>CP142462.1:12912500-22912500 GCA_038049695.1 Cinnamomum chago | reverse complement strand
TTGAATGTTTATTGATTTTTATCTATTTTTTATTTTCGGATTTATTTATTTTTTGAAAAAAAAAATGTGAATATTCATGGACAACCCATGAAACCACTTGGAAATTGCTTGTAAATGATAGATCTATGTTTCCCATAGATCAATCCATCACATTTTGAATTTTTATTGATTTTTCTCTATTTTTTATTTTCGGATTTATTTATTTTTTGAAAGAAAAAATGTGAATATTCATGGACAACCCATGAAACCACTTGGAAATTGATTGTAAATGATAGATCTATGTTTCCAATAGATCAATCCATCACATTTTGAATGTTTATTGATTTTTATCTATTTTTTTATTTTCGGATTTATTTATTTTTTGAAAAAAAAAATGTGAATATTCATGGACAACCCATGAAACCACTTGGAAATTGCTTGTAAATGATAGATCTATGTTTCCCATAGATCAATCCATCACATTTTGAATGTTTATTGATTTTTATCTATTTTTTTATTTTCGGATTTATTTATTTTTTAAAATAAAAATAATTTTTAATATTTGAATACCAATCAAATGTCTTGAAAATGGTTCCTATATTTGTGATATAAGTTTCCTCTAACATGTTTCTTTGTTTTTTTTAATTTTTAACATACTAGTATACTACTTGTTTATATTTATAGGCAACCAGGTATTCAATTTCAGTCCATCTGTCTTTGCCATTTGATAAGTGAAATTGTCTCGTGATATTGATCCCGCATGGAGCTTTGGTGAGGCAGTTGAGAATAATAGGTTGAAAATCAAATGCAAGTTCTATGGAAGAGTGACCCATGGGGGCATTACAAGATTCAAGCACCACTTGGGCCACATATCTGGCAATGTTGCTGGTTGTACCGAAGTACCGAGGGAAGTAAGAGAACAAATGAAAGCTTTGGTTGGCCAAAACGAAGCTAGAAAAGTAGAGATAAAAGAAAAGAGGCAGCAAGATGTTGATGCTGCCCGTTATGATGTATTTGGGGATGAATATTTTGATGAGGAGGAAGATGCACAGATGGAGGCTGCACGCCGAGTCTTTGATGAGTCAACAAGAAGAATATGAACGTCGTGCATTTGCTGGAAGCAAATATTATGATGCAGGGGGCTCATCGTCTACTGTGCCAAGCAGGGGCAAGGGCTTTGCGGGGTCCATACGTAGGGCATTTAGCACCAGGGAACGGGATGCTGATGTAGAAATTATCTCTACAAGAAGAGCAGTTCCTCCCCCTGTTGATCCTCTAGCACATAGAAAAGAGGGAGCTAAACAACCAAAAATATCAAGTGTTATGAAAGGGGTAATGAAGGCTGCAAGAGATAGATTGGCCAAAGCTACAGCAAAATGGCTAATTCACAAGAACATAACACCTACAGCAGTAGATTCCCCATATTTCCAGACTATTCTTGATGTTGCCGCCGAAGCTGGGCGGGGTATACAGGCGCCCTCCGTATATGATGTGGGCACTAAATATCTTGAAGAAGAATATAAAGAAATAAAGGCTTAGGTGGAAAAATTTAGACCCATGTGGCAACAAAATGGTGTTACCATCATGTGTGACGGGTGGACCAGCGGCACCCAAACACAATTAATAAACTTTTTGGTGTATTCAGTCGCTGGGACCGTCTTTGTGAAGTCCATTGATGCATCTGAACATAGACGGACAGCCACATATATATACACTCTTATGGATAAAGTTGTAGAGAGTGTGGGAGAAGAGTATATTGTACAGATTGTTACAGATAATGGCGCCAATTTCAAGGCAGCAGGTTTAAAATTAATGGAGAAGAGGACCCATTTATTCTAGACCCCATGTGCAGCACACTGCATAGATCTCATCTTGGAAGAGATTGGAAGGAAGACAAAAGTGGCTTCATTGATCAAAGCATGTAAAGGAATTACAAGATTTATTTATGATCATTCATGGGTGTTAAACTTGATGAAAAGATACACAAATAACCATGCCTTGCCGCGTCTAGGATTAACAAGGTTTGCAACCCATTTTCTGGCTATGGAAAGCCTTGTAAAGTTTAGAACGGAGCTCATTCAGATGTTTGCATCAGAAGAATGGCTTCGTTCGAGATGGGGCAATGCAACTAGTGGTCTGGTGTTTGAAGTCCCAAACCTGATGAGGGACAATAAATTTTAGAAGAAAGTGAAGAAGATATTAAAGGTTTTTGAGCCTTTAGTTAAAGTGTTGCGGCTTGTAGATGGTGATGACAAGCCGACAATGGGCTTTATATATGAAGCAATGGATCGGGCAAAGCAATCCATCATGGAAAATGTTAGATATCACGAAAAATATATAAAGATTATTGATGCCCGTTGGAACGATCAGTTGCACCATCCATTGCATGCCGCAGGTAATTAATATATATCTTTGAATTTGATACTTTTTTGTTTTCCTAACTAATGTATTTATTATCTTGCTTGCTCACAGTACATTCTACATATTTATAATGTAGGTTATTTTTTGAATCCCGAATTCTATTACCGCAATGTCGAACTACACACCGAAGCAATAGATACGGACTTGCGGGTAGGATTACGGGAGGTGTTGAAGAAATTGTTAGATCCAGATGATCAAATTGATGCCATACAAGAGGTGAGTGGGTGGTTACTTAAGAGAATTTAATTATGTTGTAGGGGTTTACTGACTTATATCTAATTTTCACATTGTAGATATCTATATATACACAAAGGAGAGGAACCTTTGCTGACCCTCTTGTGATACGATCGATTGGAAAGAAGCCACCTGGTATGACTATGAACAAAAGACATATCCACATTGCAGATATCTTGTGATACGATCTAATTTTCTTTATTTATTTTTTGCATTTCAGCTGATTGGTGGATGAATTTTGGAGAGAGTGCTCCACATCTAAGGAGTGCGGCTGTTCGCATCCTTAGTCAAACTACAACATCATCCAACTGTGAAAAAAATTGGAGCACTTTCTCTTTGATTCACACGAAGGTCAGGAATCGGCTTACCATGCAGAAACTCAACAAGCTTGTGTATTGTCATTACAATCTGAAGTTGAGAAACAGAATTAGGGAGAGAAGGGTAAGGGATAGTCCTGATTATTGTCCCATTAATTTGGATCACATATTTAGAGAGGACGATCCCTTACTCCCATGGCTAGCCGAGATAGAGGATCCACTGCTAGATTCAGATCCGGGGTTTCAGGAAACGGTTCAAGAGTTGATAGGTGAAGACATGGGTGAGGCACCTGCAGATGGTCAGCCACCTCAGGGAGAAGGTACCAGTAGTAGGACTAAGAGGAGTGGTAAAGAACCTACTTCTAAGAAAGCTAGTTCTACCACAGTCTCTTCAAGTAGCCATGGTGGAGGAGATGGAGGAGGAGACAGTGGGACAGGTGGTACTAGTGAATACTATCAACATGATGAAGACGATGTCATTCCTGTAGAGGAAGTACAGGAGTTACCTCTATCTGGAAGATTTGATCCAAGCCGTGGTTATCAACGGCGCCGAAGATATTCATCACCTGGGGCTGGAGGTAGTACTGAGCAAGGAAATATGGGTAGAGATTTTGGAGGACAACAAGCGGCATCATGGACTGATTCGTGGAACCCTGGTTACAGTGGACAAGGACCCTCACACTCACAGTATTTTGACTTTTTTCCATATGGTCAAGTACAACAAGGAGAAGAACAGTCTTCAACTCCGGGGTCCTACTCATATGGTGACTATGGTGAAACGCAATATGGTAGATATCCACCTGGACCACCTCCACCTCCTCCAAGTTCCTATGATGTGGGTGCGGCTGGCTTCTTTGGATTTGTGGATCCCAATACTCATCAATATCAAATTCAATATGGTGCCAATAGAAATGATAACACTGATGGGGATGAGGATAACCATAGCCCCTTGAATCTTGGTAGACATTCCTTTTGGCGGTGATCAAAGTATTCCTAATTTCCTATTTTTTTCACTAACTCTCTACTCTCTTTGTCATTTCTAAATTGGTGTTGAATGTTGATTGTTGATCACTTCATAGTTCATTCACTTGATTGAATTTGAACATTGAATGCTGAAGTATTGATATTTGATTGTTCAATGTTCACTAATGACCTAACTCTTAAGTCTTCTTAATTCTTATGCCTTTATTTCATGTTCTAATTTTTTTTTAATGAGCTTTTCATTACTTTTTAAATTAACATGACTAAGAAACATGAATACATGTGAAAAAACTAATCATTACTATTATTTTCTATTTATACAGCGATACAGGACCTCATATATTGAGGGCACCGATACGCCCCCTTTTCTTACTTACTTTTGCAAAAGAACCACATTTTCTTTCATTTTACAATTTTCTGGATTTTCTGAAATTTTTTCAGATTTTTTTGGCGATTTTTTAAAATCGCACCGCTACACCGCTACGTATCCCCGATACACTACGTATCGCCCGCTTCGTATCGGTTTGGCGGCGGGCCGCTACGCCCGCCGCTATCGCTATTTTCATCCATGATCCCCGGTCCCATCCCATTGAAAAATATTTACCTTTGTCCCAATTTAACTTCAAACCTATTGTCAGTCGGGCAACTTGTTGAAAATAATCGTAACATGTCTTTTTCTTCTTCTGGTTGTGTTGTGCAGGACCAAATGTCCGAGAAAGAGATTGCGAGGGGGCCTAAGTGTGGATGCTTGTTTCCGCTGTATTTTTCTAAATTTTCTAGGAATAAATTTAACACTGACATGTTTTGTTTTTCTATTAGAGATAACTACCAATTGTGACAAAATAAACTAGGACACCCTAATTCCAAAGCTTTGTCCCTTGTGTTAAATTCTGGTTTATTAAATAAATCTATTGGCTTATCTTCTTGTGTGCCTTTTGATTGTGTTACTTGTAAAATGGGAAAGAGCAAAACTCTTCCATTTCCTATTTCCACTTCACACAGCACTCAATGTTTTAATTTAGTTCATAGCGATGTATAGGGAATTGCTCCAGCTCTTTCTCATGCCCACTATAAATACTTTGTAACTTTTATTGATAATTTTAGTCGGTTCACATGGGTTTACTTTCTGCATTCCAAATCTGATGTTTTCAATATTTATGAAAAAAAAAAAATTTGGCTTATGTTGCGAATCAATTTTCCACCTGCATTAAAATCTTGCGATATGATTCGGGCGGAGAATATGTGTCCTTTGATTTTCAACAGTTTTTACAAAACAAAGGCATTATTTCTAAAAGAACTTTGTCCTTATACTCCACAGCAGAATGGAGTTGCTAAAAGGAAAAATACACATCTCTTTGATGTCACTCGTACCCTTCTCGAATCATCGGTTCCTACCCGTTTTTGGGTTGAGGCACTGGCTACTGCAACTCATCTTATCGTATGCCATCAACTTCTATTGAAAATCAGAGCCCATATCACCAATTGTATAAGACATCTCCATCCTATGATGATCTTAATGTTTTTGGATCAGTTTGCTTTGTGCATTTGCCTCCTTCTGAAAGAACCAAACTAACCGCACAATCAGCTCAATGTGTTTTTTTAGGTTATGCGCCCTTCCAGAAAGGATTCCTTTGCTATGATCCTCACATTTGTCACATACGTACCTCTAGGAATGTCTCTTTTTTTTAACAGTATTCTTTTCAAAAACACCTTAATCCTTCTGACTCCTCCTTGGTGTCTTTACCTGGTTTTTCTGACAACACGTCAGTTGTTCGATTTAATCCTAAATTTGTGTATCACAGACGGAATAAAGAAGCGCCTACCGAGAATCCCCCCCCTGATCTTCCTCCAACATCCCACCTCCGACACTTGGTCAATCTGGACATCCTTCATTGCGTTGCTCCACTCGCATTTCGGTACCACCAGACTGCTATAGGTTCTCACATACTTCCTTAATGGCCACTTTCATCTTCCATCCCACAATCCTATTCTCAGGCTATGCAGCACCAATGTTGGAACAAGGCTATGCAAGATGAATTGGATGCTTTAGAGCAAAATCATACTTGAGATATTGTCCCGTCTCCTATGGGTGTCAAACCTATTGGCTAGAAGTAGATTTTTTCTCTCAAGTTAAAATCAGATGGCACATTAGATCGATATAAGGCGTGCCTTGTCGCTCTTGGAAATCGGCAAGAATATGGCATTGATTATGATGAAACTGTTGCTCCCATCGCCAAGATGACCACCATACGCACAATTCTTACTGTTGCTGCATCTCAGTCTTGGCCTCTATATCAAATGGATGTCAAAAATGTGTTTCTTCATGTTGATCTCAAAGAAGACGTTTATATGCGTCTGCCTCAGGAGTACTCATCCGGGAAGGGTATGGTTGTCAAACTCTATCGCTCCCTCTATGGTCTGAAACAAGCTCCTCGCGCATGGTTTGAGAAATTTCAAGATGTTATTCTCCACTTGGATTTTCATCCAAGCCAATATGATCCTTCTATGTTTTTACATCATGTTCCGTCCGAGATTACTGTGCTACTTGTCCATGTTGATGACATCGTTATTACTGGTCCTAATGCAAAAATGATTTAGGAACTCCAAGCTTCTCTTAATGAGACATTTCACATGACGGATCTCGGCCCCTTAAACTATTTCCTTGGTCTTGAAGTTCATCAATCGATTAAAGGTATAGTTCTAAATCAGCACAAATACACTGTTGATCTCATTGACTTGGCTGGCCTTACTGCTTCAGCTTCAGTAGATACGCCGGTCAAACTGAATGTCAAATTGAGTCAAGAGGATGGTGACCTTCTTCCAGTTCCTACCGCATATCGCCAGTTAGTTGGTAGCTTGATCTACCTCACGATCACTCATCTTGATATCTCCTATGCGATCAACCTAATGAGTCAGTTCATGACTGCTCCCCGTCACCTTCATATGGCTGTTGTTCGCCACATAATTCGGTACCTTATTCGCACACCAACCCACAGGTTGTTTTTTCCATCAGCCAATCCTAACTCTCTCAAAGCTTATTCAGATGCTGATTGGGCCAGTTGTCCGGATACTCATAGATCGACAACTGGATAGTGCATGTTTTTGGGTAATAATCTAATTTCCTGGAAATGCAAGAAACATGAAAAAGTTTCAAAATCATCTATCGAGGCTGAGTACTGAGCCATGTCTGGTGCGTGCTCTGAAATTCTTTGGCTACGCGGTCTACTTTCCAACATTTGGTTCCTAGCGGAAGGTGCTTCCCCAGTCTATGCGGTTAATACAAGTGTAATTCGAATTACTGAAAATCCGATTTTTCATGAACGTACAAAACACATCGAGGTTGATTGCCACTTCATACACGATGAATTTAAGCGTGATATCATTAGCCTTCTGCATGTCTCCACTGAGCTTCAAATTGCTGATATTCTTACTAAAGGTCTTCCACACCCACGCCATCAGTTCTTGGTTGGCAAATTGATGCTTGTTAATTCTCCCGCATCAATTTGAGGGGGATTGTTAAAGGATCCAGTCCAGCACATGATATATCACATGTAGATTTGATTGGGTCAATAGTAATACAGCTGTACATATTCTCTTAATTAGTTGGTTTCCAGTTTCCTAATTTAGAATAGCAATTGATGTAATTAGTTGGTTTCCTAACTTAGAGCCTTGATTAAGGCATGTACTACACTATATATTGAGACACGATCTCCAAAGGAGGACACTCAATAATAATAATACAATCTCAGTATTATATTCTTTCAAGTTCTGTGATCGTGAGTTTGTCATTTACAATCTGAGTACTGACACCAAGTTGGCTCACCTTTAACAGGGTTTGACTTCTAGACCATAGTAATTAATTCTTGTCATGTATCATGGAAAAGAAGTTTGATACATTAATGAAATGTGTCTTTTCATCAAAAAAAAAAAAAAAAACAAATGAAAAGTATCAGAATTGCATTGTGTTGATTTGAACTCGACTGAGCAAGAAAATCAGTTTGAACAAGCAACCATCAAAGTAGAGCAGTTTTCACCAACTTATTTGAACCTCATAAAAGACAATATTTTGTACCCATACAATTGATTAAACCAATGCCCATCTAACCTCACAGCACATGATAAAATAATTTAAACTTATAGTAGTGTTCATGCATAGAACTTTGTATGTAAACAAATCAAAGGCACATTGCAAGGCATAATGGAGAACTAAATTGAAAAATAAAAGGATAAAAAATACCTATACAAGTAGAAGATGTAACTATGCCCAGTAAGAGGTCTTTGAATTCTTGAAACCTGAATTCGATATGTCTGACTGTCCATGTAATTCCAACCAATGCAACAATATACAAAGTGTGAAGACATATAACTGGTATGACCCACCAATTTCCCATATGGCAGCGAGGAGTCAACGGTTGCCCTATTTGAATAGCTATACGATAGAAGACATGAAGTTCCATCACAAACGAGCACTTGTGTGCAAAGAAAAAAACAGAAATATAAAGCAGAAACCTCACGAATAACAAACAAACATCAGGATTTGTATAGTATAAAAAACGAAAAAATAATTATACGTTTTCAAGCACAATTTCTTTTAAAGAATATGCAAGAATCAACTTGTTCAATAACAGAAAGTAGGCCCTTTTACTAAACTCCACAACACATGCTTTATCCAATTGATTAAGTCTAACAAAAAGAATAACATAATGCACTAAATAAATGTCCAGTACCTGTCAAGTGGGTCATAGCCCATGCCAAATAAAGCCCAACTTGTGGGTCAAGACAAGTCTCGTTTGTACATCTTTGTAATTGATTATTTGCCTTATTAGTAGATATGATTAGATGATAATTAGATTAGATTGACTGTAATTTAGTTGATTACCTCAATCATTGTAACACATATAGAAACACTAAATCTATATATTGAAGCATCGTGACCCTCAAAGGGGATCATCGAATTCACCACTCTCTGTTTGTCTCCTTCCCTTTGTTAGCATTCACATGGTATCAGAGCTGTGTTTCTGAGTAAATCCTCTTCATCTTCCAAGCATTGGAAGTTGTCATAGTCTCTGGGAGACTCTCTGAGTATATCTTCTTCATCTTCCAAGCATTGGAAGTCGTCAGATCAAGCTGTGATCAAACGCGGCCCACCACAGATCAACATCATCAAAGCTGGACATTACAACCACTCTGGTCGCCTGTTCCTTCTGGTATTTGTGGACATTTTTTGAGGATTTTTTGCATCTCAGAGGTAGGATTTCTACCTTTTTTAGTGAAATCTCAGTTTCTGCAGTATATTTTCATCACAGCCGTCCAAATTTTTGGATCTGGCTCCGTTTGGCAAGCAATCTGGTTTATTGAATGCGAATTTTGATTCTTCATCAGTCTATGGTGTCTGATTGATCGTTCATCTCAAGATTTTTGTGCTGCACTCCATTCTGACTCAAAAATCTGGGTCGTCTGGGACAGTTTTTTGAAGAAAATTGGGTTTTCTTCCCTGCTTTCCATTCTGATTGATCAGTTGGCACATTTGGATACCCTTTCTGTTAAGAATCCTCTCTGTTAAGCATCATCTCTCAGTTTGTTTTAAATACAGTTGGATTGTCTTGCATATTGTGAAAATTTACTAAAATGGAGAAGCATGACATTGCCCTGATAAAATTTAATGGCAAGAACTACACTTCCTGGTCATTTCAACTTCAAGTCTATCTTGAAGGTAAGGAGATGTGGGGACTTGTTTCTGGATGGGATCCACGGCCTAAGGAAGATGAGAAAAAAATCCAATCTTGGAATACAAAAGATGCCAAGATCAAAACCTGGATTCTTGGATCTGTTGAACCACAGTACATTCTGAATCTCAAACCTTACAAAACTTCTAAGGAAATGTGGGAATATCTGAAACAAATTTATCACCAAGGGAACTCTGCCCGACAATACCAGCTGGAACTAGAAATTGCTCAGTATTCTCAGGGAACATTGTCAATTCAGGACTATTATACAGGTTTTCTCAACTTGTGGGCAGAATATGACGAAATTAAATATGTCAGTGTATCTGAGGCAACTCTTTTTGAGATTCAGAAACTACAGGAAACTTCTCACAGAGACCAGTTTCTCATGAAATTGCGATCTGAATATGAGATCGTCCGCTCCAATCTGATGAGCAGGGTTCCATCTCCATCCCTGAATGAGTGTCTTAATGAACTCTTACACGAGGAACAGAGCCAACTCACTCAGCATGTTCTGAAACAACAGTCCTCCGAAAACTCTCATGATGTCGCATATGCGGCCACTGCCAATTACACCCATGGGGTCTCTCAAGGTCAAGGAGGGAATGTTCATCATACCACTTCTACTGCTAAAGGACATCATGCTGCAAGAGATCTTAGCAAAATCCAATGTTTTGGCTGCAAGAGTTATGGACACTATGCCTCACAATGTAAGACCAAGTTTTGTAATTACTGCAAATCAAATGGTCATGTTATTGCTGACCGCAAAAGGCGGCCACAAAATCGCACTTCCCGAGCTTATCATGTCAACACTACAGATGCTACTACTTCTAGCGATAGTCCTTCAACATCGGTCATGACTTCACCACCTCTTGCCTCCAATAATTCTCCTCAGATCACTCCTGAGCATATTCAACAAATGATCATAAATGCATTCTCTGCACTTGGCATTTCAGGTAATCACCAATCCTCTTCATCCATATGGTTTGTTGATTCCGGAGCTTCAAATCACATGACCTTCTCCACAACTCATCTCTCTAATCTACGACCATACAATGGAAACTTGCAAGTCCATACTGCTGATGGTCAAAAGCTTCCTATTACAGCTATTGGTGATATTGGTCATTCTTTACCTCTCCCAAATGTCTTTCTTTCTCCTCATCTAACTACAAATCTTTTGTCCGTCGGACAACTGGTTGATGATAATTGTAATGTTTCTTTTTCTCGGTCTGGTTGTGTTGTGCAGGATCAAGTGTCGAGGACGGTGATCGCGAAGGGGCCTAAGTGTGGACGCTTGTTTCCTCTTGTTATGCCTCTGTCTCAGAATAAACCAATTTCTGCATTTACTTGTTTTTCTTCTCAAGATGTTTGGAGGCTCTGGCATAATAGATTAGGCCATCCTCATTCAAAATTGTTATCTTCAATATTGAACACTAGTAGCATTAATAAAAATAAAAATTCTTTTAGTTACATTTCTGATGAGTGTTCTACTTGCAAAATTGGAAAAAGCAAAGTTCTTCCATTTCCTTCCAAATCTACTATGGCTTCAAATTGCTTTGACATTATTCATAGTGACGTTTGGGGGATTACTCCCGTAATCTCTCATACAAATTTCAAATATTTTGTCACATTTATTGATGATCATAGTCGATTCACATGGGTATATTTCTTGCATTCTAAATCTGAAGTCTTTGATGTTTTTCAAAAATTTATGGCTTATGTTGAAAATCAGTTTTCTACTCGCATAAAAATTCTCCGCTCCAATTCCGGAAGGGAATATATGTCCCATCAGTTTCAAACTTATTTGCAAAAACACGGAATTTTATCGCAACGATCATGCCCTTATACTCCTCAACAGAACGGAGTTGCTGAACGGAAAAACAGACATCTTCTTGATATTGTTCGTTCTCTTCTCTTAGAATCTTCAATTCCTGCAAAATTCTGGCCCGAAGCATTAGCCACTGCAGTTCATTTAATCAATCGCTTACCATCCCAAAGTCTCACCAATCAAACACCATACTTTCGTCTCTTTCATACAGATCCTACTTATACCCATCTGCGTATATTTGGATGTGTGTGTTTTGTTCATCTTCCTACTAGTGAACGTACCAAATTAACTGCTCAATCAGCTAAATGTGCGTTCCTTGGCTATGCATCTCACCAAAAAGGGTATATCTGCTATGATCCTGTGCTCAACCGGATTCGCATCTCTCGGAATGTCATTTTTTTCGAAAACCAACGTTTTTTTCCTACCCATTCCTCGCCTCTACCTTCTTTCTGTCATCTCCCAGATTTTTCTGACACGATCTCTTCTCCTCTCTTGGTTTATGAAAGACGTCGTCGTAAGGATGTTCCACTCCTGCCTCCCCCTCCGGATCCCTCGCCGGCACCTGATCTTGCTGCTACCTCCTCACATGCTGCTTCATCTTTAGTTCAGCTTCGACGTTCTACTCGTCTCTCCAAGCCTCCAGAAAAATATGGGTTCACTCACACATCTTTGCTTGCTACTCTCTCCTCCATTGCCATTCCTACCTCTTATTTACAGGCGGTGAAGCATGACTGTTGGCGAAAGGCTATGCAAGAGGAATTAGCTGCACTGCAAGATAATCATACTTGGGATATAGTTCCGTGTCCCTCATCTGCAAAACCAATTGGCTGCAAATGGGTTTTTTCAGTCAAACTGAAGGCGGATGGCTCGTTGGATCGCTATAAAGCACAGTTAGTCGCATTGGGCAAACGACAGGAATATGGTATCGACTATGAAGAAACGTTTGCCCCAGTTGCAAAAATGACTACAATCCGTACTGTTCTTGCCATTGCTGCTGCTCATTCATGGCCTCTTTACCAATTTGATGTCAAGAATGCCTTCCTTCATGGTGATCTCAAGGAAGAAGTCTACATGCGGCTTCCCCAAGGAATTACGGGTGCCTCGGCTGGAGACTGCGCACTTACGACGCTCTCTATATGGTCTTAAGCAAGCCCCACGCGCTTGGTTTGAGAAATTTAGGGATGCTCTCCTTCATCTTCATTTTACTCAAAGTGCTTCTGATCCTTCTATGTTTCTTCATCGCTCCTCGAATGGGATTACTGTCCTCTTGGTTTACGTGGATGATATCATCATATCTGGGACAGATTCAGGCATGATCACCCATCTCCAAGCATCCTTACATGAATCTTTTCATATGAAGGATTTAGGGCCTCTCACATACTTCTTAGGCCTTGAGGTTCACCAATCAGAGAAAGGTCTTATCCTCGATCAACACAAATATGCTATGGATCTCATTGAGACAGCCGGTCTTCAAAACTCAACTCCTGTAGATACACCTATTGAGGCCAATATTCAGCTTGCACATGATACGGGTGATCTTCTTCCTGATGCCACAATGTATCGCCGGTTAGTCGGCAGCTTGATATACTTGACTATCACTAGGCCTGATATCTCCTATGCTGTGAATCTGGTTAGCTTGATATACTTGACTCATTGAGACAGCCGGTCTTCAAAACTCAACTCCTGTAGATACACCTATTGAGGCCAATATTCAGCTTGCACATGATACGGGTGATCTTCTTCCTGATGCCACAATGTATCGCCGGTTAGTCGGCAGCTTGATATACTTGACTATCACTAGGCCTGATATCTCCTATGCTGTGAATCTGGTTAGTCAGTTCATGACACAACCACGGCATCTCCACCTAGTTGCTGTTCGGCACATTCTTCGATATGTTCTTCATACACCATCTCGTGGCCTCTTCTTTCCTGTGCGGAATTCAACGTCTCTCATTGCCTACTCAGATTCTGACTGGGCTGGTTGTCCTGATAGTCGACGATCTACCACAGGATGGTGCATGTTCTTAGGGGACTCCTTGATCTCCTGGAAGTATAAGAAACAAGATAAAGTCTCCAAATCATCCACAGAAGCAGAATATCGTGCTATGTCTGCCGCCACTTCTGAAATTGTCTGGCTTCAGGGTCTCCTTTCTGAGCTTGGATTCACACAATCTGGTCCTACACCTCTCTATGCCGACAATACAAGTGCCATACGGATTACGGAAAATCCTGTCTTCCATGAATGCACAAAGCATATTGAAGTAGCCTGTCATTACATACGTGATGAATTTGTGCGAGAAGCAATCACTCTTTCTCATGTTCCTACCGGACTTCAAATTGCAGATATATTTACCAAGGGACTTCCTCGGCCACAACACCAATTCTTAGTTGGCAAATTGATGCTCGTGGATTCACCTGCATCAATTTGAGGGGGGGTGTCAAGTGGGTCATAGCCCATGCCAAATAAAGCCCAACTTGTGGGTCAAGACAAGTCTCGTTTGTACATCTTTGTAATTGATTATTTGCCTTATTAGTAGATATGATTAGATGATAATTAGATTAGATTGACTGTAATTTAGTTGATTACCTCAATCATTGTAACGCATATAGAAACACTAAATCTATATATTGAAGCATCGTGACCCTCAAAGGGGATCATCGAATTCACCACTCTCTGTTTGTCTCCTTCCCTTTGTTAGCATTCACAGTACCATCATCCATAGATGTTGCTCGGATGGTTAGGGACATGGTGTAGTGTGTGTGTGTGTGTGAGTTCAAGTCACTTGTAAAGCCCAAAAAAAAAGGTAGAGTATCACCAATGCACTGTTTCTTAACTCTGATAGTCCACTCAGAGAAGTAATTAGTTAAGGTTCCTTCAGCTGAAATATATTTTTCTGAGAATACTGGCTACTTTTTTGGAACTTTTTGACATCAAAAGGTTTCTTTCCAATCAAGACCTCTGCTGCCAAAATTTGTACTTGAATCCTGTTTTCTGATGGATATTAATCGTCAGTATTCGCTTGGAGAAAATGATTTGAAAGGAAAAAATATATGCTATGGTCTTTTCATTACATATATGTTGTTGAAGTCAAAGGGCTAAGTTAGATGCTAAGATTGCATGGTGAGAAAGCCTAAAGATGCAAATAGTAAATAAAAATGGACCTAAAACAATTCCACAAGGACATCATTTGGATTCTGAAATGCAGTTGATCCAGAAACAGGATTCTCCTGACGATCCTTTTATGAGGCCTCTGTTACATGGAACCATTTTGAGGACGGTACAATCAATGAGGAACAGATACATAGACTTTAAAGAAGTACCTACAAGAAACGAATATCTTGCTATGAACAATTATAATCCTAATCTCTGCTAATCATATCCTAATCTCAAACCTACTGGAATTCCTCAGGTACAAGTACAATACACAACTGGAGTGGAAGCTCAGTGCTCCTGACTATATAGTATGGTGCTGCTTTTTCATTTCAAAAAGAAACAAGAAATTTACATACAGCATCAAGGGTTCAGAATATATCACCTAATAACAAGGAAAAATAACCTGCATAAAATGAGGAAATGAAACAAAACTGCATGTAGCATAAGTTTCGATGTCAATCCTCAACAATCTGGCAATGGAGGGATCTTCAATCAGTTAAGGAAGCCTTTCTATCGAACATCAGATTTCCCATTGGCATAGGTGAGCCTATTAGATTCTGGTTGGATACCTAGGAGGGCAGCAGACCTTTTGTTTGGCTTTGCAGTTTCTTCCCTTTTTCATTGTGCAAGGGATAGGCGCCAAATGCCTATCAGTTATTCGAGCAGATCAGGGAGGCAAGCCGTTTGGGGTCCCATCTTCAGAAGGAATCAATCTGAAGAAGTTTCTCGGCTTCTTTCCATGCTGGATGTTGTTGCAGGGGTCTCTGTTTGACTCAGTGACAGTGATTGAACAGTTTGGGCGCCAGAGATGGATAGTTATTTCTCTTTTAATTCTGTCTCGACTCTAGTCAGGAGTAGGGATGTAAAATGGGCCGGGACGCCCAGGCCCTGCACACCAGTCAACGTGTAGTGGCTCAGCCCGGCATGCCCCAGGCATGGGTTGTGCTGGGCCACAGGTGCCACGGCCTGACGGACCAGACACGGCCCGGCCCAGACACGGCCCGGCCCAATAGAACACCCACAAATCCAACCCCCCCACCAAAGACTTGGTTTTTTGAAAAATGGCTAGACCAACAGAAGAATACAAATTTGACTTTAGCCTAAATAACTCAATTCGTGCAAATTTGGAAGGAGTAGAGCATGGTATAGAGGTAGAAAGCAATACAGCCCTAGGCAAAACCAATTCTAAAAAAAAAAAGGGGAAACTAACTTCTACGGTTTGGGAATTTTTTGATAGAGTTAAGGTTAAATATGTCATTGGAAATTGGGAGATAGGCCCAATGCAAATATTGTAAAGAGCAATACAATTGCAAATCTACAGGTGGCACCAGCCACCTTAATAGACACATGAAGAAATGTGTCCCCAAATATACCGGCAAGGGAGAGTCATTCAAAATTAGCTTTCTCAAAGTGCTTCTGTTGGTAGTTTAGAAATTTTTAGTTATAATCTCAGTAATACTAGATAACGAGTTTTAGAATTTATGGTAATTAATCAATTACCATTTCTATTTGTTGATAATGATACACTAGAAGAATTTGTAAATATTGCTTTCACCCCTTCATTTAAAATGATTTCTAGAAATGCTGCCAGAAATGATGTAGTAAAGATGTTTACAAAAGAAAAAGAAGAATCTAAAAACTGTTCTTCAAAACATACTTGGAAAAATAGGCTTAAGTCTTGGACCCCCAAACAAAATTTTGGTTATATGTCAATAACTACACATTATATTGATGCAGAATGGGTAAAGCATAAAAGAGTTATTTCATTCCCTTTACTTGAATACCCACATACCGGTGCTAGGATAGGGTCTATACTATACTAGAAAAAATTAAAGAATATAATATTGAAAATAAAAGTATTTCTATGACTTTAGATAACGCAAGCGCTAAGAATAGTGTTGTTGACTTTCTAAAACATCTAGTCCCACTTAGTCTAAGTGGGGCTATTTTTCACAATAGATGTATGTGTCACGTCTTAAATCTAAAAGTTCAAGATGGTTTAAGATTTATTAAGCCTATATTAAAAATTATTCGATATCTTGTAGGTCATATTTTTTCATCTCCTACTCGGAAGAAAAATTGGAAACAAATATGTAGAGGACTCAAAAAAAATTCCTGAAAAATACAACCAGATGTTAAGCATAGGTGGAATACCACCTATTCTATGTTAAGGGAAACTTTGACATAAAAAGATGTAATTAATCAATATTTCACTTTATATTTAGCAGGTACAGACGTTTTTATAAATGAAGACAATTGGTAAATTATTGAAATAATAAAGTAATTTTTAAAAGTTTTTTTATGAAGCAACTTTATTTTTTTTCCGGGGCATATTACCTGACCTAAACTAAAATTTTAATGCACTTTTATGAGATTAGTCGTGCTTCTGTAAAATATAGAAATGCAGAGTCTTTTAAGGATATGTATAAAGCAATGATTGAAATTTACACAATATTGGATAAATGTTCCATTAACATGTTGTTTATCCTCTGTATTAGATCCTAGGTTAAAATTAACAAGTGTAGAGACTTTACTTGAAGAAATAAATTAAAAAAATGATTGCCACTAGTGTAAATAATATTTCTACTATTTAAACTTATTTAGAAATACTTTTTAATGAGTATTCTACCCAAATGGGTAGAACACCAGAAACAGCTCATACCCCTCCCCAAACACATACGGGGAAAAAGAAAGGTTACTGGGTCTTCTTACTCGCTCTCGAGGCAATAGTTCTTCAAGATCTAGTCAAACTATGAATGAGTTAATAGTAAATTTACAAACAAATCTGGTTGGCATTGTGGAGGATAACACAAATTTTGATCTTTTAGCCTGGTGAAAAGCAAGTAAAACTAGATTTCCCGTGCTTTCCGCCATATCCCGTGATTTACTAACGATTCCATTATCTACAGTTGCATCTGAGCAGTCTTTTAGTTAAAGTGGGCAACGGATCAACAATAGGAGGATGAGGTTATTGGAAGCAACGGTGGAGACATGCATGTGCCTAAGAGATTGGTTTATGACAGAGAAAAGGAAGCAAGATTTTATGCCAGAAGAAGAATTAGAAGATGACTTCCCTGCATTAGAAATATCAGAATATTCAAAAATCGGATTTATCGCAGTTGTAAACTTGTCATTTGTAAATTTTTCATCATTAAATTTTTATTTTATTTTTAATAATAACTTTCATTAAAGCACTTCAGTACGAAAGGCTTATACTGACAGAACAAACAAAGACCCAAAACAAGAGACCACCAACATTAGAGACAGTCCAAAGACAAAAGAAAAACCCCCAAAGCTACAACACCCACCCTGGTCCCCAACTTAAGAGAAAGCTATATCCTTCCAATTGTACATTATTTGGTCAATAGGATAGTCTTTAAATAAGGTATTAATCTTCACCCATTGTGCGACTGAAAATTTGATCTTCATTGGATCTCTTCAGAACAATCTGCTCCCTCAAAGCACCTAGCATTTCTCTCCTTCCAAATGTGCCAAATAGCTGATAGAAACGAAAGCTTCCACAGCTCCTTCCCTCTCAGCGACCCAATGGGAGACTTTCACACTTCGAAAAGGTGTTGAAGGAGCTTCAGCAGAACCCATTTGCATCCAAACCAGCCTATGACTAAATTCCATATTTTCACCGCATATCTGCATCTTAATAGGAGATGATCAACAATTTCCTCATCCTCCAAGCACATTGGGCAAGTATTGACCGCGATCTTTCCTCTTTTCCAAAGATTATCCAGGGTTAGAATTCTTCTTTTGAGAGCAATCCAACCAAAAGCCACTACCCTATGTGGTGCCTTGAGCCTCCATATACCTGCCAAACTGTTTCTACTGCCCTCCCTCGTAGTTAGAGCTAAATAGAAGGAAGAGACAAGAGAAAGACCCGCTTCTTGAAGATCTCCAAATCCTTGTATCTCCCCCTTCACCAGGGATTTGAGTATCCCTTAAGATATCTAGGAGAGATATAAATTGTGTTTCCTCATGCTCCTTCAAATTTCTCCTAAAAGTCGGGCTCCAAGAAATATGTCCTCCTGTACCTGGTTGATCTATGTATCTTTCCACCTTCGCTTGCCTCTCCAGAGCACACCTAAACAAATCTAGGAATTTTGAACCTAAAGGGCCATCACCCACCCATGTGTCTTGTCAGAAGAGAATTTTCATCATTAAAATTTATCATACTGGTAGCTTGTAAATTTTATTTTTTTCATTTGTAAATTTTATTTCAAGTTGAAAATTATCATACCTGTATGTTTTATGTTTTCCATTTGTAAATTTTATTTCAAGTTGAAGATGATATCATCAAAGTTGTAAACTTTATTTCATATTGGAAATTATAACAATGCCTTGTGCATTTTTCATTTGAAATCAAATGTCAACCTTATTTAAAGTTCAAATGTTCAATGCTATCCATGGTTTAAAATTGCGGTTTCGGTCGCGGTATCGGCTGGGCCGGAAAACCGATGGTATCGGTCACGGTTATCGGTTCGTCGCGGTGTGAACTTGCTTTTAATAAAAAAAATCACAAAAATATCCAAAAAACCCAGAATATTAGAAAATGCTGGAAAACAATGTTTTTTTTTCCATTAGTAACAACAATAAATCAAAATATCGGTGCTACTAAGTCATGACATCCTGTATCGCTATTTAATTTTAAAAAATAATTTTGTTAAGTTTAGTTTATAATATTTGGTCCCATCTATGTAGTTTTATAAATCAATTAATGCAGTACTTCATATATAAAATCTGATGTGAAGGATCTACACCTCCAACGGTGAGATTGAGTCTTGGGACTCAAAAACCCTAATATCCTTAGGAAAAACTCACGTGCAGAAGAACTGAACTCTTATTAAAAATTATAGCATGAACATTACAATAGAGGAATCCTCTATATATAGAGCAGCACTCTTTCTTAATAACCAAGACATTCTAAAATAAGAAACTAACTAATCTTAATCAAAATAGAATTTAGGAAGTAAATATACTAAGCAACCCTACTAGTTTAGAAACTATCTAAACTAATGATAGGGATCTCAAAATTAGAGATCATGTGGACCCCATCAGGGTTTGTGGGACTTGGCCTTTGATCGGCCTGCATCAACTTCAATTGGGTTTCATGTTGTGCCTTGTGGGCTTTACAATAGGCTTCATTGAAATCAAATATAGAAATCCGTTGCCGAATATCAAGACGTAAGCCTTCGGTATATTTATTGATAATGAGTCCATCATTTGCCCGCAGATTGCAGCGCACAATATAGTCTCTAAACATATTGGTATACTCATCCAACGAATAGGTACCTCGTTGCAGACTAAGATATCCTTTATGCAGGGAATCAATATAGTCAAAAGGAAGGAAGTTTTGCTTTAGTCGCCGCTTCATATCTTCCCATTGAAAAATGGGATGCCCAAAGGCGAGCTCACTATTTTCAACACTTTGCCACCAAATGCGTGCAGGCCCTTTGAGCTTAACTTTTGGGAAGGCTATCTTCTAGGCATCATTCATGTTGTACCAAGAAAAATAGTCATCAAGAGAATTGAGCCAGTCGATGAAGGCCTTGGGATGAAGATCTCCTGAAAAATCACTGATTTTCAGTCTCACTCTTTTGGTGATGTCATCTATATGTGGTGCACCACGTGGTTCATGATCACCATGTGCAATGAAAAGACGTTGTACCATGTCAGACATGGTTTCACGATGCTGATACTGAGGACCCGGTGTGACTGGATTTACTGGGGCCATTGCTCCGGATGCATGGGGAGTGGAATTTACAGGATTGACTTGAGGTCCAGTCCCGAATGTTTTGCGGATCCCGCTCTGTGAGAACAGATTCAGTTACTCATGTGGTCCGATGTCCTTACAGTTCATTAAGAGCAGAGCTTCAACAATTTCCAATCACTCAACCACAGTATCCATGCCAGATCCCAATTTTGTCAATAGCGCATCCCACTGGTAATTGGTGAAATACCCGTGGTATTGACGTCCTAGGGTAGCGATGAAATTTCAACTGCAAAGTTTTTTTTTTTTTTTTTTGCTGTAAGTGGATTGGGTCGGATTCGGACGAAAGACCAAGACCAAACTGCAGGTCAGGCTCAAACGCAGGCCCAAATCAAGTGAAGCCCAAATTTGCAGAACTCAGCATGTGGAATGGGTTCTGTCTAGGGTTTTGCGCCAGAGAAAAAAATAAGGGAAGAGCCTCTTACCTGTTTCGATTGGAAGAGAGAAAACGAAGAAGGATGGGGTTGCTAGAGAACGAGAGCTGCTGGTGACGATGGCTAGCAGCGAAGATGGGGCGCTGTTGCTGGTTGCTGGCCGGAGAGGATAGAGCAGTAGAGATGAAGATCGATGGTTCCAGGTATGCCTGCAACTCAGTCTCTCCTGTTCTTCTACTATCTTCTTCGTCTATTTCGTCCTTCTTTTTTTGTTTTATTTTTCTTCCTCTGGGGTTTCGGAATGGATGATCAGAGAGGGTTTCGGTGGGTTGAGAAAGGATCTGGGTGGGATTGGAGATGGGCTCTGTGAGTTTGGGTTTTCGCTGGGGATCGGTGATGGTGGCTTGTGGGTTTTGGCCTTTGATCGGCCTGCATCAAAATCCAAACCACTTTAAATAACTATCAATTTGACGAGACCATAACTCAAATAAGACTTACCCCATATTGGATTGACCACTATGCAACTGGCCATTTCTTAAAATTTTATTCACATATTTTTTTAGGTGATTAATCAAATCATAGCTTAAGTCTAATTTGATTAAAATTTCTTGAATGCCCATTTAATAAGGGGCATAAAATTTGAATAGTTTTGTGGAGCACTATTGATATCCAAACCATTCAATAAAAATAGCATTTAATTCTATGAGT
Organism: Cinnamomum chago; assembly: GCA_038049695.1. Lineage (NCBI taxonomy): Eukaryota > Viridiplantae > Streptophyta > Magnoliopsida > Laurales > Lauraceae > Cinnamomum > Cinnamomum chago. The sequence goes on along the minus strand of CP142462.1, from coordinate 22,891,002 downwards.
ATGTTGGCCCAGGTTTTAAAGTTTAAACCCAGATTGAAACTTGGCCCAACTGATCAAACTTGGCCCACATTTTTAAATATATATTGAGAATGAAAGATGAAACCCTAAAAGGGTGATTTCCACCGTTCTCACTTCTCACTCCTTTGTACCGAAACAGAAAAATGGTGGGGGGAAACGAAAAAGGGAAAGAGGGAAAGAGGGAAGAAGAGAAACAAGGGGAAGAGGAAAGGAAGAGAGAAGAGGAAGAAGAAAAGGAAAAAAGAAGAGGAAGAAAAAGAAAAAGAATAAGAGGGGAAACAGAGGGTGGCTGCAACTCCGGTGACGATATTGTGCACGCCGGTGGAGCTCCAATCCAGCAGGTACCTTCCTCTTCCTCCTCCTCTCTCTCTCTCTCTTTCTTTTTCTCTTCCCCCTTTTTCTGTTATTTTTTCTGCAGCAACCACAAATGCATCTACAATTAAACTTTTCCATTTTTCTCCTTTGTAATGTTGTTCTTTGTTTTCCCTTCCTCCCCTCTATGAGTCTCTGTGCCCTTTTATTTTTTAGGGGGCCGTATCAATCGTTATGACCGATACTATGAAAATATCGGCCGTAACAATACCGATACCGATATCTCAGTAAGATATCGTCTCGGTATGAGCCGATAACGGTACGTATCAACTGATACATACCGGTATCGGCCGATATTTTAAACCATGATGCTATGTGCATTTTTTCAGTTAAATGTCAAATATTTTATAAATTTTTTATTTTATTTCAATTTAAAATAATTACACTGCTGACCAGCCCATCAGGCAAGCGGGCCGGCATGGCCCAACAAGCCTAGTCATGCCTGTGGGCTGTCAGCCTAGGCACCCTACGAAACACCCAGCCTAGGCATGGCTAGGCCAGGATTTTCATGCCAGCACAGCCCGATCTACAAACCCTAGTCAGGAGTTAAATATCTGACACTACTACAAGTCTCCTTTGGCATGGTAAAGCCCCTCCTAGGATGTTACCTTTCTTCTTGGATAGCTCTTCTTAGGAGAATTCTTTTGGTGGATAATCTATGGCATTAAGGACTGGTCATCATGAATGTTTGCTCAATGTGCTTGCAAGACGCTGAATCTCTGGATCACTTGTTTCTTAGTTGTAGGATCGCATGTAATTTATGGAATCAGGTGCTTAGGTATTTCAGTTGTCGGTGGGTTATGCCCAACTCTCACTCAGCAATTTGAAGCTTGGAATATGTCTCTCAGTTCTGCTATGTGGAAAGTTTCTTTCTTGGCCGTATTATGGGTGATTTGGAAGGAGCAGGATGCTCGTTGTTTCGAAGGGAAGTTATCTTCGTAAGATAGCCTCCAGGATAAGACGAAGTTCCTTGTGGCATCCTGGTTGAATTTTCTTCCTCGGTTTCGAGACTTCTCCAATTCGTCTATTCTGAAAAACTGGGAGAAGGTGGCTTTCTACCATCTTTGTTGTTCCGCTTTGGTCACCAAATGGTCTCCACCTCACAGGTCTACTAATAACCAGTAACACATTACATTAAAAAAAAAAATAACCAGTAACACCAAAAGTTAAGCTATTAGCAAACGGCACAACAATGTATATCAACACCCCGCTCGAAAGGGAAGCTGTTCAAATTCGAAACCCAACAGACAGACCAGACAGATGGAGGTAACATGCCTCCCAAGGGTTTCGAACTTGCGACCTCTGGCTCTGATACCATGTTAATAACCAGTAACTTCAAAAGCTCAAGTTAGTAATGAACGTCATAGCAATTTATATCAATGAGTTCAATACCTCCATCTGTCTGTCTATTCCGTCCATAAGTTGGGTTCTTAATTCGAACAGTTCACTAATAGCTTGAGCTTTTGGTGTTACTAGTTATTAACATGGTATCTGAGCCAAAGTCACGAGTTCGAAACCCCTAGGAGGCATTTTACCTCCATATGTCTAGTCTGTCTGGTTTGGTATATCTGTTCGGTTCCGAATTCAAATGGCTTCCTGATCGAGAGGGGGCGTTGATATACATTGTTGCGTCGTTCACTAACAACTCGAGCTTTTGGTGTTGCTAGTTATTAACAAGGTCAGCGCTGATGTTGTGGGTATTAGTGGCATATTCGTGATTGCTCTACTTGTAGCATCTTGTCCTTCTCCAATCCGGCAGGCATTTGCAAACTTATGAAGAAAAGGTACTTGCCCTAAGAAGTGGCCTTCGAGAAGCTGTGCATCTTAATGATCGCAACCACCATGTGGAAGGTGATTCTCTTTGTGGGCTCATGTGGGGCTTCAGGTAGATGCAATCCTCCCTGGAGGTTATCTGACATGACAGGTGAGATTCAGGACTTAGCAATGCATATATATGCTTCCTTCTTTCATATGGCCTGGCTAAGAAGCGAGTTACAAGACAGTTCGCAGATTTCGTCACTAAGGGACCTGATATCTTGACCTTGTAGGTTTGGCATTCATGCGTTTCTGGTTTTTTGCTATGGCATTTTAGTGTCTCTTGTGCATTAGTGGTCTTCAGGGCTTTTACAGGATTTTCTTATACTCTATCCAGCTCTTTTTTAATTAAAAGCTATCATTCAAAAAGAAAGTTGCAACCAAAAACAATGGTAATCCAATGTTAAAAAGAAAAAAAAAAAAAAAAAAAAAAAAAAGAACCCTTACCTGCTGCTGCGCTTATCCAGGGCAAAAGAGTCAATGGAAGTAAAATTCGTGACCTGATTGGTGGTAAACGCCGCCTAAAAGACCAATTGCAGGAAAATGAAAAAAATATATATCAATAATAATTATTGATACCGACAAAAAAACATAATATTGCATCAAAATTATTGCAAGCTTTGATGTTACAAAAACAGCATGGCAGAAAGGTGCGCACAAATAGAGAAGAGGCAGGAGAAAAGCTTCAAGGATATGAAAGCTGTACAATGAAAGATGACTTACTTGACAAACAGGTAATACAGTTGGAAAGCCTGTACAATGCGACAGCACATCAGCAAACCAAACCCAAATGGACCTTCAACCCAGACTGGAAACATAGTTCAATTCAGATACACCTTAATACAAATAATCATGCATCAATTGGAAATGAGATAATGTCAAAAGGATAAGCATTAATAATCTAGGAGAGACTGATGACCCATATGCAAATAGATTCCTGCTCTACACATGGCATACATGTGCATGAATTAAAACCATCCAGATCATGGGATCCATTTTAACTGGGCCTAATCCCAAAATCAGATCGAAAAAAAATCATAATCACTGATAATAGGCATGAGACTGTTGACATGTTTCCATTTTAATAATCCTTGCGAGAGGACGAGCACGAGAGGACAAGCAAAAGGTCAAACCCTATCTTGAGTGAGGCCCACGTTCAATTCTGGATGGCTTCAATAGTCACATATTTGCCAAGTGGTGGCATCTTCCAAGCAAAGATCCCACACTCTAACACAGCATCAATGTGACTCCATGAAAGGTCTAACAAGAAAACAGAAGCAGAAGGCAGTTCTAACCTGCCCATATATAGCATGATCGCCACCAATGCCCACGTTTGAACTTTAGATAACTGAGAAACATCTGAATCCATTTTGTAAATTTTCACTAATAAAGATTTTATGAAAAACACAGACATGATTAAAGAGAACATATCCCACATGCAATGGTTTCATGCCCAAACATACCACTAATGACAAAAGAAAATTGACACTGGCAAAAGTTTGGAGAACAAGAAGCCAGATGCCACTAGATTTTGTTCTAGGAATCTTGTAGGCCAGCAAGGGGAATGTTGCGCGAATGAAAAGCCTGTCAGTAAAAACCAATTCAACGACAAATCACAAATCCTAATAATCTAAAATTTTATGAACAAGAAAAGATTACTCAAAAGAAACTAAGCTACATATATCTCATGCATAAAACTATGCTAAATTCTCTGCAAAAAGTTTCCAATTTGAGACAAGTTCATTGTCACGGTAATATCATCAACATGAAAGCATTTTACTTAGAAGAAATGGAGATTTTATATGATCTCATAAGTACATTAGGAATGTAAATGTTTGAGCCAGTAGTAAGGCAGTCCCTACCCCTTTCGGGTCAACTTTTTTGATAATTAGGTAACATGGGTCCATTACCATCCATGTACTTTAAATAGGTCGAGCTTCACCACCAAAGCAAATTGGAGTTAGTAATATAATGATCTTCAAGAATTTGAGAACCTCCCTTCATGTTAGATGGATCTGTACATAGATGAGGAACTGCAATTGACAGAGAGCTACTCAACAAGTACTAACATGCCACTCTCTAACCTACTACAAGATTTCACATTTACATGTAACAAAAAACAAATAAACAAAATAAATTAACTAATAAAGGTTTTGGTACCAAACAGCCTTCAGAGAAAGACCATTAGAAACATGATCATAAGTCATAACAGAGCTTTTTAATATAATAGAGACCCACTACCCACTGCTTCCAAAAAAATATGGATGCCCACTGTGAAGATGGAGCAAAACAACATGAACTCACATAAACTCAAAGAAAAATAGGCATAACCCAACAAGCCACTTCTATCCAATAAAAAAATCCGGAAACATATGAAAAGCACTTCAAATTATAGTTGGGACAATTATTAAATAAGAATAGAAGTTGTTTGGATGAACTAAGAGCATCTAAACAGGCTTACAGCCTTCCATTCCTGGAAACTTGTATCCCAACCACACCATATCTAGAACTAGACATGAAACCTCATTCCACCGCTTTCACATGCCACAAGAACTAGCAACAAACAAACAATTAAATCTATATACCAATTCAAACTCTCTTGGCCTTTACTCAAAGAACAACCAACCGCACGTTCATAAAAAAAAATTAAAAAATTAAAAAAAGTAGCAAATGACAAATAACAAGCATCAAGCAATGAGACCCATCAAAGGGCCTACCCACCCATTCCAAGAAAGACCCACTAACAAAAACAAACCAAATTCCATACACAGACTCTGATTCCCAAGCACCTAGACTTAAAAATGAAAACCCATCAAAGAGAACAAACAAGATCAACCAACCCCTGTTTAGAACCTTACCATTTCATGCAAAAAAAAAGTGTTTTATAGAGAAAGACAACATCACCCAAAAGATACTAACGATCAAGGGTACTGTTTCAGCTCAAAACACTAGATACCCAGAATCACTATCAATACAACCTACAAAATCCCATTCTAAAAAGACAAACTTTAACTAAAAACATGATTTACTGATAATGATTGTAACAAATGATTAATATAATGACTAAGAATTAGTGACTAGTGGGAAGAGGGATTGGAGTTTACAGGATTGTGCATATGATGGCTATTGCAATTGCTATATAATCGCTGGGACAGCCTCCATCGACGGCGCAAGCCATTGGGTTTTTTCCTTTTCATGAATTGAAAATGAAGAGAACTGAAAGATGCGATCTTTTATGTAATCTGCGAACTGGCTTTTGCTTTTACTTTTCTTCTTCTTTGAATTGCTTTCTTGGACTTTTCTATCTCATGGAAAACCTCGCAATTGACAGAGCTTGGAAAGTGTAATTTGGTGATCCACTGGGCTATTTAATTCAGTGAAGAACCGTGAGGCCCTGGGACATTGATGGGATGGGGCCATTCATTGTACGCCCTACCATATCAACGGATAAAAAGCCGTATCTCCCTCCTTTGCACACTATTTGATGATGTCAAAAAAAAATTCCTGACACCACGGGTAAAGTAATGATTGATTAATGTGGAAATTAAAGAAGAGAGAGAAAATTTATAGTGGTTCGGTCAATGTGACCTACGTCCACTCCAGAAAGGCAAAGATTGTCGGTTATTTTACTTCTCCGATGTGTAGAGATTACAGATTAGAAGAATATGAGAAAAGTGCAAACATGGATCAATGTTCCTTTTTTCTCACAAGTGCCGGTGGGGCTCTTTGATTTATAGTCTTCCCCTAACAGATGGGGATGACTCTTCAGCAACGGGCGCTCTATTCTGGCGGAGTCTTCGAACTGCCTTCGACGGAAGAGGCAGGTAGGATCTTCTCCGCAGAACTTAGTAGCATAAGTGGGGATAAGGGTTTACTAATTCTAAAGTGACGATGAGGCTTCCGGGTGTGCTGTGATGACGTGACCAGGCTCATGGGTTGGGCCTGGACCTTATCGGGTCATGAGTTTTGGTCCCAGGTCAATATGGATTGGGTCACTTGGACCTGACCCGTCATTTGCCCCCCAATGCCTCGCGCCAAAGGAAACTTTGAAAGTGATGCATTTTTAATATCCAGACCTTCTTCATTCTGAGCATTTGTAGCCTTCCCAGACATTGCCCGTCTCTGCCATTTCTTTATGGGTTTCATAGGAGAGTTCTTTTGACTCAGGGTTCTTTCCCTCTTTGAAAACCCTAGGTTATAAATAGGAACCACTTTCCCCCATTCTCCCTTGAAATAGGATATCCCTTTTTGAGGCTTTGAAGGGTCATTCTCATCTTGTTCAAGAGAGAAAGAAGGCAAACACGATGGAGCATCTGGACCAACAAGAAGCAAAAGAGGGCGTCTGCGTCGATGGCGAAGGGCTAGCCACCGCCAGCCCTACTGCTGACGTTGGCCACGATCGGCCGTTGCAGGGAGGACAGTCGCCGCGTGTTGCGGGCGACGGATGGGGCGCCCTGGCTGCTACAGGCGGTGGACGGGGCGCCGCCCAGGGCGCCCCTGGTGCTGCTGCAGGCAGTGGACGGGCGGCGCCCCTGGTGCTGCTGTGACGGGCGGTGGAAGGGGGAGCTAGCGACGGACGGGGAGCAGGCGCCGCCCTGGGTGTTGCTTTGGGCGACAGAAGGGGCTGGGGGCGCCCCTTGTGGCGCTGAGGAACAAAGGGAAAGGGGCGCCCAGGGTGCTGGTGATAGGAGGGGAAAAGGCGCCTCTACTACTAGTGGCAGTGGCGAGAGTGGTAGGTGCGACCCGAGCGAGCGAAATTTACGTCCTCGCCCAAAAAGGTACCAGAGCAAAGTTGTTGCGGACGATGACGGATCCAAAGTGAGTACTCTTTTTAGCTTGCTCACTGCTGATAGTGATATTTTGAGGATCGCTGCCGTTTATCGTATTCCTCCTACTATGTTATGCCGTTGAGCTGAATTGGATGAACCCGCTTGCGACGACTCGTCTAGTGATATTGTAATTTATGAGGAGATGCTTAAAGCTGGATTGAGGTTTCCCATGCCTTCCTCGGTTTGTCACATTTTCCATTACTTTTCATTGACCCCCAGGGCGGTTAGCGCCAAATGGTTGGAGAGTCTTGTTGGGCTTCCTTGCATTGTGGAGGAGAGTGCATCAAGAGGATGCTTCACCTGTGGAGTTTCACGCAGCTTACAACTTGAGCGAGTCTCCAGCCCCCAATAGGGGATGGTACTATTTTACCCCTAGGGGTGGCAAGCTGCTCACTGGATTGCGCTCTAACTGCCATAGCTGGAAATCTCGCTTCTTATTCGTTGGCGGAGAGTGGGTATTAGAGTCAGATCGGGCTTTGGTGCCAACACGATGGGGTGACGCCAAAAAAATTGGTAAGTCATTCACTTGCTACTCTTTCGCTTTTTTTTATTTTTTATATGTGTGCTTACCCATTATCCTTTTGTAGACGCGCCAGTGCTCTCCATGAGTCAGGAATGGAAGCTGCAGGCCGTGAGGGCCTGTCCTGAAAAAGACTTGGGAGTTCTCTTACCCAAAGAGAGTAGTGGAGCTAGTGGCCCGTCTTCGGAATCTCCTTTGAAAAGAAAAGGTACTTGACTTCTGCTTTCTTTTTGTTTACCTGATAATCCTCACCCAAGTAATGCTTTTACTTTCGCAGGGATAGATAAACAAGTGATTGGGGCCCGTCTAGCCAGTAGGGGCACTCCTCCTTCGAAGGTGGCAAGGAAGGATGGTACCTCCCGTGGGGCTTCTCCATCAATGTTGCTTGATGTGACTCCCCTAACAGCAACTCCTACTGTGGAGACTCGTGTGTGTTCCCACCAGGCGGCCCCCTCAGCCACTACTGTTATCCCAGAGTCTCCCTCTCCGGCTACACCTTCTGCTCCTCGTATACATCCTCCTCATTCGGGAACTTCTACAGGGGTACCGTCTTGGGCTGGTCCCATACTAGGCAACCCACTAGTTATCAGGGAGAAACTCGAGAGGTTTGTGTTTCCGCCCGAAGTTACTCAGATTAATACTTTGGGCACCGAGGGCATTATCAACACCTTCTTGGAAGGTCTGGCTCAGGTAAAGGCTTATTGTTCTCTTTTCTCCAGACTTTCATTTTTTATATATGTGTACTCTTATTTTCTTTGTCTCTTATTGTTTCAGGCTTCTACTGCGTCCGTCTGCTTGTTATCTAGGGCCCAACATAACAGTCAGCTGAAACAGGACAATGAGAGTATGCAAAAAGCGCTCTCCGTTGCTCAAGGGAAGATTGCTGCTAGAAGAGCTTCCGAGGCTGATCTTACAGCGGCCCGCGAGAGGGCGACCAGGCTTGAGACTGAGCTCTCAACAGGCCGCGAGAGGGTGACCAAGGCAAAGGCTGAGCTAGTGAAGGCTCGTGAGAGGGCTTCGCTCAGTGAGGCTGAGCTAGTGAAGGCCCGCAAGAGGGCTTCGCTCAGTGAGGCTGAGCTTGTACAGACCCGCGAGAGGGCGTTGCTCAGAGAGACTGTTGTGGAGACAGAGATGAAGGCGGCACATGATAGAGCTTCTCAAGCTGAGAAGGAGTTAACGAAAGGTCTCGCTGATGCCTTTATTGATGGCTACGAGGAGCTCCGAGGGAAGATCTCTACTGCTTTTCCAGATATTGATTTCTCAGGCTTCGTGCCGACTGAGGCGCCTGATGATAGCAATGGCAGCTCTGACGAGGATGATGATGATGACGCTGGGGATGATGCCGAGGATGATAAAGAGGATAGCTCTAAGAGTGATTAAGGGGCAGGGGGCTTTTGCTGTACTCTTTTGTTTTTTAGAAAGGCAACCTTCAGCCTAACTTTTGGTAATTGAATAAAAATGCAAGGATCTTTTTTCACAAAATGTAGTGTTTTATTCCTCCATTTCTTACTGCTTGAACAATGTCAATTGAAAAAAAAATCAACTTAAAACCCACACCCTCACTACTCTGGCTACTCTGGCTCTTTTAGAATGTCACTAATAGTACCTCTTCAAATGTTCCGCATTCCATGGATGGAGTAAGACCTTTCCTTCAGAATTTCGGATTTTGTAGGTGCCTGGCCTTACTACTTCTGTTATGAGGTACGACCCTTCCCAGTTTGGTCCCAACTTTCCTTCGCGAGAGTCCTTTGTGGCAAGGATCACCTTTTTGAGGACTAGGTCTCTCGGTTGAAAGGAATGAGGCTTCACCCTCGAGTTGTAGTACCTTGTCATGCGCCGTTTGTACTCCACGTTACGAACCATAGCCATCTCCCTTGCATCCTCTATCAAATCGAGGTTGATGTAGGTCCTTCCTCGTTAGTGACGGGGTCATGGAGATGGACCCTCGAAGAGTGTACACCTATCTCGACAGGGATGACTACCTCAGTCCCAAAAGCGAGAGAGAAAGGGGTTTCCCTCGTGGGAGTTCTCGGCATGGTTCGATAGGCCCATAACACTCCTGGGAGCTCGTCAACCCAAAGACCCTTCGCTCTTTTGAGCCTTGTCTTTAGGTTGCGAAGGACCGTTCTTACCATGACTTCTGCCTACCCATTTGCTTGTGGGTGTGCCGGACTGGAATGAGGCTGCTTTATATGGAGGTCGGAGCAGAAGGTGTTGAAGAGTTTGTTATCAAACTACTTAGCATTGTCACTAACAATGACGTGAGGTATCCCAAAGCGACAGACTAGGTTTTTTCAGACGAAGTCTTTTACTTTTGAGTCTGTTGTTTTCGCTAAGGGTTCTGCCTCCGCCCATTTTGTGAAGTAGTCAATGGCGATGACTACAAACTTGCACTGTCCTCTGCTCAACGGAAGGGGGCCCAAGATATCAATGCCCCATTTGGAGAAAGGCCACAGGCTCAAAATTGAAGTCAGCTCCTCCGGTGGCTGCCTTGGCACAGTGGCGAAGCGTTGACACTTGTCGCATTTTTTGAAAAATTCTTTGGCGTCCTTCACCATGGTAGGCCAAAAGAATCATTGCCTTAGTGCTTTGTGGGCAAGGGAGCGTCCTCCAGAGTGATTCCCGCAGATTCTTTCGTGAATTTCACGGAGGGCGTAGTCAGCTTCCTCAGGTGAAAGGCAACGCAGCAGAGGTAAGCAGTAACCTTTCTTGTAGAGTGTGTCTTGCAGGAGAGTGAACTTTGAAGCCCTCATCCTAAGTTTTTTCGCCTCGAGGGGATCATTTGGCTCTGTACCTTCTTGGAGGTACGCCCTTATGGGGGTCATCCAGTTTGTCCCTTCCGCTGTACAGTTGATGTTTGTAGTATTTACATCTAACTTACTCGGCTCCAACTGGTGCCCAATGAATGTTGGTCTCGCAGATGATGCCTCCAACGATGAGGCGAGCCTGACGAGTTATCTGCTGCCATGTTTTCCCCTCTAGGGATGTGACAGATCTGGAAGCATTGGAAACGCGGGATCAATCTTTTCACCATACCAAGGTACTCCTGCATTCTTTCCTCTTTTGCTTCGAACTCTTCATTTACTTGATTGACCACCAGTTTTGAATCACTGTAAGCAACAAGGGCCAAGGCGTCCATCTCTATCGCCAATCGCAGACCAGAGAGGAGGTCCTCATATTCTGCTTCATTGTTAGAGGCAATGAAGTGGAGTTTTACTGCGTACTTAATGGGTGTACCATCAGGGCTGATTAGGATGAAGTCAGCTCCACTTCCTTCACTGGTTGCCAAGCCATCAACATATAGTCTCCAAAGCGGCTGTGGCGAGAGAATCTGATCGCCTGGATGAGGCTGGACGCACAGGGGGTCTTTGGCATTTGGTGAGGAGGTCCCCTGGGCGCCCAGAAGAGGTTGGGCGCCCAGAGAGCTTTGGGTGCCGAGGCCTGAGGGGGAGGCCACCTGGGCGCCAGGAACAGATTGGGCGCCCAGGGGGTCTTGTGCGTCCGGGGCCTCGGCGTGTGGAAGAGGCTGGGAGCCCTGGGTGCCCCTTTAGATGTCTTCGGTAGGTAGCAGATCAACTTGTGCGCCGGGGTCGACAGAGTATGTAAATTCGGCTACAAAGTTGGTCAGGGCTTGTGCTTTGATGGCCGCCCTTGGCTGGTACTGGACATCGAACTCGCCTAGTTCTACTACCCACTTGACGAGTCTCCCGGATACATCCGATTTTCCTAGTATTCTCTTCAGAGGCTGATCGGTAACTACAACAATTGTATGGCTCTGAAAATAATGTCGTAGGCGCCTTGCCGTCGAGATGAGGGCGAGCGCCAGTTTTTCCAACTCTGAGTATCTGGTCTCTGCCCCTTGGTATGCTCTGCTTACATAATAGATGGGCTTTTGCACTCCATCATAATTTCTGATGAGGACAGAACTGACTGCTGAGGGGGAAGCAGAGAGATACAAATATAACACCTCGCCGGGTGTAGCATGTGAAAGAAGAGGGGGAGCGGACAAGTAGGCTTTAAGCTTCTGGAATGCCTCCTCAGCCTCGGGTCCCCATTCGAAAGTTTTCCTGAGGATTTTGAAGAAAGGCAAGCACTTGTCTGCAGACTTGGAAACAAATCTGTTAAGTGCTGCAACCCTTCCATTGAGGCGCTGTAGCTCCTTGGTGGAAGTGGTCGACCTCATGTCCAGTATAGTTTTGATTTTATCGGGGTTCGCCTCAATTCCCCTTTGGTTGACCATGAAGCCCAAGAATTTTCCCGACCCCACGCCGAAGGCGCACTTTTCAGGATTCAACTTCATGCGATAGAGCCTGAGAATATTGAAAGTTTCTTGGAGATGGTCGATGTGATCTGCAGCGGCGAGGCTCTTCACCAACATGTCGTCCACATAAACCTCCATGGTCCGCCCAATCTGGGAGTGAAACATTTTGTTTACTAGGCGTTGGTAGGTTGCACCTGCATTTTTCAGCCCGAAAGGCATGACCCTGTAGCAATAGGTCCCCTTCGGGGTGATGAACGACGTCTTCTCTTGCTTTGGGGGATGTATGTTGATCTGGTTGTATCCAGAATAAGCATCCAGGAAGGAGAGCAGTTCATGTCCTGTTGTGGCGTCGATGAGGAGAACAATCCTTGGCAATGGGTAGTAGTCCTTTGGACATGCCTTTTTAAGGTCGATGAAGTCGACGCATAGGTGCCACTTCCCATTCGCCTTCGTTACCATCACGACATTTGAGAGCCATTCAGGGTATGCTACTTCCCTGACAGCCCCATTCTCTAGTAGCTTCCCGACCTCCTTGTCCATTGCTTGGGCCCTTTCAGTGGAGGGGCCCCTTAGCTTTTGTAGGATAGGCTTGTGGCGAGGGTCAACATTGAGGCGGTGAGTGGCGACTTCGGGATCAATCTCTTCGAGATCCGCATGTGACCATGCGAAGATGTTCATGTTATTCCTCAGAAAGTCTGTCAAGTGGCGGACCAGATCCTCAGAAAGAGAATAACCCATGTATACTCTTCTATCAGGGAGGTCTTCATTTAAGACCACAGGGGTGAGTGCTTCAACTGGTTATCCCCTCTCTGTAGTGGCTTCGTCTCTCGGGTCCAAGATTGCAACTTGCAACGCCTCCTGCGTTTTCTTGGCTTTCATTAAGGAGACGTAGCATTCTCTTGCTGCTACCTGGTCCCCCCTTACCTCCTTGATTCCATTTGGGGTTGGAAAGCGGAGGATGAGATGGTAGGTAGAGAGGACGGCTCTTAATGCATTAAGAGTAGGCCGTCCCAGTATGATGTTATAGGCTGAGGAGCAGTCTATCACTAGGAAGTTGACCATTGTAGTGGAACTTTGGGGTGCCGCCCCGGCTGTGACTGGCAGTGTGATTGCCCCTAAGGGATACACTTTCTCCCCTGAAAAGCTGATGAGGGGGGATTTGACAGGCTGCAGCCTCTCCCGACCCAATTTCAGTTTATCATAAGCTTCTGCAAATAGGATATCTGCAGAGCTACCACTGTCTACCAAGATTCTGTGTACCTAAAAATTGGCGACGGTCATTGTGAGCACCAGAGGGTCATCATGAGGGTGCTGGATCCCTTCTAAATCCTTATCTGAAAAGGATATGACTTCGTTAGTGCCAAGCTTAGACGCCTTGGTCGGGCGTGCCTCATCTGGATGCCTTGCCTTTCTGGCATGGGCCTTCATGGCCGAAAGTGATTCTGCAAGTCCTCCCGAGATGGTTCGGATTTCCCCGATCGGTTGCTGGTCCTCCAGATTGCGAGGTGGTGGTGGTGGCAGTGCTTGCCCCTACCAGCAACATACTGGCGCAGGTGACCACGCTGAATGAGATCCTCAATCTGCCGCTTGAGGTCATAACAGTCATCAGTGTCATGGCCATGGTCGCGATGGAAGCGACAGTACTTGGTCGGGTTCAGGCGGTTTGGAGGAGATTTCATCTTCCCTGGCCATTTTACGACAGGGTCATCTTGTATCTAGAACAAGATGTGCTCAATAGTAGCATTGAGAGGAGTGAACACTTGTCGGTCTCTCTGCGGGGTAGGACCGAGTCGGTCCCTGACAGGTACCCTCTCAGTCCTGTTTCGCTTGTTGCTTGTTTCCTTCTTTTCGTCTCTGTCCCACTCCTTCCCCTTGTCCTCTGGTCTGGAGGACTCTCCTCGCCTGGCCCTCGTGATGTCTTCAGCATTCATGTACTTCTGGGCTTTTGCCAGCAGTTCCGGAAAGTTCTTTGGCGGGCGCTTCATCACTGAAAAGAGGAAGGTCGACGAGCGAAAGCCCCCCAGGAAGGCTGTCATGGAGACCTTGTCGCCGGGCTATTCAACCTGAAGTACCTCCTCGTTAAAACGAGTGAGGTAGCTTCTGAGGCTCTCGTGTTTATCCTGCTTTATGCTGAGCAGGTGTGTGGCATGCTTCTGGTGGCGGCGCCCACCGATAAAGTGTGAGACAAAAGATTTGCTCAACCCTCCAAAGGTGGCTATGGATGCTTGGGGGAGATTGGCAAACCACTGCCGAGCGGAACCCTTCAATGTAGTTGGGAACGCCCTGCACATTATTTCGTCAGGGATATTATACAGCTGCATTTTGGTTTTGTAAGTCTCCAAATGGTCCAATGGATCCTTCGTTCCATTAAAGGTCTCCACGGATGGCATTTTAAACTTCCGAAGGAGTGGGTAGTTCACCACGTCAGGCTTGAACGGTGTATCCGTTCGCCCAACCAGATAATCTACCGTCTCCGGTGCCTGCGCCCTTATGGCATTGAAGACATCGCCCAGTTGATTTTGCATTTCTTTGATCTTTTCCTCCCAGCAATTGTTGGGTTCCCTGGACGGACTAGGGAAATAACTTCCATCTTCCATGCTGTGATTTTCACTCCCCCCCTCCTGGAAATGAAGATCCTCATCGTTAGAAGCAGAGGGAGGAGGTGGAAGTCCACCGCGATTCGCCCCTCATGGTGGTCCTCCAAATGTGGCTCCAAATCCCTTTTTCATCTCCACCATCTAGATTCATCAAAACTTTCATTGGCCATAGGGCTTTTATACCAATGACTGTGTTCAGTTAATATCAATATTTCAGACCTTAAATAAATGAACAGAAGCCAAATGAAAACACTAGAGAGTATAGACAACTTCAGACACAAATGCAACAAATGTTGAGTCCGGCCTATTCAAATCGATGCCAAAAGCCACGATCGATGAAAGCCATGGCATTTTTTTTTGAAAACCTTTTGAAAACCGCAAGCATGAAATCCTGAAATCCCCCTCTTTACCTCTCTGCCCACTATCTTCCAGGAAGGATTTCAACCATTTTTACGGCTTGTTTTTTTCTTCCAGGTTATGTTAAACAACCGGCGCAAATCACCCTTTTAGAATCTCATTCTCAAGTGGAGAGTAGGTATGTGGCAAGAGGAAAGGCGATATCGCAAAAGGGATAGCAAGGGCACAACACAGCAGACCATGAGATGACAAACGAAAACGAAAAAAGGGATTTTTTTAGGGAACATACCTTCGACAGAGAGGGCGTTAGAGGGGACCATCATGGCTCAATAGAGGACCGCTGGGGAACCACTATGAATAAGCCTGACAGCTGATGTGAAGTCGCGGCCTATGCTAAGGAAGAAGAAGGAAACAAACAAGAGAGAAAATCGGGCTTCTAAGCCCTAAAATGTATGAATGGGTCGAATGTAGGGTTGCTAGGGACCGTTAACATTAAAAAGAAAAAAAAAAGGTCAATAGGGACCCTAGTAGAGAATGTTAAAAAATTTACGTTTTCGGGCAAAATGACTGATTTGGTACAAGGGCAGTTAAAACTACCTTTTCGGTATAGTAGTCACCTAATCTGTTTTTTTAGGTAAAATCTCTTAGAAAAAAAGTGCTGCGATATCTTCAAATGGTGAGTTTGATTTCTTCAAATCCTCTTTCTCTAGTTCATAGTAAAAATGGGTCAGGTAAAGGTTGGCTAACATAGACCACATAACTCATTGGATTGGATAAGGTTAGGGTTGACCCATATATCTAAATCGATTTAAGATTCGGTATTTAAATTTTTTTTGTGCTTTGAGCTTTTATTTTTCCTGCAACCATGCTCAAATATAACTTAAATGCTTAAAGTGGGTTCTAGGACCACAGTTTGCACCTAGAGGTTGTAGGTTTAAAACTGCACTACCACGCTGGGGCTACAGGGTAGTTTACCCAGTTTCCCTCTTGGCCCGGAGGGATTAGTCCAGCCCAAAGGGTTGGGAACCCTCTGATAGCAAAAAAAAAAAAAAAAGAACTAAAGTGGGTTGGGCTTGGCCAAATTACTATAAGTTGGGTTGGATTGGATCGAGAGCTAAATCTTTAACCAACATTGAATGCAGTTATGCCAGTTGAATCCGGTTAACTAATATCCGATGCAGGTTGGGGTGACTATCCCTTTTTGAAAACGGGTCAAATACGTGTTACTTCAACCTGTGGACAACTCAAGTTAACCTA
Organism: Cinnamomum chago; assembly: GCA_038049695.1. Classification (NCBI taxonomy): domain Eukaryota; kingdom Viridiplantae; phylum Streptophyta; class Magnoliopsida; order Laurales; family Lauraceae; genus Cinnamomum; species Cinnamomum chago. The sequence continues at coordinate 22,874,976 of CP142462.1, read as the reverse complement.
CCCATTTTGACCTAATCTGACCCATTTTCCACCTCGGTTTAATTCTCCTATTATAAGTCTTGAGGATTAAATTCCACTTTTGTGCCCTCGTGGGATTATAAAAAGGACTTCGAGGGCCTTTGATCTCCAAATGTTTAAACTTGGTCCCACTAAGAGTACAGTGTCATATAGCATATTTATAATTGATAAGTAAAATTACAAAATTTCACTACACTTGTAATTGTCGTCACAACCTTGATAAGGATAACTCCATACATATTTGTTAGCGCCATAGTTAAATATGTTACTTCCTCTGGTTGTCAATTCCGCGACTAGTTCATGCAGTCATGTCAATTTTCTTGACAAGTTCACTACATTGCATATGGGAAGCCACAACAGTTCGATCAAGTTCGAAAGACCAAAAGCTCAAATCATGAAAAGTCATGTTATTAAGTCATATCTCTATATATGCCAATCTCCAAGTAAATTTAGACCTTAGAAATTACAAGGAACGGGCCATTAGACTTTAAACCAAACTGGTGAAATTTGTTAGGTCTAAATGGCTAGAGAAGCTTAATTAGTTAAAGGTTTCTCAGGATCTTTTGTCGACCGAGACTTTTTGGCTCAATGCACCAAAAGACCCCTTCGAGGGGCTCGAGAACTTGCTTCGGTCTAATTTTCAAAGAGCTTAATTTTTAGTTGTGATGGTCTCAAGGGCCCAAAGATGGTTATGTCGATCGGTCGAAAGACCCATTCGGTGGACCGAAGTCTTCCTTCGATCAACTTTCCAAAGAGCTTTTTTTAGGCTCGAAAAGGTCTCGAGGGATCGACTTGTTCCTTGGTCAACTGAAACGGATCTGGATCTGAATAATTAAACTTGCCATTGTGCGTGAGTTATATTGCTTGTTTTGGTACCTCGGGTGATGGAAGGTTTTACCCCGATCAACTGAAGCTCAAAATCTATAAATAAATGACTTTGGATCCAATTTTGCGCGTACAAGAAAAAAAAGGAGGATTTTTCAAAGAGATTTCTTGTAGAATAGTAAAACCAATTCCTCAAGCTTTTATACCTTCTTCCACCCTCTTTAAGTTTCATAAGGAGATTAGTAGAGTATTTATTCAAAGCTTTTTAGAAAGGTTATGTAGAACGACATCAATCTAGGTTCTTCATAGGAATATCTACCAAACCCCTCGAACCTACAACCTCTATAATCTATTTGGTTGAGCAACATTGAGACTAAAGCTAGAGTTTGGATTCCAGATCTCGGCATCAAACGCAATCTTCAAAGTAATATTTACAGTGTTTGATTTTATTCTTTCCTTTATTATTTCTTGTAAAGAGGAGTAGATCTAATAAAATAGATCATAGGAGTAAACTTTCATTATGGAACCTCTATAATAAAAGGATGGTTGAGTAGACTTGTGCAATTGAGCCACCCTAATAAAATTAGGTTATATGAGTTTGAGGTGCGCCTGTTGGAAACTTCGCATAGTGGAAACCAAGTAACCATTGGGTATTGTGCTCTTGAGAGTGGACATAGGTCGGACCGAACCACTATAAATCGCATGTCTACATCTCTTTATTGACTTTTATTTTATATGCATGCTATGGGATGTACATGTAAAATGCATGATATTTAGATTAATCAATAATAATTCATGCTAGATTTATATTCAATAGTGTTATTGTTGATTTCTTCATGAATTATTCACTATTGATCTCTTGGCTTCCACACTTATAATTGATATTTACATTGTTTACTCCCCCCCCCCCCCCCCCCAACTTGGACATATGCAGTTGAGTTGCCTCTTGAATAATAAGTGAATGGAGATGGTTTATTGAGATTGAAAACATTCGCAAACTCTAACATCATTGTATAGTCTTCAAATTAGTCATAAAGTAATCCCAAAGAGTAGCTCAGTTGGCCTACGACCATGGTTTGCACCCGGAGGTTGTAGGTTCAAAACTGCACTATGACACTAGGGTCACATGAGAATTTTACCCAACTTTCTCTCCTAGGCCGGTAAGGATTATTCTGGCACAAAGGGCTATGATACCATGCGTTATTAAAAAAGAAAAAAAATAGTCATAAAGTTATTCAAAAGCATTGGATCACACGAAGTGGGCTTCGTTATTGATCCACGACTAATTGTAATTTTTACATATCATGATCCAAAATGCAAGACCCATATCGAATGATCTATTTTCATATCTTGTGTTGGGGAGGAAAGGGCAAGAAAAGAGAATGGTGGAGAAGTCATCTTCGGTAATTTCTCAAAATGTGTGGAATTTATACACTCCAACGTATAGAGTGAAAGGGATAGAGAGCAAAGGAGATTTCCTAAATTTTCTCCATCAATAGGACTTTTTATTGTGTTTGAGAGATGATTTGTGAAAATCCTCTCTCTCCCCAATTGACAAAGAATAATAGGCATAATAGGCAATCCTCTCACCATGAGAGGGTTTGGGAAAATCCTCTCTCTCTCTCTCTCTCTCCCCTATTGACAAAGAATAATAGGCATAATAGGGAATTCTCTCACCATGAGAGGGTGTGTTGGCATGGGCCCATATATCTACGTGGACATAGCCCCCACCAAAGTGTCAAATCTTCAAACCAAACTTAGTAAAGAACATTGTTAGATTAATCAAGTATCTTACATCCAACAATGGACCTCATTTTTATTGCAATGACATTGCAAAAGATGTTAAGAGTATGAACGGTTTGGATTTCAAGAAGGTTGGTCCACTCATAGGTTACGTGAGGAGTTGTGCGTCATGGAGCAATGGTTGGTTCCACCCTAGAACTCCGCTAATGCTAATAAATGTAAGGGTTAGCCTTGCTTTCCCTACTATTTAATGCATAGTGAAGAGGGTGCCTAAGGAGCTACCGCTGAAGCACAAGAAGAGAGAGGAAGGAGAAGATCTGAGCTGCGATCAAGATCGATTCTTCTGTATATCTCATTTTCAGAATCCCAATCATCCATCTAATCTTATGGCACCAGGTATATACTCATATTTGTTTTATAGTGGGTTACACGCTTTTGCAATGATTAAGCATCTAAGATTCATACTTGAAGAAAATGGAAAAACCATCTTTCTACCTTTAAAACTCAAGTGCGCACACACACAACTCTTTTTTATTAGACTCAATGGCGATTGCTCCTCTTTTATCATTTTCCTTTTTTTTTCTTACTATTATCTCACTAAGAAGGGAGGAAAACGTCTAATCTAACTGTCAAGGATCTATCCTTGGTTGTCTATGTGAAATTGGTAACATTGAGCCATTTGTGGGTCAGCTCTCTTTTATCATCCAACCTCTATTAAAAATGTATGTTTTTTTCCATTGTATAATATTCATATCTGCATTATCCTTTAAATTTTACCAGTGATGAGTTTTGAATGAGAGCTCTTTTAACTAACCCAAATTGATGAAACAAGGCTCTTATTCTTTTGATGACATTGGTTTAATTTACATCTAGAACACACTAGAAAACATCAATAATAATATGTTTTTTCCCCATCATTATCTGAATAGTTTCTTTGAAAGAAAGGCTGCAGTAGATCTAGCCCTAATCGTTTTGGATTGCGAAACATTTTGATAACATCATACAACATTTGTTGTCGGAAACACCCAAATATTAGAACACTACATTCATGCATACATATGCTAAAATTTCCAAATATCTTCTATCATGTGCTCTGTCTGTTTTTATTGCTAGTGGTTGTACATGGACGTGACGGTTTAAAAATTACTAAATGGAGGCTTTACCATATATTTAGTAGGTCAAAAGTCAAAACTTTCTTGTATTGGCTTAACGGTTCAAAAAGCTATATCCTTTTACTTCATTTTTCTAATGGAAACTTTTATAAATAGAAGATTTTTAAAAATTAAAAAATCATTTTTAGAAAGATTATTTTTACGGACCGCTAAAATTAAAATAGACCCAAGTTTGTTTGCTTTAAAAAGCACACCCACCATGTACAAGGTTTTTTTTCATTTGGTAATTCTACATGTAAAATAAAGTGTAGTAAAGTGGTAAATTAAGAGAGAATAAAATATATGATGGTATTTTCTTTTTAGTTATTTGTTATGGGATCATTTTGACCTTTTGTATAAAAAAAAGTGAAGCTTTTTTGTCTTTTAATGGAGAAAAGAGGTTCATGTTTTACTTTTTTTGAAAAATGAGGGAATTTTGAATTAAAATGATACTGATGTGACCCCTTATCTGAAAAATGGAGGCTTTACTTGACTTTTACTAATCTAGTAAAATGCCAAACGAGCATGAGATAATAAGGATATGGTCAGAAGGAGATGCTAACCAAATATCACACTAACTGCATTAGCCTAACTCATGGTTTCAGGGCCTTCAAGTTTAATAGTTTTATGAATGCATTTTATATTAGGTTGAGCAAAAAGGGGGGCCAAGTGGGCCTCATAGAGACAAACTAGATATAAATGGTAGGTCGTCTCCTCTTCGGTGAGTTTTCAGGGGCACTTGGCCCACCCGTGAACACAAAAAATACTCTTATAAGACATGAACTTGTGAAATCAACATGGAGATCCTAACCTGAATGTAGTAATCCAATTAACCTAATACCTCATTGATGGGGGAGATGATCATGATAATTGCAACTAAAATATAATTTATCATGTGGAAGACTCACCTTTGCATGATCGAATATGCTCATATCATATGGGCCCCTCTATATAAGAAATATCTTACATTTCACTCAAAAGCACACAAGGTTGGACCTTATATAGGATATTATAAGTTACAGCTTCCACAAACACCATAGTGTGGGACATGAGATTATTTCTTTTTATAGGAGGGTTGGTAATGAACTATTATTTCTGATTATTAATAATGTGTGAAGAGCTTCACTGGTTGTTAAATAATTTGATCATGATAGCAACACCATCTTTACCCTCGTATAACCACCAATTTGGCTTATTTGCAGCCTACCTTTGATTGATATAATTTACTAATATCACGTGCCCTTTTCTTTATAGAATTAACCTTAGTTTCATGTTCATTGGAATGTTATATATCATTGGATTTATATATGCAAAATCCAATGTGATCTTTATTTATGATCAAATCCAAAGCCTTTTTTTTTTCTTTTTTGCTATCGGAGGGTTCCCAACCTTTTAGGCTGAACTGATCCCTCTGGGCCTAAAGGGAAGTCGGGTAAACTCCGCTTAGGCTCAGTGTGGTAGTGCAGTTTCGAACCCACAGCCTCTGACTGTAAGCTGTGTGCTTGATAAAGTGAGATTCAGGGTTAGATTCAATTCATGGAAATGTGACTTGAATGGGTTGAATTAAGCAAATGTGAGTATCATATTTCCTCAAACATATGCCTTGAAATGGTCTTGCAATCTAAGTTTTACCTTAACCATCCATTCGATGAAAGGGATGGAATAAAACGATCAACTAAGAATGTTGTTGAAATTGATGGAGAATGTTCTAGATTTCCACCAACAATATGGGTAGAATTAACCAACTCCTAGGACATAAGACAAATGGTCCATTATAGTAGAAACCGCGGTTACTATCCAAGTCCTTTTCATTTTCATGGCCCACCCATGAATGAGCCAAAGCATGGAGCATAGTACTTACATGTGCAAGTTAGAATCTATACTATCTACATGCAACCATCTTTTTGAGAACTGTATGCAAAATTGATGTTCTACCAAGATAATACTTTTATTCCATCCAGTCCATTCACATCACATGCTCTACCCCAGTATAATAGTATTTTCATATATAGTTAATCGAAGTGAGTTGTTATACTTTAGCTGAAGTGGGCAAATTGCATATAAGTTGGGGTGCTTATTGTAAATGGACTGGTCATGCAGGTGGGCCCACACTTCTCAAACAAGTAGAAAGGATGGCCAAATATGATTATTTCTCATCATCTTCTGTCATTGGCCAGAATCTCTGATCGTTCATCTTGTTCTCTTCTACTTTAATTAGCTCCTGTAGTTTTATATATATTTTTTATCTGGATTAGACTCGTGTAATCAGATCTTATCCTTGTTTGTCTAGATATCATCAATTTGATAGTCATGATCATCTGAATCTCTAATTTCACTTCTTCTGTTCTATCTCATTGATTTTCCTGTTCTAAACTGATGATAACTAAGTTGTTTCATCTATCTATAACATCGATTGTTGATTTATCTGCATCTTTGTCTAACTACATTGACATCCAATCGTATCACCATAACAATATGAATATGAATTGTTGTATTTATAAATTATTCTTATGCAAACTCCTAAAAACAGCTTTCAAGATATACTAAATATGTGTATGTGATATGTATCCCATATGTATCTTCATATACGAATTTACTTTAGTTAATGATGGTGGTTATTTTCATTTATCGTTAAGGGTAAGTTTGTGTAAAATGTTTTCTTAACATCCAAGAATTTCTGCAGACTCTATTTTCCAATGTTTGATATAGATAACTTTTCAAGAGTAAAAATATCAAAAGCAGTTCAATTTTGGGGGAATATACAAAAAAAATTATTTTCAATTGGGGTGGGTTGGGTTGTCAACAAAGGCGGGGTTTTCCACAAAATAAAGTGCAGACCATACACAAACGTGCCCTAAATGTGAGAGATCATCACCTGGGTCATATTTCCTTTAAAATCTCCCAACTTGAAAGTATCACTTTTCTAACAGCAATGATGGGTTGGAGCAGTAGGAATGTGAACAAGCTCCCAGCTCAATTTTCAATCAAATTCAGCTCATTGGCTAATCAAGTTGAGGCTGAGTTGCTTCAATTAGTGTAGAGACCGAATTTGAGCTAGAGATTGTTCAAATTGACTCAACTAGAGCTCATTGGCTCAAATAATTTGATTTTTGGTATTATATGTGTTTTATATAACTCTTACAACTTGAAGGACATGATTGGAGCTTGGCTCATTAAGGGCTTAGCTTTTTTATTGGGTCTTTAATGTACTTTAGCGGACATTTGGATATCTATAGAACAAAATCCTTATAGATTTAGATATCGCAATACTAAAATACTATGAAATAAAAATATTGTAATATTTCAATATTATGGTTTTTTAATGTCTCCAAGTCTATGAAAAATGCAATAGATTTTAAACTGAATTGTTTGTCAGTTACTTTATAGTGTAATATATGTTGAGAAAAGCTTCCGATCACAAAAGCATTTTAAGCTTTTTCTTAGAGTAGGTTTTCGAATTAGTCACTTAAAAGCATTTCATTTGTACATAAATTTTCTCTTCCCTTGCAATAAATGAGTCCCACATTTGAAATTCAAACTCCTCAAATTCACTTTTCCACATTGTTTGTCACGTGAACTTCGCTACAATTAGGCATGTTTGTTTATATGCGTGGTAAAGTAAAATAAATGTTGATGTAAAGATGAGGTAAAATAAGGTAAAATGAAGTATGCGGTGAAGTAAAGTAGGATAGAGAATTGTAAAGTAGTTGTCATTTGTATTGAATTTACTTTACTACACTTTTCCTAGTTTTATGTGCTAAAGAAAAGTGGCTTATGGTAAAAAAATTGGCAGTTGAACTTTTCTTTACTACACTGTTTTTTCATCATCACCACCACCAGCACTACCCTTATTGTCATTACCATCATCGTCGTTGCCATCATTGCTTGCACCACCATCATCCCTATAATCATCATCATCATCTCTGTAACTATCAACATCACATCATCAACAGGGCCATTCTTTGAATACAATCTATCGAAATTTACTTTATCGCTGTATTATATCATTAAGGAAAACCTATCTAATTAGTCCTACGCTCCACCATAAGATTAACCATACAACACATGGTTAAAGAAAAAATCCACATTATATGCTGATGATGCCAAAAAGTGTTTTGGGCACCACCGGTCAAGTGATATACAATTAATATGAAAATTAATGGAGAGAGAAAGAGAGGGTTTATAGTGGTTCGGTCAGTGTGACCTACGTCCACTTCAATTGGTTACTTTACTGCTCCGGGGAAGAGATTACAAAGTAGATGAGTACAATGATAGTGTGTAAAAGTAGATCCCTCTCGCTTCTTTGGTAGAACTCTCTTTTTATAATCTTCCCCTAACGGGTGGGGACGATTCTCCAGCGAGGTACGCTCCATTCTGGTGGAGTCTTCCGAACCTTCCTCAACAGACGAGCAGGTAAGATTTCTTCCGTAGGACTTGGTGAAGGCCGTTTAAAGGAACGAGGCACTGACTCCGTCATTCGGTGGATCTGGACCCGGCCCTCGAAGGGTGGACATAGACCTGGACCCATTATGGACTTGGGTCAGTCAGACCTGACCCGCTATCGTGGACCGAGCTGTTTGGGCTTAACCCGTCAGCGTAGATTGAACCATTTGGGCTTGACCCATCATTTGCCCCCCCAATGCTCCTTGTCTAAGAAAACTTGGAGAAGGGGCATTAGCTTGAATTATTGAGCTCTGGTTGGTGGAGACTCCTTCTGCTAAGTCTTTTCCATTTTTTGAATGATGCGCCGTTGTTGGGCGTACAACTGAAGCCCCGGGCGCCTGTGGGGGTGACGCGGGAGTGGAGACCTTTAGTTGGATCAAAGGTGGGCAACAGGTGACGACTACATGTGCAGGGCACCCATGTGGTAAAAAAAAAAAATTATTTTTTATTCTTTATGGGCGAGCACATGGAGAGGCCCTGGGCGCCCATGTAATAAAAAAAGTTTTTTTTTTTATTCTTTATGGGCGAGCACATGGAGAGGCCCTGGGCGCCCATGTGGTAAAAAAAAGTTTTTTTTTTATTTTTTATGGGCGAGCGCATGGAGAGGCCCTGGGCGCCCATGTAATTAATTTTTTTTTTTTTATTCTTTATGGGCGAGCACATGGAGAGGCCCTGGGTGCCCATGTGGTAAAAAAAAGTTTTTTTTTTAATTGGTGGGCGACGAACAAGTGGGTGCTGGTGCTGCTGGGCGCCCAGCCCTGTTGCTGGTGTGGGCGAGGAGCTCCTGAGCGCGGGGAGCGGGCGAGGAACGCCTGCGCGCGGATGCTGCTGGGAGCCCAGGCTGCTGCTGCTGGCGCAGGTGAGGCTGTTGGCCGGGGCGCCCCCTTGGGCGCGGGAGAGGCTTCAACAAGCGATGGAAGGGGCGCTTCCTGCGATGAGCCATGGATGGGTGGTACCCGTGGTCTACGCAGAGGAGGAACTGGGCGCCAAGCTGGTGTGTGCCAATGTGGGCGAGCACGCGGGTGAGCAGGCTACTCTAGTCCATTAGGCACCACGGGATGTTGATCCAAGCGAGCAAAAAAGAAAACTATTTTGGGCGAGCAGACCGTGTCAGGTGCCCTTATAGGCGCTGTTCCAGCTGGTTTGGCTCATTTGGGTGGCCAGATAGTTGGGTACGCTAATTCAATGTAGTCCCCCGGGTTGCAGTTGACTTGGTGAAAGAAGCAGACTGCTTGCGTGAGAGCAAAGACAAAGTCTGAGGATTGCTCGTGAGAGAGCTTGAGACCGTGCTTTTGGCGCCCCATGAAAGAGCCGCTAAGCTGGGGATTGGCTGCCTGTTTGAGAACAGTGCAGAGGTAGGCCGAGCTTCTTTGACGACCCGCGAGAGAGCCGCTAAGCTGGAGATAGGCTGCCTGTTTGAGAACAGTGTAGAGGTAAGCCAAGCTTTTTTGACGACCCGCGAGAGAGCCGCTAAGCTGGAGATAGGCTGCCTGTTTGAGAACAGTGCAGAGGTAAGCCAAACCATTTTTACGACCCGCGAGAGAGCCGCTAAGCTGGAGATAGGCTGCCTGTTTGAGAACAGTGCAGAGGTAGATCAAGCTTTTTGGGCGACCCGCGAGAGAGTCGCTAAGCTGGAGATATAGGCTGCCTGTTTTGAGAACTGTGCAGAGGCAGGTCAAGTTTTTGGCGATCCACGAGATGATTCACCTCGCCTGGACCTGTTGATTTCCTCAGCATTCATATATTTTTGAGCTTTTGTCAATAGTTCTGGCATGCTCTTTGGTGGTCGCTTCATTAATGAAAAGAGGAAACTGGATGAACGGAGGCCTCCCAGAAAGGCGGTCATGGCAACTTTGTCATTGGGCTCCTCGACTTGGAGGACCTCCTTGTTAAAACGAGTGAGGTAACTCCTCAGACTCTCATCTCGGTCCTGTTTTATGCTGAGCAGGTGGGTGGCAGGCTTCTGGGGGCGGCGTCCTCCAATGAAGTGCGACACGAAGGACTTGCTTAGCTTTGCAAAGGTGGAGATGGAGGTTGGGGTCAGACTGGAGAACCATTGCCGTGCGGAGCCCTTTAGGGTGGTTGGAAATGCTCTACACATGATCTCGTCAGAGATGTTGTGTAGTTGCATTAGAGTTTTATAAGTTTCCAAGTGATCCAGCGGGTCCTTGGTTCCATCAAAGGTCTCCATGGTCGGCATTTTGAATTTTTTGGGGAGTGGGTAGTTCGCCACGGAGGGTTTGAACGGTGTGTCCGTTCGTTGCACCAGGTAGTCAATGGATTCTGGTATCTGTGCCTTCATGGCATTGAAGACATTGCAAATCTGATTTTGCATCTCCTTGATTTTCTCGTCCCAATGGTTGGGAGCTTCCCTGGACTGACCTCGGTAGCGACTCTCGCCTTCCAGGATGTAATTCTCGCTTCCTTCCTCCTGGAAATCAGGATCCTCATCATTGGAAACAGAGGGAGGAGGTGGAAGTCCACCGCGATTTGACCCTCCTGGGGCTCCACCCGGGGGAGGAGGTACATCGAGATGAGCGCGGCCTTCAGGATCGACCAGGAGTCTTCCGTGTGGGACCACAGGCGGAGCTCCAGCAGATGTGCCCTGGGCGTGGGCGCCATGATGACGGGCGCCCAGGGGTATTCCTCGACCCTGGGCGCCCAGGGGTTGGGTGCCCAGGTGAGGGTGTCGTCGGTTGGCGCCTCGGCCTCGGGCACCGTGTGGACGGGCGCCCGGGTGAGGTGCCCCTCTACGTGGAGCAACCGGTTGCTCTGAGCGCGGTACTTCCTGCGGCCCTGCACCTAGTGCTCCTCCCTGGCTTGCCAGCATGAGCTGCAATATTTGTTGGTTCTGAGTCACCAACTGCTGCATGGTCTCCAGCATCTGCTGAGGAGAGGGAGTGGGAGCATTCAATGCAGGGTTGGTCGGTGGAGGATTACCCTCGCCTTCTCGCGAAGGATTACCATCTTGTCGCCTTGTTGACCTTGTGGTGATCGGCATGGTTTTGGAAAAAGAAAACTCTTTTCGTTTCCCACAGACGGCGCCAAACTGATGATGCCAAAAAGTGTTTTGGGCACCACCGGTCAAGTGATATACAATTAATATGAAAATTAATGGAGAGAGAAAGAGAGGGTTTATAGTGGTTCGGTCAGTGTGACCTACGTCCACTTCAATTGGTTACTTTACTGCTCCGGGGAAGAGATTACAAAGTAGATGAGTACAATGATAGTGTGTAAAAGTAGATCCCTCTCGCTTCTTTGGTAGAACTCTCTTTTTATAATCTTCCCCTAACGGGTGAGGACGATTCTCCAGCGAGGTACGCTCCATTCTGGTGGAGTCTTCCGAACCTTCCTCAACAGACGAGCATGTAAGATTTCTTCCGTAGGACTTGGTGAAGGCCGTTTAAAGGAACGAGGCACTGACTCCGTCATTCGGTGGATCTGGACCCGGCCCTCGAAGGGTGGACATAGACCTGGACCCATCATGGACTTGGGTCAGTCAGACCTGACCCGCTATCGTGGACCGAGCTGTTTGGGCTTAACCCGTCAGCGTAGATTGAACCATTTGGGCCTGACCCATCATATGCTTTACACACCATCGGTCTAATTATAGGAATAACTTTAATTGGATTTAAACTTTCTTTTTTAATATAACAAGAAAGAAGAGATCACCACCACCACCATCTGTCCCCACCACCGCCACCATCATCTTTGTCATTGTCCAAACTAGTAAACTCCTTGTCATTGTCCAAACTAGTAAACTCCTTTGATGAGGGCAAGAGGTGGGTTTATTTTTTTAACTGGCATTTTGAGAGATTTTTATTTTGCAGAAAATTTTTCAAGAGGGGGAATGTATAGAAGGAAATTTTCATCTTTTTGAACAAAAAGAATATTTTCTTCTTACTTTTCTTGTTGTCAAACATGAAAGGTTTTTAAATTTACAAAGAGAGATTATGTTCTATAGTATATTAAATACTTTTCTAATTGTAAGGCCCAAATAAGGGTTTGCACCAAGGCCCAAATAGTTATACAGGGATACAATATACTAATGTCATACTTACTATACATTGGTATCTATATTGGTCATTGCATTCAAAATTGATTTCCTTATTCATGAAATCTGTTAACCTATGCCCGTGCCTAAATTCTATTTTGGTTTTAAAATGGATTGAAACTTGAACTTGACCTGAAAATGGGTCTTAAAATTGGACCAATTCTCGATGTTTTTCAATGAAATCCGAATTCATTATAGTTTTTGCAATATGAATTATTATATTGCTTTCTAAAATCTCAAAATAAAAAACGTGGTAAACAAACCTTAAGAACCATTTGGGATCTAGCCATTTAGATGAGAATTTGTTGTTGCGAGTTTGGATATCTGCTTAATAAATATTTACATATTGAAATACATCTAGAATAAAATAATATAAAATATAATAGTGTAATATTTAAATATTATAATAATTTCTATACTTGGTAATTTTGGAAGAATGTAACAAATTTTAAATTAAATTATTTAGTATGAGCTACATATTATACTATATGTAAAATAACCAAAACGACAACATTTTAATGTAACTTATAAGAGTAAAGGTCATTATTAGATTAATTATATATATAATGCTTTTACTTTTGTGTAATTTATCGCGACATTTACAGTCCAAATTACTCAAGTCTGCTTTTCCACCTTTTTCAATCATTAGAGAAAATTTTGACTCCATCATCGCCATGGTCTTCATCATCATGACCCATCACCGTCATCATCAACGTCATCTTGACGACTACCCCTATCATCATTATCACCATCCCTCACTGACGTCGTCGTCATCATCATCAACGCTATTCCATCCCATCATCATCACCACCACTCATCATAATTGCCACCATTTAGCATCATATCATTGTGATAACCATCACCATATCATCATGGCCACAACCAAGATTACCATCAGCGCCACAACTATCTTAGTCATTGGCGTTATCACCCAAACAATCACACTTTCTTTTAAGAAGGGCGAAAGCTGAAATAGTTTTTATAAAGCCATGTTTTGAAAGATTTTTATGTCATAGAAAGTTTTTTTAGATGATGAGCTATTAAAAAAGTATGGAATTCTTTTAAAGAAAATAATATTTTCTTCTAAATTTTTTTGAGTTGCCAAACATATAAATTTTTTCACTTTAGAAAATAAAAAATTCTATTCTTTAATATATTATTTTCTTATATATTTTTGTGCATCCAATCAGGCCCAAATACAGTGATTGCATATGTGGGCCTGAATGTTAGTTGGATTCTAATCAGTAATTACGACTGCATCCAAACTATAAAGATGGGCTAAGCATTAGGGATGGTTTTCATTCCTCAAAAGTGTCCCTTCCACTCTGACTCCATCCATCCAACTGGAATGATATAAATCATTTATTTTAAGTGACAAGTGGTATTTACAACTTCACTTCACTAACATAAGAACCCTTACTCTGTTCTACTGCCCACTTGCTTCTCTGTTTCTCTGTTCTTCTTCACTTCACAATTTTTATTCTTATTCTTCATTTTTTTCTCTTTCTTCTCTCAAAGAGGAGAAGGAGAACCAAAACCCCAAAAGAGGAAGAAGATAACAGAGAAAACAAAAAAAAAAAAGAAAAAAAAAAGATTCCCTTCTTCTTTCTCTGTATTTTTTTATTTGTTATGATTTTTTACTAGCATGAAATACAGCAAATGAAAGCTTCAACTCTCTGTTACTCTAATGGCTGCAATATCATCATCTGCAACAGAGCAATCCCCAGAAATCCTTTCATGGCTGAAATCCTTGCCTTTGGCACCGGAATACCACCCAAGTCTGGAAGAATTCAAAGAACCGATTTCCTATATCCTCAAGATCGAGAAGGAGGCTTCCAGATTTGGCATCTGCAAGATCGTTCCTCCACTCCCGGGGCCGCTCAAGAAAACTGCAATCACCAACCTCAACCGCTCCCTCGCAGCCCACAACCCCGAAAAACAGCCCACATTCACCACCCGCCAGCAGCAGATCGGATTCTGTCCCCGCCGCCAACGCCCAGTGCAGAGACCTGTCTGGAAGAGCGGAGAAACCTACACCCTGCAGCAATTCGAGGCGAAAGCAAAGCAATTCGAGAAGACCCATTTGAAGAAGAATGTGAAAAGGGGTCTTTCTGCTCTGGAAATTGAGAGCTTGTTCTGGAAGGCCACTGTGGATAAGCCATTTACAGTGGAGTATGCGAATGACATGCCGGGGTCGGCGTTTGGGGAGGCAGGGGAAGCTACAGGGGCGGCGGTGACAGTGGGGGAGACGGCGTGGAATATGCGAGGGGCGGCGAGGGCGAAAGGTTCTCTGTTGAGGTTCATGAAGGAGGAGATAGCAGGGGTGACTTCTCCTATGGTTTATTTGGGGATGATGTTTAGCTGGTTTGCTTGGCATGTTGAGGATCATGATCTTCATAGCTTGAATTACCTGCATATGGGGGCAGCAAAGACGTGGTATGGGGTGCCGAGGGATGCTGCAGTTGCATTTGAGGAGGTGGTAAGGGTGCAGGGGTATGGAGGGGAAGTTAATCCTGTTGGTGAGTTCCATGCTGCTTAACCGAAAATGTCTTTACATTGATTTCTACCGCATTTGGTGACAAGTATTGTGTTTCAATCTTTTCTCAATTCTGTTTGTGAATTTTAACTGCATTTCCCCAGTTTTTTCTAATGAGTTATGCATTTTCTTATATGTGGATTTTCCATTTTTCGTATTTTAGTCATTCTCTGGTCCTGTTTGTTGTCTCATCACTATTCCTTATTCTGCGGGTGGGAGTAGTATTTGGTAATGTAGCTTGTTAACTGTAAATTTCTTTTTGTGGGGATTGAATTGAATTAGGTTCCTCAAATTTTTTTTTTATAAATGTTAACCTCTAGCTCAGTAGTTTGCAGATTGTTTTGAGTTTTTTCAGTTGGGACATTGTTTATTCTTGTGTTTATTATCATATTACTACCACCTTTGTGTGGCAATATTACATTCTAGTTCTTAGGTACTGAACACTATTGTGACTCATCTTAGTTGGTGTCGTGACTTCTTGCTCTATCTGTGGGAATTATACATGCTGTAGTTCTGTTAGAGTACTGCATTTCCTCATGCATTATGCATTTTACTCTTTCAGGAATTTCATCTGCTCTGTTTTTTTCTTATCAAGTGGATATTTCTTGTCCTTTACATACTTCCTAAGGCTGAATATATTAAGTGCAAGTGTATTGGGTCAAAGAGTAGAGAAGTTGATGTGGTCAATTTTGAAAACAACTTAGTACCATAGTGTGATAGATTTCGTTGCGCAGGAGTTATCATGGAACAAGTTGGTTTATGTGAGATATAATTGGGTATAATAAGTACATGGTGGACTAAATAGCATGGAACAAAATATCTACGTAGCGGCTGTCGGCCGATATATTCGTCGTGATATATTGAGAGTAGTGGTCATGGCTGTTAGGCCAAATTGAAAATATTGCCGTTATGGTATAAAACCTAGTCGAGCCAAGAAATTTTCATTTAAAAACAGTTTTCCCTATTTCTTCTCCTTAATAACATTTTCTAAAGTTGTCTCTACCATTATATGGTTCCAAATCACTAAAAAAACACAAGATTGGCTGCTATACAAGATTCAAAATTTTTTGATTGGTTACTAAATTCACACCGCTGCACCGCTTCGTATTGCCCGTTATGTAGTGTTTTGGCCACCAGCCACTACTTTTTTTTTTGAAGTCTATTTGCAAGCACTTTAGCCAAGATTTTGTAGGTGCTGCCTAAGAGGCTTATTGGCCTGAAGTCTTTCATACAGTCAGCTCCGGATGCGATGAAGGAAGCACCGATAGATTTTGCGAGCCTTCCTTTCGAGTGAAATTCCTTCATGAAGGCCATAATGTCGGCTCTTAGATTTTGAAGCCACGGGCCATTACTGCAGCTGCTATTTTGATCCTTGATAAATAGAGATAAGCTAGCAAGTGTTCTGAGATCGACACATGCCGCTTCGATTAAAGGGACTTTATAATATAGCAGCTGGGCCTATTATGTTATATGGACCTGAATGCTTGGCAATGAAGAAACATATAGAAGCTAACTTCATGTGTCTGACATGCATAAGCTTAAAAGGATGTCCAGGAAGGATTGAATTTGAAATGAATGCATAAGAAGTAATTTTCAGATAATAACAATTGAGGGGAAAAATTAAAGAATTTTGTTTAATATGGTTTGGATGCATTTACGGAAGACCATTGACTTTGCTCTTGTGAGATGAATCAAATGGTTACAAGTCGAAGGTACTTAGAAGGGGAGGCCATTCAAGACCTTGGATGGAGCAATGAGGACATGCCCTTTTTTTGTTGGGAGTAATTGAGAACATGACATTGACAATACTAACAAATACAAACCCAAGTAGATGAGTTTCTTGAAGATGAGTATGTTTATCATTACCTAGTCAAAGGGTGAAAATGTATCATATGATAGGTAGAGAATATTTCTCATTCTTACACACACACACACACACACACACGTGAGAGAAAGATAGGGACCTTTTGTTCTTGTTTGCAAGTTTTATGGTCTCAGTTTTTTTTTTTCCATTTCTTATAAGCGAGGTTACTAATAGGATAACTCATTGAGTGGGACCCTGGAGAGTAAAGAAAACAGAGAACAGTTTGTGAAAATTGTTGCGTGCACCAATATGATAGCACCAACCTCCTTTATAAGAGATTTGTTACAAGGAGATAGGTTTAAGAAGCAATTTTAATCCAATAGATTATAGTGAACATAAACTATCCTATCTTCCCATCTCAATAGATTATCACAAGGCACAACTGTCTGACCCAGAGGCCCGTCATTCAATTTGGCCCAAGCCCAATTATGATTCCCAATATGGGTCCCAATTATGTCTTCTTTCAGACCCCGCATTAACAGGACAAGGTTTTAATGATGATATTTCCCAAGTAAGGTAGAGCAGTTGGCCCCTTGTTTGGCATCTTGAGTAGCATTCTGCAAATTATAAGAAGTAAACTGATGATGGAGAGATGTGACACCTACTAGGTTCCACTGAAGATGACTAATGAGTTTTTCTCCACGGTTAACCTCATAGTCCCATCGGTAAGAGTTCCCTAAATAGTTGTTAGTTATTATTGTTAATGTTGTTGTTTTTACTGTTGTTTTCTTTTATTTCTGTCTCATAGTCACATCTGTACTGTGGGTGGGAAGTCATGTCTATAATTAGTCCCCTGCACTTGACTTTCTTGGCATTCTAGTGGTTCTGCACACTTGTCCTTTGCCAGTGTTAACTGTTTCTAGTGGGGGATGGGTTCTGATTTGGCATTCTAGTGGTTAAGCTTCCATTCGATTTCACTATAATACTTTCTGGCCACATGAATATTTTTTATTTTCTAAATATTTGTTAGTTCTCAAGATTACGTTGTAGTTATGGTCAGTTAGTTGATTTTATTAGTACGTCCTGCCTTTCTTCTATTATTTTTAGTCAACATCCTGTTAGAATGTTCTCGTAGCTAATGTAGCATGTGATTTTACTCGACAAGTCCCGCATATATTATTTTTTCCTTTTTCTGTGATTTTCATATGCTTCTGGTTGTTATGGAGCTTTTCCTCAATTTTGTAAATTCTGTGCATTTGTGTTGAGTGTTTTTCTAGCCTTTTGTTGTGGTTATGGTTTACTGTCTTTGCCTTTCAATGTTCTCTGGTATTATTTTAATTTTTCTTTGCTTCATGTTTTTTTTTTTTTTTTATAATAATATTTACCAATTATTTGGATCAAGCTACTGCTGCTGGTATTGCTTGGAGTTCAAAATGCAGTTATTTTCTAAGAATAGTACCTCTGCCTGTATCAGTAGATATCCAGAGAATAATTTACTGTAGCTTTATTTCATATGATCAAAATAGTTGATGATCACATAATACTGCAGTTACTTTCGCTACACTCGGTGAGAAAACCACAGTTATGTCTCCAGAAGTACTTATTGGTGCTGGAATACCTTGCTGCAGGTGACCTTCTACTTAACATTCTCTACCTTCTATTAAATGCTCTTCGGGTTTTTTTCATTGGTTAAGTTGGTTGCCATAAACTTGGTGTTTTGGTTATCGTGTCTTTATTGTTGCTCACTTGTAAATCAGGTTGGTCCAAAATGCCGGAGACTTCGTGGTCACTTTCCCAAGAGCTTATCATTCAGGGTTCAGCCATGGTGAGACCTTACTTTTATTTTATTTATATTTATGAACTTTCAGATTGGATAAACAAAACAAGTCAGAGTAGTTTTCTATTTCTTTTCTTTTGAATTATCCTCTGTCTCAACTGAAAGGAAATGCTACAATCATATCTTGTTAGTTATCCAAAAAAAGAAAGGATAAGAAACGAAAAACAAGAAGAAATCCTATAATCATTTTCATGAAACAACTCCCTCCAAAACATTGTCATCCAAAGTTCTCATGTTGAGAACTAAACCTAAAGATCTCAGGTTGATATCGTTTATCAGGCATGACCGTCATCTTGCACAGAAATTGCAAGATGAATAGAGAAGAGGAAGAAGAAGATTTGTAGATAATATTGTCGTGCCCCTCATGGAACAACTTGATTTTCCTTAAATAGAGATGTATGCCATGCCCTATTACAAGATCTATTACAGGCCTTTAAAAGGCAACAAAGATATTATACAATGATCATTTCCCTAATCCTAGCAATTAGATCCCCCAATCCATGTAAGATACCATGTATTAACCCAAAAGTTTAAGCTTATAGATGGAAGGCCCAAACAAGTATATGAAGCCCTGTCAAACCCATTACATGGGTGATGTGGGTTGTGTGACTTTCCCAACACTCCCCTTCACGTGCAGGCCCAGCAGATTTCATAGACGGGCCTCTCACGTGGGCTACACAAGAACACAAGAACCAGAACGTGGCTCTGATACCATGCCATCTTGCACATAAATTGCAAGATGAATAGAGAAGAGGATGAATATTTTTAGATAATATTGTTGTGTCCCTCATGGAATGACTTGATTTCCCTTAAATAGAGATGTATGCCCTATTACATGATCTATTATAGGCCTTTAAAGGCACATGATCTATTACAGGCCTCAGGGGTGCACAAAAAATCCGTCGATCTTTAAAACCGATCCGATCCGATCCGTGGATTTTTAACCAATCCGAAGGTAAACGGATTGGTGACGGATTGAAAATCTTGTAATCCGTTAGCAACGGATCGGTGATGGATTTCACCCTTAATCTGTGGATTCAATCCTTTGACATTAAATATAAATTAAAAAAATTAAAGGGGTCTAAATATAAGTTAAGATACTAAATATAAATTAAGAAAAAAAGTTTAAGGGGTCAAATATGAAATTATTTACAACATGTTTAATATCTTTCTTTTAACATTAGATTGAACGGATTAATCCATCCGGTCCTCCACGGATCGGATCGGATCGGTTTTTAACAGCCACGGATTGGTGGTGGATTCCAAATCCATCAATCTGTAGGTAGCATATTGGTGACGGATTTGGCCCAATCCGCACCAATCCGATCCGTGTACACCCCTAACAGGCCTTTAAAAGGCAACAAAGATATTATACAATTATTATTACCCTAATCCTAGCAATCAGATCCCCCAATTACAGTAATATACAGTTTTCATTTCCCTAATCCTAGCAATTGGATCCCCTAATTACAGTAATATACAGTTAATGCTTTGACCAAGTCCCACATGTGCAATAAGTGACTATTGGGCCTGGGCCTGGACAAGCAGGCCTCTGTGGAAAATGACATCAGCTTTTATCAATTGACTTGAGTGGTTAACTAAGATTGCTAACATTGTTTATCTCTTCTTAGAAGGAACTTAATTCTGGCAAACTGTTTCTGTTTACTATCAAGTGCCTACAACTCCTTGATATACACAAACTGGTTGGCCTTCCCAATTCACAGGGACTTGGTATTCAGCGTGGTTGACCTGCTTGACCATTTTAAACATCAAGGATACCCTCTGTCTCTTCCTTTGGTTTATTTGAAATTTACCCAACTAGTCCACCTTTATGGTATGTGGACTAGGCTTTGTGGACAACCTTCAGGAAAGTCTATGAGACATGCATTCATCTCATTTTTTAAGGAAAACAGTCCAATCTTTTCAATTTCAACTTGAGATATACAACTGGCATGCATTGTTGGCAAAGCAAAACCATGAAGAGATCACACCAGGATAAACTTCCTTACCTAGGGGCATCCACATCCAGTCATAGAATAAAAAATTCCAGCCAAATTGGAAGCATTAACTACTGACTTTCATGAATGGTTCATGGATTTTGTTCTCCAATTTTTTTTCCTTAATGACATAAGATTATTGCCATTAAGTCAGTGTTAGGAGAAGAGATAGTGAACGTAATTAGTGCTTATGCCCCCTAGGTGGGCTTAGGAGATGGACATAAGGAGAAGTTTTGGGAAGACTTGGAAGGAGTGCTACTAGAGATACCCCAAGGCGAGATGGTCTTCATAGGAGGAGATTTGAACGGGCATGTAGGACGCGACGTAGATGGATATATAGGAGTACACGGGGGACATGGACACGGTAATAGAAATGAAGAAGGGAATGATATTTTGGAGTTTTCAGTGGCTTATGATCTCATGGTAACTAACACCTTTTTTAGGAAGAGAGAGGAACATTTGGTGACTTATAAGAGTGGCTCCTCAAGGACACAGATTGACTTCTTCTTAACTAAAAAAAGAGACCGCTTAGCTTGTAAAGATTGCAAGGTTATACCGGGGGAGAGCTTGACTTCCCAACATAGGTTGTTGATCATAGATGTGCAGCTACAAAGGTGGACTAGAAAAAAGAAGTTGTATAGATGCTCAAGGACTAAATGGTGGAACTTGAAAGGTGATAAGCAACTAGCATTAAGGGAAAAAGTACTAGAGGAAGACGTTTGGGCGGTAAATGAGAGTGCAAATAATATGTGGGATAAGGTAGCAGAGTGTATTAGGAGGGTAGGGAAAGAAGTCTTAGGAGAATCCAAAGGGGGTGCTCCGGCATAGAAAGAGGCATGGTGGTGGAGCGAGGCCGTCCAAAACAAGATAAGAGTTAAAAGAGAGTGCTTTAAAACTTGGCAAAAGGATCGAAATGAAGCAAACTTGGAGAGGTATAAAGAAGCAAAAAGAAAAACCAAAAAGGCAGTTAGTGAAGCAAAGGCAAAGGCTTTTGAGGAGCTATATAGGCGACTTGACACTAAGGAAGGCGAAAGAGAGCTATTCAAGCTTGCCAAAGCTAGAGATAGGCGGACCAAGGACTTAAACCAAGTTAAATGCATTAAGGATGAGGATGAAAAGTTATTAGTAAAGGATGAGGAGATAAAGGAGCATTGGAAGAGCTACTTCTACAAGTTATTTAACGATAGCAGTAGTAGTGACATACAATTGGGGCAACTTACCATTTATAGGGAAGAATCGAATCATATGTTTTATAGGAGAATCAGTAGGGAAGAAGTTAAAGAAGTATTGAAAATGATGAAGAATGAGAAAGCGGTTGGGCCATATGGTATCCCTATTGAGGTTTGGAGGTGCTTGGGGGAGGAGGGCATAAATTGGTTGACAAAGCTTTTTAATGTAGTGCTAAAGAGCAAGAAGATGCCTGATGCACGGAGGAAAAGTATTCTTATACCCATATACAAGAACAAAGGAGATATTCAGAACTGTGCGAACTACCGCGGGATAAATTGATGAGCCATACAATGAAATTATGGGAGAGAGTTATTGAGAGAAGACTAAGAAGAACAACAAACATTTCAGAGAATCAATTTGGTTTCATGCCTGGGAGATCAACCATGAAGGCTATCTTTCTCCTGAGAAGGTTAATGGAACAGTATAGAGAAGGCCAGAGAGATTTACATATGGTGTTCATTGACTTGGAGAAGGCCTATGACCGAGTTTCTAGGGAGATTCTATGGAGAGTACTGGAAAAGAAAAGAGTGTGTGTCGCATATATTGAGGTGATAAATGATATGTATAATAGAGCCGTGACATCTATAAGAACGACTGGCGGAGAGACTAAAGAGTTTCCTATCACGATTGGTCTACACCAAGGCTCAGCGTTAAGCCCGTACTTGTTTGCCCTAGTTATGGATGAGATTACAAGACATATTCAGGATGAGGTGCCGTGGTGTATGCTATTTGCAGATGACATTGTTTTAGTGGATGAAACGAGAGAAGGAGTGAATGCTAAGCTAGAATTATGGCGAAAAACGTTAGAGACAAAAGGGTTTAGGCTAAGCCGATGCAAGACGGAATATATGGAATGCAAGTTTAGTCAAAGTAGGACACTTGGTAACTTAGAAGTAAGTTTGGGCACACAAAAGATTGTAGATCTATGGTGCAACAGGATGGAGAGATTGATACTGATGTAAGTCACATGATTCAGGCCGGGTGGACCAAATGGAGGAGTGCTTCGGGGGTCTTGTGTGATCGGAAAGTCCCCCTCAAAGTTAAAGGAAAGTATTATAAGGTGGTGGTACGTCCAGCGTTGTTATATGGATCAAAGTGTTGGGCAGTAAAGCATAATCATATTAGGAAGATGGAAGTTGCGGAGATGAGAATGCTAAGATGGATGTGCGGGATCACAAGGAGAGATAGGATTAGGAATGAGGAGATTAGGGGCAAAGTAGGAATAACACCGATTAAAGATAAAATGAGAGAAAATCGACTGATATGGTTCGACCATGTCAGAAGGCGCCCAACGGAGGCACCTGTTAAAAGGTGTGAAAGCATGGAGATTGCCCGGAGTAGGAGAGGGAGACCCAAGAGAAGTTGGAAGGAAACTATTAAACATGACCTTGCCTACATGGATCTAACGGAGGACATGGCCCTAAACAGATTTAATTGGCGTCGTCAAATCCATATAGCTGACCCCACCTAGTGGGAAAAGGCTTGGTTTGGTTTGGTTATTGACATAAGATCACATTAAGATACAACTAATCAGTCTCAAGTTTTTTTATAACAGTAAATTTTATTGCTCCGAATAAGAACTGGGCTGAAAAAAGAGCAGACCAACTTTAAAACAAACAACCAGAAATATAAACATGAAAATCAAACATCATTAGACATCGAAAGTAACAAAATCAAGAGAAACTCCCTCCTTAGTGAGACCATCGGCCATTTCATTAGCCTCTCGGAAAATATGGTGGAAAGAAGCTTACAATTGAGAAGAAATATCCTGGACCTCCTCCACCCAATCTGCCAATCTCCAAGAATATGAAGCCTTTCCTGAACCCCACTGAATCACTGAGAAAGAATCTCCTTCAATGATTGGTGAACGACCACCCAACTTAAGTAATTCCTGACAACCAATTAATAAAGCATACATTTGAGCTTCATTTGCGTCCGAAGCTTCCATATGGCCACAAAACCTTCGAACAACATTACCAAAAGAATCCCTGATAACACCACCTATAACACTTCTAGGAGACTATTGACAACTACCATCAAAATTAAACTTAAGAATGCCATGAGGAGGAGGCAACCATAAACTTTGGCCAGCCAAAGTAGTCCTCCATCCCCCATCTAGGACAGCCACCCAGGACCTGTTAAGGTCATCCAATAAAATTCCATCAAACTCTATCTGCTTCACAGCCCATTCTGAAATTGTCTTGATTATAATATCAACAATCTCCTCCACCGGCCGAAACTTATTATCGAAAATTCTGTTATTCCTCTAACCATATCTTCCAACAAGCCGCATACAACATAAACTTCCATAAGATCCTACCACGAGCAAAATGGCAATGAAAGGACCATTGTTGGAAAAGTTTCGCTACAGACGAAGGCATAACCCACTGCATATCAAACCTTGCAAAAAGATCCACCCAAACATTATAAGCAAAATTACAATGAATGAGCAAATGATTAACCGTTTCCTCATCCCTTGAGCACATAGGACAGCCATAATTTTTTCCCATAATTAATTCTTTTCAATTTCAATTATAACAACAATTATGTGTATATGTAAGCCCCAGAACATTTATATTCTCCTTTTGTATGGCATATTGTAACATCTTAAACTTTTTGAATTTTTCTTGCATTAGAATCCACATCATAATTGGCTAACTGGAGAGTTTTTAAAAAATTTAAGGATTTAATGGACAGTGATTTTTTTTTGAATGGTTGAACTATGATTTTTTTGAGAAGTCAGTCTGATGTGGCTTATTTAGAACTCAGAAATGATTTTAGTGAGAGGAGGGTTTTAAATATATTTGTTTCTGTTTATTTAACCCAAGTCTCATCTAGGTAGGAAAGGTGCCTAACTATTGCACTGCCTGCATGGTTTGCAATGAAAGAAGTATTTGATCAAAATCATCATGAGACCTATCAACTACATGTACAAATATATATTCCGTTTGCATCATATTCACCTCAGCAGGAACCACCCCCTTGCTGTGGGGAATGTTGTCAGCAACTTTTACCTCTTCTTTGTACAGTGACCATAGAAAACACTGGAACTCGAAAATGGAAAAGATACTCCCTAAACAAAGAATGTTAAGTTTTTGTACCAGAAATAATGGAACTGGATATGTTATATTTTTGGTGGATAATTAGGGATGGAATAGGCAGCATTGTGAACCATAAATAAGCCCTTATGCCTTGACCTAACTATTCTTGTGCAATTTGCAGTTACATGAGACATTGGTAATTTCTATATCTAGTTATTAGCAATTGAGGTAGATTTATAAAAAAAAATAAAAAGAGGGTGATTCCTTTGATTGTTTTCATGAAACATAGCTTTGCCTCTTTCCCTTTCACCGAAAACATGGCAAACATGCAGACAAAGTCATTCTGTTCAAAACTTCTGTCCGCTTGTGGATATAGCTGTGGAAGCATGATGATTCAATCCTGGCCATTTGTTCTCACCAATGGAATTATGTTGGATTTTGTAACAGTCTATTAATGACTGCCATTGGACGGTTAAGAATGCTGTTTTCAATCATTGTAATTCTTGGGATATACTCTCTGTAGAAAGCCACAAGGTAAATGTGCTCATGCATGACATGATTGTGTACCAGACCATTCTGCACTCCCTCAGTGTACCATAACTGTAAGATATCTCTTGGATAATTGTAGATTATAATGTATATCTGATTAGATTTGATTTTCCTTAGTCATGGTATTGTAACTGGCCATGATTGCGTCCTCGAGTATTATAAATACAGGGCCTTACGAATTACCACACAGTATGGTATGCACCATTTCTTTCAAATATCTGTCTTGTTTTTGGTGTTAATCAATACCATCTCTATCACAGAATTGTAATGTACACTATCATTGTGTCATGTGCGAGCACATTATCGATTTGGTCTCTACACTAACTACAATAGGTTTCCTGAGTTCGAATGTCTGGATTGGCATGTATCATGTTTCCTGAGTTGGAATGTCTGGATTGGCATGTATCATGTATGTAACTCACATGTATCTTCGATGAGCCACTGCATATTTCCTTATGGAAGTTCTTCATTGGAGTCTAGTGCTTGGAAATTTTGTTTATGCACTTGGAGGTTCTGTCTAAATTTGCAACTACTGAAATCTCTTGCCTCTGTGTTTCTGTTTTAGTTAAGAATCATTCCTCGTGAATACTTTATTATCATCATTCTTTCTATCTAGCTACTATTTGATCCCTGTATAATAACCAAAAAGACTGGCATTTTTATGATAACCTTTAATGGAAAATGGGCTGTCCTTTGTTGCATATCAAGAACTTTCTTAATACATTTCCAATTTGTTGTCTAGAAGGCATTGTCTTTAATTTTTAATTTGTAAAATAGGATATAACTGTGGAGAGGCAGCAAATATTGCAACACCCGAATGGCTGAGGGTGGCCAAAGAAGCTGCAATTCGTAGGGCTTCAATCAACTATCCACCTATGGTTTCTCATTTCCAACTGCTCTATGCACTTGCTCTAACAATGTTTTCAAGGTTTGTGCTCTCACCATCTGGACAGATTCGTCCATCTCTATTTGCTTGCTAGATATTGTACATCCGCTAATAACTTTTTGTACTTGTTTATCAGTGGGCCTTTCCCTTTTTTTCCCCTTCTATTGTCCTTCAATTTAGTAAATTGAAGAATCTTAACTGGTTTGCCCTCAAATGTCCTCATTTTTCTACTGATAAAAAAATCTTTGTTAATCTGGAATAATTGAGGAATGATAGAAATTATTGTGGTTTTGTCATTCCATTTAACACTATTGATTTCATATCTAGGTAGAATTGAAGTTTCATATTGTCTCATATCTGTTCTATTTGTTTTCGAAATGAGGTTGCATGTGATTCTCGTTGAAAAGCATTTCCGCTGCCCCAGCTAATGCCTCGAGGTTGTGGTAGGATCCGTTACCAGAGGAAATTTAATATGGTATTAAGCCAACCAGTCATGAGTTCAAATCCTAGGAGGAGGAGTAACTCGGCGCTGAAATATGCGTGTCACAAAATGTGCACTGACCAGGTTCCACCCGAACGGGGAGTGCTGAAAAATATTTCTTCTGTCTCTAGTAAGTAACGCCTTGACGTTTTGGTAGGATTAGTTAGTGGAGGAAATTTAATAATTCTGATATCTACATTCTTTATATTTGTGTCCCGATCATCCTCTTTTGGCCATTTGATTTTGGGAGGTTGGCACTGCTCGATCTTTTCCGGAAAGAAATGTTAGGCCTATGTCTCTCCTCTTCCTCAAGGGTTCCTCTTTTGCTACCAACAGCTTGGGCTTCAGGCAGGAGGAAGGATTAACATCTTCAAATGCCCTTTAGATACTTTTCGTAACTCTTAAGATTCAACCTTTACTTGTTTGGCAACTCTACTAATAGAGTGAAGTAAGGTAAAGCCCCCATTTCTCAAAAAAAAGTCCCATCAAAAGCACTTTAATTCAAATTTCCCACCATATTTTAAAAAAAAAGTCAAAAAGTAACCTCATTTCTCCACTAAAAGACAAAAACACTCCACGCTCAATACAAGAAGTCAAAAAGATTCTATAATAAACAATTAAAAATAAAATACCATCATAACCCACTTACATTTTATTCTTTCTTCAAAATAATCTTTACTCCACTCAACTCTATTAGTAAAGCCCCCTAACAACCCTATGAACTTCAGCTACCAGGCCAAATGTTTATCTCTCTTTAATGCAACCTTTATGTACCTCATTTTGCTGGAAAACCATTTTATGTTCTCCGATTTGCTGATTTGTCTTTTCAAAATTTTTAATTGTGAACTTCTATTTATCATTTCCTGTTCTAATTGAAATGTTGAATCAGACTGCATTTGGATACACTATAGAATTGTCTTGGAAGCTGGTTCATTGAAGTGGAAATTGCCCAATTGTGATGACCCATCTTAGTACTCATATTTAGGAATTCACACCTGGATTGCAGTTGCATTCATGTCCTACTTGAAAGTGGGTGACATTGTTGTTTGGAACCCATTTCCTCTGTAAATTTTAAGAGTTATTTGGTATTTTGGTCCTACACATAATGAAACTATGTACTACATCCTAAATGTTATCTGGTATTTTGTTCTTACACATGATAGAACTACTTGTTGCAATTTAATTCACTTATGCATCCAAATGCAGCCTTAAACTTCTTTATTTACCCTTTTTTTTTTTTATTCAGTAGAGTTACAGTGGAGTTGTTCTTTTTTGTTGTCTTGATCTCAATATGATATTGGTTTCTCTTTCAGGGTACCGTTGAGCATTAGTGACAAACCAAGGAGCTCTAGATTAAAAGATAAGAAGAGAGGTGAAGGAGAAATTATTATCAAAGAGCTATTTGTGCAAAATGTAATAGAAAATAATGACCTCCTTAATGTTCTTTTAGAAAAAGGATCTTCTTGTGTGGTTCTTCCACTTGACTCTTCAGGCATATCTTTTTGCTCAAATTCGCGACTCGGGTCTCAAATAATGCTAAAAGCAAAGCCTTCACTTGGTTTATGGGGTCAGCAGGAAGCAATGGAAGCCTCAGGAAGTTTACTTTGTGAAGATGCTGTGCTAGATAGGAATATGGGGTTCATGCATTCAAATGGTTTATGCCAAGGGAAGAAAATTTCCTCTGTAAAATATGGCCAGTGTGGTGATTATTTGTATGCTTCGACAGACTCCTGTCACTCGGAAAGTGAGAAAGAAGGTACATCCAAAGTAAATGGGTTGTTAGATAAAGGACTGTTCCCTTGCGTGACATGTGGAATTTTGAGCTTTGCATGTGTGGCTGTCATTCAGCCCAGAGAAGCAGCAGCTAGGTACCTCATGTCTGCTGACTGCAATTTCTTTGGTGATCAGAGCATTGGGTTGGGAGTAACGAGTGATCAACCACATGATGTTGATTACATTACAGAGAATTCCAATTTGGATGCCTTTTCAGGTAGGTTGCCGCTATTGTCTGTGAGTTTCATTTTGCATTAAGCCATGCATGCATTGAGGTATACCCAGCAATGTGACCTGAGGATGGAAATGCCGGAACTCATTGTTCAATTTTTTATTTTTTTATTTCCTTTCTGAAGTCTATGCGTAAGATGTCAACTCGAATTCACATGTGACTTACATTTCTGGTTGGTTTGTTTACTTCGTGTTCTGATGCCATCATAGGGTCAGTAAGTTGTGATATAGTTATTCTTTTGGAGTGTTTTGGTACAAAGCTTCTGAAAAACAAAGTTGTTGTCAGTCATTTCCCTTTAAAATTCTTGTGCCTTTTTTTTTTTACTTTTTCTCTCATTTAATTCCCATTTACTAGTGGTGTTGATAGAGAGATGCTGCAAATGATTTCTTGCTTTCACTTCTTACATAGTTTTCTGCACATGGTTTTCTGTCTGGAAACAGTACTTGGAAATTGGAATCACATGCTAGACAATTCTTTATCTCCATTGTTTAGGCGTCTGCTTATTTTGTTAGTGTACATGTCTTGTGTTGACTTTTCTGCATTGCATGAAGTCAAAAATCAAGTTGGTTGGAGCAATATAGCAGAATTTTCACATAAACCAGATCTCATATAGGCACATGCCATATGAGGCCAGCTTGTAGAGTCAACGCGAGCTTGTAAGAAACCATGTAGCAACTCAAAAGCTTAAGCTTATAGGTGGAAGGCCCAAACAAGTATATGAAGTCATGTCAAACCCATTACTTGGGCGATGTGGGACTTTCCCAACACTCCCCCTCACGTGCAAGCCAACAGATTTCATGGATGGGCCTGCCACGTGGGCTACACAAGAACAACAGGATTGGAACCCGCTCTGATGCTATGTAAGAAACCATGTACCAACTCAAAAGCTTAAGAGTATAGGTGGAAGGCCCAAACAAGTATATGAAGCCATGTCAAACCCATTACTTGGGCGATGTGGGACTTTCCCAATAGGGCTGGCCTACAATCATTCTATCCACCTCTCAACACCCCGCACCCCCTCCTAGCATTCAAAGCCACTATTGTAAAACTAATCAGTCTAATAACTTCTAGGTTATGTAATCCCTTAAAACTAAAAGTCTCTAAACCCTAGACACATGAGAAGGAAAAACCAAAGAAAGAGAGGGAATTTAATCAAATGATAGCCATGTGGGTGTTGCTTAGGTCAGGGTGACCACCACCAATATATAGATGTCTATATTTTTATTTACAGGAAACCCCCAATGTTTTGAGTATTTACGAATCAGTCCACAATATTTCAAGAAGGACAAATTAGTCATCACTGTAACTCTTAACAGCTATTATCCAATGAATCAGCACTCACCCCAATATGACACTAAACGGACTGTTACACAATGGACATCCGATTACCTAGTTACCCAAAGGAACTAATCTGAAAATAAAGGAATGTATCTGGGCCTGTCTCCGTTTAGGTCCATTCCATACCTGAATATCCATGTACATGAGTGATATATAATTTAATATAATATATTAAATTATCTATTAATAAATGTCCTACTACTATTATTATATACTATATAAATGTCATACTACTATTATTATATACAATATAACTGCCTACAACACAATTGGTAAGTGCTTAGTCTTGTAAACAAAAGTTTGCAGGTTTCAGTCTCTCGCAAGTGGGTGTCTGTGCATGAGTTTTTGTAAAATATTTTAGTTCATTTAGGCTTTGAGTGAGGTGTCAAAAGCCCCCTAAGCAAAGTTGGAAGTTTTCTCATCCGCATAACCAAGAGGTTGTGGATTTGATTCATGTTACCAATCCGAAAAGAAAATAAGGTTTCAAGTCTGGTTCTAAGTCTAGTTTGGGCTATTAGAGTAATGTAGAACTCTAGGTCTATATACTTAATCAGGTTTAAGTCCCGGCTCACCAATGGACTTGACCCAAACAAGTCCAAACCCAACTAATTTGCATTCCTACCATGAATGGCATGCATTCAGGTGGGCTCCAGAAGTGGTTCTCATATAGCTAGATTTGGGAACTGGTTTTCATATGAACAAAACTCTCTCTCTCTAAAAATGTGCTCACCCCAATTTGATACTCATCCAATTGTTACTCATCATTGGATTGTTGCTCACTGTTGGATTAAAGTTTAAACACCCTTTTTCATGTGTTTTCACTGTCGACTTTTGGGGCCACAAAGTCCATCTGTAGTTATATGATTTTGCTGATTTTTGGGAGGTTTCTCTAATTCATGTATAGACTTTCCCATCCTCCCCTATGCCCCATGATTGGCACGCATTCAGGTGGGTTCCACAAGATGAACCAATTTCCACATGAACAAACACCCCCTCCCCTCTCCCTCTCACTATGTACTCACATTTCTAGTTTTCCTAGGGACACTATCAAAACTTGATAACTATATTAAGTTTTATTTTGCAATTGTTTTCCTTTTCATCTAATCAGAAGATATTCTGTATGTGAAGTTCATTCTCTCCATTTATTGTCTTGGGCAATGTATTTGATTATATATGTTACACCTTCGTGGTTTAGAATATGAGTTTTCTCGGCTCTACATTTTCCAAGATGATGGAGAGAAATGGATTGAATTAAACTGTGACCCACCCCAACCTGCTCCTATTAGTGGTGGTTACTGGTTACTTTGGTAGCGGGTTTGTCAGGTTTGGGGTGGGTGTGGTTTTTTTAGGACTGATCCATGACAGTTTCTTGACAGGTTCAGATTTTGGTTGCTGTTGACCTGTCCTGCCATGGTTATATAATTTATATATTGCTATATAAGTGTTTTGACTTTTTACTTCAAAGTTTTTATAACACAACTGGCAGCAGATACAGTGAAAAAGCTTCAGGTCACAGATATAAGTCCTGCCATCAACAAGAAATGGAATATTATTCATATAAGAAAATAAAAAATAACCACTATCAAATCCGACCCAGCCGTACTTCTCACAGATGGGTTGGTATCAAACCATAAACCTGCAATGGGTTGGGTTGGGTTTGGGATGGGGTATGTCTTGGGTCAGGTTTGGATTTTGGCTGACCTGTACCAAACCCAACCTGTTGGCACAATGTGGTTGATTTGTATGAATTTTGTTGGCAGAATTGTATGTTTTCTTTTGGCATTAGAGATGTGCAGTATCGTTATTTTAATAAGACCGAAGATTGAATACCCAAGGCAAATCGGACTCAGAGAATTCATTCATTCAGTTTTATTTTGATATTAGTATCTTGTAATAGTTTTATGTAAACATTAAAAGCTGATAATTTAAAAATTAAGATTTTTATAAATATCAACATGCATATCCATGTTACTGTGCATCAACCTGTTGATTTTCCATATCCTAGGCACAGCTTGTATGGTGAGGAATGTGAATTGTTGCAACCTAAATAACTGCTGCCATTTGCAGTACTATGTCTTTAAGTGGTTAGAATTTTAATTACTTCAAATCTGACTCGAGTCACTGGTGTAGCTGTTACTCTTGAGCATGTGCTTTAATTATTTTTCAAACCATGTTTTTGTACAGGGCGGAAGGAGAAGGATGGTAATGGTGGTTTATATGATATCTTTGTTCAGGCTGCGGACTATCCATTACAAGCCCCTGATCAAATGCTTGTACTGGCTTCGAATACCATAGCAAAAAGCATTTCCTCCCTTGATCTATTAGCTAATGCCTACGGGGATTCATCAGACTCTGAAGAGGAAGCAGTTGGACATCCTAAGATGTCTGTTTCTTCCAATGAAAATGATTTGGAAGGTCTTCCGTTGGCATGTTATGAGGATACTGAAGTGCTTTCATTTGGGGGAGACTGTCAAACTGGAGCAGTTGGGGTTCTTTGTCACCCTCTGTCGGTACCCACTATGGCAGAAGAGGCTCCTACTGGAATTTCTAGTGTCAATGATAGATGTCCACAAACTCCTGATTGCTCCCCTGGGATTTCATTGGAAAATGCAGTCTCTGTGAGGCCATTGGGGTTAGCCAGTACAAGTAGAAAGCCGATGGTGACATCAGGGAGAATGATAACATCACAAGTTACAAACTCTGGCAAAGTAGGTCATAAGGAATCAGATGGTAGCAGTCGAACATGCATTTCAAACGGTGCAGCGACTGGAAATTTCAATGGAACGACACAGTTCAGTGATATTGATGGCTCATTGAAGAATGGAAACAAATCAATTATCCAAAGATCTGACAAGGATTCTTCCAGAATGCATATATTTTGCCTAGAGCATGCGGTGGAGGTAGAAAAGCAACTTCGTTCCATAGGTGGAGTGCATATGTTACTTCTTTGTCATCCAGGTAAGTTCTGGTATAGTTTGTGCATGTTTGTAGTGAATTACATCAAACAAATATTCTCTTTGCTGCCACATTGCCTCATCCTTCGTTTCATCTGTCCTTGCATTTGCTGGATTCATTTCCCTGGTATTCAGATTTTTCCTGGTATAATGTTAAAGAAACTAATAAAACAGATCGGGTAAAATGAAAATTTCAAACATAAGCAAGATTTTGGCATTATGGTATCATGTAGCTTGGATATGTAATAAACTTCTCAATTTGTATTTTTTGTACATAATGTGGCGGGGACTTTATTTTTATTTCATATTGCTGATAAATTTCTTGTAGAACTAGGTTTGGGTCCTTTTACAGTAATATGAATGGCCAAAATTCTTGTTTTTATATGGGATTAGATAAATCCATATAATCAAGACAATAATCTTTCAGTTTATTATTAATATTATTATTATAGTTATTTTTACCTCTGCTTTTGCTTTTAATGCTGTCCCATGCTGTAATTAGCTCCTTGTCATTCACACAATCTTCTCAAGAAAACGCACGTTATCCCTTGAGAAAAGTGCTAGGAACCATATGCTATCTTATGGGGCTAAGAAACTTTGGTTGGAACTTTGAACTAATGCACTTACTTCTTTGAATAAAGCTTTTTTTTTTTTTTCTATAATTTTCTATGACAGAATGTTGGATACATTTCGGATATGAAAGGCACTTATGTGACATGGCATTTTGATTTCTATGGTAGTACAGAGTTGAGTGCTAGGGGCCTGTTTGTTTTCATTGAAATGAATTCTATCAGAGGATTATTAAAGAGGTGGGGTGACGGATTTAAGGTGGAGATGTAGATGGACCTTCACTTTCCAATGTATTGAACTACTAGAGTGATGGCTGGGTATTCATTTCTCATCTTCCCTTGATTCTATTTCCACAAAAGGGAAGGTTATTTGATGCTCATTTTTGGAAGTTCACCTTTAATCTTAATTTTTAGCCACTTGTGGCATGAAATCCAATTATTCGTTGCCTAAGTATTATAGTCCAAATAAACAGGCCCTGGGTGATGAACAAACCTCAAGAAGACAAGTATATGTGGCTGAGATGTGTTAGCTAAGACATTAGTGGAATTAAAGAACGGATAACATTAGGAATGGGTGCATAAGTGGAAGCTAGGGTTGGTCCTAATCAAAGAGAAGGATGTCTTTGAGATGGTTTGTGTATTGATAATGGAGACCAGAAACTGCTCACAAACAAAAATATATAATATTACAAGCGCAGTGAACTAGGAAAAGGCTGAGACTGATAATGACTTGGAATGAAGTAATGAGAATTGACTTGTTTAATTTGTGTAGTGACACATAATTTAGCACTAAATACAGATAAGTGGAGAAGTAGAACTCACATGGCAGATCCCTAAGGGCATGTTTGGGCACCTTACTTGTAGAGTCAAGTAAGGTGAAGCCCCATTCTCAAAAAAAAAATTCCACCAAAAGTACTTTACATTAAATTTCTCACCATACTTTTTCCAAAAAAGTCAAAAAAGTAACATCATTTACTCACTAAAAGACAAAAAAACTTCACTTTCCAATAAAAAAGTCAACTAAAAACAACTAAAAATAAAATACCATCATTATCCACTTATATTTTATTATTTCTTCAAAATAACATTTACTTCACTCAACTCTACAAGTAAAGCCCCCAAACAGGCCCTAATGGATGGGCTCGTGTGGGATGTATCCAAGCAAGGAGAAAGGGATTGAAAAGTCTTATGTTGGATTATTGCTGCCCCTAAAGTCATTCATCAGATTAAAGTAGCAATGAATTTTTATGGCCCGAAAGCATAACCGATGAAAGGATGGTTGGTTCAATCCTATAGTAAATGTTAATCTAAATGGAATCAATCATCAAAGTTGGGCATGTATAGTATCATCAGTGTCATTGTCATCATTAGTCTTATCCATTCCATTTTAGGTCAGCTTTGTGAGTTCTAATTCTTTACTCATCCCTTTTTTAGGGCTATTTTCTTCGTCACCCCACAAACTAACTTGTAGCATGAGCTACTTCTTCCCAAGTCTTTATTGTGCTGCCCCTTGTCTTTTAGTTGAAAACTTATGCATACATAAATACAAATATAAATATAATTATATAATTATCTATGTATTTAGGCATCTGTTTTCCTGTGAGCTTGTCTCCATATAGCTCTGAAGCAGTTGTGTGGGCACTGATGTGTGCTAATCACATGGTACGAGGGATATGCATGGGTTAGGGATACCCCAAAAATTAGCCTAATCAGATCATCATAGTTATGGACTTTATGATCCCATAAATTGGTACTGTAAAAAAGAGGTGTCAGCTGGAAGTGTCAGTTTGAGGCGAGTGCCCATTCAAAATGGCGGGAAACGGAGAGAGAGGAGAAGAGGAAAGTGTTTTCCCCCTTTCCGAGAAGAAGAGAGAAAGAAAAAGGAAGGACGGGGGTGGGGGTGGGGGTGGGGGTGGGGGTGGGTGGGTGTATGTGGTGGGTGGGGTGAGGGTGGATTGATAGTAGTTGGGCCCCACGAGGTGCACATTTTTGTAAATACTGGTGGATAGAGACAAATATGTGATTGAAACTGGCCTCATTGTCAAATTTGAGGACCGTCTCTTGGGCTTATCTGGATGCATGTCAATCACAAGGGCGGGGCTGGGTTGAAAGGTCTTGGTGGATGGTTAGGAATTTAGGATCATCAGTCATGTTGATTGTCGATCCACCTTTGATCCACTTTAAGACCTTCCAATTGAATCCAACCCTACCTAATGATTGCCTTACATAGAGGTAGGCCCTACAAAACAGTTTCAGTTTGGAGTTTTTGAGTCTGGTTATCATTTGAAAGTTACTCTATATTGAAAATTTCAAAATAGTGAAACTCTTCATATAAGCTTTATGACCCCAGATTGTGCAGTCCACCTATCAAGCCAATGGCACTTACCCCAGATTAACACTCATTTGATTGTTTAACACTCTGTTTTCCGTACACAAACTGTTAATCTTTCAATCTTAGAATGCAGCTGTGAATATGTGATGATTTTGTTAGGTTGGAAGTTTTGGTCCCAACCCGTTTGTAGAGATCTTCCAATCCTTCCCTTGTCATTGGCATGCAATTAAATGGGCTCCACAAGATGGTCAGCATATAAACCATGTTTAGTTTCTAAAATACATCCATCTGTAAGGGCCACTGGGATGCACACCAATCAAAGGGTTTGGAAATGGAAGTGTATGATGTGGATTTGTAATTGTAATTGGCCAAATGTCATTCTGATAAGATGTTCCTAACCCTTGGTTTGAGCCCTCAAAGTCTCAAGGGTTTTATAATGCAGTTTTTTTTTTCTTCTCATGGTCCAATTTAGCATTTCATAATTGCCAGATTAGTGCCCAATTGGGGGTGTTGGGTGGGGAAGAGGAGGTTAGGGCTTTGGATTGATCATAGGCGGGCCACATTTGTAGAGTAAAAGTGGGTATATAGGTAAATTTTGTATCCGTGCCTGTTCCCACCCTACATAAATCAGAAAACCCATTGGGCTCCCTATGATCAATCCAACCTGATTGGCGTCCACCCCAAATTGACACTCATTCGGGGATAGATCCACTTTCTGAGTTTTGATGAACACTGATAAGGTGTCACTTCCTCTAAGTTGGACAAACTATGATATGGCCATTAAAGACTGTTCTAATCACATTTCATCTATTTTTTTTTATGAAATCCCTGCAGACTATCCCAACTTAGAAGCTCAAGCAAAGTCATTGGCAACAGAATTGGAAATCAATTACCACTGGAAGGATGTCTACTTCAGGGAGGCAACCAATGATGACAGAGAAACAATTCGATCAGCTTTGGATGATGAGGAAGGTATAGTTGGGAATGGAGATTGGGCTGTCAAGATGGGCATCAATCTCTATCACAGTGCCAACCTCAGCAAATCCCCCCTCTACAGCAAGCAGATGCCCTACAATCCAGTCCTGTACAAGGCATTTGGTCGTAGTTTGATGAACTCCCCAACAAATCCAAATGCTTTGTCGAGGCGGACCGGCAGGCAGAAGAAAATAGTTGTTGCTGGAAGGTGGTGTGGCAAGGTTTGGATGTCAAACCAGGTTCATCCCTATCTGACCAATAGAGAATGCCCAGAGCAAGAACCTGTAGGAGGCCTCCACCACATTCAGGATACAGATCAGAAGCTCGAGATGGAAACAGAAATCAGCCAAGATGAGATACTGATGCTTCCTGAAGGTAACCTTTTACCGAGTGTAACCAATGTTGCATCAAAACCTGGCAAGAAAAGGAAAAGGCCATTTGAAAATGCCGATTCCAAGAAACCCAATTATCCTGATGTGGAAAACACCCTTGAAGTCGCAGAAGGCTCGCCAGGGAATCCATCATCATTATCTAGAATGATCCTTAGGAGCAGTATGAAACATGATGACATGGGTTGTAATGATTCACATTTTCAAGATGAGAATGAAGGAGGAACAGGCACTCGTCTCAGAAGACCATCTAAGCTCAAAGACGTCGAGGCCAAACTGAAGGAAGTCCAACTGAAACCTGCGGGTGAGAGGCGTGTCAGGAAGAAGAAAGCAAAGAAGGCTCCTAGCAACAATGAGGTAACTGTAAAAGATGAAGAGTACCACTGTGATGTTGAAGGGTGTACCATGGGTTTTCGCACGAAGCAGGAACTGACATTGCACAAGCGCAACATCTGTTCAGTGAAGGGATGTGAGAAGAAGCTATTCTCTCACAAGTATCTGGTGCAACACCATCGAGTCCACATCGATGACCGCCCCCTCAAGTGCACATGGAAGGGGTGCAAGAAGGCATTCAAGTGGGCGTGGGCGCGAACAGAGCACTTAAGGGTGCACACAGGTGCCCGCCCTTATGTGTGTCGTGAAGCAGGGTGCGGGCAGACGTTTCGCTTTGTGTCGGATTTCAGCCGCCACAAGCGGAAGACGGGTCATTCGGTGAAGTCGAAGACATGATTTTTTGATCTCAAGGTTGTAAATTACATGGCTGATGGAGCTAATTATCATTGATAGGAAGGAGACAAGGGTAGTTTAGCGATTCTCTGTAATTTTTCTGTTTTAGAACAGCATTTCCTGGGCATTGATTAGGCCCATTCATTTACATCAAAGACAGCAATGGCTGGGAACAATCCAGTATTAATCTTTCTCAGAGACAGATTACCATCCTCAAAAAGAAAAAAAACAAAAGGTGGATGATGATGCTCTTTCAGCAAATGGCTGGAGGGACTAAGGATCATTACTTTCTTTCATTCTGGTGGGTTTGTGGGTCACATGGGCGGCAAGCTCTGGCCTGGTTTATTTAACATAATTACCAAGTGGGTTTACAGTTAATCATAGCAGAAGCATTGATTTTTTAAAATTTATTTTAAGTGTAAAATTGTGTTCTGCATCCCTTCTTTTGGATAGTGATTACTTTGCTCAGATGTGGGGCTTTTTATCTGCATGTGAGGCACATGAAAGGTGGGCTCCTCCCATACATGTCTATGTCATGTGGTCTTTTCTTGTGAAGTGAATTTCTTGATGGTTTGAGCCTGTTTGTCTACTGTCTAGTACCAAACTATGTGACAAATAATTTTTTATTATTTTGAAAATTCTATTTCCACATTCTCTTATATAGTGGAATGCGTGTTTTAGCTCAGGGAAATGCAGGAATGTCCCGAAGGAAGGAACGATGCCAAACATGCCCTTAATCAAGCTGAGCCCGAACTTCAATCAGGTTTTTTATTTATTTAGAAACTTCTATGATGCCAAAAAAGCCTTAATGAAGCTGTGAGCTCAAACATTAGCTGAACCCAGTAAAAAAAAGAAAAAAAGGAAAAAAACAGCTGAGCCCTGAGTCCTTGATTTGGGATGCAAGAAACAATTTCTTATTGTTTTGAAAATTTCTATTTCCACAGGCCCTTCTACTGTGGAACGCGTGTTTTAGCTCATGGAAATGCAGGGATTTCACGAAGGAATGATGCTAATAAACTAACCCTTAATCAAGCTAAGCTCAAACTTCAGCTGAGCCCTTAATTGAGCCATGTTGACCTGACTCAGCTTGATGATGTCCCTAAATTGGAGCCTGAATTGCCAAGTGAGAGTCTGGGTCACATCCTAATTTTGAATTAAACCTAGCAAGCACAAGCCTGGTCTAAATCTTTTCTTTCAAAGTACGTAGAAAGTGAGGAAGCAAAGTGACAATGTTTGTACAGGGTCCAGTGAAGCGCAACTTGCACAAAATGCTCTGCCTTGATTTACATCCGATGTGAAAGTGTTTCTTTCACTGCAACACTTTTTTCTTTTCTTTTTTTTTTCAAGGGAAACTATCCGCATAGGGTCCACAGAAATTGAAGTTCTGCATAATGCTCTGCCTTTTTTAACCCCCTCTATTGGAAAATTTCATGCTGGGAATTCGAGAAAAATTAAGACAAAAAATAACATTTTTTTCTTAAAAAGAGAATTATCCGCACCAAAATGTGAAAAAGAAAATCTATGGAAAATATGGTAAAAGCTCTTTTACTAAAACCGTATTGTCATTGCTCTTTATACTATGACATGATTTAAATCCTTACTTTTTCCCTTCATTTTTGCAAGCTTAAAAATATATTTTCTTTTATTCTCAACTTATCATATAGGTGAAATTTTATTTGCACCCATATGTTTTGCTGCGCATACCCACTTTCCCAATAATACCCAAAATACCCTCATCTTCTCTCCTCTCCTCTCCCTCTGTCTTCCTCTCCCTCTCACCCACTGCCATCCCCCGTCCGTGCGGAACTTTATCCCATTGAATCCAAACCATTCCCACCCCTTTGAGAGCACCCCTCCAGAACCATCATAGCGAAAACCCTCTTCACCAAAGCCCAAACCTAGAGAGCAAAAAATGAAAAGAAGACGAAATGAGAAGTAGAACAAGAAGACAGAAGTGAGTTTGAGACGTACTATGCACTGGAACATGGCCATCGCGCAGCAGCCATGCAACGACACCTGCTCTTAACAACTTCAAACTGAGCTCAGTCTCGCACAAGTAGCCGCATTATGTCGAGCTCCTCCTCTTCACTACAAAGCCCACAACGCCATCATGGGAAGTGGAAGCAGGGCTAATGAGAGAGAGAGAGAGAGAGGTCGGCGACAGGGTTGGGCAGAGGTTGCCGGAGAATGGAGAGAGAGAAGAGTAGTTTATGAACTTTTTTCAGAGGTACATGGAGTTTTAGAGCCGTGCACATAAAGAGGTGCACGACTAGGAAACCCTATGCATATATCATGTGCACGACTTATCACACCCGTACACATGCACGGAATTTATATGTATGTAATTTTTTTTTAAAAAAGTAGGTGTGCTCAGAAAAACAGGTGGTGCGTTCAGAATTACTCATCATATAAATCGTCACTTACTGCTTATTTATTAGCATCTTTCTTTATTTTCTTATACATTTCATAATTTTTCATATTTCTAGCCACCTTTCAAACTTTGCAACATCTTTTCTTTTGAAAAACTTTCTAAACTTCTACACTCCACCGCCAAATTTATGTGTTCTTTAATACGAGTTTAATTGCTATAATTGTATCGCCGTCTCTTTACCCTAACAATTTCTTCTTCCAAATCCTTATCTACTATTATACCTACTCCATTACCTACTTCATTTATTGCATTATTCTTTCTCGCATAGTAGTGTTTATAACCATAATTTGATTCCTTATCTTTATCCCATTTCTACACCGTCTCATATGGATGAGCTATATTTACTCCTCTTTTCATTCCTTCGATCATATTCATGCTGTTATTTATAAAAGTTCTTGTATTCCAAGTACCAAGTCTCCACTCTTGCTATTAATCTATTTACCATTAATTTGTGTAAGTTGGGAATCGCATGGTGAAAAAATAAAAATAAACTTATGTTTTCATTGGTTTTGTCTTTTTCATGTTTGGAATTCCACACAAACATTATGTAATAAATGTCATTTTCCCTTATTTTTATCCACTCTGCTTCAAACAGTACTACCTCTGGATTTCTTCTCCAGTTAGGGCCACTTATGGGGTTTTGAAATGTGCTCCTTCTTCATCCACTTGTTGAAAAAAATTAGGGTTTTGAAATAAAGCAAATGGGAGGATCCGAAGACGGTGATCCGCCGAAAATGGAAGAGGAATTAGGGTTAGGGTTACAATCTACTGCGCGACCTCCATCTCCATCCATAGATTCATCTATAGCAAGTTTAAATGAGGATTTTCAAGATCTAGGGCTAAAAGAGAACTCACATTGTATAGAATCGGAATCTCCTACTTTAAAAGGAGAGGAGGAGGAAGAGGAGAAGGACTCTGATTTCAAACAGGAAGAAGAGGAGAAGGATTCTTATTCGAAAAAGGAGAAGGAAGAAGATGAGAAGGATTCTGATTTGAAATCGGAGAAGGAAGAAGATGAGAAGGATTCTGATTTGAAATCGGACAAGGAAGAAGAGGAGAAGGATTCTGATTTGAAAGAGGAGAAGGAAGAAGAGGAGAAGGATTCTGATTTGAAAGAGGAGAAGGAAGAAGAGGAGAAGGATTCTGATTTGAAAGAGGAGAAGGAAGAAGAGGAGAAGGATTCTGATTTGAAAGAGGAGAAGGAAGAAGAGGAGAAGGATTCTGATTTGAAAGGGGAGAAGGAAGAAGAGGAGAAAGATTCTGATTTGAAAGAGCAGGAACAAGAGGAAGAGAAGGATTCTGATTCAAAAGAGGAGGAGAAGAAGGATGGAAGATTTCAGTATCCTGTAAGACGCGCAGAGCCGGATTGCTCGTTCTATCTTCGTACTGGAACGTGTAAATTTGGATTGAATTGCAAGTTCAATCACCCACCTAGACAGAGAAACCAGGTATTGTGACTTCAGTAGCTTTGATAATTTGTGCTTCTGAAGAAATTACTGTCTGGGGTTCTTCCTTCTCAGTCATTCAAATGCATACTATGTGTTTTTTTTTTAGATGTGATTATTGGGTTTTTGGAATGGGTGCATGTGATTTTTTTTTTCTCTTTCTTGGTGGAGTGATCCCTTTTTTAGAAGTTTAGATTTGGGAGTTGTTTTATTTTTGTAAAATAGTAATTTTATAAAAAAATGAGAAATTTTTTTAAGACTGCATGTGAATGTGGCGTCACTGCTGACTGCTGACATGCCATTAGTTCCGTCATGTGGCCAATTGGCTGGTGAGACAAATCGAAACCGAGTATATGGTGGAGATATAGAGACTCTTTACATGGTGTGACATCTGCTACGAATTTGTGTAATATCTGCAACAGACCCTGTAATTTTATAGGTATTAAGTTCTCCAATGTTTCATCTATAATCTATTTTCTTTGTTTGGTTGTCTTTTCTTTAATGACATTAAGTCTTGCATATGAAGTAGGGATAGATTCTCTGTGATGTAGAACGTATTTGGAGATAATATTCATTGCATGTAGAATGTATTGGGTGATAATATTCAGTACGTATTGGGAGATAATATTTGAGTTCTTATGTTTGTTTAGCACAAGAACAAATAGTGAACATATGGAGGTTTTTTGCATTTATTATCACTATTGATTGACTTTCACACAAATCTATGTCCTTAAA
Source organism: Cinnamomum chago (assembly GCA_038049695.1). NCBI lineage: Eukaryota > Viridiplantae > Streptophyta > Magnoliopsida > Laurales > Lauraceae > Cinnamomum > Cinnamomum chago. Next base: position 22,832,482 of record CP142462.1, on the reverse strand, counting down.
AAGAAGGAAAAGCGTAAAAAAAAAAAAAAAAAAAAGAACTCACCATGTTCACTATTTGTTGTGCTAAACAAACGTAAGAACTCAAATATTATCGCCCAATACGTTCTACATGCAATGAATATTATCTCCAAATACGTTCTACATGCAATGGACGTAGAATCTATCCCTACTTCAGATGCAAGATTTATCTTTCTTAAAGAAAAGACAACCAAACAAAGAAAATAGATTATAGATGAAACATTGAAAACTGAATGGCAAAGGCTAACAAGTAACTTCGACCCTAGTTTTTATACTGAACAATCCTCTGTTGCAGATATTACATGAGACCTATATGTCCACCGTGGCGCCCAAATAATTATAGTTTGTGGCAGATATCACACCGAAACCGTATAAAGAGTCTCTATTATCTGCACCATCGTATCCCCTTCAATGATAGTAGATACTCAGGTTTCGGTTTGTCTCACCAGCCAATTGACCACATGATGGAACTAATGGCATGTCAGCAGTGATGCCACATTCACATGCAGTCATGTTGTTAGTGTCGAAACCTCCTCTTGGCCTTCTCGATCCCTGCTCCATTTTCGGAGCGGATCCGTCCTCGGAGCACGGTTCGACCGAATATGGAGTGAACCGCGCAAAATTTTTGGTTTTTTGTGCATTTTTTTTTCCGTAAGCTTGATATTTATCTTTTGAATGAAGAGATTTCTTCTTACTTATTAATTATTGTTTATTTTATATTATCAAATTGCAAAGTTAAATTTTTTCTCAATTTTTGATAAAATTACTATTTGACAAAAACAAAACAACTCCCAATGAGGTTATTTGTTTAAATCATTACTGAATTTGTAGGTTTTTGGAACAATGGATTTCTATCAAAGGGGTTAATAGTGAAGGACTAAAGGTGAAGAAGATTTTAAAGGAGCCATCAAATGGTCTTGCCTTTGATAGGAAATGATTACTACCGGAGTAAATTAAATCCTAAGAAAGTGCCATCTATATCTACACTTTACTGTCATTCCTCAACACTCAACACTCAAAACACTTTTTTGATGCAACCTCCTGTCCTGTGGGATCCTATTATTTCAATTCAAAATAGGCTAATGAGTGCTGAAATTCATCAATAATGAAAAATCCTAAAATAATAATATTTGCCGTTGTTGATATTTGTGGCGAGATCTGTTTACTAAATTAGCGGATGATTTTTTTATTTAGTGGAGTGGTATCATTTGAAGGGTTTCTGGGTTATGCTGGTCTTTCATCATTTGTGGATTTGAATATTTCCTTTTTAGGTTGGTATGGAAGGGAAGTGGAATGAGAAGGAAAACGAAAAAGAGGAGGGGAAGGAAAAGGAAAAAGAGGAGAACGGAGAAAAAAATGAAGAGAATGAACATGAGAATGAAGAGTTCCCTGAAAGGGAAGGACAGCCAGAGTGCAAGGTTTGCATTTTTCCTACAGTTCACAATGGGTTGTCAGTGTCAATATCCATCTTGCAGGTTTTCCATTTGAAGTGTTTATGTTCTTAATCGACTGTTGGAATTGATATTGCAATGCATATCTGGGTAACTCTTTTTTCTCGATAATATGAATGATACCTTAACAAAAACAACTAGTGCAAGCTGATTCTGTTCATTTATTGCTACTATTGTTAGTAATGAGACATGTGCATAGAGTTCAGTATGTATGAAATGGGGGAAAAATGAAAAGCAAAATCACTTTACAGTGACTAATCTTGTTGTACAGCTACATGCTTCTTCTTGTGGAGTTTGTCACTTGAAAATAGACATTTGGTCTAGGCAACTTTGAAGGATAAGGAGAGTTGCTTTTTGATGTCTCATGAAGCTTAATGCTACTCATCAAGGATGAAAATAGCGGTAGCGGCGGGCGTAGCGGCCTGCCGCCAAAACGCTATGCATGGATGAAAATAGCCCGCTGCCGCCAAACCGATACGAAGCGGGCGATACGTAGCGTAGCGGGGATACGTAGCGGTGTAGCGGTGCGATTTTAAAAAATCGCCCAAAAAATCTGAAAAAATTCCAGAAAATCCAGAAAATTGTAAAATGAAAGAAAATGTGGTTCTTTTGCAAAAGTAAGTAAGAAAAGGGGGCGTAGCGGTGCCCTCAGTATATGAGGTTCTGTATTGCTGTATAAATAGAAAATAATAGTAATGATTAGTTTTTTCACATGTATTCATGTTTCTTAGTCATGTTAACTTAAAAAGTAATGGAAAGCTCATTAAAAAAAAATTAGAACATGAAATAAAGGCATAAGAATTAAGAAGACTTAAGAGTTAGGTCATTAGTGAACATTGAACAATCAAATATCAATACTTCAGCATTCAAGGTTCAAATTCAATCAAGTGAATGAACTATGAAGTGATCAACAATCAACATTCAACACCAATTTAGAAATGACAAAGAGAGTAGAGAGTTAGTGAAAGAAATAGGAAATTATGAATACCTTGATCACCACCAAAAGGAATGTCTACCAAGATTCAAGGGGCTATGGTTATCCTCATCCCCATCAGTGTTATCATTTCTATTGGCGCCATATTGAATTTGATATTGATGAGTATTGGGATCCACAAATCCAAAGAAGCCAGCCGCACCCACATCATAGGAACTTGGAGGAGGTGGAGGTGGTCCAGGTGGATATCTACCATATTGCGTTTCACCATAGTCACCATATGAGTAGGACCTCGAAGTTGAAGACTGTTCTTCTCCTTGTTGTACTTGACCATATGGAAAAAAGTCAAAATACTGTGAGTGTGAGGGTCCTTGTCCACTGTAACTAGGGTTCCACGAATCAGTCCATGATGCCGCTTGTCCTCCAAAATCTCCACCCATATTTCCTTGCTCAGTACTACCTCCAGCCCCAAGTGGTGAATTTCTTCGGCGCCGTTGATAACCACGGCTTGGATCAAATCTTTCAGATGGAGGTAACTCCTGTACTTCCTCTACAGGAATGACATCGTCTTCATCATGTTGATAGTATTCACTAGTACCACCTGTCCCACTGTCTCCTCCTCCATCTCCTCCACCATGGCTACTTGAAGAGACTGTGGTGGAACTAGCTTTCTCAGAAGCAGGTTCTTTCCCACTCCTCCTAGTCCTACTACTGGTACCTTCTCCCTGAGGTGGCTGACCTTCTGTAGGTGCCTCACCCATGTCCTCACCTATCAACTCTTGAACCGTTTCTTGAAACCCCGGATCTGAATCCAGCAGTGGATCCTCTATCTCGGCTAGCCATGGGAGTAAGGGATCGTCATCTCTAAATATGTGATCCAAATTAATGGGACAATAATCAGGACTATCCCTTGTCCTTCTCTCCCTAAGTCTGTTTCTCAACTTTAGATTGTAATGACAATATACAAGCTTGTTGAGTTTCTGCATGGTAAGCCGATTCCTGATCTTCGTGTGGATCAAAGAGAAAATGCTCCAATTTCTTTCATAGTTGGAAGATGTTGTAGTTTGACTAAGGATGCGAACAGCCGCACTCCTTAGATGTGGAGCACTCTCTCCAAAATTCATCCACCAATCAGCTGAAATGCAAAAAATAAATAAAGAAAATTAGATCGTATCACAAGATATCTACAATGTGGATATGTCTTTTGTTCAAAGTCATACCAGGTGACATCTTTCCAATCGATCGTATCACAAGAGGGTCAGCAAAGGTTCCTCTCCTTTGTGTATATATAGATATCTACAATGTGAAAATTAGATATAAGTCAGTAAACCCCTACAACATAATTAAATTCTCTTAAGTAACCACCCACTCACCTCTTGTATGGCATCAATTTGATCATCTGGACTTAACAATTTCTTCAACACCTCCCGTAATCCTACCCGCAAGTCCGTATCTATTGCTTCGGTGTGTATTTCGATATTGCGGTAATAGAATTCGGGATTCAAAAAATAACCTACATTATAAATATGTAGAATGTATTGTGAGTAAGCAAGATAATAAATACATTAGTTAGGAAAACAAAAAAGTATCAAATTCAAAGATATATATTAATTACCTGCAACATGCAATGGATGGTGCAACTGATCGTTCCAACGGGCATCAATAATCTTTATATATTTTTCGTGATATCTAACATTTTCCATAATGGATTGCTTTGCCCGATCAATTGCTTCATATATAAAGCCCATTGTCGGCTTGTCATCACCATCTACAAGCCGCAACACTTTAACTAAAGGCTAAAAAACCTTTAATATCTTATTCACTTTCTTCCAAAATTTATTGTCCCTCATTAGGTTTGGGACTTCAAACTCCGGACCACTAGTTGCATTGCCACATTTCGAACGAAGCCATTCTTCTGATGCAAACATCTGAATGAGCTCTGTTCTAAACTTTACAAGGCTTTCCATAGCCAGAAAATGGGTTGCAAACCTAGTTAATCCTGGACGCAGCAATGCATGGTTATTTGTATCTTTTCATCAAGCTTAACACCCATGAATGATCATATATAAATCTTGTAATTCCTCTACATCCCTTGATCAATGAAGCCACTTTTGTCTTCCTTCCAATATCTTCTAAGATGAGATCTATGCAGTGTGTTGAACATGGGGTCCAGAATAAATGGGTCCTCTTCTCCATTAATTTCAAACCTGCTGCCTTGAAATTGGCGCCATTATCTGTAACAATCTGTATAATATACTCTTTTCCCACACTCTCTACAACTTTATCCATAAGAGTGTATATATATGTGGCTGTCCGTCTATGTTCAGATGCATTAATGGACTTAACAAAGACGGTCCCAACGACTGAATACACCAAAAAGTTTGTTAATTGTGTTTGGGTGCCGCTGGTCCACCCGTCACACATGATGGTAACACCATTCTGTTGCCACATGAGCCTAAATTTTTCCACCCAAGCCTTTATTTCTTTATATTATTCTTCAAGATATTTAGTGCCCACATCATATACGGAGGGCGCGTGTATACCCCGCCCAGCTTCGGCGGCAACATCAAGAATATTCTGAAAATATGGGGAATCTACTGCTGTAGGTGGTATGTTCTTGTGAATTAGCCATTTTGCTGTAGCTTTGGCCAATCTATCTCTTGCAGCCTTCATTACCCCTTTCATAACACTTGATATTTTTGGTTGTTTAGCTCCCTCTTTTCTATGTGCTAGAGGATCAACAGGGGGAGGAACTGCTCCTCTTGTAGAGATAATTTCTACATCAGCATCCCGTTCCCGGGTGCTAAATGCCCTACGTATGGACCCCGCAAAGCCCTTACCCCTGCTTGGCACAGAAGCAGATGACCCCCCTGCATCATAATATTTGCTTCCAGCAAATGCACGACGTTCATATTCTTCTTGTTGACTCATCAAAGACTCTCGGCGTGCAGCCTCCATCTGTGTATCTTCCTCCTCATCAAAGTATTCATCCCCAAATACATCATAACGGGCAGCATCAACATCTTGCCGCCTCTTTTCTTTTATCTCTACTTTTCTAGCTTTGTTTTGGCCAACCAAAGCTTTCATTTGTTCTCTTACTTCCCTCGGTATTTCGGTACAGCCTGCAACATTGCCAGATATGTGGCCCAAGTGGTGCTTGAATCTTGTAATGCCCCCATGGGTCACTTTTCCACAGAAGTTGCATTTGATTTTCAACCTATTATTCTCAACTGCCTCACCAAAGCTCCATGCGGGATCAATATCACGAGGCATTTTAACTTATCAATTGGCAAAGACAGATTGACTGAAATTGAATACCTGGCTGCCTATAAATATAAACAAGTAGTATACTAGTATGTTAAAAATTAAAAAAAAACAAAGAAACATGTTAGAGGAAACTTATATCACAAATATAGGAACCATTTTCAAGACATTTGATTGGTATTCAAATATTAAAAATTATTTTTATTTTAAAACATAAATAAATCCGAAAATAAATCCGAAAATAAAAAAATAGAGAAAAATCAATAAACATTCAAAATGTGATGGATTGATCTATGGGAAACATAGATTTATCATTTACAAGCAGTTTCCAAGTGGTTTCATGGGTTGTCCATGAATATTCACATTTTTTTTTTCAAAAAATAAATAAATCCGAAAATAAAAAATAGAGAAAAATCAATAAACATTCAAAATGTGATGGATTGATCTATGGGAAACATAGATCTATCATTTACAAACAATTTCCAAGTGGTTTCATGGGTTGTCCATGAGTATTCACATTTTTTTTTTCAAAAAATAAATAAATCCGAAAATAAAAAATAGAGAAAAATCAATAAAAATTCAAAATGTGATGGATTGATCTATGGGAAACATAGATTTATCATTTACAAGTAATTTCCAAGTGGTTTCATGGGTTGTCCATGAGTATTCACATTTTTTTTTTCAAAAAATAAATAAATCCGAAAATAAAAAATAGAGAAAAATCAATAAACATTCAAAATGTGTTGATTTGATCTATGGGAAACATAGATCTATCATTTACAAGAAATTTCCAAGTGGTTTCATGGGTTGTCCATGAGTATTCACATTTTTTTTTTCAAAAAATAAATAAATCCGAAAATAAAAAATAGAGAAAAATTAATAAACATTCAAAATGTGATGGATTGATCTATTGGAAACATAGATCTATCATTTACAAACAATTTTCAAGTGGTTTCATGGGTTGTTCATGACTATTCACATTTTTTTTTCAAAAAATAAATAAATCCGAAAATAAAAAATAGAGAAAAATCAATAAACATTCAAAATGTGTTGATTTGATCTATGAAAAACATAGATCTATCATTTACAAACAATTTCCAAGCGGTTTTATGGGTTGTCCATGAGTATTCACATTTTTTTTTTCAAAAAATAAATAAATCCGAAAATAAAAAATAGAGAAAAATTAATAAACATTCAAAATGTGATGGATTGATCTATTGGAAACATAGATCTATCATTTACAAACAATTTCCAAGTGGTTTCATGGGTTGTTCATGACTATTCACATTTTTTTTTTCAAAAAATAAATAAATCCGAAAATAAAAAATAGAGAAAAATCAATAAACATTCAAAATGTGTTGATTTGATCTATGAAAAACATAGATCTATCATTTACAAACAATTTCCAAGCGGTTTCATGGGTTGTCCATGAGTATTCACATTTTTTTTTTCAAAAAATAAATAAATCCGAAAATAAAAAATAGAGAAAAATCTATAAACATTCAAGTATTGTTGGAATGATCTATGGGAAACATAGATCTAACAATATGAAGCTATTTTCAAGTTGTTTCATGAGTTTTCCATAAGTGATAATGTTTTTTTTTTTTTAAATAACATAAATCCGAAAATAAAAATAACAATATATAAAAAAAAAAACAAAAGATATGCATGCAAGATCAAAAGGAAGCATGGATCTACAATTAAACAAGACAATGATGCCATTATGTTGTGATTCATAGTAGTTAGAGAGTGATAAATGATAATCTCAAAAGTTGAAAAAAAAAATCATATACCTTAATGAAGAATCTTGTTTAGAATCTTTAGATTTCTTTCAATAATGGATTGTTGGTGATTTGGTGGCAAGATATCTTGAAGAGAGGGATTTGGGAGACACTTGGGAGCACAAATAGGGGAAAACAGCAAGCATAGAGGGGAAGAGATGAAAGAGAAGGGTAAAAAACCCTAAAAAGTCCAAAAAGGGGGGTTTTATAACCCCCCATGTCGTGTTGGCCGCCACGTATCAGCCGATACGGGCCGCCACGGGTGCGATATCCCGTGGCGGCCGATAAGTTGGCCGTAGCGTGGCGGTATCGCCTGCTACGGCCGATACGCTACGTATCGGCCGATATTTACATCTATGACGCTACGTAGCGGTGCGATTTGGAAAATTTGTCAAAAAAATATGAAAAAATTCTAGAAAATCTAGAATATTGGAAAATGAGAGAAAATGTATTTTTTTTTTTTCAAAAGTAACTAAGGTAAGGGGGTGTAGCGGTCCCCTCACTGTATGAGGTCTTGTATCGCTGTATAAATAGAAAATAATAGTAATGATCATTTTTTTTTCACATGTGTTCATGTTGCTTAGTTTTGCTAACTTAGAAACTAATGAAATGCTTATAAAAGAAAAAAAACTATGTCATGAAGTCAAGACTTAAGAGTACCTAGAGAAAAAAATACATCTACCAAAGGGGGTGTCTAATAGGATGTACTTAGAGAAAAATCATTGAGAAGAACTCTCTGTATCGATTGTAATTCAGTGAGATCATATTCTTTTTTGTGTTATTTTAAACACAAAAGGGTAGAAGAGTTGTGTAGAAATGTTATTTGGAGAGAAGAAGAAAAATAAGTCTTATTATGCATTTTAAAAAAAATTGAAAAGTAAGAATTTTTCTCACCCCGTAGCGGCCGCTACGAGTGCAACGGCCGATAAATCGGCTATAGCGTAGCGGTGGCGGCTACTACGGCCGATATAGTGTAGCGGTCACTATTTTCATCCATGCTACTCATTATTCAAAAAAAAAAAAAGGGCTTAATGCTACTCTGCATACCATGTTTAATCTAAATTGCTATTTTTGCCATTATTTAGAAAAGGGCATGTTGTTGAATATCAAGCGAAAGAAGCCCTCATAAATGGATGAAAAAGGAAATCTATGTATAGTGGTTAAAAGTAGACTGATCAAAATACCCCCCATCAGCATGTGAATGAAATATGGGAATGGCCTTTTCGCTGATAATATTTTGTTAATGATATCTTACATAAATATAATAGGCTTTTGTCATAACGTGTGTCGAGGTTATACCATATTAAATTACTTTTCTTGTGCTTGGCAGTTTTTTTGATGCTAAAAGGGTTTTTGTTAGAGTTATAGGTTATTAGATTTACAACTAAATCGAGTCTAGGGAAACCGAGTTCAAAGGATCCAAACAGGACCCAAGTGTGCTGACAAAGAACTAATAGTGATGCTTTTTACCATGCCCTGCTTCATACATCTTGGCGGCATATTTATCCCTTCTTTGAGAGACCTAAGTTTGCTTCCATGAAAATGTAAATCTTGACTGGCCCTGAGATTACTTTAGGGGGCCATGCTTACATCCCTGTAATTTGTAAGGGTAACCCCCTTATTCCATGACTGTTGAACTAAGATTGTTGAGGAAGCACCATAGCTGAGCTTGATGATACGGTTGGGTACCATACCAGTTTACTTTCCAATTTTGATTCCTGATACCCCCAGCATCAAGCCACCTCTCTAGTGCACTTTCACCTGGGCCATGTTGGAGCTTCTCATGGCTTCATGAATCCAGGACACAACTTTACCTTTACCACGTTAAAAAATATCTTCCAAAAGGATGGGACACCCCAAAATGTATGACAGCTTACACTCCTTCAAGATCCCAAGTAAGTCAAAGACATCAGCACTTCTTAAATTATGATCTATATTGCCCCTCTTCCAAAAGTCCTGCCAAAAGCTCGTCATGCCAAACAAGTCCAGAAATTTGGACCAAAGCTCTAACTGAAACTGGAAAAAAAAAACTGTAATCTTATCCCATTAATGTGGGGTAGGCCAACTGCTACTTTATTTCTAACTTCAGATTAGACTCAAAATATGGCAAGGCAATATTTATCATCGATTGCTTGTGTGATGTCGGCCCACCTTTTTCCAAACTTGGTACCAGCATATGCCTAGACAAGCCACTTGGTGGAGGAATGTGTTAGTGTCACTTGTTCAATCTCATAGTTGTGATTTTAGTTTATTTGGTGAAAAGTGCCGGTGGCAATTGGGTCTTTGCATGGCTAAATTTCATAATGGTGATTTTTAATTTCTTGGTTACCTTCTCCAAGGGTAGCCTTTTCTGGTTAGTGTGTCTAAGAATAAATTGTGGATGGTATTTCCTTCTGTCCTTTCATATCAATTTTCATGGTGTTGTGTCTTATTTTGTGTATTGTATTGATCTTGGATATTACAGTATTACCTAAAGACAGGTGGTTGTAAGTTTGGAAAAGCATGTAGATACAATCACCCAAGAGAAAAAGCTGGGGTGGGAGAACCGGTGGAGCTAAACTTTTTGGGGCTGCCAATGCGACCAGTAATTCTGTCACCCTTAACATATTATTTGCCTATTTTTTTTTTAACATAATTCTGCACTCTGGAAGGCAGACACGTGTTTTTTTTTTTTTTTTTTTTTTTTAATGCTAACGGTAGGCAGACACGTTGGAATATACAATTTTCCCTTTTTTTTTTTTTATCTCATGGAAAATTCTCTTTGTAACGAGATCCTTGTTTTCCTCACAGGGAGAGAAGGAGTGCCCCTTTTACATGCGTACTGGTTCCTGCAAATTTGCAACCAACTGTAGGTTTCATCATCCTGATCCTACTGCTGTTGGAGGATGTGATCCTCTTCCAGGATATCAGAATGATAGTTCTGTGACATTACATGCGTCTAGAGCATCACCACCACTTCCAACAGCATGGTCTAGAAGCTCAAATGAACGAGTTCCTTATATGGAAGCATCTCCACCACCTTATGTGCCAGTTATGCTGCCACCGCCTCATGTTGTACATCCAAATCCAGATTGGAATGGATTCATGGTGAGTTATGTGATGACCTTCACCTATAGCAGTCATGTCTTATTGCCTTCCTAGTTAGGTATTCTTACTTTTTTTGTGCTATAGTATCTGGATTTCGAGTTCATGAGTTTTCTTGCTGGTAATGACATTTCTATTTTCAGATAATAGTGGCGATAGACCTGAGAAATATATTATATGGTCTGTAATTAAACTATTGTTTTTGTGTCTTTTGTTATGAGCTGATAGAATAAAGATGCATCTTTTACATTGGATACATTGCCAGGGCTTAGTATGCTAGCAAACCTTCATAAGTTACTCATATTACAGTTTCTTTTCCTCCTTCACAACCAAGTTTCTGGTGCTCTCAGTTCTTATTTAAGTTTCCCGGTTGTTATGGATCTATCTGTTCTTACATTTAAAAGGCGAATTAGTGTTTTCAAATCTTCAGAAATTGTGTTTTAAGCCCACTCATATTGCTTCCTTTCAACTCATTTTAATAGGTAATACCAAAGAGGTAAAAAAGGGGACCAGGAGAGAAAAGAAAAAAGAAGAAGAAAACAAGCAATATCATTCTGTCAACTTATACAATCTTCTCCTAGGTCTCAATCAATTATAATACCTATTACTTGCCCTAATTTTTATATTGCTATTTCCTCCTTAGAAAAATTTAAGCTCTTTTCATAGGTCCTTAGACCTCACTAACATCCACTTAGTCTCTTGTAAGCAAGCTATATTGATCCTCTCCTTTATAGTATCTATCAACTCTAGCACTCATCTTTATTAAGTTTTGAACAATACAAGATACTAATCATCTCTTTTGGGCAAGCTTGACCTACACCTGTCCTTTAAGATGTGGCAACTCTTGCCTATTTTTGTAGAGAAATGGGGGCTGTTGTTGTGCATCGCTTACAAGGAAAGCACTAGGCAGCCCTTGCTCACTTGCTGCTACACCAATGATGCACAGATATGGATACAGATACAGATATGGGTATGGATATGGATATGGTTCGGGTATATGATTCTACACTTTCAAATATCCAGGACAAGGATATTGATACAAGTGCCCTAATTTCTTCTTTAGTTCACTTTTGAAGTAATGAACTTATCTTTGTGTACATTCTTTTCTAACTTTTTTTTTAATGTTTAGAAGTAAGAAAATTAAAAGAACTATTTGAAATAATGGACTTGGTGGGTAGGGTATGCTAAACTTGTACCTTAGAAGTATGCTATTAAAAAAAAAAAAATGTATGTTAAAAGTATTGGTATAGTATTGGGTACTGATATGAGTGTTGTATCGGTTTGACACAGATAAGTTGGGTTTGTACACATATCTGGGTATCATAGGCTACAGCTGGGTTCAGTTGCAATAAATCAATTATAGGGAATGCCTTAGCCTTTTAAGGGATATGAGACTCAGGCATAAGTTTTAGAGGTTTTGGAAGAGCCACTGTTTATATGTTGGTCGGTAAATATGTTCGCGAGAGACACCTGTTACTAAGGTTATAGAACCATTAACGGAGGATTATGAGGAAATGTCCACAATAGAGATACCCGTGGCTTGCCACCAATGAGGACAATGAACACCACATTGATTTGGTTCCAACTTCTATTTATACTTCTCCCTATATAGAAATGGCTAAGATCTATCGACATCACCCATCCAACACAACCCAAGACTATTCCAGAGTCTTCCAGAATCTCCTGGAATCTACAAGATTTCCATTGACTCATCAAAATCTGTCCATCCATCCTGTCACTTGTGTGTCCCACGACTTGGATGATGAGAATGCTCATGCGACAGGAAGCATCGGACCCTGCCATTGTGCACCTTAAGCCATGAGTGCATGACTACATGGTGAGTTTTTAGAATTCCCACCCTTGTGTCTTAAGACATTAGTAGTTCTAGATCATCAATTAGAGAGGTTCACCTTTCTAGTTTGCATCAGATGCAAATAAAATCATCAACCAATAATAGCTAATTCTATAAGATGAGAACACATAGAAGCCCAAGTTAATTCCCATTAGAAATGATTTGAACTCAGAGAGCTTCAATTTCGAAGAATATTTTTTTTGTTGCTTCGAGTTTTGAAGTTTATGCTAGTTTCAGTAGCTTCTTGATTGTTAAATCTGGTTCTGTAATTTGTATTTGACTAGGATTTGAGAGTTTTTTTTTTTTTTTTTTGAACAATTGGAAATACCTGGCCACCAAAGGAGAAGTGCTGACCTCATTGCAAACTAGCACTTTCAAATTTAAGAGTTTGAGCTTTTGACTACTTGATTTTTTTTTTTTTTTTTTCTGTTGATTCCTTTTGCTATTTAGATTGCCATTTGTAGACCTGTTTCTCAATCAAAGTTTAGTCCCCATGTTCTTCATAGTGGTATGATACACAGGACTGGTAAAGTAGAGTAATATATGATACAAATAAGTGTAGGGGACTTAAGGCAATATATAATGTACTGATGCATGCGCTTTAAAAGTACTATCTTGCCATGAGAATCAATTGTGATATGTAACTTGTCATACACGTGCTTGTGTTTCTGTTTTCTGTTTGGCACTAGTGTTACCTTAAAAAACTAATTATCAGTCTCTGTTTTTGCTTTTATTTTTTCGGTAGAAAGATCAATGTTTTGCTTAATCTATGTTTATTGAATTTTTTTTCTGTTATTTTGGTGCTACTTTGTTTGGAATGTGTTTAGGGTCCAGGGAGTGCACTGTATGCGCCAGAAAGAAATTTAAGGCCACCTTCAGCTTCTGCCATGATTGACCTGACAAAGAAAGCTGATAGCTCTATTCGTCAACATCAACCAATGGTAGAGGAATTCCCCGAGAGACCAGGACAACAGGAGTGCCAGTTCTACATGAAAACTGGGAATTGTAAATTTAAATCAGCATGTAGGTATCATCATCCGAAGTCTCGGCTCTCAAATTCTCCTGCAACATGCGTTCTTAGTTCTATGGGCCTCCCTTTGAGACCTGTAAGTGAATTCTTCCAATTCAAATTTAATTAATAATTACACCCTTCAAATTTTGCAATGTCTCTCAAACCCACGGGTGTTCATGGGCCAGGCCGGGCAGGGCCAAGGCATATCCAGGCCCAACCCGACTTTAGAAACACTAGCCCAGGCGCGGCCCGGGCCAAGCTCGACATGGCCTGTAAAAGTCAGGCTTGAGCCCACCCATTTAATCAATTGGACCAGCCCGAACTGTGCTTTTTATCACTTTTGTGGGCATTCGAGTAATTGTTTGGGCTACTAATTAAATTAAATTACATTCATTCCTTACACAAGCCTGGCCGGGTTTTGGGCTTTGGGCTTTGGGCTTTGTATCACTCAATCCAAGCCTGGCCCAATTATTAAACGGGCCTATACACATCCAAGCCGGGTCAAAGCGGGATGGGCCTGAATCGGGCTGGCCCTGCCCATGAGCATCCCTACTAAAACCCTAGCATTGCTTGCAAAAAAATCCAATCACATTTTGCCCTGTAAGAGATTCTGCCTTTGGCCTCTTTTAGCAGTTTCTTTCTGAGATGTTTTAAGGTAATAGTAGAGGAGACATCTAAACCAGTGGTGTGAACACACACGTGCTCGTTCCTTTATAGGGAAAAAGTAGGTTTAGGAAATCACTGTAATTGGGATTGCGTCATGTGACATCAAATTTTTTTTTTTTTTTTGTTGCATCAACATCAACTGCACATATTTTTCTTGGGTTCTTTAATCATTTGTTCTCGCTTCCTTTGGTTGTTCAGGATCAAATGATCTGTGTGCATTACAACCGATATGGTATTTGCAAGTTCGGGCCTGCATGTAAGTATGATCATCCGATAAATTATGGTCCTGGTACTCCAGTCACATCTGCATCAAATCAAACTCCTTTAGACTAAGTCTACTTCTGGAGAGGCCGGAGTGCCTACTACACAAAGATGGCACCAATCCTCTGATTCAGCTGTGTAAATAACTTACAGATATGTTGTCTGTTAACTACATATGCAACAACGAGGAGTCAATATTTACTCTTTATTTTGAACCTGTTCATCAAGTTCATATGATCAGGGATTTCTCTTTTCTTTTTGTTTATTCCCACTAGGGGTGCGAAAAGGATTTCCAAGTTTTTGTTTCTCAATCTCCCTTTTGATTTAATCTATCTATAAGCACTTGCGACTGTTAATACAACAAAGCATAAGCTTTTGCAGATTGGATGTTAACCTTAGCCATGGTGGATGGATGAGTCATGAGAGCGATTGTCGCTTTATGATTGTGTGTGTAATAACATTTCTTTGGATGAATGTGCATTTTGCATCCTGTCAAGAGTTATGTGTTGCCAAGGGGGTTCAGTCACCCTATGATCAGTTTACCACACCCACCCAACCTGTTGGCACCACCATGCTTCAAATATTGGCTGGCCAATGCCGAGCCCAGCGCATGTTTAACGACAGTACCGATACTTATTTGCTCAAACAAGCAGTGCATATTGGTTGATATGATCAATTCATAAAAATAACCCTACTTTTGCCATATTAAATACGATAAACTGAATGAGGGCTGTAAACACCACTGAATCAGGAATCAAGCACCTATAAACCCTTGAAAATATGCACCTATGAATAGACTGCATATTGAGAATATGCGGTCAAGCTTATAAAGCCCATTTAGATGCATGTCTATATTTGAGGAGGGCGGCAGCAAAATAATCAGCCTTCATCAGATTATCCCATCCCTTGATTTACCGCCCTTGCAGTTTAATAGTATTTTAACCAAACAAAGTTCAATAGTATTAAATTAGGCCGGCAATGCCATTGGCTGCATTCCCACCTAGAAAGAACTTTGCCTTCTGAGTGATTATTATGTAACTACCTTCAAAATGTTTAAAAGCACCCTGAACTATGATTGGAATACTTTTCCAGTTGACTCTTGATTCTCCCGAGTTCGAGTAATTTCATTTTGCTGAAGGACCAAGTAAAAAATACGGGAGACTCGGTCGAGTCATCTCATTTTAATAAATTATTTGCATTATGAACCATTTAATAGGTAGATCAAGTTTTAAAGTATTAAGATTTATTTATAAGTAATCATGCATGAGGTTTGGAGTCGGTAATTTAAAAATGATGGCTGGAATGTAATTTGAAACTTATATTTTATTTTTAACATTCAATATTTGGACTAATGAATTATGTAATATGCAATATTTCTTCTTTCTTTTTCTTTTTTGTTATACTTTTCTTGCACATATAGATTTATTAATTTGATTTGATTATCATAAATTCATGTAAATAAAATATATTTTTATATTTTATAAGCAAAGAATTTATTTTTAAATATTTTAAAAATTATTAAAAAAAAAACACGAGTCACTGGAATCTCCGCATTGACTCTAGCTGAGTAAATTTTTTTTAATTTGGACAAGTCGAGTCTAAGTCATGAATTTTCTAACTTTGTCCTGAACGCTGGTCTAAGTTTCTCTTTTGCCAAAATCTTCTGTTGCTTTTGAGAAAGATTAAAATGCCCATGTGAACTTGGTGGCAATGAGAGATATAATGGAAGTAGTGTATCGTTTTCACGCCTATTGATATGGATACTTAATATTGATTGATAGCATATTTTCGGTACATGTTGGCATAAGAAAGATCATCATCATCATCATTAATTATTGGAAACATAACAATATAATAAGTATAAAATAAAAATAATATAATATAAAAATCACATAAGAACTCACATATGAATCACATGAGAATCACGCTCAAGTAAAAATCCACATATATGCTCAAACAAATTCACAAATATAAATATTTTAAAAATAAGGTCGGACTGGGCCTAACATTCTCCAAGCTAGGCCCTCAAATTGGCAGGAGTGCAAATATTAGCCTGGCCCTCGGGTTTTTCTTGAAAAGCCAAAACCCTCATTTTGCGGGCTTTTTAAAGGCCGGGATTAGGGCTGATTGTCAGCCCTAATCCATGGCGCATTAGTTCAATAGGATGAATTAATGAACCATTGGCACACATGACAAAATCAAGTAACAAACTTTTATTATTATTATTATTATTATTATTATTATTTAAGAATAAGTTAGTTCTTCATTTCTGAGAAAGTAATACATTACTGAAAGGAGATCCAAAACCCAAAAGGTTTACAGAGCCTCCAAAGGGGGATACCCCATAATAACAACCAAATCATAATTAAAATAAATAAACCACAACGGATAATCCCAAGATAAAGAATCACCGCCCACATCCCGGGCTTCAAACACACATGCACGCACACGGCACACCCCTTAAATTTTCACTCCCTACTCCCGGATAGAGTTATACAGCTGCTCAATGTTACCAATAATTACTGGAGGTGTTCCAGCATTTCGATTGACAACTTTACTGTGGCGTACAATCATAGGATGTAACAAGGAAAACTTCACCTGCCGAAAGCTTTTAATGACTGCATGTAATTGTCTGGCTTGAAACCGCACAACCCAATCAGATTGGGCTGGGTTAAGGAGTTGTTGGATGGATAGCTCACAATGGTGATGGATTGTGCATTATTTGGGGGGAGCTGCAATAGTTTTAAGATTTCTTCATAATATTAATCACCTGCACAATGCTGCCATATTGCGGTTGACGTATGTCTCTCCAAATAATTCCAACTAAGACTTGTCTTATTGGAACTATTGATAATCTCCAACCTGTGCTCCTTTCAACAATCAGAAAAGAAAGATGCACATGGACATGAGGTGGAACATTCCAATGGCATTGAATTGTAGTTGGTAAGCTGATACCAAGGTAAAGAATTCTGGTGGTCACTACTTTGAACAATTGTCTGCATAATCGAAGCACTGGATTTGAGATATTCTTGAAGATCCTTCCATTTCTTTCTACCCAGATATGCCAAACAAAGGCACTAAAGAGAAGATTCCCAAGGGTTAGAGCTCCTTCTTCTTGATCAACTAGTCGAGAGGTAGCTACATGTATATGATTTTTCCAAGTGGCAAAAGCAATTCCATCTTTTTCGGATGCATGCAAAAAACCATGCTATGATGCAACACTAAATTCCCAATTCAAGTATGATAAATGGTGATAATAGAATTGATACAGGAGGAGCACGCATCAGAGTAACTTTGAACAAATGCAGAGTTCTATTTTAAACTAAACCATACAAGCCATAGCCGTCCACAAAGATTTAACTTGGATAAGCTTTGAGATCATAAATTCTTTATGAAACTGAAACGAAGATAAGAAGTAACAAATGAAAGAATCATTTGCCTGTTTGTGCCTGCAAAAGGGGAAATGCATTATTGCCCACTCCTCAATAGTAGGAAATCATAGTAGATGGGGTTTTAGTTAGCAACAAAATCTCAAGCAGTAGCCAGACCTTTCAAAGGAATCAGTTACAAGGTCAACAACAATACAATGCCATGAAATCATGGAATGGGTAAATCATCACCTTTCTTCCATACTCCCAAGATTCAATGTGGTTATGACTGGAGTGTATGAAATAAAAATTAAAGAATCACATTAAAAACCTTCATGCTGAAGATAATTTACTCAACCGCTCTACTTTGCAACGCCTCTGATCTACAACCATTGACTCAAACACGTCCAAGAGATCATCCAAACCAACACTATCATCATCTAGTGCCTTCAAGGCATATACAATGCTCTCTACTGTAGACAAGCACCCAGCCTTTGGCTGAAGCCTCACTTCGCTGTACAAACTCATCTCCCTTGGATCCAACTTCAGATGTGGCAAAAGGTTCAGCCATGGATTCTCATGATACATCCGTTTTGCCTTGGCCCAAGTGCCGTCTAGAACGATCAAGTGCTTCACCTCAAAGTCAACAGCCTCCATACTGATTGCTTTCTTGCTAGGGAAGAGGAGTGCGGATCCTGGTGGAATGGTGATTTCAAACTCCTCAAATTCCATTCTGTCACCTAATTGCTTTCTCTGTAACTTTTTAACAATAAACCCATTAGAGATCAAGTATTTTCCTTTCGGAGAGGCTGAGAGTTTATTGAAATCAAGATTTCCAGAAGCATTATCAATTCCAGGTTTAGTAATGGTGGCAGTGATGACAGCTTCTTCATCTGTTGGATATCCTCCCAACTGATCATAACCTGGGCCTTTCGGGCTGTTTTGATCTGGCAGAAAATTTGTAGTCACACTTTCAGCATTTAGGATTGCTTCCCTATCTGTAGCAGAAACTGTAGTGTCACCTGTTAGGGTGACTGGAACTTGCTCAAAATCTAGTTTCACTGAGTGCTTTTTGCAGTGGCTCCCATAATGAAGACCAGTCACGAGGCTCTCTCCTTCAGCCCTGGCAGCATTGCCAATTTTGGCATCTAATTCTAAGACTATTTTGCTTTCTGCTAAAGAAACAGGAGTTTTCTCATCAACCGATTTTGATAATTGCTTTTTACTGCTTTGCAAATCGGTACCATTCTCCTCCATTTGAGACACTGTAATCTTCTCAAGACTTTGCAAGTTGCTATGACAGTTACAGTACTCCAATCCAGAAACAAGCACAGTATTTTGAGAGTATGATCCTGCATCTGAGTCCTGGGTCTTTAAGGAATCTAAACCTCGATCAAAATCATGGCTTACTTGGTCCTTCCAATTGCTCACCAAACTGCTATTTGTGTCAGCAGCAGTGGCATTAGAACTATAATCAGCATGGGGTTTTTCCTCCTCGCCCCTGCAGGTTCCTTCTTGGTTTTTACAGAACCCAAGTTCTAATTCAGCAGTAGGCTCCCCTACTGCTTTCTGGGTTCCCAAAGAATCTACAACATAATCAAAACTACCATTCTCCTGAAGGTTTCCATGTCTCTGCTGCTCCAAATCAGAGACAATCCCAGTCCCAGATGCACCAGAGCCCGATTCTGCAATTATTTTCTGGGTTTTCAAAGAACCTGCAATACAATCAAAACCACCATTTTCCAGAGGATTTCTACCCCCCTGATTCTCCAAATCAGAAACAACCCCAGATGCACCAGAGTCCAATTCTGCAGATGCTTTCTGGGTTTTCAAAGAATCTAGAATCCAATCAAAAATACCATTTCCCAAGTTGTTTCCATGCCCCTGACGCTCCAAATCAGAGCCAACAACAGACATTCCGGACCCTAATTCTACAATTGTTTTCTGGGTTTTCAAAGAATCTACAATCCTATCAAAACCAACATTTTCCAGCTTGTTTCCATGCCCCTGATTCTCCAAATCAGATCCAACAACAGACATTCCAGACCCTAATTCCCCAACTTCTTTCTGGGTCATTGAAAAATCAAATCTTTCACCGAAATCCCGCTCCCCCAAATGAAAATCAACCTTACCAGCTTCACATTCCGATCCAGTGACTGCGATTACCCTCGAACTGCAACTGTGGTCGTTCTTAATCGACCGAATGACGAACTGGGCTTGGAAGTGGACATCTGAGACTGGAGCTACGACGATGTTTTTGAGACCCAACAAGGCGATTCGGGTCGAATTGAGAGCATGGTTTTTCTCGTGGCTGTGTTGGAGGACGGTGATGGAGATTGAATTGTCGAATGGGTGGCTCTTGAAGCGATTGCAGAGGCACAGACGAGAGGGTTTGGAGCACAAGGGGCAAAATGGTCTTTTTCCTTGGCTCCCCATTTGCAGGGCTAGGGTTTTCGACAGAGTGGGTGTTTGTTTGGAAAGGGATTGGAGAGGGAAATGGGGAGGGTTGTGGAAAACCGCGAACCGGATTCCGATTCGAGGAATTGGGGGCCACATGGATTATGATATCATGATGGAAGAAAACCTGAAAAACCCTATTTTTCAAGAATCCTGTTTGGATGATTGGGAACTGTGACTGAGGTTTTGGGCAGGAATTGAAATGTCCTCGGTACCCAAATATCCAGATGAGACATAGCAATGTCCAACAACCCTTATTTGAACCCAAGTGCCCAGTGCATTGAGCCCAACCTCAATTCTCAAACGCTAAATTTTAAAATAATTATATATCCCAAATACCTATAAAATATAATACTTGTAAATTTATAAATAATTAACTAATGGACATAAATATATCTTATCAATTTATTCAAGTATAAAAACATGGAAAAAAAAATCTAACTTTGTAATTTGATCAAATAAAATATACAATAATTAATAAGTCATAAGGAGTTTCTTCATTCCAAAAGAAAAACATCAAGTCTACAAAAATAAAATAAAAAAAGCATAAAAAACCAAAGATTTTGCACGGTTCGCTCCATATTCGGTCGAACCATGCTCCCCGAGGATAGTTGAACCGCACTCCGAAAACAATCAAACCGTGCTCCGAGGATGGTTGAAAACGTCAATCCGCATTTTCGGAGTGGGATTGAGGATGAGGTTCCGTGTACTCAGATTTGAACCAGTGATATATTTTTTCTTTTTACCAAAAGAATTTGAAGGGCTGGAATGTTTGATACCTGGAACTTTGGCTCCATTGAATAAAAGGGAAGACTTGTATCTACATTCAAGGGCATTTGTTTGCATAATCTTTTATGAAATTCTTTATTAATGGGAGTTTCTGATAATAGATCCATGGTTTTCTCCCCAACATGTGGATTTATTTTTGAATAGTGAGTGTAAAAATTTTAATTAAAAAAAAAAAAATAAAAAAAAATATATATATATATATATAGAGAGAGAGAGAGAGAGAGAGAGAGAGAGAGTCTTTTGTCTCTTGTCTTAAAAACTCTCTTATATTTGGTGTTCAAAATGCTCAATGATCTTGTCCCTAACTATAGCTTAATTGGTTATGTACATGATGAGTTCATGAGTTTGAGTCTCCCTTATAAAGAAAAAAAATGCTCAAGGTTCTTTGAGCATTTGTGAATCCGGATTGAGGATAGCATTTGGAATTCTTTCACGGGGTATCTAAATTCTCCAAAATTTTCATCAATTAGATTGACAAATGCTCAAGGACCCTCACATCTTGGAAGCTTAAAGTAAAAAAAAAAAACCTTGTCACATGGTTGAATTTATGAAGATTTACAAATCAAACAAAGCATTACAAATGCTGGAGGACAACTAAGGGCTTGTTTGGCATTACTGTTGCGTGAGATCGGATTGCGCGGAAGCTATGAAGTGCAAAGCTTGTTTGGCAATATTATGGTATATTATTCTGCTGATAATATGTTGTATAGAACTTATTTGACAACATTATAAAAGTTTTATTCTAATAAACAAAGGCAAGGGAATTATAAAATCTACAATGTAAGACCCAACATTTTATTGTTTGCGGCACTCTATTATTGTTATATATGGGATCCACATTTAGAAATTATAATATGTTACGTACTATTCTAAATTAGAATAAGTGGTCTACATTCATAGGATTTACAATGTGGGTTCACTTTTTGTGATTGTTACCATGTGACCCATCTTTAGAAATTACGAAGTGGGGCCACCTTTTTTGTGTTTGAGGAGAACACAAAACCTATCTTTAGAAATTATAAGGTGGTACCCACATTTAAAAATTAAAACATGGGGTCCACATTCATATGATTTACAATATGGCCCACCTTTATGGAATTATAATGTGGAGCCACCTTTTTTATGATTGTGAATATGGGACCCACATTTAGAAATTAGAATATGAGGCCACATTCATAGGATTTAGAATGTGCGGTCTACATTTTGTGATTGTGATCATGTGAACCGCCTTTTTAAGAATTACAAAGCGAGGCCACCTTTTTTGTGATTATGGACACGAGACTCACTTTTAAAATTTAGAACATGGGGCCCACGTTCAAAGGATTTACAGTTCGATCCCACCTTTATAGGATTTATAATGGGGACCTATCTTTTGTCATTGTGACCATGTGACCTATCTTTAGAAATTACAATGCGGCCACCTTCTTTGAGATTATATACATGGGGTTTACCTTTAGGATGAGTGAGGGGATTTGAAGTCCTCTCTAAATGGGCTTCTTTAGATGATAGGAGATAAGTAGAAAATGACTGTGCCAATAAAGTTGTTTATTAAAAAATATTTTTTTTCAACTTTTCTATGTCAATGGGTAATGATTTTGAAATTCCTTTTGGTGAAACCAAAATTAGGAATATGGTGGGAATATGGAAACATCCAAATAACACGATACCAAACACAGTCACTGTCATGCTATCAGCAATCCCTAGCAGCATTCAAACAGCCCCCCTTAGTTTATTTTGAGTCGTGACCAAAAGTTTACATTCATTTACATACTAATGCGGTGGAAACTTATCATTGGTAGGGTTTTTTTTTTTTTTTTATCGTGGAATAACTTTTGTGACATACTATGACCTTAATTAATCTTAGGCATTTTATTAAAGAATATATCTTAGTAGACTTAAGTCTTGTATTTTTCTTCTTGAAGTTATACGTTAAGAATTATATGTGGCTATGAAGTATTCCACCATCAAAAGATGATAGTTGCCTCATTCCTAGTAATCTGCAAGATGGGCATATAATGTTAAGAAACATGTTGTGCAAGGCAAAACCACGAATGTGCTGAAGCTTTGTAGGTGAAGAAGGCCGTCCCCAGAGGCAGGACCCTCCTCAACACACACAAACCCAAAACCACACCCCCCGCCCCCGCCCCGCCCCCGGACCCACACACACTCTCTCTCTCTGAATTTCACTTGGTATCCCTCTTTCCATTATGAATCATATTACAAAAGAGTAAAGATGCCCTTAAAAAACTGCCTATTCTGCTCCCATTCTTTATTTAAGAGTGAAGTTTTTATTTCTCATCAACACTCTTTAGACATCTTTCAATCCTCTTATTTTACTTCAACTTTTTTTTCTTAAATGCCAAAAATGCGTCAAGATTCAAAGGCCAATAATCATGTTCATTAGTTAGATAATCGTATGTTAGGATTTTTCATGTGTTGGCTAATTCATGGGTTGGACAAAACTCTGGGTCCACTGAGTTGTAATTTTGTAAATGGACCGTGGTTGTGTCACCGGAAGACCCGGAGCGAAGATTGAAGTGTTTTGGAGCAAGATTGAAGTGTTTCTAAAACATAGTCTCAGTGTGGCGAGCCTTTTGCTCGCTAGAGTGAACATGTGTGGAGTCCGGGACATAATAGGGGCTCGCAATAGTGAGGATCCCTGGTCGGTATAGCAAACCTAGAAAAGAAGCCTAGTGTGAGCAGAAATTCTATTTAGAGCTTGGCTTCACTTGTTATTCTGATTGGATTCAAATTAGAAAACTCTTGCATGAATTTTGGGCTGTACAAAGGGTGTTTCTCTCAACTTTGAGTAAGAAAAGAAGTTTACTCTTTCTTTGTTCCGAGTGAGAAAACCCTAACAGAGATTTCTTGTTCTTTAGAGCCATTATTGAGAGTTTGTGCTGAAGAGCTGCTCTACAAGGTTTGCTGCTTTTACCTTCTCGTAGAAGACTGGATCATCTTGATTCTCAAGGTGTTGTTAGACTAAGCACAGGGAGTGGTGCGCAGCGGGAGAGTTGTGGCAACATGAGAAGTTGTACAAGAACAACTATAGTCCTTAGGTCGACGGAATGACTGGGAAAGAGAGCTGTGGGTATATTTTGTAGTCGCTCAATAGTGTTTGATTTCAGATCGTGGTTTTTCTCCCTAGATAGGGCTTCCAGGTAAAACTTGTGTATGCTTTCTCGTGGTGTGTGATTGGCAGATCTATCTGCCAGTTTGCTTTGTTTTATTTCCGCTAAATTGATTATCGGACCAGCATCCATTCTAGTAGATAAGAGGCACTTTCAATTGGTATCAGAGCCATAATTGGTACTTTCAATTGGTATCAAAGCGGGTTGCACTCTATTATTATCTAGATCCAAATATTGCTAGAGTGGTTTTTAACCACGAAGGCACTTTGACCGGAATCCCTAAAATCTATTAGGAAGAAGAAATTTGCAAAAGAGACTCATTGTTATGTATCAAGGATATAGACACATTGCTAGTGACTGCGGTAATACGAAAAAAGAGAGGAAGGTTTTCAATTTGAGTTGGGATAATAAGTAGAAACAAATCTGAGTCTGCGAAGCCTTACAGAAGCAGAGCATGAATGGAAAGCTGAACACTAAACGCCGTTTGAAAAGATCATAAAGATGCTTAAGATGAATGAAAAAGTGGCAAAAAATTGAAAAGAATCCGAAGAGCATAATTCCTCCATGAAACCTGAATTGTTTGAAGCTCTTAAAAAGGTGTAACAATTGAAGGATGGAATTAATAGTATGGTTGACAAATTGACTGTAGAATCACAGAAGTATAATTTGCTTGATCAAGATGTGAAGACCTTGAAAGCTGAGAATTGTTGACTTGCAATGAAGACTCAAGATAGTTTTATCTGAGTTAGATACTGCCAAGGCTTCATTGAACATGATGAATGCTGGATTGAAAAAGCTTGATGACATCCTGAAAAATCAAAAGGCAAATATTGATAAGCATGGTGTTGGCTGCACTAATTGTACATCCACCTCAAATGCCAAAGGGTAATAACTGTCTTGTTAAAAATTCAGTAATTACTAATCCAATTTTTGATGTTGCAAGCACAACTATTAAGAAGAAGAATGTGTCATGTCTACACGTATTCCCACTTACCATCATTGTGGAACTAAAGAACACATTCGACCCTATTGTAAGAAACTGCAAAGTTAACCAAATCAAACGTAATGTAAGAAGAAGAAGACTAAGCTGAAGAAGAACACCAAAGCTATCTGGGTCAAGAAAGATGACTAGCCTTTTATTTTGGTACACACATTGCTGAGATGCTTAAATATGCAAATGTGCATACGTAAGCTTCATTACCCTTAATTTGTAAGATTAAGCCCCCACCCCAGTGTTGATATATATGAAGATGACATTCTGGAGGAGTCAAAAATTGAGAGGGAGTTGCTGGATCCAAATTGACCAAAACTGGATGATGACATGTGTTTGTAAATTATGGACAAAATGGGGAGAAGAAAAGAGTTAGGAGGAGTTATTCAAGCTAAGACAGTGTAAGATCTACAGGTGCTGTAAATCTTTTTGTTTGCTGAATATTCTATGTATTTTTGGGATTTTTTAGACCAAATTTGTATTGTCCTAGGGAGTTTTGTCCATGAATTTCCAAATGATGAGATTGTTAGGATTGTTCATTTGTTGGCTAATTCATGGGTTGGACAAAACTCTGGGTCCATAGGGTTGTAAATTTGTATTTCTTTTAGAATGGACCGTGGTTGTATCACCGGAAGACCTGGAGTGGAGATTGAAGTGTTTCTAGAACATAGTCTTGCTATAGCTAGCCTTTTGCTCGCTAGAGCGAACATGCGTGGAGTCTGGGACATAATAGGGGCTTGCAATAGTGAGGATCCCAGGTCGCTGTAGCGAACCTGGAAAAGAAGCCTAGTGTGAGCAGAAATTCTATTTAGAGTTTGGCTTCACTTGCTATTATGATTGGATTTAAATTAGAAGACTCTTGCATGAATTTTGGGCTATATAAAGGGTGTTTCTTTTAACTTTGAGTAAGAAAAGAAGTTTACTCTCTTTTTTCCAACTGAGAAAACCCTAAGAGAGATTTCTTGTTCTTTAGAGCCATTATTGAGAGTTTGTGCTGAAGAGATGCTCTACAATGTTTGCTGCTTCTACTTTCTCGTAAAAGACCAGATCATCTTTATTCTCAAGGTGTTGTTAGACCAAGTATAGGGAGTGGTGCGCTGGGGAGTCGTGGCAACATGAGATGTTGTGCAAGAACAACTATAGTCCTAATTAGGTTGATTGAATGACTGGGAAAGGGAGCCGTGAGTATATCTGATAGTCGCTCAATAGTGTTTGATTTTAGATCGTGGTTTTTCTCCCTAGATAGGGCTTCCACATAAAATTGTGTCTGCCCTTCTCATGGTGTGTGATTGGTAGATCTTTTTGCTAGTTTGCTTTGTTTTGTTTCCGCTGCATTGATTATCGGACTAGCATCCATTCTAGTAGATAAGAGGCACTTTCAATTGGTATCAGAGCTAGAATTGGTACTTTCATCATAGCCACACAATCATTCATCATCTTGGATTTCTCATATCAAATGGTGAGAATGCTTTTTTTTTTATTCGATCCACTTGTTTGTTTTAAAATTCTCAGTGTCATGAGTGTGGTGACCCACTAATTGAGACGTGCAAACTTAGGATGATCCCATCCTATAAATATTGCAAGATTAGATTACTTTGATCACCATCCTAAAAGAAGAAAAATGCTTTAAAATGGATGCCACTAATTTCACAATATATGATATTTTGACAAAATGTCCCCTTAACTATATTGTTTGGATGGATCACTGAAATATGAGTTGAATTGCTAATCGACCTGTATCTCAGTAGTTAGGTACCTCCCCTCCATAGGAACAAGTGAACGTCTGATGGAGAGGGACTTGGATAGGGTTTGTGTGGTTGATTCCCAATTGTAGCGTTGATGGAGAGGGAATTGGATATTGTGTGTGTGAGTAAGAGATCGATCCCTAGTTATAGCGCTAATGAGAGGGTCTTAGGTAGGGTGTGTGAATATTTACCCGAGAAAAAAAAGGGGGAACATTTTTTGAACCATATTGCGGGAGAGTCTTCTAGAACAAGGGGAGAAAGGGAAAGGTAATGGATGTGGAGAAACCATTAATTTTTGTAAAATTTAATTTTTTTATATTTGTTTTCTCCATTCAAATAGTCACAGAGGTTTCCTATCTTTATAGCACATTTTGACCGAAACTCACAAGTAGGGCTATCAAAGTGCCGGGCAAAGGTAAGCCCTTATCCTACCCTCACATTTGTGGGTCGGGCCTAAGCGAGCAGAAGCCCTCGGCTTTTACAGCGGGCCTATAACTTTTAGGCCCTTACATACCCTCAAGGGCCAGGGCCGGGCCGAGGCCAAAAGAAAGGAAGCTTATTTTTCTTTTAAGAAAATAAATCTTTATTATGCCACCACCGACTCTCAACTTAATGCTAACCATCATCCTTGGTCCGGACTAGGGACCGGCAATGCAATGCAAAAGGTAACTTGGCGGAGTTAAAAGATTTTATTTTTTATTGGAAGGCCATTGGTGGGGTAAAATAATTTATATAATGTAAAAAATAAAGCATATACCAAAATTATAGAAATGATAATACATATAAAAAATAGCAAAAGTTCTTCATTTAATTATTCAATCTACTTTTAGAATATCTAAAAGATCGGCTAATGCATTATTATCATTGTGTTGCTACGAACGTATCCAATTTGTCACGGATCTTAAACAATTCCTATACTCGTCAAGTACTCTTCCTCCTATATTAAATGCCGATTTAGAAGTAACTGTAGAAGCTGGAATTGTTAAAATGTCACGAACTGTTCTTGAAATAACTAGATATTTTGCCGAATTAACTTTCCACCAATCCAATATATTGAAATCTGTAAATTTTTTCTTTGTTCCTCCAAATAACAATCTAATTCATATTTTTCCACTAAAACAATTGTCTGAGTCATTTATTCATCAAACATTAAAAAAATACCTCCAAACTTAGTAGCTTTTTTTTTTTACTAAATTAACTTTGTCCACATTTGATAATGTCGCGGTGCATCATAAATCACAGAATACTCTTTATAAAGACTTATAAAGAGTCTAAGAGTATCACTTCGACAAATACTCATATCTTCACTTGATCCATATAACTTTCTTAAAGCATACTCTAAATACAACAACTTATGTTGAGTATTAAGGAGGATGGCCATTTCAAATACTTAATTATATTGCTCTTAATTTTTATAAAAAATCTTCTTCATTTTTCAAGCCATATTTCTACAAAGATATCTACACTATGTAACTTTTGTACCAATAAAGTAGGCATTCTAAATCGCTTCTGGTAAAAATAAATGAATAGATGGATAATTACTTTTTAAAGTTTTAATGTTGCTTCATAAAAACGCTTCAAAAATTTACATATTTAATAAACTGAGGGCTGGGCCGGGGCCCCTCGCGCCGAATGAGTCAAGCCCTAGCTTGGCCCTCAAGATTGTGGGCTTTTCAAAATAGGGCCCTACCATACACTACCCTCAAGCTTTATGACAAAAAAAAAATCCCTCACTTTGAGGGCTTTTGGGGGGCGAGCCTGGCCCCCTTGTTAACGGGCTGGACTGATAGCCCTACTCACGAGGAGTTGTAGTGTGATGGCGTGGCTTGTGAGCAGAAATCTCAGCTTCCAACTTTATGACCATCATCAATTGATGGTTTAGCAGTTGGTCATATAATCTCAAGCTCCTTCCTTTTAAATGAGGCCCAAACAAATTATTGTTCCATTGATGGTAAATTATGTCCAGCATTTTTAGTTGTAAATTTGAAGTGTTTAAAAGATTATCATCTATTTAAAGGACATTTTTAGTTGTACACATGGCTATGTTGAGAAGATTGACATCTTGACCTAGCAAAAATATATAGGAAATCGTAATGGTTACCATCTTAAATATCTGATCTTTGGATGCATTATATTTTGGGGGACTATATTATGGGAATTTCATATATTGGGAGTTTTTTTACAGTATTGTTAGTTGTTAATCCCCCACATTTGGCATTTTCTATTAGACTAGTAAGAATTAAAAAAAAAAAACAACATTGTGTATTATCATTTTTGGCTTTGAGTTATCTAAATTCTAGCTTTTAAAATGCTTGGAGGTATAATCCAGCCAAGGGATACCATTTAGTGCATGTTTGTCAACAAGTGAGGAATCTGCATTTCATAGGATTCTTCACTGGCCTTGTAATGAGGATTACTCAGTGAGGATTTTACAATTTACATCAATATCGATGCATATAATTAAAAGAAAAATTGGTTTTAGTATATACAAATCTGCAAAGTGAAGATTTTTAAATCCCACGGTGGGAGGTTGAACCTAAAATCTCTAAAAAGAAGGATTTCCATTAGGTTCAAACCCTTGGAGATTTAACAATTGCCAAATGTAAGTTTAATGTAGGTTTTCCACAACTTTGTAGAAAGTGGAAATTTTCTTCCCCAAGGATTTGGTTTCCGTATGTGACGTTAGGGAATTTAGATATCCCTCCAACATTAGTTTTTAAATACCTTAGCCGACATGAAAATTCTGAGAAATTCGTATATATTGAGTATGATGTCTGTTTATATACAGATTACATGTGAGATGGTGTTACAATTAAGATCCCCAATCAGTGGGATAGAAATCAAAGACTGCTAATTATAGATTAGATCCTAAAACAGAGGAATAGAAAAATGAAGTATAAATAAATAAAGCTGCTAATTAAAGAGCCATGAGCTGTTGTTGCATCTTCTGGATATTCTGCTTGGCTGAGTTGTGCTTGGTTGGGCTGATGTGTAATACTCCCCCTCAAGTTGGAGCGTGGAGATCAATAATGCCCAACTTGGATAACAGTTGATGAAATTGTATCTTGCCCAATGGTTTAGTGAGAATATCTGCCCGCTGGTACCGTGAAGGAATAAAAGATGTTGCAATTAGACCTGACTATATGCGCTCCCGAATCAAATGACAGTCAATTTCAATGTGTTTGGTGTGCTCATGAAAAACCGGGTTGGCTGCAATATGCTGGGCTGCTTGATTATCACAAAAGAGACGCATGGGTTGCCGGTGAGAAATGCCAAGATCACTTAATAAAAATTTCAACCAAATTAATTCACAAGTGGTAGAGGCCATAGCCCGATATTCTGCCTCTGCGGATGAGCGAGAAACCGTGGGTTGTTTTTTTGATTTTCATGAAAGAGGACTATTCCCCAACATGGTGAAATAGCCTGTGATTGAGCGTCTAGTGTTTGGACAAGCAACCCAATCAGAATCGGAAAAAGCTGGAATTTGAAGAGAGCTATTGGAGGGGAGAAAAATGCCTTTGCCTGGAGCGGATTTTCGATAACGAACTACGCGAATAACAACATCATAGTGAGGTTGACGAGGCGATTGTAGAAATTGGCTAAGGTAATTAACTGAAAATGTGATGACCGGCCTTGTTATTATAAGATAGAGGAGACGACCAATGAGGCGTCGATAGGAACTAGGATCAGGCAATAAAGTTCCTGAATCAATAGACAACTTGATATTTTGTTCCATAGGAAATGGGCTTGGTTTTGCACCCAATAAGCCAGTTTCTGTAAGAATGTCCAGGGTGTATTTTCGTTGATTAGGAAAAATCCCTATCTTTGTACGGGCAACTTCAATCCCAAGAAAGTACTTCAGGGACCCAAATCCTTAATGTGAAAACGCTGCTTTAAAGAAGAGATAAGTGCTTGGATCCCATGCTTATTGTCACCAGTGACAATAATATCATCAACATATATAAGAACTGCTGTGAAACCGGTGGAGCTGCGCTTAGTGAATAAAGAATAATCTGCAATTGATTGGCGGAAACCAGCATGCTTGAGAGCCATTGTAAGAGTTGCAAACCAATTGCGAGAGGCTTGTTTCAAGCCATAAAGAGACTTGTGTAGCCTACATACGCGCTGCTCCCCCTGTTTACCAAATCCAGGTGGTAAACGCATATAAACTTCCTCTTTAAGAGTACAATGGAGGAAGGCATTGTTGACATCAAGTTGGTGTAAAGGCCAACCCCGAATAAACGCAACAACAAGAAGACAACGAACAGTGACAAGGTTAGCCACAGGTGCAAAAGTATCTGTGTAATCTAATCCTTCTTTTTTAGTGTAGCCTTTGGCAACTAGGTAAGCTTTGTGTCGCTCGATGGTGCCATCTGCCTTTCGCTTGATTTTGTAGACCCATCGACAACCAATGGGTTGCTTACCAGGAGGCAAATGCTGTAAAGACCAGGTATGGTTTGCTTCTAATGCTTGAATTTCTGCTTCCATGGCAGCACGCCAATGAGAATGTTTGATTGCTTCGGTATAGGATGTGGGCTCATCAGTGGAGGAGATATTTGTTAGAAAAGCAAAATGAGAAGCAGAAAAGTGATCATAAGGGATATATTTGGAAATGGGATATAGAGTACCTGTTGAAGAATCTGAATTGGAGGTAGGGGAAAGTGCAGATGGACCATTTGCTGAAGAACAAACATAGTCATTCAAATGAGAGGGACAAGAATGAGTACGTAAAGACCGACGAAGAGGAGGTTGTGATGGTGAAGATGGGTTTGGTTCCAACCCATCATTTGAGTGGGAAGACATAGGGGACGACAAGGAAATTGGAGATGTAGGTGAAGAAGGTGGGGACATTGGAGATGAAGTTGATGACATGTTAGGTGGTGGAGAAAGAGGATTAGATGAAGTGGGTGGTGTAGGAATTGGGAAATCAGGTGTAGGTAAAGGTATGACAAAACCATGTTTGGGAGGTTGGTGACTTTGAAATGGGAAAATATCCTCTTGAAAAAGGACATCCCGTGAGGTAAAAATATTTTTGGATTCTAGATCGTAAACACGATACCCTTTTTGACCATATGGGTATCCAATGAAAACACAACGGAAGGCTCTAGGATCAAATTTGTGACGATGAGGCCCATGATTATGTGCATAGCATAAACAACCAAAAACATGAAGATGGTGGTAGTTTGATTTTTTTATTAAAAAGCATTTCATGAGGGGTTTTTCCTGATAAGATGGGTGTAGGAATGCGATTGATAAGATACGTGGCAGTCAAAATACATTCACCCCAAAAAGAAATGGGTAAGTTTGCTTGGAAACGTAAGGCACGTGCCACCTCAAGGATGTGTCGATGCTTACGTTCAACGGTGCCATTTTGTTGGGGTGTGCCAACACATGTTCGTTGATGGATTATGCCATTTTGAGAGAAAAAATGTTGCATCTGATGAGATAAAAATTCGGTACCATTATCAGTTCGAATTTTTTTTAATAGGGTAACCAAATTGAGTATTAGCCATGGCACAAAAAGAGGTAAAAAAATGATGTGTCAGATTTATATTTCATCAAGTATACCCATGTGCAATGTGAATAATCATCCACAAGTTTCAAAAAATAATGTGCACCTATGTGTGAGGCTGTAGGATATCCACCCCAAATATCACAGTGAATTAAGTCAAAAGGAGTCTTACTGCGACTATTGCTTAAAGGAAAAGGAAGACGAGTCTGTTTAGCTAAATGACATACATCACAAGAAAAATCCTTACAACCAGAAAATGTAGAATTATTTAAAATGAAAGGTGCTAAACTAGCTAAACGATTGTTTGATGGATGACCAAACCTTTTGTGCCAAAGTGCAGGAGGCTGGGCACATTTTGCTAAACAAACACTTGGATTATTAAAAGAAGGCAAAAAAAGATGATAGAGGCCATCATGCATTCCCCCCACTCCAATCGGCTTCCTCGAGGACAGGTCCTGAAAAACACAAAAGGTAGGAAAAAAAATGACAGCACAGTTTAAAGACTTGGTTAATTGACTTACTGAAAGAAGACTGAAATTAAAGGAAGGAACACATAAGACATTTTGTAAGTCAATATGAGGAGAAAGTGAGACGGAACCTTTATGGGAAATGGGCATAGTTTGCCCTGTTGGCAAACGAACATGTTTAGCATTAGAAATAGTTTCAGCAGATTTAAAAATAGATAAATGTGGTGACATGTGATCTGAAGCTCCACTGTCTATTATCCAGTTAGAATGTGGATTATAAACAGAGTTGCATGATGTACCTGAGAAGTTTGCTGAGATGGAAGTGCTATCATTATTCAGAAGAGTGAGCAACTGTTGATATTGTTCGACAGAGAGAGGGGGAAGAAGCGCTGTAGAAGAACAAGCATTAGAAGCATTTAAATCTAGTCCAGGTACTGCATTAGCTTGGGCAACAACTTCAGTTCACTGCTGCTGGTGGAAAGGCCCATTTGAAGAAAAACTGCCCTTGCCTTTACCGCGCCCACGTCCTTGAAAACCTGGAGGATAGCCATTGAGAGGCCAGCAAGTTTGGTGTGTGTGACCATGAACATTGCAGTGATCGCAGAAAGGCCGGCCTCGACCTCGCCTTTGTCCACGGCCACCAGAGGAACAATTGCCAGATTGCCCATTATATGAAGAACTCTGCTGATTTATGGCAGTTCGGTCTGAAGCAAGAGCCCCATTGTCATGTGTGACTGTTGGGGTGAACTCTCGTTGCTGTTCATCCTGCAGTAGTAAGCTATAGGCACAGTTGACATCAAGAAAAGGATCCATAGTGAGAATTTGGGATCGGACATGGGCAAAACTGTCATTGAGTCCCATTAAGAACTGATAGACCTTTTCACTTTGGAGGGCTGCTGATACGGCATTGTGTGCATCACAAGTAAATCTCTTGTGTGCACCACAAGTACAGTAACGAATAACAATATACGATGCTAACTCGTCCCACAATACTTTCAACCGTGTGCAATATTCAGTGAGGGATTGAGTACCTTGTTGGATCACATCAATTGATCGATTGAGATGGTAGATGCGAGGTGCATTGCTTTCTGAAAACCTGTCATCAAGTTCTTTCGAAACACCATGCGCTGTCTCAGCATAGATGACGCTGTCCGCAAGGGTTTTTGAAAGTACATTCAAGATCCACGAAAGCACCATGAAATTGCAGCGCTCCCATGCTTGAATGTTAGCCAGAGGTGAAGTGGGTTTTGGCAGTGACCCATCGACAAATCCTATCTTGTTTTTGGCACAGAGGGCCATTCTCATGGCGCTCTTCCAAGTGGGATAGTTGTCTCCCGTGAGTGGGGTTGAGACGAGAATAGTTCCAGGATTCTCCGAATGATGCAGATAATATGGTGAATTGAAATTCTCATTGACTGAAGAGGATGTAGGAGATGACATTGTAAAAAATGTTAAGAGATTATGCCACAGGAAAAGCTCTGATACCATGAAAATTATGAGAAATTCGTATATATTGAGTATGATGTCTGTTTATATACAGATTACATGTGAGATTGTGTTACAATTGAGATCCCCAATCAGTGGGATTGAAATCAAAGACTGCTAATTTCATATTAGATCCTAAAACAGAGGAATAGAAAAAGGAAGTATACATAAATAGAGCTGCTAATTGAAAAGCCATGAGCTGTTGTTGCATCTTCTGGATATTCTGCTTGGCTGGGTTTTGCTTGGTTGGGCTGACGTGTAATACGACATGCCTAAATTTGCTCAACATGTGTAATTGACTAGATGTCTACAAGGAAGATTGGAATAAAAAGGCTTTGGGAGATATTTTGGCATTCCAAAGATGAAAGTCGAACAGACATGTTTTTGAAGGCATGTAATTTATTCAAAAACCCTAAAAAAAATTAGAATGAACCCATTCAAATAAAAACTAACATCTGCTCAAATCATGGCTTGATTTACTTGTGATGCCATTATAACAGATGATTCTGTTAGTTTTCTACTATTATAGCTAGTTGTGCGTAACTGGTTAAAGTTGATGGAAAAATAGGCTAAAGAAAAGTGGACAGATCAAAAGATGGTTGTAACATATATCTTTCGGAAAAATATATTCGGCCCGACCTGGGGGACCGAATGCTGGCCCGGTCCCCCAGGGGGCCGCTGCCAGTCGGGCCGAATAGCACGGCTCATATCTTTCCAGTTAATAGCTATAAGAGTCTTCTATGAAGTTTTAAGTACCAAATTATAAGGACTTGGTAGAATGGAAATATCATGCTGATTGTGGATAGGTCATATACTAACACCATTTTGACTACCTAATTCATGCCATTTGCTAACTAATAAGGTTATTCTTTAAAAAAACTATACTGCGCTTGAGTTTTATAGAACAGAAGTGAGCATTTGATGGACTTCACCAAAGGTGTCAAAGTTAAATTCATGAGAGCCAATTTTTCAAACACGTTCAAAAGAAAAGAAAAAAATAAAAATGAGTGTGTTTAGACCAAGGAACAGAATGTAAGATTTATCTTTCTCAACGAACAACACAATCACACACCATGGCCCAGGCCTACATGGCTCCAGATGACCACAGAGATTTCTTATTTGGTTTATTGTAGAAACTTGGGTTTTAAAGCAAATCCAACTTATGCTCCTCTCACACGTAAGGCTATTTTTATTTATGTCCAATCACTCCCTTCCAGTTCTAGCACTGTCAATCCAGCAATATCATATTATTTGGACTCTTTACTTGACTGGCTCTATTGATCTAGTCAGGTTTTCATTGTTGTTTTCTTTATTTGCGTGTTTACGTTTTGCTTTAAATGAATCATTTCCTCTTTAACACACAAAAAAATAAAATAAAATTACATTATTGAACTTTTCTCCAAAATTGCCAACTTAAGATCCATCTATGAACAAATATTGTTTGGGTGAATCTTCATAATCTTATAAAGATGTGTTTTCTTCAAAATAACAAACTCTTAGACCAAGCTATGAACAAATATTGTTTGGACAAATCTTGATAGTCATATAAACTCTTCCTATTTCACTAGCTCACCAGCAAATGTAATACAATTTTGATTCCTCTATCCCCACTGGAGCATAATCTAGTGGTTTCACTCTATTTTCGCTTTAGTGTTTTCACTCTATTTAACCATGTAATCTAGCTACCAAACACAAATATTTTAGGCACTTTTTTTTTTTTTTCATATAAAGCAGTTGCTTTTCTTCATTTTCTGTTAGATTACATGCATCCAGAAGTATGGTTTAACAAAAGAACACCCAGACCAAGACATTCCCTACTTCCATTAACATGACTAGAGATCCAAGGTGGCCTTATCAAAGACCTGGAAGGATTCATTGTACAATTATGAATGAATGGTAAATCAAGCTCATTGCTCCAGGCGCTTCAAAGTTTAGCCGCAGCAAAACCACTTCCTCTGCATCATTAAACCAACAAAACCATAATTAGATTCAAAGAACCCCAGAGAGTTAAAAAAGCATAACAAGAAGAAACAAAACACAAGCATCAGGTATATAAGATTCTTCATCAAAATCAAGTACCACCCTCAATAAGTTTTAGAAGGTAGAACTATACACATTTTGAGGGACCCTCATAGTGATCATTATGTTTGTTTTTCTTTGGTGTTTGACCCCTGGAATTCCCATTTGTCCTCTTTTCATCTCTAGCCTTGCTGAATATAACAGTAAATCCTTCGGCCGAAGCGGGATTGTTCACATCCCACTCCCCAAACTTGGGCAATGGTCGACCCTTGTCCTGCTGCATATTATAATATCAACTATAAAACAATCAGCTTCTTAACAGAAGATCAGAAGAAAAACTATAAAGAGTGTGATAATGAAAGCTGAGTGGTCTTCCCTAAGAAATAGAGACTGAACATAACAAAAAATAAAAATAAAAATGCAAACTATAGAAATTTAGATGAAAACTATAGGAAAGGTCAAAAGATCAAGCCAAAGAAATGCAGTCAGTTTGTGAAGCATGGCATATTTGGACTGTATAAAAATGTGAGAGATTTAGAAGATAATTCAACAGTTGTAGCCTGGAAATTGCACACATTATTGCAGTTCTTGTTTAAAATTAACTAGCTGCTGAATTGAGAACTAGCTTCAATTGCATACAAATGCGCCTTTAATTTGTGTTGTGATAATACGTTGCACTTCACTATTTTTGTTGACTGATAGCTTTCCTTCCTTAGTGAATAACTGATATGATTGCCAACTTTTTAGCTATTTCGCCTTTACATTGGATAATGTAAAATAACTAACGTCGGAGTATTGACCTTAACCAATACAAGCTTGCCAAGGGAAAAGTTTACACTGGTTATTGATACCATATGCCAAATACACACTTTAGGCCTGTTTGTTTCATGTAATTGAATACATAGGATTGCATTTCTATAAGTGGTAAAAAATGAAGGTAAATATAAAAAACATGTTCATAGAATAATCTCTTCTTTAATGAAAATTGAATCAAGGAAAGAAGGGGAAAAGAATACTCAGCTATCACCTTAGATGTTCAATACTGAGGAAAGTCAATGTCCCATCTACATCCACTTTAAATCCTTCACCCTCTCCTTGTATCTTTCACACTTAACCTTTCTAATAATGCTTTGGTGGAGCCATGAATTCCCACATGTTCCATTCCTATGTATTTTATGCAAACAAGTAGGCCTTTAGGGCTGATTCATTTTCATGAAACTAGGAATTTGTGGTCAAATGAGCTCTAACAAAGGATTTAATAAAGAGGAGATGTAGATGGTGTTAGACTGTATGTCCTCAATCTAGTGGATGATGTGAATAAATTCTTTTATTATTATAATTGATATATAATTTCATGCTTTTACTCATGAGATGAATATGATTTTGTTGATGGTTGCACATAATTGATACAAAACGACATGATTGTTCTTAAGATGAACATGAGCCTTTAAGAATATTAAAGGTGATCCATGTGTGTGGATGAGATTCACATGTAGGAGACATCGATCACAACTCTTATACTTGAAACATTTCACAGCCAGAATGATGAGACTGGGTATCTCATCTGAAAAGGTTGTAGTACTCCAATAACTATGAGATAGTATGGTTTGTCTTGACCATCATAGTGTATTGGATGTACTAAAGGACCATGAGTAGTGCTTTATACAAAATACCATCTCTAATTAAGGAACACCCTCATAATTTTCAAGCAATAGGCTCTCAATCCTGAGAGAGCAATGGACTCAAGTTTCTATTATGCATTTACTTTAACTCACCATTGAGTGTGGCCAATTGTAGGTAAACACATTGGTATCTTGAGCAGATGGTACTAGTAAGACTGTGTGAACATATATTCTCAAGATGAAATTTGTCATCTAAAAGAGAAATATCACCCCGTGTGTTGATTAATGAAATTTATCATTGGTAAGTGCATATCCTTTTTGATTAAGAGTTAATCAGATGGTATTGATGATCAGTTTAATTAATTGGGTTACAAGGATTATAAGAGGTGGATCCAATTTGGCTAGACAGTTTAATTCCAATAAACCCATGGATATAATTAATGGAGGGACTTGCAGTAATTGGAAAGATTAGAGTCTTTTTATAAGATTTTCTTAGGACTAGAGTGCAATTGCATTTATATAGTGGAGTTATTTGCAATTAGCCGTGGGTCCGGAACTTACATGAGATGTGGGGTCCAGATGTTACAGTTGGAGCCGAATTTAAGGAATCTCCAGTGGTCCTCATACTAGCCCTAAGAAGCAGAGTTATAATAAAAAGGTAGTCATAAGAGAAAGAGGAGTAGGTTACATAAGAGAAAAAGGAAGAGAACTCATAAGATAAAGAGAAGACTTCAAAGAGAACTCAGAGAAGAAGTCTAAGAAATTATAAATAGCCCACTAGGGCTGAACGTTTCATACACATTGGATGAATTTTGTGGCCTTTTCTCTCCTCTCCTGTTCTCCTCTGGTTTCTCTGGTTTGAGTGCATTCATGGTTTTCTACTCAATTGAGACCCCACCATTCTATTTAAGAAGTTTTTTGCGATTGGGTCATAGTGTGGAAGTTCGCAAGGCCTAAGGGATCGCATCTATGAAAGGGTTTCGCAGAATCAAGAACATCAAAGTCTCAATTTGGGTACAACAGAGCTCCTCATGTATAGATCTACACTAGTTATATTCATAGTTCTTTATGCTTGTTTGTGCATGTTTAGATTTGTCTTTCTTGTTGATAGATCTTTGATCTTAATACAAAATGAGATAAGGGTTTTGGATCTTGGGATTGGGTTTTTGGCCTTTCGGTTGTCTGATCCCTGAATTAAGAGGGTCAAACTTTTTGAAATCCCGTTTAGAAGGCCCACCTACTTCTAACAAACGGGACACTGACTATCTAAGGATTTGATTTACTAGGATCATGACTGGTATTAATTTCCTATCTACCATTGGGTTCATTTTGCATTAAGGGGAGAGTATTTAATGCTCATTATTGGATTCTCACCTTTGTTCCTTCAGTTTTAATGATTCTTAAAAATATATTTCTTAGAATTTCTAGGAATTCAATAGCATGAAACAAAGGGATGCTTAGAAGTTACAATAGTTTATTATAATATAAGAGAGTAAGGAGGGTTTACAAGGGTTACTAATAGTCTAATACCATGTAACAAATACATATAGAATAAGCGATAGGAGAATTCTGCACTAATAATACATAACAATCATGGGAACTTATTCTATGCACACCTCTTGCACAGTGTGCACCCCTAGTGTGGCCCACCCGATGGTCCATCTGAGCGGAGCAACCCCTTCCACCATTCTTATACACACCCTGAATTTGCACCTAGCATCCGAATGGATTGGACCGATGGATCAACCAAACACCCATCCGAATGCACTGGACTAGTGATCCTTGGATGACAGTGGCGGAGCCAATGTTTTTTCTTTGGGTGGGAGGGGGTGGCAAAAAACTTCTCTTGGCAAGGGTTTTGAGAAATGATATAAAAAAATAACATAAATTAATTAGTTAACATAATGTCAAAATTCCAAAGTCATGTTTCAATCCAATTTGACTCATAAACTATTTATTAAATTATCCCAAAAATGCTAAAAGTGAAGAACTTGTATTGCTCTCCACAAACCAGAAACATTCAATAATGGGCTTAGAGAATTGAAAATTACATGATTTTATCAAATTTACTTGTGAGCATATTATTATAATTACAAAAGGAATCAAATTAAATTATTTTCTTGAATGTTAGAATATGGGTTTGATAATCACATCATTCAGATGTAATTTATATTTTAATCATCAAGTCTATGTAAATGCATATCCGGGTGACATCAATATCATTAAATATAGCATAAGATTGTGATAATTAAAATTTGAGAAAATCTCATTAGTAGGGGTTGAAATCCATTTAAGTTTGGATGAATTTTCCATAAGTGGGCCACATATATAGTGGGTTCCACTCTTTCCCTCATGTCAAGCGTGTGGGAGATCACTTATTGTATCCAGGATCTCGTGAGAAGTAAATCGGTCGGGAAAGAAGGAGAAACCATTGAAACCGTATAAACTCAAATGGAAATGGCAATTGGATAACTTTGATATATTGTCTTTTGGATAAAAAGAGAATGATGAAATGACCCTTAAAAAGTTCTATTTAGCCCCTTTCTATTGGATAAAAAGAGAATGATGAAATGACCTCTATGATCTTTTAAAGTTCTATTTAGCCCCTTTCTACTCTTTTTTGGATACACCCATCAAAATAGAGCCATTAAAAAAAAAGTCATAAAAAAGGGGCTAGAATCAAAAGGAATTGTTTGGTAATGCAAGGATCAATTTTAAATAGACTTTTTTAAAACAATGGTTGAAAGTTTCTCAGAAATTCCTTAAGATCCACAAGGTATCAAACCTTAAAAATTGAGCTCATAGTAATGTCCAACCTTCCAAAGAGATCTAACGGTTTGAATCTTGTGTTTGAGGCTTATATAATTCAGAAAATACTATTAAATGGATCACTTTTTTGCACATATATTGAGATTGGTAATGATACAAAGGCTAACATTTGGTCCCATAGCCATGCTTGATCTTAAAAATAATCTCAACGGTTTGAATCGTGATTTACCATCCCATAAATAATAAAAAAGAGAAAAACATGATTGCTTATGGACTAATCTAAAATAGAGCATGTTAAATCAATGACTGATATTATTATGCAAATATCTCGAGATCCACAGGGTATCAAGCCTTGAAAATTGACCACATATCCGTGTTCAACCTTCCAAAGAAATCTAACGGTTTGAATCCTGTGTTGGGGTCCACAAAATCTTATCTAATGACTCACGTTTTTCTGTACATCTCGAGATTGGTGATGATCCAACAGCTGACATTTGGTACCATTGCTGTGTTTGACCTTGTGAACATTTCCAATGGTTTGGATCTTGATTTACGCTCTCAGATCTTAGAAGAAAAAAAAAACCTTAAAAACTGGACTGCGCGTTGTGGACATGGAATCCTCGTTCATCTGCCTATTTTTTTACCTCTACTTTTCAATTGCACGCAAAAGGGGGCTATGGATTTAAGAGGCTTTGCCTCTACTTCTCTAAAGTGGTAGAGGTAGAAATCACCGCTAAACTTTCTATTTTTTTAAACCTCTGCCTGCTTTAGACATTTAGATAATTAGAATATCGAAATAGAGATGCCAAACATGGGCAAAGAGGTAAAAAAATTGGTAAGGGCCAAACAAGAAAAATAAAAATAGAATAGGCATCACAATCTTAAAATCTTTCTTTCCTATATTAAAGGATAAAGAGAAGTTGAGGAGGGACAACTCAACAACTCAACCCTATATGGCTCCTCCACTGTTGGATGATAGGGTTAGGATGATCAAATGGGACTGATCTTTTGTATATAGAAGGGTCTCAAAATTTAAATCCCCCCAAGATCCCAAAGTGGGCCTGCATGTGAGCCCAAAGTGGAGTAGGATACCACTATAACAACAATTATAAAATACAAGAACATGTGGGGCTCATTAATGTTATATGAAATAATAAAAGAAAAGGGGATAATTCGACGTTGTGTTGAGTAGGCAGTGGGCTAGATTCTATTGGACTGGAGTTTGGCCCAATGCCTTCATCTCAACGGTTTGGATTCAATAAGTGGGCCCCATGAATATCCATAAGAGGATCTAAAAGCCAAAACCCACCTCAATCTCATCCCCTCCCCCACATTATTTCAAAATACCTTCCAACTCCTCTTAAACTTTCCATATTCAAAAAATATATACATATATATACATATATATATATATATACATATATATATATATATATATATATATATATATTCTATTGGAGGGTTCCAATCCTTTGGGCTGAAAGATGGGTAAACTACCGCTCCAGTGTGATAGTACAGTTTCGAATAACTTTCGGGTGTAAATCGTGATCCTAAACCAATCAAAACTAAACGAAAGCAACTCAGGAAGAAAATTCAAAAACAAACAAATGTCATGGACATGAAAGTTGGAGATGTTACCGATGCCATGGAAGAAAGATCGCAGGAGAGGGTTCGGACTGTACGTGGAGGCCCAAGGAAGAGAGAGAGCAAGACAGACAGACAAAAGAGAGAACAAAAGTAGAGAAGAGGATGAAAGAATAAGAACAGATGGGAAAACATGGAAACAGAGAACGGGTCTTTAGGCGATGATTTTGTTAGCTCGGAACGCTGCACGTCGTCCGTTTCATGCAATGCCAACCGTTTTACTTCTTCTTCTCTCTCCTTTTCTTTTCTAGGGGCTGGGTGGGGCCCGGGTGGGGTTAATCGATCCCTGGCCCGGCTTTAGAAACAGACCCGTATCCAGACCAAGCCCGACACAGACTGTAAGTGT
This sequence comes from Cinnamomum chago, assembly GCA_038049695.1. NCBI lineage: Eukaryota > Viridiplantae > Streptophyta > Magnoliopsida > Laurales > Lauraceae > Cinnamomum > Cinnamomum chago. The sequence continues at coordinate 22,789,814 of CP142462.1, read as the reverse complement.
TTGGCATGAGCCCACCCATTTAGTAAATTGGGACGGGACGATCTTCTTATTAGTTGTTTGGCCTTTCTAACGATTATTTTGACAAATTAATCACTAAATTACAAGAACTTCTTGCTTAGGATGGGCAGGGCTTTTTTTTTTTTTTTTTTTTTTTTTTTTTTTTTTTATCACTTAATCCATGCTTGTCCCAAATATTACGTGCTCGGATAATATATCGATCCCGCTCGAGCATTAGCATCCAAGGCCTAAACCTGGCCCAAAGAAGAATGGGCCTGGCCCTTGAACATCCTCAACACGTTTTCCTTCAAGCTGGATGGGCAAAGAATATTGGTGGGATTATGATTCAGGTCAGGCGACTGGGTGCTTAGATGGTTAGCAACTTTATCTGTCACCCTGGTGCATTTAGGGTTCAATCCCCATGTATGCCTTCTTTCCATGTGTGTGGGTGAACTCTGCCAACGTGTGCATGTTCTCTTTCCACTTATATGGACGAACTGCCCCTGCTTATGCGAGCTTTTTTCTTCCCACGTGTGTGGGGGTGAACTCTGCCAACGTGTGTAGGCTCTCTTTCTACTTATATGGACAAACTCTCCCTACTCATGTGAGCTTTCTTCCCATGTGCGTGGGCTCTCATGGTTCCTAGGTCCTTTATAAGTGTGGTACCAAAAAAGTATATTTGGCTTTGCATGTTACTCAAAATAGAGCAATCTCATTTCTTATAGTTTTTTTTTTTGGGTGTTTTTAGCTTTTACTTTTGAATACTAGACTTCCCTATTAAGATGTGGCCGGGCATCTCATAGTTCACATAAGAGGAAAAAAAAAAAAAAATCTAATCCCCTTCTTGGACCCACTTGGATGTATGTTAATCATTGATCATAGTGTGATGGAAAGGTCTTATGTGAATTGAATTTTAGTCCAAAAATCATGTCAACAAAATCATCACAACCATTGATTTATGAGCCTTAAAGTGTAACAGTTACTTAAACTACATTTTTTTTTAATGAAATTTAGTTTAGCAATGTATGATTCAAATGAGTGTTAAATTAGGGTAAATGCCAATTCAAAAAAGTTAATGAGTGTAACGGGTCAGATTGATGGTAGGTGGAAAAGATTCCACAAGGTGATAACATTATTACCTGTTGTAGCAACCATGAGATAGAGTTACTCATGTGAATAAATCTTTTCCATATGATGACACCCATCATATTCAGGAATATAATCATTGGGAATTATGTAGACCACTTTAAAGGACAGCTGCATCCATAGCTTTATTTTTTTATTGTTTATTATATTTACTTTTTATTCCTATTTATCTTTTAAATGGCAGTTAAAATGTAAAAAATTACCCCTTTTGGCGCATACATACATCTTCTTAACTTTTGTAGAAAGAAAAAAAAAAGAAAAAAGAAAAAAACCTTTCACTGAGATGGCTCATAAACTGGATCAGCCTGTACATCTTTTATGAGCAAGGCTCTCACCTTTGAAATATAGACAGCTCTCAAATCCATTAACCCCATGTCTAAGCGCAAGGCCAAATTTAAATCCTCGTACTTGGGCCTATATTGATCATATGAAAAAAATGAAGAGGGAAATCCCCTTTATCTTGGAACCAATACATGATCAATCTAATGGGGGACCACTATATATCAGAGTGAACTGAAATTTTCTTGGAACCAATACACAGTAGCACAGGGCTATTTCCATTTATTGGTAATCTAAATCAAGTTGGCATTTGAAAAACTAAGAGGATATACATATGTGCAGTGATTTGGTCTACGTGCGCCTATGAATCCATCGGCTCATTTATGAAATCTAATTTGCTTAACATGAAAGCTCCCTAGTCTATTGCTTTCTAGTTAAACTCGACTCCTAATGATCGGGTTCAAAATGCATGATTAGAATTTACAAATTCGGAAGGAGTGAAAACATACATCTAAAACATGGTCAATCTGATGGTAGACCCAACTCTAATAAGACGGAGATCTTGTCGAGTGAAAATACTCAATGAAAACTTGATCGCGTTTGGATTTATAGTCTTGGACTAGAGTTGATTGGCTAACAAGACATTGGTAGATTGGTGTAATTCAGATTGTTTCAGTTATAGAAATAGGTTTTTCATATGCTTATTCTGGACTCCCTGGATTTGTCCATTCCTAATCTTATTTTCACACCAAATGAGTTTTTTTTTTGCTAACGGAGGGTACCCAACCCTATAGGCTAGACTAATCCCTCCATGTTCAAAGAGAAGTCAGGTAAAACCCCAATGCACCCCATGTGGTAACACAAGTATACTCAACTTTCGGTTCCTAAAGAGGGAGAAATCGGGGGTCGATACCATGACCTCTACCTCCGAAAAAGGGTGGAACCGTCATCCTGACTACTTGGCAAACCCTTGGGGTTACACCAAATGAGCTTCTAACCTTGGATCAAGATGTAGCAGGCTTTTTGTAGTGAGGAATTTGTCTCATACAGAGACATTTTCTGAGACAAATGCAGTTTGCTAGCTTTTGTTTGGATATGAATCGACCTTTGCTTTTCCTTTTCCGGATACATGAGAATGTATACAATATACAAATTTATCTGTGATACGTTATCTTCTTAAACTTTGATATTTTTCTGCTTCCCATTTGAGTATTATTTTCCTCAGCTTTGTTGGGTTCCTAGGAAGAGCCTATATACCACAGCCCACTAATTCAAACCATTGATTTTTACCCAATTCCTTTTTCTCAGACGATTGATTGTGCTGGATGTCAATGGACCCCAATTATCCGGTTATACAAAGGACCCAACTCCAAATGTTTGGACATGGAGCCTTATTGAACCTTGTTGATAACTGGGCACGAGTCAAGGTCTATAGTTGGGACATGGCTAATACTTGAAGTGGATCTAACTATATTTAGGTCCAAACCTGAATGTCCATATATCCAAGCGACTGATTGATAAAGGGAGTAAAATCCTGTGTTTTTCTCGTGAGAATGGTGTACCCCAACCTACTTATATGGCTGAGACCCAGACCCTACATCTCGGTCTGGCCCATTGGTCCATTGACAACCCAACCTTTTAACCCTGTAAACTCTCTCTCTCTCTCTCTCTCTCTCTCTCTTCATGAGACCCAACTTGGACATGGATCAAGTTTTCAACCTGACACTACCATTGCGTCTGCCTCTAGGTTCTTGCATTGAGACCCGACTTGGACTCAGACCTGGACCTGGACCCATACCGGTTTCGATAATGCTCAATCTGGTGGGGGATGACCCAACCCAGATCCAGACCCGGTTCTCATTGATGTCCCGAGCCGCATTACCAGTTATACCACCAAATGAACAGAAATGTTCAATCCTCTCCTTACGGGATTCTTGTGGTCAATGGTCAAATTTCATGTGTTGACTGGTCAACGACCATTTTAATCCTAATCCATACCATGAGATATGACTCCCACAAGAGTGCATGAATTTACACGTACACAAAGAAAAGAAAAGAGGAAGGTCTTCCTCCTCTTGCATGAAAACAATGGCCTCTTTCGTTGATTTCCCCTCCTTCTTCCTCCTCCTCCTCTTCCTTTGTTTCTATCCTTGTTCATCTACAAAACATGCCGGATGTTTCTCAAAGATCTATTCCTTTGGCGACTCGATCACGGACACCGGAAATACCCACTCCTCCGAGGAACTAATGGCCTTTTCCCATGTATCTGAGCCTCCTTATGGCATGACCTACTTCCATCGCCCCACCAATCGTTTCTCTGATGGCCGATTGGTTATCGACTTCCTTGCCCAGGCTCTTGGCCTCCCCCTTCTTCCTCCCTATCGCGACTCAACCGCTGACTTCTCCCATGGTGTGAACTTTGCAGTCGCCGGAGGAACCGCCATCGACGATGAGTTCTACATTTTGAATAGGATCTTTAACAAAATCACATTCAACAATGCCCTCGAGTCATTGCAAACCCAGCTGGATTGGTTCACTAAGTTTGTGGAGGAGGTGGAGTGCAAAGGGAAATCGCTGAAAGAGTGCAAGAAGAAGATGAAGAATGCGCTGTTTTGGGTGGGTGAGATCGGTGCCAACGACTACACTCGTATTTATGGCTCCTCTTTCCGATCTGACCGTGTTAGAGACATGGCGGTTGCCAACACAATCAAATTCCTGAGGGTAAGGTCCTTTTGAGAATTAAGAATGTCCCAGTAAGCAACTCAATCAAATTGTTATAGATATAGATTTCGATGCCCCGATGTCCATGGCAGGAGGCACCTCCCTTCCACATAAACAATTATGAACCAATCATTAGTTGTAGTGTTAATGGTGTGGGACTGGGTTAGCGTGTTCGGGTTTGTGTGTGTGAGTATTTATCAAAGAAAAAAAAGATATTGATGCCTCGATAATCAACGATCATCAATCTTTGAGTAACTGTTGGATGAGTGTCAAATTAGAGTGAGTGTTGACTCATGTAAATTCGGGATAGTTATTGTGAGGGAGATTGTTTGATCATAATTGCAAATGTAGAACATGATGGATTCGGATGCGGAGACTCCGACACGTGGCCGGAGTTCTATGTGCGTTCCGGCGATTGGAAAGCTCCGCGGATCTCCTCGCCTCTTGTCTTTCCTATGGGATGGAATAATTCCAACCCTAAAGCTCCCTTATCTTATATAGACAAGTCCCAAAGAGTCACACTTACTAGAGACTTTTTCGCCAAGAAACCCACATCTACTAATACTATTGAGAGTCTTATTAGTGAGACCACATCAAGTCTTACATCAAGTGAGATTGTATTCTCTGTTGGCATCTCCCCTGCTTGATCTGATGTGGGGCCTAAGGCACGTGGGCCACACGATTTCCTACAATCTCCCACTTGGCACGAATGCCATATACAACAAAAATATCATAGTCTCATATGCATCACATGCCTTGCAAAAACCTCTACAGGCAAAGCTTTGGTGAGAGCATTAGCCATCAATTCTTTTGAAGGCATATAAAATATTTCTATATTATTCTTTTCCGCCTTCTCTCTGATGAAGTGATACTTTATCTTAACATGTTTTGATCGGTTGTTGAACTTTTGCTCATTCACCACGGATATTACAAATGTGCTATTTACATTTATTGGGACAGACTTATTTTCTCCAATTATTTCTAAATCAGAAAGGAAATATTTTAATCAAGAGCGTCCTTGACTGCTGTACTGCAGGCTATATACTCTGTTTCGGATATTGACATAGCCGTAGAGGTCTGTTTCTTGCTACCCCAAGAAACTGCACCTCCTCCGAGGGTAAACACATAGCCGATTGTTGACTTTCTCTGGTCTAAATCACCGGCCCAATCTGCATCTGAGTAGCCACATAGTTCCAGGACTCCATATTGATAACACATGCGAAGATTCACTGTTCGTTTGATGTACTGCAGAATCCTCTTAATCAAATACCAATGCTGTAATCCTGGGTTACTTTGGAATCTGTTTACGATACCCACGACGAATGCAAGGTTTGGTCTCGTACACAGCATTGCATATATGAAGCTGCCCACAATTTGAGCATAAGGTTTCATTCTGATCACTTCCTTATCCTGCTCGTTTGTGTGTCCCTGATCGCTGGACAATTTTATGCTCTTGCAGATGGGAGTGTCAATTGGTTTACACATAGCCATATTAAATTGTTTCAACACAGTTTCCAAATAGGATCCCTGTGATAAAGTCAATAGCCTATTCGGACGATCATGGGTTATTTCAATGTCAAGGACATACTTTGCCTTACCCATGTCTTTCATCTCGAATCTTGACTTTAACCATTATTTGATTTCATTTACGGCTTCCAATTGATCACCAGCGATCAAAATGTCATCCACATATAATGACAAATATAAGTAACTACTCCCACTGTGTTTAATATAGAAACATGTGTCTGCATTATTGGGGAAAAATCCTATTTCACCTATGGCCTAGTGAAATTTTCTATACCATTGTCTCGAGGCCTGTTTTAATCCATACAATGCCTTGTTCAGTTTGTACACTTTGTCTTCGTGACCTCGCTCCACAAACCCCTCGGGTTGTTTCGTATAAATTTCTTCTTGTAATTTGCTGTTTAAGAATACGGTTTTCACATCCATCTGGTGCAATTCAAGGTCATGACATGCTACCAATGCTGCTAAGGTTCGTATGGATTGAAATTTTACAATTAGAGAAAACGTCTCCTCGTAATCTATTCCTTCCACTTGAGTGAATCTTTTAGCTACTAGCTGTGCTTTATATCTGTCTAAGGATCCATCCAACTTTAGCTTCTTTCTAAGAACTCATTTACATCCAATGACTTTTCGATCTTTTGAAAGATCAACTAATTGCCATACTTGGTTCTTTTCAATTAATTCTATCTCCTCTCTCATAGCCTCTAACCAATACTGCGCATCATGCGCTTTGATCGCTTGAGAGTAGGAATCCGGATCCAAATCTTGCACGGTTTCCAATTAACTGCAATAATCATCTAGATATGTCGATTGTTTTCTCGCCCAAATTGGCCTGCCAATTGGCTCATCGGGTTGTTCAATCACCTCAAGTGGGCCCTGGCCAGGAATTCTATATCCAACGTCCTCTTCGTTGGAACCCCCAGTACTTGCTTGAATCCCCTTGCCCTTAGACATTTCATATAATTCCACACATTGCGGTTCTAATCTAAGACTGACCATCGGATCCTCAAGGAAAAAAATATCTCGGCATTCCATGATTATCTTGTTATCATGATTATACACACGATATCCTTTGGAATGTAATGGGTAGCCAACGAAATAATAATTTATCTTCGCTTTTGTTTGCAGTTTATATCTTTCCTATGATGGTAGCATGACATGTACATGGCAGCTCCAAACTCTAACATCCTCTAATTTTGGTTTGACACTAGTCCATAATTCATACGGGGTCTTGGGCACACTTTTGAAGGGTACTCTGTTCAAGATATATTGTGCCGTGGTTAATGCTTCTCTCCACAAATACAGCAGAAGTCTCGCGTGGCTGATCATTGACCTTACCATATCCATTAAGGTTCTATACCTCCTCTCAGTCACGCCATTTTGTTGTGGGGTGTATGGAATCGAACATTTATGAATGATTCCCTCACGTCCACGGGATTCTTTAAACAGTCCCGATGTATATTCACCCCCCTATCGGATCTAATCCATTCTATTTTCTTGCCCTTTTGATATTGGACTTCAATAGCGTATAGTTGAAACATTTTTAAGGCCTCATGTTTGTGTTTAATCAAGTACACATAACCATATCTACTGTAGTCATCAATAAATATGATAAAATAGTCCTCCCCCGTTTTATTTTGGACATTCAATGGTCTACAAATATCAGAATGAATTATGGTTAATGTTTCTGAACTTCTAGTTCCTTTTGGAAATGGTTTCTTGACTATTTTTCCACTCAGATATGGTTCACATATTGGGTACTCCACTTTACCTAAATCTGGTAAGAGTCCATCCCTAACCATTCTACTTATTCTGCTTTTGTTAATATGCCCTAATCTCATATGCCATAACATTGTCAAACCATCCATGCACACATTCACACACACAGAATAATGAGAACTAGATTTTATTTTAACATTAATAGTGTCTAGCAAATACAATTTATCAGAAAGAAAACCATTGACTAAAACTTGACCACGCATGCCAATTGTAAACTCTTTATCTTTAAATTTGATTTCGAATCCATTCATAGCCAACTGGCTCACAAAGATGACGCGCCTCCTCATAGCTGGAGCAAAGAAAACATCGAAGAGATATAGGGATTTTCCAGTTGCTTAGGAAATTTTGACTTTCCCCACACCCAACACATCATAGAATGTTTCATTCCCCATGTAAATATTCTAATCTCCCGGTTTCATCTCTTTGAATTTGATAAATCCAGTCTTGGTTCTTGATATGTGCCTGGTAGCTCCTAAATCAATCCACAAATTCTTTTCATTTGTGTCCACCATCATGGACTCTATGACCATCTCAACATAATCACTATGTTTTTTGATCACTTTACCTTGTTGGCTACTCTCACCCCTTTTCTTTTTGCATTGAGAACTAAAGTGTCCAAACTTCCAAGCAGTTAAAGCAAACACCATTCTTAGGCCCTTTTCGATTTTGATTGCCTTTGAATTTTCTTTTATTTTTCGTATTGACGATTGACGCACCGTTATTATTCTTAGTTTTAGCAATCATGGCAGATGTTGTAGGTGTTATACAGCGGGCGGCCTGCCTTTGTCCTTCAGCAAGCAATCTAGCTTTAACCTCACTGAGGGTTACACCCTTTTGGAGGCTAAGGGTCTGAGACACATTCTCCCACGAAGGTGGAAGACTCATCAGTAAGTACATGATTTGAAAATTTTCGTTCATTTCCTTTCCCAATGCTACGAGGTTACTATATCGGAACGTCATTCGATCAATGTGATCCCTTATGGATGATCCATCTGGCATCCAATAGTTAACATATGCGCTCAAGTGAGATTTGGATGTTTCATCATATTTGTTCATAGCATAGTTATAGATTTCTTTAGCAGTGTTAAAGTGCTCAAATTGCTTTACCAAATCGCTGGATATGAATCCAATTAGAAGATGCCTTGCCGATTTGTTATCAAATACCCACTATTCATACGCATCATGATCTTCGTTAAGGCATCATCAGCGGGTTTGGAGATCGGATCGGATTCAATCACATATGCTAATCCATCAAAGTGCAGCAAAGCGTCCATTGGACGCTTCCACACGGCTAAGTTCTTGCCGTTAAAAATATCAGCCTTAGCAAGATCATGCAATGCTGATTTGGAAGACATATTTGTTGAATTAAAAAAGAGGTTTAGATACCACTGACTGTTAAAGGAAAAAAATCACCTTTTTTTCTGAACTTCCGGATCGTCTTCATTTTACTGCCACTGCATAGATCTACCCACAAGGATTCCGCAGAACCAAACCATTCATCGATCGGAGTCCGGATGCTAAACATATCGCAGTGCGAATTTTTGACGGTTGAAGATCAGTCTCACTGCGTCAGCCCTACGGTCTCTGTGTTGTTGCTGACGTCATACGTACGTTGATCCTGCACCAGCGCTTGCGTCAGTGCTTGTACCAGCCCCTGCTCGTAGATGTACCGAACAAAATATGGGTCGGATATCGATCTGACCCAACCTTCTGCAAATAACAATTGATCGTCCTTTTCTTACACGTGTCCCGAGGAGAGAAAGAGAAGAACCGCTGCAACAGTTTAAAATACGCTGCACGTGGGTGTTTTCTCTTTTCCTGATGATGCGCGGAACTCGAGGCAACACAAAGAAGTTCCTTTCCTGTTGCTTGTCTTGGTGACGCGTGAAAACCGAGGTGTAATGAGAAAGGGCAAGAAAAAAAAAAAAAACCTAATGCAAAAGTCGTCTTCTTCCTCAACTTGGGTTTGCAGAGAAACTGAGCCCAAGTTTCCGATGGAAAAACGTTAAATCTACTCCGATCTAAACAGTAACTTTACAATCCAAACCGTCAGAACGCACCACACCTTGCTCTGATACCAATTGATGGATTCAGATGCGGAGACTCCGACACGCGTCCGGAGATTTATGTGCGTTCCGGCGATTGGGAAGTTCTGCGGATCTCTTCGCCTCTTATCTTTCCTATCGGATGGAATAATTCGAATCCTAGGGCTCCCTTATCTTATATAGACAAGTCCCAAAGAGTCACACTTACTAGAGACTTCTTCACCAAAAATCCACATCCACTAATCCTATTGTAAGTTTTATTAGTGAAACTAGATCAAGTCTTACAATAAGTGAGATTGTATTATCTGGCATCAACCCTGCTTGATCTGACGTGGGACCCGTAACATGCATGCCACACGATTTCCTACAAAACACACAATTTAGTTTTCATATGAATATCCTTCATATGTTTGAGCAAAACGAACTCTAATAGCAATGAAAAATATAAAATCAGAATAAAAGTTAAATGGATTAGTAACAAAGTAAATGTTAATTTTGGTTTATAGTCATAGATGAGAGAGTTGATCACCTTCTAGGAGCAGTTTGTTTGCATGTATTTTGAATTCTAAAGAATCCATTGTAAAATGTGTTCTAACAAACAAATGTTAAAGAAATGAGGGGTGGAGGATATGAGGTAGACATGCAGATGAAATTCTAACTTTTTTAGAATTTTATTTACTTGCTGATGGCTATGTATTTATCTTTCATCTTCTTTTAATTCATTTTCCTTTAAACAAAAGATTACTTGATCACCATTTTTAGATCTTTACCTTTGTTTCTTCAATCTTATTGAATCTTAGGAATATGGTTCTTGGAACTCTAAGGAATTTGATTCCATGCGAACAAATGGGCTTTCCATTGTTTTAAGTTTTGAGAAAATTGCTTATTAAAATAAATTTAGTGAGAACAGAGAAGTGACAACAAATCATAAATAAATGAAAAGTTTATAGAGACTATGAAGAGAGAGAAAAAGAATTCAAGAATCAATTGAGAAATCTATAGCTCCTTACATAAGAAAAACTATTTTGAATTCAAGATAAATAATAACAACTGAGAAAAAAGAAAAGAGTTTGATTGTGTGCTTATGTGTGGATAAAAGCCAATGTACGTATTGCAACCATTGGCTTAATATTATGTCACAAATGTCTGTCTTAAAGGGTTGGATGTTTTATTTAATGCTTTCTTGGCATGTTATGAGGAAAATGGCATTGAAAATAAAATATTTAGTACATAAATTTCTAAATTGAAAACACAAACCATTTTGAAGAAACTAGTTTGTATATATTGTCTGCTAGTTTATCTTTATTTATCAGTTCTTTATTGCAACACTTTCAATTTTCATGATGTTTATATTTATAAAATATCATGATATTATCTGGAAATTGACATTTCCTGATAACTTTTTATATTCAAGGGCAGAGTCAGGAACATTTTCCCCTTTAGGAGCCACCATATTGAAAAAAAAAAAAAAAAAAAAAAACTTTGGGAGACCCACCTTGTCCAATCTTTATTAGTATGACAAGGCCAAACAATTAGGTTAGGGAAATATGGCCTAGAACCAATTAGTATATACTTTTTTTTTTTGTAAATACAATTATATATACATCTTCATCATCATCATTAAAGCCTTATTCCAATTATATTAAATTTGGCTACATGAACCCTATTTCCTCCATTCCAATCTATCTTGAGCTAAGTCTAGAGATAAGTTGCACTTCTCAATATCTACTTTTATTACCTTCATCTATGTCATCTTTGGCCTAACCCTTCCTCCTGGTGGGTCATCAAACAACATAGTCAAACTTATCTTTATCGGCCGGCACCGTTGCTGGCCTGCAGTACTGGACATGCCCAAACCACTCAATTTTACGCTGGTTGTTAACTTACCTAACACAACCCTCTTTTTTTACCCGGGTTTAAGACCAGCAGTAAAAATTGGCAGAGTTTTTACAATTATATATACATCTTATCCATAATATACATTTGTATCTATATAAATGAGGAATCATGTCTCTGGGTCATTAGATAAAAAATCTAAGAACCACCGCCTAATCCCCGCAAAAAAAAAAAAAAAAAAGGGCAAAAAATTAAACCTCTAGCTTCTACTTTTTTATTTTTACCTTTTTTCTTTATTTTCTACTTTGGGTTCTTGGGGTAATTGGGTTGGGTATTCACAGGGCCGGCCCTAGGCCTAGGCCACTTAGTTGGCCGCCTAGGGCCCCCAATTTTTGAAAAATTTTGGGGCCCCCTATTTTAGATATGGGTATATATATTTTGGATAGACTGATTTGAGATTTGAGAGGGCCCAAATTTTATTGATAGGTCCATTAACACTTTAATAACTAACCTAGAAAATTGCTCCTAGTTGTAGTAGACTGTTAGACTTCTACAAAGAAAGGGTAAGTCTGACTCTCACTTTAATAACTAACCTAGAAAATTGCTCCTAGTTGTAGTAGACTGTTAGACTTCTGCAAAGAAAGGGTAAGTCTCTCTCTCTCTCTCTCTTAGACATACATTAACGACAGATTTTTTTTTTCAAGATATAACTCTCTCTCTCTCTCTCTCTCTCTCTCTCTCCCTCTCCCTCTCCCTCTCCCTCTCTCTCTGCATGAAGTTCTCTGTGTGAAGTTTCTGAATGAAAGTGCTGCCTTTTGCTTTTGCTTGAATGTTGTTGCTACAAAACTAGGATCAATCTTACTGCCAACAGTACCGAAGAACGGAACAGTACCAGGTTGTGTTGTTCTTGAACTTTTATTTTAGTTTAATTTAATTTTTATAAATTTTGTGTTATAATTTTTCATTGTAGTAACTGCAAGTTATATAATTAGTATGTCTACTCGAAGATATGATTCTGGATGTGAAAAACGTAAAAAAAAAAAGAAAACAAGATGAATTTATTGAATCTCAAAAAGGAGCACTCGATAAATTTGTTATTGGTGATAAACCAACAACAACAAAAAATTCAAATGATGATTCAACGATTGAACAATTAAATAATATAGAAAAATCAACGGAATGCCAAAAAGATTTAAAAGAAAATGAAATTGGTAAAGAATGTGAATTTGTTAGTGAAGTAGAAAATGATAAAGAATGTGAACATGTTAGTGAACTATTAGATTATGTTCCAATAAATATCTATGATCCAGGACAATGGAAAAATATTGACACAAAATTAAGAGACTTATTAGTTGAAAGAGGTCCTATTAGGGAAAATAATTTAGACTTTCCTAATGATGAAAATAATAGACATTTTTCTATTACATATTACACTCGAAAATTGTCAAACGGAGAAAAGCATGATAGAAAATGGTTAATATATTCAAAAGATTTAGATAGAGTATATTGCTTTTGTTGTAAGTTATTCAATTCAAAACCTAGCACAAGTCAATTAGTTAATGAAGGAACTAAAGATTGGAAAAATCTTAGTTATAAGCTCAAAACTCATGAAACAACTAATGAACATATTACTAACATGAATTCATGGGTTGATTTAGAAATAAGATTGTCAAAAAATAAAACTATTGATGAAAATATTCAAGAACAAATTAACAAAGAGAAAGATTATTGGAAAAAAATACTTGTAAGAATTTTAGCTGTGGTAAAAACTCTTGCTAAAAATAATTTGGCATTTCGTGGGAAGAATGAGAAAATATATCAAGACAACAATGGAAACTTTTTAAGTTTAATTGAAATGATTGCAGAATTTGATCCAATAATGCAAGAACATGTTTGACGAATTAAAGATGGTGAAATTCATAATCATTATCTCGGGCATAAGATACAAAATGAATTAATACAAATGTTAGCTTCTGAAATTAAAAGTGTAATAATTAATAAGATTAAAGAAGCAAAATATTTTTCAGTAATACTTGATTGTACTCCTGATGCAAGTCATCAAGAACAAATGACTCTTATACTGCGATGTGTAGATATTTCAACAAGTCCAATAAAAATAGAAGAATATTTTTTAGAATTTTTGGAAGTAGATGATACCTCTGGGAAAGGCCTTTTTGATGAACTTATAACTGTAATTAAAAAACTTGGACTTGATGTAAATGATGTAAGAGGACAAGGATATGATAATGGATCTAATATGAAAGGAAAACATCAAGGTGTACAAAAAAGACTACTAGATATAAATCCAAGAGCATTTTACACACCATGTGGATGTCATAATCTTAACCTCGTACTTTGTGATATAGCTAACTCTTGTCCTAAAGCTATATCTTTTTTTGGAGTATTACAACGTATATACTCATTATTTTCTTCTTCAACAAAACGATGGAAAATTTTACAAGATAATATATCTATGTTAACTCTTAAATCATTATCTCAAACGCGATGGGAAAGTAGTATCGAAAGTGTTAAAGCAATCAAGTATCAGGCTCCGAAAATACGAGATGCTTTAATTCAATTAGCAAAAATTAGTGAAGATCCTAAAACAAGAAGTGAAGCCACATGCTTAGCTACATATGAGATTGAAAACTTTGAATTTTTATTGGGTATGAATATTTGGTATGATATATTATTTGCTGTTAACACAGTTAGTAAAAATTTACAATCCAAAGACATGCATATTGATGTTGCTATTGATCAATTAAAAAGACTTATTTCTTTTTTGGAATCATATAGAGAAAATGGATTTTACTCTGCTTTGATTTCATCAAAAGAGATTGCACTTGAAATGGAAATAGAACCAGTATTTCGAGAAAAACGTAAAATTTTTAGGAAAAAATAATTTGGTGATACAATTGAGAATGTAGTAACACTATCAGCTGAAGAGTCTTTTAGAATTGAGTATTTTTTATTTATAGTTGATCTAGCTATTTCTTCGATTAAGAGTAGATTTGAACAATTCAAAATATATGAAAATATTTTTGGTTTTTTATTTTGTTTTAAAAAATTAAAATCCTTAGATGATGATAGTTTGAAAAGTTATTGTCTTAACCTTGAAACTTTTTTGAAGCATGACTTATGTTCTGATATTGATGGTTTAGATTTATTTCAAGAGTTGACTGTATTAAGAAAAGTTCTACAATCTGAAATTAATACTCCAGCTGAAACCCTAACTTATATAAAACGATTAGATTGTTTTCCAAATGTATGTATAGCTTTTAGAATATTGTTAACAATACCAGTAACAGTTGCTTCAGCGGAGAGAAGTTTTTCGAAACTTAAATTAATAAAATCTTATCTCCGATCAACTATGTCACAAGAAAGATTAAATGGGTTAGCTATATTATCTATTGAAAAAGATATATTAACAAAACTTGAATATAAAAATTTAATCAATATTTTTGCATCTCAAAAAGCTAGAAAAATATCTTTTAAATAAATATATTTTAATAATTATTGCCTGTTAATAGGGCCCGCTTTCATATTCTTGCCTAGGGCCTCCGAATTTGTTGGGCCGCCCCTGGGTATTCAGGGACCCTTTTCCATCTTTACTTTTCCATTTTGTCAGCTTACCTTCCACGGTCTCATATTCTACTAGTTAGCGGTCATTTATATTTCCATATTTCCGACTGTTCCAAACGTTCCACGATAGAAATTTTTTCTCATATGTAGCGTCTTGTATGTGTCAATCCTTTACAGAGTATTAGAATAAAAAAAGTTGTTGTCAAATACAAAATCTCATCTGAAAACTTCTAAACTAAACTCTGAGTATGCACAGAAGCAACCCTTAATTTACTAACACACAAGCTTAAGGCATGTTTGGAAACTCTGAACTGTTTGGAACAGAGGTCAATCATCTGTTTGAAATAGAAATTGTTTCAGTTAATCCACAATTTTACAATTAGACTCCTGATAGATAAATAAAAAATAAAAAATTTGTTATATAGTAAAAGAAGTACTAGCTAGCAAACTTGTCATACAAGAAAAGTAGTAAAGGAAAAGTCATTTATATATAGCAAAAGTTATATGGTTGAATTTAAAAAAGAAAAAAAATAAGTAACTAAAATCTGTCATTGCTTTAAACACTGTTGTTTGCTGGAAAAAGACTACCATTTTGTTTCTTTTGAAAAAGATACAGAGGTTCTTAAATCTGATTTAATATTTATATAAACTTTCTCAAACAATCGCAATTTATTTTAATCAATTTTATGATGTGTATTTAGTTGCAAAAGAGTAAGACCTGTCAAATGAGTTATCATACTTCCTCTATCCATTTGCAGGCAGTGGTTGGTAAGGGAGCAAAATATATCATAGTTCAAGGGATGCCACCCTTCGGATGCATGGCTGCAACCATGGCAATGAGTAAGTTCATGCTCAAAGATGACAGTGGATGCATTGCAGGGTCCAACCAAAACGCCGCTCTCCACAACAAGCTCCTCCTAGAGAAGCTTAACCAATTCAGGCAACAGAACCCTGGTGTTGTAGTCCTATATGCAGATTTCTTCAATGCATACCTTTATGTTCAGAAGAATGCCCGCAAGTATGGCTTCCAAGAGCCCTTCAAGGCCTGTTGTGGATATGGGGGTGGGCTATACAATTTTGATATGAAATCGACATGCGGATTCCCCGGCGCGACTACCCCATGCACTGATCCTACCAAGTACATTAACTGGGATGGGGTGCACCTCACTGAGGCTATGTACAGTAAGCTTGCTTCTCTCTTCTTTAATCAAAGTTACTGTCAACCCACATTTGATCAATTGATCAAGAGTAAGAAGTGCGTTCATTGATAGAGTCCGTTGGATGGAGAGAGGCCCCCAATACATGATTTAATAGAATAAGGTCGATGATGAAGATGATGATGATGGTGGTGGTTATGATCATCATTAAAAGTGAATGTTGAATTAACATAATTAGATTTTAGTTATTATTAGCTCTTCTTGTGTTCATGATCGATATTATTTTTATTTGAAGGTGCATATTGTTACTGAGTTTCAAAGTGAAAAAAATCTCTACTATTGAGAGTATTCATATAATTGAATGGAGCATTTTGATGGTGGTTGAGGCGGGACCTACCTTTGGAATTCACCCGTTGCCAATGCGATGTATGATTCTCATGTGCAACGTGTCCGAGTAAAATATTTTTCACATTTAGATGACCCTATCGTTAGTTACACATTCTACTAAGTACTAACTATGCCAATACATAATGGATCATATGAACCATGACCTCATTTATGATCCGACATGCAATCGACCGATGATATGTGGCCGACGTGATATTATGTGGAATTTAAATTATTGTTGATATTAACATATTAATATTTTAAATTAATCTTTACATAATATAACTATTAATATTAATATTAAAATTAAAATAATATTAGGTTTTGTAGTTAAATATACTAATTTATTTTTATATATGTTATAATTTTAGTGTCCTTGTCTTATATTTTTAAATACAATAATTCTGGTAATGAATTGTATGGTCTCCGCCATTAATTTAACTTTAATTAAATTAATATCTTAATCTAAAGTTGTATAGCTTAGTGGTGTTAATTTTTTTATACCTGGCCACTAGGAAGCACTATATCATTATGGGCCCACTTAATCAGTCCAAATCTTTATCTTTCCCTTACTCCTTTTCTCATCTTGCTTCCTCTATAAATCCTTTTTTATTCGTATTTCAATTTCTTTTATGTTTTAGTTTTCTTTGATATGTATAGATAATATTGCTTTCTTGTTGAAATATATGTTTTTTGTTTTTCTTTTTTAGCCCGTGTCCCACACTGGCATCTCACACTAGTTACCCTCTTTGTGGGACAGCGACATGTGGCACTCCCTCTTTGGGTTCCTCAATGACATGTGTTTAATTTTGAAATCCAAATCCGTTCCATCACTATTCTACCGTAAAACATAGCATATGATTCCAACTTCTCTTTGGACCCTCCCAAAGTCATTTTCCCAAATCACATTGGCTATTTACCTTGAATGGGCCCCATACATTATTAAACTAACTAAAAGAGATATATATATATATATATATATATATATAAAAGAAACAAAAGACCATTTGGCTTTGATAGTGGGACTTACATTTTGATGAAAAATATAAAGATCAAGTCGGCTATGATTTTTACGATAAGTGAGCCTGTATGTGTTAAATCTGGTTGCAAATCAATTTGTGGGACCCTCATGTCAGATTCAAGTGATAGAAGTTTGGGGCCCACATATAAATCATAGTCATCTTCATCTTTGTTATTTTTAATCAATCTAGGTTGCTCACTGTCAAAGCCAATTTTTTTCTTTTTTATTTTTTCTCCAAATTCAGACAATCTAGGGTCCGATTGCGAAAGCCAAGTTTTCTTTCTTTCCAAACTCACAATTTGCGGGGGCACCTGCATAAGCTGTATTTTGCTACTTTTTTCTCCTTATTTTCCTTTCAATATTTAATAGAAGTAATATGTGGGGCTCATTGTGGAAGCCATTTGATTTCCAAATCCACATTTAATTTTGAAATCGACACTCAATTTATGCCTAAGCACAAATATAACTAAATCAAGGTCCTAAAATATCTATAATTTACTTGTTCTTCCCCTAAAATTTCTCTCATGAGTTTTCATCTTTATCACAAATTCTTTATTATTTAAATTTACTAATTTAACTAAATAAATATGTGGATCCCATTGTGAAAATCATATCTTTTTTTTTATTATAAAATATCATGATATTATCTGGAAATTGACATTTCCTGATAACTTTTTGTGTTCAAGGGCAGAGTCAGGAACATTTTCCCCTTTAGGAGCCACCATATTTAAAAAAAAAAAAACACTTTGGGAGACCCACCTTATCCAATCTTTAATCAAATAAAATCAGTATGACAAGGCCAAACAATTAGGTTAGGGAAATATGGCCTAGAACCAATTAGTATATACTTTTTTTTTTTTTTTTTTTGTAAATACACTTATATATACATCTTCATCATCATCATTAAAGCCTTATTCCAATTATATTAAATTTGGCTACATGAACCCTATTTCTCCATTCCAATCTATCTTGAGCTAAGTCTAGAGATAAGTTACACTTCTCAAGATCTACTTTTATTACCTTCATCTATGTCATCTTCGGCCTAACCCTTCCTCCTGGTGGGTCATCAAACAACATAGTCAAACTTATCCTTACCCGCATCGTTGCTGGCTTGGAGTACTGGACATGCCCAAACCACTCAATTTTACGCTGGTTGTTAACTTACCTAACACAACCCTTTTTTTTTACCCGGGTTTAAGACCAGTAGTAAAAATTGGCAGAGTTTTTACAATTATATATACATCTTATCCATAATATACATTTGTATCTATATAAATGTGGAGTCATGTATCTGGGTCATTAGATAAAAAATCCAAGAACCAACCCCCAATCCCCGCAAAAAAAAAAAAAAAAAAAAAATCCTTCGAATATCCTTCGAATCTCATTAATTGGGAAGACCCTTCTTTCCTAGGTATGTTGTATAACCTTGAGGGGTAGTATAGTTGGCTAGAATCATGGCTTAGGAACAGGAGGTTGCGGCTTCGAACTCAGAATCTCTCCCCGGCCCGATTTACCTGGTGGGTGGGGGAGGCAAGGACTTCACGTGCCTCGAGAATAGTCGGTTCTCAAAGAGGTCGGACACCCTCGTTAGTAAAAAAAATAAAAAGGTGCTATAAATGCCATCATTTTCTACTTTGCAACTAATATGCAAAATATAATACATAAATAAAAAAAAATTCCATGGCTCTCACCTACAACTTCGACCAAGATATTTATTTTCACCACTTGGACATAATTTGTATTCCATATGCATATCAACAATCTTATTCTTAGTGCTACTAGAGAAGTGTCTGTAAGTGCCTAAAATTTACGGACTTGGTTAGGAGAGAGTTAGACTTTTGATTTGATGATTTTGGGAAAGGATCGGCCTCCAAGAATCTGAAAGGAAAAACAAAGGTCAGAGCCTCTGGCTGCAGGCAGCCGAAGGCACTCCGATGCCTGAGTTAGTTTTGTAACTGAACTAAGAAAAAATGGGGAAGGAAGAGTATAGAGATCCGATTTCTTGCATACCTTCTGTAGTTTTTCTTCATGCATTATATAGACGTGAGGGTCATCATCGGACTGGGCCCCTTAGGGGGAGATGAAAGTCCCATCAGCTTGTACTTTTATCTCCTAAGTGGGGGTAGGTAAAAAGGGAACGTCGGGCCATTCCCCTATGTCTGCGGATTGACCTCGAGATAAGGCTTGCCACTTATCTAGGTCTGGCGCCCACTCTATTTGTCAGTTCGCCGTTTACCGCCATAGTAGTGCATTTATGGTTGCATTTATGGCTGAATGACAGGAGGGCCGAGATCAAGCTAAGGTCGAGACCGAGGTGGGCCTCTGCAGATGTGGTCACCGAGATGGGCTTCGGGGCTTTTTCCGACCTGGTGCTTCTACCGAGCTTGGTAGTACTGAGGCCAGGGACTATCCTGTCCTTAGGGAATGACCCCACACAATCCTGTCATTAGGAAATGACCCTACACAATTGCCCCCTAGCTCTCGACCTCTTAGAACTCTCTCTGAGGTCGGGAGCTAAGGTCGAAAAGATGTTCTGGCCCCGGTCTTGACGCCCCTTGATGATGTCTGATCCTCATTATGATGCCATTTTGTTTGCCCTAGGCAATAAATGAGATATCATTATTACTCTACCAAGGTGGGCACGCGGATGTCGATTAATATGCCTGAGGTGATAAATAATGTGCCAGAGTTATGGTGGGAGATGAACTGGTGGTGCCACGTGTCACCTTTCGTTTGGTTGTTGTTGGAATCGTAGCGACATGTGGAGAGTCCGAAGCGTCGTTTCGGAAGCGTGACATTTAAGAGGTGCGTCCCTCTATAAAATAGGGATGCCCCCTCTTCTTTCTTCGCTTACCTCTGCTATCGCCTGGAAGAAGACTCTGTTGAAGAAGACGCTCTGCCGAGATTAGAACCTTAAAAAATCCAGAGACCTTCGTTTTCGATTATATTCCCTCTGTGAGTTTTCTTCTTCTTTATCCTCCTCTCACATCTTCTGCCTTTTGTCTAGAGGGTTTCTGTCCCCTAGGGTTTTTAGATCTCGTCCCCCCTTTCTCTCCTCTCCTTTCTAGTTTTTTTTAGGAAATGGGGATTTACAGTCACTGGTTAGAGAGCTCCCAAGCTCTGGAGGGGCTCAGGAAAGCGTATGGGATACCAGACGATGTTCTGGTGAAGCCTGACGACCTCCAAGGCCTCTTTGACGGCCTTACCCGATTCAAAAAATGGATGCCCTTTCCTCTGGTGGCCGTAATCGAAGGTGGGGTCAGGTTCCCCGTTCATCCCCTTCTCCGTTCCTGCCTCAGCTCATGGCGGCTTTGCCCCTTCCAATTAATGCCGAACGGGTTCTAAATAATCATGGGTGTCGCTGAGTTGAACCAAATCCTTGGCATTAACCTCGACGTGCACGATATAGAGGGTGTGTATGACATCTGTAAATTCGCCGGGGGCGATGATACATATTACCTTCGGGTGAAGGTGAGACGCCGACCTCTGATTAACATTCTGGAGGACTCGAGCAAGTATGTTGGGGAGGTCCGCCTGCTCATCTCGGGGAACTGGGAGTTTGGGGGCACCGAGACCGAGGTGGAGCGGAGAATCCAGGTTCCACGGAGACCTGGGACCCCTCCGAGTAAATACTCGCTTCCCCCGGGCTGTTTATGTTGCTTTATTACTAATTCGTTAAGCTGATGTCTTCTTTCTGTCTTTTGTGCAGGTGTTCAGCAAAGGAGGAAGGACGCCGGCCTCGATCGTTGGAAGAGGAACGACGTTTGGCTCGAAAAAATATACCAGTACCACGGCCATAATGATTGGGCCGCCTTCTCGTTGCTACGGTACAGGCCGAGGTACCAGTCTTACACCAAGAGGACTGCCGAGATCCCCTCCGAGCCGGTAGGGCGGGTAGTGCTTGCCCTAACTGAGACCGGTGGTCAGGTCCCTGAATTGTCCAGTCCGGCCCGGGTCGGTGAAGACCATCCTTCCTCCCAAGACCAGAAGAAGAAGAAATGGACGGGCAGCGACCTCCTTTGAAGGATCTGGGAGCCTTGGTTCTTAAAGGTCGAGCCCCTCCTGTTCCAAGGCGTGCCCCCAGCGGGTTCGAAGCCGCCTCGGGGTCTTCGACCAGCGCCCCCTCTGGTCCTTCGGGCGTAGCAAGGGCCTCTTCCTCTGCGAAAAGTAAAGGCGCGTGAGGCCCCTAGCAGGAGAAGAGGGGGAGGTCTGAGGAGCCGACCAAGGAAACTCGGCTGCGAGTGGCTGAGACTGGGAAGCAGGGTGAGAGGCCCCCTCTTGAAAAGAGGCCTCGCGTGGAGGGCGCGAAGGAGCAGGCTTCTGGAATGGCCCCGCAGCTCCAGCTTGTTAAGCCGCCCCCCTTCAGGCCCGACCTTGAGGTCAACTCCGGCCAGCCTCTGAATGTGGAAGAACGGATGGGGACCACCGCTGGGACGATCTCGGCAGTTGCCAGGGCCTGCGCTCTCCCCAGGAATATGGAGAAGCATAATAAAGCTGGGTAACTGAGCCTGATTTACTCAACGATGAAGGCGTCGATCGAGGTGACTTTTAGTTCTCTTTGTCTTTTTAAGCATTATACCTTAGTCGCTTGTTTTGACGCCCTTTTTCTTTACAGAACGTGCAGAGGCTGCAAATAATTCTGGAGAGGACGGAGAAGAAGGCTTCAAGGGTCATCGAGATGGATGCCGGGAAAAGGAGGATGGGAGAAGCCCTGGAAGCCAACACGGGGGAGTTAAAGAATGCGGAGGAGAAGATCGCCGAGCTCGCAACAGAGCAACAACGGCGAAGGCCGAAATCATTAAGTTGCGAGCCGAAAATAAACATTTTGAAGGGCGCGGCCGAAGCTAAGGCAAGGAGGGTGCACGAACTAGAGACCGAGCTCTCAAAGAAGGAGACCGACCTGGCCGGAATGGAAGGCGAGCTCGAGTCTTCTAAAAAGGAGCGGGCCGAGGCCGAATCCTCTCTACGGGCTCAGGCTGCTAGAGCTTATAAAGAAGGAGTGGATTGGGCCTCGGCGGAGTATGTGGCTCAGATTAAGGACCTGAGCCCAGTTCTGTATGAGATGAGGTGCATGGAAGCTCTTTGGGAATATGGGGTCCCTGAGGATGACCCTATATTTGCGAACCTCCCCCAATTTCAATCCGTCATACCCAGTCCCGAATCAGAGCCCGACTCTAACCCTCCAGAAGCCCCTCCTGAAGCCTTGGGCCCTACTCCTCCACCCTTGAATCCTGCCCAAGGCGCTCAGGCTTAACCTTCCTCCTCGTCTCCTCTGCCCGAGACCCCAGGCGTTCCTATCCCTGTTCCATCTGTCCCTCCTACCGATAAAGCCGCGGCGTCTGAGAAATAATGTATCTCTTTTTTTTTTAGAGGTGTACAGAATTGTGTAATCATTTCCTCCATTAATGAAAAGCGATTTTTACTTCTCCAATTGTCTTTCCATCTTTTCTGGCAATAATATACATGTGTTTAATCCTTTATCCCTGAGAAGACTCATGTTGGCCACCTCTATTGAATGAAATTGAGGCCCCTTGTCCCTAACCTGTTCTCCAAATCTTTAAGTGGCCGAGATTGGTAATTTTCTGGTTATAAGACCGGGACTTAACAATACATTTCTGAAGGAACTGTTTCACTAAAAGACCTTGTGGTCAGCTTAGACTTGTTCCCCCGAGGAGCGATCTTGCTGCTGGAAGCAAGTTAGCTTAATCGAACTGGGGCTGTATTGCCGATTTTGATAACTCGGGGAGTTCAGCTGAGCCTAAAAGCAGACCGAGTTCCGCGACTTATGAACGAAATTGAACAGCTAATTCCGTACTTAACCCAAGGGAGGCCAGGGAGTTGGCTTAAGGACCGGACTCGAGGAGGCTGGTCCTGTGACCGGAGCTTAAGGAGTTGGTTCAAGAACCGAACTCGAGGAGGTTGGTACTGTGATCAGAGGCGAAGGATTTGGTTCAAGAACCAAACTCGAGGAGGCTAGTCCTGTGACCGGAGCCTTGAGAGTTGGTTCAACAACCGAACTCGAGGAGGCTGGTCCTGTGACCGGAGCCTTGGGAGTTGGTTTAACGACCGAACTCGAGGAGGCTGGTCCCATGATCGGAGTCAAGATTCATAACTTGAAAGAGACAAGGCACACGTCTTCCATAAGTTCCTTCTTTTATTGACTTATCATTTGAGTACATTTAGAAGTAGTATTTCTTGAGGTGCGCGGCGTTCCACGGTCGTGATAATTCTTTAACATCCATGCTTTCAAGTCTATAAGTTGATTTCCCGGATGTTGAGATCACCTTAAAGGATCCAAGCCAGTTTGGTGCGAGCTTGCCTTCGCTAGGATTCTTGTCCGCTAGAAGCACTTTCTTTAAGACTAGTTCCCCAATCGAGAACTTTTTTTCTTTGACCTCTGATTATATCCTTTAGATAGCTGTTGCTGGTAGGAAGCCAAGCGGACTTGCTTCCCTCCGCTCCTCGGCCAAGTCAAGCTCTTTGGCCATATTTACTTCATTTTGCCCCTGGTCGAAGAGATCCGATCTCAAGGTTGGAAGGCCGACCTCAAGAGGGATTACAGCTTCCATGCCGCAGGCTAGGGAGAAAGGAGTTGCTGAAGTGGATCGTCTCGGGGTAGTCCTGTACGCCCAAAGGACACTTGGTAGTTCCTCTTCCCATCTGCCTTTAGCTCTGTCGAGTCTCTTTTTGAGTCCGTCTAGTACCACTTTATTCGATATCTCTTCTTGTTCGTTGCTCTGTGGATAGGTTGGGGTTACATAGAGGTTCCTGATATCGAGCTCATGGCAGAAGTTTTTAAAGAAGTTGGAGTTGAACTGGGTCCCGTTGTTCGAGACCAGAGCTCGGGGGACCCCAAATCTTGTGACAATGTTCTTCCATACAAAATTCTTTGTATCCCGCTCGGTGATGGAGGATAAAGCTTCTGCCTCTATCCATTTGGTTAAATAGTTAGTGGCCACTATCAGCCACCTCTTATTTCCTGGAGTCCGGTGAAGAGGTCCCACGATGTCTAGCCCCCACTGAGCGAAGGGCCACGGGCTGGAGAGAGGACTCAGGTCTTGCGCTGGTTGGTGCAGAGAGTGTGAGAACTTCTGACACTTTTCACATTTCCTGGCGTAGAGTTGGGCATCCTTCTACATGTAGGGCCACCAGTAGCCCTGACTGATGGCTTTGTAAGCCAATGATCTCCCTCCAATGTGGCTTTCGCAGATTCCTTCGTGAATTTCAAAAAGGAATCTTCAACCTAGCTTGGGTGGACACATTGGAGATATGGTCCTGTGAAAGACTTTCAATAGAGTTTTCCATTTGGGGATAGCAAAAAACGAGCTTCTTTCACTCTGATCTTGTGGGCTTCGTTCTTGTCTTCGGGGAGTTTATCTTCTTTTAGGAATGTTATGATCGGAATCATCCAGCTTGGACCGAGATCGACGCACAGGATTTGCCGAGGTGAATAAAGCTCTATACTTGATTTTTTCAATGTCTCCACATCAACTGTTCTTTTTTTTTTCCGGCTTTTACGGCAGAGGCCAAGCTGGCGAGGGCATCTGCATGACAGTTGGACTCTCTGCTGATCTGCTTGACTTCTTCTTTCTCAAACTGGGAGAGGAGCTGCTTTGTGTGGGCTAAGTAGGTTGCCATCCTTTCGTCATGGGCTTGGTAGTCTCCGCTTAGTTGGTTCGTCACCAACTGGGAGTCGCTAAAGACTACTAGCCGACGTGCCCCCAGGATTTTAGCGCTACCGAGACCCGCAATTAGTGTCTCGTACTTCGCTTCATTGTTCGAGGCTTTGAAATCGAGGGTAAGGGCTTGCTCGATGACGAGGCCCTCTGGAGATTGGAGGACTATGCCAGCGCCAGCCCTTCTAGATGTCGAGGATTCGTCAACGAAGACCTTTCAGGCCGACTCATGGAATTGTCTCTAATATCGGTCTTCCTTGGTCTCGGCTGCTTCATTACCCATATCGCCCCCCAGTTCGGTGTCGAGCGAGGTCGGTGCCGAACTAGGAGATGTGAACTCGACGATGAAGTCTGCCAGAATTTGTGCTTTGATCGCCGTCCTGGGTTGATATTGCATATCGAATTGCCCCAGTTCGACGACCCATTTGGACATTCTCCCGGAAAAGTCCGCCTTTCGAAAAAGGGACTTGAGCGGGTGCTCTATGACAACCACCACTGTGTACGTTTGGAAGTAGTGAGAGAGTTTACGAAAGGCGCTGACGAGTGCCAGCGCAAGTTTCTCGAGTGGAAAGTACCTGGCCTCGGCATCAAGCAGGATCTTGCTCGTGTAGTAAATGGGCTGCTGTTGCTTGTCGTCCTCTTTGACTAGTACCGAGCTTACTGCATGGTCCGAGACCGCTAGATAGAGATAAAGGAGGTCACCTTGTATCGGAGTGGACAACAGTGGTGGCGAGGAAAGGTAGTCCTTGAGTTTCTCCAGTGCTTGATCACATTCAGGGGTCCACTGCAATTTGGAGCTCTTTTTCAAGAGTTGAAAGAAGGGGCGACATTTGACCGAAGCTCGGCTGATGAAGCGTAGCAACCATCCCCATGAGTCTCTGAACTTGCTTTGCCGAGGTCGAGCTCTGAATTGCCTAGATTGCTGAAATCTGTTCTGGATTAGCTTCGATTCCTCTCCGGGTCACCGGGCTTCCTAAGAACTTGTCGGATCCGACGCCAAACGCACACTTGGAGGCATTCAGTTTAAGCTGGAACTTTCTGAGGATGGCGAATGTCTAGCGTAGGTCTGCCAAATGGTCCTGCGACTTTTTGGACTTGACAACCATGTCATCGATGTAGACCTCCACCGTCTTCCCGAGCTGTGCTTGAAACATCTTCGTAACCAATCTTTGGTATGTCGCCCCAGCATTTTTTAGCCCAAAGGGCATCACTTTGTAACAGTAGATGCCTCGAAGTGTTATGAATGCGGTTTTTTCTTCATCAGGCCTATGCATGGGGATTTGGTGGTAACCTCGGTAGGCGTCGAGAAAACTCATCCTATCATGTCCCGCGGTGGCGTCGATCATCTGGTCGATCTTCGGGAGCAGGAAGCTATCCTTGGGGCAGGCTTTATTAAGGTCGGTGAAGTCCACATAGACCCTCCATTTGCTGTTCTTCTTCTTGAGCACCACTGTGTTGGCCAGCCATTTCGGATAATGCACTTCGTGGATCGCTCAGGCTTCGAGGAGCTTGTCTACTTCTTCAACTACTGCTTTCGTCTGCGGGACCCCTGTTCTGCGAGCTTTTTGCACTATGGGCTTGTATTCGGGGTCCACGTTTAGTTTGTGGCACATGACCTCGGAGTCGATCCCAGGCATATCGTATGGGGTCTAGGCGAAGACGTCCTTATTCTGTAGGAGGAAGTTGAGTAGCTCGGACCTCTCTTCGTCGGGGAGCTGGCTTCCTAGTAAGAAATATCACTCGGGGTCGTCGGAATTGATCTTGACCTCGGTTAGTTCCTCTATGCTCTTCTGTTCTTCCATTCGACCGACGTCCTCGAGTTCGGCCATATACACTTGCTGCGGCTCTGTTTCGCCAGGCACTGTCTGGCCATCTGCTGGTCTCCTCGTATGGTTACTACCTTGATTCCCCCTCTGGCCTTCTCTAGTGGGAATTTGAGCTTCTGGTGAAAGGTGGAAGGTACTGCCTCCATGATATGCAACCAAGTACGCCCCATTATTACATTGTAAGGAGATGATGCGTCCACCACCATAAAGTTGGTCATCTTTGTGGCACCTCCTATTCGGACTTCGAGTGAGACCCTTCCCTTGGCTTTGCACTGAAGCCTACCAAGGGGACGCGGGCTTCCTGTAGATCGGACTCTGCTAGGCCGAGTTGCTTGAAACAGCTGAAGTAGAGGATCTCGAATGAGCTCCCTAGGTCCACAAGGACGCGCTTCACAGTGTAATTGTTCAGCCGCAGAGTGAGGATGAGTGCGTCGTTGTGGGGGAGCTGGACTCCTCCCAGGTCCTCGTTCGAGAACCAGATCTTGGGCTTTTCTTTCCGAGCTTTCTTTCCGACATCACCTGTTTGCCGTGGGAGGCACTCTTGGCTTCGGAGTGAGCTTGGGTACTTCCCCTGTTGGGAGCAGGGGCCAGGTGAATGACGTTGATGATGCCCGCTGGCTTGTCGCTGTCCTGATCCGTACTGGGTGGAGCGCGCTGCTGAGCTGGTTGATCCTCTCCCCCTCCTTGATGTATTCCGGAAGGTGCCCGTCCCTGACGAGCTTCATGAGGTGGGATTTCAGGGCCATGCAGTCCTCAGTCATGTGCCCGTGTTGCTTATGGTAAGAGCAGGACTTGCTCCGGTCTCGGGTGGATGGGTCGCCCTTCATTGGATGTGGCCACTGGAAATAGGGTTCTGCTTTGATTTTGCCAAGGAGTCTGTAGATGGGTTCCTTGAAGATAACATTGACGGCCTTGTAACGATCACCGGCCGGCTTGAACTTTGGCCTCTTGCTGCTCCCTGAGATGGAGGTTGAGAAGGTTGCAGAACTGGTGGTGGCCCTCTTCTTATCTGGTTTTTGTTTGGGGAACATCCATTCTCCTCTAGGGGTTTGGCCCTTTTGCGGGAGGCCAAACCGCTCGTTGCCTCGAGCTTCGTCTTCTTCTTGCTCAATGTATTGATTTACCTTAGCCATCAGTGCTTTCATTGTGGTCACGGGGGTTCGGACCAGGTCTTTGCGGAACTCATTGCCTGAGAGCAAAGCTTGCCGAAAACACATGATGGCGATGTCATCTTTGGCGTCTGTGATCTGGCTATAGATCGTCCAGAATCTTCTGGCGAATGGAGTGATGCTTTCATCGTCGTTCATTCAGATCGCCATGAGGTTGCCACCGTCTTCGGGATGGCTTGGTGAGCTTGAAACTTCTCAACGAAGGAGCTTCGGAGCTGCCGCCAGCTTGAGACCGACCCTCCAGGGAGCGCGCAGAACCATCGGAGGGGGAGGTCGCCTAAACTGGAGGAGAAGACTTTGCAGTTCAGGTGACCAACGTCCCCCTATACCGACATCCGCTGAGTGAAATGCCGGAGGTACGCTGCTGGGTCCGAGGTCCCGTCATAGAGGACGAGCCTTGGGACGCTGAATCTCTTGGGAAGAGAGAAGTCCTTTATTTTCTGAGAGAAGGGGGACATGCCCTGGTCTTTTGCATCGCAGGCCTCCGAACGGTCTCGGGTGAAATCGACCTCGGCCATCCGGGCCTGAACCTCCTGTTTGACGTAGTGGGCGAGCAGTTCCCTTAGGCCCGTGAGGTTCTCTGGCCTTGGGGACTCCAGCTCGCGACGCGACCCCCTAAGGTTGCTACGCAGATGGCTGCTGCTTGAGCCTTCTTCTTCACAGCGATCTCTTCTTCTGTCGTTGAGGACTTGCCTCAAGTCTCAGCTGTCCAGATGATTCTGCTGTCGTTCGAGATGTGGAACAAGAGTCCTCCTTTCTTTTGCCTTGAGCTGCTCTTGGAGATGGTGAATCAACGCCTCCTTTTCTTGGAGGACCCGGTTTTGGGCCTTGAGCTCTTCAAGCAGAGGGTCATCTTCTTCATGGGCTCGATGAAAGGACTGAGCATCATTGTGAGTGTGACGATGGGAGTGATGAGATTTTGCCCTAACAAGGGTTTTGCCTCGTTGTCGAGGATTCGACGGGAAACATTCTGCTGTGGACCCTCAAGTGGCTGAGCATCTGGGGGGTGAGGAGCCATATGGCGGTCGTCATGCCGGGGGAGTTCTGTCACAGGTCGGGATGAGGAGTTTGACTGGAAAACGCCTTCTGTGTACACGGGACCGGATTTCCCTCCGGATCTTCTCTGGTGGGGAATCGTCGAAAGCTCCTGTAGGACTGGGGGAACCTCCGTTGGACCCGGAGGGGGAAGAAGGGTTGAGTGGGTGTCGGTGGGCACTACTAAAGGTAATGACTGGAGCGGTTGAGGCTGCGGCTCTTGTTGCGAAAACGACGGTAACGGTGGTTGTTCCGGTGGTAGAAAGGACGACACTTTTCGGGATTTTGACGATCCCTCTCCGCCATTCCTGGTTTTTGGAGGCATGACTTTTGTAGGTTAGGTTTTAGCAAAGATCCTGTCCTCACAGACGGCGCCAACTGTAAGTGCCTAAAATTTACGGACTTGGTTAGGAGAGAGTTAGACTCTTGATTTGATGATTTTGGGAAAGGACCGACCTAGAGGAATTTGAAAGGAAAAACAAAGGTCAGAGCCCCTGGCTGCAGGCTGCCGAAGGCACTCCGATGCCTGAGTTAGTTTTGTAACTGAACTAAGGAAAAATGGAGAAGGAAGAGTATAGAGATCTGATTTCTTGGATACCTCCTATGGTTTTTCTTCATGCATTATATAAACGTGAGGGTCATCATCGGACTGGGCCCCTTAGGGGGAGATGAAAGTCCCGTCGGCTTGTACTTTTATCTCCTAAGTGGGGGTAGGTAAAAAGGGAACGTCCCATCGGGCGATTCCCCTATGTCTGCGGATGTGACCTCGAGATAAGGCTTGCCACTTATTTAGGTCTGGCGCCCACTCTATTTGTCAGTTCATCGTTTACCGCCATGGCAGTGCATTTATGGTCGCATTTATGGTTGAATGACAGGAGGGCCGAGATCAAGTTAAGGCCGAGACCGAGGTGGGCCTTTGTAGATGTGGTCACCGAGATGGGCTTCGGGGCTTTTTCCGGCCTGGCGCTTCTAACGAGCTTGGTAGTACTAAGGCCAGGGACTATCCTGTCCTTAGAGAATGACCCCACACAATCCTGTCATTAGGAAATGATCCCACACAGTGTCCATAATACTATTTAGGCGTTCCCACTTTGAATGGTAGCCTAGAGTGTGTGTTTTCCTTTTTAAGTATTGGTAGCCCTCAGATTTAGGCTATTGTTGGAGAAGGGGGAAGGAGAAGGGAAAAGGGAGAGAAATATGAAAGAAATATACCAGTTTTATTAAGCTAACATTGAGGTAGATTCATATAGTGTATCACATAAATGAAAACATATGAGAGCGATTATATTATATTGCAGTCTTATTATGGACTATCGTTGCCAGCTTGAACCAGACCGGACAAGACATTCGAGTAGATCTCACCTGTTCAAACCTCTTAGGGAACTCTAAAAATTCTATGAGGTTCCCATGTTTGAAACCTAAAATCTTATCCGGCCTTTATCATTATCATCCTCCTCCTCCTCTTTGCCTTATTCTATTTATTTGGGATCATGTTGAATAGTTCTATTTATTATCACCATCACCATCATCATTAAAGCCTTGTCCCAAGTCCCAAATATTTATTTTAGAGCTTTTCTTACAACATAGTTAATACATAGCATAAGTACACAGGATCATCCCTCTATTTTCTTGCATACATATACAAGCCAACCCAGATTAATGAAATAAGATTAAGCATGTTGTTGTAGATGATAATGATGATGACTACCGTTCCAATATGGCAGATGCCATCATCTAGCCCACCATATACTTAATGGATAATGTTCGTGTTAGAATTATCGTGCTTACTTGTGGCCCAATGATCGCATGCCCATGTGGGTCCCCTACTTTAGATGACCAACTCACTTAAAGACTCATATTTTGGTAATTCTTGGCCTTTGGAAGAGTTGGTTTTGTATTGGAAGTCGGTCAAAATTGGATCCCAGTCCTCTATATCCGGGCAGTTTTGACTTTGGTTGACTTGAGCTATTCTGTACATGGATTTGAGATCAGTTAAATTTTCTTGCCATGGGAGCTTGTTTTTGACCTCTTCATAGTGGCTTGACTGCCTGAAAACTGGTTGAGTGTGAAGTTTTGCCTAGGTTTGAGAACTAGAGTTTGGTGTCTTCAATAACCTCGGATTGCTCTAAAACTTTGAGGATTATCTTAAATGGGCATTCTTAGACCTTTGAATGGGGTTCACCTTGTTCTAATCTTTCGAGCAAGTCCAACTGCTGTCATTGGGGTTTAGGTCCGAGTATTTGAAAGTTCTTGGACACGGAGCTGAATTTTAGTGATGAGCTTCCTATTGAGCTTCTAATGACTCCTGGAGCTTATCTTGAGCTTCTTTCATCCGAATGAATATCTCTGAGTCATTGCTTTTAATGCAGACAATCATGTTGGCTTTTGACTAATTTTGACCTGTTTAGGGTGCATGTGTGATTTTTTGCATGCTAACAAGTACAGGACTCGCAACTGCGAGGATTAACAAGAGACAGTCAAGACTTGGTGCACCTCGCCTACCTCTTAGCACCCGCCGATCCCTATAGCATCAGAACCCAACTCGTGATAGCCAACACTTGATATATCGAATACCTACACGGAACTCGACATCAATATGCCCACAACTCGAACTCGGTAACACCAAAATACCTACCGGTGTATATCACAGTCCATAACAATATCTGTAGCAAAATGTACAAATAGAATAGGTGTATTCGGGTTACATGTGTTTTACTAGTGCGAGTGCATACAGAAGATCGTGTTGTGTCTGTGAGTTAACCCTATTAGCCTAACGAAGCAGCCATTTCGGTTAAGTGGGTCCAAGTAAGCAAAATGGCATTTCGAGACTAACAAATCATGCCAGTATCAATTGGGTTAAGGCAGTGTCAAGTCTAGGGGTTGCCTAGGTCTAGATCTATAGTAACTCCTCACATGACTAGGGCTATTTAAGGGACCCATTTATAACAGTGATTGTGTGGATATTACCCTCTTATGGCCTCAATCATGCGTGGAGTGAAAACCTTCCCATCAAATTAGTTTACACCTAAAGAGTTAAGGTTCTAATATTAGTATCGGGTTACAGTCTTAACGGACAAGGCCAACGAGTTCAACGAGGAGGATTGAGGCATATCAACCTCAACTAGGCCACAGTTCCTCGGTACAAACGAGCATAATTTCGGTCAAAAATGGGTAGGAATAGTATAGCGGATCTGGGCTACAAGGGAGGTGGCATTGAGCCAGAGCTCGCTCACCAACCAATGCAGTCACAACCATGGATCCCGTCATCCAAGGAGGGAACAACGATCCATGCAAACGTCCCAATCCCAAGGCATGACATTCACAAGCCATCAACGGTTAGGGGTGCATTGGGTTAAACGGTCTGTCACGTCCCCCCAAACCCGGTTAGTGACTAACTGATTCAAGGCGTGAGATTTAGGTCTAATTAAGAAAAATTCACCCATTATACCCAAAATTCTAAGTCCGTTCTGACGATTGCATATTTAAACCTCGTATAAATAAATAGCCTGCGGAACTTGACAATTAATTGCTTTACGATTCTTGTATAAATTACCAAAGCAATGCATGCATTTTATTCTCATTAAATATAGGCTTCCTCATGTGGGCCCTACTTCCGTATCCTGTGTTTGGATTCCTTCCTCTGCGGACTTAGGGCACGTTTGGTAACGGGAGAGGATTCCTCTCTTTGGATGAATCCGTGGTGCCATGGATTATGACTTTCTTTAGAAAGAATTTATGAGGGAGAGGATTCTTCACGTTCCACGTTTGGCTAGCACAGAGGAATTACATATGATTCCTTCAAACCTACGTTTGGTAAGCGAGAGAAATCCGTGGAAAAAAAAAAGTATCCATAAATAAGTACGATTATCTCCATCTCAAATTCATTAACACCAACCATCATATCTTATATCCTAAATCACCATCTCTAATTTTACCTACCCTATATCCTAAAAATGATGAAAAATATAAACTCTCCGAAGTTGAAAAAATATTTTTTGAAAATTCTGACAGTCTCCCTTTGACTGGAGAGCATTTCTATTTTTTCCAACTTATTAAGTACTTTATAAATCAATATTCATATAAATGCTCCTGGGCTGAACCAACTAGTAGTTATCTCACCAAATGGAGGATTCTTTCTCACTAGATAAATGCTCTTGCCTCTACAAAATTTTCTACATCATCTCCCTCATTACCCAAACAGCAAGGCGTATGACTCTATTTATTTATTTCATAACGACTGCTGTTATAGAGAGAGATGAATATATCACATTTGAATTGAATCTTGAAAGAGATCATATTTCAAAGAGGATTACATAATGCTCGGACCATATTATTGTCATCAAATTAAAATAATGAGAAAGAATTACATTTCAGATGAATATTAAAAAAGAACATATTTTAAACAAGAATTATACAATGCTGGTCCAATATTTATCATTTTCATTCCGGTGAGCGCATAGATGGCCCCTATTTTTCAGAGGTTCAAACCATTTTGCCAGCTATGCATGGGACATGACAAAGAGCTGTTATGAGTTTTATAAGCTTCTCAGGCAAAATTCTGGTTTGATGTCTTCTCAGGCAAAATTCTGGTATGATGTCTTCTCAGGCAAAATTCTGGTATAAAAATGCTTCTTTCCTTACTCTAAGAATCCTCCATATCTGCATCCCAGAAGCCCCCAACAAATGTAACTTCATCAGGTCTTACACTTCTATCAACCTGCATTTTGCTAAACAAGTCATACATATACAAAAAAAAAGAAAAGAAAAGAAAGCAGAAGCCAACATTTTCTGAGAGTAAATTTAGCACCAAAACTTCAAAGTGTATTAACACCACAATGATTTTAATAATCCATTCATAGTGGCCTCCATTTTCGATGGACCCTTTTCCTAAGCAAGTGTTGTGTTGCCCTTATTTTCATCTACCTTGAATTGATTTCTCTAGTGCAGATTCCTAGCTTTCATATATGATTCTGAGATTTTATGTGAAACACAACAAATTTGAACTATTGCTGGCATATTATGAACTGGAAGACAGCGACGGTTTAACAGGTACTGCATGCTTTTGAATTTTAGATGATGGCGGCTTAAGTGTTGATCACAATGACTCCTAATAGATACGATAAGGCATTAACAATGGTGACGATGACTTTTTTGCACAATTTGTAAACGATTGATTACAGGCTTCGAACCAAACTAATATCATTTGCTTCTAGGTGTATATGATTATTCTGGATTGAGTCTATGAATGCTTTCCATCAGACATGGGTCTGTTGATGGGTACCATAGATGGAAAACTGATGCAGCTTTCCTAACTGTACTAAATTCAAATGCTTTTCATCAGACAGGAAAAGTGGCTTCACATCCTATGTAAAAATGACCAACTATAGGCCCTGTTTGGATTCTTGAGCTCGGTTAGCCTGCACTTTTTTACCTATAACTGTTAACTTGTTATTTATTGGTTATGGCTTATGACTTTCAGCTAGGAAAAAAAATCCACCTTCAATGGAAAAAAGACCAAATACAGTATTGTTAGGATTAGCTCATTCTGGTTAAATTGGCTCAAGGTTTCCACTATTACCATCAAATCAATAAATGAATCACTAAACCATAGGAAGAACATCCATAGATAATGGGCTAGATCACTAAGCCACAGGTGCAACATGCACAGATGCAGCCATCAAATAAATAGGTTGGACCACAAAACCATAGGCACAACATTGCATAGATGCAGCCAATCAATGTCTCATTTGGGAGTGGAAGTTAAAAGGTACATTTCCAATGGTTCTTATAGTTGATAAGAATGCAGTGAAGGCATGGGAATGAGATGAAATGCAGAGTTAAGTCTTTCTATCAAAGTAATAATCCATGTCCTAGAAGAGTTTGGAATAAGTATGGCTGTTTAAGAATCCCAATCCTAGTCTTGAAGGTGTGGAGTATCTGGCAAAGTGGTTGACTCCAACAAGGGTAACTCCTTGGGATCCCCTTTTAAAGTAGGATGGGAACCCTAATTCAGATCATACAGAAGACCCTCGCCATTCAGAAGCAGTTCTCGTAGTCACGACAGTTTGGAAAGAGCCAACCCCATATGAAATTAGCAAATCCATGGCTTAGCATCCCAAAGGTTCTGACTGATAGTTTCAGTTCCACCACTGCAGTATATTTTCTAGG
Source organism: Cinnamomum chago (assembly GCA_038049695.1). Lineage (NCBI taxonomy): Eukaryota > Viridiplantae > Streptophyta > Magnoliopsida > Laurales > Lauraceae > Cinnamomum > Cinnamomum chago. The sequence continues at coordinate 22,754,466 of CP142462.1, read as the reverse complement.
TGAAAACAACATGATATCAAAATGAAAAGAATTGTAGAACTCAAAGACAATTGACATTTATTTCATCAGCATAACCAATATTTGTATCACTACAGTGCCTTGGGAAAAATATAAAAAGCCCAAAAAGATGGCATTATTCACCTGAATCATCTCAAAAGAGCCAATCAACCTGCAAAATGTACTATATTGAATAAGTCAAAGGTTCTGGAGCTATTCAAACTATCACTATGTGATTCAAAGGCAACCTACAATCTCCAATAATATAGTCTCCATCTAGATATAGAATCAACAGCCCACAAATCAGAATTCAAAATCTTACCAGAAGTGGAATTGGATTTCCTAATCTGCATTGATACACTGTAAGTTGTTCATCGATTAGAAGGGTCAAACAACACCCAAACCTGCATTGTGTAGAATTACCCACATCCAAATAAGAAAGAAGCTTGCAAAAGCCCAGTAACAGAGCAAGAGAATGAGAAAATCCAGCCTAATAGAGCTACCATACTATGGAGGTGATCAATTTCTCAAAACCTTTACCCAATCAGAACAACTCAGCACAATCATGTCCGGTCCAAATATATCAATACAAATAGATGTTAATAGAATCTTAAGCAGAAACTCTTACGCCCACATGAGATTCATGGGGATGCATTTAATAAGATCCATATTTAGATAAAAGAAGATGAATTCATAAGCTAGCCAGAATCACCAACAGAAAGGATAAAAGATCATACAAAACTCATACCATATCATAGTTCATTCACTACAGGATAATGAGAAATTGCACTTTGCAATGGCCATACACAGAAAAAAATAACTTGTAAAGTGCAGAATCTCATAGAATTATAAGGACAACTTAGTCCATTTATGAGTTTTCTCAAGGCAGCATTTTGCTATAGCCTAAACCCAAGCATGAGGAATGAGGTGAACTAATATGCTTTGGAACATCAATCAACTTCTACTTTTGCAACTACCAGGTCATTCATGGTTGGAGTGTATGAAAAATGAAAATGCAACCAATCAATTAACATAATCAGGCTGATTCCATGAATGAAATGCTCTTTTCTTTTTTACCTTAAGAAACTTATTGTATATGATGTGCTTACTGCTTCTGGGGAGCAACACCCATGATCAGGCTTTCAGTGGTTCTGCTTTATCCAGAGAAGGACAGATCAGGATACATCTTACATCTGAAACACATGTTAACATAAAATTAACTTGTCATGTTACATAATTAATGTAATTGAAAGTAATTACATATTTGAACTAGATATAAAGGAGTAATAATAAGAAGGTTTCTCTGTATGAGACTCCTAGCAGGCAGAGTGTCAATGCCTTGTATCCTTTAATTGAGATCTTCAAGCCAAACAGTAATATGGGAAGGTCTTGCATATGGGCTCTTCTTGCATATGAATGAGTGGGAAATGTGCATTCCTTTCTTCTTCATTACTTGCATGAGCTACACACCCACACCCACATACACACCCAAAACAGAGTAATTAAATAAACTGAAGCATCTTCTTAAAGATATAATCATCATGATATTAACATTCATGAAAGAGGAAATAAAAAGGAGAATTCAGATGCACTTTGATTTGTTCAGGAATGTGGGGCATCAACATGTCCAATTATAATGAGTACCAGGATTTGGACTGTAACAAGCCCATCTTCACACATTAACATAAACATAACAAAGAAGAGCCCAATCAGATCCAACAAACCATTCAATTAAAATGGCAACTTTAAAAACAACATTGCAAAGGAAAAGGAAACATACACATTGGATTATTGCAAACCAAAACCAAAACTTGCTATCCACCTGCATTAGCACAGTAGCACCAACATGCCACATCTCAAAACACAATCCTTTGGAAACATGGTAAATTAATATCCTCACTTAATCCTTCACTCAAGAGATTGACTGATGTGAGTCTTAAGAGGCAAAGACCTGGCCTCTACCCCAACACTGAGGCTGATGTTCAAAGTTAGTTCAATTCCATAGAGAAAAGCCACTTGGAAATTTGACAATTATTACCACAATACATACAACATTGCAAGTCATGAAACAAAGTCACGGTAGAATTTCTCAAACACCACCATACATGAACAACAAACACAACACCCAAGAGAGTGAAATGGCGCTAGAAAACATAAAAGAACATCAAAATGGCGCGATTCAACATCCATCACATTGAAAAATATCAGAAAAGTTTGCATCCATCACAACCAATCCATTAACAAAGAGTGAGGTGAGGTGTTTTTTTTTTTTTTACAAATGATAAGTATATATTCCCAAGGGAAAGTGCTAATACACACAAAAAAAAAAAAAAATTAGGAGCAGCTCCACCCCACTTGCATCTTAGCTTAGAGACACAACCGAGGAGGAGCTGGACCACCCAAAAAGCATGCCTAGAGGTTGGGCTAGCCAAAAAACCTCTTCATCAGTCCCCACTTACAAAAATATTTATACCAAAAACAGAAGGAAGACCCCAAAATTTGTCAAGCTCTCCTTCCCCCCTAGCTTCCCACATGTCTTTAGATAGATTCTCTCTAAAATCTGTCATAAATTGTCTATCCGCATCACTAGGACCAACAACATTATCCTCTTTGATATCATGGTCTTGTTCATCGTTAAGATCAGCCTCCTCCATCATCTCATTCAGTGCTTCTCTGAACAATTCATCATAAAGATTCCATCGACGGATAAAGTTGTGTACAACACAACATGCCACAACGATCTTCACTTGTGTCTTGATAGGATATCTTGGAGGAGTTTGGAGAAGGGCAAATCGCTGCAATAGCATCGCAAATGTTCTCTCCACTATATTGCGTAGCTTTGCATGCCGCAAGTTGAACAATTCATGTTCAGTTTTAGGCGCTTGTGTTGTGGACCATTCTTTAAGGTGATACTGAACCCCACGAAATGGTGCTAAAAACCCCCGCGTATTTGCATAACCTGCATCCACAAGGAAAAATTTTCCTACAAAACAAAATTGGGACAGTCATTTTATGCCTTAAACATAATAGGCTTTATGCATTTAATGACAAAGGGCTAAAAGTTTACTACTAGTTGGAACACGTAACCTATTATGGGCCCGTCTCCAAACCACATGTTGTAGAATCTTCGAATTCGATGCCGATCCTTCCCATCCAGCGCAGATATACTGAAAATACATATCAAATGATACAACAGCCATAACATTCTGTGACAATCCTCCATTCCTATTGCGAAAACGGACTTGATCTTCAAGTCTAACCCATGCTGGGATATGTGTACCATCTATTGCTCCGACACAATCCTATAAACAAGTACAACATGTATCACCATATGGCATATAGTTTTTTGCAATTCATTATCATAAAACATTTACCTTGAAAGATGGATAGAACAAATGATTATTTGTTATCTCAGGTGGACACTCCCCTTCGAATTGCTTCACATAATATGGCGCGAGTTTTACAATTGCATCCAGTGTCAAGTTAAAGTATCGGCTGATTGTTTCTCCTGAATGTTGGAACAAGTTCTGCATTATGCGATTTCTTTGGCTGTGGCCAATAGTGAATAAAAATATTGCCAATTGCTCTTCCACTGACACTGCACGAGAATCTCTTAAATGTCCCCTGTGCTTTAGCTCATTGACTAATAGTAAAAAACAACCACTACTCATTCTGAATATATCAAGACATTTACGAGGGTGTCCAGTCAAGATCTCATTGAGATATGCCCTTCCACTTTGTGCAGATTCATGAACTTTATCTTTGGTTAGATATTGGTAACGGTACCATAAAAGACATGTTGACGTAACAACACTAGTTAATAGTAACAGAAGATCCTGTCTATCCATGCTGCTAGTGAAGATGGATATAACCAATTGAAATAAGTCATGACATTCCATAAAGTTGAATAAAAGTGTTCATGACATTCCAACAATAAAAAGACATAAAGTGTTAATATAGTTATACATGATAAAAAAAAAAGAAAAAAAGAAAAAAGAAAGCATATATGAGTCCAACAAACCAACTATGACCAGCAATTAGAAGTCCAAGATAATAACCCAAAACACCAGTGTTACACATGTTAAGGAAGTTAGTTGTTAAGGAAGGTAAGTATAAAGAGCTTGCGATATTCGTTATCTAAGGCCAGAAACTGCGACGCCTTCTCTTCATTTCCTAGTTGTTGAAACGCCCTTAACTTCATTACTGGCTCTAAATCAAGGGGTAGTATTGCTTCCCACACCTTCTTCATTCGTTCTTCAAATGTATTCCTTGCCATTATGTGTATCGCATCTGCCATGTTTTGGACAACTGCCACCATTGCATCCCCTGCGCTTTGGCGCCTTGTTGTTTGACGGGAGGAGCCTCCAGGGGTGGCACTACGCCCCCTATCTGTAGAGATGTGTTCATCCCCAACCTCCTCAGTGTTTGGGGTGGCATCATTGTCATCATTCGGGTCATGTCCATCCAAGGCATCATTATGTATGGAAGGTGGTGATTGAGTAATATCATTTGCAACTAATTCATCTCGACCATCGGCAATTAAGTCGCCAAATATTTCGCACATGATGTAGTAGTCGGGCATGGTCCTAGACCTATACATGCTGGCTCCAGGATGTGCCTGTGTTTCAAAATAATAACAAAGAAAAAAAAATTATACTTGCATTTCCCAAAAAGATTTTATAAATTGAATAAAGATCTCACCGCTATGTAATCATCCCACACCCTGCTTCCGCAGTGACTTTTTTCCTTTCTTCATCCCATCCAAACCCACTTAAGTTTAGCATAGCCTTCATCGCGCTATACCATTTGTAGTAGCTCTTCAACCTATTCTTCAACTTATCTTTGCTGAATTTTGGCCCAAACTTTGTTTGCATTTCCTTTGATATCAGACCCCATCCCTCCGAGGTAAACCCCCCAGGGATAACTTTCCCTTCTTTGCACATTTCAAGCATGATGTGGAGGAGCGCTACATCATTTGTGCCCGTCCACTTCATGTTTCTCAAAGTAGATCCTCTTGCGGCTTGAGAGCTACTTGGTTGAGACATCCTACATTTTTCATTCAGTGTTAAACAAACAAGTTTTACATATATGTTGATTTGGAATACCGCCCATCTTTTGATTAGAAAAAAACACTCAAAAGTTTCTTGCCGTAATAAAGCTGAACCCTACCTATTTCCCATAAAGAACATTTTATGGGTGCCCATAAACAATGAGACCTTCAAATTTATCTTTCATCATCTATCATGAAAGTCATATCCCTAACTATTACTACCGACTTGAAGCACATGTTGACCCAGCCTATTTAGGTATAGGGCATAATATTCAAGCCTTTTTTAATCTGATTGAAAATTTTCTAAGTTGGGATCGTTGTATTAGTTAGGTTTTGCAAACCAAGTTCTCACATGAGTTCAAGAATGTATATTAAACATATTGATATTATACACAAACAACAAAACACCAAAGAGAGGTGGCATAGCATATCATATTTTCTGATGGCTTCTCCACATAGATTTATATGTACAAGCCAACAAGCAAAGCTGCTAACAGCTGACATTTATACAGTTGATAGATAAAAAAGTGTATTTCTTCACTTGCACCAAACGAAAGCTGCATAGGCAAGACATGTGAATTTAAATGATAGGTGGGCTACTCCATAAATAAAACTCATCCAAAACCAAGTCGGTTTGGCTCGTAAAAGAAAAAGAAATGAGTAAAGCATGTGCACATCTACATGTATATGAAGCAATGGAATATGAATAGTGAAAAAAATAAATATATCTATTTATGAAGTAGCGGATCATGAATATGAATATCTACAAGAATGATGGTATAAATGTAGAGGTGAGCATGTATCCACCATTAAGGAACACAAGCAGAGTGGTTGGTAAGCAATTTTTTCAACCCCAAAGACACCACTATAAATAGCATGCTCTGTTAGAAAAGAATAAGTTCTAACTTTTTCCTCTGCATTATATAGCTCGTTACAATTCCCATGAGCAGTTACTATGCATGTTAAACATGAAATTGAAAAAATTTGTGACAGTGAGACCTGACATGTCCACACTGATATCATCATCAGCTAAGCATTAACCCATTTATCTTTCCTATCATACTATTCACCCCCACCCCATATTATCAATCTACTTTGGGCCAGCAATTTCTAACATAATGGCTTTTGGTGTACTATATCAAAAGCAAAGCCCACAAGATCACACCATACTCACATCTTCACAAGCAAAATAACAGAACAAAAACTAAAGTAAGTGGATCATTAAAAAATGGGACAAACAGTAAATTGAGAACAAGCAAGATGTCTCGTGCATTGAATTAAGCCATGGAACCAGGACATATGGACTTTGACTGTGACCATGTAAATATGAATAAGTCTATCAATTGCACATATCAAATTAGGTAATGCATAATATGCATTTGTCCCCCCAATAGCCCAAACGGTCCACAAAAATGGACTGGCCCACTCACAGCTGAATGTGCAATCCACCATCCCACTGAATGAGGCGTTCATCAATTCCAGCAAACAACCCATTTGAGAAATTGGCCACTTTTGATTCTTAAAATCAATAACTATTGAAGATAGATGGTACAGTTGAAGATAAAAAAAAAAGAAACAACAACTTAGAAGAATCAAGGGTGGTTCACTTCATCAGAAGCTTCAAGTTCCAGGATTGTCGTGTGTTCAATAAACTCCCAACCACAATCAACTTACAAAAATGCTTATTCCATAGTGATACTAATAACTATTTTTTTATTTGTTCCTAACCCATCTTTCGTTATACATTTGACAATGAGAACTCCTCCTTGGTCTAAAAAAACCTTAGAGCAAGTCACTGAAATGCCTAATGCTCGAAACAGAACAGAAATCTTCCTACAAAAACAGATCACATTCCCACAAAAGAAAAGATGTAAGAAATCAAGAAAAGAGGTAAGAAATATGCAAAATGGGGGAAAAAATGAAAAAAACAACAAAAACCCTAACCTGATTTGTAGTGAATGACTCCACAGGAGAGAGAGAGAGAGAGAAGAATGGTGGAGCAAGATGGCACAGCCAGACGGTGAAGACGGTCGAGGTCTACAGGTACTGTAGGAGGGCTGGAGATAACCTTGGGTCTCTGTTCCTTGTTGAGAGAGGAAAATGAGTGAGACTACAGTTGTAGCAATGCGGAGTCCAGCCACCTCTGGGCGTGTCGAAGCAGATCTGATCACCTCCGTTCTGTAGTAGCTTTCATCATCGCGTCGTCGCCACCCTGGTAGCTGCAGTAAGAGAAAAGATAGGAGTCGAGAGAGAGCTCGGGAGACGTTGGGGTTTTTGATTCAGCGCAGAAAATGTGGCTTATATACCCCTTCTTAAAAAGCAACGATTTATGGGGTCCGAGGGGGGGTGGTCAGACCGTAGATATCCCCTCTACCGTGGATTTTGGATTTTGAAAATCTTCTCAGCATGTTGCACCCAAACATGGGTTTTCCACCATAGCACGGAAAATTGACATGGATTCCTCTGAGAGGATTTTTGCCAAACGTGCCCTTAAGGGGGTCTCTTTGTCATGGTAGAATCCGGGCTTCCACGGGTTTTACGCAGGCAGGGTTTCTATCTTGGGTCTTAGCCCGCTTCGATTAAAAGGGTCTTCTCCCATTGGGCCAACGCATTATTGGGCGACTTTCATGGGCCCCAACCTTTTTACCCTTTCTCGAAGGCTGGTTCTATGGGCCCGGCCTATTGTACATACCTACAGGTATTATTTCCAACTTGTCTCCGGACAAACCACGAAGGTGACGGGTAGCTCAAATTAACATCACCCCATTACAGTCCAAGCCTATGTCATTCAAGTATTTGGTTTCTAAGTACACCAACCATGTCAAAGGTTTATGAATATTCTAACTGTGGAATATTCGGTTTAAGTCCATCAATGGATCAATTTTCGAAGGGAATTAAAGGTCCATATCCCAAGTTAAGATGTTCCTAAAATGTATGAAAGAAATGTGGAGAAGATGCCCCAAAAGGCCCCTGCAGAAATGGGTCAAATCAAAACCGCCTCCAGCCGGAGCCATGTCCTTTGATCAGACATGGCCACGGTAGACCGTGAGAAGCCTACGGTTGACCGTGGCTTTGTCCGATGCCCATCGGACATGGGCACCTTGAGTCACTGTTTTCTAAATTTTCACCTATTTTTCCTTGAAATCTGTGTGGGGGCATTTCGTAATCACGGGATCGTGTGGGGCCGCTCCTCGAGCTCGGGGTATCCTTGGTCTTGGTGTTATCCAAGCTCGGTCGTAGAGCCATCTCGGGCACGCGTGGGACCCGGCTCGTTGGCCATGATCATGAGCATCCACCTCGGTCTTGGTCTCAATCCTGATCTCGGCCTCCTGTCATTCAATCATAAATGCAGCCATAAATGCGCTGCCGTGACCGAAACGGCGAATTGACAAATAGAGTGGGCGCCGGACCTATATAAGGGGCACGCCTTATCTAGAGTCATGTCCATAGGCAAAGGATGATGGTCCGATGGGACATTCCCTTTTCACCTACCCCCACTCAGGAGATAAGAGTACACTCTGATAGGACTCCCGTCCCCTCAAGGGAACAGTTCAATGATGACTTTCACGTCCATATATTGCATGAAGAGAAACCATGAAAGGTACGCACGATCTATCCCTCCCACACTCTTCTTCTTCCATCTCTTTCAGTTCTCGCACTGACTTGAGCATCGGAGTGCCTTCGGCTACCGCAGCCAGGGGCTCTGATTCATTATCTTTTTCTTACACAGGTCATTGGAGGCTGGATCCTTTCCCCTTATCTTCCCAATATCTTCAAATCAAGAGCTTAATCCTCTAATAATCAAGTTCGTAATTTTTAGGCCTAAGCCTTGTGGGAACAGGATCTGTGCCAAAGCCTCTACAGAAGCCTGAAAGTCCTGAGGATCCTAACCCTAGAGGGGGGGGGTGAATAGGGTGTGCTACAAGTATGACCAATTTAGACCAATTTTAACTCTTAACAAAAACTAGTCACATGTGATGATTAACCATACAATATGCGGAAGCTCAAATAAACAATCACCACAATAGCATGCACCACAACACCAATGTTTATAGTGGTTCGGCCTCAATGCCTACGTCCACTACCGGCTTGTGATCCAATCACCCCACCGGATTTCCACTATTTATGCTTTTTCAAAGGCTAAGCAATAACCTATACAAAGTTGTTTTTCTAGGCTAAACAACAACCTCTCAATGTGCTTTTAGAGGCTAAGCAATAACCTTTACAAGAAGCTTTTCAAGGCTAAGCAATAACCTTTACACAATGCTTTTCTTAGGCTAAGCAATAACCTTTACAAATCAAGAAGATTTTCTCAAAGAAAGTGTTTACACAACACTCTAAGAGATTACAATTTAAGCTCAAATTAATTTGCCTCTAAATAGGCGGATTTGAAAGTTTAAAACAAACTCACACAAACACTATATGAATGCAAAGATGAATGCTCATGATGTGTGTGTGTGTGATAACTTCAATCAAGTTTAAAAAGGAGGCTTATTCAAATGTATGCTCAAAGCATTTCAAAGTTTAAGGCACATAAAAGATTTGATTGAAGTTTAATGCAAATCACATGTATGTAAAATAACTTGTTAATGATATGAAAATCAAAGAATCACAAGTTGTATGAAAATGACTAACTTAGAACATGTGATGCATGTGCAATGTTGTTTTCAAAACCAAATTAATTTTACTAATGTTTAAATGAATGAAAACAACAAGTTATGTTTCAACCAAGAAAATGAATCATGCTATATAAGGGAAATCAAAGATTTAGGCTAAGCATGATTAAGAAGATTTAAAAACAACTTGGATGAAAACAAAGTGAGGAATCCAATCTTAATTACATCAAAGATTAAGAGAAGAATGGATTCATCACATCATAGTTAACATGCACAAAATCAATTACCAATAACTTAAACAAAGCATGTAAACTATGTTTTAGAAAGGTAGAGCTTACTTGGTGGTTTAACTCATTAATCCAAGCTTTAGCTCTCCTAATGACCCTCTAGTCTTTCCAACTTCATCCCCTTTCTATGGCTCCAAAATGCTCTCAAAGGTTCATGTGTTCAACTCTAAAGAAGTTGGAAATGAATGGACTTTATAGCCAAAAAACAGTTAGTTCTCGGTCGACCTAGAAACAGGCCTCGGTCGACCTAGACCACACAACGGTCGGATTTCTGACCGTTGGAGCTCCCAGGCACTTTCTGCCTGCAGTGTTCCCGGTCGATGGGGACACAGGTCTCGGTCGACCTGGAACACAGCAGTTTCTGGCCCGGGACCAAAATTCCCAAAATTGCATATTTTTTGCATATTTCAAAGTTTTTCTTGAGGGAACTTTTTGGGCCAATAAATCAAGCTTGGAAACATGTTTTAAATCATTCTAAGGGGTTTAAAAACATGAAACATAAAAAGCCTAAAATGATTCAAAAGATTTAAAAACATAGGCTAGCTTGATTCTAAAACTTTTTCCAGAAACAAATGCATCCAAGTTTTAAAAGCAAACATGCATAAAACAATACTTTTCCAAATCTAAAAACCAATGCATGTATAAATCAAGATTTCAAGATATTTTAAATCAATGCAAGTGTGTGTAAATCAAATGATGCTAAAGTGAAAATACATCCGTCAAATTGCAAATACAAAATCCCTAACAATCTCCCCCTTTGGAATTTGATGGCAACTTACTCACCATAGAAATTACACACTAAGTCTTCAGCTCTCCCTAAGCTGGACAAGTCTTGAAATCTTCTTGGATGCTCCTTCTCTTAGCTTGGGCTCTTGGGCTCTTTTCTTCAATCTTCATGATGCTTGGTGCTTGATCATTCTTCAATCTTTCTTTCTTTATGTCCAAGCATCTTCTTTAGCTCCAAGCTTTCTTTCTTCTATTAGCTCTCCCCCTTTGACCATGCCTTTCTCTCCCTTTGGCTAGATATGCATTCTCTCCCTTTGTAGAAGATCATACATAACTCTCTTTAGGAAGCTTGGACATTCTCTTCACCCTTTTTGAGAACTTGAATGCTCTCTCCCCTTTTGAAGAATAGGATAGAAGATCATACATAACTCTCTTTAGGAAGCTTGGACATTCTTTTCACCCTTTTTGAGAACTTGAATGCTCTCTCCCCTTTTGAAGAATAGGAGATCTTTGAGTACTTGAATGTTCTCTCCCCCTTTGCCATTAAATTGCAAAGGTACCTACACACATGAAACAAGAAAAATACCTTTTAGTAGCACCTGTTAACAAATGAAATCGAAAATGAAATACATAACAAGCTATCATGTATGGAAGTTATCTCTAAGGGCTCAAAGTCAATCCAAGGGTCAATTTGATCAAAACTAATACTTCCTATGAAGGTTTACACTCCCCCTCAATCCATTATCTCCTTTTGTCAAACTTTTGACAAAGATTTAACTATTAGGTGCAAGAAGAAGATGGTTTAACCAAATGAGGGTCAACTTCAAGGAAAGGATTAGATTCATTTAACTATAGAGCACAATATGATCAAATTACCATAAGAGAGCTAGGTCTAAAGAGAAAAGCAATCATGGATACCAATTGGAAAAACAAAGAATACCAATTGAGATTTAAGGATATGACTATTAAATCAATCACTCTAAAATGGATTTAAAAGTATAACTATTAGAAAAAAAAATCCAAATTAGAGCTATCCATGAAGCAATGGGGTTTATTAGTCATAGCATCAAATAATCTAACTATGGAGAACATATGCTATGAAAATTTTGAACTCATTTCATTCAATCAATAAATATGACTATTAAATTGCAAGATGAGTGAAATGAAATTCAATCATGAAGCCAACCTCAACTAATAACCAACCAATATTATGAACACATAAACATGGTTGTCATGAGATATACCTATATGAGCAAAAGAGGTGGCAACATGAAAATTATGATGCTAATGGTGTGTGACATGGAACAATCATATTACTTATCAAGTTCAATCCAATGTACACATGGTCTATCACAATCACAAGAAATCAAATCAATCATAAATTATACCAAATGAAACCAATTGTGTGGGGGCATTTCGTAATCACGGGATCGTGTGGGGCCGCTCCTCGAGCTCGGGGTATCCTTGGTCTTGGTGTTATCCAAGCTCGGTTGTAGAGCCATCTCGGGCACGCGTGGGACCCGGCTCGTTGGCCATGATCATGAGCATCCACCTCGGTCTCGGTCTCAAGCCTGATCTCGGCCTCCTGTCATTCAATCATAAATGCAGCCATAAATGCGCTGCCGTGACCGAAACGGCGAACTGACAAACATAGTGGGCGCCGGACCTAGATAAGGGGCACGCCTTATCTAGAGTCATGTCCATAGGCAAAGGATGATGGTCCGATGGGACATTCCCTTTTCACCTACCCCCACTCAGTAGATAAGAGTACACTCTGATAAGACTCTCGTCCCCTCAAGGGAACAGTTCAATGATGACTTTCACGTCCATATATTGCATGAAGGGAAACCATGAAAGGTACGCACGATCTATCCCTCCCACACTCTTCTTCTTCCATCTCTTTTAGTTCTCGCACTGACTTGAGCATCGGAGTGCCTTCGGCTACCGCAGCCAGGGGCTCTGATTCACTATCTTTTTCTTACACAGGTCATTGGAGGCTGGATCCTTTCCCCTTATCTTCCCAATATCTCCAAATCAAGAGCTTAATCCTCTAATAATCAAGTCCGTAATTTTTAGGCACTTACAAAATCCGTCCAAGAATTTTTAGGGGAATCTGGGCACACCTCTTGGGGTCACTTTGCCACTTAACTAGACTCTTGATAAACCCCCAATTACAAGTAATTCAAGCTAGAAACTATGGTGTGATTAGTTAAGGAATGATTTCTTCTCTTATTCAGTTGCAAGGTCTTCCATGAGCAGCAGGTCTTCGTCTTCTATTCTGGGGGGTCTCTCGCCGGTGGGGTTGATGCAGGGAACCCCTGTTCTCCAGCCCATGTCTGCCTCTCTGCCCCTCCTCCTTCCCATGATCTTCAGCCCTCGTCTGGAAATCAACAAGTCTCGTCTGCCTCTTCGCCCCTTCCCCCTCCACCAGTTCTCCAGCCCTCGTCTGCAAACCCGTCCCCTCCCCCCTTTTCTGATCCCTTTTCCCACAATCCCCCTCCGGAGTCCATATTTCCCTCAGCGGTCCACATCAAGGCCTCATATATGCTTGATATTCTGAAGGAAGACCTTCTTTCCTCTGCCCTTCCCTTACCTCCTCTCTGTGTAGATCAATTAGATAAGCCCAAATCTATTGAATACCCCTTTCTCCTCTAGATCTTATGCATCGCTTCTCTCTCATCCGTCTCTAGCTCCATCTCCATCTCTGTCCTCAACTTCTTGGATCGATGGGAAACCCTCTGTCCAAATTCCTAATGCCATGATCTCATCTAGCAAGGAGTCCTTCACCTTTGCAGCTATTGAAAGATTTGAGGGGAAAAGACCTTCCCCGGAATGGGTGGAGCAGCACACTCAACAAATCTGGAAGCTACCCATCAGGAGTCTGATTTCCCTAACTGATAAGGGATACTTTATTTTTAGATTTCATAGCTCTTAAGAAAGATACCCTCTCCTCTCTTCCTCCTCTCTCTCACTTGGTCATAGGAAGCTTCATCTGCTTCCTTGGTCTCCAGTTATGGATTCCTTTTCTTGGCCTTCTTTATCTCCAATTTGGATCAAGCTCAAAGGCCTTCCCTTTCACTGCTAGAGTCGGCACATTGTCCTCTCCATAACCAATTCTATTGGCAATCCTATTATGGTAGATGAAAATACAGCCACCCAAAGATTTTTTTTTCCTATGCTAGGATTTGTGTTAATTCTGACCTCCAAAAACCATAACAGATGATCTAGCAGGTTGTTTGTCTGCCTCAAGTGCAAGGCCGCTATTGTAGTAATAACCGGTGAAATCGGGTCAATCCATAGGGAGTAGTTAATCGCGTAAAGCCTGTCCTATTGGAAAACTAGTACTAACCTAATAAAGTTTATAAAAATAAATCTCTACGTAATTGAAATTAAAATTTAATTACAAATCCAAATTAAAAAATTACAATCCCAAATAAAAAAAATCCTAATCTAAGAAAAACTGCGAAAATATAAAAGACATCAAACCACCAATTGCATAAAAGTAAATTAATCATGCATTAAAATAAAAATCCATTAATAATATTATTAAAAAAATAAGGATAAAAATAATTCTAAATATTTATGGGAAATCACAACGTTAAATTGGCAAGATTAATAAAAGACTGTAAAAACATCGCACCAAGTGCGTACTGACACTACCCACAAACACACGATGCCGATCCAAGGCGGGACACCTTGACCTCACTAATTGAGTCTTTTAAATTAAAATAAACCATTAAACTAGTAATTTCTCAACAGTAATCAAAACTAAAAAAAAGTCTTTCCTTACCCTAGATCGAACACATGAAGAAAATAGGACTTGCTCATAATCCTATCTTCAAGTCTTTAATCCTTCACCAAGGGAGAGGTAGATGGCTAGTTGATGATGGAGCGATGGTAGCAACGGCGGCGGCGTGACGGCGTAGAAATCCAAGTGGTGGTTTGCCTTAGGGAAGGCCTTGGATGAAATATTGATGGAAGAATGAGAGATGGATAAAAATTAATGGAAAAAGATGGGAAAGAAGTTACTGATCGTCCAAGAGGGATGGGGGGAGATGGAGTTCACATGCAACATTTTTTTTTTTTTTTGCTCTTATGTTTTTTTGATAGCTTGGGTTGCAAGGTTTTTTGTTTGGGTAAGGATTAGTAGTGTGGGGTCCAAGTTGGATTAGGATTAGGAGGGTTTTGAGAGAGTTTTAATGGATTTTCTAGCTTCTTGGTTTTCTTGGCACACCATCCTACTAAAGGTAGGATTCTTTATATCTCATGCAACTTCTTCTCTTGGGCCCACTTTAGATTTAATTCAAATTTTGAAACAATATGGGCAGCCCCCTTTTTTTTTTCTTTTGGACGTGTGATAGCTTTGGAGGTGTTGGACGTGCAACTCTTTGGAAGAATCTTGGGTTGCAAGATTTCAAATCTTGGGTTGCAAGATTTCAAATCTTGGAAGCCTATCTTTTTGGAGATCTTAGTGCCAAAATCTTGTACTCATTTGGAGTTAGCTTCTATCTTGGATTACTTTGACTAACAAGAATCTTGTAAAACTCCTTGCATGGTCCCACTTTCTCTCTTAAAAACAACCATCAAATTAATCTGATTTTAAATCTCAAACATGTAATAGGAGTAGGCCCCACTTGGGTGTGCAAAACTTGGATAAAACCAAGCAATGGGCGTCCATGCTGCAATGAATCATGTTGGCTTGAGTTATCTTCCTACTTTGGAAGATTTAAAATTTGAAATCTTTTCTTGATTGGAATCCAAAGTGTTGAGATCTTTTAGGAAACTTGGTCTCTTTTGATGTTATCCCCAACTTAAAATTGCTTAGTACATCCACCTATTAGGCATCTTCTTATCTTTTGCAATTCTTCACATGGGCCCACATGTCAACTAAAAAATTTAAATTCGGAATTTCGGAATTTGGTCTTAAACTGGGCCCCACTTGGATTTTGAGACTTTTGGTGAGAGGTCTTGGACACTTCATCACATGACCAACAAATCTAGAACTTATCTTCAAGAGATTAAATCTATTTTTTTTGCATATGAGAGCGGACCTTGCCATGACCCTACCTTGGAATTTATGCCAAACGTAGATGGGTCCCACTGTGCATTTGATTCATCAATTCTCTTCCGCGGGCCCCAAATTCTGAAATTCCATACAAAAATAAAAACAACTGTCAAAGAATAATTTATTCATATCGGGAAAGAATTATACAAGATGCGGGCCCAATTCACACTAAATAGATACATAAAATGTCACAATTTTATAAATCTTCAATTAAATCAATGGTGCAAAGAAAGTACATCATTTTATTTGTGAATAAAAAGTTATGAGAAATTTATGACTTCCAATGCCAAAAATAGAGAAATTCATGATTTTATGTGAAAATGCGGTTTTTGGATGAATATTGACTCGAATTCAAACTTTGATGCCCATAAACAAAAAATCATGATTTTTTTTTTACTAAAATGGCCCTTGATTTGATGATTAATTAAGTTCTTAATTAATTCTAAAATGATGAGGAAATTATGCATTTTTAAGGACTTATCACACCCCCCAACCAGCATTTTGCTAGTCTCGAGTAAAATATGCGAACTAGGGTTGGTCTTCTAGCCTAATCTAATATAATCTAAATGCAAAGACAAAATGGAAAACACCACTTTCGCTAGTAGCGTACGCAGCAAGCCCTTAAACTTTTGAAATGATGTACACGTGTTATAGTGAAAATCAAAGTTCAGTATTCTTTTTATCTTTCAAAAAATTGTGAACCTTCATTTTACTTCCTTCCAAAATTCTGAAATTCCAAATTTCTAGACATCTTCGAATCGTCAAGTTCTTTTGAAAACCTCTTTTTTTTTTAATTTTTTTAATTTTTTTTCTTTTTTTTTCCATTTTCCTTTTTTTTTTAGAAAACTTACGCAAAAACGAAAAGAATTTGTCTAAAATTGGACAACTGTGCTTGTTCCCACCCCCCAACCTAAACTAGACAGCGTCCTTGATGTCATACATGAAATGTAAAATGGAATGTAACATGAGGTGAAAATTATGTAAAGGGAGGAAAGGGGTAGAAAGCATATGAAATAATGAAGCTTTTACGTAGAAACCTGTCCGATGTGAGACAAAGAACACAAAATAAAAAGGCATGAAAATATATATATATATACATAATGTACAAAGGTGTGGGCCACTGTCAGATCTAGTGCCCATCAATCCTAATAGACAGGATCGATAAGAGGAATTTCATTTTCCTCTGGAGGAAAAGTCTCCAAGAATGGTTTTAAACGTTGTCCATTAACTTTAAAAGAGGAACCACTTGATGGATCAATGAGGGTCACTGCCCCATATGGAAATACTTCTTAAACAATGTAGGGGCCTGTCCAACGAGATCTTAACATTCCAGGGAAAAGATGAAGTCGAGAATTGTACAAGAGGACTTTTTGAGATGGATGGAATGACTTTCTTAATATCCGTTTATCATGAAAGGCCTCAGTCCTCTCTTTGTAAATTCTTGAGTTCATATAAGCCTCGTTTCTCAATTCTTCTAATTCATTTAAATCAAGGGTTTTTTTCTCCCCAGCCTTGTCTAGGGCAAGGTTCAGTTGTTTTATGGCCCAATAAGCTTTATGTTCCAGCTCCATCAGAAAGTGGCAAGCTTTCCCATATATAAGTCGGCATGGAGACATCCCAATTGGGGTCTTATACACAGTTCTATAAGCCCACAACGCATCATTTAGCCACATTGACCAATCCTTACGATTTGGTTTTACCGTGGTCTCCAAAATTCTTTTGATTTCCCTATTTGAGACCTTTACCTGCCCACTTGTTTGAGGGTGATAGGGGGTAGCCACTTTATATGTAACACCGTAATTTTTAAACAAACTCTCAATGATGTGGTTACAAAAGTGAGTGCCCCCATCACTAATGATGGCACGTGGAGTTCCAAAACGGGAAAAGATGTTGTCCAAGATAAACTTTTTGACCGTTTTAGCATCATTATGCCTACATGGGATTGCTTCAATCCATTTGGACACATAATCGACTGCAATGAGGATATAATGAAAACCAAAGCTCGGGGGACCCGGGGGAAAAGGTCCCATAAAGTCTATACCCCAGACATCGAATAACTCGACGACCAAAATTGGGTATAAAGGCATCATATTCCTTTTGGAAATTGAACCCAATTTTTGGCATTGCTCACATGCCTTACAGAAATCATGTGCATCTTTAAATAACGTGGGCCAGTAAAATCTAGATTGTAAAATTTTGTGAGCGGTCTTCTTAGCAGAAAAATGGCCAGCACAAGCATGAGAATGGCAAAATGATATTACACTATTTATTTCATGGTCAGGAATGCATCTCCTAATGATTTGGTCTGGGCAATATTTAAAAAGGTATGGTTCATCCCAGAAAAACTGTTTCACCTCAGTGAAAAACTTGTTTTTATCTTGCTGCGTCCATTCTTTTGGAATTTCACCCGAAGCTAGATAATTAGCAATATCAGCATACGATGGAGAATAAGAAAATGTGGCAAACAATTGCTCATTAGGGAAATTGTCTTGGATTGGCAAGGGTTCTAAAGTGTTGGAAAGGACAAGCCTAGAAAGATGATTAGCCGCCACATTTTCTACTCCTTTCTTATCCTTGATTTCGATATTGAACTCTTGGAGTAGAAGGATCCATCTGATCAATCTAGGCTTGGCATCTTTCTTAGAAAGAAGGTACTTCAGCGCAGAATGGTCAGTAAAGATCACAATTTTGGATCCAATTAAGTAGGAACGGAATTTATCCAGTGCATAGACCACATCCAATAGTTCTTTCTCTGTTGTAGAATAATTAATCTGTGCACTGTTTAAAGTCCTGCTAGCATAGTAAATCACATATGCCTTTTTGTCCTTACGTTGCCCAAGAACTACCCCAACCGCATAATCGCTAGCATCGCACATGATTTCAAAGGGCAGGCTCCAATCTAGAGGTTGCATAATTGGAGCAGTCGTTAACATGTTCTTAAGCTTGGTAAAAGCCGCTTGACACGCCTCTGTCCACTCAAATTCTGCTTCCTTTAGCAGAAGGTTACATAATGGTCTAGAAATGACACTGAAATCTTTTATGAACCTTCTGTAGAATCCGGCATGCCCTAAGAAAGATCTTACATCTCTTACGGTTTTTGGGGCGGGCAAATTGGAAATTAAATCTATTTTGGCTTTGTCCACTTCCAATCCTCTAGATGATACAATGTGGCCAAGGACAATCCCTTGTCGTACCATAAAATGGCATTTTTCCCAATTCAGTACTAAATTCTTTTCTTCAAACCTAGAGAGGACCTTAGTTAAGTTGCTCAAACAATCTTGGAATGAATCTCCAAAAACTGAAAAATCGTCCATGAAGACTTCGAGAAAACGTTCCACCATATCACTAAAAATACTCAGCATGCACCTTTGAAAGTTTGCAGGAGCATTGCACAGCCCAAAGGGCATCTGTCGATAAGCAAAGGTACCAAAGGGGCATGTGAAAGTTGTTTTCTCTTGGTCTTCCAGGGTGATCTTTATTTGATTGTATCCAAAATATCCATCTAAGAAACAATTATACTCGTGGCCAGCTACCCGTTCTAAAACTTGTTCCAAGAAGGGTAGGGGGGAATGATCCTTTCGTGTGACATCATTTAATTTTCTGTAGTCGATACAAACTCGCCAACCTGTGGGCACACGGGTTTGGACGAGCTCATCATTTGCATTACGGACTACAGTAGCGCCGGCCTTTTTATGTACAACTTGAGTAGGGCTGACCCATTGGCTATCCGAAATAGGATAGATGATACCCAAATCTAGAAGTTTCAAAACTTCATCCCTAACCACTTTCTGCATGGTGGGGGTTTAACCGGCGTTGCATCTGACGGGAGGGTTTTGCATTCTCCTCCAAATAGATATGAAGCGTACACACAAGGGGATTAATTCCCTTAATGTCAGCCACGGTCCAAGCAATTGCACCTTTGTGCAGTTTGAGCACTTCTAAGAGTTGGACTTCTTGGTCCTTGTCAAGGTGTGCAGAAATGACTACAGGAATTGTTTCATTTTCTCCAAGGTATGCATATTTCAGGTGAGAGGGCAAGGGTTTCAACTCAGGTTTGGGCGGCCTCACCTGAGACGGAAGGGACAGAGTACCAGTTGGTACCAGCTCTTCAAAAGAGGGTTTGCCTACAGTGTTGACCAGTTCAACAGTGCTATCATTTTTTCTTCGCGGAGGGTCAAGTCCTCAATTGACTTAATAGAATCGGAGATCGATTTTTCAAAAGTTTTTGCTGTAAGAACACCGATCAAAGATTTGAGAAATCTTGGTTCTCTCCTTTTTGGATTTAGCGCTAGCAGAAATATTTGAGCCTATGTTCGAATTGGAACACCACTTGCTCTCTTTGATGAATTCAATCTTGACCTTTAAAAAAAAACCTCCGTCACTTTTGGGTTCAAATTCGAGAAATTCTGGTCCCTTCTCGTTCGGACTAAGTGCTCGCCGAAATGTTTGAGCCTTATTCGGATTGGAATACCATTTGCTCTCCTTTATGAATCCAATCTTGACCTTTCAGAAATCTCATCTCGTCTCCCTTCCAAGGATACGATTTATAACATTTGTGCCTAGCGGTGCTAGTACGCCCTTTTGGGTCTACTATATTCGCGATTGACACATTTGTATCTCCAACCTTATATCATCTTACCTCGAGTGAGCCTTGCTTCTTGGTAATTTGAATTAAGGTTCACAATTGCTTCTAGCAGTCACTGGGACGCTCGCCCTGAGCCTACCATACTTGCATTTAGAATAATTGTACCCTCTATGGCTTTTTGCCTCTTTCATCTTGCTTGGGCTGGGCCATGTCCCCTCGAGCGATTTGAAAAGACAAAACTATAGTTACTTTCCATTTATGATCACTACATTCTTGTGATTACTAATGGATCTGGTATTGTTTCAAAAGTCTTCCAAACTAACAATGGCAGCTTCATTGACCATCACTTTCGATGAGAACAAGTACCAATTCCTGCTTCAAGAAAAGCAAAACAAGCGCACTGACAAGCACCCCAGTAGCTGTCGTTGTATCACCTCCCTCCGTAACTCTCAAACCGGGTCGACCTCTACTCCCCGGAGCATCGTCTTCGGGTCATTGGGACCATTCCCACTCCCTGCAGAAGAAATTGCACCTGCTAAGAAGCAGAAAACCGCCCCTGAACATGTCGCTGCTCCGACACCAAGGGTAACAATCAAGAAGCCTGAAGCCCGTGGCACCCCCACGAAGCCTCAACTTGCAAAAAACCAGGTCTGCCCCAAGACTTAGTCCCCAAGACCTTCCCCAAAACAAAGGAGGTCACAAACATCTGCAAAGCCAGCGTACTTGGCCCCTCTCAAGGAGAAACGGTTCTATCCTCTCTCACATGAAAGAAGAGAAACCTACCCTCCACCAAACAAAAAAATCAACTCAGCATGAGCCGGCTTTCTCCTACAAGCCCAAAATCAAGTCATGCATCACCAGGCCACCGCAAGAACCTGCTAAGGCCTACACTCCTGCGAGTCGACCCTTCATCTCAACAGGGGCCGAACTTGCAAAATTCAAAACTTCACTGCAACAAGCAAAGGACCACGTCCAGATCCTGCCCATGCCCAGCTTCAAAGAAGACAAGCTCGGCTGTTGCGCATGGGGGACCACATCCTTCATCGGCAGGTCACAGCCAGAGCTGACTGAAGCTCAAATTGCTCGTCGTATGCATCGCCGCGCGGCATATCGACAAAAGAGACTAGAGAAGCAAAGAACCCAGCATTCTACCCTTCAATTCTAAAAAAAATGAGTCGAAAAAGAAAGGCCCGACCAAGCTGTTGCTGTCTATATGGTTGGCAAAACAAGAAAAAGCCAGAAGTCAGCAACCAAAATTCATGTCAGACGACCGGTGACTCGCCGCGTCTCCCGGACACGAAGACATCAGGAGGATTCTCTCGCTCCATCAAGCCAGGGACATCGGAGTAACCACTCCTTCGACTCTTCATCCAAAAGAATGAGCTCCAGCTCAATTACCAAGACGATATCCTCATTCGACTCTTGAAGGATGAACGTCCTGGTTACAAATATTGAGCAGCCTCCACAACATGATGACGTAACAACACGCATTCAGCAGTTGGAGCAAGGACAACAGAGAATTGAGGCCTTGATGGAAAATCTCCCCCTCACTTTCCAGTGTCCACTAAACAATGAAGCTCCTCCGAGTCATCAAGGTGACGAGGAAAACAATGAGTCAAGCGCCCTTATTAAGAAGGACGTCGATGGTATCCTTGCCAAAGCAAAAGAAGAGGATACACTAAAAGAACATGGGATCAAGCCACCATATCCCTTATGGATGGACTCGGTTCCGTTCTCTGCAAAATTCAAACAACATACTCTCCAGACATATATGGGGAAAGGTTCAGCTAGACAACATGTCATCCACTTCAAGATCCTGACGGGAGCTATCGCTGATCAAGATGCCCTCAAGATCCGACTCTTTGCAAATACCCTAAAAGGTACGGCCTTCGATTGGTACTCCACTCTGCTGGAGGACTCCATCCAAAACTGGGCCATGCTAGAGACACGCTTCCTCACCCACTTCAAAGGTGAAGATCACCCTGTTACTATGGCATAGCTCTGCAGCCTAAAACAGGGAGAGAATGAGTTAACATATGACTTCATTCACAAGTGGAAGGCGATGGCGTACAAGCGCTCAGATGTACTGCCACAAGCGTCGCTGGTCGACATCTGTCGTAACAACATGAGAGCAAGGATCCGCTCCATGATTATCGACAACAAATCAAAAAACCTTGGAGAACTTGTAGAAGCAACTATGGAAGCTGAAACGGTGATTAAAGACCTCAACAATCAGAAATCATCAAAGAAAGAGCTGACCACCATTACGACCTCGAAATGAAAGAAAAATGAGGTTCTTAATGTACAAACGAAGTCAGCTCCTCAGCAGCCGAAGAAAGCTGAAAACAAAACTACAGGTAAGAAACCTGAACCCTCTGAAGCCTTCAAAGAACGAGTAGAGAAGAAATACCCGTTTGATGAAGATGTTGAAGAAACTTTTGAAGCTCTCATAGCAAATGGTAAACTTACCTTACCTGAGCCCAAAAGACCTGGAGATGTTGGCAAAACTAATGATCCCCGGTATTGTCTATACCATCAGATGATCTCGCATCCTCTCAATCAATGCTTTGTTGTGAGAGAGAAGATCAACGAGATGTGGAAAAACGGAGTCATCACCTTTGACAAAAATTATGGACCTGCCTCTGTCAACATGGTGTCATATGGACAAACTACCAAGTCACCAAAGGAGAAGATCACTACTTCCTTCAAGGTGATAAAAATGACTCAAATGTCCCAAGAGTTGGTTCCTTATCCAACATCAGACAGACAACCCATATGGGTACATCCCGATCTCCTAGAAGATGAAAATTGGGAGATCGTCAAAACAAAGCATACTGCTCAACAGCGAAGGCAAGCTAAGAGACAACTCCGCAAGCCCAAACAACAGGAGAAGGCTCAATCAAAGAAAGAAGTCCCTGAAATGACAGAGACCTCTTCCACTGCTTCGCCGGGGACAACGGAAGAATCCAGAACTTCAAAGGTGGTAAGAAAATTCACCCTTGATGATTTCATGCCACCTCATTATAGAAATGAAACTACGCAGGGGGCATCGTACTCTTGCAACTCAGTAATTAAATTCTCCATGGATGGGTACGAGTCCAGTGATACTACCAGTGATACCGATGAGTAGGAAGAATCCCTTGAAACAGGAGAATACCTTTCCGATGAGGAATGGATTCCCGAATCTCATCTTATGCCAGTAATCTGGTATAACCCATATCAGCGACAAGGATCCTGGTCTGATGATGAAGAAGACCAACCGTCTGTTCAAGAAAGTATTGTTGATCCAGCACAAGCAAGCGCTCTAGTGGAACCCAACACTGATGAACCACAAGGAGCAGATGACGAAGAAGATTCGACCCTTGTGCCTGATCTTGAAGAATATGCAAGAATCTTGCAACGTCTTTCCATAGAGCGGGAGCAAGATCGCATCAATGAGCTTCGTCAAAATCAAAATCCAGAACCGAAAATCCTGGAAAATTCACAGACATCTCCGGCAACCTCGGAAAATGAAGAAAACTGCTGGATAGATGATCCCCTAACATCTGAAGACGAGTCTGAATCTCAATAGTGTGTTGTTTGCAATGCGATCACTGAAGACGACAATATTGCTACAGAGACGTCTTCAACAAATGATGAGAATCGACCCCTTGATCCCGAGATTGATCTTCCAAAAGAAAACCCTTCTCTAGAAGCTCTTGAAGTTGGTAGAGGTACCCGCTCTGACCGGGATTACCACAAAACTACAACCAACCTTCTTCTTCCTATGTAAATCCTTCAGGAAAACAAATTGTAAACGCCCCAAGTGGCAACAATAATGAAAATACAGGCCCGAAGGAGGCTTTCAAGTACGACTTGATTGAGCACTTCAAATACATACCTGCACGACTGCACATTCTTGACCTATTACGAATGTCTCCACAAACTCGTGATAGTCTCATTTCAGAACTGTAAAGGCTGAATGCGGATGTCGACAAACACGCCCCAGAAGTCCTACAAATTGAAATGGACTATAGAATCAAAAAATCAAATACTTCCTCAAAGGGAAAAGAGAAAAAACTGAGGGACCAGGCATCGAATGCCTCTCAGTTCAAAAAGCAGCAAGTGCAACAATTGCCTTTGATAAGGATGACCTCCTGTTAGGCGAGATAAAGCACAACCGACCCCTGTACTTCACATGGTACATCAAAGAAATGCCGATACACAGAGTCCAGATCGACCCAGGTTTTGCACTCAACCTCATCTCTATTTCGGCACTCAAAGGGCTGGGCATCCCACCTAGCAAGCTAAGTCACACTTCTGTATCCATTTTTGGGTACGATGGGAGTGCTCAAAGGCCTATCGGCAAAATCAGGTTCAAGCTGCAAATCGGTGATCTTATCTTTGACGTCACTATGTACGTAATAAGAACCCCTTCTTGCTATAACATCCTTCTTAGACACCCCTGGATACACGAGAATGGTGTCGTCCCTTCAACTCTACATCAATGCATCAAGTTCGTTGGCAACGACGACTTAATACATCGAGTGTTTGCAGACAAAAAGCCCTTCAAAGGCAAAGACATCCATTTTGCATATGCTTAGATGTACAAAGATGAAGAAGCAGAAAAGGAGAAAGAAACAACGCCCTTTACCAAAAATATCCAGAAAGATAAAGGCAAGGCTCCTCAGCATTCATCGGAAGGAAACAAATCTTCCAACAAAACCGAAGAGAGCATTCATTCTCCCTTCATTGTCTCCCTCAAACCTTCAAAGCCTTTGGTAATCACTATCAAGGCAAAGAAGACAAAACAAAAGGCTGGGGGCAAGTTCACTGTCTCCTTCATGTCTATTATGCAAGACACGGACTCGGACTCAGTGCCAGAAGATGATACATCATCAAGCCAAGTTGATACTCAACAAGTTCAACCCGCTCTCACTCCATTGGAGACACCTACCGATGTAGAAGACCCTACGTCTGCTTCCTTCGTCGTGCTGGCAACTTCGGCAGAAGAAAAGACGATCTTCTTCCACAAATCGGAAGTCTTTTCACCAAAATCTTCGCTTGAACCTTTCCAAAATGAAGGTATGCCTCAACTATTCCTGTATAGTCCAATGGCACAAGCTATCATGAAGAAAATGGGCTATGATGCTCAAAATCCAATCGATTTGGGAGGTGGCTGTGGTATTCTCACACCATTGGAACCCACCCTGACCAAAAGTCAACTGGACAGTTGGAAACTCCGTCGTCACACAGATAGGTCTTCATACGGGTTAGGGTATAATCTTGACACTCCCATGAGACAGTTGACACAAAGGATACAAAGTCGTTTCGTCAACCAAGCCTCAACATCTCGTGTCCATGAAGACATTGATCTCCTTGGATATCTCTTTGAAGAGTCACCCGTCAAGGATCAGGAAGCTCTTCCAATTGGTACGATTTCTTTGACAATGAAGATGAATTGTCCGATGATACAGACATACAGTTTTCTAGCCCAGAAGCACCATCGTCTCCAAAAGAAGTACCTTACTTCGACCCAGTTTCAACTGGTGATTGGGTTCATCTCATTGCCAGTCTTGAGAAGAATACCGATCAAGAAGACCCATGGACAAAAACAAAGCTTCGGTCTGTAAATGCCTTTGGAACTCTAGAAGGTCTTGTTAAGTCGGAAGCCTCTGGAAACATTGTGGAGGAACCACTTTCAAACCTTCCAACAGAAGATCTTGTTCAAAAGATAGACTTGGGAACAGCTGATAACCCACGTCCTGTATTCATAAGTAGGAATATAAAGGATGATGAGTTACCCGAGTATATCGCTTTTCTTCGTGAGTTCGCTGATTGTTTTGCATGGTCTTACGTTGAAATGCTTGGCTTAGACCCCAAAATAGCAGTGCACAAACTCTATCTGCAAAAAGACATCAAGCCTGTCAAATAAGGCCAAAGAAGATTCTGCCCTTATGTGATGGACAAAATTGAACAAGAAGTTCAGAAACTAAAAAGCGTTGGCTTCATCCGCGAGGAACAACATCCTGAGTGGTTGGCGAACATCGTCCCCGTGACAAAGAAAGATGGACAGATCAGGGTCTGTATTGACTATAAAGACCTGAATAGTGCATGCCCCAAAGATGAATTTCCGTTCCCTATACCAGAGGTGATGATTGACAACACCTACGGATTCGAGCGAATGACATTCATGGATGGATTCTCTGGCTACAATCTGATAAAGATGCATCCTGAAGATGAAAGACACACATCATTTCGGACTCCGTTTGGAGTGTATTGCTACACTGTCATGCCATTTGGTCTGAAAAATGCTGGTGCAATATATCAGAGGGCTATGATGAAGATATTCTAAGATATGCAGCACAAGACGGTTGAATGTTACGTTGATGACCTCGCCGTCAAAAGTAGAAGAAAAGAAGACCATCTCAAAGATCTTCGAGAAGTCTTCCTCCGACTTCGCAGACACAAGCTGCAGATGAGTCCACTAAAATGCTTCTTCGGTGTCTCATCGGGTAAGTTTCTCGGATTCATAGTTCGGAAATGCGGAATAGAACTTGACCCCACCAAAGTCAAGGCTATCCTAGAAATGCCATCTCCATGAACCCTAAAAGAACTAAAAGGGCTTCGAGGATGGCTGGCATACATTCGACGGTTCATCTCCAATCTGTCAGGGAAGTGTCGTCCATTCTCTCGCTTGATGAAGAAAGGTGTGAACTTTGTTTGGGATGCTGAAAATGAAGCCGTATTTCGAGACATTAAGTCATACCTGACCAAACCTCCAGTGTTGGCTGCCCCCACAACTGGAAAACCATTTATCTTGTTTACAAGAGCTCTCGATTACTCTTTGAGCACTCTACTAGCGCAAGAAAACGACGAGGGGAAAAAAGCTGCTTTATATTACCTCAGCTGCATGTTGATAGGTGCAGAGCATCGCTACTCTCCAGTCGAAAAAGAATGTGTTACAGTGATGTTCGCCATACAAAAGTTGTGTCACTATCTACTGTCCAACACAGTATACCTGATTTTGAGGATCAATTTTTTAAAGGTCCTTGTCACAAAAGCAAGTTCTCTCAATGCCCAATTGGCAAATGGTCCATCCTTCTGTCGCAATTCGATATTAGGTATGTACCATAAAAGGCAATCAAAGGCCAAGCTCTAGCAGACTTCCTCGCAGAGCACCCATTGCCTAAAGATTCTCCACTCAGGGACGATCTCCCAGACGAATCTGTCTACAATGTGGAAACTTCCTTACCAAATGCTTCGTAGGACATGTACTTTGATGGCGCAACCAGGACAAATGAAAAAGGAAAGCAAATATCGGGAATTGGCATCCTCTTTGTCAGTCCCGACAAATACATGATTCCACACACTTTCTCGCTACAGGAACCATGTTCAAACAATGCAGCTGAGCACCAAGCCCTGATTGTAGGATTGGAACTCGCCCTCGAATCTGGCATCACCATGCTGGAAGCTTTTGGGGACTTTCAACTGATCGTCAACCAGATGAATTAGAGATTTGAAGTCAAGAAGCCTGATCTGTTACCTTACTACAATAAGGCGCAATCGCTTCGACAAAAGTTTGACTTCTATCACATTACTCACATCCTCAGAGGTGAAAACATCTGTGCAGATACCCTAGCCGGACTCGCCGCATCTATGGCAATCCAAAAGGGGGAAAACTTGTAAATCATAGTGTGCCAAGGAAGGATTATCCCTCCTCTTAACACACACCAAGCAGTTGTTGACTGCCACCAAGTGGTTGGAAGTCGGATGTCTATCCTCAAACCTCCGATCGATGACTGGAGGGATCCGTTTATTGATTACATTATGTCCGGAATCCTACTTGAAGATCCAAAAGAACGGGTAAGCCTTCAAAGACGAGCCGAGCCCCAAACTTTCATTTGGATATTCCTTCGAAAATCCTTCAATGGAGTACTTCTACGTGTTAGGGATTTTGTAGATTGCAATTTGATGGATGCATTATCATTCAAGCATCATTTGATTTACACACTTGCATTGTTTTAGATAAACTTGAAATCCTGTTTTATTCATGCATTGTTTTTAAGATTTGTAAAAGTATCAATTTATGCATGATTTGCTTTTAAAACTTGGATGCATTTTTTTTTAAAAGAGTTTTGGAAATCAAGCTAGCCTTTGGTTTTAAAGTTTTGAATCATTTTAGGCTTTGTGTGTTTCATGTTTTTAAACCCCTTAGAATGATTTAAAACATGTATTCAAGCTTGATTTAATGGCCCATAAAGTTCCACCAAGAAAAACTTTGAAAATGCAAAAGTTGGAATTTTTGGTCCCAGCAGTGTGGCCGGTCGACCGGCCCAGGAGTCCCGGTCGACCGGGAACACTGCAGGCAGAAAATGCCCTGGGGCACCAACGGTCATATTTCTGACCGTTGTGTGTTCCCGGTCGACCGAGACCTGTTTCCAGGTCGACCGGGGACTAGTCGTTGGGCACTTTTTGCTATAAATATGAGTTCTTTCCTTTGCCAAAAGTTGAGAATTTTAAGGCCCTCCTTGAGGGGTTTTGAGGCATATTCAAAGGGAAATGAACTAAGGGATGAAGGGGATCATTAGGAAAGCTAAAGCTTGGATTAATGAAGTTAAATCACCAAGTAGGCTCTACTTTCCTTAATCATATGTTTTCATACTTTGTTTTATTTTTGGTAAATCATTTGTAGCATGATAAACTATGTTGTGTTGTATCCTTAACATGTTTTATGTTTTGAATTGATTTATTGTTTTGGATACATCACCATTGATTCAATCCAAGTAGTACTTTATCCTTGGTAAATCTAAGTAGATCATGTTAATGGAAACATCTTTGAAATTAGATGTAACATGATCCATATACTTGGTTGAATCTTTGGTTGTTGTTTTCCATCATAAGAAAATCATTTTCAAAACTATCTTATGTTTTGGATTCAACTTCTTTACAAATCATATGTTTTCATGTTTTGTTTTATCTTTGATAAATCTTTAGTAGCATGTTAACCTATGATGTGTTGTATCCTTAGCATGTTTTATATTTTGAATTGATCTATTGTTTTGGATGCATCACCATTGATTCAATCCAAGTAGTACTTTATTTGGTAAATCTAAGTAGATCATGTTAATGAAATAATCTTTGAAATTATATGTAACATGATTCATATACTTGGTTGAATCTTTGGGTATTGTTTTTCATCATAAGAAATCTCTTTCAAAATATATCTTATGTTGTGGATTCAACATCTTTACAAATCATATGTGAATTTGTTTTAAAGTTTCACAACTTGCCTTGCATTGATTGGTATATCATTTTCAAGTTGTGTTTATAATTACATATGATTTGTCCCCTAATTTCAATCAAATCTATTTTTATGTTTTGAGCTACATTGTTGATTTGATTGACATCCCTATGCATCACATGTTTAGAGCTAATTAATTTCATACAACTTGTGAATCTTTGATATCATTAACAAGTTGTTACTTTTAACATGTGACTTGCATTCCTTCCTCAATCATAAATGTTTTTATGAGCTAAAACTTTCAAAAGCCTTAGGCATACATTTATGAGCTTTCATTTTCAAAATGATTGAGGACAACATCATACACACATCATGTACTTTTATCTTTGCATTCATAGTGTGTGTGTGTATTAGATTTTCATTTTCATATCCGCCTATTTTAGAGGCAAATGTAATGAGTTTAATTGAATCTCCATCAAGTGTATTATAGACACTAACTTAGTGAGATAACCAACCTTGTGCTTGTAAAGGTTATTGGTTAGCCTTGAAAAGCATCTTATAAAGGTTGTTGTTGAGCCTAGAAAAACAACATTGTAAGGGTTATTGCTTAGCCTAGTAAAAAGCATAAATAGTGGAAATCCAGTGGGGTGATTGGATCACAAGCTGGTAGTGGACGTAGGCATTGAGGCCGAACCACTATAAACCTTGGTGTTGTGGTGCTTGCTTTTGTGGTGATTGTTTATTTTTAGCTTCCGCATATTGTATGGTTAATCATCACATGTGACTAGTTTTTATTAAGAATTTAAAATTGGTTTAAATTGGTCATATTTGTAGCACACCCTATTCACCCCCCCCCCCCCCTCTAGGGTTAGGATCCTCAGGACTTTCAATTGGTATCAGAGCAGGGTTACTCCATTTTAGGGCTTAACAACCCGGAGTTGATCCTTGCTAGATTTGAACCCTAGTGTTGTGATTTACTGCATATCTTTTTAAAGATTTCCACTATGTTTGAAAATGGAATTTTCCCTAGCTTCTTTGTACTACTCTAAGACTTTTTCAAGTTATATCTTTAAGACTTGGTGAGTCCTCTAAGTGATCTCTCAAGGACATCCTTTTCAATACCTTAGGTGTATCTTCATTGGTACTCATTTAGACTAGCCTTAAGGCCTTGATCATCCCTAGACCAACCTATTCTTTTTAGTTATATCTATTTGTTGGTCTTGTTACATTTGCATTTTGTTGCTTTATAGTCACATCTTTTAAAATACAATGTTTCTTTGTGATCATTTGATTTTGTATTCATGAACTTCTAAGTTATATCTCATGGTTTTCAAAATCCTTTGATTGCTATACTTTCATGATGGATTTGCATTTTGTTCATATAGTTATATCTCTTGTAGCGCTTATCTATTCATGATCAATTGATTATGATTACAAATGCTTTCATAGCTAGTTTTTTCATGATCAATTGATATTGGAAAATCATTTGATGTATGTCATAGTTAGATCCTTTTTGTAAATCAAATGATTTGAATCTATTTAAGTTTTCCATTGTTTTTCAAGTTATATCTCTTGGTATGGAAAATTTGTGAGTGTCTATTGTTTTACAAATTGAAAATTTTACAATAGTACACTTCTTGTTTTTCAAAATCACTTGCTCTTAATTATAAATGATTCTTTATTGGAATTTCAAATATTGAAGTGATTTGAGAAACTTTGGAAAATGTTCTAAGCTTTGTTGGTTGTATTTCTAGAAGCATTTTCCTTGAATTTATTTCCTTGTGCCTTATTATGATTATATCATTTGAAAGGAAATAATTTTTACAAACAATTTGCATCTTTGCTCATTTAGTTACATTCTTTATTCAAATTGATTTTGATATCTTACATTGCTTGGTTAGATATGGTTTCATTGATTTGCATGTTTGTGCCTAACTTGGTATATTCTCATTAATGCATTTTGATGATTGTTTATGTGCTTTATAGTAAAATCTTGTTTTTGAGCTTTTTAAGTACATATGTGATTTTATGTGCTAAGTTCATTTGGTTTAAACCTCATATCCATTTTCCATTGCATTGTAAGCTTAGTACATTTGCTAAGAGTGGAGATGTTCCATGACAGATTGATCATTTTAACTTCATACCTACTTGTGCTTACATAGTTATATTCTTTATTAATGATATGGTATGAGTTAGATCTTGAGTGTTGATTGATCCTCTCTATGCAAATGTCAAAGTGTTCGATGTATGGTTGTGATCTTAGTTATATTTGTAGAAACCATACTAGAACTAAAATCCATCCTCTATGCTTACAAGTCATATTCTTTTTGGATGGTTATGATGTTGATTCATGTATTTTCTCTAAGTGATATCATCCTTATACATGTTTCAACTTCATAGTAGTGTTCTTAATCATATGAAACTCTTTGAAATCCATTTATCATATTTCTATATGTTTGGTGGATATCTTAGATGTTGAATTCATATGATTTTGACACTTTGGAAATTGCATGCATTACAAAGTTATATCCTTTTGCATTGCAATTTATCTTGTTCATCACCTTGCTCATTAGTCATATCTTTAAAAGTGATGAATACCCATTTATGATGCTTGATGGAATTTTGTGTTTGTCACATCCTTGCTCTTTATCATGTTGTCAAATTCAATTGGTTTCAATTGGTAAAATTTTCGATTGATTTGATTTCTTGTGTATGTGATAGACCTTGTGTACATTGGATTGATCTTGATAGTTATATGTTTACATTCCATATCACACTCCATTAGCATCATATTGTTCATGTTTGCCACCTCACTTGCTCATATAGGTAAATCTCATGCCACCATGTTTATGTGTTCATAATATTGGTTGGTTATTTGTTGAGGTTGGCTTCATGCTTGAAATTCATTTCACTCATCTTGCACCTTAATAAGTCATATTTATTGTTTGAATGAAATGATTTTCAAAACCTTACATAGCATATGATTTTCATAAGTTATATTATTTAATGCTATGATTAGTATACCCCATTTCATCATGGATAGCTCTAATTTGGATTCTTCCTAATAGTTATATTTTTAAATCCATTTTAGAGTGATTGTGTTTAATAGACTTATCTTTAAATCTCAATTGGTATTCTTTGTTTTTCCAATTGGTATCCATGATACTTGCATCTTGAAA
Organism: Cinnamomum chago; assembly: GCA_038049695.1. NCBI lineage: Eukaryota > Viridiplantae > Streptophyta > Magnoliopsida > Laurales > Lauraceae > Cinnamomum > Cinnamomum chago. Next base: position 22,721,738 of record CP142462.1, on the reverse strand, counting down.
ACCAAAACCTTGCTCCTACTTCAAAAACTAAAATCAGCTTCTATGCCAAAAACAGAATTTCGGCTTTTATGCCAAAAATCTAAAATTTGTCTTTCATGCCAACAAATCAAAACTTGGTTAAAAAAAAAAAAAACTGGCTTTCACGCCAAAAAAAAAAAAAAAAAAACCGGCTTTTGCCAAAAATCCAAAATTTTGGCTTTCACGCCAACAAACAAAATTGGCTCCTATGCCACAAAACCTGGCTCTCATGCCAACCCAAAATCGGCTTTCATGCCATCTAAAAAAAAATTCGGCTCTCATGCGATCTAAAAAATTCGGCTTTTATGTCATCTCCAAAAAAACTTTGGCTTCCATGCCACAAACAAATTTTGGCTCTTATGCCACAAAACCTGTCTCTCATGCCATCTCAAAAATTCGGCTTTTATGCCATCTCCAAAAAAACTTTGGCTTCCATGCCACAAACAAATTTTGGCTCTTACGCCACAAAACCTGGCTCTCATGCCAACTCAAAAATTCGGCTTTTATGCCATCTCCAGAAACTTGGCTTCCAAGCCACAAACAAATTTTGGCTCTTATGCCACAAAAACTTGGCTTTCATGCCATCTCAAAAAAAAAAAATTTGGTTTACATGCCACAAAATTTGGCTCTCATGCCATCTCAAAATCTAGCTTTCAAGCTATCAAAAAACCAAGCTTTTGCCGCAAAATCTGGCTTTCATGCTCAAAACAACCCTTTGACAAAAGATTTTAACAAAATGACAACCTTTTGGTCAAATTTCCAAACAAACATCTTACTTTTGCTTATTTTCATCAAAAAGAATTTGAGTAAAAAGTATATAGAGTACCAAAAATGTTTGTATATGGAGGTAAAAAAAAATGAGTTTGTTACAAAAGTCAGGAGCTTAGTCTAAGATGGTATTCAACCAAAGATTCAACTCTTCAAGCAGACTCTTGGCCTTAGCCTCTAAAGCTTCCAGGCCACACTTATTCAAAATATTTCCATAAAATGTGGCAGAACGCCGTGATCCATCTGCAGCACGGGAAGCTCTTCCCAAAGAATCAGCCATTGCTCGTACTCTGGAGTCTTCCTCCGGAGATTTCTCTAAGCCTCCTCGACTTGGCGAATCAGAGTCACTTCTCTAACACGAGCTTATACAATGGCGGTTCATTTTGCAGCAGCTTGTTCCTCCAATAGCTCAAGACGCTACCTGGTCTCAACGACCTCTCTATCAACACGACGCAGATCTTCTGTTAGCTCAATGATAGTCAACTCGGTGACGTTCCTCTCCTGAACGAATTGCTTCCAGGTTCGAAAGATCTCGTTCAGCTTAGACTTGACCTCGCCTGAAGGCTTCAAAAACATCTCATTGAAGAAGTAACCACTGGGAAAGTTCTTGGTCTCATTCCACTTGTTGCCCAGTGCTATGACTTCATCATCGAAAGCCTTCGCACCTACAATGTCCAAACCGACTTCTTCACTATCAGCAAGGATGTCCTGTACATGCTTAATCATGCCAAAGTTGGCTTCCAAATGGCCAGAAGAAAGAGTTTTGACCCATGAGCTCAAAACGCTCTTCAACACTTCTTTCGCATACTCAAGAGATGGCCCGGATGAAGGCTCGCCCCTTTACACTGGTCTACTGCCCGTTTCATGCCCTGCTGGAGGAGTGATCATCAGACTCTATCTAATCGAAGGCACTGGTGATGGAATCTGATCAGAAGATTTCACCTCTGCTGCATTGAAACTGGAAGAAGAAGTCCCTACTTCCGAACCAACTGCAGGCATCCCCTGCTCTGGCACTGAGAAAGACGGAGGAACTTCTCCTGCTACCTCACAACCTGCCAGCAAAACAAAACAAAAATGGGTATGAATATGATCCCGTGTTGAAAACTCATTATCATCAGGTTATTGTCACAAATATCTTCTTCGACAATCGGCGGAATACTTTCTGCCTCCATGAGTTCATTCGAAGTATCGTCAAAGGTCGCGTCCATGGATGACTCGAAATCGTCGGAATCCTGTGGCAAGTTAGTGGACAAGAAAACAAGCAACATGTTAGCAAATGACTGCACAGACAAAAAAAAAAAAGAAAATACAAAGAAGTCATACCGGGTGAAGATTCTGGAATCACTCCAGAGTCCCTCGGTTCTTCTTCAGATGCTGCAATCGGATCCGTCACTGCTTCATCAGCTAGAACCTCAGGCATCACCAAATCATCATCTTCCACTAAGGGGGGGGGGGAGAGAAAGAAAATAAAAAACAAGAAAATCTCGGCAAAAAGAAATGGAAATAGAAAGAGGAGGAATCATACCTTCACCAACGGTCTCTTCCTCTCGGCTCCTCTTTCCGGAGGCTCATCAGCGTCCCCTGACATCTCTTTAGCAATGGTGGGAGGGATCTCTGAATCAGGAGAATCATCATGTTGTCTCTTATTACGACGTTGTCTTCTCTTTCTCTTGCTTCTTTGGATCGGTTTTCTCGAAGTACCCATCCCATCATCAAAGTCAGGATCTTCGCTTGACTCCTTACCAGATGATCTGCTCCTCCCAGTGGACTCCAAGGAAGCCTTTGTTCATTCCGCTTGCATCTAAGCGTCGATCTCAGCCTCCTCCTCTTCTAGCTGTCTCAAGACCTCACCAGGTATCTCTTGTGCAGCTCCTGATTTGATGATGTCCTGTTCACTGAGAAAGCCTATCTTGTGCTTCTCACCAGCAAGGAAGGCCAGAACTTCCTTTCGACGGACTCCATCTGATCTACCAAGACCCATCCTAGAAAATTGCTTCACATCAAGCTCCTTCTTGGAAAGCCCCCGGTACACCAAAAAGCTCTCTACGAACCATTTCGTAAAGCCAGCAGTCCGGACAGTGGGCAACTCGGGATAGGAAATCATGGCGTTAGTGTCCTCCGCACTGTAAAAAGCCCATGCATTCCTCCCATCCTGCAAACCTCCAAAACGCTTCACCATGCTCGAAGGCCCTCCAACAAAGCCTTGAGAGAAGCCCAACTACAGCATGAAAGGCGAGGGAATATACAGCTGGATATCAATAAAAAAAATGTCTCCGGTACACCATCGTACCAACACGTATGTTAAAAAGTCACCTCTTTTCTATGTTGGTCAAAGAATAGTGTCTTCCCGACTCTGCCCTGGTGGAATCACGGGAGACACCAAAATCAAAAGCCTTCTTCCGCAAACCTGGAGAAAGCTTCACTGAAGATTGCCCGATCTCGACGTCCCTGAACTGTCGGATCCTCAAACGGGTAGACAAAAGAGATTCGAAAATGGTTGTCCCTCTAGCCAACCGAATCATGAAAGGGTTATCATCCTGTGCAACTCCTAAGCGATGGAAGTCGGGACAGTGGTACACATACCAAAAATAGAAAATATGGGCTGAAAACACCATGTTCGTAGGGAGCCAAAGCCGAACAAGAAAAGCAGCAACCTGTAGTCCAATACACAAATAGGAGTAAAGAGTAAGCACCAAAGCAAGCCGCTCTCCAAATTCCATCTGACAAGCCGGAAAAATACAATGCGGCCTGATGTGGGTACCATCTCCTCCAGCAAAAACAACCTCACTCAACCAGTAGGTGAGGTAAACAGCGAGATCCCTCCGCAGCGCAATGTCCAAATAAACGACATTTGTGCTCATGAAGAAGTCTTTTAAGTCTCCTCACGTGACGGAAGTCTTCTTCGAACTTGGAGTCTTAGCTCTGGCCTCCAGGTTTGTGCTATCAGAAGACTCTCTACTGTCAAAGAAGTTGGGGATCAAGGAGCCAAAACTCCTCCAACTGCTGGACCTTACTTTCGAGCCCTCTTTCTCCTTCAAAAAATCATAGAAGGCGACGAGCTGAAAGTACAAAAGTCTGAACTCCTCAGACTGCTCCTCAAGGACGCTGTCAATAGGCATAAACTCTTCATAAAGTTTGTTGAGGACAGGCAGCCCGGTGATGGCGCTCAATTCCTTCAAAGTAAAATCAATCTCACCATTTGTGACAATGAAGGTGTTGGTTTGTGGAAGGAATGACTCCAACATGGCCATAAAGGCTTCATCGGAGAAAACTACGGTTTGCCGAAAAGCGCGAACCGCATCAAAAATCCCGGTGTCCTTCAGAATGGCCTCGCCAACCTCCAGGATGTGATCAGTCCATGACTCTCAGCTTGAGTCAGTGCTGAAACGACCACAAAGTCGAAAAGGCTTCACCCAATTGCTGCCGTCACCCTGAAAAATGCCAAGGCTCACCAGTCTCAAATCGACCGATGGATGATCAAAACCTTGGTAACCACTGGCTGGCATCAACATGTCCATACGGACAGACGACTTCTCTGCATAACCAGGAAGGCTGCCAACAAAAATCCCGGTCTTGATCACATTAGTGCTCTTCACCCAGCTCGGAGGATCTTCCCTCTTGGGACACGTGGGAGAAAAGGCTCATGATCGAGATAGTGCGATCAAAGGTCGATCGGATAGAAATAGTTCTTTCCTCACCATCTGCCGTGTAAGAGAACTGAAAACATCTTCTTTGGTATGTCAAGTCATCAGGGACTGCGTCACGAAAGAAAAAGGTAGGCTTGAGCACAATGCTCTGATCGTCCATGACCCAAGGACGATTGCTTACTATAATCATGTAAAACTCCTCATCCTTGAGAGCGATCAATCGCTGTCTCATCTCATCGCGGTTGAGGGAGTCACACTCTTCCAAGTTTTTCTCCACAAACTGAACCTTCTCCCAGGCCTGCTGTACGGCCACATTAGGAGACCTGGTAAATTGACGAGGTGCATCAGTAACAGGCTCTTTGCCCTTGTTCGTTCGAGAGGAACTACCTGCAAAGGATGGAAAAAAAATCAATTATTAGAGTGACAAAATTTTGCTAAAAATCCTAGCAAAATTTTGGCATGATTCCGGGACAATTCCAAAGAAAATGGAAGCATCCCAAAAAAGATAGGAAGCTTGAAGATGAGCTCAACACCACTACAAGCTCATAGTCAATGAAGCATCCTCAAGGAAGGTTTGAACTCAAACATCGCTGCGAGATCAAATCAATCTTATCAAATCTCCACAAGCTTGAAGAAGGGCTCAACATTGTTTCGAGCTCCAAACTCCAAAACTTGCAAAGCTCCTCAAAATTCAGCAAGATCAGGAAATGGCTCAACATTGCTGCGAGCTCCAAATCTCAAAACTTGTAAAAGATTTCTAGGTATGCATGATCATGCTCCTAACCAATTTACTAAAAATCATGCATAAAAAAAATCATCATGCATTAGATGCTAAGAAAACTTTAGCCAAAGTTTGACCAATTCCAACCCAACTTGGTCAAAACCAATCAAACTTTGTCAAAGTTAAAATTCATGTTGGCTTGACCTAGAAACACTAGCCTTCTATCTTAATGCATAAGAAAAAGGAGATAAAAATGCATGAACATCTTGGATTGCATAAACTTCATTATCATGGTGAGCAAAAAAAAAAAAAAAAAAAAAAACAAAGAAATCTCTTCAAAAAAATAAAAAAAATTGGCCAGCAGGCCATGGCCCACTGCCACGGACCTGTCCGTACAACCAAGAAAAGCAAAAAAAAAAAAAAAAAAAGAAAAAAAAAATTACAAAAAAAAATGCCAACAAAAAAAAAGCACGTGAAAAAAAAGAAAAGAAAGAAAAAGAAAACATGTGGAAAAAAAAGAAGAAAAAAAAAGAATGAAAGAAAAAAAAAGAGAAAAGAAAAAGAAAAAAGAAAAAGAAAAGAAAAGAATTCTACTTCTACATGGAATTTCTTGTAAAGGAAGAAAACTTACTTGAAGCCATGGATTGAGAAGAACAAAGAACTTGAAGATTCTTGAAGAAGAAGGGAAGTTCTTGATCTTGGAGCACTCTTAAAGACTTTGGCAAAAAGAAAGCAATAAGGGCAAGAGATCCAACCTCCTTTGCTTTTATAGGGGAGAGCAAACAAAAAGAGGAAACACGAAGAAAACCAAAGAGGTAAGTGCTAAAAACTAGCAACCTTCCCAAACGAAAGGAGATTTGAGATATCCTCTCTTAAAAAGAAGATTCTTTGAGAAATTCTCTCCAAAAGGAAAGGGAATGAGAAATATTCTCTCAAAAGAAAGATACTTTGAGAAAATCTCTCCCAAAAATAAGGAAGCATGAGAGATTCTCTCCAAGTAAGGATATTTTTAGATATTCTCTACCTACAAGAGATATGTTTAGATATTCTTTGCAAAATGACATCACATGAGATCTAACCCATCTCCAAAGCTTAAGATACCATAGGTTAGCCCACATGAGTCAGGTTTGACCACCTAGCACTACAAAGGGCTTCCTATCCAAAACTTCCTTTGCCAAGAGCATATAAAATGGTTCCATGCCTCTCTTGAGTCGATTGAACCATTCAAAAAAAAAAGGGAGTCTCATGAGTTTCCAAAAATCTAAATCGTCCAACTTCATTAACCAAATTAAGCCAAAATCTTGAAATTGACATTCCACAAAAAACCAAATTCTGGTCCCCTAACTCGCCACATACAGCTTGTTTGGTCACAAGGCCAAAACAAAAAAAAAAAACCAAAAAAAAAAAAAAAACAAATCCTGACCCCCTAGCTCGCCACATACAGCTTGTTAGGTCACAAGGTCAAAACCAAATCTGACTCCCAAATTTGGCACATACAGCTTGTTGGGTCACAAGGTCAAAATAAAAAATCAAATCCCGACTCCCTAACCTGCCACATACAGCTTAAAACCCAAATCCAACTCCCTCATGTCATTTTCAAAACTTTGCCTTGAGATGGTACGTGATCCCTCTCACTACCATAAAATCCCCATGGAAATTCAAAAGGCTATTAAAAAAAAATGCTCAAAGACTCTTGGTCAAGTCAGAAGCTCTCCTTCAAGTTTCTCTTCGAGGCACATCGACTCCAAAAGTTATTCGTCGTTATACCTCAAGGGGGCATTTGTTGACACAAAAAATGTCACTTTACCTCTTCAAAATCAAGAAGCCACATGAAACCGCATCCTACTACAAAACAGGCAATGCTGCTTCAAGCATCAGATCTTATCAGAATCAAACAAAATCTGTAAGGTCCTTCAAGACAGCCAAAAGAGGGGTTCACATGAAGTTTCGTGCCATTCCAACATCATTTGACCCAACTTCACTCCTCCGGCAGCTGAACATGCACTCCTGGTGGCGACGGCGTCGAAGACATCAAAACTTCGATCAGAGCCTACGAATGGTCTCAAAATACCTCCAAAAGGCTCCATGCCAAATTTCAAGTCAAACCGACAACGTTTGACCCTCCATTAACCCTTGAGCAGTAAAATCAAGACTCTCGGCGGCGAGAACCACCAAGGTCATTACTCATCAAACAGAGCACATGGGCGGCTTCAACATGCTTCAAAAGGGCTGCACGTCAAACTTCAGGTCATTCCGACAACGTTTGACCCAACTATGATGCTCCGAAACAAAATCAAGGTTACAGGCGGCGGAGCACCCCGAGACCATAATACCTAAATCGGAGCCAACAGATCATCTCAAAATGACTCCAATAGACTCCCTATCAAATTTCAAGTTAATCGGACATTGGTTGACCGCACATCAAAGCGCGACATCTCCCTCGCGGCAAAGTCAAGCCTACTGGTGACGGGACCCCAAACGGCTTCAAAACTTAGACAAAAACCCATGGTTGATCCTATCTACTACTCAGAAGGCTTCACCTCAAATTTCAGGTCATTCCGACATCGTTTGACCTAGTTCCGACTCTTGACGAAAAATCAGCTACAAAGTCTTCGGTTTTTCCAAAAAAAAAAGGAAACTTTGTGCTCCGATTTCTACGGCTTCTCATCAAGTTTTCATCAGGAGAATCAAGCCAATAAATGAGGAGAAATGTCAAGAAAAATACAGGAGGAAATGACGGCGAAAAAGACAAAAAAAGGGCGACCAAAAGGGGGACAATCCCCATGCGGCGACCTTAGCCCATGGTCGTGCATGGTCACCGGATTTGTTGCCAGGTGACCCGTTTTCCGCCCTTTTTCGTATTTCGGGAGTTCCAACCCATGTGATTTCTTGAAAATCTTATTTTTGATGCTAGAAATCGACTGATCTCCATCGACATCTCGGATCCGCCGTCAAGAGCATGAAATCATCATTGATCGCTCCAAGATCGCAACCGGCTGATAAGAAAGTGCACTTTCTGTCCGACCGATCAAGAAATGGACAAGACAGATGTCACCGGCCCGCTAGTATCAACTAATATCTGAAGTTGCATCGCCATCCGACATCAAACAACATGTGGATCCATCGGCGATCATCACAAGAAGAATTCCAAAAGACGCGGCATGGCCCGCGACTCTTCAAATGCCCTGGCGACCACTTAATGCCGTTAATTGACCCATTTTATGACAAATTAATGCGGTCATTAACCCATTATTTTGGACGGCCCAATCAGAATAAAGCAAATGAGAGTTACAAATCCAAGTAATCATGGCATTAAAACCATGAAACTCCCCTCATCATGGAGATTAAAGGCGATTAAATGCCCATCATCTTCCACCGGCCAATCATAAGTCAAGAAAAAGGAGTTATAAAATCAAGAAATAAAAACTTGTAACTCCTCTCATCATGGAGCATCAATGACATCAATGCTCATAAACCCACCTTATGGCCACCAAAAGCCTATAAAAGGAGGGTCATTCCAAGGAAAAAGGACTCTTGGACACATCTCCGATCTTCAAATCTTCGAATCTCCGATCAGCCCCGGAAGAGGCCAAGAAAACTCTGAAGAATTCTCGAAGAAACTCTGCCACTCCGCTGCGGAAGAGACACCACAAGGTGATCGAAGTCCCTTGGGGGGGCCACCCCCCTAAGGCCACCTTTTTCCTTCTACCCAACATGGCCTAAACGCGGCTCTTCAGCCCGTTTACTCGATTTTTCATTGGATATAGGACTTTCCCTTGGTCTTTATCCTTTAAGAAATGGAGGTCCAAGCCAAGACAAATAATCAAAACATCAAGCATTCTCATCTGAAGGACGATGGCGAAGTCCATACATGACTTGCGACCATTGATCTGAACAACTCCCCATAATCTCCTGAGAAGTCAAATATCTTTTCTTACTTTTCTTTGTATTTTGTATTATTTGTAAAGAGGAAAAAAATCACATTTCTTGTCTTTTTTCATTGATAAGATTTGTAAATTGCCTTTTACGGCACAAAACCGCCTTCCACGGCAAAAAATTGCCTTTCACGGCAAACAAAATGAAATCGCCTCTCACGACATTTTAAAAATTGTGTCTTTTTCTTAAAATATGTGTGCAATGGAAAGTTAGAAAGAAGAATTGATTTCCTTTCTACTTGTGAAGGTGAGTCTCCGGATCACCACTTCAAATTTCAAGTAGAATAGAAAATCTGGCATACCCGTACAAAAAATGTTGATGACTTCGCTTTTCCTCCTCCGCCATGGCCCCGGCAGCCCCAGGGTTGGGAAGGAGACGACGAAAGGTCGGAGCCCACATCAATCCTAGGTCTTTGAATTTAGGGGGAGTGTCGTGCTTTAGAATTGCACTAGCTTGCTCAGTGAGAAACACTTTCTTTTGTACATGTATCTTACGCTTCAACGTGCACAACTCTTTAAGAAACTTTGCATAAGATGGGACTTGTTTGATTGTATCTAACAACGGGATGTTAATTTTGACCTCTTTAAGCACATCCAAGATTTCCTGGTTCTGTATTGATGGCTTGGGAGGAGCTAATCGGTTAGGAAAAGGCGGTCAGGGTTTGAATTCCAGAGGAACTGAGCTTTTCTCCTTGATAGGAGGGGCTTCATTTTCTTTCCCTTCCTGATCTGAGGATGCAGGTTGTTTATCTTTTTCCATATCAGGCTTTTCAATCTCTTTACCACTACGTAGAGTAGTAACAGCTTGAACCTGTTCCTTTGAATTTGACGGACCACCTTGATGAACCTCATATTGCCCTTTTGGATTGGGTTGTGGTTGGGTTGGAAAAGCCCCTTTATTTTGTACTTCAATTAGCTTGCAGAGGTTCTGCATGGTGTTCTGTAAATTCTCAAAGTTCCTATCATGTTTCTTATTAATGGACTCTTGATTCACCATAAACTTAGCCACAAGTTCATCCCAAGGTGTCATTTGAGTTGTAGGGGGTACTATTTGTTGTGTGCTTTGAGCATATGTACCAGAAGTACCCCCAAATTGATTTGACATTTGGTTGAAATTGGGCAGAGTAACATTTGGGCCATTCCTCCAACTAAAGTTGGGGTGATTCCTCCAATTAGGGTTGTATGTGTTACCCAAAGAATTGTTAAACTGCCAGTTGTATGTATTAGTGGCATTTGCTTGTTCGTGAAATGCTTCTTGGAAAGCAGGGAGTGTTGGATACTTTGAAGAAATGTGTTTATCACTAGCGCAGATGCCACAAACTATAGCAGGTTCCTTATTCTTCACAAATTTCAAGGACTCAACTTCTCTTGTAAGATCGGCAATTTTTGCTTGAAGATCATCATTTTCTTTCAATACATATAACCCCCCTCCTTTGGCTTGATTTGATTGCTTTATGGGGTCTATACCTTCAGATGTGTCCCAATTTTGTGCACTATCTGCCAAAAACTGAAAGTAGGTTCATGCTTGATTTGGGTTCTTTGCCATGAACTCCCCATTGCACATCATCTCAATGAATTGATGTGTTTCTGGACTAAGTCCATCATAGAAGTGACCAATTGTATTGTGCAATTCAAATCTGTAGTGGGGACAAGTAAGGAGTAGTTCATTAAAGCGTTCCCAGCACCTATAATAAGACTCTTTGTCTTTTTGTTTAAAATTCATATTATTCCTCCGTAAGGTGTTGGTCTTATGTAATGGGAAAAGTTTCTTTAAAAATTCCCGGACCATGTCGGACCATAGAGCAATTGAATTGGGCTGTAAGGAGTGAAGCCATGCCTTAGCCTTATCTTTGAGGGAAAATGGAAATAAATGAAATTTGATAAGGTTTTCCCTCACATTATTGAAGTGTAGTGTTGCATATACTTCTTCAAACTCTTTTATGTGCAAATATGCACTTTCCGATTCAAGTCCATGAAATTTGGGGAGAAGTTGAATTACTCCCAGTTTGATATCAAATTGACCCGCACTTGCGGGTATAACCATGCACGACGGTGTGGCTTGTCGTGTAGGGTGAATGTAATCACGTAGACTCCTACATGGTTGATTCACCTCCCCATTATTATTGGGTCCATTCCCATTACCGTTCTCATTCCTAAATTCATCACTATCACTATGCTCATTAGCCATATTGGAAATCCTAAGAGAACCAGGAGATCTAGATTCGTAGAATTTAATCAAGTTCTTGACAGGTGATTTCTTCCTTTCTAACCGATTTGAGGTGTCCCTCTGCCAAGAAGATGGGGGTCTTTCTTTCTTTTTTGGAATTTTGATTTTTTTTAAGAAACCTAGAAAGAAAAACTACCTAAGGACCATTTTTAGATTTAAAAGAAAATTCCAAATTCTTCCAAAGTCTTAATCTTAGAAAGTTTTGATATCTCTAAAGAAAGTTTCCAAACTCAAGTCTATGAAATTGGCCCGACCAGGTAAGCCCCCAGATCAGTGGTGGGGTCACGATGCATTGCAAGGGTTCTGCTTAAAAACCACCTTCTAGAACAAAAGACTTGTCTACCTAATCTAATGGAACAAGGCTTGCCTAGACATTGAACCAATCAAGAAAGGCAGTTTGTTCGGCTTTCCAAAAAAATTCCAGCAAGGTTTTAAGAGTCCTTTTAAATTAAAAAACAATTAAAATAACTGAATTTCCAATCAAAGTTCTGAAATTTTTAGATTTTGGCAAGTTTGGTGGCCAGAAAGCCCAATTTATGCGATCTAAGACTTGTCTTTGTAAGGGAAAGTTCCAGAATTTTTTTGGAAACTTTAAAAACCTAAAAATATGAAAAAAAAAACATGAATTTAACAGACCTTAATTAATCCAAACCAGCAACTAAAAAAATCGACCTAAACTAGTCCAAATTAGAACAAGTAAACTAAGCAATTTTCTGAAATTGATGTGATTTTTGAAAAATCAGAAAAAATAATTTTCCAGATCTGAAATAATTCCAATTTTATAAAAAATCAGAGATTAAAAATCCACTTTTTAATGCAATAGGGCTGGTCTAAACATTCCATGCATGCTACCCTTAGATCTAGAATAATTGCGAAATAGCAAAGGCACACCCACAAAGCAATTAAAATAATAGGTTGGAAAAATTACCTCAAGTGAAGAAAAACTCCCCGGCAATGGTGCCAAAAACTTGCTCGTCAGCCCCAAGTGCAAGGCCGCGATTGTTGTAATAAACAGTGAAACCGGGTCGATCCATAGGGAGTAGTTAATCGCGTAAAGCCTGTCCTTTTGGAAAACTAGTAATAACCTAATAAAGTCTATAAAAATAAATCACTACGAAACTGAAATTAAAATTTAATTAAAAATTCAAATTAAAAAATTACAATCCCAAATAAAAAAATCCTAATCTAAGAAAAATTGCAAAAACATAAAAGACATCAAACCACCAATTGCGTAAAAGTAAATAAATCATGCATTAAAATAAAAATCCATTAATAATATTATTAAAAAAATAAGGATAAAAATAATTCTAAATATTTAAGGGAAATCACAACGTTATATTGGCAAGATTAATAAAAGACTGCAAAAACACCTCACCAAGTACGTACTATCACTACCCACAAACACACAATGCCGATCCAAGCCCTTGACCTCACTAATTGAGTCTTTTAAATTAAAATAAACCAATAAACTAGTAATTTGCCAACAGTAATCAAAACTAAAAAAAAGTCTTTCCTTACCCTAGATCGAACACATGAAGAAAATAGGACTTGCGCATAATCCCATCTTCAAGTCTTCAATCCTTCACCAAGGGAGAGGTAGATGGTTGGTCGATGATGGAGCGATGACAGCAACGGCGACGGTGTGGCGGTGTAGAAATCCAAGTGTTGGTTTGTCTTAGGGAAGGCCTTGGATGAAATATTGATGGAAGGATGAGAGATGGAGAAAAAATAATGGAAAGGATGGGAAAGAAGTTGATGATCGTCCAAGAGGGATGGGGGGAGATGGAGTTCACATGCAACAATTTTTTTGCTCCTTTTATGTTTTTTTGATAGCTTGGGTTGCAAGGTTTTTGGTTTGGGTAAGGATTAGTAGTGTGGGGTCCAAGTTGGATTAGAATTAGGAGGGTTTTGAGAGAGTTTTAAGGGATTTTCCAGCTTCTTGGATTTCTTGGCACACCATCCTACTAAAGGTAGGATTCTTTATATCTCTTGCAACTTCTTCTATTGGGCCCACTTTAGATTTAATTCAAATTTTGAAACAATATGGGCAGTCCCTTTTTTTTTTTTTTGGACATGTGATAGCTTTGGAGGTGTTGGACGTGCAACTCTTTGGGAGAATCTTGGGTTGCAAGATTTCTGATCTTGGAAGCCTATCTTTTTGGAGATCTTAGTGCTAAAATCTTGCACTCTTTTGGAGTTAGCTTCTATCTTGGATTACTTTGGCTAACAAGAATCTTGTAAAACTCCTTGCACGGTCCCACTTTCTCTCTTAAAAACAACCCTCAAATCTGATTTTAAATCTCAAACATGTAATAGGAGTAGGCCCCACTTGGGTGTGCAAAACTTGGATAAAACCAAGCAATGGGCATCCATGCTGCAATGAATCATGTTGGCTTGAGTTATCTTCCTACTTTGGAAGATTTGAAATTTGAAATCTTTTCTTGATTGGAATCTAAAGTGTTGAGATCTTTCAGGAAACTTGGTCTCTTTTGATGTTATCCCCAACATAAAATTGCTTAGTACATCCACCTATTAGGCATCTTCTTATCTCTTGCAATTCTCCACATGGGCCCACATGTCAACTAAAAAATTTAAATTCGGAATTTCGGAATTTGGTCTTCAACTGGGCCCCACTTGGATTTTGAGACTTTTGGTGAGAGGTCTTGGACACTTCATCACATGGCCCACAAATCTAGAACTTATCTTCAAGAGATTAACTCTGCTTTTTTTTTTTTTTTTTTTTTGCATATGAGAGTGAACCCTGCCATGGCCCTACCTTGGAATTTATGCCAAACGTAGATGGGGCCCATGGTGCATTTGATTCATCAATTCTCTTCCACGGGCCCCAAAATTCTGAAATTCCCTACAAAAAAAAAAAACAACTGTCAAAGAATAATTTATTCATATAGGGAAAGGATTATGCAAGATGCAGGCCCAATTCACACTAAATAGATGCATAAAATGTCACCATTTTATAAATCTTCAATTAAATCAATGGTGCAAAGAAAGTACATCATTTTAATTGTGAATAAAAAGTTATGAGAAATTTATGACTTCCAATGCCAAAAATAGCGAAATTCATGATTTTATGTGAAAATGCAATTTTTGGATGAATTTTGACTCGAATTCAAACTTTGATGCCCATAAACATAAAATCATGATTTTTTTACTAAAATGGCCCATGATTTGATGATTAAGTCCTTAATTAATTCTAAAATGATAAGGAAATTATGCATTTTTAAGGACTTATCACAGGTGATTCTCAGGTGGAAGTAGAAATAAGTTATGAAAACCTCCCTTGCTCTTTTTGTCTTGGCTATGGCCATGGAGAAGGTTTGTGTCAGGGTATTAGCAGAACTATGAAGGCTGGTCACAGACTCCCTCCTCCTCGTAGTGTTAATCCTGGCATTCTCCAAACTCCTTCAGTGGCTAACCAGACCCCCTACCAACAGAGCCTTCACTCCACTCCTCTCCAGAAGGTCCTCTTACTTCTCTGGCGGGTGAAGCTTTCAATCCAGCTGCAGAGCACTGCCCTTCAACTTCTCAGGTGACTAGTGATGAGGAAAGCCACTCCCCTACTGCCATTGCGGCTCCTTGGGTTGATCTTCACAATCCCTTTTCAGTGCTGGATAAAGCTACTCTGATAGACTATTTTCCTTTACCAGTCTAGTCAAACATTACCCCTCACAAGACTAATTCCCCTCCTTTGGACAACAAGTGACATCTCCAATAACCTATCTGTTGAACTCAATATCCACACTATGCCTCCCTCTAAAGTCAATCCCCAAGCTCTAATATGGTCCCCCTCTTCTGCTAATTTGGCCTTTGCTACCTCGCTCCTAAAAAAGAAAAAGAAACCTAAAGGGAAAAAAAAAAACCCAAGGTAATTCTGGACATCTCCTCTCTTAAATCCTCTATTGGCCCCAACTCTTCATCCTCTCTTCATACTTAAAGCTCTCTATTGGAACTGTAGGGGTATAGCTAATGCCCCAACAGTCAGATCTCTTCTCTTCTTAGTCAAATCCCATTCCCTTGACATCATTTTTCTTTCTAAGCCAAAAACTTCTTCTTCCCAATCCCTTTCCTTTAAGTTAGAATCTCTTGGCTTCTCTTCCTTTTTCTCATCCTCTGCTCCTCCTTCCATCTAGTGTTTTTCCAAAAGCCCTCCTAATGCTTCTTTTTCTATAGTAGACCACTCAGCCCAACATCTCATTGTTTCCTTCAATTCCCCATTAGATGGGCCATCTGCTTTTATTACTAGCATTTATGCTTCCACTTCCTTCATCCAAAGAAGACTTCTCTAGCAATATCTTATCTCCCCCTCTTTTTCTAACCACCTTCCTTGGGCAGTTATTGGTGACTTCAATGCGGTTTCTTCAGCAGCTGAAAAGTTCGTATTCATCTCATCTACTCTCCTCCCACTTCTGGTTTCAACACTATGATTGCTACCTCAAGGCTTTTGGATATAGGATTTTCTGGAAATCAGTTTACTTGGTCTAACAATAGGCAAGGAAACTCCTATGTAGCTGCCAGGTTAGATTGGTCCCTCACCAATCAAGCCTGGGCTTTCTCCTTCCCAGGCTCATATTTGCAGCATTTAGTGAGGCAAAATTCGAATCATAGTCCAATTCTTCTTTCCAGTCGCCCTCCTATTATTGCTAAGTATATTCCCTTCAAATTTGAAGAAATGTGGATAGGTCACCCAACTTTCAAGGAATTTGTGGCTAAGGCTTGGAGTATCCCAATCTATGGCAACCCTCAGTTTATTCACTGGAAGAAGCTTAAATCTCTGAAAATTACCCTCAGGTCTTGGAACAGGGAACTCTTTGGTAACCTTAAAGCTAACATCTCTACAGCTGAATCTTCCATTCTTACTTTGCAATCAAGTATGGATGCAACTCCTCTTGACTCAACAATGGTAGCTCTCAGGATAGCCAGAAGCTCTCTCCAAAATCTGTTACAGGCGGAAAAAACTCATTGGAAGTAGAAATCTAGGATTAACTGGCTGAAGGATGGTGACAGGAATACTAGTTTTTTCCATTTAGCTGCTAAAGTGAGAGGCTCTAGAAACCGAATTGAAAAGGTTGAGTTCAAAGGCGACACTCTGGAGGATCACATTCTTATCAAAGATGCTGCTGTTGAATTCTTCTCTAATGTTTACAAGTCTTCCTTTGGGCAGCTGGATCCTCTGCTATTTAAGGTCAACAATGGGCGGGTTTCAAATGTTCAAAATGCTATGCTTACTTCCATCCCCTCTAATGAAGAAATCAGAGCTACTGTCTTCAGCCTTAAAAGGTCTAGTTCTCCTGGTCCTGATGGGTTCTCAGGAATCTTTTTTTTTGTTCCTGCTGGGACGTTGTGGGTGCTTCAGTTATAGCTGTGGTTCATGATTTTTTCATCTCTAAGAAGATTTGGAAGGCATCAAACTCTTTCTTTCTCTCCCTTATTCCTAAGGTGCATGCTCCTACCTCTTTTGGTGATTATTGCCCAATAAGCTTGCTCAATTTCATCTACAAAGTATTCTCTAAGATCCTTGCTTCTAGGCTGGCTTCCGCCCTTCCGGATCTCATTTCCCATCATTAAGTGGCCTTCCTTAAGAACAGAAAGATGCAGGATCACATAGCCTTGGCGCATGAATTGACTCAAAATCTTCAAAAGGGAGCTAAGGGAAAAGGCATTTGTCAAAAGCTGGACATTTCCAAAGCTTTTGACAAGTTAAACTAGGCCCATCTGTTTAGAGTGTTGGAATTCTTTGGATATAGCAGTGCTAGGATTTATCTCATTAAAGAATGTGTGACTACTACAAAATGTTCGGTGCTGGTTAATAGAGAGCCCGCTGGCTACTTTGCTTTGGAGTGTGGTCTTAGGCAGGGTGATCTGCTTTCTCCTTATCTATTCATCCTTGCTGAAGAAGTCCCCAATCTAAACATTGAGAAGCTAGTTAGCCTAAAGAAAATTAGGCCAATATATAGAGCTCCCTCTTCTCCTTCTATCTGTCACTTACTATTTGCTGACGATATTCTTCTCTTCTTCCAAGCTACTCCTAGTAGCATCAAGGCTATTAAGGGTGTCGTGAACTCCTATCAATTAGTTGCTGGTCAACACTTCAATATGGGGAAGAGTAAGGTTCTTTTTTGGTAATGGCAGACAGTCGTTCAAAACTAGGACCTCGAGGAGTCTCGGTATTTCTCAAGCCTCTTTTCCGGTGCTATATCTGGGTGTCCCTCTCTTCATTGGCAGTCCTAAAGCTATCTATTTTGAGAGTCTAAAGGCCTCATTCCGGGCGAGGTTGGCTGGTTGGAAATGCATGATGCTCTCTTTTGCTGGTAGGGTGATCCTAGTTAAGCATGTCCTTCAAAGCCTTCTTATGCATATGCTCCTTATTCTTCCCATCCCGAAATCGATTTGCAATTTCTCAAAGAAATGGATGAAGAGTTTTCTAAGGCCTGGAGGATCTTTACAAGCTAAGAGAAGTCTCAGAAGTTGGCGTTTTGTTTGTCTCCCCAAGTTAGAAGGTGGCCTGGGTTTTCGTAGAATTCAGGACCCAATCAAAGCTAGTATGGTTAAATTAGGTTGGGCTGCCCTTTCTTCCTCCTCTTTATGGGCTTCATGGTTCAAAGCAAAATACTTTAAAGGGTTTTCTCCTTGGCACCCTAGCTCTTTACTCACAGGCTCTTGTATTTGGAAGCTTATTAAGAGGTTTTCTCACCATCTTTTTCTGAACAGCCACTGGCAGCTGGGAGATGGGCCGGATAAATACTAGTTTTCAGCATGATAAATGGCACGGTCCTCTCTCGATAGATCACCATTTTCTGGGCGTTTCCTCCCCTGGACTGATTCAGTGAATGGCATCTTTTCAAACCCACAGCTGATTACATCTTCAGGTCTCCCTTAGCAAGTCGTTTCCTTCTCCTCTCTTCTGATAGACTTCTCTCTCTAATGTTCCTAATAAGTTGATGTCGTCGAGCACCAACTCTTGCCATCTATCTTTCTCTGTTGCTTGGGATTCAACTAGATCCAGGGGTCTTCCAAGATGTTGGTCTAAGTTTGCTTGGAACAGTCTCCTCAAGCCCTCCATTGCTTGCTTTGCTTAGAAGTTGTTCCATAACAAACTCCCTACCAACAATTGGGCGCAATCCATTGGGGTGCAGCTAGCGTCTTCTTGTTACCTATGTGGTAAGCACCAAGAATCAGTCTATAGCCTCTTCTTCCTCTGTCCCTTTGCCTTGAGCTTCTGGGACTGGTTTCAGCTTAAAGGTAATTTCAGAGCTACAGCGGCAATCACTGCTTCTTCTCTATGGAGCTCTCTCTTAGCTAGTTCTTGTTTTAAAGCTAAAAAGGGTCTTGGAGCTCTATTTCTGGTGGCTCTATTCAGCTTGTGGAAGGTAAAGAATCTCTCTCCGTTCAGTGGTATGAAGCATTCTCAAGAAATGGTTTCTATTTTCTTCTTGGCAGATGTTTCCCACGCTCTTGGTAAAATGGCTTCATCTTTCTCTAGCTCTTCTTTAGATTCTTTCTTAGCCTTATGTCTCCTACACTATCCTAGTTTGCCTAGTTTGTGATAGTGGGCTGTCTCCTGCTGTGGGTAGTTTTTTCTGTTGGTTTTTCCTTTTGGCTGCATCTCCTTTTCTTTCTTTTCAACTCATTTTTCAACTTAGTAAAAAAAAAGCTAGAAACTATGGGTAGTTCTATGATACACTTAGGTAAAATGTGAAAATCATCCCAAAAACACAATGCATGAAATGTAATCCATTTAAGTCACCTGCCTCAGTCTTCTTAACTCCCAAACTCTCTTATGAAGAATTCAATCACACCAAGAAATTACTAAACATAAAACCTCAAAAATGGCTACCTTTAGAACCCCTAAATTTCAAAAACCATGCAAGAAATGGAATTAGATCACACATGTCTGGATGCAAAATCTTTAGGGCTTTCCTAGGTATGCTTTAAAAAATGGGAGAGAGATCCTACCTTTAGGTGGTGTAACCGAGATGGTTTCTGTAAGTGCCTAAAAATTACGGACTTAGTTAAAAGAGGATTAAACCTTCGATTTGATGATCTTGGGATGATTGGGGGAAAGGATCGGGCCTCCGATAATCTGAAAGGGAAAACAAAAGTCAGAGCCCTTCGTTGTAGGCAGCCGAAGGCACTCCGATGCTTGAGTTAGTTTGACAACTGAGGGAAAAATGGAGAAGTAGTATTGGGGGGGGGGGGGGCTTCTTGCGTACCTCTTATAGTTTCCCTCCATGCATTATATAGACATGAGAGTCATCATCGGACTGGACCCCTCAAGGAGAGATGGAAGTCCCATCAACATGTACCTTTCTCTCCTGAGTGGGGGTAGGTAAAAAGGGAACGTCCTATCGGACCATCCCCCTATGCTTATGAATGGACCTTGAGATAAGGCGTGCCACTTATCTAGGTCCGACGCCCACTCTATTTGTCAGTTCGCCGTCTCCCGTCATGGCAGCGCATTTATGGTCGCATTTATGACTGAATGACAGGAGGCTGAGATCAGGCTAAGACCGAGACCGTGGTGGGCACCTGCAGATATGGCCACCGAGATGGGTTCCGCGCTTCCCCGAGCTGGCGCTTTTTCCAAGCTGGACAATACCGAGACTAAGGACAATCCTGAAATTGGGGGAGTGGCCCCACATAGATCCGTGATTACGGAGTGACCCCACACAATTGCCCCTAGCTCTCGACCTCTTAGAATTCTCTCTGAGGTCGGGAGCTAAGATTGAAAAGATGTGCTGGCCCTCGTCCTTCCGTATCTTGCTGACGTGTGATCCTCATCATGACGCCTTTTCGTTTGCCCTAGGCAATAAATACGGTATCATAATTGCTTCACCAGGGTGGTCACGTAGACGTCGCTTCATATGCCCGAGGTGATAAATATCGTACCCAAGGTATGGTGGGAGATAGGCCAGTGGTGCCATGCGTAACCCTTCGTCTGGTTGTTCACTGGGATCGAAGCAACGCGTGGAGAGTCCGAAGCGTTGCTTCGCACACGTGACCTTCAAGGGGGGCATTCCTGTATAAAATGGGGACGCCCCCTTCCCTTTCTCCTCTTATCTTTGCTTTCGTCTGAAGGAGACCCTGCTAAAGAAGACTCCCTGCTAAAAAAACAGAACCTCAGCGAACCCGGAGACTTTTCACTCTTCGTTTTTCGTTCTTCACTTCCTACTCTTTGCAATCCGTCGCATTTTCTCTGTGAGTTCTCTTTTCTGTTTCTTTCTTTCTGCCTCTTTTTCCTTTCGTCCAGAGGGTTTCCGCCCCTTAGGTTTTTCTAGGTCTTGTTCCTTCCCCTTTGCTTTCTGCCCCCCTTTTAGCTTTTTAGAAAATGGGATTTACACCCACTGGTTAGAGAAACCCCAAGCCCTGGAGGGACTCAGGACGGCATTCAAAATACCAGCTGACGTTTTGGTGAAGCCTGACGACCTCCAGGGCCTCTTTGACGACCTCACACGATATAAAGATTTGATGCCTTTCCCTCTGGTGTCGGTAGTCGAAGGTGGGGTTAGGTTCCCTATCCACCCGCTTCTCCGATCCTGCCTCAGCTCGTGGCGGATCTGTCCTTTCCAGCTGATGCCGAATGGGTTTAAAATAATAATGGTCGTGGCGGAGTTGAACCGAATCCTGGATATCAACCTCGGCGTGCATGACATAGAAGATGTCTATGACATCTACAAGTCCGCAAGGGGCGAGGACTCCTACTATCTTCGGGTGAAGGCTAGGCTCCAACCCTTGGTCAACGCCCT
Source organism: Cinnamomum chago (assembly GCA_038049695.1). NCBI lineage: Eukaryota > Viridiplantae > Streptophyta > Magnoliopsida > Laurales > Lauraceae > Cinnamomum > Cinnamomum chago. Next base: position 22,700,661 of record CP142462.1, on the reverse strand, counting down.
GGAGGACTCGACCAAATACGCCTGGGATGACCGTCTTCTAGTTTCGGGGAACTGGGAGTTTGGGGCGTCCGAGGCCGAGGTGGAGCGGAGAGTCCAGGTTCCACGAAAACCTAGGACCCCTCCGAGTAAATACTCGCCTCCCCGGGCTATTTGTATTTGTTTTACTGCTGATGTCCTTTGTGTTCTGCACAGGTGTTCAGCGAAGGAGGAAGGACGCCAGCCTTAATCGTTGGAAGAGGAATGACGCGTGGCTCCAGAAGATCTACCATTACCACGGTCACCACGATCGAGCTGCCTTTTCGTGGCTTGGGTACAAGCCGCGGTACCAGTCTTACACCAAGGAGACTGCCAAGATCCCCCTTGAGCCGATAGGGGAGATCGTGCTCGCGCTTGCAGAAACCAGCGGCCAAACCTTGGAGCCCCTAGGTCTGATCCTGGTTGAAGACAGCCCCTCCGACCGAGACCAAGCAGAAGAGGAAATGGACGGGCCGCGTCCCCCTCTGAAGAACTTGGGAGCCATGATCCTCAGGGGTCGAGTTCCCCCCGCCCCGAAGCGTGCCCCCAGCGGGACTGGCGCTGCTCAGGGCTCTTCAGCTAGCGTCCCCCTCCGGTCCCTCGAGCTCAGCAGGGACTTCCTCCTCCGCAAAAGACAAAAACGCGCGAGGCCCCCCACAGGAGAAGAGGGGGAGGTCGGAAGAGCCTCCCAAGGCCACCCGGCCGCCCAAGGAGACTCAGTCACGGGTTGCGGAGGCCAAGAAGGAGGGTGAGGGGCCCCCTCCTGAAAAGAGGCTTTCGAGTGGGGGGCGAAGAGGAGCTGGGTCCGTAAACGGATCCGCAGCTCCGGCCTTTCAAGCCGATGCCCTTCAGGCCTAACCTTGACCTCAACCCCGGCGAACCCATGAGCGTGGAGGACCGGATGGGGACCTCTACCAGGACGATCTCGGCGGTTGCCCGGGCATGCGCTCTCCCTTTGGACATGGAGAGGCATAATAAATATGGGATAATGAGCTTGATCTACTCGACGATGAAGGTGTCGCTCGAGGTGATTCTCACTTCTTCTGTCTTTTTTAAGCTTTATGCCTTAGTTGTCCGCTCTGACTTCCTACCCCTTTTGTCTCCTTGCAGAATGTACAGAAACTCCAAATAATACTGGAGAGGACAGCCGCACAGGTTCTAGAGATGGACGCCGAGAAGATGAAGATGGGAGATGCCTTGGAGGCCAGTGCGGCAGAAATAAAGAAGGCGGAGGAGAATATCGCCGAGTTCGCAACGGAACAACAAGCGGCGAGGGCCGAGATCATCAAGTTGCGAGGCGAAAATAAGCACCTAAAAGGCGTAGCCGAGGACAAGGTGAAGAGAGTGCATCAACTGGAGGTCGAGCTCGCCAGGAAGGAAACCGAATTGGCTGCGAAAGAGGCCGAACTCGAGTCCTCTGGGAAGGAGCGGGTCAATGTCGAGTCCACTCTGCGAGCCTAGGCCGCAAAGGCTTATCAAGAGGGAGTGGATTGGGCATCGGCGGTGTACGTGGCTCAAATCAAAGACCTGAGCCCGGTCTTGTACGAGATGGGGTGCAGGGAGGCACTTCGTGAGTACGGGGTCTCTGAGGATGACCCCATATTCGCGAACCTCCCTCATTTCCAGTCTGTCATACCTAGCCCAGAAGTTCCAGGCCCTCCTCCTCCTCCTCCTCCGGAAGCCCCTCCTGAAGCTCCAGGCCCTCCTCCTCCGCCCCCGACTCAGGCTCAGGCTTCCACCGCGGCTCCTCCACCCCAATCTTCGGGCGCGTCTGACCCTGCTTCATCTATCCCTCCAGAGAATAAAGCTGCGGCGCCCAAATAATGTATAGAAACAATGTATTTTTCTTCTTTTCTTTCGAGTGTACAGAATTTTGTAAATACTTCCTCCATTAATGAAAAACGATTTTCTTTTACTGACTTCTTTCTCTTGGCAATAGTGTGTCGTTGCTTGCTCTTCTAACCTCGAACAAGAAATGCTGCTCCATGTTCTTGTCTAATTCTGCAAACTCATGGAAACTGGACATATTTTTTAATCCCAACATATTGAACGAAAATGAGGTCCCCTGCTTCCGACAAACTTTTCAAGTCTTAAGTGGCTAAGATCGGTGAATTCGTAAGACAGGGACTTGACAAGGCTCCCTATTTCTTGACCAACTCTCCAAACCTTCAAGTGGGCGAGGTCGGTGAACATCTGGTCCTAAGGTCGGGCTTTACCAACGCCTTATTTAAGAGACCTTGTAGTTAGCTTGGACTCACACCTTGGGGTGCGACCCTGTTGCTGGGGGACTAGGGTCGTCCCGTTGATTTTGATAACTCGAGGAATTTGGCCGAGCTTAAAGGCAGACCGAATTCCACAACTTGAGAGTGAAATAAGACAACTGATTTCGTTCAGGGGGGTTGGTCCAGTATCCGAACCTTGGGAGGCTGGTGCGAGGACCAGAGCCTTGGGAGCTGATCCTATGACCGTACTCAAGGAGGCTGGTGCAAGGACCAGAGCCTTAGGAGCTGGTCCTATGACCGAACTCAAGGAGGCTGGTGCGAGGACCGGAACCTTGGGAGGCTGGTCCTACGACCGAACTCAAGGAGGCTGGTGCGAGGACCGGATCCTTGGGAGCTGGTCCTATGACCAAACTCAAGGAGGCTGGTGCGAGGACCGGAACCTTGGGAGCTGGTCGTACGACCGAACTCAAGGAGGTTGGCGCGGGGACCAGAGCCTTGGGAGCTGGTTCTAGGACCGAACTCAAGGAGGCTGGTGCGGGGATCGGAGCCTTGGGAGCTGGTCCTACGACCAAACTCAAGGAGGCTGGTGCGAGGACCGAAGCTTTGGGAGCTGGTCCTATGACCGAACTCAAGGAGGCTGGTGCGAGGACCGGAGCCTTGGTTCACAACTTGAAAGATACAAGGCACGCGTCTTCTACAAGATCCCTCTTTTATTGACTTATCATTTGAGTACATTTTTTAGAAGTAGTATTTCTTGAGGTGCGCGGCATTCCATGGTCGCGGCAATTCTTTGCCATCCATGCTCTCAAGTCTGTAAGCCGACCTCCCGGATGCCGAGACCACCTAAAAAGGTCCGAGCAAGTTTGGTACGAGTTTGCCTTCGTTGGGATCTTTGTCTGCTGGAAGCGTTTTCTTTAAGACCAGTTCCCCGATTGAGAACCTTCTTTCTTTGACTTTCCAATTGTATCCCCTGGATAGCTGTTGCTGGTAGGAGGCCAGGCGCACGGATGTTACCTCCCTTCGTTCCTCGGCCAGGTCGAGCTCTTTGGCCAGATTCACTTCATTCTGCCCCTGTTCGAAGAGATCCGACCTCAGGGTCGGAAGGCCGACCTCTAGTGGGATTACAACTTCCATTCCGTATGCTAAGGAAAAAGGGGTTGCTGAAGTAGATCGTCTCGGGGTGGTCCGGTACGCCCAAAGGACACTTGGTAATTCTTCTACCCATCTGCTTTTAGCTCTGTCAAGTCTCTTTTTGAGTCCGTCCAATTCCACCTTGTTCGAGATCTCTGCCTGTTCGTTGCTCTGCGGGTAGGCTAGGGTCGCATAGAGGTTCTTGATACCGAGCTCCTGGCAGAATTTTTTAAAAAACTTTGAGTCGAATTGGGTCTCGTTGTCCGAGACCAGAGCTCGGGGGATCCCAAACCTCGTGACAATGTTCTTCCATACAAAATTCTTCGTGTCCTACTCGGTGATGGATGATAAGGCTTCTGCCTCTGTCCATTTGGTGAAGTAATCAATGGCCACTATCAGCCACCTTTTGTTTTCTAGAGTTCGGTGAAGAGGTCCTACGATGTCTAGCCCCCACTGAGCGAAGGGCCACGGGCTAGAGAGAGGACTCAAGTCCTGCGCTGGTTGGTGCAGAGAGTGGGAGAACTTCTGACATTTTTCACACTTCTTGGCGTAGAGCTGGGCATCCTTCGGCATATAGGGTCACCAATAGCCCTGACTGATGGCTCTGTACGCCAGTGATCTTCTTACGATGTGACTTCCGCAGATTCCCTCGAGAATTTCAAAAAAGAAGTCTTCTACCTTTCTCGGGTGAACGCATTGGAGATACGGTCCTATGAAGGACTTTCTATATAGCTTTTCATCTGGGGATAGCAAAAAATGAGCTGCTTTCATTCTGACCTTGTTGGCTTCATTCCTGTCTTCAGGGAGTCTATCTTCTTTGAGGAATGCTATGATCGGATCCATCCAGCTCGGACCGAGACCGACGCACAGGACTTGCCGAGGTGGGAGGAGTTCTATGCTCGGGTTTTCCAATGTCTCCACGTCGACTGTCCTTCTTTTTCCTGCCTCTACGGCCGAGGCTAAGTTGGCTAGGGCGTCTGCATGGCAATTGGACTCCCTGCCGATTTGCCTGACTTCTACTTTCTCGAACTAGGAGAGGAGTTGCTTTGTGTGGGCTAAGTAGGCTGTCATTCTCTCGTCACGGGCTTGATAGTCTCCGCTTAGCTGGTTCGTCACCAACTGAGAGTCGCTGAAAACGACTAGCCGACGTACCCCCAGGATTCTTGCGCTACCGAGACCCGCAATTAGTGCTTCGTACTCTGCTTCATTGTTGGAGGCTTTGAAGTCAAGGGTCAGGGCTTGCTCTACGACTAGGCCCTCTGGCGACTGGAGGACTATGCCAGCGCCAGCCCTTCTAGACGTTGAGGATCCGTCGACGAAGACCTTCCAGGCTGACTCAAGGTATTGTCTCCAAGGTCGATCATCCTCAATTTCGGCTGTCTCATTGTCCCTGTTGCCCCCCAGTTTGGTATCGAGCGAGGTCGGTGCCAAACTAGGAGAAGTGAACTCGACGATGAAGTCTACCAGAATTTACACCTTGATCGTCGTCCTGGGTTGATATTGGATATCGAACTGCCCCAGTTCGACAACCCACTTGGAGATTCTTCGGGAAAAGTCTGCCTTTCGAAAAAGAGATTTGAGCGGGTATTCTGTGACAACTACCACCGTGTATGTTTGGAAGTGGTGGGAGAGTTTGCGAGAGGCACTGATGAGGGCCAGTGCCAGTTTCTCGAGTGGAAGGTACCTAGTCTCGGCGTCGAGTAGGATCTTGCTAATGTAGTAAATGGGTTGTTGCTGCTTGCCGTTCTCCCGGACTAACACCGAGCTCACTGCGTGGTCCGAGACTGTCAGATAGAGATAGAGGAGGTCACCTTGTGTTGGCGTGGACAATAGTGGTGGCGAGGAAAGGTATTCTTTGAGCTTCTCCAGCGCTTGATCACATTCGGGGGTCCACTGGAATTTAGAGCTCTTTTTCAGGAGCTGAAAGAAAGGGCGACATTTGTCCGAAGCTCAGCTGATGAAGCGATTCAGCACAGTGGCCATCCCCGTTAATCTATGCACCTGCTTTGCCGAGGTCGGGCTCTGGATTGCCTGGATAGCTGAAATCTGCTTTGGATTGGCCTCGATTCCTCTCCGGGTCACCAGGCTCCCTAAGAACTTGCCTGAGCCGATGCCAAACGCACACTTGGGAGCGTTCAGCTTCAGCTGGAACTTTCTAAGGATGGCGAATATCTGGCGTAAGTCTGCCAAGTGGTCCTGTGATTTCTTGGACTTGACCACCATGTCATCGATGTAGACCTCCACTGTCTTTCCAAGCTGAGCTTGAAACATCTTCGTGACTAGTCTTTGGTATGTTGCGCAGGCATTCTTTAACCCAAAGGGCATCACTTTGTAACAGTAGATGCCCCGAGGGGTTATCAATGCGGTTTTCTCCTCATCGGGCCCATGCATGGGGATCTAGTGGTATCCTCGGTAGGCGTCGAGAAAGCTCATTCTATCATGTCCCGAGGTGGTGTCGATCATCTGGTTGATCTTTGGGAGGGGGAAACTATCCTTGGGGCAAGCATTATTTAGATCGGTGAAGTCCACGCAGACCCTCCACTTGCCACTTTTCTTTTTTACCACAACAGTGTTGGCCAGCCACTTCGGATAATGTACTTCACGGATCGCTCCGGCTTCGAGGAGCTTGTTTACTTCTTCGATGACAGCCTCTGTCTGCGGGACCCCTGTCCTGCGGGCTTTTTGCACTATAGGCTTGTGCCCGGGGTCGACATTCAGTTTGTGACACATGACTTCGGGGTTGATCCCGGGCATCTCGTATGGAGTCCAGGTGAAGACGTCCTTGTTCTGCAATAGAAAGTCAAGCAGCTCGGACCTCTCGTTGTCGGGGAGCTGGCTTCCTAATAGGAAATATCGCTCGGGGTCACCAGGATTGATCCTGATCTCGGTGAGCTCCTCTATGCTCTTCTGTTCTGCGGATCGACTGACATCCTTAAGTTCGGCCTCCAGTTCGGCCATATGCACTTGTTGCGGCTCCGTTTCTCTAGGCACCACGGCCATGAGGCATTGTCTGGCCATCTGCTGATCTCCCCATACGGTCACTATTTCGATCACCACTCTGGCCTTCTCTAGAGGAAACTTGAGCTTCTGATGGAAGGAGGAAGGTACTGTCTCCATGGCATACAGCCAACTACGCTCCATGATCACAATGTAAGGGGACGGTGCGTCCACTACCATGAAATTGGCCATCTTCGTGGCCCCTCGTATTCAGACTCCGAGCGAGATCCTTCCCTTGGGATGCACTGGTTTGGCGCTGAAGCCTACTAAAGGAACGCGGGCTTCCTGCAGATTGGACTCGGCCAGGCCGAGTTGTTTGAAACAGCTAAAGTAGAGGATCTCAGACGAGCTTCCTGGATCTACAAGGACGCATTTCACAGTGTAGTTGTTCAGCCGCAGGGTGAGAATGAGTGCGTCGTTGTGGGGGAGCTTGACTCCTCCTAGGTCTTCGTCTGAGAACCAGATCTTGGGCTTTTCCTTTTTAGCTTTCTTTGGTGCATGCTCCAGCTCGGCTGACATCACCTATTCGAGCGAGCTTGATTGCTTCCCTTACTGGGAGCAGGAGCCAAGTGAATGACATTGATGACACCTGCAGGTTCGTCGCTATCCTGATCTGCATCGGGCAGGGCGTGCTGTTGAGTTCGGTTGACCCTCTCTCTCTCCTTGATGTACTCTTGGATGTGCCCATTCTTGACGAGCTTCTCGAGGTGGGATTTTAGGGCCATGCAGTCTTCGGTCATGTGTCCGTGCTGCTTGTGGTAAGAACAATTCTTACTCCGATCTTGGGTGGATGGGTCGCCCTTCATCGGCTGCGGCCACTAGAAGTAAGGTTCCGCCTTGATTTTGTCGAGGTGTCTGTAGATGGGTTCCTTGAAGATGACGTTGACGGCCCTGTAGGGATCTTCGGCCGGCCTGGCAGGCTGGAACTTTGGTCTCTTGCTACTTCCCGAGATGGAGGTTGAGAAGGTCGCCGAATTGGCGGGGGCCCTTTTCCTATCTGACTTCTATTTGGGGAATATTCCCTCTCCTCTGGACGTTTGGCCCTTTTGCGGGAGGCCAAACCGCTCGTTGCCTCGAGCTTCGTTCTCCTCCTACTCGATGTACTCGTTCACCTTAGCCATCAACGCTTTCATCGTGGTCATGGGGGTTCGGACCAGGTCTCTGCGGAGCTCATTGCCTGGGAACAAGGCCTGTCGAAAACACATGATGGCAACATCATCTTTGGCGTCCGTGACCTGGCTATAAATCGTCCAGAATCTTCTGGCGAATGCAGTGATGCTTTCATTGTCCTTCATCCAAATCGCCATGAGGTTGCCACCCGTCCTTGGGATGACTCGGTGCGCTTGGAACTTCTCTACGAAGGAGCTTCGGAGCTGCTGCCAGCTTGAGACCGACCCGGACGGGAGCGAGCAGAACCATCGGAGCTGGCGGTCACCCAGACTGGAGAAGACTCTGCAGTTCAGGTGACCGACGTCCCCCCAAACCGACATCCGCTAAGTGAAATGTCGTACGTGTCGCAAGCCTCTGTTTGATTTCGGGCGAAGCCGATCTCGGCCATTCGGGCCTGGACCTCTCGCTTGACGTAATGGTCGAGCAGTTCCCTCAGGCCCATGATGTTCTCCGGCCTTGGGGAATCTGGCTCGCGACGCGACCCTTCGAGGTTGCTAAGTAGGTGGCTGCTGCTCTAGCCTTCTACTTCGCAGCGATCTCACCTTCTGTCGTTGAGGACCTGCCTTAGATCTCGGTTGTCCAGACGATTCTGCTGTCGCCTAAGAGGTGGAATAAGGGTCCTCCTTTCGTTCGCTTGAAGCTGCTCTTGGATACGACGAATCAACTCTTCTTTTTCTTGGAGGACCCGATTCTGGGCCTCGAGCTCTTCAAGCAGGGGATCATCTCCCTCTTCATGGGCTTGATGAAAGGACTGGCCATCATCATGGGTGCGATGATGAGAGTGATGGGATTTTGCCGCGACAGGGGTCTTGCCCCGTCGTGGAGGATCTGACGGGGAGACATTCTGCTGTAGGCCCCTGGGTGGCTGGTTACCTGGGGGGCGAGGAGCCTCACTATGGTCGTCACGGCGGGGGGGGGGGGGGGTGCCGTCACAGGTCGGGACGAGGAGTCCGACTGGACAACACCCTCCACGTAAGCGGGACCGGATTTTCCTCCGGACTTTCTCTGGCGGGGAATCCCCGATAGCTCCTGTAGGACGGGGGGAACCTCTGTTGGACCCTGAGGGGGAAGGAGAGCAGCGTGAGCGCCGGTGGGTGCCATTGGAGGTAATGACTGGAGCGGCCAAGGTTGCGGATTCGGTAGCAAAAACGATTACAGTGGTGGTTGTTCCGGCGGAGGAAAGGACGATTCTCTTCGGGACTTCGAGGATCCCTCGTCGTCGTACCTGGTTTTTGGAGGCATGATTTTTGCAGGTTTGGTTTTGACAAAGATCCTGTTCCCACAGACGGCGTCAACTGTAAGTGCCTAAAAATTACAGACTTAGTTAAAAGAGGATTAAACCTTCGATTTGATGATCTTGGGATGATTGGGGGAAATGATCGGGCCTCCGATAATCTGAAAGGGAAAACAAAAGTCAGAGCCCCTGGCTTTAGGCAGCCGAAGGCACTCCGATGCTTGAGTTAGTACAACTGAGGGGAAAATGGAGAAGTAGTATGGGGGGCTTCTTGCGTACCTCCTATAGTTTCCCTCCATGCATTATATAGACATGAGAGTCATCATCGGACTGGACCCCTCAGGGAGAGATGGAAGTCCCATTAGCATGTACATTTCTCTCCTAAGTGGGGGTAGGTAAAAAGGGAACGTCCTATCGGACCATTCCTTTATGCCTATGGATGTGACTTTGAGATAAGGTGTGCCACTTATCTAGATCCGGCGCCCACTTTATTTGTCAGTTCGCCGTCTCCCGTCATGGCAGCGCATTTATGGTCGCATTTATGGCTGAATGACAGGAGGCCGAGATCAGGCTAAGACTGAGACCGAGGTGGGCACCTGCAGATATGGCCACCGAGATGGGTTCTGCGCTTCCCCGAGCTGGTGCTTCTTCCAAGCTGGACAATATCGAGACTAAGGACAATCCTGAAATTGAGGGAGTGGCCCCACATAGATCCATGATTACGGAGTGACCCCACACAGTTTCAGCGACGAGAGGGGTGATTAAACTTGAAAATGCAAGAAAATGGTACTGGCAGAGAGACCCAAGGTGGAAAACGTTTTAGCGACCTTTGTTTTCTAAACGGCGACGAATCCGATGAGTTCCCGGCGCGAAGTAGTCAAGGAAGAATAGAGGAAAAGGATCAGCCCTGTTCTTGCTAGAACGGGAGTGAAATGGAGGGGAAAAGGGAGGAGGTCTAATTATGAAGGCAATACAGGTGGGGCCCATTGCTTAACGAACTTGGCGGCTCATTAACTTGACTTCTAGATATCGAGTCGCAATGACTCAAGAGACAAAGTTCACTACAACAATTAGCACTTTTATCCACATTTTTTAGCGATGCTTTTATAAATTCGTCGGTAAAAATTAACTTTTACCGACGTTCCTATAAAATGTCAGTAAAATCTCGACTTTTACCGACATTTTTTAAAAAACGTCTGTAAAAGTTAATTTTTACTGACGTTTTCGTTAAAAACGTCGTTAAAAGTTCAATCTTGGAAATAAAAAATAAGTAAAAACGACTTTTAGCGACGTTATTTTGGATTTTACCGACCTTTTAATTTCGTCGGTAAAAGTCTTTTATTTTTTATTTATTTTTCTCTTTTTATTTTACCAACCAAAAAAAATGTCGGTAAAAATATTTTTATTTTTTATTTATTTTTCTTTTATATTTCGCCGACGAAAAAATATCGTCGGCAAAGGTGAATTTTATTATTTATTTCATTTTCAAAAAAATAAATATTTAAATGCACTTTTAGCGACGTTTCGTATTAAATATCAGTAAAGCTTAATTTTATTTTTAAGAAAATTAAAAATCATATACAGCGATTTTTCGTTTTTACCGACGAAAATTAGCTTCGGTAAATTTATTACCAACGTTTTATAGAAAACGTTGGTAAAGGTTGTTCACTTTATATAATAAAAATAAAATAATTTTTACCGACGTTTAATCGAAACGTCGGTAAAGATCTAATTTTGTCCCAAAGCCCTCTTTTCCCTCAACTGACTCATTTCATTCTCTCTCCTCACTCATTTCTTTCACTCCCGCCTCCAGAAGCCCATCTCTGCCCTCTCTCTCTCTCTCTCTCACTCGATCTCTCTGCACTCTCTCTGTCTCTACCCAATGAAGAAATCTACGACAAGGAGAAGTCTCGGGTTACGGTAATAAACCTAGTGGGTGAATACTTCATCTTCGCTTCGTCTTTTTGGAATTTCCTTTTTTTTTTTTTTGGCTAGGTTCATTGCACGATCTGCAATTTCTCTCGTGTCTTTCTGCAAAGTTGGATTAGTCGATTTTGAAATCGGGGCCGTTGGTTTTAGTGTTTGGGAGAGCTAACGGTGGGTTTCGATTTCAGTGGCCAAAGCAACTCAACGCGCCTCTGGAAGAGGTCGATCCGGAGATTGCTAACATTATCGAGCTCGAAAAGGCGAGGCAATGGAAGGTGATTTTCTTGCAATTTTGTGTTTTGCGACAAAGTTTTCATGTTTGTTTGAACGCCTTTCGATTCTAAAAATTCAATCTTGTCAGCAGATTTGTGTGATTCGGTAATGGAGAATGGTGGATAGATAGATAGATAGATAGATAGGTATTCGTGTTTGTATGAACACCTTTTGATTCTAAAAACTCAATCTTGCCGAGATCAGAAGATAGTTTTCTTGCAAATTTTTGGATTTTTCTTTTTTTTTTTTTTGAATTCTTCTCTTTCTTGCCGAGCTCACACATTGGCACTCGTAAGACCAAAAGAGTACACCTTTTTGGGTGTATGATGCTTGTCACTGAAAACCTACCTTCTAAACGGAGAATTCCTTAACCATTGCAACACCCTACCCTACCCTGGTTTATTAAATCATAAAGTCAAAGAAAACCAACCTCTTCTTCCTGTAGTGATTTACTAGTTTTGTTAACTCTGTCACTGCAGTTTTGACATGTTGACATCATGCTATTTGATTGCTATCTCTGAGTAGGCATTATCTGGTTTTCTATAAGATTCAATCTGTTTACGTACTGGGGTTTTGTGCTTCTTCTGAGATTTGATGTGTTTGTAGTTGGGTTGGGTGTTTTTGTTGTTTTTGGTTTCGATTTGGTTGTGGGGTTTTGGTAGATCCTTAACATCCTAAACGATAGTATCCCCAAGATAAGATGTAAAATCCATACTCTTCACAGATTTCACCAGCTTTTCCAGTCTCATTCTCTGTTCCCCCTTCCATTATCTCATCTGATACAAAGAGAATTTTGTTTTTCCAAAAGGAAATAAATTGCTAACAAACACACAACATTGATCTTTTTACCCTTCTCCTTCTCTTCCACTATTCTTCTACTTACATCTAATACCTGAGATCCATTCCCATTTCCTTCAACTATTCTGACTTCATCAACCTTACGCAGCTCTGCCAATAGACACTATGGTCTGGATTACACTCAATGACAAGGAGGCAAATGCCAAGGTAGATCTATTTGCTTTAAAAAATATAGCTATTTCAGTTAAAACAACATAAAGGTCCATCCATCACACTCCAAAAATCAGTGAAGTCAAATCTGAAATCTACTATAGTTACTGTTGCCACATTTCAAAATCGACTTCTTTTTCATTCTTTTTTGGATTGTAATTGTTTAAACAGAGTTTAATCTATGTAACTTTGTTAATTGCAAAATTGAAAAAAAAAATTATGTTACAGTCATGAGTAACAAAAAACCTTACGAAACCCAGATGGGGCAGGCATGAAAACTTTCATTTGCTCTTGCACCACCGAAATACTAAAAAAAGCCCCTTGCATCCAAACTGGCAGACATTATAATTAACTTCAAAGATGGAATTTTTGCTCGACATGCTTTCAGATGACTGAAGCCCCAAGCACTAGTAGTTTTATTGAACACTTTATCATTGATACCATTCATCTTTCCCACATTATTTTGCTCCGTTGATCGGGATCTTGCTTTTTGTACATGTTTCAACATGCCTAATAAAACATCTGTATGAATTGTTCTCTCATGAGCTTCTTCAACAATGATGACAGAGTACTTGGACAACAAAGGATCCAATAATGCTTCTCTGTGAACATAGCAGCCATGTATTAGTCAACACTTACAGCAAAGGATCCAAAAGTGGGTTTTTTTTCTTTTAGTTTGGGATTTTTGTTTGAGTCATTGGGATTTTTGTTTGAGTCATTGTTTGAGTCATTAGTCAACAGTTACAGCCTACTGTTAGAGCTCAGCTATCTACCAGGTCCATGGCACTGTGAACCAGAGGAGGTTGAGTCTGTTACCCCATTAAGGATAAAGAGAGAGATCATACTTATACTTTTAGTTGCTCTTTTCGTGTTATATTTACTTGTATTTTTAATGTTCTCCTTGATATTCTAGATTGGCGATCAAGTATGTGTGAAGAGATTTGTAGCATAATTTGTAATATCAAAATCAATGTTGCAAGAAATGAAAGCAGAATACCAGATCAGCCAACAGGGACTGAGACGATGGCATTTAGTAAATTCAGAATGTGATTCCCTTGTCCATTCACTGCTAACTGCATATGTTACTACACCTTGTTAACACAATACTTTCACTTTTATTTGGAAGTTAATAATTCTGTTTGAAATCTGATTCAAACCATTTGTGAAACTTTTATAATCAATGCAGAATTTCATGTATTCATCTATAGGAACTTTATCCTTACTATGAGACATTTGTTTATGCTGCTTTGCAGTTAATTGATAAAGCCAGAGAATATCTAGGATTATCTGAGCTATAGAAATGTAACCAAGAGGGTGGTGTTCTCTGTGTTAATGTGGGTGATGCCCTTTCTCCTTCAGTCATGGTTCCAGGGGGATATGCTGGTGAGTTTTAGGATGTTTAGATACATGAATTCTTTGCTGCGTATTTTATTAATTTACTTTGAATTTAGAGGGTTTGTCTCATTATATGCCTGTATTAGAGCAACATAGATACCATAACTGATTTTTTTTTTTGGACACATATATAGCTCATAAATGGATTCAATGCATTTGTTTCTATTGCACTGTTTTCAATTTGTGACTTGTGTCAATCATCCAGGCATCGTTGTGGACTTGTTTTCTGATGGAAAAGTCTTACCACAGTTGCAGGAGGTGCGCATTACTGAATTTTGATAAATCATACAAATCATATGCTTGTGTCAGGTCTCCTTTAGTTTAAATATGGTATTTCCTATGAAATAGTATCATTACAAACTAACTGCGTGATCAAATCCCAAAAGGTTTTGATTATCAATTTATATAGAAGAAATCTTCTTTATCAACCAGTTCTCCATTGAAGTGGACAGTCTAACATGATTAGGTCAAATTCCTTTGATTATTGTTGATGTTTTATCTTTTGGGTCCTATTTAATACTCTTATCCTTTTTATTGATTAAAATTTTTATTATTACCAATACCCCAAAAAAAAAAACCAACAAAACCTACTATGTATTTGATCAGTTTTAGTTTCAGTTTCATTAACAATTCATGATTCTGGGTTACATGAGCATGGCTATTAGTATCGATAAATAAATGGTATTCTAGGATCTATTTATTCTTGTCCTCTTTTGATTATCATGCTGGTTCTTTTAAAGTTACATTTTGTTTAATCCTCATGTGTTTTTTGTTTATTTATGCATCTCTGCTCTGTTTATTCAACTACCTTTTATATTTTAATGCTGTTTACCTTGCTTAACTATGTTTAAAAGATCGATAGTTTCTCTAAAGTTTGTGGCTGCATATTCTTGTATGTGTTTTCTGATTGCACATCTAAGGCTGCAACATGGTTGGAACTTAATGAAAAGTTGATGACCCATGGGCGTATAATGGTGAATTGTGGCGGGACCCATGCCGAAGCAGCCAAAGCTGGGGGAGTAGCTTCTTCAAATGTTAGCTCCTGGATACAAAATTCTACCATTAAGGCATTGTGCAAAGCATTTCCAAAAAATGTAAGTTACTCCCTGCAGTCAATTAAATCTTAACTCCTTTGATACATGACCCTAGTTTCAGGTTAATCAGAATAATATTAACTATAGGATTGGACATGTGAAAACATGGATAAGTTGTTTTTGTCTGTTCCAATGTTTCAATACTTTGCATTAGTATGAGGTGTTCCAATTGCTCGAGCGGGGGTGTAAGCCTCAATGCATAGGGCATATGCCTCATGAGCCTCTTTTTGTAAATAAATACATACATGATGCAATTTAATTAGTTTCATGGTTGACTATATCTCTTGCATTCACTCCATCTGTTGAGCCAATTTTACAGGCCCCCCCTAACTGAGTTCAGAAGGACAGCTTATTTTCCTCAATGAAACGTGCCCATGACTGGCTTTTTAAATTATTCGATGTGTAGAATGTTTTGCACTTCTGATATGTAAATATTCATATCAGCTTGGAGTATATTTGTTTGTTTTATAAATCAATGGTTGCCCAACTTATGCTTATTTTGCTCTATCGAAAATTTCTTACCCTTTTGTTCCTTGCAGTCTGTACTCTGGGACGGTAGCTGGTGTTCGCGAGGCATTCTTACGGGGTGTGCCTTCTTTATCTATATCATATGACTGGTATGCAAAGACATGCAGTATTTTGAGCAGATGGATGAAATTATCCTAACATTTTTTTTCCAAACAAGTAAAGTAGAAAACCATTGCCAAAAGAAAGAAGAATGCATATGCATAAGAAGATTGAAGCTGCCATTGCCTATCTATTGCATTTTCCTTTCATCTCTCTTAAATCTCAGCTTGCTGGTCTGTTCTTTACTTGCCACCTTTTGTACATAAAGGTCCAAGTTCTACCCAGAAAATGTTTGCATTATTTGGTGCTAAATTCTCAACCTGCTATTTAAAATTCTGTTCATACACTCATGAGTATGTCTATAGATCAAATGGACTTGGAAACAGGGTTTTTAAATCCGGACCAGAGGGAAAACCAGTGGAGGGATTGATTCAGTCAAACAGGTTCGATTGGTCGGCTTGACCATGGATCAACTGTATAAAAAAATATTTACAAAATTTTAAGGGAAAAGCTGGTTCATAAAATTGAGTGAATCAATCCATGGATGCTCTCTCTCTCTCTCATATGGAAATAGAGTTACTGACTATGCTTACCTTTTGTTATGATAAAATTGACTATAGAAGTGAACTTTCAGGGTGGGAGGTAAAAGCAGTGCTGATGACTACAAAATAGGTGCATAGGCTTGCATTCCCATCATAAACAAGCTACTGACTGATATCAGGAATGGAACTTATCACCAAGGATCATTTTTAAACATTAATTTACCGACAGATATTTTGCAACATAAGGTGATTTTTCAGTACTAGATCCATATTGTGGAGCATCTTTTATTTAAATGTCATAACACTTCATGAAGAATTTCTTAAATATACATGTCAAGTCAGTAATGAATTTACTGAACAGGGCAAAATGAGGGAGGGTGATGGTGACGGTAACAAGGTTGGGCATGTCACTGCCATATTTCAGTGTGTGCACCTATGACAAATCTAAGTCTAACCCACTTATACCAAATGTAACTAACAAAAACCCATCATTGTACCAATTCAAATTTTAGGAAAGACATAGGCCCATCTACATCGGGGCCTACATGTCCTTCTCCACTCACTTTATACTTTCACACCTCACCTCACCCCTTTCCTTTTTTATCTTTCATATGAAGTTGGTAGTTCCTAAAAATGGATAAAATGCTACATACAAACTATCTATATCTCTTGAGTGGCTTTATTCAAGCAAAGGTAGGCCCCATAGGCCTCATATTTTTGTCAACATAAAAATCAATGGGATGAGGATGACGAGGAAGATGGGGAGTTCAACGGGAGGATTTCGAAGACAGCTCCCATTCCCTAAGGTAGGCCCCATAGGCAGTTCAAGGGGAGGATTTCAAAGACATAGAAGGAGAGGATGACGACGACGAAGATGGGGAGGATGACGAAGAGGATGAAGAGGATGAGGATGACGATGATGAGGATGAGGAGGAAGGCAAGAGCAGGAAGAAGGTAACATATATTCTATTCGCCATCGAGTTACTACATACAGGCAGCTTCTCTTTGGCCATCAAATGGAATCCTCATCATCAGGTATCTCCCTCTTTCTCTCTCTACATGCACATGTCTATCCATATATACTACTTTGTCTGTCTCTCTCAAACGTCATTGATCACCTTCTTTTTGTCCTAGCACTAGCATTTTGGCTTAGCATCATCTCCTGTTTGAACCATGAATCTGCCAATTTTCAGAAATACTACTTTGTTTGCATTCTCTCTCCCTTTCAGAGTTTGGCAGTGGATAGTCCTTTCTCTACAGCAAGAGACAACTTGATTATTGCATTTGAGAAGGTATTTCTTCATCTCTTTTTTAATTGCATTGTGAGGTTGGAAATGCGAACTTTGATATGCTCTGTAAAACCTGTAATCACCTCCCCTCCCTCCTCCCACTGTTATATTCTTTAAACGACTGGCTTGATTGTATACGTGTGTAATTGTATAAGTTGTGTAACAGCAACAGCAAGTATGCTGATTGTTTGACTCACTCTTTGTCATTAATTGTTCGCTATTTGACATATTGCCAATTTTTGTTTGAAGAGAACCGTCAGAGTTATTTCCAACTCCCCAAGGATGCCAAAGTTTCTTCAACCAAGGCAGCATCCAGGAAAATGAATGGAAGAGTGAGAGGAAGGGGGGAAACCAGGAACCTAGCTAAAGATGTTACTGTAGAGTCTTCTTCTGTAAAAGAAAGAGCTTTCTGTATCCAAGAGATTTACAAAGCTTTTTGTGTTCAGTTTGTTCGACTAAATGGCATTCTTTTCACCCGTACGAGGTATCTCATTTTCATCATTGGAATTGTTCCCTTCCCCCTTTTTGCACATGATCTGTGAAGTAACAGTTTGTGTATTACTCTTTTTCTAGCATGGAAACATTTGGAGACATCTTCTCTTTGGTAGTAGGAAATTTGCATGATCTTCTTTCTTCTGGGCCAGAAGAAGAGCTGAATTTGGTTCTGATGCTGCTGAAAATGGACTTTTCATTGTTAGGCTTATTGCCATTATCATATTCACAGTTCACAATGTCAGTAGGGAATCAGAAGGTCAATCATATGCTGATATCTTGCAGCGTTCAGTTCTGCTTCAGAAGGCATTTACTGCTGCCATCCAGATATTGTAACCGGTGTTGATGTTCAGGACAAACAGGCAGCAGCTAGATCATTCTTCTGGACTCAGTGCATATCTTTCTTGAACAAGCTTATATTGAATTTATGTTCCTAAATGCATGCAGAATTTGTTTATCTAAAGTACTTATAAACGAGTATTTGTTGATAATGCAATCAAGGATGACATAGATGAACGAGTATTTGTTGATGAGGAAGATAGTTTACTTGGTACTGGAAGTTTATCTGGAGGTGCAGTGAACATCTGTGGCTCCTAAGTCTGTACTAAAGATTCCATTTGTTTGCTTTGTGGCCTTGAGAACTCGGAAAATGAATTGTTTTGGTTTCTCGTGTTTGTTTGTGCAGCCGAAGTTTGATTCAATGGACTCTCCAGCAAAGACAATAACAAGCCCACTTTCTTCTCCACGCTCTCCTGCCATGTCACACTTAAATGGGAGTTTAGTTGGTACTAACTTGAAGGTAGCTCCTACTTAAAGGTATATGTTCTTGGGTACTTTTCCTATATGATGTTGGTAATTTCACCTGAAGAGGAATCTGATTTTTTATTTTTGATTTCTTGACCCTGAAGTTATGTTTTTTGTAAAAACTTGTTTGACATTTACTAGTTTGGAAATTGTTTTTTACTGACACATAATGCGTTGCTTTCACATTCATGAGTTGATTGTGTAGATCGGAATGGAGATGTCAGGTCCCTAAACAGAGTATGTAGCGAGTATGGGAATGTATTAGTCGAGCGTAATTCTTTCACATCACCTGTAAAGGATCGTCTACTGGGCCTTAGCAATCTCAAATCAAAGTTACCACCTATCCAAATAGGACTCTCGGTTAGAGAATTATAAGCGAAAACATCGAATTTTCCAACACTTAGGATAAAAAATGGCCTGCCAGAGGTCTGGAATGGGAATCGGCCCCCGGAAAAATTGAAAACCGGCACGAGCACTTGGCTCGAGGGTAGAGTGACTTGTAGGAACTGATGGTTCGCAAATAGGACTCCTGGTTAGTGATTTAGAAGTGAAAACATCGGATTTTCCAACACTTAGGGTTGAAAACAGCCCGCTGGGGGTCCGAAAAAGAACTGGCCATCGGAAAAATCGAAAACTGGCACGAGCACCTGGCTCGAGGGTAGAGTGACTTGTATGAACTGATGGTTCACAAATAGGACTCCCGGTTAGTGAATTACAAGCGAAAACATCGGGTTTTCCAACACTTAGGCTCGAAAACGGCCGTCGGGGGTCCAGAACGGGAACCGACCCTTAGAAAAATCGGAAATCGGCACGAGCACCTGGCTCGAGGGTAGAGTGACTTGTACGAACTGACGGTTCACAAATAGGACTCCCGGTTAGTGAATTAGAAGCGAAAACATCGGGTTTTCCAACACTTATGCTCGAAAACGGCCCATCGGGGGTCCGGAACGGGAACCGGCCCTCATAAAAATCGGAAACCGGCACGAGCACCTGGCTCGAGGGTAGAGTCACTTGTAGGAATTGATGGTTCGCAAATAGGACTCCCGGTTAGTGATTTAGAAGCGAAAACATCAGATTTTCCAACACTTGGGCTAAAAAACGGCCCGCCGGGGGTCCGGAACGTGAAACGACCCCCGGAAAAATCGAAAACCTGCACGAGCACTTGGCTTGAGGGTAGAGTGACTTGTAGGAACTGACGGTTCGCAAATTGGACTCTCGGTTAGTAATTTAGAAGCGAAAACATCGAATTTTCCAACACTTAAGCTCGAAAACGGCCCGCCGGGGTTCGGAATGCGAAATGGCCCCCGGAAAAATCGAAAACGGTGACGAACACTTCGCTCAAGGGTAAAGTAACTTGTAGGAACTGACGGTTAGCAAATAGGACTCTTGGTTAGAGAATTAGAAGCGAAAACATCGGATTTTCCAACACTTAGACTCGAAAACGGCCCGCCGGGAGTCCGGAATGGGAAACGGCCCCCGGAAAAGTTGGAAACCGGCACGAGCACTTCGCTTGAGGGTAGATTAACTTGTAGGATCTGACGGTTCGCAAATAAGACTCCCGGTTAGAGAATTAGAAGCGAAAACATCGGATTTTCCAACACTTAAGCTCGAAAACGGCCCGCAGAGGGTCCAAAACGGAAACGACCCTCGGAAAAATAAAAAACCGGCACGAGCGCCTCGCTCGAGGGTAGAGTAGCTTGTAAGGACTGATGATTCGCAAATAAGACTCCCAGTTAGAGAATTAGAAGCGAAAACACTTCGGCTCGAAAACGGCCCGTCGGGGGTGCGGAAAGGGAAATGGCCCCTGGAAAAATCAGAAACCGGCACGAGCACCTCGCTTGATGCAAAATTAACTTGCAGGAACTGACGGCTTGTAAATCGAACTCCCGGTTAACGAATTAGACCTAAAAACATTGGATTCTTAACACTTAGTCTCGAAAATAGGCCGTCGGAGGTCGAAAATGGGAAACGGCCATCGGACAGCCCAGAAACCTGCACGGGTACCTCGTTCAAGGCCAAAGTAATTTGTAGGAATTGACGGTTAGTAAATCAGACTTTCGGTTAACGAATTAAATGCAAAAACCGCCTGAATCTCAACACTTAAGGCTGGAAAACAGGCCGCGGAAAAACTTAGGAAAAGATTTATATATATATATATGTTTTTATTTTATTTATAATTTAATTCATTGAAAAGATTCTAATGTTGTTTTTGTCATTGCAGATTGATGGAGGCTTTGGGGTTGGTTGTAGACTAGCTAAATGTGTTTTATTCTTTTTAGTTTATTTGTATATGTATATATATTGGACATTTATATGGGACTGTATCATTATTGATTGTAATATTTGTTTAATGAGATGAATGATTTGATGAAAAATGGCGATGGTTGTTTGCATATATTTTTTATATTGAATATAGGTACATGAACAGGTTATCTTTTGATACAAGTACATAAACAGGTTTACAGGAAAATTATATTGTAAAAAAAATATTTAAAAAAAAAAAAAAATACTTTTACCGATATTTATTTTTCCTCGGCAAAAGTATATTATTTATTTTTATTTTTTAAAAATACTTTTACCGACGTTTTTTTTCGTCAGCAAAAGTACATTATTTATTTTTATTTTAAAAAAAATACTTTTACCGACGTTTTTCGTCGGCAAAAGTATATTATTTATTTTTATTTTTAAAAAATACATTTATTGACGTTTTTCTGTCGTCAGTAAAAGTATTATATTTTTAAAAAAAATGTATTTGTTTTTCGATATACTTTTACCGATGAAAAAAAACGTCGGGAAAAGTCCAATAAGCGTCGTTAAATGGTTTTGTCCACCATTTGTTACCGACGTCTGGCCGACGAAAATAGTTTCGTCGGGAAGGTGTTTTAGCGACGTTTTGGTGACTTTTGGAGACGAAAAAATCCGTTGCTGAAAGTGCAGTTTCTTGTAGTGGTTGTACGAAAGTAAACATAATTTCTAACAGGTCCAAGAATGACATATTTCAATAACTTTAGAAATTTCTCTCAGATTTTGGGGAAAAAGAAGACTATGCCTTTGTTTAAGGGAAATCGGTCAAAACAAGGGACGACTTGGCATTGAGATCCCGAGGGCTAAATACGAAAGTTCGTTACAATTTGGGCCAACTATTAAGCCTACACGGTATTTTTTCCAAATATGCTAAAAATGCCCCGGGTTGCTTGAAGTCCGAACTAGACCTTTCCAAGTGCCGAACTTGGTTTGAAAACTCATAGAACTCTCCAAAACCTCACCAAACATTATTCTGACCATATGAATTGGATAAACACGCTCAAAATGAGCTCCCCAGCATCAGTAGAATTTAGAAATATATTTAAGGTTACCCCCGAACTTGACCAATCTGCGACCAATCGATTCAGGACACCTTCCAAAACATTCAGGTCAATTAAAATAGCTGCTAAACATGCTTAGATACCTAGTGCAAATCATCAAATATCAATAACCATAATTAAGTAATCAATAAACATAATTGGCCGAATTTAGCTTCTTACATATAGGTGATTGGGACTAATGAGATATTGCCCATGAGATCTCGTCAACCGTGCCCATGAGTTCACGTTGCAAATGTTGAGAAGAATAAGAGCTTTAGGGGTCGTTTGTTTCTTGTGAAAGTGATTCACATGTGTAAATGACCCACATATGAGTCATTTGCATATGTAAATGACTCACATGTGGATCAGATTCCACCGTTTGTTACTAACATAACATTTCACATGTGAATCTGTGAATAAGTTGTAGATTGTTTGATGATATCTCAACATCCAAGCATCATCAATGGTTGAAAATTGGACACATGGCCGTGTTTGAGCTTCTGAAGAATATGAACGGTCCTGATTTTACAGGTGGGGCCCAGAACATTAAAAAAAATAATAAAAGGCGGACTGGGTATGTTAGTAACAATAGGTTGTATATTGTTTGATGATATCTCAACCTCCATACATCATCAACGGTTGAAAATTGGACACATGGCCGTGGTTGAGCTTCTGAAGAATATGAACGGTCCTGATTTTACAGGTGGGTCCCAGAAAAATAAAAAAATCATAAAAGGCGGACTGCTATATGTTAGTAACAGTAGATTAATCGAACGGCTGTGATTATGTTGATCATATCTCAACCTCCATGCATCATCAACGGTTGAAAATTGGACACATGGCCGTGTTTGAGCTTCTTAAGAGAATGAACGGTTCGGATGTTACAAGTGGGGCCCAAAAAAATTTAAAAAAAATAAAAGGCGGACTGCTCAGTGAGGCACTGTAGCAGTCCGCCTAGTAACAATAACATGTGTAAGTTTTTCACACCTCTTGAGGTGTGAAAATGCAATGCATAAAAAGGGTCATCTTTCACACCATTTACACAACTATTTTACACATGTAAATCAAAATCACACCAAACAAACATGATTTTTGTGTATCCATTACCCATGTGATTCAATTACATATGTAAATGGAAAAAACAAACGTCCCCTTAGAGAGACATGGAGACATAGAAAAGATAAGTCTTTTCTGGATTTGAAATAAAAGTCATTCAAAAACTATATTATTTTTTAGTTCTTTAATATTTTTATAATAAATAAATTTAAAGTTGAGTAATCTAAATTTCAATGTTATTGCCTAAAATCGAGACTAGCAAATAGATCCGCCATTTCAATAGAAAATGAGAAAACGGAACTAAAAGACCTACTATTGTTAGACATATTGGTGACAAATCTAACCCTATCCGGAAACTTGACTCATATCTAACTTGTATTTCACTTGCATAACCCAACCCATATCCAATCAAAGGGCAACACCCAAGTCAATTAAAATAATTAAAATCACAAAAGAAACTGAGTCCCTTTCATACAACCCCATCAAATAAAAAATGCTATATGGATATAAAGAATAATAATTATAAGAAAAAGAAAAAAGTAATCTGGTTAATGAATTAAGAAAAAATAAAAATACAACAAAAAGGGTAAATATTAGGCAAAGATTTTGCAACGAAACACTCTTTTGATGCAGCTAATAACCTAATTAAGGTAGAGATTTATAAGTGTGATGTGACTCAATTGGAGTATTCTAAGCATGATCGATCTAGCATGGTTCTAGCTTGACCACTCGGGTTAATTAGAGCCCACTGTGACTCACATGTCTTGCCGTATGCCTAACTTGGCTTGTGTTGAGAATTAGTGGGATAAATTCAAAAGAGATATTTGGATAGAGAAGTTATTTAAAATTTAAAAGAGTAATTTAAAAGAGTAATTCGGATTGATAAAACGTGGTAATAGTAATTTTTCAGAAGGGAAGTTTTTAATTTAAGATTTAAAAGATATCTTATAAAAACACCGTGGAAAATTGTAACATTGACTGCTTCTCATTCAAAATTTTATAGGGAACCATGGGTGTTAAGATCGAGTTAATCATAAGTAGGCCCATTATATGGTATTTGGTGATTTTACATTCCCCATATATATATATATATATATATATATATATATATATATATATGAGTAAGGCTCTCCTAAGCTCAAGTTTAGTAGAAAATTTCGTAAGCTCATGCTTGTAGGGCCCACCTTTAGTCCATCCAAATGAATCAAACACATGACCCCCCGTAAATTGCACATGTCCACCAACTTTCGGTCAAATCCGAATTTATTGAACCGTTGGATCGACTATGTATCGATCTAAATAGACTATTGACCATTAAACTTTTGGGCCCATATGGAGATGATAGAAATCACGGTTGGGGCTACTTTTTTGTAGAGAAGAGGATTCCAAGGAGTCCTTAAAATCCCCCCATCTCCATCCTCATGCGGGTCCCCAAGTGGGCCCCACCACACACTTGAGCTTACCTTATCCTAAGCTTCAGCTTAGGAGAGTTGGCCCCTATATATATATATATATAATTTACGCTGCCAAATACTTTAATAATAAGAAGGTCCATTATATGGTATTTGGTGATTTTGCATGAGTGTGTGTGTGTGTAATATACGCTGCCAAATACTTTACACATGTTGGAATTATTTATCAGCTGGTGACTGGTGTGCGTACCATACACCAAGGCACCAAAGGAAAAAGATCCTTACATGGATAAAGGATAATAAAAAAAAAATCTTTTAAAACTAATTATAACAATTAGAGAAAAACTACAATAAAAGAATACTTGACCATGAGAAATGAATGAAAAACTAAAAGGCCTCTATGAAATGGAATATAATCAACAATTCACTCCTCCTCTCTACGTTGTAAATGGAAGAGCGATACACCAAATGAACTCAAGGTATGTCATGCCCCAGTTCTAGGTCCCAAATTTACCCCCAAGGTCCCAGGATTTGGCGCGCAACCCGAATTAACCAGGAATTCTAGGATCATAGGTCCGCAGTGATGTCAAATTTAAAAATTTTCCAACAATATTCATAATAACAGTTAAGTGTGGAAGCAAATAAAGAATAATGAAAGAAATATGTCAAATAATGTGGAAGCAAGTAATAATGTCTCATGGTATATCATCTGTATGTCAAATAAAAGGAGTATAAGTCTCAACTAATCTCAAAGTGTACAATAGAATATGTTTATACATAATCATCATCACATCCCCAGTTCTCACCCAAATCACACTTAAACTCTCAAAAATAAAGTCACAAACCTGAAGTGTCGGATCTCCATCATCAGGCTATGGCTCTACACTGCCCGTGGCCTACTTACACTCATCCTCATCGAGCACCTCACCCTTGGGGATGGGGTCAATAATGATACCTAAGCACAAAATAATGAGTTCGATCCAAAAGGACCTAGCAGCAAAGTATACAAATAACATGGCATGGATGCATCAAAGGGAGTAATGACAGTAATCAGATCAATAGAGTAACAAAGATAACAATACTAGGCAAATCGTACAATATCATAAACGATATGGATCAATATAAAGGAACATGCTAAGCCATCCATCTAAACAACATGACACATCCATACAGGCTAGTAGCGCTGGAAACTAGCTATGACGATGCCCTACCATACTACATTCGAGTTGAAACGAGGAAATGCACGGGATTATAACCCAATCGTATCAATATTATCAGAGTCTATTGCCCGTATATTGGTATCATGCAGTGTCGTGTGATACCCTAGCAGTGTACGTACACCTTACCAGTTCATCATGTTGATCTTACTCATATATACAATAGCTCTTACAAAAGGTGATCAGTGCTAAGGCTAAGCTCATATCAACCGAGTGTCTGGCTAGGCTACCTTTGCGTGAGCAAGGTCTCACATGTCTATATAAGGTCAGATATACAAGCCCAATCCACATTCTCATCATCTATTTCATACAGTCCATCGTATCCATATCCATATCCATATATAATCAGCATATAATACATTCATGTCAGGTGCCTCATCACGTATACAATCAATCTAGTCCATGGCCATCACATCCATCCATTCACTAGGCCATATAATAGCCCGCCTAGCCACGGACAAGGGTCAAGTGTTCTATGTCCATAATCAAGGTCACTTTTAGCTCAACCCTAGGTCGAGGTCCTTTACTTTTCATTTATTAATCAGAATTAAGGATAATATAACAGCAATAAGCAGTGAAGGAACAAGCACGTAATCACGTAGCATCAATAACCAATCAAGGAAAGTAACATCAAATAGTCCAACTTAGGTCAATGCCCCCTTTCAGGTCCATGGTCCCGCTTCACCTAATAACATCATCAAAGGCAGTCTCAGATGCAAAGAGAAGTGTATTTGGTGTAGCTATGAAGTTACAAGGCATTTAAGACCACGTTTAAGGATCGAATTAGATTCCATTTCATAGCCCTAGACCCTACTTTGAGTGGCCACATTGGTCAAGGTTAAGCCCATCTCTTGACTCATGTTTGGCACATCAGCAGGGGTCCACATGGAAGGTCAATGGAGTCCATAACAGATCAAAACATAAACTCATTAGAATCCGAAATGCACTGCTTGCAGTGTATGTAGTCGAAATCCTACAGGGGTGGTCGACTGACTACGCTGGGGAGTCAGGGTCTGACTATTAGGTCTGCTCTTAATTATGCAGTGTAACCGGTTGATCCGATACAAGGCCGGTCCACCGACTACGCTGAGCTGCCTAGGAACAAGTTTGTCAGGTGCTCTCAGTTAGGCAGTGTACTCGGTCGACA
The DNA here is from genome assembly GCA_038049695.1 of Cinnamomum chago. Classification (NCBI taxonomy): domain Eukaryota; kingdom Viridiplantae; phylum Streptophyta; class Magnoliopsida; order Laurales; family Lauraceae; genus Cinnamomum; species Cinnamomum chago. Next base: position 22,674,326 of record CP142462.1, on the reverse strand, counting down.
TCTTGTAGGAGCGGTCGACCGACTACACTGAATTTGTCCGGAAAGCCTGACAGACCTGCCCTTAGTTATTCTGGAGTTCGCAATGTCACCAGTCGACATCCTGAAAGAGCGGTTGACCGGGTACACATGAATCTCAAAATTCCCAAATTTCTGCAGCTTCTCTATTTCATCTAATTCCTTCAATTCCATCCCAAATCCATCAAAAATCATCATAACACATAAAAGCCCCATAATCCATCACAAATCCATCATCCATAGGCCATTGATCTTCCAGATGGGAGATCCCATATCACCAGTTGAATGGAAATTCATAGCAATCAAAGGAAGAGAGCATGTATTCTATGCTAAATGGGTATATTGCACTTGCCTTTGGTCTTTAAAAGAGTTCTCGTAACTTGATCTTCAACAGTACCCAAGACAAATGCTCCTAGATCCAAGTTCTTAAGGTCTCCAATACTCTCAACAGCCCCTTAAAACCCAGAAAACCATAGATATAAGCCTCCTACACCCAATTCCCAGGGAGAAAATGCATAAGAATAGAGAATTCTAAGAGAGAAAGGTAAATCTAAGAAAATAGACTTAGGGAGAGAAATTAACCTCGATATGAAGAAGAGAAGGAGATCTAGAGAACGGAGAAGGGTATTCTATCTTGTAGAGGGTTGTAGCTTCAAGGATTTCTTAATCTTTCATGGTGGAAACCCTAGACTTAAAGGACTAAACTACCCTTGCTAACCCCTATTAAATAGCATAAATAGATATAATTAGCATATAATTAGGCTAGTAAAGGGGCCTCACACAATAGATGGAGCTTCCCTAAAAAATATCTAGAAGTATAAGATATTGAACACCACAAATGGTGGGTCAAGCAATGATCAAGTGGATTCTGACAGTCCTAAACTTCAGATGGGGGTTTCTTAGTTTCATTAAAAGCGGATTTGAATGTGTTAGATGAAAATACCAAACCATGCTTAAAAAGAAATGGAGGATCTTACAAAAAATAAAATAAAGTAAAATTTAGGTGGCCATTGCACCAAAAAGGCTACTTAAGCCAAACCCACCCCAAACCAGCTCCCTTTTTTATAATTTTTTTCGAGGGTCGATGTTGACCCTCATTTTCTGTGTAGAGGTTTGATGTCAACCCTAATCACTATAATGCACCAGGGCCGATGTTGACCTTGGCATCATGGTTCAAAATCATGGTATCGATCACGGTATCGGCCGGGATAAAAAACCGATATAATATCGGTATCGGTTGCGGTTATCGGTTCGTCGCGGTCGTGGCGGTGTGAATTTTTTTTAATAAAAGAATCGCAAAAATATCCAAAAAATCCAAAATATTAGAAAATGCTGGAAAAAATATTTTTTTTTACATTAGTAACAACAATAAATCAAAATATCAGTCACATTAAGTCATAAGCCCTATCTGTGTCACTGACTCGCTGTCTTCACCAGTATTTCATATAATGCAAGCACTATTTTGGCTTTTGCTCAATTTATTAGTGTAAAAGATATGAAGATAAAGATAACACATCAATTATCATTTAATACTAACTCAATCATCAAATAAGTTTAGAAATTCAAAACCTTGAAGATAACATATTAAAATCTGAAACACGATAGTGAGATAGAAAAATCATAAAACACTTAAACATTAAAAAGTTATGGTTTACCTGAAATTAGGGGGGACTGGAGAGTAGAGAGAGAGAGATTGACGAGCATGTATGACAGCTTAACTCCAAGTGGAGTGTCGCCCAGGCTCGATATCATCATTGTCGTCATTTCTTTGGTATGGGTTAAAAAGATACGCTCCCAAAAAATGATTTATTATAATTCAAATATTAAAAAATCCAAAAATAAAAGAATTCAAAAAATTCAAAATCATGTATATGAGTAGATCTATCATCTACACACTATTAATAAGCCATTAAAATATTGGCTCTCCTCTTATATGGATTTTGGCTAAACTTTATTTTAATTGGAGATGTAGTTCAATGAAATTGATTGATGTTTTGAAATTGATCAATTGATCAATTTGATTGTCCACCTTTTTTCTATTAAAATGAAACTTTTCCAAGGGCCCACATATCTTGATTTTCTATGGGTGCGCTCCACTGTTTGACAAGGTCCAAAAGGTACACACGTGATTGCCATTTCTAAAAAATGTAGACACGTGATGGCTGATAGAATCATGGAATAACAGAGAACCCTAGAAGGGCTTTTCCTTTTTGCCGTTTCAGTTGGTCACTTGGTCGATGGCACAACAAAACAGAGGCAGGGGAAAGGAAAGAAAAAGGAAGAAAAGGGAGAGGGAAAGAAGTGGAAGAGGAATAGGAAAACGAAAATGGAGAAGACAGAAACGAGAATAAGAAGAAAGAGAAAGGGAGGAGAGGAGGAGGAAGAAGGAGAAGAAGAGGAAAGAGAAGAGGAAGGAGAGGAAGAGGAGAAAGGCCTAACCTATAGAGCGCCGATCCGCGACGATTGATGGCAATGTGACGAGTGTAACTGCAAATGGTGATAGAGCATCCCCCAGGTACGCCCATGTCCTCCCTGTCTCCTTTCTTTCCTTCTTTTTTTTTTTTCTAGCATGTTTGTGGATGGAATTGTGTTAGAATTAGTTTCTTTTTTCTTTTTCTCCACTGATGTGTGTTTTTCTAACCCCAAATCTCCTTCCCTCTCATTGTTTTTCCAGAAATTTCTTCCATTTAAAAAAAAAAAACGAGACCGTTACGACCAATATTTAATCGATATATCGGTCTCGGCCGGTCTTTTTTCTCGACCGATATTTTAAAAAGACCGGCCGAAACGGTCCGATCTTTTGGCGATATACAGGGTGCCCGAGTCTGATACCGATAAGTTTTCATATATCGGACCGGTGCCAGCCGATACGAACCGGTATCGACCGATATTTTAAACCATGCCTAGCATTCGCATTTTGCCAATGTAGAATATCAATAGCCGAGTTACTATCGACCCTGACAGTGTCAAAAATATTTGGAGGTACTTCAAGTGGAGATTGTTCGTCATGAGGTGTTGTAGAGGTCTCGATTCTAGTTACTGCAAAAAAGGGATCCAAGGGTTGCGGATTTCACCTCTGGGGGCTTGAAATCTTTGTTGCAGAAGATCTAAACTTGTTGGCTGTGCAACTAGAATCGGAGACGATAAGATCAAGCCCAAATTGGGTTCAACCAAGAAGAGTATTGCTTCTGCAATCAACAAGACGAGGTTTGGTTTGGAAAGTGGGCCACTACTCAAATCCTACACCAATGTTTTGTGAGGAGTGTCTGAGGAGTGTGCTTGATGTGGGAAGCTAACAACTAATACTATCCAAATGCCTCTTTGAAAAGCAAGAAGAGAAATTTCAGCTATCGGTAATTAAATTGTTGAATGGAATCGATGAAGGTAATAGACCCACACAATTGGAGGTTTGCCTTGAATTCTTTCAACATGCACACCAACTCCTTATAAAGAAGGTCGGGGATGGACTTGAAATTGAATTTGGACCCCACTAGCTTTGCCAATTCATGGACTTACCATGCAACAAAGAGTATACATGAAAATGGTACAATTTATGTCCAGTCACTTTGGCTTGTTCCTTGAAATGAGAGTCCATACTTACAGAAGATGCTAGGTCTTCCAACGTCATCACTATGAGATTTTCAAATGATTTCCAATTTCATTGCGGAGAACGGCCTCTTACCTATGAGGTAAGAGGTGACAATTCTCACTTGGCAAGATGAAATGGGAAAGAGAAGCTTTGGAGATTCTATTTCGGTTAGCCATTAAAGAGAGGAGGATTCGTTGGGTCACAAATCTGAGATCTGCATAACAAGCCTGGCTGTTGATCGGATTAGTCCAATTGCCCAAGAAAGGATTCTTTGTTTCAGTTGTAGATTCCCAGAGAGATTGGAGAGGTTTCAGCTGCGCATGATGGGGAAGAAGGGATTCACGTTAAGAGAGACATGCATGTCAACATCAACCCTAAACACAGAAAATGAGGGTCGACATCAACCCTAAAAAAAAAAAGTAAAGAAAAAGGGTTTTTGGGCGGGAAGGCTGGTTTGGTGTGGGTTTGGCTAAAGTGGCCTTTTTGGTGCCATGGTCACCTAAAGTATTTTATTTTATTTTATTTTTTCGTAAAATCCTCAAAGATATATGTCAACTGAAAAAAGGAATATTAAAAATAAACCCTCATTTGAGAGTCTTAAAAAAAGGTGAATGAAAAGTATACTCATCCATCCATCACATGAAGTAAGCTTAGAACTAAAATAAGGAAGTGATAATATGGCAAGAAATAGAGAATAAATAAAGATATAAAACAGACAAAAAGTGGGGTTGAAGACTGGAGGTGATGTGAGAAACAAAGAAAGGAAAAGATGTAAATGATAAGAAATGAGACCCTGACATGACATCCACTTGGCTCATATATACTGGATAGGTCCATCGATGGGAGATGCAAAGTTCGAAATTAAACTTGTACTTGTATATTATGGTGGAAGTACCAAACATCACAAAATCAGAAAATACCAAACCAACATTCCAAATAACAAGACTCCAACTCTTTTCTTAAAAAGAAAAAAAATCTTTTTTATTGCTGTAAAGATAAATTGAATTAAAAAGAAAAGAGAGAGCAAACAACAAAGAAAAAAAACAAAGGCGAAAACAAAAACGAAACCCACAAGAACAATCAACAGAAAAGAAAGAGGGGAAGGGGGAAAAAGAAAGTGGGGAAGGAGAGGCCAGAGTGGCAGAAGAGGCAGTTAAGAGCGGATGGCGATTCCCAGGGAAGCAAAGAGAGCACTAAGTTGAGAGCTAATAAAAGGCTTTGAAATCTGCTTCAGGGAGGAGGAGATGGCTTTCGATATGGTAACTTGAGTGGAGAGGAAGGAAGGCCTGCGATTGTAAAAAAAAATGCATAATTTCTAGCCTTCCACAAGAAGAAGAGAACTGTGATGAAGATGGCTGCCATGAATTTGAGGCCATTGGAGTCATTATCTTTGGCGAGGATCGCCCAAATTGCAGAGGCAGAGAGGTTAAGAGGAAGTTAAAGCCCAGCTGCATGCACAAGCCAAGACCAGATGGATATCGCCAGGTCATAAGAGAAGAAGAGATGACCCATAGAATCCTCAGCAGCGCAGCAGATGCTGCATCTAGATGCCAGAGAAAACCCCAGGCGTTTCAACCTGATTTCAAAGGGAGTTTTGTCGTGCATCAAGCGCCAGTAGAAGCAATTAGTTCTGTTGTGGGGGGGGGGGGGGGGGGAGATGTTGCTCCAGATCAAGATGGGCCAATGGAGAGGATCAACTCTGTGTCTGACTTTCTACTAGGCAGATCTCATGGAGAGCTTGCCATCAGGAGAGTCTTTCCAGTGAAGAGAGTCGCTAACAACAGGGTTGGGGGAGATGTCCAAGAGGAGAGGAAGGAGGTGTTGTTGAACATTATGGGGGCACAGAGTTAGGAATAACCCACGTTCCAGATTGGTACAGGGAGGAGAGACGTTGGTCCCTAGGAAATTGTAGCAGAGGGAAACAAGAAGATATAGGATCGCCTGCGTGCCATGAGTGTGCCAGGCATTGACGAATTTTCCTCCAGATGCAAGATCCATAAATGGAATTTGCCGAGCTCCAGATGGGGTTGAATTTGAAATAGCGATTTTTAAACCAGCTGGACCAATGAGAATTAGAGGTGGCTACTTGCCAGCCTAGCTTGAGGAAGAAAGCGGTGTTGACATCCAAGATCTTTCTGATTCCCAAGCTCCTTCTGCCTTTGGGAGAGTAACCATTGCCCAGCTAACATGGTGCAACTTTTGGTGGGGAGCATTGCTTGACCAGAGGAAGACTTTCATTGTCCTCTCAATAGCTTTGCAAATTGAAGCAGACAGAGGGATATTTGCAGTAAGGTGGATTGGCAAGCTAGAGAGGACGTGCTTAATCAAAATTAGACGATTAGCAAAGGACAAGGATTTGGCTTTCCAAGCTGAAATCTTAGATTGAATTGCATCCAGAAGGGGAAGGAAGTGGTGCCTCTTGGGAGAGTCAAAGCAGATCGGAGTGCCCATGTATTTTAGATGAGATGTAGCTTCTTGAATGCCTGGAATAGAGCTGATTCTCATTTTCCTTCTCAGCCCTCTCTTTCCTAAGTGCAATTGGCTTTTTTGAAGATTGAAACATTGGCTTGTAGCAGACTGGTAGATCTCCAAGTGGTCTTGAAGGATTAAAACATTGAGGGTATCCCCTTTCATGAAGATGAGAATGTCGTCTGCATAAAGCAAGTGGCCAGGGGGAGGAGGGGATATTGGAGTGAAGGGAAATTAAGCTTTGATTTTGAAGATTATGGAGGTGAAGGCTCAGGATTTCTTCTGCAAGAATGAAAAGGTAATGGGAAAGAGGGTCTCCCTGTCTTAGGCCACAAAAAGAGTTCAAGAAGCCATGGGGGATTCTATTGATGAGCACTGAGCCTTTGGAGGTGCAGATACATTCTTTGATAAGAGAGATACAGTCTTTAGAGAATTGGAAGAAATGAAAGGCTAAGAAGAGGAAGGACCAATTCAGCTTGTCAAACGTTCTAGAAATATCAAGTTTGAGACACAGGGAGCCTCAGTTTCTGGTAGAATTCAAAATCCATAACAGTGTGATGTTGGATATTCCTATCCTTGATGAAAGCAGCCTGGTTAGGAGAAATCAGCTTAGGAATAATTTTTGAGAGCCTGGTGGAAAGAATTTTGGAGATGATTTTATAGGTAAAATTAAGAAGGCTGATTGGTCTAAAGTCAGCAAAAGTGTTGGGGGATTTAGACTTGGGGATGAGAGTAAGAAAGAATATGTTGGAAGCTCTATGAATCCTTTTGGAAAGAAAGAAGTGCTGCATAGCTGAACAGACTGATTGGCCAGTGATGCTCCAAGTTGTAGGGAAGAAAGCCCTTTTGAAACCATCAGGGCCAGGGGAGCTATTCTTATTGAGGGAGAAGACATCAACTTTAATTTCATCAGGGGAAAGAATGGAAGTGAGGAAGGAATTGTCTGAGGCAGAGACCTTAGGGTTGTTGATCTGGAAAAGGGTGGGGCTAGGTTGGCTATTATGAGGCTTGAATAAGTTAGAGAAGAAGTCCACGGCATGGGCTTGGATAACTGCTTGGTCTTCAGTGAATGTGCCATTAACAGAGATATGGTGGATAGAATTGAAAGAACTCCTATCCTTGGCTGTTTGATGGAAGAATTTAGTATTTTGATCCCCTTCTTTAAGCCATTTGATCCTTGACTTTACTTCCAGTGAATTTCATGAGCACAGAGGGCCTCATGAAGCTCAGACTTGGCAAAATGAAGGGCATCTCTGGTTAGGTCAGAAGGAGTAGAGTCAAGAAGGATTTGACAATGCAAGACTTTTTCTTTAGCAGCATTGATGTTCTGGAGAAGATTGCCATAAGTGTACTTACTCCAAAGCCTGAGGGAATGCTTAAGGGCCTTGAGCTTTTGGGCAAGAGTGAATTGGGGATCAGCATCAATATGGGTGTTCCCGCTGGATTTGACTGTCTCAAGGAAGGAAGGATGGAGCAGCCACTTGTTTTCAAATTTAAAGGGGGGATTTGATAGGGGGGTTTGGGTATGATGGACTAAGAGGATTGGGCTATGGTCAGAAGATATTCTGGGGAGGTGATAGATTTTTGGGTCGCTGTCTAGCCTAGCAGCCACATAAGAAGAACCTTGCCTATTGTTGGATCAAGTGAATCTGTTACCAACATAATGAATGTCTTGGAGACCAGCTTGCATCACTATTGATTGGAAAGCATTGAGGGAAGAAGGAGAGGCGTGGCACATGCTAAGCTTGTCAGCATGGGACAGAATGGCATTGAAGTCCCCTATGACGCACCAAGGCAGGGTTGTTGAAGAGTAGTCAATGAGGACTTCCCACGGGTCCTTTCTAAGGGAGGGGTTGGTTGAGCCATAAACTCCAGTGATAATAGTGTTTAGGCCAGATGAAGAGTTATGGAGAAGCATAGAAAGGTGTTGAGAAAAGAAATCTTTGATGGTAATGGAGAGGGGGTGAGATGATTTGGAGAGGCATTAGAGATTGGTGGTAGTGGAAGCAGAGAGGGGTCATTAGAGTGGAAGGTATCGAAACCAAGACTATGACAGCTGTGGGAACTAGAAGGGATAAAAGGAACCATGGGTTCAGAGATGAAAATGAGGTCAGGGGAGTGCTTGAGGATCATGTTAACCAAAGTTCCAATAGAGGACTTTTAACATTGGGAAGATTAAACCTCCTAGTGATTAGGCTAGTAGATGGGGTTGGGGAGGAGTGTTTTCTCCCTTTTTGAGTATTCTTTTTGGTGGTGGTAAAGGTGGAAAGGTTGTCTGCTGTGAGGGCCAGGGGAGAGGAGGATGAATTTTGAAGGACGGTGGGGGCAGGGTCTATTGAAATTGAGCAAGGGGAAGTTGGTTCAGCGGGGGGTTGAGCTAAGCTAGGGGAGGATGGTAGAACTTGAGTTTAGGACGATAGTTGAGGCAACTTCATTAGGGGGCTCATTAAGGTAGGGATTTTCCTTCAAAGAGTAAGTATAATGGCTGGGACCATGGGTGGAAAAAAGGGCTTGACTATTGAATGTAGTAGTTGGGTTTGAGGATTGGAAGGAGGGTCAGGCAACAAGGCTAGTAGGGGCAAGGAGAGGCATGGATTGAGGATTAGGCAGTGGATCTGGGATAGGAAGAAAGGAGGGGCAAGGTCCAAGGACAGAGGTCTTGTGAATGGCAGAAGTAGTGCTATCAGATATGGGGCTCAAAGATATGGGATGTGCCATAGTTCCTGGCTGATTACGATCAAGGATTGGGGGGGGGGGGGGGGGGGGGGGGGGGGGCAGGGAGAGGAGAGCTGGATTTGGAGGAGACTGGAGTTGAGGATTTATTGGAGAGGAAGCAAGTGAGCTGACTGTGACCAGGAGAGAGGCATTGGGAGCAAGGACAGTGCTCATATTCAACGTTGATTTCCAGCTCGCCTTCGCCTTGCAAGTTTACCAAGATGGAAGAGGGCTTAGGTTTGGAGAGGTCTAGATTAACCCGGACTCTGCCAAAAGTGAGGATTCTCTGAGTCATTGTGATATTATCGAGCTTGATGGGTTACCCTATTGAGTTGGCTAGAGAAAGGATGATGTCACTACAAGAAAAGTTGAGATAGACTACGGAACACTTACCGACGCAACAGAAACGTCGGTAATTTCTAATTTTACCGACGCTATCACAAAAAGATAGCGTCGGTAAATGTATTGTACAAGGTGGGACGAAGAAGTTTACAACTTCCCGACGCTAATGGCGTCGGTAAGTTTTGATGTTTAATTTCCCGATGCACATGGCATTAGGAACTTCTTCGCGCCAACTCCTTTCCCGCTGGAATTTTGGTTCCCGCGTTTGACCAAAAAACTTCCCGACGCCATGAGCGTCGGTAAGTTTGACCCAAGAATTTCCCGACGCCATAAGCGTCGGGAAGTTTGTGAAATCACCGATCCTCCGCAGCTTTTCTGTAGCCTTTTGTGGGAAGAAACGTACTGATGCCATACGGCGTCGGCAAGTTTATTGTATCTTCTCCCCAAACTTCCCCTTCTCCCTTCCCTTTCTCCCCACTCATCGCCACTCTCTGCAACAGTGTATTCGCCCTCCTCTCTGCATCTTTTCTGTCTTCCTCTCATCTCTCTAACCTTCTCACATCTAACCAATTTTATCCGAGCCTTCTTCCCCTCTTTATAAGGTATGAAATATTTATATTATCAGTTTTGTTTTTTTTTTCTTCAAATAATTTTTCTTTTTTTTTTTTTGTTAAATGTTTGTCAGCAACCACTCACTACCGGCAACCACCACTGCTGCTGGTCGGATTGCTAGGAGGAATGTGAATGTGGGTTCGCCCAGGTAAATTTTTGTCATCTTCTTCGTTTTATGATTTTAGATATCTTGATGTTTTTTGTTGTTGGTTTTGCTATTCTTTTGGTGTGAGAAGCTTTTGGTATTGTGGCTTTTGAAATTGGGAAAACCCAGTTTAGATTTTGGTAGCTTTAGGGTTTGGTCGGTGGTTTATGCTTTAATATTTGTGCAGAATGAATTTCATGTTTGTTAGAAAGCATTTCTGTTTTAGTGGTATGTGATGAATGTCTGGGTAAAGCTTGGTAGCATGTTATCATATGGCTTTTATTTTCTTGTGGTCTGGGATTGAATGTATGGGTTTGTTTGGTGGACTCAATGGCCAATTCCAAAACCCGACCTGTTGGCGGTATGTGTACGATGTATGCCATGGGTCTCAGAGGAGAACCCTTGATTGCTGCTGAAGGGACCCATCCAAGTTCATTGAAACTAGCAATAGAAGAAGCACTATAGTAACCAAAACTTATTGACTTTTAACACTCAAATGTGGCATAATGTCCAACCTGTATCCATTGTGACAAACACCAGATGCTAATACTCTGTTTTAGACACACCAAACCAGAGTATTAAGTATTGATAGAAAATGTTCAAGCAAGATATTTTTTAATTATTGTTGTGATTGTTATTTGACAATCACAAATTGGAACTGTGATTTAAAAAAAAAAAAAAAAACATAAATTTACCGACGCCAATGGCGTCGGTAACTTTAACCATAAAGCTACAGGTTGACATGACGAGTTGCAGCGTGGTTTGTGGAGTTGCAGCGTCATTTGCGGAAAGCGTCGGTAATCTTAACTTCAACTTGCCGACGCAATCAATGCGTCGGCAAGTATATTTACCTACGATTTTTTTCTTGCGCTCTAAGTAGTGTCGGTAAATTTATTTACTAGCGCATTTTTAAGTTTACCAACGCGTTGACTGTGTCGGTAAACTTCAGTTTTGTAGTAGTGTGTTTTGACTCCAGCAGTGGTAAGGTAGCCCAAGTAATCTAATCCAAACAGGAGCTATTGAAGGCCAAGCTGATTCATCTTGCTCTGGAGTCCAAGGTAAGAAGAAAACTTTTTTCTTGTCAATTGAAAGGGGAGAAAGGCTGAGGATAGAAGCCTTATCTTCTTGAGAGTCTAATCGAAAAATAAAATAGCCATTTTTTGTGAGGGATACCATACAAGGTCTGGATAAGGGTCAGAGCTTCGCTTTTGCTTCCATCCATTCAATCGAAGGACGCCTGCCAACAAATCTTCCTATGAGAGCATAAGAAAAGGATTCTTTACTGGAGGTAAGCATAGATTGAGGAATAGTGAGTGATGGCTTTCCATTGATCCACGTATGAGGAGGAAAGGAGGCTGGATTACAGAAGAGGAGAGGGGAGTGAGGAGCTGAGAAGAGATTAGCAAAGGATTGTTGAAGGGAGGGGGGGAGGGGAGGTAGAGGGAAAGGGGGGTTGATGGCTGGGGGGCATTGTTGGTTTTGACAGAAAGATATAGTAGGATTTTTAGGAGAGGTAGAGGCAGAGGCGGACCGACCTTCATATGACCTGGGGCGACCGCCCCAGGTCAAATTGCAACTTCCTCTTCAATAGTAATTGGGCCTTGGCCCACGCCCCACATCAATTATATGATTCGCCCCAGGTCAAATTATAACTTCCTCTTCAATAGTAATTGGGCCTTGGCCCACGCCCCACATCAATTATATGATTCGCCCCAAGTCAAAAGGGGAGAATGAAAAAAAAACCCCAAAATCTCTTTGCTGTTTCGACCTTCCCTCTTCTGGCTCCACTCTTCGCCGGTTCGCCCAGACCTTCTTCCTTCGAGGCTTCGACGGTTCAGGTAACTCTCTCTCCCTCTCTCTCTCTCTGTAGCTTCTCTCCCCCTCTCCCTCTCTGGCTAGGGTTTGTGTGGTTTCCTCTCTTCCTCCTTTGCACATTAGGGTTTATGTCTTGGAAGTTGGAAACAGAGGCTCTTCCAAGAGCCCAGCATTGAATTACTTTCTGCCTTCATTCTGAATGTGTGTGCAAGTCTACAATCATCATGTCAATTATTTTGCTTTTTCTGAGATTTTGATTCCTATGTGGTTTTCGAAACTTCTTTGTGGTCTACTGCTTGGGTACACCGGACCATCTTATTCACTTCACTGTACCCATTTTCAAACCGATCTGTAACATCTGTTATCTACAATTGACCTTTACTATCATATCACATTATCACGATTTATCAAGGTAATGCTTTTCTTCAGGGCTTATTTAGAATGTAGTTAATTTGACTCAATCAGACGATCACATTTATGCTTTGTTTCTTCTTTTAGTTGTGATTTTTTATTTGATTTTATTTTATTTTATTTGGGTAAATGAGATAAGGAGTCTAAGGAGATGCATATGATGAGGAAATTTGAAGATAAACTTAGTTGCTTTCTTATGCAAATGTCCACTTTCACTTGCCAGTAGTTGCTTTTTGAATTTGTTTTATGCCTCCACCCTTCAAATCCCTATTTGGTTTATCTTTTTTGCTCCTTGTTTCTTCTTTTTAATCCTTTCAGCATATGCTTGATACAAGGGAAGTAAGAACATGCTTCCATGGATTTTTACAAATACATAATATGCATTAATTGATGTGTTTTACTCTATTGAAAAGAGAAGCCCAAGAAAACTTCCCCTAGTCAATGTGTGTCTGTTAGAGATGTTAAGCAATTTCTTGTAAATGTATTATGGAGATTCCACTAGTACGATATTAGATATGTAATATCAGGATGTATTTTTGTGTTGGAAGTTGTGAATTGGGTTGCAGGATTGAGACATGGCATTTTGTACCCAGTAATCAGGAGGATTTAAAATATCAAGATTGCAATGAAAGGAACTAGGAGGACCATTTATGAACTTCTTCACTGTGGCAGGACCCTTTTTACAAATAAAACATATGATCATTAAAACTATGGATTATGTAAATTAAATTTTATTTTAAAGATTTTGAATGATCAAGAATTGTCTATATTTTCTATATCCTTGTTTTGAATAGATCTAGAATTGTTGTGAGCAAGTCTTATCTAATTGTCTTGATCTATGTTTAAGCTTTAACTACTTATTTCTTTTTTCCTTCTTTTCATTTTGGAAACTTTATTCTTGGCCCGTAATATGATGTTTATGATTATGTTGATAATGTTCATCTATAAATTATAAATACAGGTGCTCTCATTTGGAATCATATGATTAAGGAACTATTTGGAGCATAAGGAAATAATAACGAGATACTAATTTTTACATGATAATGTGTATTATTTCTCTATAGTTTCTTTATCATTTTTGTAGTTTGCTTGTCAAATTGTGTGCTAATTTCTTGAGGATTCGCAATTTGGGTGTTGTCGCTTAAAGGTTTATTTACAAATTAGGTGTTAGTAGTAGGATTCCTTATAAAAAGAAGAAATTGTTTAAAATCATATCTTTAACCTATGTTATAAATGGTGATTATTGGTGGTTGGCGAGGATTTTAATGTAATTGACCTTATCTTTGAATCAGATATGGAAAAATATTACAAAAAACAATCAACTACCAATCCACCGTCTCTGATTCCAAAGAATGACAAGAATGATGAAATGCCATCATCCTCGAAGAAAGGGCGTGTAGAGGTTAACTTGACTGATCTTCCCGCAGATCCTGGGTTACGGAATCCAATCTCAAGCTATCATCCTGTGGATAGGGACCAAGTCCGAAGAGTATATCTACAAAAGGGCCCTTGTCAGCCTCGTGACCATAAATTTCCTTATACGGGGTGTGGACAAGATAAGAGGTGATTTAATCCTCTTTGGTTTAAGGATTACGACAGTTGGTTGGAGTACAACATAGAAAAAGATGCTGCATTCTGTATGTGTTGTTATCTTTTTGGGGAGGAAACGCGTTATGATGCTTTTATAACTCAAGGATTTAAAAGCTGGAGGAAAAAAGAAAGAATTGAAAATCATGTGGGAGGCCCGAATAGTGTTCATAATCAAGCATATGAGAAGTGTCAGAACTTATTGAATCAAGAGCAACACATTGAGACGATTATTATCAAGCAATCAAGTCAAGCTCGAACAGATTATCGAATCCGTTTGAAGGCTACACTTGCTTCTGTTAGATTTCTTTTGCGCCAAGGATTGCCTTTTCGTGGTCATGATGAATCTGAAGATTCAAACAATATGGGTAACTTCCTTGAGCTTTTGCAAGTACTTGCCGATCAGAATGAAGCTATTAAAAGAGTTGTATTGGAAAATGCTCCTAAGAATCTAAAATTGACCTCCCCTAAGATTCAAAAAGACATTGTGAATGCGGCTGCTATAGAAACCACTCAAGCTATCATATCCGAGCTTGGAGATGCACCATTTTCTCTTTTGGTGGATGAATCTAGGGATATCTCTATCAAAGAGCAAATGGCAGTAGTTATACGCTATGTGGATAAGCGGGGATGTGTGATTGAGCAGTTTTTAGCCATAGAACATGTTGCAGACACTAAAAAGCTCAATCACTTAAGCTGGCCATCGAAGCTATATTTTCCAGGCATGGATTGAGCATGTCAAGTTTGCGTGGGCAAGGTTATGATGGGGCTGCTAATATGAAGGGTGAGCTTAATGGACTGCAAAGGCTCATTCAGAATGAGAATCCCACCGCATTCTATGTTCATTGTTTTGCACATCAGCTTCAGTTGACACTCGTTGCTGTTGCAAAAGATAACAATTTAATCGATGCTTTCTTTGAGTCGGTTTCTATGGTGTTGAATGTCGTTGGAGGCTCTTGCAAACGTCATGACATGCTCCAAAATATACAGGCTGCTAAGGTCGTTGATGCTCTCGATTCAGGTGAACTTGAAAGTGGACGGGGTTTGAATCAGAAGACTAGCCTCAAGAGGCCGGGAGATACACGTTGGGGCTCGCATCATGATACATTGATTAACTTGCTACTCATGTTCTCCTCAGTGGTTGATGTGCTTGAAATTATCTAAGATGATGGTACGAGTGAACACAAGGGCTCTGCCACTAACTTATTGAGTGTATTGGATGATTTTGATTTTGCATTTAAATTGCATTTGATGAGAGATATATTGGGGATCACCAATGAATTATCAAAGTTATTGCAGCGAAAAGATCAAAATATTATCACTGCCATGGAACTAGTGAGAATGTCGAAACAACGATTGCAAATGATGAGAGATGATGGGTGGGATTCTCTCCTAGTTGAAGTCCATTCATTTTGTGATAAACACGAAATCATCATTCCCAATATGAATGATATGTTTGTTGGCCGAAAGCGATCACGACGTAAAGCTGAATTGACAAATCTTCATCATTTTCAAGTCGACATATTCTATGCTATTATTGATTTGCAACTTCAAGAGCTCAACCGCCGCTTTAATGTGGTGAACACCGAGTTGCTTCTTTGTGTGGCTTGCTTGGATCCAAGTGATTCATTCTCTGCTTTTGATAAGAAAAAATTGATCTGGCTCTCTCAATTATATCCAAATGATTTTTCGGACTTAGATCGGGTGAGACTAGATAGTCAGCTTTCAAATTATATCACCGATATGCGCACCAATAGTATGTTTTTTGGAGTGAAAGGAATTAGCGGCCTTGCTCAGAAGATGGTTGAAACAAAAAGGGACATTGCATATCCTTTAATTTATTTGCTCTTGAAATTAGCGCTAACCTTACCAGTTGCCACAGCTACTATTGAGAGGGTATTTTCTACAATGAAAATCGTTAAGAATCGACTCCGCAATCGAATGGAAGATGAGTGGATGAATGATTGTTTGCTTGTGTATATTGAAAAGGACATATTCAATAGCATTAATGATGAGGCGATTATGCAACGCTTTCAAAACATGAAGAGCCGTAGAGGGCAATTGTAAAAAACTTTGTTTTGGGGTTGAAATGATTTTTGATGAGAGAAGTATATGTTAGTTGATGTCCAATCATTAACATGTACTTCTTTCTTTGGGTTGATACATGAATTTTTTGGAGGTTGTGAACCCTTTCTTTTTGGGGATGATTGTTTTTCCCTCATTTTTTGGGATACTTTTTTGTTTTCAGTATACTTCTCTTATACTGTAAATTTTGGAGAAATGAATAGTCCTCATTTCAAACAAGAAATATATAAAGTTGATGTAATTAAATATTTTGCGTCTATTTACATGGAATACTTTTTTTTTCTTTTGTTACCGTTGATGTGAAAAAATTCTAACTAAAGTTTAGCCCCACCTAACGAAAATCCTGGGTCCGCCTCTGGGTAGAGGGACCAGCCACAGTAAAGGGAAGAGCTGAGGGGAGCAGGGATGGAGGTTGGATAGGTAATGGAGGAAACTTCAGAGACAGCAGAGAGGGTGCAAGGGACTGACTGGGAACCTGGTGGTTAGATTGGGTAGAAGGTAGGGCAGTAGTATGAGGAGGAGAGTGAGTGTGAGGGAGAGGATGTGTAGCAGGCAACAAAGGCAGAGCTGGGATGGTGGTTGTGGAAGGTAGGTAGGGCGGTTGACCAGTGGAAGTGGTCGGAGAAAGTAGGTGGGTTTGGGAGGGAAAGAACGTAGTGTCTGTATGAAAAAAAAAAAATACTTGACAGTGTTGGATGAAAATCAGACCTTCTCATTGGCTGTGAAGGAAGAAGGAGACTATCCAGAAGCGAATTGAAAGTTGCAGGGATGAGGCCAACTCCCGGCCAATGAAGGATGTAAAATGGGAGATAGATAGTGGTAATTTGAAAATGATGAAAGTTTTTTTTTTTTTTTTATCTTATCTGTCAAATGATGGAGATAAATATTTCAAACTTTTTACATTTGAAAATGAATCTTAGGGTGTAGATAAATTAGTTGAAATTTGAAAATGAGACTTCTAATCTTATCTCTTTGATGATGGAGATAGAGATTGGCCCATGCATGAAGACTCAAATTGAAATCGAGATTGAGAGTAAAATTGCACCAAATCAAGCCTCAATTTTCTAATCAATTCGCTCGAAAATTATATATATTAATTAAAAAAAAACCCTTGAACGTGTTAGATGAAAATCAGGCCTTTTCGTTGGCTGTGAACGAAGAAGTGGTTATCCCAAAGTGAATTGAAAGTTGTGGGGATGGGGACAACTCCAAGCCAATTGAGGATGTGAAATGGGGGAAAGATAGTGGTAATATGAGAATAATGAAAGTTTTTTTTTTTTTTTCTGCTATCTTATCTCTCAAATGATAGAGATAGACATTTCAAACATTTTACATTTGAAAATGAATCTTTGACGATAGAGATAGGGGTGTAGATAAAATAGTTGTAATTTGAGAATGAAACTTCTAATCTTATACCTCTTGGATGATGGAGATAGAGATTGACGCATGCATGATGAGTACTCAAATTGAAATTGACATTGAGAGTGAAATTGCACCAAATCAAATCTCAGTTTTCTGATCAAATTGCCTGAAAATCATACATATTAATGGTTAGCCAAAATTTGGGAAAAGCCAGGTATTCAACTGGAACCGCTGGGTGAATGCTCTGGGTCACTGAGTAACCGATATCAAGTTTTGGCCAAGAAAGAAGCAATTATTTAACTTCTTAATTTTATCATTACCCGCACCACCCAAATTAAAATTTCGAGTCCGCTATTGGACCAGCCTGGGTCCTCCATTGGCAACCCTAGCTTTAACACCTCTCTTGAGGACCCAGAAATTCTCTGGTTTGAGTTGGTCCCATGTAGTTCTAAACCATTGGATGGGGACTCAAATCTCAATTGGAATTCTATAAATGTGTATGCATACATTTATAATTATTATTCACCTTCATATCATAACCTCATCCAATCAAATTTGTATACTATCAACATTATAAAATGATTCACTCTCCTTCATGGGACCCAGCTTGGACACGGATCTAGTTTTCAACCTGATTTACTGTTCAATATTCTCTTTACAGGATTCTTGTGGTCAATGGTCAACTTTTATGAGTTAACTGGTCAACCCTTTTAATCCATACCAGGAAAAAAGAGGAAGCTCTTCCTTCTTGCATGAAAACATTGACCTCTTTTGTAGATTTTATTAGCCATCTATCATCCGAGCCGGCCAATAAATCACAATATCTCAATCAAGAGAAATCCTAAGATGCAGATAAGTAAAAAGTCAAAGTTTGTCAAAGAAATGTTTATCACTTTCTCTCCAATACAAAATTATCTTGTAGATTAATCTTCAATCATGTGATTATTGAAAAATCAATTATCTCAATTATGAGAATCCATTGAGTCCTCAATCACAGCGATGTACATGTTGCAATCATATTGTAATCTTATCATTATATACTAGCAAAATGTGTCCGTGCTTATAATAGACGATACTTACAATGGTTAAAGTACTAATGTAAATTCAAAATCAGAAAAATAAATAAATAAATATGCTTTCATACATTTCTAACAAAAAATAGGAATTCTTTGAAAATGTTACTGCTTAAGCTAAAATGCTTGAGAAAAAGTGAAAAAACGTACCTTAATTTCTTTGATGGTTTTTCCAAACTAAAAAACAATCAAATCATAGTATAATATTATGTCGCAAATGTCTGTTTTCCTTGGAAACTGGTTGGATGCCTTATTTAATGGTTTTCTTGGAAAGTTATGGGGAAAATGTCAATGAAAATAAAATATTTCTTACAGAAATTACTACACTGAAAACAGAAAGTACTTTAAAAAGACTAGTTTATATATATTGTCTTCTATTCTATTTCTATTTTATCATAATTTATCATGTTCTTTATTTCAACATTCCCAACTTTCATGATATTTATAAAATATCATGATATAACCTGGAAATTGACATTTCCTGATAACTATTCATGATATTAAATGGGCAGAGTAGGAATTTCTCCTTTAAAAGCCTCCATATGAAAAAAATAAATAACTTTGGGAGACCATCCAATGTTTAATCATATAAAATCAGTATGACAGTGGCCCAAACTTCTATGTAAGGGAAATATGGCCCAGAACCAATAAGATAGTGAGACATTCATTTAGAGCAGTATAGTTTTTAATAAACAGTGGACAATTCTTTTGAATGGTTAAGATCTTAAGAAATAGGCGTTGCCAATAAATTCACTGGTCCTCATCTCAACTTCCCCACCCCCTTTTGTGTCGTCCTCTTTAATGGACATGAACTCCAGCAGCAAATTGGATCGGCTTTAGTCCATGGATTCTATACCCCAGGTCGATTCTGAACAGAGACAAGCACATCACGGGACATACCCATAATACTTTGTCAGAAAGTCCACTTGGACTGAATGGGGACCGGACCTCATGGGGGACCGGGCTAGAATTCGGTCTCCCATTCAATCCACATAGCACCAGTGATACTTTGTGGCCACCTTTATCAACCTAGTATACCACACTGGTAGAAAATCCTAGTAAAATACACATACAAGATACTTGTGTGATGAAAACCATCTGCTTATTTTAATTAAAGGCATGGCGGAAAAAAAAGAAAAAAACTATTACATATATTCCACGCACGTATCACAGACAACCCACCACCAAGTGTGGCCCACCCTCTACTTCCTGTGCTTGATCACAGCCCGGAGAGACCTTTTCATCACAACCGTAAAATCAAACTTCTCATCGAAGTCTATCTTCGGCTCGGACGGGTATGCAGACCACTCGAATTCTTGCACCATCCTAGCCACCATCAAGCTGATGTGGACCATGGCCATAGACAAACCAGGACAGATCCGACGGCCCACACCAAAAGGCATCATCTTGATCCCGGTAATGCCAGTCATATCGGCCTCCTCCCTCCCCGTCACAAACCGCTCCGGATCGAACCGCTCCGGATCCGTCCAGCGTTTCGGATCCTCTGACACGGGCGGCAGATAGACTTCCAGGTTAGCATCTGCAGGAATGTCGTACCCGCCTAACGTAGCGGGTTGTACCGCTGCATGTGTCAGGGACAAGTGTGTCGGAGGGTGTTTGCGTAACAGCTCCGTGATGAAGGCCTTCAAATATGACATTTGTTCTAGGTCCTTCTCATCCACTCGCTTATCTCCAGCAACAGTCACGATTTCTCGATGCATTTTCTCCTGTATTTCAGGTTCGTCAATCAGCCTCGCGATGGCCCACTCAATTGCGGTGGCCGTCGTGTCGGTCCCACCGTTGAGGAATTCCGAACATAGGGTCACGAGCTCCTCATCGGACGGTGAGGATTCACGGCCTTCGATCTTGAGATCGAAGAGAGTATCAATGTATGCGAACGGTGCAGATTTCTTATCGGGAGATGGGTCATGGAGATCCGATTTCCTCCGTTCGATCAGCGGAACAACTGTCCGGATCTGTTCTTCTCGTACTTGCATGGCCACCTTCCAATTCTTGCGGAAGAATGGGCTTAAGATTGGGATATAATCGTCAATTCTGGGATTTAAAGTCATCAAAACCTTTTTCATGACGTCATCGATCTTATAAATCTCGTCCTCTTCCATGTCAATGCCAAAACACATGGAGAGAAGAATACAAAAGACAGCGAACCGGGCATTCTTCAGCACCCAAACCGAACCAGGTACGGTTGACTCGAACTCAGATCGGATTCGTTGAATGAACCGGTCCATGGCTGATTCTCGGACGGTTCCGAATTGGCGGAGACGGGTGGAGCTCAGCATGTTGGAGACCATGTTGCGGCGGAGGGACCGCCAGGCCGGGCCGTAGACGGCCGAGTTGACTGTGAATTTGTTGCAGCTGAAGATGGCCCGAGTCGGGGTCTCAGCAGGCCGGCTCGCGAAGAGGGCCCCGTTTTCGATAAAGGCCTCGTGGGCTAGCTCGGCGCTGCTGATAACAATGAGGGTCCGGGTTCCCATTTTTAAGGTTAGGATGGGGCCGTAGGCCGGTCGGAGGTCCCTGACGTAGTGCATGAAGGGCTTGCCGGAGCGGATGAATTGGAGGAGGTTTCCCACGACCGGCGAACCGGGTGGGCCTGGTGGGAGGTTGAGTGATTTGGACTTGGATTTGCGTGTGAAGAAGAGGATGGAAGCAGAGAGAAGAAATGCCGCGATCGTGAACATGGCATGAATGTATGAAGAAGAAGAAGAAAGGGAACTCTGGTAAGAAGAATACAAGGAAGCCATGAGAAAAATAAGAGTGGAAGGTACTAACAGATGGTGGGAATGATGAGAATATATTTATAGAGTGTCAGTGAAGTACAGTTGGGTATTTATTTATTAATGGGAGGTGCTCTGTGAGAGTGCCTAGATATTCCTGCCACAAGCTTATCACTTGTACATGTGGGTATTTTCTCCCTTCTTCTGTTATCCCTTTTATGCCCATTTGTCAGGTCCACTATTATCACAAGGTAGAGTAGTTAGGACAGGGTGGGTAGACGTAGGCTTCACGAGTAAATGTACTCCTTCCATTCGAATTGAGATTTTTTGTGTGAGTCGTGAAAAGTTAGTATGGGCTTTTCTGGCGCAGATTTAATTTTTTGTTGGTGGTTGGATACGCATTTACAATGGGGACGGAGAATGGCAGATTGCCTGATGTGAATATGTAATCCAGCTCTTCGGGCCGACTGAGTTGCATTCCTGTCATCAAGGATGCCCCTGATTGATCGCAATGGCGGGGTCGAGGCCTTCTAAAATTTACTTGTGCTTCGTGACCGCCTAAAGTCCTAGGATGCTAGTGAATGGATGGACCGTTGATCTTGATGGGTCAATGGTGATTTTTGGATAATCTTGAGTTGTGTAGAGTTCTCTAGGATATTCATGTATATCATGGAAATTATATAGAAATGATTGGAGTAGATTTGTGTGGAATTCTCCTAGAGTAGAGTTCATAAGCTTCTTATTTGTTGGATTAGACATGTGGATGCATCCTAGTCATTTGTTGTTAAGATTATAACTATAAAAAGGCTATGCCTATGCTTCATTCATTTATAACAAACAAATTTTTAGAATGGTGTGGCATGTCTTGATAATAAGACTGTCGTTGGGAAAGGCTGATATGCTTATTTAGATGTCTAAATTTTTTTTAATATTATTTAAGTAATGGGAAACTTTTAGCCAAATGTTGTATCTCTTTCTTATAGTTTAAATATTTCTTGCCGCCCTCAGCTGTTTTCTCATCGTCCTACCTCAACAACCAACGGAACACAAATCGGGTAAGCAGTTGCTTTACGGCGGATTATTATCAATTGTGGAGCGAGAAGCTAACGTATTCCATTCAATTCATAAGTAAATTCTTGTTCTTTTCTTCTTTTTTTTCTTCTTCTTTTTGAATCGGGGTTATTTTCTCCTACATTTATTGTAATATAAACTAACTATGACTAAACTCTTTATTAATTCCAAACTAGTAAGGTAGTCAAATTACAATAGTCAAATATGTGATAATATGTATTTTGTTATTTTAATCATCTATTTACATGATTGATATATGGAAAGTGTAGAGTAATTATCTCTTTGTAATGAGAATTTACATACAATCGGCCTTTTAATTTCTCTGGATAAATAGACGCATAGTCTTATCAAGGACTAAGTTTTTATCTATAACCGGTTTGGTAACTTCGCTGATAAAGTGAAACACGATGTGAAGTGTCAAGTTAAGAGATTAAAAAAAAGGAGGGGTTAAATAAAAAAGCGTTGGCCTTTTGCCATTTAGTGAAATAAAGATGTATTTTTTTTTTTTACTTTTTTGGGAAAAAAGAAGATGACCTTTTGTCATTTAGTGGTATGGAAAATAATCTTTTAACCATTTTTTGATAAAAAGTAGAGGTGTTTTTCTTGAAACATGATATTTTTTTATTTGACCCATTCTCTTTTATTGTCTCTTGAAATGAGCATTCACCTCACTTTACTAGTAAAATAAATTTACCTAACAGGGTGATCCATCGAGACGACTCCTTTGAGAATCCCTTGCGTCCATCCTACTCCGACGTTATATGAAAGTGCATTCACTGACTCTATCAAATTCCAGCTTGCATAAATTTGATTTTATCACAATATATAAATTGTATGATTAATAGCCATTGGTGTTAGGCCCATTGGTAGGCCTGACATATTGTATACATCATCATATATCACATACCAACCTCTCTATTATGTATTAACACATACAGCATGTCCGGAACATGGGTGACCTCTCCTCAGTTTGTGTGTGAATGTGAGAGAGAGAGCCCATCTATTTATTAACTCGCTATATTGATTGAGGTGAGCTGATTCGGTGGCATTAAAAGCCCCCCACAACAAACCTCAACTAATGCATTCACACCCTCATTCTCGACACCTATTTTTTGCCCTTTTTGAGAGGGCAAACCTTCCATTCATGTCAAACATTGACTCCAATCAATGAAAATAGAAATAAAAAGAAGCCGACCTCTCCTTGTTTTGTACTTTTGTTGCTGTAAATGGATAGCCCACAGGCCAACAATTTTTAAAGAGCTCAGCCCATTAGCAAATATTCTAGTAGAGATTCTCCTGGCATTTTTCTGCTTTTTTGGGTTAAAAAGCAGAGAGGCAACGTATTTTCTTGCTAATACTGAATGTAGAAAGACACTACAAATTAGTAATATAAAAATCAGATTAATTAGACATTACTAGCTATTAAATTTAAAGCAATGAAAAGGTTAATTAGGAAATAAAAGAGGAGTTTCTTTTTTACCTATTCATTTAATATGCTTTTATCGGACAACTAGTAATGATCCAAACCATCTCTCTCTTTCTCTTTTTTTAGATGGTCATTTTATCAACCCTCCTTAGTAAGATAAATGGTAAGTTTCTATTCTTTTTTTTTTTTTTTTTGGTTGGGGAGCCATTTGTCTTATGTCTTATGAGTTTGTTTGAGTCTGATTTTTTGTGGAAGGTTAGAAGGTTTTATGTGATTTGGGATATTTTTACTATTTTTAGTAACATTTACTATTTCGGAAAGTTAGGGTTTTGGATGCTACATTAGCTGACCAGTGGGAAAGTAATTATATGAATTTGAGTTTCTCTTTTTAGGTTTTTCCACCCGTTTTAATTATATGCAACCTTTGATCAATTAATATGAATTATCACATGCTTTATTTTTCAACACATTTATCATCTTTTCATCCACCTGTCCGACCGTCGTGTCTGACCCACTATTTTGGTACTCAGGTCCAGACTCATTCGTCCCGAGATGAGTGGTTTTGTTGGCTGTGGAGCCATGATTTGCAGGTTGTTTTGTCGGCTATGTCATGTAGACATTGAGCTTGACATCGGAGTTGCGTTACATATGGACAGTGGTTTTTAGCTTGTTATAGTATGACTTTTATTAGCCTTTTTTTGAGATTCCTAATTACATGTACATTGATAATTTGTAACTAGAACACATGTGGGAATGCTTATCATGTTACTGTCAGCTCTGTACTTTGTTGTAATCGTTTACTCCAGTCTGATATGGTTCTTGATATAATAGCTATATGCTAGCGGTTGAATGCAACATGGAATACAATGGCCATGGATTTCGGGTCGCAACGCCATGAAAGCTTCCGCAAAATATTCATAGTGTGTTGGAATGTGTTATCTTCACACACAAGGATCTTGGGAGAAAAATATAATTATCCTTAATCCCATTCGTGCCCCCAAAAGTTCAATTAGAGGGCGTGACAGACTTTCACCAAAAAATTCATACTTATAAACACAGACACGAAATGCATTTAATAACCATAGCTTACATCTTACCTTTTAAATTAAATGGGATGCCCAATAAAAGACAGAGACAAACACATCACGGGCCACACCCATAATAATACTTTGTGGCCACCATTATCAACGTAGTATACCACACTGGTAGAAAATCCTAGTAAAATACATAGACAAGATACTTGTGTGATGAAAACCATCTTCTTATTTTAATTAAAGACAAGGCGGAAAAAAAGAAAAAAACTACTACATATATTCTACGCACGTATCACAGAAGACCCACCACCAAGTGTGGCCCACCCTCTACTTCCTGTGCTTGATCACAGCACGGAGAGACCTTTTCATCACAACCGTAAACTCAAACTTCTCATCGAAGTCTATCTTCGGCTCGGACGGGTATGCAGACCACTCGAATTCCTGCACCATCCTAGCTACCATCAAGCTGACGTGGACCATGGCCATAGCCAAACCCGGACAGATCCGACGGCCCACACCAAATGGCATCATCTTGATCCCGGTAATGCCAGTCATATCGGCCTCCACCCTCCCCATCACAAACCACTCCGAATCCGTCCAGCGTTTCTGATCCTCCGACACGGGCGGCAGATAGACTTCCAGGTTAGCATCTGCAGGAATGTCATACCCGCCTAATGTAGCGGGTCGTACCGCTGCATGTGTCAGGGACAAGTGTGTTGGAGGGTGTTTGCGTAACAGCTCCGTGATGAAGGCCTTCAAATATGACATTTGTTCTCGATGCACTTTCTCCTGTATTTCAGGTTTGTCAATCAGCCTCGCGATGGCCCACTCAATTGCGGTGGCTGTCGTGTTGGTCCCACTGCTGAGGAATTCCGAACATAGGGTCACGAGCTCCTCATTAGACGGTGAGGATTCACGGCCTTCGATCTTGAGATCGAAGAGAGTATCAATGTATGTGAATGGTACATATTTCTTATCTAGAGATGGGTCACGGAGATCCGATCTCTTCCGTTCGATCAGCGAACAACTGTCCGGTTCTGTTCTTCTCGTACTAGCATGGCCACCTTCCAATTCTTGCGGAAGAATGGGCTTAAGATTGGGATATAATCTAAAAACGTACGATGAATCCAGCACAGTTTTGAACGTATCAATTTGTTATTTTCACTCTGGTCTTAAACATATATGTACGACTAGTCACAATCACAATTACCCTAGAAAAGATGGCTTGTTTCAACATATGTACGATTAGTGACAAACTAACAATCACAATTACCCTAGAAAAGCTGGCAAGAAAGTCATATTTAATTTCAATTTTGTCCCACGTGACTGTCGTCGTCTATCATTTTCAGTGATTTCATTCTCAATGTATTTTCGAAAATATGTTCACTGGAAGCTTTGTCATTCGACCCATTCATATTTAGATGAGGGAACATGGAAGACTGCAATTTCTTTTCCTTTTTTCCTTTTTCCTTTTTCCTTTTTTTTTTTTTTTACTCTGAAAGAAGACTACAATTTCAGTTTCATCAGCCACATAGACTATAGTTTTTAAATTAGGAGTCCGGATCCTGAGGCCCATACTTGGGAGAAATCCTGATTTGAGAAGTGCAACTTCTTAGTGGAACCGGATATTAAAAAGGGGAGCCACTAGCGATAAATGCGCTCCTAATGTATGGAATATCTTCGGAATTCACTATGATAGGGGTGATTGATGAATATGATTAACAATCATTCGTTCTACCGTACCCCAACTCTCATTGAAATAAAAGTTGGGAATATCGAATACACACTATATATAGCATAGGGCATTCTTTTTTCAGGGCTTGGACTTTCAATTGGTGGTCTCTACTTTGGGTTCCACTCCTGTTGACTCAGTATTTATCTAGGTTTGATCCTCATACGATCAAGTCTCCTATATTAGTAAATATGGTGGGATATTTATTTGTCGCTGCTTTTGAAACTTTGATGCTTAATGAGGACAATGATGGCTTAGTTGTTGGAGACTAATTTTGTGCTGCACTCAAATCTTGCAACCTTAATCTCATCAATGTGGTGTCTTAGAATGATGGAAACCATACTAAGCCACATGGAATGCTAGTCAAACTCATTTATTAAAGATAATAACTTTTAGTGACAATTGTTTACCTAACCCTCCGACCCAACGTACCCGTCATGGCAATTCAGGTTCAAGTTGACCTTTCTATATTAAAGGTTTTTATTTATTTATTTATTTATTTTTATTATTATTATTATTATTATTTTACACCCAGCCAATGGGGTTGGGACCCAAAAGAAAGCCCGCTTAAGCACACGAGAAGACAGTTAGCACGGCGTAGCCAGGGTTCAAACATTAAGTAGTCAGGTGAGAACTGCCGCCACCTATCTCCTGTTCTCACTTCCAAGTTGGGTTGGTTGACATTTTCAATGAAATTAGTAATGGTTTGCATTTGGGTTGGCCCAATTCTTGCTACTAAACCCACTAGTTGATAATGCATTCATTTTCATAGAAAGTATTGTTTTAACATGTTTTAATGTTTTCCAAGGTAAATTCAGCTATTGTTATATTGTTTTCCGTTCCTTGGTGCACTTACATGTTTTAAATGAATTCCCGATTTGTCAAATATCCATGCTTTTACATATGTTACAAATGAACACTTGTTTTGGTAGATCTCTATGTTTATACATGTTTTAGTGGAACACTTGATTTGTCAAATATCCATGTTTCACTCATGCTTTAAATGAATACATGTTTTGTCAGAAATCTATGATTTTCCACCCGTTTTAATTATATATAGCCTTTGATCAAATAATATGAATTATCACATGATTTATTTTTCAGCACATTTATTATTTTTTCATCCACCTGCCAGACCATCGTGTCTAACCCACTATTTTGGTATTCAGGTCCAGACTCCTTCGTCCCGAGATGAGTGCTTTTGTTAGCTGTGTAGCCATGATTTGCAGATTGTTTTGTCAGCTATGTCATGTAGACAATGAACTTGACATCGGAATTGTGTTACATATGGGCAGTGGTTTTTAGCTTGTTATAGTATGGCTTTTATTAGCCTTTTTTTGAGATTCTTAATTACTGTACATTGATCATTTGTAACTAGAACTTATGTGGGAATGCTTATCATGTTACTGTCAGCTCTGTACTTTGTTGTGATCGTTTACTCTAGTCTAATATGGTTCTTGATATAATAGTTATATGCTAGCGGTTGAATGCAACATGGAATCCGATGGCCCCGGACTCCGGGTCGCAACGCCATGAAAGCTTCCGCAAAGTATTCATGATGTGTTGGAATGTGTTATCTTCACAAACACGGATCTTGAGAGAATAATATAATTATCTTTAATCCCATTCGCGCCCCCGAAATTTCAGTTTGGGGGCGTGACAAACTTTCACCAAAAATTTCGTACTTAGAAACACAGACACGAAATGCATTTAATAACCATAGCTTACATCTTCCCTTTTAAATTAAATGGGATGCCCAATAAAAGACAGAGACAAACACATCACGGGCCACACCCATAATCCTGTCCAGAAAGCCCACTTGGACTGAATGGGGAGGCCGGCCAGAATTCGGTCCCCCATTCGATCCACATAGCACCACTGATACTTTGTAGCCACCTTTATCAGCCTAGTATATCACACTGGTAGAAAATCCTAGTAAAATACACATACAAGAAACTTGTGTGATGAAAACCATCTGCGTATTTTAATTAAAGGCAAGGCGGAAAAAAAGAAAAAAACTACTACATATATTCCGCGCACATATCACAGAAGACCCACCACCAAGTGTGGCCCACCCTCTACTTCATGTGCTTGATCACAACACAGAGAGACCTTTTCATCACAACCGTAAAATCAATCTTCTCATCGTAGTCTATCTTCGGCTCGAACAGGTTTGCAGACCACTCGAATTCCTGCACCATCCTAGCCACCATCAAGCTGACGTGGACCATGGCCATAGACAAACCCGGACAGATCTGACGGCCCACACCAAATGGCAACATCTTGATCCCGGTAACGCCAGTCATATCGGCCTCCTCCCTCCCCGTCACAAACCGCTCCGGATCCGTCCAGCGTTTCGGATCCTCCGACACGGGCGACAGATAGACTTCCAGGTTAGCATCTGCAGGAATGTCGTACCCGCCTAACGTAGCGAGTCATACCGCTGCATGTGTCAGGGACAAGTGTGTTGGAGGGTGTTTGCGTAACAGCTCCGTGATGAAGGCCTTCAAATATGACATTTGTTCTAGGTCCTTCTCATCCACCCACCTCTCCGGCAACGATCACGATTTCTCGATGCATTTTCTCTTGTATTTCAGGTTCGTCAATCAGCCTCGCGATGGCCCATTCAATTGCGGTGGCTGTCGTGTCGGTCCCACCGTTGAGGAATTCCGAACATAGGGTCACGAGCTCCTCATCGAACGGTGAGGATTCACTGCCTTCGATCTTGAGATCGAAGAAAGAATCGATGTATGCGAACGGTGCAGATTTCTTATCGGGAGATGGGTCACGGAGATCCGATCTCCTCCGTTCGATCGGCGGAGCATCTGTCCGGATCTGTTCTTCTCGTACTTGCATGGCCACCTTCCAATTCTTGCGGAAGAATGGGCTTAAGATTGAGATATAATCGTCAATTCTGAGATTTAAAGTCATCAAAACCTTTTTCATGACGTCATCGATCTTATAAATCTCGTCCTCTTCCATGTCAATGCCAAAACACATGGAGAGAAGAATACAAAAGACAGCGAACCGGGCATTCTTCAGCACCCAAACCGAACAAGGTACGGTTGACTCGAACTCAGAGAGCCACATCCCAGCCCACCATTTTCTGAGCAGATCCAACGGCTGGATGCAAAATGTCAAAAAGTAGCACTTGACTTG
Organism: Cinnamomum chago; assembly: GCA_038049695.1. Taxonomy (NCBI): domain Eukaryota; kingdom Viridiplantae; phylum Streptophyta; class Magnoliopsida; order Laurales; family Lauraceae; genus Cinnamomum; species Cinnamomum chago. The sequence goes on along the minus strand of CP142462.1, from coordinate 22,644,949 downwards.
GAGAGAGAAAAAAGTCAAAAAGCAGGGCTTTTTTACTTTTGGCATCCAGCCTTTGGATCTGCTCAGAAAATGAAGGGCTGAGATGGGGCTCTCTCAATATATGGTGAGATCCAGAGCACCTCCCTTTATTAATAACCATCATTGCTCTTCCCGTCAAAATTTGTGTTTTATTTATTTGGTAAAATGTCAAATATAAATGTTAGCACACATGAATTCAATACTAAAGAAAGAGAATTATCTTAAGCTAGCTCTATGAATTCAATAGTAAAGATAGAGAATTATCTTAAGCTGGCTCTATGAATTCAATAGTGTAGGTCGAAATCATTGTCACGGGCTACATTGGCACACGGCCAAATTTGTAACTTCATTCAAACTTGGTCTACCATTTAGATTGATTATGTGCAAAATTAGGTGATTTTATCTTTTTTATTTGATTTTTATTTATATGTTTTATGCACCGTAGACCTTACAATAGATCTATCAATAAATTAGATTTAAATCTAGTACTACTTCAATACGTGGCTATGATGGAACACGACTACAATTGAGAATGAAAATAACTTTCCGCCTTACTTTATCACTGTGAATGTGAAGAATATAATTCAAACACGATGCGTCGGGTGTGAATGCAGAAATTGCCATAATTTGCTCTATTTGTTATTGAGAAATGGGCTGAGTTTAAAAGGAATAAATGATATTCTTGCCACAAGCTTATCACTTGTACATGTGGGTATTTTCTCCCTTCTTTTGTTATCCCTTTTATGCCCATTTGTCAGGTCCACTAAGGTAGAGTAGTTAGGACAGGGTGGGTAGACGTAGGCTTCACGAGTAAATGTACTCGTTCCATTCGAATTGAGATTTTTTGTGTGAGTCGTGAAAAGTTAGTATGGGCTTTTCTGGCGCAGATTTAAATTTTTTGGTGGTTGGATACGCATTTACAATGGGGACGGAGAATGGCAGATTGCCTGATGTGAATATGTAATCCAGCTCTTCGGGCCGACAGAGTTGCATTCCTATCATCAAGGATGCCCCTGATTGATCGCAATCGCGGGGTCGAGGCCTTCTAAAATTTACTTGTGCTACGTGACCGCCTAAAGTCCTAGGATGCTAGTGAATGGATGGACCGTTGATTTTGATGGGTCAATGGAGATTTTTACATGATTGATATATGGAAAGTGTAGAGTAATTATCTCTTTGTAATGAGAATTTACATACAACCACTTATATTTTGAAAATCTATTGTCTATTTTCATCATTTATGGATAACATCAAAATTGATTTAAACTTATTTAACTCGCAATTAAAAGCCATTTATTTACCGGTTTATAACGGGACTTTTAGTATAAATATGAAATAATTCCTAGATCTAGTTTAATTAGGATCGTCTTAATGGTGCTTTCTCCTGCTTAAGCTAGTGGTGCTTGAGCGTTTTCGGAAAGCCAAAAGCCCAAAAGGCCATTTTATTAAGCCCAGCCAAACACAACATTAAGTCTTTGTAAAGTTGTTCCACTCCCACTTCTTCCAATGGAGTGAAACTCTAAAATGGGCATCAAAACGACTGAAAACGCATGCCCTCTACTACATAAAAGGTCCCAACATTTCCTCCAATAGAGGTATAAAATCACAAAGTGAACGATTCCCTTCTACGAATTGTCCTAAATTTTGCGTTAGTAAGAGTTGGTCCACCACAAAATTTAGAATATGATTTTAGTAAGCCTTGGCCTCAACACCCCATAAGTCCATATAAGTCCGGATCCTGTTAGTGTTTTGTGTTAGCTATCCTTCAGTGGGAGTGGTTTTGATGCTGATCATAGGGAGCCCAGGTGGGTCCCGTGCAAGGTCTAGCTGTTCCATGCTTAGGGAAGCTCAGCAGTTCCTCAAAATTATTTCTACTCAACCCATCCTCTCTCTAATTTTAGTTTTTTCTATAAGTGATCGTGTGAATGTTATGGTGAGACATATGCAAAGGTTTTAGAGGGAATTCTCCTTCAAAAGACAATAAAATGTATTGTAATGTGAGATTTGGATCCAAAATAGGTGCTTCAGCTACTGGGTAAAAGATTTTTAAATTGATTTTTAAACAATTATACATGCAAGAATAAAAATAAATATATATGTATTATTTTTTAAATTATCTTTTACATTCTTTTGCCATGTATGTTGGTTTTCTTTCATTTTTAAGAAAAATAATCATTTCTTTCTGCTTAGGAAGGCGTTTATTCCACAAACTCATTTCTATATTATTACCTGTGTCAACATTCCAATCCCTTTCAAACTCCTTTCCCAAAAAAACCTCTTTAGAATTTGCAAGGATGCTCTTGAAATTTACGGAGTAAAGAAAAAAAAAAAACTCGTTTGAATGTGAAATTTTAAGGGCGGATTTGGTAGTGAGTTCGTTGGCGGGTTTAGTTTCTAACCTTTGACCCACGCCTAGTTTGCGGTAGGTTTGGGTTTTTTATTTGCTTGGCTCGCCCACAAAGTTTATTTTTAACTAATATATTACTTAGTAAAGCTTTTCATGCCAAGTTTTAGTAACATGCGTGGTAATAGGGCGCGCGGAAAAATTGTCATTCCAGTCAGATTTAGGCAAAACCAAGCATTAAACAGAGCCAGCCCAATTCCATCCAGTCAAGATTAATAGAAGTCGGTCAAAATCAAACCCACAAATCAGCCTCTCAAATATAATAATTGAATATTTTAGTATAATTTATTTTTGAAATAGGAGTGTTTTTAATAGAAGTGGTGCTAAATTGATACTAAGCACATAAAAATGGTGAAAGAAAATATGTTGCTTATTCTCTGCTTGGTGACAGAAAATTTAGAACACGTTTATGAGTCGTAGAAAGGAAAAGCCTATAACTTTTTCCAATTGTTCTCTTTTTGCGGTTTGATGGGTGCTTTTTACGAGAAAAGAACGAGAACTGAATAGTTTTCTCTTCAACTTGAAGAAAAACCATTTCGCATGGGATAGGTGTGAATTCCATTTTTTTAGCATAGAGGAAGAAGGTATCCATAGGAGTTGATATCATTGATCTCACCAAATCCATCATTGTTGTGTCTTTATTCTCTCACCTATTACAGGAAGTCAAGGTTTCTAACCATTTTCCTAAGATCATGAAGTCTCATGTTACTTACCTTAGTTTTTTGAAGGTTCTCTGCGAAAGTCAAAGGTACCCTTTTGTTATCGGCTTTTTAATTTCTCTGGATAAATAGACTCATAGTCTTATCAAGGACTAAGTTTTTGTCTCTAACCGGTTTGTTAACTTCGCTGATAAAGTGAAGTGCGATGTGAAGTGTCAAATTAAGAGATTAAAAAAAAAAGAGGGGTTAAATAAAAAAGCGTTGGCCTTTTGTCATTTAGTGAAATAAAGATGCATCTTTTTTTTTTTTACCATTTTGGGAAAAAAGAAAATGACCTTTTGTCATTTAGTGGTATGGAAAAATAATCTTTTAACCTTTTTTGATAAAATAGAGGTGTTTTTCTTGAAACATGATACTTTTTTATTTGACCCATTCTCTTTTATTGTCTCTTGAAATGAACATTCACCTCACTTTACTAGTAAAATAAATTTACCTAACAGGGTGATCCATAGAGACGACTCCGTTGAGAATCCCTTGCATCCATCCTACTCCGACGTTATATGAAAGTGCATTCACTGACTCATCAAATTCCAGCTTGCATAAATTTGATTTTATCATAATATGTAAATTGTATGATTAATAGCCATTTGTAAAGGTGCATGTTAGGCCCATTGGTAGGCCTGACATATTGTATACATCATCATATATCACATACCAACCTTTCTATTATGTATTAACTCATACAGCATGTCCGGAACATGGGTGACCTTTGAGATGTCAAATGGGCCGGGCCGCCCCGCCAGTCAACTGGGCACGGCCCGTAAGGGCCGAGGAGGCTGGGACCGTTGGCCCGGGCCCGCTAGGTCCGCCTGGCACGTGGGCTGCCCTCTGTGGCCCGTCAGGACAGCCAGGCACGGCCCGCCCAAAAGTAGGGATATAGATAGAGAGACGCAAGCGGTAGCTTCTCACATTATCTTTACTGTATAACAAGTTTTCTTGAATTCTCTAAATACAGTTAAGTGTAATTTATTATGGATTAATTTTACTTTGTTATAGAACCATTATTATTTCTCCAAGCTATAAAATGTATTTCAATCAAATGTTTAAAGCATGTGGATTATGTAACTGCATGCATTTACACAATCATTTTCAGGATTAGTTTGGAGAGTATTATGCTATTTTAATTTATAATATCTTTTGAATATGTTTTTGTTGTTTTGGTTTCAACCAAATAAATTAAAGGTTGGCCCCAGACTTCATTCTTCAGATGGGCATAATTATTTCTGGGTTATGTTTCAAAAGATCTCTTCTAACACTGCATCAGTCGTCTGATTGGAGGTCTCAAAATGGACAACTCATCTGGAAGTCTACATTTATGTAGAAATATATGAAATTACTGTGTGGATAGAATTTCCAGATGGGGAAGTTTTTTCGGCATTCCCAATAAATGATCAAATCCCTATCCACATCTGGGGCCTGCCCAATTTTTATGTTTTTCAGCTGTCATGGGCTAATTAATGTATCTTTGGTCCTCTTCTCACCAAGGAAAATAAAAGTAAAGGAGGTCTTGTGCTTCTCTTATTTCTTTGAATTTTCTTCACATTTAAAAAATGCAGGATTGCTGCTCATTTGGAAGCATTGGAGTTGTATCGATTGTGGCCACAGAGTGGTTTTTGTGCCTCTTCTCAACGAGCTTGCCTTCAGAGGTTAGAAATTTGATCGCGTCATTGTCATTCTTTCCTTCAAAATGAAAAAAAAAAAAAAAAAAAGCCCGATGGCCTGCTGGCCCGCCTGGCCCGGCCCACTCCAACCCGCCCCACGGCGGGCCGTGCCAGGGTATTTCTCTGGCGGGCCGTACCAGCCCTGCCCATTTGACATCTCTAGGTGACCTCTCCTCAGTTTGTGTGTGAATGTGAGAGAGAGAGCCCATTATAATATATTAAGCTAAGAGGTTTTGGTTTTGATTTTGACCGTCGGCTATGATTTTGACCGGAAGTTACTACAACTACTTTCTTCATCAAAACTACTCAAAACTACTCTCCACTTTTCTTTTCTTTTCTTTTCTTTTTCAGAGACTTCGTTTCAACTCAAACTCTATCATTCACATTCTACTCAAATTCTCATTTTTTTTCATTCTATGGTACCGATTCTTCGATTATATAAATACATAATCATAATTTTTTTTCTTTTGCTTTCTTTTGAAAAAAATCTATAAATTCTTTATACATGAATATTTAAATTGCAATGTTTGTCATATCCGTGCTAAGCACGGGTAATTTTGCTAGTCTATTTATTAACTCGCTATATTGATTGAGGTGAGCTGATTCGGTGGCATTAAAAGCCCCCCCAACAAACCTCAACTAATGCATTCACACCCTCATTCTCGACACCTATTTTTTTCCCTTTTTGAGAGGGCAAACCTTCCATTCATGTCAAACATTCATTCCAATCAATGAAAATAGAAATAAAAAGAAGCCGACCTCTCCTTGTTTTGTACTTTTATTGCTGTAAATGGTTAGCCCACAGGCCAACAATTTTTAAAGAGCTCAGCCCATTAGCAAATATTCTAGTAGAGATTCTCCTGGCATTTTTCTGCTGTTTTTGGGTTAAAAAGCAGAGAGGCAACGTATTTTCTTGCTAATACTGAATGTAGAAAGACACTACAAATTAGTAATATAAAAATCAGATTAATTAGACATTACTAGCTATTAAATTTAAAGCAATGAAAAGGTTGATTAGGAGATAAAAGAGGAGTTTCTTTTTTACCTATTCATTTAATATGCTTTTATCGGACAACTAGTAATGATCCAAACCATCTCTCTCTTTCTCTTTTTTTAGATGGTCATTTTATCAACCCTCCTTAGTAAGATAAATGGTAAGTTTCTATTCTTTTCTCTTTTTTTTTGGTTGGGGAGCCAATTGGCTTATGTCTTATGAGTTTGTTTGAGTCTGATTTTTTGTGGAAGGTTAGAAGGTTTTATGTGATTTGTGATATTTTTAATATTTTTAGTAACATTTACTATTTCGGAAAGTTAGGGTTTTGGATGCTAAATTAGCTGACCAGTGGGAAAGTAATTATATGAATTTGAGTTTCTCTTTTTAGGTTTTTCCACCCGTTTTAATTCTATGCAGCCTTTGATCAATTAATATGAATTATCACATGCTTTGTTTTTCAACACATGATTTATCATCTTTTCATCCACCTGTCCGACCGTCGTGTCTGACCCACTATTTTGGTACTCAGGTCCAGACTCATTCGTCCCGAGATGAGTGTTTTTGTTGATTGTGGAGCCATGATTTGCAAGCTGTTTTGTCGGCTATGTCATGTAGACATTGAGCTTGACATCGGAGTTGCGTTACATATGGACAGTGGTTTTTAGCTTGTTATAGTATGGCTTTTATTAGCCTTTTTTTGAGATTCCTAATTACATGTACATTGATAATTTGTAACTAGAACACATGTGGGAATGCTTATCATGTTACTGTCAGCTCTGTACTTTGTTGTGATCGTTTACTCCAGTCTGATATGGTTCTTGATATAATAGCTATATGCTAGCGGTTGAATGCAACATGGAATACAATGGCCACGGATTTCGGGTCGCAACGCCATGAAAGCTTCCGCAAAATATTCATAGTGTGTTGGAATGTGTTATCTTCACACACACGGATCTTGGGAGAAAAATATAATTATCCTTAATCCCATTCGCGCCCCCAAAATTTCAATTTGAGGGCGTGACAGACTTTCACCAAAAAATTCATACTTATAAACACAGACACGAAATGCATTTAATAACCATAGCTTACATCTTACCTTTTAAGTTAAATGGGATGCCCAATAAAAGACAGAGACAAACACATCACGGGCCACACCCATAATAATACTTTGTGGCCACCATTATCAACGTAGTATACCACACTGGTAGAAAATCCTAGTAAAATACATATACAAGATACTTGTGTGATGAAAACCATCTTCTTATTTTAATTAAAGACAAGGCGGAAAAAAAGAAAAAAACTACTACATATATTCTACGCATGTATCACAGAAGACCCACCACCAAGTGTGGCCCACCCTCTACTTCCTGTGCTTGATCACAGCACGGAGAGACCTTTTCATCACAACCGTAAACTCAAACTTCTCATCGAAGTCTATCTTCGGCTCGGACGGGTATGCAGACCACTCGAATTCCTGCACCATCCTAGCTACCATCAAGCTGACGTGGACCATGGCCATAGCCAAACCCGGATAGATCCGACGGCCCACACCAAATGGCATCATCTTGATCCCGGTAACGCCAGTCATAGCGGCCTCCTCCCTCCCCATCACAAACCGCTCCGGATCCGTCCAGCGTTTCGGATCCTCCGACACGGGCGGCAGATAGACTTCCAGGTTAGCATCTGCAGGAATGTCGTACCCGCCTAACGTAGCGGGTCGTACCGCTGCATGTGTCAGGGACAAGTGTGTTGGAGGGTGTTTGCGTAACAGCTCCGTGATGAAGGCCTTCAAATATGACATTTGTTCTTGATGCACTTTCTCCTGTATTTTAGGTTCGTCAATCAGCCTCGCGATGGCCCACTCAATTGCGGTGGCTGTCGTGTTGGTCCCACTGCTGAGGAATTTTGAACATAGGGTCACGAGCTCCTCATTAGACGGTGAGGATTCACGGCCTTCGATCTTGTGATCGAAGAGAATATCAATGTATGTGAATGGTGCATATTTCTTATCTAGAGATGGGTCACGGAGATCCGATCTCTTCCGTTCGTTCAGCGGAACAATTGTCCGGTTCTGTTATTCTCGTACTTGCATGGCCACCTTCCAATTCTTGCGGAAGAATGGGCTTAAGATTGGGATATAATCTAAAAACGTACGATGAATCTAGCACAGTTTTGAACGTATCGATTTGTTATTTTCACTCTCGTCTTAAACATATATGTACGACTAGTCACAATCACAATTACCCTAGAAAAGATGGCTTGTTTCAACATATGTACGATTAGTGACAAACTAACAATCACAATTACCCTAGAAAAGATGGCAAGAAAGTCATATTTAATTTCAATTTTGTCCCACGTGACTGTCGTCATCTATCATTTTCAGTGATTTCATTCTCAATGTATTTTCGAAAATATGTTCACTGGAAGCTTTGTCATTCGACCCATTCATATTTAGATGAGGGAACATGGAAGACTGCAATTTCTTTTCCTTTTTTTCTTTTTCCTCTTTCCTTTTTTTTTTTTTTTTTAACTCTGAAAGAAGACTACAATTTCAGTTTCATCAGCCACATAGACTATAGTTTCTAAATTAAGAGTCAGGATCCTGAGGCCCATACTTGGGAGAAATCCTGATTTGAGAAGTGCAACTTCTAAGTGGAACCGGATCTTAAAAAGTGGAGCCACTAGAGATAAATGCGCTCCTAATGTATGGAATATCTTCGTAATTCACTATGATAGGGGTGATTGATGAATCTGATTAGCAATCATTCGTTCTACCGTTACCCCAACTCTCATTGAAATAAAAGTTGGGAATATCCAATACACACTATATATAGCGTAGGGCCTTCTTTTTTCAGGGCTTGGACTTTCAGTTGGTGGTCTCTACTTTGGGTTTCACGCCTATTGACTCAGTATTTATCTAGGTTTGATCCTCATTCGATCAAGTCTCCTATATTAGTAAATATGGTGGGATATTTATTTGTCGCTGCTTTTGAAACTTTGATGCTTAATGAGGACAATGATGACTTAGTTGTTGGAGACTAATTTTGTGCTGCACTCAAATCTTGCAACCTTAATCTCATCAATTTGGTGTCTTAGTATGATGGAAACCATACTAAGCCACATGGAATGCTAGTCAAACTCATTTATTAAAGATAAGAACTTTTAGTGACAATTGTTTGCCTAACCCTCCGACCCAACGTACCCATCATGGCAATTCAGGTTCAAGTTGACCTTTCTATATTAAAGGTTTTTATTTATTTATTTATTTATTTATTTATTTATTTATTTATTATTATTATTATTATTATTATTATTATTATTATTATTATTTTACACCCAGCCAATGGGGTTGGGACCCAAGAGAGAGCCCGCTTACGCACACGAGAAGACAGTTAGCACGGCGTAGCCAGGGTTCAAACATTGAGTAGTCAGGTGAGAACTGCCGCCACCTATCTCCTGTTCTCACTTCCAAGTTGGGTTGGTTGACATTTTCAATGAAATTAGTAATGGTTTGCATTTGGGTTGGCCCAATTCTTGCTACTAAACCCACTAATTGTTAATGCATTCTTTTTCATAGAAAGTATTGTTTTAACATGTTTTAATGTTTTCCAAGGTAAATTCAGCTATTGTTATATTGTTTTCCATTCCTTGGTGCACTTACATGTTTTAAATGAATACCCGATTTGTCAAATATTCATGCTTTTACATATGTTACAAATGAACACTTGTTTTGCCAGATCTCTATGTAACGCCCCAATTCCGGATACCGATATACTCGTTCGACTACCCGAAATTGGCGCGCTACTTCCCGGAAAATCCGAGAGCTTCCAAGATCGTAGGCCGCAGTGAGGTCCAATTTAAAACTTTTTGACCAACATAGTTATAACATTTAATATTGCGGAAGCATAACGATTTAAACAAAGCGGAAGCAATAGGTATCGATAAATATATAAAGTATGAGCAGAACATATGTCTAATTAAAATGATTCAATGTTAATCAAAGTTATACATTTTCATTCTACCCTTCTCACTACAGAATATCTCTCAAAAACCCAAAATAACAATGTCCCTCAAAACCCTGGAATGAACTCCTCGGCCTCCGGCTCGACATCCGTGTCGGCCGGGCCCCATGCGTACTCTCCTGCAACGGGTGCCTCCACTACAGCTAGTGTGTCATCTGGGATCTCGGGATCAAGGCCTAAGCACCATAGAATGGGTCAGATCTAAACGATCTGGCAAGATACAGCATACTACTAACATAGCATATATATATCAAAGGAATTAAAGACGGGTACATAAGTTAAATGAATAACAAGGGAAAAGAACTAGGCAGTTGTGCATTTAAATCATAAGGAATCAGTATAAATAGAAAACATCTAAACTACTACAAACAAGGTGGCACATTCACACGAGCTGGAATACCGCGGGATATTATGCCGCGGCCCTCCCATACTGAACACAGTCGCGGTGGGGAATCTCACCAGGGAATAACTAATCTCGAATATCACTCATCAACTCATCATCTCATCACTCCAGATCGGCACGGTATGACACCTTGCCGTCTTAACCACACAGCTCATCATGATAGCTCCTCAATACTCAACTAGCTCCTACCGAGAATGATCAGTCCACCGGCTGAGCTTAAATCAACCGAGTGAATGTTCATGCCGACTCGAGAATAACTCTAAGGTCTGTGTCTGTCTAGGCTTTGCCTTGCGTGAACAAGGTCCTAACAATACCTCTATAAGGTCCACACATCTTAATTCAGTCTCTGGATCTTATTCAAGATCCAGGCCCACTCGTTGGATCCATACCAAGGCCCATCAGTACATGGCCTGGTCTAAAACCGTCCAAACGAGGCAACCAATCCATCTACTACTGACAAACAGTTCCATTATAATCCATATAACTTAACAGTCCAATAGAAACTATCTCTTCAAGCTAAAGGGTTCACATCACCACACTTAGGCCCAATAAGGGCCCGCCTAGACACAGACACGGGTCAATGATCTCCGAAGTCACATCATCGGGTCACCTCTAGATACCCTAGGTTCAGGTCTTCCATTTATGTTCAATTAATGGTAAGCAGCTATTCTAAAGATCTAAGAATGACAATAAATGCTAACAGTGAAGTATAAACTTCAATCAGAGAATCAACGGGAAATCCAACGGTCCAATCCTAGGTAATGGGCCACTTTAGGTTCGGGTCTATCTCCGGTAATTCGATCTCTAAACGATGTCATTAATGCCATAAAATATTGTATTTGGTGCTTAGTTAGTTAATGGCATCTATGACAACTCTTAGAGGTCGAATCATCTTAGATTATCAACCAAAACTCTAAACAGTGGTCCCCGCGAGTCAAGGTTGAGCCACACCGTTGACTCGGGCTTAGGACACTGATAAATACTCATTTGGATGGTCAATGGGCCCCACAACTGATCATATCTCCTAAATGTTGAAAACTGGAACAATCAGGGTTTTCCAGGTGAACCTGATGTGTTGTGAGCTCGGTTGATTTCCTGGCCTGGAAGATCAACCGAGATCACTGACAAACCTGAATCAGGCTTCTTGGACAACTCAATTCGTTTTTAAAGGCTTACAGCGTGTCCGGTCAAACAACCTGGCCTGGATGATTGACCGCATACTCTGAAAACCTTAGAACGATTGATGTTCCCGCTTTAAACATCACCTAAAGTAAAATCCTAAGTATCAAGTCCATTTGGGTGTAAGGAGTCTGAGTTTTGATTGAAGAACCAACTTTCAGTCACTTCTTGCACAAACAGCGTGAATCGGGTCAACCGGTGCGAGACCAGGTCAACCCGACTATTTGAAATGAAATTTGTGCAAGAAATGGCTAAGGGCCAGTTTTCCAAGAAATCTCAGTGTGGCCGGTTAACCGGCCTGTATAGTCCGGTTAACTGGCTGCACTGCAGCAAGCCCCTGCAGGAACTTAACTGGGAGCTACCCTTCCAGAAATTTCAGTGTGGCCGGTTAACCGGCCTGCATAGTCCGGTTAACCGGCTGCACGAAACCTGGGATTTTTCCAGGTTCTGCAGTCCCTCTGTTTTGGCTCCACTTCCACCCAAACTACTTCCAATCCATTCCAAATATCTCCAAACCATCTCCAAACATAGATTAACTCCAAAGCCCAACAAATAACCCTACTTGGACCCATTGATCTACCAAATGGGGGGTGAAAACCCCCATCCATCAATGCCATTTCCATCCAAGAATACACAAACAAGCTCAGGTAGAAACTAAACCATAACAGAACATCAAATGAAATGGAAAACTACTGAATCATGAACTAAAATACACATCCTAAGTTATGAGTATGATGCACTTGCCTTTTTGCTTGAGAGATAGAGTAGTAGAGAGAAATAGAGCTAGGAGAAAATCCAGAAATCAATCCAGCAGAACAGAGAAGATGTTACAGCAGCAGTAGCAGTAGCTGGGAGGATTCCCACTCCCAGGTGATATGAAGGAGAAGAAGAAGAGTACAGCAGCAACTATCAAGAAGAAATTCCAGCAACAGCACAGTAACAGCCCAGCAGAGTAGTGGCTCCAGCAGGCAAGGGAAATGAGAGGAAAGAAGAGGGGAAAATAAGAAGAAGATGTAGTGGCTGTAGCAGTAGTAGTTCCTCCGGATGGAAATCCCAGCAGCAGGGTCTCAGCAACAGTGAGATGAAATGAGGAAAGGAAGAAGGAAGATGGGGTGCAACAGCTTCTGGGAAATCAGTAACAGTGGCTATCCCTTAATAAAGGATCCCAGCACAAGCTGAGAAGAAAGAGGAGTAATGGCAGCAGCTGCTACAGAGGAGGAAGTAAGAAGATGAAGGGGTGGCTGCTCCAAGAGGTGCTTCTCCCAGCTGAAGAAGAAGAGGAAGAACACAACAACAGCTTCAAGATGGAATTTCCAGCAACAGCAGAGATGAAGTAGTTGCAGCAGAGCCCAGGGGGAAATTTCAGCAGAGTAACAGTTGAGAAATGAAGAGAAGGAGATGAAGAAGATGAAGGGTGTGGCTGCCCCCAGCTGAAGGAGAAGAAGATCACAGCAACAGGTTCTTAGCTCAACGTAGGAAGTTGAAATGGGAGTTGAGGAACAGTGAACAGGGGCTGGAGGAATTGAGAGAAGAAACAGTTGGGCTGTTTTCTTGGGAAGAGGGCTGGAGGTTTTCTTGGGAATGGGGGCTGAGATTAGGTTTAGGGTTTTGGGGTTTGCAAGAGTTAAGAGACTTTTTATAGGATTAGTGGAGTGATTAAGGACCAAGATACCCTTAGGGTTTAGTGGAATTAGGGTTAGGGTTTGAGGGTAGGCTTGTCTTTTGGTTAGGAAGCTTCTAGAGAGAGAGGGCACCTTAGCACTAAACCCACTTAATTAGCTTAATTAATTAGACTCTACTAACCAAGCCTAGGATTAACACAACAACCTATTTAATTAAAAACACTAACCCACTAAGTTGATCTAACTAACTTAGGAAATCTAACTAGTCCAACTAATTAGCTCCAAATAAACCAGTAATCAACAATGATTAGCAATAATTAGCAATAATTAGCGAAGATTAGCGAAGATTAACAAAGATTAGAGAAGATTAACATAATTAAACAATAATTAACATAAATTAAAGTTAATTAGTCTATAAAATAGCTCCTAGATGGCCCACCAAGGGTGGGACCTCACATCATTCCCTCCTTTTAAAAACATTTGTCCCCAAATGTAAAACAAGATTAGATCATACATGAGGTAGAAGATGTGGATAGTCCTTCTCCACCTGGTCGCGTAACTCCCACGTAGCCTCCTCCGGAGTGTGATGCTCCCACTGGACCTTCACCCAATGAATGGTTCGGGTCCGGAGCACCTGCTCCTTGGTGTCGATGATCGCGACTGGCCTGGCGACGTACGAAGCATCTGGCTGGATGTTGAGTGGCTCGTGATAAAGAATGTGGGTCAGGTCCTCCACATACTTCTTCAGCATGGAGACGTGGAACACGTCGTGCACTCCTGAAAGCTCTGGCGGTAGCTGAAGCTTGTAAGCGACATCTCCAACTCTCGATCTGATCTCGAAGGGTCCAACATATCTCCGCGCTAGCTTACCCTTCTCACCAAACCTCAGGGTACCTCTAGCCGGAGAAACCTTCAGGAAAACTCTGTCTCCCTTCTCGAACTCGAGAGGTCTGCGCCGATTGTCTGCATAGCTCTTCTGTCTGCTGCGGCTGACCTTCAGGTTCTCAACTATCTGCCGAACCTTCTCGCTGGTGTCGCTGACTATGGATGGACCATGGAAGCTCCTGACACCAACTTCTTTTCAGCAGACTGGGGTCTTGCATCTCCTCCCGTACAAAGCCTCGTACGGTGCCATCTTGATGCTCGCATGGAAGCTGTTGTTGTAGGCGAACTCGCACAACGGCAAGGAATCCTCCCAGTTCTCCTTGAAGTCCAAGACACAGGCCCTCAACATGTCCTCTAGTGTCTGGTTGGTGCGCTCTGTCTGCTCGTCTGTCTGAGGATGATAGGCCGTGCTGAAGCTCAACTTGGTGCCCAAGGCCCGCTGAAGACTCTCCCAGAAATGTGAAGTGAATCGCGGGTCTCTGTCTGAAACTATCGAGGCTGGAACTCCGTGCAACGAGACAATCCTGTCGACGTACAGCTTAGCAAGGACGTCGAGTCCTGCTCTCATCGATACTGGCAAGAAATGAGCTGACTTAGTCAGTCGATCCACAATCACCCAAATGCCGTCGTGGCGCCTCCTGGTGGCTGGAAGTCCTGCGATGAAGTCCATGGTGATGTGCTCCCACTTCCACTGCGGAATCTCGAGCTGGTGAAGTAGCCCTGGCGGCTTCTGGTGTTCGACCTTGATCTGCTGGCACGTCAAACACCTGGAGACATATCGAGCTATCTCCTTCTTCATGTTGTTCCACCAGTAGTAACTCCTCAGGTTCTGGTACATCTTGGTGCTGCCGGGGTGAATCGAGTATCTGCTGTGGTGTACATCTACAAGAATCTCGTCCTTCAGCTCCTGAATATCTGGCACGCACAATCTGTCCTGATAGTAGAGCACTCCTCCAATCAATCTGAACTCTGGCCTCTGGTCAATCTGCTCGATCACTCTAACAAGCTTGGGATCGTTGCGTTGACTGTCCTTGACCTTGCCTAGCAACTCTGGTTCCCACGCTGACATGGTGGCAAGCAAGACTCTTTCGCTGAGCGGCTGAAACTGAACGTCTAAGCTGCTGAAGACGTCGGTCCACACACCCTCTGCTGCTAGAAAACTGACGAGGGCGGTCTTCCTGCTCAAAGCATCCGCTACGACATTCTACGCAAGTATCACAGAAGACCCACCACCAAGTGTGGCCCACCCTCTACTTCCTGTGCTTGATCACAGCACGGAGAGACCTTTTCATCACAACCGTACACTCAAACTTCTCATCGAAGTCTATCTTCGGCTCGGACGGGTATGCAGACCACTCGAATTCCTGCACCATCCTAGCTACCATCAAGCTGCCGTGGACCATGGCCATTGCCAAACCCGGATAGATCCGACGGCCCACACCAAATGGCATCATCTTGATCCCGGTAACGCCAGTCATAGCGGCCTCCTCCCTCCCCATCACAAACCGCTCCGGATCCGACCAGCGTTTCGGATCCTCCGACACGGGCGGCAGATAGACTTCTAGGTTAGCATCTGTAGGAATGTCATACCCGCCTAACGTAGCGGGTCGTACCGCTGCATGTGTCAGGGACAAGTGTGTTGGAGGGTGTTTGCGTAACAGCTCCGTGATGAAGGCCTTCAAATATGACAATTGTTCTAGGTCCTTCTCATCCACCCGCCTCTCTCCAGCAACGGTCACGATTTCTCGAAGCATTTACTCATGTATTTCAAGTTCGTCAATCAGCCTCGCGATGGCCCACTCAATTGCGGTGGCTGTCATGTCGGTCCCACCGTTGAGGAATTCCGAACATAGGGTCACGAGCTCCTCATCGGACGGTGAGGACTCACGGCCTTCAATCTTGAGATGGAAGAGAGTATCGATGTATGTGAATGGTGCAGATTTCTGATCGGGAGATGGGTCACGGAGATCCGATCTCTTCCGTTCGATCAGCGGAACAATTGTCCGGATTTGTTCTTCTCGTACCTGCATGGCCACCTTCCAATTCTTGCGGAAGAATGGGGTTAAGATTGGGATATAATCTAAAAACGTACGATGAATCCAGCACAGTTTTGAATGTATCGATTTGTTATTTTCACTCTGGTCTTAAACATATAAGTATGACTAGTCACAATCACAATTACCCTAGAAACGATGGCTTGTTTCAACATATGTACGATTAGTGACAAACTAACAATCACAATTACCCTAGAAAAGCTGGCAAGAAAGTAATATTTAACTTCAATTTTGTCCCACGTGACTGTCGTCATCTGTCATATTCAGTGATTTCATTCTCAATGTATTTTCGAAAATATCTTCACTGAAAGCTTTGTCATTCGACCCATTCATATTTAGATGAGGGAACATGGAAGACTGCAATTTCTTTTCCTTTTTTTCTTTTTCCTCTTTCCTTTTTTTTTTTTATTTATTCTGAAAGAAGACTACAATTTCAATTTCATCAGCCACATAGACTATAGTTTCTAAATTAGGAGTCAGGATCCTGAGGCCCATACTTGGGAGAAATCCTGATTTGAGAAGTGCAACTTCTTAGTGGAACCGGATATTAAAAAGTGGAGCCACTAGAGATAAATGCGCTCCTCATGTATGGAATATCTTCGTAATTCACTATGATAGGAGTGATTGATGAATATGATTAACAATCATTCGTTCTACAGTTACCCCAACTCTCATTGAAATAAAAGTTGGGAATATCCAATACACACTATATATAGCGTAGGGCATTCTTTTTTCAGGGCTTGGACATTCAATTGGTGGCCTCTACTGTGGGTTCCACTCCTGTTGACTCAGTATTTATCTAGGTCCGATCCTCATACGATCAAATCTCTTATATTAGTAAATATGGTGGGATATTTATTTGTCGCTGCTTTTGAAACTTTGATGCTTAATGAGGACAATGATGGCTTAGTTGTTGGAGACTAATTTTGTGCTACACTCAAATCTTGCAACCTTAATCTCATCAATGTGGTGTCTTAGTATGATGGAAATCATACTAAGCCACATGGAATGCTAGTCAAACTCATTTATTAAAGATAAGAACTTTTAGTGACAATTGTTTACCTAACCCTCCGACCCAACGTACCCATCATGGTAATTCAGGTTCAAGTTGACCTTTCTATATTAAAGGTTTTTATTATTATTATTATTATTATTATTATTATTTTACACCCAGCCAATGGGGTTGGGACCCAAGAGAGAGCCCGCATACGTACACGAGAAGACAATTAGCACGGCGTAGCCAGGGTTCAAACATTGAGTAGCCAGGTGAGAACTGCCGCCACCTATCTCCTGTTCTCACTTCCAAGTTGGGTTGGTTGACATTTTCAATGAAATTAGTAATGGTTTGCATTTGGGTTGGCCCAATTCTTGCTACTAAACCAACTAATTGATAATGCATTCTTTTTCATAGAAATTATTGTTTTAACATGTTTTAATGTTTTCCAAAGTAAATTTAGCTATTGTTATATTGTTTCCCGTTCCTTGGTGCACTTACATGTTTTAAATAAATACCCGATTTGTCAAATATCCATGCTTTTACATATGTTACAAATGAACACTTGTTTTGACAGATCTCAATGTTTAAACATGTTTTAGTGGAACACTTGATTTGTCAAATATCCATGTTTCACTCATGCTTTAAATGAATACATGTTTTGTGAGAAATCTATGATTTTCCACCCGTTTTAACTATATGCAGCCTTTGATCAAATAATATGAATTATCACATGCTTTATTTTTCAGCACATTTATTATCTTTTCATCCACCTGCCAGACCGTCGTGTTTGACCCACTATTTTGGTACTCAGGTCCAGACTCCTTCGTCCCAAGATGAGTGCTTTTGTTGGCTGTGGAGCCATGATTTGTAGGTTGTTTTGTCGGCTATGTCATGTAGACATTGAGCTTGATATCGGAGTTGCATTACATATGGGCAGTGGCTTTTAGCTTGTTATAGTATGGCTTTTATTAGCCTTTTTTTGAGATTCCTAATTACATGTACATTGAGAATTTGTAACTAGAACATATGTGGGAATGCTTATTATGTTACTGTCAGCTCTGTACTTCGTTGTGATGGTTTACTCCAGTCTGATATTGTTCTTGATATAATAGCTATATGCTAGCGGTTCAATGCAAATAGAATCCGATGGCCATGGACTCCGGGTCGCAACGCCATGAAAGCTTCAGCAAAATATTCATGATGTGTTGGAATGTGTTATCTTCACACACACGGATCTTGGGAGAAAAATATAATTATCCTTAATCCCTTTCGCGCCCCCGAAATTTCAGTTTGGGGGCGTGACACACTTTCACCAACAAATTCATACTTAGAAACACAGACAAGAAATGCATTTAATAACCATAGCTTACATCTTCCCATTTAAATTAAATGGGATGCCCAATAAAAGATAGAGGCAAACACATCACGGGGCACACCCATAATACTTTGCCAGAAAGTCCACTTGGACTGAATGGGGGACCGAATTCTGGCCCGGTCCCCCATGAGGACCACTGGATCCCAGGAGCCATTCGGTCCACATAGCACCACTGATACTTTGTAGCCACCTTTATCAGCCTAGTATACCACACTGGTAGAAAATCCTAGTAAAATACACATACAAGAAACTTGTGTGATGAAAACCATCTACGTATTTTAATTAAAGGCAAGGCGGAAAATATAAAAAAACTACAACATATATTCCACGAACGTATCACAGTAGACCCACCACCAAGTGTGGCCCACCCTTTACTTCCTGTGCTTGATCACAGCCCGGAGAGACCTTTTCATCACAACCGTAAAATCAAACTTCTCATCGAAGTCTATCTTCGGCTCGGACGGGTATGCAGACCACTCGAATTCCTGCACCATCCTAGCCACCATCAAGTTGACGTGGACCATGGCCATAGACAAACCCGGACAGATCCGACGGCCCACACCGAATGGCATCATCTTGATCCCGGTAACGCCAGTCATATCGGCCTCCTCCCTCCCCGTCACAAACCGCTCCGGATCGAACCGCTCAGGATCCGTCCAGCGTTTCGGATCCTCCGACACGGGCGACAGATAGACTTCCAGGTTTGCATCTACAGGAATGTCATACCCGCCTAACGTAGCGGGTCGTACCGCTGCATGTGTCAGGGACAAGTGTGTTGGAGGGTGTTTACGTAACAGCTCCGTGATGAAGGCCTTCAAATATGACATTTGTTCTAGGTCCTTCTCATCCACCCGCCTCTCTCCAGCAACGGTAACGATTTCTCGATGCATTTTCTCCTGTATTTCAGGTTCGTCAATCAACCTCGCGATGGCCCACTCAATTGCGGTGGCCGTCGTGTCGGTCCCACCGTTGAGGAATTCTGAACATAGGGTCACGAGCTCCTCATCGGACGGTGAGGATTCACGGCCTTCGATCTTGAGATCGAAGAGAGTATCGATGTATGCGAACGGTGCAGATTTCTTATCGGGAGATGGGTCACGGACATCCGATCTCCTCCGTTCGATCAGCGGAACAACTGTCCGGATCTGTTCTTCTCGTACTTGCATGGCCACCTTCCAATTCTTGCGGAAGAATGGGCTTAAGATTGGGATATAATCGTCAATTCTGGGATTTAAAGTCATCAAAACCTTTTTCATGACGTCATCGATCTTATAAATTTCGTCCTCTTCCATGTCAATGCCAAAACACATGGAGATAAGAATACAAAAGACAGCGAACCGGGCATTCTTCAGCACCCAAACCGAACCAGGTACGGTTGACTCGAACTCAGATCGAATTCGTTGAATGAACCGGTCCATGGCTGATTCTCGGACGGTTCCGAATTGGCGAAGGCGGGTGGAGCTCAGCATGTTGGAGACCATGTTGCGGCGGAGGGACCGCCAGGCCGGGCCGTAGACGGCCGAGTTGACCGTAAATTTGTTGCAGCTGAAGATGGCTCGAGTCGGGGTCTCAGCAGGCCGGCTCGCGAAGAGGGCCCCGTTTTCGATAAAGGCCTCGTGGGCTAGCTCGGCGCTGCTGATAACAATGAGGGTCCGGGTTCCCATTTTTAAGGTTAGGATGGGGCCGTAGGCCGGTCGGAGGTCCCGGACGTAGTGCATGAAAGGCTTGCCGGAGCGGATGAATTGGAGGAGATTTCCCACGACCGGCGAACCGGGTGGGCCTGGTGGGAGGTTGAGTGATTTGGACTTGGATTTGCGTGTGAAGAAGAGGATGGAAGCAAAGAGAAGAAATGCCGCGATCGTGAACATGGCATGAATGTATGAAGAAGAAGAAAGGGAACTCTGGTAAGAAGAATACAAGGAAGCCATGAGAAAAATAAGAGCGGAAGGTACTAATAGATGGTGGGAATGATGAGAATATATTTATAGAGTGTCAGTGAAGTACAGTTGGGTATTTATTTATTAATGGGAGGTGCTCTGGTGACAGTGCCTATCACCGTATACACGGAGAGAGCCACATCCTAGCCCTCCATTTTCTGAGCAGATCCAACGGCTAGATGCAAAAAGTCAAAAAGCAGCACTTGACTTGGAGAGAGAAAAAAGTCAAAAAGCCAAGTGCTGCTTTTTGACTTTTGGCATCCAGCCGTTGGATCTGCTCAGAGAATGAAGGGCTTAGATGTGGCCCTCTCATATATGTGGTAAGATCCAGACCACCGCCCTTTATTAATAACCATCATTGTTTTTCCTGTCAAAATTTGTGAGGAATATAATTCTTCAATACGTGGCTATGATGGAACAGGACTGCAGTTGAGAATGAAAATAACTTTCCGCCTTACTTTATCATTGTGAATGTGAAGAATATAATTCAAACACGATGCGTCGAGTGTGAATGCAGAAATTGCCATAATTTGCTCTATTTGTAATTGAGAAATGGGCTGAGTTTAAAAGGAATAAAGGATATTCCTGCCACAAGCTTATCACTTGTACATGTGGGTATTTTCTCCCTTCTTTTGTTATCCCTTTTATGCCCATTTGTCAGGTCCACTAAGGTAGAGTAGTTAGGACAGCGTGGGTAGACGTAGGCTTCACGAGTAAATGTACTCCTTCCATTCGGATTGAGATTTTTTGTGTGAGTCGTGAAAAGTTAGTATGGGCTTTTCTGGCGCAAATTTAATTTTTTGGTGGTTGGATACGCATTTACAATGGGGACGGAGATGCTCCTGATTGATCGCAATGGCGGGGTCGAGGCCTTCTAAAATTTAATTGTGCTTCGTGACCGCCTAAAGTCCTAGGATGCTAGTGAATGGATGGACCGTTGATTTTGATGGGTCAATGGAGATTTTTACATGATTGATATATGGAAAGTGTAGAGTAATTATCTCTTTGTAATGAGAATTTACATACAACCACTTATATTTTGAAAATCTATTGTCTTTTTTCATCATTTATGGATAACATCAAAATTGATTTAAACTTATTTAACTCGCAATTAAAAGCCATTTATTTACCGGTTTATAACGGGACTTTTAGTATAAATATGAAATAATTCCTAGATCTAGTTTAATTAGGATCGTCTTAATGGTGCTTTCTCCTGCTTAAGCTAGTGTTGCTTGAGCGTTTTCGGAAAGCCAAAAGCCCAAAAGGCCATTTTATTAAGCCCAGCCAAACACAACATTAAGTCTTTGTAAAGTTGTTCCACTCCCACTTCTTCCAATGGAGTGAAACTCTAAAATGGGCATCAAAACGGCTGGAAACGCATGCCCACTACTACATAAAAGGTCCCAACATTTCCTCCAATAGAGGTGTAAAATCACAAAGTGAACAATTCCCTTCTACGAATTGTCCTAAATTTTGCGTTCGTAAGAGTTCGTCCCACCACAAAATTTAGAATATGATTTTAGTAAGCCTTGGCCTCAACACCCCATTAGTCCATATAAGTCTGGATCCTGTTAGTGTTTTGTGTTAGCTATCCTTTAGTGGGAGTGGTTTTGATGCTGATCATAGGGAGCCCAGGTGGGTCCCATGCAAGGTCTAGCGGTTCCATGCTTAGGGAAGCTCAGCAGTTCCTCAAAATTATTTCTACTCAACCCATCCTCTCTCTAATTTTAGTTTTTTTCTATAAGGGATCGTGTGAATGTTATGGTGAGACATATGCAAAGGTTTTAGAGGGAATTCTCCTTCAAAAGACAATAAAATGTATTGTAATGTGAGATTTGGATCCAAAATAGGTGCTTCAGCTACTGGGTAAAAGATTTTTAAATTGATTTTTAAACAATTATACATGCAAGAATAAAAAATAAATAAATATATATATTATTTTTTAAATTATCTTTTACATTCTTTTGCCATGTATGTTGGTTTACTTTCATTTTTAAGAAAAATAATCATTTCTTTCTGCTTAGGAAGGCCTTTATTCCACAAACTCATTTCTATATTATTACCTGTGTCAAAATTCCAATCCCTTTCAAACTCCTTTCCCAAAAAAACCTCTTTAGAATTTGCAAGGATGCTCTTGAAATTTATGGAGTAAAGTAAAAAAAAAAAAACTCGTTTGAATGTGAAATTTTAAGGGCGGATTTGGTAGTGAGTTCGTTGGCGGGTTTAGTTTCTAACCTTTGACCCACGCCTAGTTTGCGGTAGGTTCGGGTTTTTTATTTGCTTGGCTCGCCCACGAAGTTTATTTTAATTAATATATTACTTAGTAAAGCTTTTCATGCCAAGTTTTAGTAACATGCGTGGTAATAGGGCGGAAAAATTGTCATTCCAGTCAGATTTGGGCAAAACCAAGTATTAAACAGAGCCAGCCCAATTCCATCCAGTCAAGATTAATAGAAGTCGGTCAAAATCAAACCCATAAATCAGCCTCTTTCACATATAATAATTGAATATTTTAGTATAATTTATTTTTGAAATAGGAGTATTTTTAATAGAAGTGGTGCTAAATTGATACTAAGCACATAGAAATGGTGAAAGAAAATATGTTGCTTATTCTCTGCTTGGTGACAGAAAATTTAGAACACGTTTATGAATCGTAGAAAGGAAAAGCCTATAACTTTTTCCAATTGTTCTCTTTTTGCGGTTTGATGGGTGCTTTTTACGAGAAAAGAACGGGAATTGAATAGATTTCTTCAACTTGAAGAAAAGTCATTTCCCATGGGATAGGTGTGAATTCCGTTTTTTTAGCATAGAGGAAAAAGGTATCGATAGGAGTTGATATCATTGATCTCACCAAATCCATCATTGTCGTGTCTTTAATCTCTCACCTATTACAGGAAGTCAAGGTTTCTAACCATTTTCCCAAGATCATGAAGTTTCATGTTACTCACCTTAGTTTTTTAAAGGTTCTTTGCGAAAGTCAAAGATACCCTTTTGTTATCGGCTTTTTAATTTCTCTGGATAAATAGACTCATAGTCTTATCAAGGACTAAGTTTTTGTCTCTAACCGGTTTGTCAACTTCGCTGATAAAGTGAAGTGCGATGTGAAGTGTCAAATTAAGAGATTAAAAAAAAAGAGGGGTTAAATAAAAAAGCGTTGGCCTTTTGTCATTTAGTGAAATAAAGATGCATCTTTTTTTTTTTTTACTTTTTTGGGAAAAAAGAAAATGACCTTTTGTCATTTAGTAGTATGGAAAAATAATCTTTTAACCTTTTTTGATAAAATGTAGAGGTGTTTTTCTTGAAACATGATATTTTTTTATTTGACCCATTTTCTTTTATTGTCTCTTGAAATGAGCATTCACCTCACTTTACTAGTAAAATAAATTTACCTAACAGGGTGATCCATCGAGACGACTCCGTTGAGAATCCCTTGCATCCATCCTACTCCGACGTTATATGAAAGTGCATTCACTGACTCATCAAATTCCAGCCTGCATAAATTTGATTTTATGACAATATATAAATTGTATGATTAATAGCCATTTGTAAAGGTGTTAGGCCCATTGGTAGGCCTGACATATTGTATACATCATCATATATCACATACCAACCTCTCTATTATGTATTAACTCATACAGCATGTCCGGAACATGGGTGACCTTTGAGTTGTCAAATGGGCCGGGCCGCCCCGCCAGTCAACGGGCCGTGGCCCGGCACGGCCCGCAAGGGCCGAGCAGGCTGGGCCCGTTGGCCCATTTGGCCCGGGCCCGTCAGGCCCGCCTGGCACGTGGGCTGCCCTCTGTGGCCCGTCAGGACAGCCAGGCACGGCCCGCCTGGCCCGCCCAAAAGTAGGGATATAGATAGAGAGACGCAAGCGGTAGCTTCTCACATTATCTTTACTGTATAACAAGTTTTCTTGAATTCTCTAAATACAGTTAAGTGTAATTTATTATGGATTAATTTTACTTTGTTATAGAACCATTATTATTTCTCCAAGCTATAAAATGTATTTCAATCAAATGTTTAAAGCATGTGGATTATGTAACTGCATGCATTTACACAGTCATTTTCAGGATTAGTTTGGAGAGTATTATGCTATTTTAATTTATAATATCTTTTGAATATGTTTTTGTTGTTTTGGTTTCAACCAAATAAATTAAAGGTTGGCCCCAGACTTCATTCTTCAGATGGGCATAATTATTTCTGGGTTATGTTTCAAAAGATCTCTTCTAACACTGCATCAGTTGTCTGATTGGAGGTCTCAAAATGGACAACTCATCTGGAAGTCCACATTTATGTAGAAATATATGAAATTACTGTGTGGATATATAGAATTTCCAGATGGGAAAGTTTTTTCGGCATTCCCAATAAATGATCAATCCCTATCCACATCTGGGGCCTGCCCAATTTTTCTGTTTTTCAGCTGTCATGGTAGATTAATGTATCTTTGGTCCTCTTCACACCAAGGAAAATAAAAGTAAAGGAGGTCTTGTGCTTCTCTTATTTCTTTGAATTTTCTTCACATTTAAAAAATGCAGGATTGCTGCTCATTTGGAAGCATTGGAGTTTGATGTATCTCTTGTGGCCACAGAGTGGTTTTTGTGCCTCTTCTTAACGAGCTTGCCTTCAGAGGTTAGAAATTTGATCGAGTCATTGCCATTCTTTCCTTCAAAATGAAAAAAAAAAAAAAAAAAAGCCCGCTGGCCCGCTAGGCCGCCTGGCCCAGCCCACCCCATGGCGGGCCGTGCCGTGCCAGGGTATATCCCTGGCGGGCCGTGCCAGCCCGGTCCGCTAGCTGGCCCGGCCCGTTTGACATCTCTAGCTGAACTCTCCTCAGTTTGTGTGTGAATGTGAGAGAGAGAGAGCCCATCTATTTATTAACTCGCTATATTGATTGAGGTGAGCTGATTCGGGTCGCAACGCCATGAAAGCTTCCGCAAAATATTCATAGTGTGTTGGAATGTGTTATCTTCACACACACGAATCTTGGGAGAAAAATATAATTATCCTTAATTCCATTCGCGCCACCGAAATTTCAGTTCGAGGGCGTGACAGACTTTCACCAAAAAATTCATACTTATAAACAAAGACACGAAATGCATTTAATAACCATAGCTTACATCTTCCCTTTTAAATTAAATGGGATGTCCAATAAAAGAAAGAGACAAACACATCACGGGCCACACCCATAATACTTTGCCAGAAAGTCCACTTGGACTGAATGGGGGGACCGAATTCTGGCCCGGTCCCCCATGAGGACCACTGGATCCCAGGAGCCATTCGGTCCACATAGCACCACTGATACTTTGTAGCCACCTTTATCAGCCTAGTATACCACACTGGTAGAAAATCCAAGTAAAATACACATACAAGATACTTGTGTGATGAAAACCATCTGCGTATTTTAATTAAAGGCAAGGTGGAAAAAAAGAAAAAAACTACTACATATATTCCACGAACGTATCACAGAAGACCCACCACCAAGTGTGGCCCACCCTCTACTTCCTGTGCTTGATCACAGCACGGAGAGACCTTTTCATCACAACCGTAAAATCAAACTTCTCATCGAAGTCTATCTTCGGCTCGGACGGGTATGCAGACCACTCGAATTCCTGCACCATCCTAGCCACCATCAAGTTGACGTGGACCATGGCCATAGACAAACCCGGACAGATCCGACGGCCCACAACAAACTCCTTTCCCAAAAAAACCTCTTTAGAAATTGCAAGGATGCTCTTGAAATTTACGGAGTAAAGAAAAAAAAAACTCGTTTGAATGTGGAATTTTAAGGGCGGATTTGGTAGTGAGTTCGTTGGCGGGTTTAGTTTCTAACCTTTGACCCACGCCTAGTTTGCGGTAGATTTGGGTTTTTTATTTGCTTGGCTCGCCCACGAAGTTTATTTTTAACTAATATATTACTTAGTAAAGCTTTTCATGCCAAGTTTTAGTAACATGCGTGGTAATAGGGCGGAAAAATTGTCATTCCAGTCAGATTTAGGCAAAACCAAGCATTAAACAGAGCCAGCCCAATTCCATCCAGTCAAGATTAATAGAAGTCGGTCAAAATCAAACCCACAAATCAGCCTCTTTCACATATAAAAATTGAATATTTTAGTATAATTTATTTTTGAAATAGGAGTATTTTTAATAGAAGTGGTGCTAAATTGATACTAAGCACATAAAAATGGTGAAAGAAAATATGTTGCTTATTCTCTGCTTGGTGACAGAAAATTTAGAACACGTTTATGAATCGTAGAAAGGAAAAGCCTATAACTTTTTCCAATTGTTCTCTTTTTGCGGTTTGATGGGTGCTTTTTACGAGAAAAGAACGAGAACTGAATAGTTTTCTTCAACTTGAAGAAAAATCATTTCCCATGGGATAGGTGTGAATTCCGTTTTTTTAGCATAGAGGAAAAAGGTATCGATAGGAGTTGATATCATTGATCTCACCAAATCCATCATTGTCGTGTCTTTAATCTCTCACCTATTATAGGAAGTCAAGGTTTCTAACCATTTTCCCAAGATCATGAAGTCTCATGTTACTTACCTTAGTTTTTTAAAGGTTCTCTGCGAAAGTCAAAGGTACCCTTTTGTTATCGGCTTTTTAATTTCTCTGGATAAATAGACTCATAGTCTTATCAAGGACTAAGTTTTTGTCTCTAACCGGTTTGTTAACTTCGCTGATAAAGTGAAGTGCGATGTGAAGTGTCAAATTAAGAGATTAAAAAAAAAGAGGGGTTAAATAAAAAAGCGTTGGCCTTTTGTCATTTAGTGAAATAAAGATGCATCTTTTTTTTTTTTTTACTTTTTTGGGAAAAAAGAAAATGACCTTTTGTCATTTAGGTATGGAAAAATAATCTTTTAACCTTTTTTGATAAAAAGTAGAGGTGTTTTTCTTGAAACATGATACTTTTTTATTTGACCCATTTTCTTTTATTGTCTCTTGAAATGAGCATTCACCTCACTTTACTAGTAAAATAAATTTACCTAACAGGGTGATCCATCGAGACGACTCCGTTGAGAATCCCTTGCATCCATCCTACTCCGACGTTATATGAAAGTGCATTCACTGACTCATCAAATTCCAGTTTGCATAAATTTGATTTTATGACAATATATAAATTGTATGATTAATAGCCATTTGTAAAGGTGTTAGGACCATTGGTAGGCCTGACATATTGCACATCATCATATATCACATACCAACCTCTCTATTATGTATTAACTCATACCGTCTGTTGCTCAGCATGTCCGGAACATGGGTGACCTCTCCTCAGTTTGTGTGTGAGTGTGAGAGAGAGAGCCCATCTATTTATTAACTCGCTATATTGATTGAGGTGAGCTGATTCAGTGGCATTAAAAGCCCAAGGGCCCCCCCCCCCCAAAAAAAAAAAAAAAACCTCAACTAATGCATTCACACCCTCATTCACTACTACAATTTTGCTTTTTGTGCGACCCCAAAAAAGCGTCGGAGATGATAATAAAAAAACGTCGCAATAAGTAATTGCGACGCAAAAATATTGGCGTCGCAAAGGGGTCGCAAATAATGGGATCGCAAAAAAATTAGCTACACTAAAGACTGCAGCGTGGCAATAAGAAAGTATTTGCGACGGTTTCAAAGAATTGCTAATTACGTATCAATTGCGACGTATTATAAGCGTCGCAAATAATGATGTATTTGCAACGGCAAAATTGCATCACCAATCATTTATATTTGCGACGGTTCAAAAAATTCGTTAATAAATCATTAAGGCGACGCTCTTATAAAGTTGCAAATATTCTTTTTATGCAACGCTTTTGTGGTGTCGTAAATAATCTTCGTCTTATTACATTTGATTTTCTGCAACGCAATAAAAGTGCCGCAAATAATAATTTTTCAAAAAAAAATATTTTTTAATATTTTTTTTTAAAAATATATTTTTTAATATTTTTTTAAAAAATATATTTTTTAATATTTTGAAAAAATATTTTTTTTAATGTTTTCAAAATATATATATTTTTCCTGTTTTGATATCCAATCAATACAAATATAATCTCATCATCCATTCACAAACCATCCATTCACAAATCTTTAATGCAAAGTTATCATTCGGTCATCACAATCATATATCTCTAAATAACAATTCAGGTATGAAAGTAACACTCCATTGATGTAACAAATAAATTAAATTAATTCATTGAATTTGAGTGCAATGAAACAGTTGTCTTCATCACAAATTATTACTGAAGATATTGATAAAATTTTGTTAAACATAAATCTATATAATAGTTGGTCTCGATATAACTTCGATATGTATCACAGAGAGACAACAAGCAATTTCCATGATAAAAATATAGCATCCTCAAATTGATCTGCGCCATCCAAACCGATTCAAAAATTGTTGCTTGTTCTTATTTTCTCTTCATCTCCCATTTCGATCTATAATAAATAAAACAAGATAGATGTTAAAATCTATAAAACATGATAGATGTTAAAACTGAAATTTGAGATCTCAAGTTGAAATCTAATTTATTCATATTGATTGTAGCCTATACACAAAGTCACCACATGTACATCAATCCATATCATTCAAATCATGGCCCTTGATGTATATGGGGCA
The DNA here is from genome assembly GCA_038049695.1 of Cinnamomum chago. NCBI lineage: Eukaryota > Viridiplantae > Streptophyta > Magnoliopsida > Laurales > Lauraceae > Cinnamomum > Cinnamomum chago. Next base: position 22,616,079 of record CP142462.1, on the reverse strand, counting down.
TGGAAAAAAATCCGATTGACTTGATGATACGGCTGCTTATTTCTCATTTTAAACATTTCTTCACTATATATGCCTTTTGGGTATGTGAAATTTGTGAAGAGAGATTCAACATGGTAACTGCAACTAAGAAAATGAAGCACCTTATATCTCAAAATTTAAGATGAAATTTTATCCATTTTTATTTGCCTTCTATTTGAACTGAACATGCACCTGATGATGTATAGAAGCAATGAATAAATGTTTTACCATGGAGGAGTGCCCATCGTTTGCGCCATTATAGATTGCATCATAGCCTCCATATTCTTTTGCCAAGATCTCATATCATCCATCTGAGCCTCCATCTGTTGTTTTTGACCCGCCATTTGAACCTTCATCTGAGCCTCCATTGTTGCCTCTGAGCTTCCATCTGCTGCAACTGCTCAGCCAACTCTTGAGCTTGTCTTTCAGCTGTCATCGCCCTCTTAGTAAGCTCTTCCACTGCTGATTATTATGAAGGCTTGTTGAAGAGGATGGAGGGGTCACAACGCCATGCCCAAGACCTTGGACATATTCGGGCCTTGTACCTAACACTCATTTGCATATCTCATCACCTGTCAATGGGAGAGAATCCTCTTCTATGGGCTGTGAGTGGAGTGTAATCATTTTCTCCTACAAAAAAAATAAAAAATTCACATAAATATTTAGACATGTATAGAAAAACTGAAGAACAAAAGAAATAAGTGATTAGATGAGACTTTAAAAAAAATGTCCTTACATAGAGTAGCTGACACTCGGGAGTAGACCAACCCTTCTCTTGACTATAGTGTGTCTTATGCCACAATTCTATCCTACCGATTGGAGCATTACGCTGTATAAATTTGAACACAATATTAAATTAAAAAAAAATTTAATAAATCAATACTTATTAAAATATTAGAATTACTAATAACCGTCTCATGAAAATATTCGACAAATGATTTTGAACCCGCACAATGGTTCACTTTAAGTAGCTGTCGGTTTTCAGAATTTTTTTTACTAACTTTCTGCATTCAAGTTAATGAATTAGAAATGCCGTCAATATTTTCTAAAAAAAATCATTTCTATGTAAGTAATGCAATTAAAAATAATAAAAAAATTCACCTGAAAGTCTTCTGAACAAAACCTATTGCAGCACAGCTCCAAATCTTCTTGTGATACACCCTCATAAGGTTTTTGGCATGCCACCCGGTGATTGCCAACCCTCTTATAATGAGAGTGCAATCTATTCCTATAGTTTCTGAATGTTGATGCTAAATAACTGTTAATAGCTTTTTTCAATCGTGGATCATGAAGATCTATATCAAATTTGTCCTACAAATAAGATGAAGTCATAATAAGTTTGTCAGGTATATTTTACAGGAAATAGATTACTTAATTTTGCATCCAACTTTCAAATAACATATTATTCAAAATAAAAGCAAAAAATAAACTTTTGAGGACTGAATTACCAAAATGCGATCATAAAATATTTGCCTATGTTCCTGTTTAACTGTTGGTCAGGTGGAACATGCAAGAGGAGCATACGTTCTACAAATTATGCCAACTTCAGTCTTAAATTCATTTGCGTACTTGCCAACTGGTCTAGACAGCCCTTCAGGAATTTCAATCGTATATCCTTAATAAGCCTGGAAAGGGAGATATTTTTTGACCTCCCACGTCCTCTTCTCCTCGTGGAGATCGAAGCTAAAATGGAAAAAGAAAATCATTACTAAAAAAATACATGACATTTAATAATTTTATAAAATATATAACTAATAGTGTTGATCTTACCAACGCTATGTACCACTGGCTCAATCGTCGAATCAAATATTGAAGCATCCCGTTCCTATGCACTCGTTTGCATCCTTCCTGTTGTCATAACTAGAAACAAAAGTACATAGAAATAGTTCCAGTGAAAACCTGTAAAGCCCCAACTTTTGAAAGATTAGGAGTTGTAAGTTGCAACTCAATCAATGGTTTTGAAATAGTTTCAGGCACTATATATTAACATTTTGTACAGCTCAATATGCCAGCCAGGGGCGGACCCAAGTGTTAGTATGCGGGAGAGTTAAGAAACCCCTTAAATAAGACCTTAATAGTGTGGATTAAAAGTCCATACATGCAACTCAACTTGATAACCCAACCCCAATCTGACTTGGTGTAGTTCCAACTTCCAACCCACGAATTCAAGTTTAGGCCTGCTCTTCATCAAACAATCAATTTGACATAAACAAAGTCTGAATGGCGAATTGTGGTCCAAATTGCAGCTAAGATTCAAATGGTCATTGTATATACTAGCAACAAACTCCCGTGCTAAGCCCGGGCCAAAAATTAAATTAAATTAAATAAATCATATCATATCATATAAATACAAAGGCAATCCAAATTAAGTTAAATTGCAATCATATCATATCAATCTCATGCTCATTTATATTATGGTGTCCCTCATCTCACACTTCACCACAATAGCAACAACAACAAAAAGAAGAAAAAAGCTTACAAAATTAAACAAATAGAAATATGAAATCTGAATGCACCATTGCCTGGCTCTTAAGTTCTAACCATTTACCATTTCCTTAATGTGGAAACCTGAATTTACTTTTCCATTAAAAGAGAATGAAAATAAGATGCAGTTTCTTTAGGCTAGCACCACATAATACCTCAAGAATGCATGTAATTGGTTATGATATAAGCAGAGTGGTCAGAATATGATAAATAGATTGCTAACTCCTTTTTATTTATTGTCTACTGTTTCACAGGCATTGATTGCATTGAATACAAAAGGCAGTTGAAGAGGGCAGGGCAATGGAATGTTGAAGTATATTGATTGGTGCTTTGCTTTTTTGAGCAATGTGAAGAGGCCATCCTTATGTAATTTCATCTAAACTTCTACGTAGATAGGTAACATCCGCTTTTGTAATTTCTCGAACTTCTTTTGTAATTTAGCTGTGTTGTCCTGGCCTCCATGTAAGCTCTATTCAAGAGAAACCATAAAATCTTATGTCGGCTTTAGTTACCTTTACACATTCAAAACATTGTTAATATGTGCCACATTTGTGAAACAGAGCTAATGATGACTTGGGATACCAAGTGTTTTTACATTGTAGTGATGCCAATGGTCCATGGAGGGGAAAGATCTTTCATGATGAAGAAAAAGTCGGGGAGTCTGATGTTGCAAACACTTAGTTAGGTGTGACATTTTCTAATCTACAGCTGGCTTTTTAATGTAGAGTATTAGGATGATGAATCAAAACCACTCTTCTTATTATGGTAGTTGAATATCATGCAGTACCACGTCTAAGGGCAAGTTTTTCTCACAAAACCACACCTAATATTATGTGATACCTGCACCTAATCCTTCCAAACAACTTATCTCCCCTTCAACTTCAGTCCCTCTCTCTAATAATATCCTTCTAATACTACCAAAAATAATTAAGGATGAGTAAAGTGGCTGCAGTTGCGTGACGCATGGTTTCGATCTACCCTTGTATATATTTCAACTGAAAGTTATCTGGCCCTATTGTCTTTAGTTTTAACCATCTTAAGAATGAAAGGGACAGAAGGGGCAGATATCATTTTTCAGAATGTAACAGTTTAAGTCCTAAGTGCTAGGGGATAGAAAAAAGTGGTACTATTGTTGCATTAAGTACATGTAAATCACTTGATAAGCTTAATTATGTAATTTGATCTCAAATGCAAAACATGTCTTGTGTATGCCAACACTCCTACCATAAGCCTCACTTCAAGGTGAAATTTGGGCCAATGAGGCATGGATTGGTAGTGTTTTTGAGCGGTTTGAGGTATTAGGGGGCAATCAAAACATATCAGGTTACGCATTAGGGAGCGATAATAATCTCCTTATGCGACGTCCTGCAAGAAGCTCCACCTAGGAAATCCTGTTTGGTCCACCTAGATTGATGCCAATTAGAGGGAGTAGAGGTTGGATGCCCTCTTCATGGATGTCAGGTGGCAAAAATCTGGCATGACATGATGATCTCAACCAAAAGGTTTAAGCCATCAAGCTCTTGGTTACAGACTGGCAAATGAATCTTTAACTGTTTATATGTAAAATAGTTTCTTTTGGGGTTTTGCCACACCACCGACATTGGTCTTTCTGTTTCCTTTGAGATTGCCACCATAAATCTTGCAGAACCCTAAATTGAGATAAGATAGATAAAGACACAGATATATGAAAAAAAACCAAATTATTTTTCTTCAACCTTGAATACTGCCTAAATATTGACAGATATTCCTTTTATATACCTTTAGACAAATCAAGTTCCTCCATGTAACCACCACCACCACAATCATACAGTCATACAATCATCTCATCTAGCTTTGTTCAATCTCATCTAGGATTAGCTGAGCTCTTGTGAGTTCTACTTTTCAATTTAACCCAACATAATTAAGTCCACGACAAGTACCTGGAAAAGAGTCTAGCAGCTAGGTGCTTTGGAAGAGCATAAAAGAAAGGTTTTGATGCAGTAGATTAGATCTGCCTTGTACCCTAAAAGTGTACAATAACCATAGTCTTAATTTCAATATAAAATCCAACTAGATTTAATAAGTGCTATCCATATAAAAAAAGTAGTGACTAAATAAAGGCCAACAAATCTCAAACATTGGCAAATAAAGCTTTTACAAACAATTATGAGTGATAATGTAAAATGAAATCAAAACATCAACACAAAATATTAAGAACATCAATCTTGTTTAGACATGCTACAAATATGCAGCCAGCATTTGAAAAAACGTTGGATATTTTGCTACTAATCAACAACAATATCTTCAAAAGAATTCATATGCCCCCTCAATATTCTATATTAAATGAACTGTCACTGGCATCTTCCAGAGACAATGAAGAGATTTCGTGGAAAAGAAGGTATACAAGGAAAAACCGTTGGATCTTAAGCTATGTCTTACTGCAAGGGCTGGTTTGGTCAGTACTAGTCAGGATACGAAGTTTTCAACAAATGGCTAGATGTGTCGGACACGGTCATGTCTAAATTCTGCAGGAGGATCAAAGTCATTTCATTTCTGATGACGAAGTTGCAGGCATCGGATTCGTCTCTCATTAGCAGAAAGTCAGAACACCAAAAAAATTCCAGAACCCATTTCAGAAATAATCACTATCAATGAAACCCAGATGTCAAGAGGTGGTCATGCCTATTTTGACATGGTCACTGATATGGTAAGCCTTGATATTTCACAATATTTTATTACTATTATTTTTTGACCCCCTGAGCTTTTTTATCTTGTGAAATTACAGGAAAGCGTCATAATGCTTTATTGTAGAAAACAAAATAAAATAAAATAAAAATTAAGAATCTATATCAGTATCATCATCAGTCGGCATTTGCTCTTCTTCATCGGTACAATAGTCCATCAAAGTATCATCTACTGCATCACTTTCATCATCATTAATGAAACCGGCATCTATCTGATCTGACTCCACGTTGATTACCACAACATTAACATCAACTTCATATGCATCAATGTCCGTCCTATTTAAAGACAATGGTTCAACTTCCTCATCATTTTCTTCATTATCCATGACATCAGCAGTTTGATGATGTCGAACAATCCTGTCAACTTCTAATTGCTCCTCTTGTTGGAATGCATCACCTCCAATCGAATCTTTCTCTTCCTCCTCAACCTCTAAAACATCATAGACATTTCTTGGCTATATCATTTGGACAACTTGCCAATCACCTCTAAGTTTGGTGTCCTTGAGATAAAAGATTTGTATGGCTTGAGATGCTAGCACATAAGGATCATTTTTATAGCACGTTCGAGATACATTAACACTAGTGAAGTATGCGTCTGTATGAATTCCTGTCTTTGTATTACCAACATCCCACCAGTCACACTTGAACAATATAACTCGTTTTTTAAAGCAATAATCCAATTCAATAATGTTTGTTAATACACCTTAATATTGGATCTCCTTATCACCTTCATACACTTTCACAACAACACCACTATTTTGAGTTCAACGATACTTTTCACGTTCCTTTGAGTGAAACCTAATCCCATTAACGATGCAGCCAGTGTAATGTGTCACTCGATTATCAGGACCACATGCTAATGAATATAATAGAAGTGCATACTCTAATTGTGCTATGAAAGTAAACAAGTTTCATGATTTACAATACTTTATTTCTTTTGCATCTTGTTTATAAAGTCCTCAATGCCACAATAGATAGCTTGGCACATTTTTGCAAGCACTCAAATGAAAATTTTTCCATAGGTTAACTAATTGTGACTTATGAGGATGAAGAAGAGAGCCCTCATAGTTGTCTAATGTGATCTTGATTAAATATCGTAGAAGAAGCAAAGTCAGTAATCCCGAAACCATAATCAATTCTCTGTCAGGAATAAATACTTAAGCATACAGAAAGAAGATTAAAAAAAGCCAAGTTTGCAAATATAGTTTTGCATTGGTACCCTTTGTGTATGTCTTCTCCTAGCCAGTCTAGCAAGATAGAATCGTGCAACAGAACAGCATCAACACATGATAAATTTTCACCTGCACATGGATATCCACTACCAGTACAAGGTCTGAAACATAAAGTATGTTTTGTATTTTATTTACACCTACAACACTCTAAAACATATTGAAGAAGATCGGTGATTTCATATGGAGGTAGCTGTAAATGTGCCTCAATCTCTTGGTTATGTAACTGGTTGAGTCTTGGAAATCGAGTCCGAGTCTATGACCATCATTTGGGGGTAGCTGTAAATGTGCCTCAATCTCATGGTTGATTGTTTGCTGAAATTCAAAGAATTTCAATGAGGAAGAAGTCTAAATTCTCCAAATGACAAGGAATACCAACCCATGACTTCCACAAAGAAAAGACCTCCTTTGGAATTCAATTGAAATTAAACATGCAACCCCTAACTTTTTAGTGCCTAAGAACCTTTAAAAAAACAGGTCCCCCACTCCACAAAATAATTGTCATAACTTTTAGGCCCATGATGTGGGGCCATATGATATTTGTGCAGGCATCAATTCAGCCGGTTTGCATGCAAGTGCATGGAGGAGATGCTCATCAGAACAAGGCCCCATGTTCGGGTCTACCTAAATATATATCACATGCAAACTGCTGAATGCTAGCTGCAAAACAGCTCTCCATCTTTGTAACCATCAAATTAAGATTTCTTTGAGAAGAAGAGTGTCCAAACATGAGACGTTGAATATCTGATGATACCAAAATTTATTGCAACAACATTATGTGTATGAATGTTGACCTTCTCCATTTATGTTCTAGTGACAATTGTGTATGGAATGATGTAATATTAACACTGTATATAATGTGAATGGCTTACTGAATATTAGAAGCCTATATCATGCACTAAAGTATGTATGAAGTGTGTACGCTTGATATATATGATACAAAAAGAAGATGAGGCTTGCAAGATTTTTTTTTTTTTTTTTTTTTTGCAAGAATAATGTATGAAAGTATCTATGAATGTCTGAATATGAATAAAGTGTGTAATGTATGGAATTATGGATGGTTAGTGGAAATCTCTTTAAAAAAACTCAATTGATGATATCGTCATCTCAATATGGAGGATTGGGCACCAATTTCTAATCAGAAGTTAATTTAACTAACTGATGCAAATCTAGATATATTCAAATTCTAAATGAATCAGAATCTCAAAGGAAAAACATTGCAAAATTTATGATGTTTGAAAGAGCTGAAGATATCATGAACTGAGCTGACGATATCATGAACTGAGTTGACGATATCGTCAACTAGGGTATTTTTGTCAAAATAAAAGGTACGAACAACTCATACGTAGTTTTGTTGTTTTTCTTCATAAAACTGTTAAACCAAAATATAATCTTAATTATTTCGTAAAAATCCCTATTTTATAACTATATATCTGAAATGTATTATTATACAGGGATACATTATATACCTGGGTAGTATAGGTTTATTTGGATTCAAACTCGATCCATTCCACCCAGACCAATTATCAATTGGACCCAAAATGTGTGTACTCACAATTCACTCAAAATGTGTCTCTGCTCCATGGCATCTCTATTCTCTAACTATATATCTGAAATGTATTATTATACAGGGATACATTATATACCTGGGTAGTATAGGTTTATTTGGATTCAAACTCAATCCATTCCACCCAGACCAATTATCAATTGGACCCAAAATGTGTACTCACAATTCACTCAAAATGTGTCTCTGCTCCATGGCATCTCTATTCTCTACTCCCACTTCTGGCCCTTCTTCCAGTAGTGATGTTTCTACCCAAAAATATATATGTAAGCTCCCTTTTAATCAGGTGTTGAGCAAAATGGTTTTTCCTTTTTCTTTAAAGAAAAATAAAAAAGGGTTTCCTTCTCTCCCATTGGAATATCAAAAGGGATCAGTGCCCCCACCACACAGTCGCCAGCACTTTATTGGATTTAGCCAATGCATATTCCATGAAAACTACTTACCCTCAATCACTTGTAGGAAAACATGAGTGATGCATCCATCACTACACAGTTTTACTCCAAATCAACCTCGGGGGCACAAACTGCCCTTCTCAAGAGATTGAGCCCCACAGTCACCTCTCCAAACAGTTTGGCATGTGTACATTTTATTAATTTACTGCTCTATACTCCTTTCAAAGCAGATAAACAAGCATACATGGAAAGAAATTTCAACAGATAAACAAAAGAAGAGGAAGAGATCGAACCTCTTCAATCACGGCTGCTTTGAAGAAGAAATCGAATGAAGACTCCCCCACAAGTAGCAGCCACTAGTCCGAAAACCAGAACCGATTGTAAAGAAGACCTGGAGAAGATGGGCGCACATAGTAGAACGAAGTCAAAAGTTAGGACACGTTCGCATGTATGAGAAATAAAAACCCTAGAGATTTAGAAGGATTGCATATATATACCTTGGAGGAGATTGGGACGGATTTCTCAATTTCTCTATTGTTTGTAGAGGATCATCGAAATCTTGGACTTTGGTTTGGATTTAGGGCGGAGAGATAGAAAGAGGGAGTAGAGCGCAGAGAGCCAGAGAGGCCAAAGAGACTTCTTCGTTCATAAAAGACTAACAAAGAGGGCAGAGACATAACATACTTCCGTTTATAAAATACTCTTAACAAAGGTGGGTGTCTGGGTGACCGATTAAAAAAAAAAGGGCGGGAGAAAACTTTTTTTTTTTTTTTTAACGCTATAAAATAATGTCGCTAATAAAATTATTATTTACAACGCATTTAAATCTACGTTGTAAAAAAAACTCATTATCTACGACGCAGTAGGTATATTGTCACAGCTAAATATTATTTGTGACGTCAAAATTGCGTCTCAAATAAATAGTTATTTTTTTAGCTTAAAATTTTTATGACACCATATGATGGAGGTCGCTAATAATAATTATCTACGACGCAAAGACATTAGTGTCGCGAATAAGATATTATGCGCGACGCAAAAAGGAAACTGTTGCAAAAAAACCTTAACTTTTCTACGACATAGCTCAGACTAAAAATTATTTGTGACGAAGGAATTGTGTCGCAAATATAGACACTTATTTATGACATATGATTGTGTCGCAAATGTGTATCTAGCGTCGCGAATAATTTTACCGCCATTTGGAGCCAATGATTTTTTGACGCATTTGTTTGCGACACACTATATTCGTTGCTGAAAGTATCTATTTGCGACGCATGGAGTCTTGTGTCGTAAATACTTAACTTGTTGGGACGGGTCTAATTTTATATTGCATAAATTTGATTTTATCACAATATATAAATTGTATGATTAATAGCCATTTGTAAAGGTGTTAGGACCATTGGTAGGCCTGACATATTGCACATCATCATATATCACATACCAACCTCTCTATTATGTATTAACTCATACCGTCTGTTGCTCAGCATGTCCGGAACATGGGTGACCTCTCCTCAGTTTGTGTGTGAGTGAGAGAGAGAGAGCCCACCTATATATTAACTCGCTATATTGATTGAGGTGAGCTGATTCGGTGGCATTAAAAGCACCCCCAACAAACCTCAACTAATGCATTCACACTGTAAGTGCTGAAAATATTAACTCACAAAATTAGAGGGAGCCTTAGAGGACTTATCCAAATGACTGAAGAGAGCTGACCACTTCTGGGACCTGAAAGGGAAGAAGAAGCAGTCAAAGGACCCTGGCTGTGGGCAGCACAGGGCTCTACGATGCCTAAGTTAGTGCAAGGAAGCTGATCGGAGAAGAATGAGTAGTGCTTGGATAGTTGCATGCATGTAAACGTGTGTACCTTGTTTTGGGTGATGAATCCTATTATATGAGAAAAGCCCTTGGATATCTGTTAGTGGGCCTCATGATTTGACTGCTAGGGATATATTAGCCCATAGAGCAATCGATGAGGATCCGTCATAGCCCACATTGCATTAAATGAGGGTCCGATCAACCCATACTACATTAAATGTCAGTCACGTTGGGCCTGATCTCGTCTTGACTTGTTGGCGGTTGGGATCCCATCGAATCCTTTCTTGGGCCCTGCCCCGATATGGCTGCAGCCATTGGATGTGGCTCTGTCAGAGATTTGGTGAAAGTGGACGGCTTGGATGGTGTATATGTCCCATCAGCGCGTGCCCGAACCCTGTCACGTGTTCAAATGTCAGGCGTGGCGGCCTGTGCCCGTCTCGGGCAGTTGCTCATCACCTCGGTTGTAGCCGAGATGCGCATCTCTTTTTTGACGTAGCATATCGCCGAAACGGTGGCCATCAGTGCTGGTCTCGTCAAGCGCTCCAGTGTTCGTGCTGAGGCGCGTGCAGCCGAAACGGAACACAAGTAGGGATTATTGTCAGCCTTTCCTTAACTTCCACATTAAGAGATGCCCCACACACACACCCTCATTCTCGACACCTATTTTTGAGAGAGCAAACCTTCCATTCATGTCAAACATTCATTCCAATCAATGAAAATAGGAATAAAAAGAAGCCGACCTCTCCTTGTTTTGTACTTTTGTTGCTATAAATGGTTAGCCCACAGGCCAACAATTTTTAAAGAGCTCAGCCCATTAGCAAATATTCTAGTAGAGATTCTCCTGGCATTTTTCTGCTTTTTTGGGTAAAAAAACAGAGAGGCAACGTATTTTCATGCTAATACTGAATGTAGAAAGACACTACAAATTAGTAATATAAAAATCAGATTAATTAGACATTACTAGCTATTAAATTTAAAGCAATGAAAAGGTTGATTAGGAAATAAAAGAGGAGTTTCTTTTTTACCTATTCATTTAATATGCTTTTATCGGACAACTAGTAATGATCCAAACCATCTCTCTCTTTCTCTTTTTTTAGATGGTCATTTTATCAACCCTCCTTTTACCTGTTGAGGTTAATGAGCTCCAAAAAAGAAATGCTACACCATCTATTACAAGAAGAAGAAGGATAATAAGGGAAAAAAATGTAGAGTCAGAGCCCACAACAATCCCTATAGATGATCTGAAATTATTAGAAATGTTTTATCTAGTTTCATAGAGGGAAGTGGGCTTGGAACCATGACGTAGAACAAGAAGATCGTGAGAAGTCAAGCTAACAGACTTGAATAATACAGTGTCAACTTCAAACAAATATAACTTTTAATTTACATATCGTCTCATAACGCACAAGTACAGTTTCAAAGGTATCTACGTGCTTAATGACATGAACAACTATTAAAGGTGGTTTGAGGAAAAGTGAGGCCGTTTGGAAGGTTGGAATGGGTTTCTTGTAAAAAACTTGCTATTTCTAGTAAGATAAATGGTAAGTTTCTATTCTTTTTTTTTTTTTTTTGGTTGGGGAGCCATTTGGCTTATGTCTTATGAGTTTGTTTGAGTCTGATTTTTTGTGGAAGGTTAGAAGGTTTTATGTGATTTGGGATATTTTTACTATTTTTAGTAACATTTACTATTTCGAAAAGTTAGGGTTTTCGATGCTACATTAGCTGATCAGTGGGAAAGTAATTATATGAATTTGAGTTTCTCTTTTTAGGTTTTTCCTACTCTTTTTTCTATCAATTCAATTGATTCAGGGTTTTTTTACGAGATTGAAGACAATGATATTTTGTTTTTTTCGCTATGCCAGACTATTTGAGAAGAGTGCTGCTACCCACACAATGAATATCAAGTTGCACACACCCACTTAAAAAAAAAAAAAAAAAAACCTCCTAAATTATCCCTCCCTCTCCTTTCCTCTCTCTCCCTCTCCATGTCGGCCGGCCGCCCCTCTCTGCCCGACCCTGCCGCCCTCTGCTTTCTCCTCCTCCCTCTTCTTCTCTCTCTCTCCCTCTTACTCTCCTTCTCCCCCTGTCTCTCTACCTCTCCCCGCTCATCGCCGGCTGCCACCTGCGCCACCCTCTCCCCCTTCCTCTCCTTCTCCTTCTCCCTTTCTCTCTCCCTCTGCCTGCTCGTCGCAAGCCGCCCTCGCGCCACCGTCTCCCTCTTTCCCTCTCTCTCCCCCTACTCCCTATCTCGTCGGAGGAGTGGGAGAGAGAGGGAGAGTGTGCCTCTGGGGCGGCCTGCGACGAGTAGGAAGAGGGTGGCACAGGCGGAGGTTGGCGATGAGCTATGAGAGGGAGAGAGAGGGAGAGGGAGAAGGAGAAAGTAGAGGGCGGCGGGGTCGGCCGGAGGCGGGTGGCCAGCCAGCACAGAGAGGAGAAGGAGGGTAGTTTAGGAATTAAAAAAAGAAGAAAAAGAAAAGTGGGTGCATGCAAAAGAGAAAGTAGTGTGCAGGTAGCAGCTCTCATTTGAGAATCATGACTCCCGACCCATCTTGCCTGGATCAGAATATGAAGCTCAAGCCCATCCCAAGCATCAATAATAGTCAGTCCATATCAAGCCCCATTCTGGCCTGGATTGAGCCAGATGCATGCCGGCCCAGCCCATCACTTCATTTCTGTTGAGGTGCCCTGACAGTTGTCAGGCCTGTCAGGCCTACAATAATTCCAAACCTTTTGATAGTCCAATGAAATAAGTGATGGTACAGGAAAGTCTCCACCTAATTACTCTTCAATTAAGAGCATTACAACTAGTTAGGAAGCAGCCCATCTGCCTCCCATGGCCGCCCAATTAATATCAATCCCACCTGTACATAAACACAAAAAATAAGACACCTCTGCCACCCCCCCATTTGTTGCATCATTTAAAAGGACTCAACAGACCATCTCATCTAGTTCGTGTGAAGGTTCTTCCATTCAATGAGCCACTTTCTGCTAGGTAAAAGTAAATACATGGATGAAACTGAAAATAAATCTCAACTAGACAACTACCCATTTAAGAAGGCACCAAAACCAACAAATATCTTGGTCATTTTCTCCAAAGTCACAAAGTATATAATAGTAGAAACACTCTCCAGTTCCTCCCATTGAAAGTTGAGAAAGAACCCAAGAAAAGAAAGCTCTAAGCACTGATACCCTCCACACAATGATGTGCCACACTTCCAATGCTTTACTACTACCAATTGTCTGCCTCGTCCTTATTGCATCATTTGCGAATGCTGCTCCAAATGCCACACACAGTGGTTACTTTTCAAAGATCTATGCCTTTGGAGACTCTTTCACCGACACCGGCAACACACATTCATCGACGGGGCCGCAATTTTTCCAGCAAGTATCAAGGTTACCCTATGGCACCACCTACTTCCACCACCCAACCAACCGCTACTCCGACGGCCGCCTTGTCATCGATTTCCTTGCCAATGATCTATCCTTACCTTTCTTGCCACCATATCTCAATCGCAGTGCCGACTTCTCCCACGGTGTCAATTTTGCAGTTGCTGGATCGACCGCAATCGATCATGACTTCTTTGTTAAGAACAATGTTACGTTGAACGTCACGCCACAGTCATTGGGCACTCAGTTAATTTGGTTTGACAAGTTTTTACAAGGGAAAGGGTGTCAAGAGGCTAAATCGCCAGAGTGCATCATGGCTATGAAGGATGCATTGTTTTGGGTGGGGGAGATTGGTGTCAATGACTATGCTTACACTCTAGCCTCCACCGTGCCCAGTAGCACCGTTCAAGTTCTCGCAATTAGGAAAGTCGTGACTTCTTTACAGGTATGACTTTACTTTCATTATAAAGCAAAAGAAAAGAAGATCACGGAATGGTTGAACTTTTTAGTTGTAACCCATAACAGAAAACTAGAAAAATGTACAGTCCTCTTTAAGGAGTCACTAATGGGGAATGATAATTTTGTTGAGGTTGGTGACTGTTAATATTGAATTAAGGACTTGAGATTTGGAGGTACTGTATCATTTTGCTGACTTTCTGGAGTCCATATGGTGGAAGTACCAATTTGCTAACTTGATTTGACAATCAAGATATGGAGCTAGGGGGACAATGAATTTAGGTTTTCTTTTGTATTCTATTCTACAGAGAAGTAGAGATACTAGGGGAAATGTCGGATTGTAGCTGGATAAATGGCTAGGGAGATTTAAAGGTTTTAGTAATTAGATGGATTCAATTACTCAAAGATATGGTTTTCACTGCAAGAACTGAAATGGGTGGTGATCAAATCATTGAAAGTTCCAAATGCTAAAATACAAGTTCCACTGGACTAATTTCATTGTACCTATGGTGGAGCTCATGATTGTTCATTTGCGGTTATGGTTATTTTTCATATGTAAATGATGCACATAAATAACATATATATATGATACTATTGTTAGAATTATTAGGCTTGAGTGTGGCCAAATGACCACACACCCATGTGGGCTCTCCACTTTAGAAGACCAATTCACATAAAGACTCAAATATTGGCAAGTCTTCTTAATTGAGATGTCTTTGGCCTTGAGGAAAGTCAATAACCTGAGTTTCATATGCTAAGAGGAATCTAATTCCTAATTAGATTTGAACTCCATGATGGGAAGGGAATTGTCTTGGAAAACCTATATATAGGGTTTAGGGGTTACAACTCCTCTACACTAACACATTGATTGCCCCATCAATATCACGTTTAAAGGCTGTAGTAGAGGAGTATAGTCAATCCCCAATCAAAAGTAGCGATTCAAATCAGGCGACTGTGATGAAGTCAGGTACGCATTTAGATTTCATATATATGTTGTGTTATTCAGATCAATCCTAATGTAGATCCGATCAAAATTATGTTAGTTCCAAACTAATAAATATTTGTTTGCACTCATTTACACACAGATATACATGATGTACAAAAGAAGTGTGAAAATGGTGTGTAAATAAAATCATTTTAAGCATCTCATTTAAATTCATTATGAGATGATATGCAGTAACATACATAGATGAAAAGCAATGGGGCAAATTGCAATAGGGGCATCCACCCAGAGGTTGTGTGTCCCAAATTAGTAATCTGAGTCATTCATCTTTTTTATTTGTCTAATAAATTGTAAGACATTTAATTTTACATCTTAAATCTTTATGGATTTTGATAAATTTGTGAAAAGCTTCTAAAAACATACCAACCTATGGATCTAATTTAACGCACTTTTGTGGGCCCTAAGTTCATGATCTGAACTGCTCTCAAGACACTCAAATTAATGAAGAGCTATAGATGTTTATTTTTATACCTTAACTAATCTCCATAGATTTTTTAGAAAATTTTGAAATATCCAAAAAAAATCTAAATATATATAAAACTTGTACTTATTTTACCATATGAAAATGATGATTTTTTACAAACATGGTAAAATGTTTCACATATGGAACTTGGGGTGGAAGTAAAGGGGCAAGGGGAGGCCGTTCTCTGCCCCCCCCCCCCCCCCAAAAAAAATCTCAGATAACCCCCTTAATTTAGAGAAAATTGTATACCATTTTTACATATAGTGGCCCCTGGAAAGAAATTCTTCTCGGTTCCACTCTTGTGTGTAACAATTTCATGTGAATACTGTACGCATGTACACATGATGTACAGCTCATTTTCTATCCCATGGTAAAAGTCAAAGGACCCCAAACCCAAAGTATATCAAGATGCTCCTAGAGAGAGAAGTGGGCAGGAAAGCCCTAAAAACCTGTTTGATGTCTTCCTCCCTGGTTTAATTGGCAAAGACATTAGAGTTATAAAGGAGGAGACAGGGTTGGATGCCCAAATAGGAACAAGGAGAAATCACACATGTTATCATGCATTTAGTTGAAGTGGTTCGGAGATGGAAGCTAGGACATCTTTGGATGAGTTATGGCCCGCAGGGTTAGATTTAATGTAAGTTGGTTGAGACCTGTAATTTAGGTGACTTTTTATTAGCTATCAAATAGACCGTACGTGAATTGGGATCCTCTGAGGGGACTTACGCTTGGTGACCTTGAGTGGACCCCTCAGCTCCTGTCTAGATGCATGGCAGGCCGCCCATGGTAACGTGGTAGACATTGAATGGTCTACTCCAAGTCATCGTGAGGTTTTTCCTCACTTGATCCGAACTCACCATAGGCACGTTGATCAATAATTGGAGACACTTGGCACCTCATTTTCACAAATATCCTCTTGGGGAGGCCATCCTCTTGGAAAATGGTGGGATAATTAAAAATTTTAGTTGTTCTTTGAAATATTATAACATTATTTTGAAATTACCATAACATTTTTGAGAAAATATCGTTTCACATATTATCAAGGTGACCAATGTTTCTAATTGTGCACACACCAACCTACTTAGTGTCGTTTGAAAAGGGTTTTTTTTTTTTTTTTGGTCTATTCAACCAAAATATTTAAAAATAATGTTTGAGTGAAATAGATGATTTGAGAAGGTTTATGTGAATTTTATGTTGAATCAGCTTTAAGATTTTTATTTTGTTTGGTAAAGAAGCTTTAAGATCTTTTGTCTTTTCTCAAAAGTGACCTTTTGCATTTAAAAAAAAGAAGTAATTAGACAGCTTTTGAAAAAAAAAACTTTTAAGTTTACCCATATAACTTTTGCTAGACGACAAATTTACCCGTTCAATTTTTTGTACTTTTTAATGGAACCAAATGTTTTTTAGCCAAAAAATTTGAAACAAACATACCAAACCATCTATTTGTAAAAGAGTATAATTTAAACAGTTGTACTTCAAAGTTCGAACATATAAGAGTTTACAAGTAAGCTAGTGTTCACCCCAGTTTTACTGTGATCAATCACCGTCCACCACTGGACTGAATCACAATAGCAATTAGAACAAATTCATTTTGAGATATTTGGCCAACTCTTAATTTGCATAATCTCCTGCATACTTTTTTTTTCCTTTTGGTAAGGTAAGTAGTCACATACCCACTCATATATGCTCACCCAAGTCTTTCACCATCGGTGTTACAGCCGGAGATTAATCATTGGTTGTTTACGTGGGAAGGAGGTCCTCACCAACTCAGCTACCAATGGATTGGCAATCCTCCTGCATACATTTTCTACCCCGTTCCGGTATGTATCACAGTGGGTCTTTGCCAACTGGGATGCATTTTAGAATGGAGGTTGCTCAGTTAGTTAGCAACCCTATACCCCTAGGGATCCCTTTCCCACTTCTGTGGGCTCTCTTGGGTCTCCGCTTGGCTTGGGTACCAAATAAAAATATAAATCAAGAACTTCTTTTTCCTTTATGTACTTTATAGCACTCCTTTCACTATAGACTGTCCAAGGTTCAGTTTTTGAAAGTTGATGGGTTTCCTTCAAAGTACTTAGGATAAAAAAAATTAACATTTCAATAAAGTCTAGTTCTATGTGAGCCCAGACTGCATTACTGAAAGGGGATCCGGAGGTCCTTTAAATTGAAATCATGGCCTAAATCCAAATTGAGACTCAAATAAACAAACCTACATTCTTAGGTGTGGATATAATATGTCTAGTTTCCTAATGTACATATTCAAAACATAGTGGTAGCATTTAGTTCTTTAGGTCCGGCTGTTCATGTTGATCATTGCATCTAGACAAAGGCCCAAATTTAAAACTTGGTCCAGATCTTGGACCCATACCCAATTTTTCTGGGTGGGGTCCTTTGGATATCCAGGTTTTGCAGGACCTATTTTTATAATAAAAGTTCTACCAGACCTTGACTAAAAGTCACAGCAGTGTCATACTCATTTTTATTTATTTATTTATTTATTTATATTTTTTTTATAGTTTTAATACTTTGAATGGAGGAGAATAGAGCCCCATGCTTTGAAACTTGAGAGGTAGGTGGAAGTGTGGAGCCTTTAAATCATTGAGAAAAGGAGTTCCAGCTTCCAACTAAAAAGGCTGCTTTGCCATTTTTGACATTAAATTGAAGCCAGTTGAAAGGGTTAAAAGAAGTATAAAACTTTTGGCTCATTTTTTTGACAGTACATGAACATTTAAATATTTTAAAAAAGTAGAAAAGTTTTCAATAATTCTTTCAATTAAGTCCTCTCCATAATTTTTTATATAATAAAGTCGTCATTTCTCATAATCTTCTCATGGAGATGGCTTGATTGAAAGAACAGTTAAAAAATTTTATGCTTTTTGAAATACTCAAAGTGTAATGCTTTTTTTTTTTTTTTCGAAAATGAGTCAAAAGTTTTATACCCTTTTGAGATTTTCCTATCTTAAAAAAGTGTCACTTGATCTACGGTCCAGATTCCGATTATGCGCCCTAGACCAGTTGAAAGTATTTTAGATAATTCCCTCTTCCATAGGGTGTAAATTGCATCTCATAGAAATATCAAACTAGCTGAAACTATAGTCACTGGATATAATGCTTTTTGATGTGTCATTGAATTCAGGCATTGCTTCAGAAGGGTGCAAAATACATTGTGGTTCAAGGGTTGCCCTTGGCCGGCTGCCTTCCCTTGACACTGTACCTGACCCCGGCCAACGACCGGGATTCCCTCGGCTGCTCCGTGAGTGGAAACCAGGTGATCCAAGCCCACAATTCAGTCCTGCAATCTAAAATACAAGAGCTCAGAAAACAATACCCTCAGGCCTTCATCTCCTACGCCGATTATGCAAGTGCCCACCGGACGGTCATGATGAACCCTGCAACATTCGGGTTGATGGAGACGTTGATGACTTGTTGTGGGTCCGGTGGCCCGCCTTATAACTTCCAGCCGTTCACCACCTGTGGCTCTCCAGCCGCCTCAGTCTGCAAGGACCCCGCCAAATATGTGAACTGGGATGGGGTCCATCTCACCGAGGCCATGTATGGGGCGGTGTCCGACTTGCTCCTCCGCCGTGGCTACTGTCGACCTTCATTTGACCAATTGCTGCAGAGTAAAGGACGTAGATTTTGACTTGAATTTGGCTTGTCTCTCTTTGTAGGGTGCTTGACAGTTTAGTTAGTTATAAATGAGGAACTCTGTATCTCATCTTATGTACAAGCCATAGATGAACGAGTAGTACTTTGGGTCCTGAATCATATTCTGTGCCTGTTTAGTTTATAATTGCTCGCTTATTAGCAACCCCTCTTCAATTTATAGTTCACACATAAATTCACATAACACAAATGCTGAGTTCATGTTTCATTAATAGAGCTTTTTAAGCCGACCCCAGCTCGATGGGATAAGATTTATAATGATGATGGCTGCAAGGATAACTGATAAGAGATAGGTTAGGTTTATATCTGCTTGAATCCATGCAAGACAAGCTAGCCTGACCCAACCATTGTATCATGCAATGAACCCCATTATAGGGTTGGTTTGGATCTTTGTATACCAAGTGCATGTAACTTTAGTTTACACGTAAATGGATGGTTTATGTGTATGGATAATCTATTAATCCAAGTAACCCATGAGTAGAAGTTGTTTTGTCCTTTGTCATAATCAAGCATAGGCAACCTGAGTGCAGGGCAACCGAGTTCCAAAGATCCTTACTAGGCCTTTGGTCAAAGCCTGGTTTGATAGCAACTGCAGAGTAATGGGTACATGAGAAGAAAGTCAAAGGACTGCATATAATGTGATCAGCACATCAGTTTTGAACAAAAAATAAAGCAAACTATTAGTGGTTAGGAAGTATTTACTTGTATTATAAGTCTTACTCAGTGAGTAGGTAGAAAGCCTTTAGCTGGTGTTAAAAACTCTCTCAAGTTACAGATATGTCAGTTCCCAATATGTTTATCCTTCTCAGGAAAGAAAAACCATTGGATGTCACTCATCTGGACTGTTGCACAAGATATTAATCTCCTGCAATTGATATAACAGATTCATGAGTCATGAGCGGCCTTACTGTAACAGTGGTCAGAAAATCTGAGCTCACTTTGAATTTCTTTCAGGCCCGCAAGCGCTTGCTCGATGGCTTTCTGAATAATGGAGTCCTACGAGAGATGGAAGGCACTACCGGCAGGGCATCTTGTTGAACAAATCTGGAAACCATTTTCCATTTTATCCAACCTGAGCATTTCAAATTTTTTTTCCCTCTTTTTTAGCAGGGAAGAGGACTGCTGATGAGATGGGGGACTCACTGATAAATCTCTCATAAAATTATTAGTTCAACTCTTTCAATCAGTAACCTACGATTTGAACGTTAAGACTCAGCAAAGGCTCAGTCTGCAGAAAATAAGGTCAATGAACAGATGGTTAGGACCTTTGAATCCAGAACATATATGGGATCTACAAACTTCCACTTTATCAACCATTAAAAGAACAATCACAAGACTTCACTGGTGCCCTAACACTACACAGTTGTAAAGAGAACATAGAAAGTTATAACAGTCTCATCTTTAACCATGGTTCAAGGACTACTGTACTCATTTCTGATATCAAACGATAGATGGCTAGGATATTTGGATTTTTGACCAGAAGGGATTTCTTGATATCGATTATCAACCATTCACAAAGAAACTAGTAGGAAAAGGGGGACCACTGAACGGTGGGGACAACTTATGTGGAATACATTTTGTTTGAGACAAACACAATGTTGAAATGACACAAGTCCAAGGACTGCATTCCTAAAGGCAAGACAAAGGATTCCCCAACATATAAATAATTGATTATTTTACAGCCATTGCAGATATGCAGAAGGCCTCCAAAAATAGTCTTCTATTTCACATCAGAATCTCACTCAGAAAATTCCAGAACCTGGAACTAACTACTCTATATTCAATTTCTTGCTGCCCAAGTCCCACACTAACTCTCATCCAATCAATACTGGATGTTATAATAAAGAGGTTCCATCATCCCAGATTTTCATTTCTATTGATCTTTGCTAAAACATATCACTGCTTGGAATGATGACTAATAGAGGATTATGTAGGTGTCTAACAGACTTTGTCTAGCCTTCCACAATAACCTTATAAAGGGTCATAGTTGACAGCTTTTTAACTTACCAACTTCTACAAAAAAATTTAATCAGTAATTCCACCACAAAGGCATTCACCACGGAACTAGAAATTCTATCAATTCAGATAATATAGTGACTTAGATAGATTTATCACCGTTCAAGCTTTCAAGAATTCTTTATTTAGTTACTTCCTTCGTATATTCAGTTATGCTGCTTCAAAAACAGAATGCAAGGACAAAAGAATCAGTGGCTCGGATCTTGGCAAATGTCACTACACTTTACTGCAGCAAATAGTAACACCATCAGTTTACCATAATCATTTCCCAAGACATTGATCTTATTGATAATTACCTCTTCCAGGGGACCATAATATCAATCAACCCTTTCTCTGATACGCTTTCATCATCCCTGTTTCCATCAAAAGAACAAGACTTGCCTTCAACTCAGCTTCAATTTTGGATATTACAACTTGGTTTTCCATTTTAGTTTATTTTAGTAAGTTCTCGTCATTTTCAGACAGATTTTCAGCCCGTTCTAGTCACTGCAAATGAGTTTTGGACCAGAATGATCTCCATCATTGGGATGACTCCTTGGTCACCATGTCCAAATTAGACTTCAACTGGCCATTTTTCCATTATTACCTGAGTCTCAAACATCAAAACACATCCCACAGTTTAGTGCATACTGTGAAGTTACTGTTCAATGAGGAAAATTAAGAAGCCTATGTACATATGTAGAGATCCTGAGAACAGACAATGCAGATGAACCACATGTTCTACATTTTTTGTAATGAAATTCTGGATTGGTACTTTCTGGCTTCAAACTAGTTTTAAGTTTTGCAGCAAATGCATGAATCACCACCATTCACCACCCAAAACATGTATGTTTCTGTTTTATCACCTTTCCAATCATGTAGCTATCTGTACGGATCCCAAAATCTTCTATGATCTCCAATAACTCAAATCAAATGCAGAATACCGTCTTCAAAACGAATTTGATAACTACAATGGCTAGTTACTAACTTGTACATCCCCTATTCAAACAGGCCATACAATAGTTAATTTTTCATCGTGTCTAAGCATGTAAGATTGTTCAGTACATCCTAAAAGGATAATAGAACATTCCCGTCTTCATACCACGGTTAGCAACTAGTCTTTCTACATTCTTTCTCCCCTTCTCTTTCTACTCAGAAGCAATGAAAAGTAAAATCATATTAGGAAAGAACACATGAACATGTACATCAGCTATAGTAATCTATTACACAAGGTAACAGAGTACTAATAGACAAATCAACAAAAAGCGAATCACAACAGTAAATGGGTGCAACATGAGGACTTCCATGTAAGTGAACAGGTAACACATCCAAGTACTACACACAGCAAGTTCTCCATATAAGTGAACCTTATGAAATTGAAATTAGATGCAAATCAATTCACCAGTTACCACTGGTCGGATGACTGAATTTTCGAATAAGCACTTTTTTATTTCAACATGACATGTCTCAGTCTCTACTGATTGAGTACTCCCACACATAAAAGATCCAAAACATCATTCTTGACATGAGCATACCCACAATTAAGAGACATGCCAAAAGTAGCAAAAACATGAGCTTGAGCCAGTTTGCATGAAAGACCCGAAGTATGAATTTAGACAACTTTGTCATTGCAGAGACTCAACACCACAAACTTCATGAGGTGTTCCTGATACAATTATGAACGTACTTCTATCCTTTTCTAAAAAGTTTTTTACCAATAAAAAATATAGACACAATTACAAATTAATTGATGACAAACCAAATTGAAGGAATTTAGTGTATACCCATGATTATGATGTGTAACAAACCCTCACAGTACCTAAAAAATGGCAGTCATGCCCATGACTCAAGGTATCAGGAATATACCTTTCTTTTGTCTTTGTTTCTTGGGGAGATTTTCAAAAAAGGCCTTAAGTTTTTAGGGTTCAAGTTTTCCAATTTTCTTTCAATAAAGGACAATAAGCCAAAATTGTTCTGGCCAATTTTCTCACATATTTTCAGAAAATGACAAGAATTCACTTCTAGGGCTTTCGTGGAGTTGGTCAAGGCGCCATCACAGTCCCTTCCACTTTTCTCTTCATCTACTTCTGCTTCTATCACCATTCATGCATGTAGCATGCAGAGAGAAAGAGGATAGATCTTGAGATGGGATCAGATGCATGGGACCCACTCTTGAATGATCAGAGCAGTTGATTCTGTGTTGGAGACTTCCTATTGCTCATAGAAGGTCCCCACATTTCTAAAATCCTCATTGAGATATCAAACACTGGTTGGTTTGTTCAACACGGTGTTAAGGGAAGATCTGCCAAACCCATACACGACACTTATTCTTAATTACAAAACCTTGGATCAAAAGTGCTTAGATGTAATTCCAGAATCCAGAGTATATACATTATGCATTACCAAATTCCTAGGGAATGGATTTAATTATAGGTTGGCAGTCAATGGATACAGACCGCCCATCAAGTGGACCCTTCACAACATAACCATGTATGGAACACCAATGAATGTAGGTTCCTGGGATTGCAGATTCCTGCCTTTTATGGACATTTGATTGTTTAATGTTCCTTGTCTAATTGCAGACCATAACAAAATGAGAAAGAGAGCAGTGAGACAAAATAGGCAGTCCATGTCATAGAGGGCTCCTTCTAGTGAATGTAACGGAGGAAGAAGAGTAGCACAGAAAATGTTCTGAAGATTCCTTAAATTACACAAGCCCAAATAAAGTAAAAGGCCAGAGCATAGCAAGCAATGGAATAAATGATAACCCATTCCTGCCTTATTTCTGTGATCTATAGAGAATGAAGAGTTCTGTGCAAATGAACTGTCACATGAAAGTCACACAAAGAAATGAAGAGAGGAGGAAGAAGAAGGGGAAAGTGGAAGGGGCAGTGATGGGCTTTGACCAATTCCACAACTTTTGTTTCAAAAGCTATGGAAGGGCATTCTAGCCATTTTCTGAAAAAATGTGAGAAACTTGGCCGGAAAACACCAATTTTGGCCAGTTGTCCTGTGTATCAAAAGAAAGTAGGAAACTTAAACCCTATTTTGCAAAGTTTTAATTCTTGTATCCTGTTTTTGAAATAAGCCAAAAAACTAAGGCCTTTTTATGAAGTTTCCCTTCGTTTATTTTAAACCAAGCCCCACACTTGCATGGGTTAACTTGGTACTAATTAAAACACATAATTTAGTTTTTTTTTTGGTTAAAAATGCATCATTTAGTTAACAGAAATGAAATCCCTGCATATTGAACTGGTTTGTGTTACTCATTCAGCACTACGTTTGTTGAGTTCACCTCTTTAGGCTTTCCCCAAGCATCAATTTCCTTGGTTGGTACTTTCTCTCTTTGTTCGGACAGGTACAAACTCCATAGGTTAACAAGTTCGAAAATGGAATTTCATTATATGAACAATTATTTTGGACTTACATAGGAGTTGTCGACTGCTGCACAACTGAGATGGAAACATTTGATATATGCAAGAGAAATTGCTTTACCGGACTCTCTCAACAAGTGATGGTCGGCTTAAGCTTGTTATGTACAACAATCTTCTCATCTCTGCTCATCAGATTACATAATCGTAATAAACCACGAACAGGGTGTCAGGGATTATCAGAGGGAGGCTGTCAATATAGACATAGAAGCGCTTCAGGTTCTCCTTAGCGACAGTTGCTGTGTCAACCACATCACCATTACCAGTGAGAACCCACAAATCTCTAGAATTAATCCTCTTGAGGCTACCCCTACAGAAGGGGCATGATTGCGATCTAGTTTTCCTGTAATTTGAAAGCCAAAAGAGAATTCAATGAACGACGACGACGACGACAACAACAACTTGATTCAACAGTCACAGAGGAACATACTGGATATATGAAGAAAAGGAATATGATGGATATTGTTACCAGTCTCTGTAGCAGCTTATACACATAGCATGGTTGCAGGTAGGCAGGACTATCTTGGTGCAGACTTCCATACAAATGCCACACTCATCTTCTCTATCGGAATCCTTTTCGGGAAGCTTTCTCCTCTCTTCTAGTCTCTTTCTACCGAACATATCCATATATCGACCTCTCTGCTTTGTGTCGTCCAATTCTGTCAAATCAGCTTCTAGCTGTTGTAGAGAAGGATATATAACAGCTGCAAGATTCAAAAGAGAGAATGAAAAGGATGCACTTACATAAGATATATGCAAAATCCGGCCATTCGACACATATACATCAACAACAAAACAGAGTATAGGTATATACAGTAGAATTCTCTAATGCTGGCCTTCCTTTCATAGGATGATATGGTGGTCTCGCCATCAACATATACCTGCCAAGCCCAAGCAACAGATCAATATCTCCAAAACATCCCAAATTATAAACTCTCATCCTCATCATTATCACCACCATCATCCTAGTTTTGCCCCTTCAAAATGGGGTCCGCATAAAATGTTCTACTATTAGAACATAAAATAAGATAAGAACTCATAAATCCCAACTCTGAATTAGGAGGTTTTAGAACAACAAAAATAATCAAAACCCATGTAATCAACTCTTCTACTTTCTTCAAATTCACACTGAAAAATATAAAAATCAACCAAAAAAAAAAATACTAAAACAGAAAACGAAACAAACCTTGTATATTAGAACATGGAGAAGGTTTAAATAACCCGGAAGAGAATATGAACAGGTACAGTCCATCCACTGCATAAGAAAGACAAATAACGGCGCCAAAGGGCTGTAAGATAATCTCATCTGAAGGCATGCCCCACCATAAGCTCTTGGAATTGCAGCCGCCCTGAAAACCCAAAACCCATCTTTTTAAGTACAGACCAAAACCAATTCAATTAGAAACCCAAAACCCATCTTTTTAAGTACAGACCAAAACCAATTCAATTAGAAACCCAAAACCACAAATAACTCCTACAAAATAACATATTCCAAAAGAGGGAAAAAAAACCCATAAAAGATAACAACACTAGACCTTCATAGTCAGCAGTTATAAACACTAACAAGCAAATGGGTTCATGCAAGTGATGCTTTTATCAAGTTCTAGCAGATGGAAATTGCTACAGCACCCATGAGTCAAAGGCCCCCACCAAAAAAAGGGGGACAAAGAGAGAGGAAGAGGAGAGATGGAAAAGGACTCACAGGGTATTGGCATGTTGTATGTCTGCTTCAAGGCCTTTAAGGTATTCTCTGTAAGATGATCTAGAAAACTGGTTTTGCATCATCTTCCACCCCCACCTTTTTTTTTCCAAAGTTTTATCAAGGAATTGAGAAGAGAAGAGCGATTATGGGTAGAAGATATCAAAGAAGAAACAGATAAGAGACAGGAAGAAGAAGAAGATATATACAAGGAAGAGGAAAAGGCTAAACAATTAGGTTGCAAGGGTCATGAGCTTCTGGCACAAACAATGAAAACAATAATTAAAAGAATATTTCCAACTTGCAGGGGCTGATGAGGATGTGGGGCCCAGTGGGGTTGGAAAAATTGGGAACCTAATCCCCAATCCCTCACCAGAACAACAAAAAAAACAGGTGGGTGGATTTTTATTTCTTTTCCTCGAATTTTTCACCCTCTCTGCTTTTGATTGCTTGTTGGGATGCTGGTGGCCTTTCCTTTCCCCCTCCCTAGGATGAGCCAGCTCCAATCCATGTTTGTCTTCCATAGACTAGAGTCGTTTTTTTGGCAGCTCATTCATTATCCACCTGCCCCTGACTATTCAAGTCAATGGATCTGATCCACTTTTAAATAGGTCATAGTTCAAAATAAGGGTGGCAGGTCTCCTCGCCGGACCTCCATCTGTTCCTTAAAATTAGACTTGGAAATTTTAGGTCTACGATTTCAACTGTATTAATAGGGCGGTAAACGAGTCGGTTAGTGTCCGGGTCACCGGACCCATTAAAGAGAAGGTGGAACCGGATTCTGATTTGGCCACGGAACCGTTTTGAAACGATTTCTTAGCTCCGGAATCGGAACCAAAACCATATATATGGGACGGATTTGGATCCGAGTCTGGATCTAGATAGAGAATGATATTAAAAGGAAAAAAAAACTATGATTTATATGAGAGATTTTTGAAAATTGAAGTATGATGTTGGATCTTAAGTTTATGGGTCCGAACCAAGGTGGAACCGGACCCGGATCCAGATCCATTTACTTATCGGGCCCTTAAAAAAAATCCAGACCCGATTTTAACGGATCGGTACCTCTGGGTAACCAGAAAATCGGCGACCCCGTATTAATAAATGATGAGTTGGGCTCTTGGAATTGAATAGGTTCAGCAGCATATTATAAAATCTTATGCAATCTTTTCTGTCTCATGAATGAGTCGTCCTTTTTTAAATCGTCTACTCTTGCCCCCACCCCTCAAGCATATGCTTTAAAAAGCAATCACATAAGGGTAAATTGCTAAAATAGAAATCTTTGGTAAAATGTTTGCTTGTAACCCAATGGATAAAGGACATAATCCGTTTTAGCCCACCAACCTAACCCAAAAACCCGAGCCAATTTATTGTACAAACTTGACCTGTTTAATTTAGAGCTCATGTGGACTCGTTTTAAGTTTAGGATTGGATTTGGGTTAACATTTTTAACTCAGTTAAAAACAAAGTCAGGTTGAGGTTAAGGGTCAGACTCGTTTCCTAACTACGTGAAACCTAATCCAACCCGATCCATTGCAGCCCTAATTCTCAACTCATGCTTAGTTGATTATTCATGATTCTAAATAAAAATGGATCTTAAACCCGAGGGGTAGCTCAGTTGGCTTAGAACCACGATTTACATCCAGAGGTTGTGGATTCAAAACTACACTACCACACTGGGGCTACAAGGAAATTTACCCGGTTCCCATTGGGCCCGGAGGGATTAGTCCAACCCAAAGGGTTGGGAATCCTCCGATGGCAAAAGAAAAAAAAAAACAAAACAAAATACAAAACAAAAAAAAAAAGAAAAAACAGAGGGTCTCCTATTATTGAAATGTACCAACAAGCTAAATTGAAAAACTAAAGAACAGGTCCAAGATTTTGACCCGTTTTTAATTAGGGTTTGCATTTTGATTGGATGCACTCAATTAAAATTCTGGTTTGCACTGAGTCCCTTTCAAGTTCATGGATTTTATATCTTGAATCGAATACCCATGCCAACATGCAGAAATGCTCCCATGGAGATTGTTTCCATGGGAGCAACCACGAACCTCAATGTTTGACACTAACCTCAATGCTCCAAGTTTGACACTAACCTCAATATCACTTGCTATTGGATTGAAATCCTAAAAAAATAATGCGTTCTAAAAGCATCAAACTTCTTGAGAGCCATGATCAAAGAGTTGAGATTACATCATACTTGAAATCTTGGACATACATAAGTCACATTTGGATCTTTCAATCCTCCACCAAAACCATGGTTAACGCGGCCATAGGTGGCCCCAACAAATCCATCAGCCCAATGCTGTACTTGGTTCTCAATTCATGCGAGAGTTCACATCTTAAATTTAAATTTGGGGTATCAGCATGAGTTTGTGTCCGGTAACATATACCAAGTCCCTTTTCAGTCAGGTCTAGGTGAAAGGTACAGTTCCCTGTTTAGTAATTCAGGTCTGAACTGTTTATAACCCCCATCAAACCCCCAATGCTACTGCCTTTCATCCTACCTTAAATGACTGCATTAACTGCTGCATATTAATGGATTTGATGTGTTTTATGATCATCTAATCAGCAGAGTTTTCAGGCCCACCTCCATCCACAAAGGATCGCCATTATAATGCATTACTTGAAGGTTTAGGACCTGTTTGTATAATAGATGTTTTTGCACTCCCCATCTTTCTGGTTTCACGGGAAAGAGGAATCTGCAATATTTTTTTCTTTTCTTTTCTTTACGAAGATATGTATCTTACGAACATGAAATAGTAAGCTGTATGGAAAATCAATACAACTTTCTTCGCAACCTCATACACAAACGCACCCGATTAGTGCAGTTTAAAACCTTTATTATGAGACTATATACTTACAGGCACATCACTAACTCTGTATGCCCCACCATTGATGCATATTAACAAAGGACATTATTTCAATCCTTCTTTACCCACATAACCACATTATTCTATAATTTATCACTGGTATAAATTTGGCATTGTTGCATGTAACTGTTTTTGGTGGTGGATTATGCTACCGTAATAATTGTACTTAAAAGTCATTTAACTTTCGGGTGTTGAAATCAAGGGCCTGGATGACCTGATCAGAGTAACATTTAGTCTATCCCAAAGTGCTGAGGACTCACCTCACCCTCCTTCAATCAAGTAAACTACATCTAGTATTATAAGTTGAACTCATCAACTAAGGCCTCTTTTGAGGCTGCTTCATAATTTTTGCTTTCCCTATTATGTCATTTTTGAAGTGGGGTCTCAACTGGATCATGCCCTTCCAAAAGCTGATAGATCTGATCCACCATATATTGTCCAACTTGTAGGGTTCACCTAGATTCATGGCTATTGGTGAAGAAGATGGGATGAAAAGGTCTCATTATGAAAATTACCAACCTTGGGAAATTATTTTGACCTTTAATTTAATAGCCTCAAAGTTGAAAGGTCTCTCAAATATAACATTATTATGGGATTCAATCTAACAATTAGTAAAAGGTCAAATCAGTAGCAAACTTGACCACCCTAATTTGCCGTTACCATTCAAAAAAATATTTGGAATTCCTCTTGTTGTGTTGAATTGATTAATTTTGACCATGTTCCTAGGAGCTATAACAAGGCTGCTCATGAACAAGATATGTTATTTGTTATTTGAGAGATTGTGATATGGGTTGAACAAAACTGGGCCTCTAAATGACCATCATAGCGCCGGGTCGGATATTGTCTATTGGGAGAAAAAAATTTGCATTGATTCTCAAACTTTTTTTTTTCTTGCTATCATAGGGTTCTCAACTCTTTGGGCTGGACTAATTCCTTCGGCTCCAGAGGGAAGCCAAGTACACACTCTTTTGGTGCCAAGTTGGTAGCACTAGTGGACTCAACTTTTGATTTCTAAACAAGGGAGAATCCGGGATCGATACCAAAACTTCTAGCTCAAAAAGAGAAAGAAACTGTGGCCATGACTATTCGGCCAACCCCTTGGATTAAATAATTATTAATTGATTCTCAACCTTATTAGCATATAAATGCCTACAATATTGCAAAGTGTTTCAATGTCCATTCAAGGGACATCCAGAAGTTTCTCCTATGAGTGAGATGTTTGTTGGGAAAGTGGTCATTTATTACGGTTCATGTGGACAATCATAAACAACATGCTTTTGTGCCTCACTTTTTGCAAAAGTCTATTAGACTTTCAAACCTGCCTCTCTCTCTCTTTGTCTTAGCCGTCTTTATTATACAATATTTGAATAATAATTCATTTCACTAAGTTTGCTATTGGAAGTCAAAGAAAGTTTGTCACGGAATTTGGGATATGATTTTTTATGTGAGGATGAGGCAAGAGAGGATTAGTTTTCTTAGTTCCAAAGTTTCATATATTCTTGTGAACTACATTTTGGATGGCAATGCGTCGGTTTAATCGGCATCCGGCTCCGATCCACTCTTATTATGGGCGGGTTTGATAGTGTGTCAGTAGTAGTACCCGAGGGTTCTAGTCGGTATGGTTTTTCATATACAATTTAGAGATGGGTTTGAGGCGGACTAGAGTTTTGGGTGCGTCTAACCCACCCCAGCATGTTTGTCTTCACTTTATATATTACTAGTGGAGCCCTACACGTGCAATGCACGTGCACCGAACACACAGTTTTACTAAGAAAACTTTTAAAAAATAAAGCTTTTAAAAAAGTTAGTAGAAGCTTAAATACATTTAAAAATCAACTTTCAACAGAAAATGAGTGATTGTAAATTGTAAGGCCCTTGCAATATCCAAATACAGCTGACAATACATTTTTCATATACATTTGAAAACAATAAAATGATGATATAGTGAGAAAAATGAGATCTCAAAAGACCATCGATATGGGATTTATATAACTTTTTGAGGATATAAATCACAAATTTCTAGATATTTTATCATGAATGTGTACTAAGAAATTTAAATTTACTTTATTTAATCTATCAGGTCAACTTATCAGTTTCTTGGTAGATTTGACCTTCTAAAGTTGGAGTCCAGTAAAAAGCATAGTCAAATTGATAACCTGCAGTTTTATAAAAATAAAAGATAAAAACTAAGAACCAAATGAGCTTACTGTTTTAACCAATTACCATGAACATTATATGTTCACTACAAAATCAGATTCTAGTAAGGGAAAAAAATAATTATATCCTACCTGAGGACATCAGAATAAAAAAACTGAGATGGTGGTTTTAGTTTTAACTTACAATGAAGAATAACATCTCACACAAATTGTCAAGAATAATAAAGTAATTCGGCTTGTCTTCAAGCGACAGGAATCAACAATGGTGGAACTATTATATGAACTATGACGAGTAAGATTTGCAGAGCGCCTATTGATCAATATTAGTATTTAACATGTGCGTTGTTTTATTTTATAAGACGGACCACTGTCAGGTAAAAAGAGGCAATACCTCTCCAAAAGTTAGCATCTTCTTTTTACTTGATATAAAATGCTATATTTTATACCCAGTAATAAAAGAATAATACAAAGTAATCATAGAAGTTTAGTTAAATGGAAGCTCACAAATAGAGATATCCATAGGGAAAAAAATACCAAAAAATAAAAAACTACAAATACAAATCTGGCAAAAGAATTGGACCTCCCTCTTAAGAAATACATAAGAATGTAACATAGGTATTCTAGATCAACTATTCTGCTCTGTTCTGTATAGAGGATGAGAGTGCTGATCAAAATAAGAAAAATTCAAAATGAACAAAGACAAACTGAATTTGTTGCAGCTTAACATCAAATACTTATTTTAGTTGTTTACACTTAAAACGATCACTTCATTCATTGACTTTGAAGTTAGTAGTAAAGTTCGCATAACAAGCCGTTTCTATGATATTCTCGTTTTTCCTTTAAGGAAATGCATGACGCTTCATTGAAATTTATGAAAAGAAGAAGAAGAAGCTTGCAATGATGAAAGAAATAAATGTGTTAGAAAATTATCAAAGTTTTTCAATTTAAACCTCATGAGTAAGAGCAATAATAAATAAATATATTCATGCCCTTGAAATGCCCTTTTATAATAAAAAATTTCACAAAAGTTATATATTAAGAAACTAAAAAATTGTACAGAACAACAATAATTTTACGAGAGCAACCTATAAGACCTACCACTAAATTGCATTTATGGAATTATCTTTAGCAATCATTAATATTAGAAGAGAACCAATATTTAGTAGTAGTTATCCCATTCTCCAACTTGTGATTATTCTTCCAACAGGGGTATAAATCAAGATCAATATAACTATTATGTTAGATTGAAAACTCAATTATTCTAACTAAATAAAATACAAACACATGAAGCAAAAAAGAAAAGAATATTAATTTTTTTTTCATGGTAACTTTCATTAAAAGAGAGAAAAAAACAGGGCAGACATAAAATGAGTTTAAATTTGTACATTTCACTTTCTTATTTATGATATTTTGTCAGTTGTTGCTTTTTTCTTAAAAAAGAAAAAGAAAAAACTAAACATAAAGTAATAATGCAAACGTAGTACTTATATATATGGGATTAGCTTATAAGTTTTGGAGGTCCCTATACCTTTTTCAAATGTCATAATAAATTATATACAACTGAAGGAACATCAAATTACAAATATTTAAGGTTAGTGCAAAAAAGATTAAAGGGTTAATATTTAAAAAATAATAACAAAGGGTTACGTCCGTACAAAGAAAATAATCTCATATCTTCTGGAAACCTCCCGGAGCTCTCTGATGTTCTTAACTCTCAAATTTCAAATACAAATACCACTCAAGTATCTTTTACTTCCACCAAAAAACAAAAATCAAAATAAATAAATAAATAACTAGAAGCTATTTGCACAATTAACATTGTTTTAGGTAAAAGAAAAAAGAGAATGTTAATTCTCTCGTATGTAGTCAATTTGATATTTGAATTATAACACAACCACCAATTAGCCACCAGCAACAATAACAAAAGTAGCAAGCTAGCTAATACCTTTTGTCACGACTTTTAAACTGATTTTTAAGCTGATGGCGAAGTATTTAAAAGTGCCCACAAAATTATAAGTATTGAACACCAAAAAGGTAGTAAGTAAAATACACTTGATTCCTTTTCTTACATTTTGTTGGGCAGGTGTATAGTGAAAAATAATAATACTAAGAGGGGCCCACATCGTGCAGTTTATTGGGAATATCTATATATATATATCTATAATAATATTAAGTGGGGCCCACATCTTGAGTTTTATTGGACAGGTTTGTGGTGAAAAAATACTACACTTTAGTGAAAATTATAAGTGGGCCATGGTGTGTAGTGAAAAGTATTGTCATTTTGTTCTCTTTTAGATAAGAGTAGATAGATAGATAGATAGATAGATAGAAAGATAGAGATAGAGAGATAAAGAATACTAAGTGGGCCCACGTTTTGCATTTTATTGGGCAGGTGTGTAGTGAAAAAATATTATACTTTACTCTCTTTTATATAAGCGTATAGATGTAGATATAGATATAGATATAGATATAGAGATAGAGATAGAGAAATAGTAATAATAATAATAATGTATAGATTATATGATTATTATATAGGTGGGGCCCACACAAGTTCTTCTCTTTTATAATCTTATTATTATTATATAAGTGGGGCCCAAGTTCTTCTCTTTTAGAATTGGGTAATAATAATATATAGATTATATTATGATTATCTAAGTGGGGCCCACACAAGTTCTTATCTTTTATCATCTTATTATTATTATTATCTTAAGTGGGGCCCACATCTTGCATGTGATTGGGCAAGTGTGTAGTGGAAAAAGTAAAAAGTTGTACATCTTGCTCTCTGTTATAATAGTAGTATAGATATTAATCCTTATTAGTGTAGGCGGTGGTAAGGAGTGACAGATTTCTAGATGATATAAATCCAAATCTTTCCTACTACATAATATTGTCATATCTTTAAAAAATAAAAAATAAAAAATAAATCAATCAATCACTAACAAACTAGACCTGACCCGTGATTGTCATACGGAGGTTTGGTATGATTGAAAGTCCGGGATCCTAACCCTAGAGGTGGGATGAATAGGGTGAGCTACAAGTTAGTGACTAATTATGCCAAATTTTAACTTCTTTAAAATTAACTAGTTACAAGTGATAATTATCAAACAAAATGCGGAAGCTAACAAAAACAATCACCATAACCATACACCATTACACAGTGATTTATAGTGGTTCGGCCTCAATGCCTACATCCACTACTGGCTTGTGAATTAACACCCCACCGGATTTTCACTATCTGTGCTTTTCAAAAGGCTAAGCAATAACCTTTACAATATGCTTTCCAAGGCTAAGCAATAACCTCTTACACTATGCTTTCCAAGGCTAAGCAATAATCTCTACAACATACCTTTCAAAAGCTAAGCACTAACCTCTACAAAATGCTTTTCAAAGGTTAAGCAATAACCTTTACAAGAAGAATATTTTCTCTTAAAGTAGTGTTTACACAAACACTAAAAAAGATATAATTTAAACTCAATTACAATGCCTCTAAAATAGGTGGATATGAAATTGAAAATCTAACTCATACAAACACTATATGAATGCAAAGGTGTTTACTCATGATGTGTGTGTGTGATAACTTCAATCAAGTTAAAAAGTAAGCTCAATTAATATATGCTCAACGCATTTAAAAGTTAAGGCACATAAAAAGACTTGATTGAAGTGAAATGCAAATCACATGTATGAATACTAACTTGTTGATGAAATGAAAATCAAAGGCTCACAAGTTGTATGAAACTAATTAACTCTAAACATTTGATGCATGTGTAATGTTGTTTCCAAAACCAAATTAATTTAACTAAGGTTTAAATGAATGAAAACAACAAATAAAGATTCAACCAAGTAAATAAATCATGCTATAAAAGAAATCAAAGATGTTGGCTAAGCTTGATTAAAGAAGATTTAAAAAAAAACTTGGTTTGAAATCAAGGTGAAGAACCCAAGCCAACTTAGATCAAAGATTAAATGAAAAATGGATTCAACACATCATAGCTATCATGCTAAAACTCATTTACCAATAATTTAAACAAAGCATATAACATATGATTAATAGAAGTAAAGCTTACTTAGAGTTTTAATTTCATTGATCCAAGCTTTAGCTTCACTAATGACCCCTAAGTCTCTCTTAGTTCATCCCCTTTTTCTTGTCTCCAAACTCCTCAAGAGTGGTTCTTAGTTCCTCTCTTTTTCAACACACTTTTTCAGAAGGAATGAACCTCATTTTATACTCAAAAATTGAGTTCCTGCGAGTCCCCGGTCGACCTGGGCTCAACGGTCATAAATCTGACCGTTTGAAAAAGAGCTCCAACATTTCTTTCTCGGTCGACCGAGCACACTGCAGGTCGACCCGGGCCCAAAGACCAATTTCCCCAAAAATGCATACTAAAAGATAATTTCTTATGGGGACTTTTAGGCCATTAAATCAAGCTTGGAATCATGATTTAAATCAAACTAAGAGGATTAAAAACATGAAACATAAAAAACATAAAAAGATTTGAAAGATTTAATACATAGGCTAGCTTGATTTATAAAACTTCTTTTCAAATTTAAATGCATCCATGTTTAAAATCAAAACATGCATAAATCAATATTTCTATAAGTCTTAAAAACAATGCATATGTAAATCATGATTTCAAGATTTTCTAAATCCATGCATGTGTGAAAATTCAAATGATGCTAAAATAATAATGCATCCATCAAATTACAATAACACAAAATCCCTAACAATAGAACACGCCATGGATTGATGTGGGTGTGGATTAATTGGAAATACCAATTGGGTCGGGTTCAAGACCTGAACCCGCCCCACCCCATTGCCATCCCTAGTTACTTACATTATATGCAACTAGAATGCATCATGCATGTATCAATCGTATCCATGTGAGTTCATTTTCAGGTGAAAAGTCTTATAACAGTAATCAAAATACATATGTATGGATTTATATGGGGCAAAACTTGACCTAACTCATTAACCCAACCCATATTTGACTTATCCAACCCGACTCGTAGAAAATACAAGTTGATCAAGAGTCAAGGTATCTTAACTCGCAACCCAATTAACCTCACTTGACCCAATCTTCACTTGTAAAAGGGAAGCTTAAGCCCAATTTCAGTTCAAAAACTATATGTAGTCCATTACTCGATATTTTGTTTGTAAAAGGTTGGGCCAAGGTCCATTAACAATTTTCTAGACCATCATTGAACCAATCCATCTAATCTTAGGCCCATTTGTAAATACTTTGCCCAAGCCCAACATTATTTTAAAAACTATATGAATTTTAATATTTTTCATGAATATATATATATATAGAGAGAGAGAGAGAGCAGGCTCTCCTAAGTTGGACCTTACCTTATCCTAAGCTGGTATAGTGCTGGTTCCACAAATCAAAGTTAATTATATATGTTTTTTGCATGATGAAACTGGAAAATCTAGTTCTAATTGGATTTATTTCAATTTTGGAGACGATTATCATGCAAAAGACAATGATAAGTCGATAATCGACTTTGATTTATGGGACTAGCACTATTTCAGCTTACGATAAGGTAAGCTTCAACTTAGGAGACACTACACCAAAAATCGGAAATTGGAACGGAAAAGCGTTCCTAATCCTCCCGTTCCTAATCCGTTAAACCGTTCCAATTTCCGTTCCAATTTGGATTAGGAACGGTTGGTACCAAATTGGAACGGAAATTGGAACGGTTTAACGAATTAGGAACGGGAGGATTAGGAACGCTTTTCCGTTCCAATTTTCGATTTTTGGTGTAGTGAGAGTTGGCCCCATATATATATATCACATTTAAGTTGTTTGCATTGGATATAGATGTGAGGGCCCCCATCCTATCTCTCATAGTAAGGTGAGAGGTGCTCTCATAGGAGCATTTCTCATATATATATATATCACATTTAAGTTGCTGGCATTGGATATGGATGTGAAGGCCCCCACCCTATCTCTCATAGTAAGGTGAGAGGTGCTCTCATATGAACATCTCTCATACACACACACACACACTAGCAACAACACCCTTGGCAAAAAGTAAGATATTACATTTTTGAATTTATGAGATATCAAAAATAATTATAAATATATAAGAATATATTCATGCATATTTATATAAAACAGTCAACACATCTTCAATCACAAATACAAGTGGTCAACATCAACAATAAACTATTACAAAGATAAAGTTAAAAACTCGATTCAACAACAACATAAAAATAATAATAACAGCAATAATTACTAAAGAAGATATAGAAAAGAAAATTTTGTTAATATATATATAATATTAGTAATAAGAAATGCATTCAATTTTTTATTACCTATTGATAATTTCAAAGCCTAATAAAACAAAGACAACCTATTTGGACTTGTTTATGCAACAAGAGGATTCTAATTTATGCAGATTTTTATTTCCTCATGAGAATGGAATTTTGTATTTTTCGTAGAAAATCAAAGTCCTCTCTATTAAGGAAATATAATTCCTTTTTTTTATTTTATGCAGGGAAAATATGTCACACCAAACAACATAATATTGTTAACAAAAAAAATCATAAAAATGTGCAATCCCTGCGTTGCACAAATGCACCATTTTTTTATTTTCACATAGGCCAATGGTCATTTCAATCCCTCCACACAAATTTCTTTTCTACCCTTTTGAAGTAGCATCAATACCATTTTAGAACTGATCAAACCGTTTTTAAAAAAAATATTTGAACATCTTAACTTTAAAAGCCATAAATTATGAGACTTTAAAACCACACACTATTGTTATTTGATCCCAGTAATAATTGGCTCACCTTGGATCAATGTATATATCTCTTAATTATGAGTCCATGTGGGCCAACAGAAGTGTAATTTATGGTGGGCCAAACCTAGGGTCGTATGTCTATATAATTATATCAGAAAATAATGCCTATAAGATTCAACAAAAAAAGAAACTCCAACCTTAAAACATTTTTATCACAAGCCCATCCATGAGGTGGTCTACTAGAATGTACCCCTCACAACCCACTCCCCATTTGCTTTAATATATATACCCAGGGCAAAAAGTAAGATATTACTTTTTAATTTATGAGATATCAAAATTAATTATAAACATATAAGAATATATTCATACATATTCATATAAAAACAGTCAATACATCTTCAATTAATCATGCATACAAGTGTTATCTTCACATAGGCCAATGGTCATTTCAATCCCTCCGCACAAATTTCTTCTCTACCCCTTTGAAGTAACACCAATACCATTTTAGAATCGATCAAACCGTTTTTTAGCTCTAGATTTAAAAAAAATGTTTAAACATCCTAACTTTAAAAGTCATAAATTATGAGACATCAAAACCACAGGCTAGTGTTATTTGATCCCAATAATAATTATCCCACCTTGGATCAATGTATATATCTCTAAATTATGAGTCCAAGTGGGCCCACGGTAGTGTAATTATGGTGGGGCAAACCTAGAGTCATTTCTCTATATAATCATATCAGAAAATGATGCCTATAAGATTCAATAAAAAAAGCTTAAACCTCAAAACATTTTTATCACAAACTCATCCATGAGATGGTCTACCAGAAGGTTGGGTCTGATTTTTGTTCACGTGTGACAATGTCTTAATAGAGTAGAGCTTTATCTAGAAATTAAAAGAAAATGATATTTTTAATGAAAAATTTATCAATGTGAACTGTTAAAAGGTGGGCCTCAAATATTAAAATGAAAAAATGACAATCTTGAGAGGATGGAAGATAGATGGTGTTGAGAGAAAGAATAATCTATAATCAATATTGTCCTAGAAAACTAATATCTATGCATAATGTCACGTCCCCCGAACCCGATTAGAGAATAAACCGGATCCGGGGAGTGAAATTTAGGGCTAATTAAAAAAAATTCCATTTAGGCCCAATGATCGTAAGTCCGCTGTGAGGATATAATATTTCAAGCCTCAAATATAATAAGAATATGCGGAACTCATACAATTCTAGGCATATTTGGATATCAACAATGAATAATGAATCTCAATATATATTAAAGTTGAACAAGGAATAAAATAAAATTTAAAAAATGAAGTTAATTTATTACAATGACCTTCCCACTAATCAAGGCCATTTAAAACAATAATGATGTCAATGATATAAAAGTTTCAACGAGAGATAAAAAAAGAATATAGAATCTAATGAGGTCCCCATGAATCTCTCCCGTGCCAGGATCAATGACGCTACTCTACGTCATCGGCACGCCACTCTCGTTCCTTCTCAGTCGGTTGGAGATCCTCTGGGATCTCCTCACCTACTTGCTTCTCGTAGTAGTATTCACATGAGGAGTTTGCACACCAAAGGATAGAGTCAACGACATGTTGAGCAATAGATAAGCAATATATAAATAATCATGACATGCATCAAGTATAAGAGTAATGACAAGTATAATAATCAAGAGAATACAAGGAATCAAATCTAGGCATAAAGCATGAATAATAACCATCCGAATCATAAATAGAAATCCTAGCAATCTAACAATCACCACTACCAATGTAATGCAATGCACAAGAGGGAGACTCCGTGGATGTCCAAGCCACCTCACGGGGTACCTGTAACAATCCTATCCGGACTACTGATACCAAAGTCCGGCTCCAGGGGGATCCTAGCTCCCGGTCCTGGGAATAGTAGCACGGTCCTAGCCCGCTCCCAACTATTCAATGCCATGGACGCCGTCCAAAGTCGACTGCCCACCCCGATGTCCGAGTAACTGGCTCATCAATAATATCCCAAACTGCAGCTGACCATGATATGCAAATAATAATAATAATAATGTGGTGTTGATACGAGAATAGACAAAGACAAGCAAGTCTGGCTAGCTCAATTTACAAGATATGTTCGTAGGGATTATCTCATTCAAATCAATACAAGACAAAACCAATCACATGGGAATCCCTTCAGTCTAGCCAGTCATGTTCATCAATTACATAACACGGGGTACTAAGGTACACTCTAAGTCCGGTCTAAGTCCTAATTCTACAAGGGATTATGTTTTATAATTAGTTAAGTGTTTTATGCCAAGAGAGAGTATACAAGGAATTATAACAACGGATGCGATTAAATAAGTCAAGGAGGAATTACGAACCATCCCTAGGCAAGTGGTGTCATCCATGTATCCTACATGTTCTAACGGAGTACGTGTTGAATTGGATCAACGATGCTTCTAAGGAAATCCCTTGGTGTACAATCATGTTAAGCATCCATTAATTCAATTTCATACGCATTCGGTCATCTCATGTTTAATACACGAATACCTAGACACTTAATCGAAGCACACCAAGCCACGTGCTACGATTTAATCCCCATTAATGGTCAACTGATAGTAGGTTCTTGGTTTCCAACATCTAAGGCCCAAACCTAAGTTATTAGTCTCATTTCTAATAAAATATAGGCTAGGTCAATAATCTGGGTTTTTACATCACTTCCCGACCTCCGATCGTGATGAAACTAGAACCATTGGATTCTACATCTCAAGAGCTTTCCAAAGGTATATTATGTGTAAAATTCCGACGGGCAGATTAAAAGTTATGGGCATTCCAAAATGGTATGTTTATATGCCCCTTGGGTTCCCGGCGTCTGGACGCCCGGAACGAGTAAGGTCGCCTTGGGCTTCTGCCTTCTGGCGTCCGGACGCCCGGAGGCAGAAACCCTCCGCAGACGTCCAAATTTACCCTGTTTCTTCAACTAACCTTCACAAGCACTATACCCTGCACGAAATTGAGCCTCCTGCTCTCCCAAAAATCCATTCTCATCAATTTTACATCCATTCTAACAAGTTAGAAACATCAAAAGGGGTACCAATTTAACAATTAATCCAATCCATACCACAAATCTAACTTAAGAATTAAAGTAATCCAAAATCACTATCATAACCAGGCTTGGTATTAGGGAAATCTAACAAGAAAATCAGTACAATCAATGGAGAAGCATACACCATGCTTAATTATAAATTGCAAATCTACTTGCCTCAACCAAGAAGATGATTAGAAATTGGAAAAAAGCTTGAGGAGAAGCTCTATTTCGCAAAACCCACAATCTAATCCGACCAAACGCAATCTAGAACGCAACGGAGAAGAACAGAAAGAAAAAGATTAAGATCAAGCCTAAATCTAACCCAAAGAGAATCGATTGAAAAGATGAAAGTGAGTAAAACTTACCCAAACCAGGATCAAGAGAGAGAGAAGATCGAGAAGAAGAAGATAAGCGGTTCGGATCGTAGCAGTGATCTGTCAGGGAAGGAGTTCTGGAGCCTTGGAAGAATGAGGAAGAAGAAAAAGGTTGTTGTAGCTTCGTTCGTTGCAGAGATGAATAATAAATTAGGGCTAATCTCTGATTAAGAAGAGAGGGAAGGGAGAAAGACTAATTTGCCCTTAAGTGGGTCCGGTGAAAGAATGGACCATTTGAAGGGTTTCTGATCGTCGGATCGCGACAAGTCAGGAGACAAAAAATGATCAGCGCGACGAGACCTTTCCAACGAACCCAAAATCACGGTGATAGGAATTTTTTCAGAAAAAACACTCAATTTTCCCTAATTTGCAAACTACCCCCCTGCTAGGATCAAACGAACTCGAAATCGAACGAAACTTCGCAAACACTATTCTAACACTAAAAGAAACTCACTAAATGCCTAAACTCACTTAAATATCTAAAATTACAATTAATTATAATAATAATAAAATAAACAGGTCAACGGGCCTGCTATTGGGCCCAATTGACCCAGTAAGGTCGTGGACCTTACACATAATCCATGAGTGGGCCCCACTTCAGAAATAAGTTAAATGTGCGCGGCCCACTAATTGATTTGCATCCATTAAGAAACCAGACAACAGCCAATAGGCTTGCCTCCCTCCATCAATGGGGCCCACTCTTAAAAAAAAGGGGTTAAGACAACGATAATTGACTTTTATAGTGCTGGTCCTTAAAAAAAAGGAGAGCCTGCTCTCCTAAGTTGAACCTTATCTTATCCTAAGCTAGAATAGTGTTAGTCCCACAAATCAAAGTTAATTATATCTGTTTTTTGCATGATGGAATTAGAAAATCCAGTTCTGATTGGATTTATCTCGATTTTGGAGACGATTATCATGTAAAAGACAACAATAATCGACTTTGATTTATGGGACCAGCACTGTTTTAGTTTAGGATAAGGTAAGCTTCAACTTAGGAGAGTTGGCCTCATATATATATATCATATTTAAGTTGTTTGCATTGGATATGGATGTGAGGGCTCCCACCCTATCTGTCATAGTAAGGTAAGAGGTGCTCTCATATGAGCATCTCCCATATATATATCACGTTTAAGTTGTTGGCATTGAATATGGATGTGAGGGCCCCCACCTTATCTCTCATAGATCCAATAATATATATGGGAGATACTCCTATGAGAGCACCTCTCACCTTACTATGAGAGATAGGGTGGGGGCCCTCACATCCATATCCAAAGGCATCAACTTAAATGTGAAGGCCCCCACTCCTATCTCTCATATAAGGTGAGAGATATCTCTCATCGGAGCAACTCCTTTGAGAACTATACACTACATTGAGGAGACTGTTTTTACAATGATTTTGATGTTTTATAAGTGGGCTCATTGTCGTGCTATTTTGTTCTCTCTCTCTCTCTCTCTCTCTCTCTCTCTCTCTCTCTCTCTCTCTTCCTTCTCTTATCTCCACTAAGAAGATGACATGGGCCTTAAAATCATCTCTTCCTTCTCTTATCTCCACTAAGAAGATGACATGGGCCTTAAAATCATTTGCGGTCCACAAAAAATGGCTCCCTCCCCTTGAGAAACCTCACTCTGATAGTATAGGCCCATTGTTAGTTTGATCTCTACAAAATATTATATTTTTATAATATTTTATCTCTAATTATAATCTTCTAAAAGTTATCGATCACTCCAACTGTGGATCATTTAGGTCATTTTCTGAGAAAATCCTCGCTCCAAGGTGCAAGACCTAATGAATCTTAATGGATCCAACTGCCCTACCTTTAGTCTCCATTTTAGGACTTGATGGGCTGAGTCAAGGTCCAAGGTGCAAGACTTAGTGGACCTTTATAGATTCAACTACCCCCACCACTAAGATTCAATTCTCTATATTACTTATGCTTTTATAATAGTAATGTTATTTTTGTTTTTTCTTTTAGAAAGACACTTTCATTAAAAAGAACTAAGCCAACAACAGAACAAATGACAAAAAATAAAACACAACAAGAATTAGGACCCTGCACCCCTTACCCCAAACATGAAGAATACAAACATTTTGCAATACTGTGAGCAACTAAGTTTAGTCTCCTAGAAATAAAAGAGAAATGATCATCCACCTCAAAATCTTTGGTAACAGAGACACTGAATGTCTTGCAAAATATGATCAATAGATCAATTATATAAACCTCAAGGGGTAGCTTATTTGGCCGAGGACCACGGTTTACACCAGAAGGTTGTAGATTCAAAACTGTACTACCACACTGGGGTTGTAGGGGAGTTTGCCTGGCTTCCCTCTGGGCCAGGAGGAATTAGTCCAGCCCAAAGGGTTAGGAACCCTCTGATAGAAAAAAAAAGAGACCAATTATAGGATCCATTAATAGCGCATCTATCAAAAGGTGAACATCATGAAAATCACGAGCTTTAGCTACAATCAAAGTAGAAAGGATCGCTCTCGCCTCAACTTCTTTATAGGAAAAGAACTTTGGGCCATCAATGGAACCTACATCCACCAAACAACCTTCATCCATAAAGTTATTTATGTTGTAGCCAAGGATCAATCAAGACTTGCTTAATTTATTTGGATTTGGCTTGGGTCTTGTTGTAAGGGAAATTTCTTACGAAGAAGAACGTGCTATCGCAAATATAAATAGACAATTAAAATAAATAATTAAGAAATAAGAGTGAGGCAAGGTACTGTTGGTA
Source organism: Cinnamomum chago (assembly GCA_038049695.1). NCBI lineage: Eukaryota > Viridiplantae > Streptophyta > Magnoliopsida > Laurales > Lauraceae > Cinnamomum > Cinnamomum chago. The sequence continues at coordinate 22,571,797 of CP142462.1, read as the reverse complement.
CACCACTTAAAATTCTATCTCAAAGGCAGCAAATTTCCCCACTTGCAGGTGGTTTTTCGTGGAAAGTCTGTCCCCAAGATACAATGCCTCTGTCTCCACAATGTGCACGCCAAATAGACTCGAATCAAAGTTCTCCACAATGTGCATGCCAAATAGACTTAAATCAAAGTCACCCAATACCAAAGCGATATAAAATATATAGGAAAGGGATTGGTAGAAACTAGTTTTTCATAGTTAATACATAGACATAATCAAATTGATTGGAGTCCTTATAAGAGAACACGAAGAAAGTTGTCTCTAAGTGACACTTAAACCGTCACACCCTTCCATAATTATATAAAGGGAAATGCTCAAGTGAGAACTAGATCTCACCGTGTTTTCATAGGTGGAGCCCACCTAGCAGCCAATGCACAAACTGAAAGCCCCTTCATAGTCACTAACTTCGAGATTTGGCACCCATCCAAACGGACTGTACTGTTGGATGAAGAGTTGAATTTATTTTAATATCAAGCCATTAGACTCATAGGCCATTAATGAAGGGGCTAGGGCATGAGATTTGTTAGGAAAATTGTGTGGCCTGACTGCCATTGAGCCCACGCCAGATCGAGCCCGGCGGTGTGCCAGGATGAACTCCTAGTAAGTCTTGATCTAGTTGAGTCAGATAAGGATCAAACTCTTGGTGATAAAGTTTGAATCAAGTTTAGACTATTGGTTGGCAGAATTCCCACGCTGGTCAGGAGATGTGGGATTATAGGAGGGGTAGAGTCCGGATAGAGTTGTAATTCCTAGGGATTGCTTTATATAAGGGAGATGGAAACCCTTGGTTAATCATCCAGTAGATCCGATTGTACATCATCATATACTCTAGTCCATATATACATCTCTAGCTTAGTAAAGCCTTAATGAAGGAATACACATCAATTCCACCAGTGGGGTCCTCGAGATTGAAATCTTAAGTTTCTCTCCCACATTTTAAATATATAGATATCACAATTCAGTATCATGAGGGATTGTGGAATTATGGTTCCATTCATCGATGTAATGGCAGATTCATAACATTTGCACTAGCTCATCGGTTCTTACCAACTTCAAATATCAATGAAGAGATCCAACATGATGGCCACTTGGTTTACTGCATCACAGGTTATATCCCAGCTTTTGTTCTCCACAATGCTACCATGTCTGTTTTCTTTATACTAGAAAATCAAGACCTTTGCCTATTTGTTAAAATATAACTAGACATGGACTCCCTTTTGTCCAAGTCACCATCCCAAGAGGCAATCATACAACCATGCAATTCCAAGACAACAATCGTGCCACAAAAAATGGTGTAACAAATGTCTTTGATGTACCCAGATCCCCTTATTCACTTGCCATAACAAGCACGCCCGGATAACTTTAGGAATCTAATTATGAGACCAACGACGATCCATTTCCAATCTCATAAATCTGGAATTATAGCATTATATGCACGATGAGGATGTCATGCATTATGCACCTCCCACTATCCTTGAGTAAGGCATGTCTCTGGTCATGAGCATGTCCTTCTCACTAATGGGATTCTGACTGTTGGACAATTTCATAAACATGTAAATGGGAGTTTTGATTGGCTTGCACATCTTCATATCCAACTGTTTTAACACAACGTCCTACTCGGACCCATATGACAAAGTCCGTACCAGATTCGGCTTACATGGTTGCTGCATATGCCCAGTACATCATGCTCCAATCCATGTTTTCCATCTCGAATCAAGACTTCAACACTGTTGTTTGGAGATTGCTTCCAATTCGCCACCAACAATCAATGTCATCCAATGAAAAATATATAATAACTCCCACTGCTTTGACCTAATTGTATATCTCATATGCCGAGGATAAACTAATTTCACGTATGGCCTCGTGTAATTCCATGTTAAGATAATTTGTATACAAATATCCTCATGATCTTTGCACTACCAAATCCGCAAATTACATGTAAAGCTTTTCCTACTTTTTGCCGTTTAGGGACTTTGCATTTACATCCACCAGGTGCAACTACAGATTCTCACAACCAACCATTGGCCTTAGGATTCACATGATGGATAGGAATTTACGCTCGGAGAGAAAATCTCCATGTAACCAAATCCTTCCATTTTTAAATCCTTGTGCTACCCATCGTGCTTATCTATGAATCTGTCATTGTCATTTTATGGCCAAGAACCCATAGCCTTTTCAATCCTTATTTGGATTGGCCAATTGCCATGCTTGGTTCTTATTTTGTTTTCACATCCATAATGTATGATCAATAACCATATTACATCGATTAACAACTAATAACAAATTAAGATTTTGCATGATTTTTACCAAATAACGGCACCAATCATCAAACCACGTCAAATGTTATCAATCCTACAGGACTCCCAATAACCCGGGTTGTTCATTGTCAAGTGGGCCCTGGCCAGGACTTACACTTCCAGCGCTGCCAACGTTGAAACTCTCACTTTCCACAAGACCCTCCATCCGTAGAGATGTTGTGGTGTATCTCTAGGATTTGTATGGGATCCACAAGGAATCACACATTTTGACTTGTCGTTATAATCCGATATTCGTGATTGATCACACAATATTCCTTTGGATGATTCAATTTTACAATGAAAGAAGAGTTTTCTTCGTTTCCATTTGCAGTTGGTATTATAATTGTGGCCCACAATAGTTTGTGTACAACACATCCCACAATGTCATAGGTCAAGTTTAGGTTTAGCACCAGTCCATAACTCAAAAATGGGTCTTTCGGGCTAAATTTTAGGAGATGTTTGAGTCAATATATATTGTGCACTCAATAATACCTCCCCCTTACAGCACACAGTGGAAGATACATGTGGTTAACATGGATCTAATATATATAAAAAATTCCAACCACACCATTTTGGCTGTGGAGTGTACAGAATCAAATATAAATGTATGATCCTCTCCATGCACAATATACTTGAATCGTTCATAGGTAAAAACCCCCACTTAACGGATCTTATCCATTAACTTTTCGGCCCTATTGATCAATGACTTAGCAATATATCACTCGAAGCATTTTTACAGTGCCTCGAGCTTCTATCATAACAGATAAATTTTAATGTATTTGCTAAAATCACCAATTGGAGTAACAAATCACTCCCACCCATTTAAATTTGGACAAATAAAATGGTCAGGATATTTTAGAGTATATGATATCATTCAACCTCACTTCTAGTTATTCTGGAAAAAGTATGTATAGTCATTTTCCACCTAGACATGGTTCCAATGTACTAAAGTTAGGTAAATGTATCACTTCAACCAATCCATTTATTCTGTCTCTGTTGATGTGTCATATTTTCAATGCCATAAGTATGCCAAACCACACGTCCAACATGTACAAAATAATTAAAACTATAAGATTTATACAATACAAGCTTTATCAAGCAAGTAAATATCATCTCAGAAATAAAATAAAATAAAAATTGCAACAATCTCCCATGCATGCAAATTACAACTATGCCTCGGAACAGATTTCCTTAATCTATTTCATCACCAGTTGAGCCACGAATTTACTCATCACAGAGTAGTAAGTAGTAAAACATCCCCAAAATATAACAAATTGGATTTTTAGAGTCAATGTAATTTATACTCACGTCCTTTTTGAAAACACATCACAAAATTGTTCCATATTTATAGATGCTTACAATCTTCGGATTTTGTTTTCATGAATTCAAAAATTCAATTTCCATCCTTGAGATCACATGGAAAGCCACAAATCGATCCACCAGTTCCGTTCTGACACATTCATCAGATCCACCGTTATATGACTATAACCTTTGTATCTGATCCACTAGGTTGTCTATCCCGTCATATTCTCTTGTCCCCTTGACTTAAATACATTATTGTTATTTCTTGCCTCAAATTTCATTGAAATTTAAATATTTAAGAGGCTTTGGGACTTAAGAGATATACCCCCACTGAATTGGAAGTCCATGACAATAGACATAGAATTGGAACACATTGATCAATTAGTTTTCCCATCGTGGTCAACACTTTATAAGTGATCCGATCAACTTACTTGTCAATCACGCATCCATCAGGCAATCAATAGTACATGCATGCATCATAGATTATTTTCTTCTAAGATCTAGTAGTTGTTATCAAATTCTAAACCACTAACCAGATATCATGTTTCTTTGTGCCGTTGGATTGTGCTCACATACTTTTGCTTAAATCCATGACCCCTTGATCCCCACATCAAATATTTAGCATATCAATTATTATCCCTCCACTGCATAAGGTAATACTCAAACTACCATTAAATAATATTGCAGTGGTCGTCAAGGGTTCATCGAAAGAAAATACACGTTGGATCTTATCTCAACAAATAAACGCACAATACCTACATAGGGCACATACCCAATATCTTTGCATAAGTGGGTTCTTCTTGACGAAGATATCGCTCTTGGCCAGGTCATACAATGTAGATTTATATAAGAAATATCCAACTCATAAATAAAAAGAAAAATCAAGATACCACTAACCGTGATCACTGACCAATAACTTTTCTAAACATTGGATCGTCAATCTTTCACTGCTTCTGGATAAATCTCGTTGCCAGGAGTCCGCAGGCGCAAACGGATCGTCCATCAGAGCTCAGATGACCCAGATATCGCGTAACAAAATTTGAACATAAGATGACTACAACATGTCTGAAAAATATCTAACCATTGGATCCCAAATTTGTCAATGCCACTGGATAGTGCTCATCACCACGATTCCGCAGAATCAAACCGCTTGTCCATCCTAATCTAGATGAAAAAGTTATGGATGGTCAAAGCTGTTGTTTGACTATTGATTGGGCCGCCTAGCATCTGCAACAAGTCAGCTATTTCTCGGGTTGGATCAGGTCGGGTTGCAGTAAGGTCTGGTCAGGATAAGAGTCAAATTTGATCCCCTCTGGACCCATCCTTAGATGGGACACACAAATGAGCTCCATAAAAAGTTCTCAGGGTCTCTCCGTGAGAACAGTTCTCACTAGAACAAGCCGCTTATATAAGTAATATAATATACATAAAAGAATGTTTAAGAACACGCCCTTCGTAAATAAGTACTCATATTATCTAATAAAAAGATACTAGACTAAATGCATTTCTTCACAGGAGAAAGTTGTACAGAATTTAGAAGATAACCAACACTGGTTCCAAGTCCTAAGCTTAACTGGACTTGAACCCAAGTCACCTATTTTAATTTCTATAGAGCCACATAACCCAACACATCAAGAATTGGCATAATGGTTAGATATACCCTTCATTATACAGTACTGGCGTAGGGTTCAATCCACCGTCAGTTGTTGACCCATGGCTGGCACTTCACCCTTCAATGCCAACCCTAAAATGACCTTCTAGGATGACAGGATTGACATCATGTGTACAAAATGCATTCCGAAACCAAGGTACGCGATCCAAACTGCATATGGGTCATAGATTTTTTATCACATGGGAACATGATCTAATTAATCTATCATAAATCACGATCCAAAATCACGGAGTCTCTTTGCCGGAATGGAATACATATGAATTCATAGTCATGTGAGCTCCTCTCAAGAATAATTAAAGAGATGGGAGACGAAGATGATAAGAGGTGCATATGTAGATGAGACTTCAACTTCTTCAGTGTTTGAATTAGTAGGGTGATGGGTGCGTATTCATTTCTCATCTTCCTTTGATTCAATTTCCATTAAACACTAGGCGATTTGATAGCTATTCTTGAATATTTATCCATGCCTTTTCATTTTTAACCACTTATAGAAAAAAAAAAGTCCTAACATTCCTAGGAATTCAATTACAACAAACATTTGGGCCCTAATGAACTTTCTCAATTGAACTAGCTAATCACATTTTTCATTAATAATTGTCAATAACATGGCCCAACTGTTGCTAGCTTCAAAAGAAAAAAATACCAAAAGAAAAACTCCCAACCACGTACAATTGTAGACCTTTAGATAGAATGCAGAATGAATCCCTTCCTGTCACTTTGATTAGATGATCTTTACCGTTGGTCGGGTCATTTGTTGGGATAATCTATTTCAAAAACTAAGGTCATCTGATCATGGTGACAAGGAGAGTCCATGAGTAACTTAAAGGGGAATTTTCAAATAAGGCCTTAGGTTTTTGTCTTATTTCAAAAATTGACACAAGTCTCAAAACTTTTCAAATTAGTCCATAAGTTTTTCAATAAAATTTCAATTAAGGTCATCTGGTCACTTAAATGTATTTTTATGTCATTTTCTCTCAATTTTTTTTTAAAAATACCCAAAGTACCTTCATTTAAAGCCATGACATAGTTCTGATAGCTACTACATTTAGCCGATCTCTGTGGAAATGCTAGTTTTTCTTGATCACTTTATGACTGTTAGTGAAAAAATTGAAGAAAATATAGAGGAAGTGATTTCATTAAAGGATAATTTGCGTAGTTTAAAAAAAAATTTGAAGAAAAAAGTTGTCGGAAAATAGCTTTAAATGGATGAATGTCCTTAATTGAAAACTTCATGAAAAAATTAGGGACTAATTTGAGAACTTTTAAAACTTATATTCTTTTTTGAAATAAGGCAAAAACTTAAAGACTTATTTGAAGTTTTTCCTAACTTAAAATTCTCACTTCTTAAGCAAAGAAATACAAGAAAAAAATGGTAGGTGAGCACTGTGTATAAAATCTCCACAATATAAGAGGATATCACTTGGAATTCATTTAAACAATCAGTAGTAAACAAGAATAAGCAATTGTTAGAAGTTCATTCTCCAAAACTAGGATGACCAGTTGCTAGCTCACCTTTAGTCTCTCTCCCATTCCAACCCCACCAACTTCATCAATTATCATTCTCCTGACCCTCCATAACCATCTTCCTTTTTCTTGGATGGACATCGACAATATGACTAGAACTTTATCCTGGACAACAAGGACATGAGTAAGGTTATACCAAAAAAAAAAAAAAAAAAAGTACATGAGCAAGGGAGTCCACTAGTCCCCACGTTGGATGTTATGATAAGTGGGATTCTATCCATTCCTCTTTTCCTAGAATTGGGTCATGTTTTTGTCGTTGGGAAAGCTTGTGGCCTCTCCATATCTGCACTTTGAAGTATCCTGACTCCCACGAAATGAGGATGATGTTTGGTGCCATTTTTTTTTTTTGGGTACAAACAGGATTTGACTCCAAAATTAGATTATTGAACTTCTTATGATTGATTGCTTACATCCAAACAGGTATTATTGTTTAATTTGGAGATAGATTTAAACAAGAGGCAATGTTGGAAGGTGCTTATTCTCACCAAGGCAGAGTCTTGTCTTCGAGCTATGTTAGTACTTTTTTTTATTTGATTGGCTTCCGGGCAATAGGAGACCTAGGTTTTCTAAGTAACCGGCGGACAATCGCTATAATGTTATTTTCTTCATTATTTTGTCATTTGAGGGAGGCGAGAGCTTATTATGGTGGCACATGGGCTAGGCCTGGCCTAAATGTGAACCACATGGGGTCCGCCCTAGGCTGGTGGCTGTTGTCCAGACTCCCAGTTCCCTCTTTACAAAAGTGCCAATTAAATGACCCACTTTCTTTCAAAAAATCAACACAAATGGGTAATCTTGGCCCAGCCTAAAGTTGGCTAGATTGATGTTGGATTTGAGCCCTGATAAGTATATAGGGGCTTCAGCGTGGCCCAGCACTTCATATTGTCTGACCCTGAAATGAAAAACTTGTGGCAATTAAAGAACGCAATAGAAATTGATCTTGAAAGGAATCCCACTTGATAGAGTATGCCCCAATAGTGTTGATTGGATGATCCAAACCACAAAATGGCCACACAATTAAGGGCAAAATTGAGGACACAAACAGGTTGGATTATGGTGAAGTCAGTTCAATAATATACCCAAAATTCAACCTGAACAAATGGAAGGGAACCATAATTAACATTAGATCCATCATCATCGATGGTTGGATGGTTAATAAAAATGCAACATTCATACTGGATCAGTGGATCATCCAATGAACCCTTGGACCCCAACAGTCCCATTTTCACAAACTAACACTTTGACCAGACCACACATACATTTTTCAAATTCTAAGACAACAATAATTCCGCATTGTTTAGTAGACATACAGGAAGAACAATTACTTGCTCCCCAAGGACTACATGACCAACAAGCCTTGACCCCCAAGAATATTGCACCCCTTCACTAAGTCATCTAAGGATTATATATAGAGTTGGTCAGATCAAGACCTCTCTCATCAAACCCTGTGTTAATTAAGCCTCCAAAACATTAGAACAAATGAAGAGAGAGGGAAGGCAACATGGGATGGTAAGGACCTGCATGGTCCTACCACCTCCATGGAATTCAAGGCCCAAGTCTATGGTTGTCAATAAGTTCCTCAACTCCCCGCCAACCGCCGGCCAGTACACCAAGGTGCCGGCGAAGCCGACCAATCACTTGAAATTCACCGGAAAATGCAGGACGCCGAGGTGTGTGGAATGCCACATGCGCCCGGCGTGTAAGTCTAGAGAGAAGTCCAAGGGGACCCAGAAGCTCAAATCTTGTGATGTGGCACTTGATCATCGGTTGATCACATGGAATGGAGTGGATAAACGGGTAGGATTGATTAATGTTGGAGGATCGGCGACGGGGATATTGGGTCATTTGACCGACAGGAGTTGGGATGAAGTGAACGGTGAGATGGAAGATGATGTGGATGGTGTGGGGACGGATTCATCGTCTGCGTGGTAGATGAAGAGATTGACCAGAGTGGGACCAAGGTTGATGGTGATGATAAACTGGAGTTGAGAAAGCCCTCAAATGTTATGATAAGTTTTTGGTTTTGTTTTTCACATTGCACCCCATCATCAGTGATGATTTGGGTTTCAATAATGTGAAGTATGTGAGACTGTTGATTATTATGAAGATCAATGCTATGCAAATGTTATACTCCAACCTGAGTTAATCAATATTAACTATAATTAATCGAAATTAATGCATATTAAGCATAATTAGTCAATTTAATGGTGATTAACTGCTAATATGGATCAAATGAGTCTTAAATAGATGAATTAAGCAAAATGAACAAGTTTGGAAGAGATTGGCTCAAATTGAGTTGATTTTAGACTCAAATTGGTGATGTTAAGGACTTTTCCGTAAATACAGGTTTTTGTGTATTTCATCGAATACGGTGAAATTTGATACCAACATGTGTATTTTGACGAGTGCAACAATTTTCATAATACATACATTTTTATTTGACCTGAAATTAGTCAAATGGGTCTTCATTTGACTAAAAATGGAATTAAGCATGTTGGAGAGGGTTCAATTGCAAAATTTTATGTTCTATAAAGTTCTAAATGAACCCAGAGATGAGTGCATCAACAGTTCCAGCAAAAGAATATTGAAGTGCACACCTTAGGCTATTTCTTCCTCTTTTCTTCATTTTTCTTTATCAAAGGAAAAGCTTGTAAATGGTTTTTGGAGAAACGATTGGTGATTCTCATCTTCTTCTTCATCTTCTGCTTCATTCCTTGAAGTGAAAGTTTGAGACAAATCATAGAATCTCTCCTTGTTAAGGTACAAGTAAGTAGATTCAAGTTCTTTGTGGAATTTTCAAACTATTGAGTGATTAGAGTTGTTGTTTAAAACAATCAACTCAAGAATTTCTATTTTGGAACTGTTCTTGGTATTTTCATAGAATTAGGGTTTGGAGGTTGGTGATTTTGAATCAAATAGAGATTGAAAGGAAGTGGTTTTTGTATCACCTCTACTATAAGGCAAGTATAAACAGATATTTATGTTTATATGCTAATGGATGTGGTTTTTATTGAGTTTTGTTGTAGTTTTGGTTTTGTCATATTCTTAGGGTTTGATTGATAGTATGAATTGATTAGTTGGATTAATGTTTGGAGAAGGTTTATATGAATGAATGATGAATGAGGAGGGGACAAGAGGTTCCAATTTATGTGCAGGTATTGAAAAAAAGGGAGAAAAAGATCAGTTTCAGGATTCTGCAGCTGGGTTCGTTACAGGTCCGATCGATCGGATTGTCCCTTAACTGGGGCGAATCTTGGTTTTAGGATCATAAATGGTTTATAAAAATTAGTTTAAAGATTAATTATAGTATAATTAGTGATAAGGAATTTATTACTATTTCCATAAAATGTTATCTTTAGATTTTGATCCAAAATGAAATATATGTTAATGAAAAGGTTAACCAAAGCTAGTACTTGTAATTCAACGATAATATTAGCTTCCAAAGCTAATTGGTAATACATTGATGGATTGTACAAGATTAGTATAATTTCAGAATTTATTTCTGAGTTTTAAAGATAAAGCCTATTGATCATATCAAGGCCAGCAACGTTGCTTTACCACCATGGTTGTTAATTAAGGGGACTTTAATGTACAAAATTCACATTAATCGTGTTGTCATCGAGAATAGCACGTACATTAAACAACTAAGGATTACACTTTAATGGTTGGTATTAAATAATGGGAATTGGTACATTGAATTGTGTTCAAATTGGATTGTAAATCGAAATTGAATTGAATCCGTTAGTTGTAATTGAACGGAATTATTATATTGTTACTTTTGAGTCTGGCAATACATGGTGATTTTTGTAAGCTCATTAGAGCAGTTTCTGCTATAGCAGATTATTTGGAGTGTTCCAAAACTCTATGATGATATCAGTTGCCCCTGGCCCGGGCTCTGATAAGTCCCACAATATATGAATCCGTTTATGTGTGGAAGATGGAAATCCTTCTTTTTTATGGAAGATGGAATATGAATTGAAATGTGAAATGCTATTATAGTTTGTCAAATAAAAAGACTCTTATTGATTATGAATTGAAATGTTCTTGGTCTAACAATGAGTTAGATGAATTAAATATTTATTTAGTATATACAATCATGTGATTGTTTATACATTGCTGAATTGTCAAATTCATAGTGTTATTGATGGCATTACAGGCACAACTGCACATGTTGGTCCTTCTGAGGCCACAGCGCCAGCGGAGACGTCCGATCCAGTTCCTCTAAGAGGATTAGTTGAGTGGAAGTGAAACAATATCATATGATTATGATATTTAAATGTAAGGACACGATGAGGAAATGAAAAATTATGAATCAAATCCTACTTTGGATTTGTGATTTATTGCTTTCACTATATGTGATATATATGTGATGGAAGTATAAAGATATCTATCTTAACTTCCTGTATTATTTCAAAATGGCATTTGGCTCAGGTAGCGGAGGAAATGGGAATGACATTCATGTTAATATTTCCGCATAATGTGTATTTGATATCCCTTTTGAATTTTATATGATTGAAGTTTACGGGAGTAAGTATGCGACGCGACTCGGGGTTACCTCGGATTAATCATAATCTCGGGGCTCGGGTCGTGTCAGCATGCCTTTTCTTTTCTTTTTTCTTTTTTTTTTCTTTTTTTGTTGGATCCACATCTAAACCGGATGGGTCCAACCAAATGTTTAAACCATCAAGCTAGGCTACAGATCTATGGTCTATGTCTTGAAAAGTTGTGTATGTGAAAGAAATAATTATGTTTGATTTAACATTAAGTTCTTTCCTTTTTTTCTCTCTTTATAGTTTGCTATAGTTGCATAGTCATACAGCATTTGAGCTCTTCTAATATGGTTTTAAGTTCAGCCTCAAGAGCATTACGAGCATCTATTTTGGAAGATTAGGCTAACATCAATTTTCTTTCATGGATCCTAACAATTCCCCCCAGGCCAGCATCCTCAATGGATGGGTCAAAAGTTTCCATCAAAGTTTAACTTTTGAATAAGATAAGAACAACTTGATTGACCATTCCTAAACATTGAACCAACGATAATGACTGCAACTTGTTCAGTTTTACTTTGTAGATCTAATGATACAAACTTTTTCATAGATGGTTAATCTAACGAACTCTCTTTCATTTGATAAGGTACCTGCATAATATAGTCATTACCGATATTTTTAGAAGTGGGCTTTCTCAAAAACCAAAATCACAAAAGGGGCAATTTTGATTCACGATGTTAATAATAGTTTTACATTGAACTTTGGGGCAAGGGAAGGAACTAGTGGGGGCAAGGGGCTCCTAAGAAAACCCCCTTCTATTAATGAAAAATTTATGGTTATTCACATATGCACCTCCCCATAGTGGGTCCTTAGAAACTTTGAAAAAACTGGCAAATTTATCTCCTTTTTATACATATGACCCTAAGAGGTTATTATTATTTTTTTTTCGAGTGAATATCTCCTGGTTTTGCCACTGCTTGTAACCTTATCAAATACGAGAGTTTTGTGCAGTTCCAAAAAAGAAGAAGATGGGTTTGTTAATTGACAATGAAGAGATGATAAATGAAGGAATGTTTTTACTATGACCATCATAGTTTTTTCTTAGATGGCTAAGAATGCTCCATAATAACATATTTAATGGTTAACTAATTAAACCAGTGAACTGTTTTTCATATTGTTGGATTATGGGCCCCACCTATATTTCACAAAATTTTGAGGAATGGTCAGATCATTCCTAGCCAATCAATGTCTACCTCTGTGGCCCACCTAGGCCCACTGATGATAAATCTTACCCTCTCAGGCTTACTGCTCATGTATTTACCTTTGATTATGCAATAATCACATGTCATGCATGGTTAAAAACTGTGCTAATAGTTATAGAATCAAGTGGCTCATGATGTCTCTTACACCCCTAAATCATCCATGGCCCTTTCTTTTACCACCTCCATGGTCTTACACCCTTACTAGAGACGTCATTTTCCTATCATGACAATCTATAAAAGAAATTCTTCTAAGCCAAAGAAGTAAACGGGCTAGTTCATTGTCAGGTTAGGAAATTTGAATCCAGGGTAAGTATCCTCTTTGGATGGAATTTCTAAGAGATCTGGTAAATGTGGATCATGATCAACAGGTTAGGTGTTCCACCACTACACCAAAAATCGGAAATTGGAACGGAAAAGCGTTCCTAATCCTTCCGTTCCTAATCCGTTAAAGTGTTCCAATTTCCGTTCCAATTTGGTACCAACCGTTCCTAATCCAAATTGGAACGGAAATTGGAACACTTTAACGGATTAGGAACGGAAGGATTAGGAACGCTTTACCGTTCCAATTTCCGATTTTTGGTGTAGTGCACAACGCAGGTGAATACATACTCATCAAACTTGCACCCAATTTGTCTCATCCGTGGGCTATCCATGGGAGAATACGAGGTTCTGCACGGGAATCACACCCTCTGTGGGATAATATAAGGCACAACAACCCAAGGGATAACAATGTATATCAAGCTTACAACAGATTTAGGTTATCTTATATTCAATAAAGACTAAAAATTTCACAAAACCTGTTTGCGTAGTTATCAATAAAAAAAGAGGTAAATCAGCGAGTGATTCCTAAGTATTATGTTATAAAGTCTCTAGTACATAGTATTATTGTTTAAGGCCTGGAGTTCAGAGGCGGACCCAGGAATTCTTCCTTTTGGGGGGGTGTGGGTGTTGGTCTTGAAAATTTTGAGAGGGCCACATAGGGGCTATTTTGAAAACTTTGTGTGTGTGTGTGGGTGGGTGGGTGGTAGGGTGGGTGTTTTTTTTTTTTTTTTTTTTTTTTTGGGGGGGGGGGGCGGCGGCGGCTTACATAAAAAATCATAAAAATTCTGAAAAGTTAAAGGGAGTTTTTGAAATTTGGGGGGGCTTACATAAAAAATCATAAAAATTCTGAAAAGTTAAAGGGAGTTTTTGAAATTTGGGGGCCGCCCCCCCCCCCCCCCCCCGCGTCCCCGTTTCGCCAGTACTAGAGTACCTTGAGTATGAGATTAATTAAGGCGGTGGTCCCTTAACATACTACATTAGAGTTTTTTATTTTTATTTTTTTTATAACTGATTTGCCCTTCTAACCGTTTGAATAGGTGTCATGCAATCTAATCCTGGTTTTTAGCTCCAATTCATTGTCTTTCACGGATTATTTTCAAATTTAAATGTAGTAAGATGAGTTTTCGAGTTTAAATGCAGTAAGATGAGTTGATTGTGAATCGCAAAAACATAAATTCAGGAGGCAACAGACAGTTGCAGAAGGTTGGTGTGGCCATCACAGCCGACCGGAGTTGCCTGAACCAGAGAAAGAAAACTTATAGAACCCAGTTGAAGGAGATTCCGTACGCCGGAATCGAAGAAAGGGCATCGTCGGATCTCTCCACTGGCATCAGAGAAACAGAACCACCGGAATCCACCTCGTCGTTGGTCTTACCGGAGAAGAAAGGCAGCGGGGTCCGGGGATTTATCTGAGTTTTTAAAAAATTTATCTGAATTTTTCTAAAAAATTACGTATTTTGAAATTTATTTACAATTTTTGAAATTTATTGGAATCTTTTTAATTTTTTTTTCCATCTTTTGAAATTTATTTCCGTTTTTTGAAATTTATTTGTATGTTATTAAAATTTATTTGAAATCTCATTAATGTGATTTTCATTAATCGTGGTCAATTAAATGGTAGTTGATCATTATTAATGGTATATCTCACTAATGTATATCCCACTAATCATGGGATATGATTTATATCTTTAAACAAATAAATTTTTTTAAAGAAATGGTAACTTAGACATTTTAGGTCTTCAAATTTGAAAAAATGACCTATATCATTTTTTCAAATTTGAAGACTTAAAATATCTTTTTTTATTTTAACATTTGGGGCCGACTATTATCAATCCAACCCCTGCACTGACCCCATGAATTTCCGAGAGGCCCAATTAGACAATCATCCAACTATCACGCACCCTTGATTGGAATCTAAAAAACTAATACTTTCTAAAAGTTTAAACTTTGGCCTTTGATCGAGGGTTAGAATTATCTAATAAAGTTTAAATTCTACACACGTGTAGGTTTCGTCCAGATCCGTTGATTCTCCACCACCCAAATAACTGCCATGGTCACGGTTGAGTCCCTCAAGGGAGTCTGCAGGGAGGGTCCATGAAAGACAGCCACAGGCTAACACAGCCATGTAGACTTTTCAAAGGCAAACATGCTCATTTAAACAATTTGTGCAAAGTCTGATGGAGCCCAACAGGACCAGTGACTATCTACAACTTAACCAAATAGTTACAAATGAACCACCTCACGGACAATCCCAGCCTGGAAGCACAGAGGAAACACAAATTGCAACTAATGATGTCAAACAACGGGTCTCAGCCCGTTAGCTGGGCTTAGGGATGTAAACGGATAAGTTACGGTCCGAGTCCATGGTGGACCTGGACCGGACCCACTTCGGAATTAGTTTCTTGGTTCCGGAACCAGAATCGTTAATGAGAAGATGGAATCAGAACCGTGTATGAGACGAGTCTGGATCTGAGTTCAGGTCTAGGTAGAGAATGATATTAAAAAAAACCTGATTTTTACGAGAGATTCTCAAAATTTGAGGTAATATGTTAGGTCCCGGGCCCGAACAAAGGTAGAACTGGACCCAGACCACGTCCTGTTTAGGTCACGGGCCCAAAAGAAGAACCCGAACCTGGACCCATTTACTTTTCGTGGCCTAAATAAGGACCCGGACCCGGTTTTTAAGGGGTCGGAACCGCTGGATAATAAGAGAATCCAAAACCCATTTACTTCCCTAGTTGGCCTACCTAACAAAAATCAACTTATGATGTCAAATAAACTGTTTTCAAACTCAAGTCACAGCACTTCGTAATTGTCAACAGTACATCCCACATGTTAATAATTCTGCAATTGTTTAATAGCCATACTCATAGAACAATGACTTGCTCCCCAAGGATCGACTATATGACCAACAGGGCTTGATCCCTGATCCCTCCCCTTCTCTAAAAGTCTGCTAAGGACTGTATATGGAGTTGGTCAAATCAAGGCTTCTTTCATCAAAAACTTTGTAATTAGGCCTCCAAAACAGAAGAAAAAAAACTGAAGAGGCAGGGAAGGCAACATGGGATGGTAATAGGGTTGTAAACGGGTCGGTTCCGGTTTTGGTCCATCATTAAGGAGAAGGTGAAACTAGATCTGGACCCGGAACTGTTTCGGAACCGGTTTCTTGGCTCTGGAATCGGAACTAGAACAATATAAGGGACGAGTCTAAATCCGGGTCTGGATTTAGGTAGATAATGATATTTAAAAAATATGGCTTTTAGAAGAGATTTTCGAAAATTGAGATAATACGTCAGGTTTCGGGTCCACGGATCCGAACCAAAGTGGAACCAGAACCGGACTCATTTATTTATCGGGGCCTAAATAAAGACCTAGATCGGGTTTTTAACAGGTCGAAACATCCAGATAATCGGAGAATCGAGTACCCATTTATGATAAGGACCTGCATGGTCTAACTCCTACGAACTCCATGGAACTCAAGGCCCAAGTCTAAGGTTATCTATGAACTCACCACCCCTGCAACCGCCGGCCGGTACTCCAAGTTGCCGGCCAAGCCGACCAATCACTCACAATTTACCGGCAAATGCGGGACACCTAAGTGTACGGAATGCCATGCGCACCGCACATGTTAGTCTAGAGAGAAGTCCAAGGAGACCCATAATCTCAAATCTTGTGATGTGGCACTTGATCAGCGGTTGATCACAAGGTAGGAAGTGGATAAACGGATAGGATTGAATAACGTT
Organism: Cinnamomum chago; assembly: GCA_038049695.1. NCBI lineage: Eukaryota > Viridiplantae > Streptophyta > Magnoliopsida > Laurales > Lauraceae > Cinnamomum > Cinnamomum chago. The sequence goes on along the minus strand of CP142462.1, from coordinate 22,555,153 downwards.
GGAGGATCGGCGACCGGGATATCGGATCATTTGATCGACCGGAATTGGGACGAAGTGGACGGTGAGATGGAAGACGATGGGGATGGTGTTGAGGTGGACTCATAGTCTACATAGTAGATGAAGAGATTGGCCAGAGTGGGATCGGAGAGAGAGGTCCATATCGATCTTTGGTTCCCCTCTTCAGGAATCGAAAGTTGAATCCACTAATATTACTATCTAAGGACCACAAGGGTTTTACCCGGCTTCGCTTTGGCCCGAAGGGATTAATCCAGCCAAAAGAATTGGAAACAAAACAAAAAAAAAAAAAAAAAATGTGTGGGGAAGCAATAACTTTGAACGAAATAATTTAAGTTTATTTATTATTATTATTATTATTATTATTATTATTATTATTATTGGGTAGAAAGAAGCTATTATTATGTTCTTTTCCTTTATTTCTTTTATCAACAATTGTTGTAGACTTAAAATAAAAATGGTATATTTGTGTGTGAAGGATTAACAGACACCCGTTCCTAATCAGCTAGTGGGGCACACGTATGATGCAGTTTAATGAGAAAGTTGTGGGCCTTCGCGTTTAATAGTAGTCACCTACTTGCCCCTCTTTAAATAAGCAAAAGAAAAAAAAAGACCCCAGCCGGATTTTTTTTTTATGAACCTTTCCATATCTGCAATAATTATGGGCAATGTTCTCCAAGGAGCCAATTAATAGCCATAATTTTTGGTGGTCTTTAACAACAAGTTTTAGAGATTCAATTAAATGGTGAATAAAAATCCGATAGAAGGAAACTAGGGTTGGTGCCACATCGACAGGAGATGACAGTGTAAAAGAGCTTGTAATAATCTTTATGATTTTTCTTCATTCAGTTTTAGAATGAGACATTCTTAGAATAATGTCAAACGGGTCACACGTATGATAACATTTCTCCAATACCTTCTAGGATTTGAAAACTTTTATATGAAAATAACCTATTTTAGACACCATCTTTACATCCCATTTATGTTTACCTTTTTACACATGAAATAGGAGAATGGGTTTGCATTATGTAAATGTTATATATGGAAAATGCTACATCAGTGAAAAACATTACCGTATTTGTGAAAACCATCACTTTGACATGAATAAATGATTACCTCCGAGTCTCCGACAGCTAATTTTGATATATTTGGATTTTTTTAACTATTATTATTATTATTATTATTTACAAATGTCTCAATAACTATAACAATTTACGCTGTAAAACTAAACATGCTGATGTTTTCCATTAGTATGAGAATATTGAATGGTTTAGATTTAATTGAGGCCCATAAAAGTGAAAAGAAATTAGATTTATAAGTTTGAGACTTTTTTTATGTTTTAAATTAAGTTATCAAAACCGGTGAAAATTTAAGATATGAGCTAAAAACATCGCAAGGATTATTAGATTATGAATTTGGGACCTGGGGACTATAAAAAATTTAAAAGATGATTGCATTATAGTTTTGAACCGTGACCAAAGCACAATGACTTGAAGGAGGATTGTACTGTGCATTTTACAAGAAAGATGTGTGTAACCATTTACGATATCTTGGGGGTACACCATTTCCAGTCCCACAAACAAATATAAGCAATGATACCAACGCGGATTGTTGGCTATATTTATTTAAATGAGTGCAAACAAACGACCTATTTATTGGCAATATGCTTTGCTTAAAATAAAATAAAAATTGGAAGAGGCATTGAAGAAAGTCTAAATTGTGAAAGGCGTGTTTAAGTGGCATATTAAGGTACAACTCTATTTACCCAAACTTTAAATATAAAAAAAAGAGTACAACTCAATTACACGTACGGTCGTAAATGGCTTCTCGATTTTTCAATTATCCGGAGGTTTTAATCCGTTAAAAATCAGGTCTGGATCTTTATTTAAGTTCTGATAAGTAAATAGGTCTGGGTCTGGTTTCATTTTGGTTCGGACCCGTGGATCCGAGACTTGACATATTACCTCAATTTTTGAAAATCTCTCATAAAATTTATATATTTTTAATATCATTTTCTATCTAAAGCCACAACTGGATTCAAATCCATCTCAAATATAGTTGTAGCTCTAGTCCGATAACTAAGAAATCAGTTCCGAAACGGTCCGGTCGAATGTACCAACGCGTTTACAACTCCAAGTGCATGTCATGTTCATCACCGGTTTACAAAAGGCAGCTCTGTACGGAAATGGATGATCAAAGATGTGGGGCCCACACTTTCCAGAGAAGTACTGCTTGTGAGGCCTACGTCGTTATTGCTAAATGATGGTGATTAATCCATTTATACACACAAAATATCATCCATCTATTCATATGTCCCATCACTGGAAAAAGTTTTCAGTTTTTTTTGGTAGAAGAAAAGGTTTTCAGTTGGAAACAAAGAGGATCAGAAGTTTAAAAAGTTTTCAGTTGGAAACAAAGAGGATCAGAAGTTTTTTTTTTTTTTTTTTCTTTTTATAGAGAGTAAGTTAGGTCTTTATTATCTCAAAGAAAATATATAAAAATGGACTTATACCATCAGAATAATAGTATAAGCATCCAAAAGGGACATACCCCAACAATACAAGAAAAATTGAAAGTAACAAAACGAAAGCAATAAACTTTGCTACCTAACTGCTAAGCTCTACGCCTGTTTGGGGGCTTTACTTGTAGAGTTGAGTGGAGTAAATGTTATTTTGAAGAAATAATAAAATATAAGTGGATAATGATGATATTTTATTTTTAGTTGTTTTTAGTTGACTTTTTTTATTGGAAAGTGGAGTTTTTTTGTCTTTTAGTGAGTAAATGAGGTTACTTTTTTTACTTTTTTGGAAAAAATATGGTGGGAAATTTAATGTAAAGTGCTTTTGGTGAGATTTTTTTCTTGAGAATGGGGCTTCACCTTACTTGACTTTACAAGTAAGGGCCCGTTTGATAATTTTACTAATAAAGTCAAGTAAAGTCAAGTCAAGTTAAACATCCCATCAAAAACACTTTTTACAAAAATTCCCTCCATCTTTTCAAAAAAAAAGTCAAAAAGCAACTACATTTACTCACTAAAAGACAAAAAATCTTCATTTCCCCATACAAAAAGTCAAAACTATTCCATTCCAAACAACTAAAAACAAAATACCATCATAACTCACTTATATTTTATTCATTTTTTTCATTTCACTTCACTCTACTTTATTTTAAAAGTAAATTACCAAACGGGCCCTCAAAACAGCCCCTCAAAATATCTATATTATCAATATTTATTAGTGGATTTCTCAAACTTCTGCCGATGAATTTACTAATACTCACGGTCTGAGGATGTTGGAAAGAGAAGTTCAGTTGCTAATAATTAGTAATTATTACATGAAGCTTTCTAGCTTGGAAACGCGTGGCCCATCCGGAAGGGTCAGGATGAAAGAGAGATTGCTGTAGAGAAGAGTCCGCCTCTGTAGTAAGAGATGAAACCATTGTTGCAAGAGGAACAAAAATTATTATCAAGTAACTAATCATTTCATATACAATCACACATCTTTCCCACAGGGCACCAATCTTCACAATCATCAACAAACTCCCAGACTAATCCAACCTCATGCAAATCCTTATCATCACCATCGATTTTGGTCCCACCTGGCCTGACCTCTTAATCAACCATCGCCGGTGATGGATCATCGGTGACATGATCCAAATCATCGTCCATCTGACCGTCCATTTCATCAAAACTCAATCCGAGCCCCTTATCCACAACCCGCCATTCGATTAACCGATGATTTAGTGTCACATCGTATGATTTGAGCTTGTGGGTCCCTTTAGTCTTGTCTTTGGACTTACATGAGGGCCGTGAATGGCATCCAGGGCACCTTGATTTCCTGCAGCAGCCATCGAATTTGGAGTGAATTGTGGGCTTGGTCGGCACCTTGGTGTATATATAGGCAGTAGGAGGGGAGGTGAATCCATTGACAACCTTGGACTTGGGCCTCTGATAACATGGAGGTTGTAAGACCATGCAGTTCCTTACCATCCCATGTTGTCTTCCCTCTCTCATTCTTTTCTCTGTTTTGGAGGTGTAGTTCCTTACCATCCCATGTTGTCTTCCCTCTCTCATTCTTTTCTGTGTTTTGGAGGCTTGTAAAGTGGTAGATGAGAGAAGCCTTGCTCTCACCCTCTCTCTATATAATGGTAGAAGACTTCATCAAAGGTAGATAATTGCTTGGGAAGGAAGTTTTGTCATTTTGTCCTCTTTCTTTTATCTGTTTTTCTTTCTTGGTACACAAGTCATGTGTGCAAGTCACTGTCTAAGCCCCATGAGGTAGAGTAGGACCAATCATGTTATGTAACATCTTATATGTGAGGAATTCTACAATAAGCCAAATGTGCCTGTTTCTGTGCTATTAAATGTACCTTCATCCAATCCAATCCTTAATTTCACACACAACTAGCCACCATGCCATCACCCACAAATAGATTGGCATAACCCAAATTCTACGCTGACATAATCCACTGCTTGATTTCTTCAAGTTAAAAAACTCATAATGTCTCACCATCTAGTTCTAAATCTTTTCATCTCCAAGCTTTCCATATTTGGCACGCATTCAAATGGGCTCCATTTAAATAGGCATTTCTTACCCAAAAATGATTGCGCAATATTTTCTAGCGTAACCTATTATATAAAACATATATTAATATAATTTTCGTTTTGTAGTGAACAAGAAGAAAATAGATGCAACTAGGTTATCATTGTGCAATACCATTTCATTAGAAATAAATGAAATATATATATATATAAGTGTTTGTTCATAGAGTTCATGGAAGGGGATTTTTTGGGGATGGCTTGTATGTTTCATAATAAAATAATTTTGGGGGGGGGGGGGGGGGGGGGGAGGGATTGATTTTTTTTGACAGGTTATTAAGTGTGTTGGGAGATTCATGACATGATGTCATGACTTGTCACGCGACATTTACAAAGGCCTTATTTCTTCACTGGAATTCCAAAATTTTAGCTACTTGGCCTTTGAAATTCCTAGAATTGCAACTTCAATATTTTCTTTTTGGTAGAATTTTTAGATGTTCAAGTACAAAAGATGATTCATGAATTAATTCTACATGTCTCCATATTAAGAAATTCTCTAAATTTCAATAAAGAAATCGGTCCTGAATAGTCTCTTCATGAATACCTTTATAAAAAAAAAAAAAGTTCAAATATTGGGTATCACAGAAAGATGCGTGGATATTGATTTATGCAATTTGGATGAGCATTAGAATTACGCGCGTCCCAACTTATAAGGAATTAAGGAGTGTGAGCGGCTAAAATTTATCATAGAGAAGGTGAGGTATGCATTTTACATAGATAATTTTATGTTTTAAGACAACCTAGCTGGCCCTTCAAGTTTTAAATAATAAAATTTCAAAAAGATCCTAAATGCCAGTTTCTTTTAGTTATCTTTCAAATAAGTCCTCTTCGGTGGTCAATATCTATCGCAGTGAGTTGAGAGCTTCTAAATGCACACTATATTTTCTTTCCAAATAACCGTTTTATTAAAAAAATTATTACCAATATACCCTTTGAGAAATTTCCAAACTACCCATGTCTCCCTCTCTCCTTGCCCTCCGTCGCTCACCGCCTCCTTGTCTCTCTCTTCCTCTCCCTACCCTCCGTCGCATGCCGCCTCTCTCTCCCTCTCACTTTCTCTTTCCCTTTCTCCCTCTTTCCCTCTCGCTCCCTCACTCCCTCTCCCCTCTGACCGTGCTACCGGAGGGGGCGGTGGTGGCAGGGGTGGGGTGGGGTTAGTTTTGGTATTATGGGGCTTGTGCAAAGAAAAATTTCAAACCCTCACACTTCAATTGAGAGTGTAGAGAGAAAGAGCACTGCAAAGAAAAAAGTGGTGTGCATTTAGAAGCTCTATATTCTTCTTTCTTTGAAACCCAAACCCACCCACCCACCCACCACCCCCCCCCCGCCCCCCGCCCCCCGCTATGATTGACATGATGGACCTGAGGAAAAATGAGTTAGAAAACTTCAAAGTAAGGGAATTTTAGTACCCACCCACCCACCACCCCCCCACCCCCCACCCCCCCCCCGCCCCCCGCCCCCCGCCCCCCGCTATGATTGACATGATGGACCTGAGGAAAAATGAGTTAGAAAACTTCAAAGTAAGGGAATTTTAGTCATATGAAAAAATTTGAGAACATTCTCATCAGTGACATGATTGACCACTGAAGAGGACATATTTGAAAATTCATCGACCATTTTTAAATAAGCGATTCATGAGCCTTTCTTTGAAAATTGGTAAAAACTTAGGATCTTTTAAAAATCTTCCCTTTTTAAACATAAATATGACACTTAGGTTCCAAGACTAGAGACTAAACATGCAAACGTCAATATGGATTTTCTTCTTGTGTCATTTACAATTGGGCATGGGTGCCTAACCCTACTATTATTACTAAGTTCAAGCTCAAAGCATACAGTAATCCAAATACCCAAACAAGTAGTTGGAATTTCTAGGTAAACCAAGATCGATTTTTATGCGAGTTCCGGGCAATGACCCAGAATTTTCATGTGGACTTAGGAGGCAAAACCAAGATTTTCATGCCAGTGTTGGAGGTGGACCCAAGTTTTGAGGGATAAAAAGGCTTTTTTGGAGCCAAAAAATCATAGAATATATATATATATATATATATATATATATATATATATATATGACCACAATACTGCTCTGGAATAATAGGATAAAGCACACGCAAAATGAAAGCAAAAAACTAGTACCTTTTTATCTTACTGCTGCATACATGTAAGACTTCATAAGCTCTATAAGAGAGTTTCTACATGCCTGAATTTATTCTCTCACATAAAGATTAAGAAAAAAAAAAAAGCTCCTGCTCTAAGTTCTACAGCCAAAGCGCCCCGGCTTCTTTGAGCATGGGGACCAAAGAACGGCTGAGATGAAGAGACATGACCTCATGGGTGGACCCCACCAACCGGCCGCCTATAAACACAGCCGGAATGGGCGGATTACGCCCCAATAGCCTGACCAACGCCCTCTCCATCTCCCTCCCTTTGGGATCCTCATCGAGCTCGTAAATGGCACTATTCACCCCAAGTTCACAAAACAGCCTCTTGATGCTGTGGCACATGCAGCATGAGCTCATACTGAAGATCACCACTGCATTCTGCGAAGCCAATCTCATCACCCTATCCATCCTAATAAAATGATAACGATGATGACGGTGGTGGTTGTATTTATGTTTGCGTGATGGCGGTACAATGGCAAAATTTGAGAGGTTTGGATTTGGGATTTTTTTTTTTAAGAATGATAAGATTTAGTGGCAAGAGAGCTTTGGATATGATCAGAGTTAGGCTTGTGTGGCTGGGTTTGGTGTGATGAAATGAGGTACAAGAATGGGGTATTTATACATGTCTGTAGGGATGGTGGATGGCAATTTTAGATGGGAAAAATACAAGATATAGAGAATGTTCTTTAGATATTTTGGAGGATTCTTGAAATGGACCTGGTCATTTCTTGATTGTGACAGAATGGGAGGGTCCGAAGGGAAAAAGGCCATGTATGGGGAATAAATGAGCTTTAAGATTTGTATATTATTCTCTACGGAAGTAAAGTGTCCTTGATCGAAGCATGTTCATGTGCAATCGTGGGGCTGATGTAGACCATTCATCACGTGGGTCAAATGATATATAGTATTTGTAACTCAAACCATGGATTGGTAGATTGTAGATGAACAATACACTGAATTTCCTTGGTTAGGGGTTACTCATTGGAGACATGATGATATCAGGATTTCTGGTATAATAAGACTTCAAAATCTCCTGCAGCATGTTCATTTGCATAGAATACATGTAAGATATATCCAAGAATTGTTAAAGAGGTATGGGGGCAATGATGCTAATGGTTTAGATCCGAGGTAGGACTATAGTGGATCCATACCTAAGATACATATATAATCAGATCCGACATTATCCTATTTGTTGTATTGGGTCCAACATTAACTTAAATTTCATATCCAAACTTGAAATAAGATATGGAGTGCACTAATATTATTGGATACAAGAGCTTCAAAATTTCATTTTTTCAAAGAATATACAAGTGAGACTATAAAAATGGTATATGATTAAAGGCTAAGTATACTCTTCATTGAATACAAATATGAGTCAAGCTATGTAGGTCTTAAATACATATATATTTTTAAAATGTAAATGCAATCATCCTACATTCGGATCCTTAGGTCTGAAAATATAAGGATCCGACTTTGAGTCTGAATGTTCGGGATCTTATAGGCATGGATTTGAATCTGAACTCCTTTTGAATTCATAAATAGGTTCTATACCTGCAACCCTTATGAAAGATGAAAGATATAAGTTAGCAACGTGGAAGGGACTCTCACATTCTTAGGATACCCCTTGATTCAATTTCCATCAAAGGAGAGATCATTTGATGGTCATTTTTGGATGTTTTCCATTTGATTCTTCATTTTAACCACTTATAGAAATATTAAATAATCTTAGAATTATTAGGAATTTAATTACATCAAACAAACAGGCCCTTTGGGTCACATTTATATAAAAGTGAAATGGTGAAGTAAGAAACTTGCTTTTGTTGTTTGGAGTGCCAAAGAGAATATAAAACTGTATGCCCAAAAACTGCTTGAATTTTCCCCTATTGTGAAAGAGCTGATGTAGCAGGTTCAAAATCCTGTTCCATAAACGTGTCCAGATGAAGCCTTGAATACTGGTCAGGCGACACTTTACCAATGGATTTCTTCAAGCATTTAAAATTAATATTTATAGCATTTCCAGGGTTATCTCAATTATTTTTTTAGAAATTATGATAGAGCCTTTTCAAATTATCTCACTCAAAAGAGAGATTTTGGAGACCATGACTTCACAATAATTCAGAATTCTTAGAATGAATTTCCAGCGAAAGGTTTCTCTTATAAAAAAAGGCTAAATACTCCATTTTCCAATTCTTCAAGTGTTGCGTCTAGGTTGGTAGGCCGAGTGTCACTCGGCTGCCCAGGGATGAACCTTTGGGTATGCTACTCTTCCCACGGCGTGAGCTTCATTGTCCCATTTGTGTGGGCTTTTTTGGGCCCCAGCGTAAAAAAAAATGGGGTTTATATTATGTCCCACGCGGCATAAGAAAGGACTATATATATAGAAAATCAAATTGATTTTCTTTTCTAATACAGATTTCTCTAGTTACACAGGCACACCCTTTTTCTGCAACTTTATCCAAATTGAATATCCTGTGTGACAATTTTATGCAAAAATGAATACTTCCGAAGCAAAGGTACCTACTTTAGTTTGTAATAAAATATAAAAAAAGTAAAAATCATGAATATATGTGTTTTCTCTATTCTCTCTGTCTTTACATCAAACAAAAATTACTCATTTTTGGACTTGCAAAATTAACACTTTGAAGTACATAAAATCTTCATATGTTATTTGGACTCACCATCCGAATGATTTCACTTGTCACCATTCAAAACTGCGCGACCATACTAAGGCCATAGGGGATTTTCCCAGCTCCCCCCGGGCCCGTAGGGATAATTAGTCCGGATGAAAGGACCAAGAAACCCTAGCTCCATTTGAAAAAAAAAGAAAAGAAAAAAAAAACCTGTCTCCTTCCAGATTCTACTCTGAGACTTAAAGGCCACATAGTATGCAGGTTATTCCCCAATCCTAAAAGGGCAGAAGAAATTAGAGCGAGATGGGTCGTCAGCTTTATTGAGTCAGTGAAGGAATAACACAGCCTCATCTGTGATGCCAGGATCCGACCTCGCATTCGTCTCTATCTCTATCCAAATGGAAAGAGGTTGTGGACGTTTTGACGTTTCCCTCCCTCACTGTAAAATGTATAAACTTGCTCTCTCTATCTCCCTTCCCGTCTCCCTCTCATGCTTATCCAAACATGTATAGAATATATCGAAAGTATACCCTGACGTTTTGATTATATATATATATATATTATTTATTTTATTATTAGTATATAGTTGATTGTATTTTAATTAAATATGCGATTAGTGTAAGTAAGGACCACGCTAGGCTTAGGTTTGGTGAGTTACGCTTGATGGATAAGTGTCTTAACCATAGTTAACTCGAGCCCAATTTAGTGGTATAGTTCTTCTCAAACCAAAACTCTAGTTTTCTTCTAATCCAAACTCCTATCTATTTAGAATCCAAACTCTATGCCTTTTAGAATTTAAGTTATATTACGAATCTTATTCTTATTCCCTATTTATACACCACCACCACACCCTATTTATACACCACCACCACACTCTTTTATTTTCACACACAAGTCTCTCTCTTCCAACTTTTCTTTGGATTAGCACTTTGGGCTTTGGCAATAGGGCAAGTCCCTAACCATAATTTGTAGATTTAATGCTTGGGTTTCTCGTTGATTCGAGTGTGGATGCATGTAGAAACACCTTTTATGCCCTAAGGTTTGATTTACTCTATTTTTATGATGAGACCTTGCTTATCTCGATTGCCACCATCTGATGATTCTAATATTAGGGGCATGAGTCTCCTTGGGTTGCTTTCTTTTACTTAATTTTGATGTAGGGCCCATGGGGAGACCTAATCAGATCTGCTCCATTCTCATGCCCGCAATTGTTTGGGCGAATATGCTAATGAGGTTAATCTTGGGGCGGGAACCAGTGGGGCCCACTATCTAGCCCATCCGGTTGCTATAGGCGAGAGACACTATCCAGCGATTAGGTTTGGATGAATTTCTGTGTATGGCCTTGACCTATTATATACCGGGAAAAAAAGAAGAGAATGGAGATGACTGATGATGTCATCCCATGTGTATTTTGGGGACAGCACCACCGCAGGGACCACAACAGACGAGCTGACCCCGCAGGCGTCGTAGCAACAGCAACACCAATTTAGGGCTCCTCAAAATAAGCAGTTTAGGGGATGAGCTCCACAGCAACAGAGGCAAGTGTAGGGCCAACAGAGACAGTATCAAGGGGGTCAACAGAGGCCACTTGGGCTAGCGCAACGACAACATAACCAACCCTAGCAAGACAGGGTGTATGCTTTTACTCATGAGGGTGCAAATGCTTCGGCAGGTGTCGTGGAAGGTACCGTTTTGATCTCAGTGAATAAGCAGTAACCATATCTCCTTCCAGAGTTATGTTACGGCATTTGGTCCCCAAAATACAAACATCAGGATAATGTGAAAAATATGATTAAATAATTATTTTCCTGTGTTTAATGCAACACAAGCTCCCAAACATAGACCCACAAAATTTCGAAACATGATGAGTCATAATAAAATCTTTGCGGACGCATTAAACCAATTGGTATCAATATTCAAAATTAAACCAACACATAACTACTGAATATTTAAGGTTAAAGTTTCCAAAATAACTTAAACAAAACAACTAAATAAAATATATTATGGAATTAAATCAACTAAGGACTCTAAGATGTCGATATCTCATGCGCGGACTTAGATGGCTCCGTAGCCATCTCCGGCTCTCCACTTAGGTTCATCAATTGGTTCAAACGCTTGAAACGTTTGACCATCCTTCGTCTCCACAATATGGTAGGGGCTAGTACTTATGCACCAATAAACAAAGTAAACATCAAGTAAGAAAACATAATTTATAAATAAAATACAAGATCAATGTGAATAATGACAGGTAATAATCAGAAGAGATTAACAATGGAACAATGATGAAAAGAACGCACAATCTAAATCCATTATACACAATAGAGCAATACAATAATCACACAGAAGCAATGCTGCTGCTTTGGGTGGTCAGCCTTAACTATAAAGCATGAAAACTCGTTCGAAGGCTGGCGGTCATAAACCGGTTCGTAATAGTAGGCTGGATAAATCGGTTCGAAATTCGGATATTACAGTGTCCGTACACATTGGTGATCAGCCGTCCAATTGCAGCTGTAATCGTTCGAATATGACTCAATCAATATACATATATATATATATATATATATATATATATATATGTATATTGACACACACGTGCGCGCACACACACACATATATATGAGCAAGGCTCTCCTAAGCTCAAGCTTAGGAAAAAAATTTCGTAAGCTCATATTTGTGGGGCCCACCTTTGGTTCATCCAAATGGACCAAACACATGACTTCTTTAAATTACACATGTCCACCAACTTTCAATCAGATCCAAATTTATTTGACCGTTGGATTGACTAAGTATCAATCCAAATGGACCATTGACCATTAAACTTTTAGGCCCATATGGAGATGATATAAATCTCATTTGGGGCTGATTTTTTGTAGAGAGGAAGATCCAAGGGAGTCCTTGAAATCCCCCTCACCCCCATCTCCATGTGGGTCCCCAGGTGGGCCCCACCACACACTTGAGCTTACCTTATCCTAAGCTTGAGTTTAGGAGAGCTGGCCCCCATATATATATACATATCATAGTAGAATAGACCTAATGATCTGTAAAGTTCTAATACAGAAACTTAAGTCAAAGTGAATGACTGAGTGCACTACAATCCACAATCCAATACCGATCTAATCATTCAATTAAACCTCTACAATATCTCAATCGATTGCCAAGCCACATCACGGTCCATATCCAATCAACATAGGGTATGTAACTAATTAATCAACATCAATCATAGTCATATATGCAAACCCGAAGGTCAATGAATAATCACAAGCCAATCCTAAGGTCAAACGTAAGATCTCATATCCAACAACCACATGAATCTCTAATAGATAAAAGATCAACGCACCTCTTTTCAATCATTGGTGCATAGACCCAATTAAGGGTTTTCCAATAGATATGGGTTGAGCTCGAATCCATTAGGATTTTCTTGATGTCATACGAAGTATTAAACCCTACATTAGTAATATACCGTGTGCTCGGGTGGTATTTACTTGGTCCAAAGATCGAATTAATAACGTACAATATTTTTTTATAATTTTAACACATTAAAAACCAAAGATATCATTTAATATTAATTTGCAAATGATAATGATAAATAACATTAGTTTATAATTTTTAGAAAACTTGTGGACCCCATCCAATATATTTTTCAAATTCAATTCTTTATAAAATAAGCCAAGAGGTCTAATTTAGTTTTATAAAACCACCATGGTCCTTATTTCTAATTTATGAAAACTACTAAGGTCACATAGGATGACATCATCAGTCATCACCATTCTCTCTCCTACATTCCCTGTATTAATATCACATGGACGACATCATCAGTCATCTTTATTCTCTTGTTTTTTCTTTTCAGTATTTAATAGGTCAAGGCCATACACATAAATTCATCCAAACCTAATGTCTGGAGAGTGTCTCTCGCCTGTAGCAACCGGATGGGCTGGATAGTGGGCCCCGCCCCAAGTTTAACCTCACCAGCATATCAGCCCAAACAAGTGCGGGCATGAGAATGAACCAGATATGATCAGGTCTCCCCACGGCCCCACATCAAAATTAAATAAAAGAAAGCAACCCAAGGAAACTCACGCCCCTAATATTAGAATCAACAGATATGGTGGCCATCGAGATAAGCAAGGTCTCATCGTAAAAATAGAGTAAATCAAACCTTAGGGCATAAAATGGGTTTCTACATGCATCCACACTCGAATCAACGAGAAACACAAGCATTAAATCTACAAATTATGGTTAGGTACTTGCCTATTGCCAAAGTCCAAAGTACTAATCCAGAGAAAAGTTGGAAGAATGAGAGAGAGTTGTGTGTAAAAATAAAAGAGTGTAGTGGTGGTGTATAAATAGGGAATAAAAATAAGATTTATAATATAACTTAAATTCTAAAGGGCATAGAGTTTGGATTCTAAATAGATAGGAGTTTGGATTAGAAGAGAACTAGAGTTTTGGTTTGAGAAGAACTATACCACTAAATTGGGCACATGTTAACTATGGGTAAGACACCTATCCATCAAGCCTAACTCACCAAACTTAAGCCTAGCGTGGTTCCCACTTAGACTAATCGCATATTAAATTAAAATACAAGCAATTATATAATAATAATAATAAAATAAATAATATATATATACAATCAAAACGTCACAGTATACTTTCCATATATTCTATACATGTTTGGATAAGCATGAGAGGGAGAGGGGAAGGGAGATAGAGAGAGCGAGCTTTTACATTTTATAGTGAGGGAGGGAAACGTCAAAACGTCCACAATCTCTTTTGCATTTGGATAGAAAGATAGAGACGAATGCGAGGTCGGATCCTGGCATCACAGATGAGGCTGTGTTATTCCTTCACTAACTCAATAAAGCTGACGACCCATCTCACTCTAATTTCTTTTGCCCTTTTAGCATTGGGGAATAACATGCATACTATGTGGCCTTTAGGTCTCAAAGTAGAATCTGGAAGGTGACAGGTTTTTTTTTTTTTAATAATGGAGCTAGGGTTTCCGGGTCCTTTCGTCCGGACTAATTATCCCTACGGGCCCGGGGGTATCTGGGTAAATCCCTTGTGGCCCTAGTATGGTCGCGCAGTTTTGAATGGTGACAAGTGAAATCATTCGGATGGTGATTCCAAATAACATATGAAGATTTTATGTACTTTTAAAAGTGTTAATTTTGCAAGTCCGGAAATGAGTAATTTTTGTTTGATGTAAAGACAGAGAGAATAGAGAAAATATGTATATTCATGATTTATTATTTTTTTATTTTTTATTACAAACTAAAGTAGGTACCTTTGCTTCGGAAGTTTTCATTTTTGCATAAAATTGTCACACAGGATATTCAATTTGGATAAGGTTGTAGAAAATCTCTTACTTCATGGGAAGCATCATTTTTCTTAAAAGGGTGTGCCTGTCTAACTAGAGAAATCCGTATTAGAAGAGAAAATCAATTTGATTTTCTATATATACAGTCTTTTCTTATGCCGCGTGGGACATAATATAAACCGTTTTTTTTTTCTCTACGCTTGGCCCAAGAGAGCCCACACAAATGGGACAAGAAAGCTCACACCGTGGGAAGAGTAGCATACCCAAGAGTTCATCCCTAGGCAGTCGGGTGACACTCGGCTGGCCAACCTAGACGCAACACTTGAAGACTTGGAAAATGGAGTATTTAGTCTTTTTTGATAAGAGAAACCTTTCACTAGAAATTCATTCTAAGAATTCTGAATTATTGTGAAGTCATCATGGTCTCCAAAATCTCCCTTTTGAGTGAGATAATTCTAAAAGGCTTTATCATAAATTGTAAAAAAAAAAAAAATTGAGATAACCCTGCAAATGCTATAAATATTAATTTTAAATGCTTGAAGAAATCCATTGGTAAAGTGTCGCCTTACCAGTATTCAATGCTTCATCTGGACACGTTTGTGGAACAAGGATTTTGAACCTGCTACATCAGCTCTTTCACAATAGGGGAAAATTCAAGCAGTTTTTGGGCATCAAGTTTTATATTCTCTTTGGCACTCCAAACAACAAAAGCAAGTTTCATACTTCACCATTTCACTTTTATACAAATGTGACCTAAAGGGCCGGTTTGTTTGATGTAATTAAATTCCTAATAATTCTAAGATTACTTAATATTTTTGTAAGTGGTTAAAATGAAGAATCAAATGGAAAACATCCAAAAATGGCCATCAAATGACCTCTCCTTTGATGGAAATTGAATCAAGGGGTATCCTAGGAATGTCAGAGTTGAAACTCCGGGATCCGAACCCTAGAGGGGGGTGAATCGGGAGAGCTTCAAATTAGTGACCAATTACGACCAACTTTAGCTTCTTTAATTCAATTAGCCACTAGTGATGATTATCAAACTAAATGCAGAAGCTAAAAACAATCACCACAAACCATACACCATCACACAAAGATTTATAGTGATTCGCCCTCAATGCCTACATCCACTACCGGCTTGTGATCCAATACCCCACCAGATTTCCACAATCATTGTTTTTCAATAGGCTAAGAAATAACCTCTAACACTATGCTTTTCTTAGGCTTAACAATAACCTATACACTTATACTTTTCTAAGGCTGAGCATTAAACTCTTGGGTTTTCAGGTTCACCCCTAACATTTACATTTATGCTTTTCTAAGGCTAAGCAATAACCTTTACAAGAGATGATTTCTCAAAGAAAGTGTCTATACAAACACTTTAAGAAATACAATATAAGATCAATTACAATGTCTCTTAATTAGACGGATATGAAAATATAAAACAAACTCACACAACACTCTATGTAATGCAAAGATGAATACACATGATGTATGTGTGTAAACTTCAATCAAAGTTAAAAATAAGGATCAAATGATATATGCTTAAAGCATTTCAAAATCTGAAGTGCATAAATAGATAGATTGAAGTTGTATTGCAAATCACATGTTCTTTTTCAAAAGACAACTTGTAAAGATTTCATTAATCAAGAAATGTAAGTTGTAAGAAAATTTAAATCTTAAAGAACATGTAATAAAAGAGTAAGGTTGTTTTCAAAACATAAAGGTTTCCTATGAGATCATAGAGTGAAAACAACTAGCTAAAGACTCAACCAAGTATAGAGATCATGCATCAATTAGAACAAGAAATTTGAAATAAGCATAATTTATACAACAAGGCGATGACTTGGTTTGAAACTAAGTGATGAATCCAATAGAAAATAAATCAAAGATAATATAAAGGATTCAACACATCATAGTTATCATGCTAAAATTCATTTACCAATAATTTAAACTAAGCATATAACATATGATAAGGAAAACTAAGCTTACATAGATGATTTACTTATGATTCTAAGCTTTAGCTTCCCTTTTTTGACCCCTTAACCTTCTTTAGCTCATTCCCCTTTGTTTTTCCTCAAAATACCTCAAGGAGTATCCCTTGGATCCTCGCATTTGTCCTAAGAATTATCTATTTATATAGAGAAAAACTGTTCAACGGCTCTATTGTCCGTCAACCGAACTCAAGTTTGGTCAACCGAACTCCCAACGGTCATAAAATAGCTAGTGTTGACTCTTCTGGAACGCGAACCGAAGTGGGTTCAGTCAAGTGTCGGTTGACCGACATCTTGAGTTCAGTCGACCGACATCTAGTTCAGTTGACCGAAAACACTGTAGCAAAATTACTGTAACAAAACACTGTAGCAAGTACTGTTGCACCAAAAAAAGTTCTACCTTCTTAAACGATTAAGTAAAAAGCTACTCCAAAGTATTTTGCTAGAGAGAGTTCTGGGTCATAGAATCAAGCCTGAAAACATGTTTTAAATCAATCTAATAGTTTTAAAAACATGAAACCTAAAATGCCTAGGTTTATTTGAAATGTTTAAACTCATAGACATGCTTAATTCAAAAATCTTCTTTTCAAAAATAAATACATCCAAGTTTAAAATCAAAACATACATGAACCATAAGTTTTAGAAGTCTTCAAAACAATGCATGAGTAAATCAAAATTTCAAATATTTCAAAAACAATGCATGTGTGAAAATTCGAATGATGCTAAAATGACAATGCATCCATCAAATTGCAAAACACAAAATCCCTAACAAGAGTCCCTTCCACGTTGCTACCTTATATCTTTCATCTATCATAAGGGTTGCAGGTAAAGAACCTATTTATGAATCCAAAAGGAGTTCATATTCAAATCCATGCCTATAAGATCCCGAACATTCAGACTCGAAGTCGGATCCTTATATTTTCAGACCTAAGGATCCGAATGTAGGATGATTGCATTTACATTTTAAAAATATATATATGTATTTAAGACCTACATAGCTTGACTCATATTTGTATTCAATGAAGAGTATACTTAGCCTTTAATCATATACCATTTTTATAGTCTCACTTGTATATTTTTTGAAAAAATAAAATTTTGAAGCTCTTGTATCCAATAATATTAGTGCACTCCATATCTTATTTCAAGTTTGGATATGAAATTTAAGTTAATGTTGGACCCAATACAACAAATATGGATAATGTCGGATCTGATTATATATGTATCTTAGGTATGGATCCACTATAGTCCTACCTCGGATCTAAACCATTAGCATCATTGCCCCCATACCTCTTTAACAATTCTTGGATATATCTTACATGTATTCTATGCAAATGAACATGCTGCAGGAGATTTTGAAGTCTTATTATACCAGAAATCCTGATATCATCATGTCTCCAATGGGTAACCCCTAACCAAGGAAATTCAGTGTATTGTTCATCTACAATCTACCAATCCATGGTTTGAGTTACAAATACTATATATCATTTGACCCACGTGATGAATGGTCTACATCAGCCCCACGATTGCACATGAAAATGCTTCGATCAAGGACACTTTACGTCCGTAGAGAATAATATACAAATCTTAAAGCTCATTTATTCCCCATACATGGCCTTTTTCCCTTTGGACCCTCCCATTCTGTCACAATCAAGAAATGACCAGGTCAATTTCAAGAATCCTCCAAAATATCTAAAGAACATTCTCTATATCTTGTATTTTTCCCATCTAAAATTGCCATCCACCATCCCTACAGACATGTATAAATACCCCATTCTTGTACCTCATTTCATCACACCAAACCCAGCCACACAAGCCTAACTCTAATCATATCCAAAGCTCTCTTGCCACTAAATCTTATCATTCTTAAAAAAAAAATCCCAAATCCAAACCTCTCAAATTTTGCCATTGTACCACCATCACGCAAACATAAATACAACCACCACCATCATCATCGTTATCATTTTATTAGGATGGATAGGGTGATGAGATTGGCTTCGCAGAATGCAGTGGTGATCTTCAGTATGAGCTCATGCTGCATGTGCCACAGCATCAAGAGGCTGTTTTGTGAACTTGGGGTGAATAGTGCCATTTACGAGCTCGATGAGGATCCCAAAGGGAGGGAGATGGAGAGGGCGTTGGTCAGGCTATTGGGGCGTAATCCGCCCATTCCGGCTGTGTTTATAGGCGGCCGGTTGGTGGGGTCCACCCATGAGGTCATGTCTCTTCATCTCAGCCGTTCTTTGGTCCCCATGCTCAAAGAAGCCGGGGCGCTTTGGCTGTAGAACTTAGAGAAGGAGCCTTTTTTTTTTTTTTTTTTTTTTATGTTCATGTGAGAGAATAAATTCAGGCATGTAGAAACTCTCTTATAGAGCTTATGAAGTCTTACATGTATGCAGCAGTAAGATAAAAAGGTACTAGTTTTTTGCTTTCATTTTGCGTGTGCTTTATCCTATTATTCCAGAGCAGTATCGTGGTTATAAATATATATATATATATATATATATATATAATCTATGATTTTTTGGCTCCAAAAAAGCCTTTTTATCCCTCAAAACTTGAGTCCACCTCCAACACTGGCATGAAAAATCTTGGTTTTGCCTCCTAAGTCCACATGAGAATTCCGGATCATTGCCCGGAACTCGCATAAAAATCGATCTTGGTTTACCTAGAAATTCCAACTACTTGTTTGGGTCTTTGGACTACTGTATGCTTTGAGCTTGAACTTTGTAATAATAGTAGGGTTAGGCACCCATGCCCAATTGTAAATGACACAAGAAGAAAATCCATATTGACGTTTGCATGTTTAGTCTCTAGTCTTGGAACCTAAGTGTCATATTTATGTTTAAAAAGGGAAGATTTTAAAAAGATCCTAAAGTTTTTACCAATTTTCAAAGAAAGGCTCATGAATCGCTTATTTAAAAATGGTCGATGAGTTTTCAAATATGTCCTCTTCAGTGGTCAATCATGTCACTGATGAGAATGTTCTCAAATTTTTTCATATGACTAAAATTCCCTTACTTTGAAGTTTTCTAACTCATTTTTCCTCAGGTCCATCATGTCAATCATAGCGGGGGGGCGGGGGGTGGGTTTGGGTTTCAAAGAAAGAAGAATATAGAGCTTCTAAATGCACACCACTTTTTTCTTTGCAGTGCTCTTTCTCTCTACACTCTCAATTGAAGTGTGAGGGTTTGAAATTTTTCTTTGCACAAGCCCTATAATACCAAAACTAACCCCACCCCACCCCTGCCACCACCGCCCCCTCCGGTAGCACGGTCAGAGGGGAGAGGGAGGGAGAGGGAGCGAGAGAGAAAGAGGGAGAAAGGGAAAGAGAAAGTGAGAGGGAGAGAGAGGCGGCATGCGACGGAGGGTAGGGAGAGGAAGAGAGAGACCAGGAGGCGGTGAGCGACGGAGGGCAAGGAGAGAGGGAGACATGGGTAGTTTGGAAATTTCTCAAAGGGTATATTGGTAATATTTTTTTTAATAAAACGGTTATTTGGAAAGAAAATATAGTGTGCATTTAGAAGCTCTCAACTCACTGCGATAGATATTGACCACCGAAGAGGACTTATTTGAAAGATAACTAAAAGAAACTGGCATTTAGGATCTTTTTGAAATTTTATCATTTAAAACTTGAAGGGCCAGCTAGGTTGTCTTAAAACATAAAATTATCTATGTAAAATGCATACCTCACCTTCTCTATGATAAATTTTAGCCGCTCACACTCCTTAATTCCTTATAAGTTGGGACGCGCGTAATTCTAATGCTCATCCAAATTGCATAAATCAATATCCATCTTTCTGTGATACCCAATATTTGAACTTTTTTTTTTTTATAAAGGTATTCATGAAGAGACTATTCATGACCGATTTCATTATTGAAATTTAGAGAATTTCTTAATATGGAGACATGTAGAATTAATTCATGAATCATCTTTTGTACTTGAACATCTAAAAATTCTACCAAAAAGAAAAGATTGAAGTTGCAATTCTAGGAATTTCAAAGGCCAAGTAGCTAAAATTTTGGAATTCCAGTGAAGAAATAAGGCATTTGTAAATGTCGCGTGACAAGTCATGAATCTCCCAACACACTTTATAATCTGTCAAAAGTTTTAGTTAAAAATCAAACACCCCCCCCCCCCCCCCCCCCCCCCACACGCACGCACACGCACACGCGCGCACACACATTATTTCATTATGAAACATACAAGCCATACCCAAAAAATCCCCTTCCATGAACTCTATGAACAAACACTTATATATATATATATTTCATTTATTTCTAATGAAATGGTATTGTGCAATGATAACCTAGTTGCATCTATTTTGTTCTTGCTCACTACAAAACGAAAATTATATTAATAAATGTTTTATATAATAGGTTATGCTAGAAAATATTGCGCAATCATTTTTGGGCAAGAAATGCCTATTTAAATGGAGTCCATTTGAATGCATGCCAAATATGAAAAGCTTGGAGATGAAAAGATTTAGAACTAGATGGCGAGACATTATGAGCTTTTTTACTTGAAGAAATCAAGCAGTGGATTATGTCAGCGTAGAATTTGGGTTATGCCAATCTATTTGTGGGTGATGGCCTGGTGGCTAGTTGTGTGTGAAATTAAGGATTGGATTGGATGAAGGTACATTTATTAGCACAGAAACAGGCACATTTGGCCTATTGTAGAATTCCTCACATATAAGATGTTACATAACATGATTGGTCCTACTCTACCTCATGGGGCTTAGACAGTGACTTGCACACATGACTTGTGTACCAAGAAAGAAGAACAGATAAAAGAAAGAGGACAAAATGACAAAACTTCCTTCCCAAGCAATTATCTACCTTTTGATGAAGTCTTCTACCATTATATAGAGAGAGGGTGAGAGCAAGGCTTCTCTCATCTACCACTTTACAAGCCTCCAAAGAACATAAAAGAATGAGAGAGGGAAGACAACATGGGATGGTAAGGAACTACACCTCCAAAACAGAGAAAAGAATGAGAGAGGGAAGACAACATGGGATGGTAAGGAACTGCATGGTCTTACCACCTCCATGTTATCAGAGGCCCAAGTCCAAGGTTGTCAATGGATTCACCTCCCCTCCTACTGCCTATATATACACCAAGGTGCCGACCAAGCCCACAATTCACTCCAAATTCGATGGCTGCTGCAGGAAATCAAGGTGCCCTGGATGCCATTCACGGCACTCATGTAAGTCCAAAGACAAGACTAAAGGGACCCACAAGCTCAAATCATACGATGTGACACTAAATCATCAGTTAATCGAATGGCGGGTTGTGGATAAGGGGCTCGGATTGAGTTTTGATGAAATGGACGGTCAGATGGACGATGATTTGGATCATGTCACCGATGATCCATCACCGGCGATGGTTGATTAAGAGGTCAGGCCAGGTGGGACCAAAATCGACGGTGATGATAAGGATTTGCATGAGGTTGGATTAGTCTGGGACTTTGTTGATGATTGTGAAGATTGGTGCCATGTGAGAAAGATGTGTGATTGTATATGAAATGATTAGTTACTTTATAATAACTTCTGATCCTCTTGCAACAATGGTTTCATCTCTTACTACAAAGGCTGACTCTTCTCTACAGCAATCACTCTTTCATCCAGACCGTTCTCGATGAGCCTCGCGTTTCCAAGCTAGAAGGCTTCATGCAATAAATTACTAATTACTAGCAAATGAACTTCTCTTTCCTACATCTTCAGACCGTGAGTATTATAGTAAATTCATCGGCAAAAGTTCGAGAAATCCACCAATGAATATTAATAATATAGATATTCTGTATAGCTCTATAAGGCGTAGAGCTTAGTGGTTAGGTAGCAAAGTTTATTGCTTTCATTTTGTTACTTTCAATTTTTCTTGTATTGATGGGGCATGTCCCTTTTGGATGCTTATACTATCATTCTGATGGTATAAGTCCATTTTTATATATTTTCTTTGAGAAAATAAAGACCTAACTTACTCTTAAAAAAAAAAAAAAAAAAAATCTTCTGATCCTCTTTGTTTCCAAGTGAAAACTTTTTAAACTTCTGATCCCCTTTGTTTCCAACCGAAAACCTTTTCTTCAACAAAAAAAAAAAAAAAAAAATTAAAACCTTTTCCAGTGATGAGACATATGAATAGATGGATGATATTTTGTGTGTATAAATGGATTAATAATCACCATCACTTTGTAATAAAGACGTAGGCCTCACAAAGCAGTACTTCCCTGGAAAGTGTGGGCCCCACATCTTTGATCATCCATCTCTGTACAGAGCTTCCTTATGGGATGAGTTTGGATCCAAATCCAGATCTAGGTAGAGTATGATATTAAAAAAATATGATTTTTAGGAGAGATTTTCAAAAATTGAGGTAATATGTTAGGTCTTGGTTTCACGGGTTCAAACCAAGGTGGAACCGGACCCAAATCTATTTACTTATCGGGACTTAAATAAGGATCCAGACCCGGTTTTTGACGGATCGGAACCTCCGGATAATTGAAGAATCGATGACCCATTTACGACCCACGTGTAGTTGAGTTGTACTCTCTCTTTTTTTATTTAAAGTTTGGGTAAAAAGAGTTGTACCATAATATGCCACTTAAACATGCCTTTCACAATTTAGACTTTCTTCAAAGCCTCTTCCAATTTTTATTTTATTTTAAGCAAAGCATATTGTCAAAGCACTCATTTAAATAATTATAGCCAACAATCCGCGTTGGTATCATTGCTTTTATTTGTTTGTGGGAGTGGAAATGGTGTACCCCCAAGATATCGTAAATGGTTATACACATTGATGATGCCAAAAAGCGGTTTCGGGCACCACCGGTCGAGTGATATGTAATAAATGTGAAAATTAATGAAAAGAGAGAGAGGAAGTTTATAGTGGTTCGGTCTAGGTGACCTACATCCACTTAAAGTAATCACTTTACTGCTCTTGGAGGAGATTACAAAGTACTTAGATACAAAGAGAGTGAGAAAAATTAATCCGTCCTCCTCCGTTAGCAAGACTCTCCTTTTATAGTCTTTCTCCAACGGGTGGGGAGATTCTCCAGGGATCTCCAACGGCGTACGCTCCACTCTGGTGGAGTCTCCCGAACTGTCCTCAACGGATGAGGAGATAAGATGAGATAAGATATCCTCCGCGGGAATTGGTAAGAGCAGGTAGATGTAACGACGTGTGCTGACTTCGTCCTTCAGTGGATCCGGACCCGGCCCTTAACGGGTAGATGACGACCCGGGCTCACCATGGACTAAGGTCGGTTTGACCTAACCCGTTATCGTGGGTCGAGCCACTTGGGCCTAACCTGCCACTACGGACCGAGTCATTTGGGCCTGGCCCATCATTTGCCCCTCAATGTCTCGCGCCAAAGAAGGCTTTGAAAGGGAGACATTATTGCAATCCGAGCTTCTTTATGTCAAGCAATTTATAACTTTTCTGAACACTGAACCCTCTTTTAATATATGCCCTCCGCAGAGGGGGTCTGGGGGTGCGAGGAGCGCGGGCGCGGGCGAGGAGTGCCGGCACTGGCGCGGGCGAGGAGAGCTGGCTCTGGTGGTGGGCGCCCAGCCTGTTACTGGGCGTTGCTGCTGGTGCGGGGCGCCAGCCAGGGCACGGGCGCGGAGAGCCGGTGCTGGCGAGGAGCCAGAGGAGCTGGGCGCCTAGCCTGGGCGAGGAGCATGGAGGAAATGGGCGCCCAGGGTGCTGCTGGCACTCGGGCGGGCGCGTGGGCGAGGGCGCGCGGGCGATGTTGGGCCAACGCGGGCGAGCGGGCGCGTGCGCGTGGGCGAGGACTTGCGGGCGTGCGGGCGCTGGTGGGCCAGCGAGGGCGAGCGGGCGCGGGCGCGCGGGCGAGGACTCGTGGGCGCGCGGGCGAGGGGTGCGGCTGCTGGGCGCCCAGGCTCTGGTGCTGGTGGGCGAGCGCATGAGAGGGCATGCTGCTCAGCGGCGCCCATGCTCTTTTCTTTTATGCACGTACAGTTTCCCCAACTCAATAACTCTTTCTTTCTGTTTTCGTACTATGACGAAGGTGTTGTAATTTGTGTGGACTTGGATGGGTGGGCCATAGCAACAGATCATGGAGAATCTATGTCATTATTTGGATGGGGTTTTTTGGGTAAAAGTCAAATGTGCCACTAGTGGATTGATTTGGCAAGAAAAGTAACTTGGGATGGCATTTGGCTTTTGACAGGGTAAAAAGTCAACAAGGGGGGACTACATGTACAGGGGTTAAGTTGTATTTCAACGATTACATGTGCATGTGCAAGGGCGCCCATGTGATAAATTTTTTTTTTTTATTTATTTATTTATGATAGTGGTGGTAGGGACGCCCAGCACTTGGTAGGGGCGCCCAAGTGCACTTGGAAGGGGCGCCCCACATGTAGTACAATTTTTTTTTTTTTTGGGCGACGCACAAGGCAGGGGCGCCCGCTGCTGAACCTGCTGGCGAGGGAGCCTGGGGGACCCCGCTGCTTCTTGCGTGGCATTGTGATGACAGGGGATGCCGGGTACCCCTGCTGCGGGCGTTGCAACGACGGAGGCCGGATGGAGTGCTCCCGCTGCTGCACGAGATGGAGGACTGGGCATGGGCGCCCTAGCAGCTATTGGTGCGGGCACTGCAGCGAGCTGACGGTAGGGGTTGTGGGCGCCTTGCTACCGGCGCGGGCGCCCCTGTGGTGTTGGACGCTTAAGGTGCTAGGCGCCAAAGTTGGGCACCCATGAGTCGTTGGGTGCTTGAGAGGCGATTTTGCTGATCGCGATGGAGGAGCGCTGTTTGAGGACCTCGCGCAGGCAGGCCTCATCTGCACTGGAGAGCGAGAGCACTGCTTGCGTGAGAGCAAAGACAGGATTTGAGGATTGCTCATGTGGGAGCTTCACTTTTTGAGACTGGGCTTTCGGTGACCCTCAGAGAGCCGCTAAGGTGGAGATAGGCTGCCTGTTTGAGAACAATGCAGGGAAAACTTTTTTGGCGACCCGCGAAAGAGCCGCTAAGCTGGAGATAGGCTGCCTGTTTGAGAACAGTGCAGAGGTAGGCCAAGCTTTTTTGGCGACCCGCGTGAGAGCCGCTAAGCTGGAGATAGGTTGCCTGTTTGAGAACAGTGCAGAGGTAGGCCAAGCTTTTTGACGACCCGCGAGAGAGCCGCTAAGCTGGAGATAGGCTGCCTGTTTAAAAACAGTGCAGAGGTAGGCCAAGCTTTTTGACGACCCGCGAGAGAGCCGCTAAGCTGGAGATAGGCTGCCTGTTTAAAAACAGTGCAGAGGCAGGTCACGCTTTTTTGGGCGACCCACGAGATGATTCACCTCGCCTAGACCTGTTGATTTCCTCAGCGTTCATATATTTTTGAGCTTTTGCCATTAGTTCTGGCATGCTCTTTGGTGGTCGTTTCATTACTGAAAAGAGGAATCTGGATGAACGGAGGCCTCCCAGAAAGGCGGTCATGGTGACTTTGTCATTGGGCTCCTCGATTTGGAGGACCTCCTCGTTAAAACGAGTGAGGTAACTCCTCAGACTCTCATCTCGATCTTGTTTTATGCTGAGTAGGTGTGCGGCAGGCTTCTGGTGGCGGCGCCTACCGATAAAGTGTGAGACGAAAGATCTGCTCAACTCTCCAAAGGTGGCTATGGATGCTTGGGGGAGATTGGCAAACCAATGCCGAGCGGAACCCTTCAATGTAGTTGGGAATGCCCTGCACATTATCTCGTCAGGGATATTATGCAGCTGCATTTTGGTTTTGTACGTCTCCAGATGGTCCAGTGGATCCTTCGTTCCATCGAAGGTCTCCACGGATGGCATCTTGAACTTCCGAGGGAGTGGGTAGTTCACCACGTCAGGCTTGAACGGTGAATCCGTTCGCCCGACCAGATAATCTACCGTCTCCGGTGCCTTCGCCCTTATGGTGCTGAAGACATTGCCAATCTGATCTTGCATCTCTTTGAACTTCTCGTCCCAAAGGTTGGGGGATTCTCTGGATTGACCTTGGAACTGGCTTTCGTCTTCCAGACTGTAATTTCCACTTCCCATCTCCTGGAAATCAGGATCCTCATGATTGGAAGCTGAAGGAGGAAGTGGAAGTCCACCGCGATTTGACCCTCCAGGGGGAGGGGGTACGTCAAGATGAGCTCGGCCTTCAGAATCAACCAGGAGTCTTCCGTGCGGGACGACGGGCGGAGCTCCAGCAGACGTCCCTTGGGCGTGGGCGCCATGATGGCGGGCGCCCAGGGTGCCATGAGGATGGGTGCCCAAGGCTTGGGCGCCCAGCTGTGGTCCTCCACCCTGGGCGCCCAGGGGTTGGGCGCCCAGGGGAAGGCGGCCTCGGTTGGCGCCTCGGCCCCGGGCACCGTGTTGACGGGCGCCCAGGTGAGGTGCCCCTCTGCATGGAGCAACCAGTTGCTCCGTGTGTGGTGCTTCCTGCGGCCCTGCACCTAGTGCTCCTCCCTCACTCGCCAGCATGAGCTGCAGTATTTGTTGGTTTTGGGTTACCAACTGCTGCATGGTCTCCAACATCTGCTGAGGAGAGGGAGCGGGAGCATTCGGTGCCGGGTTGGTCGGTGGAGGATTACCCTCGCCCTCGCGCGAGGGGTTACCATCTTGTCGCCTTGTTGATCTGGTGATCGGCATGACTTTTTGAAAAAAGGAAATTCTTTTCGTTTCCCACAGACGGCGCCAAACTGATGATGCCAAAAAGCGGTTTCGGGCACCACCGGTCGAGTGATATGTAATAAATGTGAAAATTAATGAAAAGAGAGAGAGGAAGTTTATAGTGGTTCGGTCTAGGTGACCTACATCCACTTAAAGTAATCACTTTACTGCTCTTGGAGGAGATTACAAAGTACTTAGATACAAAGAGAGTGAGAAAAATTAATCCGTCCTCCTCCGTTAGCAAGACTCTCCTTTTATAGTCTTTCTCCAACGGGTGGGGAGATTCTCCAGGGATCTCCAACGGCGTACGCTCCACTCTGGTGGAGTCTCCCGAACTGTCCTCAACGGATGAGGAGATAAGATGAGAAAAGATATCCTCCGCGGGAATTGGTAAGAGCAGGTAGATGTAACGACGTGTGCTGACTTCGTCCTTCAGTGGATCCGGACCCGGCCCTTAATGGGTAGATGACGACCCGGGCTCACCATGGACTAAGGTCGGTTTGACCTAACCCGTTATCGTGGGTCGAGCCACTTGGGCCTAACCTGCCACTACGGACCGAGTCATTTGGGCCTGGCCCATCACACATCTTTCTTGTAAAATGCACAGTACAATCCTCCTTCATGTCATTGTGCTTTGGTCACGGTTCAAAACTATAATGCAATCATCTTTTAAATTTTTTATAGTCCCCAGGCCCCAAATTCATAATCTAATAATCCTTGAGATGTTTTTAGCTCATATCTTAAATTTTCACCGGTTTTGATAACTTAATTTAAAACATAAAAAAAATCTCAACTTATAAATCTAATTTCTTTTCACTTTTATGGGCCTCAATTAAATCTAAACCATTCAATATTCTAATACTAATGGAAAACATCAGCATGTTTAGTTTTACAGCGTAAATTGTTATAGTTATTGAGACATTTGTAAATAAAAAAAAAATAATAATAATAACAGTTAAAAAAATCCAAATATATCAAAATTAGTTGTTGGATGTAATCATTTATTCATGTCAAAATGATGGTTTTCACAAATACGATAATTTTTTTCACTGATGTAACATTTTCCATATATAACATTTACAAAATGCAAACCCATTCTCCTATTTCATGTGTAAAAAGGCAAACATAAATGGGATGTAAAGATGGTGTCTAAAATAGGTTATTTTCATATAAAAGTTTTCAAATCCTAGAAGGTATTGGAGAAATGTTATCGTACGTGTGACCCGTTTGACATTATTCTAGAATGTCTCATTCTAGGAATGTCATCTCCTGGTGATGTGGCACCAACCCCAGTTCCCTTCTCATCGGTCCTTTATTCACCATTGAATTAAATCTCTAAAACTTATTGTTAAAGACCACAAAAAATTATGGCTATTAACCGGCTCCTTGGAGAACATTGCCCATAATTATTGCAGATATGGAAAGGTTCATAAAAAAAATATCCGGCTGGGGTCTTTTTTTTCTTTTGCTCATTTAAAGAGGAGCAAGTAGGTGACTACTATTAAAAGCGAAGGCCCACAACTTTCTAATTAAACTGCATCATACGTGTGCCCCACTAGCTGATTAGGAACGGGTGTCTGTTAATCCTTCACACACAAATATACCAGTATTTTTTTTTTTTAAGTCTACAACAATTCTTGATAAAAGAAATAAAGGAAAAGAACATAAGAATAGCTTCTTACCACCCAATAATAATAATAATAAATAAATAAATTTAAATTATTTCTTTCAAAGTTACAACTTCCCCCACACACTTTTTTTTTTTTTTTTTTTGCTTCCCAACCCTTTTGGCCGGACTAATCCCTCCGGATTAAAGCGAAGTTCGGTAAAACTCCTGTGGCTCATAGGTAGTAACACTAGTGGATTCAACAGGGGAAACCAGAGACCGATACGGACCTCCAGCTCCGATCCCACTCTTGCCAATCTCTTCATCTACTATGCAGACTATGAATCCACCTCAACACCATCCCCATCATCTTCCATCTCACTGTCCACTTCATCCCAATTCCGGTCGATCAAATGATCCAGTATCCCGGAGGCCGATCCTCCAACGTTATTCAATCCTATCCGTTTATCCACTCCCTGCTTTGTGATCAACCGCTGATCAAGTGCCACATCACAAGATTTGAGATTATGGGTCTCCTTGGACTTCTCTCTAGACTGCCGTGCGCGTGGCATTCCGTACACTTAGGTGTCCCGCATTTGTCGGTAAATTTTGAGTGATTGGTCGGCTTGGCCGGCTTGGTGTACCGGCCGGCAGTTGCAGGGGTGGTGAGTTCATAGATAACCTTAGAGTTGGGCCTTGAGTTCCATGGAGTTAGTAGGAGTACGACCATGCAGGTCCTTACCATAAATGGATATCCGATTCTTTGATTATTCGGAAGTTTCGACCCATTAAAAACCCGATCTAGGTCCTTATTTAGGCTCGATAAGTAAATGAGTCCGGTTCTGGTTCCACCTTCGTTCGGACCTGAAACCTGACGTATTACCTTAATTTTCGAAAATCTCTCTTAAAAACCATGTTTTTTAAATAACATTCTCTACCTAAACCCGGACCTGGATTTAGATCCGTCCCTTATATGGTTCTAGTTCCGATTCCGGAGCCAAGAAACCGGTTCCGAAATAGTTCCGGGTCCAAATCTGGTTCCACCTTCTCCTTAATGGTAGACCCAGGCCGGAACCGACCTGTTTACAACCCTATTACCATTCGATGTTGCCTTCCCTGTCTCTTCATTTTTTTTTCTTCTGTTTTGGAGGCCTAATTGCAAAGTGTTTGATGAGAGAATCCTTGATTTGACCAACTCCATATATAGTCCTTAGCAGACTTTTAGTGAAGGGGAGGGATCAGGGATCAAGCCCTGTTGGTCATATAGTCGATCCTTGGGGAGCAAGTCATTGTTCTATGAGTATGGCTATTAAACAATTGCAGAATTATTAACACGTGGGATGTACTGTTGACAATTACAAAGTGCTGTGACTTGAGTTTGAAAACAGTTTATTTGACATCATAAGTTGATTTTTGTTTGGTAGGCCAACTAGGGATGTAAATGGGTTTTGGATTCTCCGATTATTCAGCGGTTCCGACCTCTTAAAAATCGGGTCAGGGTCCTTATTTAGGCCACGAAAAGTAAATAGGTCCGGGTTCGGGTTCTTCTTTTGGGCCCGTGACCTAAACAGGACGTGGTCTGGATCTAATTCTACCTTTGTTCGGACCCGGGACCTAATATATTACCTCAAATTTCGAGAATCTCTCGTAAAAATCAGGTTTTTTATTTTTTATTTTTTATATCATTATCTATCAAGACCCGAACTCATATCCAGACCCGTCTCATATATCGTTCTGATTCCATCTTCTTATTAACGGTTCTGGTTCCGGAACCAAGAAACTGATTCCGAAGTGGGTCCGGTCTAGGTCCACCATGGACCCGGACCGTAACTTACCCGTTTACATCCCTAAGCCCAGCTAAGGGGCTGAGACCCGTTGTTTGACATCATTAGTTGCAATTTGTGTTTCCTCTGTGCTTCCAGGCTGGGATTGTCTGTGAGGTGGTTCATTTGTAACTATTTGGTTAAGTTGTAGATAGTCACTGGTCCTGTTGGGCTCCATCAGACTTTGCACAAATTGTTTAAATGAGCATGTTTGCATTTGAGAAGTCTACATGACTCTATTAGCCTGTGGCTGTCTTTCATGGACCCTCCCTGCAGACTCCCTTGAGGGACTCAACCGTGACCATGGCAGTTATTTGGGTGGTGGAGAATCAAAAGATCTGGACGAAACCTACACGTGTGTAGAATTTAAACTTTATTAGATAATTCTAACCCTCGATCAAAGGCCCAAAGTTTAATCTTTTAGAAAGTATTAGTTTTTTAGATTTCAATCAAGGGTGCGTAATAGTTGGATGATTGTCTAATTGGGCCTCACGGAAATTCATGGGGTCAGTCCGTGTAAAGGGGTTGGATTGATAATAGTCGGCCCCAAATGTTAAAATAAAGAAAAGATATTTTAAGTCTTCAAATTTGGAAAAAAAGACATACCACACTATGAAAAAAGATTGTAGATCTAAAGCCAGAAGTGAAATATTCATGGACTTGTCACCAAATGCCCCATAGTGTAGTAGGTCCTTTTTTCAAATTTGAAGACCTAAAATGTTCAAGTTACTATTTCTTTAAAAGTTCTTATTTGTTTAAAGATATAATTCATATCCCATGATTAGTGGGATATGCCATTAATAATGATCAACTACCATTTAATTGACCACGATTAATGAAAATCCCATCAATGAGATTTCAAATAAATTAAAAAAAAACAAAAATAAATTTCAAATAATGCAAATAAATTTCAAAAGACGGAATTTTTTTTTAAAGATTCAAATAAATTTAAAAAAATGTAAATAAATTTCAAAATACGCAAATTTTTTAAAAAAACTCAGATAATTTTTTTAAAAACTTAGATAAATCTCCGGCCCCGTTGCCTTTCTTCTTCGGTAAGACCAACTACGAGGTGGATTCCGGTGGTTCTGCTTCTCCGATTCCAGTGGAGAGATCCGACGACGCCCTTTCTCCGATTCCGGCGTGCGGAATCTCCTTTAACCGGGTTCTGTGAGTTTTCTTTCTTCTCCGGTTTAGGCAACTCCGGTCGGATCTAATGGCCAAACCAACCTTCTGCAACTGTCTGTTGCCTCCTGAATCTATGTTTTTACGATTCACAGTCAACTCATCTTACTACATTTAAACTCGAAAACTCATCTTACTACATTTAAATTCGAAAATAATCCGAGAAAGACGATGAATTGAATTGGAGCTAAAAACCAAGATTAGATTGCATGACACTTATTCAAACGGTTAGAAGGGAAAATCAGTCATAAAAAAGACTCTAATGTGGAATGTTAAAGGACCACCGCCTGAATTAATCCATGTTAAAGGACCACCGCCTGAATTAATCCCATACGCAAGGGACTCTAGTATTAGTGGAACCAAAGGGAGGCTGGCCCCCAAATTTCAAAAACCCCCTTTAACTTTTCAGAATTTTTATGATTTTTTAGCGACCCCCCCCCAAACAAAGTTTTCAAAATAGCCCCTATATACTTTGGAAACTACATTCATTTTTTATATGTGACCCTCTCAAAATTTTCTTCCCCCCACCCCCTAAAGGAAGAATTCTTGGGTCCGCCCCTGAACTCTAGGCCTTAAACAATAATAAACAATAATACTGTGTACTAGAGACTTTATGACACAATACTCAGGGGTCACTCTTTGATTTACCCTTTTTTTTTTATTGATAACTACGCAAACATGTTTTGTGGAATTTTAGTCGTTATTGAATATAAGATAACCTAAATCTATTGTAAGCTTGATATACATTGTTATCCCTTGGGCTGTTGTGCCTTATATATTATCCCACGGAGGGTGTGATTCCCATGCGGAAGCCCTGTATTCTCCCATGGAGAGCCCATGGATGAGACAGATTGGGTGCAAGTTTGATGAGTATGTATTCACCTGCGTTGTGGAACACCTAACCTGTTGACCATGATTCACATTTACCAGATCTCTTAGAAATTCCATCCAAAGCTTATATATTATCCCACGGAGGGTGTGATTCCCGTGCGGAAGCCCTGTATTCTCCCATAGAGAGCCCATGGATGAGACAGATTGGGTGCAAGTTTGATGAGTATGTATTCACCTGCTGACCAATCCTAAAACAGGGTTGCAAATATAATTTATTCTCCGCTATTATCTCTGCTTGAAAAAGCACAGATGTTAACCGAGTATCGTATCCACTGGGACAAAAAGGCTAAGTTGTGTTGTTTCCTAAAATCCTAAACTAATCCTAATAGAAGACAAATTTCTGATTATTAAACTAATCCTATTAGAAAGTGAAGTGTTGGGTTGATTGCTTGTAATTCCTAAATTAACAAATTGAAAGACAAGTTTTTTTTATCCAATAAGGTAAAAGTCTTAGGGTATGAATCCACCGTAGCCTCGTGCAATGGCGAATATAGATCTAGGGTTTCATTGTCAATGCTTTCACGACTCGTTCCGGTTACAAACCTTCAGAGTCAACAAATAAGGGAAGTGGATGCAAATCGGGGCATAACCTATCTCTATGGCATAGATTATCCTAGATCTAACAAACACATTCATTCAAGCATCATATTATATGACTTGGTATTTCAAACTACAAGAATAAAACACCAAAAGAGATATTGCATTAATAAAAGAATCCAATCAATGGATTAAATCAATGTCATATAAGCAAAGCATTTAAAATAAAGCCCTAGAACCTATACATCACCATAAACACAAAACTAGGGCTTCATCACAACCTTAAGATGGAGATTTAGTTACTCATGGAAGACGATTGACGAAGAGTTCTTGACGAAATCTCCATTGATGCTCTTCCGCAAGCTCGAAGAAAGCCTCCAGAACTTCTCCCAAGATGTGAATATCCCCAAAAACGAGTTTGGGCTCTTATTTATAAGTTTTGGGACGAAAAAGCTCTTCAAAACGTGCAAGGGACGAATTCTCGAACGGTCCGGGTGTTCGAACGCAAGGAATTGGGCGTCCGGACGCAAGGAATTTTTCCTGCGCGCGCCTCTCTGTGCCCTGGCGTCCGGACACCCGGAGCCAGAGAGCTCCGCTTTTCTGGTTTTTGCACTTTTTCTCCATTTCTTTCTAATTCGCTCCAATTTCTTCGCAATGCACCTAGGGACCTGAAAACATGAAAATGACATAATAAGAGTATTTAATCTCACCAAAGCATATATTAAAGTCTAAATCAAGGGGCCTAAATGGTGCGTTTTAGGCTCTTATCACACCCCCCCAACTTATACTTTGCTAGACCTCGAGCAAAGCTAAAGCAAAAAGAAAACTAACTAAGGCCACTTTCGTAGGGAGCACGGCTGCACGTAGCATGTGTAGCAAGCCTTTAAACCTCTAAGTTTCTCCTAGAGGACGAGTTGTAGTCTCGTGAGGGTTTGCAGTGAATCTACCCACAAAATTCCTAAAACATAAAAGAAAAACAGAGAGTATTTTCCACCAAGGTATCTACGAACACCGGATATTCCTGATTTTTGGGGTTTTCCATACACACTCAAATGTGGTTAACCAATCCTATCTTTTGGTCAGAAATCCTCAAAATCATGCTGTAAAAATTGATCGTGCACAGTGAAAATTGTGTACATATAGAAGCATGAAAGCATAAAACGATCCACTAACAATTTCCGTGAAAACACATCTTGTTCTTTCAAAATGTCGGGCCACCGAACCTAAGTAAAAGTTAACATGATTCCTCTCAAGGCATTTGTGGTGGCTTTCACACTATTGTTTTTCAAAGGACATGACAACACTTTTTTTTTTTAAAGCAATGACTGTGCAATGCCTAGGTCCCTTAAGCTTTCTAATTAACCCATGTAACGAGCATTCAGCCAATGACTCCCAAGACAGATGTCTTTAGGGCACTAGGTATGGCAATACCCCTATGGGCTTACTGGCTCGAGTTAAAAAGGCTACGAACCCAAACTAGTCAAATTTTTTTTTTTTTTATGTTTATTTTTAAACGGTCCCTAACAATAGGTAGCCCTTTCTATATGCCCGACTTCAGTATGACCAAGGGTCAGCTTACCATCATAATTGTTCTGAAGTTTTCACTAGCATGGAAATCATAGTTTCACATTTCAAATTGTCCATATAATACGTGTTAAGTGAGAGATCAATAATTCAACAATTTCTCAAAAAACTCTTTCCTAAAACAAGATAGTGAACCATTTTTCTCTTTTTCCTCACAAAAAGTTCCAAAAACAGGGTATCTTCGTTTCATAAAAACCCGGTTAGAAATCTCCCGAAAGACTAACAACACTAGCAAAAACTTTTTTTTTTTTTTTTTTAAACACCTAAAGGGAAAGACAAGGTAAAGGAAAAGACAACAAATAAAAAGAACTAAAACTGCTAAAACTACCCCTGGACTACTCCCAAGGTTAATACCCCACCCCCCCAACTGAATGTAACAGTGTCCACAATGTTAAACATAAAATAAAAGATAAAGGACAATAAAAGTAAAGGAAAATGGGGGATATCACCTGGGTAGTGCTAAACAAAGTGATGCACTGTAAAGAAAAGTCGGGTAGACCCCCCAACTTGCACGAAAGAACCTGCAAAATGTTAGCAACAATCTAGAAACACAAATAGAGAAGCTAAAAAGAAAAAGAAACATCCTCAATCATCCTCCCCATCCCTGCCATGGCTAATTCCTTCACCTCCGTCATGCATGTGATCATCTCTGTGAGGAGGGGAAAGGCCACGCAGACCTCTCATTAAAGATCGCATTTCGAAAAGAGAGTCTGTAGTGCGAGTGGCAAAGTCCTCAAAGCGGGACTCAAAAGCCACCTGACGGGATTGGAGGGCTTGCTGACCTTGGAGGATAGCCTCGTACTGAGCATAGGTCATGTAAAATGGGTCAGCCTGCCCCGCAGGAGGGTGTACAACAGGAGGGGCTTGAGGTGGCACCGGTGGCTCAACCACAGGTGCGTCTACTCCCGGCATCATGGCAGGGTGAGCATGCTGCATAGTACGCATTATGGTCTGGACACTCTGTGTCCATCGCACCTCCCCGTAGAGGTCAGAACATGGGAGAGACTCCTCAGTAGGTGAGATGGGGAAAGGGACCTGAGAGAGTAATGGACCCGAACGAGAGAGAAGTAAGATGGTGATCAAGTAAGGGAAGGGCAAAGGTCTCTTCTTCTCTGGGACTTTTTTAGACTCTGTAAAGAGCCTACAGACTTTGCACATTTCTCGAAAAATCATATGCGGGAGAGATACCGCGTATCCGGCATGGACAGCGTACAAAGTCACGAGGAAGTCCCCCCTCCTCTCATCCTTATGATGCGTGGGGAATGCATTCACTCGCAGCATCTGATCAATCAGCCACATCCGTTGTGGTAGGTAACTACGACGAGTGCTCGTGTAGTTGTCCTTGCTAAACCTACCCCCACACATCTCATTAGTGATACTGACCACAGTGGGGGTGGCTGGAAAAAATGGAAAGTCACATGCATTGGGGTGACAACCGAGGGCATGAGCAATGTCCCTCTCGGTTACAGTAATGTCATGTCCATCAATGGTGGAGGATAAGACATCGTTATCCCGCCCCGTGATTTCCAAATGTTGGTAGAAGAGGCGGACCAAACGGGGGTACGCTGGGGGAAAAGGTCCACAAAGAGCCGTCCATTGTCGCAGACGTAATTGCTGAACCGCCCAACGAGTGGATTGGTCGGCTTCAAAAAATTTCAAGTCAAATGCGGTCTGCTTGTCTAAGGGTCGATTGGCCCATTCTGCAGAGGGTTGTTCAAGAGTAGGAGTGGGTGCACTCCGTTTAGGGGGTTGTGGATTGGAGGATCCCTCATTTGCGGGGGCCTTGGACTTACTTCTCCCCCTTCGAAACATTTTTTTTTTAAAAGATACTGAAAAAGGAAAAACAACCTAAAATAACTTAACACAAGTGCAAAAGAACTAAGAAAAAGAACAGTAAAGAAAACAAGTAAAAAGAATTTGACCCACAAATTTTCTCGCCGGAGCTCCGGTGAAGTCGCCGGAGAAGACGACCGGAAAAGTTCACCGTAGAGAAGCGGGTACCGCCGGCGCGTAGAAGAGCACGTGGGGAAGAGCACCCAAGGGTGCCAAATTGTTGGAGAGCCGCGAGCGCCGGTAGATCTAACCGGAAAGCATGGACGTCGCCGAAGGGAATGGGGGCTCCGGTGGCACTTGTTTACAAGAAGAATGGGTTAGAATGGAAGAGGGGAAGGAGAGGAGGGTAATGGTGGTGGAGAAAAGTGGACGAGAAGAATGGTGGTGTAAGTGGTGGTGAAAGTTGGTGGTGGGAGAGAAAGAAAGAAGAAGGGGGTTTTGAAGAAGAGGGAAAGAGAGTGGGGAAGGGGCTGCTCTTAAAATGAGTCCCACGTTTTTTTTTTTTTTTTTTCCGGAATTTCCGGTGTCCAGACGCCCAACCCAGGCGTCCGGACGCCGCATTCCAGAGAGGGCCCTGTTAAAAGCGAATTCCGGGCGTCAGAGAGCAGCAAGTTAAAAAAAATATGGGCGTCCAGACGCCCAGGTGGGGCGTCCGGACACCCCATTCTAGAGAGCAGGGTGTTTTAAAAGCAATCCCTTTTTTTTTAATTAAACACTAGCTCTCGTAGTTGGGACTAACTCCTTAAAGGTAACTCCCTCCTCCATCATGGGTGACTCAAAGTGGACTCAAATTGGACGATAAGAAGGATGAAAAGACACTGACACCTACGCTACGACTCTATTTACACTCGGGTTTCCTCCCGCTAGAGCTTGGTTTAACGTCGTCAGCCAGACGTCAAGAACTTTCAACCCATAGGATAGGACGGGTCCATTAAAACAATGGACTCCACCACTTCACCTGCAGTAATACCCTCTATGTAGGGTTTCAACCATTGACCATTGACCTTGAGAAAACCCCCCGTGTTGGGGTTGCGAATCTCTACTGCACCATGATCAAAAACCTTGGTTACCACATACGGCCCATCCCACCTTGACCGCAATTTACCTGGAAAGAGTCGCAACTTGGCATTGAAAAGCCATACCTTTTGATTCGGCTCAAAGGACTTTTGCAAAATGTGTTTGTCATGGAAAGCTTTAGTCTGAGCCTTGTAAATTTTCGAACTCATGTAGGCTTCGTTCCGAATCTCTTCCAACTCATTGAGTTGGAGTTTCCCAGTAGAACCGGCAGCGGCCATATCAAAATTGAACTGCTTTATAGCCCACATGGCGCGGTGCTCGAGTTCCACTGGCAAGTGGCAAGCTTTACCGAATACTAATCGGTAGGGGGACATACCAATTGGAGTCTTGTAAGCGGTACGGTAAGCCCATAAAGCATCATTTAACCGCAACGACCAATCTTTGCGGTCGGGCTTCACCGTTTTTTCCAAAATACGCTTCACCTCCCTATTGGTTACTTCGACTTGGCCGCTGGTTTGAGGATGATAAGGTTAGCTACCTTATGTGTGATGGAGTACATTTTTACCAGCGCCTCAAAGTGTTTATTCACGAAGTGGGTGCCCTCATCACTTATTATTGCTCGCGGACAGCCAAAGCGACTGAAAATATTGCTCTGCAACTTTGTGGTCATTAGTCTTTGTAGCAGCCGCTTCCACCCACTTGGACAAGTAATCAACCGCCACTAGAATGTATTGAAAACCAAAAGATGGCGGAAACGGTCCCATAAAATCGATGCCCCACACATCAAAAATTCTACAATCAAAATCGGTTGTAGGGGCATCATGTTCCTCCTAGACATGTTACTTGTTTGCTGACAGCGCAAACAAGTTTTGCAAAACTGATGAGCATCTCAAAAAAGAGTGGGCCAATAGAAGCCACTCTATAACACTTTTGCAGCGGTTTTCTTCCCACTGAAATGCACTCCACACGCAAGAGAGTGACAGAACGTAAGTATACTGTTATATTCACTCTCGAGTACACATCGCCCGATGACTTGGTCTGGACAGAACTTGAAAAGTTCAGGATCCTCCCAACAGTACATCTTTACTTGGGAGAAGAAACGATCCTTGTCCTGCTTGGACCAATTTGAAGGAATCGCCCCCACTGCTACATAATTCACAATATGAGCGTACCAGGGGGGGCGATTTTGGGACACCATAAACAATTGCTCATCGGGAAATGAGTCATGCAAGGGTAAGGTGTCTTCCGTGGTATCCACCAAGATCCTGGAGAGGTGGTCAGCTACACTGTTTTCGGAACCCTTCTTGTCCCGAATCTCAAAGTCGAATTCTTAAAGTAACAGAATCCACCTAATCAATCTTGGCTTAGTGTCCTTTTTCGACAATAAGTACTGCAACGCAGCATGGTCTGTGAACACTATAACTTTCGATCCTAAAATATAAGACCGAAATTTATCCAAGGTGAACACAACAGCCAACAATTCCTTCTCCGTCATAGTGTAATTCAGTTGGGCATCGGAGAGGGTCTTGCTAGCATAATAGACAACATGTGGAACCTTGTTCACCCGTTGGCCCAGGACTGCACCGACCGTATAGTCGGACGCATCGCACATAATCTCAAACAGTTGGGCCCAATCCGGTGACTGAATGATAGGGCGGTGGACAGGGCCTCCCGCAGCTTTTCAAAACCTTGCATGCAAGCCTCGTTAAAGTCAAACGAGGCCTCCTTGGTGAGCAATGCACACAAGGGTCTAGAGATCTTACTAAAGTCTTTAATGAATCTACGGTAAAACCCTGCATGTCCTAAAAAGGAACGAACTTGCTTAACTGTTGAGGGAGGTGGAAGTTTGGATATCAAATCAACCTTGGCCTTATCCACCTCAATGCCTTTAGCAGAGATGATATGCCCCAAAACGATGCCCTCTCGCACCATGAAATGGCCTTTCTCCCAACTCAAGACCAAGTTTGTCTCGGTACAACATTTCAGCACCTTTGCCAAATTATGAAGACATTCATCAAATGAAGGTCCGAAAATAGAGAAATCATCCATGAACACCTCTAAGAATTTCTCCACCATGTCGGAGAAAATAGACATCATACACCATTGAAAAGTCGCGGGTGCATTACAGAGTCCGAATGGCATCCTCCGGTAAGCGAATGTACCGAAAGGACAAGTGAAAGTTGTTTTCTCCTTGTCGTCGGGGTAGACAGCCACTTGGTTATATCCAGAATAACCATCCAAGAAACAATAAAACTCTTGGCCAGCTAACCTTTCTAAGATCTGGTCAATGAAAGGTAGGGAAAATGGTCCTTTCGGGTCATGGAATTTAACTTTCGGTAATCAATGCACACGCGCCACCCAGTAGTGGTACGTGTGGGAATTAGTTCTCCGTTCTCATTTTCCACAACCGTGATGCCAGACTTCTTTGGCACCACTTGAGTAGGGCTCACCCACTTGCTGTCAGAAATTGGGTATATAATACCCGCATCAAGAAGCTTCAGTACTTCTTTCATGACCACCTCTTTCATGTTAGGATTTAAACGACGCTGCATTTCACGTGACGGTTTCGCGTCATCTTCGCAATGAATTCGGTGCATGCAGATGGAGGGGGTCAATGCCTTTCAAATCGGCTACAGACCAGCCGATTGCACTTTTGTGCTCTTGTAACACATCCAAGAGCTGACTCTCCTGATCATCAGATAGATCAGAAGCAATGATGACTGGCAAAGTATCCTTTGGGCCAAGATAAACATACTTGAGTGTAGCAGGAAGTTGTTTTAACTCAAGTTTGGGAGGAACTTCAATCGAGGGAGGGGCTGGTGCTTTAGAAAGTGGAGGTAGGTGTTCGATCTTTGCTCTCCATTGGGGAAAATCCAGCATAGCTACCTCATCCAAAAGGGCGTTGACCTCGGTAATCGAATGGTCAACATCATACTCATCATAGCTAAAATGGGATAAGCAAGCCTCTAAGGGGTCCTCAGTTAAAACATAAGGGAGGGCTTCATCAACTAGCTCATCAACAACATCGACTGTGAAACAGTCGTCATTTTCCGAGGGCTGATGAGAGGCCTTGAAAGCATTCAGCCTGACTTTCATATTGCCAAAGGAAACATCCATAACTCCAGTGCGATAGTTAATGGTCGCATTAGCTGTGGCCAAGAAGGGACGGCCGAGGATGATTGGAGTTTGTTTCCGCAGATTTGGTACTGGTTCTGTGTCAAGGACAATGAAATCAGCGGGAAAAAGAAATTTGTCCACTTTGACAAGAACGTCCTCAATTATACCTCGGGGCACCCTAACGGATCTGTCAGCAAGTTGCAAGGTGACCGTGGTGGGTTTCAACTCACCCAACCCAATTTGCTCATACAGTGAGTATGGCAGGAGATTGACACTAGCTCCAAGATCTAGCAAAGCATGATCAATGATATGACTCCCGATTGTACAAGTTACAGTGGGGGTGCCAGGATCTTTCAGCTTCGGAGGAGTGTCATGCTGAATTAAGGAGCTCACTTGCTCGGTAAGCAGGACCTTTTTGGACACATTGGGTTTGGATTTACGCTTCTGAGTGCACAAGTCTTTTAGAAATTTTGCATACGAAGGCACTTGCTTGATAGCATCCAGCAAAGGTAGATTGATCTTTACTTGCTTGAACACATCTAACATTTCATCCATGGTTGCTCCCTTTTTCCCGAAGGGAGAGGGTGTGTCCAGACAAGTAGGGAAAGGGGCTTTAGGCACATAAGTGGGTGCCACAGCCGGGATAGATGAAGAAGTGGAAGGGCTGACCTCCTTTTCCTTGGGACTCGTTTCCACCCTAGAGGTTTTGGGGTCGGGGGCAGATTCTCTAACGATTTTCGAAGGCTCCTCGGGCCTAGTCTCGACCTCACGCCCATTCCTCAGCGTGACAACTACGTTAGCTTCCTCATGATAAGTGTCATGAGGTTGAAAGCTACTTCCCACCTCGAAAGTATTCCTGGGGTTTACAGTGGGTTGGCTAGATAAACGACCCTCTTCTCTCCTATTAAGAGCACTGGCTATTTGGCCCATCTGGGCCTCCAACTTGGCTATGGACTGAGAATGAGAGTGGACCAGTTGATTACCTGCTTTGAGGTCCTTTAGCTCCTGCAGTACCGTCTCCTCAAATGATGGGTTTCTTTGAGGGGGTTGAGGGTTGGGTGGCTGGTAGGATTGTTGGGAACGATAGGCCGCAGGATTGTATTGAAAGTTAGGCCTATTTCCCATTTGAGAGAAAGAAGTGCCTTGACCGGGCGACTTCCATGAAAAATTGGGGTGACTGCGCCATCCCGGATTGTAGGTATTTGAATAAGGATCATTACCCGGTTTGGAGAACCCCTGTGCAGCATTCACTTGCTCTTGCACAAACTCAGGAAATTGGGGTGCTGCAGGGCAGTCACCTACAAAATGAGCGGGACTGTTGCATAAAGCGCAAGCATCTTGATGAGCAGGGGGCTGGGGAGATGAAGATGGGAGAGAATGTCCCCTAGAAATCAGCTGATCTATCTTTTGGGTCAAGGCAACCACTTGGGTTGTGAGTTCATTAGAGGGCTGAATCTCAAATACCCCCTTGGATTTCTGCAAAATAGAGGTTGTCGGCCTCTCCAATCTAGCAGTGGAGGCATGGTGCTGAAAGGTCTCACTCATATTCTCAAAAAGCTCCCATGCCTCATCTTCATTTTTCAGCATAATTGATCCCCCACTGGCGGTCACTACCATGTTTCGCCATTCAGGTGATAGCCCATCATAAAAGAATTGCACCAATTGCCATTTGGCAATTTGGTGATGAGGACACTTTCTAATGAGATCCTTGAATCTATCTCACGCCTCATGAAATTGTTCACTGTCATTTTGGGCGAAGGATGTGATGGACCTCCTATACTGATTTGTTTTGCCCATAGAGAAATATTTGTCCAAAATTTTTTGTTGTAGTTGGGCCAATGAATTGATAGAGTTTGCAGGTAAAGTACTCAGCCAATACTTGGCTTTGTCCTTTAACGAAAACGGAAAGAGAAACAATTTTAAGGCCTCACTACTAAAATTGTTTATTCGCACCGTGGAGCAAATAACCAAGAACTCATCAATATGGTTGTACGGGTCCTCATTGTTCAAGCCATAAAAAGACGGAATCCGATTGATTGTGCTGGGCTTGATTTCATATTGAGCTGCCTGTATGAATACACGATGGTGACGCGTATTCTGAAGGAGTATAGTGCTCCTTCAAGGGTCGGAGAGGTGGAGCCTCATCTTCTTTTCTTGCCTCAGCCATTAGTGGATTTGTGTGTGAGTCAACAGAATGGTGTTTAGATGATCTAATTTTTCTAAGGGCTCGCTCTAAATTTTGGTCTAAAGAAACCAAATCTGGATGACAAGAGCGACGACCAAGCATGCACACACAAGACTTACTGCAAGTATTTGAAAAGAATCTGAAAATCTAGGCTTACCGCGCTCCAGGTGTAAGCGACCTTTGAATTGAGTAGAACTTCCCAGTTGTCAGCAGTGCTCTAAGATCCTGCATAAACCGTGGGACTCTCTGTGTTAGAATTAATATCCTGCAGTAAGAATAGTAGAGGTGTGAGAAAAGATGGCAAAGTAAAATAAAAAACAAATTAGAAAAGATGAACTAATGTTAGACTTGAAAAAGAGAAACTAAAATTAGGATTACAAGAAACAAACAACCGTGCTAACTGTCCCCGGCAACGGCGCCAAAATTCTGACCAATCCTAAAACAGGGTTGCAAATATAATTTATTCTCCGCTATTATCTCTGCTTGAAAACGCAAAGATGTTAACCGAGTATCCTATCCACTGGGAAAAAAAGGCTAAGTTGTGTTGTTTCCTAAATTCCTAAACTAATCCTAGTAGAAGACAAATTTCTGATTATTAAACTAATCTTATTAGAAAGCGAAGTGTTGGGTTGATTTCTTGTAATTCCTAAATTAACAAATTGAAAGACAAGTTTTTTTTATCCAATAAGGTAAAAGTCTTAGGGTATGAATCCATCGTAGCCTCGTGCAATGGCGAATATAGATCTAGGGTTTCACTGTCAATGCTTTCACGACTCGTTCCGGTTACAAACCTTCAGAGTCAACAAATAAGGGAAGTGGATGCAAATCGGGGCATAACCTATCTCTATGGCATAGATTATCCTAAATCTAACAAACACATTCATTCAAGCATCATATTATATGACTTGGTATTCCAAACTACAAGAATAAAACACCAAAAGAGATATTGCATTAATAAAAGAATCCAATCAATGGATTAAATCAATGTCATATAAGCAAAGCATTTAAATTAAAGCCCTAGAACCTATACATCACCATAAACACAAAACTAGGGCTTCATCACAACCCTAAGATGGAGATTTAATTACTCATGGAAGACGATTGACGAAGAGTTCTTGACGAAATCCCCATTGATGCTCTTCCGCAAGCTCCAAGAAAGCCTCCAGAACTTCTCCCAAGGTGTGAATATCCCCAAAAACAAGTTTGGGCTCTTATTTATAAGTTTTGGGACGAAAAAGCTCTTCAAAACGTGCAGGGGACGAATTCTCGGACAGTTCGGGCGTCCGGACGCTAGGAATTTTTCCTGCGCGCACCTCTCTGTGCCTGGGCGTCCGGACGCCTGGAGCCAGAGAGCTCCGCTTTTTTGGTTTTTGCATTTTTTTCTCCATTTCTTTCTAATTCGCTCCAATTTCTTCACAATGCACCTAGGGACCTGAAAATATGAAATTGACATAATAAGACTATTTAATCTCACCAAAGCATATATTAAAGTCCAAATCAAGGGGCCTAAATGGTGCATTTTAGGCTCTTATCACCTGCGTTGTGGAACACGTAACCTGTTGACCATGATCCA
Source organism: Cinnamomum chago (assembly GCA_038049695.1). Taxonomy (NCBI): domain Eukaryota; kingdom Viridiplantae; phylum Streptophyta; class Magnoliopsida; order Laurales; family Lauraceae; genus Cinnamomum; species Cinnamomum chago. Next base: position 22,510,453 of record CP142462.1, on the reverse strand, counting down.
CATTTACCAGATCTCTTAGAAATTCCATCCAAAGAGGATACTTACCCTTGATTCAAATTTCCTAACCTGGCAATGAACTAGCCCGTTTACTTCTTTGGCTTAGAAGAATTTCTTCTATAGGTTGTCATGATAGGAAAATGACTTCTCTAGTAAGGGTGTAAAACCATGGAGGTGGTAAAAGAAAGGGCCATGGATGATTTAGGGGTGTAAGAGACATCATGAACCACTTGATTCTATGACTATTAGCACAATTTTTAGCCATGCATGACATGTGGTTATTGCATAATCAAAGGTAAATACATGAGCAGTAAGCCTGAGAGGGTAAGATTTATCATCAGTGGGCCTAGGTGGGCCACAGAGGTAGACATTGATTGGCTGGGAATGATCTGACCATTCCTCAAAATTTATGAAATATAGGTGTGGGGCCCATAATCCAACAATATGAAAAACAGTTCACTGGTTAAGTTAACCATTAAATATGTTATTATGGAGCATTCTTAGCCATCTAAGAAAAAACTATGACGGTCATGGTAAAAACATTCCTTCATTTATCATCTCTTCATTGCCAATTAACAAACCCATCTTCTTCGTTTTCGGTACTGCACAAAACTCTCTTATTTGACAAGGTTACAAGCAGTGGCAAAACCAGGAAATATTCACTTGAAAAAAAAAAAAAAAAAAACCCTCATAGGGTCATATGTATAATTAAAAAACCCTAATAGGGTCATATGTGAATAACCATAATCTTTTCATTAATAGAAGCGGGTTTTCTTAGGAGCCCCTTGCCCCCACTAGTTCCTTCCCATGTCCCAAAGTTCAATGTAAAACTATTATTAACATCGTGAATCAAAATTGCCCCTTTTGTGATTTCGGTTTTTGAGAAAGACCACTTCTAAAAATATCGGTAATGACTATATTATGCAACTACCTTATCGAATGAAAGAGAGTTCGTTAGATTAACCATCTATGAAAAAGTTTGTATCATTAGATCTACAAAGTAAAACTGAACAAGTTGCAATCATTATCGTTGGTTCAATGTTTAGGAATGGTCAATCAAGTTGTTCTTATCTTATTCAAAAGTTAAACTTTGATGGAAACTTTTGACCCATCCATTGAGGATGCTGGCCTGGGGGGAATTGTTAGGATCCATGAAAGAAAATTGATGTTAGCCTAATCTTCCAAAATAGATGCTCGTAATGCTCTTGAGGCTGAACTTAAAAACATTTTAGAAGAGCTCAAATGTTGTATGACTATGCAACTATAGCAAACTATAAAGAGAGAAAAAAAAGGAAAGAACTTAATGTTAAATCAAACATAATTGTTTCTTTCACATACACAACTTTTCAAGACATAGACCATAGATCTGTAGCCTAGCTTGATGGTTTAAACATTTGGTTGGACCCATCCGGTTTAGATGTGGATCCAACAAAAAATAGAAAAATAAAAAAAAAGAAAAAAGAAAGGAAAAGGCATGCTAACACGACTCGAGCCCAAGATTATGATTAATCCGAGATAACCCCGAGTCGCGTTCGCATACTTACTCTCGTGAACTTCAATTACATAAAATTCACAAGGGATATCAAATACACATTATGCGGAAATATTAACAGGATTGTCATTCTCATTTCCTCTGCTACCTGAGCCAGATGCTATTTTGAAATAACACAGGAAGTTAAGATAGATATCTTTATACTTCCATCACATATATATCACATATTGTGAAAGCAAATCACATTAAGTGAAAGCAATAAATCACAAATCCAAAGTAGGATTTGATTCGTAATTTTCCGTTTCCTCACCGTGTCCTTACATTTCAATATCATAATCATATGATATTATTTCACTTCCACTCAACTGATCCTCCTGGAGGAACCGGATCGGACGTCTCTGCTGGCGTTGTGGCCTCAGAAGGACCGGCATGGGCAGTTGTGCCTGTAATGCCATAAATAACACTATAAATTTGACAATTTAACAATATATAGACAATCACATGATTGTATATGCTAAATAAATATTTAATTCATCGAACTCATTGTTAGACCAAGACAATTTCAATTCATAATCAATAAGAGTCTTTTTATTTGGCAAACTATAATAACATTTCACATTTCAATGCATATTCCATCTTCCACATGGAAGGATTCATATATTGTGGGACTTATCAGAGCCTGGGCCAGGGGCAACTGATATTACCATGGAGTTCCGGAACACTCCAAATAATTTCCTACAGCAAAAACTGCTCTAATGAGCTTACAGAAATCATCATGTAGTGCCAGACTCAAAAGTAACAATATAATAATTTCGTTCAATTACAACTAACGGATTCAATTCAATTTCGATTTACAATCCAATTTGGACACAATTCAATGTACCAATTCCCATTATTTAATACCAACCATTAAAGTGTAATCCTCAGTTGTTTAATGTACGTGCTATTCTCGATGACATCACGATTAATGTGAATTTTGTACATTAAAATCCCCTTAATTAACAACCATGGTGGTAAAACAACATTGCTAGCCTTGATATGATCAATAGGCTTTATCTTTAAAACTCAGAAATAAATTCTGAAATTATACTAATCTTGTACAATCCATCAATGTAATACCAATTAGCTTTGGAAACTAATATTATCGTTGAATTACAAGTACTAGCTTTGGTTAACCGCTTGGTTAATATATATTTCATTTTAGATCAAAATCCAAAGATAACATTTTATGGAAATAGTAATAAATTCCTTATTCACTAATCATACTATAATTAATCTTTAAACTAATTTTTATAGACCATTTATGATCCTAAAACCAAGATTCGTCCCAATTAAGGGATCGGACCTGCAACGAACCCAGTTGCAGAATCCTGAAACCGATCTCTTTATCCATTTCTTTCAATACCTGCACATAAATTGGGACCTCTTGGCCCCTCCTCATTCATCATTCATTTACATAAACCTTCTCCAAACATTAATCCAACTAATCAATCCATACTATCAATCAAACCCTAAGAATATGACAAAACCAAAACTACAACAAAACTCAATAAAAACCACATCCATTAGCATATAAACATAAATATATGTTTATACTTGCCTTATAATAGAGGTGATACAAAAACCACTTCCTTTCAATCTCTATCTGATTCAAAATCACCAACCTCCAAATCCTAATTCCATGAAAACACCAAGAACAGTTCCAAAATAGAAATTCTTGAGTTGATTGTTTTAAACAACAACTCTAATCACTCAATAGTTTGAAAATTCCACAAAGAACTTGAATCTACTTACTTGTACCTTAACAAGGAGAGATTCTATGATTTGTCTCAAACTTTCACTTCAAGGAATGAAGCAGAAGATGAAGAAGAAGATGAGAATCATCAATCGTTTCTCCAAAAACCATTTACAAGCTTTTCCTTTGACAAAGAAAAATGAAGAAAAAAGGAGGAAATAGCCTAAGGTCTGCACTTCAATATTCTTTTGCTGGAACTGTTGATGCACTCATCTCTGGGTTCATTTAGAACTTTATAGAACATAAAATTTTGCAATTGAACCCTCTCCAACATGCTTAATTCCATTTTTAGTCAAATGAAGACCCATTTGACTCATTTCAGGTCAAATAAAAATGTATGTATTATGAAAATTGTTGCACTCGTCAAAATACACATGTTGGTATCAAATTTCACCGTATTCGATGAAATACACAAAAACCCGTATTTACGGAAAAGTACTTAACATCACCAATTTGAGTCTAAAATCAACTCAATTGAGCCAATCTCTTCCAAACTTGTTCATTTTGCTTAATTCATCTATTTAAGACTAATTTGATCCATATTAATCGTTAATCACCATTAAATTAACTAATTATACTTAATATACATTAATCTCGATTAATTATAGTTAATATTGATTAACTCGGGTTGGAGTGTAACATTTGCATAGCATTGATCTTCATAATAATCAACAGTCTCACATACTTCACATTATTGAAACCCAAATCATCACTGATGATGGGGTGCAATGTGAAAAACAAAACCATAAACCTCTCATAACAGTTGAGGGCTTTCTCAACTCCAGTTTATCATCACCATCAACCTTGGTGCCACTCTGGTCAATCTCTTCCTCTACCACGCAGACGATGAATCCGTCCCCACACCATCCACATCATCTTCCATCTCACCGTTCACTTCATCCCAACTCCTGTCGGTCAAATGACCCAATATCCCCGTCGCCGATCCTCCAACATTAATCAATCCTACCCGTTTATCCACTCCATTCCGTGTGATCAAGCGATGACCAAGTGCCACATCACAAGATTTGAGCTTCTGGGTCCCCTTGGACTTCTCTCTAGACTTACACGCCGGGCGCATGTGGCATTCCACACACCTCGGCATCCTGCATTTTCCGGTGAATTTCGAGTGATTGGTCGGCTTCGCCGGCACCTTGGTGTACTGGCCGGCGGTTGGCGGGGAGTTGAGGAACTTATTGACAACCATAGACTTGGGCCTTGAATTCCATGGAGGTGGTAGGACCATGCAGGTCCTTACCATCCCATGTTGTCTTCCCTCTCTCTTCATTTGTTCTAATGTTTTGGAGGCTTAATTAACACAGGGTTTGATGAGAGAGGTCTTGATCTGACCAACTCTATATATAATACTTAGATGACTTAGTGAAGGGGTGTAATATGCTTGGGGGTCAAGGCTTGTTGGTCATGTAGTCCTTGGGGATCAAGTAATTGTTCTTCCTGTATGTCTACTAAACAATGCGGAATTATTGTTGTCTTTAGAATTTGAGAAATTTATGTGTGGTTTGGTCAAAGTGTTAGTTTGTGAAAATGGGACGGTTGGGGTCCAAGGGTTCATTGGATGATCCACTGATCCAGTATGAATGTTGCATTTTTATTAACCATCCAACCATCGATGATGATGGATCTAATGTTAATTATGGTTCCCTTCCATTTGTTCAGGTTGAATTTTGGGTAGATTATTGAACTGACTTCACCATAATCCAACCTGTTTGTGTCCTCAAATTCGCCCTTAATTGTGTGACCATTTTGTGGTTTGGATCATCCAATCAACACTATTGGGCATACTCTATCAAGTGGGATTCCTTTCATGATCAACTTCTATTGCGTTCTTTAATTGCCACTTGGCTAAGTTTTTCATTTCAGGGTCAGACAATATGAAGTGCTGGGCCACGCTGAAGCCCCTATCTACTTATCAAGGCTCAAATCCAAGATCAGTCTAGCCAACTTAGGCTGGGCCAAGATGTTAGTTTATGGTCTCAATACCAAGGGTATATGATGTAATAAATTGATTAATTTCTTTATTTATCAATACAATTCATGCTTTTCCTTTCATGAGATGAATGATGTTTTATATACTTGCACATAACTAATACAAATGGCATAATGGTTCATGAGATGAACCGGAGTCCACAAGTATACTAGATGTAATACATGTGTATGGATGAGATCCACATACAGGAGATATGTATTACAAATCTTATACTTAAACATCTTCACAACCAGTGATGAGATTGGACACCTCATCTGACAAGGTTGCAGCATTTTGATCACTATGAGATAGTGTGATTTATCTCGATCATCAGAATGTAAGATTCTGGATCATGATGCTGGTACATTGGATGTATTGAAGGACCATGAGAAGCACCTTATATACACTGTCTTTATTTTAAGGTCTGCTCTCATAATTCCCTAGCAATAGGCTCATAATCCTGAGACATTAATGAACTCAAGTTTCTATCTATTAATTTGCTTTGAGTCACCAATGAGTGAGGCCAATTGTAGGTCAACACCTCGGTGATTTGGGTACTTGATAGTAGAGCTGTGGGAACATTCAATGGTCAAGATGGAATCTATCTTTAATATCCCCTTGTGCCAATTAATGGATTTATCATTGGTAAGTGCGCACCCATTCCGATTAAGAGTTAATTGGATCGGTACCAAATGATCATTATAATTAATTGGGGCTCAAGGATAATAAGATATGGATCTAATTTTGTGGACAGGTCCATTTGATCCATGGATATAGATGGAGGGGCCTACTTGTGGTAATTGGGAAGTTTAGGGTCTTCATTGAAATATATTCCTAAGACTGGAGTGCAATTGCATTTATATAGTGGAGTTATTTGCAATTAACTGTGGGCCCGTATTGCACATGAGATGTGGGGTCGCGTGTCCCAGTTGGAGCCAGCTTTCTAAGGAATCCCTAGTGGTCCCCACGCTAGCCCAATATATTAGAAAGATACTAATTCTACTTGAACTCTAAAAGGAAGGTTACTATTTCTATTTGAAGTGAGACTTCTAATAGTGGTAATGGTAAGCTACTAATTATTAATGGAAGTGGGACTTCTATTTTAATTAGAAAGGAGAAAGCTACTAATAGTTGTAGAAGTGAGACTTCTATGACAATTAGTAAGGGAGATGTTTACTAATTTGTAATGGGAGTTAAACTTCTATTTCAAATATGAAAAGAGGAGTTATGGAGGGCTATAAATAGAGGAATAATCCTCTCAAATTCGTGCATAATCATAAGAGCACTTTCAGCCCCCTTGTGCAAGAGCTGTACAAGTCTTCTTCTTCTCAAAGTTCCCCTCTCTTTCACCTTTGGTTCCTTAGAGTTAATAGTAGGGTTTTCTCTTGAGGATTCTACCATCTTCTTGAGAAAAGAGATCTAATACGGGACTTAGCGTGGAAGATCAAAAGGAGTTGAAAATTCTGATTTGGATTGTGAAGTTGTTCATCACCAAAGTAAAGAAATCAAATCCTCCATTAGAGCACAACAAAGCTCCAAAGGTATATCTACATCCTTATATGTTGTGGATTTCGTGGTAGCTTGTTTATGTGTTGTTTTCTATCTTATAGATAGTATATGTTGCTGTACATGGCTATGAGATTGAGGGAATTGCATCCTGAATTGGGTTTGTTGCATTCTAGACAATTGATCCCTGTATCAAGTGGGTCAAAAGTTTTGAAACCTATCTGGAAGGCCCACCTATATTCCAACACAAGATTACCCATTTGTGTTGACTTTTTGAAAGAAAGTGGGTCATTTAATTGGCACTTTCGTAAAGAGGGAACTGGGAGTCTAGACAACAGCCACCAGCCTAGGGCGGACCCCATGTGGTTCGCATTTAGGCCAGGCCTAGACCATGTGCCACCATAATAAGCTCTCGCCTCCATCAAATGACAAAATAATGAAGAAAATAACATTATAGCGATTGTCTGCTGGTTACTTAGAAAACCTAGGCTTCCTATTGCCCGGAAGCCAATCAAATAAAAAAAAAGTACTAACACAGCTCGAAGACAAGACTCTGCCTTGGTGAGAATAAGCACCTTCCAACATTGCCTCTTGTTTAAATCTATCTCCAAATTAAACAATAATACATGTTTAGATGTAAGCAATCAATCATAAGAAGTTCAATAATCTAATTTTGGAGTCAAATCCTGTTTGTACCCAACAAAAAAAAAATGGCACCAAACATCATCCTCATTTTGTGGGAGTCAGGATACTTCAAAATGCAGATATGGAGAGGCCACAAGCTTTCCCAACGACAAAAACATGACCCAATTCTAGGAAAAGAGGAATGGATAGAATCCCACTTATCATAACATCCAACTTGGGGACTAGTGGACTCCCTTGCTCATGTACTTTTTTTTTTTTTTTTGTATAACCTTACTCATGTCCTTGTTGTCCAGGATAAAGTTCTAGTCATATTGTCCATGTCCATCCAAGAAAAAGGAAGATGGTTATGGAGGGTCAGGAGAATGATAATTGATGAAGTTGGTGGGGTTGGAATGGGAGAGAGACTAAAGGTGAGCTAGCAACTGGTCATCCTAGTTTTGGAGAATGAACTTCTAACAATTGCTTATTCTTGTTTACTACTGATTGTTTAAATGAATTCCAAGTGATATATCCTCGTATCTTGTGGAGATTCTGTACACAGTGCTCACCTACACATTTTTTCTTGTATTTCTTTGCTTAAGAAGTGAGAATTTTAAATTAGGAAAAACTTCAAATAAGTCTTTAAGTTTTTGCCTTATTTTGAAAAAGAATATAAGTTTTAAAACTTCTCAAATTAGTCTCTAAGTTTTTCATGAAGTTTTCAATTAAGGATATTCATCCATTTAAAGCTATCTACAAATTATCCTTCAATGAAATACAACCCCCCTTCACTTCCTCTATATTTTCTTCAATATTTTCACTGACAGTCATAAAGTGATCAAGAAAAACTAGCATTTCCACAGAGATCGGCCAAATGTAGTGGCTATCAGAACTATGTCATGGCTTTAAATGAAGGTATGTTGAGTATTTTTTAAAAATTAAGAGAAAATGCCATAAAAATACATTTAAATGACCAAATGGCCTTAATTGAGATTTTATTGAAAAACTTATGGACTAATTTGAAAAGTTTTGAGACTTGTGTCCTTATTTTACTAAGGCCTTATTTGAAAATTTTCCCTTTAATTACTCATGGACTCTCCTTGTCACCATGATCAGATGGCCTTAGTTTTTGAAATAGATTACCCCAACAAATGACCCGACCAACGGTAAAGATCATCTAATCAAGGTGACAGGAAGGGATTCATTCTGCATTCTATATAAAGGTCTACAATCGTGGTTGGGAGTTTTTCTTTTGAAGCTAGCAACAGTTGGGCGATGATATTGACAATTATTAATGAAAAACGTGATTAGCTAGTTCAATTGAGAAAGTTCATTAGGGCCCAAATGTTTCTTGTAATTGAATTCCTAGGAATGTTATGACTTTTTTTTTCTATAAGTGGTTAAAAATGAAAAGGCATGGATAAATATTCAAGAATAGTTATCAAATGGCCTAGTGTTTAATGGAGATTGAATCAAAGGAAGATGAGAAATAAATACGCACCCATCACCCTACTAATTCAAACATTGAAGAAGTTAAAGTCTCATCTACATATGTACCTCTTATCATCTTTGTCTCCCATCTCTTTAATTATTCTTGAGAGGAGCTCACATGACTATGAATTCCAATGTATTCCATTCCGGCAAAGAGGCTCCGTGATTTTGGATCGTGATTTCTGATAGATTAATTAGATCATGCTCCCATGTGATAAAAAATCTATGACCCATATGCAGTTTGGATCGCCTACCTTGGTTTCAGAATGCATTTTGTACACATGATGTCAATCCTGTTATCCTAGAAGGTCATTTTAGGGTTGGCATTGATGGGTGAAGTGCCAGACATGGGTCAACAACTGAAGTTGGATTGAACCCTACACCAGTACTGTATAATCAAGGGTATATCTTACCATTGTGCCAATTCTTGATGTGTTGGGTTATGTGGCTCTATAGAAATTAAAATAGGTGACTTGGGTTCAAGTCCAGTTAAGCTTAGGACTTGGAACCAGTGTTGGATATCTTCTAAATTCTGTATAACTTTCTCTTATGAAGAAATGCATTTAGTCTAGTATCTTTTTATTAAATAATATAAGTGTTAGAAAAGAGAGAGAGAGAGAGAGACAAGAGAAAGAAAATTAGGAGGGAGAAGAAATGGCCTTTCTATTATCTCATTAATGTATATACAAATACAAGGGGAGAAGCCTATTTATAGGCAAAGTAACCTCATAAGAGAGGAACCCTAATTCTAACTCAAACTCATCTTAAGTGGGCATCCACCCAAAATCCATATCTCATAACACTCCCCCTTGGATGACCACCATTCAATAACAGTTGCCTCATTAAAAACCTTGCTAAGGAAAATCCAGTGGGAAAAACTAAAGTGCAGGGAAAAAGAGTACAACATTCTTCAAGATCATTGAACTGGTGTTGGACGTGCATAATGTTGCATCGTTAAAACCTTAACTAGGAAAACCCAGTGGGATAAAACCTAGAAAAGGAAAAAGAGTACAGTGCACAAATGACTTGTGTAGCATACTTCAGGATGCTCCCTAATAAACCACTCCCCCTGATGATAGCAAGCATTTACATAGTTTGATGATGAACTCTACACATGCCAATCTCATATACAAACTTCTGGAATACTGATTTTAACAAATATTTGGTAAACAGATCAGGCAGGTTGTTACTCGAACAAACTTGCTTGACTTCGATTTCATTGTTCTTCTGAAGTTCATGAGTGAAGAACAACTTTGGTGCTATATGCTTAGTCTTGTCTCCTTTAATGAAACCTTCTCGAATTTGTCTTATGCATGCTTCATTATCTTCATAGATAATATTTGGGATACCTGCAATAAAAGGTAATTGACAAGAACTACGAACATGTTGAATCAAAGATTTTAGCCATACGCATTCCCTACTGGCTTCATAAAGAACCAAAATCTCAGCATGGTTGGAAAAAGTAGCTACCAAAGTATGTTTAGTAGAACGCCAAGAAATTGCGGCATTACAATTTAGAAACACATAACCTGTTTGTGATCGACCTTTATGAGGATCAGAAAGATAACCTAAATCTGCATATCCTACAAAACTGAAATCTTTATGATCGTAAGAAGAAAATATTTCCAAATCAGTTGTTCCATGAAAATATCGTAGGATGTGTTTAATACTAATCCAATGCCTTAATTGGATTGAGTACATACTCATTGGCTTTACTTCAGGCAAAGAAAATTCTTCCGGCATTTATAGAACGTGGTTCTGTGTCCGAATCATCATTATCATTTATATTCCATCTCTCTCTTGCATAATTGTAGAGATCTCTTCATTATCCTGTACCGGTGCCTCTTCAAGGGCTTCCAAAGTCTCACCAGAGACTTTCATTATTCTAAAGAGAACGGATTTTACCATAGCCTCTTCAGGAGCATTATGTGCTTCTTCGAGAGGAACCTCTTCAGGAGCATTACGTGCCTCTTCGGGAGAAACCTCTTCAGGAGCATTATGTGCCTCTTCGGGAGAAAGCGTTACTTGGCTCTTCGGGAGGAACCTCTTCAGGAGGGTTACTTGCCTCTTCGGGAGGAACCTCTTCAGGAGGGTACTTGCCTCTTTGGGAGGAACCTCTTTAGGAGGGTTACTTGCATCTTCAGGAGGAACCTCTTCAGGAGGGTTACGTGCCTCTTCGGGAGGACATGATGATGCTTGTTCATTTCTCCTTTTCCGCGGATCTAAGTCCTTTAAACGTATAGGGCTGCCACGCTTCTTGTATTATTCATTTTCACATTTTGAAGTACGTGGATCTAGAGGAGACAGACTGGAAGTATTCCATGTTAGTTTTTGCCATTCTTCAGGAAAGGGTTGTTCTACAGGAACAATACATTCTTCAAAAACTATCTTATCTTCCCCTAACGGCGGGAATATTGTCTCATCATATGGGCTCTTCTGGAGCCTTCAAATATTTGCACAAGTCCAGCTATGGTGGTTACTCTTCGTGGAATGAATAACAATTCTGAGAAAAAAAAATTATTTTTCATAATGGTGTGTGTTATGGCACTATCTACCAAACATAGATTGTCTTCAGTTCCATGATTCATACCTTAAATAATAAATCAATATAACTATACAATCACATGATAAAACTGAAATAATTAAATCATTCATCATAAATTAGGACATTAATGAAAAATAAAGATCCCCATCATAAAGGAAAAGTCCAACAAACATGCATATCAAATGAACTAAAAATTAAGTTTGTGAATTTTTAAAGGAATTATTGGCCTTCTAGACCATGTCAAGGGGTGCTCTCCATATAAATGCCTCATTATTTAGAGGTTGGCCAATGAAAAGTTGGAACAATTCCATCATCATCCACCATCAGTGAGTGAATTTTTAGTCATCAGGCCAATATTCTGGGTTGATCGACGTTGCCGACAAGACTCACGCCCCTAGATCAGTTTGGCCATACGGGATCCATTCCGCGTTTGAGTCTAGTACCCATAAGGTCACCCATGGGTCCATCTTCGGATCCCTGGGCTTGATTGATCATGTGGGATAGGTTGGTCAATGAGAAGTTGGAACATCAGGTTCTCAATTTTAATAATCAAAACGACTGGTTCTGCTTCCATTAGAATTCAGGTTCATAAAACATGAATTAGAACTTGTAAGCATAGACAAATAAATTGGCCAATGAAAAGTTTGAACATTAGGTTCTCAACTTTGAGAATCAGAACTACTGGTTCTGTCAAGACTTCAGGCTTGATATAGAACTCCAGGTTCATAACTTTGAGAATCGGACCTGCTGGTTTTGTCAAGATTTCAGGCTTGACTTAGAACTTCAGGTTCATAACTTTGAGAATCAGAATTGTTGGTTCTGTCAAGACTTCAGGCTTGATTTAGAACTTCAGGTTCATAACACATGAGATTAGAACTCCAGGTTCTGTCAAATGTTCAAGTAGAACTTCTGGTTCTAACAAATGATCAGAACTTCTCGTTCGGTCACATTTTCATGTTTAATTTCATGGCCTTATAATTTATTTGGATTTGAACAAAAAAAAAAACTCCAAGTTTTGATTCATGGATATGAATCTACAGGTTCATATTAGTATTCTAACTTTTAAGATTGCTGGTCCATAGATCGGTGAACTTCAGGTTCAGATTTAGAAATTCTAGTTCTATTTTCTGATCCATTCATAGTATTGATAAATTCAAACTAAAAGAAAAATCATGTAAAAAGATGAAAAGTAACCAAACACTATAATTAATGTAAACAAGCATTATAAACTAGTTGCATGCATTCTAATAAATTGATTTTAGAGAATGGCTTAGGTACTACTTAGTGTATTTGAAGGAAAATATTATCATTTTCTGAAATCCGCACTGTGAAGGATTCTGCGATGAAAATCCGCGCTGGGAAGGAATCGGTACAGGGAATCCACGATGAAAATCAGTGCTGGGAAGGAATCGGCGATGAAAATCCGTGCTAGGAAACAATCTAAGCAGGGAATCCACGATGAAAATCCGCGCTGGGAAGGATTTCACGATGGAAATCCGCGCAGGGAATGATTTCGCCATGAAAAATCTGTGCAGGGAAGGATTTCTCTTCTCTTTGGGTAAGAAAAAGAGTATTCTTCATTCTCTTAGAGTTTCGTGCTGATAACGTGTTAGAAAAGAGAGAGAGAGACAAGAGAAAGAAGATTAGGAAGGAGAAGAGAGAGCATTTCTATTATCTCATTAATGTATATACAAATACAAGGGGAGAAGCCTATTTATAGGCAAAGTAACCTCATAAGAGAGGAACCCTAATTCTACCTCAAACTCATCTTAAGTGATGTTAGAAAAGAGAAAGAGACAAGAGAAAGAAGATTAGGAGGGAGAAGAGAGAGCCTTTCTTATCTTATTACTGTATATACAAATACAAGGGGAGAAACCTATTTATAGGCAAAGTAACCTCATAAGAGAGGAACCCTAATTCTAACTCAAACTCATCTTACGTGGGCATCCACCCAAGATCCATATCTCATAACAATAAGTACTTATCTACAAAAGGGCGTGCTCTTAAACATTCTTTTATGTATATTATATTATTTATATAAGGGGCTTGTTCTAGTGAGAACTGTTCTCACGGAGAGACTGTGAGAACTTTTTATGGAGCTCATTTGTGTGTCCCATCTAGGGATAGGACCAGAGGGGATCAAATTTGATCCTAATCTTGACCGGACCTTACTGCAACCCGACTTGATCCAACCCAACAAATAGTTGACCTGTTGCAAACACTAGGCGGCCCAATCAATGGTCAAACAACAACTTTGACCATCCATAACTTTTTCATCTGAATTCGGACGGACAAGCGGTTTGGTTCTGCGGAATTGTAGTGATGAGCACTATTCAGTGGCATTGACAAATTTGGGATCCAATGGTTAGATATTTTTCAGACCTGTTGCAGTCATCTTTAATGTTTGAATTTTGTTGCGCGATATATGGGTCATCTGAGCTCCGATGGACGATCCGTTTGCGCCTACGGACTCCTGGCAACGTGATTTATACAGAAACAATGAAAGATTGACAATCCAATGTTTAGAAAAGTTCTTGGTCAGCGATCACGGTCAGTGGTATCTTGATTTTTCTTTTTATTTATGAGTTGTATATTTCTTATATAAATCTGCATTCTATGACCTGGCCAAGAGAGATATCTTCGACGAGAAGAACCCACTTGTGCAGAGATATTGGATATGTGCCCTGTGTAGGTATTGTGCGTTTATTTGTTGAGATAAGATCCAATATGTATTTTCTTTCGATGAACCCTTGACGACCACTGCAGTATTATTTAATGGTAATTTGAGTATTACCTTGTGTAGTGGGGGTATAATAATTGATCCGCTAAATATTTGATGTGTGGATCAAGGGGTCGAGGATTAAAGCAAAAGTATGTGAGCACAATCCAATGGCACAAAGAAACATGATCTCTGGTTAGTGGTTTAAAATTTTGATAAAACTACTAGATCTTAGATGAAAATAATCTATGATGCATGCATGTACTATTGATTGCCTGATGGATGCGTGATTGACAAGTAAGTTGATCGGATCACTTATAAAGTGTTGACCACGATGGGAAAACTAATTGATCAATGTGTTCCAATTCTATGTCTATTGTCTTGGACTTCCACTTCAGTGGGGGTATATCTCTTAAGTCCCAAAGCCTCTTAAATATTTAAATTTCAATGAAATTTGAGCCAAGAAATAACAATAATGTATTTAAGTCAAGGGGACAAGAGAATATGACGGGATAGACAACCTAGTGGATCGGATACAAAAGTTATAGTCAGAATAAATGGACTGGTTGAAATGATACATTTACCTGACCTTGGTACATTGAAACCATGTCTGGGTGGAAAATGACTATACAAACCTTTTCCAGAATAACTAGAAGTGTGGTTGAATGATATCATATACTCTAAAATATGCTGACCGTTTTATTTGTCCAAATTTAAATTGGTGGGAGTGATTTGTTACTCTGATTGGTGATTTTAACAAATACATTAAAATTTATCTTATGATAGAAGCTTGAGGCAAAGTAAAAATGCTTTGAGTGGTATACTGCTAAGTCATTGACCAATAGGGCCGAAAAGTTAATGGATGTGGGGGATTACACCTATGAACGATTCAAGTATATTGTGCATGGAGAGGATCATACATTTATATTTGATTCTGTACACCCCATAGCTAAAATGGTGTGGTGGGAATTTTTTTTTATATATTAGATCCATGTTAACCACACATATCTTCCACTGTTTGCTGTAAGGGGGAGATATATTATTGAGTGCACAATATATATTGAGTCGAACATCTCCTAAAATTTAGCTCGAAAGACCCATTTATGAGTTATGGACTGGTGCTAAACCTAAACTTGACCTATGACATTGTGGGGATGTGTTGTACACAAACTATTGTGGGCCACAATTATAATACCAACTACAAATGTAAACAAAGAAAACTCTTCTTTCATTGTAAAATTGAATCATCCAAAGGAATATTGTGTTCAATCACGAATATCGGATTGTAACCACAAGTCGGAATGTGTGCTTCCTTGTGGATCCCATACAAATCCTAGAGATGCACCACAACATCTCTGAGGATGGAGGGTCTTGTGGAAAGTGGCAGTTTCAACGTTGGTAGCGTTGGAAGGGTAAGTCCTGGCCAGGGTCCACTTGACAATGAACAACCCGGGTTATTGGGAGTCCTGTAGGATTGATAACATTCAGCGTGGTTTGATGATTGGTGCCGTTATTTGGTAAAAATTGTGCAAAATCTTAATCTGTCATTAGTTGTTAATCTATGCAATATGGTTATTGATCATACATTATGGATGTGAAAACAAAATAAGAACCAAGCATGGCAATTGGCCAATCCAAATAAGGATTGAAAAGGCTATGGGTTCTTGGCCATAAAATGACAATGATAGATTCGTAGATAAGCACGATGGGTAGCACAAGGATTTAAAAATGGAAGGATTTGGTTACGTGGAGATTATCTCACCGGGTGTAAATTCCTATCCATGTGAATCCTAAGGCCAAGGGTTGGTTATGAAAATCTGTAGTTGCATTTGGTGGATGTAAATGCAGAGTTCCTAAACGGCGAAAAGTAGGAAAAGCTATACATGTAATCTGCGGATTTGGTGGTGCAAAGATCATGAGGATAAATGTGTACAAATTATCTTAACATGGAATTTCACGAGGCCATACGTGAAATTAGTTTTTCCTGATGTGTCTTTCTCCTGAAACACATAGGCACCCACCTCTTTTCCCTTCATGTAGCCACCAACTGTGTTGATATAGCTGTAGCTAGCTGCCTGGTGATGGCCATTGGTGGCCCGTGAAGGAAGAGGAGGAGGTGGGTAATGGTGGCAGTGGGGAGGAAATATAAGAGGAAAAACGAGTGGGGAAACTTCAAAGAAAGGTATTTTAGTCATTAATATGAAAATTTTGGGAAAACTCGTTGGAGAGCTTCTAAAATGCACACCACTTTTTTCTTTGCAGTGCTCTTTCTTTCTACACCCTCCGTTGAAGTGTAAAGATTTCAAAAAATTTCTTTGCACACGCCCCGTAATACAAAACTAACCCCACCCCACCCCTGCCACCACCGCCCCCTCCAGTAGCACCGCCGGAGGGAGAGGGAGTGAGAGAGAGGGAGGGAGGGAGAGAGACAAAGGGAGGCAATAGGTAACAAAGGGTAGAGAGAGAGAGAGGAAGCGGTGAGCGACGGAGGTCAAGGAGAGGGAAAGAAGGAGACATGGGTAGTTTGGGAATTTTTCACAAGGGTATATTGGTAATATTTTTAAATAAAATGGTTATTTGGAAAGAAAAACATATAGTGTGCATTTAGAAACTCTCAACTCACTGCGATAGAGTTTCTACCCAAAAATTAAAAAAAACAAACTCATTGCGATAGAGATTGACCATCGAAAAGGACTTATTTGAAAGATGACTAACAGAAACTAGCATTTAGTTGGATCTTTTTGAAATTTTATCATTTAAAACTTGAAAAGACAACTACGTTGTCTTAATGCATAAAATTATCTATGTAAAATGCCTACCTCACCTTCCCTATAATAAATCTAATTAGCCCCTCACACTCCTTAATTCTCTATAAGTTGGGACTCGGGTAATTCTAATGCTCACCCAAATTGCATAAATCAATATCCATCTTTTTGTGATCCCCAATATTTGAAAAAAAAGTTTTGATAAAGGTATTCATGAAGAGACCCTTCATTACCGGTTTCTTTATTGAAATTTAGAGAATTTCTTAATGCTGAGACATGTAGAATTAATTCATGAATCCTCCTTTGTACTTGAGCATCTAAAATTCTACCAAAAAGCAAATGTTGAAGTTGCAATTCTAGGAATTTCAAAGGCCAAGTGGCTAGAATTTTGAAATTCCAGTAAAGAAATAAGGCATTTGTAAATGCCGCGGGACAAGTCATGACATCATGTCATGAATCTCCCCAACACGCTTAATAACTTATCAAAAGTTCTAGTTAAAAATCAGGCCCCCAAACCCTATACTGCTCCCATCCATGAATTACATGCTTTTAGTGCAAACCCACAACACACACACCCCCCCCCCCCCCCCCCCCCCCCCCCCCCCATTTCATTATGAAACAAACAAGCCGTACCCCCCAAAAAAATCCCCTTCCAAAAATCTATGAAAAAACACTTATATATTATTCCTTTTTTTTTTTTATGTCTAATGACATGGTATTGCGCAATGATAACCTAGTTGCATCTATTTTCTTCTTGTTCACTACATACACGAAAATTAATATATATTTTTTATATAATAGGTTATGTTAGAAAAGATGCAATCATTTTTAGGAAAGAAATGCCCATTTAAATGGGTCTCACTTGGATGCGTGCCAAACATGAAATGCTTGGAGATGAAAAGAATTAGAACTAGATGATGAGACATTATGAGTTATTTCTCTGGAAGAAATCAAGCAGTGGATTATGTCAGTGTAAAATTTGGGTTATGCCAATCTATTTGTGGGTGGTGACCTGGTGGCTAGTTGTGTGTGAAATTAAGGATTCGATTGGATGAAGGTACATTTAATAGCATAGAAACAAGGGCATTTGGCCTATTGTAGAATTCCTCACATATAAGATGTTACATAACATGATTGGTCCTACTCTACCTCATGGGGCTTAGACAGTGACTTGCACACATGACTTGTGTACCAAGAAAAAAAATAGAAAAAAGAAAAAGGACAAAATGACACCTTCCTTCCCAAGCAATTATCTACCTTTGATAAAGTCTTCTACCATTATATAGAGAGAGGGTGAGAGCAAGGCTTCTCTCATCTACCACTTTACAAGCCTCCAAAACATAGAAAAGAATGAGAGAGGGAAGACAACATGGGATGGTAAGGAACTACACCTCCAAAACAGTGAAAAGAATGAGAGAGGGAAGACAACATGGGATGGTAAGGAACTACATGGTCTTACCACCTCCATGTTATCAAAGGCCCAAGTCCAAGGTTGTCAATGGCTTCACCTCCCCTCCTACTACCTATATATATACATACACACACACACACACACACACACACACACACACACACACACACACACACACACACACACACACACACACACACACACACACACACACACTTAGACAGGTCCATAGTCATCTCCGGCTGTCCACTCAAGTTCATCAACTGGTTCAAACACTTGAAACGTTTGACCATCCTCCGTCTCCACAGTAGGGTAGGGGCCAGTACCTATGCACCAATAAACAAAGTAAAAAGCAATTACGAAAGCATAATTTATAAATAAAACACAAGATCAATGTGAATAATGACAGGTAATGATCATAAGAGATTAACAATGAAACAATGACGAAAAGAACGTACAATCTAAATCCATTATACACAATAGAGCAATACAATAATCACACAGAAGCAATGCTACTGCTTTGGGTGGTCAGCCTTAACTATAAAGCGGGAAAACCCGTTCGAAGGCCGGCAGTCATAAACCGATTCATAATCTTAGGCCGGATAAACCGGTTCGAAATTCGATATTACAGTCACCATACACATCGGTGATCAGCTGTTCAATTACAACTACAGTCGTTCGAATATTACCCAATCAATATACATATATATATACATATTATAGTAGAATAGACCTAATGATCTGTAAAGTTCTGAAACAGAAACCTAAGTCAAAGTGAATGGCAGAGTGCACAATAATCCACAATCGAATACCGATCAAATCATTCAATTAAACCTCTACAATATCTCAATCGATTGGCAAGCCACATCACAGTCCATATCCAATCAACATAGGGTATGCAACTAATTAATCAACATCAATCATAGTAATATATATATATATATATGCAAACCCGAAGGTCAAGGAATGATCTCAAGCCAATCCTAAGGTCAAACATAAGATCTCATACCTAACAACCACATGAATCTCTAATAGATAAAAGATCAACGCACCTCTTTTCAATCAATGGTGCATAGACCAAATTAAGGGTTTTCCAATAGATATGGGTTGAGCTCGAATCCACTAGGATTTTCCTGATGTCATACGAAGTACTAAACCCTACATTAGTAATATACCGTATGCTCGGACGATATTTACTTGGTCCAAAGATCCAATTAATAACGTACAAAAAAAATATAATTTTAACACATTAAAAACCAAAGATATCATTTAATATTAATTTGCAAATGATAATGATAAATAACATTAGTTTATAATTTTTAGGAAACTTGTGGACCCCATCCAATATATTTTCCAAATTCAATTCTTTATAAAATAAGCCAAGAGGTCTAATTTAGTTTTATAAAACCACCAGGGTCCTTATTTCTAATTTAAGAAAACTACTAAGGTGACATGGGATGACATCATCAGTCATCACCATTCTCTCTCCTATATTCATGGTTGATTAAATTTCTTAACGTATGTAACTTAAAATACTGATAAACTTTATAACCCCTAAATCAATAGGTAAAATGATTTGATTGAGATCAAATTTTACCAAGCTAATATCACAATTAGACCATCCTATTACACTATCCTCCTATGATTGGCATCTATCTGAATGAGTTATGCAAGGGGCTTAGATTATTCTCTGCGCCCGGAGGGAATAGTCCAGTCCAAATGATTGGGAACCCTCCGTTAGCAAAACAAAAACGTGGGGCTAAGATTATTAGCTCTAATATTATAAATCGTGTATGAATACATAGTGGCTATTGAGAATATTGGCATCATTTTGAAAATAGCACAATCTATACATAAAACGATACCATTTTCAAAAATAATAAAAATATAATGATGTAACAAGAAAATCAATATAAGAACGAGAAAACTCACGAAAAATCTAAATTAAAGATAATGTTTTAGCAATGTTTTATGTATATATAATTGTTTCTAAAAATTTTATAAATTAATTTCCTTTTTGTCAATATTCTTCGGTTATTAGAAAAACCTCAATTCTGAAAATAGCCCAACATTTTTCAAAGATCAGAAGAACCCCGGAGAACTATATTTGTGACAATGCATAGAGAAATGTTAAAAATCACCTATAGATTACCAAATGTTATAATATATGGCCCTTGTACTTCCCAAAGGTTATATTATCTGGCCTACGTACGTTGGTACGGCTACGTCTCATAGGTGATAAGTCATGGGGCTAACATCATACAATTTTAGAATTTATATCATTTTGAATTTTTCAAAGTTAAAATAAGGGACATCCACCGGAAAAATCCCTTTAAAATTTAAATAGGGTAACCACAGTTGAAGACCCTAAACTTTTAAAATGATAGCCAAAAGACCAAGAGCCCAAAAAATCTTTTTTTTTCTTTTTTTCTGTTTTGCCCTTTCTTTGTTGATATCAACATAATTCAAGTCCCAAGTTCAGGTTATTTTATGTTGATGTCGACAAATCTTCTGTCAACGTTAACAAATTATATATATATATAAATGCTTAATATGTGCTGTGCACAAGGGTCACTTGATTGTCCTAATTGGGCGTTTTTGTCGGTGTCGACAAAAATTTATGTTGATGTCGGTAAACATTCCGTCGATGTCAACAAATTCTATGTGTAAATGCTTAACCTTATGAGGGTCACTTGATTGTGCTAACTGAACGTTTTTGTTAACGTTAACAAAAGTTTGTATTGATATTGGCAAATGTTTTGTTGATGTTAACAAATATTACTCATGACAGAATAAGAGATTTTAATTTCTATCGATTTGGGTGAAGAGACCGATTGTTGGGAATATGAAATATGATTTATTTTTTTTAACATGAATAGGGAATATGATTATGTTCACATCAACAAAAAAAAAAAGGCAAAATGGAAAAAAAAATAAGATGATTTGGGCTGAAGATCCTTGGTCGTCATTATAAAAATTTAAGATCCTCAACTGTGGTTACCATATTTAAGGGGATTTTACTGATAGATGTCTCTTAAAATAATGAGAGATAGAAAAAGGACAAAAAAAGAAAAAAAAGCTAACACATGCACTATGATTCCATGAAGGAAAGAAAGGCCCAAAAGTGTACTAAAGTAACTTTTTTGTGTTTTTATGGAGGATTTATACCATATGGTCCATATCTCCATACTCTATTTTTTTTTAAAGAGCTTTAATTTGTACACCCACCATATACCTAGAATAGATTCTTCTCAATCCTAATTCTCTCACACCTTAGGATCTGCTCTTTTTTTTTCTTGTACTTTACTTGGATAAATGACAATCATGAGACCAGAGAAGATGTAAATGTCCCATCATAAATTTTTATTGTTTTGATAAAAAAAAACCTCATCGTAAATAAGGGCTTCAAAGTTTAATGGTTTTTTACTAATACATTGATATTGTAAGTGTAAAACTTGAAGATGAATTGAATACAGGTTGGATGAGAGCATGCGAATTCATGAGAATTGATCTCAGCCAGATCAAGTTGGCCAAAGATCCTAACCCTCAAAGAGGGTTGAGTCTTCACATAATAATTTGTGTTCTTGTGGATAGTTCAAAGCTGAAAAACCACAAATCGGTTGGAAGATCCAAACATCCCAATTTGCATTACTACTCCTCGCTACTATCCACTTGAATCCTCAATGGTGTGATTGGGGTCATTAGACCAATGCAGTCTATCCACAACATGGTATGTCATACTGAGAGTTTGGATTGATGCAGTCAATGCTCATTGTGTAACCCAGTTGGAAGATGCTTCATGTCCCAACCTTATGGTTTTGGGCTGAGTCATCGTCTGAAAACTAAAAAAAAATGATAGAGAGGAAGAGAATATAACTATTCTCTTTCTAGAAATCATCAAAAGAACCCATATGAAGAATGATCTAGAATTCTCAAGATAAAAGAAAATTTCATAAAATAGCACAAAGGGCATATCTTTTCTACTCAAAATGGGGTGAGTGAGATACCCTTATATTGTATTCTCTTTCATCCAAAGATTAGTCAAGAAGCTCCTCCGCAACATGTAATCAATCACATACAACATATATGCAGTTTTTCTTTAAACAATGTTTTATTTTTTATTTTCCTTTATTTGGGGGTTGTGGGGTGTTTTGGAAATGACTTTGACTTGCAGGAAGGAATCATGTAATAGTTTTGTCAAAGGTTATTTCAAATATTCCCTGCCCCCTTTTCTCTAGAAGGATTGTTTGGATGTCCTACAAATTGCAGGTGATTTGCATTCTTTTGGTAGTAAGAATACATTTGTAATGCTTTGATTAAAGGGATGTGAAGAACTGCAAATGGATTGGCAAGGATACATCTTTTCAGCCTCAAAGTAGATTAGTTCTTATAGCTATTTGTTGCAAAGGCATCACCACAAACTCTATTTTGGCTATACTGGCCCCACTCAATCTTTGGTGAATTGGTAGTGTTGTTACTCAGTTTATTTGTAAAATTAATTATTAGGAAATTCTTTTACTAGTAATTGGTTATAGCAATGAACAAAACAATTGTCAATTTCATAATTCACATGTAGAATCTATTTGTACGACTGGGTTTTCCGTAGAAAGGAATGTCGATATCCGACGCCTTATTTACTACAACAAAATACAGTTTTGCCAACGCAGTCGTCGCGTCTGGAAAGGTCGGTTTTGTGTCAGCAAAAGATGTCCCAACGCATTTTAGCGCGTCGACAGTGCGTCAGCAACCATGTGTAGCCAAATCTATTGCCGATGCTATTTTAACTGCGTTGGCATATCCATGTGCAATTGCCAACGCACTGCAGCGTCAGCCAATACGTCGGTAAAGATATGTGCATCGGCAAAAAGTCCAACTTTCCTCATTCGAAAACCATATTTGCTAACACAGTACCAACATCAGCAAAATGAACGCCGGTGCTGGTAGTGTGTTGGGAGTTCCTACTAATGGCCAACGCTGGCAGGGTGTTGGGAATTCATAATAATGTCCGACGCTTGTAGTGCATTGGAAATTCCTAGTAATGGACGATGCTCATAGTGCGTTGGGAATTAGTGGTAATGGCCAACAATGATTAAGCATTGGGAATTCATGAAATAGCCGACGCTACCAATGCGTTGGGAGTGCATGAAATAGCCGACGCTACTTATGCGTTGGAAATGCGCTATATCTTGAGACTAACGCATTGGGAAATATAACTTCGCCGACGCACAAATATCGTCGAGAAATGTTTTATACTTTTTTTTTTTGCAACGCACGCTGGTGCATCGGGAAAGATTATTATTATTATTTCTTAAATTAAATTTTCATTTATCCCTGTATACCACAAAAAAAAATCTGAATACATGTTCAAACCACCAAACTTGATGCACAACCCAATTTAAAATAGATTCATTAACAAATCTTCCTATAGTTTGCTATAGTGACAAAACCAAAGAAGAATGCTCCATTTTGTACACATTTTCATCGCTGGAGCAGATTTACGGTTCCTACCTTCCTACGTCGGAAACGCAAAGCCGAGGAAGAGGAAACCCACAGCTTTGCACAAGCACACCTTTCGAGAATGTTTGTTTGCATGGAATATATATATATATATTGAATACATAAGAATTCATAGTAAACTCCACCAAAGGATTATTAAGGAGGAATGATGGATATAAGGTAATGATATAGATGGAACCTTGACATTTCTCGGATTTGAATTATTAGGGTGATATAGTGTGGGGTAATGTTCTCCTTCGAATAGGCTTTATACTTTTCATATGTTGTCCATCTCACCAAGCCATTTAAATGCGTACTAATAAGTGGGGGAATGGTACATGGAAAGGAGTTCTTATGGATAATGGCCAACAAGTAAAATCAGCCTTGTCAAATCATCTCGGCCCATTTACTAGCAAAATATGTATGTGCCATGGCCACACATGATATTCGACAAATTGCAGATTAATTTTTTTTTCTAAATTAAACAAGCACATTAAAAGAACTCAAGAACAACGAAATTAAAACTATATAAGTACAATAGAACTCCAATACTTAAAACATTCAATATCCCCACCCGAGTGTAAAAAGAAAAACCTTGAGTCCCTACATTAAACTCTTAAATATTCAAATTTAGTGCTTATGAACGCAGATCTTGTTTTCAAAAGAAAAAAATAAGAAGATTTTAATCTTAAGTCTAAGAATTGCCTACTAAGTGGGGCTAGGGTGCATGGAAAGGTCTCCCAACAAACCAAAAAAAAAAAAAAAAATCCTTATCAGATCATCATAGCCCTTCTTGCCATAAAGTTTATTGGTCTTTTAACCATAGATTTCTTATAGATTCAATCCAATAGTCACTACACCAAAAATCTGAAATTGGAACGGAAAAGCGTTCCTAATCCTTCCGTTCCTAATCCGTTAAAGTGTTCCAATTTCCGTTCCAATTTGGTACCAACCGTTCCTAATCCAAATTGGAACGGAAATTGGAACACTTTAACGGATTAGGAACGGAAGGATTAGGAACGCTTTTCCGTTCCAATTTCCGATTTTTGGTGTAGTGAGTGAATAGATGTTTGGTGAGAGTGAATAAAGGCTGTATTGCAAAATCATGAGTGGATGAGAGTGAAAGGGCATGCACTAATCAAAAGTCCACTCAAGTGGACCCCACCAAGATGGACTATTATATATATTAAAGCAATATAAAAGGAGGATGTAGGGGGCGCCATGTCAGCAAGTATGAGCTCTCCTTTTAGAGAAATACATAAGAAAAAAAATGCTTGCT
This sequence comes from Cinnamomum chago, assembly GCA_038049695.1. Classification (NCBI taxonomy): domain Eukaryota; kingdom Viridiplantae; phylum Streptophyta; class Magnoliopsida; order Laurales; family Lauraceae; genus Cinnamomum; species Cinnamomum chago. Next base: position 22,485,349 of record CP142462.1, on the reverse strand, counting down.
TTGAGGAACGATCCCTCCTTAATACATGAGAATACTTGTACCTGTATTTTAAATCTCCTAATTAGACTTTCTCTCTAAGGCCTATAATATCTCTTTGATTTCCTAAAATCTCTTCTTAATGATAGGAAACATTATTATCCAAATAGAGCCCAAGAACAGAATCTGCGGTTTAGATATATATGGTTTTATAGTGATCTCATCCATCTATATAAAAGATGCAAGGCAATCTGGACCGTCCCAATTGCTACATAGGTGTGCCTAATTATTCATGTGGGCCATTAATGCATGCGCCCATCTTGGTTTTATCTTCTATTGGTTGTTAATGTACGAAATACCATCCATCTGGTTCATTCCGCTTTTGATGATGTGGCCAATGATCTTGATGACCCTCATCATGTGCTAGGCAGAAAATAAATAGAAATACTTTGAACTTGCTCACCAACTGAAAAATAAATACTTGAGACCTGAATAATTGTTGTAGATGAGGCCACCTTTAAACACAACATGATGCACCTTAATGAATTAGGATAAGAGGCCCACTTTTAAATATTACATCATGTGACTCCATCAATGCTCCTACAAAACACCACATCAACAAGGGCCTACTACCCAAATGTCCAATTGGACACACCTTTAGAAGTTTGGATATGAGGCCTGCCTTTAGATGTTACATCATGTGACTCTACTAAGGATCCTCAGAATGTCACATCAGCAAGGTCGATCCTACTGTCCAATTGGACACACCGTGAAGGAATTAGGATATGAGGCCCACCGTTAAATGTTACATCATGTGACCCCACCAAGTTATTTTTTTCTTTTTTATTAAAGTTATATATATATATATAACAAATACAAATTATTTATTTATTTCTATAAAATCTATTCTTTTCCAATAATATCTCATAAAAGAATCACATGCTTCATTATATTTTTTTTAGCCTGGGCACCATACCTATCCATTTAATTCTGTAAGCTTACGCTTGTGGGGCCCACCCTTGGTCCATCCAACTGAACCAAACATACGACCCTCCTAAATTGCACATGTCACTACGTACGAAAAAAATATCATTTTTCGCGATGCAAATATTTGTCGCAGAAAATCACAAAATCATCGCCCAGTATATTCTTCAACAAAACCAGTTTTGTCACCAGTCCTTCGGCTATTAGGCGCCAGTGAATATTTTTGCCGACGATCATAACTAATCGTCGCCAAATATCAATTTTCTGCGACAACACGTTATTGAGGCCAAATGAAATTAGGGGGATTCGGCGAGAGGTCCCTCAACATTTCACTTTATTGCCTTAGGTCCACAATCTTTTTTTATAGTGTGAAATGTCCTTTTTCCAAATTTGAAAACCTAAAGTGTCTAATTTACCCTTTCTTCAAATCATGTCCCATAATTAGTGGGATAAGCCATTAATAATGGCCAACTACCATTAAATTAGCCACGATTAATAAAATTCCACTAATGAGATTTTCAAATAAAGTTTAAAAAAAAAGAAACAAATTTCAAATAAATTTTTTAAAATGAAATAAATTTCAAACACGCAAATAAATTTCAAAAGATCCAAATAAATTTCAAAAGATTCAAATAAATTTCAAAAGACGAAAATAAATTTAAAAAAATGTAAATAAATTTCAAAAGATGTAAATAAAATAAAAAAAAACAAAATTAAACTCTAAAAAAACAAAAACTAAATTCAAAAATTACAAATAAATTTGAAATAACGCAAATAAATTTCAAAAAATGCTATAATATCAAAAGAACATAGAGAAATTTAAAAAGACGCAAATAAATTTCAAAAAATCAAAAATTTTCAAAAGATGAAAATCAATTTAAAAAGACGCAAATAATTTTCAAAAGATGAAAATCAATTTTAAAAGATCCAAATAAATTTCAAAAAGTGTAAATAAATTTAGAAAAACGCAAATACATTTGCTACAAACTCGGATAAATTTGTCTAAACTCAGATAAATTTGTCTCAGAACTCAAATAAATTAGCCAAAACTCAGATAGATTTGTCCAGAACGTAAAGAAATTTATTTCAGAACTCAGATAAATTTGCAAAAAACTCAAATAAATTTGTTCAGAATTCAGTTAAATTTGTCCAGAACTCAGATAAATTTGTTCCAGAACTCAGATAAATTTCCAAAATGAAGATAAATTTAATTGTTAGAAACTCAGATAAATTTGTTAAAAACTCAGATAAATTTTCCAAAAACTCAGTTAAATTTATCGGGAACTCATATATATTTGCCAAAAACACAGATAAATTTCTCAAAAACTCAGATAGATTTGCTTTTGGGCTTTGAAACCAGGTCAAACTTGACCCGACCTCACCCAGACTGGAACCAACCCTCTGGGTCATAAACCACTCATTCTAACAAAAATAAAAAAAAAAAAAAACAGGTTGAGATATAAACCACTCATTCTAACCATCAATGGTGAATGCAAAAGATGTCTCTCGTAATTCGAATGATAGTTCCACAGGAGGCACAAATCCACGGCATTACTGAGAGAGATGATAAGTAAAACAAAATGTAAAATGACCATTCCAAAATGTAGCCACTCTGGTAGCATAATGTCATTTCATCACACACTCAAATAAGTCACATCATCGGAATCATGAAAAGTTACTACTGATGGAGGTAAGAAAACTGGGAAAGAGAGTGAAAAAAAAAAAAAAAACACAACACCAGCATTATCTTTACTTGAAAACACTCAGATAAACTTGAAAAAAACTTAGATAAATTTTACAAACACTCAGATAAATTTCATTAAAACTCATATAGATTTGTCAAAAGACTCAGATAAATTTTTCACGAGTTAGGTCAACCTGGGCTTGACTCAAACTGGACTGGCTGGCTACTGGGCTTTTTCTGCAAACGGGTCAGGCTTGATCCGACCTGACCTGCGCTGGAACCGACCCATCAGGGTCTTCTTCCTCCTCTGTTTCTCTGCAACAGGAACCGGAATCGTTCCTCTTCCGGTCTTCTTCTCCTTCGACGGTAACGGCGCAACATCACTTGTTCTCCGGCGACGGGGGCGACATGCAGCGGCGGCAGCGAAGACCCTTGAGGTGGGCCCCAGCGAAACCCAGCACGAGATCCACTACAGTCGAGGCCTAAGCCTTCGTATTGGAACCCGGCACGAGATTCGCGCGGCAAACAGGGCATGTCGTGTGAGACGAAAGCCACATGCTAATGCAGTGGGATGGAACACGTGGTTGCATTTAGGGAGGAGTTTGAGGGTTTCGTCGTTTTCGATCTCGCACAAGCAGACGGCGCATTCCCTTCTGTTCGGAAATTGTAGAGTCCGCAAATGCATACCTTTTTGCCGGGCCAATCTTCAATGACTACAGCTCAGTGGGGTACTCCCTCCTCCTCAAGAAGGAGAAGGCCATCATTGTGCAGCCTGACCATGTGGTGATCACCAACGGACCTACATTCGGGTGTATCTTAATGAAGGATTTCCTCCGGGCATTGGCAAAGAGGCTCAAGTGTAACACAACTGCATATGAGAACTACATGCGGATCTTTGTCCCAGAAGGCGTCCCATTAGAGTCTTGACGACGAAGTCTTCGAGGACGGGGAAGGTCTCGATATGATGGTGGGATCGAGGCCTTTGGGCCTGCGGGATCGGTCGCAGAGATCAGATCTGTGATTTTGAAATTTACCTAGAAATGAGGAGGGGAAATGGAAGATTTGTAATTTTGAAATTTCAAGATTTTATGCCTAAAATGGTTGAAAGGGTAAATCAGTCATGAGAATTGGATCCAGGGACCTTTGGCTGCAAACAATCTTGCTGCTTGGACCAGAGCCCTTAAAAAGAATTCGTCTGGACTAGAGGCTGGAAACATTCAATTCTAGGGACCTTTGGCTAATTATCTCATGAAATTAAATTGCGACAAAGAAAAATGTCGGCAAAAAGGATATATCTAGTTCATCGCAAGAAAATGGATAAAAAATGGTGAAAATGAATTTGGCTACAAAATGGTGTCGTCATTGAATTATATCATTTACTGACAAAACTATATTGTCACTAAATAGTGTATGAATTTCCATGAGTTATAATAAGTGACGAATTAGTTTTGTCGCGCATAGTTTATAGACATTAGGCGACCACCTTGATTCGTCACTCAATATTTAACCTTGCCACAAATTCTCCCAGGCGACAAATTATATACGCCGGGGATAATATGCAAAGATATATTTATTCTTATTAGGCAACAAATAAAATTCATCGCTAAAAATAATAGATTTATTTTATAAATTACTGCATACCACCTCAAAAACCTCCGTTACTGAATATAATAAAACCTACTCATTCAACTAAAATAAATGTACAATAAAACCTTCACATTCAACAAAAATAAAATGTACAATAAAACATGCCCATTCAACTCAAATAAAATGTACGATAAAACCTTCTCATTCAACTAAAATAAAATGTATAATAAAATCTGCTCATTTAACTAATAAAAATTATACAAAACCTGTTCCTTCAACATATTAGGAAACATATAACTATTAAATCCAACCCACAAGTTTAGCCACGTCGTCGTTACTAATTCAAGTAAAAATGTAGCATCCAAAATAGTGTAAGTACAATATTCTTATGAAAAACAAAAAGATCTCTAGTCTCAATCTGTGGTACAAAAAAATGTTAGGAATTAAATATGGGAGTCAAAAGCAAATTAAGACAAAATAAAAGCCTGTGAAAATATTAGCATGCATCATGATGCTCCAATCGACAGTTTTGATTGAAAACAAGCACCAAACTCATTGAATCCAAAATCCAAACTAAGCAAGAAAACCAAATTCAACTTTGAAAAGACAAAGACTATGCATTTTTGGCCAAAAACACCAATCTACGAACAATACCACAACAAAGTCAAAATCAAAACCATCCCAATTCGGGAGAAAAAAAAATGCTTGAAGATCTCAAGAATTCCCTTACCAACTACCAAGAACAGAGATAGAGATGAATTGAGATCTAGTTTTGGCGATCTAAGATTTGGGGGTGAGAAACATGCTAATAGTAAGTATACATCACCAGATTGATGTTTTAACTAACCCAACTTTAGATAAATGGTTTAAACTTAGTGGATGCATTTTAATTCAATCAAAGAAGAAACTAGGAATACTGACCAAGAACAAGAAGTAAGCACTCCTCCCCGTGTCATCATATTTGATCCTGTCACTCTTGCCACCAACCGCATCATCTCCTCCATCTGTCGCAACATGGCTACTTGATTATTCTTCATCTGCTCCATCTCTTAAGATCGAGCTACATTTTCATTTTGCAATCTCTCCACCGTAGCCCTCAATGCCCCATGTTCACCATCCTCTGAGTTTGTCCTGGTGCTCCTAGTTGTAGATGTGGGCTTCAGCCCATTTCCAAACCCTCTCAAGTATCCGGACCGACCACCAAGGACATTGATTGATATTTGCTTCTGAGTCAATTGGATCGCGCCTTCCTATGTACACTTCTACCGCTCAGCTACAAGTTTTTCCTGCCATTTGAAATAAGTTAAATCATATTGCGGTTGAAAAATAAAGTTGAACAGAACAAAATCTATGTTCTGTTGTGCGGGATTTTCACCGTTTGTGGATCGTTTTAACATGTTTAGGTACCAATGTACTGTACAGAATTTCTGATTGTGTGCTATAAACTCAGATTTCAGATTTAATTCTCTCTTAAAAACATTTTTAAAGTTAAGGGTTTCAGTAAGGATTCTCCTGGAAAATTGATCCACTATTTTCCTGTTCAAACTCCATAACCATGGCTTCATATAAACAGTACTATTTTCAACATTAACCTTTCCAACTGTGTTGGACGTTCAGTTTTGATTGGTTCCTGTCAGTTTACAAATCTGAATATTGCTCATAATCACATTTCGAATCCTCACATCCAATGGTGCTCATTGTTCACAACATATCCTAGTCATTCTATGAACATGAACATGTGGCTCAAGCATGACATGCACAGTCATTAAAATGTAGTAAAGGTAATGAATATTGTTAGGTTTTTGTTTGTTGCTAATTTGATGGATTCACAATCACTTTCACTGTCAAATGATCACACACTCATGCATCTTAGTTTTGACTTTGGAATCTAAGTTTTTAGCTTGCATTTGCATTTGATTTTCAAATGATTTATTCATGCATGTTTTAGAACTTAAATACACTTTTGAAAACCTATTTTTTCATGCATATTTTTGGAAAATCAAGTTAAGAATCGAGGCTTGTGATTTGCATACATTCCTCATGTTTAGAATCATATTATTATGCTTAAATCACACTGGCCATGAGTTCCAAATTTCATCTTTAGAAAATTAAAAAATATGCAAGAACTCGTCTCAGGCCAGTTTACTCGGTCAACCGACCCCTGTACCCGGTCGACCGAGCCAACTAGCCGTTGGGCATCTTGGCCAAATCACCCGGTCGACCGAGCCCTGTCCAAGTTGACCGGGTAACTAGCCGTTGGGCCAATATGACCGTTGGGCAAGGTCGACCTAGGGGTCATGAGGTCGACCAGGCCAACTAGCCGTTGGACTGTTTTTTGTATAAAAGTCCATTTCATTCCCTTCTTTCAAGAGGCTTGTTTAGTGAAACTTTTGAATCATCTTGAAGTCTAAAGAAGATGAATAAGCTGAGAAAGCTAGAGGGCTATTGAAAATCAAAATGTTTAAGATCTAAAAGGTATATCTTTCAAGTTAATATTGATTTCCATTCCATTTAAAATCAATGCATGTTTAACTCTTTGTAATTTCATATATGCATGATTTCTAGCTTTAATTAAGTTGTTTTGCAAACACCATATTACTTATTCATATTAGATTGTTGTGCAAACACTTATGTCTCAATCACATGTGTTTTAGTCTTTAAACTTCATACAACTTGTGTAGCATGTCTTTCCAAGTTATTTGAACTTTTCATGTGATTAGCTTATAACTTCAATCATCATTTTCTGAGCTCAGATTTTCAAATGCATCAAGCATTCATTTAAGAGCTTCTTTTTAGAAATTGATTGAAGTAAACATTCATACACTTTGAGCACACACTTTAGCTAATTGTTGTGTATGTTTGTATCTTGATTTAAACTTTCATATCAGCTTATTTAAGAGGCAAATGTATTGAGCTTAAATTGTATCTCTTTGAGTGTTTGTGTAGACACTTCCATTGAGAGAAATATTTCTATTGTAAAGGTTATTGCTTAGCCTAAGGGCATGTTTGTGTAACACTTTTCCGCGGAAAAGTTGATGGTTTTCCGCTGAAAACTTGTTTTTTCGGTGTTTGGTGCGGAACAATTCCACGGAAATGCTTTCCTGCCTCGTCAGCATTTTCCTTGATAATTGTGGAAATGGGTTTCCCATGGGGGGGTATGGGAAATGGATTTCCGCGGAAAACTTCTCCCTCTTTTCCTCACTCTTGTCCATTTCAACCCAAAAACTCTATAACTCTTTCATTTTTTATTTCTTTATATAAATTATTATTTAATGTTAAATAAATAATATACATGTTATGTTATTTTTCTTCAAAAAATTATATCACCAAATAAGAAATTTTGATTTTCTATAAGGAATTCACAGCCGCACCAAACAACATTTGTACCAATTCAATGAGGAAATTCTTTTTGCACCAAACATGAATTTCTAAATTCTACGAAAATCTTTTTCCGAGGTTTTCAATTCTATGGAATTTGCTGACGTGGCAATTTCCTCTTTCCACGGAAAGAGAGTGTACACAAACGTGCCCTAAGAAAAACACATTGTAGAGGTTATTGCTTAGCCTTGGAAAAGCATCTTGTAAAGGTTATTGCTTAGCCTAGAAAAGCACATTGATAGGTTATTGTTTAGCCTAGAAAAATATCGTTGTAAAAGTTATTACTTAGCCTTTTGAAAAGCATAAATAATGGAAATCCGGTGAGATGTTGGTTCACAAGCCGGTAGTGGATGTAGGCATTGAGGCCGAACCACTATAAATCTTTGTATGATGGTGTATGCTTGTGGTTATTGCTTTTGTTAGCTTCCGTATTTTATTTGTTTATCATCACTAGTGGCTAGTTAATTTTAAAGAAATTAAAATTTGGCTTAATTGGTCACTAACTTATAGCTCACCTTATTCACCACTCCCCCCCCCCCCCCCCCCCCCCTCTAAGGTTAGGATCCCGGACTTTTAAATGTAGTGAGTGATGTTATTTTTCCAAAATTCTTTAACCCAATTTAAAGTTATTTTAACTATGTTCTCATGAACATGGGTTGTAAATCATAAGAGGAAACATAAAAAAAGGAATCATAAACCATAAGAGGAAGAATGATGAAAAAACAAAAACAACGCCTTCCAATAGCCTTTTCAATCCCATGTGTATTTATGTGGAACTTCCTTTTCTATATAAAAATTGACATTTTATTAAAATGATCACGAATTATGCAATTTTAAGGACTTGTCATTATACTTACATGTATTTCCTGACATTTTAAGTCCATCCACTTCTCTTTCTTCTTATTGTAATGCGACTCCTTATAAAAATCAACAATGTGGGGCTCCTCTCCTATCTTGGGGTCCGCCTACTTGCATAAATTTTAATGTTAGTACATAATTAAGATTTCATTCTAGGTGATAACAAATTCAGAATTACACAACCACAAATTTAATAAACTATAAGTTAAAACACTTCACCAAGGCATGAAGTGCAACTTTGAAAGACTTGGAACCCATGTAATGATTGTAAGGCAATCTCTTTCGACTTTCATATTCTTCATAGAACGTTCCTGTACACAAGGCATAACAAGTGAGCCAGAAAGTTTTAGTTAGTGTACGTGTTGACTAAATAGAAGCACAACATATCAGAAGTAAGGATTGAAAACAAAGCTGAAAAACATAGCCTGTTACATGGAATTTCTCATCCTCGTACTCATTTTCTATCACCCGCACCCAATCATCCTTGTCAACACCTGAAAAGGGTATGGTCTTTGGATCGAGCTCCTTCTTCAAGCAATTCTTGTAATGAGTGTGCATCCAGTTGCGCCAATCCCTATACCTAGCATGAGACTTACGATCAACAGCGACTTGCACATCATCACTAGTGTCGTAATCCACGACCTCATACTTTGTTTGAAATTCAATTTAATACAAATGTTTGAGGACCCTTTATACATCAAACAATTGTCAAGTTTAGACTTATAAATATGCGAGCTTTGATTACTTATCTAACATCAGCTGGAACCTCTTTCCATCTCCGCACGTCCCTGATTGGGGTGACATTCTTAATTTGCAACCCAATCTCACTCACAAAATCTGAGGCATTTATCCCTATTGACACATTATTCTTCAACTGAACCAGTAGTTTTCCCCCGATCTTGGCCCTTTCAAGCTCCGAGCGAAACCCTTTAATTGGCCCCCACCCCTGTCGGGATGTAGAACCTACAAATTTCACATAAAACCTGGTTAGTACAAACAATATATGCACTAAAACATGAAGTTTACATGATTAGATTTGATATCTTATCAACACTGCTGCAGTCCGTATGAGAACTGGGAGTTAGTATACATGGTGATGAATTCACATCAGTTGGTGGCAGAGTGGTGTCTGTAGATAGTAATGCAAATGCCGTTGCAGATCGAGTGCGAAGTCGAGAAGAAGGTGACATGTATGTGACCTGCTTAAAAAAGGTTATCTAAAACATAACAATTTAGTTACCTACCATTATATAAGAACAATTCATTATACAGTGAATTGTTATGTAATATTATCAATATCCATGTAAATAGAAAAGAAGGTAGAACAAAATAAGAATGATCTTAGCTATGATTATAGAGTAGTGATTCTTATACAAATAAACATTAACTACAAATCTTCTCCAATGTCTCATCTTTGTCATTTATCACAATACTCATCCAATGTCTCATCGCCGCAGATAAAGTCATCATCAACCACCATATCTTCTCAACTATTTTCCTCCGAGAGTATTCCACTTGTAGCAATCTTTGGATCAATATCAGACTTATCATACCGTGGTTGATCCATCCTATCTGGATCTTCAACGACAATGGGGACCACATCAATTATTTTTTTTCCTGCGGGAACGTATCATCTTGAATAGATGGTCCATCATCATTGGATTCTAAATCATCCAACTCTAGTATATCCCATATTCCTCGATGTTGAATTTGCTAGACGATTTGCCAATGTGGGCCTAATACGGGGTCATTCACATAAAAGACTTGGTGCATTTGACAAAGGGGTCATTCTGATACCATCGACCTCTTACATCGATTGATGTAAAATGTGCATCGGTTTGTACAGTTCACCGACTACCAAGGTTAAACCACTTGCAACGGAACAAGACAACTTGATACCCAAAAATGTAAGTCATTTCTCAGACGTTACACAAGTAGTCGTAGAAGTCAATAGCTTTTCCATCATGATCCTCGTTTACCACCAGCCCACTGTTCTAACTTTTACGTCGGTTGTCACGGTCTTTAGTGTGAAATTGGACCCCATTACACATGCAACCCGAGTATAACTTCATTAATAGATTTGGACCATTTGCCAATGACCAAAGTTCATTTGTAGCTTCTGCTAATTGTTGACTTCGCAATTCATTCATATGCATGACCAAAATATATATAGAGAGAATCATAACATAATGAATGAATTATGTTTAAGCTGTGTATACATGAGGTAACTATGTATATCTTACCCATTTTTCAAACCACTTTGAAAATTCTCGTTGTTGTCGCTGGTCGATATCACAACTGCTATGCATCATTGATAGGTTCTTGTGCTCCCTAATTAGAAAACATGTCATTGGTAATTAATAAATTATAAGCATCAACACACACTATTACAAGTAATACTCATGCGTAATAGATGATCACATACTCTAGATAAGGTGCCACCTTCGGGCTATTATGCAGTATAAACCATTGAGCCATATCAAGTTCCTTTTAGGACACCTTATGTGCATTTCTTATTTGACCGAAAGGACGAACATTTTGTGAGAACACCCCCAGCCCTGGCCCACCTTCACCACCATCATCATTTCTTTCATCCCAATTGAATATAGTTTCTACCCCTTCTAGATGCATTGAATAGAAAGTAAGGCATTCTTTGACAATGTAAGCCTCAACAATCGAACCTTCAAGTCAAGCTCGATTGCAAACAAACTGTTTTAAAGTTCCTAGTTGCCTTCAAAAAAAAGAGAATCTTATTTTTTGTTAGCCTGAAATTGAAATAGAAACTTTTAATTTAAATGAAAGTTAGTCATTAATACCTTTCAATAGGGTACATCCATCGATATTGCATTGGCCCATAACCTATTTTATACCAACTCAAGCTCTAACCAATACACCAACCAATCATTTGTATTAGAAAATGACTTCTTTTATCCTTAAAGTTCTCTCCTCTTATTTTGGAATTCTTCAACTCTTCCTAAAAAAGATTTTCATGTAACTTCTTTACTGAAATCTCTTCTTGATGCCTTAGGACACTAGCCGGAAGGTTGGGCTAGTCCCGGGGTCCACCTACATAAGAGAAATTAGATAAAAATACGCTATAAATAATCAGATTTATGCATGATAATCCGATAATCCGTTAATATGATAGAAGGACAAAATATCTGTGTAAAGCAAATGATATACATATGAAATGCCGATAAAATTCGGACTAATGAAGGGTAAAATATGCAACATTTAACACTCATCACACCCCCAAATCTACATTTTGCTAGTCCCGAGCAAAAACTATAAAGAAAAACTAAATTATATGCAAGAAAACACGGTAAAGATCCCAACTCACTTTCGCATGAATCGTGGTTGCACTTAGCTCGTGCAACAAGCAGTTAAACCCCTAGGTTTCCCCTAGTGGACGAGTTTTGTCTCATGAGGGTTTTCAGCGAATAGATCCCACAAAATTCTTTTTATTTTGAAAAGAAGATATTTTTTATGCCCAACAGTCTTTAGCAAGCTAATAACAATGAGTACTAAGTTAGGAATACTAGCCAACTCCTAAAGATATGTCTATCAATTCCTAAGTCCCACTGTGTGTGTGTATTTAGCCAATAATCATGCAATCTTCATATCGAAGCTCACATAACCTTAATCTCCTTCGGAATACATTTCGCCTTGACTACAGCCTTATAGGTCACACTCTCAACAATGGAAGCACATCGATTTTGCTGACTAACTCTCAGTATATGAGTATGATCAAGGCTAAGGACTCACATAATTGATGAGGAACGGAGCTTATGTATAGAAAGATTGTTCTCATAGAACAAGATATAATCAATAGAAGGTGGAAATGCGTACTTAACTTCTCACTCGTTCAACACCAAACCTTTCCTAGGATCCAATAGGTCTTTCATAAGTTGTAATGGGATTAGAGTTAATAGGTAGGATAAGGGTTAAATGTGGCTAAGGTTTTTTGAGAAGGTAAAGGTCTTCAAGTCTCCATAGGAAGGTCTTCCACTATCTTCACTCCTTCATTTTTGCTTTGTGTTCTTTATTCCACTCTATCTCTTTTTGGTGCTTGCTTTTCTTTGGTTTCCCGTATCTTTTTCTTTTTTTTTTCTTTGGTTTTCATTTCTATTTTTTCTCTTTTTTTTCTATCTACTTTTCTCTATGGTTTCAACTTTCAAATTCCTTTATTCATTTGTCATCCTTTCGTAGAACATCTATCTTTTAGTAGCCCATGTGAAGTCTTCATCGCTAATGCTCAAATCCTTCATTTCCTCATGTATCCTTACTATACCATTCTAAAAAATAATAGGTCAAAAAGGCTATATATATGTGGGTGATGAGACTTGCGACAATGAATGAAGGTTTCTTGTAAGATAGGCTCAAGAGGGTTACTAAGGGCATAAAATGTAATTGGTGAATTCAAAATTTGACCAATGTTTTTATTTTTATTTGAATGCCAATCATCTTATCCTAAGTTCGGAAAAATGCATCATAAGCTACAAGTGAAGGTTTCTTCGCGTTTTGATGTCACATCTATGGTTAGAACAAGGAATAATACTTAAGAGATCAGAAGTGCTGGACTGAGAAGCTCTATGAGTCGCTCTTCATTCTACTCAGGAATAGCGTAAAAGAGTCCCCACCCAAACAGATATAGATAAGCTCAATCCCTCAATGGGTTTTAGTCTCCACTAATGATTCTTTCGGGTCTCTCAGAAGTGATTTTCTCTTCTCCTAGACTACACTCATGTGGCTAAATGTGTAAAAAGTTTATAAGACTTGTATCTATGACAACTCTTCAAGCTAAAATCCATGGACGATTTTTGAGAATTTTTTAGATTTTTTGTGATTTTGAAAAAATTTTGAGTTTTTAAAGTTTTTAGTATAAATGGAAAACAAAACAACTTATGTACATGCAAAATACAATGCATGAAATGCATTCCTCACCCAACCCAACCCAACCGCCCCCCCCCCCCCCCCCCCCCCCCCCCCCCACCAAACCTATCCTAAATATTATCCTCAATGTTTATGCAAAACATAAATAAAATAGGACAAGGAAGATAAATTGAAATTTCTCACCATGGGGTGCCAACCCACTGGTATATTGGGTTGCCTCCCCACAAGCACTAAGTTTAACGTCTTCAGCCAGACACAACTAACATGGTATGAAGCTAGTTTATCTAGGGTCCACAAGAAGGACCTCCTCAATAACATTCTCGGAATCCACAAAATCAAGGTACTCTTTTAATCTGTGTCCATTCACTTGAAAAGTGCTACCATCTCTAGGATTCAAAAGTTTAACTACACCGTGGGAATGGACTATCTGAACGACATAGGGTCCTGACCATCGAGACTTCGGCTTGCCTGAGAATAAGTGCAATCTAGAGTTATATAGCAAAACTTTCTAGCTAGGATGGAACTATTCCTTAGATTTCTCTTATCATGAAACATTTTGGTCCTGACCTTATAACTCCTCGCACATTCATATGAATCGTTCCTCGTTTCATCTAGTTCAGCAAGCTGAAGTTTCCGTTCGACCCCGGCCTTTTCTAAGTCAAAGTTTAGGCGCTTGATCACCCGATATGCTCAATGTTCTAACTCAACCGGCAAACGACATGCTTTACCGAAAACCAACCTGTACGGAGACATTCCGATAGGTGTCTTGAAGGCTATCCGATACGTCCACAATGCATCATGCAAACGAAAAGACCAGTCTTTCCGATTTGGATTGACTATTTTCTGTAGGATGTTCTTAATCTCACGATTGGAAATTTCTACTTGCCCGCTAATCTGGGGATGGTATGGTGTGGCAACTTTGTGCGTGATGTGGCACTTTCCCATTAAAGCTTGAAATACTCAGTTGCAAAAGTGCTTACCACAATCGCTGATGATTGCGCGGGGTATACCAAAGCGAGCGAAAACTTGGTTTTTCAAAAATTCAGCCACAACCTTGTGATCATTGGTATTGCAAGGAATGGCCTCTACCCATTTAGACACATAATCAACCGCAACAAGAATATACTATTAACCAAAAGAAATGGAAAATGGTCTCATAAAGTCTATACCCCAAACGTCAAACAACTCAACGAGCAAGATAGGTTGTTGAGGCATTTCATTCCTCTTAAAGATCCTCCCTAATCGTTGACATCGGTCACAGTTCCTACAATGCTCATGTGCATCATTAAAAAGGGTAGGCCAAATAAATTCAGATTGCAGCACATTTGCTGCTGTCCTTTTACCAGAAAAATGTCCCCCACAAGCATGGTTATGATAGGATTCAAGTATGCTCTTCTGGCCAATCTTGGGTACACACCTCCTAATGATTTGGTTAGGGCATTGTTTAAATAAATAGGGATCATCCCAAAAATAGAATTTAGCCCAAGACAAGAAGCGGAATTGGTCATTTTTACCAATTGCTTGGTGTTTTCTTGGTCACCAAATAGTTAACTATATCTGCATACCACGGGGTTTTACTATCAATCAACAACAATTGCTCATCTAGGAAGGTTTTCTAAAATCAGATAGTCGTCAGAAGAATCGACAATCAAATGTGAAACATGGTCAGCTACCACGTTTTTAGACCCCTTCTTATCCCGTATCTCAAAATCAAATTCTGTAAAAGTAGTATCCACCTGATCAGCCGAGCTTTGGCATCTTTCTTGCTCAACAAATATTTCAATGCGGCATGCTCAGTGAAGACAATGACTTTTGACCCTATGAGATAGGATCTGAACTTATCCAATGTGAAGACGACGGCCAACAATTCATTCTCGGTGGTGGTATAGTTAAGCTGTGCGTAATTAAGGGTCCTACTAGCATAGTAGATGACATGAGGCAATTTGTCTATCCTCTATCCCAGTACAGCTCCAAGAGCATAATTGGAAGCATCACACATCAATTCAAAAGGCTTCGTCCAATCAAGAGGACGGATAATGGGTGCAAATGTCAACTCTCATTTCAAACGATCAAATGGTTCTAAACATGAAGAAAAATCAAAATTAGCATTCTTTGCCAAGAGATCACAGAGAGGGCCAACAATTTTGTTGAAGTCCTTGATAAAGCGTCGATAGAAGCCTGCGTGGCCCAAAAAGGGTCTCACCTCTCGCACAGTTTTAGGAGGGGGCAGGTTCACAAACAAGTCGACCTTGGCTTTATCTACTTTAATGCCCTTACTCGACACAATATGACCCAAAACAATGCTCGATTTGACCATAAAATGACACTTCTCCCAGTTCAAAACCAGGTTCTTTTCCTTACATCTTTGTAATACCAAAGTCAAGTGGTGTAGACAATTATCAAAATTTGAGCCAAAAATAGAAAAGTCACCCATGAAGACTTCCAAAAATCTTTCCACCATGTTTGAGAAAATGTTCAACATACACCTTTGAAAAGTCGTAGGTGTGTTGCACAAGCCAAACGACATACGCCCATGGGTAAATGTGCCGAAAGGACAGGTGAAGGTTGTCTTCTCTTGGTCATTGGGGGAGATATGGATCTGGTTATACCTTGAATAACCATCCAAGAAGCAATAGAAAACATGGCCGGCTAATCTTTCCAACATCTGATCAATGAAGGGTAATGGAAAGTGGTCCTTCTTGGTCATTAAATTCAATTTTATGTAATCAATACAGACTCTCCAACCTATTTGAACACGGGTTGGGACGAGTACATTGTCCATGTTGGCGACAACGGTTACGCTAGATTTCTTAGGTACTACTTGGACAGGACTCACCCATTGACTCTCAGAAATTGGGTAGATAATGCCAATGTTTAAAAGCTTGATTACTTCTCCCCTTACTACTTCCTTTAGGACCGGATTTAGTCCCCTCTGTGGTTCACGAGATCGTTTGGCACCTTCTTCCAGATGAATCTGGTGGATAAGTATAGAAGGACCGATTCCTTTAATGTTTGAGATGGTCCAATCTAGGGCATTCTGATACTCTTTCAGAACATCCAGTAATTTCTTTTCTTGCTCTTCCTCAAGGTCTAAGGCAATAATTATTGGCTTGCTAGCAGAGGGCCCCGGGTATACTTTAAATTCTTGGGTAATGGTTTCAATTCTAACTTGAGTGGCTCAACAGTAACTGATTCTTTTTCGACCTTAGATTCAGAGGTGGATGTAAAGATATACTCAATTTTCTGTTTCCATTTGTCAATATCCATTGGCTAGGCCGATTGCAAGAATGCATTAACTTCGCATATGGACCCATTGATGTCTATGTTCGGATTGAAGTGAGCCAAACATTCCTCCAGCTGATCTATGTAACATGATGATTGAACTATTTGATCAACTAATGTGTCAATCATGTTTACTTCATCATCATCATCCAGGTTTAATGTTTGGAGTTCGTTACGAAAAAAAATTAAACTCCAACTTCAGTTCCCGAAATTAAATGTCACAACCCCATTCATGCATCTAATCACTGCATCTGATGTTGCAAAGAATGGTTGACCAAGAATGACATGAATATGTCGATCGAGGGCTGCCACTGGTTCGGTATCTAAAACCACAAAATCAACTAGAAAAAAAAAATTCTTAACTTTCACGATCACATCTTTAACCACACCTTTCGGATACTTAACTGGCCCATCAGCAAGACAAAGGGTAATATCAGTCTTATTCAGTCCTCCTAGGCCCAACTGCGTGTACACGGAGTATGGCAGTAAATTCACGCTTGCCCCAAGATCAAGGAGACACCTCTCCATGATGGAGTCTCCTATCTAAATGGTAATGGTAGGGCAGACAGGGTATTTGTATTTGGGTGCAATGGTCTGCTGGATCAACCCTGATGCTTGGGCTACCATCATAGCGGTTCTGGATACTAATGTTTTCCACTTGACAGTAGTCAGGTCTTTCAAAAACTTGGAGTAGGAAGGGATTTGCTTTATAGCCTCAAGGAGGGGTATGTTTATCTGAACATTTTTGAAAACTTCTAAGATTCCCTCAAAATGATCTTTCTTTCTAATCTCCTTCAATCGGTGCGGGAATGGTGCTTTAGGTACCACTTCTAAAGATGATGGTTCAACTGCAATGGGCTTTTGAATCTTCTCTCTCTCTCTCTCTCTGGCTCTCCTCTTGGTATGGATTCTTCTCTCTCTTTCTCTTTTTCTCTTTCTGCTTTCTCTTTCTCGGGTTCGACAACTTTTCTCGAACTCTCTAGTTTTCCAAAAAAATTCTTCTGTCTTCGATCCTCTTCAGGAATCTCAAGTCTATTGTCAACAGTCTTTCCTTATCTCAGTGTATGGATCGCCTACACATGCTCTTTACTCTTTACCGAACACTGGCCTCTGGGTTGATTGGGTTGTCCTTTCGGATTAGGAATGGTTTGGCTCGGGAATTGGCTCTTCTCTCTATCGGACAACTATAAGGTGAGCTGACCTAATTGGGCCTCTAGATTTGCAATGGACTGGTTTTGGGCCTGGTTAGTCTGCTCTTGGATTTGAATGAATTTGGTCAACAGGTTCTCCAGATGAGAGGATTACTAAGGGGCTTGTGCTGGTGTAGAGTAGTCAGGCATCTCAACTAGGACTAGTGCCCTACACTGGTTCTGTGGTTGGAACTGATGTTGTTGGTAAAACCGATTCTGTTGTGTGGGCTGCTGAGGATGAGAAACCATGGGATGATTAGTTTGAGCAGGTTGCTAGTATTGCTGCCTAGGGTACTGCGGCTGGAAACCGGGTTGACCTCCCTAGGACTGAATAGGCTCGACTTGATGGTACGAAAAATTGGGGTGGAATCTATTGTATGGGTGGTAAGTCTGATTAAAAGGGTTAACAGTTGGCTTCCGAAAGTTTCCATAGGAATTTAGCGCATTGACTTACTCGGCCATGACAAATGGCAAACTAGGGCAACTCTCAACCATGTGCTCACAACTATCACATAACACACAAACATGATGCGGTTCGCTCATACTTCTCAAGGTAGGCTCATGTTGCTAAGGGGTGGGTTGGCATGACATTATAGACATAGATCCTCTCTTTTTGCTCAAAATTCCCACTCCCTGAACTAAACTCGTCATCACATTTTTCAACTCAGGATCCCATTTGATGTTGTACATTCCTGGCTTCTGGATCCTTGTGTCATCTCTCTTTAAGTCTTTCCTATTAGTACTGCTCCAATTTTGTAAATTTTCCGCAAGCTTGACAAGGAATTCGTTTGCTTAATCGGTAGTTTGATTCATGAATTCTCCTTTGTGCATTGATTCAATCAAGATACGATGGGGGTTCGTAAGACCTCTATAAAAGAAATGTATCAAACTCTCCTTTGTCAATCCCGTGATGTGGGCATTTGATCAATAGGTCATGGAATCTTTCCCACGTTTCAAAAAACTCTTCCTCGAGTCATCCCCTAAAGTTCCTGAATGCACTCCTAAATTGCTAAATTTTGCTCACTAGGAAAAATTTGGACATAAACTTTTTGACAAGCTCATCCTAGGTGGTAATGGAGTTTGGAGTCAAGGAATTTTGCTAGGTGGCTGCATGATCTTCTAGTGAGAGGGGAAACGACCTAAGCTTCATAGCTTTACTGTCCAAATTTTGATTTTTAAAAGTGTGGCAGATGGTCAGGAATTTGTTCAAATGAATATAGGGCTGCTCACATTCTGATCCATGGAATTTTAGTAACATGTTAATGGTGACGAACCGGATCTCAAATTGGTTCGCATTATTATTTGGAAAAACTATACAACTAGGTGAAGTGGATGAAAATGGTGCAAATATTTCATTGAGGGTCCTTTGCTGAGGGTTTTGGGTAGCCATTGTGGGTACTATGGGTGGGGCAGGTAAAGCAAGGTGATCAATCCTCACTAATCAGCCTTGATCACATATCCACACTTGCATACAACTGCAATTAACCTAGCAATGCAATGGTTCGTTCAATGAAAAGTTCGAAAACTAAATGAAAAGCTAATCTAAAATAAGGTTACCTAAAAGAATTTTAGACAGCTCCTAACTATGAAGAGGACACTCTAGCCTCCAACCTAGACCTATGAAATGGAAATTTTGGCCAATTAACCCCCAACTAGATGGTGGGATCACAACGCGCTAGGCGAAGGCCCCTTTTAAAAACCAACTCCTCAAACAGCAAAGCTATCTCCCTACTTGGCAAGATCTTAGCCAAGGGACAAGGTTTGCTTAGTCACCAGAAATTCCACCAAGGCAACAATTGGCACAACCGCGGTGCTCTTCCCTAGTGAGCTCATAACCTAAGGTCACATTTCTACTAAATTTTATTATAGTTTATTGGTCCTAAACTAAGTGAGAATTAAAATGAAATCCTAAGGGCAAGGAAAGGGTGATGAAATCTGAATCCTTATCTTGTTGGGCTAATTTGCCCTGTACTACTAGTGCACCAAAGTACAAGTGTATTTGGAAAAATTACACTATAAAGAAAGGAACAACCAACAAAGTAAACATGCTTAAAAGGGGTTCACGAGGGTTAGGAAATGCAAACCTCCCAATTTATTTCGGGAGACGAATCGGTTGTCGTCGACTCACACCACTGACACCAATTTCCGTGTATGAATGTGAGGGGCCACGACAGTATAGTCCAACCGTCCTCCTTCCCTACAAGCAATTTATTGCAATTCTACTAAACAACTAACTATTTAAAGCAAGTAAAGTGCATAAAGTAAAGTAAATGGGTCACGGGCCGACTCGCAACCAAAATTATTATAACTTTGATAATAAATACCTAATACAACAACTAAGAAATAAAATAAATGTCTAAATGTACTAATCCTAAACTAGGAAAGCAAGTAAAAATTTTAAGTTCTCTAATGCACTTTTCCATTTTCCTTTGCTCCAAGCGAGGAAAATTTCTTACAAAAGAAAACACAAACAATGTGTAGAATCTGCAAGGAAAATAAAGGAAAGATAAAAAGTATACTAAGCTAAAAATGAGTTCAACTCTATGAAATTCAAAGCATTTTGATGCCTCTCCTCGGCAATGGTGCTAAGAACTTGATCGACACTTATATGTGCAACTCTTAACCGCAAGACTACGGTGTCGTCAAGTGGTAAATGACTAAAGAGTCCGGATTATTGATCCCACGGAGAGAGGATGGGACAAGCGATGAATCCAATTAAAGTAGAATTGAACTAAGATATAGCTAATAAAGACAATTGAAGTGGGCAATTAAAACTATTAAACTATACAATGTAAATAATTAATTAACAGTCTAAGATATGAAATTAATTAGATCTAAGATAATCTAATAAGCTACACTAAACTAGTGGATGAATGGAGGTGGAAATAGAAGATTTAATGTGAAGATGTGGTGTGAAATGTATAGGATTTGAAAACAAGTTAGGTGAAGTGTAGATCTAGTAATCTAAAAAAGTGAAAATGACAAGTCAAACAAAGATTTAAATTAATAACAATAAAAATAAGAGATTAGGCAATCCAAAATCCACTAAGTATGTAATTAATTCAAATAATGCATGTTCTAATTCAACTCCCAAATCTATAATCTAATTATCAATCTCTTGCCTAATTGGATTAGATGATATAACAATGAAGATTAAAGTAAAGAAAATCAAAAGCCAAGATCATAGATCATCATCTAGCTACCCTAACAATAAGTCATCAAAATCAAGCTACAAAATATCAAAGATAAGGGTTCTAGAGCATACTATGTAAGAGAACTTAATTCAACTACAAAGCATCAATTGAGATTATTAAAGCATCAAGTGTAGAGATAGAGCATGAGAAATGAGAGAGATTAACACAATTAGATCTAAAATCTACTGATCAATTAAGGAACAAGTAGGGAATTTAAACTAAAACATGCATGGAATTGAACTAATCACATTACTTATCTTCAAAAGAAGAGCTTAATCCAAGAGCTTTATCCACTAAACATCAAGAAAGAGCTTCAAATCTTCATTAATGATCTTCGATTACACACACTCTCTAGATTAGTTACAAAGAAGCTCCTAATTATATATAATCTAAAAGTAAAAATAAAATTGCTAAAAGATCTCCTTTTTGTTCTCTACAAAAACATTCCAATTTATAGAAACATTGTAAACATTTGATTGGCTCATTTCCTTTCATAAGGATTGCTTCCATTTGATTTGTTGCAACTTGAAGGCTTTTGCTTGGCTCATTTGCTTTCACATGGATTGCTTCAATTTGATTTGGAGGTTTTTCATTGGCTCTTTTGCTTTCAAAAGCATATGTGCTTTTTTGCTTTTTGTGGTACTTCATTTTGGAGGCTTTTGATTGGCTCATATCATTTCACATCGATTTGTGTCATGGCAAGCTTTGATTGGTGGAGAGGTGAGTTGGGATTTGAACCCATAACCTATTTCATACAAACTCAAGCTCTAATTAATACACCAACCAATCCTTTGTGTTAGAAAATGACTTTTTATATGCTTAAAGTCTTCTCCTCTAATTTTGGAATTCTTCAACTCTTCTTAAGATTTCTTCATGTAACTTCTTTACTAAAATCTCTTCTTGATGCCATGAGACACTAGCCTGAAGGTTGAGGTAGTCGCAGGGTCTACCTACACAAGAAAAATTATATAAAAATACGCTATAAATAATCATATTTATGCATGATAATTCGATAATCCGTTAATGTGATAGAAGGATAAAATCTCCGTGTAAAGAAAATGATATGCATATGAGATGCCGATAAAATTCAAACTAATGAGGGGTAAAATATGCAATATTTAACACTCATCATGTACCCTCGACAATCATAGGCATTTGCTCCCCGTGGAGTATCCATGCCATGTAAGAAGTCATGATTCTGTTAAACAACAAATGTTTTTGGACGATGGGGTAAGTATGCAATTCTACATTCATGCATCTCAAACAAGGACACCAAATCTTACTGTGCTCACCCATATGTTTACTAGTAAATTTAATAAACTACCTCACCCCATTTGTTTACTCCGGTCGAAGTTTATTCCTTCAATTCATCCAAGTCTTGTCCATATTTGGTGACCTACAACATCACAGTTAAATATAGTCTTTTGCTCTCATCTTAAATATCACATATTTCAGTTCAGTTCAAGGACTGTTCTCATGAAATTCTTCTACGAAAGTATACAGTCACAAAATCAACTGAAGGACACTAAAATGACTCAATTTTGAATGAAATCCATATGCACCCTTTTTTTTTATATCAAATTCCTAGGAATTCATAACAAAATCAGGTGGAACAAAAGAACATCAAATTGCCAATTCCCAAACCAACAACCAATCACAGTGAACAAAAATATAAATTTCTTCAAAAACCCAAAATCCCCAAAGAAAATAGCTCCAAAATCAACATTAGAAAAAAAAAAGTCCCCACCCCCAAACCACCACCATCCCAAAACCACGCTACACCCCCCCCCCGCCCCCCCAAAAAAAAGCACCATCCCAAAGCCCAAAACCACCCACTGTTGATGAAGATGAAGATGAAGAACAAGAAATGTACATCTCTATTTTATTTTTTTATATTCTTGCTTTTCTGATTTTTTTTTAACTAACCCAGCCCCATCGATGACCCATTCCCATAGCAACCCATCCATTGCTCCATCCCACTCCCCAACAATCAACAACCCAGCCCCAAACCCAGCAGACAGAACAAACAAAAAAAAAAAAAGAGATCAAGAAAGTAGTAGAAGATCGAAGAAGAGACAGAGAATGACATAAAGAACTACAAAGCAGTCATATTCGGACCCTGGAGAAACATATACCGGTATACCAAAGCCAAACAAGATCTGTTCATCAAATCAACATCACACCTCTTGCAAGGTGAAGATTTCTCAGAACCTTAACAAGAAGAACATCACTGTACACGATTCGTATGTATCTCCAAAAGAAACTTTACACAAACAAAACCAGAGATTTTCAGAGAAAAAAGGGAAAACCAGTTTACCTCTCGGATTTTGAGATCCGAAGAAGAAGAAGAAGAAATCAAATCAAGTGAAAAAGAGTTGATTACCTCTCGGATTTTGAGATCTGAAGAAGAAGAAGAAATCCTCGTTAAGATAAATGAAAGGGAGGAGTTTCGCGTGGGGAGAGTTGAAGGCGTGGAGGTTCCTCTGCGCTTATGTTATTTCAGGGATGGAGTATTGCATGAAAACTCCATGGTTATGTTATTTCAAGAGACGTTCTATTGGGAGACAAGTTTTCTCCCTTCTCACACACACACTTTATAAAAAGAAAAACCCTTGTGAAATTACCTTTTTGCCCACCCTCTCCGTTTCTCTCCCCTACCTCCCCCTTCACCTCCGGGCGATCGCAATGATCGCCAAGTTACCTGATCTGCCACCGGTCAGGGAATACTAGGGAGAAATGGGGAGAAATGAGAGAAAGAAGGAGAGGGAGAGAGATGAGGAGGGAGAGATAGGCAGAAGGGGGAGAGAAAACAATGAAGGAGAGAATGGGAGAATGGAGAGAGAAAACAATGGAGGAGGGGGAGGGGGAGGGGAAGAGGGAGAGAAAGGGAGGAGAGGGATCAGTCAGAACTCACTAGTCCAGGCCGGATCCGGAGGTGAAAAGGAAGGTAAGGGGAGAGAAAGGGAAGAGGCGAGAGATAAAGAGAGAAAACAGTGGGAACGGAGGAAGAGAGGGAGGGAGAAGGGGAGGAGAGGGTCGGCCGTCGCCGTCGGTGAAGGGGGAGGAGGGGGGAGAGAAAGGGAGGAGGAGAGAGAGAGAAACAGTGGGGAGGGAGGAAGAGAGGGAGGGAGGAGGGGAGGAGAGGAGGAGAGCGGTCGGTCGTAGAGAGAGATGGAGGGAGGGAGGGGGAGGGAGAAGGGGTCCGTAGTCGCCGTCTCGGTGAAGGGGGGAGGTGGGGGGGGGGGGAGAGGAAGGGAGGAGGGGAGAGAGAAACAGTGTGGAGGGAGGAAGAGAGGGAGAGAAAACAGTGGGGACGGAGGGAGGGAGGAGGGGAGGAGACGGGTTGGACGCCGTCGTCCAGGCCGGAGCCAGAGGCAAAGGGGGAGGTCGGGTGAGAAAAAGGGAAGAGGGTGGGCAAAAAGGTAATCTCATTGAGGTTTTTTTTCTTTTTTAATATTGGTTGTGTGGGAAGAGAAAAAGTCTGTGTGCCAATACTAGCACTTTATTTCAAATTGGGGACGATTTCATTTCGTCGCCGAATATTGCTAAAAAGTGAACCGCAAAGACCGATCGCGCCACCCCAAATTTTATGTATTCCATTATGAAATAATTTCGTCGTGGATTATTTTTAAGGAATTCTGCGACGACATATTTTTTTCACAAAAGTTTTTTTAATAAAATATGGTGCATATGATTTACTGACGAAAATAACACATCGCCAAATAAATAGTTTCATCGGAAAAACTTTACCTCTTGATGGCGCCGACTCCATTTTTTTGGCGCTAAACTTTTTGCAGCAATATTTAGTGACAATTGAAAATTATCGTCGCTAAATAATTTGCGTTTTCTTTTTAGGCGACGAGGTGAATATTTCGTCGCTAAAAACAACATTTTAATGACAAAATTTAAAAATGTCGAGGAATATTTGCCATGAAAATTTATTTTTGTTGTAGTGTCCACTAGGTTTTGGTCAGATTCAGATTTACTAGACTGTTGGATCAACTATGTCTCTCATAAGAGCACCTCCCTCTTATATATATATATATATATATATATATATATATATATATAAAATGATTGCTTGCAGATGAACATTTCTCGATGATAGGGTACTTATAAGCAAGACACCTGAGGGTCTTGACTGAATCTTGTGGAGGCCCACTTGTAGATGGCGATTTGTACGTGGGCAAAATTGTGGAGCATGTGAGATGGACACATCATTTGTGGGGATAATTGTCCTCTACACATGATGCATTAGGTTATCTCAACAAAATGAATGGAATAAACCATGGGGCCATGGCCAAATTACTCCCATGTTGTACTCCATGGTGATCTATGTTTCGCAATTGTCAACTTTAATTAACTTCGTCCTATGTTATGTCATGTGTTGATCCAATTGGTCTGATCCCAATAAACCATCTTCTTTGACTGGTTGTGGTCCATGCCTAAGAACCCTATCAAGTCCACAAAGTCCATGTTAATTTTCATTTTGCATGCCATACATGATTGCCTTTATCGATTTGTTGAACCTAAACTCATCAAAGCATGTTTTACAACCAACTAGGTCAAAGCCAATATGGCATTGGCATAAACTTAACATCTTATAGCTCATGATTTGGGTGAATGCCATGATTTTTTCATGTCCTGTTGATTATTTGATTTAAGCAGCAATAATATATGGATTAACCATGTTTACACTTTTATTTCTATCTATTAAGCACAAATGATTGATTGCAACTCCATTTTACAATCATTTTGGTTTTGACCATTTGATTAATGCTGACCCTATTCAAATTTAAGCTATTAGGTTCCTAATTATCTCCGCCGCCCACATGGGGCGTTGGTGGAGTGGCTCAAGATATGGGCTTGCTCCCCACGTTTTGTGTTTAAAATCCACCCTAAATTTGCTCGGTGTGTTTTGTGTAGGTTTAGTGGGAGCCACCGAGATATAGTGCTGTTGCGTCAAAGATTTCATGGACACCCACATTATAAAAAAATGTATAAATTTGCTATCTCTTTATGTCTGCTTAATGTGCCAATTGTTAATGTAGTGTCAATTGTTGATGCAGGTCCATTCATTTCCAGCTTTCCAACCTTATCTCAGCATAATCCTTGTCCCCGCTGCAAGGAATCCTCCTTAAAATCCCTCTCAATTTAAACTATTGCCTCGCCCTCATGTATTTGAATCTATCCTGTTAAATCTCACACATGATTAATCTTTCTTATCTCAAACCATTATTATCTTTCTATTTCTAAAATTTCTCTAAATCTCTCTCTTATCTTTCCCACTCTCTAAATCCCACTTCTCCCATGATCCTGTACTCCTCCAATCTTCTATGATCTACACCGTCCACCACTGCTACAAAGAAAGAATACAACAATGCTCCTTGGGAGTATTCCACATTTCTACTGAGCGAACTAGGTATGTTTGTACAGCTGAATTTCCATTGAAAAAGTGAGGATTGTGAAACTAAAAGTGTATTAGGAGGATTCCATGAGTGGTCATCAACAGACATGAGATGAGGAGGGATCGAAACATCCAAGTGAGAGCAAACCCACAATGTGAAATCTCGAATCAATTTGATACCCCTAATGCCTTCAACCGGGCAGGCCTACACCTTTAATGTCTTTATATCATTAAAAAGAAAAAAAAACCATAGATCCAAAGGTTTAGTCGAGCCGATTTGAATCGGTGCAAACCCATGGATATCGGTGATTATTAGAGGGATACGGTCCACTCAGATGGATCATAAGGTGGGCTCCTTTAGAGGATTTGCCCTAACCGCGAATCAAGAGAATTTTGTCCATCAAATCATTATCAAGTTCTTAGATTGTTAAGTACTTCATGCTAATTACTCATAACCACTGAGCTATCAGTAGACAGGCTAATGGTAATACATTTTGAGGATTTAGGGTTACATCTCCAAAACTTATTGCAGGATTAGTGCAGATTGAAGAAGGGTCCTTTTGAAGGGATTGGATTGATCTAAAGTGGGACCCTCAGGCTGATGAAAGGTGGGCCCCACATAGTGGGTTAGCGGGAGGGCTGATTCTTCATATATATCATTCATAAACCTTACATACATCTGCTGCCTCCTTCACAGTTGCAGCTCTCTCTCTCTCTCTCTCTCTCTCTCTCTCTCTCTCTCTCTCTCTCTCTCTCGCATCGATCAAACCCTAATTTTCTACCTCTCCCCCATTGTCACTCAGTCAAAGAAAACCCTAGCCCTAATCCTCTCTTCTCCTCTCTGCATCTCTCTATCTCACCAATCGAAAGAAGAAGAAGAAGAGGCATCTCTGTCTCTGTGGTGACTGGTGAGTGTTTTTCGTTTTTCTTTTAGGGTTTTTCTTTGAAGGTTTCAATCCAAAACGAGAGAGATTTTTTACCTTTATTGATGCATACCGTTGGATAGTCTCTATATAATATTGATAATTGATTCCCAAGCTTTGAAATTGAAATTTACTTAAATCTTACTTTTGATGATGATGGATGATTTTTTCGGATCGGATGGACGGTTCAGATCTAAAATAGAGATGTGAGATGATGATCTAGGCCGTCATTTGGACTGTTTGATCATGTTGATATACCAGCAATGTTGGAGTGCCCCCCCCACCCGACCATGATCTTGTGGGCCCCACCAACCGGATTAGAGCTTTCCTAGTCTTTACAATTCACAAAATGCACATTTATTTCAATACATACTGAGAATAAAGGCAATTGGATGATCTTTTATTGAGGGTGGCTATAGAAAACCTGGATCTGCAATTTTTAAGCACCGCCCAGTTTGTGGGGGGACCATCTGATGCATGACAATTTTCAATCAAGGGTAAGTAGGGATGAGATGATTTGGTGGGTTAGTGCATTATCATCACCCTGATTTTAGGCTCAGGATTTAATGGTTCTATTAGTGCATTATTTATCATGATTCAATCAATGGATGATGTAGTCGGTTCAGTGTTAGATTGGGGATGAGTGTCAATTCAGGACAGTGGGTTTTTGTTTTCTGAGGGATTGGGTGGATCATAGGCAGCCCCCATTGTTTGAAATGGAAATGGAATTTTTTTTTTCCTCTGATTGCTGCTAACCTGTGTTTTTATAGTTTTTTTTTTTTTTTTTTGGAACGGTCCATTTTTTTATTATTGTTGTTATCTACATGAGATTTAATCTATGATGCCAGGGTATTTGTGCATGCCTAGTGCAAGTGTCTTACATTTCCTACTTCTAGGATACAAGTTTAGCTTATCCTACTTTCCAATTTTCAGCTATATTATTTCGTGTAGTTTAAGTTTTCTTTTAATATAGGAGATGTTAGAAAGAAATTTCAGCAACTAGAATTCATTAATAAAAAAACAGTATATAGAAAAAAATAGGACAGTCTTATCTAGGGGTGAGCATCTGTCTAACGAACCGAAGTTTCAAACCGAACCGAACTGAAATTTTTTATTTGGTTCGGTTATATGGTTAAATTAGTTAGATTCGGTTAAGATTTACAGCAAATTTGGATAATATAGTTCGGTTCGGTTTTGGATTTTTTTCACCAAATTAACCGAATTAACTGGATTTATTAATATACATATAAAAGTTTGTATTTTAGATATATAAAATATATTGTATATATAAATAAAATGAGTACAAGACATCATTTGTTGTAATTATAATTTCATTTTATGAAAATTAGAAATTTAAAATTGAAACAAAATAGTGAAGACACAGCCCTAAAAAGTAAAAACCCTAAAAAGGAAACATATGGCCTTTCGACCAAATTGACCGAAATTTAACCGAAATATTTTTGGTTCGGTCGAATTCGGTTACAACTCATAATTCCGTCGGTTCAGTTTAGAATTTCTTCGACCGAAATATTTCGGTTCAGTCAAAATTTCAACAAAAACCGACCGAACCGACCGAATACTCACCCCTAGTCTTATCCACAAATGTATCGTGGATTTTGTTAAGAGGAAAGTAGTATCCGTATCTCTGTATCTATGTCTGTGTATGTATTTGTATCCGGGCATCATAAAAATTAAGATTATCGACTTTGTATGGATTTAGGATCATTATTAATTAAATTAAAAGATTGAGAAATTAGAATCTTAGGTAGACGTAGATCATACAATGTGAATAGTTTGGAGTTGGATCACTGGAATAATGTGGCACATCACCATCTTATGGAGGAACAAAACAACAATCAGTGAACCAAATAGAATGAGTCTTACAGATTTCGCTCAACAAGAAAGTTTTACCTAGAAATTGTGCATCCTCACTATGGACTTTTGTCTCAATCATGGCATTCAACATTACCCTCAGGCCTCAACACCTACTTTCGAAGGTATTTGGTTCCTCATGGATCGACTTGAATTTGAAGTTCAACGGCAGTTGCGGTTGCAGCATAATGTTTTTTTTTTTTTTTTTGTCAAAGAAAAGTAGAACCTAATGTTGTAAATGTTGTGTAGAAAGCTCCATCAAAACCTTTTGCACAAAAGAAAATGAAAGATTAATACATGTTTGGTTGGGTCCCATAAACATCTGCAATACACTTAAGAATCATAAATTCTTGGGTCCTTTAGATGGATAACGTTGGAAGCTATCTGATGGCAGCATTTCAATGACATCTGACCTGAAGGTAATGGATAATCCTAAGATGATGAGGATGAAGTGGCTCATACTCTCCCTCACGAATGACAATCGATGAAGCCTAGGAAATCTAAAAATGACCTCTCATTCCCATTTATCATCCCAAAGTCTCATTCAGCCACCCTTTCTCGCTACAACAAATGTACCAACCCGTCAAATACTCCCCCCTAGCTACCATTGACTTAAACTTCCTGTTATTAACACCCCATTCATTCATTTGACCTCTTGAG
Source organism: Cinnamomum chago (assembly GCA_038049695.1). Lineage (NCBI taxonomy): Eukaryota > Viridiplantae > Streptophyta > Magnoliopsida > Laurales > Lauraceae > Cinnamomum > Cinnamomum chago. The sequence goes on along the minus strand of CP142462.1, from coordinate 22,455,461 downwards.
TTTTGGTACTCTTCCCATTTCCCACCCTTGAACTCTTCCCATGCTTTTCTGCTATTACCCTTCTCTAGAAAGCCTGAATTTCATTTCCTCTCTAAACCTGCACCAATACGTACTCATCAAGGCCATTTTCTAGCCCCAAGCCACCTTCCTTGGACATCTCATCCTAAATTTGTTTTCTTCTTTTCTTTTCCTTCACATAGGAAGTTCCCATTGTATCTTATTCAACGTGTTTTTTATTGTCTCTGTGATTGTGAAGAGTGATCGATAACGCATTATAAGATTTGTCATTGAAGCCTTAATGAGAGTAATGTGACCTCCAAAAGAGAGGTGCTTTTTTCCAACTCATGAATATGCACTCTCTAATCGATCCTCTCCATTTTACACTAAATCCCATTCTATAAAAGTCCCAGTCCACATGATTGTAAGATTATTTTACATAAACCGTTCTTTCTGTTATTTATCCTTTGAATGTATTTCCTCATTTTCTATCAAAAACCCCATCACAGATTTGTTCTACGTATAGAGGAGGTGCCTTATGCTTTTCCAATAATGTGAGGCATAATCTCCCTAATTTTGTCACTAGGCCCCTGATGAAGGTAAAATAAAGCCATCAGGGTTGAGTGCCTCATCTCCCATCATACCCTTGATCGTATCCTAGATCGCCTCTTTGATTTCCCTGATGACCTTAAAGTCGATCCCATCTAAAGAAGGGCTAGAAGATCCTCTTCATAAAATGTTCTGAAGTCATCCCTTATTCCTTTTAATATTCTTGGGGTGTTCTGTAGTTCACAGTTCATCTTCTTCTTGCCAAACTGATAATTGCACGTTTCAGTCCTCTTCTTCAAACCATTTGCAATTTCTGCGTCTTCTTTTTCTTCTTGCATTTGCTGAATTGTGTATAATTGCATTTTTCTATCCTTCTTGGAACCATTTGCTATTTCTGTCCTCTTCTTTGAACCATTTGCGATTCCTATCCCTTCTTCTCCTCCTTTCTGCATGCACTTGCCAAACTGTATATAATTGCTTGTTTTTGTCCTCTTCTCCAAATCATTTGCGATTCCCATCCCTTCTTCTCCTCCTTTCTGCATGCACTTGCCAAACTGTATATAATTGCTTGTTTTTGTCCTCTTCTCCAAACCATTTGCAATTTCTTCCTCTTCTTGGCCTCCTCCTTTCTGCATGCATTTGCTGAACTGTGTATAAATTGCATGTTTCTGTCCTCTCCTTTGATCCATTTGCGATTTTTGCTTCTTCTTCTTGTGTTTCCCGAGTGTATAATTGTATGTTTCTGCCCCTCTTCTTTGAATCATTTTCAATTTCTGCCTTCTTGCATTTATCGAACTGTGTATAATTGCATGTTTCTGTCTTCTTCTTCGAACCAGCTGCGATTTCTGCCTCGACACAAACTCCTTCCTTTCACATCTCACAAATTTTCTTTTTTCAAAAATCCTATCTTTCCTATTTTCTTATTTGAGAGATCATTTTCCTCTGCTAGAATATTCCATTCATGAATTCTTGTTTTTATAATTTTTTCCCCATCCTCCCAAAAACCAATGTAGTCAAGGCACGTGCTAGGTTTCAAGCCTTTTTGGAGCCTGTGGCACAAGGTCCACATGAGATATTAATAATAATAAAAAGTTGGATCATAGGTCAGCCTCAGAAATTGCATTGTCAATCTGATATATTCTCCTCTTGTATTTAGCAAAAAGAAGAAGACAGACCATAACTTCTTGTATGAAAAGCCATCTTGGATGGTTCATTCATAAAAAAGTGTGTTTCTTTGCCTATATTGCATCTCATCAACACAATCTCGGTCTTCTATCCAACTCGAAAGGATTTTAAGTATCTACCAAAGCACCACCATACGGCTGAACATTCAAGGATGCGGCAAGAGAGTTGCATTGTTGATTAGCAACAGCTATTCCAAAAAAATGACCTGTCTTTGGAGTACTTACAAGTTACAACCATTCATGAGTGGGATGCCATGCCAACTTTCCCATAGTCTTCTTTTGGCCCCCTTCATGTCTAGATTTGACTGCCCCTTGTACTTTTGATGAAAGTTCCGGTCAGATCAAATGTTTTCCCATTTTGCATAGATGAATAATGGCTTTATCTCTTTACTCCAAACTTCTGCCTATATCAGGTTTGGAGATTACCTGCGTCTTTGATGCATCATTGTTTCAAAAGTTTCAGGTTTTTCTGCTTATATAATCCCTTTGAAAACTTTAGTACATTAGCATAACTACATTTACCCCTCCACTATTTTGTTCGGACATCATTCAACAACTTGTTGTCCCCTCTCATTCCTGACCTCTTGCAACTCCTTGGCCTTTTTATTTTTCCCTGTTTTTGGACCCTTTCTAGGTTCCTCTTGTATTCTCATCTGTAGTCCATCTCTTTCAATAATATCTTTGACCAATCAACATAACTTCTGTCCAGAACCTTACAAGCTCTATGCCCCTCCCATTCCTCTCCGAACCTCACAAAAGCATTACAGGCTTCTCCCCTCATTCTTCATCTTTCAGATGAAGATGTCAAGAATGTACCCAATACCCATATCTTTCTTTGAAGATGTCAAGAATGCTTTTAGATCTTTGAATCTAACTCTCCATTCATCTCTGGTGTTGATTGCCAGCCTTTTCAACTCTTGTTGGATGTGCAATTTCCATGCCCTACACTTTTCAACAGACAACTTGTATTTGAACCATCTTTGTGCTGTGGCATGAGATATCTCAAAAATCTCAATTAAGTTAATAGACTATTTTGGTGTTCATCAAATTTCTTTGGTCAACACTAGAAAAGTATCCAATACAGAAAGTGAAGTAAAGTAACAGGACACGTAACAAGTTGAAGTATGATCATGTTTCAAAATAATGGTATGTGATTGCTGCGGCTCCTTCAAAACTTATCTGATTTAGTAAGATTTTTCTTCTTCTTTTGTTTGTTTCCAAAAACACTTGTCCAACTCACCAGAAGAGATAAAAACCCCAAGTTTGAGTGTCTGTCTAGTTCTCCTAGAAGAAACTTTTTTGATTTTATGGAAAAGAGGTATCATACCTCTTTGTGCCTCAAAATTCAAATAAAAATAACAAGTCTCCATAAAAATGGTTAGAGTAGTAGTCAATTGAATTTGGAGAGACAGCGTGGGGTATTACTGTCTTTATGTAATTTGGTTTAGAAACATTAGAATACAACAGAGTATAGACCACATTATATATTTATCTCTAATGTGTGGACATTCATGGAAAAATTAAGAAAGCTTCTTTATCACGACACTGCATTTGCAAATGATGTGTACCTTTCTCACATGTGAATGAATTCACATATCCTCTTCTTATTTTTTTCAAAAAAAATAGAGAGAATTCACATATATTCTTCAACAATACTAATAGTTTTGTTATAATATAACATTGACCATTCTCACAGGCGAAATAACTCATGTACAACCATTTCTTTTCTTGTGAGGACAGCTTCAAACACTAGATAAATTTGAAAGCAGGCATCTAATGGGGGACAAATCGTCGAGTGCGAAAGTTGGTCCTTCTAAGAAGGTTTGCTTTCATTCATTTTCATCACTCATCCGCAATGGACTGAATATATTTATTTCTTCTTATGCTTCCTACCTTTTCTTCACTTTTTGTAGTTGAAATTTGCTCCTAAAATTCCCCCTCGCAAAATTCCCAATCCCATTGAACCTAAAAGGTAATATCATGGTTTAGTATAGTTGTTCTAACACATTGTTTTTCTAGCCATTTCTTGAATGTCTAATAACCCTTGGCACACTTATAGTGAAAAATGTGAAGAAGATGCTCTGAACCAAGAGTTGTTGAAGCGTTTCAAGGTACATGTACTTCGTTGCTTTCTGTTGTTTGATGTAGATAGAGTACCAAAGTCTAAAAATTTTCCATTTGGGTCATGTATTCTTGGTCCAATCTAGGAAGGTGTTGCGAGGAGCGCACCAAAAGTTGAGAAGAAATGTAAGTTTTCTCTTGTCCACTTCTATTTTTCACCTTTTTTATTCTTTTGGTGAACTTTACTTTGCTAATGTCTATCACATATATTCGTTATCAAAAATAAAAGTAAAAATGTCTATCACATATATTGGATATTATTAGGGTGCATTTGAGTGCTTAGCAATATGCATGTTATTCAAATGAATTAAAGTGGTCCTGATGTAGATGGTGATAATCTGATGGCTAAAAGGTGGTGAGGAGGTGGATGGCAGCCACCGCCTTCTTTTTTATGAGGGATCTCTCTCTCTCTCTCTCTCTCTCTCTCTCTCTCTCTCTCTCTCTCTCTCTTCTTAGGGCATGTTTTTATAGGATGTTGGAGTTGCTTTGGTCTTTTGTTTTTTTCCTTTTCCCTTTTGGGAAGGCATATTGTTCTGTTGGTCCTATGGTCTACAGTTATTGTTGTTTCTTCTGTCCTCTCTTTTTTTTTATTTCAAAATTTTTATTGGATTTTCTTATTTAAGCTGCAAAAATGGTTTTTTTTTTTTATCAAGCAGCAGCACCTGTGCAAGTTGCGTTTGGTCAAGGGGCTACAACTGCTTTTGCTAGATCATCTGGCTTTGGTAGAGGCCCCAGTGGCAGTGGAGCCATACATAGACCCATTCCTGGTGGTAAGGCTCCTTTACATAAGTGAATAAATTGAACAGCTATCGAGTTTCATTAACTGACATTCACCACGGGGATTTGGAATCTTGTTTCTATAGATGGTGATGATGGATCAGCCTCCAAAATGCAAAAGGAATATGTTGAACCTTGGGTAAATCTCTCTCTCTCTCTCTCTCTCTCTCTCTCTCTCTCTCTCTCTCTCTCTCTCTCTCTCTCATTTTTTTTATTTCTCTTGGTTCTATTTTTTGCAGGATTACTATTCATATTATCCCATCACCCTTCCTCTAAGGAGACCATACTCGGGGAATCCAGGCAAGAGTTTAACACAGTTAAACATAGTTTGAGAACTTCTCTAGTCGACTTAGAACTGAACTATAAGCTGCTTCAAATATATCAAAATTTTGAGTTGACTTGAGGTAGAAGTTGTTTGTAGAAGAAGTTTTTCGTCAAAGCTATAAAAAACCCATATAACCGATTCAGGTGTTCATAGATTTGTTCTTTACGTTTCTTTCTTTCTTTTATTCCTTCCTTATATGTTCTTTAGAAAGGAGGTTTTTATCCTTTTTTTCAAATGAATAGAGTAGTTTATCCTTAAAACTCTACTGGGTAGGTTTGAGATTTGTGTATAGTTAATATTCTTTATTTTTTGTATATTCTCAATCACGTTATATTAGACGGTTGACTAAAACTGGTCGGTTTCCAGGTTACTCTGTTATCAACTGCCACTGGAATATAACTTGTTTGCCTTGCATACAGAACTTCTTGATGAGGAGGAGTTTGGGGAGGCTTCAGCAGACTTTAATGAGACTCAAATAAATCCTGCTGCAGAGCTTGGTCTGACAGTGGGTATTCTAAACAGTGCAAGAGATTAGCAATACTAGATGCAAAAGCTAGACAACCCTTTCTAACTATTTGTGGGTCATGACAGGAGAGGAAAGCAGGTCAAATGTTCCTTTTTCAATTGCCATCTCTGCCTTTGGCTAAACGTTCAGCTTCTACAGAGGATAATGAGAAAGCTGATAGCTCCACAACACCACCAAGAAGAAAGGGCGCTTCAGAGAAAGGCTGCTGTTTGGAAGACTTGCCAGCTGGTTTTATGGGAAAGATGCTGGTGTACAAGAGTGGTGCCGTTAGGATGAAGCTTGGAGATACTCTTTTTGATGTGAGTATATCTTAACTGGATAAGTATAGGGTTTGGTACTTATTTATAAATCATATTGTTTGTCACTTTGATGTTGACTTTAACAGGTTAGTAGTTTTGAGACAACTCCCCAGTAACCTGTCTTGCTAAATTGGTTTAACAATTTATTTTTTCTTTTTTATTGGTAACAGTAAATTTCGTTAATTAAAAGGATCCAGTTAGGAATTGAGAAAAAAAGGCTTTCTACACAGCTTGAAGCTCTCAGCATCTTCATGTTTGTATTTTTTGTCATGTTACTCATTTATGCTCCAAATATTCTCACCAAATACCACGAAAAAAGAATTCTGAAATCACAAGAATATTTTCTCCAAATTGTCCTGGAACCAGCAACATGCTTGAGTATGCCAGCCGGCAAGTGACCTCAAAAAAAAAAAAAAAAAAGAGCAGCTGTCATATGCTTCCCTTTCTGCTTTTCAGAGGTGTCTCTGTCTGGCACATCCCAAATTGCATCAATTAGTCTTGACTATGTGGATCTGTTGACCAAACCCAGGTTTGTGAATTCATCTGTCACACGTGTATGGTGAATGCGAACATTGCCACCAGCTGCTTCAAAACCTTTTCCCCCTCTTTGTACATGTGGCCCTCCCAATGGCCTGATTTGTATAGGTCAAGGAGGCAGTTCTACGGGCTGTACACATGGAAGGCCGACCAGGAGACATGGGCTATGATGCCAAGATATGGATATGGATACAAACACTGATACGGGGATCGGGAATACTACTACTAACTTTTGAAAATCTAAGACACGATACGGATATGGGTGTCCTGATATTTTCTTTAGATAACTTTTGAATCAATGAAATTATCATTGTTTTCGTCTGTTTCTAACATTTTTTATGGTGAAAAGTAAAAGTATTAAAAGAACTATATGAAAGAAAGGACTTTATAAGTAGGATGTGTTAAACTTGTTCCCTAGAAGTATCGGTGCAGTATCAGGTACCAATACAAATGTCGTATCAGTCTGATACGGATACGTTGGGCTTGTACAAGTATCCGGGTATCATAGGACGCAGGATGTTTGGTTTTGACTAGTGCGAGGAAACAACAAAGCCTCATTATCCCGGATTGGTTGTTCCTCTGTTGGAACTGAACAGGATGAAAATAATCTTAAACAAAAGTTTACCATGTCCAAGTGTTTGTTTCCTAACTTCTTGAGGACATGGTTTTGAAAACTGGCTGTCAGCTTGGACTTGGTGGTGCCGATTCTAGTGAGCCCTGAGCCTCCTACTTGGCAATGGTTTTTTTGGGGCCTAAATTCTCTTATTTCCTACTTTTTTCTATTAGAAAAAGTTGCAGGAGGCTCTCATGGACATTTACACTGATTCTAGAAGATAAAAAAAAAAAATCGTTTCTAAAAAAGTTTCAAGCATTTGAAGATTGGTGGTATCATTCATCCTCCTGAATAACATACAAATTTAGGTGAGTACCTATAACAATTTAAATTCATTATTAATAAATGAAACACATCAAATCTTAAAATTTCAAATTCATAAAACTATTTATTTTTTAATTTTTTAGGTTATTTTTATGCTAATTTCATATTTTTTTTAAATGTCATTGGACCTAGGGTGCAAGTCTGACCGACTTGGTCAGGTCGACTTGAATCAAGGTTGCCAAGCGGTCCCACGATTCCGACTTTTAATACCTTTGCTGAGGAACAGCCGGGAACAGAGCATTCAAGTGGTGTTCTGTTATTGATTTCATATGATTGTGCAACAACAGAAACTACTTTCACTTTCCAGTGTGGTGTACTGTTATTGATTTCATATGATTGTGCAACAACAGAAAGTACTTTCACTTCCAAGTGTGGTGTTCTGTTATTGATTTCATATGATTGTGCAACAACAGAAACTACATTCACTTTCAAGTGTGTTGTTCTGTTATTGATTTCATATGATTGTGCAACAACAGAAACTATATTTGCTTTCAAGTCGCACCTATATGTAGTGTTCTTTTGTACTGTCCATTGGACCTTAAGGTACACCCCTGGTAAAAACATATTTTAGCTTTGCATATTTAATTGGTTTCTGTTCTAGTTTAGGCTTATTCATATCTATTCAGCACTTCCATGTAATAGTACAAATTGTTTTTGCAATTTTTTTACTTTCTCAATCTTGCAAGAATTTAGATTCAATCTCTCTTTGCCAACTGTTCACTTGTTACTGACTACAGTGCAAGAATGAGACATTGGTACAGGTTACACCTGGCTTGAACCATATTATAGCCCAGCTCACTGCTGTAGATTGAGAACTGTTGTCATGTTTGCAGGTTAAACCAGGCATGAACTTCAGTTTTACCCAAGATGTTGCAGCTATCAACACCGAAGAAAAGCATTGCTGCATGCTAGGGGAAATCAGCAAGCGAGCCATTTTAACACCCGAGCTTGACTCTCTTGTGGATGCCATTGCCAAATTAGATTAATCTTATTTATGATTGTGAAGAATTCAATTCAATTGATTTTCGTTTGGAGTTGAAATAAAGGGTAAGAACACATTCAACGAAATTTAGCCAGGAAGAACGAAAAGTCAAGCGAACAATTTTGTTATCATCTCAGTACCAACACTTTGTTATTCATTGCATTGCGCTGTTGCTGTTCCAATGAATAACTTCTTTTTCCCATTTAATATACATGTTGATGTTCTGGGAAGATCTGCCTATTCTTTTGGTTATCAGTGTGTACTTATATTTTCCTTTGTACCCTTCTCTGTGTATCCACTGAACATTGGAAGGCAGGAATGCTGTGGCATTTATCCAATGTAGAATGCCTGCTATGGGTGCATGAGGTGATTAACATTCAAGAGGTAGGTGCAATTGCCGACAGGTCCATTGCAGAATGCCTTTTAGTCACAAACAAGTTGATACACTGGCTGGGTTAATGAGTCGTATGGAGCTGTTCATAGCCTGGGCCTGAGCCTGAAAACTTGGTTCTCCACTGTGTCTGAGCTGAAAGTGCAGCACAAACAGTTACAAATCTTGGCTTGATTCCGTAGAGGCCCAAGAGGGAGGGAGGGTACAATCTGGTGCTGTTAGCATTTCTAAAATGAGAGATGAGATAAAAGAAGGCCAATCTATTAGAGGTCTAGTTTGGATGAAGAGAAAATGATTCACGCTGAAGTACATACATCTACAATAAAGAGTAAATACATAGACAATTACATAACCAATGTAGATGGTGACTCAGACCTAGGGCCAGTTTCTACATTATTTTGATGAACCCGACCCGCAGACCTCGCCTTCATCAACCACTTCAACAACCCTATAACCCAATCACACAAATTGATTGAGGGTTATGTAAATCACAATCCTGCTATAATCCCATTAATTATGGAATAAGTGAGTGGCATTAGCAACATGGTCATGAATGCTGGTACACATTCCTTAACATTGCTCCATTCAATATCTTTTACCACCCTGTTCATTATCATAACCACCATAACTAAAGAAGGCCCTGTTGCCCATGGTGGGAAAATAGCCCAAAGAGGGGTGAAAAAACAAGGATAAGATAGACTAAAACCCAACCATTAAAGCGGTTAATCCTGTCCGTCCACCTTCTTGAATCCCCACCATTGATTCCACATACATTGTTACAGTTGAGGCCAGAGCGTTGAACCTATGATTGTAGTTCTTGCATCAACTATAAATGCCAGATATTCACATTTAAACCTACCATTTTCATTGATGAACCTTGCAAATTCAGCCATGGGATGCAATGTCCCGATGTACCTAGTACATCTGCATAAAACAGGGTCAACAAAGCCACTTACACTGCACTCCTATTGAAGTTGCTGGAGCTCTGTAGTTTTAATATCCTGAAAAACTAAAACCTTCTTGAAATACTTGTGGTTAGTGCCACCAAGTGGGGTGTTTGGGAAAATTGTTACCCTGGTCCCTCTATTTCAAGAAATTAGTGTGACAACTGACAAACATAATCCCATTCATCATGGTACCCTTAATCTTCTTCATTAAGCTATAAGACGTGATTAGGAATCTGACTACGCCTAGCCTAAACATGGGGCTCAGCATCTTTCCACACTTGCACTCCAATGTATAGGGATGTTCAAGGGCTCTGTATGATAACATGCTGTGAGGGCCACCAATGTAGAATCACTTGGGCCGACTAGGCCCAGTCCTGGTTGCACTATAGGCCCACAAAGGACAGGCAGATGAACATCCCTATACCATGGCTACCATGGTGCAAAACAACATGGACCTGGACCCCTGAAGGCCCACCAAGTTGTATGCAAATTAAGCATTGGCACCCATTGCTAGGGGTAAGGCTAGTGGCAGATTAGATAAAAGTCCCATTGCAAAGGACCCAATTAGGGCGTGGCTATGATCAGGTCAGTTTTGGCCATTGAGAGGCACTGTTGGTAGGTCATGTTGGGTTGGAACCTGTAGCCATGCACAGGCTTTGATGAGTGGGAATGGACATGTTAGCAACAGTGCAATCAGAGAGTGTGCATGTGCCACCAGAGTCTGTATTGTGGCATTGATGGAGATAACCACAGGCCTTGGTGAGGAAGGTGGCTGTTCCTGTCCGGACTGACTTTGTGAAAGCAGCTACTTCTAGCTTACGGTTTGGACTATTTTTCCGACCATGCTCTTAGGTTGCTTTTGGTAACTAAATTTTTGGAAAAAAAAAAAGAATTTTTTCTTTTTATAAAGTCGTGAAAAACTCATGTTTGTCAAAAATCTTTTTATGAAGTCGTGAAAAACTCATGTTTAGCAAATGTAAATCCCTAAATGTAGACCAGGATTTTGAAATGCTTACTTTTACGGATTTTACACACCGAAATCAATTTTTCTCAACTCCACTAGCCTCATCTCTCTCTCTCTCTCTCTCTCTCTCTCTCTCTCTCTCTCCCAGAGAAAAAATTTAGAGAGAAAATAATGGCACGTTGAATTGTTGATGAGAGATTTGTAGGTTTTCAATTGAATGAGATAAGCTCTAAATGGATATAATCTTTTATCTCCCTTGGATCTTATTACCTGGTAACATTCTCTAAATTGAATCTCACCAAAAGGGTGGTCCAAAAATCAAATTGATTTGTTTCAAATGGTCAAGATATCAAGGCTGCAAGATCAAAGATGGGAAAGTGCTAAGGAGGCCTTTGTATAGCGCCACGGTAGGGGAAACCCCGCATTTCCTCAGCCGTTCTTGCATTTCCTACTTGGATAAGTAGGATTTTTCGGATAGCCTCCTGCGCATAAAATCAGGCTACGAAGTTGGATTCCTCCACCTGTTCATTGCTGTTGGAAAATCTGGTGCATTGTCTCCCACCATTTTCACCAAAAATGATGCTACACAAATGCCTCCTAAAAGTGGTTTACCATCAAAATATGATGGTCATGGTGTCCAAGTCAAATTGGCACTTCTATTGGTGACCTTTCTTACTAAAACCTGCACATACACAAACGGGCCCTTGAGCTTTACAAGAAACTCGCACACGCTCGCACGCTTAGTGATGTCCTTAACTAACTAAACTACAGTACTAAACCTTTCTCTATCTCTCCTATAATGATTTCATCAGGGACAAAAGTAGGCAAAATACAAACAAAAATGCTCGCTAAACTTATTTTTCCTATTGCAAAAAGTTTGGCATGCGAAATTATTGAGTTCAGCTAGCCCTGTATTTAATTGTTAACAGCAGGTGTCTACTGCCTACATCAGCTCACCTATGATAAACCCAACCTTTCACTCTTGGTACTACTCAAAAATTGAAACTCACCCTAATTTGACACTCATCTTATCTATATTAATTGTTTAATTAAGAATGCAAAAAACACAAAAACATGTACTTCAATGAAGAGATAAAACTCGAGAACTATGGGTTGTTTAGTAGGTTAGCAACCCACCAAGCTGTCTAGTGTTCAATCCGTGGGTATTCCACCGTTTCCCTTCTGCGTGGGCTCCCTTCATATGTGTGCGGGCTTCCTTCCCAGTTGTGTGAGTTCTCTCCTGCTTGACCCCCTTGGTCGGGCACCCAAAAATTGAAGGGCTAAAACTTGAATTTTGGAGCCCCAAATTGATGGTTATGGTAATCAGATGGTCTCCTTTGACAACACTACTTGCCATACATAGACCTTGTACCATGGTTGGCATATATCCAAGTACAATACTAATTGCTTTAAGGCTTTCTACCAAGGCTAAAGGCTAGGGCTGCACAGAACCGGACCGCAGACTGGATCGGACCACAAAACCGGACCGGACCGGACCGGATTTGAAAAACCGGTTAGGTCCGGTCCGGTCTGGTCCAGACCTTTTAAAAACCGGTCTGGACCGGACCGGATTAATAATAAAAAAAAAAAAAAAATTTAATATAAAACTTTAAGTATATAAAATTCCTAAGTCAAATACCCTAGTGAAATAGAAAATCTAGCTTCTTACATTTGGAAAAAAAGGCAGGAAATGGGCTGAAAATGAAAAAAAAAAAACTTACGAAAAAAAAAAAACAAATGAAACCGGTCCGGACCACTTAAGTGGTCCAGACCAGACCGTTTTGGACCGGACCACTTATAAGTGGTCCAGTCCGGTCCTCTCATTTAAGCCGGACCGCAAATCCGGTCCGACCGGATTCCGGTCCAAAAACCGGACCGGAAATCCGGTTGTGCAACCCTACTAATGGCTACCAAAAAATTACTCACTTTTGACATAGGATTTAAATGTAATTAAGCGTACTAGTTAAGGTCGTAAACGGGTCGGTTCTGATCCAGGTCCATGGTGGACCGAGAACCGGAATCGTTAAGGAAAAGGTGGATCCGGACCCGGAACCGTTTTGGAACTAGTTTCTTGGCTCTGGAACGGAAACCAGAACCATATATGGGATGGGTCTGGATCTGGATCTGGATCTGGGTCCGGGTCTAGGTAGAAAATGATATTTTAAAAAAATGGTTTTTAAAAGAGATTTTCGAAAATTGAGGTAATATGTTGGGTCTCGGGTCCACGGGTCCGAACCAAGGTGAAACCGGATCCGGACCTATTTACTTATCGGAGCCTAAATAAGGACCCAGACTTGATTTTTAACGGGTCAGAATCTCCGAGTAATCAGAAAATTAGGGATCCATTTATATCGCTAGTACTAGTTGCAGACCGAAATCATCCCAACTCCAGGACAGGTTAGGACCCAAGCTGTACAGCTTTGAGAGGATCTTAAACATGTTGGTGGTTAAACAAAGCATTCTACCAACCAAAACAGATCTAGGATATTTCCGCGACTTCAAACTGAAGAGAGAGGGGAAGGCACAGGTTTGAGCCTGGGTGAACACAATCACTATTCTGCTGGGTTTAGACTTAAGCTTACAAACTCATTGTGACTCTTCTAAAACTTTCCCATGTTCAGCTTTTCTAGCCTAAAAATAATAAAAAAAGTCACTGACTCAGGTGAGTCAAATGAATCTGGTTGAGTCTGACCAAGTAGTCAGGCAGACTCGCCCCACTTACTTGGCTAGGGAACCTTCTACACTGAGCTGTGCTTCCAAGTTTTTGTACAATGGTCTAGACCTAAACCAGCCCCAAAACTAGCCTGTTTACAGTTCTACTTTCAATTAGGCTCTGCCAAAATTCAACCCATTTGATTAATCAGATTGAAAATGTCAAATCCAATCCTAAATTTTCAGGTCAGGTTAATGGGTTGGAGTTCGTAAGTCGATTTGGGTATGTTTGAAGGATTGAGTAGAGCATTTACGTTCATGTCAGGTTGGTGGTTGGGTCCGGAATTGCATAACAAAATTTTTTTCTTTTTTTTTGGTAATCCAATCCAGCCAAGGGAATTGGGATCCAAGAGAGAGCATATACAAAGGAGGGTAATCCACTCAAGTGGGAAGGAGGCTTGTATAAGTGGAAAGAAAGTCCATACAAGCGGAAAGAGGTGACGTACCCGGAATTTGAACCACGGGCAATCAAGTAAGAACTGACGCTCTTTACCACTCGGGTAAGAAACCGTAGTTGCATAAAAGAGTTATATTTCTAATCTGCTCACCTGAATTCTTGTCTTGATTATTCTTTTCTCTCTCTCTCTCTCTGATGCATTCCCTCCTCCATACTCTATTTGTTTTTGCTTCTCTTCTTTATTCTGCTTAAGGCACTGCATTTTGCTGAAACTTAGTTACCAAATTATGGGCCACAAGTATGTTGGTCCGCTTATTCAGAAATTGTGCCTCAGACAAGAGCATCTATAGATCTTAGAAGATGCTTAAGTAAATTTACAAATGGCCCCCTAAAAGACCTTTTTTTTTTTAACAATGTTTTCTAGCAACATCACAATAAAAGCACAAGATTGAAACTACCCCAATTTTATCTCCTGCCAGTATTATCTAAAAACGACATTATTGAAGACTACAAAGTAGAAGTTGAATTGATTTAAGAAAATTTTCTTTAACAACTTTTATGTTGGGATTAACACATGTTAACAGCTGTGTTAAAAAACTAAAGAGGGATAATAAAATGAAAAAAAAAATTAAAGATATTGTAGTGTCATTCACCAATGCTCAATAAAATATTACTGTAGCCAGGGCAGTTGAGAAGGGGTCAAAATATAAAGAGTTTACCCAAAGAAGGGGACATGGTCTAAATCCCCATCATTCCAAAGCTATCCTAAATTCCCAACCACCCTGTCAACATTCAATAATCAATTAAAAGATGGTCCAATGTGGGGGAATTTTGAATTCAGCTTTTTAACTAGGTCCCAGTAGAAGAAGTGTGAAGGGAAGAATACTTTATCTTTGACCATGACCAAGGGCTCTACCTCTAGGACCATTCAACAAAAGGAATGATTAAGGACTAGGTAGCCCAAGCCGAATTTGGATGGGCTGTGTTTTTAGGCCCACTAGTTAGGTTGAGGGCTATGGCTGTAACTCAGAGGGTCAGATCAGATATTATCTTAACCCAAGTCCACCCAAATTGTACATAGGCAAACTTCAAACCCAAACACTATTCCAACTACACCTGAACACACTTTACCAAACCTGACCTGGATCCAGCTTTTCCACCCAAATGCAACTTGGGTTGAGCCAGGTTGATCAGGGCTGAAACACAAATTAGGTTTGGTTCTCTTTTGCGTCCTATGTACATATAGTTATAAACAATTTGAGTACTCCGGCGTAAAAAATCAGGCCCAACCTTAATTCCATATGGGTTTCCAAACCCAAGCCCAAGACTAACTCAAACCCAATTAAACTTTTGGTTGGGTTTGGTCAAGCAGGTTCAGGTTCGAGCTCGAGTGACTTTGTTATAACCCAAGATAAACAGGCTAGTCTCACACTTAGGTGTCCATAAAGACCAGCCTATGGGCCAGGCCCAACCCCACATATTTAACACCAAAAAGACATATTTCACAAACCAGCTGAGATTGGGCTTAACTTTCAGACCCATAAGGTGGTTCTGGGCCTCAAATTAGGCCCTATAAAAAAATGGCCTAACCTTGGACAAGCATTTCATGTCACTTGTAAATGAAATCTGACATGGGCCATCTAGAATCTCTTAGATGAATGGTCAAGATCCGATAAGCATGTGCCACGTGCATGAGAATGGAATGTAGACCATCTAACCAAATAGAAAAAAAGTGTCAATGTGACTGAGATACTGCAATCTTTCCAACACAAGGAAGGAAATGTGGAAACAGAAGGCATCCCTTGCTTTTCTTGAAGTGGGGCTGATTTTTTCATTCCAAGCAAACGGTTCTCCTTCAAGATTCTTTAAAAACCATCTGTTCAACCCTTTCAACTAAAGAATCTCAAAGAACCCCACAAAAAGCCTGTTGTCCCAAACCTTACCATTTCCCTTCTTTTCTGCTCTCTCTGTTGAAAAGAAGACAAAGGAAAAGAGATGTGGCAGAGACAGCAAAACAGAACATCTTATAATGACTCTATCAAAGACCTTGAAGCTGATATACAGCATGCCAATACTCTGTAATTTCTCACCCTTTGTGTTTTTTTTTTTTCCTTTGAAATCTGCTTTCTGGGTTTTTATTTGTCTGCTTGTTTTTGCAAGTCCTGTGGTCTAAAATTCAATAATATGGAATACCCATTTGGATTTTTACTTCCAAAGTTGTGATTACCTTGAATTCTGCTTTCTGGGTTTTTATTTGTCAATTTGTTCTTGCAAGTCCTGTGGTTTAAAATTTAATAGTATGGAATTCCCCTTTGGATTTTACTGTCAAAGCTGTGATTGTCTCTTTTGTTTCTCCTTTTTTGTGGCTGGTTCTGGGTAGTTGGGATTGTTTGTGGGTTTTGGAATTGAGCTGGGTTCTTTTTTATAATGTAAATGTGAGTTTGATTTTATGGGTGAATCTCAATCTTTTCTTATTGCAACTGCTGTCCTGTAAAATGCAAAAACATAACAAACCATCCATTTGGATGTTGCCTTCTTGTGTTCTGATTTATGATAAAACTGCAACTTTGATTTTTTGTCCCTTTTTTATTTTAATGCAGGGGAACTTTTTGTTGAATTATTGGTTTGATGGGCTGTGGGGTTCTTAACTGAGTCTGATCTGAGTTTGCATTTCTATATGAATTTAATAGATTTTATCTGCCAGAATTCTATCCTTGAATAGAATAATGTCCTCTAAATTTGAGAAGATCTAATTCCCTTTTGGATATGAACTTCCCTCTGTACTGTTAAAGTCATAGGAGCTGCATTATGGGTTTTTTTTTTTCACTTTTTATATTTCATTTTATGTGTGTTTATATTGAAAAGTGATTGCTGGATGGATTGTGGGCTTTTCAACTGAACTAGGTCTGGTTTGAATCTGAATTTGGACGTAAGTTTGAGTTACTGGGGAGTTGGTTTGCAGGGCAGCTGCCATTCCAAGAGCTTGTGGTGGGGCATGCCTTCAGATGAGACTATCCTACAGCCCTTTGGCATCAATGTTCCTCTTTTTCATACAGTGGATGGACTGTAGCTGTTCATATTCCCTTCCAAGTTATTTAGGCCTTCTCCATATATTAATATACAAGGTGGGTCCGATTTAATTTTCAGTTTCTTTTCATTGACATCATAATATATGAATTCCAATCCAACAGACTAGGTGTTTATATATTTCTAAGGACATTGAGTGTGTCATACTATGATGCCCAGATACTTCAAAATAGGCAAGGTGTCTTGTCGTTTCATATCTGATACTTCACCTTTCGTGTGTAAAACCCATGTCCCTACCGTATCCATGGCATGTCCCTGCCATATTAGAGCATCATAGATTTCAGACAAAGTTCTTAAAATTAGGTTGTTATTTAAGATGACAATTTGATGGTTGCATCCTTGAATTGAGCAGGTGTACATCGACGGGAAATCAACAATATCTTCCCATGAAAGGAGAGCCAGCCTTAAGGAATTCTATGGTCTATACTCTTTTTACTCTCTGTCTATCTATCTATGTATCTGCCCTTATATATCTTTGTTTTTTAATCTCCTAGTCCTGCAGCTATTATATATCCTTCCCTTCAACAACTCGAAGGCGACTTAACACTGGTGGAAGATGCTAAACAAAAAGGTCGATGTACAGAAATATTAAGTAGGAAAAGTGTGGAAGAGAGAAGGAAGCTCTTCGACAAGGAATCAGAGAGAGAAGACGAATGTGGAATTTGTATGGAAGCTTGCAGCAAGATAGTCTTGCCTAACTGTGGTCATGCCATGTGCATAAGCTGCTATCATGACTGGTAATCACAGCCATTCTGCTCTTTTGGTGTCTTATTTTCCGAGGAAGACACAAATCCAGAATTCTCACAATGTTTACTTGTTTTCACATTATAGGAATAGACGATCTCAATCCTGCCCCTTCTGCAGGGGTAACCTTAAGCGAGTCAATTCCGAAGATCTATGGGTTCTCACCAGCAGCGGTGATGTGATTGACACAGTGACTTTGTTCAAGGAGAACCTGAGACGTTTTTATGCCTATATTGACAAGTTGCCTGTTATAATTCCAGACAGTCTTTTCTTTGTATATGATTACATAATCTGATGTGCATTGACTGGAAGAATGTTGTAGAGAACTATAAAAATCTGACCATCCCTTCATGGTGGTGTCTGGTTTGGAGAGGTGAGGGGCCCAATGCATCCTTGTTCACATAAGTGATAACAGGGTTGGGGAAATGCTGCAGTGTGGAGTTTCTCTGCGGTTGTATATAATTAACTGGTACTGAAATTCCCATTTCCTGGTATGTGTGCCCCATGTTCTATAATATGGAAATTAAAGTGCATTTGAATGAAGTTTCATGGTTTCAGTACATGATCCACTTTGCCAAAAGTACTCTATAGTCTTAATCCAAGTTTAAGGTTGCTCCAAACCAGGTATGCTTAACTTTCCACTGTGTCAATACCTTCAAAATCTTTATTTATCGGTTAAGAGAAATTCATCCTTTTATAGCATGGGTACAGTCGCACACCTATTTGTTCGAGATGAATGTGGAAAGCTTTATATGGCCCCAAATTTCTTCAACATCTTAATAGTGTAAGACATGATATGCCACTTGTTTTTGGGTGATTGTGTGAAAGAGGCAGTTATATTAATTATAATTGAGAATTATGTCTTTATGTTTGCTGCCATTTTCACCTTGTGACCTCAAACATAGAGAAGAAAGCATGGCGAAAAATATCCAGGTGTATCCATGTTTTGCAGACCTGTTCCTATGTTTTGGCAGAATAGATTGTCACCAGTAATTCTATGCATTTAGGGCATCCATGGAATATTGATCTGGGGTGACACAAAAGAGTGTTTCCTTCATAACGCAGGTTCCAACATGCACAGCCACACATTGGAGCAGGTTACTTTTCCTAATATTCATACTAGTGATTTCGGGTAGACTACCAGAAACTGCAATTAGTTTGATTTCCAGTAGAATGGATGGTTGTCTATCCATTGTGCATTTCGGATAAAAGATAATTGGGAATCTTATTGGACCTGATGACTGTTTTTCTGTTGTTTCCACTTTAAAGCATTATCTTGCAACATAACAGGTAACCTGCCATTATATTCCAATCCTTACAATTTTGTGGTACATAAGATCACACATGTTCTTTTGCTTTCCTATCTTTCTTTTTTTTTTTTTCTTCCATTTCTTTTTGGAGTGATCATGCTTGCACATCTAAATACTGTGAAGCCAAGAAAAATGTATAAAACAATTACTATGAAGTCTTTACAAATTCAAGCTAATTACAGCTTCATCATTAAACTGTTGCTGGTCATCACCAAGAAGAGCTGCTACTCAAAATTCTAGATAGAGATTCTTTCTATATGCATTTGTGAAAAATGCTGATCTCTTATCATTCAGTGACTTTACCTTCTAAAGAACCCAGTTCATAGTTGTGCATCTTTACATGTCTAGGCCCCTTTTTAGTTGCATCAAGTTGTTATTACTTTCCTGGCTCCTTGATTCATTGGTTCTTACCTTACTGTCACATCTAAATCCAGTGAACCAATGCCATCTTCAAATAGGAGGTTGAATCATTGTATCAATTATTCATACTTTTCACAAATTGCTTTTATGATTGGTATTGAATGAAAACAAACTGACAAATCATACAAGCTTTTGATTGCAAGATTATAAAGTTAATTGCCAACTTGGTCTTGGTTTGGGCCCTCATGAAAAGAAAGTAGTGTATAAAAAAGCAAATCATTGCCATTCCATGTCTATAACCAATATTTTTATTAAAGTTCTCACAGATTAAGTATTTCATTGATACTGGAAAGAGACATTTAGATGTCAGAATACTCATTCGCTCCTCAGAATTATCTTTTCTTGTTTCTGGGATATTTTTCACCTGTTTGGTTAAGCCCACCAGATCTAATTTTTCTGGTAATTCGGGCTTGAAGACGATGAGGCCAACCCCTAACCTGCATGACCTGACCCGACCGAAAGTAAAATTTAGATTTGGCTTGTTTGGATTTGGATCAGGCTCAGTCGTGGATTCTGGGACCAACATGAAATACAAGTAGGTCTTGGGTTTGGGCCTTGGAACTCAGGCACTCAACCTAGCTTGAGTCTGGGTGGCTCAAAGTTGCACTTGGTAGGAAAATTTACAATTTAGGTCAGGCTTGGGTTGAATATGGTTTTGATTCATTTAGGTCAGATTTTCATTTGCCTGCGTGCAACTCAGGTTCTGGTTGGGTTGGGCCAAAATCCAAAGAATGGTTCTTCATCGGATGGACTATCCATGCTACAACCTAGGAAAGGATCTTTGCTCTATTTCTTTTATGTATTGCCTTTGGGGTACAGTTCATCCTCATACTCAGTTGTTCTGCACTTAGTTTATAAATCTAATTACCCGGTGTTAATAAATAGTAACACCAACAACTCAAGCTGTTAGTGAACGACATAACAATGTATATCAACAAAATTTTATTTACCTGATTGGAATACAAACATGTATCCATACATGAGCGTCGATGAGCATGGTATGGATCAGTCTTAAACCCTTGTCTGGTCATCAAGGAAATATGAGTAAACTTGACCCATTCAAATAATGAGCAACTATAAACTAGCCTAGGCTTTCATTCTGTGAACCCAGTTATGGTTTTCCTAGTCATACCTGGTTTTTAATGACATGAGGCCTAAATCCTCCCATGTGACATGGTTCACTCTGCTCAAGCCTAAATAGAGAAGAAAAGAAAACATTTTGGGGTTATACATCTTTACCAGAATAAAGAAGATGAAGAATAATCATTTTCACTCATTCTCTGTTGCTAAATATAATTATGTGCTACTTTTGACTTACAAACACTTGCTCCTTTACCAAAACCCTCTGCATTATAATGGTTGTTTGGATGAGAAGAAAGAAACACCACTTTATCATGATGGCAGCTAAATAGCTAAGATATGATTTTTCATGAAGAGGCTCATCTTTGCTTGATTTAATATGCTCCCGACGTGTTTCCACATATACACCCAAGTTGCTCTTGAATCTGACCAATACACTCTTGGAGTCACGATATAATGAGATTCTCACTTTAATAAAATGAGACTAATAACCAATTCTCTCACCGCTCTTCTTATTTCCTTCCATCTACATTCTAGTCTTCTTCTCCTCCAATCTTGAAATGGGTACGTTTGGCATTGATTCTACCACATTCTATCCTCTTGGTCCCTCTTTATCCTCTTGACTCTAGCTTTTGACATAGAATAGAGTAAAATCTTTTTCACTCTTGCCTTTTGATATGGATTACCTTTTTCTTTTTTTTCTTTTTGTTTGAAGCCCACATTCTACAAGTCTATCTTCCTAGCATATATTTAGAAGGAATATTTTGAGATAGAGACCCTTTTTTGTTGTGTCCTTTTTAACACATACTACCCTTTTTTATGATGATATTTTAATTGGAGTAGTATTTTCTTGATTTTCTAATAATGATGTGTGGTGGATTTAAGAACCAAGTTGTTTTTAACTGTTTTACTGTGAGAGAATCATATTTGCTTTAGGGGGTCATGATATATTGGGTTTTTATAATGAAGCCATGCATATTATCATTGGTCTACCCATGATATATATATATATATATATATATATATATATATATATGGTCATGTTCTTTCAGATAACAACTTCAAAAGTTTCTTAGTCTATTTGAGAATTTCGGAAATATGATCTTTTCTTTTTAAATATCAATTGCAACGCAATATATAATTAATATCGATTTTGAAGCTTTTAGGTGCATTTATTTTTGTGATTGATTCCAATAATTAATGATTTCTAAGTGGCAATTTTTTTAACTATAACTGTGACATTTTGTTTATGTTTTAAAAGAATGTTGTTGTCAAAGAATCAAATGAGGTGGAAGTGCAGATATCTAAGAAGCTTTGAGGATTTTCTGGTCTCACTTCAAAGCGGGTTTAATAGTGGAAAGTTATTTATCTAATACGATTCGATTGTCTGCGATGGAGAAAAATTCTCACAGATTTACTTTTATCTTAATGAGATTAAGACATTATCTTCTTTGATTCAGGTTTCATATTCTCATGCTTGTCAATCATCAAATGGGATGGCTAATATTTTTCCAAAGCAAGGGGTTGATAGATTAGTTTCATTGGTGCCATTTATGAGGTAATTTATAATAGTTTTTTAAGCCATGGTATAAGGGTTTTATACCAAAGCTTCTTGAATTCTATTTTCTTTTCGTTTGGTTTTTAAGTTGTAGTCTTGATGGAGGAAAATTAGCTTGGATTCTCACAGGTGGGCCCTAAATAAAGAGAGGCTTAAATTGATGTGGACCAATTTGAAGAAACAAAAGTATACTTGCTAGTGATGTAGCTCAATCGCAAGGTGGAACCAGACCCCAAAATTTTGGAAAACTTTTATGTTCTTCTACATATGGCACCAATAGATTTTTCTTTTTAACATTGTAGCCCCCTCATGGAAATCAGCCACTAGCTTAACCTTGTTTTGAGCAAGACCCCTGTGGAGCTACTTCAGTGCATGTCAACCAGTGGCCGACCCAAAGGTGCGGACCTTAATAAAAAAGCCCCTCATTCAGGCATGCCCTCTTCCTCTTGGCAACATTCCTACTTCACTAGAAAGGAATATCTCCTCTTTTAAATTCTCCTCAACGGTATTCTCCTCAGTGGCTTCTATGAAGAGAAGGGAAGGAAGAAAGAAGGAATCATCTTCTTCTGCCTTTCTTTATCATTAGGTTGGTCGATTGTTACAATGAAGATTGGCGATAGCGATGGTGATTTCTAGTAGATTTTCTCATAGCCTTGTTAATTTGTATGGCTCAATAGAAGTTAATTAATCTTGGTTAATCGGGTCACTGGATTGCCTAAGTTGTACTGTGATTAGAAGTAAGCCTATTATAGGTCTATTGTGATTAAGAAGTAGTGTTTAGGTGTAACAAGATTTTGGGACTGATATTATAAATAGAGATTGAGAGTCTCTAGGATGTACACCTCTTCTGATTACATAGTGAATTCTCCCGTCTTCCCATGGACGTAGGCCAAAAGCCGAACCACGTAAATATGTGTTATCTTGTGCGTTCTTGATCTCTTCTCAGAGGCCCTAGATCACAACAAACTGGTATCAGAGAGATTTGACGTGATCGGAGGAGATTCGACGGATTGGATCTCAAAGGGCTGGAGTTGTGGCTGTACGATTGACGGATTAGATCTCAAGATTGAGATAGAGTTTTCTGGATCATGCGGAGGGAGATCGTCCTGATCTCGGTGGGCCACACAGTTTGAGAGAAGGAGAAGGGCAGTGCCTTGTTCTTATTACAGAGAGAAGATCACCGGATGGGCCACACAGATCGCAACGTGTCTGTGATTTGGAATCCTGTAAGAAGGTCGGTGCAGTAAGGTGGAGACGATCTCGTCCCTGGTTGCAGAAGATCGCCGGAAGAAGAAGAAGAGCATGCGCCTGCACTTGCGCCGAAACCGGAGAGGAAGTAGACAGGGATTTGGATTTGTTTTCGTTTTCGCTGGGCCCCACATCGCCGCCGAGGACAGCACACCATCGCTGGGTGTCGCCAGAAAAGGAGGTTCCCCACCAGTGCTGCTGCGCTGTTGCCGTGGAAGGAGAAGACAGCATGGCTGTTCGTAGAAGTTCTATTGAAACAGAACGAAGAAGAAGAAGAAGGTGGGCCTGCAACAGTTTGGGGTTGAGTCCAAGTCAGATCAAGCCTAACCAGTTTCAAGAGCCCATCTGCCAGGCCATGTTGGGTCAAGTCCAGGTTGACCTGACCCGTACAGCAGAAGCCCAGAAGAAAAGCCCACAAGAAGCTCTGACGTCAACAAATCAATATGGTCAAAGGCTGTTTTGACCAGATTGAAGGCTAAAATTTTTTTTCGCAATATCTTGGAGATCCGGAGTCTGATTGGAGATCCGTTTGAACCTTCGGACTCGCTGCGAGCAAATCTATGCGGTTGTGGATGAAGATTGGTTATTCAACGGTCAACAAAGGAGATTCACTGATTGGAGCGTAGAAACAAATTTCTGCGATATCTTAACCATCCAGAGTCGGATTTCAAATTCGTCTCTTCCAGCGTGCTCGTGGTGACCAGATCTACTCAGGTACTATGAAAGATTTGTGGAATGGCTAGGAAATTTGAAATTGAGAAATTCAATGGAAACAACGATTTCAGTTTATGACGTTTGAAGGTGAATGTTTTGCTGGTTCAGAATGGGTTGCATAAAGCTTTGAAGGGAAAGAATGCTCTACTTGAAAAACTATCATGAAGAGAATGATGAGTTGCCGATAAATCTGTATAGTCAGATTCTGCTGTTTTTTAGCAATGGTATACTGAGAAAGGTTGCTTAGGAGAAAACTGTTGCTGGCATATAGCAGAAGTTAGAGAACTTGTACATCACGAAGTCTCTCACGAATCGCTTATATCTGAAGAAACGGTTGTTCATGTTAAAAATGTAGGAAGGTACGTCTGTTTCAATTCACCTTGATTGTTTCACAAAAGCTATCATGGATCTGAAAAATATCAATGTTAAAATTGATAATGATGACCAAGTTATCATATTGTTGTGCTCGTTACCACCCCCATATGAACATTTTGTTGATACCATGATGTATGGTAGAGATACTCTTTCTAAGGAGTATGTAAAAGCAGCCTTGAACTCTAAAGAGTTGAAGAAAAAGGTTACGACTCACAATGATGGTTTGGGTGAGGGTTTAATAGTATGGGGAAGAACAAAAGATTCTAGTAGCAACGGCAAACACATATCCAACATGAAAAACATTGATGTTATTATTGCCATAAGAAATGGCACATCAGAAAAAACTGTCCCGAAAGGCAGAGGAAAGGGAAAGTAATAATAGAAGATTTGTCATCTGATGATTTAGTCAGTGTTGTAGATAGAAGATCAGATTATGTTTCCGACAATGCACTTTTTATTATTGAAAATGGAACTCGTTGTCAGGATGAATGGATTCTTGATTCATGTTGTTCCTAGCACATGTGTCCCAATAGGGACTGGTTTACCACTTTTAGAGAAATCAACGGTGGTAGTCTCTTGATGGACAATAATGTTGTATGTAAAACGGTTGGAATTGGAACAATGAAAATCAAGATGCATGATGAAATCGTCAGAACGTTGCCAGAGGTTCCGCATATTCCTGATCTGAAAAAGTATCTTGTTTCACTTGGTTGTAAGTTCTCAACTGAAGGTGGAGTTATGAAGATTGTGAAGGGTGTTATGGTTCTTATGAGAGGCAATAGAGTTGGAAACTTGTATGTTTTTTCCGGAAATACAATTACAGGTGGAGCTGCATGTCTTCCTCAGATGACCATGAATCTGTCTCAACGTGCTTATGGTACTTGCGCTTGGGTCACATGAGTGAGAAGAGATTGACAATTCTAAGCAATTGGAATTTATTATGTGGCACAAAGACAGGCAAGTTGGATTTCTGTGAGAAATGCATCTTCGAAAAGCATCGAAAGGTCAATTTCAAGATAGGTATTCATCGCACGAAAGGTATCATTAATTATGTTCATTCAGATGTATGGGGGCCTTCTAAGGTTTACTCCAAGGGCGAATCCTTATTTATGTTGACCTTTATTGATGATTATTTTGGGAAAGTCTGGGTTTATACTCTGAAGACGAAGGATCGGACATTTGTTACATTCAAGCGATAGAAGGAAATGGTTGAGAAACAGACTGGCAAGAAGGTGAAGAAGTTGAGGACAGGTAATGACAAAGAATACAGAAAGATAGAACTTGAGAACTATTGCAAACATCATGGCATAGTTTGGCATTACACTACTACAGAAACTCCATAGCAGAATGGAGTTGCAAAGAGGATGAACAAAATGATCTTGGAAAGAGCTCGTTGTATGTTGTTTACTGCAGGATTGTCATAGTTTGGCATTACACTACTACAGAAACTCCATAGCAGAATGGAGTTGCAAAGAGGATGAACAAAATGATCTTGGAAAGAGCTCGTTGTATGTTGTTTACTGCAGGATTGTCTAAGGACTTTCGGGTTGAGGCAGTAAATGCTACAGGCTACTTGATAAATAGGTCTCCACACACAAAAATTAGTTGCAAAACACCAGAAGAAATGTGGTCAGGTAATCCAGCTAATTATTCTAACTTGAGGATCTTCGGTTGTCCGACTTATACTGGTGTGAAAACCAATAAGTTAGAACCAAGGTCTATGAAGTACATCTTGGTGGGATATGTTGGAAGTAGATGGGCCTTGTAGATAGGTTTCAAAAACTTTTGACCCACTTAACGCAAGGATCAAGTATCTATAAGGCTACAAAACTCAATCCAGGATCCAAGAGCTTCAAACTCATGATCAAGATCAGTAAACACTATTTCTAGGATAGTAAATAGCATCACCATGCAACCAAAATAAATCCACGACATACAAGGAAGTAGATTATACATTTGAAACTCGGTAGTGCTCTAATGGAGAAGAAGACTTGCTAGATGAAGAAACTCTTTCTTAGTAGCTAATTAGGATCTTCAAGACCTAATTGTCTTCCACGCTATAACCCGTTTCAAATCTCTTTTCTCAAGAAGAATGGTGGAATCTCCAAGAAAAAACCAACTAGAAGCTCTAAGGAAACTAGAAGAAGAAAAGAAAGGAGGGAGTGCAACTCTTACACTATTGGGCATGAATTCCAAGGTGGTCATCCAAGGGGTTTGGTTCCCCTATTTATAGCCATATGCAACCTCCTCTTTCTAATTAAAATAGAAGTCTCACTTCCATAAGAATTAGTAACTATCTTCTTTCTAATTATTATTAGAAGTCTCACTTTCATAACAATTAGTAACTTACTATTACCACTTTAGACGTCTCACTTCAAAAAGAAATAGTAACTTTATAATTCATTTCCATTTGAGTTCATGTAGAATTAGCAATGGTCTAATAATTGGGACAGCGTGGGGACCACTAGGGATTTCATAGAAAGTTGGATCCAACACCCCGACCCTACATCTCATGTGCAATCTGGGCCCACAGTTAATTACAAATAACTTCACTATATAAATATAATTGCACTCCAGTCTTAGGAATAAATTACAAAAAAGACCATAAACTTCCCTATTACCACAAGTAGGCACCTCCATCTATATCCATGGATCAATTGGACATGTCCACCAAATTAGATATATATCTTATTATCCTTGAAACTCAATAAATTATAATGATCATCAGTACCAACCAATTAACTCTTAATTGAGATGTGTGCGCACTTACTAATGATAAGTTCATCAATTGGCACAAGGGGATAATGTAGATAGATTCCATCTTGACAATTAAATGTTCCTACGGTCCTACTACCACGTACCCAAGACACTGAGGTGTTGACCTACAGTTGGCCTTACTCATTGGTGACTCAAAGCAAATGAATAGACAGAAACTTGAATTCATTAATGTCTCAGGATTGAGAACCTGCTGCTAGGGAATTATGAGAGCAGACCGTAAAGTATAGACAGTGTTTCATAAGGTGCTTCTCATGGTCCTTCAATACATCCAATGTACCAGCACCATGATCCAGAACCTTACATTCTGATGATCGAGATAAATCACACTATCTCATAGTGATCAAAGTGCTACAACCTTATCAGATGAGATGCCCAATCTCATCACCAGTTGTGAATCAATTTAAGTATAGAATTTGAAACATATGCCTCCCGTATGTGAATCTCATCCACACACATATCACTTCTAATATACTTGTGGGCTTTGGTTCATCTCATGAACCATCATATCATTCGTATTGATTATGTGCAAGAAAGTAATAAAACACCATTAATCTCATGAAAGTAAAGCATAATTATATTGATAAATAATGAAATAAATCAATTTATAACATCATCCGATTGAGACCATATAATCTAACAAGATATGCTTCTAGGGTGAAAGGATATAGGTTGTGGTGTACCGATCAAGATTCACCCAGATTTATCATCAGCAGGGATGTTAAATTTCATGTGAATGCTTTACTCGAAGCGAGAAAGCAAGTGGAGAAGACAAGTAGGTAGCAGCAGTGACACCGTTCAGTTGGAGTCAGACATATTAGTGAGGAAGGAGAGTGCATCCGGCTCCTCCCAGGATACAGGGGATAGTTAGACTGTGCAACAGATGCAACGGACAAAACCGCAGATGCTACAGACGGGTAGACCGCAGAGAGAAAGACAACCGCTGGTTAGATACGGTTTCGAGGATATGAAGACGTACGCGTCGGCATCAGACAATAGCCATGATAATATAGTTGCATACGCATTGATGACTGAATCTCTTGAATTAATGGAATGGCTGAAAAGTAGTCAATAGGTAGCAACTATGATTGAAGAGATGGAGTCTCTTAATAAGGAAAATCAAGGCATCGGATGTAAGCGGTTCTACGAGGAAGAGGAATGAGCTTCTAGTGGAGGTAGAGTGCAGCTTAAGATTCCTAGTCATGTATGCAATTTGAAGAAATCATTGTACGGGTCGAAGCAAGCTTCTGGACAATGGTACAAGGGATTTTGTGCATTCATGAAGAAATGGGTTAAATTCAAGTTCAAGCATTGCTTGGACTTGATCGGTGTGCTCAGTACCTGAGTGCCCTAAGGGGCAAGTAGAGACGGTGAGACGTGTTATGTTCATGAGAATCAGCTTCAATGTTCGCTAAGGTGGAGGTTTGTTAATTTGTACGGCTCAATAGAAGTTAATTAATCTTGATTAACCGGGCCCCTAGATTGCCCAAGTTGTACTGTGATTAGAAGTAGACCTGTTATAGGTCTACTGTGATTAAGAAGTAGTATTTGGGTGTAACAGTGTTTTGGGGCTGATATTATAAATAGAGATTGAGAGTCTCTAGGCTGATTGCATAGTGAATTCTCCCGTCTTCCCGTGGACGTAAGTCAAAAGTCGAACCACGTAAATCTCTGTGTTCTCTTGTGCGTGCTTGATCTCTTCTCATAGGCCCTAAATCATAACAAACCTTTTAAGAATACAGTCTTATCCAGTGCCTACATCAATCTTAAGCATTGTAGCACACATGTGGAATTCAATTAAGGGGCAATGTTCTCCCACGAGCAAACCGTATATAAGCTATATACAATCCAGCTCATGGGCCCCATTTATATGTAAGTTTATCAAGGGGAGTAGGGCGTATGAAAAGGTCTTTTCATGGACAAGTGAGATCCAAAAAATCTGCCCCACCAAATTAAGCTAGCTTTTGATTTAATAGCCTTAAAGTTTAATAACATCTTAACCATAGATTTTCTTGAGAATCAATCAACTGTGACTGAAGGTTCAATGAGTGTGACATTGGGCATGATACCACATCATGCAATGAAAAGAGTATCAAAAGGGCTATATTAATGAAAGGTTGGCCCAAATGGGCCCCACAGTGCTGGAATGTGTTTGCAAGCACTCATATGATAATATCTTCATTTAATTAAGAGCTTCCTCAAAGCATCTACATCAAGAGAGGGGAAGGGAGATGGAAAGCTCTATCTTTAATAAGCGGTGGAGTAAATATCAACTTGATTGGATAAAGATCAAGGGTAGAAAATAGATAAAATTGTAGGGCCCGCTGAGAGATCATTGAAGGGAGACATGGGGGAGGGGGAGGGGTATTCAATGGATAAGAAATGGACAAGATCCCTCAGTTTTCTTGGATTTAAATGGTCTTAGATATCTGTGGGAGAAAAAAAAAAAAAAAAAAAAAGAAGAAAAAAGAATGATCTTAGATATCAACGCTTTTATATTCAAGTGTAAGAAAACAATAAAAACTCTCCATATAAAATCCAATGCTTGAAACAACTCAAATTAGGGTCAATGCTAATTTATTAGGGAACACTGGATGTTAAAAGAGACAATTGGTCCATAGGCGGCTGCATAAGTCATTTCTCATTTCAGAATACCATGAGCCACGATCTCCCATGAGACCAAATCTTCTATATAATTTTTCAATCATCACTAAATTCTCCCTCTAGCATATTCTTTGATAGCCTTTTCACCAGTGATCAATTCTACCACATTTTATCCACCATTCTTTGGCCATATTTTAGTTCCAATCATCTTTACATGAAGTGTCAATAGAGCAAAGAAGGATAACACATTCTAACTTTAAATCAAAGCAACTCACTTTTCAAATAAGTTCATGAAATAAAATTTCCTTGTGGGTTTCATTGTCTCAGTGATACTTCTCCTTCCTTTCAACATTTTTTTAATAAAAAGAAATGGCTTTTTTAATAAATAGTGGGAATTACTTTTAGAACCATTGAATGGCTTTTTTTCTCACCTAAGCCTAGATACTTGAAATCTAAACAAATGAAAGCTTAGTCTAAATTTCTCTAATAATTGAAGAATCATGAATAAGAACAAAATAAAACCTGAAGCCAATCATGTTTTGAGAGAATCCCAACATGTGTATTACATTGAAAATAATTGGTAGATAAATGGAAACAACAAAATTCCCCATAGAGGATAGATACAGCAGATGGCATAAATTTGGATACCATCAAGGCATCGACTATGGCCGACCACCAATCTGGTGGACCCCCTTACTGTTATCTGATTGTACTAAAATTGAATAGTATATATATGCATGGATGCCATCTTAACCTTATCAACTCTAATTAACATTAACTTTCTAATGTATATAGAATGAACTCGAAATTACTTATTCTCACACACACGCAATAAATATATATATATATATAGGGAGGTGCTCTAGTGAGAGACATTCTCACCAAGTTTGTGAGAGATGGGTGGGGGCCCTCACATTTAAGTTGGGGGTTCTTGCATTTAAGTTGGTGAGAGTGGATATGGAAGTGAGGGCCCCCACCCATCTCTCATAAACTTAGTGAGAGTGTCTCTCATAGGAGCACCTCCCATATATATATATATATATATATATATTGCAACTCTGAAGCGGTTGATTATCATAAGTGCATGTACAAATGTCGATTGTGAGAAATTATATCTTGAAAAGCATGTTGGTATATTCAAATTTGAGGGTTTATCATGAAATCACAAAAATAAGTAAAAGAGTAAATTAAGCTAATATTTAAAAATAAGATCTCAGGGAGTAAATATAAGGTACTTTTTATATAAATTTTGTTGTTTTATTAGTTTATGTCAACCATATCACACAATTATTGGGAAACCAAGATTATATAATAATATTATGATAATATCGCAGGACCTTTGTAACGAGGAATGTTCATGTGCATGAGTTCATCCATCCCTGGCCATAGGGTGAGGGCAACATAGTGGGGTCGACTTTATGATCCATCTAAGCTATTCACACACATGGGACCTCTCAAATTACACTTGATCCATTGAGTTCTCAACGATTTAAATGGACTGGACCATTGGATTGAGGGTCAAAATCTTATTCTTAATATAAAGTCGTGAAACTTGTGGGCCACGAATGAAGGGGTTAAAGGCATGTGATTGACCCAAAACTTCATATATGAGCCCATTCAAAATGTGTCTTTCCATCTCCCGAGTCCCTTGATTAGTAAGGCTCCAGGTGGGCCCCATCAAGTTGTCCCCCGTTATAATATGGTGAGGGATCAATGCATATGAAAAATTCCCCTTTGTGATATGGCAAATAATTGTGACACTAATTGCCATTCCATGGGAAGACCAGATTTGCCCATAGGACGACTTAAAGGCAACAATGGTCATTCTTGTTTGTTCGACAGGTTTGCAATGCATAGATTCTGTCATATGGTCTGGGAACTTTTTTCTTCTTTTTTAAAATACTATTAAGTTCTTCTAGATGGGACTTGGGCATGGAGATATATCACATTAAGGAAGCTTGAAAATATCAAAGTACATGATTGTAACCAAAGAAAGAGAGATAATAAGATTAAACTTCATTTGGTTGAAAATAATAATAATAAAAGCTTTGTAAGAAGTCTTTGGACTACTTTTTGAATCATTACATAACACACAAATGAGGCAAATCCTCTAGATATGGCCCTTCCATAGGCTGCAAAATGTATAGCCATTAAATCTTGAGGATCTAAAACCCATGGGCTTGGATTCTTTGATTGCGATAATATTATATTCATCACTAATCTACATCCAAATCTATTAATAGGCTTGCCTCCCTTGATTGGCATGAGTTCATTGGGGCTCATTCACAAGAGATGGGCATTGGTATAAATAATAACAAGTTGGTGCTTAACAAAATTCCAAAAAGATTTCTTCTTAAAGTACATAAATATGCTTTAATTAGTAGGGAATCCTATCATTTCATCACTTTTGAAGTGGCAAATTAGAAAATGAACATTCCAATGCCCACTTTTAATATTTTAAGGTATATAGAGAAAAAGCATTTCCCCATTGAACAAGCTACAAGGAGCTATTCTACATTCCCCACCTTCACAACCCTTTAATTAAATTCCAAATGTTTTCATTTGTCATGATCTATTAATGCGGTTTATGGGTCCTGTCACCAACCCCCATCAAATAAATGGGTGCTTGTAGTTTGACATTTCTTGATTATCAGCCCCATGTGTGTCTAATTATAAGGTGATAGAAAGGACAACAAGAATAAAGAGGCAACAAGAAACAAGAAATATTCTTATTCAAAACCTTGATTAGAAGGTCAGCAATTCTCAATTGGATTAGACTTTTATAAAAGCCAAATTCACAAACACCTCCAGCCATTGTTAGATCTTAATAGAAATCAAAATGACAAACACCCCCCAAACCTCTTCATCATAAGGTGGGTTTTTTTTTTTTTTTCTCTCTTTCTTAAACTCAAATAAAGTGTAAGTTCTCTAATCATCACATGTGAATGCCAGTGTTGTGACATTTTTAAGCTTGAAGCAAGAAATTAAAAAAAAAAAAAAAAGAGTCTAACTAATTAAGGCTAATAGAAATTGGAATCGAAGACACGCATATGCATAGGCTTTAGAATTACATTTCTATCGAAAAATAATGTAGAACGTTTCCTCGCTATAAAAATAAAAAGGGACTGTCCACTTAGTTGAGACCTCGCTTTTCATCTTAGCATCTACGGTTTAAACCCTCGGTACCCAGTGGGAGCGGGTATCAATATCTAGAGGAATGGGGTTTCCTATAGGACATGAAAAAAAAAAAAAAAAAAAAAAGAGAAGGGGCCATTTGTGGATAATAAGATTTGATGTAATTATGATAATTCATGATTTTACTATCCCCACCCTAGATTCCCATTTCCACTGTCAAGCAGACAATTAGAAAAATCTTACATAATGGATGTGAGACCTCAAACCACTAACGTGCGCCTCGTGGGTGCAATATTCGCGGTTCCACTTCTCCGGTACTGCCTCCACAGAGGATCACTTCGGTAGTCTGCGATACCACCGTTCGTTCCATTCATGCTCCATTTCTCTCTTTCTTTTTTTATTTTTTTATTTTTTTTGCCAAGACATGCTCCATTTCTTTGGATTTGGATATTTTAGCGGCAGTCTCAACTGTTCATGAGGTACCCTGTAAAGTGGACAGGGGTGGAGATTTCCCCAGCCCACCAATCCAGCCAAAAACTAACATGGTGATTTATGATTTGAGCCCTTAATCAAACTCGTACCAGGAGATGCAAACGGGCATCCAATTCTACGAGTACCCAAAAGTTCGGTTCCGGACCATAAAGAGCCGGGTTTGTAGTCTATTTTAGGTTTTGATTCATAAATAGGTCTCGGTTCGAAATCCAATTTAGGTTTCTATTTACAAATGGGTCCGGTTCTTAATCCACACAGGTTCCGATCCAAGACCCGAGATGTGAATCTCTAATGTTGCAAAGCATAGCATAAAATGAACATCAGTACGATATTTTTTATATATTATTGTAGAGGTGATGGACTTGATGCATTATTATAAGTTGAAAAATATCCTTATTTTAAATTAAAGAAAATTTTAGAAAAAGTAAAATATAAGTTCGAACCAATTTTAAAATTGAATCTCATTCCTCTAGACAAAACTGGTTCCGGAATTTAACTCAAGCCCTCTTATCGAAACTGGGAATAGAACCAATAAAACAAGTTCTAATTCAGAACCGGATCCGAAATTAGAACCGTCATTTAGCAATGGTTCCAAGTACAGGTCATGTACACTTTTAACTTGAACTGACCCGTTTGTATCTCTAACTCATACCCAAACGAGCTTCACTCATAGCACATCTGACCCGTCAACCGGGCCTTAATTTTGGTTCGCCTAGGGTTAGGGCTAGGTTGACATTTCTAACCTGTTAAAGACTCCAAAGGTTTGGGTCGACCCACACTTACTAGTCAATGGGCCAAGGACGACCAAATCGGCCCATTGATATTCCTTGGCCCAACCAAGGAACCCGAGCAGGGCCCATTTACATCCCCTAATCAAATCTCAACAGATGGGCTTTCATGTTAAACCGTAACAAACATCAAGTCCACTTTGCTTGAATGGTTAGGATCATCTTTCACTAAAAAAAAAAAATGTGAAAGTTATCCATGATGGGTTTTGAAGCCAATGGCCCACTAAATTGTGGTCCCGCAGACTACCAGCATGTTCTCCCGTTTTTTCTGTTTAGAATTCAAAAACTCCTTGTATTGTCTTTATACTCTTGGCCATCTCATATATGAGACTGCACCATCTAAAGGAAACTCCCCCCTTTCCCTCACTTTTCTTCCTCTCTTCCTTTCCCTTCCTCCCATTTCATAGATTGAGATGGATGGTTTTCCGGCCGGTCTTCGCGTTCTTGTCGTCGACGACGATCCAACATGGCTTAAAATCCTGGAAAAGATGCTCAAAAGGTGCTCCTATGAAGGTTGTTTTTAGCTCTCTCAATTCCTTTTCACTACTTGAATTTCAATCACTTCAACTGCTAGTTACTTTTAATTCTATGAGTTCATGAACTTTAGTGTGGTCAACACTATTGTGTGAATTATGTATTTGACTATGCGCGATTGTAGCATTGAATTATGTTCTGCTTTCTTCAATTATGTCCAAGTTTGGATATGGATTTCAAAAGAAATAATCTTTTCTTTTTTTCTTTTTTTTATGGGTCTCTCAGTGAGCAATTGCTTTGAAATTATGACAGTGAAAAGCACTCCTGTTTTTCGCTTTGAAGTTTTTGATACTCCCATTTCTAGAATCTTCAATTATGGTTTATTGCTGATAAATATGAGGTAATTATGCAGTCTTATATTTATTGGGTGTGTTTGGATGTACATTGATGCGAATTAGATTGTTGCGGGTAGAAGCTACCAGTGCATTACAATCAAAAGAGTAAAGAATGATTTGCCAAAAGAGAAGTGAAAGTGATTCTTTCATTGTATTTACCAAAAGAGAAGTGGATGTAATTCTTTCATTGTACTTGACATTATTAAGTATGGTGACTCTCCTTTAGCCTATGGTTAAAGCAAAGGATACATATAAACATAAAGAAATAAATAAGCTTTCACTGCATAAAGAATTTGTAATGGAAAACTATTCATGTAGTTTAGGGAATGTAACCCCAAATCATGTGCAATTTGAAAGCTATGCAGAACTGATTTGTGTCAGTTGTGAACTTGGGTAGCACAAAACTGAGGTAATGGGATACTTTCTAGGATTTTGTTACTTCAAATCAGTATTTGCACTATCAGACAATGGCTTGGGTAAACTGAGGCAGTAGACACTATTCTGACAAGTTTTTTTTCTGGTGTCACCAGAAACTCTCAATGGAATGAATACAAAACCATTCTGCAGAATATTTAAACCATTTCTTAGGGACATTTTGAACTTATCCTGAGCTAATTAATCATAATTTTCTTGTCATCATCGTCGTCATCAATGCCTTGCCGGTCTCTACTTCAAAATTAAATAAGCAAGAAACAGAAGACTAGATAGCACAACTCACAAAAGACCCCTAAGTCGAAAGGGTGCTCAGGCAACTTTTGTCAGGCTCAGAAAGAATTTTAGGCCCATAAGCCAGGGCCAGGCCTTTAATATTTTTTTTTCTTTTTCTTTTTCTTTTTCTTTTTCATTACTAGAGGCTTCTTCTTATAAAATGGGCGAAGAATATACCACTGAGAAAGAAAAGAAGAACACAGTATGTTGGATGTACAAACTCTGCTCACATGAAAAAGAAAAAGAAATATGCATACCCTGCTATTAATAGTATGACTCATTTCAATCATTTATCAATTATAATGAAAGAAGAAGAACAAGTCATAATTATGAGAAAGTAATGCACTTATTTAAAATGTTAAAGAAAATCAATTTTTCTTCCTTCTACTTTCTTAATTCTTTTAAAAATTATAGAAAGCCCTTGAATGGTTAATTTTCATGAATGATCTCTCATTACTAAGAGTGGTCCAGGATGGCATACTTTGTGTTGGACTCTTTTGGAGACACCAAATCAGAAACCATTTATTTTCATGGTCAAACATCAATGAAGTTTCATTTTATAACAAAGTGATGATACTGTAACATAAGTTCATTCAAATTGAGTTTTTTTCTAGAATATCAAAAGTTAGCACCAGAAAATCTAAGGCTGATTGCAACCTACAATATGGTCCGTTGAGGTTGTTTGTGTATTTATAAGTTTATTTTGTTTCCTTCTCTTTTACCTATTTTTTGAGCCAGAATACATGACTTCTGGCCCATAGATTGAAACTAATTGGATTACTGGGCAGGAGTGATACTTATAACTTGAGGACCAAAGATCGATCACTGGGCATGTGCCAACACCACTCAATCATGACTGTGCTGGCTAGTCTACTGAAAATTGGTTGAAGGGAAACCATTGAACTGTTTTGTTGACAAGTATGGGTTGATTATCAATCAAGAAGATATGGTGGGATAAGCAATTAAACTCAAGTTCCCTAGAAGACAGAATATCAACTTCCTTTAAAAAGTTGGAACATCATATATGTATCAATTACTATAACATTTTTTGTCCTCGTTCTTTCTAATCATTGGCAGTCTCATCACTCACAGTATCAATTATCTCTTCTTCTTTTCTTCTTCATATTTTATTCTACTTTTTGCACTTTAAATTGCTGATTCTGTAATGACTAGGAAACCCAATCCAGTAAAATTGGTTTTGATAACCATTTTGGAGGAAAAAAAACTCCCTGATTTTTTTTTATCTCATATTGTTAAGTTAATTAACTTGTTCACTTTCCATTTACTTCTTGACAGTTCTATATTGGGTTGCAACTGTTTTGATAATTTACAAATCTCTTTTGTTTCTTCTCCATATTGCAGTGACCACATGCGGTAGAGCAAGAGCTGCCCTGGACATGCTTCGTGAAAGAAAAGATAGATTTGACATTGTAATCAGTGATGTTAACATGCCTGATATGGATGGTTTTAAACTCCTTGAACATGTCGGACTTGAGATGGATCTACCTGTAATCAGTTAGTTCTATCATTATTTCATCACAGTTTTGGCATTCATATGGAGCTTTTCCATTACTAGTTATTTCTATATGAATAAGTTCCTAGTATTGACTTGATATTTTCTTTAAATCTATTCAGTGATGTCTGTAGATGGGGAGACAAGTAGGGTAATGAAAGGTGTTCAACATGGAGCCTGCGACTATCTTCTCAAGCCTATAAGAATGAAGGAACTTCGCATTATATGGCAACATGTTTATAGAAAGAAAATAAATGAGGGGAAAGAGAATGGAAGTCATGATCATGAAGGCAATGAAGGTTCTCAGATGATGAAAAATGGATTTGATGATTTTGAAGATGAGTTATTCTTAAGCGACAGTGATCCTAACTGCACAAAGAAAAGAAAAGAAATGGAATATGAGGCGAGTGATGGCCAAGAATTCAATTCTAATCCTGGTGCTCTAAAGAAAGTTAGAGTGGTGTGGTCTGTGGAACTCCACAAGAAATTCGTCAGTGCCGTAAATCACATAGGCTTTGACAGTGAGTACTAACTTCAAGATTTATCACTTCTCTTGTCTGTGCTTTTTTTTCTTCATCTTCATCTTCTTTTCTTCTTTTTTTTCTTTTTTGAGAATGGTATCTGGTAATGATATTCAAGATGAGATAAGAGTACACTAAAAAAAATGAGAGAGAGAGAGAGAGCCAAGCCAACAAAAAGGTCAAAGGTATTACAGCACCATAATACCCCGCCAAAACAAACAAGAGAGAGAGAACTAAATAGAAGAAAGAAAAGGCATCTCCTTATCTATCCCTTACCTGGCTAAAGCATCCGCCATCCCATCAGCACCCTTTTTAAACCTGTTTAATTTGGGGAGACAATGCCAAAAATTGATTTCAACAAGATAAAAGTAGAGGCCCAACACTTAAGAGATTTGGTGTAGTATGCTCACAAAAATGAAAGACTTACACCTGCCCCTTTCTAATTTTCTCCAAAATCACTTTTAACAGATTTTAGTAGGTACAGATCAACAATTAGATTTTTTTTTTTTTCTTCTCTATTTTTTTAATCATTTAAATAACAGTTCTTGTTTAGGTCTGTGATGAGTAAGTTTGTTTTGGCAGAGGTTGGTCCTAAGAAAATACTCGATTTGATGAATGTTCCCGGGCTGACAAGAGAGAATGTCGCTAGTCACCTGCAGGTAGATGTATATATTCAAATTCTCTTCCAAACCTTGATTTGGCATTCTTACATCCTCAGCATATGCAAGATAATTTAAAGAAAATTATTGACATATAGATGAAGCAGTACTGACCTTCCAGAAAACTTTATTTGTTGAGATTTTTATAAAATTAAGAGAGGTCTTCATTTCTTTCATGGGGTTGTATATGATGCCCTCTTAAGGATATTACTTTTGTATCTCTTTAGGGTTTAAACATGGATTTATTTTATGATTTTATCTAATATGGAGATGTTATCCACTCATCCTAGGTTAAATGCATTTTATATCATGAAAAGAAAAAAAAGAAACAAACAAAAAAAAAAAAAGATACTACACCATTTCAAGCATTATGACAATTGTAATGTGATATATTTGCTCATCCACTACTACTTCACTCCAAACCATGTTAAAAGATATGGCCCCTATACAACATACCTCCACTTTCACCTAGTAATTGATTTGTTTATTTTATTTATTGATCGGTAACAGGTACCATCAATATAATCTAAAATTAAAGTTGCGAGATTATTGCAGTGATCAGTCCTAGAGGCAGACTGAGAATGTTCTGCTTATCTGCTAGACTGACAATTTAGTAGAGTTATTAAATGAATAGACCACATTTCTTGCCCTATAATGTAGCAAATGCAAACAATGCAGATCTTACTGGAGAGAAAGAGAGGAGGGAGGGGCCTCTTAATCAATAATCTTTCATGTTATAATAATTTTAGCTTTTATTGGTATTATTCATTTTCCAATCAGTCCAAAAACTATTGCTGAAATCAAATCAAGTTCAGGCTGATCCAACAGGATTGATTACTGTACTGACCAGTTTTCCAATTGATTGCTGGCTCATGTTTTGTATAATTATTGATTTTAATCGATTGACTTATCATGCATCAGGGACATCACCAGGAAGGTTTCATTTCAACTTTCATAATTATTTGCTTGATTAGAACCATCAAACTGTTGGAATTGAAGTTTGTATCACTTGAAGTACTAGTTCAGCTGCTGGTCTGACTTTTAGAACACCAATTTCAAAACCATTCTGTAGATTGATTTTTTATGCTTTGTAGAGTTTTTAGGAAGTATTCCTTGGTACGTACATAAATTCCTTCATGCTTAATGGAAACCAACAAGGCTTATAATGTGACGTATATGTAATTTGAAATGCCAATGAAGCAAATTTCTGTAACATTGTTTTCCAGTCTTTCTGATCTTCTATTTCCATGCACAAGTCTTAGAAAGGAATTCCTTTCCCTGAGTAAAATAACTTATACTTGATTGAGTACAGTCAGCTCAGTATTTGAAATTTTATTTGCTTGAAACTTCTTCCCAGTTTAAGCTAAAAAGTTACTATTTTATGCTTTTCTTGTAGCTTTCTATTTATTTAATTCATTTGAGGATGATTAAGACTCTAGACTCTGATATGTTATGAGGACATTGTAAAAATATGTCATACACTCATACCTACGTGCACCCTATGCTGTATTAATATAATAGACCGAGTCAAGAATTTTCATATGTGCCATTCATTCTGGAAACCCATTAGACTCGACATGATGGGATGTGCTCAAGATGTAACCAGGCATAATAAATTAAAATATATCATACATTTAAGAATGAATATAAAATGTGGATTAAGTAAGTGTTTCCAAGTGTGTATCTATGATGCCCAGATACTTCAAAATAGTCAATGTATCGTGTTGTACCATATATGATACTTAACTTTTTTTTAACCCATGTTCATGCAATATCCATGGTGTGTCCCTGCCATGTCCCTGCCATATCTGGGAATCTTAGGCATGTATACTTACTGCGTACTCATGGACCATATATATTCTATGGAAACAAGTTATGCTGACTATCAACCAGACTGAATGAACATAAAATTTTCTTTATCTCAAGCAGCAGTCTTTAGAATCAACTTGACTCAGAAGAGATTGGAATAGACTCATGGGTGATTAGCGTGGGTGTATTGGACTGATGATAAATGGCTCTACCTCTCATAGCAGCCGTGAGAGGTAGTATGTATCTCAGAAGTAACCCACAAGATCCAGTTTTCCACACTTAATGTTCTTAATGTAGTTGCCACAAGGCTTTGATGATGACAATGATAATTTAATGCTCTTAATGTATCCATAGCTTGGAAATTATCTAAAATTCATATTCATTGTGCAGAAATATCGCCTCTACTTGAGTAGGTTACAAAGGCGAAATGAACCAAACACTTCTTTTTGTGGGATCAATCCAGATTTCAGTTCCAAGGACCATCCTGGAAAATTTGGGCTCCAGAGCTCAATGACAACTCAACATAATTCACCTTACAGCTACGGCTACTCTGGTAATAATGGCATTGTCCAAGATGTGATCCCAGAGATCAGCGAGGAAAAGGTGAAGAGCATAGGATCTTTCTTCCCAGTAACAGAAGCCAAAAGCTCTTTGAGGGGTGATGTGCCAGCTTCTCAGAAGTCAAACTCTGTCCCTCAACTAGGCATAGTTTGTCCATTCGGAGGCACGGTACCAGATGCTGATTCCACATCATTTGGATCCTCCATATCACAGCAGCAGCCTTGGAGTCGAAAAGGTTCAGTGGTGCAACTCATGCAGCAGGCAAAAGAAGACCACAAACCAGATCTTGAGTACCCTCATGTCAAGTTGCATAGTCAAGAACATCACTTTCAAGTTGATCATAAGAAAAGGACCATATCTGCTAATGGAAGAACATACATTACTGACACAGATGCTACAGGTCCATCTGAAATAGAACCTCTCTGTACTGACTACAAAAGAGGCCATGTTAGAAGTGTATCTCCAATAGGATGCTTAACTGACTCATTTTCTGCATCACTTGAGCATAAAATTGCAAAACCGCAAGAATTTGGAGCTAGGCCTTTAACTAGTTCTTCCTCAAGCACCAAGAATCATGATCCCAGTCAACACAGCATCAATGGTTGGGGATCTCCTCAAAGCTCAACTCTAAAGAATGGTTCATTTTCAATGTCTTCGCGTGAAGACTTGCAACTCCATTCACTTCAAAGTTATGGTTGTTTTGAGAATGTCTGGCTTGATGAAATGGAGTTTCTTGAGTTAAGTGCTTCATCCATTTCTGAACTCCAGAGCTACGTGTATGATGGATTGAGGTTTAATTGTGATTATCAGAGTGACCTAATAGAGTACCCAGTAATAGATGAAGGTGTATTCATAGCATAAACCGTGCACGCCTATTTCCAGAAACATTACTGAAGGAGAAGGATCTTGCTCTCTTGGTTCTTTAATGTATTGCTTCTAGTGCAGTTCTGTCTTAACCAAATCCATTTCCCTAGTGAAAATAGGTTGGGATATGTGATTTTTCTACATGTTGACATGGCCTTCTTCTGTAAAATAGACAAACAATATAATATATTATAGGTATTCTGAAAAAATTATATAAACATATCTACCATGGAGTATCTACTTAATAGCCTTAAAGATGAGAACTATATGACATGGAGGAATACATTCTGCTTTTATACACAACTCATGAACATAAACCTCAGCCTTTTTATATGATGTACACATCTCTGTATTTACATGAAGTAACAATGCTTCATTTATTAGGAATCTTTGTAGAGGTGAAATATATGAATTCTTCATAGTTGGGACAAGGATTTGATGATGATGACGACTTTCTAGAAGTGAAATATATGAGTTTTCATACTTCTGCAATTTAAAATATGAAGTCATTTTTTTCAGGGTCTAATTGGTTAATAAGGGCTATGACAAAATCAAGTATTGAAATTCAATACACCTTTATCCATACATCTCTTTTGTGTTGTATATGCATTTTCCACAGTAGTGCTGAAAACTTTTTAACAGAAAACCCTTACATTGTGTGGATTAGAAAAAGAGAACTGAAAAAACATGCTTAACTGAAACAGGGACAGTTTCATAGGTTGTGATAGTTGTAACATTCTTAACTTCATTTACTTTTCCTTATTTCTTAGATTTCAAGTTTATCAAAACAAAAGAGGAAATGCAACAGCAACAGAAGGGGAAAAAATTCAGAAGGCACCTCACCTCATACCACTATCTTAAAACACTGGACAGACCATGTCATGAGTTAGTGAATTTTGGCCCCATTAAAGGTGGATGATTTGATAAGATTTTCCATTTGCAAACTACTACCTTGGAATTTAGGGTCTGTCATCAGAGAGGGGAGGTAAGTGGCTTAGATTTCTGAAAGGTGGGTCCTACCTATAATGTTGCTGATTGGGCAAAAACATATTCAACTAAATTTTAGCATCATATACTGTCCCAAACATGAACAAAGTTTAAATTTTGAAGGGATGATGGAACCATTGCACAGGAAGAAAGTTCTTGACTTTCTGTATAATATATTAGTTTTCCTGTAGGTCATCTTACACGGTTTATCAAAGGACCATTTTCCAGATATGCACTATCGTTCCAACAGACTAACAAAATATGGTCAGGTTTTCCTTTTTTTTTCTTTTTTTTTCCTTCTCTAAGCCAGGCTACTAGTCTCATGCAACCCTCCTTTTTAAAAACCCCCTACATGCCAAAGGAATCATTTGAGGGAATTGGGGTAATCAATTTACACAACAAAGTAATGACAAGATTCCTAGAAATCAACAATCTCAGATTTCATTAACATTAATACAAAATGAGGAAACAGGTGTC
Source organism: Cinnamomum chago (assembly GCA_038049695.1). Taxonomy (NCBI): domain Eukaryota; kingdom Viridiplantae; phylum Streptophyta; class Magnoliopsida; order Laurales; family Lauraceae; genus Cinnamomum; species Cinnamomum chago. The sequence continues at coordinate 22,412,518 of CP142462.1, read as the reverse complement.
CTTTTATTTCCTTCTCTTGTAGTCCTTTTTTTTCTCTCTTTTTTATATACAACTAAAATTTTACTAAAAAGGCTGACCAGCATGCATATACAAAAGAGCAAAAGATGAAATGTATGAGGTTTTATGGATTGGTCTCTTTTAGATCTGATTTCCACGGTCTAATGACAAACGACGTTAAATGTCACCAGAATGCCTTGAATGTTGAAAAGTATTTCCACTGACTATACTAATGCCTCAAGGTTTTGGTAGGATAGGTTAGCGAGGGAAATCTAATATAGTATTAGAGTCAATGGGTTGCAAGTTCAAATCGCATGAGGAACGACTTGGCGCAGAGTTAATTAACCTCTACTAATGCCTGGAGAATTTGGCAGGATTAATTAGCAAAGGAAATTTAATAATGACAACACTTTTTTTATTCTTTTGATGGCCTTACCCCTGGTGACCCACGATATCATGGTTCAGGTGGTAGATTCTTCAGTTCTACTTGAGTTGACATGAGCATTGTCTGTCCTGTTCTACCCATGAATCTACCACATGATTCCTCAGTTCTACTTTGAAACAGGTTGATAAAAGTGACCTTAGGACATCCATGGATCAAAAATAAAGGCAAATGGCCATTGACCGATTTTGAACACTTTGCGCCCATGTACGAGGACCGACATAGTGAAGCTTGCTTGCAAGATTGTCTCTGTGCAGTCGCCATTTTCAGAGACAGAGACTGTTGGAAGAAGAAACTCCTGCTTTCAAATGGGAAGATGGATGTCAATGTTGAAGAAAAGACTCAAACCAAAGTAAGCAAATTCAGTTTCAAGTCACTTCTCACACTACCATGGTCAAGCAGGAGGAAGAAAAAATGAACTCTGGTCCTAACATCATCTGTGCTTGTAGGCAGCTCTGGGCTTTTAGGCAGCTCTGGGTTTATAGATCTTTCTCATCAGCAGTTCTAAAGTCTTCTCTAACCACAAAAAAAAGTCAGGAAAGAAGTTTGCACATATTCGAGTTTGATTGGAACAAACCTGCAATCTTTTACTTACAATGAACTAGTAGAAATCACAACTGGGTTCAAGGAAGAACCAGGTGTTCACGCAGCACGGTTTATGACAGAAGCATACCCTCAGATCATAACCCACTTGGGATATCACAGGCAAGGGGTGACCGTCAAAAAATGCAGTCAAGGCAACTCTGGTGACATGTTAATGTCTTGATCTTGGACTCTGAAAATCAAGTTAAGAAGGTACAAATCTTTAAAAATCCCTAAAATAATAAAACCAGACAAGGAGCACCCAAAAGCCCGCAAATCAAGATGCAGCTAAGAAACATGATTAACAACCAAAGACAACCATGTAACACCTCTCTTTTCTGGTAGTCATTACAAGAGATAAACCGATTGTGGTACATTACAGATTAAAAAGCCTTGAAGATGCTTAATTCAACCACACAACTTGAGAGTTTTTTCCTTTATTATTATCTTTTTTTTTTCCGTTCGGTATAAACATATGCAGAGCACATTGGCCACTTATACACCACAATCCAACTATATAACAAAGACTTCCTTCTTTTTTTTAAGTTAATAAAAACTTCTTAGAAGAAAAAAAAGGGACTAGTATAGCACATGATACAACAAAAAGGCTCATTTAAATCGACAGTGTAACGAAAGGAGAGGTGTTTGATTCCATCTCAAGCTGACTGGTTCTACTTTTTCACACACTTCAGAGAGTGAACATTTCCAAATGTGGTTATCTTTGTGAAGATTGATGCTTGCTCTTCTTATTGCCTCTTTTTCTTGAACTAGTCTCTGCTGCTTCTGCCTCTTCAGCTTTCTGCTCTGCTTCTAGTACAGCCAACTGCAATGCATGATGAAAACATGTATAAGCAACTGCCATTCTTTAATATACCAGTTTTCTTATGTGAAATGTCAATACAAGGTTTTTAGAACCATGATACTATTCATGTTGAAATGCAGAATCACCTCATCAAGAATTGGCTTGAGCTCCCTAAATCGAGCCTCGGCAAGATCAAAGCCATCTTTACGTAGCTCCTGCAGTTGTGTGCAATCAATTTTAATAATTGTATAGAGAATTAGAGTAACATAAAATTTGTATGTGAAGTATTTTTCTTTTTCTTTTTTTCTTCGTAAGGAAAAGCAACAGCTTAATGGCTCGCAAAACAGAGCAATAGATAAATGAAAATGCAAGGAAAAACTCTCATAGAAAACCCAAGCCCTAAGACTGTTGCAGAGATTAAATAACATTCAAGCATAGTTCAAGGCTACCACTGTGTTCTAAAGAAATGGGGCCAGAGATTAATCTGCTTAAAGCCTTAAACAATAAATGCCAGCTCACCAGTGGCACTTGTGCAGGGTTCTTTAGATATGGAAAAGAGAATCAAGGGTGCCTGACAGTAGAAGAAAGTGGAGATTACAAGAAATAAAAACTGTTGTATCTGTGGGAGCTCTTTTGCCAGTATTTAATTTGAAAGAGTCTTGGAATTACTGAGGTTGACATCTCTAGAGAGTAAAGAAAATACAAATTAATACAGGAGTGCTTGTCGCTAAAGTAACACAAAAGATTAACTTGGGTTTATTCTTTTTATAAATTAAAAAAGAAGAAGAAGAGATATAGAGACTGGTCGAAAGGAGATGAAATGATATTGTTTTGTGAGATTTTTCTCTCTTCAGAAATAAAAATTCTTGCATAGATTTGCAATAACCTAAAAATCTTGCTTAGACGATTTCTAGAAAGCACCTATTAAATAGTGAAATTAATAGAGCCACCAAATCTCCAAATCTACTAATAGTAGAAACGGAAGCAAATGAGACACATCAAGATTAGGTTGGTGCACGGCCTCTTGCATAATAGAAGCCACCGAATCTCCAATGAAACGACAATCAACTTCTATGATGTGTTCATTAATAGAACCCACTGAATCTCCAATGAAAAAACAATCTACTTCTATGATATGTTCATTCATGAAAAGTACAATTGATAGTTACACGGTTTACTGCTTATGCCACAGGGTTTGCTGCTTGAGTATCACAAACCACATCCACTGTAATAGAAACAGAAACTTCCAACTTAGAATTGCACATGTTTAATCCTCAACAACACACACAGGTCATACAAGTCATGTTCCTATGCCTCGGTACTAGACCTTGCAACAACTAGGTTACCACCGAGGCACTGACAAAAGTACAAAACCTCAATGTCAAGTGACTATCATCAATGGGTCCTGACCAATCTGCATCAAGTAACAACTTACAAATGTCCATTTGTAGAAAATGAAATAACAAAAGATCTTGACCAGGAGATCAATTAATATAACAAATACTAAGATGAAGATGAGATGTCTTTGAAGCATGCAAGCCGACTACTGTTGGACAAGCAATATTCAAATGACTGACCATTAGGTGAATCAGCTTACAAATAAGCTTCTGATGTGACTTTTTTTCTCCAACAAATCCCCATGATACAAGAAAAGGTTCACACTCAAAAAGAAGCATTCGCACATTCACATGCAGTCAAGTTACAGGTTCTCAGTCATGTTACCTATCTATCTAGCATTTCTAGCTCGCTCTTCACCTGAAGATATTTATAGGAGAATCTTCATCGGGTAGTAACATTCACGATTTTTGTGAGGTAAGCCCACTTAGATGCATGCCTATAATGGGGTAATAGGTTGAACGAAAGATCTTGCTGTGGATTCAATTTTAGCAAAAATCATTCCAACCCCCAATTTTAGAACCTCAAATTTTAATGGGTGACTAAGTCACATTTTTTTTTCTTAAGTTCAATCCAACAGTTAGTGAATGTCTGATAAGTGTAAAATTGCGGTGTGAGACACTTGCTTTTTGAGCCGCAGGGCGTTTTTCTGTGGGTGGGGTGGATTGGGGGTGGATTAATGATAGGAAAACAAGGGGCTGAACCCCTCACAGAATTTTATATATAGTGTATATCATTAATGTGCCCGTGAGAGCAATGCACACAACACACGCAACACAAACAATTGTATCTGAGATCAAGGGGTTTCTAACAGTCGATTTCACATGGCTTAAACCTCGATCATGATGGGTCTGTTGAATCTGAAAACGCAACCCCCTACTTCCAATTTAAACCTTCCTCCAATTTACACCTCTAACAATTCGTTCAGTACTGGTTGGTGGGACCCACAGGACTCTCGCCTTAAAAGAATTGGGCAACCACATCTAGGGGATCACCCCTCCATCCAATTTACAATAAACCCCTCACATGAAAAATTACAAATAGTTTCCACAGAAAAAATTATTGACTAACCTGTATCCTTGAACAGTACACCCCATAAAACTGCTCAGAAAGATCAAACAGATGGGAATACTCACTGAAGCGCAAAAACATATCCACGGTGGTAATGACAATCAGTGGTTATTGAGAATTACTCGGCAGTTCAAGACCTTTGATTCTGTATAACTGGGTTAGAGAATGTGACAGTACTTTTTCAGATAAAATGAACCTAGCTGATTCATTAGTTCAGTTGAAAAGCACCTTATCATGAATATATATCTGCTTTATATCATCTGCATTTCCAGGAATCTTTTGGAAATATTTCCAGAATCTTTGATTTTAACCCCTCCAAACACCAAAAATACACCAAAGATCCCCTAAAATCTTCTTCTACAGAGTGAAGTTTAACTAAGCCGAAAGCTTGTACCAGAACGTATGTCTGCTGCCTGGGTTGTACGTTCCAATGCAGTCGAGCAGAGGTAAGAGAAAAATTAGAGGAAGTGGAGGGAAACAGGGGAGAGAAGATTTTATCAAAAGAAATCCTAGATTGAAGGCTCTGATACCATGTGAAAGTAAAACAGAAAGAAATATTTATTAATTGACTAATTAGGGTAAAATACAACTACATTCCCTTAATAAACTTACGAAAAATACCACAAATATCTTATAATTATTGCATTATCACCAATCTTCCCTGAAGAACTACCAATGCTATTTTACTAGCATTCTAATGTTCTCTAATGCAGCAGCCATTCACTTACTGAAATAAATAAAAACTTAACCTAGAACTAACAATAGATGTTTAGGATCAAACCAATGCCATTCCCATTTAGGGATCAGTTACCTGAAATTCCATGCCATTCAAGTTTCCTGACATAAATAATTTACAAAATGAGTTTGTCATGCAAAAACATGAATGGCTGAAGATTCCATGTCATTCATCTTTACTAAAAAAAATAATTAATGGCATAAATCATATTTCTTAACAGACACCGGTCATAAGAAAACTATCCCCTCACAACTGACTACAACAAATAAACAATAGAATATTTATAGTTATCACCACAAAGTATAAACAGTGATTAATTATTAAAGGGAAGTTTCACCTTTCCAGTATGTTGAGTGTGTTCATGTGCAGCCATTTGCCAGTACATATTTGTCCGTTTGTAAAAATCCTTCAGAGATTCCCCAGGCTTCACCAAAAGACACACAGGATATAAGAGAAGAAATGGATCAGAATAATATTAATGTAGAACTAAACAACTGAAAACCTGAATTCACAAGTAAATTGAGAGTAAAATGATAACAGGAGTTGAAGAACAAAAACAAAAAAAGTTAAAGAACACAAGGCCAATGCAACTTCTCCACTTCATCTACCAATGTTGTGCTTGCACATCAGTTACTGCGCACAACTCCAGTCTCTTCAAACCAATACATACTTTTTTCTTCTTTTTTTATTTTGGAAATGGCAAAAGAAGAGGTTAAAAATGGAAAAACTTTATGAAGGCTGCAGACACTAGGCCCATAACTTCCCAAACCGAGGAAAAACAAAAACAAGTTAAGGCTTAGATCAGACAACTACTAAAGCTCTCTTCTCCTCTAACTCAACTAACCCATTACAATTAATCAAGAGAAGAAATGAAATGAGAATTAATATTTAATAACAGAATGCAAATAAAGACTAAACAAACCAGCATTCAAGAAATTACCATTGGGGTCCTCTGTGAATCTGAAAGGCCCAGGTTTGCTCTGATCTGCTCTATCCTGACCCGCTTCTCCTTCCTTCGGAGATTCTTTCCCTCACCTCTGATTATAGCAACAGCATCCACCATTTCAAGAGCTCTTTCACCATCATCCCTTGTCTTCTCATGCAATCAGTCATAAACTATAAGATATGTGAATGAAACAGGCATAGCTTCAGCAGAACTAAGAACAAAAGGACGCAGTTATTTCACAAATTTCAGCAGCTTTCAGTAACACGATATTGTTCAAGTAAAAGATTACCAAATTTAATACCCCTACCATATTTCTTTGCCTGCTTGCACGTGCCTGAAACCAAGATGCAACTTGGGCCAGGTCCCATGAGTGACGTGGCTCATGGGAATAAAGTAGGTGAAGGCATACGCATGCATGCACATACTCAAGCATGCACATACACACATATTCCCATGAGTGATGCAGCAAAGTGACTAAAGTGGGAGAAAGCAACACACAGGCCCACATGTCTGCACAGGTACACTCACATATTCCCATGAATGATGTCGCTCGTGGGACTAGAATGAGGGCCCATATGGGGCCTACATGTAATTCCAATCCCTCCTGCATGAATTGGCACCAGACTACATTTGAAACTCATCATGACTATATCCACCATCAGATTTTATGTTGTAAATATTTTAGTGCTTTCTCACCCTTGATCTTGGGCCCCTTGATACCTACACCATACAATATCCAATCACTCTTAACTTTGGAACTAGCATTCACCCATGTGTAGACCTTTCCATTCCCCTCTCCCTACTAAAATTATCTCCCAGGTGGGCCACTGAGTATGCGCAATGTCTCCCACAATGACTCATTCTAGACTACTAGTTTTTTTTTTTTTAATACTATATATTAATATGTCAATGATGTTCTTTATTTCAAATATAGGCCCATTTCTCTCATTCCAGGCCCAGCACAGCGTGTGACTGGGTCAAACATAAAGCTGTAAATAGATTTACGGTACAAGTGATTAGCTTAGATTTTGGATCTAGATTTCATTTTAGATTTACTGTACAAGTGATTAGCTTAGATTTTGGATCTAGATTTCATTTTAGATTTACTGTACAAGTGATTAGCTTAGATTTTGGATCTAGATTTCATGGTACCAATTATATGCCTGATTAAAGGCTTGTCTGTATCTGTTGATTGGGTGTATAGCCCTTATATATATCATCTGTCAATCCCTGAAGGAGGACAGAAAATTCTCCCAACATTTTCCTCTCTATTCTCATAACATCTCATTGAGATGACACTTCATATGATTGTATCATATTCTGATCTATCACTATATATTGATGTTTATGAATTATGGATGTAAAATAGAGGAACTATGAATAACTACTTATTTCTGTTTCTTTTGAAATAGGAATTTTAACTGGGAAATCCGTCTCAAATACATAATCAACTGCAGAATGAATAAATTTTAAAAAATTTCCAGTGTTTCATAACAAAAGTACTTTTTCTAGTGATAAAAATGCCCTTATGGCGCGATATCACAACAACCTAAGCCACTATATTGCAATGAATCTGTCCCTTTTAGGGAACCCTGCAACTTCCTTTTTCTATATCTGAGGCTTGAATTTTCCATGTCAGCTACCAAGTAGATGGTTTCTTTACATATTACCATCCATTCATATATCCCATCCACTCAATGAGGAATCTATTCATAACCTGCACTTAAAGAAAGCTTTCACACAGTCATTCCATTATATTACATTACACTCATCCATTCACTCACAACCAGCAAAGAACTCGAAAACATTTCTCTTCCATTACATTTATATCCACCTCATTCATTCAGGTCATTCTATTTCATTATGCTCGTTCAAACATCCCATTCCAAATCATTATAATACTAATATGTTTTGTAAAAAATAAAGTACTTTTGGGCATGCTGAATGGGGACCACCAGCAAGGAAGAAGAAGACATAGGAGCAGCCAGGGTAAGTGTGCGCATAAATGTAACCCCCCCCCCGACTGTAGGAATTACTCTCAGGTCATTTTCAAATATTTCAATATTAACTCGTTACTAAGTATTTAAGGGTTTTTTTTTTTTTTTTTTTTTTTTTTGCAAGGTTAACACCCTAAGCCCAAATATTGCTAACGAGGGAACTCCACCACCTCGACCGCACTTTGTGGGACCGACGTGGCTTCCAAACCCCCGACCAACCTAACTAGTCGGACAGACAGCGTTATGGATCTCTCCTGCTGCTAGGGACCATTTGGGCCGCACGAGCCAGGCGGCGTTACGGAATTCTCCTGCCAGGTCAGCAGAACCTGAGCCCTCCACAAAGCCACAGGGCAGCAATCCTGGAGCCTCTACTGGGAGTCGAAGCGACGACCTCCAGATCACGGAGCAGAGCCTTTACCAACCGAACTAAATAAGAGTTGGTTATTTAAGATGTATTTAACAGTAAAAATCCCTTTTTTTATTTTTTTAAGAAAAATAAAAATGATACGGTTCGCGACACAATTCAATTCATCCCCTTGAACAATCTGCGATACGATTTCAATTTTCAGAACAATGCTCTAGAGATCATCAATATTGGTACCCTAGGGTTTAGGCTTACTAAGAGTCTGAGAAGGAATAATGGAATATAAGAATCAAGAGAAAGGGAATCGAACAACAAGGTTGTGCATACCTACGTTGACATGCACAACCTCTTTTCTGATATGAGAATTACAGTATGGTCCCTTCATTTTAACATAATTTTAAGTAAAGACAGAAGAAATAAAAATTAAAGAAAAGCACCTTTATCTTATAACATCTCTTCAATCATAACCTCATTAGAGTTATAGTTACGCACGCGGGGTTGGGGGGGATATGTTGTTGGCTGTTGTACTTAGTATATGTATACAAAATTATTCAAGACTTGTGTATAGTGACTAGTGAGAGAGTCAAACGTTGCAAGAAATCACTTCACAAAGTTCCTTCTCCCTCTGCCTCTCAACTACCTATTTTTGTTGATTGAAATCTCAAAAGTAGCCCCTCATTCTTCTAATATTTTCATTTTCCACCACCCTCTTTCTATTCAAACGCTGGGAGAGAGGATTGCAAAGTGCTTTCTCAATTCCCTCTCAAACATCTCTGGATATAAGACAATCAGTTCTCATCCTACTACATTGTCGTTTGTTTCCATAGGAATACATCACTTGGGATAGGGATGTTCCATGAAGATTAATGGGAGAAACTCATCAAGGGAGATACCAGATTTTTTTGGGAAAAATAAAAAAAGGCACACACAAACACACATGCACAGATATACATACATACACACATGCATTATATATGTGCGTATATATATATATATAGAGAGAGAGAGAGAGATTGGTCACCAAAGAAGCAATTCTCATATAGCTATCTGAGAACCAATATGTGGAGCCCACATAGGTGCAGCGAAGATAGTATCATAGTACATGATTAGGGATGTCCCAAAAAAGGCATAATCATAATCATACGGATGAGGTTTTGACCCTCAAAGACCAACACTAAAACCATATTAAAAAAATTAGGGTTTCAATCCAATGGTAACAATAGAATGATTGTCCAGTTGAAGTGACCGCCAATTATTTTGGATGGTTTTGGGAAAAGGAACGGGATTGGTGGTGGTGGGTGAAAAAAGACGTTTTCTTTTCTTTTTTTGGTGGGGGGGTGGGGTTGGTTTGGTTAGATTAAACATGGGCTGAACTAGATTGGCCCAAAAACTGGTTTTGATATAGCTACATGAGAAATGACTTTTTGGTGAAAGTTTTGATGTGTTTGTGTGTCATTCTGATAAAGTAATCGCCATGCCTATTTATTGTAGCTAAGCACCTCTTCGTGGGGCAAATACACATATGACATAACAAATATTCGAATTGGGAGATGAAAAGGTCTCATTGTAGTTAGCATTAGGCAAAAGAGCAGCCCACTCCAAGATTTTGGTGGCCTCAAAAATAAGGTTTTAAAGGTATCAACTTTTTTTTTCCAACCAACAGTCGATGTGGGCCAGATGACTTTAAATTGGATAATTCATTAGGGTTAATGATTGTTATGAAGACGTACAAAGACGGAATATATGAATTGCAACTTTAGTGGCTATATAGAAAGAGCTGAAATTACTCTGAGAACTGATGACCATGAGATACCAGAAAGTGATTCTTTCCGTTAGCTTGGCTCTATAATTAGTAAGGACGGAGAGATTGATGAAGATGTCGAACATAGGATAAAAGCGGGATGGTTGAAGAGGAGACTTGCTTCTGGAACGCTTTGTGATCGACGAATGCCAACAAGATTGAAGGAAGAATTTTACAGGACAACGATTAGACCAGCTTGACCTATGGAGCAGAATGTTGGCCAATCAAGAAGCAACATATGCACAAAATGGATGTAGCAGAGATAAGAATGTTGAGGTGGATGTGTGGTAAAACTAAGAATGATAAAATTAGAAATGAGCGCTTTCGAGAGCATTTAGGGGTAGCAACAATAGGGAATAAAATTAGAAAAAACTCGTTTGAGATGATTTGAGCATGTTCAACGTAAACCGGCAACGGCGCCAGCAAGGAAAAGTTTTGCTATGAAGGTTGATGCCCACTAAGGGAAAGGGATAGGCCAAAGAGAATGTGGATGGAGGTAGTAAACATAGATACAAAGAAGTATAACATATTTGAGGATTTTATTCAAGATAGATTGGAATGGAAAAATAAAATTCATATAGCCAACTCCAACATAGTTGGGATAAGGCTTTGATGATGATGATGATTAGGGTTGTTATGAAAGTAGCTAGTAGTCAGTGCAAGGGTGTTGGATTGATCATAGGCGTTCCCTAGACAGATGGTGCTTACAGGCCCCTCAATTTTTTGCGCACACACAAAAAAAAATAAAAAAATAAAAAAAAACACACACACACTCCAAACATGGACTCATTTTTCTCACATATTTAACATAACCAATATTCGATCAACATGCCTATATAAGTTCAGAGACATGGACCAAGTTTTCAGTTGCTTAAGAGCTAAATTACATATTTAAAAAACTACTTGATTCCAAGTAAGATTAGAGTTTTCTTCTCTTTTTTTTTTTTTTTTCTTTCCTTTTTTTTTTTGGAAAAATAGTATTCCTATTTTTCCTTTTCTTTAACAGAATACTCTAAAAATATAACAAGGAATAAACTAAAGAAAATGATGGTGTTCACAGTAACTCCCAGTAAAGGAATACAACAACCTAACAAAACAATAGTTAAATATCACCCCACAGACATATACTAAATCAATAGAAACAAACATGCAGATAAGCATAACTGTGTAATAGCTAAAATACACACTGTTTCCCACTATGTTTAAGTGATTAGGAAATGGCATTTTCAAAGAGAAGGTGTCCATTCAGATTCCACATTCTCAGAGATGGAAAGTAAACCGGCCATGCAGATATGCATATGAGATTTGAAATAAGTTACCTCTCCATCATCTTCCTCATCAGTATCATCTCCATCACTTCCAGTATCACTTTGCTCATCTTCAGTATCATCCTCGTCATCATCCTCAGAAATATCTAACCATTCAGATTCAGATGCCTGATAGTATGAAGATGGGAAAAAATTAGAAAAAAAAAAAAAAAGGAAAAAAAATGAATTGAAGAATAAAAAACGGACACCTCTGGCATTTCTAAGAGAAAAGAGAAATGTTTTTTATTAGAACTTCCAAAGAGAAGTTCAAACAAATATAAAAGAGATAAAAAGTGGAAAAGCAAGAGGTGATGTAAATTTGGCCTACTTGGAACAATGTCTAAAACATTGAGGATGAAGCAAGACTTGCTTAAAGTATGGGGCATAAGCCTCAGTTTGACTGTTTTAAGCCTTATTATGAGTTAACCAGGGTTGAGTTTCCCATTTCATCTATGGTGTACATCTAGGATAACTGAAATGAGCACTTCATCTAGGGAGTAGATCCTAAATATGCCACATATGTTGAGACGAAAGCCCTGAGTACAAGCACGCTGCAGACTTAAGGTGCAAGGCATGAGGTATGAAGTGATTTTGGGAGCCCTGCCCCGAGGACAGGCTCAAGCATACACCAAAAATGCTTTCTAAACCCGACTGGGATTGATTTCCTATTGGAGAAGAGGCTGTCTATTTTTTATACCACATTTCTATGCTTCAATTACCAAAAACCAGAGACAAGCACAACCAGGAATAAGGAACACTACAAACATGAGAAATCACATGCCCAACTGCCCACGCATTAAGTCCAGAAAAAGAACTATTGCAGTGAAGAAATTGAAGAAAAGCCAACTGAAAGATGTGTAGGCTGCTCTCATTGTTATTTGTATGATTCTAACAAGAAGCCCTAAACATCATACTTAACATGCATAAGCAACAGCTACTGCTGCCCATTCAAGCAATTATCGATTAAAACCAAAATAAGAAAATAACAATCTGTTTAAAATTGGGAGGACTCGACGCCTGGAAGGAACCGTGAAAGTTGCACAAGCAGTAGGGTTCTCAAGCAACCCAGCTGATAGCCTGTTGGGGCCTGGCTGTGGGCCCGGCAGCAAGCAACAGTGGCTGTTGGGCCTGCTGGTGGGCTTGGTAGTTGGCTGAACCTGCTGCTGCCCCTTCTGCATGATGTTTGATTATTTTAGGGGCCTTTAGCCCTTGGCCGGATCCAAATGGGCCATGTGGTTCAAGCTGCTTCATCACAGAGACCAAGCCAAAGGATAAACAAGATGTATCCCTACTGGAATGGAAATAAAGGGAAAAGTACAATAACAGTAATAGCATTTGTTTTGAATTGTGTACAGCACCAGACTGATGGTAATAGTGACATTGGCAGCAAGAACATGAACACAAGCACACACATGCTCACCCCAATATAAGGATGAAGACGTCACAGTAATTACATATGGCTGAAGGGCTTTCTTGGCAAAGAAATGGCTGAAATGGTGGGTTCCATGCATGCTCAGAAAATAAATGAAAAAAGGCAATTTCAAGTACAATTGAAAAGCTGTTTGAATGAAATGAGGTTGACTTCCTAAAAAAAGATGAACTGTGCGTGCAGGGGCGTACCTAAGTGTAATGACGTGGGTGTGGTCGAAAAACTCCTTAAATAATAGCTTTAAAAATCTATTTTATTATTTGACTTCTTAACTTGACCATTGCTCGCACCACCCAAATGAAAATCCTAGGTCCGCCATTGAGTGTGTGTCAGGAGAGGAGTGAGGGGAAGAAGAGAGAGAGAGAGAGAGAGGAGCTCCCAATACTGACATATTTTCCATCTATACTGTTGCGGGGAATGGATGGAATTTCAGTGATTCCTTTAGCACCCAGGACATTGCTCAAGGTTCATTTCTGAGATATGGGGCAAGATCCAACAATCAAGCAACAGAAAATGGAAAAAAAAAAAAAAAAAAAAAAGTGCTTGGGCAAGCTAAACATGTGAAGTCAGCATATTCCTCAAAATTCAACCTACTTGCAGCCACTCCTTTTCATCGCCTCAAAGTTCAACAAGCCCAAAAGGTGCTTATTTCAAAATGCAATGAATCAAACAATGAAAACAACTAAGAAGTAAAGGTACTGGGAGAAAGTGACTTATTACTACTGACCGAACTTGAACCCTCCCCTACCGACTGAATGGATACATTTCTAGGACCCTAATGGTATAAAACACTTTCCATATGTCAAAGATTAGAATATGCAAAGCCCACCAGATAGCGGGGATAAGACATGATATTGTCACCTGTTAACATCATAAAAGAAACAAGCAAGAACTTTATGGCTAAACATGAAATGAAATGTAACAAACCGGAATGATGCACTTCCACTCATCAAGTTTGCTAAGGTTAAGCATGTAAAGATCATCAAGTGTAATTTCTCGATCTCTGACTTCCATCATGCCTCCATATATGTACAGAGTATCTCTTGACACAACCATGCATGAATTGATACGTCCACAAGGCTTCACAGCCTAAAATTGTAACAACTTCACAAATTAATTATTGGAAGGGAGAAACAAATGACACAAAATAAGCATCAACAAGAGTACCGAACCTCAGATGAAATGCTTGTTTGCAAATCAGAACTAACAGCCTTTTCTTGGGTTCCATTGGACACACTGGCACATTCACCATCATCTATGGTAAGATTTCTGGTCACATGATGAGATACATCTTCAACAAACTCCAGAGAAGGTTCTGCTTCATAACACTTTATATTCTCGTCGTCTTCATTTTCTTCAGCCTTTTGAATGTCATTCTGCCTACTCCTAATATCTAGATTGCATCCATTAGATGGTTGGTCCGACCTCTTGGTCCCTTTTGACTGCAATGATGATTCATGGAAGATCAAAGTAATAGTGTTAATAAGCACTGTTTTAAATAAATACTAGCCTACCAAAGTGATTTACTTTCAGAAGCTAATGGAATTACAATGATTCCTTCAGACTTAAAGTTCCAAAAACAAGGGAAAAAAAAGGAGGAAAATAAAACTCTGCCATTAAATTTTGTTTACCACCTACCTACCATGACTAATCATCTCAATCCATTCGGGAAAAATATAGTGTAAGTTGCAAAGCCTTAAACATGCGCTAGCAGAAAAAAGCAGGTGTTGATGGTATTGTATTCATATCCCATCACTAAAGGTCCCCCTTGCCAAGCATTTAACAATGTTAAAGCATAAAATGAGCAGGCCTGACTTTGATTTCCTAAAATCATAACACGTACTGACACTGGTATCCTATCCATAAATGCTATTCATTTTCAATGTTATGATATTTATTTGGAATTTTAAACTATTCTGGTATTATCAATGTAAAGTAATAGACCCACAGGTCAGCTCAACCTAATGGGTCAGTTTGACCCATGTATTGGGTCAGCCTTGTATGAGTTGTAAACAGATTAGATAGATATTAGTTGCCTTAGTTAAGGCTGTAATTGTGTAATCAGATCTCTAATGAGATCCTCTAATCTAGGCTTTTGTGTATATATATGTATCATTCGTCCATTGATTATATACAGAAAAACAATTACAACTTCTCTCTCTCTCGTGTATGCTCTGTGATATCTCTGGCTTGGTTCAAGTATCTTCTACATGGTATCAGAGCCCTAGAGCACTGATCGTCTATCCATTCCAGCATAGGAGAAGACCTGTGACGGTTCTGATTGCTTGTAAAAGCACTGTATCGGCTGTGATCAAAGGTGGCCCACCTATTGATCACCCACTGCCCAGAGAAATCCTCCCATCCTGGTCGACCATAATTCCTGGGAATTATACACATTTTTTCCAGATTTCTTGATCATCTGAGGTAGGCCATTCTCTCTGCTTTGTACTTCTCCCGTTTGTGCACATAGTTTTAATCACGACCGTCCAATTTTTTGGTCTCTCAAGCTTTTATCAAAATTCCACTTGGAGGTGCTTCGGATTTTTGATACAGAGATCACTGTGTGATCTGATCTTCCTCTTGATCATCCAGTGGGGCCCACAGAGCAAATCTGTGCCCCAAATCAAGGACGCCTGGGCCATTTTTTTGGGTCTTTTGGACTGGTTTTGATCTGGTTGCTTCCTGTGACTGTATTTCTTCATCTGCTCATTCAGCGGGACCCATAGCACTCATCTGTGATCTATTTCAAGTGCCCTGGACTCATTTACTTACATTTATTCAAGATCTGTTTTGTTCCTGTGGTTGGATTTCAATTCTGTTTTGCAATTATTGTAAGAAGAAAGGGCACTGGAAACGGGATTGTCCTACCAGACCCCCAAGGCCAACAGATAAGAACAGACCCTCTGGTCAGCAGCCCAATCGTGGTCCCATGCAATATTATCAACAGCGACCATATGCAGCCAAAGTTGCTGAAGATGATAGTTTTCTGCCTCCGCAACTGGATCTTACATCTCAGATTCAAGCTATGGTTGATGAGCGCATGCAACAGTTGTTTCTGGCTTCCTCCACTGGTTCTGCCTCTCAGATGGTCCCTACACCCTCAGCCTCTGGTTCTGCCATGACCATTTCTGGTCCGTCAGGTACTCTTGATTCTACATGGATCTTTGACTCTGGTGCATCCTATCATATGACAAATGATGTTTCCATACTTCATAATTGTCATACTCCTGCTAGCTCTCTCACCATCCATACAGCTGATGCCACTCCTCTACCAGTCTCTCTTATTGGCTCTGTTTCAAATAAGTTGATCTCTCTCACTAATGTTTTGTGTGTTCCTCACCTATCTATCAACTTAATCTCTGTTAGTCAATTGACTTCATCTGGATTTCTTGTCTCATTTTCTTCTACTGGCTGTTCTGTGCAGGATCCGCGCACCGGGAGGCAGATTGGGACCGGCCTTAGGTCAGGAGGACTCTACTATCTCCACTCACTGCATCTTCCATCTTCCAGCATTTCACCTGCCGCACTCGTTTCATCTCATTCACCCTTTGCCCTTTGGCACTCTCGTTTAGGACATTTATCTTTAAATAAAATGAAGCTTTTATTTACTAGTGGTGTATTTGGAAATATTTCTGTATCAGACATTTCTACCTGTTTTGGTTGCCAATTTGGTAAACAACATGCTTTACCTTACAATAAAAGCACTTCTTTTACTAATGCTCCTTTTGCTTTGGTACATTCTGATGTCTGGGGACCTGCCTCTCAGCCAACAAAAGGTGGTTCCATTTATTATGTGCTGTTCATTGATGATTTCACTAGATATACTTGGTTGTATTTAATGAAAAATCGTTCTGAGTTATACAACATCTACACTGCTTTCTCCACCATGGTTTCCACTCAATTTAAAACGAGGATTAAAATATTCAGGTCTGACTCCGGGGGAGAATACATGTCCCACAAATTCCGTTCTTACCTGACCAGTCAAGGAACTCTAGCTCAATTATCATGTCCTGCCACACCACAGCAAAATGGTGTAGCAGAACGGAAACACAGACATATCCTTGAAACTGCTAGATCCTTGATTTACTCCTCACATGTTCCTTTGCAATTTTGGGGGGAAGCAGCCCTGACTGCAATCTATCTGATTAACAGAACACCATCCTCTGTCTTATCTGGCACCTCTCCCTATGAAAAATTGTTCTCCTGTAAACCTGACTTGTCCTATCTCAAAGTTTTTGGTTGCACCTGTTTTGTTCTGTTACATGATAACGAGAGAACCAAACTTTCCCCAAAATCCACTGTCTGTGTCTTTTTAGGGTATGGCATCGAACAGAAAGGCTATCGATGCTATGATCCTAAAACCAATAGATTACGGGTCTCTCGTAATGTCACCTTCTTGGAACACATACCTTTCTATTCATTACCTACCCAATCCTCTACTCCTGCGCAACCTACAGTCTATCCTCTTGATCCCTTTCCAGACCTGTTTCCTTCCGATACCCCTTCTACTCCACCCCTGCAGGTATATCATCGTCGGCCCAAACCTCCGTCTGCTCCTTCGGAATCTGCAGCCCCACCTCCTCCTCCTGATCATGGGCCTATCTCCTCTGCTTCAGATGTGCAGGATCCTCCTCAAACTCGAAGGTATCCAGTACGCACCAGAATCCCTCCCTCTAGATTTGGCTTTGTTTGTACTGATCATTTTTCTCCATCATACAAGTCCTTCCTTGCAGCAATTCATACCTTGGCAGAACCACAATCCTATAAGGAGGCCATTGCTCATCCGCACTGGAGGTCTGCCATCGCAGATGAACTTGCAGCTTTGCAGAAAACTCACACATGGGATCTTGTTCCTCTTCCCCCTGGGAAACGGGCCATCGGCTGCAAATGGATATTTAAGATCAAGACCAAAACTGATGGATCTGTTGATCGATACAAAGCTCGCTTGGTTGCAAAGGGCTACACACAAGAATATGGGGTCGATTATGAGGAGACTTTTGCTCCAGTTGCTAAGATGACAACTGTCCGTACTTTTATTTCTGTTGCCGCTGCTAGGCATTGGCCACTCTATCAGCTTGATGTCAAGAATGCATTTTTGAATGGATTTCTTCAGGAAGAAATATATATGCATCCTCCTCCAGGCGTCGTGAGACCTCCTCATTCTGTGTGTCGACTCAAACGTGCTTTATATGGACTCAAACAAGCCCCTCGTGCTTGGTTTGAACGGTTTAGCACCAGCATTATCAGCATTGGGTTTTCTCAGAGTACTCATGATTCCGCTCTCTTCACTCACTACTCACGATCTGGCTGTGTTTTCTTGTTACTCTATGTCGATGATATGATTATCACTGGCAATGATGCTACTGGTATTTTATCCTTGAAGAATTTTCTTCATCGACAGTTTGAGATGAAAGATTTGGGCCATCTGCGTTACTTTCTGGGCATTGAGGTTGCCTACTCTCCCGAAGGATATCTTTTGTCACAAACAAAATACTGCAATGAAGTTCTCCAAAGAGCTGGCCTCACAGATCTTAAGCCTGTCTCTACTCCTATTGAACATAATTTGAAGCTTCGAACTACTGATGGAGATCTTCTTTCTGATCCGACTCGCTATCGTGAGGTGGTCGGTTGCTTGGTTTATCTTACCATTACCAGACCAGATATTGCCTATGCGGTACATGTGGTAAGCCAATTTGTTGCGCAACCCACTCATCTTCATTGGGCTGCTGTACTGCGCATATTGAGATACTTACAAGGAAGTACCAACCGCGCCCTCCTTTTTTCCTCCAGTCCGAATCTGACTCTGCGTTGCTATTCTGATTCCGATTGGGCAGGCGATGTCAATGACCGTCGCTCTACAACAGGCTTCTCCATTTTTCTTGGCTCCTCTCTCATCTCTTGGAAGAGCAAGAAACAAGAAGTTGTATCACGGTCATCCACTGAAGCTGAATATCGTGCTATATCTCACACTACTGCTGAAATCATTTGGCTTCGCTGGTTACTTAGAGATTTAGGAGTTCTAGTTCCTAAATCTACCCCTCTCTATACGGACAGTGAAAGTGCACGGAAACTTGCCACAAATGATGTCTTCCATGAACGATCCAAACATCTTGAAGTTGACTGTCATTTCATTCGTCAACATGTTCGGAGTGATACTATAAAGCTCTTCCAGCTTTCATCAGCGGCTCAAATAGCAGATTTTTTCACCAAAAGTCACTCAGCATCTCGTTTTTTGGAGCTAGTTTCCAAGCTCTCGATGGTCACATTCTCCCATCCAAAGCTTGAGAGGGGGTGTAAAGTAATAGACCCACAGGTCAGCTCAACCTAATGGGTCAGTTTGACCCATGTATTGGGTCAGCCTTGTATGAGTTGTAAACAGATTAGATAGATATTAGTTGCCTTAGTTAAGGCTGTAATTGTGTAATCAGATCTCTAATGAGATCCTCTAATCTAGGCTTTTGTGTATATATATGTATCATTCGTCCATTGATTATATACAGAAAAACAATTACAACTTCTCTCTCTCTCGTGTATGCTCTGTGATATCTCTGGCTTGGTTCAAGTATCTTCTACAATCAATACTACTGTTTACAAGATTCTTGCAGAAACTCTCCAGCTTTCCTCTCAAAAAAATTTGTAATGAAAAAGTGTGCACTTTGGGAAACAACAAACCTAGTAAGACATGGCAAACTGCTTCTTCAATTTTATGTAAGCTTCTTATGTATTATTGGTGTAACATCATGTCAATACCCGTATGTTGGCAACTTGGCAAATAGAAGTACCAAAATGTCTTAGATTTGCAAGAGATCCAAGATAAGTAAGAGATTTGTTTGTTATCATTATGAAGAACTAGTGAAAACTACCAAGCATATACTAACCTAAGTCATATGGGTAGTACAGATGAAACTTTATGAGAGAAGGAGAGAGTCAGAGAGCAAAACAAAGACAAGAATCTATTAATTCAAGAACCAGTTGGGTTCATGATAGGTAAATCCACAGTAGAATCAATTTTACCATTGAGACAGAACAAGGAGAAGTTAAGAAAAATGAGGGATACTTGCATAAGGGTTCTCTAAAAAAAGTGAAGTATGACAATATTTCATAGAACAAATGCAGATAATATGACAGACATTGAGGAAGATATGCATCCCATATGCATGTATTGAGATAATACTGAGTGGTAACAAGTGCAAGAATTGTGTGCGCACAGATATGACTAAGTTCCCAGTCGGAGTTGAGGTACAGGAAAATTCTTCTTCAGGCCTATTCGACAGAAAATTCTAGGATGAGGCTGGTGCGTGTTCTTAGTAGCAATGAAGTACTAGCTACCCAAACAAGAAATCAAGTAAATGATAAGCTAGAATTTGGAGAAAGGCTTTAAAGTCAAAATTAGTATAAGAACAGCAAAACATGTTCAAAACAGAGAGAACTTTAAACCACTTAGTGCCACAGTGATAGATTCTGACATCTAGGAGCTCCTTAAAAGAAATAAGGGTCTGAGGAAGAGTAGTGGAGGATCAGGGGCCTAGAACATCACACAGTCTTCCCGACCTTCCAGCATTGGGTGTCATCACTATCAGCAGCTCATAGAGTCATCATACATAAAGGGAGCATGTTCAAAGAAGCACACGTAGCTAAGAGAGAAAAGACACAATTTCATTGGTTTTTTCAAATTGGAGTACATGTATAATAGACTTTCTGGTCAATGACTTGGAAAGCAAAGAATGTTAATCCTCTGTAATTGCAATCTCTAATTGCTATTACTTTCGTAATAAAGATAAATCAATATCTACCTTTCTCTAAGAAAATTAGCGTCTACGATAGGTTGCTAACAATCTCTAAACATATCAATCACTAAGTCAACTTGCTAAGAATGAAAGATATGGACTTGTATGTGTGACAGCCCCTTGGACAGATCGCCCCTATTGATGGTGTGGTGCACATGGGATTTAGTTCACTTTGAAGAACTGTAGGGCCCTCATGCTGGACATATGACCATGGGCATCTTTTGTGGATCTTATTATGCCCATGACACACTTGGATTGCATCGAAGAGTTCACAAAAGGATCAGTGCACAGTGTGCAAGTGGGCTTGTGAAAGTGTTGTGCGTACTTGATCAGGACAATTTGTAAGATGGTAATTAGAGCCCATAGAATTATATATGGAGCTAAATCTAAGGCTAAAAATAAGTGACGAGATACGAAAGCACAATAGTATACATGGCCAAGCTGAGTATCCAAGATGAGTGTCTGAAGCAAAAGGAAACAACAGAAGTAGGAATGATATATAGGAGAAGATCTATTGCTCAATGCAGCAGGATAGGAAATCAATGAATGTTGTTAGGATCATTGGTAAATAGAAGAATGGAAATAGCCCGTGTGAAGAACTACTGTGTTACAATAAATTAAAAGGGGAAAACCAATGAAAACTTGAAATGAAGTAGTAAATAGTGACATGTAAGACTGGTGAATGGGATGGCAGATTGTCTTGATAAACATGGGGTTTATCTTGTGTGCAACTTAAATGCTAATGTCATGTAGTTAGAGTTGGTGTTCGGTATACATCTCTTATACCGATACATCAGTCTAAGATGTATTATGTTTATATTTTGGACTAGGCCTGGTTGTAATTTTCCTTCATATTAATATAGTTCTTTGTTACCAATAAATAAAAAAGTGACATGCTAGACTGACTGAGAGCAACAAGAAAAGACAAAATTCCCTCTACCCATAGCGTGCGTTTCGTGACGGCCGCAGAAGAGGAAATCAGGCATTTCCTCTTCTGCAGATCGGACTTTCCTACCACCTAGAGAGAACTTCCAGATCCTCTCTCGTGCGGAAATGAAGCAAAAAAGGGATGGTTCCTGGGCAAGCGCCGGATTTTCCGGTGCCTTGTCGCGGGGCTTTTCCGCTGAAACCAGCACCACACAAACACCCCCTTAAATTCCTAGAGGGGTGATTCTCCCAAATGACATATTTCACAATCCCTAATAACACTCCATTACCAAGCTCCCCCTTTTCCAGTAGAAATGTACTTTGGACATTCCAACAGAAAATATAACAAAAATCTGGAAGTGCCATTAATAGCATAAAATATAATTGCTTTCATATTCTAATTTCTAAATATAGTTAAAAAAAACAATTATGTAAAGAGGCAATAGGATTGTCCTCTTATCACTTAACAGAAATAACTCACTCAAAGGTTCCCAATGTCACTGGTGACATCATCATGAAGAAGGCTTTGAGACTCAAATCTCAAATCTTAATATGAAAGGCCAATATAGCCATGGCCAACATTTCTGAAACAATGAAATGCCAGAAAATGGAATAATTAAGATACTAGGTACTTTATATTTCATGCAATACCTTATCTTTAGATGGTTTACCCTTTCGAAGTTCCAACGGATACCTTAAAAGAACAAAGTAAGAATAAGAATTTGCATTAAGAGAAACAGGTGCAATCCAACTTCCTGGTGAGAAAAACATACAGAAACATCCTACCAATACATATGCTAGTTGCTGATTTCAAACTTCAAAATCACACAAAAAAAAAAAGGCTGTAACATACCAACGACGGCTGTCAAATTGAAAGCCATAAAGCTCATTCAAGAACAAACTCATTAGCACATCACCTGAATATGCAACATACAAAACCGCATAAGGACAACAACAGTGACCATGTTTATAGAAGGCCAGAATGAAAGTATAATTACAAGCAACTGTGAGTGAATAGCAAAATAAACATAGGATTAAGATAGAGAATTGAGTTCATTTTTTATGTTCCTTAAGAAAAAAATGCTTAATTTTATATAAACAAAATCTATGTTAGCTTTTGCATTGACACATTCTTCATGACCCCATAAATTTTGAATACTTAAAGCTCCCCACACAACCATGAAGATATTTTGTGAGCTAAGATGAAATGAGCTGATCAGATTATAGACTAAAATAATAATAATATCCAAAGATTTGAAGACAACGATAGTGAAATTGCTTTCATACTTCATCTTTGTAAGCGGCCAAACCATCATAAACAATATTAGTTTATTTTTCCTTTTCTTACTACAGCCACCAGTACACTTCTTATGTGCACATGCCAAATCCTATCATTTATTGTCACTCCAGACATCCACCTTAGGACACGTGTCTCAGCAACATATAGTTTACCTTCCTGTCAATTCTTCATTTACAAATATTCAACTTACAAAACAATGCAAGTCTAACCATCATCTTATAAAGAACGACAAATCTCTATTTATAGACAACCCCACAAAACTCTGCTAGCCTGTCTCAACTCTCCACTTTACCCAACCTGCATCAACGTATTAAAATTTGGACTTGGGCCAACTCTTTCACTTTTAAGTCATGACAACTCAGCCAACTTCGAACAAGTCACACCTAGAGCCTCAAAAACCTAATATAAAAAAAAGTGATAAAAAAATCTTAAAAAATTGAAAATGGTGTCCTATGAGTTTCAGCCGCATGTTTTAAATTATTTAAAATGAATTAAGTAATAAAAGGAGTCGCATTTGATTTTCAACCAATTGGATAAACATCACATCCAATCTTTATATGCCTCGATCTTCCATAAATGTGGTCTTGATGTTCTAAAATTAGTACAAATGGAGTCTAAAAGCCTCCATTATCGTTTCACAAGAAGAACAAAAAAAAAAGTCATTACCAAGTGCGGGACCCACTGAAGCAAGGTCCTGGGAGGGTCCAGACTGGAGACAAACCTAACCTTTGGCAATTGCACAAAGTGGCTGCTTGTGGTCTCGAATATGCGTTATCAAGCATGGCACCCGAGACTTTTCACAACAAGAAAATAGAGAAAAAAAAAATTAATTTTGACCTTTCCCCATGAGACTCGGCCAGGTGGTAGTGGTGGTGGTGTTATAAAAGTAAAATGATAATACATTCAAAATCTTTGATCCTACAAATTGTTAAAAGTTGACAGGAAAAGATATAGCCCATTTGGATAATTTATTACATTTTCTCTATAAAAAAGGGTAACTAACCTCCAACTTCCATATCAACAACACCTCCAAATAGCAAAGCCCGCTTCTTATGAACACATACAGAAAATCCAGCACGAGGTCCAGGAGGCATCCCACTTTTCTTAATCTATTAAAAAGGGGACATGTTATTCTTTCAGAGAATGTAACTGTCAAAAAGATCCAGCAAACTACAACTTTGCTTAAAATGGCAATGGAAATAACAGCTAGTTTTGTGGAGGTAAAGTCTAGGTGTAATGCAGAGGATTAGGATCGCATATTGTTAAGATTTTATGGTTAGCTATCCACAGATGCGGCATTCACATTCAAATATCATGCAAACAAAGAAATGTCATTTTCATAGCCAATAAAATAAGTGGAAAGAACAGAAATATATATACATTCGGTTACCTAGTCCTAGATCTTCAAGGTATTGAATTAAATAAACTCCCAAAACCAACACCAATGAAAAGAAAATCATTTTTCAGTGAAATCGAACTACAGCCTTCGATCAAAGAAGTGCAACTTATCTACGGATTTAGCTTTAAGATAGATCGGAATAGAAAAACCAAATTCATGTAGCCGACCCCAACATAGTTGGGACAAGGCTTTGAAATCGAACTACACAGAATGGCAACACTGCAATTTAACAATTCGTATAAAGAGTCTCCATCTATTTCCTATGATTGCAAAAATTAAGAAATGAAATTAACCTCACTATATTGTCTAAATATTGAGCACATATTACATGTTAGGTAACAACCAACAACAACAACAAAAAGGAAAGAAATATTTTCCAAGTAACCAATAAAAATAGAAATATTTTCCACGTAACCAATAAAAATATTTTCCAAGTAGTTCTTTTCTTATATTCTGGAAATGGCCATGTATTATGGTTTTGAAGAATAAAACACCGCTCATCAATCTAATGTAGTAGTACTCATTTTTCAAATCCGATAGACTGACAGATTATAATAACAACATGGCAACAGAATGTTCTGAGCCTCTTGCAGCTTAAAAACAAAGGTACAGTCACACATTATTCATCATTCTTGTCAATTATGCACATATGGAGAGAATAAGGATATTGGAGGAAAACGTGTACCCCTTAGGGTTGTATCCTTCCCATTATATAAGGGTTGATTACCCTATTATTAGTATCCTAATACAATTCAAGTTCCTACGTTATAGCTAACTTAATGATACAAGTTCCTAAATTATACATAACTTAATGATAAAAGTTCCTAAATTATAGCTAACTTAATGATACAAGTTCCAAGCCTGCGCAGATGAGCCGGATTGACACCCCCCCTCAAATTGATGCGGGGGAGTCATAAAGCAACAATTTGGAGACCAGAAAATGCTGTCGAGGCCGAGGAAGTCTTTTGGTGAAGATATCAGCAAACTAAAGGTCAGTAGGGACGTGAGGTACAAAAATGACATCACGCTTCAATTCATCCCGAATAAAGTAGCAATCCACTTCAATATGTTTGGTGCGTTCATGAAAGACAAGATTTTAAGTGATCCTGATAGCCCCAGTATTATTCGCATGCAAGGATGTAGGAGATGTTTGTGCAAATCCGTGTTCCGAAAGAAGTCCCCGTAGCCATAAGATTTCTGAACATACAAAAGACATTGCCCAATATTCAGCCTCTGTAGAAGATCGAGAAACACGTTCTTGTTTCTTGTATTTCTAAGAAATTAGAGAATTGCCAAGATGCATGCATCAACCAGTAGTAGACCAACGAGTATCCTAACCTGCCCAGTTAGCGTCTGCGTAAGCGGTCAACTGAAGCGGATTATCCTTGAGATAATACAAACCACGAGTGATAGTTCCCAACAAATACCAGATAATGCGCTTGACAACAATTAGATGAAGGTGTCTAGGAGATTTCATGAATTGCCTCACAAGATTGACTGCATAGGATATGTCTGGTCGAGTGATTGTGAGATAGACCACGCTGCCCACCAAGCGCCTGTAGGTATGTGGATTAGGAAGAAGATCGCCATCATCTTTACTCAATTTTAGATTGACCTCTACAGGTGTATCAACTAGCAAAGATTCATGTAAATCAATAAGATCAATAAGATCAAATGTGTATTTGTGTTGATTAAGAAACAGGCCTTTGGGAGATTGATGCACTTCTAAGCCCAAAAAATAATGTAAAGGGCCCACCTTTATATGGAAACAATCCCGGAGAGAAGCTTGGATAGAGTTGATCATACTAGCATTAGTGCCAGTTGAGTAAAGTCACTCGTGCATAAGCGCCCCCTAAAAGTTTCAAACCATGCCCGAGGAGCTTGCTTTAGACCATAAAGAAATTTCCAGAGGCGATAGACAAAATTTTTAGATGGAGAGGTGACGCCCTGCAGTATCCTCATATAGACCTCTTCTTTCAAATCCCCATGGAGAAAGGCATTTTTAACATCCATTTGGTATAAAGGCCAAGATTTTGAGGCAGCAATGGCGAGAAGTAACCGAACAGATGTCATTTTTGCCACAGGTGCAAACGTCTCCTCGTAGTCAACGCCATATTCTTGCCTGTTTCCGAGTGCCACAAGTCTAACTTTGTATCTATTCAAGGAGCCATTAGATTTAAGTTTGATGGAGAAGATCCATTTGCAACCGATCGGTTTAACTGCTGAAGGACAATCCACAATGTCTCATGTGTGATTATGATCTAAGGCATCTAATTCTGCCCTCATAGCCTGATACTAACTATCATATTGTACTGCCTGCAAATAAAAAATGGGTATAGAAACAGAGGAAAGGGTTGTCATTAAGGAACTGTGGGTAAATCCATACCGCTTAGGTGGTCTAAAAATCTGGAGGAGCAACGCGGGATATGAGTAGCTGTAGAACCAATTGCCGATGGAGAATCATGAGGACGGGTATCTGTAGTGGTAGGTTTTTCCCGACGATGATAAACAAAGTCAGGATGAAACCTAGTAACAGTTGTTTTATCTGAAAAAACCCGGTAAGAGAGCGGGAGAAGAAGGATGAGGACAATCCAAGTTAGTTTAAAAAATACTGGTTTTCAAAGAAAATAACATTGCTAGAAACCCTGATGCGACGACCAATGGGGTCGTAGCAAACAAAACCTTTTTGATTTGTGGCATAACCCAAAAAAGCACACCTACGAGATTGTGCAGTTAATTTTGTTCGTTCTGTGGGAGGTAAATGAACAAAGCAAACACATCCAAATGTTTGTAGATGATCAAACATAGGATGATGACCAAATAGTTTCAAATGCGGTGTTAATTGAGCAATGGTAGGGGATGGAAGACTGTTTATTAAATGTACTACAGTGGTGAGAGCTTTTTCCCAAAAACGAGGAGCAACTGATGATTCAATCAGTAGTGTTTGAGTAACATCAAGGAGATGCCTGTTTTTTCGTTCCGCAACTCCATTTTGTTGACTATACAGACAGATACGTTGATAAATGATTCCTTCATCCCCCCCCCCCCCCCCCCCCCGAATTTGAGCGCAAAGTTTTAATGCATTTTGAAAATTGGGTTTCAACATAGCTAAGGAAAAATTAAAAAGCATTAAGAACATCAAACATAGAATTCAATAAATAAACCCAAGTAAACTAGTTGTAGTCATCAATGAACGTAACAAAGTACTTGAAATGACCATGGGAAAGGTGAGAGGCAATGCCCCAAACATCGCTATGAATTAAGTCAAAACATTTAGTGTGCTCCGTATTGTGGAGTGAGGAAAAGGAAAAGTTTTACATTTTCCTAATTTACAAGCATTACATTCAAAAGAAGCAGAATCAAAAGGTTTATTTAATAATCCAGATTTAAATAAAGTAGACATCGTAAATGCATTCGGATGACCAAGTCTATTATGCCACAACCGAGAACTATTCTAAAAAAAAAAAAAAAACACTAGTGTAAAAATTTGTTCTGAGTAAATGTAGAAACTAGAAGGGAGAACAATCTGCCACACTTAGGCCCCCTCGTGATCACTTCCCCCGACTCCTAGTCTTGCACAACACAACCAGAAGAAGAAAAGGAAACATTGTAATTATTCTTAACAAGATGAGCCACAAAAACCAAATTTGTAGTAAGAAGAGGATACACTAAAACATTGGTTAATGGTAAGGGGCCAGGGGTATCACCAACAGAGGTGATGGGAACATGGTCTCCATTGGCAGTTTGAACAGTAAGAGTACAGTGTAAGGAACAACATTTTGTAGTTTTGTGGGTGAAAAGGTCATATGGTTACTTGCTCCAGAATCTAAGTACCATGTATGAGACAGAGACGAATCAATACCTGAGATGTTCATAGATGCCAAGGCATTGATAATCATTTAATTTACCATATCAGGAGTGAGGAGCTGGGGATGCAGATTGTGATGAGAAACCAGACTGTTAAGGAAAATCATACTGGAGGGAACCACTAAAGTCAGAGGGTGCATATTGTTGAGAGGTCGTTGTGTAAGCACTAGGAGCGGACTGTACTGTGTAAGTACCAAGAGATGACGTCGTATAATTGTGGGAAGTAGAATTGCGACCCTTCTTCCGACATTCTTCAATAACGTGATCAACTGCTTTACAATACCAGCAAATCTTAGCTTTGCATCCACAGAAGTTCCTGAAGACAGTCATCTAAGCTAGGAAGAGAAGCCCGACTCATTAGGTTTGATCTCACTATCTCAAACTCCAGACGAAGTTTCATGAGAAATTGGTCCCAATGGCTATTTTGTTGTAATGGAAGAAGTTCAGGTAGAAGTGCTTCAGACACCGTGGCAAACTTGATCTCATCATATTCCGACCACATTCTTCGATATCCATTGTAATATTCCTATATAGACAAGGTGCCCTGAGTAAATTGAGAGATGTCAAATTCCAATTGAAATTGGCGAGCAACATTGCCTTACTGATAAATCTTTTGAAGATAGTCTCACATCTCACGAGCAATCTTGCAAGGTTTCAGGTTGAGGATAAAATGTGGTTCGACAAAGCCCAGTAACCAAGTTTTGATTTTGGCATCCTTCGTTTTCCAAACGGAAATCTTTTTGTCATCGTCCTCCGGTTTACTTTGAGACCCATGAGGCCATGACCCATCAATTTATATATCCCTACAATTCTTTTCCTTCTAAGTAAATTTGAAACTGAAAAGCCCATGAGGTATAATTTTTTCCATCAAAGCAGATGAGGGCAATTTCAGATTTCTCCATTATGTGACTGATCAGTCAAAAGTGTAAAAGAAGATGATAGGAGAGTCAACTATGTGCCAGAAAAATAACCGGAACAATAACCGGAACAAGAACCAGAAAAATAACCAGAACAATTGCTGATCCAGCAACTGTGCACAATAACCGAGCCCTAAATAGTGTCTGACGACCCAAAAAAAAACTATTGGGTTGTGTATGTGGGCCCCACCAGAAGATCAGAGATCAAATAAGTTGACGTGGATGAAAGCACAGAAGATTGAAGCAACTTATGGATGAAGATTCAGCCAAAAACAGTCCAGATCCAGCTTTTTGGACGGCAGAGATGGAATCAGATGTATAAAATTGATTATTCACAGAAAACTGTAGAAGGCCTACCTCGGATGAGGAAAAAATTGCTGAAAAATCACAACCAGTAAGAATTCCAGTCGACCATAATGGGCTCGTTCTGCAAAGGTGTTGAAAACGATCTCAGGTGGGCCACACCTGATCTGAGATGATTGGAGATGATCGAAGACACGCCAAGGGCTTCCAGATGTGGAAGATGTCGGGGAGGATCCCCAGATCCTTGTAACTTGAGAAAACTAGGCTTCCAGACCTTGGAAGATGTCAAGGATGATCTTACAGATCATTGGTTGTGGAAGAAACTAAAGCCCTAGGCTCTAATTCCATGTCAGTTATAAACGCATGGAGAGAATAAGGATATTGGAGGAAAACGTGCACCCCTTAGGGCTGTATCCTACTCATTATACAAGGGTAGATTACCCTATTATAGTATCCTAATACAATTCAAGTTCCCAAGTTAATAGCTAACTTAATGATACAAGTTCCTAAATTATAGCTAACTTAGTAATACAAGTTCCAAGCCTGCGCAGATGAGCTGGATTGACAACTCTTTTTATGTGAATGGCAATACTCATCGTTCTTAAGATGATTCAATTGAATATTTAAACTTTATCATGAAAATCTGTTACCAACTTGCTAGTGCCTTATATGACACCTAGCATTCCTGATGCAGGACAGACACATGATCCAATGATCGACCAGCCCTTTGGGCCCAGCCCATCTATTTTGTTGTTTTATTTTTATTTAAAGTTGTTTTTTTATGGTTTATGTCTTTAAGTTATGGATGTTTTAATCTTGACTATTGAACATGATTAGATGCTAAGGATTAGTTTTAGGATAAAATTTTGCTTATAAAAGGACATGTAATGCATCTTTGAGAATCAATGATCAATGAAAAAGAATATTTGGGTGCTTTTGCTCTCTATCCTACAATGGAACTGGTGTGATGCCACTAGGTGTGAAGCCTAGCAACATTGGACGTGAAGCATCCCGACTCTTCCCCTACCCGCTCCGCATCAATTCCCATTACCAATCAAGGATCTTCGTCATTTAGATAAAAAGAGATAGGACCTCAAGAGAAAAAATAATAAAAAATTAAAATCAGAGAGAGAACAGCCCATACAAATACTGCTGCTTCAAAGTCCAAGCTACATAAGGGTCCAACTAAAAAGCAACGAGATTAAGAAGCTTTTTTTTCCTTATTTATGATGGAAGGGGTGAAAAATAATTATCGAAGATTATCTATGGTTGCAAACCTGAAAGTGAACACGAACTATGCAAGAACAAACAAAATTAAAGTGCACGTATTTAGAGGTTGCCATGGTGACTCGACAAGTATCATCTTAAATCCAAGTTGCAGATTTGGCTGGCCGTGTCAAATAATTTATTTAAATGCAAAATAACTTCCTTTGCTTAATGATATAATCCACATGTAGTGGATATTTCCATAATCAAATGGTACGACGATAACAATAATAACAATAATAATGAGTGTGTGCATATAAAATATATATTCATTGTGCATTCTTCCTAAATGAGTTTTACTTTACATGGTATATATATTTTACAGAGGTTATTTGGTAGCATGTTTCGAGCTGTAGAAGAGAAGCCACCCCTAGATTGGACAGGGCCCGGCTCATGATGATGATGATGGTTATTATATAATACCAGTTTAATCAGTGGAGCAACATAATGCAAAGAGAGCCATCTCTGTGAGGTTCGCATTTGGGCCCCTTTGTCATCCCTTCCCCACTCCTTAAATGAAAGATCCTTGTGAACAGCCACCAAACCTGATTAGACCAACATTGGACCTGTGATCAATAGGTTTTTATTGACTTTTAAGGGGGTCATATATCTTGAACACCCCCCCCCCCCACCCACCCACCCACCCACACACCAAAACACCAACCCACACGCACGCGCACACACACAATAATAATAATAATAAACCACTTTCTCCTCTCCCATCCCTTTCTTTAAACCTGCACCAATCTGGTAACACTGGGTCCTAGACTTCAGGTGGACCTATGCTGACAATAGTAAGAAAAGCCTTAGGCCTCAAATCAAACAGTAAGATTGATCTGTAAAGGCGTTAAATTGGTCTTGGTAGAAATCTAGGGGGTCGTACATGTGAGGTGGTGCAATGATCACAAGGGCACCTAGAAGCAGGCCCCATAGAAGTATAACCGTTCTGGCGAAACCAATTAGGAGATCAAAAATACAATCGGGCGACGCCAATTAGGGGATAAAAACTACATGTGTATGCATGCATGCATACATAGATGCACACTCTAAATTCATGAAATAGAATGATGGTATGATAAATTCGACATGCCAACCTTGTGGAAATAGTGCCAATTGAGAGAGGGTGGTATGCGTACGCAGTACGCACTCAACCCAATTCACATGCACGAGAATGTGAACGTCCACGGGCACACACGAGATCAATAACAAGGATTTTATTAAAATGATATAGGCAGTCTTAAAATTCAAGGAAGGTAAACATAAAGAGTAAAAACAAGCACTGCTAATGCTCATGAAATGCCCAAGATCCCAAAGCATATTAGGATTATGAGAGAGAATGTTACAGGAGTTAAAAAAATTACAACCTTGTTCCATTCCCAGGTCTTTGGATCAAGGGACCACATATCTGAATGAACAATTCCTTTCTCTGTACTATTTTTATCAGATGTAACTTCTTTGGAATATCCACCATACAAAAGTATCTGCGCATGCCCAAAGACAACCAAAGACAACAATAAAGGCGGGGGCATAAAAGAAAACCATAAAGAAGGATGAATGATGCAAATAAAAACAGTTTAAATCATCAAATGAAAATACAGTTAAAAGTAATCCTCACTTCTAAAAGAGGATTAGCAAAGTGACAACATCAAATGAATACTCTCATGGTCATTCATAATATTAATCATCATTATGCCAGACAATCCTAGGCATTGCATTAGTGCCTTGGACATAAACAGCTATACAAAAAGAAGATAAATGTACGGTGTATTGATTCAACAATAAGCATTGCAACTTAAAGATCTTTGTAGCCTCATACATAGGGATGGTCACTCTTGTATATGGAATGGGATTTGGTAATAAAGTATCTATGGAGTTGCATCCAGCAATCTCATTAACCTGCCTCTCATTTAGGGTTGAGAGGGATTGTTAAAACGTGAAGAAATCTCATTCTGCCTCTAAACAAAAGGATTGCATCCCCAACCTTTACAATCATTAGGGTTTTCCATGAAGAATTTCTTCAATAGCTCTTCTTACATCAAATCTTAAAAAATTGCCCAGTATATTTGCCCATGTTACAGAACACAGAGAAGGCTCTCTTTCACCCAATGTGCAATTAGAAAAGACTTCTATGTAATGGAAGATGATACAATTGGGTCAACATACATCAACTGTAAAGTAAACTAAATCCAAACAATAGATAATAATTTTGTTCCCGAGAATATATATATATATATATAGATGTAAGAATTCTCAGTTATGCCACATAAGATAAATAAGCTTCCCATACGCTAAAGGAATCCTAAAAACTGATTTGTGGGTGTGCATTATAGGTGCGATGTGACACATCTAAATGAATACTCACTACATAGTTTATCAACTCAACTGAGGCCAAAAAAATATGAGGCATGTAACAGTTGCAACTGTGAAACACAAACCAAAAGACATAATAGTGCAAAAAAGACAGCAGCGAAACAGGGAAGATAAGAATGTTCCCCAAGGACTCACCTCATCTTGAAAAACAAAAAACTGAAAACCACTCCTAGCACTTGGCCACATGCATCCAGGCGTAGGTTTTATTTCTTGCCACTGATAGGGGACATGAGATAAGCATCATAAGCTACCTGGTGAAGAAAATTCTTGATACAAAAAGGTGGACTACCATCAGAGAAAAGATAAGTGCTTACTTTGAACTGATCCAGATCAAAGATGTGTAAATCATTATAGTATCTGCATCATAAATTAAAAGGCCTCATGAGTTTCAGAAGGCAAACAGAAACCACAATAGAATCCAAATAATTTCGTATCTAAAGTGATTATGATTCTCATAAGATTAATGCTAATAAAAATTAAAGGTAACAAACACAGGATATCCAACCATGTTCAATGATACGTTTTTCAGTTTTTCTCAAAAAATATAAATGAATCTACCACTAATAAACATCAAACAATCACACATAAAACACAATTTTTCCTGCAAGATGCACCCTCTCATGCCAGCCAATCACAGAGAGGAACAGAATGACAGGAAAAACCAAAAAAGATATTTTGATTGATGAAATTCACTATTTGTCTCATCGTGGGAGGCTCACTATTTACAATACATATTCTGATATTCATACTAACCTAATTAGATTTCAAGCAATCTACTATGATAAGGTACAGTGCATCACTATTGGTAAAAAAAAAAAAAACATGTTCCCTTTTTGTTTTGAATGGTGAATTGGGCTAATCAAAGCAGAGCAGTACAAAAGATATATACTAAAAGAGCAGAGAGAAATACAAGGAGAACAAAGAAACCATCCAAAGAAGCAAAAGAGGATAGACAGAGACTCCTAAACAGGCCTAAGGCCCCAAATAGTGAAGCAAAAAGATTAAGATGATACTACTTCCCCCCATTTAAACAGCATAAGCTCCATAGGCACTCCCCAAAATTCTTGCAACACCGAAACCTAGGACGCAGCGAGAAATCTGCTTTCGTAGCAACAACTACTAAAGGAGAAGAACAATCTTCAAAGCAACGACTATTTCTCTCCTTCCAAACTGTCCAAATGTTAGCAACAAAAGATGAACGCCAAAGAAGCCTTCCTCTCTCGGACTGAAATCCAAACTTCCAAGCATCAAAGAGCTCCGAAATGGATCGAGGGAGGACCCAGCTACAACCAAAACAATCCAAGGTAGAAATCCAAACAGTTTGCGCGAACCTACAATTAAGCAAAAGATGATCCACAATCTCCTCCGCCGATAAGCATAGTGGACAAGCGTCGATTAGAACCACCCCACGGCGACAAAGATTATCCATAGTGAGGATGCTGCCTCGAAGAGCTAACCTACCGAACACCAGGACTCTAGGGGGAGCCTTGGTCTTCCAAAGGTAATCAAACCAATTATGAGAATTGTGAGTGTTTGATAGCACCACAAAGAAAGAAGATACAGAAAACACACCATCCTTTGAGGCAGCCCACACTCTATTATCATCCCTTTCTACAGGTATAAAAATCCGCCCAATCTTGTCAAGGAGATTCAGAAGGTTCTCTTCTTCTGACTCAATCAAATCTCTTCTGAAAATTGGACCCCAAAGGACCTTGTCCGCAACCCTATCCATATAATCAATCACCTTTGCTTGTCTGTTCCTAGCGCAACTGTACAGGTCAGGAAATTGCACCGCTAAAGGAGAATCCCCCACCCAAACATCATGCCAAAAGAAGATGTCTTCACCTGTCCCAACATGGTAACTGATTTGTGAATCGAATAAGTCCTTAATGCCCACAATATCTTTCCACCAACTTGAGAATCTATCGGATGGTCCAGCAACATCCCAACCATTCTGTCTCACCCCATATTTGGACAAAATGATGTGTCCATAAACTATCTGAATGTTCTCCAATTCTCCACAACCATTTCCCTAGAAGGGCTTGGATCATAATCTTTAGAGATTAGACCGCCCTCCCTTTTAGATCTACAAACTTTGTTCCACAGAACCAGATGATACTTTTTCTTAGTGCCTTTTCCTTGCCATAGAAAAATCCCGCTGCAACTTCTCAATTCGATTGATGATCGATGCCGGGCATTTCAACATGGACATGAAGTATGTTGGAAGGTTAGAGAGTGCCGATTGAATCAAGGTAATTCTTCCCCCGAGAGATAAGTATTTTGCATTCCATGTAGCCAGCTTCTGTTCTACTCTCTCCACCACCGGATTCCAAACTTCTTTGGAAGGCCTCCCAAGGCAAAGGGGCAACCCAAGGTAGGTGGTCAGAAAAGACCCAACCTTGCATCCCATTATGATCGCTAGGACCTCCACCAGATGAGCCTCCAGCTCAATACCTATAAGAGCACTTTTAGAGAAATTAACTTTGAGGCCCGAAACCGCTTCAAAACACATGAGGACTGCTACGACATGTTTTTATTTGCTCTTCCTCTGCTGCACAAAAAATTAGAGTATCATCAGCATACTGCAAATGAGTGACCGTTTGGCCACTAATCACTGGTTTAAATCCAGAAATCATACATGCCTCTCCCGCAACTGATATCGTACGACTCAACGCCTCCCCAACCATGGCAAAAAGGAGAGGTGAAAGAGGATCACCCTGACGTAGGCCTCTCTGAACAGCAAAGTAACCATTTGGAGACCCATTGGTCATAATAGGGAATCTAGCGGAGGAAACACACTTCAAGATCCAACCCTTCCACTTGAGCCCAAATCCCATTCTACCCATCAAGTATGATAGGAAATCCCAGTCAACTCTATCATATGCCTTTCCAAGTCTAGCTTACATAACACCCCTAGCAATTTGTCCTTGTGCCCAAAGTGCAAAGTGCAAACACTCGTTAGCAATAAGAACCCCATCAAGGATTTGTCTCCCATGCACAAAAGCTCCTTGTGATTGAGAAATGATGGATGGCATAATTTTTATCAGTCTCGCTGCCAGAACCTAAGCCAAGATCTTATATATACTTCCAATAAGATTTATTGGTCTAAAATCTTTCAAACAATCAGCGCCCTGTTTCTTGGGGATAAGAGTAATGAAAGAAGCGCCAATTCTATTTGGAAGCTTGCCTCTCAAGTGGAAGTCAGTCAAGAACGCCATGATATCCTCTTTTAAAGTATGCCAAAACCGATGAAAGAAGGATATAGGGAACCCATACGGACCCGGAGCTTTATCCCCTCTTAAAGCTAACACAGCCTCTCTGACTTCTTCCTTCTCAAACTCGCTTTCCAGATAAGCAGCATTCACTTCCCCAATAGTGTCAAACTGTAAATTATCCAGTGCTGGTATGTCCCACTCTTCCTTAGCATATAGGGTAGCAAAGAAATCTCTAATTGGTAATCTCACAGGTTATCTTTTCAACCTCACCCTCAAATTGACGTTGGAAGATCAAACATCATTAGCTTTCAAACTAGAGAATGAGAGTGATCATGTGTAATGACCTTGGTAAAGATCTCGTCAAGTTGTAATTTCAAAGGGGCAAAATAAGAATCTTTTTGTCCACTTGTCCCGCATGAAATGGCAACCAAATTTAAGGGAGCATTTGTGTAGCATCCGTTGGCTTCCACTTTTCTATGGAACACTGTGTTTTCCCTACCCCCATCCTCAATTAGAAATGCTTTTTAATGGGTTCGAGAAAAATCAAGGCTAAAATGACACTTTTTCTCGCAGATAAGTAGATAACTGTCCGCACCAAATAAAGGAAGCATTAGTCTGCAAGGAAGCGGACCACTTTTCCTTTCCTCATCCACGGAAAACGCGTTACACAAACGTGCCCTAATTGTTTAATGTTTAGTCTATTAGTAGAAAACCAGATTAGAAGTGATTTGACTAGCATCAGTATTGTACGCATGAAAAAGAGCACGTTCTTGTGGCAGAAATTGAAGATAAAAAAGACGACGTTACCATGGATGAAAATAGCGGCCGCCGCCGCCATGCTACGGCCGATTTATCGACCGTCGCACCCGTAGTGGCGGCTACAAGGTGAGAAAATTTCCTATTTTTCAATTTTTTTTAAAATGCATAGTAAGACTTATTTTTTTTCTTCTTATCTCCAAATAACATTTCTGCACAACTCTTCTACCCTTTTATATTTAAAAGAACACCAAAAAGCACATGATCTCGCCGAATTACAGTCGATACAGAGAGTTCTTCTCATTGATTCTTCTCTAAGTACATCTTATTAGACACCCCCTTTGGTAGATGTATTTTTTTCTCTAGGTACTCTTAAGTCTTGACTTCATTACATAGATTTTTCTTTTATAAGCCTTTCATTAGTTTCTAAGTTAGCATAACTAAGCAACATGAACACATGTGAAAAAAAATGATCATTGCTATTATTTTCTATTTATACAGCGATACAGGACCTCATATAGTGAGGGGACCGCTACACCCCCTTACCTTAGTTACTTTTGCAAAAAAAAAATACATTTTCTCTCATTTTCCAATATTCTAGATTTTCTAGAATTTTTTCATATTTTTTTGACGATTTTTCCAAATCACACCACTACGCCACTACACCCGCCACTACCGCTATTTTCATCCTTGGACGTTACAGCCACAAATCTCAGAACAAGAAGAGGGCATAGCAAGATATTCTACCTGTATAGGAAAATTTGGAAAACTAATTTTGTTCTTATTAATTTTACAAAAGAACTATACAAAAATGGGCCAATAGATATTCTGCCTGTACAGGCATTAAGACATCCACTAGAAAAGAAATTTTCACTTTCTAGAAATCCTAGAAGACAGAGAATTCTCAGAAGGACGAGTTATACGAAGATGTCTGGAATAGTTCATAAAACCATACAAGACATGGTGAGATAAATGAGGTTGCTGACGTTGAGATCTATGGTTGTATACGAGACATGCTCCCCTTCATCCATCTGCTATGTTGCTATTAGACATTGAATTCAAAGGTTCAAAATTCAAAGCTATGGCGGCATCCACTGCCTTGAGATTTACCAGTAAATTTTAGGATTCATGTGATAACCATGCAAACACTGATCTAAAGAATGAATCCCATTTGAAAGCAAACCTTAGGATTCAGGTATTTAATCATGTTGAGATTCATACAGGGACTATTTTGTGATTTCTGTTTAATTCGGGACTTACCAATCAATAAAACTGATTCAGGGACAGTTTTGTAACTTTATAATATTTCATGGACTTTTTGTAACTTCAAAAAATTTTATCAATTCAACACATTGCTGAAGGACTAACACTAAATCTACCCAAAGTCTCTCTCTCTCTCTCTCTCTACTCTATCAAATCACATAGGTGATTCACTCGAACAAGAATAGCAACAGCAGGATGCCCATTTTTTAGTGTTTCTTTTACTTCAGTTTTTTTTTTTTTAAGTGTCTTTCTTTTACTTCATTTTCTTTCGATTTTTGGTGTTTCTATTTTAAGAGGTAATCTATTGATTAAGAAAAAAAAACCCTCAGGATAAAATTTTGTAAGATTTTGGAGAGGTTTTACAGAGAAACAAGAAATAACCATGCAACTAGAGTGTTACTATAGGTCTAGGCTTTGCCCTACATTTTTTTTTTTCTTTAGTTTTTTCTCTTTTTATAATGAATTACTTCTTCAACTTCAGGTGACATATACTGAAGATATAATGTTGACTACAACTATTTTATTTTTCCTAGCAGCGTTGATACCTCAAACATATATCATATATTACAGATTGAAATATGTAATGATGTTCTTCATATGATTGCATCATAGT
This sequence comes from Cinnamomum chago, assembly GCA_038049695.1. NCBI lineage: Eukaryota > Viridiplantae > Streptophyta > Magnoliopsida > Laurales > Lauraceae > Cinnamomum > Cinnamomum chago. The sequence goes on along the minus strand of CP142462.1, from coordinate 22,373,666 downwards.
GTTATTTGTCACTTTATTAATGGTGCTATGGATGGATTATGAACGTCCATTATTTTTCTTATTTTTAAAAAAAATTAGCATTTTTTCTATAAAATAAGAAATAAAAAATTGCACAATTCACAATTCCATTCAATGTGTGACCCCTTGAAATATTTAAGGTATGCTTGCGAAATCCAAAACAATGGATGTACCAACAAGCCATGTATAGAATAAAATGAGCAAGAGTAATTTGATCTTATAATCCCAGCCGTATAATGACATCATGAGCATGAGATTCTTCAAATCTCAGCCATTACAACCATATAAGACTAATGATGACAAGATGTACCCCTATGACTGGATGAAACACGCAACTGAAATATACTAAAAAGAAAAACAGTATTTTACTCTATTAGAAACTGTGCCATGACTTCCCCGATAATTTTCATAACTACAAAAACATGGGCTCATTGGAAAGCTAATTGAATAAACTACTATCAAAAGCTCCCAATTTTGTGGTTTGGACATCATTTCACACATGAAAAAATGGCCTCAAAATGGGGGAAAAATAGGGTTGCAACTTTGATGCAGAGCGGGGTACCAGGTGTGGGGCGGATAGGGATGGAGGGTGGAAGGATAGGTTAGGCTTTCGCCTGAAAATTGGCCTCATGCCAAACTACCCATCGCAGGCAACGAAGAAGAGAGAACTCTGAGATACACTCAAGAAAATTTCATTAATCATTAATTGTGAATAGCCTAGGAGGCTTTACAATGCTTAAATATGAGAAAACACAAACACAGATCTAATCTCAACCATCTAATAATCCTACGGTTGAGATTAAAACATCTCACTTAACTAAATAAAGGGCATAAATAAATGAAAATAACTCTAAATAAGATAAGGATAACTGGGCTGGGCCCAAAGGCGGGTTGACCCATGGGGGACCATGAATCTGTCCTGCATCAAACTTGGGCAAGGGAAAACCTGAAGCTGAATTAGGTTGCACTTGTTTAGGTTCAGTTCAGGTTTGGGCATGGACCTTAAAAACCTCATGGAGTTTGTGCCAGGTTCAGGTTTGGGCTTCAGGTACTCAAATTTGACCTGGGCGCCCATGTTATCTCTAAGAATATGTACTGTAGAACACATGTATATTATATAGTTTATAAGAAACTTTAATACATAGCCGTATATAAATTTCCTAAATTTTATAGTTTATACTTTATACCCTTTTGAAAAGAAAACACCACCAAGAATTTTGGCACCAACCTAACCCGTGTCCATCTAAATTGCATCAGAATTTGCAATTTGCTTCACATTGAGGTTAGGCATTTTACTGTTTCATCCAGATCAGATTCAGGTTTGGGTTTACCAACACACAATTCAGTTTGGGCTTGGGTTGAGGCAATACTGGATCTGACCCATTTGAGTTGCACCCCTAAAAAACCTACTACAATGGTGCTACTTTGCTGCACTATCCATGTGACAAAAGCTACTTGACAACCTAGCTTACATTACTTTTACAGTCCCCATTTTGGTTTATGTATAGACAATCAGCCACAAGTGCTCCATCCAGCTATTGTGTAATAAAAGTCACTCTTAAATGGAAATTATTTTGATGTATCTAGCTGAGTTTACCATCTCATTACCATGAAAAGAAAAATGAAGTCACCATTCTTTAAAAAAAAAAAAGAAAACAAAAATGAAGTTGGAGTTTACCACCTTACTACCATAACAAGAAAAAAATGTGAAGTCAGTAAACAATCATAAAAGGCATCTTTAAACCTTTGAAAAGGTAAACAATTTCCATACAATAGAATGGTCAAGCACTGTTCTCATAATCAACTGTTATTTATTAATGGGAAAACTACAAGATGTATATATCATGCTACAAAATAGGAAGTAACTCAAAGTAGATATATTGAAGCACATTAGTTTGTGTCTTCCTTCTGACCAAGCTAATGACTTAAGAGAGTCACCTTATAACATTAAATGGAATCGTCCAGCAAATTAAACAGAAATCCTATGATGCCCAGTTACAGCAGGAGACAGATTTTTTTCACAGAATAAAGTATTGAAATATCCGGATATCTAGCAGCAAATGGATCCAAATATGGAAACAATTAAGCACACTACCATTTGAAGAACTAACAATGAAATACATCAAACAAACTCCGAGATAAAAAAAAAAAAAACAGACAACAATGCACCCATAATATTTTAGGGAGCATAATTACAAAACCAGTAGTCCTTAAATATGTGGCTTAAAGCCTACAAAGGTCAATAATAAATTAACAAAACCATTAAAAATATTAGAAGGTATATAAGGGGCTAAAAAGCAACCTCACTTCTCTAAGAGTGTCATAAAAGCCACCAAAAACAATAATCTTGTGTTTGTATAATACCTGTCACATACAAAGATTAAATAAGCAAATAAGAAAGAAAAAATTGAGAGTCACAGAAGCATATGGTGGCCAGGTAGTCTAAGTCTAGCATTCAAGAGTGGAATGTTAAATATGAAGCACAAGAAACATAGGTGTCTAATGTGTACACTGAAAATCTTGATGTAAATACATAGTTGACTTTTTTTTAAGATAGGCAACAAAGATTTAATGCCTCAAGGAAAAAAAGGCAGATGGCATATTCAATAAGGGGAAAGACTGAGAGCAACCCGCTGGGGGGGTGGGTGTGTGGGTGTGGGTGTGTGTGTGTGCGTGTGTGTGTGTGTGAGAGAGAGAGAGAGAGAGAGAGGAAGGGGGGACAGGAACTTGGGCCTGAAAACTAAAAAAAAAAAAAAAAAACTACCTATGAGCAAGGAATCAGTTTCAGGGTTCAACTTGATCACCACTGAAACTGAGTAGACTCAACAGTCAAGTCAACTGATTCAATTCGCATCTTGCTTGAGTCACTTGTCCTTTTAGGTAATCAACTCACATTTCTAACATGAATGTTTGTCACTGAAATCAGTCAGGTTGCAAAGTAACCTGTTATGCAGCTTTGGAAGATGAAAGAGTTTCGTCAAAAAATAACATCGAGTTGTTGTTACTTGATATGAGCTCACTCTATCACAAACATACCATGCGATGACCTGAGCGTGCACTTGGACACCCCTTCAAAAGCAGTTGCTCCCATTGATTTGATTTCAAATCCAACATCCAAAAGTCCTGTAATATTGGAAAAGAACAAAGAAAACATAAGGTCTTTTACTGCAACATGATGCTCTCTAAAAAGTTTACCGAAGATCCTCCTATTTCTTGTGATCATAACCTCCCATCCTCTGACTCCATTCAGTTCTATGTAATCCATCAAGAATTCATACAAGAATAGACCAATCTCATGCAGACAATGAACAAAGTGACAGAATCAGATGTCAAATTGATATTTAGGATCTTTGTCCCCACCCCAACAGCATAATTGAATCAGGAAACAAACTAGAGGGCATGCTCACAATATAGAGAGGGAGGGAGAGGGAAAGGGAGGGCAATTACCTTGTAGTGATGGAACCGCTCTTGATTTGGGGAAGTAAACTCACCACCTACATGGAAAAAAAACGAAGTAAAAAAAAGAATTACTGACCACATTCAAAGAGAGAACTAAGAATCGATAGACGAGTCAAAATGCTAGTTTACCAAAAATGTAAAGATGATTCTTCCAAGCAACAGCCTGATGCGCGCTACGAGGCGGTGGGCTATTTGGGCTCGAGACCACTTTCCATTCACTTTTTTCTATATCATACCGATAAAGATCGCCATATACAAATGTCTTCAACAACAATTTTGTCAATCAGTAACATATTATCGCCAACCATTTCAAACAGAAGATAAATAATAGCATGACATGCAAATCCATCACATCAAATACATCATACTCAGAAACTTATATAAACACTCACCTTATTACCATTGTAGAATTCACCCCCGTAAAGAATCAACTCCGTCTCTTTCGTAGGGTTGATGTTCAGCTAGATGAATTAAACAGCAGTCGTCAGAGCTAGATGTCATAATGCTTTCAGTTGAAAATTACAATGTTTAGGCTGCCATTCAGCTTTTCCTCGAATTGAGTAAAAAAGAAGTACCAAGTTCTGTATTTCTCAATAAAACGAGACAAGTAGTTGTTGAGAAAGAACCCTTTTTTTAATACCCAAAAAAAAAGGAAAACTCAAAGATTTGGAAATTTTAGAACACTAGAATTCTAAAACATTATTTCGACTAATACAAGTTTTAGCCTTTAGCGTACATATATTTTAAGAAAGCAGTGAGGATTTATTAAGAGACCTTTACCTAAAAGGTACCAACATAAGATCTATAACATTGCTTACGATATCAATTTGAATGCTAATGTATCCAAGTTTATCCTAATATATTCATTTGGTGATAAATACAAAGTATCAAATAATTGAATGTATAGGAATGCCATGGTTTCTCTTTCTATCTCCCGTTTCATATCTATTTTATCATATTTTCATATCGATAGAATAATTTCTTTAAGTACATGAGTATACTAAAAAGGGGACTAAATAAGCAACTGAGAAAGCAGACTACATCAGAAATTACGGAAAATCTCACTACTAAGAACAATCTAATATTCTTTTCTCGCCATCCTTTATTGAAATCAAAAACCTGTTCCACAGACTTCTCCTTAATACTTTACCATTTTTTTCTTCCCCTCCAAACTAAATGAAAGATTGGGTGGGAAAAATCAAAAATCTTACAAAACATCTGATCTTTTAGAAGAATCCATACCCCTAGTTCCGAATATTTATCCCACCATATGTCAGAGAAAAACAAGGGATCATTTGTTTGTAGTCATTTACACATAAATGATTGCCATGTGTAATGATTATGCATCATCACGTTTGTGATGAGTAAATGAGGTGTGAAAATGGTGCGTAAATAAGGCCAATTACACACAAAAATTTTCACACAAAGAGGTGTGAGAATTCACTGTTACACCTCTTGCAAAAGGCGCTAGTACACTCTTGCTATTCATTCCCGTCAGCCTCATATTTGTAATCCAAACTATTTAGTTTGTTTATAGGACCGACCAACCCAAGACCTTCAAGCTGATTATCTTATAACTTCATAGATTTTGAGTGATTTGTGAAAAAGGCCTGACCTATAGATCTAATTTACTACACTTCTGTGGACCCAAAACTTCAAGATCCAAACTGTTCAATATTCTTCTATTGATGGTAAACATCAAAGCATATAGTTTCATATGTTAATTCTTCTCGGATTTTGAGAAATCTATAAATAAATAAAAAAAAAGTCCAAATACATCCACAACCATTGGATGTACTCGTTTACTCATGTGAAAATGATGATTTTGACAAACATGGTAATGTGTTTCACATGTTTAACATTTACATATATAGCATTTACATATGTAAAACCATTTTCAAAAAAATTATGTAAAACCCATTTTCTTACGCCAAGCATGAAGGCAAACAACCCCTAAGCCACCAAAAATTTACGCCCAACCCAAAGAGGAACAGTGAACAATTCTTTGCACAAGGGGCATAAAGGTAATGAATTAGACAGAACAATGCATCTACATGACACTATATCCATGTTGCAAAAATTTCTTGGTATTGCAAACCAACAAAAGGCTTCAACTTCTAGACAAGCTAATCCATCGCAAATCAAAGAGCAAGCCAATAAAAAATGTCCGAAGAAATAGGTTAGGAAAAAATTTGGCCTGCAATTCACAGGAAGTAGAATTCTGAATCCTCTTATTAAATGCATTTTTGTAAAGGAAACGATCATTAAAAAAACAAAACAGATTCTCAGAACCCATGAACCTGGAACCCAAGCCCATGGAGACAACTTTAGACCACCCACGCTCCAGTAACACCCTCAGAGACACCACCCATTACAACCTATGAAATTTGAACTAAAATGTCAAAAGAAGCACCCTTACCAAAATATCCTCTCAGAAACACAACCCATCACCCACCATAAAATTAAACCATTTAAAAAAGGCCAACCAAACAGAACTAGGGGACTCGAACTGCACTTATATCTTTCTTTCCAAACCCTGGACAATCGACATAAAATTTAAGACATCATCCATTCCTCAATTCCCAAAATCATTCCATGAAACCACTTTTTCTCCAAAGAGCATCATTTTGTTCGCTATAAACCACCATTTACTAAGCCCAATTACTTTTTTTAGCGCTGCCAAATCCAAAATCTCAATTCCTCTTAAACTTTTTCATATCCTCCCAATGTATCAAATGTACTTTACTCGTAACCTCAATGCCACCAAATCCCAAACCTCCATTCCTCTTAAACTTTATCACGTCCTACCAATTCATTGAATACACTTTACTATTATCCTCATACACACGCACTTTCTCGTGACAAACATATGTCAGACACTAGATGATTGCAAAAAATATTTGCCAATGATGATTTAATTGAAGTTGTTTGGCCAGTAAAAACAAGCATTAGAAATCCCAGGTAGTGTGCTTCTATTTTGTCATCTTAAAATCATGTAATGCATCATGTAAGATGCTCCATACTCTTATCCAATAAAATGATAGAATATGTGCTAAAAATATTTCCAACTTCTACATTTTCCTAAAAGAAAAAACTCAGTACATACGCCTTATGCAAACAATCATGCACAAAGCATATCTTGCAACAAGTATAATTTAGACATCCTCAGTAAATCAGAGGCTTTAAAGATTGTCATTGAGACTAAATGTGTTATACAGAGAGGTTAGATGTGATAAAAGGCTACATTGCATTCAACATCAAACTATTCATTCGAAAACAATCACATAATTACAATTATGTCTCAACTAGTAACAAAAGTCAGATAGGAACTATCATACAATGCAATGCTAGCCAAAGCCAGTAACAAGAAAACGCAATGCAATCTTTTTATAAGAAACCCAATCATCTCACAGAAAAAACACCCCCTATTTCTTTTAATCAAGTGAATGTAATTCAAAACGTGAATTGGTAAAAGCCCAAGTACCGAACAGTTTGATCGAGGGGAAGGCGCGGGGACATTTTCTTCAACATGGACTTCTTTTTTTTTAGCTTCTTCTTTCTGGATGCTCATCTGCAAAGCAAGCAGACCATCCAATTTCAAAGAGGAACAACACTATGATGCAAAAACAGAGCAGATAGAGAGAAAAGATTGGATCTTTAGGCGATTTCTGCCGAGAAACAAGTGACCCAGTTCGATTTAAGTTGAGATTGTACCAAGATGGCATCGATGTCATCTTCCTCGTCCAGCTTCTTGCTCTCTCTGCGGGCTCTCTTCTCCTCGGCTTTTGCCGTCCTCTTCTCTGTCTTCTCTTTTCCCTTTCCGGGCTTCTTCGTTTTCTTCCCCATTGCTTCTTCTTCTTCGCGTTCCAAACGCCGCTTGCAGAAGAGTGAAGGAGTTTTGTTCTTCAAGTAAAAATTTTGAAGGAGAGGAGGGTTTTAGGGCCTCCTGTTTGGGAGGGGACTTCTTTGAGTTTTGACCCAAACACTCAGCGTTTGGAATAATTATTATAGTATTTGATTTACACAAAATTGGCAGAATCACCGTTTCCTCCGAAATCACCATTCCTTTATACTGGGGATGCATAGAAATGATCATTTCATTCCTTCTTGTTTTTTTGTTGATACCGAAATACCCCTAATAATAATATAATAATTTATATTATTAATAATATTATAATTATATAATAATTATATAATAATTATATTAAATATAATTATTTATAATTATAATTATATAAATATTAATAAATTATAATATTTATAAGAGGATTTAATCGGAAAAAAAACTTAATCCGGACGTGTTACGCAATCAAACACTTTAGCAAGTAGGGCACCATTAGAGCAATTGGGCCCGATTTTTATTTTTTTTTACCATTTTGTCACATGGTCGGCGCCGACCTTATTTATACTAAATAAGGTCGGCGATGACCCTATCCGCGAACACTATTAGGGCTCAAATCCCTGTTTCTTCTCATTTGTTTCTTTCTCTCTTCCAGCCTACCCTCGAGACTGACCTTGGGCGAACAACGATGAGCAGTTACTTCCATTTTACAACCATCAGCCTTCAAATCGAAATCCTCAAGTGCTTCTCTTTCCTTCGTCCTTGATTTCAATAGTTTTTTCCATCGTCCTTGACTTCAATCGACACTCCAGATGTATAAATCTCCTTCCTTTTTGAATCATTTTCAATGTTTTTGTATTTTCCCTCCATTTTGTTTTCCCGCCATCCCTCATATAATATCGAAGTGCATGGTTTGTTATCTTCAATGTCATATTCAATTTGTACATTGTTTGTTTGCTTTGATTAGGGTTTGTAGATTTCAAATTTAGGGTATTTTTGGTGTGCATTTTTTTTTTTTTTTGAATTATGGTAGTAGTCGTCGTTGTGAGATCACAAGTGGAATTCCAAGTAAAATCGTGTAACCTAGCGCCAATAGCAGAGGCCAAACAGGGATAGATCCATGCATTCACCTGTACGGTGATATGTAATTTTCTAGGGACTCATAATTGTGTCATGTGGTTTCACACTTCAAAGACCAATTTGTTTGATAAAGCTTAAACATTTCTCATTGGTCATTGCTATGTTTATGACCTATATTCGTTCTTGTTTAGGAATGGATTTAACTTTGTTTGCTTGGCTTAGTTACTTTACAGCTAGTTTACCAGAGGAGGGAACTTCAAATCCCACATGCCATCATTAAAATGGATTAGTCATTCCTCCTTGCAAATCAGCACTTAACTCTGAAGCTTATTGACAATCTTGCTTTAGTTTATTCTCCAGATTAGCAAGTCGCATCTTCCTTGGCCTAGCCTTATTTATGCTATATTACAGTATGAAGGGTGCATCAATATGGCATATTAAATCCAAAAACAAAGACAACAACCAACACATTTGATGGCATTTTCCAACAGTTCTAGAATCTTCAAACTCTTCCTCCATAAAAATGACTAAGAAGAGTCATAATTCCATCACAAATCTAACCTGCTGTGATGAGGCCCAGTGTAGCATGGGAAGTAATAAGGCATAAAAATAATTATAGGATCCTAAATCCTTGATCACTACAATGGTGATGATGATAAATCTACATACATGTAAGAAAAAAAATCAGACATTGAGTTGGATGGGGGAGCCTTTATCCATGAGACCTCGACAGCGGACAAATGATTGTACAACCCCACTATAAAAAAGACCACACCCCAAAAAATATCCCAGGCAACCTTTAGCCTGCTGTTGGCGGCTTCAATATGAGTATCAAAGAATGAAACAAGGAACAATCCACATTTAAATTAATAAAGCCAAATGTGGATAGCTAGGATCTTCCACATTAGGATAGTTTTTAAATTAGCCTAATCCAAAGCGGGCCTCCTGGATCAAAGGTCTAGATCATGTCACAAAACAATGGGCTACACATTCAAATACCCAAAAGTTCATCGTGGGTATTGTAGAGCCAAGGATCATGTAATTCCTCACCCACATGAACTACAACATGGAAGCAATTGAGTAGCTATGTTTTCAAGTATCGCTGCCACTGCATTCCAATTAATCATGCATTTTATTGATCATATAGATATTTATTTCTTCCAACGAAATGGATCATCAAAGATTAATGTACACACTGAGATTTAGGAGCCACTGAAAATTTTTAATGGTGAGCTAGAAGGGCATCAATATTACGCTTCCCTTCAGGCCCTTTACTGTACCATGCAGAAATATAATCATCATACATAACTCCATGATATCGAAGAGGAGAGTACTCTGAGACAAGTTCAGAAGCTAGAGATATCTTTCTGATCTTTGATGGGTGATAAAATGTTGCAACAGAAAGCCGTGGCTGATGGGCATTTACAATAGCACGATGTTGAGCACTAATATATTCACCATTGCTTATAATCTACAGTTAAGAGTTCTTGGGAAATGCTTCAGCAAAAGGGAAAAAACTAATTTCACGTAATTGGTTCATACAAGTTCAAGTGGGAAAAAAAATAAGTGCAATAAAAATAATAGAGGTTAACTTCTTTTTTTCCGACCGTGATCAAATAGATAAGATTGAAGTGAGAAATCACTTCCTAGAGGCTGAAAGTAGAGAAACTAGACTGTAAACATGTAATATAAGAATCATAAAAATACCCTGTTGACAGGATACAGAAACTATTCACAAAAAATTCTCTGAAGTGCCAATCATCTAAATGAAAAATCATGAAAACGGCATATAAAGAAAAGCAAGTTGAAAGGTATTCAGGATATATAATTTCTTTCTGGAGTTTTTCATAAAGTGAAGGGTCTACTTTCCCACAGTAGTTATGAAGAACTGCATCAAAACAAGGACAATGTGCAAATGCCCATATAAAGACTATCGGAACACATAATAACTTCTAAGTTTAAGGTTTCAAACAGGCACTCAAATTACTTTTTACTAGTCAATGCTATCATGTATAATTGGATGTACACAAATGTCTAAAGACAATATCACCAGTGCTGAAGTGCCCCGCAAAGAAGCTAGTACCTCAAATGCACAACTAGCGGTTCTTTTATGCGAGCAAGAGCATCACATCTCGGCCACTGTTCAACGTGGTTTGGTATACTCTCTTCCATAAAACCAGTAATCAATTGAACTTCCTTTTAATCTATGGCTAACGTTATTAAAACTTTCATTTTTTTCGCAGGAGTTGGGCACATATAAATGCTTTCCCACTAACCCCGACTATCGGCAGTGGGACCTCAACGAGTGACAGATGCAGTGGGTTGCCGATGCCGGGCTGTATCATCTGGCTCAGATGAGGTGGATGAGGATTGACCATGCATTGATCATATGGCTGATCGAGCGGTGGAGGCCGGAGACAAACACATTTCATCTCCTATCCGGCGAGGCGACCATCACATTAGAGGACGTAGCATACATCTACGGCCTACCTATTGATGGTTCGCCCGTAACGGGCCGGACATACACCCACTACGAGATCGATGATTTATGTCGGGAGCTTTTTGGTGTGGTGCCCTAAATGAAAGAAGACTACAATGGAGTCTCCCTTAAGTTCACATGGCTGGAACGCATCTTCCGTCCCACTCCGGAGGAGTTGAGGGAGAAAGAGAAGCCGAAACCAAAGGGAAAGAAGAAAAAAGGAAAAGGAGATGTGAAGAAGAAGACAGCAGAGGCCGATGATATACTTAAAACTCGGGCCTATTTGTTTTTTTTTTTTTGTGGTGGGACAGATTCTTTGCAATTCTTCAGGGGCACGAGGCGCCTTTTATATTTTAGAGTTGTTTAGGGAGTTTAGGCTTTATTCATGGGCCTACGCTTTTTTAGCGAACTTGTATAGAATGCTAAACAAGGGTGTATATTGGAAAGGGGTCTAGAGGCGTGAGATGCCCGACCCTACCGATGAGGGGGATGCTGTGGAGAAGAAGTTTAAATCTCTTTCTGGCCCCCTTCAGCTTCTTCAGGTGAGCTTGATATAATTTCCCTTCATACTTTCACTATTTATATCTTAATATTCTAATGAATCCCTTTCTTTTAACAGATCTGGGCTTACACCCGAATGAAGATTGGTAGAGGTCTAAGTCCAAGCAACCGCTTAGACCATGACATACAGTTTCCCCTCATGGTTACATGGGCGAACCGACTTTTAGGAATGACCCATCTTACGAAGGTGAGAGAAGTACGAAAGCAACTCAATTACATCACGTCCAAAGAGGTAGAAAGATTTCATTTCAATTTCCCATTAATTTGAATAACTTACTCAATGCTTTATGCACAGTTTGAGTAGCAGCCATATAAGAAATACGGAAATGATTTTTTTAAGCATGTCAAGAAAGCTGACAGAGCACTCTTCACAACAGACTCTCCCCTTATCTCATACTGGGTGTTGGAGCATCACCCTACTCTTAGGGTCATGAGACAGTTTGGCCTGAGACAGACGGTACCTCCACGCTTCGTCAGGCCCATATTGTGGAAAGAAAATAAGGGGAGATCCGTGATAGATTGGAGTCTAGTGAATGAGGAGGAGGTGAAGTCATGGGAAGCTCGGGCAAACAATGTGCTCAAGAGAAAAGGAAAAAAAATCAAAAGGGGGAGGAGGATGAAGAAAAATATATGAGATGGTATGAGGCGAATACCATCATGCATATTGGCCGTGTCAGGCAACGGGACGAGCCACAAAGGGATCCTCCCCCAGAGCCCAAAGCCCAAGCTCATACAGTCCCACATACCCAAACCCAAGTATGACGTTCACACCTTTTGCATCCCTTACTTTGCTTCACATTGATTTTGTTAATATATTTTCTAACAAGATCCTTTCAATATGTCCACTACAAGTCTCTCTCTTCCTCAACCACGTGGTACGGTCATGCGATCGTTCGATCGCTGCAAATGTGGACCTAGCCACCTTCATAACTTCGATTAAGAGAAATGTCAACAGATTTAGGTCCACATTTAGGACTACGTACCAGGACTATGTCGAGACATGTAGTTCATCCGATCAGGAAGTTGATGATACTCTCGTAAGGATTTAATTAAATTCGAACATTTCATTTAGTGAATTGATGAATGTTTTTTGTGATTTTCTCACCATAACTTGCTTCATTTTGCAAACCGTCAAATCGCAAAAGCATGTAAGGATTAAGAGGAAGTCCTCTAAAAACCCCGATAAGAAGCCTCGACCTAGTATCGAGGCTCCCTTGATGATAGATGATTCCCTCGTCAAGGCATCAGCCTCCCACACTTTGCATGCGAAGCAAAAAAAATGAAGCCGATGCAAGTAATTTTGACGCAGCTTTTGGCGATGTAAATGAAATCCCTATCGAGGATCTTATCTCCGTCTCGCCCGGTCCTCAAGGATACAACACTCCACCGAAGGGCATTAGCCAGGCAATCATTGTATCCCCCACACAGGCTACAATCCATTCTTTGATATGGAGGTGTAAGCATATACCGAAGCTAAGGAAGATCCCCGGATAGGTTTCTGGATTATCAACATCCATTGCCCCAAACGGTTTATGTTCTGTCGGATGTGGAGAAGGAACTGTTGATGGATTTCTATAAATATTATACGCATAAGTAACTGCAATTGTTGAAAAGTCTTCCATAGTAATGCAGTCTTTGTTTGGTTTTTTACTAATTCAACGTCGAAATACCCATTGCATTGACAGGAAATAGGAGCTAGTTATAATCATCTCGTGTGTCGATTCTAAGTCCCTAAGATATTTATTGGACGAGGGCACTTGGATGGACTCTAGTATCATATATTTTTGGTTTGAAGTGCTACGGGAAATGTGCAAGGATGCATACTTGGCTGACCCTAGTACATGCGTAAGTTCGATAAAAAATGAAAGACACTTTGATTTTCCACTCAGTTGGTTAAATGTCCTCTCTTGTTTGATGTCTGAGATGCTTGTCTTGCAGAGTTACCAGGAAAAGGGTCTAAAGACTGGGGATGACATGGCCTTTGGGCCAAAGGGAGAACGTGTAATGGATGCGATGGAGTGCAAAACTCTAGTCTACGTGATTCACGCTCACAACCATTGGTCCTTACTCATTGGATATGTCGATGAGAACCGCTGGGAGTACTATAACAGTTCAAAGGGAGAGATCTGGGGCCAAAAGACCTGTGAAAGATTCGTAAGTACATATTTGCTCCTCTCTTGGCAGCAAAATGTTTGGATAGTACATAAATTTCATCCGTTGATGTATCATTCAATTTCACTTTGTTTGGACAGATATTGTGGCTTCAACAACGATTTTTGGATCACGGGTGGTCGGTGCCTATGATGTGGACGATGACGACAAAGACGGACATCCCATTTCAAGAAAATGAAAATGATTGCCGGTTGTTCGCTTGTGCATTCGCGGAACATTGCATATATCGTCGTCCCATCGAGTTCACCCAGTCAGACATCCCGTACTACCGGCGGAGAATTGTCATCGACATATTTGAGCAAAGCTGGGTTCAAAATGCTTCAAGGATTAACCTCCCTCCACTCCCAGTTTTGCTCCCTGACTTGTAGTGAACAGTTCCTCTATGCTACATGTGTTGTAATTTTACTTGTAATTGAAATGGTTATGATGTGAATGTTGTGAATTCCTAACTTTGGATGTTGATTTCTAACTTGTATATGGGATGTTGATTGAAAGTGGATTGAATCCATTTTTGTATATTGGATGTTTGAGCTCTTTTGTTACACTGTGTTGTTGTATGTATTTTGATGTAAATGTTATAGTCTCTGCATATTATTTTTTTTCCTTCTTCATACAGCGTCATCACCGACCTTGTACGACTAAAACATATTCGAAAAGTTACAACTTCCATCACAAAAGTTAGGAAACCTGCGTCGGTGATGACCTTATTTACAGCGCTAAGGTCATCACCGACCCTGTAACACTAAATTTTACTGGAAAAGTTACAACTCTTGGTTAGAAAAGGGGATACCTGCGTCGGTGATGACCTTATTTACAAAGGGTAAGGTCATTGCCAACCCTGTAGGAGTAAATCATAGTCGAAAAGTTACAACTCCATGATGAAAAATTAGAAAACATACGTCGGTGATAACCTTATTGACAGCGCTAAGGTCATCGCCGACCCTGTAACACTATATCCTACTGGAAAAGTTACAACTCTTGGTTTAAGAATTATTGAAACCTGCGTCGGTGATGACCTTATTTTACATAGATAAGGTCATTGCCTGTAAAATAAGGTCATCACCGATCCATACTTAGATTTTTTTGCCAAACCTTCTTGGAAAAGTTACAACTTTTGGTTTAAAAATATTGAAACCTGCGTCTGTGATGACCTTATTTTACATAAGTAAGGTCATCGCCGATCCATACTTAGATCTTTTTTTGCCAAACCTTCTTGGAAAAGTTACAACTCTTGGTTTAAAAATATTGAAATATGCGTCGGTGATGACCTTATTTTACATTATCGCCGACCCATACTTAGATTTTTTTGCCAAACATTTTTGGAAAAGTTACAACTTTGGTTTAAAAATATTGAAACATGCGTCGGTGATGACCTTATTTTACATAGGTAAGGTCATCGCCGACCCATACTTAGATTTTTTTGCCAAACCTTCTTGGAAAAGTTACAACTTTAGTTTAAAAATATTGAAACATGCGTCGGTGATGACCTTATTTTATATAGGTAAGGTCATCGCCGACCCATACTTAGATTTTTTCTGCCAAACCGTCTTGGATAAGTTACAACTTTTGTTTTAAAATATTCAAACCTACGTTGGTGATGACCTTATTTACATAGGTAAGGTCATCGCCGACCCTGTAATCAATTTTTTTCACATTACTCTCCTGAAAAGTTACAACTTTTTGTTAGAAAAATAGCTAACATGCATCGGTGGTGACCTTATTTAACACTATTAAGGTCATCACCGACCCTGTAATGAAACATTCCACGTACATTAGATAAAAATCCATGCAGAGTCTTTACGTTGCCATAACTGCATTACATCATCTTCGAGAAAATCAATTGGGTTCCACACCTCTTTTCAAAAGAAATGATAAATTATACAAAAGCATCCAAATGTGTAAAACATTGTTTCAAAAGAAATGATAATTTATACACAAACTTCAAAAAATGCAACAAAAAACAATACTTCCATGTTAATAAGACAACCCATAAACATACATTCAAAAAAAACTTTCCAAGAAACATACCCCAAAACAAAAAAATTACAAGAGCGTCCCCAAAACAGAAAATCCATAAACGTCATTGTTGAATTGGCGAATTTTTACAGCCGCCACAGTTGTGACCCCTCTCTTTACAAGACGAACAAGTTACGACTCTTTTCTTGCGATGTCGATCTTCAACTCAGATCTTGTTTTTCTTTGGTCGACCCGGGTACTTGGTAGCCAATGGTGGGAGGACTCTCCCGGTGGTTAAATGCTGTTCACATTGCTTTCTATCATAGGTGGCATGAATTACATCACTGTACATTCGCTGGTACGTGCTTGTGAGGTACCAGTGCTCGCAAAACTCATATGGATTCATATTCCGCGCTTTCATGGCGACAACAGCATGGCAACATGGGATCCCAATCACGTCCCATTTGTGGCACGAGCATGTCCTGCGATCTAGATTAACTACATCAACATACTCTAAAGATTGTACTTGATATCCATTCAATGCTACTATCCTTACCATCAGCCTTCGCGATTCTTCCATCTCTGTGGCTGGGTACTTCTCTACGTATGATGTTAATATTGAAGTGATGCTTTGTACTTTAGTTGACCGTCTCTGAAAGAATTCCATGAGTTTTGCACGTATATCTTCCACCTGTTTTGTAATCGGGAGCACTCGGGTGTCTTTTAGTAGACTATTTGTGCACTCAGCAGCATTGCTGGTAAGCATGTCATACTTGCGTCCATGAGCAAATGTCGTTGACCAGAACTGACAGCTGATCGCATGGATGTAATTATATGCACACTCATCTATACTTTTTATGTGGTCCATGCAAGCATCGTACTCACAAGGTCGGTATAACCTCGCCACGCTCCAAAAATTTCTTATAATGCCATGGTCGTTGAAAGCCGTCGTTATGTTTTCGGCTATTTGATGGCAACAAAAACAATATTTTACGCTTGGCATTATGGCTTGTACTGCAGGAATCAGACCTTTCTAACTGTCGGATACGATTGTCGGAGTTTTTGGCTCACCCAACGACAAGGATAAGTGTGCAAGAAACCACTCCCAACTATCACGTCGCTTCGCTTCAGCAAAGGCAAATGCAATGGGGAACAATTAATGATTTGCATCATGTGTTACAGCCACCATTAGCACTCCAGGATATTTGCCACGAAGGTATGATCCATCCACCGCTATCAATGGCCTTACAGAGGTTTGGAATGACCTTAAGCATGGACTGAAGGACCAAAAGAAGCGCCTGAATCGTTCATCCTCCCTGATGTCCAACATAGTGTACGAATCGGGGTTGGTTTTATGAAGCTCGTTGCAATAGAGCGGCAATATCATAAAAGACTCATCGTACGATCCACGCACTTTGCACAGTGCAAGCTCCTTTGCCATATGTGCTCTCCTGTATGTAATGCGGGTCCCAAACTCAATCTGACATTCACTGATGATCTCCTTTGGCCTAAGATCATTATTGCATCACACCTTCTCTTCAATAATCTCTGCTACTAGCTTCGCAGTTGCTTGCCGATGTGCAGTTCCCATGAGCGGTTTAGACAACAATGTTTGGAATTATACTTTCAAACTCTGAAGTGTGGACCAGAATATACCATGGAGGCATGTATACGCCAGGGACAATCTACTCATTTACAACTCACTGTCACCATCTTCATGTTAGTCCTCTCGTGTTTCAAGGTGAAGTTGTTGTACATTGCATACTTTGCTATAGCTCTTCTAAAAGCCTCACGATCAGAAAACTCCATTTCTTCATTTTTGCTTCTAGTATCTCTTTCGACACCTGATTTAATTAGCTCGGCGGCTGCTGAACTTCCATTCCCAACCACATTTGTTGCGAGAGCACCTATGAAGCTGTGCACACTTTCGTTTCCATGCACATGAAGTATTTCTACATTGATTTCTTCGAACATTGACTCATTATCATTTGCAAAATAAGACAATGTTGTTGGGAATTTTATATCGTCAACCGGCTGTATATCGATCGTGGGAAATTTTTTCAAAGGTGGAGGTGACAGTGATAGCTTACCCTTTAATTTATTATCAGGCTTTTTAATGCTAGGAGGGTCTCGAATGATTTCGTTTCTTTCATCCTATAAAGACCTGCAATATAGAGTTAGGAAAATAAAAAATTACTTTCGATCCAGGCTGAAAATGTTAAATATAGTTTTAACTTCAGAACATACCTATTGCCACAGGTGTGTTGGAAACTGTCTTCATTGTATAGCCTTCTTGAAACGAATATTAATATCCCCTTCGCCTCGCTTCTTGACGATTTTAACAAACCATTGATATCATTGTCATCGTCAATATCTATCAACGAAATTTTTTTTGCCATTGTGTAGAAGATACTTTAGAGTTAACTCATCGGAACTTGTTGACCAACTCGATGCTTTTAAAGCAATTTTGGACAGCTCCTTAAACGTAACATTGCTTGACAGATATCTCATCTTCTGCCTTCTACCCTTGTAATGAGGACGATTGAGCTCATATTCAAACTCACCGTCATAGTGAAAGATTACGAGGTGCTCAACGTTTGCCATGCTATTAAAACATCATAAAAAAACATAAATTACTTAGACAATCCTTCTCATGCAATAATGCATGGGGTGTAGATTAAATTTGTGAGCATTTTCCTCCTTATTAGAAACTAATTATGTATAAAGTGCTTTAAATTGTGCAAAACAGTAAATGGGGCTCCTGTGAAACGTATAGCATATTCAATGAAATAGACAATAAACACCATACAATGAAAGAAAACGTGTATCCATGCATTGAATGATAGTATATGTATAATATGTTGTCAATAGAAAGAGGGGATTGATTTCTAGGGTTCCATCATGTGAAGAGAAGAATTTTCATTACCTCCTTTGTGTAGACCCTATCAATAGCAAGAGGAGATAGATTGAAAATTAATGGTAACATCAACGGTGAAAAAATACAGTAGTCATCATGTTTCACACCTATACAATACTGAAGGAAGGCGGCCTCTGCGTTTTTGGTGAAGTTGGACGAATGAAGCTTGAAATCGGATTATATAGAAGTTAGCGGACAGAGTCATCACCGACCTTATTCAATATAAATAAGGTCGGCGCCGACCATGTGACAAAATGGTAAAAAAAATGAAAATCGGGCCCAATTGCTTTAATTGGTGCCCCACTTGCTAAAGTGTTTGATTGCGTAATACGTCCGGATTAAGTGTTTTTTCCGGTTAAATCCTCTATTTATAAATAATATAATTATAAATTTATATTTAATATTATAATAATATAAATTTATATTATTTATTAATATAATATACAAAAATATTATTATTATTATTATTATTAAATTAATAATATATTTATTAATATTATATTAATGTTTAATAATAATAATATTATTATTATTATTATACAAATATTATATTATTAATATAATTAATATTAATATTAACAAGGCCATTCCATTCCAAAATTCTAACAAGGGTATTTTGGTCAATTTTATGTAAATTTTATTCCATTCCGAACATCATTTCAGTGTACCAAATGTAAGAACAAGAATCCAGAGTTCTATTACTAGGTTGATTCATCAACGTACAAAATGCTGGAATGGAAATGATTATGGGTCTGTTTGGCAAATCTGATCTGTTTGTAATTGATCTGGCTCAAATAGATCTATTTCAAATAGACTCCTTTCCAAATAGACCGTTTGGTAACACATCCAATATATTTAATTCAAATAGATCTATTTGATAAAACTTGTTTGGTAAACATAAAAAGAAGAGCTTATTATAGGGGCATTTCTTGTCTTTTCTAAAAAAGTCAATTTAGGAAAGAAATCCAATTTGACATCCATTACAAATTATTTTTAAATTCATTCAAACAATGTATTATTGACTGGAATACATGGAGCAGCAATAAATTGTGTCTTGTCAAAATGGTGGGCCCCATGACTGGAATGATCTTGTCCGTCCAATGGAAGAAAAATATAAAATGAACCAAGCTATGTTTTGATCCACCAGATTGTTAAAATGGAGTGCCATAATCCTCTTCAAGTTACCACTTGCTTGGGCCCATTAGATGTGCCCCTTGTGACAATGGTTGTCTCATAGTTGAGAGTCCCTAATAGATTTCTTTCCTACGTGAGCATGCTTTTCTTTCTCGGTGCGAATAAAGATTCTTCGTTTCATTTTCTCTGTTTTTTTTCTATGGGTCCCAGTGGGAGCCGGTTGAAGAAAAGAAAGTTTGTGGGGTGGAATTCCACCATGAGATCCACTAGGTTTTGATGATCAAGGCTGGGGCCCCAATCCGAGTCCAAAAGAATCTGCAATACCAATGTCTTTACCATCTATTGCCAGGCCACACTTCTATTCCATATTGCTCAATTATAGGTATGCTTGAGGTTTTACCATTGGAAAGACTTCGAAGCCTGCTTCCATCCCCTATTGCCAGCCCTCGTCCAGTTCAAAGTCTCTTAGGCTTGTGAACTGGGCCACATGCCTATTTTTTGACCTGATAGACAAACGGGCTGGGGATGAACTTATATATGGTTAAAGGCACGTCAATGGAGTTGGCCTGCTGAATATCTTTTTTACATGGAGAGAAATATTGTGTTGACTAGGGGTGGCAAAACCTGAACTGGCCCTCAAACCCGATCTATCTAACCCAAAATGCCTCATCATTTGGTCTTTGTGGATTAGGAAATCCTGACCCGCAGTTATATATGTTAGACACAAATTGACCTGCCTACCCCATCCAACACGGAAGCCCGATTTTGAGTTTTTATATGGTCTCGTTGGTTTCTCTGGCTGTAACATGCATATATGTGCATTGGGTTGGGTTGAGCCTCAAATCAAAATACATCTTTTCAACTTGACCTCTGTAGATCTGCCCACCTGTTTGCCACCCCTAGTTTTGACTGATCTATTTAACTGAGAATGTATGTTACATGAATGTCAAATATGTAGTGCTAATTTTATTTGGGGGTGGGGTGGAAGAGAAAAGTTTATATATGATCTACTATATAAAAGGGCCATCCAATCATTTTGACCCTGGGATTTTAAGGCCTCAAAGCTGATAATTTCCATCTCATGTAACATATTATAAGAACCAGTCACGCCAGGTTTGATTAGATTTTGTGTTCTTTTGCATATTAATGCAATTGTAAATGTAGGATGGATGGATGTCAAATCAGGGTAGGTGGGTCCAAAAGGAATGTCCATATATAGTCTAAGGGTGTACGAATTGGGAAACATCTCAACCCTTGATTTTAGAGCTTAAAGTTGGTGAATTTTTAGCCCTGAGATAAAGTGTGGTTTGAATATTGGGTGCAATCAATCCAATTGTGGATATAGCTTGGACGAGTGCCAATTGGGATAAAAATATTCAGACATGGTTTATTGAGGTTTACACAAAGGGAATGATCTCAGCATCAAAGCTCTAGATTTGAGGCCACAAACTGACAAGCTATCGTGAAAAAATAGATGTTAAGACTTCTGAGTAGCAAACTACAAAACCATATTGCTTGCAAGATGAGAAGTTTATTCACAATCTGATTAATATTCACATACTGACAATGCAAAAGACATACAATGATAGGAGTGAATCCATATCTGAGTTGAGACATTTGGCACCATCAGTTCATACTCAAACGCTGAAACAACCTGCAAATACAGGACACCAAAATCAGGACATGGTCAATCAGTGTCAGCTTTACGATATGTTAATCTAATATAATAAGAAGAACAACAATCCCTGTCATAAAAAGAAAACTATATATGATAAGAACATGAATAGAGGTATAAGAATACCTTTGTTCTTTCTCAGTCCACCCAGCAGCCTCTTCCTGTTTCTTGCATCTCCTCTCTCTAGGATCAGACATCACATATGGAGTTGAAGAGGTTATATATTTACCAAAAAAATGCAAGCCCATCCACAGCTATTTCAAAACCACCCCATCATCATCAACATTAAGAGAATCATTTCAAGAGAGACAAAAGGAGGCATATGGAGTTGACGAGGATATATATTTACCAAAAAAATACAAGCTCATCCACAACTATTGTAAAACCACCCGAAGAAGATGTCATCATGAATGAAAGAGGGCATCTGCTATTGCATTTCTAACTTCTGACATCTCCATCTGTTCTGCAATATCCACCACTACATCGGTGTCGGAGGTGCCACTATCATCATTATCAACTGCCTCTAAAGATATGTCTTCATTCTCGTACTCTATAAAGAGTGCATCTGCAATAGCCTCTTTTCTGATAAAGTTGTGCACGGCCATTGCAGCGACTACTATACTCCTTTGTACACAAAATGAGTAGGGAGGCATCCTTTTTAAAATTGGGAAACGAGCTTTCAATACTCCAAAAGAACGCTCTATTACATTCCTTAAAGATGAATGAACATAATTGAAATGTTCCTTCTCATTACGAGGATGACCACCGGCCTGAAAATCTGATAGCCAATACCGAACATTACGGTATGGAGCAAGAAAACCACGCATATTCGTAAACCCAGCGTCAACAATATAATATTTACCTGAACAAAAAAATATATATTATGATAAAAAATGTAATATGATTTATAATTGACTAATCATTAAATACCTGGAAGGGCATGTGGAAAATTCAGATTTGGCTTATATATAGTATCCAATAAAATACGTGAATCATGTGCAATGCCTTCCCAACCAGCAATAACGAAAGTAAACAGCATATCAAATGAGCACGCCGCTAGAATATTTTGTTGGCATTCTCCTTTTCTTCCTCTATAAGGTACTTGGTTCTCAATGGGGATTACAACATTTATGAGTGTGCCATCTATTGCCCCAACACAATCCTTAAAAAAAAAAAAAATCAACATAAGATTTAAAAACAAAAGTTACTCTATTGAAAAATAATTGCAAATATAATTAAGGGTAGGATTATACTTTAAAATATGGATAAAATCGATGATTATGCAAATATCTCCTTTGGTATTTGGTCGTATGAAGGCGGCTTTATAATATCCATTGAGAGTGAATCATTGCTACTAAAACTGCATGAAAGTGGCGATGGATAGTTTCACCTGAGTGTTGAAATCTATCTTGCAAAATCTTATTCCTATGATTTTGCCCAACTGTCATTAGAAATATAGCCACTTGCTCCTCTACTGAAACAAATCGGCTATCGTCAAGTAGCCTTTTCTCTCGTAAAACCACACACAATCGCAAGAAAACATGTTTCTCCATACGCAGTAGCTCCAAACATACTCTTCGATTGCCTTCCAAAATGCCCTGAACGAAAACATGGCCTGATAAAATTGAAGTTCTACATGGCTCTTTCGATATGTACATCCGTCGCTTCTTTACAAGTAATAAAGCAAAAAGTGCTATTACTTTTCGTTTCCTTGGTGTCATGACTCCTACATTCATTCCATCCAACAATAAAAAAAAGTTCATACATTCATTCCATCCATTCTCATAATAAAAAAGAAAATCATAAGCTAATAAATTCATTCTCATAATAAAAAAGAAAATCATAAGTTCCTAAATTCATTCCATCTCAAAATAACAAAGAAAATCTTAAGTTCCTACATTCATTCCATCTCACAATAACAAAGAAAATCATAAGTTCCTACATTCATATCGTCTCATAATAAAAAAAGATACTCATAAGCTCATACATTCATTTCATCTTATAATAGAAAAGAAAATCATAAGTTCATATATTCATTCAGCCCAACAACAACAACAAAAAAAAGATAATAAATAAAGGCTACAAAAGTGATGAGTCATGTGTTCTAACATTCATCCTATAATGCTCACATAAAACCCATCAAGGCCCATGCTTCATTATCATATTCAGCTAGTAGAGACGGGCATCATTACTTTCAAACGACATGAAAATATCTCTATTGTCCTTGTCTTTAAATGCCCTTGTGCCAAAAAAATACAATTCTGAGGTCACTTGGATATTTGGTATTTGCTTTAAAATATCAATACAATCCTGCATAGTAGGACCTCGCTTCCTCTCTTCTTCTTTCCTTGCTTCTTCTTTCCTCTCTTCTTTTTTTCTCTCTTCTTCTTTCTGCTCTTCTTTTTTTCTATCTTTTCTTCTTTCCGCTCTTCTTTTTTTCTGTCTTCTTCTTTCTTATCTTCTTCAAGTATAATTACTAGGCGCTCCATATTCTCATCATATTTATTGTTCCTAACATCCCTCCTACTCCGTGAAGGACAAGGACGTTTCCTCCGAGCACTTGTCATTAGCTCCTCTGTCGAGATATCCTTAAAAGTCTCTTCCTGCACATGAATCTGGGTATTGTCCATATGAGGTGGCGGAGAGGACATTTGTGTAATCAATTCTTCTGGAAAGGAACCAGAAGATGGTGTCCAAGTCTCTTCTCCCCTGGCCTGGGTTCCACCAAAGAGAATTCCCATTTCATCCGGGAATGACAAAGGTCTAGTCCTAAAAAATTTCGCTTCGGGGTGCCCCTGCATTAGATGTTAAATATTTATTATTATATAATAAGTAATATATACTAAAAAATGTCAAATAATTATTACCTTTAGATATTCATCCCATCTCTTGGGATCCATTGTAATTGTTTGAGTTGCTTCATTGAGCCCAACACCGGTTTGCCCACATAATGTTATCCAAGCATTATATTATTTTCTCACTCCATCCCATTGATTCTTTAATTGTTTTTGTCCATACAAAATTCCAGTTTTCTCCTTAAAACCTCGATAATTCTCGTCCATGATTGTGTTTTTAGATTTGAGCACGGTCTTCCGCCTTGTAATACTTCTACTATGCATAAGTCAATGAAAATCTTCTTCATATTATCTGACCAAACAGCCCTACTCATCTCCGCCTTGTCCTTACCCTTATGAGATGGAACCCTTGATTCTGCCATCTACACCTTGCTAAATTATTTTATCAAGAATAAAACAATGTCAAATCAATTATAGAAAAAGAAGCAAATGAGTCCAACTTGAAACAAAAAAACTATATTCCTTACAAAATAGTGGCCCCTAAAAAGCAAAATTGGTTTCTATGTTTTTTCTGTGTAAAGAAGCAGCAAAGAGCACACAAAGAGAAGATTTCTTTGAAGTGGGTACTGAAAAAAAAAAAAGGAAAAGATTTTTTAAACTGAGAGACCCACCAAACTAATAAGCTATGTTTTCATTTATGTTTTTAATGAGGTTGGTGTGATCTGGTATGCATCAAAAGCATTTTATAACAGAGAAAGACAAGCAACTGCCATTCCCATATGTCATCTATGTTCTGTTGATATGCCCTGTTTGTTCCCCACCCAACCACTGTAAAATTTGATGTCAAGGAAGAGCATGTACAAGCGAACCATTTGACTCAGCCTATAGGTGTTTCATCTTTTGCAGTAGATTGGGGATTTTTTTTTTCAAAACAGTCCCACACATGTTTATTTGAACATCAAGGTAGGCCCCATCTCTTGATGGGCTTTATAGATAAGCCCAATTTGACTCTGGTTTTTTCCCCCTTTCAAAGAAGGTTGTCCTAAAAAAAACCAACCACTGTTTATGAATACATATATATTTCAAATTATTGACATAAATACGTAGTAGCAGACAATTTGTAGCATTCTCATTCCAAAAGGGCAATTATTAAAACAATGGGCTGAAAACATCATTTCATTACATATGGGGAAAAAGAAAACAAAGGAAAGGAAGAAAATAAAAGAATCAATGACATCATTTTGCATACAAGATATTGGAGAATGAATTGGCCAGTGAGTCCATCTTTATTAAATGCTTTGATTGATAGTAGTAGTAATAATAATAATTATTGTTATGATGATATACATAAACATTCATACAAACACAGATGGACACATTATAATAACCAAACTGGACACTATAATAGTAATGACTAGTGATGATGAGGTATTAGAGTACTTGATTGGCTAGTTGTTAGCTATTGAGGTGATCATCATCATCAGCTATTCATGTGAAAAAAGGCCCTCAATTCATGGGCCTTGCCCATGTACTCAACAGCGGGTTGCCTTGCCCACAATCTACCATTCACCCCTTGTCCCCTGTAGAGATAGATGGTAGTCTGGAATTTGAATGGCTGTGCAGTGGGCAATGAACACCAACTCAAAAGTGGCACTGATCAGACAATCCTAAAATCACTAGCCACCCAATCACTGGTCAGTTGAGATGTGGCTCACATTGCCCATTAACTAAGCACTGATCGAACAGTTATGTAACACCCATGTAGGGCCCAATACAGTTTTGGAAATTTTGATAGAATCATGTTCCTCAGTTCGACATAATTAAAACAAGCAAAAAAATCTTTGGAATCAATTCTAAGAACAGAATAAAGCAAACAAATAAATAAATACAAGGCAAAGATAACCAAAAATAAAATAAAATAAAACCAACAAGTTCATTTTAATTATAAATGGGAATCATATATGGTTCTTGTTACATTGCCTTAGAATGCTATGGGAAACAGAACACATGCCGATTTCTAGACTTCTAATTTGATTTTGTTTTGGATGTAGAGTGGCAAATGTCTGACCTCCTCCTTCAATGACATTAACGTTGGCAGTGTGTAAAGGACCAATGGCCGATTTCACAACGTGGATGGATTTCAACTTTCAAGACCAGAACAGGTCCGTGTGTGATTGATTTCCAAAAAGTGAAACTGGGGTCTTTGCATCTTCACATGAAAACCTTTTACAATCCAACCTTTACACCAAATCATAAAACCCACAAAAGAAAAAACCCCAACTCACAAAATCAGACCCAAGTTCTTCTCTATCATGGCCGTCAATCTTCTGAACGAAAAAAAAAAAACCTCCAAAACCAATAACAAAGATGAAGAGAGGAATGGAAAGGGAGAGAGAAAATCACATAAACAAAAAGCATATTAGGAGAGAAGTACCTTGTGAGGAATGGAGAAAAGGTGGAGGAAGGAAGGAAAAGCTCTGTTAGGGTTTTTCAAAGCTTTTCCTTCCGAATGTGAATGAGATAACCTTCGTTGTTGCAAAGAGGAATATGGGTAAACTTGTTAGTCTCAGAATAAAGTGAGGGCAAACTTGTCCGAAAATTACTCAAAATGGGCTACCCGCTTCAGACCTTTTTGTCTGTCCATAACAGCATACTTTCTGGACTATTTTGAAGTAGACAAAAAATGTCTATGATCTTGTTCAAATAGACATACTACTGGTGATATCCAAACAGTCTAATATCTCATAATGTCTTTTCCAATTAGTTTTAAGAGATATAGACTTGAAAAGTAGACATGCCAAACGGGCCCTATTTCTGCCTCATTCCATTCCAAACTTATTCCGCTCTCCATTCTATTCCTGTTTAAAACCATTCCAACGAACCAAACGCTACCTCAGTTTTTGACCTGCTTTTGAGTCGTTCTGGTGAGTGCGGATGTTTGGAACTCCATGATAGGCCCACCTATTGATAATTGAACGGTTCAAAATTTATGTTATTTTATCGAATAATATATGTTTGAATTGGCTCCAAGATAGGATTGAATAACTGATTGTGAACGTGATTAATGTATATGATAATTATTAATAATATAAAAGATCACGAGGGAAATTTTCTCCTACGCACGTATACACTGAATAGTTCCTAAAGTTTGGATGAGAGCATGTGCTCCCACTGAATGATTAAGAGCATTATTGTTCATGTTATTAATGTATGGGATTGATAATGCATATGATTGTGCCGACAATTTTCTCCTATACACTTGTGCGCTGCATACTACACATTTATGGGCAGAACTATATATATGCTCATGAGGGTAGATGCCCCAATCGAACTGTTGGTGCACTTTCAAAATTCAAATGAGAATTTCAAGCCCACTTCCAAAATTCATATGAAAATCTTGGATCCACCCTCAAAACCCACTTGAGAAATCTTTAATTTGCCCCGATACCTAAGTACCTGCCAAATGGTCCACCATTGTGCACATTGGCACTATGCTAATCATATTATCAATGATGTGCTACTCTTCATTGGTAAAAACTTGATGATATGATAACGGAATAGATGGCATTAATTTTGAATAGTTCGGGTTTTGAATATATTGGCACCGTTCGGGTGTTCCACATGTCCCACTCGTGGGAAGGGAGTGGGAGGGACTTATTTCTTGAGCCCTAGCTCGCCAAGCTATTACTTTTTCAGGCTCTAGTTCGGCCATTTGGGTTGTGCTAACCACGGGCCCTAGTGGAAAAATAGGGTATTTAACGGGAAAAATCCTAATAAACAGTCTATTATTTAATTTGGCCCCAATAAAAAAGGGCAGACAGAATGGGCCCTAAATTGATGTTTCTCTTCTCTTTTTTTTTTTTTTGTCTTTTAACACTATAGTTGATATCGACTATCCCTACACCATACAAAAGGGCTACCAAACCGTTTTCACTCTCACTATCTTTGTCTCATTTTCCCTTTCATCCTTGTTGGCGACTATTCTCTTCTCATCGATGGTCCCAAGCGGTGGTCCCAGGGTAACATTCACTCCAACTTTTCAAAGATTCTCCACACTTTGACGCACATGGAGGTATGTTTGTATTCATTGTCGTATTTGTACCCTAAATTTGGATGAGATTTATTGGTTTTCGATGGGTTTGATCGTTCGGAAAGGAGCAACCTTGCAATCTCCTTCTAACTCTTTAGCTTCATTAAAATGCAATCTTATTCACACTTTCTAGTTTGCCCATTTAGAAAGGGATGCACCGACTGTGAGCGCTGCCGTTTGTGGGTTTTTGTTGGGTTGTTTTTTGAATCATAGTAAATGTGTTTTGAATTAAGATAACATTCTAATGAAATTTACCGACTAGATTCCAAATAGCAAAGTAGAAGTAGACCGTTCTTTGGTATGACGATGAAATTTTGCTTCATTGAAGCATATGATCCATGCTCTCGATTTCCAGTGATTTTATCCTCTTTAAGAAACAAATGTAGCAAGTGCAGTTGACTCACCTAAAGAAAGTGATAATTGGACACAATCACAGTCGATGGGAACCACACATCACTTCTCCAAACATGCAGTGGATATATGTTTTCCCTCCTCATTTACTCGAAACCCAACTTCATTATCAATCAAACAAAGATTTATATGTATCCATGATCATTACTACATCATGGGTAATTAGTTGCCTCATTATAGCTTTTGGTTCATACTTATTTATTGATCGAAACCCTTCTCTATCACAATATACTATTATGGCACCAAAGGTTAGATATGGGGGGTTTGTTCGTTGTCATTAATGTTCTGTGCCCAAATAAGCAAGTTAGATATAGTTGTTCGATTTTTGTCATTATGTGCTTTTGTATATGTGGTCATTCTACTTACATGTGGTGGTTTGTTAATGATCAATCTAGAGATAGTGATGTAATATGGTATTATAGAGGTAGTGATGTAATATGGTATTATAATATGTGGGCTATCCAAAGAGAGTATTATAATATGGTGTGTGGGGAGTGGAGGGGGGTGGGGAGGTAGTGAGAGCATCTTTCCCATAGTTTTCATTAGATTAAGGAAGAGGCAGTTTGAACTATCCTGTCGGTGATAAGAAGTCCAAATTAATTGTTCAACTTTAAATAATGATATTTAGTGCTAACCTTTTTATGAGGATGATCTGTCTCCTTTGCAATTGGTACACAACCCATCCAATCCTCAACGTGGCACTTAAACTATTCAAGGTGGCCTGCACTGTAGATGGATTATAAATATTAAGAAAAAGTGACGTTCTGTTTGGAGGAAATGTTTATGTCACTCCTGTATTGTTTGGTGAATTCTTGCATGCCAAACCCACTCCCCCTTCTGAAATGGACAATGCAGAATACATGAAAAGAAAATAACTATATAGGATTTTGGTGCCTACAACTCCACATATCCTAGTATCAAACGCACATGCATTCTATTTTCTGCACCTCTTGTGGGCTCCGAAAATGTACAATTCAAACTATTCAAATTTGTTGTTGAGCCATTAAACCCTTAAAGTTCATTTTCATCTCATAGATCTTCATGAATTATGAGATATATAAAATCTTGTATATGTAATCCAAACTGTTGAATATTTACACGGGAAAAAAAATCCTAACATCAAGACAAGGAACATCTCAAAAGTGTGCTACTTGGTTTGGGTACAAAGGTAAATGTAATGTAGGCTCTTGGCATGAGAAAGGGATGTGGAGTGAGCTCTTTCCTTTGATATACTTGGGTAGTTCATTGGCGATTGGCCCCATACCCAAGTTGTTGTGGGACCCAGTGGTTACTCTAATACTTGGCTCCTTTTTTTTAGTAGTCGTGTGATTCATTTGGAAAGAGAGAAATGATGGGATTTTTAATGCTAAAAGAAGAGGAGGTCTATCCGACGTGATTCTGATAAGGATAGGAAGTGGGCTCTCATTCAAAGAAGTTTTAGGGGTTAAGGCTTGGTGATTTCTTCTCTAATTGGAACACTTGCTTGGGAGCAGGACATGACAAGGGGAGAAAAGTTGTTAGGTGTTTCTGCTCCCAATTGGTTTCCTTCAGTATAGTATTAGGAGAGTACCTTAGCAGTAGGAGTTGTCAGTTCTCACCGAGCTACATGCATGCCACCTTCTCTCACCCGATGTCTACTTTCGTCACCCTAGAGTGAGTCCCATCCCCCTATAGCTGGTTACCAAATAAAAGTACAATATGTATGGGGCCAAGAACAAGCCAGGGTTGGCTGGCATAGGTATTATGTTGGCTGATAGTTTGGAGGTCAAGGAATTTAATGAAGCTGAATTGTGAGCTAGAGAAGCTATTCCCATATGTTCTTCTACCTATTCAGGCTAGCTTATTGTAGAAAGTGATCTTTTTAATGCAATCGGTTGGCTATCTTATAGAATTTTATTTCCATGGAGGTTGCATTTTTATAAAAATTAACAACCTGCAATCTTTTTTTCTTTTCTGTGTGTGATCAACAGAGACTTGTCCTATCAAATCTAGGGTAGGCTAAAAGAGTTTTCTCCAACTAAACTCCAAAAAAAGATGGTAAGAAGATACCTAAATACTACAAAAAGAGGTTGTTTGTGTGTGATTAACAGTGTTCGTCTCCTTTACAACTCTGGAAAACTTTTTCCTTGAGATTGTTGTTATGCTCACTTTAAACCATCACTATACTTTGTTATTTATATGTAAATATGGCTGGATGATGGTGGAAAATGGTCTCTATATTATTGATGAGGTACATACCAATACATGTTATAATAGAAGCCTCCTTTGACACTATCCCTGTGTGTTTTCATTTTTAATTATTTTTAGAACTAGTACAATTTCCATTAGTAAATGTAGATTCACTTCAATGCTGATAGGTCCATATTTGTTCAAAATATACATTTGATATTTTGCAGGTTCATGAAGAAAACACCAACGATTATTCCAAGGGACTCCTCTTCAACCAAACAAATTATATCTCGGAGGGGATTCGTCAAGCAGAGGTATAACGTAAAGAGAAATCAATTCTCTATTTATAATTTCAATTTCTTAGTTTTGTTGTATTGTCCATGGAGTCACCTCAATAGTTATTCTTCTTACAAGGAACTTGGACGCATGAGATGTACATCTGCAGCTTCATCAACATCCTTAGCCCGCCGAATGTCCGTTAGGTTGATTTGGAGAGCTCTAGTTCATCGTATTCTATTCAATGATGTAATCCTAACTCTCGAATTACCGGCCACGCCCTTAGTCGAGTTAGGGAATTTTGAAAGGAATTAGCCACACAAATAAATACATGGGATATGCTTGGGCCTGACATGCCGAACGAAAATGATTTGTTTGGTTGGACCTAAAGGTCCAAATGGATACGAACTTAAACTAAAACGAGTTACGCTGGTGAATGGGTGGGAGAGGAATGGCGAGAATTGGCCTCTGTCTAGCATTAATAGCTCTCCTTTACATATTTCCAGGCCAGCATTCATCTCTCATATGGCCGATACATGTAGAATGATATAAAAAAATGATAATTGTTGAGATGTATAGGGAGAGAGAAGATACCTTCACAATGAGTCTGTGAAGAGAGGGAGAGAGCGAGGGAATAGAGAAGGAAAAGGATGACGTTGGGTGATAGAGGGAGACGATGGTGAAGCTGGGCACTGAGGAGACGATGGTGATGAGGTCAGGCGATGGAGAGGGAACTAGGTATGTGCACTGAGAAATCAAGGATACTAGGGGTGTACACAGATCAGATTGGTGCGAATTGGGCCAAATCCGTCACCAATCCGTTACCTACGGATTGACGAATTTGGAATCCGTCATCAATCCGGGGTTGTTAAAATCCGATTCGATCCGTGGAGGACCGGATCAGATTGGATTAATCTGTTCAGTCTAATGTTAAAAAAAAAAAATCAAACATGTTGTAAAAAAATTCAACATACAAGCAAACAATCCATAAAAAAATACAAATTACCAATTGATCAATACAAAGAGTTTTTTTATTTATTTATATTACAACCAAAAGTGATCTAATCAACAAAATAGTGCAAGAACATAGAACAAAATAGTACAAGAACATGGTTTGGGAGATGAAGCCACAAATGAGGGTAGGGTTTTGGGATGAAAGTTCGTAGGGAATTACATTTCGCCCTCTTAAAACTTTTTTTATTTTATATTTAGACATCTTAATTTATATTTAGACCCATTATGTTTTTATTTATTTATTTATATTTAATATCAACGGATCGGATCAGATTGAATTCGCGGATTGAGGGTGAAATCTACCATCTATCCGTTGCTAACAGATTACAAAATTTTCAATCCGTCACCAATCTGTTTACCTTCGGATTGGATAATAATCTACGGATCGAATCAGATCGGATCGAATTTACGAATCGATGGATATTTTATGCACTCCTAGAGGATACATTATTTGGGTAGTTTGGGAATACAGAGTTGTGTACCAAGAAAATTTAAAACAAAGGTAGATGTGTGCAGACAGAAAGGATGTGCGAGGCGTAATTAGAAATGTGGCAGTAGCATCTCTAAAAAAACCTGTGTGACAACAACTATTACACAATCATTAATAATACATCATATACTGGTGAAGTGCCGAACATCGAATTCGGTTCTACTCCGGAGATGAGGAGAAGAGAATTTTATTCATCTTCCTACGCGACATGGATCCCTTGTCTTCTTCTTCTTCTTCTACTCTTCCCATTTCTATCCATTCAAGATTCTTCTTCTCCTCCTCTTCTCAACCAACACACCAATCAGGTATGCTGTTTGTTTTTTTTCCTTCCCCATCTTGGGTTTTGTTGTTTTTTTTTTTTTTCATTTCGGTCTCTCATCATGTATTTCATCTGCAAGCAAATCAATCGCATGTTGCATGGGATGACATCAAACACCACTCATCTGGCATACCCTAGGCATCATCACTCTAATCACAATCACCCCATCATAGGATAGCTGATGAACTGATGCTCAATTGCTCGATTCCATCGATTAATGGTACCACCCATTAATTGGATTGGCATGACGAACCCTTTCCAGTGCGTCCCATTTCGATTGCGCATTTAACCCATTCATTTGATTTGACCTTTTTTTTTTGCCTTCTATTCACTGTTTGATCGAGTTCTCATCGATTGCTGCTTACCTTTGTCATGTGTTGTGCCTCGCAATAGGACCGTTGTTTTATGATGGGAAGTTGGAAGTAGCGTTCAACCTATCCTGCATCAGTAGGATAGAGGTGAAAGCTGATATTTTAGAGGCCCACTGGATGATGAATGGGTTTTGGATTGCATTGTGGGGCAGGAGCAGGAATAAATTCGACATATGTTAATTTGGGTACTTTCTCTGTGCCATGTGTTGTGATTATGGGTTTGGAATAAATTGACATATGTTAATTTGGGTGCTTTCAGTGCCATCTGTTATGGGGTTTGCTTCACAACAAGAAGATCGTAGTGAAGTAATGATTTATATTGTACTTGTTGGCGGTCATTGTAAGATGCTCAAAATGAGTGATGGTTTAATTGTCTAAATTCATTGTGGAATTGATGTGATCTTTGAAGCTATGGAAAACGCTCTACTTCAATGTAAAAGTTTAATCTGGAAGGGAATATGACCTCGCTTTCACTTAGCTGAAACTATAGATCAAAGACAGAGAGTGAGAGAAAGAAGGATAGGCAAGAAAATTTGAAATCTCAATGCAACCCTGAAAATACAGAAGGAACTATAAAGTTGACTCAAACCTTGTTAAGAAGTAATAGGTATTGCTGCGAGAGTTCTTCTATTACAAGAAAAGGAAGGACATTCATTTTTATTAAAAACAGAGGTATATAAAAGTATTTCAAGATCCTAAGTTATTCTTTAAGATAGCATACAGTTTAGTGTCCTGCATGTGCATATTATGGTTTTTACATTATATAGTCTGTACTCTGCAGGAATATGCTTTCACAGCCACTAGTTGACCTTTTGGATCATGTTTTGTCCACCTTCTTTGTTTTACTTTGATACAACACCGGGTCAGCCTTTTCGGTTGGGAACACTGTGGGTAGTTCTATGATTCTCTCAGTCATCACTTTTGTTTTTGTACACTTGGTTTTATGTTAGTTTGGATTTACTGAGACCATTGCTTTGAATAGGATTGATTGGAGAAGGGGAAATCACAACACTGTTCCCAAACGCATGGGATAAGGCTTCAATGATGATGATGATGAGCTAATCTTCATCCAGTTGAAATGTTCCATATAATTTTTTTTAATACATTCCTTCACTAATTCTTGTTTACCACATTCTTCAATTTTATGATATCCTTTTACCTTTTTTTTTTTTTCTGTGAATTATTTCTCATCTTGCTGTCAAGTGTAACTACGTCCTATTCCCTAATAGTAGCCTTCTATCCTTGTGTTCCAGGAGTACAAAGAAGCTGCTGCTGGTGCAAGGTAATTTGCTTGCGTGTACTTGAGTGGACTCCTGATTTTTTCCTATGTAAAACATTATTCCTGCTAATAAGTTTCCGGATTTCTCTCTCCTTTTCTTTCTCTTAATGATAACTTACCATATTTTTCTTGTTCATATTACTAATTACCAAAAAACTTCAGTTAAGATAGCTTTAGGGATGAGCGAAAAAAGTGGAACTTAGAGAATCAACCCATATAGATGGGGGCTATATTGACGAGTTGATGATGACCTAGGAATTTCAGAATCTGCACCATAAAAACTTATTTATCAAGTTTAAAAGTGACAAATATTTGTACTGTGCCATGGCTTGTTGGTTGATATGTGATGCAGGATAGACCTCACCCCACATGTGTAGGGCCCAAGTCAATTTAGGACTTTTTATTTCACTGATTATCTGTCATTAGTTTCTAATTTTATTTAAAGAGTTGTAATTAGGATTAGGTTTCCAGTTTAATTAGTTTTCTTAGGATGAAGATTTTTTTTCTTATCTATATGGCATTGTAGACATGGATTTTCAGAGTTGCTTAAGAATATTGTTTGGGTTTTATCCCTTGAGGTGTGTCCTTGCGCGATAGTCTCTGCAGAGGCTTTTGATTGTGTCTGTGGACACGTGCTTCGACACTTTCACGCAAGCCCTAACCCTAGGGCCTGCATCAATTGGTATCAGAGATGAACGATCGTCTCCAATTGATCAGTGTGATCACCTTGCCTCCGTTCCATTCCATCGATCTTCATCCCTGCGCCCACTCGTCACCAACCATCTCATTTGAATCCTAAACGCCATTGTCGAACTCTCTAACCGGAATTCAATCTATCAAAACCCAAACCCCATTCAAGAAAAAAAAAATCCCCAAATCCCATTCTCCAATCCTAGAATTCCTGAGGCCCTAACTCCAACACCCCCTCATTGCTGCACCAACTGCTCCCTTCCATAACCCTAACTCCAACCCCACCCTTGCTCTCTGATTGAGCATAGAAGAAGAAGAAGGAGGAGGAGGAGGAGGAATAGAGAGGTGTATCTAGCACCATCGATTCACTTTGCTCCCACCATCACTGGAACCAACGTCTCTTTATTCTGTGTGAATGGCAATGAGAAGAAAAGGATTGAGCCCCTTTTCTCATACATCTCTCGGCACCAACACCGAGACTATGACACGTGCCGGGTGAGCCTATCCGTGGGCCTGAGTGGATCTGGTTCAGGTCTAGTTCCACAGTGGGTCAGGTCTGACCCGATTAAGGTTTACCTGCTATGAAGCATTGTGAAGGAGTAGAGCACATGTGACATCATCACAGAAAGCACAGTCAACAGGATTTGACCAGATCAACAACCAATATTTGATTTCACGATTAAAGAGTCATTCGGAGTCGGATTTCAGATCTGTTTTCACCCACACATTTGTGGAGAGCAGATCTACACATCAGGCAAGTCTAAATTTTAATATTGCATAAAAAAAGCATGGCTCAAAAGAAATAAGATAGAAGTTGAACCTTCATCCACGTCCATGGAGACATTTTCTGCAACCATTATGAAACTGATTGGAGCTGTTGCTCAGTTATCCACTGCGGTCAATCAATTCCAAGCAACTCTTGCAATGATGACAATTAGACCTATTAATAAAGAAAATGATCGCTATGGGGATCATTATCGAGGTGAAGGTCAAGAAATAGAAGAGTTCAAGGCAGAATTCGATGCAATCGTCTTTACACAAGAGGACAACATTGGTCAAAATATGGAAGATGCAAAGGAAGAGGAAGAAAACTTGGATATTGCAAACATGTATGTAACATACCACAAGCCTCTTCATTCGTTGGATCTACCAATTTTTCCAAAAGTGACATGCAGATCATCAAAAGAAAATGATATTGTTCCGACGGAAGACGAACAAATCATTGATGTAGCCACATTGATTTTGTTCTCGGGGATCAATGATGAAAACGTGGGGGGTTGTGATTTGATGGTTCAAATTTTACAAATGAAGTATCCAACGGTTTGATCACACATCCACACAACATCCACCTGTCAAAAGAAGCAATGCGTTGAGACTGCTTCAAATGGGAGGAAACAATCAAATGCACTTTTCAAGGCATGCACGGAAGCTACAGATAAGCCAACAGATTGGAAGTTTTTGACTCGGGCAGACATTTACTTTACTTGAAGCTGAGTTCTCTCCAAGCAAGGGAGAATGATGCAGGATAGACCTCAGGCCACATGTACAGGGCCCAAGTCAGTTTAGGACTTTTTTATTTCACTAATTATCTGTCATTAGTTTCTAATTTTATTTCAAGAGTTTTAATTAGGATTAGATTTCCAGTTTCATTAGTTTCCTAGTTTAATTAGTTTTCTTTGGGCACAAATTTTCTTTCTTATTTCTATGGCACTGTAGACATGGATTTTCAGAGTTACTTAATAATATTGTTTGGGTTTTATCCCTTGTGGTGCTATCGTCCATGCGGAGTCTTATGATTGTGTCTGTGGACAGTAGACACATATGCTTTGGCACCGGTATTGTGCTACGGCACTTCCACGCAAGGCCTAGCCCTAGGGCCTGCATTAGTATGGCATCCAACAAATTGACCTATAAACTTCTTGGTAAAGCTATTGAAGTTTATTTTGCTATCTTGCTATATAAGGGCTTTATTGCATTGACTGTTAATAAATTGTTTGCCACTAAATAGATAGTATGTTATCTTCATGCCTAATATTGTTCTGTCTTTGCCAAATCAGGCTAACACTGAATTGTCCTTACTTATCTAGGGGAACTTCATTTGAGTTTATGATTGAACAACTTCCTTTCCAATCTGCTCTTACCATACATCTATTGAAAAATTGAAGTTTAAGTGGATTATTTTTCAGAAACCTCGCACAAGAAATACCACAGAGTCCTGAAGTGCATTGTTCTAGGGAAAGAAGCCGGGCAGCCTGGAAAATTATTGAGGAGGTATGCACAGAGCTACGTGAAAATGTTGCTAGGTCCTACCCTTTAATGGTTCATGATGTTATTCTTCTGACACATTTAATGCAGTATCTGATGCCCTTTGTTGAGCAAGAGCAGTATCAAATTTCAAAATCATGTAGGCTTCATCCTGATAATGACATGTTCAGAGAACAAGAACAGCACAAGATTCACCACGATATAAATGAGTGGCGTTGTGGGTTCTGCAGGAAAAGCTTTCGTGCAGAGAAGTTTCTTGATCAACATTTTCATAACAGACACAACAATCTACTTAATGATGTATGCAGATTCAAGTTTTCTTAACTGAGAATTTTCTATGCAATTGGACTTGGGACCAGTTTTTAGACCAAAATGATAAACTAGAGATGGGATTGCCTACTTGAATGGTCTGACTCATACAAATTGGGGTAGATATTTTGGGTCTAGTGTACAAATATGTATGGGTTTCATTGTTGTTCCAATGACTATTCACCTTGGATAAACTAGGCCACAATTGTTATGGGAGATGATCCTATGAGAGCATCTCTCACCTTACCAGTCTTTGAGAGATAAGGTGGGGCCCCTCACATTTAAGTTTTTGGCATTGGATATGGATGTGAGGGCCCCCACCTTATCTCTCATAGTAAGGTGAGAGATGTTCTCATAGGACTATATATATATATATACACTGTGTACTTAATATTTGTGTCCAACTCCTTGATGGGTACTAGTAACATTTGTGTTTAACTCAGAAAAAAGGGGATAGGTAGCTTGCCTTTTGAGTATTGGATGGAAACATCAATGACCATTCTCGATTACTGTGACCTGTTGTTTGTTTTATTTAATATTTTTTTATCTCTGAGATTTATGCTCTTTTTGTTTGAACTGTCAGTATAGATATTTGACATGTGTTTAATGTTGTCAAATCCAGACTCAAGGTCGCTGCTTGGCAGATTTATGTGGTGCATTGCATTGTGACGTGACAATGGAATCCAAGTTGCCTAAAAGAAAATGCAATCCTGCAGCCGCTGCGAGGAATCACCATCTTTGTGAAGTTGCCTCTTATAACTGCTCACTTTTCGCATTAATTTTGTATTTCTGGTGGAACCATATGATTCCATTGTGCCTTGCAACTGAAAAATGAGGCACACATTTGTTGATTCAGTTGATCTACTATGACCACAGTGGATACTAGACACACTAGGCGGAAAAAATATCCCAGTGGGGCAACCCTGACCCTTTTGTCAACATCATGCAAATAGGCTGTTAAAGAATGTCATCCATGCTTAATGAGAAAATGAAGGCCAATAATAAGGAAACATCTAGGATCTTCAAATCTGGGTTTGGTTTTGGGGCATGGTCTGTCCATGGAAGGGCTGATCAGATTAGCTTGAATTGAATTGCCAAACAAGGGACATATGTTAATTCAAGACCTGATAATATCTCATGTACTTAGATATCATTCTGTTTATTTTATTGCAGAGCCTAGCTGATAATTGTTTCCCCATCAATGAGGGTCATTCAGCAAGTCGTCTTCACGGTACCCATTTTCTTTTTTGGTGTGCGTTTGGGTGGGTAGGGCGGGGTGAGTGGGGCTGTTTAGATTATTTTCTTCAAAACGTTATTGATTCTATCTTTTACTGCTTGGTTCCCTATGTTGCAGAGTTTTTCTTGCGCCAATTCTGTGATGGCCACACTTGCACTGGAAAGCAAAAACCGTTCCCCAGAGGGGCCAAAGTAAAATCATATTCACTGTCTTCCATGATATCTTAGTTGTTCTAGATGAGCTCCTTGCATAGAAATGTTTTCCGTAAAATGAAATAGCCTCTGAGCTCTGTTCAGGCCTCCACTGCACTGGCTGAGAGGATACATACATTAAATGACCAGGAAGATTACTGTGTTTCTTTCTTTCTTTTTTTTTACAAGCACTAAAGAGGTTTTCGGTTGTATGATTTATATGTTGAATGGTGATACATTTCATACTGGCTTGCTTCATCTGTGCAGAAGGAGACGAGTGTGTTCTTCCTTGCCATCTCCATACTTATTTTGATGCTGCTTCCTATTTTCTATGTACTTGTTTATTTATATCGAAGGTACCAACCAAATCTTCTTTCTCTCTTCTTTATGACATTGCAAATCATGTATTGATTATGTGTATATGTGGCACAGAGAAATGAGAACAGGCGTCCAAGATCTGAAGCGCATTTCACAAACTGGCCGGAAGTCGAAGCCCTCTTAATTGGTACTCGTTCTTTTACCAAGCACTAGTTCAGGCTTCCATGTGTGTGAAAAAACTCAGACCCAGAGCTGACTTTGATAACATGTCGTTCTTGACACTGCAACATGAATAACCTGTATTGCTAATGTTAATTCTTTATACCCTCATTCACAAGGAGGTGTTTTTCTGCTTCTAAGGTTTAATGCTCTGGGCTCTGAGATAATTGTTGAGAAAGGATAAGGGATGATGAGCAAGAGAAATGTCTGATCTGCTTAAAGTATGCTGACATTGTTTTCAGTGTGAGGGCTGTTGCTGGAGCGAAGCACGCAATGATCCTTCGGAATACTTTTATTGAAAATCATAAGGGCCTTTCCTCAGTTTTCTTCCTCGGTACCAGCTCTCTCCCAGAACTGGAGGCAGAGATCAGCAATGTATCATTTCTAAGCCTTTCCAACATCTTGTTAGTTGTATCTTTTGCCATGATGTATGCTGTTTATGCAATGGTCATACAAAGTTCAATACACTTGCTCATCACTTTCTTTTGGAAGGTGTTTGTGATCTGTTTGTGTTCATTTATTACTTTTATATTTTTCTGGTTCGTTAAGTCTTTTAATGTAGCAGGGTCATGATTCCTGTTCCTCTAGCATAGTTCTAACTATTCATTCACACCTGCATTTGCATGATTGGTTTTCCCTCCAGATGCTCAAGTATCAGGCCCAATAGAAGCTTGAATACAAATTTTGTTATAGTCGTACATCCCAGTTTTACTGTATGCTGTGGATTTCAATTCATATTTGAAGAAACCGTCTGGATTTCGAAACTTATTTAGTGCTACCATGTTAATCCATCTCGCAACCGTCTGAATTCATTTGCTGCCATCAACATTCTCCTCTCATCCATGGCTCCATTCCACACAAGGCTTAAAAACCTTGCACAAAGAGAATGCCAAATACTAGCCCAAGGTTCTCTCAAATTCTGACAGTCTCCCCTCCTGCAATGTAGAAATAGCATCACAACATCTTTGCAATGTCCTGGTATTGACATGATCTTATAATCATTTTGATCATCTACTGATCCGTCCTGATGTTATGCAAATGCTGACTTGGCTTTATTAAAAACCGACAATTGATACAACAGTGGCTACTGGATGAAATGCCAGCAAGCGCCAATTTGCAGCACAGCGAGATAGAAAAGTAAACCCATCAATAGGAGAACATCGGGCGACATTCATGATTTTGTATTGGGTTTCAGGCTTAATTACCTGATAGTTACATGCATTTCTGTAGAACTTTGCAGACTTGCAGATGGAAGGGTAAATTGTTTATGAACTCGGTGTTCTAAAAACTGAACCAATGGTTTGGGATTGTTATAATTGTTTATGATATTTTTCTATTTTCTAGTTTTTTCCATTAAAAATGTTATTTGTCAGAACTATCTGAACCTGGTCAACTGATTTGGGCTGCACTGCCGAGTCAAGTGGTTAAGCCTCCACTTCAGTGACCAAGACATTGCACAAACCTTTCTAAAGAAAATATTGAGGTAACATCTGCACAATGGCTACACTGAAGCCAAAAATGGCCAAGCCCTCAACCTGCTTAGTTCCTTTTGCATCCATCCCTACAACTTGGGTCTTGAGGATCATGCAATGCTTTGAAGCCAAGACCTATCAACCACGATAGAAATGGGACCAACAAACCAAACGAGTCACTTGGAATGGGTCTGGACCCAATTTTAGAATCTAGGTCTTTTCCCCTCTCACAGAGTAAATGGGATATGGACAAGGTTGTGATGATGATAACATCCATCTATAATATGAATCCACTAATGCGCGCAATCAGATAAATCTTTTGGCAGGGCTTATGAATCCATCAGTTGGGACCATAATTTGTGAAACTCAAACCGCTTTAAAAGTTCATTACCCAGGCTAAATTTTAGCAGTAAGTTTTAACTCATATTAAATTGAACTTTGCAAACCCATCCCCCTCCCAACCAAAAACATCACATTGGTCAAATGTTAAAAAACACTTAAAATTTGGTTGAGAGTTAACACAAAGGGTGATTTCTATTTTTTAATTTTTCCGGTATGGCCTCCCACTTTAAGCCTGGCTGTAGCATCTGTTGGATTCTTAGCACCGGAGAATCCGGATTCCGGACTAACTAATTGAATCGCCGGTCAGTCCAAAATCATAGCGGGGTCCACTACTGGATTGAAGACAAGAAGAGCAAGTGATTAACTTTCGGGGTATCCGGAACCACGGGTATGTCACCTCTTTCCGTTTGTGTGGGCTCCTTTTCCATTTGTATGGACTTTATTTCTGCTCGTGCGGGCTTTCTTCTTACTTGAGTGGGCTACTTTCCCGTGTGTATGCAGGGTAATAAAGTAAAATTAAAAAAAAAAAAAAAAACCTCTAAAGAGGCAAGTTTATTTAATCATATGTTTGATTGATGCGATGGGGAGCTGGTTGGATTGAAGTGCAGGCCAATTCAAACACATTGGGCCTTGTAGCTTGCACC
The DNA here is from genome assembly GCA_038049695.1 of Cinnamomum chago. NCBI lineage: Eukaryota > Viridiplantae > Streptophyta > Magnoliopsida > Laurales > Lauraceae > Cinnamomum > Cinnamomum chago. The sequence goes on along the minus strand of CP142462.1, from coordinate 22,331,473 downwards.
AAATTTTGCAACCTGAGAGATCATGTGAGCCTCAAAGCAGCCGTGACAAACAGATAGAGCTATGGGGTCGTTTGACTGTAACATTTTATATGTGGAACCAACTAATGTGAGAAATTTATAGATGAATATTCGTTTCATGAAATTTACATCGGTAAAAATGATTCACAAAATCTATATATCTATCTATCTATCTACTCTTATAAATGAGAGTAAGATGATGTACTTTTTTAACTACACACATGCCCAATAAAATTTAAGTTGTGGGGCCCACCCTTATATATATATTTATTATGCATATGTATTTTCTATATGGATAAAGATGGGACATAATGAGAATTTTTCAATTTCTACTCTTATAAAATCTATCTACTCTTATAAGAGAGAATAAAATGACATTTGGTTTCACTACATACCTGGGCCCACTTTTAAATTGGGCCCCACTTAGTATTATATTATATTATAATATAATCTCTCTTATATAAAAGAGAGAAAAGTGTAGTAATTTTTCACTACACACCTGCCCAAATAAAAGAGAACAAAATGACATTTGCTTTCACTATACACCGGGGCCCACTTTTATATTTACTACCCTCATATATATATATATATATATTATCTCTATCTCTACTCTCACAAAAGAGAAAAAGATGACTACTTTTTTCACTACACACATAGCCAATCAGATGTAAGTTGTCGGGCCCACCCTTAAAAAGAGAGAAATATGATTTACTTTTTTCACTACATACATAGCCATTGAAATGTAAGTTGTGGGGCCCACCCTTATATATATTTATTATGTATATGTATTTTATATATGGATAAAGATGGGGATATAATGAAAAATTTTCAATTTGTCTAAAATAGACTTTGGGTCAGGCTTGGATTTAGAGGGGTTTTAACGATCCGGATCAAGTTGATCTAGCAGACTAAAGTTTAGGAATTAGAAATATCTACACAACGGTACCATAATCTCAAAAATCTAAAATTACGAAAAAACCCCCTAAATTCTCTAGAAAATTGCTAACTACCCCCCTATGATACCCAAATTAATCCGAATCCAGACCAAACTTGGCACACACGATCCTAATAATTTAGCCCAAATGAACCCAGATCCAAACCAAACTGGGCACACACGATCCTAATAATTCTTTTAATATCTTATATTGAGTAGATGCTGATATTTTAAATGTAATACAATTTCATTTTAATACATTCCAATAAATCGAGTAATTTTTTTTTTCAATTTCTTTGTTTTTTTTTTAAGGTGGTGGAGAAAAGAAAATGAAAATGTGGATAAGATTGGAATCTACTCTTATAAAAGAGAGAAAGATGATCTACTTTTTTCACTACACACATAGCCAATGAAATGTAAGTTGTGGGGCCCACCCTTATATATATATTTATTATGTATATGTATTTTATATATGGATAAAGATGGAGACATAATGGGAATTTCTCAATTTTTCTAAAATAGACTTTAGGTCAGGCTTGGATTTAGAGGGGTTTTAAGAATCCGGATCAAGATGATCTAGCGGACTAAAGTTTAGGAATTAAAAGTATCTACCTGACGGTACCATAATATCAAAAATCTAAAATTACGAAAAACCCCCCTAAATTCTTTGGAAAATTGCTAACTACACCATACTATACCCAAATGAACTTGAATCTGGACCAAACTTGGCACACACGATCCTATTAATCTTTTTAATCTCTTATATTAAGTGGATGTTGATATTTTAAACCTAATAAAATTTTGTTTTAATACATTCCAATAAATCGAGTAATTTTTTTCGATTTCTTTGTTTTTTTTTTTAAGGTGGTGGAGAAAAGAAAATGAAAATGTGGATAAGATTGGAATCTATCTCAAATCAATATCTAAAATGTTATTTTTTTCTCTCTTCTTTTTCAATTTTCTTTTAACATTCTTCTTACTCAGATGCTACAAGATTTTCAATGTAGGTTATTTTGTGGGTATGAGGTTTTTCCTCTATGATTAATGGTGTAAGGAAGAACATGAGATTTTAATAGATTCTTCATTAATTCTTAGATTCTTTTGGAATGTAGGGAGTTTTCATACATGTAAGTGAGCACTGTCTACTGAAATTATTATTGTTTGATTATGTCTTCTTCTTCAATTTTTTTTTAAATATTGCAATAAAATCTTCATTCTAGGAAAAATTGGTGCAACTAGAGTTAAGAAAATGATGATGAAGAGTTGGTTTTTTCTTTCTCATTCCTATTTGGGCCAAAGTTAGGCCCATTGATAGCCTTCGTGCTCTGATAATTTTAATTATATGTTTGTTTTATTTCTTGAATCTTAACTTCAGGCCTCCAAATTGTGCGTGTTTCGTGTTTCCTTATGGTAGAACTTTGTATTTAGTTCTCACTCCATGTTTGGAATATGAATTTGTGCATAGCATTTAAAATGTAAAATTAATACTGTTTTGTTATGTGAGATAGGAAAATGAAAAAATTAAACAGAAAGTGTCTTGCTTGAGAAAAGCAAAGTAGACAATAACTAAAAGGACGATGCTATTAAGCATGGAAAAACTTTCCATTATTTGTCAGAATCTGTTTTTCTTCTCCATAGAGTCGAAGGGAAATGACTTTTTTTTAAGCAGTACAGGTGCTAATATTAAAAAATCCAAAAACATAATCCATATTTGTATAAGAAACTGACATTTTATTTTGTTTATTTGTCCTGTTTTAGTTTATGTTAGTTAAATTCTTACGCTTTAGACCAAGGCCTCTTCAATCGTCACCCTCCAAACCCCTCAAGAGTGGGATAAGACCAATAAGCATTCATTCGTGGTTCTCATTTAACCATTTTATTCACTAATTTCCAGTGTTATAATTCAAATACCAAATTGACTACACATGAGAGAATTAACATTCTATGTTTTTTCCCCCTGAAACAATGCTAATTGTGCAAATAGTTTCTATTTATTTATTTATTTTATTTTATTTTTTGGTGGAACTAAAAGATACTTGAGTGGTATTTGTATTTGAAATTTGAGAGTTAAGAACATCATAAGGCTTCGGGAGGTTTTCAAAAGATATGAGATTATTTTCTTTGCATGGATGTAACCCTTTGTTATTATTTTTTAAATATTAAACCTTTAATCTTTTGTACACTAACTTTAAATATTTGTAATTTGATGTTCCTTCAGTTGTATATTATTTATTATGGCCTTTGAAAAATGTATAGGGACTACCAAAACTTATAAGCACATCTCATATATACAAGTACTTCGTTTGCATTATTGCTTTATGTTTAGTTTTTTCTTTTTATTTTTTAGAAAAAAGTAGCAATTAACAAAATATTATAAATAAGAAAGTGAAATGTACAAATTTAAACTCATTTTATGTCCGCCCTGTTTTTTTTTCTCTTTTAATGAAAGTTACTGTAAGTGCCTAAAAATTACGGACTTGATTAGGAGAGGGTTGAGCTCTTGGTTTGATGATCTGGAGAAGATGAGGGAAAATGATCGGGCCTTCGATGACCTGAAAGAGGAAGACAAAAGTCAGAGCCCCTGGCTGTAGGCAGCCGAAGGCACTCTAACGCTCAAGTCAGTGTGATAACTGAGAGAAATGGAGAAGGAGAAGTCTGGGAGGGAGATCTGTTGCGTACCTCTTACAGTTCCTTTCATGCATTATATAGATGTGAGAGTCATCATTGGACTGGGTCCCTCAAGGAGAGATGGAAGTCCCATCAGTGTGTACCTTTCTCTTTTGAGTGGGGGTAGGTAAAAAGGGAATGTCCTATCGGACCATCTCCCTATACCTATGGACGTGACCCTGAGATAAGGCATGCCACTTATCTAGGTCCGGTGCCCACTCTATTTGTCAGTTCGCCGTCCCCGTCACGGCAATGCATTTATGGCTGAGTGACAGGAGATCGAGATCAGGTTTAAGGCCAAGACCGAGGTGGATACTCGCGAACGTGGCCACCGAGACGGGCTTTACGGCCCCAACCGAGGTGGTGCTCCTGCCGGGCTTGTACAACACCGAGATTAAGGATATCCCGAAATCAGGGAGCGACCCCACATAAACTTGTGAATACAGAAAGACCCCACACAATTGCCCCTAGCTCTCGACCTCCTTGGTTTTCCCCGAGGTCGGGAGCTAAGATTTGAGTGGATGGGGTGGCCCTGTCTAATCGTATCTTGCTGTCGTGCGATCCTCATCATGACGCCCTTTGGTTTGCCCTAGGTAATAAATACGATATCATAATTGCTTCGCCAAGGTGGGCACACGGGCGTCGTTCAGTTGCCCGAGATGATAAATGTCGTACCAGAGGCATGGTGAGAGACGGATCGTCGCTGCCACGTGTAACCCTTCGTTTGGTTGTTCACCGGGATCTAAGCGACGCGTGGCGAGTCCGGGGCGCTGCTTCGCGTGCGCTATAATTAAGAGGGGCGTCCCTCTATAAAATGGGGATGCCCCTTTCCCTTTCTTCCCTTACCTTTGCTCTCGTCTGAAGGAGGTTTTGCTGAAGAAGAGATCTAGCTGAGGCCATCCTGCTGAAGTCCTGCCAAAGACAGAACCTTACCGAAACCGAAGACTCCTTTCCCTTTGCTTTTCACCTTCTGCTTTTCATTCACATCCTCTATGTGAGTTTTCTTCTCTGTTACTCTTCTTTCGCCTCTTTTTCCTTTTGTTTCAGAGGGTTTCAGCCCCTCGGGTTCTTCTAGATCTTGTTCCCTCTTCTCCGCCTTCTGCTCTGCTGTTTAGCCCTTAGGAAATGGGGATTTATAGTCATTGGTTGGAGGGTCCCGCAGCCCTGGAGGGGTTTAGGAGGGCGTTTAAAATTCCGGTCGACGTTCTGGTGAAGCCCCAAGATTTCCATGGCCTCTTTGATGGCTTCGCCACTTTCAAGGATTGGATGCCCTTCCCTCTGTTGTCGGTATGCGAAGGTGGGGTCAGGTTCCCTATCCACCCGCTTCTCCGATCCTGTCTCAGTTCGTGGCGGATCTGCCCCTTCCAGCTGATACCAAATGGGTTTAAAATTATAATGGGCGTGGCGGAGTTGAACTGGATCCTGGATATAAACCTTGGCGTGCACGACATAGAGGACGTCTATGATATCTGCAAATCCGCGGGGGGCGAGGACTCCTACTATCTTCGGGTGAAGGCTAGGCGCCGACCCTTAGTTAATGCCCTAGAGGACTCAAGCAAATACGCCGGGGACGACTGCATTCTGGTCTCGGGGAACTGGGAGTTCGAGGAATCCTAGACCGAGGCTGCGCGGTGAAATCCAGGTCCCGCGAAGGCCTGGGACCCCTCCGAGTAAATACTCGCCTCCCCGGACTATTTACATTTGTCTTAGATGTCGATTTGCCGATCTGATGTCCTTTGTTTTCTGCGCAGGTGTTCAGCAAAGGAGGAGAGAGGCATGCTTCGATCACTGGAAGAGGAACGACGCGTGGCTAGAGAACATCTATCGCTACCACGGTCATCACGATCGGGCCGCCTTCTCTCTGCTCGGGTACAAGCCGCGGTACCAGTCTTACACTAGGAAGACCGTTGAGATCCCCCTTGAGCCGATAGGGGAGATCTTGCTTGCGCTCGCGGAGACTAGTGGCCAGGCCTCGGAGCCCCAGGGCCCAATCTTAGTTTCAGACAGCTCCCCCGACCGAGACCAAGCGGAAGAGGAGATGGACGAGGCGCGCCCTCCTTTGAAGAAGTTGGGGGCCGTGATTTTCGGGGGCCGAGTTCCTCCCACCCCGAAGCGTGCCCCCGGCGGGCCTGGCACTGCTCAAGGCTCTTCAGCCAGCGCCTCCTCTGGCTCTTCGGGCGCAGCAGGGACCTCCTCCTCCGCTAAACATAAGAGCGCGGGAGGCCCCCCGCAGGAGAAGAGGGGGAGGTCGGAAGAGCCTCCCAAGGATGCCCGGCCGCCCAAAGACACCCGGCCGCTTAAGGAGTCTCGGCCGCGGGTAGTGGAGCCCGAGAAGGAGACTCTGCCGCCAAGGGAGACCCGGCCTCGAGCCGCGGAAGCCGAGAAGGGGGGTGAGGGGCCCCCACCCAAGAAGTGGCCCCGCGTGGGGGGGTGAAGAGGAGCAGGTCCAGGAGGCGGATCCAGAGGCTCGGCCTCACAAGCCGATGCCTTGGAGGCCGAATTTTGACATCAACCCCTGCGAGCCCATGACCGTGGAGGATCGGATGGGGACCTCCTCCAGGACGATCTCGGCTGTCGCCCGGGGATGTGCTTTCCCTTTGGACATGGAGAGGCATAGTAAATCCGGGACGATGAGCCTGATCTACTCGACGATGAAGGCGTCGCTCGAGGTGATTCCTGCCTCATTTGCCTTTGAATTTTATGCCTTGGTTTTTCGTTCTGACCTCCTGCCCCTTTTTGTCTTATTGCAGAATGTACAGAGGCTCCAAATAATACTAGAGAGGATGGCGAGGGAAGTTCTCGAGGTGGTTGCCGAGAAGAAAAAGATGGGGGACGCCCTGGAAGCCAGCGCGACGAAAATAAAGAAGGCGGAGGAGAAGATCGCCGAGTTTGCAATGGTGCAACAAGCGGCGAAGGCCGAGATAATCAAGTTGCGCGGCGAAAATAAGCATCTGAAAGGCGCAGCCGATGATAAGGCGAGGAGGGTGAGCCGACTGGAGGCCGAGCTTGCCAAGAAGGAAACTGAGTTGGCTGGGAAAGAGGCCGAGCTCGAGGCCTCCAGGAAGGAGCGGGGCGATGTCGAGTCCACCCTGCGAGCCCAAGTCGCCAGGGCTTACCAGGAAGGGGTGGACTGGGCATCGGAGGAGTACGTGGCTCAAATCAAGACCCTGAGCTCAATTTTGTACGAGATGGGATGCAGGGAAGCACTTCGCGAGTATGAGGTCTCTGAGGATGACCTCATATTCACGAATCTTCCCCAATTCCAGTCTGTCATACCAAGCCCAGAGTCAGAGCCCGACTCCAACCCTCCGGAAGCCCCTCCCGAAGTTCCAGGCCCTCCTCCTCGCCCCCGACGCCCGCCGAGGGTGATAAGGCCCAGGCTTCCTCCACGGCTCTTCCGCTCGAGGCTCCAGGCGCTCCCGCTGCATCCGTCCCTCCAGAGCCGAAGAATAACCCTCCAGAGCCGAAGAATAAAGATGCGGCGCTCGAGAAGTAGAGCAATAAATGTCTGTATTTTTTCTTTTCTTTGATGTACTTCTTTTTCTTTCCCGAGTGTATAGAGCCTTGTAATTATCCTTCCTGATCAATGAAAAAACAACTTTCTCTCAATTCTTCAGTTGTCTTTTCATTTCTATCTTCTTGCAATGGTGTGTGGATGTTCTAATGTTTAAACATGACCAAAACTCGCAAGTGGCTGAGGTCGGCGAAGAAACTAGGCTCTGACCTTCTATTCTCGGGACATTGAGTGAGAACGAGCCCCTTTTGTCTTTGAACTTTCCAAGTAGCTCAGGTCGGTGAATCCGCGAGATTGGGTGATGACAAGGCTAGCTGTTCCTTAACCGATCCTTCAAACTTTCGAGTGGGCGAGGTTGGTGAATGTCTGGTCCTAAGGCTAGGCTTTGACAACGCGCATCCGAAGGAAATGCCTTTCAAGGTGAACTCGTAGTTAGTTTGGACCCAAAGGCAGACCGAGCTCTGAGACTTCTGAGTGAATTGAGCGTTCTTGTCCCAAGGGGGGTGGCCTGCCATCCGAACTTGACGAGGTTGCTGTGAGGCACAAAGCCCTGGCCCTGTGGCCGACTTCAAGGAGGCTGGCGCGAGGACCGGAGCCTTGGGAGCTGGTCCTATGACCAAACTCAAGGAGGCTGGTGTGAGGACCGGAGCCTTGGGAGCTGGTTCTATGACCGAACTCAAGGAGGCTGGTGCGAGGACCGGAGCCTTGGGGAGCTGGTCCTATGACCGAACTCAAGGAGGCTGGTGCGAGGACCGGAGCCTTGGGGAGCTGGTCCTATGACCGAACTCAAGGAGGCTGGTGCGAGGACCGAAGCCTTGGGGAGCTGGTCCTATGACCGAGAACTCAAGGAGGCTGGTGCGAGGACCGGAGCCTTGGGGAGCTGGTCCTATGACCGAACTCAAGGAGGCTCATGACTTCATAGATTTCAAGGCACACTTCTTCCACAAGATCCCTTTTTTTTATTTATTTATTCATTATTTGAGTACATCTAGAAGTAGCATTTCTTGAGGTGCGCGACATTCCATGGTTGCGGCAATTCTCTGCCATCCATGCTCTCAAGTCTGTAGGCCGACCTCCAGGAGACCGAGACCACCTTGAAAGGCCCAAGCCAGTTTGGTGCGAGCTTGCTTTCGTTAGGATCTTTGTCTGCTGGAAGCGCCCTTTTTAAGACTAGTTCCCCGATCGAGAACTTCCTTTCTTTGACCTTCTGATTGTAGCCTCTGGACAGCTGCTGCTGGTAAGAGGCAAGGCGCACGGATGCCGCTTCTCTTCGCTCCTCGGCCAGGTCGAGCTCTTTGGCGAGGTTCACTTCATTCTGCCCCTGGTCGAAGAGATCCGACCTCAAGGTCGGGAGGCCGACGTCGAGAGGGATTACGACTTCCATTCCGTATGCCAAGGAGAAAGGGGTTGCCGAGGTAGATCGTCTCGGGGTGGTCCGGTACGCCCAAAGGACACTTGGTAATTCTTCCACCCATCTACCTTTGGCTTTGTCGAGTCTCTTTTTGAGCCCGTCCAGTACCACCTTGTTTGAGATTTCTGCTTGCCCGTTGCTCTGTAGGTAGGCTGAGGTTGCATAGAGGTTCCTGATACCGAGCTCCTGGCGGAAGTTCTTGAAGAAGTTCGAGTCGAACTGGGTCCCGTTGTCCGAGACCAGAGCTCGGGGGACCCCGAACCTTGTGACAATGTTCTTCCATACAAAATTCTTTGTGTCCTGCTCAGTGATGGAAGATAGGGCCTCTGCCTCTATCCATTTGGTGAAGTAGTCAGTGCCCACTATCAGCCACCTCTTGTTTCCTGGAGTTCGGTGAAGGGGTCCTACGATGTCTAGCCCCCATTGAGCGAAAGGCCATGGGCTGGAGAGGGGACTCAAGTCCTGTGCTGGTTGGTGCAGTGAGTGGGAAAACTTCTGACATTTTTCACACATCCTAGCGTCGAGCTGGGCGTCCTTTTGCATATAGGGCCACCAATAGCCCTGACTGATGGCTTTGTACGCCAGTGATCTTCCTCCGATATGGCTTCCGCAGATTCCCTCTTGAATTTCAAAAAGGAAGTATTCTACCTTGCTCGGATGAACACACTGGAGATATGGTCCCGTGTGGGACTTTCTGTAGAGCTTCTCATCTGGGGATAGCCAGAAATGGGCCGCTTTCAGCCTGACCTTGTGGGCTTCATTCTTGTCTTTTGGGAGCCTGTCTTCTTTGAGGAATGCTATGATTGGATCCATCCAGCTTGGGCCGAGACCGACGCACAGGACTTGTCGAGGCGGGAGGATCTCTATGCTTGGTTTTTTCAATGTCCCCACATCGACTGTCCTTCTCTTTCCTGCTTCTACTGCTGAGGTCAAGTTGGCTAGGGCGTCTGCGTGGTGATGTGAATTAAATCAATCCATTAAAATTACTGCAAGTGCACAATTATCTTGTTGAGATAGTGGCAATTACAGGTCGATCCCACAAGGAGCACTACTAAGTTAAAATTTAAAAATCTGAATTTTTTTTAAATCAAAGATTAATAAATAACTGAGATCTAAGAAAAACTAGAAAAATTCAGAAACACAAGCCAATCAAATATATAAAACAGATCAGAGCATCCAGAATCCACTAAGCAAGATAATTAATCAATCCATGCAATTATTCTACTATTTGTCTCAAAATAACTCAGATCAGAAAGAATTCAATGTTTCGGATCCGGAGGACTTGTCTTTCGCAAAAATCAATTTTTAATAAAAAGAATAAGGTCAACCCAAGATCTCCTTCTCCTTATAAAAGAATGAAAAATCATAAGCATGACTCATCAAATTAAGCATAAACTATCAAAGGATCTCAGCCCTAAGCATAATCTATCAAAATAAGTATAAATTATCAAACTATTTTCATTAAAAATCAAAATAAAGGCTGCCTAAGGCATGAAGACAGATCTATTATTCTAATAGAGCATGTATTTAAAAGAGACAAGGAAGTAATAGAAAATCACATAGATTAAATTAAGGATCTACTTAGCTTCATCTGTATGCTCCAATCCAGGAATCTAGCTAGCCATTGAAAAGAACTCCATAAGTAATTTCATTGATAACATCTCCTTGTACAATGATCTCTCATAAATCTCTTTTCTAAAAATCCTAATTTCTGGAACAGGGCTCCAGAATACCCAAAAATAATTCTTAAAATCTATTGATTAGAGAAAGAAGAAAAAGAGGAGAGAATGATTATGCACGTCCAAGGGGAGGGAGTTCCTCCCGTATGCTACTTTTTGGTTCCTTTTATTTCTCCGGTTAACTATCAAATACATTGAATCTGGACACCTTCTCTGCAGATTTGGTTTATCTTCATCGATAAGGTGTATCTCTTATCCTTTTTTAATTTGAATGAGGTGAAAGCTTCTAGAAACCTCTGGGTGGCTTGGCTAATCTTTAAATGGGGTCCCACAAGGGATGTGCAGCAATTGATTATCAACGGTGTGGATTTAATTTGCAATCCCGTCTAAAAATGAACATGAAAATCTCTGAACCCATAACTTTGTAAATATAGTTATGATTTTCACATTCTTGGGCTCCACGAGTATCTACTCTGAATAAGCTTTCCAACGGTAGGTAAATTTCATCGATCCGACGGTTGGATTGAAAGTTATGATCATTTGAAAATTAGTTGTCCTGAGAAAAACGTGATTAACTTCTAAAACTTGATTTGCAATGGATTCTATCTCTGCACAACTTTCTTTTTTGAAAGGACATCAGATGTGGATGATTCAAACTCTTCTTCTTTTGTTCCAATCAGAATGATACTCTTTGAATTATCCATTAATAATTTCAAATTTGCAACCACTGTGGACCCTGCCATGTGAGACATTTCATCTATTTGAACAGTGGGCCCTATGAGAAGTCTTCTACTGTAGTTAGGATTCTTCAAGTGACATGATGAGTGGACCCCTCCTTTGATTTATTTGCATATGGCTTGTGTGTGGGGTCCACATGGTGAATTTTTCAATTTACTTCTTTTCAATCTTCAATTTAGCAATGCAGGGCCCAGGATGACTGTGTGCTTGAAAGTGGGCTCTGTGACAGAGGCATGCAATTCTCATTTTCTGCACATTTTAATTTAACACATTAAATAGTGAACAACCCATATTGAACCGGGATCCATCCGGACAGAGTTCTACTCCAACTGGGACTCTTCGGAGAAAATTTGCAAAACAATCTAAGTTAATGCTGAAAATGTACGAAAAGTATGAAAATTCAGGCTCCTAGGTGAAATGCATGAAATGATGAAATTAGATGAATAATGATGCAATTCACCCAATTAAATCTCTAATTCATCTTAATATGATGCGTAATTGTGCAAATTCATGAACTCAACACACCCCCGAACCAGCATTTTGCTAGTCCCTTAGCAAAAGTTGCGAAGAAAAAGGTTTGAAGTTCTTTGACATAATCTAAAAAAAAAGAATTAAATATGAAAACAAAACCACTTTCGCTGGTGCTCTCGGTTGCATTTAGCGTATGCAACAAGCTCTTAAACCCCTAGGTTCCCCCTAGTGGACGAGCTGTGCCTCGTGAGGGTTTGCAGTGAATCTACCCACAAAATTCTTTCTTCCTCTTTTTTTTTTTTTTTGATAAAGATATTTAAAACCTATCAAAATCCAGGGAAACTTCTTCCAAGAGAAAATCTTTAGACACTGACTATTCTCGGTTCTCGAAATCTTAAATTTAGTTCTCCAATCCTATCTTTTGGTCAGAAATCCTCGAAATCATGCTAATTGATCGTGCACGGTGAAAAGTATGTATACGTATAAGCATCAAATGATCCACTAATAATTTCCGTGAATATATTCTATTTTATTTTAAAATTTGGGTTGCCTAATCTTAGTAAAGAAAAACAGTCATCCTCTCAAGGCAATAATGACGGCTTTCGCACTACTGTTTTTCCAAAGGACGCATTTTTTTTTCGAACACACAAATGTGATTGTACAATGTCTAGGTTCCTTAAGCTTTCTAATTAACCCATGTAACGAGCATTAGGCCAGTGACTCCCAAAACAGATGTCTTTAGGGCACTAGGTATGTAAATACCCCTACGAGCTTACTGACTCGGGTTAAAAAGGCTACAAACCCAAACTAGTCACAAAACTTTTATTCATTACACTTTATATATATATATATATATATATTTCTTTTTCTTTTTTTTCTTTTTTTTTTGCGGACCCCAACAATAGGCAGCCCTTTCCATGTATCCACCCATTGAACTAGGAAGCTTTGTATACTAAGGGTCAATTTTCCATTTTTTTTTTCAAAGAAAAAAACGGAAATCATAGCTTCACAATCAAAATCTTGAAAACGTATACCACCTGTGTAAAAGTGAGGGATCAAAATTCAGCACTTCTCCAAAAACCCTTTGCATAAATAAAATGGCGAACCATTATTTTCTTTTCCCCAAAATATCTTCAGCTAATAAAAATTCTCTTGAAAGTTTCCCTCTAACAACACAATTTTTTTTAAAACTCCTAAAAACCAAAGCAAAGTGAAAAAGAAAATGTAGAATGAAAATTGAACGAATGATCACATGTCAAATTCTAACTCACACCCCCAAACCTAAATTCAACATTGTCCTCAATGTTATGAATGCATGTGTAATGTGAAAATGAACAATAAGGAAAATTAGTACATCTTACCGTGTGGGGTGAATGCAAAAGAATGTGATCAACCAGCTTAATTACCTTCCAAAATTGGGTTGCCTCCCAAACAGCGCTATTTTTAATGTCGTTAGCCCGACATGATAAAAAATGATTAGTCTTGGTAAATTGGGTCTTCCAAAAGGATATCCTCAATGTTTTTATCCTTCAGTTCTAGAAATGGTTTCAACCGTTGACCATTCACCTTGAAAACATCTCCATTGTTGGGATTTTCAATTTCCACAGCACCATGAAAGTAAACAGTCCTGACAATGAATGGACCAGTCCACCTGGTTCGTAACTTCCCTGGAAAAAGGTGTAATCGGGAGTTATACAGAAGGACTTTCATACCCGGTTCAAAAGATTTTCTTAAAATTGACTCATCATGGTGCAACTTCATTCTTTCTTTGTAGATCTTGGCATTCTCATAGGCATCATTTCGAAGTTCTTCCAACTCATTGAGTTGCAATTTGCGGAGAGTGCCCGCAGTGGGTAAGTCAAAATTAAACTTCTTAATGGCCCAATAAGCTCTATGTTCCAATTCAACAGGCAAGTGGCATGCCTTCCCATAGACCAACCTATATGGGGACATTCCAATAGGTGTCTTGTAAGCGGTTCGATAGGCCCATAGTGCGTCGATCAATCGCAAAGACCAGTCTTTCCGAGTGGGATTGACCGTCTTTTCCAAAATTTGTTTAATTTGCCTATTTGATATTTCCGCTTGGCCACTTGTTTGTGGGTGATAAGGTGTAGCAACCTTATGGGTGACAGAATATTTTTTTAACAAATGCTCAAAGGGACGGTTGCAAAAGTGAGTGCCTCCGTCACTAATGATTGCTCTAGGGGTACCAAAGCGAGAAAAGATATGATCTCTCATGAACTTAATCACCACATAGTGATCATTTTTCTTTGTTGGTATGGCTTCCACCCACTTGGAAACATAGTCTACTGCCAGCAAAATGTAAAGATTCCCAAAGGAATTTGGAAATGGCCCCATGAAATCAATTCCCCACACATCAAAAATTTCTACCACAAGTATGGGATTCAAGGGTATCATGTTCCTTCTATTGAGCTTGCCAAGCTTTCGACACCTCTCATAGTTTAAACAGAAAGTGTGACAATCTTTAAAGATAGTGGGCCAGTAAAATCCACACTGCAAAACTTTTGCAGCTGTCCTTTTCGAACTAAAGTGGCCTCCACAAGCATGATTATGGCAGAAGGAAATGACTGAGTAATGGTCATGATCAGGAATGCATCTTCTGATGATCTGGTCTGGGTAGTATTTAAAAAGATACGGGTCATCCCAGAAAAAGTACTTGACCTCAGCTAGAAATTTTGATCGATCATGTTGTGACCAATGGGCGGGCATCTCTCCTGTAACAAGGTAATTGATTATATCTGCAAACCAGTGGATTTGAGAAATACTGAGCAATTGTTCATCAGGAAAATTTTCATTTAGTGGGACCTCATTTGATGGCTCTAAAGGTATCCTTGAAAGATGGTCTGCTACAACATTTTCACATCCTTTTTTATCTCTTATTTCCAAATCAAACTCTTGTAGCAGAAGGATCCACCTGATCAATCGGGCTTTTGCATCCTTTTTGGACAGAAGGTATCTCAAAGCTGCATGGTCTGTGTAGATGATGACTTTGGACCCTATCAAGTAGGACCGAAATTTCTCCAAGGCAAAAATCACAGCAAGCAATTCTTTTTCAGTAGTTGTGTAATTTAGTTGTGCATCATTGAGGGTCCTACTTGCATAGTAAATCACATGAGATAGCTTCCCAACCCGTTGACCCAAAACAGCTCCAATAGCTGTATCGGATGCATCACACATTAGCTCAAATGGAATGGTCCAGTCAGGTGGCTGAATTATAGGGGCTGAAGTTAGTTCCTTTTTTAGTCTCTCAAAGGCCTTTAGACACTTCTCATCAAATTCAAACGGGGCCTCTTTTGTCAGCAATTGGCACAGAGGTTTAGCGATTTTACTAAAATCCTTGATGAATCGACGATAAAAACCAGCATGGCCTAAGAATGATCGAATATGCTTAACTGATTTTGGTGGTGGCAATTTGGAGATCAAATCAATTTTTGCTTTGTCCACCTCAATTCCATCATCAAAAATAATGTGTCCCAGAACTATGCCCCTTTTTACCATAAAATGACATTTCTCCCAATTTAAGACTAGATTCTTTTCTTTGCATCTTTTAAGCACAAGGGACAAATGATGTAAGCACTCCTCAAAAGAGTTGCCAAAGACCGAAAAATCATCCATGAAAACCTCAATGAATCTTTCTACCATGTCAGAAAATATGCTCAACATGCACCTTTGAAAGGTGGCCGGTGCATTGCATAGGGCAAAGGGTCTGTAAGCGAAAGTGCCAAACGGACAGGTGAAGGTGGTGTTTTCCTGGTCCTCGGGTGCAATTGGAATTTGATTGTAATCTAAATAACCATCAAGAAAACAATAATATGCATGACCGGCTAGCCTTTCGAGCATCTGATCCATGAATGGGTGGGGAAAATGATCTTTTCGAGTGACAGAGTTCAACTTCCTATAATCAATGCATACCCTCCATCCAGTCTGTATCCGAGTGGGGACCAATTCATTGCCCTCATTTTGAACCACTGTTATTCCAGATTTCTTTGATCCACTTGAACCGGGCTCACCCATGCACTATCAGATATGGGGTAAAGAACCCCTGCATCGATTAATTTTAAAACTTCTGACCTAACCACTTCTTTCGTTGCAGGGTTTAGTCGCCTCTGTGGTTCACGAGAAGTTTTTGCATTTTCTTCCAAATGGATTCTATGCTGGACCACAGATGGGCTAATTCCTTTGATATCTGCAATGGACCACCCTATAGCTTCCTTGTGTGTATCCAAAATTTTCACGAGTTTTTCCTCTTGGACAGGGTCCAAGTCTGAAGCTATAATCACTGGAAGGGTTTCTAGTGGGCCTAAAAACACATATTTCAGGGTATCTGGCAACTGCTTGAGTTCTAACTTAGGGGGCTCTACAATTGATGGGACAGGTGGGGAAGCAGATGGAGTCAGAATCTCATGCTTCTGTTGCCACCTTGAGCAATTCATGGATGGGGTTGAGTCTAACAGTAAATTGACTTCCTCAATATGTCCATCTATATCAAAATCACTTCCAAAGTGGGCCAGACAAGCCTCTAGTGGATCTTCAAGTTTCAAATGGGGTAAGTGATTTTCCACCAATTCATGAATGTAACTAATGTGAAAAACCCCATCATCCTCATCAGGAGGTTGCTTACTGACATTAAAAATGTTCACTTGGACTGTCATGGTCCCAAAAGAAATTTGCATCACTCCATTCCTACAATTGATCAAGGCATTAGAGGTGGCAAGGAATGGTCTCCCCAAGATTATTGGAATTTTGGGTTAAGCCTCAGATGTGTGTTTGGTATCCAAGACAACAAAATCGACAGGGAACACAAAGTCTCCGGCTTTGATAAGAACATCTTCAACTACCCCCTTGGGGTTTCGAATTGATGCATGAGCCAATTGCAAAGTCACATGGGTCTTTTTCAACTCCCCTAAACCTAATTCTTCATAAACAAAGTACGGCAGAAGGTTCACACTTGTACCTAAGTCTAGCAAAGCTTTCTCTATGTGATGGTCCCCTATCTGGCAAGAAATGGTAGGACACCCTGGGTCCTTGTATTTGATCGGAGTTGGGCAGGAAATGATTGAGCTAGCTTGTTGGGCTAGAAAAGCCTTCTTGGGCACATTGGTCGTCCTTTTGAAGGTGAAAAGGTCCTTTAGAAATTTTGCATAGGCCGGAATCTGTTGGATAGCATCAAGTAGTGGGATATTAATCCGCACTTGTTTGAATACTTCAAGCATTTTATCCAACTGAACAGTTGATTTTACTGGGCGTAGCCTCTGTGGATATGGTGCCTTAGGAACATAGGTCCTAGGAGTGGGCTCACTAGCTGATGGTTCAATATTGACTGGGTTCTCTGGTTCTAATGTGGGTTCAACATTCACACTTGGTTCCTCAGTTTCCACTATCTCACTTGATTCTTCCTCAGGTTCCTTGGGTAGTTTGACCTTATTATCAACTTGTGTACCCGACCTAAGAGTGATTATGGATTTGACTTGTTCTAGGCCTTTTCCTTTAGGATCATGAACAACTTGGCCCTTGGGATTATGTTCGAGTTGACTAGGGAAGGTTCCCTTGTCTCTGGCACTGATGGAGTTGGCCAGTTGACCCATTTGATATTCCAATTTTGTAAGGGTTTGAGTGTGGCCATTCAAAAGTTGAGTAGTGGTCTGAGACAATTGGGTCGTGGTTTGAGTCAGGAGTTTCATGGCCTCTTCTAACGAATCTACCCTCTGGGTCAATGGATTGGAGTTGAACTTGGGCTTTTGGAAACCGGGTGGGGTATTGACTTGAGATTGATTGGGCTGAAATCGAGTGGACTGAGATGGGCCACCTTGAGTTGGGCCTTTGGTCCAAGAAAAGTTCGGGTTGTCCCTCCAACCTGGATTGTAAGTGTTAGAGTACGGGTCATACCTCTGACGATTGTCAAAACGAGTGTTTTGATATAGCGCATTAACCTTCTCAATAGATTCAGTTTGACCCAAAGTTGTTGGGTCAATCCCTCCATTCATGACCTGGTTATATTTTAATGACTACAAAGTGTTTGGAGTGGGTTTTTGGTTCAGCTCTAAGGCCTCTATTCTCCTCACCAGTGTGGCTAATTTGGCCTCTGCCTCAATTTTGGGTTCAATCTTAAACATCCCCCCTTTTTCAGGAATGGTGGGTTTGATGAGCTCCCTATTGATAGGGGCCCACTGCAGTGTGTTTTCAGCGGTATCTTCTAAAAATGTCCAAGCTTCTTCTGCTGTTTTCTGTGTAAAATTCCCACTACAGAAAGATTACACCATTTGTTTAGTTGGGTAATCCATGCCTTCATACACAATTTGGACTAATTGGATTTTTTCAAACCCATGGTGGGGACACTGGATTAAGAGGTCCTTGAATCGTTCCAAAAAACTGTAAAGTGTCTCCCCTTCCATTTGATGGAATCCATTTATGGCCTGCCTAATCGAAGCAGTTTTTTGCTTAGAGTAGAATTTTTTGTAAAATTCTTCGACTAGCTTGGCCCATGTAGTGATGGACCCGGCCTGTAAGGCATAAAGCCAAGCTTTAGCCTTCTCTTTTAAGGAAAAAGGAAATAATCTAAGTTTAAGGGCCTCCTCAGTCATGTGATTGATTCTCATGGTCCCACAAATGTCCTCAAATTCCCTAACATGTTGATATGGGTTTTCCTGGTCTAGCCCACGAAATACCGGGAGCATCTGAATTATGCCAGATTTCATCTCGAATGTGGCATTGGTCTGAGGTAGGGTGATGCAAGACGGTTGAGTTGTCCTGGTGGGGTACATATAGTCCTTCAAAGTCATCGGTGGGTCCACTTGATCAGCCATCCTACTAATTTCTTCAAAGATGGAAGACTTCCCAACAATGGTTAAGGCTAATTCGGGCTCTATCCTGACTAACCTTTTACTCTTGTGTACCCACAGTTTTTCTCTCTCAGGTCTAGAGCGCATGCATCAGGTTCAACCTTAAAGAAATGCAAGCCTAATCTATATGCGGGGCCCTAATAGTCTTACTAGATGATGCACAAGCAGTCAAGCACAAAGATTGAGCACAAGAAATTATCCTAGGGTTAACCTAACTCACTAGACAGCTCCTAACTGGTTTGAAGAGTGCACTAAGGCATCCAATCCGGTCTTATGAAGTCAAATCGACCAGGTAAGTCCCCAGGATGAGTGGTGGGGTCACAATGCACTTGGCAAGGGTCCCGCTTAAGAACCAAACTCCTAGAACAGAGACTGCCACCCTTTTTGGTAGGGACAGGACTTAGCTAGACATCGACTTGACCAAAGAGCGCAATTGGTGCAACCTTTTGTGGCCTTCGTCCTAATGAGCTCGAGTCCTATGGTCTCGTTTCTACTTGATTTTAATTAATGTTTAGGTTACTATGTGAGAGGTGGTTAAACCTAATTGGGCAATGATCTGGTGATGAAATCCAGTCCTTATCTGATTGGGGTAATTGCCCTTAACTAAGTGTGTGGGGTCTAGTTTACTTGGTGTGTCAATCATACAATCATACTTGCTGAAATTTAAATCACCCAAGCCCCACTTGCGAGTAAAAGATTCGTGGGGTAAAGTTTAGAAACTTTTACAGCGGGCCCACGCCTCTTTTTTTTTATAGCTAATTTTGCAATTCTGAGAGCAATTTGTTATTAACAATTCTGAGAGCAACTTGTTTGCTTTGAGCAAATCCATGCAGTTTCCTGTTTTTATGCAACTCTCCTCTTACCAAGGTAATGTATTCAAAAGAAACTCTTGTTAGTCAATCCTACGTTAAAAAAAAATCAACCCAAAATTCTATCTTATCCTAATTTAAAAAATAAGAAAATTCAAAAGACACCAAGTTAATAAAAACTCTATCAAAGTGGATTCTAAGTTATTGAAACAAATCAAAAATTCTATCTACAAAATAAAAAAAATCAGAAATTCTAAATTATCCAAACAAGTGTCTAGATATGATTAGAGTTTTCAAAAAGCTTTCAATTATATGAAATCCAATCTTATCCAATTCAAATTTTAGATTTTAAAACTCTAACTAATCTAAACAACTTAAGAGATAGAATTTTAAAATTTCTAACTACCTAATTTCAGAATTCAAAAGTTAGCATATTAATCAAAAGAACTAACCCTAAAGATTTTAAACTTTATCTTACCAATCCTAATCTAATCAGGACACTAGTTAAAGTAATAAAAAATATTTTTTTCTGTTTTTAATTACTGAAATTCGGAATTAAAAGAAGTCCTTCAAATTTTTTTTATTAATTAATTATTTATTCCGAAAATTCAATTAATAAAAAAAATATTAGAAAAATCAGATAAAAATCAGAAAAGTCTGAAAAATTAGCAAGGTGAAATACAACTAATACTAATTGCAAAGAACACTACTAATGCAAATTAGATGACTAAATAACTAATGCAACCTAGATATGAGCATGCATATGAATCTAATGACATAAAAAAATTCAGATTTTTAATAAAAACTCAGATTTGGCTCCCCGGCAACGGCGCCAAAAACTTGATGTGAGTTAAATTTCCAACGGTAGGTAAATTTCATCGATCTGACGGTTGGATTGAAAGTTATGACCATTTGAAGATTAGTTGTCCTAAGAAAAACGTGATTAACTTCTAAAATTTGATTTGCAATGGATTCTATCTCTGCACAACTTTCTTTTTTGAAAGGACATCAGATGTGGATGATTCAAACTCGTTTTCTTTTGTTCCAATCAGAATGATACTCTTTGAATTATCCATTAATAATTTCAAATTTGCAACCACTGTGGACCCTGCCATGTGAGACATTTCATCTATTTGAACAGTAGGCCCTATGAGAAGTCTTCTACTGTAGTTAGGATTCTTCAAGTGACATGATGAGTGGACCCCTCCTTTGATTGATTTGCATATGGCTTGTGTGTGGGGTCCACATGGTGAATTTTTCAATTTACTTCTTTTCAATCTTCAATTCAGCAATGCAGGGCCCAGGATGACTGTGTGCTTGAAAGTGGGCTCCGTGACAGAGGCATGCAATTCTCATTTTCTGCACATTTTAATTTAACACATTAAATAGTGAACAACCCATATTGAAGCGGGATCCATTCGGACAGAGTTCTACTCCAATTGGGACTCTTCGGAGAAAATTTGCAAAACAATCTAAGTTAATGCAGAAAATGTACGAAAAGTATGAAAATTCAGGCTCCTAGGTGAAAATGCATGAAATGATGGAAATTAGATGAATAATGATGCAATTCACCCAATTAAATCTCTAATTCATCTTAATATGATGCGTAATTGTGCAAATTCATGAACTCAACACGTGGCAATTGGACTCTCTGCCGATTTGCCTGACTTCAACTATCTCGAACTGGGAGAGGAGCTGCTTTGTGTGGGCTAGGTAGGCTGCCATCCTCTTGTCTCGGGCTTGATAGTCTCCGCTTAGCTGGTTCGTCACCAACTGGGAGTCGCTGAAGACTACTAGCCGATGTGCCCCCAGTATTCTTGCACTACCGAGACCCGCAATTAGCGCTTCGTACTCTACTTCATTGTTGGAGGCTTTGAAGTCAAGGGTCAGTGCTTGCTCGATGACCAGGCCCTCTGGTGATTGGAGGACCACGCCGGCACCAGCCCTTCTGGATGTTGAGGATCCGTCGACGAAGACCTTCCACGCCGACCCACGGAACTGTTTCCAAGATCGGTCTTCCTCGGTCTCAGCTGTCTCACTATCCCTGCTGCCCCCCAGTTCGGTATCGAGTAAGGTCGGTGCCAAACTAGGAGAAGTGAATTCGACGATGAAATCTGCCATGATTTATGCTTTGATCGCCGTTCTGGGTTGATACTGGATATCGAATTGCCCCAGTTCGACGGCCCACTTGAAGATTCTGCCGGAAAAGTCCGCCTTCCGGAAGAGGGATTTGAGCGGGTACTCAGTAACAACCACCACCGTGTATGGCTGGAAGTAGTGGGATAGTTTGCGAGAGGCGCTGATGAGTGCCAGCGCCAGCTTCTCGAGCGGTAGGTACCTGGTCTCGGCGTCGAGCAGGATCTTGCTCGTGTAGTAAATGGGCTGCTGTTGCTTGTCGTTCTCCCGAACTAACACCGAGCTCACTGCATGGTCCGAGACTGCTAGGTAGAGATAGAGGAGGTCACCTTGCGACGGAGTGGACAACAGCGGTGGTGAAGAGAGGTACTCCTTGAGTTTCTCCAGTGCATGATCACACTCAGGGGTCCACTGAAATTTGGAGCATTTTTTCAAGAGTTGGAAGAAGGGACGGCATTTATCCGAAGCTCGGCTGATGAAGCGGTTGAGCGCAGCGGCCATCCCTGTGAGTCTTTGGACCTGCTTGGCCGAGGTCGGGCTCTGAATCGCTTGGATAGCTGCGATTTGCTCTGGATTGGCCTCGATCCCTCTCCTGGTCACCAGGATTCCCAGGAATTTGCCGGAGCCGACGCCAAACGCACACTTGGAGGCATTTAGTTTGAGCTGGAATTTTTTGAGGATGGCGAATGTTTGGCGCAGGTCCGCCAGATGGTCCTGCGACTTCTTGGACTTGACCACCATGTCGTCGATGTAGACCTCCACTGTCTTCCCGAGTTGGCCTTTAAACATCTTCGTGACTAGCCTTTAGTACGTTGCCCGAGCGTTTTTTAACCCAAAGGGCATCACTTTGTAACAGTAGATGCCCCGAGGTGTTATGAACGCGGTCTTCTCCTCATTAGGTCCGTACATGGGGATCTGGTGGTAACCTCGGTAGGCGTCGAGGAAGCTCATCCTATCGTCTCCCGAGGTGGCGTCGATCATCTTGTCGATCTTTGGGAAGGAGAAGCTGTCCTTGGGGCAGGCTTTGTTGAGGTTGGTGAAGTCCACACAGACCCTCCACTGGCCATTCTTCTTCTTAACCACTACTGTGTTGGCCAACCACTTCGGATAGTGCACTTCGCGGATTACTCCGGCCTCGAGGAATTTGTCTACTTCTTCCATTACTGCTTCTGTCTACGGGACCCCTGTTCTGCGGGCTTTTTGCACTACGGGCTTGTGTCCGGGGTCAACATTCAGCTTGTGGCACATGACTTCGGGGTCGATCCCGGGCATCTCATATGGAGTCCAAGCGAAGACATCCTTGTTCTGTAATAGAAAGTTATGCAGTTCGGATCTCTCGTCGTCGGGGAGCTGGTTCCCCAGCAGGAAATATCGCTCGGGGTCGTCGGAATTGATCCTGACCTTGGTGAGCTCTTCCACGCTCTTTTGCTCTGCTAGGCGAACGACATCCTCGAGTTCGGCCTCCAGCTCGGCCATATGCACTTGCTGTGGCTCCGTTTCACCAGGCACTACGGCCGTGAGGCACTGTCGGGCCATCTGCTGGTCTCCTCGCACAGTTATTATCTCGAACAGCCCTCCGTCCTTCTCTAGCGGAAACTTGAGTTTCTGATGAAGGGTGGAGGGTACTGCCTCCATGGCGTGCAGCCAACTCCATCCCATTATTACATTGTAAGGAGACGAGGCGTCCACTACTACAAAGTCGGCCATCTTCGTGGCGCCTCCTATTCGGACTTCGAGCGAGACCCTCCCCTTGGGGTACACTGGTTTGGCGCTGAAGCCAATTAAGGGGACGCGGGCTTCCTGTAGGTCAGACTCGGTCAGGCCGAGCTCTTTGAAGCAGTTGAAGTAGAGGATCTCGGACGAGCTCTCCGGATCGATAAGGACGCGCCTCACGGTGTAATTGTTCAGCCGTAAGGTGAGGGTGAGTGCGTCATTGTGGGGGAGATGGACCTCTCCTAGGTCCTCGTCTGAGAACCAGATCTTGGGCTTTTCCTTTCTGGCTCTCTTTGGTGCAAGCCCCAGTTCGGCCGACATCACTGGTTTGCCATGGGCAGCCCTCCTGGCCTCTGACCGATCTTGGTGACTGTCTTTATTGGGAGTGGGGGCTAGGTGAATAACATTGATGACTCCTATTGGACCGTCGCTATCCTGATCATCGTTGGGTGGAGGCGGTGGAGCGCGCTGCTGAGCCTGGTTGACCCTCTCTCCCTCCTTGACGTACTCCCGGAGGTGTCCGTCCTTGACGAGCCTCTCGAGGTGGGATTTCAAGGCCATGCAGTCCTCGGTCATGTGCCCGTGCTGCTTGTGATAGGAGCAGTTCTTACTTCGATCTCGGGTGGATGGGTCGCCCCTCATCGGCTACGGCCACTGGAAGTAAGGCTCTGCCTTGATTTTGTTTAGGAGTCTGCAAATGGGCTCCTTGAAGATGATATTGACGGCCCTGTAAGGATCTCCGGCCGGCCTGGTAGGATTGAACTTTGGTCTCTTGCTGCTGCCCGAGATCGAGGTGGAGAAGGTTGCCGAACTGGTGGTGGTCCTCCTTTTATCTGGCCTTTGTTTGGGGGTCGTCCCCTCTCCTTTGGAGGTTTGGCCCTTCTGCGAGAGGCAGAAACGCTCATTGCCATGAGTTTCGTCCTCCTCCTGTTCGATGTACTGGTTCACCTTGGCCATAAGCGCCTTCATTGTGGTCACAGGAGTTCGGACTAGGTCCTTCCGGAGTTCGTTTCCTGGGAGTAAGGCTTGCCGGAAGCACATGATGGCGACGGTGATCTGGCTGTAAATTGTCCAGAATCTCCTGGCGAATGCCGTGATACTTTCACCGTCCTTCATCCGGATCGCCATGAGGTTTCCACCCGTCTTCGGGATGACACGGTGTGCTTGGAACTTCTCGACAAAGGAATTTCAGAGCTGCCGCCAGCTCGTGACAGACCCGGAAGGGATCGCGCAGATCCAACGGAGTGGGAGGTCACCTAGGCTTGAGGAAAAGACCCTGCAATTCAGGTGATCGACATCCCCCTAGACCGACATCCGCTGAGTGAAATGTCGTAGATGTGCTTCTGGGTCCGAGGTCCCGTCATAAAGGACAAACCTCGGGACGCTGAATCTCTCAGGGAGAGAGAAATCTTTTATCTCCTGTGAGAAGGGGGACATGCCTTGGTCATCTTCTTCGCGGTCCTCCGTCTGGTCTCGGGTGAAACCGATCTTAGCCAGTCGGGCTTGGACCTCTTATTTTTACGTAATGGTCCAGCAGTTCGTTTAGGCCCGTTGTGTTGTTTGGCCTCGGGGACCCTGGCTCGTGACGTGATCCCCCGAGGTTGCTAGACAGGTGGCTGCTGCTCGAGCCTTCCTCTTCGCAGCGGTCTCTCCTTCTATTGCTGCCTCAGATCCCGGCTGCCCGGGCGGTTCTGTTGTCGCATGGGAGGCGGAACACGAGACCTTCTCTCATTTGCCTTGAGTCGTTCCTTGAGATGACGAATCAACTCCTCTTTTTCTTGGAGGACCTGATTCTGGGCGTCGAGCTCTTTAAGCAGGGGGTCGTCCTCTCCTGCTTCATGGGCCTGGTGAAAACACTGGCCGTCGTCGTGAGTGCGATAATGAGAGTGGTGGGATTTCGCCCCGACAGGGGTCTTGCCCCGTCGTCGAGGACCTGACGAGGAGACATTCTGCTGTGGGCCCCTGGGTAGCTGGTTACCTGGGTGGCGAGGGGCTTCTTGATGGTCGTCATGACGGGGGGGTGCCGTCAGAGGTCGGGACGAGGAGTCCGACTGGACAATACCTTCCACGTACGCAGGACCGGATTTTCCTCCGGACTTTCTCTGGCGGGGAATCCCCAACAGCCCCTACGGGACGGGGGGGGGGGGGGGGGCTCCCGCTGGTCCCGGAGGGGGAAGGAGAGCATAGCGAACGCCAGAAGGCAACACTGGAGGTACTGGCTGGTGCGGCTGAGGTTGCGACTCCGGTTGCGAAAATGGCGGAAACAGGGGCTGTTCCGGCAGAGGAAAGGATGACGCTCTCCGGGACTTTGATGATCCCTCGCCGCCGTATCTGGTTTTTGGAGGCATGGCTTTTGCAGGTTTGGTTTTGGTAGAGATCCTGTTCCCCACAGACGGCGTCAACTGTAAGTGCCTAAAAATTACGGACTTCATTAGGAGAGGGTTAAGCTCTTGGTTTGATGATCTGGAGAAGATGAGGGAAAAGGATCGGGCCTCCGATGACCTGAAAGAGGAAGACAAAAGTCAGAGCCCCTGGCTGTAGGCAGACGAAGGCACTCCAACGCTTAAGTCAGTGTGATAACTGAGAGAAATGGAGAAGGAGAAGTCTGGGAGGGAGATCTGTTGCGTACCTCTTACAGTTCCTTTCATGCATTATATAGACGTGAGAGTCATCATTGGATTGAATCCCTCAAGGAGAGATGGAAGTCCCATTAGTATGTACCTTTCTATTTTGAGTGGGGGTAGGTAAAAAGGGAACGTCCTATCGGACCATCTCCCTATACCCATGGACGTGACCCTGAGATAAGGCGTGCCACTTATCTAGGTCCGGCGCCCACTCTATTTGTCAGTTCGCCGTCCCCGTCACGGCAGCGCATTTATGGCTGAGTGACAGGAGACCGAGATCAGGTTTAAGGCCGAGACCGAGGTGGATACTCGAGAACGTGGCCACCAAGACGGGCTTTACGGCCCCAACCGAGGTGGTGCTCCTGCCGGGCTTGTACAACACCGAGATTAAGGATATCCCGAAATCAGGGAGTGGCCCCACATAAACTTGTGATTACAAAAAGACCCCACACAATTACTATTAAAAAAATTTAATATTCTTTTCCCTTTTGCTTCATGTGTTTGTATTTTATTTAGTTATAATAATTGATTTTTCAATCTGACATAATAGTTGTATTGATCTTGATTTATACTCCTGTTGGAAGAGTAATCCCAAGTTTGATAATGTGATAACTACTACTGAATATTGGTTCTCTTCTGATATTAGTGATTGCTAAAGATAATTCCATAAATGCAATTTAGCGGTTGGTCTTATAGATTGCTATTGTAAAATTGTTGTTGTTCAGTACAATTTTTAGTTTCTTAATATACAACTTTTGTGAGTTTTTTATTATTATAAAAGGGCATTTCAAGGGCATGAATATATTTATTTATTATTGCTCTTACTCATGAGGCTTAAATTGAAAAACTTTGATAATTTTCTAACACATTTATTTCTTTCATCGTTGCAAGCTTCTTCTTCTCATATATTTCAATGAAAAGTCATGTATTTTCTTAAAGGGAAAACGAGAATCTCATAGAAACTGCTTGTTATGCTAGCGTTACTACTAACTTCAGAGTCAATGAATGAAGTGGTTGTTTTAAGTGTAAACAACTAAAATAAGTATTTGATGCTGAGCTACAACAAATTCAGTTTGTCTTTGTTCGTTTCGATTTTTTTTTTTACTTTGATCAGCACTCCCATCCTCTATACAGAACAGAGTAGAAGAGTTGATCTAGAATACCTATGTTACATTCTTATGTATTTCTTAAGAGGAATATCCAATTCTTTTGATAGATTTGTATTTGTAGTTTTTTATTTTTTGGTATTTTTTCCCTATTGATATATCTATTTGTGAGCTTCCATTTAACTGAACTTCTATGATTACTTTGTATTATCTTTTTCTTACTGGGTATAAAATATAGCACTTTGTATCAAGCAAAAGAAGATGCTGACTCTTGGAGAGGTTTTGTCTTTTTTTACTTGATAGTGATCCGTCTTATAAAATAAAACAAAGCACATGTTAAATGCTAATATTGATCAACATGTGCTTTGCAAATCTTACCCGTCAGATTTCATATCATTATCATAGTTCCACCATTGTTGATCCATGTCGATTGAGGACAAGCCGGATTACTTCATTACTCTTGACGGTTGGTGTGAGATGTTATTATTCTTTGTAAGTTAAGATTAAAACCACCATCTCAGTTTTGTTATTCCGATGTCCTTAGGTAATATATAATTAATTTTTTTCCGTAATAGAATATGATTTTGTAGTGAACACATAATGTTCATAGTAATTGGTTAGAATAGTTAGCTCATCTGGTTCTTAGTTTTTATTTTTATTTTTATTTTTTATAAAACTACAGGTTATCAATTTGACTATGCTTTCGACTGGACTCCAGCTTTAGCAGATCAAGTCTACCAGGGAATTCATAAGTCGACCCGACATGTTAAATAAAGTAAATTGAAATTTCTTTGTACACATTCATGATAAAATATCTAGAAATATGTGATTTATATCTTCAAAAAGTTATATAAATTCCATATCGATTGTCTTTTGAGATCTCATTTTTCTCACTATATCAGTATTTTATTGTTTTCAAATGTATAGAAAAAAAGTAGTGTCAGCTGTATTTGGACATTTCACGGGCCTTGCAATTTACAATAACTCATTTTCTGTTGAAATTTTATTTTTAAATGTATTGAAACTTCTGCTGAATTTTTTAAGAACTTTATTTTTTTAAGATTTTCTTAGTAAAACTGTGTGTTCGGTGCACGTGCATTGCACGTGAAGGGCTCCACTAGTATATATATATATAATAAAAGAGAACAAAATGACATTTGGTTTTACTGCACACCTGAGCCCACTTTTATAATACATATATCTACTACCCTTATAAAAGAGAACAAGTGGCCTGTTTAAAACTTTATTTACACTACTATCACTACTATGGGGCCCACTCCTACTAAAATACTCTTTGGGTTATGAAGGAAAGATAAGTTGAAAGTGGTAAAGGGGACACCTATTAATTTTACATGACAGGTGTGCAAGGAAAATGTTACCTTTGTTGATAGAAAGAGGACAATTATTTGAGGGACCCACCAATTTGGGTTGTACTTTTGTATTTTGCAGCATATCTCATGGTATTTGGGGCAACGACTCAAAATCACTATTGATTTATGTGTGACCATCATGGGTATCGGACTTAATAGGAGGAATATCTATCTATCTATACTACCATTATAAAATGGAACAAGTGACATGCTTAAATTTTTCTCTACACCACTATGGGGCCCACTCCTACTGAAATATTCCAATTTGATTCCCAACTAAGCCATGTAAAAACTATGGTAAAGAGAGGTCAATATCTTTCCCACCCGAAAGAGGAAATAACATAACCAAAAAAAAAAAAAAAAACTGACATGTCTACAGTGGGTCCTTTCATATTGATAGTTGTATCTTAACATTCATCAGATATAGTGTTAATTTAACAAGGGCAATGCAAATAAATAAATAAATAAATAAATTAAAAAATAAAATAAAATAAAACACAATGGCCTTGTTTAGATATGAGCTTCTGCCTTGTCCTTGCACAAAGTCCAAGTTTACGATAGGGAGAGTTATGGAATTACCAATGAAACCAATACGAGCAATAAAGGTAAGCAATTTTTCCCACATCAAATTATGTATAGAATTTTTGGTAATATGTTAGCTGAATGAACAATTCAGTTTGATATGCGGTGTGTGCCTCCATTGGATCCTCATGTAGTACTGCAACATTGTCAAGTTAAAATGCACCCCTGATTATTTTATTAAAACTTTGATTAGCGTCTAACAGAGATGGGTCACAATGTATCAAGTCAACTAAAAGTACTCAAGGCAATTGTGGCAATGGTGACTGCATGCAACTCACGTGTGAACCGACTTAATAAACATGTACTCTTTTTTTTTTTTTTAAACACAATTAGATGCCAAACAGGTTAACATCTTTTTTTTTCCTGAGTTTTATTTTCATTACACCGAAATGTGAGGGTTTTTTTTTCTCTCTATATAGCAAGATGCCAAACAGGTTAACATCCCGTCTTTCCTGGGTTCTGATTTCATCATACTGAAATGCTTGTTCAATGTGATTCTTAGCCTTTAGATAATTGACAACATAACTCACAACTTGAATGGTTGGATGACTCAAATATGGCCCACGTGTTTGAAAATCGAAGAGCATGAAATATTATGTTATATCCTGTATACAAGTTAATTGGACTGGTTCATCCGTGGATTAAAGGTTGAGAATACGAATGTATTTTGGTCCTTTGTACTAAAACTTTTTAGAATTTTTTTTTTCACCCCAAACAAGGGGGCTAGGACTCTGAGATAGCCCACGTTGGAAGAGAGCTTACACACATGAGGATGGTTGGCAACATCTGAATCATTTATAGTTAAACAACAAACACAACGATAATAATAACTTCTCCCTCATCCTACAATGGAGAAATCTGATTTAAAATATAGTGTGGATTGAGATTGGAGAATGAAGGAAATTTGAAAGAGGTATAAGTATCAAAGAAAATACACAAATTGCACGTGCAAGCTTCACTAGTGGTATATAAATGGGCTCATTTATGCCAAAAAGTTTCACACCTCTCACTATGTGAAAATCATTTACATACGTAAATGACATAAAATATTTACACAACATCAGAGCGTAGGTTGTATGTTCAGCTCCACGTGTGGGATTCAAATCATACTTAGTTCCCTGGTTATGATATGTATAACATCATTCAAATAAGCTTTTGATGTTGATAAATGGTTAGGGGTAGTTCAGTTGGCCTAAAATCACGGTTTGCACTCAGAGGTTGTAGGTTCAAAATTGCACTATTACATTGGGGCTATATAGGAGTTTACCCGGCTTCCTTCTAGACCAGGAGGAATTAGTCCAGTTCAAAGGGTTGTGAACCGTATGATATAAAAAAATAAATAAAAAAATATGATAAATGGTTAGTATCTTACACACGCGCCATCTGGCACGTGCCACTTTAAATGAAACGTGTGGCTAGTAAGACACTTCTTCCCATGAATTATCTCCCAGTCCCCTTGGCAAGGCCTATCATATATTACAGAAAACAACAGAAAGCTCTGAGGAAGAAAGATATCGTCTTTTTTACTGCAACAACCTGAAATTGAAGTAGGAGAATTCAGAAATGGAAGTGGGTATGTCTCTCAACCCTCTGATTCGTCTTCCTCTATCCTCCAATTCCACAAGAACCCTTCAAGATGCCTTTTTGAAGCCCAACAGTAGCTACAAAACGCAGCAGAGACAGAAGCTTATGGTGGTGGAAGCCAAGGGAAAGAAAGGGATGCAGGCCAGGCAATTCCAAAGAACAGGCCCTCCTCCCCTTCCAAAAATTGAAGATGATGGCAACCCAAAATTTGTCATTTTCATTCGTACTGCTAATGTCAGCACTTTTCTCTATCTCTATCAATTTCATTCTATCTCTTTCTTGCTTTCTTTATATTTGCTTGAAATTTGGATATCTCATTTGGGTATGTTCTTTTTTTTTTTTTTTTTGTTGTTGTTGTTGTGATTGGATTCTGTTGTGTTCTGTAACTGATGTATTGATAGCTCTGACTTCCTTTTGGCGTGGTGGGTTTTTGTAATCAGTTATGTACTTGTGACTGGGGGTCTTTCTGAGGGTTTTCTGTGATTGTTAATAGATTTTTGAAAATTGGGTTCTCTTAGTTTCTTTAGTTTTTTTTATCGGTTTTTTAATTTCTGTGACTGATGTGTTATGTATCATTTTTCGCCTTGAATCTTGATTGGTGCTAATTAAGTTATTTATACATGTCTTGGTCAAGTACAATTTTCATTATTATTCCATTTTGTTGATTTTTTTTTTCCAAAGTAAATACTCAACTTGAATGCATACTCACTACATAGTCCCTAATCAACAAGGCAACAACCGGAGATCGATTCCTGGTCATCCATGTGGAAAGGGGGATGCCTTACTACTGAACCATTTGTGGGTTGGCTGTTGCTGGATTCATTGTTGTTCTTGATTGTCTTGCAATTATGTAATTTTAATTAGCTTCTTTAGAATAATGTTGAAATCTTGGTGCCTTTGTTATAACTCGGCTGATGGTTTGAAATTAGTTTGAGCTCCGGGTAACGGATGCAACTGACTAGGTTTTTTTTTTTTTTTTTTTTTTTTTGCTGTTTATATCGAAAATTATGTTATTTGGATTATGGTTTTGTTGTAATTTCCTTTGCACTTACAATTGTGTTATGTTTGTTGATATATATATATATATATATATATCTATTTGTAATTACATTCTAATCTTTGGTTCCATTCTTTGGTGATTGGGTTTTCTTAACTAGATGTGGATTTTCGCCGTTTTCAATTTACATATAATGATTCCGTTTGGACTGCAGGGTCTTTTGTGATGGGTACTTGTGACTGCAGGGTCCTTTTGAATTATGTTATGTTGTGTGAGTGATGATTGTTGGAGCTTCTTATGAAAAATGTATATATGGCTTTTGAAAATTTTCAACGACAGTGTTTGGTCTGTTTTCTGTATTAATGCACCCTTTTTTCTGTCAATTTTGTATATACATGTATTAAATTTCTGGAGTTGAGTTTTTCGCATTTTTTATGGAACTTTATAGAAATTTGTGAGCATCACACTTTGGCTTTGGACTTGTCAACATAAGTAGCAATTACAATAATGAGTAATGACTATGCCTTAGTGGTGTTTGATTTTGGTAATTACTTTTGATTTGGTTCTGTATAGGTTTATCTTTGGTACCCACTTAGTGTTATAACAGGTGGCACAACTGCAAAGATTATGGTTGCTGCTAAAGATAATTTTCTCGGAAAATATATCTACAAAGATACAATTGCTAGAAATCTTGCGGCTGTAATTTACAGGGTATGTTTTTTCTTTCTTGGGTCTTTTGCTTCATACAAAAATATCCCGATTTCTTAGCTGCAACTAGATTTTGGCTGTAGTGGGGCTAATATGATTTAATTTCTATTCAGGAAGTTCTCCTTTTTTATTTACTTTTTTTTAATCATATATTGTCTGACACTGTGAAACCTTTGTTAATATCAAGTGGAGGATTCTCTTTGTTTCTTCTGCAACCCTAAAGTAACACAAATCAGCAATGCTGAAGAACTATATTGTTATTATTTTCTAAATAGAAGTAGTTACTATTTTCTTCCTCGTCTTTGTAAAATATTTAGGAAAATAAATGTTTGAATTACTTGAACTGTTAGAAAGACACTCCAGCCTTACTATAAAGAAAAAGTGAAAAAAAGACCAATCCTATAAAGTAGTTTGGCTCTCAGTCAAGACCTAATGGTTACCAAAGTAACCTACAACACCTCTCCCTTTCTGAAATGAAACAGAATCTTGATGAATTGTTGCTATCCGTTAAAAGAAAAACGTACTTTGGGACATCGATCATTTGATCCCATCTCATATTGGGCATTCTCAGTGTTGTAATCATTGAGCCCTCAATTGGAAAGATGCAATTTATATTGATATTTTCTTATTTCTTCCTGCAATGAAACCCTCTCTCTCTCTCTTGGTACCTTCTCTATATTCCTACAGAAATTGAACTGTGTATTCATATAACTTCTTGCACACAAGAGGTTAGACTGCACCAGAGTCCACAAACTCATATATATATATATATATATATATATATATATATTTCCCTGCTAGATTTGGAAATGGATTAGCATATCAGAGAAAATGTAGGAGGACAAGAGCCTGTGGCATAGTGGAAGGTGCTCATTCCTGCAACCTTGAGGCCGAGTCACATTATCGATCAACATATATGGAGTGCAAGTTTAGTGGATCTAAACAAGCAGGGAATTGTTTTGATCTTAAAATTAAATGGTTGAGGATGGGATGACATGAAGATTCAAGTCATAGCTTGTTGCAAAGATAAACATTCAAGAGCATGGAGTTGTAAGCTTGTTGCAAATTTATATTTGGAGGATTACATAATGAGCACCTTGAGGCTGTGGTTTCAATATATATGGAGTGCAAGTTTAGTGGATCTAAACAAGCAGGGAATTGTTTTGATCTTAAAATTAAATAGTTGTGGATGGGATGACATGAAGATTCAGGGCGTAGCTTATTGCAAAGATAAACATTCAAGAGTATGGAGTTGAATGCTTGTTGCAAATTTATATTTGGTGGATTACATTCTTTGGCTGCTACACAATGGTTGGAATTTGTTACAGGTGGATCTCAAGAATGCCTTCCTTGCCGAGGATCTTGTAGAGGAAACTATACATTGACATCTCTTCTAGATGGGCTATGCCAAAGAAGTACATGGTGTAAAATACTATCTATGAATGACCTGGAACCTGTTCACCAATCTCTACATGTTGCAATATTTCCTTATGCATTCACCACTCTAGTGTCTACATGCTGCAATTTTTCCTTATAGATTCTTTGCTGAAACTGGATAGATGGATGAAGCTTTGATGATGATGCTTTTCTTTTCATTAGCATTAAAATGTTGATTGTTTTGTTTTTTTTGCTAAAAGAGTTAACATAACATTAATACAAGAACAAAACAACACCAGCACACCAAACAAAAAACAACAACAAAAAAAGAAAACAAGACAAAACAAGATAAGGGGACTACAGAAACTGCAGCAAGCGCCTAGTTCGTTGCTGGTCCCTCTCTGAGAATTACTAATCAAGACATTCCTAAGATTCTCAGAACATTCCTCCACTTGAACTCTTAGATTGATGTCTCTTCCAGCTGAAGGAAAGATATCTTCTGAAGTCCAGAGAGAAATGATCTGGCCAGGGGCTGCATGCAATTCTTGGATATAGTAGTCTTTACACGAGGAAGGTAGGAACAAAAGGTACTTACGAGTGGATAGAATAATCTGGATAGACTGTTATCTCCTCTGTTTGCATCACGGTGACAAAAACTTACGGTCCATATGTTCTAGACTCTCTGTTAGGTTCCTTCAAGTTAACATAAAATCCCAAGATAAACGTCCAGCCTTCTTGAGGGATTCTATCTGCAGCAATCAATCTCCCTCAATTACCAGCTCCCTAATACCCAAATTTTGGTTGAGTTCCACACCTTGTAGTAATGCAGCAAGTTTTCCAAAGCAGTCTCAGCTTTCATCCTACCTGTAAATGCTACCACTATAAAACCTGGTGAATCCCGATAATACCATCATTGCCAGCAATATGATGAATGGTTTAAGAATTAACTTGTACTGGTTGCTCACAGGGGAGGTGTTGGCATCCATCCTGTGTCGGGAGATCCTGAGGTAGTGACTACAAAAGGAAATAAGTTAGTTATGTTCCATTCTTAGATAGCTACAAGCCTACCGCAGTCTTTTGTTTAGTAGTACAGGGATGAATGGGACAATGGTTAAAGAGGTGGTCATGCTGCATTTTCCAGATATACCAGCAAACTGTAATCCCAAGACATCTGTGACTAGGATAAGCAGTGAACCAAAACCATTGGTTGGAGAAATGGAGAGGTGAAAGGTATGTAGTTTGACTTTGTTAGGGAGCCAATCCAGAAGAACCCTCCAAGCAAAAACCATAAGCTTAGATGCTAAAGGTAACTTCCAAAGTTTTCTCCATGGACAATATGGACCTATTTGGGGGCTGGCCAGGGATTTGAACAACGATTTGGTGGAACACATACCTGCTGATTCAGAATGTTGGAATGGATATCCTCCTCTCCCAGAGGGATTTGGCAAATTTGGTCAACAATGTGATCATCCAATAATGATTGAAGAACAGTGCTTTTCCAAATGGGCTATCCCCACTTTTATCCATGATGTTCACAACCATCCACAGATCATTAA
Organism: Cinnamomum chago; assembly: GCA_038049695.1. Classification (NCBI taxonomy): domain Eukaryota; kingdom Viridiplantae; phylum Streptophyta; class Magnoliopsida; order Laurales; family Lauraceae; genus Cinnamomum; species Cinnamomum chago. Next base: position 22,296,619 of record CP142462.1, on the reverse strand, counting down.
GTAGTAGGGAGGTGTCAATCATAAGTTGGTAATCACATAGCCTACCTAGACCTGAAACTCATTGGTCAGTGAAAATATTGTTTTTGGTACTCTTGCCAACCACCCATTTTTGATGTTCTAAAATGACCTCTTTATAATCATGGCTTTCCAAAGAGGGGAATCAGTAGTTATGAGACAGCAGCTATTGAAGTCTGTATTCTTAAGATACTTTTGTGTGAGGAGCCGAACCCAAAGAGCTCTAGGTTCTCCAAAAATCTCCAAACTGTTTGAACTGGAAAAGCTTGGTTCATTTCTTCCAATTTTTTACTCCCCCGGCCCCCTTCGTGAATGGGTCCGGTCAATTTACCCCAAGCTATTGGGACCCAGGTTCTATGCTGAGGGTTATCTTTCCAGGGAAATTTGGTAATCACATAGCCTACCTAGACCTGAAACTCATTGGTAATCCAGGGTTATCATAAGTTGGTAATCACATAGCCTACCTAGACCTGAAACTCATTGGTCAGTGAAAATATTGTTTTTGGTACTCTTGCCAACCACCCATTTTTTATGTTCTAAAATGACCTCTTTATAATCATGGCTTTCCAAAGAGGGGAATCAGTAGTTATGAGACAGCAGCTATTGAAGTCTGTATTCTTAAGATACTTTTGTGTGAGGAGCCGAACCCAAAGAGCTCTAGGTTCTCCAAAAATCTCCAAACTGTTTGAACTGGAAAAGCTTGGTTCATTTCTTCCAATTTCTTACTCCCCCGGCCCCCTTCGTGAATGGGTCCGGTCAATTTACCCCAAGCTATTGGGACCCAGGTTCTATGCTGAGGGTTATCTTTCCAGGGAAATTTGGTAATCACATAGCCTACCTAGACCTGAAACTCATTGGTAATCCAGGTTTATCATAAGTTGGTAATCACATAGCCTACCTAGACCTGAAACTCATTGGTCGGTGAAAATATTGTTTTTGGTACTCTTGCCAACCACCCATTTTTGATGTTCTAAAATGACCTCTTTATAATCATGGCTTTCCAAAGAGGGGAATCAGTAGTTATGAGACAGCAGCTATTGAAGTCTGTATTCTTAAGATACTTTTGTGTGAGGAGCCGAACCCAAAGAGCTCTAGGTTCTCCAAAAATCTCCAAACTGTTTGAACTGGAAAAGCTTGGTTCATTTCTTCCAATTTCTTACTCCCCCGGCCCCCTTCGTGAATGGGTCCGGTCAATTTACCCCAAGCTATTGGGACCCAGGTTCTATGCTGAGGGTTATCTTTCCAAGGAAATTTTGCTTGTAATGGCTGAATGTATCTTTGTGTTTGCCATAGTAGATGTTGGTGGCCTAACCAGTAAAATGGAATTGTCAAGGTAATCAATTGTATCAGAACTCTTCTGCCTCTGGGGGAGATCATAGATCCCTTCCAACCTGATAATTTCTGCTAAGTTCTTTGCATGAGTCCTTCAACCTCTGAATGGCCTCTAGACTTAAATTCTAAAAATGAACCCAGATATGCCTTCTTGGAGTTGTTCCTGTGGATGCCAAAAATGTCGTAAACACTTTGGGACAAAGCCATGGGTATTCCTTTGGAAAAGAGAAGATCCGATTTCAGTCTATTTATTTATTGATCCAATTGAGATGCAAATATGTTGAAGCAAGAGTTTATTTTAGATGCCCATTTGTTGTTCAACAAGAAGAAAATGATCATGTCATCAGCATATTTAGGAAGACCCACCCTGTCTCTTCTAGGACATTGTTTAGGAAAATGGATGGGTGATGGGTCCCTAATTTTCTCATGTATGGTTCAAATGCCTCGTTTTGAAATTTCTAAAATAAGAAGCTTCACTTGCTAATGTTACACTGAAGAAAGAAACTTGTTTTGGTATTTTATTTCTTTCGAGTTGTATATCATCATCTTCAAGCTTTATATAACAATTTTTTTCATTCATCAAATTAACTTTTTCTTTCATCGTCATCTTGGCATTTTCTATTACTTTCAAGTTGCACATTATAATAAAATGTTCAATTTCATTTTTACATATGTTGTGCCTTTGAATGCTCTGGTCCCAACCCTGGAAAAAGGATGATTAGTGTTAAAACATGCAGTTGGCCATTGACACTCACCAAACCAAATTTGAGTGTACTTTGAATGAAAGCAGCTTCTTGATCTACCACAGATTGCATGGGAAAGGTTATAGCTGATAAAATAGTATGCTTGAAATTCCTCGCCCTCATTTGTTATATTGACCAACTGGTTCTTTCGTTGGATATTACCCATTTCCAAGTTTGCCACAGCGTATAGTATTTAGTCACCTTCAATCAATGTTGTCTAATTCTCATGCATTACTGACTTTGTCAGGTGGTCTAATTTAAACAGGATGAGAAGGAGATACAGAAGACAGCATTTAAGCAATTTCGCGTGTTGCGGTCTGCTACCGCATTTAGATATGGCTACAAACTTGTTGTAATGTTTCTCTCTGACCCTACGCTTGATGACATTAATGCATCCTGTTATCCTAATCCACCAGTGAGAAAAACAATTCTATTAAGATTTTGTGCCTGAGCTATTGACTGAACAATATGCAGGAAAATAACAACTTGAGAGCTGCAATTTCTCCTTCAGATGTCATTGAGGTCAGCTTTTGTTTCCTTTTCCCCCACTTTCTAAGCTAAGGCATTTATTTCTTTAATCTTTCTCCCAGATTAACATTAGTTTCTTCGCTGTAATGTGTTTGGATTTGCCAATGAAACTATTTTTTTTTAGTCATTTCAATATATATATATATATATTATATCCGTTCATTCATGTCTTTAATGAATTTTTTATCAGGCCATCCCAGTAGATCGGATGATACATTTCTATAAGTAGGAGATTAAAGTTTTGATAAATATACTTTCACTTGTATCCAGTAATTGTAACTTTTTTCCCCCCAGTTGATAAGAAAGAATGCCTGTATTTTGATGTAAGGATTGTTGAAAATTTCAATTTCTGTCAATCGGAAGTAGGTGGCAAAGTGGGAGAAAGAACCATGTTAATTGCTTATTGCAATCAGCTAACATATTTGGGTAATTTAAGGTTTTCACTTCTGCTTTAAGCTGAGTACACCTTGATGGACTTGACATTAAACTTTCTGGATTTTGTTTAAAGATTGCTTGAGCAAAAAGTAAGGGTATTGCATGGTTTTCACATTCGCTAAATTTAACAATATTAAAATACTTTTCTCTTCAAAGTTACTGAAAATCAATCTTCTATCCTTTCCTCTGCATTTAATGGTCTTCAATATGAAAATTTATGCATAGTCATATTGAAAGATAGGAAATATTGTGATACTGGACTTGTCACCACTATCCGTAAGAACTAGGGTTGTAAACGGGTCGGTTCCGGTCCGGGTCCAGGGTGGACCCGGAACCGGAACCGTTTAGTGTGAAGGGGAACCGGAACCGGACCCGAATCGGAACCAGGAAACTGGTTCCGGAACCGGTTCCGATAATTTTAATGGGAACCGGTACCGGAACCGGAACCGTTTGCGATGCGGGTCTGGTTCCGGTTCCGGGTCTGGTTCCGGAACCAATTGCTCTTTCAAATTTCAACCAATGAAGACACATTACATGCAGGTCGTTGAGGATGGGTATGAGTTTTTTCACTGCCATGATTGACCTTATGCAAATTGTTCTGCTAATAATTTTTCTTCTCAAGGACTTCCCTCCAAATAATAGATTTCCACGCCATCATACCTAAAGCCTTATCCCATCTTATATTGCAAACAAAATAACTGTAGCCATATTTGCATTGATCAAAGACACATAACCTACCTGTGTATCAAATACATGAAAATCCTTATGTATAAAGTTGCAGAAAAAGTACCCCCAAAGTTTGTGCATCTGACCAATTTAGAGATTAAAAATCCAAGCTCTAAAAGCATGCTCTCAATAAACAGCCATGCCAGAAACTAGTATTTAGGTTAGAGACTTAGAGTATATTGGGTCGGGTCTGGGTCCACGGGTCTGAGCTACTATGGACCCGGAACCGGACCCGTTTAGTTAACGGTTCCAAAAAAAGGATCCGGAACCGGAACCATTTACTTATCGGAACCAAAATAAGGACCCAAACCCGGAACCTAACGGGTCGGAACCTTCGGGTAATCGGATAATCGGGGACCCATTTACAACCCTAGTAAGAACCCTGTAAATATCAAAATAATGGCTGAAAATAAGATAACAAAAGCCACCAACTCTGCAAGTTAAGGGTAAATTAGGAAAGCCTATCCTGCAAACAATTAAAAAAAGGTCATTACCCAGTGTTGGCCCCGTCGGTGCCAAAGTAGGGTCCTGGGAGGGTCCAGACTAGAGATAGACCTAACCTTTGGCAATTTTGCACAAAGTGGTTGCTCACAGGTTTTGAACTTGTGTTGTCACGCATGACACCCGAGATTTTTACCATTGCACCAAACAAACAGTTAACTGAATCAAAATTGCATGATGAATTGGGCCATCGTGATTGAGAAGATAAATTTGTGTAAGCGGTTGCTCACACTGCAGTTTAAGACTTAGTGTAGGCATTTTGGGTACAGTGTCTTTCTACTTTATAGTAATTTTCCATCATCAATAAATTCAGTCTATTTTGAACATAGAAACCAAGCTGCTTTATTTTAATGGTTTTGTAGTTCAATTTCAGCTTCCAACACAAGAAGAAATGAAAACTGTACTTGATAAAGTGAAAGACTTCTTCGGCGATGCCAAAGAATCATTCGGGAAGATGACAGCCCTAAATTCAACCTCAAACGAGTCTGGAGAAAAATCTGAGTGAGTTTCATTGACTCAATAGACTCATATATTTTTCAGTTTAATCTTTGGCTTTCTAGCAGCATTGCTCCATCGCTCTGTGAAGTGTGCTGGGTGCCTTGAAAAGCTCTTGCAAGCAGCTTCTCTTCCACCTGGAACTAGGGGTGGTGGTAGTTCAGGTTGGGCACTATTGTTAGCATGTATGGACTCGACCAACCCGACCCATTTGTTAATTGGGTTGAAAATGTCAACCTGAGAGCATTCGGGAAGTTAAAAGATTCAAACTGAACCCTTAATTGACGGTTTGGGTTTGGGTTGGGGTTGGTTCGTGGGTCATATTTCAATTACTTGAGGAGAGTTGAGATCAAGTAGCAAGAGTATACTACACTCGAACACATCCCATTAATGAATCGTCAGATATGTCAAGCCAACACAATCTGGAAACGCTGAATTACTGCATCATGTTTGCATCATGTTCTGATCAGGTTGATTGGTAAGGTAAGGAGTTACTCTCTTACCGGAGACTGATTTTACATGTTCAAGATGTTTAGTAGAAACCAAGACACTTATCTCTTTTTTGCAGAAGAGACAAAAAAAATCTAAAACCTACCTTATGGATTCTTTTTTATGGACTTCATCAAACATTGCACCAAGAGTATAGAGTGCAGTCCCAACTTATCTACCCAAATCTGATCTCAGAGATGCATGCAAAGGCAGTCTCTAATAATATGTTGGACACTCGCATTTTACTTTGACATGGAAGATTTGCTATTCTATGAATCAGTTGTGTCCTATGTTACTCATGTAAACTAGAATTTATAACTAGAGTATATAGTATAATTAGTTAAATTGAAACTTCTCGTGTTTAATCTGATTCCTAAACTTTATCCTGGTGTAGGGTGAAAGGTTGACATGGAAGGGTGGTGGTCATTTGTGTGAGCTTGGAGAGCTTTTGCACTTGGTTTGGCAGTCACAGACAGCAGTTTCAAAATGAGTTTCTAACCCTTGTATACAGCAACATTTCAATTCTAGAGCTTAAGTTTTTGCTTACAGTTATTCTGTTTTTCATATGAAATTGATGTGTCTGTTTGGCACATGGTCAAAATGCAGGCAGGAATATTGGGCCATCTTTATCCTTCCAATTTTATTCTGATTTGATGATGTATGTTGGGTGTTTTTTTGTTTTCCCAATTTGATTCCCTGAGGAACTCATTTTACCTTTATCAAAGGTTTCAGCTGAATTCTCTCAGGTTTATCTAGAATTTCTGAAATGCCACAAAACGCCCAGGCGCTTTGGAAGAAAACCCCCCCTCAACTGCCTCTTTTCTTGGCCAATAAAAGCATCTTGTCATTTGATGCCAAGGATTTCAACAAATTTGGAAAAAAAAAATAAAAAAATGGGGCAGTTCAAAAATACTGAAAGTCATATCGGTTGGGGTCCATTCCATTCCACTTCTGCAATTGCTACTTTCTTGGTGCACATGGTTTTATGCTGGGATTCAGTGCAAATTCTTGGTACATATAGGAATTGAATACATGGTAAATCGCGGTGAAATGAGCTTCATTGAAGGATTATTAAAGTGACGAGGGGTGAAGGGTATAAGCTGGAGATGTAGATAGGATCATGACTTTCCTGTATTAAATTACTAGGGTAATGGCTGAGTATTGACTTACCGTTTTCCCCTTAATTCAATTTTCATTAAAAGAGAGGTTATTTGATGGTCATTTTCTGATACTCAAGTTTGGCACATCCTTTTGAGCCACTTACAGAAATACAATTCAAGGTATTCAATTCAATTACATGAAACAAAGATGCCCATAGGCCTTGGATTCAATTTTTTATACTCACGTATGAACACATGGTGTTCAGTAGGGATTTCTATCATTAAATTATGTTGGAAAGGGGGTTTTCTTGCAGAGCTGGTTGTTGAAAGATGGTGTGTTGGTCCTAGACCTATTACCAGTTCCATATGGGTCAGGTTTGGAGGAGGCCCACGGCACACCATAAATTTACATGTTACAAAAAAAATGTACTTAATCAAGTCCATCATCCAAGGTTGCCCCAGCTGGGACTTGACCCGAACCATGTAGGCCCTGTTGATCTGTACTTGATCCAGCCCGAGCTTGGGCCTGGCAAGGTTTTTAAGCCCTGGATGGGCCAGTCGACCATGCCGATTATATCTGGCTGGGCTTTGGCTGGGTCAATTATGTGTGAGCTTTTCAGTAGAAGAATTGTGTATACAATTCAAGTTAAATATATGTGCCTGGGGTGGTCCATGGTCACATATTTGTCCACAGGGCCCAAGTTAATAATTGGGTTCCCAGGCACATTGACACCATTACCACTATCATAGTTTTCAAATCAGACCCAATATAGGAGTTCATGTGCACATTGCCTAAACATGCCTAAGCCTTATCCAGGGTTTATTAATTGATGACTTAATTCAATAGATACATAGAAGTGTTATGTCAATGAATAGATGCATAGAACCCTTGCAATTCTTTCAGTACATAGATATAAAGGAAAGAACAAAAAAAGCAGATATGAATTAGTTATCTTTTTTTTTTTTTTTTTTTTTTTTATGGAAATTTGTGAGGAGAGAGAAATATGGATGTTAAAAAAAAAAAAAAAAAGAAGCATGGGTAAAAAAGCTTGAATTGGCAAGCAAACTTCTGTAACAAAAAAAATTCACAAAATGCAAAATAATAAATTGAGAACACTACTATAATTACAGAGGGTAGGGAAGTGACCTCAATTCCATGTATAATGCACCTTCTTCTAGAAACATCTATAGGGGTTACATGCACATGTGTTATAATACAATAACCCACAATTTTTTTCTCAAAGCAACATTTGTTTTTTACACATGAGATATGAAAATGAGATTTATATTGATTTTTTACATGTGAATTTACTCCTGTGAAATACATTACAATGTTTATTTGGAAGCACCGTTTTCACATTACTAAATAATATGGAAGGGTGGAATGAAAGAGCAAGAAAGGATTTATATAAGTTTCTATGGGCTTTATAACTCCAAAACCATTTTTTTTTATATAGAGAAAATGGTGGGTCTCAAACACAAATTAAGTTAGTATTTTTTTTATCCATTTCAGAATCCATGAATAGCTAAAATATGAAACTTCATGCATTGAAATTTGTCATATTTATGACAATATCAAACAATTTGGATCATGAATTGTGAGCGGAGAAATGCTATATATATATATTTACAAAAGATATATCCTTATTAATAGGGTATAAATTAGTTGTAAACTGGATCAAGTGGGTCATCCAAAACCTAAACCCAGCAGCCCAAACAGGGCACCTGAATGCTTGCAGATCACAGAAAACCATTGGCAGTTCCCAAAGTTGTGGACCCCATGGCCCACCTAAATGCTTGCAGATCACAGAAAGAACTGCTTATGGACCAATGGATGACCCCAACAAATACAACCTAATAATTGAACCCTTAAAAGTAATTATCATCCGATCATGCGGATTTGGCAGTTGGCACCCATCAGACTGCCCAATTACCTGTGCCATTTATTTCCATGCAACCAGGTGGGCCCAACACATCCCAGTGACAAACAGCCACAATAAAAAAAAAAGGATACAAGTTTAATTTTTTTTTAAATTAGGGTCTAATTTTTCTAGTAAAATCTTCAATTAAGAAAGGATATCTGGCCAATTAAAGGTATTTTCAGTATGGGTATTTGCCCTGCTCATCGTGAGAATGCTGGTTATTGTTGATTACGTAAGGAATTCGGTGAAAAGAAAGAAATAAAAGATAAAGGAAGAGAGAGAGAGTTTTGTTTCAACAAAGGGTAATTTGAGTGTTTAAAAAGAAAAAAAATTGAGGAACTGAAATGTATTTTTAAATCGTTTCATTGTCCTTAATTAAAAACTTATTAAAAAAACTAAGTCTTATTTTGAAAAGTTTTGAAACTAGTGTTTTTTCTGAAATAAGGTAAAAAACCGAGGACTCATTTGGAATTCTCTTGAAAGTATGTTCGCACTTCTGCTACAAGCTCTAAAACCCTACTTCCTTTAAACCCCACAAGCGCAATCGCCACAAGCTCTAAAACCATCTTCGAGAAACTCATGTCGCTGCTTGAAATCATCACCAAATCCGCGGCAGATGCCGAATCCACCGTCAAAACCCCATCTCCGTACCCGATCATCCTCAATCCTGACCGTATATTCCCTCTCCTTAAACCCCAGATCGCCGAAGAGGAACCTCTTCCGATCCAACGCGTCCAAGGATGGAAGATCTCCGATCTCGATTCCCAAATCATCTCTCTCTCCCACAAATTCTTCAAAAAGCTGAAGCGGAAGCTCAAAAACCCTAATTCCCTCACTCGGACCGAGTTTCTCGATCTCCTCAACTCGTTCCTCGATCAGAACTGTGAAAAAACCGGTCTTTCGATCGGAATCGGCCCCTCCGATCACGAGTTCACTCGCCGCGCGATTGAGAAGGTAGGGTTTTTGATCAATCGTGACGTCGCGGGGTTGATTTTGGATGCCTGCGTCGAAATCGATCTCTGGGAGGTGGTAGAAACCCTAATTCTCAATGGGGTTGTTGCGGGAGAAGCTGTGTTGGGTCTGTTGGAGAAGATGGTGGAGAGGAGGAGGTCGGATATGCTGTGTCTTTTTGTCAAACATGTGGTGGACATTAGGTCCTCCGATCTTCTTCTGATTCTCAAGTACTTCCTCTCTCCGGCAACTGACGCTGGACTACCCGGCGTGCGGAAGGAGTGGGAAAGGCAAGCCCTTTCGGCAATTGAGAAGGCGGCGGGTGAGAAGAAGTCGCCGCTGGGGACGCGGGCAGCTGTTCTCCTTGCAGCTGCTTATGATGGGTTTTCGACGCAGGAATTGTGCTTGCATTATCTCTTTGGATCGGAGAATGTTGATGGGCTGGCCCTGTCGGGTGCGGTGGCGGGGCTTGGTGGGGTGGAGATGTTGAGATTGGTTAGGTATTTGGGGAAGTGGTTGAAGAAGTATGAGAGGTTTCCGGATGCTGCACCTTGCAAATCGGCGGAGTCTTTGCTGGGGTTGGAGGCTTGCAGGTGGATTCCGTCGCTGGAAGCAGTGGTGAGGTGTCTTGGGGTGGTTTTGGATGAGCATTTCTCTTACTTGGTGCTCAGCCCCAAGTTTCAAGAAGAGCTGGTGCAGATAGAGGGAGTGGTGCGGTCCTTGCAATTGGAGGCTGGCCTTTGCTCTTCTGTTGGATATTTGATTGAGAATTTGAGATTGGATGCGGAGCTTCAATGAGGTGAGATTTTGTAGGATTGGGTTTTTTAAATTTCGAGCTAGATTGGATGTGATCTGATTACCCTTTTTGATGAAGGAAGCAATGCAACTTGATCTGTTTTTGTTGTGTTCAATTTCTGTTTTGATTTGTTATTTACCCTTTTGGATGAGAGAAAGTAGAGTAGGTTTTGAGCAGAAAAGGTGTAATTTAGTTTCAGCGAGGAATTTGCATTTGACATAATTTTCTTGAAGTTGTGAAATTTTGTTTTTAATTTGTGCTTGTAAGCGTGCTCATGATTGGTATCCTTATTGTAGATAGGAAAAATGCTACCATGATGATGGTACTTTATTGTTATTGTCGTGATGCAAGTGGCGTGGAGATATGACCCTGTGGCCCCAACCAAACAAAAGAGGTTTTAGGGATTAACGATGTACAGAAAATAAGCCTCATTGGATGTTTCTGGCCCATCAATAAAGAACAATGATTTTAAACCAATTACTGCTTCTACATTTACTGCTTGCTTTCTTCTCTTTGATTCGGTGACATTTAATTAGACTGATTTCTTATGGTTAGCTAATCTAAGAAATCAACTCACTGGTAGCTCGGTGGTGAGGCACTACTCCTCCACATAAACAACCTGGGGTTGATCCCCTGGTTGTAGTGCTGATGTTGAGTGACTTGGATAGGGGGGGGGTGATTATTTACCAAAGGTAAAAAAAAAAAAGAAGGCTAGTATGAAAAATGCTCTTTTTTATGGTTGGAACATTTGGCCACACAAACTGCACAACATGGCCTACATTCCACTTGATAACAGAAATGACAAGTGCCGGCATTATGCTACCAGGACTTACTCTAGATATATTCCATAGGAAGGAATTACCATTTCCACAAACAAAGAAAAAAAAAAAAAGAAGGGGAAAAAGAAGAAGAAGAAGAAGCTACAAATGAAAAGGGGTAGACCAGGTTGGTTTTATGCTTGCTGATGGCTTAGTCTCTTAGCCATGTTATTTTTATTGTTTTTACTGTTTTCATCGACCATTGTCCATCCTCTTGGTAGATTGTGTTTTTGTGTATATTACTTTACCTTATAAATTTTTGGTTACCTCTCAAAAGAATCTGTATATGCCATTGTGAACAAACTTACACAATGTTATATCAAAAATATTTTTTGGAAGGTAACAGTGAGTTTATTAAAAAAAAAAGAAAATAGCAAGCACACAATCTTATATTGCATTGGTGGATGCAAGTTAGACAATTAGAAAAAGATGGGCAACAGTCCACCATCAATATATAAATGACATTGATGGGGATGTTTAGAGTTACCCATGATAATATATAATTTTGTGGCCACTGTGCATATCGTATGTATATTTTGGTCTTTATATGAATAGATGGTGTTTTGAGTTTTAAGTGACTTTCCAGCCTGATGATTCTTTCTCAAAGTGGCAACTCTGCAATAGGGGAAGCATCTTGCTTGGCATACTGTTGGGATGGCAGGTGGGCCATACAAGCTCAGAAGAGGGTGTTTCTCTACAATTTCTGAATTATTCTGGAATTGGGAAAGAAAACACATAAAAATTGACACAAGATCAACTTTGTAACTTGTCCATTTTAAAGTAGGAGTTTCCATGTTCTTAACAATTTTATTTTTATGAAGTCCACTTAAAATCAAAGTTGGTGAAATTGTTTCATGTAACATAGAGAGGCAATCGACTACAGTTCACATGAATCACAGAATCAGATGTAACTGCTTATGAATTTTTGTATAGTGTAATTTTCTTTTAACAGTAACTGAATGATTATAACTTTGCTATAGGAGTATGCTTATATCTCTAATCACACAATATACAAGCTACACTCAAATGCATTGGAGGCACCAACACAGAAAGGAGGTTCTTTGGTGAAAGGTTGTGAGATGATACCATTAAAAAAAAAAAAATGTTGTAAGGTGATGAAAGGCCGTGATTTACCACAGGTGGATTCCTGAGGCGATTTTCTTTTGACTTTTGTAAAGATGGCAATTGTTGAAAGGACCAATAGATGATGTGGTGGACTGGTGGCTTAAATAGCCATACCAGTAGTCCCTAGATTGATCCATTTTGAATCAACACTATAGTTGTTCATGTCAATTTCATTAAAGTTATCTTAGCTGTTTACCACACGACTTGTGTATATTTCTGAACGATAAAAAAGAATACATCAGAAAGCCCTAGTAGTCCCTTAATGGATTCATTTTGAGTTTACACTCTAATTTATCCTATCAATTTCATAACAGTTGTCTTTGCTGTATGCCATTACTGATGTATATTCCGGGTATACCATTACTGACCTATATTTCTGAATTATATCAGTTCATGAATGAAATTAAAGAATGCATAAAAAAGCATCACACATCATACAACAAACCACATTGATCAGAATGAAGTAGGATTATTCTTATCTCCTTCAGCATGGTCTAGGAAGCTAGCTTTTAATGTTTTATCATAACATTTTAATTGAATTTGTTAAACTAATGAATGTGGGTTTCTTTCAGAGAAAAATATGGTAGTTCCATTTTATGATCCATGGAAATGCTTCTTAATCATTAGTTTCAAGAGCTCATGATGACAATAATAGTTCACTCCATAATTAATATTTTTATAGAATAGATTGTGGAGTCAATTAGGGAGAATTAAGGACAAAAACAACCCTATGCTAATCAAACAAGAAACTGGTTTGGGAAACACATCCCTAAGCTGACCAAACAAGAAGCTGGTTTGGGATTTGGTTGGTGAAAGGCTGGAAGCTATCTGAAAATACAAATAATTGCCACTGTTTTTTTTTTTTTTTTTTTTTAATTTTTTTTTATTAACAAGATATAGGTCCCACATCTTGTGATAGTCAGTAAATGTGTATCCAATTTGAGTTCTAGTCTTTCTGGTGTCATTTGATTTGGAGATGAAATTTTTTTTATAGTGGATTTGGAGATGAGCATTAGTGTCGTATTTTATATAACACCTTTAGTTTTTTTTTTTTTTTTTTAAATAAATTAAGTGCAGTGAGTACCTTAGTTTCACAATCAAGATGAGTCTCTTCTCCATTGAGGATAAGTTTATTGTGATTAGTCATCCAAATGGATGTTTGCTCTTGGAGGTAACGCCTATGGGTGGATTATGGTGACTCTTTATCCATTTTAAGAGAACAGAAGTAAAAAAGAGTTAATAATCTTGGATATGTCCTCAGTATGGAAGAAATAGATTTTGGATTAATTATATATTTTCATTCTTTCGCGATTTAAATTGTCTGTAAAAATTCTGTTTTTCTGTTTTTATTTATTTATTTTTATTTTTATTGTCATTCTTCTAAACAATGTCCCCTGGACCTGACATTGTGGATTTAAAAGATTTTCTGAACAAAAGCAGATGGTTGTTTGGATCATGTATAGGTTGTCTTTGTTATATGTGCATCATTACTAAGATACATCATATATCATATCTTCGCATCTATTTTAAGTTTCTATTTTTTTTTTCAAATTTTTGGATTTCTGCCTTATCAAAACTTCCCTTTTGTTCAATAGTTGCCCACACCTATAAAAAGCAGCACCAAGTTATTTTCAAATCAAATTTCCTACCTCAGATCCATTGAATCTGTGCCCAGAGTGTTTTGATTTTTGAATATACAACTTTCCTACTTTAAAGTCTAACCAAAGCGGTTTGGGTGCTACCTATGTGGACCACATGGAATGGTGAATAGGATTGCCAGATATGGATGTGGAAGACAGGTGAACTTGAGGCATCCATGTTTTAGGAGAAGCTACTACTGTGATCTTGCAGGTGCTGAGGATTGGCCAATCTGTTTGTGTGAGAGATGGGAGATAGTCACCAAATTAGGATGAAAAATGGGCGGAAGACATCAGCCAGATGCTAGTGAAAGACTTGGTTGTCTCTTGAACTGGACGTGGGTGAAGTTTGCGTTAGGGCCATCATATTATACAGGCAATATCTGCCAGACCCCAAGCTTTTATTATATAGGCCAAAATATTGGTTGTGGACTGATATATTTTTTTTTTGCCTTTTTGTGTCAGAAATTTCTTGAGAAATGCTTTGAAGTTTTTTCTACAACAACGTAAATCTTCATTTTAATTTCTTTTTTGGGTGTTTTGACATTGGGTGGTACATGAAACATGGTTCAAAAAATCGGCCAATACCGGTTCATATCGGGTATGATTTTTTACCGCGATACCAAGGCCAAAAAATCTCCAAAATATCGGTTAATCTCGGCTGAGATAACTAAAATATCGGTATTACCGATATCTCGACTGATATTTTCTGAGAGGGTGTATGGGTCAAAAACCCTAGGTTTTTTTTTTTTTTTTTTTTTTTTTTACTTTTTCCCTATTCCCCCATCTCCTTCTCTTCTCCCCTAATTATTGGGAATTTGGGATATTTTTTATACTATTTTTTATCATGAGCCAAAATAATGGTTGCGTTATATGAAATACCGGAGAAGACAGCGAACCGCGACATAGACAAGACTCATAACATAAAGTGACCAATATTTTAATTTATTGTTGTTACTAATGGAAAAAAAAATATTATTTTCCAGCATTTTCTAATATTCTGGATTTTTTAATATATTTTTGTGATTTTTTTTATTAAATTTTTTATCATATCGCGATGAACCGATAACTGCGACCGATACCGACATCATATCGGTTTTTCAGCCCGGCCGATACCGCGACTGGAACTGTGATTTTAAACTATAATAGAAAATCCTTGTGATAATTGGGGCATTGCCTTATTTTGGTTTGTCTTGAATTTTATGGGTTACTAATGTTTGTACTCCATTTAGGGGTTTACCTTGATATCTAGGGCTGTGCCTTGTTTTGGTTAGGTTTGGATTTTATGGTCAATGTGTGTCGACTTCCTGATGCCTTTGGTTGCTTTAAGTCTGTGTTACAGTCCAGCCCGATTTGGCAATCTCCTTACTCTTATTATCTTTAATTTCTTCTTATTTACTATAAGTTATAACCTTTGATTGCAGGATATTAGGAGAATAATTGCAGTCAATTAGTGTATGCATGATTGGAGAAGAATAATTACATTGAATTAGTGGGTCAACCTCACCAAGATTGGAGATGTAGGATCTTTGATGTATTTGTTTTCTTCTCTGAGAATGAATACTGCAGTCTATTCCTTCCTCTATTACCTGTGTATGCCACAGGACACCCTTTCCTTTGGTGGGTTTTAGCCATCTAGTAGACCACTCTACCAGTCTGCCATTCAGTTTTGTTGCTGATGACCTTGTGCCTTTCCATGAAATCCTTTCCCACTCAAAGTAAATAAAAAAGGTGATGCCTTGGTAATACCAACAGATGTCCATTTGAATTCCAGTCCAGTGTGATATCTGTTGTGAGGTAGACATTAAGACTTTATATCTTTGAATTTAGCATCTTTTTTTCCACAAAAAGATGAGTCCAATCCTTTGAAGCTTTATCCCGCAGTGACCGTCCTATCACGGTCTTCATGTCACTACGGGGCTACTGCCCTATGGCTGGCGGGGGCTGCCATGGTGACATGGTGGACTGTGATTGATCTACTCACTGTCACTGTGGGGTAAAGCCGTAGATGATCCCAATTCTAAGAAGATGGGCATTAATGTTGTGGCATGCTCTTGCCAGACAGTTGCACAATGTGTCTTTCTTTCTTTCTTTTTATTTTTATTTTGCATACTGAAAGGAGGAAGAAATCTTTTTTTTTTTTTTTTTTTTGACAATTTTAGTTCCCAAACAAAAATTCAAGGTGGAATGTATGTCTACAACCTGTGGGAGTATTAGAAATGGTTCTTTGCCTCTTGGATACAAATCTGTGTATTGTAAAAATTGTGGAATCCGACCCATTTTAATCCTAGTGGTAGGCTCCGATGAAAATTTGTAAGCTTCACATAAAGTCAGAATTAATTGGGTGGTCAAAATTGAAATTTGAAGAGTCAAAGTCAAAATAAAGCCTATGAAAATCAACAGCTTTAATATTTACAAATAGACAATAATCACATGATTGTATGATCATAGCCATCAAATTAAATGGCCACAATGATTAGACCTAAATGGATGGTTGTGCAACCACGCGAAGACTACTCTCTCATTATTCCACGCCCCTTCCTATCCAACTGGATGTTATATCTATGGAATTACATAACATACATGCATTGAACAAAAGGCATGGTTGTAAAAAAATGGCTCATTCTATATGCACCCATATGGAATGCTGAGCACACCCACTTGCTGAACTCATCACACTATATGGTTTTTTAAAAAAGAATTTGCTGAGCTCACCCACCATATTTCCAAAACTACCCACGCAGGAGAGCCCAGGGCTTTCTCCTCTAAATTTCCCTCGTCGACGGTTTTGAAAATCTCGACCGACGGCAGCTTCGAGATCTTCTTCTTGTGGAAGTCGTTCTCCTCCAAAGCTCTCCACTGCACAACGCTTCTTCTTCTTGTTCATACGACACTCAAAGAAGGTGAGCTCTTCTTCTTCTTTTTGTTCATAGGTTTATCATTTTCACATTTATTTTAGGTCATAATTTTTTCATTAGAGATTATAGATGTTTGCATTAGGGTCGTAATTTCTTCTTCTTCTTCTTTTTCTCATCCGAAGTGCATAATCCCTGTGCATTTTGAAAAAAAAAAAAAAAACAATGCATCCATTTTTCCCGATCTATTCGGCATCGTAGAATCGTGCATGGAATTTATGCACGACAAATGTATTCTGTGCATAACAGATATGCACGGCATATAAATGCTGTGCACATCAAATATGGACGGAAAAAATTTGCCATGCAGAAAAAAATTGCATAAAATACTTATGTCGTGCAGAAGCATTATGCACAATACATTTAAACTGAGCCGCACAAGAAAACATGATTTCTTCTGTAATGCTTTTTCCTCTTATTAATTTTTATTTTTAACAGAATGGAAGAAATGCCGAGAAGACCATCTCGGCGTATTGGTAGTAGCTCACATCCGACAGGTGGACGTGCTAGTTCTTCTGGCGAGCTATCGAGAGTGTGGACGAAGATTGGTGTTGCTAGACCGCCTCGCTAAAGTGTGCATGCTAGTTCTTCGATCGCCGGCTGTAACGGCCAACGGCGTCTGAACAAAGACGCAAATTGCAGCAGGATCCATTGCCTAAACTGGTTGATGAGCATATAGAGAGCTTTTCAGAGGATGATTCCTCAGAGGAGGAGGCATAGTTGTCTAGTCCTCCACAGCCGACCAGTCCTCCTATGGCGGCAGCAGGGGATGATGATTCCTTAAACGAGTAGGCATGGTCATCCAATCCTCCTGCAGCGGCAACAAGGGATGGTCTTATTCCCGGCGGTCCGGCAAACCTATCTGTCCTTATGAGTGTTAGGACACACGTAGCCATATCCATATGGAACGGGGAGGTACATACTCATTATTTTAATATTTTAAGTAATTATTTTCCAAACAAGGTGTTTCATATTCTATAATAACAAATATTAATGATGATTTATACTTGTAATGTGCAGGAACGTGGCCCGCTCAAATGCATCAATCATTGGCATTACCTGAAGGATTAATACATACCTCTGCCCGGAGATGGGGTTGATATTCATGTGCCTCGGTTTCACACTATTATAGAAGAGTCTGGATTGGCAAACTTGAGGCGTTTCTCATACTGCTTTATCTCCTGCCCCTTGATTTCGAGCTTTGTAGAGAGATGACAGCTTGAGACAAATACCTCCACATGCCATTTGGGGAGATGACGATCACCTTAGATGATGTGGGTATCCTCATTGGCATCCTAGATACAAGACTTCTTGTCCACGCATAGACTAGTATGAGATTTACTGAGCAAGTAGATTTATTTGAGCGTGGACTAGATGTAGATAGGGCATTTGTGTCAGCTGAGTTGAGCCTGGCACGGGGTGGGGTAGTGAGGATGGGGTGGATTAAATGGGTGTGTGGCGATGTGACTCCAACGTCATATGTTGAGGAGGTATAGTGTGCAGCTAAAGGCTATCTTCTATATTTGTTAGGCTGCACACTCTTCATTGATAAGTCCGCGACTCGAGTCCCAGTCTACTACCTATCTTTACTGATGGATTTGCCACGGGTCCATCATTATGCATGGGGGGCTGCCGCACTGGCCTATCTGTATCGCCAGTTGGGGACCGCCACGAGGGCAGATGTGCGACAGATTGCTGGATATCTAACACTGCTCACGGTAAATGTGTACACTTTAAATATACATATACATGTTCCATCATATTTGATCATTTAGATTGTATAATTAATAATTGTTATCATTTGCAGTCTTGGGTGTACGAGCACTTTCCATTTGCCCGTCCTTCTGCATAGTGGGGATACACTGCAGGAATGCCTTTAGCGAGCCGCTGGAATCCTGGGCAGGATTCCGGAAATGCGAGAGAGAACATACAGCTACCGCGGGAGAGGTTGGATGCCCTACACTCGAGCGAGGTGAGCTATTGACATATATTTGACGCTTTTGCCGTGGAATACGTTTTATTATATTAATGACTTGTTTCATTTACGTGCCACAGGTTGCGTGGGATCCGTACACTAGTGTCAGGGCTCAGCATCCATTCCAGCATATATCTTTTTTCTGCGGTTGCTTGAGATCGCTAGATGTCATTGAACCCTACCATCCACACAGGGTTCTTCGACAGTTTGGCTATGTATAGACAATCCCACCCACACCGCTCGCCCCCATTCGTGCATCTCGGGGATTTGCTGCTGGGAAATACAAGGTCTCCTATAGATTTCTAGACCAATATTGGGTTACTTGGGAGGACCATATATTATCTCTAGCGCATCGCGGCCATCAAGCGCAACATGCATGAGAGTGTTCACTTGACTACCTCGAGTGGTTTAGTAGGATTTCATACCCTCGAGTACAAAACTCAGCCCGTCATTCCCACTATGACCCTAATGAGGGTAGAGATGACCCAACTACAAGAACGGTGATGTCATTTTAAACTATCTTATTCCAAACATTATGCATCTATTCTTTCAAACTATCTTAAGTATATTGACACATTGTATTGTTTCTTATAGATCCTTCGAGCGAAGGACCATCTTCGTGCTACGCTTGTGCGAATGGAGCAGCCTACTGATTACTATTATCAGGCATTGTAGACTACTCTCGAGATCTTGAATGACTTGTAGTTGATGTACCGCCGACATGCGCAACCATGATGATAAGAGGCTTGTTGGATGAGTCTTTTTTGATAAGATGCATATGAACTTTTTTGGAGGAATGTATTTTTTGTTGGATTTATGTGCACATCAAACTTTTATAGATCAATTGAAGAAATTTTTTCCTTGTGTATGAGCTTCTATGATTTCTAACTTCTTATATGAAATTGTTGATATCTTTATTTTTTTTATGAACATCTACCAGTTCTTTCAAAATAAGAGACATGTCCACCAACTTAACACTGCACGGCCAAAACTTTCTGTGCATAGCATATCTGCACGACCAATTTGTTCCAAGCAGAGTGGTTCTGCACGACCAATTTGGCCGAGCATATAGAGAATGCTCGGTATGTGTTGGCGGTGCAGAACCACTCTGCACGGTAACAATGTGACATGCAAAATGATTTCGCATGGTGTAGGTTTGCCGTGCAGTATGATTTTGCATGGTATATGTTTGTCGTGCAGTATGCAACCAAATAGGGGTATTAAAGAATAAACACATAAAATAATAACATAAATGTTTGACTAGGATTTTATCACCCTTCCGTTTAAACAAGAAGTAATAAGTTTGTTTACATCATATTGAGAGTGCAAGTATTTAATCGTTGTCAAGATTAACCGACTCCTGTGTTGCGACACTGTCTCCAATTATATCTTTGAATCGCTCGATGCTCTTGGCATATGGGAGTTGCCATCCGTCTGCATTAGGGTGGTGATGTCTGTGCCAATTTGTAGTAATGGGAGGCATGAGGGCCCCGGGTGTCATGAAGACCTGCACAAAATGGTTTCCATTGATGAAACCAATCGCGATAACTTTGCGAGAAATTGGTGGAATCGGGGATGATCTCAAAGGCAGGAAAGTAAGGCATTACTGCAAAGAAATGTAGATCAATACAACGTTATAATATGAAGATATCAAGTGACCCATGTCTGGCATTGTCATCCAACGATCAAATGGAGGATTGCTATCATAGTACGCCAAGGCATAATACAACTCCCCAATCTTATCCTCTCCTCCGTATACCAATGAATAATAATTTTGATACATCTGCAGTTCATTGCTCAAATCTAGTCTAACTTGCATCCAACTATCCTCGCCCATGCCCAGAAGACCAGCTATGGCCCTAAATCTATAGTTACCTCGGCTGCACGATCCTTTACAGTCTCGATATAGGTCCTAAAGACTTAGGAAGCAAATGCTCTAACGTGCATGACTGAGTGCGACGGATACTCAGTTTCTCCCTATTCTTCGTTACATCTAGACTGTTTAATTTAGCTGGAACGCTATCTTCGATCGAGAGTGCATACTCGAAAGCAGATGGCTCCCGACGCGTAGACCGATCCAACTTTTTCTTTTTCAAGGATGACCGACCGCGAGTATTCAATTTAACATCCAGCTCAAGAAGAGAAGTAAATGAAGGACTCCCCAATTCTCTAAGTTTTTTCAATATTTGTATTTTACCAATCTGACCGGTACTTTGAAATTTCCTATTGATCAACTCGAACTCGGAAGTTGTGGTAAACTCGGGGACTTCATTCACCGTAGTGGAGTCTAAATTGAGCTTCCTCTAATAGTGATGGACACAGCTCAGTGGTATTTGAATGCATTCCCTTATGTATTTGGTAATTTTGTGTGCACATGGTAACCCATGAGTCCGTCAAATTTCGCACCCACATGCCGCCGAATCTGGACCAATTTCACCAGCTCTTATCGACTCATTCAGAACTATATTCATAGCATTCCTTGATATAAATCCTCTCATCAAA
This sequence comes from Cinnamomum chago, assembly GCA_038049695.1. NCBI lineage: Eukaryota > Viridiplantae > Streptophyta > Magnoliopsida > Laurales > Lauraceae > Cinnamomum > Cinnamomum chago. The sequence continues at coordinate 22,275,614 of CP142462.1, read as the reverse complement.
GCTGTAGTTCGATGTGCCTATGTGTCTATTCAATTTTGCATGTGCGCTCTCAGCCCTGTTCGTAGTCACGTTCCCAAAGTGCTTATGTCGATCCGTCAAAGCAGTCACAAATTGTTCCTTGTGCTTATTCAACAACGAGTTCTTCACATAATCAATAGCGTGTGGATACCCATAGTAATTCCAGTCCAATGCACTTAGAAGTTGAATGTAGTCATTTTCAGTGGGAGAGACTACTAGCGTCCCATCTGTCGTTGGTCTCAAAATACTTCTTACAATTTGTCAAGATGTTCCTAGAAATATGCCACCTGCATAATAAGTTTGATGCATTCGGACAAACAACATTTATTGCATTCATCAGTGCTAACTCTCTGTCGGTGACAATCACAGGGGGCAGAATACATCCATCCATTAATTCCTTAAGCCTCTCCAAAGCCCATCTATAATTAGCCTCTCTCTGTGATTGAAGGCACACAAAAGCAACGGAGAAAGTCAGTTGAGTAGATGTGACACCAACAATCTCAAGCAAGGGACGTCAATATCTATTAGTCTTGTTCATGGAATCCATTATCAAAACTTCTGGAAATGCACGTAACAACTGAATAGATGATGAATGTGCCCAGATTAGGTCCATCATATCATTTATAGCGTCGTTGCTAGTGTGATACTCAATGTAGTTGTTCTGCTCCAAATGCATCATGAGTTGCTGCATCTGTGATCGACTGGCCATCTCAGTCACCCTCCACTTCTGACGAGCATTGTAGATACTCTTCATCGTAATGGTGTTGTGCACGTCCTTTTCGTGCAATGTTCGAAGGATGTTCCTCGGCTTCACCGAACTCTTAGACATATCAATCAAATTATTGATTTCTTCCCCAGAAAACCTCCCAGCAAACGATTGCCCCTCGAGATGTTGTGCGTTTGGATGATTGTGCACCCCACAAACCACTGTTAACATCCAATCATCGTCATTTGCCAATTTTCAGCCCTTCAAAGTAAAATGGCAACTACATTTCTTCGTTCCCGTTGCCTTATTAGGATTTCTCTTTTCGAAGACCTTCGATGGACCCCTGTAACTTCCACTTCTCTCACAAAATAAAACTATTCTCGGCTCCCTACCATCTCCACCAGCATTTGAAGTTTTGATTACAATTTACAAGCCATATTTCTTTCCAACTTCCCTTGTTCATTGGATTTGGTCCTTTCGACTTCTGAATATCGTGTCAGTTGTGAAGACATTAGTAAAACCCAAAAAGCACTAACTGGCACAGGTTGACTCAATCTTCTGAAAATATGATTATAAATTCTTAGTACATCAATGCACGAGCCTATACAGCCGTGCAATATATACTGTACGGTATATATATGCCGTTCTTAAAAGATATATTCGGTTTACTTTTGTTGTGCAATAAATTTTTGATCGGCGTAATTATGCCTTGCAAAATTTAATTGTTAGATGGTATTTCACCGTGCAACATTCATTTGCACGACTCTGGAATACCGAGCACGACGCGAGAAAAATAATTAAACGGCTGGAAACGAAGTCAAAATGTATTCTTCTTCTTGGTGGATTGTCAGTTGCTTGTCCATATTGAAAATGCCTACTTTCAATAAACAATGTGATGCAGCGAGAAGAGTACCTCCAATATCGTTAAACAAATGGAGGAGAGTTGAGGATACTTCCAAGAGTTGAAGAAGATGATGAGGAGGGAGATGAATATCAATGAGGATGAATGAGTGCAGAGGAACAGTGACGAAACAGTGGATAAAAAGGGATAATGAAGAACAAGATGAGGAGATGAGTAGAGACACCGGCAAGATACACCGTAGGAGAACCAAAGGAAGAGGAGAGGAGGTTGATGGTGAATGGTGATTTCGTCATTTCACCTGGGGGCATTTTAGTAATTAAAAAAATTATAATGTGGGTGTGTACAGCAAAAGCCATGGTGCATTCAGAATTATCCTTTCCACCTTGTTTGACAAATGTGCAAATGCTGGACTGTGCCTGCCACGGGCCAGGCTGGGTTGGGTAGTGCTGGCCTACAGGCCAAAGATATATTAATGGGGGGGGCAAAAAATTGCTCAAAATATCAACAAGATATGGTGTAAAATGACAGAAAATACTGCTAAGAAAGTAGAGATGTAAATGGGTCCCCAATTCTCAAATTACCTGAAGGTTTCGACCCGTTAACAACCAGATCCGAGTTCTTATTTAGGCCCCGATAAGTAAATAGGTCCGGGTCCGATTCTACCTTGGTTCGGACTCATGGACCTGAGATCCGACATATTACCTCAATTTTTGAAAATCTCTCCTAAAAGCCGTATTTTTTTTTATATATCATTCTCTACCTAGACCCCGACCCATATCCAGACCCGTCCCATATATGGTTCTGGTTCCGGAGCCAAGAAATCAGTTCTGGGTCCGGATCCGGTTCCACGCTCTCCTTAACCCATGGACCTGCAACTGGAACCGACCCGTTTACAGCCCTATAAGAAAGTCATGAAAGGTCGATCGATGGAAATAAAAATTTGCTGCAGATTTCTTCCTAAACAGATCAATTTTTGCAAGAAGATATTCAAGTGGAGGGGCACATGCACTTTTAATACAAAGTCACAAGAAGAAATCTGCAAGTTGGGCCATCTAGCACCTCCCGTCCCCCCCATAGCACCCCAATTCCATCACACCAGATCATTTTCCCACCCACATATGTACATATTTACTACTCGTTTCAATGAATAGCAAGAGTATTCCTAGCTCAAGAGGCCCAGGTGATGAGGTCTCTCGTGGAATGTCCAATGTGATTCCATCCAAACCCATCAAAATTGCAATTAACATAAATCCATTGGAGCCAAAAAAACAACGAGGGATCAATGATGTTCTAATAGCATACAGTTAGCCCCTACTTTTCCACACGAAAATCTAGATTATATTAGACAAGTTTCCAACAGAAAAATGAACCCTTCTGAGTTATGGACCATAACTTCTGTTAAGTATCTTAATCCAGAATAGTTGTTTTACATGGATAGAAGAGACGAGTAACACGACGATCAGATCAGCTTCAATCTCCACTAGCACAACCCCCGCAGCCACAATGAACACACTCTATAACCTTCTCTTCTCTCAGGTGTTTGGGGACTCTGCAGACGCAGGTAGTGGCAAAGTTGTGATCCCGGGGCTGCATGCACCTTAGGCAGCAGAGTCTTTCATAACCAGGCTGCAAATCAATCATACACAAGATTAAGAATGAGATTTGAATCAGTAAGTTGTCCAACAACATACAAAAACAGTCACATGCCAATTTAGTACGTGTGCACGATCTGAGCAGTCTACCAGATGGGTCCCACTGTATTAGATGTTGATGCCAAAACTAAGACTAAACTACACATTGAAATAGCCACAGTTAAAAAGGCACAGAATCCATTTGTCCATAGAGGGACAGACACAGTAGAGTCAGGTATAAATAATAAGCATCATAAGGGTTTAAGGGGGAAATTTGTTCTCTTGCTAATTTTTTCTCCTTTTTTGATACAAGTAATGATGGTGATATTAAAAATAAAAAAGCAAACAACTAATATAGCACCTACAAGAAAACAAACGAAGAGATACGAAAGACAATTAAAGCTGTGGACTACTCAGACACTGGGGGGAAGAGATTTTTTTTTTTCCTTTCTTGATAAGTAATAATACTTTAAATTATGTTAAGAAAATAAGCTTGAAAAAGTTAACATCCGCTGTGTAAGTTTATTAAGATAATAGCCAACAACCTTAGCAAGGGTACTAGAACAAGACTACAACTGTAAGAAATTCCACAAAAAAGGGCTCACTAGCTCAGATACGTGTACCAAAAGGCTTTGCCAAAACAACAGCTTCTTCAAATGAGACCACCATCAAAGCTTAAAAGGAGACCGGTAATTTAGTTTGAGAAAGTTAATCAGATTGACCTCCTAAATCCATCAAGTTATATTGCAGTGAGAAGAAACCACGTCCCAAATTGTTAATGACTAGCATGTTCGCCAGTAAGTTGCAGCTACAGGTGCTGTTGCTATCTTACATTGGTAGCATTATAAACCTAAAAAAATATGACATGCTGGTCCAGAAATTTAGTGAAATTAATCTAAAACTAGAAATGTATATCTAGAAATAACATTTAGTTTAAACGGGCACTCTTATTAGGTCTGAGAATTTGTTGATAAGGTTTCCATCCCGATTCCATGATTGAAGAATTCCACACTAGACTGATTGGTTGGGAGGTAGGAGGAAAATTGCAATCAACATCGAAATCATAACTAGCACTACAAAAATTATGCTCAACAAAAAAAGAACCAGCTGGCTTGTAAAAATCCTACAGAATAACAAGTATCAATTGATGAAGGACAGACCCATGGTCCCTCATGGGTCAACCCACCAATGGGCCCAGCCCATCTATCTCGACCAGCTCTTCGGGCCGAGCCCACCTATCTTAGTTTATTTAGAGTTTTATTTACTCATTTAGGTTTTAAGTTGTATTTAGGTGGATGTTTTGATCCTGGCCATTGGTGTATTTGGATGGTCCATATTAGCTTTAGGGTTATGTTTTCACATATTTAAGCATTGTAAAGCCTTCTAAGCTATTCAGTTATGATTAATGAGAATTTTCTTGAGTGCTTTTGGGTTTCCCGGAGTTCTCTCATCTTCACCTGCGATGGGGAGTTTGGCTTGAGGCCAAGATTTTCAGGTGCGAAGCCTGACCTATTCCCCCTCTATCTTCCATCTCTATCCACCCCGTGTCCGGTACCCCGCTCCGCATCATCAATCCTGGATACTCATATGGGATGACATGTAATGTGTTGTATGGAGTAGGACAGATGGAGGGAAACTACATCTGCTAGGGTACTGTCGTATTAGAGAATGACATCTCCAGGTTACTGTTTTTCTGCTTATTCCACACCAAATCAAATGCCTGGCAACTGGGTCCGATAATGTCCGGGCACAGGAAAGCAGATGAATGTTGAACCTAACAAGATTTCTAGTTTCTACCCGCCCCAAATGAACAATTGAACAGTTACCATACATTTGAACATATATATCCAAATGGCATGCAATTTGAGGAATATTAAAAAACACCCTCATGTAATAGCAAATAAGCAAAGGCTATGACCAAAAAGAATAAAGCTATTAGTAGATGACAAGCAGTAGCAGTAATCTAGTATATCCATATAGCAGTAGTCAGGACTCCAAAATATGGGGAAATATAAGCAAGGAGCCCACCAAAAACGAAAAAGGAAAAGAACCAAGCAGTAAAACTATATGTAACAGATGTCTGAACCTTTTTCCATTTCGCAATTAGGTTCCGGTCTGCATAGCCTTGATCCAAGCAGAACTCATAAAGCTCTTTTGATATCTCCTTTCTTCGGTGGTAGAGATCATAAATATAGCGGCTCTTCTGATGTGCAATTCGAAAGATGGGCCACAATGCTTCACATTTTCTCTTACCATCATGTGTATCATTTTCAGCTGTTTGTGAATACAAATTGTTTCAGAACCAAAGTCGTCAAATTATGTCAGAACCAAATTTGTCACTGACATGCATAGAATCAAGAAAACAATGTTTATTTAAGTGTAACTCAAAAACCAAGACCAAGTCAAACACCAAGACTTGGCTAGTCACAAAATTGAGTCAACCAGGAAACCTAGAAGGTTGACGAGGTCTGGTCTGGGCAGTGTCAACACGGGGAGTTCCAGTTCAGCGCATCTAGTTGCTAACTGTTGTTATAAATTAGAGCTTCAATTATTGCACAGTTTGATGAGGCACTTATTTTGTACTACTAGGTCCCATGGATGAGGAATGCCCTAAAAATCAGCCAATTGGAAGATCATAAATGAAATCATTCAATTTTAAAGTCTATCTTTGTCTCTTTTATATTTTCTCTTGTAAATACCCATGCAACACATGATTCAAAATAATAATAATAATAATAATAATAATAATAATAATAATAATAATAATAATAAAAACCCTTCACAAGTCCCTCACCATCAGCGGTACAGCCAAGGATGGATTCATTGTTGTTTCTGTGAAGAGGAGTGCCTCACCACCAAGCTACCGGTGGTTGTTTCTGTGGATTGATATCTTCTTCTTTTTCTTTGAATCGTAAAGTAAAATTCATTATAAAAAAAGCCAGCAGTACAAGAGAACTATACTGACAAGCTAAACCAACACCCGAGACCAAACAACCCAGACCAGCAGAAAGAAGCAAACGAACTAGTAGGACACCGCAACATCCTTGCAATTTAGCATAATTTGGTCTCGCGAGATCCCATGAAAAAAGAGGATTTGTAGACGGCCAAAAGGCCAAAGAAAGTTTTATCTTATCAGACACTGAGTTTGCACTAGAGGCAATCTCCGCGTTCCTCTCCTTCCAAACAGTCCATATGACAGCAACAAATGACAGTTTCCACATTTCTCTACCTCTAGGCGCCAAAGAAGGTTTAATCCACAATTCAAACAGAGCCAGAAGTGAATTTGGGAGAACCCAGCTACACCCAAACCAAGCCAGCACCACAGTCCAAATCCTATGGGTGAAACTGCATTTAAGACGAAGATGATCCACTGACTCCTCATCATGTTAACACAAAGGGCAGGTGACAAGTGTTCACCACAACCATACCTTTCCTTCTTAAGTTATCCATTGTTGGGATTCTGTTTGAGGGTCAGCAACCCAAACACCAAAATTCTAGGAGAAGCTTTTAATTTCCAAATCCTTCCAAAGATGCATCTTGGATTAGTCCACCCTGCCAAAGCCTTAAAAGAAAATAGAGACTGAGAATCTGCTGTCTTTAGAAAGAGTCCAAATTCTCTTGTCTTGCCCCCCTAGGATAGAAACTGAAGAGAGAAGATCGAGAAGAGAGATAACTTGATTTCCTTCATTCTCCTTTAGATTTCTTCTAAAATGTGGCTCCAGACTCCAGATCAAATGACCTCTTGACCCATGCCTCTCTAGGTAGCTACTAACAGTAGCTTTCTTGTTAATTTATAGTACAGGTCACTAAATCTGGAAATTGGGCAGCCACCGGTTAGTCCTAAACCCAATTATCAAGCCAAAACAGAACCTACTCCCCTGACCCTACTCGATACTTTATGTACCATTTTTAACTCTTCCTGAACCGATGTAATCCCTTTCCATGTGGCCGAACTTTTATAGGAGATGGACTTGAAATCCCATCTGTTCCTCAAGCCCCCATATTTAGTAAACATCAAATGTCTCCACAACCCTTCAGACACATCCCCAATCCTCCAAAGCCACTTGCCTAGCAGAGCTCGATTCATCTCCCTTAAGGGTCTAATGCCCACGCCACCTTCTACCTTCGATTTACAGAATGAAGCCCAATCCACCAAGTGCAACTTCTTTCCACTGTTTCTCCCATGCCAAAGGAAATCTCTTTGAAGTTTTTATATGCGCTTGACAACTGAAACAGGACATTTGAAGATGGACATGAAGTACAAAGGCAGGTTAGATAGAACTGGTTTTATAGAGTTACTCTTCCTCCAATGAAAAGATAATTAGCTTTCCACAAAGCTAACTTACTTTCCACTCTCTCCACAACTGGATCCCACAATGACTTCTTCGGTGAGCCTAGATACAAGGGGAGGCCCAGATAAGAAGATGACCCATCTTACAACCCAAGAAATTAGCATAGTGATACATTATATCCTCCTCTACTCCTACCCCAATCAGCTCACTCTTGTCGAAATTAATATTTAAGCCCGATACCGCTTCGAAGCATATTATGGTCGCTTTCACATTCTTAATTTGATCTTCACTAGCTTTGCAGAAGATTATTGTATCGTCAACAAATTGTAAAATAGAGATCGGAAGAGTGCTTTCACACACCTTGAAGCCCTCTTATCAAGTTTGCAGAAGTCACTGCCTTAACCGTCCTGTTCAGAGCCTCAACCACAATAACAAGAATAAATAAATAAAAAAAAGAGAGAGAGAGAGGGGGGGGGGGGGGGGGGGGGGGGGGGGAAAGGGAAAGAGGATCCCCTTGTCTAATATGCCTTTGTGCTGCGCAAAGTACCATTTAGGTATTTAGGTGACCCATTAATTAATATTGAAAACCAAGCTGACAAAACACATCCCTTAATCCATGCCTTCCATTTTGTTCCAAACCCCATTCTCAACAAAAGATAGTCCAAAAATCCCAATCCACTCGATCATAAGACTTTTCTAAATCCAACTTGCATATCAACCTAGGAAGCCTCTCTCCATTTCTAGAATGCAGGCATTCTTTGGCTATGATCACGCCATCCAAAATCTGCCTCCCCTTGATGAAAGCTCCTTGCTCTTGGGAAACGATACTAGGAAGCAGCTTCTGAATTCTTCCAGCCAAAACTTTTGCCAATATCTTGTAAATGCTCCCAATGAGACTAATAGGTCCGTAATCCTTGATACTAATTTCTCCCTTTCTTTAGGGAATAAATGAAATGAACAACGCCACTAAACTTTTAAGGAGCTTCCCTCTAGAATAAAACTCTTCCAAGAAATCTATAACATCCCCCTTCACTTCTGCCCAGAAATGCCGGAAGAAGGCCATAGGAAAGCCATCCAGACCCAGGGCTTTATCTCCAGCAAAAGCAAAGACAATAGCCCGAACCTCCTCCTCATCAAACTTCCTTTGTAGCCATTGGCCTCACACTGAATCTAATGTGGCAAAATCCAGATTATCTAGAGACGGTCTATTCCTCTGGTCCTTGGAGTACAAAGAAAGAAAATAATTTTGTATGTGTTGTACTATATCATCTTTGCTTTCCAATCTGACGTCTCCTGCCATGAGAGAAGAAATTCTATTTACTCTCCACCTAGAGGAAGCCATCCCATGAAAGAACATGGTATTTTTATCTCCTTCATTTAGCCACCTGCATCTTGACCTTTGTTTCCATTTAATTTCCTCCTGTATTAACTTTGGAAGTTATCTTTTATAGAGCTATTCTTCTATTCCACTCATCTACAGAAAGTTGACCCAATTCCTCCTTATTGTCAAGGAGCGGAATTTCCCCTAGTATGGCAGCCTTTTGAACTTCAATGTCTTCAAAATTTGTCTTGACCCACTCTTTAAATTTAATCTTCAGACTTTTCAGCTTTACACCCAATCTGTATCCAGCCCAACCCTCCGCTTTTAGCTCTTTCCACCAAACCAGCTAGCTGCATTGAGGGGACTTCTTCACCAAATCACATTCATCTCTGCGGTTCAAGGCCCTGTTATCCAACCTTTGGGGGGGGCGGGGGGGGGGGCGGGTTGGAGCATGGCCCATTACTCCTCATGTAATAAACTACCCAAACCAGGTCATGTCCATGACCTATTCTTCAGACTATCTGTTGTAACAAATGACCTATTCTTCAGGCTATCTGTTGTAACAAATATAACAATCCATTTTCAGCATTATATTAAGAGATCGAGAGACTATCTCATCGATACTCAGAGATTACATCATTTCCTATGTGTCTTCGTCTCAAATAATACATTCAAGGTGGATCCCACTTATTAGACATGTGAATCAAAACCATGGCTACTGTGCGGATATGTAATTCAACAAGTTGTACAGTTGCACAGAATATACCCTGTAAACCCTCTATTCTTAAAATGGTAATGCATGATTTAAAACAATAGACCAACCTTCTCTCATCTTCGCCTCCAACTCACGGAGAGTAGGCTCAATCAGCTCCCATCCATTTGGATATTTGATGCGATTTGTCTTTATCTTAGGCATTCTCTTAAGTGCAGTACAATTTCAGCTGGTGAAAGAAACACATGATAGTGAGGTCAGATACCAACATAAAAGTAGTAACAATGAATGGAAATAGTAAGACAAATATAATTCTCACATGGATTAAATCCAATCCAAATAAAAGAATTATAGCTAGACATATCCAACCATGACCAATGCAAAAAATGTATAGCAAAAAGGAATTGTATTCAATCCAAGGTCCATTTAAAAGTAGTTTTTCAAGTTTTAGCCCAAATTATGAAATTCAGCAATTAATGACAAAATCCAGCATAATATTGTTAAACAGTTATTATTCTGCTCTTGATCAACACAATTCATGCAACAGGATGCAGAAATGATTCGACCAAAAATTATACTTCTACACACTAGCACTACCCATCAACCAGAATGCATGGTAAACAAAAAACAATAAATGGAATAACCGACGCTCAAGTCAGAATTCCAGCAAATGGATTCACTATTCAGCCCCAAACTTCAAGTGAATGGTTGATTGAAATAGATATGATATAATTTGCATCTGATAGCTGGTAGCTGGTGCTTGTCAAGCAGTCCAGTGGAGGAAGTCATTGTCGTGTTGCCAGTCCTCACATCTTAACTGATTCACATCCCCAGTTCAGTTTACATGCCAAATGTAACAAAACTCAACACTCGTATTTTTTATTTTATTTTACCAATCGGATAACTGGCATCCCACCTGTATGATTGCAGCTGTAGGAAGGTTGGTGACTGATGGCTATTGTTTGCACATACACTCCCTTGTCATTCTATAAATGATAAATATGAAAAAGGATTCAAATTTAATATTTGAATGGAACATGCATATGTTCAAAAGCCCAGCTGAAATATAGATACAGTTCTCTGATGTTTCAACCAAGGCACATTAGATGGCAGCAGAAACAGCATAATCAGATATCGGAAAGGATTTCCAACACACAGGCTATTGTTGAATTCACTACCACAAACGAGAACCTCTAATTATTGTCGTAAGCAGAAAGAGAGAGGAAAAGTGAGGACGTAGATCAGTTGCTGAAATTGTACATCCGCAGAGGATAGCGAGTTAAAAGGTTTGACTGCATAAATCTAGGGTTTTATTATTGGAGGTATAAAAACTCTAAGAATTCAAATGTAATATTTGAATGGGACATGCATGTGTTCAAAAGCCTGGCTGAAATATAAATACATTTCTCTGATGTTTCAACCAAGTCGCATTAGATAGCAGCAGAAACAGCACAATCGCACGTCAGAAAGGATTTCCAACACAGGTTTTTGTTGAATTCGCTCCCACAAAGGAGAACCTCTAACAATAGTTCTAAGCAGAAAGAGAGGGAAAGCAAGGATGTAGGTCAGTTGCTGAAATTGTACCTCCATGAAGGATAACGAGTTAGAAGGTTTGACTGCATAAATCTAGGGTTTTATCATTGGAGGTATGAAAAACTCTAAGGTGAGAAAAGGGAGAAGATAGAGAAGAAGAGAAAGAATTGGCAAGAAAGAGAGAGAATTGGCAAGAAAGAGGGATATAGTCGTGATTGCTAGGGTTGGGCAACCACGACAGCGCACGTGTATTTTCATATTGAAAAAAAAAAAAAAAAAACCTCTGTAGTTTCTTAAATTACAGGTATGTCCCTGAAGTTCACTTATTTATAAATAAGTCCCACTCTGTTTCATAACACTGTGAGAACTTTCAGGTCTCACACTTGATCCAAGGTATCAAACCACAGGAAGAAGCAGCCTAATGCCCAGATTTTCAAATAAAAGCACATCTTTTTTCTCTCTCTCAAGTACAAAGCAGTCGGATGATTTGTTATTAACAAAAAAAATCTCAAAATTAAGATAGCATGCAGCTCAACAATGGTTAAATAAACACTTGATAAAATTTGAGCATTATGGCCAATCTAAAGCTAAAACACTGAACCTAGGAAAAGACAAAGAAGTTTCAACCAAAAGGAAATTAAAAGTTCTACGTTCATACAACATAAAGTTATTACCCAAACACTAAATATGATCCGGGCATTAATGGCTAACACTTAACCAAGGAAAAAACAAAGAAGTTCCAACCAAAAACCAAGGAAAAAACAAAGAAGTTCCAACCAAAGGAAATAAAAAATTCTACATTGAGACAACATAAAGTTATAGCCTAGTGAAATAGCATCATTTTCTTGATTGCGTGAATGGTAGGGCTTCTACTTCATCTTCTTGTCACGCTCTAGATTTTAAAATGATAAATATATATATATATATGATGCACATAATTGATATGGTAACGTAAGAATTTTCATGTGATGGAGAGAGAGAGAGAGAGAGAGAGAGAGAGAGAGAGAGAGATTAGAATGTATGAAATTCAATAGATAATTTTAAGTTCAAAAGAATATGAAGCATGGTATAATACCAAAAATCAGTTGATATTTTATGAATTTGGTGCTATTTTTTGAATGGTAACATGACTTGAACCCACAACCAATTGTTAGTACCTTCCAGGCTTCCACTGTGCTATGGGCTCTTTTCAAGACGAAAAAGAATTTAATAGGTAAATGATACAAGCTGTTCAAACTTACTCTCTACAAGAGACTGACCTGTTTTCATTCCCACACTCCATAAGTAGGCTGGATCTTTATGATAATTGAATCATAAGCAGAAGTCAGCAAGACTAACTGCAGATGAATTTTTCTTTTTGGTCCTCCTAGTACTCGTATTTATACCTCTTGAATTATGATTACGGTAACATTCATTTTCTACATTCTGGTATTGTGATAAAAAATAAAAAATAAAAAAAAGGACTCCTATAGCGATAGCCATAAAAAAGGACTGCTATAGCTATCAACCCAACCTAGTGGTTTACTCTTTAAACACTTCGGATACATAAAATAAATCCAAAATGTCAATATTTCAAACTTGTCAGTGTGACTCTTCAGACAAATCAATTATACTAGACACACCAGATTTGAATTAACTTAATCTACTACACGAGTACTGATAGAAGAATTGAGAAGAATCACCAACTTGTATTCATGGTTGGCTGTTGACCAATAAAATTATAATATTATTTCAAAACAAGAACACAATCCAAGCGTTCTTACATGCTGGCAGAACCCTTTTGTTCTGATACTTTCTTTTTAGATGATGGAAGCATAAAGATCTACGGAAGAAGATTGCTAGTTACATAGTAAGAAATTGTTGGTTTGTTAAAATTTACATTTAATGCACTCACCCTATAACAAAACATTCTATGCTTGTTAAATTTACAGAAAAAGAAATTCTACCTTAATTACATTCTAAGCTATCAACATTTTATATGGGAAAACTAATTTCTCCATAGAGCTGTTAGATAGAAAGAAAGGAGGGAATGAGACAGGAAAATAGAGGAAGAGGAAAATACATATATAGCTAGAGAGAGAGGGGGGGCATGAGAAAGGAAACAGAATGAGAGTGAGAGATTGAAACTCGAAAGAAACTAGGAAAGAGAGCAAGAGAGGAAACAAGAAAATGGGATGGAAGAGAGGAGTAAGAACTAGAAAGCAAGCAAGAGAAAGAGAGAAAACTAGAGAGTGTGTTTTTTTCAATCTAATCCATTGATAATTACTTCAGATAATTCATTTACAATATTGTGATATTTCTTTAAGACGCACAAGTCCAAAAATCACCTATCCAAACAGTCCTATCTATTAACTTGAACTTGAATCTCCGAAAACCCCAAAACATCGAGATTTTTTTAACATACACTTGAGTATAAAAAGGCACATAACCAAACAGTCATATCCATTAACTTAAACTTGAATCCATCAAAACCCCAAAATATAACTAAAGGAGCTGAGCCATGGGAAACAGAAAAATTAGATTATTTCTCTGGTTGCAAGATAAAGAAATGGAATTGTAGTTAATCATCTCAATTCAATGTAGATAGACACTTAATCAGTAATATATAAAGAAACATTCTTTTACTCAGTAATCAGTTTCCCAAATGGAACATCTGTCAATGCTGGATCAGGAAGATAATCAATCACATCAGTACAAATCTCACCTACATAAAACTTTCAGTGAAGAACCACAATTTTAAGTAACCCAAAAAAAAAAAAAAAATCTAATCTTTCAATGGAAATTGAGTATTCTGCACATCAAAGGTGCAGAAAGCAAAATTTGATTTAGGATCATTGAAGATTTCAATCAGACTCACATTCATAGCCCTAACCCATTGTTTGTTTTCATCAGATTAATCAGCTAAGCTAATACCTACATTAGAATCAGCTGCTCTAATAGAAACAGTAAAATCAAGCATAAAGTCTTACTCTAGGGATTAGGGATTACGGATAATTAGGTTGAGGGCGATGGAGAAATTAGAGATTAGAGTTCTGGGTGAGAGAGGTGGAGAGATTAGGAATTGGGGATTAGGGTTTGGATGAGAGAGAGAGAAGAAAGTGAGTACCTGCTACGTTTCTGCGATAAGCGGGAGGGAGAGTTATAGCCTTATAGGTAGAGAGAATTATTTTCTTATTCATGCTCACTCATTATTTTCTTTTTCATCCTCTCAGCTCCATGGAAAATCAGTTCCAAGGAAAAGTTCTCTTATTTTTTGAGGAATTGTACAAAATTACTCCCATTTTTATGTTTTAAATTTCTTTTTCACCCCATGCAAATTTATTTTTTGAGGAATTGTACAAAATTACTCCCATTTTTATGTTTTAAATTTCTTTTTGACCCCATACAAATTTATTTTTTGAGAAATTGTGGAAAACTAGTTCCATTTTTATGTTTTTCATAAGGATAAGCCGCCGCACAAAACTAAAATTCTACTGAAGCACAGGATTTAATCTCCCAAATCCTCACATTTTTCACCAAAAAAAAAAAAACCCCTGCTAAACAAAACAGATATTATGGCAATGGGCCTTTTTTTTTTTTTTCAATTTAAAAATGTATAAATTTTTGGATAATTTCAAAATAGTATATGAGGATTTGAATATTTCAAAAATGTAGAAGACTTTTCCATATTTCTTTCCATAATCTTTTTAAAAAAAATGATAAAAACACCTTTATGATTTGTTTTTTTTTTATTTTCTTCACCTTCTTTTGTACTCAAAACCAACCCAAAGAGCACTTTACGGGGCTTCAATGATCAAATATTAATGATAAAGTACTTTTCTTTTAGGGATTTTGACCATACGTGATATAAAAGACCATAAATTCCTCAAAATGGTGTTGACCAAGACTATATCCCAAATGTAGTTATTGTACATGAGACTCCAAATTCTTTTTTCAATTCTATCCATATTGTGCGATATTGCACAAGTCCGTTCCCATCTCCTAAAGCACTAAATCTCAATTTTTTCCTGTAACTTTCTTCGTTCCTACTACTTTCTCCATCGTTAAAAAAAGTTTTATATATGGTTTCTCCGTAGCTTTTCCATTTATCCAAAAGTATCTCAAGGTTTATCCACAACTCTTCTTGAGAACAAGGGATGGATCCACAATATCAATACCTTGTGAAATTTTGTGGACTATGTACGCTTTTTGGGAACTGCTTCTCATGAATCATCTTTAGGTTAAACGAATGAAAGACTACTCTTTTTGGGAACCCCTTTTAATGATAAAAAAAAAGTAGTAGGAATGTGAAGGTCACAAGAAAAAAAAGGAGATTTAGCGCTTTAAGAGATAGGAACTGAGGGATATATAAGAGGGAAATCGAACAGTTTGTGCAATATTACATAGATTGTGCGATATCACACAACATGGGTAGAATTGGAAAAAGAATTTGGGGTCCTATGTATATTACCCACATTTGGGATATAGTTTTAGTCAACACCATTTTGAGAAATTCATAATCTTTTTATATCCCGTATGGTAAAAATCCCTTTCTTTTATGGTTCAGTCACCTAGGGTTCCTTTCTTTAGATTTTTATATGGCTCGCATCTCAACTTAATTTTGATGATCATAACCCTTTATTGAAGTTCGTTTTTTGGTCATTTGAAATCCATATGAACCCTTCTTTTTTAACCATCTATGTATAAAAGGTCATTGAAGCGAGCCCCACCAAGTCATTTGGGTTGGACTTTTATCATTTCTCTTTAAATGATTTATTATTAAAGGGAAATTTTTTAAAATGACACATGAGTATTTTTGTTATTTTTTATGGTGAGAATTTGATTGAAAGAAATATGTATAACTTTTAAATCAAACAAAGAAGGGAAGAGGGAGAGATGTACTTTGCTTAGAGAATGGCTGGTGCCATTCCAGGTGAAGACGATATGAAAAGGTGAGCGTGAGTATAATTCTAAGTTGACAATGGAATGGTATGGCAAGTGCAAGTGTGTGTTGCTTAAATTTGCAAACCACATATCCTAAATTATAGTAAATAGTTACTTGGTACATCCAAAATTGGAATTCCCTCCTATGAGCATCGCTGCTCATGATAAGGTAAGCAACGCATGCCAAAACACCCAGTGGAGCCCAAGTAATGATCCATCCAAGTGGACTATAAAACAGGGACCACGCTCCCACCCATTTGAATAGATTAGACTGTTGGATCGACTTACGCTTATTTTGGACGGTCAAGACTTGTTGGCCATTGATCAAGTGGTTATATAGGGAAATATTCATGTGCATTCATCCCTCACCATGTTATAGTGAGGGACAACATAGTAGGTTGGACTTTATAATACATCCCAATCATCCACACACATGGAACCCCACATTTTTTGCTTCAAACACTCCCTCTCACGTGCAGGCCCAACGGATTTCATGGATGGGCCTGTCATGTGGGCTACACAAGAACAATGGAATCGGAACCCGCTCTAATACCATGTAAGAAACCATATACCAACCCCAAAGTTTAAGCTCATAGGTGGAAGGCCCATACATATATATTAAGACATGTCAAGCCTATTACTTAGGCAATGTGGGATGTGAGACTTCCCAAGATACATGTGTAAGCTTTATGCATGCATTTCAGTTTACCATTTATAATTGCCGAAGAACGACACTTTGAAAGAGTTTTTAGGGAAGCCTTTGCTCATTCATGGCAGAAAATATCTAGAGTTATTGCTAGAATTGATGCAATAAGAAGTTTTTTGAAAGAAAAAGAGTTTAAAATAGGTTTTTTCAAAACATACCAGGAAAAGTGGCTTTAACTTTAGATTTATGGACCTTTAAACAAAATGTGGGGTACATTGCAATCACATCACATTATATTGATAGTGATTGGGTGATGTAGAAAAGAATGATTTCGTTTTCTTTATCAGAGTTCCCACACACTGGTGCTAGGATACAGTCCACCATCCTTAAAAAATTTAGAGAATATAATATTAAAAATAAAATAATTTTATAACTTTAGATAATGCAAGCACTAACAATGTCGCGGCAGATTTACTAAAACCTGCGCTTCAACTCGATTTAAACAGAGCTATCTTTCACAATAGATGTGCATGCCACATTATAAATCTTATCATACAAGTAGGGGTAAAATCTATTAAAATTGATTCGTAGATCATTAAATGGATTGTAGATTTCATTTTTTGTTCTCCTTCGTGAAAACAATGGTGGAGGGATATATATGTAAATTTGGGTCTAAGACCCAAGAAAATATCACAAGATATAAAGCATAGATGGAATTTTACTTAATATTAAAACAAGCACGTGCCTAAAAAATGGCACTAAATCAATATTTTAACTTTATTTAACACATGAAAATATTTATATAAGTGATGATAGATGGACCACTCTTGAGATAATAAGAAATTTTTTGGAAGTTTTTCATGATGCAACCTTGTTTTTCCCCAATGTATATTATCCCACATCAACTCAAGCTTTAGCCCATTTTTATGAAATAAGTCTTACTTTTTAAAAGTATAGAGGTTTTCATCTTTTTTAACTTATGTGTGTACAAATGGAGGCAAAGTTTTCACAATATTGGAGAAGAGCTCCTTTAATATTTTGTATAGCTACTACATTAGACCCTAGATTGAAACTAAGAGGTGTAGAAACCCTTTTTGAAGAAATAAACCCTAACATGAATACAACTAATATAAATGACATGCATGCAATTAGAACATAATTAGAAACACTTTATTTGAATTATGCTACCTGATTGAGTATATCTATAACACCCACGATCCCAATAGTTCCCAGGTACATAAAGGGAAAAAGGTCATTTGGGGTATTATGAGGAAATCTCACGGTAGTGACTCATCTTCTTCTGGAGGATCCTCTTACAACCTTAATGAATTAAAAATGTACTTGGGGAGCGATCATGTTCCAATCCCGGATGATGATGAAGATGCTTTTGATCTTTTGGCCTAGTGGAAATCATTTGAAACTAAGTTGAAACTAAGTTTCATGTGCTTTTCGCCATGGCTTGTGATATACTAACAATTCCAGCGTCTACAGTTGCATCAGAGCAGGCATTTAGTGTAAGTGAGAGCCTTATTGACTCTAGGAGGACTATGCTATAAAAAAAAACTATGGAGACCTGCATGTGCTTACGGGATTGGTATAAAGCATATGATAGAACACAACACCTCTTGGATGATTTTGAGATAGAAGACGAGCTATTGGTGTTACATATATGCAGTCGCGGACCCAGGATTTTTATTTGAGAGGTGCGGACCTGAATAGGTAGTTTGGTTTTTAGGGATAAATGGAGAATTTTTATATGGATTTTGAGGGTGGACCCATGAATTTTATTGGATTTTTTTAAGTGGATCTAGAATTTACTTTTATGTTTTGGAAGTGCACCCGGTTTGACGGTGCGACCGCACCCGCATGCCCGCACTTGGGTCCACCCCTGCATATATGATATCATAGTGTAATTTATTTTTTAGAATGTATAATAGGTTTTCAAAGTTGTAATTTATTTTTTAGAATGTATCATAGGTTTTTAAAATTGTGATTTATTTTTTAGAATGTATCATAGGTTTTTAAAGTTGTAAGTTATTTTTTAGAATGTATCATAGGTTTTTAAAGTTGTAATTTTTTATTTTTCTCATTTATCATAAGGTTTGAATTTCATTATATATTGATCCAAGTTCAAACTTGGAATTTTTTGAACTTTTGTAACTTAAATTTCAAGAAAATATAATCTATTTGATGTATTCTTTCAAAATATCATTAGTGTTAATCTATTTATTTATTTCTCTTAATGTTTATTTTAATGAAATTGGTCCAAGAGTCTAAGTCCAAGCTCGTGTCCATCCAAAATCAACTTAAAAAAAAAATAAAAAAAAAGGGGGAAGGGGGAGCCGTGGGCCACCTACGGGCAGCATGGCCCAGGCCCGACACGGCACGACTAGGACCGTGCTGGGCTTACCCCCAAAGAAGTGGGCACAGCACGGCACGACACAGCCTGAAAACTTTTCATGGGCCGTGCCGGCCCAGCCCGGGCATGACTAGGCTCGGTCATGAGTGCCGGCACGACCCAGATTTACATGCCTAGGACCAACGTTCTTTTGCTGGAGGAAAAAAGAAGCGAAAAGAAAAAAAATCAGGGGAGTGAGGTACCCAACAGGTTTTGAGCCCGACCAAATTGGGACCAGGAATGGGAGAACATTCCTACCCCGTCCAGGCCCAGCCTGCCAACTCACAAGGAATTTTTAATTAATGTTTCATGAATTTACTGAAACTGCCCTCACTAACAGCAAAAAAATGGCTAATTAGGAGGGGGCAATTTTGTAACTTTGCCCCTCATAATCTTTTCCCCTTTAAAAACACAAATCATTTCTAAAAGCGCTCTCGCCTATGCATACTCTCTCTAACGCCTCTACTCTCTCTCGCCTTGCCCTCGCACCACGCACCACGCACGCTCTATGCTATTTGATAACTACCTCTACAATACGTTTAGGCATTTGGATGTTTATAGAATAAAATATTTACAGATTTAAACATTATAAAAATAAAATAGTATAGAATAGAATAATGTAATATTAAAATATTGCATTTAAGAATGTTACAGATTTTAAATTGAGTTGTTTGGAAGGTGCTATGATTAAAGTAAATTACATTATTAGAATAACTCTTTATTAAATACTTTAATTTATATGTAATTCACTACATCTAGATTAAAAAGTAGTGTGATAAAGTAAAGTTCAACTACCACATTTTATTTTACTATAAGTTACTTTTCTTTTATCACATAAAACCATGGTAAAGTATAGTAAAGTAAAGTCGATACAAAAAATAACTACTTTACAACTCTCTCTCTCCCACTTTACTTCACCACATACTTCATCTCATCTTACTTTACCTAACCTTTTACCATGATGTGACATTAGTTATTCTACTTTACCACACATGTAAAAAAGTCACTTTTTATTTACCATATAAAACTACGATAAAATGTGATAAAGTAAAGTAAAATGAAAAGAAACTACTTTACAATTCCCTCCCGCTTTACTTCACCATATACTTTATACCACCTTTACCGTGTTGCGGCATTTACTTTTACTTCACTTTACCATATATGTAAACAAATACATCATGATGGATTTTGTGAACTAAAGTCTTTACTTTATTTTACTACTTTGTAATCGTCATTTTGAAAGATTCTTATATTGTAGAAAGCTTTCTAAAGGGGGGAACAGTAAGAAAAAAAATATTGATCTTTTTGAAGTAAAAGAATTGTTTATTCAAAGTATTCTTGGGTTACCAAGCTTATAGGATTTTCTTCTTTAGAAAATGAAAGATTATCTTCTATAAAATATTACTTTCTTGTATTTTCTTGTGCATCCAAATAGGCCCTAGCCTTGCTGTAAGTTGGTAAATTAGTAGATAGATTCACACATGTCAGAGACTAAGGTGTTGCAGAAGTTCAATTTATCATTAATGAATAAGAGGCTAAACTTGTGAAATTATGGTTGATCTACACTTGTTGATATTATATTTATTATTAGTATAGTTGGAGATGATTAATTGTAAGATAATAAGGTTGTCCATTGCTGGAATTTCTAAATTCCTTTAGACCCTTCATCCAACTAGTCAAATATATGCCTAAATCTGAATTTCAGCTAGTGTAAATTTGAAGCACAGGGGAGGGGGGTACCCAAAGATGTTTGATGAAATTCCCACATAAGAGAATTGGTTGACCAAACCTAGCATGTGCTGGTGTTTCTTGAGTGTTTGATCGTGCGCCTGTTTGTTGAAGCCAGGAATAGTAACAGAAGTTGCTGGATTGTAGTTATTAGCTGGATTGGTAAGCCAAGGTTCAGTGATAATGTAATGGAACAAAAAAACTATAATAGTTATTTGTTGTTTGTTGAATGGTATAAAGTCGCTGGATTGTAGTAAGAGGTTTTTCCCTATAGCTTACCTTCAGAGATGGGTCTCCCTCATCCTTCTCAAAAACTCTAATTTTCCCTACACCTCCTTAATGCCAGTGAAAATGTCAAAACTACCCAAAACTTTTCTTGAGGCATCCTCATTCTTTGATTTTTACTTTTCCCCCCACCTCTATGTGTACAATCCACATTTATCTATTAAAGTGAAATATGATACAACGAACATATTGGGAGTGGTTGTTCATGTGATCAAAACTTTAAACAATGAAAGGTGGGGCTCAAATAGGATAAATTAATTGTATCTCCATTTCTTCTTTTTATACATTGGTCTTTTTTCCATGATCTATACATTTTTTGGGTCCTAACACCAAAAATCACATTGATTGATTGATAGTAAGGATGGAAGGCTCATGGAACTTTAGTTGGTTGTATTGATTAGGGCCAATTTTATTGCATGAAAGTAATTCTTAGAAATTATAAGGAACCACTTTACCACTAATATCTTAGCCCGAACATATAACAAGGTTTACTTATTTGTATGGAATTGAATTATCAAGGATTTAAAGAAATAAATTCTTTATTGTTAAAATATAATCTATTAGTATGGATCTGAACTTCTAAGAATTCAAAAGAACCCATTACGCCATGAAATATAGGACCTATTAGTTCACATGAAATTGAATTCCTACAAATTCAAATGAACTTGTTTTACCATAAAATCCCTTCTCTTGAGATTTTATAACATTTTGTTTGCATAATATACTTTCGAGAAAACCAAAGAAACCCATTTTACCATAGATTCTTTATCTTGAAAATATAACTGGAGATCTTTTATTTTCATTGAATTGAATTCCTAGAAAATGGTGTCGTCTTCTTGTCATTTAAAAAAAATATTGTAACAAAATTATAAAGTTATTAACCATTTCTTTCATTTGAAAATCAAGGTCAATCTTGAATTTAGAGTGTATTATAATATGGGATAATTGTCAAATTGCTTAGTTTAAAATCTATTGAATATTTTGGAAATTTCCAAACAACAACAATATTGAAGTATTTTAATATTAGCATACTTTATTATGTAATATTTTATTTTTCTAGTATTTAGGAAACAAAAAATATTTTTTTCTCTACATATCCATCCAAACATTTCATAAGATCTAAAAGAATATAAGAAAATGCTAATCATCACCAATTTTCAATTATATAATAATGCTATATATTTTCATCCGAACTCATTTACACCATTGCATTTTCAACCCACAAATGCAATAATACAAGTTTGAGTGTTTTCATTAACCAAATCCCAACCTATTTACAAGAATGCATTTTTCTTATGTTATAGCCCACACTAAGGGTATTTTAGTCCTAAAATGGTGTAATTGTAGCTAGGGGAAAATATTCAAACTTTGGGAAGGTGGAGAGAAAAGTCATCTCTAGAGGTATGTTATAGGGAAAAACCTCTTGTAGTTATTAATTGGATTGGTATAAAGTCCGATTCATGCCCGGTGTCTGGTGGCAGTATAAGAATAATCAAATAATGGTTAGCTTAAATTCAAGATTGTGCTAAGCCCTGGCCCGGCCCAGGCTCGCACGGGACGGGATTTGACGTATGCCCATTCAATTTAGGATCGGGACTGGACAACCTTTGGCAGGCCCGCCCAATATTCGAGATGGAATTGGACAACCCAAGCCCAGGCCTGGCCCGGCCCATTTACAGGGTTAGACTCACTGTTTGCCTTTCTTGATATAAGTCCATTTCATATGAAATTTAGGTGTGTAATGTTTTACCATCATGTGAGGTGCGAAAATCTTTGTGTGAAAATGAGCTCAATTACATACCATTTTCATAGGCAATTTATATATGTGATGCATAAATGAATGCAAGCAAACATGATGGTGTGTAACTATTAAGCATGTAAATCATTTACATATGTAAATGATTGTAAATAAACGCCCCCTTACGGATTTTGTTGTCATTTATTTTATGCTTCTCAACTATTTAACTTGAGAGCAAAAGGCAAAACAATATATATTACTAATAGAAAATTAAAGGCTAATGAAACAGGTAGTAAATAAAATGATGTTGTGGTTGTTTACTTTCGATTTTGCTAATGTTAGGATCTTGACGGGAAAGCACACATACCTTTTCAATCAATGGAAAATAAAAACAACACAATCACAATCTACAAGTGATAAAGAGAGAGAGAGAGAGAGAGAGAGAGAGAGAGAGAGAGAGAGAGAGAGAGAGAGAGAGAGAGAGCAAACCGATTTTTATGTGGAATATATTTAATATGAAGGGCAAAACCATGGGACCAAAGTCCACAACTCCCACTATTAAAAATGGGATTACAAAAGTCTTCTCTAAACACAAGTAGAGAATCCCATAACGTCAATAATCATCACCCAATTCCACGGTGGATTACAACTAGAAAGGAAAACAAAGAGAATTCCTCATAAGGGGAAAACAAAACTCCTTCAAACCAAATAATGGAATGGGCAAACCTATTGCTCCTTTGAGTTGAGTGGATTAGATCTTCACTCCCTTCTAATCTTAGATCTTCTTCAAACCCGAGCTTGAGAGAAATGCCAAAAATCCCTTTTTTTTCTTATTCCCAATTTTATCACAAAATTCATAAAAAAAAGTGCATTTTTTTACTCCCTTACATGGATAACTTGCTTTCCAAGAAAGCTCACCCATTATTATAACTAATGGGCCATCTCTTTTGAGGATACAAAGCTCAATAAAGTACCTTTTGGGCTCAAAACTCATAAGGAGTAGAAAGACCCAACATGGCCTGGCCCTTGCCTTGCATGGGTCGGCTTGGGCCTTGGGTGCCTAGTAATGAGTGTTAGATATTGCATATTTTAGCCCTCATTAGTCCGAGTTTTATTAGAATACAATGTGCATGTAATTTTCTTTACATGGATATTTTATCATTCTATCAAATTTGCGGATTATCGAATTATCACCACTTCTAATTTCATTTTGACTCGTAAAATGACATCATTTCTTTGCATCATTGCATTGGACGTGGAATTCTGAGCAAAATCGGCTACTCATTTGCATTCATACGAGTTCGGACGAGGAAGATACGAAGCGGCAAAGTTTTCATGCATAAATATGATGATTTTTTATAATGAATTTTATATAATTTCTCTTGTGTAGGTGGACCCTGCGACTACCCCAACCTTCCGGCTAGTGTCCCAAGGCATCAAAAAGAGATTCCAATAAAAGAGGTTACATGAAAAACAATCTTATGAAGAGTTGAAGAATTCCAAAATAAGAGAAGACTTTAAGAATAAAAGAAGTCTTATTCTAACACAAAGGAGTGGTTGGTGCATTGGTTGGAGCTTGGGTGGGTATGAAACAAGTTATGGATTCAAACTCCAACAATTGCGAGCCTCTAAGTTGCAATCATGATAATGTACATTGATTATCGACAGTAAACCACCATACCTTGTATTGATGAATTGGTGAGGGAGGAGGTCCATCAACTAAGAGTGCCCTACCCTATATTGATGAATTGGTGAGGGAGGAGGTCCATCAACTAAGAGTGAGGGAGGAGGACATTCCCAGGCATTTCGAACTCGGTACGGTCATTACGAGTTTTTAGTCATACCCTTCGGTTTAAACAATGCCCTAGCCGCATTCATGGCACTTATGAACGAAGTTTATAAATTTGTGGTCGTATTTATTGATGATATTCTCATTTACTCTAAAGAAATGCAAGAACATGGAAAGCATCTGCGTGCCTCTTTATAGCTATTGAGAGACAACCAGTTTGTGAAAAGAAATGAGCCAATCAATTGTCCTCAATGTTTTTATAAATTGGAATGTATTTGTAGAGAGAAAGGAATCTTTTGGCAAGTTAGTCTTTTAATAATTTTATTTTACCTTTTCTATACTTTTAGATAGTAATTAAGAGCTTAAATGTATCTAATCTAAAGAGAGTATGTAATAGAAGATCATTAATGAATACTTTGAGCACTTTCTTGATGTTTAGTGGCTAAAGCTCTTGGATTAGTCTCTCCTTTTGAAGCTAAGTAATGTAATTAGTTCAATTACAAGCATGTTTTAGTTTAAATTCCATACTTGAGCCTTGATTGATTAGTAGATTTTAGATCTAATTATCTTAATCTCTCTCATTTTTCATGCTCAATCTCTACACTTGATGCTTGGATAATCTCAATTGATACTTTGTAGTTTGATTAAGTTCTCTAAAATAGCATGTTCTAGAGCCATTATCTTTAATCTTTTGTAGCTTAATTTTATGAATTATTGTTAGGGTAACTAGATGATGATATGGGATCTTGGCTTTTGATTTTCTTTACTTTAATCTTCATTGCTATATCATCTAATCCAATTATGCAAGAGATTGCTAATTGGATTATAGATTTGGGAGTTGAATTAGAATATGCATTGGTTGGATTAATTATATACTTAGTGGATTTCGGATTACTTAATCTCTTATTGATTGTTATTAATTTTAATCTTCATTTGATTTGTTATTTTCACTTATAGATTATTAGATCTACATTTCACATCACTTGTTTTAAAATCCTACACATTTCACACCACGTCTAAACCTTAAATCTTCCATTTTCACCACCATTCATCCACTAGTTTAATGTAGCTTGTTTGATTAGCTTAGGTCTTATTAATTTCATATATTTAGATTGTTAATTAATTATTTACATTGCATAGTTTAATAGTTTTAATTGTTCACTTCAAGTGTCTATATTAGCTATCTCTTAGCTCAATTTTATTTTAATTGGATTCATTGTTTGTTTCATCCTCTCTCCGCGGGATCAATAATCCGGACTCTTTAGTCGTTTACTACTTGACGATACCGTAGTCTTACGGTTAAATGTTGCACATATAAGTGTCGATCACCTAGGCACAAGGCATGGTCAGGCCCAGGCATGACCTTAGCCAGCCCACCTTGGCCCCCAACGGTCAAAAAGGGTCATATAGGCCTTTTTGACCTCCTGGACATGTCTTGGCCTAGGTGCCTATGACGATATCGTCACCCATTCGTCATTTTTATCGAAACCTATAACCCTCCCCTCAATCTCTTCTCATCTAGGTAGTTAGGTGAAGGTGTGGATCATGAGAGAAGGTTGAAAAAATGGTAGAGTGGGTGAGTGGGGTGTGGGAGGGTGATGATATGTTGTGACAATAAAGATGGGGTTGGTGTTGTGCAACAGCTGTTATGCGGGTCGATTGATAAAGGGTGATGGTGTGCTTGAATAGGTTGTTTGGATTTGGTGGGTTTGAATGGGTTGGTGAGTGTGATTTTTGGGTTGGATCCATTTTACACTTTCTTTTTTCACTTTCTAGTTGTTCTTCCGTATTTGCTTATTCTACGTTTGAAGTTTTAGGTCTTGTTTAGCATCATTCCAATGTTTAATTTCTCTAACCAAATATCTACAATTCACCACATTTAGTCTCATCTTTCAACCACCGTCACTGTCTCACTCTCTTCTTCTCCTTCCTTAATCTAGAAAACTCAGAATGATTTGAATAATTCTGTTGTATATTTGATTTACAATTTGACTCGTATTTAACAACACTATATCCTATATACAAGGAAACAAATAGTAAATAAAGAGAGAGATTCAGGAGAGAGATTGCAGGAGATTTGAATTGATCTACAAATCATGGACTACATGATTTCCTCCACCACGTGTAGCTTTGCATGATTTTAGTTGTTCGGTTGAATGATGTTATTGGCCCCCCTTAAGCTGTGGGGTCTAGGGAACACACAAAGCTTGGATTGAAGATGCCGTACTTTCTTTGAAGATAAACCTTTTGTGAAAATATCAGCTATTTGATCATTGGTTGAGACATACTGGACAACTAATTCTTTGTTAACCACTTTTTCTCGAATATAGTGGTAATCGACCTCAAGATGCTTCGTGCGCGCATGATAGATAGGATTTGAGGCAAGGGAAATAGCACCAATATTGTCACACCAGATGACAGGCATTTTACATAATGGAATATGTAGATCTCTTAATAGAGTCCTCATCCACGATAATTCTACAGCTGTGAGAGCAAGGCATCGATACTCTGCTTCCGTAGATGACCTTGAAACTGTGGGTTGCTTCTTTGCACCCCATGAGACAGGTGCAAGGTTCAAAATCGCAGCCGTTACCGTTACATAACGGTCGTTATGTAACAGTAATGTTACATTATATTGCATATAACGGCCGCGATGTGTAACGGGGCAAAATATCTCCAAAAAAACGAATCATAACGGCCATATCGTTATAACGGCCGTTATATTCAAAATACAGTCGTTATAACGTTTGACAAAATTTTAAAAAAAATGCCTCTTCTGCCTTCTTCTTTCAATTTTTTCATTCTGTTTCTTCCCTAAGAGCTTCTTAAGGCTTCCTAAGGCCTGCTACAACTTCTAAGGCATGGAAAAACTTAGATCTAAGCTACTTTTGGGTGGATTTGTATGTGAGAAAAGCTAATCAAACTCAAGGGACCTCTTTGGTAAGCTTTTTTTTTTTTTTGTTTTTTGGAGTTCTTTTCAAGATTCAACATTAAAATAACTTAGAGATGGTTGAGATGTATTAGATCTATATACTTTTGGAGCAAAAAAATTCAAGTTTTAAGACATTTTGTAATATATTTTATTTTTTTATTATTTAAATCCGAATTATTCTAGTTTTTGTTTTTTTGTGTTTTTTTTTAGATTGTGCAATATATGAATTACCAAAGGCTTTATATTGAGTTAGATATGATATTACTCACTAATTTTTTCCTAGATCTAGTGTTTTAAGGTGTAGGTCTATATTTTATTTATTTTCAAAATTTGGAGATGGCAGTGGTGATGGTGGTGGAGATGGTGGTAAGGTACCACCCCATATGATGGAGATAGTAGAACATTTTCCTTCTTCTAGTAACATAGACCTGACCCGTGGGTACCAGAGAATTGTGGGCACTATGAGAGTGGAAGTGTGTAAGTGTAACACAACAATTTGGTGCCTTCTACCCTTCAAGAAATAATTACGATAATGATAATATCAAGCCAAGACACCACTCGTTCTGGAATTAGGCTATCAAGCAAAGGTAAGTTGCAATTGTTCAAACACCAAACTCCACTATTTTAAGTTAGCAAGTTAATTCATTTTGATGTGGTGAATGTTACTTTAAATTTGAAACTTGAAGGTGGGGCTGGTGAGCACACCTTGATGATTAAGTTATTGAGTTGAGTCTTGACTCTCGAGTACTGGTAGTCTGGCATTGCACATGCACTAACTCTATTAGTATTTATTACTAGATTGTAGACTTTAAATGTTTAACACTATTAGTTTGCCCAAAATTATGGTTGCATTATGTTAAATTTACAATATTTTAGCTTATTTTAGTATATACATCGATACAGGATATTATAACTTGAGGGACCGTTATTTTTCTTTAAAGTGTACACTAATAGAAAAAAAATATTATTTTCTATCATTTTATAATATTCTGGAATTTTTGGATTTTTTTTTGGATTTTTTTGGGGTCAAATAAAAATTCGCTCCGCGATGACCGCGAACTGTGACGCAATGACCGAGAACCACGATAACCGCGAACCATGACGCGATGACCGCGAACCGCGATTTTGAACCATGGACAGGTGAAGACCCAAAGAACACACAAAACCCATTTGTAGATCGTCGATCGATTGGGTCACCGGCCCAGTGGGCATCACAATAGGCCAGTAAATGTAGTGGGTCTGGGTGCAAAAACAAACTGTGTGTTGGAGTGCCTTTGAGAAACCGCAAAATTCTCTTGACAGCAACCATGTTTTTAGTGGTGGGTTGATGCATATGTTGGCATGCCTGGTTAACAACAAATGCACTATGTCTGGCCAGGTGATAGTGATGTATTGCAGAGCTCCAACTATTTGCATGTATTTAGTGGGATTAGATAATAAGACCACATTGGAAGGGTTAGCCTTGCTGTGAGAAACTGGGTACGTAACTGGCTAGGAGCCAAGCATGTTGGTGCGGTGAAGGAGGCCAGTTACGTACTTAGCTTGTGACCGCAGTAGGCCGCCATTGTGAGGGTGGACTTCAATACCCAAAAAATAATGGAGGTGGCCAAGATCTTTGATAGCAAATTTGGAGCCAAGTTGGGTTAACAAAGTTGCGATGAAGCCCGAGTTTTTACTAGTGAGTATTATGTCATCTACATAGAGAAGAAGATATGTGATGATGGACGCTGTTTGGAGAACAAACAGTGATGGGTCAGCTTTTGAAATTTCAAAGCCCAACTCAAGTAGGTATGTAGTGAACTTGGTGTACCAGGCTTTTGGCGCTTGACAAAGCCTATAGATAGCCTTACGCATGTGGCAGACATAAGATTGTCGAGTTGGGTCAACATATCCGATAGGTTGAGCCATAAAGACTTGTTCAGTAATATCACCATGGAGAAAAGCACTCTCACCATCAAGTTGACGAACTTGCCATTTATATGTCAAAGCGAGTGATAAAACAACCCAAGTAGTTGCTTGTTTGACAACCGAGCTAAAAGTTTCAGCAAAATCAATACCTGGAAGTTGATGAAATCCTTTAGCAACAAGCCTGGCTTTGTAGCGGCTAATAGACCCATTGGGTCGATGTTTAACTCGAAAAACCCATTTACAGCCCACAACATTCATATTGGGTCCAGGAGGGACTAAAGCCCATGTTCCCATAGTTACTGGGTTCCTTATCGACAAGAGAAGTGAGTAACACAGTGGGATATGGATGGCGGGTTGACAGTAGGCCGACCTTTTTAGATCCAGTGAAAAAATTCGGATTATAATATTTTGGGTTGGGCCTGGAGGGCCTTGTAGTCATTATAGGTAAAGGAACACCCGACTCAGAACTGTGGGCCTGTGGATCTGTAGGGGCCCCTAAAGGTGGTTCGTGCTCTAGGCTTGGAGGACTGAGATGGGTTTGGGTTGCCCGTTCTGCCAGCGCTTTGGTTGGATTAGGTAATGCAGATTGTGGGTGTGTGGGCACTGGGTGTGCCGGGGCTGGTTGTGTAGATGCTACAAAGGCTGGGACTGGGGGTAGTTGTATAAGAGAAGGTTCATGGCCAGTTGGAGCATAGTGAGTGAGAGGGCTAGATGTAGAGAAAATATTCGTGGCAGTAGGAAGGATACCTAGGGGATTGACAGAGAGGTGAGGGCTGGGTAACCATCTGGATAGGGGCCCACTAGACCATGAATCGTCTAGAATTTGTTAATCCGGCAAGCATGAGGAGGAGCACTCAATAAATGGGAAAGTGTTCTCATCAAATGTAACATGGCGAGACACATATACACGACAATTATGGGATCAAGACAACAGTAGCCTTTATGGGCTGGGCTGTACCCAATAAAAACACATTTTGTGGAGCGTAGGCATAGTTTATTTGTCACATATGGTAGCCACGGGTAGCAAGCGCATCCAAAAACTCATAGAGATGAGTAGTCAGGTGAATGACATAACAACTTTTCATAAGGGGACTTTGGAGATGAGTGTGTGAGAACCATATGACTTATAATAAATACTATAGTGTTGAATGCATCAAGCCAATATTTAGTGGGCACATGTGAGTGGGCTAAAAGTGTGAGACTTGTTTCAACGATATAGCGATGTTTTCGCTCGGCCACCCCATTTTGTTCTAGGTATATGGACAAGAAAGTTGATGAGTGATACCATTATGGGTGAGAAATTTTTCAAAAGACATGTTGACATATTCTCCGCCACGATCTAAACGAAAAATTTTAATTTTGGTATTCAGAGTATTTTCCACAATTTTCTTGAATTTAATAGAAAGGGAGAAAGCATCAGACTTATGGTGCATAGGATAAACCCAACAATATTTAGTGAAAGCATCAACAAAAAGTAGATAAAAGTGATATCCATTAACAGAAGAAATAGGAGAGGGTCCCCATACATAACTGTGAATAATTTCTAAGGGAATAGAAGAAGAAGAAGAAATAGATAAATGAAAAGGTAATTTTTTGCTTTCAGCTAACTGATAGGAAGAGCAAAAAGATGAATGCTAATTGGAAATTGGAAAATTAAAATTTTTAAGAATATCCTTCTGGATGGTAAGTGAAGGATGACCGAGCTGAGCATGCCATAAATCAGAGGAAACACGACTGTGGAAGGCTGTAGGACGACATAAAGTGGGATGAAACGGGTAAAGGCCATGTTCAGTGCTCCTTTTGTATAGTGTCCTCCCCATGGCTTTGTCCTTCACAAGAAAACCAGATTCATCAAAGCAAAAGTTGCAATGATTATCAAGAGAGAATTTTTGAACCAACAGTAAATTAGTGGCAGCAGTTGGATAATGCAGGGTATTTTTGAGATGAAAAGGTTTAGAAGGAGAGAGTAAGAGCCGAACCAATATGTGCAATAGCGAGCCCTTGTCCGTTGCTTGCTTGAATTGAGTCAAATCCACCATACCTGGAGCAAACATCAAGATTGGAGAGATCAGAAGTAATGTGATGAGTGGCGCCAGTGTCTATATACCAAGTGGACTGGTCATCGAACCCGGGTGATGCTACCATAGCTGCCAGGAGACTTGAAGGGATTTTGCCTTGGTATGCAAAATCCATTATGTGGTGGCAATCTATAGTGGTATGGTCTACCTTCTGGCAAATCTGACAGTGAGGGCGATGACCATTTTGTTGATACTGGCCTTGGTAAGACTGAGATGGAGGTCCTGTTTGATATACATTTGTTGCGGTGGCCCACCTTGTTGGTGTGGTCCTGGTTGGGAGTTCTGATTTCCACTTTGATATCGGCCACGACCTCTGCCACGACTACATCCACCTTTACTTCCAAAGCCACGGCCACGACTGGAGGGAGTGGTAGCTCTATTTGCCAAAAAGGCAGTTGCTGCATCAGTGGCTGCTGGAAAAGTGTCATCTTCCAAACTGAGTTCCTCACAAACAAGAAGTGTATGCAGCTCGTCAATGGAGGCAGGATCGGTTGTTTATCGAGTTCGAATTGATGTTTGGGAGGGACCATACTGTGCTGGGAGGCCATTTAGCATATGGAGGATTAAATCCTCCTCACTTACAGGTGAGCCAGACATGGCTAGTTTGTTTGTAAGGACTTTGATGTGCTGGAGGTAATCTTGCATGGATAGAGTTGCCTTCTTCAAATGTTGGAGTTGGTTCTTTAATTGGAGAACATGAGAACGAGAGAGTGAAGAATAACACTTGCTAAGAGCGTCCCAAACGGATTTGGAGTTTTTGAGGCCAACCAAATAACGGAGAACTATCTCTGACAAAGTGGAATTTATCCATGTAAGGATGTGTTGATCTTGTTGGACCCACTCCAAAATTTTTGGATTTGGAGTGATGCTAACAAAACCATCAGACTGGGTGAGAAATTGGGATGGGCAAGAGGCAGATCCATCAACAAAGCCTAATAAGGAATGGGCTTTTTGAATTGGTTCAAATAAAGACCTTCACAGGAGATAATTTCCTCCATTGAGTTTAATGGGGACAAGGTGGTGAACATTAGAGAGTAGCAAAGTGGTGTTGGAAGTTGTTGGCATGGAGGAAGGGAAGAAGAAGAATGATGTAAGCAAAGTTGCAGAGAAAAGGATACGGAGAAAAAAGGCAGAACCGTTATGCTTTGATACCAAGAAAACTCAAAATGACTTGAATAATTCTATTGTATATTTGATTTACAACTTGACTACTATATTAACAACATTGTATCCTATATACAAGGAAACAAATAGTAAATAAAGAGAGAGATTTCAGGAGATTTGAATTGATCCACAAATCATGGACTTCATGATTTCCTCCACCATGTGTAGCTTTACATGATTTCAGTTGATCGGTTGAATGATGTTATTAAAACCGATCACCAAACCAATCTCATCGCAATCGTCCATCTCTCCACACCCTCACCAAACAACCTAGATTAGGAAAGTACGAGAGAAGAGTTGCAAGTCTCGACCAAAAAATGGTGAAATAGGTGACGATATCGTTAGAGGGGTAACATTATGCTAGATGGATAATTATGTCAAAAAAATGTACAACACCCTATTCCGTCATTTTTATGTTTTTTTACCAATATCTGTTTATCAGAGTTTAAGCATAATTTTTTCATAAAAATCCCTAAATCTTATATTGCAAGATAGTTTATCATTTATTATGAATACAATTAAGACTATTTTAAGTATTTCAAATTACATCACTTCATCTCCTTTTAGGATATAAATTTGGAAAAGATTATGTATTACTTATAATAAAAGACCTAAGAAACCACCACAAGATATAATGCATAGGTGGAATTCCACCTATACTGTATTAAACCTGGCTTTAGGATATAAAGATATAGTTAATCAATATTGTGCTATACATTTACAAGATATTTTGCAAATGATAATGTGTGGAAAGCTATTGAAGCAATATGAGATTTTTTTGGAGGTTTTTTTTATGTAGCAACTAGATTTTTTTTCCAGGATATATTTCCCCACTTCTCATAGAGTTTTAAATCATGTTTACCTAATTAGTATTAATTTTGAAACATATAGAGACAAAGATTCTTTCGAAGATATATGCAAACAATAGAAAAAACTTTCAAATTATTGGAGAAATGCTCCATTAATGTTTTTTTTTTTTTTTTTTTGCCTCTATTTTAGATCCTAGGGTAAAATTAGTAATGTTGAAACTATACTTAATTAAATAAGTAAAAGAAATTTTTTTTATTATAAAAGGCCCCTATATTTTTAGAAAACCTCAAAAATGCCCTACATTTTGTAGTTTTACTAAAACCTTCTTCATTTGACGGTAGACCAAAAAAATTGCTAATTTTTGTGAGAAAATGACAAAATTACCCCTAGAGAAAAAAAAAACTCTCCAGCAACGGCCTTCCCTCTCGCATCTTGCATTTAAAAACTAGAAAAAAAATGGAGAAATAGATTTCTTATTGTTCACAAATAAAGCATCTCATTGCTTTTGATCAAGTTGCAGTCGGTAATGCTACATGATTCTTCTCATCCATTCCATATTAATATCTCAAGTAAAGGGAGAATGGAAGGATATTTGAAGTGAAAATTTGTATCATGGGCAATCAATACGTCATATATGATCTCCTTAAGATTAGAAATGAAAGGTCCATCTCTTGTCAGGCTAGATCATTAAAATCATAATAGTGAGAAATCTCTTCCTCCTTCTCTATCCCTGGATGCTACATATAAAGAGAGTAAGAGAGTGACAAATAATTGGTTTGTGGCCCTCAAGTGAGAAATCTCTTCCTAGTTTTGCTCCCAGATGCTAGACACACACATATATATAGATAGAGAATATTCATGTGCATCCATCCCTCACCATAGGGTGAGAGACACTTACATAATTAGAAATATTCATGTGCAAAAGAGGAAAAGTCATATATTGTCATATACATAAAAGGAATATTCATGTGCAAAAAGGAAAAGTTCCCTCACCCTATGGTGAGGAATGGATGCACATGAATGTCCCCATGTATATATATATATATATATATATATAGAGAGAGAGAGATATGCCTAGTTGAGGGCAATCATATGGAGAGGGGATTTGATGGCGCTTGCCAGCAAAGAGAGGAAGGGAGCGGGTGTGAGGCCCCACCCCTTGTGGGCCCTCTAATTGAGTTTTTGAATACTAATTAATATTAATTAGTAGCTAATTATGCTAATTAGTGGGTTAGTGAGGGTAATTAGATAGATTTTCCTAAGTTTTAGTTAGACTAGCTTAGTTGAGTTAGTAGGGAGTCTTTTTGTAATTTCTAGGGTTAGTAGTGTGTGGGAGGCCCTAGCTTGTTAATAGTGTTTATCATAGGGGGGCATCCGTAAAAAGCACATTTCTAGAACTTTCCCCACCTAAAGACCTATTTGCCCCTAACCCTAACCCTAATCATATACAACCTCAAAGGGCATTCTAGACTTTAGCCACCTCCCAAATCCTATAAATTTAGCACTATTCCCAAGGTAAACCCTACTACTATTCCTCTCTCATTTCCCCTCTTCTTCCTCTCTCTCATTTCTCTTCTAGACTTAGGCTGGGACTGTTCTTGTGCTGGGAAAAACCTAGGAGCTGCAACTTCATCTTCTTCCTAGCTTGGTTCTATATTTCTCTCTCTCTACAACCTTCTACTCCAATCAAAGGCAAGTGCATTATACTTTTAACTTAGGTTGTATGTTCTGTTTCATTTGATTCACTTGATTTTAGTTCAGTTATTTTCATGTGTTAGAAACTGCATTGAGCTTAGAATAAATGGATTTTCTTGGCATTGATGGATGGGATTCATCCCATTTGGAAGATCAATGGGCCATTTGGGCGTTGATGGAGTGTATTGGAGTATTTCTGTGATTTATGTTGGTTTAGTGATGTTTGGGAAATATTAGAAGTGTTTTGGTGGAAAAATGGATTGAAAAGGGAAAACCCTGAAAAACTGGGTTTCCCTAGTTCTGTGTGTGCCCGGTCGACCGGCCTGTAGCCAGGTCGACCGAGCACACTGGAAAACTGGGAAAACCAAGTTAAATTTATGCAAAACTGAGTTTTTCAGTGTACCCGGTCGACCGAGCACACTAGTTTTTGCAGGAAATAACTGAGGGTTTGATTTTTCCTAAAACCCAGAAATCCAGTGTGCCAGGTCGACCAAGCCCTGCTCCAGGTCGACCGAGCACACTGTTTTTACAGGGTTTGCAGGGAAAAATGTCTGAAAGCTGGGACATCCTTCTTTCCAGGGTTTTTGGTGTATGCAGTCGACCGCCCAGGCTAGGAGGTCGACCGGACACATAGGAAATTTCCTGGAAATAGACTAAGGCTTCCGGGCTGATCCAGGTTCTCAGTGCACTCGGTCGACCGACCTGCAGCCAGGTCGACCGAGCACACTGCACCCTGGGTCGACCTGGGGGTCAACCCCCAATGTGCCAGGTCGATCGAGCCTGTGCCAGGTCGACCGAACACACTGGGAAACTACGATTTTCCAGATTTCAAACATTAAGAAGTTGTGATCATTTGTGGGGCCCATTGACCATCCAAATGGACATTTATTAATGTGCCAAGCCTGAGTCAACGGTGTGGCTCAACCTTGACTCGTGGGGACCACCAATTAGGGTTTTGGTCGTTTAATCTAAGATGATTCGATCCATAAATGTTGTCAATGATGCCTGTAACCTCAGGGGCACCAAACACAGTATCTCTTGGCATCTGAGACCCCATTTAGAGATCAAATTACCTGAGATGGGCCTGAACCTAAATGTGGTCCATTACTTAGGTTGGACTGTTGTATTTCCCTATTGATTCTCATATTGAAGTTCATACTTCACCTTGTTTATTACTGTCACTCTTATATCTTTAGTATAGCTGTAACTGTTAATTAAATGGAAATGGAGGACCTGAACTTAAGATATCTTAGAGGTGACCCGATGTTATGAATTGAAGAACACTGACCCGTGTCTGTGGCTAGGCGGGCCCTTATTGGGCCTAAGTATGGAGATGTGCACCCTTAGATTGGAGAAGTAGTTTATATTGGGATTATAACTCATCCTGGTTGAGAATGAGATGTTTATCGGTAGAAATGGATATGATGCCTCGTTTGGACTGTTTTAGACCAGGCCATGTGTTGATGGGCCTTGGTATGGATCCAACGAGTGGGCTTGGACTTAAATTGTAATCCATGGACTGATTTCTATATGAACCTTTTAGCGACATGGTTAGGACCTTGTTCACGCAAGGCAAAGCCTAGACAGACACAGACCCTTAGAGTTATTCTTGAGTCGCCATAGACATTCACTCGGTTGATTTAAGCTCAGCCTATGGACTGATCATCCCCGGTAGGAGCTATTATGAGTGTTGAGGAGCTATCATGATGAGCTATGTGGTTAAGACGGACGGTGTGATACCGGGTCCGATCTTCGAGTGAGGAGTGTATGAGATGGTTGAGTGATTTGCGGGGTTAGTAATCCCCATCACTGATGAGATTCCTCGCCGCAACTGTGTTCAGTATGGGAGGACTGCGGCATAATATCCCGCGGTATTCCAGCTCGTGTGAATGTACCATTTTGTAGTAGATTAGATGTTGTATATTTATTCTGATTCCTTATGCTTATCTTGCTCAACTGCCTAGTTCATTTACCTTGTTATTCTTTAATTTATATACATGTCTCTACTCTTTTGATATATATGTCTTATGTTACTTGTATACTGTGACTTGCCAGATCTTTTAGATCTGACCCATCTTTGGTGCTTAGGCCTTGACCCAGAGATCGCAGAGGATGCGCTTGCGCTCGTAGAGGCGCCTGTCGTCGGAGATTACGTATGGGGCCCGGCCGACCTAGATGTCGAGCCGGAGGGTGGAGAGCTATTACTAGGGTTTTGAGAGTTTACTTTATTTTGGGTTTTGAGAGAATTTTGTAAGTGAGCCGGGTAGTTATCAATTGTGTAATTCAACAACTGACACTTTTAAACTAGACTACTGTTCCGCTCTTACTTGATATATATATATATATCGATACCAAATTACTTCCGCTTGACTTGTTAAGCTTCCGCAATTTCAACCGTTGTTATTATATTGTTCAAAAGTTTTAAATTGGACCTCACCGTGGGACTACGATCTTGGAAGTTCTCGGATTTTCCGGGAAGTAGCGCGCCAACTTCGGATATTCGAACGACTTTATCGGTATCCGGAATTGGGGCGTCACAGCGGGTTTCTTCCTGGGGACAAGAGAAGAAAGTAGTTTTTTTTTTTTTGGCTAGATGAGAGAAGAATGTTGCTGCTGAGGCGAGCAGTTTTTTTCCCTTGAGAGGGTAATTTTGTCATTTTCTTCATAAAAACTAACAGCGTTTTGTTTTACCCTCAGATTAGGAAGGTATTGGTAAAAATACAAAATACAAGGGCTTTTATGATATTTTCTAAAAATGTAGGGGTCCTTTTTTGTAAAAAACTCTAAATAAAAACATGAAAATTGAATACTAATGATTCAAATGTAGATAATATTTCTCTTATGAAGAAATATTTGGAATCACTTTATGCAATGTATTCTACCCCAATGGGTGGACATGGAAGTGGAACAAGGAAAATTTAAATAAGTAATACCTCTTCCCAAATACAACCCGAGAGAAACAATGCTCTTCTTTGGAATCTTCTTTCCTATAATTGAGGCGGCGGACCTTCAGGTGAAGGTTTTTATGAATTAACTATGTTTTTATCAATTGCTCTGATCGACTACGATAATGAAGACACCGATCTCGATTTTTAATATTCTAGCTTGGTTAAAAGCAAGTAAACATTGATATCACATGTCTTTTTCCATGGCTAGTGATTTACTAACAGTTTTACTGTCTATAGTTACATCGGAATAGATTTTTAATGCAAATGGCTGGCTGTCGACCACAAGAGGATGAGTTTAGCGAAAGATTAAGTGGAAACATTCACGTACCTCCAAGACTAGATTTTGGCAGAAAGGAGGAGGGAGCTGAACAAAGTGGAAATAGAAGAATTAGAAGATGATTTTGCTATAATAGATATATAATAGCTGTAATCTTTATTCAAAGTTGTATTTCAAAGATGCATAATTTAAGAAACCATTAAACTTTGAAGGCCTCAAAATCAATGATTATTACAAACCGATGAAGATGATTTTTTTCCTAAAATCATATCTATAATGAGATTTTCCATTGCATTATCCTCCTATGATTAGTGTGTATCAAGTGCGTCCCATAAAAGGCTTAGAATTTTCTCTCACACAAGACCACCTTGAGAGAGGGTGGCGTGTATAAATGAGATTGAAGTTGGGTGAGTTGGTATGAGTGACGACATTGTAATAAATATAATCTTCCCTGTGTTGCTTTTTCAAGTTTCATATAAATATTTGGTGGAAGTGAAAGGTGGTGTTACATTGTCACTTGCTTGACAAAACTAATCTTTCAGGTTTGCGTGACAGGCACGCATTGCTTTGGGTGCATCAGGCAGGAGGCAGACTTCGACCCGTGTAAGACACCCTTTGTTAGTTATTTTTATCTGAGTGGGTTTTGTTGAGCTGATTTGATTTATATTACTGAGTTAGGTTATTGGACTACATTATAATTAATGCAAAGACAACAATTTAAAACCTCGGTGTGACTTCTCTCTCCTATCAAATTTTCTCCCATGGACGTCCACATGTAGTGACGTGTGTGAATATGGATATCTACCATTAATGTAGTGATGGCCCCCGCATCAAAAGGCCAACATACAATTTTATCTATGGGTTCTCTTGCGAATGCCTTCAAGAGAAAATCGCTTCACTCTAGTAGTCCCGTTGGCAACTCTCAGCCCAAGTTATTTGGCCTTTTTAGGCAATTCTTTCAAGACTCTTCTTTTTGAATAGTGAGGACTGCTTGCACATATAAAGGAGAAGACAAAAGGGTTGAACTTAGGGCAATTACGTGAGAATGAAATATACTGTATTTCATTTTCATGACTATCTAATCCAAGGAGAGACAAATAATCAAAACTTAAACTTTAAAGATCTCTAAAGGCTTATTTTTCCTCATTTTTTTTCCTTCCTTTTACATAGAGTTGAATTTTTAAGACTTCTAAAAAATGTATTTCTAAAAGTGGCAAAACTTAAAAAAACAAAGGTGAATACTTTAAACGACCATCAAAATGAAAAATGAGACAAGGGGAGATAGAAAATTAACAGCAGCCACATGAGACCTACATATACAGATTTGGAGGCAGTTTCCCCCTATGGACTTGGGCCCATTTTCAAAACACACATAAAGATCTTTGATCCGCTTCTAAAACTCACATTAAAAGAATAGACACGCCTCCAAAAACTCATATGGAAATCTTGAGTTTGCACCTAAAACCCAACTACCTGTTTGGATTTGCCACTGGCCAACCATCCCTAAGAAACCAAATTCTAACAAAGTGGTTAGCCAGAAATTCAATTCATCAAACAAACAAAAGAACCCTAAAAGTGTTGTTTTCTAAATGGACCATCCAAAGTGGGTTTCATCATAGAAAAAACTTGGACCACTCCATTCTGTGCCCTATATTAAAAAAAAAAAAAAAAACCTCTGTTCTCTTAGCCAATAAAATAAAACAAATAATAATAATAAAAAACAAATAAAAATATAAATAAAGAATAATCTGTCCTCTACATGTGTGAGAAGTGAGAAGTGAGAAGTGAGAAGTGAGAAGTGAGAAGTGCCATCTCATTCTTTGCACACGAAACATTTCATTTAAACGAGCCGTGTAGGAAGATCTAAGAAACAGAAAATCAGATTGCATGGGTAATGCAAAAAGCAGGGTCGCCATCCATTCATTCCCTTCTTTGCCATCTTTTGATTCACGTCCACAGAACCCAATAAAGTGAGACCCTTTAATCATCCTCCTCTTTTGCTCCTTTGTTTTGGGGTTCTACTCCTTCATCTTCCTTTTCTTCTCCTACTGATATATATTCACAGGAGATTGAAAACAATCTCAATCTCATTATACTGGTAGATTTTTAGGATTTTTCCTTCATCAGTGCATGTGGGGTAGCAACAAAATGCCTCTCCTTCAACTCCAAGACTTGAATGAGAAAATCTCCACCACTTTCAGACCTTGGCAACGCTCTTTCCAGTTCTGGGCTCGAGCTGCAGATATCTATACAGGATATAAGGTTCTCTCTCTCTCTCTCTCTATATATATATGTTTTTTTTTTTTTATTATTATAAATTCTATCTGTCTATGATGTATCAATCTTTGAATCTTTTGTGGGTGTGTGAGTTATAGGTTTGTCAGGTTCGAGTTAAATTCGTGAAAGGGGTGGAGAAACAGGAGGAAATGTGGGAGAAACAGCACGAGCTTGCGGCGGATAAATTATACTCCATGTGTTATGAACTTGGTGGGTTCTTTCTCAAGGTATTGAATCTTTCTATTTTGGATATGGGTTCTTGTTTTTATGATATGTTTTGAAGTGGGGGCGGAAATTACGAAGTATGGGTGATGGTTTTTTATTTTTATTTTTTTTTAATTTTTTTGACAAATGGGTTTTTTTTTTTTTTTACTGTGGGACTTTCTGGTTTGAGATCATGATAAATAACAATTATAATTTTTTTTTAACCTGTTGTGAGATTCAATGTGGAATCTTGTGGCGTTTCTTCCTTGGCACTTGGACTTTGACCCACTAACAATCTTGAAGTATTTTGATACTATAATGTTGCAAAAATTTTGCAAGATTCAACTTGTTGAAGTCCAAAGACAATGGTATAAAAAAAGTTTTCATTTTTTCCTCTTTAAGGTATTGCAATTTTTCCTTTGAGATGGCGTATGCTCTGTTTTAGAATTGTTATAAACAAATATATAATATATTTTTTGTAATCATTGTATTAAGGAAACAAGATTAGATTCAGCAACATAGGACAATGGAAGCATCACACTCCCAAGGGCTAACACATTGAACTAGAAAGGAGTTAGATGGACAAGAACAGAGATTGGTGTGAAACGCCTTGCTTTAGTAGGGTATCTTCCTCTCCATTAGCAGTTTAAGTTCTTTTGTCAAAAGACAATGGCTAATCTCTAAAAAGATCCTAGTCTCACCCATAATGGGGTTCTACTCTTCCAAGCTCCCGCCCATTACCTGAGAAATCTCCATCATCTGCAAGCGGGAAGAGATTCTTTCTAACTGCCTCATGAGTCACGGCACGAAGCATGCAGTCATTGGCTCTGAATCATTGAACATCAAAAGCCAATAGGTCCCCAAAAGTTTCTCACCAGAAGTGCATAAGTGTCCCTATTGAACCCTTCTTTTCCAGATATGGCTGTATTCATTGGCATCACAGTTCAGTTTAAACCCATCTGGCAGCGGATGAAACATGATGGGAGAATGGTGTTAGGACGTTGATTGTATCTAAAGAAGTAACCGTGACACCATGAAACATTTTTGAGGCAACCGCCCATGAGATAAACTGACAAGTATTTGATGAGGCTGTGTGGGAGAATATTTGTTCTCATGGCATCTTCCATCTCTTCTTCCACATTGACCAAAAGTAACAAATACAATATACCACGCCTTTTCTTTAGGTCCTAAAACCATATCTTGATGCTTCACAGTGACCCTTGAATTTCTTGGTAATGCTCATCTCAATATTAACTTAGAGAATAGTGTTTGAAACACAGGTTAGAAACCTGACATTAAATAACAGATGTGACCCATCTCACCTGATTCTATTATGCAATTTTGGGTTAATCTTCACTTTATGGTATATATAGTGTACAAAATGGAGTTTTTATCAAGACATGGATGCTTTTCTTCTCAGTATTTTTCACTTTTATCTTTATTCTTGTGGTTGGATTTCTTAGCGAAGTGATTTTAGATCATGTGTTCATGTTTTCACAATAGACTGATAATTTAGAATGAAGAGATCTGCCTTCACCCTTCTTGGTCTGACATTTTGATGTAACCAAAATGTGGTTTCGGATCATTGATTCTTCTTATAGTAGAATATTAATAGTTAATAGCAGGAGGTTTCACTGTTTCTTCCTGGAGAAAGAATGTTATTAGGTTTTCTGAGTGATATATTTTACTTCATTCCTTTGTGGAAGTCCTTAATGATGGAATTTGAATTAGGCTGCTCAAATTCTGGGGAAGCCTGATTTGGCTCCAGCTGCATGGGTGAGAAGGCTTGTTACATTGTGTGATAGAGCCCCGGCTACCCCTTTTGAAGTGGTCCAGCTTGTACTCGAGAAGGAGTTAGGTAGAAGCACTGCTGAAATTTTTGAAAGATTCGATGCGAATCCTGTAGGTTCTGCTTCAATTGCACAGGTACATCTCACAGAATTTATTTGTTTGCAACTTCACACTGTTTTTCATGGCTGAAGATTTAGACTCAGGAACCGTGTCATAGTGATATAATCTGATTCAAGGAAACTTAGCTGTTGGGCAGCCTATACCTGAGTTTGATATGGTGCTCTGTGTCAAAGGATATGTTTCTGCATTTAAAATGGATCCAGTGAATGTGTGGTTAGTGTTGTTGTTGGTTTTTTTTATTCTTCAATTTTAATTTTCCTTTTTCTCAGCTTTTTTTACTTACTCCAACCCAACCCTGCCTCTGCACCTTGGTGTCGTTCTTTTCCTTGAATAATGTTAGTACCAATCATTTCTTGTTGATTTTTTAATTGGAAAGCATTTGAAAATATTGCAAGCTTTTTTGTGCGTTATACATGGAGACAATACTGCACTCCAAACAAAATAAATTATTTTGACAACTTGGTTTCACTTCCTCTGCAATTTTGATGGTGTTGATGTCGGTTGGCTCTAGATAGATCTCAACACATGAATCTGACAAGAATTCTTCAGAATTTCATGTCATGTGGCTGTTGGCAACTGCAGTTTTTCTTTTGGCCATATAGCCTGCAGTCCTAGCCTGTGGTATTTCATGTGTAAGTTTAGGGACACTTGGATTCCTGGACATGCAAATGATGGTGGATTGTGGTGGTCTTCGTCTGAATTTGCATTCATGATGCAATATTATGTCATTCCTCATTTGCGGCGGCAGGGGCATAAAAAACAGCAAGTTCTTTCTTTTATATCAAATGGTTTCTTCTTCTTATGTCACTATAATTTTTGCTTTAGAGTCAATTTTGAGCACTGTTACAATTTAAATGTTGTGCTTAATGTTTCTGTTACCTTTAATTCAGTTGATGAAACCTCAAAGCTAGATTGCATTACCCTCGGCAATCAGCTGCTATGTAAATATTGGCAATTATGACTACATATGCTGACATAATAATGGTTAAGATCCTTATGGAACAGCCCAAACTTATATGAGGGGTACAAGGTCTTCCAAATTAATCAGTTGATGATCAGAAGTGAGTATTTTTTTGTTGATTTTGACTCAGCTTAATGGATGACGAGGATGGGGAAAACAACTAAAAACATTTATTTCGCAATCTTCTTGGATAATACTGTCATATTAGTGTTAGTTTTGATAGTGGATGTATGCTCATTTATTAATGTCAAAAGAGCCGTTTTGGTTTTTCATCTTGTATGGTCTGTTATCTAAACAAAAACATCTACTTGGCTACTGTATCATCATTGCCACACACAATAGAATGATAGAATCACCCTCAACACCATATAAATCAGCATTCCTGTTGGCTGCACAATTTTGTTGTTCGAATTGCTGAAACTGATTTTGACTTTCAAGGAGAATGTTCTTTTATGGTGTACTA
This sequence comes from Cinnamomum chago, assembly GCA_038049695.1. Classification (NCBI taxonomy): domain Eukaryota; kingdom Viridiplantae; phylum Streptophyta; class Magnoliopsida; order Laurales; family Lauraceae; genus Cinnamomum; species Cinnamomum chago. The sequence continues at coordinate 22,231,404 of CP142462.1, read as the reverse complement.
ATAAATAATGCATGGTGCTGGTTCTTATGCTTGAAACCAGGTACATCGGGCAAGAGTGAGAGGTTCAAAGAGTGACGTTGCTGTGAAGGTTAGGAAAACAGAAAAACATTTGCTTCTCATCATTGTTATCATCTTTGAAAACTGCTGTCATGGCTATTTCAAATCTGCATTCTTTTCTAGGTACAACATCCAGGAGTTCAAGAACTGATGATGACGGATATCCGTAACTTGCAAGCCTTTGCTTCGTATTTGGAAAAAACAGATATCAAATTTGATCTTTTTTCCATCACTAAAGAGATAGAGAAACAGGTATACAATTTCAATTTCTTTTGATGCCCCATTTCGAAGGAATTTTTTGTTACCGTTACTGTCATTATCATATTAGTTGATCAAGCCCGTTTAACAATTTAAATTTGTATATTTCAAAACTCTTTCAACTACTATCATCATCACCATCACCACCACCACTGCCGCCGCCGCCGCCGCCTCCACCATCATCGTCATTGTTATTGTTATTATTTTTATACTTTTCTATTGTTATTACCTTTTTAGGTTGGATATGAATTTGACTTCTTGAGAGAAGCTGAGGCTATGGAAAGGATTCGACGTTTCCTACATGCCAATAACAAGAAGGTACCTGTCTTGGTACCGAATGTGGTTCGTGACATGGTGACTAGGTATTTTTGCTCAACCTATGATTTGTGTAGTTGTAATGAAAGTTTGTTCCAACATGCCATATTGGTCATTCCAATATTTCTTAAACTAATTCCATTTTTCTTTTTATTGTAATATGCTCTGCATGGCCTAATGGCCAACTTCCTGTTGCTTTTTTTTTTTGAAAGGTAAGAATTAAAAAGAGGAAAATCCCTTTAATATACAACAAATATAGAAAGGAATCCTATGCAGAAAACTAGGCCCACTAACCGGCCAAAAGAATAAAGCCCACATCCCGAGCATCAGAAAAATCAAAGAAATAATCGCTCTAGCTTAATGCCCGTATACTGAGAAGGACCAGTGCTAACTTCTTTCGTCTTCTTACTCAATTGAATGAAGCGCTTGGAAGGCAAGGTGAGGGAAGCTGAATAGTAGCAACTAATAGCAAGATACATCTTTCGAATTGTGAATCTCTCTCTCCATGGGGACTAAAATGGATTCTTTACTGACTCTTGAATATGTCCATCCAATTCAAACATAGAAATAGAACCATGCATCGGAATCATCTGCAAAAGAGATACAACTGCAACATAGAAGTCTTGACTGTAATGAGTAGCGCCCAAATTAATATCTCCATTTTCTGACCTCAAGGCGAGATGGTCTTCATAGGAGGAGATTTGAACGGTCATGTAGGACGCGACGTAGATGGATATATAGGAATACACGGGGGACATGGATACGGTAATAAAAATGCAGAAGGGAAGGATATTTTGGAGTTTTCAGTGGCTTATGATCTCATGGTAACTAACACCTTTTTTAGGCACAGAGAGGAGCATTTGGTTGTCAATCCAGGCCCATCCATTTTGGCCCATTTATTGTACCCATTTATTGCTTTGTAATTAGTCAAAGTTGTTACTTAATTTTAGGATCTAAGATTTGTGATTGATTTGTAATTGATTGTAATTGATTGTAATTAGGGTATTAAGCCCTTATATATACATCAGTCGATCCGAGAATGGGATACGACATTCATCTCTCTTTCTCTTGTTCTGTGTTTCATCTCTCTCTCTCTAAAAATGTCATGGTATCAGAGCAAGGTCGACCATCTTTGATCTTCTCCCAACTCATCTTCCATTCATTGGGAGCCTGTTTATGATCATCTGTGATCATCTTCTTCAGCCAGATCATATCTGATCTTCCCTGATCATCTCAGATCAGGAGTGGCCCACCTGCGAATATCATCTGCTACTCAGTGGAAGCAGCCCATATTGGTCGCCTGGATTTATACATATTTATGAAGATTTTCTCACGATTTATGGATCATCAGAGGTAGGCCATCTACCCTTTTTTTTTGTAGAAAATCAGTTTTGTCCATTTCTTTTCATCTCAGCCGTCCAAAAGTTTGGATTTGGATTCGTTCTACCTGAGACCACTTCCAGTAGTTGCCGAAATTTGCTGTGAACCCATCCCCATACTCAGATCTGTCAACAGATCACTAGGTGGGGCCCACGTACACAACCCAACTCAAAAATTTGGGTCGTCAGGTACTGTTTAGTGCACAATTCTGTGCACAAGTTGCTGTATCAGCAACTGTTCTATTGCTGGTTACTGCTGGTTCTTCCTACTGCTATTTATTACTGCTGTTGTTGCTGGTTTGTTCCTTACTACTGCTGATTGTTACTGCTGCGTCTACTTGATCCAATTTGTTGATTCCTTTGCACTACTGCTGTGATAATTTGTTCGTTGTGTCTTTCTGGGTACTGTTTGTTGTGCACTTTTATTCTGTGCCTTCTGGGAATTGTTCTTGCCTACTGGTTGCTGTCTGCTGCAACACCTCCTGATTGTGTTCTTACAATCTTGACTGTGGTCTGATCCGTCTACGATTGGACTGCAACAGTACTGCTGCCCAATTCAGCACCCTGTCTTCCTTGTGTGTGCTTCTTACTAGACTTTCGTAATGGAAAAACATGAGATTGCCCTGGTTCGCTTTGATGGGACAAATTATACCTCATGGGCCTTCCAATTTCAAATTTACTTGGAAGGAAAAGAACTTTGGGCACACATTGATGGATCTGAACCTCAACCAGCGGAAGATGACAAGAAGATTTTAGCTTGGAAGACAAAGGATGCTAAAATCAAAACTTGGTTGCTGGGCTCTGTTGAGTCACATTTTATTCTCAACTTAAAACCTTGCAAAACTGCCCGTGAAATGTGGGACTATCTTAAGAAAATTTATCAACAAGGCAATGCTGCTCGCCAGTTTCAATTGGAACTTGAAATCTCTCAATTCACTCAAGGCACCCAAACTATTCAGGAGTATTACAATGGCTTCCGCCGCCTGTGGTCTGAATATGATGAGATTAAGTTTGCCACGGTATCTGCCGCACTTCTACCGGAATTACTTCCATTACAGGAAAGTAGTCATCGGGATCAGCTCCTCATGAAACTTCGTTTGGAGTTTGAGACAGTTCGATCGAGCTTGATGAGCAGGGCTCCTCTTCCCAACTTGGATGCATGTCTTCAGGAACTTCTGCGGGAGGAACAGCGTCTCGCTACTAAAACTAATCTGGAACAACAACGCTCTGTGGAAGCTCCATTTGCCTATGCTGCCACAGCCAGACAACCTCCTCGGGACATCCGTAAAGTTCAGTGTCATAACTGCAAAAAATATGGTCACTATGCAAATCAATGCAAGTCAAAAATTTGTAGATATTGTAAGGCCACTGGTCATGTTATTGAAGAATGTCGGAAGAAGGCTTGCAATTCAGCTTCCCGCGATTATGTGCAGTCCGGCCCTGGAACTTCCACTGTGTCATCTGCTCCTACTGCTTACACAGTGACTACTCCACCATATGCTTCATCTGACTTCAGTGGTTCTCTGCCGTATGATTCATCCTCACAGTCTGGTTCCTCATCACAATCTATGTCTCCTGCTCCTCTCACCCCTGATATGGTTAACCAAATGATCATCAATGCCTTAGCATCCATGAACATCGCAGGTACTGCTTCCTCTCTTTCCAATACCTGGTACTTAGATTCTGGTGCAAGTAACCATATGGCCTCATCACCCGCCACATTACAAAATGTTGTTCCTTACACTGGTCATCTCACTGTTCAAGCTGCCAACGGAGATCATCTCCCCATCACCTCTGTTGGTGATACCCCTGGCCCCTTACCCTTAACCAATGTTTTGGTTTCTCCTCCTCTTGCTACTAATTTGGCTTCTGTGGGACAACTTGTTGAAAATAATTACACTGTCTCCTTTTCTTCTTCTGGATGTGTTGTGCAGGACCAGGAGTCGGGGGAAGTGATCGCGAGGGGGCCTAAGCGTGGCAGACTTTTTCCGTTACCAATATCTTCTGTTATTGAGAATAATCCTTTACATCAGTTATTTTGTTTTTTCCTTCAGAATCATTCTCGTTTGTGGCATAATAGACTTGGTCATCCGAATGCTTCTACTATGTCTACATTATTTCAATCTGGATTAATAAATAAACTTGTTGCTTCTGCTTCTTTTGACTGTGATGCTTGTAAATTAGGTAAGAGTAAAACTTTACCCTTTCCAACCTCTCACACACGGAGCACTGCATGTTTTGACTTAATTCACAGTGATGTTTGGGGCATTGCTCCGACCCTTTCCCATAGTCATTTCAAGTATTTTGTCACATTCATTGATGACTACAGCAGATTTACTTGGATTTATTTCTTACATTCGAAGTCTGATGTTCTTAATGCATTTACATTTTTTGTTAAATATGTGGAAACCCAATTTTCTAAATGCATTAAAACTTTGCGCTCAGACTCAGGGGGGAGTATGTTTCCAAGGATTTTCAATCCTTTTTAACCAATAAAGGAATCATTTCTCAACGTACCTGTCCGTATACTCCACAACAAAATGGAGTCGCAGAACGGAAAAATAGACATCTTCTTGATGTAACTAGAACTCTTCTAATTGAATCATCCATTCCCCCTCGTTTTTGGACTGAAGCTCTCACAATGGCTGTCTATCTCATTAACCGCCTTCCATCACCTACCATTGCTCATTTCACGCCTCATTTTAAATTGTTTGGTCATCATCCTGTGTTTGATCACCTACATACCTTTGGCTGTGTTTGCTTCGTTCATCTACCTCCCACCGAAAGAACGAAACTCACAGCACAATCTCGCAGGAGTGCTTTTTTGGGTTATGCCACTAATCAAAAAGGTTTTGTTTGTTATGATCCCATTGGTCGTCGTATCAGGGTTTCTCGAAATGTTATTTTCTTTGAAAATCAATATTTCTTCCAAACTCATATGGATTGTCCTCCTCCCTCTTCCCCAGCTCTCTTACCAGGTTTTTCGGATCAAACCTCTGTTACTAGGTTTAATCCTGCTTTTGTATACCACCGACGGGAGAAACCTCCCACTGCAGATGGCCCTCCCCCTGATCCTCCACCGACAAATGGTTCCACGCCTACTCCTGCCTTACGTCGCTCCTCCAGAACTTCTAGACCGCCTGAGCGGTATGGCTTTACCCATACTTCTTTGATGACCACCCTATCTTCTATCTCTATCCCAAGTTCTTATTTGCAGGCTGTCCAACAAGATTGCTGGAACCAGGCCATGAAGGAGGAATTAGATGCATTGGCTCTGAATCACACATGGGATATTGTGGAGTGCCCTTAAGCAGTTAAGCCCATTGGTTGCAAATGGATCTACTCGATCAAACTTAAATCTGATGGGTCCTTGGATAGACACAAAGCTCGACTTGTGGCACTCGGAAACAGACAGGAGTATGGCATTAACTATGAGGAGACATTTGCACCTGTGGCAAAGATGACATCTGTTAGGTTGCTTCTCGCCATTGCTGCATCTCAGTCTTGGCCATTGTACCAAATGGATGTCAAAAATGCATTTCTCCATGGGGATTTGCAAGAAGAGGTCTATATGCGTATACCACAAGGCGTCCCCTCTCCCTCCAAGAGGTCCGTCTGTCGGCTGCGGAAATCGCTTTATGGTCTAAAGCAAGCACCTCGGGCATGGTTCGAAACCTTTAGGGGTCGCTTATGCGAAAGTGGCTTTACTCAAAGCCCTTATGATTCATCTCTCTTTCTTTGCCACACCTCTACGGGGTTACGGTGCTTCTAGTGTATGTCGACGATATTATTATCACTGGCACGGATGATGGTATGATCAAATCTCTTCAAGATTCCCTCCGGACTTACTTCCATATGAAGGATTTGGGCCCCTTGCATTATTTCTTGGGCTTAGAGATGCATCAATCTTCCAAAGGTCTATTTGTTAATCAACACAAATACACATCAGATCTTATCGAGTTGGCTGACCTCTATGATTCTTCGCCTGTTGATACACCTGTTGAGGTAAATCTCAAGCTGAGTAAGGATGATGGGGATCTTCTTCCTGATCCTCAACCATACCGGCGCCTGGTGGGAAGTCTTGTCTATCTCACCATCACTAGACCTGACATATCCTATGCTGTTAATCTTGTGAGCCAGTTTATGACAGCTCCTCGCCACCTTCATTTGGCAGCTGTGAAGCGCATTATCCGTTATCTGCTAAGAACTGCCCCTCGTGGTTTATATTATCCAAAGGATAATCCTCTTCATCTGACTGCTTATGCAGATGCTGACTGGGCAGGCTGTCAGGACACACGCCGTTCTACTACTGGTTGGTGCATGTACCTTGGCAATTCTCTCATTTCTTGGAAATGCAAGAAACAAGAACGGGTGTCTCGATCTTCCACAGAAGCTGAATATAGGGCAATGTCTTCTGCTTGTTCTGAGGTCTTATGGCTACGGGGCCTTCTTTCGGACTTCGGGTTCGCTCAAACCTCTCCTACTCCATTGCATGCCGACAATACTGGGGCTATCCGAATCACTGAAAATCTAGTATTCCATGAACGCACCAAGCATATTGAAGTTGACTGCCACTTTATTCGGGATGAATTTAAGCGGGATGTCATTAGTCTACCTCATGTCCCTACAGAGTTTCAGTTTGCAGATATCTTCACAAAGGGACTTCCTCGGCCTCGACATCAATTTCTTGTCTCCAACTTGCTGCTTTATGACTCTCCAGCTTCAATTTGAGGGGGGGTGTCAATCCAGGCCCATCCATTTTGGCCCATTTATTGTACCCATTTATTGCTTTGTAATTAGTCAAAGTTGTTACTTAATTTTAGGATCTAAGATTTGTGATTGATTTGTAATTGATTGTAATTGATTGTAATTAGGGTATTAAGCCCTTATATATACATCAGTCGATCCGAGAATGGGATACGACATTCATCTCTCTTTCTCTTGTTCTGTGTTTCATCTCTCTCTCTCTAAAAATGTCATTGGTGACTTATATGAGTGGCTCTTCAAGGACACAGATTGACTTCTTCTTAACTAGGAAAAGAGACCGCTTAGCTTGTAAAGATTGCAAGGTTATACCGGGGGAGAGCTTGACTTCCCAACATAGGTTGTTGATCATAGATGTGCAACTACAAAGGTGGACTAGAAAAAAGAAGTTGTATAGATGCTCAAGGACTAAATGGTGGAACTTGAAAGGTGATAAGCAACTAGCATTAAGGGAAAAAGTACTAGAGGAAGACGTTTGGGCGGTAAATGAGAGTGCAAATAATATGTGGGATAAGGTAGCAGAGTGTATTAGGAGGGTAGGGAAAGAAGTCTTAGGAGAATCCAAAGGGGGTGCTCCGGCACAAAAAGAGGCATGGTAGTGGAGCGAGGCCGTCCAAGACAAGATAAGAGTTAAAAGAGTGTTTTAAAACTTGGCAAAATGATCGAAATGAAGCGAACTTGGAGAGGTATAAAGAAGCAAAAAGTGAAACCATAAAGGCAGTTAGTGAAGCAAAGGCAAAGGCTTTTGAGGAGCTATATAGGCGACTCGACACTAAGGAAGGCGAAAGAGAGATATTCAAGCTTGCCAAAGCCAGAGATAGGCGGACGAAGGACTTAAACCAAGTTAAATGCATTAAGGATGAGGATGAAAAGGTATTAGTAAATGATGAGGAGATAAATGAGCGTTGGAAGAGCTACTTCTACAAGTTATTTAACTATAGCAGTAGTAGTGACATACAATTGGGGCAACTTACCATTTCTAGGGAATAATCGAATCATATGTTCTATAGGAGAATCAGTAGGGAAGAAGTTAAAGAAGTATTGAAAAGAATGAAGAATGGGAAAGCGGTTGGGCCAGATGGTATCCCTATTGAGGTCTGGAGGTGCTTGGGGGAGGATGGCATAAGTTGGTTGACAAAGCTTTTTAATGTAGTGTTAAAGAGCAAGAAGATGCCTGATGCATGGAGGAAAAGTATTCTTATACCCATATACAAGAACAAAGGAGATATTCAGAACTGTGCGAACTACCGCGGGATTAAAATGATGAGCCATACAATGAAATTATGGGAGAGAGTTATTGAGAAAAGACTAAGAAGAACAACAAACATTTTAGAGAATCAATTTGGTTTCATGCCTGGGAGATCAACCATGGAGGCTATTTTTCTCCTAAGAAGGTTAATGGAACAGTATAGAGAAGGTCAGAGAGATTTATATATGGTGTTCATTGACTTAGAGAAGGCCTATGACCGAGTTTCTAGGGAGATTCTATGGAGAGTACTGGAAAAGAAAAGAGTGTGTGTCGCATATATTGAGGCGATAAAGGATATGTATAATAGAGCCGTGACATCTATAAGAACGACTGGCGGAGAGACTAAAGAGTTTTCTATCACGATTGGTCTACACCAAGGCTCAGCGTTAAGCCCGTACTTGTTTGCCCTAGTTATGGATGAGATTACAAGACATATTCAGGATGAGGTGCCATGGTGTATGCTATTTGCAGATAACATTGTTTTAGTGGATGAGACAAGAGAAGGAGTGAATGCTAAGCTAGAATTGTGGCGGAATACGTTAGAGACAAAAGGGTTTAGGCTAAGTCGTTGCAAGACGGAATATATGGAATGCAAGTTTAGTCAAAGTAGGACACCTGCTAACTTAGAAGTAAGTTTGGGCAAATAAAAGATTGTAGAGAAAGAAAACTTTAGGTACCTTGGATCTATGGTGCAACAGGATGGAGAGATTGATAATGATGTAAGTCACAGGATTCAGGCTGGGTGGACCAAATGGAGGAGTGCTTCGGGGGTCTTGTGTGATCGGAAAGTCCCCCTCAAGGTTAAAGGAAAGCATTATAAGGTGGCGGTACGTCCAGCGTTGTTATATGAATCAGAGTGTTGGGCAGTAAAACATAATCATATTAAAAAGATGGAAGTTGCGGAGATGAGAATGCTAAGATGGATGTGCGGGATCACAAGGAGAGATAGGATTAGGAATGAGGAGATTAGGGGCAAAGTAGGAATAGCACCGATTAAAGATAAAATGAGAGAAAATCGATTGAGATGGTTCGACCATGTTAAAAGGCGCCCAACGGAGGGACCTGTTAAAAGGTGTGAAAGCATGGAGATTGCCCGGAGTAGGAGAGGGAGAGGGAGACCCAAGAGAAGTTGGAAAGAAACTATTAAACATGACCTTGCCTACATGGATCTAACAGAGGACATGGCCTTAAACATATTTGATTGGCGTCGTCAAATCCATATAGCCGACCCCACCTAGTGGGAAAAGGCTTGGTTTGGTTTGGTTTCTGATCACCCTACACCAACCGGGAAAGGATAGATATGAACAATATTCATTCGCCATCCCTCCTTAGGAAGCACCTCCGCAACAAGAGAAGAATGCCCCGGACCAATAAATGAAGGTAAATTCCATCTAGTCTCAATATTACTTGGAACTTGAAAGCCTAGGAACATGCACCTGCTATACACCATCGAAATGATATCTCTAATCACATGATCAGTTTCTCGACGAACATTTCGGAAAATACGAGCATTTCTTTCTCTCCAAATATGCTAGATGAATGCAGTAAAGATGAGCTTACAATGGGTAGTCGTCCCTTTTGAACTTTGGTCCACCCTAAGCAAGGTAGACTGAATAAGTTCCATAAGAGAATCACAAGGAATAGGCTGAAGGTAAATCATATGAAGAAAACCCTTCCAAACCTGCATAGAAAAAGGACATTGGAGAAACAAATGGTCCTGAGATTCCCAAGTAGAAGGGCAAAAGACACAATTAGAGTTACAATTAACATTCCTTGAGATAAGAAAGCTTTTCGTCTTAAGGCCTCCCAGGAACCCCATCCAAGTGCAAATAGAAAGCTTCTTAATGCATCCTTTAAACCACACATAGTTCCCCCAAGGAATTGCATCCCAGGAACTGAGATTTAGAATCATAGCATATGCATACTTCGAAGTAAAATTTCCATGCTCCTCTAGGTCCACACAACCTCATCAGAAAATGAAGGCTCAGGATGAATATCATTTTGGATCTTACCCCATAAAGTGATCAGATCACCTGAAGTAGGGGGTGGGAGAAGCCACCCCTAAGGAGAAATAAATTGGCTAACAGAAACCGACTCCCCCATGCGAAGATTATAAATAATACGGGAAGGGTAAAAATCTCTAATGCGACTGTCTTTCAGCCAAGGATCCGACCAGAAGTTCGTAGCTCTACCATCTCCAATTAAATGCCGAATATGAGGGAGAGCCATAGGACGTAAAGATAAAATACCTCTCCATCCCCAAGATGCTGAATTAGAAACTTTAACATCCCAAAAAGATTTTCGCCTCAAATATTTTAGCATGAATCCACAAGTTCCAGAAAGTTGGATAATTGCAGATAACATGCCACACTTGTCTAAGCAAAGCAGCTTGATTTGGACCATGAATAGAAAAAATACCAAGCCCTCCAAGATGACGGGGAAGACATATTGAATCCCAAGCAATAGCATGCAAATAGGGCCTGTCATCCCAATGATTCCAAAAAATACCCCTGACAAGACAATCAATAGCAGTAATAATAGACTGGGGAAGTAAATAAACAGATGCCCAAAAAATATGGATCATAGACAAGGTAGATCTAATCAACTCCACTCGGCCTGCAAAAGACAATATCTTTGATTTCCACCCTGATAATCTCTTATTTACTTTCTCCACTAATGGATAGCAAACTTGGAAAGAAAGCTTCCTTGATGAAATAGGGACCCCCAAATATCTCACTGGTAGCTTACGTTCAACCACATTCAAGATTGAAAAAATAGCACACTTATCTTCCTCTGGACAGTTAGAGAAAAATACAGAACTCTTAGCCCAATTTACTCCCAGCCTAGAGAACCATGAAAAATGATTAAGTAATGCATGAAGATTAGCAGCCGCTAAAGGAGTACACTTGCTGAAAACAATCAAATCATCTGCAAACATGATATGAAATATCATTTGACTGGCTGTCTTTGGTGGAACTGGAGAGATATGGTTCCTAAAGCGGTCAATGGGCTGAATTGGTAACCCAAGGGAACTCTTATGTGAAGGCAATCAATATTGAAGTGACCACACGCAAACACCCTTAGAAGTTTCATTAAAGGAATCTTTAAGAACTGAGACTACACCTAACAAACTGGCCTTCATATAGGATGAATCCATTTGACTCTATTTCAGCCTGATTCATTGCTTTCTATAGACTGAAAGGCTCTTTAATCACTAGGACAACTTCCTATCTGCAGTCAACTTTCAAAATCCAATAAAACTTGTTCTAAAGCATTCAAAACTTTTCATCAAAGTGCTTGGAGGACACACTTGGGGCTGTGGACCCCGTGTGATTACGTGAGGGATCCCTATGGGCTCCATGGCCATTGAGTGGGCCCACACCTTTTTCTGCGCCGGGCCTGATAAGACACTGCTGGGTTTGTCGGATAAGATCAGCTTGGCCTGGATGATAGTATGGGCTTCAGCTGCATATGACTGAACTGCCCTACATGGGTTTCAGCTGGGTTTTGCTTTGGTCCTGCCAGTACTGGCAGATTTTAGGCCCTTGCATCTTCTGTGGTAGGCACTGTTGTCTGGTTAATTTTTAATTCCCCCTAATCTTGATCCTTACTATTATGATGATACTTAGGCAATGATTTATAATGCCTGAGTAGCTTTATGTCCCTTTTCTTGTGAGATTGGTAACAAGACCTGAAACCACAACCTCAAGGTTGCAATAGCGATCACCTTCCGCTATGCCACGGGGTCTTGTTGATACAGATGCAGATAATGAATACCTAACGCATCTTGAAGTGTCCTGCATATCTTGTTTGTATGATGTTATAACAATTTTCCATGGTTGTGTAGTATAGGTTAAGATACATTCTTCAAAATATTTCCTTGATTTGAGGCAGTGTCAAGTCAGATCCTCTTTCCTTATATCTGTTTACATGTTCATATCCACTTCCTGGTTTCTGTAGACTGGAATGTATTGTGTTGATAAATCGTATGTTGCCGTTTTACATTATTACTTGTTAAACAACAAATGTGCTGCATGCCTTATAATTCTGCACACGCACATTAAGTTTCACTTGGTCTCTTGTATTAGCTAACTCAGCAATAATGTGCATTGTATTTAAACTTTTAACTTACTGCCATCAGTAGACAATCATCCTGTGTTTCTATGCTTGATCAGGAACGTCTTAGTAATGGAATTCATAGATGGAACACCAATTCTGAATCTTGGGAACGAGATGGCTAAAAGAGGCATAAATCCAGGTGGTAAGATGGCAGCAGTGGCAAAGCAGTAAGATCCTTGATTATTCTAGAGTATGAAAGTCTTCTTGCTCTTTTAATTTTGTGTGCACGCTGTATATTCTTTCCTACTAATTTCTGTTCTTGATTGTTGTTGATATTTCTTGTGCTGTTGATGGTTGTTTTAATCTTGGAATTACGTCATATCTAACGTTATGAACTTGTGTTAAGCTTTCCTGTTTTAAGTGGATAAATCTTGGAATTACATATTTCAGTCGATACTGGGAAAGTCTCCTTGCCTTATTCTTTATCTTATAATATTTGTTGAAATTACAGTAATTGTCTTTCGATTATTTTTAATTGTAATTCTGGACTACTGCATTAGGAGTTATAGCGTTTATGTAAAGTAGAAGATAGTTGTGTAAAGTATTTTAGTTGTATTATTCAAAATTTTGAAGTTATTTTCATTTTGAATGTGAGAAGGTACTAGTGGTCAAGTAGTTATTTTCTACAGTTACATTCATGTGTATTTAAAGAAGTATTGAAAAGGATGAAGAATGGGAAAGCGGTTGGGCCAGATGGTAATCCTATTGAGGTTTGGAGGTGCTTGGGGGAGGATAGCTTAAGTTGGTTGACAAAGCTTTTTAATGTAGTGCTAAAGAGCAAAAAGATGCCTGATGCATGGAGGAAAAATATTCTTATACCCATATACAAGAACAAAGGAGATATTCAGAACTGTGCGAACTACCGCGGGATTAAATTGATGAGCCATACAATGAAATTATGGGAGAGATTTATTGAGAGAAGACTAAAAAGAACAACAAACATTTCAGAGAATCAATTTGGTTTCATGCCTGGGAGATCAACTATGGAGGCTATCTTTCTCTTGAGAAGGTTAATGGAACAATATAGTGAAGGTCAGAGAGATTTACATATAGTGTTCATTGATTTGGAGAAGGCCTATGACCGAGTTCTTAGGGAGATTCTACGGAGAGTACTGGAAAAGAAAAGAGTGTGTGTCGCATATATTGAGGCGATAAAGGATATGTAAAATAGAGCCGTGACATCTATAAGAACGAATGGCGGAGAGATTAAAGAGTTTCTTATCACGATTGGTCTACACCAAGGCTCAGCGTTAAGCCTGTACTTGTTTGCCCTAGTTATGGATGAGATTACAAGACATATTCAGGATGAGGTGCCGTGGTGTATGCTATTTGCAGATGACATTGTTTTAGTGGATGAGACGAGAGAATGAGTGAATGCTAAGCTAGAGTTATGGCGGAAAACGCTAGAGACAGAAGGGTTTAGGCTAAGTCGATGCAAGAAGGAATATATGGAATGTAAGTTTAGTCAAAGTAGGGCACCTGGTAACTTAGAAGTAAGTTTGGGCAAACAAAAGATTGTAGAGAAAGAAAACTTTAGGTACCTTGGATCTATGGTGCAACAGGATGGAGAGATTGATACTGATGTAAGTCACAGGATTCAGGCCTGGTGGACCAAATGGATGAGTGCTTCGGGGGTCTTGTGTGATCAGAAAGTCCCCCTCAAGGTTAAAGGAAAGTATTATAAGGTGGCGGTACGTCCAACGTTTTTATATGGATCAGAGTGTTGGGCAATAAAGCATAATCATGTTAAGAAGATGGAAGTTGCGGAGATGGATGTGCGGGATCACAAGGAGAGATAGGATTAGGAATGAGGAGATTAGGGGCAAAGGAATAGCACCGATTAAAGATAAAATGAGAGAAAATCGACTGAGATGGTTCGGACATGCTAGAAGACGCCCAACGGAGGCACCTGTTAAAATGTGTGAAAGCATAGAGATTGCCCGGAGTAGGAGAGGGAGAGGGAGACCCAAGAGAAGTTGGAAAGAAACTATTAAACATGACATTGCCTACATGAATCTAACGGAGGACATGGCCCTAAACAGATTTGATTGGCGTCGTCAAATCCATATAGCTGACCCCACCTAGTGGGAAAATGCTTGGAGTGGTTTGGTTACATTCACGTGTATTTAGAATGTTGTGGTTCTTGATAAATTAAGTTAATGCATTTCCATTGGAACTCCATTAAAGAATTGCTTGATCTTCTTTTACTGTTGGTGGCAAGTCTAGTGCTTGTAAACTTAGGTTGCACTATATGAGAAGTGAAATTTTCAGCTGCTTAGAATTCACCGTTCTCTTTAACTCATATTGGTTCGACTGACTAGCACATAGATTGTGCCTTTCCTTTCCATATTATATATTATTGATAATTGCAAAGGAATCCCCAGAAGTTACTCTAATTAACTTTTTCCTAGCAAGGAATAGACCTTGATATTTCTTTTCTAAAGATAGGCACAAGGGAAGTATGGATAATCAAGCAAGAATTCCTCCATCCACTTGGTTATCTAAGTAGGATAACGCTATAAGGACAAAGCCTTCAAAGTTCAAGCAATCAAGAGAGCAATGCTATTGTCTTTTTCAACTACATTCTGTTGCTGGTAGCATTGGATGACTCCCTAACTCCAGAATATACTGCAAATCTCAACTTTATTGAAGCTTCTGAACACCAATCAGGCCAAAAAAAGGTTCTATGTGCATCACTGACATGGTCATCAATGATTCTCCTAAATCCTAATGCCCTCTCGCCTTGGTTTTTTCCTTGAACTTCCATTATTATAATTTGGCTTTAAGGGCTCCAAGGGGGAGGATTCCTAGAATTATGCCTTGAAGATTAGGAAGAGAGATGACTTTCAAGACTCAACTCTGCAGACTCATTGCTTTCTTTTGGAAGCGAAGCAACTGATTCCTATATCTCCCTAGTTGTGCACTTCATGAAGGTCCTGCTGTACTCTTATGGTCATGGAATTGATCGTGAAAGAACAATCCTGCATATCTCTGTGAGGCTAAAGCAGCTTGAATAATTTCAGGACTAAGAATAAACCAATTTTTTGTGGTATAGATGGAAAAAATGATGGAAATTCACCTATGAATGGAAGGTTCTATTTATAACAAAACCAGGTGCTTCTACTTCTTATCCTTACTTCGCAGTCGCTTCTTCTGGCTTTAGGTGATTTCTTTTGGAACTTTTATTGAAATAGCTACATGTAGATGTAGTTTATTCCTCTTAGAGTCTCTGGATCAAATTTTTTCGAGTAAAAAATGGTTGGACGGGCATCGTGTCTACAACTCTAATCCTATAAAAGCCCAAATGGGGATAAGAATAGGTAAATGGCCTCCTTATTTATGCTTTTCATGGTATTTTTGGCCTTTGGGCAGTATTTGAATTCCCTACTGAAGTCTATGGACGCCCTTCCTTTCAGCTTCTCTCTGAAACTTCCAAGTATGCGTGAAAATTTTTGCTCACTTTTCTCTTTATTTTTGGCTAAGGACAGCTCCCACTAGAGGAATTTAGAAGGTGATAGGAGGGGGAATCTAGCTGTAGGAGGAAGAAAACCACTTTTTGAAGGCATATATATGATTATTTTAGACAACTTTAACTTTTTAGCCACGTGCCTTTAACATTCAACCAGGTCAATATGCACATAGATCTGGCTGGTGGATTTGCCCACTAAGAATATGAAGTTTCCTCATGCCGTGAGTTTGTACTTGTGAGGTCCATTAGTAATTATAACTTTTGCCATGGTGGGACCAAATGCAGTTAGACCATGACCCAAAAGCATCCTACATGAGAAGATAGTAATGACCTAATCAGCTAATATTCTTCTTTCTCCCCATTGAATGCGTAACCTCAACTATTCTTTTTCTTAGCTTTATACTTTTTTGCCATTGGCCAAAGGCATTGTTATGAAATCTTATAATTTTAGATTTTAATCTTATGTTTATTCGACCCCAGATGGATGGGATAAGGCTTTGATGATGATGAGTTTTGTGATTCTACTTGAATTATATAGATGCTTACGTCCATTTCCTGAAGAAGATTGTGATGTTTTAGCAAATTTTATTATTTTGGCAAATCAACAGTTTTTATTGTTGAAAATATTAAGAAATAGTTTATTTGTAATTTGGGTCATTGGGTTTATTTGTAATTTTGGATTAAGTTTTATTGATTAGGGTTTCCTAAGTTGTACTCTTATAAACAGCCAATGGCTGTTGTTAATGAAATCACTTAAAAGATTTCAGTCAAATTATTTCGTCAAGATGTAGTCCTTAATTTCAACTTTTATCACTTAATTATGTGCCTGCTTGCTAGCACATGATCAAGGCCCAGATGCAATATACTTGGTTTAAGAAGCATATCTCTTATGCATGCACTTGTGAGGAGGCATTGACTCCGTATCTTATATTCTGATTCATTGTATTTTTTATTTGAAATCTGAATGACGTTTTTTGGCTGATTGTATTGAATGAAATGTGTCTATGCCCTTAGTTTGTAATACATTGTTTCCTTTTAGGACTATTTTTCTGTTGATGCCACATTTTTTGTATAGTGATAATGATACTTGGCAGAAGAGTTTGTTCTTCCAAGTGTTTGTTACTCTTTTCAAATTTTCAGTATGGAGCTCCTTCAAGATAACAGAGCACTTTTGGAAAACTTGTGTTTTTGTAGGAATATTTTAAAAAATCTGACACTCGCCTATGGGCAAATGATCTTGAAGAGTGGGTTTTTCCATGCAGACCCTCATCCTGGAAATATACTGATTTGTAAGGATTCGGAGGCAAGTGCACTATTAACATTTTAGAGCAGATATTGTCTTCTTTATTCTTATAATATGTCATGATCAAATGCATTTATAGTACAATTAGTTGTTTGGAATTGGTTTTATATTTTGTGAAATTGACTGAGTGACTGATCCTGCTGAGTAGTAACTCTTTTTCCTTCTTCTCCTTAGTTCTAGTATCTTAATAACAAGAAGTCGTCGTGCTTTTCTTTTTCTTCAAGTTCAAAATATGCATCACTGATGCTCCTATCCATTTTAATTTTGAAATTCTACCATTTGTATTTCATCTTTTATTAATTATTATTCTCTTCCAGGTTGCACTGCTAGACTATGGGCAAGTCAAGAATCTCCCAGACAGCTTAAGGCTTGGATATGCTAATCTTATTCTTGCAATTGTCGAAAATGATCCTATAAAGGCGTCAGAGAGCTACAAGTATGTTATTTTGTCTCATTTGTGTGATTTGCTTTCTACGATCTCTTGTGATTGATAACAAGAGGGAATTTTGTTTGCTTTAATTTTGTAAACCTTAGAACACAGCCATATGACTGGCTAGCTTCTGAATCAGTTGTAGCTTATGATTTTGTTTCTACTGTCTGAATTTGAAAAAAATTTAGGCTTGATACTCAACTTCGTTATGTAGGGAGCTCGGTATACAAACGTTGAGCACTTGTGCTGATGAACAGAGAGAAATGCTGAAACTGGCCCAAACAATGTTTGATACAAAGCTTCCTCCTGGGGTAACAATGATGACACCATTTTCAGAAGAATCCTCGATAAAGAAAATTGCTGTTCAGGTATCAAGTGACTAACTCATATCCTTTCCATACCTGGTTAATTTATGCTGAGTCTCCAACAAGCCTTCAATGTCCTGGAAGTTTCAAATGTCACAACATTTCATTACTATTACAGTGCTTGTCTAGACTCTGGCACAACTATTGCAGGATTGTCTTCTTATCCTCTCAGTGGGTCTGCTACACTCTAGAATTGCCACACGTGTGCTCTGCTGCGCACACACACTCTCTTGCCATGCGTGCTCACCCGTGCCCATGCTCTGCTGCACGAGGCAACGACCGCTTGCAGCATGCAGCTGGTTGGCCTGCACTGACCACCAAGCACCGCAGCCACCTGCTGGCTGCACCACACACCCCACAACACTGCACATGCTTCCTTGACTGCACTGGTTCATCAAGGCAGTGATGATGGCCGACCGAGCAGCACCAAATGATTTCTAAACCACACCAACCGACTTAGGGGCTGCACCAACTCTTCCCAGTGACCTATTAGATAGCACCAGTGAACCAATTGATTGTCCAAATCCAACTTACAGTCCGCTTGCCACCAGACTGCGCGTGCATCAGTTTGGCTTATGTGCACTAGACCGACCACACCATCTGTACACCAACCTGGCTCCAACTGTTTAGGGTGTAAGTAACACCTGTCTACTGCTGGATCCCTTAAAGACTTGGATGCATTTCCCACAGGATTTCATAGGGATGATGCAAAAATTAAAAACCAAAATAGTAGGATACTTTCTTTTTGGCATTTTAAACCCAAATTATTGTCAGAGGTGAGTTGGTAATTGCCAATTCTGTTTTGAATTGGAGTTAAAATTAGCAGTAGTGCATCGGTCTCAGTTCAGGTATCCGTCATGTTTGCTGTCAAATGAACTGAAGAAACATACAGTATAGATATCACTATAAAGATGTCCAAAATAAAACAGTGATCAAGTCAATGGCTTCATCCTCGCTTGGGAGAATTTATACTGCAATCTTTTATTTACATATTCTCTTGTGGACCATGAAGTTTGATGCTGCCAAGTGCCAAGAATGTGTCAAAAGAGATCTTCATGTCATTATGCGAAATAATGTTATAGTGCGATTAACTTTTGAAGTGATGGTTAGCATGAGTGCATATATGTACAGTGATATATGCTTCCAGGTTCCAGCACAAGTAGCTGCTAAATGAGTATATATTTGTTGTGGACTTGTGGGTTCTTGTTTTAAGTTCTTAAAATTACTTTTTCGGTTCCTGTGTTGTTAATGCATTGTTAAGTTTATGTAAAACATATTTCATGGCATTCCAATGTGGTTTCCATATTCTGTTGTAGACGTTTCCTGAGGAGCTCTTCTCTGTGCTCCGGACAGTGCATCTGTTGAGAGGGCTGAGCGTTGGCCTGGGCATCAATTACTCATGTGCAGAGCAATGGAGACCCATAGCAGAAGAAGCTTTATATGCAGCTGGGAGACTAAAAGGTAATTCTTTATATATATGTAGATTTGGATTAGTAACTTTATGAGACATAAGAAAAAAAAAAAAAAGGCTACAAGGCTAACCAAAGCCCCATAAAACTGAATAACCAAAGAATCTGAAAGCCAGGAAAGAAGTCTCTTTTAAGAGAGATGCTCTCACAAGTTATAATCAACTTCTGGCAGTCAACACTCTCAGTTAAATAGTCTGCCGATGCATTTCACAACATGTCTAGCTAACCCCATTGCCACTTCCTCCACGTTGCAAGACTCCATAAGCCTTCGTTAGACCGGAACATAACTAGGTGCCTTCCACCATTATCTGCCGGAGATTAAGATGATATGCTTTGCGGAGACCAGTCCTGAAGGTCAACATTTCTGCCTCATTGACAGAACAACACCCAACCAGGCCTGAGAAGGATAAGATGGATTTAGCGGCACTTTGGCAAATAATCTTCTCCACACCTGCAACATGCGGATTACCTACTGCACTTCCTTCAAAATTTAGCTTAAGGAGACCTAATGGAGGGGGAGGCCATCTTTGTAGGCCTGTTTGGCATCATTCTGGGAATGTTTCATTCTGGGAATGTTTCATTCTGAGAATGAATGAAGAAAAACTTCTTTGGCAGGCATTTTGTGAGAGATGATCTAGAGAGATAGGAGGGAGATAGAGGGGGAGATTTGATAGATGTGCACGGGGTTGTGGGGGGCGGGAATGTCTGCGGAACAAAATTTTCTCCATTCATTCTTAGAATGAAACATTCCCAGAATGATGACAAACAGGCCGTTAGTTGCCTTAGATGGAGAAGAGAGCCACCTCATTTCAATTCCTATTGCTTGTGGCTATGAAAATTTCTTGCAACAGTAGAAGGATAGAGACCCAAGCTGTGGCATAAAATTTCCCCTTATCTGCCAAAAATCCCTGGTTACTAATCTTTTCATATACATATGCTTGAAATGGTCAGAATATTGATAGGCCTCATCATTTTTTATACATTATAACCAATTTGCCTCATTTATGTAATAATGTTTTCACTCTCATAATATTACAGATATGGATCAGAAAGTCCAAAAGCGTGGCTTCTTAAGAAGAGTATTTTGGAGAAATTGAATAGTACACAGTGACTGGTTCACTAATCAGTTGAGAGATGTTTGCATTTTTCTTTTTTTTTAATAAATGACTGGTTGCATTTAAATGGTGATCTTATTGTGTCGCGTGATCAGATGCTAAAGCAGTTGTATATTATTTAGAATAATGAAATTCATGTGTTTCTCTCACATAATTGCTAGAACTAAAAAAAGAAAAAAGAAAAGATGGAGCGAATAGAGAATCAAATGCAAGGAAAACCTCTATGTGAAACTTTGCTATAGTAGGAAAAAAGACTTCACTTGCAGGATGTCTTGCCAGTGGATGGTGAGAGATTTTCAATCCCCGTTGTCCACAATGCAGAATCCTCTCATCGAAAACCCTGCATGGCAACTGTGTAGGATTCTCATAGGAGAAAATCTTCCCGTTATAGAATTTATATAAAAGCATGAAACAGGTGATGAATTTGTAAATCTGGTTGTGTAGGGACAAAATGTGTGGGTTTACCCTTTCTTTTACTGACGTTCTTGTTAAAAGTAAGCAGCAAGCAATAATCTTGTGCTTTGGCCTAAAATTTGGGAGACAAGGCTTTGTAGCCCCAAATAGAATAATATTGATGGGCCATCCCTCTGGTTGAGCTGGGCTGTATTGAGGCTGGTCATAAAGAGCCAAGTATGGCCTAGTTTTGTATGATCAAGAGAACAGATGGTCCATAAGGTTACACCAAGGAAATTCAAAATCTATCTAGACGATTTTATCTTTCAAAATTGGTGTGGTTTTCAGGCTATGTCACACAAAAAAGGTGGCCCATGGCTTAATACAATGAGAGATTCATATTGATTGGACTGTATCATGCACCACTATCCATGTTCAAATGTCATCCTTGTAAAGCCTGTGCTGAGATTGATCAGATGATCATGCCCTTCGACATGGGTTCCGCAATCAATGGGTGATCAGTGGTCGAGAATTGACTGGTTGATTTACAATGAAAATCGCACCCACCTGGTTATCCTTGGCATTGATTGGTGGATTCTCCCCATTGGATGTGGGCAGCTGATTCTGGGCCTAAGTTTATATTGGTAGTTGATGGGTTAGGGGATCCATTGGTGACACAAAAACATCTCATTCAAATTAGTGAAATAGATGTCTCACCTGTGTAGCCACCCAGGATCGATCCCTGGTTATCTAGGTCTCATTGTAATCTTCACACTAGTATTCCACAGTGGTGCAAAAAGAAGGAAAAAAAGGGAAAAAGAATCTCAAGAAGAGTCTTACAATTTATAGCCAAGACGACATGCAAACCTTACCAAAGCAGAGAATAGGGCAAATAATAGGTAGTCCAACGGCCGCAGCAGGACTTGTCTAGATGTCCCAACAAATAAATTCTATTTCACCAGTTGAATGTATCAGGATTCACACTGTAGTTGTGACAAAAGTTTTATGAGATTTGCACGTATTAAGGATTTTGTTGCCATTTATTCTATGCCTCTCAATTATTTAACTTGAGAACAAAAGGTAAAATAATATATATAATCTCGTAAGAATTTTATAACTTAGGATAGAATTTCGTAAGCTTGTGTTTGTGGGGGCACACCTTTGGTCCATTCAAATTGACCAAACACATGATTCCCCTAAATTGCATATGTTCACAAACTTTTGGTCAGATTCGAAATTACTGGATCGTAGGATCGACTATGTATCGATCCAAATGGATCGTTGACCATCAAACTTTTTGGCTCATATGTAGATGATCGAAATCATGATCATGACTGGTTTTTTGCGAAGAGGAGAATCCCAATGAGTCATTGAAATCTCCCCCATCCCCATCCCCCACGTGGATCTCTGGGTGGGCCTCACCACACACTTGAACTTACCTTATCCTAAGCTTAAGCTTAGGAGGTGGGGCTAGCTCTCCTAAGCTCAAGCTTACGATAAGGTAAGCTCAAGCTTGTGGTAGGGCCCACCTGGGGACCCATGTGGGGATGGGGGTGGTAGGGATTTCAAGGACTCCCTGGGATCTTCCTCTTTGCAAAAAATTAGTCCCAACCGTGATTTCTATCATCTCCATATGATGCCAAAAGTTTAACGGTCAATAATTCATTCGGATCGATATATAGTCAATCCAACAGTCTAGTAAATTTAGATTTAACCAAAAGTTGGTGGATATGTGTAATTTAGATGGGTCATGCGTTTGGTCCATTTGGATGAATCAAAGGTGAGCCCCACATGCATGAGCTCACGAGATTTTATCCTAAACTTAAGCTTAGGAGAGCCTTACTCATATATATATATTGAAAATATTCATGCAAATCCATCCCTCACCGTACCTTGAATTATACTGGATCCATCGATTTTTCACCTATCCAAATGGATTTGACCGTTGGATTGAGAGTCAAATATTTTTCTTTAATATAAAGTTGTTAAGTTTGTGGGCCATGAATGATGGGGTTAGAGGAATGAGATTGACCTCAAACTTGATATATGAGCTCATTCAAGACGCTTACACACATACACCCACACACTCCTTTGAGAGTAATTCTCACCTTCTTACGGTGAGAGACCATGTAGTGCGTAGAAGCTTCTATGTACTCCTCACTGTGGTTTCCACCTAGGGCCCCATTTGGGGGATGCAATTGGGGTGTTTGTCTCATTATCCTAACCTCTTGATCAAAGAGCAACAAGTTTCACCCCTTGAAAAGTGAATCGTTGATCCAACGGTGCAGCTTATTCGAATAGATGTAAAACAAAAGGGGGCCGGTCTAATTCAAAGGTGCCTTTGGTGTGGTCCATTCAGTTGGGTCATCAGGTGGACCCCACTAATAAGGTGTGCATAGTTGTGAAAAAAGGGGTGTGCATAGAATCTGGATCCATTTACAAGAGTCGCAAGCTGCCTAGGGTTGTAAATGGGTCGGTTTTGATCCGGGTCCATGGTGGACCCGGAACCGGAACCATTAAGGAAAATGTAGAACTGGATCTAAATCTTGAACTGTTTTGGAACCGGTTTCTTAGTTTCGGAACTGGAACTAGAACGACCCGTCCGGGTTCGGATCTAGGCAAAAAATGATATTAAAAAAAATATAGTTCTTAGGAGAGATTGTCGAAAATTTAGGTAAAATGTTGGGTCTCAGGTCCACGGGTTTGAACCAAGGTTAGGGATGTCAATGGGTCCCCAATTTTCCGATTACCCGGAGGTTCCGACCCATTAAAAATCGGGTATGAGTCCTTATTTAGGCCCTAATAAATAAATGGGTCCGGGTCCGGTTCCACCTTGGTTTGGACCCATGGACCCGAGACCCGACATATTGCTTCAATTTTCGAAAAATTCTCTTAAAAATCATATTTTTTTAATATTATTCTCTACCTAAACCCGGACCCGGATCCAAACGCATACCATATATGGTTCTGGTTCTAGTTCTGGAGCCAAGAAACCGGTTCCAAAATGGTTCCGGGTCCGGATCCGGTTCCACCTTCTTGTTAATGGCTCCGGTTCCGATTCCACCATGGACTTGAATCAGAATTGACCCGTTTACAACCCTAACAAAGGTGGAACTGAATCTGGACCTTCAAGTAATGGAAGAATGGGACCCATTTACATCCCTAATGCTGCCGCACTATATTGAATCCTGCCCGCATTAGGATTCGATAACAAAAAAACTGCCTTCTTTCCCACGAAAAGAAGCAGAAGAAGAAAAGCAACAGAAACAAAACTACAAAAAAACTCTCTTCTTCCTCCCACAGACACATCCTCTCTCCATTACATTCTTACAGAAACAGAGAGAGTAAGAGATTGGCAGAGAAGTAAAAAGAAGGAGAATGGAAGGGCAAGAAGGTCAAAGGCAGGAGCCTCATCTCCTACTCGCTCACAATCTCTTCCTTCTCACACATCCTGACGTTCCAGACATCGAAAAAGTCCGTCTCAAAGATGAAGTCTTCGCTTCCATCAAAGAACATGGTAATATTACTCCCTCTTCTTCCCATTCTACCCTTCCCTCTCACCCTCTTTTTGCCAAAATGCCATCGCTCTTCATCCTCTCTGTCTTTGCACAGACATGGCTCCACTCTACGAAACGCTAGCTGCAGATTCGGTGCTGCATATGGACCGAGGTGTTCTGGACTCCATGCGAGCGAAGATCGACGAAGAGCTCGAAAAGCTCGATGAAAGGTAATCGATCTTTTTAAGACTTGCTCTTGATTTTGTGTAATTTGGATTGGATTGGTGGTTTGGGTTTAAAAGTATGATTTTTTCTTCTTCTTCACAAGACTGGGGTTTAACATTGTTGTGTTTTTAGTTTGATGTAGTAGTAGTATTTAGTGGAATAGAATGTGATTGAATGTTTTGAGATGGTGATGTGATATGATGGATTCAATCAATAGATTGTACATTGTTGTATTGCTCTTGGCTTTGTATAGGGTTGTATAGAACACAAATTATTAGTTAATGGATGTTACTAGTGCCTTGGGAGTTGGTGGTTTTTTTTTTTTTTTTTTTGTTTGTTGGGGGGGGGGGGGGGGGGGTGGGGGGGGGATGCGGGGGAGGTGGTGGGGTTAGATTTAGAAGAAACCTGATGGAGATGGAGGGAAGGAACTAGGGAGTATGTATCCTTATTATTTCTTCTAACACATGCTTTCATGAGCAAGATGAGGATCATTGTTGGGGTTTGGAAACCATTCCCTTCTAGAAAGTTTTATTCTTCTTCTTTCCATAAGGCCATCTATCACTAATAAGTAGCTCATCTTCTCTATTTGCTTGTCTGGCAAGTTTTATCTCTTCAAGGAGTTGAGGAATTTTGCTGGTTGGCTTTAGCAGCCAAAGTCTCTGCAATTGATAGCTTAGCTTGCCATGAACTTTTTAAATTGATCCAGTATAAAGCTGATTGCAAACTATATGCCTCTGAATTCACTTGGCACCCCATGAATGTAACACTGAATGGAGCCCAATTGATCAAAACTAAATTATAGTTTCATTTCTTTGATCATACATATTCAGCACTTGGTATTGCACCTCTTCATTTCTAGAGGAAGTAATCTTGCACCTTTGTCATTTTTAAAGAAAATTGTGTTGTGCTAGGCTTTTGCTCAGTGAAAGGTACCTGTCATCAAAGGGTTGTGTCTATCAATGGAAACACAGTAACATAAATGAAATGCTGCTCATTTATAAATTGTTCATTATAAAATGAATGGTGTAAAAGGAGGAGGAGGAGGAGTGGGAGAAAGGGGTAAACAAGACCTTTAAAGGGGGTAAACATGTCATGCACTTGTCTTTTTATGCACCCTACTCATTTATCTGAATGTTAGATCAATCAACACTTATAAGCCGAATCCTTCTCTTGCCCTCTTTGGTTTATTGAGTTGCAAATGGAAATAATAGATTTCCATAGGCTTTAGTTGCCTTTGATTTTGTTAACTGGTCTTAATTTTTAGCATTCATTAAGGAGACAACCAAGGATGTCTCTATTCTTAAAAAGAGTGAGCTTTCAATAATTTCTTCTTTTTCCTTTTTACCTTCACAGGATTGCTGATGCTGAAGAAAACTTAGGTGAAAGCGAAGTGCGAGAAGCTCATTTAGCAAAAACCCTTTTTTACATCCGAATAAGTGACAGGGTATATTCATTAAGTTGGTAATTCATTCAGACTACCTTTCTATGTTTCTATTTACATATATTGAAATCATTGGGGTTCTACAGGAGAAGGCACTGCAACAGCTGAAAGTAACAGAAGGCAAAACAGTTGCTGTGGGTCAAAGGATGGATTTAGTGTTTTACATGCTGCAACTTGGATTTTTCTATATGGATTTTGATCTAATCTCCAAAAGCATTGATAAAGCTAAGAAGTGAGTTAGGACCTTGAAAGTCCCTTTTCATCATCAAAACTATTGTTTGCTTTTTAAATCAACCCCAAATAGATGGGATATGGCTACAATGATAACAATGTTGCTTCCTCTCTTATTTGGATGACATGATATTATTTCTTTGACTCACAATTATCTGGATATTGATGGCAGCTTATTTGAGGAGGGTGGTGATTGGGAGAGGAAGAACCGCCTCAAGGTCTATGAAGGTCTATACTGCATGTCCATAAGAAACTTCAAGAAAGCTGCGAATCTATTTCTGGATTCCATATCAACATTTACAACTTATGAACTTTTCCCTTATGATACCTTCATCTTCTACACGGTCCTTACCAGCATCATCTCATTGGACAGAGTTTCACTAAACCAGAAGGCATCTCTCTCTCTCTCTCTATATATATATATATATACACACACACACACACACACACTCTCTCTCTGCACTGCATATGATATGCACTCTTTCTATTGTCTATTTCCTGATGGAAAACTTGGCAGGTGGTGGACGCCCCAGAAATCCTGACGGTGATTGAAAAAGTTCCATATCTTTCAGAATTTCTAAATTCTCTTTACGAATGTCAGTATAAATCATTCTTTTTGGCATTTGGTAAGCATGTCTTCAATAATCCTGCCTTCCTTGTCTATTCTTATTTGTGATATTTCTAAGTTATAGCCTTATGGGCTGGCAAAACTTGTTGGTGTTTCAACTAGTGCATTTGGATTAGAGTTTGATTTGCTTATTCATTTACTTTGATCATATCTCTATTTACTGATAAAAAAAAATCCATATCTCTATTTACCTCTCTCTCTCTCAATGGTACTATCAGGTTCTCGCTATAGTATAAATTTTTTTTTTCTGGTGTGTGTATGCGTGCGTGCATGTCTTGTGGCAGCTGCGACTACCTATAGGGAGGACAAGCATGACCTGCCACAGTTTTGAACTTGTAATCCCCCCTTCCCTCCATAATGGAGAGTGCTCATACCACTAGACAAAGCACCTTAAGATGTCACTATCATTTTATTTTTGTTGCAACTTCAACCTGTCCTTTTTGGGTTTAATCTCTTACTATTTGTAGCTGGCTTGGTGGAGCAAGTAAAGTTGGATCGCTATCTTTATCCCCATTTCCGGTATTACATGAGAGAGGTCCGCTCTCTAGTCTATTCTCAATTTTTGGAATCCTATAAGAGTGTGACCATGGAAGCAATGGCAACAGCATTTGGTGTAACTGTTGACTTCATTGATTTGTAAGTATTACTTCTCATTTTGACGTTTGACGTTTTTAGTTTCTTCTTGTTTCATCATCAATTGAGGTGTGGCGAAACATTTGGTAATCTAAGCTATTCACCTTATGGCCCATATTGAGATGCACTACACAGTTCCTCAGATAGTTTTATGGGAAACCTATTCTATAGTCCCTGCATTTGGCCTCATTAGCCAGAAGTCATGTAGAATTGAGAATAAGTTTTAATCCCTTGAGCTTCTAAAACTAGTTTAAAGTGCAATAGTTTTAGTCAAAATCAATTTAACCACATCGTAATCTTACAAAACTAACCGTACTGGTGAAAAATAACACTACTGTCCTTCCATAGTGAAAAACAGCCATATATAAAGCCTAACTCCAGTCCTGTTCTCTCTCCAGAACCCATCCTACTCTCTTGCCTCTCCCTATCCCATTCTCTCCTCTCTAGCAGCATTTTCCGAGTATCTTTCTGGTGTCCAGGCATAAAGGTTTCGTTCTTTCTCTTGCCATCATCCTCCTTTTTGTGTGAGCGTTGCCAAGGGAGACACAGGAAATCTGCCCACCCAGGGATCGATCTCTGGGTGGAGCTGTGGGTGCAGGTATTCTATCCTCGGCAACAACCCTGTGATTCCCTTCTTCTTCTTCTTTCACTCAACCAATACTAGTTCAGTTAGTTTTCTACGGATTTATGACCATGGTTAAATTAATCTTTGACTAAAAAGACTTCAAACTTTAACATTATGGAAGCCTGGGCATTGGAAAATAATTCTCAATACTAAAAGGACTTCTAGATAAGTAGACCCATATGCTGGGAGTATAAAATAAATTTCACTAGTTTTATCTGAAACGCGGCTTTCAAATGAAGAAATGTGGTTTACATTTTAATGAATCCAAACCAGACAGTAAGAATCATTTGATTAAAAAAAAAAAAAAAAAACGAAAAAGTTGGGCCCACTTTGCAATTGAGTTTGAGGAGTTTCGTAGTTTTTACTCTGGAGCAGCATTTGATTTGAGGTTTATTGGCTGAAAAGTTTTGGGTGGTGTGGCACATGGTTCAAAATAGCTATGTAGCGGCCACATTATCGGCCGTAGCGGTTGAAGCCACTACACTATTTTGAAAATAGTGGCACTACTGTCTAAAACCTAGTATAGCCAAGCAATTTTGATTTAAAACATTATTTTTCTTATTTCTTCTCATCAATAGCATTTTCTAAAGTTGTCTCCACCCTTCATGGTTCCAAATCACTAAAAAATACATGAGATTGGCTGCTACACATGATTTGAATTTTTTTTACCACTAAAAAATTCACACCGCTACGCCGCTACGTATTGCCCGCTATGTAGCGTTTTGGCCATTGGTAGCTACGCTCGCCGCAACCACTATTTTGATCCTTGGTGTGGCATACTTCCCCTCATGACTTGCAATGTACTTTGCACACTTCATTTTAAATCATCTAACAAGTTCTTTGTTCAATCCTTCAAATTTTTAGGGAACTGTCGTGTTTCATAGCAGCTGGGAAGCTCCATTGCAAGATCGACAAAGTTGCAGGTGTACTAGAAACTAACACGCCAGATGCAGAAAATGCTCTTTACCAGACGACTATCAAACAAGGGGACTTCTTATTAAATAGGATTCAGAAGCTGTCCCGTGTTATTGATTTGTAAGACCGTGATGGGCCATTCCAAACATGGAGAAGGGATTCTTTGCAAGTTGCACTCCATTTGAGTATTATCTCTTAATCAGATGAGATGTTGGTTAACCTTCTGGAGATCGAGGCCATTAGAGCATTTGCATATACATTTCAATCTCTGCCGCTAGGCTTTTCAGTATGTTTTTTTTTCTTTTTTTTACTTAATTACAACATACATTCAATAACATTTTAGATTGAGGAAATGTCAGAAAGGAAGAATTTGGCTCACTGCAAGCTGACTAACTTACAAATAACATCTTTAAAGCCTGAATGCAAGTTGCAGGTGTACTAACCTGAATGCACAAAAATAACATCTTTAAGACACTGATTATAGTTGGATCCACCTGATTGTAAGGGTGTTTTCCCTTTTGTTTCTAAACTCTTGGAAAATTAGTACTTGTACCAGACAAAGTGCTTGTACTTCTTAGGAAAATTATTATTCCATGGTCAACCTCTACTAATATAAGAAAAGTCCCAAGACAAAATATCTATATCTATAGGTTTGACTTTTATGAAACAGAACCTTCTTGGAAAAAAGGAAATGGGACCTATGAATGGACAACATTTTTCCTTTTTCATGACTTTTAGGAGCAAGCAAAGGTCATTTTGGGTTCTCTTTTGTTTATGAAAACGGGTCATTTGCTTGGAATTATTAATTGCAGGACCAAGAACAATCAAGACTATCATTAGTTGGGTACTGATTGGATGGGCAGAATATTTGAATCAGATGAACAGTCTTGATCAATGTTTTGGACCATCCAAGTGCTCTAATCTGATTGGGCGAATTCGTTCACCCAGATATGGAACCTATAGATAAGAAAACAGACATGCATCCGATGGGGGCCTCAATTTGCAAACTGGAGTAATGTAACCTAAACACCCCCAAAACAAATAAGAATTAGGCAGACTTGAAATGCCACTAAGGTGGATTAGATTCTTAACCCTCTTTTCACTTGTAGCATTTAGTTACTCCAAATGCCCCACCAAACAAACATGGTCAGCTCTCAAATGCTGCTTCCATTGAATTTTCAATGATCTGATTAGAGACTGCTCCCATTGAATTTTCAATGATCTGATTTTTCTTATTGCCCTTGATACACGCTCACTGCAAGTGGAACAATCACAGTCACATCAACGCAGAACCCACCTGATTTCGAGATTGAATCAGATGAGGAGCAGCTATACGTGGGCTGTGTTGATGTGGCTCACTGTGAATGGTCCACACATGATGAGCGTGTATCTAGTGTGCCGTGCTGATGTGGCTCACTGTGAATGGTCCACACATTATGAGCGTGTATCTAGTGCAGTAGATTATCCGGACTCTAGAAGAATTTTCGACGTGTCGAAGGATTCAGCTCAGACCTACCACAGTATTACCATTGATGGTCGACTCAGAATCTGCTAAATTTAGAAGGGGACCATGTGGCATAAAGGTACAGCCCTCGGATCCATCAAGCCAAAGTGCAAGTTGTAGATAAAGGTATCTACTAAAAATCAACTCCGTATCTTAGTTCTTTCCGATTGAATCATTGAATAAAATTAGGGCTAAATTCATTTTAACTGTCCATTTAATGTCTAAAATTTTATGGCTAGAAATGACTAATAAAACTGAGTTTTCAGTCATTTCACCTAGTGGGGCCAACGGAGCCAACTCCATGCCTCATGGCCTCATGTTTACTTGACTCTGGAGAAGTTCCTACCGACTGCAGAGGATGGAAGACTCTTCTACTGTTATACATAGTCAAACATCACACCTCTATATAATCACTTGCATTGTATCCTCTCCTATTGCAAAGTTCATTTGATTCTCTCATTGTTTCTTCTACTACTTCATCTTCTTCTTCAAATGGCAATGAGAATGGATTCTTTTGCTGTCTTTATTGCAATGGTGATGTTGGTTTTGATGGGTACTTCTGCTATGGGGCATACTGACCACAACCATGAAAGCCCAGCTTCCTCTCCCCACCCAGGCAGCGCAGCGGCATCAATGTCTCCTTCAGTCCCATCCGCCTTCTTCGTCTCTCTCGCTTTCTTCCTACTAGGGAAGTAATTAAATAGACGAATGATTATCATTATCATTATCATTATTATTATTTTGCATCTTCTATAATTGTATTTGTATTTGTTTGTTGTGGCTGTGATTGCTTTCTCTCTTGCTGCGCATGAGAGTTGAGAAGGTGATGAGTTTGATTGGAGTGAGTTCTTGTTGGCATTGTTGGGTATGGGATTTGGATTATGTCTTGTGTTATTGTTGCTTTGCTAGAAAATGGAATATCCTTATATTGTACTAGTGTTTTATGGTTTGATTTTGATGACTTATGGTGTGAAAGGTGTTTAAATTGTTAAGAGACAGTTGGGTCTTAACCTTTGAAATTAGATCCCTTGGATGTGGATGGCCTTATCTTGGATTGGATTATCGCCTTGATCAAACGAGCCTAATTGTCCATCAATTTATATCCCTGCGAGTAAGGTAGGTAGTTTAGATCACCACATCTAGAAAACAAGAACAATGAGGATAAACTTTATGCTTGGCATTATAACTTCTAACCGTAGTAGGAGGATGAACAGGATATATGGCTCGATCCGAGAAGGTTCCAAAGTGGCCGATACAATATATCGGCAATCATGTTTAAAATTGAAGGAATAAATGTGAATTTCCAGAAATGGCCGTCAAATTTTCTCCCTCCAATTGAAAAATGAATCAAGGGAAGGTCAGAAACGAACACCCACGAGAGTGGAATTCCTGAATTCCTAAGGCCAATTGGGACTTTTAGATGTGCTGGAATTCATATATTCTTGTCTAAAAACAAGAGATTTGAAAATGCTAAGGGGACATCATTAACCCCAAGGGGTAGCTTAGTTGGCTTAGGACCACGGTTTGCTCCCGGAGGTTGTAGGTTCGAAACTCCGCTACCACACTAGGGCTACAGGGGATTTACCCGGCTTCCCTCTGGGCCCGGAGGGATTAGTCCAGCTCAAAGGGTTGGGAACCCTCCGATAGCAAAAAAAAAAAAAAAAAAAAAAAAAAAAAAAAAAAAAAAAAAAAAAAAAGCCACTTTTTCCTTTTATAGTGAATATCCCAATTGGAAGGGCTCATCTCTCAGCATAGCTGGGCGATCCATATGAACAAAAATAGTTTGTTTATCTTAGGGCTATCGAAGGGCAAGACCCGGGCAGGCTAGGGTAACCCCTTATCCTATCCTCATATAAGCCGGGCTTAAGTCGAGCAAAAGACCCTAGCGTACTAGGCGGGCCTACAATTCTTAAACCCTTATCCTACCCATAAGGGCCAAGGCCAAAAGAAAAGAAATCTTCCATTTCTTTTTCTAATACATATATAATTCTTTCCACCACCGCAACCACCACATCCACTTTTGAATGATCCATATCATATATGCATATCCAACCAAAAGAAAACAATATGACAACCATGCAATAATGCTTCTGAGAAAATGATACGAAAACAACTAGGACCACCATTGCCCAGTTCATTTTCCTTTTTGGTTTTTGCTAAGAAACAGCACTTCTTATTATTTTCCACAGATGGTTTTAAGATAATCTAAATTTACAGTAAAAAGAATTAAGGGCAACCTAATTCCAAGGATCCAAACAATAACTGAATTGGGTTTCATAATTGGCCCGAACAGATATATATTATTACATCATTGAGAAAACAAAGCTTGAGGTTGTAACCAGAAAACCTATTTACTATGAAGAACAATAGTCTGCCACAGAAAGTATCTCCAATTTATTATTATTATTATTTTTTTTGTGTAAAAGAGTATCTCCAGTTTTAATGAAAGTAGTTTCTAACTTCACCCTCACTAGCAGTTTATATTATAAAAAAAAAGTAAATTTGACATATCAATCCCCCTTAAACCCTACTTCCCTAATTTCATGATTGAAAATCTAATAATGTCACCAAAGTCGTTTGACTTTGGTGCACATTTTTTTTAGTTTTATGCCCTTGATTCTATGATATCATGGGAGTTTTAAACCCTACTTCCTCAATTTCATGATTGAAAATCTAATAATGTCACCAAAGTCGTTTGACTTTGGTATACATTTTTTTTTTTAGTTTTATGCCCTTGATTCTATGATATCATGGGAGTTTAAAAACCTTTGGTGAAAAGTAAAAGGTTTTTAAACTCCCATGATATCATGGGCTTTAGGGTAGAAAAGTAAAAGAAAATTATGGACTAGAGTCAAACGACTCTGGTGACATTAATAGATTTTTAGTAATGAAATTGGGGGATCAAGTGTTTAAGAGGAATTAATATATCAAATCTCCTAAAAAAATTAAAATAATACCTTTATAGGCCTTTTGGCTAATATCAAGTGTAGTATAAGTTATATTATAAAAAATACAAAAAAAAAAAAAAAAAACCTCAAATCCTTTACCCCAATCTGGAGCAATTATACTATCAACTTAGTCTTGGTTAAGTGAGAAATTCGAAAACTCACTATAATGAAAATTATGATCGTAGTCATAGTTGCATTATCCAAAGGAGTTCTAGTGGTCAAGTTTAAACTACACTCCACACTGCTTTTAGCTATTAGAACTCCGGAACATCACCTCTTCCCGCTTGCGCGGGCTCCTTTCCCACTTGTGTGGCCTTTCATCATGCTTGTGCAGGCATCCTTCCCACATGAGTGGGCTACCTTCACATATGTATGTGGACTCTCTCTTGGGTCTTAGCCCCCTTGGCTGAGTTAAATAAAAAATAAAAAAAAAACTGTTCTTTATGGAACTCCAATATGCACAATTAATTAGGGACATGAATTCACTCATGATATGTACTTTCAACTGGTCAGAATTGATCACGCATATTACATATTATATATATATATATGATATATAATTATATATGGGAGGTGCTTATGTGAGAGTATCTCTTACCTTGCTACGAGAGATAGGGGTGGGAGCCCTCACATTTAAGTTGTTGGCATTGGATATGAATGTGAGCCCCCCCCCCCCCCCCCCCCCCCCCCCAACACACACACACATTATCTCTCATAGTAAGGTAAGAGCATATCTCATAGGAGCATCTCCCATTATATATATATATATATATTAATAGAAAATGGGTCGGGCATGGCCGGGCTGATCCGAGGCTAGCTAGATCAAGCCCTACCTAGCCCTCAAGGTTGTGGGTCTTTTAAAATTGGGCCTTACCCTAATCTCGGGCTTTATGATAAGAATAAAAGCCCTCGCTTTCTGGCCTTTTGCGGACCACGCTGGGCCAGACCCACTCGTCAAAGGGCCGGACTGACAGCCCTAGTTCATCTATTCCAAATAATTGGTTGCCCCAGCCAAAGCTAAGAGGTAAAGTTAAATATCAAATCCAAGCGAAGTTTACAACATATCTTTGGACATGTTTGAGTTATGAAGCTAACCACCTTTTTTTTTTTTGAAAGATAAGTAATTCTTTCAATTTTCAAAAAACA
Organism: Cinnamomum chago; assembly: GCA_038049695.1. Classification (NCBI taxonomy): domain Eukaryota; kingdom Viridiplantae; phylum Streptophyta; class Magnoliopsida; order Laurales; family Lauraceae; genus Cinnamomum; species Cinnamomum chago. The sequence continues at coordinate 22,196,926 of CP142462.1, read as the reverse complement.
TAAAAATACAAAAACAGGAATTCCAATTCCCATTGGGGCATATCCCAATTTACAATCAAGAAGAAACAGTCCAACTAATCCAAAACCAAAATCCCAAAACCTGGGATCAGGTTAAACAATAGATTGAACGTCTTGTATAATTTCTATTGAAGAAAGATGATATGGAACTAATCAATGTTGCTTAATTTTCCTACTAAGCCTCATAGCCTGATGTAAGACCGCTGCAATAATGTACGGGTGGAATTGATGCATCATCATTTCTAGTTTTCTGAACTGAAATCGATGTTTCCCGTTTGAAGAAACAAGAATTTTCAACCCAGGAAGAAGAATACCATCCAATTCAAAGCACAGGTCTCAAACTTGTGGTGGAATTAGTAAAATCAGATTCTGAACCTCCTGAAAAAAGAGATTGAATCAATTGGATCAAAAGGAGTTGCACAATCAATCTCCTGAAGCCAAAATTTAATATGTAATGGAATAAATTAACTCTTCCTTGGCAACTAGGAGGGCTAGGGATGAGAAATCTGGATATATATTTTAAGCCTGTTCATTTACTAGAATTCCAGGAATTCATGTCTGGGGAATTCTTGAATTCCTAGACCAGATGGAATTCTTAAACCCTCCAAGGGCATGAGCATTTTGGAATTCCACCAAAATGCAAAGAAGGTGAAATTCTTGAATTCCTAAAGGCCAATTGAGACTTATCATGTGTTGGAATTCATAAATTCTGCCGGAGGGGGCAGTGGCCGGGGGTGGGGGTGGGTGTAGAAAGAATTTGGGAAGAGAGAGATCCTTTCAGGTAATTTAATACATGGGTAAAATGGTAAAAAAGCTCAGTGCGTGGAGAGCGAAAATCAGTGTGCATTTACCACCTCTCTTTGTCTATTTAACATATTAGAAGGTAATTTGACATTTTTACCCCCTAATATATAGCCATAAAAAAGCCATATTTGTTAGAAAAGAGAGTGACCAAGAGAAAGAAGATTAGAGGGAGAAGAGAAAGAAAGAGATTTCTATTATCTCATTATGTGTGTACAAATACAAAGGGAGAAGCCTATTTATAGCCAAAGTAACCTCATAAGGGCCCATTTGGATGTCTACAGAATAAAATATTTACATATTTAAATATTGTAAGAATAAAATAGTATAGAATACAATAATGCAATATTATAATAGTATAATTTTTTTACTCTTTGACAATATTTGAAGAATACTACAGATTTTAAATTGAGATGTTTGGAAGGTGCTATGATTAAAGTAAATTACATTATAAGAATTTTTTTTATTAAATATTTTAATTTATATGTAATTTACCACGTCAGGATAAAAAAAGTAATGTGGTAAAGTAAAGTTTAACTTTCATGTTTTTACCATAAGTCACTTTTCTTTTATCACATAAAACCATGGTAAAGTATAGTAAAGTAAAGTAAATGAAAAAACAACTACTTTATAACTCTCTCTCACTTTGCTTTACCACACACTTCATCTGACATTACTTTACCTCATCTTTTATTATGATATGACATCGATCTTTATTTTACTTTACCACACCTGTAAACAAGTCACTTTTTATTTACCATATAAAATTACGATAAAATGTTTAAGTAAAGTAAAAAAAAAAAGAAACTACTTTACCATTCATTCCTACTTTACTTCACCATGTACTTTATCCCACCTTTACTTTACGCCACCTTTATCGTCCTGTGAGATTTACTTTTACTTTACTTTTCCATATATGTAAACATACACATTATGATGGATTTGTGGAACCAAGGTCTTTACTTTACTCTACCACTTTGTAATCGTCATTTTGAAAGATTTTAATCTTGTAGAAAGTTTTTTACAGGGGGTGAGCTGTAGGAGAGAATATTGAGTTTTTTGAAAGAAAAGAATCTTTTTTTCAAATTTTTCTTGAGTTGCCAAACGTACAAGATTTTCTTCTTTAAAAAATGAAAGATTATATTCTAAAAAATATTATTTTCTTGTACTTTCTTGTGCATCCAAATAGGCCCTAAGAGAGGAACCATAATTCTAACCCTAACTCATCTTAAGTGGGCATCCACCCAAGATTCATATCTTATAACACTCCCCCTTGGTTGACCACCATTCAATGATAGTTGCCTCATTAAAAACCTTGCTGAGGAAAACCCAGTAGGAAAAAAACCCAAAGTGAAATGGAAAAAGAGTACAACATTCTTCAAGATCAATGAACTGGTGTTGGACGTGCATAGTACTGCCTCGTTAAAACCTTAACTAGGAAATCCCAGTGGGATAAAACCTATAAAAGGAAAAAGAGACGTGCATAGTGCTGCATCGTTAAAACCTTAACTAGGAAAACCCAGTGGGATAAAACCTATAAAAACCCAGTGGGATAAAACCTATAAAAGGAAAAAGAGACGTGCATAGTGCTGCATCATTAAAACCTTAACTAGGAAAACCCAGTGGGATAAAACCTATAAAAGGAAAAAGAGTACAGCACACAAATGTCTTGGGTAGCATACTTCAGGATGCTCCCTAATAAACCACTCCCCCTGATGATAGAAACCATTCACATAGTTTGATGATGAACTCTACGCATGCCAATCTCATATATAATTCTAGAATATTGATTTTGGTAAAGATTTAGTAAATAGATCAGCCATGTTGTTACTCGAACAAACTTGCTTGACTTCAATTTCTTTGTTCTTCTGAAGTTCATGAGTAAAGAAAAACATCGGTGCTATGTGCTTAGTCTTGTCTCCTTTAATGAAACCTTCTCGAATTTGTTTTATGCATGTTTCATTATCTTTATGGATAATATTTGGAATACGTCCAATAGATGGTAATTGACAAAAACCATGCTGAATCAAAGATCTTAGCCATACACATTTTCTACTAGCTTTATAAAGAGCCAAAATCTCAACATGGTTGGAAGAATTAGTTACCAAAGTCTGTTTAATAGAATGCCAAGAAATGATGGCATTACCATTAAGAAACACATAACCTGTTTGTGATCGGCCCTTATGAGGATCAGAGAGATAACCCGAATTTGCATATCCTACAAAACTGAAATCTCTGCGATCATAAGAATAAAATATTCCTAAATTAGTTGTTCTATGCAAATATCGTAGGACATGTTTAATACTAATCAAGTGCCTTAATTGGATTGAGTACGTACTCCTTAGCTTTGCTTTAGGCAAAGAAAATCCTTTCTAGATTTATAGAACGTGGTTTTGTGTCCACAATCATCATCATTATTTCTATTCCATATCTATCTTGAATAATTGTAAAGTATAGAGATCTCTTCTTTATCTTGTACCGGTGCCTCTTCAGGGGCTTCCAAAGTCTCATCAGGGACTTTCATTATTCTATTGATAATGGATTTTACCATAACCTCTTCAAGAGCGTTAGCTGCCTCTTCGGGAGGAACCTCTTTAGAATCGTTACTTGTTTCTTTGGGAGGAACCTCTTCAGGAGGGTTACGTGCCTCTTCCGGAGGGAACCTCTTTAAGAGGGTTACTTGCCTCTTCGGGAGGACGTGATGATGGTTGTTCATTTCTCCTTTTTCGTGGAGCTAAATCCTTTAAACCTACAGGGCTGCCACGCTTCTTGCATACTTCATTTTCACATTGTGAAGTACATGGATCTAGATGAGACAGATTGAAAGTATTCCATGTTAGTTCTCGCTGTTTTTCAGGAACTATCTTATCTCCCCGCTAACGACGGGAAAATTGCCTCATCATATGGGCTCTTCCGGAGCCTTCAATTATTTGCACAGGTGTGTGTTATGATTTCTGATTTTTCAAAATTGTGTGTGTTATGAAGCTATCTGCCAAACATAGATTGTCCTTAGTTCCATGATTCATACCTTAAATGATAAATCAATATAACTATGCAATCACATGATAAAACTGAAATAAATAAACCATTCACTATAAATTAGGACATTAATGAAAAATAAAAATCCCCATCATAAAAGAAAAGTCTAAGAAACATGCATCTCAAATGAACTAAAAAAAATCGAGCTTGTGAAAGTTCAAAGAATTATTGGTCTTCTAGACCATGCCAGGGGGTGCTCCCAAGTGAGTGTTAAATACCTCATTATCCAGAGGTTGACTGTCCTCATCCTCAAAGAAGTCTCGAGTCTCCAAGTTTGTAATGTCAATTGGAAGCCTCTCTGGTGTCATTGTATTCCAATTCTAGTATTCCAGATCATTTGTCTCTGCTAAATGAACAGAGACCTTGTATGATTTGTATTGTTCCGGTACTTCCTTTGGTGCACGGCAAGTGCGTAACCAATGCCCACTTCTTCCACATCTGTGGCATGTGTCATCAGGACGGTGGGTAAGATTAGCCGGTGGATTGTTGTTGTTCTTATGCTAAGAGGCATGCCACTTTTGGTGATTTTTGAGTTTTGGAGGGGGACCTTTAAAGCCACCTCGTCTAGGAATTATGTCTTCCATTCCCCCTTCCTCTGCCTCTGTTTGTGCTAAAACTGGCATTTGCTTCAGGAACTGCCGAAGATCCAGTTGAGCTGGAGTTATGATTTTTCATCAATACTATGCAGTTTTATTCAGCGACTAGAAGACAGAAGATAAGTTTTGAATATTTGGAGAAACGTCGTTCTCAATACTGCTGCTGCAGAAGCACATTCGAAGCATGAAAAGTGGATAACGTTTTCTCTAATATCTACTCTTTCAAAACCTTTTCACCACAGTCTTAATCGGGAAACAATATTGAAGAGGGCAGAGTTGTATTCAAATACTGTTTTATAATCCGGTAACCTCATGTTTAATCATTCATTATGGGAGCTAGTAGTATGGCCATCTTCTGTGATCATACCTATCATTCAGGGATATCTATAGGCCTGCTGGGTCTTCCTCAGTAAGGTATTCATTTTCGAGGTCTTCATGTATGTGATGGCACATGAAGATGAGAGCTAATGACATTTCCTCTGGTGACATCTTGTTACCTTCTTTTATGGTCCTTAGATTGCAAGTGGATTTTAGCATCCTATTGCCAAGATAAGTAATTGTCCCCATTTATGTAAGTGTTTTAAAGTCAAGTTTACCCAAATTTGACATCATGCAAGAACAGTAGTTAGAAATTTATATTAAGTTAATCTTGTGCAGATAATCAATAAAGTAAAAGGAAAAAAACTAATAAAATCTTAACATCAGAAGTAATTAAGGAAGGAATTTAAACATGACAAAAAAAATAGCTAATGAAAGGTTAGAACATCAGGTTCTCAACTTTGAGAATCAGAACTGCTGGTTTTGTCAAGACTTCAGGCTCGATTTAGAACTTCAGGTTCATAATACATGAAATTAGAACTACATGTTCTGTCAAATTTACAGGTTTGAAGTAGAACTTCTGGTCCTAACAAATGATCAGAACTTCTAATTCTATCAAATTTTCATGTTTAATTTCATGGTTGTATAATTTTTTTGGACTTTTGAATAAAAAACTTCAAGTTTTGATTTATGGATATAAATCTACAGGTTTATATCAGTATTCCAACTTGTAAGACTGTTAGTCCATAGATCCGTGAACTTCAGGTTCAGATTTAGAACTTCTGGTTTGTGCAAGACGATGAATAGTAACCAAACACTATAATTACAGTAAATAAGTATCATAAACTAATTTTATGCATTCTAATTGATTGGATTTGAACTACGGTTTGGATACCACTTGCTATGATTGCAGTCTAGGAAAAAAAAAATTCTGACACTTGAAATGTTGATTTATTGTGTTTATTAGGTAATGCTCGTCGCCACAAATCTACAAAACCAACCCGTTTATTGATCGAAGGTCGAATGAAGAAGTTGTGACTGATCAAAAATTCTATCGACTGAGGAGATCAGGACCGAGAGCTCTTGTTGTCTTTGACATATGCCTTGTTTTTGCACGCAAGTCGAAAAAATAGAAAACCAAAGAAGAACAGAGAATGGTTTCCTTTTACATAAACCGAGAGGCAGGACTCCTTGCTGCCTTTTGAACGTGCGTCATAGGAAAAAGATCTTTGGATATGCACGCAAACCGGGGCAAAATAGTTTGAAACAAAACCAAAAAACGTGACAGAAAACCAAATCCTTTATTATACACGAAAATTGAGAGGAGATGTTTGAAACAAAAACCATAACAAAAACATGGCAGAAAAACCAAAACCAAAGGGTCCTTTGATTATACACGCAAACCGAGAGGAGATGTTTGAAACAAAAAATGCAGGGGATTTGGTAAATGCACCCACCCTATTTGGTATTTGCACCCACCCTAGCTATGGCATCTTTTGAAAAGTGTCACATCTATCGTCCTTTGACTCTCCATAAGTTGTTAGTGCATTGGCATAGGGGCATAGTATGGGAGTATTATAGTATTTCAAACTCCCTTTCATTATTGCCATCACTTTTACCCCCACCACGCCTAGAGTCTTCCAGAATTGGTGATTGTCACTACCCAATGTCACCTTTTGTCGTTTGTCCATTAATGTGAGCTCGGCTGAGTCTGAGTCTGATCGAGTGCATCAGTAAACTCACCTGAGTTTTGGCACGGGAACATTCCCGCCTATTTGGGGGCTTTACTAATAGAGTTGAATAGAGTAAAATTTATTTTAAAATAATAATAAAATATAAATAGGTTATGATGATATTTTACCAAATAATATAAAATATAAATGGGAGTTTACCAAATCCCGCATAGTATTCACCATTTAGCTTTTATAGCTGACACTGTCCCTAGTCTTTGTCAACTAAACTCTTTAAATCCAACAGACATTACCTAGCATTCATTCGTTGTAATGGGTGGTGTGAAATTATACATTGCGTCCATTCAATAGAAAACATGGGAAAATATGGTGCAGCCGTGCAGCACCCCCATCTTCCATGCATGGTGGGCCCCACTTTTTCAGTAATCAGCCCTAGGACCATTTGTAATAATCAACCTATGAATTACTGTTCAAATTTGTAAGAGGAGAACCATTAGATTAGATTAGACTCTATCTGAAACATGTAATGAACTTGCCTTCTTTCTTGTTGGGATAGAATTGGAAGGAATCACTCATGTGTGACAAATTTAATGGGTGGCCCACTGAGAGTTTCTTTAAAAACTGAGATACAATGAATATTATGAGTCCCGGGGCTGATAAGAGTTCGGATTCTGAAAAAGTGGGCCCCGCCACATATTGAAGAATAGCTTGAAAAAGAATAAAAAAAAAAAAAACAGAAAGGAACTAGACATGAATAAAGCATAAGACAAACACCCGACAGGCAACGATCTCATCCTCTCAAGGAATCTGAAAACAAATTTATTCAAACATATTAAAACATATTACATTCCTAATCTTCCAACACAATGGCTTCAGAAGGAGACCCAAAACGCATATATTGCACGAACGTATTAATTCGCTCTGTATACGGGGTAGCCCATGCAGCTGCTCAATCATGCCTGAAGTGAACCCATTGAGGCATAATGGGAGGCAGCGGGTAACCATCTGTCAATGCAACCTGGACGTAGTGATTATTATTTACATACACGATAGCAATAACAACATGTTGATTCGACGGTGGTGGAGTAGATTGAAGTGGCAAATATGTAAAACTCTGTGCAGCACTTAAAACGTGTAATATCACATTGAACCTCGAAGCAATTAAGAGACCCATATCTAGCATCGTCATCCAATGCTCAATCGGTGCTCCTCTATCTAATGCAAAAAAGTTCAGTGAGTTGTAAACAAGAGTCCACTGGTCATCACTATCAAATATTGCAACATACTGTGTCCTGAATCTGTGCAATTCTTCTATTAAGTTATACCGGATAGTTGGCCATGCATCTTCGTGAAGACCAAGACCGACAGCTATCGCCCGAAATCCGCAATTTCCATCAGGTTTTACGTCTTGTACCTGCATAATGTAAGGATGTAATATATGTGGAAACTGATGAACATATGCATGTACAGAGTTGTTGTAAATAGAGGAGCAACTGTGTCTCGCTGGTTCCTGAAACTGGAAAATATTTGTTGCAACTTTTTTTTTCGAGGAAGGGCGTCCACGAGTGTTCGTCTTCACAGCAGGTTCACGAATTGAAGTTGTTGATGGTGTGATTATCTCCTTCAACTTCCTTAAAAGACTGAATTTACCATGCCTTGTTTGCTGCTTAAACTGTTCCGTGAACACTTGTAGCTCGACGTCACAATCGATGTCATCGTCTTGAAGAGACACACACGGTGATAAGTCAAGTTTTCTCCAAAATTTATCTATGGAATCAATTGGTATGGGACGACCATTGTTCAAATATATTGCTTGCTCGTGCACACATGGCAGTCCGTAGCTCGTACGAAGTCGACATCCGCATTTGTAGGAAACTTCTCCGACATCCTTAGATCGCTCAAATTCATTCAAAATCAGATGCAATGCGTGACTTGAAACGAAACCACATAATTCTTGAAAGTGCAGTATATTGAATCGATGTTTGACAATAGTTTTGCTTTGCTCAATACTTGCTTTGATAGCTATGTCCTGTGATTGGATGACTTGGTGAATAAACAACAGCGATGTCTCCAAATCTGACTGTGATGACTCCAAGTATTGTTTCAACTTCGCATGCTGGCTCTCGACTCTATTAGTTGTCTGGTTTTCAAAATGCAGATATCTGTCAGTCCAGGCGGATACAAACATCTCCTTGTACGGTGTCAACCATACATCCTTAAGATAATTAATCATACCTGGAAAGTTTTGCAACACTACCTCAAGGTCCGCCAATTTGCATACATAGGCATTCTCAGTTTCAGATTCCAGCAACATATTCCACATTTTGTAGAATGCATTCCAGGATTTCTTGTCTGTTATTGATGGCCTGCACTTGCTCAAAATACTCCTATAAATGTGCCACCTACAGAGTAATTTCTTAGCATCGGGAAATACCTTGGCAGACGCATTCATCAAAGCCAACTCTCTGTCCGTGACAATAACTCGCGGACCGGTGCATCCATCCATTGTTGACTGCAGACACCTTAAAGCCTAAGTATAATTGAACACTTTTTCTGAGTGCATGAACACGAATGCTATACAAAATGTCATATTAGTTGCCGTCACGCCGACAATCTCAAGGAGAGGCATCCTGTACCTGTTTATTATTTTTTTTATCAGTATCAAGAATATTCATTAAAAGGAGACGAGTAAAATGAACACGAAAGCTGGGAAAGAGAAATGAGTAAAAAAAAAACAAAGAAAAACAGTACCTATTTGTTTTATATGTTGCGTCCATCAATAACACGTGCGGGAATGCACGCCATCGCTCTAATGATCCTGGATGTGCGAAGAATAAATCTTCAAGGTCATTGGTTACAGCATTTGTTCGACTCTCGAAAATGTATCCTTCACGTTGTAGGAATGACATGACAACTTGCATCTAGGTTTTACCGGCTTTCTCTGCAATCCGAAATTTCTTGCGTGCATTGTATATGGTCTCAATGGTAGACATGTTATCCGGATTCTGCTTCTTCAACGATGTCAAGATATCTCGTGGCTTTACATTTTTCGTAGACAGATGTACCGTCAACTGGATTTCTGACTCAGAGAGCCGACCGAGGTATGGATGTCCCTCCATATATGATGCAGGGGCATGGTTATGTGTTTCACATACTACCATTGTCATCCAGTCATCACCTGTTGGCATTTTCACCCCTTTCACTCTGAAAGGACAATCTTTTTTTTTGTGCCTGTATCATTCTTGGAAGTTTTCTTGCTTCTGTATGTGCCACCGCGATCACATTGGAACAACAATCTAGGACTCTTCCCGATTATACTAGTGTCTGACCTTTTAATGACAATGATATATCCTAAATTGCGTCCAGTATTTTGAATCCAATCAATTAGAGATTGACGTGAATTAAATACCTGAAAATGTATTCATTTTGTTAGAAATTAACAACTTTTTAATAAAAATTGACAAAATAAAACATAATTGGAATTGAATTAATATCATACCATGTCCGTGGAAATTTCGTGTGTAACATTTTCATCCACATTTTTCTCTTCTTGTTTTATTTCGTTTCTGAAAATATCATCCTAACAACAATATACATTCACTTGAGCATCTGCAATTAATAAAAAAAATATTTCCTGAAATAATTAAAGAATTAAATATTTACCTGCTCACTTGAACCACTTGACAATCGCAGATCATTGGCCCAAATTCTCAGTTGATCCAAATTCATATCTTCTACTAGTATGTATATTGCCAAGAAGAACCATATCTATGTATATATAGACTAAAACACAGATATGATGGAACTAAAAAAACACATTTTAATAGAGAATATATTCCCTGCAGGGAATATATTCTCTATTTATAGAGAATATATTCTCTGCAGAGAATATATTCCCTGCAGCTACTAGTGAAATGAGGTTCACTTAAGTACACCCTTTGACACCCATTTATTTTCTTGATGAGCATAACAGAGGACAAGCAAAAATAGGATGGTGGTGCCGTCCGGTCTTGTCGTCCAAAGGCCCCCACGTCCAAGGGTCTTGTCGTCCAAGGGCCCCACGTCCAAGAGCCAACAGAGAGAGAACCGTGTCAACAAAAAAAAAAAAAAAACCTTTCAATCCCCCACGTGGAGTACACTGTAGTGTGGTAGTACTTAGATGTAAATAGCAAGGACAACCCCTAGTACTTAGATGTAAAAAGCAATGATGGCCTGGGATTGTGGGCGTCATAATACTCCTATGGCCGTACACCCACCTTTCATAAGGTGGGTGCAAGTACAAACTCGATGAAGATGCACGTCTGTTTTTGTACACAGTGGAAGTTTTGAAACAGTAGTCGTCGCAAAAAGCAAACGAAACAAACCCATACACGATTTGATGCAGAAAATCAATGCAAAACGAAGAAACAAAAAACAAACTCATGCATGGTTCGTATTGATAACGTGTTAGAAAAGAGAGGCCAATAGAAAGAACATTAGAGGGAGAAGAGAGAGAGAGTTTTCTATTATCTCATTATGTGTGTACAAAAATAAAGGGAAAAGCCTATTTATAGGCAAAATAACCTCATAATAGAGGAACCCTAATTCTAATCCAAACTCATCTTAAGTAGGCATCCACCCAAAATCCATATCTCATAACAATATTTGATTTTTCTTTTTGTATTTTTAACATGTATCATGTATGGCCTATAAATACCCCCACCCCCTCATTTCCCACCACACATCTCCACTCTCTTTAAGCTCTTTCTCATGCTCTCATGCTAAAAGATGCTTTTAGTTGAGTTAGTTTAGAAGTTCAACTCAAAGTTTTGAAGGCTTTCTCTCTCTAAATCCTTTTCAAATACTTTCAAGTCTTCAAGGATCAAGACCCATATGTCTAAGAACTTCTCAAAAGCGCTCTCTCTCTCTCTCTCCATCTCTCTTTTTGAGATAATTATTATTTACATTTCAACTCATATTTAGTATATGCATAATAACATTATATCAGTAATTCTCATTTTCTCCCCTTTCTTATAATATTCCATGTCACAAAAAATAAATTAAATATTTATATTGATTTTATTTTATCCTTTTTTTATAAACTTTAATCTTGATAAATGGCTGGACCTCTAAATATTATGACTTTGGCCTTGATCAGTTCAGTCCTAACTATCTATAGCTTTGGAAGAAAATGATTTGGAGGCACAGAATAATGAAGAACCTCCTGCCCATGTCTTAGCTCCAAAAAAAAAAAAAGAAATTAACATATCCAGTTTGGGCTTATTTCAGTAAAGTAGAGATGAAAGATGCCGCCGAAAATACTATCTTTAAGGCACAATGCAAGTATTGCAAACTGTTGTATAGCTGTTCTTCCTCGGTGGCGCAAGTCATCTTATGCGGCACATGAAATAGTATAAATCCAAACATGAAGGGGTGGAACTGGCGGTAAGGGATTAGGGGGTATACTTAATTGTCTCAAACCTCTTCTTCTAATCTTTTAGGAGGTTTTTAGTTACAACCAAAACAATGTTAGATATCTGGGAACACAAATTATCTGGGAACACAAATCTTTCCTCTCCTAGGAACATTGAACTAGCCAAAGAAGGAGCTACTCAAACAGAGAAAATATTGAACGATCCTGCTCAAAACATAGCTGCCATAGCCACTGCTGTTAATATGAATGGAAGGTTAAGAGCAGAGGGATGGGCTTCCCTCTTCAATGCTCCATCTGACCCTAGTAGAAATCTCTCTTTCTTTGAACCAAGGTCAACAAATAGCCCGGCATTGCTGAATTGCGACTTATAAGGAGAAGACTTGGATGAAGTTGCAGAAGAATGGAAAAACGCCCTTGTGGGGTCCTTTGTTGGAAAAAGGCCCCACTATCTTGTTGCAAGAGCAACTCTTTCTAAAGCCTAGAAATCAGAGGCAAGTATTGAATTTGAAGCTCTGCACAATGGGTTCTTCATGTTCAAATTCAAGTCATTTGCGGAAAGCCAATGAATTCTGGAAGAAGGTCCCCGGTTCGTAGGAGGACACCCTCTGGTTCTGAGAAGATGGTCTGAAGAACTCACATTCCAAAAAGAAGAGCTCAACTCAATACCGATTTGGATAAAATTCCCCAATTTGAAGCTAACTTGTAGATCGACTAGGGCCCTCTCCAAACTTGCGAACCGTGTTGGAACCCCTCTAGGCATGGATAAATTCACAGCCTCAGGGAAATGTTTAGCATATGCAAGAGTTTTAATTAGTTGAAGTCTCTATAGATGCTACTCTACCAGACTCCATTATGGTGGGCTGCAGGGGACAGGTATTTGAGCAGGTGATAGAGTATGCCTGGAAACCTAAGGCATGCCAAACATGTCAAACTTTCAACCATAATCAAAGGAACTGCCCAAAACAAGATGCTCAACAAGTGTAGTAACCCAAGCAGATGTGGGTTCCAAAATCTCAGCAGGCTTGGGACAAGGGTAAAGGTGTAGCTGAACCACAAGATGAAAATGAGCAAAATCATGGTTGGAAGCTACAAAAGTAGAGCTCAAAGGCTCAAAAAGAAACTGCGATTGTGGCCTCAACCAGCAAAAACAACAAACCTGCAAATAAATTCTCAATCCTTAGCTATCTGGAGAGTGATTCATCAGCTTCAAAAGATGAACTCATTAAGGCAGAGGCTTATGTTCAATAGAAAATTTCAAATGATACAAAAATTCAAACTCATGAGAGTGTCCTACAACAGGGAGAGATCCCGGCATTGAGCACTCTTAATGAAGATACTAACCTGGAATGTTAGGGGGCCTAAACAGGGTCCATATGCACCATGAAACAAGGAGCCTCATCGCCCAAAAAAACATGTCTTTTGTTGGTCTTCTGGAGACCAGAGCTAGAAGTAGCAACCTTCAACAAATCAGGAATACCATTATCCCAAACAACTGGATGGACCACAGGAGCATCAACCATTGCAGTACTGCTCTGGACTTGTCGGAGTCCAAGCATTAAAGTGACAATTCTGGAAGAATCAGCTTACCATATTCACCGCATGATTACCATGTTGCATGAAAATCTGCTGCTAACCATATGCTCTGGCGATAACACAATTCAGTGCACCATGAAATAAGGAGCCCCATCGCCCAAAAAAACATGTCTTTTGTTGGTCTTCTGGAGACCAAAGTTAGAAGTAGCAACCTTCAACAAGTCAGGAATACCATTATCCCAAACAACTGGATGGACCACAACAACATCAACCATTGCAGTACTGTTAGGATCTAGATTTGTTGGAGTCCAAGCATTAAAGTGACAATTCTGGAAGAATAAGCTTTCCATATTCACCTCATGATTACCATGTTGAATGAAAATCTGCTGCTAACCATATGCTATGGCAATAACACAATTCAGGGTCGGCGACAAATATGGACTTCTCTCACAGCTTGTGCCAAGTCTATAACCTCTCATTGGATTGTGATGGGGGACTTAAATTCAGTTAGGTGGAGCAATGAAAAGATTGGAGAAGCCAAACCAAACCTGACTTCTATGAATGAACTCAATGATTGCATTGATAACTGTGGTTTAGAGGATATACAACTAAAAGGACAATTGTATTATTGGTCGAACTCTTCTACTGGTCCAACTAGAATTGCCTGCAAGCTTGATATAGCATTGGTTAATTCTCAATGTATGAATTTTGGGCTACAACTTGAAGGTACTTTACTCCCTCCCAGTTTGTCTGATCACTCTCCTGTTTTAATATCTACAGCTATAACTAGATCTATCAAGGTTCATTTTCGGTATTTTAACTTCTGGGATAAAGAGAACGGCTTCTTCAAAATTGTTAATGATGCTTGGAATATAAACATTTCTGGTACCCCCATGTACTGTGCTGTTAAGAAGCTAGCTAATGTTGAGAAGGCTCATAGACAATGGCTCATGTCTAAGCCAACCATCCCTGCTCAAATCCAATCAACCAAACAGAACCTGGAAAGCATTCAAGTCAAGATCAACTCCAACCAAAATTGTGAAACTCTTCTGGAAAATGAAAAAGAAGCTAAAAGAACCTTAAGTAGACTTCTTCAACTTGAGGAAAGTATGCTTAAGCAGAAGGCTAGGGAGAAAAGCCTGAATTTGGGAGATAGTAACTCAAAATACTTCTACTCTTTGTTGAACTCCAAGAAAAAAAGAGCAACTATCTCCTCTATTCAGGACTCTGATGGGGCTATTTATACCAACCCTGAACATATTGAAGATATCTTTATTAACCACTTCCAAAGCATTTTGGCACCAACTGATATCAGACCTGAAATTTTATGAGGGGCTACCAGAATGGATTACTAGTTCTAATTTAACCAATCAATGCAGCAGAAATAAACCAATCAGACAATATAAAACTAGTTATCTACCAATCACACACCACAAGAAGCCAGACACAATAATTAGCGTGGAAACCCTATCCAGGGAGAAAAACCACGAACCAGAAATCAAGAGTTCACGAACAGTTACAAGATATACTCACAAGCTCCTTTACCTCAGTCTGTACCTCGACCTAAGGACTGTAGTTATTCTTGCAAAGAACTCACTGACACGACATCCACCGTGCCCCATTCTCCTTACTTGATCTCCTTACACCTTGTCAACCAAGATGATCAATCTTCTACAAGAAAAGTAGAAGCAGCAACAACCTTCTAGAGTAGCCATTCCGAATAGTCTCTCAATGGCTCTAGAGAATAAAATCTCTCTAAGATATCTCTGACTCAGATCAATGAGAGTTGTGTGTGTATCTATGGTTGAGAGAAACACCCTATAAATAGCCTCAAATTCGTGCCTTAGACTTAGTGCACAAGTTGGACTCAAACTGGGAAAGATAGTCTCAAAGGAAACTAATTCTTGTTAAAATAGGAGACTTTCCCATTTCTGCGCACGTTGTCCAATCGATCGGACTGTGCATCTGATCGATCGGACCATCCAAATAACTGGATGCTTTTTCTGACCGATCGATCGGTCTGAGGCTCCGATCGATCGGGCCTGGGGAATTTCGCCCGGTCTGCTTTTTTTCTTCTATTCTTCACTTCAACTCTTCCGGCGACACAACCACAGTCCACTCTAAAATAAATTAGAAAATACAACTCAAAGGACCCAGAGTTTTGTCCAACCCATGAATTAGGCAATAAAAATACTAACAATCTCCCCCTTTGGCAATTCATGGACAAAACTCCCTAGAACAATACAAATGATCTACCCAAGAGAAAAACCCAAAATACATTGAATTTTCAACCCAAAAGAAAATCAGCATCTGTAGATCTTTGCTTGTTTCTCCCCCTGGCTTCAGTATTCTCCCCCCTTTTGACCACAATTGACAAACAATTTTGTTTAAGCAGCTTCTGTCAATCTGGATTCTATAGCTCCCCCTAAATAGACTCCCCCTCAAGATGATCTTCGTATCAGCACTGGGGTGGGGGCTTGATCTTGTAGATCAGTGGTGATGAAGCTTTGGCACACACATTTGCATTTTCAGATAGTTCAGCATAGTGTGTACCAAGACAGATGGAAGGTCTTCTTTCTCGACCCAGACAGCTTTGGTTTTCATAGGTGACGCTTCCTTCTGCCTTTTCCATTGCTTTTCTTTTGGAGACTTTCGCAGCTTATTGCAATGGGGTCGAATGTATTCTTTAATTCCACAATGATGACAAGTGGGTATACGTTCAGGACGTGGCACATTCTTCTTGTTGGCAGCTGTAACATGAACAGTAGGATTAGTAACAACTGAATTTTGAACAAAACAATCAATACCTTTGGCTTTTGAAGTAGATGCCCTGTCAGTGTAGCCAATGCCACGCATGTTATTCTTTGCCTTTTAACTGCACATGATGTCATCAAGTTTTTTAGACCCAGCATTCATCCTGTTTAGTGAAGCCTTCTTGTATTCAACTCAGAAAGAACAATTTTGAGTCTTCCTTGCAAGTCGGTATTTTCAGCTTTCAAGGTCTCCATATCATGATTAATCAAAACACACTTCTGTGCTTTAGCAGTCAACATATCTGCCAATTTGTTATTTTCAGCCTCTAAGTGACTCACTTTTGTAAGAGCTTCAAACAATTCAACTTGTAAAGAAGTATTCTGCTCTTCAGATTCTTTCCAGCTTGTAGCCACTTTCATTCATCTTGAGCATCTTCATGGTCTTTGCAAGCAATAAATGATATTCAGCTTGCCAATCATGTTCTCTCTCTGACTCACTAGCATCTTGATCAGTCCCTTCATTAGAACTAATGGAGTAGCAGAAACAGAAGTTGCCATGAATGCCATAAAATTTTCTTTGCTAGCATCAGGTTTCTCAGATTCGGATTTTTTATCATCTTCCTCAGAAGTATCATCATCCCAAGTCAGATTGAAAGCCTTCTTTCTTGGCTTTTTGTTAGCACAGTCACTAGCAATGTGTCCATAACCATGACACTCAAAACATTTAATCCCTTTAGAAGTTTTCTTCTTTACAAAATTTTTAGGGACTTTCAAATCACTTTTCTTCCCCTTGATAAAAGCTTGAAATTGCTTCATAAATTCAACAGCAACTTGGGGATCAATCTCCTCAGAATCAGAATCAGAATCACTAGCAATTTTCTTGTATGATTCTTTGGATGCTCTCAAAGCAATACCTTTGGATTTTGATTTTCCATTTGTCCTTAGGTTTGCTTCAAAAGTCTAAAGGTTGCCAACTAATTTCTCAGCTTTGAGAATATTTAGATTTTTATTCTCCTCTATGGCCACAACCTTTGCATCGAACCTTTCTGGAAGAAACCGCAGAATCTTTTTTACAACTCTATTTTCAGGAATTGGCTCTCCCAAAGTAAAGGTATCATTCACAATTGTATTTAGCTTTGAATTAAACTCATCAAAAGTTTCATCATCTTCCATCTTTATGGTTTCAAAGGCTGTATATAATTTCTGAAGTTTCGACTATTTGATAGTGTCAGTCCCTTCATGCACAGTCTGTAGAATATCCCAAGCTTCTTTTGCAGTGGTTCATGTAGAAACTCTACGAAACTCAGATATGCTAACTCCATTATAAATAGCATCCAAAGCCCTAGAGTTGCAAGTGGCTGCCAATTCTTCATCCTTTGTCCACTGTTCTTCAGATTAAAAACTGGTTATCCCATCAGTAGTGACGTGGGCAAGGAATAGCATTTCTCAATAGATTTCCATACTTTCAGATCTATGGCTTTTACAAAGGCAACCATTCTGGCTTTCCAATAAGCATAATTAGAACCATCCAGCAGAGGAGGCTTATTGGTTGAAGTGCCTTCGTGGTAGACATCCATTCTAGCAATATTTGGATCAACACAATAAAATAGTGCAACCCGCTCTGATACCAATTGAAATTTTATGAGGGGCTACCAGAATGGATTACTAGTTTTAATTTAACCAATCGATGCAGCGGAAATAAACCAATCAGACAATATAGAACTAGCTATCTACCAATCACATACCACAAGAAGCCAGACACAATAATTAGCGTGGAAACCCTATCCAGGGCAAAAAACCACGAACCAGAAATCAAGAGTTCACGAACAGTTACAAAATATACTCACAAGCTCCTTTACCTCAGTCTATACATCGACCTAAGGACTATAGTTATTCTTGCAAAGAATCCGCTGACACGACATCCACCGTGCCCCGTTCTCCTTACTTGATCTCCTTGCACCTTGTCAACCAAGATGATCAATCTTCTACAAGAATAGTAGAAGCAGCAACAACCTTCTAGAGCAGCCATTCCGAATAGTCTCTCAATGGCTCTAGAGAATAAACTCTCTCTAAGATATCTCTGACTCAGATCAATGAGAGTTGTGTGTATTTATGGTTGAGAGAAACACCCTATAAATAGCCCCAAATTCGTGCCTTAGACTTAGTGCACAAGTAGGACTCAAACTGGGAAAGATAGTCTCAAAGGAAACTAATTCTTGTTAAAATAGGAGACTTTCCCGTTTCTGCGCACGTTGTCCGATTGATCGGACTGTGCATCCGATCGATCGGACCATCCAAATAACTGGATGCTTTTTCTGACCGATCGATCGGTCTGAGGCTCCGATCGATCGGGCCTGGGGAATTTCGCTCGGTCTGCTTTTTTCTTCTATTCTTCACTTCAGCTCTTCCGGCGACACAACCACAGTCCACTCTAAAATAAATTAGAAAATACAACTCAAAGGACCCAGAGTTTTGTCCAACCCATGAATTAGCCAATAAAAATACTAACAAGACCTCCTACTCAATCTGACCTCTCCCACATTACTATTACTGGCAAGCTCAATGGAGAAGATGCCACCCAATTACCCAAATTTGTAAGCCTATTAGAATCTCCGAAATTGAATTTGCCATTAAGAGCTCTAGCCCTTGTAAATCACCGGGGCCGGATGGATTCAATGCTCATTTTTTCAAAGTGTGCTGGCAAATAATTGGAAAAGATGTCTCCTCAGCTATTCAAGATTTCTTCTAATGTGGAAAGCTTCTGAAACAAGTCAAGAACACTTTCATTGCTCTGATTCCTAAGGTGGAATCACTCACCTATCCTTCTGATTTCAGGCCAATATGTTTGACAAATGAACTTTACAAAATCATTGCATGAGTCTTGGCCAATAGGCTAAAACCTTACATGAGCAAGCTCATCAATCCCTGTTAGTCTGCCTTCATCCCTAGATGAGCCATCAGTGACAACATCTTGCTTTTCCATGATCTCATCAATGGTTTCCACCTGAAGAGAGGCTGTCCATAAATGTGCTTAAAGTTGGATATTACTAAAGCTTTTGACAGCATTAGATGGGACTTCCTAGAATCAATTTTGAAGACATTTTCCTTCCGTACACAAGTAATAAAATGGATAATGGAATGCGTAAACTGGCCTTCTTTCTCGGTGCTTGTAAATGGCAAGGCTTCAGGATCTTCAAAAGCAATCATGATTTGAGACGAGGCTGCCCTCTCCCCATAACTATTTTGCTTAGTGATGGAGTTTTTTTTTCCACTGGGATATCTGCTTGTACGACCAATGGTATGATTCCTTCCCCTTTCCACAAGGAGTCTCCCTTAATTTCCCATTTGCTTTTTGCAGACAATGTGATGATCTTTGCCAAAGAAAATACCATTGCTGCTGGGAATATCAAGAGATTTCTTGAGGACTTCAAATTCCATGTTGGCTTGGGTATAAACTGCGAGAAAAGGACAGTGTTGTTATCAAATTGTGATGATTGGTCCAAGTCTATTATTGCAACCACCCTCAATTTCAAACAAGGTGAAATGCCCATTAAATACCTTGGTATCCTTTTGATCTCTATAAGAATCAAATTGAAGCAATGCGGTCCTTTATTCAACAAGCTAAGACAAAGACTATCTGGTTGGAAGGCAAAGCTGCTATCATTTGCAGGTAGAATAGAACTCATCAAATCCACACTCTTAACTTTGCATATCTTTTGGGCCTCCATTTTCCTAATTCCTAAAGCATGGCTACAAACTCTTGAGAGACATATCAGAAATTTCTTCTGGGGTTTTTTTGATGACACCAAAAAGATGAAAACAATTTCATGGAGCAAAATATGCCAACCTATAGAGCAGGGAGGGGTTGGATTAAGATATGTAAGAGCAATTGTTGATGTTGTTATTCAGAGGCAAGTGTGGTACATCGCAAGCAGAAGAAAGTCTATATGGGTGGAATGGGTCTACAATAAATACATAAAGATAAATTCCTTCTGGGATCTTCGTGTTCCATCAAAGCCTTCATGGGGGTGGAAAGGTATCATAAACGAAAGAGCCTCTGTTCTCCCTCATGTTCACCATTTAATTGGAAATGGCAAAAGTACTCATTTTTGGCTTGATCCTTGGCTATCATGTGGTAGACTGGTTGATATCTTTGGAGAAAGGCTAATTTTTGACATGGGACTTGGAAGGCAGATCAAAGTTAGTCAATTTATTGTTGATGGTGTCTAGACAACTAGTGTCTAGACAATTAATCAAAGTGCTTCAAATCACCTTGCTGACATCTTCCAAATCATCAATGGACTTCATCCTCCAGACACAAACTTTGAAGATGAAATTATATAGAAAGCATCTGAGAATAGAAAATTCAATCTTAATTCAATGTTTGGAAGCTCTAACAGGTCTTCAACCTATTCTTGGCACGACAAGATCTGGTTCAAGGGAAGAATAAACAAGCATTCTGTTTGTGCTTGGATGGCCCTCTTAAATGGTATGAAAACGAAGGATGTCGTAGCATCTAGGAATATCATTACAAACATAAGCTGCCCTCTTTGCACCTCTTCTTCAAAAAGTAGCATCCATCTATTTGCTCAATGCCCTTATAGTACTTCTGTTTGGGCTGGAATTCTTTCCAAATTCAATGTTACCAATCCCCAAGTTGGGTCTCTTGAAGAAGCTTTGAATAGTACTGCAACAATTGTGACCACAATAAGAAAGGAAATACCACCTTGGCCCGGCTCTGTTTTCCAGCCTTCATATGGTCAATTTGGAAAGAGAGAAACTACCGCATATTCCGTAACAAAGCAAAACCATGGGAGCACACACTGACTCAAATCCTTCAGAAAATTAGAACTAGAGCTCTATTCTTTTGTCTTGATGTTTCCAGCTCTATAGCAGCTTCTTGGGACTTGCCTTTCGCTCCTCCAATAGATTCCCACGTGACGATCAAGAATCATGAAGATTGGAACCCATTCATCTCTCCACAAAATGGATTTAGTGTCGGCTTCCTGACAAGATGCAGTAAAGAACCCAACTTGGACACTAATCAAAGAGGATCAAGACATGTTCAAAGCCTTTTTTACCATCATCTCCCATGTGGCCAAGCACTGCCAAAATCTTATCATCTACTCAGATTGCAAGATACTCAGAGAAGGATTTTTGGATCTATCCATATCTCCTTGGCAACAGAGACTCAAAGTTAGGACTTTAAATGCTCTAATCAAGAACCTGAAAGTTGAGATCTTTAGTAAATCTTCTGAAGCTGGGACCCATCTTCCTCGTAGAGCCAGTAGGTACAGAAGTAATGGCCAATCAACTGGACTTGCTGATTAAGCTTGCTATGTTCTGCCCATTTCACTCACATTGTTGCTGTGTTTTTTTGGGCTTTCTTATATTTTTGTCCTCTCCCTTTGCCTCCTTGTATAGCTACGCATTGGGTTGAGCTTTTCTTCCTGTTTTTAGTAGGCGGTCTTGTGGTGGTCTTAAAATTGGTTTGGATTCTCTCTCTTTCATTTCTTTGTCAAGAGTAGGTAAGCGATCTTGGAGCTACCTCTCATTCTTTTGTTCTTTGTATTCTCTCTTTGGAAATACAAATCTTAACTTTCCAAAATATATATATATATATAATGTTAGATATTGCTTAGTTAAATTTATAATACTTAATGAATTATCCTTTACTTTTGCTGAAAGTGACTATTTTCAAGAATTTATGAATTTATCTTTCACACACAATTCAAAAGGAAAATTAGAATAACTGCCATAAAAGATGCAGTCAAAATACTTAACAAGGGGAAATCGGATTTAAAAAATTCTTTTTCAACATATATATATGCTAAAATAGCTTTGACTTCTTATTTATGGACTTCAAAACTAAATCTTAGGTACATGGCATTAACTGCCTATTTTATATATGAACAATTGCAATTGCAGGAAAAAAGTTATTTCATTTTCTTTACTTGAGTACCTATATACTGGTACTAGGATAATGCGCAGTATCATTAAAAAGACTAGAGAATATAATATTAAAAATAAAAAAATTTCTATGACCTTAGATAATGCAAGCTTAAATAACAATGCTATAGAAATAATAAAACTTGTGATCCCACTTTTTCATATTAGATGTCTATGTCACATCTTAAATCTTATAGTACAAGATGGTATATCATTTATTATGAATATAATTGAGACTATTCAAAGCAATTCAAATTGCATTATTTAATCTCCTTTTAGGATATAAATTCGGGAAAGATTATGTGTTACTTATTGTAGAAGACCTAGGAAACCACCACAAGATGTAAGGCATAGGTGGAATTCCACCTATACCATGTTAAACTTGGCTTTAGAAAATAAAGATGTAGTTAATCAATATTATACTTTATACATTTAATTTAGGAGATGTAGGATATTTTGTACGTAATGACGTGTGGAAAGCTATTCAAGTGAAGGTTTTTCGTGAATTAAGTCCTTTTTTATTAACTGCAAAAATGAAGACACCGGTCTCAATTTTAAATGCTAGCTTGGTAGAATGCAAGTAAATATCGATAGTTCATGCTTTCTGCCATGGCTCGTGATTTACTAACAGTTCTAGTGTCTACAGTTAAATCAGAATATGCTTTTAGAGTAAGTTGCTGACTATTGGCGACAAGATGACAAGTTTAGCGGAAGATACAGTATATATATATATATATATATATATATATATATATATATATATATATATATATATATGAACGTGCCTACGGGACTGGTTTTTGGTAGAAAGGAGGGAGCGAAACAATTAGAGTAGAGGTTGAAGAATCAAAAGATGATTTTGTAGGGATAGATATATCATAGTAGCTGGAGTTGGAATCTTTATTCAAAGTTGTATTCTTTTTTCTTTTTAAGTTACAATTTTTTATTTCAAATTTAGCATCTTTTTTTTTCAAGGTTCTTATTTTGGTTCCATGATATTATTTTATTCAATAATGTAATTTTCTTCAAACATATAATTTTACTCAAAGTTGGAATACAAAGTTATAATTTTCCTTTCAAATTTGTAATTGACTTTCCTAGTTACTAAATTAAAAGTTGTATTCTAAATTGTAATTTTAATGGTGTCCATTTCAAAGTTGTGAAGTTTTTCAATTGGTATTCAATTTCTAATTTTCTATTTCTTTAATGGTATTCAGGTTTTGAGTATCTTAACCAAAACAAACAAGCCCTAAATATTCTTTGAAATTTTTTTTTTAAATAAATTGACGAAAAGGAGTAAGCCCAGGTCTAGCTCGGCCTGGCCCACTGGGACCATACTTGGCCGAGCACACGGTGCCCAAACACGACACGGCCCAGCCCAACCCAGGCACAACTGGGCCAGTGAAAATATGGGCCTTACTGTACCTTCATCTCGAATCTAGGTGCTAGGTGGGAGACAAATTTTACAGAATTCATAAAACCCCAGCCATCCTCTCATCTCTAGTGAGCAAAGAGAAACAAACTCCCAAGAAGAATTCATTCGATTGAAACAGATAGTATTTTCCTCCCTTTCTCTCATGAATGATCTTCTTGTAAGGGGTGATCCCTATTTTCTTCATCCTGGCTTCATAAATTTATGATGCAACATGCAATCAGTACATTAGCTGGTTTGGGTTTCTGAAGAGCTTGGTCATGAATTGTGTAAAGTTAGATTCCAAGTGATTTTTTTTTATTTGATTTGGAACTTGGTTTTCTGTTTATGGGAGTTGGGATATCAGAAATTTCAGTATTTCAACTTGTTTTTCCTAAAATTTCATGAAATGGGGTGGTTTTCTTTAGAGCCTTATTTGCAAGGAATCAAATTTCTAGGAATTTAGAGGAAAAATGTGGTGAAACAAAGGATTATTAGAGATGTGATAGCTGAAGGATATAAGGTGGAGATGTAGATGAGACGCCTGCTGTCCTAGGATTTGATTTACTAGTGTGGTGGCAGGATATTTGTTTGCCATCTCTGCTTAATGCAAGTGTATGGTGGATAATTTGCCATTGAGTGTTCAACTGCGTAAGATGCACACCATAGATAGGACTTGCATTTCTAGTGAAGTGTTGGAAGAGTTTATGAGATTTTCTTTTGGATCTATGGCAGAGAATGTTGGTGGCCATACAACTGGGAGGAGCATTAAGGTTACAGGGAAGCAGATTAGAGCTCAAACTCTGCACCTCTATAAAGAATAGTATACCTAACCAATTCAACAAGGCATCATTGGCAAAAGATCCCCTTCTATATATTATTAGATTGGACCCTAAAAAATAGTCATGATACTGCCATGCCAACTGATTATAAAATTTATGAGGTTCTGCCTCACCATTGATGGGCCACACCCTTAATTGCTACAATGAGATGGTGATTTTAACAGTATGATCCATGGATACAGATTGAATAGGGATCGTACTCCGTTAAACCTTTTTGACTGCATTTGCAGGCTAGTGATTATATGATTAAGAACATCAGAGAATTTATGGGACATGGCTCATCTAGGATCATGTACAGATGGGGATACAATGGAAGAGATGACCACTGCCGGCATAAGTGTGTCACATATAAGCACAAAGTACATAGTTTTCCTTCTAAATCTATCCCCTTGTCTCCTTCCAATCGTCTTCATGAACATATTATTCTAGACCTTTTTTTAAATGTAAGGTTCGTTTTACATGCTAAAACCATTTTATAAGCATTGTACTTGTTGCATTGTAAATAAAATATGAAAACAAATGCATGGTTGTTGATGGAAAATAATGATAGAATATTAAGAACTAAGTACAAGATTTGAAATCAGGGGTTGGTCGCATACAGTCTGGGGTCGGCACTTGGGCAGGTTGGAAGAAAGGAACAAAATAATAGAATGAAGAATCTGAATAACTTTAGTGGCCTATCTATGTGGAATCTTTACATTGAACTTGCCATAGAATACACATCTTCAAGATTCCAATTAGTTCAATGAGTCCCTAGCTCTTGGATGATTCAAACCCGATGAACAATTTTAGACAATTATGCTAATCCATGAATCATTGGAACCTTTCGCAGACAAACGATGCTAACAAAACTGTCCAAAAGTATGTTGTTCATTTGAGGGAAACACGCAAACCATGAGACCCATCCAAGAGGCGGGTCCTTATCAATGCGCCTTAGTCTATGATACATGGATACTAGTATATGCTCAGGATATCCATATTTGAAGTACGTGACTAGCACTGGAGCTGAATATAGCCCCAGTACTTGTAGCATACAAATTAATGTATATCCTTCTGTACCTAGTTCATTGTTTCATATGGTGTTTTTGTACTTTTTTTACATAAAAGTTACAGAGGCTTGTGAGTAATGATTATTAATTTAGAAATGCTCTAAGAGGTATAAAATACCTTGTATAAATTTCTTGAGATGAAATATGAAATTTCGTGTTATGTATATAACCATAGCCGTATTCGTCGTGGATTTCTGAACATGTAGAGTTGTATGATCGTATTCCCAATTTTTGTACTAATGTCCATGTTGACATCTGTATCTGGCATCAAAGGCATGTGCACCATTAGATGGTGAAGATGGCCTTATGCCTATACACTTAAAGTTGCTAACTGCATGGATCAATGTTAAACATTTTCTGCATCAAATTAGAATTTACAAACTTTGTGGTTGTACTTTCGGAAACTTGGCTTCTTCTCAAGTATCTCAGTTTGTAACTGAAATCATAAACCACAGTAGCAATCATATCAACGAAGGCATTTGGGGATTCTGCATTGATTCTCAAACTTTGACTTCGAGCTGAAAATTAGGAGTTACAAGTTTTGATATGTGTCGATTTTACTTGTTTTATGAAAAATCCAGTTGCTTAATCACAGTGAACAAAAGAAATTAGAATCATTGGTCATTTAAGGAATGAAAGAATGATTTACAAGGATGGGTGCACACTTGGACTAACATACTCTTTATTTCATCTGTTCAGCGAACAGTCACACAGTCACTTTTATTTCTCTCCCTTTAGTGCCCAGTTTAACTAAAGGTCTTTTACTGCAAGTAAGCAGTAGTAAGCTAGATTTATTTTACTGATACTGGTAATACACCTTCTTATTTTATGCTGGAATGCCCATGAAATGCAGTTTGAAGTAAATTCATTGGTTGCATAGCGAAACTGCAAATTGGGTAGCTATGATCTAGCATTTCCAGCATGAAGCAGCCACAATGGGCTTGGATTTCCACCCAAGAACCAAGCATCCCTTCTCTTCTGCAATAGTATAACCTTCACAGACCTTATTCTTCCCCAGCCATTGCTTGGCCTGGGCAATCATCTTGATGGGTGAAGGTTGAAATCCAGCCCTGCTCATCCTCCGACGCCACTGGTCAACTCTCTCATGGCGTTCAACCCTCGCAGGTCCCTCGCAACTGACTATATTCTTAATCTCCTCTGCGAAGTAGAACTGCTCCATCTTAGCGCGTCTAGTGTCATACTTAGGTAGCATTGCATCGAGCGAGTCAAAGATAGCAGAGTAGTAATGCAAAGCCTCCATGAACCTTCCAAGAAAGAATGGTCCATTGTGGCTGGAGTCCTGCTCAACCAGCACTAGAACCTTGGGGGAAAGCTCATGAATTATCTGCAAGACAGCATTCAGAGCACCCCGGCTCTCTTTCACCACACAATGCAACTGCAGGATGCTGTTGACCACAAGAACCTCACCATCGAGTTTCTTGAAGCTTTTAGCTCTCAAGTTCTCCAAATTGCTTTCCACCACAGAGAACTCAAGTTGTATTCCTAGGCCTTTAGCATAGAGCTCAAGATCATCACCGATGGATTGGAGGCGGTCGCCGCAGGGGCCGACACCTGTTATGCGAACACAGCGAGGTGGGCCGCCAGCGCGGTTGGCTAGGCTGTGGATCAGCCTGCGCCACTGGTGGCCATGTGGGAGGCCAAGGGTCATGCCCAAGTCCACCACATGAACCAAATTCTCTCCCTCAAAGGCTTCCAATATCGAAGCGTTGGCCACAAAGTGGCCAAATTGAATATGTGGGCATACCTCATAGACGAGGCGTAAGGCCTCTTCCTTCTTCTCTGAAGTCCTGGCCATGGGGGCGACGACGCCAACTGCCCCTAATGGCTGAACTAGTGCAAGCCGGTCTGTAAGGCCCTGAACAAAGCACGAAGCAACACGCTGGAAGGAAGTTCCAAACACCAATGCATTTGCGCGAAGCTCGGACAGAAGCATTGAAGCCTGTGACCTATCCCGACAGGCAACTGCCTCAGCGCAGGCGATGAGTAGTTGCACCAGCCTCATTCCATCACCAATCCCCACTTCCTCACCACCATCTTCTGTGTCTTCCACCGTCTCGGATGTTTCTTCCACGGCCACAGCTGCCAAGACCCTTTGAGTATATGACCATATGTGATCCCGGAACTGAAGCCGTGGCAGGCTATTGAGCTGTTTATAAAGACTATCACCATTGCCACCGCCACTATAAGGATAGATATTGCTTCCTATGGACTCATCTCCACTTAGTGTTGTCTTGATCCTCTTATTCAGCCTGTGGCTATCAGGGGAGGTGGGAACCCAGGTGGAGGAGCTGTTCTCCCAGAAGGGTAGATAAGGGGGTGGTTGATTGCAAGATACAGCTGAAAGAGTAAGATCAAGACCATACCCCATCCCATGGGTCAGGCTACTTATCTCCTCTGATTCACTGCAGAGACTAAGAGCCATCCTGTGCAACAATTGTATTTGTTTTCTTCAAAAAAGATTTGCAACAAAGCTCTGAAGACCCCCATCCCATCCATGGAGGGGAGATTTATATGGAAACCATGGCTTGTCATTGTCTTAGGCGGGAAAACCAAAGACAAAGCCTCGTTTTATAACAGAAGAAGAAGCATGCTGATTGGACTGTCTGCCTTAAGGTTAGCATTGAAGGAATGGGTGAAATGGAAGGCCAGGATTGGCTTTCAGAGTCAGCAACTCCAAGAGTTTTGGAGGTCCTTGTTTGTCTCCATTCTCTAGCCGGTCACCGCGGGAGCTACATAGGAGAGGCGGTGACATTATATTTGGTTCCCTTTCTATGCTTGTGTTAATGTTTTATACTCTGCTTTCCTATGCTCCTATGCTCTTCATTGTCTACACCTATGTTTCTAATTTATATACATGTACTAGGATGACCATGTTGGTTGATTAATTTCACATGTAACATACAGTTTGTTATTCAGAGCCATTCAAACTAATGGCCTATCTTTGCTTCATTTTCAGGAACCATATCCCATCTAATTTTTCAAAGAAAGACTCAAATATTAGTTTAGATTTTTTTTAATGGCCTACTGCATGTCTGATGACAACCCTCTTCCTTTTTCTGTGCTTGGAATGGAACATACATGGTGGAGGAATATACTGAAGCTGGACATTACAAAATGGGGGTGAGAAGGGTCCATCGATGATACCTGATACTTCAAAATAGGCAATGTATTGTGTTGTGTCGTATCTGATACTTCACTTTTCATAAGTAAAATCTGTATCCTTGCCATATCCAGGGCCTCCCTACCATGTCCATGCCGTATCTGGACATCATAGGGGTCCACAAAAATGCTCAACCAATGCTGCTTGGAGAAGGGATTTTTCTCCTTTCTTGTGTTCCTATGACCCTTGTTTGGCAACCAGAAACAATCTGTCAAACATTGGGGCCCTCCAGGAAAGTTGATAAGCACTTTCACCAGTTGGAAGCAAGAGAATTCAGACACAATATTGGTTTACAAATTTTTAATTCACAGAGAATCATCCTTGTTAAACTCCTTCTACATTTTGGTCTTTTAAGTCTTCGGCCAGCAGCCAGATCTCTTCTATGTATGAATTTATAGTGGATTTTTAATTGCTGTTTCTCAGCTTACAATGTAGTATATATTGTATTATAAGGAATCTTCCTAGGTTCCCATCTTGCCATGAACTTGTATCATTGGATTCTTGAATATTTTAAAAACATCCCCTATGTTAACAGGTGCAACAAGCTACCATTAGATTCTTGTGGGGCCGTTTCATGAGAATGAAAAATACATAGTTATTTTAACAGTTCAAGAACAAGGCTTCTTTGTGCAAGTATCCTTGGAAGAGTCTGATGAGGGGATTTTCTCAGCTCATAGGGCCCACCTAGATGCATCCCTATCAGTCTGGGTGATTGGGGGTTGGTGTTGTATGAAGGGGATAGAGTAATCAAAGGTGGGTCAAGTCAGCCAATAGATCTGGACCACATATGAATGGGTAAGGTGAATAGAAAGTAGCAGCAGAATTGGAAGGTAGGACTAGTGATGATGAATGTAGATAATTGAATTGGAGAAATGATCCTATCCTGCCTTCATCATGGTGGTGGAAACAGATTTTTCACTTTCCAGTGTGGAGCCTGCCACTGTAATACCCTATTATGTACGAATACTTCAAAATGGGCAACATATCGCGTTATATTGTATCGGATACTTCACCTTTTACATGTAAAATTCGTATCATTTCCATGTCCATGACAAGTTCTCGCCGTATCCATGCCGTAGCTGGGCATCTTAGGTTATACCCGAGAATTATTGCGATAATATCACTATATTTACCTGAGAATTTTCGCAATAATTATGCATTTTCAAAAAATGAGAAAAAGCTAAAAGAAAATAGTGAAAAATTAGAGTAAGCATTGATCATGTGGAAAATGATTATTTCCTGAAAATGATTATTTGTGGCACAGTGTCTCATTTTACTTGATCATGTGTTTTCCACATGATCCATCCAATGGCGTATGTGGCTCTGATTCACTTTACATTAGAGGCAGTGACTTCTACTGGGCCAGGTTGATGCTCTGTTATGATCAGATTGGATAAAAAAAGATTGGCCCACAACTATCAATCAAATTACCAACCCATTTGAACAATGCTTGTATCTATCTATCCCTTTTCTGTATTGTTACTTAGTTTGATGGAAAAGCCAAATAAACCATGTAGATTTAGGTCTGTAACTGTGTTTTCATCCATGGACCATGCTCTGGTGGGCACAAACACAGGTCCATTGATTTTCAAGATGGCCCCATTGAGAGTTTTAATCTATTTTGAATTGTTTCTGCTACAATATTTCTTGAATTAGGCGGGCCCACCCAACTATAAAATTTATAAGGCTCCTCAACCAATTATTAAAAAAAAAAAGAAAAAGAAAAACACTAAGGGTCCTCCCCCCCGACCCCCCAAATTGGATCTAAACAAGTAGGCCCCATTAAGGAGGATCACAAATTTCTCAAGAGTTTGAGCATAAGAGGATCCAAAAACATGAATTAGTCCTCTTCTAAACATCAGCTTCATTGATTCATTGATCTTTATTTGCCATATAATTTAATGAAAACCCATGCATTAATACTGTAAAAATCAAACTGCTGCAAAGTACAATAGCTCGGGTTTTTGGCATGGCTCATTCACAGAGCAAGCTGGAACGGGTCATAGATCTCGTAGATCGAGTTTGTGGGGTGCAATTGCTTCAGTTGGGGATTTGTCTTCTGTAAGTGGGGAAGTGTTGTCCAAAGGGGTGGGTTCTGTGGTGGGGGATGGGAGGGCCATTAGGTTTTGGTTAGATGATTGGGTTGGGGTGGGTCCCTTGTGTGAATATTTTCCTAGGGTCTTTAGATTAGTGTCCAATAAGGAGTCTGTTGTCAGTGAGTGTTATGAGGTGAGGGATGGTTGTACTTTATGGGATGTGAACTTTAGAAAAAGTCTTCGTTTCTCAGAGGATGTCCAGTATGGGGAGTTGTTGAGTCTTCTCTCTAACGTTTTTTTGTACAGGGTTTCTAAGGATTTTAGGATTTGGAAGCCATCCATATCAGGAGAATTCTCCGTAAAAGCATTCTACTCGGCTTTGGAGGGGAACCATCTCCCTAGAGCTCCTTCTTCCCTTGTTTGGACGGGTTTGGTTCCTCCCCGAGTGGAGGCTTTTTGTTGGTTAGCAGTGGCAGCTAAGATCTCAACAGCAGATAACTTGAGGAGAAGAGGATTGACATCATCCATCATCAATGACACTTGTGTGATGTGTCATAAGGAGTTGGAGTCGGTGAACCATCTTTTTCTTCATTGTGAGTTTACATCCAATGTTTGGGGCCATTTTATTGGTAGGTGTGGTGTTGATTGGTGTTGTCCTGAGAAGATTGCTGATGCGGCAGTCTTGGTTGGGAGGTTGTTTTGTTGGTTGCGGTCGTATTCTTTGGAGGATAACTCCATTTGCTATTTTGTGGTCCATTTGGAAGGAAAGAAATGATATAATTTTTAGGGGTTCCTCTTCAACTTCTGCGGAGTTGATTTCTAAGATCACTTTAACGATTGCAAAGTGGGCTTTGGGTAGAAAGGAATTATCTAATTTTTCACTTCATGACATTCTTATAAATTGGGAATCATGTATGGGGTGTAGCCCAGTCAAAGTAAGAAAATCTATTATTTGGTCTCCTCCTCCTATTGGTGTGTTTAAATTCAATGTTGATGGGGCTGCAAGAGGGAAGCCTGGACCAGCTGGTATAGGAGGGGTGCTTCGAAATTGCAATGGGGACGTTTTATTTATGTTCTCCAAATATGTGGGGGTTTGTGATTCTAATGAAGCTGAGGTTTTAGCTATTCTGGAAGCTCTTCGGTGTTTTTCGAGGTACTACCATGGTAATCTAATTGTGGAGAGTGATTCTTCTAATTTAGTGAGTTGGGTTTCGAACCGGAAGGCTTATCCTTGGAAGTTTCGGTTCATCTTCAATGAAATCCGTGTTTTATCCACCGCCATTAATGTTAGCTTTCAGCATAAGAGTAGGTCATCAAACATGATGGCGGACGCTTTGGCCAAGCAAGGTGTTGAGAGAGTTTCCCCTTGGGTGGGTTTTATTATGTAGTTTGTGGTGTGAGGGGGTATATTTATCTTATACCTCTATTTTCTTTTCCCTTTTTCTTTTCTTCATGTACTCTTTATTTGTATTTTTTTCTCTTTTAATATAAGTTACTG
This sequence comes from Cinnamomum chago, assembly GCA_038049695.1. NCBI lineage: Eukaryota > Viridiplantae > Streptophyta > Magnoliopsida > Laurales > Lauraceae > Cinnamomum > Cinnamomum chago. The sequence continues at coordinate 22,164,798 of CP142462.1, read as the reverse complement.
TTACCAATAAAAAAAAAAAAAAAACAGAGCAAGCTGGAACTTAATATTTTCACCACTTATGAGTAATCATCTGTAGAGAGAAACTGAAAGATATCCACATTCACAGTGTAGAGATAGGGACACCCACTGTGAAACACCTTGGAAGATTTTGTCAATTATAATACTTGGAATGTTGTCATGGATGACGCACAGAAGTAGGATAGATAAATATGTTTTATAGGCCGTCCAAAGACATGGAACCCTAGTTCTGAACTTTAGCATCTTCTCCCGGGGCTGTTTGCCTTTTTACACATCCAAATGTTATAATTTAGGGATTTTGACCATGAATTCCTCAAAATGGTGTGGACCAAAACTATATTCCAAATGTGTTTATTGTACATGGGGCTCCAAATTCTACCCATATTGCACAATATATGCGATATCGCACAAATTGAAGGTGAAAATAATTGATTTTCCTCTTATATTTTCTTTCGATCCCATCTCCTAAAACACTAAACCTGCATTTCTTCCTGCGACGTTCTTCATTCCTATTACTTTTTTTATCGTTAAAAATGGTTTTCAACAGGGTTTCTCTTTTGCTTTTCCATTTATCCCAAAGTATTTCAAGGTTTCTCTACAACTCTCTCTTTTTCTTTTTCTTTTTTCCATTTGGTCATTGTTCTGTTGTGATAACTTTACCCTGAGGATAAGGGTTTGATCCACAATATCAATACCTTGTGAAATTTTGTGGTCTATATATGCTTTTTGAGAACTGCTTCTCATGAAGATGGGAACGGAGGGAAACATAAGAGGGAGATCGAACAATTTGTGCGATATTGCATAGATTGTGCGATATCACACAAAATGGGTAAAATTAAAAAAAGAGTTTGGGGTCCCATATATAGTACCCACATTTGGGATATAGTTTTGGTCAACACCATTTTGAGGAATTAATAGTCTTTTATATCCCGTATGGTAAAAATCCCTATAATTTATTAATGTAAATACATATGCATATGTTACATATGCAAACATGTATAACTATACTAGTCAAAATCACCATTTTCTCATGAGTAAATAAGTATCTCCAACTATTCTAGATGTATTTAGATTTTTCATAAATTTCTGTAAATCCATGAAGAATTATGATTCGGAACTTCATGTTTACCATTAATATAAGAATATTGAATAGTTTTGATCTTGAATTAGGGGCATATAGAAGTCCAGAAAATCAAATCTATAGGTTAGGATTTTTTCACAAATTACTCAAAAACCATGAATAGTTACAATAATCAGGTTCAAGGTCTGGGGTTAATTAGTTCAATAAATAAATTGAACGGTGTGGATTGCAAATATAGTCATAGGAACAACAAAAATAAAGGTCTTCAATGGGCCCCATGTGAGAAAAAAATCACCACATGAACATCTGTATTAGTGCTTTTTACAATAAGAGGGGCTGTTAATCTTTTCATAGGTGTTAAAGTGCGAAAATGATGGTGGCCTAAATAGCCTCATTTACACACCTCATTTATGCACCTTACGTGTAAATGTGCGAAAAACAAGGGACACATGCATAATTGTTATGTGTGTGAATCATTTACATTTGTAAATTGCCTAAACAATGAAACTAGAGAAGAAAGGGAGGAAATGAGGTTGGCAAAAGCTTAACCAGAGCCACTAAACTCCACTTCTATTTGATCCACATAACCCAACCTGCATCTTATACAGGCTAGTCACAGTTTAAGATAAATCTAACCTGCAATAAAAACGAATGAGTTATGGGTTGATCCCTAACTTCCATAACCCATCTTAGTGGCTTGGTTAGGGTTGACCAGGATATCTAAACTGATTAAATGGTTTGGTGCTTTAAAATGTTTGTACTTAGGACTTACCTTTGTCTGCAATAACCTTAATAATTGAAATAGATTGTGCTTTGGTGGATGTTTAAAAAGGTCCACCCACATTGTTGAATGCATGTTTTCTGATGCGTGTGAAGTCTCACGGGCCAGCACAGCAAGGCCCAAGCACGGTTGGCCCATGGTCAGAGCGGCACAGCATGGGCTGTTTTACATCTACAGTTAGGACCCAAGAGAGCACCCCACACATATAGGGAGAGACAAACCACACATATGGAAAGAGTAGCATACCCATAATCGATTCTTGAGCAGCTGGATGAGAAGTGGGGTTGCCAACCAATTGAACAACACAACGCAAGTAGGAATTATCTAAACTAGTTTTAAAAATGAATTGTATATAGGTTTGATTTTAAAGTTTAACCAATAGCAACCAAGGTCAATTTGTCCATTCACGGATTCAAAAAGTTTAGAAATTTGAAAAAAATAAATGCATTTTGGCTTTAACGAGAACAGGCTACTTCGATGCTATAGACAATGGTTTTAGGGCAAGTTTGCATTGGCTTTTCCAAGGCTGACGCCCCTAAGAATGTAGCCTTTTCTTGAGATGGCAATGAGACCGGTATAAATGAGGATATGCCCCAACCTACTTCTATTGGGGGCAGGTTTGGTGGTGGTTTTCTTAGTGTGGGGTGGGTTTGGGTTTTGTTGTCCGGACCCACCTACATCAAGGTTTGTGTTTTGTTGTCCCTAAGAATGGAGCCTTTTCTTGAGATGGCAACGAGACGGGAATAAATGAGGATATGCCCCAACCCACTTCTATTGGAGGCGGGTTTGGTGGTGGCTTTCTTAGTGTGGGGTGGGTTTGGGTTTTGTTGTCCCAACCCGCCTCGCCTTATAATATATGTATACTTATTATTAAAGTAATAGACCGTGATGCAGGTGCTGTTGGCCTTAACTTTAGACATTGGTTAAGGCATGTGGGAAGAGAGGGTGACCGGCTCAATCTCCACTACGCCCATTATTTATTTTAAAATTTTTAATCTTTTAAATTCGAGCACCCAACTAAATGGGGTGGGTTTCATATCACATCACATTGACCCTTCACGGGGTGGATCAGGTTTGGATGAGATAAATTTGAGATGGGGCAGATTTGGTACGGGTTGGGGTGCCATCCCTAGAATAGACTATACACAACATGTATGATGCGTCGTTAGGTCAAGCAAACGGTCAGACGTAAATTATCAAATGCCAATGATGTAACTAAGAATGCAATTAGAATGGAGCTAAGTACACTGAATGCCATTAAAACAAATGACTGAGAACTAAAATGAAGATGACACTAAAATGATTAACGATGTTAATATGAAACGTGAGAATGAATGATGAAAATGTCGTTAGAATTTAAAATGGAAATGAATGAAATGAAGTCAAAATTAAACTGAAATGGAATTAAAATGATAACAAATATGAGAACTGAAATGAAATATGAAATGAACAATATGCTTTCGAACTAAAATGCAATGCAAACAAAGGTGAAAATTAAAATGTAACTAAAATGGTACTATACATGTACTAAGAATATGGACCATAAAACAAGATCCCCTTGATAGTTACCAATCCCGGGTTTGGCACCCAAATGATCTATTTGAATGGACCGAACCGTTTGATCGATCGTATAATCATTTTAAATGGTGGAAACTTGTCAGCCAGACACGATACTGGGGAAAAACCATATATTGTTCTCTATTCCAAAAAATATTCCTCCTACTTAAAATGTTGTATAAGGCAAAAAAAAAATTTTGGGAGGAACTAAAATTATTCTTATGAGAGGTAAAGTCTAAGCCCTTTGTAGGACCCTTTGGAAGCATGGGGTAAGTGTGATGGAAAGATCTCATTGTGGATTAAATTTAGGGAGAAAATGTCGTCTTAACGTGACATCGTAACTATCATATCCAACGGTAAATATAATTTAGATAAGTGTCAAATAAGGGTGACTGCTAATTAATGGCAAGTTTGTGAGTTTGAGGGGGCTCAATTGAGTGTGAAACATTTAATCCTTTATTTGAGCCCCAGTCTCGACCCTTTTTATATGGTTATATATTAGCATCCAGGCATTTAGGACATGTTTCATTTACATAGAAAAGATATGTATTGAATACATAAGATTTCATGGTAAAATGAGCTCTGTCAAATGAGAGTGATGAAGAATATGAGACAGCAATATAGATGTAACCATGATTTTTTTAGGATTTGAATTGCTATCATAATAACTAATTATTCACTTCTCATCTTCTCTTAGATTCAATTCCACTAAAAGGAAGGTTATTTGATGGTTATCTACAAATATTCACTTTCGACATCTTCATCTTTGTCCACTTTATATTTCTATAAAGTCTTAAAACTCTTTGGAATTCAATTACATGGAACAAACAGGCTAAACTCCGATAATGTTACAGGGTACAGAGATGGGTCCAATATCTAATTTAAAGCACAGTTCCTATTACTAGTTCGTGTCTAGACCTGACCCATTTTCAGGGAAAAGCTTGACTTTGAATGGCCGTTGGACTTAACTGTCAACTAATTCAAGCGGGAACCAACTAGTCGGTTGGTAGGTTCTGCAAGCCAGCCTTTGCAAGTTGCGACTGCTCACCATTATTGTTATAATGATATGAGAGAGAGAGAGAGAGAGAGAGAGAGAGAGAGAGAGAGAGAGAGAGAGAGAGAGAGACTCACAACTCCCTTTCAATCCTCTTATCCTCTCTTGAAGAAGCCGTAAACACCATGCTTTTCTTGCAAAAAGCTCTTTATACAAGCAAACCCATATTCCATATTCCTTCTCCAGACTACTTTCTTATATAAACAGTAGCAAGGAACCACAACCCCACCAACCCCACCTTCCCATTCACATACATTGACATACACAACCATGGCTGTTCTGGGGTTCATCTCCTTTGCCATCCTATGCCTTCTTCTTCCTGCCTCTTATGCATCCCATGACATGGTTGTTGGGGTGACCGATGAAGACGTGAGCTCCGATGTGCATCTCTTTGCACTTTATAGCAGATGGCTCGCCGCCCATCGCCCCAATGTGATCGATTCAGGAAATGGGAATTGGGATCGGGGCAACGACAATGAGTTGTTGAAGCGGTTCCATATTTTTAAGAACAATGCCAGGTACATTCATGAGAGCAACAAAAGGGCTAATGTCACATACACACTTGATCTCAACAAGTTTGCTGATTTGAGCAATGAAGAGTTCCGGGCGAAGTACACACAGCTGCCGCAAAGAGTGCTCCAGCAACGAAGGGGAGGAAGAAGTGCTGGATTCATTTATGGGAACGTTAGTGAGCCTCTGCCGGCATCAGTTGACTGGAGGAAGAAGGGAGCTGTCACAAGCATCAAAGACCAAGGCGCCTGTGGTATGTGGGTGACATTTAACATTCCTTTTCTGAAACAAAGATTTACCAACTTTAGAATGATCTATAATGGAATTTACTGTAGAAAATCAGGGACTGCACTTGCCAAATTGTCTATGGTAATTCATAGAGAATAGCTAATGGCTATTTATAAGATTACATCCAAAGATATCATCTCAAAATAGGAAACCTAATCACCCCTATAACAGAAAACCTAATCACACAATACATAGGAAACCAATTAGATAATAACATTAGTTTAAGATAATCCAAATCTAATCTAATCAATAATCTAAGATGAACTCATCTTTTCCATATCTAACATTGTTTAGAATATTCTCTATTATTTACTTGATCTTTGAAGATGAAACCGGTGCTTGATTGTTTGATTTGGGAAGTGTAGGCAGCTGCTGGGCTTTCTCCACCATTGCTGCAGTTGAAGGAATTCACCAGATAAAGACAGGAGAGCTGGTTCCCTTGTCAGAGCAGGAACTAGTTGACTGTGATAGGAAGATGAATGAAGGGTGCAATGGGGGCCTCATGGACTATGCATTCCAATTTATTGTTGAAAATGGTGGCATCAACAGGGAAGGCGACTATCCTTATACTGCAAGTGAGAATCAATGTGATCTCACAAAGGTAATGAAACAAGTCCTAGCTAATGAATAGATCCAGTGATGCATATGCTGTTTGTAACTCCCTTTTTGTTTAATCTTGTCGTTGAGCAACATTACTGCATTTGCAGAAGCTCTCGCATGTGGTAACAATTGATGGTTACGAAGATGTTCCAGCCAACGACAACAATGCCCTGATGAAAGCTGCTGCCCATCAACCTGTTTCAGTTGGAATAGAAGCTGGGGGCCTAGAATTTCAATTTTATTTGAAAGTAGGCATTCTACTCTTTTACAGTAAGATGATTACCATGTACTTGAACACTGCCCCAGATCGAACCCTAAGAATGGATGGTTATGAACCTTTAGTGAATTTGAATGGAGCAGAAAATGGAAATAACACTTTGATTGAAGTGTTTCCATTACCACTTTTCAGTCTAAAGTAATAGCATCAATTGATAGCAAGAACGTTGGGGATATAAAAGACTGAAACAAACAAAAAGTAGCACATCTAATGCAGTTTCCAATTTCAGTGGCACAGAACAGAAAACAACCATTCCAACAAAACATTTAAACCAGTGGCAACTTGAGCTGCAGCTCATTAACCGACTAACAGAAAGGACAAGAAAAGGGCTAGATGCCGAGTATGTGTAAGTTCTGAAAATGTGATGAGTTTTCTTTCCCTATGCAGGGAGTGTTCACCGGCACCTGTGGAACAGATCTTGACCATGGAGTTGCAGTTGTTGGTTATGGTGAGACAAGTGAAGGAATCAAGTACTGGATTGTGAAGAACTCATGGGGATCGGAATGGGGTGATGGCGGATACATCAAAATCCAAAGAATCGAGAAGAAAACAGAAGGGCTATGTGGAATCAATATGATGGCATCTTATCCTCTCAAGTCGAACCACAACCCCTCTCCTAAAACAAATGATCTTCTCATCCGCCAACCCCTTGGAAGGAAGTCGGGACAGTCTCATGCATCTTGACGAAGAAAGCAACCCCTCTCCTAAAATAAATGATCTCATCCACCAACCTAGTGTCATCCAACAACCCAATGGAAGGAAGTTACCAAAGTCTCACGGTAAGAGAGAGTGACATTTATACTCTTGCTAGCTGTAAGATTAGTCATGCAACCAGCTATTGTACTATTCAACCTGTATCAATAAGCATTTTTCTCAAGCAGAAATTCATGACTCACATCGAAGAAAAGGTTCCAACTCTTGGAAGATACAAAGATTTAGTAAATGAATGCGTAATAAATGAAGAACGAGTTAAAAACAATCTTCAGGGACTGGTTCAAACCACATTCAGATGGGATGAATGGATGGATACCCAAGACATCAGGATCTTTATGTCACCCTTTGGAATATCAACTAAAAAACCACAAGTGGGTTTGCTCTATAAATTGCAGTACCCCAGCAAAATATAAACCCCATTTTCCCTTCTCAACAAGACCTTAACTGCATGTCTCCAAAATAAATATACAGTCAATAGTGTATGTGACAAGAAAATATGCTAGTTCATTCCCTGTATGGTGCTCTTGGTAAACTGACAAGTAATAGATGAGGAGCACTGAGTAATTCAAGAGCATTCCACCCCTCCATTTTACCCATTCCATGATTCCGTACCCATTGAAGGACTGATAGTGCAGGACTAGAAATATGTGTTGCTTAGCCTGATGTGTGATCGAATGTAATGTGGAGAACAAGTGCAGCTTCATTACTTGCAGTATTTGATGCGGCAATCTCCTCTAAATACTTCCATTTGGCCTCACATTCTGATTGTCTCCCTCTCTTTCACTTCATGTTCTTGGAACTTGAACAAGCACTTGTCAAAAAGATAGTGATCAATGTCAGAGAAAATTTAGCAAATATTTAGGGGGACAGCCTGGTTCCATTGGTTCCTTGTATTTCTCAACAGAGCAGGAAAGATAAATGGCAATATCACCTTCTGCTTTTGTTTAATCAGATTCTTAATATGATCATTATTCCATAGGAACAAAGCCCTCTCTGCAACCTGCATCCCACAGGGGCATAGATTTCCAACAAGAAAATTAACAGAACAGGTGGATAGAATGGTAGATAGTTATTTTGAAATTAGTTAGTTCAGAAGCTCCCCAGGATTTAAAACAAACTTAATTTCAATTCAAATTCCTTCAAGTATATAACATTTTTATGAGTAGATTAATAATCTCATCATCAAGTTTTGTTGATAGTGAGGAATTTTATTCATTTTATGAAGTGTACAAGGTGATGCAAAAGTACAACAAATTACACAAGTAATCACATTACAACCACATGAAGGTTCATGAGATTGGGTATCCAAACCATGGCTAGAATATAGCAAGGAACTGTTAAACTAGTCAATACAACATTACATCAACCTCTCTTCCCACATGAATGAATGATCTGTCTAAATTTATGGTTATTCCAGAACAGATAAAAAAAGGTCATGCCAGAACAGAGAACTTCATAAAAAAAATAAAGCCCATGCCCTGGTTCTGGAATGCAGAATAATCTGGAACAGACATCTGAAAAGAAGGTTGTCTGTAGAGAAAAAACACATATACCTAAGCATCAACACATAGCATGATGAGGAAAAATATATATAATCTTATTAGGGTTTCATCAAAAGCAATCGTGCAGACCATGATCCCTACAGAAGAAGCTTCGGTAATTAGCATTTCTTTTCAAGATTAAAAACAACATCAGATTCAAGGGTGAAAAAAAAGTGCTTTGAACAAGTTTCCTGATCCAAAATTTATTTTTCACAAAGAAAGTTCTATGAAGAAGGATAATACAGCAAGTGGTAAAACCAAAAAATGTTTTTGTGTTAGCAAGCCATGATAAAATAAATTAGTTAGTGTCATGAAACTTTGAAAAGCTTCTGATCATAACCATTCAATTCCTTTCTTTTAAAAGCTCACTGATCAAAAAATAAGGAAGTTCTCCACCTGAAAATGTTAACTGTCCAAGCAACGAGCGCTTCCAAAATTACTTTCAGCTCTCCTAATAAATGACTTCCTTTGAATTGTTAGTAATTTGCCAGTACTTTAACAACCCCTTGTAACAGTATCAGCAAGCTTGCAATCTTTCTACATAACTTGAGTGATGCAGTATGATAACTATTGATGGTATGTAGGTAAGCACTTTGGTCAGTGACATGGAATCGACACCCAAACACGAAACAATTTGTACTCTTCTTTGAGGTAAAGCAAAACCGTTAATTCTACTGACAAGAATCTCTACAGCGCAGCAATGCCTTTGTGCTTTTCCATTTCATAATTAAATTGGTAGAAGATAATATTTAGTAGCTTTTCCGTTGAATGGCGGTGTAGCATAAATTTATCATATCCAATGAAAAATCATTTCCAAGTGCTCCCTTTCTCTAGAATCTTCAGAGTCAAAGAGGTCAAGCAACCTACGAATAAAAGCACAATCAATATATCTCTTAGCCAAAATTGCATTTGCCTCATGTGATGCACTAAAACCTAAGGAAATCATATTCACTTTGTAAGTCTTGCCATGCAGGGTTCATTTACGCCACCTCTTCTTCCAAATCAAATGCTTCTAAATACTTAGTTTTCAGTACCCTGAACAAATTCAGGGCCCCAATCTTTACAATTTCTTGCATGACATTGTGAGCTTCCCATTTGCACATGATCCACGACTTCTAAGAGTGACTCACGCTTGATGTCCTTCTCCAACCTCTTTGTTGGGTCAGTGAAGTCAAACACAACCCAAGTTCATCTTCTTCAAGAAAAAATTCTGCTTCTTTGAGCTAGAAACGTCCCTAAAACCAGGGACTAAAACCAGGGAGTGACTCATAGGAAGAAGAAATTGAATTCCCATTGAGCTTTGAACTAGGGACTAGAGGCTGTTTGTTCCCATGAATCAACTCAGAATTGCCACCAGCAATATAACCTTGAGAAATTAGATTATATGGATACCCAGATTGATTGCTCATAGTGTCTGTACTTCCACTACTTCAATTGGTAGAGGACATGAATCTCGATTCTCTGTCGATTTAAACAGCTTACAAGGGAGTTTTCCAAGTATCTGCTTGATCATGACTGAGAGAGGAAGTAACCACTTCCTAAGTCCTAACAGATATCATATTGTTGGAACTAAGATCTAGTTTAAAGTAGACATCACCCATCAAGGAAGAAAAACCCCACATTCTACTTAGAATATTACAACCTGAATGTAGAAACTCATTTCATTCAAGGGATTATCAAAGAACAAATGACCCCATCTATCTCATTAGCATCTTTCTTATCTTCTCCTCGACTTTCTCTTACTTTTTCTTTTCTTTTTTTTCCAATTCATGGCAAGAAATCAACCAATTCCTAGAATGAAATAAAACCCAGATGCAGAAACATATCTCAGATACAGGAATAAACAGAAAAATTCAACTCTCCGTTCCTTTACATGATGAAAATGGGGTTTCTTTCTTCACCCCTTCTCAAAAATCAAGTCATGAGAATCTACCTTTCATCTAAAACTCGAAGCATCAGAAGTAAAAGCTCATATCGCCAGACAGGTTAAAGAAAAATTTTCAGCTTTCAATCCGCTCCAAAACCTTCTCTCTTCTTCAAAATTATTTCTTCCTACCTTTCCAAAATCAAATGAGAAGCACCCCACGTTCCATCTAGCAAGAAATAGCAAAAACAAAAAATAAAACTGATATAACCCGTTGCATGTTGCAGCCCAGGCCCTCTTATCGTTATCATTATCACTGGGGGACTTCTATTGCCACCACATTTTTTGCTATTCCCACTGCAAATATTATGTATTTTTTTTTACAATTAGATCGTTATGTGAAATTACTGAAATGGACATTTCATTATCCAGAAAAAAAAAAAAACTCTTTCTTCACACAAATAACTACTCTCTCCCTTTCTTCTTCCCACACTCACTCATCTCTCCCTTCTTCACCGGTATTCCCACACTCACTCATCTTCCTTTCCTTCGTCCTCCACTGTACTTCACACAATTCCTTCTTCCTCCACTCTTTTTACAGTATTGTACAACCTTCTCACACTTCACCTTATTCCCTCTTAAATTTTCTTGCTATCCCAAACTCTATTTTTTGTAGTTCAATCGAACCAAACATTGTAATGAAGAAGGAAGTTAAAAAGGAAATCGTGTCTTTCATTCCTAATAGCAGCGAAAAGGTAAGTCTGGTTGATTATTTGAGTTTTTTCGCTACTTTTTTTCAAGTTTTATGTTTCAGTTTCTCGCGTTCTGTTCGGTCTGATACGACCGAACATATTTGGAATGTTCGAACCTAAGTTGCTGAAATATTCACATATGTTTGGGAATTAAATTCCGAATATCGGTAGTATGTTCGACAAGTTATAACTGAACATTCAATATTTGTTCGATCATAATATTTCGAACATATTTATGATTTGTGGTTGTATATGTCCGAACGGTCCTTAGAAATTTACATTTTCTTTCTCCTCACTGCAGATATCCATAGATGAAAGCCAAGTTCAGTCAGCCTATGTGGTGGATTTTACAGATTTGTTTACAACCGAAGAAGTAAGACATATTAAATTATAATTTGAATAAATATTATGTGTTACTAATGTCTTATTCAATGGTTATGTGTTCAGATAGTTCACAATCGAGATGCATTAGTGAACTGGGCTCGTGATGTGGGTAAAAGAAACGGTTTCATCATCGTCATAAAGGTATCAAATGTTGTAAGGCCTGGAATAAAAGCTAGAGTTGTCCTAACATGTGAGAGAAGCGGCTATTTCAAGCATAGTAAGACCAATGATGAGGGGCCTTCTAAGAAAAAGATCAAGCAAACAGGGTTGAAGAAATGTGGATGCCCTTTTACATTAAAGGGTAAAAAGTTGGACACTTTTGATGATTGGATGTTGGAAGTTGCATGTGGTGTACATAATCACCCTGCTACAGAGTATCTAGAGGGTCATTCATTCACAAGGAGATTAACAGAGGAGGAAACAAGATTGATGATTGATATGTTTAAGAGCATGGTGCGACTGAAAGACATTCTGGTTACGTTAAAACAAAGAAGTGAGTTAAATATAACAACAATTAAGACCATTTACAATGCTCGTCATAGGCATAGAGTTGTTGAGCGAGGTGGGAGGACACAGATGCAACAACTCATAGGAAAGTTGACAGAGCATAAGTATATTGAGTGCCACAGGAACTGTGAGAACAGTGACACTATCACTGATTTGGTTTGGGCTCATCCAAAAAGCATAGAGTTGTTACGGTCATTTCCTCATGTCTTAATAATGGATTGCACTTACAAGACCAACCGGTATCACATGCCTTTATTAGAGATTGTCAGAGTGGCTTCGACAGATATGACTTTCTTGTGTGCTTTGCTTACATTGAAGCTAAACACGAAAGCAACTATGCATGAGCTTTGGGTGTATTACGTTCTATCATTGGTGAGGATGCTCTTCCTGATGTTATTGTGAAAGAGAGAGAATTATCACTCATGAAAGCCATCAAAGGTGTATTCCCTAATGCAAGGCATTTATTATGTAAATGGCACATAAACAAGAATGTCCTATCGAAATGTAAGAAGTCGTTTGAAACAAAGGATAAGTAGGATAGATTCACATTGTATTGGAATATGTTGGCCCATTCCTCCACAGAAGAAGAGTATATTGAGAATCTGTGTAAGTTAAATCAAGAGTTCACAACATATCCTTCAGCACTGCAGTACGTGAAGGATAGTTGGTTAGATGAATACAAGGAGAGATTTGTCTCAATGTGGGTAGATAAATCCATGCATTTTGGATATACTACATCAAACAGGTGAGCCTTATACTTTCATTATCCCATAATTGATACTTTATACGTATTTTTATACATCCGCATGCAAACCAATTAATTTTTATGTTATTGCTATAGGGTCGATTCTTCACATTCACAATTGAAGAGACGGCTTGGATCATCCCAGGGTACTTTTGAGTCAAATTGGGCAAAAACACAAAGCTTGCTTGAATTACAACATACAAGTATTAAAGCATCATTCGAGAAGAGCAAGACAATCGTGCAACATGGTTTCAAGCCCTCTGAATTTAAGGAGCTTCATGGGAACATCTCACGAAATGTATTGGATAAAATATTGGTAGAAACTAAGAGATCAAGTATGGTTGGAATTGATAGGATTGCATGTGGATGTATTATTCGTGCCACACACGGGTTGCCGTGTGCACATGAGATCGCTACATATGTTTCAAAAGGAAGGCCAATTCCCCTGCAATGTATACACCCGCATTGGGCCAACCTTGACGGCATCCTTGTACCATTTCAAAGCGCTCAACTCTGGAGTTGGACTGCAAAGCGGATTTGGGGTTACTTGAATAGCAGTATAATGAATACGATCAAACAAGAAAACTACAACTCTTAAAGAAGATGAGGGAGCTGTCAAAGTCATACCGTACCTTTTTGTTAGAACCCAAAGGTAAGATCCGAACCCGTGGGCGGCCACGTAGTAGGATTGATACATCCACCAGAAGAGAACAAAGTGCTTTTGAGATGGTACAATTTGCACAGGATAGTCACTCACCTGCTCCCACTAGCATTAAGGCAGCATTGGAACACAAAACCAAAAAAACAAGAAAAACCTCGAGTAGTGAGAAAAAGATCAAGAAATGCTAGTTCATATAGTTCACAGTTCTTAGAAGGATTAAGGCCTTTTGTACGCTTTATCAAAGATATTGCAGCCCATGGTAATTGTGATTTTAGAGCGATTACTGCTTTGATTGGTCATACTGAAGATGGATGGATATAGGTTAGGAGAGAACTCTTGTAGGAGTTGCTGGCACATGTGGAAAGTTACAAAGCATTATATGGAGTGGAAAACAAACTGGAAGAACTCATTGAGACACTATCATACTATGAGGATCATCCTTCATATAACCATTGATTGACTATGCCTGACATGGGGCATCTTATTGCATCTCGTTACAACTTGGTTCTATTTCACTTCAGCAGGTCACGGTGTTTGACCTTTCTTCCTCTCAGGTCACCACCGTTGCCTGCATCTACTCGGTTGGAGATAGCGATAGGTTTTGTTAATGAAAACCACTTCGTTCAAGTATTGAATTTAAAATTAGATTACTTGTCTATAATACAAATGTTAACGTAAATGACGTGTTTTTTTTTATTTTTTTTATTTTTTTGAAGGTATTCATGATCCAAGATCATCTTGTTCCACCTATTGCTAATAAATGGAGAGAATTCAATTTTCCTTGAGCGAGCAGTTGGGAATTAGCATACGAAGATCGAATCAGGCGTTTTAAAGAGATTACAAGTCCAGATGTAGCCACATGTGAGATCGTCTCATTGGATTGAGAAGATTGTATTTTTTTTATTTTTTTGCTTTCGAAGGATCATTTAGCCACATGGTTGGCAAAGTTCATGTATTTTCTATATGTATGATCCCATAAATTCACAACAATTTGTGTTTAGAAATGCAATTGAGTTCTTTTCAAAATTTGTATTACAACTACCATCCTTCAAAATTTGCTCGCAATTCCAACTCGTACAACCCATAAAATCTATGTAACCAAAATGATGACAGTGTCAACCCACACAACCTATAAAATCTATTACATTTTTATAAAGTCATGGAACATAATCATGAAATCAACTATTGTCCCTACGGAGCTTACGTGCGTAAGAACGAGCAGTCATGCTAGGGTGTCGGACCATGCGTTCTGCCTCTTCGATAGTTATTTCACGTAAAACATGTGCTGCCTGCTCGACGTGAATGTATATACCATAAGGGTCTTCAATCCAACCATCCGGACCCCGAGCGACAACTCTATCAAGGATGCTCTGGGCACCCGCATTGCACTGTAATTAGCTCATAAATTCATTAGTTAACTTAAACATATTAAAAGAAAAGGCTTAATATTAATATTATCATCTTATAATCAATCTTTGAACTAGGTTGCACATCTGGAGGACGTGGGCGAAAACTTGATTGGAGGTTAGGGTTTTGCAGCAACCTCCACGATACTCGTGCGTACCAATCCATGTAATTTGGTACGCAATCCCAAAGACGTTGAACCGGTGTGCTTCGATTCAGCCCAGACAGTAGGTGATCATTCCATCTTTCCCATACTTGATCAAAATATTGATACACAATGTGGCATGCATTTGCAGTCGGGCCTTGTGCAACACGAATCGGAATTAATGGAGGTGGAGGAATAGTCTGCACTCTACCAAACTGTCTAAGGATCCTATCTGGATGATATGGCTCAAGAACATCCATGGACTTAATGCATCCATAGTAAAAAGTGACCTCATTAAATGGATGGTGCCGCCTATTATCGCGATAAGGATCCCTTGTGACCTACAATGACCAAAATAATTGTTAGAAATTTTATGTCATTCACTCCAATAACAGCTTGACAAGCAATTTTAAGTACCTGTTCTACACCCATAAAATCCAGCCGTTCTCATAGTGATTGTAGAAGAGCAGCAGTCTCTCTACGAGATAGCCAGTGATGCACTCGGGGTTAACTAACTCCATAGTGAATGTTGGGAGTTGGAGCCAACACTCAAAATACTCATAAATCCACGCCTCTAGCAGCGCAAGATATCCAGCAATTTATTTAACTTCATGGCGGGTAGCCAATCCCAACTGTCGATACAAATAAGCCAGAGCAGCGGCACCCCATGCATATGTATAGACACGCTCTAATTATGTCAACAAGGTAAGATACATAATTGGCACACGAGTACCACTCTTGTCTATGAACAATGTGCAGCCTAATAAATACAGAAGATAAGCTCTCACTACACAATCGATCATGTCATCCCCATCCTCATCAATTATGTTTGAGAACCTCCCTCTTAGCCACTCTAATCTTACAGATTGGCCCCGAACTTGTTGCAGCTCATCATTTGCTTCATTTCGGTCAACTCTCAAAGCGTCAACAAGGAGTGAATAAGCATCTTGAAATGACATTCTACCACTATACGCAATAGAACGGTCAATCACCGAGATCCCAAGTATGGTGGCAAGATCGTCTAGACTTATGGACATCTCGCCAAACGGCATGTGGAAATTGCTTGTTTCAGGTTGTCACATTTCCACAAAATAAGAGATGAGGATCTTACTAGCAGAGCGGTAGGATGCTGTGATAAGTAGACTCAAATTAGATCTATCCACTAACTCTTTGAACCTGCCGCTTTCATTCAATTGCTAGTGTGGTATTTTCTGTCCATGGCTTAAACACTTGAGCACAACTCGTTCCTGTATAACGTAAAATGGTACATTATTGAAGAATATAACCAAATGTATGCAGCTATGTGTGTGTTGAAACTGGGCAACAAAGAACATTCTTCTGGCCACGCAGTTATTTCTTGTTCAACCACGGGTTCTTCCTCAAATTGTTCAACAGGGGCTCCTTCTTCATTGCCTTGTTCCAAATCATAACCCGGTTCCTGTACTTCTTCTACAACCTCTTCAATTCTTTGACGACGCCTCTTGTTGGAAGCTGTCTTAATCTGGAATTGTTTGGCATATCCGTTTCTGAAACATTGGAAGAAGAGGGTTAAAAAATAAACATTAAGTGTACCAGTTACTGTTCAATACTGCGTATTCGAACGTATTTGGGATGGACGGATTTTAATATCCGATCTTTACAGTATTGTGTTAGAAATTTTGTAAATTGCAATTTGATGGATGCATTATCATTCTAGCATCATTTGATTTACACACTTGTATTGATTTAGAAAATCTTGAAATCTTGTTTTTATACATGTTTTGGTTTTAAACTTGGATGCAATTTATATTTGAAAAGAGTTTTAGAAATCAAGCAAGCCATTGGTTTTAAAGTTTCGAATCTTTTTAGGCTTTTTGTGTTTCATGTTTTTAACCCTATTAGTGTGATTTAAAACATGATTTCATGCTTGGTTTAATGGCCCAAAAATCCCCACAAAGAAATACTTTGAAAAAAATGCAAAATTAGGGTTTTTGGTCCCAGGCCCAGGTCGACCTGCCCAACAGGGGACCCGGTCGACCGAGCCCTCTGCGGGTCGACTGGGAAAGAGCTGTTGGCTCCTGTCAAATGGTCAGTTTTTTACCGTTGTGAAGGCCAGGTCGACCGGGGAAGGGCCAGGTCGACCGGGGACTAGCCGTTTGGCTATTTTTAGCTATAAAAAGTGGTTCATTCCTTTGAGAAATTTGATGATCAAAAGGCCATCCTTGAGAGGTTTTGAGGCCAATCAAAGGAAAATGAACTAAGGGATGAAAGGGGGTCATTAGGAAAGCTAAAGCTTGGATTAATGAAGTTAGATCTCTAAGTAAGCTTTACTTTTCTTAATCATATGTTTTCATGCTTTGCTTTAATTATTGGTAAATCTTTTCTAGCATGATAAACTATGATTTGTTGTGTCCTTAACATGTTTATGTTTTGAACTGATCTATTGTTTTGGATGCATCACCTTGATTCAATCCAAGTAATACTTTAATTGGTAAATCTAAGTAGATCATGTTAATGAAAGAATATTTGAAATTATATGTAACATGATTCCTATACTTGGTTGAATCTTTGGTTGTTGTTTTTCATCATAAGAAAATCACTTTCAAATCTATCTTATGTTTTGGATTCAACAACTTCACAAATCATATGTATCTTTGTTTTAAAGTTTCACAACTTGCCTTTCTTTGATAGGTATATCATATTCAAGTTGAATTTATAAATACATATGATTTGTCCCCTAATTTCAATCAAATCTATTTTTATGTTTTAGGAGCTACATTGTTGATTTGATTGACATCCCTATGCATCACATGTTTTGTGCTTAGAAGTTCACAACTTGTTTAGGATACAAATGTATATCTTTTACAAGTTATTTTTAACATGTGACTTGCATTCTTTCCTCAATCATAAATATTTTTATGAGCTAAAACTTTCAAAAGCCTTAGGCATACATTTATGAGCTTTCATTTTAAAAATGATTGAGGACATCATACATACACATTAAGCGTTCATCTTTGCATTCATAGTGTGTGTGTGTGTATGAATTAGTTTTTCACTTCCATATCCGCCTAATTAAGAGGCATTATAATGAGCTAAATTGTATCTCCATCAAGTGTATTTTAGACACTACTTAGAGAGATAATCAACCATTGGTTGAAGAGGTTATTGCTTAGCCTAAGAAAAGCGTTGTGTAAAGGTTATTGCTTAGCCTAGAAAAGCATCTTGTATAGGTTGATGTTGAGCCTTGAAAAACATCATTGTAAAGGTTATTGCTTAGCCTATTGAAAAGCATAAATAATAAAAATCCGGTGGGGTGTTGGATCACAAGCCGGTAGTGGATGTGGGCATTGAGGTCGAACCACTATAAATCCTTGTGTGATGGTGTTTGCTTTGTGGTGATTGTTTTTATTAAGCTTCCGCATTTTGTTTGATAATCATCACTTGTGATTAGTTTAATTTAAAGAAGTTAAAATTGATTAAAATTGGTCATAATTGAAGCTCACCCTATTCACACCCCCTCTAGGGTTCGGATCCCCGGACTTTCATATTGTTCAGAAATTAATATCCGATCTCTACCAGTATTGTTTGGAAATTACTATCCGATCTCTACATTGTTCAGAAATTAATATCCGATCATCAAACAGATGATCGAACATTAGGTTTTGAACATGCAGTGCCTTGTCGAACATTAGTTTCCGATCAATAATAAAAAGCTCGAACATATGATTCCGATCAATAATGAAAAGTCCGAACTATCAGTACCGAACAGATCGCGGTGTAGGAAAGAAAAAAAAATTAAAAAATCGCACCAGTTCAACTACATAGTAAATAGATTCATTATGTGATAACTATCAAAGCATTGGAATCCTTTGAACATATTTTTATGCAAAATAGTTGCTACATTGACCTATTTGTAAAAAAAAAACACAATGAGAATGGTGAAGAAGGAAGGTGACTTACCAAATATTTAAAAATGGAGGTTTCACTGCACAAAAGAAGTCAGATGACTTACCACTAGATTCGTTCCCTTCACTTGGCTTCACTTGGTTTCGTCAAGGAGTGAATGACCTCTTACAGCACGCCGTTTCCGGTGATAGAACATGACTCGTTTGGAGAGGAGATGAATAGATGTGTGGGGAGAGAAGAGATGAACATGTGTGGGTAGAGAGGGGTAGTTTGGGTATATTGATGGGTGCAGAGAGTAAAATCTATAAAAATTCAACTTTTATACATCGGTGTGGAGAGAAATTCGGTGGGAAGAGCAAAAAACGCGGTGCCAATAGAACTCCCCTTATCATTATCATTGTCATTATTATTATTATTTTAATTTTTTTTAGTTGCGGTTGACACAGCTCCGCTTTGTCATTCCACATTTCTTTTTGAGAGTTTCTGAATATACAACGATTTGAACCTTTCACACAAAGATTTTTTTTATTTTTTTAATACATTTATATCCCTATATGAAAAGATCAAAAAGGACAATTACATTTCACATGATACTGCTCAAATCTCTCTGCACACCATCCCGTTTCACTGTCATCATCTTGTTCCTCCCATACCATCATCTCATTCATCCCCTTCTTCCTCCAATCTCATTCTTCCTTTCACATCACCATCTCTCTATTTATCGCATTCTACTCACCCATCATATCCCACCATTATCAGACATTACTTCTTAGTGAATCCTCACTCTCAATATCATTTTTTTGTCTAATGGATGAGCAAACTGACAAGCACAATGCAGTTCCCGAACATAATAGCAGTGAGAAGGTGAGTTTTTGTGTGTTTTTTTTTATTTCCGGCATTTTTCAAAGCTTGTAAAGCATTTTTTATTTGCTGTTGCCGCGAAATGTTCAGACTTTCAGTGCAGAACAAACTACTAGGCCTGTCAACGGGATGGGTTGAAATGGGTAAAAAGCCCGGCCCGACCCGTCCCAAGCCCGAAAATACCGGGCTTTATAAAAAAAATTGAGCCCAGTGGGTTGGGCTTGGTCAATAATTTTAAAGCCCGGCCAAAATGGGACTGGGACTGAGCAAAGGAGGCCCGGCCCGCTCCAAGTTAATTTTGATAAAAAATTTATATTACTTAAACTGCCCCTCACTAACAGTAAAAAAAGGGCTAGTTAGGAGGGGCATTCTTGTAACTGCGCCCTCCATCTCTTTTATAAGACGATGCAATGGGGAACCCTAAAAAATCCCACGCTCAATCGCTCTTAGTTCTTTACCTCTTCAGCCCTCTGCTCTCGGTCACGGTTCTCTACTCTCATCGTCAGAGCGAGCCCTTTCACCGTCGCACGACGTACGCACGCTGACGCTGCCAGCTGCCCCTCTCACACCGTCGCACGCAGTGCTGAAGCTGCCTCCCTCCCTATCCCTCTTTTTTTCCCTCCTTCGCCCAATTGTCGCCCTCTACCCTCTCTCACGTCACTCTCCCTACATCTCCCCTATTCTCTATTTCTATCTTTCTTCTTCTCCCTCTTCCTTTTTCTATCTCTCAGTCTATGCTCAATATTTCTACTCACGGGCTAATGTCTCATAGATACTGCTCAAGGTAAATTTGTTACCTTTTTTACTTCTCTTATTTGTTATTGCATGGTTGAGCAATGAAAATATGAATCAATTAGATTTTCTTTGTTTTTCGTTTTGCCCATTTCTGATTTCCTGTGAATGTATCTCCTTTTCATTGCATGTTTTTAACTCTGACATGTTGCATGTTGCATTGCATTGCCGGTCCCAAGCCCGGAAAAAGGAGGAGGGTTTAAAGTCCGATTCACACCAGGTGTATGGTGACAGTAGGAATAATTAGAGAATGTTTTACTTATCTCCAGGATCGGGCTAACCCAAGGTCGGCCCTGTCCCAGCCCGGGCCCGTATGGGACGGGATCAGATGTAGGCCCGTTCAATTTAGGGCCGGGATTGGACAACACCTGGCAGGCCCGTCCTATTTTCGGGACGGGATTGGATAACCCAAGCCCAGGCCCGGCCCGGCCCATTGACGGGCCTACAAACTACCAACGTCCAGCTTCTTATAGTTGAACATATTAATTTTTCTCAGCCGTATCTGGCTGAACATAAAATTTATATTTAGCCAAATCGGGCTGAACGAAACGATTCTGTTCAGCCATATATCACTGAACATAAAAAATTTGTTCAGCAAGATACTATTGAACAATGGAAATTTATTCTCAATTTCTATAAAATATGTTCCTCCCTCCTTTCTAATCAATCAATGCTTTAATGTAGGGTGTTGTGTCTATACAATGTAGTCAAGTTCGCTCCAAATGCATAGTGGACTATAGTCATGAATTTAACACTAAAGAGGTAAGAAATATAGTTGAATTATATTTAAAATGAACGTTATGAGTTATTATCATCTTATTTAATTCTATTATGTGGCTGTAGAATATCTAGAGAGACACTCATTTACAGGGAGATTGTCAACAGACGAAACAAAATTGTTGTTTGATATGTCTAGCAGCATGGTTTGACCAAAGGAGAATTTGGTTACATTGAAGCAAAGAAATAGTTTAAATGTAAGTACAAAGAAGACTATCTACAATGCACGTTATAAGCATAAAATCGCCGACTGGGGTGGGAGAAGTCAGATGCAACAACTGTTGGGAAAGTTAGCGGAGCATAATTACATTAAATGGCAAACGATGTGTGACAATAGTGAAACAGTCACTGATTTGTTCTAGACACACCCTACTAGCTTAGACTTGTTGCGTGTTTTTCCATATGTTTTGATAATGGATTGCACCTACAAGACCAATCGGTGCCGTATGCCCCGATTGAAGATTGTCGGAGTGACGTCTACTGAAATGACTTTTTTGGATTGTTTTGTATACCTTCATGCAGAACGCGAGGATAACTACGCATGGGCATTGGGTGTATTGCGTAGTATCATGTTCTTCCTAATGTTAGTGTCACAAACAGAGAGTTGGCACTGATGAAAGCCATAAATATGGTTTTTCCTGATGCTACAATTTTTTTATGCAGATGGCACATTGGTAAAAACGTACTGGCGAGATGCAAGAAGTTGTTTGAAACTAAGGAAAAATGGGACAAGTTTCATGTATCGGAATATGTTGGTGTCTTCCTCCACGGAAGAAGAGTACATTCAACAACTTTCAATGATAAATAATACTTTCATAACTTATCTAGAAGCACTTCAGTACGTTAAATGCGGTTGATTAGATACATACAAAGAAAGATTCGTATCTACATGGACTGATAGATATATGCATTTGGGGAATACTACAACGAACAAGTAAACAGAATACTTATTACAAATATTTACTCAATAATTATAACTACTTGGTCAATTATTAATCCTTGTACCATATGTTTTCTTGATAGGGCCGAGAGTGCACATGCATAATTGAAGAGGCAATTTAGATCAAGCCAAGGCAACTTTGAATCGAATTGGACAAAGATACACAGTTTGCTTGAATTGCAGCATACAGGCATTAAAGCATCATTTGAGAAATGCAAGACAATTGTTCAGCACAATTTTAAGCCATCGGAATTTAAGGAGCTTCGTGGTAACATTTCTAGAAGTGCATTGGAGAAAATATTAGAAGAAACAAAGAGAGTCAATATTGTTGGTGTTGTCCACAAAACATGTGGGTACGTCATAAGACGCACACACGGTTTACCATGTGCATATGAGATTGCACACTACATTAGTGAAGGAAGGTCAATTCCTCTCAATTGTGTACATCCTCATTGGTGCAAGCTTGATTTGTTGTCTAATTGTGCACCCAAAAGCTATGGTATGGAGTTTGATTGTAAGCCTGAATTAGAGGTATTTACCCAGGGGTTCAATGAATATGATTATACAAGAAAGTTGCAACTTTTAAAGAAGTTGAGAGAGTTAATAAAGACAATGAATATGATTATACAAGAAAGTTGCAAATTTTAAGGAAGTTGAGAGAGTTAATAAAGACAGACACCACGTTCTTAATAGAACAAGAAGTTAAATCAAGAACTCGAGGTCGACCACCTCTGAAGGTTGATATTAGTACCAAACGCGAGCCAAGTTCTTTTGAGTTAGTATAGTCTGCCAAGGATAGTAACTCTCCTATATCCATCTCACACTTGCCAATTCTTGGTGCTTTTCCTATATCCATCACACCATTGTCAGTTCTTGGTGCTTCAACATCGTTAGGATACAAACCAAAAAGAAAATAAAAGAAGAAGGTGATTCGAATTGGATCAACGAGGCTTGTTTCTCATATAGAATCATTTTCAAAGGGGTTGAGGCCTTATATACGCCATATAAAGGACATTGTAGGTGATGGTAATTGTGGCTTCAGAGCCATTACTGGATTGGTTGGGCTCATTGAAGATGGATGGGCACAGTTTTAGACAGATACACTAGATAAGTTGGTTGCTCACATGGATCAATACAAGCTGTTATACGGGGCGGAGAGTAGGGTGCAAGAACTTATTGACACATTATCATATTTGGAGGATCACCCACCCTATCAACATTTGATGACTATGCCTGATATGGGACATCTTATATCATCCCGTTATAATGTTGTTTTGTACCACTTGAGCATGAAACAGTGTCTTACTTTTCTGCCACTCGGGTCAGTACCATTACCATATGCCTCTCATAGGGAGATTACGATAGGGTTTGTTAATGACAATCATTTTATTGAGGTATTGCCCATAATTTTTTTTTCATTATACTTTATTAGCTCATATGGTTATGTTATTTGCTAACAAATTTTTTTTTTTTAGGCATTCTTGGTCCCAGGTCATCCTTGTAACGCCCCAATTCCGGATACCGATAAAGTCGTTCGAATATCCGAAGTTGGCGCGCTACTTCCCGGAAAATCCGAGAACTTCCAAGATCGTAGGTCCGCAGTGAGGTCCAATTTAAAACTTTTTGAACCATATAGTAATAAAAGTTAAATTGCGGAAGCATAAGAAGTAAGCGGAAGCAATAGGTATCAATATATAGGTAAAGTGTGAGCAGAACTACAGTCTAGTTAAAAGGTTCAGTTAATAATACAAAGTTAAGTACATGTTTGATTTCTACCCAACTCACCACAAAATTTCCTCTCAAAACCCAAAATAAAGTGAACTCTCAAAACCCAGGTAAATCATCTCCGCCCGCCGGCTCGACATCCGGGTCGGCCGGGCCCCATCCGTAATCTCCGACAATCGGCGCCTCTACTAGCGCAAGTGCATCCTCTGGGATCTCTAGGTCAAAGCCTAAGCACCAAAGATGGGTTAGATCTAAAAGATCTGGCAAGTCACAGCATACTACTAACATAGGACATATATATCAAATGAATAGAGACAGGTAAATAAATTAAAGAATAATAAGGTAATGAACTAGGCAGTTGAGCAGTATAATCATAAAGAATCAGGATAATATAAAACATCTGATCTACTACGAAATGGCACATTCACACGAGCTGGAATACCACGGGATATTATTCCGCGGCCCTCCCATACTGAACACAGTTGCGGCGGGGAAATCTCACCAGTGCTGGGAATTACTAATCCCACAAATCTCTCATCATCTCATCACACTCATCACTCAAGACCGGACACGGTATCACACCGTCCGTCTTAACCATACAGCTCATCATGATAGCTCCACAACACTCATAATAGCTCCTACCGGGGATGATCAATCCACAGGCTGAGCTTAAATCAACCGAGTGAATGTTAATGCAAACTCGAGAATAACTCTAAGGGTCTGTGTCTGTCTAGGCTTTGCCTTGCGTGAACAAGGTCCTAACAATGTCTCTAAGAGGTCCATATATATCAACAAATCAGTCTATGGATTGTATTCAAGGTCCAAGCCCACTCGTTGGATCCGTACCAAGGCCCATCAATACATAGCCTGGTCTAAAACCGTCCAAACGAGGCATCAAATCCATTTACCACTAATAAACAGTTCATTCTAATCCATCATGACTTAAAAATCCCAATGGGAACTACCTCTTCCAACTAAGGGTACACATCTCCACACTTAGGCCCAATAAGGGCCCGCCTAGACACAGACACGGGTCAATGTTCTCTCAAATCACACTATCAGGTCACCTCTAAGATATCCTAGGTTCAGGTCCTCCATTTATATATTTAATTAACAGTTAACAGCTACACTAAGGATCTAAGATTGACAGTAGATAATAGAAATGAAGTATGAACTTCAATAAGAAAATCAACAGGGAAAATGCAACGGTCCAATCCTAGGTAATGGGCCACGTTTTAGGTTCAGGTCTATCTCCGGTAATTTGATCTCTAAACGAAGTCACAGATGCCATATAATAATGTGTTTGGTGCTTATGAAGTTACGGGCATCAATGACAACTCTTAGGGGTCAAATCATCTTAGATTAAACGACCAAAACCCTAATCGGTGGTCCCCACAAGTCAAGGTCAAGCCACGCCATTGACTCGTGCTTGGCACATTGATGGAAGTTCATTTGGATGGTCAATGGGCACCACAATCGATCAATCATAAAACAAATGCTAAACTAACATCTTAATGTTCACAGTGTGGCAGGTCGACCTGGCAAGGGTCAGGTCGATCTGCTCCATTAGAATCAAAGTTGGGACTTGGTTTGGATTCTGGAATTTTCAGTGTACCCGATCGACCAGGTGGCCAGCCAGTCGATCTGGTACACAGGTGTACCTGAGTTAACAGATTCCAGGCCAAATCTCAACTTTTGCACTAAAGTCTGGGTCTGATGAAAAATCCAAGTCATACACAAACTATTCGAATTTGGGTTCATAAAATACTCAGAGCTTAATCAAATTATAAAACCTAATGAAATTTCTAAAGGTATAAATCTAAAGGGTCCAAACTCAGTTTAGGTTAATTAAAGACTAAAGGGTCTTTTATTTCCAATTTCTAAAATTTATGGGGTCAAGAAATATTATTTTAAAGGTAACAAGTTAATTTATTCTAATAGGATTCCACAAAGGCTAAGGGTCCTACTTTCTTAATTTTCTAAAACTAATGGGTCCCATTGTACACATAGAAACTAAATGTTTTATTTTAATTAATAAAACTAATGGGTTATGGATTAGTGGGCCCCACTGGTCCCGGCTCCAATTTGGTTCAAGGAGCTAATTGAATTAATAATATAACTAAGGTATTAATTTTAATTTTCTAGAAACTAAAAGAAAGGGGCTAGGTGCACACTATTTAATAAACTCTAAGGTCTTAGCATAAGTAATGCCATATATACACACACACCCTAGACTGCCAACTCCATAAATAAAGAAGAAGAGTGCCCAGGTGAAAGCCTTCCATCCACGTGTACAGCCATCCCTTTCAAAATTTGAATTATGGTGAGGGCATACTTTCACAAGCACACACAAGACATGGGCCACCCAACTCACCTTTCTCATTTCTCTCTTACACGTGTCATCTCCCCTTTCTTTTTCTCTTATCTTTCCCACTCAACAGGTTATGAGAAATCGCCCATTACAGAACCCATTTCTGTAATGGTTCAACGACAACTGCATCTGAGTTACTTCGGTTGGTGGCCCATTGATCAAAAGCCCACAATCAGCCCCCATCCACATGGTCGCCCAAGGCCCCACAACAGATCCTAAGGTCCTTATTTGCATTAAGTGATCCTACCGGGCCCCACAACCTGATGTTCACATAAGAAAAACCCTTTTTGAGAATGACACACAGTTCTATGAAATCCTAAGATGTGGGGTTAGATGGGACCCAATCCCCATGGGTCCACCATCATCAGGATCGCCCCTGGGTCCCCTATCAGATGTGGGGACCCAATCTACAATCAGATCATCTAGTGGGTCCCGCAATCAATCGAAGCCAAATCTGATTTTTCTTTAAAACAGTCCTCTCTCCCTCTGATCAGACACTAGATAGTGGGCCAAGAGGGTGTCCACACACCATGGGCCCAGCCCCTCTAGGGTCGCCCGTGGGTCCTCTATTGGATCAACGGGTCAGATGGGCCATCCAGTGGCCCACCTGGGTCCCAACCTCTCACACAGTCACTGCAACAGTCGCCAAACACAGTGACTGCAACAGTCGCCCAACACAGTGACTGAAACAGTCGCCCCCCCTGCATCCAATTTCTACTCAATTGATTCTATACAAATCCATTTATCAAATAAACAATTAAAATTGTAAAAAAACACTACAATGCCCATTAACCAACATCATTTGAACCCATTAATCTTCCAAATGGGGGGTGAAACCTCCATCCATCAATGCCCAATCCATCCAAACACACAACTAAGCTCAGGTAATCACTAGGACTAATCAATAACATACATGAATTAAAAACCATAGAATCAAAGGAAACAACCACATACATTCTATGCTAATAGTATAGTGCACTTGCCTTTTTGCTTGGGAGAGAAGGTTTTGTAGAGGGAGAGAAATAGAAGAGAGAATCTCAGCCCAAAGGAGAAAAAGAAGAAGATACAGCAGCTGCAGCTCCTAGAGAAAATCCCAGCACAGTAACAGTAGCAGTAGCTTGGAAAGAGAGGAATGAGGGAGGGAGAAGGAGAGGAAAATGAGAGTGAATAGTTGCTAGGGCTCATTGGGATTTGTGGTGGATTTATAGCTTAGGGGGAGTGGCTAATGGCTGTAATGCCCTTTAGGGTTTCATGGGATTAGGGTTAGGGTTAGGGGCTCTTTAGTCTTTAGGTTGGAAGGTTCTAAAGAATGCATTTTATCAAAAACCCCCCTAAAGTTTACTATAAACCATACTAAGGGCCTCCCTACACTAATAAACCCTAGGATTACAAAAGACTACACAAAAAAAAAATCCTAATACTAATACAACTAACTAGTCTAACACTAACTTAGGAGAATCTATCTAATTACCCCGATTAACCCCTAATTAGCATAATTAGCTAGTAATTAGCAATAATTAGCAAATAATTAGTATTAAATAATATTCAAAAATCATTTAGAGGGCCCACAAAGGGTGGGGCCTCACAATCCTACTCCGCCGATTGCAAACAAGTGGCGGCAATTTCATCATACCTGTGCCCAAGGATGGGAAACCACATACCATTAGTGGATACAACGTTTCAAAGAAATTGTCACTTCTGACGTAGTCACATGTGAGACGAAAGAGTTGGAATGAGGCGATCACCTTATTAGCTCATAAACTGATGTAGCCACTTGTAGGGCGATCTTATTTTTGTTGTTAATGATGTAGCCACCTGTATGGTGATGATATGTTGTATTAAACTCATCTTTTTTTAATGGCAGTCTTACTGTTATGGTGATCTTCAATTTGATATGCTAGTATCAAAATATACAACATCCATGGAAATTTCAATAGGATTAAAACTGTATTAAATTGAGTGGTATTCATCATCCAATTGCTTACAAAATAGAATTCACCCATCAAAGTAGATTCGCCCTACAAAATACATTCACCTTTCAAAATACTTCATCCCTTCAATTTCTATTACTACCCCTATTGGTTCTGCGTGTGCAAGTAAGCGATGTCAAACGGGGGCTCCGAGAGGTACATGGGACTTCTTCTACAGAAGCTCCCCGCAACAATCTGTGAATCTGATCAATAGAAGTGTAGAGCATGTCCGGGTCCTGAATGCACTCTTCATAACCCTTCGGAATGATTGAATCCACGATAGTTAGAGCATTCTCATTTTGTTACATTTAGACATGTCAAAAGAAAATAAATTAAGAATAGTTCAGTTTGATGAAACAATTGTACATTCATAAATGATTGAAATGAGGGATTAACCATACTAGTTGATAGTCGATGGATATTGAAGACTCTGAATCATGATCACGTGGAACAAAAGTAGAGTGATGAGCCGGATTTTAGACCATCATATGTGTAACTTGTGAGTACCATTCCATGTAACCGAGTACGCAAATAGCTGGATGTCTCACTGGCGGACCTCGCTCCAATTGAGAGAGCACGTGATTGTGCCACCTCTCCCAATTCTGATCCAAATAACCATAAGAAATATGGTACTGCGCTGCAGTTGGACCTCGTGTAGCACAGATCGAAGCTAAGTGTACAGGTGGAATACTCTGAATCCTACCGAACTGTCTCAATACCCTATCCGGATGATACAGCTCAACGACATCCATACACTTTATGCACTCACTAAGAACGTAACCTCATGAAATGGATGGTGGTGCCTAATACGATTATATGGATCCCAAGTAACCTGAAAACATAAAAACAAGTGTACCATATTAATTGACATAATATGAAAACAGTGAGAATAATAACAACATATATTATTACCTTGTCAATGCTCATCATGTCAATCTTCTCCTGTAATGCTTGCAAGGTTGACATTGCCTCTCCAGACTCCCTACGAGGAATCCAATGGTGCACTCGGGGCTGGCTCTCAGAATATTGGAGGTTGGGATTTGACATAATATCTTCAAAATGCTCATAAACTCATGCTTCAAGTAGTGTCAAATAGCCAGCAATTTGACAAACTCCATACCGGCTCGCTAATCCTAACTGGCGATACAAATATGCCAATGCAGCAGCACCCCATGCATATGAGCGGACGATATCCAGGTATGTCAAAAGTATAAGATAAATGATCGAAACTCGTACTACACTATGGTCCGTAAACAATGTACAACCTAATAAATACAAGTAAGCTCTGGCTGCACACATGATCATCTCCTCCGCATGTGCATCAGAAACGTTTAAAAATCTACTACTCCTTAGCCATTCCATCCTTGTTGATTGACCCCAGGCTAAGACTAGCTCATCATGTGCCTCTTCAAGTTCAACTCCCAGTGCAAACACTAGTAATGATTGAGCATTAGCAAATGTCAATCTAGCATTATACGAAACAGATCGGCCTATGACTGGGAAGTGAAGAATCGCTGCAACATCATCCAACATAATGGTCATCTCTCCAAATGGTAAGTGAAATGTGTTTGTCTCAGGCTGCCACCTTTCAACAAACTTGACACAACACTTCTATTCACATACCAATAAAATGAGGTCAATAGTGGAGTCAATCCAGATTTGGCGACCAACTCTTTCAATCTATTATTTTGCACTCTTTCAACATTCAATGCCCCACACAACCACTTTTCCACCATGATTCAAGCACCTAAGCGGGGAGTGCCCCTGCATTAACGTGTAGAATATGTCGACGGAGAAGGAGGGAAACGAGGAGAGGGAGAGAGATGGAGAGAGAGAAATGAACCGAACCGCACCGCGATTAATAACCGTGTTTCACGGTTCGGTTACAGTTACAATTTTTGAAATCCAAAAACCGCACTTTACGGTTCGGTTACGGTTTTTCGTATTAACTCACGGTTATTAATCGATCCGAACCGTTTTACTAATAAAAGAAAAAAAAAATAAAGGGCTTGAATGAAATAATTCATAATTTATATAATAAGTAACAAGACCCTAGCAAGTCCAATCTCTCTCTCCCAGCCCCTTTCTCTCCTTCCTCTCGACTCCCAGCGGCAGCCCCTTTCTCACCTCTCTCACTAGAACTCTCACTCGACTCCCAGCGGCCAGCCCCTTTCTTTCCTTGTGGAATGTCTCCTCTATCAGTGATGAAGGTCTCTCTGAGATTACAAAGGGGTGCCACATGTTGGAGAAGCTTGACCTCAGTGAGTGCCCTGGCATCTCCAACAAGGGTATGATTGCTATTGATGGAGCTAACAATTGAGTCTTGCTCAAAGATTGGGGATGAAAGTCCGCAAGCAATCGGTCGCTACTGCCTAAATCTGAGATCTGTTTCTATTAATGATTACCCCCTAGTAAGGGACCACAGAGTTGTAAGTCTGGTGTCATCGGCTTCCTCTATTTTGACGAAGATAAAGCTGCAGGCTGTGAATATAACAGATGTCTCTCTTGCAGTCATGGGGCACTATGGGTTGGCTGTTACTGATCTTGTTCTCACTGACCTCCAGAACATGTGTGAGAGGGGCTTTTGGGTTATGGGCAAGGCAGTTGGTTTGCGAAAACATAAATCCTTAACAATAGTCTCATGTTCTGGATTAACAGATTTGGGTCTTGAATCCATGGGAAAGGGTTGCCCAAATCTTCAGCACCTGAACCTTGAGAGGTCCTTCATTTCTGACAATGGGCTGGGAGCTTTTACCAAAAGTGGGGCGTCTCTAGAAAGCTTGCAGCTAGAGGAATGCAACAGTATTAGCCAATTGGGCGTTCTTGTTGTTCTTTCAAATTGTGGTGAGAAGCAAAAGGCTCTCTCTCTTGTAAAATGTTTAGGGATTAAAGATACTGTGGTTGGCCTGGCTGAGTTCTCCCCCTGCAAATCCATGCAATCCCTGGCCCATCGTAACTGTCCAGGATTTGGCAGTTTTGGCATAGCCAGTTGGGAAACTTACAGCTTGAGGTGTGAAAATGTTGTATGAACAGATTTTTCCAACCCTAACCGAACCGTTTATTTCGGTTAACCGCGGTTCGGTTTTTCGATTATTTTGATTAACCAAACCGTTGCACCACTAACACAAGTTAGGGACTCATTGACAGTATTATTCTCGGTTGTGTGTTACCGTCTTCTTATTCTTTATTCATCTTCTCCCTTGTCTTTCTCCACTCTATTTCTCACCCAAGCCACCATCCTTAACACCTTCAAACACCAATCTACATCTCTCTCGTTTCATCACATATCTTTTTTGCACTCAAACCAGCACCTACATTTTCTTTCTCTTTAACACCATAATTTCTTTTTCTAACACCATAATCCATCTTTACCATCACTGTTGTCATTCTACACCATCTTTATTGTCATCCCATCTTTCTCATTTTGATCAAAGTTAAAAAATAAAAATAAAAACACAAAAGAAAGAAAAGAAAAGGAGCATCAATATAGACGCATATGGGTAATTCTTTGACCCTCCAGCAATTTAACTTTAGATGAGTAGTATTTGTCAATCATCTATGATACTTTATCTTTAAACTATCATTTTATGTCATGCCACTTGTTATCATTTCTGTGTGATTAGATGAGTGACATTTATCAATCATCCATGGCTTTTTTAATATATAAATAAGAAATGTTCTTCTATTTCAATGCATAACTCCCATTTATTTTCACGAGCTTTAGTTTCTCACCCTCATCCACATTTTATTTTCTTTTCTTTTTTTCATCATATTGCCATGGCAAGTTGAGCTGGTTGATGCTAGTGGTGCGTAAGTCCATGTCAAAGCCTACATGAATTATGATAATTTTCAATAGCTATGATGGGTCCATTTTTCAAATAAATCATAAAGTTATTTATGAATTTATTTTTCTCAATTGCAATGAAAATATCTTTATCGGGAATGGGTGGTATAAGAAAAAAAAGGTATGTCATTAATTTTTTTTATTTAAGAATTACATCTAACTTAACCTAACATAATCTTTTATATTTTTATATTATCGGTTTTAAAAGTCCTTAAAAGTTTAACGAATCAAAGAAGATTTATTTCACATCCCTTCAATTTATTTCCCATTTAAAAAGGAGATTATTTGAGGGCCATATATGGATATTCAAATTTTTTTTTTCATTTTAAACTTCTTTTAGAAATGAATTTCTTAAAAATGCTAGGAATTTTTCATGAAACGAAATGGGCCTTAAACATTTATTTTCTTTAATGGCATTCGACCGCTTGGGGAGTGCTGATCCCTCGAAATAAATGACTGGATTTGTAAATCCTAGCATTCAGGAATTCCAAGTTTTTCCAATTTATAATTTTCTACTTACCTCAAATGCTATGACTACCTATAAGTGAACATGGAATTCCAATTCTTGTCAGAACATGTTCCAGCTGCATAATTATTCCAACATGGCAGATCATGTATATCGATCGATAAGGTTATGAGCGATTTACCATAGATTTACCATCGAAGAACTTTAATGTGTTTGTCTGAAGTCCCTGCCCCATTGACACAGGTTTTTAAGAACCTTTCTGTATCTCTGCTGGGCTAGGGCCAATATTCACCCTCTCTTAATTTTATGTCCAGTAAAACAGCAACATATTTATACCCCTTTTTAGCTTTGTTGGCATGAGGACCTACTTAGAATTTGCAGCTTTTTAACTGTCATACATGAGTACCTACTTAGATTTTGCAGTTGGCTTATATTCCATGTACTGTAGCAAGACAATGCCTTACCCAAACTGTCAACTGACCTTGAGTTGGCCCTTTTTACCCTGGGTTAGGTTGTTTCCATTCCATATTTCCAAAGAAAAAATCTAAACGGCCCGACTGGGCGTTGGGATCCAACGCCCCTGGGGGACCGGGCCGGGAATCGGTCCACCGCAGTCGGGCCGTGTAGCATGGCTGATTTCCAAAACTCCCTAGGACTCAGTGATACTTTGCCAAGTATCTTGGCTCGGTATAAAAACCAAGAAATTAATGAGAAACTGTTCTAAACAAGTTTTGGCTAGACTCAGGTTAACGCAGTAAGACCGAGTTGACTCAGCCAAAATAAGAGAGACTTGGTTAATTGAGTGAACTGTGTAGTAATTTGAGAAAGAAATGTTTATTTAATTTGCCATAGAAATCCAAACTAGTTTTACTTTCAAGAGTGGTTCTGTATAGGAATCAAACTGTGAAAACCTGGTGATCTGAATGATGTATGACTAGACTGCTGGCAGACTCCCGCAAGTAATACTTATGTCCGGATTTCTGTGACTAATCATTGCTCAGATGGAATAATATGCAAAGGTTAACGTCTGGACAAACTTTTTTTCTTAATCAAAAGCAGTACCCACTAGCCGGTTTGGAATTTCACAAACCTACTGCAAGTAGCTGGATTTGAATTTAACAGAATTTAAAGATCGTTATTGCATTTCAATAACCTGAATCACACTTTAAGTTACATTGGGATTTCTTATTTCCCTGTACCATTTGGAGGTGATTAAATTTATCACAAACTTGATTATGGGGAGACTGAGTTCCAAGGATCCAAATTAGGCCAAGTATAGGTTAATTTCACAATAGAAGTTCAATCACATGTCTGCAACTCTCACGAATAAGTAGAAAAAAAGTGACTTGACTGCAATCAAAATAAAAGCCTATTGCAATGAATACAAGCAAACAATACACGTTACAAACTGAGTTGATCGTTGTCCAAAAGGTCATTTGAATTGCTCTTACAGAAAAGATGTTAAAAGATAATCGCCTACTTTACAACATATAAGATCCAAATACATTTGTTCAACGCTTCAGCTTTATAGCTCCCAGTCCAAACACATCAGCTTCATAGCTCCCAGTCAGATTGCTTGTCACAAACAAAAACAGTGGCATAAATGTTATCCTTACATTTAGACTAAGCACTCTCTAGATAGATGCAATAACGCTTCAATGGTGATGATACTGATTCAAATTCAGCGCTCCATCATTGCAGCATCAATTTCGGATAATGGTGCTGCAAAATGCAGTACAAGATTATTATTATTAGCAGTAGCAGTAGTATTAGCAGCTGCAATGGCAACAATAGGAGTAACAGTAACAGTAGCATAAGAAGTCAACGATAAAGAAAAGCACATGCCATAAACCCAAATTGACCTCTAAAGCACACAATTTAAGGAGCATGCACTTGCTTGAAGCCCTAACAATAATGATATAGAAACTCATATGGCTACTATTAAGAAAATGATCAACTCATTAAGTGTTTCTAAATATAGGAGTGATTTCAAGTGTTTCGAACCCATGGCATGAAAACGGCATTGGGATGCAATTAGTAGCTAATATGGAAGAATCTGGGATGATGAGGAACCCTTTCTTTGATAACTAGAACTCAAAAGGACAACCTCAAATAGATGGGATAAGTCTTTGATGATGATAGAATGATGATGATCATGGAAGAATTGGTAATGGATTGATATTTGATAACCCTTAAACAGAAAGGCGAGTCTCCAACATCACCTTCACAAAGCAAACCATGTAGCATTTCTCATCCAGCATAACCAGGCCTCTGAAGTATGAACTCACCAACCTAGAATGAAAAAACCAAGGACCGCCAAATGGATGACTAAAAGACAATGGTCACTCTAAGGCACAAATTAAATCAGATGAAAACAGGACAGGTTAATGCAATCAAAGTACTTTCTAGGTTATCCTCTATCCACATAGAGACCCATGATTATATATGATTTGCTTTAAAATATGTAACTTAAAAAAAGTAGAGAATTTAGGTAAATCTCACCAAAATGTCCCACAAAGGTAAGTGAGCAACAATACCAGATCTGACGATATATGAAAAATCTAGTGATAATATCAGGATTTTTTCTTAGTTCACCAGTTTCTCATGGAAATGTCGCAATATTCTCATATATCACCATTTTCAATAAAAATTAGTAGCAAATTTGTGGCACTGATTTTTCTTTTTTTTTTCCTTTTTTGAGAAGCAACAAAAGTATTTTGTTGAAAGGAAAAGAAAACAGTAAAACAAGCAAGAAATGATTACATTAAACATAGATCCTATCAACAAGTAATATGTGAAGTAACCAAGCTAGCAGTAAGAGTATAATTGATTATATAACGACAAAAAGATGATATGATTACATGCAGCATTATCCCATCTGAGGCTTACAAAAAGTTGCAAAGCCAATATCGATCAACAAAAGTATGAAGTATCAGGCATCTACTGTTATGCAAAAAAAGGCATTGTTGCTGGTCTAGATGTAGGCATCAGACTCAATTGATTTCCAGACTGACTACAGAGACATGGATATATATCTAGTACATGGCAAAGTCATGATGTTTTCAGAAAAAAAATATATCAGTTACCATACTTGTTTTTGTCATATTTAACAATCAGTAATAAAATTAATATTCAGATGCGGCGGACCCATATCTAATAAACTATTCAATATCATCAGTGACCAACACTTCCAACCTCTGTGCAGAAAAACAAGAAGATTGAGAATGATAACATCTAACTTTCAGTATTCAAGATAAAAATGAACATACCAAGCAAGTCCTCATATGAATCTGCAAAAAATGTTGTGTCCATTAGCAAAGGAGGCGAGAAGACTTGATCCTGAGAATCCTCAATATCGTAAAATGTACTGTGTGTATCAGAAGTTGCATGATCTGAATCAGCTACAAGGGAGAAGCCATTTTCTTGTTTATCATACTCCTCTAGTAAATCTAAGTGCTGCAACACAGCTGGCATTGCATCAAAAGTACTATCAATGGGTCCAACTGCAATATGATCAGAAGTACCATCCTTGAGTGCAAAGGTGTCTGGTTCAGATGCAAATAGTCGTTTGCTTTTCTTCGGAATTAATTTGGTTTCCTCTCTCACAAGGGGATTTCTGTTTCCTGAAAGAGGTACAAAAAAGTGCTCTGACACACCATCTCTACAATCTTGTGATGGTTCTAAGTTTGTGGGTTGTATTGAGAGGGCAGCTTCACGAACAGATCGCCTTATATTTTGAACATAAGAACCACCAGCATCTGTAAGAATAGAAAGAAAATTACAAGTCCTCACATTAAATGTTAAATGGGCCAGGATATTTAGAGATAGCTTCGCTACATGTTGTGCTGCTCTCCAATGGTTCAAGGAGAGTCTTGAGTGCCGTTATTGCATCACCCACTATGATCCAATAATACAAACCCCGAAAGATACGATGAATTCAATATTTTTAACAAGATATGCTCTTTTTAATTAAAGAAGTCCAAAATTAATAGAATGAGTAATTTTGAGATAATTTAATGCATCTTAAAATTGTTTTTATCAATAAAAATAAGATACATAGGTCATGGATGAAAAAAAAAAAATCTGTCCATGATTGTTGCTTAGCGGACATTGTATGGTGTTGGTGGGTGCGTGAGTTTGAGCTTCTTGTTAAAGAAAAAGAAATAATGATGAAAAAGACAAACGAAAGAAATAAAGAAAGAATACAAAAAAAATATCTATCTCATCATATCACCCAATGAATGTAACAGTCTACAATCACGGTATGGAATCTGAAGAAACAGCCTAAGACCATGGCGTAGCGGTCACATTATTAGCCATAGCGGTTGA
The DNA here is from genome assembly GCA_038049695.1 of Cinnamomum chago. Taxonomy (NCBI): domain Eukaryota; kingdom Viridiplantae; phylum Streptophyta; class Magnoliopsida; order Laurales; family Lauraceae; genus Cinnamomum; species Cinnamomum chago. Next base: position 22,127,955 of record CP142462.1, on the reverse strand, counting down.
GGCCACTACGCTATTTTGAAAATAGCGGCGCTACAGTTTAAAACCTAATAGAGCAAAGCAATTTAAATTTATAACACTATTTTTCCTATTTCTCCTCCTCAATAGCATTTTCTATGGTTGTCTCTACCCCTATATGGTTCCAAATCACTAAAAGAAACACAAAATTGGTTGTTACACAGGATTCAAAAATAAAAAAAAATAAAAAAATTAACACTAAAAATATTCACACCGCTACATATCGCCAACGCCGCAACCGCTACGTAGCATTTTTGCCACTGACCACTACGCCCACAGCAACCATTATTTTTATCCTTGCCTATGACTAACCTTTAGGACTTTGTGAGAATCTTCAGACAATTTATTTATTATATGGACAACTGGCCGGTTGTTAAAGTGCAAACCTGAAGTATAATTATCCACGTGACCATTAGCCAAAGGCCGGTCTAAAGATTTCCCTTCCGACAAATCTTCTTCAATCTGGACGGCCTGATGAGCTATAGCTTGCCGCTTCTGTACATATGCACCTTTTCCAGAGGAATTTGGAGTTAAACTAAATAAATGTGGGAGTTTCAAAGCAGGGCTGGTTGAAGCCTTTTCGAGCTGAATGGATGACAGTTTTGAAGCCACCTCATTCACTTCATCAGTACTATTGTCCTGCTTAGTTCAAGAATAATGTTTGTGAAAATGCAATATATCTACAAATACCTGATGAAAAAGATTACTGGCAGCACAGCAACTCTTAAGCGTACTTACTGTAGTCCTTCCACTGCTTTGAGCTTGACTTGGAGACATTGATCTGCCATCATATTTGGTCATAGGAACAATGCCTGAGATGCTGTTCACTTCTTCTGTGAGTTTCAATATAGATTCTTGTATAGCTGGGGCAACCTCCTTTAGTTGGTTGGTAAAAACCTGTATAGAAGAAAAGTTTTGGGCCTTAGGTGGGAATGGTTCCAGTTTTCAAAAAAAAAAAGGTGGGAATGGTTCCAGTTGTTTATAGAGAAGAAGAGAACAAACCAAACTCCACTACAGTACAGAATGTCAAATATTGAAGAACATGTTTACAACTAGAAATCATGTATTAGGTTAATGGTAGTGCACGCCTTACAGTGCAGAATGTCAAATATTGAAGAACATGAATACATGATTACAACTAGAAATCATGTATACGGTCCCAAGTTTAATAAAAAATTGAGATACCTTACCTATGATACTCGGATACTTGTACAAGCCCAACGTATCTGTATCAAACCAATACGACGCTTGTATGGGTACATGATACTGCACCCATACTTCTAGGGAACAAGTTTAACATATCCTACATATAAAGTCTTTTATTTCATATAGTTCTTTAAATATTTTTACTTCTCACCAAAAAAAAAAAAAAAAATGCTAGAAAGGGAAAAAAACAATGATAATTTTTAATGATTCAAAAATGATCTAAAGAAAAATTTAGGACACTCGTATCCGTATCTGTCCTAGATTTTCAAAAGTGAAGAGTTGTATCCCTAATCCCCGTATCAATGTCCATATCCATATCCGTATCTAGGCATCATAGTACCTTACAAATCAAATAATAGAGAAAAAAGGGGCCAACCGTACAGCAGTTGTTACAAGCTCATGGATAGAAGAGGACCCCTTGAAACCAAAACCACGAAGGCTGCAATGAGGGATTCCCTTGAGTGATTTTATGTTCAGTAGGGAAGAGGGGCGTCAAAGACTAAGCTTCAGTTGCTTAACCAATAGGATCATTGTCGTGTATGTGTAGAGTTTTGAAGTATGCTAAATTACAAGAGCAAAATACTTAGTCCATAAATGTGGTAAAGTAATAATCAGTGTAATCAAGGGCACTTCGCGCTCTCATGAGGCTATGCTCATGTTGAAAAGTGTCACTTACAGTTTATATTATTATTATTATTATTTTTTTATTCTTTACTATGTGTTAGATTTAAATTTAAAATATAATCATCAAAACCTTATCATATATATTTGTGGTTGGCTTAATGAATAATGAGTTCTACTAATTACTTTAAAAAATGATGTGACCAAAAATCATATATTTCTAACATTAGTGCATAAGAGCAAGGATATGCAAATGTGAGAATGATTATGATGTTAAAACTGAACACAATCATGTTTTAAAATCATTCAAATCTGTGAAAAGAAATATATTAATAATAAACATACGGCATAATCATTTGAACGCCGCCACTCAACAACTGAAGACCAAGTTACCATCAACAAGATCAATCTTGGAGAAAGATGAAAGATCACATGGAAAGAGATTTGGTAAGTCACGGAAAAAAGGTTTCTCAGCAAAGTCCATGCCATAGATTTTAGATCTATTAAATTTGGAGCATGGTTTCAAGAATCAGCTGAGCCTGGTCATCTCAGACTCGGCGCCTACAGATTCGAATCAACCACCTAGTCATCCATTGGCCAAGTCCTATAGGAAGAAGGGCCAAAACTATTTGGTATCCCCATTTTATTTATGTGAAAAAATGTTGGACAGTTTTGGAATCCTTTTAGACGGATATTAAAAGATCAAAACCACATTTTGTGGAAGATCTATGCATTCGAAGATCAGAGTATTGTTCATCTGTCTGAGTGAAAATCAAAGGCTACATTGCTACCAACACTCCATAACCACCCGGAGGTCTCAGCATCGGAGTCCGCCAATGTGTTGGGACCCCAGGCTATTCTAGCCCGACGAACCCGGTGAGTGGAAACAGGGGGAGGCCACCAAGCCGGGGGATTTAGTCAGGTGCTCAAAGAGACCTTGGATGCCCCCCGATTAGCAAAAAAAATAAAAATAATAAAAATAAATTTCATTCAGAATAATTAAAACACGTGTGCCTTAAAATTCTAGATTCTATTTTTAAGCTTTATTTTTCACTTTTCAGTATTATAGGCTTTCGGAGCTCTAGGATGCAACTCCGTCTGACTTAGGCAAATCATCCAAGTCATGCAGACCCTCCAATTGATCATGCAAATTTTGCTACCCATCCCAGTTTATATAACAGCTATCATTTAGAAAAGCTTGAAGCCCTCAAAAGAGTACCTCAGTGCCTCAATCAATCAGATGGTTCCCATTTTCTGCACACACACAGATCATAGGGAGATCTTTAAAACCCCTAACCCCCTCTTCCTCCCAATGATTGTCAGTTTTTTATGCTTCCAGGTGAGCCCCACAGGCTGGACCGTTCCTAAGCTATGAACAGTTCCCCACAGGCTGGATCATTCGTAAGCTATGAACGACCTGCTCGTTCATGCGAATGACTATATATACTCATAGAATGAAAGGTGACGCTGGTTAGTAGAAGAGATGTGACCTGAGATTTCTTTTGTTGGAAAATTGAAGGACATGATACAAAAAAAGAGAGAGAGAGAGAGAGAGAGAGAGAGAGAGAGAGAGAGAGAAAAGAGAAAAGAGAAAAAAAAAAGTACCAAAAGCAAAAGGAATCAACTACAATTATAAGTTGTTAAAAATCTCCAAGCCCGAAAATTGAATAATATGAGTAGATTAGTAGCTTCATATGTAAACACTCAATGGGATTAGCTTCTTTTGCACAAAAGATATGGAAGTTTTAGAAAGGGTCAACCACGAATGAACTCTCTACTAAGAACAAACTGTGACGCCATTACTAACAACCCACTCAATGGCATTTCCTAAGCCCCATTCAATGGTAGAGGCAGTTAAAGATGCAAGAATTCTTTTTCATACAAAAACAAGGATACATACATTGAAAAGAAGAGACCCAACAACCCGGCTAAATCGAACTAACCCGCAGTTACCCAAGAGCACCAAGGAAAGTTCAGCTTAAGAATTTTGATTTGAAAAAATAAATACATAAATAAGTTGATGTTCTTGAGAATCCCCTCTGCTTATGTCCTACAAGTCAGAACATCCTCCACTTTGGTGTTGCTTGATCATGGACCACTGTAAAGATAACCTCTGCTCCCTCTACTAGAACAATTACAATCTTTGAATTTCCAGTGTTTCCATTGTGGCCTTATTCTCTTGAAAAAATAAAAAACTCTATTCAGACTTTTGTTCTTTTTTATGATAGCTACATATGATGACCATGTTTTCTTCTTCTTTATTATTATTATTATTATTATTATTATAATTATATATCTTTTCTTCCTTTTTTTCAGATAGCTACATATGACACACCAGGTGTGTCAGTCAAGTGTCAGCCACTGCCCATTTCCATACCACACACCCCACCCCTCCGTCTCTTATGTGTGCTCATGCGCGGGTGCAGCGTGTGTCTGAGATGGTGCATGTGCCAAGCATTTCCTTTTAAAATTGAAACCAACTAATAAAAAAAACAGTACTCCCTTAAAATCTAAATCAGCCCTCGACTCAACTTGGACCCATGCAACGAAAAGCCCAAGTCTGGTTCTTTGACACTTTTGCATTCCTATTTCAAGAGTATGCCCAGCATCAGTGATCTAGTATGGAATGAGGATAACGAGACACAATTTTCTAACTACTAACAAGACACCAAATGTCTGGCCGCAGTATACATCATGCATAAAGTCAATCACATAGAATGGATCTTTAATCATAAGTGTGAAACATAGCACTAACAAGTTAATAAGATTTGGAATGTGAAACACAGAGAAGAATAACCAATATCCATGATTTTAAAACCCTACCAATCAGTCTTGCTGCTGATGAATCAGGACAGTAAAACTTCGTGAGTTCATTTTAACTGATATAAATTTTATAAATACAGCAGGAATCATGATTATACTATTCAGATACCTGTATGCTTGCTAGGTGTTGGCGATGCTCGGCAAGGGTTGCAGCCAAAGATTCAGCATGACTACTACTACCACTATCAGATGCCGCCGATCGTAGAAGCTCTGGACCTTCTCCATCATTAACCTTGGCCTACAATAACTTTATGCTTTGTTAATCATCCAAAAAATGATAAAAACAAACTTACAATAAATGGATAGCAAAAAGATAAGAACTTTGGTCAGTCTACAAATCTCTACCTGGGTGTCACACAAAATGGCCACAATTCTGGGTAATACAAAAAAAGTTTATGATTTTCATTTCTAACTGTCCAGAAAATTTAACCAAATAATTGGTAATACAAAATTGATGCAAGTGCCAAGAATAAGGCATTGAAAAAAATGAAAGGGACCATATTTCAAACGTTCAATTTCTTTAGTTTCAGATCGTGTGACAAAAGATTAAATGGTAATCAACAACCAAATCATGCTCCTAAAAGGGACCATGTTTCAATGATGTTGCATAAATTCTTTGAAATGGGAAACATACCCGTGTTGGACATGTATAAAACACAACGTTTTAGGACTCTTCTATCACTACTTCAACAACATTTTGTAAGTTGACATAATATTAAACACATTATTTTTCCACTGTAAGTATAACTTAAACATTAAAATCTTTATTCTTCATTTCTCATAGAAAAATTTGTACATTATGTTTTTACTGGTGTTATTTTTTTTCATACTATTTTATCACTAAAAAATTATTTAGGACGTTGAATGAATGCAAGAAAAGGATTTTTCCCAATCAAACACATTATGATGGTATCGACTCACTCCACACATACCCATATTGAAACTTTAGCATCACAACATATTTGTCTCAGGAAGAAAGTCGCATATACCAGATGAAGTGACTGCTTGTGTACACGCTGTAGAGCATGTGTCCAACGCCTTAGAACTTCTGCTATATCAACTGTGGGGTGAATTCTTCCACTTCTATCATCCATTCGAGAATAAGTTTCGTCATTCACTTGAAAATGAGTTGAGTCTAACCGGCTTTTCTGTTTTTCCCTATTAACATTGACAAAGGACCCATCTATCTGTTCCCGATCATCAGCACGTGGCAAACTCATATCACCAGGTTGAACAGATAATATATCTGAATAAGGAACATGAGAACTTTGATCCATAGCCGCAAGCAAAGCTGATCCAGAGATGCGATACCTGACAAAAGAATCAAACACAAAAGTAAGTAGGAAAGCTTTTACAAAACCTAAAGATGAAAATTTTGATAACTACCTATGCTCACGGTGAGCTATCAAGTCCTCAATAGGGCCCGAAGCAAGAACTTCATGTTGACCTGTAAATAGAAGAAAGATATAGAATTTCAATGTTGAAAAAATAAATATGGAACATAGATGGTGCCATGGTAAATAGTGTTTAACCACGCCTAGCGGACCAAAAGTACGCACATCAAGTATGAGCATGGATCAAAATAGTGGCCGCTACGTTAAATGGCATTTAGCGCCATTCACATCCGTAGCGGCCGCTACACTAAATGGCATTTAGCGCCATTCACATCCATAGCGGCCGCTACGGAGTGTGAAAATTTCCTACTTTCAAAACTTTTCAAAATGTATAATAATGCTTATTTCTTTTCTTTTTCTCTCCAAATAACATTTTTATGCAACTCTTCGACCCTTTTATGTTTAAAAGAACACCAAAAAGCACATGATCTCGCCGAATTATAGTGGATATGGAGAGTTCTTCTGAAGGTTTCTTCTCTAGGTAAATCCTATTAGACACCCCCTTTGGTAGAGGTATTCTTTTCTCTAGTTACTCTTAAGTCTTGATTTCATGACAGTTTTTTTTTTTTATGAGCCTTTCATTAGTTTCTAAGTTAGCATAATTAAGAAGCAACATGAATACATGTGAAAAAAATTATCATTACTATTGTTTTCTATTTATACAGCGATACAGGACTTCATACAATGAGGGAACCGCTATGCCCCCTTACATTAGTTACTTTTGCACACAAAAAAAAGAGCACATTTTCTCTCATTTTCCAATATTCTAGATTTTCTATAATTTTTTTCAGATTTTTTTGACGATTTTTTCAAATCGCACTGCTACACCGCTACGTAGCTTTTGGAAGAGGGCCGCTACGCCCGCCACTACCGCTATTTTCATCCTTGAGTATAAGAACAAGGGCATGGATATGTTAAGGTTTTTTATTTATAATTAAATTATCAGTTTTAATGATTTTACCCTATGAGATGAGCACACCTCACATCACCCAACGACACAATCCCATCAAACACCCATAGCCTACAACTCCTTTCTTTCTATGACATCCTATCAAGGAATTTCTATCACATCATGCCAAGGAATTCCCAACACACCAAATTCTTGTCAGAAATTCCACTAAAAAAACAGGCCCTCAAATACTAGTATGGCTTGTAGAAAGGCACTCTTCAGCAAGAAGTCCGCTTTCCTAGTTATCATCCACTAAACTCTGTCAAGAACAAAATCAAGGTCTATAAGGGATTTGGATTGTCTGGCAAATGGCAACGGAATCACATTGATTGATTGGGGAATCGCAGCTCTTCAACTGAAGTTTTGGGCGCGGGGGAGGGGTGGGAGGATTTTTCTTATTCTAATGTCTATAAAATTTAAGTTAAGCTTTCCCTTGCCCATTTATATATGAAAAGGGGAAAAAGGAGTCAAAATGGCAAGGTTTGTCTAACCACTACAGTGTATTGGTATTTGACTCATCCAAGGTGGGACTCGCAAGATAACGGGCTCAAATCTTGTAGTCATATGCCACATTTTTTTTAATGAATCACTAATAATTTGAGGGGAAAAGATAGTGAAATTGCATTCCAGCCAAAAAAGGATGCAACCAACCTTGATGAAGTTACCCTACAAAAGGAAATTAGAACAAGTAACTTATACTTACTCTTACGAGCTAATAAAGACTCCCATTGGCGTGTTGCCTTAGAGACCAAATGGGAATTCTGAACTAGGGAGCTAGACACGCGATCATCCCATGGTTCTCCTTCTAACTTTGCTTTGTTTCTCAGATCCTGTAATTTTTCCAGCTCTTGCTGCAAATAAGCCTGAAATGCAGAAGTCAAGAGAAGAATTTTGTGATAATAACTCTAATTACTCTAATTTTCAGTAATTAGAATTATTATAAAAAAAAAGATAATAACTCTAATTACTGAAACTCATTAGCAAAATATGGAGAAGAGCTCAGGAAGATGTAGAAAAAGAACTATATTATGAGGGATGAGAAGTAGTTGCTATGTACCTCTTCTGCACAAAGCTCACGAAACTCAGCTGTTATATCATGGGCCAAGCTTGACCAGGTAGCTTGTCTATGAACAGCAGAATTTGCATTTCTAAGAAATTCTCTCCTTTCAAGTGCTATCCTAGCCTGTTAGCACAAGAGCTTTACATTAGAAGTTGGACAAAACTTCAGAGATGGCAGTGGAAGGTTTAAATATTTGAATTTCAGTAAGCAATGCACAATTAAACAATCATCTATAACAAACAACATTGAAAAAATAAAAAAATAAGTTCAGCATGCTTCTCAATCACCAGAATAATCAATATTTCATGTTTCATCAAATGGTCACTTGGAACAATAAATCAGAATTGTTATTAAAAAAAAAATCAGCATTGAAATGTTAAGGGGTCGTTTGTTTGCACTGATTTACACAGGGCCTCATTTGCTTGTGCTCATTTACACATCACATGAGTAAATGAGGTGTGAATGGTGTGCAATTGAGGTCATTTTCATATAAGGATTCTTGCACATCAAAAGGGTGGGAAACGATTATACGGCTCTTTGGTTGAGAGGGTACCACTGCTAAGGATACCTGAGGAAGGTCATAGTATCAAATGCCTTACTGCATTTTTATGTTTTACAAATCATGTGGCCCCCAAAATTTTCATCCAAACCGTCCAAGTTTTTTGTTACCCATTAAACCTCTAAACGTTTATTTCCCTATCTTAAGCATTCATAGACTTTAACATATATGAAGGTTTTACATATGTAATCCAAACCATTCAATGTCATGTACAAATGGTGCTTCGGAACAAAAGTTTTACTGTATTCCACATTTGTAAATTTTACATATATAAAATTCATATATGCAAGTTTTACATATGTAAATCCCATTTTTCATATTCAATGCATAAAAGACAAGTGACCCTTAAAATTATTCATTGATTCGTTAGCTAAAGTAACTAGGCTCATTTGTAGATCACTTTTTGTATTACACATGTCCATTAAAAGAAGTTCAGTTATCAACGGCTACAAGTTGAGAACAGTTAAAAAGTATTATCCTCAGAAAAATATGCACAAAAAAGAAAAGGATGACCAAATTATTAGAATACCTTCATCACAGGAAGTAATGTGGCTGCATGTGAAAATGACACATCTGTCAATGAAGCAGGGAGGGAATTAGAAGCCACATCAGCTACAAATGTTCTTTTGTGGACCTCCCGAAGAGCATGCAAAGAAAGCTGCCACAAAAGCTCAACAAATCTGCCATAGCAATATAAAACTTATGTTAATAGTTTTACATTGAATGTAAAGGAACCAATATCCATGCAATATAAACTTCTCATGTCTGTAAAACATAAAGAGACCATTACTTTAGATTAATAGAACCCCATCAATAGACCATTCAGAGGAGCTTAGGCAATTGTTATTATCCTTGGCGGTTGGCTGATGTGGTGGAGGAAGTGAAAGATATCTTGAGTCACTTGGATGTTGTCCTTTATCATGTGTTACGTAAGGCCAATGGTTCGGCTGATATCCTCGCTAAGGAAGGAGTGTTTCGTCCTTCTTTATCATTTGATGTATAGTTTGTTATGAGTTTACTTCTGTACTTTATTCTTTTGGGTTTTCCCTCTTATCAATAAATTTTACTGTTATCAAAAAAAAAATGAACCCCATCAATAAACCCAAGTCTAACATAATCAAGATAACCTTTACTTTACTGCCACCGATAAAAAAAAAAAAAAGTCTATTTACTTTACACTAATAGCATCCCATCAATAAACTGAAGTCTAACATAATCAAGACGACCTTGTCACCAAAAAGGAAAAAAAAAAAAATACAAGTTCATCTCAATACTCTCTGGAGTTTCAAATGTACTAAAGACATTGCACGTCACATCCCACAAGGTTTTGAAGTCTCCATTGCTGCCTCCCTCTTATCGAAATTAAAATGTTCATCTATTCCCACCTAAATAACTCTTCTAAAAGCCACATGCATCTCATAGAATTAGCAACTGATAATTGTAAAATGTAATTAAAAATCAATTGTAACTTTAAAATACTCAATCCATCTCAATTGTCTAAAACAAATTTGAAGTCTCTCCCTTACCAAATCAAATTGATCTCAATTTCATACTCTCACATTATTTATATAAAAAGAAACCAACCTCTGCCCACAACAAGTTGCCAGTGAAGAAACCCTTGAATTGCTCCTTGGAAGCGCCCCCTGCGATTCTAGATCAGTTATAATCCCCTGCACAATCTGCAATACAAAACCAACCACAGAAAAAAAAAATGCATTGAACATCACTCAGATAATTTTATCCAATTCTAAAAACACCCTGACATCCAGGAGAAGGGGAAGAGTAAGAATTCTCCAATCAAAATCTTTCAATTCAATTCAATTCAAGAAAGAGAGATGAAAAAAAAAAAAAAAAAAAGATTACCTTGCGAAAATCGCGAGATTGCGCGGAATCAAAGATCGGCCACACCTTATCGAAATCCTGCAAAATTACATATTAGAAAAGAGGGAAAAAAGAGTTGGAGAGATCTGAAGAGAGAGATTGAGAAGAATTTAAAGAGGGAAATGGTACCTTGGCGGATTGAACAGGGCCACGAAGAGATGAGAGGATGAAATAGAGGAGTTGCTCTCCCATTCTAGGGTTTGAATGCCGAAAAAGACCGACGCGAGGGCTTCCATTGCTAGCTCCAATGCCGAGGATCGATGGATCGAGCCCTAAAAGCAAGCAATTCGTGTACATTGCACATTCCAGCTCCACCTCTCTCTCCTTCTCTCGATCCATCGTCATCTCTCTATCTCTCTCTCCACCAAATTCTCTCTCTACATCGATCGATCGATCGAAATTTAAAGGTTTTCTCGTTTCGGTTTGTTGTTTGAAATTTCATTTTGTTTTCTTTTCTTTGCAAAGGCCAAAAGGTGGGGACCAGGGGGAGAGTGAAGGGACTCAAGTTTTTGGAGCCAGCTACTTGGATTCTCTCAATGTCTCACTCACGTTCTGAATGAGTGGAAGGATTGGAATTGGATAGATACTGCGGGGGCCACTTAATAAAAATCTGAACCGTTCATATAAACACTCATTTTATTTGAGTACTGTTTTATCAAAGTTTATATGAGTTGGTCTTATTGTGTAAGATTGAGTTTATAACATGAGTGAGAAATTTAGAGAAGCCGAACTCTGTGTTTTGTTTGGACATTGGCGTATTTGAATTTGAAAATGCAAAGGCGAGAGGGGATGGCATCAGCTAATGTGAGCCGGGTGCGCTAACTTGTCCATTTGTGCCGGCCTCGTATGTATTGAATAAAATATATAAAGATGGACATATAGCTGTGATTTTATTAATTAGGTTTTTGAGGAGTGGGTCCTCGTGGCTGGCATGGACCCAGGTCCAGTTAATATAAGATCCACATGTGTCTAAATTTTGATAAGAGTTGGGTTGGAACGTTCAATGGCATTACAGGGCAGATTTTGTGCCTCAAAATCCTTATTTACCATACATATGGGTACATGTGAGTTGGCCCTGTTGACTGTACTGGGTTAAATGAAAGTGTGTGTTTGGTAGAGATGTAAATGGATCATATTTTCTGATTATACGGAGTTTACAACACGTTAAAAATAGATTTTGAATTCTTATTTAGGCCTCGATAAGTAAATGGATTCAGATTCAGGCCTTTTCTTTATCCATGACCTAAATGGGTACGGGTCTAATTTCACTTTTGTTCTAATCCGTGAATCCGGAACTCAACATATTACTTCAATTTCCGAGAATTCATCTTAAAAACTGATTTTTTTTTATATCATTTTCTACTTGGACCCGGACATGTCCCATGTATGGACTCGGTTCTGGTTCCCTCTTCTTAGTAATGATTCTCATTCCAGAAGCAGGAAACCGGTTTCACCCTCTCATTAACGGTCCAGGTCCACCATAATCCAAACCAGAACCGAGAGGTTTACATCCCTTGTGTTTGATCTCTGTCTAGCTATAGGTTTGAAAACAGGTCATAAATGCCCAACGGACCCAAATTAGGGGGAAAAGGGATTACATGTAGATGTAGATGGACCCTCTTTTTCTTGGCCTAGTGTTTGGATTCACAAATTTCATATGGCATATAATGATAAGATTCCCCTCTTCTAAAAGATGTTTCAAGGTATATGAGATACAAAATTCTAAACCCCCTGTGTAACCCCACTTAAATGCTGAATAATTATAGAAAAATAATATAATAGAAAGGTCCCATCATGGATATGAATTTAGACAAATAATCAACTCAATAAAACCATCACAAAACATTGATTTAAGGATGTTAAAGTTTATTGATTTCTAAAGTGATAATTTTTATGAAATTTAATTAAGTGATAAATATAAATCAAATAAGTATCAAATTAAGGTGAGTACCCAAGAGTTGAATTTATGACTAATGATTTCACATTGTAGTCTTTCAGCAAATTGTAAGAAATGTTTAATAAACACATCAGCACAAGAAGAAGACACGATAGCTTTGTACACATGTACACAATACAAAGCAAGAACTACTGAGTTTGACCCGGCGTGTAACTCGCGTAGAAGAAGTAAACTTGCAGCAACATCTAAACCTCCCACACGGCATCACCGTACACGTGGCAGTATACCTCTGATTTAAAGCAATGTCCTTCCCTGGTCGGGCTATTTGCAGAAATGGCCCTAGAGACACGACACCAAGTTGTTGGGGGCTTAAAGCACGGTTCTTCCTTGGCCGCTACACAATGCTTTGGCAGTTGGCTTTAATTCCAATCTCTTTATTTATCATTTGATGATTGAATGATTTGAAACTTGTAAGTGTGGCTCTAAAACATGATTTTAGGTACTGAACTCATGGCTATTAGAAACAAAAAAAAAAAAGCTCTTGAAGTTGATTGAATCCCACAATAAAATTAGTTTTTTCAAATAATATTCAATCAATTTTAAATTAAATAGATGCAATGTTTTTTTTTTTTTTTTTACTAGTTTATGCTTTTATAGAATTGTCCTACATGATTATTCTTCACAATGAGAGAGAGAGAGAGAAATAAATTGAGAAAGAGGTGAAGAAAGAGGGAGATCGGAGAGGAACACCTACCAAAGAGACGGAGGCCGGCAGTACACCAATGCAATGCTGGAGACAGAAAGAGGCTTGAGGTTCCTATTGATTTGGAAATTTTCTTAGAGGGAGAGAGGGAGAGGGACACAATAAGAAAGAATTATTAGGTCTTTTGGAATTGAGGAACACGAGGGGGAACTTTGGTCTCCTTTAAGTCGGGGCTGGGCCATAAGGGCCTTAAGCCATTATGGGCATGTTTTAGGTTGGTTGGGGGCACCATTCCATTACACATGAGTCCACCCCCTGACCAGTCCGCAGGCTAGGTTGGTAGAGTGGTCTCCGGATCATTTGGTTTGAGCATCCTTGAATGAGGGCAATTCACGGTCGAGAGTTTTGGAGATCTATCCTCTTGCTAGTGCTAGCTATCTTAGTTTTTGTTTTACTTTGGAAATTTGATATAGCATGTAATGATGATTAAACATTTACGCTTTCCGCACTACACTACTTTACTCGATGGACTTATTATGCTATGACATTTTATTATCTCATTGGATGCTTTTATATGCTATGATTACTTGAAGTCATTGGATCTTTATGCTTCTGCTGAAATACATTATGAATGTGATGGAAACATGTGCTAATCCTCATACCTGATATCTTGTAGGATACGGTGAGAGGGCAGAAATTTGCTTCTGTCATAGACCCCACACCAGTCGTGCCCCGAAACTCGGAGATATTATCGGAGGTCTGGTTTAGGGTTGTGACATGCAACCAAAAAGGTAGTTACCAGATGATAAACCCAAACCATTCAAAGGCCAGAGACCAGTCAGTTAAATTAGAATTTTTAAATCATCAAGCTTCATCAGGGCTGAGAAGTAAAGGGTCGTGGGCAGGGGTGGACCGAGGATTTCATCTGGAGGGGCGGGGGGGCGTAAATTTAAATAAATATATTTTAACAAATCAAGATAGCTAATATTTTTTGTAGACATATATCTCCAAGTTCAAGCATGATAAATATATTAAAATCAAATCTCGCATTAAAAATGAAACTAAGATCTAGCTGATATAAATAATTGTATTTTAGTACCTTCCAACTTCCATAATTTATCAAAATGGAACTTGACGTTCTCTTAAATCTTAAAAATCTTCAATAATTGATTTTGTTCTACACTTCTCATCAATTTCCCTCTCAATGTACACAAGATATCATGAGTCCCACATCCTTTAATTAGGATCTGTTTGTTTACGAGAGGGATAGAGAAGGAGTGGAATAAGTGGGCGCCTGGTCGGGGGTGGAGTCGTGGAGATCTACAAGATATCATTAGTCCATTACATTCTTTAATTAGGATCTATTTGTTTACAAGAGGGATAGAGAAGGAGTGGAATAAGTGTCAAGATAATGTATAAGTTTTTTTTTTAAAATTATATATAAAGTTAAAGTAAAATGGGTTGAAATAAAATGAGTAGTGGTTTCTTTGGATATCTTTGTTTGGATGGGGATAAAATAAAATAAGTGTCTTTGAATATGTTTGGCTGGATGGGATAAAATAAAATAAGTTTATTCTTCATGTGCTTGGATAACATGAAGTAGACTTAAAAATATTTTTGCTCTTGAGTTGCGCTAACCATCCACTTCCAATTGAGATGCCGAATCAGGTCTTTGTAGGACTACTTAATGGAAAAGTCCACTCGGCCAGACCTGGGGGACCGAATTCATGCCCAGTCCCCCAGGAGGGCCGTTGGATCCCAGGTTGTCCTCATTAATTGGCTACGAACACAGGATCAATCGCCCTCATCAATATTTGTGGACGCCACATATTGTTATAAGGCCCACCCTAATTGGGTGTAGGAAGGCTATGGTTTTGGTCTTGACTAACTATTCAAAAGCCCTCTTACAAAAGGTCAAATACGTCCGTCAATGGGCACCACCAGAAGCATTTACTTTGACTTCGTGAGACGTCTCGTGCCACCGGATGTTGTATCTACCGTTATAATAAACCAAAAGTCTACATGGACCGAATTTTGGGACCGGGTGTTGGCCCGGTCCCCAAGGGAGCCATTGGATCCCAGGCATGTATCATGTCCCTATAATAAACCCATCGCCACTTGCTTGTAGATGATGGTATTATTAGAAAAACAATGAGTTCATTTATATTACTCAAAAGGGTTCTTGACTCACACAAATCATGAGGCCATTTCTCACAAAATACTATGAGGTGCACCAAATATTACTTTTTATTATTATTATTATTATTTTTTATTATCGGAGGGTTTCTAACCCTTTGGGCGGACTAACTCATCCGGGTCGAGAGGGAAGCTAGGTAAACTTCCCTCTAGCCCCGATGTGGTAGTGCAATTTTGAACCGATAACCTCCGAATTCAAACAGTAGTGTTAGGCCAACTGAGCTACCCCTTGGGATTAACCGAATATTACTTTAAAAATTAACCTCACATGTAACACCTACACTATATTGTTACTACTCGAATAAGAGAAAATCAACATTTATACAGATCAAACATCACTTACAACCTCTGTTAGATGATCCCCAATCCTACATTTCACCATGGCCTGAAAATCACACCACAAAATCATACCAATAGTTTGCAGATCTTGACCATGAATCCCACAGGCAATTTTCATAACAATAAGTACTTCGATTCCAACCAACTCCAATCAATTACCACATCAATCCATCATAGCTCGCATATAAAGACAGCTATGCATTGAGAACACAACAGCTCTAGCACATTAATTATGTACATTCAACAGATCATTGATCTACTAGAAAGCTGCAAACAACCTTTAATTTCATCTGAATAGATAAAAATATGACCTGAAGTAATTGCATGAATTGGATAGCGGACAAGTCAATTCATGCTCAACCATCAAACAAAAAAACTCAAAATTTCTATCAATCAGTCCTTAATGTAAATTTCAGGATGGGTTTGATGCAAACTAAGAGCAGCATTTTATATTCAAAACCATACAACGTTATGTTTAGAAAATGGGCGATCCCATCCCAGTTGGGTCAATGTACATGAACCTCTTGGTCTCAATGTAAAAAGGAAGAAGAAAAAGAAAAAGAAAAAAAAAAAACCTCTATTAAAACCTCCAGAATTTCATGGAAATCCCATATTCCTAATTTCATCACAAATGCTTTTATCATACTCTTCATTTCCATCTTCAATTCCCACATGTATGGTATTTGCAAGTTCACACTTTTATTTTAAGGATTTTTACGAAATAATTAAGTTTAGTGTCTAATTAAACGATTTTACGAAGAATATCTCAACCCCTTTTTACTAAAGGGACAGTGGCTATTTCCCAACTTATCTTTGCAGATGACTTGATTATTTTTTGCAAGGGCTCTCTTTTTGCAGCTTACAATCTTAAAATTCTTTTATCAGGGTCAAAAAGGTTTTTAGGGCTAGCTGTTAATTGGAGTAAAAGTGCAATATTCTTCTCCAATTGTGATGATCTTTTAAAGTTTCAGCTGCAGGACATTCTTCAAATGAGTGAGGGGAAATTTCCTTTTCGATATTTGGGGATTCAAATGAGTTCTAGAAGGTTGTCCTATAGAGATTACAAACCTTTGCCATATCTTATGCTGGTCGACTTCAATAGATTAGATCCACTCTTTCAGCTATGCTTTTGTTCTGGGCTTCTGTGTACATCCTTCCGAAATCTGTTTTTTTTTTGTTTTTTTTTTGTTTTTTTTTTTTTTTATAACATGGGAACCCGCCGACCCCCCTTTGGGAGATCATTGGTAAACTCACGGATACATAGAACCACCCACAAGCCCTATGTATCGGGTAAGGCCTTAAGGATTCGAAGGCAGGACCTCCAGGTTAAAACTGGACTTCCTAACCACACGAACATTTTAAGTGTGGGTAACATTTTAAGTGTGGGTTCATTTTAAGTGTGGGTTCCGAAATCTGTTTTTACTGTCATAGAGCGGATTATCATGGATTTATTTTGGAATAAATGGGGACAAGGGCGATATTTGTATCCGATAGCGTGAGATGTCATTTTGTTAGCCTATTGAAACTAGAGGGTTGGGTTTGAAATCAGTTGGTGCTCTTAATAAAGATGTCATTGCTAAGCAAATTTGGAAGATCCTTTCTCAATCTTCATCATGTTGGACCAAAGGGGTGTTCGCAAAATATATTAAAGATTCATCTTTTTGGGATGTTTCTATCTCTACAAGCTCATCATGGGGTTGGCGCGGTATCCTATCATTTAGATCTTCCATTCTTCCATATATATATATGTCATTTGATTGGTAATGGCGCTTCCACGGAGTTTTTGGATGGATCCTTGGCTTACAGGGGCAGACTAATTGATCAATATGGTGAGACATCATCACAATTTTGGGGAGAATTCCAGCAGAAGTGTATCCAGGCCAGCTACTCTATTTCCTAATGAGGTGATCTAAAAACTAGAGAAGAATGAGAAATTTTCAATAAAATCAGCATATTCTTTGTTTAGAAATCATTTTTCACAAGTTGTTTCATGGTCTTCTCTTATATGGTTCAAACGGTGCATTCGTAAACACTATGTGTGTTCCTGGATGCTAATTAAAGGATGCTTAAAATCTGTTACGCCCCGACCCAAACTAATCATGATTAAGGCTAATTAATTGAGGGTAATGCTAATTAAGCATGAATAAATGGGTTGATCAAGGTTAATGACCAAAGAGAGACAAATTAGTCTCAAATGATGCATTAAGCATAATGAAATGAAATTGAGTTGGTTAAAATGAGTTTAGACTCAAACAAGGTAGACTAAGGACTTTTTCGTAAATACGGGTTTTCACGTATTTCGTCGAATACGGAAATTCTTGATACCAACGTGTGTATTTCGAATAGTACATTAACTTTTATAATAGACGCGATCACATTTGACCTCAAATGGAGCAAATGAGGCTTCATTTGACTCAAAATGTAATTATACTCAATGAAAGGGGGTTTTAGTGTGAGAAGTCCTTATATTAGAATGAAATGAGCTTTTGCATTCATTTCACTTTAGAGCAAACCCTAGACACCATTTCTTTTTCCTTTCTCTTCCATTCCTCTTCATTAAGGGTGAGATTAGGAGTGGTTGGGTGGCTTTGAGTGAGAAGACTCCATCTTCATCTTCTTCCTTAAGTCTTTTTCCCATTGTTGAAGTGTGAAGCTTGAGAAAGATCTCAAAGTTTCTCTCATTTGAGCTACAAATAAGTACTTGGAACCCTAATGAGTTTTCAAGTCATAATGAGTGCTTAGGCATGATTTCTAGCACCAATAGCTTATAGATTTGTATATTGTCATGTTTTTATGGGATTAGGGTTACATTGGGGTTTTTCATCTAAAAAACAAAGCGGAGTCAAGAGGACCTTGAGTTGATTAACCTCTATCAAGGCAAGTATAAGCATTTCTTGTGATTAGCATTACTTGTTGTAGCAATGCATGTAGTTTTTATGGATTTATACATTTTCCATTGATTTTGGAATTGTTTATGGGTTGTGTGGATGATTAATGAATGATTATAAGTGTTGTTTGGAAATGGATGATATGTGAGGAGGGAACATGAGGTTCCAATACTATTGGAGGTTGTGGATGAATAATGGAGAAAGGAGTGTAAAAGAAGAGAGAATGTATCAGATTTTCGAGTTGGAACTCTGGACAGTTCGCTCAAGCGAACATGAGGTTCGCTCGAGCGACCAAGGTTCTGTGACGGAGTGGAATAATTCTGGACAGTTCGTTCGAGCGAAGTTGGGGTGCGCTCGAGCCACCAATGTTCTGTGAGGTGTCCGCTCAAGCGAACTTTACTCGCTCGAGCAAACCTGATACAGGTACGAACATTGACTGTAAGGGAAAAATTGGCCAATCGAACAGACTGTTGGATTTTGGATTTTCACATAAACTTGGAGTACTTCTTGTAAGAATGAGTACTCTCTAAATTAGTTTTGAGTCTAAACCTCCATGGGTGATAATTATTGGGACTACACAATGCACACATTAAAAATAAATGTGATGTCCATCGAGAATAACACGTGCATTCGGAAACCAATGGTTACATTCAAATGGTTGGTTTAGATTGAGACGGAATTGAGTAGAGCTATTAATGAGTAGTAAGATCTCTCATTATATCGTATTTCACATTGTTAGGTCCCAATCTAGTGAGATTGGTACTGTCGTTATTCTCTCTCTTGTTATGAAGAGAATTATTGAAATGAATTGAACTAATCATTAGAAAGACATTAACCCTTAAGTTGGCATTACCTAGCTACTGTACTAGAACTCTAAATGAGTTCAACGAATTGATAAATGAAATAAATGACTAATCCTGCTGCAGCAGATGGATTTGAGGGCGTTCCAGAACTCCGTGGTGATGCTAGTTGTCTCTGACCCGGACACTAGTAAGTCCCACATATTCCAATCATATCTATGGGTATTGATTGATACATTCCATTTGGAAGATGAATCCTTCCTTTGAGGGAAGATGGTAAATGAAATGAAATGAAACGAAATGAATGAATGAGAACTATGACAATGATTATCTTGTGAAGTCTATTGATCAACTCTTATGTTTACCTATTGTCATTGTAGGAATTATCTAGATTTGTCTAGAAAGGTAATTGCTACCAATTGGATTTAATGAATTCAGTATATGTATGAACATGTGCTATTACTAGATCTGTTTATACATTGTTGAACCGTCGTGTTCATTAGTGTTATTGATGACATCACAGGCCCGTTTACCATTGCCGATGCAGCAGTGCCCCCGGCGCCAGCGGAAGAGACCGCTCCGGTTCTTCCAGGAGGACTAAATGAATGGAACGGTCGAAATACCATTTGACATGGATATTCGAGCGCGCAAAAGAACTATAATATCTGGAGAAATTTTTTCAGAAGTTATTTTGTTAACCATTTTGAGATGTAATTAAATTGTTACTGTATGATGTTTTGGATATACACCGATTGACGAGCTATGATGGAAATGATACATGTATAAGAACCTTATTCTTTTGTATACATGTAAATCGAAATTTGATATTGTCATTTGTTCATTTGTTTCTGCATTGCCCTTTTGTTATTCATATTTGGCAATCTATGCTCCGAAAGTTATGCCTTCTAAAGTCCAATTGAGATGCTTGAGTCTATTATTCATCGATTGGATTAGAAAAATGATGTTCAGCTGTTGTGGAAAATAATTTTTCCCGCTTTGGTTTGGAATGTGTGGCAAGAGCAGAATGGTAGAATCTTTCAACAAACGACTTGAATGTTGCTACTGTGGAGAGAAGAGAATTCAATCTCAAGTTCATAGTAGGATTGTGTGTTTGGGAATTCAACTACTAGATGATATTGGGTCTCATTGGGATCTCCCTCCTGATAGACTTATAAAAAACCCTCATATCATCTAGTAGCTGAATTCCCAAACACACAATCCTACTATGAACTTTAGATTGCATATCAGGTAGTTTCTTTAGAGGAGAATAATGTTTCTCTTGCTGTGGGAGTGATTATGGAATTGTTGCCTCCTTATGTGGGACATTTTCTTTTTGAGTTGGATTCATTCTTTTTGAAAATGGAAAAATGTCCTAATGATTCAGATTGGGATTAGCAATTCCTTACAAGAACTGTGCATAGTACAGTTAATAATCAGAATCCTTAAAATTTCTTTCCTCTATCTCGCCTTTCTTGGAGACTGCTAAGGCAAATCAAGAGTGTATCAACTTCTACTAAGCATTTCTCAGATCAAGAGCCAAATCAGTTGTATGAAGGGTAACTAATGCTCAACCCGTGGGCTCTATTTTTTATCTTCCTGACTCGAGATGTGGGTTTTAATGGGGTATGCCCCATTGGGGTCCAACTAAATTTCTAGTTATCCCTGTTTGTATTTTATTTCCATTTTATTAATGAGAATAGAAAGATTACCTTATCTTGAATTAAAAAAAAAATTTGATGATATCTTCAATTGCAAATGATATCGGCAACTGCTTGAAGAAAACAAAAACCCGACCACTCGATTTCAAACCTTTCTTGGCTTCCACCCCTCTGCTACTCCACTGAGACAATTTTTTTTACCCATTTTTTTCCATGTAATTACTAGTCTTGAGAAGGATGTGTGTACTGGATTTGGGACAGAGCGATGTTGTTTGGTTGGAAGGTTTGAAAGAAGAGCGGTGAGAAGGATGGAGATTTGAGTTGGTTGTATGGCTGGGTAGGAAAGAGAGATGGAGTCGTTTGTTCTGGTGTGGTGTTCATAGAATTGGTGCATGTCGTGTGTCACATTCCGGTCCCGAATCACCCTGACCTAGGGTAATCCCCGAGGTTAATCCTGAGGTGAGACATACGTACTCTCATGATATTGTACCTGTCTCGAGTCAAATACAACACACGAAGGAGAAAAATAACTTTTCGCACGTGAGTCTAGCTCACTAGAACCTGTCAATAACATTTAAATTATAGCAGAAGCTGTGATTCATACACGTGAAAGTATCATTTCTCATTCGGTCCAATTAAACGTTCACGTTTATACAAAAGAATTACACAAATATATACATTGATTAACAAAAGCGGGTGTATAAATGAACCCTATACAACTATACCAAAAATATAATCAAAAGAAAACTAAGTGTGACCCACACAAAAAGGGCCTAGCCACACTCTACCATAGACCTCAAAATGTACATCACGCGTTCCGAAGGAGGAAGTATCTATGCTGGCCCCTGATCCGACTACTCTTCTAATCCTGAAGGAACATCTTCGGTACCCTCCTCTCCCTCCCGGGCCTCTTCAAGGCCAGGTACTGCACCTACGACTTTGACACTAAGTATAGTATCTCAATACGATGACCCTGCAAGTACATGTATTGATAAGGAAAGATACCAAGGTAGCGATCCAATTGGAATATGTTTCTACATAGAAAGGTAATTATGGTTTTTCCCAATAGAGACAATGGGCCCTCATGTGTTCATGGGCCGAGTCAAGTTAGGCTAAACCTTTTCAAATCCAACCCCATTTAGTTACTGGCCTATATTAAGGCGCATATCTAGCCGACGGCACGAAACTCCAACCCAAGCCCACCCCATTAACAAAATGCATACGCCCATAAAAGCTAAATATGTTGGGCCTTACCCACTTGGTAATTAGTCCAGTGGAGTAGGGTTTAGGCTAGCCTATTGAAGTGTTCATTAGAAAGCAGGGATGGCAGGGTGGAGATAATTACAGTCCAAGGAGACCAGCAGACGGCCAAGCAGTGCCGATGGCCGTAGTGTCCGGGAAACGAGAGCCCAAGCAGATCAACATGGCCGAGATAGAGAAAAAACTGGACGAGGTCGGCCAGGACCCGGAGACGAAGAGCGTGGAAGATCTGACCGAAATCAAGATCGACTCAAACGATCCGAAACGGTTCTTCCTGCTCGGGAGCTAGCTCGCGGAGCCAAAGAGGTCGGAGCTGGTCCAATTTTTGGTGTAGAACAAAGAAGTCTTCGCCTGAACTCCCCAAGAGATGTCTGGCGTTGACCCCGAGATCATGTGCCACAAGTTGAATGTGGACCCTAGCCACAGGCCGATGATGCAGAGAGCTCGTAGGACTGGGGTGCCACAGACAGAGGCCGTGATCGAGGAGGTGGACAAGTTGTTAGAAGCTAGGGTGATCAGAGAAGTCCAGTACCCGTCCTAGTTAGCCAACACGGTGGTGGTCAAGAAGAAAACAGGCAAGTGGAGAGTGTGTGTCGACTTTACTGACCTCAACAAGGCTTGCCCCAAGGACAACTTCCCTCTCCCCAAGATCGACCAGATGATCGATGTCACCGCTGGACGTGACAGAATGAGCTTCCTTGACGCGTACCGCGGCTATCATCAGATACCAATGTATGGGCCGGACGAAGAGAAGACCGCCTTCATAACACCCAGGGGCACCTACTGTTACAAGGTGATGCAGTTTGGGTTGAAGAACGCAGGAGCCACCTACCAGCGACTCGTCACCAGGATGTTCCAGGCTCAGCTCGACAAGACCGTCGAAGTCTACATTGACGATATGGGCGTCAAGTCTAAACAGGCGCATAACCATTTGGAAGACCTGGCATAAGTCTTCGAGACTCTGAAGAGGTTCAAGCTCAAGCTCAATGCCTCTAAGTGCGCCTTCGAAGTCGGTTCCGGCAAGTTCCTTGGAAGCTTGGTCACGCATAGGGGGATCGAGGCAAATCCAGATCAGATCTCAGTCATTCTAAGAGTACAGAGTTCCACCACTGCAAAGGAAGTCCAGAAGCTCACTAGCATGGCGGCCGCACTGAATCGCTTCATCGGCAGATCCTCAGATAAGTGCCGGCCTTTCTTTTAGCTTCTTAGGAAAAATTTAAAATTTCAATGGACTCCAGAATGTGACTAGGCCTTGCAGGAACTCAAGGCCTATCTCTCTTCACCCCCTCTGCTCTCAACTCTGATATACGAAGAAGTTTTGTACTTGTATTTAGCGGTCTCGAATTATGCGGTGAGCTCGGTCCTCCTCCGAGAAGAGGACAAGCATCAAAAGCCAATTTATTATACGAGCAAAACCCTCATTGATGCCAAGACCAGGTATTTACCTTTAGAGAAGCTCGCGCTGGCACTCGTCAATGCCCTGCGCAAGCTCCCCCATTATTTTCAAACCCACACTATAGTGGTTGTTACGGAACATCCACTTAAATCTGTTTTCAAAGAAACCAACCTCTGCCCACAACAAGTTGCCAGTGAAGAAACCCTTGAATTGCTCCTTGGAAGCGCCCCCTGCGATTCTAGATCAGTTATAATCCCCTGCACAATCTGCAATACAAAACCAACCACAGAAAAAAAAAATGCATTGAACATCACTCAGATAATTTTATCCAATTCTAAAAACACCCTGACATCCAGGAGAAGGGGAAGAGTAAGAATTCTCCAATCAAAATCTTTCAATTCAATTCAATTCAAGAAAGAGAGATGAAAAAAAAAAAAAAAAAGATTACCTTGCGAAAATCGCGAGATTGCGCGGAATCAAAGATCGGCCACACCTTATCGAAATCCTGCAAAATTACATATTAGAAAAGAGGGAAAAAAGAGTTGGAGAGATCTGAAGAGAGAGATTGAGAAGAATTTAAAGAGGGAAATGGTACCTTGGCGGATTGAACAGGGCCACGAAGAGATGAGAGGATGAAATAGAGGAGTTGCTCTCCCATTCTAGGGTTTGAATGCCGAAAAAGACCGACGCGAGGGCTTCCATTGCTAGCTCCAATGCCGAGGATCGATGGATCGAGCCCTAAAAGCAAGCAATTCGTGTACATTGCACATTCCAGCTCCACCTCTCTCTCCTTCTCTCGATCCATCGTCATCTCTCTATCTCTCTCTCCACCAAATTCTCTCTCTACATCGATCGATCGATCGAAATTTAAAGGTTTTCTCGTTTCGGTTTGTTGTTTGAAATTTCATTTTGTTTTCTTTTCTTTGCAAAGGGCAAAAGGTGGGGACCAGGGGGAGAGTGAAGGGACTCAAGTTTTTGGAGCCAACTACTTGGATTCTCTCAATGTCTCACTCACGTTCTGAATGAGTGGAAGGATTGGAATTGGATAGATACTGCGGGGGCCACTTAATAAAAATCTGAACCGTTCATATAAACACTCATCTTATTTGAGTACTGTATTATCAAAGTTTATATGAGTTGGTCTTATTGTGTAAGATTGAGAGTTTATAACATGAGTGAGATATTTAGAGAAGCCGAACTCTGTGTTTTGTTTGGACATTGGCGTATTTGAATTTGAAAATGCAAAGGGGAGAGGGGATGGCATCAGCTAATGTGAGCCGGGTGCGCTAACTTGTCCATTTGTGCAGGCCCCGTATGTATTGAATAAAATATATAAAGATGGACATATAGCTGTGATTTTATTAATTAGGTTTTTGAGGAGTGGGCCCCTCGTGGCTAAATGAAGGCTGGCATGGACCCAGGTCCAGTTAATATAAGATCCACGTGTCTAAATTTTGATAAGAGTTGGGTTGGAACCTTGAATGGCATTATAGGGCAGATTTTGTGCCTCAAAATCCTTATTGACCATACATATGGGTACATGTGAGTTGGCCCTGTTGACTGTACTGGGTTAAATAAAAGTGTGTGTTTCGTAGAGATGTAAATGGATCTTATTTTCTGGTTATACGGAGGTTTCAACATGTTAAGAATAGATCTTAGTTCTTTATTTAGGTCCCGATAAATAAACAGATTTAGATTCAGGTCTTTTTTTTTTATCCATGACCTAAATGAGTACGGTTCTAATTTCACTTTTGTTCTAACCCGTGAATCCGGAATCCAACATATTACTTCAATTTTCGAGAATTCATCCTAAAAACTGATTTTTTTATATCATTTTCTACTTGGACCCGGACATATCCCATGTATGGACTCGGTTCTGGTTCCCTCTTCTTAGTAATGATTCTCATTCAAGAATCAGGAAATCGGTTCCACCCTCTCATTAGCGGTCCAGGTCCACCATAACCCAAACCAGAACCGAGAGGTTTACAACCCTAGTGTTTGATCTCTGTCTAGCGATAGGTTTGAAAACAGGTCATAAATGCCCAACGGACCCAAATTAGGGAGAAAAAGGATTACTTGTAGATGGACCCTCTCTTTCTAGGCTTAGTGTTTGGATTCACAAATTTCATATGGCATATAATGATAGATTCCCCTCTTCTAAAAGATGTTTCAAGGTATATGAGATACAAAATTCTAAACCCCCTGTGTAACCCCACTTAAATGCTCAATAATTATAGAAAAATAATATAATGAAAGGTCCCATTATAGATATGAATTTAGACAAATAATCAACTCAATAAAACCATCATAAAACATTGATTTAAGGATGTTAAAGTTTATTGATTTCTAAAGTGATAATTTTTATGAAATTTAATTAAGTGATAAATATAAATTAAATAAGTATCAAATTAAGGTGAGTGCCCAAGAGTTGAATTTATGACTAATGATTTTACATTGTAGTCTTTCAACAAATTGTAAGAAATCTACCCATATAATAAAAGCATCAGTTTTCGTCGACTCTAGAGGGCCACTTTGTCATCCACTCATCCACTCATATACGCCTGGAATCTACCCCATATAATAAAAGCATCAGTTTTCGTCGACTCTGTAGGGCCACTTTGTCATCCACTCATATACAAATACGTGCCTGGAATCTACCCCATATAATAAAAGCATCAGTTTTCATCGACTTTGTAGGGCCACTTTGTCATCCACTCATATACAAATACGTGCCTGGAATCTACCCCATATAATAAAAGCATCAGTTTTCGTCAACTCTGTAGGGCCACTTTGTTATCCACTCATCCACTCATATACAAATATGTGCCTGGAAGATAGTCTTTATAAAGTTTCAATGTTACAACTTAGTTATACGAGAGGATTTAAAAAATTAAAATAAAAATACTTTAGTGACCAATCGGCCTGAAGGATTATTTTAACCGACCTTGCACCAGAGAGTAGAGAGTTATTTTGCCTGAAAATGTTTTTTTTTTTTTTTAGCAGTTTCAACTAGCATCCCTAGCGATTTTAGTTTTATGACGCTGAGGGTCCTTAGGAACCCTTTGGTGTACACAAATTAAGAACATAAGAAGAAACAAGGAAGTGCTAAAAAATGAATAAGAAAGAAGAATGAAGAAGAGTCAAAGTCGTCGTTCCTAATTTATGTACACCGCAGGGTCCCTAATGACCCTTAACTTCATAAAACTAAGGTCGCTAGGGACGCTAGTTGAAAGTGCTAAAAAAAAAACATATTTTCAGGCAAAATGACTAATATGATGTAAGGTCGGTTAAAATGATCTTTTAGGCCCACTGGTCACCTAAAGTTTGTGTGGTTTTTTTTTTTTTTTTTTTGGTAAAATCCTCTAGTTACGAGGAATCCGAATTGTTTTTTCTTTTTTTCTCTTCTTCTTCTTGCTATTGAGAGTTTCGGGCCCGAATGGAATGCCAGTAAACTTCCCAGTAGCCCCAGTGGTTGTGTAGTTTCAAACATATAACCTCTGGATGCAAACCATGATCTTAGGCTAATTAATTTATTAGCTGGGCCCATATGTTACATCCAGATCAGTGATGAATCACTCTCCCTCAATACCATCTAATGTGATAAATTTCATTTTAATCAGTATTTTGTTTCATTTTCAGATGGATTGTTATGTGTGGTTATTGAATTTGATTATTGTAAGGTTGGACTTGGATCTCATTGAGCTGATCTGGTCATGTAATCTGCTGGTAGGAGAAAATTTTCCTGGTAAGATTGGCAGTGGGTTTATATCTTTGATCAAATGGATGGATTAGAGATTGACAAGATTTGTCGCATTTTCCTAGTGTTTAATAAACACATCAGCACAAGAAGAAGACACGATAGCTTTGTCCACATTGACACAATACAAAGAAAGAACTACTGAGTTTGACCCGGCGTGTAACTCGCGTAGAAGAAGTAAACTTGCAGCAACATCTAAACCTCCCACACGGCATCACCGTACACGTGGCTGTATACCTATGATTTAAAGCAATGTCCTTCCCTGGTCGGGCTATTTGCAGGAATGGCCCTAGAGACACGACACCAAGTTGTTGGGGACTTTTATCCAAAGGCACGGTTCTTCCTTGGCCGCTACACAATGCTTTGGCAGTTGGCTTTAATCCCAATCTCTTTATTTATCATTTGATGATTGAATGATTTGAAACTTGTAAGTGTGGCTCTAAAACATGATTTTAGGTACTGAACTCATGGCTATTAGAAACCAAAAAAAGCTCTCGAAGTTGATTGAATCCGACAATAAAATTAGTTTTTTCAAATAATATTCAATCAATTTTAAGTTAAATAGATGCAATGGTTTTTTTTTTTTTTTTTACTAGTTTATGCTTTTATAGAATTGTCCCACATGATTCATTGATATCAATCTAGCCTTTTGCACCATCATACCTTGATATTTACATTTCTTGCCATCTTTACAATCTCTATATCATTTATTTAATATGATGCAACATGATTATGTTATTATATTTGTCTACTTGCTCTAATTTATTAACTTTGGCGTTGTAGGGGTTATCGCCTCCACCCTTGCCCAGCGACAAAGGCACCAGAGGCAGTGGCAAACCCAAGATTTTCGTTTGAGGGAGCTCACGATGGTCAATTGAAAATCCAATCATTATTTTATTGTATGTTCTTCACATTAATAATGGAAAAAGAGAAAATGTATTTGAAAATTAATGGAGAAGAATATGAATTTTATATGCTTGAGAATAGTGGAGAAGAATATGAAATGCATCAATATCCTACTCAACTCCAATAATCATAGAAATACACTCTCCAATATACACTCAATGATCTAATAGAAATAGTTATACCAAGATTTAGCCTTGAGAAGTTTGGCTTAAACAAATACTGTTCATTTAGTCAAATCCATTTAATTCTCAAATAATCAGATTCCACTAAATAAAATGAATTTTCAAGAACAAAGAAAAAGAATAAGTATACCATTCCACTTGAATCATCATATACATGGACAAAACCATAAAAATACACACATCAATAAAAATCTAAGATACCCTTAGTAAGAAAATGAGGGAAATAATTTTTTTGAGTTTTGGAACTTAAATATTATTTTCCTCATGTCATTAATAAAAACATGAGGAAAACAATCTAAGGTACCCTTAGTTAAAAAATATATACACATCAATAAATTCTCCTTTGTCAGTGTTTTTCTTTTTAAATTAAAAACTTCATAAATTGAGAGAGATGGGTTAAGAGTTACCAGTAGTAAAGTTGTTTTACGTGAAAAGAGTATTTATTTTGTGATTAGAAAATACTACGGCAGTACATGGTTTTGAAATCTCTACCGTCTATTTCAAGTAAGAGTTGGAAGGGTGTTTTGGTCACTTTCAGTGGGTTATGGAGATGCAAAACCTTACTAAGTAGAAATGAGAGAGAGCATTGATTATTCTTCACAATGAGAGAGAGAGAGAGAGAGATAAATAAATTAAGAAAGAGGGGGAGTGGAGAGGAACACCTACCGAGGAGATGGAGGCCGGCAGTACACCAATGCAAATGCTGGAGACAGAAAGAGGTTTGAGGTTTCTATTGATTTGGAGATTTTCTTCGAGGGAGAGAGGGAGAGGAACACAATAAGAAAGAGCTATTAGGTCTTTTGAAATTGAGGAACAAGAAGGGGGACTTTGGTCTCCTTTAAGTGGGGGCTGGGCCATAAGGGCCTTAAGCTATTATGGGCATGTTTTAGGTTGGTTGGGGGCTCCATTCCATTACACATGGGTCCAGCCCTGCCCAGTCCGCAGGCTAGGTTGGTAGAGTGGTCTCCGGATCATTTGGTTTGAGCATCCTTGAATGAGGGCAATTCACGGTCGAGAGTATTGGAGATCTATCCTCTTGCTAGTGGTAGCTATCTTAGTTTTTGTTTTACTTTGGAAATTTGATATAGCATGTAATGATGATTAAACATTTACGCTTCCGCACTACACTACTTTACTCGATGGACTTATTATGCTATGACATTTTATTATCTCATTGGATGCTTTTATATGCTATGATTACTTGAAGTCATTGGATCTTTATGCTTATGCTGAAATACATTATGAATGTGATGGAAACATGTGCTAATCCTCATACGTGATATCTTGTGGGATCCGGTGCGAGGGCAGAAATTTGCTTCTCTCATAAACCCTACACCAGTCGTGCCCCGAAACTCGGAGATATTATCGGAGGTCTGGTTTGGGGTTGTGACATGCAACCAAAGAGGCAGTTACCAGATGATAAACCCAAACCATTCAAAGGCTAGAGACCAGTCACTTAAATTAGAATTTTTTAAATCATCAATCTTCATCAGGGCTGAGAAGTAAAGGGTCGTGGGCAGGGGTGGACCGAGGATTTCATCAGGAAGGCGGGAGGGCGCAAATTTAAATAAATATATTTTAACAAATCAAGATAGCTAATATTTTTTGTAGACATATCTCCAAGTTCAAGCATGATAAATATATTAAAATCAAATACTAAATTCGCATTAAAAATAAAACTAAGATCTAGCTGACATAAATAATTGTATTTTAGTACCTTCCAACTTCCATAATTTATCAAAATGGAACTTGACGTTCTCTTAAATCTTAAAAATCTTCAATAATTGATTTTGTGCTACACTTCTCATCAATTTTCCTCTCAATGTACACAAGATATCATGAGTCCATTACATCCTTTAATTAGGATCTGTTTGTTTACGAGAGGGATAGAGAAGGAGTGGAATAAGTGGGCGCCTGGTCGGGGGTGGAGTCGTGGAGATCTACAAGATATCATTAGTCCATTACATTCTTTAATTAGGATCTATTTGTTTACAAGAGGGATAGAGAAGGAGTTGAATAAGTGTCAAGATAATGCATAATTTTTTTTTATAAAAATTATATATAAAGTTAAAGTAAAATGGGTTGAAATAAAATGAGTAGTGGTTTCTTTGGATATCTTTGTTTGGATGGGGATAAAATAAAATAAGTTTCTTTGAATATGTTTGGCTGGATGGGATAAAATAAAATAAGTTTATTCTTCATGTGCTTGGATAACATGAAGTAGACTTAAAAATATTTCTGCTCTTGAGTTGCGTTAACCATCCACTTCCAATTGAGATGCCGAATCAGGTCTTTGTGGGACTACTTAATGGAAAAACCCACTCGGCCCGACCTAGGGGACCGAATTCATGCCCGTCCCCCAGGAGGGCCGTTGGATCCCAGGCTGTCCTCATTAATTGGCTACGAACACAGGATCAATCGCCCTCATCAATATTTGTGGACGCCACATATTGTTATAAGGCACACCCTAATTGGGTGTAGGATTGGGTGTAGGAAGGCTATGGTTTTGATCTTGACTAACTATTCAAAAGCCCTCTGACAAAAGGTCAAATATGTCCGTCAATGGGCACCACCAGAAGCATTTACTTTGACTTCGTGAGACGTCTCGTGCCACTGGATGTTGTATCTACCGTTATAATAAACCCCTCGCCACTTGCTTGTAGATGATGGTATTATTAGAAAAACAATGAGTTCATTTATATTACTCAAAAGGGTTCTTGACTCACACAAATCATGAGGCCATTTCTCACAAAATACTATGACAAAACAAATTGAGGTGCACCAAATATTACTTTTTATTATTATTATTATTTTTTGTTATCGGAGGGTTTCCAACCCTTTAGGCTGGACTAACTCATTCGGGCCGAGAGGGAAGCTGGGTAAACTTCCCTCTAGCCCCGATGTGGTAGTGCAATTTTGAACCGATAACCTCTGAATTCAAACAGTAGTGTTAGGCCAACTGAGCTACCTCTTGGGGTTAACCGAATATTACTTTAAAAATTAACCTCACATGTAACACCTACACTGTATTGTTACTGCTCGAATAAGAGAAAATCAACATTTATACAGATCAAACATCACTTACAACCTCTGTTAGATGATCCCCAATCCTGCATTTCACCATGGCCTGAAACTCACACCACAAAATCATACCAATAGTTTGCAGATCTTGACCATGAATCCCACAAGCAATTTTCATAACAATAAGTACTTCGATTCCAACCAACTCCAATCAATTACCACATCAATCCATCATAGCTCACATATAAAGACAGCTATGCATTGAGAACACAACAGCTCTAGCCCATTAATTATATACATTCAACAGACCATTGATCTACTAGAAAGCTGCAAACAACCTTTAATTTCATCTGAATAGATAAAAATATGACCTGAAGTAATTGCATGAATTGGATAGCGGACAAGTCAATTCATGCTCAACCATCAAACAAAAAAACTCAAAATTTCTATCAATCAGTCCTTAATGTAAATTTCAGGATGGGTTTGATGCAAACTAGGAGCAGCATTTTATATTCAAAACCATACAACGTTATGTTTAGAAAATGGGCGATCCCATCCCAGTTGGGTCAATGTACATGAACCTCTTGGTCTCAAAGTAAAAAGGAAGAAGAAAAAGAAAAAAAAAAAACACTCTATTAAAACCTCCAGAATTTCATGGAAAGCCCATATTCCTAATTTCATCACAAATGCTTTTATCATACTCTTCATTTCCATCTTCAATTCCCACATGTATGGTATTTGCAAGTTCCCACATTTTTTTTTAAGGATTTATACGAAATAATTAAGTTTAGTGTCTAATTAAACGATTTTACGAAGAATATCTCAACCCCTTTTTACTAAAGGGACAGTGGCTATTTCCCATCTTATCTTTGCAGATGACTTGATTATTTTTTTCAAGGGCTCTCTTTTTGCAGCTTACAATCTTAAAATTCTTTTATCAGGGTTAAAAAGGTTTTTAGGGCTAGCTGTTAATTGGAGTAAAAATGGTATATTCTTCTCCAATTGTGATGATCTTTTAAAGTTTCAGCTGCAGGACATTCTTCAAATGAGTGAGGTTTCCTTTTCGATATTTGGGGATTCAAATGAGTTCTAGAAGGTTGTCCTATAGAGATTACAAACCTTTGCCTATATCTTATGCTGGTCGACTTCAATAGATTAGATCCACTCTTTCAACTATGCTTTTGTTCTGGGCTTCTGTGTACATCCTTCCAAAATCTGTTTTTACTGTCATAGAGCGGATTATCATGGATTTATTTTGGAATAAATGGGGACAAGGGCGATATTTGTATCCGATAGCGTGAGATGTCATTTTGTTAGCCTACTGAAACTAGAGGGTTGGGTTTGAAATCAGTTGGTGCTCTTAATAAAGATGTCATTGCTAAGCAAATTTGGAAGATAGTTTCTCAATCTTCATCATGTTGGACCAAATGGGTGTTTGCAAAATAAAGATTCATCTTTTTGGGATGTTTCTATCTCTACAAGCTCATCACGGGGTTGGCGCGGTATCCTATCATTTAGATCTTCCATTCTTCCATATATATGTCATTTGATTGGTAATGGTGCTTCCACGGAGTTTTTGGATGGATCCTTGGCTTACAGGGGCAGACTAATTGATCAATACGGTGAGACATCATCACAATTTTGGGGAGAATTCAAACAAAAGTGTATCCAGCTACTCTATTTCCTAATGAGGTGATCTGAAAACTAGAGAAGAATGAGAAATTTTCAATAAAATCAGCATATTCTTTGTTTAGAAATCATTTTTCACAAGTTGTTTCATGGTCTTCTCTTATATGGTTCAAATGGTGCATTCGTAAACACTATGTGTGTTCCTGGATGCTAATTAAAGGATGCTTGAAAACAAAGGAATTCCTACAGCAACGGAATTTCAACGGTGATACTCACTGTGTTCTATGTGATGCAACTTGGGAATCCGGCAATCATTTGTTTCTGCATTGCCCTTTTGTTATTCATATTTGGCAATCTATGCTCCGAAAGTTATGCCTTCTATTAATTTCAATTTCAAGTCCAATTGAGATGCTTGAGTCTATTATTCATCGATTGGATCAGAAAAATGATATTCAGCTGTCGTGGAAAATAATTTTTCCGGCTTTGGTTCGGAATGTGTGGCAAGAGCGGAATGGTAGAATCTTTCAACAAACAAACTTGAATGTTGCTACTGTGGAGAGAAGAGAATTCAATCTTAAGTTCATAGTAGGATTGTGTGTTTGGGAACTCAGCTACTAGATGATATTGGGTCTCATTGGGATCTCCCTCCTGATAGACCTATAAAAAACCCTCCTGTAGTCATTTCTTTACCAAACAGTTGGCATATTACAATTGCAAAATTATCTCAGTGGATAGTGGGCATTTGTTTGACACATTCAAGCCATCCATATCAGGCAGTTTCTTTAGAGGAGAATAATGTTTCTCTTGCTGTGGGAGTGATTATGGAATTGTTGCCTCCTTATGTGGGACATTTTCTTTCTAAGTTAGATTCATTCTTTCTAAAAATGGAAAAATGTCCTGATGATTCAGATTGGGATTAGCAATTCCTTACAAGAACTGCGCATAGTATAGTTAATAATCAGAATCCTCAAAATTTCTTTCCTCTATCTCGCCTTTCTTGGAGACTGTTGTGTGGGGCAACTCTTAAGTGCGCAAGGTTAGCAATAATGCCAGCTTGTGTCCCGTTTCGGCTACATGCGCCTCAGCACGAACACTGGAGCGCTTGCCGAGACCAGGACTGGTGGCCACCGTTTCGGCCATATGCTTCGTCAAAGGGGTGAGCGTCTCGGCTACAATCAAGGTGATGAGCAATCACCTGAGACGGGCACAGACAGCCACACCTAACATTCGGACACGTGACAGGGTACATCCACGCGCTGATGGGACAGATACACCATCCAGGCCGTCCATCCTCACCGAATCTCTGACAGAGCCACATCCAATGAATGCAGCCATATTAGGGTAGGGCCCTGGAAAGGATCTGATGGGACCCCAACCGCCAACAAATCAAGGCGAGATCAGACTCAATGTGATTGGCATTTAATGCAACATGGGCTGATCGGACCTTCATTTAATGCAATGTGGGCTATATCGGACCCTCATCGATTGCTCTATGGGCTAATTTGTCCATAGCAGTCAAATCAGGAGGTCCACTAACAAATATCCAAGATTTTTCTCATATTAGGGGATCCACCACCCAACCAGGTAGAAACAGATACATGCATGCAACTCTCTGAACATTTCTCTGCCTTTCTTCTCCAGCCAGCACCATTGCGCTAACTTAGGCATCGAAGAGCCCTGTGCTGCCCACAGCCAGGGTCCTTTAACTGCTTCTTCTCCTTCCCTTTCAGGTCCTTAAAGCGGTTATCTCTCTCCAGTCACTTGGATAAGTCCTCAAAGGCTCCCCCTAATCTTGTGAGTTAGTATTTTCAGCATTTACAATTGGCGTCGTCTGTGGGAATACGATTTGCAGAATCTTCCCTGACACCATGACTAAGAGAGCTGCAAAATGCAAAGAAACATCCAAAACTCGACGAGCGGGACCAACCTCTATCATCCTTCCTGCCAAGAAGAGGGGCGAGAAGAAAACTGTTGCAGACACTGTCGCAGACGACTATGATGAACGCAGTTTCGTCCCAGTCGACATCCAGGAACACAACGCTCAGAGTCACTTTCGAGGGGAGTAACAGCGTCCCTCCGACGAGGAGACCCTCGGCAGCAGTCTAGAGAGGGTCCTCAGCCGGGGTCAGGCCCCTCTGCTGGAACGAGCCCCACGGGGTAAGTCTCCAGTGGTGCACATACCAGTTCTCTCTGACCATCATGATAACGACGAAGATGACGCTGACGACGACTTTAATCCTACCCTTGAGGAGATTCGGGCACAAAATGCAACCATTAGAGAAAAAGACAATTTGATCCGCCAACTCCAACAGCAGTTGGAAAGAGCGATAGGCTAAACCAGGCAGCAGCAGTCGCAGCGACACGACGAGGGGAGAGCTTCTCGTAGCAGACGCACCGCTCCCCCCGAGAGAGACTTGAGGCTTCACCTGAACGAGAAGAGGCGTGATCGAGCTCACGATGAAGGCTCGAGCACCAGTCGCAGCCATTCAAAGAGAGTGTCGCAAACCATTCCAGAGGATAGATACGACGACCAGGAGTGGCTCGACAAGAGCATCAGGCGGACAGTCCAGCACAACCTGGAGGTGGCCGGTCTCACCCGAGACCAACGGGATGCCCGCGAGTCCATCGATCTCGGCGCGTCCCCCTTCTTTCGCGACATTAGGAATTATCCCCTTTCAAGGAAGTTCACTGTTCCAAGGTTCGTCACTTATGACGGGACTTCGGATCCGGCCGCGCACCTTCGACACTTCTCCCAGAGGATGTCTATTTGGTGGGATGAAGGCCACCTGAACTGTCGAGTTTTCTCCTTCAGTTTGGGTGACCTCCACTTGAAATGGTTCTGTGCGCTTCCAGAGGAGTCCATCTCGAGTTAGCAGCAACTCCAGCAGTCCTTCATGAAGAAGTTCCAGGCATACAGGGTCATGCCGAAGACGGATACAGATATTATGGCCTTGAAAATGAAGCGAGAGGAGAACATCACCCGGTTCACCCAGCGATTTTGGACAGTCTACAGCCAGATCGAGAACTCCAAGGACGAAGTAGCAATCTTCGCATTCCAGAATGCCCTACTGCCAGACAGTGATCTCCGTAAGGATCTGGCCCGAAACCCCATGTCATCCATAGTAGCACTAATGGCCATATTAAACCGGTACATTGCCCAAGAGGATGACCAGATCCGAGCTCGGGAAAGCTTCGGGGTCGCGTAGAGAGACCGAGATAGCAAACCCTCAAAGAAGGACAATGGGTCGTTTCGAAGGGAGGAGTCAGACAAACGCTGGGCACCAGCCAATTCGACGAAGGCTCCAGCATCCACCTCGGGAGGAAGCAAGAAGCCTAGACTGTCCGTAGACCCATATAGAGCAGGCAATACAATCTTCAAGGAGCCCATTCACAAGATCATGAACAAGATCAAGTCGAAACCGTTCTTCAGTTGGCCGCAACCCATGAGGGGAGACCCGTCCTCCCGGGATCAAAGCAGATTATGTGCATATCACAAGCAGGGTGGGCATAAGACTAAAGAAAGCAGGATACTGAGGTCACACTTGGAGAAGCTTGTCCAAGACGAACACCTGCAGGAATACGTCAAGGCGGGCGCCAGGGATAACAACCGGGCTCCGCGCCGAGACGACAGCGGCCAAGATAGTGAAGAGTCTGAGAAACTCGTAAATGTCATCTATCTGGCTCCCCCTCCCAGGGGGAGTAACTGAGCTCGCGCCGAATCCAGTCGACCCTCCCACAATGAGCAGGTGATGGCGGTCGAACTCAGCTCGGCTCCCAAGAGGGCTCGGAGAGAGCGACCCAAGGTCTGGTTTTCGGATGCAGACTTGGAAGGGGGTCCAGCTCCCCCACAACGACCCGCCCATCGTCACTCTGAAACTGAAGAACTGCACTGTGCAGAGGATCCTCGTCGACCCTGGCAGTTCATCCGATGTCCTCTACTTCGATTGCTTCAAAAGGATGGGACTGATGGAAAAAGACCTACAAGAAGCTCGAACTCCCCTCATAGGCTTCAGTGCCAAACCAGTGTACCCCAAAGGAAGGGTGACCCTCAGACTCCAAGTCAGCGAAGCATCGGTGATGACAGACTTCCTGGTTGTCGACGTGCCATCGCCTTATAACGCCATAATGGGCAGGACCTGGCTCCACAGTATGGAAGCGGTCCCCTCCATCCACCACAAGAAATTGAAGTGTTCATTAGAAAGCAGGGATGGCAGGGTGAAGATAATTACAGTCCAAGGAGACCAGCAGACGGCCAAGCAGTGCCGCTGGCCGTAGTGTCCGGGAAACGAGAGCCCAAGCAGATCAACATGGCCGAGATAAAGAAAAAACTGGACGAGGTCAGCCAGGACCCGGAGACGAAGAGCGTGGAAGATCTGACCGAAATCAAGATCGACTCAAACGATCCGAAACGGTTCTTCCTGCTCGGGAGCTAGCTCGCGGAGCCAAAGAGGTCGGAGCTGGTCCAATTTTTGGTTTAGAACAAAGAAGTCTTCGCCTGAACTCCCCAAGAGATGTCT
This sequence comes from Cinnamomum chago, assembly GCA_038049695.1. Lineage (NCBI taxonomy): Eukaryota > Viridiplantae > Streptophyta > Magnoliopsida > Laurales > Lauraceae > Cinnamomum > Cinnamomum chago. The sequence continues at coordinate 22,090,298 of CP142462.1, read as the reverse complement.
GGCGTTGACCCCGAGATCATGTGCCACAAGTTGAATGTGGACCCTAGCCACAGGCCGATGATGCAGAGAGCTCGCAGGACTGGGGTGCCACAGACAGAGGCCGTGATCGAGGAGGTGGACAAGTTGTTAGAAGCTGGGGTGATCAGAGAAGTAACTCGTCCTAGTTAGCCAACACGGTGGTGGTCAAGAAGAAAACAGGCAAGTGGAGAGTGTGTGTCGACTTTACTGACCTCAACAAGGCTTGCCCCAAGGACAACTTCCCTCTCCCCAAGATTGACCAGATGATCGATGTCACCGCTGGACATGACAGAATGAGCTTCCTTGACGCGTACCGCGGCTATCATCAGATACCAATGTATGGGCCGGACGAAGAGAAGACCGCCTTCATAACACCCAGGGGCACCTACTGTTACAAGGTGATGCAGTTTGGGTTGAAGAACGCGGGAGCCACCTACCAGCGACTCGTCACCAAGATGTTCCAGGCTCAGCTCGACAAGACCGTCGAAGTCTACATTGACGATATGGTCGTCAAGTCTAAACAGGCGCATAACCATTTGGAAGACCTGGCATAAGTCTTCGAGACTCTGAAGAGGTTCAAGCTCAAGCTCAATGCCTCTAAGTGCGCCTTCGAAGTCGGTTCCGGCAAGCTCCTTGGAAGCTTGGTCACGCACAGGGGGATCGAGGCAAATCCAGATCAGATCTCAGTCATTCTAAGAGTACAGAGTTCCATCACTGCAAAGGAAGTCCAGAAGCTCACTAGCATGGCGGCCGCACTGAATCGCTTCATCGGCAGATCCTCAGATAAGTGCCGGCCTTTCTTTCAGCTTCTTAGGAAAAATTTAAAATTTCAATGGACTCCAGAATGTGACCAGGCCTTGCAGGAAATCAAGGCCTATCTCTCTTCACCCCCTCTGCTCTCAACTCTGATACACGGAGAAGTTTTGTACTTGTATTTAGCGGTCTCGAATCATGCGGTGAGCTCGGTCCTCCTCCGAGAAGAGGACAAGCATCAAAAGCCAATTTATTATACGAGCAAAACCCTCATTGATGCCAAGACCAGGTATTTACCTTTAGAGAAGCTCGCGCTGGCACTCGTCAGTGCCCTGCGCAAGCTCCCCCATTATTTTCAAACCCACATTATAGTGGTTGTTACGGAACATCCACTTAAATCTGTTTTCAAGAAGGCTGACTTTTCAGGAAGAATCTCCAGATGGGCTGTCGAACTAGGATAGTACGATATTCAGTATCAGCTCAGGACAACGATCAAGGCCCAAGTGTTGGCAGACTTTCTCATGAAATTCTCTCCAAGTTCGGCACCAACCCAGCTTGGCACCGAACTAGGGGGCAGGGGGCATGAAGCGCCCGCAGGCTCTGATGAACAGTCACAGGGCCAAACCCTCACCCCAGTTTGGAGAGTCTTCGTCGACGGATCCTCCAATTCAAGAAGAGCTGGTGCAGGAGTTGTCCTCCAGTCTCCGGAATGGCTCGTCGTCGAGCAGGCTTTGACCTTGAATTTCAAGGCGTCAAACAACGAAGCCCTAATAGCAGGACTAAACAGCGCCAAAATCCTCGGAGCTCAACAACTAGTGGTCTTCAGTGACTCACAGCTGGTGGCGAACCAACTGACTAGGGACTACCAAGCTCGCGACGACAGGATGGCCGCTTACTTATCCCTTGCAAAGAGGAAGCTCTCTCAGTTCCAGACGGCCGAAATCAGGCAGAGAATCAAACTCTCACGCAGACGCCCTTGCTAACTTAGCCTCTGCTGTCGAAGCAGGAAGGAGAAGAAAAATTGAAGTAGGATCGTTGGCTATGCCCAGCATAGAGCTCCATTCACCTCGGGAAGTATTGTGCCTTGATCTCGGCCCGAGTTGGATAGACCCCATCATAACTTACCTGAAGGTTGACTAGCTTCCCGAGGACAGAAGTGAGGCTCACTGAATCAAACTCAAAGCAGCCCGGTTCTGGTTGTCTCACGAAGGCAAGCTTTACAAGAAGTCATTCACAGGCCTGTACCTCCAGTGTGTTCATCCGAGCAAAGTCGAAGATTTCCTATTTAAAATACACGAAGGGATCTGTGGGAGCCACATTGGAGGGAGATCTCTAGCATACCGAGCCATCAGCCAAGGCTACTGGTGGCCATATATGCAGAAGGACGCGCAGGTATACGCCAGAAAGTATGAGAAATGTCAGAAATTCTCTCATTCCCTCCATCAACCAACGCAAGATGTCAGTCCGCTCTCCAGCCCATGGCCATTCGCCATATGAGGGCTAGACATCGTGGGACCACTTCACCGAGCTCTAGGGAACAGGAGGTGGCTAATCGTAGGCACCGACTACTTCACCAAATGGATCGAGGCGGAACCGTTGTCTTCCATCATAGAGCAAAATTCCAAGAACTTCGTATGGAAGAACATTATCACGAGGTTCGGCATTCCTAGAGCTTTGGTCTCGGACAACGGGATCCAGTTCGACTATAACCTCTTCAGGAGCTTCTGCCAAGAGCTCGGCATTCAGAACCACTACTACTCCCCGGCATACCCACAGAGCAATGGCCAAGCAGAAATCTCTAACAAAGTGGTACTCAACGGACTGAAGAAGTGACTCGACAAAGCTAAGGGAAGATAGGTAGAAGAGCTTCCGAGCGTCCTGTGGGCTTACAGAACAACTCCAAGGCGCTCCACTTCGGCGACTCATTTCTCACTAACCTATGGGATGGGGCGGTCATTCCCTTAGAAATTGGTCTCCCAACTCTGAAGTCCGAACTCTTTGATCAAAGCCGGAATGAGGCGAACCTAGCTCTGGAGCTGGACCTCGCCGACGAACGCAAAGAAGCAGCATTGTCAGGTTGGCTGCCTATCAGCAACAGCTGGCCAAAGGCTATAATCAGAAGGTCAAAGAGAGGAAATTCTCAGTAGGCGAGCTGGTTCTGAAGAAGACACTCCCAAGCGACAGAGATCCCAACTAGGGCAAGCTGGCGCCAAATTGGCATGGACCGTTCAAAGTGATTTCTGTTGCCGGACAATCAACCTATAGACTTGAAGATATGGAGGGCCGGCAGCTACCGCGACCATGGAATGCGTCGCATCTTAAGAAGTTCTATTTCTAAACCAGTATGATGTACTTGGAAGATTTTCAATGAAAGCAAATTTCTTGTTGCCCTATTCAGAGTGTGCAATTTGGCGACCACTATCGGCAGTTCGGCGACTACGCCACACTGATGAGATCGCCTTAAGGTCGGTATAAATACCACCCAGGCGTGAAGTCATTACGGGCATTGATGAGATCGCCTTAGGGTCGGTATATATACCACCTAGGCGTGAAGCCATTACGGTCATTGATGAGATCGCCTTAGGGTCGGTATATATACCACCCTGGCTTCAATCGCCCTAGGGTCAGTATATATACCACCTAGGCGTGAAGTCATTTCGGCCATTGACGAGATTGTCCTAGGGTCAGAACGAGTTCCACCCCGGCATGAAGTCATTTCGGCCATCTAGACTGTCCTAAGATCACTACGCCCTCACGCGCACAAATCCATTTCGGCTAGATACAACTTGGGTTGATATGAATTCTTCCGCTCATCGGTTCCCTAAAAGCAGGTGTATCACAAAATCAATCTCGAGTATGTGTTAATCGTGTCGTATATGGTACAAAACTTATCGCGCAACAGGACCATTGCATGGCGAAGCGGTGGAACCTCGGGCGTGGGTGGCAGCGAAAAGTCAATATCTATCTCATAAGGCGTTCCGGCTCGGCCATGAGTCTAGTTTGGATTATATCGAGTCGAAACGAAACACTTGTACAAAAAGTGAAGTAGTAGAAACAAAGCACAAGAAGGAAAATACAAAAGCACCACAAAGCGAGAATGCACAGTTTGAGACAAAAATTCAATTGTATTACAACCATTCCATTACAATAAAAAAAAGAGGGGAGACCACAATGAAGCGAAAACTCAATTTTATTGATTTTCTCCTGGGTACAATCGAGTCTTTGCATCTTACAAAAAAAAATACATTTGAGGTATGTTATTGAGCAGAAAGGTCAGGGGCAGAAGCGTGGGCGCCGGCCTCGGGCTGTACCGCGGGCTCTATAATAATGTTATCTCTGGGAGTGAAGGGGCCAGGAAAGCTGGGCGGTTCCACGAAAGACAGATGGTCATCCGAGATCCCCACCTTCCTAAGAGCAGCACGCCATCCCTTCTCCCATGCCCTGTCTCTTACGTGCGGCACCTGGGTTTCGTAATGAGTAGTGGCCTGCTTCACCGCATCCGCAAAAATGACGTCAGCTTTGGCTTGAGAGGCTTGGGCCTTAGCCTCGGCCTCGGATGCCTTCTTCTTCGCCTCGGCCTGCAGGTCACTTCTCAACTTACCCACAATGGCCTCAAGCTCGGCAACCTTGCTCTTCCCCGCCTCTGCCTCGGCCTTGGCACCTCCGAGCTCAGCCACGAGCTCGCCTTTCTGAGCCTCCAGCTGATCTGCCTTTTGGGTGGTGGCCCCCAGTGCTTCTTTCAATTCTCTCTTTTCCTTCTCAAGCTCGGCGATCATCGGGCTCTACTTATTGTATCTGTCGATAACCACCATCGACTTCTGCAGGGTCTATCACAGCAAAGGGGCAGAGGTTAGCCGAGACGAAACACTTATTATATAAAAGTCTCAAAAGACTTGAAAAACGACTCACCTGGAGGCGGACTGCAGCAACGACGCGAGGAGTTTCGGGTCGCTGTACCCCTCGTAGTGCACCATGTCCCGCGGCAAGGCGCACCCCCGACCGAGTGCCTCGAGGACGAGGGAGTTCGGCTTCAGGTGGACGCAGTCTTCGACCATCACGCGTTCGCCTGTTCTGAGAACGAAGTCTGGCTCCCAAGGAGCCGGTGGTAGTGTGGCACCCGAACTCGTCTCTTCCTCCCTCAGCCTCTTCCTCGGGGCACTCCCCCTTGGCCCCGCTTCGGGAGAGGGCGGCCGGGCTTCTTGATGAACGGGATCTACATCAGCCCCCTCTCCCTCATCAGCAAGGGCCGTGGCGACTTCATCCGCTGCCGAGGCCCCGACGGTTCTCGGAGCCGCAGGCGCAGGAGACTCGGGGGCCTCGTCCCAAAACGCGAGGGCCTCCAAGTCGAGGTAGGTCATGACGCGTGACATCTTCGTTGGGCTAGGCTCGGAGCGTCGGGGGCGTCTTACGAGAGGGGTATCGTCCGACTCCGGCTCGGAGGTAGAGGCTTCAGCACCGGAGGCAACCCTACTGGTGACCTCGGGCTCTGTCCGGGAAGGCCCCGCTTCGGTCTCGGGATCCCTTCTCTCTGGGCTCTCATGCGGGGTTTGCTGAGCAACCTCAACTCTCTTGTAATAACCCCGGTATTTGGGCTCGTAGCCGAGAAGAGCCCAGGTAGCCCTGTTGGAGAATTCGGTGCACTTCGAGACTCGCTGATGCCAAGCGTCGTTCCGTCTCCAGTCGACTTGCCCGGCTTTCCTCTGTCGAGCGTCTGTATGATCAGGAAAAGAGTCAGATCGGGAAAATTGATAATGAAAGACAAAATTGAAATTAAAAGGATGAACTCATACTTGGGACAGCCCGGGGGCGACGTGGGACTCGGTAGGCTCCGACCTCCTTGGCTTCGAACTCCCAATTGCCCGAGACAGACAAAAGATCATCCCCGACATATTTGTAAGAGTCCTCGAGCGCCATGACGAAGCTCTTCCGGTTCGGCTTGACTCGGAGGTAGTAGGTATCCTCCTTGGTCTTGCAAATATCATAAACGTCCTCTATATCGTGGACGCCGAGGTCAATGTGGAGGTGTATGTTGAGCGCAGCTGTGCCTATGATGATTTTATAGCCGTTGGGCGTCAGCTGGCAGGGTGTAATGTTCCACGTGCTCAGGCAGGCCCTAAGCAAGGGATCTAAAGGGAATCTAACGCCCCACTCAACCACGGCTATCAGCGGGATGGGCATTCAGTCGTCGGAGAAGGAGCGGCTAATGTAGTCTACGGGGTCTGCCCGCCGGACGAAAACGTCGTCCGGTATCCCAAATACAGACCTAAACCCCTCTATGGCCCCTACGTTTTCTAGCCAGTGACTGTATATTCCCATATCTAATAGAAAAAAGGAGGGAGAGAAGGACGCAGAGGGAACATAGATTCAGGACTTACGCCAAAGGCTAAGGATGAAGGTAGACACAATTGTGGATGCGCTGCGCGTTGACGAAAGCTCTACTCTGGAGTTTTTAGAAATGTCGACTCTGGTTCTTGGCTCTGGTTCTTAGCAATGTTCGAAAATGCAAAGTAAGAAAGGGGAATAGGGAGAGGGTACATACATTTACAAAAGGAGCGCCCAGTAATGGCGCCGTTTCCGAAATTCGAAAAAATGTCGCTTCAAAGGCTGCACACGTACCCTGCACGACAGCGCGGTGAATCCAATAACGACACATGGAATCGGCGATCCATCTCCTTCAATTATTAGGGCGTGGCATTCATTGCAATTAATTACCCTTAACACGCGAAGAGGAGTTGGATAAGTGCCACGTGCCAGCGGTTGACATCAGGGCGAAAATTTCTGGCGGTTTTTCGTAATCATAGTTCCCAACCCCAAGGAATCCGAGATCCCAAGAAGTCGGAAGCTAGGGGGCAATTGTGTGGGGCAACTCTTAAGTGCGCAAGGTTAGCAATAATGCCAGCTTGTGTCCCGTTTCGGCTACATGCGCCTCGGCACGAACACTGGAGCGCTTGCCGAGACCAGCACTGGTGGCCACCGTCTCGGCCATATGCTTCGTCAAAGGGGTGAGCGTCTCGGCTACAGCCGAGGTGATGAGCAATCACCCGAGACGGGCACAGACAACGACACCTGACATTCGGACACGTGACAGGGTACAAGCATGCCTTGATGGGACAGATACACCATCCAGGCCGTCCATTCTCACCGAATCTCCGACAGAGCCACATCCAATGGCTGCAGCCATATCAGGGCAGGGCCTAGGAAAGGATCTGATGGGACCCCAGCCACTAACAAGTCAAGGTGAGATCAGGCCCAATGTAATTGGCATTTAATGCAGCATGGGCTGATCGGACTCTCATTTAATACAATATGGCTATATCGAACCCTCATCGATTAATCTATGGGTTAATCTGTCCCTAGCAGTCAAATCAGGAGGTCCACTAACAAATATCCAAGATTTTTCTCATATAAGGGGATCCACCACCCAACCAGGTAGAAACAGATACATGCATGCAACTCTCTGAACATTCCTCTGCATTTCTTCTCCAGCCAGCACCCTTGCACTAACTTAGGCATCGGAGAGCCCTGTGCTGCCCACAGTCAAGGTCCTTTGACTGCTTCTTCTCCTTCCCTTTCAGGTCCCTAAAGCGGTTAGCTCTCTTCAGTCACTTGGATAAGTCCTCAAAGGCTCTCCCTAATCTTGTGAGTTAGTATTTTCAGCACTTACAACTGCTAAGGCAAATCAAGAGTGTATCAACTTCTACTAAGCATTTCTCAGATCAAAAGCTAAATCAGTTGTATGAAGGGTAACTAATGCTCGACCCGTGGGCTCTATTTTTAATCTTCCTGACTCGAGATGTGGGTTTTAATGGGGTATGCCCCATTGGGGTCCAACTAAATTTCTAGTTATCCCTGTTTGTATTTTATTTCCATTTTATTAATGAGAATAGAAAGATTACCTTATCTTGAATTAAAAAGAAAAAAAAATTGATGATATCTTCAATTGCTAATGATATCAGCAACTGCTTGAAGAAAATAAAAACCCGACCACTCGATTTCAAACCTTTCTTGGCTTCCACCCCTCTGCTACTCCATTGAGACAGTTTTTTTTTACCCATTTTTTTTCCATGTAATTATTAGTCTTGAGAAGGATGTGTGTACTGGATTTGGGACAGAGCGATGTTGTTTGGTTGGAAGGTTTGAAGGAAGAGCGGTGAGATGGATGGAGATTTGAGTTGGTTGTATGGCTGGGTAGGAAAGAAAGATGGAGTTGTTTGTTCTGGTGTGGTGTTCGTAGAATTGGTGCATGTCGTGTGTCACATTCCGGTCCCGAATCACCCTGACCTAGGGTAATCCCCGAAGTTAATCATGAGGTGAGACACACGTACTCTCGTGATATTGTACCTGTCTCGAGTCAAATACAACACACGAAGGAGAAAAACAACTTTTCGCACATGAGTCTAGCTCACTAGAACTTGTCAATAACATTTAAATTATAGCAGAAGCTGTGATTCATACACGTGAAAGTATCATTTCTCATTCAGTGCAATTAAATGTTCACGTTTATACTAAAGAATTATACAAGTATATACATTGATTAACAAAAGAGGGTGTATAAATGAACCCTATACAACTATACCAAAAATATAATCAAAAGAAAACTAAGTGTGACCCACACAAAAAGGGCCTAGCCACACTCTACCGTAGACCTCAAAATGTACATCACGCGCTCCGAAGGAGGAAGTATCTATGCTGGCCCCTGATCCGACCACTTCTCTAATTCTGAAGGAACCTCTTCGGTACCCTCCTCTCCCTCCCGGGCCTCTTCAATGCCAGGTGCTGCACCTACGACTTTGACACTAAGTATAGTATCTCAATACGACGACCCTGCAAGTACATGCATTGATAAGGAAAGATACCAAGGTAGCGATCCAATTGGAATATGTTTCTACATAGAAAGGTAATTATGGTTTTTCCCAATAGAGACAATGGGCCGTCATGTGTTCATGGGCCGAGTCAAGTTAGGCAAAACCTTATCAAATCCAACCCCATTTAGTTACTGGCCTATATTAAGGCGCATATCTAGCCGACGGCACGAAACTCCAACCCAAGCCCACCCCATTAACAAAATGCATACGCCCATAAAAACTAAATATGTTGGGCCTAACCCACTTGGTAATTAGTCCAGTGGAGTAGGGTTCAGGCTAGCCTAGCCCATAAGTACTCCGTGCACCTTCTTCAAGCCCCTCACAAACTTTTACATTATTTCACTTTATTAGACATAGATATTAATGACTTAGAGGACAGAAGTAATTGAAAAGTGTGTACCGAAGAAATTGGGCCCACAATATAGATCTCCTCTAGTCCTCTGTACTTTATGGTGTATATATCCATCACACTGGATCATGTTGTCGTCAAAAGAAAATTAAAGTGTGCCTATATTTAAGAGTTTTATTCCAGGGAGAACTGTTCGTATGAAGCTCACCTGAGACGGAGAAGGTGTGGAAAATATTATTCTCATCCGGTCATCTAACTCTTTTGATCCATGACCCTCAGATTTAATAATTTTAGAAGGCATTATTCGATATTCATCCTAATCCGGAGGCGAATCACAATTGGGTGGGTATCAAATTCTAGACTTATGGCAATAAGCGATGACAACTCAATCATAAATAAGATAGGTTGCATTAGGAGTGCAAAAAAAAAAAAAAAAAATGCTAAACCGCTAAACCGATCTAGATGGATCTGATTCGAGCGGTTCGGAAAGGTTTTATAGTAGATCGATTCAGTCATGGTTCAGATTTCCTTCAAACCGTTCAGTTCAGTTCAGTTTTCGGTTCAAATGTGCGGTTAAATCACTAAAACCAAACCGAACCAATTAGATAAATATAGATTTTTTTATAAAATATATAAAGTAATATGAAAAATTACTTGAAGAAGATTTGAACTCTCAACTTGAAGTCCAACGTATCTCACCAATTGAATTGCCATTTTTCTGTGAAAATAAATAAAAATTAAAAAAAAAGTAACCGAACTGACCGAACCGGTTCCTTTCGTTTCTGTTTGAGCACATGGGCGGTTCGGTTCGGTTTGGAAAAATAGAAAATCGATAAGTTCGTTTTGGTTGATGATTTTCCCTCTAAATCGATCCGAACCACCCATGTGCACCCTTAGGTTGCACAATACTACACACAAGAATCGTGCCTATTCACATCTTAATATGGGAAAATTTTAAATAAGGCATTACATTTTTGCCTTATTTCAAAGAAAAAAAAAAGAAACAAGTTTTAAAGTTTCTCAAATCAGTCCCTAAGTTTTTCAAGAAGTTTTCAATTATGGAATTGTTGCCATCTTCTGTGGATCAATTTCATTTTAAGAAATGGCAAAATACCTTTCTTATTCAGATTGGGATCAGTGATTCCTTGTAAAAACTGTGCATAATACATCGGAATCCTCGAAATTTCTTTCCTCTATCTCGCCCTTCTTGGAGACTGCTGAAGCAAATCAAAAGCTTTGAAACTTGTGTCCATTTTTTCAAAATAAGACCAAAACTTAAGGCCTTATTTGAAACTTTCCCATGTTAATATTTCCGGGGTATTTAAATATGAGAAATATTCAAGTGAGAACTAATTCTGTGAGAACTATTGGTGGGGCCCTTATTGCAATCAATCCAAACCGTGTAGAAACAGGACCCCTGATAGTCATTTATCCCAAGGTTTGACACCCATTCAAATGGACTGGACCGTTGGCTGAAAAGATGAAGTTTTTTTTTTTAATATGAAGTAATTAAATTTGTGGACCATGGATGAAGGGATTAACAGTATGGGATTGAGTTCAAACTTATTACTTGGCATAGTCCCATTTAAATCTTTCTAATCCTTCTAGTCCCAGTCCCAACCCTAGATGAGACCCCACAAATGGTCCTCATAAAAAGTTGTCATGGTGACTTTGTGACAACCGTTCTCACTAGAATAAAACCCTTTAAATATTATGATTTCAAATGTGTTTGTAGAGATATTTTAAGAAAGATGATGGGAGTATAATGTTAAGGTGTTTGACCAACTTGCAAATACGAAGGATAAATAATCATGTGCTTCCAACAACCACATAAAGTGTTTGTTAATGCGGATTTCAACAAATCTCTGAATGGGGGGCCCACTCATCATGAAATCAAGAACATTATGCTAGAACACATCTTCCTTTCGACATTACCTTTTTACTTCTTTCCCTTTTTTCCACAAGCTTCTAAATTTTGCCTTTTGCAGAGTGTGGCATGGTTTGCAATTTCAACTCACATCATATGCACATCATATGCACCCGAGTGACCCAACTCATTTCATTCCTCACTGTCTTTTCGTCAATCAAATGGGCCCCACTACACTCGGCACAATCAGATCTTAATTTGAGGGCGTTTGGCAAGGGTGGCAACTAGAAAGAAAGCCTCATTTCTGCTGTATGAGTTTCTCTCCATCCTCTCGCATATGTCAGTTGTGTCTCATCATATATGTGAACTAGCAACAACGCCCCGGGTTAAGCACGGGGTAAAAAGTAAGATATTACATTTTAAATTTATGAGATATCAAAATTAATTATAAATATATAAGAATGTATTCATGCATATTTATATAAAACAGTCAACACATTTTCGATCATAAATACAAGTGGTCAACATCAACAATAAACTATTACAAAGATAAAGTTAAAAAATCCATTCAATAACAACATAAAAATAACAATAATAGCAATAATTACTAAAGAAGATATAGAAAAACGAATTTTATTAATATATATAATATTAGTACGTAATAAGAAATGCATTCAAGTTTTTGTTACCCATTGATAATTTCAAAGCCCAATAAAACAAAGCAAACCCATTTGGACTTGTTTGTGCAACAAGAGGATTCTAGTTTATGCAGATTTTTATTTCTTCATGAGAATGAAATTTTGTATTTTCATAGAAAATCAAAGTCCTTTCTATTAAGGAAAAATAATTCATTTTTTTCTTCTATGCAGGGAAAATACGTCACACCAAACAACATAATATTGTTAACAAAGAATTTCATAAAAATATGCAATCCTCGCGTTGCACAAATGCACCATTTTTTTATTTTTACATCGGCCAATGGTCATTTTAATCCATCTGCACAAATTTCTTCTCTACCCTTTTGAAGTAGCACCAATATCATTTTAGAACTGATTAAACCATTTTTTAGCTCTAGATTTTTAAAAAAATATATAAACATCTTAACTTTAAAAGCTATAAATTATGAGACTTTAAAACCACAGGCTAGTGTTATTTGATCTCAGTAATAATTGGCCCACCTTAGATCAATGTATATATCTCTTAATTATGAGTCTATGTGGACCTATGGAAGTGTAATTTATAGTGGGCCAAACCTAGGGTCATATGTCTATATAATTAGATCAGAAAATGATACCTATAAGATTCAATCGAAAAAACTCCAACTTCATAACACTTTTATCACAAGCCCATCTATGAGGTGGTCCACAAGAAGGTCGGTTTTGATTTTCGTTCACATGTGACAATCTTTGAATAGAGTAGAGCTCTATTTGGAAACTAAAAGAAAATGATATATGAGTCCATGTGGGCCCACTGAAGTGTAATTTATGGTGGACCAAACCTAGGGTCATATGTCTATATAATTAGATTAGAAAAGGATGCCTATAAGGTTCAACTAAAAAAACTCCAACTTCAAAACATTTTTATCACAAGCCCATCCATGAGTTGGTATACCAGAAGGTCGGGTTTGATTTTCGTTCACATGTGACAATCTTTGAATAGAGTAGAGCTCTTTTTGGAAACTAAAAGAAAATGATATTTTTAATGAAAAATTTATCTGTTTGAATTGTTGAAAGGTGGGCCATAAATATTAAAATAAAAAGATAACAATCTCGAGAAGATGGAAGATAGATGGTGTTGAGAGAGATAATAACTATAGCGAAATAGAGAGATTTTAGGGGATATTGATTGAGAGACTTTAGGAGATAGATGATATGGATAAAGAGATTTTTTTTTTAGAAAAAATTGTAGCATGTGATGACATGGCACCTTGAAGCACTCTATGCTTTTTCTCCATATTTATTTGAAAGGAGAATTACTGGGTTGCTGAGGTGGCACCTTCCACAGCCCACCTCTCCCTTTGCTTTAATATATATAATTCTTACTAGCGCACATGCGTTAGATGTTGAGTCTCCCTGCATATGGGAGTTCCCATGATATGGGAGTCTATTAGAGCTGCATTAAAGAAAAAAGAATGAAAATTTTCAAATAGGGTCTTAAGTTTTTACCTTATTTAGAAAAAGGACACAAGTTTACAATAAAACTTGAATTAGTCCCTAAGTTTCTCTGTAAGTTTTCAATTAAGGACATCTGACAATTTAAAAGTATGTCCTGTCAACTTTTTTTTTCTCAATTTTCTTTAAAATATCCAAATTACCCTTTATTTAAAGACATGACATGGTTCCGGCAACCACTATACGCAATCGATCGTCGCGGGGATGCTAGTTGTCATTGATCACATTGAGGACGCTGGTGAAAAAAATGAGGATAATATAGAGAAAGTAAATGATGGTTTTATTTCAATGAATTACAATTTGAGTATTTAAAGAAAACAAGAGAAAAGGTTGCTGGAAAATAACTTTAAATGGACGAACGTCCTTAATTAAAAACTTTCTGAAAAATTTAAAGACTAATTTAAAAAATTTTAAAACTTGTATTTTTTTTAAAATAAGGTAAGAATTTAAGGCCTTATCTGAAATCTTTCTAAAAAAATACTTGTCAAATCAAATGAAATGACCCACTATAGGAAAAGGTGTAGATTATTTAAATATCTGTAAAACGCTATAACTACCTCCAAATATGACCAAAACGGTCAGAATTGACTTGGGGAGTTTCCAGTCGGCAGTGGGGCCCACCATTTGGAAGGCCTGGACTTCTTTTGGTATCACAACTTCGATAAGTGTATCCTAAAGCTCATAGAGATCATAAATCTTGGTCTAGGATATATTTGGCTAGTGACTCCGTAATTCCGTATTCTAACTTTAGAGGGGTGAATAGAATGAGCTATAAATTAGTAATTAATTAAATTAAATTTTAATTTCTTTAAAATTAATTAGCCACTAGTGATGATTATCAAACAAAATGTGGAAGCTAATAAAAATAATCACCACAAAACATGCACCATCACATAATGATTTATAATGGTTTGGCTTCAATGCCTACATCCACTATCGGCTTGTGAACCAACACCCCATTGGATTTTCACTATCTATGCTTTTTAAAAGGCTACGCAATAACCTTTGCAATATGCTTTCCAAGGCTAAGCAATAACCTCTACAATGATGTTTTTTTAGGCTAAACAACAACCTATCAATGTGCTTTTCTAGGCTAAGCAATCACCTTAACAAGATGCTTTTCAAAGGTTAAGCAATAACCTTTACAAGTAGAATATTTTCTCTCAAAGTAGTGTCTATACAAACACTAAAACAGATACAATTTAAGCTCAATTACAATGCCTCTAAAATAGGAGGATATGAAATTGAAAATCTAACTCACACAAACACTATATGAATGCAAATGTGTATGCTCATGATGTGTATGTGTGATAACTTCAATCAAGTTAAGAAGTAAGCTCAATCAATATATGCTCAAAGCATTTAAAAGTTTAAGGCAAATAAAAAGTTTTGATTGAAGTGAAATGTCAATTACATGTATGAATACAAACTTGTTAATGAAATGAAAATCAAATGCTCACAAGTTGTATGAAACTAATTAATTCTAAACATGTGATGCATGTGCAATGTTGTTTTCAAAACCAAATTAATTTAACTAAAGTTTAAATGAATGAAAACAACAAATAAAGTTTCAACCAAGTAAATGAATCATGCTATAAAAGAAATCAAAGATTTTGGCTAAGCATGATTAAAGAAGATTTAAAAACAAACTTGGTTTGAAATCAAGGATAAGAATCCAATCCAACTTAGATTAAAAATTAAATGAAGAATGGATTCAACACATCATAGTTATAATGCTAAAATACATTTACCAATAATTTAAACAAAACATATAATATATGATTAATAAAAAGTAAAGTTTACTTAGAGATTTAACTTCATTGATTAAAGCTTTAGCTTCACTAATGACCCCTTGGTCTCTCTTAATTCATTCCTCTTTTTCTTGTCTCCAAACTCCTCAAGAGTGGTTCTTAGTTCCACTTTTATCCACTCTTTTAACAAAGGAATGAACCTCATTTAATACTAAAAAAATGAGTTCCGGCGTGTCCACATTCGACATGCACCCTTCCCCGGTCGACCTGGGCTTAACGGTCATAAATCAGTGTGCTCGGTCGACCGGGTCCATGGACCCGGTCGACCGAGCACATTGCAGGTCGACCCGGGCCCAGGGACCAATTTCCCCTACAATGTACGTATATTTCAAAGTATTTCTTGTGGGGACTTTTGGGCCACTGATCAAGCTTAGAATCACGATTTAAATCAAACGAAGAGGTTTAAAAATATGAAACATAAAAAGCTTAAAATGATTTGAAAGATTTAAAAGTCATAGGCTTGCTTGATTCATAAAATTTCTTTTCAAATTTAAATGCATCCAAGTTTAAAATCAAAACATGCATAAATCAATATTTCTACAAGTCTTAAAAACAATGCATGTGTAAATCATGATTTCAAGATTTTCTAAATCAATGCATGTGTGAAAATTCAAATGATGCTAAAATGATAATGCATCCATCAAATTGCAATAACATAAAATCCATAACAGACTTATTTTCTGGTCCTATTTGATGTAGGGTTGTAAACGGGACGGTTTTGGTCTGAGTCCATGGTGGACCCAGAACCACTAAGGAGAAGGTGGAATCGAATTCAGACTCGGAACTGTTTTGGAACTAGACGGGTCTCGATCGGGATCCGGGTCAAGTAGATAATGATATTAAAAAATAATAATTTTTAGGAGAGATTTTTTAAAATTAAGATAATATGTCGGGTTTCGGGTCCACAGATCCGAACTAAGGTGGAACCATACCTAGAACCATTTACTTATCGGGGCATAAATAAGGACCTAAACTCGATTTTTAATGGGTCGGGACCTCCAGCTAATCGGAGAATCGGGAACCCATTTACATTCCTAATCTGACGTTTAGATGGTCTGGCCTTGACTTTTTAATGTTAAGTCCTGGCCCATTTAGGCCCATATCGTTACTAAAAATGTCTCATATATATGATGGGGTGTCTCATATGGTGCAAAAAGTTTACATCTCACACAAATTCAAATTCACGAGAGGTACTTCTTAGCATAATATTACCCTAATGTGTATAATTTGTATTTTTGAAATGGGTTGAGCTTGGACAAAACTCAGTACATGCTACTTCCGATAATAGGAAGTTAAAATCAGTTGTTCTGATGTTCATGAGCTATTAGATTCTATTGTTTCTCGACTTGATCAAAATAATGAAGCGACAACAACCCTTGCTAAACTTCTTTTTCATGCCTATGTGTGGCATGTATGGGTTGAACGTAATGTAAGGCTCTTCAGGGCAACAACAAAGTCAAGTGGGACTGTAGTATAGCAAATTGTTCAGATAGTGACAACTAAAATTTTGTATCTTGGTCTCATATTGCTAAATGATATCCAATGTCATTGAAACGTTCCTCCCAATCTACAAGTTAAGCCTAATCCTCCAACTAGAGAACAACCTCATGGCTGGTGGCTATCACTAGCTACTTTGAATCAAGTTGTGGTTGGCATTCTTTGGCGAGACAGTCACCACCCTTGGAAGGGTCGAAGAGTGCAGTTGCTGAGTTATTATGATGCTATCTTTAATCTTATGCATCTTGTTCCAAATGATATTTCATCCATTACCATTGAGATTGATGCTTCTTTGCAAACTATTCTCCTCCATCTAGACCAATCTGAATGGAATCTGCGTTTCCAAGCACGGCGACTTCATAGAGTGCTTACTCGCTTTGACCAAGTACAGTTTTCTCCTTTGCTCCCTCATACTATGCATTTCAGCAAAGTTATTGGCCGACATCCTTTTCCTCCACAGCAGACCGTGGATAACATTGATATCCTGTATTACTCTATTCGTGCGACCATAACAATTTATTTAGTTTATCTTGAGTTGTAATCATAGGTGTATGCCCCTTAGTGGAAGCTGTAATCATTTGATTATAAGATTCCATTATGTATGTATCTTTTAAGCAATTAAAAAGCTAACTTACTATTAAAAAAAAAAATCATCACTATCAAGGAAAACTCTTTTTTTTTTCTTTTTTTACATGGAAAATGTGTCACACCAAACGATAGAAAAAAAAATAGATAAAAAGTCAAAATATTTTTTCTCCCTAGTGCTGATTCTTCTCGTTGCACAAATGTGCCCTAAATTTAAAGCAAATAAAGCCCAAATCCAAAGTTTGGGAAAATTTTTTTTCAAATTCTAGAGTCCATTATTGTAAAAGTGGGTTCCACCACCCCACCGTGTAATACGGTCCATGCTTCATTGTAAGCCAAGACCGACCCAGGTCCACGGCCCATGTTTGGGACCCTAAATGGGAGTGTGAACTAGGGAAATGAAAACCGTGGAGAGTCAATTTTGACTGGGGCGGCTGGAAAGTGGGAATTACAAGAAGACCTGTGACGGCAACTACGACACAAGAGGGAAATTTGCAAAAGAACCACATTTATTTTTCTACACTCCATAAACAGCCACTTTTTTTTTTTTTTAATGCCACCTGCTCTTCCGTGACATTATCACCTTCGTTAAAAATCAGTGAAAAGAATGAACTATCATTTAATTATAATTAGCCTTCATAATTGATCTTTTGTTCATTTAAACTCGACAATAAAATAGAATAATTTAAATGAGATAAAAGAAATCGCGATTACTTAAGTTATTTAAGGTGACGACGGTAATTTAGGCAAAATCATAAAAGCACATTTGTGTAACATATAAGGAAAGACAATGTTTATGCAAACTTTTGCTTTTTCCGTAAAATGGAAAAGTCTTTTCACCCTCTTTGCAGAAAAAGATTTTCTGTAATATAAATTAAAAATCAGCTGCATTTTACTATTTCTTATTAAAAACTTGTACGGTACTAAATCAAATAAAAGAATAAGGGTGGAGAAATAAGTGCCTTTTGTATTGTTTTTTGAAAAAAAAAACCTAATGTTACATAAATATGTCCTTACTTATAAAGCAATATATGCAGTCAAACTTGTGGGGCCCACTTAGATATAAGTTTATCAATGGTAGGATGGTAGATTGAAAGGTCTCTTTATGGACGATGGGAATAAAGAAATTCAGTGCCATTAGAACATCCTATTCCCAGTATATTATTTAACACCCTTTTAATGTTAATGATATCTAAACCGTATGTTTTCTTAATACTTAATCCAATAGTGAGTAATAGTTTGATAGTATAAAATCGATCCTAACGCCAGACCATAAATGAAAATAGTATCAAAGGGGTGCATTGATGAAAAGTGGGCCCAATGGGCCCCATAGTGACTGCACTTGTAATTTCTCTAGGAGAACTTTTTTCCATTTATGTGTGAGAGCTTTTTTTTTTTTTTTTTGTCTTTCTAAAGATATTAATTAGGTTTCAAAAAGTAAGTTCGTATTTTGTAAATAGTAGAAAAGGAAGGGGTTTGAATGTAAATTTTCCCACTATAAATTCACAGATTCCATTTCCCTCCTCGCTTACTTTTGGAGATCGATTTCAGCAGCCTCTGCAGATCGATTTCAGCTCTGTCAGATACAAAGGTAAGGAACACAGATTTCTATCTTCAGATTTCCTTCGATTCTCTCCAGTTTCAACTCAATCCCTACTCTCTCTCTCTTCAAATCCACAATTCAATATATATGATGAACTGATGATTGACTTTACTGCAATGAATTGATGATCACCTTCAACTTTGCTGCAATGAAAAATTTCTGATTGGATCTGGGAAATTAAGATTTTTTTGTGATTTGGGTGATTGGGTGTGAAACGATGCAGTTCAGGAAGAACTCTTTTTGTATGATTGTTGGCCAACTGGGTCCAATCCGATGATCTGATGGGCTTAACTGTGGATGGATCTGGTGATCTGAGCCGTTCAATCTTTGATATATCTAGCCCCCTTTCCCCCCTTTTGACCGTTTAATTCTGGGTCGTTTGATTGAAGGGCTATGAACCAATCAAGGGGGTTTTGAAGGGGGTGATCTATCTTTGTTGGGTCCATCAAAGTTAAATGGTCTGGATCAGTAGTGTGGGACTGTCAATTCCAAACGTTGTGTGGTTTAGGTCATGAGATTTCTCACAATGTAAAAGTGAAATTTACAAGGCTTGTGTTGAATAAATAGGTGGATTCAAACAGTGAAGTATATATATAGCCTGTTTGTATTCTTTTTAAAGTAATCTTTGTGGGTTTGTTAGAAGTTAAATTCATAGTCTTTTAGCTCAGTGATTAGTTTGCATCACAAGTACTGTTTTTTAACTTTCCAAGATACTTGTGATAGTTGATGAATGATGATTATTGTTATACACATATGTATGTATGTGTGTTTGTAGTTTTCATTGATCGATTATCGATATTTTAATTGGCTTGTAACTTGTGAGAATGATTTTTGGTCAAATAAGCCCTGCATGGCTGTATAATAAACAAAATATTGAAGATCATCATACATATGAACTGATTTTACCTGATTGCAACTAAAATGAAAATGGTGTGTGGGGATCGTGAAGCAAATGTAATAGCTCGAAAGCAAGGAGGGCAAGGAAGGAGAAAAGAGGAGAGAATGAAAAAGGGAAAGCGGAGTTTTGAAACATCCAATAGTATTATGAGTTACGATTTTAAACAATATAAAAATCTTGTAGTCAGGTTGTAAGATGAGATAATTGAAAATGATTGAAACATGTTTTTTGAAGGAACTTTTGAAGTCAATTTTCACTGAAAACAGTTTGTTTTTTCACAAACAAACCTATTTTCAATAAAGATTGACCATCCAACATGTTTTCAACCATTTAAAACGGAAATCTATGTAAATCAGTTTAAACAAAGTTTTGCTCGAAGACGAGTGGTTAATTGTACAGAAATTGGAGTAAGATGTTTGATTAAGGTGGTGGTTTCTCCTAGCTTTCGTTTTTTGCGTCTGAAGCTTTACTTATTGGTTGTCATTTGCAAGCTGCAGAGCTCTTCCACACCCACAAGATACCCAAAATGGGAATAGTTGGGTCCTCTTCTACTACATCAATTGAATCTACTGATAGAAACATTTTGGCTAGTGAGACCTTCTCAGAGGAAAAGGATTCAGAAACTGTGCTAGAGAATGGATGTCTATCCATTGTTGTACTTGGTGCTTCGGGAGACCTTGCCAAGAAGAAAACATTTCCAGCACTTTTTAATCTCTACCGGCAGGTTTGTTGGGATCTATTAACCCTGACACATGGATGATAATTGTTGGATCTTATCATTTTCATTCCCATTGTTTGGTCTTTAAGTGTGTAACTTGACATCAGTGCATGTATCTACATCTCTGTGTTCCCGGACACCAAATTGTCTGATAGATTGACGGTCTGTAAGTGGGGACCTTTAAGTGTTGCCTTATTATATTATCAATTATTTTTTATGCATATAAAGTAATAATAAAAAATTGTACTGGTTACAGACATTATATATATTTTTTACTCCAGGTGTTTTGTTTATCAATTCACTGATATAATGATCTTTACTAAATTAGAAATGTATATGAGGAAGCTTTAGAAATTTAACTTGTCTATCCTGAACCAAATTTAAACTGTCATTTTATATTACTATAAGTGGTTCCTTAGTCCTGAAACCATGGAAATGTTTTTTTTTAATGGTAAATGCTTTTTTCCCTTATTTCTTTGTGCAATAATATTGATGTAGCCACACTGCTTAACTAATTACGGTTCCATTTTGCCTAGGGATTCTTACAACCAAGTGAAGTTTACATATTTGGGTATGCACGAACAAAGCTTTCTGATGATGGTTTAAGAGACAGGCTACGTGGGTGAGTTTCTTTAGTATTTTGACTTTTTCCAAGATTTTTATCCAGGGATTGCCCAAATTTTGTTCACTGCTTCATGTGTCACATGCAAGTTAACATTTTCATCTTCACTTGCCCTTACCATTCAGAAAAAAAATCTTAACTTGCCTCGTTCACTTCAGTATTGGTAGAAATTTGATAAATAACATTGTGGTCTCTTTAGTTTTGGAGGTCGTGAACAGTAATGGATATCTTAGACCTCAGAACTAGGAAATGAAGAGATGTGCATACACTTCACCTGTTGTTCTGTGGGATTTTCATTTCCAGTTAGAAATTTATACTTACAAGGAAGAGAGAAGTTGGAATCGTTTTATGTGAATTAACCTACCGGATATTCTCTTAAAACTATCACGAGGAGTTATGAGACTCCCATATAAGTTTATGTGCCTTCTTTAAAAATTACAAAACAATTGTCAGTTGAATCGTATGGTATAGTAGTCCTTTATGGTTGTCATATAGAAAACAGGGTTGTTCTCTGCTCCATTTGCATATCCTATCACCCAAAATCTTTATCATGTCCATTTCCACTGTTAAATTCTTCCTCTTTCTTTCTTTTAGAAATTATCTTATCTATGATAAAGAGTGTGATTATGGAAATTTATTCACGTTCATGACTGACTGTACAGACATCTTATCCAAGGGAAGGACACTTCATCCAATCACTCGGAAACTGTATCAAAGTTTTTGCAATTGGTAAATTTCTCATTCCCCATGAGCTTTGTAATCCAGTCTTTTCTACTAATTAATTTTATAATTGCTTTCGACAATTTTTGCAGGTCAAATATGTTAGTGGTTCTTATGATAATGAGGAAGGTTTCCGGTTGTTGGATAAAGAAATTTCAGAGCATGAGATATCAAAAAACAGTCGAGAAGGCTCCTCACGGAGGCTCTTTTACCTTGCACTTCCTCCATCTGTATATCCTCCAGTCTCCACAATGATTAGAAATTGTTGCATGAATCGCTGTAAGCCTCACTTGACTACTTAATTTCTTTGAACTTAGTGTTTTTACTTGGTACAGTTCAAGCTGGTACTGCCCACCTATTATGCCAGTACAAAACACCCTCTGGTTTCATTTTCCTGTTTCCACCTGTTAAATGTGCATCACTTCATATGTCTGTAAATCTTCAAAATTCACACACACATAAATATACACATATAATGATTAGATGGCCCCATTTGTGGGTATCTAGATGCAAATTTGCTAGTTAAATTCTTTATTATTTTTTTTATGGTAAATGGACTTTGGTATAGATACATTAATAGTGACCCATCTGAATGTGCAGGAACTAACTTAATTTTTGTCAAGGGGAAAAAACCCTACGAAATTCCCTAATTCATGATCAGAATGAAACCTGTGGGAAATAGGCCCTTGTATCAATGTGGAAAATCCTTGTGCATATCTCCAGGATACTAAACTAGTCTTTGATGTTCTGTCATCTCATTGCTCACGTATATATGTCTCCATCTCTCAAAATTACTGGTAAAATTGGGAAAATGAACATTGGAAGAGTAGGTCAGGGCACCAAGGGCAGCCTGCAACTCAAACATGATATCAAATCTGTGGGCCTTCATTAATAACCAATAAGAACTGTGATTAGATTTTGTACGGATTGGTGCTAAAAAAAGCTGCAGTGTGGATTTGATATGATTTTAGGAAGCCAAATGTATATTCCGGCATAGCTTTCTTACTCTTGAAACATGGTGTTCATTTTTATTGATCATGATTATTATCCCTGTAATTGTGATGCCAATAAGATGTTATGATTGTTCCTCCTGGACGTCCCTGCTTTGGCTTGCTAATGGAAGTTCATTCGCCCATGTTGAACTTTACTGCAAATAATTGTTAATATTTTTTTCCACAGCTGATCTTGGTGGTTGGACTCGGATTGTTGTTGAGAAACCTTTTGGCAAGGATTTGGGCTCTGCTGAAGAACTTAGCGCCCAGCTAGGAGATCTTTTTAGTGAAGAACAGATTTACCGCATTGATCATTACTTGGGAAAAGAATTGGTTCAGAACTTGGTAATAAATGTTTAATTAATTTAATCTGCGTCCTATGTATGAGGTCTTTCTACTTTGTACTGACCTTCCTGCCTTGTCTACACTGTAATTGGCAGTTGGTGCTTCGTTTTGCAAATCGGTTCTTTTTGCCCCTGTGGAACCGCGATAACATTGACAATATACAGGTGAGAATATTTCATAGAAGTTTTGGTGGCTTTTATTTGTGAAGTGATTCTGTACAAAGCTCTGATTTGGGAGCATCCTCAAGTCGGTGAGAGGACTTATGGTATTAGGATATATATATATATATATATTTTTTGCCATGTATTCTTGGATCGACGTAGTCATCCACATAATGGTCCTTTTCCTCATCCTTTTGTCTCCAACAGTATAACTGAGTACAATGCCCTTCCACTTATCATACATATTATAATAATCTTCTTTTGTTAACGTCTGTAAAGATTATGCCATTAAGTCTGTCCAAGTTCCAATGTACTTGTAAGCTGATTGTGATGTGAAAAAGGGAAAAAAATGAGCAACCAAATGAAGTGGGGGGTGGGGTGGGGTGGGGCAGGGCAGGTAAGTGAACTTTTTTCTGGAGGGTCATGGTCAATGTGTTACACTTTTAATGGTTCAGTCCTATATTACTCTCCACTAAAAAAATTTCTAATATTTATTCTTGAATACATCAAACTCATGTTTATGCCAGCAGCACATTTTATTACCCTGTACACCACAGTCTATAGCACTATGACGGCCTCTTTTAATAAACATTTACTCTTGTTCAGATAGTGTTCAGGGAGGATTTTGGAACTGAAGGAAGAGGTGGATATTTTGATGAATATGGGTATGTTGGCTGCTTCTAAAGTTTCTTTTTTGTTTTGGTGTATGTATGCAAAATCTGGAATCAGTTACACTCGTGGACTTAAATAATAAAATTAGCAAGGTTATTTTTTACTCATCCACTATTAGATTACTGAAATCATCCTCAAAATGTAAATTCAATGTAACATCTACAATAAGAAATGAATTTAAGACATTTTCTTATCCTAAATTATTTTTCTTAATCTTCTAAAAGATGAGCTAATCAATGAGCTTTATTGTTTTTGCAGAATCATTCGTGATATCATTCAAAATCATCTGTTGCAGGTATCACTTTATTTTTTGTGTACATAGGAACCATTTTACTGAGAAGTTCTTCTTTGACATGCAAGTATGCAACCAACCAGACTATGTTGTTTAACATCATCTATTTCTATAGAACCTTTAGAGGATTGGTTATATAGGTTAATCAAATCTCTTGATGGTTGGAGTCACTGAGTCAGTGCCATATCTAGATCAGTGATTAGAAAAAAAGGAGGATTTTGATACTATTTATTTTCTTAAGTCATTATGTTGTGGGCTGGATTTAAGTAATTTACCATAGTTCTGTTTTTTTGGAGTTGTAGTGTGGTTTTCAGTGAATCGTGTTGCTGATTTTAAATGAGTGTTTCATTCTATGCCACTATAGGTTCTTTGTTTAGTTGCCATGGAGAAGCCCGGTTCTCTGAAGCCCGAGCGCATCCGGGATGAGAAAGTGAAGGTGATCTTTATCTTCTATCCTTAAAACATTTTGATCTCCTAGTTTCTGTGCATTGCTTCTTTCATCTATTTTTTCCATTATGGACCTACTATTATGAAACAATATATGGTAGTAGTAAAAAATGAAATCTTTCATAATTACTGATGAAATATATTTTCTAATCATTATTTCTGTTTTTCCCTATATTTTCCAAGACGTGTCACACTATCTTGGATCTGAAATTATTATGTCAAATTTCAGGTTCTTCAATCAGTCCTTCCCATAGCAGATGAAGATGTTGTGCTTGGACAGTATGAAGGATACACAGCTGACCCGACCGTTTCAGACCATTCAAACACCCCAACATTTGCAACTGTGGTTCTCCGAATACATAATGAAAGATGGGAAGGTCTTAAAGAAGTCTTTTGATTTTTGAATTTGTTTGCAATAGTGTTCGTTCTTTCTCATTTTATAATTATTTATAAAGTTAACTTGCCTTTTGCATGTCAAACTTGTTACCAAGCCAAAAAAAAAGCACCAGTGATGACCAAACATCTTTGTTGGCAGGTGTTCCTTTCATACTCAAGGCGGGGAAAGCATTAAATTCAAGGAAAGCAGAAATTCGTGTTCAATTTAAGGATGTTCCTGGTGATATATTTAAATGTATGGTATTTGACATTCTATTGTCATTCATACTGCAATCTAGCTACATTTCAAAAAAACATTGACGCATAAAAAAATGAAAAAAGCGATCCAGTCACTTTTTTTTCATTGTCTTGGAAGATTTTCTTGGACTTCTAGACTGGCCTTGACTCCTCATAGTGCTATTTTATATTAATAGAGAGCATGGATGTACTAATCACTTTCCATATCAATCTTAAGCATGAGCAGATACCTCTCTTAATCTTATGTTACCTTTGTGCCTTGTGGTTAGACTCTATCTATCTATTAGCCTTTGTTCATACTGGGGTGCAGGGATAAGAAGAAAGTACTGCTTCGTAGAAGCTTGGTCTTGTACATGGAAGCAGGCATTTATAGTAATATATAGGCACAGCTGCACTTTCTGGAAAAGCCCCCAATGATCTTTCATTAATTTATACTAAAGTTTGCCTTGCAACTTGAAATTTGATTTGGACTTAAATTCATCAGAATGCCCTTCGAGCTGCATACAACTATTTTTTATCAAATGGAATCTGATAAAACTTGCAAGTCCTAGTTTAATTTTTGTGTATAGTCATCAGTAGATTTGCCATGCCATACCAATTGAGTAAATTTTTAGTTTCAGTCATTTCTTGTCACAATGGAGTTCATTATGGATTTGTGTTTTGCATAGGTAAAAAGCAAGGGAGAAATGAATTTGTGATACAGTTGCAGCCTCCAGAGGCTATGTACATGAAACTTACGGTATGTGCTTGATTCCTTAGTATGCGGTCACCATGGTAATTGCACCATTTTTATGATTGTGTAAGAGATGGGCTTTCAACATTGTTCATTTTTTTAAGGCGAGTGTCGTACAAATGAGATCTTTGATGAACTACATGGTTATATTTGGTGTTTCAAATTGATGATATCTCATTTGTCTGACCCATGATTCCAGGGTTCGAGTCGTCTCCATTCTTCAAATCTCAACAAACTCTATCTCAAACCCTTTCCTGTCCTTACTCTCAAATCTCATCAAACCCTTTCTTTTTCTCAACAAATCCCTAAACCCTTTCTTCTTCATCTCATTAAACCATCTTTCAAACCCGAACGTAACACACCCTCTCTCAAACTCCAACCCAAGAAACCTTAATCCAACAACCCTTCTCAACCCCTAACCCAACAAAATTCTATAAACTCTCTCTCTCTCTCTCTCTCTCTCTCTCTCTCTCACACACACACACACACACACACACACACACACACACAAAGGCAGTCAATAACTCTGATTTTGTTGAGTCGACCTAGAATCTGGCTCGGCTCAGCTCAGGCTGAGTTCGAGTCCGATTCTGCCTTTTTAAACCCTGAATGATTCACATCAATATGTCATCATGCTACATTAAAAATGAAATAGACATGGAAAACAGAAAACTTGAACTACACAATTGGGTTTATTATATTACTGTCAAAATGTTTTTATTCTGTGATATTGTAAGAGGATCTTATAATATTCTCTTTTTTGTTGAATCATATGATTGTATCTGAATAATGACGACGGTGTATAGAAGATATGGAACAATTAAGAACATTTCTGAAAGTAGAAGATATGGAACAATTAAGAACATGTCTGGAAGTATAGATTTAACTGAAAAGACAAAAAAGAACTCAAAATTGTTTTTCACCATTTAGGAACATTGGAAATTGAAAAAGACTAGTAAAAAAAATTTCCTTGTAAGTTGAACATAACTGTGAAGGCAGGGAAAACATATAAATTTGCAATTATCAAAAGAATTGTGTGGTGATATGGTGAGTAATCTTCAAAATTCCCTTGGTCAATGATGATCTGCCAAGGAAATTCGAGAGGATCTGAAGGTATTCAACATTCAGTTTTGTTCTCCAAGCCTTGCTTTAACCACTCAGAACTGCTATATTGAGCAAGGTTTAAAAAGTGGACTCGGGGTTTAGTCGGTCACCCTCGGTCATGTATTCGAGTTGACCTGCTCAAAGAATGGTAATCGCCCATCTCTTATTCTTTAAGCATTTAAGGTTTCGAAGAGTTTTTTTTTTCTTTTGATAAATGAGATTTCATATTTTGACTGTGAGAAGCAACTTCTAGGTTGAGAGCGATTAAGTCTCAATTTATGCTGTCCAATATGATACTCCAACTGTACACAGTGCTAGATCATCAGGAAAGTAATTTATATTACAATGGAGAGAGAACCTTTATATTCATTTTTAAGGACAAGTAATCCATGACCATCACCCAGCAGTTCAGTTTGTCCATCTGGTGCGTGGGATGGTGATGCTTCAAAGATCTCTCTCTTGACAATATGGTCATCTAGTGACATGCATGAAAATGGTTGGTTAAAGATATAAGCACTGGTCCATTTATAACTCTAAACTCCAGTTAGAAAAATTGATTTCTTTAGTTTTTTCTTTCTTTTTTTTTCCTCCAAGTACTATCCATGGTAATTTGACGAAAGATGGGCCCATTCCATCTGGAATGATGGGACTGAAACTGTTTACTCCCTTGGGGTTTTGTTTCTTTCTCTTTTTTTTTGTTTTGGTTGGCTGCTGCGTTGGCCGCAAGTAAGTCTTAATTATCATGGGAGCAGAGCAGAACTTGAACCCGTTGTCCTTGGGCTGTTCATTGTAAGAAAGGTCTTATGGCATCTTTTACAGAACTGACATTTATTTTTAAAATAATAGCATCAAAACTTGAAACAAAATTTGAGAATAATACTAACATTTGGTGAGTATTGCGTCGGTCTTTATATGCCTCATTTGGTTGTCTTGTGTGATTGTCCCCTCTTGGTTAATTCTTCTTACATATGTGCTCCCTTGGCATTTGCCGTCACAAGCATTGAAAAGTAGAGTTGGCATTATACAAGCAGTCAGCCACTTATAACTTGGTAAACTACATTTTGAGTCTACTTCAAATAGAATCAGCAGTCAGCCTAACGCACGATGACAATATTCTAGCTGATGATGATGAATGAGAAGATATTAAATCAATTGGCATGCACTGTTTTAACTTTTAATAAAATGCATGTTTCTAGTTTTCCCTCACTTGTTCTTTGTTTAAGTTTTTAGTTTTTAAAATTTTTATCAATTTTTTCTGTTAGACAAATGCACATGACTGTTTGAACAAACTAAAGAAGTAGTTTTGTGGCCTTCATATATTATGTTCGACTTCCATCCCTTTCTGCAGGTCAAGCAACCAGGACTAGAAATGGCAACTATTCAAAGTGAGCTAGACTTATCTTATAGGCAGCGGTATCAAGGAGTGTCAATTCCTGAGGCGTATGAACGTTTAATTCTGGACACGTATGCCTTGAACTCCTCTTACTTTGTTGTTAAGTGAAGTATAAGTATCTGCTAATGCACAGTGCACCTAGATCCACCCACATTAGAACTAACAACATGTTTTAAATCTGGGCAAAGTTCTTGTATAAAACTCAAGATCCAAGATGATGTTCGTGCCATATCTGGGCTCATGATGCCCACCTTGATGAAGATGCCTTGGCCCAAGATTAGGATGCTGCATTCATCACCTGCAGGCTGGTCTGAAAATCAGTTGGGCCACAAGTTTACATTGAATATGGAGTATTGGTCCTTTCCTTTTTCCTAGTCATCCAGCTTGCTTGTAGCCAGTGGCGGATCCGGGATTTTCATTTGGGTGGGGCGGACGATGGTCGATTAAAACGGTCAAAATCAATGCTAACTACCAATAATCTCCACTTATTGCATGGTTTAAAGACATTATTCTTTTTTTTTTTTTTTGGCAAATTAAGTATAAAGAACTTATATCCTACTACTAACACTGAATTCCTACATAACATTTTTAACTACGACAACCATTTCCTCAAAAAATTAGCCTTTTATTCAAATCAATGGGATGAAAATTAAATTAGCAACCACACTACAACAATAATAAAGAAACTATTTTTTTTATAACACAGGGTATCTTCCGCCTTGCCCAACTCAGGAGCCTTTGGCCCTGAGTCTGAGGGATACTCGATTCTGGACAGCCAAGAACTAATCCCTAGAGGTGCATGCAAACCCTCCTATCTACATGCCCCCGGTAAAACTATGGGAGGTGGCCAAACGAAGGTAGGTGTCGAACACAAGACATCTCCGCTTCATGAGGCACATAGTCCTTGGCCAGCAATAATAATAAAGAAAATATAGAGAACTCCAAAGAAGTAAAATCATTATCATACGAAAATAACACCTCTTTGATTGTTTCCTTAAGCTCCTAAGGGTTCCTCTATCATATGAATCCAAATGAGAACGTAATCATAAACATCATATTGTGATTCAAGAAACAAATCAATTCAAGAAAATCTAATAAGAAAGCAAAAGGAAAGTAGCTAAATTCAAGATCCAACAATAAATCAAACAAAATCCAAAGTAGGATGTTTTGGGAAAAAATTGGAGTATTGGGTCGTTGTCGTTGAGAAAAAAAATAGCAAAACATATATTACATAGAGCAAAGAAGGCAAAACACATAAAAAATATATCAATCATAAATCAAACCCCATTAACAAAAACGTCATATTAGGAAAAATTAGAAGAAGAAAAAAGACCACGAACATTATACAAACCAAATATCTTAATAATAAGAATGAGCTATATGACCAAAATGCAAGAAACTATTAGGGTTTTTTAAGACCCGGGGTGGGGAAATGAATTTACTGAAATGGGGCATGGGCCAACTTTTTACCCTTTTTGGATATCGCCCCAGGTCCGCATAATGTAGGTCCGCCCCTCACAGTGTGTGTATATATAATGGGTAGGGCTATTATGTTCCCATCATATTAGGTCACCAAGATCTTGCTCATTTTTAGTTACCATTAATGCTTCTAACCTCATATATATATATATATGGCGGAATTTGGATCAGACCTGGGGTGACCGCCCCAGGTCCACATAGTGTAGGTCTGCCCCTACTTGTAGCCAGCCCCACCTGATGAATGACCAATTATGGCACATGAGTTTGGGTCGCAAAGACCCTTAGATTGCGTTATCATGAGCATCATTTGCATTTCTTATGCCGGAAGACTTTACATTTTTCTCTATTGTATCTTATCTACGAGTACCTAGGGAATGGGGAAACATGCATCCTTATATATTTTTTTTAATGGTTTAAAGCTGATTTTATGGCTACTTTAATTTCTTCAGAAAGGCAAAATTGCTCTGATTATTAGATTCAGAAATAATATCATATACAATTTGCTTTGAAAAAAAAAAAGGGAGCTAGCATGCATGAAGAAAAATAGGATAATGATGTCTAAATCATAGAGTAATATTGAAGCTCGTGCATCAACTATATGCGTGTACTAAT
Organism: Cinnamomum chago; assembly: GCA_038049695.1. Taxonomy (NCBI): domain Eukaryota; kingdom Viridiplantae; phylum Streptophyta; class Magnoliopsida; order Laurales; family Lauraceae; genus Cinnamomum; species Cinnamomum chago. Next base: position 22,059,958 of record CP142462.1, on the reverse strand, counting down.
CTGTACCCGTAAAAACATGTAATACTCTTTGGAGTGCCCATGTTGTCTCTTTTAATCCATGATAGTGAAGAACTCAACTCACATATCCAATAACTACTTTGGGATCATTTCTGCAGAATCCGAGGAGATCAACAGCATTTTGTCCGCAGAGATGAATTAAAGGTTTACACTATTCTATAAACTTATATTGAACTCAGTTGACCCATTAGATGGATTTCATGTTGATGATTGTGCTGTTTGATTATCAGGCGGCATGGGAAATTTTCACCCCTTTACTGCATAGAATTGACAACAGTGAACTGAAGCCTCTTCCATACAAACCAGGCAGCCGTGGTCCAGTAGAGGCTGATGATCTGCTTGCAAGAGCTGGTTATGTGCAAACACATGGCTATATGTGGGTCCCACCTACCTTGTAATTGTACTTCCATACGTTGATACCTGATCTTTATTTAATTTCTTTGATACCCAAGGTTTCTTGTGGAGAAGTTCTATATAATAGGTAAGGTAAATAAAAAGGCTCTTCTGAGTCATCTATCCTTACCTATTTAGAAAATGAAAATAATCTCCTCAATTACATGCATTTTTTGTATCAAAGTGTGTGTCACGGAATCTTTTTGTCTAGTTTTCTATGAGAAGGTGAATACTACTGATCTGTTTGTGCTAGTCGAACCATTCTCTCTCTCTCTCTCTCTCTCTCTCACACACACACACACACACACAGAAATGCTTAGTGAGGTTTAAGGCTGGATATGATGGTGAGTATTTGCATGAAAAATGAACATTTAACCCCTGTCACAAAATGTCGATCTTGTTGCAAATAGAGTATGATAGAGTGTGATTGTCCAAAATGTGGATGTTGTTGCAAATAAAGTATAATACCATTATAACATGAAACTTGGTCTTTCATTTACAATTCAGATGGGCAAGAACAGGATGGTTGTAAAATTATGGTCAGTTGGCCAAATTCATTGGGAAATTTAGCTTGTTGGAGACATCTGCCTTCTTGATATTCTAGGAGCCTGGATCTAGTGACCCTTGTTGATGATGTTAGTTAGCTACGTGGAGTGATTGCTGCTGCCCCTCTATTAGAAAAAATAATAATAATAAAGAAAAAAAAAGAAGAGAGGCCAGGGAGTAAGTGCAGCAAGGCAGCATAAGAAACTTGTACTGCAAAAACCATGAAAAACAGAACACCTAAGATTACTTTAAAAGATCTACATCAAAGGCTCAATTCTATCTACGTCTTGCTTAACCAAAATGTCCGCAATTTGCAGAACAAAGAACATGATAAATGTCACTTGGAAAGACGATGCTAGATATCAAAACTCATTTAGAATGTGTTGAAGCTTCCAAAGACCTTACTGGATTTGCCATCCAATTCATAGTATTAGCCAAACTTGCCATTCAATAAGAAGCACCTCATGAAGAGAAAGGTAGTAAATCCCAAAAGCCTCTAGAATTAGCCTAGCAACATGTTTGGTAACAGGCAAGGAATGCATAGATCTGATGCTTATTCACTACTACTGGAACGAGGATTATTCATTGGGGATTTATATAGTTGATGATTTCACATTGATATTGATATATATCGATGCATATAACCGAGAAAAATTAGATTCAGTGTGCAAATCCGCTTAAATGAGGATTTTCAATTCTTATGGGAGGTGGTCGGATCTAAAAATCCTAACAAATAAATACTTTTACTCGTCCAAATCTCCAGGAATTTATAATTGCGAAATATGGATTTACCACAATTTTAGAGAAACCGAAAATCTTTTCCCCAAATATTTGGTTGCCAAGTGTTTTTTTTTATTGAAGCATTAATATCTACCCTTTTGAAAAAAAAAAGCAATTAAATCAATCAAAATCTCGTATTTGTTACCATTACAAAGCACTCCCCCAATACCTGTCAAGTTTAAGTCAAGCTATGTACTGTTGGTAAAGATAAGGTGAAAAATCTGTTTATCAACTAAAGACTTGATGAGAATAGTCTGTGGTCCAATACAATGTATGTTGCTCCTTTTATGTCTCTTTTTGTATATTATTGACTTAATTCTGCTGAGATATTATAACTCAATTTTGGGTAGTACCATTTGATCATTTGCCAAGCTATCCTTACCTATCCCTTGTGATCTCCTCAAACACATTTTTTGAGTAAAAGAACCAACCGTTAGATCCCATTTGAACCCTCTTTTGCTCTATTATATGGCAAACAAACAGGCCCCTGTTAGATTCTCAGACAATTTAAAATCATCCCGGGGTCTTGGGAGGAGTTTCTCAGAAAGTTGGAGAAAGTAGAGGAAGGAAAAAAGTTATAGAAGTGTTTGCTTTTCATGATCTGAAATTTGGCAGGAAAGAAAGCGGTGAAAATGAAAAGGAGAAAAACTGGCAAAGAATGGGGAGGGGAAAAGTTGGATTAATAAGTATTTGCTTTTCATTATCTGACATTTGTACAGTGGTTTCCATGGTAAATCAAATCCTAAAAAAGTCAGGTCTCATCTTTACGAGCATACATTCACCATCAATCCATGAGTATTTAATTCCATGCAAACAAATAAACTCTAGTTTGTTTTTCTCTTAAAGATCAAAATGCATTATAGGCTGGGTGTGTTTTCATTTTCTACCTACACCGTTTCAAAGTATTCAAACATCAATTTTTTAAGAAAAAGAAATGATCAAGCAAATGATCCAAACATACTGAGACCTATCAAGAATCACTCCAAAAATGGCTTTGCATTTGTATGGTGTACAATAGATGCCAACATGAGCTATATGGAAGGTCCCAGATTCTGGTTTGAGAGCTTTTTTTGGTTGACCCAACCATCTTCAATTCATTTGAATGGCCGACCATATTTTCATCCCTAGTGGCTGTAGGCCCCATTGCGATTTCAATCATCGTGAAGGCCACATCCAAAATGACCCAAGCTTTTGAAACAGTTTTTTAATATTTTATGTAATGTCATTACAAAGCATTAAATGCTGTAAGCAATTTGAGTTTTGGAATAAGACCTCTTTATGGCACTAAAATATGGAGTTGGATCGCCATCCGAACCCTAACTGGCCTCAGTCACACATGGCATGGTGGACCACTCACATCCAACAGGACCCACATGTCGTATGGTGGGCCTCTCACATCCAACAGGCCTCACATATTAAATGAATGGGGGCTCTACACTTCAACAAATTGATGCAATGCTAATTAGGGTTAGGTTTTGCTAAGAGGCACTTTTCATGGATTGTATGGGAGGTAACTTTAATTTTTACCTTCCCTTGGATCCAGCATAATAAAATTCTAATGCCCTCGCACTTTCTAATCTGTCCTAAATTGGCACTTGCTATAATTTGACACTAATTTAATTATGTTTGCTATTGGATAAAATTTCATAAAAATTGTGACATAAAAAACCGTATGACTTTAAATCCCATAAATCAATGGTTGTCATGATTTGATCGAGATGATATTCCCAAAAGCATATTCTCAATCATTCTTTTCCATCATACTATGCTCCTATGATCATACATCAAAGTGGCCCCCACAAGGGCTTGACTTTTACCTCTCACCTAATTTGTAAGGCTGGCATATACCCCTTCCCAAAACGCAACCCTCCTTAAATGTAGCTCTGCCATTCATATGTTGGCTAAGAAGGAAAGGGATATATTCTAAAGAATCCCTATAGAGCAATGGTGGCGTGGGGAAGGGAGATAGGAAAACTTAGGACATGGGAGATGCACTTCTTCTGTGTTCACTCAACTATGATTCTACCACACATTCCTCCCTTTTACCTCACCCAACGAAAACCCAGCTCCATTGTCATTCAACAAGACCATGCAGGCATGTACTGCATCTTAAATAGGCCATTTGCAGATGTTGAGCATCAAGTATTTTGATTTAAGATTTGAATCCAATAGTCTCTTCTCATTGCATGATGATATTATGACCCACCATTATTAGGTTTAAACGCTCCCATGAATTCATGGACAAGTTGAGCCAAACCCAAACCCGAACTATTGTTGTCATAATAGAGATTGAGTGATGATCTTGCAGTCTTGCTTAAACATTAGTGCTATAAACATGATCTTGCAGTCTGCCAACGCTGTGGTGCGTCGGCTAAACACATTTTTTGCGACGTGTTTAGACTGCGTCGGCAAGATTCATCGGCAAATATGCAATTTGTTGTAGTATATGGAACGACTGAATGAAGACTCTAAGCTAATTCATTCAAGTGGAATAGACTTGATCCAAGTCTATCAGTGTTGTCACTCATAACATTTCAAGTGTCCATCCTTTCCTTTGATCATGCAGAGTGAACCAAGTATATGTGAGGTCTGGGTTGGTATTTGGTACAGAATCTCTGGTCTCCAACCCGATACACAGTTCATATTTGTTGTGTAAAGGCCGATCAATCTCTCTGATAATATATAGCTTTCACAATTTTAATGGCTAACATTGCTTTGCTCAGTTAGTTTACCCTTGTAAAAGATTTAGGGTCCCGCGATCTCTAGATTGGTCTATTCAAACAATCAACCCAAAAGTATACAGAAATAAACAATATGCAGGGGAAATAAAATCAACAATCACACACCACAAGGATACCAAATTTAAGGTGGAAAACCCTAACTGGGTGAAAAACCGCCGATCCGAACTTGATCAAATCAAACACTATGAATCTCGCAATTACAAGAAACTCAGATCTCTTCCCCAGATATCCCCTACCCAAAGACTGAAGTTATCTTGTGTCGCTTCACGCTTCAACGACTTCACATCATTGATTGCAATAGATTCAATCCAGCACTTGATTCCTCAAGTCTTCTCGCAAGACGATAATCTTCTACAAAGGATACAGAAGAACTAGCTCTAGAGAACTTGTTAGCACAACTCCTTAATAAATCTTTAGAGAAGAATTCTCTCAATGATAATTTCTAACTCAAAACTTTGAGAGGTGAGGTGTCTCTTTGGAATAGCCCTTGAGTCCTTTAAATAGCCTTTGGGTCGTGCTTAAGGTTACCTAGGGATGATTAAGATTAAAACAAGCAGTTTGAGCAAGATTAGAAAAGCAGTTTCTAATTTTCCCGGGACTCTGCCACCATGTCCGCTCGAGCGGACCCACCATCCACTCAGAGTCCTTTTGTAAAAAAGAATTACAACTCAAAAGATCCAGAGTTTTGTCCAACCCATGAATTTAGCCAACACTAAAAAACCTAACAACCTGATGTAAAACTATAACATGAGTTTCACCTTTAGAAAGTAAAGGGGCTGTAGGTTTTGCAACAATTCCTGATCAGAATTCTAGTTGTTAGGATTTTGATAGCATGCTTGTGGCCATCTCCAGTATTTGGAACACCTTATTTGATTTATAAGTCTCCAAAAATCCAGCCTTGTGTTGTGGGGTAGTTTTAGCTTATTCCAGCGGCTCTCCTTGAGAATTTGTGAATGTAACCGGAGGACAACACTTGAGAAATTCAGATATTCCCTTGTAGAAATTCTTAGATTTATGAGAAATGAACAGGTGCTAAGCACTTACTCAGTTAACCTAAATAAAATGGGATGAGATTAAAATGATTATAACTACCACATTAGTAAATGTACTAAGCTAGCATGGGCTCTAAAAATATTATTACTAATCATAGATATTTAGGGAGTAAGAAAAGGAGAGAAAATGAATTGAAAACCTGTTATTATAATATATAATAACTAGCATAACAACATGTGCTTAGCACGAGCATGTTCAGCAATAACTAAAAAGTATATTTATTGATTTATTAAGAAAAAACTCAGATTATGCAAAATCAACCATCAAATACTCATGACAATGATTTGGTGATTATGATAGGGATAGAAATGAAGTTTCTTTCAAGAGAAAGTGAAAAAAGGGAAGAATGGTGGTTACATGAAGTGGAGGAAATGAGTGGTTACATGTTGAAAGTGGAAATTAGTGGTTACATATATTTGAAGTGGGGAGTTATAACTCCCAGTCAAAATTAGAAGTTATGGTCAAAGTTAGATATAAAACCTTCTAACTTAATTAGTCTATTTTAATAGGACTTGAACTGAGGATCCAACCTGAACTATAGGGCTTGTTTGACATCGTTCTCGTATTGTTTCCAATTTTTTGCTCAGATCAGGTTGTGCTGAAATCGAATTGTGCCGAGATTAATCTTTGAGGAACTTGTTTGGTAACATTATATTAAGTTAATCTACTGAGAATATATTATACGGAACTTATTTGGTAACATTATAAAAGTTTTGTTTTAAGGAGTGGACATAAGATTTACAATGTGGGGCCCACCTTTTTATTGTCTGTGGCACTATATTATTATTGTACATGGGACCCACTTGTAAAAATTACAATGTGGTACCCACCTTTAAAAATTAGAATATGGGGCGCACATTCATAGGATTTACCCTTTTGTGATGGTGACCATATGACCCACATTTATGAATGACAAGGTGGAGTCATATTTTTTTGTGATTCTGGATATAGAAACTACTTTTAGAAATTACAATGTGGTGCCCCACCTTTAGAAATTAAAACATGCGGGCAGTGCATTCATAGGATTTAAAATGTGGGGCCATCTATTTTTTTAATTGTGAACATGGGACCCACCTTTAAAAAAACTATAATGTGGTGCCCACCTTTAGAAATCCGAACATAGGGCCGCATCCATAGGATTTATAATGTGATCCCACCATTATAATTTTATAATATAGGCTCACCTTTTGTGATTGTGACCATCTAACCAACCTTTGGAAATTATCAAGTGGGGCCACATTCTTTGAGATTGTGAACAGGGGCCTACCTTAAGGATAAGTGAGATGATTGAGAGTCTTTAAATAACAATTTTTAAAAGGCAAGAAATAAGTAAGAACCAACTTTGCCCGTGAGTTGTTTCTTTAAAAAAGTTTTCCAACATTATAAAGTTTTTTCGTTCCAACTTTCTTATGCCACGGGTTAAGATTTTGAGATGCATTCTCATGCAGGGATGTAAACGGGTCAATTCCACCCATTATGGAGAAGGTGGAACTGGACCTGGACCCGGAACTGTATTGGGACCAACTTCTTGGTTTCGGACCCAAAACGGCTAAGGAGAAGGTGGAACCGGACCCGGAACTAGAATCACATATGGGGCGGGTATCGGTCCGGGTCTAGGTAGAGAATGATATGTAATTTTAAGAAGAGATTCTTGAAAATTAAGGTAATGTGTTGGGTCCACGTGTCCGAACCGAACCGAAGTGGAACCGGAACCCTACCCGTTTAGGGTCACAGGCCCAAAAAAGGACTCGAACCCGGACCCATTTACGCTTAAATAAAGACCGAAACTTAGTTTTTAACGAGTCAGGACCGCCGGATAATTGGAGAATCGAAGACCCATGTACATCCTTATTCCCGTGAGATCAAAATTCGGAACAATGATTTACACATACCAAACATGTTTTCCACAACCTTATCTCGTGGGAACATGAGAACATCCTAATATAACGATGCCAAATACACCATTAGTTGCTCTATTAGATAGTTAGCGAATCAAAATCTTGATCCACAATTAAATGAGTCCGACAAAGATTGACACCCTAACTACCATGTAAACCACCTATTTTGCATGTACATCGAGCTTGGTTATGATCTAATGGCTGAAATTTGGTGTCACAGTTGTGTTTGATCTTTTTAACATTTCCAACGGTTTGGATCTTGATTTATACTCCTAGAAATAAATAAATAAATAAAATAGAAAAACGTTACTGCTCATGGACAAATCCAATATTGATCATAATACATCAATAGTTGGTATTGTTTTGCAAATATCTCGTGACCCACAAGGTGTCAAGCCTTGAAAACCGACCACATAATTGTTTTAAGCATTCTAAAGAGATCTAACGGTGTAGATTTTGCATTTGGGGCCCACAGATTCCATCTAATGGCTCACATTCTTTGCACATATTTCAAGATTGGTGATGATCCAGCCGTTGAAATTCGGTTTCATGACCGCATTTGATCTTTTGAACATTCCCAACATTTTGAATCTTGATTTACACTCTTAGATTTTGAGAAAAATTAAAAGGAAAAAGACTAGGGCGTGAATGGACAAGAACACTGTTCACCCACCTTTCTCTTTTTTCACTCTACTTTCTACATGCTTCCAATCCAATAGTGGGCTATGAAAAATAGAGGTATTGTCTCTACTTTTATATATATATATATATATATATATATATATATATATATATATAAAACAGAGGTTGTCAAACGCCTATATCCGATTTAGAGATTTTGAGAAATAGAGGCAAAAATTAGCGATTTCAAACAAACGCACAGTTTTGAAGAAAAAGAAAAAAAAAAGGTAGATAAGGATTAGAAAATTACATGGATCCAGTGAGTGGGCTCAATTTAAAAATCGAAATGAATAGAAAACCTTCAGCTATATTATATAGAGTGGTGTTGATGAATGTTTTATTGGGCGTCCCTAACTGCTGATTAAAAAGGTATGGTACTTTCATGCATTATGATTAATAGAAACTTTTACATGGCATCTGTCTTCTACAAACCCATTGCTACATTAACACCACAAAAGTGCCATTACCCTAGTGGTGGCAAACTACTTTGCCATAATCATATATTTTTATATCACAAAACAAACTTATTATGAGTCATTCAAAATTACACTATGATCGGAGTGCTACAAGCCATTGAATTGATCACATGAGAAATTTGATTATGTTTTCCACACTTCACGAGTCTTAACATCTATTCAACCATGTTTGTCTATCCATTTGGAGCAGAATCCAAGAAAGCCCCAATATAGCAGGTACATGTAAAATGATCGGTTAGATCCAATTGGGATGAGTCCTTGTTGGTTGGGGAGGTACTTAGAAGTTGTTTATTTGAGGTCACACTACACCAAAAATCCGAAATTGGAACGGAAAAGCGTTCCTAATCCTTCCGTTCCTAATCCATTAAAGTGTTCCAATTTCCGTTCCAATTTGGTACCAACCGTTCCTAATCCAAATTGGAACGGAAATTGGAACACTTTAACGGATTAGGAACGGAAGGATTAGGAACGCTTTTCCGTTCCAATTTCCGATTTTTGGTGTAGTGTCATTTACACATGTAAATGATTTCCGTGAGTAATGGATACATATTATCATGTTTGTTTGTGACTATTTACGTAAAAATGATGGATAAATAAGGTCATTTACACACCAGAACTTATGCACATGAAAAGATGGTAAAACTATTTATACACCTTGCAAATTAATGGTGCTAGTATAGTCTCCACAAGGTGATTTTTTCTCTTGTGAGCCCTATCAAATACCTTTATATTTAATCTTTCATGTGGGCTTCATGTTTATAATCCAAACCATTTTTCTTTTGTTGTTGAACTAATAAGGCCCAAGATCTTGAAGGTAATTTTCTTAAATTTTCATAGATTTTGAGTAATTTGTGAAAATGTCTCAACCTACAGATCTAGGTATCTACGAATTTGTGGGCCCCAAATTCATTATTTGAACCATTAAATATTCTTGTATTAGTTGTAAATAATAGGATATTTACTTTCATATCCTAATTCTTCATGGAGTTAGAGAAATTTGTAAAATAAAAAATTCAGAAAATTCAAATACATCTAAAACTATTGGATGTATTCATTTACTCATGCGAAAATGATGGTTTTAACAAATATGGTAATGTATTTCACATGTGACAAGTTGCCTATGCAAAACTTGTATATGTAGTCTTTATAAATTTAATCTCATTTTCTTATCGCATGTGTAAAAAAAAGGCGATTCCCAATTACTTAAAGGGAATTGCCCCTTTCCTCCCTCCATGCTGGCCTTACAACTAGTCTATGTATTCTACCATAGTATAAGAAGAAGAAAATGAAAAAAAGAAGTAAAAAAAAAAAAATGGAAGGGAAGAAGTTTGAGGCCCTATGAGGAATAGAGCTGCCTTTGGATTCTATGAATATCGTAATAGTTTTGAATGATGAATATCCGCCAAATTTTTGAAGATCTAAAACTAATGCCAAACATCATTAGATTGACCAAATATTTCTCATGCTCTCAATCCAAACCTCAACCTTTTGTTTTGACTGCCTTGAACCCTTTGATCGCCTAGGATCAATGTAATGTTGCTTCTTAACAAATATAGCCAGCACTTATGTCATTGCTTGGCATCTTAAGTTGAACTTGTGTCCCATTTTAACATTTGTGTCAGCCTTTCATATCAACTACCCAAAACTTTTCCTTTGATAATATTCCAGTATTTCCTAGAAGGCAACTTCTCCTACCAAACCCAAAAAAGAGTAAAGGTCTATGTGATGTTCCCCTTTTCAGCCTGTCCTTTTTAATTTCAGTACAGGGGCTACCCAAGGTAAATCCAATCCCTTCATTGCACAAAAACCTATCACTTTGAATTGACACTGACCTAGACATTTGTTGTTGTTGGAATTCATGACAATAATTCTACAAGATGAATATCAATTGGAATTTGAAACCTAAAATTGAGGGCTGAGAACAGTATTGGGCCCAATATTTCTGTTACTTCCACTTCATTCTTAACCTTTCCATGGCCTTGGTACCATTTTGCTTTGCTTGTTAGAAATAAAATATACTTGTCACCTTTCAGTTGTCACATTGCCTGCCCAGTATTTCATGCACATGCCCCACAGCAACATGTGTGTGGCCATTTAGATCAGCCACCCAAGCCAACCAAGCCCAGAGCCAGTAATTTTTCCTTGAGTGGGCCATAGGTTAATTAATAGAAAATTTAATATTGTTGTTGTTGTTGTTGTTGTGGGATTGCGTGGTTAGGGGTGGGGCCGGGGGCTTGTCCTTGGAACCATTTTAGTCAGATTTATTGGGCTTAGTCAAATCTTGGCTGTCAACAGTCAAGCCAAATCAACTTCACCTAGTTACACCTGGGCTTGAACATGACTTGATTACAGGATCTATAGCACTGCTTGTTTATAATCAAACTCAAGCTTGTTCAACTAAGAACAAGTCAAGCCCCCATTTAAAGAACAAGCAATCTTTCTCAAGCTCAATCTTAGCCAAGTTACATGACTAATCAATGGAAAGAAATGATTTCACATGTAACACATATATAGTTACGTTCTCCTAAAAGTTACCATTCATCATTGCATAAAGGAGGCAACTTTCTCACCTTTACGTTGAAGCCCCTAATGAGAAATCCAACCCCTTCAAACTCACCGGCCAAAATGAATTAACCTACACCCTAATATAACATTGATATAGTCTTTGCTCACCATTACATTATTTTTCAATAGGATGTAACTTTAAAAACCCTTAAAAGCTTAAGGGCCTCAAATCATTGCTTGTGAAGATTTGATTAAGAGGATCTTCAAAATCACATCGATAAGAAACCTTTCTATCACAATATCCTCAAGTAATTAGAATGCATCCAAATGGATGTCACACAAGCCTCATGTATTTTTAACCTTTTTTGGGTATCCAACCATTAGATTGATTACATGTAAAGTTGAATTATATATTCCACACTTCATCCACCATGCATAATGTCACTTCATTTTGGAGTGAACCCAAGAAAGCCCCATCATAACAAAAACCCAGGTAACATGAGTGGATTTGATCACACATCAAAGTGGGCGGCCACATACTATATGATCATTTCTAATCAACCCTAAAATGATCTCTCTCTCCCCCTTCATGTTTTTTATTGGGGCATTTGGCGACAAGTCCCTGAATATTTCACTTTATGACCTTAAATCCACAATTCATCTTAATAGTGTGAATATGTCATCTTTCCAAATTTGAAGACCTAAAATATTAAATTTACCCTTTCTTTAAATCATATTCCATGATTGGTGGGATATGCCATTAATAATATGGTCAACACCCATTTAATTGGTCACGATTAATGAAATTCCATTAAAGAGATTTTCAAATAAACTCTAAAAAAACACAAATAAATTTCAAAAAATACAAATAAATTTTAAAAGAATGCAAATAAATTTCAAAAGAATGCAGAGAAATTTTAACAGATGCAAATAAATTTCAAAAGATCCAAATAAAATATTAAAAATGTAAATAAATTTCAAAAGATGAAAATAAATTTCAAAAGATGTAAATAAAAAGATAGAAATAAATTTCAAAAGAAGGAAAATAAATTTTAAAAGATCCAAATAAATTTCAAAAAATATAAATAAATTTCAAAAGATAGAAATAAATTTCAAAAGACATAAATAAAATTTTTATTTGCAAATAAATTTCAAAAAACGAAAATACATTTGTCAAAACTAAGATAAACCAATTTTTCATATTTCAAAAAACTCTTCCAAAAATTCAAGTATTTTTGCCAAAACTCAATCAAATTCATTTAAAAAAAACGCAAATAAAATTTAAAAGATGCTAATAAATTTGCTAAAAAACTCAGATAAATTTGTAAAAAACACAGAAAGAATTGTTAAAAAAATTCAATGAAAATTTTCAAAATGGAGATAAATATGTTAGAAACTCAGTTATATTTGCCAAAAAGTGAGAGAAATTTGCCAAAAACTCAAATAGACTTTCGAATAAACTCTGAGATAAAAATTTAGATAAATTTGACAAAAATGAAGATAAATTTGACAAAAACTCAAATAAATCATTTTCCTCGTTGATTCCAACTTGACCTGAGCCAACCTAGAACCAACCTCTTGTACCCTGACGTAGCCTGGAACCAGGTCAACCTGATCTGACTCGAACTCGACTTGAAACCTGACCCTAACAGGGTCCTTCCTCTCTCCGGTTTTGGTTCTGTAACAGGGGAGACGAGACCCCTTTGCATTCACCTTCTCCGATTGAGCAAGGCTGGCGACGGGAGGCGTCGCGATGCTGCGGGGCTTCGTCGACGGCATAGTCTTCTTTCTCCGGCGACGGCAAGTCCAGCAGCCCAGTAGTCTTCCTTCTATTCTCATTTTACGTTCTTCAATAGGAACGCAAAAGACCAGAAGTGGTCATCTTCTTCCTCGGCAAAGATGGGGTGGCAATGGTGGTAGGCATCTTCCAGTGAGGAAAGCAGCAGTCCAGCAATGAAATCGATTTCTCTACCCCTTTTCCGTTATGCAACAGTGGACAGAATCCAAAGGACTCTTCTTCCTCTCAGGCAATGGCAAGGCGCCAACGCCCTGCCCTCTTGTCTTCCTCAGGTCCGGTAACGAAGGAACGGAGGTCCCTCCTTCGACGATCGCTGAGGTCTAAAGATGTTGCATGACAGATCTGGCGACAGAACGATAGAAGTGATAGTGGCAGAAGACCCCTACAAGTTTCCTCTCCTTCTCCGACGAGGTTCCGTGTCAAAACCCACGCCCTACAACAGGTTGCTTTTGTCCTATTCTTCTGTAGAAAACAAAATCCAAGCCTGTTCTTCACTTTTTCTTCAGTCAAGATAGAGAATCCGATCCCAACCGTGAAGAACCCAAGCCTTCCGTATCAGTCAAAACCCAGAGCCTTGGATCCTTAAAGAAGAAGATAAAGAGAGAATAGAAGATTTAAAAATTTAAAATTTAAAATTTTATGTCTAAATAGTTGAAAAGGCAAATTAATCATAAAGTTATCTGATATGGTGCATGTAGGAACCTCTCAAGAAAATATATCCGAAAATAAACACTATAGGCCTTGAAGAAAAAGTTGTTAGACTGGACCTTGAAACAGTGTCTTCAGCACCTTTCGCTAATTTACTCGTTTCCATTTCTTCTGCCCTACGTAACTAACCTTCCTATGTATTCGCGCGCGCGTGTGAGATTTTCGCGTGGGGTTGTTGGTTTGGGTGGCGACTGGCGCCCAAAGTACTTAAAAGGTGGTCCCACCCCGACCTCCTCCCTCTGCGTTGGCCCTACGACCATTCTCCTGTGCCATCACCACAGAGACACAAACACAACACACCAAGGAAAGAAAAGAAAGAAAGAAAGAAATCCACAAGCTCTCCATTTGCCTTCTCCTCTCCTCCCAAATCTCTACGAATTCGAACTTGGAATCGCGTCATTTGCTGCATCAGATCGGTTTCTAGGGTTTCTGAAAGGGGAAATTGAAAAAAGGTCTGTGCTTTTTTTTTTTCCTTCCCCTTTCGTCTTCTCTTTTCCTTTCCTTTAATTTATGGTGATTTGAGCGTCGATTAGGGTCTGAATTGGCCAAAAAGGAAAAAAAAAAAAAAACTTTTATTCGATTTGTCTTCTGATTGGGGTTAGGGTTTTGTTTTTTTCATTCTTTACTTCTGTTTTAAGGGTGTAATCAAGAAGATTGGTGAGGATTTGGGCTCTATCTTGTTTTCCAATCATCTGAGAATTGAAAAAAATTGAAAAAGATTGAATTTTTTTTTTTCGATTTGATTCATCTTCTGATTAGGGTTGGTTTCTATTGATTCTTTCGGTTGATTCAGAATCGAAATGCTATTATTTGAAGATCTTAAAGAATCTTGTCGATTTCTCTCCTAATTAGGGTTTTTGTTTTTTAATAGTTCTGATCAAGAAGCTCAGTGAAGTTTTTGGTGCTATATTTTTTTTTCAGTTCATCCGAAATCGAGAGTTTTCTTACAGAATCTTAGGGTTAGTACCATTGAAAAAAAAAAAAAAAAAATCTTAGCGTTAGCGTTAGGGTTTTGTATTGTTAAAAAAGGAAAATTGTTTTGAGGAAGAGAGGGAATTTGCAATGGCTTTGAATCTTTCGCATTTCGCAATGTATTCCATGAAACCATGGGAGAGTGAAATGGGTTCCTTTATTGGGGCTGGGGACAGGTTTGTTGGGGAGAGGAAAGGAAATACCTTCTTTGATTTGGAAATGGAGGATTTTTATGGCTTTTTAGGGAGGGATAGAGGCAATTACAGTGGACGCACCTGCGAGCTGATTGCCAATGACATCCTTGATCTGTTACCATCAGATCCCTTTGGCATGGATCTGAGCGTTGCTGCGTTCAATGAGATTGCAGATTGGCTTGAAGATTTTGAGGTAGGATCTCAATTAAATTTGATGATGAATAGGGCGATGGCAGTCCAATGGGAGAATGGGGGTGTGGGTTTTATTGGGGAGAGGGAAGGAAGAAGCTTTGGGAATTCACAGCGCAATGATGATTTGGAGGTGAAGGGTTCTTGTGGTTCTCCCGGGATGGAACCTGCTGGCGAGGGAGAAGGCTCTGTCGAGTCAATGGCCAATGACATCCTTGATGTGTTACCTTCAGACCCCTTTGGTATGGATCTGAGCTTAGCCACATTTAGTGCTATTGTCGATTGGCTCGAAGATTTCAAGATGGAATCTGGATTGAATCCGTTCTGGTGGGATAGGGCAATGGTATTAGAATTGGATACTGGGAGTGCGGGTGTAAATAAGATCCCGAATTCTAGCTCATTGGAGGAGTTGGGGTTCGTGGATGGATCTTCCAATGGCGAATCTGAGTCCTTTCGGGACGTGAAAGAGTTCTTGAGCTTAAATGGCGAAGATTCATCTCGAGTGATGAGTCTTGAAGCCCGAGAACAGGGTGAGCCTGATGGAGACAGGGGAGCTCCACATGATGCTTTGCTACATTCACTTGGTTACTTAGAGCTGAAGGATCTTCTATCTGCAGAAAGGGTCTGCAGGTCTTTTCGTTCGGCAGTTCGAGATGATCCCCTTCTTTGGAGGAGCATTCACATAGATCAACCACTGAGTGAGAGGATCACAGATGATGATCTTTTAAATCTGACCGGAAGAGCACAGGGTATTTTGCAATCGTTGAGTCTGGTGGACTGTTCAAGGATCACTGATGATGGGTTAAGGCGTGTGCTTGATTGCAACCCTAGACTTACGAAGGTCAGCATCTGAGATCCTTTGTTCTCTGAATTTGATCCTCTTTTTATATTTCCTTGTTTATAATATGCCTTGATACGGCATGGTGTGTTTTTGTCTGAATGTTTTTCCTTTATAGCTTCTTTGCAAACAAATCGTTTCTTCAGGGCTGACAGAAATTGTACATTTGTTCCTTTTAAACTACTACATTCCTTTACTAGATATATGCTTCTAAAATGCTTGTGTCAACTACATACATGTTAATTTTGCTATTATTCAAGTAACTTATATGGCATACTTGGCTATCTCAGCTAATTTCATACTAGGCATTGATGAACTTCAACAGATGTGGACTGATAACAATTAATGAATGTTGTGAGTCTAAATAGTGATCCTTCATTACTTCCCTGTTGCTTCCTTAAGATATATAACCGGAGGACTATTAGGTAGCGTTTTCCTTGGTGAGCATAGATTTTTCTTTTCCATTACTTTGCATTCCATATTTTTATTTGTTCTTTCAATTTATGAATGCATTGAGTCTACATAGTGATCTATCTTCATTGCTTCCCTGTTGCTTAAGATATAATATCTGAGGACAACTTGGTAGGGTTCTCATTAGTTAGTCTGCAAATATAATTATCTAGAGGAACATTTTAACTTATTTCCTGTGAGAATAGATTTTTCTCTTCTGTTACTTGCATGCCATGTTTTTATTTTATCTTTTATATTCCTGCAGTGACTGACTTGTAAATGTTTCCATTGTCCGTGCAGCTGAGTGTCCCTGGATGCACAAGAATAAGTATTGGGGGCATCGTGAACAACTTGAAGGCTTTCCAGTCTAAAGGCATACCTGGGATAAAATGCCTACGAATTGGTGGATTTTATGGTGTAACAGAGCAGCACTTTGAAGAGCTGAAGCTCTTGTTGAATGCTGACAAATGGCAGTTACCTGATGCTCGCAAACCTCAGTTCTTTCACAGTGGGTACTCATTGTCCTCCTGCAATGATGAGTGGCCAATTGATATTGAGATGTGCCCAAGATGTCAAAAATTGAGGCTTGTCTATGATTGTCCGGTGCAAAGCTGCCAAGGGAAGCAAAGCGCTGCTCAACAATGTCGTGCATGCACATTTTGCATTGCAAGGTGTGTCCAGTGTGGAAGATGCGTTAATGATAGTGAATATGAGGAGACATTCTGTCTTGACTTGCTTTGTTTGGGCTGCCAGAAGCAGCAGGTTTAGTGCCAATAGATACAACTGGAAGAAAATGTTCTGTTAGAAGCCTGTTGTTTTACATAGTGACGTAAGGTATTGGATGGACTATTGATTTGGCTGTCATAGTATTTAATGAAGAAACCAAAGCCAATTGTGTCAACAAAAGACAAAAAAGAACGGAGAAAAAAAGAAAAAAAAAAAACAACTACAACAATTGTGCCAGCCGTTATTGTTTAGTTCTTCGAAGGTTTTATTACCAAAACATGGAGCAGTTTCCTTGGTCATCCTGTACCTGACTTAACCCAAGTTCAGTAACAGAAAAGGACAAAGAAAGCAATGAACAAGGAAGAGAGAGAAATAAAGTAGAAGGTGGAAAAAAAAAAAATGGAAGAGAGATATGATCTTGCAGCTTATGCGGTTGTTGACCTGGACTGGAAGTGCTTTTGTGACCATATGATGTGGATGTGATTTGGTATCAACTTAATTTCAGAAAGGTGATTCCTTTCGTATTGGGTACATCTAAGGTGAGACATACATAGTTAATTATTTGGTTGAACTTGGATCTTCTGTTAATGCAGTTGCAGTGCAACTTTTGAGTTGACTGAATGTTGCAAGGAGATGTGTTTGGGCATTATCCTATGATGTTGTACAGAGAGGACCCTGTCCCTGTTAGATCACATGTTAGACATTGCTACTCATTATTTACATGTTATGTCTTAACTTTCCCCATTTTCACCTCCTTGCCAACTTTATGTGTAACTGATGTTGGAAATAAAGTTTAGGTGTTTTTATTGTATCTGCAGGAATTTTTTTAATACCTTGAGATTTATTCTGGTCTCTGGGAATATGTTATTGGAATGAAAGCTTTCTTGGGTGTGTTTGCGAACTTTTTTTTCTTTTTTTTTTTGATAGAGGGTATGTTTACCAACTTATAAATTAACAATTGATGCTTGTGTAATGAAATATTAACATGATAAGGAATAGCATTTCCCATTCTCACAGGATGCTTTAGCTTTTGTTTAGATAATACTATGTTGCAAAAGACTTATATCGAGCATATTCTCTGACACGTCGATATTGTACTCATGCTCCATGCCCTCCATTCCTAAGTGCATGTCAAAAGCACAGATACCCTTTTCCTAAAGACTCTAATGATATGTGATGTACCATTCAAAAGAAAATTGGAAGGTGATTCTAATCCCTTGTGTGATTTTTATTGATGGGGTCTAAGCATTCTTATGAACAATCAAGGGATACACATGTGCTTTCAATCTGCAATCCGTGTGGAGGCACTGCCAGTAGTGTATTCTTCATCCTTTTGAATGTAGGCTGCATTACTCCATTTCTTAGTTGTTTATGTTGCAAAAATGTGAAATGCTATTGGTTTTTTTTCCAAATCAATTCAGTTTGCAAAATTGCTAGTTTCAACATGTGCTCATTTTTTCAGATACCCAGAGTTAGGTTTGACTCGCATGTTTTACTATCGTACAGGTGGAAGACCAGACATGCTGTATTATTTTCTCTGGTTTGATCTGTTCTTGTATTACCAAGATCATTTTTTGTCATGTGCCTAGTTTCTCAACGTTCAAAGTGGGAACCTTTCAAAAAAAGAAAAACAAAAGAAAAGAAAAACATTCCAAGTGGGACAATCTGTTTGGCCTCCCATTGTGACAGATCTGTCCCTTTGGGATCTGAGGATCTTGTGTCATGATTTGAATCACTAATGGACCATCATTGTGTGGTCTTCTGCACTGCATTGCTGCATTGTTAGTGCCTGTCCATTTTTTCCTGTGGCCTGTACATGTTATATTCTCCTGCACTGAAAGATTTCATTAGTGTTGAAATCACATATCTGAGAGAGAAAAAATCTTTTCTGTGCAATTCAAAATGTGAAGTCTCTGCATCCTATTGGTGAAACTGATTACTTGAAATTCAACATACCTTTTTTTTTTCTTGTGGAAATCTTTTACCATAAAAACGTTTCTTCTTCTTTTTTTTTCCATTTGAGTTTTACCAATCTGGAATAATAATAATAATGCCAGTTATTTTGATCTGATACACAATAATCTGGATTTATTCATATAGTACTTTGTTCTATCAATCAAACAGAACTTAGAATGAATTAAGTAAAATTTGTAATTTGATTCAGTAGACTTATGCATTGAGTGGTGATGAACAGAAAGGGCATCTAGAAAGAATCCTCAATGTTGAAAGAGGCCACGAATATCTTACCAAGTCAGTGCTTAGAGAGTGTGATGCTATGGCGCCTTTCATTGAGAAAATCAAAGATTGTCAAATGATTAGTGAATGTGCTTAACAAGAATGAGGTATGAAAGGCTTTGACCATGAAATTTAATGGTGAGGTGCAGCTTGTTGGATTGGGGCTGATCATGTAAAATGTAGATACATTGTGCCTGGTCATTTAATGGTTCAACAGGTCTCTCTTTCCCAATTCTACTGTTAATGATGAATACAATAGGCATTACAAGAAAGAAGCAGATATTACTTATATCAAGCAAAGTTGTGATCTGTTTGTAAAAAGAAGAAAGAAATTGGAGTTATGAAGAGAAACCTCCTCATGTGAAAGAGGCCTATACATTAACTAGAATAGACACTCCATGTGAGGTTGCCTTGCACGTCTCTAGTGTCTCCAATCGTCAGCATTGAACAGTACTCAGGTTCATTTGCTGGCAAAATCCCTTGGATTTGCCTTTTCCCTGTTTGTCAGCATGTGAAATTTATTTGTGGGAGGTTGGAATTTGCCAAACATTTCATTTTAATTGCAAACTCTGAATTCCAGAGGGAAATTGAAAAAGACTTTTAGAGATGGCCCCTTTTGCTTTATTTGGGAAATTCTAGAGTGCCTCCTACACTGGGTGCTTTTTTTCTCCCTTGTTTTCATGTTGTGTTCTTGGAGGTTGTTTGTGTTGTTGGTGGTGATGATGCAGTTGTGATCAATCATTCAATCCAATCCAATCCAATCCCTTTAACATACCTGTTCTCATCCAAGTTTGACGACAATTTCGAAGTTAGTCATGCTAAATTTTATCACAACACATTTGCATAAATATAATCATTA
Organism: Cinnamomum chago; assembly: GCA_038049695.1. Classification (NCBI taxonomy): domain Eukaryota; kingdom Viridiplantae; phylum Streptophyta; class Magnoliopsida; order Laurales; family Lauraceae; genus Cinnamomum; species Cinnamomum chago. The sequence goes on along the minus strand of CP142462.1, from coordinate 22,039,898 downwards.
AACTTTAAATACTTAAAAGTTTTAAATACTTAAAAGTTAAGTGCCAATATCATATGATCAAACTGATTTTGTATGTCCCTAATCATGTTTAAACTTTAAACCTATTAATCTTGCGTCCTCCCTTGAGGGTGTGCTAAAATGGTGGAATCAAATAAATTTTGCTTTTATACAAAAGTAGCACTCAACCTACTCCTTGTTCTAGGAAGTGATTGCTGTGGACATGATAAGCACAAGATCAATCCCAAGAGGGATCAATGAAGGGCTTGTTTGTTTACTTTAAAACACATAGGGATTAAATACATAGGATTTATGCCATAAGTAGTTAAAAATATAAATTATAAGTCAATTTTTAAAAATGAGCATCAAACAACCTTTCCTTTTATATGGAAGCAGAATCAAAAGAAGATTGGAAATGAATAAACAGTCATCACTTAGTGGCTTTAATTTTATTTCCTTATAAGAAATGGTTATTTGATGCTCATTTTTTTTAAAAACAAATCATCTTTTCTTTGCACTTCATTTTTAACCACTTAAGGAAAAATCGCATGTATTCATTTCTCATGTATTCTAATGAGAAAAAAAAAAGTTCTAAAAAGGAAAAACAAAAGAACAAGGAATTATTTATGAGGGTTCTAATTGTGGGAAAGGTCCTTGATTCGTTTATGGAAAATGACCTTCACAATGGGGTTTTTTTGTTATCTTTTTCTTTTATTTCTTTTCTAATATGGCTGCATCTAGGATTCAAACTTGTTAGGTCCTTGGTACAACCCTCGTATGCACCCGTAGTGGAGTGACGCTCGAGTGCCTTCCTAACACAACCAATGGACCATAAAATCATTGTTGTACCATTTCCCATCACCAATTAATTTTAAGATAAGTTGTAGCTTAATGGGGGTGTGAGATCCTACAAAACTCACACACCATACTTATACAACAATGTCCAAAACCACCTAAGAGACAAGGTGGTTTTGGTTTTGTCAAGGTGGTTTTGGTTTTGTCGGTGGCCTCTTGTTCTTTGTTTACTAGCACTGGATGGGATCCTTTGTGGATTGGGTTGTGGATAACCCCTCCATTGACTAGCATTAGATGGGATTCTGCTGTGGATTGGTTTGGGGATAACCCCTCCATTGACTAGCATTAGATGGGATTCTGCTGTGGATTGGTTTGTGGATAACCCCTCCATTGACCAGCATTAGATGGGATCCTGCTGTGGATTGGGTTGTGTGATAATCCCTCCATTGACTACTAGCATTAGATGGGACCCTGCTGTGGATTGGGCCCACCGAGGATTATGGGTAGTAGCAGGTATTAATTCTACCTGGCTAGGGCCCACTTCAGAATATCAATAGCAATTAATAGGTTTAGGTTGGGTTGGTGGTTCTTGGTGAAAATGCAAAGTAGTATGGTTGAATTAGGTTGGCAGGTCAAATTATCAAGAATGGGCTAGACTTAAGCTAAACCCATTTATTAATGAGGTCAAACTCAACCCAAAACTGGAAAAGGTTTGACTCAAACCCTATGTTACCAAGTTGAGATCAAAGAAAAAAGTTAGAAATGGTTTCAGCTGTACGGTCTTACTGAGAGACATTTAACTTGACTGACAATAGCAATTTTGTAAATTACTAAACATTAGAAACTCACCACATTCAATGAGTACACAAACACACATGCCTACTTTTTTTATTTTTTTTTATTTTTTATGGGTAGTATTTTTTTGCAAAACCAGCGATGGTAGGTGTCTTTTGGGCAAGAGTCTTTTCTAATTTTTATTATTTAACTTAAAATTGATTCAAATACACTTTTAAATACTTTATGACTCATTTATGCTTGGCAAATATTTTATACAAGTGAAATCGAGATTTTCTTTTATACAAAAGTTGTTTGTTCGGTGTAAGCTCAAATCAGAGCAGAAAACACCCTCTTTATTTTTGCCGCAGTTGTATGGTAAATGGAGTACAATCATTCTCTCATACTTAATTCCGAGAAAGAGGAATCGCACAAGCATTACATAAATACATCCTTAAGATTGTTTTGAAATGTGTATAAAAATCATTAATTGAATTAGCTTTAAGATCTTTTGCTACTTTTTTAAAGGTATTTTTTTTCAATGATACAGTGGTAGAGACTTGAATTGAAATTGGAATTTTAACTAATTTCAGCTAGGGGTTATAATTATCGGTTGTATGGGCTCGCTAACAATTATTTCTACAAATTACAAATTATTAATAAATCACAAATACTCCTTATTTGAGCCGGGCTGGACCTAACTTTGGGCTTTCTATCATAGCCAAGCCCAAATATTAATCAGGGTCAGATTATATATCTAGATCCAACCTGGCCTGGCCATAAGCACCCATAACTTTAACAAACTTTGACCCAATGGCAACGTATCAGGTCTGGTTTGTCTTTCGGCCGACTCAAACCCGACCCAAATGGCAGTTTCTCTACCCAATGCATGACCGCGGGGGGGTGGGCGCATAATTTTTGAAAACCCTCTTTTCTTTTTAGGAATTTGTATGAGTTTTTTATATATGGCCCCTCCAAAATTTCTTAAAACCCCTTTATTCTTTAGAAAACTTTATGAATTTTTACATATGAACCCTCCAAATTCTCTAAAATCCATTTTTTCTTTAAAATATTTTATAACTTTTTACATATGGACCCCCCAAATCTTTCAAAAAAAAACTACTAAATATTTTGAAAACTACATGCAATTTTCATATGTGGGACCCGAAGAATTTTTTTCGATATAGTGGTCCCCCAAGGAAGAATTCCTGGGTCCGCCCCTGTGCATGACTATCTCCCGATGGGAGATGTATCTCTCACCTTACAATAAGAGATATATGTGAGGCCCCTATATTATCTCTTATAGTAAGGTATGTGGTGGGTTTATAATTTGTGATGTTAGAATTAAACCCTTGACCTGAAAAAATTGGTACGCATTACCTATTAGCACCTATGCTATTGTAACTGTGTGTTGAAAAAGTTACTACGTAATATCTAAGTTAAAGGTAAAGTAGGCGGAGGCAAGTCAAGCAAATCCAAAAGGGACAAACCTGGCTCGAGTTTTTTTTCTCTTCTTTTTGGTATATAACGTGGCTCTGAGTTAAAGTCCAAAAACCCATGCATAAATAAGTACTGAACCTATGCATATTAGGAAACTGTCAGATTTAAAAAAAAAATTATAGAATTATTCCCATCTCAATATAGTTTATAAAAAAAATATATCATATTTTAAAATTTAAATCTTATCACACGGGTATGTTTTGCTAGTGATATTTTTTTTTTTGATAACATGGGAACCTGCCGACCCCCCTTTGGGAGATCATTGGTAAACTCACGGATACATAGAACCACCCACAAGCCCTATGTATCGGGTAAGGCCTTAAGGATTCGAAGGCAGGACCTCCAGGTTAAAACTGGACTTCCTAACCACACGAACATTTTAAGTGTGGGTCGAACATTTTAAGTGTGGGTACATTTTAAGTGTGGATAACATTTTAAGTGTGGGTACATTTTAAGTGTAGGTACATTTTAAGTGTTGATTCTAAAACCCAAAAGTGTAATTAACCGAAGCTTCTAGTAACATAACTTGTTCCTACCAAAGAATAAAAAAACATGACTTGTATAAACAATGAAGATCTACCTATTCGAAAATTATAAAACTTATTATTTAAATGAAAAGAAACTAGAGATCGGCTCGGACCCGATCGGCCCGATTGACTGAATGGGTGGGCTTGAACCCGACCCATGAACACCCCTAATTTATTGCTCCTCTTTTATTTTTAAAATTTTTCTATTATGGTGTATGCACATGGCCTTAGTGAATGACTAAGGGACTTGTATTGTACATGTCTCCCAAAAATTAGATTTGAATTGCTTGGCATGTGATTTGAGGCCATTAAATTGGGTTGCTAAGATTGAAACCCTGACATATGATGGCTAAAAACACCTAATACATCTTATTTTTGAGATATAACTTATCTTGTATCTAATGGCCGTGGGCCACCGAGCAATATTGGGAGCCCACAGTTTTAGTTCAGCTATCAACTAGTGATTTCAAACTATTCCTTGAATTTCATAATGGCATTCCATGTGATGAACTTTGATTGAATGGCTAGAGACTTTCAATGGGTATGATTTGGCTTAATGGGTAATCCATATATGGGTCAACAGGCACATCTCTTTTTTTTTTTTTTTTTTTTTTTTTTTTGAGCGGTTAACAGGCACATATCTCGTTGATGCAGGTCAACCATTAGATGTAGGGAAGTGTACAGAGTAACGATGGATTAGGACTTGTGAATATATCTGTTGGATCGTCTAATCCCAACCCCTCATCTAGTGGCCTCCAAATTTAATTGTCTCTCTATATGCATTTTTGAGGGACAAAAAGTTCACCATGAATATAGATTAATACAAGTGTCTAATAAAATTAAGTCTTGGTTCTCATCTTTGAATGTAGAGTTTTATCATGTGCATCGGTGGGGGAATGGCATGGCAGATGCTTTTGCTAAGTTATGGATAGAAAGAGATGCAACTTTGCTTGCTCCTTTGTAATATATTATTTTTGTGTGGGTATTTAGCTCTAATACATTCACAGAAGTTTTTTCTTTACATTTTCTTTGTTGTACCTTTCTTTAGTCTTTAATATATTTTACCGTTATCAATATGAAAAAAACTATCTAATTGGAGCGACCAAAAACGAAAGGCCACTCGTGCTTTAGGGCTACTTTTTCTTTAGCTTCCTATGTTGGACTACTAGTCACGAGAATGATACTTTTAAGACCCAGCGATTTTTCTTCCGGCATGCATGCCAATACCAATCAACCATGAGTTTTTCATTTACACTACATTAGCGAATTACACCTTTGTAGCACGTTTATTTAAAGACTTCCCTTTTGGCAAAAACTTTGAAAAATGTTTATTTCAAATAACGCCTTTGTGCAACACGTTTATTTCAAGTAAGGCCTTTTTGCCAAACTTTCAAGTTTTCAAATAATGCTTTTGTGAAAAAGGGATCCATGACGGAGACGAAGATTATTCTCATCATTCATACAATTTCCTCGCAAAGAAGGGAAAAAAATGAATTGATTTTCCTTAATAAAGAGGATTTCAATTTTTTATGTGAGGGTAGTAATGCAAGATTCCACTCTCTCTATAAAAATGGAAATCTGAGAGCCAAGTTCTATTGCTACACAAATGCACTCCAAATGTTCTTCATAAAGACTAACCCATTTTATATTGATTATTTGTGGTGTGATCATTTATTTGAATGGAAAAAAGTTAATTAAAAAAATTATTTTTCAAACCTTTCATCTTATTCTATGGTTAGATATAACTCTTAAGTGATGGTTTGGTAACTCCAAAAATAATTAGCTCTTATTTTGTGATTTAGAACTTATCTACATATTCGAGCATTTAGTAAACCTCAAATTAATCTTCTAATTTTAGAGCTTATTTTACTAATTAGATCTTTTGCCTAAAAATAAATATAATCTTAGGGAGGTTGCTTATATGTTTTTTAGATATTTTATGCTAAAGTAGATAGAGCTGGACAATTCTCCGAGCGGGCTAAATAAAAAATATAATTATACAGAGAAGTGTTACCTTCACCTATCACATGAAATACTCGATAGAAGAAATATTTTTCTTAAAAATTGGGCATAGAAAGAAGAGATAATTAGCGAAAGGTCCCTAGAGTTGAATCTATCAAGCCTCCAATCCAGGCAAATTCTTTTTAAGGGCTCTGGTCCAAGCAGCTAGACTGATTGCAGCTTGAAGTCTCTGGATACAATTTACATGACTAATTTGCCCTCTTCCAACTGTTTAACTATTTAGGCATCTAATTTTGAAATCTCAAATTTCAAATCTTCCATTCCCCTCTTCCCCAAATTCCGACGCTGCTTCCTTCCTTCAATCTATCCAAACACCTCGTGCTTCCCGTCCAGCCACTGCGTCTTAGCGATGCAAACGAAGAACTGCAACACGTTCATCCTTGGCCCCGCGTTCGCCATCTTTTGGACTCTGGGCCCGGTGTGCTTCTTTCCTGTAATTGTTGGATAGGACATCCGGGCACCTACTCCGTTGACTCATGGAAGCTCTCTGGATCCTGTTAAAAAAGAGGGGTGGTGCTTGGCTGGATCTCTAAACAAGAAAAAGACTGGCGAAGGAATGCTCCTGATATTGATAGCAGCCGCAGCTGGCGTGACGAGGAGAGAGAGACTAGATTACTTGGTAAAAGAGACCGCAGAAAAGAAGGAGATAGAGAGAATGAATACTGCAAAAGTGATCGCCGCACGGACACTTCTTCAATTAGAGAGACTGCGGAAAATAGGCCTCTGCCTTCATTTGATCGGTGGCATGATGTAACTAGCCGCAATCCAGGACATGAAACGCGACGGGACAGCAAATGGTCTTCACGGTGGGGTCCAGAAGACAAAGAGAAGGTCTCACTAAATGACAAAAGGGTGGATGTAGAGAAAGAAGATGCTCATAGTGAGAAGCAAACCTTTATAAGCAGCAATCGTGCAGTGTCTGAGCGTGAAAGTAATTCCTGTGTGATAGATGGAGGCCACGACAACGACAAGAAGCTCATTCAGTTGGGCCAACAGTATACCGTGCTGCACCAGGGGCGTTCCCCTTTCTCTTTTTTTCTCTAGCGCCATAGATTTGTTATGGCCTACTACTGTGATCAGCACCGAGCACCTATATCCTCTGACCTTACAATTTTTGTTGCAATTGCTGTAAGATCAATGGAGTAGCAACAGCAAAATGCAGAAGAGAAGAGAGAAGAAACAACAAGGGCGGTTGTCTCTCTTGCAGAAGTAGAAGGAAGAAGAAGAGTAATTAATTACAACAAATTGCACTTTTGCCGACAATATTTGCCGACGCAGTGAAAATTTGCGTTGGCAAAAGTCTTTTTGCCCACGCAAATTTTCACTGCGTTGGCAAAAGTCATAGAAATTGCTACTTTTACCGACGCAATTAAGACCGCGTTGGCAAAAGCTGTTGTAACCAATATTGGGCCAGTGTCAAGTTCGGGTTAGGTCTGACCTGACCCAGAATGAGACCCCTCTTCTCCACTTGCGTGTGGCCAACTGATCTCACAATCAGCAGTAGATATGTGGTGCAACCTTTACAAGATCTGATCTGATCTCTTCCGTGTTCCGTTGATCTGATCTCCTCCGTCATCCATTGATTTGTCAAATTTATCTAAGTTTTTATCAAGTTTATCGGAGTTTTGACTATTTTTTCAAATTGTTTTGAGTTTTGCACAAAGTTATCTGAATTCTGGAACAAATTTATTTGAGTTATGGACAAATTTAGTTGAGTTTTTAGCAAATTTATCTGAATTCTGAACAAATCTATTGGAGTTTTTTGCAAATTTATCTGAGTTCTGAAATAAATTTCTTTACGTTCTGGACAAATCTATCTGAGTTTTGGCTAATTTATCTGAGTTATGGGACAAATTTATCTGAGTTATGGGACAAATTTATCTGAGTTTGGACAAATTTATCTGAGTTTGGACAAATTTATCCGAGTTTGTGGCAAATGTATTTGTTTTTTTTTAAATTTATTTGGATCTTTTAAAATTGATTTTCATCTTTTGAAATTTATTTGGTTCTTTTGAAAATTATTTGCGTCTTTTTAAATTTATTTTCATCTTTTGAAAATTTTTAGATTTTTTGAAATTTATTTGCGTCTTTTTAAATTTCTCTATGTTCTTTTGATATTATAGCATTTTTTGAAATTTATTTGCATTATTTCAAATTTATTTGTATTTTTTGAAATTTGTTTTTGTTTTTTTAGAGTTTAATTTTGTTTTTTTAATTTTATTTACATCTTTTGAAATTTATTTTCGTCTTTTGAAATTTATTTACATTTTTTGAAATTTATTTTCGTCTTTTGAAATTTATTTGGATCTTTTGAAATTGATTTTCATCTTTTGAAATTTATTTGCGTTTTTTAAATTTATTTCATTTTTAGAAATTTATTTGAAATTTTTTTCCTGTTTTTTGAACTTTATTTGAAAATCTCATTAGTGGATTTTTATTAATCGTGACTAATTTAATGGTAGTTGACCATTATTAATGGCTTATCCCACTAATCATGGGATATGATTTGAAGAAATGGTAAATTAGACACTTAAGGTTTTCAAATTTGGAAAAAGGACCTTTCACACTATAAAAAAAGATTGTGGACCTAAGACAATAAAGTGAAATGTTCAGGGACCTCTCGCCTAATCCCCCTAGAAAGAATTGAAAAAAAAAATCTATAATAGAATCATTTCTTCTTGAGATTGTTCTCCCAAGTCAAGTAAGCCATGCGTCAGATGCCAGATGAATGAGGTAGTCAACAACATATAATATTGGATTGTAGTGTTGGAATATCTCATACTAATGTGGTCCACATGACTAGGGTTGCAAACGGGACAGTTCCGGATCGGAACAATAGTGGACCCGGTCTTGTTTTTAAATAACAGTTCCAGTTCTGGATTTGAATCAGAACATGTTTTGTTGGTTCCAGGCCCGATTTCGATAAGAAAACCTGGATCCGGTTCCGGAACCGGGTTCACCTAGAGGACTCAAATCTAGTTTTAAAATCAATTCTATTTTCTCTTTATGCTTCATTTTTTCTTAAAATAAGCATATCATTCAACTTATAACAGTGAATGAAGTCTACAACATCAAATATTATACATAAGAATGCCCAAAAAGAGTTGGTTTTAAAGTACAAATTGCAATATCAAAGACTCATATTCCGGGTCCTGGGTCCATGGTCGGAACCTATATGCACTTGGAACCGGACCTGTTTATGAATTGGAACCTAAATTAGGTTCCGAACCAGGACCCATTTATGAATCGGAACCTAAAATAGGTTCCAGACCCAGTTTTTTGCGAGTCGAAACTTCTGGGTAATCGGAGAATTGGATACCCATTTGCAACCCTACACATGACCACATTCATTGTTTGGAAAAACCAAAAGAAATGATCATTACTCTTTATCGGTTTTGAGAAATTGACTTGGATTCAATGAATCCTAATTGCATTTTGCATCGAACCTAATTAAACCCAAAGGTGGAAACGTAGAGTCATCCTTATGGGTCTCTTTGATGGAGTGAGGCGAAGATCTCCTATAAATACATGGCTTTTGGTCACTCTCCCTAACCAACACAAAAGTGTGAGATTCCATCACTATTAACACATTAAGTGAGGTTTAGGACGGAGAAAGTTCAGAGTCTCATTTGATCACAACTGTTCATCTTGAACATTTGTGATTAAACGTCCTCAATGTAGACTTTTTTAGACCCAAAGGGGTAGCTTAGTTGGCGTAGGACCATAGTTTACACCTAGAGGTTATGGGTTTGAAACTGCACTACCACGCTGGGGCTATAGGGGAGTTTACCCGGCCCCCCTTTGGGCCTGGAGGGATTAGTCTAGCCCAAAGGGTTGGGAATCCTCTGATAGCCAAAAAAAAAAAAAAAATCTAAACTTTTGACGTGATGTAAGGCCAAAGCTATCACCATCAAGCTTTATCATCGGGATCGATGGTACATTTCCGAATTTAAGGGTTGATTTTTGTTTTGTTGAATGCATACATCAAGATCCATACGATTGATAATGTCATGTATAAAAAAATGCATCATGTATTATTTCCTACATAAAGACCTAAAGCATGTGCCAAGCAAGACTCCAATTATGAAATTGTCACTTCTCTAACCAATTTAAAACCGAATCCTATAGAACAACCCCACCCATCCAACCAGTTTAAACACCATTAGACCCACTTTACTATTCCTTCTTCTTTCTCCTCTTTCTCCCATTCTGGAGCTCTCTAGAGTTGCTCCTCCTCCAGGCTCACTATATGAAGCTTCTCTCCTACTCACCCTCTTGGATGTATTTTAGGTACAAGTTCTTAAATTTTTTTAGCTAACCATTCCTTCCAAAACCTACACTCACCCTCTTGGATGTATTCTAGGTACAAGTTCTTATATTTTTTTAGCTAACCATTCCTACTAAAACCTAGAAGCGTTAGTAAAGGCAGCATAAATACTTTTCAATATTCCTCATTGGGTGGAGCCCACTCCTAAACACACCCCCTCAGGTGGAACTTGGTTGGCGCACTTTTGGCAACATGCATAGTTTTGGCACCGAGTCATTCCTTATGAGATTCAAACTAACAATTAGAAGCCATTTTTAATTTGATGAGTTTTCCATTAGTAATAATGATTTTTTTTAAATAACAAAAATCTGTAAATAAAATAAAAAAAATATGTATGTAAGATCAAAAGGAATTAAGCATGCATTTACAATAAAACAAGACAATGATGCCGTTATGTTGTGAAGAGTGATAATCTCAAAACTTGAAAAAAAATTCATAAAGAAATGCATACCTAGATCAAGATTCTTACTTAGATTCCTTGGAATAACTTAATCTTTTGGTTAAATCCTAGTTTTTGGAGATTTGATAGAAAGAATCTTGAAAAAATGATGATGGGAGCACTAGAGAGCAATAAGGAGCCTTTTACAACAGTGAAAGTGGAGAAAGTTAGTGAGTAAAGGGTAAAAAAACCCTAAAGACGTCTTCCACGATTGCGACAGCTGCTATTTCGGCCATAGTGCGGTACTCTTTATCTTGTTAGGGCTTCTATGGTTTGAGAAGTCATTTGAGTTCGAAGTGGTACTCTTTATTTGGTTTTAGGATGATTGTTGTTGTGGGGATTGTTTGTTTGATGATTTCCCTCCTTCCATTTACTTGCTAGCAGTGGATAAGGCCTTTTTTGTTAGTGGAAGTGTGGATTGCCTTTTCTAGCACGTTAGTTTAGGTGATACAAGTTAGAGCAGCTGCTTGAATTGTTATATTGCTTAGATCTCATAATATTCCTTGGACAGTTGTTAGTAATGTGTGATGAATTGACAATATTAGAGGCATGTTCATCAAATCCATCTATATAATCTATAATGCCTATATACAGATATGAATACGGATATTGATACGGGGATTGGGGATACAACTCCTCACTTTTGAGAATCTAGGACACAGATCACTTTTGAATAAATGAAATTATCATTGTTTTCGCCCCTGTCTACCATTTTTTTTTTTTTTTTTATGGTGAGAAGGAAAATTATTAAAAGAACTATATGAAATAAAGGACTTTATAATAGGGGTGCACAAAAAATCCGTCGATTCGTAAATCCGATCCGATCCGCGGCTTTTTATCCGATCCGAAGGTAAATGGATTGGTGACGGATTGAGAATTTTGGAATCCGTTAAGAACGGATCGGTGGCAGATTCCACCCTCAATCTGCGGATTCAATCCGATCCGATCCATTGACATTAAATATAAATAAATAAAATGTAAGGGGTCTAAAGATAAATTAAGATGTCTAAATATAAAATAAGAAAAAAAAATTATGGGTCAAAATGTAAAATTTTTACATGTTTGATATTTTTCTTTTAACATTAGATTGAACGGATTAATCCCCAGATCGGATTGGATCGGATTTTAACAACCACGGATTGGTGACGGATTCCAAATCCGTCAATCCGCGGTAATGGATTGGTGACGGATTTGGCCCAATCTGCACCAATCCGATCCGTGTACACCCCTACTTTATAAGCATGATATGTTAAGCTCGTTCCCTATAAGTAACGGTGTAGTATCAGATATCAATATAAGTGTCATATTGGTACGATACGGATACGTTGGGCTTGTACAAGTATTCGGGTATCATAGTATATAATCATGACTGATTAATGAGTCTCTTCCTTTTGGGCCATTCATCCTTTTGTACTCATGTGATTGCTTTTTGTTCGGTCACTGGGCTGGATAAAAACCCTTACAATGGAATATCTTCGCAGTCACCAGGGAATTAATGTTAATTTTTTATTTAAAAAATCGAGAGGGAATGTGTGTGAGGGTGGAAGGGATGGGGGAGGGAAAGCACAATGAGTAGTCTTATGATACGCAGATATTTGATAGTTGGTTATTAGTTGGGTCGTGTAAATAGAGTACTACTATTATACAGTAATGCTCATTTGGGGCCCTCAACTTATCTAGGATGAGCACGGTTTAAAATGCGGTCAACTCTGAAAATTGTTATGACGAGGCATTGCATCGTGGTTCACAGTCATCACAGTGCGAATTTATATTTTACCCCAAAAAAATAAAAAAAAAAACCCAATATATTATAAAATGCAAGAAAACAATTTTTTTTCTATTAATAAACATTTGTATCGCTGTCTTATATGAAACTTATAAAGTCTGTTTTGAATTAAATAGATTTATACGCACACACACACATATATATATAGGGAAATATTTAAGCGAGAACTAGTTCTCCTTGTGCTTCCATGAGAACTATTGGTGGCCCTCCCGATAATCACTAATGCTGAGATTTGGCACCCATCCAAATGGAATGGATAGTTTGTTGAATTTTATTTATTTTTAATATGAAGCCATTAAACTCCTGGGCCACGGATGAACAGGTTAGGGGCATGTGATTGGGGTCAAACTTGATACTTTGGGTGGTTTCACATAGATCTTTCCATCCCCTCTGGTCCTATCACTAGATGAGACCCAAATGGGCCCCATAAAAAGTTATCATGGTGACTCCGTGGGAACAGTTCTCACTAGAACAAAGCCCTATATATTTAAATAAGTTAAAGTATCACAAATCTTATCGTATGCATTGCAACCTTAATTTTGAACTAATAATTAGTGTTAAACACTTAAAGTCAAGAAACTGGCACCAATAGTAGTGTAGTACTCAATTACTCAATCATCAAGTTAGTTCAGAGTGAATCTCAACTTTCAAGTAACATTTACTACTACATCAAGATAAATTAATTAATTAAGAACTGCCTCTTACCCTAGTGGTAAGAGGTGTTAGTTCTTACCTGCTTGCCCAGAGTTCAAACTTAGGCAAGCACCTTTCCCCATCCGAGGCTGTGCTACCTCACCAGAGGTCAACTCTTCTCACCAGAGAGTTTTCCCACCTCACTTAAGGTTTACTCCCCTTACCTGAGGGCTCCCTCTCCTGAGAGCTCCCTCGCCAGAGGGCTCATGGCCCCAGCCCCCTAAAGCTAGCATACCAAGAAAAAAAAAGATAAATTAATTAATTAGAACATTAGAGTATGGACATAGGGATATTGTGATTGAGGAGGGAAGAAGCCTTTGTATGAGAATCCACCAAAATCTTGCAAATCACTTGAGTTTTGGTGTAAAAAGAGGCTTGGGAAGCTATGGCACAACCTCAAGAAACTCCACAAATAGTTTGTGAAAGAAAGAAGCAAAAGAAATATGGAGGAAGAAAAGTTTTTTAAAAAATATTGTCCTTTGTGACCGTTATTTGATTGTTATGACCGTTGTAACTTATATTTTCACTGTTTTTTTTTAGACCCTGACTATTATATTGAAAATAACGTAACAGTCATTTTTTTAAAATCATGGTTGGATGTGACCTTTCAACTTGCCTGGGCGATTGGCATGAACTGAGGTGGGCTTGGTCGTTGGCCAAACTTGTTCAAAACTTAAAAAGTTGGGGGCCTATTGTGCAGCCAAACTTTCCTTAATAACATTGCCCACTTGTGCACCAAAATTTACCTGTACATTCTTTTTAGAACAAAAACGCTTCAATTAAATTAGTCAAACATTATGACTTGCATGGACAATCTCATATTTGTGACTGAAAAGGTGGAACTGTTATTCTAGGTCTCTCATGTTACAGTCATTTTTGTAGACTTGGTCACAATAGCAGAGCCAATGGCTACTGTGAAACACAAGATACTGGTTTTATCCGGAAAGGGCGTGAGTTGGCAAGAGCACATTCTCTGCCCAACTCTCTTTCTCCTTAGCAGGTATGGATTACTAGGTTGAACTTCAGGACATTGACATTTGTAGACCTAGCATTCCAAAGATGCTCAGCCTAGAAGGCCAGGATATTCACCAAAGCAATCTTGGTTGGTCACCTGTGTATGTTGAGTCCAACCTTGGTGTCATGTCTATTGGATTCATGCTTCCACACCTAGATGAGGCAATCATTTGGAGGGGACCCCGCAAAAATGGAATCATCAAGCAATTCTTAAAAGATGTTTGCTGAGGGGAACTTAACTTGACTATCTCGTGGTGGATGCTCTTCCTGAGACCTCAGATGAGCATATATCAATAGTTCAGTTTCTCCAGGTGACAAGGATTGATGGTGCAATCATTATGACCACCCCACAGCAAGCCTCTTTGATTGACGTGCGTAAGGAGATAAGTTTTTGCAAGAAGGTTAGATTCCCAGTTCTGGGTGTTTAGAGAACATGAGTGGGCTTCTATAATCAATTGCAGATTCCGGCTTCATAAAGATGACACTGGATGGTGATGAACATGGTTTAAAATTTCGGTCTCGGTCTCGGTATCGGTCGGGCTGAAAAACCGATATGATATCGGTATCGGTCACGGACATCGGTCCGTTGCGGTCGTCGCGGTGTGAATTTTTTTTAACAAAAAAAAAATCACAAAAATATCCAAAAAAATCCAGAATATTAGAAAATGCTGGAAAATAATATTTTTTTCCATTAGTAACAACAATAAATCAAAATTTCGGTCACTTAAAGTTATGAGTCCTGTTTGTGTCGCAATTCGCTATCTTCTCCTGTATTTCATATGAAGATTTAATAAAATCATTTTCAAAATCCTAAAAGTATAGATCTAGTATAAAAGTATGTAGATCAAACATTTACACACCAAACAATGATCATGAATCATTAAAAGAACATATTTATGATGAAATCCCCAAAAAATGATATATTATAATTCAATATTAAAAAATCCGAAAATAAAAAAAAATTGAAAAAAAATTCAAAATCATGTGTATGAGTAGAGCTAGCATGAAAGTATGTAGATCTAACTTTTAAATGACGAACACAACACAAGTGGCAAACTCAATGATTTCTATGCTTTATCTAAAAATAAAAAATAAAAACAACATAATAAAATGCTTTAAGTTGATTTTCGCTTACCTTAAATAATATTTTCTTCAAGAAATAGATGTGGGATTTGAAAATATGCAATAGGGATGTGTGATGGAGTATGACTGCTGCTCTAAGGAGTAAGGAGATGAGAGGAGAGGAGAAGAAGATGAAGATGGGGAAAAAGATAAAAAAATAGGGTTTTAATCCTTTTTATGAGATCTCGGAAAAACCGAGATGAAGTTTATCTCGGCCGATATGGGCCTGGATATTGGGGAAACATGGCCCCAAGATACTGATACCGATACAGATATCTTGGGGCCATATCGTATCGGTATAGGCCAATACCGGTTCACATTGGCCGATATGAACCGGTATCAGCCGATTTTATGATCCATGGTGATGAAAATGATGCTACAGAGTGAGTTGTGAACTATATAAAGGCATATGCTTCAAAGTTGCTATCTTTAGTTGCCTGTAGTGAAGTTTTCGACAGCAGTGGAGGCAGGGCGAAGAAGATGTGTATGGACATGCAAGTCCCCTTTCTTGGTAAGGTGCGAATGGATCCACAATTATGTAAAGCAACATAGGATGGTTGTTCGTGCTTTGCTGACCAGAAATGTGGTCCTAGTGCATAGGCAGTTCTATCTCTATCTCTAACTAGAGGAAGAGGTTCAACAAGTCTCATAGGTTACTTAGATACTTCCAATCCTTTAGGCTACCCAACCCTCAGAACAAATCTATGTGATTTCGTAATTGCTACTAGTTAATCTCATTACCTTAAGAGTTAAAACTAGTCTGCTATCGTACTATTCTTAGGTTCCTTAAAATCTTACACTTATATCAAGTTTGTATAACTGCAAGTCATTACCCTTTGAATTAATCCACATAAACACAATGGTCTAGTAACTAATCCGAATAAAACAAAAAGCCCCTTTTCAAGACTTATCTAAATAGCTTGGGCATGCATGCAATGGCCCAAACTCAACTCCCATTAAACGACCCATTCACCATCGACCTCCATAGAGCAACTATCCTTCCCTTTCACTTCTTTTTCTTCTTATCTTCCCAAACATATGTGAGAGAAGGATTGCATGTGAGAATTGAGGGTTTCATCTTCTTCCTCAAACCTTCCTTCATCCTTTGCAGAGATCCATCTTTCCAAATCTTCTCCATCAACAAGTTTTCTTCCCAACCACCTTTCCTTGCTTCCAAACAAGGTAGGGGGATTGTGCATGTTGGATTAAGGAGTTAGGGATCAACCCATCTTCAAATTCATCATCTTCCCCAACCTCAAGCTTCATTCATCAATATCTTCTCTATGCAATTTCCTTGGGAAGCTTTCTTTCTCCTAAAGTGTTATATGGCTTAGTAATGCTAGTTGGAAGTCATTTACAGTGCATGCATACTGATTTCTTCTCATTTCAGTCATTCACCATTGTACGGATTACAATATAAGAGCTAGTGTTTTGGGGATTTTCCATAAATTGAACCGAGGGTATTGAGTTGTAAAGCACCAAATAAGGCAAGTATGAGTAATTAGATTCATGTTTGTTAATTGGTTCATTGATTGAGTATTGTTATTCCTTGGAATGTTAATTCAGCCTTTCCATTTGAATGGAATTCATAATGTGAAATGGTTTATGTGTATATATATATATATATATATGAGAGGGGATCACACAGGCTGCAGCCTGTGTTATCCCAAGCTGCACGCGTGCGTGCGACGGCCCAACGCTGAGGCCCAACAAGCTGAGGTTATTTCCGTTTCCCGCTCAGACGAAACCCTTTTCCCCCAACTCATTTCAAAATCTCACCTCTCCTCTGTTTTCCAAAAGACTTCTCCTCCGTTTCTCGTCTCCGTCTCTCGTCTCTCCTCTGAAACTCCTCTCCCTCTCGGACGACGATCGCTGCCTCTCGGACGACGACGGCCAGCCTCTCGGACGACGACGATCGCTCCCTCTCGGACCTCTCGGACGTCTCTCTCTGCCTCTCGACTCTCTTTCGCAGCTCTCTCTCTCGGACGGCGACTCCCCTGAGATCTCTCTCCCTCACGACAACGATCTCTCTCGCTCTCTGTCTCTCGCCTGACTCTCTCTCTCTGCGAAGCTCTCTCGTTCGCTGCCGTGTCTCCCTCGCCTGATCTCTCTCTCTCAGCTCAGGTCTCTCCCTCGCTACTGTCTCTCCCCCGCTGCTGCTCATCTCTCTCTCCCTCTCTGCGGCGAAGCCCTGCTGCTGCTGCGCACATCTCCCTCTCTCTCGCCGATTGACAGGCCTGCAGCTGAATTGCTGCTCCCTCGCCTGATCCCTCTCACCCCCCTCTCTCTTGCTGCAGGTAAGAATAGTTCCTTCTTGAGTTGAAATATGAGAATGCTGATGTTTTTTTTTTTTTTTTTTTTTTTTTTTTTTTTGTTTTAGTTCGTTGTATGGAATGGATGGAATTTGTGAAAATGATTGGAATGGAATGGCAGTCTTTAAATTTCCCTGTCTTTCATCGTAGATCTCATTAGTGCAGGATTTTGGTTGATTATGGAGTGGTAACTTTGGTTATTCATCATTTTGTATAGCATATAGACATGTCATATACTAGACAAGTGAGGGATTTCATTGATGTGTTTGCACTTCAGTTGAACTAAAATTGCTCTAATCTCCAGTGGGAAAATCCCATGGCAGAAGCAACATGACAAAGGGTCGAAGTTACCATTTAATGGTTGAAAGGTGGGAAAATGGGCATGCCAAGTAGTTTCAGAAGACCCTACAGTCTCTAGTCCTTTTTTGTAATGCCTTATGTTTTAATAAATTTATCCTGCCAGCCATCAAAGAATGTATGGTGCATTACAGTCATAGCAGTGTCAAATTGGGATGTGTTCATTGTGAGGAGTTGGTCAGTTGGGTTGATGCTATTCACTAAATAACCACAAGTTTCTCTCTGTGTGTAATAATGGCAGTTTTATAGGTGACTCGGGTCATCCTAATGAATGAACCTTGATTTTTTGCATAAACTAGTGTTGGGTGGTAGATTTTGAGTTAGAACTAATATATCCAAAATTCCTTGTTGAATTAATAGGCAAATGCTTTTTAATCTTTTCTTTCCCATTGCATTTCATATGGTTGATTGATAGGTTTTCTTAAATATTTGATACTATTGTCATTTTAGAGACACAATAATTGTAAGAGGTAGCAAAATTGTTCAAAAAAAAACAACATGCCCATTTCTTTATTTGGGTCCGTTATTCATGTCCAATTTTAATTATTTGTCATCCAGATTGCAAATGGATATGACCTCATGCTCCTCATCACCAATTTGCCACTGTCCGGTTGTAGATGAAAACATGACACCAAGATTGGGCATGCATTTTGATGATTTAGAGGAGGCATATAACTTTTACAATGCTTATGGTAAACTTGCTGGATTTAGTGTGAGAAAAGAATCTAGTAATAGAGGTAAAGATGGGGAGGTTGTATGGAAAAGATTTGTATGTTCAAAGCAGGGTAAAACAGATGAGAGACACTGGATTGGTAAGGAAGTGGTTCAAAGACGTCGAATGGAAACAAGATTCGATTGTATGGCTAAGTTGCAAGTGAAATTAGATAAATCAGGTGGTTATGTGGTGTCCCAGTTTGTTCCTCAACACTCTCATGCCCCCGCTACTCCAAGTAAGAGATTTATGTTGAGGTCGCATCGTGAAGTGCCAGAATCAAAGAGAAGACTTATAAATGCATATGATGCTGCAAATGTGCGAAGCAAACAGCAAATGCAAGTGTTTGCATCGCAGTCTGGGGGATTGGACAAAATTGGATTTACAGATATGGATGCCAGGAATCACCGTAGGGATGAAAAGGAAAAGAAAAGGGGGCTAGATGGACAGTTGCTATTTCAACTTTTTGAAAACCGGAAAGAAATGGGAAATGGTTTCACATATACCATTGAGCGAGATGCAGATAAAAAGATAACGCATGTGTTTTGGGCAAACGGATCATTTCGTTCCGCTTACAAAATCTTTGGTGATGTTGTTACATTTGATACAACCTACAAGACCAACTGTTATGAACTTATTTTTTCCGCATTTGTAGGTTGCAATCATCATCGGCAAACTACTTTATTTGGATGTGGCTTTCTACCAAATGAAAAAACCGAGTCATTTGAGTGGTTGTTTAACACATGGCTTAAGGCCATGTCATATAGTCCACCAAAGGGTATTATAACAGATCAAGACTTGGCTATGACAAAAGCCATTAAAAATGTCATGCCAACTACTGTTCATCGGTATTGTCTATGGCACATTTTGGATAAGTTGCCGACGAATTTGGGAGGGCTTCATATTCACAATGAGGGTTTAATAGAAAAGATAAAAAAGTGTGTTCACAACTCAGTGTTCCAAAAAATGCAGATTTTAAGTTCATCATATGGACTTCGAGTTCCCCAATTTTCATGAAAAAAATCCCTCCGGAAGTGGGTCAAACGGTGACCTAAACAGGGCTACTCAGATTGGTTTTCCGCAAAATTCACTGACTGAGTTCCAAATGTGCGTGACTGGAACGCTAGGCAAACGCGGTTTTTTTTAAACAAAAAAATGCAGATTTTAAGTTCATCATATGGACTTCGAGTTCCCCAAATATCTTCCAAAAACTCCTTCGGGAAGTGGGGTAACCAGTGCCCCAAACAGGGGTACTCAGCATCACTAAAACAAAAAAACCTGTTCTTGCCAATAACTTAAAACATTAGCATTCACCATTTTTATTCAACATCAAACCAACCACTCACCTATAACTTCCACATTCAAACTCAACCTGTTGTTGCCCATCACTTAAAACATCAACATTTTTCATTCTTATTCAACATCAAACCAACCATTCATTCACCTATAATCAACACATTTAACATGGGACAAATAAAAATCCAACATGATCATTCCAAATCTCGCATTTAACATTAGCTTCAACATCAACTATTTTAAACTCAACACTGAACATAAATAAGAAAAAGAGTGCATCTGGACATTCCATAAATCAACATTCAACAGTCAACATTGAAAAAAAAAGAAATAACTAACAGAGATGGCTAAGCTCGGGTTGCCAAGTTTGATCCCCATACATATGCAACAAATAGTATAAACATCATCAATATATAGCTAGTATAATTTGGGTGTTGCCGCTGAACATTATGAGCTTCAACACTTTCTCTCAAAGATTTTATCTCCTGCTTCATCTCTTGCTTCATCTCTTCAAGTAACGTTCTCATTTCATCATCTCTTCGTTCGCTTTGCACACGTCCCATACTTCGGACCGGTGAATTTTCAATCGCAGCCTCATCCATCCAAATAAAAAACCCACAACCTCCTTCTCCCTACACGGAAATTCATAGCAAAAGAAATATTAATTTTAGAGTGAGAATACATAGTAATTTAAGAAGTTGAAATCTATTAATACTTACGTGTAAATCCGGGCATTTCCAAAATCTTCGTCCTGGATTCTGGGCCGTACGAGATGTCTTTAAAATCATAAACCCATGGCCACATGGGCACTTTGGAGCCCAATCTAATTTTCTAACGGAAGACGATGCTGACGACATTTATAAGCCTATTCCCATTGTGGGAAGAAAAATTAAACAAAAAGTATTTAAACAAAATGATAACATCAAAATAAAAGAGTTCAGACATAACTCTCAAAAGCTAGCAACTCAAATGGGAAAAGTTGAGATATTTCTGCCAAAAGAGATATCTATTCAACGAAAAAACAACATTCCATGTGAAATTTTAGAATCATATGAAATGAATGAAAGAAATAGAAATCTTCACCAACATGTCCATCACTTTTCCACTTGCAACTTGAATAATTTGATTCTATACACTGCAATTGTAGTTTTACCTAATGAAATTTGTATTTAGTTTTGTCTCATGGATCTTGTTTGTGTGAAATAATTAATGGGTGTTTTGAGTCTTATTTTTTTGCTTTTGAAAGGCAGATCTGTAAGAAGAAGATTGGAACGTAAAATTATAAGAGTGATCCTTGCAATGAACACATCCCAATTTGACAATGAACACATCCCAATTTGAAGATTGGAACCCAACTGACCAACTCCTCACAATGAACACATCCCAATTTGACACCTTGGTACCAATGTTCTCTTGGGATGTGTTCTCCACACAAAAACAAAATGTACCATAGTTTATTGAGATACATTGGTACAGAGTAATATTTATTGAAATAATATCCCAATATGATATCCCATGATTGGTCATGGTCCACATGGGTTGTCTTGCACAATCCTTTATGCAGGACATCAGCACAAGAGCAGGGCTCATATAAAGAAAGGAAGAGGTAGTGGTTGTAGTGTCATGCAAAGAAATGAAGTTCGAGGCTTCAAGCGAAGATGGGCCCTTCTCGCACAATATATCCCTATCAAAACACAATACTTTTGTTTCCTTTTCCGTTGATTGGTAGCATGAATACTGAATTGAACGCACAACTGAAAGTTGTATGGATTCCCTCAAACCCAACAAACTAAAACATGTCTGCTCCACATTATATGGGATAGGCAGTTGAAGACGACGGATAATACATGAGTTGTTTTATCCTGAAAGGTTCTTTAGGAATTACATGTTCATATCAAGCAAAGATAGAATACACATGCCATCACCTGAATACAAAAGGGTTAAGGTTAAAAATGGTGCAATCAAAGACTAGGAAACTTATGAAGATTAGTAGATGGTTGAATATGAATCATGTAACAAAGAATACAATCACATAACCGAAAGAACTGTGCCAGATAAAGAAATGGCCACACGTGAGATAAGAAATTTATAAGGGAACAAAATGGATGAACATATAGAAGAGATTCAAGTGACAGTACTAATTAAGAAGGATTAAAGTGAAAAAAATAGTAGGAAAAAAAGAAGAGAAAGTGGTGGGAATTGGAAAAAAACTATTGGTGCATTCTTCGATGTAAAGGAAAAAGGTGCACTATAACTACTTCAGAGCTTATAGAAGAGGGATGAGATGAAGAGTATGAGACAATCAGACAAGGATCACATAAACAGAATGCCAAAAACAGCCCATGCCCATTTTCCCACCTTTCAACCATTAAATGGTAACTTCGACCCTTTGTCATGTTGCTTCTGCCATGGGATTTTCCCACTGGAGATTAGAGCAATTTTAGTTCAACTGAAGTGCAAACACATCAATGAAATCCCTCACTTGTCTAGTATATGACATGTCTATATGCTATACAAAATGATGAATAACCAAAGTTACCACTCCATAATCAACCAAAATCCTGCACTAATGAGATCTACGATGAAAGACAGGGAAATTTAAAGACTGTCATTCCATTCCAATCATTTTCACAAATTCCATCCATTCCATACAACGAACTAAAACAAAAAAAAAACAAAAAAAAAAACATCAGCATTCTCATATTTCAACTCAAGAAGGAACTATTCTTACCTGCAGCAAGAGAGAGGGGGGTGAGAGGGATCAGGCGAGGGAGCAGCAATTCAGCTGCAGGCCTGTCAATCGGCGAGAGAGAGGGAGATGTGCGCAGCAGCAGCAGGGCTTCGCCGCAGAGAGGGAGAGAGAGATGAGCAGCAGCGGGGGAGAGACAGTAGCGAGGGAGAGACCTGAGCTGAGAGAGAGAGATCAGGCGAGGGAGACACGGCAGCGAACGAGAGAGCTTCGCAGAGAGAGAGAGTCAGGCGAGAGACAGAGAGCGAGAGACATCATTGTCGTGAGGGAGAGAGATCTCAGGGGAGTCGCCGTCCGAGAGAGAGAGCTGCGAAAGAGAGTCGAGAGGCAGAGAGAGACGTCCGAGAGGTCCGAGAGGGAGCGATCGTCGTCGTCCGAGAGGCTGGCCGTCGTCGTCCGAGAGGCAGCGATCGTCGTCCTAGAGGGAGAGGAGTTTCAGAGGAGAGACGAGAGACGGAGACGAGAAACGGAGGAGAAGTCTTTTGGAAAACAGAGGAGAGGTGAGATTTTGAAATGAGTTGGGGGAAAAGGGTTTCGTCTGAGCGGGAAACGGAAATAACCTCAGCTTGTTGGGCCTCAGCGTTGGGCCGTCGCACGCACGCGTGCAGCTTGGGATAACACAGGCTGCAGCCTGTGTGATCCCCTCTCTATATGTATATATATATATATATGAGTGTTAATGGATATTGGAATGGATGTTGGTTGATAAAACAGCTTGTACATGGAGCTTTGGATGCTCAAATCATGTCTAACATGGTCTAAGGATTATTGGTAATTGACATGGGAGAACGAATGACTGAAATTAGACATTTTCAGACTTAGAAATTGCCCATAATTTGGCCAGCCGGATTGGGCCCGCTCGAGCGAGTAGGCCCATTGGGCCCAACATTGTCAACTTTGAATGGCCATAACTTTTTACCCATACATCGGTTTTTGGAGTTCCACAAATCGTCGGAAAGCTCTTGGAGCGTAGAAAACAATAGTCCACACATCCTAATAATCGAATATTGGAATTGGAAGTTGATATGTGGACCATTGAACCGCGCGTTATCTCTTTTTGGAAAAGAGACTTCATACCTAATTTGGACCCTAGATTGGAACCCATGGACTAAACTCTTCATAATCAATTCCTGATGATGATTGTGACACAAATACTAAACCAATAAGGTTTTTAGGTTGTGAAAGGATTGACATTGTAGGTCCCTAGACATGGAACCCTTAACCGATTAACTAAGTCCAATGGAAATTGTAACAAATGAGAAATCTTGGGCTGAGATTATCTCATGTGCCTATCCGTTTATCTAGCACTTTACCATGGGTGTTGGTTTAGGAATTTCAGTGCATCACGCGCACACACAAAGTGACACCAATAAAATGTAGCACGTGCATCGAATTACCTAAAACTACACCGAAATGGACAGTTTGAGATGATGAGTAATTAGCTTAGGATTGGCTAGTAAACCTCCTTGATTCCATTAATCACATTGCATTTGCTTACTGTTATTGATTTTATTATTGCCCTCAAATATCTCAAGGATTGCTTTATATAGCATTCGTGTTATTCTCTTGTATTATTGCTATTATTTTACAATTGTATCGTGCATGGACTTGATAAATTGTAACGTCCCATGAACTCAAGATCCAACCCAGAGGAGGTGAGACCGAAGGTCAAGATCCTACCCCGAGGAGGTGAGACGAAGTGGAACCAAATGACCAACCAATGTCAAGATCCTACCCAAAGGAGGTGAGACCCCGAGTCAAGATCATACCCCGATGAGGTGAGACAAAAGTGGGTGTACTTGATTGAATAGAATGAGTCGACACTACTTAGCTTCGACCGGATGATACTTGACAGGGTTGAATCTTGGTTTATAATTGAACATCGCTGCGCAGTAGATAGTCTGGAGCACCGGAACTCCAGAACCTTGGTAGCCAAGAGGACCTTTGGCCGGGCCCCTGGTGACATCCCAAAACGCATGCTCTCTATTAAGGGAGGATTGAACAAAGGTAGTAGCCAACTAGAATGAAGTATGTATTTGGTCTTGATTCGATAAAGCATGAATCACTCATATGCACAATGTGCCCAGTTTCCGATTATTTGACATCTTTTAATCTACTGTCAATAATTCAATTTTGATATTATATATGATATATCTTAATGGGAAAGTTTCAAGTGCATCTATCCCTCACCATAGGGTGAGAGACACTTCCCATTTTTGCACATGAAGACAAGGATGTGTACCTCACCCTATGTACTTGAAAAGTAACTTTTGTACTTGAAAATGCCCAATTATGGAAGTGTCCCTCACCCTATGGTGAGGGATGGATGCACTTGAAACCTCCCCTATCTTAATTGCTCATACATTGTTGAATCGTCGCATTCATGGTGCTACACTTGTTGTCACAGGGATCCAGATTACCGAAGATGATAGCTAATAACCTTCATATTAGAAACTTGATTGACAAGGTTTATGGTTAGCTTTGACAGTCAGAGTACGTATAACTGTGGTAATTATGACTTGAAACTAGATAGTTAATCTTGCACTTAGTTTAAGTATATGCATTGAAGGTTTAAATTATTAGCTTGTTAAAGACAATTGTAATATAATGGATTGGTTAATAGACTGCTCATGACTTTGTTATTGATGATATACATGCTCCCGCAAATAAATGTTCTTTGACAGGTGTCAGTGAGTAATCCTCACACGTGAAATGTGAAATTCTCTCCTTCATGAATTTGGACTTTGTTTGGAACATATGTGAGCTCACGGGAGTACGTGTGTCACTCCTTGGGAACCGCCCTAATCAGGGGATTCTCGGGTCTGGGATGTGACACAACTCGATTATCATTCTGAAGCACGGAAGTTGGATTTTGTATAAATTGCCAGCTTTGGCTGGAATCATCTTGATACTGTTTCCAAACGTTAGGCCTAGAGCAAAAACCATTGTGTCAAATGTTAGGTCTAGTGGAAAAACCATTACAAAATTAAGACAATTTAGTATACTCCTAGTTTCTGCTTAGATGATTAAAAACACCAGTACCTTGGAAACATGTCTAGCTATTTGTTTCCAAAATTCTCTTTTACACATTAATTTGCATTAAGCTGCACATTTAGATCTTAACATGCTCTTTTACACATTATTTTTATTTCTGTTGTTTTTATTTATTTTTAGATGTAAATTGAAAACGAACTTGCACAATTATTTTGGAGTAACCTGCTGCACTAGATGAAATTATAGAACACTATTTTTGGTACGTGCACAATTTATTCCATAAAGCAACTCACCACCTTGACCACACATGCACACGCGCGCTCATATTCTAGAGTTTTGCTATTTCACATTATCCATGCCAGCCAAGCACTAGTGCTCAACTTATCATGAGCACACCAAGTGGGGACCACCTTATGATCCACCGAGTGGACCATAAAATAGGGACCCCTAACAGTCACTGATCCTGGGTTTGGTACCCATCGGAATGGACTGGACTGTTGCATCGACTGTGCACTCGTTTTGGACGTTGAAAACTTGTCGGTCTTTGATCGAGTGGTTAAGATGATGATATGAGCCTTCGTAAAAAACAAAAAAACAAAAAAAAAAAAAAAAACAAAAGAACCCAACCCAAGTCGGGCCCCACAAGGAAGTGTGCCCAGCAGGAGTGGGCCCTCTACACGCATGCGCATATTATGTAGCCCTGGTTAAATACTTGAAAGATTTGTCATGAAATGCAGCAACTGAAATTTTGCAACTCAGGAACTCAAAGAATTCCAAAGGACATTTTCACTGTAGTGACTCCCACATAATTTTAAGGAGCATTTATGGAAATTTATAAAGGAGCATTTATGAGGGGAACTTAAAACATGGGCAATGACTCGTATAAAGGAGTCACTCAAGGAGCACATTTATAAGACTCCATGTTGGGCAAACATCCAGTTATCAGGATGGCAATGACTCGTATTTGATTTGCTTGTTTTCTATCCATGGTTAAAAATCACAGTATCGGCTGGGACAAAAGCTGATATGATATCGGTATCGGTCGCGGTTATCGGTCCATCGTGGTCGTCGCAGTGTGAATAAAAAAAATTCAAAAATATCAAAAAAATCTAGAATATTAGAAAATGCTGGAAAACAATATATATATTTTTTTCCATTAGTAACAACAATAAATCAAAATATCGGTCACATTAAGTTATAAGTCATGTCTAAGTCGTAGTTCGTTGTTTTCTCCAGTATTTCATATAATGCAACTATTCTTTTGGCTCATGGTCAATTTATTGGTATAAAACATAAGAAAATAAAGATAACATAACAATTATCTATACACTATTTATAAGCTATTGGTATTTACTATTTAGTATCATAAATAATCTAACAATTTTTTTTGAAAAGTAAAAGATTTAAAAAAAAACCATTTTTCTACACCCAAAATCATGTTTATAAGTAGATCTAGCATGAAAGTATGTAGATCTAAGTGAAGAACACAACACAAATCCAAAAATGACATGCCAATGATCTTTTCATTCATTTCTATGCTCTATCTAAAAATAAAAAATAAAAAACACATAATAGTAAAAATAGGGGGAGTTGAGCTGATTTTCTCTTACTAAATAAAATGATTTCTTCAAGAAATAGTGTTGGAATTAGAAATATGTAAGAAAAGGAGCTACGGAGACATGATTGCTCTAAGGAATGAGGAGAGAGGAGAAGAAAATGGGAAAATAGGGAAAAAGCTACAAAAAATTAGGGTTTTTGACCATTACTCCATCTCGGCAAATGTCGGCCGATATATTAGTAATATCGGCTAAGATATCTGTTAAACTGATATTTTGACCATATCGGCCGAGATTGGCCGATATTTTGGAGATATTTTGCAAAATATCGTTGCGGTATTGGCCGATATGAATCAGTATCGGCCGAAATTTTAAACCATGATTCTATCCATAGCATTCATTGTTTTCAAGTGTGGTGGCTAAGATTTCATTGAATATTGATGTGATGGATTGTCTTTATTTTCTTATAATTGCCACAATCTGAGTGAGTTCAACTTTGCTATATCTCCATTGAGGAGAGGAGGGCCATCTCAAGAACATTCAGATGTTCGTAACCTGTCAGTTAAAAAATGGAAAGCTTTAAATGTAGAATGTGTTAATTAGTATGGCTCACTATTAATTTGTAAGTCTTGGCTAACCGGGCTCCTAGATTGCCCAAGTTGTACTGTGATTAGAAGTAGGCCTGTTATAGTGAATCTTTCAGTCTCTCCGTGGACGTAGGCCAAAAGCCGAACCACGTAAATCTCGTATTCTTTGTGCGTGATTGATCTCTTCTCGTAGTCTTAGATCATAACAAACTGGTATCAGAACGATTTGGTGTGATCGGAGGAGTTCTGACAAATCAGATCTCAGAGGGCGTGACAGATCGCAGATCTGGAAAGGAAGAGGATCAGGTGATCAACTTGTGGGCCACACGAGTTGCTGCGTGTCGCTAATCGCCGCTGCATATAGCCGAAGTTGAGTGGAGGTTCTGATCAGTTTGATTGGAGAAGGGTTGATCGGTTTGATTGGAGAAGGGTTGAAGAGAAACAAAAAAAAAAATCCCAAAACAGCAGCGTTTTTTTTTTTGGGTTTTTTTTTGTTTTCTGTTTTTTTTTTCCGGCTGGGTACCACACCGCCGGTGTCTCTGTGCGTCGCCGTCGACCGTGCTGCGTCGTTCCGTTGCCGGAGTGAGGAAGGAAGAAGACCGGAAGTCTTGATTACAAAGGAAGACTTCTCTGTTTTTTTGTTGCAGAACGTGCATTATCTGTTACAGAACTTGGGAAGAAGAAAGGATTTGGGTTTTGTATAGCCTTTGACTTGGTAGTCCGAGGTACCAAGGAAATTAATGGTCCATGAAGCGCCACATAAATTAGTGATCCCTCAGTCCTGGTTATAGGCCAGATCAGTTTCGGGTCAGGTTGACCTGGTCCACGCAGGAACCCAGCAGCAAGGCGCTGACGTCATTGCTGACATTAGCATAGTACGGTCAAAAGCCGATTTGACCAATCGACGGTTGAAAATTATTTTTGCGATGTCTTGACGATCCGGAGTCCGATTTGAGATCCGTCTGAACTTACGGACTCGTCTCGAGGAGATCTACGCAGGTGTAGTGAAAGATCCGAGGAATGACTGCTAAATTTGAGATTGAAAAATTCGACGGAAACAATGACTTCGGTCTTTGGCGTTTGAAGATGCAGAAGCGATTGTTCACCTTACAAATGCAGGAAGGTACATCTTTTTCAACTCATCTTGATTCTTTTACAAAAGCTATTTTGGATCTTGAAAATATAGATGTTCATATTGATGATGAGGACCAAGCTATAATGTTGCTCTACTCTTTACCACCATCGTATGAGAACTTTGTTGATACCATGATGTATGGTAGAGAAACTCTTTCTAAGGAAAATGTTGAGTCAGCCTTGAACTCTAAGGAGTTAAAGAACAAGGTTGCAACTGAAAACACTGACAGTTCTGGTGAGGGTTTGGTAGTGCGTGGCAGAACAGAGAAGAGAGAGCAGAATAGAAGAGGCCGATCTAGGTCAAAATAAAAAACTAGAAAATTAAAGTGCTTCAAATGTCACAAGGAAGGGCACTTTAAAAAAGATTGTTTAGAGCAAAAAGGAAAGGAGAAATCTGATTCTGGAGAAATTGCCGGAGTTGCAACCGAAGCAATAGAGAGTAATTCTGATGGTGCAAAAGTTCTTTCAGTTACTGTTGGTAGCTCAGCTATTGAGTGGATTCTTGATTCAGGGTGTTCCTATCATATGTGTCCTTACAAAGATTGGTTTACCAATTATCAATCGATTGATGGTGGTAAAATGCTTATGGGAAATAATGCAGCATGTAAGGTTGTTGGGATAGGTGCAATCAAAATTAAGATGTATGACGGTATTGTGAGAACTTTGTCAGATGTTAGGCATGTTCCAGAGTTGAAGAAAAATCTGATTTCCTTGGGTATGCTTGACTCCAACGGTTGTACCTACAAAGCTAGAGGTGAAGTTTTGAAAATTTCGAAGGGTGCTCTTATAGTGTTGAAGGGACTGAAGCATAATGGCCTTTACTTTCTTCAAGGTAGTACAATTACAGATGCTACAGCTGTGTCGTCCTCAGATTCAGATTTAGAAACTACCAAGTTATGGCATATGCGGCTTGGGCATATGAGTGAGAGAGGTTTGGATGAGTTGACTAAAAAGGGTTTGCTGTGTGGTCAAAAAACAGGAAAACTGGACTTTTGTGAGCATTGTGTCTTCGGAAAGCAGTGTAGGGTCAAGTTCATGACAGCTGTTCATCGGACCAAAGGTACTTTGGATTACATCCACTCTGATCTTTGGGGTCCCTCTTGTGTTCCATCTCTTGGTGGTGGTTTATATATGTTGACTTTCATTGATGACTATTCTCGGAAGGTCTGGGTGTATATTTTAAAGCACAAACATGAAGCTTTTGCGCAGTTCAAGCAATGGAAAGCTATGATTGAAAAGCAGACATGTAAACAAATCAAGCGCTTGAGAACTGACAACGGCTTGGAATTTTGTAACAGTGCTTTTAATGAGTTCTGCAAGAATGAAGGGATTGTGAGACATCGCACAGTACGACATACACCGCAATAGAACGGAGTTGCAGAACAGATGAACAGAACTATATTAGAAAAGACCCGGTGAATTCTCTCCAATGCAGGGTTATCAAGGAAGTTTTGGGCGGAAGTTGTTACCACAGCTTGTTATCTGATTAACCGGTCTCCATCAACAACTATAGAATGTAAAACTCCTACAGAGGTATGGTCTGGATCTCCTGCTGATTACACCAACTTGCGGATATTTGGTTGTCATGCCTATGCTCATGTGAATGATGGAAAGCTTGAACCAAGGGCAAGAAAGTGCATATTTTAGGATATACAGATGGTGTGAAGGGATATAGGCTGTAGTGCCTAGATGAGAAATCTCCCAAATGCATTATAAGCAGAGATGTGACCTTTGATGAGTCTGTTATGTTCAAACCGAAGGAGTGTCATGATGTTGGAAACAAAAATGATGTCAGTAAAAAGGTGGAGGATAAAAATGGTGGTGTCAGTAAACAGGTGGAGCTTGAGAAAGTAGCTTCAGGAAACTTGCAAGATAAGGTGTAAGCAGATGTCCCAGTTCGACAAGATGCAGAGGAGATGCAAAACTCAAATGAGGAAACTGCAGTTCTAAATGATTACATGCTTACTAGGGACAGAGAGAGGAGGCAGATTAAGCCACCTCAGAAATACGGGTATGAAGATATTGTTGCCTACGATCTTAATACAGCTGAAAGTATTTAGTCAGAGCCGGTTACATACCGGGATACCGTCACTTGCAAAGAATCAGCAAGATGGGCTGTAGCCATGGGTGAGGAGATTGAATCTCTTCACAAGAATCAAACTTGGGAGCTGGTGAAACCTCCAAAAGGCCAGAAGATTGTTGGTTGCAAATGGGTCTTTAAAAAAAAGGAAGGAACTCCAGGGGTGGAAGATGCCAGGTTTAAAGCATGACTGGTTGCAAAAGGCTATACTCAGAGGGAGGGTGTTGACTACAATGAAGTGTTCTCTCCTGTGGTGAAACATAGTTCTATCCGGATGCTACTTGCTCTGGTTGCTAAATTGAATTTAGAATTGGAGCAGCTTGATGTCAAGACTGCGTTTTTACATGGCGAGTTAGATGAATAGATTTATATGCATCAACCTGAGGGGTTTGAAATTCATGGAAAGGAAGACCACGTATGTTTGTTGAAGAAATCGTTATATGGCCTGAAACAGTCCCCTAGGCAGTGGTACAAGCGTTTCGATACCTTTATGGTTGGAAACGGTTATTGCAGGAGTGCATACGACAATTGTGTCTATCACAAGAAGCACTCAAATGACTCATATGTCTATTTGTTGTTATATGTTGATGATATGTTGATTGCTGCAAAGGACATGTCTGAGATCAACAGGTTAAAAGCTCAGTTAAATGGTGAATTTGAGATGAAGGACTTAGGCATTGCAAAGAAAATTCTTGGAATGGAGATACAAAGGGACCGAAAAGCGGGCAAATTGTTTTTGTCACAAAAGGGGTACCTTGAGAAGGTTCTGGAGCGCTTTGGTATGCAAAGTTCGAAACCTGTAAACACTCCATTGGCAGCCCATTTCAAACTTTCCGTTGCTTTATCACCACAAACTGAGGAAGAAGTGGAGCACATGTCTCGTGTTCCTTATGCTAATGCAGTTGGGAGTATCATGTATGCCATGGTTTGCACAAGGCCAGATATTTCTCATGCGGTTAGTGTAGTTAGCAGATACATGGATAACCCTGGGAAGGCTCATTGGCAGGCAGTGAAATGGATACTCCGTTACTTGAAAGGTACTACTAATGTTGGGATAGTGTATGACAGAAGCAATAACACTTCTGGAAGTGTTATTGGAAATGTTGATTCAGATTTTGCTGGAGATTTAGACAGAAGAAGGTCCTTGATAGGTTATGTCTTCACTTTTGCTAGCGGTGCCATTAGCTGGAAGGCAGCATTGCAATCCAAAGCTGTCTTGTCTACCACTGAAGCAGAATATATGGCAGCTATAGAGGCAGTGAAAGAAGCTATTTGGCCGACAGGCTTGGTTGGAGATCTGGGATTGAAACATAAGCTGACAACTGTTTTCTGTGACAGTCAGAGTGCAATCGATCTGACACACAATCATAAGTATCATAAAAAGATCAAACGCATTGATGTTAGGGCACACTTCATTCGAGATGCCATCGCCGAGGGTGCTATTGCAATAGTTAAGATTGCTACGGCAGACAATCTAGCAGACATGATGACCAAGACTATTCCAGTAGTCAAGTTCAAGCATTGCTTGGACTTGATCAATGTGGTCAGTACCTGAGTGCCCTCAAGAGCAGGTGGAGACAGTGAGACACGTTCTGTGCATGAGGATCAGCTTCAATGTTCACCAAAGTGGAGATTTGTTAATTAGTATGGCTCACTATTAATTAGTAAGTCTTGGCTAATCAGGCTCCTAGATTGCCCAAG
Organism: Cinnamomum chago; assembly: GCA_038049695.1. Classification (NCBI taxonomy): domain Eukaryota; kingdom Viridiplantae; phylum Streptophyta; class Magnoliopsida; order Laurales; family Lauraceae; genus Cinnamomum; species Cinnamomum chago. The sequence continues at coordinate 22,007,424 of CP142462.1, read as the reverse complement.
TTGTACTGTTATTAGAAGTAGGCTTGTTATAGTAAGTCTACTGAGATTAGAAGTTGGTTTTGGGTGTAACAGGGTTTGTTGCTGATATTATAAATAGAGACTCAGAGTCTCTAGAATGTACATAAACATTCTGATTGCATAGTAATTCTCCTGTCTCCCCGTGGACGTAGGTCAAAAGCCGAACCACGTAAATCTCGTGTTCTTTGTGCGTGATTGATCTCTTCTCGTAGTCCTAGATCATAACATAATGGAATGCCAGACATATCTGTCTTTTCTTTATTTTAGGGTACATGAGTACTGGTATTCATATTTATACCATTTGTTTTCAAATTAAGTGAGCCATCTTTTTAGGTGAGACCCATACATAACCACGCTGTTTGAGTATTTGTTACATTTATTTACCAGTTAACCCTCCCATGGCATTCAAAACCATTAATCCACAAATAACCACACTCATTGGCCATTGGGATCTCCATAAACTGAGTCCTTATAAGACTTCGATAGTCCTTTCCAACCTTGATTCTTCACTCTCAGCACCTTTGGTAAAAGCTCATTTTCTAGAAACTTGGTAAGTTTTCCAAATGTGCCAAGAGTTCAGCCTTCCATTATTAGATTGCTAATTAGCCACCATGCTTAGTTTCTCTCATCATCTCCACGCTTGTGTTAATATAATGAACTATGTATGTACATTTCTAAGAAGCTATGATTCCCAGATACGGATACAGATAGGGGACCAGGGATACAACCCAGCACTTTTGTGTGTGTGTATTGAAAAGAAATAAAATTAAAAGAACCATATGAAATCATGGACTCGGTAAGGATATTCTAAATTTGTACACTGGAGGGATCAACGCAGTATTAAGTAATAAGTACCAATATGAGTATGGTATCAAGTCCGACAAGTTGGGCATGTACAAGTATCTGAGTATAGCTGAGGAGGGAAAAAAAGAAAGGTACTCTGTACTCTCTCTCTCTCAAATTACAATTCATGCACCTATGTTGACAAGAAGAATGCAAAATTCCATTTATTAAACAAAATCCCAAATATGGCTTTCTACTAAATGAAGATGAAGATGACCCAAGAACAACAGATGGATTTCACCTAACAACATGTATCAGTAAAGATAGCATAAATATATGAGAGAGAGAGAGAGAGAGAGAGAGAGAGAGAGAGAGAGAGAGAGAGAGTACCACTAAACATCTACTACATGTTAGGAAGTAAAAACTTAGCATTGGAAGTTCTGCAGAGTCAACATAAGCTGGAAAGAAAGACCATGGGTAAATACAAGAGAGAGAGAGAGAGAGAGAGAGAGAGAGAGAGAGAGAGAGAGAGAGAGAGAGAGAGAGAGAGAATGAAGAAACTAGCTTGATTGAGGAGCACATACAATACAAGCTAGTAGAAGCATGAAGAAACTAGCTTGATTGAGGAGCACATACAATACAAGCTAGTAGAAGCATGGCAGAGGAAGTTGCATCTTCTTCTCCACTGAAACTGCTCCTCTTGAACTTGGGAGCCTTTCCCTTCTTGTGATGCAGCACTGCAACCTCTTGCTTTTGGCCTTTACCCTTCGCCTCATGCTTCTGTTGCTTCATAGATTCATTTCTACTAGTCCTAGATTCAACCACCTTGGATACCATTGTCTCTGTTGGCCTTCAAAGGAAGTTAGTTGTGCATGGGAGACAAGCACACATGCTCATGTATTTATAGAGAATAATTGTAAGGAAATACCCTTGAGTCTTCAAAGTATCACCAACTTAACCTTTGATTTTGAGAGGATGTTACAACCTCACCCCTATACTCCATGAATTATTGATCCCTGACAAGTTGCAATGCACTGTCCTTTGGCAATAAATCTGTGCAAATGGCCCCACCCATGATTTTGTTGATCTGGGCCAAAGATAATGGAACCCTCTGTGCGTGGTTGATGACCCAAAAAAACTCCTACACAATATAATTTTAAGTAATCATTTCATTAGTGACTTGTAAATGGTTGGTTTCGATAAAAAAATAAAATAAAAATACAGTAACACTCCACATTCTTCTTAAATGAGTCCAAATAGGGCAATTCCAGTATGCTACTGCCCACCATCCATCATTGGGTTCAAATCATGGTTTTAGAACTTGGCCGAAACCAAGTTGTATCACTTAACACAAAGGTTTAGTCCAAATTGTGCAAAAATTGGAACTCTGTTCGCACCACCTTATATTCAAAGCCATAGAAACTGAAGATTTGCAATTTGTATTTTATGAAAATGTTTCATAATTTTTCCTTTTAGGAAGGAAAAAGACCGAAATAAATCAAGATACCAGTGTAGGTCCTATATATCAGCCGACATGTAAAAAAGTTTCACCTTGTGCCGATATAGTGTGTGAAACAGTGTTCTAAAACCAGGCCCAAATAGTCTTCCACCTGCCTAGCACAGTTGGTACCAAACACATGAGTCCTTCATGCTGACACATGAGTAACTAAATTTAAGCCTGAGCATCGCCAGGGAGGAATAAGCCAGTCACGCTCTCAAGGATAATCGCCTAGTTAGGGTAGGGAATAATAGGATTAAAAACAAAAACACCAGGGCCCAAAGTATGAAAGATGATCAAATCTAATTGTGGTTTTGATCATGATGAATCTCATCACCCTTTCAGCAAGCCAAGGAGTATATTGCAGGACTGGCAGGACTTGTCCTGAGTGAGAGCTCTTCATGTGCAACCTATCTCGTCCCAAGTGCCTTTGTTTAGTTTTCTAATGTTTTCCCCTAGAAATTGGATCTCACCCCTAGAGATTAATTCCAACTTTGATTATAGGGCCATGCTGCACGTGATGCCACAAGTTATGGGCAACATTCACCGCATAGTTTGCACATTGATCCAGCCCATCCAAATCATGGGGCCCATCGCCCACGGTTTCCAGCTTAGTGCCTAATATGCTGACTAGACAATTCTTAACTTTAATCAGTAGCTAACTCACACCATAGGCTAGCTCATTCATGATTCAAGGCTCATGTGACTAGAACAGAATATAATTCTGACTCTGTCCACCTTCACCATCCCATCTTTGTCAACTAAATTAGACACTTGGCTCTGATCTAATGCTTAATTATGCCACTAATTTCAGTGACGACGATTGTGATAATTTGGGGCCCAACATAAGTGGCCACCCACCAAGTTGGATTGTAGTGAACCTCAATCATCCTCGCAGCCTGATCTTGATAAGATGGTGCTGTGCAGATCAATAATTGGATCATTTCCTGAATACATTTATACTGGATTTTTTGTACTTAACCATTGGGGCATCTCTCTTGAGCAAAGTGCTGGACTATGAAAGTGCAATGAACACAGCAAGGATGAATGATGTAGTAACAAGGTCTGTATTTGTTTTATTTGGAAAGAGTCACATGCCATGGGTTGGTGTATGTGCCCATAAGTTCTCAACACAAGAGTACATTGCTTTGAAAATGGGGTGTTGGGCATTGAGAGAACATAGGCACTCAAGAAAGCTTTGACCCATTGAAAATGCATGAGGATTGGCTTTGACCCTTGTGAGCTAATCTACACTAGCTATTAGCTCACTTTGAGCTTAATGCAAGAGAAAGAGGTATTGTGATTATTGACCTAGGTTGGTTGATTTTAATCATTTGCAATTTTTTCTATCATAAACAAGATATGTATAGTCCGGTGGTTTGTGTTTCTGCAACCTTCATACCTTCCAAGCCTATCCTTATGTAAGCCTCTTCAGTTGGCGCTTTGTTTTAAATTATCAAAACATTTTACAGAAGAGCACGTTAGGGCTGTATACTTACATGCTGTAATGATTGTCTTGCTAGGAATCTAAGCCTATGCATGTGTATGAAAGCATAAAGGGCTCCGTGATGCTAAGAGGTACCTCTCATGGATTTATTTGAAAGGTATTATTTTACTTAATAGGATACTCCATGACAAATATAACCCTATTAACCTCTCTAGCCCCTTATCGCTAATTTGAGCAATTCATGGGGGTTTAGTGAGTAAGAAGGGGTTGGATTTATCATGGGATGTCTCACGTGATGGTAAAAACGTTACGTCTCACGCAAATCCATGAAAGGTACCTCCGCGCAAAGCATTATCCCATACATAAATATTGCACAATGCACCTCTAACCTTTACTCGCCATTGAATTGCATCTAAAAGAATGTTATTAGTTTAAAAATCTTTAAGCTTCAAAGGTATTAAATCAAGGGTTAGGATAATCTTAATCTAAAAAAAAAAATGTTAGTTAAAAGATCTATAAACTTTGAAGCTATTCAATCAGGGGTCAGGGTAATCTGATGGAGCTGATTTCTGCCTCATTCTATTGTCCATTATGACACCTTTCCATCCCCCTACCCCAACTAATATGTATGATCCATGTGGGTCCCAAGAGACATATGAGCAGTAAAACCATCATCACATAGGTGATAACCACTGCTAGGGCTCACTTGGGTGCATTACAATCATAGGTTAAGGGTTGAAATTTTTTTAATTTTTCTAACATTTCATTTGGTGCCCTAAAAAATTAAAGATATTTAATTACAGTCTTTTGTTGAAAAGTCAACATAATCTATTGGCCGAAATACACTATGCTTGTCCACTACATATTCAGGTTTCAGCTTACTTCAGGATTAGTTATACATGGCAATGATGGATTTTTGTATTTTTAGTAAATTTGATCATCGAAGTCCAATCATTCCTAAAAGGAGAACAGATTTTTGCATGCATTATTGTAGAGGAATTGGAGAGAGCATCAACAGAACCGGACCCTCCAACTTTTATCTGAGGCCAGTTTATCACATGTACTCTACTAAGAAGCATCTAACCATGAAGAACACATGATGCCATACTCTCTGTACTATCATTTATGCCCTTCCTAATCACACACACTCCATGAGTAAGAGACTGATGCCCTAAAAAATAAATAATTCAGAGGTTTGATTTCATGTGTAGTACATATCAGGAATTTAGTGTGTACCAAATCTCCCATCTGGGCAATGCACCGCCAATCGATCCAAATAATCCAATCAATTCGATGGGCCTGAAGTTCATACCCAAATGGTTCTCTCAACCCTTAGCTGATTGCCTACTTTTAAGCAGAAGCCATCTGCATTGTATAATGAAAATCATTAGATCATTCCTGTCCTTACTATGAAATGAGTGTCTTAATACCTTCCAAGGATCATTCTTAGTGTTGCAACATTTAGATCTTAATCCATCAAAGTTATGGATTACCTGGATCCAAGGGCATTTATCAATCGATCAGATAGTATAGGCGTTTTACACGAGGGGCTTTACCTTCATCATCTACTTTCTCCTAGAATTTAATCTCCTGTAAACATAAAATAAGGTTGCATTTGTCTCCTTCCCACAGTGGGACTGAAGAAAATTATTTGAATTTATACTGATCTGAAAGCACTCAACTTGTCTTACAGATGTAAAGATCGACACTACAAAGATACAATTTTGACTAGAAAGTACTTTTGAATTGACTAAAATGGGCACAGTACACTCTCCTGCCAACACTCTCTGGAAGGAAATTCTACTCGAGAGAAGAATTCATCCTGAAACCGGTTTGCATCGATAAAGGAGTTGATTTTTGCTTGCAATCATTGTCAATCTAAAGCCAATGTGAATGTAGGTCGTAAGGCTATTTTAATAGCATTCGATTTTAAGTAAATAACATCATTAAAATAAAACATGCTGGTTTAAAAAATAAAAGCTTCTCATGGCATACTGGTTAGCAGATATGTTTTCTAAGTAACCACTAGAATTTACAGGCCAAGAGTTCAATGCTTAAGAACATGTCTACTAACTAGTATGCCACAGGAAGTTTTCGCTTATAAACCAGCATGTTTTATTTGTATAATATTGTTTTCTTGTGATATTTTGCTAACACTTCATTGGCAGGAGTGGAGGCTTTATCTTGGTTGAGGCAATTGGAATTGGCACTGCCTTCTTTCACTATCTTCTTCTCTGCTGCAACTTTCTCCATCAAAGCTTGTTCTTGCATGGCTTTCACAATAGCCCTCTCATGGTCTCTGCCTCTCTTTCAATCTGCATGTTCATTATGATCTCTGCTTTTTTGTTGATTGGTTTGAAGTACTCCTCAATTGCAATTTCCTGCAAATAACCATGCATTTCAAGGCAATTATCAGTATGAGTGAATAACAGTCAACCAAATGATAAAAGCAACCCAAATGGCTAATATAAAAAAAAAGAAAACGAAAAATAAAAAATAAAGATATTTTCATCTCAAAGAACACCCAAAAATACTTTTGCAAGGAGTCAATTTTGAGTTACAGATTTGAGCAGAAAGTTTTCTCAAGGCCCCATAACAGCAAAGACCAACCCTTGAATTGTTCTCTTCTTTGATCTTCAACTATTATTAAGATTTTTTTTAGATTAAAATTTGTTAATTGTCAGTCTTTTTGTTCTGTCTATCTTTTGTTTTCTGTTTTTATATGGCTCCTTCGTATTTTTTCACTGTTATACAGTCTCTTCATTACTCAAAAAGCCACTATTTACCTCCATAGATAATCCTCTGTACAGATCATGATTCAGGAGCCAAAAAACTCCTATTCTAGTTTGCAAAAAGTGCCTAAAACAGATCAACTCTGACAATCTTAGAAATTTTAAAAAGATTCTAAGCTATCCATGTGAGAATTTCCAATAAAGGTTGCAACAAGAACCGCATTTGACACTAATTATGAGCGATGGTCTTAATGTTGGAAAATCCTAGTAAGTTGGGAAGAAGATCCATTAGGTCTGTGTGTTGGAGAGAATATAGCCTGTTCCAGATGCCAATAAAGCTTACTGTTTCTTCCAGATTTCTGTTGAGTGCTAGCATCTCCTCAACCATACAACGGACCTCCACTAAAATGGCCTGCTCTGGGATCCTTCTCAAAGCAGCCTTCCTAATCAAACCAGAGAGTAATACAATTTACAACAAGAAATAACACTTTCTGCAAAGGCATAGTAACAAATGAAGTAATCTTAATTACCACTTCTACAATGAAGAAAGATCCAACAGAATGACCGTGTCAAGTTTATGAAGCCTCATGGAACAATAATGATTTCAAGAGCGATACAAAATAAATGAATCAAATATTTTAAAACAACCACCACCACCATCATATTTTTAAAAATTAAAAAATAAATGTCCCGTTAATAGACAGATCTTACATCTACCAAAAAACATTGCATGACTTATCTGTTATGAGACAGTAGAACCTATTTATAACTAAGAAAACGTTAAGGACTTGCATGTAATCTGGGAAAACTACAGGTTTTTTTGTTTTTGTTTTTTTTTTTTTGTTTTTTTTTTTGTTTTTGTTTTTTTTGTTTTTTTTTTTTTTTTGTGTAGTTATGAGAAATTTAATAAACTATATATATATATATATATATGGTTGTGGTTGCCCAACCCTAGCAGCAGCCACGATCATATTTCCTTCTCTCTTCTCTATTTTCTCCTTTCTTTGTCTTTAGGGCTTCGAATACCCTGCGGTGAAACTAGGAAATTCCGTGGAGGATGGGGCAATATAAAAAAAAAGACCTTTGAGGAAGGTTCATACATCTTTGAGAAAGAACCTAGATTACATTAAGATTAAGCATCCAACTTGGTACCAGAGTATACATCTTGGTAGGAGACTTCACAAAGAAGTTTTGTGGTGACCTGGTTGAGGATCCAAAGCTCCTGCTGAACTTGGATAGAAAGTCATCTGAGGAATTTACTTCTTCTTTTTTTTTTTTTTGAACGGTATCAGAGGAATTGACTCGACTGGAGCGAAGATTTGAGTTCGTATTAAGAAGGCTCGGTGATCTTTGCTAGCGGAAAGGGTCCTCCAGCAAGATAGAGGTTGCTTTCTAATTCAGTTTGCATTGTGCAGTTCTCTGAGCCCTATTTCTGATGTCAACACTGAAAGGAAAAAACTGTCCGTCTTGATTAGGAACAGTTCCAGCAGTCATGAGCAGCCAGTAAACCCATGTTAATACCTGGTTTTAGTTAATATATGGTTGGCGCCCTCTTTCATGTGCTGAAGGTCAGTGACATCTCTAAGTTGTTAGATTGAGAGGAGTGTGCACTGTTCACCCAATCCAGTAATCTAAGCTGTGTGGTTTGTAATAAGAGGGCTGTTAGTGTCATATAAAGAGAGAATCTAATATCTAGAGTCTGCAATGGAGTCTCAGCCAGGGGGAGAAAGTTCTGTGTCCTCTTCCTCCCAAAGTTACCTAGTGTCATGAATCCAAAGACAAGAATTGCATCAAATCTGTTGGATGGAAACAGCTATAAAGATTGGGCCTGTTCGGCAAGAATAGCTATAAGAGGGGCCAAAAGACTTGGTTATATTGATGGGGCATTGAAGAACCACTTAAAAAAGATCCAATTATTCAGAATGAGTTTCTAAAAATCTGTTGATTACAAACTAGATTTTAAATTCAATGGAAGAAGGTGTTGGAAGTAGGTGTGCCTCATGGATAGGTATTCAAAAACTTTTAACCCACTTAATGCAGGGATCAAATATCCATAAGGCCAAGGACCCAAGCCCAACATCTAAAACCCTAATCTCATGCATTAAGATCGAACATCCATCAAGAAAATAGATTAAGAAACAACAAGCATAACTAGATCTACTAATACAAATAGATAATAGAACTATACCTTTGGAGCTTGATTGTGCTCTAATTGAGAACTTGATCTCTACGAAAAACTCTCTACGCAAACTTCGATCTCCCTTGCCTTTGTCTTCTTCCACGCTATGACCCTCTTAGAGAACTAGAAGGAGAATGGTGGGATCTCCAAGTAGAATAAAACCCTAGCACTCTAGTAGGAAACCAGAGGAGAGAGAGGAGGAAGAGAGAGAGGCACTTGAGACATTATTGTGTGTAGAGATCTCTAACGGTCTAACCCTCACCTCTTATTTATAGTTTATGGAACACCTCCTCATGGACCAAGATTAGAAATCTCACTTCTATTCTTAGTATGCATCATGCTCCTCCTTTCCTTAAGAGTTCTAATGAGATTAGTAACCTTCTCTTATTAGGGCTAGCATGGGGACCACTGGGGCTTTCTTAGAATTTGGCTCCAACTAGGAATCTGGACCCCACATCTCATGTGAATTCCGGGCCCACAGTTAATTGCAAATAAGTCCACTAAATAAATGCAATTGGACTCCAGTCTTATGAATAATTACAAGAAGACCATAAACTTCTCAATTACAAGTAGGCCCCTCCATCAATTATATCCATGGATCTATTGGAATAAATCCGTCCAACCAAATTGGATTCATCTCTTATTATCCTTGTGACCCAATTAATCACAGTAATCATCGGTACCATCCAATTAACTCTTAATTGAGATGGGTTCGCACTCACTAATGATAAAATCCATTAATTGACACAAGGAGATATTTAAGAGGATAGATTGCATCTTGAGAATTATATGTTCACATTGCCCCACTACCATGTACCCAAGACATCGAGGTGTTGACCTACAATTAGCATCACTCATTGATGACTCAAAGTAAATGTATAGTTGAAACTTGAGTCCATTAATCTCTCAGGATTAAGAGCCTATTGCTTGGGAATTATGAGCGCAGTCCTTTAATCAAAGATAGATTTGTACAGTGTGCTACTCATGGTCCTTCAGTACATCCAATGTACCAGCACAATGATCCAGAGTCTTACACTCTAATGATCGAGACATATCACACTATCTCATAGTGATCACAGTGATGTAACCTTATCAGATGAGATACCCAATTTCATCACTGGCTATGAATCAATTTAAGTATAAGATTTATGTATGTGGATCTCATCCAAACACATGGATCACATCTAATATACTTATGGGCTTCGGTTCATCTCATGAACCATCATGTCATTTTGTATTGGTAATGTGCAAACATAGAATAAAATACCATTCATCTCATGAATAAAGCATGAAAATATAAATTAATTAATGAAACAAATCAATTTATCCGGATTATCCACTGGATTGAGGTCATACAATCAAACAATCTCCCACTTGAACTCAATACCAATCAGGATTGCGTCTCATACCCATCCCGTCTACATGCCACTCAAAGACTTTGGTAGTCAAAGGCTTAGTAAAGGGATCTGCGAGATTATCCGCAGATGCTATTTTGGTGATAGCTATTCACCTCTCTACACAAACTCTCTGACTAGATGATATTTTCTCTGTACATACTTTTGGTTTTTATGGCTTCTTGGTTCCTTGGATTGTGCAACTGCCCTACTGTTGTCACAGTAAACTATGAGCGGTTGTCACACCAAAGGTATCACTCCAAGTTCCAAAAGGAATCTTTTGAGCCATACTGATTCCTTAGCTGCTTCACAACCTGCTATGTATTCAACCTCCGAGGTGGAGTCAGCGGTACATTCCTATTTGATACTTCTCTAGCTGATAGCTCCGTCGCCAAGCATAAACACATATCAAGAGGTGGATTTCATGGAATCATTATCTGACATGAAGTCAGAATCTGTGTATCCAACTGGAATCAATTCATCATTGCCGTAAATTAACATGTAATCTCTAGTCTTTCTCAAGTATTTGAGAATACATTTTACAGCAGTCAAATAGTCGAGATCTGGGTTTGACTGATATCTGCTGACTAGGCCTATTGCGTGACAGATATCCGGTCTAGTACAAAGCATAGCATACATGAGGTTACCAACGGCTGAAGCGTATGGTACCGCTCTCATCCTCTCCTTTTCTTTAGTTGTCTTGGGACACTGATCATTAGAAAGGTGCAATCCAAGCCTGAAAGGTGTGCTGCCCTTCTTGGGATTTTGCATTGCAAACCGTACCAATACCTTACCTATGTATGCAGGTTGAGATAAGTCAATCATCCTATTTTTCCGGTCTCGATGAAGCTTGATTCCTAGGATGTAGTTGGTAGCTGGCTTCTCCCAAATCCTTCACATCAAACATTTTTGCCAACCAAACATTGACAGTTGATAACATTCCTATATCACTTCCAAGGAGAAGAATGCCATTGACACATAATACAAGAAAGACTACACTACCTCATTCACTTTTCATATACAGATGACTCATCTGGATTTTGACAAAAACCAAATGATTTAATTGCCTGGTCAAAATGGATGTTCCAACTTTGAGATGCCTGCTTCAATCCATAAATGGACTTCTGCTGCTTGCAAACCTTTTACTCTTGGTCCTTAGCTACAAAATTGTCTGGTTGCATCATATAGATGTCTTCCTCAAGATGGCCGTTAAGAAACGCCGTCTTGACATCCATTTGCCAAATCTTAAAGTCGAGATAAGCCGCAATGGATAAGAGTATCCGAATAGACTTGAGCATAGCTACCAGCGAAAAGGTCTCCTCATAATCGACTCCCTCTTTTTGAGTAATACCCCTTCGCTACAAGCCTAGCCGTAAAGGTCTCAACTCTTCCGTCCGGTCCTGTTTTCCTCTTGTAGACCCACTTGTACCCAATAGGTTTAATATTGGCAGCAAGTCTACAAGTTCCCAGACCTGATTAAAGTACATGGATTCCATCTCAGCTTTCATAGCATCTTGCCAACGTCCCAAATCCTTGTCATTTATTACTTCATCATAGTTACAAGGATCTTGTTCATGTTCCTCCAAAATTGCCTCGTAAGACTCTCCCAGTAACATGAACTTGTTAGGTGGCCTAACAATCCTCCCACTAGGATGAGGCTCCGGTGTAACTATTGGTTCAGGTAAGGGCTGGTCTTCCTCAGGTTTGGTTCTTTCTAGATTTGGAATTGATTATTCTTGATATTCTTCCAGGATAACCCTTTCTAAAGTATTCCGGTCAAATCATATAATCTTCTTCCAGAAAAACTGCATTGGTACTAACAAGTACTTTCTGCCATCTGAGATTATAGAATAACCAACATTTAGTTCCTTTAGGATATCCTACAAAAGTGCATACTTCCGACTTCGATTCCAACTTGTCCATATTTACCTTTAGCACATGTGCGGGACAACCCAAAATATATAAATGTTGCAGAATAGGCTGTCACCTAGACCACAACTCTCAAAGAGTCTTAGGTACTTACTTAGATGGTACGAGGTTTTGTATGTATGTCGTAGTAACCAAAGCATACCCCCAAAAGGAAATGGGCAATCCCGAGAAACTCATCATAGACCTAACCATATCTAAAAGAGTCTGGTTTCTTTTTTCTGCTACTCCATTCTGTTAAGGCATACCAGGACCAAACAACTAAAATAGAATCTCATTTTCTGAGAAGTATCCCATAAAATCAGCAGAGAGATATTTGCCTCCTCGATCTGATCGAAGAGTCTTGATACTTTTACCTATTTGCTTTTCCACTTCCGCTCGAAACTCTTTGAATTTTTCAAAAGCCTCGGACTTACGGTGCATAAGATATATGTATTAATATCTTGAGTAATCATCTGCGAAAGTGATGAAACACTCATAACCACCTCTCGCTCTTACATTCATGGGTCCACACACATCAGTATGCACTAATTCCAATAAATCTTTGGCCTTATTGCCCTTAGATGAAAAGGGTATTTTAGTCATTTTGCCTTCCAGGTAAGACTCGCATACAGGCATTGGTTCTACCACCAATGAAGGAAAGATACCATCTTTCACTAGCTTGTCAATCCTATCTAGGTTAATGTGACCTAGCCTCAGGTGCCAAAGTTTTGTTGGATTAAATGAATGTGACTTTTTCTTTAACGTTGGTCTATTTGTCCTATTAATTATTTCGGTGTCATGTATGTCATACATTGTGGGAGTTAACAAATACATACCGTTGATTACCTTGTAATAACATATAAAAGTACCATTCCTCTTAATGACTACTTCAGTACCAAAGTTAACAGAATAACTCTTATTCACTGAACTTGAAACTAAAATTAAATTTCGTCTTAAAGAAGGTACATATAATGTGTCTGATAAAATCAACTTATTATTTGAAAAACAAAATGTAACTACTCCCACTGACGCCGCCTCTACCTTAGCATCCGATCCTAGGTTAACAATGATCTCGCCGCCACTAAACCTCCTAGTTTCCCGGAACCCCTGCAACAAATTACAAATGTGATTAGTTGCACCGGAGTCAACACACCAGGATTCTGAAGTACTAGTTGCAAAACTAACTTAAAAAACAAGTGACTCAATCATACCTGCTGTCTTTTCTTTGAAAGAAAATCAGGACAGCTCCTGCCAAGTGCATTTGTTTATATGGCTACTACGTACACAGATTTAGAAAGAACATGGTATCGTTCATGCACGTGATTTCCCACAGGTCTACGCGGTGAAGATACCACACACATATCATTCTTATTCAAGGTGCGGAAGCGCATAGCAAACCAAGTTGGCAAATTCATTCCATGATACAAGGCTGATAACAAACATATATAAAACATAATATGAGAGTGAGCAATGATCAAAAGGCGTTCCCCAATGTAAAGTTAAAGGTTTATACAAAGTATCGGTTAATTAGTCACTCCCCAAAATAAAGGCCAACAAAGGCTAGTACAACTAATAAAATCCTCAAAAGTATATCAGTCACAATCCCAAAATGTTTTTCGCAACTCAAGGCTTGGCCCAATGTCTAAACAACATCGTCAGCCTGCCATTCTCCTACTCGTTGCGGCTCTTCGGCCGCCTCCTCTGGCCCCTCCTCGGGGTACAAGACATCAGACCTGAGTACCAAAAAAGAGTGGGTCTGACATGACGGTTTGGCAGGTGGGTGAAAAGATATAAACCGTCAAATAATTTAAATGTTACCTTAGAAAACATTGAAAACCTGCTAAAACAATATTTTTTTATGAAATAAGATGCATCATTTATCCGAAATACATGTGCAATATAAAACATGTAAGGTACCAATGGACAGGAAACTAGCAAGATGGCAACCACACGAAGCTAAATCCCCCCTCACTAATGTGATGAGAAGACACTAAGGGTGTTGGTCTCAAACACGTGAAGTGACGAGAACCAACTAAATATATATACATATAGCTAGACAAAACCACGACCGCGGAACCGGGTAACAGATGAGAACAGAATCCAGACTGCAGCTGGCAGAGCAGAAAAGGGGGACCCCAAGTCGGTGGATCAAGCCGACAAGGTTGTCCAAGCTTAGTGGTGTTGACTTATAGGTCACACGAAGAAATAAGAACTTATGCATACATATATAGGTGTGTAACACTCAAACAGACTGAACAAGGTGCACATAGGCACATATCTCACATTGGGATCTTGTCATGCATGTACATGACTAGCAGAACACTTAAGGTAATATCACATGAAAACTAAAGAGTACGCATGAAATCTGAGTAAAATGAACATAAATGGATTTCCATAACTTTCCGGGCTAAGCATTGAGGGTTCGGGATTTAAATCAGTGTGAATAAGACAGTCGTATGTCGAATGTTGTTTTTGGTTTGGCACTCCTGAAGATCAAGGACATTCCGCGTGACAAACTTACATCACAGAACTCAAAAGTGTGTAATACTAAATTGTATTATAATTGTGTGTCTCCCTTAGGAGATCGTCCATCAATATATAGTGTTTTACATGCCTTAATCAAGGATCTAAGATAGGAAACCAACTAATTACATCAATTTCTATTCTGAGTTAGGAAACCAACTAATTTCAAAGATTATGTACAATTGTATGAATATTGATATCATGCTGGACTGGATCCTGTCATGGGCCTTGGTTCTGTTTAACACACCCCCCCCCCCCCTTCAAATTGATTTTGATGCGGAAGAATCAACAAGCATCAATTTGCCAACCAAGAACTGATGGCGTGGTCGTGGAAGACCTTTAGTAAGAATATCAGTAATTTGAAGCTCAGTGGAGACATGCGGAAGGCTAATGACATCACGTTTAAGCTCATAACCTATGAAGTGACAATCAACCTCTATGTGTTTAGTGCGTTCATGAAAAATTGGATTTTCAGTAATCCGAATTGCACTTGTATTATCTGCATAAAAGGGGGTAGCTCCTTCTGCTGGAAAACCAATGTCAGAGAGCAAACCTCAGAGCCAAAGAATTTCGGAGCACGCAGCAGACATGGCTCGGTACTCAGCCTCAGTAGAAGATTTGGAAACTTTTTCATGTTTTTTGCATTTCTAGGAAATCAGACTATCACCCAAAAACATGCACCATCCTATCGTCAAACAACGAGTATCCGAACAACCAGCCCAATCAGCATCTGAATAAGCTTTGAGAGAGGATTGTTGGATGGAAAAAATAACCCACGAGTCGGTGTGCGAATAAGGGTACCGAATGATGCGGCGAACAATAGCCATATTAAGGTGACAAGGAGTAGTCATGAACTGACTCATTAGATTGACCGCATAGGAGAGATCAGGATGAGTGATTGTGAGGTAGATCAAGCTACCAACTAACTGGTAATATGTGGTAGGATCTGGAAGAAGGTCACCCTCCTCTTTACTGAGTTTGACATTCAGTTCGATCGGCGTATCTACTAGAGTTGAAGCAGTAAGGCCAGCCAAGTCAATGAGGTCAACTGTGTATTTGTGCTGATTGAGAACTATACCTTTAGTCGATTGATGAACTTCAAGACCGAGAAAATAGTTTAAGGGGCCGAGATCCTTCATGTGAAATGTCTGATTAAGAGAAGCTTGGAGTTCCTGAATCATTTGTGCATTTGGACCAGTAATTACAATGTCATCAACGTAGACCAATAGCACAGTAATCCCAGATGGACCATGATGTAAGAACATAGAAGGATCATACTGACTCGGATGAAAATCCAAGCAAAGAAGAGCATCTTGAGATTTCTCAAACCATGAGCGAGGAGCTTGCTTCAGACCATAAAGGGAGCAACAGAGCGTGGCAACCATACCCTTCCCAGATGAGGACCCTGGAGGCAGATGCATATAAATGTCTTCTTTGAGATCACCATGAAGAAACACATTTTTGACATGCTTGTGATATAGAAGCCAGGACTGAGATGCAACAATAGCAATAATTATGCGTACGGTGGTCATATTGGCGACGGGAGCAAAAGTTTTATCATAATCAATGCCACATTACTGCTGATTTCCAAGAGCAACAAGGCGCGCCTTATATCGATCTAAAGTTCCATTTGATTTTAACTTTTTAGAAAAAATCCACTTACAGCCAATAGGTTTCACACCCACAGGAGGGGACAATATCCTATGTATGATTTTGCTCTAAAGCATCCAATTCATCTTGCATAGCCTTGTTCCAACATTTGTCTTGCACAGCCTGAGAATAGGATTGGGGAATGGAAGAGGAAGACAGAGTGGTCATTAAGGAAGTATGGGGGAACCCATAGCAGTATGGAGGTACCGAAATCCGAGTGGAGCGACGCAGTGAAGGATTTCCAGATGGACCAAGTGCCAGAGGTGGACTGGATGCTGGAGGAAGATCAAGAGGGGGATCCCTAGTAAGCACTTCTTTGTTCCGTCTGTGATACACAAAGTTAGGATTAAAACGAACAATTGACGTGTCGTCAGAAAAACCAGGTAAAGACACCAAAAGAGGGGTTAGGAGGATCAAGATGTTTTGAAAAAAAAATACTATTGTTCAAAAAAAAAAAAAAAAACGACATTCCTAGAGGTACGGAAGGGACGAATGCGAGGATCATAGCAAATGAACCCCTTCTGGAAGGGCGCATAACATAAAAACACGCACTGAGTTGATTGTGCGGTAAGTTTGGTTCTCTCTGAAAGAGGCATGTACAAAGCAAACTGAGCCAAAAACATGAAGATCATCATAGGACGGAGATGTTTTGTACAATCGGTAATATGGGCTCTGATTTTCAATAGAGGTTGATGACATACGATTGATAAGATGAGCTACCGTAGCGAGTGCCTCAACCCAAAAACGGGTAGGAACCAAAGATTCCAGAAGAAGAGAACGAGTGACATCCAAGAGACGTCTATTTTTCCTTTCAGTGAATACATTCTGCTGTGGAGTATAAGGACAAGTTCTTTGAGAAATAATGCCTTTGTTTTGTAAAAACTGTTGAAAATTTGAGGACATATATTCCACACCCGAATCAAATCGCAAGATTTTGATGCAGGTGGAAAATTAATTCTCAACATAAGCTAAAAGAATTTTAAAAACAGTGAAAACATCATATTTGGAATGCAGAAAGTAAACCCATGTGAACCTATTGAAATCATCAATAAAAGTGACAATATTTATAGTGAGGGTGAGAAAGAGCTGGAGCAATTCCCCATACATCGTTATGAACTAAATCAAAACACTGAGTGCTGTGTGAAGTGGAAATAGGAAAAGGAAGAGTTTTGCTCTTTCCCATTGTACAAGTAGCACAATCAAAAGGCACACACGAAGAAAAGCCAATAGATTTATTTAATAAATCAGAATTTAACATAAGAGACAAAGCCTTGGAATTAGGGTGTCCGAGTCTATTATGCCACAATTGGCAGTTATCTCGAATAGAAAAGCAAAACACATCACTGTTAAATATATTCCCAGAAATATCAGAAAAATCCAGCGGAAACAAGCGCCCACACTTAGGCCCCCTCGCGATCTCCTTCCCGGACATCTAGTCTTACACAACACAACCAGAAGAAGAAAAAGATATGTCACAATTATTTTCAATAAGTTGCCCGACAGATAATAGGTTTGAAGTTAAATTGGGACAAAGGTAAACATTTTTCAATGGGATGGGACCAGGGATATCTCCGAGAACAGTAATAGGAACATTGCCTCCGTTAGCAGTTTGTATTTGAAGATTGATATTGTAGCTTGTCACATTGGAGAGTGTGTTACGGGAATATGTCATATGATAAGATGCCCCGGAATCAAGAAACCAAGTAAAAGACAGAGGTGAGGTACCTGAGAAACCAAAAGCAGAAAAGGCATTGATAATCATTTGTTGAACCAATTCAGGAGTCAGAGATGATGAGGGCCGTCTGAGACTATGGAGTTTGAGCCGTGGAGTTTGATACTAAGGTGCCTAATACTGTGGAGATGGACGTTGTGGCTGGCAACGACATTCAGAGATGATATGTCCCGACTTTTTACAGTAACTGCAGACTTACCGGTTTGCATTGAGATGCAAGATGCCCAAATTTTTGACAACTGTAGCATTAGGTTTTGCTCAAGTCTCGAGGCGGAGGCTGAGAAGCCTTATTAGCCTAGTACGCGACTGAATAGGTTTCAGTCTTTTGTTGAGCTATATGAGCAAATGTTGCAATGCGTTGTTCTTCGTATAGGAGTTCATTCAAGCATATATCCAAAGGAGGTAATGGGGTCCAATTCATCAGAGCAGATCAGACATTTTCATATTCAATGCGCAGTTTCATCAAAAATTAATCCCTTTGACTAGAGGCCTGAAGATCGTGAATTACGAGCAAAACATCCGCAACCACATCAACATACTTAATACTATCGTATTCCGACCACAGTGTACGAAATCCCGAATAGAAATTTTGTATAGACAAGGTTCCCTGTGTATATTCAGTAATTACACATTCAAGATGAAATTGACATGCTGAATTATCTTGATGATATACTTTCTTCATATACTCCCACATGTCTTTTAAAGTGGGGTAAGGTTTGAGATTCATGATCAGATGTGGCTCGACAGAGCCGAGGCTTAATGATTTTATCTTCGCATCTTTAGTATGCTAAGAGGAGATCTTCTTCTCATCTTCAGTGGGTTTACGGTCAGATCCAGAAATATAACCCCACAATTCCTTAGCTTCAAGATATAGTTGGAACTGAAACGACCAAGCAAGGTAATTCTTTTCAGTGAAATGGAGCAAGGTAACTTAAGATTTTTCCATCTCAAAGCGACAACGGTCAAAGATTGATTGAACAGCGACAAAATACTAGCAACAGATAAGAACAGTATGTAGGATGCCTGTCCCATGTGCAGAAAACATAATCCAACCAAACAGGAAGGAAACAACCCAACACAGCACAGTAATTGTGCACAAAAGAGCCTTAGACGACCCTGTCAGTGGCTGAAGATCCACTACGTGGGCCCCACTGATGGTCCTAGGTAAAGATCAGAGGACTGATCTGAGTAAGCCTTCTATTCTGTCTTCTACTAAAACAAGATTGATCTAAATCTACTGAAGATCCAAGATTCAGGACCATCTTGATGAAAACAATATGAATTTCTGAAAAAACTTGAGAATGAGGAAAACACCAACCTGGAGTCTCTAAAAAATTGTGGAAAAATCACCAAAAGTATTAGAAATACTAGGCAACCAGAGCGGGATGGATTTCTGAAGTTGATCTGATGATCAGGGGTGGGCCACCAAGAGGATGCTTCTGATGCAGGATGAAGATATCGCTGGAATGGAGATGTCGCTGGAAATTTCTTGAAATAGATCCTATATCTATTTTCTACACGAGAGAGACTTATTTCTCCCTATCCCTATTGCCTTAATGCTGTGGAAGAAAAGGAACTAGATGTTCTTGAGCCTCGCTCTGATACCATGACAAATTTACAATCACAGAACTTGAAAGTGTGTAATACTGAATTGTATTATAATTGTGTGTCTCCCTTAGGAGATCATCCATCAATATATAGTGTTTTACATGCCTTAATCAAGGATCTAAGATAGGAAACCAACTAATTACATTAGATGCTATTCTAAGATAGGAAACCAACTAATTACATCAATTTCTATTCTAAGTTAGGAAACCAACAAATTTAAAAGATTATGTACAGTTCTATGAATATTGATATCATGCTGGACTGGATCATGTCATGGGCCTTGGGCCTGTTTAACAATGAGACCCTTATACACATTGGTAAATCAGAAATCCTCGATAAATTTCCGTGATGGGGTTTCTTGCTCAACTGGGCTCTAGACATCACTTCCTCGATCACATCATTGCATTGGGGCTCCAGACAAACCTCCCCAAGCCTTAAAACACAGTTTTCGGACCTCCCAACATAAACCCTGACCTGCAGCACAGATGGCTCGAGCGAACCAGAGGTGCTCTCGAGCCATGAGCTCTCTGGGAGCGAACCCAGCCCAGTCAGGTTGGCTCGAGCGAACCTGATGGTTGGCTCGAGCCAGCCAGCCTCTGGTTGGGGTTCGCTCGAGCGAACTCCTCCAGAAGTTGTTTCTGTGCAGTTTCGAGCCTCTTCTCCCCTTCTCTTGCTACCCTTTTTTACTGCCATTCCTTCACATAATTAATGGGCCAAAAACCATCTCAAAACCACATCCATACCTCCATCAAAACTTCCCACAAAATGCATCCAAATCCATCACATTCATTCTCATTTCGTCACAAGAAACCCAATCATTCATGGAATCCATAAACAAATCATGAAGCGAGCTTAAACAAAACAAAATGCATATATTTCCATAAGGCTAACAAAAGATAATGACCCATCAATATGCATTTCCAAAAACCATTAGAAAGCATGGCAAGAGACATAGATAAAATAAGTGTGAGATCCTCAAAAGCAAGTAATGTGAAGAAAACCATATTTCTTATAAGCATGCTATCACTCCAAAACATCCATTCATCCACTTGCCTTGGCCTCCAAACTAGCTAATCAAGCTCCTAATCACACTCTCCAAGCCAAAAATCACCAAGCTACACAAAAAACCCCAAAACAACCCATTTAAAACCCTAAAAAGCCAAAACAATGAACAATAAGGAGAGAGCTCCCAATAATGAAGATGGAGCCTCTCTAGGGCTAGGGAAACACAAGTCTAGAAGTTTGGGAAGATTGCTTACTTGGAAGTTCCTCAAATAGCAAGAGTTTGCTCAAAGAAGACCCTAGGATAGCTGGATTCCTCTTTCAATGGCATCAAGGGAAAGCTCTAATGGTGAGGAAGAAGATGGTGAAGTCCCTTTTCCCATTAGACAAAGGTTGGTAGTGGATTAGAGGAGAAAGAAGCACAGAGAAACAAGAAGAACCAAAGGAAGAAACCCTAGAGTGGGCTGGAGCTATTCCTTCCACCAAAAGCATGAGGAAAAGAGGATAAGGAGAAGAGTAATGCTACATGGACAAACTTTTTGGCCAGAATTTTGGCCAACCCCCATGGTTTGCATTGAATATCATAGTGATATTCAATGCAAACCATGGGGGTTGGCCAAAATTCTGGCCAAAAAGTTTGTCCAAGTAGACTTTTTGTAAGGAGAATGAGCTCCCTTTACAAAACAAAGTGGAGGTGGGTCCCACAGCTTACCAAACTTGTCGGACTAAAAACATGGTTTTTCGGGCCTTGGATGGGTTTGATGAACAAGGGAAAAGTGATCGTCGAAAAATCTAGTTTCCAAAAAGTATATTTCGCGGGCCTTGGATACATCAAAATTTGTCTCCAGATTTGGTGTAAAAAGACAATTTTGCCCTCAAAGTTGGAAAAGTCAGGTTTCGGAGTCTCGAACAGGAACGGAGTCATCATGAAAGTTGTAGAGGTTAACAAGATAAGTCAAATAGGGTTAAAACACGAATTTTCGAAATCATGGATAATCCCCCCGTACTTACGCAACGTCAGTAGAAGACCCTCCAAGAGTCTTATTAAATCAAAAAGGGCTCTCAAAATCCCCAAAGCTATATGAAAGCTATTCTAATCTCAAACCTAAAACACAATCCACTAATAACACTTAAGACTAACACACGACTTAATTAGTGCTAATCGCGGTCACTCGGGTCGGGGTCATACAGTTCCGATTCCAGTGTCTTGTCATTCCACAATGGACACACTTTCCCTATTGCCCAGCCCCGGTGCACTTGTTAGCCTTGGCCACACCACCACTAGGACCATTCTTGTCTTTCCAGCCTTTGCCTTTCGGCTTAAACCTGGCATATGACTTTTCTGTCAAATTGACACTTGGCTTCTTGATAATACCCTCTACTGCCACCAGCCGGCTAAAAAGCTCAGTTAAAGTCAAACTCATTTTATTCATGTTATAGTTGAGCTTGAAATTATTAAATAAGTCTGGTAGCAACTCCAGGATAATATCAATCTGAGATTCTGCATCAATCTCAGCACCCACGACATCTAACTCGTTCAATGAATCCATTTTCAGAACGTGTTCTTGTACTAGAGTCCCTTCAGCCATCTTAGTGCTCATTACAGCTCTCATGGCCGCCTGTCTAGCAGGTTTGCCTTGGTCCCCAAACATGTCCTTTACATTCGAGATAATCTCGGATGCAATCTTAAAAGATTCATGTTGGTGTTGAAGAACACTTGACATAGATGCCTGCATGTAGCACTTGGCCATCTCGTCATCTTTTAGCCATTTGGTGTAAAGGTCCTTTTCATCCTGGGGTGTATTCTGGCCCAGGTTCCTGAGGGCAGGGTTTAGTAAGGACATGCTTATATCTCGAAGCGGTCAGGACTATATCTAGGTTTCTCTTCCAGCCCACGCAGTCGGATCCCACCAACTTATTTTGGTTCAGGATGGTTGCAAGGGGATTGAAGGTAGATGAATTCATGCTAAAAGACTGTTGCACACAACCATACATGCAATTAATAAATTTAAATGAAAAAAGGGTTCAGCATTCTACCAAATTTGTGAAATCCTCTAACCACTAAAATTCAGAATGCATCGGAATCCTGCCTCCTTGGGGAGTGCAAATGCCTCTTAAATATGGGGCGAATCAATATGAGTCTAATATGGGTCTAAGACTAATATTCTATGATCCCCTATCACTCATTATCATCTAGGTATCTCATACCAAAGAATGTGTGACTCCCGATTAAACTTTGGTTTCTAAAATACATGAGGCAAATCCTTGGGGATACTACGTCATTATTTTAATTAAGTATGACCCACCGATTAGCATTGCATGACAACCATTGCGAGCAGTGCCTCCTTAGGGAGTGCACCCCCACCCCGTCTCATCAATGCTATCCTAAGGAGATCCACATCTAGTAACTAATAAAACAAATGCCCTCCGTGGGGAACGGCCATTCTCTGATAACACGAGGCACCTTCCTATCTTACAATGGACCTATGGTGGAAAGCCATGGGGATTTCTAAAATAAATGCCCCGCTCCCACGTAATATTTTAGAATTGAGGATTTCCTCTTAGGTCTAAGGGCCCACATGATATAAACATACATCAAAACATCTCATGATAAGAATAATATTTGGATCTAAGTTAAATTTAGAATTATGGAAAGTTCAGTTAACAAGATTAGTATTTCCAGTGGGTCCATCTCATGGGTCCACCAATACTAATTCCTTATTTAGAACCCTTTCCAAAATATTAAATTGATTTGACCAATTACTATAATTGTTGTGTTCGGATCAGATTTTGGTAAGAAACAAAACATGCTAAAATAACAAGCAACCATGCAAATATAGAAAGTCTAAATAAAACAAGCATCCATACAAAATTAGAAATTCTAATTTTAGTAAGTCCTCTCCTCCACATGGCCCAATGTGGAAAGATGTCTTGGACTTCTTAATCTTCCAAACTCTTTGAGTAACTCCAAACTATTTGGCCATCCCAAACTCTTTAATAAGATCACCCTTTGCAATAACATTAACCGTAGCCCAAGGAGGTTGAATCTCAGTCTCATTGGAATTCAAAACATTAACCGGCCCTTAATACTTCTGGACTCGTCGTTTCATTATCATTCCTAAACCACCAACCGCCCCCCCCCCCCCCCCCCCCCCCCCAACAAAAAAAAAAAAACCCACCCCCTGCAGGTGCATCCGCCCTCCTTTCTCTCTCCTGCACTTCCTCCTCCTTTTCAGGTCTTCATGCTTTCCTTCATGAGGCAGCAATCAAAGTTTAGTTTTGAAACTCCCATCAGTGGTACCAAACCAGAGGCCTAAAGCTCTGCTGACCTGCATGCTGTCACAACGTGATTGTAGTAGGTCAAAGGAGTCCCTCAAACTCCTTCCCTAGCAACATTCCAAGAAGCAATTCTTCACTTGCCACTTCCTCCCACGAAACTACATTTAGAATGAAATATACTGTGATTTAGCTCCTGCAGCTAAATCTCAATTTCAACAGTCGTAAAAGATAAATCCCCTAATTATTTGAAAGCCGTACCAGCAAGGTTCCAACAATTCATTCACAGTATTTAGCATCACCAAATCCATACCAAACAAGATTAAGAACACATTCCAAATTTGTCTAGCAAAAGAAGCAAGGCAGCAATGCATTGTTAACATCCTCTACATCACTAAGCCATATATATTAAAAATGAAAAAGAAAGAAATATGCCCATTAACTATAATTTGATTCCTTCTTGAAGCTTATACATGGTAAGAACCTCATGAAGTATAATCACCCCACACAACAAGAATTCTGGGAGGATCTTCAATTCTCCACATATAGCACAACTCATTCACCATAAAATATTTCCAAATTCCAACAGTACAATCATAGAACGAATTAAGCAAGTAAAAAATAGGTCCTTCCAGATTCTCCCACTATACACAAGCCTCCTTTATTGTATAAATAAAACCTAATGCAGCAACCCCCATCATGTACATGAAGACCACCATCTCAGTATCACCAAGAGGTCATAAAAAAAAAGTAGCAGCCAACATAACCACCTAATATTTCACTATTCTCCCCCACCGGTGATTCCTTATTAGATGACAATGAATATAATAAAAATGAGGTGATGGCACAGACATTCAGGGAACACCAAGGAACTGCCCAGAATTGCACTCATAACCAGTAAGCCCCTATTTCCCAACCCAAGCATCAAAAAATAAAAACTTGCACTGAATCAAAGAAACAAGATATATCTACTAGTAAAATGTTGTTTGTCTCCTTATACATGTAACAAGAACGTTTTCTAACAGCCAAGTTCAGTAGAAAAGTTTCATACCACTATACTGTACCCTGCATTTTGAGTTTTAAGTAAACTTTAGGTCAGAGAAAGATTCAATAATTGAGGGGGAAATGTTCCAACATTCAATCTTTGGAAAAAAATAATCATTTACTTTAATCTAATAAGAAGGTATGCATATTCTCTAACAATCTTATTTCTAACAAGATAAAAGAAAGAAACAGATGGATGGGGTCACAGCACATATACAACATGTTCACCAATGGAAAACCTAGAACTGAAATTGGATGTGCACATTAAATCTACATGTGCGAGCACTTCATTTGAGTATCTATCAGCATTCTTTCTGTGCACATCAATATTGCCAGTAAAGGCAATCAAACAAATTTTAAAGTCATTTATAAGATAATATGAAACGAGGAACAATGAAAATATTGCTTTCAATGAACATGGAATGAAAAAGCCCTTTCACAGTTTCACTGCCTTCCATCTTCCGGTGATACTTTTAACAGGACTTTTCACAATAGATATATTAATTGAACAATATGGCCATACAATTAATTTCATCAATTAATGTTTTTTTGTGTGTGGGGGGGGGGGCGGGGGGGGGCACACTTATGTTATTGCTTGCCCTAATAAGTTTAAATTAACAATCAAAATGAGAGAAACTCTAAAAATTATCTTCATAATTTTAAATGTTTCATCCTCAAATCAATTCAATATTGAATCACCCATTTCCTTGTCATTCGGACTCAAAAAAAAAAAGTCAGCATGGAAAATTAAACCACTTTATTCTTTAATAAGATAGCAACTGAATAAATTCATAATTCTCCAATCCTCCACCAAATGAATGAACTCTCTAACTTTGAAACAGATAGACTGCTGCTCTGGTATCTTAGTAATACAACAGTTAGGCAAATCAGATGTGCAAACAAAGGTGTAGCTCCTTCAAAAGGGATCCCATAACCCACTCTGGTTAGGCATAAATAATAATAATAATAATAGGTACCCATTTGGATCTTCATAAACCGAGTTCGAGTAACTCAACATAGGTGTGAATGAAGGTTCATGCTTTTGGATAACTTGAGTTACCTTCAAGTGGCAGTTGTTTTGATCTTAGGACATGATCAGCTACAGTTAATTAGATTCACAGATAATAGGTCCAAAGAGTTCTTTGCCCATTTGTGAGGTTTCTCTGTTAAGAGAAAACTTCTGGGCATGGCCCATCATGTTGGGGTCCACCCCACGAACGGTTTGGATCATCAAGATGAGGCACCCAGATGGAATCATGGAACTTTTCAACATTGTACACTTGCTTACACTAAGATGTTCATCTAAAGACTGTTCATTTCCATAAACTGAAATAAAATGATACAACATCAAAACATAAGATTCTGAACAGACCCCATAATTGAAATTTCATATATCAAAGTCAGTCTGAAATTAACAGGGAAGGAAGGAAAAAATCAAAGAGAAAGTGGGGTGGAAAAGAGTTCTAACCTGAATCATTGATACAGGAAGGTCTCCATTGCAGGAGATGAAAATAATAGAGAGACACAGAGAATTGAGAAGAATGTAACTTGTGAAAGTCAGCTGGGAGACTGACTTGCGGTGCTGAGGCGACACGTGACATGGCTGATAAAGTTGGACATCTGTTCAAATCTGATCTTACTATGATCACTGCCGTTCAATATCTGGAGGTGAACTAGCAACCTCGACAAAAGGTTAAAAGGGTTGTAATAAAACTTGTAATAGGAGCTGTGTTTTTACTTTTTTATTTTTAAATAGCTGTTTATTAAGTAGTGAACCACATATAAGAATGTCAATGAACCTCCCATTAATTAATTATTTAAAGGGACGTTTTGTTGGCACACAAGAATTTACTCTGCCAACCATGAAAAAAAAAAAAAAAAAATAGAAACAAATCTTAAAGTAACCCTCCTCCCCTTCCCCATGGGGTTGTAAAAAGGTCAGTCTGGGTCCATGATGGACCTAGAACCGAAATCGTTAAGGGGAAGGTGGAACCGGATTCGGACCCAGAATCGTTTCAGAATCAGTTTCTTGACTCCGGAATCGGAATCAAAATCATATATGGGGACGGGTTTGGATCCGGATCCAAATCTAGGTAAAGAATGATATTAAGAAATAAGACTTTTAGGAGAGATTTTCGAAAATTGATGTAATATGTCAAGTCTCGGGTATGAGCCAAAGTGGAGCTGGACCATCATCCATTTACTTATTGGGGCCTAAATAAGGATCCAGACCCGATTTTTAACGGATCGAAACCTTAAGGTAATCGGAGAATTTGGAACCCATTTACATCCCTACTTCCCCCCGTCCACCCTCCCCCCCCCCCCCCGTCGCCGGCTGGGAGGGAGACTCGCCCTCCTCTCTCTTCCTCCCTCCCCCTTTATTTTTATCTCCTTCTCTCTCTCTCCCTTCCTCTTTTTCTCTCCCTCCCTCCCTCCCACGGTTCCTTCTCCTCCTGCCCAATTACCTCACGCCCTCCCCAACCAACTTCCCCACCTTCATTTTCCTCTTTTCTTCATCATCTTCTTCTTCTTCTTCTCCTCTCTCTGCCCAATCCCTTCCGTGGGGGTTTGAATTCAGGCCGCCCAATCGGACGTCGCTGTGGGAGGGAGAGAGAGAGAGAGAGAGAGAGAGAGAGAGAACAAAGGGCGAAAGTGGGGGAGGAAGGGTGGGAGAGGGAACTAATGAGCCTCTGCTGCCAACGTCGCCGAAGCCAGAGGAGGAGGGTGGAGCCGAAGAGGATGATGGGGAAGGGGAGGAGGGTGGAGGGGGTGGTGGTGAAGGAAATGAGGGAAGAGGGTAGTTTAGGAAAATAATTAAAAAAAATTGTGTGTGTGGGAATAGAATTCTTTGCTGTGCCAATAGAAGCTCCCTTACTTGAATGACCCAACTCAATAAATCTAGGCATGGACCTACTCAATGGAGTATTTTGGGTTGGGTCTGGTTTTATGTCAAATAGGGTCCGAGTCCAAATACTTGTTTATAACATATCTAACAAAATAAAAATATATGTTTATGGATAGAATATAAATATATGTAATTAATATTCTTGTGCATCCAATGTGCATGGTCTGGCCCCAACCCCACAAATTATGGGATATATGCAGGATGCGAAATTTTACTCTTGATGGACCCGGATATCAAAATTGGGGTGAATCTCATGCCTCTAACCCCTTAATCAATGGCCTATAAGTTTAACATCTTAATACTAAAAAGAGAAATTAACCGTCGATCTAACTGTCTAATCCATTCGGTGGGGGCGAGCTCCAATGGTAGGTGACTATTAGAGGGTGTTTGCATGTGTGAATGGTTCAGATGGATCATTAGGTGGGCCCATTGGAAGTTTTCATTGTAATACGGTGAGAGGAGTTCTCCCAGAAAGATTTGTCTATATATCATTTTTTATGCCAAATCCATTCCCACCCCAACCCCCAAAAAAATAAAAATAAAAATAAATAATTTTTACCTTCTCTTCCCTCTCCAACTTTCTTTGCTCCAGAGAGTTTTAGAAAGTAATAAGGATAGTACTTGCAACAACGCCCCGTTCTTAGCTCGAGGCAAAAAGTAAGATATTACATTTTTAATTTATAAGATATTAAAATTAATTATAAACATATAAGAATATATTCATACATATTTATATAAAAACAATCAACACATATTCAATCATAAATACAAGTGTTATCCTCACATAGGCCAATGGTCATTTCAATCCCTCCGCACAAATTTCTTCTCTACCCTTTTGAAGTATCACCAATACCATTTAAGAATCGATCAAACCGTTTTTTAGCTCTAGATTTAAAAAAAAAAAATGGATCAACATCTTAACTTTAAAAGCCATAAATTATGAGACTTTAAAACCACATGCTAGTGGTTTTTTATCCTAGTAATAATTAGCCCACATTGGATCAATGTATAGATCTCTTAATTATGAGTCCATGTGGGCCCACGGAAGTGTAAATATGATGGGGCAAACCTAGAGTCATTTGTCTATATAATCATATCAGAAAATGATGCCTATAAGATTCAATAAAAAAAAAAACTCCAAATTCAAAACATTTTTATCACAAGCCCATCCATGACGTGGTCTACCAGAAGGTCGGGTCTAATTTTCGTTCACGTGTGACAATCTCTTAATAGAGTATAGCTCTATTTGGAAACTAAAAGAAAATGATATTTTTAATGAAAAATTTATCAGTGTGAACGATTGAAAGGTGGCCCCATATATTAAAATAAAAAGATGACAATCTTGAGAGGATGGAAGATAGATGGTGTTGAGAGAAAAAATAATCTATAATCAATATTTTCCTAAAAAACTAATATCTATGCATAATCCATGAGTGGGTCCCACTGCAGAAATAAGTTAAATGTGCGGGGCCCACTAATTGATTTGCATCCACTAAGAAACCAGACAACGGCCAATAGGCTTGCCTCCCTCCATCAGTGGGGCCCACTCTTAAAAAAAGGGGTTAAGAGAAGGCCATTGGGATTTCATCCAATACTGGAGTCCAATCTTGAAATATATTTAAGACGAACTAGTGCCCACTACTGGATACATCCATTTAGGGAAAAAAAAAACTGAAAGGAGAATAAAGGAGCAACAGTTTAGATTTCAATCATCAGTAGGGCCCATAAAACATATTTAATATGGGACTCATTGATGATTGAAGATCTAAGGAAAAGAAAACAAACCGTTGATGATTGAAGATCTAAGGAAAAGAAAACAATCCGACTATAAATATTTGCTTATAATTTGAATAATGACAAGAAATAGGACTCAAGTTCAAACGTTTATAAAAATCTAAGGATGGTATTGTCTTTTGGTTTCTATCAAAAGATAAAGTAAGATAATTTTAGAAAGTAACGAAGGTATTAAGGAACCCACCATATTTTTTCTTTTCCATTGATAAACATGTTTCCATATCATTGTCATCCTTACATAGGCATAGTGGGATCTACCTCCAACCCTAGTCATTTAAGCTGGAGTATTTCTTTAGTGCCTGTTTGTCAATTTACTCAGTAAAACTAATGTAAAGCCTTCATTTTTCAGAAAAGAAAAGACTAAGGATCCTATCAAAATGACACAAATTCAAAATTTCCTCCTTTTTAAAAAAAAAAGTTAAAAAACAACCCCCTTTCTTTACTAAAAGATTTAAAAAAAAAAACCCTACTTTTTACACAAAAAGTAAAAAAAATTCTCTACCAAACAACTAAATAGAAAATACCATCATAATCCGCTTATATTTTATTTTCTCTTGATTTGATGCTTTACTTTACCTTTATTTTACGAGAAAATTACCAAACAGGCCCTTGAGTTATTGAAAAAATCTCACCAAAGAAAATTTAAAATAGCCCTATAATGTGGATCCTCTGGGGGCCTACATAATAAAAACTCGAACCCCACAAAAGAAATCTCAGATTTTCTATAAATAATTTAACCAATTGGACCTAACGTCAAATTGATCTATATAAAAATTTTAAATTATTTATAATATTTTGTTTGAGTGTTTTAAAAGTTATTACGGATTGCCAAAGACTAATAGCTAAAATTGTGGAATATTCTTTCGATTAAAGTTGCCCAAGCATTGAGAAACTCGGGACAGCCCCATGGTAAGATGTTCCATCTCACACTCTTGCTCTCACAGTTTTTACCACTCATCCGACTAGGGAAAAAAAAAAGCACAAGCATTACCATATTCTGACCTTTTACTCTTTTACCCAAACAGAGAGAGTGGGGGGTATGGAAACCCTTTAAACTCTCCACTCTTACTTTCCCTTTCATACTCCAATACCGCATCACCTCAAATGGAAAACTTTTTTTTCTTACAATATATAAGTGTCCAACGGGTAGCTCAGTTGGCCTAGGATCACGGTTTACATCCGGAGGTTGTAAGATCGAAACTGCACTACCACATTGGGGTTACATGGGAGTTTACCCGGCTTCCCTCTAGGCTCAGAGGGATTGGTCCAGCCCAAAGGATTGGGAACCCTCCAATAACAAAAAAAAAAAAAAAAAAAAGTTTCGAAATCCATGAATCTATTTGAAATCATCTGCCATCATTCATATTTCATCGTCCCATATTTGTCTCCCTTAAAATACCTATAGAAATATGGAAGCAGAAGAAGGAGCTTCTTATTTATTTATGGAGAACAAGAACTAAGAGTGGATCTCAAGATTTTATATCTAACCCCATCACTCTCTATGAACTTAAAAACAACTTCTGCAACCCAATCTCATTTTGAATAATTTCACAAAAGCAGACCTTTTCACTTTGTTTATGGTCACTTTCACTTACGATGTTGTTCGTAGGCTGCCTTGTGGTATGTATTTAAACATTACGGTGTGGCCAACAACTTAATTTCCAACTACATATTTAGATGGCCTTTTAAGTAAACCTTTGCTTAGAGAAAGTTTATAGTGTTGCCCTCGTGACAAAAGGTCCCATCCCCCGATACCTAAATCTCTCATGAGAATAATTGAATAGGGAAGTTAGGTCTCTCGATTGAATCCACAATAACTTATGCATTTAAGAAGAAAAACCCAATCCCAATCTAAAGATCCCAACAATTCTCTACATTTTCCAACAAGATCTTTACACCTTCCTACATAGGACAAAGTTTCTTTACTGGTTATGAGAGATGTATCCAACTGCAGATGCTAAAATATATGTTTTCTCCTTGTGTGCCGCGCTCCAAAACCGAATTACTACCGCTATCCGCATCTCAGGGCACAAGGTTAGAATTATGGAATAATTGTCGGCGCACCACTCACCTACGCTCTGTGGCACCTTGGTTGTCTCTACAAGATCTGCCTTAGAGGCAAGGGGGTGTTAAACCTACAACACTAAGGGTAGTAAAGTCCAGCACGACAGCTTAGTAGACGGTTAAAATGAATAACATGGCATGCTTACTGCAAATATGCGTATAAAGACAGATAATTGTAACATGATGCTAAATAAAGTTTATAACTAGGCAAGTAGTGCATGTATAGTAAGACTCTGCCGAAACAACATAGATTAAATATAAGACAAGTTTAATAGATCAAATGCTTTCTAACAAATTGGCAAACCACATGAAGCTAAATTTTCTTAAATGAACGGTCATGACCATGGGTAGAACCAAGCAAGCAAGTAATAAATTGTACAATAATAGTAAGTCGCACTCATAAAAGAGAGTTTAATATGTGGTCATCGAATTGAATACTGTGAGTAGTACCAACAAGTGTGCGTCAAGCCATAATTGTATTGCGGATAGTGATAATAACAAATTCAAACCCCCAAAATGGTTGGGTTTGACCGAAATGGGATTGAAGTTGAGTGGTTCTAACTCGAGAATTTAACACAAAAGAGTTTAAGACCATTCTATGTTTGTCATCTTGAACTCTCTGGGGAGTTTGAGGTCTCATTGGGTGCCTGTAGGGGCCCCATGGCTTCAAGGCTTACATGTGGCCTTAATCCTTTCAACGGGATCCATAGCTCAATTAGCTACTACCTCGAACTCTTTTAGGGTACATCAAACAAAAGAAAAAATAATAATATTGTGCTGGATGTATAGTGTAAATGTGAGAGGAGAAAAGTGCATGCATATGACAATTCTATTTCAACAACTAGAGATCTGAGCCTTACACTAAGCTTCTGGTCTGTCCGGTATTCGGACTGCCAGTACTCTTGTCTACAGAGAGATCACAGAGATGGTTTCTTTTAGAAGGGAAGAAGGCCTCTCAGGGCGCCCTTTTCCCTTCTAGATGAGATTTTCCCTTTTGGTCCCTTCCCCCCTCTCCCGATCAGCGTCCCTTCCTTATATAAGGCCCTTTGCATGTGCCTCTCCTTTTTTCCTTTCCGCTGCCTCTGTCTATGGACGAAGGCAGGGTTCCCACAACTGGGTCCCTTTTCTTTTCTTTCCGCTGCCTTCGTCCCTGCCTTGGTGATATTACTGTGGTGGGACACCTCATTCTCCCCTTTCGTTTGTTAGTTTACTTTTGCTGATAGGTGGGGGTCATTGTTTCCAAACCTGCCTTAGCCGATTTTATCGAGACGGGCCCTCCTTATAATACCTCAAACTACTGTGGGCCCATGACCCATTACATTTTGGCTCGTAACTTTCGTCGTGCCTACATATTGCCTCCCCTCAATTAGTCGGGGAAGGTTTTGATCTTTAGGCGAAGGCTTTTGTGACTGGTTGAGGTTTTGTGCATGGCGTTCTGGGGTTAATGACGTCTTCTTTTTTCTGTTCCAGGTGGGGCCTCCTCGTCTTCCAGGGCCGCAGTCCCTACTATTGGGCCAAATCTCCCGGAGTCGAAGAATCACTCTCCTCCAGAAGAGACTCCTTGAGCGCGCCCTCTATCACTCTATCATACTCTGATGACGATGGAGTGATCTCCCGCTTCATCTTCTTGCCCCGATTTTATCTTTGGGAATCGTCACTCAGATTCCATTCATCATGGGGAGTCGGTTCCTCACACTTCATTGTCCAGGGAGGGTCAATGCTTCTGGTACCCCCGAAGTCATCCATCTCGTGGTTTTTTATTTCGGTAAGACCCTGATTCGAGAGGAAGATTCTATTGACTTGGTGGAACTGCACGAATTGGACCGAAGTTTGCTGGTCGGTGGTGACAAACCTTCTCCCTCCTCCACTTCTGTGCGTAGGCGTTTCCTTTTTCCTTGCTCGTTGGATGACCTGCCCTCTTCTTATCGAGGGGAACTTCGTCCGCTTATCCGAACCCTCTTACGGTCTTTCGATGGTGGCTTTCTTGGAGCTTTGAAACCAAAGGGGTGTCTGAATTTTGAGTCGGGTTGGGAGCGGTGGTCTCAGTTTGTGCTCTTCTTTTTGTAACCTCTGCTAAGTGATATCGAGATTTTTGGGGCCATTCAAGCCACAACCGTTCGCTTCTATATCCCCATTCATACTTTTGGGACAATGTTAAGGACTTATTGTCCGGCTAGCAATACATGTCTTACCCCAGTGGGGGAACTTGGCCTTTCGCTTCTGGAGATGAAAGCCATTACTGGCTTGCCCATTTTGGGTGGTTTATACAAGGAGTACATCCATTCTAAAGATGAGTTTGCCGGTATAAGAAGGGATTCCCCTGAATCCGCCGCCACCCTGGATGTCTTATTTGATTATCATATAGACCAGGCTATGTCTCGTTCTAAGAGGGATGTCCTTCATACCCACTGGTTGTCATTTTTTCACGGGGAGAGTTCTGTTTCAGACAGGCGGAGAGCTTGGCGCAATTTCTCTACCCCGCACACTCGTGGTTATTTCTTATATCCTTCGCTAGTGGGCTGATTATTGGAGACACTACGACTTCCCATCTTCGGTGGTATGTTGTTTCGCTAGGGAAGTATCTCCAATTGGGCAAGGATCTGATTTTTATAAGTGGCATTAGTTGCCCTCGCATACTGGGAACCAAGATTTTGGCCAACAAAAGGAGCCAGAAGGCCACTGGCATTAGCTTTCTGGGAGCATCGATGGTGAAGATGCGCCGGTCCTTGATGACCGCTCCTAGGGGCTCGGCGGACCCTCCTTTTTCCCTTAGCGGGTCACTTGCTTGAAGCTCTGCGGATTCTTCTGACGAAGCCGACTGGACTAGCAATGACTTACGTGCTCTGAAGGATCTTGTGGGGCTTATCGCTGGTGCTTCTGTTCTTTCGGAGGGTGGCGGCTCTCCCTTACCTCCTCCTGATGGTATATTGCTTGGCAAAGAAAGCAATGTGGATGGTGCGAGGGAAGTCATGTCAGAGACCACCGCGCTTACCTAGAGGGTGAAGGGGAGAGTTTTCTTTCTAACCAGCCTTCCATTACTCCGCAGTTGCTTTCAAGTCTCTACTTTCTCTTTTTTTCTACTTTCTTCTTATATTCCCCTTCCTTTGTCGTCTTTTTTTTTTTTGTCAGTGGTCGTTCATACCTTTATGTCATTTATTTAAAAAGGATGGAAAGGGAGGGGGGGCTGGTGCTTTATCGAGCTCGCTTCGTTTGTCTATATAAGCGCTTCGCTCATATGGTGGTGTGACTGATTTTTTTCTATCATTAGGTGAAAGGGCAACAGATCCTTCGGTCCAAACCCAATCTTCAGGCTCCCTCGGTTCAGTTTCTTTGATTGCTCGGGATAGTATTACGATGGAGGTTTCGAACGCCCCGATTAAGCTGGCTAGGACTTGCGCGGGGAGAGGGTCTCTTCTATTCTCCCCTTTTTTAGCGATCCTTGCTGTGATCTAGCTCTTTCCTCCTTTGGGAGGGGTTCTCCTACTGCTATTCATCGTTTGTCGGTGGCTGTCGGTGTCCTCCGATCCTTCTTAGACGTGGAACATCAATCTCCTGTAACGCCCCAATTCCGGATACCGAGAAAATCGTCGGAATATCCGAAGTTGGCGCGCTACTTCCCGGAAAATCCGAGAACTTCTAAGATCGTAGATCCGCAGTGAGGTCCAATTTAAAACTTTTATACAGTGTAATATCAATGGTTAAATTGCGGAAGCATGTGAAGTAAAACGGAAGCAATAGGTATCATGATATATCAAATATGAGCAGAACTGTAGTCCAGTTTAAAAATATCAACTGATAAGATCAAAGATTAATTACATTTTAATTGCTACCCAGCTCACTACAAAATCGCTCTAAAAACCCAAACAAAGGTAAACTCTCAAAGCCCATGTATTGGCTCTCCAACCTCAGGCTCGACATCTGGGTCGGCCGGTCCCCAACCATAATCTCTAGCTACAGGCGCCTCTACGAGCGCAAGCACATCGTCTGCGTACTCGGGGTCAAGACCTAAGCACCAAAATGGGTCAGATCTAAAGATCTGGCAAGTCACAGTATACAAGTAACATAGGACAATATGTATCAAAAGAGTAGAGATAGTTACACAATTAAGGAATATCAAAGTAAATGATCTAGGCAGTTGAGCAAGATAAACATATAGAATCAGAACAATATATATAGCATCTAGTCTAATACAATATGCCACATTCACACGAGCTGGATACCGCGGGATATTATGCCGCGGCCTTCCCATACAGAACACAGTCGCGGGGGGGAATCTCACCAGTGATGGGGATAACTAACCCAGCAAACAGTCACACGCACCAGTCTCACCACACTCGTCACTCGGGGAGATTGGATTCAGTATCACACCATCTGTCTAAAACATAACTCATCATGATAGCTCACTCACACTCATAAATAGCTCCTACCAGTGATGATCAGTCCAGAGGCTGAGCTTAAATCAATTGAGTGAATGTCAATGCCGACTCGAGGAAACTCTAAAGGTCGGTGTCAGTCTAGGCTTTGCCTTGCGTGAACAATGTCATAACAGTGTCTCTAAGAAATTCCAATATCAAATCAGTCTATTGATTACAATCCCAGTCCAAGCCCACTCGTTGGATCCATACCAAGGCCCATCAACACATGGCCTGGTCTAAAACAGTCCAAACGAGGTATCCAATCCATTTCCACTAATAAACAGTCCATTCTCATCCAATGAGTTATAAGTCTAATACAATACACCTTTCCAATTCTAAGGGTATGACACATCCATACTTAGGCCATAAAAGGGCCTGCCTAGCCACAGACACGGGTCAGTGTTCTCCCAACCGCACCATCGGGTCACCTCTAAGATATCCTAAGTTCAGGTCATCCATTTCCTTTTAATTAACGGTTATCAGCTATAGTAAGGACATAAGAGTGACAGTAATAAGAAAGGTGAAGTATAAACTTCAAGTATGAGAATCAATAGGAAAAATAGCAATAGTCCAACCTAGGTAATGGACCATATTCAGGTCTAGGTCTAGGTCCATCTCAGGTAATTTGATCTCTAAATGGAATCTCAGATGCCAAATGATACAGTGTTTGGTGCTCCTGATGTTACGGGCATTATTGACAACATTTAAAGATCGAATCATCGTAGATTAAACAACCAAAACCCTACTTGGCGGTCCCCACGAGTCAAGGCTGAGCCACACCATTGACTCGGGCTTGGCACATCAATAAAAGTACATTTGGATGGTCAATGGGCCCCACAAACGATCACAACCTCATAATACTGAAAACTGGAAAATCACTGAATTCAGTGTGCTCGGTCGACCTGGCACTGGGCTCGGTCGATCGAGTACACTGGATGTTGACCCCCAGGTCGACCCTGTGAAGTGTGCTTGGTCGACCTCCTGGCCTGGTCGGTCGACCGAGTGCACTGGAAAAACTGGGTCAGGCACCTGGCAGGCATGCTCTGATCTCAGGCGTTTCATGTGTGCTCGATCGACCTCCTGGCCTGGGCGGTCGACCGTGCAAACTGAAATCCTGGAAAATTGATGTCCCAGCTCTCAGCCATTTCCACTGCAGGTCATGTGTGCTCAGTCGACCTGGAGCAGGGCTCGGTCGACCGCGCATACAGGATTTCTGGGTCTGAGGGAAAATCCAACTCCTAGTTATTTTCTGCAGAGTATGTGTGCTCGGTCGACCTAGAGCAGGGCTCGGTCGACCTAGAGCAGGGCTCGGTCGACCACACACACTGAACTGTCAGTTCTGCAGGAAAATTAACTAAGACTTGTTTTTCTCAGATTTTTGTGTGCTCGGTCGACCGGGCTGCAGGTCGGTCGATCGGGCACACGCAGATTGCAGAAAACCCAGATTTCAGGGTTTCTTCTCCTTCAACCCAGTTTTCCATTAAAACTCCTCCAATCTCGCCCAAACATCACCAAATCAATATAAAACACAAAAACCCTTCAATGCACTACCATCCAACACCGAACGGGCCATTGA
This sequence comes from Cinnamomum chago, assembly GCA_038049695.1. Classification (NCBI taxonomy): domain Eukaryota; kingdom Viridiplantae; phylum Streptophyta; class Magnoliopsida; order Laurales; family Lauraceae; genus Cinnamomum; species Cinnamomum chago. The sequence continues at coordinate 21,969,876 of CP142462.1, read as the reverse complement.
TCTTCCAAACAGGAGAATCTCATCCATTAATGCCCAAATTCCATCTATACTAAGCTCAAAGGTAGATCTATAGATATACATTAACTGAATGAAAATTGCAGAATCAATGAAAATAGAAACATACATTCTATGTTAAATATGTATATTGCATTTGCCTTAACTGAAATGGAAGGTTGTAGAGAGAGAGAGAGAGAAGAGAACCAATCCAAGGTAGGAAGAAATCCCAGCTCCTAGGGTCTTCTCAAGCACAAAACTAACTCAGAACTTAGAGAAAGGAGAGGGGAAATGAAGAAGATGAACAGTAGCTAGGAATGGCTTGGGAAATGTGCAGTATTTATAGGATGGGGTTTGGGCTAAAGACCATAATACCCTTCTAGTTTCTATAGAATTAGGGTTAGGGTAGAGGGCATTTAGATCTTTAGGTGATGTTTCTAGAATGTTCTTTAAGGGATACCCCCCTATAGTAAACACTAATATCTAACTAGGGCCTCCATTCACTAACTAACCCTAGAAATTGCAAAAGACCCCTATAAACCCTATTACTAATAGAACTAGACTAATCTAACTAAAACTTAGGAAAATACATAACTATCCTTACTAACCCATTAATTAGTATAATTAACTAATATACTATATTAATTAGTATTAAAAATTCAAATTGAGGGCCCACAAGGGGTGAGGCCTCACATCTCCTCTGTCGAAGTTAGCAGAGGATTTAGCTTATTATGAAGAGACTGTGGCTTCTCCACTTCAGATGGTGCAGTCTTTCAGGAATCCATTTCTTATATTGTTTCTAAGGTCGTGCGTGTCTTGGTTTTGTGTGTTGAACTCACACGCCTCGGAAAGGGCCCTGCATTGGCTGTAGTTGAGCCCCTTCTTCTTGCTTGAAAGGGGGTCATAGAGTTTGAATATGCCGCTGTTTATGATCGGGTAGCTGTAGGTACCCCGCAATTAGAATCTGCCTCGCAGGATCTTGATCAAAAGCGGTCTTGTCTCAACAAAGTGGTTAAATCGGAGAGGGATCTGGTGGCTCAGCTGGAATGCCTTCGATCTCGCCGCGTGTCTTAGAAAAGGAGGCCTTCAATCTTGATGTATTGGTGAAAGATCGGTGGTGTTCTTTGGAGCTTGATTCTTCTAATATGAAAGGGCTCGAGCAATCTCTGAGTTTAGTTGATGCTGATTTACGTAAGATATCTTCGGACCCTACTTTTGTTTATGAAGTCAGAGCTAGTTATACCTCCTCTGTAGAGTCTGAGGCTCGTGGTTGTATTGAGGATGTATTTTTTTCCTTACGAGAATTGAAGTAATGAAGGAAAATTTTGTTTAGTCCTTGTATCTTCCCTTTTATTTCTTTTATTTCCTTTTTTTTTTTGTGGGTGTGATACAACCGTAGTTTCTTGTATTGATTACTAGTGTAACTCTCTGTTCTACCTCCACAGTTGTTATGGCCACTGAATGCTAGAATTGTTAATAGTTGTCTTATTAGGTATATGCCCCAGGATCGGGCGCGTGACTCTAACCCCTACGGAGTGTCGCCACTTGTCCTTGCAGGTCCTGCCTTTCGTAGGGTCGGACGCTCGACCCGTGCCTCTGCATAGTTCGCGGGTTCTAGTGGGTCTTGCCTTTGCAGGGTCGGACGCTAGACCCGTGCCTCTCTGTAGTTCGCGGGTTCTAGTGGGTCATGCCTTCATAGGGTCCGACACTCGATCCGTGCCTCTGCGTAGTTCGCGGATTCTGCCTCCGCCTTTGCAGAGTTCGCAGACTAATGACCCCTGCCTCTACAGAGTTCACAGGCTGACAACCCCTGCCTCCGCAGAGTTCTCCTCATGAAAAGAGCTCGGCGTAGTTTGCAGGTTCTAGTGGGTCATGCCTTCGCAAGGTTAGACGTTCGGCCCGTGCCTCTGCGTAGTTTGTGGGCTCTGTCTCAGCCTCTATATAGTTCACAAACTGATGACCCCTGCCTTTGTGGAGTTCGCAGGCTGATGACCCCTGCCTCCGCGTTGTTCTCCTCATAAAAAGAGCTCTGTGTAGTTTACAAGTTCTAATGGGTCATGACTTCCCAAGGTTGGACGTTCAGCTCGTGCCTCTACGTAGTTTGCGGGCTCTGCCACCTCCTCTGCGGAGTTTGCAAAATGATGACCCCTGCCTCTGCGGAGTTCGCAGGCTTATGACCCCCGGCTCAGCAAAGTTCCACTATTGTATGTCCTTGTGAGGCACACTTTCTGTAGTTAGAGCATCGAGGCGCCCTTACCTCATAAAAGGAGCGCCTTACCTTAGGGATGTTGACGTTGACGTGACCCTTCGGGCTCTACCGGCGTTTCGATGTGGTTGCTTTCATGATTGCCTCGATTTTGTGCAGGCAAAGGAAGTCGTTTCGTCTTCTCTCTCAATTTTTTTTATTTGCCTTTATGCGTGTGGCCCGAGGAAGCTTTGCTTTCGAGGGGTCGATTGGCATTACCTGGGGGGTTTGCCTCCGTAGTGGTCTTATCTTCTATATATATACAAGAAGGGGTTTTGGCTCCCTTTGGTGCTTTTAAGAAGAACCAGCGCTTTCTCGCCTTGCTTTGGTAGGGAAAGAAAAAAAAGAAAATTTCCTTTTTGGTTATGCGCTGCCTTTTCCTTCCTCTGATGTCTGGTATAGGGAACAACACTTACTCTGAGAGTGGGTCGAACTCTCCTCCTACGGTGGAGGCATGTCACGAGGCCCAAATTAGCGCCCCTCCAGGCTACACTTGTCGGGACTTCCTGATCAACCATACACAGGTTCTCTTCCGCAATATGGTCGACTGGTCCACAGATGAGCTCTGTTTAGCACCCAAATACATGGTCCCTTATCTAGGTCTTCTGGGGAGAACCGAGTACCCTACCTTCCACGCCGAGAACCTGCTTCGGCTATTAAGATATTAGGCCGGCATGGTTGGGATGATAGAGGGGATGTCGGATGAACTCTTGTCAGTCCACATAATTCAATGGGAGTCTCTAAACTCTCACTTCGAGTTAGTTGAGTCGAACCACACCCTTCTGATTGTGGAACGGTAGTTGACCGAGGCGATGTGGGCGCTTCGCAGACTCCGTGCCAATCCGCAAGGTCAAAACGAGTACGTGTGGCGTCTAGCTACGGCTAAGGATCGAAAGCGGGCTATGGTCGAATAGACGGATGGGCTGCATCGGCGCGTTGACGGGATGCGTCATTCTGCATCCTAAGGCATTCCTTTTGTACCACTAGTCGGATCTGGCGTTGACACTTTCCTTGGTCGGGGTTTTCGGCAGAAAGTCGAGAGGAGCTTGAAGGTCATTCTCGACCGGGCTAGTCGTATCCTTTGACCTTCGCCACCTGCTTCAATCATTTTATTGATGCAGCTCCTTTCATGCTTAGTGTTGTTTCTCTCTCTTTTCCCCATTTTTTTTGTTTTATCATTGTACAGGCGCTTGTTGCTCCTTCTCTTTTTCTTTTTTTTTGTAATGAAGGAAGTATGCTTTTCACCTTTTGTTTTGTTTTTTTGTTTTTTTTTAAGAAATGCCGAGGCGCAACGCCATCTACTTCTGAATGGACCACGTTTTTATGGTTCAGCCTTTTCGTTATTCTGGAAGCGCTACCCTTGTCGAGTTGGGGTTTCTTTCGATGTCCCCCATTACTTGTATCAGGTATTATCTACTCCAATTTTATCAGGTTGTCCCTACTTCGGGATTAGTAGTAGTATTTCGAAAGGGATCTCTCATGGCTACTCGTAAGATTAGCAGCAATATTTCGGCAGGGAGCACTGCCTCTACTCCGTATACTAGAGAGAATGGAGTATAGCCTATTGGGTCCTCGGCGGTCGTGCGATATGCTCATAGTGCTTCTGGTAGCCGCTCGCTCCACTCCCTCATGTTCCTTGATACCACATTTTTCAAGATTTTGCATATCGTCTTGTTAAATGCCTCCACTAGGCCATTCGCCACTGGGTTGTAGGGGGAGGAGCGATGACTCTCAATTCCGAGCTTCCGGCACAACCTCTGGAAATAATCCCGGAACTGGAGGGCCATTATCATGAATGATTCTTCTGGGTACCCCAAACCTTTATACCAAGTTCTTTTTTACGAAATCAATAAGACTCGTTGCTTTCACTTCATTGAGAGGGACAGCCACGGCCCATTTGCTGAAATAGTTGGAAGCGACCAGTATAAACCTGTGACCCTGACTGGAAGGTAGGCGATAGGTTCGATGACATCGATAGCCCACATGTCGAAAGGCCAAGAGGGGACAGTTGGATGTAACGGTTCTGGAACGCAATATATGTAGTTCGTGTGCTTCTGGCATTCTTCACATCTCTTAGCCAGTTCCATTGAATTTCGGACCATTGTTCGCCAATAATATCCTTGTCGCCGCACCCTTTCGTACAGCTTTGGCCCTGGCGATGGGCCCTGCATATGCCGTTGTGCATTTCAGCAAGCATCTTTTTTCCTTCTTCCTCATAGAGTCATCTGATCAGTATCCCGTCATAGAGCTGGAGGGCCCTTCTCCTGATGTTGACCTTTTCCCTTTGGGTCTTTCGGAAGGATCCCATATTTCAGGAAGCTTGTGAATGGATGTCTCCAATCTTCCTTTGCACGGAGGATTCCGACACTGGCGACCGTGGGGGTGTTGCCAATGCAGTCTGCAATTGCGTCTTAAGTTCCCAGGTTTGGCATCAATCTTCTTTCTTTGATGAGGATTTTGCAACAAGTACATTCTAGTACTGCCATGGCGGTTGCAATACCGACCAAGGCTTTAGCCTTCGCATTTAAACTCCATGCCACGTGCATGATTGTTGCATGCGAAAACCACAGCAGCAAGGCTCTTGCTCGTCGGTGGTAGGGCATTATGTCAGGTTTCCTCGCCTCATATTCTCCATTGATCTAGTTTACTATTAGCTTGGAATCTCCGAAAATTTCTAGACGCCTGATCCCCATTGTTAGCACGATTTCCATCCCCATGATCACGGCTTGATATTCTGTGATATTGTTAGAACAATGCTTTGTTATTGTGAACACATGAGGTATCAGATCGCCCTGGGGAGATAAAAAGTGGATGCCCACACCTGATGCCCCTACTCCGTATTCCGTTGTGCGAGAGGCTCCATCAAAGAATAGTTGCCAATACACATCTTGTGTCATCAACACTTGTACAGAGGAGGGAGTCTCGCCCTGTATTGGTTCCGTAAGTTGAGATCCCTTCGACAGCGGGTGTGCTGCTAAAAAGTAAGCCAATGCCTGACCCTTCACAGCCTTCTGTGGGACGTAATCAATATCGAATTGCGAGAGCAACAACACCCATTTGGCCATCCTGGGGCTGAGCAGGCCCGCCTTGGTCATCAACTTGAGCGGGTTTACCCTCGACACCAGCTGCGTTCGATGTAGCATCATAACTTGTTCAGAGCGAACATCAGGCCCAAGCATTCCTTCTCTACTAGAGGGTAGTTGTGCTCTGCCCCGATCATGACTCGACTGAGGTAGTAGAGGGCCACCTCTTGTCCATCGTCATTTTTCTAAGTCAGGAGTGTGCCCATAGAATGGTCCAATGCGTTGGTGTATAGGATAAGATCCCTTCTTGGGATTGGTTCCATCAAGACCGGGGATTGCGTGAGGTATTCCTTCAGGTTTCTGAAGGTTGCGTTGCATTCGAAGTTCCACTCAAACATGACACCCTTCTTTATGATTTCAAAGAATGGCCTGCATCTCCCTACGAGATTGAATATGAACCTGTGTATGTAGGCTAGCCTTCCCTGTAGGCTTCTAAATTCCTTTATTGTCGATGGGCTAGCATTTTTAGTATGGCTTCCACCTTGGCCAGGTCCACTTGTATTCCATCTTTTCGAATTATGAACCCCAAAACTTTCCTGAGATCACCCTAAAGAAGCACTTAAACGGGATCATTTTTAAATTATGCATTCTTAGCCGCTGGAAGACCTCCCTGAGATCATTCAAGTGATCGCTCCCGAGCCTGCTTTTTACTGCCAGATCATCGACATAACCTTCCACTGTTTTGTGTTGCAAATTTTTGAAGATTTTCATCATTGCCCTCTGATAGGTGTCGCCGGCATTTTTTAGACCGAATGGCATGACGGTATAGCAATATACCCTGAAAGGGGTCTTGAATGATGTATGTTTTTCATCGGACGGATTCATCTTCATCTGATTATACCCCAAGAAGCTGTCCATGAACATCATTCTTTCGAATCCGCGGGAATTGTCAACCATAATCTCTGTGAAAGGTAATGGGAAGTCGTCTTTTGGACATGCTTTGTTCAAATCCCTAAAGTCGATGCAAACCTAGATCTGGCCGTTCTTCTTGGTTACTGGGACGATGTTGGCCAGCCATCCCGAGTGCTGCTTTTCTCTTATGAACCCGACTTTTAGCAGCTTATGGACCTCCACTTCTATTTTTTCTATGTGGTCCGGGGCGAATTTTCTTAGCAGCTGCTTATGGGGGCGAGATCCTGGCCGTAAGTTCATGTGGTGAACTGCTACCGACGGATCTAGTCCCGGCATTTATTTATAACTCCACGTGAAGACATCCCTAAATTCATTGAGTAGCCTTACGTAGGCATCCCTTTCTTCACCGTTCAGAGTAGCACTTATCAGGACTGGGCACGCGTTCTCCGCATCCCCTAAGTTCACCTCATCCATCCGGTCCTCAGTTGGCGGTTCCCTATCTCTTTCTTCTTACGGGGTTTTCCCTATCTCTTTCTTCTTACGGGGTTGCTTCTTCTGTTTCTACCGTGTTACAAAGGTAAACTCTGGTTTTTCTTCCCTTTTTGGGTTTCGTTTATTGCACGAGTGAACTTTCCTCCACCCTTTTTTTCCCGACGTAGCTTTCTTCTATGAGGGGTAATGACCTGGTTTCGTGGACAAATTTGACTTTTCTCTCGACAAGGTTTCCTTCCTTGGTTTTGACGAATGTATCCTCTTCTAGCTCTCTAAGAGGGTCGCCTTTCGGCGTTTGCTCTTCTTTTTCATATAGTGTCGCGTCCAAGCAGTAAACGCCCACCCCTTGGAATGGCCTTCGGTCAGCAAATTGCCTCCAGACAACGAGGTCATCGTCCACATACTTAAAGCATTGATGTAGCGTAGATGGAACTATGTAATTCTTGTGGATCCATGGCCTTCCCAGTAATAGGTTGTAAGTAGTGCAAGCCTCGACCACATAACAGTCTGGATGCCCAACTAGGTCGTCAATCTAGCATTTGATTTTGATTTTCCCCAATGCTCTGCTCCCTTGACCATCATATCTGTGAATGCTCACACTGGCTTCCTTTAGTGACCTAGGCGCCAGACCGACATGGTTCATCGTCTGGATCAGGAGTACATTAACGGCCGAACCCGAGTTGATCTGTATCCTAGACACCTTAGCCTCTTATATGTATCTTGTGTAGTAGAGTGGTCTGTCGTGCTTGCAGTCACTCAGCAACATGTCATTCTGATCAAAGATGATAGGGACACTTTCTTTTAGACGAGTTGCGAAGCAGTTGACACTTGTCGGGCTTGTCTCCCGTCTTCTTTGCTCCGATAGGGTTTCCCACATGGACATCCAAACACCTTTATACATTCTGATCAGGTCCAATAGGGACACTTTCACTAGGACTCGAGACAAGTGGTCAATAATGTCGTATTGGAATCCTTTGTCCCGTGGGGGTACCGCTTCTTCGCTGTCATGCGGTCGACTAGTTTGCTCCGTCATGCTCTAGGAATAGTCCTTGGCAAAGTCTTTCCCTAAGCGGATATGGAGCACCTCTTCTTCTGATTCTTCGGCCCCTGTTTTGATGGCACAACAATATGCACGCGAGACTCGTCGAGACTGCGGCGTTTCTTGGTTTTCATCCGTCATGTGGTAAGTGATCCTGTTACTGGTTACGTTTGGGGTGAGGTAGACGACATTCACAACATGGAGGAATCCTCCTTCCTTGAATGAGAGGACCAGATTATCAACCAGATCTTGAATGGCTTTCCTCAGGGTGCCATAGGCGTTGGTGGGGTGGCCCACAATCTAATGGTATCTGCAATATTTAGGGTCATGGACTCTTCCCACTTCCTCTGGTTTGTTAGTTGCGAGGGGCTAGATTTTTCATTTCTTCAAAAGTTCTTCATAGATCCCTTCCATCTCTTGATCTTTAAAGTCATATTCAAGGACCAACTGGTTCCTGGCCCCTTTATTCCACCGGCTGCTCTTCCCTATTCCAGGCTGTCCTTCTTTCTTTTCTCATGCTGGGTGGATGTTACCGCCAGAGAGTCCTTTCTTCTGTTGAGGGGAGCCATCAGGGTTCAGAATGAAAACCTCCTGGGCTCAACCTCCTATTTCTCCCATTTGATCACCGCTTCTGCGTTTGCGGCTACTTCATATTTCTGTGCGAATGAGATGGGTTTCACAGTTACGAAATACTTTTGGAACTTGGTTCTTAGGTTTCGCACACAGATGTCAAATACTGTCTTTTGATTGATTTCTCGGGACTGCATGGAAATATTTCTCCATCAGTTGAAGTATGCCTCAACCGGTTCGTTCTTCTCCTGATATGTTTCTCGCAGCTCCTTGGATGTTACAGGTGGGGCGGCCTGGAATTGGATTGTGAAGATTGCCTTGAGTTCTTGGAACGACTGGATTGATCCCTCAGGGAGGCTTTCGAACCATCAAAACACATTACCCACCAGTGTGCTGGCGAACAGCATTATCCGTTGGGCGTCATTTTCGAACAACCCTCCAGTTCTCATAGATAAGTGCCAAAGATGTTGCATCACTGGACCGGAGCAGTAAGGTAGGTATGTCAGGCCTCCTATAGGGGAACTGTAAGCTCAACCTGTGGATTGATCATCCCCGGTAGGAGCTATTATGAGTGTTGAGGAGCTATCATGATGAGCTATGTTGTTAAGACGAACGGTGTGATACCGGGTCCGGTCTTCGAGTGATGAGTGTGATGAGATTGATGAGTGATTTGCGGGATTAGTAATTCCCAGCACTGGTGAGATTTTCCCGCCGCAACTGTGTTCAGTATGGGAGGGTCGCGGCATAATATCCCGTAGTATTCCAGCTCGTGTGAATGTGCCATTTGTAGTAGATTAGATGTTGTATATTTATCATGATTCCTTATGCTTATCTTGCTCAACTGCCTAGTTCATTTACCTTGTTATTCTTTAAATTATATACATGTCTCTATTCTTTTTATATATATGTCCTATGTTATTAGTATACTGTGACTTGCCAGATCTTTTAGATCTGACCCATCTTTGGTGCTTAGGCCTTGACCCAGAGATCGCAGAGGATGCGCTTGCGCTAGTAGAAGCGCCAGTAGCTGGAGAGTTCGCATGGGGCCCGGCAGACCCAGATGTCGAGCTGGAGGGTGGAGTGTTATTACCAGGGTTATGAGCATTCATTTGTTTGGGATTTTGAGAGAAATTTGTAGTGAGAGTTGGGTAGAAATTAAAGTTGTAATTAACTTTTAGTTCTTCACATTTAACACCTTTTAAACTAGACTACTGTTTCGCTCTTACTTTATATATATATATATATCGATACCTATTGCTTCTGCTTACATGTTATGCTTCCGCAATTTAACTGTTGTTAGTATATCATACAAAAGTTTTAAATTGGACCTCACTGCGAACCTACGATCTTGGAAGTTCTCGGATTTTCCGGGAAGTAGCGCGCCAACTTCGGATATTCGAACGACTTTATCGGTATCCGGAATTGGGACGTTACAGGTGGGGCGGCCTGGAATTGGATTGTGAAGATTGCCTTGAGTTCTTGGAACGACTGGATTGATCCCTCAGGGAGGCTTTCGAACCATCAAAACGCATTACCCACCAGTGTGCTGGCGAACAGCATTATCCGCTGGGCGTCATTTTTGAACAACCCTCCAGTTCTCATAGAGAAGTGCCAAAGATGTTGCATCACTGGACCGGAACAGTAAGGTAGGTATGTCAGGCCTCCTATACTTTTGGGGAACTGTACGTTCTCCATCCATTCTGGGTAAGATTTTCCCCTTACGGGGTGTACCCACCCACTTCTGCCATAATCCGGTGTACCTCCGCCTGCACTTCTGCTTTTGATGCTATTGTTTTTGCCTCCACATTCTATGATCCTTCGGCGCGTTCGTCAGATTGTCGAGCAAAGAAGGGTTCTGTTCTCTGCTTTAGAACTCGCTACTTGGTGGGGCCTCCATCTGATCCGGCAAACTCCTTTTCTAGATTCTTTTTCTCCTCAGAGTTCTCCAATTTATCTATTAGCTCCATCAGCATCGCCATCACACCACCTATCTGATTGTCTTGCCTTTGTAGATGGTCGTGGAGGGGTTCCTCCTGCTGGTACCTTCCTAGGTTGCTTTCTAGGTTGTTTTCCCCGTCTACCTTAGTCATGCAGACGTTGAAGGACTGCACCTTGTCTAGAACACTAAGGATTTTGCCTGGGTTTCCCGCACGGAACTATGGGTCTGACATTCTTTCCTCTATTGTTTTGCTTTGATAACGCAGTTCTCCCGACACTTCCTCCTTCTGCGGATTAATCGGGCATTGCCATTTACTTCTTCGACGTCGGTGGTTTCGTCTCTGGGTCAATGTTAGTCCAACCGTCCTGGCACTTCGTACAAAACCATTCTCCTGAGTGATTCTATTTGTTTTCTACCAGTCATCCCTCTAGACCCTCTCATGCTAAGGGGTCCGCTTAAATCCATTCTGTCCCGTAGGTTTGAGGTGGGGGGCTGATTAGTCTCGTGTTGGTTAGGGCTTCGTTTAGGTTGAACCCTAGGAACCCTCTTCCAATTCTGACCCAGGCTATCAGGTTCTTCGTCTATGCTTTCTCGTCAGCCCAAGTCAGATTCTTGCGACTCGCGACCATATTCTTACTTTCGCTCCCTTGCGACTGCGCGGACCACAATTTGCATTGTGGTGAATGCGTTTCGCGTCGTCGCTAGCATTTTTCTAGCCGTGTTTAACGGATCTTCAATTGCCTTCGGACATCTTCGTCTGCTCGGAGGTCCCTTCTTGCGTGATACTTCGGCCGAGGTCTCCCTGACAGTCAGGGCTCTCGCCCTCGGGGAGTCGCTTAGGCGAAGTGTCATTTGATAACGGGAATGGCTGGGATCAGCTTTCTTAAAAGACGGCTGGTCCCTTCCCTTGCGATACTTCGGCCGACGTCCCCTTAGCGGCTGGCATAATCACCTGGGCGTTAGAGGACGTCAGTCGAACCATCACTTGGTATCGGGAGCCGTCAAAGGCATGGGAATTTCTATCATGAAAAGGGTGATTCATTGCACTCATCCTCTGTGATTTCTTTGTAGTGTTAGAGCTAGCTAACAATTGTAGCCCCAGATCCCGAGCGGAGTCGCCAAAATATGTAAACAGAAGAAAATAAAAATAATACTTTGCTGGAGGTATAGTGTAAATGTGAGAGAAGAAAAGTGCATGTGTATAACAATTCTATTTCAACAACTAGAGATTCGAGCCTTACACTAAGCTTCTGGTCTGTTTGGTAGTCGAACTGCCAGTACTCCTGTCTACAAAGATGGTTTCATTTAGAAGGGAAAAAGGCCTTTTAGGGTGCCCTTTTCCCTTCTAGATGAGATTTTCCCTTTTGGTCCCTTCCGCCCCTCTCAGGATTAGCGCCCCTTCCTTATATAAGGCCCTTTGCACGTGCCTGTTCTTTTTTTCCCTTCCGTTGCCTTCGTCCATAGACAAAGGTAGGGTTCCCAAAGTCGGGTCCCTTTTCTTTTCTTTTTGCTACCTCCGTCTATGGATGAAGGTGGGGTTCCCAGAGTCAGGTCCCTTCCCTGCCTTGGTGATATAACTGCGGTGGGACGCCTCATTCCCCCCTTTCGTTTGCTCGTTTACTTTTGCTGATAGGCGGGGGTCATTGCTTCCAAACCTACCTTAGCCGATTTTCTCGAGACGGGCCCTCCTTATAATCCCTCAAACGACTATGGGCCCATGACCAATTATATTTTGGCTCGTTACTTTCGTCGGGCCTACAGATACCAGGTCCATGGTAATCTCAAACTCTTTAGTCTCCCGACGTTTACTTGTCTCAAGGATGAAAACAAAATGGGGGACTACTCCAAAACAGACTAAGATATGTAAAAGCATACTTATCAAAATGAGTAGCCCTTATAAAATCCCAAAACTAGCTAGTTGAGACACACTAAGGTCGGGCATGACATTGGACCACGTAATGACTACAACTGGACAGAAAAGGAATGCATGCGCCATGCACTCAGATGGACGGGTACCATGTACATATGATTGTTATCTACTAATAACACAGTCAAGGAATCATTACAATTCACTAACCTAAGTCTCAAGTAGCCACTAATATGCTAGAGTAGTAAGATTCAACCTTACATGCATTTAGGGTCTAGATGTCGGAGGATGAGAGCCCTTAGCGACTCAGGATCCAAAAACCCTATCTAAGTGTAATATCGACTTAATTGTGCACCAACATGTCTCCAAACAACCCTCAAAGGTGAGTGTCGACTCAAACTTCCCCCTTAAGGTTACAAGTTCGGCGGTTATGCAAGTCTCGGTTATTGGTCCAATTCTAAGTTCTATGATCCATGGTTCTTTTGGGAAAGAACCGAGCCTTCAACCCACCAAATGGGTAAATTGGGGAAGCAATTTAAAGTCCGAAAATGTGTCGCACAAGTCCCTAAAACAATGATTGAAAGATAGTATACAAATCTGGGCCAAATGATCATCAAACGGGCCTGAAACCCGAAAACCCATGTCAGTTAGATAGTGGCCTACCTACCAACCAATTGGTATATGTGTAGTCGGCTGTTGGTGCCAGATACTAGCCACCAAGCCATTCGGTTGGTGGCCTGGCTTGGGTTTAGCAATCGAACAAGCCATTCGTGCTTGGTTCCCCCCCCCCCCCCCCCCCACCAAACCATTCTTTTAGGGATTTTTGGTACACCTTTGGACCACTTAATTAGCCATTAAATCACGTCACTTTTACACTCGAACATCTACCATTACACAAAAATCAAATGAGCTAAATATAGTATTAAACATAGAGTATAATGTAAGGACATCATGAAAATCGAGCAGGCATTTGATGTAACTTAGATTAATCACTTGTCTTGGTCCTCCTAGCTCCAAAACACTCTATCCAAGCCTCTAATTTAGATGAGAACAAGCTAAGAACAAAACACCCGAATTTCTACCTTAGAACCCTTAAAAATAAAAAATATATATATGAAAGAGGTCGAGAGAGGGTTTGCAGGTCAGGTTTTGTGGCTAAAGTGGCCCCCCAAATTAAAATCTAGAAGATGGATAGGAGAAGTTATCTCTATGGGTGTAACTAAACTTAATTGAAGCAGGGCCGGTCGGCCAACTTGAGGTTGGTCCAAAATGGGGTCTAGAGGAAAAGGAGAGTGAGAGGAACATGTCGGCGGTCTTCAATTTCGCGGCTAGAAGCACTTTGGTGAGTTTCCAAGGGGAGAAAGGAGGAAGAAAGGCAAGAAAGGAGAAAGGAAAGTGCTACTACGCATCTAAAACGAAAGAGGGAGTGAAGTGGGAGAGTAAGAGGAGACAAGGCTTAGAAAGGTGAGGTTAGTGGGGTCTACAACTTAAAATCTAGTTTTTTTTCGAAAAAAACATTGGCTTCTGAGCCCCTATGGAAAAGTTCAAAGAATGAAAGTTGCTCAGAATTATGTCCTCTATCTAATGAGCCCCAAAAAAATTATTTGTGCAAAAATTTCAACTTTTTTTTTAAAATTACAAATAGATCCCTAAATGTATCAAACTAGGACCAAAGGCTCTCAAAATTTCTCAAAGTTATTCAAATACTATCCTAACCCTCAAGCTAAGTTAATTAGCCTCTAAACTCACTTTAAAAACTAACAACATAATTAATTGCTATTAATCACATAATTAAAGGGTTGACGGTCTTACATTGTGTTTCCAAGTCTTCTATTGATTCTTTAAAGAATGTCAGTCTCCACTAGGCCATAGATCTTAGAAGACCCCAATCAAAATAAGTAGGTGTGACTCTGATCCAATTAAGAAGCCCAGTTTGCTTCTTCTTCTTAGTCGAGTAACTCATATCATGACCGAAGGAGAAAATGAAAGCTCTCACTACATGTCTTGATAGGTGTGGAGAAAGACGAAATCCAAATATCCAAAATTTTGCTTCTCAAATAGTGTGTAAAAACACACTAACAGAAGAATCCACCAAAGATGAAAGAAGAAAAACAATCGAAAGATAAAAAAAGGGGCGGGGGATTAATTTCATTAAAAGATGAACATCACAAGATTAACTTGGAGCAGTACTTACACAAGATATGGACTTCTTGTTGATGTAACTCCACACTCCTCTCTTTCTTGTTCAAGGGTCTCATGGACATGGTTTTTGAAGAGGTCACCCACATGCTTATATATAGGTGATTTTGGAAAATTGCTAGGATAATGAGGTGGTTACATGGGAAAAGGAGATGATCAGTGGAAAACCATGAGAAAGATAAGAAGTGGTTGACTGAGAAAATGAGGTATATGGGAAGTGTAAGTTTGGTGTATGGAGAAGTGGATAAGAGCGATGAAGCATATGAGAGATGTGACTTGGTGTATGAAAAAGTGGACGGGAGTAATGAAGCATATGGAAATATGTATTGGTGCATGAAGAAGCGGATCGGAGTAATGAGGTATGTGGGAAAATTTATGTTAGTAATGACTTTGTGAGGATAATGATATGACAACGTGGGAAGATGGAAAGGTGGTTGCGTGGAGAGAAGTTTAGAGAGCGTGTGTGAAATGTGTCATCCATACATGTGCAAGGGGGGCCCATTTACAAAAGACTCCCAGCACAAAATTACATAATAACCTCACTAAAACACTCAAAACAAAATGTAAATAAAATAAGAAATTAAACTGAAGATTTCCTAGAAAACAGGCTTTAGAATTTAACAATAGGTTGTGGGCACTTTGGATAGAGAAAAGATTCCAAAGACTTAGTTATCTTGTTTTGGCAAAATATCAAAACCTTATCACTAGTCACTAATTGGATGGGTTCTTTATAATCTTTTAGTAAAACTGCCAAGTTATCAATATGAAGGTGGGTAATGTATGTGAAGTTTGTTGGACAACACAATACAATATGAGAATGCTTTTACAATAATTTAGGTGTTTCATGAGTGGGCCTACTCTTATTGAATGTTTATTTGATTTTTTTTTTCGTTTTCCTTGTCTCTATCATATAGATTACATTAGCGGGCCTAGAGTTATTAACAGGCCACAAAATAATCCCGCCACCCGTCCCTCCTTTTTTGAGAAGTTTCACTCTAATATGAAATAGGGCCACTATCAAATTGATATATACAAAATATTTATATATTTTTTTAATATTTCATCTAAGTTTTTTAAAAGTTATCCTTCTAATTTGATCATTTAAGCTTATAGACACATGCACATATTTCATTCAATTTAATTTGCTTTCCTAACTCATGGGGTCCAATAGTTGGTGCCTTATAACTGTGCTTCATGTGCACGCTGGATTCTCTATTTCATTCATTTATTTTTCTTTGCAAATATAGCCTAGCATTCCATATTTCTTAATTTTTTAAATTGTTTTAAATAAATATAATTTTTAATTATCTCCCATGATGATTGTACCTTATATATACACACACCAATTATTAGGTGGATGTGCACTTGATAGTGGGGCCCACCTAATAATCCATGTGGATGGGCCACCCTAGTCACCAGACTTCTAGGTTTGCACCTATCCGAATGATCTAGACCGTTGGATTGACTGTACACTCAGCCGAGTCAGACTATACTAGTGTCGAAGCTAAGTGGTGCCGACTCAAGGAGTAAAGTGTACATCGAATGTCATGGTGTAACATAGTATGAGCATAAATAGGTGCATGACCAAAATCATAAGTATGTAACACGACATAGCCTAAGAGCATATACAAATACATTGTGCATAGTGGGACATATGACGTAATATAAACAAGGCACATAAGATAAGCATTCATACATGAGAAGCAAGTAAATGTCCTGCGAGAGTACTGGAAACATAAACAAATGCATGCATAAAGGTCTTATGCGAAGTCAAGGATGCATGACAAGCCACTCCTAAGATTTTGGGAATACTCGTGGCTTCACCGTCCAACAATATATAGTCCTAAGGCTTTCGGCATCATTGAGCTACAAGAACCCTTAGTGCTACATAATTTGAGACGCCAAATGCTTTAAGAGTTAACCTTTGATTCGAGGTACATGAAGTTTAAGAAACGAGCTTCCATGAGAGTATGCGTGCGCTCAAACGTCACTCTCTAACACTAATTAATCAATTGGACAAGTTATTAGGGTATATAGGATCCATTCTAGGGTCAACTAGGGCCCACAAACACAAAACCCTAATTTCCACCAGTTTCTAGGTGGCGCGCTCGAGCAGCCCTGGGAGCGCTCAAGTGGGTCCACTCTCTGGATGACCTGCGCTTGAGCTGCCAGGGGTGCGCTCGAGTGGGTCCGCTCTCTAGAACGACGGGAGCACTCGAGCATGGAGCCTCGGGCTCGAGTGGGCACTCAATCCTGCGAAAAACCCTACGAGTTGAGCCCTGTCTACTACTGCTATAAGGGTATTCTGACCCCTTCTCTTCCTATTCCAACACATGGGTTCAAAACTTGAAATAAGAGCCTCCAATGCTCTCCAAAACCAATACCAATAACATATCTTCCAAATCAAAACCCCAAATCACAGTATTAACAAACCCATTTATAAATCTAGAACCAAATTAAAACAAATGATCAAATGAGCTATAATTTGGGTAATCTGGCATGAAATCCATAGCAAGAATCATAAATAAAGGAACGCCTTATGTCACATCCCAGTCCCGAATCACCCCGGCCTAGGGTAATCTCCGAGGTGTGGCATACATACTATCGCGTGCTGTACCTGTCTCGAGCCAAATACAACACACGAAGGAGAGAAAACAACTTTCCACACACGTGAGTTAAAACTCACTAGAACATATCAAGAACAATTAATCATAGCAGAAGCTGTATTTCATTCATGAGAGGATATCAATTCCCATTCAGTCCAATTAGTATTTCAAGTTTTAATACAAAAGAATTATACAAGCATATACATGTTTTTACAAAAGAGGGTGTATAAAAGAACCCTATACAAACACTACCAAAAATATAAACAAAAGAATAACTACTCATCTAAGTGTGGCCCACGCAAAAAGGGGCTAGCCACACGCTATAGAAGTTTACAAAAGGGACATTCACGCACTCCGAGGGAAGGTATCTAAGCTGGCCCTAGTCCTGGCCACTCTTCTAGCCCTGAAAGTACCTCTTGGGTTGCCTTCTCTCTCTCTTTGGCCTCCTCAAGGATGGGGGTTGTACCTGCAACTGTGACACCAAGGTCAGTATCATCGACGATTTAGAAAGTATAGGCAATAATAAAGAATTACATAATGTATCAAATTGAATTTAAGATGAATAAATTAATAGACGTCAAGAATAAGTATTAACTAGGCAAATTGTGTGGGAATGAATAATTTATGCATTGTGAATAAAGTATAATGAAAACATACTAATTGGCTATTACCTTAAGCCCATCCTCTCAAAAGAGAGCAAATCTAGTTGGGATGTCACCAGCGGCTCGGCCAAAGGCTAACTAGCTACCCAGGTCTGGAGTTCCGGTTTTCTAGATGACTTACTGCAGTAGTCTCGAATAACTAAACCGATCTCAACCCCGTCGAGTATCGAAAGGTCGAAGCTAAGTAGTACCGACTTGATCAACTCAAATAATAATCGAATAATAATCGGATTTGAGTAAGTTTGCATTCATTTAATCATAATCAAATCGAATGATAATCACATATACTCAATTACTTACTCAATCCTCATTTCCAATAATTGCCAAATCGGATATACAACACAAAAATTACGAATTGCTTATAAACAATCGAATCTCAATGAATACTAACAATGCTATCAATCTACTAAGCATGATTTGATATCAAGAAAAATTGTGCTCCAATATGAAATGCAATAATTTAAGGGAATCAAGATATTTTTACTAACCAATACTAGACTATTGTTTTCAGTCCCTCACGTCCAACACAAAGTAGGTTTGAAATACCAATGTATTACTACCTTATTAGGTGTCACTTATTTATAAGAAATACGTTAATTTTCCAAACTAACTCTCATGGCATAGTGTTAGACTAATGAATACCCGTTGGACCAATTAATAAGATTATCGGTTCCATTTTAAGGTCATAAAGGTCTTAAGGTTCCTAGATCCTATGGAAACAAGAGTACGCATCTTAATTATCTATTTGGGATAATTAAGAGGGGTTATGGTAGGTTAAGGGTGGAAATTCACCCCAAGAATGGGTAAAAAAGAACCAAGTCTACAGCCCCAGGTTCGCTCGAGCGGACACATCTAGAATGTTGGTCGCTCGCACGCTTCAATTCGTTCGCTTGAGCGAGGTATTCAGGGGGTATGGTCACTCGAGCGGACCTGTGTTCGCTTGAGCGGACCCATCCAAAAGGGTGGACGATCGAGCGATCTTTTGTTCGCTCGACCCATTGCTTCAGAAGGAGGTTTGCTCGAGCGACTGCTCCAGTTCGCTCGAGCGAACTGTCCATAATTACTGTTTTCAGGATTTCTCACTACTTCTTCCTCCCATTCATTTCCAATTACTTTTCACTACACGCTTGCATAAATGGAGTCTCCTTACTCCCATCTTCACATCATATAATTCTTCCATCCATTCGTCAATCAAAACTATATAAAAGGATCAAACCCATTCATTTATTAAGAGATAAAATCATGAAAGAAGAATCTCATTTGAATCAATGAAAATAAACAATATGTAAGCCCAAATTAATGCTTATACTTGCATCAACTAAGAGCTTTCCAAACTCTCTCTTCAATATGGCTCTAAGAAACCCCAAAATCCCCAAATATCCAAACCCTAATCACAAATGTATATGGGAAAGGAAATAAATATGCATATAAGCTTAGCCAAGAGTTGCTTGACCCTAACGCATCTCAAAGACATAAAAACAAAGAGGTTATGGCTCTTACCTTGACAAGGAACCCTAGTTTGGAAGGAGTAGGGAATGAAGAAAATAGATTTTTGACCCCAAAGGTGGAAACAAGATGAAGAAGATGAAGGTGGAGATGACAATGGTCCAACCTTAGCTCCCAAGGCACTGCACTCACTCTAGTAGTGATTGAAGGGGAAGAGGAGAAGAGAAGAGGAAAAGTAGAGAGAAAGAGATGAAAAAGAATGAAAGGAAGGGTGAGGTTATATATATAAAGGGATAAGGTTGTCATTTGCAAGGAAGCCCACTAGAATTGGTTTATTTCCATTTTGAGTCTAATGAGGGTCCAACTAGTCAACGGTTGATCAAATGAAAAAGAGTCTAATATGAAAATCGATGTACTCATCAAAATACACGCGATGATGCCAAAATGACGTGCAAATTATGCAAAATGCGAAAACTCATATTTATGAAAAAGCCCTTGACTCTACTCAACCGAGTCAACTCTATTCCAACTCACCTATTCAAGGTTCAATACTCCACTAACTCAGTCTATAAAGACTAATAAACACTAATTACCATAGTTAGCAATTAAAAATAGCTAATTTAGCTAAAATACACTTAATTAGTACTAATCAAGGTTAAATCGGGTCAAGGTGTAATACCTTATAATTGTTCACTTGC
This sequence comes from Cinnamomum chago, assembly GCA_038049695.1. Classification (NCBI taxonomy): domain Eukaryota; kingdom Viridiplantae; phylum Streptophyta; class Magnoliopsida; order Laurales; family Lauraceae; genus Cinnamomum; species Cinnamomum chago. The sequence continues at coordinate 21,950,184 of CP142462.1, read as the reverse complement.
GTTGGGTGCTTGAACTCAAATCTACTTACTACCAAGCTTCTAGAACAAAACCCCAAAATCCAATGTTGCTAAAACAAAATCCTTCACACACAAGAGATGAAATAATGATCGAAATAACTTGCCTAACCGGGTTGACTAAGCTTCTAGAAATGATTCCAACCAAGGAAAAAGGAGTTTGAGAGTGGTAGCTTACCCAAATAGATGAAATAGTGAAAAGGAAGCTTGGAGCAGATGAATGCTTAGGGAAAATGGGTTCTTGCTTAAAGAAGATGAAGGAAAAGACTCTCAAACCTCTCTATTGGGTGTTTGGAATTTGGAAGCAAGGAAATGGAAGAGAATGGTGGAGAGAAGAAGCCCAAGGTGACTCTTGCAAATGGAGATGAGAATGAAATGAGATGAGATGGGTTCTACGGTTTTAACTAGGGTTTTAGACAATGAGTTTCTGTTATTGAAGGAAAGACCTAAATTTAATAGAAATTTACATTTTGGGGCTTTTGGACCATAAATGGATCTAAATGGGCTCAGATGAGTTGGGCCAAAACACGGAAATCGAAGAATGACTCATGATCTATGCAATGCACCCAAAATCATCGGAAAACAGAAAACACACATGCGGGACCCATAAAGCCAAAATACCCAGAAGTCATAATGCTACCTAGTCAATATTCAAACCCCTTCTAATCTACCTAATCAAGCCCAATCACGTTCAAAACATCCATTAGGCAGCTAATTAGGGTTAATTAGACACCAAACACGATTAGGATAGGGTCGAGGTGTTACAGAAAGAGGGCCCATAATAGACTCACAACACATAAAGCTTCGTATGAGAACTCTTCTCACTGTATTATGCTAAGAAATTCCAAGGGGACCTTTCGAATCGTTCACACACAATGAGCCCCTAGAGAATCGTTGGATTGGGGTTTTCACCCACCAAATGCACTAGACCGTTGGATCGAGGCTTGGTTTATTTTTCTAATATAAATGTGCCATGGATCAAGGGGTTAGAGGCATGAGTTAACCCCATTTTGATATTTGGGTCCATCATGAATGGATTTTTCCATCCCATCCCCCCCCTCCTCCCCCACTTCTCATGCTTTGTTGGGACCCACGTGGGCCCCCTATATATTTATATAAATATATGCATGTATGAAATTCGTCAAATGGTAAGCAATAGAATGACTAAATTATGAAGATGTGGGGCTTGCATAGTGATTGCAAAGTCAACCTAGAGTTGGTTGTGTGGAGATTCATATCTTACATATTAAGAAAGCTATGGAAACATATTGTACCGAGGAGGCAAGATGTGACAACGTGTTAAAATTTAGAAAATATTATTTGCTGGGAATGATTTCTAATGCTAATGGAACTAAGGAAACAAATTCACATAAATACCAAAAGGAATATACACTCATTAATGTTAAGCTACCAGAGAGAATGGCTCCTTACCTGAGTGGCAAGGAGTGGCAGTTCTCACTTGGCTACCCTGGGTTCGAAACCGATGTACGCTGCCTTTTCCCGCGTGTGCGGGCTCTCTCAGTCTCTCTCACTATCCTATGAATAGGAGGAAACATATGGGGAAAGGAGTTCCCGAAGGGCACGGGAATTGGGATTTTATTTTAAAGAAAAAAGAATAAAGAGAAAAACAATAAAAAAAAAAAGAGATGAAAAACTTACTTGAGTTCATCTTGTGAGGCCCCACCCCCTGTGGACCCTCGTTATATTTAATTATAGTATATTAATCCTATTTATGCTAATAAATAAGGGTTAGTAAGGGTAGTTTAGTCTTTTCCTATGAATTAGGCCTATTTTATAGGAATTAGGCACTTTTTGAGATTTTATGGTTTACTAGGGTTTTAGATGGACTCTTTAGAGTTAGTTAGCTAGAGGCCCTTAGAAGTAATTTATAAGAATAAGAGGGGTTTTTCTTGGAGAATTTGTAATAAAACCAGAATACCCAAAACACCCTAAGCCTTATCTCTAAACCAACTAACTAAAGGAGGGCATTTTAGTCAAATTACCCAAACCAAAGCCTATAAAACTACCCCCATCCCATTCCAATGATTTCTCTCTCTCTCTCTCTCTCTCTCTCTCTCTCTCTCTCTCTCTCTCTCTCTCATTTTCCTTCTCATTTCTCTTTTCTTCCCTTTCTTCTTCTTTCATTTCCTTCCAAAAATTTCCTTCCCTCCATCAAAGAGTTCCTAGATCTAGAATTTTCTCCAACAAGAGATCAAGAGATCCTTGAAGCTATAGCCATTCCCAAGCTAGAAGAGTATCTCCATCAGCTAGATTTCCTTCCCTTCTTCCAAACGAGGTGAGTTCATTAGCTAGATTTCCTTCCCTTCTTCCAAATGAGGTGAGTTTCTAGATCTACCTCTTTCTCTAGAATCATCTCTTCTTATTCATTTTCTCCATGGTAATTGGGTGTATGAGTCTTGGATCTGTAGAGATCTGAGAATTGGTGGGCTGTTGTGAGAGTTAGAGACTTTAGAGCTTGGATCTTGAAGATCAAGCAAATGAGACCCTCAATTGGACCAAATGCAAGTACAATATAATCATTTAACATAGAATGCATGTTTTTCTTCCTTGAATTATGTAATTTATATTATATGGATGTCTTGATGCTTAGATGTCTCTCTTTTAAGCCTTATTTTATGGGTTTCGGACATTGATGGATGGGATCTCCCGTTTGGAAGATCAATGGGTTGTGGATGATGAGAATGTGATGGGTGGAGGAGTTTTTATGTTTAGACATGGATTTGTGATGATTGAGGACGAGATTGATGGAACTGGTGTGAGATTGAAGGAAAGAAATAAGTTGCAGAAATCTGAAAATCTAGAATTCGTGTATAATCGATTGATCAGCCCAGGACTAAGTCTACTAAAGACTGCGAACTCCAAATTAACTGAGAGTAGGTCTGTTAGGCATTTTTGAGAAATTTAGTGTAGTTGGTTGACCGATCCTAAAGGATGTCAACCAAGTACACTGAATAATTGAAAACCACCAACAGACTAGTTCTCAGGTGCCTCTGTGCAGCAGGTCAACCGGCCACTCAGCAGGTCGGCCACACTGCAGAAATCTAGGTATGAGACATGCATGCCAGGTTTATGTCCCTCGATCTCCTATATACACTATTGACCAAGGTACCCAAATGGTCGACTGGGCATACATCCAACTAAGACAGACTTGACAGACCAACCTCAAGTTCCCTATGCAGTCGGTCGACCGGCAAAGCACGATGTCGACCGCATGCACTGTGAATAGTGCATTCCAAGCTTTGTATTCTTTATGGTTTGATCTTATGTGGACCCCATTGACCTTCCATATGGACCTCAATTGATGTGCCAAATATGAGTTAAGGGTTGGGCTTAACATCGACCCATGTGGGTACCCAAAGTATGGTCTAGGGTTAGGAAATGTATCTGATTTGGTCCTTAAAGGTGGTCATAGATGCCCCGTAACTTTAGAGCACCAAATACACTCCTCTTGGCACCTGGGACTTCTTTTAATGATTAAATTGGGTGAAGGGAGACCCAGGACCTGAACGGGAGCATTAACCGAGATGGACCGTTTTGACGTCGTTCCTTTGATTGGTATTGATGATATATGATTGGATGCTCGTTTATTACTGTTCACTACTGTCCTTTTTGACAATGTTACACATAATTAATAAATGGAAAATGGAGGACATTGATATAGGGTGTCCTAGAGGTGACCTTGACTATGTATGGAGAATACTTGACCCGTATATGTGGTTAGGCGGGCTATTCTATGGCCTAATAGATGGATGGATGAGATGACCATGGAGTAAACGGAAGGATTGCATGCAGTATGGGTCCATTTCAAGATGAATAATGATATGAGCCTATATGGCTGGTTATAATAACTACGGATATGGAAATGAATACAAAAATGGATTTTGAATACCATGATGGATTGTATGGTATGTGTGACGAGGATATAGACCGGACTGTTGTATTGGACCTTATATGGACATGTGATAACCTTGCTCATGCAAGGATAGCCTAGCCAGACACTGACCTATTATTTGGTTCCATGTGAGTCGGCATAAAACATTCACTCGGAGAATTATGAGCTTAGCCTTGGCACTGATCACCTTTGGTAAGAGCTAATTATATAGTGAAGCCATCATAATGAGTTGGATAGAGGTGGACGTACGCCACTGGGGTATCACACGACATTGCATGATACTAATATACGGCCGGCAGACTCCAGTAATTAGACTTTGGCGGGGCTATGACCCCGTTCATTTTACCGCCGCAACTCGAAGGTAGTACGGAATGGCAGTGTCATAATATCCTGTGGTGCTAGACTGTATGAATGTGCCTTACTGATTAGATGATTGTTTAGCATGTTTACTTTATGTTGATCCTTATTTATATACGTTATGCACAATTGCTTAGCATTGTACCTTTGTTATTTTATTAATCATATTACTGTCATTATTCCTTTTTGATGCATTCATCCTATGTTATTTGTATACCGTACTGCCAGATCATTTGGATCTGACCCAATATATTTGGTGCTTAGGTATCATTATTGACCCCATCCTCGAGGGCGAGGCTCACCTCGTGGTGCTTGTAGTTGAGGACATGGGTGGGACCCAAATGACCCTAATGCGGTACTAGAGGATGGAGAGCCTACGCAGGGCTATGAGTGATTTCTTATTTTAGGATTTTGAGCGACTTTTGTGGTGAGATTGGGCGTCGTCAATCTATTATTACTTTGAGATTTAGCTTGGACTTATGCACTGCCTTTATTTGACGTATGGATGATGATATCATGGGATATTATACTTTACTTCCGCTATACTTGAGAGATATTGCTTTCACTATTCTTTATTGCTTCCCCACTTAATCATTGATATAAAGATTGTTGGAAAAGTTTTAAATTGAACCTCACTACGGACCTATGATCCTGTAAGTTTCCGGTTAATTCGGGAAGCAGCGTTCTAAATCCGGGTACCTTGGCGGTAAACTTGGAATCCGAAATTGGGGCGTTACACATCTGAATTTAACAAGTTCTGTTATTGCAGCCTTTGTCACTTATTCAATAGAAAATATCTCCCAACATTGCTCTTTCTTCTCTCTCTTGTGTCTCTTATTATATGTGTGAATGTGATCGAGTCCACCGCGTAAAATCTCTTAAGGGGTCCTAGCTGGAGCTCAACTATTAGGCAAACTAAACGTTCCCCATTATGCGTTAGAGTACTTGGGTTCTAGGCTTCTAATCATCCTAGGAATATAATATAATTAAAAAAATTCAAGGACCCGGATCCACAACAACTTGAAGATCCAGCTTTGCCCCTTTTATCACATAGTTTTTTATTTTTTTTCTTTTTAAAATACTCATTCAATAACACATGAGTGCACATCTTAACATAACATTGCTAAACCATTAGCACTAAAGCAGGAATTGATCCCTTTTTGTGAAAAGATGACTCACTCTTAAGCTATAATGATTGACATATAGTTTGTGAATTTATCAAATGCATCCCAATAATCATGGCATTTATAATGGTATAAAATGTAGTAGAAGCTTTCTTCATGTTAGCCTAGCTTTGTATTTTTTTTTTATGACCTTGAATTTAATTGTTACTTAGAATTAACAAAGAGTCCTTATGCAAGTGGAACAAAAAGCCCAAAATTAGGGATGCAAACGGGTCAGTTCTGGGTCCGAGTTCATGGTGAACCTAGAACTGAAACCGTTAATGAAAAGATGGAACCGGAATCGGAACTAGTTTCCTAGTTCTAGAACTGGAACTGTTAATGAGAAGATAAAACCAAAACCAAACCACTTTCATATATGGGAGGGTTCAGATCCGAGTCTGTGTAAAGAATATTGATATGGAAAAAAGCCTAGTTTTTAGGATGGATTCTTGAAAATTAAGATAATATGTTGGGTCCAAGGTCCACTGGTAGGAACAAATCGGAACTAGACTTGAACCCGTTTACTTATTAGGGCCTTAATAAGAACCCTAACCCAGTTTTTAATTAGTCGGAACCTCTTAGTAGTCATAGAATCGAGAACTCATTTACTTCTCTACCCAAAATGTATAAAACTAAAACCACAACACTTGTCCAACCCACTTTGTCTCGTGCATAATTAAACTAGGCCCTTCGTAATAACGAATAGTCGGAGAGAGAAAGGGAGACCGTGAACAGGCGAGAGATATAAAGGGTTGTGGAGAAATTGCTTTTCATACGACATCTCCATCTTCTCTATTGTACTGATCAACTAGAAGCCTCAAATGTGTAAGTGATTTACTATTTATGCTTGTATACATGATTCATCGATTTCATAAAAAATTCTATAAATTTATATAAAAAAGACCACCACATCATAAATTGTCGAAAAGACAGCCATTGGACGGCATTTTTATGGGAAAAAAAAAAAAGGACTTTTATGGGGAGTCGGGGATTTTGATGAGCTTTTTTAAAAAAAGATGGCTGGAAGTCGTTGGTAAATACTAATAATGACGGTCCAAGGAAGTTGTTTTTAAAAAAATATATCTTTTTAAAAATTAAACTTCCTTTTATTTTAATGATGGATTGTCGTTGTTTTAAAATCCACTTCGAAATTCCCGACTCATTATACAGGTTTGATTTTTGTGAAAAATGACAGCTAATTGACGTTGGTTTTCATGATTTTCAAGGTAGTAAACTTTGTTGTTCTATTTCAATGAGGACTCTGGATTTTTGCGCAGCTTCTTAACTTTAATCAATGAGATTTGTCTTAAATACTATTTCGATTGATTGAAAAATATGATTTATAACTTGACAAAACTAAAAGAGGGGCTAATCGTGTGATGCACATAGGTATTTACTCAAAACCATGTGTACGGTCATGTTTTCATTTGGTTTTGAACCAATAAATAAGGGAGATCATATCTAAACTATGAACTCACACTAACTTTTATTAAGGATGGCTAAATTAAGTGGTTTTATCTCAATTGGGCTTTGATTTGGATTGATCCAATGTAGTTTGAGGTTTTAACTTTAATTTGGGATATTTATATTAACCTATTGATTGGTATGTGAGTCCTTTATATAATATATAATATGAAAGCAACTGATTCTAATTAAGAAATCAACTGATTGCATCCAATTTATTTTGACCATCCCTTACTCCTTTTTATTTCCACAAGCGACCATAACTCCTTTCCACTTCATTTGCCCACTTCCTTCCATTTTCGTTCTCCACTTAGGGGTCGTTTGTCTACACCCATTTATGTATGTAAATGGTGAATATGCTTAATATTTACGAATCAGTCATATTTGTCTACAAGAATTTACGCATCTTGTGTGTAAATCAAATGTGTAAATGGTGTGAAAATGGGATTTGAACACCTGTGCAGGTGGAAAAAGAAAATACCAAGCCGCATGTGATTTCAAAGAATACCCGTTGGAGGCGGACAGTTAGGTTTTGGGTCAATTTCCGTCAAAGAGGTTTTGGGTTCGAAACCCCCCTCCAACGCATTTAAAATAATAATAATAATAATAATAAAAAAAAACATTTCCATCAAAGAGGTTATAGGTTCGAAATCGCCTCCAATGAAAACCTTCCTACATCTCATCCCCTTTTATAAAGGTACCCTCTCTATTTCTCTCTCTTGCCTTGTTATACAAAAAAAAAAGGAAAAAAAAAAACTTTATAAAAATTATTTCTATAATTGATTAATATTAGCATAAAGCTGGTGAGATGCATGTGTTAAGTTTTATGCAAATTGAATAATGAATTAAGATAATATTGAACTAAATATTAATTAATAAAAACATTAATAATAATACTATTTTCTTATTCATCAGACTATAAACTCATATTACTTTAACCAAACATGTTGTAATGCATTTTTTTTAAGGTGATCATTGATAGAAATATATCTTTTTGAAAAGTATATTTCATGTCGAAAGACATGTTCTTTTTTAAGGATCTAAAATGCAAATGAAAACTTTGATATAAATTATACATTTTTTTTGTCTCCTTATCATATCATTATAGTAGAATATAATTTAATAATTAATAAGTATCATTTACCAAATCGTTTAATACATATACACATATCATTGAAACAAACATAAAAAAATGAATCACAAGTGTAAATGATGCGAAAATAGTGTTATTAGACAAGTGTTGTAAAAAGAAACACATGTGTAAACGTTATATACTTAAAATTTGAATATTCATTATTTACATGTGTAAACTATATTTATAAATCCCACGCGTAAAAGACAAATGGTCCCTTATTATTCTTATACATGAAAGGTTATGGTTTTTAACTCAGTATTAAATAATTCAATCGACGGTATTAATTAATTCAAGCTCATGGTTTTTGCCTGTAGAGAAATGGAAACCGTCCTCTTTCCAAATTAAATCTTATAATGGTCATTTAATACCTATCGTGCTGGCCTATTGTTTGTAACTCAATTTCAATTGTCACTCCTCATTTTCCGCTCTTTTCAACTTTTATTTCCCTCTCCAAAAAGGCTGAAGAATTTGGTAAGAAACCCTAAGCAAAATAGTCGTTTGAGAGCTCCTTAAAAAAAATCTCATTTGGAGGAAGAGAATCAATTGCCCTCAGTATCACTACAATTCATTCAAACAATCAACTTATCAAGGACCCAGCCTCAAATGTGCTTTTGAAGAAGCCCTCTTTATTCAGAGGTAATTTTTGTTTCTATTTATGCTTTTGACTATTTGTACCTCTGTTAATGGGCTGTTAATCTAGCTATCTTAAATGGGTAATGGAATAAAAAAAAAAATTCTTTGTTGTCAGAGTAGAATGGAAAGTCATGTAGCCCCCTGCATTTCTCTCTCTACCATTCCCTCGTTTCGCCTTTCTCTCTTCTCTAGAAGTTTTTTATTTTGTTGGTAAGCTCCACTTATGATTTACAACAATGGGTGATAGAAAATATATCAGAGATTATTTGGGTAGAATGAATAGTTCATATCCTAAAAGGTTTAGAGATTATTTGGGCCAGCATCACAAATTAAAAATACACTAATCCAATTAACATCCCACCTAAGATTGACATAGTGATACAATAATCCCATCGTATCATAGCTACACAACGAGATACACTAATTGTATCATATATTTCAATAGTTCTTTTTTTGTGGATAATGAATCTAATAATATTTTTTCTCTTTTACTATTGTTTATATAGTTTTGGTTTTATGGTCCTTCGATAACTAATTTGTAATCTTAATTATTCAATTCACAATATTTTAGATTTTTCATCTTACCATTAGATAATATTGAAAGTCCTGGGATCTAACCCTAGGGGGCGGGGGGGTGAATAGGGTGAGCTACAAATATGACCAATTTTAACTTCTTTAATTTACTAGTCACAAGTGATGATTAATCAAACAAGATGCGGAAGCTAAAATAACAATCACCACAAGCAAACACCACTACACAAAGATTTATAGTGGTTCAGCCTCAAAGCTTACATCCACTACCGGCTTGTGATCCAATCACCCCACCGGATTTCCAATATTTATATTTGTTAATAGGCTAAGCAATAACCCTTACAATGTTGTTTTTCTAGGCTTAACAACAACCTTTACAAGATGTTTTTCTAGGCTACGCAATAACCTTTACACAATGCTTTTCTTAGGCTAAGCAATAACCTTTACAAATGAGAGATTTCTCAAAGAAGGTGTCTATGCAAGAACACTCTATGAGATACAATTAAAGCTCAATGGAATTGCCTCTTAAATAGGCTAATATGAAAGTGAAAATCAAACTCACACAAACACTAGATGAATGCAAATGTGTATGCTCATGATGTGTGTGTGTGTGTGTGATAACTTCAATCAAGTTTAAAAAGAAGGCTCAATCAATATATGATCAAAGCATTTCAAAGTTTAAGGCACATAAAAGATTAGATTGAAGTTTAATGCAAATCACATGTATGAAAATCAACTTGTTAATGATATGAAAATCAAAGACTCACAAGTTGTATGAAAATGATTAACTTAGAACATGTGATGCATGTGCAATGTTGTTTTCAAAACTAAACAAGTTTAACTAAAGTTCAAATGAATGAAAACAACAAATGAAGATTCAACCAAGTAAAAGACTCATGCTATAAAAGAAAAACAAAGATTTTGTCTAAGCATGATTAAAAAAGATTTTAAAACAACTTGGATTGAAATCAAGGGTGAAGAATCCAATCCAACATAAATCAAATATTAGAAAAAGAATGGATTCAACACATCATAGTTATAATGCTAAAATTAATTTACCAATAATTTAAACAAAGCATATAACATATGATTAATAAAAAGTAAAGCTTACTTAGAGATTTAACTTCATTGATCCAAGCTTTAGCTTCACTAATGACCCCTTGATCTCTCTTAGTTCATCCCCTTTTTCTTTGTCTCAAAGCACCTCAAGAGGCTCTTGGTTCCTCTTTCTTTCAACAACTTTTTCAAAGGAATGAACTTGTATTTATACCCAAAAAGTGGGTTTCTGCGTCTCCCCGGTCGACCTGCCATACCCCCAGTCGACCTGGTACACACAACGGTAAAAAAACAAACCGTTTGACAGAGCCCCAACGGCTCTTTCCCGGTCGACCTGGGTTTGGGACCAATTTCCCCCAAAATTGCATATTTAAAGGTATTTCTTTGTGGGGATTTTTGGGCCACTAAATCAAGCTTGGAAACATGATTTAAATCAAACTAAGTGGTTTAAAAACATGAAACACAAAAAGCCTAAAATGATTGAAACTTTAAATCCAATGGCTTGCTTGATTTGATAAAACTCTTTTCAAATACAATTGCATCCAAGATTAAAAACACAACATGCATAAAACATGAATTCTAAAAGACATAAAAACAATGCATGTGAAAATCAAGATTTCAAGATTTTCTAAATTAATGCAAGTGTGTAAATTCAAATGATGCTAATATGATAATGCATCCATCAAATTGCAATATACAAAATTCCTAACAATCTCCCCCTTTGCAATTTGATGGCAACTTACTCAACATTGAATTAACACACAAAGTCTTCAGCTCCCCCTAAGCTGGACAAGTCTTGAAATTTTCTTGGATGCTCATTCTCTTAGCTTGGGCTCTTGGTCTCTTTCTTCATTCTACATGATGCTTGGAACTTGATCATTCTTCAAGCTTTCTCTTCTTCTTTCCTTCTTTAGCCAAGCATCTTCTTTAGCTCCCAAGCTTTCTTCTTTCACCTCTCCCCTTTTGACCATGCCTCTCTCTCCCTTTGGTAAGATATGCATTCTCTCCCCCTATAGAAGATCATACACAATCTCCCCTTAGGAAGCTTGGACATTCTCTTACCCTTTTGAGAACTTGAATGCTCTCTCCCCCTTTGCCATTAAATTGCAAAGGTACCTACACACATGAAACAAGGAAAATAGTTTTTAGTAGCACCTGTTAACAAAAGAAATCAAAAATGAAATACATAACAGGTTATCATATGTGGAATTAATCTCTAAGGGTTCAAAGGCAATCCAAGGGTGAATTTGATCAAAACTAATACTTCTTATGAAAGTTTGCACTCCCCCTCAATCCATTCTCTCATTTTGTCAAACTTTTGACAAAGATTTAACTATCAGTTGCAAGAAGAAGATGATTTCACCAATTGAGGGTCAACTTCAAGAGAATGATTAGATTCGTTTAACTATAAAGCTCAATATGATCAAATTACCAAAAGAAAGCAAGGTCAATGAGAAAAGCAATCATGGATACCAATTGGAAAAACAAAGAATACCAATTAAGATTCAAGGATAATACTATAAAATCAATCACTCTAAAATAGATTTATAAAGAATATAACTATTAAGATAAATCCAAAATAGAGTTATCCATGATATTATGGGGACTAAACATAGCATCAAATAATTTAACTATGAAAATCATATGCTATGAAAGTTTTGAAATCATTTCATTCAATTAATAAATATGACTATCATGTGCAAGATGAGTGAAATGAAATTCAAACATGAAGCCAACCTCAACTAATAACCAACCAAGATTATGAATATATAAACATGGTGGTCATGAGATTTACCTATATGAGCAAGAGAGGTGGCAAACATGAAAATTATGATGCTAATGGAATGTGACATGGAATGAAAACATATAACTATCAAAATCAATCCAATGTACACAAGGTCTATCACATACACAAGATAAGACATCAATTGGATATGAAATCAATGGAAAATTATACCAAATGAAACCAATTGAATATGACAACATGATTAATAGCAAGGATGTGACAAACACAAAATTCCATCAAGCAACATAAATGGATATTCATCACTTTTAATGATATAACTAATGAGCATAGTGATGAACAAGAGAAATTGCAATGCAAAAGGATATAATCTTGGAAATGCATGCAATTTTCAAAGTGTCAAAATCATATGAATTCAACATCTAAGATATCCATCAAACATATAGAAATACGAGGAATGGATTTCAAAGAGTTTCATATGATCAAGATCACCACTATGAAGTTGAAACATGTATAAGAATGACATCACTTAGAGAATATACATGAATCAACATTATAACCATCCAAAAAGAAATTACTATAAGGCATAGAGGATGGATTTGAGAGTTCTAGTATGGTTTCTACTCATATAACTAATATCACAACCATACATGGAACCAAATAACATTTGCATATAAAAAGAATATAACTAAATAAGCAAAGATGCAAATGACTTAAAATAACAATTGATCATGAATAATCTAGCTATGAAAGCTTTTGAAATCACAATCAATTGATCATGTATAGAAATGCAATGCAAGTCATATAACTAAATGTGAGCAAAAAGCAAATCTAACATGATGAAATTATAATCAAATTATTTTGAAAACCATGATATGTAACTTAGAATGGTGCATGAAAACAAAATCAATTGATCACAAAGAAACAATGCATTTTAAGAAATGTAACTAAGAAAGAACAAAAATGCAAATGTAACATGACCAACAATATGATTTAACTTTAAAGGAAAGGTTGGTCAAAGAGGTTCAAGGCCTTAAGGTTTGTCAAAGTATCTAACTTTAGGAATCCACCTAAGGTCTTGAGAGGGTTGATCCTTGAGGTTTAGTTTAGGAGTCCCACCAACTATAGGAGATTTTACTTGATAAATTTTCAATTTAAACTTATCACCATGATATCTTGATTTGACTATATTTAGCTTAGATTGGTGATTAGTCTTTTGAAGTTGGTGAGTTTGTTTCTTAGGGGATTGGTTCATTTTTCTTTTCTTCTTACTTGACTTTTGAATTTTAAATTTAACTTTGTTACTTTCTTCAAAAGTTCTTTCATGTGTTGATTTAAGGGAGATAGGTTGATAAGCTTTTTGTTTATAGATTCTTTTAAACTTGGTTTAACTTGTTTAAACTTTTTAGAATCTATCTTAGGAGACTCCATTTTAATTGATTTAACTTGTTTAATCTTTTTGGAGTCTTCTTTGATTTTTAGTGTCTTACCCTTCATAGATTTATATTCTACCTTTTTGGGTTCAAAGATGGGTTTAGACACATGGCTTCTTCTTAATTTGCACTCAAACCTAAAATGCCCTTCAATGCCACAATAAATACATTTGGATTTGGGCAAAGGAGAAAAAGTTCTAGAGAAAGAGGACTCACCTTTCACAAATGTGTTGGTGAACTTAGGGTCATGTGAAATATTCCTATCAAATCCAAGACCCGTCCTATCTCTTTGAGATTTACCCAATTTAAATAACTTTTCAAATCTTTCTTCACCTTGGGTAAATTTGCACTCATACTTTTGTTTGTAGCTTTCAAGTTGAGTGACTTTGGTTATAAGGATTGAATTTTCATTTTTAACTTTTGATAGTTCATTTTCAATTTCCTTATATTTGATTAGTTCTTCATGGGCAAGTTTTAAATCAAATTTAAGTTCATTAGATCCAAGTTCTAGAGTTTTTATCTTATTTTGAGAATTAGATAAATTTTCATTAGAAATGGTTAACTTGGATTCTAAATTGTTAATGTCTTCATCTTGCCTTTTTAATTGATCTCTTAGATTTAAATTTTCCTTATTGATATTATCACAACCCATCTTTAATTCTTTTAGTTCATCTTGAACAATATATAGGTTATGCAAAGAGATCATAAACTTAGAGTCTACACAATTTATTACTTCTTCTTTCTCTCTAAGTTCATCTTTTGAAGAGCCTAATTCTTTGTTTAGCCTTTTTTATTCTTCTTTTAATTTTTATTTTTCTTAACAAGCTCTAGGGACAAAGCATATAATTCCTCATAGGCTTGTTGAAGGTCATCTTCATTTTCTCCTTCTTTTAAATCAAATTGAGATTCATTAATTTGAGGGTTTGAATCTCCAATAGAAGGAAGAAGGAGGGGTCTAGAAGAATCTACAAAAGAATCTAAACTATCTATCATAGTGGAATCCATTCTAATGATTTTCATGAAAGCACAACACTAGGGTTTTGACTCTAGGTTTTTACACCTAATCAAGAGTTTAAAAAATATTTGATCCTAAAAGATAGAGCACGAGGCTCTGATACCAATTGAAAGTCCTGGGATCTAACTCGAGAGGGGGGGGGGGGGTGAATAAGGTGAGCTACAAATATGACCAATTTTAACCAATTTTAACTTCTTTAATTTACTAGTCACAAGTGATGATTAATCAAAAAAGATGCGGAAGCTAAAATAACAATCACCACAAGCAAACACCACTACACAAAGATTTATAGTGGTTCAGCCTCAAAGCCTACATCCACTACCGGCTTGTGATCCAATCACCCAACCGGATTTTCACTATTTATGTTTGTCAATAACCTAAGCAATAACCCTTACAATGTTGTTTTTCTAGGCTTAACAACAACCTTTACAAGATACTTTTCTAGGCTAAGCAATAACCTTTACACAATGCTTTTCTTAGGCTAAGCAATAACCTTTACAAATGAGAGATTTCTCAAAGAAGGTGTCTATGCAAGAACACTCTATGAGATACAATTAAAGCTCAATGGAATTGCCTCTTAAATAGGCTAATATGAAAGTGAAAATCAAACTCACACAAACACTATATGAATGCAAATGTGTATGCTCATGATGTGTGTGTGTGTGATAACTTCAATCAAGTTTAAAAAGAAGGCTCAATCAATATATGCTCAAAGCATTTCAAAGTTTAGGGTACATAAAAGATTAGATTGAAGTTTAATGCAAATCACATGTATGAAAATCAACTTGTTAATGATATGAAAATCAAAGACTCACAAGTTGTATGAAAATGATTAACTTAGAACATGTGATGCATGTGCAATGTTGTTTTCAAAACTAAACAAGTTTAACTAAAGTTCAAATGAATGAAAACAACAAATGAAGATTCAACCAAGTAAAAGACTCAAGCTATAAAAGAAAAACAAAGATTTTGTCTAAGCATGATTAAGAAAGATTTTAAAACAACTTGGATTGAAATCAAGGGTGAAGAATCCAATCCAACATAAATCAAATATTAGAAAAAGAATGGATTCAACACATCATAGTTATAATGCTAAAATTAATTTACCAATAATTTAAACAAAGCATATAACATATGATTAATAAAAAGTAAAGCTTACTTAGAGATTTAACTTCATTGATCCAAGCTTTAGCTTTACTACTGACCCCTTGATCTCTCTTAGTTCATCCCCTTTTTCTTTGTCTCAAAGCACCTCAAGAGGCTCTTGGTTCCTCTTTCTTTCAACAACTTTTTCAAAGGAATGAACTTGTATTTATACCCAAAAAGTGGGTTTCTGCGTCTCCCCGGTCGACCTGCCATACCCCCGATTGACCTGGTACACACAACGCTAAAAAAACAGACCGTTTGACAGAGCCCCAACGGCTCTTTCCCGGTCGACCCGCAGCGGCTTGACCGCGCCCACTGTGGGTCGACCTGGGCCTGGGACCAATTTCCCCCAAAATTGCATAATTAAAGGTATTTCTTTGTGGGGATTTTTGGGCCACTAAATCAAGCTTGGAAACATGATTTAAATCAAACTAAGTGGTTTAAAAACATGAAACACAAAAAGCCTAAAATGATTCGAAACTTTAAATCCAATGGCTTGCTTGATTTGATAAAAATCTTTTCAAATACAATTGCATCCAAGATTAAAAACACAACATGCATAAAACATGAATTCTAAAAGACTTAAAACCAATGCATGTGAAAATCAAGATTTCAAGATTTTCTAAATTAATGCAAGTGTGTAAATTCAAATGATGCTAATATGATAATGCATCCATCAAATTGCAATATACAAAATTCCTAACAAATATATTTGTTTCATTTAGATTTACATCATCTTAAAATATTTTAATTTTTAAAATTTTAATACTTAAAATCGATAATGGTATGTTTTTGTTTTAGATTTACTTTCTTCTCATTAATTAGTATCTCAAAAAGCCCCCCAAATGAAATATATTTTATTTTTAGGCCCGGACTTAGCGCGGGCCAGGTTTGCTAGTATGTTTTTAATCAAATTAAAACTCACACAGTTGATGCCCTATTGTTGATTTGATTCCTACATGGTCAACTATGTGATTCAATTTGAACATTGTGTAATCATTTATTGAGCATCTAGATTTCTTGAGTTTATACTTGGATGTATTTATTCAATTAGATTAACATGATGGTTTCATGACATCTCTAAAACCATATTTGATAAGTCTGAAATTTCAACAACTTCAATGAAAACTCATAATGTTCAAAATGATTTTTGGAATAGTAGATGACCTCTAAACATTCTGAAGTTTTTTATATTTAGGGACCATTTGGCATTGTTTTCGTGTTGTTCCCAATTTTGTAATCAAATGAGATTGTGCTAAGATTGGGTTGTATAGAGACTATAATCTGCAGAACTATTGACAACATTATAATAAATTAGTCTATTAAGAATATGTTGAACGAATTTTGTTCAGTAACATTATAAAAGTTTTACTTCAATGAACGAAAGCAATAGAATTATAAGATTACATTGTGGGACCCGCCTTTTATTGTTTGCGACACTCTATAATTGTTGTACTTGGGACCCACATGTAGAACTTACAACGTGGTACTCATGTTTAAGAATTAGAACATGGAGACTATATTCATAAGATTTACAATGTAGCCCACCTTTATAGTAATTACAATGCGGGGCCACCTTTTTGTAAATGTAAATATGGGACTCACCTTTAGAAATTAAAGAAATGGTACATGCCTTTAGAAATTAGAGTACGGGCCCACATTCATAAAATTTACAATGTATGTCCAACTTTTGTGATCATGACCATATGACCTACATTTAGGAATTAAAAAATAGAGCTACATTTTTTGTGATTGTGGACACAAGATCCACCTATAGAAATTACAATGTGGTGCCCATTTTTAGAAATCAGAACATAGGGGCACATTCATATGATTTACAATGTGGGTCTCCTTTATATGAATTATATAATGTGGGGCCATTTTTTATTGATTGTGCAGACGGGACCCACCTTTAAAAATTATAATGCGATACCCACATTTAGAAATCAGAATATGGGGTCACATTCATAGAATTCACAATGTCAACCCACATCCATAGGATTCACAATGTGGGCCTACATTCAAAGGATTTACAATGTGGCTCTACCTTTCGTGATTGTGACCATATGACCTACCTCTAAGAATTATAAAGTGAGACTACCTTTTATGTGATTATGGACACGGGATCCACCTTTAGAAATCACAATGTGATGCCCACCTTTAGAAAGTAGAATATGAGGATCACAAACACAAGATTTATAATGTGGTCCCACCATTATAGGAATTATAATAGCCCACCTTTTGTGATTGTGACCATGTGGCCCACTTTTAGGAATTACAAAGTGGAACCACTTTTTTTAAGATCGTGAACTTAGGCTTATATTTAGAATAAGTGAAAGGATTTAGAGTCTTTAAATGACATTCTTTAAAAAACAATAGATAATAAGTAAGAAATAAATGTGCTAGCAAGCTGTTTCTTAAAAAAAATAAAGATTTTTTTTTCAACTTTCTTATGCCAGCTGGTCAAGATTTTGAAATTCGGTGAGATCAAAATTTAGAACAGTCACATACCAAATATGTTTTTCATAGCCTTATCTCTTGAAAATATGAGAACATCCGAATGTCAAAATGCCAAATACACCTCTAGATTTTCTATTTCAAATCCATATATTGCATTTCCCATAACTCCAACGTGAGGCAGCCCAGCATGGGCACGGCATATTCCACCCTAGGTTGTGTTGAAGCCCGTGGGCCCGCCCGTCCGTCACGACCTACATGGTTATAATGTGATCCCACCATTATAGGAATTATAATATAGGTCCACCTTTGTAATTGTAACCATATGACCCACCTTAGGAATTACAAAGTGAAACCACCTTTTTTGAGATTGTGAACTTGAGGCTTATCTCTAGAATTAGTGAAAGGATTTGAAGTCTTTAAATGATATTATTTAAAATAAAAGAGATAAGTAAGATATAAATATGCCAACAAGTTGTTTCTTAAAAAAATAAAGATTTTGTATTTCAACTTTCTTATGGCAGATGGTTAAGATTTTGAAATTCAGTGATATCAAAATTTAGAGCATTCATTTATCCATATTATATATGTTTTTCATAGCGTTATCTCGTAAAAACATGAGAACATCCGAATGTGAAAATGCCAAATGCACCTCTAGATTTTCTATTCCAAGCAGCTCACCATGGGCACGGTCTATTCCACCCTAGGCCGCTCTTAATTAGAATAAAATGAAGGGGTTTTATGGAAAAAATCTTTCTTATGCATTATTTTTTCTAAAGAAGAAAAAAGTATTGATGTTGGCAACATAGTATTTGGACTAGAGTGATTTTTTTTCATTTTCACGAAGTTACCCCTATTAAAAGTCACAGCATTGTGAATTCTTAATTATCGTATCCTGAGTCTGTGACTCACAATATTACAAGCCGTGACTTCCACACAACTTTCTGTATATAAGAAGTGAACATGTTTAAACAAAATTCGTGCAATCTCATGGTGGGACCCTCTCTAACTGGATTGAGTGTCGGCTCACTGACATATGGAGTGACTATGGAAATGGATCCTTTATTTGCTGGACCAATAAGGGGGTGCCACATGGGAAAAGATGTCACATCCCATCTCAAAAAAAAATTCTATCTCTTTAAAAAAGAAAACTCATTTCGCTATGTGGCACCCCCGATTGGACCTCCAAACAGGGGATTTGGATCCGGTGAATATCCATTTTCTCTTGTTTTATCATAAATGCGATAAAAAAAGTGTCTACTTTACAATTATAATAATGTTTATATGTGATTTGACTTTTGTTTCTTATTTTATTACTTTTACTTTATTTTATATGAATCATGAGTCTAAATGGATTTTTTTTTCTAGCAAGTGAATATTAATGTTTTGAAATTAGAACGAGTTGTTGTTTAACCGGTGAAAGCTAACAAATGGTCAAGCCATGTTCAACCAATCTTCATTTTTTTATCAAAAAAGAAAAAAAAAACAAAAACAAAACAATGCTAAGGGAGAAGGGATAGAGGAATTGAGAATACAATGGAAACTTAATTTATTACATTCTAATCAACTCAGCTACATTCACCAATAGAGATAGAAAGCCCTAAACGCACATAAACAAAATAGGAAACACAACCACACACAGAAAAAAAAAAAAGAAGAATATTCCTAGTAATAGTCTACCACCCTCCGTTCCAACCCCTCCAGTGTGTGCATGTGATAAGTCAGCGATGACTTTAACAATCTATTTTAGACCATAAAGTTGGTATGAAATAATGATTTATAGGTGAAAACTAACGTATGATCTAGCCATGTTAAACCAATTTTATTTCTTTACACAAAGAGAAAACAATGCATCTTGGGGGAGAGGGGAGAGAGAAATTGACAACACAACCCATAATTTATTGCATTCTTATCAACTCAGCTACATTTGCGACTGATTGGATTTGATATTTTCGGATTAGATTAGATGATAGTTGAAGGACATTATTAGTTTAATTATTTGAGTTTGAAATTAGTTTAGACAATCACATTTGAAAATTTGATATGATTCTAATAACGATTTATTTACATTCCGTTCTTCATTAAGTTAATGATTTGATTAATTTATTTTAACTTAGCCTTTGCTTTAAGATCAGGGAGATGTTTATTATATTAAAAAAAATCCAATGTAAAGATTTAACCCATCACTTAACAATGCAGATTTAAATTTATCGCACCACGGAATCTGAGATTCAGCTTATTCAGCTTTCAGGGTGTGACATTTAATATATGTGGGTTTATTTTGAGCATGGTTCTTATGTGGGTTCTTATCGGTATAATATCACTTTTCCTCCGTTATAGTTATTTATTGTGTCTAATATTTAGCGTCTTATTTAGATTCAGCTATAATGATCTACCTCTTATAATGATTCTATTTAAGAGATTTGACTTCCATTAGAGTTTGACCTATCATTTAGTGTCGACCCAGTCCTAGACTTGGTTCCTTATCCAGGCTATGTACATCATCCAAACGAACAACAAAAAGATGGTATTTAAAGACCCATTGACACATGCTTCATTCTCGAACGACATAAAACATGTTTTTATGTTGACTAGTTAAGTCCAGTGCGACCTCAATTATATATTAAAATTAATATCTCTTTCATATAAATCTATTTATAACAAAATACTTAAAAAACTCACATCGACAAAAAGAAAAAAAGAAAAAAAATTTATGAAAACCAAACATATCTTCCCTTAATACACGTCTGTTCATTTTTTAATACTATACAAAAACTTTAAAAATAACATTAATTTATAAAGTTGGAAAGCATCCCTTTGAATTGGATTAGATCCACACAAATGAGCCCAAGAGACATTTTATTGAAAATGCACATGTAACCCAAGGGACACGTTTTATTGAAAAGGCACGTATTATGTTGTTTTTGAAAGGACATATCCATGAATGGGCCCCAAAAAGTTGATATGGCTTTTTCTAATACCAGAATTGAGGTTTTTTCTTTTTATAACCAATATTCATCTTTGAAGAGAAGAATTGTGCTCATTTTTACCTTTCTCTTTCAAATTGAGTACTTTGTACTATGACGACTCGTCATGCCCAAAAATACTTATGCAAATCTTCACTACCATCGCAACAAACACTCTTCTTGTTTATAGGCCCCACATAGCCTTGTAAGAGAAAACTTTCCTAGTTACATGGTAACCTTTACATATATAACCTTTCGTTCTTTATAACGGAAGTTGAGATAATTCACCACAGGTTTTATTGTAGTTGTTATGGACTAAAATGTCCTTGACGGTGCGATGTTGCATTCCATAATTTTGTAATTTTGCAACTTTTTAAGTTAAACGATATCACATAAAAGTCTCCCTATTGTTAGGTTTAAAAAACGAATACATCTATGCGACATTGCATAGTTTATTATTTTATGCGATATTGCACTGTGAAGGGCATTTTAGTCCATACAAACTATACGAGTATGATATTGAATTATCTCAACTTTTGTCATAATGCGGCATTATTAATAATGCGGCATTTTAGTCCATACAAACTATACGAGTATGATATTGAATTATCTCAACTTTTGTCATAATGCGGCATTATTAATGTCCGCGGGGGCAAAACCCTTTCCAAGTATATAATTTATCAAGTGGTGCATCACTTTTACCGGACTGAAAATTGGCCCAACTTTGGACTGTGAATGGGAGGTCCTCTAAACATCTCATTTTATACTATCTATCCCAAACAATGGGGCAACACAGTGTAAACACCCTAGTGCACGTAATCAGGGCCGACTTGACCATTGGGTAAGAAAAGCCCTTGCTTTAGGCCCCCCCAAAAAGTAAGGTCCCATAAAAATCATCTTTTCAAATTCTAAAAAAGCATTCAAGCAATTGCCATTGTTTTTTTCCACTCAAGGCCCCATAATAGTAATTAGTATCACATCTCATTAAAGTTATCTTTTCACATTTAAACAAAGCATTAAAGCAAGTATCATCATTCTTTTTCTCTACACACTGTCTTTTTAAATCCCAACAAATCTCAATCCAACTTCCTTGCCACCTCACCAGTGAGGTTTTTCAAATGAACGTTTCTCCACCATCGTTTTTCCATCTCATGTACTCTTTACTCTCTCATCCTCTGTCTCTCTCATAGATTGACTTTCTCTATAATTACTTTTTTTTTTATTTCTAAAACAATATTCTTTAAAGATTTATTGATCTGGTTTTGTCTTCTTTTTAATAATATATGTACATATATTCCGATAATATATGTGAGTCTTTTTATAATATATGTTAATCATAACCCACTAACTCAAATATAATTCATTTTTTTCATAATGAAAAAGCTGGATTAAATTCGAAATTCATCTACATCTACAATCTTTATTGCCAATAATGATAAATTACTAAATCAAGTTTTATGGTTTTATGATTTCAAGATTTTTTTAATTCCATGCTCGTATTTTATGCTTATTATAGTTAGTGTTCGTTTTATTTATAAATATTATTAGTTATAATTTATAAATGATAAATGTATCTATTAGAAAATATAAATCCAGATGCTTAAAACTTAAAAAAAAAAAATAGACGGAGAAAAAAGAATAATATAATTTGAGGCCTCATTTAGAATTGTCTCTTTAGGCCTCAAATTGTCTCGAGCGGGGGCGTGCACGTAATTAAGACATGAGTCAACCAAAATGAGCCCCACCTAGGTTAAAGTTGATACAAACGCTACATTAGCCGGCAAGTGGCTCTATAAAGAATCGAGATCACCTGGGCATTTCCCACGATGATGGTAAGTAGACCGATCACAATCTCCTTATATCACAATGAGCAACTCAAATTTTGCCATAGAACGAACAGCAGCCCCGAATGCATGACATGCTGCCCGCAGTGACCACCACTATACAACCATATCTTTCTCGACTCCAAAACCCTCTAATTGAAAGATCACCAAAATTTAACTAGTGGTAACACTGTTGGTTTGGGTTTTGCTTGAGTCTGTCTACCTCACCGACTGCAGTAATCAGAAATCAAGCAGGTGGCCCACTCCGGGACATCAGGCTTTTTTTCATGGATTTTCTTTCTCTCAAAGATAGAAGAGTGATTAATAAAAAGGTCCACTTCTGTTCTACTTCTTCCTTCTTTTCGTTACCACGTCTTCTCCAAAGACACAGCAAAGAAGAAGAAGAAGAAAAAGGTTTCTGTTCTATTCGTATCCTTTCTTTTTCATTCATATACGTTTCTGTGACTGACGAATGCGTCTTTTTTGTATTCTCTCTTGTTCTTTTTCTCAGTAGAAGCCTTCTCTCTTCCGACTTCTATCTTCTCATTCGATTTTCTCGAGCAGCAATCGGCAAATCCAAGACATGGGTTTTGGTCTCCATCCCTTGTAATACAAAACCCATTTCTTGCTTTTCTATGCCATCATTCCCTTCTCGAACTAGGTCAGTTTCGCTTCCTCACTCCTTACTGTCTTCTTCGATTTCTGATTAGCTCAATCTCACAATCCAAGATATGGGTTTTGCTCGCGCCTCTCTCCTGTTCAAAACCCATGTCGTGTTCTCTCTTTTTTCCTTTTCATTCTCACTCTAGAGCAACTTTTTGTTTGAACACTGAATTCGTGTGTTCTCTTCCTTCTCTTTTTGATGCATATACTTAGAGACGAGGTTAAGACATGTACTTATCAGAGAAGCCTCGACCTATCGATTTCTACAAGGCAGAAGGAAGAGAGATGATGATGGAAGTAGTCAGCAACGGTGAGTTGCAGTCGCAACAGCAACAGCAGCAGATGATCCTTGCGGAGAGTAGTGGAGAAGATCATGAGGTGAAGGCGCCGAAGAAGCGCGCAGAGACATGGGTTTTGGAGGAGACTCGAAGTCTCATCGGTTTCCGGAGAGAAATGGATGGGCTCTTTAACACATCGAAATCAAACAAGCATCTTTGGGAGCAGATTTCGGCGAAGATGAGGGAGAAGGGGTTTGATAGGTCCCCAACTATGTGCACTGATAAGTGGAGGAATCTTTTGAAGGAGTACAAGAAGGCAAGGCAACAGGACAGAGGGAGCGGATCGGCGAAGACATCGTATTACAAGGATCTTGAGGATTTAATGAGGGAGAGGAATAAGAACGCCGCTTATAAGAGCCCTACTCCATCAAAGGTCGATTCATACATGCCATTTTCGGATAAAGGTACCTACCCTTTCTTCCTTGAATCCTGTTTCTATGTTTGTTTCGGTTTAATTTGATTATTTAGACTTTCTTTTTGGTTTTGGGCTCAAGATACTTATAAAGATCTATCTTTAATGTGCTTGCAATTTCAATAGACTAGTTATATTTGAGCTGTTCGCTCTCTCCTATATGTATCAGCTCAAGGAAGGCTGTCATCATTCTACCAGTGCTTATTCTATGAATTGTTAAAATTCAATGGTTATTGAAGTGTCTAAGATAAAAGTGCTAGAGTTTTCGCAAGTATGGTTTGCATTGCTGTTTATTATTGAAGTATTCATTTATTTATTCTCATCCCTGCTCAACTTTTTGTTTAGGTCTAGAGGATGCTGGTATTTCGTTCGGATCTGTGGAAGGTACTGAATTGTTATTCTGGACTTAAAAATCTTTCTAACACTCTATTCAAGTTTCTCAACTACACATGAATTTCTCACTTATACTTAACGCTATATGGGCTAATATTATTAATTTGTTCGACCACACTTAATTATATTTATTAAATCTATTATAGTGACAGATGGACTAAATTATTTCCCCAAATCTCATTAAGATTTGCACAGGTTTGTTATCTTGTCAAAAAGTTATTGACAAGAAGCTGTTCATATTTGGTTGATGCACAAATTCTTGCACTCATATATGATTGTAAATGATCAATTATGGCAATGTGACTGGCCATGTTTCATTTACGATCGATTAACTTAAAGCATGAACCATAAGACCTTTTTTAGATTCCTTGCATGCCCCTAACGTGGAAATCGAAGGTCATGGTGCTTCCAGTCCCAACAGTATTTCCCAAAAAAGCAAGTCTATCAGAGTTGGGCAGGAACCGGACTGAGAAACTATTTCAAATTCATTTGGCCGCTAATAATTACCCTTGGTCTCTCTTGAATCCTGTCAATAATGCATATTTAGAAAGAGACGTTCATGCACATCATTCAGTCGCTGCTAAAAATGGGAAGAAATATGTCAAAGATCAGTTGAGTGGCTTGTAAGGGTAGATCCAACTTGGCAAAAATGGGAGTACAAAAATTCCTTCCGTTCCTGGTTTGGACCCTCATAATCATTTCCCTCCAATGAATTCTATTTACGGTCATTCATGAGAACATCTAAGAGTTTCCAAGCTACTGCCATTCAATCGCATCCTGTCATACTTGGATAAACAAGCAATGTGTCCAATACTTCACTTTTTATGTTTAAAATGTGTCCCTGCCATATACATGTTACGTCCCTGCCATATCTGTGTGTTATCGGTCATATCATGAATTGTGCACTTGCTTAAGGGTATCTCCTGAAAATGTGAGCTAGATTCAAGATAACAGGCCTCTAGGGGCTATGTTTGGCCCCACTGGAATGAGATCTAACCCAGTCACTGATTAGACGTCATTTATGGAAGTGTGACCCATGACTTTAGGCCTATCCAGGCTTATGGAGTAGCCTCAATCAGAGATTCATTATAATGAGCTCATTTCAAATGAGCTATATGTAGTTCCTATTGGTCCATTTGGACCTGCTTGAATTAGAAGACAGATATTTGCTTATTCTTATTCTTATTGTTGTTGTTATAATTATAATTTATTATTATTTTGATTGGTAATCTGACATGAAACCACAACCTCAAGATTGCACTGGTGAGCACCTTCCACTTTGCTGTGAGTCTTGTTGATATAATTAATGTTGCCTAAGGATTACTTAGGTGTGTTGATGAGGCCTTTCGGAAGTATTTTAGGAGAATATGAATCCACAAATCGAATATTAATGAGGAGGATTTTCTTGAAAATTCAAGAAAAAGTTATGGAAATAGGTGATATTTTAGGAGTTTCATTGGGGAAGTGAGAGGATTAGAAAAGCATCTAATCAGCTTTTAAGCTATGATGCACGGATACTTCAAAATGGGCAACGTATCGTGTCATATCGTATCCGATACTTCACTTTTTATGTGTAAAATCAGTGTTCCTGCTGTGTCTATAGCGCGTCCTTGCCGTATCCATGCCGTATCTGTGCATCATAGCTTTTAAGGGATCTTATAAGGAAGAAAATTAAAAAAAAATGCTTTTTTTTTTTTTTTTTTGGCTCAGGTGAGAGGATGGAGAGATATGGAATCATGATTCATGAATAAAAAGGGAAAAAGTAAACAGGAAAAAAGAGTTTTGGTGAATTTTGTTTCATCTTTTAAATATGATGATAGGCATTTTATGAACAGGGAGATGGGGATTTCCATGGTTGGACCATGAAGTTTGTTCAGTGGAATTTTAGTGTGTTGGGGGCTCCAAGAAAATCTTGGCAATTACAGGGGCTTCTTTAATTGGTTAAATTTGATGTTAGGTCTCTTTTTCCCCTTGAAGGATAATTATCTGGGTTAGTAAGGATGCTATTGGCACTCATGGAGATATAATTTCTGCTTGAGATGCAGCAGAATAGAACATAGTAGCTGAGTGGGTGTAAGAGGTGGACGCATATAAACTCCACAAATGAAAGCACTTTTGGACTGGTTGAGGTGTAATAATTTAGTTGATTTGCATATGCAAGGGTTGCTTTTACATGGACAAATAATCATGATAATCACCCAAGTGTATGCATGGGGCTTTTTTCTTTTTTTCCTTTTTCTTTGTGTTATTTTTCTTTTCTTTTCTTTTTTGGGTGGTTGGGGGAGGGAGGGAGGAGGAGGGGTTTTATTGATTTGGTTCATATTGGGGATTTACATTAAGGAATGTATTAATTGAGAAATGATTCTCCATTATGCTTATTCATTTTTTCGTTTGTCTATTTATTTATTTATTTTTTTAGCAGAAGCTTTTGTTGGTTTTGATGGAAAAAGCTATCTGGCAAAGTTGGTGCTTGTGTTCAACATTGATAGGAGGAAACTTAAATTACTCATTTAAAATTTGTGGACACTTTGCTATTTTGTGAAGCTTCAACATTGAAGGTGAGAAATCTGAAAGGTTTATTAGGGGGCTTGAATTTGCATTTGTTGAGAATAAATAGCGGCAAGAGCACATTGGTGGGAATTGGTATTTTTCCAGATAAGATTAATGATTTGACACAGATTGTCAATTGAAAAACTAGGTCACTTCCAATTAAATATGTTGGTCTACCTCACGTGGGACCCATTAATGCAAAAATTGAAAAGAAATTAGCAAGATGGAAGACAAAGTATCCGTCACCCATGGGCATTTAGCATTAATTAAGTCAGTGTTAACCAATTTGCCAGCTTATTACTTCTCTAATTAGGGTTCTCATGGAGGTATATAGAAAGTAGAACGAAATCACCGGGAGTTCTTATGAGAAGGTAAAGAAGAGAGATTGGATTCACCTGTTAAATTGGCGTGCTTGTTCTCTACTCTAATCTAAAGATGGAGGAGGTTCATGGGTACGTAGAAGGAAAAAAAGAGGACATTATTTAGTAAATGGTGGCAGTTGTTTGGGGGTCATGAGGGAGTTTTTGTGGATAGAAGTCGGGGTAGAAAAATATAGGGATGGTTCGGGGTTCATGTTCTTAGTAGAGGTTATAGTATTAATTCATTATATATTTTTAGAAGTTTCTTTGAGTCTGTTGGATGTTAATCAGTTAATCTGGATGAATTGATGGCTCTCCAGTTCAATTTGTAGAAGTCCATTGCGTCCACCTTTGTTTCATCATGGCAGAAGGAAACTCTTTTGCTACTGTCTGTTGGGCTTCTGGTCTCTGCCTACCTCTGTGGGTCTTAGCAAACTTAGTGGAAGAAGTGTTGGATTGCGTGTAGTCGTTTTGGCATCACTCCATCATGTTAAGAGGAGTTTAACTAGAAGGCTTACTTTTTAGCCAAAGGTTGTAGGCACCAACATATGATCTTCAGCAATACTTCTCCCCTTTTAAGACTATGCCCTAGTATCTTTGGTTGTATCTGTTTTTTTTTTTTTTTTTGGAGTTTGCTGCTCCTTGTTTGTGTGATTGGTCCATCCCCTTTGGCCTTTTGTCAATATGACTCTCCTATAATCTACATCTAGTTTGCTGGTTATTCCTTGTTTCTCTATCATTTTTTTTAGTTCTATCTTTTTATTTAATAACTTTTTACCTCTCCATTATGAGTGGATTGGGAAATGGTCTTCTCGGCATGTCATTAAATGCCCCTCCTTTTTCTTTAAATTATATTTTCCTCTTCATGAAAAATTGGAACTTCTTTCCCTTTCCCTCCCTCCAGTTTAACAATTGAAATTTTTTAAGATTGTGATCAAGTTTGACCATATGCACCCACTTTAGATTGAGATTTTCAGGAACACCATCCAGATTTAGATTTTAAGGAATCCACTTCTAGTAGTTCATGCATGTATCATATATGTCGATACATAGAAAGGGGTGCTTCTTAAGAGTATCATTTTTATTAATCATATGGGCTAAATCTGTTAGGCAAGCCATACTAAATCTTAAGACCTGCCTAACAGATTTAGCCCATATGATTAATAAAAATGATACTCTTAAGATGCACCCCTTTTTATGTATGGCCATATATGATACATGCATGAACTACTAGAAGTGGATTACTTAAAATCTAAATCTGGATGGTGTTCCTGAAAATCTCAATCTGAAGTGCGTGCATATGGTCAAATTTAATCACAATCTTACAAAATTTCAGCCATTAAAATGGAGGGAGGGAAAGGGAAAGAAGTTCCAATTATTCATGAAGAGGGAAATATAATTTAAAGAAAAAGGAGAGGGGCATTTAATGACATGCCGAGAAGACCATTTCCCAATCCACTCATAATGCAGAGGTAAAAAATTATTAAATAAAAAGATAGAACTAAAAAAATGATAGAGAAACAAGGAATAATCAGCAAACTACATCATCTTCTTCTGTGAGTGGAAGAGAAGAATTGCTCGGTGAAAGTAGCTTGGAACGAAAAACAGCATGCCAGGAAGTTATCGAAGGTCGGTCATTGCAAAGAGATTGGACTCTGGATGTAAGTTCATTGATCTATTGTGAGATGAAATATGTGGATAATCAGAATTTTGAGACCTACAGACTGAGGGCTTGATGTTCGAAGTTTTTTTGTTCTTTAATACAAGTTGCAGCTTCCTCATCCAACTAATTTTTCTAACTTTGTTTTATTTTTCTTTTAAAAGAAATATGTACATATAAATATAAAGGGATTTCTAAATGCATATGTTTACCTGTGAACTATAGTGAATCTGAGATTTCTTTTTCTCCAAGTTTTGGCGAACTGAATTGCAAATTATTCAATCGAACCAATTCGCAGTTCAAGGCCTATGACAACGAATTAGGTAACTATATAATGAGCTCAGTAGAGATTCCCCCTTCACTTTGAAAATTTTATATTATTCATGCTTCTGTTTCATTCTCCTCTATAATCAAACAAGTAGTCTTTGCACCAAGAACATGCATTTTGAGCCCATTGACCTCAATGTTTGGTATTTTTAAAGTCATAACCATTGTTTCGAAGTCTGAACTTTGGTAACTTTAGAATCATTCGAATCTTGGCATGATAGTTCATGTGATTATAAGCTAGAATTTTTAAGGCATTGGAGTTGATTAGGTTGAATAGTAGTTTAAAGACAAAGTATATGAAATGCATGTTTGGTGGTTCTGATACTAGATAAGATGAGATGGTTAAATTGGAACCAACTTATTGCAATGTTATAGATTTTGTTATATAGAGCAACTATAGAACAAATATCAGGATTTAAAGTTGTAAGTCACTAATAGAATTAGCAGTGGCATAGTGAAGACAAGCTAGTGGAATATTATTTGAGTGCCACTTCTTTTGAAGGGGCAATTTTACAAGTGACAGTTAGACTTGCTTTGTTGTATGCGGGTGAATGTTGGGCAACAAAGAAATGAAAGAAGCTAAAGTACATGTGAGCTTGATGTTAGTGAACAAAAAATTGAAACAAGCTAAAGTTCATATGGGTTGGATGAGCATGTTATGATGGTTGTGTGGGGTTACAAAAAAGGGTAAAAATGGCAGTGAGTGTGTAAGAGGATACTTAAGGGTTAACTCTTCTAGAAGAGAAAATGAAGGAATGTTTGTTTGAAATTGTTTGGAGTGTACAAAGAAGATCAGGAGCAGCACGTGTCATGTATTGTTTGAGAACTAGGATAGAGAAGTCAGTAAAGTCCTGAATGAAGTGGGGAAAGACTTGTTAGGCTGTAATTATAACAAACATGGCTTCAAATAGTGCAGAAAGGTAGATTTCACATAGCCGACCACAAATAGATGGAATATGGCTATGATTATTCTATTTTTCTCCAATTTGTATGTTTCTTGAAGATTGAAGAAATTATGCAATTCAGCAATGAATTTTTATTGTAAGGGATTCGGCTTTCATATTGAGTTGCTTTTCTACTGAATTTTATTTTCAGTCTCATGAGAATTATTTTTGTCAATGTTTAAGTTGATGAAGAAAATTTGATAATCTGCCAAGTGCCAACACAACTTGATGTAGTAAATTGACTTTCCGGCAATGGAATAGACTTGAATTGCTTTTATTAAATGTTATTATGTTTAGATTGTGTTCTCTTATCAGTGTGTTGAGATTGTGTTTGCTGCAAATTGGATGCTTGTCAGCTTTCCAAGTTCGAATATTTTCTTTGAAAATTTGGGAACCAAATGCTTTTGCTTGTTTTGCAGCTGGTGGAAGGTCAACACTCAATTTGGAACGACGTTTGGATCATGATGGACATCCTCTTGCCATCACAGCAGCTGATGCAGTTACTGCCAATGGAGTACCCCCCTGGAATTGGAGAGATGCCCCTGCAAATGGTAAATTGTTTGCAAATTGTGAGATAAAATGTACTGAAAAGAACCTATGTGTGTAGATTTGGTTTCTGAGGTTTGGAAATTCAGGGTTTTATTATTATTATTATTATTATTATTATTATTATTATTATTATTATTATTATTATGATCGTCATCATCATCATTTTTTTGAATGATAATGGAAATTTATTAGAAGCCAATTTATTAGGAGACATTCTGAGAAGCAACAAAGGGTAGCAAAAGAAAAATGAAAGTCAAATCCCAAAGCCGTTGCTTACTCAGGCAAAATACAATTATCAATTACAAGATTATCCCTCCCGACACCCAATTTTGCTAGAGGGTCAGCCGCCTCATTTACGGACCGCTTAATGTGATTAAAGGAAACTTCAAGCTTGGAGACCAATAGCGCCACCTCATCACACAAATCCGCTAGTCGCCAAGGTGGATTAGAAGAACCAAAGGCCCATCTTATGGCACATTAAGAGGCCCCTTTCACAATGAATTTTCTAAAACCCAACTTGTCAGCTTCTCGAAGACCTGTTCGAAGGGCAATCATCTCAGCCTCATTTACTATCTTAAAACCTGAAGGACCCCAAAAAGAGAAAGGTTAATGCCGGCACTATCTCTGAAAACACTCCCAATACCTGATTGGCCCGGTTACCAAGAGCACTCCCGTCCAATTAAGCTTTAAGCCGCTGGGCTTCCAGGTAGGGCAGACGCCGCAGACTCAAGGAAGAATGGGATGTGTGAACGCACCTCTTTCCAACACCTACTGATATCATCTATAGAGTACCTCCGAAAATTAGGAAGGACAGGGACCAAAGAAGCGACGAGGTATTTAACCTTGAAAGCCATGGCTTCTTCGGAGGAGGAAACCCCTTTAAAACACCTTGAGTTTCTTTCTTTCCAAAGGGTCTAAATGACAGCCAGAAAAGATGTTTTCGACTTTATCTTTCCTCTAGCAGAGCCAACTCCCATAGACCAGGCTTGATGGGAAGCCTTTAGAGAATCCGATGGAACCCAGCAACAATTGAACCATGACAGAGCCGAACTCCATATAAATCTAGCCACCTCGCAATGCAAAAACAGGTGGTCTACTGATTCAGCATCTCTTATTATTATTATTATGAATGCTATATAAATTTGTGAGGAAGACTAGATAACTAGTTTGGCAGCTTACAGCTCTATCAAAGGACTTGCTGGGTTCCTGTCAACTGCCAATTCTATCAGCATATTTCATCTCTCATTTTCCTATTTAATAGATACAGTACTAGATAGAGAGATATATCCAGTGAGTGCTGCTTTGAAGGTCCCACCTATGGTTGGTGAGGTGGGTTGGAGTACTGACTATCAATTGAATATGGCTCAATAGTGATCAGATAAGGGGAATCCACAAAATAAAAGTGGATGGTTGTATACTCCTCTTCTTTTCTCGGAAAGATAACTAATTTTAGTCAACCAGTGCCTGTAGCACAGTTGGAAGGTGCTCATTGTTGCACATGATGTGCATTTACCGATGGCAGAAAATTAGATTACTTTTTTTTTTTATCCAAGAAAACGAAACAACATAATACAATCAACTGTGCTATACAATGAGAGGCATTGTGCCACCCATGTACAGCAGGGAACAGGCTGCTGAAAAAAATCACTAGAACAGAACTGGTTAACAAAGAATCAATCCTTGATTTGTTTTACATTGTTTAATGAGGATATCTTCCAGTTGGCATCTCTAAGATTTTGAATAAAGAACTGGTACCATTTAAGAGATCTTTTAGCTCATTTAAATATTTACCTGCCTCCGAGGGATCTGGTTTCTTCCACTAGGCCAATCTGTCAGACAATCAGAATCTCCTTCCACAATAAGGGAAATAGATTGAACCTAATTGCTTGTAGTCCCTGATCATTGCCTTAAACTTCAATGGGCGAATATATACTTTGTGCTCGCATCTACCTATTCTTCAGGGTTTACCTAGTTTCTAGTTTCTAGATGGTGGTCTTGTATTGTTCCTAGGTGGAGTTTTCAAGTTTCATACTTACACTTTGATGGTGGTGGTTGGGGCAACTTGAGGCAAGCTGTTTTTTTTTATTTTTTTATTTTATGGGGGTGGGGTGGGGTGGGGTGTTTTTACAGATCCTGCTTTTGGGCTTATGCATACTTTACTTTTTGGGCTTGTGAGGGTTAGAGCGATAATGATGCTGAGCACTGAAGTGGAGCTCAAGGAGTGGAATTGAACATTCCCTGCCTTATTTTATTTAGCCTTGTCCACTAGGGATCCTGGAGCTGTGCTTAGAACTAGCCTTCCTTTCTGATGTTTGAACATCTCTCGGAGCTTCGTAGATCAAGAAAAAATGAGACCAAAATAAGTTTGGTCGGTGATGGGTGAAACCTTATCTCTTTGTTATGAGTCTTCCACAACACCTCTAAACTTCTGAGTATAGGAATCATTTCAATGTGGTTGGAGTTGTAGTTGATGCATTTGTGCCACTAAACAGTAAATATGAATCTAGAAGAACTGTGGGGCTCGGAATTCATTTTTTTTGTTCAAGACGACATTGAAGCGGGTGGTATATAAATGAATTTTAGGTCTTCTTGGGGGTCTACTCTGGGTCCAGTATGCTAGATACAAGTCCAGTTTTAGAGGATGCCATAAAACCAACAATACACACATTTTGAAGCAACATACAGCTGCTGCTTTGTGGGCTGAGGGCAACTTTAATGGTTCCAAAGGCCATCTGATCCTCTAAATGTGTCTGTTGGAAATATTTGTAGGGATGTATTCATTTTTTGTGTTAATGGATGGTTTGTGATTGGGCATTATTAAGACGGGGATGTGACTTTCAATTCTTATTTAAGCAGTGGTGGATAATCTCTACAACTAAATGAGTTGCTCAAGCAATAATTTATGGAGAATCTACATTTTCAGATCCTCAGTACAAAGAATTGATGCTTTGACAGAGGTGGTTGGACCTGTCTTAAAATCTATTTGGGTCCATCTGTCAGGTTTCTCTACATAGATTGTCACCTTAGATATTGCAGTTGTTGCAGTTATGTCTATAATCATGGCAGAAGAGTTGTTGATTCTATTGAGAAATAAGCTATGGATTTTGCTTGGTTTGGGTCCTTTTATTAGGTTTTCTCTACATAGATTGTCACCTTAGATATTGCAATTGTTACGGTTATGTCTCTAATAGTGGTAGAAGCTGTAGATTCTACTGAGTAATTGGCCGTGGAGTTTGCTTGGTCAATGATTTTGTGCCTACATCCAGGAAGAATCCTACAGGAGCTAGATTCAGACATAGAAGGCATATAGATCCCCATAATAGAGCATGTTATTAGCTTTCTTTTGGGAAAGAACATGGAGGATTACAGTAATAATTGCTTGGTATACACCAAGCAACCTAGAAATAAGCTACTAATATGCACACAATTAAAGCTTGCAAGTGTACAAGATCACTATGTAGTGTAGTGAATTGTAAGTACGAGATCGATCTCACGAAGACTTGTGATAAAATAGTGTCAAAAGCAACTAAAAATCAGAATATTAAAAGAAACAATTGAATGATGAAAGGTTGAATTAAACTACTAAAAACAGTAAATTAAACTATCAAAAGCCAAATGGAAAGTAATCTAAAACACAACTAATATTAGAATTGAAAAAAAAAAAAAAAGTAGTAATGAATGAACTAGGGTTTCATCTACTCCCCTAACCAATCCTATGCATGTCCCTTATCATCCTTTAATAAAAAATCAGAATTTATTAGTAACATCTATCAACCTAGAACATGGTATATGTATCTAGATTACTATTTCCCTAAACCTAATTCATGAGTGGCATACTACATGAATTGTTCATTATGATACAAAAACTAAGCATGGCATATGCCCTAGTCAAAACAAACATAATGCATAAAAACGATGGGAAAGATAAATGCATGAGTCGAAGCATGGCATATACTTAGATTATTCATGGTTCTAAATCCTAGATGCTTAACATCAATATCAATCAAAATTAAGTTAGCTACTCTTAAAATTAATTGAACATGACATGGTTGGCATAGCATATACACAACTCATCAATTAAAAACATGGTTTAGAATCTCAACTAATAAAATTGAAATCTTAATTAACAGATGCCCAAAGAGACTACATAGAACTAGGCTAGGATTTCAATTACACCCTAGCCCTAAAAAGCTACTCATGTCTTTAATGAAAAATAAACTAGAAAATAGAGTCATTAGAAGAAAACTAGAAGATTGAAGAAGAAGAAGTTGGCCAGCAGCTTGTTCCTCTTTTCCTCGCTCCAAAAGCTCCTCCAAAGATGCTCCAAAGGTGGCCCAAAGGTGGCTGTACGGCAGCTGTCTCTATGGATGATGATGGCTGTGTTTGATGGCTGGTTGATGGCTGGGCAGAGTGCTGGACGTCCACCCCGTTGCTTCTTTATATAATTATTGCAACAGCCCCTTTTAGCAAGTAGTTCCCTTGTATGATTAGCTCTCCACCTTACTCTACAAGTAAGCTTCCTAATTAAAATAGAATAGGAGTCTTCTTCTTGATAAACAGGACTTTCTAAATCTGATCCTACTTGTATTTTATAGAAAGTTCCTCACATGCGGCCCACAAATCTGAATTTTAATTGCAAGGAATTAAATCTGAACTTTTGACATAAAAGTGGGCCCTATTTAGTGCGTGTACATTGATTGTGGGACCCCTCCTTTTGGACTTCTATCTTGGCTTGAACTCTTCCTTTAACTTTCTTGCTTTTTCTCCTTGTTTTTCTCCATTCTTGAACTCCACTTTTAACTTGAATAAGACTTTCTAATTTCTGAAATTCTTCTTTTTGCAATGGATGTGGGCCCCCTTTTGGGCGTGTAACCCAAGATTGGGTTTCTTCCTTTTTCTTCTTTCTTTCACTTTACCTTTTGATTTATGACATGAGTCTCCAACACTTTCCTTCTAGTTTGAATTGTAAGTTGTCCAAAGAATTAGAAAGTCTTCTTTAAATTCTGAAACAACTTATTTGGGACCCACCCTGGCTCTTCTTTGGGATTCACGCCCATCTTTTTTCCTAGTTTCTTCTCTTTTTATCTCCTTTTTACCTTCACATAAAAATTAACCGAAGCTATGTAAAATCAAATAAAACAACTAACTAGCATAAGATAAATCAAATATTAGGGCTCAAATTCTAAACAATTAAGCACCTATCGCTGCTGGCCAACGAAGTTGTGAAGGATTTGCAAACTAACGAGAGCTGATATAAGAAACCTGTAAAGCCCGGGCCCGGGTCCCACATGTTTTAAGCTTGATATACATTGTTATACCGTTCTCTATCAGCTTAAGCTTTCAGAGTAAATGGTTGTCAACATGGTATCAGAGCGGGAGGCGGGAGGTTGAGTGTACAAATTCCCTAGGCCGTTGTGCCTTGTATTCTCCCACGGATGGTGTGATTCCCGTGCAGAGCCCCTGTATTCTCCCATGGAGGGTGCAATTCACATGAAGGAGCCCACATGTTTTTTTTTTTTTTTTTTTGGGGGGGGGGGGGGGGGGGGGGGTTTGTAAGCTTGATATACATTGTTACACAGGCCCCGAGGTGTTACTCATGGGGATTTGAGTCATCTGACTCGGTGTGCATTTATCCCCCAAGCGTGAGTTCCCATAGGATTCCACATAAAACCTTTCAAGGAAGCTTATGTAAGTAATGTAACTCATTAAACCTGTAAATCACATATTAAGTCATACCGTTCATAGCATATTTGAATATTTGATAAAGATCACAAGCATGTTCATAGATAGGATTTAAGTTATGGATTACAAAACATAGAAATAAGTTTCAACATTCCAATGGCCAACATAGGCCAAACACAAAGGTCCATGTGACGGCTCTCACGCAGTAAGATGTCTAAAGGGTATCATCCGGGGTCCACTCGACTACCTCCTGAGGAGTCTTCTTGACCGCCTCAGTCTCCAGGTTAAAGGCCTCGACATTGTCACCTGTAACACCATTAGATTGAACAATCTAGCAAGTTAAACAAATATAAATAGCGTATACATGTAGCATCAAATGACTATAAATGACAGATGATCGTAAAGATATCAATGAGAAGCATGCTAGTCATAATTGTGCATGAATAAGCATGAAACATAAAGAGTCATGTATGATTATGTTAATGGGAGGTCCTAGCAAGATGGCAAAACCACATGCACTATATACTCCCACATCGGCTGTTGCGTGTGACCGAAGGTGAGAGCATGAAAGTACAGATAATCTAGGTTGGATGGTGCCACAAGGAGGACAGATGGCCACAACTCTCCTCAATGGTACCAAAGCATAGATACGCTCCCATATTAGGTTCTAGACCACAACTAGCATAACTAGATAGATAAGTCTAAATCCACACTCAGCCGGGTCCAACTGTGATACATCGAAGCTGAGTGGTGCCAACACAGAGTGATATAATCATATAAACATATCAGGTATCAAGAACATAAGCATGTGTGTAAGGGTAAACTCCAACATGCATAATAGATCATGAACACAAGCATAAGCATAAGGAGTATCCCAAACTTAAGCGTACATACGTAAATATAATGGCTATAATAAACAATGAGAGACAGGATGCATAATTGAAGTACAGAATGGAAAACATCATGAGCATAGGAGCATAAACATATCATATGAATATCCGGAATGTATTCAAATGCATGCGTAAACAGATTAGTGTCGAGTCATGAAGTAATTACAATCCAATTCTATGGTTCGGATTTCCCGTTGGCATCACTATCCAACTATGTGTAGTCCTAAGGTCTCCAACGTCTCTGGGCTATCTTAACCCTGGCGTTACTTAAGTTGAAGGATGACGAATTACCCTAGGCCAACACCTTTGGCTTATGCAGAAAAGGAGCAGACTCAGGATTTGTTAGTAATCCTTTGATGGTTTAAGTTAATGTTGGATTAAAGATTCATTTTGATGAGTGTAACAATATGAGCGTGTAGATGAATGGGGCTTATGTGG
Organism: Cinnamomum chago; assembly: GCA_038049695.1. Classification (NCBI taxonomy): domain Eukaryota; kingdom Viridiplantae; phylum Streptophyta; class Magnoliopsida; order Laurales; family Lauraceae; genus Cinnamomum; species Cinnamomum chago. The sequence continues at coordinate 21,912,128 of CP142462.1, read as the reverse complement.
GCAACCTAGATATGGTCTTTGTTTTGGGTGTAGTCTTCTGTCCACTTATCTTGGTCTACCACTGTGTATTTCTAAACCTTCAAAAGCTATGGGATTTGGTTGTTGGGAGACTTGAAGAGAAACTCTCTTCCTGAAGAGTAGATGTCTATCTTTTGGAGGGATGATAACCTGATCAAATCTGCAGCAGCAAGCCTTCCTATCTTTCTTGTCTGCTTTTTAGCGCCTACATTGTTGTGGAGCTTATTGGGAAGATGTTTTTTTTTTTTTTTTAATTTTTATTCCTTGTCTTTTTTCCCCCTTTCTTGGAATGACTAAAGAAAATCATAAGCATCATATGGTTAGTTGGAAATTAATTTCTAAAGTGGCTAGGTGGATTGATCCTTTGGAAAGGCTAATATTGCAATATGGTTGGAACTGGGGAAAGAAGCATGGAGACTTTACAATCAATGGAAATGGTTGGGAAATCCAACTTGCTAATGTTAAAGCATCTCCTTTATGAAAAGTGATCTGTTGAGAAGCCTCGTACTCAGGAATGAGGTGGAGGATTTGGAATGGGAAGCATACTAACTTTTGGAGAGATTTTTGGTGTGGTGATAGGAAGCTTAAAATTGTTTCCTGGTCTTTTCCTCATCACTACTACTAGAAATGCACTTGTTTTAGATTTTATTTGGAATAGGTAGGTGAGGGTCCTTGTATGGTCACATTGTTTCCAACGGGTCATTTGTTTGCACCTATTTACTTATGTAAATGATGCGCATGTGTGACATTAGGTGTCAAACTGGTGTGTAAATGGGGCCCTTTTCATATGAAAATTTACACAGCTGAAGGCATGTGAAAGTGTTACATACCTCGAATAGTGTCAGTACACGTGATGTTTTTGATAGGTTGCAGTTTCAACACCCATCACCGTCTTTTATTTTTGGCTACTCCTATGGGACCCAAAATTTTAATCCAAACCATTCAAATTAGTACCACCAAACAAATGTGGTGATGTGATTCACATATTATGTAAACCCCATTTTCATATCCCATGCGTAAAAGACAAACGTCCCCTAGGAAAGTTCCTGGTGAGGAGTCAGAATCTTTTGTTAGTCTCTAACTTCTATCCAATGGGAGTATGTGGATGAGGATGGCAATGATTATCGGATAAGGTGGCTTGATAAGGAAGGTGATTTTAATATTTTTTTCCATCTAGTCCTATGAAAATGTGATTTTACTATGAGAGCAATGCAGGCTGGCCCCCAACAAGTGGGTTGGGTCCTGGTCTGTTGGTGCTAAGCCCAGGGCTCATGGTTGGCCCAAACAGCCAGTTGTGTACAGCATAGGCGCAAGCCTACTAGTTAAGCAATAAATCATGTCCTTTAATATCTCTGTTAGGATCATTAAGTATCTCCCTTAATGTAGTTTTCTTATTTTATTAGGGTCTGGGTCCTGAATGTATTTTTTCAAACAAGGAAAGGAAATCTACGTGTAAAATGGAAATTGCTTTCTTTGGATTTCCAAGATACCTATTTAAGCACCTCTCATGTATTCTGAAAATTCACTTCAATAAAATTCAGAATCTCCTCTTTGGGTTGCTCCTAAGTAGTAGTAGTTGTTAGATTTTAGAAGCCCATGGTTTCAGGGATCCCTTTACACAAAATCGGTTTTGTCAAATTGGTATTAGAGCCAAATCCTTGGTGGATCATGCTCTGGATCAACTGCCCATAGGTTGATGTTAGTTTCTTCAATTCCATTGTTCTTTTCTTCATCTTTAGGTTTCCATCTTTCCTTTTGCTTTATTTGATTCCTGTCTTACTACTATCCATTATTTTTCTTTTCATTCCTTCTTGCAATTAGATTTATTTTCCTGCAACTTTCATTTAGCCTAAACTTCTTGCAACTTTCTGCAATTAATGTGTGTTCCCCATATTAAGAAAGTTGAGAAATATCATGTATTTGCTAGATTTCAGGGAAATTGTTTCAAGTCTTTTCACTTGGGTGGGAGATGACTACTGGTGTGCATATATTGGACGGCTATTTTTCCTTTCCCTTTAAATTAAATGCCCCTTTTTTGCAGGTGGGGATAATCATTCCTCGTTAGGGGGAAGGGTTATTTTGGTCAAGTGGGGTGAGTACACTAGAAGAATTGGCATCGATGGCACTGCAGATGCAATCAAGGAAGCAATTAAATCGGCTTTTGGATTGAGAACCAAAAGGGCATTTTGGCTGGAGGATGAAGATGAGGTTGTTCGCAGCCTTGACAGGGACATGCCATTGGGGACTTACAACCTTCATCTGGATGAAGGTAAACTCCGACATCAAAATGACCAAGTATCATTTATGACCTGAGAAGTGCTTTCTTTGAAATTCACTGGATCAACGTGTTTCAGGGTTAACAATTAAAGTCTGCCTGTACGATGAATCTGATCGCATACCTGTTCGTACTGAAGAAAAGACACTGTACACTGAGGATGACTTCCGTGATTTCCTCTCTCGACGTGGGTGGGCTGGTCTGAGAGAGTTGAGTGGCTTCAGAGGCGTCGATGCTCTGGATGATCTCCGCCCCGGTGCTATGTATCAAGGTGGCTTCAGAAGCGTCGATACTCTTGATGATCTCCGTCCTGGTGCTATGTATCAAGGTGTAAGAATGCTGGGTGATTGATTAGAAATTGAGCAATGCAATATGGTGATTTAAGCATCAGATTGATCCAACAAACTTAGAGGATACTGAAATAAGGTTTATGCTCACATGGCATTGTACATTACCTTGTCAATGAGCACAGGTTGACTTAATTACTCTAATGATTTTCTGGTTATGCGTGTTTTGTTTCTCGGGGGCCTTGGTAGTTAAATAGTCTTGTTATTTTTCACCCAATGTGATGATTCCTGTGGCTATACCATTATTCCAAGTGTGTATATATATGATATGGGATGAAATGGAAACTCTTATAAACTGCATTTTCATGTATCTCTCTCTCTTTTTGTTTTTTGATAGGCAACGGAGAAAATATATTAAGAAAGGAAATTGTATTACAAAGAAGCCCTGGCTAAAGGGAACTATGGTATAAAAGCAATATATCGCAAAACAAGTTACATAGTGAAAGCTAAGAAGTTAGAAGACCTATTAACCCCTTGCTTAGCTAAAGAGTCGGCAAAACCATTTGCTGCCCTCTCCACATGAATAAAGCTCACTTGAATTGAAGACAATAGAGCTCTAATCTCATTCAAATAGAACTGAAATTTCCAAGGAAACATAACTGAAGAAGATACCCAAGATATAGCATTAAGAGAATTACTTTCAACCACTAGTCTAGAGCGAGAAGAGGTTGAAGTGAAAATCTGGATAGCTTCTAAAATAGCAACAACCTCAGCCTCACTGGACTACATACAACCCACATGCTTTGAGAACAAAGCCAACACAATGCCTTCACTATTGCGAAGCACCCCACAAATACCCGCCGGCTTCGGTTTTCCTCTAGCTGCCCTGTACACATTGAACTTGAGCATACCTTCAGAAGGAGGAGCCTAGGAAAACTACTTTCTCATTTTCTTAAACCACAAAGTAGAGAGGCTTCCCAATTATGCAACACACCATCCACTCTTATACTATCAAACTCAGACTTGAAAGCGGCCCATTTGGCAATTCGTGTCGCCACCAATAACGACAAGTCTTCCACTAATGACGACAAACACATTTTAAACACTCTGTCATTCCCCTCTTTCCAAATAGACCAAAAGATAGCAAAATGTATGAGTCTCCAAAGAACTAACTCACATCTGTAAAAACTAGAGCACCTCCAAGCTTCGATCATCACTGCCAAAGTCCTTTGGCTACACCAAAGGACACCGCATCGCAAAAGGAACCTACACCATATGGTATGAGAAAACTCGCAATGGATAAACAAATGGTCTACTGTCCCCATCCCCTTCCTGCACAACACATAAGTATGAAACAACTTCAGAAGCCAAACCTCTCCTCCTAAGCTTATTCGCTATAGAAACTTTCCCCAAAATAGCAAGCCAAGCAAAAGCCTCTACCCTAGGTGGAGCTAGACCTTGCCAAGCCAGAGAGGAAGAGCCTTTCAAATGTGATGGCTCTTCCAACTCCCTTGAAAAGGACTTACATGAGAATTTTCTAGAAGTAGTAGGTTTCCAAATACAAGAATCTGTCACATTCCTACAAATAATGTTCCAAATACAAGAATCTGTCACATTCCTGCAAATAATAACATTAGAAAGAAGACTGACCAAAGACCCATACTCAGACTCCTCAGAAAGACACAAAGCTCTCTTGAAAGAAACATTCCGGGACCCAACTCCCCACCAACCCACACAATAGTCTTGAACCGAAGCTCACTTGTTGACCACAACCCTAAACAACCTTGGAAAGGACAAGAACAAAGAACCCACCCCCACCCAATTGTCAACCCATAACCAGACTCGCCTTCCTTTCCCCCACTTTGAAACTCACCCTCTCCTAAACACTTCCCCCCCCCCCCCCCCCCCCCCCCCCCAGAAGATAAATCCCCAACCCTTAGAATATTGCCCCACACACCCGAGACACGAGACCTATGGATTCTACTAGGCTCCCAACCCCACTCGTCCTCGCCATATTTTGCAACAATAATCCTTCTCCACAAAGCTTCCCTCTCCTCCCCAAATCTCCACCACCACTTAGCCTAAAGAGCCCAATTCTTGAATTCCAAGTTGCTCAAGCCTAAACCCCCTACTGCCTTAGGCTTAATAACTTCCTCCCACTTTACAAGACGTAATTTTCTTTCGGTGCTCCTCCCACCCCAAAGAAACTCCCTTCTTAAACGATCCAATTACTCTCTAACAGCCACTGGCATCCTCAAAAGGGACATATAATAGACCAATAGATTGGATAGAGAGGCCTTGATTAGGGTAATTCTTCCTCCCAAAGAGAGATAGTTCCTTTTCCACATGGACAACTTCCTTTTAAAATTTGCCACCACAGGATCCCGCAACTGTTTAGATTTTACTTTGCCCCCAACAGGCAAACACCTAAGTAGGAAAATGGTAGACTCCCATACTTGCAAAGAAGCTTTGAAGCTAGCAACCGAACTTCATCGGTTGGGGTTTCAATCCCCACCAACATGCTCTTGGACAGATTTATCCTAAGCCCCCGGACGAAAGCTCGAAGCACAACAAACTCCTCCCACCTCGAAGAGCTAAAAATGATGTTATCATCTTCAAACTTAAGATGGGTGATAATTTCTGCTCCTCTACCAACCTCAAATCCTTCCGTGAGGCCACAATCTTTAGCTTTAGAGAATAGCACACTGAGAGCCTCTACAACAATGGTAAACAAAAAAGGAGAGAGAGGATCTCCTTCTCTAAGCCCCCTAAATGCTTTGAAAAAGCGAGAAGGAGAATCGTTCACCAAAACTGAAAAAGATGTCGACGAGATGCATTCTCGAATGCAGGAACACCACCTTTCCCTAAAGCCAAATCTCCTCAACATATAATCCACAAAACTCCACTCCACATGGTCATAAGCCTTTTCCGGATCTATTTTAAAAATAACTCCCGGTTTCTTTGACCGTTTTCTGGCATCAATGAGTTCATTAGCAATCAACACTCCATCAAGAATTTGCCTATTTTCCACAAAAGCTCCTTGATAAAGACCGATGTTAAACCGAAGGACCTTCTTCAACCTGTTGGCAAGGATTTTTTTTTTTACAGCAACTTATATATACAACCTATTAAGCTAATAGGTCTATATTTTGAGACCCACAGCATTAGAAACTTTGGGAATGAGAGTCAAGAAAGTAGTATTAATTTCCTTACTCAGCCTATCTCTCCTGTGAAATTCTGTCAGCATGTTGCAAAAATCTCTTTTCACAATGTCCCAAGGTGCCTTGATGAAAGAGAAATTGAAACCATCCGGACCTGGTGCTTTATCTCCCCCACATGCAGAGTTGATTTTTAATCATAAGTTTGAATTGGTTGAATCCTTAAGAGCTCGTTTGATAATTTTACTAATATAATCAAGTAAAGTCAAGTCAAGTTAAACATCTCATCAAAAACACTTTTTACAAAAATTCCCTCCATCTTTTCCAAAAAAAAGTCAAAAAGCAACTACATTTACTCACTAAAAGACAAAAAATCTCCATTTCCCCATACAAAAAGTCAAAAATATTCTATTCCAAACAACTAAAAACAAAATACCATCATAACTCACTTATATTTTATTCATTCTTTTCATTTCACTTCACTCCACTTTATTTTAAAAGTAAATTACCAAACGGGCCCTAATGGAGCAATTCAAGCATACTAAGAGCAGTCCGCAAGGGTCCCAACAAGAGTTGGTGAAGAATTGGGCTCCAAACAGTCCCAAATGATGAAGAAAAACGTTTACAGGCACAGTTTAAATAAAATAGTGAATTAGGGGCTGTTTTGTAATTTTTCCAGAATGTGTACACTATATGAGAAATTCTCAAAAACTCCCTTACCTCAAAAGGGGAGTTTATGCCCTATCTAATAGCCAATGATTTGTCAATATTTTAAGGGAGTCTGTAAGAGAGTATTTTTCAGCATTCTTCCTTCCTTCACCATTAAGTTTTTGGATTTATGCCTGGAGTCGATCAGGACTTCTTTGGTGAACTCATTTGAACATTAGGTCCAATCACCAATGTATTCAATTACTAACCAATGGACCTTTCTTGAACAGAAGTCGATTGTTCGTAAACTGCACCATTAGTTTCATTCACAAAGAGCTTGCTTTCATTCACCGTAATAAATTGGTGGCTATCTTATAGAGACAACCCTGGATGGGTCTAGTGTGTCAAATTAGAAGCTTATTGGTGGTTATCTTATAGAGAGAACTCTGGATTGGTCTAGTGTGTCCAATTAGAAGAAATTTTTAGATTATTAAGACGGGGAGTTGATTGTAATAATAGTAAAGTGTCTATATGTATTTTAGGCAACCCAAAGTTAGATTTAATGGTGGTTGAGCGTGACTATTTTGAATTTAACATAGATGGATATTGGGAATAATAGAAACTAAACATGGATGTCTGTTTGTACCAACGCTTGGTAGCACCGTTGGTTGGGGTACTCTAGCCGAGCTCAAAGAGACCTTAGATAAAAGAATAAAAAAAGAATAAAAAAATTTCCGTTGCCGGGACTTGAACCCGGGTCTTCCGGGTGAGAGCCGGATATCCTAACCAACTAGACTACAACGGACTTGTGATTTGCATATGCTAAGTTAAGTAAATCACTTTGAACATTATGGCCAATAAGTCCTCACCATTGAGATTCAATCAATTCAAAGATATGTTTTTAACCCTTATCTTAACTTTGATGAATCAGATTAGACACCAATCTTTCTTTTTTGTATGATCATTCCGGAGGTGAGCGGAAGACTTGATGAGCATTAAAATCACACCCATGCTAATTATAATATTAAAATTTGTAAAAAAAAGTTTTTGATCAGTTTCTTTAAAATTAAATGCAAAAGGTTTTAGTCTGAGAGAGAGGGAAAAGAAAAGAAAAGTCTATAAGAATTCAATACCGAATACCATATAATTAAAAAAAAAAACACAAGCCCATGAAAATTAAAGATTAATGATAAAAGAAAACTAAAAAACAAAATAAAAACAAACAAACAATATAAACTATAAATCAAATCCAATGAAATTTGAAAGACACATAGAAATGAAAATCCATAATCAACTCAATAATATAAGCAATTTAAAAGAATCAAACACTCATGAGAAAAAAAAACTAAAAATGGAGCACAAAAGGGCAAAGACAAAAGAACACACAAATTCATGAAAAACCATCGTAAAAAAAAAAAACTAAAAACCCATCACAAGTGTGAAATTATAATATAAGAAATAAAAAATAAAACGAAATAAATTTTATTCAAAAGGCTATAAAAATATATATACACAAAGATTCATAGACAATACAATGATAAAAGAAATTTAGAAGAACCAAACCAACTTATGATAATCTAATACTAAAAAATGGAAATCTGAAGCCATAAAAAGATTTTACAAAGAGAACTTAAATAACTCAATGGAAGTAAAATAAATAATCAACTCATAATGATAAGCATTAAAAAGATTTTAAAAAATAGAACAAAAAAAATGAGAATTTACAGAAAATCTCATGATAAAAAGTTATTCAAAAGAAAAAAAAACCAAGAAGAACCCAATACCCAAAAGTTGAAACAAAAAAGGGGAAAAAAAGAAACTCACAATCTATGAAAACCATACAAATACAAATCATAAAAATATTGCAAATCTATAAAAAATTTAAAATGATGATTCTTTTGTATAAATCATATTAAAATGACATAACTAAAATTGCTCAAAGAAAATTTGATGAACTCAAAAGTAAATCAATTAAAAAAGGTTTACCTCTCAAATTGAAATGTTTAATAATTGCACCAATTGTCTTAAAATGCTCACATTTTAAAATGAGTTGAACACTGATCTAAAATAAGCATGCAAATGAGACATGAGACGGTACTAAAAAGAGACACAAAGAAAACAAAAAAAAAAAAATTATTAAAGTTGTTCTAAACAAGTATAATGAACTTAAAAGTAAATGAATGGAAAAAATGAAAGTTCTCTTGTTGACATAGAAAAATAAAATTATATTGGAGAAAGTAGAAAATGATGATAATAAGAATGAGCTTAATTCTTTACTTAGATGGACCAATATTATTAGAGATTCCTTTTACCATTAGTTCTGCATTCTTAAAAAAAAATAGTGCATAATCAAAATCAATAGATAAAGAGGAAAGCAGACAACCCAGAACCGAGAGTGGATTAAATAAAAAAAACTAAGGATTAAATAAACCAGACAACCCAAAAATCAACATTTCACATTCTAAAAAGAAAAAAGAAAAAAAAATCATATAATCAGAAGAAACAAAAATACTTGAAATTCTTTAGATTAGTGGCACTTATAGACACTGGGACCCATTAACACTCAAACGTTATTGCTTGATAGAAATAGGATGATATTGAGAGTTTCTTAATAGACAAAAGGCATGAGGGAGAGTCCGAATAAAAAAAACTTTATTTGGAAAACTCCAGTAATTTTTTTTTCAGAGAATGAATTTGACCGTGGAATTAGCCCAGAATTTGGTGAGAATTGGAGGTATCCCATAAATAACTCTCCTAAGCTCAAGCTTAGGATAAGGTAAGCTCAAGTGTGTGGTGGGGCCCACCTGGGGACCCACATGGGGATGGGGGGATTTCAAAGACTCCCTAGGATCCTCTTCTCTGAAAAAAATCAACCCTAACTGTGAGTTCTATCATCTCTATTTGGACCCCAAAAGTCTAATGGTTAATAGTCCATTCGAATCAGTATACGGTCAATCCAACGATCCAATAAATTCGGGTTTGACTGAAAGCTGGTGGACATGTGCAATTCAGGGGGCTCGTGTGTTTGGTCCATTCAAATGGACCAAGGGTGGGCCCGACAAGCGTGAGCTTACAAAATTTTATCCTAAGAGTGAAAGTCCTTGGGATCCTAACCCTAGAGGGGGGGGGGGGGTGAATAGGGTGCGCTACAACTATGACCAATTTAGACCAATTTTAATCTTCTAAGAAAAACTAGTCACATGTGATGATTAACCAAACAAAATGCGGAAGCTAATAAAACAATCATCACAAAGCAAACACCACTACACAAAGGTTTATAGTGGTTCGGCCTCAATGCCTACGTCCACTACCGGCTTGTGATCCAATCACCCCACCGGATTTCCACTATTTATGCTTTTTACTAGGCTAAGCAATAACCCTTACAATGTTGTTTTTCTAGGCTAAACAACAACCTCTCAATGTGCTTTTCTAGGCTAAGCAATAACCTTTACAAAATGCTTTTCTTAGGCTAAGCAATAAGTACAAGATGTTTTTCTTAGGCTAAGCAATAACCTTTACACAATGCTTTTCTTAGGCTAAGCAATAACCTTTACAAATCAAGATTTCTCTAAGAATGTGTCTTTACAAAAGATCACTCTAAGAGATACAATTTAAGCACAATGGAATTGCCTCTAAATAGGCTAATGTGAAAGTTTAATTCAAATTACAAACATACACTTGAATAAGTTAAAGTGTGTGCACAAGTGTATGAATGCTTTTCTTCAATCAATTTCTACAATGAAGCTCCTAAATGAATGCATGATGCATTTTAAAATCAAAGCTTATAAAATGATGATTGAAGATAAAACTAATCACATGAAAGATTCACACAACTTAAAGAAATGATCTAAAACATGTTGTATGAATATAAAAGTCTAAGAACACATGTGATTTAGATGAGAGTGATTGCAAACCATTCTAATATACCAATGAAGATAATGAGTTTGCAAAACAACTCTTTAAAAGCTATAAATCATGCATAAATGAAAATACAAAGATTTAAACATGCATTGATTCTACTTTTAATGGAAATCAAAATGATAAGTAAGATGTACCTTTTTAAAACTCAAGCATTTAATTTCCAAATAGCCCTCTAGCCTTTCCAACTTCTTCCCCTTTCCTTGGCTCCAAAATGGTCTCAAAAGTTCATGTATCAAGCCTTGAAAAAGGTTGGAAATGAATGGACTTTATAGCAAAAAAACAGTCCAACGGCTAGTCCTCGGTCGACCTAGAAACAGGTCTCGGTCGACCAGGATCACACAACGGGCAAAAAAATGACCGTTGGTGCTCCAGGGCCAGTCTGCCTGCAGTGGTCCCGGTCGACCGGGACCTCTGTGCCGGTCGACCGGCAACAATGCTGGTCGACTGCCCTGGGACCAAAATTCCCGAAAATTTCACATTTCAAAGTATATCTTGGGGGAACTTTTGGCCACTAAATCAAGCTTGAATAATATGATTTAAATCAAACTAAGATGTTTAAAAACATGAAACATAAAAGGCCTAAAAAGATTCAAAACTTTAAAATCAATGGCTTGCTTGATTTGATACAACTCTTTTTCAAATTGCAATGCATACAAAAATGATTCTAAAAGTGATGAATGTATGTAAGGCTCAAACCTAAATTCTCAATTTGATTTTCCAAACAAAATGCACAAAGAATTAGGTTTTCAAAAGAGTTTGGATTCTAAAACATGCATGAATCAAATTCATTTCAAAAACATGTGTAAATGCAAGAAAGAATCCAAGATCCAAAAGTCAAAACCTAAGAGCTCATGTGTGTGATCATGTGATAGTGAAAGTGAGTGAATCCATCAATAATTGCAACAACCAAGGGCCTAACAATCTCCCCCTTTGCAATTTGATGGCAACTACTATGATCTCACACCAAACGGACTTTGGATCTTCTAGTTGTCTCTGAACTTGTAAACTTTTCAAGTAGATTTCTCCCCCTTGGTTAGAGCTCTCCTTAGCTCTTTGAAACCAAGCACTCTTCAATCTGATCTTCAGATCTTCTATGCTTCTCTCCCCTTGAGACATTGCATGGATCTGATAGATTAGATTTCTTTTTCTCCCTTGAATCTTTAAGAGATCTGCTGCTCTTTTTCTCCCCCTTTGTCATCACATTGCAAAGGAACCTGAATACATGAGAAAATATATACCTTTCAGTAGCACCTGATATTTAATGAAATTGCAAATGTAAAGTAAAACCAGGTTATCATGTATATATATTTGTGAATGCATGTTTGAATGAAGCCACAATAATAGATATAAATTGATTTAATCAATAATTGCAACAACCAAGGGCCTAACAAAGAGCCTCTCACACTATTATCCAATGCCAACAACCTAAATGTGAAGACCCTCACTCCTTAGTCCGTGAGAGTAACTCTCACAAGGCATCGCCCTAAATATAAATATAAATATAAGACACACGGTGCTATTTAGGTGAAGTGTTCTCATAATGTTCGTGAGAAGTCTTATCCCAACCATTGGATCGTGAAATGATCAAACCACTGGCTGTAGACTTATTTAATGGGAAAAAATGGAAGCCCGCCCGAAAGTTCATTTCTCCATTCTCGAAATGAAAAGTACGTCTCTTCCCAATAAATAAGTTTACAGGAAGTCGTTGGATCATTTTCACGATCCAATGACTGGGATGAGACTTCACACAAACATCGCGAGAACACTTCTCGCATGAATATAGAGAGATAGAGAGAGTAGTTATTCAATGCGCGACTCGCACACTAGATGACCATGTGCACCTGGGCCCACCTAGGACCGGCCTGGGCTCTTCAACCCTGTCAAAAAAAAGGAAAATAAATCAGCCCCATCCCTAAATCATATCATCTCCATCCGGCCCCACAAGTTTAACGGTGTACAATCCATTCAAATGGGTGTGTCTACTCCATTCGGATGGGTGCCAAACCTAGGGGACGGGTGAGACTCAGGGGGCCGTGGGTGTGGTCTAATTAGATGGACCATCAGGGGGGCCCACCCTTGGGTCGTGGCTTGCGCCAAGCGCACTGGATAACCATCGTGTGATTATGTGTGTGTATAACTAAGAAAACTTGATTTAAGTGTATAAATCCACAAAAAGTGAGGATTTTCAAATCCTTTGGGGGAAGGTATGTTAAAGGTAATGGGTCTAGGTCAGGTCATGGGCCAGTGTGCAACAACCCATCTCAGGAAACAACTATAGAAGCTCAGTTAAATAAAGACCCATTCAAATAGAAACTTCTCACTTGACAACTACTGTTGAGCATAAAATGGAAACTGCTACACATGGATCAATTCCCTTGTAGATATACTAGTGAAATACTCTATAAATACCCTAAGTTCTGTTAACCAGAATTCACTGAATTGATGATCGTGAATGTCTGGTAGTGTTCTCTTCACTTTCTCTAAGATGGTAATAGAGCTCTAGTGATATAGACGGTTTTTTTTTTTAAATGTGTGGTGTTCTTCTCCTTTCATCTAGTTTTTCAAATCTGTCTTAAAAGAACACTCGACACTGTCAATGGCCACTTCTCAGACTTCACTGTCGTTATCTGTCAATTCACTTCATCATCTTATAAGCATAATTTCAGTAAAACTGGACATCACAAACTACCTCATTTGGAAGGCTCAAATTCTTCATTCTTCCTCTCATTCAAAGCCTTGGAGTAGAAGCGCACCTCTACAATCCGCCATCGGCAGAGACCATTCTCAACAATGCAAATGAGCCTGTCACAAATCTTGCTTATGCAACTTGGATGGATCGTGATCTTCTACTCAGAAATTGGGTAATAGGTACCTTGTCTAAAGAGGCCTTATATTTTGTAGTGGGTTGTAATTCAACCCATGATGTCTGGAGTGCACTCAAAGAGAATCTTCTTCAAGTCACCAAAGACCAAGAAGTACAATTAAAACAACAATTGCAAGACATGAGGCTAGGCTCTCAATATCTGCATGAGTATCTCAAATCTTTCAAAAAGGTATATGATGGGTTAGCAGCCATACAAAAAACCATAGCTGACTATGATAAAGTAATTTACTTGTCTCGTGGTCTTGGGGAGAAGTACAATGTCCTATTCACTTCAATGCTATCCAAACCACCTTTCCCTTCATATTCACAATTTGTCACTACAGTCCAAGGATATGATTTGCGTTTGCATAGCATGACCTCTGAATCTCCACAAACTGACCTCAATGTGGCCTTTTTTGCAAGCAATCCAAATGGGGGTGGTCGTGGCCGAGGTCAAGGAAGAAGCAAAGGACAGTACAACAATGGGTTTAATTCCAAGGGTAGAGGTTTTGCACCTGCTAGCTAGAACTATAACACCCAAAATGGAGGCTCCAACAACTTTGTTCCTACTAATTTCAACAATCAGCATTCTGGCACAAATTCCTCATTTTGACCATATGGTCAAAACCAACAACATTGTCAGGAACATACAAAAAATATTTATGCTTCATAGAACCATGGATTTCCACAAGGAACTATTTATCCAACAACCTACCAGCACACCCAATGGACTTAGTTACACAAGGCCACTACTCATTTGCCAAATTTGGGACTGTCGAGGTCACTCCGCTGTCAAGTGTTGGAATTGATAGGATAATGCATATCAGGCGCGTGATGTTGTTCCACAGGCAATAGCGATCGAGAAATTGATTCTAATCTCTATGTTGGCACTGGCGCCAGTGCACACATCACCAATGATGTAGGTAACCTCACTAACTTGGCCCCTTATAAAGGTTCAAATAAAATCATGATAGGAGATGAGTCTCATTTGAACATCTCCCATATTAGGGATTGCATCAAGTTCAAAAATATTAAAGGAAACGATGTTCTTGTTGTTCCAAAAATCAAGAAGAATCTCATCTTTGTTTCAAAATTGGCAAGAGATAATACCCGCGTATCTTTGTTTCAAAATTGGCAAGAGATAATACCCGCGTATGTGAATTTTCTTACTCTCTAATTTTGTGATCAAGGACCAAGCAACAGGCAGGATTCTGGCATCAGGGAATAGACAAGGGAATTTATATGCGTTAAATAAGGAGGTCGTAACAACCCTTGTAGTAGTGCAATCTGCTATGAGGCGCATGAGGAACTATGGCATCAAAAATTGGGCCATCCAAATTCAAGTTTTATAAAGGTTTAAGTTCAAAGAATGTTATTGATGTAAATAAATGGTCAAAGACTCCAATCATATGTAGTAATTGTCAATTAAGTAAAACTTGCAAACTGTCTTTTTCTTTAAGAAAAAAAAAATCAGAAACTGCACCTCTCAACAAGATCCATAGTGATCTATGGGGACCAGCTCTGGTTTCATCTTTCCAAGGAATGAAATATTATGCAGTCTTTGTGGATGGATTTAGCAGGTTTACGTGGCTATATCCACTTAAGAAAAAATCTGAATTTCATAGTGCTTTTTTAAAATTCCAGAGTCTAATGGAGAAGCAATTCTCAAGGAAAATTAAAACTTTCCAAAGTAATGGTGGAGGTGAGTTTCAGTCCACTGATATTATCAAGCATTTGAAAAAAATGTGGGATTTAGCGACAAATATCTTGTCCTGGGACACCTGAACAAAATGGTGTCGCCGAAAGAAAACATCGACATATCATTGAGACATGACTCACTATGTTATTTCATGTGAAGCTTCCAAATTTTTTTTGGGTTGAAGCATTCTTAACGGTCGTGTTTTTTATTAATCATCTACGCACACAAGTGAAAGTCCGGGATCCGAACCCTAGAGGCGGGGGGGGGGGGGGGTGAATAGGGTGAGCTTCAATTATGACCAATTTTAATCAATTTTAACTTCTTTAAATTAAACTAGTCACAAGTGATGATTATCAAACAAAATGCGGAAGCTTAATGAAAACAATCACCACAAAGCAAGCACCATCACACAATGATTTATAGTGGTTCGACCTCAATGCCTACATCCACTACCGGCTTGTGATCTAACACCCCACCGGATTTCCACTATTTATGCTTTTCAATAGGCTAAGCAATAACCTTTACAATGATGTTTTTCAAGGCTCAACATCAACCTATTACACTATGCTTTTCTTAGGCTAAGTAATAACCTCTTCAACCATAGGTTGGTTATCTCTCTAATTAGTGTCTATAATACACTTGATGGAGATACAATTTATAGCTCATTACAATGCCTCTTAATTAGGCGGATATGGAAGTGAAAACTAATTCATACACACACACTACGAATGCAAAGATGAATGTTCAATGTGTATGTATGATGTCCTCAATCATTTTTAAAAAGAAAGCTCATAAATGTATGCCTAAGGCTTTTGAAAGTTTTAGCTCATAAAAACATTTATGATTGAGGAAAGAATGCAGGTCACATGTTAAAAATAACTTGTAAAAGATATACATTTGTATCCTAAACAAGTTGTGAAATTCTAAGTACAAAACATGTGATATAGGGATGTCAATCAAATCAACAATGTACCTCATAAAATATAAAAATAGATTTGATTGAAATTAGGGGACAAATCATATGTAATTATAAATACAACTTGAAAATGATATACCTATCAAAGCAAAGCAAGTTGTGAAACTTTAAAATAAAGTTACATAGATTTGTAAAGATGTTGAATCCAAAACATAAGTTATATTTGAAAGTGATTTTCTTATGATGAAAAACAACAACCATAGATTCAACCAAGTATAGGAATCATGTTACATATAATTTTAAAGATTCTTTCATTAACATGATCTACTTAGATTTACCAATTAAAGTACTACTTTGATTGAATCAATGGTGATGCATCCAAAAAAAAAAAATCAATTCAAAACATAAACATGTTAAGGACACAACAAAACATAGTTTATCATGCTAGAAAACATTTACCAAAAATAAAGCAAAGCATGAAAATATATGATTAAGAAAAGTAAAGCTTACTTAGAGATTTTACTTCATTAATCCAAGCTTTAGCTTTCCTAATGATCCCTTTCATCCCTTAGCTCATTCCCCTTTCATTGGCCTCAAAACCTCTCAAGGTGGGCCTCTTCATCATCAAATTTTTCAAAGGAATGAACCATAATTTATAGCCAAAAACAGCCCAACGGCTAGTCCCCGGTCGACCCCATGACCCCCAAGTCGACCTGTCCTTCACAACGGTCATAACACTGCCATTTCAGGAGCCAACGACTCTTTACCAGGTCGACCTGGCCTTTAGTTGGGCCGGTCGACCTGACCTTCTGTTGGCCCGGTCGACCTGGCACACTGCAGGTCGACCCCCTGGGACCAAAATTCCCAAAATTAGCATATTTCAAAGTATTTCTTGGTGGGAATTTTTGGGCCATTAAATCAAGCTTGAAAACATGTTTTAAATCATTCTAAGGGTTTTAAAACATAAAACATAAAAGGACAAAAAAGATTCGAAACTATAAAACCAATGACTTGCTTGATTCATAAAACTTCTTTTCAAATAAAAATGCATCCAAGTTAAAAATCAAAATATGCATAAATCAATATTTTAAAAACAATGCATGTGTAAATCAAGATTTCAAGTTTTTATAAATCAATGCATGTGTGTAAATTCAAATGATGCTAGAATGATAATGCATCCATCAAATTGCAATACACAAAATTCCTAACAACAAGTTATTGCGATGGAAAGTCCTTTTTACAGATTGTTCTCAGGACACCCAGATCACTCTATTTAAAAAAAAATTGGGACTTGAAGATCTCATAGAAGAGGGCTTCCAAAGGGTCAAGATCTTCGAGGATTTACAATTGCCAATTATCATGACTTTGTAGAAAGAAAAAAAACTTTTCATTGAAGATTTGATTGCCAAACATGATCTTCACAAATTCTCCTATTGAAATGGTTGGCCATAAGGTGAGCTTCCAAAAATTTTCTAGGTCAAAGCATTCTTAACAATTGTTTTTCTTATTAATTGTCTACCCACACAAGCTATTGCTATGGAAAGTCCTTTTTACAGATTGTTCTCAAGACACCTATATCACTCTATTTTAAAATTTTTTGGGACTTGAAGATCTCAGAAAAGAGGGTTTCCAAAGGGCCAAGATCTTCAAGGATTTACATTTGCCAATTATCATGACTTTGTAGAAAGAGAAAGTCTTTTTCTTGAAGATTCGATTGCTAAACATGATCTTCACAAATTCTCCTCATCTCCTAATGAAATGGGTGGCCTTATGGAGACCTCACCTTAATTTTATATTATTAAACCCCAAAATAGAAAACTAAAACAATTTTGGTCCAACCCACTTTTTTCCCCTACGAGACTCCACACAAGTGTGTAGGGTTTTCAATCCGCCCGACCCTTTGAAGCCACACATGTGTGTGTAGGGTTTTCAATCTACGCCACGCATTTTTAATAGTTGTGTTTCTTATTAATCGTCTACCCACACAAGCTATTGCGATGGAAAGTCCTTTCTACAGATTGTTCTCAAGACACCCAGATCACTCTATTTTACAATTTTTTGGGACTTGAAGATCTCTAAAAAGAGGGTTTCCAAAGGGCCAAGATCTTCGAGGATTTACAATTGCCAATTATCCTCTTTGCAGATTGTTCTCAAGACACCTAGATCACTCTATTTAAAATAATTTTGGGACTTGAAGATCTCGGAAAAGAGGGTTTCCAAATGGTCAAGATCTTCGTGGATTTACAATTGCCCATTATCATGACTTTGTAGAAAGAGAAAATCTTTTTCTTGAAGATTTGATTGCCAAACATGATCTTCACAAATTCTCCTCATCTCCTCATCATCGTGTGTAGGGTTTTCAATCTGCTCCACGTATTCTTAATAGTTGTGTTTCTTATTAATCGTCTACCTACACAAGCTATTGCGATGGAAAGTCCTTTTTACAGATTGTTCTCAAGACACCCATATTACTCTATTTTTAAAAAAAATTGGGACTTGAGGATCTCAGAAAAGAGGGTTTCCAAAGGGCCAAGATCTTCGAGGATTTACAATTGCCAATTATCCTTTTTACAGATTGTTCTCAAGACACCCATATCACTCTCTTTTAAAAAAATTTGGGACTTGAAGATCTCAAAAAAGAGGGTTTCCAAAGGGCCAAGATCTTCGAGGATTTACAATTGCCAATTATCCTTTTTACAGATTGTTCTCAAGACACCCAGATCACTCTCTTTTAAAAAAATTTGGGACTTGAAGATCTCAAAAAAGAGGGTTTCCAAAGGGCCAAGATCTTCGAGGATTTACAATTGCCAATTACAATGACTTTGTAGAAAGAGAAAATCTTTTTCTTTAAGATTTGATTGACAAACGTGATCTTCACAAATGAAATGGGTGGGCTTATGGAGACCTCACCTTGATTTTATATTATTAAACCTCAAAATATAAAACTAAAACAATTTTGGTCGAACCCACTTTTTTTCCCTGTGAGACCCCACAAAGTGTGTGCAGGGTTTTCAATCTGCCCCACCTTTTGAAGCCAGGGGATCAAAAATCTGGTAAATGTGGATGTAACTAAAAGTTCTACAACTTGGATGATGATTATGATGATGATGATCAAAAATAACATTTAGTATTTTTTTTAACATTTATAACACCAGTGTGTGCAGGGTTTTCAATCCGCCTCACCTTTTGAAGCCAGGGGATCAAAAATCTGGTAAAAGTGAATGTAACTAAAAGTTCTACAACTTGGATGATGATTATGATGATGATGATTTATAAATAACATTTAGTATTTTTTTCAAAATTTTAACATATTATAGTTGAACTAGATTTTGTTAAAGTTACATATTTGCACCTTCTATATTTGCACCCCATTTCCCAATGGATGATGATTATGATGATGATTTATAAATAACATTTATAACACAAGTGTGTGTATGGTTTTCAATCCACCCCACCTTTTGAAGCCAGGGGGATCAAAAATCTGGTAAAAGTGGATGTAACTAAAAGTTCTACAACTTGGATGATGATTATGATGATAAAACATTTAGTATTTTTTTAACATATTATAGTTGAACTAGATTTCGTTAAAGTTCTACAAAATGCCCCTCCAGAATAGTGTTACTCTATTATAATCCATTAAAAATTGCAAATGAGAAACCTTCTATATTTGCACCCCATTTCCCAACACTCCCCCTGGCCGACAGATTATTTCATGGACCCATATACCGACCCAAGTGGAAGGCTCATTCATATATTAAGACATGTTAGGCGATGTGGGATGTGGGATGTGGGAATTCCCAAGAATGAGGACATGAAAATTAAGGATGACATGTCCATGAGGAAATGAAAATTAAGGATGCTGATCCTAGATGGATCCATTTCAGCTGGGTCTTCCAACTCGCAGTGGATGAGAGTCTACTCGGCCTACAATCCCACATCTCTCGATGAAAATATGCCATAAATGAGTTAGAAGCCATTTCAGCTTTCCCAGCAACAGTTTACATCACAATCCGATCTACCCCAGGGCGAGCAATTAGGACTGTAGGGAGATATCCCTATGCTTGATGAAGAATGGGATTTTCTTTGTGATGAACCAATTTGGCAGAGCATGAAAAGATTCTGAAATCCTGAAAAAACCATTATTACAAACTATCCTATTCTGTGAGAATAAACCTTCAAATGCAACCATGCAAACACCTTCCCCATTCGGTAAAATATAAGCCATCTCACTAAAATTTGAATTCACAACCCAATTACTATATGAAAACTATTTTGCAATCAGGTCACTTCGTTGATTAATAAAAAAACTGTTGCATGAGAGTCCTCACAACTTCAAAAAGCAGCTGCTGGCCTTTATACACACAAAACTACACAACCACCCAGAATATGACAGAGTGAAAAACAACAGTAACAAAGGAGCAAATGCTGCCAGCCACGGGGTAGAAAAAATTGAACTCGCCCACAGACACAAACTATTCTTGTCTGCCCAAAATCTACAAACTGAATGTGAATAAATGATTCACAAATCCATTCTCACATGCCGACAAATTTGAAAAGGTAGAAAAGAAAAGAAAATGCTACTACTCATCCCATTCATCAGTCTTATATGAGACCAGAGTGTCCACCTTATGTATCTGCAAAGTTCCACAAAAAATATATTAAAACAGATCAATTTCAATAAATCCAGACCTTTCATTTTCCTAGGAAAACCATCAAATCTCACCTTGGTGTCAAATGAATGCAGTTTCACCATTTGTGGATTTGTTATCAGTTTCGCATCGCTTTCCACCCAAGTAAAGGGAACAGCGACATCCGTATCAGTATATGCTAGTACATCAAATACACCTGAAAAACAGAGGAACCCAGAATCAGAAACTCAAGTATGAAAGAACACATCAAGGGAATTTAATCTCTTACAATGAGATACAATGAGACAAAATGACTAACAGGGTTCATCCAGGCATGGCAAATAAGTGATGGAGGATGCAATTTGTCGCATGATAGCTTGAATCTCTCTCATGATTTCCTTGTCACTCTTTTCCCTGGAAACCCTGAGATTCAAACCCAAGAAACACAATAAGTTGAGGAAAGTGAGCATTCTATTGTAGTATTGCGTTTGGTGAAAAAACCCAAAAAGGATCTTCTGATGGAAAATTACCCCTTTTCGACGACCTCACTATCGGTTTCGATACTGAAATTCCATCTCTCGAATACTTCAGAAGTAGCCTTACTCATGATCACAAGAACCACCCTTTGTAACTTCCCAGCCTCCAACCATTCTTCATGAGAAAATGAGAAGGTTGAAAAAGAAATGTTTGGAAATTTCTAAGGAAAAACCACAACATGGGTTAGGCAGCGAATGGAAAAGTACCCGATAACTGGGATGTTAGATTCGCAATGAAGGATTTTACGCCATCGTCTTGGGTCAGCAGCATTGGGAGCCCGTATTTCTTCACCTTGGCAAAACTTTCTTCAGGATAAATCCCCCGGTTGTAGAGAATGCTGGATTTTCCATAAAATTCAGTTTTCAAGATCTGAAATCCAAGAGGGAAGAAAAGAAGTAAAAGATTGAATTTGACAATTGGGTGTATCCATATAATTTTACCTATTCGCTGCATATCCTGTTAAAGAGACAAATTTGAAGGAATCAGTTCAAATTCCATGAAAGATTCAGGTGGGTCTAAAAGGGAAAGGACAGAGGAAGATTAGGATGTACCAAAGAACTCGCTGACGATGGCTGCGGAGCCCTTTAAGGTGATGATGTCTTTTGCTACGGTTCTTGAAGCCATTTTCTTTCTGGTTTGAAGGAGGAATGGAAAGAAATGAGAATCTGGGTAGGTATTATTTCACAATGAGATGGGAGAGAAGGGACGGCTTCAATGTCTTAATCAGAGAGGAGACTCAGAAAATGGTTCAAATGTGAATAAGAGAGCAGAGAAATTGTGATGGAATCTGATGAAGGTTGTTGCATTGCAGGGATTTTAGAACAGAAGATGAAGAAAGGAGGGAGTTCGTGGGTAACGGCTAGTTTTCTTTTGGTGGAGTTCCAACGGCTACTTTTTTGAAATTTTAAATTTTTATGAAAATAACTGCGTTGCTATTTTACCACAACGGCCTCTACAATGTTTTGCTGTGTACAAGACTTGGATACAACTGGAAGGGCCTTCTTTTTTCCCACCATTGACTTTGGGCTTGATTAGCCAGGGCGCACCCTATCCCTGATTGGCTAGGCATTGGACTGGATTTGGGCCAATTTATGGGCCACTTGCAAACCCTTGCATGATGGTGGACCCATCATCCTCAAAGTCCAAAATATCAGATTATTCCCGCCCCAACTGGATGGTAGATCTTCAAATCTTGGGTCGACCAGTGTCACATACACCGTTGGATCCATCATCCATGATTCATTCGATTTGATTTAAGAGACGATCGTATTTTCTTACACATGAAAAATCCAGTGGCCGGGGCTCTCAAAATGCACTATATCTGTATGGTGATCAATCATACAATCTAATTCTCACCTATATCCAACGGTCCAAACTGCAACCAACTCAAAGTAGGCTCCCCCTTGAAACCACATCAAGGTCCATCAATCCTTTTCATCTTCATCTTAAGTACATAGGCAATGTAGGTCTGATGGTCCTGTAAATGGACCCTAACTCTTGTTTTTTATCAAATGGTATAAGGATAAAATTGTGGTAGCATGCATTGTGAAGTCAATCTCATGGAAAGATGGTCACATTTGATCTCTTCATTTTTGTATCTCTTGACTTTGTCATGGTTTTGTGCCGGGAAAATATTCAAAAAGAATGGTAAACTCTCCCCCGGCCATTCAATTGGTGGGCCCACGACCAAAACTTCAATCAGTAGACTAGAAATATATGAAGAGAAATGGATGGGTTGAACTTTCAACAGAGAAATGGATGTGTTGAACTTTTGACAAGTATTACAAGACTCGAACCACGTGATTTTATCATGTGCTGAAGGCAGGAATATACAATGGCAGAACTTACCCAGCTTTCATTTGTAAGAAAAATCAGCTGCAAATCTTACCCATAGTATACAATTAAAGTAGTGAAATTTTGGGCATCGAATTTGTAAGGGGTACTTTCTATGTATGTGATAGGAAAATGGGGTTTTATACATATGCAAGTGGTACACATATTGTGAAACACATTACCATATTCAAAATTATCATTTTCACGTGTTTAAATGAGTATAGCCAATTGCTTTAAATTTATTTCGGTTGTTTTGAGTGTTTTCATGAATTCTTAGAATCCATGAAGAATTTAGATTTGAAACTTTACATCTTGATGTTTACCTTTAATACAAGAATATTGAATGATTCAAATCATGAATTGATGGCCCCCATAATTCCAAGAAATTAGCTAGATAGGTTGGAACTATTTCACAAATTACACAAAATCTATGAAGAGTTAAGATAACTAAACCCAATATCCTATGTTTATTAGCTCAATAAACAAATCAAACAGTTTGTATTGCAAACACGGGATGTACGGGAATAATAAATATATATAAATCTTTGATAGGCCCCACAATTGAAAAAACCACCTTGCAACTCCCTATAATAGTACCTCTTTTGTTGACGGGGTTTTAGTCAATGTGTAAATGGTCATATTTACACACCATCTTCACATCTTATTTATGCACTATATGTGAAAATCAATACAAATAAATGCAATGATACATGATGATTATGCATGAGAACTATTTACATATATGCAAATGAGTCCAAACAAACAGTATTTAAGTATCTCAATTGGATCGAGTGATGGGGAGCTTCACTAGACAAATTCATATATTAATTATGTTCAAAGTGGTTTAGGGATCACAATGGGTCATATTGGTTTTAGTAGGTTATAAATCCAAATTTGTCCTATCTCACATTTAGTAGGTCGCTACTTGACTCGTGATGGCTTTTATATTTTGTGATATCAAACCCGTCTCATGAATGATATATGGGCACGTTTGTGCATACTGATTTATGCATTGTTTCTGCTCTAGTAAAAAACACAATATTTTGTGCAACACGTTTTGCCGCAAAAATGCTTTGAAATCTATGTTCCGTTTGCAATAAGTCAGATTTTGAATTTTGATCCCCCCTTTAGATTTTCACCACCCCCATCATCAGAAATAGATTTTCACAGAAGAGGAATGCTTCTTTCCTAGTTTTGTCAATTGTCACATCCCATCCCGATCCTGAGATTACCTAGCCAAGGGTGACTCCCGAGGTGTGACACGTATACCCCCATGAAATCGCACCCGTCTCGGGTCAAGTACGAGACATGAAGGATAAAATTTTAGTTTCCATGTGTGAGACTTTCTCACTAATATGTGTCAATTTACAATTTATAACGGACGCATCTTGAATATTCTCTGAGTTGGTATCATTTTATGATCAGTCCATTTAACATTCCATAATTACACAAAAGATATTTACAATTAACTACAAAAGTAGGATTACAAAAACACACCCTACATAGCTAACAAAATTATAACCCCAAGTATATCAAGTATATCTACAAAAGAGTGATCACACCAACTGCAATCTCATATGCACAAATTGCTAAATATCCCAAAATAGCACAACATCGCTCTCTGGTGAAGAGGAATAGATAGGGCCTTCAGCTTCCCACTCTTCTAATCCGGGAGGAACTTACTCAGTCTCTTCCTCTCTCTCCTGGGCCTCCTCGGGACCGGGAGCTACACCTGCGTCTATGACACCAAGTGATATTATCATGACTACGACAATCCAGCAAGTATAGGCAATAATCATTAAACATGTGTTGTAACAAAAACGAATTAATGACAAGTGATTGAAAGAGAGATCAACATTAAATCAACTAAGCATTTGTACGATAAGAAATAATGTATGCTTTACGAATCAAATGATGAATAACATACTAGTTGGCTACTACATTATGCCCATCCTCTCCGATAAAGAGCGAACTTAGTTGGGATGTCACCAGTGATCCGGCCAAAGGTTCTCCTAACTACTTGATTTTTGAGTTCGGTGCTCCAGAAAACTTACTGCAGTAGTTTTGAATAACTAAACCGAGTTTAACCCCTTTGGGTATCACAAGGTCACAGCGAAGTAATGCCAGACCAATCAAATCAAATAATAACCGGACTTGGATAAGGTTTCCACTTTATTTCATCTCTAATCGAATCAAATCAAATAGTAATTATTCACATACATTATTGCTCAATGGGAATCTCAATCAGAAAATTGTAAAAGTTGTATAACAATTGTAGTAACAAATTTGGAATGAACCATCGAATTAGAAATGATATTATTTATGCAATTGATTACTTAATTAGAATTTGAGGTCAGTAATGAAACTCTCTCAATATGAATGTAATTGATTTAAGAAATCAAGGTATGTTACTAGCAAACTCTAATCTATCTATCCATCGTCCCTCACAATCCAATCCGATGTAGATTTAGAAGGTCCATATGTTACTGTCTTAATTCTGTGCCACATTACACGAGTAATTACATTAAGTTTCTAACCAACACCCATAGCATGATGATAGACTGATATGATAGTATACATGAGACAACCTTAGCCTCAAGGGTCCCCTCGTGTGGTGAAGTTCTCCATTGGTCATGTGTGATGGTCAAAGGGTCCATCCTATTACTTAATTAGAATTTGAGGTCAGTAATGAAACTCTCTCAATATGAATGTAATTGATTTAAGGAATCAAGGTATGTTACTAGCCAACTCTAATCTATCTATCCATCGTCCCTCACCATCCAATCCGATGTAGATTTAGAAGGTCTATGTGTTACTGTCATAATTCGGTGCCACATTACACGAGTAATTACATTAAGTTTCTAACCAACACCCATAGCATGATGATAGACTGATATGATAGTATACATGAGACAACCTTAGCCTCAAGGGTCCCCTTGTGTGGTGAAATTCTCCATTGGTCATGTGTGATGGTCAAAGGGTCCATCCTATGGCCTTACAAAGTCTTCCAACATAAAATTCCTAGAGTTAGGGTTTGTCAGCCACCCTTCGGTTAGTCATCAGTTACCTAAATTCGGTTAACTGACGGCTAACCAAAGTCAGTCAGTCATAGAAAAAGGCATTTCCGTTGTTCTGACTGAAGTAGTTCGGTTAAGTTCGGCGCAATGTCGGTTAACCGGACTCAATTTCATGTATTTCTTTCGCATTATGTTTTTGGAACCGACCCTTAACCAAACTCATTGCGTTCAGCAAATTGAATTTTGCCAAGTTTGAGCAAATTTCCCAACTCCTTCTAACACCCATCTCCATTCTTTAATCCGGGGCTATCCCATAATCGAAATCTGCATCCAAATGAGCTAGCCTACATGCTCACCATCATTCATGCATTCTACAATACATCTCCAATAGATAACACCATCCATAACAAGCATCCATTTATAAAGCAATCTAATAAAACAAGAGGTTATGATGGAGTACATATGACTGATCTCAATGCAAAATCAAAGAAAAGCAACATGCATAATTCAATTATGCTTATACTTGCCCTAAATAGAGCTTTACAACCCTGTTTCACTACCTTGGCTCTAAACAAGAGAAAACCCCCAAATTTACAACCCTAATAAGAAAATCATACCAAATCTAATATGAGAATGCATGCATGAGATAAGATTGAGTCTCATTTACTATTAAGAAACCAAAGATCATGAATTTGGTTAAAGTTTTTACCAAGGAAAACCAAGAAGAAGTTGTAGAAAATCTTCCTTAACCAACCTAGCCTATTGGAGGATAGAGGAGATGAAGAAGAAGCCAAATCCTTGCTCTAACTTGGCATGTAAACTCAATTTGAGAAGTTTGAGAGGAGAGAAGGAGAAATGAGAAAGAGGAATGAGAGGGAGAATTTCTCTCATATGGAAGACAAAATAATGGAGCTGAAATGAATGGGGTTTTGTTTTAAATGGTAATTTCCACAATTTTTTTTCCAGAAAGCCACTATTATTCTTATAATTTCGGTTTGAGTCAAATGATGCTGAAGTTGATTAATTCAAGGTCGGATGGGGAAACGCCCAATATGGAAATCGATGTGCTCATCAAGGTACACGTGATGACTCCACGATGATATGCATATGATGAAAAATTGAAAAAAATATGTAGTTATGAATAAGTCCCCTGGCTCTACCTAACGAGTTAAAATGGGTTCAAACTACCTACCCATGACCCATGGTCTAGCTCTAAAGAATAAATAAGACTAATTCACATTAAAATAGCTTAATTGGTATCTAAGATAATTAAATTAAATAAAAAAAATTGATTAAGGCTAAATATGATTAATTTAGGTCGGGGTGTTACATCAATTGAGCCCGTTAAAATAAGTAGCCAACCCATCCCAAGCCCAAATATACAAGGATTTTAAAGCAATTTGACCCCAGTGGGCTAGATTTAGACAATGGTTTTAAAGCCCAGCCAAAATGGGACTCTTAGTACGGATTACTAACATATATACAAAAGTCATGACTTAATGATATCATGGTTTTCTTATTGTAATAATAATATTGTGCAACACTATGCATTAATCTGAAGGGAAATGAGGAACTGATTCACGAAAGACTATACTCATGGAAAGGCTTTTTCTCTTTTTTTAAGGTATCAATTTTTTTATTTTTTATTTTATACTAATAAGACAGTTGTTGAAGAAAAAACAAAATTAGATCGTTATTTTGATGACAAGTCTACAAAAGAAGATGACACCGTAGATATATTATGATGGTGGAAATTGACATTTAAGTATTCTATTTTATCTCATATGGCCTGCGATATTTTAGTTATTCTTGTATCCGCAATTGCTTCAGAGTCAGCATTTACCAATGGAGGGAGGGTACTTGACCCACATAGGACTTCTTTCAAACCAGATACCGTAGAAGCATAAGTTTGTACCCAGGATTGGTTTCGTCACGATCCAACTAGTGACGATGATTCAGACAATGATGAGAATGCACCAAATGATCTTTTAAACATATTTAAAGAAAAATGACTTGTATTGATTCATGCCGAGTTCTTTTAGATATTACTTGACTCACATAGGATACTTAACTGATTTCTTTTAATTTCTGTTGATTTCTCTTGATTTTTTATTTTGTCACCGACAAAAAAGTAATAATAAAATAAATCTGCCATGTTGCTTATTGCATTGTATTGCATGTCCCAAGCCCAAAAAAAGGAGGGTTTAAAGTTCGAGTCACACCTGGTGTCTAATGGTAGTATAGGAATAATTAGAGATTGATTAACTTATATTCAATATCATGTTAAGCCTCAGCTTGCATGGGATGGGGCTTGATGTAGGCTTGTTAAATTTAGGGTCGAGATTGGACAACGGTACCCTTGGTAGACCTACCCAATATATGGGATGGGATTGGACAGCCCAAACCAAACTTGGCCCATTCCATTGACAAGCCTAGTCTTTCCTCTTCTGTGGCTGTACACAAATGTACCCTAAGTATAATTAGATCTCATCTATTTCTTATTTTAAAATATTATGATATATTTAATAGATTTTCTCTTGGATGCATGGAGGAGATATACTTATCATGAGTCATGCAATGCTAAGGATGGTTCCCATGGAACTGCGTGGGCAGGGGTGGAGGGAGGGGAGGACGAGTGGGGTCAATTGCCCCTACTCAACTTTTTGAAAACTCGAGAGATATGGTGGGTATTTTCAGTTTTCTATGGGCATTTGTTATTTTTATTCACCTTTTGTCCCTCCCTATTTGCATCAGGTATTTCTTTCTTTATTTTGTATTTTACAAAAATAGTATCATATATTTGATGCATGATGTTTCCTAAAAAGTGGGTGTCAATGATTAATGATCCCAACCGTTAATCTTGAATTCTTTGAGGTGTAAGATGATGCTCTATATCACAAAGATATGGATATTGCATTTTGGTTAACTTGAATAATATCTTTCTCATTTCTACTATTGGAGGCATATCCCCAAATCTTTAAGAGCTAAAGAGCATCTCCAAGAGTGATGTTAAATTTGGAGATGCCTTTTTTTAAAATGAAGGCTTATGTGGCAAATTGACAATTTACAATTTGACATCTCTATTGGAGTATATTCCACCCCATATGTCAAATGTAATATTTTATTATTTTTTTTATTTTACCTTTTTTTATATATTAAACTCAACTCATTGACAATAGTCCATTTGGAATAAAATAATGTAAAATATAATTTGGCATTTCACTTTTTTACATGCTAAATTTGGCATCTCACTCCCATATGCCAAATGCCACCTCATTTTTGGCATAGTTGTTGGAGTGAAAATTCATGCCAAAAATCCCATGCGGCATGTCCACCTTGGATTTGGCATGTCTCTTGGAGATGCTCTAAGAGCAACTCCAACAGAGGAGTTATTCTTCCATGTCAGCATGAGTTGACAAGAAACGGTCAAAAATGCTATGTGGGGATGACCTCCAAGAGAGACGGTAAAAGTGAGCTGGAAAAGGCATATGTGTTTGTATGTCTTTTTTGGCATATGGAAAGGCAACCTTCATTTCCTAGTTTTTCAATATAATAATACAAGTGGTTCAACCGTTGGGTGGTATGTTTTAATCAGCTGATATGATGCACTGATATGATTGTAGGTAGTGAACGTTAGATTATAGCCGCTGCAATTTTTTTTTTTTACTTTTTTAAATTTTAATGGGTAATTATAAATTATGAAAATTTGAGAGACTCTTGAGCTTGGATATCTATAAATTATGAGTGTTTGAAGTCTTTTTTTTCCTCATTCACACTATGGATTCTCAATTCTCTCAATTTCCTAATTTTTCTACCCAATATTCACAATCTTTCGGTGAGGCATCCGAACTCCCTACTGATGATGCCCCAAAGAAAAAGGCCGTTGGTCGAGGTGCCGGCTTCAGTATAAAAGAAGACCGTCTTCTCATCGGTTCGTGGTTGAACACTAGCCTGGATGCTGTGCATGGAAACGAGCAGAAACTTGGGGCTTTTTGGAAACGAGTGGGAGAATACTATCACAACAATAAGCAATTTCCCAGTTATCGAATAGACAAAATGTTGTCACAATGATGGCAAAAGATTCAAGCTTCTGTCAACAAATTTTGTGGATGTCTTGCAACAATTATTTCCAGAAATCAAAGTGGCACGAATGAACAAGATAAGGTAAAATTATTTATATGTGTGTGTGTGAATTTTTTTTAATTCTTAATTTGATCTTATATTTAATTTTCAGATTGCAGAAGCAAAAAATTTTTACGAACATCTATATGGATCAAGATTCACCTTGGACCATGCTTGGATCTTGTTGAGGCACCAACCAAAGTGGATACAACTGCAGCAACAAGTACTAGAGAAGACATCTGTAAAAAGAGCAAAATCTTCAACTTCTGGCTACTCATCATCTTCTAATCCAAGCACTCCCATAAATATTGAGGAGGATGAGACAATTAACAATGCTTATGATCCCATGACAAGACCACCAGGCAGAAAGGTTGAGAAAAGAAAAATGAAGCAAACCACTATCAACGAGCCCACACCTGTTGCAGATCTCATCCAAAAAATGATGGATGACAAAAAAGAAAGAGATGAAAAAAAATTAGAGCTTCTTAAGCAAAAAATCGAGCAAGATGAGAAGAAGGTGAAATTAAAGAAAATACATATGGAGATGGAGATCATGAGTATGGATACGTCCAATATGTCTGAGGAGCAACAACAATACTATGCTAAAAAAAGACTTGAAATTTTGAGAGGAGGGTTAGGTGGTGGTTTCGAATTGTATTTTATTTTTGAATTAATATGTATTTTTTATTTTAATTAATGAATTATTGTTTGTTTACATATAATGTTGTACTTCAATTTTATAATGTTGTCATTTCACTAGCCATTTTATAGCCGTTGGAGAAAACTAGCCGTTTTATAGCCGTTGGAATATTTCATATATATAAACCATTCTGGAAAAAAATTCTTACACTCAAATTTCTTACTTCTCTTACACTCAAATTTCTTACTTCTCTTCATCTCAAAATAAGAAAATATTTGGTTCATCACTTCGGAGATGTCTCAAAATTATACCGATTCATCTTCCGACACGACGGATGAGCTATAGCATACTGTCATAAATTCCGATTCGGACGAAGAGTTGCAGATGTTGTGTAGGGCTGCTCTGGAAGAAGAAAGAGAAAACTTACGAAGGAGAAGGAAAGTGCATCGTGGTTCTATTCAAGGTCACGCGGTTATCCAGAGAGGACGAATCTCAGGACATCACAGGCTTTACAATGACTACTTCAGTGAAAACCCTGTCTACACTCCCTCTCAATTTCGAAGGAGGTTTCGAATGCGCAAACCTCTTTTTCTTCGAATTGTAAATACAGTGGAGGTTCATGACCCATACTTTCAACAAAAAAGAAACTGTGCAGGCAGTCTTTGTTTATCAGCTCTTCAAAAGGTTACAGCTGCAGTGAGGATGCTTACTTATGGAGTTGCGGCGGATGCTGTGGACGATTACGTGAGGATTGTTGAAAGTACCTCTATAGAATCATTGAAAAAGTTTGTTCAAACGATCATTGATGTTTTTGGCAATGAGTACTTGAGAACACCAAATAGTACTGACATTTGTAGATTGTTATCAGAAGGTGAGAGACGCGGGTTTCCTGAGATGCTAGGTAGCATAGACTGTATGCACTGGAAGTGGAAGAACTGTCCAGTTGCGTAGAAGGGCATGTATGCTCGTGGAGACCACCGTGAGCCTTCTTTGATTCTTGAAGTCGTGGCATCGTATGATCTTTGGATATGGCATTCTTTTTTTGGACTACCGGGATCGCACAATGATATCAATGTCTTGGATCGATCCCCTATATTTACCGACCTCGCTGAAGGCCGAACTCCTCCCACCAACTACTCAATCAATGGTCATGAATATACAACTGGCTACTATCTTGCGGATGGCATATATCCATCATGGGTGACATTTGTAAAAACAATTCCATGTCCTAACGGGTCAAAAGCCACAAATTTTGCTGCAGCTCAAGAGTCCGCAAGGAAGGATGTGGAGCGTGCGTTTGGAGTGCTACAGGCACGTTTTTCAATTGTTCGTGGGCCTGCTCATTTCTGGGATCGTCAAACACTTTAGCATATAATGAAGGCATGCATCATAATGCATAACATGATTATCGAAGATGAACGCGATCAAAGTCTTCCACCCAATTATGATGCACGAGAGGGTGAATGCAGTGACCTTCCTGTGTCATGTGACCACACTACGGAATTTCAGGATTTCATTCAAAACCATCTGCGTATTCGTGACAAGAGTACACATTCTCAACTCCAAGCCGATCTGGTGGAGCACCTGTGGCATTTCCAAGGTCAATATGAAGAAGCTTGTGATTGACTATAATATTATGTAATTTGATTTTACCTTTTCAATGAAAAATGAGTTTCAAGTACAATTTGTGCAATTTTTATTTTTTAATAATTTCTTACTTTAATAATATTTAAATCGTACCAAATCCCGTTAAATATAAATAAGATATATGTAATAAAGCAAATGAAGATTAAATGAAAAAAGAATAAAATAATAATTTGACATCTCTATTGGAGTTGCCCAAGTGAGATGCCAAATTTACATATGCCTTTTTTGCCACATAAGCCTTTATTTTTTAAAAATGCATATGGAGAAATAAAGTACATGTTGGAGATGCTCTAAGGTCCTTTAATTTACTCAATCTTTATTTTGCAAAAACAACACTTGCCATCTTGCTTCTTTGCCTCTTTAATACATTAAATTCAAGATTAGTTTTAGGTCCATAGACAATTATTGCAATGGTTTCTCAATAACTCTATGGAGTTTCACAGCCTATTAAATTATGTTAGATTAATTTAAGTCACAATTAAATCTGAGCCTAGGGGTGTAATGGTTCGATTAACCGTGTGTTTTGGAAAAATCGTTAACCGAACCGTATTTTATGGGTTTCAATTTTTAAAAATCATAACCGTACCTTCACTACGTAAAAAACGTCCATAAAGCCACACCATTAGGCGCTGTACAGAGTCGGCTGCTGATGTGGTTATTTTTACCACATACCTATTTAAAATACCATTGCCTTATTTGTCGTTTTAAGACCTAATATCAGTAACCGCCAAATTTAGGATCATTTTAGACGAGATCGTTGATGGAAATGCTGACTTGATAAATGGACGAGGCAAGATGGAAGATCTCACACCAGGCGATGCCATAGATTGGCATGAATTTAGGATCATCTCCATTTAACATTTTCAATTGAATATTTTGAGACACTAAATTTAGTGATGGATTGTTACATTGTTAATTATGTTAATGTGTTAGTTGATAGACAGTTGATTACTGTATGGTCGTTTGAAATAATGTTGGATGGTTTATTTGGATGTTTTGGAAGAACCATGTAGTTTATTGTTATGGAAGACTCATTTAGTTTATTGTTATTGGATAAAACAGGTGCATTTTTATTTTTTTTTTATTTTTAAAATATTTTTTTAAATAAAAATAAAAAATACCTCGGCCTTTGGCAGTGGTTTTTTTTATTATTATAAAAAAAGTCAAAACAAACACGGTTTTGTGTGAGGTTTTATTTTTTTGTTATCCACATGTAATGGATGTGGTAATTTTTAAATTTGCCACAGGTTTGAGTTGTGGTTTTTTTTTTTGTCAAAACAACCACGGTTTTGTGTGTGGTTTTATTTTATTGTTATCCACATTAATGGTTGTGGTAATTTTTTAATTTGCCACAAGTTTGAGCTGTGGCTTTTGAAATGCTACACAATTCTTCGCCACGGCAATTACCAAGGTCATATTTGTGGCCAAAAGGGTAAGATGGCTGTGGTTGTTTAGCGTTTTTGACGTAGTGCTTAAAAAACCGAACCGCGGTCAACTGTATTAGATGGTTCGGTTACGGTTAATTGTCATTTAAAACACATGTATTTTTTTTTTGTTAGAATGCAAAATACATGTTCAAAAGTCAAAACCAAATATCCTAGCTAGATTACAAATTACATAATTCCAAAATACTAAAGTAGCATTAAAACGTTCACATACACAAATGGAATAATAAAGTGCGTTTTTCCAGCACTTATTCTTCCGTTTTCCCTTTTTCATTTTTTTATTCCAACTATTAGGGCTCAAAAGTTAAAAGGGGTTATTTAAGTTTTAAAATTACACAATACACAATTTCTTTCTTCTTCTTCTTCTTCTTTTTTTTTTTTTTTTTTTTTTGCTTTTAAAATTTGGGGGTGTAATGGTTCGGTTCGATTAATAACCGTGAGTTGAGACTAAAAACTGAAACCAAACCGTGAAGCACGGGTTTCCGATTTTAATAACCATAACTGTAACTGAATCACTATTAAATTCTCAACTCATATAATTTTACTCAATGTTATAATTATAACTCAACCCATTACATTAAATCACAACGCTGCATTACATGTGTACTATATAGATGTGTGTGTGTTTTAGTGCTTCATAAGTTGAACAATCATTTCCACGAGGTGAACGCTAAATTGCTCCTTTGCATCACTTCCCTAAATCCAAATGATTCATTCTCTGCTTTTGACAAGAAGAAATTAGTCCACCCTGCTCAATTCTATCCAATTGAATTTTCTGCAGTGGATCTTATGGCACTTGACAATAAACTTGAGACTTACATTTGGGATATGCGCTCCAATGTTGACTTTTCAAAAGTTAATGGGATTAGCAATCTTGCTAAGAAGATGGTTGAAAGAAAAAAGGATATTTTGTATCCATCAGTTTGTTTGCTTATGATATTAAAACTAATCTTACCCGTAGCCACTCCCAACCTTGAGAGAGCATGTTCTGCTATGCTTATCATAAAAGAACCGCCTTCGTAATAAAATGGGAGATGAATTGATGAATGATTGTCACATATATTGAGAAAGACATTTTTTATAATGTCGATAATGAGGCAATCATGCGATGCTTTCAGAACATGAAAACTCGTCGATGACAATTGTAAACAAATGCTTTTTCATATATTGGGATTTAAAAAAATTGATGTACACCTACTTATGTCTATACGATTATATATTTGTCTATCTTTTTGTTTAGTGAACTATAATAATTCTTATTTGCCCCCGACTGAGAGAGATTCCTTGCTCCGCCACCATCCGTGGGGCCAACTTAAGGCTCCATCAAACTTGGGGGAGATAGGGATTGAAAGATCGGAATATGACCTACCTACATGCAAAATTACAGGACTATCAAATCATCCTACGCCCTTGATCCATAGCCTAAAAGTTTAGCGGCTTCATATAAAGAAAAAACTCAATCCTTGATCCAACGGTCTAATCCATTTGAATCAAGGGATCCAGTGTAAATAAGGGTGGAAATTTTGATAATCCATTCATATCAATGCCCAAGTTGGCCCCACATGGCTGTGCACATGGATGTCTGTATTCGGACTGTAGAAGAATTTTCTCCTCATTTAGATCTTTCAAGCCTTGCACATCATGTAGCTCAGTTGATGAGGCACATCTCTTTCATAAAAACAACCGGATTAATCCTTGTAGGGTTGATCATGGTGAGAGACTTGTATAAATTTGTGTGGACTGAGCAATGGGCATGTAAATACTTACCTTAAAAAAAAAAGGAATTTTTGTGTTCTTTTTCAAGCGTACTACTTAATCTTACAATCCACAACAACAAATACAACAGCTCATCTCATAATCAATCCATATTCATTTCAAACGTCATAAAAATCACTGTCACTTCTTACAATAGGAGAGAGTTGAAGAAGGTCACTTGCTGAACCCAACCCATTGCCATCTCTAGAGATGATCTCATCTGATGGATGGCCCCAAGCATCACATGAGTACTCATTAATTGTAGCAATTTGTACTTCTTTTCTTTTCTAAAAGGCCAGGGGGGACTGTTAAAGCAAACCAAAGTCCTTAAACTAGCATAATTAAGAGCCACAAAGGACACAAAAACATTGTAGAGAATTAGAAAGGTGCAATGGAGCAGTCATGACAAAACTCTTTAATTATCTTTTGCAGTTGTACTCATGCGAATATCCTTCGCAGATACCAGCACCGCCACTCAAAACAAGTAAAAAGCCACTTTCATTGATAGAGACATGAAGAGATGGTTGGTCTTCGAGATCCTCACCAAGTGTATTTTCCAACCACTTCCCCCCGATCGTCTCTTTCCTTTTACATTGCATGTAGAGATAGGAACCCATGTATGAAACTTTGGCTCTCTCTTGAATTATCAAGAGTAGAGAATGTAACCCCACCAAACCAGTTATGTCATGTCCCCCTTCTGCTACACGCTCATGTGGATAAGATTCTAACCACTCATCAAGTGGGCTCACTATGGAGCCTTCGTTCAAGTCAAGATAGCATTACATTAAAGTTAGATCCAATCCGTGGCTCAAAATCAACACTTTACAAACTACCCCCCATCCGTGGCTCAAAATGGCCACTTCAGAAACTAAAAAGAAATGGTCTACAATACTCCACCTGAAACGTTTACTAAATTGTATGGTCAGGATCTTCTTTAATGGTAAAGGCAATTTTGTGCCATCATTTTCCATAGAAAAAGTGTGGAAAGTGAAAACGTATTTTATATATACTACTTTAAAATCCATGTTTCAATGTGATCGTTTTTCTAAAAAGAAAAAAGAAAAAAAATAAATTTGGGCTCACTATTTCGTGATCCCCCCAAAAACCATTTACAATTAAGAGCGTCGGACTTGGTTTTCCATAGAACGTAGAAAAGCTTTTCAACAATCTAATTTTCTGCAGCACCGTACAAACGTGCAAAAATAGTGTTTATTTTCATGGATTCTCAAGCATTTAGGTGTGGTTAATTTTGGCCAGCCAAACAGTCCCTAGTTTGACTTCTCGTGGTATAAGGCATGCGTACACCATCCATTCAACCAATATACAATTAATTAGGACAGTCTAACAAACCACTAATTATCTTTGTTTGATAGGTAGATAAAATAATTAAAGAGACATTGAGTCATGGAGCATGCGTGCATGTGATTGCCAAAAAGAGAGGATGGCACTTGAAAAACACGACTGATCGTACCTCTAGATTAATTTTTTATTAAGAAAAGAAATACTAGACTTATAAAACGTTGTTGCCCTTTCCGCAGAACAAATTAAAATGATAAAACAATGTGAGTATCAAAGTCGTAAATGATTTAAAATGATTGATTTCATTTATGAGCGGCTCAAAAGATACTGATTTTTATAAAAAAAGGATATCAGCCAAAGGCCTTTTTACACAGTAGGACCGATCGATGGTAACCCAATTTTTCTATATTCCAGCAAAGAGGATTGGGTCCCAAAGTAGCCCGCACAAATGGAAAGAGTGCATACGCAGGAATTGATCCCTTGTTAATTAACATTCCTCCATGCTATATAACCTTAATATAGTTTCTCTATATGAATTTCACTCTCAGTAGGTGCTTCTTACTTGTCTCAAACTATACATGTTGACCCCCCATCAAGATATCATTTCCAATTTTATTATTTTTTCAAATGTCAATGATATGACCAAACTAAATTAGTTTATCTTTCATCTTGTGCATTTCATCATAAAAATTCATAGTCCGAGCTTCTGCAGTCATGATCAACCCTGTTGTGGGAGTATTTCTTATATGCAGATTGCCCCATTTGGTTGGGTTTGGAGGTCAATGGGAGGTTTTTTCCATTTTTTTTTAATTTGGAGCAATTAATCATAGTTATTGTGATTTTGTTGCAAAAGATTAATCTTTCAATAGTTTTAAAGCCTTGGCATCTATACATTAGATCCTAATAATTCAAGAAACTTAGGTAATTAGGCCAAAAGGCCGGGGCTATTGAGAATAAATTTTCAAACTCTAAGTTGTCCAATCAAGCCCGGGCCTAAGCTTAATTACAATGTATAACTTGCATATGCTTTCTAAATGTCGGATGATCAGGTTGGATCAACTCAATTACATAGGAGAAGACTGTGGACTTGAATTTAATCCTAACTCTCAAAAGACCCCAAAGTTAGCGCATGTTTGTGTGGAGGGAAAGCCGCAGAGAAGTAAAAAAAAAAAAAAATCATGTGGAGCTATGTTGCCCGAGTTCTATATTTTCTCCTCATTTGGTGAAGCGAAAGTGAAGTCGAAGCCCCCCTTTGGACTTCTGTCTCCACTGGCATCACACACACACACACACACAAAAAAAAAAAAAAAAATCCATGTTCGTACGTGATTTTTACCCTAAATACT
This sequence comes from Cinnamomum chago, assembly GCA_038049695.1. Taxonomy (NCBI): domain Eukaryota; kingdom Viridiplantae; phylum Streptophyta; class Magnoliopsida; order Laurales; family Lauraceae; genus Cinnamomum; species Cinnamomum chago. The sequence goes on along the minus strand of CP142462.1, from coordinate 21,874,074 downwards.
CGCTCATTTACATCTCTGGCTCCATTGGCATCGAACTAACCAAGATAAATTTATTTTGGGCCCTTTAATAGACCCTGCAACGGTGTGGGTCAAGTTGGGTTGATTCAGTACATGTTCTCTTATTCTCTTTAACTTAGACCTAAATTTTAAACAAATCATGAAAAGAAAAACTAATTTTAAATGTATTTATGTATTACAAATAAGTTATGGTCCTACCATGTCTGGTCTTTCAGCCATCTGTTATTTACAGCAAATATTACAGAATTTTCACCGGTGGCTCCCTGAATTTTTTTTTTTTGCAAATTGGGTAAGTATATTGAAGAGAAAAAGAATTTACAAAAGCCAAAAGAGCCCTCAAAAGGAGCTAAGGACAAGAAATAAAAAACAGGAACAAAAGAGGGAAAGCCCTGGAAGGGCAATAGAGACAGAGGAGAGAAAATTCCTAAATTGGGGGAGGGAAGCGCCGGAGATGAGGACAGGGGGGGAGAGCCACAGAAGCCGCCAGGCCGGAGAGAAGCACCTAGCTAGAGCTGCTGAACCAAAGGAGCCCTTCGAAGAGAGGCGATCTGCTGGAGAACTGAGCTTGGAAGGAGGCCGGCGGGGAGCTGCTGCAGGACCTTGATCGGCAGTTGCTGCAGGGCCTGGGTCAGCAAGGAACTGCTGGCAGGGACTGTTGAGCACCACGGGGACAGGCTGGAGACTGAGCAAGCTGCTGGCAGAGGAACCCGAGGAGATCAGGGAAGAGAGGAGCCGCTGACTCGGAATGAGCTGGGAAGATGACTCATCCTGCTGGGATTTTAAGGAAGAGGAGGATGGATCTGAGCTGAGGGCTGTTGAAGGGCTTGGAGATCTTCCTAAGGGAGAAAGAAAGGAGCTCCTGAAGGTGGTACTGGATGGAGGAAAGAGGTAGCTTCTTGCCTTCAAAGGTAGCTGAGTTTCTTGCCTTCCATAGGTGGTATATTACATTAATGATGATGGTTGCCATGTGTTTTTTGCCTGATAAGTCGTTTCCTATTGTGAGAGCTGCCCATAAGGAAGAGGCTGTAAGGGGAGTTGGAGCTGGGGTGTTGACTGATTGAAAGAGCCAAGACCAGAGGGCTTTAGCTTGGCTACATTGGAAGAAAAGGTGAGAAGGAGAATCTTCAGCTTGGTTGCAGATGTTACATCTGGAAGCTAGTGAGAATCCCATTCTCTGCAGCCGGGTCTCAGTTGGGGTCTTGTTGTGCATGAGGCGCCAGCCGAAGCAGCAAATTTTGGGGAGGCAGATCCCATTCCAAATGAAGGGAGGCCAGGTTAGGGAGGGGCCCCTTGCACGAATTATATTCCAGGCAGACTGCATGGAAAGATGACCATCTGTGGAGTCCCTCCATCTTAAAGAATCCTTAGTTGATTGCACTGAAGAGAGGGAAGATATGGCATTGGAGAGGAAGCAATAGATTTCATGAGGCAGATGGTTAGGGATGGACCATCCATCAGCTTGGAGCAGAGAGGAGAGCCTTTGGTCCTGAGGAAAAAGGTAATGAGGAAATCTTGATGAGAGGGGGAGGTCTTCAAACCATGGGTCGTGCCATAAGTTGATTTCCTGGCCATTACCGAAATTCCACGAGCAGCCTTGCTGGATATGGTAGGCTAAATTCCTAATTTTCCTCCATATGCACGATCCATGGGTAGAGTTGGCTGGGCTCCATAAGGGATGATGCTTGAAGTATCTTGTTTTGAACCAGGATGACCATATGGAATTGCCAGTTGAAGCCTGCCAGCCCAATTTGATGAAAGAGGCTGAATTGATGTCGGTAAGCTTGCGGATGCCCAGACCCCCTTCTTCCTTAGGGAGAGACACCACGGACCAGCTGACATAGTGATATTTGAAGGAGCTGTGGTTACCTGACCAAAGAAAGTGTCTCATTAGTTTCTCCAGGGCATTGCAGGTAGATGCTGGAATGGGCAGGGTGGCTGCCAAATAGATGGCCATGCTGGAGAGCACGTGTCTAATAAGAATTAGGCGACCTGCAAAAGAGAGAATATTAGCTTTCCATGACTGGAGTCTCTTGCTGACTCTGTCGAGAAGAGGAAGAAAGTGAGTCCTTTTGGGAGTGCCAAACATAATGGGGATACCCAGGTAAGTAAGCTGGGCCTGGGACTCCTGAATTCCAAGTATAGAGCTGATTTTGCTTCTTCTTCTCCGGCCACTTTTCCCAAATTTGAGGAGTGGCTCCCTGAATTAAAGACAGAGGAAGGAAAAAAAATCCCTTTAGGACTGCCATGTTGAACTCCAGTAGTATTCTGAAATCCTACATGTAATGTTATATAATTAATGGGGCCCAAATCAAGGCACTCTTGGGTCTAAGTGCCGGTTCAATCCTTTATATATTTTAAATTTGGCATGTACACAGGGGTCCAATAGCCTAAAACCAACTTCTTTGGTTTGAGGCTGTTTGAGCCTTCTTTGTTTGCATTAGAATTCGGAGTGTAATAGTTCGATTAATCGTTTGTTTTGAAAAGATTGTTAACCGAACTATACTTTACGGTTTTTAGTTTTTAAAAAACGTAACTGTAATTGTATCTTAAAAAATCATTAAAAACTGAACTGCGGTTAACCGTATTAGATGGTTCGGTTGCGGTTAATTGTCACTTAAAAAGATCTGCCTTTGTCATTTGACTCTGCGTGCATAGTAATACTATCATTTTTCACATATCAAACAAAACAACACTATCATTTTTCACGAAAATAAACAAAACTAAAAGTTTAAAATGATACTACAATACATTTAGGCCCTTTAGTTTTTTTATTATTAGTGTAACGGCCCGGTTTACCATATGTTTTGGAAAAAAAGAAAAGAAAAGGGGTTAACCGAACCGTATTTTATGGTTCGGTTTGGTTAATAACTCTGAGTCGAGACTGAAAGCCGTAGCCGAACTATGAAACACAATTTTTCAATTCTAATAACCATAACCAAACCATAAAATACGGTTATTAACCTGTTGTTTCAGTTCGGTTTGGTCGGTTAGACGGTTTTCCGTTTTTTTACACCCCTAATTAGAATATATAGGAATTGAATACATAAGAATTAATGGTCTAGTGAGCTCCACTATCAAGGATCATTAAAGAGGTGAAGTATGAATTGTATGAAGCTGCGGGGTGAAATATATAAGTTAACACTAGAATGAGACTCTGCGTTTTCCTAAGATTTGAATTACCGCGATGATTGTTGCATCTTCATTTGTCATCTTGATTCACTTTTCACTGCGGGAGAGGTTATACATGGTTAATTTTGTATATTCACATCCCATTTTCATTTTAACCAATAATGACATTAATCCTATGCAAACAAATAAACCCTTGAACTTAATTTGATCTTCCTGATTTACTGTCAAAACCAAATATTTGCCTAAAGATTTATAGTGATTATGTAAATGGATTTTTTTATAAATATATAAATTTGAATAAAATCAGTATATTGTATATAGATATGAGTCTAAATTGAACCTAAGCTTGTTATGAAAGATATTTTGTCCTTTTTTTTTACTACTAAAAAAATTAGGGTTAGTTCAGATTTGGATTGGACTCTATTTCCTCGCAAAGGGATCCGAATCCAAATCCACCATTGGAAGGCCTATTTTTAGGTGGGCCAAACCATCAAAACCATGGTCCAGTCCCCTGATTATTTCTACCCCCTGAATCTCGAATGTGCCCCCGGTTCCTTTGTGCCACTTGATTTCTTTCAAGTCTCTAATTTGCAGTTTGCACGATGATATTTCAGTCTTCTACTTCTAGAGTTTCTCATTTCAAAGTTTTCAATTTTGACCGTTGCTTTTGGTTGTCATTTCTTTTCGCTCAAGCAAGGCTGTTCACAATCATTTACCAACTTAAATCATCGACCACATTTGTTTACGTTTTTGGAGCCCTGTTTTTGTCTCTCGAAGGTTCCATCACGAGATGCAAACCGACACCTAAATGTGTTTTTCTTCTCGAAGGTGCCGTGACGAGATACAATCCGACTCCTAAATGTGTCCTCCTCTACCTCGTTTTGGACGATTTGAACTCTTTGGGCCGAACTAATTCCTCCTAATTCAGAAGAAAGTTAGATAAACTCCCTAATATTCTAATGTGGTAGTGTAGTTTTAAATGCACAATTTTCGAATATATACCATGGTCTCAAGGCAACTAAATAAAAGAATTTTCTCCTACTGCAAAAACCAATTTATTATCTCATCAAATGTCAGCACCATTCCAATACCTTCTATTTTCATGTGGGCCCACCTTCAGCTCATCCAGTCTGTTCAGGCAAATATATATCCTCTCAATTTGTTAAATCATGATATCCCGAATTTATGATAAGAGATAAAATTAAAAAAGTAAAAATAACCTGGTTAATACAAAGAGGGTCATTTATTTTAAGTAATTTAAAAATTAGATTAGATGTGGATCTCCGCTCCGCTCCATTACATGCTTCTAATAAGCAGTTGTGGTGCGTATGAAAATCCGAATATAGTTCCAGATAAATGTCACCTCCCTCTGTCGTGATACCCTCAAGTTAAGTTTCTGTTTCACTTCAGTAGAAGTGAGTCACACTATTAGATTAATCATATGATGGATAACGAGGTGAGCTCTATTTATATTTTAGTATTAATCATATATTTTAATCTCATTATCAATCATGTGCTCAATTTAACATATCCGAAGGAGATGACAATATGATATTCATCTTTAAGGATCGAAATGTACCATTATATGGGGGCCATGTTGGAGTTCCTTACTGGACATCTATTACGCGGGGATGCGTGTAATAGGGGATCTAGACTATTGTGAAAATTTGATTAATGGATCCCACACACAAGGGACCCACCCTTCCCTCACCAATTTCTCCTGCTCAGCCAACCCAATCTCACGACCAGCGGATCCGGATTCCGGACTTTCTGGTACCATTACCCTCGTGATCCATTCCCTAAAAGCCACGTCACGGCTCACGAGAATCGACTGACCCGACCCGTTCAACACGCTGACGTGGCCACTACTCCAGGCCAAAAACCGCTTCTAAGTTCTACCTCCCCCCGGTTTCCACAAACCTTCTGCCCAAAAAGCCTTCGTTCCTCACGCCCTTCATTATATCTATAAAGAGCCCTAAAACCATTGTCCGCTTCTCATTCGCTCTCTGCTCTCTCTCTCTCTCTCTCTCCTCCTCTCAGCCAACGCACCTTGTTACCTATTTTGCCCTTCACACTCTCTCTTCATTCTACTCTCTACCATGGGTAAAACCGTCTTTTCACGCTCTGCAACTCTCTCTTCTTTCGTGTCCCATTTCCTCGTCTTCGTCTCTGAAACTTCACTCTTTTTTTGGTTTTTGCAGGTTCTGACAAGAAGATCAAGATCGGAATCAACGGTACTGATCCGATCCGATCTGCTGCTTTCCATTTCAGATACAGCGATCTAGATCTCTTTTCGGTTGAAATGATCCTTTGATTTTCCGTTTCTGTTGAAAAATCTCAGGTTTTGGAAGGATCGGACGATTGGTGGCTAGAGTTGTTCTTCAGAGGGACGATGTGGAGTTAGTTGCTGTCAATGATCCCTTCATCTCCCCCGATTACATGGTATATACATGAATCGTACATTTGTTTTACTTAGATCTGTGGATCGGGTGTGTTTTTTTTTATTATCTTCTATTGGGATCATGAGCACCAGATCGGTATGTGGAACTTGTAAACTGTCTGATCGGTGTTCGTAGTCTTCGATCCGGATCATATTATCGATCATAGGTCTCAGAAACTCATGATCGGATGACGTTTTAGTGAACGAACGTCTTGGATCTGTTGATATAACGCGAGTGTGAGTAGGTTAGAGTCTAGATTCCAATATTTGGTGTGCAAATCTTGTTTACTGTGGGTGGGAAGCGTTTTGATTGATGGATCAGTTCTTGAAGGTGTTGTTTCGTGGATCGGTTGATAACTGTCGTCCGATCTATGTTGATGTGATCGACAAGCAGCAGCTGTCCGATGTTGACGGCCATGTGTTGCAGATAGTGAGTTAAATAATAGTTGTATGATCAGTGATTCACTATCCTTTTAAATTCATTTCAGATTTAGACATTTGAAACGCGAGGTACTTGTCGGAGTTAGGCATATCTGATCATCTGGTTTATTGGAGATGGCCAGTGGAATCAAAGATCTTAGTTATTGGCCATTAGTTACAGAGATTGTGTAGGAGTGAAGTATCAGTGAATGGTAAAGATCATGTTCATGGTCAAATGAATGTTTAAGCTTGTAATTTTTTATTTTTATCTTTATTTTGATCTATGGGTCGTTTGATGTATAATAGAATATAATTACTATTATTTTGAAAAAAATGGATAGGTAGCTTTCTTGGTTGTTTATTGTCCAAAAACCACCCTATTTGATGTTTAGGGCCATTGTTGAATGGTAATGGATAATGGTCAGCTACAATAACTCTTTTGATTATATTTTAGCTGTGGCTTTCAATCAATGACCTTAATAATTTGATGACTGTAATCTTTCTAGCCATATGCAATCCATGTGGAGTTGGGTCTCTTTAATCAATGGACTTGCATTTGGTCGGTATGTATGATTTTTGTCTTTCATGTAAACCCGGTAGTGATCCTTCACAACCCATCAGTTGGTTGAAGTCACAGTTTGTGAGCTCATTTGAGGCCCATAATGTATCTTGAATTTTCCCTTCATGCACGTTATCATTGCTGTTGGATTGAACGAACATCTTCATTGATGTTCCACAATCCAAGAGGAGATATTGCAGTCTTAAGCCTCCTATAAGTTGAAATGCAATTGCAGGCATGACTAGTCCAAATAGCCTGTTCGGGTTCATGGATTTCATACTTGAGGAGCTGAATACTCCTTTCCAACTACCTATTATTACTTCTACGCATATTAAATAGAGCAGAACTTTCTATTTCCTGTTCGGGTTCATGGATTTCATACTTGATGAGCTGAATACTCCTTACCAACTACCTATTATTACTTCTATGCATATTAAATATAGCGGAACTTTCTTATACACAGCTCCTATATTAGCATTTGCACAATTTTGAATAAGAACCATTTAAGGACAGCTAAAGTCCAATATAATTCTTGAATGTCTCCAATTCAAAATTGTGCAACACTCTAATGAGGGAGTTCTGTAGCAGAGAACACCTCATCAAATATGCATATTAAATGTTGCAAAAATTTCTTTAGCGTGACTTTCATAGTAGCACTTTGGACAATTTTGAATTAGAGCCATTGAAGGATAATTAAAGTCCAATATAGTCGTCCTTGAATGGCTAAGATTCAAAATTGTGCAACATGCTAATGAGGGAGTTCCAAAGCAAAGAAAATGTAATCAAATATATATATATATATATAATAGGGAGATGCTCCTATGAGAGATGCTCTCACCTTATTATGAGAGATTGGGTGGGAGCCCTCACATCCGTATCCAATGCCAACAACTTAAATGTGAGGGCCCCCACCCAATCTCTCATAATAAGGTGAGAGATGCAGGTGAGAGATGCTTTCACAGGAGCATCTCCCTATATATAGTATGTTGTTATTATGGTATATAAATAACCGGCCATTGAATTTGGCCTGGTCTAAGCACTTTATTAAAGTCCTGGTATGTGTTCATTTTTAATTTGAATTTGGTATGGTCAAGGGCCTTTAACCTTAAGCCGTGTGGGTTTGGGTTTAGGTACGGGGGACATATTAGTGATTTGATTTTGGTTACATATGGACCCCCAACCTATTTTCTTCATTCTGACACAACTGTTTATGTAGTTGTTGCTTGTATTCAGCATACCAATTCATCTTCCATGTTTTGATTTTATCACTAATAATTCAAGTTCAACTTTTGTGATGGGTGCAGACATACATGTTTAAGTATGACAGTGTCCATGGCCACTGGAAGCATCATGAGATAAAGGTGAAGGATTCTAAGACCCTTCTTTTTGGTGAGAAACCAGTTGCTGTCTTTGGTCTCAGGTGAGAGCTATTCTCATGTGTTTCTGCCCATGTTGGTTCCTTTTCCCTAGATTCTCATGATGACATTGTTACTGTCTTACTGTTGTGTTTTCATTTATTTTTTTCGGGTTTATCAAATTGAAGGAACCCTGAAGAGATCCCATGGGGTGAGACTGGTGCTGATTATGTTGTGGAGTCGACTGGGGTGTTCACTGATAAGGACAAGGCTGCTGCCCATCTCAAGGTTTTCTATCACATTTTGCCTTTTGTTCTATTGCGATATGGTAGATGCATCACACTTTGCTACTGTTCTTTTGCTATGTGGTAGATGTTTTGCATCTGTCCTTTCACTGTATGGTAGATGTATCTACCATTCAATATCTGGTATTTCAATTATAGTGATCTTGTTCATGATATGGACGAATGTTATGGTTTGGAATATCTTTTCTGGTGTTTTTATTTGAACTAGTTTCGAGCGTTTGAAGTTGTTGGTATGCTTTTTGTTTTTGTCATTCTTTTACTTGGTTTTCAGTAGAATGCTGTGTGATTTGATTTTTTTGGATGTTTAATTGCAATCAAGAAATCAGTTCTCTTGCTTCCACCTTTTACAATGAGCCCTTTTAGCTCTAGTTTTCATATAGGAGCCTTGATTAATAAGTTCTGATCTGATCTATTTGCTTTGAAACCTTTGTGATCTCCTTGGTCTTTCTTTACTTTTCCTTTGTATTTTTCTTGCTATCTGTTTTTCTTTTCCTCTCTTTTTATTATTTCTGCTGGCTTTGTTTCAATTTCAAAAGGAAAATTCACTAGGAACCAACACATTTGTAAGTTTCAAACTTTTTTGTGGGGCCCAACTATTGATGCATGCCATTCATGGGGCTTAGCTGATTGGAAGCATTTATAGTGGGTTTGTGATGCATACAGAAAAATCAATAAGACCCGATAGCCAACTTTCCATTTAGGGGGCCCCAAAGTCTAATGCTCTCCTCTAAACCATTATAGCGCCGGTTATGGTCGTTAGATTGTATTGATATTTGGCCCACCGTTAATCAATGCAAAGATCTTTCAATCCCATCTGAGCCCCATGATTAGAATTCATTAAGGTGTCTCCTGTAGATGAGATAGTTAGAATTTAACTTTTCCTGAAGTTCAGTTTGTTAATTTCAGTGGAAAAAACTTGCATCAAAACTTTTATCTGATCGCGTTTTGTTACTTAGAAAATGGATAAATTTTTGCCTAAATGAAGTTCATCCTTAGATTGCTTGTGACTGGTAAAAAAAACAGCAGATTTAGTTTTAGTCAATATCTGCAGAAAACTTTAATTTACGTTTTAGAGGTCTCATTAGATAATTTGTTTTATGTGTTGGATTGTGCCTTTTTTCAATTTCTTTTTTTTTTTTGAAAAGGAAAATTTTGCGTCATTGATTTTCATTCTGAGATTGGATGTGGATGCAAAATGAAATCAGTATGGTTCAGTTCAGTTGAAGTGTGCTGATTATGAATTATATGTTTAGAGGTCTCATTGGCTGTATTTCTTTTATGAATAGGGTGGTGCTAAGAAAGTGGTCATATCTGCTCCAAGCAAAGATGCTCCCATGTTTGTTGTGGGTGTGAATGAACATGAGTACAAATCAGACATAAACATTGTCTCCAATGCCAGCTGCACTACCAACTGCTTAGCTCCATTGGCCAAGGTCCTTACTTCTATCCTTCCTATTTTATGGCATGTAATTTCAATGTGATTTTTTAATTGAATGTTAAGTTAAGTGTTTATTCTTCTTTCTTAACAATTTTACAGGTTATCAATGATAAATTTGGCATTGTTGAGGGTCTGATGACCACTGTCCACTCCATCACTGGTGGGGATTTTTCTTTCATCAATTTTGTTTTCTGAAATGAGAAGAAAATTGGAATGGAAACTGATTTATGTTTTCCATTTGCCTCTCTTTTATCCAGCAACCCAAAAAACTGTTGATGGACCATCAAGCAAGGACTGGAGGGGTGGAAGAGCTGCTGGATTCAACATCATTCCCAGCAGTACCGGAGCTGCCAAGGTATTTATTTCAGAAATCACTGAACTTCATGGTTTCTATTTTTTTTCTTTTCGTAGCACAAGTGTGTTTTCTTAAAATGCAGATTGCTTTATATAGGCTAGTTTTTTCCTCCCTCATGTGTGGACCTCATGGAATGAGACATTTTCTTGATTTATTGGTGCTGACGGTATTAATTTCAGTGGGAGTTGTAGTAGACACACTGGCTAATCTATATTTTATAATAATTAGTTTGCCAGTCAATCCAGACAATTCAAATCTTAGGTTTTACGGGCATATGTGCTTTTGCTTGCAAGTTTCCTAATTGCTGATTCATTCTATCTGGGTTTGCATCGATGGAGGGGAAAACAGCAAGGGCTGTGGGTTATTTCTGCTGATAGCCATTGATGCTGTTGTTTTTTATTTTGTTCAGCTTGAATTTTTGAGCTACTATAGTTCATAGCTTTTCCTTATTAGCATTCATGCATTCTACATTTGTTGTGAAATCTTGCTTATCTGTGTAATGCTAGATCAATGACTTGTTTTTAACTATAAAATTTTAATGGTTTTGATCATAATCGCTATTAACTTCTATTATTACTATTTGTTTTTTTTTTTTTTAATCTTAAGGCTGTTGGAAAAGTTCTGCCAGTATTGAATGGTAAGCTTACTGGGATGGCTTTCCGTGTCCCAACGGTGGACGTGTCAGTGGTGGATCTTACTGTAAGACTTGAGAAGAAGGCCACCTATGAACAGATCAAAGCTGCGGTCAAGTAAGAACTTTTTCTTATTTATCATTAAATTGAAATCGTTGAGTGAGTTTTACATGCTTTCTTAAAGAGGATCTTGAGGTTCTTGATTATCTTATAGTAAGTTTTACCATGTAGCCGACCTTAGAATGCTGGATTAGGCTCTTTCAATGGTGATGTTAAGTTTAGGAATGATGCAATAAATATCACAAGAGCATGTAGAGCATTGATGCAAGTTGCTCTCATTGCAACTTCATGGTTGTAGGTTCGTGCTGTATTTGGTTCATCCTAGTTTACAACAAGTAATAGGAAATTATATTTAATCATCCAAATTCCGGTGTTCAAGACTTTTGGTGCACTGCTTAACCACTTATTGGGCAGGAAGAAAATGACAGCATGACCGATTTTTCATAACTGTCAATTGCTATTTGGAACATTGTAGTTCATGTTTTAAGAGATTTCTTCTTGATCTTGGTTTGCACAAAAGCAGGATCTTGTGTTGACAACTTTTTGTGTATATTATCTCTTTCTGGAATGCAGGGCAGAGTCAGAGGGGAAACTAAAAGGAATCTTGGGGTACACTGAAGATGATGTGGTTTCCACTGACTTTGTTGGTGACAGCAGGTAAATTATATAATGACGAATTTATCTGGATAATTACCATGATGCCCACTATCTTTCCATATCTTTTAAACTGTCGTCTTCTAATTTATTGGATTGGTCATTGCAATTAACTTTATTGCATATAACTGATGTTTCTTATGATAGAACTGATGTTTCAAGGATTTCAAACCTTTTTAAAAATTACTTGACTGAATATTAGATCCTACCTCCGAATTTAACTTGAACTGTATATCAGTTTCGATAGTCCCTTTTGGGTTTCCAATCTTATTTCTTAAAAATGTGCGAGTGCTTTTTGCTAGTTGTTTTCTTCAATTACTGAAATGTTTTGAGTTATAAAAGGAATTTTTCTTGATGAAAGCCATCATATTACTTATGTTATTGCAGTAAGCTTTATTGATTGTGTTTCTGATCACCTTTTTGGGTTGTTATAAATTCATTCACATGCAAACTGATGTGCCATTACCCATGGGAAGTCTTGCTGTGGGACTTGATCATATGTATGCCTATTGAGATGCGTAGTAGTTAATACACATAAAGCATCTGTGCCATCATTTGTTGGTTCATAGTTCATGCACACCCATTAGTACCTCCTGGTGGAAGCAAGGTTAGAAAACTCTTGACTAGGGACTCCACTTGTGTTGATGCAGTGAATGCTAGAGTCATTTTTTTTTCTTAAAAATAAATTTGAAAATATTTTTTAATGGATCAAATACTTAGAGAATATAAATATACATTTATTATGATAAGAAATTCAAATTAATAAGTTTATCTGTGCAATAAAAAAAATACAATAATAGGGAAAATAAAAGACAAAGGTATTGCATACTACATATTTGTTAGTCCAACTACTAAATATAAAAGATCAAATATAAGTTTCAAATTACATTCCAGTCATCAATATTAAATTGTTGACTCCCATACTTAAAAATAAACATTAATTGTTTAAAATCAGATCTACCTATCAAATGGTTTAGATGCAAACAACTTACTATTAGGCCACTCGGCCGAGTCTCTTATAAATTTGACTCGGTCCTTCGTCAAAATGAAATGACTTGGGAGAGCCAAGAGTCAACTCGGGTAGTTTTCTAACCTTGGTGGAAGTGTAGCACGAGTAGATTGTCGAAAATGCTGAGCAACCCCTCCCCTCTGCTTGCTTTGTTTTCTATTTATTTTTTATTATTTTATTTTTTAAATTTAGTTTTGGTTATGATCTAAGAATCTGCTTGTTATTCACATTATACATCATTGTAATTTCATTTGTATTATTTGGTGCTGTAGGTCAAGCATCTTTGATGCCAAGGCTGGAATTGCTCTCAATGAGAACTTTGTCAAGCTTGTCTCTTGGTACGACAATGAATGGGGCTACAGGTAATTGTTTAACCATTACAATTTGCATTTCTCTTCCTTGATTTGGTACTTCTTACTGGGAGCTTGACTATGAACACTTATGGAGGAAAATGCTTTGTTTCTCTTTTTTTGCAGCTCTCGTGTTGTTGACCTGATCTGTCACATGGCATCAAAGCAGTAGAGGGTGGAATGGTACTACTATCTCGTTCAGAATATTTTCTTACCTGTCTGAGTCCCTGTTTGTTTTGAGTGTTAGGAAGGGATGGTGATGCCTCCCGAATAAATAAGATTAGGACAGCACTTGTCTGAGACTGACTGCAGTCTTTCGCATTTTTGCTGTCCTTCATGAAGGCATTTTATGAGTTCTTAGTCATGTTTTTTGTTAAAAAGCAGCAGATTTTTGGAACATACATAAAAAAGTTCTCTAAACAAAATTATTTGCCTATGTAGTGGTAGTGAAAGTCTGCATTTTTGTTTAGATTGAATTTCTGTAGGTGGATGATTGTGCTTGCTAAATATCACTTTTTTTATTTTTACCCCATTTGATCGTGTAACATCAGGAGATCTGTAACTTGATCCAGGCATATATCCCCATGGCCAAGCAAATGATATAGGGAAATCTAAATGGGTCCTATTATTGATAGGAAATTATGGTTCAATTGCCTATCCATCAGGTAGTTTTTAATGGGCATTGAAATTAGATTTCCACCCTTACAGGATGTGTTTATCTCAGCAACTGGAGATTCTGTGCCATGTGGTGCACTCACATTTTTGCGAGTTACTGATACAAATCTTGAATGTTTTTGTTGTCATGTTGTCCATTTCTTTAACATTTCTACTTGCCAAGTGAAGCATGCCATTCACCGAGGTAGGTGAGTGCGGGCTGAGAACTAACCCATTCTACACCATCAAACATTCTAACCCATGCTTTTAAAATGTTACAGTTTTTACTGTCAAAATCAGTCTTTAACCCTTGAAATTGGGCGTCTTTTAAAGTTTTAGTGGTTCTTTAGGTGTGTAATTCTTTGTAACAGTGGATAATGGTTCGTTAAGTGTTAAAACCGTGGAGAGTGGTAGATTCACAGGTGGTGATTAGCTGTGAAAAGATTTTCCAACTGGCAAGTTTAGTGATATGGATGGACCTTTGAAATATAGATGGTGAAAATAGAAATGATTAAATCGCTCTATGTTTTGCTGCTAGTGAAAGTGTGAAACCCTGCCAAGGTGATTTTTCAGCGGACGGATGCATTATGTCAGCAAATCTCAATGTGGGGCTGGCTATGTATTTGCTACATGTCAAATGTCTTTTAGCTATATGTCATTCAAGGTAGTGATGCTGAGCTTTACTAAAATCTACTCCCAAGTCTCTGAGACTGATGTCCTAGTCATATAGCTAAGAATGGGTTGGGTCTGGTTCCGTGGTTGACTAAATCGATTTTTGACACGCCAAGTTGCTAGAATTGATCAAATTTGTTCTCCACAGTATCCGATGTGTTTTGCTGCTAGTGAAAGTGTGAAACCCTGCCAAGGTGATTTTTCAGCGGACGGATGCATTATGTCAGCAAATCTCAATGTGGGGCTGGCTATGTATTTGCTACATGTCAAATGTCTTTTAGCTAATGTCATTCAAGGTAGTGATGCTGAGCTTTACTAAAATCTACTCCCAAGTCTCTGAGACTGATGTCCTAGTCATATAGCTAAGAATGGGTTAGGTCTGGTTCCGTGGTTGACTAAATCGATTTTTGACACGCCAAGTTGCTAGAATTGATCAAATTTGTTCTCCACAGTATCCGATGTGTCTTGTAACTGTTAATGATGTTTGTTATAACTGTTGATGGAAACTCAAACCCAATAGCCAGTGTGCCCAGGTAGGCTTTATATCCGAACTTTTGGGTTTGGGTAAATGGATTGATTGTTATTTCTAGATCAAATTGCTATAGTCTGAAATAGTAGCTCAATTTCTAATTAACTGTAGTGTTATAGCGCCTATGAATCTGAGACAAATCGTCTCTGAATTTAGAGGTAGATTGAATATAATGAAATGATGAATTGCAAACTTTTACAAGTTTTCTCCTAAACCATCCATTTCCAAGAAGGCTACGTATGTCCAGTGAACCCCAAGGGGTAGCTCAGTTGGCCTAGGACTACGGTTTGCACCCGAAGGTTGTGGGTTCGAAACTGCTCTACCACACTGGGGCCACAGGGGGATTTTATCCGGCTTTCTCTCCTGGGCCCGTAGGGATTATTCTGGCCCAAAGGGCTAGGAACCCTACGTTATCAAAAAAAAAAAAAAAAAAAAAAAAAAAAAAAAAAACGTATGTCCAGTGGAACTGATTTTTGGTTTATATTTATGTACCATATGCATACACACTTATCCATCAAAAGTGTTAGGTTCCCAAAGGTCAGACTCGAGCAATGAGATCAAAAGTTTCAGATGCAATATATATATATATAAGAAAATCTTTTATGGACCTATCCGGACCCATTTACCAGTTGGGGTCCACCATCTTGAACTGGAGCCCCAACATTCAGTGTGACCCATATTAAGACGCAATATAATGTTGGATAGGCATGACTCAGAAGAACCCAAGCGAGGAAAAAAAAAAAAAAAAGAAGCCCATATATATATATATATATAGAGTATCATCATTCATCATTATCAAGATTTTGTCTCCAAGGAGTAGCTTAGTTGACCTAGGATTACGGTTTGCACCCGGAGGCTGTAGGTTCGAAACTGCACTACCACACTGGGGCTACAGAAGAATTTACTAGGCTCTCCTCTGGGCCTGGTGGGATTAGTTCAGTTCAAAGGATTGAGAATCATCCAATAGCAATATATATATATACCCTGTTTGAACAAAATGGGGGATTCGGACTCCCATATACATGTAGGTTACTTGCCGGTATTATTCTAGGAATAACTTCAAATAATTCCCAAGTTTTAGTTTAGTATAGCAAAAGGGTTTAATGAATCAGTGATGTGAAAAAATACTAAACGAATTAGAGAACTTTTCTTTCTTTTTTTTTTTTTTTTTTTTTTTTTTTCCTGCTAAGTTGCATAAGTGGTAGGCAACCTACTTACCCAAGGATCGATTCCTTGGTTGGTGTTTGTAAATGAGAACACCATTCCACTCGTGTCTCATTTCTCTCTCTCTCTAATTCATTGATAATGTAGGTATCCCAGAGGTCTTCGACCCAACAAGACGATTCCCTTAGGCGTCCGCTAAATACACACACAAATACACACTAGGTAAATCTGTGGTGGATTTCTAACACAAGACTTAGAGAACAAACCCACGCCTTGTGTCTCATGTTTCTTAAATCAAAGACTTTCTAATATTATTAATTCCCTCTCCTTTTATTGATGTAAGGCCAAAACTATAAAATCACTTTAGAATTAATTATCTCTAACATAAAATAGTTGAAATGCCAACCTAATTGTTTCCAACTACGGTCAAGGTAGTTGATTAATATATTGTACTCAAAACTTAAAGTAGATGTGGTTGTTGTAAAAACTAGAACATACTAGCAATGGTGTCTCATCTCACAAAGTTGCCCAGAGATCGATCCGTGGGGAGATAGATTGCCTCACAAGATTGGTAATGGTACCACTCACCCATCTAGCGAAAAAATAAAAATTTATACACATTATTCTATGTAAACGCCCATTTATATTATTAGCATAATATACTTATGGTTGTGGTGGCCACGCTTTAAGTCCTAAGTTGGGTATTTGATATTCAAGCCAACCCTGCTTGATTTCCACTCCACTCCGTCTTCAAAACTCAGAGCCCAAGTCCGAACAACCCCACGAAACCCAATAAGCCCTGTTGAATCATTACCCGTTCACACATCTACCGACACTCAATCATCACCACCCGTTATGGTCCCACTCACAGATCCAAACACTGTTCGTCGCTCCACTAGGTCGTCAATAGACCACACCAACTTATCTTCTTGATTACTAGTGCTCCAATGTGCGTGGCTACCCTTCCACCAACCTCTTTAAGTTTTCCTGGTTCACAAACTAGTACGTCTCATCCTCTCTCAAATTCTTCTATTATGACAATCTTTCTGTCTCTTACATCGCTTCTTTGGCTGATGTTTCTGAAGAGTTAGAACTAACATCCTCTAACCAAGTTATTAAAGACTCACGAAGGAGAGATGCCATTACATCCATAATAAAGACACTTTAATAATACTTGGAGTTTTACCCACCTACCTTCCACATCATAAAGAACCTATTGGATGGAAATGGGTATTTAAGACTCAATATAAAGTTGATGGGAGTATTGAGCGCTATAAAGCTCACTTTGTAGTGAAGGGTTTTGACACGACTCGAGCCCAAGATGAAGACTAATCCGAGATAATCCCTAGTCGCGTCGCATACTTACTCCCGTGAATCTCAACGCATTAAAACTCACAAGGGATATCAACTATACATGAGGAGATATTCACAAATATACATTGTGTGTATAAAACCAAATTGGATTTACACTATATACAAACTAATCACTTACCTATTTAATTACAAGGCAATGAGTAAAAGTATAAAAGTTCCATTCCAATTCCAAAAGAAAATGTGCTTTCCACTCTCATTATTTCTCTCTCATTTCCATTCTACTAGTCCTCTTGGAGGAACCGTACCGGACGTCTCCGGTGGCGCTATGGTATCGGAAGAATCGGCATATGCAGCTGTGTCTGTAATGCCATCAATAACACTATGAATTTCATAATTCATCAATGTATAAACAATTACATGATTAAACATGCTTCAGTTCATCTAACTTATTGTTAGACTTGTTTAATTCCAATAACAACTCATAATCAATAAGAGTCTTTGACTTGGCATCTACAATAGCATATTTCAATTCAATTCAATTCCATTTCCATCTCCCTCAAAGGACAGGATTTTCTCTTCCTAAACAGGAAGAATTCATATATTTTGTGGGACTTATCAGAGCCCGGGCCATGGACCACTGATATCACCACGGAGCTCCGGAACGCCCCCAAATAATCTGCTGTAGCAGAATCAGCTCAAACGAGCTTATAGAAATCACCATGTAGTGCCAGACTCAATGAACAGTTCAATTATCATTTCATTTCAATATCATTACACTTTAATGAACGGATACATTCCAATTAACCAATTAAATCATTAACTAATATCATCCATTCAAGTGTAATCCTCAGTTGTTCAAGGTACGTGTTATTCTCGATGAACATTACAATATATGTGGATTTTGTACATTGACGTCCCTTGAATCAACACCCATGGAGGTATAAAGAACAAAAACAGCCTTGAAACACTTAATAGGCTTTATCCTTACTCAGAATTAAATTCTGACATCCTACTCAATTCGTACAATCTATCAATACCTTAAGAATTCACTTTGGAAGTCATCATCGAATTACAATTAACTTTCGTTACCCTTTGTTATGTAGTTTGGATGACAATCCAAAGACAACAGTTTATGGACACTATAATAACCTCATTATTCATTGATCGCAGTCTAATGAGTCTCTAAACTACACTTGAGAAATTATTCAAAATCATAAAGATTTAGTATTTTCTCAGAAGATCCGGTCGACCGAGACCTTGGTCGGTCGACCCCGTCAACTGGGAGCTCGGTCGACCTGCGAAGGCCAGGTCGACCTACTCCATGTACACTCGGTCGACCAAGACTAGGGTCGGTCGACAGACAGTTGTAAGTAAAAATCCGGAACTGTGTTTTCATCAGGTTTTCAGAGAGCAAACTTATGTTTGGCCGGTCGACCGAGCATGCAGTCCGGTCGACCGAGCTGTGTCCAGACCTGATACAAAATTCATTTCAGAATTCTGTTTTGGTTTCAATCCATCCACAACCTGCAATACAACTTGGAACCTTTTGCTCCCTTCTTTAAAACATCATTTAAACTCATACAACACTTTTATTCCAACATGCAACCAACATGCAATCACTATAAAAATCATTCAATCAATCCAATGATGATTCCATTCTAAACAAATCCACTAACATCTCCTCATAATCAAACTTACACAAACTCTCAAACAAATAACATATAATCATAAACAAGTGTTTATACTTGCCTTAATGTCAAGATTATACAAAACCTTTGTTCCTAGCTTGAAGTTTGAGAGCCAAACCTCTTCAACCAATCTTAACTCCAAAGAAAACACAAAAAGATGATGGGGAAAAAATGATTCACACAAGCACCCACTTCAAACTCCCTTGAAAAGTCTCTGTTTCTCCACTTGATAGCAAAGAAATGAAGAAGAACTAAACTACTGCTATTTTTCCTCTTTCTCAAAATTGCTGGGACAAAGACACCTAAGGGATGAAGCTTGGGTTCTTTGACACATATCATATGTGTTTTGCACATGAACCCCACATATATTGCATATTTCTAAGTTAAGTCAATTCAAGACCATTTGATTCATGTTAAGCCAAATAACAATGCGTGTATTATGAAAGTTGTTGTACTCATTGAAATACACACGATGGTATCAAATTTTACTGTATTCGATGAAATACGCACAAATCCGTATTTACGGAAAAGTCCTTAATCCCATTAATTTGAGTCTAAACCTAACTCAATTAAATCAATCTCTTCCAACTTTGTCCATTATGCTTAATTCATTGATTCAAGACTAATTTGATCTACTTTAGTTGCTAATCACTTTTAAGTTGGTTAATCATGCTTAAACCATGTTAATCTCGATTACTTAGAGTTAATTTTGATTACCACGGGATGTAATGTAACAGGTTCTGCTAAAAAAGAAGGGATGGATTATTACAATCAAACATTAGCACCTATGGCCAAATTGGCAACAGTTAGATGTCTACTTTCAATAGAAGCTTCACATAATTGGTCCTTACATCAATTAGATGTTAATAATGCATTCCTCCATGGAGATCTCCATGAAGGAGTCTACATGAAGTTGCTTCTTAACTCCTTTTGCGTAAAGGGGAGCACTTAGTTTGCAAATTGAACAAATCATTATAAGGGCAGAAAAAAAGCCTCTCACAACTGGTTTACCAAGTTTTCCAACGTCTTATATGCTGTTGGTTACATTCAATCCAAAGCGGATTATTCGCCTTTTACAAAGACCAAACGAGCAAACAAAACTTTTATCTTATTTTATGTTGAAGACATTGTTATCACGAGCAATGATGAACTAGCTATCCCGTGCTTGAAAATTTTCCTTTAACAACAACTCCAATAAAAGATCTTAGAAATCTTAAATACTTACTTGGCATAAAAGTTACCAGCTCTCATAAATGAATTTTCCTAGACCAAAGAAAGCATACTCTAGAGATCTTGAAAGACGCAGGATATCTCGGAGCTAAGCCCACAGATTTTTCAAAGGAACAGAATTCGCAATTAACCCTTACCGATGGAGATTTACTATTAGATCTTGATTCTTATCGATGACTAGTTGGTTGTCTTATATAGCTAATTGTCACACGTCCAGACATTGTCTATAGTGTGAATATTCTTAGTCAATTCATTCATGAGTCTCGTTCTGTAATTCGCGTACTCCGTTACTTGAAGTCCACTCCGGGGAAAAGCATATTACTCTCTGCAAATAATGATTTGAAATTATATGCCTATTGTGACTTCGATTGGGCCAGTTGCCCCCACTGAAATACAGGTTACTGCATATTCTTTGACCACATTCCAATCTGATGGAAAACAAAGAAGCAACACACTGTAACTTGTTCTTGAGCCGAAACAGAATACCAATCCATGGCTACCATGACATGTGAAATTACTTGGCTTCAACATATACTCCGTGATTTGAGCATCCTACATCAACATCTGGCTACCTTATACTGTGATAACCAAGCAACTTCATACATAGCTGCCAATTTCATCGACCATGAACATATCAAGCACATTGAGATTGATTGTCATTTGGTACGTGAGAAAGCTGAAGTTGAACGTGTTCAAACTACTTATATTCCATCCAACTTACAAGTTGTCGATGAATTTACCAAATCATTAGTTCGGGGCAATTTCAATTGTCTTATATCCAAGTTGGGCATCATAGATATTCATGCATCAACTTGAAGGGAGTATTGAACTGGTCAACACCGTGTGCAATATGCGTATAGACATGTATAGTCGGGTGCTACCTCATGTACAATTGTATATTTCCTTTTATAATTTCTTGTCCCTTTTAGAGATCATATACGTTGTATATATATTTCTGTAGCTGTATATTTTCCCAAAACTTAAGTAATCTCAATCTCCAAAAATCTTTCTTGTGTCTCCTTGAATGTATGAGTTCCCATTACCTCGAGCCTCGAGTGTGCGAGTCTCACAGGGTCCCAACCCTTTAGCTGGATGCCAAAAAAACTAAAAGCCTTCTTGTCACTCGACATAATAACTCAGGTACTATCAACCTAACCTTAAATTTGACTTGACATAATAACTCAAACCTAACCTTAATTTTGGCTTTGCCTCTCATGAACTTTTCTCTGAGCATTTCCATGACAATCTGGGTGCTATTTAACTAAGCCAAGATTATGGTTGATTCGAAGTCACATTTTACTAATTCTATGATGAATAAAATTTGAAAAGTTAGTACAACTTAGGATCAACATTAAATCAATAAATTATATCTTGTTTGTTCTTAGCTATAGTAGTTCATCTAGTTAGGATACTGTCACGACCTTGAACCTGATTAGAGATTAAACAGGATCCGGGGTGTGAAATTTAGGGCTAATTAAATTTTTTTGCCCTTAATGCCCAAGGATCGAAGTCCGCTGTGAGAATTATGTAGTTGAGCCTCATTAACAAATAATCAACGGGACTTGTCCGATAAACACAACATTAAACCTGTAAGAATATCAAGGCAAGTATGGATTTTATCCCATTATATATATATATATATATATATTCAAGTTTCAAAAGATAAAACATATAAAGTTTATACACATCAGGACCATCCCAAAAACCTAGGTCCTAGTACAAAAGATATAGTGCTAAGATAGACAAGTCCAAAAGATCTAAACCAAACGATGAATGAGGTGGCACGATAATAGATATCCCTGTATAACGCGGATTAGTGTCGGAAGTGATGATGCTAAGCTATGTCATCGGCACCCCACTCTCGTACCTCATCCTCCTCCTCCGATTGAGGATCGTTTGGGATTGCCTCGGCATCCGGATCTGTGTAATAGTAGTAGGTGTCATCTGCACACCATGGAATAAAGGATCAACACTATGTTGGCAAGGAGATAAGCAATATACATTATTCATAACATATTTCAAAAGAGAATAAAGACAAGTACATGATTATAAGATAACAAGGTACAAGCTAGGCATAAAGCATGAGTAATGCGAGAATCAAGTAACAATGAAAATTATAGCAAGATAAATAAGAATAACAATTCAAGAAATGCAATGCCAAGCAAGAGGAGACTCTGATGATGTCCTAGCCATCTCATGGGGGTTTAAGTGACGTCTGTGCCGACTACGAATACCCAAAGTCCGGCTCTAGGAGGATCCTAGCTCCCGTTCCTAGGAATAACAGTACGGTCCTAGCCCGCTCCCAGCTATTAGCGCCATGGATGTCATCCAAAGCCGACTGCCCACCCTAGTGTCGGGTATCTGGCCCACTCTGTAATCATCAGTTTGCAGCTGGTCATGAATGCAAGATGATGATGATGGTTTGTATACGACACAAGTTCTAAGACAAATACCCGTTGATAGGTTTTCAAGTACAAGATAACAAGTCGATGGCTATTCCAAGTCAAGCCAAGATACAAATCAAGTTTCAAGTTCTATGAGTAATCTTCTTTCAAGTCTATCCACGCGTGTTTATTAATGCAAGACAATATACATAAGGATACACTCTAAGTCTGATCAAATGATATTTCTACAAGTTAAGTTACAAGTTATGCAAGTACACAAGATAAAGTGCACAATGTACGACAAGCTATGGATACAAGATTCACGAGTCAAGAGTGAAGAACAAGTCATTCATAGGTCAAGAGTTGTCCTCCGTGTACCGAACGTATCCCCAACGGAGTACGTATGGAGAATGAGTCAATGGTGTCCTAATTTGGCGAGCCCATGGTGTACGGGAGTTATTGAGCACCAATTAACTCATTTCCACACACATTCGGCCAAGTTACGTTAATGTATGGAAAGTCACGGACAACCAACGAAGCACGCCAAGCCAAACGTGCTCCGTTTTCATTTTCCCCAATTGTTAATGCAAGGGTAAGGTTAATAGATTCCAACTTAGGGTCCAAACTAGGTTTAGAATCCCTTTCCAAAGAGATAAAGGGTTAGTTCATTGATCCGAGTGTCCTCTTTATTTTCCAACCTTTGATCATTAAAATGAGTGGACCAATTAACTCTATGCTCCAAGATCTTTCCAACGATATATAGAACTCTAAAATCCGACAAACAAATCAAAAGTTATGGTCGTTCGAAAATCTGCCTGAAGTCGGTTAAATCACCAAGAGTTCAAACGTTCAGGAGAAGAGTTCAAACTCTCGTTCCAGGCCAAACTGTAACGGCCCAATTCCGGATATCGATAAAGTCGTCGGATTACCCGAAGTTGGCACGCTACTTCCCGGAAAATCCGAGAACTTCCAAAATCGTAGGTCCGCAGTGAGGTCCAATTTAAAACTTTTGAACAATATAATAACAATGGTTGAATTGCAGAAGCATAAGAAGTGAAATGGAAGCAATAGGTATCATGATATATCAAATGTGAGCAAAACTGTAGTCTAGTTTAAGAGTATCAGTTGATAAGAACAACAAATGTTAATTACATAATTGATAGTTACCCGGCTCACTACAAAATTCGCTCAAAAGCCCAAAACAAAGTAAGACTCTCAAAGCCCTGGCCCAGGCTCTCCACCCTCCGGCTCGACATCGGGGTCAACCGGGCCCCACACAAAATTTCCGGCTACAGGCGCCTCTATGAGCGCAAGCGCGTCATCCGCGTACTCGGGGTCAAGGCCTAAGCACCAAAGATGGGCCAGATCTAAAGATCTAGCAAGTCACAGTATACAAGTAACATAGGACATATATATCAAATAGAGTAGAGACAATTACACAATTTAAAGAATATCAATGTACATGAGTTAGGCAGTTGAGCAAGATAAACATAAGGAATCAGGATAATATAACGCATCTAGTCTAACACAATGTGACACATTCACACGAGCTGGATACCGCGGGATATTATGCCACGACCCTCCCATACTGAACACAGTTGCGGCGGGGAATCTCACTAGTGCTGGGGATTACTAACTCCGTAAATCACTCAACAGTCTCACCACACTCATCACTCGGGGAGACTGGATTCGGTATCACACCGTCCGTCTAAAGAC
The DNA here is from genome assembly GCA_038049695.1 of Cinnamomum chago. Taxonomy (NCBI): domain Eukaryota; kingdom Viridiplantae; phylum Streptophyta; class Magnoliopsida; order Laurales; family Lauraceae; genus Cinnamomum; species Cinnamomum chago. The sequence goes on along the minus strand of CP142462.1, from coordinate 21,849,999 downwards.
ATAGCACATCATGATAGCTCACTCAACACTCATAAATAGCTCCTACTGGGGATGATCAGTCCACATGATGAGCTTAAATCAATCGAGTGAATGTCTATGCCGACTCGATGAAACTCTAAAGGTATGTGTCTGTCTAGGCTTTGCCTTGCGAGAACAAGGTCCTAACCAAGTCTCTAAGAGGTTCATATATCAATTAGTCAATGGATTACAATTCAAGTCCAAGCCCACTCGTTGGATCCATACCAAGGCCCATCAATCACATGGCCTGGTCTAAAACAGTCCATACGAGGCAACATATCCATTTTCAATGATAAACAGCTCCTTCTCATCCACAAGGAGTTATAAGACTAACACAGTACACCTCTCCAATTCTATGGGTATATCATGTCCATACTTAGGCCATAAAAGGGCCCGCCTAGCCACAGACATGGGTCAGTGTTCTCCCATTCACACCATCGGGTCACCTCTAAGATATCCTAGGTTCAGGTCATCCATTTCCATTTAATTAACAGTTACAAGCTATAGTAAAGACATAAGAGTGATAGAAGTAAAATAAGTGAAGTATGAACTTCAGGTATGAGAATCAATAGGGAAATATCCATAGTCCAACCTAGGTAATGGACCACATTCATGTCCAGGCCCATCTCAGGTAATTTGATCCCTAAATGGAGTCTCAAATGCCAAAGGATACTGTGTTTGGTGCTCCTGAGGTTACGGGCATCATTGACAACGTTTATGGATCGAATCATCTTAGATTAAAGAACCGAAACCCTACTTGGTGGTCCCCACGAGTCAAGGTTGAGCCACACCATTGACTCGAGCTTAACACATCAATAAATGTCCATTTGGATGGTCAATGGGCCCCACAAATGATCACAACTTCAAACTACTGAAAACTGGAAAATCATTGTTCACAATGTGCTCGGTCGACCGAGTACACTGGGGATTGACCCCCAGGTCGACCCTGGTGCAGTGTGCTCGGTCGACCTCCTGGCCTGGTCGGTCGACCGAGTGCACTGGGAAATTTGGGTCAAGCACCTGGCAGGCATGTTTTGATCTCAGGAACTTCATGTGTGCTCGGTCGACCTCCTGGCCTGGGCGGTCGACCGAGTGCACTGAAATCCTGGAATTTGATGTCCTAGCTCTCAGGAGTTTTCACTGCATATCCTGTGTGCTCGGTCGACCTGGAAAAGGGCTCGGTCGACCTGGCACACAGGATTTCTGGATCTGAGGGAAAAAAACCAACTTCCAGTTGATTCCTGCAAAAACAGTGTGCTCGGTCGACCTGGCACAGGGCTCGGTCGACCGAGTACACTGAACTTCCAGTTCTGCAGAAAAATAACTCAGACCTGGTTTTTCACCATATTCAATGTGCTCGGTCGACCTGGCTGCAGGCCGGTCGACCGGGCACACGCAAAACTGCAGAAAACCCAGTTTTCAGGGTTTCTTCCTTTCAACCCGTTTTTCCATCAAACCTCCTCCAATCTCACCCAAACATCACCAAATCAATGGAAAACATAAAAAGACTTCAATGCACCATCATCCAACACCAAAAAGGGGCCATTGATCTTTCAAATGGGTAAATCCCATCCATCAATGCCAAAAATCCATGACAACTAAGCTCAAAGATAGTTTTATCACATGTTTATCGGCTGAATTAAAAATGCAGAATCAAGTAAGTAGAAACACATATTTCAACCACAGCCCTAGTGTTTGGCAGGAAAGTTTTGGCCTTTTGTCTTCTAACTTTTAACAGCATCCAATATTTTTTAGGGTAAAAATCACTTTTAGCTGCAGGCAAAACGTAGCCCCTGTTAGAAGTTCTTAATAGCATGGAACATATGCGGCCCTGCTAAAAGTTAAAAATTATATATTTAGAAAACCCTAAATTTATAAATCAATCTTTTGGTTCCCTCATTTCTCCTCTATATATAACTTTTGTTTCCCACGTTTTTGGTCATCTCTACGATTTCTCTGTCTCTTTGCAAAAGTGCCTCTCTCTGTCTCTTTGCAAAAGTGCTACCATTGCAGACGCCCGAGACCTTGCCGATTAGAACACCACCGGAAAAGAGTTTCGCCGCAATCAATCCGAGATTCACTTCTCGTCAAGGTATAATCTCTGTTTGGGCTTTTGAGTGGGTTTTGCATTTTTGGATTATGAAGATTTAGGTTTTTCTATCTTTCATTCATCTTTGACATTATGAGGATTTAGGTTTTGCAGTTTTGTAGTTGGGTAGTGTAACTTATGGCCTTGTATTATTTGTTTTCCACCAATAATAGTCTTTGTGTGTAAGCCGAGAAACGGATACCATTCTGATGGTTGTGTCATGAATTTGCCCGTGTTCTTACTTCCCTAATCGGCTAATCCTCATCAGGGCCCTGTTTGGGTCATTGAAAACCAGTTGCCTCGCAATTAGTAGAAATCAGATTGTGCATAATTTATGTGATTGCATCATGTACATAATTTATCAAACATCGCATATATATCCTACGAAACTCTATCCAAGAAGCAAGTGATGAAAAAAAAAAGTCTCATGATATCAATAATTGATGAAAACATCAGACATCTCCCGCCAAACCTGAATTTCAACACCAAAAAGAATTACAAGTCTGCAAGGCAAAGTTGCAAACACACTATAACTAAGCAAGTTGTAAAAAAAAAAAAACTATAATAATAATAGCATTATAAGGCATAATCCGTGTGTTTCAGAACAACATACGTCACTCCCACCAAACTGTACCTTAGCAACAGAACACCAAGACAATGACAACAAAAATACACAGGGGTGCACTACAAACAAAAATAACTCGGCCTCTATAAATATACCTGCACCACAAGCATAAGCGTAATTCAACCAATGAAGAGAAGCAGCATGCTCATCAGCAAAGAAAGTAAGAAACTGAATATTTAAACAGAGATTAAATTAACCAATAGAAAACAGCAGCATAATTCACCACCATATTATTATTACTTTTTTTTTTTTTTAAAGTTGTAGCATTAGATAGTGGAAAACAAGGAAAGAACTGGCAATTTGGCCCAGTGGCCATCCCAGCCTGGACAATAAAGATGTCATTTAGCAACGGTAAAAAGTAAAAACAATATCCCCATCAGACTCCCTTTTTCTTTTATTTTATTAACCCATAAGACATATGTACACGTACAGAGCTGGGTCATTACTTTTTTCTAAACTTCTTTGCCATGAATGTCAAATTAAAAGGTAGACAAGGATTGTGAGTTGCATTGTTATATGGGCTGTCAAGTGACGGTTTCTTCCGTAGTTGTGGCGCCATTAAGTTTTGCAGTTGGCTAATGATTGGCCAATGAGACCATGACAACTATGTCTTGTTATTGTGGGTAGGCCCAGATATCACAAGTAGTTGGGTAGTGTAACTTATGGCCATGTATTATTGGTGGTCCTTGCACCAATAGGAATACCCATAAAATTAATAATCCCAACAGCCAATCTGAGTCATCCATAAAAATCATTGTTTATGATTTTTTTTCTTCTATCAGTTTGATGAAAGCATGTTTTTAATTTATGTGGATATCTTGTTTAAATTCTTTGTTAAAAAGAATAGATATGGACAAGACTTGGACGACACTGGATAGTAAAAATAAGATGGCAAGACTTGGTCAGAAATATCAAAGAGGGGTGAAGTCATTTATTGATTTTGCAAAGGCGAATGCGGGGGATGCTACTTAGATTTATTGCCCGTGTAGGGTTTGCTTGAACAGTCGTAAGCATGACTTTGCTACTGTGAAATTTCATATTCTCTATAAGGGTATTCAAAAGTCCTACAAGACCTGGATCTACCATGGAGAAACAACACCTCTAGTGAATGAAGTAGTCGAACCGGGACATGAGGATATTGATAGTGATTATGAGGATCGAGATGAATATCCAGAAATGATGTACAACCATTACATGGCAACTTACACTGAGTCTGAGACCATCCACGGTAACGCTATACGTCACTTTGAAAGGATTTTGGATGCTTCTCAGCGCCCTCTGTACCCTGGCTGCTCTCCAGATAACACTCTGTTAGACTTTGTTGTTAAGATGATAGAGCATAAGGTTGAGGGAAAGTGGAGCAACAAGTCGTTCAACAATTTGACGCAAATACAGAGGGCCATTCTGCCAGACGGTAACTTGGTTCCTGAGTCTATTTATGCTGCGAAGAAGATACCGCGTGACTTTGGATTGGGATACGAGCACATTGATGCTTGTGAGAATGATTGCGCCCTATTTTGGAAGGAGAATATAAGTCTGGATAAATGCCCAGTTTGCAGGGAGTCCAGATATAGAGTCAATGTTGGAAAGGGCAAGAAGATACCTCATAAAGTGTTGCGGTACTTCTCATTGATACCGAGGTTACGGAGACTCTCCATGTCCCGAAAGACTGCTAAGCAGATGAGATTTTATAGTGACAAACGCAGGGATGACGGGATATGTAGGCATCTAGTTGATTGTGATGAATGGAAGGATTTTGACAAGGAGAATCCGGATTCTGCCGCGGAGACTCGTAACATAAGGCTGGGGCTAGCCTCCGATGGGTTCAACCCTTTTGGGGACATGAGCACTTCCTATAGTATGTGGCCTGTCATACTTATGCCATACAACTTGCCACCCTGGATGTGCATGAAGGAGCCATTCTTCATGATGTCAATGCTTATTCCTGGGCCACGTCAACCTGGGAATGATATTGATGTTTATCTCCGACCCATGATTGATGAGTTGAAGGAGTTGTGGGAGAAAGGTGTTGAAACTTACGATGCCTACAACAAACAAACCTTCAATATACGTGTGGCTCTATTGTGGACCATAAATGACTTTCTAGCATATGGTAACTTGTCTGGGTGGACCACGAAAGGTTACATGGCTTGTCCCCCTTGTAATGAAGAATTCTTAGTGATTAAGTTGAAAAGGAAGGTTGGTTACACGGGCCATCGAGCTTACTTGCCAAAGAGCCACACCTGGCGACGCCTTAAGAACTTTAACGGTAAGAATGAGAATCGGGTGAAGTCATTGGAGTTACCGTCGATGGAAATGGTACAAGCACAATTGGATCGGTTGCCGGATACCAGGTTTGGGAAGCACTCTAGCAACAAGAAAAGACCTCGTGATCCTGAAGACTTGAACTGGAAAAAGAAAAGCATTTTTTTATGAGCTTCCTTATTTTAAGAAACCAGAGGTTCGACACAACATTGATGTCATGCACGTAGAGAAGAATATATGTGAAAGTCACATTGGCACAATGTTGGGCATGGACAAGGGGAACAAGGACACCGAGTATGCCCGACTAGATTTGGTAGATATGAATATTAGGTCAGAATTGCATCTACGGATTAGAAGCAATGGACGGGGATATGAGAAGCCCCCTGCTTTATATACATTGTGCCCAAAGGAGAGAAATGGTTTTTATGAATATCTGAAATCGATCAAGTACCCAGATGGGTATGCTACGAATCTATCGAGGTGTGTGACCTCGAAGAACGGGAAATTAGCGGGTCTGAAAAGCCATGATTGCCACATTGTTCTACAACGTCTTCTTCCGATCGGCATGCGTGGGTATGTGAACAAAGAGATATGCACAACACTATTTGAGTTGGGCAGCTTCTTCTAGGACATTTGTTCGATGACATCAGGACGGAGCAACTTGTAAGTACTTGAGAAAAATATAGTACTCATTGTATAAGTTGGATAGGATTTTTTCTCCTGCATTTTTTGATGTGATGGTCCATTTGGCAGTACACTTGCCACACGAGGCCATGCTTGCTAGATCGGTGCAATATCGATGGATGTATTCAATTGAGAGGTGATTGCATTACCCATCTTTATATTGTTGATTAGTGTGACGGTATTTTAGTTTTTTAATCTTAATTGTTGATCGCTATGTCTACAGGTTTCTTGGAACCCTTAAGCGATACCGTAACCAATAGAGCTCGGCCAGAAGGTTCGATCGCTGAGGCATACATTGCCAAAGAGAGTGTTAATTTTATCAAGAGGTACCTAAAGGGAGAAGTTCTTAAAGAACGGAACGATGGGGGCGAACGAGGCCCGGGGTTGGACGTCTTCACCCAACGCGTCCGTCCCTTAGCTCCTATCACGAGGGCTCCCAACATGTCATATAGGGAACGCAACCTGACCCATTGGTTTGTGTTGTATAAAACTCCTGAGGCCGTACCTTATCTAGAGTAAGTGATTCAGTTTAACTAATCATAACATGTAAATTTCTTTATCTCCCTCTATGTCACTAATATCACTGTTTGTCACTAATCCCATGAGAAGGGAGCAAAAAAAGCAAGTGCGCGTGCCTGGGGGACGCAACATCACTAATATACAATGGAAAGAGTTCTCTAGATTGTTCAAAAATCATGTACATATGATAAATTCACAATAGATTTTGTCAACCCGAAACAGTAAGCTCTTGTGTAACCTAATTTATATGTTTCATGCTCTATTAATTAATGCAGATGAATCAACTGAGATCTCAACGGCCTCGATATGCAACCGATGAACTGTGGGCTTTGGAAAATGGTCCTAATTGTCTAGTGCATCAATATTCAAGTTGTATGGTCAATGGTGTCCGTTTCCTCACTAGAGATCACGACAACTGTCACAAGAGCCAGAATAGTGGGTTGGTTGTTGAGGGGGAACACAATGGCAAAATAATTGACGTTTTTTGGTTACGTGTCCAACATATTTGAATTGTCATACATTAATGGTTCTAAAGTGGTTTTGTTCAAATATGAGTGGTACAATACATGGCGTAAAGACAGAATACATATCGATGCACATGTCACAAGCGTTGACGTTAGGGGTCAGTGGTACGAGGAGGATCCATTTGCCTTGCCAAATCAGGTAATTCAGCTCTTCTATGTCAATGATACCAAATAAGGCTCAAATTGGAAAGTCGTAGAACCACATCGAGGAATTTGGGATGCGCCAAAGCGAGATGAAGATAGTGGACAAAATGTGACAAATAAGCCTTACCAACGGAAGAAACCAATGAAAGTGTCTAAGTCCCTGTTCGAGAGGATTTTTCCTTCCCTTACACTAGGGATGACAGTGAACCAGAGATCATCCTTGAGAATAATGAACCAACAGCCGGCCGTGATGAACCATCGCCGATAATGGTGATAATGAGGATGATACATTGGCAGAATATGTAAATGAAGATGAAACTGATCAGTTCGAGACTGATATTGATTCTGGTATGGAATATGATATGTAATCTTTTTTTTTATGTGTGGACAAGTATTGTAATGCTATGAATTCATTATTTTACCTTTCAGTCCGCCTTTTAATGTGTTTATTTATATGTAAGTTGTTCCTCCCGCATGTGTGTGTTCTAAGCATATATGTTTTATTTTATGTCAATTTATTAATCATAGCAGCCAAAAATGCCTCCCAAAATAAAACTTTATGTCAATCCCGGAGGATTGACCCAGGAGAAAAATTCTTACGGGGCAAATCGAAATAGTAACATTCAAAGGAAAATCCCCAGATTAAATGAGCTAGGCGCATGGCCATTGGAACGAGCACTTCAAGGTCCAGTTCGACGTCGGGTCTCACTTGAAGAAGATGATGATGATGTAAACATGGGGTACAGGCCATCCAGGAGTGAGGAAGAGTCGAGTTCCTCGGGTTAAGATGACTTGGAAGATGAGGTAATAGTACTGTGAGTGTGGTAGATCATTAATGTTACATGTTATTATATGCGTCATCAAACATCTTTCAATTATGTGACCTATTGTTGAATTATATGTGCTCATTGATTGTGTTATTCAGTTCACAAACATGGCTGGTCAAGGGAGACAGAGACACTGTAGTGCAGTCAGTCAGTCGCAGCGTGCTGCCAATCAGTCTACGGTCCCAGAGCGTGCTCCCAGTCAGTCTACGGTCTCAGAGCGTGCTCCCAGTCAATCTACGGTCCCAAAGCATGCTACTAGTCAGTCTGCGGATAGTAGAGTTGGTAAGTAATATTGGACCTTATTATATTCCAAACTGCATTTGTTTATGTTTAAAGTAACACTTTACTCTTTTTTTTATGGTTGTAGCATCAACCTCTCGACGTGTGCGGAGCAAGGTGGTAGGCTCGGCGTCGGAGAAGAGGATGAAGGGTGTTAAGTTGATGCTAAAGGTGGGTTCTTGGTGTTAAGTTGATGAAGAGCCTTCATCTTCTTCTCCGACACCGGGCCCACCACCTTGCCCCGTACACGTTGAGAGGTTGATGCTACAACCATTAAAAAAGAAAGTAAAGTATTACTTTAAACATAAACAAATGAAGTTGGAATATAATAGGGTCCAATATTACTTACAAACTCTACTATTCGTAGACTGACTAGTAGCATGCTCTGGGACCGTAGACTGACTGGCAACACACTCTGGGACCGTAGACTAACTGGGAGCACTCTCTGGGACCCTAGACTGACTGGCAGCACGCTCTGGGACCGTAGACTGATTGGCAGCACGCTGCGACTGACTGATTGCACTGCATTGTCTTTGTCTCCCTTGACCAACCATGTTTGTGAACTAAATGACACAATCAATGAGCACATATAATTCAACAATAGGTCACATAATTGAAAGATGTTTGATGACGCATATAATAACATGTAACATTAATGATCTACCACACTCACAGTACTATTACCTCATCTTTCAAGTCATCTTCACAACTCGACTCTTCCTCACTCCTGGATGGCCTGTACTCCATGTTTACATCATCATCATCATCTTCTTCAGGTGAGACCCGGCGTCGAGCTGGACCTTCAAGTGCTTGTTCCAATGGCCGTGCGCCCGGCACATTTAATCTGGGGATTTTCCTTTGAATGTTACTATTTCAATTTGCCCTGTAAGAATTTCTCTCCTAGGTCAATGCTCCGGGCTTGACATAAAGTTTTCTTTTGGGAAGCATTTTTAGCTGCTAAGATTAATAAATTGACATAAAATAAAACATATATGCTTAGAACAAACATGCGAGAGGAATAACTTACATATAAATAAACATATTTAAAGGCGGACTGAAAGGTAAAATAATGAATTCATAGCATTACAATACTTGTCCACACATAAAAAAAAAAAAAGAAGTTTACATATCATATTCCATATCAGAATCAATATCAGCCTCGGACTGATCAGTTTCATCTTCATTTACGTATTCTGCCAATGTATCATCCTCATTATCACCATTATTGACGATGGGTTCGTCACGGCCGGCTGTTGGTTCATTATCCTCAAGGATGATCTCTGGTTCAATGTCATCCCTAGTGTAAGGGAAGGAAAAATCCTCTTGAACAGGGACTAAGACACTTTCATTGGTTTCTTCCTGTTGGTAAAGCTCATTTGTCACATTTTGTCCAATATCTTCATCTCGCTTTGGCGCATCCCAAATTCCTCAATGCTTGACACGTTCTACGACTTTCCAATTTGAGCCTTATTTGGTATCATTGACATAGAAAACCTGAATTACCTGATTTAGCAAGGCAAATGGATCCTCCTCGTACCACCGACCTCGAACGTCAACACTTGTGACATGTGCATCGATTTGTATTCTATCTTTACGCCCTGTATTATACCACTCACATTTGAACAAAACCACTTTAGAACCATTAATGTATGACAATTCAAATATGTTAGACACGTAACAAAAAAAAGTCAATTATTTTGCCATTGTGTTCCCCCTCAACAACCAACCCACTATTCTGGCTCTTGTGACAGTTGTTGCGATTTCTAGTGAGGAAACGGACACCATTGACCATACAACCCGAATATTGATGCACTAGACAATTAGGACCATTTGTCAATGCCCACAGTTCATCGGTTGCATATCGAGACCATTGAGATCTCAGTTGATTCATCTGCATTAATTAATAGAGCATGAAACATATAAATTAGGTTACACAACAGCTTACTGTTTCAGGTTAACAAAATTTATTGTGAATTTATCATACGTACATGATTTTTGAACCATCCAGAGAACTCTTTCCGTTGTATATTAGTGATGTTGCGTCCCCCAGGCACGTGCACTTGCTTTTTTTGCTCCCTTCTCATGGGATTAGTGACAAACAGTGATATTAGTGACACAGAGGGAGATAAAGAAATTTACATGTTATGATTAGTTAAACTGAACCACTTACTCTAGATAAGGTACGACCTCAGGAGTATTATACAACACAAATCCATGGGCTAGGTTGCGTTCCCTATATGACACGTTGGGAGCCCTCGTGATAGGAGCAAAGGGACGGACGCGTTGGGTGAAGATGGCCAACCCCAGGCCTCGTTCGCCCCCATCGTCATTCCGTTCTTTAAGAACTTCTCCCTTTAGGTACCTCTTGATAAAATTAACACTCTCTTTCGCAATGTATGCCTCGACGATCGAACCTTCTGGCCGAGCTCGATTGGTTACGGTATCGCTTAAGGGTTCCAAGAAACATGTAGACATAGCGATCAACAATTAAGATTAAAAAACTAAAATACCGTTACACTAATCAACAATATAAAGATGGGTAATGCAATCACCTCTCAATTGGATACATCCATCGATATTGCACCGGTCTGGCAAGAATGGCCTTGCGCGGCAGGTGAACTGCCAAATGGACCATCACATCAAAAAATGGAGGAGAAAAAATCCTCTCCAACTTACACAATATGAGTACTATATTTTTCTCGAGTACTTACAAGTTGCTCCATCTTAATGTCTTCGAACAAATGTCCTCAAAGAAGCTGCCCAGCTCAAATAGTGTTGTGCATATCTCTTTGTTCACATACCCACGCATGCCGATCGGAAGAAGACGTTGCAGAAGAACGTGGCAATCATGGCTTTTCAGACCCGCTAATTTCCCATTCTTCGAGGTCACACACCTTGATAGATTCAAGGCATACCCATCTGGGTACTTGATCGATTTCAGATATTCATAAAAATCATTTCTCTCCTTTGGGGACAATGTGTATGAAGCAGGGGGCTTCTCATATCCCCGTCCATTGCTTCTAATCCTTAGATGCAATTCTGACCTAATATTCATATCTACCAAATCTAGTCGGGCATACTCGGTGTCCTTGTTCCCCTTGTCCATGCCCAACATTGTGCCAAGGTGACTTTCACATATATTCTTCTCTACGTGCATGACATCAATGTTGTGTCGAACCTTTGGTTTCTTAAAATAAGGAAGCTCATAAAAAAATGCTTTTCTTTTTCCAGTTCAAGTCTTCAGGATCACGAGGACTTTTCTTGTTGCTAGAGTGCTTCCCAAACCTTGTATCCGGCAACCGATCCAATTGTGCTTGTACCTTTTCCATCGACGGTAACTCCAATGACTTCACCCGATTCTCATTCTTACCGTTAAAGTCCTTAAGGCATCGCCATGTGTGGTTTTTTGGCAAGTAAGCTCGATGGCCCGTGTAACCAACCTTCCTTTTCAACTTAACCGCTAAGAATTCGTCATTACAAGGGAGAAAAGCCATGTAACCTTTCATGGTCCGCCTAGACAAGTTACCATATGCTGGAAAGTCGTTTATGGCCCACAACAGAGCCACACGCATATTGAAGGTCTGTTTGTTGTAGGCATCGTAAGTTTCAACACCTTTCTCCCACAACTCCTTCAGCTCATCAATCATGGGTCCAAGATAAACATCAATATCATTCCCAGATTGACGTGGCCCAGGAATAAGCATTGACATCATGAAGAATGGCTCCTTCATGCACATCCAGGGTGGCAAGTTGTATGGCATAAGTATGACAGGCCACATACTGTAGGAAGTGCTCATGTCCCCAAAAGGGTTGAACCCATCGGAGGCTAGCCCCAGCCTTATGTTACGAGTCTCCACGACAGAATCCGGATTCTCCTTGTCAAAATCCTTCCATTCATCACAATCAGCTGGATGCCTACATATCCCGTCATCCCTGCGTTTGTCACTATAAAATCTCATGTGCTCAGCAGTCTTTCGGGACATGTAGAGTCTCCGTAACCTCGGTATCAATGGGAAGTACCGCAACACTTTATGAAGTATCTTCTTGCCCTTTCCAACATTGACTCTATATCTGGACTCCCTGCAAACTGGGCATTTATCCAGACTTACATTCCCCTTCCAAAATAGGGCGCAATCATTCTCACAAGCGTCAATGTGCTCGTATCCCAATCCAAAGTCACGCAGTATCTTCTTCGCAGCATAAATAGACTCAGGAACCAAGTTACCGTCTAGCAGAATGGCCCTCTGTATTTGATTCAAATTGTTGAACGACTTGTTGCTCCACTTTCCATCAACCTTCTGCTCTATCATCTTAACAACAACGTCTAAGAGAGTGTTATCTAGATAGCAGCCAGGATACAGAGGGCGCTGAGAAGCATCCAAAATCCTTTCAAAGTGACGTATAGCGTTCCCATGTAATGGTCGTACATCATTTCTGGATATTCATCTTGATCCTCATAGTCACTATTAATATCCTCATGTCCCGGTTCAACTACTTCATTCACTAGAGGTGTTCTTTCTCCATGGTAGATCCAGGTCTTGTAGGACTTTTGCATTCCCTTATAAAGAATATGAAATTTCACAATAGCAAAGTCATGCTTACGACTGTTCAAGCAAACCCTACACGGGCAGTAAATCTGAGTAGCATCCCCCGCATTCGCCTTTGCAAAATCAATAAATGACTTCACCCCTTTCTGATATTTCTGACCAAGTCTTGCCATCTTATTTTTACTATCCAGTGTCGTCCAAGTCTTGTCCATATCTAGTCTTTTTAACAGAGAAATCTAAACAAGATATCCACATAAATTAAAAGCATGCTTTCATCAAACTGATAGAAGAAAAAAATCATAAACAAAGATTTTTATGGATGACTCAGATTGGCTGTTGGGATTATTAATTTTATGGGTATTCCTATTGGTGCAATGCCCACCAATAATACAAGGCCATAAGTTACACTACTCAACTACTTATGATATCTGAGCCTACCCACAATAACAAGACAATAGTTGTCATGGTCTCATTGGCCAATCATTAGCCAACTGCAAAACTTAATGGCGCCACAACTACGGAAGAAACCGTCACTTGACAGCCCATATAACAACCCAACTCACAATCCTTGTCTACCTTTTAATTTGACAATAATGGCAAAGAAGTTTAGAAAAAAGTAATGCCCAGCGCTGTATGTGTACATATGTCTTATGGGTTAATAAAATAAAAGAAAAAGGGAGTCTGATGGGGATATTGTTTTTACCTTTTACCGTTGTTAAATGACATCTTTACTAGCCAGGCTGGGATGGCCACTGGACCAAATTGCCAGTTCTTTCCTTGTTTTCCACTGTCTAATGCTACAACTTTTTTACTTAAAAAATAATAGTAATAATAATATGGTGCTGAATTATGCTGCTGTTTTCTATTGGTTAATTTAATCTCTGTTTAAATATTCAGTTTCTTACTTTCTTTACTGATGAGCATGCTGCTTCTCTTCAATGGTTGAATTACGCTCATGCTTGTGGTGCAGGTATATTTATAGAGGCCGAGTTGTTTTTGTTTGTAGTGCACCCCTGTGTATTTTTGTTATCATTGTCTTAGTGTTCTGCTGCTAAGGTACAATTTGGTGCGAGTGATGTATGTTGCTCTGAAACACACGGATTATGCCATATAATGCTATTATTATTATAGTTTTTTTTCTTTTTTCTTTTTTCTTTTTTTTTTACAACTTGCTTAGTTATAGTGTGTTTGCAGCTTCGCCTTGTAGACTTGTAATTCTTTTTGGTGTTGAAATTCTGGTTTGGGGGGAGATGTCTGATGTTTTCATCAATTATTGATATCATGAGACTTTTTATTCATCACTTGCTTCTTGAATAGAGTTTGGTAGGATATATATATGCGATGTTTGATAAATTATGTACATGATGCAATCACATGATCTTTTTAATGTATGCAATCACATAAATTATGCACAATCTGATTTCTACTAATTGCAAGGCAACTGGTTTTCAATGACCCAGACAGGGCCCTGATGAGGATTAGCCGATTAGGGAAGCAAGAACACGGGCAAATTAATGACACAACCATCAGAATGGTATCCGTTTCTCGGCTTACACACAAAGACTATTATTGGTGGAAAACAAATAATACAAGGCCATAAGTTACACTACCCAACTACAAAACTGCAAAATCTAAATCCTCATAATGTCAAAGATGAATGAAAGATAGAAAAACCTAAATCTTCATAATCCAAAATTGTGAAACCCCCTCAAAGGCCCAAACAAAGATTATACCTTGATGAGAAGTGAATCTCAGATTGATTGCATCGGAACTCTTTTCCGGTGGTGTATGTTCTGATCGGCAAGGTCTCGGGCGTCTGTAATGGTAGCACTTTTGCAAAGGAACAGAGAGGCACTTTTGTAAAGAGACAGAGAAATCGTATACATGACAAAAAAAATGTGGGAAACGAAAGTTATATATAAAGGAGAAACGAGGGAACCAAAAGATTGATTTATAAATTTAGGGTTTTCTAAATATATAATTTTTAACTTTTAGGGGGGCCGCTTATGTTCACTGCTATTAAGAACTTCTAACAGGGGCTACATTTTGCCTACCGCTAAAAGTGATTTTTACCCTAAAAAATATTGGATGCTATTAAAAGTTAGAAGATAAAAAGACAAAACTTTCCTGCCAAACACTAGGGCTGTCGTTGAAATTTTTTTTTACGGGGAGCTTTATTTTGGCCGTCACTATAAGTTAATAAGAAATTTAATTTTAGCGGGTCCAGCTTTTGGCAGAGGGTTAGAAATAAATCAAAGAGTTGAAAACGGCAGAGGGTTGGGAATAAATCAAATAGTTGAAAACGGTGTGCTCAGGTTATTTTGAATTTTTTTTTTCTAAATAGGGCTTTGCAGATGCAAATCGTGCATTGCCAATGGTGCAGATAAGAAGTCAGAGCTTTCCTAATGCAGACCTGTACATCGCCAATAGACAAAATAATTGCCAACGTGTTTTCCACGATTTTTGCCAACACGGTCTTACTTGTGTCGGTAAAAGTAACAATTATTTGTGACTTTTGCCAACACAGTCCAAATATGCATCGGAAAAAAGACTTCTACCAATGCCAATTTTCATTGTCGAGAAAGTTTTTTCACAGCTTTCGCCAACAAAATCTTACCACGATTCATTGTTATTTAAACCCAGAGAAGAGAAAACTGAAATACAAAGAATCAAAACAAAACTCTTCTTAGAATCAATTTGAAAGAAAACGAGAGAGAGAGAGAGAGATTAGTCGATTTCACCATGCAGACCCACATACATGTACATAATTTATTAAAGGAAAAGGAAGCATGAAGAAGAAACGAGAAAGAGAAGGAGAAGAATACTTAAAATGCAATTAGGAGAAAGAATCTTATCAAAGGAGAAGAGTTACCCCTTTTTTTTTTTTTTCAATCCTTCTCCTGTGTTCTCTAATTCTAATAAAAGACGACTTCTACTACCACTTGGGAGTTCTTTTCTTAGAAATTCTTAACGAGTATTCCTTCTCAATTTTGAAACTAAATTTCTCTCTATTATTAAATCAACCATCACTGATGGATACAAGAACCATTCTATAGAAATATTTTTTTTTATTTCCATTCTCCCGCCAGACGATTATAACTTTAAAAAAGAAAAAAGAAAAAAAACAAACCAATGAATCTAAGAATCTGGACCCACAACATTCCATATACGAACTGTTGGTGTGGCCCACCAAATCGGCTGGAGCCAATGCTAGTGGGCTGGGCATGGATTCTGGCCCTGTTAGTTCACGGCCCGTCATTCGCAAAATGTGATGAGCCCCAAAACCATCAATTTTATCCAAATTTTGCTATTTAAAGTCAAATGTGGGTCATTTTCTTTTAATTAATCAGTTATTTTTATGATAATCAGATGCTTCAACGTGTAGAACTGTTGAAAACTCAATTCCAATCATCAGGTTCTTAGAATGTGTCTTGAATAACTAGGTATTTTGAAAATATCACAAATAAATCAAGATGTTTATGAAGAAATACCCACACTTAAAATGTTTGTGAGGTTATGAAGTCCCGTTTTAATTTGGAGGTCCTGCCGTCGAACCCCTTAAGGCCTTATCCGATACATAGGATTAATGGGTGGTTCTATGAATCCGTAGGCTTACCAATGATCAACCAAAGGGATGGAGGTCGGCGGATTCCAGTGTTATAAAAAAAAATAAAAAAAAAATTTGTTTACGAAGAAATGTTATTTTTCCCCGAATGGTTAGATATTAAGATTACAAAAACAAAGGAATGGAATTTGGGAAATTATAAAAAAAATATAGCCCTGTTATACTAATTTCATGGAAAGTGATGCATGCATGATTGGTATATTACAAATAAATATATCAAAGTACAACAAAAACAACCTCATAGCCATGTGGACAAAACTAGAAGCCGAAAAGTAAAACAAGATGCTACTGCAGGTCAACTCACCTCTTACTACTAACAGGATGAAAAGCCTCTTTCCAATAAATTCTTAGAATATGAAGTAGGGGCCGGACAAACCCAAAATATCAATAATTATGAGCCTATAAGATTACATTCCCCTAAACGAAGTAAATACAGTAAGGTCTAGATTTGTGTTTGGTGTTTGTTGGTTGGCCATGCTATTCGCCCGACTGGGGGACCGAATGCTGGCCTCCTGGAATCCAACGGCCCCCCTGGGGATCGGGCCAGCACCCGGTCCCCAAAGTCGGGCCATGGGGACTTTTTGTTATTGGTTCTTAGTGTCAATGTGGGTCAAGTCGCGTGGTGGCATATATATCATAGGTAAATTCTATTAATTAATAAAAGTTATTGATATATCATTGATATATCGACATTCTCTTATTATCATATATGTATTTACTCATTCTTGTTCTTGTATTTCGTTTGCAAATTATGCTTTCATACTTTCTGTTAACTTTGTATTATTGGTGCATAGGTATTGATTCTTACCCTACCGAGATAACGAAGGAGGGTCAAATGTTTGAACCAGTTGATGAACCCGAGTAGAGTGCCTGAGATGGCTTCAAAGCCGTCTCAGTTTGCACAGGAGAGACTAACACATAGACTTCTTAGTTGATTTAAGTTTCATAATAATTTTAATTCTTTTAGTTGAATTTTGAATTATTTAGCAAACTTGAACATTAATATTTAGCGGGTTATATGTTGGTTTTGGTTATGGATGGATATTTGATACCAATTGGATAATGCTTTCGCATATTTAATTTATGATTTATTAGGATACACTAGGACTATAGGGGAGTTTACCCGGCTTTCCTCTAGGTTCGAATGGATTAGTCTAGCACAAAAGGTTTGGGAATCCTCCGATAGCAAAAAAAAAAAAAAAAAATGCAGTTGATCAGCTATATTTATATCAACTGTTTGAGGTGGCTAGAATCATTAATCAAAGTCATTTTCAAACCACTAATAGAAGATTGTTTCAAATCACCAGAATTCTACAGAAAATCTCAAGTTGTGAGATTATGCTAATTTAACAAAGAAGAGATTGGCAGCTCTAGAATGGCTTGACCAGGCTTATCCAATTGTGAATGGATGGTCAGGCTTGGCTATTTATTTATTAACTTCAAATTTATACCTGCACCTCATGAGCTAAAAGATTCTGTCCAAGTAAGACTCATGGTAGATCCAATCCTGTCCTCCTCCAATCCCTCGAGTCAAGGATATGATTGCCATTTTCATTGGAGATCTCCTCTAGCTCAATTTCATACAACTTAAATTGATTAGTTCAGAATTCATATGTCAATCTTGATATTCTCTTGTTTGTTGATCTAAAACCTCCATTTTCTCTGTCCTAGTTCAAATAAAAACTTGTCCAGTCACTTTATGTTGGCCCATAAGGGTCCATTCAGGTCCACAAACAGCTACTCAAAAAGCTAATGCTTGTCATAATATGAGTCACAAATAAGAGACAAGCTTAAGCACTGGTTAAAAGCCTAGGTCTAGTAGTTCCAAGTGACCTATTGTCAAGGTCACTAGGATCATTGATCATAGTGATTCAACAAACTCGCCTACGTATACGAAAAAAAATCTACTTTCCTCCATTGAGCCCCACGTGGTTTGGGAGACTTCGACATCAAGGGGAGAGTGCACTTCTCTTTAACTCTCACTCACAGAGTCTAGGGTTACAGATTACATCTCCACTTTCTTAGCTCCCAAAAAATGCCCCGGTATAAAGACCATAATACCCCTGACTTCAGACCTGGTCATATGGGCCGACACAGTTAACAAATCCGGTCAACCCGAAATATAAGACATAAACCCAACACTTTATCTTTCTCCTGTGTTCTCTTTAAATTAGAGAAAAGAAATAATTCAGGTTAATTGACTTAAGTTCGAGTTTTCATATTGAAGACAACATCTACCACTGCCAGGAGAGTTCTTTTCTTGGAAATTAATGACAACTCTTTGCTGCAATTAGATTTCTCTATATGTCTCTGTATGTATTAAATAATCAATCGCACCAATTAAAGCCAAGAAACATGTATAGAAATATTTCTATTTTCGTTATCCTACCAAATACGGGTCAAATTCTACCTGGTGGTTTTCATTCTTGATGCCTAAAAACACAAAATTCACAAGGAGCAGATAATACTAATTTATGAAGCAATGGTTAGGATCATCGATCTTATCAAAGCAACCATCATTATACTTCAATCATAGTTTTAGTTTATACAGGGAGAACTATCAACAAAAGCATTTAAATTTAACAACATTACCTAACATCTTTAAAGAAAAACCATGAAGAAATCAGAAAGAGGAGAACAATAAAAACAAAGGAAACTCACACGATGCAATTAGGAGAGAGAAAAATCCTCTGGCTGCAACGAAGGAGACAATCTGATCTGAGTTATTCTTTCTCTTCACTTGTCATCTCTCTCTCTCTCTCTCTCTCTCTATATATATATATATATATATATATATAATTCACAATGGACTACAACTGCAACTGGAACTCCTTTTAGGAAATGAATTCCTGTTAATTGACTTTCCTTATTCGTTCTCAATTTCAAATTAACTTTCCATGATCAGGTGGTGCGATGAAAGTTGTAATTATGGCATACGATCATGGTTTGCACCCGGAGGTTGTAGGTTCCAAACTGCACTTCCACACTAGGGCAGGGGAGTTTATCCGGCTTTCCTCTGGGCCCAGAGAGATTAGTCCAGCCCAAAGGGTTGGGAACCCTCCGATAGCAAAAAAAAAAAAAAAAAAATCACTCCCCGATCCCGTCTTAATTAAAAGCAAAACACAAACTTTCTAGACCCTTATTCTTTCCTCTATCAGATCCTTCACAGTTTGCACCTACTTAAAGTTTCAATAGATTTAAGGTATGTTCACTGGTCTAATCATCTTTCCACCACCTGAAGTAGTATCACAGGTAAATTTTCAATAACTATCCAATGTTGAATTACCGCTTTCTATTTCCCATAATGTAGTTGAATTACTTGTTGCAAGCGCATAATGTAGTTGAATTACTTTTTCCAATGTTAACCCCAAGGAATAGCTCAGCTGGCTTAGGACCACGATTTGCACCTGAAGGTCGTAGGTTTGAAATTGTTGTACCACACGGCTACTAGGGAGTATCCCCAAAGGATTAGGAGCCCTCCGATCGCAAAAGAAAAAAAAAAAGTTGTTCCAATGTTGAGATGCATTTCGTTTTTTTTTTTTTTGTTTTTTTTTTGTTTTTGTAATGCCGCAGATAGAAAACATTCAGATGATTTCATTAAGAAAATTGAAGAAAAAATTATAATATAACTTACATTTTTATATTTGCGAGATTAAGACATTTGACTCATTCTCTATTGAGCTTTCATATAATAAATAACAATTGATTATATATATATAAGAGAAGAATGTGCGATAAGAAAAAAAAAAACTGTGTTGAGAAGGATAAGAAAGTTTTTTTTTTTTTTATCATAGTTGATTGGTAATTTACATTGATAGAGGCGACCATAATACAATTTGGAATAAGAAATTAATTGATTTGGCCCACAAGATGATTATGAAATAAAGGATCAAATGTATAAGTTATCATAAGAAAGCATTCAATTTGGGCCCAATGGCAGATTCACCAGAGCTCTGCAAGACTCAGGCCATGTATCATTGCATCCTGGGCCTTTGGCCTCTACCGAGTACCATCAAAATGTTATTCATAATGGAACCTTCCTGTTGGTCAATGGACCTTGATTTTTTGTCCAATTCATTGGATTGAATGATAAAGATCATAAAATGGAGCCACCATGTGGGTCTACCTCATACTCTTGTAGATTCATCCGATCTCTCAATCCTTCACTCTTGACCTAGTTTTAAAAAGAAAATCTCTCGACCTATGGTATGATACAGATTTCGAATATTTTTAAGATTAAAAAATAGGTGTACGTTTAAATTTAAATTTTTTAGGAAATTGTAGAGAATTAGAAATCCTAAATCTTGGGGATTTTACTGAATTAGGATTCCTAGATTTAAGGGAATTTTATGGAATAGGAAGCTTTAGGGAGAGATTTTAGGAGGCTTGCGATGCCAACTGGCAGGATGATGTGGTGTGGTGCTTAGGAGCCCTCTATTTTTCATTCCCTCACTGGTGCGTTATATTATAATACTAGTGTGAGAGGCCCGTGTTCAACATGGGCAAGAAAAAGAAATTAGTATTTTTGAAAATTACATTATAAATAAAATGAATCCAAAATAAATAAATATATTATTTAACCTTTCGAAATTCTCTATATCGAATCTATTAAAAAGAAAAGGAGTTGCAATTAATTTTTTTTTTTCAAATGAGATGCTTTGCTAATGGTTGGATGTTTCTTTTTCATTACTTTTTGAATAAGTGATCTAATGGTCGTACTTAAATTTGATGCATTTATAGTATGATCTATTAGACTATAGTGGATGTTTGATTGAGGGTAAGATACTTGAAAATGTCTCCTTATAGATAAGGATCATCATGAAAAAATAATAATAATAACCATATAAGGACTTCTTAGACTAATAGTAGATCATGAGGGCAAGATACTTGTAACAGTCTCCTTATAGATAAGGGTCATCATAAATATATATATATATATATATATATATAGATGAGGACTTCTTGAAAGCTAAAGCGTTCCTCTTACCTTGTCTTATTTCAAAATATAATATTTATTGGTTAGAAATTTGAATATAAGGGTGAGGCTGTAAAAGAAAAGGCATACATTTCAATATAAAAGCAAACTAACGTAGGCCAAAAGAACCAGCATATGGAGTGATTACCAGAGTAATATCTTAAAAGATGATGAATTTAACCCTTACGGTTAAAATAAGGGCTACACGCCTACACATCATATAAGTGACATTATTTTACTAAAGTTATAGCATAAGAGCAACACAGGCCAACCATCATATAAGGGTTAAGAATTACTAAAAGAAATTTTAGTACAACCACTTGATATGGAGTTAAATTAGGAGATAAGGTTAGTTGAAAATCTAAATCCCTAAATAATAGATTCCAATTTGATATAAATATTCACTTATATAGAAAACCGAGAATAGAGGAGATTTGGGGCATCCTATTTGAATTCTACGGAAGGATAATTCCGGAGTGTAGTATTGTGAAAACTTTTATGCCTGCTGCTTTAATATATATATATACTAGTGCAGCAGGCCTGCGTTGGGATAAAAAAAATTTAAAGTTTTAATTAATTAAAAATGTTTATAAGTATTTAAAATGACCTAAATGTGAATTTTGAGACCAATCGACTTTGACAGTGGGCACCACAGATTAATAAAAAACAATAAAGATGAAGTCGACTATGATCTATAAGTGGGCCTTAGATCTTTATAGTTCGGATTTGGTATGAGGGTCCCCCAAATTGATTTACATTAAAATTTAATACATACATATCCACCTATCATAAAAGTCATTACCAACTTGATCTATATATTTCTCATCAATTTGTAGGGCCCACTATCAAAGCCAAATAACCTTTCTTCTTCTTTTTTCTTTTTTTGCTTGTTTAGTAATCTGTGGGACCCATTGAATGTAACATCTGTATAAGGAGAGAAATCATGTGATAATGTAGAGATTTTAGGGGTAGATGGAGAATTTTTGGGGATTAATTAAGAGAAATCGTGTGTAGAAAGAGATATTATTAGGGGAAGTAAATAAAATTGATTAGAGAGGTATAGAGAGAGATTTTAGGGGAAATAAATGGAATAGATTAGTCATTAGAGAGAGGTGAGTTGGAGGTAGTAGAATTAGAGGTGATGTTAGAAAGTTTAAAATTGAATGAGAGGAATTTTAGGGGAGTTTGAGAAGATTTAGGACTTTTATTTGTGATGCCACGTGTCATTTTTTTTTTTGGATGCCCACATAGCGCCCTTGAAAAAAAAAATGACGATGCGCCCCCGCACCCAATGCGAGCCTTTAATTCATGGAAGGAAAACCCATGAATAAAAAAAAAGGAATTAATATTTGATCGGTACAAATTTAATACATACATATCCACCTATCATAAAAGTCATTACCAACTTGATCTATATATTTCTCATCAATTTGTAGGGCCCACTATCAAAGCCAAATAACCTTTCTTCTTCTTTTTTCTTTTTTTGCTTGTTTAGTAATCTGTGGGACCCATTGAATGTAACATCTGTATAAGGAGAGAAATCATGTGATAATGTAGAGATTTTAGGGGTAGATGGAGAATTTTTGGGGATTAATTAAGAGAAATCGTGTGTAGAAAGAGATATTATTAGGGGAAGTAAATAAAATTGATTAGAGAGGTATAGAGAGAGATTTTAGGGGAAATAAATGGAATAGATTAGTCATTAGAGAGAGGTGAGTTGGAGGTAGTAGAATTAGAGGTGATGTTAGAAAGTTTAAAATTGAATGAGAGGAATTTTAGGGGAGTTTGAGAAGATTTAGGACTTTTATTTGTGATGCCACGTGTCATTTTTTTTTTTGGATGCCCACATAGCGCCCTTGAAAAAAAAAATGACGATGCGCCCCCGCACCCAATGCGAGCCTTTAATTCATGGAAGGAAAACCCATGAATAAAAAAAAAGGAATTAATATTTGATCGGTACAAATTTAATACATACATATCCACCTATCATAAAAGTCATTACCAACTTGATCTATATATTTCTCATCAATTTGTAGGGCCCACTATCAAAGCCAAATAACCTTTCTTCTTCTTTTTTCTTTTTTTGCTTGTTTAGTAATCTGTGGGACCCATTGAATGTAACATCTGTATAAGGAGAGAAATCATGTGATAATGTAGAGATTTTAGGGGTAGATGGAGAATTTTTGGGGATTAATTAAGAGAAATCGTGTGTAGAAAGAGATATTATTAGGGGAAGTAAATAAAATTGATTAGAGAGGTATAGAGAGAGATTTTAGGGGAAATAAATGGAATAGATTAGTCATTAGAGAGAGGTGAGTTGGAGGTAGTAGAATTAGAGGTGATGTTAGAAAGTTTAAAATTGAATGAGAGGAATTTTAGAGGAGTTTGAGAAGATTTAGGACTTTTATTTGTGATGCCACGTGTCATTTTTTTTTTTGGATGCCCACATAGCGCCCTTGAAAAAAAAAATGACGATGCGCCCCCGCACCCAATGCGAGCCTTTAATTCATGGAAGGAAAACCCATGAATAAAAAAAAAGGAATTAATATTTGATCGGTACAAATTTAATACATACATATCCACCTATCATAAAAGTCATTACCAACTTGATCTATATATTTCTCATCAATTTGTAGGGCCCACTATCAAAGCCAAATAACCTTTCTTCTTCTTTTTTCTTTTTTTGCTTGTTTAGTAATCTGTGGGACCCATTGAATGTAACATCTGTATAAGGAGAGAAATCATGTGATAATGTAGAGATTTTAGGGGTAGATGGAGAATTTTTGGGGATTAATTAAGAGAAATCGTGTGTAGAAAGAGATATTATTAGGGGAAGTAAATAAAATTGATTAGAGAGGTATAGAGAGAGATTTTAGGGGAAATAAATGGAATAGATTAGTCATTAGAGAGAGGTGAGTTGGAGGTAGTAGAATTAGAGGTGATGTTAGAAAGTTTAAAATTGAATGAGAGGAATTTTAGAGGAGTTTGAGAAGATTTAGGACTTTTATTTGTGATGCCACGTGTCATTTTTTTTTTTGGATGCCCACATAGCGCCCTTGAAAAAAAAAATGACGATGCGCCCCCGCACCCAATGCGAGCCTTTAATTCATGGAAGGAAAACCCATGAATAAAAAAAAAGGAATTAATATTTGATCGGTACAAATTTAGAATGAAAAAATAATGAAAGATAGAAAAAGTAGCTATAACAAAGTTTGATCCCATTTAATATCAACCTGATTCAAAGTTTGACCATGTCATAGTTAGAGCTATAAGCAGACCAACCAAATAGTACTAAGAAAAGAATGAATGAATGTAAAAAATAAATAGAAAAAAATAAAAAAATGTAAATCTAAATAAATTGGCCTCTTCATTAAAATATAATAGTACGTATTTAGGTTAGATCAGTTTGTTTTAAATCAATTACAAATGGTTTTTCTTTTCAGATCATAAGAATTATTCGATGGGCCCATCACTTTATTTTTTAAATTTTTTTATAAATCCGATGACATGGATTCCATATTTTTAATAGCCACTTCAATTGGTTTATAAAATAAGAATGAATATTTAAATCAATAATCAACATTAATATCTATCATGTACTAAATAATTAATTTGTCTTAGTCAATATAAGAAAATTATAAAAGACATTCAAGAATTATAGTTCAATGTTATACAAAATAGAGAGTGCTTAGTGAGTGTAAAATTGTCAAAGTTACGATAAAGGATATATAACCAGCATATTGCTTTTTTATTATACAATATCATCATCATCGCCACTTTTCCTAATTAAATTGGGTCAGGCTCAAGAATTCTATTACCGATCACTATGTCCTTTTTAAAATTAAGCGTCTCATTCCATTACTTGTTAAGTGAATTTTGTGCGTGTATATGAAGTTTGCAGCACAAGCATGCTGGAACCAACAAACCTATAGAGAACCTCTCAAAAGAAAGAGAAGTGGTGAGAATGACAAAGCCACATCCATGATACTGAACTGAGACATTTATTTATCTATTAATTTTTATTCACTCCATAAGCAGTAAGAGGCAACATAAAGAGCATCGGGAGAATAGCAGTAATATTAAGTTTACAAGACACAAGACCCAGTATGAGAATTTTAAAAGTTCCTGACCATGATTTACCTGATACTCATCCTAATCCTATTCATGTCTGAAACATTATCTGTTTGATTCGATCTCTATTTACCAAATTCCATACCTAAAAAACCTATTCTGCTAAGATCTCATCTTATCCAGATCCAACCCCAAGTGATCTGAACCTTTGTTCCTTCCCCCAAATGACTTGCCTTGAACTGTTCATTAAAAAATAATAATAACAGGATGTTACCACCTCATCAACAATAGACCCCTAATCTTTTCCCCAGTGACCATGCCCTGTCCTCCGTGATCAAACCCCTCTTAAAATTCTAATGGAGGTCAAGATCCACCAATTAAATGCCTCTTAAACTTTTCATGTGGCTCATGATCCAACCGAACCACTAATCCTTTCTAAGCACCTGTCAATAAATGCCTAAATCTCAATATTTTTTTATCTTCCTTTCCTTCTTCTTATGTATTTATTATTTATTTTTACCATTACCATGACAATCTTCCTACTCCTCCAATCTACATAACACATATATACAATGCCTCCTCTTACCAGAAAATTCAGTGTTAAAAAAAAAAAATACTTAGCAGGACATACTTTGCAGCCCCAAAAAAGTAATGCTCGTACTTTTAGTATGTCATTCAGGTATAATCTATGCCTCCTCTTACCAGAAAATTCACTGCTAGTAAACACTTTGGCAGCCCAACCTCATTGGTCTGCAACTTCCTCTACTACTCATACACAAAAAACATAATACTCAACGAACCTCATTTGGTCATGAGTTGTAGCCCACAACAAAGCCAAGATGCAAAGGCTTCACATAATTTTGCAAGTAGTTTGAGGAAACGGACAGGATCTTAAACATATAATGGAATGATATCTATCTATACGGCAGAAAATGAGTTCAAAGACCAAGTCAATTGGTTGTCAGTAAATAAAATTAAAGATATTTGCTGCACATTCATCAAATCATTATAAAAAAAAAAGGACCATGCAAGCATAATATTTAGAACACATACCTCGGCGAGCACTTCTCTCCGATAAAAAAGGGTATCCTGCCAAACTCAAAGGCAACGAAGAACATTGCATATGCCCAAAAAAGTTCAGATCTTTCCAATAGAACTAAAAAACCATAAGAAAAAACCGTAACACTCATAAAACTATATACTCTTTCCCTTGGCATCAACCACTATACCTCTTGCCATTGCAGATTTTCTACAGTGGACAACACCTTTCAGAAGAATCCAATAAACCCAACACTCAGTTGGGTTGT
Source organism: Cinnamomum chago (assembly GCA_038049695.1). NCBI lineage: Eukaryota > Viridiplantae > Streptophyta > Magnoliopsida > Laurales > Lauraceae > Cinnamomum > Cinnamomum chago. The sequence continues at coordinate 21,823,500 of CP142462.1, read as the reverse complement.
TCTTTCAGAAGCAAACAAAACAGAGATATAAAGAGATATATAGAATATAAAAAGACCGAGCCTTGTTGGTTCTTCTATCTAATAACTTGGGCATTGCCATTCTTGAGATACATGCTACATGCCCCATTTTTGAAATATTGTCGTTGTGAACATGGCTTGATTAGCTCTCTATAATTCATTGATTTATGAGAAGGGTGGGATTATGAGAAAAGGTGGATTGATGGAGAGATTTTTAGGGTAAAGGATTATGAGAAACGGTTGATTGAGGGAGAGATTTTAGGGGATGGAATGAGGGAGAGACTTTAGGGGTAAAAAATGAAACGAATATCGTGGAATGGAAAGAGACTGTGGACGCCACCTTATTGCTTGTGTTAACGGGATCTTATGGATGGAGAGATTTTAGATAAAATAGGGATCTCATTGAGAGATTTTAGCCCGTTAAGGAATCCCCTACTGCCACATGTCACTTTTCAAGGAAGCCCCCTAGTGCCACATGTCGCCCCTACGAAAAAGCTGCTACTTTTATATATATAACTAGCAACAACACTCGTGCTTAGCTTGAAAAAAAAATAATAATAAGATATTACATTTTGTATTTATGAGATATTGAAGTTAATTATAAACATATAAGAATATATTCATGCATATTTATATAAAAACTGTCAACACATCTTCAATCACAAATACAAGTATTCAACATCAACAATAAACTATTATAAAGATAAAGCTAAAAAATCCATTCAATAACAAAATAATAATAATAATAATAACAGCAATAACTACTAAAGAAGATATTAAGAAAAGAGAATTTTGTTATTATATATAATATTACTAATAAGAAATGCATTCAAGTTTTTATTACCCATTGATAATTTCAAAGCCCAATAAAACAAAGCTACTCCATTTGGACTTGTTTGTGCAACAAGAAGATTCTAGTTTATTTAGATTTTTATTTCCTCATGAGAATGTAATTTTGTATTTTCGTAGAAAATCAAAGTCCTCTCTATTAAGGAAAAATGATTCATTTTTTCTTCTATTGCAAGGAAAATACATCACACCAAACAACATAATATTGTTAACAAAGAAAATAATAAAAATGTGCAATCCTCTTGTTGCACAAATGCACCATTTTTTTATTTTCACATTTGTCAATAGTCATTTCAATCCCTCCACATAAATTTCTTCTCTACCCATTTGAGATAGCTTTAATATCATTTTAGAATTGATCAACCATTTTTTAGCTCTAGATTTTTTTTAAAAAAAATGTATAAACATCTTAACTTTAGCCATAAATTATGAGCCAATAAAACCACATGCTAGTCTTTATTTGATCCCAGTAATAATTGGCCCACCTTGGATCAATATATATATCTTAATTATGAGTCCAATTGGTCCACGGAAGTGTAATTTATGGTGGGCCAAACATAGGGTCATATGTCTATATAATCAAATCAAAAAAATGATGCCTATAAGATTCAACCAAAAAAACTCTAAACTCAAAACATTTTTATTACAAGCCCATCCTTAAGGTGGTCTACCAGAAGGCCGGGTCTAATTTTCGTTCACATGTGACAATATCTGAATAGAGTAGAGCTCTATTTGGAAACTAAAAGAAAATGATATTTTTAATGAAAAATTTATAAGTGAGAATTGTTGAATGATGGGCTCCAAATATTAAAAATAAAAAGATAACAGTCTTGAGAAGTTGAAAAATAGATGGTGTTGAGAGAGACAATAATTGTAGCAAAATAGAGAGATTTTACGAGATATTAATTGAGAGACTTTAGGAGATAGGGGATATGGATAAAGAGATTTTTTTGGAGAAAAAATTGTGGCATGTGATGACATGGCACCTTAAAGCACTCTATATTTTTTTTCCATATTTATTTGAAAGGAGAATTATTGGGCTGCGAACGTAGCGCCCCTCACAGCCTACCTCCCCCTTTGCTTTAATATATACTAGCAGCAAAGCCCTTGTGCTAAGCCGGGGGCCAAAATTGAAGATATATAAAAATTTAAGAGTTTTTAAATATAATTAATGAAAAGTAAATCTAAAATAATATATTATAAAAAATAGATGAAAGGAATTATATTATGACGGATTATAAAATTCACTAAAAAGAAAAACAAAAAGAAAAACCATATGCTAGTGGATTTGGGAAAAAAAACCCAACAAATTAATAAAAATAAGATCTTGCTCTCTTTGTGAAAAAAATAATGTATAAAAAAAGCCCAATGAAATTCACAAAATGTGATTATAATCTTTTTGAAAAACAAAATCCAAAAAATTCAAAGGATTGAAAATGCCCAATATAATGGATAATAATATGATTTTCACGTCTTACAAAAATAAATAACAAAGCCCACAAACATTATTTGAGATCTTATGTACAATATCAATTGTATTATACCCACCTTGGATTGAATTTTGATTTGTACGTAATAATTAGCGGTGATAATTTGATTAAACTTCTTTAACCCTTAATTAACCGGGCTTATCCTCGGATATATTTTGGCCTCCACCGGCCCATCTACTCCCACGGCTAGAAAGTTGGTTTTTGGCACAGAAGAAAGCGGGTGGCCGTCGGTGGGCAAAAGCCGTCATTGGCGGTCGCTAAAAGTTTTCATCGCTTCCCTTTTTTTCCTTTTCCTTTCTCCCTTCCTTCCCACTTCTTTGTTCCTTTTTCATCGCTTCCCTTTTTTTCCTTTCTCCCTTCCTTCCCACTTCTTTGTTCCTTTCTCCCGCCCTGCACTGCTCTGCACTGTGCCCTCGCTCTGTCCTCCCGCCGCACCAGCGACGCCACCGCCGGAGCAGCCACCGATTCTCCCTCTCTCTCTCTCTATTTCTCTCCCTCGCTCTCTCTCTCGCTCTACACTGTGCCCTCGCTCCCGCGCGCCGGAGCCGTTGCTGACGAGGTACTGGAACAGCTCCCCTTCTCCGAAATCCTCTCCATTGAGAAGATCTCTCTCGGCGGAAAGGTCAGATCTTTCTCCATGTGCGGATTCGTTTTCCTGTTGATTTGGGTGTTGTTTTGGGTTTCTGGTTCTTCATTTGAGTTGAGCCGATGAGAGTGTAATGGAGATTTCTCGGCCTCATTTGAGGTCTTCTTGTTATTATTTATGGTTTCTGTTATTGATTTGGTTTTGAAGTGTTTGGAGTGAAATTTTTGAGATTTCTGATTTCACATTTTGAGGTTTCATCTGGAGTTTTATTCTAAAACCCTAACTTCGTTACTCTATAAATCCCACCTCTCCGGTATGCGAAACCCATCCGTCCTCACAGACGCCTTTTTCTTCTCTTCCCCTTTCATTTCTCCACTCCAGGTTTACTGCGAAACCCTAAAATCTCTCTCTCTCTCTCCCTCTTTCTTCTTCGTTTTTCTTCTCATGATTTTGATTTTGATTTTTGATTTTGACTTTTCTTTTAGAGATTGTAGATCTTATAAGCAAGACAGCTTCTTTGTCTGGATCTAGTTACAATTCAGACAAACATTTACCTATGTGTAATCTTGCGATAGAGAGAGAAATCTCCAGTTTCACTCGCCTGATTCTGACCTCTTCTCATGATTTCTCAGGCCCTTTAAAATCTGGAACATTATCATTACATGAATGCATGCATGTATTCATTCATGTATCTCAGTTTTTTGTTTTAATCATCCACATCTTTATTTAAAGTTCTTGCTTTTGGTGTTTCTACATTTTTTTTGTTTTCTTCTTAGCTTCATCATATTCCCAAAAAGCCAAGAGAGGGCATATGCAAACGCACTCTGTCCCAAAACCATAAATCATAAATGTTTCGTGGCAATTTCTTCGTTTGCAAGATGAAAAGATTATGATTTCCTATTTACTCGTCCCTCACTCAGAGTGAATGATATGGGGATCTCAGGGACACATGGTTGGAATACATTGCTCTTATTTTCTATTTTCAGCTTTTGATTTCATAAGATACTGTTTCTTTTCCATTTATGTGGTTGTTGGATCAAATTGATTGATCACATGCAGTTATGGGTGATGATTACCCGTGGATGAAAATAGAACCTGACCAGCTTTAGATGTGTAACTTGGGCCTGCTCAAACCAAAAACCCAGATTGCCTGGTGGTTGTTGGTTTTGCCTGATTTGGTTTCCAATCTTGCTTGGGCCTGAATCGAACACACATGGCTCTGCTTTGTTCATGCATCTCATCTTTAGAATTCCACCATAAAATCTGTCTTACAAATGGAAAGCAAGATTTGTAGTTCTTGCATTGTTCCTTTTTTAGTTTCACCTAACCCACTCAATGATTCCTGCAGTATCTTCTCTTCCCTTTTCTTGTGCCCCTTTTGGATTTCCATTCTCTTGAATTTTTTGCATTGATTCTCTCTGTAGTTTTAGTAAGTTCATGCTTCTTTTCTTTCTTTTCTTCTTATGGGTGCTCTGATGGTTGTTGTTTAGCAGCTCTGAAGTCTGTGAGAATCTCAGTGGAGTTCTATCATGTTTTCTTGTTCATGTCAGATTTTCTTCTCTGCTTGAGTTGGGTTAGTTGGTAGTGTCTAGTTGCATCTGGGTTTATTGTAGTGTTATTGAAATTCTTCATGCAGCTCTTCTTTGAGCTAGATTTGCTCAGGTTTCACCCATTTCTGGTTTCTTACTTAGAGCTGCCAGTAGCTTAAATCCTTATTGGGTTTTTTGTAGTTGTTTCATTTGTCCATGTCTTTTTCATTGCTGCAGCTGTAGAAGTTCTTGGAGTTAGATTTCTATTCTGTTTTTCTGGATCTTGTTCTTAATTTGGGTTCCTTGGAGTCAAAATGCATCTGGGTTGTTAATATTTTACTTAAGTTGTTGTCACTTTATCTGCTGCTGCTGTGATTTCTGGGGGAATTTGATTTTACAGAGAATTGATATTTATGCTCTATGGGGTTCTTAATTAAAGCCTGGGGTTTCGTATGTGTACATTTAAAGAAAGATTGATTGTTGGATTAGTATGAAGTCAGCTTTTCTTTTTAAAATATTTTGACTCATTTTTGTTTTATAATTTATTGTATGTAATCAATCGAGAATCCAAATCCCACGATATTCTCTCTCCGCCCCTCTCTTTCCCTCTTCTCAATCTCTCCCACCCCTCTTAATATCTCTCGATGATTTAATCATCCATGACGTTCTGAGCAGAGATTGAGGTATTAATTTCAGATTTGGATTTTCATCTGGGAATTGTGTTGGAGATTAATCATGTACTGACTTCAGATTTTGTTTTGGGTATAGGTGTAGGGCTTGAGGCATTAATTTAAGGCATTGATTTCAGATTTGGGTTTCATTTGGTTGGTACTTCATACAACTCTCTTACACATCAATCTTCATTTGAATGATTTCAATTTGTTTGTGCATGCTGTCTGTAACATGGAACTTAAATTTGCATATCAAATGTATGTTATGCTTGTAAGAAACGTTAACTTTGCTTGAAATTAGATCAAGGAAATCTGTAGTCAGTATGCTATCCTGTATTAAACTGTTGGCTATGCATCAACTATACAACAAATGGTCAATATTAATGCTTCTGAATCTAATAAGCAGTGGACTCGAAAATCAAAGTAAAGGTCAGAACCATTCTTCATGAAAAGCAATGGATGGTTATTAGAGCAATGAGGGTGTAAAGCAAATGAGAGGAAGAGGAAGGAGAGATGGAAATATAGTTGGGTGGTGGTGGAGGAGAAGAACGGAGTAAGGAGAGATGGGTATTTATGGAGAGAGTAAGAGCAATGTTATGTGGGTTGTGTGGGCAAAGGATAGTAGACAGTTGTTTTTTGGACTATGTATTATGAGTACATGTTGGGTTCTAAACTCATTGGCCTTAATCTCTCTGCTGCCCTCCTAACGACAATGGGTCCTCTCTCTCTCTCTCTCTTTATGTAAGAGTTTTTTTTGTTCCTTCAAGTTGAAGTATCCCGTTTCGAATGTTAAGATTGTTTACATTAAAATTAAAATTGAATTAGAATCTGAGTAGGTTTACTGATCAAGACAATTTGAATGGGTTTTTCAAATTAATAGAAAACTTTTCAAATTAAATGGAAAACTTTTCAATGTGCGCTGATGAGCACATTGAAACAAGATCACATATAAAATGAGAATTTTCTTTTTACCAAAAAAAGAAAAAGAAAAGAAGAAAAAGAGTGTGTCGGACCATCTTTACAGAGACCAGAATTATGTAGTTTGACATGTAATGAATCCCAGCTTTTCTTACCCTTCCTCTATTGGAGGTTCCATGCATGCCATATTAGTACAAGAATGAGAAACATAACATGTATGTTAACAGTGTATTGGACAGCTTTTATGAGAGTAGAAGTTACCTACAGAGATGGGATGAGACTTTGATGATGAGTTGATGACAATGATGTTGTGCACACAGTGGACACCTATGATTGAACACACAACTACAATGCAAACATGACATAAGCAATCACACAACAAAATTTATGTGCTTTGACAATGTGCTAGGACAAAGAATACTTTATTCATTCTGTTCTCTCTTTTCCCTCTCGGATTAGGATTTACAAAGTTACATCATATTTATAACTTTAGCCTCGTTCAAATCACAAAATACCATTGAACCCAAGACTGTGATCCTAACTGACCTATAAGACCAATCCAGTTAACCCATAATACAGTCTGCAAGACATTTAACCCAACAAATGATGCATATGCATTAAAATTTGAGAACAACTTTATCTAGGGCAGGCCCCCTCCTCTGGATAGGTCCATGTGGATTAGACCCAGTTGTATAGATCCAAATATGAATATTAATTGGATCCCAAAAGCTGTGGCCATACCCCATTTTTGCCTGTAGAATTTTAAGATATAATGAGTGTCTCCAATGTCCATACAATTGGATAAAGGAGAGGATGAAGAGGCAGTGAAGTTTAGGTGAGCAGTTGTGATTTAGTTTGCTGTTCATTTCAGGGTGGGTGGGTAGGATGGCCAATGGCCTATTCATTTCAAGAGGTTGGACCGGCAAATGGTAATTGGAGAAGTAGCTGGTGGTCTTGTTCTATTTTTTTCTTTTATTGCTCTTCTTCTAGAAATCTTTGTCTTTTAAGTGGTTGATTGATTAAAAATGAGGTTACTCCTTGTTTACTGAACTAATACTGCAAATATTGAAATATCTGAACTTATGGTTCTATTACTGTGATATTTTCTTGAGATTTTTTTTATCATGACGATATCGCAATAATCTCAATTTTTCATAAGAGAAATTGGTTTTGAATGTGCCAATAATTCCTCCCAAGATCATGTGTCGCTGATTTTGAATTGACCCACATATTTTGAATTGAAAGCAATTAAATTATAAGCATTTGAACAGATATGTCAGAACGAAAGAGGAGAGATCGTCCGCGGACGATGGACGAGCTGCTGCGCCAGGCCCAGGCCAGCATGCCATCTGGGGAGCCTAGACCGACACCGGATGCCGCTCAGTCTAGTTTGATGGCCCCACCGAGTAGGTCATCAACGTCTCATCCGAGTCCATCCACCCCAGTGGACGCTTCGGCGTCGACTTCTTCAGCTCCACTGTCTCGGCTTGCATCGGTCGATACACAGACCGGTAGAAGTTTATTTAATTAAAACATATTAATTCTTGAAAATTATTTTATTTCAATTTAATTAAATTATCTTTAATTTGAACAGGTGCTACGAGCGCGGGCCCATCTTCCAGCAGGGGGAGAGGCCCTGCTAGAGGGATCCGGACGTGGAATTCCGATCATCCCTTAGATCTGGGGTTTGATGAGACATAACATCCGGTGGGTCCGCATGCTCGTCAGCTCATCATCCAGTTGGGACATATGGTCCGGGATCCATATGCATTCCCTTTGACTACACTTGATTGGGAGGCATTTCCGGTGGAGACACTAGATCGTACCTGGCAGCAGGTTAAGGTAATAATTTAACATTTCTCCTCAGGATGTGTCAATTTAATCCGTAACTTAATGAAAAATCATTTGTCCTTTTTAGGACAATTTGAGGGCATGTCCTGAGCTCTTCCGACCAGTTTGCATGTCGAAGTGTCGGAAGATGTGGAAAGATCATAAAAATAAAGTTAAGATGCAGCACTGGAAGCCACATCAGGATGCGCCCGACATACTTGAGCGAGTTCCGAGGGGCGTTCTCCCGGATCAGTGGACTCAGCTCGTCCGGTACTGGACGAGCGAGGATGTTCAGGTGAGAAACTTGTAATTTTTTATTTTAATTTTAACAATTTACTAGTGACTAACGTAACTGACAAAAATTCCGACTGATAAATATTGAAAACAGAGAATGTCTGCTACAAATGCGCGAAACTGTGCAATGCAGGGTCCCGCACACAGGTTGGGGACTCGACACATCACTCAGGTCCGCCACGAGGTAAAAGTTAGATCGTACTGTAATTTATATTTTTGTCATTCTGTATGATAGTATACTAATAATATAACTCCACCAAACAGTTGCGTTCTGAGGGTGTTCCGGTCGACAGGATGTCCATCTGGATGCGTTCTCGAGATCCTCGCCACCCGGAGGTTGCAGCTATCTTCGTAAGTTTTTATATTGAACCGTTTAAATTCTTTCTATTATTATGTCTTGTTATGCATGATAATATATTAAATGAATCAACTACGTAGGCCCAGTATCAGTCACGCTTGGAAGAGTTACCCGAGGAGGAGCGCAGTTTGCCATCGCGGAGGGATGAGATATTCCACTCCGTCGTTGCCCTGGACGGGCACGGATACACGCTCACGTATGGGACGAGCATTCCACGCTCGCACATCGCGCGATCGGAGTCATCTGGTGCTAGCTCCTCCCAGGGTATACGCCTTCGTACAGATGAGGAGGTTCAGGAGTTGCTAAAGTCCATGAAGGCAGCGATCAAAGAGGAAGTGACAAATGAGATCAGGGCAGAGATGAGGGCCGAGTTTAGAGCGGAGATGGCAGAGTTTGAGGCTCGTCTATCACAGAGTCGCTGCCCGCTCGCTTCAGACCCACCACCCACTACTCAGGTTAGTAAGAAAACAATTTTGTATGTTTAAATTGTCAATTATGTCATTGATGCATCAATACTTGTGTTTTTTTTAATTGTTTTTAACTGTATAGTAAATAATTACAGGCACCAGATGCTGGCAGCGGCCACAGGGCTAGACATGACTTCGGTGGAGAGGGCAGTCATGATCTAACAGGCTCGACTGATCCTGACCAGGTAAAATTATTTTTTTAATTTAAGATTTCAACCTGTATAGAAATTTGTTAAATTGTGTTAGAAATTTATAGATTTCGAAACTTAAAAAGTTAGACACTTGGTTAAAACTTGACGGGCACAGACCCGTAGTCATTCATGACTTGCAGGAACTGACGGAACGAGATTCCGACTTCTGGATTGCTCGTACAGTTGAAACGTAGGTTTAAGTTAGAACGCTAACTTAAAACTTAGAAAACGAGCCTCCGGGCGCCTAAAACGAGCAAGTGGGCTCCGTTGCCCGTGAAACATGACGGGCACGGGCCCCTAGTCATACATGACTTGCAGGAACTGAGGGAATGAGATTCTGAATCCCGGATTGCTCGTACAGTTGAAACGTAGGTTTAAGTTAGAACGTTAACTTAAAACTTAGAAAACGAGCATCCGGGCGCCGAAAACGAGCAAATGGGCTCCGTTGCCCGTGAAACTTGACGGGCACAGGCCCCTAGTCATACATGACTTGCAGAAACTGACGGAACGAGATTTCGAATCCCGGATTGCTCGTACAGTTGAAACGTAGGTTTAAGTTAGAACGTTAACTTAAAATTTAAAAAACGAGCCTCTGGGCGCCTAAAACGAGAAAACGGGCTCCGTTGCCCGTGAAACTTGACGGGCATGGGCCCCTAGTCATACATGATTTGCAGGAACTGACGGAACGAGATTCCGACTCCCGGATTGCTCGTACAATTGAAACGTAGGTTTAAGTTAGAATGTTAACTTAAAACTTAGAAAACGAGCATCCGGACGTCCAAAACCAGCAAGCGGGCTCTGTTGCCCGTGAAACTTGACGGGCACATGCCCCTAGTCATACATGACTTGCAGGAACTGAGGGAACGAGATTCTGAATCCCGGATTGCTCGTACAGTTGAAACGTAGGTTTAAGTTAGAACGTTAATTTAAAACTTAGAAAATGAGCCTCCGGGCACGCAAAATGAGCAAACGAGCTCCGTTGCCCGTGAAACTTGACGGGCACGGGCCCCTATTCATACATGACTTGCAGGAACTAACGGAACGAGATTCCGACTCCCGGATTGCTCATAGAGTTGAAACGTAGGTGTAAGTTAGAACGTTAACTTAAAACTTAGAAAACGAGCCTCTGGGCGCCCAAAATGAGCAAACGGGCTCTGTTGCCTGTGAAACTTGATGGGCACGGGCCCCTAGTCATACATGACTTGCAGGAACTGACGGAACGAGATTCTAACTCCCGGATTGCTTGTACAGTTGAAACGTAGATTTAAGTTAGAACATTAACTTAAAACTTAGAAAACGAGCCTCCGGGCGCCCAAAATGAGCACTCGGGCTCTGTTGGCCGTGAAACTTGACGAGCACGGGCCCGTAGTCATTCATGACTTGCAGGAACTGACGGAACGAGATTCCGACCCCGGATTGCTCGTAAAGTTGGAATGTAGGTTTAAGTTAGAACTATAACTTAAAACTTAGAAAACGAGCATTCGAGCGCCGAAAACGAGCAAACGGGCTCCATTGCCTGTGAAACTTGACAGGCACGGGCCCCTAGTCATACATGACTTGCAGGAATTGACGGAACGAGATTCCGAATCTCGGATTGCTCGTACAGTTGAAACGTATGTTAAAATTTTAATTTTAATTCTTAAATTTTTTGTATTTAGTATAAATTGCCAATTTTTATAGTTATCTATTAATATTTATCTTCCTTTTTATGTTCAGGTTTGAGAGCATCGGATCTACCACGACACCCTGCACGGACAATTTCATTTTTTTTTCTGTAATTGTAATGGATATAATTGATTTAAACTTTTGTAATGTTTTGAATGTAATTAATATAAGACTTTCTTTTGTTATTTGTAATTTTAATTGATGGTAGTAGTTTTATATAGTATATTCAGGTACAGGTATAAAAAGAAGGAAAAAAATTGAGAAAATACGGGATATATAAAAATATATATATTAGCTTTAGCGGCCGCCACTGGCGGTCGGTAAAAGTACTATTAGCAACCGCCAGAGGCGGCCGCTAATACTGTAAAATTTTTAAAAAATAAAAAAAATATTGTATCAGCGACCGCTAGAAGAAGTATTAGCGACCACTATGGCGGCCGCTAATAGTGCCAATTGTTTTATAAAAAAACTATTAGCGACCGCCACATACTGGCGGTCGCTTATACTTTTTGCGACGAGGTTTTTGCGTCTGTCTGTTGGCGGTCGCTAAAGAGTATTAGCGACCGCCAGACCACTTTTAGCAATGGCTTTTGGCGGTCGCTAAAAGTCCTTTTTCTAGTAGTGTCCCCACCTTTTTCAAGCCATTCTCGATTGAGAGTGGGGTATATAACTTAAACATTTTGGATTGTACATAAATATTAAGTGTAATTACACATTTGAGAGAGTGGAAGGTTACTAATTTGGAAATAATTAAAAAAAAAAGCTCTTAGTGTGTTGGTATAAAAAAAAAAAAAAAAGTGCACCCCGTAAATTGTGAGTTTGGAAATAAAGAATATTTGGATTTCATAACTAATAAAAAAGTTATTATTGTATGCTATGTTTTAGGAAAGGGATAAGTATCTTATTTCAAGAATATTTTAAATTTACATTGAGATATTTTAGGTGATGAGATTAGATTAGAAGGGTAATTCTGGAATGTAGGATTGTAAAATGTCTAAGGATGCACCACGTTTCCCTCTCCCAGGAAGTCTCCTGCCGCCATGTGTCGCTCCCCCACGAATTAACTGCTGTCTTTTATTATATAATTAGCGCTTGAGGGCCCACGCCCAACGTGGGCCTTGTTTAAAAGGGTTATTAAAATTTTAAATAGTAGTATTCATTTCATGTAAATGAAATGTAAATAACTATTAACATATGATTCATTACACAATCATAGTTAAAATAAATAATTTAAAAGCAATTGTTTTAAGGATTAAATAACCAAAATGAACATTATTTTGTAGTTGGATGATGGAAAAGGTGTAGGATATTTATGAAGAGGGAAACATATAAAAATATTATGGTATAAAGAGTCAATTAATAAAAAAGATGGGAATAAAGTTTTAAAAACTCCATCATTCGAATCATGCTATTGTTTTCTCTCCAACTAATGTTTCAACTCGTGCACTTGTGAGGTAGAGAGAGGGGAGAGGAATGATCATGGTGAAACCCAAGTTGCATTTCAAACTAAAATATCACTGGATTATGTGGGAAAAATTTTCAATTTGGAATCAAAGATGGGTTAAAACAAATTTATATGAACAATAAAATTTATTTATTTTTTAAATGGAAAATTGTTGGACTGTGACCCAATAAATCAATGTTCAGTCTAGGTACATGAATCCTAAAATTTGGATCTGGGTCCAGAACTGTTTAAATATAATTGGAGCCTGTAAAGCCCGACCCATTTGTAACCTTACCCAAAGCAAAATAGAAACGAAAAGTGCAGTAATGACATGAAACCTGTCTACAAACTGTCACGACCCGGACCCGAGATCAGAGTCATTAGGGTTAACCCCCCGGTCGCGAATGCTAATCATACTTACTCCCGTAAACCCAGTTTAACCGAAGTTACAACGAAGTCTACAAGGGATCTTGCATACGTACCTGTCAATGTACAGTGCGGAATATATACAAAGAATATACATTGACAATACCTAACAAAATGAATCAGAACATTTACATTAAACGGTAAAGGTCACTTTACATCGTTCAGTTTTCCTATATCAACCACTGCATATTTAACATACAATGCAGGGGATATCATTTCTATTAATTACAATACCAAAATGAATGTACAAAACACTTTCTAAAATGTTTCCAAAAGATGTCATGTTATCCTCTCTCACATCATGTCCATTCAGCTAGACCTCCTGGAGGTAGCGAATGGGTCTCCTCCGCTGGCGGGACGGTTGCTGAGGGACTGGCACGGGCAACTGGGCCTGTAACATCATCAGTAATACCATGAACACGACGGTTCAACAAGGTATACATATATTTATAGCATGATCACAATTCCTAGCAAGTCATTGTTTAACAGTATTAAACAATCCATAAGACATAAATAACAATAACAATAAGATGGCAACTACACTAGCATTGGTTTCAACTCCATTCTATTCATTTTATTCTTCCAAAAAGGAAGCAATTCATATTCATTTATTCATTAGGTTCAACCTTTATTAATGGCTTTTCAGTGTATGACTTTTCAGTCAATGACATTTCGGTCCAATAAGGTGGGATCTCCCAGTGTCTTGATCAGAGATCACTGGTGTTACCACGGGCTCCGGAACACCCCATTCTCATCTACTGCAGTAGGAATAGTCATTTCATTTATCAATTCATTCAGTGCAATTCAATAATGAGTTTAAGAAACCGCTAGGTAGTGCCAAACCCGTTAACCCTTCGTATCAATCTCATTCTCACTCTAAAGTAAGCCTCTATCCAATCCTCTAACCAACCATCGAGTGTAACTATGATTATCAATGCAAGTATTACTTTTGATGACATTACTTAATTGATTATGCATTCGAATAACCCTAGTTAGCACTTATGGAGGTTCTTAACTATTCTTAGTTCTCGCAAATTCCAAAACTCACTGAGCGAGTAAAGTTCGCTCGAGCGGACACTTCACAGAATGATGGTCGCTCGACCGCATTTTAATGTTCGCTCGAGCGAACTGTCCAGAATTCTACTCCGAAATTCTGATTCCTTCTCTCTTCTTTTACACCCATTTCTCCATTACTCCTCTACCACCTGCAATAATCATGGGACCTCCTGTCCCCTCCACACACACCATCCATTCCAACTAATCTAACATTAATACACAATCTAATTAGGGTTTTTAAACCCATTACGCACCCTAATCATCATTTATTTCTATCAAAATCTACAAAACCACAAAACTACTTCAATAAGCATAAGCACATGTATCACTTGCCTTAATTGAAGCTTTGGTCTTTGATTAGCTAGCTTGAAAATGAAATTCCCTTCACTTGAAGCTTGGAATTCAAGAAACACTCAAGAAGATGTTGAAGAAGATGAACTCCCCTTCATTTAAATCAACTCAAACACATCCACTTGATGAAGAAAACTTGAACAAAAGAAGAAGAAGAAGAAGAAACGGATGGAAGAAAGGGATTGTTGCCTAGGGTTTCATGAGATGAATGAAGTCAATTGCTTATATAAGCTTCATTTTTGCATTTAGACCCCTTTTATTTCTTCTAAGTCCAATTCAAGTCAAACCAAGGTCTATTTGATTCATTTCTCGTCGAATCCCTTTAAGTCTTTTATGAAATTCGTCGTACTCGTCGAGATACACATGCAGGTATCAAGAGTTTCCGACTTCGACAAAATACGTATAAATCCGTATTTATACACAAGTCCTTCATTTGCTTGTTTAAGCTCCAATTCAATTCAATTTAGTTCTTAATCTTGTCTAACATTTCATTAAGCCTACATTAGGTTATGTCAACTTCATTTGGTGATAAATCACCATTAAACCATTTATACCGGCTTAATTAGTCTTAAACTCAATTAATTAGAGTTAATTATGATTAACTCGGGACGGAGCCTAACACAAACTGAAGATGATCTTATCTACAATTACTAAAGAACTGGCAATGGAATGTAGACACATAGCAATTGTTGTAATGAAAAGGGTGATTTGTAACTACATGATTTATTCAGTATCAGGTTTTTTTTTTTTTTTTTTTTCCAATTTGGATGTGTTTTTACTTTGAATGTTGGCCATTCGATGAGTATATTTCTTTGTAATAACAACTGTATGACCAGTGAGAAGTTTTTATGCATTTCTTTATTTTCTGGTTGTTTTCTCAGTTGTGTCTTAGGGTATTTCCATAGTTTTATATTGTTCTTGATCTACGAATTTCTAGTATTTGTTTTGTCCAAGTTTTATTTATCAAAATTACGCCCTGCATCACTAATATTTATTTTTCAAATATTTAAACATTTTTACCCATTAATAATGAAACTACATGATGTAAAACCATGCCATAGCCTTCCCACAGCACAGAAAGTTGTCTAAGGGACATAATTCCAGATTCTGCTCATAATTCCAGATTCTGCTTTATCGTATGGAATCACCAGCTTCACCAGTTTGTTTTTCGCTTTATCATATGGAATGACCAACTTCACTAGTCTGTTTTTCACATGCAGGTATACTATTAGTCTATTACTACTCCTTTTCAGCTCTTTCTGATTCTGCCAAGCTCTACAATGACCTTAAATGGAACATTTTGAGGCCTCAAGGTTTTGAGGCAGTCATGCGCGTACTATGCAGTCAGGTTTGCTATGCAATTTTTCTGTTTCTGACACTATGTTTTTTTGTACATTATTCCTTACTCAGGCTTCATGTTGTTTGGTATTCCTTTACTAATATGGTACTCTTCTCTAGGGTCTACAAGTTCAAGAGTACTCTGGTAACTTTTGCAAGCGCATTCCTACAGATGTTGATCTTCCTGGGGTCAGTGCGTCCAGATCTTATAAGTAGTAGTTGGCAGTCCATGATTTGTTTATAAGTTATGCTATGCTGTATTAAGAGCCTAGGTCTTGGATCAGAAATTTCTGGAAAATGAGATGGTGAAAATATAAAATATTTTATGGATTAAAAAAAAGTTGAAAATAGTTTAGTTTCACAGTGTGATTTATTTTGATACTAGAAGAAACTACGGGGCAAAATAGGGGGTTTGAGTTGGATGTTGCAAGTAGGATCATTGCTGGGTGGGCAAAGTGGAGATAAACTAGTGGATCGTGATGCACTTGTCAAGTGCTGCTTCAATGGAAGAGAATTTTTAAAAGATGCTAGTTAGTCTTCTATGCTCTATGGAGTCAAATGTTGGTCAAGAAAGAAATGAGAAGTGAAAGCACATGGTGTGAAAATTTTTATGCCAAGAGGAATGTGTGGAATTATAAGGACAGAAGTAGAAATGAGCACTGAGGAGGAAACTTATGGGCGAAAGGAATGTGCTCTTTGTTACAGCCACAAGGTTGCAGTTTCAACTCATGTTACCATTAAACAAAAAGAGGAAACTTACAGGTGGTAAATAAACTTTACAAAACTGAACCTGATATTTCTAGAAATCTAAAACGAGTCCTGAATGGCTTCTAACAATAATGATGGTTTAATTAGTATGCTTGGTTAGACTTAAATTTTCTTTTGATTTCTCAATTTAACCTTCTGAATATTGATTGAATATATACCTAAAGATCCTCAAAAGAATGTCATCCTTAAGAATATTGGTTGAATATATAATCTCACAGTTTTATTTTTATTTTTATTTTTATATACAATAAAAAAAATGGCTTGCTCCACTGATTGATTTAATGGAATTGAGTTCAAGTTGTGAGTTGGCTTCCTGCTGCTGCTGCTGCTCTCTCTCTCTCTCTCTCTCTCTCTCTCACACACACACACACACACACAGAGTAGGGACCTGAGATTTAGAGCCAAGAGGTGCCTCAATTAAAGGGGAAAAAGTGTTAGTTAAAAACTTGTCAGTTGACATTGCATCCAAAAATCACAAACGGTTTTAGGCTCAGGTGGAACTCTGCCTACCTGGTTCTGGTTGAAACCATTTTGGGCTAGCTTCCTTACCAGTTTGAAGCATTGACGAGCACCAGTATGAGAATCATTCACGTTTTTCTCTAATGCCTGCTGTTCAAGTGGTTGATCTTGCTAGGACCTCGTTTCAAGGACATTTATAACTTTTGAGTTCATAGACTTCGGATTTATTGGATCTTCATTGCTTCCCCTGTATTTAATTCTTTTCTGACGGTTATAGGATACTTCTTATGGTGTGTTTCAGATCTATAGAAGTTTGTGTTATTTTGCAGATAGACAGTGACAAAACTATAATGGTTACCTTCAAACACGATGACAAGTTACAGGAAGGCTTTGAATGTGCTTTTCAGGTTGTCATTAATGCTTTCATATTTTTTCCCATATTATAAGTTCACTTTATGGGTCCTTTTTTCTATTCTTTTTACTGAGGTCTGACCGAAATCTCCTTGATGTTTTATTTGTAGTGTGCCCTTCTCTACACAACAGTGTACGGTCAGAGAAGAATACGCGTTCATACTTTATCTCTTCCATGCACATCTATATTAAGCAATCTATTCCGCACAGCTGATTTGGATACTCAATTTTCTTGTTTCTTGAAGCAAGGTACTGATTTTGTTCTAGGTGACTTGATGATTCACAAGCAACTGCATTGAACTCATTGCCAAATGAGGAAATAAAGGCAGTATCATTGTTCTTGTCATGTAGCTTTATATTGATTCGCTTCTGACCAGAACATTATATGCATTGTCATATTATTATATCTCAAAATTCATGTAATTTATGTTTACGTTGTGACAAAATTTTACGCTAGCTGTCAACCCACCTAACGCAGCCCTCTTTTACCCGGGCTTGGGACCGGCAGTAAAAACTAGCAGAGTTTGCATTGTCATATTTTTTCTGGAAATTATAATCTTCAAAAAGAATATTTTCAATTTCTTTTTATTATCGGTAAAAAGTTCCAATCAAACATTATTTTTATATAAATAGAAAAACACATATAAAATATTTCTTAATTGTTTGTCCCTAGTTTTCCCATTTTTATTCTGAATGTCTTGATTTTTCTCCTAGATTTTCATTTTTTTATATATTCTGATAATATTGCATTATTATTTGGAAACTACTGTTTCAGGTATATATTGTGATATTATCATGATATTTCAAAATATCCCCGATTTTGTCAGTGGTTATATGCATCAAAGAACTTTTTGTCATTTGATGTAGTTTACCAGTGCATCAGTCGGACTTTTTGTCATTTGATGTAGTTTACTGAGGCTTGGGACCAGCAGTAATAACTAGCTGAGTTTACATTGTCATATTGTTTTCTGGAAATTATCATCTTAGAAAAGAATATTCTCAATTTTTTATTATCGGGAAAAAGTTGCAGGGAAACATGATTAATATAATTAGAAAAAACAAAATAAATAGAAAAAAATATAAAATACTGCTTAGTTGTCCATAGTTTTCCCATTTTTACTCTGAATATCTTTTGATTTTTCTCATGATATTTTCATTTTTTTATGATATTCTGGAAATATCGCATTATTATTTGGAAACTACTGTTTCAGGTATATATTGTGATACTATTATGATTTTACAAAATATCCCTGATTTTGTGTCAGTGTTTATTTGCATCATAGAACTTTTTTCTCATTTGATGTAGTTTCCTCACCCATTAATTGTTTCCTTTTCCTATTTTCAGCTGCAAATGAAATTCCTATCAGTCCTCTGATTCAAGTCAGAGAGAAGATAACAAACCTTTGCATTAACATTCTATACGCGTATCGTAAGTTTTGTGCAACGGTATCATCATCTGGGCAACTAATTCTCCCTGAAGCTCTTAAACTTTTGCCTCTATATACACTAGGTATGCCTATCTTTCCTCAGTATCCTGTTGTACTTGTTCAAATCAGATAAGCTGTAGCTCGAGAATTCAATACCTATTGAACTTGATGCGACATTTAGTAGATAGTATTCTTAAATTATTATAATGCGTGAATGGTAGCATACTTAAATCTTGTCGTGTGTAGGAATGTCACATTTTAATTTTCTGTTTCTACATAGAATTCATGCATGATGGTTTCCACCATGAACGTCTTCATGGGTGGGACAGGGCCCACCTTTTAGTCCCCACTGTATGTATGCAGGGCATACTTCTGAGGAGACCATAGTACATCTTCATTGGTGGGTTCCTGGTAATTAGATTGTGGGACACACTTCTTAGATCCCATAAATGTGCATCTCTGTGGTTAGGGCCTTGGGCTTGCAACGGGCTGGATTTGGGCTGCATTATCTGGCCCAAAATCTGGGAAAGGGTCCGAGTTTGGGTCCAGCATGGAACCTAGATCTTAGGTTCGAGCCCTTCTACTAAGAAATATGAGAGGCCTGAGCTAGCCTTTCAACGACATGAGTCTGATCAAGGCCCAAGACCAAGTAAGTCCGGAATCCATTAAAGGCATGTTTTCAATCAAAGCACTGTCTCTGTACTATTAAAGTAAACACTTAAAAAGTGCATTACATACATTTTTTTTGTAATGCATAAGCTCCCAAGGCACCTCCTCTTTTGAGCAGAACTGATAAAAAAAACTAAATTTTTTACAAAAAGACCCCTATATTTTCATCAAACCTCCTAAAACCCCCTGTACTTTGGATTTTTACTAAAAGATACCTTGACTGACAGTCAAGCTTCATGAAGTGCAACTTCCCTTTCCATTATCCGGTCTATCCCCCTTATTCTTCTGTTTTACCATTTTGCCCCTTCATTTATTGAAAATCTGAAACGACACATTTGACCCTTGAAGGTTTATATCTTGAATGATTTCTATTTCAAAGGTGGGCCCCACTGCAGGGTTCCACTTCTCTAACCCATAATTTCTCTATTTTTTTCTTTAGGTTAATGAGAGGATTTGGACTCGATTTTGTTTTGTTAGTTTATATGAAGTTAATTTGATGTGGAAAGATGGATGACATTATTCTAACCAATTTTGGATATGGGTCATTGATTCAAATGGTCCTCTTGGTTACCAAGCACCAGTGTGGGCCCCACATGAGGTGGGCCTTAAGAAAAAAGGACCGGCAAATGCTGCTTATTATTTCTCTCCTCATCTGTGAGATCTTTATTTAACCATCTTAGATCCCATTCACAAATGCATAACTATGTATGTTCCCAGCATCCTCTATTGAGCTTGCAAACTGTCTGGATTGGAACTTGGATCCATCTGTTAGTATTATACACGGGCAATGATTGAAGCTGAGACCCATCCAATCAATCTAGCTTCTTGGCTATGACATGTGACTTGTGGGCTCCTGGATCAACGAATTGGATCCTATAACATAATCTATACTTTTTTCACCAGGTTGTATGAATCAACTGATGTGGCAATATGCAATTAGGCACGGACCACAACAAAGCAGATTGTTGTAGATAAAAATCTGATCAATCTGTTAATCAGGTGGGGTCAATATCTAATCAGTCAGGAGATGTTGAATAGGGAGAAGAGGGTGGGTTGAGTGTAGAGTGAAATCTTGTTTTTTTTTTTCCTTGGGTAAACGTAGAGTGGAATATTATTGGTTCTCTTCATCTCCTCCTTTGAGTAGTTTCTGTTTTAAAAGGAGAAAATAAGGGTTGGAATCGTCTTTTCAAATTCTCAACAAATGCAAGGGAAAAATGGTAAAACAGAAGAATAAAGGGACAGTGGAAACGGCAGTTGCACTTTTTGAAGCTTGACTGTTATTCGAGGTATCTTTTTAGTAAACCAAAGTAGAGAGGATTTTTTGAGGTTTGATGAAAATACAGGAGCCTTTTTGTAAAAAACTCAAAAACTTATAAGATGCACGTGCACCCGAGAAAAGAAGCTCTAAACAAATCTTTTCTGCAATTTTTCTTTAGGGGTCGTTTGTTTGCAGCCATATACATATGTAAATGGTTCACATGCGTAACAATTACGCACAGATCTGTTTGTTTGGTTTGATTTACACATGAAGTATGTAAAATAGGTGTGTAAATGGTGTGAATGACATGTATTTTAGCCCAAATCTTACACACCTCAATAGGTGGTAAACCGTTTCACAGGGTACCGTTAGTATGCGCGTTCTATAGTGTTTTGGCGCTATCATTGTCCATCACGTTTTTTTAACACACATGGGGACCTGAAATTCAATTCTGAACCATCCATCCTCTTCAAAAGACACATTACAGCTATGGGACCAAATTTCAACCATTGATTATTCTTAGATTGTGAGATATTTGCAAAAAGAACTCTTAAGGTGTGAAATCTGGCGATTCTGGGAATCTGTGAGCCCCATATTGATGGTCCAAACCGTTCAAACTCTTTAAAAGTCCAATTACGAAGATGGCGCCAAATTTGTCGTCTTAAGTCATCATCGATTTTGAGATATTTACAAAACAAGCCCAACTGTCGGATGTATGTAATGGTTTTTATACACTGTTTTGATGTCCCTTGAACCAAGTCCGGTTTTTTAAGTTTTTATGTTTGTGGGGCCCACAATCATGATCTGAACCATTTAAACTCTTTATAATGATTAGAACGGCTATGGGACCAAATTTCATATTTTAATTCTTCACCTGTTTTTAGACATTTGTAAGAAATTCTAGATCTAAAATTCATAATTCTGAGTTTTGTGGGCCCCATTTTCATGATCCGAACCGTTGATCCTCTTCAGAATGGTCATTTTTGGCTATGGGTCAAGTCACAAGCCTTTATTCCCCATATATTTTAAGAAATTTATGAAAGATGTTGGGAAATTTTGTAAAAAATGGTCAATCGTTGGATGCATTCAGATTCACATGTGATGAGGTGTGAAAATGACAAACATGGGATTTTGTCTATGATGCCCAGATACGACAAGGATAGAGTAGGGACACTATGGATACAGTAGGGGCACAGATTTTACACATAAAAAGTGAAGTATCAGAAATGATACAACACGATACGTTGCCCATTTTGAAGTATCCATGCATCATAGTATTTGTTTCACATGGGACTCATTTGCAAAAGAAAATGACTCATGTGGGTCATTTACACATGCTGACCATTTTCATATCCCATGTGAAAATGACTAATGACCCCTTAGGAATGAAAGCACACTTCAACTCTCTCTCTCTCTCTCTCTCTCTCTCTCTCTCTCTCTCTCTCGATGTGCGTGTGTGAGCAGCTCTCACACAGTGATTGCATTCTTGTGGGCACCGTGTGAGCAGCTCACACAGTGATTGCATTCTTGTGGGCACCATCAACCACGTTTATTTTTTATTCCCATGGGTCTCATGTTTTAATCCTAACCATTCAGGGACTATTAAAGCCCATGATCTCGAAGCTGATTATTTAAATCTTCATAGATTTTCAGTACTTTTTTTGTAAAATTCCCAACCTATAAATCTAATTTTATGCACTTCTGTGGGCCCCCCCCCAATTCATGATCTGGAACGTTTAGTATTCATGTACTAATGGTTTTTATCAGAACGTTTAGTTTCATATCTTAATTCTTCACGGATTTTGAGAGATTTGTGAGAAGCATCTAAAACCGTTTAATTTTCTATTTTACTCGTGTAACAATGGTAATTTTGATGTGTATTATGGTTCTGTTGTTGGACTTTTTCTGGTTGTAATCTTATTATCAATATATTTATACTTTGTTACCGAAAAAAAAGTTGATTTTTACAAGCATGGTCGTGTGTTTCACGTGTAACATTTGCATATGTGACATATGCAAATGTTACATTTACATTTGCAGAACCCACGTATCATTCATTAAAGACATATGCAAATGTTACATTTACATTTGCAGAACCCATTTCCCTATCACATTTGTAAAAGGCAGACGACCCCTAAACAGACGTATCATTCATTAAAGGTTTCACCTTGTGACAAGATCGGATAAGTGCAGTTGGAAGGTGCTCTTTTTTGGAATCATGAGGTTGCATATGGCTGCTGAAGTCAGCAATCCCTAGGTAAAACTAAAGGTATCCATCTGATCTGCTTTGGTAACAAGTTGACTTAATGTAGAAAACCAAGAGAAGAAAATCTAGTGTTTGGAGAGAAATTAAAAGAGGGAAAGACCAAATGAAAGGAGGGGGATTGGAGGGAAAAATTCTGTTCGACACTCTCGTAATCATTATTTTATGCTGCCTATTCAATGGTTCTATGTCGCCTCTCAACTTTCAAAAGTTTCAAATGGATGAATATTGCTTCTATTGCTTACTGGGTGCATGCTATTCATCAAACATTGCTTATTTTGTGTATGTTTTTTTTTTCTTGGTGCAATTCCAGCACTGGTTAAATGTATAGGGTTAAGAACTGATGGACGAATGGATGACCGGTCTTATTGGGTGAGTCATGTTGCTTCTCTTTCTACATTGTTGGCAATTCCTTTGGTGTATCCTAGGATGATGGCTATCCACAACCTTGATTCAGAGGTACGAATTTTCTTTTCTTTTCACTTTTTATTTGGATTCAGTTGCAATACCTGCTGATATTTTCATAATTGAATGAATGAAACCAATGGTATCTTTTTGTCAATTTACAGGAAGCTGATCAATCTTTCAATCCCTCCACTATTCCACTTTCATATGAGCATGTAAATGATGACGGAATCTATCTCCTAGAAAATGGAGAGGATGGTTTTATTTATGTTGGGACCTCTGTGAATTCAGACATTCTGCAACAACTATTTGGAGTACCCTCACTCAATGAAATTTCTACACAGGTATTTCTCTGTGCTGTTTTTAGCATCCCTCTTGTATGTTGATCACTGCGAAGATGGTCAGAATTGAAAGTTATGCATACAATCTTCTAACATAATTTAGTGCTGTTAAGTGCTAACTATCATGACAGAGAACTTAATCAAACAAGATGGTCTGTCTTGCTGGATAGTTTTGACATTACACTAAGCATGTTATTGAGGTTGCTCCAAAGGTTAGATATGCTCTCAGTTTCCAATTTAGTAGTAGTTTGTTTAGAATCAGTAAGAGGAAAAAAGAAAAAGAAAAAAAAAAGAGACAAAAGATGAGTCGCCATACTCTCAGCTTGTGTAAGTCAATACAATATCCATAGGTAGCTAAGTGATCAGGCATAGAGTTCAGTTCCATATTCACCTAAGTGATCAGGCCTGGACCTCATTTTTTTAATCTTGAGTTACAATGAAGAAAATAATTAAAAAACTCTGAGTGATTGTCTAAGAAAGATAAATCTTTATGTTGATTCCAGGAGAGTACAATTTATGAATCATGGTGGTTTCCTCTGTAAGAAATTTGTGGTTTTTGATGTTTGAATTGTTTTGTTCCTTAATGATTGTATGGTAGTTCAGATCATTTTCAATTGATTTCATGTTTCGTTCAGTATGATTATTTGGGCTTATATTATTCCAGGTTCATGGTTTAGGTCATCATTTTTGGCCACTAATCTTCAGGCCATCTACTTGTAAATGAAATTTTTATCTGGATGAAATAACCGTTTGCGGTTCTGGATAACTCCAAACTTTCTTGTGTTTTGGAGTTAATACTGAGAATGGGTTAACACTTAATTCATGATGAATTAATTGGAGTTTGCTGATAGTTGTTGTTATTATTATTATTATTATTAAAATCTTGTTTGTTTTGGCCTTTGCAGTTTTTGCTGCAGCAATATGATAACAAACTTTCAAAGAAACTAAATGATGTGGTCAATGAGATACGTCGCCAAAGATGTTCATATCTCCGGTATTACAGATTTTCCAACTTGCTTTTTGTTAGCAGAAACTTTGCGAAATATGATAACTTGAAGGCTTTGTTCTTTTTCTTATGTTGATGCATTGATTTCAATTTTTTCTGTGCAGTTTACAGTTGTGCAAGAAAGGAGAACCGTCAGGTTTGTTCAGAAGCAGGACTTTTTTTCCCTACTCCCAACTATATGTAGAGAGTAAACAATAATAGATTGCTTTAATGCCCACAATTTCTATTAAAGCATATACCTTTGTGGATTATCAATGTACCCAAGAATCATTTATGACCACGTGTATTTTCTGTTGAAGTACATATCTGCTCTTCGGGAATTGATGCAGGACTTCCAAATAGTAGAAACTTTTGCAATTACCACCAAAAATCATGAATATGAACAGAGAAGTTATGTTTAATTAGGTTCTATACCAATTTTTTTTTTTACAGTTTTTGGCTATTTCAATTTTTTTTACAGTTGAATATAAAAGGGTGGAAAGGGAAATAGGTGTATAGAGAAAAGAAATAGACAATGAAATAAATCAATAATCATTTCAAAGGTCACTCTGTCTTACAATGGGCAGAAAATCTACTACTGTTCAATGCTTACTATAATCCAAAACAAAGAAAAAACAGATCCTTGAAATAATCCTAACTCCTCGTATCAACTAACATATATCCTATTATGACCACTTATATAGTCAGCACAACCAGTTTTGAGTCAAGTTGCTTCTTCAGTTAGATATGTTGGATCGAGAGGCATCCTTAATTGGACCGTCGAAAGAAGTTGCACTGTCGGCTGGTATTGACCTTGAAAATTTCCTCCATGCTTCTATATATATAAAATCCACAAGGATGATCAGTAGTTCAGTACAGCTACTACACTTGGTTGGATGTCTTGGGTCTATCACTATGGCTTTTATTCCTTTGTCTGCATGATCTAGTTTAAACTTCACAAATCTTGCTGAACATCATTTTCTGTCACAAAAGCTTCTGTTCACCATTTCTCTTCCTTTGGAGTATACTCATCAAAGATGACATCCTGAACCATTGCCTTGTTGTAATGTTCCATCCATACTCCTCATGCATCGAAGCATTGAGTTGGAGAGATTAAACTGCATCATCATGCCCGATCCCACTCCTAAATGTCTTGAAAGTTATGGTTGTATTTTGTTTTACCCTTCAAATGATTTGATATTTTGGAGTATGGTTGTTCTTAGTACCAGTGTCTGGGTGGTGAGGACATCAGAAATCCCATTTGGGGTTTAACTTATTTAGCCAAATCAATATTAGAGATTGGCATCTCAAATCAGCATCAGAAATTTATAAAGGGTTCTAAGTACCACCTTTTTTCCCCTGTTGGATATACCCAAGCCACAAGCGTCACTTGGTTTCAATATTTTGGCAGGGATACTCTCAAAGGGCTGCTTTGTGTTAAAAAAATCACATTAGTAATGACTTTTTTTTTTCTTTTTTAAATTCTCTGCCTTAAATCAATATCAATAATGGATTCTGATTGTTATTTGGGTAAGAAATGAAGGACCTCCCATCTAATAATATGCTTTTCTACCTTGTCCATATGCCTAAAAGAATGAATAACATCCAATATGCCAAACCAGCTGTAATTTGAGGTAACATGTGTTACTCGTTAACTACATTTGGAAAAGCTTTAGAATTGCTTCATTTATGAGGGTGACCAGAGCCTGTGGAACAGTTTGAAGGTTGCCACTTAAAAAGGAAAAGAAATAAACACATGGCTGTTGGTTTGATTTATGTTGATCCATTAAAATAGATCTTTGTATATTGTGATATCCTTTGATCATAAGTATTTCATTTCATCAATTATAACATTTATCATTTTCAAAATCCTAAGCTGTCGTAGTTTTGAAGAATTGCTCGTTTGTATTAAGGTAGTCTCCTAGGGACTTCATGTTTTGTAATGAAACATGAAAGAATGCTGTATTTTTCTCTATTTTCTAGTTTTCTCATCTTACCATTGAAGTTATTTTATTGTGTGCAGGGATGCAGTTTTTTTCGTATATGGTTGAAGACAAGACTTCAGGCACCCTTTCTTATGTTGAGTTCCTTGTACATATTCACCGACAAATACAAGCTAAAATGTCAGAGTGAACATTGGTCATTCCTGGTAGACAAAATTTTGGTGCGTATGTGGGTTGCCAATCTACAAATCCGATCTGGAAGTGGACAAAGGAGTAAGATGACCGTTACGTTCATGGAAATCATTTGTCTCTTCCAGCGGCCAGAATTTTGGAATGGCAAACACAGATTTTCATACTCGGAGTATTACTCTTAGATGCAGTCTTGTTGGCAGAATTCTAGAAAACGAGTACAAATATTGCCGTTGTCTTCTTCCTCTACTATTATTTAATAGATTCTTTTTCCATTGTTTGTGTCTGCTTTTCGTTTTTCTTTTTTATTTTCGTTTTTCTTGTAAACTAAAAATTATAAGATATGGAATGGAACAGGTAGTTTTGGCACTGGTTGTACTTTTAGGTTCCTTTGCTCATCATCCTGTTGCATGACTATCTATTCTTACTAGCATTTTTAATGATTCAGAGTTTATTAAGAAACCAATAAAATATGCAAGAACAAGGTTTAACATGAGAAACAAACTACTGAAAGTACTAAACTCTTTTAGGTCTAAAACTAACTATTTGTATAGAAAACTAAAAAATAAAAAGAAAGATAATAGGTAGACGGAGTGTTGGGATCATGCACTTATTTCCCACTATCAATGTGCTTGTTGAGTGTGTCCCGACCTTGGAGCTTTTTGTGTAGTTCATTCTGCCAATGCTGTTAGCAAATATCCTACAATTCTAGAGGGATGTGCTATTGAAAATTTCTGTGGTTAGAGGGTCGATAATTAGACTGCTGCACAATTCATGGTTCTTCAAAGGAACTGAATCTTCCAGTTTTTCAGTGAGTTCTCTCCCAAGGCCTATGATTCCCAAGCTTTGATGTCCCTTTTGGTCCTATATTCTTATGTTATAGAACAGTCTCCCATTGACACTTGCTTCAGATCCTTGTCCAGACAAACTTGTAGTTCCCTCCTCATAGCTTAATCCCCACCAAATGTGGTGCATTCGTTCAAAGTTATCCTTAACAAAGTCCTGACTTGGGAGGGTCGTCCATATTTCTGGATGCGAGTGGGAAGGAAGATCTGCAACGTGTAGGTCGTTAGTTGTTTCCCATTGTAATATGGCCTGCAGACCTGTAATCATAACATAAGTGAGAAACATGCAGACCTGTACTTGTAACTGGTAAGTGACATAAATGAGAAACATTGGGTTGTTGGTATTCGAGAATTCATTGCACATTTTCCTTACCAACATATGATCGCAGTTTGCATCCTCTTATCTGTTTCTTTGGCGTTCTTCTATTCTAGGTGATTATTATTGCTCTCATCATGTGTCCTTCCATCTAGAGTTTGTTCCTTGACCAAATGTAGGCCATCACTGGACATGTATAGAAAAAGGTGGCCTAAAGTTTCTGCTTTCTAAAGGTTGCTCTCCCATTCCAAAAGCTAATTTTGCTTGGAAGTTTCTTTTCCCAACTGGCTCTCTATGGTCATGAATGCAGGGAAAGTTGATTGAGCTATCACCATTCTCGAGAAAAAAAAAAAGAAAAGTGATTTTGAGTTATTGTTATGTTTCTACTGCCTACGATGATCATGGACCCAATTGTATCAAAAGTCTCTTAAAAAAAGGACTTGATCTGACTGGGATGCATGGTTAAAAGTGATCCAGAGTATGATCTGATTTGCTTGTTTATCTGTGATGCCATGCGCCCAGCATGTGTTTACATACAAGAGCCATTCACAGGCGTTCCCATGAGCCGACGAAGCCCAATCGAACAAATCTCCACCAAAGATGGATTAGACTTTGCAAATGGGCTTGTGGGCTGGAATCAACTCTGTAGATTAGGCCTGTAACTAAATGGGCCGGACTTGGACAAGCTTTTCTGCTTAATCCATCTGATGAACAGCCATATTACAGAATGGCTCAGCCATAGTAGAAATGGCCAGATGAACAGCTAGCAACTGTTTTTGGCAGATGAGTGAGGGTCCATCCATTGAGTAGCCTCTGTTGCTGGGAAGCCATCGATCCTAATTAGGAAATCGAAATCCTATCTATGATGCTAATTAATTCATTTTTTTTTTTTTCGTATCAAGCAACCTTGAAACACCATCGAAGCACAGAATTTTTAAATACAGCTTTTAAATTTGTGTTAATGGGAGGAGGTCTAGTTTCCAAGCCTCTTACCAAGGTAAATGTGGTTCTATCTAAAGTTCTCTAATCAACTCCTATAATGCATGTACTATTTTTACTTTAGGACAATTTTGCTCCTATAACTTTTATGGTATGATAAATTTTCTTTTTTATTGAATCAAACATATCAACCAGTGTATTTGTAAAAGGTGTGATTGAAAAAACTCTATTTCAAATAGATGTATTTAAGTCAACTCTATTTCAAACAGATAAGACTATCCAAACCAGCCCTTTACCAAATGAAAAACTGGGAACTCTAAAATAAAATGCAATTTGGTGGAATTGTGGATTAGTTGACGAATGACTATGATTTTTTATTTTTTTTTGGGTTCAATTGGTGATTAGCAAAACCTGCCAGTGCTAATATAAACAAAATATAAAAATATATAAAGACTTTATAAGAGATTTAAGAAATGATACTTTATGTATAAATTTTATTGATATAGTGAATGGGAGTTAAGGTAAGGTCACATATATACCCAAGGTCGAGATTTGGATGTTTCTGATGTGGAACTTCGTCAAGGTCTCATGGTACTAACCGAACCGCCCTTCTCTTGGGCAGGTCGCGCCTCTTGGCTTACAAAATCACTTGACCTGATCTTATCGCTGAAAGTGCAAGCTAGACCTAAGCAAGTCTGGCTAGGGGTTTGAATAGGACTAATTATGAATTTTAACTTAATTAAATAACTTAGTCCAATTAAACACAATCACAAGTTCACTTAAATTACACAACAATGTATACTATAAAAGAGAGCAATTGAGTGATCAGATGTGTAATGCAGTAAAAGCTGTGTGTTAAATACTCAATGATAGGCCAATTTGTCCAAGGTAGTCTAGCACATGTGGAGTGTATGTCAGTTTAACCAAATTGTTATTATATAGCTCATGTATCTCAAAATACAAATGTATAACAATAAAGGGAGAGCGATAAGGTGGGGGCCCTCACATTCATATCTAATGCCAACAACTTAAATGTGAGGCCCCCCACATTTATCTCTCACCTTACTATGAGAGATGCTCTCATAGGAGCATCTCCCAACAATAAAACATAAAGAAGATAAAGACACACAATAATTTATAGTGGTTCGGTCTTTGACACATGTCCACTTCTAATTAAGACAACCACACACCAATGGTCTCTTGGCTTCCACTATTAGAGGTTTTCAATAGGATTACCTCAAAAACCCTTACACCTAATTTTTTGATATGGTGGTTCAATCACTAAAATTAAAAAGGAAAAGTTGGATGAGTATCAAATTTGAACTTATGAGCATTCATGCCGGAGTAGTATGCGTGAAAAGACTAGATTGACTCAACATATGCCCCATGAAAAAAAAAAAAAAAGAAAAAACGGGGGGGGGGGGGGGGGGGGGGGGGGGGCTTTTTTAATGTGGGGCATTTTTGAGAATTTTTCTATATATGAATAATACTCCTGTACTATCTTCCTTTACTGTCATATGGTACAACCCACCTTGTAGGGCCCACTTGGGTGCATGTGATTTTAACCCTATTATTATTGTGCGTAAACTCATTGATTGGAAAGTCAAGTCACCCATCTCATGATACCATAAAAAGGTTTGAATTTGTGCTTGATTAAGCCTCACTACAATGATAGCTCCATGCATTAACCATGCTTAAATGCAACTCAAAACCGGTCTATTAAGATACATCTAGTCAAAATGGAGTAAGTCCCACAAGAGCGTGAACATTATTTTCAAGTCCAATTAAGTCTTATGATATATGGGACCTTGTTGATTCCTGGAGGGTTTTATTATAGTAAGTAGGAGGTCCAATGGCAATTTTATATATATATATATATATATATATATATATATATAGTCTAAGGTGTACCATGCATAGCCCTCAGTCTTTGATTGATCACAACCATCAATGGGCCATGCCGCTCATCACAAATCCAGGGTCAAGATCCGGGTTTTTATAAATGTGATCCATCTATGCCCAAATATAGATGGAAAGTCTTATATGGTAAACTGTTCTAGACTAGCAATTTGTAGACCAACACCGTTGTTTGCAAAATCCAAAACTCCCACTAGCCGGATACTATGAACTCTTCTAATGAATGTCCACAAATGAAACCAATGGAAACCTATATCCTTTGTAAGATATCATATCAATAGGATGATTAGGTCATCTAATTGATGTAACTCTGTGGGTTATAGATAATTTGCTCTATGGTTAACTAATTATATGGTTCAATCTAACTCTTGACCACAATAAGCTAGCCCATCGAAATATGGGCATAATGATCTCTCATTTTATTATATTGAGTTAATTTTAAATTGAATCTTCATGTCTAGATATAAAAGAAAAGGAAAAAACATCTATAGAGAAAACCTTATTAATAAATGGAATTTCGGTTAGGCATTGGGTAGGGAATTTCGGTTAGGCATTGGGTAGTGAAGTTGGGTTAGAGTTCAGAACTCCTTTCGCTATAACAAAATATGATATTCTAGATTCATAACCTATCTAGAGCAAGTGAAAGAAACATAAAACTATTCATGGATATCCACCATATGTTCCCTATGGTGACTGGGTTCATGAATTATGGTCAACAGACAATACGAGTTGCAAGGTATCTTCTGAGGTTTTCCCCCACGGTGACCGTGAAGAGGTCAATCAGGCTCCTCCATCACGTCATCATGGAGAGCTTGCCAATGCACATGGGCCATGGCTGCTTGCAGGTCACCGTGGGGAAAAACATTAGAGAATCCCGAATCGTTGGGTTAGGATTCCAAAACACAAAAAAGGGCCTATGGGGAATTGTTTCGTCATTGTTTCAATGTAGCCAAATAATTAAATGGGCTGGACCTGGACTTGCTCTGATTGAGTCTATTCTAGTCCATTTGCAAAACTAGCATATCTTTGTCTAATTACTATACAAACATAACCAGAAATAGAGAGACGAATGACAGATATTCAATAGCAAAAATCTTACTTAAAGTAAACAAAAAATTCTCAAATATTAATTAAACAAATATTCAAAAGAGCATTTAACTATATAAAAAAACTAAAAAGAAAAGGAATGTCGTTCTAAGAAGAAGAAAAATAAAAAAGAAGCTAAAGATAAAATCCAATGAATTCACCTATGCTGTGCTAATAGCCTTCCAATTAGAAAACATAACTTCCCTTGGTTTTGCTCTTCTTCATTGCCATGACGACAAAGCCACACATGGATTATCTCTCCTTCCTGAAAGTTGTTTGCCTCTACCAGATCAATCCATTCTTTTTTAAAAAGGTGCTGGTGTATAGAAGTCCAATGTATCAAACTTAAATCCCAAATTCTTCCATTTTCATCGAGACCCATGACTGATATTCCATTTTCCAGCATCTCTTTTTCTTCTGTAGTCAATTGTGGGAATAGTTTGTCTTCAAGACATGACCTTGGAAAGAAGAAACGGTTTTGCTGCCTAAGAGTGTCACTCATTCTAAGGGGCTTACCGAACATCCACACCGGAGGCTGGAAGCTATGCAATTGGGTACGGGCCAACTGCTCAACCCACGAGGGTGTGGTGCTGGGCCTTTCTACTACTGCATTGTTATTGTTTCTTACTGGGAGGGATTGCTGCTGCCGTTGTTGATTATCATGTGCTCCTTTTGCTGATGCCATTCTACTACTGCATGGTTTTGATGTTGCTGATTTTGCAATCTTGTTTGTGATGGGCAGTGGCAATGGTATCGTGCGTGCTTTTTTATGATCATTATTGTTGGAGTACTGTGATGGAAAGAGCCCCCTAGGAGGACCAATCTTTTCCGTTTCTTTCTCTTTTTCAAGGGTAATCCTTTCAACTTCTTGACAAGAAACCTCAGCAAAATGCATCAAGTTGGGAGCAATCCTTTCCGACTCTTTCTTTTTCTCATGGGTAATCCTTTCAATTTCTTCACAACAAACATCAGCAAGAAGCATGAGGTTGCTTGTGTCTAGTACTTCTTTTCGCTTGTCTTTGCGCTGACGATTCATTGTTATTTAAACCCAGAGAAGAGAAAACTGAAACACAAAGAATCAAAACAAAACTCTTCTTAGAATCAATTTGAAAGAAAATGAGAGAGAGAGAGAGAGAGAGAGAGAGAGAGAGAGATTAGTGGATTTCACCATGCAGACCCACATACATGTACATAATTTATTAAAGGAAAAGGAAGCATGAAGAAGAAACGAGAAAGAGAAGGAGAAGAATACTTAAAATGCAATTAGGAGAAATAATCTTATCAAAGGAGAAGAATTACCCTTTTTTTTTTTTCAATCCTTCTCCTGTGTTCTCTAATTCTAATAAAAGACGACTTCTACTACCACTTGGGAGTTCTTTTCTTTGAAATTCTTAACGAGTATTCCTTCTCAATTTTTAAACTAAATTCCTCTCTATTATTAAATCAACCATCACTGATGGATACAAGAACCATTCTATAGAAACATTTTTTTTTTATTTCCATTCTCCTGCCAGACGATTACAACTTAAAAAAAAAACACCAACCAATGAATCTAAGAATCTGGACCCACAACAGTCCATATACGAACTGTTGGTGTGGCCCACCAAATCAGCTGGAGCCAATGCTAGTGGGCTGGGCATGGAATCTGGCCCTGTTAGTTCACGGCCCGTCATTCGCAAAATGTGATGAGCCCCAAAACCATCAATTTTATCCAAATTTTGCTATTTAAAGTCAAATGTGGGTCATTTTCTTTTAATTAATCAGTTATTTTTATGATAATCAGATGCTTCAACGTGTAGAACTGTTGAAAACTCAATTCCAATCATCAGGTTCTTAGAATGTGTCTTGAATAACTAGGTATTTTGAAAATATCACAAATAAATCAAGATGTTTATGAAGAAATACCCACACTTAAAATGTTTGTGAGGTTATGAAGTCTCATTTTAATTTGGAGGTCCTGCCGTCGAACCCTTTAAGGCCTTACCCGATACATAGAGTTAATTGGTGGTTCTATGTATCCGTAGGTTTACCAATGATCAACCAAAAGGATGGAGGTCGGCGGGTTCCAGTGTTATCAAAAAAAAAAAAAAATTTGTTTACGAAAAAATGTTATTTTTCCCCGAATGGTTAGATATTAAGATTACAAAAACAAAGGAATGGAATTTGGGAAATTATAAAAAAAATATAGCCCTGTTATACTAATCCATGGAAAGTGATGCATGCATGATTGGTATATTACAAACAAATATATCAAAGTACAACAAAAACAACCTCATAGCCATGTGGACAAAACTAGAAGCCGAAAAGTAAAACAAGATGCTCCTGCAGGTCAACTCACCTCTTACTACTAACAGGATGAAAAGCCTCTTTCCAATAAATTCTTAGAATATGAAGTAGGGGCCGGACAAACCCAAAATATCAATAATTATGAGCCTATAAGATTACATTCCCCTAAACGAAGTAAATACAGTAAGGTCTAGATTTGTGTTTGGGGTTTGTTGGTTCTTAGTGTCAATGTGGGTCAGGTCGCGTGGTGGCATATATATCATAGGTAAATTCTATTAATTAATAAAAGTTATTGATATATCATTGATATATATATATATCGACATTTTCTTATTATCATATATGAATTTACTCATTCTTGTTCTTGTATTTCATTTGCAAATTATGCTTTCGTACTTTCTATTAACTTTGTATTATTGGTGCATAGGTACTGATTCTTACCCTATCGAAATAACGAAGGAGGGTCAAATGTTTGAACCAGTTGATGAACCCGAGTAGAGTGTCTGAGATGGCTTCAGAGCCGTCTCAGTTTGCACAGGAAAGACTAACACATAGACTTCTTAGTTGATTTAAATTTCATAATAATTTTATTTCTTTTAGTTGAATTTTGAATTATTTAGCAAACTTGAACATTAATATTTAGCGGGTTATATGTTGGTTTTGGTTATGGATATTTGATACCAATTAGATAATGCTTCTGCATATTTAGTTTATGATTTATTAGGACTCACCATGGTTTGCTTTGAAATTTTGTGGGTCTATATTTGGAAGCTTGTATTGAGTTAAACACGGAAAATTTATATTTATTTTTATTTTACACGTTATTCCCTTGTTGAATTTTGAGGGATGTGACAAGCCAGTCTAATTTAATCCAATGAGTTTCATTTTTCATGGTAAGACTCCAAAATTCACAACGAGCAAATAGTCCTTATTTTGAAGTAATTAAATAGGAATAAAATGGTAATGGTTAGGATAGCCTGCTGTTCATTTAGGAGGTAGAGGTAAAGAGAGAGAAAGAGAATGTGAGAAAGCATTAACAATGAGGAAATAGTCCTAATTTTGAAGTAAACAGGATCGAAATGGTTAGGATCGTTTTATCAAAGCAATTGATCACACTTCAATCATCCTTATGTTGTTTATTTAGTTGGTAGAGACACAGAAAAAGAAAAAGAATAATGTGAGAATGCATTTTAAGGGAAAAAAAAATGAAAAACTCTACAAAATAAGGGCTTGTTTGACACCATGCTTATGTTTTTCTCAATTCTGTGTGTTGAGATTTGGTTGTGCCAAGATTGGATTTTATATATGCTAGAGTGCGTTTTGCAGAAATTGTTAGGCAGCATTATACTAGATTATTATGTTGAGAATAAGCTGTGTAGAACTTAATTATTTGCTAATATTATTGTTTCAAGGAACAAAATCAATGCATCTTAAACAGTAGAGAAATATCAAAAGATTATTAAGTATATTCCTTGCATGAGATCTTCAATTAAGAAAATAAAGGCAAATTAATGAGAACATGAGAAAAAGAGGAGATGCAAATCTGGTCGTCTAACCAATAAATTTAAATTCAATCCAACTAAATAGAAAAAAATGAAAATAACTAATCATGCTATTCATTAGATGGTCGATCTCCTAGTGGAGGCAACACTGATTGGAGTAAAATTTGGCCGAAAAGATTCCTATTCTTTTTTCTTTCTCTTGTGTTCTCTTTAAATAGAGAAAAGAAATAATTCAGGTTGAGTGACTTAAGTTCCAGTTCCAGTTCTCAGTTAGAAGACAACATCTACTACTGCTTAGGAGAGTTCTTTTCTTGGAAATTAGTGATTGCTGTAATTAAATTTCTCTATATATGTATTAAATCATCAATCGCACCAATTGAAGCCAAGAAACATGCATAGAAATATTTCTATTTTCTTTATCCTACCAAGACGGTTACAATTTCAAGATAAACCAATGTATCCAAGAAACTGGACCCACAACTGTTGGCCTTTGGGTTGGAGATATGATCTGTTGGTGCCCCCCCCGCCCCCCACCCCCCCCCCCAAAAAAAAAAATCAATGATCATAAAACCATTGATCTTATATCCCATGGTGAGGTCAGTTCATACAGGTCAAATTTAACCTGGTGGCTTTCATTCTTGATGCCTACAAACCCAAAATTCACAAGGAGCAGATAGTAGTAATTTATGAAGCAATGGTTAGGATCATCTTATCAAAGCAACTATCATTATACTTCAATCATAGTTTTAGTTTAGAGAGAGAGAGAGAGAGAGAGAGAGAGAGAGAGAGAGAAACTGCATTAAAGAAAAAACATGAAGAAATCAGAAAGAGGAGAACAATAAAAACAAAGGAAACTCACACAATGCAATTAGGAGAGAAAGAAATCCTCAGACTGCAACACTACGACTGCAACTCTCTAATTGACTTTCCTTATTCGTTCTCAATTTCAAAGTAACTTTCCATATATGTCATATTGCTTACAACAAGTGTTCTTTTTTTAACAGTACTAGCTAACTGACCCGGACAGGGGCCTTCTATTTATCACCTAGCTAGAAGACTAAATAGTACTGCTTTCCCAGAAAAGGGCTATAATTTTAAAAATAAACTTATGACTTGGTTGTGGGGCCCACAGAATCCAAGATCTTCAATGAGGTCTAAAAAGGATTAGACTGATTAAGGTTTTTATGTGGATTCGACTCTTGGTTATGTTTGATTTTTGTGAATGGAATAAATGCCATGTTTCTCAAATTT
The DNA here is from genome assembly GCA_038049695.1 of Cinnamomum chago. Taxonomy (NCBI): domain Eukaryota; kingdom Viridiplantae; phylum Streptophyta; class Magnoliopsida; order Laurales; family Lauraceae; genus Cinnamomum; species Cinnamomum chago. Next base: position 21,786,759 of record CP142462.1, on the reverse strand, counting down.
GTGGTGTGCACGTGCTTTATAAAGTGACTAAATGCAGTTGATTAATCTCAAGGGGTCGCTCAGTAGGCATAGGACCATGATTTGCACCCGAAAATTGTAGGTTTGAAACTGCACTACCACACTGGGGCTATAGGAGAGTTTACTCAGCTTTTTTCTGAGCCCGAAGAAATTAGTCTAGCCCAAAGTGTTGGAAACCCTCCGATAGCAAAAAAATCAAATAAAAAAAAAAAAAAGCAGTGAAAATCGCAAGGTGTGAGATTATGCTAATTTAACAAAGAAGAGATCGGCAGCTCTAGAATGGCTTGACCAGGCTTATCCAATTGTGAATGGATGGTCAGGGTTGGCTATTTATTTAATAACTTGAAATTTATACCTGCACCTCATGAGCTAAAAGATTCTGTCCAAGTAAGACTCATGGTAGATCCAATCCTGTCCTCCTCCAATGGTGGATCACCAAAGTGTCAATCCCTCGAGTCAAGGATATGATTGCCATTTTCATTGGAGATCCCCTCTAGCTCAATTTCATACAACTTAAATTGATTAGTTCAGAATTCATATGTCAATCTTGATATTCTCTTGTTTGTTGATCTAAAACCTCCATTTTCTCTGTCCTAGTTCAAATAAAAACTTGTCCAGTCACTTTACGTTGGCCCATAAGGGGACATTCAGGTCCATAAACAGCTACTCAAAAAGCTAATGCTTGTGATAATATGAGTCACAAATTAGAGACAAGCTTAAGCACTGGTTAAAAGCCTAGGTCTAGTAGTTCCAAGTGACCTATTGTCAAGGTCACTAGGATCATTGATCATCGCCTACGTACACAAAAAAAAATCTACTTTCCTCTATTAAGCCCCACGTGGTTCGGGAGACTTCGACATCAAGGGGAGAGTGCACTTCTCTTTAATTCTCACTTACAGAGTCTAGGGTTACAGATTACATCTCCACTTTCTTAGCCCCCAGGAAAGCTCCGGTATAAAGACCATAATACCCCTGACTTTAAACTTGGTCATATTGGCCAACACAGTTAATAAATCCGATCAACCCGAAATATAAGACATAAACCCAACATTTTTATCTTTCTCTCGTGTTCTCTTTAAATTAGAGAAAAGAAATAATTCAGGTTAAGTTACTTAAGTTCGAGTTCTCATATTGAAGACAACATCTACCACTGCCAGGAGAGTTCTTTTCTTGGAAATTAATGACAACTCTTTGCTGCAATTAGATTTCTCTATATGTCTCTGTATGTATTAAATAATCAATCGCACCAATTAAAGCCAAGAAACATGTATAGAAATATTTCTATTTTCGTTATCCTACCAAATACGGGTCAAATTCTACCTGGTGGTTTTCATTCTTGATGCCTAAAAACACAAAATTCACAAGGAGCAGATAATACTAATTTATGAAGCAATGGTTAGGATCATCGATCTTATCAAAGCAACCATCATTATACTTCAATCATAGTTTTAGTTTATACAGGGAGAACTATCAACAAAAGCATTTAAATTTAACAACATTACGTAACATCTTTAAAGAAAAACCATGAAGAAATCAGAAAGAGGAGAACAATAAAAACAAAGGAAACTCACACGATGCAATTAGGAGAGAGAAAAATCCTCTGGCTGCAACGAAGGTGACAATCTGATCTGAGTTATTCTTTCTCTTTCACTTGTCATCTATATATATATATATATGACAAGTGGTCCTAGGCCATAGTTACAGCTTTCATCACACCACCTAATCATGGAAAGTTAATTTGAAATTGAGAACGAATAAGGAAAGTCAATTAACAGGAATTCGTTTCCCAAGAGGAGTTCAAGTTGCAGTTGTAGTTGCAGTCCCTTGTGAATTAGAGAGTTGTTATATTGTTATATAGAGAATTGTCATCTATATATATAACAACTCTCTAATTCACAAGGGACTGCAACTACAACTGCAACTTGAACTCCTCTTGGGAAACGAATTCCTGTTAATTGACTTTCCTTATTCGTTTTCAATTTCAAATTAACTTTCCATGATTAGGTCGTGTGATGAAAGCTGTATATAACAACTCTCTAATTCACAAGGGATTGTAACTACAACTGCAACTTGAACTCCTCTTGGGAAACAAATTCCCTGTTAATTGACTTTCCTTATTCGTTCTCAATTTCAAATTAACTTTTCATGATTAGGTGGTGTGATGAAAGCTGTAACTATGGCCTAGGACCACGGACTACAACATTAGGGTTACGGGGGAGTTTATCCGGCTTCCCTCTCAGCCCGGAGGGATTAGTTCAACCCTAAGGGTTGGGAACCCTCCAATAGCAAAAAAAAAAAAAAAATTTCACTCCCTATACCGTCTTATTAAAAACAAAACAGAAACTTTCTAAACCCTTATTCTTTCCTCTTTCAGACCCTTCACATTTTGTACCTACTTCAAGTTTCAATAGATTTAAGGTATGTTCACTGGTCTAATCATCTTTTCACCACCTGAAGTAGTATCACAGGTGAATTTACTCTCCAATGTTGAATTACTGTTTTCCATTTCCCATAATGTAGTTGAATTACTTGTTCCAAGCCCATAATGTAGTTGAATTACTTGTTCCAATGTTAACCTCAAGGGATAGCTCAGTTGGCCTAGGACCATGATTTGCACACAGAGGTTGTAGGTTCGAAACTGCACTACCACACTTAGGCTATATGGGAGTTTACCCGGCTTCCCTCTAGGCCTGGAGGGATTAGTCCAGCCCAAAGAATTGAGAACTCTCGAATAGCTCAAAAAAGAGAAAAAAGGTTGTTCCAGTGTTGAGATGCATTTCATTTATTTTTTTTGTAATGCCGCAGATAGAAAACATTCAGATGATTTCATTAAGAAAATTGAAGAAAAAATTATAATATAACTTACATTTTTCTATTTGTGAGATTAAGACATTTGACTCATTCTCTATTGAGCTTTCATATAATATATAATAATTGATTAGATATATATATATATATATAAGAGGAGAATGTGCGATAAATAAAAAAAAAAAAAAAAAAAACTGTGTTGAGAAGGATAAGAAAGTTTTTTTTTTATCAAAGTTTATTGGTAATTTACATTGATAGAGGCGACCATAATACAATTTGGAATAAGAAATCAATTGATTTGGCCCACAAGATGATTATGAGATAAAGGATCAAATGTATAAGTTACCTAAGAAAGCATTCAATTTGGGCCCAATGGCAGATTCACCAGAGCTCTGCAAGACTCAGGCCATGTATCATTGCATCCTGGGCCTTTGTATTCCCTCTACCAAGTACCATCAAAATTAGGGGTGTACACGGATCGAATTGGTGTAGATTGGGCAAAATCCGTCACCAATCCGTTACCTACGGATTGATGAATTTGGAATCCGTCACCAATCCGTAGCTGTTAAAATCCGATCCGATCTGATCCGGTCCTCCACGGATCGGATCGGATCGGATTACTCCGTTCAATCTAATATTAAGAGAAAAATAACAAACATGTTGTAAAAAAATTACATTTTGACCAATAAATTTTTTTTTCTTATTTTGTATTGAGACATCTTAATTTATATTTAGACCCCTTATATTTTTTTATTTATATTTAATGTCAATGGATCGGATCGGATTGAATCTGCGGATTGAGGGTGGAATCCGCCACCGATCTGTTGCTAACGGATTATAAATTTCTCAATCCGTCACCAATCCATTTACCTTTGGATCAGATCAAAATCTGCGGATCAGATCGGATTTACGGATCGACGGATTTTTTGTGCACCCCTAATCAAAATGTTATTCATAATGGAACCTTCCTGTTGGTCAATGGACCTTTATTTTTTTCTAATTCATTGGATTGAATGATAAAGATCATAAAATAGAGCCACCATGTGGGTCTACCCATACTCCTGTAGATTCATCTGATCTCTCAATCCTTCACTCTTGACCTAGTTTTAAAATGCAAATCTCTCGTATGGTATGATAGAGATTTCGAATATGTTTAAGCTTCGAAATAGGTGTTTAAATTTAAATTTTTTAGGAAATTGTAGAGAATTAGAAATCCTAAATCTTGGGGATTTTACTGAATTAGGATTCCTAGATTTAAGGGAATTTTATGGAATAGGAAGCTTTAGGGAGAGATTTTAGCAGGCTTGCGATGCCAAGTGGCAGGATGATGTGGTGTGGTGCTCAGGAGCCCTCTATTTTCCATTCCCTCACCCCTGCGTTATATTATAATACTAGTGTGAGAGGCCCGTGTTCAACATGGACAAGAAAAAGAAATTAGTATTTTTGAAAATTACATTATAAATAAAATGAATCCAAAATAAATAAATATATTATTTAACCTTTTGAAATTCTCTATATTGAATCTATTAAAAAGAAAAGGAGTTGCAATTAAATTTTTTTTTTTTTTTTTCAAATGAGATGCTTTGCTAATGGTTGGATGTTTCTTTTTCATTACTTTTTGAATAAGTGATCTAATGGACGTACTTAAATTTGATGCATTTATAGTATGATCTATTAGACTATAGTGGATGTTTGATTGAGGGTAAGATACTTGAAAAGGTCTCCTTATAGATAGGGATCATCATGAAAAAAATAATAATAATAACCATCTAAGGACTTCTTAGACTAATAGTGGATCATGAAGGCAAGATACTTGTAACAATCTCCTTATAGATAAGGGTCATCATAAATATATATATATATATATATAGATGAGGACTTCCTGAAAGCTAAAGCGTTCCTCTTACCTTGTCTTATTTCAAAATATAATTTTTATTGGTTAGAAATTTGAATATAAGGGTGTGGCTGGCATACATTTCAATATAAGAGCAAACTAACGCAGGCCAAAAGAACCAGCATATGGAGTGATTACTAAAGTAATATCGTAAAAGATGTACGGTTAAAATAAGGGCCACACGCCTACACATCATATAAGAGACATTATTTTACTAAAGTTATAGCATAAGAGCAACACAGGCCAACCATCATATAAGGGTTAAGAATTACTAAAAGAAATTTTTGTACAACCACTTGATATGGAGTTAAATTAGGAGATAAGGTTAGTTGAAAATCTAAATCCCTAAATAATAGATTCCAATTTGATATAAATATTCACTTATATAGAAAACCGAGATTAGAGGAGATTTGGGGAATCCTATTTGAATTCTAATGAATTTTAAGGAAGGATAATTCCGGAATACAGTATTGTGAAAACTTTTATGAACGCGCCATGTGTCGTTCTTACACAAAAAGGCTACTACTTTAATATATATACTAGCAACAACGCCCCGTGCTTAGCCCGAAGCAAAAAGTAAGATATTACATGTTAAATTTATAAGATATTAAAATTAATTATAAACATATAAGAATATATTCATGCATATTTATATAAAACTGTCAACACATCTTCAATCACAAATACAAGTGGTCAACATCAACAATAAACTATTATAAAGATAAAGCTAAAAAATCCAATCAATAACAAAATAATAATAATAATAACAGCAATAACTATTAAAGAAGATATTAAGAAAAGAGGATTTTGTTAATATATATAATATTAGTAATAAGAAATGCATTCAAGTTTTTATTACCCATTGATAATTTCAAAGCCCAATAAAACAAAGTCACTCCATTTGGACTTGTTTGTGCAACAAGAAAATTCTAGTTTATGTAGATTTTTATTTCCTCACGAGAATTTAATTTTGTATTTTCGTAGAAAATTAAAGTCCTCTATGTTTTTTCTCCATATTTATTTGAAAGGAGAATTATTGGATTGCGAACATGGCGCCCCTCACAGCTCACCTCCCCCTTTTCTTTAATATATACTAGCAGCTATAAGGACCCGATTTCTCAATTTTATTTTAAATTAATATTAGTCGTAGATTATATCTTGTGTGGACCCTACCTTTTCTTTAAAGTTATTTTGATTATTATTATCTCTTATGCTTATTATAATTTTCTTAATAGGACCCATCTAAGGAGAAGAGGTGTTTGAATTTTATAGGGTTTTGTTCAAAAGATAGATTGGACTCCTTTCCCTCTTGAGAACTTAACTTGAACCCAAATTCTTATCTTTTACCCTATTTGGCCAATAACCCAAATTCTTTTTCAACATCTCTTCTAGGTAATTTTTTACCATACCTTTATTTTATTTCAATTTCTAACTTTAGAAATAACATCCATCCAATATGAGCCCCACTCTTGATACCCATTAAGAAACGTCCCACCCCTCCATCGCGGTCCCATCCACGTAGACTCAACTCTACCCATCTTACCTAATACATACCCAACTCAAATTTTATATTAATTCATGTCAGTATACATTAACTTGGAACCAAATTTAAAATCGGACCAAAACTAGGACTTGTAACCAATTTTTTCTTGCGTTGGGTCCTCCAGGTCTTTGGGGATCTGTTTTCATCCTTGTTAAAAAAAAAAAAAAAAAACTTTTTATAGTTCAAATTTGTGCTGTGAATAATTTTCTCCATTTGTCATTCTCTCTGTTTTCTGCTCGGGTGACAATTTAAGGAATCGGGTTTAGGGAATTTTGGCATATTGATGCATGGATGATTGCTGTAACATCCTGATTCTTGCATTCTGTGCAAGTGGATGGTGATGCAGATTACTGATATCATAAACCTCACAGCGAGTGGTGTAGTCAAGTATTTGATAAAAAAAAAAAAAAAAAATTTAAACTGTGGGAGATATATTTTATTAGGGATGGGAATCGGTTGGGCTCATATCAGCATATGGTTTGGGTGGGATCTATCACCAAGGATAGCAAGTTCCTTTTTATTAATTTTGATGATGCCAAAAAATGGTTTTCGGGAACCACCGGTCAAGTAATAAATAATTAATGAGAAAATTAATGGAGAGAGAGGAGATTTATAGTGGTTCGGTCAGTGTAACCTACGTCCACTTTAATTGGTGAATTTACTGCTCTGGGGATGAGATTACAAAGTATGAGATTACAATGATGATGTGAAAGTAGATCCGGAGGAGCCCTTGCTTCTTTGATAGGACTCTCCTTTTATACTCTTCCCCTAACGGGTGGGGAGATTCTCCAGCGATCTCCAGCGATGTACGCTCCACTCTGGTGGAGTCTTCCGAACCTTCCTCAACAGACGAGCAGATAAGATTTCTTCCGCGGGACTTGGTGAAAACCGGTAGAGGGAACGACGCATTGACTCCGTCATTCGATGGATCTGGACCCGACCCTTAATGGGCGGATTTAGACCTGGGCCCATCATGGACTTGGGTCAGTTAGACCTGACCCTCTATCGTGGACCGAGCCACTTGGGCCTAACCTGTCATTGCGGACCGAATCATTTAGGCCTGGCCCATCAAATTTGGCTAAGAATGTCGAGATGTGAACCCATCCAGTTATTGGGCCTAATATTTCTTACAGATTAAGCCCTCAAGTCTGAAACTTGGGCCCATGCCCACTCCGCTTGCAAAGAAATTTTTTTTTATTACGATCCTTGTTAGATATGTCAGGCTGGGCTGGGTTGGCCTTTAAGCATATTGGGGCACAGACCTGGCCCATTTAAAGTTGGGCCAGGAAATTAAGCCTGGGTTCATTCCACAGCCCTAATAATAATAATAATAATAATAATAAAAGAGAGAGAGCTCTAATCAGGTCCAATGTGGGCTTGTCTCGGCCTTACTCGGACCATGAGAACCCCCAAAATTATGTCAACTCCATTGCTTAGAATTGTGACCCTAAACCAGACCTATTCATCTCTCATTTTGGTCCAAAACCATGTACATGCAGGTAAAGCTCTCCAAGCTAAGCCCAACTATGTTAACTGGGATTCAGTCACTCTCCCTAAGGTTGAAGGAGGTCTTGGCATTAGGAAAATAGCTGATGTTAATAATGCCTCATTCCTCAAGCTTGGTTGGCACGCATCAACTGCTTCTTCCCTCTGGTCTGCATGGTTCAAGGATAGATACTTCAAATTCAAGCCAATCTGGCACCATCAGAACTCGGTTTATGGTTCTTGCATTTGGAGGAAAATGAGACGCCTGGCTCCTCTTCTTCAAAGTGGTTCTACTTGGGCAGTTGGTAATGGCAAAGATATCAATCTCTGGTTAGACTCCTGGAACGGAGAAGTCCCTCTCTCAGTGAGATTTCCTCTAGTGAATTTTCCCCAGGATCAACTTCTCTCTTCCCTTTTCCATTCGGGTTCCTGGTCAGTCCCAGAAGGTACTATGCCAGCTCTCCACTCCCATCTTTCAGCCCAGCTCTCAGGTCTCTCCTTAAGACAGGAAGTCAGCGATTCTCTTAGATGGAGAGATTCTCCAGATGGCCACCTCTCCATGAAATCTGCTTGGAATCTAGTCAGATTTAGAGGATCTTCCCTCCCTTGGACGAATCTCATCTGGAATAGCATCTCACCTCCTAAATTAAAGTGTTTTGGTTGGCGCCTGCTCCACAACAAAACTCCAACTGACTCTCTGTTTAAGCGCTCGGGATACTCATTAGCTTCCAGATGCAGTAGTTGTCTTCAAGACGGAGAATCTGTTCCTCACCTCTTCTTCTCCTGTGCTCAAGCTCGCCTGACTTGGTTTTGGCTCTTTAGTGCAGCTAAATTGAGGCCTCCAAGCTTCTTCTCAGCTGCAGCTATTTGGACATCTCTTTCCCAAGGAAATGACTTACCAGGAAGGAAGTTCATGGTTGTTGTTTTCTTGGAAGTAATCTACTCTCTCTGGAAATCTAGGAACAAATCAATTTTTGAAGACCACAGGCTTCCCTTCAATCTCTTAATTCTGCAACTGCAGGAAGCCATCATACTCTCGCTGAAGAACATTTCTACTCCCTTTTGCAGCCCCCAGCTCCAAGCAATCTGCCTTTCCTTGAAAGTGTAAGGAGCTGGCCTCTGTTTCCCTCTGCTTCTGGCTCTTCTTCTTAGCTTTCTCTCTTCTTTTTGGGGGTCCAATTTGACCTTTGTAAATTCCTTTCCCTGCTTTTTCTTCTTTCTTAATACAATTACCCTTTAAGCAAAAAAAACCAAACCCACTTACACAACGCACTCACTGACCACTTGGAAACTATCCTTGATAGGGACCCACATCTCTATAACAAGGAGCTTAGTCCAGGGCGGGTCAAATTAGGCAGATCTATCATCCATTGTTGATCAAGGCAAGTAACCTTACTATGCTTCCCTAGTATTTAGAGTTTTCGATTCCTTATCTCCAATATGATATATCTAAGTATTTGTTATGTTTCCATTGTAATCTATGCTTGGATGCGTGGTGAGAGGGCTTGATCCTTGTATCTTAGAATTGTAGGATATTTGCTATTATTAATTTGGTTAAATAATGATTTTGACTCAATCCCGATTAATGGTTTTAGCTACAATCAAATTTGTTGGACTTGATATTTCCCCCTTAAGATCATAACTTTGTGAAATGAACTATCGTTGAGAAATACATTCCATGAGCTTTCTGAAATTACATCCTAAGGTTGAAGTTTTGTACATTAATATATGGTTTGATTCGCTTTTCCAGCCTTTCTTAATTAGTAGATTGAAACTGAACATTATCGAACTTTGAAAAAATTATATACCATTGACCTCTAAGGCATCCTCAAAAGTATGGGCAACGCACCATGGGGACGCTCACACGCGGATTTTAGCCCCTTTTTGGGTATTACATTGGGGAACTGGGAACCCCTTTGTGCGAAAATTTCTAGTCTGCAGCTAGCTCCCTTTTGTTTTGATTTGGTTTGGTTACCGGTAACGCTGGCTTCGTGCCAGTTATTTGTGATTATAAAATGATTGTACCTGGCGGGTACCTTTGTGCTTTGGTCAATTTTGACAAGCATATTTTGTTAATTTAGATTACTGAGGAGGTGCCTTATCTGAGTTTTAATTCAGGGTGATTTGCTCTATTAATCTGATATCATTCCATCCAATCTATTTTGTTATTCTGATTTCCTCGAACATGACATTTGAATTTAGAATATTTGTGCATCAATGACCCATAGATTATATTTGTTGTCAATTGACTGAAAAATTGTTTGCTACGGTTTTATAGTCTGCTTACTTGTGGAGTTTTTACTCATATGGTTGTTTTGTTCTTTTGTTTCAAATTTTGAGGTCAATCCGGAATCTGAGGAAACTTAGGATGTTTACTGAGTGGGCAGAGATATAAGCAGCGCATCACTTTATTTTATTAGCAAATAGACTTAAGAAAGTATTTAGTTTGTGAATCATCTGAATCACTAGTTTAGATATAAGACATTTTGAGATTTCCATATTTTTTTGTGGATGATTATCTAGTGTGCAATGACATATTTGCGTTATTTATTTCTTTTATGTGACATAATTTTATTAACACATGAAGTGAAATCGTTGCGTCACGAAAGTTGAGGGTTCCAAGGGCTTCAGATCTCGGGGCGTGACAGCAACAAAGCCTCGGGTGTGAGGATATATAAAAATTTAAGAGTTTTTAAATATAATTAATGAAAAGTAAATCTAAAATAATATATTATAAAGAATAGATGAAAGGAATTATATTATGATGGTTTATAAAATCCACTAATAATAATATCTTTATTTTTTAAAAGAAAATCCATAGAAACAGAAAGAAAAACCATATGCTAGTGGATTTGGGAAAAAAACCTTAACAAATTAATAAAAATAAGATCTTGCTCTCCTTGGGAAAAAAATAATGTATAAAAAAACCCCAATGAAATTCACAAAATGCATGTGATTATAATCTCTTTGAAAAGCAAAATCCAAAAAATTCAAAGGAATGAAAATGCCCAATATAATGGATAATAATATGATTTTCACATCTTAGAAAAAAAAACTAACAAAGCCTACAAACATTATCTGAGATCTTATGTACAATCTCAGTTGTATTGTACCCACCTTGGATTGAATTTTGATTCGTACATAATAATTGGCGGCGATGATTTGATTAGACTTCTTTGACCCTTAATTAACCGGGCTTAGCCTTAAATATATTTCGGCCCCCACCGGCCCATCTACTCCCTACCTTTTTCAAGTCATTCTCGATTGAGAGTGGGGTACATAACTTAAACGGTTTGGATTGTACATAAATATTAACTTGAATTGCACCTTTGAGAGTTTGGAAGGTTACGGATTTGGAAATACGAAAAAAAAAAAAAAAAGATCTTAGTGTGTTGGTATAAAAAAAAAAAAGTGGACCCCGTAAATTGTGAGTTTGGAAATAAAGAATACTTGGATTTCATAACTAATGAGAAGTTATTATTGTATGCTATGTTTTAGGAAAGGGATAAATATCTTATTTCAAGATTATTTTAAATTTGCATTGAGATATTTTAAGTGATGAGATTAGATTAGAAGGGTAATTCCAGAATATAGGATTGTAAAAAGTCTGAGGATGCGCCACGTTTTCCTCTCCCAGGAAGTCCCCTGCCGCCACGTGTTGCTTCCCCACGAATTTACCTGTTGTCTTTTATTATATAACTAGCGCTTGAGGGCCCATGCCCAACACGGGCCTTGTTTAAAAGAGTTATTAAAATTTTAAGTAGTAGCATTCATTTCATTTAAATGAAATGTAAATAACTATTAACATATGATTCATTACACAATCTTAGTTAAAATAAATAATTTAAAAGCAATTGTTTTAAGGATTAAATAACCAAAATGAACATTATTTTGTAGTTGGATAATGGAAAAGGTGTAGGATATTTATGAAGAAGGAAACATATAAAAATATTATGGTATAAAGAGTCAATTAATAAAAAAGATGGGAATAAAGTTTTAAAACTCCATCATTCGAATCATGCTATTGTTTTCTCTCAAACTAATGTTTCAACTTGTGCAGTAGAGGTAGAGAGAGGGGAGAGGAATGATCATGGTGAAACCCAAGTTGCATTTCAAACTTAAATATCACTGGAGTATGTGGGAAAAATTTTCAATTTGGAATCAAAGATGGGCTAAAACAAATTTATATGAACAATAAAAATTATTTATTTTTTAAATGAAAAACGGTTGGACTGTGACCCAATTAAACATTGTTTGGTCTAGGTATATGAATCCTAAAATTTGGATTTGGGTCCAGAACTGTTTAAATATAATTGGAGCCTGTAAAGCCCGACCCATTTGTAACCTTACCCACTGCAAAATAGAAACGAAAAGTGTAGTAATGACATGAAACATGTCTACAAACTGAAGATGATCTTATCTACAATTACTAAAGAACTGGCAATGGAATGTAGACACATAGCAATTGCTGTAATGAAAAGGGTGACTCTACAACTGTCACGTCTCCCGAACCCGATTAGAGAATTAACCGGATCCAGGGAGTGAAATTTAGCGCTAATTAAAACTTTTGCCCTTTAAACCCAATGATCGTAAGTCCGCTGTGAGGTGAGAATATTGCATTTCAAACCTCATAAATATAACCATTCACGGAACTCATACAGTTCAAACCTTATATGGATATCAGCAATGAATAATAATCTCATTAAAATTAAAGTTGAAGCGGAGCCAATTTAGACTAATCAAGGAGTTAAATTATTTATAATATAATCCCAATAACTACACCCATTGAACAAATAAAGTCAATGAGAAAAAGGTACGACAGCAAGGGATAAATAAAAGAATGTATATAAAAATCTAAGCGCGCCCCAGGTGAATCTCTCTCGTGCCGGGAATGATGACACTACTCTACGTCATTGGCACGCCACTCTCGTTCCTCCTCTACTGGTTGGAGATCCTAGAGGATCTCCTCACCTACTGGCTCCTCATAGTAATCACCTGAGGAGTCTGCACACTAAGGAACAAGTCAATGACATGTTGAGTAATAGATAAACAAAATATAATAAACATAACATGCATCAAGTGTAAGAATTAAAGACAAGTACAAGATCATAAGAATACAAGGGAGTGATACTAGGCATACAACATGAGTAATAATCATCAGAAGTAATAAATGGAACCTAACATTAACTAGCAATTGCCACCAACCATGCAATGCAATGCAAGAATCAAGAGGGAGACTTCGTGGATGTCCTAGCCACCTCACGGGGTACCAGTAACAATCTAATCCAGACTACTGATACCAAAGTCCGGCTCTAGGGGGATCCTAACTTCAGGTCCTGAGAATAGTAGCACGGTCCGAGCCCGCTTCCAACTATTCAACACCATGGACGTCGTCCAAAGCCGACCGCCCACCCCGATGTTCGAGTAACCGGCCCATCAATAAACCTCAAACTGCTGCTGGCCATGAGATGCAAATGATAATAAAGTGGTGTTGACACAATTGAAAACCAAGACAAGAAAATCTGACTGACTCAATCCACAAGACATAATCATAGAGAATATCTCATTCAAGACATTACTAAACAAGTTAAGCCACAAGATAATTCCCTTATACATTAGCCAGTCATGTTCATCCTTACATGACACGGGGTTCTAAGGTACATTCTAAGTCAAGTTCAAGTCCTAATCTACAAGGATTGATGTTTCATAATTAAAGAAGTGTTTTATGCTAATTGAGTATACAAGGAAACGAATTCAACGGATACAATTGACAAGTCAAGGAGGAATTACAATCCAACCTAGGTACGTGTTGTCATCCATGTACCTCACATGACCTAACGGAGTACATGTGGAAATTGGATCGACGATGTTTCTAAGGAAATTCCTCGATGTACAATCATGTTAAGCATCGATTGATTCAGTTCCATACGCATTCGGTCACTCCATGTGTAGCATACAAATACCTAGACAAACTCATCGAAGCACACCAAGCCACGTGCTACGATTTTAACCCTATTCATGGTCATATGAGAGTGGGTTCATGGTTTCCAATGTCTAAAGCCCCAAACCTAGGTTAACAGTCTTGTTTCCAACAAGACGTGGTCTGAGTTATTAATCTCAATCCTTACCTCACTTCCTGATCTCTGAAGTATTTGAAGTTATTAGGAATGGACCATTTGAAGGGTTTCTTGTCATCAGATCGCAACGAGCCAAGAGACAAAAATGATCAGTGCGATGAGATCTTTCCAACGAACCCAAAATCATGGAGATTGAGATTTTCTGGAAAAACACTCAAATCTTCCATAATTTACAAACTACCCCATAGCTAGGTCAAACACGCTCGAAATCACACGAAACTTCGCAGACACTATTCTAATGCTAAGAGAAACTCGTTCAAGGTCTAAACCCACTTAAATATCTAGCAAAAAAATTAATTAAAATAATAACTAAATAAATGGGTCAATGGGCCTACTGTTGGGCCCAACCGACCCAGTAAAGTCGTGGACCTTACAATACCCCCACCTAGTGATTTGTAGGATTTGTGGATGTACGAGTGGTCTGTAGAGGGATCTAATGCCGACATGGACATTGAGTGTTGAAAGATTGAGATGTAGTTGAGTACAGTAAGTATCGATGGGTGATCGAGTACCGAGACCGCCAACATTCAGACCAGGTACATGTGGATGGATATTGATGTTGATATAACACGTAAGACCAATGACTGGGACTTGGCCATGGCTATGGATGAGTGTTGAGGTAGATCTAGCATGTAAGACCAATGGCTGGACTTGACTGTGGCTATGGACATTGTTGGACTCTTGTATACTCCTATTCGATGTGACGGCAGCGATGAGTGGCTATGACCCCCATGGTTGATGTCCATCGACAGTTGTTGGGATGACGACGAAGGGCTGACTCTGACCCCCCACGTCCCTTGTACTTTAACTGTGGACGTACATTTATGTGCTCTTGTAGATGTATATTGGATGTATGATTATTATGTATAGTGGATGTTGTTGTTTATTGTCTTTAACTATTGACATTGTTACTATTGGATCTGGATACTATGGTTACGGATATGGTTTACTTCCATAGGTTACTTCCGTTACCAAATGACTCTGATATGCTTGTATGATTTATATGATATCTTGATGGTGATGACTTTTCTTATCTATCTGATATGCTGTATCGAACATTTGTTATATAAATGTCTCGATTATCGTTTATGCACTACACCCCCACACCATTTCTATTGCACTTTGATATTTTATATTATTATCGAGATACTAATCACGTAGGTACAGCTGGGATCAAGTATGGTCTTCTGCTCTGTCTATTTATATAATGTGTTTCCATCTAAACATGCTTATTTGCCTGGCTCATCGAGCATAACCCAATCCTTGGTGTTTTCACATATCTTCTCTTCCGCTTTCTTTGATTGGTGGTTTGCTTGGCAGCTGATCCGTTGGAGCAGGGTTCAGAAAATGATACAATTGGTGCATCGAGAGGCGTCCATCACTTAGATCTCTATTCTTTCCTTTTCTTGTAGCTAGCCGTGTTGGCCTAGGATTGAATAGTTATTTCAATTACGGAAAGTACCTTGTAATCCTTTAACTGAAATATAATTATAGAACTTTGTCCATTTACTTGCTCATATGAGATCTATACTTGATTCTATTATTGGATTTTCCGCATCTCTTGAGTACTTTTCCGTAGCATCCCGAGATTCAAGGAGCTCGGATCTTGGGGCGTTACAGCTTTTTTATGAAACAAACAAGTTGAACAAATTAGAAAGAAAAGATGGAAAAACTTATAATGCAATCAGGAGAAAGGGATCAGAGTGAGAATCCTCTGAGTGCAAATAAGGACACAATTTAATCTGAGTTCTTTTTCCTCTTTCACTTGTCAAACTTACAATGCAATCCGGAGAAAGGGAGAGAAAAAGAATATTCTTAGTGCAATGAGATAAGTGTTAGACCCCGACCCAGACCAATCCGATTAGTGTGTGATTAGTATGTGTTTAGTCCTAAGTGGGTTTAGTTATTGTTGGGTTAGAAGTGATTAGTTTTAGTCTTGGATATAGCTTTGGTAATTTTGAGAACGTTTAATATTAGTTAGACACACTCAGGATGGCCTGAGTGCACGTGTGAGCTTGGGAAGATCGTATCGATTTCCGTGTGATTGTGATTTTGATTTCATTTGATTGATATTTCGACGTGTTACAACTTTCGTATTAAGCCCATTCATGTTTGAAGCCCAAAAACCCAAGTTTTGGCCCAAAGAGGGTAAAATTGTCTTTCTTGCACAAATCTAGACACAATTTTCGAGACTTCAAAACTATGTCAAAAATATACTTTTTGGAAACTAGATATTTCGACGATCGTTTTATCCTTCTTCGTCGAAGTCATCCGAGGCCCACAAGGTCATGTTTTAGCCATTTCAAGTTCAAGCCCAATGGGCCCATGAGTCATCACTTAAGTCTCATTTCTTCCTCTCTTCCATTCATTCCCCCAAATCTCTGCAATTTCTGGAGCTAGGGCAAGGAAAACCCTTTTTTCCCTTTCTCTTCATTTCCTCTTGCATGAGCTAGCTAGTGAGCTCCAAAAAGAACTTCAAAGTCATCATCTTCTTCATCTCCTTGCAAGCTCTCCATTGATACAATTTTCTTAAGGTTTCAAGTTTGGAAAGCTCTCCATTCTCTTCCATCTCTCTTGTTTGACCTTCTCTAGGTAAGAGCTTCAAGCCATGGTTTCCATAAAGTCTTTTTAACTCCTTAAGATTGTGTTTTCAAGTGTTCAAACCCTTTTTGTTAAAATGGGTTCTTTGCTCCATTTTGAATGAGTTTTGTGTGTTTTCTTTGGGTTTTGTAGTTCTTGATTAGCTTGGGAGAAGTGCTTGAGAAGATTTTTAGCATTGGTCAAGGCAAGTGATCTTTATAGGCTTCATGTGCATTGTATTTTGATTCTATTTCGTTTTAGGAATTGTGCATGTGATTTGTCTACAAGTTTATGATTTTATCTTACTTGATTTGGATGTGTGGATGATGATAAATAAACCCTTGGTGAGCATGAAGGCTCAAGGGATGATATGTGGTTGGTGGATGAGAAGAAGGAGAAGAATGTAGTGAAAAATGTGCAAGGAAAGGGGATTTCCGCACTCAGCGAGCTCAGGCAGCAGCCTGTTCGCTCGAGCGACCCCTGGGTCCGCTCGAGCGAACATGCCACTGTCTCCTACGGAGCGAGGCAGTGAGTCGTTCGTTCGAACGCATTTTATTATTCGCTCGAGCCAACATTCGCTCGAGCGAACTGTCTACGCCTTGTAAGGTCCGCTCGAGCGAAGTGTCTCGCTCGAGCGAAGTGTCATCAACGTGACAGGTTCGCTCGAGCGAACCTGCCAGTTGCAGGAAGATGAGTTTCTTTCCATTTTGTGTATTTTTCTTGAGGTCCGAAAACTAGACTATGTTAAGGGTTTTGACTTGACATTGTGTAAATGAAACCTCGAAATGCCACCCAACCTCTAAGGACACCAATTCTTGTATATTCTGACATTTGGAGTTTCAATTACACAAAGGTCAATTTGTAGCCTTAGCACATGCTTGTCAGATTTCGTATTTGAATTTCCGTCTTGGTACTATAAGTACAAACGTGCACTTGTTTTGTATTTCAAGTATAAGTTTGTTTTGAAGTTTTGTTAAGAAAAAGGGGATCACTTCCTAAGCGTGTTTTGCATAAATATTATGCCTCGTGCTAGTCGTGCTCGTCGTGTTGTGATAAGTGATTTCCCCATTTTTATCTCGACGTGTTTGATCGTGCTTCGCGTGTTTTGTGCATTCATGAATTAAGTAAACACCACTGAGCTTAGACTGCCCTTTCGGTTTGATCCACTGTCTGGGGGTCTTTAAACATGTGGACTGTCTGCAGACTAGTCGTGTATTTATTACACATCGTGCGTGTCCGGTTCCGCGGCCGGAATTCCCGTCTTTGTGGGAAATCGTGTCGTGCTTATATTATGTATATCGTGCTTGTCGTGCGTGCTTGCTCTTTTCATTATATAAATGATAGAGAAAGGATGGGCTCTTTGTGGATTGTAACTATTCATGATATATTATGTACTCATGCTAGATTATTTTGTATCTCAGCTTTGTTCGTACTCTTGAAAAATGTATCTCAACTTTGATAGTACTTCATACCAAAGATTTGCTCACATGTTTTCTCTAAATGTTATTGTTCATGTTCATGCCTAAATTGATTACCTGCCAAACCGTCGTGTTTGACCCTTGTTTATTGGTGCCCAGGTGCAGGAGACGTTGCCTTTGAGGAGGAGCGTCAGGAGGAGGCTTGTGAGCCAACTCCCGTGAGAGAGTGGCAGCCCGACGATGTCATTTAGATGTCGGTCTGGTTCTCGAGTTTCGTCACCCTTAGTCTTGGGGTTTCTTTTGACTATTTTGAGATTGTATTGACCTTTATTGGTCTCTTATGGGTTGTACTGAACTTAACTTGTTTTTGTATTAGTTCTATAACTTGAATATTAATGGGAATGCTTGATAGCTTCTTTCTATGATACCATGCCTTGTGATCATTTGTTATGGCACCCAAATGTTTTGTTGGGCTCGTCTTGATGTGTTTTGCTACACGCTTCCGCATACTTGTACGTGTGAGCCAGATTCCGCGTGTCTTTGGGAATCCTCACCGCGGGAACCTGTGGGAAAGCAATTAACAACACCGAATGCAATGCAACACTCGTCGCGGGCCCGGGATCCGTTCCGGGGTCGCGACAGGACTGGTATCAGAGCGAGACATGTTTCAGGCACTTAAAAGAAACTAGAAAGATCTTAGGAACGTGGCGAGGATTCGTGAGTTCGATAGATTCGTTCGTATAGGATCTTAGAAACCCTTGTACCATGATTATTGTTTTCTAACTCTTCGTTCTACAGCAATATGCCTCTAAGAAAAGCTCCAAATCATCATGCTTCAGGCAGTAACCAAAATGAGTCAGATGCATCTGAGACACCTACAGCCACACAGTTTCAGGAACTTATGCAAGCCATGATAGCACAGCAAAGGCAGGCTAATGAGAATCAAGCAAGATTTCAAGAGCAACTAACTAAGAAGGATGATGAGATGGCACAAGTTCAGAGGCAACTGTTAGAAGTACTTCAGAACAGGAATGTAGCACCACCTGCAGGTCCTCAGATTGTGATACAGAATAGGGATCCAGACCCTAATGCTCTATTTGAGAAGTTTAGGAAAAGAGCACCGAAGGAGTTTTCGGGCAATGAGGACCCGTTAGTGGCAGATGACTGGCTAGTCAATACGGAGAAGATCTTTGATGTTTTCATGTGCACGGGTATACAGAAAGTCAACCTCACTGCTTCTTTATTTTATGGGCTTGCAGACCGGTGGTGGCAAACAGTCAAGGACCCATATGCAGTGATGGCTGATGATGAGGCATGGGCAGCTTTCAAGATACAGTTCCAGGACAAGTATATTCCCTCTCATGTCAAGAGGTAGAAGGCTATTGAGTTTCAGCAACTCAAGCAAGGTAGCATGACCGTGTTAGACTATGTCACCAAATTTGAGAGATTGGCTAGATATGCTACCGAGCTAATTGATACGGAAAGGAAGAAGATAACTAAGTTTTTGGAAGGGCTGAATCCGATCATTATGAGGGATGTCATAGGAGTAGTGCCTCCAGCTACATATGATGAGGCAGTCAAGCGGGCTTATACATTTGAGGATATTAATAACATGATAGTTCAGGATCGGAAGCAGCAGTATCAACAGCAGAATCAGAGGCAGCAGCAGGGCAAGAAACCAAGGCAAGAGCAAGGCCATGTGAGGCAGGGTTGTGGACATTGTGGCAAGAATCATGAGACACACGAATGTCGTAAGGCCATGGGTGCCTGTTTCAAGTGTGGGGCTATGAACCATTCAATCAAGGATTGCCCACTACTTCAGAATCAAGGGAACAGAAACCAGCAGCAGAGACAAGTAGCTCCTCAGAACCAAGCACCAGTTCAGAATCAAGTCAGACCACCTCAGCAACAGCAGCAGGCTAGGCCACAAGTGCAGAATCAGAATGCTCGTCCTCCACAGCAGAACAGACAAGGCCAAGGAAGGCAGAACCAAGTACCGAACAGACTACAGATGCATGGACGTTTGTACTATCTCAACCGTGCAGATGCTGAAGCTGCAGGAGACGTGGTAGAAGGTAAACTTCTTGTTTGTGGGGTAGAAGCCCAGATTTTGTTTGACCCTGGATCCACACATTCATTTTCATCTCCTAGTTTTGCTAAGTTGATTGATGCACCATGTAGTGAATTGGATTACATCTTAGTAGTGACCACTCCAGTAGGGAAACAAGTTGTGTGTAGAAACCATTACCCTAGTTGTACAGTGTTGTTAGGAGATGTGAATTTACCGGCCAACCTCATAGTTTTGGACATGCATGATTTTGATGTTATTTTAGGCATGGATTGGTTAGAAACATATCATGCCACCATGGATTGTTTTAGTAAGACCATCACATTCAGATTCCAAGGACCACAGGCAGAATTGATATTTCAGGGGAACAGGAGAAAGTCTCAGGCAGGATTTATTTCAGTGTTGAAGGCAAGCAGATTAGTGCAGAGTGGATGTCAGGCATTTATTGCGTTTATCACGGAGGATAAACAGTCCCAAGGGGTGGAGGATATCCCCATTGTGTGTGAATTTCCGGATGTTTTTCCAGAAGAAATCCCGGGTTTACCACCAATTAGAGAGGTTGAGTTCACGATTGAGCTCCTTCCAGGGACAGCTCCGATCTCGATTGCACCATATAGGATGGCTCCAGCAGAAATGGGTGAGCTAAAGCTCCAATTGCAGGATTTGTTGAGCAAAGGTTTTATTAGGCCAAGTGTTTCACCGTGGGGAGCACCGGTGTTATTTGTGAAGAAGAAGGATGGAAGCTTGAGAATGTGCATAGACTACAGGAAGTTGAACCATGTGACAGTGAAGAACAAGTATCCTTTGCCAAGGATAGACGAATTGTTTGACCAATTGCAAGAAGCAGCCTATTTTTCCAAGATAGACTTGAGGTCAGGATACCATCAGTTGAGAGTTAGAGACTCAGATGTCCAGAAGACAGCCTTTAGAACAAGATATGGGCACTATGAGTTCTTAGTGATGCCCTTTGGTTTGACAAATGCATCAGCAGTCTTTATGGCTTTGATGAACAAGGTCTTTGCACCTTATTTGGATCACTCTACGGTAGTGTTTATTGATGATGTCCTGGTATATTCCAAGAGTAAGGAGGAACATGAGGGACATTTGAGGACAGCGTTGCAGCTCTTGAGGGACAACCAGCTATATGCAAAACTCAGTAAGTGTGAATTCTGGTTAGAGCAAGTTGCTTTTCTAGGCCACATCATATCCAGAGAAGGTTTAGCAGTTGATCCAGCCAAGATAGAGGCAGTTGTTAGTTGGGCAAGGCCAAGCAGTGTGACAGAGATTAGAAGCTTTTTGGGATTAGTAGGATATTACAGAAGATTTGTCCAAGGTTTTTCGTCCATTGCAGCCCCGTTGACAAAGTTGACTAGGAAGAATGTCCCATTTGTTTGGACTGATCAGTGTGAAACCAGTTTTCAAGAGTTGAAAGGAAGGTTAACCACAGCCCCAATTCTTACATTACCCTCGAGCATCGGCGGATTTATTGTTTATACAGATGCGTTGAATGTGGGACTAGGTTGTGTATTGATGCAAGATGGCAAGGTGATTGCTTATGGCTCGAGACAGCTGAAGGACCATGAGAAGAATTATGCGACTCACGACTTGGAGTTGGCAGCAGTTGTTTTCGCATTGAAGATGTGGAGACACTATCTCTACGGAGAGAAATTTGAGGTCCATTCAGATCACAGAAGTTTGCAATATTTGTTCTCACAGAAGGATTTGAACATGAGGCAGAGAAGGTGGATGGAGTATATCAAAGATTATGACTTTCCAATCAAATATCATCCAAGCAAAGTGAATGTGGTAGCAGATGCGTTGAGCAGAAAATCAGTAGTCATGGCTAATTTGAGAGGAATGGGTGTCTTACAGCAGTTTGAGGAGTTGGGTGTAGAGGTACAAACCCTGAGATTGGGTGCGATGTTAGCGAACATGACAGTATCAGAACCTACCTTCATCCAGAAGATCAAGGAAAATCAGTTGCAAGACCCAGACTTGGCCAAGATAGTAGAAGTTATTGCAGAACGCCCAGATTTCAAAATGGTGAATGGAATATTGTATTTTCGCGACCGGTTGTGTGTGCCAAGTGTGGATGATTTGAAGAATGAGATAATGAACGAAGCTCACAGTACGAGATATTCTATGCATCCGGGTAGCACGAAGATGTACCACAATTTGAAGAATAGGTTTTGGTGGAACAACATGAAGAGAGAGATAGCAGCTTTTGTGTCTCGTTGTCTAACTTGTCAGTTGATCAAGGCAGAGCATCAGAAGCCTCCAGGTTTATTACAGCCTTTGGAGATTCCGGAGTGGAAATGGGAGCACATTACCATGGATTTCGTCTCCGGTTTGCCTAATACCAAGAAGGGGAATAATGCAATTTGGATTATTGTAGATCGTCTGACAAAGTCTGCTCACTTCATTCCGATGAAGACAGGGAATATGATGCATATGGCACCACTTGCGAAGCTATTTGTTGATGAGATTGTTAGTAAGCATGGTCAACCCGTCTCCATTACTTCAGACAGAGACAGTAGATTTGTTTCAAAGTTTTGGAAAACTCTTCATGCGTCGATGGGTACCAAACTCCAGTTCAGCACAGCTTATCATCCTCAGACCGATGGTCAGTCAGAAAGGACGATACAGACTCTCGAAGACATGTTGCGTGCATGTGTATTGGATTTCAAGATTCAGTGGGATGAGTGCTTACCTCTTTGTGAATTTGCCTATAACAATAGTTACCACTCTAGCATCGGTATGGCACCTTTCGAGGCACTTTATGGTAGAAGATGCAGAACTCCGGTTTGCTGGGAAGAAGTCGGTGAACGTAGCTTCCATGGACCGACGATAGTTGGAGAGACAAGTGAAAAGGTCAAGTTGATTCAGGAAAGGTTGAAGATTGCCCGAAGTAGGCAGAAGAGTTATGCAGACACTCGCAGAAGAGAATTGCAGTTTCAAGTGGGTGACAAGGTGTTTTTGAAAGTCTCACCAACTAGGGGGACATTGAGATTTGGACAGAAGGGCAAATTGTCTAGAAGGTTTATTGGTCCGTATGAGATTTTGAGCAAGATTGGAGATGTAGCTTATAGACTTGCGTTACCGCCGGAATTCTCCGGGGTACACAATGTTTTTCACGTTTCGATGCTCAAGAAGTATGTCTCTAGTCCTGCACACATTCTACAACATGAGCCTTTAGAGATTCGAGAAGATGCCTCGTATGTGGAAAGACCGATCAAGATCATTGACACCAAAGAGCAAGAATTGAGAAATCGGACTATTCATTGGGTCAAGGTACTTTGGGAAAATCACGAGCCAGAGGAAGCCACCTGGGAATTGAGAGAGCAAGTGCAAAGGAAGTATCCACAGCTTTTACCAGAGGTAATTGTTTGATTTATTTGGTGG
This sequence comes from Cinnamomum chago, assembly GCA_038049695.1. Taxonomy (NCBI): domain Eukaryota; kingdom Viridiplantae; phylum Streptophyta; class Magnoliopsida; order Laurales; family Lauraceae; genus Cinnamomum; species Cinnamomum chago. Next base: position 21,763,406 of record CP142462.1, on the reverse strand, counting down.
ACCAAATATCCTAAGGGGTGGAGGATGTTAGACCCCGACCCAGACCAATCCGATTAGTGTGTGATTAGTATGTGTTTAGTCTTAAGTGGGTTTAGTTATTGTTGGGTTAGAAGTGATTAGTTTTAGTCTTGGATATAGCTTTGGTAATTTTGAGAACGTTTAATATTAGTTAGACACACTCAGGATGGCCTGAGTGCACGTGTGAGCTTGGGAAGATCGTATCGATTTCTGTGTGATTGTGATTTTGATTTCATTTGATTGATATTTCGACGTGTTACAACTTTCGTATTAAGCCCATTCATGTTTGAAGCCCAAAAACCCAAGTTTTGGCCCAAAGAGGGTAAAATTGTCTTTCTTGCACAAATCTAGACACAATTTTCGAGACTTCAAAACTATGTCAAAAATATACTTTTTGGAACTAGATATTTCGACGATCGTTTTATCCTTCTTCGTCGAAGTCATCCGAGGCCCACAAGGTCATGTTTTAGCCATTTCAAGTTCAAGCCCAATGGGCCCATGAGTCATCACTTAAGTCTCATTTCTTCCTCTCTTCCATTCATTCCCCCAAATCTCTGCAATTTCTGGAGCTAGGGCAAGGAAAACCCTTTTTTCCCTTTCTCTTCATTTCCTCTTGCATGAGCTAGCTAGTGAGCTCCAAAAAGAACTTCAAAGTCATCATCTTCTTCATCTCCTTGCAAGCTCTCCATTGATACAATTTTCTTAAGGTTTCAAGTTTGGAAAGCTCTTCATTCTCTTCCATCTCTCTTGTTTGACCTTCTCTAGGTAAGAGCTTCAAGCCATGGTTTCCATAAAGTCTTTTTAACTCCTTAAGATTGTGTTTTCAAGTGTTCAAACCCTTTTTGTTAAAATGGGTTCTTTGCTCCATTTTGAATGAGTTTTGTGTGTTTTCTTTGGGTTTTGTAGTTCTTGATTAGCTTGGGAGAAGTGCTTGAGAAGATTTTTAGCATTGGTCAAGGCAAGTGATCTTTATAGGCTTCATGTGCATTGTATTTTGATTCTATTTCGTTTTAGGAATTGTGCATGTGATTTGTCTACAAGTTTATGATTTTATCTTACTTGATTTGGATGTGTGGATGATGATAAATAAACCCTTGGTGAGCATGAAGGCTCAAGGGATGATATGTGGTTGGTGGATGAGAAGAAGGAGAAGAATGTAGTGAAAAATGTGCAAGGAAAGGGGATTTCCGCACTCAGCGAGCTCAGGCAGCAGCCTGTTCGCTCGAGCGACCCCTGGGTCCGCTCGAGCGAACATGCCACTGTCTCCTACGGAGCGAGGCAGTGAGTCGTTCGTTCGAACGCATTTTATTATTCGCTCGAGCCAACATTCGCTCGAGCGAACTGTCTACGCCTTGTAAGGTCCGCTCGAGCGAAGTGTCTCGCTCGAGCGAAGTGTCTCGCTCGAGTGAAGTGTCATCAACGTGACAGGTTCGCTCGAGCGAACCTGCCAGTTGCAGGAAGATGAGTTTCTTTCCATTTTGTGTATTTTTCTTGAGGTCCGAAAACTAGACTATGTTAAGGGTTTTGACTTGACATTGTGTAAATGAAACCTCGAAATGCCACCCAACCTCTAAGGACACCAATTCTTGTATATTCTGACATTTGGAGTTTCAATTACACAAAGGTCAATTTGTAGCCTTAGCACATGCTTGTCAGATTTCGTATTTGAATTTCCGTCTTGGTACTATAAGTACAAACGTGCACTTGTTTTGTATTTCAAGTATAAGTTTGTTTTGAAGTTTTGTTAAGAAAAAGGGGATCACTTCCTAAGCGTGTTTTGCATAAATATTATGCCTCGTGCTAGTCGTGCTCGTCGTGTTGTGATAAGTGATTTCCCCATTTTTATCTCGACGTGTTTGATCGTGCTTCGCGTGTTTTGTGCATTCATGAATTAAGTAAACACCACTGAGCTTAGACTGCCCTTTCGGTTTGATCCACTGTCTGGGGGTCTTTAAACATGTGGACTGTCTGCAGACTAGTCGTGTATTTATTACACATCGTGCGTGTCCGGTTCCGCGGCCGGAATTCCCGTCTTTGTGGGAAATCGTGTCGTGCTTATATTATGTATATCGTGCTTGTCGTGCGTGCTTGCTCTTTTCATTATATAAATGATAGAGAAAGGATGGGCTCTTTGTGGATTGTAACTATTCATGATATATTATGTACTCATGCTAGATTATTTTGTATCTCAGCTTTGTTCGTACTCTTGAAAAATGTATCTCAACTTTGATAGTACTTCATACCAAAGATTTGCTCACATGTTTTCTCTAAATGTTATTGTTCATGTTCATGCCTAAATTGATTACCTGCCAAACCGTCGTGTTTGACCCTTGTTTATTGGTGCCCAGGTGCAGGAGACGTTGCCTTTGAGGAGGAGCGTCAGGAGGAGGCTTGTGAGCCAACTCCCGTGAGAGAGTGGCAGCCCGACGATGTCATTTAGATGTCGGTCTGGTTCTCGAGTTTCGTCACCCTTAGTCTTGGGGTTTCTTTTGACTATTTTGAGATTGTATTGACCTTTATTGGTCTCTTATGGGTTGTACTGAACTTAACTTGTTTTTGTATTAGTTCTATAACTTGAATATTAATGGGAATGCTTGATAGCTTCTTTCTATGATACCATGCCTTGTGATCATTTGTTATGGCACCCAAATGTTTTGTTGGGCTCGTCTTGATGTGTTTTGCTACACGCTTCCGCATACTTGTACGTGTGAGCCAGATTCCGCGTGTCTTTGGGAATCCTCACCGCGGGAACCTGTGGGAAAGCAATTAACAACACCGAATGCAATGCAACACTCGTCGCGGGCCCGGGATCCGTTCCGGGGTCGCGACAATAAGTCAGCTATTTTCCTCCTTTCACTAGTCACCTATATAATGTTGAGTTCCTTTCTAATTCAAAAAGGACTACAAGTCTACAACTATACCTGGGATGGGACTTCTAAACAAACTCCTGTTCTGCTATTCCTTTTCCTTATTAGATCTTTCCTCTCAAAACACATGTATAGAAATATCTCTATTTTAGAATGTCCCAACGTTAATATCCTTGAGTCCTTGTGAAAAAGATGAAGAAATCTCTATATATACTTGTGTGTTATCTGTAAGTATTTTTATGTTGACTAATTGATGGGTTGAACAAAACTATGAGTCCATTGAGTTGCATTTTCTAATTTATTTTAGAATGGATTGTGGTTGTGTCGCCGAAAGAACTGAAAGGAAAAAAAGAAGAAAAAAGAGAAGTCTGGGAGAAACCACCGAGGACCGATCGATCGGAGCCTTTGTCCGATTGATCTGAGCTCTGAAGAGCCTCAGTTATTTGGGTTGTCTGATCAATCAGATGGACTGTGCGATCGATTGGATAGTGAAGGAATTTCGGGAAAGTCTCCAGATCTGATGCAAATTAGTTTCCTTTTGAGACTTTGTTTCCCACTTTGAGTCCTATTGGTGTACTAACTACAAGGCACAAATTTGGGGCTAGATATAGGGTATTACTCTCAACCCTAAGATTCACATCAATTAATTCTCTCATTGATCTAAGGTGAGAATACTCTAAGAGAGATTCTTTGATTCTCTAGAGCTATTGAGAGGTGGTGCTGACAAGAAAGCTCTAGAAGGTTATTGTTGCTTCTACTCTCTTGTAGAAGATAGTTCATTTTGGCTGACAAGATGCAAGGATATCAAGCAAGGAGAACGGTGCACAGTGGAAGTCGTGACAGCGGGAAGTTGTGCAAAAACAACTACAATCCTTATAAGTCGAGGTACTTACTGAGGTAAAGGAGCTATGAGTATATCTTGTAACTGTTTGTGAGTTCTCGATTTCTGGTTCGTGATTTTTCTTCCTAAATAGGGTTTCCACGCTAAATATTGTGTCTGGCTTTTTGTGGTGTGTTATTGGTAGATTGCTAGTTCTATCTTATTTGATTGATTACTTTTGCTAAACATTAGTTAATTAACACTAGTAGGATCCATTCTAGTGGTAACCCGGAACTCTCATTATCTTTATAACGGAAAGAGTTCCATGTTTATGATGGAGGAGGCATGACATGTTGGTGGGACCCCACAAAATCCAGGAAGTCTAAACATATTGGATTGATTAAAAAACTAATGATGGAATGATGGAATTCCATGGATTTGATTCTTGGGTTGATTGATTATTGCAAATGTGGTGTTTCTCAAATTTGTAGTGGAATTTTTTACTTTGTTTCTGTGTCTCTGTGTGCGACATTACTTTTAATGCTTGAATACAGTTATTGATGTCTTCATGTCTATTTTGGGCTGATCAAATTATCTGTATGGAGTGTTTCATATTGAATTTAGTGTTTCGGTTATTAAGTTAGGGCATTTTGATTGTTCGATAAAACTGCTACATCATACAATTTACTTCCATTTTCATATGTTTTATGTTGTTAATTGGATCTTGTTGGCTGATTGGGAAAATGTTATATTCTCATTTTTTTCAAATGTATTGTTTATTTACCAAGACGCTTTAACTCATATGTAGCTTAATTCTAGTTGTCCTTCTTGGATGAGATTTCTGAGATAAAAAAAAAAAGGCGAAGGATCGTTTCCTTGGTAGGTGTTTGTAGATGAGAATGTCATTCCCTTCTTGTGTCATTTTTATTTTCTCTCTCTAATTTATTGATGACATGGGTACCTTTTTTTTTTGCTGTCGGAGGGTTCCCAACCCTTTGGGCTGGACTAATCCCTCCGGGCCCAGAGGGAAGCCGGGTAAATCCCCTGTAGCCCTAGTGTGATAGCGGAGTTTCGAACCCACAACCACCGGGAGCAAACCGTGGTCCTAGGCCAACTAAGCTACCCCTTGGGGTTTACATGGGTACCTTTAAGGTCATTGACCCAACAAGACTATTCGCTTGGGAGTCTACTAAATACACACAAACACACACCAAGCATATTTGGTACAGATTTCAAATACAAGACTTAGAAGTGAGCAAACCCACACCTTGTGTCTCATGTTTCTTAAATAAAAAACTTTCTAACATTATGAATTCCCACTCCTATTATTGATGTTAGGCCAAAACTTTAAAATTAATTATATCTAACATAAAACAGTTGACATATATGTTAACCTAATTGTTTTCAACTACGGTCAAGGCGGTTGATCAATACCGTATATAAAAACTTAAAGTAGGCATGGTTATTGTAAAAGTTAGAACATACATAAGAAATGAGAAACACCCAAGTAGCAATGGTGTCTCATCTCATACAATTGCCCAGAGAGGCAAGTATATTGCCCCGTAGGATTGGTACCACTCACCTATCTAGTGAAAATTAAAGAAAAAGTACACATTATTTTATGTAAATCCCCATTTATATTATTAGGATAATATAATTGTGATTCTGATAGCCACCGTAAGTCCTACGATGGGTACTTGATGCTCAAGTTTGAACCCTGCCCGATTTCCACTCTCACTCCGGCGTCAAAACTCAGGCCCAAACCCGGGCCATGTCCCAACAAAGCCAACCTTGAATTGGGATTTGGGCTTGGATGGCCCGGCCCAAATCTCCCCTACCGAATGAGCTAAAACCCCAGGAAAAACCCTTCTTCCCATTTCTTTACCTTAGAGAAGATATTGTCCTGTTCATGCAAATCTTGTTTCAAGGTATGGCCTAAAACTTGCTTAAATGAAATTATTTTCATGATTTTGTTTCCTACAGTTCTATTTCAATCTCAAAGTCCTCGCAGAAACCCATTTACAGAAGAGTTATATTCTCTCCATTTCTGACTAGATTTTGATTCTATCTGTAAAATAAAGGGTTGAGACATCTTTGGGTGTGTGTGGATTTGGATTTTATTAGGAAAATGATTAGTTTTTTGGAATCTGATTTGATGGGGCAGTGGAAGATTGTCTGAATTTTTATGTGGGTGTTTTTGGATTTACTCTGATCTTGTGTGGTTGGCTGATTAGGTGTGATGGGCAGTTGTGAAATATGAGATTTCATTAAGTGGGATGGTTTTCTTTTGCTCCTTTGGGCCTTAAATGAAGATTGAGACAACACCCATTTTGATTTGGAGGTGGAGAGACAATGCCCTACCTAATGTAATTTCTGATTTTCATGACTCCTGACAGCACAATTGGAATAGATAACTAAAACTTCTACTATAGTGTTCAAACCAATTGTGATTTGGGGACAAAACCAAATGGACTGTGTTCTTCTTCTTCTTCTTCTTCTTCTTCTTATTTTTGTGTGAATTGACCTAGGAAGCAATAGGGTAACGAGTGTTTTAATTGGATATAAGATTTAGGAATATCATCAAGTGAAGAAGCTGACATTTGATGTATTGGGGGATGCAGGAACATACGATCAGTACCCTTTTTTCCAATTGGAATAATTTCATGCTAGTCATTCGGAGGAAGCGGGTTATTAGTAATCATCACATTCTCTTTCCTTCAGTCTCTCTTGCATTATACCGTGCAATCTCTGCAGTTGCAACAAGTCATCAAGGATGTCAAGAGTGGAAAAATTCAATTGGAGATTCTTACATTGGAGTTGAAGAAAAAGAAGATGCCATTAAAGTTGCTAGTTTTATATCAAAAGTCCGTATTGTAGTTACCGATGAGAAAGGAGTTCTTCAATCCCTCCTACATAACCAAGTATGTTGTAGAATTCAGCCTTCACACCATCTTGTTGATAAATTGCTCCAGAGATTTGGAGATGACTGGAAGTCAGCTTTGGGGGTCTTTCGATGGGCAGGTTCACAGTCAGGCTATACACACACTACAGAAGCATATGATAGGTTGGTGGACATTTTGGGGAAGATGAAGCAATTTGAGAAGATGTATGCACTGGTAGAGGAAATGCGTGGAGCTGGTCTTGTCACACTTAATACAGTTGCAAAGATTATGAGGAGGCTTGCTGGTGCAGGCAGATGGAAAGATGTTGTTAAGACATTTGATGACTTGGGAGATTTTGGATTAGAGAAGCGTGTTGATTCCATGAACCTCTTGCTTGACACTCTTTGCAAAGAGAAGAGAGTTGAACTTGCGCGTGAGGTCTTTTTAGAACTCAAGGCCAACATTCCACCAAATGCCCACACCTTCAACATTTTTGTTCATGGTTGGTGCAAAGCCGGTCGGATTGATGAGGCAAATTGGACAATCCTTGAAATGAAAGGTTATGGAATACGTCCTTGTGTCATCACTTATTCAACTATACTCCAAGCCTTTTGTGACCAATTCAATTTTCGTAAGGTTAATGAGCTCCTGGATGAGATGAAAGCCCAAGGTTGCCCTCCGAATGTTGTTACATACACTACTGTCATGCATTCACTTGCAAAATCCCAACAATTTGAAGACGCTTTGCAAATCTTCGAGCGGATGAAGACAAGTGGATGTAAACTTGATGTGCTTATGTATAATTCCTTGATCCACATATTAGGGAAAGCTAACCAACTGAGCAAGGCCATCCATGTTTTTGAGCTGGAGATGCGCTTGAATGGAATCATTCCCAATGTGTCCACATACAACACTATGATCTCTATGTTGTGTCACCACTCCCAAGAGCAAAGTGCTCTCAATGTTTTGAGGGAGATGGAAAATTCAGTGTCTTGTAAGCCTGATCTTCTAACTTACAATCCACTGCTCAAGCTACACTTCAAATTGGGGAAGACAGATGACAATTTGAGAAAATTACTGCATGACATGGTCCACAATCACCACCTTAGTCTTAGTCTTGAAACTTATACACTCCTAATTCATGGACTCTGTAGGGCAGGCAAATGTGAATGGGCCTATAATCTGTTTGAAGAGATGATTAGTCTAGACATAACACCCAGATATCGAACATGTCGTATTCTTCAGGATGAACTTGAAGATAAGAATATGTATGACTCTGTAGAAAGGATCAAAACTTACGTGAAGCAATTGAAGGGTTCTTATTAAATTATAGAGTATGGAAATGCATACTTTTTTGTTGTAATTTGTTGGAACTTGGAAAGCTTCATTATGGTGGCATTACTTCCTCATGTGCGTGGTCAAATTTATGCTTTCTATTTATTTATCTATTGAACATTTTTATTTCCTTGAAGTTTGGTAGTTGGTGGAAAATCCATTATAGTTTGCCTAAAACAAATATATGATGATCTTGGTATCCTCCACCTTATCATTACCAATTGAAACCAGTATTTTTCTTGAAGTAAGGCATGAACAGAGTGTATTATTGTGTAATGCCTCATGGCACCTAAGATTTTTCAGAATTTCTAAGTATCTTGCTTATGAAAAGCAAGTGAATAACAAGAGGAAAAACTGGAACTGGTAAGAGACACATAAAACTACTCGCAAGTAAAATCAATGAGCATCACACATATAGTAGTTGGTATTCCATGGTTTGGTCTTCTAAATAGGCATATTTGTCAGTATGGTGATTGGCACTGTCTTGCAAGGTTGTTCTTTTTGAGGATGTGAGTTTCCTGGTCAATGGACATTCTTATATTTTTAATTCAATTATTTAAATAATTGAATGGATGTTATATTTATGCTTTGTATAACATTTTGTGTTTTATATATATATATATATATATATATCCTATATGGGAAATATTCAAGTGAGAACTAGTTCTCAGTTCTCACCTATTATATGAGAACTTTTTTGCGGGGCCCAACTAGCAACCCATCCAAACCTAGCAACCAATAGGGAACTCTTTTGATAGTCACTAATCCCAAGGATTGGCATACATCCGAATGGATTGAACCGTTGGATCGAGGGTTGAATATTTTTTTGAATATGAAGCCATTAAACTTGTGGGTCATGGATGAAGGGGTTAGGGGCATGGGTTTGGGGTCAAACTTGATACTTGGGGTGGTCTCACATAGATCTTTCCATCCCCCCTGGTCCCATCCCCAAATGGGCCCAACAATTGGGCCCAACAAAAAAGTTCTCACATAATATGTGAGAACAGTTCCCACCTGAATATTACCCTATATATATATTAACTCAAGGTATGTGTAATTGTTGGATTCTGTTATTATTTCTGGTTGGAATGGCAGACTGTTATTATTTGTGTCTGGTTTTATTGAGCATGTAATGGTGAACGCCCTGATATGTGCTTTCTGGTGTTACAATGCATTAGAAATAGTACAACCTAGAGGATGTAAGGTCGTGCTTCGAATTCATGAAAATCTATTATCATTAATTAGAATTCATATCCAATTTCTATCACTCTGCCTTTGTGCTCTTTCGTTGAATATTGTGATGCACCGTTTTATTCTTAGACTATTCATCATTCCTTATTAGCTCCGTTCAATAACCTTTTTTTTTTATAACAGTAAAACTTTTATTTCACAAAAAAAGAAACAAAGCACATCGAGAGAAAAATATCAAACAAAGAAGAAAAGATAACTAAACATCAAAAGACAAGGTAGAGCTAAAAACTCCTTCACGAGCCAGACTATCCGCCACGGCATTAGCTCCCCTGAGAATATGATTGAAGGTGGCTCCCAATCTCCCTGAGATATCCTGCACCTCCTCCACCCAATCTACGAATCTCCAAGGATAAGAAGAACTACCAGAACACCACTGAATTACCGAGAAAGAATCATCTCTAGAATAGCACCATAGCCAACCATCTGAAGTAACTCTCGGCAGCCAATAAGAAGATCAAACAACTTAGTTTCATTAGCATCCGAAGAGTCAATCGGCCCATAGAAGTCCTTACCATCTTTCCATTCCAATCCCTCCCTTTCGCAAAGAACACACAAAGCTACCATCAAAATTCAACTTTAGAACACCACCAGGGGGATTCATCCATGCAACTCTAACTCTGGACTTAACTCGCCAACCACCTTTAAAGAAGGAAGACCAAGATCTATAAAGATCTTTCACTGAAAGACCATTAACCTATTTTATGCTGTCAGAATCTCCTATGATGACTTTTCCGTTTTGATGATTGACCATTCTATTTCTCTTAGTAAAAAGTGATCTATTTGTGTTTAATTAAGCCCATTATTAAATGTTTTGAGGTGTTCCTTTTGTTCCATCATTTAAGCACACTGTTAAATGTCACAAAATGTTCTCCCTTCTCATAGAATGTTAGCTATTGTAAAATCAAAAGCAATAGCAAACTCAAAGAGAGCTTTCCACATCTTTCCCTCCCTCAACCATATCCTCCATGTACTCTGTGGTAATCATTTCTTTTGTTCCTTACATGACCATGAAAGTCTTCTTCAATTATAATTTTTATACATTTTTTCCTTGATTTGAAGAAGGTTTATGAGGATTTGGCCCAGGATAGACTGGAATGGAGAAACAACATTCATATAGCTGACCCCAACATAGTTGGGACAAGGCTTTGATGTTGATGATAATTTTTTCTTAAAATCAGTATATCTCGTATTGGTCCATTCATCACTTTCCAAAGTTTCTTTTCATTACTTTCACTTCATTACACTTGAATTGTAACCATTATTAGCTTATCATTTTCTCTTTTAATTTCTTTAGATTTCTATCAACTACAATGCCTAACTCATTTCCTGAATTACTCTTTCCTGAATAAAAAAGCATAAACCCTTCTCCAAGGTCCCTAGTCTTCTCCGTGTGTGCTTAATCTTTTGGCAACAAGCTATGGTTATCCTTCTTTTTGTTATGTATACTATTTTAGCACCATTCCTTGTGAAAGTATCCATATTCCAAGCGGCCAATCATAATGGTCTACGTTCTTCACTTCACTCGTCCTCAAAGATGTGAGACCTCTTGCTTATTTCTCACAGCAAGCATGTGCATGTTTTCCTTTCTGAGAGAATTTGAAGGAATTCCCCTATTCACTGAAGGAGATATCAATGGGGCATGTCACTAAGAAAACAGTTCACATGCGTACTTTCTCTCAGTAGATTTGTACATGTACTGAAAATGATTTTTTAGGATGTCTACATTTCTTAAAGCTCGGGATCGGATAATTCATCTTGAATTGACAGCAGGTAATTGGTCTGCATGTCTTTCTTACTGGAAGTACCATCATCGATGAAAATACATGCAGGAAAATGATCACTCTGATCTTTGCTGGTACAAAACATTAACTGTAGCATTGGTGTTGCGTTTGCAAAGAAATGACAATGAACTGCACTGCAGCAAAGTATTTGGACACAACCTCTTCATTAAGGAGGCAATTGAGGTGGTTGGTCAAAGAACATTTACTGCAGGGGGTGGTAAAGAAGAAAGGGTCCAAAAGGTGGTGGTGGTGATCCTATGAAGTACGAAGCCTTCAACCTTGAGCAAAGAAGTCCAGTTCACAACAGCAGTCCGTGTCAATATCCTTTAAGGATGTGTAGACCTGAAGGTCTTGTTAATATCTATACTGACTGTGCCACCTGCTTGACAGGCACCCTCCATTAAGTGACCTAAAGAGGAAGAATTTAGAAACTCTCCCCTATGAAGTCCTCAAATGTTTTCTTAAGCTTGGCAACCGTGCACAAATAAAGGAAAAAAACATTATCAAGGCTAAGAACTGATCATAAATGAGTTGGACATTTTCTTTTGCTTTTATCACTTTGGTTGTTCTCGTCTTTGTAGATATGGGATCTGAACTGTCTTGGTGGAAGTCAATAGGTGTAGAAGTATTGGCAAGGCTCAGCACAATTTAGCTCTTGTTGTGGCTTCTGTGATCTTGCATGCTTTGTGTTTTGGATGGAATGAGTCCTTTGTTGTTTGCATTTAACTCGCAGAGGTACTTGTTTTTATTTTCTTTTTCTTTTTTTATCTTGTTCGTTTTTTATTCTCTTTTTGTCTTATTATTTGTTCTTTATTCTATAATAGTAGACACTGCTGCTTCTAGTATTATTATTATTACTACAGTCATGGGGCTTCAATAATAATGGTGGCTTCCATGTCCTTAATAGGGATGAGTGGAAAAGTAAAACTACAAAACCAATTCTAGATAAATGGGTTGCTTTGATGAGATGATGATGACAGCTGTTTTTCCTATAAAGTTTGTGTCTTCATAATTTTATTATTTAATTCTTTCCTTTGTTCTGTTGAGTTTTTCTTAGGATCTATACCTAATAGCAATTATAGATACACAACATAACTAGTAGCAAATTTTTGGAATACGCCAAAACTCTGTACCCTAAACCCCTTAAACCTTATGACATACTACGACGACAACGTCATCTTTAGGTAAGGTTATGACCTCTTAAAATCCATAGCGGTATCTTCCCATGTGGGTTATGAATAGGTGAGGTATGGTGGTTTAGAATGTCTCTTATATAGCACTGTTCCCAAATCTCAAGGTTTGAGGTTTAAGTGAGGAACCTTGACATATATGTATACTTGACACTGCAGTTGCACTCAAACAACATACTTTAGATGTCCCTTGAATTCCAACTTAGTTGCACTCAGTGGCAAGTAGAACAGAAAATGCAAAAATGTAACTAAAATGGCTTATACCTCCGCTTGTCCTTTTCAAGCTACCAGAGCGACACTTGGGAGACTTGGATATTTCTTGTTGTACCCTGTAAAACCATGTGTGATTGATAATAGTGCCTGTGGGCTATTTCATTCTCAGGAAAAGCCAGCATTCTATCTTTTCAATGATTTTGGCTTCATGAATATTTGAGGAAGTTGGAAGTAGGAACCTCTAATGAAACTGACACTGCAATTGAAGATTTTGACAAATGTGCAAACCATCGGTTTAACTGCTTCATTCAATTGTTTTCTTTATTTGATGGTTCCTATGTTTTAAGTCTTGTTCCAGTCTAATTCAATTGGAATGGCTTAAATACTTGGTTTTGGGTGCTGAACTTGTTGTGGGAAGTGTGTTGATAAATGTGTTGCTAATGGTGCTTAGTTATCCAATGCTTTGCAATTAACATTTAAATATGAGATAAGGACTTGTTTTCCTGCAAGGAAACAGAAATCTCAGATTCTCATAGATCTGAAGTCTTTTTTATTTTTTATTTTGCTTGATCCTCCTCTAATTAGGAGAAAAATGAATCCCTATGACTTTGATAGGAATTACTAAAAAACTTTGTAGAACAGATTTGACCGCTATAAATGAACTGATACTGAATAAACAAATATCTCCTCTTGATAGGCAAAGATTCTCTTTGAAAAGTAGTTTGGGTGTTTCTGTGTTTCTTTTCTCCTCAATGTCTCCTCTGGACCAGCAAAGATCTTCTTTGAAAAGTAGTTTAGGTGTTTTGTGTTGATTTTTTTTTTAATGGGTGTTTTGCTATGCACTGCTGAGCTGTTTGCTTAATGGAAGTTTTCATTCAAAAGAGATAAAAAAGGTCTTGTCCCTTCTGCTGGATCTTGAAGAATTCCCACAAGGCATATTTAGGCTGTTTGTTGTTGTAACTGTTGTATCCCTGCAGATATTTCTTTTGCTAATCATACAATCAAAAGTACACTTATTGTGATTCCTGTTACAGGAGTGAAAATAAGGATAAGATGCCACAAGAAGTCCAAATCAATTTCTTTTCAACTCATTTCAAGAAAAAATAACTCCTGTTGAAAGATCTTCAACATCCTCATTCAGGATTCCATCTTACTACTAAGGATCTCGAGTCTCAACTGATTCGTCTTAACCTGAACTGTTTACAGGCGGTAAATCCAACATTTCCATGCCGTCATTTAACAATAGCCCCTGGGTTGTTGAGATGGATGTTTTTCCCACAAAATTCATGATATAGTACTCTTAATTTAATATAAGTTGTGTCTAACACTAATTTAGGTTTATTACTATTTGTGATTTGAGAGTAAATAATCAAATCTATTATTACATACAATTTTAATTATTTTGTAATTAATTTTTATGGATTCCAGTTTATCAAAAGCTTCTTGATGTTGGTGTGTCCAAGTCACAGAGGTCGATGTGCATCTTTCAGTGTATTGTTTCTTTGCCTCCTATGACAATGCATAAAAAATATTTCTTTTCCTATTATTATTGATCGCTTGATGGTGGGAAAGCAATCGGAACATGATCTGAGTATCTGATTATTCAAGTTTTAATCACATAATTGCTATCAGCTTGATTACACTGTTGAAAGTGTATCTAAAAGGTTCATGATTCCTGAGTTTCAATAAAAGGGTTTTGATTTTTAAGTGATAGAATCAAGATTCAATTGAATGCTGGCTTGTAGGATTGCAATCTTTTCTTCCTGGTTTGGACCAATATACCATATTGATAGAATGCAGTAAGACTGAATTATAGATTGTAGATTGCAATTTTTTTATTGGATTAAGATACACATTGAAGTCTCTCTCTCTCTCTCTCTCTCTCTCTCTCTCTCTCTCTCTCTCTCTCTCTCTCTCTCTGTAGCTTTTTGGTTCTTGGGTCATCTTCAACATCATTCTGGAATAAGAGCCCATTTCCATTTGGTTCTTGGGGGCCTCTTAAGTCCTCTTCAGTTCCATCTCTTGGGTCACTTTCAATGTCATATCCTCATTGCTTGGTAGAAATCTGCATTCATTTGGCTGTGTATGTCTCTGTAGCACCCTTATTTATCGTTTCTTGGGTTATCTTCTCTCCCCGTTCCATTCTCTCTCAAATTCAGCAGACAAAAAGCTAGCCGACGGCCAAATTACGGTTCTGCCCTTGTTCCCTTCACCTCTCTCTCTCTCTCTCTCCCTCTCTCTCCCTCTCTCTCTCTCTCCTTTGAATACACTTTATGATCCGAAACACTACATGTGTATGCAACCCCACTTGGATGACTTGTGTTTATAATGTTGACACATGGGATTATCATTGAGTAACAGTCGCATCATCCGAATCTCCAACAGAAGCTTAAATTTGTGTTTTTAATATAAGATCACAATTTTCTGGGGCCCATTTGATGCTGTCGTTTCCTTTTGCCATGAAATCTGGTTGATTGATGCTATACAATGCATGTGAGTATCATGGTTGATTTTGGTAGGAAATTAGAGTTGTAATAACTAATAAAACCCCCCAAGCTTCGCAATCTTAAGAAGGATCACGTCCACATGACAACAGTCCACTTGCAAAAGTTAAAGTAGCAGAAATAACATGTGAGCAAACAGGTATTCCTCAAGCTTTATAATCTGTTGGCACTGTTTTGGATCCAAAGAACTGGTGTTATATGATCTCATGTAATTAGTTACAGTTTAAAAAATTAACTCGGCTTGCCGTTGACTCGACTGAAATGTCCCACGTCCGGTCAAGCTCACCGGAGGTATGCCTTAGGAGACTCAGGCTAGTCGAGTTTTAGCACTATGATTGTGGGGTTACAGAAGGCAAGAACTTCCATATTATGAGTTCTACTTTGAGAACTAACTGGCGCTTTTTCATTCAGTCAATAATCATGATTATAGACCTGTGGCCCGCATGATGAGTGCCAATAGATAGAAGATCTTATGGTGGGGGCCAGTTTTTTGACCGGCTTTGATTTCGCGATTACCATGATTGTTATTTGAGAGGTTAGAATTAGCAAAACTCGGATGGGTTTAGTCTCAGTTTAGTTGATGATGACAAGGGCCACTCCTGGGTGCCTCTCCAACTCATGGTCAAGTTCTACCCAAAAAAAAAAAAAAAAACTCATGGTCAAGACTGACAATGTAGGCAGGGAATTCTGTTCTTTTGAGGAGTCATCCTTATTATCCAGGTGAAAAAAGTCACGACACGGTCCTCACGTGAGAGGGGGAGAGGGAGAGTAAAAAGCAGAGAAGGTAAGGGGAAAAGGAGAAGAAAGGCATGGACATTTCTGCATTATTGCAGGTCACGCCTCCCACCAACTGTGATCTATGAGTGCAGCACCCAAAGACATTCACATGGCCACCCTTTTTCTAGTCCTTAGAGTGGGGTCTGGTCCATACCTACCTTTTTCAATTCCTTGTCTACGAAAATTTTACATGAGGGCTACTTTACCAACATACATGAAAATGATATAGGACATTAAATAGGTGGGCGTTGATATATGATACCCGGGTATTTGTGCAAATCCAATGTATCCATGGTTCGATACTGCATATCCTACTTTGAAAGTTCATTACTTCTTTTAGTTCTTAAGATTTTTATACTTCTCAAAATATAAAAAAATGTTAGAAAGGATGGTTTGCATGTGGATAGGAGGGTTTATATGTACCGGTATGGATTAGTTTTCGGCTGTTGAGAATCGAGTGTCCCTCGGACTCAAGGCCAAAGGCTCCTGGATTGGGCATGGAGGGAGATAGGGGTGTAAAAAAAAACCGGAAAACCGTCTAACCGAACCGAACCGAACCAAATCGCGGTTAATAACCATATTTCACGGTTCGGTTACGATTACGGTTAATGAAATCCAAAAACCGCACGGTCCGGTTCGATTACGGTTTTTCATAATAATTCACGGTTATTAACCGAACCGAACCGTATAATATGGTTCGGTTAACCATATGCGGTTAACCGTATCATTTACAAATAAAAGAAAAAATAAGGGGGCTAAATGAAATATTTCTTACCTTATTTAATTGCTCATTATGTGTCATTTTACTTTTAATCATTCACATTTATCCCCTTATGTGAGGAAGGCATTCACCGATTATTAACCGTAACCGAACCGTTTAATACGGTTAACCGCAGTTACGGTTTTTCACGATTTTTGTGGATACGGTTACAGTTACGGTTTTGAAAGACAGAAAACCGCAGTTACGGTTCGGTTAACGGTTTTTCCAAATTTACTGGTTAACCGAACCGTTACACCCCTAGAGGGAGATACCTTGGGTTATAAAAAAATGCCAGAAAGGAATATAGACAATGATAATTTCATTAATTCAAACATGACTTAAAGGAAAAATTGGGATACCCATATCCGTATCTTTATCCTAAATTTCTTAAAGTGCAGAGTCATATGTACCCGTATTCGTATCTTGCCATCATAGGCGTTGATGTATGATCCATGCCTTTAATCACCTTTATGAGAAATTCATAAGACTTTTGCCTCTACGATGTGGACCACATTGAAGGTATTGCTTTTGATCTACAAGCTACAAATACCTTCATTCCTTCATGTATCTATATATGTGTGGTCTTAGAGTTTACTGCTCCTTGGGAGGGTTGGTGTCCCACAACTGTCAAGCCAAATTTATGAAGTCTCCTTTCATTAAAAGAAACCCTATCGCCTATATCATACACTAGTCAAACCAAATTTTTAGTTTCACTTGAACGAGAGTAGCAATTCTACATCCTATGTGGATGACAAAACATTATAGCAAGTAAAATTCATACATACTAGATGATATAAATTAAATTTTTACTGATGAATCTAGGATAGATGATAGACCTACAAAGCTTGATCCATGCAGGAGCCCATGAATCCACGAGTTTCAGTTACTTATGATCCATCCAAGGACGCTATTTAGAGGCGTAAAAAAAGGAGGAAGAAAAGGAAGTTGTTCTCTCTAAAAAAAAAAAAAAAAAAGACTCCATTTCAGTTAGGCGTCCAAATTGAATTTTTTCGACTGATTTGGAATTTCGGTAAAATGTTTAGGAGTTATATTTTTAAGAAATAAATAAAACTAAAATATACATATATGCTAGAAAAATAAAAAATAGAAAATAAAATATGAAATATAACTTAAGTGTTTAATTCATTATAATAAAATAACATTATAAGATATAAGTATAAAAAATAAGCACATTTCTTATCACAATAAAGTTTAAACACGATTTTTCGTAACAATAAAGTTAACAATCTTTAAGATAGAAGTTTGGACACATTTCCCACAATATTTTGGTTATTTCAAAAATGTTAGAAACTTCTACCATTTCGGTCAATTTCGGCCCAAATCTATGTTTTTAGCTGAAGTTGACCAAAAGTTAACTCCAAAAGTTATAATATGCATTTTGTTTCAGCTTTATTACTAATATAAAAAAAATATGTGGCCATTTGGGCCGAAACAAAGCGGAATTGATAACTATGATTCCCAACCATCACTGGCATTTTCTCATGGAAAAAATAAATATTTTCTAATGAAAGCACCATTTTCATGTTTGGTATGATCCATTTTTTCTAGGAAAATCATTTTCAAATAATACATTGTGGTTCGCGCACTATTGAATTGGTAGTGCTTAGCTGAATAATATACTATTTTTATGTCATATGTCCAAGCATAGGTACTGAAAAACTCTTTTTCAGTTACTAGTATCTACATTTCTCTCTTTTTACAAAGGTGATTCTCATTTCTTTTCTTCATTCTTTTAATATTCTGCCATTGGTGATGGACAGATGCAATGGTGTCAAGAAGAAAAATACAATGCTTATGATAATATCAAGACAATGTGGTCAGATGATTCCAAGATACTTTTGTAATGAACTTCGAATCCAACGATAGAAAGAATGACAAATGCAAACAACAAAAGCTTATCGTGATTTTTTGAGGGTTGAAATGTTGCTTAACAGTATGTGATGATAAGAAAAAAAAGCTCAAACAACATAATTTAAAAAACTTACCATGCTTTTGGGGGCCTCATTTGCCTCCTTCATGCTTGAATTGGTTCAAATTGATAGTAAAAAAGAAGGCTTCATTAGAAGAATACTAAAGTGGTGCCCACTTTGTGTCAAAAGAGGGTTCACTTGTTTTTACCCAAAGAAAAAAAAAAAAAAAAAAGTGGGTTCACTTGGGTAGAATGGGCCTTCCAAGGGCCATGGACTTATATAACACTTTTTATTGGGGCCATTACAAGCCCTGAAATTGCATGGGATAGCCTACCTGTGGGGCCCACCTAAAAAAACATGAAAAGGTAGAGTGGGTTTAGAGTTTTCCCTGTCACCAACCTGTTTCACTACATTTTTTAGGGCCTTGGAATTGTTCAAACCCTATCATTTGATAAAGCCAGATGGGTTTCAAAATTCTGTGATGTTTCCAATGGACTATACAATTCATGTGTGTAAAATTTGCGCAATTGCTAATTCACCTTAGGGCTTAGAAATTGGATCGATCACTAAGGACAAGGTAGATCCCACTAGCTAGGCCATTCCAAGCTTAGGGAAGGTCTGGCCATCCACAATTTTCCTTGTATGTATATTACACAAGATAGCTAAGCTGAGCTCATACCTGTACAGTATTCCGGCTAACAAATAGTAATCAGCCATGATTATTGAGTCAAAATTACTAGCTATTCAATTAACTAGTATTGAACGCAAGTTCTTACCAGGGTTGCAAATGGGTATCGGAATAACCACGGTCTTTGGTTTTTAATAAAGCAGGTATGAAATATATTTTTGAATCAAGGAGAAGTCTGGATCCGCATCTGGATCCATTAATATAGGATGCAAAATACTCAAATCCAGAAAGTGATCCTTGTGTGTTCCAACTAATCGAAATCTAGAATGATTCGTTTCACATATTAATATGCTCAATAGCGTGAGTTATATTCATATTTGACAGTCTAATTGGCATTAATCATATACCATTTAATAGTCCCACTTATATACTTTTAAAAAATATTTTTAAAGCATTTTTGTGCGTTAAAAATAATGCACTCTACATATTATTTCGGATCCAAATCAGAAAGGATCTCTCTGTTTTTTTCTTTTTAAGTGTATGACAGATCCAGATACAATATATAGGTTCTCTATCGGATCCAATCCGTACAGCCACCGTGGTTTTGCACCGGATCCAACCAATTTGCAACCCTCATTCTGACCAGTTACTAATACTATTTTTTTCTAGTGGATTTAATAATTGGGTCTGGTTCCAACTTGTATACTAGTATATAGTATAAATAATGTTATGATTATGCACTTGGGCTTTGAGTTCGGCCCATAGTTAGCCCGCGTCCAGTCGAGTCTATTGGAGTTGGTCCAAGTCGGGTACACAAACCACAAATTGGGTTCAGGTCCTGGTCCATTATGGACATGGCCCGAACCTGATTACATTCCTAGACCCATGTGACCTTAAGTCCTTATTAGAAAATATTTAATTCACCTTTACCAATCAAATCTATCAACTACCAACTTGATAGTGGATTTGCAATCATATTCCTACCACTATCCATCAAAAGAACCACCAGGAACTCTTGCTTAGAAGGTGAAGCTAAATAATTTGTGAAACTACTGTTTAGTTTATCATTGACTGGTTGAGCATTCAATTCTCCAAGCGTATATAATTAGGATAAACCCATCTCATTTGATTAAAGAATCCTTTTAAGCATCGGGCTGATATGGGCCATCTTTTCAGCTTGGGTCTGCGCTTAAGATTCATAGTAGGTGTCGTGTGGAAAGTCTACTTTTTGTGGTTGTTTGACATAAAACTGATTCAAATAAATGTGTGGAGTGCTTTAGATCACAATACCTAAATGAGGTATTCCTTGACCTGACCTGACCTGACCTGTCTGGATAGGCCAGTTCGCACCAAAAATTGAAAATATGCTTACCCAAGAAAAACTTTTAGGTCCATAAGGTGGACTATTGGTGGAATATGCCGCCACAACAAGCTCAAATGTAAGCCCATATAGCCCATTGTAGATAGACGCGGTCAATCTAGGACTTATCCTGATCCAAATCCCACCTCAAACAAGCCCAATCCAAATTAAATTCTCTTGTGGGCAGTGGAACATGGGCTTATTTGGCCCAGCCCAAACTTTAAACCCCTTGTCAAGTAGTCTCTGTTGGAATAGAATTTTTTCTTTTTGTGAACAGAAGTCTGTTAGCTTTTGCTTTGGTGGCAGTATGCTGATGCAACCCAGCCTTTCAGATTGAATGAGATAATCCTACAATCTCTCACATATCTTAACCATCATTACCTGCACATATCTCCACTGCATTTGCACACTATAGACCAAAGGAATCTCTCACCTTTTTTGAGGTTTCTCTCTTCTATGACCTACTCTGTTTCTTGCTCCCCACTATAAACTGCCCCAAAAGTATATAGATAAGACTCACCTCATTTTTCTCTCTCCATTTATTATAACTCTATATATATGCAGTCAAAAGGCACCCTTTCTTTCATCATTCTCCTACCCATCTACACTTTTATTTGTCTGGTTCTTTTTCATTCCACCTGAGCTCTGGTGGGTTTTGGCCCACTCACTTCTCAAAGGTATTTGCTCCATCTAGTCTGCTTTTTATGTTCTCTTGTAGTGTTGTGTGGGTTATACTCCATCCATCCCCTTCTCTGTTTTTTATGCACCATACTACAACCACCCAAAGGAAGTTGGCAAACCCATGTCAGTTTCCCCCTCATTTACTCTAGCTTTGTATATCAAGTCAGAATACAGCCTTTCCTTATTAGCCTTTCCTTATTATTCTCTACTTCTTCACTAGTATGGATTTGGTTCTTTTTAAATTTCTTAGCTTGAGCACTGGTGGATTTTAGATCTTTTGCTTCCCAAATGTACTTGCTTTAATGGGTCTGCTTTGTATTATCTTATAGTTGAGTGTGTGTGTGTGTGTTTAATTTTATTTTTTTTCTGTAATAGATTTGCTATTTTCATCCCTCTTGTTCTGAGATCTAGGTGTTTCTTCTCTCACAGGCAGGTTCTCTATTTATCTCCTGCTGTGTGAATGTTGGTGGGTTCTTCTGAACTGTTCTTATGATGTCAGATTCTTTGTAGCTTCTTTCTTGGAACTCAAGTGGGTCTTGCTTCTGCCGCCTTCCAAGGTATTGATTCCTTGCATTTTCTTCTTCTTCTACTCTCTCTCTCTCTCTCTCTCTCTCTCTCTCTCTCTCTCTCTCTCTCGCGCGCGCGCGGTTGGTCATTATCTACCATAATTTAAGGTACTATGGCCGATATCTGGGTACCCTGCCTCCCTTGAGGACTTCTGATGTCCTTTACCAGCTGACCTGCCTGATCTACAGCAAGGGAGCTACTGGGCTTTGCTTGATCTTAAATATTTCCTACTGTTTTCAGGAAAAGTTCTCATGTCTTCTTTTCCCTGTGCTTTTCTTGCTGTTTACTTAACTGGGTCTTGTTCAAAATTATCTGTAATGCATTCCTTTTTCATCTATGTAATTCTACTCCCCCACAGTTAACTGCCTTTTATTTTGTTATATTTCCCCTGCTTTCCATTTCTTGATGTACCTTCTCATGGTTTCTCTTTGAGGATTTGGTTCCTTTTCATGTTCTTCCTTTGGCTTCTGGGAGATCTTAACCAGTTTCATCTCTTCTTCAAGGAATAGATTAAAAGATGCAAAAATAATAATAAATCTTTGTTTCTTTTGTATTTGCTGTGTTAGATTTAGTGGGTCTTGCTTGAAATTCTCTTTAATACGTTACTTCTTCTGATTTTCAGTTTATCGAGTCCCTTCTTGACTATTTGGCACACAATGCCGCCTTCCTACTTTCCCCTGCGGTGGGAGAGCACAGGAGATCAGTGGTGGTATGCCTGCCCCATTGACTGGGCCGCTGCCAATGGCCACTTCGACCTCGTCCGTGAACTCTTACGCATTGATGCCAATCTCCTCATCAAGCTCACCTCCCTCCGCAGAATTCGCCGCCTAGAGAGTGTCTGGGACGACGACGCCCAGTTTTTCGATGTGGCCAAGTGCCGTTCACTTGTTGCCAAGAACCTCCTCCTTGAATGTGAAACAAAGAAAGGGAAGAATCCTCTGATCCGTGCCGGCTATGGGGGATGGATTTTATACACTGCTGCCTCAGCTGGAGATGTTGCCTTTGTTCAAGACATACTGGAGAGAGATCCACTTCTTGTTTTTGGGGAAGGAGAGTATGGCGTCACTGATATTTTATATGCTGCTGCCAGGAGCAAGAATTCTGTGGTTTTCAGGCTTCTGTTTGATCATGCGGTTTCACCACGGTGTTCTTTGGCTAGTAGTGCTGGTGAGTCAGATGATCGAATGTCTGATGTTCCTTCAGTTTTCAAGTGGGAGATGACAAATCGCGCCGTCCATGCTGCTGCAAGAGGAGGGAATTTGGAGGTTTTGAAGGAGCTTCTTGGAGATTGCTCCAATGTTTTGGCTTATAAAGATGTTCAGGGTTCTACTCTCTTGCATGCCGCAGCTGGTAGAGGACAAGTGGAGGTGAGGCTTCCACCTTGTGAATGTTCTTTCATAAATATGTATTCATTTACTAGGTGTTTTCATATGATGCGCAATCCCAAAGAAAAGAGGCAAAGGGGAGAGGTTTTTTTTTAGTTTGACCCATTATTAGTATCAGTATGCCTGCCTTTTGGTATTATGGTCCATTGATCAGGCAGGCTTCTCTGTCCTGTAATTGGCCGTGCCGACCTTAGCAGATGATCACCCATCCGATGAGATTATACAATTTAAGTCACAACTAGAGACTAACATTCACTAGGCAGATGTTTAAGGTTATTCAATGAAGATTTTCACATATCTCACTAGGCAGATGTTTAGGGTTATTGAATGAAGATTTTCACTTATCTTATATCAAACTGTTGAGCCCATTGTATGAAGGATTTGGATGGCTATGTTCAACCAACTTGTACTGTTTGTTGGACTGAGTCAAGGCTCAATCATATATTACATATTTCCTCATATGTATTAAATTCTGCTTCTGTGATCCTTTTTCTCCATGCATCTCAGCTTCTTGGGACTAATCAGATATATTGCTCTTGCTTTAAAACTACATACCATTGTTCATTTGGGTAAGTATTGGCTATTCAGCACAACTAATTAGCTCTTTCTATATAGGATGCCATTTTCTTGCTTTAGACTACATTTTCATGGTTCAATCAGTATTGCCGCAATTAGTGAGCTGTTTCTATATATGGTTCTGTCTTCAATTTGTGAGCTCATTTTCTTCTACAATTGGAACTGTAAAACAATCCACTCAATACACAGGTGAACAACAACAAAAAATGATTTTCTTTTTGGAAAAAAACAATAACAAAAGATGGAAACACTAGTCAATGACAATTGACAGGAATTTTGGTGGGGCTCTATTCATGATGGAAATCACAAATGGCTCACCCAAAGAAGTAAATCACATGGTTACCCTGGCTGGGTGGCCCTTTTGTTGTCATCGGCGATGCCTCATCATGTTTTCCATTATTGAGTGGCTAAGGGGTGATTTCTGCCATTTAGCAGGGCTCATTGGTTGAGCTTTATTTACCAAAAAAGAAAAAAGAAGTTTAGTGAATAACCATGTCTTAAGCTGGTGATAACTCTAAAGAACTCGTGTCTTGCTCTACCAATAAATTTTGTTGCTATTGCACTAAGGAAAAGGGAAATGTCAAATGACTAAAGCATCCTTTCCTCTTAATTATAACTTGGCCATCAAGTAGCACATTTCCGTTTAATAAAAATATCTCAAAATTGGTCACACCTTGTAAATTTGGTTTTGATGTCTATAGATAGATCCTGAATAACAATTGTAACTTATACATAGGCGCAGTGTTTGCATCATCTTTGGATATAAGATATTGAGTGTTTGGTACAAAGACTTTATACACCCCAATTTGCCTATGCACTGGAGAAATGTTTTGAAATATTTTGTATTATATTGTAGGAACAAACCGCAACAGGGCTACATAAATGCCATATCATATTTGAATAGTAGCTTCTTCTTATTATTATTTTTTGGTAATGTTAGAAAGTACCATGTGTGAACATGCAATTCAATGTGGATACAGGCATCAGAGACGGCATTTTAAGTGACATCTTTTTTACTTAGTGCGTAATGCAATTGAGATCTCATAGCTCAATTTAGCATAAATTCTTAGCAAAAGTGTACGATGTTGGTTTTAAGAGATTTAGAATATAGAAAACTTGGTGTTTTGTTTTTGTATGGGAGTGTTGTGGAGACATTTTCCCTGTTCTGCATCAGTTAAAGTCTAGAGCTTATCCTATTGTATTAGGAAGTGTGTATATAGGTTTTTGAGCAAAGCTTAAAAAATAAAGCCTAGTGGGGTTTTAGGAAAAACTTTTTCACACACGCACTCAAGTCCACTTCACTTTGGTTTGTTTACCTCAGTGGACCATTCAATTGGTAGGAGCGATGATGAAAATGTTTGATCCTTTATCAACCATGAATGGAAGTGTTTGGTCCCAAACAACTAGCAGTTCTTTTACAGTTGTTTTACCAACACATTAAGTGGCAGCAAGGGTGTGGGTCACCCACTGGCAGCTGGCCATGGTATGATCAATCCTGGTTCTGCATAGAGTTGTCGTATTCAGCTGGCTTATTCTCTGAAACAGAGTTTGAATGA
The DNA here is from genome assembly GCA_038049695.1 of Cinnamomum chago. Classification (NCBI taxonomy): domain Eukaryota; kingdom Viridiplantae; phylum Streptophyta; class Magnoliopsida; order Laurales; family Lauraceae; genus Cinnamomum; species Cinnamomum chago. The sequence continues at coordinate 21,738,324 of CP142462.1, read as the reverse complement.
TGAATAATCTACAGAAGCAAAAAACGTTATCTTATACGCTTGGCAGATATCGAATTAGTGCATCATCTAATCCTTGATTGAAGGCTGGCACAAGTCGGGCACTGAACTGCGGTCTTTTTGTGGTATAAAGTTTGGAAGGGTGCTGCCAGCTACCACTGGAGAACATTTTGGGTTGCAAAGTTGAGCTACCATTCTCATAATGGGAGAGTGCCTATTTTATTTTGTTTGTTGCTGTGCTATGAGCATTATAAGAGAAAGAAACTACAAATATTTAATAAGAAAGCGATTAGGACCGCTCATTTGTTTGCTCATAGTAGGTTCATCTCATGGACATTCACCTCCAAGGTCTTCAAAGGGGTCTTGGTGGCTTCTGTGTTGAAAGGAGGTCCTTGAGATTTGTTTGGGTAAATTCTAGTTGCATGCCATTATATATAAATAATCAGGCCATATGGCCATAGTTGAGAATTACAGTATTTTTTTTTCTTGTTTATTGGAGCAGTTGCTTTCAGTCCGTATTATTTTTGTGTGGAAATAGGGAATCAATGTGTCTATTGTGGTAACTATATCACTGGTGTTAAATGTATTCGGGCATAATTCTATCTGTCCTGCCAGAGTAATTTCACTTTGCTCTCCACACGCACATCCTAATCACTTGTTGAAATATAAATTACTCTCGAGTCTTGCCATATATTTGGATTCTTTAAGTAATAATTCTGTCGTACAGGTGGTTACGGATCTGGTGCAGTCTTTCGATATCATCACCTCCAAAGATAATCAAGGTAACACAGCATTGCATGTTGCAGCTTACCGGGGCCATTTAGCCGTGGTGGAGGTTCTAATTCAGGCATTTCCCTTGCTGGTATGTTCTACAAACAATGCTGGTGATACTTTCCTCCATTTAGTGGTATCTGGATTCAGAACTCCTGGCTTCCAAAGGTTGGATCGACAAATTGAGCTCATGAAGCAGTTAGTCTGTGGAAAGATTGTAAATCTGCAGGAGGTCATCAATCTCAGGAATAATGATGGAAGAACTGCGCTTCATATGGCCGTCATTGGCAACATACATTCTAATTTTGTGGAGCTCTTGATGTCTGTGCCACTAATTGATATCAATATCCGTGACATTAATAACATGACTCCATTAGATCTCCTTAACCAACACCCTCGATCTGCCTCATCGGAAATTTTGATAAAGCGGCTGATTTCTGCTGGAGGGATATCGAATTCACAGGATTATGTGGCTAGAAGCGCCATAGCTTCTTCTCTAAAGATGCAAGGTCCTGGTGGCAGCCCAGGGACTTCTTTTGGAATCTCTGACACAGAGATACTCTTATACACTGGCATTGAAAACATATCAGATGCCAGTGGTGATCGAGGGAGTGGGAGGCCAAGTTCTTGCTCAAGCACCAGCAAGAGTGAAATCTGTCAATTTGAAACCACCAACAGGTCAGGGCATAGGAAATCCAGTTCTGCTAATTATGCAACAAGACGTTTGAAAATTCTCATTGGTTGGCCACACCAGAAAGAGAAGAAAATCAGTTGCAATTCAGGAGATGCATCTAAGGGGTATGAGGACAGTGATTCATTGGAGTCTCGCAAGAAGTTATGTGATTTGGAAAACACACCAACTTCACTGCGACAGCGTTTCTCAAAGCCATCATCGCTTCCTAACAACAAGCGAACTCTCTCTGTGAGGAGTGCTTTGCCAAGCCCATCAACTAAGAAGAAATTTGCTGCAGGCCTGATGCAAGGCGTAATTCAAGCCATGCCACATTTAGCTCTTCCTTCCCGCTCACCATCAGGTCCTTTCTCGGTCTCCTCAAGGTCTTCACCGACATTGGATAAGAAGGACATTGTATTGGAAAATAAGATTGATGAGCCATCTTGCTCTAAACCGTCTTTTAACGACGGAACACCAAGAACGTCTCCAAAGTCAAGCTCAGCTAATAGTAAAAGGTTGATGAACCACTACTTCTGTTTTGGTGCACAAGGCCTTTCTGTGGAGGACTCAATTGTTGGGCATCAAACAAATCGAGCCTACAAGCGTTCGGTTCCCTCAGTGGCTTGATGAATCAGTTACAGGAGTAGAAGTGCATTTCCGATAATATTCTATAACAAGGGCTCCTTTAGCAAGGTTTTTAGCACTGACATCTTCTCAGCCTTACTATCTATCCTGGGTACTGTACCAAGGTCAGCATGGTCTGTCACTAATTCTTAGACCGTGTGTGTGTGTGTACACAGTGTCTAGATTATTCGTTAGGTATGGTTGTTTGTGTGAACCATGTAGTTCAAACTACTCTTGAAATAGGCAGTGGAACAAATGTTCTATCCCCAAATCTTTTCATGCTTTTGTTTTTCTCCTTGTCTGAACTCTTGAGCAGAAGATATCTACTTGATGTCTTTGTAAGTTAATATTGATATGAATGCATATTGGAGTTTGTTCTATGAATTCATTCTACTGATTTGAATGCATCTTGGAGTTCTATGAATTTTTTCATTGGAAGTACCAATTTTCATTCCATGTGTTGCATCCAATGCGCCTTGCATTCATACATGCTAATGTAGTTATATGGGCAAGTTTCACAGGTCTTTGCTAAGTGCTATTCGTGTGGTCCTAGTATTTACCAGTTTCCATTTACATAATCCTATTAACACTTGGGTTTTGGTAAAATTGTTCAAACTCAAGATTAACTTGTGCATATGCGAACTATCTATACTCTAGTTCTCTTCATAGTATCCTATTCCTATTGTGGTGGGTTGAAGAGACTCAATGAGCTACCAGGTTGAGTTGACTAGGAAACCTAACTAGTTGACCAATCAAGGCAGTAAATTAACTTCAATATTTTATTCAACCACATCATCATCATCATCATCAAAGCCTTATCCCCAACTATGTTGGGTCAGCTACATGAATTTTATTTCACCAATCCCATCCATCCGGGCCAAATCCTATCTACAATTCTACATGAATTTTATTTCACCAATCCTATCTATCTGCTTCCATCTATGTTCTCTTCAGCTTACCCTTTTCCTTGACGGACCATCTATCTGCATAGAAGAATGTTCTGCACCAATGCTGATATTAGCCAATGTCGGACATGGCCGAACCATCTCAAACCATCTCAAATGAGTCTTTGTTAATTTATCACCTATTGATGCCACCCTTTGCTCCCGCATTCTTCTTGACAGAGTCATCTCTACTATACTCATTTTTTTTCTTATGTTGTTTTTTTTTTTTTTTTAAATGGCCAACATTCACTTTATAAATAATAATAACTGGTCTCATCACAGTCTTGTAAATTATTTTCTTCAATATTATAAGTATTCGTTGAGCACAAAGTGCTCTAAAAGTAAGCTTCCACTTCAAATCATCCCGTATAAATTTAATATTTAATCATACTAGTGAGTGTTTATTGCCCTTCAATGTGCTTGCTTCTCTAGCCCTGCTGTGTGCTGAACCTGCTCTTTTTCAATAGCTGCAGTTGTAGCCTGGCGTTGTCTTCTTTTCAATTGGTTATGTTGTTCGATCGGCTGGTTCTGCTTTTTGTATCCCGTTCTGGTTTGCTGGTTGGAAATTTGTTTTGTTCTCTTTCCTTGCTAGCCCGGGTTGTGGGCTTTTGGGTCAGTTTATTTCTCCCTCTGATGACTCGTTTTGTTCTTCTTCTGCCCGCTGTGGGAGGCCATATTCCAAATGCATCAGTATAGCTTGTACTCTTACCGGGGTGTTGAATGGTGGAGTTATTCCTTTTATACAGGGGCTTTCCCGTCCTTTTTTGGGAGAGATTAATGTACTCACCTTCAAAAACACATGCATGCGCATCAAAAACACACATGCATGCGTGCACACAGATCATCTAATTCATACAAGATCTACAAGGCCGTATGGGTCCAAGCACATATTCACAAAAGCTGAATATGAATTCTGCAAGCCAGTGCAGAACATATACTTTGCAGTATTCAATCTGGATAAATTCTCTTTGATTGTGACTCATTTCATCTATTATGTTAAGAAAACTCTCTTTGATTGTGACTCATTTCATCTATTATGTTAAGAAAACTGTTCTCTCTCTCTCTCTCTCTCCCTCCCTCCCCCCGGTCTTCCTGTGCGGGTATACTGTGTGAGACAACTGGTGGGGTCCTCTATGCCCCCATGGTTTTTTACACCCATCCAAAGGGGATGCAGCGGTGCATTGAAAACATTATGCCTTGTAAAATCACTAAGCTTGATGGTCATGGATCAAGGGGTTATGATATTGAATGGACTTTAAATTTTGTACATGGGTAGGTCCTATCCGCCACCTTCCCAGTAATATTTGAAAGAGAGAAGAAACAGTCTAGACTCTATGGGGTCCGCTGGGATATGTACTAATGAGACTCCGGATCCTGTGAGGATTTCTCCCACGGTGACCCTAAGTGGACCAATCAAGGTCCGCCCTCACGGTCACTGTGGGAGAAATTCTCAGATCATCCACTAGTCATGGTTAGTAAAGCCCACCATATTACAAAGAGAACTTCACACACTGATAAGTCTAGTAGTAAACCAAACTAACATCAAGTAGAAATTCTGCCTCCTTTAGGCAATTAAATGAGAAATAAGTACTTACAATAAGTTTGATGTTATTGTGACAGTGAACGTTGCTCCCATAAAAGCTGGTCATAGGTCCACTAGGGTAGAACTGGGATGAAGCATTGGCCGAGTGGTTTAGATCTTTGAAAGATGGGAGTCTGCATTTATAGATTTAATTTGAATCACTTGCCTAATCAACACAAGTTAATCTTGTATTATCATTACCTGGAAAACAAAGAAAAGAACACGATCTATTAACTGAAATTCCTTGATTTGGGTCTTACACAATGGATCCAAATCTGATGAATCTCGCAACAAAAGATTTAAATCGGATGAATGGGGACTGCAATTTAATGATCCATATGGTTAGTTTTTTATGTGCCCCTTAATGAATGTGGAATGTCCCATTCAAATCAGATGTTCCTATCATGGTATCCATCAATGAATGTCCCACCTATAGACAGCCAAAGAAAGTGTACATGAATCATCTGGAGGCAAGGACTTTTCGATCGAGTGCGACGGTTAGGATGTTCCATCAAGAAAGAAAGGGGGGTTTCTAGCAGGGGCCCACCAAATAAGTAGTCACAATCACTTGAACATGGGCAGGGTCCCACTTTAGGAAATTCCAAAGGGATTGATACTTATTAGAGAATCAACCTTTCCCATCTCTTCCCAAGAAAGTTAGAAGGGAAGATCCAAAAGATTGAAAAGGAAGGGAATGCATTATCTATCATTACAGCCCACAGGTAGGTGTGAATATAGCTCATTATAGAAGTACCCTAGTTGCCTGCCAAATTGTCTTATACCCTTTAGTACATAGTTGTATTTTCATGAGGACATATCAGCGGAATACAGGAGTGTTGATAAACAAAGGGGCAGTTTCTTAGCAAGAAATTTTCTTGCATAAAATCCCCTTAAATTTGAAAAAAATGATGGAGATGCCAAACACTTCATAAGGACGACAAAAGACTTCAAAATAACCCGACATGTAAATATCACATAAAAAAGTATATTCCACAATACCACGGAATGGTAAAAAAAATAAAAATAAAATGTGGTAGGAGGCCCTTTATTGCCATTATGAAATATTTGGGCCCTCTGTAGATTTTAATTTTTTTTTAACTTTAAGGAGTTCTTTTCTCGTAAGAACTCTTTTGTCTTTTTAAAGCCTATATAGATGCAAGGAAATTGGAAATTGCAGACACCGCACACTAATTCAAATCCCAAAAGGTCAAGGTTCATTTGAATATCCACCTTATATTCTTCTCACTTCTCCTCTTTAATCATTCTTACCGACCATGAATCCTGTATATTCAATTCCACGAAAGGAAAATAAAAAAAATGGGAAGAAAGGAGTTTCCCACCCATTGTTTTTTTCTCATTTCTCCACCTAATTAGGTTCTAAGATTGTCATTTCCTCTGCATCCAAACGACCAATAAGAAAACGAAAAAAAATTAAAAAAAAATGATGAAGACACTTATGCATTTCATTTGTAGTTTGAGAGTGAAGATTCCAAATGCCGGAGGCAGTTCCCTTGAAGTTTCACGCGCATTGCTCCAGCAAAACACCATCTTTGGCTTTTCACCTTCTTTTCTGTACGTGGAAAGAGCTTCTCAAATCAAACAAAAGCGTCAACTTCTCAGTGATATTGTATTCTCAGAAATACAAACCGTCCTTCTTTAATCCTTCACCCTCTCTGATTATTTCGAAGTCCCTCTCCATCTCTCTATCTCTCCTTCTAAATACTTCTCCTTCTTCTTTCACTTGTTTCCTGTCTTGGTGTGCATAAAGTTGCAAAGCCATGGAAAAAACTTCCCATGCTCCAGATTCTTTTGTGTCCGACAACATCAACAACAATGGAAAGGTATGAAAATCTTGGCTTTTTCCTGTCTTTGTTTTTTTTCCACTTGTTCTTTTAGTGATTTTTATTTGTGGGTTTTGGGTCCCCTGGTTAGAGATTTCAATGGGTATTCCCGGACTTTGGTTATGGAGTTCTTGGTGGTGTTGTTTGAGTTATGGTTCATGGATTTTGGGCTAGTCACTGAGAGAGTTTTGTTGCTGTGTATAGTGTCGGTGGTGTTAGTAGTCTTTTAATAGTTTAGAATGCTGTGTGGACTCCCTTGCGAAACTTATACATGCGTCAAGCAAATCATTGGGATGTGGGATGAAGATCTGATAGGTTATTAAAAGTGATTATCCAAAATGGGTGCTAGTTTAATAATTAATGTACAGCGGAAATAAAACAGGGTAAAACGGTATATCTATCAATCACACACCACAAAAAGGCCCGCTATCAACATGGAGAATTTTTTTTTATGAGAGGAATCATCGCAATATTACACGTTTGGTAAATAGTTAGGATTCCTACTGACAACACTAAACCACATCCAATGTTCGTGTGTTTTTCACTAATTTCTCACAATCTATGGCACATTAATCCCTAAAATTTCATCCCTCGGTCGCTTCTGTTATTCTAGAGATTCCAGACCGTTCGGATCATGCAAATGGGGCCTACATAAATAAAAAAGAATTTACTTCTTATGGTCTTGACTTTTTTGCAAATATCTTAAAATCCATGAAGATTCTAAGGGTGAAATTTGACCCCATGGCCACTTTTGGCCTTTTGGAGATTTTTGAATGCTTCAGATCGTATCTATAGGGCCCACATGAAGCAGAAAATTGGGAAAATGGCCAGTCCTGATATCTCGTTTTTGGCACTATGGCATGTAGACGGTTTTGAATTTTTCACAATTTTTTCATCATCCATGAGGAATTAGGATCCCAAATCTGAGCGTCCGGCCAATAATGCAAATGGGTTCCACATAAGTTGAAATATCGTCATCTATTGGTCTATACATTTTTTAAAATATCTCCAGATCTATGATTAATCAAGGGCTGATATTGGTTTTTGTAGCTGTATTTAGCATTATGAAGATGATCGGTGGTTATGATCATCATTTATTACTCCACAGTATCAGAAAATTTGAAAAACTACTGTCCGTTGCAAATGACGTACTTATCTAGGGCTGCATAAAAAATCCGGTATCGCTGCAAAACATAACCAAACCGAGCGGTTCGGATCGGCTTATAGTAGAGCGGTTCGGCTAACGGTTTGAAAATAATAAAAACCGCATACATCGGTCGGTTATCGGTTTGAGCTCACGATTAACCGCTTAAACCGAACCGACCGTATGTAGTAACTTAAGTGTTGCTTTTTTACTATTTTAACATTAGGGTTTCATTTTTTACTACTTTCAAAGTTACATTCAACAACTCCATTCTCACATGAACTCAACCGTCAACACTGCCTCGGTGCATCTCCTCTAATCTCTCAAATGTTTTTTGATACTTCATTGCAGATAGAGGGATTACTGTACATGATGTTTTCCTTCCATCATAATTTCTACATCGTTTCAATGAAGTTTTTATCAAAAGGCTGCACTCTTGAGAATGCTAGAAAAGCTAGTAGAGCCTAGCCTTTTGATGGTTGGTTTTGGTCTCACCTAACCAATGTGTTAAGAAACCTTCATTTCTGAAAAATACAGTGGGTTCCGATACAAATTCCTTTTGTGTGTGACTTTTCCTGACATGAACAATTATTCTATTGTAATTCCAAATAGTATAATGTGAAATGAATGTTTCACTGCAAGTTGGTTATTACTTTTTTTTTTCTGCGCTTAAGTTTAGTTTAAACTCTCTTTTTGGAGTAGAATTATTTTTTATATGTGTTTAGTCTAGTTTGGAATGTTGGATTTTTATGTTTGCACTAAACATTGGAATAAATGCAAAGGACGGGGTATCATCATTTTGAAATTTTTAATGTCTGATTTTCAGAAAAATAAAATAAAAAACAACGGTTTAATCGACCGAACCGAACCGTTTGGTTCGGTTTAAGCCCTTTCTATCGGTCAGATCAGATTGGTTAATTAAAAAAATGACAGGTTCGATTTAGTTGTTGGTTTTAGTGTTAAACCGATCCAAACCGCTCATGTGCAGCCCTATACTTATCGGCATACACGATGATACACGGAGTCTAATATGGGAGGGTCTCACCCGTTCTTTTCTTTCTTTCACCTATATTATCAATCAACTGCTTCCTGAAGATTCACTTGCCAAACATGGGCTTTCTATCTTTGCAGGGAAAATGGCGACCGAATCCTCAGCAATGACCTTCGCCAAACGTGCCTTTAGGACTAAAAAAAAAATCCATCCATACTTAGCAAAGAGGCAAATCCTTTAAATGTTTGAAACAATAGGCCTAAAAGACTAATTGTCATCTCCCTTCATTACCTATATTACTTCTTTGGCATCCGACACGACATGCACCATGTTGAAGAATTTTCCTTTATTCTTTTTCAACACGACCAGGACTGCCCTCGTTTCGGCATTTTTTAAATAAACAACTTTAGCTCAATGGCACGCATCTACATCCACAACATCACTATTTAGAAACATAATATGACCAAAAGTCGCTTTTCCATTACAAACTTTAAAAGTTGCATCGGAGCCAATCTCTAGCTTTGAAATTGGAAAAGATACTAAGCCCATGTTTGGCATCTCTATTTCATACCTCTATTTCTCTAAATGTCTAAATCGGACAGAGGTTTGAACAATTAGAGCGTTTGGCACAAGATTTTAGGCTCTGTCCGCTTTAGACATTTAGAAGCAAATCCTCTAAAATTCAAATGCTCCAAAAGTGGGCAGATGAGAAATAGAGCTTTTGGGTCTTAAAATATAGAGGCAAGGTATTTAAAATAGATTCATGTGTTACCAAATCCGTTTTTTTTTTTTTAATTTTATTTTATTTTTATCCTAGCCTCTTTTTTTTATGGCTCTTTTTTTTAATGACTCTATTTTAGATGAATCGATAAATGAAAGAGTAGAGATGTCAAACAAGCCCTAAAGGAAATAAAGAAGTATTACATTATCTCTACCCTAGCTTTCATGGTCTATTTGTGGTCAAATAAAAATAAAAAGTAACTAATCATGGAAAATCCTATTTTTGGGAGTCTCAAGATTGTCCAAGTCTTAGCCATTAGGTAGAGTGGAATTAGGTCAAAATTCTGCATGCTCATCAAATGCTCAGTTGATGAGCATATAGATATTGAATTGAGTATCAAGTTCCGGACAATGCTAACTCGGGGGAGGGTGCATGTTTTTTTTTGGTAACCCACCCAAGAGGGTTGGGACCCAAGACTCCGTGAGAGAACCCGCACGCACATACAGGAAGACAACCCGCATAAGTGAGAAGAAGGCCTACACAAGTGGGAAAGAAGCACGTACAAGCATGAAGAAAACTCACACAAATGGGAGGAGGTGGCGTACGAAGGGTTCGAACTCTAGACAGTCAGGTGAGAACCACTGGTAAATGGTCGTTGGGGGGTAACCAGGTGAGTTGTGACCTTCATAGTCCATATGAGCAAACTTCCTGCAAGTAAGACTCCCAAATCTTAATAGGAAGGGAATTATAAAATAAGATCTCTTGTGGTGGTGCTAATGTTGTCAATTGGTTTGCCACTGAGTTTCTTGTTCTTCGAAACAAGATAGCTTTCCACGGGCATAATCTAGACTCCCTGGATGATCGCCTTGGTTTCCACCTCTAATGCATTGTGAGCCTCTATTGCAGCAGAGAAAGCAACAATCATGTTTCTAGAGGAATTTTTGACACTTCCCCCAATCCTTGCCAATTGATTTTGACGGTGGAAAGAGCCATCAAAGCTTAATTTATGCCAGTCCTGCGGTGTTGGACATCAAACATCTAGTGGAACTCACGTTATAACCTCATCCACTTTAAAATGGTTAGCTATACATTCTGGACTCAGAGGGAAGCCGGGTAAACTTCTATATAGCCCTAGTGTGGTAGTGCAGTTTCAAACCTACAACCTCCGAACTGTGGTCTTAGGCCTAGTGAGCTATCCCTTGGGGTTATATACATTCCACTCATGAATGGCCTGAAAAGTCTTGTTGAGGATCGCAGCAGGATAGAAAAGCTGGTGATGAAAAATGATTGCATTTCTGGCCTTCATATAACCAAAAAGCCCATATGCTTGAGGCTTAGTTGTGACCATCATTAAGCCAAAACTATTGAGCAATCGATGAGCTTTGGGCTGGGGTATGTGTAAACCATCTCAATTTATTCCGCAGCAAACTTTACATTGGCATTCACAAAAAATATGGTCCATGGTTTTAAGGTTATCTTGGCATAAAACACAACTTGGATCAATTTGGATGAAAAGCCTACGCAAGTAATCCCTAGTGGCTATCCGTCCAAAGGAAGAATTTGATTTTTGAATGCAAAGGGATATTCCACTCTTTTCCATGGTATGTTAGGAGCAAGAGTTAAAACGTGCACCTTAGGGTTTTAGTCTAGTATATTTATACACAAATATCTATTTCACATTGGGGCAAACTCTTGGCGTGTTTGGCAATTAACTAGTTAAGTAAACGTAAAGTAAATCCAAACAAGAAATGACAAGGGGTCATTTCAAAAGTACATAATTTCAAAATTCCCTCCGAATTTCTTTTTAAAAAAAAGTCAAAAAGCAACCTCCTTTCTCCACTAAAAGACAAAAAAATCCACTTTTCTATACAAAAAGTCAAAAAGATTCCATACGAAACGACTCAAAAAAAAAAAAACATCATAACACCTTATATTTTATTCTCTCTTGATTTGATGCTTCACCTCACCATATATCCAAATAGGCTTGGGCCTGCTTGTTTAGCATGAAGATGACTGAAAGGAGGGTAAAATGTGACTGTTATAACATAAAGTTTTACTTCCTAGGGCTTGTTTGGAAAAACTACCGATACATTGGTACCGGTGTTAAGTAAAGGATCAGTGGCTCTCTTTTTTTATTCTCTCCTCAATTGACCAATCATTTTATTTCACTAATGTTCAGATAAAATAGCAAGTACTTCCGCTTCATTAGATTCTTTTATACCAACATTCTTGGAGAATATAAACGTGCACACTCTTTTAAATGGTATGTTAGGAGCAAGAGTTAAAACGTGCACCTTAGGGTTTTAGTCTAGTATATTTATATACAAACATCTATTTCTCATTGGGGCAAACTCTTGGCGTGTTTGGCAATTAACTAGTTAAGTAAACTTAAAGTGAATCCAAATAAGAAATGACAAGGGGTCATTTCAAAAGTACATAATTTCAAAATTCCCTCTGAATTTTTTTTAAAAAAAAAAAGTAAAAAAGCAACCTCCTTTCACCACTAAAAGATTAAAAAAAAACTCTACTTTTCTATACAAAAAGTCAAAAAGATTCCATACCAAACGACTAAAAAAAAAACATCATCATAACATCTTATATTTTATTCTCTCTTGATTTGATACTTAACCTCACCATACTTCAATTCACCATACATCCAAACAGGCCCCGGCCTACTTATTTAGCATAAAGATGAGTGAAAGGAGGGTAAAAATGTGACTGTTATAACATAAAGTTTTACTTCCTAGGGCTTGTTTGGAAAATTTACCGATATATTGGTACCGGCGTTAAGTAAAGGATCAATGGCTTGCTCTTTTTTTATTCTCTCCTCAATTGACCAATCATTTTATTTCACTAATGTTTAGATAAAATAGCAAGCACTTCCGCTTCATTAGATTCTTTTATACCAACATTCTTGGAGAATATAAACAACACTTCACCCTTATCATTCCTAAGAACTCCACCAATACCCGCTGGCCGGGGCTTGCTTTTAGCCGCACCATCAACATTAAATTTTAACCAACCCAATGGAGGAGGACGCCAACACACCACTTTCCTATTCTTGGACGGACCACGTGACATGCAAGCTTCCCAATTCTAAAAAATACAATCTAAATTCATTCCAATAATTTTTTCCTTAAAAGAGCCCATTCTGCTACTCTAACCAACACGAGGAAAACAATATCTTCCGACGTCGAAGGAGATATCCTAAAAATGAACAATGTTAAAATAAACAATCAAAAAATGAGAGGCTACTAAATTTCCTCCCTTGATAATTTATACCAAAACCTCTAGGCATTAGTTGATGCAGAAAAAAATGTTTTTCAATACTCTCCCTAGGGTGTATTTTTTTTTTTATTGAGTCCCCCTCTGAAACTTGGTCAGCGCACTTTTTGGTGACATGCAAAACTTTTTTCTACAAAGTCTGAAAACTCTATTCTTGTCTCCATCCCTACTGATTCAGAGATTAAAGATGATGTATTTGCTCTCAAGAAGAACAACTCTCCTGGCCCAGATGGCTTCAATGGTGCTTTCTTCACCTCAGCTTGGGATATCATAGGCCAATCAGTCATCAAAGCAGTACAGCACTTCTTCCTAACCAGGAAACTACTCAGAGCCTCCAATGCTTTTTTCCTTGCTCTCATCCCAAAGTCTAACTCTCCTACCACCTTTGTAGACTTTAGGTCTATCAGTTTGCTGAACTTCTCATATAAAATAATTTCCAAAATTCTATCTTCTAGACTCACCTCTCTCCTCCCTAAGCTGATCTCCTCTTACCAGGCAGCTTTCATTTCGGGTAGATCCATCCACCACCACTCAGCCTTGACCTATGAGCTCTTTCAAAAGCTCAACTCCAAACTCAGTAAAGGCTCACTTTGCCTCAAACTAGACATCTCCAAAGCATTTGACAAACTTAACTGGTCTTTTCTCTTCTCTGCTCTCCGGTTCTTCAATTTTTCTAAAGCTTGGATTTCCCTCATCAGGGAGTGTGTCTGTTCTTCAAAATGCTCTGTCATGATTAACCGATCCCTTCATGGCTTTTTCAGCTCCTCATGTGGCCTAAGACAAGGTGACCCCTTATCCCCTTATTTGTTTATTATTGCTGAGGAGATTCTTGTAATAATATGTGAAGAACGGAGAGGAAGAAGAAGAATAACAGTGGGAGAAGGTCGTGCATCCATCGAGCATCGACAGTTCTATTTATATCGATGTTATGCCTTAATCAAGGCTCTAATTAAGTAAAGAATACAAATTAGATACAAATTATAATCACAAAAGAATGGAAAGCATAAATTACATCCTATACATAGCAAGAGATAAATCAGGGACTAAAAATTATCCTATGAGAATATATCCCACGTGTGGGCTTTGAATATGGGCCTTTGTTTGGGCTGGGCCTATTATCTTCTACACTCCCCATCAAATTGATGTGGTAAAGTTGAAAACATCAATTTGCTAGTTAGATCATGATGACGCTGTTTGGGAAGAGCTTTGGTGAAGATGTCCGCCAACTGGTTGAACGAAGAGACATGAGGCAGAGTTATCTTCTCGGTAACAACATGTTGACGGATGAAGTGACAATCAATCTCAATGTGCTTTGTTCGTTCATGGAAGACCGGGTTATTGGCAATTCTGGTAGCACTAGTATTGTCCACATGGAGAGGTGTGGGACGACCAACAAGAACACCTAATTCACACAGAAGGCGGCGGAGCCAGATAATTTCAGCACTAGCGGATGACATCGCCCGATATTCGGCCTCAGCAGAAGACTTTGAGACAGTGGTTTGCTTCTTGCACTTCCATGAAATTAGAGAGTTGCCAAGAAACATACACCAACCAGTGGTAGACCTCCGAGAGTCCGGACAGCCAGCCCAATCAGCATTCGCATAGGCTGATAATTGCAGAGAATTATCAGAAGGGAAGAAGAGACCATGATGAAGAGTTCCTTTAACATAACGGAGGATGCGTAACACAGCAGCAAGGTGCGGTTTGCGGGGATTGCTAACAAACTGGCTAACCGTATGAATTGCATGAGAAATATCCGGACGAGTCATAGTTAAGTAGAGCAAACTACCAACTATCCGCCAGAAAACAAATGGATCATCCAGGGGAGTGCCATCATCAGAATTGATTTTGCTGTTCAATTCTAGAGGCGTATCAAAAATGTGAGCATCATTAAGCCGGACTGAGGTGATCAAATCTGTCGCATATTTGCGCTGAAGGACCCGAATGCCTGATTTGTTACGCACAAACTCAAGCCCCAAAAAATAGGTGAGAGGACCAAGATCCTTCATTCTGAAGTGGCGAGTAAGGTGGTGTTTGAGATCCGTAATGCCGGCAGCATCATTTCCACTGATAATCATATCATCAACATAGACTAAGAGGAAAGTGTAGCCCTTCGATGTCCATCTCAGGAAGAGGGAACTATCAGAGTGACTCTGACGAAATCCGGCTTGAAGAATTGCTGTCCGGAACTTATCGAACCAAGCCCTGGGAGCTTGTTTAAGCCCATAGAGAGCTTTCCTCAATTTGCACACATGCTTTGGAGGACAAGCATATCCTGAAGGAGGTTTTAAATAAACAGTCTCACTCAAATCCCCATGTAGAAAGGCATTTTTTACGTCCATTTGCCATAGAGGTCAGTTGCGGGCTGCCGCGACACAAAGAAGAGTATGAACGGTGGTCATTTTCGCCACCAGTGCAAATGTTTCCTCATAGTCAATTCCATATTCCTGTTTATATCCCTGTGCAACCAATCGGGCTTTATAGCGATCAAGACTCCCATCAGAGTGTACTTTAATGGAGTATATCCATTTGCTGCCAATCACAAAGGCTCACTCAGGGGCTGGTACCAATTCCCATGTTTGGTTTGCTTCAAGAGCAACTAATTCCTCAGTCATAGCATCCTGCCAGTAAGCAATCTTTGAGGCCTGTAAATATGAAGTGGAGATAGGAGTACTATCTAAGAAAGTAAGAAGAGCAGAAAATCCATAGCGGTAAGGAGCAACAGAAAGACGACTAGAGCGTCGCAGAGAGATGGTGCTATCAGAAGGTGTATCATTACCTGAAGATGCAGTAGGCGGCGCTGGGAGAGGATCAGGAGAGGGAGTCGCCAGAGGAGGGACCTTGTTCCGCCGGACATAGACTTTGGGAAGAGGTGATGGAGACTCAGACTCCGAGAATTGTGGTAGATAGGATACAGCAATAGGATGATTATCCAAATGTAAAGAAAAGAAGGGAATATGTTCCAAGAAAATTACATTACGAGAGATGCGCATTCGTTTTTCCAATTGATCATAACACAAAAACCCTTTGTGTTCATTACTGTAACCCAAAAAGATGCACTTAGCAGCCTGTGGAGATAACTTTGTGCGCTTAGCCGGAGGAAGATGAACAAAACACAAGCAACCAAAAACCCGTAAGTGAGAATATGAAGGGGTTTGACCAAAGAGAACTTCGTAAGGAGTAGTCTTTCCTAGAACAGTGCTAGGAAGACAGTTGATAAGATATACAGCAATTTGCGCAGCATCACACCAAAATTTGGAAGGGACTAAGGATGCAATCAACAGAGTACGAACAGTTTCAAGAATATGTCTGTTCTTTCTTTCCGCAATCCCATTTTGCTAAGGAGTATGCAGACAAGATTTTTGATGAACAATTCCTTTATCAGACAAGAAGGTAGAGAATTCATGAGACATATATTCTCCACCGGAATCTGATCTAAGAATTTTGATTGCTTTCTGAAATTGGGTGTGGACCATGTTATAAATTTTTTGAAAAATGGAGAAGACTTCAGATTTCATGCGCATAAAGTAAATCCAAGTATGACGAGAATGATCATCAATAAAAGTCACATAGTATTTAAAACCTGTCCTACTCAAGGTAGGAGCAATTCCCCAAACATCTAAATGAATAATGTCAAATGATGCCAAAGCACGAGCATTATGAATAGGAAAAGGTAAAATATGACTTTTACTTAAGCAACAAGTTTCGCACTTTGATTGAGATAAAGAAGACATCATTTTATTATCAATAGGAGAATCTAAACAACCATATTTAAATAATGAAAGCAAATGCGCATTATTCACATGACCAAGACGTTTATGCCAAATAGTCCACAATTTATTGAAATTAGAAGAAGAAGCAAAGAAAGAATGATGTCCAATGTCCAGCAAGAATACGCGCCCATGTTTACTCCCCGTCGCGATCACCTTCCCAGTTTGTCGCCCCTGTATGACACAACCAGAGGAAGAAAGTGAACAAGATAGCCATCATCTATAAGTTGTCCTATAGAAAGTAGATTGGCTGATAATTTGGGAACAAAGTAAACATTGGAAAGGGTGAAAGACTGGTCAGAAACACTAGATAAAGTAATGGTACCAACTCCCGAAATGAGGAGTTGATCCCCATTAGCAGTGGTTATTTTCTCTTTTCCAAGGTAACGGTGGGAATCTGTAAAGCTATGTTCTACAGATGTCATTTGATTGGAGACTCCTGAATCTAAAACCATGTGGAAGAGGTAATAGGAGAGGAAAGAGAAGCAGAGGAATGAAAAGCAGGAGATGCTATATGAGAATGAGTGTGATACCGACCGCCAGAAAAGCCCATTGACGCATATGCAGAGGTAACCGTGCTCTGGATCAGTTCTTGAATTTGAGCAGGAGTCATGGATATAGCCCCAGATGAAGTGCTTCCTGCATCGGATGACGGTACTTGAGCCTGGAATGCAGAAGGAAGATTCTGTCTTGGCAGATTGGAAGGGAGCTTTTTAGGCTGCATCTCATTCCTTCGCTGGAGGCTGCGACAGTCATCAATAAGATGACCAGACCTCTTGTAGTAACGACAAACCAACTTCTTGCGGCAATTCTTGGCAATATGACCAAAGCCTTTACATTCATAGCATTGAGTGGGCTTTTGATTTGGGGTTACTAGAAGAGCAGAGTCAGCCGAAAGGGGTGCAAGGAAGGCCTTTGGTTCTTCAAGAATAGCCCGTTGGGAGGTGAGACGAAGTTCTTCGCGAAGTACTTCTTGAAAGCAGGTATCAAGATTAGCCGACAGTTCTCGGTTCATGAGGGCAGACCGAATTGATTCAAATTCTGGTCGGAGATTCATCAGGAACTGGCTAATGTGAGTTTCCTCTTGGAGTTTAAGAGCCTCGGAGAGAAAGCCAGGAGAGACTGTCTGAATCAACATGGAATCTCGTTTTGTCCATAAGGTGAGGAAGCCATTAAAGTATTCCTGCACAGATCTATCCCCTTGAGTAAATTTAGCAATTTCACTATCCAAGTGAGATTTCCGGGCTTTGTTGGTTTGATGGTAGACGTTCTTGAGGTGAGCCCACATATATGCTGTTATATTATATGCTTGGAGAGCTACGGCAAGGGAGGGATCAATGGAGTTCAGAATCCAAGTAATCACCTTGGCATTTTCCTTGGACCAGGTGGCTATCGCTTTGGAGTCCGTGGTGCTTGGAGTAGGAGGTTTTGTAACCGTTCCATCCAGATAACCAAATAGCCCCTGTCCTTCGACAAAATTCTTCAGATGGAAGGACCAGGCCATATAATTTTGCCCATTAAACTTAACGGGAATAACATCGTACTTTTCCATGTTCTCAAAAGGCAGTAAAAATGTATTGCAGAGAAGATGTCCAACCAAAAAACCCTTCGACAAATAGGGATGGAGATGACTAGACAACAATAATCAGCAAGAGAGGCTGAATGACTGGTTCAGATGGTTAATTGGAGCAAAATGATGAACTCCAAACAAGAAAAGAACCCGACATTGCCAAAAATAGTGCTAGACGACCACTATTTTGGTGCTGGAGTGGTCACATGGGGCCCATAATGGGATCAGACCAATGATCAGAGAGTACAGTCTTCTATGGGAGACTTTTTCGTAACTTCCAGATCAGGTTGCAAGGCAAACTGATGAAAATCCGCAAAATTGAATGGATCTGATAACAATTATCTTGTAAAACTGGGAAAATACAAGTGGCAGTAGATGGCCTACCTCTGATGTGCTAAAAATCCTGAAAAAATGCCCATAAATCTTGGAGAAGAGGGGCGACCACTGTGGTGGTGAGTAATTTTTATTTCTGGATGATCAGAAGATGGCCCACCTTGGATGGTCACCTTGCAGAATGACGACAGAGA
Organism: Cinnamomum chago; assembly: GCA_038049695.1. Lineage (NCBI taxonomy): Eukaryota > Viridiplantae > Streptophyta > Magnoliopsida > Laurales > Lauraceae > Cinnamomum > Cinnamomum chago. The sequence goes on along the minus strand of CP142462.1, from coordinate 21,719,884 downwards.
TTCTGCTGAGAGAGAGAGAGTCTTCAAATGCTTGAGAAGAGATAGAACTGATATGGAGGTATCCCACAGTGCTCTGATACCATGTAAGAAACCATATATCAACCCAAAAGTTTAAGCTGATAGGTGGAAGGCCTATACAGATATATTAAGATATGTCAAGCCTATTACTTAGGCGATGTGGGATGTGGGACTTCCCAACACTCCCCCTCACGTGCAGGCCCAACAGATTTCATGGACGGGCCTGTCACGTGGGCTACACAAGATCACCGGGATCGAAACCCGCTCTGATACCATGTAATAATATGTGAAGAAGGGAGAGGAAGAATAATAATAACAGTGGGAGAAGGTCGTGCATCCATCGAGCATCGACAGTTCTATTTATATTGATGTTATGCCTTAATCAAGGCTCTAATTAAGTAAAGAATACAAATTAGATACAAGTTATAATCACAAAAGAATGGAAAGAATAAATTACATCCTATACATAGCAAGAGATAAATCAGGGACTAAATCTTATCCTATGAGAATATATCCCACGTGTGGCCTTTGAATATGGGCCTTTGTTTGGGCTGGGCCTATTATCTTCTACAATTCTCAGCCTTCATCTTCATAATCTCCACTCCCAAGGCTCCATTCTCCCCCTCTCCTCTGTCCCCCACACCCCCTGCCACCTTCTTTATGCAGATAACATTATCATTCTTATGAAAGGAGTTACTTCCGGTGTTCTAGCCCTGCAAGACCTTCTTGATCTCTACCAATCATCTTCTGGACAGCACATTAACCTCCTCAAGAGTCAACTATTCATGGGTAAGTGTGGCAACAGAAGAAAAGCTAGGATCTGCTCCATCCTAGGTTTGGAAGAAAGCCAAGCTCAACTCAAGTATCTGGGATTCCAAATTGCCTTTAGGGCTCCAAAACGTATTCACTTCCTCCCTTTGTTGGACTTCATCAATGGTAGATTGACTGCATGGAAAGCAAAATCTCTCTCCTTTGCTGGCCGTCTAATTCTCATCAAGTCTCCTTTGCTGGCTGTCCTCTCATGTATCCCTATACACTTGGCTTCCATCCTTCCCCTTCCAGTCTCTATATGCAAAGACATTGAGCATTTGATGCGTCACTTTCTTTGGTCAGGCAATTCTCCCTCCTCTAAGATCAACTACGTCACTTGGTCTCAAGTTACCCTTCCAAAGCAAGGAGGCCTTGGCATTAGAAAGATCTCCAAAGTTAATGAAGCTTCCCTCATCAAGCTAGGTTGGCAGGCTACCACAACGAACACCATCTGGTCTACTTGGTTCAAGAATCGCTATTTCAAGGACAGCAACATCTGGAACCCTACAAATACCATCTACGGATCCTGTATCTGGAAAAGAATTCGCCATCTTGCCCACTTCATTAACCATGGTAGTGCCTGGGCTTTTGGTAACGGAGAGAACATCAACATATGGCATGGGGACAAGCCCCTCTCTGTTGTCTTCCCCACTTTGAATTTTCCTCTAGACCAACGGCTTGCCTCCTTCTTCCATTCAGATACTTGGCAATTTCCTCTGAGCTTACCATCTGCAGTTCGTGACCTGCTAATTTCTGCTACTTCTCTCCTCTCTCCCAGTCCTAGAGCTAGAGATCATCTCTTCTGGAAGGAGGCTCCTGATGGGAAAATGTCCCTACAAAAGGTTTGGAATGCTCTCAAATTGAAAGGTAATATCCTTCAATGGCCTCCTCTGATTTGGAATGGCATCTCCCTCCCTAGAGTTAGCTGCTTTGGGTGGCGTCTGATGCTCAATCGAACTCCCACTGAAGTCCGTCTGCAGCACCTTGGCTTCTCTTTAGCATCGAGATGCAACCTTTGCTTCAACGATGTAGACCCTGTCAGCCATCTTTTCTTCTCCTGCAACTTAGCTTAGTGCGTCTGGCATTGGCTGCTTCATTCTTCTAAGGCTCAACAACCATCCCTTGTACTACCTCTTCCATCTAGACCTCCCTCTCTAAAGGTAATGACAAAGTTGGCAATAATTTTATGGCATCCACCTTCCTGTCCGTTCTTCACACACTCTGGAAGGCCAGGAATGTTGCAACCTTTGAAGGCCATCAACTCCCCCTCCACCAAATCATAGCCCTATTTAATGAAGATCTTTGTTTCTTTCTGAGAAAGATATCCAAGCCTTTTGATAGTCAGCAGCTCAACTCCCTTCTTAATTTTTTGAGAATTCAGGTGAATTTTGCCACCTAGGATCTTTAGCTATAATTCTGGCCTTTTGTTTGTTGGCCTCTCTTTTGTTCTTCCCTCCTTCTTTGGAGGCTTTTGTGCTTTTGTAAGTCTTTCTTCTCTTTCTCAATACAATTACCCTTTATACAAAAAAAAAAAAGTTATTCCTCTTGGACTTTGAACTCGTGATCGGTAAGTTCGAAACTATATCAACACAAAGAGAAGAGTAAAAAATAAAAGAAAGAAGAAATAAATTAGGTGTCGTCTCTTTTGGAGGATCCCTCTCTATATGCATGATCAGTATACATCAATGGAAAGTTTACAAATCAATGATTCACGTAATTGGGTTATTAATATCTATCACGGCCACTATACCATCTATCTAGAGTCAATACCCAGATGGATATATATAGACCAAGAGAAGCTCTGGGTGCTAGTTGATCAAAGGTTTGGGTGTAACTAATGAAGCCCAAGTTAATACCCCTTCAAATTCGATGGATGGTGGTGAGTCAAACCACATCAATTTGTAACAAAGAATCGATGTCGAACAAAGATTTGGGTCCAACTGATAAAGCCCACATTAATAGAGGTGACCCAAGTTCTACACCATGAGTTTTGAGTCCACTAAGAATTCTATAGGTTTTTTATCCAAAGGCATAGCTTTATAGATTTCTACTAGAAAAGATGAGTTATAAGAGAAGAAACATGGAGAAAATGAATCGTAGTTCTTCGACAATATTATAACGATATCGTCAATAAGAATAGTTTGGTAGAAAAAAGTGCGAATAACTTTACCATAACTTTGTTATTTTTTACCATAAATATACTTATTTAGAACTTAAGTTTTTTTTTTTTTTTAATCCTAAAGTTTAAATTTATAAGTGATTTGACCCTCCTCCTCTCATGTAAAAAAAATATTGCCACATTCCTTTTTATATTTTCTGGAAAATTTTCAAATATGGCCTTTAAGTTTTTTCCTTATTTCAAAAAAGGATGTAAGTTTCAAAAGTTTTTAAATTAGTCCCTAAGTTTTTCAGTAGTTTTCAATTAAGGACATCCAATCATTTAAAGGTATTTTTCTGACGATTTTCTCCATCATCTTTTTTAAAAGCACCCAAATTACCCTTCATTTAAAGCCATGACAAGGTTCCTACGGCCACTACATGCAACTGATCGTCGTGGGGATGTTGGTTGTCCTCAATCACCATGAGGATGCTGGCGAAAAAAAAAAGAGGAAGATATAGAAGAAGTGAATGATGGTTTATTTCAACGAAGGGAAATTTGAATAGTTTAAAAAACTGAGTAAAAATGTTGTTGAAAATAGCTTTAAATGGACAGATGTCCTTAATTGAAAACTTCCCAAAAACCTTAGAGACTAATTTGGAAAGTTTTAAGACTTGAGTCCATTTCTAAAATAAGGAAAAAACTTAAGGCCTTATTTGAGATTGGCCCTATGGTTGCAAACGGGTATTTGATTTTCCAATTACACCAAAGTTCCGACCTGCAAAAAATCGAGTTTGGAACCTATTCTAGGTTCCGATTCATAATCGGTTCCGGGTTCGGAACCCAATTTGGGTTCCGATCGATAAACATGTCAGGTTCTAGGTCCATATAGGTTTCGACCCGGCACCCGGCATATGAGTCTTTGATAAATCAAACTGTACTTGTAAATCAACTTTCTTTTTTATACATTTTTATGTATAATATTGGAGGTAGTAGACTTGACTATAAGTTAAATGATATGTGTGTGGAGTGTTTTCCTAAGAGTAAGATTACGCTAGTCTCGGTAGCAGTATCAGCTCAGCTCATCCCGATCTCGATGTCCAAATTCGGTAATAGTGCGAAGACATCTTCGGCTCGGCAACAGTGCCAGCCAGCACCAAGCTTGGGCTAGCCTCGGTAGAGTACCAACTATGCTCATCTCGGTCTCGGTATAAGGCACCTCGGCAATATTGCCAGGATGCGTCCGAATCTGGTCTCAGTATCGTCTTCAGCTCAGTACGTCCACAGAGATGAGTACTAAACCATGATTGTACTTCCATAAAGTTACAGCTGCGTTACAAAACATGCTGACAGACAAGATGAGCACCGGATAATGATCAGGCGTCATTTTTATCAATCACATCCACACTGATACGGGTGGTCATCTCTTGATCTGACTAGACAGTATCTCCACCTACCCCCACTAAGGGAGCGCCAGGTGAAACCTCAACATATACAGGGATACAAATCCCTTCTCAGGTACGCCATATCACGCATTACGCAGCGCGTTACATAACGCCATATTACATGTAATACTAGCAAACTTGCCCTTCTTCTCCATCCTTTGTTCAGTGACAGCACTAACTTAGGCATCGGAGAGCCTTCGACTGACAGCAGCCAGGGTCTCTGATCTCTATTTCTCATTCCCTTTCAGGTTCTAAGGCGATCTATCTACCCCAAAGAAGCTTAAACAACATTATTATGAGTTTCACACTCACCTAAACGAAATTCGTAATTTTTAGGCACCCACAATTGCCGCCGTCTGTGGGGAATGATAAAAAATGTCATACCTCCAAAAACGACGAATGATCATCAAAGCCCCGTCACCATCAACAACGATCCCCCGTCGAAGGAGTCCGGGGGAAAGTCTGGTGTGGCAAGGGTGGAAGGACCCGTAACTCAGACAGGTTCATCAACAAAGGGGGTGACAACACCTCCCCAGCAAAATGCTCCTCCGCTAGAGCACCCCCAACAAAGTACTACCCTACTGGAGACTCCCCCATGGAGCAAAGCTCCAGCAACAACCAGGTATCGTCATTTCCTCCACCAAGTGGACCGCAACAGCGATAATGATGAAGATCCATTCCTTGTGGATACCAGGGCCCGAAATCGCGGCCCTCGCATCCTTCAAACAAGCTCTACCGCTAGGCAACGAGCTTCGAAAGGGCCTAACTCGGCTCCCCATGGTCGCGGTGAAAGCACTAATCGCCAGGGCAAACCAAATCGTCGAACGAGAAGACGAGGCTTGAGCTCGGAAGAGCCTCGAGCAGGATAAGTCCTCTAGAAAAGAAGCGGCAATCTTGGAAGCAGTTCCTTGAGTTACCATGCTGTCTTCATCCTCAAGTCCCGACTCGGTGATAGAACTGGCTACAGTTCGAACAGTTTCAATCGTGATAGCTCTAGCAGTGGCATCAGCGATAACACCAGCCACGACTCGGGTAAAAGCACAGCCCAGTAGGAGTTGCAACTGCGGCCTCGGTGACAACACGAATCTCAGCTCAGCTTCTTTAGTCAACAGCTCCAGCAATGGCCTCGGTGATAGCACTAGATGTAGCTCGGACAATCTCAATCTTGACGGCTCCAACAGTGGCCTCGGCGATAACACCAACCACGACTCAGGTTGAAGCACAACCCGGTAGGAGCTACAACTGCGGCCTCGGTGATAGCACCAGCCACAGCTCGGATAGTTCCAATCGTGATAGCTCCAATAGTGGCCTTTGTGATAACACCAGCCACGACTCTGGTAGAAGCACAACCCGGTAAGAGCTGCAATTGCGGCCTCGGTGACAACACCAACCTCAGCTCAGCTTCTTCAAACATAAACCAAAGCTTCAGCAATGGCCTCAGTGATAGCACTAGCTGTAGCTCGGACAGTCTCAATCTTGACGGCTCCAGCAGTGGCCTCGGCGATAGCACCAGCCACGACTCGGGTAGAAGCACAGCCCGGTAGGAACTATAACTGTGGCCTCGATGATAGCACCAGCCACAGCTCAGACAGTTCCAATCGTGACAGCTCCAACAGTGGCTTCGGCGATAACACCAGCCACGACTCGGGTAGAATTACAACCCGGTAGGAGCTGCAATTGCGGCCTCGGTGACAGCACCAACCTCAGCTCGGCTTTTTCAAACATAAACCAAAGCTTCAGCAATGGCCTCGGTGACAGCACCAACCTCTGCTACACAGATTCAGCATCGGGCCTCAGTGGTAGCACCAGCCTCAACTTACAAAGCCCCGGCAATGGCCTCGGTGATAGCACCAACCGCGACCCGGATAGCTTCACTCACCGCAACTCCAATTCTTGCCAAGTTATAGAACTCAGCAGAAGTCTCAGCTCGGTGACAACACCAGCTTGGAAGAGACTACAGCTCGGTTACAAAACTAGTTATACAAAATGCCGCAGTTACAGAACTCGGCAGAAGTATCAGATCGGTGACAGCACCAGCTTGGAAGAGACTACAGCCCAGTTACAAAACCAGCTATACAAAATGCCGCAGTTACAGAACTTGGCAGAAGTCTTAGCTCGGTGACAGCACCAGCTTGGAAGAGACTACTGCTCGATTATAGAACCAGCTATACAAAACGGTGTAATTACAGAACTCGGCAGAAGCCTCAGCTCGGTGACAACACCAGCTCAGCAAAAGCTTCAGCTCAGTTGCAGAACCAGCTATACAACACCATGTTATAGAACTTGGTGGTTTCAGCCCGGTTACAAAACTAGTCGTACAACGCCAAGTTATGGAAGTCAGCCAAAATCTTGGCTCGGTTACGGAACCAGCCAACCTAGTCACGAGACCAAACGCGCAACGCGCCAGGTTACGGAACTTGGCGGCTATCCTAGTTTGGTTATGGAACCAACTATGTAGTTTTAGAACTTGATGGCTTCCTATGAGAATCTAGTTCGGTTGCGGAACTAGCTAAAGTTTTCTATCTCTAAAGATACAAGTACTTCTTTAAGTTATTGAACTTAAGTACAATTAAAATTCCGGTTGTTAAACCGAATTCAATTAGCCTAAGTCACTTCTGGTTATGGAACCAAGTCATTTGCCCAATGGCGTTTGTGCTAAGGGCCCAGTTGTGAACAGAAGTCAAGCACACACATGTTATTTTCAAAAGAAAAGAGAAGGCAAGTATGAATGAAAAATTCTATTCATTGATTGAAGAATAGTTTACAAAGTTCTGTACACTTTTCCATTACAAAAAGAAAAAAATAAAAGTACATACAGAAAGCTTCAAGAAGCAGTGGCCTCTACGTTAACATCAAAGGGCTCAGTCGTGGTAGCTTGGGGAGTAGCTTCAGGCGGAGTCGGAACAACTTATGCAGCAACCTCAGCAGTGGGGGTAGAACTCGGCTCAGGCTCAGAGCGAGAAAACTTGGGCAAGTCCTGATAAACAGGGTGATCCTCGGGGATCCTTGCCTTCTTCAGTGCAGCTCGACACCCAAGCTTGAACAAAGTGAGCTTATATTCTCGACTTGGGCCTCGTATTCTCTCATCACCACATCCACCCTGTCCTGAAAAGATGTGTCAATCTCAGTTTGGAGTGAGGCTTGGAGTTCGGCTTTCTCCTTGTGCGCCAATTTGGGCTCGGCATTCCGTTTTGCTAGCTCGGCCTCAAGTTCAAGAATCCTCTTAGCCTTGACCTCAGTCGCACCCTTCAGCTCGTGGGTCTCGGCCTTCACATTGCAAAGCTCATTGAGCGCAAACTCGAGCTCTGCCCCCTGACTATTAATCTCCTCCTCCGCCGCCTTCAGCTCCTGACTACTCCCCTCCAAGGCCACCGCAAGTTTTTTCTTCTTTGCTTCCAACTTTTTGACCTTGGAGTTGTTTTCAAAGGTCCTCTCCAGAACCACCTGAACCCTCTGAGCAACCTGAGAAGATAAACAAGCATTAGAAGAAAAACTAACAGGATCAAAAGATACTCAGAGATCTATGATGGAGACTTACCGAGAAGACCGACTGCAAAGATGAGGCCAGCAGTGTCACATCGTCCGCTCTCTTGTGCCTCTGCATGTCGAGCGGTAGGGCACATGCATTGGCAAGAGCGGCAATGACTGAGGGACTGCTGATTCGACGGTCTTCCACCGTCATGGGCGTCTTAGGCCCGAGCTGGAGGCTTAGCCTCCACAGAGCCGCCCCCGCGGGCTAAGGGGCATAGGCTTGCCCAGGGCCCTTCTCCGACGAGCCCTCGCCCCTGGGCCTTTTCTCCCTTGGGGCCCTCTCTCTAACCTTTTCGGCAGAGCGCTGCCGAGCTCCTGAGCCTCGGCCCTCAAACCGCGACCTCTTCTCCACTCGGCCTCCCTCTCTTGTAGTCTCGGCGGACCGCTGCCAAGCTACACCAACAGCACCAGTGGCAACGCCACCACCAACAGCGGTAGCAGCAGCACCAGCAACGGCACCAGCAGCAGGCACCCCGGTGCTCCCCGAGACCGTAGAGGTGGAGGGAGCTCAACCTCAAAATAGTTTCTCCCCCAAGTCTTTCACCTTCAAGACAGGGCGACTTCTCTACATCTCCTCTAACCTCTCCCCTTTCTTTTTCTCGGTTGGAGGGGGACGAGTAGGTCTCAACGAGCTTGGACAGATCGGTCTCCGAGTAGGCGGGCGCGAGCTCCTTCCTCTTGATGTAAGTTTGGTACCTCGACTCGTATCCGAGCAAGGACCAGACAGCTCGCCCGTGGTGGCCTTGATACTCGCGCATGAGTCTCAACCAGCTGTCGTTCCTCTTTCAGCCGGCGCACTCAGCCCCCAGCTTCCTCTGGCTGACCTCTGCACGACAAAAGATAACATCAGCTCGGCAAAACAAAAGAAGGAAGAAAACAAAAGCACTCTGAGCTCGGTAATTACTTGGAGGAACCCCGAAGTGTCAAGGAATCATGTACAATTTCTCCGCCTCGGTGTCTGCCTTGCTGAACTCCAAGTTGCCGGAGACGAGCAGAGGATCGTCCCCGGCATGTCTGTTCGAGTCCTCCAGGTCGTGAACAAATGACTCAAACTTCGGCTTCCCCCGGAGGTAATAACTATGATCGTCCCTCGAGAACTTACAAAAGTCATATACATCCTCGATGTCATGGACACCGAGGTTAATGCCCAAAATCTTGTTGAGCTCGGCGACACCAATTATTACCTTGTAGTCGTTGGCCATCATCTGGCATGGCCCGAGGTGCCATGTCGCCAAGCAGGCCCTAAGAAGAGGTTGGACGGGGAACCTAACCCCTCCCTCTATATTTAAACTAACGGGAATGACATCCAGCCATCCCGGAAGGAATAACCCTCGAAAAGGTTCTTCGGGTTATCTAATTTGGTCTGGACGTCTTCTGGGATCCTATACATCTCCCTAAACCCAGCCATGACCTCAGGGGTGTCCGCCCAACTCCTATAAGATCCCATTTTTCTAAAGATGGAGAAACTGGAAAATGGCAAAGGACAGAAACCCTAAACCCTAAAACATAACCCCTAACAGAGAATAAGAAATGCGCAAAGAAAGGGATGAGGAAGAAGACTCACATGAAGAAGAAAGAGACAATCTTCGGACTCGGATTCGCTAAGACAAAGTTCCAGCAGAATTCCGGCAGAGCTTTTTCTCTCTTGCAGCAGGAACTCTCTTTGATGAATGCCAAAGTGGAGATTCATAGAAGGAAAAAGCCCTATTTATAGACAGAATGGTGCCCGTTCAAATTCCGGAAGGCACGCGTCACTTCGAATTCACTGAATGACCAACCAGATGGAGACACGTGGAACCGCCAGTTCATCTCCCGCTGTGATCCAGACGCTCTATTAATTTCCTTGAGCAGGCAAAACAGCAGCGTGCTATTTACTGCCTCGGGCAAACGAAGCGTCACCAACCCGATATTTATCACCTCGAGCAGACGAAGCGTCACCGACGTGCTATTTATTGTCTCAAGCAAGCGAACAAACTTCATAATAAAGATCAGATGTCGTTAGCCAACAACGAGATAAAATTCAAACCGATATCTCACTCTCCTAACTCGATACTTAGCTCCCGACCTCAAAAAGTTAGAGAACTCTAAGAGGTCACGAGCTAGGGGTCAATTGTGTGGGGTGTTTTCCTAAGAGTATGATTACGCTAGTTTCGGTAGCAGTACCAGCTCAGCTCAGCCCGATCTCGGTGTCCAAATTCGGCAATAGTTCCAAGACATCTTCGGCTCGGTAACAGTGTCAGCTAGCACCAAGCTTGACTAGCTTCGGTAGAGTACCAACTATGCTCATCTCAGTCTCGGTATAAGGCACCTCGACAATATTGCCAGGATGCGTTCGAATCTGGTCTCGGTACGTCCACAGAGATGAATACTAAACCATGATTGTACTTCCATAAAGTTACAGTTGCGTTACAGAACATACTGACAGACAAGATGGCGCCAGATAATGATTAGGTGTCATCTCTATCAATCACATCCACATTGATACGAGATGTCATCTCTTGATCTGACTAGACAGTATCTCCACCTACCCCCACTAAGGGAGCGCTTGGTGAAACCTCTACATATACATGAATACAAGTCCCTTCTTAGGTATGCCATATCATGCATTACGCAGTGCGTTACATAACGCCATATTATATGCAATACTAGCAGACTTGCCCTTCTTCTCCATCCTTTATTCAGTGATAGCATTAACTTAGGCATCGGAGAGCCTTCGGCTGACGGTAGTCAGGGTCTCTGATCTCTATTTCTCCTTCTCTTTCAGGTTCCAAGGCGATCCATCTTCCCCAAAGAAGCTTAAACAACATTATTATGAGTTTCACACTCACCTAAATGAAGTCCGTAATTTTTAGGCACCCACGATATGCATATTTTAAGAAAAAAATAAAAAATGAAGAGAAATTAGAACCGATTTTGGAACTAAATTCCAATCCTCTAGGTAGACCCGATTCAAGAACTGAATTTGGATTTTTCTATCGGAATTGGGCTTGTAACCAATAAAATAAGTTCCGGGTTAAAATTGGCCCCGGAATCGGAACTGTTATTTAGAAATGAGTCCAGGTCCCTTATGATTCTAAGCCGGAATTGCAACCCTATTGGGCCTATCGCCCCATCTCATTGGATCAGCTGATATGATACCTAAATGGTAATTCTACATCCTGGCACCCCGATTCAGATTTGGCCTTTTTTCTAATCTCAAGACCAGACATTCAAATTTCCTTGAAACAGAGAGAGATATATAGAGCAGCTGTTTTTAGGATATGTGGTGTCTTTCAATTTCTTCTCATTGCATTAGCAGTTTCCATAACCTCTTCATTTCAAGGAAACTGCTACTTGCATAGGATTTCTCGCAATTGTGTTCAATTTGAGAGCTTTTTTGGTTGTGGGTTTTTTATTTTGGTGAAGATGGGGTTTCCACAATATCAATGCTACTACTTATACGCAGGTTGATGGGCGATCCGACAAGGAGAAGTCGATTGACGATTGGCTTCCCATCACTTCTTCAAGGAGTGCAAAGTGGTGGTATTCAGCTTTCCACAATGTCACTGCCATGGTTGGGGCAGGTGTTCTTAGCCTGCCTTATGCAATGTCACATCTTGGATGGTAAGGATGATGATGATGATCTTGAAGATATTTTTTTTCTTGAAATGTATTTATTTTCTTTTCTTTTGATTTTTCTGCAACTGGGTTATTGGGCATGTTTTGATTTATGATCTTCTTGAAGAAAAATTTGAACATGTGATATGATTTTCTTTGTTTTTTCTGTAATTGGGTTACTGGGTATGCTTTGGTTTCTGATGATCTTGAAGAACTTTTATGTGTAATTGATTGTCTTCTTTTTTCTGAAATTGGGTTATTGTGTATCTTTTGGTTCTTTTTTATTCTCTCTGTTTGAACTGGAGATTGCATTTAAGAAATGAAACAGGCAACAAACATAAAGTTCAGAAACTAAAAGTGTTTGTTTGGATGTCGTGAGAAGGTAGAGAAAATGGAGGTGGAGAAACATGAACATCCAAACAGACCTTAAGTTATCAACAAACTAAGCTACTAGAAAGCTACACTACAGACTAAAGTAAACTACTGATATCTAAAGCAAACAACACATGAACAACTTAAGAACTTCTGGAAGGATGAGACTCCATCTTGTCCTTCAAGTCCTCATCAAATGTTGCTTGTCCTGCAGATTCCGCCACATCCTAGATCTTGATTATACCAAGTCCATAAAAATGGCTGTGAGGCCATGTTTGTAAGCGGTGAGCAACACGAGCCTGATGTGAGCAAGCATGATTTGTAGATCTTCCGCAAAAGGAGACTTTCCATCGGGGAAAGATTCTAAGAGCATAAGCAATTTCTTCCACTGTCCGTATTCCACTCATAGATGGTTTCTGCATTGAACAATTTTTTGGCCCCATTCCCCTTATAAATGTGAATTGTGGGCGTGGAACAATTTGTTGGCCCCACTCAATTAAAAACTAATATTAAATTTGTGGGTGTGGATTGAAAAATGAAATTGTTTCTTATTTCCCAGAAGTGATAGAAAGACTCGAGGTATTAAAACCAGCTGCGATATTATCGTTTTGGACGTGAGATATTGGTTGGCAATTTGTTCCTTATGACATCATAGAGGAACATTGTAATAAAAGTCGGTCTGATGTCTCTTTTGTTTGATTGCAAAGGGCACATAGAAGGTGAATGGTGGAATGATTTCGTGAATAAGTTGGAATATTGAATGTGGGTGGAAAGTAGTGGAATATGATTTTTCCTTTTTTTTATTATCAAAACTCATAGTTTTCCACATCCAATTGTAGATCCTCTTTTGTTAAATTATAGTTCTACTGAGGAATTGCTCACATTAACGTACAGTCTGAGTCATGAAACTTCATTTGGCTGGTTTTGTCTTCAATGATGATCGAACAAAGTATATTTGATTTTTCCCCCCCTGTAATTTGGTTACTGGGTATGCTTTGGTTTCAAGTGGGTTGAAGTTCTAGATGAGATATAGGATGCAAGTTGTAGTAGAATATAGGCTTCCTTTTTCTAGAAACAAATCGAGACTCATTTCTTTCCAATTCCAGTTGGAATGGGATGGCTTCTTGACCCTACCTGGCTGCCAACCAACTCAGACACAACCTAGTAATTTAGAGTTTGGGTTGACTGCTGCTTTTCATATTGGGTTCACGTTGGCATTTCTGACCCAATTGATAGATGGGTTTGTTGAGTCCATTTTTCATATTCGATCCACCAAATCCAGCCCATCAAACCTAACTTGAACCTAATCTGTTACGTGTTTGGGTTGACCCTTTTAACTTTATAAGGTTGTGTTTGAGTCGACATTTTTCAACCTGATTAACAGAAGTGTCAGGTTGGGTCAAGCCTATCTTTTAACCCATTGTGTTCAACCCAACATGACCGACCCATTGCCATTTCTAAGTTCTAATGTTGAATTACTAAACATCGATGTACATTCTGAATAATGAATCTCCTTTTTACAGGTTTCACCATTGACTATGATCTTGATAATATAATTCAAAGTTCATCTATTCTTCTTTCTTTTTCCCTTTTTTCCCCTTCTCTAACTGGGTATATGGTATGCTTTGGCTTTAAGTGGAAGTTGATGTGGCTTGGTCATTTCTTAAGGGGATTTTTATCTCTAGCTTCATAGTTGAGTTTGAATTTAATTTTTCAGTGAAACTCACTACTCTCCAGATCCAATTATAGATTCTGTTCTGTTATCTGGTAGTTTTCAAGTGAGGAATAACTGCACATGGATGTGGAGTTCGTTATCATACATCTCTGGCGGGTTTCACAATCAATGATGATCTTGAAAATAGAATTCATTGTGCATTTGTTTTTTACTATTTTTTTCCTTGTAAATGGGCTGTTGTATATTCTTTGCTTTCAAGTATCGGTTAGTTTTGTTTATATCATATCTACAGTTGAGATTGCATTTTTTTTGTCGTCAAGTGGAACTCATGGCCTTTCATAGCCAGTTGTAGATCATTTTTTGCTATCCTGCAGTTCTAGTGAGGAATTGTGGCACATGAATTATTCTGAATCATGAACCTATATTTGGTGTATTTCTAATGATGATATTTTTTTTTAAATAAAGAAAAGAAAAAAATTCGGTGCATATTTAATTGTCCTTGTTTTTTCTTTAGTTGGGTTTTTGGGTATGCTCGGTTTTAAGTATGTTGATGTCTTTTGGATTATATATTTCTACTTAGAGAAGGTGTTGTAAGGTTTAGTTGATTTTATTTATTTATTTGTTATTTTTGCTTTTCTAGTGTTATTCATTGCTTTATGAATCTTGTTTTATATTTATTTTTGGCGACTTTGAACTCTCACACTCTTGTCCCTTCTGATGAACTAAGGTATTGTTGAGGGACGGCTGTAGATCTTGTTTTGTTATCTAGTACCTGTAGTGCGAAATTGATGCAGGACAGACCCATGTCCCCATGGGTGGATCAGCCAGTTGGGCCAAGTCCAGTCTTGTCTAATCCAATCCATTTGTGTTTTGTTTGTTTATTTTATTAACTGAGTTGTGTAGGGCTCATTAGTTTTATATTATTGATATAATCTCAGATCTTTAGGTGTTTTTCCTTATTTAAAGCATTGCAAACCTCATCTGCTGAAAATGGCTGATAAAATGAAATTGAGTTTTGAGTTCTTTTTGGATCTTCCCTAAGTTCTCTTCAAGATCTCTCTTACCTCCCTGGCTCAGAGTTTTGCGTGAGGCTAATTTTCAGGTTCGCCTGATCTTACCCCATCTCTCCATCTTCTACCTTGCCCGTCCTGCGTCTCTACTCAGCTCTGCATCAATTGGTATCAAAGACGAAGATTGATCCACCTGGATTCATACTATTGGCTTCATTGGGTATTTCTCCTCTTCGCAATTCTCATTGTCTTCAACCCTAATCATTTTCATTTGATCTGCATCATCCTTGCACCAACTGAACCACCACCATCTCCAACCAACACATGAGAAACCTTGCCACCCTCTCCGATCTCTAACCCTAATCCATCTCAGACGAACAGTAATAGCCTCAAACCCCTAAAATAAAAAACCCTCACCATACAAAAATCCCACAACCCATCTCAAAAGCCCTAACATCAAACTTACCCAAAATTCTCGTAACTAAAATCCCTAAATTCAAAACCCTTAAACCCTAATCCATCCCAACCAATCCCAATCCATGCCCAATTACTACAGCTGACCACCACCCACTTCCAAGTTGACATCACCTTACTAAGCATCATCGTTCTCATCACACACCAACAATACCACCGTCGAACTCCGTCAATGTCGATCGCGAAATCATCTTCGTCGCTGAGAGCTCGAAGCAACAGAGTCGAAAACAAGGATTTCCATCCTTTTTCTTTTCTTTTCCCCAGGCAAGAAACACAAGAGGAAGAGGCACGTTTCACCTGCCACTTGACACATGCCACACGCCCCTCCTGCACTCTATCGATTCACCAGATCCATCATAGGTTCAGACCAGACCAGCCTGGATAGCTAGCACAGCCTGAATCCATGATCAATATGTTAGATCATTCTCCCAAGGGATTGATCGAATCCAAGATGGATTCTAGTCACCAGGGAACAAGCAAAACCACAAGCAATCCATAGACTGAAGACAAACTCAGGCAACTTGATTTGATTAATTGGAATAAGCATGCTTAATACAATGAAGAGCTTCTGTAATAAAAATTCTAGAATCAAGAGTTACTAACAAGGATGAAAATAGAGGTAGCGGCGGGCATAGCGGCCCTCCGCCAAAACGCTACGTAGCATAACGGTGTGATTTGAAAAAGTCAAAAAAATCTGAAAATTTTTGTAGAAAATCTAGAATATTGGAAAATGAGAGAAAATATTCTTTTTTTGCAAAAGTAACTGAGGTAAGGGGGTGTAGCGGTCCCCTCATTGTATGAGGTCCTGTATATCTATGAAACCTTGAGAAGAACTCTCCATATCCACTATAATTCGGCGAGATCGTGTACTTTTTAGTGTTCTTTTAAACATAAAATGGTAGAAGAGTTGCATAAAAATGTTATTTGGAGAGAAAAATAAAAGAAATAAGCATCATTATGCATTTTGAAATTTTTTGAGAAGTAGGAAAATTTCACACCCCGTAGCGGTCCTGTAGCGAGCGTAGCGGCCCGTAGCGTGTAGCGGCTCCGTAGCGGCCATAGCGGCCGCTACAGATGTGAATAGCGCTAAATACCATTTTACCGCTACGCCCGATGTAGCTACGTAGCGGCCGCTATTTTGATCCATTGTTACTAATCCTAATAAACAATAAAACATGAAATAACTCCTAATTAGTACTTAAGATAAAATTAGCATGCCACAGTAGCTTCTCATCCAATTAGACCTATGGGCTAAACTCAATGGACTAGATTGGATGACTGGGTCCATTATGTCGGCCCAGGGACCTTTTTGGGCTTCTAACCTGCATCAACTCTCCACGGCTTAGAAGAACTCGACTCCAGCGAATTAATAGCTTGATAATGTTGATAAATATCTGGATTCAGGTGCTGGAAGTCGGGAGCAATAATCCATGTAGCATAGGAGATGGCCCGGCTGATGCAGTACGGAAGTCCAAAAGAGGCCCTGGGCCCACATGGATGGCCAAGCCATCCAACTTAGCCCTTTGGGTGCAGCTCACAGGCCCAAGTTGGCTGCGTCACCGGTTTTGCCAACGGACAAGGAATTTTTGAAATCCTCCTCGACGAGTAAAAATAATTTGATCATCAAGAACATCAATGATTTTATCTACAGGGGGAGGAGCAGCTAGTAAGGT
This sequence comes from Cinnamomum chago, assembly GCA_038049695.1. NCBI lineage: Eukaryota > Viridiplantae > Streptophyta > Magnoliopsida > Laurales > Lauraceae > Cinnamomum > Cinnamomum chago. The sequence goes on along the minus strand of CP142462.1, from coordinate 21,703,181 downwards.
AATGAGTTGTTCTTCAGAATCTTCCTCATTATCATGCCCATGAAATGATAGAGAGTGAGATCTGCAACATTGAATGTGGGACTGATACCAATATCTGAAGGTATCTCTAGAGTATATACATTTGAACTGAGCTTCTTCAAGACTTTGGATGGACCTGTATTTCTCAGATGCAACGTCTTGTTAGCTGCTGGCGGTAACCTTTCCGGATGAATACGGACCATAACCATATCTCCTTCAAAAAACGACGATATTTGTCTGCATGAGCCTTGTAACTATCATTGCGAGCGGTAATATGCTGTCGAACTTCACCATGTATTTGTTGCATGTGTTTGATGAAGTTATCTGCTTCACAACACAAGGGCGCGCTTCAAGAGGCAATGGGACAAGATCAATAGGGAAGTGCGGTCGAATTCATGTGACTGCTTCAAAGGGTGAGATGCCTGTGGAGCGATTGACTGAATTGTTGTAAGCAAATTCAGTCATAGGTAGAACCTGATCCCATGTTGTGACATGATCACGTACAAGGCATCGTAATAGCTGTCCAAGGCTTCTATTAACAACTTCAGTTTGTCCATTAGTCTGCGGATGATAAGCAGTAGAGAAGTGAAGTTTTGTGTTTACTATCGTCCATAAAGTCTTCAAGAATTAACTCATAGATTTGGTGTCAGGATCTGAAACGATTGTCTTGGGAAGACCAAGAAGACGGACAACTCCCTTGAAGAATAATTAGGCTACTTTATAAGCATCTGATGTGTTGTTGCATGGAATGAAATGTGCCATTTTAGAAAAATGATCAACAACAACAAAGATGGAATCAACTTTCCGTGTAGTCTTTGGAAGTCCTAACACAAAGTCCATGCTGATATTTTCCCATGGTGCATTAGGAATAGGCAATGGCTGATATAAACCTGTATTCTTCTTGTTACCTTTAGCCAACTGACAAGTGCGACATCTTTCACAAATGCTGATAACATTAACTCTCATGTGCGGCCAATAAAAACGATCATCCACAAGAGCAAATGTCTTGTCAGTCCCAAGTGACCACTACAACCTCCTAAATGCAATTCACGAACAACATGTTCTCGAATCGAAGTAGCAGGGAGGCAAAGTTTGTTACCTCTGAATAAGAATTCATCATGTTTGCTGTAATGAGGGTGCTTGTCATGGTCACCATTAAGAAGATCCGTATAGATTTTTCCAAAATCCTTATCATCTGTATACTCCTGCTTTATCTGCTCAAAAATTGTTACAGTGGTTGCCATAGTAGTGAGATGTTTCTGACGGCTTAATGCATTAGCTACCATATTTTCTTTGCCGGCTTTATAACAGAGACTGAATGTGAATGCTTGAAGGTAAGAGCTCCATTTAATTCGATGATCACGTTCACGCTGTTGAGATTGAAGATGTTTCAATGCCTCGTGATTGGAATATATGACAAAATCTTTTCCAATCAAGTAATAACGCCAATGTTGCAATGCTTGCACAACGGTGTAGAATTCTAGATCATAGATAGAATATCTACACTTGGCATTAGGGAGCTTCTCGCTAAAAAATGCAACTGGGGCGACCTTCTTGGCTTAGAACTCCTCCAATGCCGAAATGAGAAGCATCACAGGCAACTTCAAAGACTTTGTCAAAATCTGGAAGTCGTAAGACAGGGGCTAATGCGATCTTGTGCTTGATTTCTCCAAATGCTCTAGTTGTTTCACTTGTCCATTTAAAATATCCTTTTTCTTACGATCAATGATGAGAGACATAATACTGCTGAAATCTCGAATGAACCTTTTATAAAAAGTAGCAAGTCCGTGAAAACTACAAACTTCAGTGAGAGTTGTTGGAATAGGCCAATCGGGGATAGCTTGAACCTTGGATGGATCCAATTCAATACCCTTAGAAGAAACAACAAACCAAGGAAAACCACATAATTTCTCATAAAAGTATGCTTCTTCAAATTAACATAGAAGCATTCCCAGTGAAGAAGCTGAAATATGCTCTTCAAGTGATCAAGATGCTCCCCTTTTGATTTGTTGTAAATCAATATATCATCGAAGTAGACAACAACAAACTTTCCAGTAAAAGGTTTTAGCAATTGAGTCATAACACGCATGAATGTGCTAGGAGCATTAGAAAGACCAAAAGGCATAACCAGCCATTCATAAAGACCATCTTTAGTTTTGAAGGATGTCTTCCATTCATCATCTGGACTAATTCTTATTTGATGATATCCACTGCGAAGATCAATCTTAGAAAAGATAGAAGTATTAGTCATACGATCAAGCATATCATCAAGTCAAGGGATAGGGAAGCGATACTTTACATTGATTTTGTTGATGGCACGACCATCCACGCACATTCGCTAGCTTCCATCCTTCTTTGGTGTGAGGAGAGCGGGTACGGCATGTGGACTTAGGCTTTCCCAAATATATTCCCGGTGCAACAAATCATCAATTTGTTTCTTTAGATTAGCATGTTCGGATGGGCTCATCCGATAAATACGAAGATTAGGGAGAGATTCTCCAGGAGTTAGATCAATTGCATGTTGTATGTCTCGCATAGGCAGCAATTCATTTGGAAGTGCATCAGGAATTAAATCAGAAAATTCATTGAGCAATGGTTGTACCTCTTGTGGAGTTGATGGCTTTGAGTCTTCATTTGAGTCGGTCACCTATTTGGTAACCAAAGCATACATCAAACCTTGCTCTTTACTTTCAACTTCAAATTTGCACATGGTGAGAATGTGAGGAGATGCAGTAGGAGTAGCTTGCTTTGCATAGAATGGAGTCTCCATAGGCTTCAATTGTATTCGGCATCCATTCCATTTAAAAGTATAGGTGTTATCCGCATGATCAGTGATGACCTTCAAGCGTTTTAGCCAAGGTCTACCAAATAAGATGTGGGCAACATTCAGCGGAATAACATCACACTTAACATTATCTTCATATGAGCCCATCTTCAAGGGAACAATGCACAGTCGGTTGACGGGAATTGAATAATCATCCACCCATGTAACTCTATAAGGCCTCGGGTGCTTTATTGTTGGCAACTGAAGTTTATCAACTGCTTCTTTAGATATGACACTCATAGCACTTCCACCATCAATGATGGCATTGCAAGCTCTTCCTTTACAAGTGACTCTCGTTTTGAAAATTAGAGCTTGATTTTCATTGTCTTCCTTGGTACCATCTGCAGCTAACAGACACCGGTGAAGGAAAAGCAATGTAGATACCTCAAGTGGTGATTCTGGTTTTGGTGAAGGGGCAGGGGCTGTGGGGTTTGGTTTGGGTGTAGGGGGGATGGGTTTGGGTTGATGGGAATGGAAAGGGCGACGAGAGGGGAGTTTCCGAGAATTACGAGTGTCTCCCCGGCGACCGGTCTTTGGCTCTGATACCAAATTGGCGCAGCCCAGATCCGCTATTGATATGTTAGATCAATCTCCCGAGGTTTTGATCGAATCGAAGATGGATTCCAGCCACTAAGGCACAAGCAAAACCACAAGACTATCCATAGACTGACAACAAACTCAAGCAACTTGATTTGATTAATTGGAATAAGCATGCCTAATACAATAAAGAGCTTCTCTATATATAATGTAATAAAAACTCTAGAATGGAAAGTTACTCATTCTAATAAACAGTAAAACAAGAAACTATTCCTAATTAGTACTTAAGATAAAATTAAATTAGCATGCCATAGTAGCTTCTCAGCCAATTGGGCCTGTGGGCTAAACCCAATGGACTAGATTGGACGACTGGGTCTATCATGTGGACCCAGGGACCTTCTTGGGCTTCTGTACTGCATCACTAGCTCAAAGCCTAAATTCATTGAAGTTAGATTAGGTCCAGCAAATTTGACCCATACCGCCCCCCCCCCCCCCCCCCCGGGTGGCCCCGCGACCCAAGTTGCACTAAGGTCGAGCCAGATCTGACCTGATTGTAGCAGGCCCATAGGTCTGACCCAACCCAACCCAACAGAAAGAAATAATCACCCACCAGAAATGGAAAGTGAGATCAGGCTGCAGATATCAATGTGGGTCCAGATTCAGTCATATTTTTAGCCATTCATCTTCATATAAGATCTTCACAATCCAGACTTCGATCAACGATACATCTTCGCCTGTGAACTCCTGACAGTAAGATCTATTTTTTTTAAGAGCATTCTACTTTCATTCCTTACCTCCAAGTCAATATGGAATTTCAAGACAATATAACCATCTTGCAAATCCACAATGATATTCAAAGAATGACCTATGCATGTAAATATAGAGATTGGTATTATGAAAATAAGGACTACTTTGAGCAAAATCTTAATTTAAGAAAGGAAAAATTGTCTGTAGATGAATATGCCGATGAATTTGATAGACTGTAAGATTTATGTTAAATGCAGAGCAAGAGCCATGATTTCGAACGCTTTCTCAAAGGTTTACGACCGAGCATATTGAAAAATATGAAGGAATGCAAGACCATGCATGACACATATTGGGAAGCACACTGTACCAAGCACTTACTTAAATGGTATCGTCGCATGCGACAAGCCATGGCTCAAGAAGGAAAGTCTCCAGAATTAACAAAAGCCAATGTTATGGAACCAATTGCAGAGAATATCAATGCTGATGTTGAGAAACGAAAGCATGAAACCAATGATTCCACAATAAATTCACATGAAGTGACAGACAAGACTCCAACTAAGGATTCTACTCAGATGAATAAGGAGACAAAGAAACTGAATTTCCTCCTTTGGACAATCTTGATCATCAAGTGCAAGCAACCAAAAAAGAAGACAACACATTAAAGAATTGGAATTAGTAAGCAAGCCAACTAATCATCTGGTAGGGCCCATTGTAATCCCACTTCCAGAGCAACCAATTAAACCATCAGAAGAACACGCTAATGATCATGAGACTACAAAAGAAGATCAAGTCATTGAAGTTCCCCATATTGATTTCATCTTTGGGGATAGTCCATCTATACTTGAAGATTGTGTGCAGACAACGGAAATTCAAAACTTGATGCACCTAAGTGTCAGATTGCACAACAACGCTAGATTTAGAAATCAAAAGAAGCAACGCACCCATTCTACTTCTAAGTGGAAGACTAGATCAAAGTCAAGAAGATTGAGTCAAGCCTTCAAGTCATGCATAGAAAATAAAGATCAAGCGCAAATTAGAAGTTCATACGGTTGACTTTCAATCCTGGAGGACATCTACAGAACTCGAGGTCGAGTTCTCTCCAAGAAGGGGAGAAATTGATGTAGAACGATGTCCCCATGGGTTGATCAGCCAGTTGGACCTAGTCAACTCTAGTCGAATCCATTTATGCTTTTTTTTTTTTTTTTTTTATTAATTGAGTTGTGTAGGGCTCGTTAGTTTTATATTATTGTTATAATCTCAGCTCTTTAGGTGTGTAACGATTGAGATTAAGTTTAGGGTTATGTTTTTCCTTATTTAATGCATTGTAAGCCTCTTTGGCTAAAAATGGCTGTTCATTTTTTTATTTTTTATTTTTTATGCCCAGCATAGGGGGTCTCGGACCCCAGCCCTTGGGTGAGGGAAGGAGATCACGGGTGAGGCTTTGAGTGCGTTTGGGTGAAAATGGTTGATGGTTAATGAAATTGAGTTGAGTGCTTTTGTGATCTTCCCTAAGTTTCTTTGAGTTCTCTGTGGGATCTCTCTTGCCTCTTGGATTGGAGTCTGGCATGAGGCCAATTTTTAGGTTCGCCTAGTCTACCCCTATCTCTCCATCTTTTACCTTGCCCGCCCCACATCTCCCCTCCGCTCCACATACAGGAATTGTGAATCACCCATTGCCTTGTTTCTCCATAGATGAATTCAGCAGAAGCATACACCAAAATGAAACTTTTTGTTTCCCTTGTGCATGTTACATTCTTCACTGCTAAATAGATGATCTGCATCATGGATTCTTTAGGATTTTTGGATTTAGGATTTTTCACTCGTTACTTGGTTTTGTAGATGATATAGTGTCACAGTTGATATTTTTCTTGAGTAGAGATTATTCTGAAGTGAAGTTGTCATTTTACAAGACAATTGATGTTTGTCTTATAAAAATTGTTCTCAAGCCATTCTGCAATATTTATAGAAATTTATAACAATGAACTTAGATATGCTTATAAATGGATTTCTCCAATAATTTAGAGATTGCCGTGACAAAGGTTAGCATCCATTTTGTTAATCTTCACCTAATAGTAGATGTTGTTTAAGAAGTCAGTACTATGATAGTGATGTCATAGTTTTTCGGTTGAAAATGCGGTCAGTCATGCATTTTAGAACAAGACACTATGCATTTTGAGCAGATAAGAGATATCTCATTTATTGATGTTGAAATATTGTGTTTTTGTTATTTCAGGGGTCCTGGGATTGCAGTGCTTACTATATCGTGGATCATCACCTTGTACACCCTTTGGCAAATGGTTGAGATGCATGAGATGGTACCCGGGAAACGATTTGACAGATATCATGAGCTAGGTCAGCATGCATTCGGTGAGAAGCTTGGGCTATGGATTGTTGTACCCCAACAGCTAATTTGTGAAGTAGGTGTGGACATTGTCTACATGGTCACTGGTGGAAAATCCCTTAAGAAATTCCATGACGTGATTTGCATGCCGCACTGCAAAGACATCAAGACAACTTACTTCATCATGATCTTTGCCTCTGTGCACTTCGTTCTCTCTCAACTGCCTAATTTCAACTCTATTTCAGGTGTCTCTTTGGCTGCTGCAGTCATGTCCCTCAGGTAATTTTTGCCATCTCACTAAGCCTTGAGTTTCAGCTTATCGCGACTCGTATCTTGTATCCATCATTAGGGTCCTTATGGGTGTATGACTTGCATAATTACACATCTAATTTGATTTGTCTTGTCAAACAAAAATGTTATATTATGTAAAGAGAATGCTCCATTGTTTTCAAAGCCAGTTAAAGTAAACTTGATCGAACACATTTTAGATCAACAGGGGCCATCAGTTTGGTACAGTTTTTGTTTCATGACCATTGTGTAAAAATCACTTCAATTGTCTATTTTATCCTGTGTAGAAAGATGGAATCCAAAATATCCAGAAATTCGCTTCTCAAATAGCGTGAGAAATCATACTAGCCCAAGACTCAACACCAAAGATGAAAGAAAAGGAACAATCAAAAGATAAAGGGGGAAGAGATTAACTTCATTCAAAGATGATAAGCATTAAAAGATGAACTTGGGGCCGCCACTTGCACAAGATATGGACTTGGATTGTTGATGGAACTTCACACTCCTCTCTTCTTGTGAGGGTTTCATGGACATGGTTGTGAAGAGATCGCCCACATGTATACATAGGTGATTGAAAAAGTTGCTAGCATAATGGGGTGGTTGTATGAGAAAGGAAGATAATTATTGGAAAACAATGGAAATGGAAAAGATAAGATATGGTTGGATGGAAATAATGAGGTGTATGGGAAGTATAAGTTGGTGTATAGAGCAGTTGATGGGAGTAATGAGGTATGTGGGAAGTGTAAGTTGGCATATAGAGAAGTTGATGGGAGTAATGAGGTATATGGGAAGTGTAAGTTGTGGTATAGGGAAGTAAGTGGACGTAGTTAATGGCTGGGTGTGATGTCCATGGAAGGTGAAGGTACTGATGGGGTAACATATGTAGGTGGGTGGAGAGGTTGAGAGAGAGAGAGAGAGAGAGAGAGAGAGAGAGAGAGAGAGAGAGTAACATGTGTCATCCACACGTGCAAGTAGGACCCATGTACAACAAAGAGAACAAAATACCCCGAATGCACAAAATTACACGAAAAAAAAAATTCTCTCTACAATGCTCAAAGTAAAAATAAAGAAAACCAAAAATTAATCTAAGGATTTTCTGGAAAATACACTTTAAAAGTTTTACACATCTATCCAATAAATGTGATACAAATTGGAAAAATTGGATTTATATAGAAAGAATATAGTCATCAATCTGAAACATCCCTCAGGTAATTGTCTTATTTTGTGTTATATTCATCAAGGATTACATAATTGCTCATCTAATTTTATTCATGATGTTAAAGGAGAATGTCATAATTATGCAAAGAGACAATCTCCATCGTTGTCACGTCCAATTAAAGTGAACTTGAACAAACAGATATTTTGTGATCAATCTAGGCAACCATTAATTTAATCATCTTCTTGACTCATGTTATTATGCATTTATACTAAAGCCACTTCAATTGTTAATTTATCCATTCAAAAAATGTGATCCAAATTGAGCAAACTGGATATTTAGAAAGAAATATAGTAATCAATCTGAGCATCTATTCAGTGGGCCCCATATCAACGTGAGTTGTTGCAGTGACTTTGGACTAGAGCAAATGGACTGTCTTGATCATGAGATTGGACTTTCCATATGTTCAGATTTATCCGTTAGCACTATATATTGAAACACGAGGCATTTCTCAGTCATAAGATAATTTGATGTTATTTGCTGACTTTTGCAACTGTCTTGTATCAGTTATTCCACTATTGCTTGGGGTGCTTCTGTTCATAAAGGAAGGCAGCCTGATGTGGATTATGGGTATAAAGCCCATACAGCTGGAGGAACTGTTTTAAACTTCTTTACTTCGTTGGGCGATGTTGCTTTTGCATATGCTGGGCACAATGTGGTTTTGGAGATCCAAGCTACTATCCCTTCAACTCCTGAGAAGCCATCAAAGAAACCTATGTGGAAGGGTGTGGTTATAGCCTATATCGTTGTTGCTATGTGCTACTTCCCAGTTGCGCTGATTGGTTACTGGGCTTTTGGGAATTCGGTTGAAGACAACGTCCTCATCTCTCTACAAAAACCACGTTGGCTAATTGCACTAGCAAACATGTTCGTGGTCATCCATGTTATTGGAAGTTATCAGGTCTATTCACATTTTCAATTTTTTGTTCAGACATTTCTTTTTCTGTTCTTCATTCAATCAATACTTTTTTACCAAAATCTCAATATAATTAGAGTCCATTTCAAGTCTTCTTCTTTTTTTTTTTTTTGTCAAATATGTTCAAATCAATTTGATCGGAGTTCCATCTATATGAGTACTTTAAACTATTGTTTTGGCACATATTAGTTGAATTGGTGTTCGATTTATTTGCTTGGACAGATCTATGCCATGCCAGTGTTTGACATGATAGAGACTCTGCTGGTGAAAAAGCTTCAATTCACCCCTTGTTTTTCTCTTCGCTTAATTTCAAGATCTTTATATGTCGGTAATATCCTTTCCCTTCAAAGTGTTCTGTATATTAATAACTTAGTTGTGCAATATCTTGATCTTATTATTCTTTCTCTGATCTTCTTTGGTGCAGCATTCACTATGTTTATTGCTATAACATTCCCTTTCTTTGGTGGATTACTCGGATTCTTTGGAGGATTTGCTTTTGCACCAACAACATACTTCGTAAGCTACTAGAACATTTATTTAACTCATCAGGGAAAAAAAAAAAAAAAAGTCTAAATCACATCTTTTTGTCTATGACATAGTGATAATGACAAGCTTCAATAGGGCTGCAATAGAGTTGGGTTGATCTCTTTAATCTCTCTGCCATTTGGGCCTAAAAATGAGGATGCGGGCTTGAATGTCCATTTGCTTCCAGCCTTTGTATCACTGTAGTGCATCTTTTTACCCATATCTCAAATGCAGTAGAGTTATGCCGATCTGCTTAATCTCCCTGGCATTTGGGCCTAAAAAAATGAGGATGTGGGCATGCTTCCAATGTCTGGCTGTGCATGTTTTTGGAGTCAACAAAATGCATCCGATACAGAAATTAACATTTTCTTGCAACAATGTTCATGTGACCTTTTATCCATCCAAATGCCAAACAAACGCTTTTGATTATTCTGTGTAAGAAAGATGATATACATCAATTTGCAGTAATGCCACTCCAGACTGCAGTGACCTAATTCACAGTTCAACTAAGACGTAGCTTACCTCTCTTTCTTTCTAGAAACCTCATTCAGTAAAAGCATTTTATTTTTTTTATTAAATATAGTTTGATTAATTTGGTTTGTAGTTATAGTAATTATAACTACAATCTTAGTATTCCATCTCCTATTAGATCTGACCCCATTGATGCAAATCCATAGACTCAGACGACTTTGCATATGCCAAGAAACCTAGTGATGGCTTACAAACAAATTCTTGATTCAGCTTGAGATCTTGGAGTTTCTAAATTTGGTCATTGATCTTTAGTGCTCCATTTGGCGGCAAGAATTTTGGAGAATTCATGTCTGCTGGAATTCAAAATGTGCTAAACTCTGCCTGAATTCCAATTCCCTGTTTGATTCATCCTAGAGTTTCATGCCGGAGAATTCAATCCATCTTGAATTCCAGGAATTCTCTGTTTGATAACTTAATAGGATTCTCTGTTGGGTTAACATCTGATTAAAATAAGAAAAAGTATAATCCAAACTTCAGACATGATCAATCTAACGATGACAATTTTGATTGAAGTAAAAATAAAAAATAAAAAAATAAAAAAATAACTCTAATATAATATAAACAGAAATTTTGAGCAGTTTTTTATTTAAAAGTTGAGCCACCTCAGATTTTATTATTGCAATAGATTTGGGTAATTTCTGTCCACTCTGGTAATCCGGGCTCCACCCGCTCAGTCCACAGTATAAAACACCTAGCAGTTCACAGATATCATTTTTTTTTCAAATTTTTTTTTTTCCAAAACCATAACAACTGAGAAAATTAAGACAAGAAGAAATAAAGAAAGAAAAAACTAAAAGAGGAAAAAAGACTTAAAGCCATTTTGCCGGTGTGAGTTCCATCATTAGTGTGCAGGTCACAAATACTTTGAGTGACTCAGTAGTCAGTAAAGGCATACAATATTTGAATATTCCTAAACAAAGTCAAATGAGAAGAGTAAAAAGTAAAAACTATCTACATCTGGTTACAAGAATAAACTAGGTGTCTTCTTTCTTTCTGTGGAACTATTCTGTTCACATGATCCGGGAAAAGATGATGTCTCACCCATAAGATAAGTGAAGAAAGCATAATGATTAACATCGGATCACATATGGGGCTGCGGTTCTGTATTTGAAAAACAGCCACTTTGTTCACATGAATCAGAACTCAACTGACAAAACTCGATAGAACTCCATCAACAAAACCCCCAAAATTCATCCTATCAACTGCAACCCCACCAACAAAACACCTTTGAACTTTTTGCCCCAAACCAATTACTGCAAAACCTAACCAATATATGCAAAACCCCAAACCAATCTCTACATACCCTAACCAATCTCTGCAAAGAAAATGCCCACTAAAACCCCCCAAAAAAGAGACGAAAATGGAAAAACAGGGATGAAATTGATTGAGAGAGATTAGAGAAGGGAGAGATGATATTACCTACTGCTGTGATTGGAGATTTGAATCTACAGATCATGGTTCAAAATTGTGGCCGCTACATAGCATAGCATTCGCATTATCGGCCATAGCGGTTGAGGCCGCTACGCTATTTAGAAAATAGTGGCGCTACGGTCTAAAACCTAATAGAGTCAAGCAGTTTTAATTTATGATACCGTTTTTCCTATTTCTTCTCCTCAATAGCCTTTCTCATGGTTGTCTCTATCCTTATATGGTTCCAAATCACTAAAAAAACACAAGATTGGTTGCTGCACAGGATTCAAAAAAAATTCAACACTTAAAAAATTCACACCGCTATGCCGCCACGTATCGCCGCAACCTTTGCGCGGTGATTTAGCCATTGGCCGCTATACCCGCCGCAACCGCTATTTTTATCCTTGCTATAGATGACCGTGGGAGCTTGCCGGAATGCTAGTGAAATATCTGCAATGAAGAAATCCCCAAATGCTCAGGCAAAAAAAAAAACATTCAGAAATTTGCGTTTTTGTGGCTTCCGGAATACCTGGGATTTCTGAAAATCCCTGAATGCTCAATATCAAACAGCAGTTTCCTGACAAGAATTCTAGGAAATCCTGACAGCCTGAATTCCTGTCAGGAATTCTTGCAACCAAACAGGCCCTTAGCATCTCTAATTGGTCAGGAGCCAGTTCATTAATCTCCTATTTGTTTTATCTTAGATTCTTAAATATGGGATTTAGGGAATTGTTTTTGTCTGTATACTTGACTGTCATTTCTGAGTGAGACCCATCTCATCCTCGGAACAGTCCAGGTAAGGATGAGGGCTGATCATCACATATATCACTGTTTCGGCAATCATCTTCTCCTTTTTCCTGTTGCTTTGTGTGACAGTTGAGGCTGTTTATCATTGTTGGTGTCTATTTTTCATTTTTGAAGGTTGCTGCCGGTTCAAGTACTTTCCATTTGATTATTATCGTTGTTGCCTGATTCAGGCATGTATAGTTTAGACATCTGTGGGAGCCCCATTTAGTATGGAATTTAGAATGTTTGGTCTGTTACTTTGCAACTGTCCATTATACAATTGTCATCACAATAGACACATAGCAGTTACAGTTCAGAAAATATTAATTTTTTTAAACTGGGTGTCAACTGCAGAATGTAACAATCGACAGTACTGGACTTATAACATTTTGATAAGCTGTGATTGTTCATTTCCTCAATTTTGTGTTTTGGAGACATTTCTATAGTAAGTTTAAATGCCCACCAGCCCATGAGTAACAGCAGTTGCCAATTTCTGGGTTGTGGGTTGCTGTTTAGTAAGTTGCTACAATTTTTCTGGATAGTCAATGTATTGAAGTTGCTAATTTGTAGATTTTATGAAATCTGAGAGATGTATAAATTAACCCCCATTAGTCTCTCAGATTTACATTTTCATGAAAGCATGGTCTATGAAGTAGTACTCATATGACTCCCTTCAGCAAGGTTTTTCTTTTTTCTTTTTTTTTCTTTTCTTTTTTTTGTTAAAAAAAAATCCTCTTAGGCATTTAAGAATAATGTATACCAACATACCAAAATAAGATCATACATTTAGTATGAATAATAGATAGAATTAACTAAGTTTCAGATGAAACCAAACTAGTTAGATCCACAATTCACACTGTATGGAATTGGTGTTGAACTGTTGAGAAATACTGCAAACACACTCTATACTGAAATGTGACCCTCCAATCTCTTGTCACAGCTCCCTTGCATCATGTGGCTAGCTATTTACAAGCCTAAGAGATTCAGCTTATCTTGGATTACAAATTGGGTATGTATATCTCAAACAACAGAAAACTCTATTGTTCCTTCTCTTTTTAACATGGTATATGAAGGTTAAGCTGATATTGTCATTGTTTATGCACTACAGGTTTGCATTATACTTGGGATTATGTTGATTATATTGGCGCCCATCGGTGGTCTAAGGACGATCATCATTCAAGCCAAGGACTACAAGTTTTATAATTGAATTTTTCCTCTGGTGATCGGATTAAAATGTTTATCTAAAATTGCATGGCAAGGCGAAGGGTTGCCAGGCAACAGCCCTTAGTGTGTTCATAATCTGTTTGTTTGGGTTTGTTCAGAGGGATCCGGGAAAATAAAAACATTTGAAGGGGGAGCTTCTCATGGCTGTCTCAGATAGTGCTCAAAGAAGAACGTCATGTCTGTTTTAGGGATATGTACTATTCCAACTTCAGTCTTTCTCACATGAACCATAAATATTGATATCATTATTTCACATTATCATGTGAGCATTTGGCATTTCTATGTGCTACTCTTGAATGCGACATTGTTAGCAATTTACTCTGAAACAGTTGTGTTGCAACAGTGATGGGATTGAGCTAAGGTTGTAAATATAACTGTGGAAGAGTATCAGATGATCGATCCAACAACAGGTGCGAATTACAAAGTGAATCATTGATATAATGGTGGAAAAGCCACACCTGATCAAATCAACAGGAAAAATGAAAAAAAGATGGTGTCCCTTACGCTCTGGGCCAAAGGCTCCTAAGCGGGGCAGAAGATACCTTGGGTTATCCAAAAGAAAAAAAAAAGATACAGATCATGAATCTAATGGTACAAACTATAAAATACCCATAGGTCATTGATTCAATTGATGAGAAGATGGGGATCATGAATCTAACGGTGTAAAAGGCTTGGATCTTCATTCCCATCGTAGAATGATATCGGTTATTTCGTTTTGATAGATGAAATGTCTTAGATCAATGATCTAATGGCAAAAAAAGATGTGGATGATCAATCTTACCATGAAAAAACCCTCAGATCATAAATCCAATGTCTGACCAGATGCATATAATCGATCAGATGGTGGAGAAGACTTGAATCATCAATTCGATTGCAGAAAATATGTGAGCAATTGATCTAACATCAATCTAGAGTTTCCCTAGAGTTAGATCAATAATTCACCTCTTTTATGTCATAGAATTGACGGTCAAGTCATTTTTGCCATTAGATCAATGATTTGGTTATTTTTGTCCATTTGATAGAAGATTTGTATCAATCATCCAGATCTTTTCTCCCATTGAATCAATGGTATGAAGCTTTTTTTATGGTTAGATTGATGATCCGCACCTGAAGCATTTCGTCCATTAAATCACTAACTAGCACAATAACCTATGCTAAGTACGGTCATGTCTATGGCTACCCTACCAACAATATTTTTACAAATTAGATAGCAAAAATGTAAATAAAGATTATTTTAAATTAATTCTTCATACATTAAAAGACTAAGAAAATTATATTAATAACATATAAGTAAATCACAGCTACAAAAATAAACACAATTAATAATTCTTCATTTTTGAAGGTTTACTTGTAGGTGCACAATAATGTGTTTTATATGCATTAGATTGATATCATGTAAAGGACCTAAGTATTCATATTATATATCCAATCAGTGAGCACATGTAATATGGGAGAGTCTTTTCCTACAAGAAGAAAATGAATACAACTCAGTGTAAATGTCTTTCCGCTTTAGACATTTATCTATATGATTCAAACTTGCCCGTTTTTGTGACAGTGTGATATAGAGGTTATGTCTTGACTCTATTTGAAATAGACAGTTGAAAAGGTGCTACGAAATGGTCTAAAAGCTGTTTGAAACCATTTTAAGACAAAAGGAGCTTCAAAATAGACTTGCCAAACAGGCACTTAAGTGAATCCAAGCAAAGACTACTCATTGACAATGTAACCTTTTTGAAAGAAACGACCTCCTCTTATATGGGATATGGATTAACTTGACTCCAATTTGTGTTTTAGAGTAGGCAAACTTCTATTAGAGTAAAACTTGAGTGGACAAACTCCTGCTAGAGTAAAACTTGGGTTGCATTCTTTCATAGATGGCATTTGCTCCTGAGAAGACACCTAGTGGAGTCTACTATATGACCAATTGGAATGGATCATCTAAACCAAACAGTCTCCGTAAACAAAACCCAATGTTATCAAGGGCGTACCAACCCGAATGAACCGGATCATTGGATTCAGTGTACAAAAAAAAGTAAATTAATTAAAACCGTTAAACTTGTAGGCCACATATGAAATGGGGGGCTAGTGCAACAACCTGCACCCACAAATAGCAAATCATCACATCACAAAATAAGGAAACTTAGAGCAGGCTTTTTCAATCCCTTTATAATATTTTCCTAAACTAACTTTGACAATTCTTTAACAAATCTCTTTCCAAAAGTATCCTTCGCATATGCCCTATACTAAGAACTAAACCACTCAAAATTACATTTGCCTAATATTATTCCACTTAGACTTGGCCCCATTAAATTAATGTACTTAATTTTTTTTTTTTTCTTAATTATTGATCTAACTGTGAAAGTTAATAAAAATATAAATTGGTTTTACATATTGATTTTTTTACAGTTTATTTTTCAATATACAAATAATATATATTTTAGTTTTTCTATGAATTATTTTTCATAAACATAGTAATAATTAGGTAAAAATATCTCTAATGAAGAAATATAGGTCAGCCCAAAATAAGGCACAAAACATAGGTTATCTGGAAAATAATAAAATCATAGAATAAAATGTCAAGTGCCCATTGAAGACCAAGACGGTCACATTTCTACTTATTGGAACGTTCAGTTTGCTTAATCTTCTAAGATCAATAATTTAAATTAAACTTCAGACTATATAATGGGTTATACTTAGATACAATCAAATAGGCAAGTTTATGTTCTTTCAAAACCCAAAAAAATCAAAATTCAAAGCTATAAGGGACATAAGTTGCATGCTACATTAAATAATTTATATTACAAGAAAAAATAGTTGAAATTTTAAATTAAACACCTTGTGTGGAACCACATTATGAGGCCCAATTTAGTTAACTTTATGCATGACGAATGGTTAGAAGAGATCTTTATATGATTTGCTTATGACTAAAAATATTCTTATTTGATGATAGCAATCATGTCACCTGCAGGGCCCCAAAATAATTGACTAGAACTATGCAACTCAACCATTGATCTTACACTATCTTGATTCAATCACTATGGTTTTCAAATCATAGTTTAATTTTGGCCATTCATAAAAAATAAAAAGTTAAATTTAGCCCACACAATTTTTATTTTCTTTTTTTTTTTTACCTAATGGCAAGATGTATATTAAAAAATGAAAAAGACTACATAGGCGGCCACACAATCATTTAGATGATAGAAAATATATTATGCATTTTAAATGAATAATAATTAAGCAATTAAATAATTAATAAATATGTTGTGCATCTTATTTTTCTTATTCTAATCTTATCTTAAAAAAAATGATCAATTTGTTGGTTGAGATATATACTCTAGTTGGAGTTTTCATTGAGACAATTTATTTTGATCAACATGCTATAATCCGCTCATTTTTTAATGATCATTTCATGGGAATAACCATTCTATTTCGACCTTCATTACAGCGAACCAAATGATACCTTAGTTCACACATCAGGTAAGAATCATTGAACATTGTAATCACATGTTTAAAAATGAAAATTGACTCCTTTATTTTTTTTTTTAACTTTAATGTTTTGTTAAAAATATATGCACAATCCCATGGGCCCATGGCTAAGATACTCTAACTCACGTTTTCATTTATATAAATTAGTTTGATTCATGTCTACATCGAGGTTTAAATATTAGACCCTACATTTTAGATTTTAACCCTCTTGAATGAAGACTATTGGAGGCCAAGGCCTGCTACAATTAAATACCTAAACTCGAATAAAGCTTGAGCCCATGTGATATTCCTTTATTATTTAATTTCTTGATAAATATTTTCAAATGTACAATTTTTATGATTAATCACTTACTATTCATTTAAATTGTGTAACATAATTTTGTCTTACTTAATTGCTTAATTAATGTGCAACATATTTTTTTCATTTAATAGCTTAGGTTTTTTTTTTTTATTGTTATCACTCACAATGGAATGATGACTTTGAGTGGTTTAGATGTTAAGATATGGGCCCATTGTTAATCTACCTTTAGGAATTAATTCACGTTTTCACTTTGCTTGAGCCATTTGGTATGGAAAATCACTGTCCTTTTCATGGATAATAGCGATCATACCTCATTCATATCTTGGTGAGAATATTGGCTAGAGAAGCAGAATGAAGGGATAATTCATTAAGATCATATTATCTATTTTGGCCTCGTGCTATGGTAGATATGAAGAGCAAGAAATGCAAAAATCTTTCGTCAGCAAAATCCAAATGGAGAGAATGTGGTTCAAAGAATCAACAAATGGAGAGAATGTAGTTCAAAGAATCAACATTGCACACACGGAATGGATAAGCTCACTAGAGAAAAAAGCAGGGAGATCAAAATCGCGATGATGGTCAGCTGAATACTTCCACCAATAATCAAGATCTGGATATAGATGTTCGCATTTTTTGTAATAGAGCTGTGAATAAAGTGGCTAACAAATTAGGAGTTGGATGCATTGCTTATAGCAAAGATAGTAGCATTTTGACAAGGCTATCCAAAAGAATTGAAGGAGATTTCACTATCATGGTAGAAATTTTGGCTATTGAAGAACCTTTGGATTTGGCAATTCAGCATGGGTGGAGGAAAGTAGGTTTTTTTAGTGATTCCAAAATTGCTATTGATTAAATAACAAAATCTCAATACTCTCTTTCTTGGGAAATTTATGCCCTATTACAGAAGATCCTAGAAAAAAAAAAAGATGTATTGACTAGAGTGCATTTTACGGTAATTAGTAGAAGCATGAATAGTGAAGTACATAGTCTAGCGAGGGAGGGGCGGTGTACAGGCCCTGTTGCCTACATTAGTAATCATGTTGTATCTTTCTCCAATGATTAATAAATAGAATACCATCTTCACCAATTAAAAAAAAAAGAAAAGAACTCCACATCTTTAGAAATTATAGATTGGGAAACTATTTTTTTTTTTTTTGGTAAGACAAGATTGAGAACCTTTAGAAATTATAACATGAGGCCCACGTTTATAGAAACTACAACATGGGGCCACCTTTAGGAACTATATAAATGTTTGCATTATATTTCTAGCTTTGAATTTTGATTTTTCAAGTTCTATAAGAGCATAAACCTTCATATTCGATTGTACCTACTACAACCCATTGCATTGCCTAAGTTTCAATTTGAATTAATGATCTTAGAAGATTAAGCAAACTAAACGTTTTAGTAAGAGAATATAAATGTGATACTCTCTAGTAATTCTCTTATCTTTATTATTCCTATTACTTTCATTAGATTTTACAATAAGGTGCATTGTTAGCTTAATATTTAAAATACTTTAAAAAATAAAGTACCCAATTGGATGGGCCCAACTCCGCTTAGAGTGAAATTTGGCAAAAAGGTCATTTTCAAGGGTTTAGATCTTAGGCGTGGGATGATAAATTTATTAGGATTTGAGAAAATCTAAATGCTACTTTTGAAAAGAGTTTTATTAAGGAATTGACCATAGTTTATGAAAACAACCCCCATGTTTCTCAGAATTGCATCAGTTGAGCTAGGGATATCCCCGCTTAAATTAGTGGTGTGAACGACCTTGTAGAGAGATCCGTCCGGATCAAAAAAAAAAGAAGGCAAATGTGAAAAGGGAGTTCAACATTCTTTATGTTGTAATGAACGATGAACGGGGATATCCCCACTCATTCACTTAGAATTAACTGTGATACCCCCGCTCAACGCCAAAAGCAAAAAAAAAAAAAAAGAAGGGAAAATTAGCGGGAGGAACAAATTGGACTATATAAGACATTTATGGTATTTTTCGCTTTTGACAAGTCAAAGAGGATTTTTCTAGTTAAATCCTCTAAATTAAATGCCCCGAAATAAGGGAGTGTTGCTGTTCCTAGATTTCCTCACCAGGAAACGTGGGAAGTCCTCACTTGTTAAGAGTAGGTCTTTGCATATCCAGGGTGGACCCACCTGCTTCTTTTGATCCCCACCTTTCACATGATAGCCCTCAGGTGGGGCCCAACCGTTGCCTTCTCACAAAGTACAGAATCACTCACTATAACTCTCTATAGATTTTCAATACGTAGGCTCCACCCCGTGAGATCAGCGGATCCGGATCCTTGTTGACTGGCACATTGATTCAGTAGAGATTCTCTGGAGGAAATCGTTTACTCAGCCTTTCATTTCATTCCAAATTTCAACACCAGACGCACAAAAATCCTTAAAACTGCCAAAGATACCATGCATGTATTTATAGTAGTTACTGCTCATAGAAAGTATTTAATTGTCACCTTGGTATCTTTCCATTTCTTCTCATTGCCTTAGCTGTTTCCATAAACTCTCCATTGAATGGAAGGAAACTGCTACTTTTATATACTGCTGCTGGGATTGGTTTTCTTTCATTTCGGTTCGATTTGAGAGCATTTTGGTGGTGGGTTTTTGGTTTTGGTGAAGATCATGACTAGTGGTGCACAGGTTGATGGAAGATCCGACAAGGAGAAATCTATTGACGATTGGCTTCCCATCACTTCTTCAAGGAATGCAAAGTGGTGGTATTCAACTTTCCACAATGTCACTGCCATGGTTGGGGCAGGTGTTCTTAGCCTACCTTATGCAATGTCACACCTTGGATGGTAAGGATGATGATAATGATGATCTTGAGGGTTTTTTTTTTTCTCTCTCTTTTTTCCTTTCATATCTTTGAACTGTGTTTATTTGATTTTTCTGCAATTGGGTTACTGTGCATGTTTTGATTTATGATGTTCTGAAGACAAGTTACAAGTTATTGGTATGTTTTGTTTTATGATGACATTGAAGAAAATTTTGAATGTTTAATTTGATTCTTCTTGTCTGTTCTCCTTGTTTGAACAGGGGACTGCGTTTTAGAAAGGAAACATGTAAGTGTTTGTTTAGATGTGGTGAAAAGGTGCATAAACATGGAACATGCATCAAGATAGACCTCTAAAGCTATTAACAAACTAAGCTAGTAGAAAGCTATGCTACAGACTAAAGTTTAACTACTGATAGCTAAAACAAACAACGCATGAACAACTTAAAAACTTCTCAAAAGGCTGGATTCCATCTTGTCCTTAAGGTCCCCATCATATGTTATATATCCTGCAGATTCTGCTCCATCCGGCTGTTCTAGACTTCTTTAGATCTTGACAATACCAAGTCCACAAAATGATTGAGGCCATGTGATGCAGCGAGCGTTAGTGGATGACTCCATATTCACTACCTTCCATAAAACCTGTTGATTATTTTCAAAGAATAATACCAGGAACGATGGGAATCTACTGTTTTGTTGATCCCTACGGATACCAAAACAACAGGGAAAGAGAAAACTCTGTAAAATAAACCTTTCAATATTATTCAAAAAACTGTCTTGCATTCTGACTTACAATCAAATATATAGGGGATTAACCCTAGATCTCACAGAACACGAAATTTATCAAACATGGCCAGTTTGCCAAAAATGGCAAAATCCTAAAACTTGAATTATTCCAAAAACAAGATATTGCCAAAAATGGAAAATACCCATTTTCGGGGCCTAAACGATGGAATTCGGCCTTAAAACAAAAAGACCATTGCATAGAAATGGATTTTGAAGATCTCGCCGTTTCCTTTCCAGAATGGAGTTTCGTTCGCGATTCTGACTCCGGGACCCTAATTTCGCCGTTTGGGCGCTGCACGGTGTGCCTTATTTCGATCCAATGCATCCTTGTATTCATCTGCTTCGATATTCACTACATCACCATGTTTGTAATCGGTGAGTGGCGCAACTCTGATTGGAGTAGGGTGTTCATGGACCAAGCTAGCCCGAGCCCGAGCCCGGTGTAGCCCGAGCCCGAGCCCGGTGTAGCCCGGGCTTGGGCCTTAAGGCTTACTTATCAAGCCGGGTTTAGATTACTTATTTAGGCCCATTTAATAAATGGGATGGGCTTGGTTTCAGTAGTAGAAAGCCTAAGCCCTGCCTGGCCCGATTATAATAATAATACTAAGAAAAATTAAGGGATAGCGTTCGAACACATGACATCTCACCAATTGAGCACATGTGTATGGAAGCTATATTTGTAATTTATAATGTAAATCAGTCTGGGCTCGGGCTTAATTTTCTTCACGTGCGCTGGGCTCGAGCCAGCTAGTTATGCCATGGGCAGGGCTTGGGGCTACAACCAGGATATTCCTCAGTCAGGCCCAACCAGGCCATGAACACCCCTAGATTGGAGGGAGCATGATTACTAGATCTTAAGCAAAAAACATACTTTCAACTGAAGCACAAACAATTTCTCGCACTTCCCACGTTCCATTTATGCGTGGTTTCTGCATCAAATGAATACCATTCGGGTTCAAATGCGAATTGTAGCTCAATTAAAAGCTAATATTAAATTTGTAAGTGGGACTGAAAAATAAAATTGTTTTCCCATGTTCCAAACTATTGATCATGTTCTGTTTTCCAGTAGTGTTCAAGTGAGGAATAAATGCATATGGTTGTGGAGTTCATTAATCATAATTTCACAATCAATGATGATCTTGAAAAAAGAATTCATTGTGTATTTGTTTTTCTGTTTTTTTCTCTCTATTTTGATTGTTGGATATGCTTTGCTTTCAAGTATCTATTGGTTTCTTTTGTATCATCTCTTGAGTTCAGATTGCATTCTTTTTACTAAAGTGAACTCATTGCTTTCCATATCAAGTTTTAGATCCTTTTTTGCTATCCTGTAGTTCTAGTGAAGAATTGTTCCACATGGATTACATTCTGAATCATGAATCTCTATCTGGTGGGTATCTCTATTAATGATCTTTAAAAGTGAAAAATTAAACACATATTTTATTGTCCTTGTTTTTCTTTTATTCTTTAGTCAGGTTATTGGGTATGCTCGGTTTTAAGAATGTTAATGTGTTTCGAATTATTTATTTAGTTGGAGACTGTTGCAAGTTTTAGTTGATTTTATCTTTTTATTAGTTTTTATTATGCTTTACTAGTGTAATTCATTGCTTTCTGAATCCAGCTGTTTGTGTTGTTATCTGGTGTTAGGCTCCGTCCCGAGTTAATCACGATTAACTCTAATTAATTGAGCTTAAGATTAATTAAGCCTGTTTAAATGAACTAATGGTGATTTATCGCCAAATGGATTTGAATTAGCCTAAGTTAGGCTTAGTGGAGTAGTAACTAAGGTTAGGAACTGAATTGAATGGAAAATGGAGCTTAAACAAGCCAAACTACGAACTTTTTCGGAAATACGAATTTGTACATATTTTTTCAAATACGGAAACTCTTGATACCAGCATGTGTATCTCGACGAGTACGATAGCTTTCACATAAGACTTGAATAGATTCGACGAATATCGGATCAAATGGACCTCCAATTGACTCAAAATGTAAATGAAAGAATGAAAGGGGGGCTTAATGCAAAATGGACTTATGTAAGATGAGATGAATGAATTCATCTCCTGCAAAACCCTAGGCAACGTTTCTTCAGCCGTTTTCTTCGTCTTTCTTTGGTTTCTTCTTCATCAAAAGTGAAGTTGAGGTGATTAAAGTGAAAGGGATTCATCTCCTCCATCTTCTACATCGTCTCCTTTGAGTCTTCTTGAAAGCCAAGCTTCAAAGGGAGGATTTCTATCTCAAATCCAAGATAAATAAGGATTTTTGTTTCTCTCAAGCTTCAATTAAGGCAAGTTTCTACATATGATTAGGCTTGTTAAGGTGTTTTATTGATTTTGATATGAATAGAGGATGAATCCATAAGTTGTGGATTTGAAACTCTAATTAGATGATGCTAATTATGGTTTGATTAGGTGAATAATTGAGGTGAATAGGCTCTTGTATATGTGTATATCAGGTTAAAAGAGGTGAAAGAAAGACAAGGAAATGGATTGAAATCCATTACACTGCAGTACAGAACTGCAGTGCCCAGGCCGCAGTTCAAGCGGTCGACCGAGCCTGGCTCGGTCGACCGGCCACACATGGTCACTGGTCAGGTTCCTCTGGAACCTGACCGAAACACTATTCATCCAATTGTTTACTTACAACTGCAGGTCGACCTGGACCTTGCCAGGTCGACCCGACCCGCTGAGATATGTTGGAACACTTCTGATTAGGTCCGAATTTCCGGGATTAAGAGTCTAAGTAGCTAGACTAGTGTTAATCGTGTTTAGACATTCCTAAGTGTTACGAGAGTTATCCTAATGCATAAATTTAACAAAGTAATGTCATCGACAATAATACATGCATTAATAACTACCGTTTCACTCAATGGTTGGTTAGAGGATTGATTTAGACTTAGAATGAGATTGATATGGATTATTAAAGGGTCTGGCACTACCTAGTGGTTTCCGAACTCATTATTGAATTGAAGTGAATGAATTGATAAATGAACAGTTACGAAGAGTAATAATGAACTGACTAATCCTACTGCAGTAGATGGAATTGGGAGTGTTCCGGAGCTCCGTGAGACACCAGTGATCTCTGATCAAGACACTGGGAAGATCTCACCTCATTGGACCGAAAGGTCATTAAATGAAAAGTCAGATATTGGACTGACGAGTCCTATTGAAAAGTTACTAATAAAAGTTGAACATAATGAATAAATGAATATGAAATACTTCCTTTTGGAAGAACTGAAAGGAGTTGAAACCAATGCTAGTGTAGTTGCCATGTTATTGTCATTATTACTTGTGTTTATAATTGCACAAGGATTGTATATTGATTGTCTAGAACTGGAACTCAAGGAATTGTCAGGAATTGTCAAACATGCTATCATCATATGTATATATCTTGTTGAACCGTCGTGTTCATGGTATTACTGATGATATTACAGGCTCAGTTGCTCGTGCCGGTCCCTCCGAGACCGTCCCGCCAGCGGAGGAGGCCCATTCGATACCTCGAGGAGGTCTAACCGAATGGACGTGATCTGAGAGCGGATAACTTGGATTAATTTGGAAACTTTTTAGAAAGTATTTGTATAGTTATTTTGGTATTGTAAGTATTAGAAATGATGTCCCCTGCATTGTATTTTAAATATGCAGTGGTTGATAGTAGGAGAACGAAACAATGTAAAGTGAACTTTACGATTCAGAGTAAATAAGCTGATTCATTTTGTTATAGGATTGTCAATGTATATTATTTTATCTTTCCGCACAACTGTACATTGACAGGTACATATGCAAGATCCCTTGTAGACTTCGTTTTAACTTAGGTTAATTCGGAGTTTACGGGAGTAAGTATGGGCATCGCAACCCGGGGGTTAACCTTAATGACTCTGATCTTGGGTCCCGGTCGTGACATCTGGTAGTTGCAGTGAGAAATTGTTATAGGAATTATGAATCTCATGTTGCTTGCTTTCGGCATATATGAATTCAACAGTAACTTACACTAAAATTCAACTTTTTTTTCCCCATCGACATCTTACTTTGATCATCTGCATTATGTATTCTTTTATGATTTGGGACTTTTCACTTGTTTCTTAGTTTTGTAGATGAAATAGTTTCACTGTCGACGAGTTTCTTAAGTAGAGATTGTTCTGCAGTTTAGTTGTCATCTTACAAGCAAATTGATGTAAATTTTTCTTGAGTCTCATTCTACAATATTTATATAAACTTATAGACAGTGAACTTTGATATGCTTATAAATGGATTTCTCTAATAATTTAGAGAAGGTTTGTGATAAAGGTTAGCATCCATGTCATTAATCTTCACCTAATAATTAAACACTGTTTTAGAAATTAGTACTATGATAGTAATGTGATAGTATTTCAGTTAAAAACTTGACCAGTCATTCATTTTTAAGAACTAGATGAATTGTCTTAATTGTGTATTCTGAGCAGATAAGAGATGTCTTTCTTGTTCGCGTTGAAAAATGGTGTTGATGTTATTTTCAGGGGTCCTGGGATTGCTGTGCTTGTTTTATCGTGGATCATCACATTGTACACCCTTTGGCAAATGGTTGAGTTGCATGAGATGGTACCCGGGAAACGATTTGACCGATATCATGAGCTAGGTCAGCATGCATTCGGTGAGAAGCTTGGGCTGTGGATTGTTGTACCCCAACAGCTAATTTGTGAAGTAGGTGTGGACATTGTCTACATGGTCACTGGTGGAAAATCCCTTAAGAAATTGCATGATGTGATTTGCGCGCCCCACTGCAAAGACATCAAGACAACTTACTTCATCATGATCTTTGCCTCTCTGCACTTTGTTCTCTCGCAACTGCCCAATTTCAACTCTATTTCGGGTGTCTCTTTGGCTGCCGCGGTCATGTCCCTCAGGTAATCTTTGTGGTCTCACTAAGTCTCGAGTTTCAGTTTATCATGATTCAACTTGTATCCATCATTAGAGTCCTTTGTGGTATATGAATTGCTTAATTACTCATCTAATTTGATGAATCTTGTCAAAGAAAAATGTCAAAGCCAGTTAAAGTGAACTTGATCAAACACATTTTAGACCAATATGCACCATCCATTTGGGTCAGTTTATGTTTCATGGCCATTGTGCAAAACCCATTTCGATTCTCCTATTTTATCCATCTAATAGATGTGATGGAAATTGGATTTATATAGAAATAATATTTTCATCAATATGGAACATCCCTCAGGTAATCCTTTTTTTTTTTCCATCAATGAAGTCCAGTTTGTGTAAGGAGTGCACTATTACATGTCTAATTTTATTCTATTTGTTAAAGACGAATGTCATATTTATGTAAAGAGACATTCTTTGTTGTTACAGCAAATTAAAGTCAACTTGAACAAAAAGATCTTTTGTGATCAATCTAGGCCACCATCAATATGGTCCTCTTTTGACTTAAGAGTATTATGCTAAAGCAACTTCATTTGTTGATCTATCCATTCAATAAATGTGATACAAATTGGGCAAACAGGATGTTTAGAAAGAATATTGTAATCAATCTGAAGCATGCATTCAGTGGACCCCATATCAGTGTGAGTTTTTTAAATTGACCCACTAAAAGGAGTAAACCAAACGGACTGTCTTGATTGTGTGTTTGGACTTTCCATGTGTTCAAATGAAACTGGCAGCACTAAATATTGAAACACAGGCATTTCTCAGTTATAAGATAATTTGATGTAATTTGCTGACTTTTTGCAACTGTCTTGTATCAGTTATTCCACTATTGCTTGGGGGGCTTCTGTTCATAAAGGGAGGCTGCCTGATGTGGATTATGGGTATAAAGCCCATACAGCTGGAGGAACTGTTTTAAACTTCTTTACTTCGTTGGGCGATGTTGCTTTCGCATATGCTGGGCACAATGTGGTTTTGGAAATCCAAGCTACCATCCCTTCTACACCTGGCAAACCATCAAAGAAACCTATGTGGAAGGGTGTGGTTTTAGCCTACATCATCGTTGCTCTCTGCTACTTCCCAGTTGCGCTGGTTGGTTACTGGGCATTTGGGAACTCGGTTGAAGACAATATCCTCATCTCTCTAGAGAAACCGCGTTGGCTAATAGCACTAGCAAACATGTTTGTTGTCATCCATGTCATTGGAAGTTATCAGGTGTTTTCACATTTTCAGTTTTTTGTTATGCCTTTTCTTTGTGTGTTCTCTGTTCAATCAAACTAATTTGGACCAACTTAACCAAAGTTCATTTCAAGTGTGTTGATGATTTCAAGTCTTCAAAATATGTTCAAATCAGTTTGATCCAAATTTCGTCTATATGACTTCTTGAAACTATTGTTTTGGCACATATTAGTTAAATTGGTATTTGATTCATTTACTTGGACAGATATTCGCCATGCCCGTGTTTGACATGATGGAGACTGTGCTGGTGAAAAAGCTTCACTTCACCCCTAGTCTTACTCTTCGCTTAATTTCAAGATCTCTATATGTTGGTAATTTCCTTTCCCTTCAAAGGAAGTGTTCTGTATTATTAGTAACTTAGTTGCGCAATTACTTGATTACTTGATCTTATTATTCTAACTCCATCTTTTTTGGTGCAGCATTCACTATGTTTGTTGCTATAACATTCCCTTTCTTTGGTGGATTACTTGGATTCTTTGGAGGATTTGCATTTGCACCAACAACATACTTTGTAAGTCATTATAACATTTATTTAACCAACCAAGAAAAAAGGAGCAAAGCAAATCTTTTTGTCTAGGATATAGTGATAATGACAAGCTTCAATAGAGCTGCATTTGAATGTTCATTTTTCTTCTAACCTTTTTATCACTTGGGTGCATCTTTTTACCCAGATCATAAATGCAATAGAATCAGGATGATCTGTTTGATTTGGGCCCGCAAAAATGAGGATGTGGGCTTAAGAATTGGCCACATGATATCAGTACATCAATTTGCAGTAATGCCAGACAGCAGTTACTAGTTCACAGCTCAATAATGGCATGCCTTCTCTTACATTGAAGGAGCTTCATTCAGTTCCACTATTCATATTTCCAAATTACTAACATTAATGAAAGTACTCTATTTTTATTTTATTAAGTTTGACTCAATTTACCTGTTTTCTAGCTCCAGCTGTACTAATTATAGGTAATTATAGGTACAATGTGAGTATGCCATCTCCTATTAGATCTGAATGACCCCATTGATAAATCCATAGACTTGGACCCACTTTGTATATGCCAAGAAACCTAAGGAGGGCATAAACTTTGGTGGGAAATTTTGAAGTTTCTAAATCTCTCCATTGATCTTTAAAAATCTCTAATTAGTGAGGAGCCAGTTCATAAGTCTACTATTTGTATTAGATTAGATTCTTAAAGATGGGATTTAGTGAATGGCTTTTGTCTGTAGCCTTTGATTATCATTTCTGTGTAAGACCCATCTAATCCCTGTAACAGTCCAAGTAAAGATGAGGCCTGAAATTTGACCCTCCAATCTCTTGTCACAGCTCCCTTGCATCATGTGGCTAGCTATTTACAAGCCTAAGAGATTCAGCTTGTCTTGGATTACAAATTGGGTATGTATATATCAGACTACAGTAAATTCTGTTGTTCCTTTTTCTCTTTTTAACATTGTATATGAAGTTTAAGCTGATATTGTCTTTGTTATGCACTGCAGATTTGCATTATGTTGGGTATTATGTTGATTGTTTTAGCGCCCACTGGTGCGCTAAGGACGATAATTCTTCAAGCCAAGACCTACAAGTTTTATAATTGATTTTTTCGTTTGGCGATTGGATTAAAAAAGTTTGTCTAAAGTTGGGTGACAAGTGTATTTACAATCTGTTTGTATGGATTTGTTCAAATGGTGGCCAGAGAAGGAGCTTATCATGGCTGTCTCCTGTACTCCCTTTTCTTCTTTATGGTTGGATACTATATAGATTGAGAACTTTGTGTCTATTTTAGGGATGATATTGGCTCAACTCTAGCTCTTTCTCATATAACCATAAAATCTAGATTTCATTATTTCACATTATCATGTGTTATTTTTGTGAGCATTTGGTTTTGCAATGTAGAAGTCTTGAATGCAAAATTGCTAGCCATTTACTCTAAGACAGTTGTGTATAACCATGGAATAGCCTTGGAAGATTTGATTCAACAGGTAAGGAGTGAATCATTGATCTAATGGTGGAAAAGCCCTGTTTCATCAAATTAACAGGAAAAAAAAAATCAATGTAGATTATTGAGTTAACAAATCCACATACCATTGATCCAATAGGTGAGAAGATGTGGATCATGAATCTAATGGTATAAATCCAATATGCAGCATTGATTCAATGCTGAAAATATGTGAATCATGAGTCTAATGGTATATAAAGCCCATACGTCATTGATTCAACAAGTGAAATCGTGAATCTTAAAACATTGATCCAAAGGTGAGAATGGGGTGGATGATCAATATTAACTTCGAAAAGCCTCAGATCATCAATCCAATGTTTGATTAGATGCAAATCATTAATGTAATGATGGAAGAGACTCAAATTAATGATTTGGTGACATAAAATGTGGACTATTGATTTATCAAAATGAGTAACCCTACAAAGATCAATCGTTTGCTCATTTTCATCCATCTTATAGACAATTAGAGGCTCTTCAACCATTGTATCTTTCATCAAGGAATTAAAAAAAAAAACTATTTTATCAATCATCCAGATTTTTTCTTCCATTGAAACAGTGGTATGAAGCTTTTTCATTGTTAGATCAATGACATATATTATGTTGTTCTATCATTATCATGAAGAATTTTATCCATTAAATCACTTATTTGTGGAAATTCAAGAGGCATTATATCTGTAATAAATTCACCATGCATTTTATTGAGGCATTCTCCTCTTTTTATACAAGAGAGACTAATCTCTATCTCCAACATTATTCACATCATTTCATTTAGATTGATGGTCCACACTCCACAACTAATTCACTCATTGGATCGATGATTTGAGACCTTGAGATGATTATTTTCATTGTTTTCATTTTATTGGATTGTTGAATTGAAGCTCTTGCATCTGTAACTAAATTGCACTTTTGTTTTCTGTTGTTGGATAATGATTTCAGGTTCTCCATGGTTATATTGATGACCCACTTTTTTATGTTGTTGGGTGGACTGTTTGGGGTAAACTTTTTTTTTTTTTTTTGGGATAAGGGAGGGTGTCCCGGCCCTTTGGGCCATAAAAATCCCTAGGGGCTCAGGGGGAGCCGAGTAAATTCCCTATGACCCCAGTGTGGTAGTGCAGTTTCAAACCCTCAACTTATGGGTGCAAACCGTGGTCTTAGGCCAACTGAACTAGCCCTCACAGTTACTCTTTAGGGTAACTTGTGCCATTAGATTGATGATTCACCTCATTTTTTTCTATTGGATCGAGGATTTGAGGCTTCTCCGCTTTATTTTGATGAGCCACACCATTTCTCTGGTTGGAACAGCATTCTGATGTTTTCCACCTAGGATCAATGATATTACAATGTTCCACCATTTAGATCAATGATCACTTCTTTTGTCCAGTTAGATAGATGTTTGAGGCCTTTCCATTGTTAGATCTATCACCCACATATTCTTTGATGTATGATCAAAGATCTAATGTTGTTCCATCATTAGTTGTTGATCCAAATCTTTTCTATTGTTTATTTCAGGATTTTCCACTCTTAGATTGATTATCTACTTATGTATTATCCAATCCTTGATTTAGCATTCATGCACCATTAAATCAATCATCTGTATACTTTATGGCAATGGATTGATAATCTGGGGCTTGTCCACCATTGGGTTGATCAATATTTCACGGCATTTTTGTCGTTGGATCAATATCTAATGCTTTTGTGCCATCAGATCAATGACCCACTTCTTTTCTTTATAGATGATCTTACACAATTCCTCCATTTATTTGATGATTTACATCTTTTAGCCATTGGGTCACAAAGCTTAGGCCTTTTCTTTATTGAATCAACGTTCCCTGTCATTTTGGATGTTGGATAAATTGTTTATACATTTTCGCGGTTAGTTTTAATGTATGGTTCTCCATTAGATTGATGAATTGATCATATCTTTCAAGAGGGTTTCTTTACGTGAGGATTAAGATTAATAATTTGTAGGAAGAATATAGATATTGAAGTTATTTTAGGCCGATTTGTTTGTATGAAATTGGATTTATTCAAATGTACGATTGAAAGGGTTCCCACAAATGATTATTAAACAAGCGAGGGGTGAAGGATTATGAGCAACAGTGATTTTCACATAGAAAACTGTTGGTGTGCAGGATTTTCAATCCAGCCCTTTCATCAAGGTAATCTGCTCGTGAAAATCTCCAAAATTTTATGTACACGCGGGCACATAGTATTCTTTATGCGAGTAGGGGGTTCTATATGTATTTCATGAGTTCTTAAAGCTGCTGTGTAATTTTTATTAACTAGTCATGCAAAATTGCAAATAAAATGCAATGATCATTACCTCTATTAACTTGGTTTATATGCAAAAAAGAGTTGACACAAATAAACAATACATACAGAAAGGAAAATCCTCAGAAAGCATGTATTTAAACGAAGTGCAAGTACGGCACACTAAAAAAAAACATTAACATTCACATTAACCTTGATGGGGAATGATTTCCAACCAACCTAGCTTTTTGAGATGACATCGGGAAGCTTGTTACACCTCAACCCAAACTAATCACGATTAAGGCTAATTAATTGGGATTAATGCTAATTAAGCATGAATGATTGGATTAATGAAGGCTAATGACCGAAGAGAGAGAATTTAGTCTCAAATGATGCATTAAGCATAATGGAGTGGACTAAGATGAAATTGAATTGGTTAAAGTAAGTTTAGACTCAAACAAGGTAGGCTAAGGACTTTTTCGTAAATACGGGTTTTCACATATTTCGTCAAATACGGAAATCCTTGATACCAACGCGTGTATCTCGAGTAGTACGTTAACTTTCATAATAGACGCGACCCCATTTAACCTCAAATGGACCAAATGAGACTTCAGTTGACTCAAAATGTAATTTGGCTTAACAAGGGGGAATTTTGGTGTGAGAGGGCCTTATATTAGAATGAGAGGAGGGAAAGAGAGCTCATTCCACTCCAAGTAAAACCCTAAACTAATCTTCTTCCTTTCCCTTCCATTTTCTTCATCAATGGTGAGATTAGGAGAGATCCAAGTGGTTAATGAGGAGTATAGCTTCATCTTCATCTTTTTCCCCAAGTCATTTACCCCATTGTTGAAGAGTAGAGCTTGAAAGAGAACCCGAGATCTCTTTACTTGGAACCACAAGTAAGTAGTTAGTCTCCTCTTAGGATTTCCAAATTCTATTGGTTATTTTATATTGATTTCTAAAACAAATGGCTCATAGGAGTTCATTTGCATGTTTTCATGGAATTAAGGTTTGAGATTGGGGGTTTTCATCTCAAAAGCAAGCTAAGCAAAAAGGGTTTGAGTTAGTTAACCTTCAACGAGGCAAGTATAAACATTTCTTGTGATTAGTGTTAATCATTGTAGAAATGCATAGAGTTTTCATGGATTTTTTGTACATTTCCATGAGATTATGGAATTATTTATAATTGATTAAGATGGGTAATGAATGATTAGAAGTATTGTTGTAGATGAATGGTGTATGAGGAGGGAACAGGAGGTTCCAATGTTTAATGCAGGCTGTGAATGAAATGAATGAAGAAAGGAAAGGGGAGAAAAATCAGGTTTTCAGACATGCAACATGTCCCAGGTCCGATCGATCGGACTGTCATTTAACTGAGAGGTTTTTCAGGCCGATCGATCAGACATACAGACCGATCGATCGGACAGTCCGTAACTGGGGTTCTTTTTAGAACCAAATACTTTTTCTATAAGTCTTAGTGGTTTATAAATTAGTGTTAGAACTAATTATATCCTAATCTAAGATTTGTCAAGGTTATAGAAAATAAAATAAAAGAATGGTAGTGCATTAAGTATAATTAAATTGTGTATGGATTCTTTAATTGTGTTATCTAAACCTACATAAGTGTTAGCCAAGTTATTGGATGTACAAACTACTATTAAAGTGATGTTAATCAAGAATAACACGTACATTCAATGACGAACATTTCACTCATTTGTTTGGTTTAGAAATTTTATTGTGAACTTGAATAGAGTTAATAGATTTGGTGCGATTCCGAGTCTGACACTACTTAGTGATTTCTTAAACTCATTACTAAGTTGAACTGAACAATACAATTAATGAATTAACGAATGAATAGTTACTAAAGGTAACAATGAATTATGAATAATCCTACTGCAATAGATGGATTTGGGGCGTTCCGGAGTTCCGTGGTGATGCTAGTTGTTCCTGACCAGGATACTAGTAAGTCTCACAATTCCGATCATATCTATAAGTATTGATTGATGCCTTCCATTTGAAAGATGAATCATTCCTTTGAGGGAAGATGGTAAATGAAATGAAATGAATGAAATAAATGAAATGAAATGAATGAAATGAAACGAGATGAATGCTATGGTAGTGACCATCTTGCACATGTCCATTGATTGACTTATTCGCCTATTATCATTATAGGAATTATCTAGAATTGTCTAGAATTGAAATTGTTATTAATAGATTGAATGAATTCATTTTATGTATTAACATGTGCTATTGCAAGATCTGTTTATACATTGTTAAACCGTCGTGTTCACTAGTGTTATTGATGGCATTACATGCCCGATTGCCCTGCTGGTCCAACAGCGCCCCCGGCGGCAGTGGAGGAAACCGCTCTGGTTCCTCCAGGAGGACTAATTGAATGGAACGGACGGGATGCCATTTGATATGGGCATCCGAGTGCGAGAAAGAGCAATAACATTTTGAGAAACGTTTAAAAAGTTATTTTGTATAATCGTTTTGACATGTAATTAATTGTTATTGAATTGTGTTTTGTAAAAGCAATATTTGTCAAGCAATGATGGAAATTATACATGTATAAGGACTTTATTTTGTATACATGTAAATCGAAAATTGTTAATGTCAATTATGAATGTTTCCGCAAAAGTTGTGTATTCAACGGGTAAATTGAGAATGTTATCCCTTGTGAATTCCGTTTTAACTTCGGATAATTCGGAGTTTATGGGAGTAAGTATGGACTCACGGCTCGGGGTTATCGAAATTTCGGGCCCGAGTCGTGACAAAGCTTAACAGCTCATTTTTTATCTTCAAAATGCCTATAAGTGATCTATTGTAGGTGATTTTGAGTTCAACAAGAATATGTGCAGTGACACCTGGAGTCCTGCATCGACTATGAAAGAAAAGTGAATGGAGTTAAATATAGAGCTTACACCCTTACCTTGCATGAGGCTTTTTAATGGATTACGGCCCATCAAAAACAAAACCGTGAAGCCCGTGGGCGAGAGAAAGCTATCGAAGAAAATTGCATATGTTGATCTTCTGGTTTACAATTTTCTTCAATTACAACCCTGAAAATCGGCCCAAAAAAAAAAAAGGAAATGAAACTACTAATCTTTCGCAAATTGAATAAATTTATACTCCCCTTTATCAACATCTAATATCTACTTTTGATAATTCGACAAACATAATATAAAATTCTCAAATAATCTATTTCTGATAATTCAATAAAGATAATATTGAATTCTCAAATAAAATAAACAAAAAATTTAGTACATTGTTACTAATAGTTCTTAATCCAAATATGAAGTCCTATAGCTGTCCTCGACGGGTTTTCATGTGTTGAAATCATTGCATAATAACTTCATTATCAACACTAGCAAACACATCATTTCCAATAGATGTGACGAAACAGTCATCTATTCAACAATTCAAATCCCCAATAAATTTATATATGATAACACCCACTCATAGACAATAACAAATAAAACAGCCCTATACAATTGCAAGGAACCCAATAAATTTATATGTGATAACACCCACTCATAGACAATAACAAATAAAACAGCCCTATACAACTGTAAGGAACGAATCCATTGTATTATGATGTGTAATAACATATGTAGTATACAACATCGAAACAAACAGTTTTCAAAAAACCATTTTAAAAAACCCATTAACAAAAATCCATTTTCAAAAGCCCATTTTTAAGACCCAATTTCCAACAATCATAAAATTGATGCCTCTCATGAGATTTCCAAATACCCATTTTCTGATTTCCAAAACCCAATTCCAAATACCCATTTCCACATACCCATTTTCAAATGCCCACCTCTGACCTCTCTCTCTAAACATACCCACCTGATTTCTCTTTGTGATTGAGTCAAACTCCACCACATGTATGCGTATGTCGGTATGGTTTGAAAAAATAGAGAGACAACCAAGAGAGGTGGAGATTGAGAGATTATGATATAGATATACAAATCTAGATAGAGAAAGACAAAGAGAGGCGAGAGCCGTGCTTACCGATCTGGATTGCTTTCCAGCGATGGAGGCCCAAGCACTTAATTCTGCTAGGGCAACTCTTCATGTCTAGGTCGAGAGTTGAAATGGGAAAGCATATGTGGGAGAGTGGGGTTAAGGACAAATTTGTCACAAAAATATGGGTGAGTGGGGTCAAAAGCTTCTCATCACTTCGAGCCATGACATAAATTTCATTTTGATTTCGTTTTGATAAGAGACTTTTTAACATGACCCCACTGTGATATACGTGGTGCCGCCCTTGACATGGCCTGAGAGAGAGAGAGAGAGAGAGAGAGAGAGAGAGAGAGAGATTACCCGACCTAAAAATAGGGGCGATGGAGATGAGAGGGGTCCTCACGTTTTACCTCCAAGGAATGGAGAAAATGGAAAGAGGAAAGAGGGAGGAATCCATTAAAATTTTCGGTTTTCAGTTCAGCCTCACGATATGGTGAGGGACAAACTTGATACTAGTGTTCATTTACCTCCTATAAGTGCCTAAAAATTATGGACTTAGATCAGGTGAGTATGAAACTTATAATTTGTTGTTTAAGCTTCTTTGGAGAAGATGGATCGCCTTAGAACCTGAAATGGAAGGAGAAATATGGATCAGAGATCCTGGCTGCCGTCAGCCGAAGGCTCTCCGATGCCTGAGTTAATGCTATCACTGAACAAAGGATGGAGAAGAAGGACAAGTATGCTAGTATAAGATGCTGTCTTGCATGGTGTTGTGTAACGCGTTGCATTGTGTGTTATGGCATACCTCAGAAGGGGTTTGTATCCCTATATATGTAGAGGTTTCACCTGACGCTCCCTTAGTGGGGGTGGGTGGAGATACTGTTCTGTCAAATCAAGAGATGACCTCTCGCATCAATGTATATGTGATTGATAAAGATGACACCTGATCATTATCCGGCGCCCATCTTGTCTGTTAGTACGTTCTGTAACGTAGCTGTAACTTTGTGGAAGTACAATCATGGTTTAGTACTCATATCTGTGGACGTACCGAGCTGAAAAAGATACCGAGACCAAATTCAGATGCATCCTGACACTATTGCCAAGGTGCCTTATACCGAGGTCGATGTGAGCCTAGTCGGTACTCTTACTGATGCTAGTTCAAGCTTAGCGCTAGCTGGTACTGTTGCCGAGCTGGATGTGTCTTGGCGTTATTGCCGAGCTTAGACACCGAAATCGGGATAAACTAAGTCGGTACTGTTACCGAGATTAGTGTAACCCTACTCTTAGGAAAACATCCCACACAATTGCCCCCTAGCTCGTGACCTTTTAGAGTTCTCCAACTTTTCGAGGTCGGGAGCTAAGTATCGTGTTGGGAGAGTGAGATATCAGTTTGAATTTCATCTCGGCGTTGGCTGATGACGTCTGATCTTTATCATGAAGTCTATTCGCCTGCCCGAGACAATACATAGCACGTCGGTGATGCTTCGTCTGCCCGAGGTGATAAATATTAGGTTGGTGATGCTTCGTCTACCCGAGGCAATAAATAGCACGTTGATGTTTTGTTTGACCAAGGCATTTAATAGAACGCTCGGATCACAATGGGAGATGAACTGGCGGTTTCACGTGTCTCCATCTGGTTGGTCGCTCAGTGAATTTGAAGCGACGCGTGCCTTCAGGATTTTGAACGGGCGCCATTCTGTCTATAAATAGGGTTTTTCCCCCTTCGTCTCTTCAGTTTTGGCATTCACTAGAGAGAGCTCTGCTGCAAGAGAGAAGAAAACCCTGCCGGATCCTTGCTAGATCTCTGACTTAGCGAACCCGAGTCCGGAGATTGTCTCTTTCTTTTCTTTATGAGTCTTCTTCCTTATCCCTTTCTTTGCGTACCTCCTATTCTCTGTTAGGGGTTCTGCTTTAGGGTTTAGGGTTTCTGTCCTTTGCCGTTTTCCAGTTTCTTCATCTGTAGAAAAATGGGATCTTATAGGAGTTGGGCGGACACCCATGAGGCCATGACTGGGTTTAGGGAGATGTATAGGATCCCAGAAGACGTCCCGACCAAACTAGATAACCCGAAGAACCTCTTCGAGGGTTATTCCTTCCGGGATGGCTGGATGCCATTCCCGTTAGTTTCAATAATAAAGGGAGGGGTTAGGTTCCTCGTCCACCCTCTTCTTAGGGTCTGCTTGGCGACATGGCACCTCGGCCCATGTCAGCTGATGCCCAATGGTTACAAGGTAATAATGAGTGTCATCGAGCTCAACAAGATTTTGGGCATTAACCTCGGTGTCCATGACATCGAGGATGTATATGACCTTTGCAAGTCCGCGGGGGACGGTCATAGTTATTACCTCCGGAGGAAGCCAAAGTTGGAGCCATTTGTCCACTATCTAGAGGATTCAAACATACATGCCGGGGACGATCGTCTCCTCGTCTCCGGCAACTGGGAGTTTAGCAAAGAAGAGACCGAGGTAGATAAATTGTACAGGATTCCTCGACACTTCGGGGTTCCTCCAAGTAATTACCAAGCTCAAAATGCTTTTGTTTTCTTCCTTCTTTTGTTCTGCCGAGTTGATGTTAACTTTTGTCGTGTAGAGGTGAGCCAGAGGAAGCTGAGGGCTAGCGCGCCGGCTGGAAGAGGAACGACAGCTGGTTGAGACTCGTGCGCGAGTATCAAGGCCGCCACGAGCGAGCTGCCTGGTCCTTGCTCGGATACAAGTCGATGTACCATACTTACATCAAGAGGAAGGAGCTCGCGCCAGCCAGCTCGGAGGCTGCCAATTTATCCGAGCTCGTTGAGGCCTACTCGTGCCCCTCCAACCGAGAAAAAGAAAGGGGAGAGATGGAGAAAAGACGCCCAATCTTGAAGGTGAAAGACCTGGGGGCGAAACTTTTTGGAGGTCGAGCTCCCTCCACCTCTACATTCTCGAGGAGCGCTAGGGTTCCTATTGCTGGTGCCGCTGCTGGTGCTGCTGGTGCAGTTGTTGTTGCTGGTGGTGCTGCTGGTACAGCTCGACAGCGCTCCGCCGAGACTACAAAAGAGGGAGGCCGGGCGGAGAAGAGGTCGCGGTCTGAAGGCCGAGGCTCGGGAGCTCGGCAACACTCTGTCAAAGAGGCTAGTGAGAGGGCCCCGAGGGAGAAAAGGCCCCTGGGCAGGCCTTGGCTCCTCAGCCCGCGGGGGCGGCTTTGTGGAGGCCAGGCCTCCAGCTCGGGCCTGGGAGGCCCATGACAGTGGAAGATCGTCTATCCAACAACCCTTCAGTCGTTGCCGCTCTTGCCAATGCATGTGCCTTACCGCTTGACATGCAGAGGCACAAGGGAGCTGACGATGTGACGCTGCTGGCCTCGTCTCTACAGTCAGTCTTCTCGGTAAGTCTCCATCACAGATCTCTGAGTATTTTTCGATCTTGTTAGCTTTTCTTCTTACGCTTGTTTCTCTTCTCAGGTTGCTCAGAGGGTTCAGGTGGTCTTGGAGTGGGCCTGTGAAAACGGCTCCAAGGTTGAAAAACTGGAAGCAGAGAAGAAAAAACTTGCGGTGGCCTTGAAAGGGAGTAGTTAGAAGTTGAAGGCGGCGGAGGAGAAGATTAATAGTCAGGGGGCAGAGCTTGAGT
Organism: Cinnamomum chago; assembly: GCA_038049695.1. Classification (NCBI taxonomy): domain Eukaryota; kingdom Viridiplantae; phylum Streptophyta; class Magnoliopsida; order Laurales; family Lauraceae; genus Cinnamomum; species Cinnamomum chago. Next base: position 21,664,499 of record CP142462.1, on the reverse strand, counting down.
TTGGGCTCAACGAGCTTTGCAATGTGAAGGCCGAGACCCACGAGCTGAAGGGTGCGACCGCGGTCAGGGCTAAGAAGATTCTCGAATTTGAGGTCGAGCTGGCAAAACGAAATGCCGAGCTTGAATTGGTGCACAAGGAGAAAACCGAACTTCAAACCTCGCTCCAAGCTGAGATTGACACATCTTTTCAGGACGGGGTGGATGCGGCTACAAGAGAGTATGGGGCCCATGTCGAGAATATAAGCTCGGCGTTGTTCGAGCTCGGGTATCAAACTGCACTGAAGAAGGCAGGGATCCCTGAGGATCACACTGTTTATCAGGAGCTGCCCAAGTTTTCTCGCCCTGAGCCCGAGCCAAGTTCTGCCCCCACTGTTGAGGTCGCTGCAGAAGCTGTCTCGACTCCGCCTGAGGCTGCTCCCCAAGCTACCACGACTGAGCCCTTCAATGTTAATATAGAGGCCACTGCTTCTTGAAGCTCTTTTGATGTACTTTTCTTTTTCATTTTTGTAATGAAAGTGTAAAGATTTCTTGTAATTATTATTCTTATCAATGAATAGAATTTTCTTCCATACTTTTGAAAATAACATTTATGTGCTAGACTTCTGATCCACAACCGGGCTCTTAGCACAAACGTTCGATTTTTTACCAAGTAGTTGAGTTCGGTTCAATAACCGGAACTGAATGACCACTAGGCAAATGACTTTGGTTCCATAACCAGAAGTGTCTTAGGCTAATCGAATTCGGTTTAACAACCGGAATTCCAATTGTACTTAAGTTCAAAAACTTTAAGAAGTACATGTATCTTTAGAGATAGAAAACTTTAGCTGGTTCCGCAATGGAACTAGATTCTCGTAGGAAGCCATCAAGTTCTTCAACTGTATAGCTGGTTCCATAACCGAACTAGGATAGCCTCCGAGTCTCACAACCTGGCGCGTTGCGCGTTTGGTCTCATGACCAGGTTGGCTGGTTCCGTAACTGAGCCGAGATTTTGGCTGAGTTCCATGACTCAGCGCTGTACAGCTGGTTCTGTAATTGGGCTGAAACCACTGAGTTCCATAACAAGGTATTGTATAGTTGGTTCTGTAACCGAGATGTAGTCTCTTCTATGCTGGTGCTGTCACCGAGCTGAGACTCCTGTCGAGTTCTGTAACTATGACATTCTGTGCAGCTGGTCTTGTAACCGAGCTGTAGTCTCTTCTATGCTGGTGTTGTCACCGAGCTGAGACTCCTCCCGAGTTCTGTAACTGTGGCATTTTGTGCAGATGGTTCTGTAATCGAGCTGTAGTCTCTTCTATGCTGGTGTTGTCACCGAGCTGAGACTCCTCCCGAGTTCTATGACTGTGGCATTTTGTGCAGATGGTTCTATAATCGAGCTGTAGTCTCTTCTATGCGGGTGCTGTCACCGAGTTGAGACTCCTGCCGAGTTTTGTAACTGCGGCAACCGAGCTGTAGTCTCTTCTATGTTGGTGTTGTCACCAAGCTGTGACTCCTGTCGAGTTCTGTAATTGCGGCATTCTGTGCAGCTGATTCTGTAACCGAACTGTAACTCACCGAGTTGTATAACAAGGTGTTGTATAGCTAGTTCTGTAACCGAGCTGTAGTCTCTTCTATGCTGGTGCTGTCACCGAGCAGAGACTCCTGCCGAGTTATGTAATTGTGACATTCTGTGTAGCTGGTTCTGTAACCGAGTTGTAGTCTTTTCTATGCAGGTGCTGTTACCGAGCCAAGACTTTTGCCAAGTTTCGTAACGCGGCAAGCATTGGAGTTACTATGAGTGAAGATGTCCGGGTCGTGGCCGGTGCTATCACCGAGGCCATTGCCGGGGCTTTGCAAGTCGAGGCCTGTGTTTCCACCGAGGCCCGACGCTGAAGTTGTACAGCGGGGGCTAGTGCTGTCACCGAGGCCACTGCTGAAGCTTTGGTTTATGTTTGAAGAAGCTGGGTTGAGGCTGGCGTTGTCATCGAGGCCGCAGTTGAAACTATGAAGATTGGAACTGTCCGAGCTATGGCTAGTGCAATCACCGAGGCTATTGCTAGAGTTTTCAAGGTTGAGACTGTCTGAGCTGTAGCTGGTACTATCACCAAGTCCATTGCTGGAGTTTGTCAAGGTTGAGACTGTCCGAGCTGTAGCTGGTGCTATCACTGAGGCCACTACTGGAGCTGTCGATTGAACAGGCTGAGTTGAGGTCGGTGCTGTCACTGAGGCCGCAGCCGAAGCTCCTACTAGGTTGTGCTTCTACCCGAGCCGTGGCTGGTGGTATTGAAAAGGCCACTGCTGGAGCTGTTGCGATTGTAACTGTCGGAGCCGTGGTTGGCGCTATCACCGGGCTGGAATTTGAGGATGAAGACTGCATGGCGAGTCAGAAACTGCTTCCAAGACTGCCGCTTCTTTTCTGGGGGGCTTATCCCGCCAGAGATCGAGGCTCCCTCAAGCTCGAGTTAGAGCTTCGATCTGGTTCACCCTGACGATTAATGCCTTCACCGCGACCATGGGAATCGAGTTAGGCCATTTCGAAGCTCGCTGCCTAGCGGCAGAACTTGTTTGAAGGATACGAGGGCCTCGGCTTCGGGCTCTGGTATCCACAAGGAATGAATCTTCATCATTATCGCTATCGCGGTCCACCTGGTGGAGGAAATAACGAGACCTGGTTGCTACTGGATCTTCGCTCCGCGAGGGAGTCTGCAGCAAGGTAGCATTCTGCCGGGGGTGCCCCAATGGAGGAGCATTTTGCTGGGGAGGTGCTGTCACCCCCTTTGCTGATGAACCTATCTGAGTTACAGGTCCTTCTATGCCTATCGCACCAGACTTTCCCCCGGACTCCTTTGACGAGGGATCGTTGGTGGTGGTGGCAGGGATTTGATGATCCTTCTTTCACCGATTCTAGAGGCATGGCATTTTTTATCGATTCCCACAGACGACACCAATTGTAAGTGCCTAAAAATTACGAACTTAGATCAGGTGAGTATGAAACTTATAATTTGTTGTTTAAGCATCTTTGGGGAAGATGGTTCGCCTTAGAACCTAAAAGGGAATGAGAAATAGGGATCAGAGACCTTAGCTGCCGTTAGCCGAAGGCTCTCCGATGCTTGAGTTAGTGTTATCACTGAACAAATGATGGAGAAGAAGGGTAAGTATGCTAGTATAAGATGTTGTCTTGCATGGCGTTGTGTAACGCGTTGCATTGTGTTATGGCATACCTCATAAGAAATGTATCCCTGTATATGTAGAGGTTTCTCCTGGCGCTCCCTTAGTGGGGGTAGGTGGAAATACTGTTCAGTCAGATCAAGAGATGACCTCTCGCATCAATGTGGATGTGATTGGTAAAGACGACACCTGATTATTATCCGGCGCTCATCTTGTCTGTCAGCATGTTCTGTAACACAGCTAGGGCTAAACAGAGCCGGACCGTAGACCGGACCGGACCGGACTTGCGGTCTTTACAACACAAATCCGGTCCGGTCCGGACCGGATTCGAAGGACCGGTTATATCCGGTCCGGTCCGGTCCAGACCTTTTAAAAACCGGTCTGGACCGGACCGGGCCGGATTAATAATAAATAAATATTTTTTAATTTTTTTAATACAAAATTCCTATGTCAAATAGCTACTGCTCTGTAGTCTGTTCATCAAATAGCAACCATCTACTGCTGTCTGCTCTGTGGGATCATGAATGGGCCTGCTGGGTGCATTCTGAAGGTTTCTCGAACAACGCAGCGTAGGTAGTTTAGATGGCCCAGATAATAAGATTCAGAACCATTCGGTTTGGGCCCACAACGAAGTCGAGCTCTTCTTGGATCTTTCGTTGGACATCTGGGTGCTTGATCACCTCCGCCATGGCCCACTCATTAGTCACAGAGGAAGTGTCCGTGGCCGCAGCTATCATGTCCTACCCAATCCACTACCATCATGAGCAAAATCATCTGAATCTTTCTACAAAGAAAAATGTAGCATAAGCAATGGGCCAGATTGGCCCATTGGGCTTCTCACCTTTAATTATTTCTGGTTTAGTGGCCCGTAGCTTTATCGATGGTTGGTATTGGGCCCACAGATAATCAAGCATGCTACCTATTAATGTTTGAAAACTAGACATATTTAGGTGTAATTTAGATGTGAGTTGAAAATGAAAAAAAAAAATAAAAGCTTAGAAAAAAAAATGAAACTGGTCTGGACCACTTAAGTGGTCCAGACCGGACCGTTTTAGACCGGACCGGATTCCGATCCGAAAACCGGACCAGAAATCCGGTTGTGCAGCCCTAAACACAGCTGTAAACTTTGTGGAAGTACAATCATGGTTTAGTACTTATATCTGTGGACGTATCGAGCTGAAGATGATACCGAGACCAAATTCGGATGCATCCTGGTACTATTACCGATGTGCCTTGTACCGAGACTGATGTGAGCCTAGTCGGTACTCTTACCGAAGCACTAGCTGGCACTGTTGCCGAGTTGGATGTGTCTTGGCGTTAATGTCGAGCTTAGACACTGAAATCGGGATAAACTAAGTCGGTACTATTACCGAAATTAGTGTAACCCTACTCTTAGGAAAACAACCCCACACACCTCCTAGTACGCATATTCAAAATTTGAAATTTAATAAGATTTCTTCAAATGTCTTCACCTCTCTGAAATGCCACCTATTCATATGAGTGTCCACTACTAAACTCTGTTTGTTTAATGACAGGGCTGCTATACTAGAAAGTTTTTGTGGCTTTTCTAAATACGAACTAAGGTCTTTTAGTTGTCGCTCAACTAATTAGGGACCTGGAGGTATAAGTCGAGTGCATGAGTTAAAATTTTGAATGTTGCAAAAAGAGAGAAAAAAATCGAATCGAGGAAAACTAGAGCTCATTTAAAATTGAATTTCCAAGAGGGAGATCACTCTAATGCCTAACAATTAGCTGAATTAGATGTGTGCATTGCCTTGAGCCTTGTGCCTAGCTCGTCCACAATATTGCCCACTAAAATGCATCTCATAAATGATTTAGAAGGAGAAACCTCAGCCCTGCTAGGGTTAAGGTGAGCACTGCTCACCAAACACTCAATAGGGCCCACTTTAATGATCCATATGAGTAGACCATAAAACAGGGACACCCCCGATGGTCACCAATTTTGAATTTGGTACCCATCCAAATGAATTGAATCGTTGGATCAAGTATGTACTTTTTTGAATGGTGAAGACTAGTCGGTCATTGCTTAAGTGGTTAGGATGATGATTTGAACCTCCCTCACCGTACAAATTAGGTGAGGGTAGATATTTCGACTCGCCCAATCCATCTACAAGTGGCCCCACAAAAAAAAAAAGTGTGCTCATCTTATATGAGAACCAATGTGGGGGATTTAGAAATGAGTTTGAGTCCTTGTGTACGAGGATAACAACACGGGTCGAGCCGGGGCTGACCCGGCCCATAAACATCACTGCCCTAGCCTTCTATTGGCGGGAGAATGGAAACTTCCCGCCATTTCTACTCTCCTCTCCAAGACTCCAACGATCAAAGCTAGGGTTCTTTAGCTCTGCAACTCAATATCTTCTCCCCAAACAAAACCCACCTTTCCTTGTTGGAAAACGAAATGTTCTAATCGGAGTGCTGCTTTCAAACCCTAGCATTAGGGTTTATTTTCTTTTGTACAGCCGCGATCTCAGTCTCTCTCTCTTCCCCCCAATCTCTGTTTCGATCTTTTTCGACTCACTTAGTTGGAAGGAACCTGACTCGCTATGGAAGCGGAAATCAAAGCGGAATTCGAGAAGAGCAATTTCGTTCTGAGGGAAGAGGAGGAGATTCTTCGAAAATGTTTGTTTCCTCTTCTGCATCTTCTTTTCTCTCAATGATTATCTTTTTATGCTTTGTGTTTGATGCGTAGAAGAAGAACTAATCCCATTTTCTTTCTTTGCATTTGGGTTCTTTATTTTATCCTCTTTAGGTCTCTCTTTTTGCATAAATTACAAGCTCAGCCCTTCTGATTTGGTCTCTAGCTGGGAGATTTACCACCTCAACAGGTAAATCAGTTCATCATTTGCTTTTATCGAAGAATAGATTCTTTTGCATGCATTAGATTTTTGTTTTTGAAGATAATTGATGCCCATAATGTTTATTCTGTGTTCGTGTCGCAACATGTGTCGGTCCCAAGCCCCCGAAAGGAGGGTTGATGTGAGCCAAGCAATTATGCATGAAAAATGACCTAACCAAAATTTGAGTCTACTTCTATATGAAATTCTCACTTGACCTAACTGCATTGTTGGCAAATGGGTTTTGCTGACATGATATGAATTTATACTTTAGATGCTTTTGTAAAGGGAGTATATGGTGTAGCTTTTTGGTGGATGATATATGAAAGGCCTTCCATGCCAATAAAAGGAAGAAAACATTTCATTGATTGAGTTACAATTCATCAGTTTTTTGGTAATGTGTATTTACTCTTTCTAACTATTTTTGTTTGCTTGATTTTTGCGGTGTTTACCTGAATGTACTTATCTTGATTGAAAGAGTCCCATGAAAAGTCTTACTTTGTATTTGTGCGCTATTTCTCAAGTGTTTGGGATCTTTTGTTGGTAGAATTTGTCATCGGATATGTGAAATCCCTTTCGATGACCAGAATTGGATTCGAAGATTTATGCTTTACAAGAATTCTCCTTTTATGTTTTCAATTACATATTGATAATTTTCTGGCTTTGTCATTTCATATTATAAAACATTTTATTTTAATAATATATTCATGCGTTTCATCAGCGAAAAGTGGGTAGAGTTCCATTCTGAAGAGTACCCATTTTCTGCATCTACTGGATATTCTAATATGTATGAGCTATTAATTTTTCCTTCGATTATGGATTTTTATCTTTGTTTTTTCAGGCAACTAGATGGATCAACAATACAAAATGAGCACATGGACGGTTTTTTATCCCACATACAGAATGAACAGAAAGAGAGCATTATTAAGGAGGAACCAAATATGCACATGTACTCTATCAATGACATTGACATGTGAGTACCAAAATCAACAAAGGTTTAGGTCCTTCTTGATGATTTTCTTTATGGGTATGATTGTGCTCAAATTCTTAATCCTGCTTTTATGGTCCATTGGTTCCTGATTTGCAACTAGTATGTCTGTTCATTTCCATTGACAACGAGAACCTTCTATGTAGGATTTTAAATGGGCAACTAGAAGACAGTGAAGTGGTATCTTTTGACACTCCAGTAAGACAATATGAAGGATCAAATTTGGAACCAGTCAGCTCGACACCTGCCACAAATGAGAGGCTTTCTTCATCGACACTTGTAGTCAATCGCATGACCCCTTTTGGCCAACGGACAAACAAATTCGTATTGCAAACTGCTTTTAATAGTCCAGATGTGAATAGCAGCATAAAGGAAGAAGATAGCGGTAACATTGAAGATGACGTCATTAGAAGGGTCCGACCGAGCGAGAGGTGTTCCTTGCAGGTTCACCAATCACAACCAGAACCAGGTTGCAGGTTCATGCTTGATAGGATTGAAGACAGGGTACTTGACTTAATTGTCTATGGTGCATTCTTACTTTGCTACTTGTGTTTATCTAAATGGATTCTTTGCTGATTCAGTTTAACTCCCTCGAAACCCGTATTAGAAGGCATGCGGCTGCGCTAGTTGCATCTGGACTTTATGGAGAGCCAACTGATGCTACTTTAGCTTCGCAGGTTATTGCCTGTTTTATATCTTTCTCCGCTATATTTCATAATACTTATTTTTCATGATTCAAACTTAAAGGATGCTAAGCAGTATTGAGTTACTGAAAAGTTATAGGGTCAGTCGCAAAGTTAAAATTTGGGAAGTCTTATAGTTTACCGATATTAGTCAACTATCACTTAAAGATTTTGAAGCACGTTTGCTACCTATTTATATGTTGAATTGAAAGGTAAATCTGTTGCCTGTGGATTGGTGGTCCTCATTTTTCTAGTTCTAATTCTCCAATGAATCTCATATTTCAGAGAAGTGTATTTGTAGTTGGAATGGTTGGTTGTGATGGAGAGGGTCATCTTAATGAGAAGTCCATCTTATTACAAGGCAGGTACATATACTGTTTTTGCTCTGGCCCATATATGTTTTGTAATTGTTTAATAGCTATTCTCTGATTGCCACAGCTAACACCAAAGCAGTACTACCTTTTTTCTATGAACTTTAGTTTCTCTGTCAAATATATGCTCTGCTTTTTACAGTGTGGAGCATTCTGGAGGGCAACGTGTACGACTCGATCTTCATAAATTGGATCGCTTTTCCTTGTTCCCAGGGCAGGTATATCTCTTTACGTTGTTATGAGTTATTAGTTCATGTCAATTAACCATTCAGTGAATTAAATAATTTTGGAGGAATGACCCTCTCAGGTGATTGGTATCGAGGGACACAATCCTAGCGGACACTGCTTGATTGCTTCAAAGTTGGTTGATTCTCTTCCTTTATCAGTTTCTCTTGATAAAGACTTACCTCCTGCAAAGAAGCAGGCCACAGGCGAGGAAGTCCAACCAATTCAATCTGATACTTCAGGACAGCTATCAGTGGTATGCAAGATTAAATACAAAGCACCTGCTCTCTCTCTGTGCAACCACCATCTCTTGATGATTCCTTACCTTTCTTGTCTACTAGGGTGAAAAAATCTTCCCAATGTTGTTTTCTCTATCCTTTTATATTATGCCTAGTTTTAATAATTGGGGCATGCTATTTGAACAGGTTATTGCAGGTGGTCCATTCACTACCACTGACAACTTGTTATTTGAGCCTCTGGTAGAATTGCTTGCTTATGCAAGCAGAAAACAGCCGCAGCTGCTTTTGTTGGTGAGAGCATGAAATGATTTATTTCTTTTACCTTTTGAATGATCTTTGTACTGACTATAATTTTAGCACTTAACTTCTTCTTTTTCTTCTAGATGGGGCCATTTCTTGATTCTGAACATCCAGACATAAAGAAAGGCACTGTTTCCAGAAGCTTCGATGAAATTTTTCATGTGGAAATTCTCAGAAGGGTTTGTAATCCTCTATATATGCATTGTGCCATTTACTTTACTTCAAGGCAAGTTTGGTGCCTTGAGTTGCATGAACATGTGGAAATTCTTTTTGCTCGGTGATTTGCTTTTCCCAGTGATAAAATATCCAAATTGGACACACTTTCAACTTCTCGAGTTGCTAACCAATACACCCAAAATGTCTAGGTATTAAATGTGCGGTAAACTAACTACTTAACCCACCCACCCACCCAACCACCCACGCAACCCCACTTCGGGTGGGACACCGCCTGGACAAACTAACTACTTAACCCACCCACCCACCCACGCAACCCCACTTCGGGTGGGACACCGCCTGGACTTGAAGCACACGCCCGCACAAGAGGCAGCATGGGGCCTTTTTGCCTTGCTCACATGTGCCCGCACACAAGATCCGGGGCCTTTTTTGCCCTAAGAGGATTCGAACACCGGACGTGTTAGCTTTGATGTCATCTCAAGTTGCTAACCAATACACCCAAAATAACTATACATTAAAGGTGCATCAAACTAACTACTTAACTCAAGGGTGAGGTTATGAATATTCATCTCACCAAATTGCAGTTTGGATGTACATCCAAACCTACGCTTAATGAGAAATCTTTAGTTTTACTTGCGCTTACATCAAGACACATCTTGGAAAAAATTTCTTTTTTCTTAGATTTTTATATTTTCTGAATCAGTTGCAAGATTATGTTGAGTATATGGGATCTGGCGCACGTGTGCTTCTTGTGCCATCTACACGCGATGCTAACCACGACTTTGTTTTTCCTCAGGTGCTATGCTTGATGAATTTATCATATCCATTTTCCTACTTAAAACTTGTGATAGAGATGGTATTCTTGTTATGCTATTAACTTTCAAGTTGTCTTTTTCTTTTTTGGTTTGGCAGCCTGCATTTGATGTCATTGCATCTGAAGATCTAAGACATCAAGTATGTATATGCTTTTTTATTGAATTTGAAAATGGATTTTCCATCAGTTAACATCAAACATCTGATCAATTCTTTGGTCTTGGTAGTTCTTTAACACTGGGGCTTACCTTCACTTTTCCAGATAACTTGTATTGCGAATCCAGGGGTTTTCAGTGCCAATGAGGTATTGTTTCTAAGGCCTTTTTGTGCATCCCGTGTCATCATTAATGTTTATCCCTTTTGTACATCCCAAGTCATCATTAGTGTTTATCTACCAGAAAATGGAAGGACTATATGCCCTTTTAGATGTTAATACATTGTTGCCATTGGTGGCAGAGGTTACCTCTACTTGATGTAGCACTTTTGTCCGCAATCAGAATTATCATCCTTGCAGTTGTTTTGTTGTTTAGGATCATCTTGTAGTTAGGGTTATATGTGCACTATAATTCACAATTATGAGTTGTTATTTGTGTGCTCTTAATCTGGTGTAAGTTAATGTTGTATTCCATGATAACTAGCTTCTTCACACCTTTTATTCTAGCAACTTTCCTAGGACGCCTTTGATATTATGACACCTTAAATGTCTGTTTTATAGGGGAGTTTTGGGGATTGAACGGAGTTAGGGCTTGTTTGGTATCTCTACTCTTTTTCTGATAGACCCATAAAAAATAGAGCCATTAAAAAAGGAGCCATAAAAAACAGAGGCTAGAATAAAAAATTGTGTTTGGTAATCCAATGATCTATTTTAAATAGACTTCTAAAAATCAATGATTGAAAGTCTTTCACAAATTTCTCGAGATCCACGAGGTATCAAGCTTTGAAATTTGACCCTATAGCCATGTTTAGCCTTCCAAAGAAATCTAACGGTTTGGATCTTGTGTTTGGGGCCCATATATTACAAAAAATATCAAATGATTCACTTTTTTACACATCTCGAGATTTGTGATGATCCAATGGTTGAAATTTGAATCCATAACAATGTTTGACCTTTTGAACATTTTCAATGATTTAGATTGTGATTCACTATCCCGGAAATAATTTAACAAAAAAAGAAGAGAAAAAAAGGATTGCTTATGGACTAATCTAAAATTAAGCATGTTACATCAATGGTTCGTATATGTTCACAAATTTCTTGAGATCCACAAGGTATCCAGCCCTGAAAATTGACCCCATGCCATATTTAGCCTTCCAAAGAGATCTAACGATTTGGATCTTGTGTTTAGGGCCCACATAATCCATAAAATAAAGTCAAATGGCTCACTTTTTTGCACATATCTCGAGATTGGTGATGATCCAACAGCTGAAGTTTGGTCCTATAGCCGTGTTTGATCTTGTGAGCATTTCTAATAGTTTGGATCTTGATTTACTCTCTCAGATTTTAAAAAAAAAAAAAAATTTAAAAACTGGAGTGGGCGTTGTGGACATGGAGAGCACTGTTCATCCACATTTTTTTTTTACCCTCTACTTTTCAACTGCATCCAAAAGGGGGCTATGGTTTTAACAGGCTTGGCCTCTACTTCTCTAAAGTGGGCAGAGGGTAGAAATGACTGCCAAACGCTCTTATTTCCCAAACCTATGCCTGCTTTAGACATTTAGACAAATAGAGCCTGGAAATAGAGATGCCAAAAGGGGGCTAAGTGATATAGAAAGAATACCAAATAAAATCCTTATGTCCATAATAAACTTTGTAGAGAGAAAACGGGCATAGAATAATAATAAGATAGAGCTTTCGTTCTAGGACTTGGACATCCACTTGGATGTGGGCATGATCCCCTCTTGCTTGCTAATTAATCCTTGCTAATTGTGCTTCAGAAAGTTTCTCGTCTCTTGAATCTTCTTTGCATATTTCTTGTGTTAAGATTCCTTTGTAATCAAGAAACATGCTTTTAGAAAGTTGTCGATTCTCTTCTTTGACATTCCATGTAAAGCAGGTTGTAGTTCCCACTTTTTGAACCTATTTGACCAGTCGAAGGGCTGCTTAATGGGTCAGGTATGGAGTGCCCCATGTGGGCTGCATTGGAATTAATTGGGCTTTGTATAGATGGTCCAAAATGATCATTAGAGTGCTGTTTTGATCCTCAAATTAATTCTGAAAATTTCACAATTGACTTGGATCCATCTTGGCCATCCAATCGAGGACTCAACCCAATTCTCTTGTTCCTCTTCTGATTGACATGAATTTTTGGCCCCTTTTGATAGGCCAATCAAGATGATCAACAGCTTGATCTGTCACATATCCAAATAAATCTTGATCATCAGCTCCTGTGTCAAGTTGTAACTCCCTTTGAGAAAAGCTACCTTACTAGAAAATCATTTTCTTTCCCCAAGGGGAATGGCATTCATGCTACTAATTCAATTTGGGACTGCAATAGTAATAAAACCTTATTAAACAGCAATTTACCCCTTAAGTTATCTTTGTGTCAATCCCACATTCTATATAGCATATCTAAATATAAAACTAGCTAGATTGCAGCTTGCTTCTATGAAAATTCGAGAGGGCCAACCACGGTTGACTGCTGAGTCTAATGCTTGAATCAAAGATCTTGCTTGCAGCCTGTGTGTCCAAATATTTCATCAATTCAGCATAAAATGCTTTTATTGGCAGTTTACTATTTATCTTTTCCTTGACATAAAATGCTGTTATTTAGTAACACTATTAACTTTCTAAAACCAATTAATGTATGCCACAACCCCAGATTCTATTTTATTCTTTTGGGTGTGTGAGTCTCAATGAACAAATCTAATTCTTGTGCTCTTGAACGATCCAATTTGCAATTGGTAAGTACTGTGTGGGTATGAGGTGACGCTTTGAAATTCCTTCCAACTGATGCAGAAGAAATGGTTTGTCAATGATGAGGTGGCATCGTCTTGTTTGCTTTAAATGCCTCAACCCACTTTATGTTCTAGGGGCGGAAATGACAAGGATAAAAGAATTTAAATTCCAGCCAGAGGAGAGATGTGAGTTTCAAGACCAATTCTATTGATTCTTGTTGCAACTTTGGTGACCTAAAATCCTTTTAAGAAATATCCTATCACACTCTTTGTGCTCTACATTTTTTTTTCCGAAGACATGAGTACTGGGAAAGATGAATGTTATTTCTGGTTGCTGGTGTGAGCTATGATTTGTTTAGATTTTCAAGTTTCAAATTCTTGGTGTTAATCGTATCTGTTCAATTTTGAGTTATTTTTATAATGATGTTTGCATTTTCTTTTGTGCTAGATACTACTTTGTCTATGTTTTTAACCTTCTTTTCAGAGTGACCACTTCTGTTTCAAGAGGTTTTCTAAAGTCACTTCTGTGTCATTCAATGTAGCATTGTCTCATGTCATACATTTGGCATAGTCCATGCAAATAGCTGGCCCAGAATCATGTCATAAAACAATGAATTGGGTCGGAAACTTGTCAACAGTTCACATTCAAGTACATACATGGGCACTGGGCAGCCAATGACGGGATCAGTTTGATTTTTGGCTGGTAAAGAGTGCACTCACCTTATGCAATCCTTGGATGCATCACATGCATATATGTGATGCACGGAAGTGGAATCGGATTTTTATGATATTAGTAAACCTATATTTTTAGAATTCTCCATGCACTCTGTTGACCTATGATGCACAGATACTTCAAAATGGGCAACGTATCGTGTCATCTCATATCCAAGTCTTCGCTTTTTGTGTGTAAGATCCATGTCCTTGCTATGTCTACTGCATGTCCCTGCCGTATCTTGACATCATAGCTGTTGACTATTTGACCAAATTTATGTTAGTGGAAAATCCACAATGCTTATGTTTTAGTGATTTCATCAATCAAGCACATTAATGATCAGTGCCTGTTCACTTTCTATGGCATTAGTCTAACAGAACTTAAATCTCAGATCATGGTAGGTTGCTGTTCTGTGGATGTCCTGAAACAGCTTAGCAGTGAGGAGATATCACGAATTCCCACTGATGGGTCTGGCAGTGACCGCATGGGGCGACTAGCAACTCACATACTCAGCCAGCGCAGGTTTATTTTCAACTTTTAATTTCCAGAGAGAACTAATGCAACAAAAATGGATGTTCATTACTATGGTCACTCGTTCCAAGTCCATTGACATGTGCTCATGCATTCCTCATCCAAGCCACACATCACATGGTGCCCAGAGATCACCCAGGCCTTTTTATGTACAATGAGTGGACCACTGGACATATTCTTTCTAATTATTCATTTGATTTTACTTTTTGGCTCATCAGTGGATAGTCTAGTTTGATTAATGGGCCGGAATATTTGCATTTTAGGTTAGGTAACACTTCGATGGAGGTTCAACTCTGGTATATATGAATTTCCATGCGCAGAGCAGATAGAAAAGATTATCAAACCTTCCAATAGGAATGATTCGTTGATTTTCATTCTTTCTTTTCTCAACAGCTTTTATCCTCTATACCCGCCCGCTCTAGGTGTTCCTCTGGACCTGTCACTTGCTTCAGAAACTCTACAAATCACTTCCATTCCAAATGTTCTCATGCTCCCTTCAGACCTGGCTCCTTTTGTTAAGGTGAGAAATTTATTTGTTTTTCCAAAGCCCGGAATCATTTAGAAATTAATTCATGTATCAAGGGTAGCATCTTTGCTTTTACCTTTTCCTGAGAAAGGTTTTTATAGTGTAAGCTGTTTCTATTTACACAGGTATTGTGCCTTGGAGAAACAAACGACGCAGCTGACAAATTGAGGTGCTTGTGTGTGAATCCTGGGAGGCTTTCCAAGGGTATCGGTGGAGGTACTTTTGTAGAGCTCAATTACCACACAGATCTTGCTAGAACAAATGCTCAAATCATTCGAATCTAAGTCTTATATGAAATGGAAAGATGTGGCCTATGATAATAGCAGTTTATCTGAAATAGTTCTTAAATGACTGAGTTTGTATTTCATGTCCTGAGAAAAGGTGAATAAACCTATTTCAGGTTGAAAAATTAGAGCCATTGGCCACACAGTGAGTCCGGGAAGCATGCTTCTATCGTACTGATGCTGATATTCTTTTGTGCATTTAGTGATTATTAAGGTTTATCTTTTTGGGTCATTTGCTCTCTTTCTGTTGGGATCAGCTTATTCCTATTCTCTATAGGAAATCGTGTGGCCCACATGCCACGGGTTCCACGTCAGATCAAGCAAGGCTTATGCCAACAGAGAATACAATCTCACTTAATGTAGGACTTGATTTGGTCTCACTAATATGACTCCCAATAGGATTAGTGGATGTGGGTTTCTTGGCGAAGAAGTCTCTAGTAAGTATGACTCTTTGGTACTCTTGTCTATATAAGATAAGGGAGCCCTAGGGTTGATATTATTCCATCTCATAGGAGAGACTAGAGGCGAAGAGATCCGTGGAGCTTCCCAATCGCCAGAACGTACATAGATCTCCGGCCGCGTGTCGGAGTCTCCACAACCAAATTCATCATTTTCTTTATCAAATGAAGCTATATGCTGTAATCAGATTGCAGCCTGAAGTAAAGAGTTTATTTGGAGCCAGTTAGACATCACAATGGTTATAGACCTTGGCTATCATGAGTTATTTAAGGCAGTGACTGAGTATGATGATCCACAATCATTCACCCTGCAGCACAGGAGGCTACTGGGCCTCAATCCAAACTGTCCCTTCTGGGAAAAATCACACCAAAAAGAAAAACAATCCTGGCTCTTTGAGAAATGAAAATGGTCAATTGTCTAGAAATATCTCCATCGGAGGTTAGAATATCCCCATTTTATGATAAGCCCAATCTATATGATTGATGCATGTCTAAGCTCATTTCTTTTTTTGTTTTCATTGAAAAGATTGTTCAATTAGACAACAAAACAGGGAAACCATAGTTCATTTTGGTGGCAGTCAAAAGCACAATAAAGAAGTCAAAAGATCCATAAAGCCATAATAATAAACTAATACAAAAATCTATAGTAATTGTTGCTTCCTGGTCTTCTCAAACTGTCTTCTATTGAAAATAGTCCACCAAAAGATACTCTGCATCTTATTCCACCTATTAATGCGCCTGATTCTTTGTTACTTGTTAAACTTACATTGCCAGGTTCAAGTAGCTTGGCAATTATAATAACACACACAAAGGTAGCTCTCTTGAACAGTTGCAAGACAGACCCCATTCCCATTCTTCTTTTCTAAGCACTGCTGCTTGCATAAGGATAGGTTGCAACCATTGTGGTCCATGACCATAGAGCACCTGCCACTGCCTTCCACCACAATCTCCACTGCAATGCCTATGTTGGAAAATAAACAATATTATATGTTTTAACTAGCATTAATCATGGGAAGCCAAAAGATATATTAATTTATTGATAATCAAGGTAAGCCAAAGTTGTGATTGGCAGTCTGGCACCACTAATGCTTTTCTTAAAAGCTTCAGAGAAGTGGTCTAAAACGGATTCCAGGCTAACAAAGCTATCTGTTAAATAATATTACTCTACTTTCTAATTGTGGCAAGCAAAGCCATCCCCATGTCATTGTAAATGAATATAAAATTCCACCCACGTGCAGGTCATCTGTATTTTCACAAGTGAACATGACATACTTTGGCAATTAGCAACAATGAGCAGGGTCCATGTCCAAAAGGTCCAAGGTTCCCTTAACAATCTAACTGGCATGTCCCCACCAGTTAGATTGCACATTTGGCAGCATTTCTGAATCTCTGACTTGGAGAATCCTTGGGTTGAAGTGAGTGGAACTCGGTAGCGGGGATACCTATTAAAAATTTGAGCCACTTCAAACTAAAATATCCTCACTCTATTTGGAATGTCACAAATTTTATTCTAATAGGAGTTTAAGATTTACCGTATGTTCACTAGCATGATCAATAAATATGATTAATGATGCATAAGATTTTGTTAATCACTTTATTCATCGTATGGTCTATCATATGGTGGGGTCAAGTCCCATTGGATTAAAATTTGGAGACATCCAATGCATACTGCCGGCACTCATCTTGAGCGGCTTAGATTTTCAATAGGTGGGCCTCATTATGGAGTAGCACTCATTCCACTTGAGAATTATCTTAAAGTCTCATACTGCTTAATACTGAAGTTGTCCCCTACTCAGATTGAAGATTTTCAGCCCCATTTATTTATATCCATTCGTTGGTGGGACTTAGGAGTGTTACAACTTACAAGGGAGATTTTTATAAGTCAACAGTTAAGACCTACTTGATTGTATTCACTATTGCAGAATGAAGAAACGAAAAAAAAAACGCAATAGTATATGTGAAAGAAATGTGCAGTAATAATAATGATAAAACTAAGCACTAATGTATAAGAATTATTATGAGTTTTATTTGATTCCCAACCCTATCTGATTAGGATAAAGCTTGATCGGATCAATAAATAGATAGATTTAGACACATACATGATGTAGTTCAAGTGTACAAGATCCTAGCATTGTGTATATTATGAGATACTCAATAATTCGACCATGATCCTAGCCGCGAAATGGACATTTGAAAAATATTGAATCCTTTTAGAACCATCCTTTGTAATCCTGAGAAGTCCTCCAACAATACTGAATCCTTTGTAATCCTGAGACTAAGAAAATCTTTGGATATGATTTTGAGATAATCACGTCACATCGAGATCATGGTCCAGCTTTCCCATTCATGTATCACAAGCATGATTTTAGTATGGAATGGATATACCATTTATTCGGTGAATCTTAATGTCAAAAATACATTAATGAGCTTTTGTTTCTATGCCGTAGTCAAGGGGGTTGTGACTCAAGAGACAGCCTGCATATACAAGAGAAGAAAGTCCGCACAAGTGGGAAGGAAGCCCGCATGTGCCGGAAGAAATCCCACACAAGTGGAAAGAAAAGCCGCACACACGGCAAGTGGCATACCCATGGTTCTAACCCTAGGCAGTCAGGTGAGAACTGTCACTCCTTACCACTCTTGTAAAGAGCTATGCAACACATTAATGAACTTGTCTATTGAGATCAACGACCACCTTTGCTCCTGAGCGGTCATAATTGTGGTCGAGCTCTTGCCCTCACCATAAAACTTTTGTTGTGTCATTTCCTATAACCAATTGGTTTTGTGATAAGTGGTAGCTCAATGAGGTATAAGATCCTACAAGTAGTATCAGAGCCAGATAGGTCGGGTGTTCGAGTCACAGAACTCGCCAAATAAGTGGTAGCTCAATGGGGTGTAAGATCCTATAATGTCTAGCAAACTATAAGAGTTATCTATATATTATACCTGAGGAGAAAACGAGCATGAATAGGATGGCATAGGGCAAGTAGTAGGGCTTCATCTTCACTGCACGGAGAACTCTGATATCAGTGTATGTTACAAGCGTTCATGCTTAGGAGGGTACTTATAGGCAAAATTGCACATAGAAACAAACGCAAGTTGCATTTGTTAAAGCTTCTTAGTGGAAGCATACGCAAGAAGATGAGGCCCTACTAAAGATAAAATGGATTCCCACTTGCATTTTGCATGTTAGGATGTAAAAGGACAAAGCAAGTGTCACTTTGTATACCTATGGGCTTGTTCAGCTTGTATTTGACATCACTTGGGTCATCTTCTGATAAGGAGCCTTTTGTGTGCCTCATTTTGGATATAATGTGGCAAGAAATCTCCCTTATTGGACAGTTCTAATCCTTTATTGGAGAGGCTGTTAGGAAGGAAACACAAGAAATGATACATATAAAGGAAGATTTGCCAAATATTGGATGTGGATCCAATAAAGACCCGACAAACACACAAGGTCATGTTCCAAGTTCAATTCCAACCTATTTTAGAACTTACTTGGGCCTAAACCCAGATCATTATTTGATTCTTATATGGTCATCCGAGTATCTTTCCTTTCCTTTCCTTTTTTTTTTTTTTTTTGACATTTTGCATGGGATGGAAGAGTAAACTATCCTCATCTGGGCACTCCATGCACTGCTTGCTACATGGGAGCTAAATTGGGCCGAGCTGCCTAAGACTAGCATGGTGGTCACCGTGTCGTGGCCTGGCTCAGCCTGGAATGGGCAGCCCAGGCTGTGGGTCGGGTTTGGATTTAGGTAGGCTCGAACCAGCTGACCCGACAAAGAAAATCGCCTTCCTCATTGCCAGGGCACTACTGAGCTCTAAGATAAAATGCAATGCACTCAGTAGTATATGAAGTAAAGATATATGGGGTGGGTTGCATTGATGCATCCAAAAACTCAAGCCCACCTTGAACCCAATTTGGATTAATGCATGAAAAACTATACCCGACAAGAACCCTACCAAACTCGCCTCTAATAGGAGCAGGTTGGGCCAGGTCCCCATTTAAGGCCGACCCATTGCCATCCCTAGATTTTGATCATATACATGCACTTTAAGGTTGAAAGATTTTCTCGTACTAGTGTATTACACATACAATCCAGCTCTATGGGGCCCACTTAGGCATACCTTTGATAAGTACAGCCCCTTCACTAATCTTGCCATCCCATGATCTAGCAACAGGCTCAGTTTTACACTAATTGAACCTTCACTCATTGGTGAGTTGAATTTCAAAAAAATATGTGATTAAAATGTCATGAGATTTTAAGGCTGTTAAATCGAGGGCTAGGATAGTGTAGTGGGGCTAATTTTTTGGATGACCCTTATCCATACGGTGGTTTTTCCATTTACCTCCACCCATGGTAGGAATGCTCTAAGTGGGCCCCCACAATCTGGACTGCATGTGAACAATATGCAATCTGGTCGTAGGAAAAAGTTTTTAACTGTTAACATGGACTATAATTAGTCTCCTAGAGTTGTCTTGACTAGACCAATGACCCTTATTCTGACCCAAATTATAAGGGGGCACGGATTCTTGAGCAGAACCCAACTGGAGGGTCAGGGCTGAGGAACTAATGGGCTTTCCCGAGTCTCTTGACCCATTTAAACATTAAGGTGTTTCTAACTAGGCCTAGAAAGAATCTCACATAACAAACACTAGTGCTGTTGCCTAGAAAGAATTGGGCCATTGGATTGAAAGGCTGCTCAAACCAATGGTTCACTCCACTTGATCTTGTACTGTTTTATACCACATGGTTTCAATGATTGAATCTTTTCATATGATGCGCGCCCGCCCCCGAACCCCCCCTCCCCCCCCTATTGGAATTACTGGTCTCATGGGCCATTCCATCAGTGGCCCTGGCCCAAGCATCTCGGCCATAGAAGGATCATCACTGTTTTCGGAAGCTTTTGCTTGATGAATGTGTGCAGTACTTCCTCTTCGGCCATCAATTTATAGGCTACCCATCAGATGGTGTAAAATTGGCCAAGCCAATCTAGGGGGTGTAAATTGGGCTGTGTCGGCGCATTGAGGATAAGATTTTGGGTCAACCAGAACCAATCCAAATTGTAGGAAACAAACCTGACTTGACCCATGTTAGGCCTAGACCATAGTTCATTTCAGTGCAACAGATATAGCCAATATATATTGCAATTATTGTGATTTTTTCTTGAAAATATCTTATAGAAATATTACCAAGTTAAATTAATTCATTATCGAAAATAATAAATTACAATATTAACAATAACAAACCCTGCACTACTTTCACTATTGCGAAGCACTCCACCTATGCCTGCCAGACGAAGCTTTCCCCTTGCCGCCCCCATCTACATTAAATTTGACCACACACCTCTAAGAGGGGAGCCCAAAAAATCGTCTTTCTCGCCCATTATGACACTATAAAGTACAAAAGCCTCCCAATTATAGGACATACAACCTCCCTTTAAAATGTCAAATTCACTCTTGAAAGCAGTCAGTTGGAAATTCGTGCCACCACCAAAGGCAAAAACTCCTTCATGGTCCAGGACAACCTTCGCAGGTTGATCGGACACCTTCATTACATGTTCTGCAAGCCCATATCCTACAATTTTGCATATTGTAAATATAATGGCTTTACATCTTCAGCAGATGCTTAATATATTGTTTTAAAAGGTCAGGTTAGTCAACATTATGATGCTTTCTAATGTTATGGAATGGAACATGAAAATAAGAAAACAATCCTAACCAAGGTACAAATAAACCATACAGTTCTACATTACTCAACTAAATTGCATGCGATCAGCTATAAGCAAAATAGCCATTAAGGATAAAAACCTCACTCACATGGACACATTTAAATACCCTTCTCCTAAATTTCACATGTTTCTCTTCATTTTTCAGATTTCTTAGTCACATGCTTTGTCACGCCCCCAAAAGTGAAACCGGGGTTATGCGTGAGATTAGGGCCAATTAAAAACTTTTTCCAACATTAATCAAATGTAACTTGCCCTAATCATGTCCCATAGGATCGTAAGTCCGCGGTGAGGTATAAATATTTCCTCGGTAACCATAAAACACAGCGGAACATCATAATTAAACAAATGGTACAATATAACATTTCAGAGTATGCACATCTTTCTTTTCTATAGTTTCAGTTTATCAAAAGATAACAAAAGTATATTAATTAATGACCTCTAACAAAACCTAAGTCAAAAGAGAATAAATACGAACTAACCAAAGTATAAAGGCACTCGTGTGCTGGTCATGACGACAATACCGTCGACACACAATTCGTACTCACCATCAGGCTAAACTGCCTGAAGCGACGCCTCCACTTTCCCAAAAGGAGATGTACCCGGTACCTATGCACCAAGAGTAGCATCATCAACACAACGGCTGGCAAGAAGATAGATATATAAATCACCCTAGATATGCAGACTAAAGAGTATACGAATAGACCATATCATAAGAGATGCATAGCGTTGTGACTGTAGTAAACGCATAGCATAAGAATCATAAAATCAACTAACACACTTCTATCAAATAGGCAAATCACATAAGCTAATCACCACGGGATAGTTCCACTTGACCCTCCTGGCTCAACATGAGAGCTGTGGTAGAGTAAAGCAATGGGCTCGGGATAAAAACCCGGCAAGCAATCATATGATACCCTCAAAACAAAATAAACAAAATCAAACATCATACTTCTTTCAGAACGGGTATCTGATGGTGTACATCCATCTAAAATATAAAAAGTCGTACTGCGCAGACGTTCATTTCAAAGTCCTCACACAATTGGTGCCCCAAAAGTGCTGGGCGTTAACAGCTGAGTGATGCCTGACACAAGAGTCCTAAACATACAATAGTGAGGGCTAGATTTTCCTGCATGAACAGGATTCATTAACCAAAGAGAAACTACCTTTGCTCTTATCAAATCATACAAACATAATCAAACTTCTTCATACTTCACACTTATCCTCATAGGTAGTTCTCGACATGCTTTCTTAATCAAAGCCGTCTAGCCACAACACTTCATCAAACTTCGGAACAAACGGAACATCAAAGGGATCCTAAATTCATATTCTAAGTTCATTATATGATCCCTAACAAATTAAAACAAACGAAGCTAAAGAACATGGACATTTCATGCGGAGAGTACCAAACGGTACAATTCAGAATCATAAGCGATAAACAATTCAATCCTAGGTCATTGTTATTCCCGGGGTCTCGTACAACTCTACTCAGTCAACAAAAGGAATTAAGGTTCGCGATACCCAAACAGAACCTCTTCGTGCATAGATATAAGGTGGTATCCCGTTGCCCTATTCCGTTCAAGATTGAGATGAATTGCAACCCGAGAGAACGGAAATAACTATGAGAAATCGTCTGCTCAAAACATTCCTCGTACATAGTCAAGTGAGTCCAAAGAGGGGTAACCAAAGGTCCGTCAAAGTCCATCAAAAAGGGGTGAAAATTACTCCACAGGAGAAATCCTGCAGAAAATGCAGGAGGGCCGGTTGACCTGCCCCTTTGGGCCGGTTAACCTGCCCTCTTGGCCGGTTGACCGGCTGAACTACAGTCGGTTGACCGGCCTGTTACAGGTTTAAATGGCCCTCCCAGTTAAGGTTGACCGGCCTCTGTTACCCGGTTAACCGGCCAGCCTGCAGAAACAGGGCACAGCCACTGTCTCTGGCTGGAATGGGACTTTTTCCATTTTCATCTTCTGGGACCTGATTAGCAACAGGTGTAGTGATAAAAACACACTACTTTGAAAGCATAAAACTAACAAATCAAGCCATTAATCTCTACATCCATTCTTTACAAACTATGAACCATTTATCATGTTTTCAAAGCATCTAAAGAATCAAATGAGCAAAGGTAATCTAACATATGATTTTAACATACAAATCAAGGAAGACAAGCATATCAAACAATAATATAGCTATTCACTTGCCTTGGGTTGAAATTGCACAAATCCACAAATCCTAGCTCCATAGTCCAACAAACCAAGCCTAAGGGATAAACAACAAAATAAAACTAAATTAAATATAAAATTACTAGAGGGGAAGCTCTAAGCTACTAAACACAATTCTACACCCAAAGTGTATTAACCCAAACCTAAGGGGAATGAGAGCTTACCAAACAAATGGGTGGATGGAGTGGTGGCTTGCAAATTGGAGATGATTGAGCTTGCGGGGTCCACGCGGAGATGAAAGTGATCATCGGAGGTTGTGGGGCCCACTTGATTGGTGGCCCACTGACTAGTGGTGATGGAAGGTCTCTTGGTGGTCCATTGACAGGAAGAAGGAAGAAGACAAAACAAGGAAAGAATGGAGAATTAGAGAGATATGAAACAGAGAATGAATTAGAGAGAGAAAGTGAAATGGATGTGGGTGGGGTGATTCACGTTGGCAGGGGAGTGAGAAAGAAAGAAAGGAAATAAGTGAGAGAATGAGGTGGGTGGAATGGGTGAGGAAGATGAGATGAGATGAGAGAAAATGAAATGAGATGATGAGAAAATGAGAGGGAATGAAATGGGTGGAATGGGTTAAAATCGTTGGCAGCAAGGGAGTGAGAGAGAAAGAAAGTAAGAGAGAGAAACAAAGAAAGGAAAGGAAACAGAGAATGAAAGAGAGACAAGGAAGGAAAACAGAGAATGGGAGAGAGAAACAGAGAAGGGGAAAAATGGGGGAAAATAGAGAGAGATGAAGTGGCTGGTTCGCCGGAGGTGGGGAGCTCGGCGACGGTGCAGGTGGGTCCGGCGGCGACGGTGATGGCGCCGGGACAGTGGGCGCGTGGCTGGGTGAGGGAGAGATGAGTGAGAGATGAAATGAAGTGAGATGAGAGAGTGGAGAAGAGAATGGAGAGAGCTTGGTGATCGTGGTGCTAAAGGCGTGCTCGAAGTCCGGCGGCGACGACATCCGGCGACGATGGCAGCAAGCCGTGAGGGAGGGAGAACGAGAGAAATGAGAGGGGCTGCTGCTATGTGGAGTGAATGAGAGAGGGGGGTGGGTTCTGTGACCTAAAAGGGATTGGGGAAAGGGGAAAGGGGGATGGGGAAATGGGGATGGGGCTGCACGTGGGTTAAGGGGGGTGGGGTTCACATGGGATGAGATGGGAATTAATAAAAATGGGTTTGGATGGGTACGGGTTAAGTCGGGTTTTGGGTCGGGTTCGAGGGTCCGGATCGAGGTGCAACAGAAGGATAAAGTCCGGGAAATTAGGTAATCTACCCGATGGTGCCAAAATCTCAAAAAGCGGAAAATACTAAAAAGCCCTCGGAACTTTCCGGAAATATCGACACACACCCCTACTGTACCCAAACGGGCTCGGATCTCAACCCAATTTCGCACGCGCGACCCTAATGATTAATCGGACCTGTTTGGCTTATAAACGAGCTTAATTAGCTAAAAGCACAATTAACTAAGCTAATTACAACCTTGGAATTTCGGGATGTTACATCCTTCCCTCCTTAGAACATTTGGTCCTCCAAATGACTAAATCTATCACAGGAAAAAGATTTGGTTATTCTAACTAAACTCTATCTCTAAAGTCTGAAGGTGGCAAGCTGCTGTGAAATTCTGAATAGTGCTCAAGCTGCTTGCAATCTGACTCACAATCTGCTCACAACTTCGAAACTCTGTCTGACATAACAACCATCTGACACAAACCCTTCTATCTCTGTCTTTATACTATCTCATCAGTAGTGACTCCTCGTGTACATCTGACACACAAAATGCCTGACAAAACAACACGCCTTCCACGAGTCTGAACTCTGGCTTGTTTGGTTCGGACTTGATTGCTATCTTCTCTATCATTGGACCAACTCTAGGTCATTTCTCTGACTATCCATGATTCTGCCCAAAATGTCCTCTCATCGTGACATAGTATCAATCACCCACTAGATGATATCTCTGCTCAATACGTCTGCCTCTGCTGTCTCAAGTTTAAATCCCTCTGCAAAATAAGTGCTATAGGTTTCTATGCTCTGAGTTCAAATTTCTCACCATACAGTTAGTACATGCACATCTCTAAAGCTAAAACAACTGCTGCAATCTTTACGTCATGGTCAATGTATCTCTTTTCGTGCTCTTTCAGCTATTTGGACCCATAGGTCATTATCTTTTTCCCATTCTGCATCAGCACCAATCTCGATAAAATGCCTAAAACACAAGTAAGATTCACAAAACTGTCTTTCTGATCAACAAAGTCTGTAGTCAACCTCTACTTCGATTGCCCAAAACTGATCTCACACTACTCTCTGTCCATACCATCAAAACATATTTCCGTGTCAACTTGTTCAACTGGCTACTATTGTAGAAAATCCTTCAAAAACTATTTGTAATATCATGTCCATTTAAGAAACTTCTGATTTCTAACACTGTCTTCGGCTTTCCCCAACTGACCACTGCTTCCACTGACGCTGGATCTACTGTCAATCCCTCTTTAGAGATGATGTGTCCAAGAAAAGACACTTGCTCTAGCCAAAACTCACATTTACTAAGTTTAGCATAGAGCTGATTCTCTCTCAAAATCTGCAATTAACTCCTCAAATGCTCTGCATGTTCATCTCTGGACTTCGAATAGACTAGGACATCGTCTATGAATACAACCATGAACTTATCTAAGCATGGTGCAAAGATTCTGTTCATCAAAGCCATAAATACTCCTGGCGCGTTGGTCAACCCAAATGGCATAACCAAGAACTCATAATGTCCATATCTGGTCCTGAAGGTTGTTTTCTGCACATCTTCATCTCTAACTCTTATCTGGTGATAAATCTAGTAATTCCTCCGGAAAGACATCCATGAATTCACATAACATAGGTACATCATAACCTTCACACCTACTTCGAATCCACCTGTCTGATCTCAAAGCTAAAATAACTCTGGTACATAGGCTTCTTTTGTCTTACAAACTCAACATTTGCCACTTGCAACTATACAATCTCAATCTAACTCTCGAAACATCACAAAATTGTCGGTAATATCTGAAGTCAAATTTCTTTCTCAAGACTTATCTCACACTTGTCTAACCACACAAAAGCACAACTTACCTGATCAACTCTGCCAACGAATCTGCACTCGAAGGAAAACCCTGAACAAATCTTCCACTGAAGTCTACAACTTGAGAAAACTCTGAATCTCTGACACTAACGTAGAACTGAATGGCGAAAACAACTCTACCTTCAACAAGATCTGCCACAAGGTCCACTTCAGCGAACTCGAAAAGCCTCAAAACCGCTGCAACTCCTCGAACAAAACTAAGAAAGAAACTAACTGACTCTAAGAAGAGACTAACTAAATCTAAGAAACTCTTATTCTAGCACAATTGTGGTACTGAAACCACAAACAGTGGGTCATGAGACATTACATTCTCTCCCCACTAACAAAGAATTTGGTCCCCAAATTCATTTCTATAGGAGAAATTACTAAACACCTGATGTACTAACAAACAATACTATAGGATCCATACATACATAGCATGGACGCCAACTACCGAATCGAATTTCTCACACGCGTCCTCTTGTTTCTAGTAGATTTTATTTCTAAAAACGTGCCTTCTCTGATACCAATTTGTCACGCCCCCAAAAGTGAAACCGGGGTTATGCGTGAGATTAGGGCCAATTAAAAACTTTTTCCAACATTAATCAAATGTAACTTGCCCTAATCATGTCCCATAGGATCGTAAGTCCGCGGTGAGGTATAAATATTTCCTCGGTAACCATAAAACACAGCGGAACATCATAATTAAACAAATGGTACAATATAACATTTCAGAGTATGCACATCTTTCTTTTCTATAGTTTCAGTTTATCAAAAGATAACAAAAGTATATTAATTAATGACCTCTAACAAAACCTAAGTCAAAAGAGAATAAATACGAACTAACCAAAGTATAAAGGCACTCGTGTGCTGGTCATGACGACAATACCGTCGACACACAATTCGTACTCACCATCAGGCTAAACTGCCTGAAGCGACGCCTCCACTTTCCCAAAAGGAGATGTACCCGGTACCTATGCACCAAGAGTAGCATCATCAACACAACGGCTGGCAAGAAGATAGATATATAAATCACCCTAGATATGCAGACTAAAGAGTATACGAATAGACCATATCATAAGAGATGCATAGCGTTGTGACTGTAGTAAACGCATAGCATAAGAATCATAAAATCAACTAACACACTTCTATCAAATAGGCAAATCACATAAGCTAATCACCACGGGATAGTTCCACTTGACCCTCCTGGCTCAACATGAGAGCTGTGGTAGAGTAAAGCAATGGGCTCGGGATAAAAACCCGGCAAGCAATCATATGATACCCTCAAAACAAAATAAACAAAATCAAACATCATACTTCTTTCAGAACGGGTATCTGATGGTGTACATCCATCTAAAATATAAAAAGTCGTACTGCGCAGACGTTCATTTCAAAGTCCTCACACAATTGGTGCCCCAAAAGTGCTGGGCGTTAACAGCTGAGTGATGCCTGACACAAGAGTCCTAAACATACAATAGTGAGGGCTAGATTTTCCTGCATGAACAGGATTCATTAACCAAAGAGAAACTACCTTTGCTCTTATCAAATCATACAAACATAATCAAACTTCTTCATACTTCACACTTATCCTCATAGGTAGTTCTCGACATGCTTTCTTAATCAAAGCCGTCTAGCCACAACACTTCATCAAACTTCGGAACAAACGGAACATCAAAGGGATCCTAAATTCATATTCTAAGTTCATTATATGATCCCTAACAAATTAAAACAAACGAAGCTAAAGAACATGGACATTTCATGCGGAGAGTACCAAACGGTACAATTCAGAATCATAAGCGATAAACAATTCAATCCTAGGTCATTGTTATTCCCGGGGTCTCGTACAACTCTACTCAGTCAACAAAAGGAATTAAGGTTCGCGATACCCAACCAGAACCTCTTCGTGCATAGATATAATGTGGTATCCCGTTGCCCTATTCCGTTCAAGATTGAGATGAATTGCAACCCGAGAGAACGGAAATAACTATGAGAAATCGTCTGCTCAAAACATTCCTCGTACATAGTCAAGTGAGTCCAAAGAGGGGTAACCAAAGGTCCGTCAAAGTCCATCAAAAAGGGGTGAAAATTACTCCACAGGAGAAATCCTGCAGAAAATGCAGGAGGGCCGGTTGACCTGCCCCTTTGGGCCGGTTAACCTGCCCTCTTGGCCGGTTGACCGGCTGAACTACAGTCGGTTGACCGGCCTGTTACAGGTTTAAATGGCCCTCCCAGTTAAGGTTGACCGGCCTCTGTTACCCGGTTAACCGGCCAGCCTGCAGAAACAGGGCACAGCCACTGTCTCTGGCTGGAATGGGACTTTTTCCATTTTCATCTTCTGGGACCTGATTAGCAACAGGTGTAGTGATAAAAACACACTACTTTGAAAGCATAAAACTAACAAATCAAGCCATTAATCTCTACATCCATTCTTTACAAACTATGAACCATTTATCATGTTTTCAAAGCATCTAAAGAATCAAATGAGCAAAGGTAATCTAACATATGATTTTAACATACAAATCAAGGAAGACAAGCATATCAAACAATAATATAGCTATTCACTTGCCTTGGGTTGAAATTGCACAAATCCACAAATCCTAGCTCCATAGTCCAACAAACCAAGCCTAAGGGATAAACAACAAAATAAAACTAAATTAAATATAAAATTACTAGAGGGGAAGCTCTAAGCTACTAAACACAATTCTACACCCAAAGTGTATTAACCCAAACCTAAGGGGAATGAGAGCTTACCAAACAAATGGGTGGATGGAGTGGTGGCTTGCAAATTGGAGATGATTGAGCTTGCGGGGTCCACGCGGAGATGAAAGTGATCATCGGAGGTTGTGGGGCCCACTTGATTGGTGGCCCACTGACTAGTGGTGATGGAAGGTCTCTTGGTGGTCCATTGACAGGAAGAAGGAAGAAGACAAAACAAGGAAAGAATGGAGAATTAGAGAGATATGAAACAGAGAATGAATTAGAGAGAGAAAGTGAAATGGATGTGGGTGGGGTGATTCACGTTGGCAGGGGAGTGAGAAAGAAAGAAAGGAAATAAGTGAGAGAATGAGGTGGGTGGAATGGGTGAGGAAGATGAGATGAGATGAGAGAAAATGAAATGAGATGATGAGAAAATGAGAGGGAATGAAATGGGTGGAATGGGTTAAAATCGTTGGCAGCAAGGGAGTGAGAGAGAAAGAAAGTAAGAGAGAGAAACAAAGAAAGGAAAGGAAACAGAGAATGAAAGAGAGACAAGGAAGGAAAACAGAGAATGGGAGAGAGAAACAGAGAAGGGGAAAAATGGGGGAAAATAGAGAGAGATGAAGTGGCTGGTTCGCCGGAGGTGGGGAGCTCGGCGACGGTGCAGGTGGGTCCGGCGGCGACGGTGATGGCGCCGGGACAGTGGGCGCGTGGCTGGGTGAGGGAGAGATGAGTGAGAGATGAAATGAAGTGAGATGAGAGAGTGGAGAAGAGAATGGAGAGAGCTTGGTGATCGTGGTGCTAAAGGCGTGCTCGAAGTCCGGCGGCGACGACATCCGGCGACGATGGCAGCAAGCCGTGAGGGAGGGAGAACGAGAGAAATGAGAGGGGCTGCTGCTATGTGGAGTGAATGAGAGAGGGGGGTGGGTTCTGTGACCTAAAAGGGATTGGGGAAAGGGGAAAGGGGGATGGGGAAATGGGGATGGGGCTGCACGTGGGTTAAGGGGGGTGGGGTTCACATGGGATGAGATGGGAATTAATAAAAATGGGTTTGGATGGGTACGGGTTAAGTCGGGTTTTGGGTCGGGTTCGAGGGTCCGGATCGAGGTGCAACAGAAGGATAAAGTCCGGGAAATTAGGTAATCTACCCGATGGTGCCAAAATCTCAAAAAGCGGAAAATACTAAAAAGCCCTCGGAACTTTCCGGAAATATCGACACACACCCCTACTGTACCCAAACGGGCTCGGATCTCAACCCAATTTCGCACGCGCGACCCTAATGATTAATCGGACCTGTTTGGCTTATAAACGAGCTTAATTAGCTAAAAGCACAATTAACTAAGCTAATTACAACCTTGGAATTTCGGGATGTTACATCCTTCCCTCCTTAGAACATTTGGTCCTCCAAATGACTAAATCTATCACAGGAAAAAGATTTGGTTATTCTAACTAAACTCTATCTCTAAAGTCTGAAGGTGGCAAGCTGCTGTGAAATTCTGAATAGTGCTCAAGCTGCTTGCAATCTGACTCACAATCTGCTCACAACTTCGAAACTCTGTCTGACATAACAACCATCTGACACAAACCCTTCTATCTCTGTCTTTATACTATCTCATCAGTAGTGACTCCTCGTGTACATCTGACACACAAAATGCCTGACAAAACAACACGCCTTCCACGAGTCTGAACTCTGGCTTGTTTGGTTCGGACTTGATTGCTATCTTCTCTATCATTGGACCAACTCTAGGTCATTTCTCTGACTATCCATGATTCTGCCCAAAATGTCCTCTCATCGTGACATAGTATCAATCACCCACTAGATGATATCTCTGCTCAATACGTCTGCCTCTGCTGTCTCAAGTTTAAATCCCTCTGCAAAATAAGTACTATAGGTTTCTATGCTCTGAGTTCAAATTTCTCACCATACAGTTAGTACATGCACATCTCTAAAGCTAAAACAACTGCTGCAATCTTTACGTCATGGTCAATGTATCTCTTTTCGTGCTCTTTCAGCTATTTGGACCCATAGGTCATTATCTTTTTCCCATTCTGCATCAGCACCAATCTCGATAAAATGCCTAAAACACAAGTAAGATTCACAAAACTGTCTTTCTGATCAACAAAGTCTGTAGTCAACCTCTACTTCGATTGCCCAAAACTGATCTCACACTACTCTCTGTCCATACCATCAAAACATATTTCCGTGTCAACTTGTTCAACTGGCTACTATTGTAGAAAATCCTTCAAAAACTATTTGTAATATCATGTCCATTTAAGAAACTTCTGATTTCTAACACTGTCTTCGGCTTTCCCCAACTGACCACTGCTTCCACTGACGCTGGATCTACTGTCAATCCCTCTTTAGAGATGATGTGTCCAAGAAAAGACACTTGCTCTAGCCAAAACTCACATTTACTAAGTTTAGCATAGAGCTGATTCTCTCTCAAAATCTGCAATTAACTCCTCAAATGCTCTGCATGTTCATCTCTGGACTTCGAATAGACTAGGACATCGTCTATGAATACAACCATGAACTTATCTAAGCATGGTGCAAAGATTCTGTTCATCAAAGCCATAAATACTCCTGGCGCGTTGGTCAACCCAAATGGCATAACCAAGAACTCATAATGTCCATATCTGGTCCTGAAGGTTGTTTTCTGCACATCTTCATCTCTAACTCTTATCTGGTGATAAATCTAGTAATTCCTCCGGAAAGACATCCATGAATTCACATAACATAGGTACATCATAACCTTCACACCTACTTCGAATCCACCTGTCTGATCTCAAAGCTAAAATAACTCTGGTACATAGGCTTCTTTTGTCTTACAAACTCAACATTTGCCACTTGCAACTATACAATCTCAATCTAACTCTCGAAACATCACAAAATTGTCGGTAATATCTGAAGTCAAATTTCTTTCTCAAGACTTATCTCACACTTGTCTAACCACACAAAAGCACAACTTACCTGATCAACTCTGCCAACGAATCTGCACTCGAAGGAAAACCCTGAACAAATCTTCCACTGAAGTCTACAACTTGAGAAAACTCTGAATCTCTGACACTAACGTAGAACTGAATGGCGAAAACAACTCTACCTTCAACAAGATCTGCCACAAGGTCCACTTCAGCGAACTCGAAAAGCCTCAAAACCGCTGCAACTCCTCGAACAAAACTAAGAAAGAAACTAACTGACTCTAAGAAGAGACTAACTAAATCTAAGAAACTCTTATTCTAGCACAATTGTGGTACTGAAACCACAAACAGTGGGTCATGAGACATTACATTCTCTCCCCACTAACAAAGAATTTGGTCCCCAAATTCATTTCTATAGGAGAAATTACTAAACACCTGATGTACTAACAAACAATACTATAGGATCCATACATACATAGCATGGACGCCAACTACCGAATCGAATTTCTCACACGCGTCCTCTTGTTTCTAGTAGATTTTATTTCTAAAAACGTGCCTTCTCTGATACCAATTTGTCACGCCCCCAAAAGTGAAACCGGGGTTATGCGTGAGATTAGGGCCAATTAAAAACTTTTTCCAACATTAATCAAATGTAACTTGCCCTAATCATGTCCCATAGGATCGTAAGTCCGCGGTGAGGTATAAATATTTCCTCGGTAACCATAAAACACAGCGGAACATCATAATTAAACAAATGGTACAATATAACATTTCAGAGTATGCACATCTTTCTTTTCTATAGTTTCAGTTTATCAAAAGATAACAAAAGTATATTAATTAATGACCTCTAACAAAACCTAAGTCAAAAGAGAATAAATACGAACTAACCAAAGTATAAAGGCACTCGTGTGCTGGTCATGACGACAATACCGTCGACACACAATTCGTACTCACCATCAGGCTAAACTGCCTGAAGCGACGCCTCCACTTTCCCAAAAGGAGATGTACCCGGTACCTATGCACCAAGAGTAGCATCATCAACACAACGGCTGGCAAGAAGATAGATATATAAATCACCCTAGATATGCAGACTAAAGAGTATACGAATAGACCATATCATAAGAGATGCATAGCGTTGTGACTGTAGTAAACGCATAGCATAAGAATCATAAAATCAACTAACACACTTCTATCAAATAGGCAAATCACATAAGCTAATCACCACGGGATAGTTCCACTTGACCCTCCTGGCTCAACATGAGAGCTGTGGTAGAGTAAAGCAATGGGCTCGGGATAAAAACCCGGCAAGCAATCATATGATACCCTCAAAACAAAATAAACAAAATCAAACATCATACTTCTTTCAGAACGGGTATCTGATGGTGTACATCCATCTAAAATATAAAAAGTCGTACTGCGCAGACGTTCATTTCAAAGTCCTCACACAATTGGTGCCCCAAAAGTGCTGGGCGTTAACAGCTGAGTGATGCCTGACACAAGAGTCCTAAACATACAATAGTGAGGGCTAGATTTTCCTGCATGAACAGGATTCATTAACCAAAGAGAAACTACCTTTGCTCTTATCAAATCATACAAACATAATCAAACTTCTTCATACTTCACACTTATCCTCATAGGTAGTTCTCGACATGCTTTCTTAATCAAAGCCGTCTAGCCACAACACTTCATCAAACTTCGGAACAAACGGAACATCAAAGGGATCCTAAATTCATATTCTAAGTTCATTATATGAACCCTAACAAATTAAAACAAACGAAGCTAAAGAACATGGACATTTCATGCGGAGAGTACCAAACGGTACAATTCAGAATCATAAGCGATAAACAATTCAATCCTAGGTCATTGTTATTCCCGGGGTCTCGTACAACTCTACTCAGTCAACAAAAGGAATTAAGGTTCGCGATACCCAAACAGAACCTCTTCGTGCATAGATATAAGGTGGTATCCCGTTGCCCTATTCCGTTCAAGATTGAGATGAATTGCAACCCGAGAGAACGGAAATAACTATGAGAAATCGTCTGCTCAAAACATTCCTCGTACATAGTCAAGTGAGTCCAAAGAGGGGTAACCAAAGGTCCGTCAAAGTCCATCAAAAAGGGGTGAAAATTACTCCACAGGAGAAATCCTGCAGAAAATGCAGGAGGGCCGGTTGACCTGCCCCTTTGGGCCGGTTAACCTGCCCTCTTGGCCGGTTGACCGGCTGAACTACAGTCGGTTGACCGGCCTGTTACAGGTTTAAATGGCCCTCCCAGTTAAGGTTGACCGGCCTCTGTTACCCGGTTAACCGGCCAGCCTGCAGAAACAGGGCACAGCCACTGTCTCTGGCTGGAATGGGACTTTTTCCATTTTCATCTTCTGGGACCTGATTAGCAACAGGTGTAGTGATAAAAACACACTACTTTGAAAGCATAAAACTAACAAATCAAGCCATTAATCTCTACATCCATTCTTTACAAACTATGAACCATTTATCATGTTTTCAAAGCATCTAAAGAATCAAATGAGCAAAGGTAATCTAACATATGATTTTAACATACAAATCAAGGAAGACAAGCATATCAAACAATAATATAGCTATTCACTTGCCTTGGGTTGAAATTGCACAAATCCACAAATCCTAGCTCCATAGTCCAACAAACCAAGCCTAAGGGATAAACAACAAAATAAAACTAAATTAAATATAAAATTACTAGAGGGGAAGCTCTAAGCTACTAAACACAATTCTACACCCAAAGTGTATTAACCCAAACCTAAGGGGAATGAGAGCTTACCAAACAAATGGGTGGATGGAGTGGTGGCTTGCAAATTGGAGATGATTGAGCTTGCGGGGTCCACGCGGAGATGAAAGTGATCATCGGAGGTTGTGGGGCCCACTTGATTGGTGGCCCACTGACTAGTGGTGATGGAAGGTCTCTTGGTGGTCCATTGACAGGAAGAAGGAAGAAGACAAAACAAGGAAAGAATGGAGAATTAGAGAGATATGAAACAGAGAATGAATTAGAGAGAGAAAGTGAAATGGATGTGGGTGGGGTGATTCACGTTGGCAGGGGAGTGAGAAAGAAAGAAAGGAAATAAGTGAGAGAATGAGGTGGGTGGAATGGGTGAGGAAGATGAGATGAGATGAGAGAAAATGAAATGAGATGATGAGAAAATGAGAGGGAATGAAATGGGTGGAATGGGTTAAAATCGTTGGCAGCAAGGGAGTGAGAGAGAAAGAAAGTAAGAGAGAGAAACAAAGAAAGGAAAGGAAACAGAGAATGAAAGAGAGACAAGGAAGGAAAACAGAGAATGGGAGAGAGAAACAGAGAAGGGGAAAAATGGGGGAAAATAGAGAGAGATGAAGTGGCTGGTTCGCCGGAGGTGGGGAGCTCGGCGACGGTGCAGGTGGGTCCGGCGGCGACGGTGATGGCGCCGGGACAGTGGGCGCGTGGCTGGGTGAGGGAGAGATGAGTGAGAGATGAAATGAAGTGAGATGAGAGAGTGGAGAAGAGAATGGAGAGAGCTTGGTGATCGTGGTGCTAAAGGCGTGCTCGAAGTCCGGCGGCGACGACATCCGGCGACGATGGCAGCAAGCCGTGAGGGAGGGAGAACGAGAGAAATGAGAGGGGCTGCTGCTATGTGGAGTGAATGAGAGAGGGGGGTGGGTTCTGTGACCTAAAAGGGATTGGGGAAAGGGGAAAGGGGGATGGGGAAATGGGGATGGGGCTGCACGTGGGTTAAGGGGGGTGGGGTTCACATGGGATGAGATGGGAATTAATAAAAATGGGTTTGGATGGGTACGGGTTAAGTCGGGTTTTGGGTCGGGTTCGAGGGTCCGGATCGAGGTGCAACAGAAGGATAAAGTCCGGGAAATTAGGTAATCTACCCGATGGTGCCAAAATCTCAAAAAGCGGAAAATACTAAAAAGCCCTCGGAACTTTCCGGAAATATCGACACACACCCCTACTGTACCCAAACGGGCTCGGATCTCAACCCAATTTCGCACGCGCGACCCTAATGATTAATCGGACCTGTTTGGCTTATAAACGAGCTTAATTAGCTAAAAGCACAATTAACTAAGCTAATTACAACCTTGGAATTTCGGGATGTTACATCCTTCCCTCCTTAGAACATTTGGTCCTCCAAATGACTAAATCTATCACAGGAAAAAGATTTGGTTATTCTAACTAAACTCTATCTCTAAAGTCTGAAGGTGGCAAGCTGCTGTGAAATTCTGAATAGTGCTCAAGCTGCTTGCAATCTGACTCACAATCTGCTCACAACTTCGAAACTCTGTCTGACATAACAACCATCTGACACAAACCCTTCTATCTCTGTCTTTATACTATCTCATCAGTAGTGACTCCTCGTGTACATCTGACACACAAAATGCCTGACAAAACAACACGCCTTCCACGAGTCTGAACTCTGGCTTGTTTGGTTCGGACTTGATTGCTATCTTCTCTATCATTGGACCAACTCTAGGTCATTTCTCTGACTATCCATGATTCTGCCCAAAATGTCCTCTCATCGTGACATAGTATCAATCACCCACTAGATGATATCTCTGCTCAATACGTCTGCCTCTGCTGTCTCAAGTTTAAATCCCTCTGCAAAATAAGTACTATAGGTTTCTATGCTCTGAGTTCAAATTTCTCACCATACAGTTAGTACATGCACATCTCTAAAGCTAAAACAACTGCTGCAATCTTTACGTCATGGTCAATGTATCTCTTTTCGTGCTCTTTCAGCTATTTGGACCCATAGGTCATTATCTTTTTCCCATTCTGCATCAGCACCAATCTCGATAAAATGCCTAAAACACAAGTAAGATTCACAAAACTGTCTTTCTGATCAACAAAGTCTGTAGTCAACCTCTACTTCGATTGCCCAAAACTGATCTCACACTACTCTCTGTCCATACCATCAAAACATATTTCCGTGTCAACTTGTTCAACTGGCTACTATTGTAGAAAATCCTTCAAAAACTATTTGTAATATCATGTCCATTTAAGAAACTTCTGATTTCTAACACTGTCTTCGGCTTTCCCCAACTGACCACTGCTTCCACTGACGCTGGATCTACTGTCAATCCCTCTTTAGAGATGATGTGTCCAAGAAAAGACACTTGCTCTAGCCAAAACTCACATTTACTAAGTTTAGCATAGAGCTGATTCTCTCTCAAAATCTGCAATTAACTCCTCAAATGCTCTGCATGTTCATCTCTGGACTTCGAATAGACTAGGACATCGTCTATGAATACAACCATGAACTTATCTAAGCATGGTGCAAAGATTCTGTTCATCAAAGCCATAAATACTCCTGGCGCGTTGGTCAACCCAAATGGCATAACCAAGAACTCATAATGTCCATATCTGGTCCTGAAGGTTGTTTTCTGCACATCTTCATCTCTAACTCTTATCTGGTGATAAATCTAGTAATTCCTCCGGAAAGACATCCATGAATTCACATAACATAGGTACATCATAACCTTCACACCTACTTCGAATCCACCTGTCTGATCTCAAAGCTAAAATAACTCTGGTACATAGGCTTCTTTTGTCTTACAAACTCAACATTTGCCACTTGCAACTATACAATCTCAATCTAACTCTCGAAACATCACAAAATTGTCGGTAATATCTGAAGTCAAATTTCTTTCTCAAGACTTATCTCACACTTGTCTAACCACACAAAAGCACAACTTACCTGATCAACTCTGCCAACGAATCTGCACTCGAAGGAAAACCCTGAACAAATCTTCCACTGAAGTCTACAACTTGAGAAAACTCTGAATCTCTGACACTAACGTAGAACTGAATGGCGAAAACAACTCTACCTTCAACAAGATCTGCCACAAGGTCCACTTCAGCGAACTCGAAAAGCCTCAAAACCGCTGCAACTCCTCGAACAAAACTAAGAAAGAAACTAACTGACTCTAAGAAGAGACTAACTAAATCTAAGAAACTCTTATTCTAGCACAATTGTGGTACTGAAACCACAAACA
The DNA here is from genome assembly GCA_038049695.1 of Cinnamomum chago. Lineage (NCBI taxonomy): Eukaryota > Viridiplantae > Streptophyta > Magnoliopsida > Laurales > Lauraceae > Cinnamomum > Cinnamomum chago. The sequence continues at coordinate 21,626,656 of CP142462.1, read as the reverse complement.
GTGGGTCATGAGACATTACATTCTCTCCCCACTAACAAAGAATTTGGTCCCCAAATTCATTTCTATAGGAGAAATTACTAAACACCTGATGTACTAACAAACAATACTATAGGATCCATACATACATAGCATGGACGCCAACTACCGAATCGAATTTCTCACACGCGTCCTCTTGTTTCTAGTAGATTTTATTTCTAAAAACGTGCCTTCTCTGATACCAATTTGTCACGCCCCCAAAAGTGAAACCGGGGTTATGCGTGAGATTAGGGCCAATTAAAAACTTTTTCCAACATTAATCAAATGTAACTTGCCCTAATCATGTCCCATAGGATCGTAAGTCCGCGGTGAGGTATAAATATTTCCTCGGTAACCATAAAACACAGCGGAACATCATAATTAAACAAATGGTACAATATAACATTTCAGAGTATGCACATCTTTCTTTTCTATAGTTTCAGTTTATCAAAAGATAACAAAAGTATATTAATTAATGACCTCTAACAAAACCTAAGTCAAAAGAGAATAAATACGAACTAACCAAAGTATAAAGGCACTCGTGTGCTGGTCATGACGACAATACCGTCGACACACAATTCGTACTCACCATCAGGCTAAACTGCCTGAAGCGACGCCTCCACTTTCCCAAAAGGAGATGTACCCGGTACCTATGCACCAAGAGTAGCATCATCAACACAACGGCTGGCAAGAAGATAGATATATAAATCACCCTAGATATGCAGACTAAAGAGTATACGAATAGACCATATCATAAGAGATGCATAGCGTTGTGACTGTAGTAAACGCATAGCATAAGAATCATAAAATCAACTAACACACTTCTATCAAATAGGCAAATCACATAAGCTAATCACCACGGGATAGTTCCACTTGACCCTCCTGGCTCAACATGAGAGCTGTGGTAGAGTAAAGCAATGGGCTCGGGATAAAAACCCGGCAAGCAATCATATGATACCCTCAAAACAAAATAAACAAAATCAAACATCATACTTCTTTCAGAACGGGTATCTGATGGTGTACATCCATCTAAAATATAAAAAGTCGTACTGCGCAGACGTTCATTTCAAAGTCCTCACACAATTGGTGCCCCAAAAGTGCTGGGCGTTAACAGCTGAGTGATGCCTGACACAAGAGTCCTAAACATACAATAGTGAGGGCTAGATTTTCCTGCATGAACAGGATTCATTAACCAAAGAGAAACTACCTTTGCTCTTATCAAATCATACAAACATAATCAAACTTCTTCATACTTCACACTTATCCTCATAGGTAGTTCTCGACATGCTTTCTTAATCAAAGCCGTCTAGCCACAACACTTCATCAAACTTCGGAACAAACGGAACATCAAAGGGATCCTAAATTCATATTCTAAGTTCATTATATGAACCCTAACAAATTAAAACAAACGAAGCTAAAGAACATGGACATTTCATGCGGAGAGTACCAAACGGTACAATTCAGAATCATAAGCGATAAACAATTCAATCCTAGGTCATTGTTATTCCCGGGGTCTCGTACAACTCTACTCAGTCAACAAAAGGAATTAAGGTTCGCGATACCCAAACAGAACCTCTTCGTGCATAGATATAAGGTGGTATCCCGTTGCCCTATTCCGTTCAAGATTGAGATGAATTGCAACCCGAGAGAACGGAAATAACTATGAGAAATCGTCTGCTCAAAACATTCCTCGTACATAGTCAAGTGAGTCCAAAGAGGGGTAACCAAAGGTCCGTCAAAGTCCATCAAAAAGGGGTGAAAATTACTCCACAGGAGAAATCCTGCAGAAAATGCAGGAGGGCCGGTTGACCTGCCCCTTTGGGCCGGTTAACCTGCCCTCTTGGCCGGTTGACCGGCTGAACTACAGTCGGTTGACCGGCCTGTTACAGGTTTAAATGGCCCTCCCAGTTAAGGTTGACCGGCCTCTGTTACCCGGTTAACCGGCCAGCCTGCAGAAACAGGGCACAGCCACTGTCTCTGGCTGGAATGGGACTTTTTCCATTTTCATCTTCTGGGACCTGATTAGCAACAGGTGTAGTGATAAAAACACACTACTTTGAAAGCATAAAACTAACAAATCAAGCCATTAATCTCTACATCCATTCTTTACAAACTATGAACCATTTATCATGTTTTCAAAGCATCTAAAGAATCAAATGAGCAAAGGTAATCTAACATATGATTTTAACATACAAATCAAGGAAGACAAGCATATCAAACAATAATATAGCTATTCACTTGCCTTGGGTTGAAATTGCACAAATCCACAAATCCTAGCTCCATAGTCCAACAAACCAAGCCTAAGGGATAAACAACAAAATAAAACTAAATTAAATATAAAATTACTAGAGGGGAAGCTCTAAGCTACTAAACACAATTCTACACCCAAAGTGTATTAACCCAAACCTAAGGGGAATGAGAGCTTACCAAACAAATGGGTGGATGGAGTGGTGGCTTGCAAATTGGAGATGATTGAGCTTGCGGGGTCCACGCGGAGATGAAAGTGATCATCGGAGGTTGTGGGGCCCACTTGATTGGTGGCCCACTGACTAGTGGTGATGGAAGGTCTCTTGGTGGTCCATTGACAGGAAGAAGGAAGAAGACAAAACAAGGAAAGAATGGAGAATTAGAGAGATATGAAACAGAGAATGAATTAGAGAGAGAAAGTGAAATGGATGTGGGTGGGGTGATTCACGTTGGCAGGGGAGTGAGAAAGAAAGAAAGGAAATAAGTGAGAGAATGAGGTGGGTGGAATGGGTGAGGAAGATGAGATGAGATGAGAGAAAATGAAATGAGATGATGAGAAAATGAGAGGGAATGAAATGGGTGGAATGGGTTAAAATCGTTGGCAGCAAGGGAGTGAGAGAGAAAGAAAGTAAGAGAGAGAAACAAAGAAAGGAAAGGAAACAGAGAATGAAAGAGAGACAAGGAAGGAAAACAGAGAATGGGAGAGAGAAACAGAGAAGGGGAAAAATGGGGGAAAATAGAGAGAGATGAAGTGGCTGGTTCGCCGGAGGTGGGGAGCTCGGCGACGGTGCAGGTGGGTCCGGCGGCGACGGTGATGGCGCCGGGACAGTGGGCGCGTGGCTGGGTGAGGGAGAGATGAGTGAGAGATGAAATGAAGTGAGATGAGAGAGTGGAGAAGAGAATGGAGAGAGCTTGGTGATCGTGGTGCTAAAGGCGTGCTCGAAGTTCGGCGGCGACGACATCCGGCGACGATGGCAGCAAGCCGTGAGGGAGGGAGAACGAGAGAAATGAGAGGGGCTGCTGCTATGTGGAGTGAATGAGAGAGGGGGGTGGGTTCTGTGACCTAAAAGGGATTGGGGAAAGGGGAAAGGGGGATGGGGAAATGGGGATGGGGCTGCACGTGGGTTAAGGGGGGTGGGGTTCACATGGGATGAGATGGGAATTAATAAAAATGGGTTTGGATGGGTACGGGTTAAGTCGGGTTTTGGGTCGGGTTCGAGGGTCCGGATCGAGGTGCAACAGAAGGATAAAGTCCGCGAAATTAGGTAATCTACCCGATGGTGCCAAAATCTCAAAAAGCGGAAAATACTAAAAAGCCCTCGGAACTTTCCGGAAATATCGACACACACCCCTACTGTACCCAAACGGGCTCGGATCTCAACCCAATTTCGCACGCGCGACCCTAATGATTAATCGGACCTGTTTGGCTTATAAACGAGCTTAATTAGCTAAAAGCACAATTAACTAAGCTAATTACAACCTTGGAATTTCGGGATGTTACATCCTTCCCTCCTTAGAACATTTGGTCCTCCAAATGACTAAATCTATCACAGGAAAAAGATTTGGTTATTCTAACTAAACTCTATCTCTAAAGTCTGAAGGTGGCAAGCTGCTGTGAAATTCTGAATAGTGCTCAAGCTGCTTGCAATCTGACTCACAATCTGCTCACAACTTCGAAACTCTGTCTGACATAACAACCATCTGACACAAACCCTTCTATCTCTGTCTTTATACTATCTCATCAGTAGTGACTCCTCGTGTACATCTGACACACAAAATGCCTGACAAAACAACACGCCTTCCACGAGTCTGAACTCTGGCTTGTTTGGTTCGGACTTGATTGCTATCTTCTCTATCATTGGACCAACTCTAGGTCATTTCTCTGACTATCCATGATTCTGCCCAAAATGTCCTCTCATCGTGACATAGTATCAATCACCCACTAGATGATATCTCTGCTCAATACGTCTGCCTCTGCTGTCTCAAGTTTAAATCCCTCTGCAAAATAAGTGCTATAGGTTTCTATGCTCTGAGTTCAAATTTCTCACCATACAGTTAGTACATGCACATCTCTAAAGCTAAAACAACTGCTGCAATCTTTACGTCATGGTCAATGTATCTCTTTTCGTGCTCTTTCAGCTATTTGGACCCATAGGTCATTATCTTTTTCCCATTCTGCATCAGCACCAATCTCGATAAAATGCCTAAAACACAAGTAAGATTCACAAAACTGTCTTTCTGATCAACAAAGTCTGTAGTCAACCTCTACTTCGATTGCCCAAAACTGATCTCACACTACTCTCTGTCCATACCATCAAAACATATTTCCGTGTCAACTTGTTCAACTGGCTACTATTGTAGAAAATCCTTCAAAAACTATTTGTAATATCATGTCCATTTAAGAAACTTCTGATTTCTAACACTGTCTTCGGCTTTCCCCAACTGACCACTGCTTCCACTGACGCTGGATCTACTGTCAATCCCTCTTTAGAGATGATGTGTCCAAGAAAAGACACTTGCTCTAGCCAAAACTCACATTTACTAAGTTTAGCATAGAGCTGATTCTCTCTCAAAATCTGCAATTAACTCCTCAAATGCTCTGCATGTTCATCTCTGGACTTCGAATAGACTAGGACATCGTCTATGAATACAACCATGAACTTATCTAAGCATGGTGCAAAGATTCTGTTCATCAAAGCCATAAATACTCCTGGCGCGTTGGTCAACCCAAATGGCATAACCAAGAACTCATAATGTCCATATCTGGTCCTGAAGGTTGTTTTCTGCACATCTTCATCTCTAACTCTTATCTGGTGATAAATCTAGTAATTCCTCCGGAAAGACATCCATGAATTCACATAACATAGGTACATCATAACCTTCACACCTACTTCGAATCCACCTGTCTGATCTCAAAGCTAAAATAACTCTGGTACATAGGCTTCTTTTGTCTTACAAACTCGACATTTGCCACTTGCAACTATACAATCTCAATCTAACTCTCGAAACATCACAAAATTGTCGGTAATATCTGAAGTCAAATTTCTTTCTCAAGACTTATCTCACACTTGTCTAACCACACAAAAGCACAACTTACCTGATCAACTCTGCCAACGAATCTGCACTCGAAGGAAAACCCTGAACAAATCTTCCACTGAAGTCTACAACTTGAGAAAACTCTGAATCTCTGACACTAACGTAGAACTGAATGGCGAAAACAACTCTACCTTCAACAAGATCTGCCACAAGGTCCACTTCAGCGAACTCGAAAAGCCTCAAAACCGCTGCAACTCGTCGAACAAAACTAAGAAAGAAACTAACTGACTCTAAGAAGAGACTAACTAAATCTAAGAAACTCTTATTCTAGCACAATTGTGGTACTGAAACCACAAACAGTGGGTCATGAGACATTACATTCTCTCCCCACTAACAAAGAATTTGGTCCCCAAATTCATTTCTATAGGAGAAATTACTAAACACCTGATGTACTAACAAACAATACTATAGGATCCATACATACATAGCATGGACGCCAACTACCGAATCGAATTTCTCACACGCGTCCTCTTGTTTCTAGTAGATTTTATTTCTAAAAACGTGCCTTCTCTGATACCAATTTGTCACGCCCCCAAAAGTGAAACCGGGGTTATGCGTGAGATTAGGGCCAATTAAAAACTTTTTCCAACATTAATCAAATGTAACTTGCCCTAATCATGTCCCATAGGATCGTAAGTCCGCGGTGAGGTATAAATATTTCCTCGGTAACCATAAAACACAGCGGAACATCATAATTAAACAAATGGTACAATATAACATTTCAGAGTATGCACATCTTTCTTTTCTATAGTTTCAGTTTATCAAAAGATAACAAAAGTATATTAATTAATGACCTCTAACAAAACCTAAGTCAAAAGAGAATAAATACGAACTAACCAAAGTATAAAGGCACTCGTGTGCTGGTCATGACGACAATACCGTCGACACACAATTCGTACTCACCATCAGGCTAAACTGCCTGAAGCGACGCCTCCACTTTCCCAAAAGGAGATGTACCCGGTACCTATGCACCAAGAGTAGCATCATCAACACAACGGCTGGCAAGAAGATAGATATATAAATCACCCTAGATATGCAGACTAAAGAGTATACGAATAGACCATATCATAAGAGATGCATAGCGTTGTGACTGTAGTAAACGCATAGCATAAGAATCATAAAATCAACTAACACACTTCTATCAAATAGGCAAATCACATAAGCTAATCACCACGGGATAGTTCCACTTGACCCTCCTGGCTCAACATGAGAGCTGTGGTAGAGTAAAGCAATGGGCTCGGGATAAAAACCCGGCAAGCAATCATATGATACCCTCAAAACAAAATAAACAAAATCAAACATCATACTTCTTTCAGAACGGGTATCTGATGGTGTACATCCATCTAAAATATAAAAAGTCGTACTGCGCAGACGTTCATTTCAAAGTCCTCACACAATTGGTGCCCCAAAAGTGCTGGGCGTTAACAGCTGAGTGATGCCTGACACAAGAGTCCTAAACATACAATAGTGAGGGCTAGATTTTCCTGCATGAACAGGATTCATTAACCAAAGAGAAACTACCTTTGCTCTTATCAAATCATACAAACATAATCAAACTTCTTCATACTTCACACTTATCCTCATAGGTAGTTCTCGACATGCTTTCTTAATCAAAGCCGTCTAGCCACAACACTTCATCAAACTTCGGAACAAACGGAACATCAAAGGGATCCTAAATTCATATTCTAAGTTCATTATATGAACCCTAACAAATTAAAACAAACGAAGCTAAAGAACATGGACATTTCATGCGGAGAGTACCAAACGGTACAATTCAGAATCATAAGCGATAAACAATTCAATCCTAGGTCATTGTTATTCCCGGGGTCTCGTACAACTCTACTCAGTCAACAAAAGGAATTAAGGTTCGCGATACCCAAACAGAACCTCTTCGTGCATAGATATAAGGTGGTATCCCGTTGCCCTATTCCGTTCAAGATTGAGATGAATTGCAACCCGAGAGAACGGAAATAACTATGAGAAATCGTCTGCTCAAAACATTCCTCGTACATAGTCAAGTGAGTCCAAAGAGGGGTAACCAAAGGTCCGTCAAAGTCCATCAAAAAGGGGTGAAAATTACTCCACAGGAGAAATCCTGCAGAAAATGCAGGAGGGCCGGTTGACCTGCCCCTTTGGGCCGGTTAACCTGCCCTCTTGGCCGGTTGACCGGCTGAACTACAGTCGGTTGACCGGCCTGTTACAGGTTTAAATGGCCCTCCCAGTTAAGGTTGACCGGCCTCTGTTACCCGGTTAACCGGCCAGCCTGCAGAAACAGGGCACAGCCACTGTCTCTGGCTGGAATGGGACTTTTTCCATTTTCATCTTCTGGGACCTGATTAGCAACAGGTGTAGTGATAAAAACACACTACTTTGAAAGCATAAAACTAACAAATCAAGCCATTAATCTCTACATCCATTCTTTACAAACTATGAACCATTTATCATGTTTTCAAAGCATCTAAAGAATCAAATGAGCAAAGGTAATCTAACATATGATTTTAACATACAAATCAAGGAAGACAAGCATATCAAACAATAATATAGCTATTCACTTGCCTTGGGTTGAAATTGCACAAATCCACAAATCCTAGCTCCATAGTCCAACAAACCAAGCCTAAGGGATAAACAACAAAATAAAACTAAATTAAATATAAAATTACTAGAGGGGAAGCTCTAAGCTACTAAACACAATTCTACACCCAAAGTGTATTAACCCAAACCTAAGGGGAATGAGAGCTTACCAAACAAATGGGTGGATGGAGTGGTGGCTTGCAAATTGGAGATGATTGAGCTTGCGGGGTCCACGCGGAGATGAAAGTGATCATCGGAGGTTGTGGGGCCCACTTGATTGGTGGCCCACTGACTAGTGGTGATGGAAGGTCTCTTGGTGGTCCATTGACAGGAAGAAGGAAGAAGACAAAACAAGGAAAGAATGGAGAATTAGAGAGATATGAAACAGAGAATGAATTAGAGAGAGAAAGTGAAATGGATGTGGGTGGGGTGATTCACGTTGGCAGGGGAGTGAGAAAGAAAGAAAGGAAATAAGTGAGAGAATGAGGTGGGTGGAATGGGTGAGGAAGATGAGATGAGATGAGAGAAAATGAAATGAGATGATGAGAAAATGAGAGGGAATGAAATGGGTGGAATGGGTTAAAATCGTTGGCAGCAAGGGAGTGAGAGAGAAAGAAAGTAAGAGAGAGAAACAAAGAAAGGAAAGGAAACAGAGAATGAAAGAGAGACAAGGAAGGAAAACAGAGAATGGGAGAGAGAAACAGAGAAGGGGAAAAATGGGGGAAAATAGAGAGAGATGAAGTGGCTGGTTCGCCGGAGGTGGGGAGCTCGGCGACGGTGCAGGTGGGTCCGGCGGCGACGGTGATGGCGCCGGGACAGTGGGCGCGTGGCTGGGTGAGGGAGAGATGAGTGAGAGATGAAATGAAGTGAGATGAGAGAGTGGAGAAGAGAATGGAGAGAGCTTGGTGATCGTGGTGCTAAAGGCGTGCTCGAAGTTCGGCGGCGACGACATCCGGCGACGATGGCAGCAAGCCGTGAGGGAGGGAGAACGAGAGAAATGAGAGGGGCTGCTGCTATGTGGAGTGAATGAGAGAGGGGGGTGGGTTCTGTGACCTAAAAGGGATTGGGGAAAGGGGAAAGGGGGATGGGGAAATGGGGATGGGGCTGCACGTGGGTTAAGGGGGGTGGGGTTCACATGGGATGAGATGGGAATTAATAAAAATGGGTTTGGATGGGTACGGGTTAAGTCGGGTTTTGGGTCGGGTTCGAGGGTCCGGATCGAGGTGCAACAGAAGGATAAAGTCCGGGAAATTAGGTAATCTACCCGATGGTGCCAAAATCTCAAAAAGCGGAAAATACTAAAAAGCCCTCGGAACTTTCCGGAAATATCGACACACACCCCTACTGTACCCAAACGGGCTCGGATCTCAACCCAATTTCGCACGCGCGACCCTAATGATTAATCGGACCTGTTTGGCTTATAAACGAGCTTAATTAGCTAAAAGCACAATTAACTAAGCTAATTACAACCTTGGAATTTCGGGATGTTACATCCTTCCCTCCTTAGAACATTTGGTCCTCCAAATGACTAAATCTATCACAGGAAAAAGATTTGGTTATTCTAACTAAACTCTATCTCTAAAGTCTGAAGGTGGCAAGCTGCTGTGAAATTCTGAATAGTGCTCAAGCTGCTTGCAATCTGACTCACAATCTGCTCACAACTTCGAAACTCTGTCTGACATAACAACCATCTGACACAAACCCTTCTATCTCTGTCTTTATACTATCTCATCAGTAGTGACTCCTCGTGTACATCTGACACACAAAATGCCTGACAAAACAACACGCCTTCCACGAGTCTGAACTCTGGCTTGTTTGGTTCGGACTTGATTGCTATCTTCTCTATCATTGGACCAACTCTAGGTCATTTCTCTGACTATCCATGATTCTGCCCAAAATGTCCTCTCATCGTGACATAGTATCAATCACCCACTAGATGATATCTCTGCTCAATACGTCTGCCTCTGCTGTCTCAAGTTTAAATCCCTCTGCAAAATAAGTACTATAGGTTTCTATGCTCTGAGTTCAAATTTCTCACCATACAGTTAGTACATGCACATCTCTAAAGCTAAAACAACTGCTGCAATCTTTACGTCATGGTCAATGTATCTCTTTTCGTGCTCTTTCAGCTATTTGGACCCATAGGTCATTATCTTTTTCCCATTCTGCATCAGCACCAATCTCGATAAAATGCCTAAAACACAAGTAAGATTCACAAAACTGTCTTTCTGATCAACAAAGTCTGTAGTCAACCTCTACTTCGATTGCCCAAAACTGATCTCACACTACTCTCTGTCCATACCATCAAAACATATTTTCGTGTCAACTTGTTCAACTGGCTACTATTGTAGAAAATCCTTCAAAAACTATTTGTAATATCATGTCCATTTAAGAAACTTCTGATTTCTAACACTGTCTTCGGCTTTCCCCAACTGACCACTGCTTCCACTGACGCTGGATCTACTGTCAATCCCTCTTTAGAGATGATGTGTCCAAGAAAAGACACTTGCTCTAGCCAAAACTCACATTTACTAAGTTTAGCATAGAGCTGATTCTCTCTCAAAATCTGCAATTAACTCCTCAAATGCTCTGCATGTTCATCTCTGGACTTCGAATAGACTAGGACATCGTCTATGAATACAACCATGAACTTATCTAAGCATGGTGCAAAGATTCTGTTCATCAAAGCCATAAATACTCCTGGCGCGTTGGTCAACCCAAATGGCATAACCAAGAACTCATAATGTCCATATCTGGTCCTGAAGGTTGTTTTCTGCACATCTTCATCTCTAACTCTTATCTGGTGATAAATCTAGTAATTCCTCCGGAAAGACATCCATGAATTCACATAACATAGGTACATCATAACCTTCACACCTACTTCGAATCCACCTGTCTGATCTCAAAGCTAAAATAACTCTGGTACATAGGCTTCTTTTGTCTTACAAACTCGACATTTGCCACTTGCAACTATACAATCTCAATCTAACTCTCGAAACATCACAAAATTGTCGGTAATATCTGAAGTCAAATTTCTTTCTCAAGACTTATCTCACACTTGTCTAACCACACAAAAGCACAACTTACCTGATCAACTCTGCCAACGAATCTGCACTCGAAGGAAAACCCTGAACAAATCTTCCACTGAAGTCTACAACTTGAGAAAACTCTGAATCTCTGACACTAACGTAGAACTGAATGGCGAAAACAACTCTACCTTCAACAAGATCTGCCACAAGGTCCACTTCAGCGAACTCGAAAAGCCTCAAAACCGCTGCAACTTGTCGAACAAAACTAAGAAAGAAACTAACTGACTCTAAGAAGAGACTAACTAAATCTAAGAAACTCTTATTCTAGCACAATTGTGGTACTGAAACCACAAACAGTGGGTCATGAGACATTACATTCTCTCCCCACTAACAAAGAATTTGGTCCCCAAATTCATTTCTATAGGAGAAATTACTAAACACCTGATGTACTAACAAACAATACTATAGGATCCATACATACATAGCATGGACGCCAACTACCGAATCGAATTTCTCACACGCGTCCTCTTGTTTCTAGTAGATTTTATTTCTAAAAACGTGCCTTCTCTGATACCAATTTGTCACGCCCCCAAAAGTGAAACCGGGGTTATGCGTGAGATTAGGGCCAATTAAAAACTTTTTCCAACATTAATCAAATGTAACTTGCCCTAATCATGTCCCATAGGATCGTAAGTCCGCGGTGAGGTATAAATATTTCCTCGGTAACCATAAAACACAGCGGAACATCATAATTAAACAAATGGTACAATATAACATTTCAGAGTATGCACATCTTTCTTTTCTATAGTTTCAGTTTATCAAAAGATAACAAAAGTATATTAATTAATGACCTCTAACAAAACCTAAGTCAAAAGAGAATAAATACGAACTAACCAAAGTATAAAGGCACTCGTGTGCTGGTCATGACGACAATACCGTCGACACACAATTCGTACTCACCATCAGGCTAAACTGCCTGAAGCGACGCCTCCACTTTCCCAAAAGGAGATGTACCCGGTACCTATGCACCAAGAGTAGCATCATCAACACAACGGCTGGCAAGAAGATAGATATATAAATCACCCTAGATATGCAGACTAAAGAGTATACGAATAGACCATATCATAAGAGATGCATAGCGTTGTGACTGTAGTAAACGCATAGCATAAGAATCATAAAATCAACTAACACACTTCTATCAAATAGGCAAATCACATAAGCTAATCACCACGGGATAGTTCCACTTGACCCTCCTGGCTCAACATGAGAGCTGTGGTAGAGTAAAGCAATGGGCTCGGGATAAAAACCCGGCAAGCAATCATATGATACCCTCAAAACAAAATAAACAAAATCAAACATCATACTTCTTTCAGAACGGGTATCTGATGGTGTACATCCATCTAAAATATAAAAAGTCGTACTGCGCAGACGTTCATTTCAAAGTCCTCACACAATTGGTGCCCCAAAAGTGCTGGGCGTTAACAGCTGAGTGATGCCTGACACAAGAGTCCTAAACATACAATAGTGAGGGCTAGATTTTCCTGCATGAACAGGATTCATTAACCAAAGAGAAACTACCTTTGCTCTTATCAAATCATACAAACATAATCAAACTTCTTCATACTTCACACTTATCCTCATAGGTAGTTCTCGACATGCTTTCTTAATCAAAGCCGTCTAGCCACAACACTTCATCAAACTTCGGAACAAACGGAACATCAAAGGGATCCTAAATTCATATTCTAAGTTCATTATATGAGCCCTAACAAATTAAAACAAACGAAGCTAAAGAACATGGACATTTCATGCGGAGAGTACCAAACGGTACAATTCAGAATCATAAGCGATAAACAATTCAATCCTAGGTCATTGTTATTCCCGGGGTCTCGTACAACTCTACTCAGTCAACAAAAGGAATTAAGGTTCGCGATACCCAAACAGAACCTCTTCGTGCATAGATATAAGGTGGTATCCCGTTGCCCTATTCCGTTCAAGATTGAGATGAATTGCAACCCGAGAGAACGGAAATAACTATGAGAAATCGTCTGCTCAAAACATTCCTCGTACATAGTCAAGTGAGTCCAAAGAGGGGTAACCAAAGGTCCGTCAAAGTCCATCAAAAAGGGGTGAAAATTACTCCACAGGAGAAATCCTGCAGAAAATGCAGGAGGGCCGGTTGACCTGCCCCTTTGGGCCGGTTAACCTGCCCTCTTGGCCGGTTGACCGGCTGAACTACAGTCGGTTGACCGGCCTGTTACAGGTTTAAATGGCCCTCCCAGTTAAGGTTGACCGGCCTCTGTTACCCGGTTAACCGGCCAGCCTGCAGAAACAGGGCACAGCCACTGTCTCTGGCTGGAATGGGACTTTTTCCATTTTCATCTTCTGGGACCTGATTAGCAACAGGTGTAGTGATAAAAACACACTACTTTGAAAGCATAAAACTAACAAATCAAGCCATTAATCTCTACATCCATTCTTTACAAACTATGAACCATTTATCATGTTTTCAAAGCATCTAAAGAATCAAATGAGCAAAGGTAATCTAACATATGATTTTAACATACAAATCAAGGAAGACAAGCATATCAAACAATAATATAGCTATTCACTTGCCTTGGGTTGAAATTGCACAAATCCACAAATCCTAGCTCCATAGTCCAACAAACCAAGCCTAAGGGATAAACAACAAAATAAAACTAAATTAAATATAAAATTACTAGAGGGGAAGCTCTAAGCTACTAAACACAATTCTACACCCAAAGTGTATTAACCCAAACCTAAGGGGAATGAGAGCTTACCAAACAAATGGGTGGATGGAGTGGTGGCTTGCAAATTGGAGATGATTGAGCTTGCGGGGTCCACGCGGAGATGAAAGTGATCATCGGAGGTTGTGGGGCCCACTTGATTGGTGGCCCACTGACTAGTGGTGATGGAAGGTCTCTTGGTGGTCCATTGACAGGAAGAAGGAAGAAGACAAAACAAGGAAAGAATGGAGAATTAGAGAGATATGAAACAGAGAATGAATTAGAGAGAGAAAGTGAAATGGATGTGGGTGGGGTGATTCACGTTGGCAGGGGAGTGAGAAAGAAAGAAAGGAAATAAGTGAGAGAATGAGGTGGGTGGAATGGGTGAGGAAGATGAGATGAGATGAGAGAAAATGAAATGAGATGATGAGAAAATGAGAGGGAATGAAATGGGTGGAATGGGTTAAAATCGTTGGCAGCAAGGGAGTGAGAGAGAAAGAAAGTAAGAGAGAGAAACAAAGAAAGGAAAGGAAACAGAGAATGAAAGAGAGACAAGGAAGGAAAACAGAGAATGGGAGAGAGAAACAGAGAAGGGGAAAAATGGGGGAAAATAGAGAGAGATGAAGTGGCTGGTTCGCCGGAGGTGGGGAGCTCGGCGACGGTGCAGGTGGGTCCGGCGGCGACGGTGATGGCGCCGGGACAGTGGGCGCGTGGCTGGGTGAGGGAGAGATGAGTGAGAGATGAAATGAAGTGAGATGAGAGAGTGGAGAAGAGAATGGAGAGAGCTTGGTGATCGTGGTGCTAAAGGCGTGCTCGAAGTCCGGCGGCGACGACATCCGGCGACGATGGCAGCAAGCCGTGAGGGAGGGAGAACGAGAGAAATGAGAGGGGCTGCTGCTATGTGGAGTGAATGAGAGAGGGGGGTGGGTTCTGTGACCTAAAAGGGATTGGGGAAAGGGGAAAGGGGGATGGGGAAATGGGGATGGGGCTGCACGTGGGTTAAGGGGGGTGGGGTTCACATGGGATGAGATGGGAATTAATAAAAATGGGTTTGGATGGGTACGGGTTAAGTCGGGTTTTGGGTCGGGTTCGAGGGTCCGGATCGAGGTGCAACAGAAGGATAAAGTCCGGGAAATTAGGTAATCTACCCGATGGTGCCAAAATCTCAAAAAGCGGAAAATACTAAAAAGCCCTCGGAACTTTCCGGAAATATCGACACACACCCCTACTGTACCCAAACGGGCTCGGATCTCAACCCAATTTCGCACGCGCGACCCTAATGATTAATCGGACCTGTTTGGCTTATAAACGAGCTTAATTAGCTAAAAGCACAATTAACTAAGCTAATTACAACCTTGGAATTTCGGGATGTTACATCCTTCCCTCCTTAGAACATTTGGTCCTCCAAATGACTAAATCTATCACAGGAAAAAGATTTGGTTATTCTAACTAAACTCTATCTCTAAAGTCTGAAGGTGGCAAGCTGCTGTGAAATTCTGAATAGTGCTCAAGCTGCTTGCAATCTGACTCACAATCTGCTCACAACTTCGAAACTCTGTCTGACATAACAACCATCTGACACAAACCCTTCTATCTCTGTCTTTATACTATCTCATCAGTAGTGACTCCTCGTGTACATCTGACACACAAAATGCCTGACAAAACAACACGCCTTCCACGAGTCTGAACTCTGGCTTGTTTGGTTCGGACTTGATTGCTATCTTCTCTATCATTGGACCAACTCTAGGTCATTTCTCTGACTATCCATGATTCTGCCCAAAATGTCCTCTCATCGTGACATAGTATCAATCACCCACTAGATGATATCTCTGCTCAATACGTCTGCCTCTGCTGTCTCAAGTTTAAATCCCTCTGCAAAATAAGTACTATAGGTTTCTATGCTCTGAGTTCAAATTTCTCACCATACAGTTAGTACATGCACATCTCTAAAGCTAAAACAACTGCTGCAATCTTTACGTCATGGTCAATGTATCTCTTTTCGTGCTCTTTCAGCTATTTGGACCCATAGGTCATTATCTTTTTCCCATTCTGCATCAGCACCAATCTCGATAAAATGCCTAAAACACAAGTAAGATTCACAAAACTGTCTTTCTGATCAACAAAGTCTGTAGTCAACCTCTACTTCGATTGCCCAAAACTGATCTCACACTACTCTCTGTCCATACCATCAAAACATATTTCCGTGTCAACTTGTTCAACTGGCTACTATTGTAGAAAATCCTTCAAAAACTATTTGTAATATCATGTCCATTTAAGAAACTTCTGATTTCTAACACTGTCTTCGGCTTTCCCCAACTGACCACTGCTTCCACTGACGCTGGATCTACTGTCAATCCCTCTTTAGAGATGATGTGTCCAAGAAAAGACACTTGCTCTAGCCAAAACTCACATTTACTAAGTTTAGCATAGAGCTGATTCTCTCTCAAAATCTGCAATTAACTCCTCAAATGCTCTGCATGTTCATCTCTGGACTTCGAATAGACTAGGACATCGTCTATGAATACAACCATGAACTTATCTAAGCATGGTGCAAAGATTCTGTTCATCAAAGCCATAAATACTCCTGGCGCGTTGGTCAACCCAAATGGCATAACCAAGAACTCATAATGTCCATATCTGGTCCTGAAGGTTGTTTTCTGCACATCTTCATCTCTAACTCTTATCTGGTGATAAATCTAGTAATTCCTCCGGAAAGACATCCATGAATTCACATAACATAGGTACATCATAACCTTCACACCTACTTCGAATCCACCTGTCTGATCTCAAAGCTAAAATAACTCTGGTACATAGGCTTCTTTTGTCTTACAAACTCAACATTTGCCACTTGCAACTATACAATCTCAATCTAACTCTCGAAACATCACAAAATTGTCGGTAATATCTGAAGTCAAATTTCTTTCTCAAGACTTATCTCACACTTGTCTAACCACACAAAAGCACAACTTACCTGATCAACTCTGCCAACGAATCTGCACTCGAAGGAAAACCCTGAACAAATCTTCCACTGAAGTCTACAACTTGAGAAAACTCTGAATCTCTGACACTAACGTAGAACTGAATGGCGAAAACAACTCTACCTTCAACAAGATCTGCCACAAGGTCCACTTCAGCGAACTCGAAAAGCCTCAAAACCGCTGCAACTCCTCGAACAAAACTAAGAAAGAAACTAACTGACTCTAAGAAGAGACTAACTAAATCTAAGAAACTCTTATTCTAGCACAATTGTGGTACTGAAACCACAAACAGTGGGTCATGAGACATTACATTCTCTCCCCACTAACAAAGAATTTGGTCCCCAAATTCATTTCTATAGGAGAAATTACTAAACACCTGATGTACTAACAAACAATACTATAGGATCCATACATACATAGCATGGACGCCAACTACCGAATCGAATTTCTCACACGCGTCCTCTTGTTTCTAGTAGATTTTATTTCTAAAAACGTGCCTTCTCTGATACCAATTTGTCACGCCCCCAAAAGTGAAACCGGGGTTATGCGTGAGATTAGGGCCAATTAAAAACTTTTTCCAACATTAATCAAATGTAACTTGCCCTAATCATGTCCCATAGGATCGTAAGTCCGCGGTGAGGTATAAATATTTCCTCGGTAACCATAAAACACAGCGGAACATCATAATTAAACAAATGGTACAATATAACATTTCAGAGTATGCACATCTTTCTTTTCTATAGTTTCAGTTTATCAAAAGATAACAAAAGTATATTAATTAATGACCTCTAACAAAACCTAAGTCAAAAGAGAATAAATACGAACTAACCAAAGTATAAAGGCACTCGTGTGCTGGTCATGACGACAATACCGTCGACACACAATTCGTACTCACCATCAGGCTAAACTGCCTGAAGCGACGCCTCCACTTTCCCAAAAGGAGATGTACCCGGTACCTATGCACCAAGAGTAGCATCATCAACACAACGGCTGGCAAGAAGATAGATATATAAATCACCCTAGATATGCAGACTAAAGAGTATACGAATAGACCATATCATAAGAGATGCATAGCGTTGTGACTGTAGTAAACGCATAGCATAAGAATCATAAAATCAACTAACACACTTCTATCAAATAGGCAAATCACATAAGCTAATCACCACGGGATAGTTCCACTTGACCCTCCTGGCTCAACATGAGAGCTGTGGTAGAGTAAAGCAATGGGCTCGGGATAAAAACCCGGCAAGCAATCATATGATACCCTCAAAACAAAATAAACAAAATCAAACATCATACTTCTTTCAGAACGGGTATCTGATGGTGTACATCCATCTAAAATATAAAAAGTCGTACTGCGCAGACGTTCATTTCAAAGTCCTCACACAATTGGTGCCCCAAAAGTGCTGGGCGTTAACAGCTGAGTGATGCCTGACACAAGAGTCCTAAACATACAATAGTGAGGGCTAGATTTTCCTGCATGAACAGGATTCATTAACCAAAGAGAAACTACCTTTGCTCTTATCAAATCATACAAACATAATCAAACTTCTTCATACTTCACACTTATCCTCATAGGTAGTTCTCGACATGCTTTCTTAATCAAAGCCGTCTAGCCACAACACTTCATCAAACTTCGGAACAAACGGAACATCAAAGGGATCCTAAATTCATATTCTAAGTTCATTATATGATCCCTAACAAATTAAAACAAACGAAGCTAAAGAACATGGACATTTCATGCGGAGAGTACCAAACGGTACAATTCAGAATCATAAGCGATAAACAATTCAATCCTAGGTCATTGTTATTCCCGGGGTCTCGTACAACTCTACTCAGTCAACAAAAGGAATTAAGGTTCGCGATACCCAACCGGAACCTCTTCGTGCATAGATATAAGGTGGTATCCCGTTGCCCTATTCCGTTCAAGATTGAGATGAATTGCAACCCGAGAGAACGGAAATAACTATGAGAAATCGTCTGCTCAAAACATTCCTCGTACATAGTCAAGTGAGTCCAAAGAGGGGTAACCAAAGGTCCGTCAAAGTCCATCAAAAAGGGGTGAAAATTACTCCACAGGAGAAATCCTGCAGAAAATGCAGGAGGGCCGGTTGACCTGCCCCTTTGGGCCGGTTAACCTGCCCTCTTGGCCGGTTGACCGGCTGAACTACAGTCGGTTGACCGGCCTGTTACAGGTTTAAATGGCCCTCCCAGTTAAGGTTGACCGGCCTCTGTTACCCGGTTAACCGGCCAGCCTGCAGAAACAGGGCACAGCCACTGTCTCTGGCTGGAATGGGACTTTTTCCATTTTCATCTTCTGGGACCTGATTAGCAACAGGTGTAGTGATAAAAACACACTACTTTGAAAGCATAAAACTAACAAATCAAGCCATTAATCTCTACATCCATTCTTTACAAACTATGAACCATTTATCATGTTTTCAAAGCATCTAAAGAATCAAATGAGCAAAGGTAATCTAACATATGATTTTAACATACAAATCAAGGAAGACAAGCATATCAAACAATAATATAGCTATTCACTTGCCTTGGGTTGAAATTGCACAAATCCACAAATCCTAGCTCCATAGTCCAACAAACCAAGCCTAAGGGATAAACAACAAAATAAAACTAAATTAAATATAAAATTACTAGAGGGGAAGCTCTAAGCTACTAAACACAATTCTACACCCAAAGTGTATTAACCCAAACCTAAGGGGAATGAGAGCTTACCAAACAAATGGGTGGATGGAGTGGTGGCTTGCAAATTGGAGATGATTGAGCTTGCGGGGTCCACGCGGAGATGAAAGTGATCATCGGAGGTTGTGGGGCCCACTTGATTGGTGGCCCACTGACTAGTGGTGATGGAAGGTCTCTTGGTGGTCCATTGACAGGAAGAAGGAAGAAGACAAAACAAGGAAAGAATGGAGAATTAGAGAGATATGAAACAGAGAATGAATTAGAGAGAGAAAGTGAAATGGATGTGGGTGGGGTGATTCACGTTGGCAGGGGAGTGAGAAAGAAAGAAAGGAAATAAGTGAGAGAATGAGGTGGGTGGAATGGGTGAGGAAGATGAGATGAGATGAGAGAAAATGAAATGAGATGATGAGAAAATGAGAGGGAATGAAATGGGTGGAATGGGTTAAAATCGTTGGCAGCAAGGGAGTGAGAGAGAAAGAAAGTAAGAGAGAGAAACAAAGAAAGGAAAGGAAACAGAGAATGAAAGAGAGACAAGGAAGGAAAACAGAGAATGGGAGAGAGAAACAGAGAAGGGGAAAAATGGGGGAAAATAGAGAGAGATGAAGTGGCTGGTTCGCCGGAGGTGGGGAGCTCGGCGACGGTGCAGGTGGGTCCGGCGGCGACGGTGATGGCGCCGGGACAGTGGGCGCGTGGCTGGGTGAGGGAGAGATGAGTGAGAGATGAAATGAAGTGAGATGAGAGAGTGGAGAAGAGAATGGAGAGAGCTTGGTGATCGTGGTGCTAAAGGCGTGCTCGAAGTCCGGCGGCGACGACATCCGGCGACGATGGCAGCAAGCCGTGAGGGAGGGAGAACGAGAGAAATGAGAGGGGCTGCTGCTATGTGGAGTGAATGAGAGAGGGGGGTGGGTTCTGTGACCTAAAAGGGATTGGGGAAAGGGGAAAGGGGGATGGGGAAATGGGGATGGGGCTGCACGTGGGTTAAGGGGGGTGGGGTTCACATGGGATGAGATGGGAATTAATAAAAATGGGTTTGGATGGGTACGGGTTAAGTCGGGTTTTGGGTCGGGTTCGAGGGTCCGGATCGAGGTGCAACAGAAGGATAAAGTCCGGGAAATTAGGTAATCTACCCGATGGTGCCAAAATCTCAAAAAGCGGAAAATACTAAAAAGCCCTCGGAACTTTCCGGAAATATCGACACACACCCCTACTGTACCCAAACGGGCTCGGATCTCAACCCAATTTCGCACGCGCGACCCTAATGATTAATCGGACCTGTTTGGCTTATAAACGAGCTTAATTAGCTAAAAGCACAATTAACTAAGCTAATTACAACCTTGGAATTTCGGGATGTTACATCCTTCCCTCCTTAGAACATTTGGTCCTCCAAATGACTAAATCTATCACAGGAAAAAGATTTGGTTATTCTAACTAAACTCTATCTCTAAAGTCTGAAGGTGGCAAGCTGCTGTGAAATTCTGAATAGTGCTCAAGCTGCTTGCAATCTGACTCACAATCTGCTCACAACTTCGAAACTCTGTCTGACATAACAACCATCTGACACAAACCCTTCTATCTCTGTCTTTATACTATCTCATCAGTAGTGACTCCTCGTGTACATCTGACACACAAAATGCCTGACAAAACAACACGCCTTCCACGAGTCTGAACTCTGGCTTGTTTGGTTCGGACTTGATTGCTATCTTCTCTATCATTGGACCAACTCTAGGTCATTTCTCTGACTATCCATGATTCTGCCCAAAATGTCCTCTCATCGTGACATAGTATCAATCACCCACTAGATGATATCTCTGCTCAATACGTCTGCCTCTGCTGTCTCAAGTTTAAATCCCTCTGCAAAATAAGTACTATAGGTTTCTATGCTCTGAGTTCAAATTTCTCACCATACAGTTAGTACATGCACATCTCTAAAGCTAAAACAACTGCTGCAATCTTTACGTCATGGTCAATGTATCTCTTTTCGTGCTCTTTCAGCTATTTGGACCCATAGGTCATTATCTTTTTCCCATTCTGCATCAGCACCAATCTCGATAAAATGCCTAAAACACAAGTAAGATTCACAAAACTGTCTTTCTGATCAACAAAGTCTGTAGTCAACCTCTACTTCGATTGCCCAAAACTGATCTCACACTACTCTCTGTCCATACCATCAAAACATATTTCCGTGTCAACTTGTTCAACTGGCTACTATTGTAGAAAATCCTTCAAAAACTATTTGTAATATCATGTCCATTTAAGAAACTTCTGATTTCTAACACTGTCTTCGGCTTTCCCCAACTGACCACTGCTTCCACTGACGCTGGATCTACTGTCAATCCCTCTTTAGAGATGATGTGTCCAAGAAAAGACACTTGCTCTAGCCAAAACTCACATTTACTAAGTTTAGCATAGAGCTGATTCTCTCTCAAAATCTGCAATTAACTCCTCAAATGCTCTGCATGTTCATCTCTGGACTTCGAATAGACTAGGACATCGTCTATGAATACAACCATGAACTTATCTAAGCATGGTGCAAAGATTCTGTTCATCAAAGCCATAAATACTCCTGGCGCGTTGGTCAACCCAAATGGCATAACCAAGAACTCATAATGTCCATATCTGGTCCTGAAGGTTGTTTTCTGCACATCTTCATCTCTAACTCTTATCTGGTGATAAATCTAGTAATTCCTCCGGAAAGACATCCATGAATTCACATAACATAGGTACATCATAACCTTCACACCTACTTCGAATCCACCTGTCTGATCTCAAAGCTAAAATAACTCTGGTACATAGGCTTCTTTTGTCTTACAAACTCAACATTTGCCACTTGCAACTATACAATCTCAATCTAACTCTCGAAACATCACAAAATTGTCGGTAATATCTGAAGTCAAATTTCTTTCTCAAGACTTATCTCACACTTGTCTAACCACACAAAAGCACAACTTACCTGATCAACTCTGCCAACGAATCTGCACTCGAAGGAAAACCCTGAACAAATCTTCCACTGAAGTCTACAACTTGAGAAAACTCTGAATCTCTGACACTAACGTAGAACTGAATGGCGAAAACAACTCTACCTTCAACAAGATCTGCCACAAGGTCCACTTCAGCGAACTCGAAAAGCCTCAAAACCGCTGCAACTCCTCGAACAAAACTAAGAAAGAAACTAACTGACTCTAAGAAGAGACTAACTAAATCTAAGAAACTCTTATTCTAGCACAATTGTGGTACTGAAACCACAAACAGTGGGTCATGAGACATTACATTCTCTCCCCACTAACAAAGAATTTGGTCCCCAAATTCATTTCTATAGGAGAAATTACTAAACACCTGATGTACTAACAAACAATACTATAGGATCCATACATACATAGCATGGACGCCAACTACCGAATCGAATTTCTCACACGCGTCCTCTTGTTTCTAGTAGATTTTATTTCTAAAAACGTGCCTTCTCTGATACCAATTTGTCACGCCCCCAAAAGTGAAACCGGGGTTATGCGTGAGATTAGGGCCAATTAAAAACTTTTTCCAACATTAATCAAATGTAACTTGCCCTAATCATGTCCCATAGGATCGTAAGTCCGCGGTGAGGTATAAATATTTCCTCGGTAACCATAAAACACAGCGGAACATCATAATTAAACAAATGGTACAATATAACATTTCAGAGTATGCACATCTTTCTTTTCTATAGTTTCAGTTTATCAAAAGATAACAAAAGTATATTAATTAATGACCTCTAACAAAACCTAAGTCAAAAGAGAATAAATACGAACTAACCAAAGTATAAAGGCACTCGTGTGCTGGTCATGACGACAATACCGTCGACACACAATTCGTACTCACCATCAGGCTAAACTGCCTGAAGCGACGCCTCCACTTTCCCAAAAGGAGATGTACCCGGTACCTATGCACCAAGAGTAGCATCATCAACACAACGGCTGGCAAGAAGATAGATATATAAATCACCCTAGATATGCAGACTAAAGAGTATACGAATAGACCATATCATAAGAGATGCATAGCGTTGTGACTGTAGTAAACGCATAGCATAAGAATCATAAAATCAACTAACACACTTCTATCAAATAGGCAAATCACATAAGCTAATCACCACGGGATAGTTCCACTTGACCCTCCTGGCTCAACATGAGAGCTGTGGTAGAGTAAAGCAATGGGCTCGGGATAAAAACCCGGCAAGCAATCATATGATACCCTCAAAACAAAATAAACAAAATCAAACATCATACTTCTTTCAGAACGGGTATCTGATGGTGTACATCCATCTAAAATATAAAAAGTCGTACTGCGCAGACGTTCATTTCAAAGTCCTCACACAATTGGTGCCCCAAAAGTGCTGGGCGTTAACAGCTGAGTGATGCCTGACACAAGAGTCCTAAACATACAATAGTGAGGGCTAGATTTTCCTGCATGAACAGGATTCATTAACCAAAGAGAAACTACCTTTGCTCTTATCAAATCATACAAACATAATCAAACTTCTTCATACTTCACACTTATCCTCATAGGTAGTTCTCGACATGCTTTCTTAATCAAAGCCGTCTAGCCACAACACTTCATCAAACTTCGGAACAAACGGAACATCAAAGGGATCCTAAATTCATATTCTAAGTTCATTATATGATCCCTAACAAATTAAAACAAACGAAGCTAAAGAACATGGACATTTCATGCGGAGAGTACCAAACGGTACAATTCAGAATCATAAGCGATAAACAATTCAATCCTAGGTCATTGTTATTCCCGGGGTCTCGTACAACTCTACTCAGTCAACAAAAGGAATTAAGGTTCGCGATACCCAAACAGAACCTCTTCGTGCATAGATATAAGGTGGTATCCCGTTGCCCTATTCCGTTCAAGATTGAGATGAATTGCAACCCGAGAGAACGGAAATAACTATGAGAAATCGTCTGCTCAAAACATTCCTCGTACATAGTCAAGTGAGTCCAAAGAGGGGTAACCAAAGGTCCGTCAAAGTCCATCAAAAAGGGGTGAAAATTACTCCACAGGAGAAATCCTGCAGAAAATGCAGGAGGGCCGGTTGACCTGCCCCTTTGGGCCGGTTAACCTGCCCTCTTGGCCGGTTGACCGGCTGAACTACAGTCGGTTGACCGGCCTGTTACAGGTTTAAATGGCCCTCCCAGTTAAGGTTGACCGGCCTCTGTTACCCGGTTAACCGGCCAGCCTGCAGAAACAGGGCACAGCCACTGTCTCTGGCTGGAATGGGACTTTTTCCATTTTCATCTTCTGGGACCTGATTAGCAACAGGTGTAGTGATAAAAACACACTACTTTGAAAGCATAAAACTAACAAATCAAGCCATTAATCTCTACATCCATTCTTTACAAACTATGAACCATTTATCATGTTTTCAAAGCATCTAAAGAATCAAATGAGCAAAGGTAATCTAACATATGATTTTAACATACAAATCAAGGAAGACAAGCATATCAAACAATAATATAGCTATTCACTTGCCTTGGGTTGAAATTGCACAAATCCACAAATCCTAGCTCCATAGTCCAACAAACCAAGCCTAAGGGATAAACAACAAAATAAAACTAAATTAAATATAAAATTACTAGAGGGGAAGCTCTAAGCTACTAAACACAATTCTACACCCAAAGTGTATTAACCCAAACCTAAGGGGAATGAGAGCTTACCAAACAAATGGGTGGATGGAGTGGTGGCTTGCAAATTGGAGATGATTGAGCTTGCGGGGCCCACGCGGAGATGAAAGTGATCATCGGAGGTTGTGGGGCCCACTTGATTGGTGGCCCACTGACTAGTGGTGATGGAAGGTCTCTTGGTGGTCCATTGACAGGAAGAAGGAAGAAGACAAAACAAGGAAAGAATGGAGAATTAGAGAGATATGAAACAGAGAATGAATTAGAGAGAGAAAGTGAAATGGATGTGGGTGGGGTGATTCACGTTGGCAGGGGAGTGAGAAAGAAAGAAAGGAAATAAGTGAGAGAATGAGGTGGGTGGAATGGGTGAGGAAGATGAGATGAGATGAGAGAAAATGAAATGAGATGATGAGAAAATGAGAGGGAATGAAATGGGTGGAATGGGTTAAAATCGTTGGCAGCAAGGGAGTGAGAGAGAAAGAAAGTAAGAGAGAGAAACAAAGAAAGGAAAGGAAACAGAGAATGAAAGAGAGACAAGGAAGGAAAACAGAGAATGGGAGAGAGAAACAGAGAAGGGGAAAAATGGGGGAAAATAGAGAGAGATGAAGTGGCTGGTTCGCCGGAGGTGGGGAGCTCGGCGACGGTGCAGGTGGGTCCGGCGGCGACGGTGATGGCGCCGGGACAGTGGGCGCGTGGCTGGGTGAGGGAGAGATGAGTGAGAGATGAAATGAAGTGAGATGAGAGAGTGGAGAAGAGAATGGAGAGAGCTTGGTGATCGTGGTGCTAAAGGCGTGCTCGAAGTCCGGCGGCGACGACATCCGGCGACGATGGCAGCAAGCCGTGAGGGAGGGAGAACGAGAGAAATGAGAGGGGCTGCTGCTATGTGGAGTGAATGAGAGAGGGGGGTGGGTTCTGTGACCTAAAAGGGATTGGGGAAAGGGGAAAGGGGGATGGGGAAATGGGGATGGGGCTGCACGTGGGTTAAGGGGGGTGGGGTTCACATGGGATGAGATGGGAATTAATAAAAATGGGTTTGGATGGGTACGGGTTAAGTCGGGTTTTGGGTCGGGTTCGAGGGTCCGGATCGAGGTGCAACAGAAGGATAAAGTCCGGGAAATTAGGTAATCTACCCGATGGTGCCAAAATCTCAAAAAGCGGAAAATACTAAAAAGCCCTCGGAACTTTCCGGAAATATCGACACACACCCCTACTGTACCCAAACGGGCTCGGATCTCAACCCAATTTCGCACGCGCGACCCTAATGATTAATCGGACCTGTTTGGCTTATAAACGAGCTTAATTAGCTAAAAGCACAATTAACTAAGCTAATTACAACCTTGGAATTTCGGGATGTTACATCCTTCCCTCCTTAGAACATTTGGTCCTCCAAATGACTAAATCTATCACAGGAAAAAGATTTGGTTATTCTAACTAAACTCTATCTCTAAAGTCTGAAGGTGGCAAGCTGCTGTGAAATTCTGAATAGTGCTCAAGCTGCTTGCAATCTGACTCACAATCTGCTCACAACTTCGAAACTCTGTCTGACATAACAACCATCTGACACAAACCCTTCTATCTCTGTCTTTATACTATCTCATCAGTAGTGACTCCTCGTGTACATCTGACACACAAAATGCCTGACAAAACAACACGCCTTCCACGAGTCTGAACTCTGGCTTGTTTGGTTCGGACTTGATTGCTATCTTCTCTATCATTGGACCAACTCTAGGTCATTTCTCTGACTATCCATGATTCTGCCCAAAATGTCCTCTCATCGTGACATAGTATCAATCACCCACTAGATGATATCTCTGCTCAATACGTCTGCCTCTGCTGTCTCAAGTTTAAATCCCTCTGCAAAATAAGTGCTATAGGTTTCTATGCTCTGAGTTCAAATTTCTCACCATACAGTTAGTACATGCACATCTCTAAAGCTAAAACAACTGCTGCAATCTTTACGTCATGGTCAATGTATCTCTTTTCGTGCTCTTTCAGCTATTTGGACCCATAGGTCATTATCTTTTTCCCATTCTGCATCAGCACCAATCTCGATAAAATGCCTAAAACACAAGTAAGATTCACAAAACTGTCTTTCTGATCAACAAAGTCTGTAGTCAACCTCTACTTCGATTGCCCAAAACTGATCTCACACTACTCTCTGTCCATACCATCAAAACATATTTCCGTGTCAACTTGTTCAACTGGCTACTATTGTAGAAAATCCTTCAAAAACTATTTGTAATATCATGTCCATTTAAGAAACTTTTGATTTCTAACACTGTCTTCGGCTTTCCCCAACTGACCACTGCTTCCACTGACGCTGGATCTACTGTCAATCCCTCTTTAGAGATGATGTGTCCAAGAAAAGACACTTGCTCTAGCCAAAACTCACATTTACTAAGTTTAGCATAGAGCTGATTCTCTCTCAAAATCTGCAATTAACTCCTCAAATGCTCTGCATGTTCATCTCTGGACTTCGAATAGACTAGGACATCGTCTATGAATACAACCATGAACTTATCTAAGCATGGTGCAAAGATTCTGTTCATCAAAGCCATAAATACTCCTGGCGCGTTGGTCAACCCAAATGGCATAACCAAGAACTCATAATGTCCATATCTGGTCCTGAAGGTTGTTTTCTGCACATCTTCATCTCTAACTCTTATCTGGTGATAAATCTAGTAATTCCTCCGGAAAGACATCCATGAATTCACATAACATAGGTACATCATAACCTTCACACCTACTTCGAATCCACCTGTCTGATCTCAAAGCTAAAATAACTCTGGTACATAGGCTTCTTTTGTCTTACAAACTCAACATTTGCCACTTGCAACTATACAATCTCAATCTAACTCTCGAAACATCACAAAATTGTCGGTAATATCTGAAGTCAAATTTCTTTCTCAAGACTTATCTCACACTTGTCTAACCACACAAAAGCACAACTTACCTGATCAACTCTGCCAACGAATCTGCACTCGAAGGAAAACCCTGAACAAATCTTCCACTGAAGTCTACAACTTGAGAAAACTCTGAATCTCTGACACTAACGTAGAACTGAATGGCGAAAACAACTCTACCTTCAACAAGATCTGCCACAAGGTCCACTTCAGCGAACTCGAAAAGCCTCAAAACCGCTGCAACTCCTCGAACAAAACTAAGAAAGAAACTAACTGACTCTAAGAAGAGACTAACTAAATCTAAGAAACTCTTATTCTAGCACAATTGTGGTACTGAAACCACAAACAGTGGGTCATGAGACATTACATTCTCTCCCCACTAACAAAGAATTTGGTCCCCAAATTCATTTCTATAGGAGAAATTACTAAACACCTGATGTACTAACAAACAATACTATAGGATCCATACATACATAGCATGGACGCCAACTACCGAATCGAATTTCTCACACGCGTCCTCTTGTTTCTAGTAGATTTTATTTCTAAAAACGTGCCTTCTCTGATACCAATTTGTCACGCCCCCAAAAGTGAAACCGGGGTTATGCGTGAGATTAGGGCCAATTAAAAACTTTTTCCAACATTAATCAAATGTAACTTGCCCTAATCATGTCCCATAGGATCGTAAGTCCGCGGTGAGGTATAAATATTTCCTCGGTAACCATAAAACACAGCGGAACATCATAATTAAACAAATGGTACAATATAACATTTCAGAGTATGCACATCTTTCTTTTCTATAGTTTCAGTT
Organism: Cinnamomum chago; assembly: GCA_038049695.1. NCBI lineage: Eukaryota > Viridiplantae > Streptophyta > Magnoliopsida > Laurales > Lauraceae > Cinnamomum > Cinnamomum chago. The sequence continues at coordinate 21,597,911 of CP142462.1, read as the reverse complement.
TATCAAAAGATAACAAAAGTATATTAATTAATGACCTCTAACAAAACCTAAGTCAAAAGAGAATAAATACGAACTAACCAAAGTATAAAGGCACTCGTGTGCTGGTCATGACGACAATACCGTCGACACACAATTCGTACTCACCATCAGGCTAAACTGCCTGAAGCGACGCCTCCACTTTCCCAAAAGGAGATGTACCCGGTACCTATGCACCAAGAGTAGCATCATCAACACAACGGCTGGCAAGAAGATAGATATATAAATCACCCTAGATATGCAGACTAAAGAGTATACGAATAGACCATATCATAAGAGATGCATAGCGTTGTGACTGTAGTAAACGCATAGCATAAGAATCATAAAATCAACTAACACACTTCTATCAAATAGGCAAATCACATAAGCTAATCACCACGGGATAGTTCCACTTGACCCTCCTGGCTCAACATGAGAGCTGTGGTAGAGTAAAGCAATGGGCTCGGGATAAAAACCCGGCAAGCAATCATATGATACCCTCAAAACAAAATAAACAAAATCAAACATCATACTTCTTTCAGAACGGGTATCTGATGGTGTACATCCATCTAAAATATAAAAAGTCGTACTGCGCAGACGTTCATTTCAAAGTCCTCACACAATTGGTGCCCCAAAAGTGCTGGGCGTTAACAGCTGAGTGATGCCTGACACAAGAGTCCTAAACATACAATAGTGAGGGCTAGATTTTCCTGCATGAACAGGATTCATTAACCAAAGAGAAACTACCTTTGCTCTTATCAAATCATACAAACATAATCAAACTTCTTCATACTTCACACTTATCCTCATAGGTAGTTCTCGACATGCTTTCTTAATCAAAGCCGTCTAGCCACAACACTTCATCAAACTTCGGAACAAACGGAACATCAAAGGGATCCTAAATTCATATTCTAAGTTCATTATATGATCCCTAACAAATTAAAACAAACGAAGCTAAAGAACATGGACATTTCATGCGGAGAGTACCAAACGGTACAATTCAGAATCATAAGCGATAAACAATTCAATCCTAGGTCATTGTTATTCCCGGGGTCTCGTACAACTCTACTCAGTCAACAAAAGGAATTAAGGTTCGCGATACCCAAACAGAACCTCTTCGTGCATAGATATAAGGTGGTATCCCGTTGCCCTATTCCGTTCAAGATTGAGATGAATTGCAACCCGAGAGAACGGAAATAACTATGAGAAATCGTCTGCTCAAAACATTCCTCGTACATAGTCAAGTGAGTCCAAAGAGGGGTAACCAAAGGTCCGTCAAAGTCCATCAAAAAGGGGTGAAAATTACTCCACAGGAGAAATCCTGCAGAAAATGCAGGAGGGCCGGTTGACCTGCCCCTTTGGGCCGGTTAACCTGCCCTCTTGGCCGGTTGACCGGCTGAACTACAGTCGGTTGACCGGCCTGTTACAGGTTTAAATGGCCCTCCCAGTTAAGGTTGACCGGCCTCTGTTACCCGGTTAACCGGCCAGCCTGCAGAAACAGGGCACAGCCACTGTCTCTGGCTGGAATGGGACTTTTTCCATTTTCATCTTCTGGGACCTGATTAGCAACAGGTGTAGTGATAAAAACACACTACTTTGAAAGCATAAAACTAACAAATCAAGCCATTAATCTCTACATCCATTCTTTACAAACTATGAACCATTTATCATGTTTTCAAAGCATCTAAAGAATCAAATGAGCAAAGGTAATCTAACATATGATTTTAACATACAAATCAAGGAAGACAAGCATATCAAACAATAATATAGCTATTCACTTGCCTTGGGTTGAAATTGCACAAATCCACAAATCCTAGCTCCATAGTCCAACAAACCAAGCCTAAGGGATAAACAACAAAATAAAACTAAATTAAATATAAAATTACTAGAGGGGAAGCTCTAAGCTACTAAACACAATTCTACACCCAAAGTGTATTAACCCAAACCTAAGGGGAATGAGAGCTTACCAAACAAATGGGTGGATGGAGTGGGGGCTTGCAAATTGGAGATGATTGAGCTTGCGGGGCCCACGCGGAGATGAAAGTGATCATCGGAGGTTGTGGGGCCCACTTGATTGGTGGCCCACTGACTAGTGGTGATGGAAGGTCTCTTGGTGGTCCATTGACAGGAAGAAGGAAGAAGACAAAACAAGGAAAGAATGGAGAATTAGAGAGATATGAAACAGAGAATGAATTAGAGAGAGAAAGTGAAATGGATGTGGGTGGGGTGATTCACGTTGGCAGGGGAGTGAGAAAGAAAGAAAGGAAATAAGTGAGAGAATGAGGTGGGTGGAATGGGTGAGGAAGATGAGATGAGATGAGAGAAAATGAAATGAGATGATGAGAAAATGAGAGGGAATGAAATGGGTGGAATGGGTTAAAATCGTTGGCAGCAAGGGAGTGAGAGAGAAAGAAAGTAAGAGAGAGAAACAAAGAAAGGAAAGGAAACAGAGAATGAAAGAGAGACAAGGAAGGAAAACAGAGAATGGGAGAGAGAAACAGAGAAGGGGAAAAATGGGGGAAAATAGAGAGAGATGAAGTGGCTGGTTCGCCGGAGGTGGGGAGCTCGGCGACGGTGCAGGTGGGTCCGGCGGCGACGGTGATGGCGCCGGGACAGTGGGCGCGTGGCTGGGTGAGGGAGAGATGAGTGAGAGATGAAATGAAGTGAGATGAGAGAGTGGAGAAGAGAATGGAGAGAGCTTGGTGATCGTGGTGCTAAAGGCGTGCTCGAAGTCCGGCGGCGACGACATCCGGCGACGATGGCAGCAAGCCGTGAGGGAGGGAGAACGAGAGAAATGAGAGGGGCTGCTGCTATGTGGAGTGAATGAGAGAGGGGGGTGGGTTCTGTGACCTAAAAGGGATTGGGGAAAGGGGAAAGGGGGATGGGGAAATGGGGATGGGGCTGCACGTGGGTTAAGGGGGGTGGGGTTCACATGGGATGAGATGGGAATTAATAAAAATGGGTTTGGATGGGTACGGGTTAAGTCGGGTTTTGGGTCGGGTTCGAGGGTCCGGATCGAGGTGCAACAGAAGGATAAAGTCCGGGAAATTAGGTAATCTACCCGATGGTGCCAAAATCTCAAAAAGCGGAAAATACTAAAAAGCCCTCGGAACTTTCCGGAAATATCGACACACACCCCTACTGTACCCAAACGGGCTCGGATCTCAACCCAATTTCGCACGCGCGACCCTAATGATTAATCGGACCTGTTTGGCTTATAAACGAGCTTAATTAGCTAAAAGCACAATTAACTAAGCTAATTACAACCTTGGAATTTCGGGATGTTACATCCTTCCCTCCTTAGAACATTTGGTCCTCCAAATGACTAAATCTATCACAGGAAAAAGATTTGGTTATTCTAACTAAACTCTATCTCTAAAGTCTGAAGGTGGCAAGCTGCTGTGAAATTCTGAATAGTGCTCAAGCTGCTTGCAATCTGACTCACAATCTGCTCACAACTTCGAAACTCTGTCTGACATAACAACCATCTGACACAAACCCTTCTATCTCTGTCTTTATACTATCTCATCAGTAGTGACTCCTCGTGTACATCTGACACACAAAATGCCTGACAAAACAACACGCCTTCCACGAGTCTGAACTCTGGCTTGTTTGGTTCGGACTTGATTGCTATCTTCTCTATCATTGGACCAACTCTAGGTCATTTCTCTGACTATCCATGATTCTGCCCAAAATGTCCTCTCATCGTGACATAGTATCAATCACCCACTAGATGATATCTCTGCTCAATACGTCTGCCTCTGCTGTCTCAAGTTTAAATCCCTCTGCAAAATAAGTGCTATAGGTTTCTATGCTCTGAGTTCAAATTTCTCACCATACAGTTAGTACATGCACATCTCTAAAGCTAAAACAACTGCTGCAATCTTTACGTCATGGTCAATGTATCTCTTTTCGTGCTCTTTCAGCTATTTGGACCCATAGGTCATTATCTTTTTCCCATTCTGCATCAGCACCAATCTCGATAAAATGCCTAAAACACAAGTAAGATTCACAAAACTGTCTTTCTGATCAACAAAGTCTGTAGTCAACCTCTACTTCGATTGCCCAAAACTGATCTCACACTACTCTCTGTCCATACCATCAAAACATATTTCCGTGTCAACTTGTTCAACTGGCTACTATTGTAGAAAATCCTTCAAAAACTATTTGTAATATCATGTCCATTTAAGAAACTTCTGATTTCTAACACTGTCTTCGGCTTTCCCCAACTGACCACTGCTTCCACTGACGCTGGATCTACTGTCAATCCCTCTTTAGAGATGATGTGTCCAAGAAAAGACACTTGCTCTAGCCAAAACTCACATTTACTAAGTTTAGCATAGAGCTGATTCTCTCTCAAAATCTGCAATTAACTCCTCAAATGCTCTGCATGTTCATCTCTGGACTTCGAATAGACTAGGACATCGTCTATGAATACAACCATGAACTTATCTAAGCATGGTGCAAAGATTCTGTTCATCAAAGCCATAAATACTCCTGGCGCGTTGGTCAACCCAAATGGCATAACCAAGAACTCATAATGTCCATATCTGGTCCTGAAGGTTGTTTTCTGCACATCTTCATCTCTAACTCTTATCTGGTGATAAATCTAGTAATTCCTCCGGAAAGACATCCATGAATTCACATAACATAGGTACATCATAACCTTCACACCTACTTCGAATCCACCTGTCTGATCTCAAAGCTAAAATAACTCTGGTACATAGGCTTCTTTTGTCTTACAAACTCAACATTTGCCACTTGCAACTATACAATCTCAATCTAACTCTCGAAACATCACAAAATTGTCGGTAATATCTGAAGTCAAATTTCTTTCTCAAGACTTATCTCACACTTGTCTAACCACACAAAAGCACAACTTACCTGATCAACTCTGCCAACGAATCTGCACTCGAAGGAAAACCCTGAACAAATCTTCCACTGAAGTCTACAACTTGAGAAAACTCTGAATCTCTGACACTAACGTAGAACTGAATGGCGAAAACAACTCTACCTTCAACAAGATCTGCCACAAGGTCCACTTCAGCGAACTCGAAAAGCCTCAAAACCGCTGCAACTCCTCGAACAAAACTAAGAAAGAAACTAACTGACTCTAAGAAGAGACTAACTAAATCTAAGAAACTCTTATTCTAGCACAATTGTGGTACTGAAACCACAAACAGTGGGTCATGAGACATTACATTCTCTCCCCACTAACAAAGAATTTGGTCCCCAAATTCATTTCTATAGGAGAAATTACTAAACACCTGATGTACTAACAAACAATACTATAGGATCCATACATACATAGCATGGACGCCAACTACCGAATCGAATTTCTCACACGCGTCCTCTTGTTTCTAGTAGATTTTATTTCTAAAAACGTGCCTTCTCTGATACCAATTTGTCACGCCCCCAAAAGTGAAACCGGGGTTATGCGTGAGATTAGGGCCAATTAAAAACTTTTTCCAACATTAATCAAATGTAACTTGCCCTAATCATGTCCCATAGGATCGTAAGTCCGCGGTGAGGTATAAATATTTCCTCGGTAACCATAAAACACAGCGGAACATCATAATTAAACAAATGGTACAATATAACATTTCAGAGTATGCACATCTTTCTTTTCTATAGTTTCAGTTTATCAAAAGATAACAAAAGTATATTAATTAATGACCTCTAACAAAACCTAAGTCAAAAGAGAATAAATACGAACTAACCAAAGTATAAAGGCACTCGTGTGCTGGTCATGACGACAATACCGTCGACACACAATTCGTACTCACCATCAGGCTAAACTGCCTGAAGCGACGCCTCCACTTTCCCAAAAGGAGATGTACCCGGTACCTATGCACCAAGAGTAGCATCATCAACACAACGGCTGGCAAGAAGATAGATATATAAATCACCCTAGATATGCAGACTAAAGAGTATACGAATAGACCATATCATAAGAGATGCATAGCGTTGTGACTGTAGTAAACGCATAGCATAAGAATCATAAAATCAACTAACACACTTCTATCAAATAGGCAAATCACATAAGCTAATCACCACGGGATAGTTCCACTTGACCCTCCTGGCTCAACATGAGAGCTGTGGTAGAGTAAAGCAATGGGCTCGGGATAAAAACCCGGCAAGCAATCATATGATACCCTCAAAACAAAATAAACAAAATCAAACATCATACTTCTTTCAGAACGGGTATCTGATGGTGTACATCCATCTAAAATATAAAAAGTCGTACTGCGCAGACGTTCATTTCAAAGTCCTCACACAATTGGTGCCCCAAAAGTGCTGGGCGTTAACAGCTGAGTGATGCCTGACACAAGAGTCCTAAACATACAATAGTGAGGGCTAGATTTTCCTGCATGAACAGGATTCATTAACCAAAGAGAAACTACCTTTGCTCTTATCAAATCATACAAACATAATCAAACTTCTTCATACTTCACACTTATCCTCATAGGTAGTTCTCGACATGCTTTCTTAATCAAAGCCGTCTAGCCACAACACTTCATCAAACTTCGGAACAAACGGAACATCAAAGGGATCCTAAATTCATATTCTAAGTTCATTATATGATCCCTAACAAATTAAAACAAACGAAGCTAAAGAACATGGACATTTCATGCGGAGAGTACCAAACGGTACAATTCAGAATCATAAGCGATAAACAATTCAATCCTAGGTCATTGTTATTCCCGGGGTCTCGTACAACTCTACTCAGTCAACAAAAGGAATTAAGGTTCGCGATACCCAAACAGAACCTCTTCGTGCATAGATATAAGGTGGTATCCCGTTGCCCTATTCCGTTCAAGATTGAGATGAATTGCAACCCGAGAGAACGGAAATAACTATGAGAAATCGTCTGCTCAAAACATTCCTCGTACATAGTCAAGTGAGTCCAAAGAGGGGTAACCAAAGGTCCGTCAAAGTCCATCAAAAAGGGGTGAAAATTACTCCACAGGAGAAATCCTGCAGAAAATGCAGGAGGGCCGGTTGACCTGCCCCTTTGGGCCGGTTAACCTGCCCTCTTGGCCGGTTGACCGGCTGAACTACAGTCGGTTGACCGGCCTGTTACAGGTTTAAATGGCCCTCCCAGTTAAGGTTGACCGGCCTCTGTTACCCGGTTAACCGGCCAGCCTGCAGAAACAGGGCACAGCCACTGTCTCTGGCTGGAATGGGACTTTTTCCATTTTCATCTTCTGGGACCTGATTAGCAACAGGTGTAGTGATAAAAACACACTACTTTGAAAGCATAAAACTAACAAATCAAGCCATTAATCTCTACATCCATTCTTTACAAACTATGAACCATTTATCATGTTTTCAAAGCATCTAAAGAATCAAATGAGCAAAGGTAATCTAACATATGATTTTAACATACAAATCAAGGAAGACAAGCATATCAAACAATAATATAGCTATTCACTTGCCTTGGGTTGAAATTGCACAAATCCACAAATCCTAGCTCCATAGTCCAACAAACCAAGCCTAAGGGATAAACAACAAAATAAAACTAAATTAAATATAAAATTACTAGAGGGGAAGCTCTAAGCTACTAAACACAATTCTACACCCAAAGTGTATTAACCCAAACCTAAGGGGAATGAGAGCTTACCAAACAAATGGGTGGATGGAGTGGTGGCTTGCAAATTGGAGATGATTGAGCTTGCGGGGTCCACGCGGAGATGAAAGTGATCATCGGAGGTTGTGGGGCCCACTTGATTGGTGGCCCACTGACTAGTGGTGATGGAAGGTCTCTTGGTGGTCCATTGACAGGAAGAAGGAAGAAGACAAAACAAGGAAAGAATGGAGAATTAGAGAGATATGAAACAGAGAATGAATTAGAGAGAGAAAGTGAAATGGATGTGGGTGGGGTGATTCACGTTGGCAGGGGAGTGAGAAAGAAAGAAAGGAAATAAGTGAGAGAATGAGGTGGGTGGAATGGGTGAGGAAGATGAGATGAGATGAGAGAAAATGAAATGAGATGATGAGAAAATGAGAGGGAATGAAATGGGTGGAATGGGTTAAAATCGTTGGCAGCAAGGGAGTGAGAGAGAAAGAAAGTAAGAGAGAGAAACAAAGAAAGGAAAGGAAACAGAGAATGAAAGAGAGACAAGGAAGGAAAACAGAGAATGGGAGAGAGAAACAGAGAAGGGGAAAAATGGGGGAAAATAGAGAGAGATGAAGTGGCTGGTTCGCCGGAGGTGGGGAGCTCGGCGACGGTGCAGGTGGGTCCGGCGGCGACGGTGATGGCGCCGGGACAGTGGGCGCGTGGCTGGGTGAGGGAGAGATGAGTGAGAGATGAAATGAAGTGAGATGAGAGAGTGGAGAAGAGAATGGAGAGAGCTTGGTGATCGTGGTGCTAAAGGCGTGCTCGAAGTCCGGCGGCGACGACATCCGGCGACGATGGCAGCAAGCCGTGAGGGAGGGAGAACGAGAGAAATGAGAGGGGCTGCTGCTATGTGGAGTGAATGAGAGAGGGGGGTGGGTTCTGTGACCTAAAAGGGATTGGGGAAAGGGGAAAGGGGGATGGGGAAATGGGGATGGGGCTGCACGTGGGTTAAGGGGGGTGGGGTTCACATGGGATGAGATGGGAATTAATAAAAATGGGTTTGGATGGGTACGGGTTAAGTCGGGTTTTGGGTCGGGTTCGAGGGTCCGGATCGAGGTGCAACAGAAGGATAAAGTCCGGGAAATTAGGTAATCTACCCGATGGTGCCAAAATCTCAAAAAGCGGAAAATACTAAAAAGCCCTCGGAACTTTCCGGAAATATCGACACACACCCCTACTGTACCCAAACGGGCTCGGATCTCAACCCAATTTCGCACGCGCGACCCTAATGATTAATCGGACCTGTTTGGCTTATAAACGAGCTTAATTAGCTAAAAGCACAATTAACTAAGCTAATTACAACCTTGGAATTTCGGGATGTTACATCCTTCCCTCCTTAGAACATTTGGTCCTCCAAATGACTAAATCTATCACAGGAAAAAGATTTGGTTATTCTAACTAAACTCTATCTCTAAAGTCTGAAGGTGGCAAGCTGCTGTGAAATTCTGAATAGTGCTCAAGCTGCTTGCAATCTGACTCACAATCTGCTCACAACTTCGAAACTCTGTCTGACATAACAACCATCTGACACAAACCCTTCTATCTCTGTCTTTATACTATCTCATCAGTAGTGACTCCTCGTGTACATCTGACACACAAAATGCCTGACAAAACAACACGCCTTCCACGAGTCTGAACTCTGGCTTGTTTGGTTCGGACTTGATTGCTATCTTCTCTATCATTGGACCAACTCTAGGTCATTTCTCTGACTATCCATGATTCTGCCCAAAATGTCCTCTCATCGTGACATAGTATCAATCACCCACTAGATGATATCTCTGCTCAATACGTCTGCCTCTGCTGTCTCAAGTTTAAATCCCTCTGCAAAATAAGTGCTATAGGTTTCTATGCTCTGAGTTCAAATTTCTCACCATACAGTTAGTACATGCACATCTCTAAAGCTAAAACAACTGCTGCAATCTTTACGTCATGGTCAATGTATCTCTTTTCGTGCTCTTTCAGCTATTTGGACCCATAGGTCATTATCTTTTTCCCATTCTGCATCAGCACCAATCTCGATAAAATGCCTAAAACACAAGTAAGATTCACAAAACTGTCTTTCTGATCAACAAAGTCTGTAGTCAACCTCTACTTCGATTGCCCAAAACTGATCTCACACTACTCTCTGTCCATACCATCAAAACATATTTCCGTGTCAACTTGTTCAACTGGCTACTATTGTAGAAAATCCTTCAAAAACTATTTGTAATATCATGTCCATTTAAGAAACTTCTGATTTCTAACACTGTCTTCGGCTTTCCCCAACTGACCACTGCTTCCACTGACGCTGGATCTACTGTCAATCCCTCTTTAGAGATGATGTGTCCAAGAAAAGACACTTGCTCTAGCCAAAACTCACATTTACTAAGTTTAGCATAGAGCTGATTCTCTCTCAAAATCTGCAATTAACTCCTCAAATGCTCTGCATGTTCATCTCTGGACTTCGAATAGACTAGGACATCGTCTATGAATACAACCATGAACTTATCTAAGCATGGTGCAAAGATTCTGTTCATCAAAGCCATAAATACTCCTGGCGCGTTGGTCAACCCAAATGGCATAACCAAGAACTCATAATGTCCATATCTGGTCCTGAAGGTTGTTTTCTGCACATCTTCATCTCTAACTCTTATCTGGTGATAAATCTAGTAATTCCTCCGGAAAGACATCCATGAATTCACATAACATAGGTACATCATAACCTTCACACCTACTTCGAATCCACCTGTCTGATCTCAAAGCTAAAATAACTCTGGTACATAGGCTTCTTTTGTCTTACAAACTCAACATTTGCCACTTGCAACTATACAATCTCAATCTAACTCTCGAAACATCACAAAATTGTCGGTAATATCTGAAGTCAAATTTCTTTCTCAAGACTTATCTCACACTTGTCTAACCACACAAAAGCACAACTTACCTGATCAACTCTGCCAACGAATCTGCACTCGAAGGAAAACCCTGAACAAATCTTCCACTGAAGTCTACAACTTGAGAAAACTCTGAATCTCTGACACTAACGTAGAACTGAATGGCGAAAACAACTCTACCTTCAACAAGATCTGCCACAAGGTCCACTTCAGCGAACTCGAAAAGCCTCAAAACCGCTGCAACTCCTCGAACAAAACTAAGAAAGAAACTAACTGACTCTAAGAAGAGACTAACTAAATCTAAGAAACTCTTATTCTAGCACAATTGTGGTACTGAAACCACAAACAGTGGGTCATGAGACATTACATTCTCTCCCCACTAACAAAGAATTTGGTCCCCAAATTCATTTCTATAGGAGAAATTACTAAACACCTGATGTACTAACAAACAATACTATAGGATCCATACATACATAGCATGGACGCCAACTACCGAATCGAATTTCTCACACGCGTCCTCTTGTTTCTAGTAGATTTTATTTCTAAAAACGTGCCTTCTCTGATACCAATTTGTCACGCCCCCAAAAGTGAAACCGGGGTTATGCGTGAGATTAGGGCCAATTAAAAACTTTTTCCAACATTAATCAAATGTAACTTGCCCTAATCATGTCCCATAGGATCGTAAGTCCGCGGTGAGGTATAAATATTTCCTCGGTAACCATAAAACACAGCGGAACATCATAATTAAACAAATGGTACAATATAACATTTCAGAGTATGCACATCTTTCTTTTCTATAGTTTCAGTTTATCAAAAGATAACAAAAGTATATTAATTAATGACCTCTAACAAAACCTAAGTCAAAAGAGAATAAATACGAACTAACCAAAGTATAAAGGCACTCGTGTGCTGGTCATGACGACAATACCGTCGACACACAATTCGTACTCACCATCAGGCTAAACTGCCTGAAGCGACGCCTCCACTTTCCCAAAAGGAGATGTACCCGGTACCTATGCACCAAGAGTAGCATCATCAACACAACGGCTGGCAAGAAGATAGATATATAAATCACCCTAGATATGCAGACTAAAGAGTATACGAATAGACCATATCATAAGAGATGCATAGCGTTGTGACTGTAGTAAACGCATAGCATAAGAATCATAAAATCAACTAACACACTTCTATCAAATAGGCAAATCACATAAGCTAATCACCACGGGATAGTTCCACTTGACCCTCCTGGCTCAACATGAGAGCTGTGGTAGAGTAAAGCAATGGGCTCGGGATAAAAACCCGGCAAGCAATCATATGATACCCTCAAAACAAAATAAACAAAATCAAACATCATACTTCTTTCAGAACGGGTATCTGATGGTGTACATCCATCTAAAATATAAAAAGTCGTACTGCGCAGACGTTCATTTCAAAGTCCTCACACAATTGGTGCCCCAAAAGTGCTGGGCGTTAACAGCTGAGTGATGCCTGACACAAGAGTCCTAAACATACAATAGTGAGGGCTAGATTTTCCTGCATGAACAGGATTCATTAACCAAAGAGAAACTACCTTTGCTCTTATCAAATCATACAAACATAATCAAACTTCTTCATACTTCACACTTATCCTCATAGGTAGTTCTCGACATGCTTTCTTAATCAAAGCCGTCTAGCCACAACACTTCATCAAACTTCGGAACAAACGGAACATCAAAGGGATCCTAAATTCATATTCTAAGTTCATTATATGATCCCTAACAAATTAAAACAAACGAAGCTAAAGAACATGGACATTTCATGCGGAGAGTACCAAACGGTACAATTCAGAATCATAAGCGATAAACAATTCAATCCTAGGTCATTGTTATTCCCGGGGTCTCGTACAACTCTACTCAGTCAACAAAAGGAATTAAGGTTCGCGATACCCAAACTGAACCTCTTCGTGCATAGATATAAGGTGGTATCCCGTTGCCCTATTCCGTTCAAGATTGAGATGAATTGCAACCCGAGAGAACGGAAATAACTATGAGAAATCGTCTGCTCAAAACATTCCTCGTACATAGTCAAGTGAGTCCAAAGAGGGGTAACCAAAGGTCCGTCAAAGTCCATCAAAAAGGGGTGAAAATTACTCCACAGGAGAAATCCTGCAGAAAATGCAGGAGGGCCGGTTGACCTGCCCCTTTGGGCCGGTTAACCTGCCCTCTTGGCCGGTTGACCGGCTGAACTACAGTCGGTTGACCGGCCTGTTACAGGTTTAAATGGCCCTCCCAGTTAAGGTTGACCGGCCTCTGTTACCCGGTTAACCGGCCAGCCTGCAGAAACAGGGCACAGCCACTGTCTCTGGCTGGAATGGGACTTTTTCCATTTTCATCTTCTGGGACCTGATTAGCAACAGGTGTAGTGATAAAAACACACTACTTTGAAAGCATAAAACTAACAAATCAAGCCATTAATCTCTACATCCATTCTTTACAAACTATGAACCATTTATCATGTTTTCAAAGCATCTAAAGAATCAAATGAGCAAAGGTAATCTAACATATGATTTTAACATACAAATCAAGGAAGACAAGCATATCAAACAATAATATAGCTATTCACTTGCCTTGGGTTGAAATTGCACAAATCCACAAATCCTAGCTCCATAGTCCAACAAACCAAGCCTAAGGGATAAACAACAAAATAAAACTAAATTAAATATAAAATTACTAGAGGGGAAGCTCTAAGCTACTAAACACAATTCTACACCCAAAGTGTATTAACCCAAACCTAAGGGGAATGAGAGCTTACCAAACAAATGGGTGGATGGAGTGGTGGCTTGCAAATTGGAGATGATTGAGCTTGCGGGGTCCACGCGGAGATGAAAGTGATCATCGGAGGTTGTGGGGCCCACTTGATTGGTGGCCCACTGACTAGTGGTGATGGAAGGTCTCTTGGTGGTCCATTGACAGGAAGAAGGAAGAAGACAAAACAAGGAAAGAATGGAGAATTAGAGAGATATGAAACAGAGAATGAATTAGAGAGAGAAAGTGAAATGGATGTGGGTGGGGTGATTCACGTTGGCAGGGGAGTGAGAAAGAAAGAAAGGAAATAAGTGAGAGAATGAGGTGGGTGGAATGGGTGAGGAAGATGAGATGAGATGAGAGAAAATGAAATGAGATGATGAGAAAATGAGAGGGAATGAAATGGGTGGAATGGGTTAAAATCGTTGGCAGCAAGGGAGTGAGAGAGAAAGAAAGTAAGAGAGAGAAACAAAGAAAGGAAAGGAAACAGAGAATGAAAGAGAGACAAGGAAGGAAAACAGAGAATGGGAGAGAGAAACAGAGAAGGGGAAAAATGGGGGAAAATAGAGAGAGATGAAGTGGCTGGTTCGCCGGAGGTGGGGAGCTCGGCGACGGTGCAGGTGGGTCCGGCGGCGACGGTGATGGCGCCGGGACAGTGGGCGCGTGGCTGGGTGAGGGAGAGATGAGTGAGAGATGAAATGAAGTGAGATGAGAGAGTGGAGAAGAGAATGGAGAGAGCTTGGTGATCGTGGTGCTAAAGGCGTGCTCGAAGTCCGGCGGCGACGACATCCGGCGACGATGGCAGCAAGCCGTGAGGGAGGGAGAACGAGAGAAATGAGAGGGGCTGCTGCTATGTGGAGTGAATGAGAGAGGGGGGTGGGTTCTGTGACCTAAAAGGGATTGGGGAAAGGGGAAAGGGGGATGGGGAAATGGGGATGGGGCTGCACGTGGGTTAAGGGGGGTGGGGTTCACATGGGATGAGATGGGAATTAATAAAAATGGGTTTGGATGGGTACGGGTTAAGTCGGGTTTTGGGTCGGGTTCGAGGGTCCGGATCGAGGTGCAACAGAAGGATAAAGTCCGGGAAATTAGGTAATCTACCCGATGGTGCCAAAATCTCAAAAAGCGGAAAATACTAAAAAGCCCTCGGAACTTTCCGGAAATATCGACACACACCCCTACTGTACCCAAACGGGCTCGGATCTCAACCCAATTTCGCACGCGCGACCCTAATGATTAATCGGACCTGTTTGGCTTATAAACGAGCTTAATTAGCTAAAAGCACAATTAACTAAGCTAATTACAACCTTGGAATTTCGGGATGTTACATCCTTCCCTCCTTAGAACATTTGGTCCTCCAAATGACTAAATCTATCACAGGAAAAAGATTTGGTTATTCTAACTAAACTCTATCTCTAAAGTCTGAAGGTGGCAAGCTGCTGTGAAATTCTGAATAGTGCTCAAGCTGCTTGCAATCTGACTCACAATCTGCTCACAACTTCGAAACTCTGTCTGACATAACAACCATCTGACACAAACCCTTCTATCTCTGTCTTTATACTATCTCATCAGTAGTGACTCCTCGTGTACATCTGACACACAAAATGCCTGACAAAACAACACGCCTTCCACGAGTCTGAACTCTGGCTTGTTTGGTTCGGACTTGATTGCTATCTTCTCTATCATTGGACCAACTCTAGGTCATTTCTCTGACTATCCATGATTCTGCCCAAAATGTCCTCTCATCGTGACATAGTATCAATCACCCACTAGATGATATCTCTGCTCAATACGTCTGCCTCTGCTGTCTCAAGTTTAAATCCCTCTGCAAAATAAGTGCTATAGGTTTCTATGCTCTGAGTTCAAATTTCTCACCATACAGTTAGTACATGCACATCTCTAAAGCTAAAACAACTGCTGCAATCTTTACGTCATGGTCAATGTATCTCTTTTCGTGCTCTTTCAGCTATTTGGACCCATAGGTCATTATCTTTTTCCCATTCTGCATCAGCACCAATCTCGATAAAATGCCTAAAACACAAGTAAGATTCACAAAACTGTCTTTCTGATCAACAAAGTCTGTAGTCAACCTCTACTTCGATTGCCCAAAACTGATCTCACACTACTCTCTGTCCATACCATCAAAACATATTTCCGTGTCAACTTGTTCAACTGGCTACTATTGTAGAAAATCCTTCAAAAACTATTTGTAATATCATGTCCATTTAAGAAACTTCTGATTTCTAACACTGTCTTCGGCTTTCCCCAACTGACCACTGCTTCCACTGACGCTGGATCTACTGTCAATCCCTCTTTAGAGATGATGTGTCCAAGAAAAGACACTTGCTCTAGCCAAAACTCACATTTACTAAGTTTAGCATAGAGCTGATTCTCTCTCAAAATCTGCAATTAACTCCTCAAATGCTCTGCATGTTCATCTCTGGACTTCGAATAGACTAGGACATCGTCTATGAATACAACCATGAACTTATCTAAGCATGGTGCAAAGATTCTGTTCATCAAAGCCATAAATACTCCTGGCGCGTTGGTCAACCCAAATGGCATAACCAAGAACTCATAATGTCCATATCTGGTCCTGAAGGTTGTTTTCTGCACATCTTCATCTCTAACTCTTATCTGGTGATAAATCTAGTAATTCCTCCGGAAAGACATCCATGAATTCACATAACATAGGTACATCATAACCTTCACACCTACTTCGAATCCACCTGTCTGATCTCAAAGCTAAAATAACTCTGGTACATAGGCTTCTTTTGTCTTACAAACTCAACATTTGCCACTTGCAACTATACAATCTCAATCTAACTCTCGAAACATCACAAAATTGTCGGTAATATCTGAAGTCAAATTTCTTTCTCAAGACTTATCTCACACTTGTCTAACCACACAAAAGCACAACTTACCTGATCAACTCTGCCAACGAATCTGCACTCGAAGGAAAACCCTGAACAAATCTTCCACTGAAGTCTACAACTTGAGAAAACTCTGAATCTCTGACACTAACGTAGAACTGAATGGCGAAAACAACTCTACCTTCAACAAGATCTGCCACAAGGTCCACTTCAGCGAACTCGAAAAGCCTCAAAACCGCTGCAACTCCTCGAACAAAACTAAGAAAGAAACTAACTGACTCTAAGAAGAGACTAACTAAATCTAAGAAACTCTTATTCTAGCACAATTGTGGTACTGAAACCACAAACAGTGGGTCATGAGACATTACATTCTCTCCCCACTAACAAAGAATTTGGTCCCCAAATTCATTTCTATAGGAGAAATTACTAAACACCTGATGTACTAACAAACAATACTATAGGATCCATACATACATAGCATGGACGCCAACTACCGAATCGAATTTCTCACACGCGTCCTCTTGTTTCTAGTAGATTTTATTTCTAAAAACGTGCCTTCTCTGATACCAATTTGTCACGCCCCCAAAAGTGAAACCGGGGTTATGCGTGAGATTAGGGCCAATTAAAAACTTTTTCCAACATTAATCAAATGTAACTTGCCCTAATCATGTCCCATAGGATCGTAAGTCCGCGGTGAGGTATAAATATTTCCTCGGTAACCATAAAACACAGCGGAACATCATAATTAAACAAATGGTACAATATAACATTTCAGAGTATGCACATCTTTCTTTTCTATAGTTTCAGTTTATCAAAAGATAACAAAAGTATATTAATTAATGACCTCTAACAAAACCTAAGTCAAAAGAGAATAAATACGAACTAACCAAAGTATAAAGGCACTCGTGTGCTGGTCATGACGACAATACCGTCGACACACAATTCGTACTCACCATCAGGCTAAACTGCCTGAAGCGACGCCTCCACTTTCCCAAAAGGAGATGTACCCGGTACCTATGCACCAAGAGTAGCATCATCAACACAACGGCTGGCAAGAAGATAGATATATAAATCACCCTAGATATGCAGACTAAAGAGTATACGAATAGACCATATCATAAGAGATGCATAGCGTTGTGACTGTAGTAAACGCATAGCATAAGAATCATAAAATCAACTAACACACTTCTATCAAATAGGCAAATCACATAAGCTAATCACCACGGGATAGTTCCACTTGACCCTCCTGGCTCAACATGAGAGCTGTGGTAGAGTAAAGCAATGGGCTCGGGATAAAAACCCGGCAAGCAATCATATGATACCCTCAAAACAAAATAAACAAAATCAAACATCATACTTCTTTCAGAACGGGTATCTGATGGTGTACATCCATCTAAAATATAAAAAGTCGTACTGCGCAGACGTTCATTTCAAAGTCCTCACACAATTGGTGCCCCAAAAGTGCTGGGCGTTAACAGCTGAGTGATGCCTGACACAAGAGTCCTAAACATACAATAGTGAGGGCTAGATTTTCCTGCATGAACAGGATTCATTAACCAAAGAGAAACTACCTTTGCTCTTATCAAATCATACAAACATAATCAAACTTCTTCATACTTCACACTTATCCTCATAGGTAGTTCTCGACATGCTTTCTTAATCAAAGCCGTCTAGCCACAACACTTCATCAAACTTCGGAACAAACGGAACATCAAAGGGATCCTAAATTCATATTCTAAGTTCATTATATGATCCCTAACAAATTAAAACAAACGAAGCTAAAGAACATGGACATTTCATGCGGAGAGTACCAAACGGTACAATTCAGAATCATAAGCGATAAACAATTCAATCCTAGGTCATTGTTATTCCCGGGGTCTCGTACAACTCTACTCAGTCAACAAAAGGAATTAAGGTTCGCGATACCCAAACAGAACCTCTTCGTGCATAGATATAAGGTGGTATCCCGTTGCCCTATTCCGTTCAAGATTGAGATGAATTGCAACCCGAGAGAACGGAAATAACTATGAGAAATCGTCTGCTCAAAACATTCCTCGTACATAGTCAAGTGAGTCCAAAGAGGGGTAACCAAAGGTCCGTCAAAGTCCATCAAAAAGGGGTGAAAATTACTCCACAGGAGAAATCCTGCAGAAAATGCAGGAGGGCCGGTTGACCTGCCCCTTTGGGCCGGTTAACCTGCCCTCTTGGCCGGTTGACCGGCTGAACTACAGTCGGTTGACCGGCCTGTTACAGGTTTAAATGGCCCTCCCAGTTAAGGTTGACCGGCCTCTGTTACCCGGTTAACCGGCCAGCCTGCAGAAACAGGGCACAGCCACTGTCTCTGGCTGGAATGGGACTTTTTCCATTTTCATCTTCTGGGACCTGATTAGCAACAGGTGTAGTGATAAAAACACACTACTTTGAAAGCATAAAACTAACAAATCAAGCCATTAATCTCTACATCCATTCTTTACAAACTATGAACCATTTATCATGTTTTCAAAGCATCTAAAGAATCAAATGAGCAAAGGTAATCTAACATATGATTTTAACATACAAATCAAGGAAGACAAGCATATCAAACAATAATATAGCTATTCACTTGCCTTGGGTTGAAATTGCACAAATCCACAAATCCTAGCTCCATAGTCCAACAAACCAAGCCTAAGGGATAAACAACAAAATAAAACTAAATTAAATATAAAATTACTAGAGGGGAAGCTCTAAGCTACTAAACACAATTCTACACCCAAAGTGTATTAACCCAAACCTAAGGGGAATGAGAGCTTACCAAACAAATGGGTGGATGGAGTGGTGGCTTGCAAATTGGAGATGATTGAGCTTGCGGGGTCCACGCGGAGATGAAAGTGATCATCGGAGGTTGTGGGGCCCACTTGATTGGTGGCCCACTGACTAGTGGTGATGGAAGGTCTCTTGGTGGTCCATTGACAGGAAGAAGGAAGAAGACAAAACAAGGAAAGAATGGAGAATTAGAGAGATATGAAACAGAGAATGAATTAGAGAGAGAAAGTGAAATGGATGTGGGTGGGGTGATTCACGTTGGCAGGGGAGTGAGAAAGAAAGAAAGGAAATAAGTGAGAGAATGAGGTGGGTGGAATGGGTGAGGAAGATGAGATGAGATGAGAGAAAATGAAATGAGATGATGAGAAAATGAGAGGGAATGAAATGGGTGGAATGGGTTAAAATCGTTGGCAGCAAGGGAGTGAGAGAGAAAGAAAGTAAGAGAGAGAAACAAAGAAAGGAAAGGAAACAGAGAATGAAAGAGAGACAAGGAAGGAAAACAGAGAATGGGAGAGAGAAACAGAGAAGGGGAAAAATGGGGGAAAATAGAGAGAGATGAAGTGGCTGGTTCGCCGGAGGTGGGGAGCTCGGCGACGGTGCAGGTGGGTCCGGCGGCGACGGTGATGGCGCCGGGACAGTGGGCGCGTGGCTGGGTGAGGGAGAGATGAGTGAGAGATGAAATGAAGTGAGATGAGAGAGTGGAGAAGAGAATGGAGAGAGCTTGGTGATCGTGGTGCTAAAGGCGTGCTCGAAGTCCGGCGGCGACGACATCCGGCGACGATGGCAGCAAGCCGTGAGGGAGGGAGAACGAGAGAAATGAGAGGGGCTGCTGCTATGTGGAGTGAATGAGAGAGGGGGGTGGGTTCTGTGACCTAAAAGGGATTGGGGAAAGGGGAAAGGGGGATGGGGAAATGGGGATGGGGCTGCACGTGGGTTAAGGGGGGTGGGGTTCACATGGGATGAGATGGGAATTAATAAAAATGGGTTTGGATGGGTACGGGTTAAGTCGGGTTTTGGGTCGGGTTCGAGGGTCCGGATCGAGGTGCAACAGAAGGATAAAGTCCGGGAAATTAGGTAATCTACCCGATGGTGCCAAAATCTCAAAAAGCGGAAAATACTAAAAAGCCCTCGGAACTTTCCGGAAATATCGACACACACCCCTACTGTACCCAAACGGGCTCGGATCTCAACCCAATTTCGCACGCGCGACCCTAATGATTAATCGGACCTGTTTGGCTTATAAACGAGCTTAATTAGCTAAAAGCACAATTAACTAAGCTAATTACAACCTTGGAATTTCGGGATGTTACATCCTTCCCTCCTTAGAACATTTGGTCCTCCAAATGACTAAATCTATCACAGGAAAAAGATTTGGTTATTCTAACTAAACTCTATCTCTAAAGTCTGAAGGTGGCAAGCTGCTGTGAAATTCTGAATAGTGCTCAAGCTGCTTGCAATCTGACTCACAATCTGCTCACAACTTCGAAACTCTGTCTGACATAACAACCATCTGACACAAACCCTTCTATCTCTGTCTTTATACTATCTCATCAGTAGTGACTCCTCGTGTACATCTGACACACAAAATGCCTGACAAAACAACACGCCTTCCACGAGTCTGAACTCTGGCTTGTTTGGTTCGGACTTGATTGCTATCTTCTCTATCATTGGACCAACTCTAGGTCATTTCTCTGACTATCCATGATTCTGCCCAAAATGTCCTCTCATCGTGACATAGTATCAATCACCCACTAGATGATATCTCTGCTCAATACGTCTGCCTCTGCTGTCTCAAGTTTAAATCCCTCTGCAAAATAAGTGCTATAGGTTTCTATGCTCTGAGTTCAAATTTCTCACCATACAGTTAGTACATGCACATCTCTAAAGCTAAAACAACTGCTGCAATCTTTACGTCATGGTCAATGTATCTCTTTTCGTGCTCTTTCAGCTATTTGGACCCATAGGTCATTATCTTTTTCCCATTCTGCATCAGCACCAATCTCGATAAAATGCCTAAAACACAAGTAAGATTCACAAAACTGTCTTTCTGATCAACAAAGTCTGTAGTCAACCTCTACTTCGATTGCCCAAAACTGATCTCACACTACTCTCTGTCCATACCATCAAAACATATTTCCGTGTCAACTTGTTCAACTGGCTACTATTGTAGAAAATCCTTCAAAAACTATTTGTAATATCATGTCCATTTAAGAAACTTCTGATTTCTAACACTGTCTTCGGCTTTCCCCAACTGACCACTGCTTCCACTGACGCTGGATCTACTGTCAATCCCTCTTTAGAGATGATGTGTCCAAGAAAAGACACTTGCTCTAGCCAAAACTCACATTTACTAAGTTTAGCATAGAGCTGATTCTCTCTCAAAATCTGCAATTAACTCCTCAAATGCTCTGCATGTTCATCTCTGGACTTCGAATAGACTAGGACATCGTCTATGAATACAACCATGAACTTATCTAAGCATGGTGCAAAGATTCTGTTCATCAAAGCCATAAATACTCCTGGCGCGTTGGTCAACCCAAATGGCATAACCAAGAACTCATAATGTCCATATCTGGTCCTGAAGGTTGTTTTCTGCACATCTTCATCTCTAACTCTTATCTGGTGATAAATCTAGTAATTCCTCCGGAAAGACATCCATGAATTCACATAACATAGGTACATCATAACCTTCACACCTACTTCGAATCCACCTGTCTGATCTCAAAGCTAAAATAACTCTGGTACATAGGCTTCTTTTGTCTTACAAACTCAACATTTGCCACTTGCAACTATACAATCTCAATCTAACTCTCGAAACATCACAAAATTGTCGGTAATATCTGAAGTCAAATTTCTTTCTCAAGACTTATCTCACACTTGTCTAACCACACAAAAGCACAACTTACCTGATCAACTCTGCCAACGAATCTGCACTCGAAGGAAAACCCTGAACAAATCTTCCACTGAAGTCTACAACTTGAGAAAACTCTGAATCTCTGACACTAACGTAGAACTGAATGGCGAAAACAACTCTACCTTCAACAAGATCTGCCACAAGGTCCACTTCAGCGAACTCGAAAAGCCTCAAAACCGCTGCAACTCCTCGAACAAAACTAAGAAAGAAACTAACTGACTCTAAGAAGAGACTAACTAAATCTAAGAAACTCTTATTCTAGCACAATTGTGGTACTGAAACCACAAACAGTGGGTCATGAGACATTACATTCTCTCCCCACTAACAAAGAATTTGGTCCCCAAATTCATTTCTATAGGAGAAATTACTAAACACCTGATGTACTAACAAACAATACTATAGGATCCATACATACATAGCATGGACGCCAACTACCGAATCGAATTTCTCACACGCGTCCTCTTGTTTCTAGTAGATTTTATTTCTAAAAACGTGCCTTCTCTGATACCAATTTGTCACGCCCCCAAAAGTGAAACCGGGGTTATGCGTGAGATTAGGGCCAATTAAAAACTTTTTCCAACATTAATCAAATGTAACTTGCCCTAATCATGTCCCATAGGATCGTAAGTCCGCGGTGAGGTATAAATATTTCCTCGGTAACCATAAAACACAGCGGAACATCATAATTAAACAAATGGTACAATATAACATTTCAGAGTATGCACATCTTTCTTTTCTATAGTTTCAGTTTATCAAAAGATAACAAAAGTATATTAATTAATGACCTCTAACAAAACCTAAGTCAAAAGAGAATAAATACGAACTAACCAAAGTATAAAGGCACTCGTGTGCTGGTCATGACGACAATACCGTCGACACACAATTCGTACTCACCATCAGGCTAAACTGCCTGAAGCGACGCCTCCACTTTCCCAAAAGGAGATGTACCCGGTACCTATGCACCAAGAGTAGCATCATCAACACAACGGCTGGCAAGAAGATAGATATATAAATCACCCTAGATATGCAGACTAAAGAGTATACGAATAGACCATATCATAAGAGATGCATAGCGTTGTGACTGTAGTAAACGCATAGCATAAGAATCATAAAATCAACTAACACACTTCTATCAAATAGGCAAATCACATAAGCTAATCACCACGGGATAGTTCCACTTGACCCTCCTGGCTCAACATGAGAGCTGTGGTAGAGTAAAGCAATGGGCTCGGGATAAAAACCCGGCAAGCAATCATATGATACCCTCAAAACAAAATAAACAAAATCAAACATCATACTTCTTTCAGAACGGGTATCTGATGGTGTACATCCATCTAAAATATAAAAAGTCGTACTGCGCAGACGTTCATTTCAAAGTCCTCACACAATTGGTGCCCCAAAAGTGCTGGGCGTTAACAGCTGAGTGATGCCTGACACAAGAGTCCTAAACATACAATAGTGAGGGCTAGATTTTCCTGCATGAACAGGATTCATTAACCAAAGAGAAACTACCTTTGCTCTTATCAAATCATACAAACATAATCAAACTTCTTCATACTTCACACTTATCCTCATAGGTAGTTCTCGACATGCTTTCTTAATCAAAGCCGTCTAGCCACAACACTTCATCAAACTTCGGAACAAACGGAACATCAAAGGGATCCTAAATTCATATTCTAAGTTCATTATATGATCCCTAACAAATTAAAACAAACGAAGCTAAAGAACATGGACATTTCATGCGGAGAGTACCAAACGGTACAATTCAGAATCATAAGCGATAAACAATTCAATCCTAGGTCATTGTTATTCCCGGGGTCTCGTACAACTCTACTCAGTCAACAAAAGGAATTAAGGTTCGCGATACCCAACCGGAACCTCTTCGTGCATAGATATAAGGTGGTATCCCGTTGCCCTATTCCGTTCAAGATTGAGATGAATTGCAACCCGAGAGAACGGAAATAACTATGAGAAATCGTCTGCTCAAAACATTCCTCGTACATAGTCAAGTGAGTCCAAAGAGGGGTAACCAAAGGTCCGTCAAAGTCCATCAAAAAGGGGTGAAAATTACTCCACAGGAGAAATCCTGCAGAAAATGCAGGAGGGCCGGTTGACCTGCCCCTTTGGGCCGGTTAACCTGCCCTCTTGGCCGGTTGACCGGCTGAACTACAGTCGGTTGACCGGCCTGTTACAGGTTTAAATGGCCCTCCCAGTTAAGGTTGACCGGCCTCTGTTACCCGGTTAACCGGCCAGCCTGCAGAAACAGGGCACAGCCACTGTCTCTGGCTGGAATGGGACTTTTTCCATTTTCATCTTCTGGGACCTGATTAGCAACAGGTGTAGTGATAAAAACACACTACTTTGAAAGCATAAAACTAACAAATCAAGCCATTAATCTCTACATCCATTCTTTACAAACTATGAACCATTTATCATGTTTTCAAAGCATCTAAAGAATCAAATGAGCAAAGGTAATCTAACATATGATTTTAACATACAAATCAAGGAAGACAAGCATATCAAACAATAATATAGCTATTCACTTGCCTTGGGTTGAAATTGCACAAATCCACAAATCCTAGCTCCATAGTCCAACAAACCAAGCCTAAGGGATAAACAACAAAATAAAACTAAATTAAATATAAAATTACTAGAGGGGAAGCTCTAAGCTACTAAACACAATTCTACACCCAAAGTGTATTAACCCAAACCTAAGGGGAATGAGAGCTTACCAAACAAATGGGTGGATGGAGTGGTGGCTTGCAAATTGGAGATGATTGAGCTTGCGGGGTCCACGCGGAGATGAAAGTGATCATCGGAGGTTGTGGGGCCCACTTGATTGGTGGCCCACTGACTAGTGGTGATGGAAGGTCTCTTGGTGGTCCATTGACAGGAAGAAGGAAGAAGACAAAACAAGGAAAGAATGGAGAATTAGAGAGATATGAAACAGAGAATGAATTAGAGAGAGAAAGTGAAATGGATGTGGGTGGGGTGATTCACGTTGGCAGGGGAGTGAGAAAGAAAGAAAGGAAATAAGTGAGAGAATGAGGTGGGTGGAATGGGTGAGGAAGATGAGATGAGATGAGAGAAAATGAAATGAGATGATGAGAAAATGAGAGGGAATGAAATGGGTGGAATGGGTTAAAATCGTTGGCAGCAAGGGAGTGAGAGAGAAAGAAAGTAAGAGAGAGAAACAAAGAAAGGAAAGGAAACAGAGAATGAAAGAGAGACAAGGAAGGAAAACAGAGAATGGGAGAGAGAAACAGAGAAGGGGAAAAATGGGGGAAAATAGAGAGAGATGAAGTGGCTGGTTCGCCGGAGGTGGGGAGCTCGGCGACGGTGCAGGTGGGTCCGGCGGCGACGGTGATGGCGCCGGGACAGTGGGCGCGTGGCTGGGTGAGGGAGAGATGAGTGAGAGATGAAATGAAGTGAGATGAGAGAGTGGAGAAGAGAATGGAGAGAGCTTGGTGATCGTGGTGCTAAAGGCGTGCTCGAAGTCCGGCGGCGACGACATCCGGCGACGATGGCAGCAAGCCGTGAGGGAGGGAGAACGAGAGAAATGAGAGGGGCTGCTGCTATGTGGAGTGAATGAGAGAGGGGGGTGGGTTCTGTGACCTAAAAGGGATTGGGGAAAGGGGAAAGGGGGATGGGGAAATGGGGATGGGGCTGCACGTGGGTTAAGGGGGGTGGGGTTCACATGGGATGAGATGGGAATTAATAAAAATGGGTTTGGATGGGTACGGGTTAAGTCGGGTTTTGGGTCGGGTTCGAGGGTCCGGATCGAGGTGCAACAGAAGGATAAAGTCCGGGAAATTAGGTAATCTACCCGATGGTGCCAAAATCTCAAAAAGCGGAAAATACTAAAAAGCCCTCGGAACTTTCCGGAAATATCGACACACACCCCTACTGTACCCAAACGGGCTCGGATCTCAACCCAATTTCGCACGCGCGACCCTAATGATTAATCGGACCTGTTTGGCTTATAAACGAGCTTAATTAGCTAAAAGCACAATTAACTAAGCTAATTACAACCTTGGAATTTCGGGATGTTACATCCTTCCCTCCTTAGAACATTTGGTCCTCCAAATGACTAAATCTATCACAGGAAAAAGATTTGGTTATTCTAACTAAACTCTATCTCTAAAGTCTGAAGGTGGCAAGCTGCTGTGAAATTCTGAATAGTGCTCAAGCTGCTTGCAATCTGACTCACAATCTGCTCACAACTTCGAAACTCTGTCTGACATAACAACCATCTGACACAAACCCTTCTATCTCTGTCTTTATACTATCTCATCAGTAGTGACTCCTCGTGTACATCTGACACACAAAATGCCTGACAAAACAACACGCCTTCCACGAGTCTGAACTCTGGCTTGTTTGGTTCGGACTTGATTGCTATCTTCTCTATCATTGGACCAACTCTAGGTCATTTCTCTGACTATCCATGATTCTGCCCAAAATGTCCTCTCATCGTGACATAGTATCAATCACCCACTAGATGATATCTCTGCTCAATACGTCTGCCTCTGCTGTCTCAAGTTTAAATCCCTCTGCAAAATAAGTACTATAGGTTTCTATGCTCTGAGTTCAAATTTCTCACCATACAGTTAGTACATGCACATCTCTAAAGCTAAAACAACTGCTGCAATCTTTACGTCATGGTCAATGTATCTCTTTTCGTGCTCTTTCAGCTATTTGGACCCATAGGTCATTATCTTTTTCCCATTCTGCATCAGCACCAATCTCGATAAAATGCCTAAAACACAAGTAAGATTCACAAAACTGTCTTTCTGATCAACAAAGTCTGTAGTCAACCTCTACTTCGATTGCCCAAAACTGATCTCACACTACTCTCTGTCCATACCATCAAAACATATTTCCGTGTCAACTTGTTCAACTGGCTACTATTGTAGAAAATCCTTCAAAAACTATTTGTAATATCATGTCCATTTAAGAAACTTCTGATTTCTAACACTGTCTTCGGCTTTCCCCAACTGACCACTGCTTCCACTGACGCTGGATCTACTGTCAATCCCTCTTTAGAGATGATGTGTCCAAGAAAAGACACTTGCTCTAGCCAAAACTCACATTTACTAAGTTTAGCATAGAGCTGATTCTCTCTCAAAATCTGCAATTAACTCCTCAAATGCTCTGCATGTTCATCTCTGGACTTCGAATAGACTAGGACATCGTCTATGAATACAACCATGAACTTATCTAAGCATGGTGCAAAGATTCTGTTCATCAAAGCCATAAATACTCCTGGCGCGTTGGTCAACCCAAATGGCATAACCAAGAACTCATAATGTCCATATCTGGTCCTGAAGGTTGTTTTCTGCACATCTTCATCTCTAACTCTTATCTGGTGATAAATCTAGTAATTCCTCCGGAAAGACATCCATGAATTCACATAACATAGGTACATCATAACCTTCACACCTACTTCGAATCCACCTGTCTGATCTCAAAGCTAAAATAACTCTGGTACATAGGCTTCTTTTGTCTTACAAACTCAACATTTGCCACTTGCAACTATACAATCTCAATCTAACTCTCGAAACATCACAAAATTGTCGGTAATATCTGAAGTCAAATTTCTTTCTCAAGACTTATCTCACACTTGTCTAACCACACAAAAGCACAACTTACCTGATCAACTCTGCCAACGAATCTGCACTCGAAGGAAAACCCTGAACAAATCTTCCACTGAAGTCTACAACTTGAGAAAACTCTGAATCTCTGACACTAACGTAGAACTGAATGGCGAAAACAACTCTACCTTCAACAAGATCTGCCACAAGGTCCACTTCAGCGAACTCGAAAAGCCTCAAAACCGCTGCAACTCCTCGAACAAAACTAAGAAAGAAACTAACTGACTCTAAGAAGAGACTAACTAAATCTAAGAAACTCTTATTCTAGCACAATTGTGGTACTGAAACCACAAACAGTGGGTCATGAGACATTACATTCTCTCCCCACTAACAAAGAATTTGGTCCCCAAATTCATTTCTATAGGAGAAATTACTAAACACCTGATGTACTAACAAACAATACTATAGGATCCATACATACATAGCATGGACGCCAACTACCGAATCGAATTTCTCACACGCGTCCTCTTGTTTCTAGTAGATTTTATTTCTAAAAACGTGCCTTCTCTGATACCAATTTGTCACGCCCCCAAAAGTGAAACCGGGGTTATGCGTGAGATTAGGGCCAATTAAAAACTTTTTCCAACATTAATCAAATGTAACTTGCCCTAATCATGTCCCATAGGATCGTAAGTCCGCGGTGAGGTATAAATATTTCCTCGGTAACCATAAAACACAGCGGAACATCATAATTAAACAAATGGTACAATATAACATTTCAGAGTATGCACATCTTTCTTTTCTATAGTTTCAGTTTATCAAAAGATAACAAAAGTATATTAATTAATGACCTCTAACAAAACCTAAGTCAAAAGAGAATAAATACGAACTAACCAAAGTATAAAGGCACTCGTGTGCTGGTCATGACGACAATACCGTCGACACACAATTCGTACTCACCATCAGGCTAAACTGCCTGAAGCGACGCCTCCACTTTCCCAAAAGGAGATGTACCCGGTACCTATGCACCAAGAGTAGCATCATCAACACAACGGCTGGCAAGAAGATAGATATATAAATCACCCTAGATATGCAGACTAAAGAGTATACGAATAGACCATATCATAAGAGATGCATAGCGTTGTGACTGTAGTAAACGCATAGCATAAGAATCATAAAATCAACTAACACACTTCTATCAAATAGGCAAATCACATAAGCTAATCACCACGGGATAGTTCCACTTGACCCTCCTGGCTCAACATGAGAGCTGTGGTAGAGTAAAGCAATGGGCTCGGGATAAAAACCCGGCAAGCAATCATATGATACCCTCAAAACAAAATAAACAAAATCAAACATCATACTTCTTTCAGAACGGGTATCTGATGGTGTACATCCATCTAAAATATAAAAAGTCGTACTGCGCAGACGTTCATTTCAAAGTCCTCACACAATTGGTGCCCCAAAAGTGCTGGGCGTTAACAGCTGAGTGATGCCTGACACAAGAGTCCTAAACATACAATAGTGAGGGCTAGATTTTCCTGCATGAACAGGATTCATTAACCAAAGAGAAACTACCTTTGCTCTTATCAAATCATACAAACATAATCAAACTTCTTCATACTTCACACTTATCCTCATAGGTAGTTCTCGACATGCTTTCTTAATCAAAGCCGTCTAGCCACAACACTTCATCAAACTTCGGAACAAACGGAACATCAAAGGGATCCTAAATTCATATTCTAAGTTCATTATATGATCCCTAACAAATTAAAACAAACGAAGCTAAAGAACATGGACATTTCATGCGGAGAGTACCAAACGGTACAATTCAGAATCATAAGCGATAAACAATTCAATCCTAGGTCATTGTTATTCCCGGGGTCTCGTACAACTCTACTCAGTCAACAAAAGGAATTAAGGTTCGCGATACCCAACCGGAACCTCTTCGTGCATAGATATAAGGTGGTATCCCGTTGCCCTATTCCGTTCAAGATTGAGATGAATTGCAACCCGAGAGAACGGAAATAACTATGAGAAATCGTCTGCTCAAAACATTCCTCGTACATAGTCAAGTGAGTCCAAAGAGGGGTAACCAAAGGTCCGTCAAAGTCCATCAAAAAGGGGTGAAAATTACTCCACAGGAGAAATCCTGCAGAAAATGCAGGAGGGCCGGTTGACCTGCCCCTTTGGGCCGGTTAACCTGCCCTCTTGGCCGGTTGACCGGCTGAACTACAGTCGGTTGACCGGCCTGTTACAGGTTTAAATGGCCCTCCCAGTTAAGGTTGACCGGCCTCTGTTACCCGGTTAACCGGCCAGCCTGCAGAAACAGGGCACAGCCACTGTCTCTGGCTGGAATGGGACTTTTTCCATTTTCATCTTCTGGGACCTGATTAGCAACAGGTGTAGTGATAAAAACACACTACTTTGAAAGCATAAAACTAACAAATCAAGCCATTAATCTCTACATCCATTCTTTACAAACTATGAACCATTTATCATGTTTTCAAAGCATCTAAAGAATCAAATGAGCAAAGGTAATCTAACATATGATTTTAACATACAAATCAAGGAAGACAAGCATATCAAACAATAATATAGCTATTCACTTGCCTTGGGTTGAAATTGCACAAATCCACAAATCCTAGCTCCATAGTCCAACAAACCAAGCCTAAGGGATAAACAACAAAATAAAACTAAATTAAATATAAAATTACTAGAGGGGAAGCTCTAAGCTACTAAACACAATTCTACACCCAAAGTGTATTAACCCAAACCTAAGGGGAATGAGAGCTTACCAAACAAATGGGTGGATGGAGTGGTGGCTTGCAAATTGGAGATGATTGAGCTTGCGGGGTCCACGCGGAGATGAAAGTGATCATCGGAGGTTGTGGGGCCCACTTGATTGGTGGCCCACTGACTAGTGGTGATGGAAGGTCTCTTGGTGGTCCATTGACAGGAAGAAGGAAGAAGACAAAACAAGGAAAGAATGGAGAATTAGAGAGATATGAAACAGAGAATGAATTAGAGAGAGAAAGTGAAATGGATGTGGGTGGGGTGATTCACGTTGGCAGGGGAGTGAGAAAGAAAGAAAGGAAATAAGTGAGAGAATGAGGTGGGTGGAATGGGTGAGGAAGATGAGATGAGATGAGAGAAAATGAAATGAGATGATGAGAAAATGAGAGGGAATGAAATGGGTGGAATGGGTTAAAATCGTTGGCAGCAAGGGAGTGAGAGAGAAAGAAAGTAAGAGAGAGAAACAAAGAAAGGAAAGGAAACAGAGAATGAAAGAGAGACAAGGAAGGAAAACAGAGAATGGGAGAGAGAAACAGAGAAGGGGAAAAATGGGGGAAAATAGAGAGAGATGAAGTGGCTGGTTCGCCGGAGGTGGGGAGCTCGGCGACGGTGCAGGTGGGTCCGGCGGCGACGGTGATGGCGCCGGGACAGTGGGCGCGTGGCTGGGTGAGGGAGAGATGAGTGAGAGATGAAATGAAGTGAGATGAGAGAGTGGAGAAGAGAATGGAGAGAGCTTGGTGATCGTGGTGCTAAAGGCGTGCTCGAAGTCCGGCGGCGACGACATCCGGCGACGATGGCAGCAAGCCGTGAGGGAGGGAGAACGAGAGAAATGAGAGGGGCTGCTGCTATGTGGAGTGAATGAGAGAGGGGGGTGGGTTCTGTGACCTAAAAGGGATTGGGGAAAGGGGAAAGGGGGATGGGGAAATGGGGATGGGGCTGCACGTGGGTTAAGGGGGGTGGGGTTCACATGGGATGAGATGGGAATTAATAAAAATGGGTTTGGATGGGTACGGGTTAAGTCGGGTTTTGGGTCGGGTTCGAGGGTCCGGATCGAGGTGCAACAGAAGGATAAAGTCCGGGAAATTAGGTAATCTACCCGATGGTGCCAAAATCTCAAAAAGCGGAAAATACTAAAAAGCCCTCGGAACTTTCCGGAAATATCGACACACACCCCTACTGTACCCAAACGGGCTCGGATCTCAACCCAATTTCGCACGCGCGACCCTAATGATTAATCGGACCTGTTTGGCTTATAAACGAGCTTAATTAGCTAAAAGCACAATTAACTAAGCTAATTACAACCTTGGAATTTCGGGATGTTACATCCTTCCCTCCTTAGAACATTTGGTCCTCCAAATGACTAAATCTATCACAGGAAAAAGATTTGGTTATTCTAACTAAACTCTATCTCTAAAGTCTGAAGGTGGCAAGCTGCTGTGAAATTCTGAATAGTGCTCAAGCTGCTTGCAATCTGACTCACAATCTGCTCACAACTTCGAAACTCTGTCTGACATAACAACCATCTGACACAAACCCTTCTATCTCTGTCTTTATACTATCTCATCAGTAGTGACTCCTCGTGTACATCTGACACACAAAATGCCTGACAAAACAACACGCCTTCCACGAGTCTGAACTCTGGCTTGTTTGGTTCGGACTTGATTGCTATCTTCTCTATCATTGGACCAACTCTAGGTCATTTCTCTGACTATCCATGATTCTGCCCAAAATGTCCTCTCATCGTGACATAGTATCAATCACCCACTAGATGATATCTCTGCTCAATACGTCTGCCTCTGCTGTCTCAAGTTTAAATCCCTCTGCAAAATAAGTACTATAGGTTTCTATGCTCTGAGTTCAAATTTCTCACCATACAGTTAGTACATGCACATCTCTAAAGCTAAAACAACTGCTGCAATCTTTACGTCATGGTCAATGTATCTCTTTTCGTGCTCTTTCAGCTATTTGGACCCATAGGTCATTATCTTTTTCCCATTCTGCATCAGCACCAATCTCGATAAAATGCCTAAAACACAAGTAAGATTCACAAAACTGTCTTTCTGATCAACAAAGTCTGTAGTCAACCTCTACTTCGATTGCCCAAAACTGATCTCACACTACTCTCTGTCCATACCATCAAAACATATTTCCGTGTCAACTTGTTCAACTGGCTACTATTGTAGAAAATCCTTCAAAAACTATTTGTAATATCATGTCCATTTAAGAAACTTCTGATTTCTAACACTGTCTTCGGCTTTCCCCAACTGACCACTGCTTCCACTGACGCTGGATCTACTGTCAATCCCTCTTTAGAGATGATGTGTCCAAGAAAAGACACTTGCTCTAGCCAAAACTCACATTTACTAAGTTTAGCATAGAGCTGATTCTCTCTCAAAATCTGCAATTAACTCCTCAAATGCTCTACATGTTCATCTCTGGACTTCGAATAGACTAGGACATCGTCTATGAATACAACCATGAACTTATCTAAGCATGGTGCAAAGATTCTGTTCATCAAAGCCATAAATACTCCTGGCGCGTTGGTCAACCCAAATGGCATAACCAAGAACTCATAATGTCCATATCTGGTCCTGAAGGTTGTTTTCTGCACATCTTCATCTCTAACTCTTATCTGGTGATAAATCTAGTAATTCCTCCGGAAAGACATCCATGAATTCACATAACATAGGTACATCATAACCTTCACACCTACTTCGAATCCACCTGTCTGATCTCAAAGCTAAAATAACTCTGGTACATAGGCTTCTTTTGTCTTACAAACTCAACATTTGCCACTTGCAACTATACAATCTCAATCTAACTCTCGAAACATCACAAAATTGTCGGTAATATCTGAAGTCAAATTTCTTTCTCAAGACTTATCTCACACTTGTCTAACCACACAAAAGCACAACTTACCTGATCAACTCTGCCAACGAATCTGCACTCGAAGGAAAACCCTGAACAAATCTTCCACTGAAGTCTACAACTTGAGAAAACTCTGAATCTCTGACACTAACGTAGAACTGAATGGCGAAAACAACTCTACCTTCAACAAGATCTGCCACAAGGTCCACTTCAGCGAACTCGAAAAGCCTCAAAACCGCTGCAACTCCTCGAACAAAACTAAGAAAGAAACTAACTGACTCTAAGAAGAGACTAACTAAATCTAAGAAACTCTTATTCTAGCACAATTGTGGTACTGAAACCACAAACAGTGGGTCATGAGACATTACATTCTCTCCCCACTAACAAAGAATTTGGTCCCCAAATTCATTTCTATAGGAGAAATTACTAAACACCTGATGTACTAACAAACAATACTATAGGATCCATACATACATAGCATGGACGCCAACTACCGAATCGAATTTCTCACACGCGTCCTCTTGTTTCTAGTAGATTTTATTTCTAAAAACGTGCCTTCTCTGATACCAATTTGTCACGCCCCCAAAAGTGAAACCGGGGTTATGCGTGAGATTAGGGCCAATTAAAAACTTTTTCCAACATTAATCAAATGTAACTTGCCCTAATCATGTCCCATAGGATCGTAAGTCCGCGGTGAGGTATAAATATTTCCTCGGTAACCATAAAACACAGCGGAACATCATAATTAAACAAATGGTACAATATAACATTTCAGAGTATGCACATCTTTCTTTTCTATAGTTTCAGTTTATCAAAAGATAACAAAAGTATATTAATTAATGACCTCTAACAAAACCTAAGTCAAAAGAGAATAAATACGAACTAACCAAAGTATAAAGGCACTCGTGTGCTGGTCATGACGACAATACCGTCGACACACAATTCGTACTCACCATCAGGCTAAACTGCCTGAAGCGACGCCTCCACTTTCCCAAAAGGAGATGTACCCGGTACCTATGCACCAAGAGTAGCATCATCAACACAACGGCTGGCAAGAAGATAGATATATAAATCACCCTAGATATGCAGACTAAAGAGTATACGAATAGACCATATCATAAGAGATGCATAGCGTTGTGACTGTAGTAAACGCATAGCATAAGAATCATAAAATCAACTAACACACTTCTATCAAATAGGCAAATCACATAAGCTAATCACCACGGGATAGTTCCACTTGACCCTCCTGGCTCAACATGAGAGCTGTGGTAGAGTAAAGCAATGGGCTCGGGATAAAAACCCGGCAAGCAATCATATGATACCCTCAAAACAAAATAAACAAAATCAAACATCATACTTCTTTCAGAACGGGTATCTGATGGTGTACATCCATCTAAAATATAAAAAGTCGTACTGCGCAGACGTTCATTTCAAAGTCCTCACACAATTGGTGCCCCAAAAGTGCTGGGCGTTAACAGCTGAGTGATGCCTGACACAAGAGTCCTAAACATACAATAGTGAGGGCTAGATTTTCCTGCATGAACAGGATTCATTAACCAAAGAGAAACTACCTTTGCTCTTATCAAATCATACAAACATAATCAAACTTCTTCATACTTCACACTTATCCTCATAGGTAGTTCTCGACATGCTTTCTTAATCAAAGCCGTCTAGCCACAACACTTCATCAAACTTCGGAACAAACGGAACATCAAAGGGATCCTAAATTCATATTCTAAGTTCATTATATGATCCCTAACAAATTAAAACAAACGAAGCTAAAGAACATGGACATTTCATGCGGAGAGTACCAAACGGTACAATTCAGAATCATAAGCGATAAACAATTCAATCCTAGGTCATTGTTATTCCCGGGGTCTCGTACAACTCTACTCAGTCAACAAAAGGAATTAAGGTTCGCGATACCCAAACAGAACCTCTTCGTGCATAGATATAAGGTGGTATCCCGTTGCCCTATTCCGTTCAAGATTGAGATGAATTGCAACCCGAGAGAACGGAAATAACTATGAGAAATCGTCTGCTCAAAACATTCCTCGTACATAGTCAAGTGAGTCCAAAGAGGGGTAACCAAAGGTCCGTCAAAGTCCATCAAAAAGGGGTGAAAATTACTCCACAGGAGAAATCCTGCAGAAAATGCAGGAGGGCCGGTTGACCTGCCCCTTTGGGCCGGTTAACCTGCCCTCTTGGCCGGTTGACCGGCTGAACTACAGTCGGTTGACCGGCCTGTTACAGGTTTAAATGGCCCTCCCAGTTAAGGTTGACCGGCCTCTGTTACCCGGTTAACCGGCCAGCCTGCAGAAACAGGGCACAGCCACTGTCTCTGGCTGGAATGGGACTTTTTCCATTTTCATCTTCTGGGACCTGATTAGCAACAGGTGTAGTGATAAAAACACACTACTTTGAAAGCATAAAACTAACAAATCAAGCCATTAATCTCTACATCCATTCTTTACAAACTATGAACCATTTATCATGTTTTCAAAGCATCTAAAGAATCAAATGAGCAAAGGTAATCTAACATATGATTTTAACATACAAATCAAGGAAGACAAGCATATCAAACAATAATATAGCTATTCACTTGCCTTGGGTTGAAATTGCACAAATCCACAAATCCTAGCTCCATAGTCCAACAAACCAAGCCTAAGGGATAAACAACAAAATAAAACTAAATTAAATATAAAATTACTAGAGGGGAAGCTCTAAGCTACTAAACACAATTCTACACCCAAAGTGTATTAACCCAAACCTAAGGGGAATGAGAGCTTACCAAACAAATGGGTGGATGGAGTGGTGGCTTGCAAATTGGAGATGATTGAGCTTGCGGGGTCCACGCGGAGATGAAAGTGATCATCGGAGGTTGTGGGGCCCACTTGATTGGTGGCCCACTGACTAGTGGTGATGGAAGGTCTCTTGGTGGTCCATTGACAGGAAGAAGGAAGAAGACAAAACAAGGAAAGAATGGAGAATTAGAGAGATATGAAACAGAGAATGAATTAGAGAGAGAAAGTGAAATGGATGTGGGTGGGGTGATTCACGTTGGCAGGGGAGTGAGAAAGAAAGAAAGGAAATAAGTGAGAGAATGAGGTGGGTGGAATGGGTGAGGAAGATGAGATGAGATGAGAGAAAATGAAATGAGATGATGAGAAAATGAGAGGGAATGAAATGGGTGGAATGGGTTAAAATCGTTGGCAGCAAGGGAGTGAGAGAGAAAGAAAGTAAGAGAGAGAAACAAAGAAAGGAAAGGAAACAGAGAATGAAAGAGAGACAAGGAAGGAAAACAGAGAATGGGAGAGAGAAACAGAGAAGGGGAAAAATGGGGGAAAATAGAGAGAGATGAAGTGGCTGGTTCGCCGGAGGTGGGGAGCTCGGCGACGGTGCAGGTGGGTCCGGCGGCGACGGTGATGGCGCCGGGACAGTGGGCGCGTGGCTGGGTGAGGGAGAGATGAGTGAGAGATGAAATGAAGTGAGATGAGAGAGTGGAGAAGAGAATGGAGAGAGCTTGGTGATCGTGGTGCTAAAGGCGTGCTCGAAGTCCGGCGGCGACGACATCCGGCGACGATGGCAGCAAGCCGTGAGGGAGGGAGAACGAGAGAAATGAGAGGGGCTGCTGCTATGTGGAGTGAATGAGAGAGGGGGGTGGGTTCTGTGACCTAAAAGGGATTGGGGAAAGGGGAAAGGGGGATGGGGAAATGGGGATGGGGCTGCACGTGGGTTAAGGGGGGTGGGGTTCACATGGGATGAGATGGGAATTAATAAAAATGGGTTTGGATGGGTACGGGTTAAGTCGGGTTTTGGGTCGGGTTCGAGGGTCCGGATCGAGGTGCAACAGAAGGATAAAGTCCGGGAAATTAGGTAATCTACCCGATGGTGCCAAAATCTCAAAAAGCGGAAAATACTAAAAAGCCCTCGGAACTTTCCGGAAATATCGACACACACCCCTACTGTACCCAAACGGGCTCGGATCTCAACCCAATTTCGCACGCGCGACCCTAATGATTAATCGGACCTGTTTGGCTTATAAACGAGCTTAATTAGCTAAAAGCACAATTAACTAAGCTAATTACAACCTTGGAATTTCGGGATGTTACATCCTTCCCTCCTTAGAACATTTGGTCCTCCAAATGACTAAATCTATCACAGGAAAAAGATTTGGTTATTCTAACTAAACTCTATCTCTAAAGTCTGAAGGTGGCAAGCTGCTGTGAAATTCTGAATAGTGCTCAAGCTGCTTGCAATCTGACTCACAATCTGCTCACAACTTCGAAACTCTGTCTGACATAACAACCATCTGACACAAACCCTTCTATCTCTGTCTTTATACTATCTCATCAGTAGTGACTCCTCGTGTACATCTGACACACAAAATGCCTGACAAAACAACACGCCTTCCACGAGTCTGAACTCTGGCTTGTTTGGTTCGGACTTGATTGCTATCTTCTCTATCATTGGACCAACTCTAGGTCATTTCTCTGACTATCCATGATTCTGCCCAAAATGTCCTCTCATCGTGACATAGTATCAATCACCCACTAGATGATATCTCTGCTCAATACGTCTGCCTCTGCTGTCTCAAGTTTAAATCCCTCTGCAAAATAAGTACTATAGGTTTCTATGCTCTGAGTTCAAATTTCTCACCATACAGTTAGTACATGCACATCTCTAAAGCTAAAACAACTGCTGCAATCTTTACGTCATGGTCAATGTATCTCTTTTCGTGCTCTTTCAGCTATTTGGACCCATAGGTCATTATCTTTTTCCCATTCTGCATCAGCACCAATCTCGATAAAATGCCTAAAACACAAGTAAGATTCACAAAACTGTCTTTCTGATCAACAAAGTCTGTAGTCAACCTCTACTTCGATTGCCCAAAACTGATCTCACACTACTCTCTGTCCATACCATCAAAACATATTTCCGTGTCAACTTGTTCAACTGGCTACTATTGTAGAAAATCCTTCAAAAACTATTTGTAATATCATGTCCATTTAAGAAACTTCTGATTTCTAACACTGTCTTCGGCTTTCCCCAACTGACCACTGCTTCCACTGACGCTGGATCTACTGTCAATCCCTCTTTAGAGATGATGTGTCCAAGAAAAGACACTTGCTCTAGCCAAAACTCACATTTACTAAGTTTAGCATAGAGCTGATTCTCTCTCAAAATCTGCAATTAACTCCTCAAATGCTCTGCATGTTCATCTCTGGACTTCGAATAGACTAGGACATCGTCTATGAATACAACCATGAACTTATCTAAGCATGGTGCAAAGATTCTGTTCATCAAAGCCATAAATACTCCTGGCGCGTTGGTCAACCCAAATGGCATAACCAAGAACTCATAATGTCCATATCTGGTCCTGAAGGTTGTTTTCTGCACATCTTCATCTCTAACTCTTATCTGGTGATAAATCTAGTAATTCCTCCGGAAAGACATCCATGAATTCACATAACATAGGTACATCATAACCTTCACACCTACTTCGAATCCACCTGTCTGATCTCAAAGCTAAAATAACTCTGGTACATAGGCTTCTTTTGTCTTACAAACTCAACATTTGCCACTTGCAACTATACAATCTCAATCTAACTCTCGAAACATCACAAAATTGTCGGTAATATCTGAAGTCAAATTTCTTTCTCAAGACTTATCTCACACTTGTCTAACCACACAAAAGCACAACTTACCTGATCAACTCTGCCAACGAATCTGCACTCGAAGGAAAACCCTGAACAAATCTTCCACTGAAGTCTACAACTTGAGAAAACTCTGAATCTCTGACACTAACGTAGAACTGAATGGCGAAAACAACTCTACCTTCAACAAGATCTGCCACAAGGTCCACTTCAGCGAACTCGAAAAGCCTCAAAACCGCTGCAACTCCTCGAACAAAACTAAGAAAGAAACTAACTGACTCTAAGAAGAGACTAACTAAATCTAAGAAACTCTTATTCTAGCACAATTGTGGTACTGAAACCACAAACAGTGGGTCATGAGACATTACATTCTCTCCCCACTAACAAAGAATTTGGTCCCCAAATTCATTTCTATAGGAGAAATTACTAAACACCTGATGTACTAACAAACAATACTATAGGATCCATACATACATAGCATGGACGCCAACTACCGAATCGAATTTCTCACACGCGTCCTCTTGTTTCTAGTAGATTTTATTTCTAAAAACGTGCCTTCTCTGATACCAATTTGTCACGCCCCCAAAAGTGAAACCGGGGTTATGCGTGAGATTAGGGCCAATTAAAAACTTTTTCCAACATTAATCAAATGTAACTTGCCCTAATCATGTCCCATAGGATCGTAAGTCCGCGGTGAGGTATAAATATTTCCTCGGTAACCATAAAACACAGCGGAACATCATAATTAAACAAATGGTACAATATAACATTTCAGAGTATGCACATCTTTCTTTTCTATAGTTTCAGTTTATCAAAAGATAACAAAAGTATATTAATTAATGACCTCTAACAAAACCTAAGTCAAAAGAGAATAAATACGAACTAACCAAAGTATAAAGGCACTCGTGTGCTGGTCATGACGACAATACCGTCGACACACAATTCGTACTCACCATCAGGCTAAACTGCCTGAAGCGACGCCTCCACTTTCCCAAAAGGAGATGTACCCGGTACCTATGCACCAAGAGTAGCATCATCAACACAACGGCTGGCAAGAAGATAGATATATAAATCACCCTAGATATGCAGACTAAAGAGTATACGAATAGACCATATCATAAGAGATGCATAGCGTTGTGACTGTAGTAAACGCATAGCATAAGAATCATAAAATCAACTAACACACTTCTATCAAATAGGCAAATCACATAAGCTAATCACCACGGGATAGTTCCACTTGACCCTCCTGGCTCAACATGAGAGCTGTGGTAGAGTAAAGCAATGGGCTCGGGATAAAAACCCGGCAAGCAATCATATGATACCCTCAAAACAAAATAAACAAAATCAAACATCATACTTCTTTCAGAACGGGTATCTGATGGTGTACATCCATCTAAAATATAAAAAGTCGTACTGCGCAGACGTTCATTTCAAAGTCCTCACACAATTGGTGCCCCAAAAGTGCTGGGCGTTAACAGCTGAGTGATGCCTGACACAAGAGTCCTAAACATACAATAGTGAGGGCTAGATTTTCCTGCATGAACAGGATTCATTAACCAAAGAGAAACTACCTTTGCTCTTATCAAATCATACAAACATAATCAAACTTCTTCATACTTCACACTTATCCTCATAGGTAGTTCTCGACATGCTTTCTTAATCAAAGCCGTCTAGCCACAACACTTCATCAAACTTCGGAACAAACGGAACATCAAAGGGATCCTAAATTCATATTCTAAGTTCATTATATGATCCCTAACAAATTAAAACAAACGAAGCTAAAGAACATGGACATTTCATGCGGAGAGTACCAAACGGTACAATTCAGAATCATAAGCGATAAACAATTCAATCCTAGGTCATTGTTATTCCCGGGGTCTCGTACAACTCTACTCAGTCAACAAAAGGAATTAAGGTTCGCGATACCCAACCGGAACCTCTTCGTGCATAGATATAAGGTGGTATCCCGTTGCCCTATTCCGTTCAAGATTGAGATGAATTGCAACCCGAGAGAACGGAAATAACTATGAGAAATCGTCTGCTCAAAACATTCCTCGTACATAGTCAAGTGAGTCCAAAGAGGGGTAACCAAAGGTCCGTCAAAGTCCATCAAAAAGGGGTGAAAATTACTCCACAGGAGAAATCCTGCAGAAAATGCAGGAGGGCCGGTTGACCTGCCCCTTTGGGCCGGTTAACCTGCCCTCTTGGCCGGTTGACCGGCTGAACTACAGTCGGTTGACCGGCCTGTTACAGGTTTAAATGGCCCTCCCAGTTAAGGTTGACCGGCCTCTGTTACCCGGTTAACCGGCCAGCCTGCAGAAACAGGGCACAGCCACTGTCTCTGGCTGGAATGGGACTTTTTCCATTTTCATCTTCTGGGACCTGATTAGCAACAGGTGTAGTGATAAAAACACACTACTTTGAAAGCATAAAACTAACAAATCAAGCCATTAATCTCTACATCCATTCTTTACAAACTATGAACCATTTATCATGTTTTCAAAGCATCTAAAGAATCAAATGAGCAAAGGTAATCTAACATATGATTTTAACATACAAATCAAGGAAGACAAGCATATCAAACAATAATATAGCTATTCACTTGCCTTGGGTTGAAATTGCACAAATCCACAAATCCTAGCTCCATAGTCCAACAAACCAAGCCTAAGGGATAAACAACAAAATAAAACTAAATTAAATATAAAATTACTAGAGGGGAAGCTCTAAGCTACTAAACACAATTCTACACCCAAAGTGTATTAACCCAAACCTAAGGGGAATGAGAGCTTACCAAACAAATGGGTGGATGGAGTGGTGGCTTGCAAATTGGAGATGATTGAGCTTGCGGGGTCCACGCGGAGATGAAAGTGATCATCGGAGGTTGTGGGGCCCACTTGATTGGTGGCCCACTGACTAGTGGTGATGGAAGGTCTCTTGGTGGTCCATTGACAGGAAGAAGGAAGAAGACAAAACAAGGAAAGAATGGAGAATTAGAGAGATATGAAACAGAGAATGAATTAGAGAGAGAAAGTGAAATGGATGTGGGTGGGGTGATTCACGTTGGCAGGGGAGTGAGAAAGAAAGAAAGGAAATAAGTGAGAGAATGAGGTGGGTGGAATGGGTGAGGAAGATGAGATGAGATGAGAGAAAATGAAATGAGATGATGAGAAAATGAGAGGGAATGAAATGGGTGGAATGGGTTAAAATCGTTGGCAGCAAGGGAGTGAGAGAGAAAGAAAGTAAGAGAGAGAAACAAAGAAAGGAAAGGAAACAGAGAATGAAAGAGAGACAAGGAAGGAAAACAGAGAATGGGAGAGAGAAACAGAGAAGGGGAAAAATGGGGGAAAATAGAGAGAGATGAAGTGGCTGGTTCGCCGGAGGTGGGGAGCTCGGCGACGGTGCAGGTGGGTCCGGCGGCGACGGTGATGGCGCCGGGACAGTGGGCGCGTGGCTGGGTGAGGGAGAGATGAGTGAGAGATGAAATGAAGTGAGATGAGAGAGTGGAGAAGAGAATGGAGAGAGCTTGGTGATCGTGGTGCTAAAGGCGTGCTCGAAGTCCGGCGGCGACGACATCCGGCGACGATGGCAGCAAGCCGTGAGGGAGGGAGAACGAGAGAAATGAGAGGGGCTGCTGCTATGTGGAGTGAATGAGAGAGGGGGGTGGGTTCTGTGACCTAAAAGGGATTGGGGAAAGGGGAAAGGGGGATGGGGAAATGGGGATGGGGCTGCACGTGGGTTAAGGGGGGTGGGGTTCACATGGGATGAGATGGGAATTAATAAAAATGGGTTTGGATGGGTACGGGTTAAGTCGGGTTTTGGGTCGGGTTCGAGGGTCCGGATCGAGGTGCAACAGAAGGATAAAGTCCGGGAAATTAGGTAATCTACCCGATGGTGCCAAAATCTCAAAAAGCGGAAAATACTAAAAAGCCCTCGGAACTTTCCGGAAATATCGACACACACCCCTACTGTACCCAAACGGGCTCGGATCTCAACCCAATTTCGCACGCGCGACCCTAATGATTAATCGGACCTGTTTGGCTTATAAACGAGCTTAATTAGCTAAAAGCACAATTAACTAAGCTAATTACAACCTTGGAATTTCGGGATGTTACATCCTTCCCTCCTTAGAACATTTGGTCCTCCAAATGACTAAATCTATCACAGGAAAAAGATTTGGTTATTCTAACTAAACTCTATCTCTAAAGTCTGAAGGTGGCAAGCTGCTGTGAAATTCTGAATAGTGCTCAAGCTGCTTGCAATCTGACTCACAATCTGCTCACAACTTCGAAACTCTGTCTGACATAACAACCATCTGACACAAACCCTTCTATCTCTGTCTTTATACTATCTCATCAGTAGTGACTCCTCGTGTACATCTGACACACAAAATGCCTGACAAAACAACACGCCTTCCACGAGTCTGAACTCTGGCTTGTTTGGTTCGGACTTGATTGCTATCTTCTCTATCATTGGACCAACTCTAGGTCATTTCTCTGACTATCCATGATTCTGCCCAAAATGTCCTCTCATCGTGACATAGTATCAATCACCCACTAGATGATATCTCTGCTCAATACGTCTGCCTCTGCTGTCTCAAGTTTAAATCCCTCTGCAAAATAAGTACTATAGGTTTCTATGCTCTGAGTTCAAATTTCTCACCATACAGTTAGTACATGCACATCTCTAAAGCTAAAACAACTGCTGCAATCTTTACGTCATGGTCAATGTATCTCTTTTCGTGCTCTTTCAGCTATTTGGACCCATAGGTCATTATCTTTTTCCCATTCTGCATCAGCACCAATCTCGATAAAATGCCTAAAACACAAGTAAGATTCACAAAACTGTCTTTCTGATCAACAAAGTCTGTAGTCAACCTCTACTTCGATTGCCCAAAACTGATCTCACACTACTCTCTGTCCATACCATCAAAACATATTTCCGTGTCAACTTGTTCAACTGGCTACTATTGTAGAAAATCCTTCAAAAACTATTTGTAATATCATGTCCATTTAAGAAACTTCTGATTTCTAACACTGTCTTCGGCTTTCCCCAACTGACCACTGCTTCCACTGACGCTGGATCTACTGTCAATCCCTCTTTAGAGATGATGTGTCCAAGAAAAGACACTTGCTCTAGCCAAAACTCACATTTACTAAGTTTAGCATAGAGCTGATTCTCTCTCAAAATCTGCAATTAACTCCTCAAATGCTCTGCATGTTCATCTCTGGACTTCGAATAGACTAGGACATC
Organism: Cinnamomum chago; assembly: GCA_038049695.1. NCBI lineage: Eukaryota > Viridiplantae > Streptophyta > Magnoliopsida > Laurales > Lauraceae > Cinnamomum > Cinnamomum chago. The sequence goes on along the minus strand of CP142462.1, from coordinate 21,553,871 downwards.
GTCTATGAATACAACCATGAACTTATCTAAGCATGGTGCAAAGATTCTGTTCATCAAAGCCATAAATACTCCTGGCGCGTTGGTCAACCCAAATGGCATAACCAAGAACTCATAATGTCCATATCTGGTCCTGAAGGTTGTTTTCTGCACATCTTCATCTCTAACTCTTATCTGGTGATAAATCTAGTAATTCCTCCGGAAAGACATCCATGAATTCACATAACATAGGTACATCATAACCTTCACACCTACTTCGAATCCACCTGTCTGATCTCAAAGCTAAAATAACTCTGGTACATAGGCTTCTTTTGTCTTACAAACTCAACATTTGCCACTTGCAACTATACAATCTCAATCTAACTCTCGAAACATCACAAAATTGTCGGTAATATCTGAAGTCAAATTTCTTTCTCAAGACTTATCTCACACTTGTCTAACCACACAAAAGCACAACTTACCTGATCAACTCTGCCAACGAATCTGCACTCGAAGGAAAACCCTGAACAAATCTTCCACTGAAGTCTACAACTTGAGAAAACTCTGAATCTCTGACACTAACGTAGAACTGAATGGCGAAAACAACTCTACCTTCAACAAGATCTGCCACAAGGTCCACTTCAGCGAACTCGAAAAGCCTCAAAACCGCTGCAACTCCTCGAACAAAACTAAGAAAGAAACTAACTGACTCTAAGAAGAGACTAACTAAATCTAAGAAACTCTTATTCTAGCACAATTGTGGTACTGAAACCACAAACAGTGGGTCATGAGACATTACATTCTCTCCCCACTAACAAAGAATTTGGTCCCCAAATTCATTTCTATAGGAGAAATTACTAAACACCTGATGTACTAACAAACAATACTATAGGATCCATACATACATAGCATGGACGCCAACTACCGAATCGAATTTCTCACACGCGTCCTCTTGTTTCTAGTAGATTTTATTTCTAAAAACGTGCCTTCTCTGATACCAATTTGTCACGCCCCCAAAAGTGAAACCGGGGTTATGCGTGAGATTAGGGCCAATTAAAAACTTTTTCCAACATTAATCAAATGTAACTTGCCCTAATCATGTCCCATAGGATCGTAAGTCCGCGGTGAGGTATAAATATTTCCTCGGTAACCATAAAACACAGCGGAACATCATAATTAAACAAATGGTACAATATAACATTTCAGAGTATGCACATCTTTCTTTTCTATAGTTTCAGTTTATCAAAAGATAACAAAAGTATATTAATTAATGACCTCTAACAAAACCTAAGTCAAAAGAGAATAAATACGAACTAACCAAAGTATAAAGGCACTCGTGTGCTGGTCATGACGACAATACCGTCGACACACAATTCGTACTCACCATCAGGCTAAACTGCCTGAAGCGACGCCTCCACTTTCCCAAAAGGAGATGTACCCGGTACCTATGCACCAAGAGTAGCATCATCAACACAACGGCTGGCAAGAAGATAGATATATAAATCACCCTAGATATGCAGACTAAAGAGTATACGAATAGACCATATCATAAGAGATGCATAGCGTTGTGACTGTAGTAAACGCATAGCATAAGAATCATAAAATCAACTAACACACTTCTATCAAATAGGCAAATCACATAAGCTAATCACCACGGGATAGTTCCACTTGACCCTCCTGGCTCAACATGAGAGCTGTGGTAGAGTAAAGCAATGGGCTCGGGATAAAAACCCGGCAAGCAATCATATGATACCCTCAAAACAAAATAAACAAAATCAAACATCATACTTCTTTCAGAACGGGTATCTGATGGTGTACATCCATCTAAAATATAAAAAGTCGTACTGCGCAGACGTTCATTTCAAAGTCCTCACACAATTGGTGCCCCAAAAGTGCTGGGCGTTAACAGCTGAGTGATGCCTGACACAAGAGTCCTAAACATACAATAGTGAGGGCTAGATTTTCCTGCATGAACAGGATTCATTAACCAAAGAGAAACTACCTTTGCTCTTATCAAATCATACAAACATAATCAAACTTCTTCATACTTCACACTTATCCTCATAGGTAGTTCTCGACATGCTTTCTTAATCAAAGCCGTCTAGCCACAACACTTCATCAAACTTCGGAACAAACGGAACATCAAAGGGATCCTAAATTCATATTCTAAGTTCATTATATGATCCCTAACAAATTAAAACAAACGAAGCTAAAGAACATGGACATTTCATGCGGAGAGTACCAAACGGTACAATTCAGAATCATAAGCGATAAACAATTCAATCCTAGGTCATTGTTATTCCCGGGGTCTCGTACAACTCTACTCAGTCAACAAAAGGAATTAAGGTTCGCGATACCCAACCGGAACCTCTTCGTGCATAGATATAAGGTGGTATCCCGTTGCCCTATTCCGTTCAAGATTGAGATGAATTGCAACCCGAGAGAACGGAAATAACTATGAGAAATCGTCTGCTCAAAACATTCCTCGTACATAGTCAAGTGAGTCCAAAGAGGGGTAACCAAAGGTCCGTCAAAGTCCATCAAAAAGGGGTGAAAATTACTCCACAGGAGAAATCCTGCAGAAAATGCAGGAGGGCCGGTTGACCTGCCCCTTTGGGCCGGTTAACCTGCCCTCTTGGCCGGTTGACCGGCTGAACTACAGTCGGTTGACCGGCCTGTTACAGGTTTAAATGGCCCTCCCAGTTAAGGTTGACCGGCCTCTGTTACCCGGTTAACCGGCCAGCCTGCAGAAACAGGGCACAGCCACTGTCTCTGGCTGGAATGGGACTTTTTCCATTTTCATCTTCTGGGACCTGATTAGCAACAGGTGTAGTGATAAAAACACACTACTTTGAAAGCATAAAACTAACAAATCAAGCCATTAATCTCTACATCCATTCTTTACAAACTATGAACCATTTATCATGTTTTCAAAGCATCTAAAGAATCAAATGAGCAAAGGTAATCTAACATATGATTTTAACATACAAATCAAGGAAGACAAGCATATCAAACAATAATATAGCTATTCACTTGCCTTGGGTTGAAATTGCACAAATCCACAAATCCTAGCTCCATAGTCCAACAAACCAAGCCTAAGGGATAAACAACAAAATAAAACTAAATTAAATATAAAATTACTAGAGGGGAAGCTCTAAGCTACTAAACACAATTCTACACCCAAAGTGTATTAACCCAAACCTAAGGGGAATGAGAGCTTACCAAACAAATGGGTGGATGGAGTGGTGGCTTGCAAATTGGAGATGATTGAGCTTGCGGGGTCCACGCGGAGATGAAAGTGATCATCGGAGGTTGTGGGGCCCACTTGATTGGTGGCCCACTGACTAGTGGTGATGGAAGGTCTCTTGGTGGTCCATTGACAGGAAGAAGGAAGAAGACAAAACAAGGAAAGAATGGAGAATTAGAGAGATATGAAACAGAGAATGAATTAGAGAGAGAAAGTGAAATGGATGTGGGTGGGGTGATTCACGTTGGCAGGGGAGTGAGAAAGAAAGAAAGGAAATAAGTGAGAGAATGAGGTGGGTGGAATGGGTGAGGAAGATGAGATGAGATGAGAGAAAATGAAATGAGATGATGAGAAAATGAGAGGGAATGAAATGGGTGGAATGGGTTAAAATCGTTGGCAGCAAGGGAGTGAGAGAGAAAGAAAGTAAGAGAGAGAAACAAAGAAAGGAAAGGAAACAGAGAATGAAAGAGAGACAAGGAAGGAAAACAGAGAATGGGAGAGAGAAACAGAGAAGGGGAAAAATGGGGGAAAATAGAGAGAGATGAAGTGGCTGGTTCGCCGGAGGTGGGGAGCTCGGCGACGGTGCAGGTGGGTCCGGCGGCGACGGTGATGGCGCCGGGACAGTGGGCGCGTGGCTGGGTGAGGGAGAGATGAGTGAGAGATGAAATGAAGTGAGATGAGAGAGTGGAGAAGAGAATGGAGAGAGCTTGGTGATCGTGGTGCTAAAGGCGTGCTCGAAGTCCGGCGGCGACGACATCCGGCGACGATGGCAGCAAGCCGTGAGGGAGGGAGAACGAGAGAAATGAGAGGGGCTGCTGCTATGTGGAGTGAATGAGAGAGGGGGGTGGGTTCTGTGACCTAAAAGGGATTGGGGAAAGGGGAAAGGGGGATGGGGAAATGGGGATGGGGCTGCACGTGGGTTAAGGGGGGTGGGGTTCACATGGGATGAGATGGGAATTAATAAAAATGGGTTTGGATGGGTACGGGTTAAGTCGGGTTTTGGGTCGGGTTCGAGGGTCCGGATCGAGGTGCAACAGAAGGATAAAGTCCGGGAAATTAGGTAATCTACCCGATGGTGCCAAAATCTCAAAAAGCGGAAAATACTAAAAAGCCCTCGGAACTTTCCGGAAATATCGACACACACCCCTACTGTACCCAAACGGGCTCGGATCTCAACCCAATTTCGCACGCGCGACCCTAATGATTAATCGGACCTGTTTGGCTTATAAACGAGCTTAATTAGCTAAAAGCACAATTAACTAAGCTAATTACAACCTTGGAATTTCGGGATGTTACATCCTTCCCTCCTTAGAACATTTGGTCCTCCAAATGACTAAATCTATCACAGGAAAAAGATTTGGTTATTCTAACTAAACTCTATCTCTAAAGTCTGAAGGTGGCAAGCTGCTGTGAAATTCTGAATAGTGCTCAAGCTGCTTGCAATCTGACTCACAATCTGCTCACAACTTCGAAACTCTGTCTGACATAACAACCATCTGACACAAACCCTTCTATCTCTGTCTTTATACTATCTCATCAGTAGTGACTCCTCGTGTACATCTGACACACAAAATGCCTGACAAAACAACACGCCTTCCACGAGTCTGAACTCTGGCTTGTTTGGTTCGGACTTGATTGCTATCTTCTCTATCATTGGACCAACTCTAGGTCATTTCTCTGACTATCCATGATTCTGCCCAAAATGTCCTCTCATCGTGACATAGTATCAATCACCCACTAGATGATATCTCTGCTCAATACGTCTGCCTCTGCTGTCTCAAGTTTAAATCCCTCTGCAAAATAAGTACTATAGGTTTCTATGCTCTGAGTTCAAATTTCTCACCATACAGTTAGTACATGCACATCTCTAAAGCTAAAACAACTGCTGCAATCTTTACGTCATGGTCAATGTATCTCTTTTCGTGCTCTTTCAGCTATTTGGACCCATAGGTCATTATCTTTTTCCCATTCTGCATCAGCACCAATCTCGATAAAATGCCTAAAACACAAGTAAGATTCACAAAACTGTCTTTCTGATCAACAAAGTCTGTAGTCAACCTCTACTTCGATTGCCCAAAACTGATCTCACACTACTCTCTGTCCATACCATCAAAACATATTTCCGTGTCAACTTGTTCAACTGGCTACTATTGTAGAAAATCCTTCAAAAACTATTTGTAATATCATGTCCATTTAAGAAACTTCTGATTTCTAACACTGTCTTCGGCTTTCCCCAACTGACCACTGCTTCCACTGACGCTGGATCTACTGTCAATCCCTCTTTAGAGATGATGTGTCCAAGAAAAGACACTTGCTCTAGCCAAAACTCACATTTACTAAGTTTAGCATAGAGCTGATTCTCTCTCAAAATCTGCAATTAACTCCTCAAATGCTCTGCATGTTCATCTCTGGACTTCGAATAGACTAGGACATCGTCTATGAATACAACCATGAACTTATCTAAGCATGGTGCAAAGATTCTGTTCATCAAAGCCATAAATACTCCTGGCGCGTTGGTCAACCCAAATGGCATAACCAAGAACTCATAATGTCCATATCTGGTCCTGAAGGTTGTTTTCTGCACATCTTCATCTCTAACTCTTATCTGGTGATAAATCTAGTAATTCCTCCGGAAAGACATCCATGAATTCACATAACATAGGTACATCATAACCTTCACACCTACTTCGAATCCACCTGTCTGATCTCAAAGCTAAAATAACTCTGGTACATAGGCTTCTTTTGTCTTACAAACTCAACATTTGCCACTTGCAACTATACAATCTCAATCTAACTCTCGAAACATCACAAAATTGTCGGTAATATCTGAAGTCAAATTTCTTTCTCAAGACTTATCTCACACTTGTCTAACCACACAAAAGCACAACTTACCTGATCAACTCTGCCAACGAATCTGCACTCGAAGGAAAACCCTGAACAAATCTTCCACTGAAGTCTACAACTTGAGAAAACTCTGAATCTCTGACACTAACGTAGAACTGAATGGCGAAAACAACTCTACCTTCAACAAGATCTGCCACAAGGTCCACTTCAGCGAACTCGAAAAGCCTCAAAACCGCTGCAACTCCTCGAACAAAACTAAGAAAGAAACTAACTGACTCTAAGAAGAGACTAACTAAATCTAAGAAACTCTTATTCTAGCACAATTGTGGTACTGAAACCACAAACAGTGGGTCATGAGACATTACATTCTCTCCCCACTAACAAAGAATTTGGTCCCCAAATTCATTTCTATAGGAGAAATTACTAAACACCTGATGTACTAACAAACAATACTATAGGATCCATACATACATAGCATGGACGCCAACTACCGAATCGAATTTCTCACACGCGTCCTCTTGTTTCTAGTAGATTTTATTTCTAAAAACGTGCCTTCTCTGATACCAATTTGTCACGCCCCCAAAAGTGAAACCGGGGTTATGCGTGAGATTAGGGCCAATTAAAAACTTTTTCCAACATTAATCAAATGTAACTTGCCCTAATCATGTCCCATAGGATCGTAAGTCCGCGGTGAGGTATAAATATTTCCTCGGTAACCATAAAACACAGCGGAACATCATAATTAAACAAATGGTACAATATAACATTTCAGAGTATGCACATCTTTCTTTTCTATAGTTTCAGTTTATCAAAAGATAACAAAAGTATATTAATTAATGACCTCTAACAAAACCTAAGTCAAAAGAGAATAAATACGAACTAACCAAAGTATAAAGGCACTCGTGTGCTGGTCATGACGACAATACCGTCGACACACAATTCGTACTCACCATCAGGCTAAACTGCCTGAAGCGACGCCTCCACTTTCCCAAAAGGAGATGTACCCGGTACCTATGCACCAAGAGTAGCATCATCAACACAACGGCTGGCAAGAAGATAGATATATAAATCACCCTAGATATGCAGACTAAAGAGTATACGAATAGACCATATCATAAGAGATGCATAGCGTTGTGACTGTAGTAAACGCATAGCATAAGAATCATAAAATCAACTAACACACTTCTATCAAATAGGCAAATCACATAAGCTAATCACCACGGGATAGTTCCACTTGACCCTCCTGGCTCAACATGAGAGCTGTGGTAGAGTAAAGCAATGGGCTCGGGATAAAAACCCGGCAAGCAATCATATGATACCCTCAAAACAAAATAAACAAAATCAAACATCATACTTCTTTCAGAACGGGTATCTGATGGTGTACATCCATCTAAAATATAAAAAGTCGTACTGCGCAGACGTTCATTTCAAAGTCCTCACACAATTGGTGCCCCAAAAGTGCTGGGCGTTAACAGCTGAGTGATGCCTGACACAAGAGTCCTAAACATACAATAGTGAGGGCTAGATTTTCCTGCATGAACAGGATTCATTAACCAAAGAGAAACTACCTTTGCTCTTATCAAATCATACAAACATAATCAAACTTCTTCATACTTCACACTTATCCTCATAGGTAGTTCTCGACATGCTTTCTTAATCAAAGCCGTCTAGCCACAACACTTCATCAAACTTCGGAACAAACGGAACATCAAAGGGATCCTAAATTCATATTCTAAGTTCATTATATGATCCCTAACAAATTAAAACAAACGAAGCTAAAGAACATGGACATTTCATGCGGAGAGTACCAAACGGTACAATTCAGAATCATAAGCGATAAACAATTCAATCCTAGGTCATTGTTATTCCCGGGGTCTCGTACAACTCTACTCAGTCAACAAAAGGAATTAAGGTTCGCGATACCCAACCGGAACCTCTTCGTGCATAGATATAAGGTGGTATCCCGTTGCCCTATTCCGTTCAAGATTGAGATGAATTGCAACCCGAGAGAACGGAAATAACTATGAGAAATCGTCTGCTCAAAACATTCCTCGTACATAGTCAAGTGAGTCCAAAGAGGGGTAACCAAAGGTCCGTCAAAGTCCATCAAAAAGGGGTGAAAATTACTCCACAGGAGAAATCCTGCAGAAAATGCAGGAGGGCCGGTTGACCTGCCCCTTTGGGCCGGTTAACCTGCCCTCTTGGCCGGTTGACCGGCTGAACTACAGTCGGTTGACCGGCCTGTTACAGGTTTAAATGGCCCTCCCAGTTAAGGTTGACCGGCCTCTGTTACCCGGTTAACCGGCCAGCCTGCAGAAACAGGGCACAGCCACTGTCTCTGGCTGGAATGGGACTTTTTCCATTTTCATCTTCTGGGACCTGATTAGCAACAGGTGTAGTGATAAAAACACACTACTTTGAAAGCATAAAACTAACAAATCAAGCCATTAATCTCTACATCCATTCTTTACAAACTATGAACCATTTATCATGTTTTCAAAGCATCTAAAGAATCAAATGAGCAAAGGTAATCTAACATATGATTTTAACATACAAATCAAGGAAGACAAGCATATCAAACAATAATATAGCTATTCACTTGCCTTGGGTTGAAATTGCACAAATCCACAAATCCTAGCTCCATAGTCCAACAAACCAAGCCTAAGGGATAAACAACAAAATAAAACTAAATTAAATATAAAATTACTAGAGGGGAAGCTCTAAGCTACTAAACACAATTCTACACCCAAAGTGTATTAACCCAAACCTAAGGGGAATGAGAGCTTACCAAACAAATGGGTGGATGGAGTGGTGGCTTGCAAATTGGAGATGATTGAGCTTGCGGGGTCCACGCGGAGATGAAAGTGATCATCGGAGGTTGTGGGGCCCACTTGATTGGTGGCCCACTGACTAGTGGTGATGGAAGGTCTCTTGGTGGTCCATTGACAGGAAGAAGGAAGAAGACAAAACAAGGAAAGAATGGAGAATTAGAGAGATATGAAACAGAGAATGAATTAGAGAGAGAAAGTGAAATGGATGTGGGTGGGGTGATTCACGTTGGCAGGGGAGTGAGAAAGAAAGAAAGGAAATAAGTGAGAGAATGAGGTGGGTGGAATGGGTGAGGAAGATGAGATGAGATGAGAGAAAATGAAATGAGATGATGAGAAAATGAGAGGGAATGAAATGGGTGGAATGGGTTAAAATCGTTGGCAGCAAGGGAGTGAGAGAGAAAGAAAGTAAGAGAGAGAAACAAAGAAAGGAAAGGAAACAGAGAATGAAAGAGAGACAAGGAAGGAAAACAGAGAATGGGAGAGAGAAACAGAGAAGGGGAAAAATGGGGGAAAATAGAGAGAGATGAAGTGGCTGGTTCGCCGGAGGTGGGGAGCTCGGCGACGGTGCAGGTGGGTCCGGCGGCGACGGTGATGGCGCCGGGACAGTGGGCGCGTGGCTGGGTGAGGGAGAGATGAGTGAGAGATGAAATGAAGTGAGATGAGAGAGTGGAGAAGAGAATGGAGAGAGCTTGGTGATCGTGGTGCTAAAGGCGTGCTCGAAGTCCGGCGGCGACGACATCCGGCGACGATGGCAGCAAGCCGTGAGGGAGGGAGAACGAGAGAAATGAGAGGGGCTGCTGCTATGTGGAGTGAATGAGAGAGGGGGGTGGGTTCTGTGACCTAAAAGGGATTGGGGAAAGGGGAAAGGGGGATGGGGAAATGGGGATGGGGCTGCACGTGGGTTAAGGGGGGTGGGGTTCACATGGGATGAGATGGGAATTAATAAAAATGGGTTTGGATGGGTACGGGTTAAGTCGGGTTTTGGGTCGGGTTCGAGGGTCCGGATCGAGGTGCAACAGAAGGATAAAGTCCGGGAAATTAGGTAATCTACCCGATGGTGCCAAAATCTCAAAAAGCGGAAAATACTAAAAAGCCCTCGGAACTTTCCGGAAATATCGACACACACCCCTACTGTACCCAAACGGGCTCGGATCTCAACCCAATTTCGCACGCGCGACCCTAATGATTAATCGGACCTGTTTGGCTTATAAACGAGCTTAATTAGCTAAAAGCACAATTAACTAAGCTAATTACAACTTTGGAATTTCGGGATGTTACATGCTCGACCCAACAAACTAATAAAAAGAAAAAAGATAAAAGATAAAAGAAAGTAGAGCTTAAAAGACCAAGTAACTATATCAAGAATCTTCCTCTAGAGAGAGACTTCTTTATATGTATCTTGAACCATTAGTGTCTAGCACATATTAGTGTCTTAACCCTCAAATACAACCTAATTATGGCTAATACAATTGTAGGATATGATAGTGTATCATGCTAAATGACTTTCAGGTGCCAAATGGATCTGTGAGTATAGATATGCAAAATAAAGAACTGATGCCGGTGATGGACATGGCTGAAGGAACATGTAAAAGAGTGATGGACTTGTTGCAAATTCATCTAGAAGGAAATGAGAGTAAATCTATATATGCTTGATTTTCCTTCAAGAAATAAAGGATTAGCTACAATCAGGACAGCACTAGTAATGTCTGCATGAAGCAAAGCAATAAACTACTATTGTGGATAGTATTGTTCAGAAAGAAGACTCCATGGGAATAGAATTCAGAAAGAAGGCTCCATGAACATATAATTTTCAGGACAAATAAAAAACATAGCTTGATATTTGGCTTCTACTTTTGATCTATATAAATGATCTTTGCTTTTTACATTTTCAAGAGATCTAGATAACTAATCTTTGCCTAGGAACAGAGGTGCATTTTCCTTCATCCTGCCTATATTTGTAATTCAATGGAGTATTCACATGCTTGGGACCTTCCAAGACAAGCAAACACAATTTTACTTATTTATGCCTATTAACAAAGATTCGCCTTTAAGATGTTTGCACTTGAAGGCCAAGAAAACACATTTGTACTCCAGATCCAGAAGTGAAAAGATCTCAAAAAAAAAAAAAATGCAACTGTAGAAAACCTTGAGCATCACTTGCAGAAATAAAAATATAGACACAGAAGAAACGGATAGTGGCCCCTAATAGATAAATACTGTCATGTTTGCTTTGATGAAATTTTGCCTAATGAATGGTTGTCCTAAACTTGTCAAACCACACTTTTCGAGAGTTCTTGTAATTGACCTGCACAGCCTATACAAAAATCAGCCTCACATTCACAATATCATTATGGCTTTCATACAGCCAAGCAAATGCAACTCACAGAGTATGCAGCTTCCCCAAAGCCTTCAAGGGATCGACAGTCCAACAACTCCACTCTCCTGTGCCACTGCTCAACATTGTGAGGATTCTGTCTAAGAAGAACGCTACTCACAAGATCCAGTCTCCTACTCATCAGGTGCTCCAACCTTGCAATCCTCAAATCAACATCAGCATCACTACTCAACCAGAACCCATGAAAAATCCTCTTCCCGAGCTTCTCAACTGACAAATTACAATCTAACTTTCATCCCATTTATGTTGGTGGCATTGAGGGTGAGGAGATGGCTTGAACATGAGCTACCAACGGTGGACACAGAGCGGGGTCACAATGGGGGACTCCAGGGCCGACCAAAGACTTGATAAAAAGAGCTGACCCTAGCAGAGAGAAGCAAGACTTGATTTGGCAGAAGAAGTTGAACTTGATGAACGCGAGGCCCTCTTGAAAAAAACCATCTAAAAGAAGAGCCGAGAGAGTGAGAGAAGGAACTGGAAGGTCGGAAGGGCCATTTATAGCAAGGCTTTGCCGCGCCAGGGGTGTGAAAGTGAGGAAAAGTAGAGTCTCAACTCCCACCCATTATGCCAAAAAAACTCCCACCCATTTTTTTTACAAAACAAAAACGCCCGCCCATTTGAGTTTGAATTTGAGGCATTTAATTATACTAGTGTAAGAGGCCCTTGTTAGGAAAAAAAATATATGCTAATATAAAAGTAATATCATGTCTATCAAAGAAAACATAAACAAAAAAATATTGAAATATGAAAAGAAAGATTTGTAAAGGAAACAAGATGAGGGAAGGAATAAGGGAAAGATAAAGATTTTGACAAATTAGGTCGGCCCATAATGATATAGTAGTGGCCAGGAATAAAAAAAATCAACACTGCTAAGTTATACAAATTTACGTTAAGATATTAAAGTCAAATTGAGGACAGGGAACATATCAATCGTTACCAAAATTATTGTATATAAAAATCTAAGATAGTAACACCAAATTTTTGTATTTAAGTGGGCCACTTTTATGGAGTGATATTTTATTTGAATTCATAAAAAATGATGCCATTATATTGATTGGGTTGGATATCTTTTAGAAGTGCGCTCAATGAGGACATGTAGAAGATGGCTCCATTTAGGAGTATCATGAATTTGTCATCGATCCATTGAGTGCTAGGTTATGAAAATTTTAAGCGGGCCAAACTTTTATTGAGTGAAATTTGACTAGACTCATAAAATATGGGGCCTTTTATTTTTATTGGATCAAATTTTTAATGGGCCCAATGAGGAGTGTCTTGGAAGAAAAAACTTCTTTTGAAATGTTTTTAATTTTAAGAAGTAAAGTATTGGTTATGAATATATTTGAAAAAAAATTTCTCTGAATCACTGTCATAAATATCGGGCCAGGTAAATATGCATGGTCCTTTGATCATGCCATATCAACTAATATAAATATTCACATAATATTCTTACCATGTTTCACATATCATGATGATATCAATATTTCCAATTCAATGGATTAAAATTGGTCTCCCATTTGAATTATAATATAATAATCCAAAATGGCCTATTATAGTAAGTATTGATAAAAGAGAGATTTTAGGGAAAATCAAATCTCTTAAAAGATTTCGAATGATGTAGTACTGAGACATGTGTGCCACATGTCACTGTAAAACCTTAAGAGGGAGCGCCACATCTAGCTGGCTTGAAGTTGCTGGCTGAGCCTAGCCCGCATGGAAACGATCAAGACCAAGACTGGCCCATGATAGACTTGTAGAACAAAAAAAAAAAAAAAAGAGTTTCTTACCTAGTCCTAGGACAGCTCAATTGGTCTGGTTATATCACCTTCTGTGAGAGGGCATAGGCTTGAGTCTCCCCATTACTACTCCCTCCCTTATAATTATTTGTATATTTGAGCCTGACGGGGATTCCAGCTCTCGGCCATCGAGTCCAAGTAAATAAAATATGAGCACAGCCCATCTATTATAACATAAACCCCATGTCCAATCCAAATCGGGCTGGGCCAGATCCATGAGCACCCTTACAAAAAAACACTTTTCTTTTTAAAAGATAAATTCAAAAAGCTACTCCCTTTTGATTCCACGAAACCTTTTTTTTTATTGTCTCTTCTATTAACCTTTCACTTCACTTCACCGGTAAAATAAATTTACCAAACAAGCAATTTATTACTTGTTGTGGTTTGGTGTTATTGCATTTAAACATTAATCATTCATGCCCATCTCCAAACCCTGACCTGTAACCTGAACCACATGTAAAAAAAAAGTAAAAAAGAAGGAAAAATCGGATTGTAGTTGAAAATTCAATATATATATATATATATATATATTCTTTTGGGGAAATTCCAAAGTGGTCTAAAATTTTGCCTCATTTTCAAAAAAGTATATAAAACTTTGAATACTTTAAAAGAGAATAAAAGTTTTTCATATTTCTTTCAATCAAGTCCTCTCTAAGACAAAAGTTGAAAATAACAAAAGTACCCTTTTGTCGTTTTTCAAAACTTTCCACATAAATCATTTAAGAAAAATGATGAAATTCACCCCAAATGACCTAGTGGGGCCCACTTTAGCAAATCAAAATGGGTGGTTTTAGGAAGGAAAAAGCTTAACAAAAGAGGAAAACCTATCACAAGGGAAAGGTACCTTTGTTGTTTTTTAAAGTTTTGTTTTTAGAGGATTTGATTGAAAGAGCAGTGGAAAACTTTATGCTTTTTTAAAATATTCAAATCTTGATATATTTTTTAGAAAATGAGACAAAAGTTTTGTACTATTTTTGAAAATTTTCCTATTCTTTTTTTCTTTTTTGTGAAATTCAAAAGATGATAGTAGGGTTATTTCCGCTAGAATGTTTGTTTGTATGTAACTAGATTTCTAAAAATTCAGGGCGAACTAGGTTAAACAAAGGTGGAGATGTATTTGATTTGCTAGGGGTATTGGCTAGGGATTCATTTTCTGTCTCCCGTTGTTCAATTTCTATTAGAGGAGAGGTATCATGTTCAACACTTATCCTCGTTGGTCATGTCCCATTTTACCCGGTGCACGTGGATATGAGGGTTTTCATTTGCCTATAAGGATTAGTCCTCAGCTCTCCAAAATCAAGTGTCTCTTAGACTCAAGGCCTAGGCTGGCCAGGAGATACTTGGGTTATCAAAAGAAATTCCATGAGATTTATTTGATGTCGATTTGTGGATTTTCACATTTATTTCTTTAATTCTGGAAAAGGAGTTTCTCCTATAGATCTATTTTGATCACTGAGATTGGAAACAGATTAGTCAATTATCTTAACTACATTTGAAAAGCAAAAAAGACTAAGATTACCCTTAAGGCACATTTGTGGAGCCCATTTTCGCGGAAAATGATGTGGTTTTCTTTGGAAAACTCCCTTTTCTTGTGTTGGGGGTATGAGAAATCTATTTCCACATAAATTGACCCCACATTTCCTCGCTTCCACGTCCCCCACTCTACCCAGCCACCCCTTTTCTTCTCCCTTCCCTCCCAACCCCACCCACCCACTCACCTACCCACGCACACACCGACCCACCCACCTACTAGTTTTCATTAAGGGCACGTTTGTGTACACACCCTTTCCGTGGAAAGAGGAAATTGCCACGTCAGCATTTTCCATAGAAATGAAAACCTCGGAAAATGATTTCCGTAGAATTTAGAAATCCATGTTTGGTGCAAAAAGAGTTTCCTCATTGAATTGGTGCAGATGTTGTTTGGTGCGGCTGTGGATTCCTTATAGAAAATCAAAATTTCTTATTTGGTGATATAATTTTTTGAAGAAAATAACACAACATGTATATTATTTATTTAACATTAAATAATAATTTATATAAAGAAATAAAAAATTAAAGAGTTATAGGGTTTTTGGGTTGAAATGGACAAAAGTGAGGAAAAGATGGAGAAGTTTTCCGAGGAAAACCATTTCCCATACCCCCCCATAGGAAACCCATTTCCACAATTATCAAGGAAAATGCTGACGAGGCAGGAAAACATTTCTGCGGAATTGTTCCGCACCAAACGCCGGAAAAATGGGTTTTCCGCGGAAAACCGTGAACTTTTCCGCGGAAAAGTGTTACACAAACATGCCCTAAAGAAATTCGCGGCTACACCAAATAACATTAGCACCAATTCATCGAGGAAAATTTTTTTGCATCAAACATGAATTTCTAACTTCCTCAAAAAACCTTTCCGATGTATTTAAGAACCATAGAATTTTCTGATGTGGTAATTTCATCTTTCCATTGAAGTTGCCTCTACAAAAAAATGCCCATAAGTAATTCAGTGATTGAAAATCTTTTAGGATAATAATGTCAACTTTTCAAGTTAGAGATCAATATTTAAATTGGAAGGGTTAAAACTGAAATTATTTTGATCAAACCAAATCCTTTAATATATAGCACGAAATAATGATTAAGAAGGAATGATCACAATCATTCACATTTGTTGATAACTTATAAAAATTCTATTGATTTAAAGGTTAGGATTATACAACTAGGCGTATTGTTTATGTGTGGTCAATCCAATGGTAGTAAATGCATTTAATAAAAAAACAAATTTGAATACAGTTGAATCGACTGCAATGGATTGGGTCCAAGTTGGTTATCCAAGATTACTACAATAAACAACTATCACAAGATCACTACAAACTTATAAATATAATTAAAAGTAGGTTGATATAACAGGTTAGGCCTGGGTTGGGTGTGGGTCACATTACAATGAGATTAAAGTAAGATAATTTTATAAACTCTTTTAAGTTATGGTAGGTAATAAAGACTTTGTAATGGGTTATTGTTAAAATAGTTGTAATTCCTTGATTGGCAAAAGCTTTGAAACATATTAGTAGTATTAGTAATTTTGACCCCATCCACCAACCTAACTTGAACCCCACTTCGTAATTTATAGTTAAAGTTTATTTTTCTTTATGTTCTAGAAGGCATGAATTAACATTTGAATTAAGGGGTGCTTGGATAACTGCGGAATATAATATCACCAAATTTGAATATTGTAAGATTTCATTATAACAAAATAAAATAGTGTCATATTATAATAATATGACACTTATGTTGTTTGACAATTTCTACGAATTTCAATGTACTTATAAAGTATTTGGCAATTTATAAAATCTTCACCGGATGTTGCACCGAAAATAAGAAATGAAGAGAGAAATATGGATGATAGACCCAAAGGGAATCCACTAATTAGTAGTCACACGGGAGTGATTTAATATCGGTAACCAGGGTAGGGCCCATCTAATTGAAAAATTATTAGACTAAAATGTTAAAAACCACAAGCAATGTTGTTTAATCAATGTGGGTCTACATGGTGGAAACCATAATGTAATACATCTAATGGTTATTATAATAGAGGACCTTACCAACTGTTAGAAATCATTGAGGAATCCATTTATGAAAAACTAATGTGGGCCCATTTGATGCTAACACTCATATTAACCAAGCTAATTACAGTAATCACCAGGGGCCATTAAACAACGAGACTCATTTAATGATGGCAAACTAATAATTACAATCACACAATTCAATATTAGTAATGAATATGGGGCCCAAGTAATGTTGGTAATCATAGTGGAAGTCATCTAATACAACATTTGTAGGACCCCGCCTAATATTAATAATGAACAAGAGAATTATGTAATTATGACAAGGCTATTGGACCCATATAAAATTTATAAGCATGGAAGGGCTCATCTAATAGAGAATCATAGTATCCTAAAAAAACCCATCAATGTTAAAAATTGAAGTGGGCCACCATGGTAGTATTTGTTCAAGAATTTCCACTCGTTTTTCCAAAAACTCTTGGTAGTTTTTTTAACGAAAGATTGTTTTATACAGCATATACTTAAATATTCTAATACAAAGGTTTTTGTAAGAAAGTGATATATTGTTTGATACATTCTAAATTATCCAAAACACCTAGTTTTTAGGCGTGTAGGTTATACTCTAAGGGGGTGTTTGGATAAAAGAACATAATATCACCAAATTTAAATATTATAAGATTTCATTATCATAGAACATAATATCACCAAATTTGTCACAACCCAAAAATGAGTTATGAGATTATAACATTCTGAGATGGATATGAGGAAGTGTAACTTATCTGAAAATTTGACTTAAGATAGATCGGAATGGAGAAACTGTTAGGAATTTTGTATATTGCAATTTGATGAATGCATTATCACTCTAGCATCATTTGAATTTTCACACATGCATTGTTTTAGAAAAACTTGAAATCTTGATTTATACATGCATTGTTTTTAAGATTTGTAAAAGTATTGATTTATGCATGTTTTGTTTTTAAACTTGGATGCATTTGTTTTTGAAAAGAAATTTTAGAAATCAAGCAAGCCTATGTTTTAAATCTTTCAAATCATTTTAGGCTTTTTGTGTTTCATGATTTTCAGCCTCTTAGTTTGATTTAGATCATGATTCAAAGCTTGATTTAATGGCCCATAAGTTCCATTCAAGAAATACTTTGAAAAATGCTATGTTAGAGAATTTTGGTCCCAGGCCCAGGTCGACCCGCAGTGGGCTCGGTCGACCGGCCCAACAGGGGACCAAGTCGACCGAGCCCACTGCAGGTCGACTGGGAAAGAGCCGTTGGGGCTCCTGTCAAATTGTCAGTTTTATGACCGTTGTGAAGGCCAGGTCGACCCGGGGGTCATGGGGTCGACCGGGGACTAGCCGTTGGGCTGTTTTGGCTATAAATACTAGTTCATTCCTTTGCCAAAAGTTAAGGATTTTTAGGCATTCCTTGAGAGGTTTTGAGGCAAATCAAAGGGGAATGAGCTAAAGGATGAAATGGGTCATTAGGAAAGCTAAAGCTTGGATTAATGAAGTTAAATCTCTAAGTAAGCTTTACTTTCCTTAACCATATGTTGTCATGCCTTGCTTTATTATTGGTAAATGTTTTCTAACATGATAAACTATGTTTTGTTGTGTCCTTAACATGTTTATGTTTTGAATTGATTTATTGTTTTGGATGCATTACCATTGATTCAATTCAAGTAGTACTTAAACTGATATATCTAAGTAAGTCATGTTAATGAAAACATCTTTGAAATTATATGTAACATGATTTTTATACTTGGTTGAATCTTTGGTTGTTGTTTTTCATCATAAGAAAATCACTTTCAAATCTATCTTATGTTTTGGATTCAACAACTTCACAGATCATATGTATCTTTGTTTTAAAGTTTCACAACTTGCCTTTCTTTGATAGGTATATCATATTCAAGTTGAATTTATAATTACATATGATTTGTCCCCTAATTTCAAGTTAATTTGATTGACATCCCTATGCATCACATGTTTTGTACTTAGAATTTCACAACTTGTTTAGGATACAAATGTATATCTGTTACAAGTTATTTTTAACATGTGACTTGCATTCTTTCCTCAATCATAAATGTTTTTATGAGCTAAAACTTTCAAAAGCCTTAGGCATACATTTATGAGCTTTCATTTTAAAAATGATTGAGGACATCATACATACACATTGAGCATTCATCTTTACATTCATAGTGTGTGTGTGTGTGTGTGTGTGTGAATTAGTTTTTCACTTTCATATCCACCTATTTAAGAGGCATTGTAATGAGTTAAATTGTATCTCCAACAAGTGTATTATAGACACTACTTAGAGAGATAACCAACCATTTGGTTGAAGAGGTTATTGCTTAGCCTAAGAAAAGCATAGTGTAATAGGTTGATGTTAAGCCTTGAAAAACATCATTGTAAAGGTTATTGCTTAACCTATTGAAAAGCATAAATAGTGGAAATCCGGTGGGGTATTGGATCACAAGCCGGTGTGGATGTAGGCATTGAGGCCAAACCACTATAAATCCTTGTGTGATGGTGCTTGCTTTGTGGTGATTGTTTTTATTAAGCTTCCGCATTTTGTTTGATAATCACCACTTGTGACTAGTTTAGATTAAAGAAGCTAAAATTAATTAAAATTGGTCATAATTGAAGCTCACCCTATTCACCCCCCCTCCCCTCTAGGGTTCGGATCCCCGGACTTTCAGAAACATAATTCGTGTAGATGACCCCAACATAGGTTAAACAAGGCTTTGATGATGATGATTATTATTATTATAATATTACGTCAGTGTTTGGTAATTTCTATAAATATCAATATACCTTGAAGAGCTTGGTAATTTATAAAATTTTCACTAGATGATGCACTGAAATAAGAAATGAATAAAGAAATCAGGATGATTGACCCAATGGGAACCCACTAATTAACTAGTAGTCATACTAGAGTGATTTAATATTGGTAACCATGTTAGGGCCCGTCTAATTAGAAAATCGATCATTAGACTGAATGTTAAAAACCACAAGCAATGTATTTTAATTAATGTGGGTCCACCAAATGTTAATAACCATAATATAATACATCCAATGGTGTTTATAGAAGAGAGCCCTATCGAGTGTTAAACACCACTCAAGAATCCATTTATGAAAATTCAATGTGGGACCCATTTGATGTTATCGGTCATATTAATCAAGCTAATTATAGTAATTACTAGGGGAGCATTAATGTTTAATCATGGTAGGAATTTCCTAATGTGATATTTGTAGGACCCACCTAATATTAGTAATCAATAAAGAAACTATGTAATTATGATAGGGCTATGGGACCCACATAATTTTTTTTTCTTTTTAATGGAGGGTGTCCCAGCCCTTTGGGCCGAACTAATCCCTACGGGCCCAGGGGGAGCTGGGTAAATCCCCTGTGGCCTCAGTATGGTAACGCAGTTTTAAACCCTCAACCCCCAAGAGCAAACCGTGGTCCTACGCCAACTAAGCTACCCCTCCAGGTTTACCCACATAATAAACACCAAAAGACCATCTAATATTAAGAGTCATAGCTAGTAGGATTCCTATAGAAACCATCAATATTAACAAGAGGTTTTTTCCTTATAGCTCCCTATAGCTTACCTATAGAGATGAGTTTTCCCTCCTCCTTTCCAAAAACTCTAATTTTCCCTACACCTTCTCAATGACAAGGGAAATGTCAAAACTACCCAAACCTTTTCTTGAGGCATCCTCATTCCTTGACTTTTACTTTCTTTTCTTTTTTTTTCCAGTTGGCATGTTTTCTATTTTCCACGTTCTTTATCAAACATTTGGTCATTGCACCCTGTGTGGCCTACCTCTATGTGTACAATCCACGTTTACCTATTAAAGTGAAATACGATACAATGAACATATTGTGAATGGTTGTTCATAGGATCAAAACTTTAAAAAATGAAAGGTGGGCCCTAAATAGGATAAATTAATTATATCTTCATTTCTTCTTTTATATAAATTGGTCTTTTTTCTATGATCCATACATTTTCTGGATCCTAACACCAAAAATCACATTGATTGATAGATAGCAAGGATGGAAGGCTCGTGAAACTTTAGTTGCATGAAAATAATTCTTAGAAATTATAAGGAGCCACCTTACAACTAATATCTTATCCCGAACATATAACGGGGCTTACTTATTTGCATGGAATTGAATTATCAAGGACTTAAAGAAATGAGTTCATTATTGTTAAAATTCGATCTATTAGTATGGATCTTAATTTCTAGGAATTCAAAAGAACCTATTATGTCATGAAATATAGGACATATTTATTCACATGAAATTGAATTCCTATAAATTCAAAGGAACTTATTTTACTATAAAATCCCTTCTCTTGAGATTTTATAACATGTTTGTTTGGATGAATATAATTCTGAGAAAGTCAAAGAAACCCATTTTACAATGGATTCCTTATCTTGGAAATATAATTAAAGATTTTTTTTTCATTGAATTGAATTCCTAGAAAATGGTGTCATCATCTTGTCATTTAAAAAAATATTGAAAAAAAATTATAAAGTTATTGACAATTTATTTCATTTGAAAACTAAGGTCAATCTTGAATTTAGCGTATAATATTTATGAAATAATTGTCAAACTGTTTAGTTCAAAATCAATTGAATGTTTTGGAAATTGGCAAACAACAACAATATTGAAATATTTTTTAATATTTAAATCTAGAAATATTTTATTCCATACATATCCATCCAAACACTCCCTAAGATCTAAAAGAATATAAGAAAATGCATATTAGATCACCACTTTTCAATTATATAATAATGCTACGTATTTTCATCCAAACTCATTTACACCATTGTATTTTCAACCCGCAAATGCGATAATACAAGTTTGACAACTTTCATTGACCAAATCCCATTCTATTTACAAGAAAGCATTTTTCTTATGTTATAGCCCACACTATGGGCATTTTAATCCTAAAATGGTGTAATTGTAGCTATAAGAAAATATTCAAACTTTGGGAAGTTGGAGGGAAAAGACATCTCTAGAGGTAAGTTATAGGGAAAAATCTCTATTAAAAAAGGTAGTGGGGCCACCATGGTAGTAGTTTCTCATAAACTTCCACTCCTATTTGCAAATACTCTTGACCCTTGTTTTGGTTATTTTCTTAACGAAAGATTGTTTTATACAACATATACTTGAATATTATAATATGAATGCTTTTTTTAAAGAAATTGAGATATTATAGGATACTTTCTAAGTTATCCAAACAGTTAGTAATTAGGTGTGTAGATTACCTTCTAAACTAGAAGATAATATAGCAAAATTTTTAGAAATATTTGATTTTCAAACACCCACTAAGCTAGGAGATAATATAGCGAAATCTTTATAAATATATGATTTTCAAACACCCCCTAAGTAGATATAAGATATTTGACCTCCCAACCCAATTTAAACTGCCTCATTTACCCTTCAACAACTCAACTAAATTGTGACATATTACTTAATTGTTGGGGTAACCTTTGCAACTTTCAAGATGTGTTTGTGTTGACATCTATATTCTTATCAATAAATGGGTAAAGTTTAGTCTGAGCACATACACATTAGCATGTACTATTCGACCCGTTTAATTACATCTCCCATCTTCAAGCCATCATTTCTTTAACATTTATTATCATGCTTTTGATGTGACCATTTAAATGAGTGACATTTGGAGTCATTTTTTTTATAGTGATTGGATCCATGACATTTATCACTCATCTATCTTCCTATCTTTGAATTATCATTTCTTTTTTCTTAATACTTCATATGAGTGACATTTGGAGTTATAACTTTTTTTAATATCAATTAGATTGATGACACTTGTCAATCATTTAGCATTCAATTTAGCTGGTAAATAGAGCTGTTTTTTCCAATTCAATCAAATACTATTGTTCATTTTCCAAACATTTTCCTCCCACCCTCACCTATATTTTATTTAATTTTTTAAAGTTATTATGGCAATGTTACCAAAGCAAATTGAGCTGGTGCCTCAGTTCATATCAAAACCTATATGATTTCTTCAACAATTGTCATTTCAAAGGTTTTACTCCTACTTTTACTTTTTTATTTATATATTATGTTGCGTACATATATGCTAACAAAATAACATATTTTTATAATACATATGTAATAGAAAAGAGTTTTTATAATTTTCTTATACTTTCTAATCAATTTAGATACAACTCTCTAGCTAATTTGGATGCAAGCCGAAGTGTACTAATCTCCTTTAAATAAGAGGGACTTCGGTCTCCCTATTTTCCAAATAGGTGGACTAAAAGTTTAATAGGAGCACAAATGCGGCTTGAATTCGGCTTGTCGATGGAGTATATTTTCAAAATTCAATGGAACCTATTGAAAGGACTATTTTGGATATAAAGAAATAACTTGATTATATTTTTATTTATTCTTTTCTTCTTAATTTACACTGATATTGTTTTTGATTTTTTTTATGCTTGTGGACATCCTCTATAACCATGATGACTTCATTTTCAAGATAAAATATAAAATTAACTATCAATTTATTTTATTAAATTGCAGTCATAAAATCTTTATCGGGAATGGGTGGCATAGGGAAAAAGGTATTTTTTAAACCTTTTTTTAATTCCTAGCTAAATCTAATCTCATCATATTTATTTTTTATTACTTATTTAGTAAATAATAAATTTTCTTATCAGCTATAAAAGTCATCAAAAGCGTCACTACAAGAAAATGTGCAATTAGCGTCGAAGTTATGCCCGCGGCCACTTAAACCAGACGGTATAAGACGACATTAATGCTAAAGCCCGATGAAGTGCGCTCTGTTTTAATCGTTCCCTCTCTCACTCATCGTTCTCTCCTGCTCACTCTCTCGCTCTCTCCTGCTCACTCTCTCTCCTGCTCAAGTCTTGGCGACGGCGAAACTTCCTCATCTCTTCCTCATCGATCCCTCTCTCACTCTCTCCCTGCTCACGCCATCCCTCTTTGCTCTCTCCCTGCTCACGCATCGCTCTCTGCTTGACGCCGAACCAGATCCTTCTCTTCCTCATCTCTCTGCAGCCCTTCTCTTCCAGAAGCAAATAGAAGAAGAAAGACAAGAAGACGAAAACCCTAACATCTAGGGATCTGCTCCTCGTTCGTAGCTGAGAAAGGTAGAACTCGAAAACCCTAAAATCCTTTGCTTTTGTATCAATGTGCACGAAGATTCCTTGGATTCGCGATCTTCTCTAGCTCTCTACCTCTTAATATAAATCATTTGCGCTTCGTTTGAGGCCGATTAGATCTAGAGTAGCTTTGGAGTGATTGATTGATTTCTTTTTGGTCAAGATGCGTTGGTTTTTAGCTCGTAGATTGCAGGTTTTTCTCTGTTACGATCGTTCAGTAATTGGAAAGATTAGATGTTGTTTTTAGGGTTTTATATATTGTTATTGTTATTGATTTACATGAAGCTGTTTGGTTTCCATTTTTTGAGCTTTTTATCTTTTGATTCTCTGTATATGCTTTTGAGTTTGTGAAGAACCTGATTCTCCTGAACATACAGACGAATTTGCCTTTTACTTTTACTTTATCTTTGCTTACTTTGTTGTATACAGAGCAATCCCTTCACTGATTTTTGTAGTGCAGGCTACATCAATATTTATCTGATTTGAAGCTAACTATGCATCAATTTATTTTATTGATGTCTCTTTCTTTCTGTTTGTATTCTTAGTTCCATGAGTTAGAGGATTTAGGGTTAAGGGCATTTATAGCATTGATGCTCCATTATGTGTGAATCGGCTCATGATTTTGGTGATTCGGAACATTGATCCGAAGGGACTTATTGGTGTCCAGATAAAATTTTACCAGTTTGGATAATGATGATGATGACCAGTTGGGAAGACTCAAGGTGACCATTGAATCTTTGGCCCATATATTACGGTTGGCAAATAGGTACAACAACAGTTTGGGAAATGGGTGAATGGGAAGACTCAAGGTGACTACTGAATCTTTGTCCATTCTGGAGGAGGCCTTCCCTATCCATGGTGAATCAATCAGATCCGACATCAGGGAACTTAGTGCTGGGCATCACCTATTTATATACATCTTGTCAGTCCATTCTTTGGCTTTCTTCAATCTATTTCATACATCTATTGGGTTGCTTTGCTATACCATCTCAGTTTTATAGGTTGTTTCATTAGAAAAAAAGGTCGAAATAATGATAGGGTTATGATGGTTAAGATTGTATTAGATAAAGATATGTGAATGTTATAAGTGCTCATGCTAATCAGCGTAAGCAAATTGATAAAAATAAAAATAAAAAAAACGGTGCTTGGTGTGTACACCCTTCAGGTACCATCAATGAAAGATGGATGGCTGGATTGGTGGAAAAGCCGGAAGCCCTACATGCCTGGGTTTTCCACTTTAGATAAAATTGGAGCATGTGGGGATGGCTATTGGTGGAGATGGATTGTGGATGGCAATATTGCTAGTAGGACCAATTTGGGGAAAATGGGTTGTTGGATTGAGTTAGATTGAGGGTGGCTCCGTGAAGATGAGGTTTGCTGATTTCTAGAACTATGTGTGCATGATTAGATTGATCTGGGGTTGGTTGAGTTTGTTAGTATTGGGACATTGCTTGTGGGTTCCATTTGATAGAAAATGGACAGTGGAATTGGGAGATATCAAGGGATTGGGGTTCCATTTGATAGAAAATGGACAGTGGAATTGGGAGATATCAAGGGCTTGGGACAAACCCATTTGAATGATGCTCGAAGTTTTGGTGACCCCAGATGCAATGTGATCTGTAATGTGACATGTGAGCTGTAATGTGATCCACCCTAATCAAGTGGGCTTGGAAATGGATGGTCTCCATGTTTAATATCTGAGACTCGCTTGAATCCTAAGAACTCGGTTGCCCTTTACACAGGTTACCTGTAGCTCTCTTGTCATCTATAATTGGTCATGACAAAGAACAATCACCATGTTAGGAAAATACAAAGTTTTCAAACTCATGAACCTTCCCTTTATATGCAAACAGAGTTTTGTTGCACTTGATCTCGTGGCCCCATCAAATGCAGGTGTAATCAGTTCACCCATAAATTAGTTTCTTGTAAATGTAAGTTCATGCATTTGATAAAACTTAAGTGACCCAAGTCCGAGTTTCTTTCGTAATTAGATTTACAGGTGAGTTAAGTGGTGTCAACCAATCTCAAAATATTTAAACACCACACTTAATACGATTGGATGGTGGTTTTTTCTGGTGATAAACTTGTTAGGGCCGTGGAACTTGCAAGACTACTTTCTTTGGAGAAGTCGCTGAAGGGTGCAATAAAACTTGTTACTGCCCTGAAACTTCCAATTTTGGCAGAGCGATTCAATGGCATCCTAGAGGTAATTCCCACCCAAAATGTCCTTACCATGAGTTGCACTGTATGTTTGATGTTCTATTTTAAGCTCATTAGTTTGAACTTTTGAATGTTTTCACCTTTTCTTTCTTTCAAAAAAGAGATGAGGTTGCCTGCCAGTGTGACAGTGGGGTCAGTTGCTTGTAAATTGTGAAACAGTATTCAAATGCTAATTTCTATAGAAAAGTTAATTCTAAAAAATAAAAATAAAAAACCAAAGTCAAGTCTTGAGGAAGCTGAATTTTGTTCTCGTGTTCTTAAACTTTATTACTTGTTCTGCCTTTTGTAGTTTTAGTAACAAACAATTAGCAAGATGAGGTTGATTTCTAATGTTGGTTAGCTAATCCCATGATGTGTATGGTTACAGGAAAGGTTGCTAGGGGCACTACCAGGTCCAAGCTCAGTGTCAGCCATTGCAAATGGTGTTGAAGTTCATCGAAGCACGCATGTAGTTGAGAACAACAGAGCATCAGAACCATCAAATCCCTTGCCTCCACCCAAGTTGCTTCCCCCACAGTTTTCTAAGCAAGCTAAATCAATAGAAACAGGTAAGATAGGAGACATGGGACCCAGTAAGAATGTTGGTTATGTTTGTTTGATTTATGCAGATGGTGATGACGAATTTGAGGGAGTCTAATTCGGATGAATCTTATGATCCATACAGTGAAGATGGTTATGATGATTCCATGAGGGGAATACATGATCCAAGCTGGGACTTGTGGGAGGAATGGACAGGATGGGATGGGAAGGTGCAGGCATCAGAGACTACACTTCACAAATCAATCCTTACATTTGATTGGATTTTGATTTTATCTTCATGAATGCTGAAAGGCATCTCAGAATAATTTTAAAGCCGTAAATAACATTGGGTTTTCTTTGTATTAATTGAACTAGTTGTGTGTATAGCCAAGTATATACTGCAGAGTTCCTTGTGAACAAGTATATAATTGAAGTTTTATTTGTGAACAAGTTAGTAGAGAAGGATCTAATATGAGTAAAATTAACAAGGGATTGAATGCATGAATATTGATCATAGGGTTACTGTACTTTTGAGTTGGTTGTAAACTGAAAGGTTATTTGGGTGCATTTGGTCTTTTGTTTCTTGTTTTTTGGGTGTATTTGTATATTTGGTAAATATTTTGACGCTAGATGCAGCTAATATAAAAAAAAAATACTGCTTTTACCCGCGGCCGTCTGACCGCCGCTAAAAGCAGTATTTTTCTAAAAAAAGATTCTACTTTTACCGGCGGCTAGGGCCTACAGCGACAGCCTTTATATCTTTTACCGGCGGCCACCTGACCGCCGCTAAATGTTTTACCGGCGGTCAGCGGCTGCCGGTAAAAGTAAAATTTAGGGGGACCCACAAAAACGCCGTTAAGATTTTTACCCACTCTATCTATACCGTCGCTAAGCGACGGCTACTGGAGCCACCACTAAAGCTTTTACCAGCGGCCAATACCACTTTTACCGGCGGCCGCCGGCCCCCGCTAAAAGTAGTTTTTCTTCTAGTGCGTAATGAAAAAAGAATCTTTAAAATAATAAATGACGAAATGAAAGTTGAACGAAAAGTGGAGAGTTTAGAAATAAGTTAAAGTATCTGAGAAGGAATACCTATTTTAAGTCAAGATAAATTGAAATTTTGAAAAGTTTTAGTTGCTAACTAGAGTTTAGCGGATCGAATGGTTTTGAATTTTAAATTAAGAATAAACTTTATTAAGAGATTTGAATTAATAATAAGATTTGAATCAAGAAAAGATAAAGAGGTTTTTATTGGAAAAATTCAGAAATATAGTCATTTATCCTGAAAGGTCATCGTAAATTTTGTAGCACTAATGGGGTCCTCTCGCCAATTTTTTATATTTTTTTATGCTTTTTCTTAGCGACGATAGCGTCACCATGGGCGACACATGGTTGACGCTAGCGTCTCACAAGCACCTCCTTCTTTCTTTCTTTCTTTCTTTCTTTCTTTCTCTCCCTCAATTATTATATAAGAAAAACAAACAGCGAAGATTAAGAGGGGGCAGTAGATAGTGGTGGACTTGTCACAAACCCACGAATTTAGATTTTCAAATCTTATTATGCCGACATGGAACACGGTTTCGGTTCCTCTCTCTGTCTGGTTTTGAAGCAGGAGAACAAAATCTGATCTTTCTCTCTTTACGCTTCTGTTTCTCAGTTGCTTTTGTCCTCTCTCTATCTTTCTGAAGAACCCGACCTCTCTTTCTCAGTCTATTAGGTGTTTTGGATTGATTTCGTTTTGTTTATGTAACTTTTTTAACTGATTTCTGATTTGATGCCATTTGCAGGAATTTCATCGGTTTTTATTGAAAATGATCACACCCAACATCTTAAATTTCTCTCTTCATCAATTTATATATATGTAGGGAAAGTTTCAAGTGCATCTATCCCTCACCATAGGGTGAGAGACACTTCCTATTTTTGCACATGAAGACAAGGATGTGTACCTCACCCTATGTCCTTGAAAAGTAACTTTTGTACTTGAAAATGCCCAATTATAGAAGTGTCACTCACCTTATGATGAGGGATGGATGCACTTGAAACCTCCTCATATATATATATATATAAATATATATATAAACACCTCAAGAAGGGAAGAAGAAGGTGGGGAAGGGCAGAGTGGTGCAGTGTGTGCAATGAGGGAGAGAGAGGGAGGGAGAGAAGAAAGAAAGAGGTTCCGGTACAGGTGTAGCAGATGGGTGTGCAAGGAGAGGCATAAAAAGTATTAGAAAATATAAAAAATTGGCGAGAGGACCCATTAGTGCTACAAAATTTGCGAAAACCTTTCGGGATAAATGGCTATATTTTGGGTCCTCAAAGATAAATTTTCACAAATGGAGGATTATTGTAAACTTTTTCTTAAAATCTCCCTCAAAATACTCCATCCAAATTCTTCCATCTCACTATTAGGAAACTATGATATTTGGATTCTAAAACTGACAGATTGGTCAAAATTAATTAAAAATTAAAATCAATTTCAAGTCTAAGAGTTGCTTTTTAAATTAAATCGACATTATTTAAATATAATTAGGTTTAATTATTTTAATTAGAATTTTAAATAATTTGAGTTACTAGGTTTTAAAAAATTAATTTAAAAATCAAACTCATTCTTTTCTTTATATAAAGAGAACACGGGAGAACGATAAAAGAATAACAATATATGATTACTCGCTCTCTTTTGTTGCATTCTTACTTAGTTGGATTCTTTCTCCTAATTGCATTGTAAGTATTTAGTGGTCTTCTTTTCTTTCTTGTTTCTCTAAGCATTTCTTTTTCCGTTTGTATGTGGTATATGCATGGATGAGCTGTTGTCCTGCGTCAAATTGATCTAAGAAGTGTCAAATCACATGTTCTTGTCAAGGCAAACCATTTCAAGGGAAAATATGAAATTCAAATGTGGTTTTGTCGCTATGGCAGCGAAGAGCTAAGCTAGACAATGAAAAGTTCTGTATTCTAATTGGACGAAATTAGGAAATTGATTGGCAATTCATTTAATTATCTTATTTTTCTCCTTCTTAGAACAACATTCTTTAATTTACTCTTTCAATTTTATCATTGTGATTTTCTTTTTGTTATTTTTTTCAGTTTCTATGTAAGTTGTCCTTGCCAAGTGTAAGTAGTACATATTACTTTTGGTGGTTAATTGATAACAGGAGCATTGGTTTGAGCTTTTAGCTGTACATATTCATCCCTCCCAGGATGGAATGTACTGAATGCCTAACCAAGTTCAGCCTATTTAATTATTTGTACATAGTTCAAATAATGATTCTAAGTGTTGTAGTGCATGAAATCGCTTCAAGATCCCATTTTTAGTTTTTCTATTTTTTTTTTCTTTCTTTCTAAAACCCAATGCCCAAGTGTTGCTGTAGTTTTTAATTTTTGTTCTAGAGTTATAACACATTTGGGAATTCAGGTTACCCAACTGAACCTGACCCAAGCTGAATTACCTAACACGTCCATTCAATGTGTCCATTTGAATAGTGACCTAATGATAATAAGTGTTTAACTGGAAGTAACACTTGAAAATTGGCTTCCAAGTTTAACAGCCAGGTTAAATTTTCATTGATGCAAGGCAGTATTCTTAAATCCTTAGACCACTAACATTGAATGTAGGCTGTTTTTCAGGGTTGTAAGCGGCGACGGATGGGCGGACACAAGTGTTGCACCCTCGTGATTTAAAAATCCCTTAGATATTATTTTAAAAAATTCAGTTTTATTATTTAATGTATTCACTTGATTATATACCACACCACCAAAATAAAAATTCTGGTTCCGCCATTAAATGTTTCTCGATCTTGAGAAGTAGGAAATGGAGTCTTAGAATTTTGCTAGAGTTGGGTGGTATTCGGATGCAAAATTCAATGATTTCAGCGGTAGAAAGATCTTTCAATTCTGCCAGAATTGGGTGGTATTGATGCCAAATTTCAGCCTTGGAAGGATTTCTGGAGATGGGTGAGAAAAGCGGTAGAAAGATCTTTCAATTCCGCCAGAGTTGGGTGTTATTGGATGCCAAATTTCAGTGAAGGATTTCTGGAGATGGATGAGAAATGAGAATCATCTTATTACTGTTATAGCTGAGATTTTAAACTTTCATGAGAAGAAAAAATGTTGTATAGAGAAGAATAACAGAGAAAATAGATAAACAAATGGGGAGTAGAATAGATTAAGGTTATTATGCAAGTGAAGTGAAGTTGTAAATACCATTGGCACTTAAAATAAATATTTATTATATTCCATTCAGATGGATGGAGTGGAAGGGACAATTTTGAGGAATGAAAACGGTGTCTAATGCTTGGACCATCTCTGTGTTTGGGGCTGCATCGCCTAATGGTTGGACCATCTCTGTGTTTGGGGCTGCTCGGATGCAAAAAGATACATAAGAAAATATTATACTAGAGTATATGATTTTTTATTTTCTAATATGAAAAAACTTATATGTTTGGTAACTCAAAAACTTAAGAAGAGATTCTTTTTTTTCCTAAAAAAAAAAAAACTCTATACCTTTTTTTATAGCTCCTCTCTACAAAATTTTCTATAATATAAAGATCTTTCAAAACATGGCTTTACAAAAGTTCGATCACCTTTCACCCTTCTAAAAAGAAAGTATAATTGTTTGGATGATAATGTCAATAACTAAGGTAGTTGTGACGGTGATGATAATCTTGGTGGTGGCCATGATGGTATGGTGATGGTTATGACGATAATATGATGCTAAATGGTGGCGATAATGATGATGAGTGGTGAGTGATGGTGATCGCAAAGGTGATGGTGGTGGTGATGGTCATGGTAATGATATGATGTGATGGTGCTAGTGATGATGTCATTGATTGTGATGACAATGATGATGATCGGGTGTGATGATGACGATGGGATGAAATAGTGTTGATGATGTTGATGACGATGATGGCAACGATGATAGTACGCATGGTGATGATAATAATGATTGGGTGGTAGTCATGATGATGGTGATGATGACGATAATGGTGGGGCGGTGGTCATGGTGGTGATTTTCTCCAATGATGAAAAAAAAGGTGGAAAAGTATACTTGAGTAGTTTGGATTTCAAATGTGGCAATAAATTACACAAAAATAAAAGCATTATATATATAGCTAATTGGTAAGATTGTATTGAAAGAAAAAAGGGCAGAAGCCCCTAGGACAAAGAGAAGAAAAAATGCACCACAAGAAAAAAAGCAATATAAAGTACGGCACTCACCAGACCAGGGAGGAAGCAAAAGGCAGCTCAAAACTGACAGAAATGGAGCAAAGCCCAAAATAAAAGCAAGCCCAACAAAGGCCAAAAACCAGCACCCAGGACTATAACTACAAAGAGAGCCCTACAAAGCAAGCCAAAGCAAAATACTAAGCGCAGAACACGGATGCTGCAAAGCCAGGGGCACTAACCATGCCTGAAGAGGAGCTGAAGGAGCAAAGGAGGACTCCACTTCACCAAGCAGCCAGGAAACTCATAGCAGGGGCAAAACAGGATAAAAGAGGGCACGTACAGAGAGCACATGTTATTCACCCCATCCAAAGGCTCTCAAAATTGAATGAGGGGAGATAGTCGTTCTTGAAGAGGAACTGAACATGCTGCTACGACTGTCATGGAACACCATCTAGGCCGACTTCAGGGAAGGCAATTTGCAGCAGTGCTTAGCTTCATTCCATAAGAACCAGAGAGTATTGATGGCTTGGAAGAGGATTGCAACTGCAATTTTTCTTCCTAGGCCATCAACACCTTTAGCTAAAGCTGTCCAGATAAAAGTGGTAGAGAGAGGAGGGCCAGGGGGGTTGCCTGCTTGGCTGAGGAGCCATAACTAGAGCTGTTGTGCTAAGGAACAAGAGAAGAAGAGATGAAGATCTGATTCACTATTACTGTGGCAGATGTAGCATCTGGAAGCCATGGAGCAACCAATTTGCATTGCCCAATTGTAGGAGTTTTCAGGAGAAGAAGACGCCAGCTGAAGCAGGAGAGTTTAGGGTTGATGACCTTGTTCCACACTAAACTAGACCATTCTACTGCTTCACCTCTGGACCTTAAGGTGTTCCAGGCTAATTTTAGGGAGAGATCCCCTGAAGCGTGACCTTTCCAGGAAAGTTTGTTTGGAACAGAGGAGTTTGTGAGCTTTTGGCACACAAACCTTTTCCCAATTCACCATATTACTCCTCTTTTTTCAGGACTAGAGGACCACATAAAGTTTCTCATTAGCCTTTCAATCTGCAAACAGGTTTTACTCGGGAGGGGAATAACAAGGGAGGTGTGAAGGGGAATAGAGGAGAGCACATGCTTAACCATAGTCAACCTCCCTACAAAGGAAAGACATTTGGCCTTCCAACCATCAAGCCTTGCTCGGATAAGGAGCAGCTCTAAAATATTTGGGCTCTTCTAGCTGAGCATTTTCCCATATAGAGGTTGCTCTTCAAGAGGTTAAAGCACTGGCCGGAAGAGGCTTGATACTTAGAGAGCAGCTCTTTGATTTGTCTCAGCCTTGACTTGAAAGCTTTGGGGAAAAACAGGATGTCATCGGCGTGATGCAGATGACAGGGAGTGGAAGGCACTGGAGATATTGGCACTATTTTCCTTGAAGACCTTAGCTGCTCAATGTGGAGGCTAAAAACCTCCTCTGCAAGAATGAGCAAGTAGGCAACAAAGGGTACCCTTGGCACAAACCACAATAAAAGGAGAAGAAATCATTGGACCTATTATTGATTAAAACGGAGCCTTTACTAGTACAGATCATCTCCCTAATCAGATTGATCCAAGCGAAAGAAAAGTTGAAGAACTTGAGGGCTCTGAAGAGGAAGTTCCAGTGGAGCTTGTCAAAGGCTTTGGAGATATCCAGCTTCAAGCACACAGAACCACCACTGATCTTCGAATTAAGCTTTTGGATAAGATCATGTGCTAAGGCCACATTATGATGGATAGACCTTCCTTTAACAAAGGCAGATTGGCTGTGGGAAATGAGGAAAGGAATGATGGTAGACAGCCTTGAAGCTAAAATCTTGGAGGAGATTTTGTATATAAAATTTAGGAGGCTGATAGGCCTAAAGTCAAAGAAGGATTATGGCGAGGAAACCTTGGGGATAAGGGATATGAAGAAAGCATTAGTTTCTCTTAGTAGATGACCTGAATAGAAGAAATGGGTGACAGCCACAGTAACTTCTCTGCTCACTAAGTGCCAACAGCTAGTGAAGAAAACTCCAGAAAACCCATCCGGCCATAGGGAGCTACTAATCTTAAGGTGGAAAACTGTCTTTCTACTTTCCTCCGGAGAAGGGACTGCAACAAGTAACCGGTTTTGAGCCTCAGAGATAGAAGGGCCGGCCAAGAGGAAAAGATCTTCATCCGGAATAACAGAATCAGCTTGGAACAGCTTGGAAAAGAAAGAGGTTGCCTTCTCTTTGATCTGGTGACCATCTTCGAAAAGAGTCCCATTGACCGTGATCTTATCGATGCGGTTGCAGATACGTTTGGCCTTGGCTGAGAGGTAGAAGAATTTAGTGTTTCTATCCCTATCTTGTAGCCACTTCACCTTAGCCCTCTGCTTCCAATGAGTGCACTCCGCGTTGAGCCAATTATGAAGGGAGGCTTTGGCTTGATTCAGGTCCCTAAGGAGGGAATCACTAGGCTGAGCTTCGAAAGCAACTTCCTTGGCCAAAACTTGGGATTCAGCCTCTGCTATATGATTCTTGAAGTGGCCAAAGACTTCTTTGCTCCAAATCTTTAGACTGAGCTTAAGAATCATTAATTTGGAAGCCAAGATGAACTAGGGAGATCAACTGCAGGGAGCAGCCCCACTGTCCTCTACTATCTTAGAGAAAGAGTCATGAGAGAGCCACTTTTCCTCAAATCTGAAAGGCCTATTTTTTAAGGAAAGGCTTTGCCTGTGGGAGAGGATAATGGGGCTGTGATCAAAGGAGATTCTGGGAAGATGATTGACCATTTCATCCACAAAAGTATCAAGCCAAGTAGAATTTGAAAAGGCTCTGTCTAACCTAGCTGCCACAAAGGCTTGACCTTGCCTGTTATTAGCCTAAGTGAAACTATTACCTCTGCATCCCAGATCTTTCGAACAGGAAACCTGGGCCATTTCAGTGAAGTCCTTGATCGAGGCAGAGGAGGGAGGACTAATGCTGAGCTTTTCTTTGGCTAGAAGGATGGCATTGAAATCACCTATCACACACCAAGGCTTTATGGAGATAGAGGTGTTGACTAGATATTCCCAAAGATTTCTTCTTGGCCTATAGTCAGTTGAGCTATAGACAGCTGTAATAGAACTGGGAGGAGAGAGGAGGAGCTGAGATGGAAATGGATATATGCTGGGATGATTGGTCTATAAAAGTGAAATCAAAATTGGAAGTTTGGTTACAGAGGCACCAGAGGGAATTTTTTGTGTTAGAGAAGGAAGGGGAGAAGCCAAAGGGAGAAGCCCCATTGGAAAAGGAGTCCAATGTAGACTTAGGCTCTGAGAGGAAGAGGATATCAGGGGAATGGACAACTAATAGATGGGAAACCATTGTTTTTGTAGGGGTGTTGCATATACCCCTACAATTCTAGTAGATTACTTTGACAATTTAGTAACTAATTTGGGGGGAGAGCCAAGGGACATTGGACCTGAGGAAGGGAGAGCTTTGCCTTCGTGTTTTCGTCTAGCTTTCACCTTGAAAGAGGAGAGGTCAACCACTAGGGAGCTATCACTATTGGTATCAGTGTTGGGAAGAGAGGGTATAGGATTAAGGGAAATGGATGAGCTAGAATTTGTGGCCGAGACTAAAACCTGTTCAGGGATGATCCTCTTTAATTTAGGTGGAGCAGCTTGCAATCTTTTGAGGTTGGAAGTGGAGAGGGTAGGATCTGCAAGAGTACAATTCTCCAGGATGGAGAAAGGGTTGAAACAATCCAAGGTAGGTGCCAGAATTCTCTCCAGGATCTCAAAAACTACGTCCCGAGGGGAGAGCTGAGAGAGGGTTGTCTAAGGGGAGGGGATCAGGGGAGGTATTAGATGGGGGCTCTTTGACCAAACTGTTATGGGAAGGGACGACAGAGGCTATTGGCTCAGAGAGGGGGAGCCTTGCAGGTGCCTGAGAGGTCTGGGAGCCTTGCACCTTGGGATGGGCCTCTAGTTCCTGCTTTGAGCCGGAGTCTGCTGTGATAGGGGAGACGAGTTGGCTAGTTGCATCCTTTGATCCAAAGTCCTCTAAGATGGTTGGAGCAATCAGGACAGGCGATTGAACAGGGGTCTTTAACAAGCCTGGGTTCATTTTGAAGGGACACTTAGTGGATAGGTGGCCGGCCGAGAGACACTCAAAGCATGGAATGGGTTCATATTGAACTTCTACTTCAACTGAGTCTTCTCCTTCTAGTTCGACTGTGATGGACCTTGGAGAAGGGTTAGCCATATTCAAAAGAACCTAAACTCTGGCAAAGGAGAAGGAGCATGGGTGGAATGGTGGCTCGGATTTTTTTTTTTTTTTTTTTTTTTGCTAAAAGGCAATTGTATTAAAGGAGGGAGAAGAAAAAATAAAGGCAAAATGCCCCCAGAGAAACAACCAAAGAGATTACAAAAAAAGATCAAAAGCAAAAAACCATTTCACCAAGCTAACAGGGCCGAGGAATGGAAAGGAACCTGCAAAACTCTAGGATGGATCTGCCAGAGAATGGTTTAACCAACTTTCTTAGAGACGAAAAGATGAGCTCTGCAAGGTGGATCTTGGCCTTCAGCTGAGAGGCACGGGAGTTTCTGAATAGGAGATCATTCCTACATTTCCACATGACAAATATAGTGGAAAGGAAAATTGCAGCAGCCCCCTGAGTCGCCATCTTGTCACAACTAGCAGAGAGATGATGCCAGATCCAAGTGGGGGAAGGTTGAAGATTGGATGTAACACCTGCTCCTAGGGATGAAAGTGGGCCGGGCCGAGCCGGGCTTTGACAGGCCCTAGGCTCGGCCCTAGTATTTTTCAGTAGGCCCTAGCTCGGCCCTAGCCCTAAAGGGCCTCAAAAACCCTGGCTCGGGCTCGGCCCTTATTAAGTTATGAGGCCCTAGGGCCGGCCCTTTGAGCCCGACTAATGATATAACACTAGCTGAAAGAAAATATTTTTCGGAAAAAAAAAATTCCTGTAGGAATTCAAAGAAATCTACATATGCAAACCAGAACAAAAAATGGTCAAATGCATGCATTCATCCCATATTCTCATTCCCATAATTTGGATTGCAGCAATAAAATTAACTAAAATAAGAAAGACTCCATAAAAGCAAAGGGAGCCCAGTTCCAACACTCCTTAATAGAATAAAATAAAGTTCAATAGCATTATCAAACTCCAACAATAATACAAATCAAATTAAACTTCAATAGCATCATAGAATAAAATAAAGTATTCGGCTAGCATCATAAAATAAAGTCTCTAGCATCACCAGCATCACCTATAACAACAATAATAGAGCATTGTTAATAAATAATAATAACAACAAAAGAAAGGTTGTTCCAGAGTTACAAGACTTTAAAAAATGACTTCTAGACCATTAATATACATGCATCCTCAAGGTTGTTTAGGGATTATTTATATTGGATTAAAATTAGGGTTTAAGGTTTAGTGCTTAGGTTTAGGATTTATGGATTATTTAGTGCTTAGGGTTTAGGGATTATTTATATTGGATTAAAACTAAGGTTTAGGATTTATGGATTATTTAGTATCATAGATTCATATATGTATTATATACTGTATAGTGTACACATACATATAATATATGGATTAATATATGTAGGCCCTATGGCTTACTGCTTAGGTTTAGGATTTATGGATTATTTAGTTTTTAGGGTTTAGAGATTATTTATATCGATTAAAACTGAGGTTTAGGATTTATGGATTATGTTATATCATATATGTATTATATATTGTATAGTCTACATATATATAATATATGTAGGCCCTAGGGCTTACGAGCCGGGCTTCATCAAGCCCGAGCTCGGCCCCTTTAAGTAAACGGGCCTCCTACTAGGCCCTAGCTCGGCTCTTTTGTCTTTTGAGCCGAGCTCGGGCCGAGCCTATGACGGGCCGTCCGCGGGCGGCCCTAGGACGGCCCGGCCCACTTTCACCCCTACCTGCTCCTTGAAGAATCCAAGACCAAATTGTAGCAGCAAAATGACAGTGGAAAAAAAGGTAAAGAGTAGATTCTGAGTTGGACTTGCAGAGACAGCAACAATTAGCCAGACTAAAGCCCACAGATTGAAGCCAGTCCAGAGTTGGTGTTTTGCAGTGCAAGTGTCTCCAAGCGAAGAAAGAGATTCTGGGAGGCATCAGGGAGTTTTTGATGAGAGGCGCCCAAGCAACTTCCATATCTCTAGAGCGAAGGAGATTCCAAGCTTCTTTGAACACAAGATCCTTACCTGGGTGGGATTTCCAGCTGATGAGGTCAACAGAATCCTGATGGAGGGCTAAGTCCTGTAGTTTCAGCCTGAGAAGCTCGGCAGAATTAGGGGGGATATCATCAGGGATCACCCATCTATTAACGAGAAAGAGAGTTGATTCTCTGGTTGAAAGGGAAGGAGAAGGAGGGGAATAGGGAAGTCAGGCTGGAGTCCTCCGCCCAGCTATCATGCCAAATACTCACAAGAGTGCCATTACCAACGATCCATCTAGAACCAGAGTGGATAAAGTGGGCCGCCTATCTGATATGGTGCAAGATACACAAACCAGATCTTGGGGTAGTTGGACTCCAGAGAGAGGACTTGTGGAAGTACCTACTTCTCATCCAGTTCGCCCAGAAAGATTGAGAAGAGGTAGCCTGCCAACCAAGCTTAATAAACGAAGCCTTGTTCTGCTCCTGAAGACGTCTAATGCCCAGGCCACCTTCATCAGTGGGAAGACAGACCACCTGCCAACGGATGGAGTGCCTTTTGGAATGAGAAAGGTCTGTTGACCACAGGAAGTGCTTCATCAGACGGTCCAAGTGATTTATCACTAATTTAGGAACTGGGAGGACCAAAGCAATGTGAGTTGCAAGGCTGCCAAGCACATGTCTGATTAGAACTTTGCGACCAGCAAAGGATAGGAGCTTTGTTTTCCAGCCCGCTAGCTTGGAGATGAATCTGTCGATCAACTGGTTAAAATGATGCTTCTTAGGCGTGCCAAGAACTAAAGGGGCGCCGAGATACATCGAGGAAAGGGGAGAACCATGGAGGTTTGTCTGCTCCTGAATCTGTCTTCTTTTCCTAGCAGAGCATTTACCAAGGAAAAGTTTGTTTTTCCTTAAGTTGATAGCCTGACCAGAGCAGCTTTGGTAGGTGCCTAAGACAAGATTAAGAGCAGTCAAACTAGGTTTGTATCCTCTGAGGAATAGTTGAATATCATCAGCATAGAAGAGGTGGCAGGGGGTGAATTAGACTTTGGAAAGAGGGAAGATGAGGCCATTTTCTATCAGCTTGTGGAGGTTAAGGCTAAGGATTTCCTCTGCAATAATGAATAGGTAAGGAGATAGGGGATCCCCTTGTCTGAGACCACAGGAGGAAGGGAAAAATCCACAGGGGGATATGTTAATAAGCACTGAGCCCTTGGCTGTAGAGATGCACTCTTTGAAGAGGGAGATCCATTACTCAGAGAAGCCAAATAAGGCAAGAGACTTAAGCAAGAAGGTCCAACTGAGCTTATCAAAAGCTTTAGATATATCTAATTGCAGACATAAAGCTCCACCACTAATCTTGGTATTGAGCTTTTGGAAGAGTTCGTGAGCCAAAGCTATATGATGATGGATGGATCTACCTTTGACGAAAGCTGCTTGGTTGGGGGATATGATAGTGGGGAGGATTCCTGCCAGCCTGGAAGCCATACTTTTGGATTTATAGGAGAAATTGAGAAGGCTAATAGGCCTAAAATCTTCAAAAGAGCTGGGGGAAGGAGTCTTGGGGATGAGGGTGAGGAGGTAAGGGTTAATAGCTTTGTAAAGCTTTCTGGAAGAGAAAAAATGCTGAACAACCTTGATCATAGAGGCGCCAGTAATGGACCAGGTTGAAGTGAAGAAGGAGCTAGAAAAACCATCAGGACCTGGAGCACTGTTTTTGTTGAGAGCAAAGACAACCTTCTTGATCTCTTCAGCAGCAGGCCAGGAACAGAGGAAGGCATTCTGCGCAAGGGAGACTTTGGTGCTATCCACTTGAAACAGATTTTCATCCATGACCGAATCACGAGATTGAGCTACAGAAGAAAATTAATCAATAGCCAGGAGCTGGGTTTGTTTATAAGGGTCCTCTACCCAGTTGCCATTTGAAAGAATCTTGGAGATGCGATTAATCACCCCTCTAGACTTGGCAGCAGCATGGAAGAAGGAAGTGCTTCTGTCATCTTCACTCAGCCATCTGGATCTAGCTTTTTGACACCAGTGAGTCTCTTGAACTTGAAGCCAATTATGCAGGGAAGATTTAGCAGTAGAGAGGTCTTGATGAAGGGAGTCAGTCGGGCCAGCGTCGAGGAGCTCTCGAATGGAAAGGACATTAGATTCAGCTTGAAGAACTTTAAGATTGATGTCCCCAAAGACAGACTTATTCCAAGTCTTAAGGATACTCTTCATAGATTTCAGATTTAGGGCTAAAATGAATTGGGAGTGGCCAACTAACTCGGAGCTCCAGTGATCAGCAACCAAGTTAAGAAAATCTAGGTGTTGGACCCACATGGATTCAAACTTGAAAGGCACATTGGCAGGGAGAAGCCTCTGGTTATGGGACAGGAGTAAGGGGCAATGGTCAAAGGAGTATTTGGGAAGGTGGGATAAATGGGGATCTGAGAAGGCTGAAAACTAGTGGGGGTTACAAATGATTCTGTCTAGCCTAGCTGCTACATAGGCTAAGCCCCTACGGTTATTAGACCAAGTGAATTTGTTTTCTGAATATCCCATGTCTTGCATACCAGAGGAGAGCATCATCAATTGGAAATCTTTGACAAAGCGGGATAAGTGGAAGCTTAATTTTTTCTGAAGCAGAGAGAGTGGAGTTGAAGTCCCCCAAAAGACACCAAGGGAGACTAGAGATAGCTTTGGAAGCTATATAGTCCTAGAGAACCCTTCTGTGAACATAATTGGTAGATCCATAAACTCCGGTGATAAAGCTTTGGCTGCCATTGGAGAGGTTGGTGAAGGAAACAGTAAGAAATTGGCTAGAGAATTCAAGTAGAGAAAAGTTGAGGTTAGAGTTTTCTTTAAAGAAACACCAAATCGAACCTAAGGAAGTGGGGTTGTTAGAAAAGAAGCCATCATACCCAAGGGTAGACTTCAGAGAAGGGGGGGGGTGTGGGGGGGAAGTTTTAGGTTCAAAGAGGAAGAGGATGTCTGGGTGGTGGGAAGAAATCAAGTGGTGGAAGGCTCTGAGAGTAGGGGAGTTAGCTATCCCCCTGCAATTCCAAAAAATGACTTTTATCATTTGGAAATAGTTAGGGGAGGGAGGTTACCATTTAAGCTCCTAGTGCTAGGACGGCCAGAGGAGGAAGCTGGGTGGTTTATTTTTTTCTTCCTCATTTTTTTTTTCATGGTATAGGGGGAGAGATCTATCACCAAATCAATACCATCAGAATGGGTAGAAGGTTCCAAGGCTTGGGACTGAGGGGAGGGGCCAGGGGGGACAAGGGGTGGTCGCAGTCAAGATTGGGAGGAGAGGAAGCCTTACTGACAGGGTCATCTAGGGGGAGAAGATTGGAATGAGGAGTAGAAGCAGTTGGACCTTGGAGAAGGGTTAGCCACATTCAAAAGAACTTGAACTCTGGCAAAGGAGAACATCCTCTGCTTAGCAGTGATATCGTCAAGACGAAGAGGCTTCTTGATTGAGACCGTGATCGACAGAAGAATGTCACTACTCCAGCAGTGGAAGGGGATACCTCATAGCCTGATCCAGACAGGAGCTTCCGATGGCCAAGAGGATTCATGCTGACCTGGCGACTAGGGATGAAGGAGGATTTTTTTTTCCTTCCATTAGGAGGGGACTAGAGCCTACCAGAGCTTCTTTATCCTCCTTGGAGTGGAATCTAAATATGAAGTTACCCTTTTCTGTTAGGGAAATCAGAAACGGCCTAGACAGGCGCCATGAGGAGACCACCCATTTTTCCAAAGCTTCCAGCTAGGTCTTCGACTGACAAATTTCCCAATAGCAGAGTGAGAGAAGGATGGTTTGCTGGAGTTTACCATCTAAAGGGGATCCTAATAGTGAGTTTACCATCAAGCAAAACCGGATGGGGGTTGGGGGGAGGGGGAGAAAAGACTGAGTGGAAGAGGGCAGCCGACGGGGGGTGGGGGGGACCAAAGAGGGATTGCCAGAGGGATTGTGGAGGGAGAAGAAGCTGCAGATGGTTATGAAGAAGAAGTAGCTGGTCGTGCTCCTAGGGAGGGAGTGTGGCTGTAGACAGAGAAGGGGATATGGCTGGGGAAAGGGAGGGAGGGGGGTTAGATGAGATAAGAGGGTTAAAAGAGGGTTAGGGAGGAGGAGGAGAAGGGGCAGGGGGGTCAGGTACCTGGGATTAGCTGGGGAGAGAGCCGCCAGAGGAGAAGGGTTAGGGTTTGAAAGTGGGCAAGGAGCTGAGGTGGTAGGGGGAGGGTCAGAAAAGGGTTGGTGAGGTGGAGGAAAAGGAGCATGGGTGGAATGGTGGCTGGGATTAGCTCGGGAGAGAGCCACCGGAGGAGAAGCGTTATGGGTGGAAAGGGGGCAAGGAGCTGAAGTGAGATTCGGAAGCCGGGTAGGGGGAGGAAGGTGGGGCTTGCCCTGAAAAGAGCTGCTCTGATTGAATAGCTTCACTTTGTCCCTGTGCTCCAGCAGGAATTGACCCAATGAAGGGAGTTGGTGGCTGGTATGAGGAAGAGGGGATTGAAAGACTGAAATCGTCTCACCATCTAGATGAGGATTGGAGCTTGGGTGGAGAGTGGTGATGGGGAGTAGGAATGAGTGAGAGCCCGAAAAGCTGGGGAAAGAGGGCAGGAGGTCGGCTTTTAGGGAGGCTTTGGTCTTTATAGGAAAACGGCGAGGGATAAGTTGGCGGATGGGGGGCATCGCTTAGTGTTGAAAAGCATTATATATATAATTAACTACTAATGACCTTTACTCTTACACAAAAATAAAAGCATTATATATATAATTAATCTAATAATGACCTTTACTCTTATCAGTTAGATTAAAATGTTGTTTTGATTTTTTTTTTTTTGGGGAATTTACCAAATAAATCCCTGTAGGTCCCTATACCACTCATGGGGTCCCAAAAAAATCGTATTATTGGATTAGGTCCTCAAGGGCTGTATTTGTATTTTTTTTTTGTATTTTGGCTATATGGCCGATATCGGCCATAAGCAGTTACACCCATCACGCGTTGTGGCCCCTTTCCCTTTTCGTTCGACCATCACTTTCCCCCATTCCCTTTTGTCTCTCGCTGTCAACACTCTCCCCCTTTCCAGTGGTCCCAAGTAGGTGGTCCCAAGCACTTTGGCGCCAATTTTTCGAAGGTGGCTGGCATGGAGGTATGTTTCTTCCTCATTTCAACCCTTTTTCTTTGTGCCTTGGATTTTGAATGAAGACATGTTGTTCTAGGGTTCGGTTTGATGGCTCTGTTATTCTCTTCTTCTTCTCCTCATCTTCCCATCTTCTTCTCATCTTCATTACCCATTGTGCAGACGTGATATCTAGATCTCCAACTTTAAATTTGACATATTGAATTGTATATGGCCGATATCGGCTATATTTTATAAATCTCCCCCAAACTCTAACCCCTAGCAGGAAAATGGGCTAAAACCTAGGGCTTGGCTTGGGCTCGAATGTGTGAAGCAAGAAGCCAAGAACTACAACAAGCATACATGTGATATTATGGCCAGAAGCAACTAGGAAAATGACATACAGAGCAATGTGGCCATACTGGGAAAAAAATTGTAACCTCGACAAAATTATAAAATTTTAAACTTCTATTTCATGCTGATTGCTGGGGCCTGGGGACTTCAACCTTATTAAATAGCACCATGTGAGAAGATAGCACTACCTCAACACAAAGACATGAGAACATGTTCCTTAGGGTAACAAGTTTTCCTGACACTTCAAATCCTGTGGAATAACTTACATATGCAGAACTAAAAAGTGAAATATTAATAATAATAATGGAATAGGAGCCATATCCCCAGGTCTCCCACCAAAAACAACCAAGAGAACTACAACAGAGCCAACAAAGGAATCAACTCTAATCCACCACTTGCTTTGCCAACTGATCAGTTATCTCATTGGCAAATCTCCCTTTTTTCCTGATGGTAAATCATTTATGAAGTTTCCTTTTCATCTTCAACTGAGTAGGCTATTCTGCAT
This sequence comes from Cinnamomum chago, assembly GCA_038049695.1. Taxonomy (NCBI): domain Eukaryota; kingdom Viridiplantae; phylum Streptophyta; class Magnoliopsida; order Laurales; family Lauraceae; genus Cinnamomum; species Cinnamomum chago. The sequence goes on along the minus strand of CP142462.1, from coordinate 21,510,024 downwards.
TAGCATTTTTCCATTAGATAGGATAGTATTTTCCCATTTTCCAAAAGACAGAATATGGATTTTCCCCCATTTTTCCATTGATTGAATTTTTCTTTGATCTGAGTCCTCACAGCCATAAGATACCATTTATAGTCTGTAAGGGAACTAATTTATGCTTTACTCAAACTTCAAACTTAAGTTACCGACATTCATATTCTTTTGCAGGAAGGTGAAGGACAAGCCCCCAAGTCTCCGAAGGTTCTACTATACCACCAAAGCCTTCAAGTGTCGGAGGGAATTCGGCAAGGAGAGGTATACTGTATCCCACAAAATCAATTACACATTTCAAAGTATCGATGCACATTGTTATTGGATATATTCGTTTTGTACTTGCTAACCACATTTGACAATTGTTACGTTGCTAGGATTTTGGACGGCTGAGATGCATACCAACCAATCCGGACCGAAATATATGGCAGCTGACAAAACAACAAAAGGCATACGTGAGGCAGACGGGCCTCCACTACCTAGCAGAAATCGATCGCATGGTCATTGATCATGCGCTAATAACCGGTCTAGTCGAAAGGTGGCGCCCGGAGACAAATACCTTCCACTTTCCGTCGGGTGAAGCAACTGTCACCCTGGAAGATGTTGCATACATCTACGGCCTACCCGTAGATGGCCCATTTGTAGCTGGACGAACTTTCCCGGGGAAGTTCGTAGCGTCGGTGTGCGAGGAGGTACTTGGCATTCAACCGGAGAAGCGTGACTACCATGGTATAACAGTGAAGTTCAAGTGGCTTGAAGACAATTTTGCAGCTGCCGAACTTGAGAAAAAAAAGAAGCATAAAAAATACAAGGATTACGAGATCCGGGCAACGCGAGCCTATCTCTTCTTTCTAGTGTCCGGTCAGATCGTTTCGCAGACTACTGGTGCCCGTGGACCGGCCTACATACTAGAGCTGTTCAAAGAATTTAAACCGTATGCCTGGGCACCGACTTGTCTCGCGAACCTGTATAGGATGTTGACCAATGCCTCTCGATGGGGTCCGGAGAAGCTAGTTGCTGTGGAAGAGGGGAAAGATAAGCAAGGTGAGCTTGAAGGGCACATGTGCAGGACGCCAACCGGGCCTCTACAGCTATTACAGGTCTTTATTCTCATAATGACTGTTAGTTTGAATTTTTAATTTAATTCGAACTAACTCTTTATTGTGATGTAATCTGGTGCAGATATGGGCTTATACAAGGATGTCAATCGGAAGGTGTCCTAAGCCAAAAGACTCGTGGCAGGGGGACATACAATTCCTGCTATGCAAGAGATGGATGAAGAGGTTGACTGAAAATCCACCACTCACCTCAGTTAAGGAGGTGAGAGGACAGTTAAACAATTTGAAAGTTGACGAGGTAAAACAAGAAATTGACTAGCTCCTTGATTTTTGTTCGATTATATGAATTCTATTTTCCTGAGATACGGGACTAACTGTTTCGTTGCTGATGTGTATTGCAATTCATATGGCAACCATATGAAGGGTACAGCCCAAAGTTTCTTTCAAAGGTCTCTAAAGTGGATCGCACTCTCCTACATTCGTCCACTGTTCTGATATGGTATTGGATTGTCGAGCGCCACAAAACTTGGCGTGTTATGAAACAATTCAGGCTCAAACAAATAGTCCCACCGCCTTTTACAATGCCGATCTTAAGACGAGAAAGGACGTTCAGGTCTGTTGTCGATTATGCGGCAACGATGGATAAGGATGTCGTGTCGTCGTGGGGAGCAAGAGCCCAGCTTGGACTTCAAGGTGAGGTTTGTGCTGTAGCTGCGCAGTCCGAAGAGTACATGGAATGGTATACGAAGAATACGTTGATGTTTATTGGTAGAGGAGAGGCAACGGAGCAGCCTGCGTCCGATGTCCCTGCATCTGATGTCCCCACGGCCGAGGTGCCGGCAGAGGAGACCCGCACTGAGGATGAGCCCACCATCCCACAGAAGCATGTATATCAATTACACCCTATAATGGACTGTTACACTAGTTCCTTGATTTTTTTTCTTCAAACTGTCGGTAATTCAATTACTTCTTTGATCAACAGGCTCAAGACATGGTCGCTCGCATCGAACGGAGCCTCGAACGTTCTGCACGCAGGAAAACGCCAATCGACAAGCTATCCATGTCAATTTCGAAAAAGCTAGCTAAGTTTAAGGCGGGTTTTAGGACGAATTGGGAGAAGTTCTCATTCGATGGGTGCAGCAGTTCGACGTATGATAATGACGCCACGGAGAAGAAAATCACCATCACATTTAAGCATACCAAGAGGACTGCGCAAAAAAGCCCGGCTAAAAAGACTAAATCTGCTAAAAGAAAATCCACGGTCGAGGAACCGAACCTCGCGAGCATAAATGCAGAGGGATCAGGTAGCAGCAAGGAACAGCCCCCGACTGAGCCAGCACCCTCGGAAAATGTTCAGACCCCACCAGTCAGCAGGAATTTGTTCGCATCCCCATTTACGGTATCCAGTGAATCTGCTATGGTGGTTGCAGCGCCATTGGCCACCCTTGAGTCATTGGTATGGAGGATCAAACGGTTGCCCCGAATGCGCAAGATACCGTTGAAGTTTGAAGACTACACGCATGATATCGTTCGGAGCGACTACGTGCTGTCTGATGGTGACAAATTCTTCCTCAAAGGTTTTCTAGAATACTACGATGACAGGTATGTTGGTTTAGTGGTGATCATGTTAATTTGTTGGATTGAAGTGCTTACGTGCGTTTGGACATATTCACTATTACAGGAAAGATGAGCTTGATGATGTTTGCACATTGATCAAGGCAGATGAATTGAAGAAGGTCCTTGATGAGGGAACTTGGATGGACACTAACATTATTTATTATTACTTTGAGATATTGAGAATTGGGTGTGATTCATGTTTCATTGCCGACCCGAGTGTCTGTGTAAGTACAACTAAACACTGGTTGGGTAAATCCTTTATTATATGTACATTGGAACATTGTATGCACAATGATCAATTCAATGTATGCAGAGTTGGTGGCGCGATAGTGGTGACACAGCCATCGAGGCAGTTTTTGGGAAGTACGGGCACAGGGTGTTGGACGCGAGGGAAGCGCGAACGCTGATATTCATTGTCTACCAGAGGTCACATTTCACATTATTGGTCGGACTGGTTGATGAGAAAAGATGGGAGTTTTACAATAGCATGGATGGCGATCGCCGATCATTTAAACATGCGCAGAAGTTTGTAAGTTTTTGTTCCTTCATGCCAAGAGTCAGTTTATCTCGAACGCGTATTTCAAATTCTTCTGTCCATTGCTGACATTTAGACCCGATGTTTTATGTAGATGGGATGGTTGGCCGAATCCTATAGCCATTTTGGGTGGAGCGACCCATTTCTATGGCCACTAGTTGAAAAGACGGTCATCCCTCGATAGAACAATACGAGTGATTGTGGAGTATTTGCAATGGCCTTTGCCACTCACTGCGTCCACCGCCTTCCCATCGCCTTTAAGCAATCAGACATGCGCTACTTTCGAAGCAAAATAGTCGTGGAAATCTTCAAACGGAGTTGGCAACTGAACGCTAATAGACTGGGCTTGACCTAATTGGCAGCACTCCCATGAAGAATTTGATCAGCCGGGAACTTTGAAAGTTTACTGCCTGCATGTTATCAAACGTGAATCACTGGGCTTTATAACTCAGATTGTATAGAAAGATTGGTGGTTGTGATGTTCATTTTCATTTGTATAGAATTTGACATTCAAAATGTTTTAAATGGGTTGTATTTGGACAGAGCAGATATTATTAATGGACAGATTAGTGGTCGTAATTATTATTTGTGTTTCTTGATGTGGATTAATTGAAAACAGGCTGACTTATAACTGAGACTATTAAAAAAACAGGCCATGTAGACTATGGCCAATATCAGTCAATATAACAACCGATATCTGCCATCATTCCATGCACAGGTTTCCTTAACTGGGGCTATAAAAAAATAGGTCATTAAGTACTATGGCCGATATCGGTCATTTTTTCGACCGATATCGGCCATAATTCCATACTCAGGCTTCCTTAACTGAGCCAATAAAAAAACAGGTCATGTATTACTATAACCGATATCGGTCATTATTTCGACCGATATCGGCCATAATTTCAAACTCAGGTTTCCTTAACTGAGACTATAAAAAACAGGTCATGTATTACTATAACCGATATCGGTCATTATTTCGACCGATATCGACCATAATTTCAAACTCAGGTTTCCTTAACTGAGACTATAAAAAACAGGTCATGCATTATTATGGCCGATATCGGTCAATTTTTCGACCGATATCGGCCATAATTCCATACTCAGGCTTCCTTAACTAAGACAATAAAAAAACAGGTCATGTATTACTATGACCGATATCGGTCATTATTTCGACTGATATCGGCCATAATCTGAAACTCAGGTTTCCTTAACTGAGACTATAAAAAACAGGTCATGCATTACTGTGGCCAATATCGGTCATTATTTTGACCGATATCGGCCATAATTTCAAACTCAGGCTTCCTTAACTGAGACTATAAAAAATAGGTCATGCATTACTATGGCCGATATCGGTCATTATCTCGACCGATATCGGCCATATTTTCAAACTCAGGCTTCCTTAACTGAGACTATAAAAACAGGCTTTCCTTAAGGCTCCGTTTGGGAAGGGAGGAGGGGAGGGGAGGGGAAGGAAAATGAAGGGGAGGGGAGGAAAAATTAATTTTCCCTCCTCTTGTTTGGAAAGTAAAAAAGTAGGGGGAAGAAAAGTGAAAAAGTATAATTTTAAAGACTATTTTACCCTTGCTTTTGAAAAAAGTTCAAATAAAGTAAAAGGGCAATATGGTCATTTCTTCCCTTTCTCCTCACTTTCCCCTCATTTTCCCCCCTGCTTTGGGGGGAAAATTTTTGAGGCAACTCTCCCCCATTTTCCCTCCATTTCCCCCTCCCCCATTTTCCCTCCCCCCTTCCCAAACACCCCCAAAAGCACTTTCCCCCCTTTTTTTCCTCCCCCCCATTTTCCCCTCCTTCCCAAACAGACCCTAACTGATGACTGTCAAAAAACAGGTGCACTACTATAGCCGATATCGGTCATTTTTTCGACCGATATCGGCCACTATTCCCACCATTGATGTCCATTCATTATGTCCACTCAAAGAGGTTCAACAAGCACATACAGATTCGACATTCACATAAAGCGTGCACAATTAAAAAAGGATCACATATCATTTATGAAATACAGTAATACAGGACTCCCAAAATACACAATTACAGTCCACATTTAAATACATCCAGGCATCATCAATGGAAGTGTATGCATCATCAAAGTACTCGCCACGCAGCTGCAGCACCTGTTGTTATAGGAACTGGGAGTGTCGTGGTATGCGTACTGTGATGAAATAAAAACTCCCATGATTAATGCATCCTAAGGACAACTATCTATATACATCATTAAGGGTCTTCAAAAAACTGCAACCAGAATACATGCCAACTTGTATATACATTCTATGCGGTTCTAATTCGTCAACTGAGCACGGGAGGATTGCGACAACTTCCACGGTTGTGCCCTCTCCCCTTGCAATTTGAGCACGTTACTGCCCTTCGAACACGGCCAATATCTTCAGTCCGAATCCTGTTCTTTTTCGGGCGTCCGGACTGTTTACTGGCCATTGGTGGAATAACCCTTAATTCGGCTGTGTGCTCCCATTGCTTGCTGTCACGAGTAGCATGAATCACTTCACTGTACGTTGTACGATACGTGCTCGCAAAATACCAATGCTCACAGAATTCGTATGGATCATAGTTTCTCATTTTCATTGCAGCCAATGCATGGCAACACGGGATACCCAATATCTCCCATTTCCGACATGTGCAGGATTTCCGTTTGAGATCAACAACGTCAACATACTCCGCAGACTGAACCTGGAATTCTACGATGCCAGCCACACGAACATGCAATCGGCGAGCTTCATCCATTTCTTGACTGAGAACTTTCTCCGCATACGGGGTAAGACGAGTTGTTATGCTTTCAGACTGGAGATGCCGCTTTTGATAGAAGTCCATTAACTTTGCTCGTATCTCCTCAACTTGTTTCGTAATAGGCAGGACTCGCGTGCCTTTTAGGAGACTATTAGTGCACTCGGCTGCATTGTTAGTTAGCATGTTGTACCGACGGCCTTCTATGTATGCATTTGCCCACCGTTGCCGCCCAATTGCATCAATGTAATTGAAAGCCTCCTGGCTAACTGCACGGATATCTGTCATATAAGCCTCGTACTCGCATGGCCTGTATGACGTTGCTGCACGCCAAAATTTAATCACGATTGCACCGTCACTGAAAGCAGCTTTGATGTTCTCAGCAATGTGACGGCAGCAGTAATAGTGCATTGCATGCGGTATGGTGTTCTTCAACGCTGGAATGAGACCCTTCTGCCGGTCTGAAACAATAGTAAGGTTAGGCGGCTCTCCTAGAGATATGGACAAGTTCGCAAGGAACCACTCCCAGCTATCGCGCCGCTCGGCTTCCGCAAAGGAAAGGCGATGGGAAGTAGCTTATGGTTGGCATCATGCGTCACGGCAACAAGCAACACACCTGGATACTTGCCTCGGAGGTGTGAACCGTCTACAGCAATCACTGGTCTCAACGAAGACGTGTAAGATCTTATGCACGGTCCGGACGCCCAAAAAAATCTTCTGAAACGGTCATCCGAAGTGGTATCTATGTTTGTCACAGTGCCAGGGTTAGTCAACTCAAGTTCCTTACAGTAACGGGGTAGCAGCTGGAAGGACTCTTCATATGATCCTCGCACAATACAAAGTGCCATCTCCTTTGCTATAGAAGCCTTTCTGTAACTAATTATTGAACCAAACTCCATCTGATAGTCATTCACGATCTCCTTCGGTTTCAAATTCACATTCTGCCTGACTCGTTCCATGATGAACTCTTTAATAAGCGCCGAGGTTGCCTGTTGATGTGCCATGCCCATCAGTGGCTTTGAGCATCGATGGTTAGGATTGTACGTCCTAACTTTAAATTGTGGTCCTGATTCGACAATCGAAGCATGGATACGCCATGGACAATCCTGATCTTTGCATCGTACAGTCACTTTGGTCATGTTGGTCTTCAAATGTTTAAAAGTGAAGTTACCGTATATTGCAAACTTGGCCAACGTATTCCGAAACATCTGTCGATCAGGAAAAACACGGCCAATCCACATCTCTCGTGCGGAGTTGTTGCCAAATTCCATTTCCATGTCATCAGGCTCCATTTTATCATCAAAATCAACTTTTGGAATTTCATTAGACCGTAGATCGGTATTGGTTGGATTGGCTTCATCCCTGCAACTTTCGGCCTTGAAGATTGGTTTTGAATGAAGCTGTCCATTAGAGGGATGTCGGTTAAGATGGATATCATCAGCACGCATCATCCCAAGGTCGATATGACCATCTAACGCCTCATTGCATACATCATCATCATCCCGTACAGATGGATATTGCATGTCTGTGTCATCGCGGAGATCAGCGGTGGGTTGTTCTCGAGGACTTGTTGATAGCTTCACTTGTTCCCTCTTCAAACTGGCTGACGAGCTGCTTCGCATTTTTGGACTCTTAAATCCTACTGCGGTCCTTCGTAACCTACAATGAATCGGCGCATAAATAAGCAAGTGCTAACATGAATAATTAATTTCGCATTTAAAATTTAGTGAGACAATTAGTAGGCATACCTGTCCTCTCCCCCTATACTTTCATTGTTGTTCGGACTATTAGAGACGTACAAGTATATCCCATTCGTTTCATTTCCCGATGCTTTGAACATAAGACGGACATCATTATCATCGTCAATGCTAGCCATTGAGAATGCCCGTCCGTTGTGATGAAGGTATTGCATGCTTAAATTCTGGATGGTTGTATCCCAATTGGATGATTTTATTGCTTCGTTAGCCAGGCATTGATAAGAGATGTCTGACTATAAATATTTCATTTTTTGTTTTCCTCCACTGTACACCGGACGACTGATGTCGAATTGAAAGTCACCGTCATAGTGGAATATGAACAACACCTCTCTGTCTGACATGCTATCATTAAATCACAGGAAAATTATGAAGATATCAGTAAAATGTAGGCAGATTCAGAATGACAATTACAACAGATCGGTATTAGACCCATTTCATTTGTCCCTAGCTGCTATTCAAACAGTATTCAGACCTTATTCCACCTATTCTCTTATTGTTCATCAATCAGCAAGACAACCAACTCCAATTGGATGAGATACTGACGTTGAAGTATCCATGTTTGCAAGATTAATATAAAAAACTATACAAACATACAAACTATACAATAGCATTTATGGATTTACTGATGCACACTAAACATAAATAAAATGGAATGCACGACCCACCATAACTCCAACCGCTGGATTCAACAGAACCCTGAAAACGACTACCCATAATGTTTTAAAATGACGCTCTCTCAAACAGTTCTAGGGTATTCATGATGAGAGTGGATTTTCGACAGTTCTAGGGTTAACAAGAATGAAATAAAGGAGAATGGGTACTCTATTGATGAAAGTGGGTTTTCCACAAACCCTTCAAACAGAAAGTTCTTCTATAAGCATTAAAGAAAGCCTGGTTTAGAGCCCGGGTACTCTAATGATGACAGAGGATTTTACAGAGATCTAAGGTTAACAAGAATGCATTAATGGAGATAAATCACGGTTACGATGTGACATTAGAGAAGATAGTGCATTAAGATGTGTGTTTAATGTACAAACCTACCTCTTAATGAAGTCCAACAACCGATTCACATAAGTTTTTTTACATGGTTTCTGAAAGGGAAAAAATCGCCATAAAAAAGTCGAGGAGAGGAATAAATGAGAGTTGTGAGCAAAACACACTCGGGACGAGAGAAATAGGGATGTCGCATAATGGCCGATATCGGCCAATATGACTGCCGATATCGGCCATAGAGCCAAAATACAAAAAAAAATATAAATACAAACCTTGAGGACCTAATCCGATAATACAGTTTTCTTGGGACCCCATCAGTGGTATAGGGACCTACAGGGATTTATTTCGTAGTTTTCTCTTTTTTTTTTAACATATAGTATGATATGTAGCACGTACTAAACAATTTAATTTAGAATTTATTGCATTCTTCAATAATTACCAAGCATGGCAATATCATAATATTTAAATATTATACTATTATATTTTAGAAGTATTTAAATATGTAAATATTTATTCAGTAGACATCCAAACGGGCATAAAATTATTTTTCATCTAAATGGCTAGATCCCAAATCCTTCTCAAGGTTTGTCAACCACAATTTTTATTTTAATATTCTTAAAAACAATATGATGATTCATATTGCACAAGCTATAGTGGATTTACGTTTTATTGAAAAACATTGAGAACCAGTCCAATATTAGGACCCATTTTCAGGTCAAGTCCAAGTTTCGATCCATTTTAAAATCAAAATAGAATTTAGGCCGCATGGGCTTAGGTCAACAGATTTCATGAATAAGAACTCAATTTTGAATGCAATGACCAATATAGGTACCAATGTATAGTAAGTATGACATTAGTATACAAGTATATTGTATCCATGTATAACTATTTGGGCCTTGGTCCAAGCCCTTATTTGGGACTTACAATAAGTTCTAGTCCTTTTAGCAAGGAAATAATATACTATAGAACATAATCTCTCTTTCTAAATTTAAACAATTTTCACGCTTGACAAAAAGAAAAGTACGAAGAAAATATCTTTTTTGTTCAAAAGGATAAAAAAAATTCTTCTACACATCCTCCCTCTAGAAAACTTTCTGCAAAATAAAAAACTCTCAAAAAGCCTGCTTAACTTAAAAAGAAAAAAAAAAGCCACCTCTTGCCCTCATTGAAGGAGTTTGGACAATGACAAAGATGATGGCGGCGGCTGTAGGAACAATGATGGTCGTGGTGGTGGTGGTGATCTCTTCTTGTTATATTATAAAGGAAAACTTAATCCAATGAAAGTTACTCTGGTGTATAAAGTATATAATGTGATTTTCTTTTCTTTAACCATGTGTTGTACGCTTAATCTTTTGGTGGGGCATAGGACTAATTAGATAGGTTTTCCTTAACGATATAATGGAGCGGCAAAGTAAATTTCAATAGTTTGTGTACAAAGAATGGCCCCGTTAATGATATGATATTGATGGTTAAAGAGGAGATGATGATGATGATAATAGGGATGATGGTGGTGCATGTGGTGAGGGTAACAACAATAATGGTAGCGGTGGTGGTGGTGGTGACGACGATGACGACGACAAAGGTGGTGATGATGTTGTCCCACCTTATTATATTATTAATGAAAGTTTACTCTTATTAAAGTTATTTTCACCATTAGTTGATGACATGTAAAGCATATGATTTGAATTTTTTTTATTTTAATCATGAATTGTAAATATAATCAATCTAATGATGGGGCATAAGAGTCAGTGGCGAATCAAGGATTCAAAGTCATTGAGGGCACAGAAAGAATGTGGGGGTGTTGCCCCCGGAATTTTTTTTTTGGTTATTTCCAAATGTACAAGGAGCAACCAGTGACAATTTTTTTTGGAACCTGCAATAGCAATTGGACATATTTAAACACAGAGCAACTGAACATATAAAATACAATAGAAACTAGAAAATAGATGTATAGTTTGTGATAGCCACTCGCAAAGAAATAATTAATTAAGCTCAAGAAAATTCATACACAAGTCAACTTTTCTAACGATTTTAGCACTGATTCACTTGACAAAACTTCTTAGACTACCTCCTTCCTCACAAAGATATATTCCTTTTCCCTCCAGCTGTCAGGCCAGCTTTTCTACGAAGTTTTAAATTTCCAGGCAGTAATATAGAGTTAGATAATACATACAAGACATAATAATGCACAAAAATTGGTAATAAAACAGTACATACTAATTTTCAAGAAATAAAACAGTACATACTAATTTATCTTAACTGTTTTCAGCAATGACTGCTGTTGATTTTCCTTGGCATTAGCTCTTGTAGGATACTGAGAACGCGGTGATGCTACAAGAAAGTGATTAAAACAATCAAAATTGGGGAGGACAAGAATATGGAATATTTAAAGTTAATATTGGGCTACAAAAATCCATTGGGGGCCCAAAAAATTCATTGGGGGCCTTATGGAAAAAATTAGTGGGCCCCACCAAAATTAGAACTAAAACTTAGAAATCCACTGGGGGCCTGGGGTAATATACTCCATCCGCCAATGATAAGAGTAAATTGTATTGAAGTTCCCGTAATAAGCAATGTGGAAAAGTGAATTTGAGGAGTTTGGATTTCAATGGAAGGGAAGATACAAATTATGTACAAATGAAATGCTTAAGTGATTCATACGAAACCGTAATCTAATAAAAAGCTTAAAATGATTTTGTGATCCGGAAACTTTTCTCAACATAATACAAAGCGCGCAACTGACAAACCATTCAGTTTAAAATCTATTGCATTTTTCGTAGGCTTTGAGACATTGAAAACTATAATATTGAAAAATCACAATATTTTTATTTTATAGCATTTTAATATTGCGATATCTAAATCTAGAGAGATTTGTTCAATAGAAATCCAAATGTCTGCTAAAGTATATTAAAGACTCAATAAAAAGTCCAAGCCCTTAATGAGCCAACCTCTAGCCACGCCCTTAACAAGTTGAAAGAGTTATATAAAACACATATAGTACCAAAATCCAACTCATTCAACATTTATAGATATTAAAGAAAGAACTTATAAATAAATAAATATATATATATATATGCAACTTTGTTATCCAATGTTATTTTAGGTTATCTTATTTTTAATAGTTTTTATGTTTGTAATGGACCGAAGATGCATGAAATATAGAATGTGGAATCACATTCTGTTTGATGAGTCCTGAAAAGTACATATTTTCTACACATTTTCGACCAGTTTAAGGACTTATTGATATTAAAGAGTCTCATTTAGTGTCATATCATGATTTTATACATTTTGGATCCGTTGTAGTGCATTTATACATAATTTGCTAAAAAATCATACTTTTCGCATAAATTCATAAAACTTGCCACTTTTAAAAATCTTTTTTTGGAAAGTCGGTTATTTTGGGTACTTAAAGTAGGGTCCCATGCATAGTCCATTCAAATTCCTCACATGTGATTATTATGAATTTGTTTATTTCAATTTGTGCAGGAGAAATCAAGAATGTGACCCGCATTGGTGAAATCTGAGAGAGATCAAGGGTGAGACATCTTTTATGGTGGACCCACATATCTTAGTATTTTTGGAGAATTTGAAAAGTCAACAATGGAAAGCCAAATTTAGAATTTCAAGATCAAGAAATGAAACTTCAGATTTGATAAATCTAATATGCTTACTAAGTTTGAAATTCAAAAAACAAGAAAGAAGTTCAAGAAAGGAAAGTGTATTAGAAGAGTTAACTAGTTAATCAAAGAAGTTTAGAAGCAAACCAAAAATGAAAAGGGAGTCAAGAAAGAAAGATCTCAAGATTCCTTTGGATGTCCACATGGGTCCCACACACCCTATTGCACAACTAATATAGCAGCTTCCATATGTGTACAACTATTCTCGAAATTTTCAGAGATAGCAAGATTAAAATGGTCATAACTCTCAATCCGACCATCGGATCGGTGAAATCTACCTACCGCTCGAAAGCTCTTTTCGAGTAGATATCCGTGGACCCCAAGATAACATCAATCGGAGCTAAAACGAGGGAGATATGACCTCTGGAAGTTAGTGCTGTGATTTTTACTCGGAATTGCACAATTTTGCATATGGAAAGCACCAAAAGTCTCTCGCTCACCTTGCTATTTCTTTAAAGTCTTGTTGGCCAAGGTAGGGAATTACCATACAAAGAAGATTTCTTACTACAAACTTGGAGCAAAGAAAGAAAGAGAGAGCAAAAATCCATAAATTGAAGGCATATACATCCCTCTCCTCTCATAGGAGGATAGACCACCTGTCTCTAGAATTACTATGACACTCCATCTTCTTCCATTCTCTTTCTATCCATTGGAGTCCTCAAGGAGATTTGGCCCAAAAGTCACACTCCACCCTTGGATTTTTCATCTAGAAGAGGCTTCTCATCCTAGTATGTAATTATCTTGGCTTATCTTTTATTTTTAATCTTATGTAAAGACTTTGCATATTAGTAAAAGTATTGTTTTCTCTTTTTCAATTTTTCTTTCTTGTAATTGGGTGATTGGTACTTGATTTGTGTTCTTTTCTTGTTGGTGTTTGGATTGACAACCCAAGAGCCCTCAGAGCATGATTCAAACTATGAACCAACTTAGAACGGAATTTTAAAAGAGAAGAATACACTTCCTCACATTTAAATTTATGTTCTTCCACACATTTAAATTTTCGTTAAAACCACGCATTTGCTTTTCTTGTTTTCACCACACATTTAAATTCTTGAACTTTTGTTTATTTTCTTTATTTTTATAATGAATTCAATTTTATGTCTATTTTTGCATAGTTTATGGTTGGAACTAGTTCGCATTGCATGCATATTCATATTGATGGATTTTAGACATGTTTAGGCCCCGTTTGGATGTCTACAGAATAAAATATTTACAGATTTAAATATTGCAAGAATAAAATAGTATAGAATACAATAACGTAATATTATAATAGTATAATTTTTTTACTGTTTGGTAATTTTTGAAGAATATTACAGATTTTAAATTGAGGTGTTTGGAAGGTGCTACGATTAAAATAAATTACATTATCAGAATATTTTTATTAAATATTTAAAAATATATGTAATTTACCACGTTTGGATAAAAAAGTAATGTGGTAAAGTAAAGTTTAACTTTCATGTTTTAACCATAAGTTACTTTTTTTTATCAAATAAAATCATGGTAAAGTATAGTAAAGTAAAGTCAATGAAAAAACAACTACTTTATAACTCTCTCTCTCACTTTGCTTTACCACATACTTCATTTGACCTTATTTTACCTCACATTTTACCATGATATGACATCAATCTTTATTTTACTTTGCCACACCTGTAAACAAGTCACTTTTTATTTATCATATAAAACTACGATAAAATGTGATAAAGTAAAGTAAAAAAAAAAACTACTTTACCATTCCCTCTCACTTTACTTCACCATATACTTTATCCCACCTTTACTTTACCCCACTTTTACCATCCTGTGAGATTTACTTTTACTTTACTTTACCATATATATAAACGTACACAATATGATGGATTTGTTGAACTAAAGTCATTACTTTACTCTACCACTTTGTAATTGTTATTTTGAAATATTCTTATCTTGTAGAAAGTTTTCTACAGGGGAGAGCTGTAGGAGAGAATATTGAGTTTTTTGAAAAAAGAGAATATTTTCTTCAAATTTTTCTTGAGTTACCAAACGCACAAGATTTTCTTCTTTAAAAAACAAAAGATTATATTCTAAGAAATATTATTTTCTTATGTTTTCTTGTGCATCCAAACAGGCCCTTAACTTGCTAGTTATTCGAGTGTTCAAAACTGCATTAAAATTTGGAATCAGAGTTGTGATTTGAGAGGATAAAAAAAAACAGTGATTTGTAAGAAGAATTTTGGCCAAACACTTTGTTAAAATTTGAATCCCAACATAAAAGTGCATAATTTTGAACATTATTGCAGAAATTTCGGGACGGATTCTGTGTGAAAAGTTTGCAATTAGAAACCTGATCAAAACACATTATTTTCAATGAAACTTGGGAAAATTAAAGTTTGATCAATGTACTTTCAAACCCCATAATTTTAAGTAAATGTGGAATTTTACCCCAGAATTTTCACTTCTGTTTTTTTATTTGATTCATGCATCATTATAGTTCAAAATTCAACCATTAAACTCAATTTTAAGATGCATTAGATTAGGAAAAAAATCATGCATTAAAATAGCCCTGCATACTAGTTTTTTAGACTTAGAATATTTTTTCAGAATCTCATGGCATATATTGCATTACTAACTTTCTAACTTAGGTTTCTTCTGTTTTTAGTTTAGTTTCTTGGTTTTATTTTTGGTCCTTTTAATTTTTGAAAGTTTTAACTTGTGTATTATTTTGCAGCAACTTTAGTTTTTAGATTCTTTTAGATTTAGGAAGTTTTCTTTTCATTGGATTGTAATTAATTTAATTTTTGGAAAGTACGAATGATGATTGTATTTTTTTAGTTCTTTTAGGCTAGATTTAGAGTTTTAATTTAGGGTAGGTACAAGTTGAAGAAGAACCTTAATTTACATTGCTCTATGTGAATCAACTTGGTCTCACCAGTTTATTATTACATTGTGGCTCTGCACTTGGAACTCGCGACATTGTCCTATCAGCTAGTATAAAAAAACGAAAGAAAGAAAACGGATCTTTACTATTGACCCTATTCAAAAGCCGAGTTCTGAGTTATGTTGAAGTCTGGCCTAAAACATACACTAAATCCTTATGTTTTTAATTTATTGGATTTTTCATATATTTCTTTCTCAGTTTCTATAGTGTAATTTAGAAACACAGCTTGGTGGAATTCTGATCGATGCCTTTAGAGTCTGACTTTGTCCCAATACTAAAATAGATATCAATTCTTGTATTGCATGGATGGCTTCTGTTGATTTCCATTTTTCATAACATTTTAGTTCCTAGTGTTAACATTTTAGGGTGAGAAGAAAAAGAGGCTGAAATATCGTGTCGTCTACTGTATTGTTTGCAAAGTAAAGGATAAAAATACCTCCTCCGTTAACAAGTTAGATACAACGAGCACACAGTGGCAAATCCTCCAGATTATTAGGATAAAGCTTTGATGATGATTATGATAATGACAAGAGAGCACAAGGTGTCGTTGTACATAACTGATTTTGAAACTACGAGTAATAATCAACTGCAAACTGTTCCACAACTATTAAAGTTACAAGCTTAAGATGTGTGAACCACCTGGATGCATACAAATAATAGTTATCGGGAGATTCGATGCAATTTTGCATTGTCTCGATTCAAAGGTGGAACCAGGATTTTAATTTTGAGGGGGATGATCCAAAAAGGAAGCTGGGTTTTGGGAAAACCCAGAAATTTCACTGTGAATTTTTAAGGATGGACATATGATTTCCATATGGATTTTGGAAGTGGACCTAGGCTTTTCATGGTTGTTTTAAAAGTAAGTATGACAGGAGCCACCACCCGCAAAACAATGCATGCAGGAACTAAAATCTTATGAAAAAATGGAAATCAACAGAACCCATACATGCAATACAAGAATTGATATTTATTTTAGTATTGGGACAAAGTCAGACTGTAAAGGCATCAATCATAGTTCCACCAAAATGTGTTTCTAAATTACACTACAGAAACTCTTGAGAAAGAAATATATGAAAAACACAATAAATAAAGAACATAAGGATTCAGTCTACATTTTAGGCCAGGATTCAGCTTTACTCAGAACTCGGATTTTGAACTCGGATTTTGAAAAAGGTCGGCAGTAAAGATCTGTTTTCTTTCTTTCTTTCTTTTTACTAGAAAGGCTAGGGCGGAACATGATTCCACATTCTATATTTCATGCATCTCCCATCACAAACATAAAAACTATAAAAATAAGATAACCTAAATTAACATTGGATAACGAAGTTGCATATATTGGTTCTTTCTTTAATATCTATAAATGTTGAATTAGTTGAAACTAGTCTCACAAAAAAAAAAAAAAAAAACAAAAACAAAAAACAAACAAACAAAAAACTAAGGGCAGTCACAATTTGAGCATTTTCAAAGGACTCACACCTTGAGAACTCGTTGATTAAGTAAAATGATCTAATAATATGATCAAGAGCCTGCTGATTGAGTATGACTTTTCAATTCAAACTTATGAAAATGGATGCATTTAAAAAATGCAGTGATTCTCATGGAAAAATCAAATGTCCTAAATTAATAACAGAAACATAGAAACTTAATCTGAATCAACACTTGATTCACCGAATTTGCTCAGCCCAAATATAAACCAAGACATGGATAATTTTCACAAGGGCTTCAAACATTAAATACAAACGAAAACAGGGTCAAAGATTCCACTCCAAATTTTAGAAACACTACATTCAACCGAAGGAAACCACAACTAAACCCGCCCGTAATTGAAGTAAATCAGGGCGGTTCCCCTTTTCAACCCGATAGGGGTGTTCATGGCCGGGCTGGGCCGGGGTACTAAGGCATATCCAGGCCCGGTCTGACTTTAAAATAATAGCCCAAGCCCAATACTGGCCATAAAAGTTAGGTCCGAACCTACCCATTTAATCAATCGGGCTGGGCCGAATCAGGCTTTTCATCGCTTTTGTGGGAAGTAGAGCACTAACTTATTCAAATTACATGCATTTCTTAGACAAGCTGGGCTAGGGGCTTTCTATCACTTAATCCAAGCCCGGCCCAATTATTAATCGGGCCCAAAACTAAGCCCGGCCCAAAGCATGCTAGGCCCCAATCAGGCTCGGGCTGGCCCAGCCCATGAGCACCCCTACAACCTGACCATTGCCATGCTAAAACCACGAGTGGGATCCCCTTTCGGAGGCTAAGACAAGCTTAAATGAACTTGATATGATCCGAAATTTGAAAAAGAAAATTACATTATTAATCAATGGGTTTTTGGCCCCATAAGCCCCAATTGACTTTTATGGGCCCAAAAGAATAAGGTGTTTTACCGGGAACAAGATTTCTTGAAATTGAAGTAGAACAGCCAAGACCCACTTCTAGGGCTTCTTGCAACTTTGGAGTCTGCCCTAGAAGAAAAGTGAAAATTTTATTGTGTTAGCTTTCACAAGATTGCCCTTTCCTATTATATTTTTCATATAGAATAGGAAAGAAAAGGTAGTTTAGTAAATTGTTCTATTTTAGTTGATTACATGCACCGCCGCCACCAATATTAGCCCACTGTTCTATTAGTCCACGGTTTCGCTGGAGAGACAATGAATGTGTCGCTAAATTCAGTACTGCTTTGATTAAAACGGCCTAAAATTGTCATATTGGTGATGTCCAAAATCTAAGATTTTCTCTTATAAATTCACTAGTGGTCTTTGTTATTTTGCAGCTCAACACCTCTCTCTCTCTCTCTCTCTCTCTCTCTCTCTCTCTCTCTCTCCATCTTCCTCTCCCTCTCCATTTCGAGATAGTCTTATTCATGTTAGAGAAGGATGGTCTTGTTCAATTTGAAGGAGGGTTTTGAGTGATCTTTGGAGGTAAATTCTATTATTATTATTTATATTATTAAGATGTATGCTTCCCCACAAACACATCTACAAATTAACAGGCACCTATCAACTTTTTTTTTATCAATCAAGTTATTTATTGAGATGAAAGATCATCATCATCATCGCTCTCGATTCCCTCTTATCTCTCTTTCGTTTTATTCATTGGTTGTTTCGATAATTTTTATTTTATTTTTTATAGGGTTACTTTTCTCCATTTTCATCTTGTTTTCTCATTAAATAGATAATGTTTTGGGACCTTAACCTTTCTTGATTTGTTGAGACCTTTTTTTTCCCTTCTTTGTCATGGTTTATTCCTTTCAATTTATGTATTTTATATTCTAATGAAACTAGTTAATTTGTTATATTCCAATGAAGATAGCTGATCTTAAAGGTTTTTATACTCATTTATTTATTCATGCTATATTTGAAGATTTCACACCGCTAATGGAATTGGAGTTCCTCACTATGGATAAATATAGCTGAAGAATTCACATAAATTGTTGATCTTATCAATCTATATAGCTGAGAAAAATTGATTTCAGTGTATAAATCTATACAAGTGAAGATTTTCAATTCCAATGTGAGAGGTTGGATTCGAAATTCCTCGATGGTCCAAATCCTCCAAAATTCCATAGTCGACCATTAGTTTTCCGCCACTTTATGGAAAGCGGAAATCTTTTCTAAGAGTACTTGGTTGACAAATATGACTTTAGATAGCAACAGTCATTGAAAGATTCCACGTCATGCAATTGGCCTCTGAGTTCCATGTGTTGGCCCGCACTGGTTGTGGGTTCCTAGGTGGTACTTGAACCATTTAGTTAGTGAATCTAATAAAGGTTGGGTCTAAACCTGCCATGTAGGCTCGACTCAACCAATTTTTCTCTCATTCCAGGTGGGAACTGTGACTAGTGATTGGTAAGTGTTTTTTTTTCTTTTTTTTTTTTTGCTATTAGAGGGTTCCCAACCCTTTGGACTGGACTAATCCCTCCGGGCCCCGAGGGAAGTCAGGTAAATACCCCTGTGGCCCCAAAGTGGTAGCACTAGTAGACTCAACCTTCGATTCCTGAAGAAGGGGGAACCAGGGGTCGATACCAAGACCTCTAGCTCCGGAAGAGGGAGGAACCGTGGTCTTGACCACTTGGAGAACCCCTTAGGATTAGTGAATGGTAAGATTAAGATTAAGATGTCACGATTCAAAATTTAGAAATATTACTTTAAATGCATGCAATACTAGTTCAATTAACCATTTGAGACTTGATTCTAAGAATATATCTTGTAATTAAAATGCAGATCCTTGAAGATTGATTTGGGTCCTTCCCAAAATGACCAATAGGAGACTACCATGCAGTAAAGAATTATATTAATGATCCATTGATCGCCTTCCCAGCTCTCTTTCAGCGATGCTAGAAAGTTTTCTCCTTCCTCGGCACATTTGCTCCTCCATCCCTTTCTCTTGACGACGATTCAGCAAAATCCGTAGTGGAAGGATTTTCAAAATATGCTCCAAATGGAATGCTGCTGTTGATGTCGATGCGGCGGTCACTTTCAAATGGTCGTTCAAACATCCTGGAGTATTCAGATTGCAATTCCTTTCTCAGGTATGGATGATTGTTCGCAGAACTTTCACCATTTCCTTGAAGCCCTAAGGTAGGAATAAGAGGAGGGTTTACATTGGGTGTTGAATTTTGTTGAGTAAAGGGCGTGAAGAAAGCTGACGGCGTACCTTGATTAAGTTCTGAGCTAGTGGCCTGATGGTGGTCTCTTGGTTTCAGATTTTCAAACCGAAATTCGTGACCATGAAAAGGATATTGAACATTCTGAGTTGGTGATAAACTGGTGTTCGATTCTTCATTGATAGGAGGCGCATCGGGAATCATTTCTCTTCTCTCTCCCACCCCAATGTCAAGAAATTCTTGAGGCTGGTGAACCTGCACTTCAACACTCGCATCATCCTCAACAAATTCATCATCATACTCACTGTCAGTAATGAAAGAGAAAGTTCCCCTGTGACTCCTCTTAGTCAACAATAGAGGACTAGATAACACTCTCCTTTGCTGACGTCTTCTCTTGGAGGTACTTAGACTGCTGCACCAGCTTGCGAATCTTCGTTGTATCTGGCAACATGTGTTTGATGACCGCAATGAGGACGCACACCTTCGATGCCTTCTTTAGATCATGTGGTTTTCTGTATGGGGGAGGAGTTTGAATGCCTAATTTCCACCGGCCACCACGGCGGAGAAATCCCCATTCTCCAAAGGATACCTCCTCTAGGGAGGGTCACAGTGTTGCATAAGGGTTGACAGAAGCGAGCTTAATGTACTATCTTGCAAATCTTGCAGTGTAGGAGGACAAGACCGCTTTATATATGTTGCTCTTATGGCGATCGTTGTCTTCGTACTTTGCAATTGTTGCCAGGCCATTTCGGTCAAACCTCACATTTTCATTCCACCATGAGCGTAGGTTGTCCGAAGCCCCGCCCACTGGATTCCCAGTCTCTGGTATGATGCCATAAACAAACCCTTGTGCTTTGCACTCATCCATCATCTTGAACATGTATTTCAAGATCCTTTCTTTAGCACGTGACATCTTCTTCCGTTGTGCTTGCTCCTGTGGCTGCATGTGCTCAGCAACATCGAGGCTGGCATCCTTCGCCATCTTTTCTTTGAGAAGATTCACTCTGATTCGATCTTCCCAGATTTTCTTCTCTAATTGAGCCACTTCAATCTCTTCGTCGGTTAGAATTTGGTCTTGTAAGTCGTCGGCTCCATTCCCGGAAAAGTGGTCATCCTCAGTTGCATGAATGGGAAGAAATTCTGTATTTTCAGTTCTTCCTTCCAACATTGTCATAGAAGTTGTTCTCAGATGCCGGCAATTTTATCCAAGTGGAGTTAAATGAGCAAATGCTATTTGTTGTTCATTTTGGAAAATCCACATTTAATCTTCATTTTTAACCATCTTATGTATTCAATTCCTATGCATGTTATTGCAAACAAACATGCCCCGGTACATGAAAATTCTTATGTGTTTGAAATTTTGAATAAAGAGGCACCTTTTTCAATTAGAGAATTTGAATGTCTTATGTTTTTTAGAATTTTACCTAAAAAAGGACCCTAGATGGCCACTAACCAAAAGAGGTACCAATAGTATATATGCTACAGAACCGGTATTTCCGCCAGGATTTTTTTTTTTTTTTTACTTTTTTCAACAAGCGACAACATCGTCACTTAATATCGAGAGTTAGTATCGACGTCGTCACTAATGTTCTATATGTATACCCCCCTCCTCCCCCCCGGTCACAACTGCCTTTTCTTCTTCCTTTTTCATCTACGATTGAATGCTAAATGAACCAGAGCTGAATTCTCCCCCAACTTGTATATTCTTTGTGGAGGTTGTGGATTTCCATTGAGAGGTAGGCATAGCACAGTTTCGGGGTTCTTTCATGCATTAGCTACCATAGATTCTGAATTTCATGTTTGTTTTTTTGAGAAAAGTTCATTAGGGCTTTTGATATACAATTTTTTCATAACATTATCTTGTTTTAAAATTATTGTTGGGTAGCTAAATCATCAAGGTAACAACTGTGGTTGTTCTAAGGTTGTTTATTGTCACAACCCCTAATTGAGAGCATATGAAGATGGTAAATACACACATTTGCATGTTAGGGTTTACCCCTTTTAAGTAATATGAAGATGGGTACTCAAATACTTGCACAAAAGAATGGTGAATACGCTTATTTACATGGTAGGGTTGTTACATAAAGGTTGGAGCAAACATGCATAAAATGATTTCATTTTCACTCCTCCTTTGTCAGTAACCCTAGAGGGAAAACAGTGTTAGGGGAGTTAACTTCTCTTGTGATTTTTTTCCCTTTTAAACAGAAATATAAATGAACAGTAGAATGCATACAATTATCTCTCTGTTAGCATTATTCAACACGTAACCTATTCACTACATTTGCTAATACCACCAGATTGATATATGGTTTATTTGTGTCGGCAACTTAATTGAGTATGGGATCTCCATCATATTTCACTATAATAGAGAGTTTGTCTTTGACATCATAAGTCCGGTCAACAATGGTGGAAAATAGAAGATGAGGTCTCTACCTAAGAGCATAACATATGGTGTGTTGCTGAATAAAGCCATTGCATTGTCTAATTGGGATGCAAATATCGAGGATGTAAGCATGAAATACCTTCATCACAATGGACTAGTTTTTTCTTTGATTAGTTTGGAAGATGAAAATGATATTATGGGAATGTTGATGGCATCTAGAAGTGAGCAAGATGGGCTACACGTGTATGTCAACAAGAAACTTCAAGCTATAAACAGGAAACGCGAAGGCTCTCAATACATATATATGTTCTATTTCTTTAATACTTATATAGTTGCATTTGTCGTGCCTAACTTTAATTCTTGCTCATGTCTTGTATTGAAAGGGTTATGGCTGGCGGTTCAAGTGCCCGGAAGAAAATGAGCAAAGGGATTTGCGAGATTATAAATCCCACGCCTGGCCTAGTGTATCCCACCGTGGATATTTGTGAAGACGTTGATATGCATTTCTCTTCCGCACAGGATTCTCATACAACAAATCGTTCTACAAGATCTGGTTTTTATGTGGATGGAATAAATCCTGAGGCTGTTGATGCACATGATGTTGTCTGTGCTACTGTTGATATATCAATGGTTCGTGGAACTCCCTCTTGGATAGTGGCTGGTAATGAATTAGGCGCCGAAACCATTCATGCTGTGAATCATTCATTTGCTATGGAAGATGTCAATTTTGTTGGTAATGAACAAGGAGTTGAAACCATTCATGCTTTGAATCATTCATTTGCTTTGGAAGATGTCAATCTTGTTGGTAATGAACAAGGAGCTGAAACCATTCATGTTGTGAATCATTCACTTGCTACGGAAGATGTCAATTTTGTGGACATAATGGCCCCTTAAGATGTTATAGCTGAAACTGGTACGGACTCAGCACGAGAAATGTGGATAGGGCGTTAGTTTCCTGATCGTGAATGCTTCAGAAGATCTCTTGCGAAATTTGCAATTTATAACAATTTTACTCTACAACATGTGTCGACCAAGATGAAAAAATCACAGCACGTTGCAAAGATGATTTTTGTCCCTGGCGTATACATGCTTTCATTGTTGATTCAAGCCCAGAGTTTAAGGTGCGGACTTACAACCCACAACAATGTAGCTCAAAACCAATGATGGGAATGACACATCCCTAAGCATCATCAAAACTGATTGAAGAGTTCATTTAGGACAGAGTCTGATGCAATAATCACTTGAAGCCGAAAGAGATTGTGAATGAATACCAAAAGGAGCTTGGCACCCATATCACTAACAGAAAAGCACATATTGCAAAAGAGATGGCGTTGCGTGTAGTTCGGGGATCATATGAAGAATCTTTTAAGATTCTACATTTTTATTGTAGAGAATTACACATGATCAATCCAGGTCAAATGCGTATATTGAAGGTCGGCGCTATGACATGATAAGCAGCAATGTTACTGAGTGTACGAACGCGCTTTTAAAGGACATTAGAGTGCTTCCTATTACAAAGCAAGTCGAAAAAATCCGTGCCAAGGTAATGGAGTTCTTCCAGAGAAGACATCTTGAGTCACTCAATATTACGTCGCGATTAACGCCCTATGTAGAGAAATTAATGAGCCAAGAGGCTTAAGACTCACGCCGCGTGCATGTATGTGTTGCCGGGCTCGTTGAGTTCCAAGTTCAATCAGCACAATTTATAGATAGTGTGAATCTTGAACAAAAGAAGTGTAGTTGTCGTTGATGGGAAATAATAGGGATTCCATGCTATCATGCACTAGCAGCAATGAAAGTTAGGCACCTGAATCCGTACGACTATGTTGAGGATTGTTACCTAACAAGTACTTAGCATGCTTCGTACAATGAGGTTATACATGCCACTCGTGATAGCAGACAATGGGAACATACATCAAATAAAATTGTCTTGCCTCCACGTGCTACCAAACAACCAGGGTGTCCAAAGAAAAACAGAATTCGTGTTGAAGACAGAAATCGACGGCGCAAGGTTGTTACTTGCTCTAATTGCAAAAATATGGGACATAATCGAAAGAGTTGTCGCAATCCACCATCCAATAATGTTGCATAGATCAAAATTTATGAGTATAGATCTGACTATCTCATTTTTTATTATGTGGATCATACTTTTGTGGGGTAACTTTCTAGTATAGTTCCAACCAGTTTGTTCTTTCAACTTTCATATTTTAGGATGTGGATCATACTTTTGTGGGGTAGACTTCTATTATAGTTCCAACCAGTTTGTACTTTCAACTTTCACATTTTAGGATGTAGATCATACTTTTGTGAGGTAGCTTTCTAGTATAGTTCCAATTTGTATTGTAATAAACCTTGTATATGCCTTGATGTGGATCATACTTTTGTAATACATAAATTGATATATTAAAGTTTCAACAAATTTGTCATCAAGTTTCATCCACTTTGTCACCATTTTGGTTCGATGTGTTTAGGTATGTGTGCAAAGAATCTATTAAGCGAAGACATCGTTGCATGTCTCAAGGCAGAACGTCATAGCTAATTATTCTGTGTTGCAATAATGTCGTCACAAATTTTCACAACAATTTTCGCATTAGATTCTGTTAAGCGACAATGTCGTCATATATTTACATAACAGAATTTCACATTAGATTCTGTTAAGCGACGATGTCGGCACATATATACATTACAATTTTACGCATTAGATTTGTTAATCGACGATGTTGGCACAGATGCAAGGATGTTACCATAGATTTTCGAAGCATTTTGGAGAAAGATTCTGTTAAGCGACGACATCGTCATATATTTACATAACAGAATTTCGCATTGGATTCTGTTAAGCAGCGACATCGACACATATGCGAGGACGTCCTCATAGATTTTCACAGTGTTTTTGGCTTAGATTTTGTTACGCAACGACGTCGTCGTGTGTATATATATATATATAACAGTAAAACATTAGATTTTGTGTGGCGACGACGTGGGCACTTATTATTTAAAAGGAAAATTCCAAAATGGGGCCTAACTTTTTCACACTTTTCAAAACAGGACAAAATAAAAGAGACATTTCAAAAACGACCTTAAGTTTTCCAAAAATCTTTCAAAATAGGACATCAGGTCATCCAGCTCACCATCCAGCCACTTTTTCTCATTTCTTTTCAAATTTTCCCGAAATGCCCTTTGGGCTTCTTTTGAAAAGAATGAAGACCATTCTCACCACTTCTCTCCCTTTTTCTCTCACTAAACTCTTGGCCCTCAAAGCCCAACCTCTCCATCTCCATCCATAAACCGCCCAGCAAACCACATCACACCTACAACTTCATCTTCTTCCATTCTCTCTTCGTTTATCATCCTATATCACCATCACACATCATCTTCATCTCAGCCACCTTTCTCCATGCATCTCTTGTCATCCACTTGTGCCAACCTCACCAATCACCAACTTCATCTCCCCTCACGGCTTCACCACTCTCCAACTCAAACCCACAAACCAACCAAACAACTTGCACACCATCACGGTTCCAGAATCGAGCCGAGCCTAGCCTACTTGCCCCAAACACACATTACCACTCAACCACTTCTCCGTTTCAATCCATCTACCTTGCGATCCAACTACCTGAAATCAACCTACCTTAATCTATCTCCCATCTCATCCATTTATCCCCCTAACCAAACACATCTCAGAGCCCACCTTGAGAAACAATAAAACATGATCGCTAAAAAGTCGTTAGGCATTCACTATATTTTTGCACAGTGACGACCTTGAGATTTATATTTATAGAATAGCAAAGAGTTCTGACCTCCCATACAAGAAGGACAATCTGTTTTCAGAGAGTACTAGACTCCCATACATGGACAGAAGACTTGACTGAACAGAAATTCAAATGACTATTACACAGTTCTACCATCTCCTCTTGTTTCACTAGGCTCTTTCTAGCACACCCTGTAATATCTTAACTGAAATTGACTTGACTTGGTCTCCTTCTGTAGTCGGGTAGGTGGGTCAACATGAAGGTTATCCCCCTAACCAAACAAGTCCATTTTTTGGTAGAAACCAAATGCGTCTTAAATCCCTCAACCAAATTCTTATCAAACCTCTATGAAACACACCTAAACCAACCCGAAACATGTACTCATTTCCTCCCTCACCCATGCCCTTCTACTCGACCACCAGAGCCCACTTAGGTCACAACACCCACCTCTCACCACCCATGGAATGTGTATGTGTACGCACATACACATAGCCAAACCTGGCTTACCATCACCTTTCTGGTCACTCACACCCACATTCCATCTCATCACCCTCACCCATCCTCTCTCTCTTCTTCTCTTAGTTCTCTCTCCCACTCTCTCTCTCTCTCAGCCATCTCTCTCTCCACCCATCTCACCACTCTCGCACTCCCCCTCACCACTCATTATTCTCTCCATCACCCATATTCTTCTTCGTATCTCTCGTCTCCATCTTTTTCAATCATGTCTTCTTTTCTCTGTCACACCCGTTCCACCTTCCTCTTGCCACTCATCTCTCCGCCTACATCTCATCCAATCCATCATCTCTATCTATTCTCTCCCCCATCCTCTTCTGGAAATAAACAAGTTGACATAGACTGATCCATACGTTCAGTTGAAACAAAGGCTAAAGGGCATTTTCGGAAATTTTGAAGAAAATTGACAAAAAGTCGCCGGATGTTGGGTGATTTGACTAGATGTCCTGTTTTGAAAGAATTTTGGAAAACTTAAGGCCATTTTTGAAATGTGTCTTTTATTTTGTCCTATTTTGAAAAGTCCCAAAAGGTAAAGCCCTGTTTTGAATTTTTCCCTTATTTAAATGATTATCTCCATTACATTTCTGTGAAGCATCAACGTCGTCATATATAAGTGTTCTGTATCTCTGCATAGTTTCTATGAAGAAACAAGGACGTCGTAGCAATGACGACGTTGTCATATATATGCACTATTCTTAATTGGCATTTGATTCTGTGAAACAACGACGTCGTCATATATTAAAACACATTTTGTCCCACTAGCTTCTATGAAGCAATGACGTCGTCACTGACCATTGCAATCGGAAAAAAAAATGTTGTCTGTATTGATTTGGTGTACGAGCGCACTACAAGATCCATAGGACATACAAGCTTCATTTCTTGCCATAAATTTACATAATTTGGTAGCATTCAAAAACCCATAACAAGGCAACATTCAATAATCAAGACTTAATTCAATGTAGAGTATTTACAACAAAACATAAGTGTCTAAACTATTGTCAAATTTTCATCCGTCTTTAGGCTTAATTGAATCGATCGGAATCTCATCAAGACTCAGCCGATACGCATTCAACTCCCAGTTGCGCTTAAAGATCTCAATGACTATTCGTTGCCGATAGTACATCATGTCAGCCTGCGTAAAATTAATCGGACGACGAGATATACAGTGCTCAGCGAATGCAGCGGCGAAGACACCACAGTCGTAGCCGTTATCCTGCAATGGGATGTTCGTTTTTACGTTGATCATCCATATGTATGGGTCTTCCCACTCGTAATTGTTGTACTTCATTGTCAGCCACTCAACCTGCAGTATACCATTAAAAGAATAATTTGAGTACGATAAGTTATTGTAGAGTTTGTTCAGTGTGGAAATAGGTTGTATATACCCACGAATTGTTTACAGGTCGCTAAAGCATGACGATCACTACTTGAACTATTGTAGACTTTCCACTTCCTCTTATCCGTGTACCCAACAAGTAATGTGAAATGATTGACAAAATGAAGAACGAACACGCGTGTTTTACATTCTCTAGCCTCACACACACTCAAGAACCTCCGGGACCAAATGCTGCTTCTTCAGCGGTTGGCAACTCAGACTCCCACCAGCTCTGTAGCCATTTAGAAGTGACTTTTTAGTACAGATCGCGATGAAGTCATAATTGCACGTCAGAAACTATATACTTACAGAAATGCTCGGGTCTGCCAAAACGGTCGTTTGACCCTTCTCCCTCAACACATCAAACCAATTATACAGAATATTGGTGTCGAACAAAATTCCATCCACCAGAGCAGATTGTAGGACTTCGTTGGATACCAATGTGCATACAATGTCGAGCTCTTTCTTCTTGCAAAATGCACTATACATAAGACCATTTATAGAATGAAACCAATAGGAAGGTGTGGTAAAAAAGCTTAACCTCTCATTGAAATATCTTTTGAACCCTTTTAGTAGAAACCTATCCCTTTTGGAGAGAGAATACTCCGAT
The DNA here is from genome assembly GCA_038049695.1 of Cinnamomum chago. Taxonomy (NCBI): domain Eukaryota; kingdom Viridiplantae; phylum Streptophyta; class Magnoliopsida; order Laurales; family Lauraceae; genus Cinnamomum; species Cinnamomum chago. The sequence goes on along the minus strand of CP142462.1, from coordinate 21,481,462 downwards.
CCACCCATTTAGTGTAAGTAGTCGTCAAACTTTTCTGGAATCTTCCTTGTTCGGGGTAATTGATTTAACCTCCAAACTATAGAATCAATGGACGCCCTGATTGGTGAAGTTATAATTGCTTGTGAAGTTGTTGCCCCTCGAGGGGTTGAGAAGACATCAACTGTTAGAGTTTTGTTTTGTTGCAATTTGATAGGATGTATTAATCCTTCCTATAGCTTGTCCTCTCATTCATTCATGTTTTTATTCTTAGAATCATCATGCATATTTCATAATCTTGATCTTTGGTTTTATCATGTTTTATGCATGGTTTTCTTTTTAGGTTGCCTCTTGAGTTGTTGAAAATTTTGATTTCAAATCCTTTTCAAGCTTTCCAAAGGATCTCTCTTTAATTGCATTATTTTGTTTTGGAAGCTTCATGGCTTTAGAAATTCCTTTTTACATCTCTTTTTGGTCATGAATCCTTGCTTGAAAAGTGGTCTTCAAAGTCTCCTTGAAAGTGCCCTTGAATCATCTTAAAATTCGGTTTCTGTCAAAATTCTGGGCACTCAGCCGGTTAACCGTCCCAGTGTGGCCGGTCAACCGGCCAAACTGGCGGTTAACCGGACTGCTGAGGCTTCAACGGGCATTTTTATGACCGTTGTGCTTGGCCGGTCAACCTGCCTGTCATGGCCGGTTGACCGGGGTTCTAGCCGTTGGCAGCTTTTTGTCTATAAAAAGTGTCTTTTTCTTTGGGAAAGGTTGTTGACTCTAAAGGGGCTTTTGAGACCAAGGTTAAGCAACTTCTTAGGAGCATTTTCACAAGGATTATGAAGCCATTCCTCTTGTTCAACCTTTGATCTTCAAATGGGTGTGCTTCCTTTAATCCTATTCTTTTCAAAATCATGTTTTGTTACAAGTCTTTGATTTATTTCCAATGCATGATAAACAAAGTTGCTTTCCCTCTTTAGAATGTTGTCTTTCATATCATGCTTAGCTCTTTAGGAATCTCATATATTATGAATGCAACATATTGTCTAAGATCCACATGTTTTTAGTTTCTTGGTTCAAAAATCAACTTATTAGACTTTAGAACATCTTTTTGAAAACAAGTTGTTTTTCATTGTGAATCACATGTGTTAGACATACAACTCTTTCTCAAATATTTGTTAAACATCTTGGCATCTTTTAAGTTCATATCTTTTAAAAGAGAAAGAGTAATCTTCTAGAAAATGCATTTCACATAGACTTTGTCATTCACATGCATTGTTCTAGAACTTGAGCTTCATTTTCAAATTAGCCTATTTAGAGGCACTCCATTGCACTTACATTGATCTCTTTATCCATGCATTATTAGGCATATTTCTTAAGAGAAAAATTCTAAGTTGTAAAGGTTCATACTTAGCCTTGAAAAGTATATGTTGTAAAGGTTGGTGCTAACCCTTGAAAAGCATAGTGTGTTTGTAAGGTTTGAGGTGATCCTAAACCTTAATTGGAGATAGTGAATACCGGTAGGTGTACCGGGAGTGGATGTAGGCAATTTGGCCGAACCACTATATGTGATTGTGTTATGGTGATTGTTATTATGCTCTCTTTCTATCGATTATGCATGGTTGGTTGATTTCCTTATTTCTCCTTCAAAGCATAATAGACTTAATAGCTAAAAGAATTAAAAATTGGTCAAGGACTTAGAGCTAATCCTATTCACCCCCCCCCCCCCTCTAGGATTCGATCTTGGACTTTCATCAACCACTGGTGGCTCATTGGAATTATCAATCGGTATAAAGGTATGTCTCTCTACAGACTTTGGTTCCATTGGAAAATCCCCTTTGGCCACCTTAGGGACCTCTTCAGTGGGGGTGTGCAGCCAAGGCGATAAAGGAACATCACTATTGTACTTCACGCTCTTTTGCTTCTTTCCTGTCTTTTTCCCTGGACTTTTGGATGCAGTCTTTTTAACCCTCCTTCCGTCAGTGGACTATTTATCCTAGCATTTTTTAATTTCAAAATTTTTTTTTGGTCAAAGCATTCCAACCTTGCTTAGAATGACGAATCTGTAAGTAAAAGTAAAATTGAATAACTATAAAAGGATGTAATTGTGGCTTACATCTTCTAATGCTGACCTGTATAAGCAATTGTCCTTATATTTGATGAATTTTGTATTCAACCCAGATATGAATCTTAAGATCTTCCTGATCCAGGAATCCCGGAAATGCTCAATTGAGGTTTTCTTCCGCACAGCCTGGTCAACTAACCTCTGCATATGAAGTAAGAGTTCTTTTAACTGCGGACATGTAAAGAAAATCAATCATTACGCATGTGGTTGGAAAATAAAATCCTGAAGAAAGAGGTACCCATATTTTACGTGCTTCTGTTCACAACAACCCTCATGTTCATCACGTTTGGTCTTTGTTGTATCGATCTCCTCATGAGCCTGATCCCGACTGATATACATAATCGTGTTGGCCCGATACCAATGCATATACTCGTCAGTATGCACCGAAGAAGATGATTTCTTTCCTTTCATAACGCATTTGCATCTACTATCCCAAAGTGTATAATTAGGTACCCTTCCACTTGCACTCTAGTCAGACACTCTCTTTTCTACTAGCTCCACTCTTGCAAAGGGCATACTAAACAGTGGAGGAACTTCTTGATTAAGACCAAACTGTTTTATAACACGGCCCATATTATGTCGCTCCACTACCCAATAAAATGCGAGGACTGTTGAAGATGAGAATAGTTCACGGTCGACTTTAGAAACATTATGCCAAAATTTCTTTCTGAGCTTGTTGTACGGTTGCCATTTGAACTACATAAAATAAGTAAAAAAAAATATTATTACCACGTAATAATAACACTTATATCAATCAAACTATATACAATCCGATCATGTTGAACTTACACCGTCATGTGCCAATTTGTTCAACTGTTGCCGGGTCTTTTTCAATATGGTTACAGCTTTGAATGAATTCAACTTAATTGTCCAAGTTTTCATCAATGGAAACTGAATGTCACTTTTCCAGGTATCATTTGGTGGTGGACAACGTCCAATTTGCATTCTTGTGTACGCCCATAACTGCGAAAAACCGTAATCACTACTTAACAGTTATTTTAAGAGTTGCATAAAAAGTCTAATTATGTTCAAATAAAATGTGTTACCTGGAGAAGTTGCAGAGGTCCACTCAAGGTTTTGAACTTCCTCGAACCATCGTTGTTTGACGATTTGCATTCATCTCCCTCCTCATGTCCATCTTCGGCCTTATCCTTAACGCATTTCATTGCCTTTGCTAATATCCAATATAGATTGGCAAAATAGGCGGGGACCCATGCATATAACTTAAACTTCCTGAACAACTCCAAAAGATATGCCGTCCCCCTTCCACCCGATGTGTTAGACATAATTTGGCTGGAAACTAAGAAGAAAATGTATGCCCTAGTGTTACAGATTTCATCGGCTTTAGAAAGTTTCTTCTTCTTCTTCTTCTTCTTCTTCTTCTTTGTTGAAACTGCTACGAAATTGGCCTCCAACCATGTGAATTTAATATTTATCCCGTTTACATCGGCACCCTGAATGGGAGCCTTCCCAAGTAGTTCAAGACATACTTCATTCACCAATGTATTCGAGAAAGTTCTCCCGGTAACAATTGGGCCATCAATAAATAGCCCGTAGATATAAGCAACGTCTTTGGGAGTGACAGTCGCCTCACCTGATGGGAAGTGGAAGGTGTTAGTTTCAGGACGCCATCTTTCTACCAAGGCCGTAATGAGGGCATGATCTATCCTAATATGTTTCATTTCCACCAAATTATGCAACCCTGATTGCCTGACGTAGTCCTTTTGGGTTTCATTCAACACCCATGATTCTTTGTCCGAGTTCATTGATATGCATTTAAAAGTGACGAATTCCTGCTAGACAGTTTCAAGTGATTACAACTAAGAAAAGGTAAATTCAATAGTATATGTATAGAAGAAAGGGTGGCTAAGAATATACATTTCCTTGTTTTATGGCTTCTGAAATATGATTGGCTTAATCTTATAGAAGCCTATTTTTGTTATCCTTACTTCCAGCCATTTGCAAAAACAAATAGAGAGAGAGAAGAGAGAGAGAGAGATGTAAACCTAACTACTAAGGAAATTAAAAGCAGTGAATTGCATAGCATAAGAGAACCTAGACTTTTAGTCCTCAAATTCTTGCTTCCCTTTTAGCAGTAAAGAAATTAGGAGCCTATTCCACAATGAGTAGATAATTTAAGGGATGTTTGGTTGCAAGCATCTGGGCACAACTTGTCTAGATAATTTGGAAAATCCCAAATGTGAGACTACTTATTTTGATGGGTACAGACTCCTTATTTTCCCTTGGTAAAAAAATCACTCCAATAAGTTGGTAGAAAAGCCCAAGAAGTCACAATTCAAAAGAAGGGAAAAGCAAAGAAATGCTTATGCTCCATGAATGCTATAGCAGAATTAAGATGGAAAGATATTAACCTCGTACAAAGTAAAGCATCTTTATCATATGAAAAGTAGCACGGAAGTGGCTCCCTGTGACCACTTCTGTTTTTTTATTAAAGATTTAAACGTGTGATGACGTCGTCGCTTAATATCCCATTTAAACGTGTGACGATGTCGTCACTTAATCACTGAAACCTCGTTTTCCCCTTCTTCCTCCCATCGTTTTCCCCCTTTCTCTGGCAGTTTCCTTTCCCCCTTTCCCCTTTCTTAGACTAATAAAATGGAAGAAATAAAACATTGAGTCACATTCATATGGGGAAAATGGGGTTTCAGGCGATAAATAGACGACGTCGTCATACGTTTAAATGAGATATTACGCAACGACGTTGTCATACGTTTAAATCTTTGATAAAAAAAATGAAAGTGGTCACATGGAACCACTTCGTGTAATATTGACTAGTGACCTATTTTTCGGTTAGTGGCCATCTAGAGTAGTTTTCTCTAAGAAAAAAAGGAAAGCTAAACTTCTAAGTATGTTTATTGGGCGTCAATGTTTCGTGGATTGAAGCTCATCCAAAACATTATATTTGGAGCAAGGCGGGACTTAGGAGATAGCCAAATAGGAACTGTGTCATGTGGATTTTGCCCAACCTGGAATATTCTAGTTTTGATTTGAACTTTTCTCTAATTCAATGAATGGTAAAATGATGATCTTTTGAGCACACGGGAAAATATATTATCCTTACTTGTGGAGTTTGTGTGGTGTTGATTAGACTATATTCTATTTGATTACTGGACTTCAAATGGATGGATGAGATCGATTTGGTGAAATTAGATGGTGTCACTAGTACATGATGTTATTATAGGCTTATCGCAACCATTTATTTGTCAATGTGGCCCATTCACTTGGTCACCCACTTGATCAACAACACCATGTAAATGGTGAAGTTGAAGTTCTATGAAGAGCTAATTATTTGTATCATTGTTTGTGATTTTTGAACTGAGCTTATTAAATTACTATATATTCATCAGTTTCATAATAGATTGTAATATATTTGAGTCATGAAGCAACTGAAAACAAAAAATTGTAGCGACTCCTTGTCAACTAATGCAATGTTGACTTGATTGGTTAGAAAAGACGAGGTTTTGATTTGTGTTATAACTCTGTCATTTTCAGAGTTGGGTTTCTCATTAGAGTTTAAAATTTGTGTTATTTGTTTCTCAAATTGTTCTCTTGATAATTGGGCATTGTGTTATTTGTGTTATTTTTCTTTTTGAATTTTTATTAGAGAATGTCAGTTACTTGATGTAGTTAGATATTTTGCATCTATTTCAATGCAAGATGTTTTTCTTCTATCATTGATAATGTGAATAAATGACATCAAAATAATGTGAATACATAACAACAACATATTATTTGAAATCATCAATTGATCATCGTCTGCCCCCCTCAAACAAAAACCTTAGGTCCGCCACTGGTTTTAAAGCTCAACCAATACATAGTAAAGACCAAGTTAGTTCCTTATCCAAGTCTTCCAACATACACATCAGCGGAGATGGAATCAATCTAGGTGTTTGAAATTAAAACTGCATTTGCATTTGCATTTGCATCATATCAAAACCATGTAAAAACATATTTACCTTTACATTAGTTTGCCATTGTGAATTTTATAGAGCGGATGTAATTAGCACAAAAAAGGAACAAAGTTACAATGGTAACTGATAGATTGGGAGGAAGAGATATAAAAGTTCAAACGATGAACATCACAGGACTTTCAGGGTATCGAAAAGATGGCGCACATATTTGCATGAAATCTCTGGATGTCCACTAGGGTTGACTACACAGTTGAAAAGGGGGAAAATAGAAGGACTGAGTGATGGGTTGATTCAATGCAAAAATCATGTATAGTGCATCAATAATAACCATTTTAGGATGTGAAGTAAATGGAAAGAAGATGAAGAAACCCCAGCAAATCATCATTTTGTAATACAGAAAAAGAAAAGCAACAAGAAGCATACCTTCGCCTGATAAAACGCTAGAAAGCTTGATGCTACAATCCAATAGGCTGGAAAAGGACCTTTGGGACCACCTTAACTACCTTTTGAGGAAGGAGGAGACGAAACCACCAAGGGAAAAGGAGAAAGCAACGGAGGAAGAAGGAGAAAATGGGGAAGTGGGGTTTAAACCGCAGGAAAACTCGATGCTACAATCCAATAGGTTGGAAAACGACCTTTGGAATCACTCTAACTACCTTTTGAGGAAGGAGGAGACGAAACCGCCAGGGGAAAAGGAGAAACCGACGAAGGAAGACGGGGAAAATGGGGAAGTGGGGTTTCAGAGGACTTCTATGGGGTTGAATGTGGTGACGACGTTGTCACAAGTTCCAATCATTAATAATAATAAAAAAACCTAATAGTGGCCCATTTTTTGGTTGTAGGCCATCTTGGGTCTTTTTTAGGTAAAATTCTCTATGTTTTTTTTTTCCACACAATTATACACAAATTCAGCTGCAATGGAGATTCACATGGAGAAAGAGCATTAATTACAAAGAAGTGAAAAGAACCTGACAGTCAGAAATGGAATGGCGAGTTATTTTCATTTTATACAAACAGGGAACAAAGTCTATGAACTTTCAAATAAAAAATTACATTTAATTAAAATACACACTGATTTTTTTTAATCATGTAATAAAAGTATAAAATAACCAATTTTCTCCCGTTCAAATAAGCATGAACCATAGCATTGATGAAACTCATAAACAACAGCATTCATTACTGAGAAGTGTCAATAAGTTCAGAAAGGAAAACAAAGAAAAGTTGATCTTTTCCATGTTAGAAGAAAAACACTTTTTTTTTATAGAAAGTCAAAGATGTTTTTTAGTAAGAAGAAATTCAAAGTTTAATTAGACAGCATTCACCAAATATGATTTCACAATGAAAAATCATAATGCATATCACTAATTGTGTGTGTATTGGTTTCCATGCACACCTCACTGTGTGGGCCATCTAGTGCCCCATATGGGGATGGAGGTGGGGGATTGAGAAGTCTAGTTTGGGCCTTTTTAAGTACAAAACATCAACCACATTTGATTATTCCAACCCTTTCATCCATAGCCTACATATTTTCACCATTAAAAATTGGAGCACAATCGATCCAACGGTCTAGTCAATCCAATGCTAGTACTGAGCATATATATATTGCAAAAATGAAATAGAAAAGGGTTTAGAAAAAAAAAAAAACGATTCCATATTCTATTAGGTTGGTCCCAACTATAGTTGAGGCCTAATTGTTCCTATGATGGAATGCAATTTTGTGCGATCAAACCCACTCATATCTTGTACAATAAAAAAAAACACTCATTATCACACATACACCTCATTAAATGAATGAGCCCAAACTTCACTTCAATCAAAGTTATATATGATATATATATATATATGTTGATACAGCCATGATTGAGAAATATTTATATTTTTTTTATATAATCAACACAATTGCCTATGGTGTAAAATTTGGGGCAGTTCCTATATATAAGGAGGTGTCATTTGATACAATACCGTTTCATCATGCAAAGGTTACCTAGAACAGTCTTTTCTTTTAATATCATGAATTTTTTTAAATGTCATAAAAAATTAAAGGGACATTTACTAAAAAAATTTCCTTAAATAGGGTAACCACCGTTGAGACCCCTAAATTGTTATAATATCTGGCAAGGACCTCCCCCCCAAAATCTACACTTTTTTTACCATTTTACCCTTTTCTTAACTTTAGCCAACGAGACACAATCGCAATTGCCAAGTCCAAAGACGAAAACAACAAGAAGAAAAAGAATGAAGAAAAGGAAGAATGAGAACCAAAATCACTTCCAGAACTGGTCACAGAAGAAATAGAAGAAAGTAAACAAGGAAGGAAGTGTTGGGTTCTCATCGACCAAGCTTTTTCCCATTTTACCGTTTTCTTAGCTGATGCCAACGAGACCCTAATCCCAGTCCAGGGATGAAAGCAACAACAGAAAAAAGGAAAGAAGAAACAGAAGAAGGAGAACCAAGCTCACTTCCATCTCCAGTCACAAAAGAAATAGAAGAAAGAAAAGAAGGAAGGGAAGGGTTGGGTTCTCATCGACCAAGCTCTGAAACTTGCAACGGCAACTGCCAAGGTGACTCACTCTCTCTCTCTCTCTCTCTCTCTCTCTCTCTCTCTCTCTCTCTCTCTCTCCCACATTCATTTTCCTTATCTTCTATGATTCTGACCATTAAATTAGGGGAGGAAGGGAACAATGCGTGGTGCTGAATTAATCTCCTTATAGTTAGGGGCGCCAAGTGTTCGATATAATGCGTCAATAAAACTGGGTGCTATAAAAACAGTTCCAAGAGACCTTTAAGCCCTGTACACAACTGGGTGCGTCAAAATGTGATAGGATAATGTTGCAGGTTCAGCAACCTAGTTTAAATGGTTCTGTCATATGGCTGCAAATCCAAAGTGCTTTTAAATCTGAGCTTGTAAGATTATGTTTATTTTGTTGTGAACTTAAATTCGGTGAAGAAAAAAGTCTATTGCAGAGTCCGTGTGCATTGGACAAATGCAAAAATATTTGAATGCCACATTGTCTGAACGATATCATGCTGCTGGCCGCCCACATGCGAAGGCATTGCAAACAATTTTAATATTTCATAAATATGGGAAGACTAAAATAATTAGCTTGGAGCTAAATATTTTAGTATTGCAATGTTCCTGAGAAATGATTGAAGCTATACCCAAACTCAGTACTGCCTTGATTATTTTGGCCTGCACCCACTTGGTTGGCCGCATATATTTTTCTGCTAAGCATTGAGTATAATTGTAGGATACTGTTTTATGAATGCATAAATGTAAGCATGCATTAACATTTGTGGAGATATTCTTACCCCCCCCCCCCCCCCCCCCCCCCATCAGTTGGTTATATTTGGCAGGTAAGTTTGAAAAATTCCCCCATTTTTCTCAATCATGGGAATGAATTGATGTGCGGCTATACTCCAATTGCCTTTGTTTATTTGGCTTCTATAAATGGCAATTTGAGGATCATCATTTTAAAGTCACACTTTGACTGCTCTTTTATTTCTCTTATGTTTTATGGTATGGTTTTCTTTTGAATAGTTACTGTTGAGTTATGTTTGTGGGGATCAACATTATTATACTTTTGTGCCTATGGGGAGAACTACTCTCCTATCTATCTTGTTGTAAATAGATAGGATAATGTTCTCTAACGGGCCCTCAGATTGCCTTGCTATGCGTGAAAATGTGTTCTTTATTGCATCCAATCTAAGGTATCTTGCATTTTACAGGAAAAAGATGGTGACTTTTCATAATAAATACAAGGGACATTTACTAAAGAAATTCCCTTAAATAGGGTAAATACTGTTGGGACCCCCAAAATATGATAATATGAGGCAAGGACCTCCCGCCCAAATTGATCTTTGTTTTTTCCCATCTTGCCCTTTCTTAGTTGATGCCAACGAAACCCTATTTCCAAACAAAAACATAACAAAGAAAAGAGGAAACGGAAGAAGGAGAAGACCTGCTTGTCACCATCCGGTCTTCATCTCACGCCCATCTCCGGTCACAGAAGACTGCCCCTTCATAGGTTGCACTACTCCACGTCACTCTCCCTCTCTTTCTCTTTTCCTCTGCATCAAAACCCAAGCCTTAGAGGAAGCCTCTAATCTCAGGACCTGGTTTTCAAGGAAATACATTTTCACGCATTAAACTCTTTCCTTCTCTTGTAAAACTAGAGTGCCCTTTCTTCTCCAAGGTTGTTTTTTCTCTAATCTTCTATATACATGGCATTTCTGCTTACAGTGAACTTTTGTTTTTCTAGTTCGTTGATTGGATTGATTTTTTTGTTTTTTTGGAGTGTTATGATTGTGCTTAAAATATTCATGTTGCATGCAAAATCAAGATCTAGGCAGAAAACTTCTACTCGATATGGCTCTCGTTCAAATAAGTCTGAATCTTCCAAGGGCTGTCCTCGGGCGAACTCACCCACAAAATAGCATTGGTTGAATCACTCTCCACAATCAAGGTGTCATGAAAAACGATGCAAAGAACCTTGTGGCCTCCAAGATAGCCAAAAATTTTGTGTCATTAGTCCAAAATTTATGTTTCATTAGTCTATTGATGCACATTATTTCTGCAGATTCATTGGTTGAATGATTCTTTTGCTGCTTACGAGTGGGAAGAGCCAATGGGATGGAGAAGGCGAATTGTTGAGAACGTCCCTTTACAAGAGAATTCACATGACTGTGGATTTTTTGTAATGGCATCCGTAGAACATGTCCTCCTCAATCTAAAGTTTGAATTCACTCAGCGTGACATGATGTACTACCAATGCAAACTAGTGATTAACCAGTACAACAGACAACTAGAACTGTACAAGAAAAGGGATCAACAATCAGGTGAGGAGATCTGATGGAGGGCCTTATGGTCGGTTGGAGAGGGCTGGACATGACCATTATTCTGGTGAGAAGAAAACTCAAGAGCTATGGAGTGAGGAGCAATTGCACATGAAGCAAGGAGATCATGATCAATGACAAGAAAAAGAAGAAGGTTATCTGTTACAGTGCAGCCCACCTAAAATGGGCCTGTGTATTGGCCTATGTAATCTGAACCTTTCTTTGTGACTATTGGCCTGATGTATTTTGGATGGTTGACATGTTAAAACTGAAAGCCACTATTGGTTTCATTTTGGTCTTGTATGTTGGAAGGCTTTTAATCAATGTGAAAATCCATAATGACTGCTGGAAATGTTAACAAACAGGTTGTCCATCTAGGTGATGTTAATATGTAATGAGGAGCATGAGAAATTTTATACAGAATTTTTTGTTTGGGTTGGCTTTATCTTTGTAATATTATTAATTTGTCTCATTGGACTTCTTGTATTCTCTGGGCACTGGGGGCTTGCTTATTCCCCTCACACATCCATCTCTAGCCATTCATTGGAATTGGCCAAAACCATTTAATTGATGTTATCTAATATGTATGAAAATCTCCAAGCAATATGTATGATTCAGGGGATAAAACTCTCCAGGCAATATGTATGATTTTCACAACGAATGCTGTGTTTTATTCCTGCACAGATATGTGCTATCAGTACGCTTTCATTGATATCAACTAATTTATTCATTGATATCGACGAATGTTTAGTTGACATCAACGAATACTGTGTTTTTATTCCTGCACAGATATGTGCTATCAGTACGCTTTCAATGATATCAACTAATTTATTCGTTGATGTCGACGAATTTTTAGTTGACATCAACGAATGCTGTGTTTTTTATTCCTGCACAGATATGTGCTATCAGTACGCTTTCATTGATATCAACTAATTTATTCGTTGATATCGACGATTTTTTAGTTGACATCAACGAATACTGTGTTTTTATTCCTGCATAGATATGTGCTATCAGTACGCTTTCATTGATATGAACTAATTTATTCGTTGATGTCGACGAATTTTTAGTTGACATCAACGAATGTTGTGTTTTTATTCCTGCACAGATATGTGCTATCAGTACGCTTTCATTGATATCAACTAATTTATTCGTTGATGTCGACGAATTGTTAGTTGACATCAACGAATGTTGTGTTTTTATTTCTGCACAGATATTTGCTATCAGTACGCTTTCATTGATATCAACACATTTATTTGTTGATGTCGACAAATCTTTAGTTGATATCAACGAATAATGTGTTTTTATTTCTGCACAGATAGCTGCTATCAGTACGCTTTCATTGATATCAACAAATTTATTTGTTGATGTCGACAAATCGTTAGTTGACATCAACGAAAACTGTGACACATTCTGAACCGCCTTGTTAAAAAGATATCCATGCAGTGATCCATTAATAGAACATACATCAATGATCATGAAAGAACATTATCCAACCATTCTATCCATCCCATTATAAAAGATAAACATTGGTCTGCTATTAAATGAAAGAGGTAGATCCACCAACACCCTTTACAAAAAATTATAGGACATCGTTCCTCCTGCTACAATTGTAGGCACCATATACAAAAGTACAGCAAATACATGTAGGAACCACATGTAGCCACATTTTAAAAAAAATACATGGAACAACCTTTACAAGCCAAAAAAAAATGGTACTTGATCAGACCACTTCAAAAGACATGGCTCCATCGTTTCGCCATCTTGGATTAACTTCCCACTGGTGGATTCCGGCATTTTTGTCGGTTGTGACCCCTTTTTTTACAAATAGAGCACCTTACTTGTCTTCTTTGCCGATTAAGCTCTTCCGTGCGAATTCTATTCTTCTTTGGACGTCCAGGCTGTCTAGTAGCAAGTGGAGGCTTGACCACCTCATTAGTAATGTGCTCCCATTGGCGTATATCGCGGGTTGGATGTATTACATGACCATAAGTCCTTCTGTATGTATCACATGTGTACCAATCATCGCAAAAATCATATGGATCCAGGCCTCTGGTTTTCATGACTGACAAGGCATGCTTTCACGGAATTCCAATTGTTGCCACATCTGACACGTACAACTTTTTCTATCTAGCTGAACAACATCAATGAACTCCCAAGACTGTATATGAAATTCATTGGGACCTGCTTGTCGACAATTCAAACGTCGGGATCCTTCCATAGATTTGCTTAGAATGGTTTCTGCCCAAGGAGTTATTCACCACTAAAGGCACTTTGCAACGATAGAGATGCCTTTTTGCTCCTTTATTTGATCAATTCTCCCTATTGGATACTGATATTGTGGCCCGGTAGTGGATGGCGTGCCATTTCCCTGACCAATATTATTGAAACATCACAAGTGAAGAAAGCATATCAGAAAGCAAGACTCTGCCTTCACCCAGACAAATTGCAACAGAAGGGCGCAACAACTCCTCAAAAGTACAAGGCAGAAAGGTCTTTGCCTTACTCCAGGTGCCTATTTACTTCAACTATAAGTAGATAAATAGATGAGCACTAGTAGAATAAAGAGACCAGAGCATAACTGGGGTGTCGAAAGAACCATTTCTATGTAGTACTAACTGATTTTTGGAAACTTAATTTTTGACTTCTACCTCTTCAAGAATCTAAATTTCCAATTCTTCTTTGAAAAATTTAAAAATCACTTGCGTTTGAAAAGGGTCTGTTTGGATGTGCACTAGATTGTAGGTGTTAAGATTTTATGACAGAAGAAATGTTGGATCATCTCTTACTGTGTGGGTTACTCTGCTGCTCCAAAATAATATCATGTGCAATCAAATGCATGTCTGTGTCGACTTTCACACAAACACAAGTAAGATAGCAATGGACTCAACTAAAAACCACAGTTGAAATGGTGACACATCCAAACAGACCTTAAAGACTAGACGGCCAACATGGAAATTTCTAATGATTTGTTTAATTACTCACTATTTTCCATTGAGATGATAATTTGGTGTTACCACAGGATGCATGGGCCACATTCAACTCTCATAACGTCTTCTCCGGCTAATTCATGGTTTTTCCTAACTCTGGTTTTAATAGTATTGATGCCGTGTTCTTTTTCGCACTTGTTGGGTGTTTTGATAAAACCATGACACATTCAGAGATGCTGAGATAACCATAACAATGGTCATGAAGATGGTGGTGGTAATGGAGTGATGGTGGTGAATCTATACCGAAGTTGGTGATGATGATGGCGACAGCCACAAAATAACAGCAGTGGTAATGGCGATGTGGTTGGTTTTTAAATTTTTCACCAAAAACCCAATTTTTCACCAAAGGGGAGCGGGTTGCATTCAGTGGGAAAAATAAGGTCAGAGTGTCAGAGAAGCATACCTGACGCTGGTGAGAGGGTCTGGACAGCAGTATAGAAAGAGAGAAGATGGTAGCTGCTTTCTCTTCTCCTTCTTCTTTTCTCTTCTCACTGCCGATTTGGGTGAGCCATCGTTTTTTTCTCTTCAGGGGGCAAAGACGGAATGAAATAATGGGATTTTGGAGGGAGGTCCGTTGCTGATATTAAAAAATTTTAGGGTCCTTAGTTATAGTTATCCTAATTAGTGAGATTTTTCTAGTAAATGTCCCAAAATTAAACTTATCATGAGTATGTCATGATAATATCAGAATAAAAAAAAAAAGAATTTTGGGAAAACCTCTAAAATTGTTATATGTTTATTATTTTTTTATTTTAAGAGTTTTATCTTTTGCATATTTTCTCTATAATATCCTGAGAAGACTCTTCATTTGAGAATATATCAACATTTGTTAGTTTAGCAATCAATAAAAAAAGAAGTCTCATCAAACATTATCAGTTATCCCATCACTTGGTGCCAATCCACTTGTAGCCCTTTTGGATGAGGACTTGGGTAGGTGAGTGTGTGAGTATGTATGCTAGATAAAAAAAAAAATCCCCCATAACATACAAAAGTTAGATCCAATCAGCTAAACAAAAAAAAAAAAAAAAGGACACAACAAAGCAAAACAAAAATCTGAGATTTCCATAAGAGTGCCTTTTGAAAGTAAGAAGATTATGGATAACTCATTTTTTCCATTTCCAACACTATCCAACATTTTTGTTTGGAATATTAGTTATTATAAAGATCTCATTTCTTTCATCGGTTACAACTAAAAAAATCTACAACATAGAATGGAATAGCAAAAGTATCATTGAGAAAACTGCAAGATTCTAGAAAAGAGATAAAAAGCTTAAGGTCACGTTTGACAACCAAATCTTTAGAGAAAATATTTTCGGCTTCACTAAAGTTGTAATAAATCCATATTTGGCAATTGTAAATTACTGATGATTAGACGAATGGAAATCTTCATTTGATAGAATTTTAAGATCTGACCACCCCCCCCCCCCCCCCCCCCCGCCCCATTAAATTTGAAAACCCTCACTTAATTGGATTTGCACATGAAATTCTATTTTTCACAACTATATTCATCGATATACACCAATATCAATGTGAAATCTTCAACTATACAAATCTCCAACGAAGAATCCTTGTTCCATTGGTAGTGAAGAATTATAAAATCTATGGATTCTTCGCCAGTCACCAAACATGCCCTAAGAGTTTTGGCCGATTTAAACGGTAGGATGCCCTCTATTGATTTGGTATAGGCTAGTAAAGCTGCTTCTTTCGGATCTCTGCTGCAACAGAGAATGATATCAGCAGTGGCTCAGTAGAGAAGAGCTGAAAAAAACACACTCACAACAGAGAGAGATGCAGACTCTATTTGTTTTTTGTTGGTAAGATAGAGTACATGGGGTCTTTATATAGATGACAAGTTATGTGGTTTAGTTTAGTTAACCTGAGGTTAAGAGGAACACATGACGGCTGTATTTGTGTGGTTACAGGGATGAGGATGGCTCGGAAAAAGTAGCCAGTGGCTCTATCACTAAAAGACACACTGATGAACATTGGTGAACCCAGGTAAGAGGGTTTGGGAGCTGAAGCCCCATCCATACCTGAAATTTTTTTAAAATTTCTAATAACCCCCTGCAAATTCTAATAATTAATATGCATCTAGACTTTTAGACCAACCCCCCCCCCCCCCCCCCTAATAACCCCCTGCAAATTCTAATAATTAATATGCATCATTTTAGACTTTTAGACGGACCCCACCCCCCCCCCCCCCCCCCCCCCCCTAATAACCCCCTGCAAATTCTAATAATTAATATGCATCATTTTAGACTTTTAGACGGACCCCACCCCCCCCCCCCCCCCACCCCACCAACAAAAAAAAAAAAAAAAAAACCAAGTTGAATTTTTTGGGTCCACCCTTGCAGATGAATCGCGACTATATAATAATAAAAAACTAGCCTCATTTAAGTGTTTACTGCGGTTCAATCAAAGATAATGATTTTGATTTATTTCTTCCGTAAGTTTTGCGTCTTTTTATTGATTTTTATAGTTAGTTAAGCTAGACCATTAATGTGCTTCATCTTATGGTGGGACAAGTTTCTACAATGGAGGGGATGACATTAATTTTGAACTCCACATAGTTAAATGCCCGTCCGTGGAATTTCATGCAACCCATTCACGGTAAGCATGTGGGAGAGTGGGAGACGGCAAGGGTATCTTGGATAGTTCGGTAGAACCCGCACTTGCATTGCGATACATTGAACAAACAAAATACGAACAGACATGCAAAGTGGATCCTATGAGGTTTGGATTCAAAGAGAATTTTATGAGTCTCCTTAGTTGAGGTCATTTATCAATAAACTTATCATCCAAAATAAATGCCCCTCTTTTTTATGAATATTTGCAAATGTCCACTCCAATATGATCTACCATCAAATTGATCACTTACTAACACTTTTATAAAATATTATAAAAGAAGTTCAAGTATTGCCCATCAAATTAGTAAAAATAAACATATATTGCTCAGAGCAATCAAAATCCAAACTTGCCAAGAACCTGACTTTGAGTATGAGCCATATACCTATGTGGGTTCCTGTTTAAACCTGACTCACTGTCATTGCTAGTCTGAATCACTGTCATTGCTATTCTGAATTTGATAAATCAAAGTGGCCTAAAATCTAAATTCCATGCAAACTCTTCCTCTCCCTTTCTAGGGTTTTTTTTTTTTTTTGGAAGAAAGCGCTCATAGAATTCAGCATAAGTAAAACATGTGAAGAATCTGATGGTTATGATTAACTTAAAATTCGAGACAAAGTACATTCGACCAGGGTAATACTTGTGGGCAAGTTTCAATTTCGAAAAGGTGGGCACTGCTAATAGGTTTAATGGGGAGCTTAAATTATACAATTTCTGCACTATAGTCTCACCTATTCTCATTTAAAGGAGTTTTAAAGATGCTATTGGATTGCTCCCCACTTATAGTTGTTTTTTACCATATATATTTGGAATCCAATGTGAAAATTCAAGACTCTAAACACTATTGTTAGGTAGCAAGAGAATATCATTATCTGGAAGGCAATCCAATTATAAAGATGTTTACTAAAATGGGTGTACGTAGAAGTAGCCAACTGTAACTTTTGTTTAGTCTGACCAATTTTATTTAAATGCCTGAGATCCATATATAGTACCTCAATTTGAAGGCTTACTAAATGTAGAGGAAGTAACATCTGCTCTAGATAAGGGAGACCTTCTCAATTTGAAGGCTTTGTTGACTGAAAAAGATTGAGGCCTCTTTAAAGCCCTTGGTGACATTTTTTTTTTCTTTCATGAATATTTCCATGCATCCAGGGTTCTGTAAAACAAAATGTATACATCCAGGTTAGTCAATATTTCCATAACATCCAGACGTGCAGGTTGAACCATGTGGGAAAGGGTTTCCACCAGTCATAGCACTTGCACTGCAGACCCCACCAGTTAATGGAAAGCTGGGGATTGAAAGATCTAGATAGGCCCTACCTCTATGTATGATTTCAAGCCCTTTGGATTATTCCAACCCCTTAATATGTGGCCCACAACCTCGATGGTCTTAGCTCAAGAAAAATAGTCATCTCAAGTAGCTTATGATCATGACCAAGCTTGGCTTCTTCGTATCTTTAATTGAAACCCACCTCAACTCTAATACCTTTTAAGTAGGGATATAAATGAATTCTCGATTCTCTAATTACCTAAAGGTTCTGAATAACTGTATTTGGGTCCTTATTTAGGTCCCAATAAATAAACGAGTTCTTTTTTTGGACCCGTGACCTAAACTGATCAAGATCCGGTTCCACCTTGGTTCCGGGCCATGGACCCAAGATCCAATGTATTACCTTAAATTTCGAAAATCCCTCATAAAAGTTATTTTCTTTTTTTTCTAAATCATTCTCTAACTAGACCCAGACCCTTCCCATAACAAAATTGGTTTCGAATATAGTTCCATCTTTTCATTAACGGTTGCGGTTTTGAAACCAAGAAACTGGTTCTAAATCGATTCCGGTTGAGGGTACAGTTTTATCTTCACATTTACGGTTCCCGGTCCGAATCCATCCTAGACCCAGACTGCAATCGGGCCGTTTACAGCCCTAACGCTAAGCTTGTAATATAGAACGCACCCGCCATATAAAAAGCACATGTTTCTCCGGCAAGCCGGAGGTAGATCTTAGTTGTGTGATATCAATTGCAATAGTGACCATATAGTGAGTGTCACACTAATAGTTGTTTATAACAAATAATCAAAGATGTTTTCTTTTTTTTTTGGTAACAAGTTCTCTTTAAATTAAAGATTTATTGATGTAGTGTTAGCTTGTAACAGTTACAAATATCAGGCAATATTGGTTGCAAATTGACTTTTTAGCCATGACATTTTTTTTTTCTTTTTTTAACTAGGGAGGCGGGTTTGGTATGGGTCCGGGTTAACCCAAAGCCGCTCTAACTCGCATTGAAGTACCCTATATACTGGACCCAGTTTGTGATGGATCACTGGACTGATCAGTTATCAAATCCACACGGTCATCGATATGGGTCAAATCAGATTTTGTCCAGGTCGAAGTGAACCCGAACCTGCTTTGAAAGCATGCTCAGCACTACAGAGCTACGTGATATTTGATAACAATTGAAGTAACGAGTATAAATGAACATACAGGGCAGAGCCATCAAAATTCCACACTGGCCCCAAACCTGACCCGAGTATGAATCATAAATGTACACAGCGGGAGAGGGGCTCCGGTGTGGGCAATTGCCCCTTCTGAGAAATCTCAAGGGATAATTCAGTTAACTTAGAACCACGGTGTGCACCCAAAGATTGTGGGTTCAAAACCTGCATTTGGTAGTAGAAATATAATTGATTTTTCTACATTTTCATGCAAAAACATTTCCTTTTTTTAATAGTGTGTGTGGGGGGGGGCGGGGGCGGCGTAAATGATTTTGTGGATCTGGGTTTCCACAGCAAAGGACAAAATAACCTAAAGGTCCGTCTGGTTACAAGAATTTTGTCAAATTCTTGTCTAATGGAGTTTGGAGAATAAGTTTGGTAAAACTAAAGAAACATATTTGAAGATCACCCACTCATAGCTCTAGTAAATTAAATCCTCCAAAGCCAAGAGTCTCATATGTATTTCCACATTATATCCTTCGTCATATCTTCTTTAATAATCTTCTTTAATAATCCTTTATGGAACTCATTTTAACATAAAATGCTCCGAAGTGTGAGTTGCATATGTGAGTTTTATTATCTCACATGTATAAATTGTGTCTCCTCACATGTGAGAGTCCCTCTTACCTCGTATGTGTGAGTTGTTGTGTCTCCTCATGTGTGCCCTCTCGCGTGCGCGTCTCTTAGGTCCTAACCCCTTAGCTAGGTTACCAAAAACTTGAAATGCTTTGAAGTTAATTACACGCACATAGAAGAGACCTAACTCATCTGGCTCGTGTTGGTTGGAATTCTTGAACTTATATCAATCTTAGAACATGCATGTCCACACAAATGATTGAAATCCTTGCACGATTAAAAAAAAAGCTCTATGAGCCTACTTTTGATCGGTGCAGCTATTTTCACAGTCTTATCCCTACATTATTTGGCATTGTGTGAAATTTTATGCCCATCAAACCTTTACTTACCATTCAATTGAATTTTAAGAAAAAAGTCAATATTTATAGAAAAAAAGACCATTAAAAAATTAAGACGGTTAAGTCAAGGCGGAAGAGAATCTAATAGGACCAAATTTTTGCATGACTCTTCTCTCCAAGAAGAAACAAAATAAAGAAAAAACCTTTTTCATCCATCCTACTTCCAATGATAGGAAAGCATCCAAATAGGCCCCACAAGCTGATCACAAAAGTACATATAACATATGCATCATGGGGAAAAACTAGTTGGGTATTTTCTTTTACCAAAACAAAGTTGAATGCCAAATCAACTAGTGCACTAGTTCACAAACGGGGGATATGTTCTCCTAAAGCAGACTACATATTGCTCATATGCAAACTCCAACTTGTGGGCCCTACTTAGATGCTAAGGTGAGGTATATGGCAAGATCTCCAATCTCCTTAATGGAAAGAGGTCAACGGACGTAAAATTAACCTAACAAATCTAACTCATGTAGATTTTTAATAATAATTTTTTTCGAAATTCAATCCAATGGTGGATAAAGATTATATGAGAGTGAAACTGGGCCTAAGGAAACGAGAGTGTGAAAGGAGATGCCCACAAGTGGTCCCCACATAGCTGGACTGCATGCTAACTAGCTATATTTATAGCTCGTGGAACATTTCTATTTTCTAAAGTCACCGAAGTTTTTTGGCGGGAAACTGTCTCCTATTTTTTAAAATCATTTGGCGGTTTCTCTCCCCTCTCTCTAATGGAAACCGATTCCGACTCCGATTCCTCTCACATCTCTGCAACTCCGCCCAGAAAACCATCAAACCCTAATTATTCTCGTCTTCCAGCCACTCTCCCCTCCCAAAAACCTAGGGTTAGGGTTAGGGCGAGGGTTTCTCCCCTCTCAAAACCCAAACCTCCTCCTCCTTCCAAGCGCAAAACCCTAAACCCTAAACCCTCCCAACCCAAATCACCCCCAGATCCTCTTTCAACCGTCAGTCCCCCCGATCTCTCCACCTTCTCCCCCAAAATCCGCCGTCTGTCCACTCGAAGCTCCGCCACTTCTTCCGCCCCCGGTTCCATCGACCAGCTCCCCGCCGGGTACTTCTCCAATTCCACCTCTTTCTGTAGCCGATTCAAGAGTCGAAAACTGTCGTTTGAAACCGAACAGGGAGCTGATTCGGGTGTCTCGGTAGCATCTGCTTCTCGGTCTGAGATTGAAAATGGTGAGTGCGATGCGGGGCCGGCTGAGATTGGTGCTCGGCCTGATCTGGACAGTAGTCGAGTTGTTTCTGTCAGAATGCATCCTAATTCGATCAGTGTTGGCAAATGTGTCGTTGCTGCACCAGTGAAGCGGCCGAAGTGCGTTAATGAAGGGAATTTTGTTAGGCTGAACATTAATGGGTACAATCGCAAGTTCTCGAGAAAGGGTGGAGGAAGGAATTGTTCTTCATCTGCGAGTGGTCGGAAATTGCACTGGAGAAAGAAAGGCAAAGGCAGAGTGAAAAATGAAAAGGAGACAGAAATGGGATCTGGTTTTGGCGATGATGAAGGTTTGGTTATGGAGGTAGTGCAGCAGCAGCAGGAGCAGCGATGTGGAAGCTTGGTTAGTGAATTGGTCAATCAGGCTGTGATGGCTGTGCGGGACGACCCGTCAGATGAAAACTTGAAAAATTTGCTGAAGCTGACTCATGGTTATGATTCATTCCGGAAGGGTCAGTTGGAGGCGATTAAACAGGTGGTTGCAGGGCAATCAACAATGCTGGTATTGCCGACTGGTGCGGGCAAATCTTTGTGTTATCAGGTAAATTATATGTAAGCATGTGCATGCTTGCCTAAGATGGGTGGATGAATTTATGTATAAAAAGGCTGTCTAATGTTTACCAGTGTTAGTCCTGTTAAGATGCTTTGACACTAAACCGAAGACTTTTAAGCCTGTGTCTATTAGCGACTTGGTCTCAAAATTCATCTGAACGTAAAAGGGAGATGGGTGAAAGTAAAACTTCAAATTGAAGCACTTTACATACTTGAGTTTCTGTTACAAGAATATGTTTAAACTCATCCTGCTTTTACACATGTGCCGAATATGCTAATTATAAGTGACTTGACTAGGTTAATCAGTGAGCTTAGAAGCTATTGGATTTTCTTAACTAAACATCTTGAGGCTTTTAGTACAATCATGATAAATCTTGATTATGCCCTTCTTTAGGAGATTCGAGAGGAAGGGCAAAACAGGGTTTGCCCATTTGGGTTTGTTATGTGGTTAGTCATGTGTGAAAACATAAGTGCTTTATGAGACAACGATAAGATCCTTCATTTATA
This sequence comes from Cinnamomum chago, assembly GCA_038049695.1. Classification (NCBI taxonomy): domain Eukaryota; kingdom Viridiplantae; phylum Streptophyta; class Magnoliopsida; order Laurales; family Lauraceae; genus Cinnamomum; species Cinnamomum chago. Next base: position 21,459,232 of record CP142462.1, on the reverse strand, counting down.
ATAAAATGAGAATTGCCATCCATCTGCAATCTGAACCATCCATATCATGGTCTTACATTGGATTGTCTATGTTTTCAAAATTCATTTTGATCTAATAATTCTAACAATCAAATCTTTACCTTGGAAAGACACAGTTGTCACAATACAAATGATTGGATGGTCAGTATGTCTTTTACATGGCAGCCTATGAAGAGTAGGCTACACAACTTTTGACATCAATGATTCATTTCCAAATGCAACTAATTTTACTTTAGCCCAAAATGCTATGGAATCATTATTCTCATGTGTTTTGTATGGAAAGAACATATGCTGACGCTCGGGAAGCATTTTTTGCAGTTACCATCGCTTATTTTACCTGGGATAACTTTGGTAATAAGTCCTCTTGTGGCTTTGATGGTTGATCAACTAAGGAAGCTCCCTAAGATGCTTCCAGGTGGTTTGCTTTGTAGCAATCAGGTGATCAAGAAATCTCCCTCTCTCTCTCTCTCTCTCTCTCTCTCTCTCTCTCTCTCTCTCTCTCTCTCTCTCTCTGTGCGCGCGCATGCGCGTTGCATGCTTGGGCTGATCATTTATTCTTTTGTTTCAGACAAATGATGAGGCTTCTGAGATACTAGATCAATTTTGTAATGGAAACTTAAAGGTAAATCTATACTACACGCCTCCTTGACTTTTTCATGGTTGCAATGACGCTGCACGTAGTAAAAGAACAGAGCAAGTTAAAAATTTCCTAAGAGTATGTTGATCACTTCTTCCAATAGTATAATAGCTTACATGTACGTCTTTGGTTCTTGGAGCATGTGATTTGCCAAATATTGGTACATGGTAATGAGACCCAGGGATTATAGCTGTCCTAACATGCTTAAAAAAATACATTTCAACACAAATAAAAATAAAAACCTTCGCACATAAGAGCTTTGTCTTCTATTTTCTTCAAATTATGTCACTTGACCAATGAGTACAAATATATAATCTGGTGTTGTCATTTAAATAAGATATATTGTCTTCCATGCTATTCATCTAGTATTAAGGCTTTGGTGTACGTTGGAAGTCTCTCCATCCATAGTGGCATTCATATAAAGAAGTTCAAGCTTGTCTGGCTTAGCTTTCATTGAGAGAATGTTGGGAGGGCTCATTTTGGCATAGGAGCCCTTTTTTCTTCTATCTAGGACATTTTATCTATATTGGTTGGCTAAAATCTCATTGTGAAATGCAGCAAAGGTGTTGCCCTTATGCCTAAAAAAAAACTCTCTCTGCATCTGGTACTTCTTGAATGATTCTTCATTCTCTGAAAGAAAGAGCTCAAGGGGACCCGGGGGTGTGCAAAATATCAACCCCATCAGCATATCCTAACCCATGATCTTTGGGCCTATGGCCATCAAGTTTAATTGTTTTAGAAGACATGATGTTTCTGGATTTCAATCATACAGTAATGTTTGAATGAGTGTCAAATTTGGGGTGAGGAAATACACAGGGGGTACTATGTTTGAGAGGGATAAGTTGATCATTAGTGGGCCAGGTGGTGCCAAAAAAAAGCTAGACTGCACCATCCTTATCTTCAGACAGTTCTCTCTCTCTATATATGTGTGTGTGTGTGTGGTGTGTGAGCGCGCGCACATATATATTGTATGTGTATATATATTCACATTATATGTATGGGTGCAATTATGTGTAGATAGATAATAGAGTTAGAAATAAGTGGGATTGTTTTCTTTGTTATGGTGCAATTACATCATTTGCCCCAAGTGAGGGATTAACAGTGACATACACCGTATATTTCTCCAAAAAATTTATGGTAAACTGATGTTCTTAGCAATAAATATATTTTAAACTATATATATATATATATATTATAATATAACAGAGTTCTTGAAATTGTAGTAATGATTTACAAACAAATGCTGATGTAGATTGTTTAATCCACCAGGTTCTTTTTGTTTCACCGGAGAGATTTTTAAATGCAGAGTTCTTATCAAAATTGGGGGCTGTTCCACTAATATCACTTGTGGTGGTGGATGAAGCTCACTGCCTTTCTGAATGGTGATTTTAGTATATCATTCCTTTTTCTTGGTTTTTGGAATTAGAATATAGTGCATCTTTGTTTCAATAATCAGCTCATCTATCCTTCAAATTTGAATTGATTAGACCTGTGCTACTTTATGAAAGAAAAAATTATATATTTTTTCCTCCTTTCTTTCATTTATATTAAATATGTTATTTGCTGGTAGTGTTATCTATATTCATGCTGTAGCTTGAACACAATAACAGGTCCCATAATTTTCGGCCTTCATACCTGCGGCTTAGGGCATCGCTACTTCAAACTAAGCTTAATGTTGCATGTGTCCTTGCAATGACTGCAACAGCAACCACCAAAACTCTGCATACTATTCTATCTGCTCTACAGATTCCCCCTGCCAATCTTATCCAGATATCTCAAATAAGGGAAAACTTACAATTACATGTAACTTTGAGTGGGAATAGGCAAGTGTTTTTGTTCAAATTTAGCTTAATCTATTTTCTGTTTCTGTGATGGTATATACCTTGAAGGCCCATTTTTAACATTTAACTTAAATTTGTAGAATGAAAGATTTGATGATGTTGATGAAGTCATCACCTTTAGTCAACATTTCAAGCATCATTGTTTACTGCAAGTTTCAGGTATCTCTCTCTCTCTCTCAAAATTTGTGACTATTTTATGCCTCAAATTACATATTCGTACTTGGTAGGCATCATGGTAGGCCCTGAAAATTGATGTGCCATGGTATGTAGCATGAAGATTTCACTTCTTCCCAAAAGGATCGGAAAAAAATATCATAAAAAAGAAAAGAAAAACCAGAATATTGTAAGTGGTAGATTTTCTTTTTTAATAGGGCATACTATAAATTAATTTATCGGTACTCTAAAGTCATATACATCCTTTATGACTAATTTATTAGAATGCTCAGTTTGTTTAAATTTATTGTCTGATTGAAACATATTTGCTAAAAGTATGTAGAATATCATTATAAAAATCATATGATAAGCAAATAAAGTAAATATTCTTAACCATTCCAAAAAATAAATAAATAAGTAAATACCTGTAGTTAATAAGTGATAACATAATGTTGTATCTTGTGTGACTTAACAAGATGACTTATTTCATACTAACATTATTACAATAAGTCGTCAAAACGGTATTTTGAATTAACACTGAAGAGTTATGACATGTGAATCTAAAGATTCAAATAGTTCAGATGCAGGATCTATGGGGAAAAGTTCCATTTCATCACTTCTCTTTAAATAATTTGAGAAGAACCATGAGATTAAAAAAAAAAAGATAAAGTAATTTGCATGAACTAATGCAGTAGAACAAAATTTAAGTCACTCTAATACATCCATGCATTTAAAGAGGCATTTAAACGAAGTTTCATAAATTTGGATTAAATACAGGAAAATTTTGAATTCAAATTACTAATACAATCCATTTTCAGTAATTTCTTGGAAAAAACATAAAAGAACAAGAATACACACATGCCTTTATAAAGCTCACTTAAGCCGAAGTCCGTATAACGTTTTTGATATTATTGATGGAAACTACACCAATTTGGTGTTCTAAGCATAAAAATCAGTTCTCAGGTGCACAGGAGACAAGAGAAGTGTTTCCCACACAAGAGAACCCTAAAATGGGTAAAAGAGATATTAAATAGTGCTATCAATCGAGAATTTCAAATTATCAGTGATACCAGTCGATATTCATGAGATGGTCCAATTTCAGTCTGCATAGTACATACAGGTATCTTTTGAATAGTTGATATGTTGTACGTATCTGCCACTATTTTACACCATGCTGTTTGACCTATATTTGTTGAATGCTGCATATGATCCTGATTTATAGAATCCTGTATTATGATCTTGATTTGTTGAATGCTAAGTAATAAGGAACTCCTCTGGTCCTGCCTTAGTCTTTAGGGAGCTAAGCTAATACTTTTAGAATTTCTCAGGCTTAGTCTTTTGGGAGTCAGTACTTTTGGAACTTCTCATGCCCAACCTGCCTTTAAAATTCTCTGTTTCCTCTTAATGGAAGTAAATTTTGCTGCCTTCCTATTCTCAAGGTTTAAGCTTCTTTTACACAGATTCTTTATTGCAAGGAAATAACAGAAAAGTTAATTTTAATGTTTTTTTCCTTGCCTACTGAAGACATTTTACATGTTTCCACCTTGTTGGAGGTTTCATCTCCTTTTAAACCACCTTTAATTCTGTTTTCTTAAGTTTTAAATTGGTCATGATATCTTGTTTTTGCAGTCTGAAACAGATATGGTTAGCAAATATCTTTGTGATAACAACATCCCTGCAAAGGTTAGTATCTCATTGCAACTTTGTATGGTCTAAACTAAAATCCATACTTTTTCCATATAAGCTACAGTAATTTTTGTGCTGCACTGTGATGTTATAAATTGATGTGATTATTGACTGCTTTATAGAGCTATCACAGTGGCATTTATGCAAAGGATAGAAGCCGCATACAAGAGTTGTTTAGTTCCAACAAGATTAGAGTGGTGAGTATATAGTCCTGTGTAGACTCTAAAAGGAAGCTGCTTCTTATCTTAGATTGTAAATGCGGTCTCCTTTTCATGGCATCTTGTCACATTTAAAAGACTGTAATCTAGCTCTGTTCTTTTTTTTTCCCCTTTTATGTAAGGTTGTAGCAACTGTAGCATTTGGCATGGGTCTTGACAAGAGCGACATTGGAGCTGTATGTACAAAACTCAAGCATATAAATCTTATTCTGTACATTTCAAATAAATCCCATAATTTTTTATTTAGGGTTGTTTGTCTTTTATGCATGGGATATGAAAATGGTGTTTACATTCTTAAAATTTACACATGTGCAACATTCAATGTTTTGTGGTTTGATGTCTCAATAAAAATTTTGAATGGTTCAGACTAAAAATTTGGGGCCCACAGGAGTTGCAAAAATTAGAAGTCAATGATGGAATTTGATAATGTGACTTGTCCCAAGCAGAGATTGTACTGGCACCTTTCTAATCAGGGAGGTGTGAATGTTTTCTCAAATTCTTCACATGTGAGAGTTTTTCATATGAAGATGGTCTCATTTACACACCATTTTCAGACCTCATTTATGCATGTGATACATAAATGAGCGCAAAAATACATGCATGCATAAACGTACATGTGTAATGTTTACATATGGAAACCGGTGCAAACAAAAGAACCCTTTATGCATATTGCATCTCCATGTTTTAAAATGGTTCTTAGGTTGTATATTTGCATTGCAATAAGTTAAATTCTCATCTAAATCAGCAATTCACTATCGCCATGCTAATTCTTGCGCTTTCTACAATGTGACTCCCTTCCAGGTGATTCACTATAGCCTGCCAGAAAGCTTAGAAGAATATGTTCAGGTGATTATTCTGTAACTATGAGCTAGTAGATTTCATAAAATGTTTGTGTTATGTACCTGAAGTTTAAAGAAATGAAACATAACTCTTATGCAGGAGACTGGACGTGCTGGTCGGGATGGGAGATTGTCTTACTGCCATCTCCTTCTAGACGATATCACTTATTTCAAGCTTAGGAGTCTTTCATACAGGTGCCAAAGTTCTTGTATTTTACTTTTCTGTTGTCTTCATTTGAAGATTTTCAATGCATATGAAAAGATGAGGGGCTTACAAACAGATGTATTGGCAGTGATGGTGTAGATGAATACACAATAAACAAATTGCTCAGTCAAGTTTTCGATAACAACGTGAAGTTGCCGGGGAGCATTTGCTCCTTGGTCAAAGAATCAGCAGCTCGAAAATTCGATTTGAAAGAAGAGGTCCTTTCTGTTTGTTTCTGTTAATTTGATGCTTCTCATTTGTTTGGGTTTTGCTTCAGAGCTATTTTCTAGTTGCTTGCTCAGCTCTTTTGTGTTGATTCTGTTGAACTTTTGTTCTAAACAAGTTCTCAATAGTTGTAATGATTCTAATGTTCCATCTCAATGAACTGGCAGAATTTAGGCATATATAAGTATTCTCCTTTTTTGGTTAATGTTAATGTTTTGGCAGAAAATCTATTCAGTTGTCGCTTGGTTTTTTGTTGAAAATTTAATTGGAGTAGCTTGTACTTGTATCAGGTCATGCTCACTGTTTTAACATATTTGGAGTTGGGCGAAGTGCAGTACTTAAGACTACTACCACAGCTAAATGTCACTTGCAGTTTGCATTTTCACAAGGTCAGCAGGCAATTTATATGCTTTCATTGGATGCATAATTATTAATTTCTTTTATCTTAATCTGTCAATCGGTTTTGAGGATCTGAGCTGTCTGTTTGATATTTCACGAATATGGGATGTCTGTCTTCAAAGTTTAAACCAAGGATATAGCTATGTACTAATGTACCAGTGTACTCAAATTTACTTTACCATCCATGAGAATCTGGAGACATCCAATGGCATTTCACTAAGGGCCCTCTAGGCTACATTATATAGGTTTTTTTTTTGGAATAATAACAATTGGCTTTTCAGGTTGCTACAAGAGTAGCAGGTTTCATCCATACTGCTCTTGAGATATAATATTTTTTTTCCAACTTCACTATATTCTTTAGTTTTAATGCATTAAGATTCTCGAAATTAATCTACCTGCAGACATCCCCAGCATCACTTTCTAGCAAAGATATTGTGGTTGCGACAATTCTGAAGAAGTACATCTTCTATCTGGTTTGTCTATAGAACCATTCTTTGTGTTATGGTACTGTAGAAAAATTATGTCTTCTCAATGACCTTTTCAGCTCTGAAGCTAAGCAAGGTCATCATGTGTTTGATATTCCTTCCATAGCAAATTGCATCAGTATTACAACCAGTGAACTATTAAATCACTTGCAGAAACTTAAGGTACAATCAGTACACATATTACTACTACTTGCAGTAGAATTTGAAACTTTCTGTATCGTATTTCCCTCCATTAATTGACAATGTTTTGTTTTTCATTGTGCTAAAATTGAAAGTCGTTGGGAGAAATAACTTATGAGCTGAAGGACCCTGCCTTTTGCTATACAATCTTGAAAACCCCGGAGGATTTCTGTTCCCTTGCAACACACATCACAAGATGGTTATCTGAAGTTGAAAGATGCAAGGTGCATGGTTTTATCTTATTAAACTTTTTAGCAGAAATCCATATTTCATTAAAACAAATTGTTGGAATATCTTTATTCTGATTTCAAATTCCACTTTTTTTTCCAGTTCTACTGGCATTAGACGTACAAAATCCTGTGTGCACCAACCATGTTGGGTGGTGCAATCTTAAAAAAAAGTAGTCAGTAATCTAGAGTCTTTTAATTATTGGTTTAATTATTGATACCTCTCATATGACCATTGGTGAAGATGGGGCCCTCCATTTAGTAACCTCCATGGTTTAAAGACTCGACCGACACGAGTTGTATCACCTGATAAGTAAATTTTTTGGCCATCACTGATGTTGATTTTAAATGGGTTTCATCTGAAGCCATAAATGTACAGTTTATTGAAAATCCTTCTTTCTTTCTTTTTTTTTTTTTTCCAAATGTGAACTTTGATTAATGAAAAGAACAGTGTATAAGAGATATATTGTAGAAGGACAAAGTAAGGTAACAACAAGCTAAACATGAAGAATGAAGGACCAATAAAATAAGCCAAGGTGATTCTCTACCTGGAAGAAAAACCAAACTGTTGACTATCGAAATTCTATTTTTACTGCCTTTTTACATTTGTTTATTTATTTACATCTTAAACACCCTGAAAACAATTTAGAATGAAGATTAACAATTTTCTTAATATTTTTGTTTTTTTTAGAAAGGGCCAAACAATCTGAAATATTAGTTGATAACGCGGCATATGTAATGGTTTTGGCTTTGGGTGATACAATGTCTGCAGCCCTGTTTTAAAACCATCGTAAGCTGTTTATCTGGTTTCTCCATCATGGGATAGGATGTCCTGATATTTCCCCTGGAGGATGATAATTGTAGCTTTATGATTGGAAGCTTTCAAGTTACAATTGGTCATATGAAGCTACTGGTTTATGTTCTTTTTTTTTTGGTAAAAGTACAGGGTTATGTTAAACCAGAGCAAAGCTAGATGATTTGGATGGTTATTAGAAAGATATCAAAAGGGATGGTGAGGGATTTTAGATTGGATGATTATTCGAAAGATATCAACAGGGGTGGTGAGGGATTTTAGATTCAGTGGTCCATGTTATTGGACCCTCTGAATTAAAGGCACCCACCGAAAATCCTGACTGGCTTCCATGCAGGATTCCTTAGGAAAAAGTCTCCCCATAATATTTATCACTTGTTTCAGTAGTTATGAATTATGATGGTTATATATTTATTCGTTTCATACAATGTTGAACAGGTGAGGAAATTAGATGCAGTCTTTAGTGCTGCAATGTTCGCTGCAAAAAAGTGTGACAGAACAGAGGGGTGTATAAACTCCCTGCACTCCTCATGTTTGCAAAGAAAAATCTTGGATTACTTTGGTGAAAATGATGATGCCTCTCCAACAGACTTGTCAAAAATGATGGCACAGAGCAGGTACAGGAAATTTCTTTTTCTTTATTTATTGGTGGATACATTACCGCAAAACTCAAGTGGATGTGTCTTTGCTTTTTATATGGTTTTAAAACTATTTTACTCAACTGTACCGATAAAGCCTCCATTCATTTTTCAGTCCATTTTTACGAGCAGATATAAAGGTGAGCAAGTGCTGCTATTTTCCTTTTAAACTTGAAATTGAATTTACTATGATTTGAAGTGCCTAGTGATACTCTGTTGGTGTTACAGGTGTTTTTGCAGAGTAATTTGCATGTCAAATTCACGCCTAGAGCAGTAGCAAGGATAATGCATGGCATCCCTAGCCCTGCTTTTCCTTCAGCAGTTTGGTCCAAAAGTCATTTCTGGTATCTTTCAACTAAATATCTTTTTCATTCAAATGAATATGACCCCATGTCTATGCAAGAACGGTTACCATCTCTGGCAAGTTGTTAATGTTTCAATGTCCGTGCTGAGATCCTCGTGGAAAAAATATATAATATTACATCCATCTCTGGCACAAAGCATTGCCAGCATACTTCAATTAGGATGTAACGACCCAACCCGGCCCGGTGTAATATTGTCCTCTTTGGCTCATGGGCTACTCGACCAGAGGACCTGGTCCAAGCGCATCCAATCTTGCCTCTAGGCTTTAAAACGCGTCACACCAAGTTAGGAAGGCATCACACATTTAGCCTTCACTTTGGACACTCACGTGAGCGATGTGGGATGTAACATAGGATAATACTTTCCATACATTATGCCTGACCCTGCTGAAAAAAAGAAAAGAAAAAAAAAAGACTAAGCATCATGAAATTGAGGCTATGTATATTTTTCAAGGACTAATGTTTTATATCATTTGGTCCAGACTCTGCACAGACTTGGTCCACCTTTCAGTGGTTGAGACTGCCTTCCTAGTTGATCCGTCTGTGGATGTGCATGTTGTGCGAAGGATGTCATCACCATGTGATCCTAGCCATCTAAATGAATAATTTTAGGCAACAATATTCATTCAACTGCAGAAGTCAAACAGTCAGATGACTGGTTATCTGATGGAGTAGATTTTAGTTTTACGTCATGTTGAGTGTGGGCCCCACCACACAGATGATTTGTGCGACCGTCATGATCTTAGATACCAGCTATTTTCAAAAGGGTGTTGATGATCCTATTCAACAAGGCGCTGGAATTTTTAGATAGGTAGCAATTAATGACTTCTTGTGAACTAAACTGTGAAGTCTCCCTGTGCTGTGTTATGTGCATTAATAACCCTTTTCCTCAAAGAACTGGATTATCCACTCTTCAGTTCATTCCATTAACCTCTCCCACCCTGCAAACAATAGATAATCAGGCATTTTGTTTCATATGCTCTTCGTTGTTATATTTGCTGTCTAATGTAATTTATGTTTTGGGAACATCAACATATTATGTGAAATTTCAGATCAAGATTATTGATAGTCTTTCAGATTAATGAAATGACCTTTTTTTTTTTTTTTTTTACCAAAACTAAGTTAATGGTAATGTTTTCTTGGCAGGGGGCGGTATTCCCAGGTAGACTTACCAGTTGTCATGGAGGCAGCTACTATGGAGCTAATGAATTTTATTGGAAAGGCAACACAGTGACAGCATGTATGTTCTGTATGATACATGTAAGGATATCCTGTTGATATTGCATTGTATTGACTTGAATTATGTAACACTTCTCCAGAATGCAACTTTATTAAATTTGTGTTGTACCTTGCAGAAACAGGTGGTCTATAATTTAGTGAAGATAAATATTAAATTGGGATTATGTGTGCCCCGCTCATTGGCGGGCCATGGGCCGGGCAGAAGCTTGTTCAAGCCAAGGATGTGTTGAGTTCCCTTCTCATTAACAGTAGTTCTTTAACTACTTGTAGGTGTAGGCTATTGGGTTAGATATTAAGCCCAAACATAGCCCTATGTAGATTACAATCGGATCGTGCCCTGCAATCCCTAGCCAATGTGTCAAACGGTCAAAAGTGGCAAATTCCCATTACATGTCCAATGATAACCAAGGAAACTGCTTGTCATCTTTTGAGAGACTTTCCAGAGATTTATGCAAGATATAGTTTATGCAGTAAAGCTCGGGGGGCTCATTTATATTATATACATGTCCTCAATGGAAACGGGGGAGCAAAAAAAAAAAAAGCTCCGCCAGATTATCTTAACCCTTGATTTAATAGCCTTAAAATTTAATGACATCTTAATTGTAGATTTTTCTGAAATTCAAACCAATGGGAGGTGAAGGTAAAATGAGCATAAAATTAACCATGATGACAGGTTATGAGATGGTGAGAGTATCAAAGGGGATGCATTGATCAAAGGTAGGCCCAAGTGGGTCTCAGAGAGATGGACTCCACATGCAATCGAGCTCGTAGAACATTCTCCATGTTCTTTTAGGAAATGTGATAATGAGTGCCTTCCAAATGTGTTATGGGCTCTCATCTCTAGTGACTAGGATTTAAAACTTTGGGTCTAAATGAGTAACGAAAATAAAATGGGGCATGAAATGATTTGAGGCAGAAAGCAATTGTTGTCAATGAGCACATGGTGTTGCATTGGGATTTTCTCTTTACATTGGAGTTCTGTTATTCCACTCAATGCAAGCAGGAGCCTAGTCAAATTTCAGAGCTTGGCTTTGAAGCTGCATCTTGATATTCACTTCAGTGCATGCCTTGATCTCTAGCCATTGATCAAAGATTTGCCTCGTCTGTCCGTGCTGTGAATGGTAAAATGAGATTGCATGCTCTCAGTTTCAGCCTGCTTACTCGAAAAGGTTGCTTTCTCTCATTTGTGGGTTGTCTTCTATTTTGATTAAAAGGAAAAATCTCAAAATAACTATATCTAATAAATATAGGAAAATTCTCATAAGGGGAGTTTCTACCTTTATCTAATAGTCAACGATTTGTTAGTATTTTAAGAGATCCATCTTTGTAGGAAAATATTTATGATAATCGGATGTGTATCATTGATGATGTGTCACACTTCTATTGGCTAAAGAGGGGGCTTTTTTTTTTTTTTAGAAAAACGCCCAAGGAGTTCTGTAACCCTCACCATAACATGGTGAGAGATGATGGACCATAACATGGTGAGGGATGGACGCATATGAATATATATATATATATATATATATATATATGGGTAGTATTTAGGTGAGGGACAAACTTACATGGGCCCCACAAATCATGGGACTTGGGGGGATGTAAAGAGACATCTTAGATGGACCCATAAATCAAACTTGGGGTCAATCTCATGCCTCTAACCCATTCATTCGTGACCCACAAATTTAAAGAAAAAAAAATATTTAACCTTTGATCCAATGGTCTATTCAATTTGGATGGGTGAAAACTTGATGGATCTAGTGTATTTAAGGAGGTTTTATGTATCTAGATGGTTTGGATGTATTATAAAGTCCGTCTAACTATGTTGACATGAATATTACCATATATATATATATATAGGGAAATTCGACGACGGGTCCCTGAACATGTCACTTTATTGTCTTAGATCCACATTCTTTTTTTTATAGTGTGATAGCTCATTTTTCCAAATTTGAAGACATAAAATGTTTAATTTACCCTTTCTTCAAAATCATATCCCATGATTAGTAGGATATGCCATTAATAATGGTCAACTACCATTTAATTAGCCATATAAATTTCAAAAGATCCACATAAATTTCAAAAAATATAAATAAATTTCAAAAGACGAAAATAAAATAAAAAAGGCAGATAAATCTGAAAAATACAAATAAATTAGAAAGAACGCAAATAAAATTCAAAAAATGCAATAATTTCAAAAAACACAATAAATTTCAAAAGAAGGCAGAGAAATTTAAAAAGACGTAAATAAATCTCAAAAGATCCAAATAAGTTTCAAAAAATATAAATAAATTTGAAAAGAAGAAAATCAATTTAAAAAGACGCAAATAAATTTCAAAAGATCCAAATAAATTTCAAAAAATATAAATAAATTTCAAAAGATGAAAATCAATTTAAAAAGATGCAAATAAATTTCAAAAGATCCAAATAAATTTCAAAAAATATAAATAAATTTCAAAAGATGAAAATCAATTTCAAAAAATTGAAATAAATTTCAAAAAGTGTAAATAAATTTCAAAGGACGCAAATAAAATTAAAAAACGCAAATAAATTTAAAAAAATGCAAATACATTTGCCAAAACTAAGATAACTCAATTTTTCGAATTTCAAAAAAATTTGCCAAAAACTAAAGTATTTTTGCTAAAACTCAGTTAAATTTATTTTAAAAATGGAAATAAATTTTAAAAAAACAGCTTGAGTTTAGTTCAAAAACTCAGTTAAAATTTTCCAAATGGAGATAAATTTGTCAGAAAGTCAACTATATTTTTCAAAAACTAAAATAAAATTTCCAAAAACTCAAATAAATTTGTTCAGAACTCAGATAAATTTGTTTCAAAACTCAGATAAATTTGCCAAAAACTTAGATAGATTTGTCTAGAACTCAGATAAATTTGTTCAGAACTCAGATAAATTTGTTCCAGAACTCAGATAATTAGCCAAAAACTCAAATAGATTTGTACAGAACTCAGATAAATTTGTCAAGACTTAAGATAAATAGCCAAAAACTCAGATAGATTTGTCCAAAACTCAAATAAATTTGACAAAAAATTACAGAACTCAAATAAATTTGACTTCTGAAACGGGTTAGGCTTAACCTGACCTAGATCAACCCAGAACCAAACCCAGCCCAAATCACTTTCTTCTTCCCCAACAGAACATGGGCTTCATCTTCACGTTCTCTGCGACGTTCTGGAACTAGAACCAGAAACCTCTCCTGGTTTGCTTCTTCTTCCGCGGCAACAGCGCGGCGCGGCAGCAGCGGCGGCGAACTTCCTTCTCTGGCGACGCACAACGGCGACCTTGACGATCTGTTTTCTGTTCACGATTGTTCACGGCAATGTGGGGCCCAACCGGACACAAATCCCAAACCGATGTCTGCTTCTTCTGCAACCTTTTCTCTGTGACAGAAGAAAACTCCGGCGATGACACGTCCTGATTCTTCTTCCCAGGCGATGGCAGCGGACGGCGGCGATCACCAGGCGATTCTTCCTTCTTCTTGCTGCGTTTGGACGCTACAACAAGACTCAAACAGAGCCGCCCCTTCTTCACCGTTTCTCTGCAACATGAGGATCTTCTTTCTCTTGACGAGAGAACTGTGACCCTCCAACAGATCTATAGATCTTCGCCTCTCTTCTTCTCCGATCAACCCTCTGATACGAGCCTCTGGTACTATGCAGCCTTCAAAATCGATCCCAAACGTTCAGCTCTCGGTCATCTGCAAACTTGAATCTCGTCTACCTAGGAATGGGGGGTGGGGGGAGGGAATCCAAGATTTGAAATTTTAAAATTCAAATCTTGTTGCCTAAACAATTGAAAGAAGGCAAATTAGTCATGTAAATTGTATTCAGGGACCTCTGGCTGCAAACAGTCTAGCTGCTTGGACCAGAGCCCTTAAAAAGAATTTGCATGGACTAGAGGCTGAAAAGATTCAATTCTAGAGACCTTTCGCTAATTCTCATATATATATATATATATATATATATATATATATATATATATATATGGAGATGCTCCTACGAGAGATATCTCTCGTTTTAAATTATTGAAATAGATGGAAGATAACTTCTTGGTTAACGTGATCTTTCATAATCTCTTTCATCCATGAAGCAATAGAAAGACAGAAGATTTGGTAACAATGTTCACTGTAGAGAGTTCCTACAACTGTGGATGCTACAACATAGGACATCAAAATTAATAAAGATAACTATGAAGAGATAATTACAGTCAATTTGGACACTAACAATATAAGTTTCACACACACATTGCAGTATGTATACATTCAGTTTAAACACTGCAATATCAGGTTTACATACACCTGTATTGTACAAGCAATGAACACAAAGCACAGCTTTTGAACCAACCCAAAAATGATGGGAAATTGAAAATTGTAGACTCATTTGTCATTTCCAATCCCAAGAATGCACTGTGCAAGATGTGTCAAGTACGGTTCAGCTTGTGAACTGCTGCTTAAGATGGGTCGTAGACTCTGAAGTTCAGTATTAAATTCCTTCTCAAATTTCCTGCAGCATGGATAACCCAAGAAAGTGAGAAAAAAAAAAAGGTAAAAAGTAAAAAAATTATAATTTAGGAAGTACATGATCCCCAACCCCAAACTATGCCGTCTACTGGGACATGAGTATGGAGTTTGGACAGGCGACGCCAATGGTCTAAAGAGCCGCATCATCACGGAGTGAGCATGTCAAAAAGAATAGAAGAAATGAAGATAGTAGTCATTCAATATTCAGCATTCCTCCCATTGAAAGGCAACAGCCAGTGATGGTTTCCTTTCTTAACAATCCAAATGAAGATTGAAGTGAATCAAAATGCAGATTGGCGACGGAAGACTCCTTTGTTCTTTCCATGGTGGGGCCCACATATATAGCCTGGGGACCTATGAATGTGCATTTATACACTCAAGGACTCTTCAACATAATTTCATTCAGATTTTTTTTGGAAAACAAATTCATTTTCTAACTTACAAAACAGATTCTGCGATCGCAGTGTTGTCCACAGCTACATTCAATGCCTGGAGCTTATGCCTTGATCTTCTTCGTTTCGACTTTTCCAATTTGAATGAACCATCAATGTCAGACTCAGACTTGGGATTGTAAATTGACGGAATCAACCATTGAATTGCCGCCGCATACTGAAGGCATATTGATTTGAGTTTCTCCACCTTCTGAATATGGAAAATTAAGATGTTAGAAGAGCCACAGGAGGAAGCCACTAGTCTAGCATTTCAGAGTAATTATCTGAGTCTGAAATTTGCCCATTTCTGCAAACAAGAGGTCAAGATTACAGGCTCTACTAGCGCACCGTAACTGAGATAATACAAGGGTAAAAGGTAGGGTTGCAACTGGGCTGAGATAGGTGTCTTTCTGCCTAGCAAACTTTGGACTGGGTCTTTAGGGCTGAGGATGGAATCAGGCATGAGATTTTAGCCTAATAACTAATCGAAGATTTAATTTGGCCCAACACAATCAACAGTACATGAGGCCAATCATTGCAAATGGGTGTTTCTAACCTTTCCACAATCTGTATCTTTCATCTGATGGAAATCACTGTCAATAGAGGAATATCACAAAAGAAACCCCTCCTCGCCAAAGAACCACAGCAACCTAATAATTTACTTCCAAATGGACAGTTAAAAAGAATATATCGCAAAAGTAACACATTCAGCTGTAAGATCCCATTGATCAGATTATCTGGATTGTTCAGTGGGGAGCTTTTTGTTGCATAAAACTGGCAAAATAGGTGATTGATAAAGAGAATTTATAGAAGGGGAACTTGCGTATGCAATATGCATACTATTAGACCCAAGTGAGCTGTTGTTTCTTAGGTCAAGCACTGTACATTAATTTGTTGCTTAATCAAGCTACCTTCGACCTGTGTCAGTCTTAAGGCCTGACAGGCTGTATAATTTGGCTAGCAAGCTGAGCATGGACAAGCCAAGTCTCAGGAAAGCCCTTCTAGGCTGCTACAAACTTAGAAAATGATAGACAGGCTAGGTTGTCTAAGTACATGTTAAATTATGTGATTTTACAGAGAGGAAGAGTAAACACCATGAATCATCATCATCAGAGCCTGTCCCAACCTTTTTTTTTTTTTTCTGAATGGTAGCGTGTCCTAACAATTTTGAGATCATCTACATGAATCAAAGAAAATTACTGGTGGAAGAATGAGAAGGTCCAAGAAGAGTATAGCACCAGCCACTAGCTAAGCTTTTATGATATGATTTACATCATGGGAGGAATAGTAATGCAGAGATGAAGAGAATCAATTCCACTGGTCTGAGCCTCAGCAAAGACTAATTAGATGACCATTCCATTTCTATACATATCCATGGTTATGAAGCCAGACATTAATATGGAGAACCACGTGACTTGAACTAAATCTTTTGGTTGCAACAATGAGCACCTTGCAACTGTGCTACTGGCTCCTGTTAACCAGATTGGGTGATCTAAACATTCAACATTTGACATGAATCATTGCTATATTTTTTCATACTCTTTCTTGTGAAATGAATAATTGCAGTCTCGAGATTCTTAGTCATGTAGAATCTTCAGAGGTGTGAAATTTTACTAGGGCCTGAGGTGTGAATTTTTTTATAAAAAAAAAGGCCATTTACACACCAAAATTTACACATGAATCATTGACAGGCGTAAATAAGTGAAAACAAACATGCACATGCATAAGTGTTGCACGCATGTAATATTTACTTACGTAAATGAGTGAAAACAAACAAACCCAAGGAACCCATAGCTTTGAATCTACAATCACGACTTTTAAAATAAAAATACTTTCTTCTAAAAGGGCTCAATTTTTCATGCCACTTATTTCAAAAATATCCTTGCATTGGTTAGCATAAGGTTGATAGTCGATCGTGGTGTTAAAAAAATTATATTTTTTTGGCTTGGCCCTAGCCCAATGCTAGCCCTTGAGGGTAGGGTAAGGGCGTAGCTAATGTAGGCCCGCCAAGGGCTTTGGCATAGCTTAGGCCTAACCTACATATGTGAGGGTAGGGTAAACATAGATCCTAGAACGGGGCCAGGCCCATCCCTTTGACAGCCCTACTTGCAAAAAGATCACTTTCCACAGAAGTTAGACGGGTAAAAACACAACTTTTTGAAAAGGGCAGCTTGTAAAATTCCTTAATTATTGCACAAATGAGTAAATAGATAAAAGGTTTTTTCCCTTTACTAGATATTTGTTGACAGTTGTGCAGGTGAGAAGTGGGGTGGCTGGCAGGAGGTGGTGATATTCCCCTCTACACCCCCAGCCCCCGCCCTCCTAAAATATCCTCTCTGTTTTTTTTTACATGATGGCTCCCTCAGAAAATTTTTTTTCTATCCCTCTCTCCGCCCCTTGGTTTTTAAGTAAAGAAAAAAAAAATTAATTAGAACAACCATGATATTTGTACAAACTGGATAAGGGAGCAATTGCCGACCTTAAGAAGTTGAGGCAAAAGAAGCAAGCATTCTTTAAGACATTTTTCAAGGAAGAAATCGTGATGTTGAATAACCTGTCAAAAAACCATATACAACTAAAATACTTTCTTTTATAGACAGCAAATAATCCAGCTTGACTTTGAAATAAGTATCAAGGGGAGTGTTGAAGTACAAAAGAATGATGTACAGACCTCATCTATGCTCTTTGCAGTTCGAAGTCTATCATGCATCACATGCCAGTTCGGTTCAAGAACCTGAAAATTATGCTCAGGGTTCCGTAGCAATATACTGAAAAACTTTGGGATGACAAAATTCCCATGAAAAAAAGTACCATGAAATGAAGGGGAATTATATTTCAACCAGCAATTCACATGTCTTGGTTAAAAACCTAGCCAGCTATTGCCCCAAGTGCGAATATACAATTCCCATGTTAAGAACATATGTGCTCAACCCTTGAGTCTGTACGTGTAGGGCCATGTTATGGTGACCTGGACTGGTAATAAGATACTGATGCAGTGGTGCAAAGTGGTGTTTAGAAAAGAGCCATGTTAAACTTGTATGTCACATCAGATAGGCCCCAAATCACAATTTTGTTTGGCACCAAGTCAATTTGGTACCAATCAATAAAGATGCAAGTATGGGAACTAGGATCCCAAAAGGACCCCAAATTAGTCGAGTCAAACAGACACCAACCGGCATGGGCTGGTACGGACTAGCATGGGACTGGTACAAACTGGCATGGGATTGATGCAACTGAGTTACACAACTAAACCAACACAAAGATGAACTTACTGTTTTCGTTTTTCTTCGAGTTCGAGCTTTGAAGCAAAATGGACAAGTACCAATATGGTATCCATAGAAAATTCTATACACAGCACTGTCAATTATGGGGCTTATAGTAAGTATTAGTATGGTGGTGAACAGTATAAGATCTGCAAGATTTATTACTATAATGATGAAGCTAGAGTTTATTGATAATTTTAGGAGTTTTATCCATTGAGCTTCCGTAGTTGTCCAATAATTATTGGGGATTATGGTAATGATGATACAGAGAGGCTCAAGCCAGCTTAAAACTTAATGTGGTCTTCAAGAATTATAGCTTCCTCCATGACCCTAAGCCCCCACCTCCTCGCTTAATATTATGGTTTGTGGTTTATTATTTTAATGTTACCATGAGGGTTAAGTTATAAGTAATTATTTTATATTGATAATTTGGTGCTCTGTATGTGTTGAATGATCCCCTTCCAGTAGCTATAAAAAAACTAAATATATCTATAATTGATTTAAGATACAATTAAATAATCAATTTTACACATCTCAGCCTTTTCTATTGTTTCTTTAATTTGATCGATTTTTGTAATTTTCTTGCATATTGATTTGGCATGAGCGATCCCTGCTGGCACAAAGAACAGCCCCAGAATTTAAAACACTGCCCCAAACCCAAAGTGGATATTGTCACTAAAACAACCCAGATGCAAACACACTAGAAACCTGATACTTTCCTTCTTTATTGTTTTAATGTGGACTGTCTGTAGTTCTTTTCTATCCGTCTATCCAGGAGCCACTGATGACTGCACAAAAGTCTATCCTGTGTTTTTGTAGGGATTTTTTTGGTCAGTATAGACCTCTTATACTATACAGTTTTTAAGTAATGAAAAGTCACCTTTTAAAAAAAAAGGTCTGGGAACTAAGGATGCTAGTACAATTGTATCAAGATGATTTTAATACTGTTCTAATTTAGGATGGGACCATCATATAAGCAGCATGGATGCCCAGAACATGGGACCCACTTTCACGTACTCAAGGCAGGAAAATTCTATGCGTGTCCTCCGGTCGAGAATTATATGATTCCCATGAAACGAGATGCACAATAACTTGCCTCAAAAGTTAAATAGTGTAAAAGACTATTGATAAACTTCAGCATGCTACGGCAGAGCACTGAAGAGCGGGAAATGACTGTTCCAAATGTGTTAAGAGCACGGACTCCCTGCAAAAATAAATCAGCTGGTTTAGACAGAAAACAGAACCACCAAGCATGCCCGGCAAAGAACAAGTGCAAAAAGTACCATACTTGATGTACTTGCCATGCTCCACAAAGTTGGCGATTCACATGCTTACAATGAAAGAGGAAGCGAAATATCAATTGATATTTTGTTAAGGCCTTTCTTGAAATAACGAGCGACAAAGGCCATTGCACCTATTCAGATTAAAAGATTTAAAAGTTAGAGATTATTAGTGCTGTAGAGTGTAGAGCCCTCGTGCAGCCATTTTTCTTTTCCTAATTCGGCATCAAGGATCGATGGTCCAAAGTCCCAGACCTGTTATTTAATTGTACATGGGCCCTAAAAAATACCCCAACAACCAACCAGATTGAAAGATCCTATTCCTTTCACCTTTCTCTACTCATTACTCAACAGTTCATTTGTAAATACATATCCTTAGGATCTACAAATCTTTCACATATTTTAGGTATCTTCCATCAACAATGGACCTACCACATAATCAAACACGCTGGACCATCAAATCATGGTTCCTGCATGTAACGAAATTGGGTGCAGCAGTAATACCTATACTGCAGTGCATAATCATATGCTTCCTCTTAATAAGCAAGAGCGGACAAATAACCAAGTAACACAAGGACAAAACAAACCTTGTAGCTCAAAGAGAATGTTTCGAGGCCAGTAATGCTTAAAAGCTCAGTCTGATCATTACCATCGGAATAAGGCTTTTTAACTTCAGATGAATTAACAAGTACGTTTTTTATGCCATATTCCAAATCTTTTAGTGTCCCCAATCCATTAAGCAAGGAGGACCTTTCCTGAGTGGCAAGAGATCAAAAAAGAAAATAAAGAGAAAAATCAGTTCTCAGCAGCTCCTCAGTATAAATGCAAGATGTTAAAGGAAACTTCTTACCACACAACATGTCAACTCCTCATGACAGGGATCTGCTGAAGCTGCAGTAGTGCGCAAAGCAAGGTCCAACAGAGACTGTATTGTTTTTGAGTGTCATGCATAAAAGAAGAAGAATGCAAAGCAATACATGGAACCACTAATATGAAGAATAACGTGAATTGAACCTGTAGTTTCTCCACAGATATGTCATCAGGCCTTTTAACAAGCTCATCTCGAGCTATATCCATAAAATGAACCAAGAAATCACCCTGTGAAGCAATTCACAACAAATCAAATAAAAATGAAAGGAATCCAAATAAGTTTGTATATAGAAGTGTAGAGAAAGGAAAATTTGCAAACTCATCAAGCTCCAAGAACCCTAACCACTGGATCTAAGTCATCTGGCAGACAGAGGGCAACACAGACTGACATACTGATGGAGATGGACCAACTCACCTGCTCAGAAATCCTTTGAAGGCATGGCCAGTGCCAAAGAGGGAAATCTGGATGTTCAGAGCCCACGTACCCGCATCTGACCCAGCGATTAAACTGGTTGACGGGCCTAGAGTAAAGTTGGACAGAAAAAAAAACTGGAAATCACACGGGCACGATGGGAACTTTCCTTACCAGGAAAGTTTTGAAGAGATGCCATTCATCTCCAAACCTATCCCAGTGACTCCTGATACTACGGCAATATCAAGGTAAGGTTGACATATAAAAGTTATCAGATGGATTTGTCCAGCTTACTTTTCAAATGGAGGATGACCTCTGGAGTACAGATTGGATTGTCATGGACATTAACTGGGCAATAAATGGTAGCAATAGCTTTTGTGCCCAACTTTGAACCTATGAAGCAGTCGTAGTCTTCTCTATCATATGGGTTCAGATGCTAGACCATCCCAAAGAAATTATGGAAAGAACTGCTCTAATCCACCGTGGTCCCCCACACTCAGTAGTACATCAACATGATCCCATAGCAGACACCCAAGATAAGGGTGAAGGGGTCAAGAAAGCTCCCTTTGTCTGGTATTGGTAGAAATTAAAATCACACCCTCAAATCATCTGAGAGTTACTATAGATACAAGGATGACACTAGCTGGCAAACCTTCAAATATGAACGAGTTGCTCCGATATGCAGAAATTGCCACCAAATTCTACGTAGTGGTAATACTGTACCTACCAAACATTTGTGGAATCAATGGACGGAAATGATGATGATGGGGGTAAGGGTGGTGGATGGGGGATTCCCAAAGTTTACCCTGTTGGATGATTCTAAATTTCTATCATCCAATTAGGCTACACTAAATATCTATCTTTAGTCACAGTGGTCCTTTTCCATCCGATGGGTACAGCCATATGTTAAAGGGAGAAATTGAGCCTAGTCCATTCCATGTGAGGCCCACCAGATCAATGGCATATATTACTACAAAACAGGCTCCACCTCTGCTATTGCTGGGTTGAAAAAAAAAAAACACCTTTTTTTTTTATTGGTATCATGACTCGAACCCACAACCTGAAGATTGCAATAGTGAACATCTATGGGGCATCGATATGGTATGGATATGACTAGGACGGACCATGGACATGATAGGGACATGGATTTCGCACATAAAACACAAAGTGATATGACACGACACGATACACTGCCTATTTTGAAGTTTCCATGCGTCATGGTGAGCACCCTCCACTGTGCCATACTGCCATTGTATTTTTCTACTTCTCTTATTTAGCAAGGCTGTTTGACTGGTGACTACAATGTCGTTTGGGCGACCATGGCACCTAGGGGAGCAGAGATTGAACCCCCATTATCAGTTAAGCTATATAAATCAGTATTGGCCTTCATGTACTGCGATCGTTTGATCTCTCCCATACAAGATGGATTTCACGGGTTTCACTCTTTTCTCCCCTTGAATTGGGGATGACATATTTCTACAAATTGAAAAACATCAAATGCCCTTGCTTCAGTGCTATTAAAACATTGATCAGGATAACCAGTTTCTACCAGGTCTATTTCCTTGCATAGAAAAGATAATCTCAGATTTCCCACATATGTAAAGCCTGAATCCCACATTTAAAGGAAGTGAAGCCGTATTTAATAAAAATGAGGCTGTGATCAACGTGTCTTTCTCCTTTTTTGATCCTAACATGACTTGAACTGCAATCTCATAGTTGAAACAAAGTAATGCTCTCTCAAGAAATATGAACTCCTTCCAAAAGATGCATTTCATCCTTCCACGATTTCAACTAAAGTTTGAAGCTTTCACTAATTCTCAGGAATTCACCTGATTATTCTCAATAAAAAAAAAAATTTGAATACAAGAGGTTGGAAATCAAAATTCATTTTCCAAGCATAATAAGCCCCTGCTATCCACTGACATGTCTAAGGAGGCATTATAACAATATAATGGTTGCACATTACTTACAAAGTACTGCTGTAGTATGTGTACGGTGTCGATTAAGTAGTTGATAGGGGTGGAGGTTATCATATCAACTACAATGCAACTGGATAAATGGTCTTGAAAACATGAAAGAAATGCCCAAAACTGCAACATCGTTGTCAAACAAGATTACCAAACTCAGTCGGAAATAGCTAACAACCAAATAAACTAAGTACCTGGTCAAGAAGAAGATACCGCTTTAAAGAACAAAGTTTTCCCATGAGGCCATACTGTGCCACAATCAATAGAATCATATAAGAAACATCAATTCTAAAAAGAGTACATAGAATAAGGCTAGTGTTACAAAAGTCCATCAATATGCCTATATAAAAATATATATAAAAAAAAAAAAAAAAAGCCCATGACATACCTTATCTTTCATGAGATTCAAGAGTTCACCACTTGCAAAATCATAAGCAGTTTTTATACACTCAAGATAGTGATGATTCGATCCGAAGCTCAACAATTTTGAATTCTCAGTAATAGGAACCTGTCCATTAAAAGATTTTTTTGGTACCTATACTTGAAATGACATATGGAGAACAATTACATTATATCAGACAAAGAGAAACCTGTAAACCTGAACATGGTGCCCACATTCTCTCATCACATTTAAATACTTTCCAGTTGTCAAAATCACCCCTGCAGCATTTGTAAGGAAACTGGGAATGCCATCCTTGAGGCTATAACGCTGTTGCCAGTACTTGGCATCGTAATCCTGAGTGAGACTCTCCTATAAAATGCAAATCATCATGCCTTTTAAAGTCAGCCGAATTTCTATCATGACACAGAGGTAATGGATGGTTTGCTGGACTCGCTATTGGATCAGGTTTGAATTTCAGGTCCACCCAATAATTACGTCTGCCCAGGCATAGATTCAATAAAATTTCTATTGAGCCACACCCCAGCCAGGGTACAGGCTCAGGAGCACTAATGGCAACATTGATTCAGGCATGGGCCTAAATCTCAGACCTGATTAATAAAGAGGCATACTGCAACCCAGACCAAACCCAAACAACTGCCATTCCTATAGTTCATATTAAATACCTTTTGCAGTGATTTGTTCTCAGCAATGAAAAATTCACCATATGGATCATCAATTACCCCTTCATACAACCACCTACAAGAGTAATAATGGATTGTTCAGCAATGAAATTGACTAAACCACAGCAGATCACATAATGGAAATCACCTTAATGAGTACGTACGTATATGAGATCAGGAATGGCCACTACCGAATGTTTGATTCAATGAACCATAACATTAGGATACTCGGACATGATGGTATAACTTAGTGGCTCTAAGAAGTTAATATATTAAGGTAACACAGTGGTTAGTTTTATAGTGGCATTGATTTGCTGAGTGAAAGGATGAAATGACTACAAAAATTTGAAGCTAAGGTTTTAAATTCTGCTGCTGGTCTGTGATGATCGGGATAGGAACGAGTCGCTCCTTGGCGCGCGCACACAAACACATGTGCATGCACATAGAGATGCTTTGTTTCTTCTTAAAGTTAGAGTGATGTTCATCATCGCTTCCATGCAGCTTATGGAAGGATCACTTAACACATGGAGCACCAAATTACAAATACATAGCAACTATTTATAACTTAACAATAATAGTACAATGAAATTAAGAAACCAGAAAGAATAATAATGACCAAGGGGTAGGGTCTTGGGACCAAGAGGGCAGCAAATTCTGGAAGATTGCATGGAGTTTCAAGATGATTTGAACCCCTTTTTATCATCATTACCCTAATCTCCATAGCTTGCTGGATAATTATTGAAATCCAACGGATCTGATTCGTAAATTATCAAACAACTCCGGCTCCATCATCATACTGATAACTCTCATGTGGTATTGATCATCAATCTCGTATTGTTCACCACTGTCCTAATATGTATCCATATTGACGAGTACAAGAATTTTTTATTTTTTATTTTTTTTTAATCATATTGGTACTTGCCCCCTCTAGTTCTAAGTTCAGCTAATGGCAACTCCTATATATGTTTGTATGACTTAGCACATATCATTCTGTACAAGTACATGTCAGTCATGTCAATCTGTGCCCGTCCTGGATGGTCACATGTGGCCATGTCACTTTGCAGTAGATCTTTTTCTAGGATTGTGGTCCTAGACTAGTACCAGCACTGACCGGTAGCTAGTCAGCTCACCCTAGTCGACTCAGTGGCAGAAGAAAAAAAACCATAGCTGAAACAGAGATAGTTGTTCTCAAAATTCAGTAGGTGTAAATGCAGGGAAAGTGGAAATAGGGGTGAGGTTCCAAAGTGGGATGGGAAGAAGGAACAGTTATGTAACATTTCTACGATAAGGACAATAGTTGGTGATATAAGTGTAACATATTTTTTTGTATAACTATCCTAACAAGCCAGAGGTTTAAACAGAACCCTTCTAGTAAATGCAATATCTAAAACTCAGACAAAATAATAAATAAAAAAAGAGGTCTCACATCAGAATCCAAGGAGTGGCATATTGTGGAAGTATTTGACATGGTTATTTCATCCACGTAAAGAAATCCATGTATTTGGGATGGAAGGGTGACAATTACCTCTCTAATATGCATAGGTATGGAGAACTAGCATGTTGAGTCATCTTCTCCAACAACGACCTCATGGCATTATCACCAGACATTGCCTTGGCCTAAGCTTCACAATAAATCATAACAATATAAGACAAATTAACCAAAATGAAAAGGTGCGCATCAAAATGATCTTCAGATAATTGATTGCCAGGAAGATATATAATATGATGATTGATGAATCAATGACTTCAACTATCAATAACATCATGTTGAACTACAAGCTCAACAATGATATAAAGCCCAACTTTCCTTAATTAAAAATTAAAACTCAAGAACTTGATAAAATGAAAACCCAACAGTTATATAGCAAAAATGCCTTCATGCAGTAAATGAGGTCAAAAACAAAAACCTTGCCCTGAACAAAGCATGAAAGTGCACACTGATTGACTTTCCAAATTTCCTGACCAGAAGGTTTGCAATAAAACAAACAATAACTGGGAAAGGATAGCACTTGACACATGCATCTGAAGTAGCCACTAACCTTGCTGTCCATAAAGAAGATACAAACCCTGAACCAGCTGCGTACTGCCATGGAAGGGCCACATCTCACCATTCAGGTAATATTTTCAAAGGAGCTGCAAATGGATCTGCTGGTTCACCAATCATTGACGGTTCTAGAACCGCTAGACCTAAAAAATTAAACTGACCGGATAGCTCAAACCAATTTGATGCAGTCAAGGGAAGCTAATCCGGTTGATTATGGACCCAATAAACCCCGATCTTCAATCAAACAGTTAATCAAACGTAAATCAAGGAGAAACAGTATCTTGTGCTTACCTTGATCCCAAAATAAACTGTTCAATTTCGTCATCAATCCAATGGGAGATAACTCAAAACCAAGTGAAGAAGAAACACAAACACACAAAAAAAAAAAAAAAAGGTGCAACAATGCAACTTCAATTCAATTACTATTTAAAAAAAAAGAAGAAAACTCCTTGCAACGTTCCATTACATGCCTTTAAATAGACTCCAAAAGGAGAGAACATAATTATAAAAAAAAAAAATCCTAGATTTAATCTTAGCCTTCCATCTCATCTCTAAACAATGAAATCCCTAAATTATAGTCCTCCTGCTATTTCTCAAAATATGAAAGATAACAACAGAACTCTATTGATAACTTGGAGTTCCTGTAAGACCACTTACCTTCTCACCTGCTATCTTTGTGGAGTTTATGATATCTCAATCAATCACAATCCTATTTTTCAGAAATTTCTTAGCAAAGATTCCAATAAAGTAAAGGTTGTCAAAACAATCACATTAGGGAATCAAGAGAATTTGCACATATCTGGAATAATGAAGTCCCCGGATTCTTTTGAAGTGGTTTTTATCAGTGGCCCCACTTGATGGATTCTATATATGTGGGCTTGCTGAGCATATATGGGCCTGTTTGGGACTGTTGGAGAGGCCTAATTGGGTGCTCATTAACCAGTTTTGAATCCTCTTTAATTGAACAAATTTCAAATAAGATCTAGACCCATATTGACTGATCAATCACATGGTTCATTGGATAAGCCATACGCACCTGCGTAACAATTGAATGACTTCTACCCACTAAGTATATACCGTGGATTGGACTTTTTCTAAACATCAATTTCAATCCTTGAAAAACCACTTTTCATCACAATGTATAAGTCCGACAACTTGATTTTTCAGTATAGTGTGTTCCTAATAGGTGCGAGCCCAGGAGCGGAATAATAAATTAATCACGCCATGCATACGGAGTCGGACTGACAATTTAGATGTCTAGGTCTAGCAATTGATCCTTTCCCTGATAATGCAACAATATATTGGGATAATTGGTAACGGTAACTTAGGTAGGTAACATATTATACTTAAAAGTCGAATTAAACATTTCAAAGGGTGGAATTAACATGTGATGATTAGATGAAAAAGATAAAACAAAACTTTAGCATTAACTCCAAGGGTAATAGGAACATTAAAAAAAAAAACCCTCCAAGGGTAATAGGAGTTGACAAAGAAGATACTACCTGGCTCTGTAAGAGGTTAAGAACCCCTGATCCCGCTAAACTGTTAGCAGAAGCCTTCTCTATCACAGTTGATAAAGCATGCATAGGTCCCACCATTGGCTAGCACACATAGTAAAAGCAGCACATATCTGTTAAGTGGACATACAGAAAACCATTAACAAGAGAAGGTAACGTTAAAATGGACTACCTGACAGTAGAACCATAATCCTTGAATAGAAAGCCTTCCAAGTCGGAATTGGTGCTCCAACTGTGCTACCATGGCCTCATAATCCTGACAAAAGGAAATGATCAAGAATTTTCCAGGATCTTGCAAAAGTAAATCCATAATAACTCCACCTCCAAACCTATAAACAAAAATAAATAAATAAATAAATAAACAAGAAAGAAAAACTCCAGAAAGAAAAGTCCTAATCTATTGAGCCACTGACTACAAATGGACAGTTTAGAGAGAGAGAGAGAGAGAGAGAGAACTGGCTACAACCTACATTCAACAGAAAAAGGTCAAATACTGAATGGATAGGATATTCATATGTGGGAAATTCCTGAGGTGTAGACATCAGCGATGAGACCCATTAGATTAATAGTGTAGCACTGGAGATCACCAAAACATGGGCTCCATATGTGCATACTCCAGTTTGAGTATAAGCATATTCTCAGGCCAAGAGAATGACAGGTTCTTAATCCCTATCCGTTTTCACTTCCTAATACTCTTGTGGTCCAATAAACACCACCAATTTCTCTTCAACGAAAATAAGGTTAGTAAAGACCTTTGGAAACCAAATGATGTGGAACCATTTAGATTACCTGGTATCACACTTACATGAAATAAAAGCAAAAGTAAGGTTTCCAATGGGACTTAAGAGTTAGCAAACAAATTATTAGCTTGCTCCTAGTCTAATAAAATCATGAAAGCTGAAGGAAAATTAAATATATTTGACAAATTGAGACAAAAGAGGTAAATTTCAGCAACCAGCTAAACTTGACTAAAGAATTGTCCCTACAAATCTGAAAATTCTCTAAAATCTTTTACAATTTACATGAGACAACATTATCCTTTTCATACCTAAACAACCACACTTTTTTTCAAGAAAAACCAAAATTTAACATAGGTATATGAATCAAAGATAGAAGTTTTCGATACTGCTGTTCTAGAAGCAAGAAGGATGTTGCTTCCATGGACGCAAACAAGCATATCAGAGTCAAGGAATCTTGGGGAACTAAAAAAAAAATTATGTTAAATAAGCTTCATGAATCATGAGCCACAGAAGGTGATTGTCTATGTTTTCTTGGTAAGACCTAAATATTCTGACAAGTGATGCCCACTCAACCTTTAGGGTTTGGCATATTTTCTGCAGTGTCTCATTCTCTCTAACATTAGCATGAAAATTGTTTTAAAAACAGAAAAATTATTTTGCATAGTTGGGA
The DNA here is from genome assembly GCA_038049695.1 of Cinnamomum chago. Lineage (NCBI taxonomy): Eukaryota > Viridiplantae > Streptophyta > Magnoliopsida > Laurales > Lauraceae > Cinnamomum > Cinnamomum chago. Next base: position 21,430,282 of record CP142462.1, on the reverse strand, counting down.
GTCGTGTGTGCTATGTTACCCCTCAAAAGTCAGCAAAGTGGTGAAATAGTCTCCCATTACTCCGGGATGTCTGAAATTCAATGTTTATAGAGCTGGCTGGACCAGCTGGTATTGGAGTTCTTCGTATCAACAAGGGGAACGTGTTGATTGCTTTTTCCTTTTGGGCTCAAAGATTCAAACAAATCCAAGAGATGGCTATTTTAGATGCTCGGACAATCTTTTCTCTTTTATTTCATGATATGCTGTTGACAGTGGAAAGTGATTTGTCCAATGCTAATATCCTGGGTTGCTGGCTTGTCCGAGGCCTGTGAAATTACAGTACTATCTAAATAAGATCAGATCCGTCTTCTTTAATTCAGGTGGGCAGTTAACAAAATTGTGGGTACACAGGAGAAGCAAGGGGTTGATAGGGATGACCCATGTATGGGGCCTCTTGTAGTTTTCATTTTCTGCTTTTCTGTTTTGTATTTGTTTTTGCGGTTGGTAATAAGTCACTTACTTCTACTATAGTCCTGTTTTAGTTAGTTGTCCCTGTCCCCATTCTTGATTCTTCTTAATCAATGTAAGTTTCTGGTTACCAATGAAAAAATGAAAAAAAAAAAAAAAGTGTTATAGCTCCTCTTTTTTTTCATATGAGGATCAAAAGGACATTTCTCGTTCCATATATCAAGCATCACTTACGAAAAAATTCATTCAAACCTGTAATTAAAATTAAATGAGAATAATAATAATCACAGAAAAACCTACTAAAAGGAGAGCCCTTATTGCTGCTGCAAAAGCATGATTGACCAAGCCATACTCGAAATGTGACCTTGACTCAACAAACTGGGTAATCGCCAAAAAGTTCTCACATAGAGGGAATATCCGCTTTGTCATTTCCTGGATTAGAAAGTTCAGTAAGTTCAGAACAGCATAAAATGCAGCTAAATTTATGGACCATGTTTTTTGCTTCACCTGCAGTGCTAAATCCGTAGATGCATCAATGTGAAAGGTAACGAGACCTTCCTTCCCACGAACCCCTTTTGCAGATATATAGCGTCCCTCAATTCCAACCAATGCCGATAGCAGATCATCGATGACTAGGAGCTCCTGGTTTTTCATGAAAACATTCAAACCACACCCAAATAATGAAACATGAACAGGTTGTCGACTATGTTATTTTTTAATAGAATGCAGTGAATTCAAAGCAGCAAATCACACTAAAATAAATAAATAATGAAATCAACTTATGTTGTGTGAATAATAAGGACAATTATTATTAAACCATCAATCAAATCAAATATGCAGATTTCTTGCGGTAAATTATGCCACTACCCACAGAAAATTGTAATAAGAACGTAGAGCTGATTAGACCAAGATACATTAAATTATACAATATACATATGTCGCTTTTGTACCATGATAAGTATAAATTATTTTATTTTTTTCTGCTTCATTTTCTAAATTACTATGGAAATTTATTGTGATACAGCATCTTATCATGATTTAAATACTTTCTACTATTAGCAAGAAAAAATCTTTCTCATGATGCACTCATCGTAGTTTTTTTTTTTTTTTTTTTTTTTTGGAGAACAAAAAATTTTTATTACTCAAAAGAAAAGAACCACAAAAAGGCCTATGCAAAACACAGGCTAGCTGAACACATCAAGCACCTATTCTAGATAACCAATTCATCTAAAAAACACTACAATCAAAAGATTCAGTAAAGCGTAAAACTCCTTCCTTTGCAAGACCTTCCACCACAGCCTATGATGCACAGATGCTTCAAAATGACCAACGTATTGTGTCTGATACTTCACTTTTTATGTGTAAAATATGTGTTCCTGCCTTATCCATGCTGTATCTGGGCATCACAGGCCACAGCATTAGCCTCCATTAAGATGTGATGAAACGAAGCACCTAGCTGTTTCGGATATCCTGCACCTCCTCCACCAAGCCTGCCAATCTCCAAGGATGGGATGTCAGATGTCTTCCCCTGATCCCCACCGTATTGCTGGAAAGGAATCACCTATTCTCAACTTAGTTTCAAGGTAGTCGATCCAAGTCGCTTGAATCCACTACAGATTCAAAGATGGGAGATCGAATCGACTATAAATGCAAGAAAGTCGATCCAAATCAAATGTTGAACCTCCTCATTGGATTCCAGATGCCTATAAATAAAAAAGGAGGACAATATCCTTCTGTTGACAATCCTCTTATGCATTTGATTTTTGCCGAAGAAGATAGGAGAAGAATCCATTGTATCATTAGTCAAAATCAGATGAACAGGTAGGGAGATTGCCATTCAAATCCTGTACTACCAGTCCTGTCTTTTCGAATCCCTCTCTACCTTCCAGATCCTAGACTACAAACAGACCTTGATTCTCCTCAGCTGAACAATTGTAGATTGTGGAATTGAGTTAACATGAAACCCGGGATTTCCGTGGCCCTGGGATACTTCTTTGATGCCAATTGATTTTTTGAAGAAAGGGCCATAGGATGAAAGAAAATGGGAAAATCTCACAGTATCAATGAGAGTGTCTCATGATTGCTTTATATATTGCCTTATGAGTATTGTTATACTTGTTACAACAAAGAGCCTTTATGACCTGAAGATCAAGTCCTACAGACAACTAGTTCTGGGTAGTTTACATGAATAACAGGCCTCTTGGTTACATGGACAGTGGGCCTTAGCCTATTGGGATAGACCAAAGGTCAATTGTCTGAGATTTGACATGCTGGTGGACAAAGTGACAATTGATCTTAATGTGTTTGGTACATTCATGGAAGACATCATTATGGGCAATATAGATGGCCGCAATAGAGAGGGGAGGGGTGCTTGATCTTGACGCACATGTCATGCATGAGATGGCAAACCCACACTAGTTTCGGTGGAGGAGTGAGAGACCATAGTTTGTTTCTTGGTATTCAATTATACGAGGGAGTTACCAAGGAAAATGCGGAATCCGATGAAAGATCATTGATCATTGATGTCCCCAGTCCACTCAGAATCAGAGAAGGTAGTGAGAGTGAGATTGCTTGATGAGGATAGGATCACACCCTGAGTGTTGGTGTGTTGAAGCTACTAGAGTATCCATAATACGGCTGCCCAGTGAAATGTGGTAGGAGCTGCCATGAATTGATTGACTACATGAACTGCAAATGAAATATCCGAAGGAGTGATGGTGAGGTCAAAAATGAAAATAGCGGTAGCGGCAGGCGTAGCGGCCTTCCACCAAAACGCTACATAGCGTAGCGGGACTACATAGAGGCGTAGCAGTGCGATTTGAAAAATTCGTCAAAAAATTCTGAAATTTTTTGTAGAAAATCTAGAATATTGGAAAATGAGAGAAAATGTTTTTTTTTTTTTGCAAAAGTAACTGAGGTAAGGGGGAGTAGCGGTCCCCTCATTGTATGAGGTCCTGTATATCTGTGAAACCTTGAGAAGAACTCTCCATATCCACTATAATTTGGCGAGATCGTGTGCTTTTTAGTGTTCTTTTAAACATAAAATGGTAGAAGAGTTGCATAAAAATGTTATTTGAAGAGAAAAAAAAAAGAAATAAGCATCATTATACATTTTGAAATTTTTTGAAAAGTAGGAAAATTTCACACCCCGTAGCGGCCGCTACGGATGTGAACGGCGCTAAATGCCATTTAGCATAGCGGTCTTCACCGCTATGCCCGATATAGCGGCCGCTACGCTGATCCATGGGTGAGGTAGACAAAGCTACCAACAATTTGGTGATTACAAGTCGAATTCTTTACGAGGGCACCACCTGTAATGCCCAACTTAGCATTCACTTCCATAGATGTTTCGACCAATTTGTGTCTGTGAGGGCAGCCCTTGAAAGGATGTCGCGAATATATTTTTGTTGAGCAAGCAGCAATCCCTTTGGAGAATAAGTGACTTCAATGCCTAAAAAGTAGCGAAGGATGCCTAGGTCTTTCATCTCAAATTGGGTATGAAGAAATTGCTTCAACCTCAAAATACCAACTTGATCATTGCCAGTAATGATCATATTGTCAACAAATAGGAGCAGAAGGACACAGCCAAAAAGAGGTAGAGTGATAGAAGAGGGTGGAATCAGAGGCACTTTGAATGTACCAAATGCTGCAGAAGGCATCACTAAACCTAGTGAACCAAGCTCAAGGGGCCTGTTTTAAGCCATAAAGAGCCCGACGACGCCGACAGACATATCCAGAGGGGTGTCATGAACCTAGAGGAGGCTTCGTTTTAATCCCTTTAGAAATGAGCCCATTTAGAAAGGTATTTTTTTACGTCCATTTGAGAAAGACGCCAGTGCATAACAGCTGTACGGATAGTGCTCATTTTCACAACTGGAGCAAAGGTCTCCAAAAGCTTAAGCTATTAGAAAGAGGAAGCTAATCTATCATTAGGCTTCACACATTACACACGACTCCCCTCTTATTTTATATTGAATACCTGAAAGGAATTATAATACAAATAAAACTCATTAGAAAACTCCTATTACAATAGTGGGACCATTAGACTCCCAATAGTATCCTCATGATATGCATGATTGTTGCTATTTTGAGGTTGCTTCCGGCAGTAAAAAATAAGATGCCCTTTACCTTTGCAACAATTGCAAATTTCTTTTAACACTGGTTGACCCAAAATCATTGCAACTATAGCATTATACATTACTCATGCCCCTGCTTTGTGGTTTTCCTTGAGTTGTGTAAGTAATAATACCTGAAGTAACCTTCTATTACTCCATAGTAGCCCAATTTGTGCAATGTAGCTCCTCAGGCAGTAGTTTATTAAGACAAGTATCCAGTGACGATGAGGGGCCACATCTCATAAGATTAGACTGATGCAAGAGCATCCAACCCAAGATTTATGGGACCATTGTCTAGTTATTTGAAAAACTCATTAATTCTTGCCTAGCTAACTAGTAGAAGTCATTTATTATCGTTTTAAACGTGTGAGCCCTTTTCTACCTATTTTAAACAAGTGGGCCGTCAAAGTTAAAAGTCATAGTTTTGGAACTCACGCCACCCCTCTCTCTTGGGATGACTAGGCCTTCTTGTGGTCTATTTTCTCTCTCAATGTTCCTAGTAGTGATTGATAGTTGAAGTCCTCTTCTTTGGCCTGCACCAAGTTAATACTAGAGCAGGTTATACCTTGCTTAGTTGTCCTCTTTTTTTCCCTCGCTATTAAACATGGCCTTGCCTACATGGATCTAACAGAGGACATGGCCCTAAACAGATTTGATTGGCGTCGTCAAATCCATATAGCCGACCCCACCTAGTGGGAAAAGGCTTGGTTTGGTTTGGTTTGTGGCTCTCGCCACCGCAATTCTCGCAATGGCTACCAGAGGAAGAGGAGTGGGTCATGGTGCCCATGGTGCTTGTGGACGTGGCTGTCGCACCAACAACCCTGAAATTGTAGAAATCTGATTGAGGATCTCACAATCGGAAATGACCCATAACTCTGAAAATGATGGCAGCAATGATGAAGAACCCTTGAAGTCCATGATGAAGATGATGACTTGTCTTTTGCCAACAGAATTATCCACGAATTCAAGAAAGTCAGAGAAATTTGAGGGGATGTTCCTGAATTCTTGGGTCATCTATGTCAAGCCCGACTAGCCAATACATGCCAAAAGCATAAGCTTTTAGGAAGCAGAAGACAAATCTACTTAACCACTCCCCCCCCCCCCCCCCCCACACACACCCAAAATAAAAAAATAAAAAAAACCATTCAAATTCGCAACCCACATGTGCCTACCCACGCGATACGCCTGCCCACGCGACCTTAGGGAATAATGCCTCCCTTTGCAACCAGCCATGGCTTTGATACCATGTCAAGCCCAACTAGCCAATGCATCCGAAACGTTTAAGCTTTTAGGAAGTTGAAGACAAATCTACTTAACAATCTCCACCCCAACGATTTCACTAATTGGTTAGAAAATATTGAGGTTTTCTTTGAATTGAAGAACTTGCTGCATTTATAAAAGATCAAATTTGTACAAACTCGATTAAGGGGACATGCTTTGATTTGGTGGAAAACCTTGTAAGAAAATTGTGAAATACAAGGAAAATGAAGAATCTCTACTTGGAGAAGCATGAAGGTTGCCCTTGAAGCCAAATTCCTACCAACCAATTATGGCTAAAGTCTAAACATTATATCAACATAGGCAAGGCACAGGACTTGTTGAGTTGTTTTTTATTATGCTGAAAACTTCTATGCATTAGTAAGTCAAAACAAACTAGGAGAAACAGAGCAAAGAACTTGCGTCTCATTTGTAGGTTTTTTAATAGCTTTGGATTAATTTATATTTGTTTTAAGTATGTAGGTGAAGCCCTTTCATGCCTTTAGTGTTAAAGCTTCTTCCTTAAGCTCCTAAATAGAGAGAGACAGAGAGGTTTTTATTTTTTCTTCAAATGCCCAACAAAATGAGTACAAAGTGAGATATATTCACATTATAAAAGGGAGAATCTCACAACAAAGTCTCAATTATATAAGCTTTGTTAGTGCCTATTTCTTCAATGCCCAACAATAATTTAGATAAGAAAAACAAAAGGAGAAGCAGACAGCAGCTCTTAGCATAGTTGGAATGTGTTCATTACTATAACCACAATGTTGATTATCAATCCAATAATAGATAAATAAATAAAAACACTGAAGCAAACAATAACTAGCAAAAGAATCTGAGACAACTAATCTTCTTTGCATTATAACAAGAATTTTGTAAAGAACCACCATGACAAAAATGAAGCCGTTAAATAAAGCAATAATAACCATGTTATGTTAAAACATGACAAAAAATATTGCAGTCTTTCCATTGACATCAGGAAAAAAAAACATACCTGAACGGAAGTGGGATAAGAACCAATGGGATTTTGCGAACTTCGACTGCTAAACAATCAGATTTAGGAAAAAAATAGAAATAAAGAAATAAATAAACCCTCAAATTTCATTGAAGATATAATCCAAATATACATTGAGTCAAGTGATAATAGGGTCCACCTCCTTGATAAGACCCCATTCATCATGTTAGACACACCAAGGTTGGCCCATGGTGCACAACAGTGCTGATAGGATGATCTGGGAACCCCAAGATGAAAAATTGGAAAAAAAATGTTCATGCATTCTACAACCAAAAGTTTACATGAATGGTCAGTATCATCCAATCAGTTCAAGTCCAGCTCAGTAGGTCATTTATCATGGACCCACCTAATGAACCAAGGCGTGCGGGCCCACATTCTGCAGACTAGGATTTCAGCTACCATCGCGCATGGTGACAACTATATGGTATTTCTCACAATAATATTACAATAATTTCAAAATATTGCTAAATTTGAAAAAAAAACAATGAGAAAATCCAATGGTACCACCAAATGAACCAAGGCCTGCATGCCCACATTCTGCAAATTACAACAGGTACCATCATGCATTGTCACAACCATCTGCAATATTTTTCTCAAATGGTATTTTCCCAATAATAGTGTGATATTTATCCTGATGATCTTGGAATTAAAATGGGAGGTTTTGGAAGGAAAAAAAAAAACTATCTTTCAGTTGTACTCATTCATTATTTAAAAGACTAATCTATTTCCTATGAGATTCTCTCCTAACATCTGAAGAAGAACTACCTAAAAATCTTAAAATAGCCGTTAGTTTCTCGAGAACATTTGTGGCCATGCTATTACAGACTGTGAATTATGAAAGCCATCTTCTGAAAAAGGTTATAGAGAGAAAGACAGAGAACCCCAAATATTGAATTGAGGATCAGATCTACACCTGAAGGAATCGGAAGAAATTCCTTTGGTGCCTCCAATTTGAGCTGCAGAATGCTTAAATTCCTGAAATGGGAAAGCAAAGGAGCAAAAATGGAAACCAAAGATCAGATCTTTTTTGGTTTCTCGAAATGAGAATGAAAAAGAGAGATGGTATGAAATAGTTAGAGATTGAATCAGACCTGGTGGAATCGGCCAGTGAGGAAGGGACGTTCGATGTTCCATTGAGGTGTTTCAGGTAAGGAAGAAGAATCCATGGAACTGCAGGAGATTGAGAAGGATTAAACTTTCAAAACCCTAGATTTTCTCTGTCCAGAGAGGGAGGGAAGAGAACGTTTCTTCTTTTTCAAAAAAGAGGACGGCTTTAGGACCGGGAGAAATTCTATATGCACCCACTAAGACTCCTGAATACATCCACTTGCTGAACTCACCACAACCATTCTAATTTTGGCTTATTTTACTGAGCTCACCCACCATAATCCCCAAACTGCCCATCCAAGCTCACCATTCGTTCCATTGCCTGAATACATTCCCTCGTTCAGAGTTTTCAAATTTCTGGCCATTTCGGAGTCGTCGACCTTCTCCACTTCAGATCTCTCACACCCTCGTGGACGGTTGGTGAGCTGCGTTCCTTCTTCTTCGTCTTCTTCATCAGCAGGGACACTCAAACAGGTGAGAGCCCTTCTTCTTCTTCTTCTTCATAGGTTTATCATTTTCACAAATTTGTTTAGGTTGTAATTTATGCATTAGAGAGTATAGTTGTGAGACCTCTGCAACAAATAGGGAAGAAGTCCGTAATGAAAACATGAATAGTTTCGAACTCCAATGTTTTCCATTTTTAAAAACATGAATAGTTGTTCGCGATCTGCTCGGCAGTCCAGAAACGTGCATGGATTTTATGCACGGTAAGTGTAAACCGTGCAGAATATATATGCACGGTTTCATATTACAGTGCAAAAAGATTTTGCACGGTTACATTGGCCGTGCAAACAGAATTTGCACGGTACCATTTCGCCGTGCAGAACAATGTTGCACTGTCTATTTAAACCGAGCAGTACAACAAAATATGATAATCTCTTTTATTGGTTTTCATTTTTAACAGATTGGAAGAAATGCCGAGAAGACCAGCTCGCCGTATTGGTGCCAGCTCACAGATGACAAGGGGACGGGCCAGTTCTTCTAGCAAGCCATCGAGAGTTCGGACGAAGATTGGTGTCTCAAGACCGTGTTCCCGAGGTGTGCATGCGAGTTCTTCGACCGCCGGCCGTCAACGGCCAACGGCGTCTGAACGAAGACGAAAAGTGCAACAGGATCCACTCCCGGAGCAGGTTGAGGAGCATGTTGACAGTTCATCAGAGGATGATTCCTCAGAGGAGGAGGCACAGCCGTCCAGTCCCCGTGCATCGTCACCAGGAGAAGAGCATGGTGACAGTTCTTCAGAGCATGATTCCTCTGAGGAGGAGGCACAGCCGTCCAGTCTCCCTGCAGGGGAACCAGGGGAGGATGATTCCCATTTCGAGGAGGGACAGCCATCCAGTCCTCCTGCTGCGGCGGCAAGGGAGGGTCCTATCCCCGGCGGTCCGGCCGACCTATCTGTCCTTATGAGTTTTAGGACACACGTAGCCTTGTCCATATGGGACGAGGAGGTACAATTGCCTTTTTTAATGTTTTAATTAATCGTTTTTCAAATAAGATGTGTTGAAGTCTATAATAACAGATATTAATGAAGATTTATACTTGTAATGTGCAGGAACGTGAGGCACTGAAATGTATCAATCATTGGCGAGGGCTGAAGGATTGGTACATACCTCAGCCCGGGGATGGGGCCGATATCCATGTTCCTCGGTTTCATGCTATTATAGAAGAGTCTGGATTGGCAGATTTGAAGCGTTTATCTTATCGATATATCTCCAGCCCTCTGGTATCCAGCTTTGTAGAGAGGTGGCAGCCCGAGACAAATACCTTCCACATGCCATTTGGTGAGATGACGATCACCTTAGATGATGTGGGTACTCTCCTCGGCATCCCAGTAACGGGACTGCCTGTCCACGCATCGACTAGTATGGGATTTACTGATCAAGTAGATTTACTTGAGCGTGGATTGGGCGTGGATAGGGCATCTGCGTCAGCTGAGTTGAGAGTAGCTCGTGGTGGGGTAGTGAGGATGGCCTGGATCAAACGGGTGTGCGGCGAGGTGAGTCCTGCATCGTCTGTTGAGCAGGTAGAGTGTGCAGCTAGAGGCTATCTTCTGTATTTGTTAGGCTGCACACTCTTCGCCAATAAGTCAGCCACTCGAGTTCCCATTGCCTACCTACATTTACTGATGGACTTGCCACGGGTCCGTCATTATGCATGGGGGGCTGCCGCACTTGCATATCTTTATCGCCAATTGGGGACCGCCACGAGGGCAGACGTGCGACAGATTGCTGGATATCTGACACTGCTCACGGTAATACATATACATATACATGTTCCATCGTAATTGATCCTTTAAATTGTATAATTAATAATTGGTATCTTTTGCAGTCTTGGGTGTACGAGCACTTCCCATTTACCCGTCCTCTTGCGCAGTGGGGATATACCGCTGGTATGCCTCAAGCGAGCCGCTGGAATCCTGGACAGGATTCTGGGATTGCGAGGGAGAACATAAAACTGTTGCGTGAGAGGCTGGATGACCTACATCCGAGTCAGGTGTTCACCCATATGGGGTCCTTGGTATCATGTTGCACTTATTTTTCAATGGACAAATTTTTATTATAATAGTGAGTTCTTTCATTTACTTGCCACAGGTCCAGTGGGATCCGTATACTGGTGTCAGGGCTCATCATCCATTCCATCAGATATCTTTCTTCTATGGTTGCTTGAGAGCGCTAGATGTCATTGAACCCTACCATCCACATAGGGTTCTCCGACAGTTTGGATATGTACAGACCATCCCACCTGCACCGCTCGCCCCCATTCGTGCGTCTCGGGGATCTACTGCTGGACAATACAGGGTCTCTTACGCGTTTCTAGACTAGTACTGGGTTACTTGGGAGGATCATGTATTGTCCTTAGCGCACCGCGGCCATCGAGCGCAACATGCATGGGAGTGCTCACCCGACTACCTAGTGTGGTTTTTTAGGATTTCACACCCTCGAGTACAGAACCCCCAACGTCATTCCCACTATCACCCTAATGAGGGTGTAGATGACCCGACTCCAAGAGTGGTGAGTGTTTGTACTTTATCGAAACATTATGCATCCATTTGTTATACTTATCTTAAGTATTGACACAGTTAATTGTTTCTTACAGATCACTCGGGCGAGGGACCATCTCCGCGCTACGATTGCACGAACGGAACAGCCTGCAGATTTCTATTACCGGGCACTCCAAACCACCCTCGAGAACCTGGAGGGCTTGCCAGTGACGTACCGACGACGTACAGATCCATGATGGCATGAGGGTTTTTTTGTTTTTTTGTCTTATTCTTTTGTTAAGTCTGTATGGATGGGAATTTAAAGCATATACTTTAGAGGATGTATGGATGGGTTTATCCATTTTTTCGATGTAAGGAATTTTTTGGATATGTATGGATGGATGGATCACTGCACGGATGTATCCATTTTTTTAATGGATGTTTTGAGAATACACTTTCTTATGTTTGAACTTATATGTTTTATATGGATATGTATGTTATGTGCATCTGTCCGAATAATTGATAAAATACACTGCACGGCCACCATGTTCCGAGCAAATAGTGTGTGCACGGCACTCTATTAAGGTGCAAATAGTTTATGCACGGCAACTTTTTGCCGTGCATTATATATTTGCACGGAATATGGTTGCCGTGCAGAACAAATTTGCCCAGCCATATTTAACCGGGCAGTTGTTAATGAAGTAATACCTTCTGTGAAATATTATTAATGAATTTATACACAACATAAACACATAAAGACCTCATCGAATCCATTGGCATTTCAATACATAATATGTAATATGTTTGTTTACATCAAATGGATAGTACACATAATCAATCGCTGTCAAGATTGACCGACTCCTGCGTTGCGACCTGTTTCCAATCAATTCTCTGAATTGTTCGATGCTCTTTGCATATGGGAGCTGCCATCCGTCTGCTTCAGGATGGTGGTGTCTATGCCAATTTGTAGCAATGGAGGCATGGGTGATTCGGGCTTCATGAAGACCTGAACAAAATGGTTTCCATTGACGAAACCAACCGCGAGCACTTTGTGAGAACTTGATGGAATCGGGGATGATCTCAAAGGCAGGAAAGTAAGGCACTGCTGCAGTGAAAGAAGGACCAACACAACGTTATAATATGAAGATATTAAGTGACCCATGTCCGGCATTGTTATCCATCGATCAAATGAAGGATTGCTTTCAAAGTAACACAATGCGTAATACAACTCCCCAACCCTATCCTCTCCTCCATAGACCTGTGCATAATAATTTTGATACCTCTGTAATTCATTGCTCAAATCCATTCTAACCTGCATCCATTTATCCTCGCCCAGGCCTAGGAGACCAGCTATCGCTCTGAATCCACAGTTACCATCAGCTGCAACATCCTTAATAGTGTGGATATAGGGGCCCAAAGACTGAGGAAGCAAATGCATAAACGTACATGACCGAGTGCGACGGACAGTCATTTTCTCCTTATTCTTCGTTGCAACTGTATTGTTTAATTTAGCTGGAATGCTATCTTTTATCGACAGTGCGTATTCAAAATTAGATGGTTCCCGACGCGTAGATCTATCCAACTTCTTTCTTTTCGATGATGACCGACCGCGGGTATTCAATTTTACGCCTGGTTCGATAAGAAAAGTAGATGAAGGACAACCGAGTTCTCTAAGTTTTCTTAAAATCTGAAATTTACCCTTCTGATCACTACTTTGAAATCTCTTACTGATCAACTCGAACTCTGAAGTTGTGGTCAACTCAAGGGCTTCGTTCACCATAGTGGCTTCTAAATTGAGCTTCCGCCAATAGTGGTGGACACTACTCAGTGGTATATGAGAACCTTCCCTTATGTACTCGGCAATTTCATGTGCACATGGCAAACCATGAGTCCGTCGGATTACGCACCCACATGATGTAGAATCTGGACCAATATCACTAGCCCTTAACGACTCATTTAACACTATATCCAAAGCATTCCTTGATAGAAATCCTCTCAATTCACGAAACAGTGCCGGTTTGAACTTATGTTGCACGGTGTTCAAACTCTTTTCAAAAGAAGCCTTTATTTCTGTAAAAAGCAACTCTAGCAAGGCATGTATAACCTGCCAGGACGAATCAAAGCTACAGCTCGATGTGCCTAGGTGTCTCTTTAATTTTGCATGTGCACTCTCAGCTCTGTTAGTAGTGACGTTCCCAAAGTGCATATGCCGATCCGTCCATGCAGCCACAAATTGCTCCTTATGCTTATTCAACCATGAGGTCTTCACATAATCAACAGCATGTGGATACCCGCAGTAATTCCTTTCCAAAGCACTTAGCATTTGCGTGTAGTCGCTTTCAGTTGGAGAGACAACCAACGTGTTCCAACAAGAGATAAATGCAACCCATCTGTCGTTGGTCTCAAAACACTTCTTACAATTTGCCAAGATGTTCCTAGAAATATGCCACCTGCATAATAAGTTTGCTGCATTCGGAAAAATAACATTTATTGCATTCATCAGCGCTAACTCTTTGTCTGTGACAATCACACGGGTCGTGATGCATCCATCCATTAATTCCTTAAGCCTCTCCAAAGCTCATCTATAATTGGCCTCCCTCTCTGATTCAAGGTACACAAAAGCAACGGAGAACGTCAATTGTGTAGATGTGACACCAACAATCTCAAGCAAGGGAAGTCGATATCTATTAGTCTTGTATGTGGAATCCATTATCAAGACTTCTGGAAATGCACGTAATAACTGAATAGATGATGGATGTGCCCAGAATAGGTTCATGATAACATCTGTAGCATCGTTGCTAGTATGATACTCAATGTAGTTGTTCTCTTCCAAATGCCTCATGAGTTGTTGTATTTGTGATCGACCGGCCATCTCTGTCACCCTAAACTTCTGGCGAGCATTGTAGATACTCTTAATTGTAGTGGTGTTGTGCACATCCCTTTCCTGCAATGTTCGAAGGATGTTCCTCGGTTTCACCAAACTCTTAGACATATCAATCAAAACGTTGATTTCTTCCATAGAAAGCCTCCCAGCAAACGAGTACCCCTCTAGATGCTGTGCGTTTGGATGATTGTGCACCCCACAAACCACTGTTAACATCCAATCGTCGTCAGTTGCCAACTTTCGACCCTTCAAAGCAAAAGGGCAACTACACTTCTTCGATCCCGTTGCCCTCTTAGGATTTCTCTTCTCGAATACCTTCGATGGACTCCTGTAACTACCACTTCTCTCACAAGATAAAACGACTCTCGGCTTCCGTCCATCTCCACCAGCATCCGAAGTCTTGATTACAATTACCAAGTCATGTTTTTTTCCAACATCCCTTGTCCATTGGATTAGGCCCTCTCGACTTCTGAATATCATGTCAGTGGTGAAGACATTTGTAAAATCCAAAAGACACTCACTGGCACCGGTTGATTCAACTTCCTGCTTATCACAAATTTTTAGATTAGCTATTTATTAATTTTGCACGGTTTATATAGGCGGTGCAAAATTATTCTGCACGGTTTATATAGGCGGTGCAAAATTATATTGCACGGTATATATATGCCGTGCAGAATAATTTTGCACTGTATATATAGGCCTTGCAGAACAATTTTGCACGGTATATATAGGCCGTGCAATATAATTTTGCACGTCTTATAGAATGCCGTGCAGGACGGGAGAAAACAAAAAAAAAAACGAACGAAATGAAGTCAAAATGTATATACCTCATTTTCGGAGATCGTCAACTGCTTGTCCATATTGCAAATGCCTACTTTAAATACACAATGTGGTGTAGGGATAATTGTACTTCCAAGTTCGTTCAATAAATGGAGGAGACTTGATGATATATTAAAAAGAGTTAGAAGAAATGATGATGAAGGAGATGAAAATCAATGAGGAAGAAGGAGTGCAGAGGTGCAGTGAGAAGGGAATGGATAAAGGGATAGGAGGAGGAGAAGAAGAAGAAGAATGAATGAATGAGGGAGTTTGCTGGAGACTGCTGCTGGTGAACCAAAGGAGGAAGACAGATGTTGATGGTAAGGGCAATTTCGTCCTTTCACCCGAGGGCATTTTAGTAATTAAAAAATATTTAAGTTGTGGGTGTATTCATCACTTCCAGTGGGTGTGAATAGAATTTCCCCTGGGGTTTTAGCACTTCAAAACTAGTTGCAGTTGATTTTTGTTCAAACATTCCAATGAATCGATTATGTCAAATAGGGTTAAGGTAAGTGAATGATAACTTTGCTCTTTGCAAGGTTCATTTGTTTGGACTTATTTACATATATTAAAATAAATAATTATATGTATAATGGTTAAGCATCTTAAATTTTAAATTAGCTTGTACTTATTTATACATGTGATGTGTAAATAAGATTATTTTTGTTTCTTTATGGGTGGTAAAATCTTACACATAAGCGGCGAGGTTGGAAAATTCGTTACTTTGATTTGATTCGTCCAGTGCAAAAAATTTGACTACAATCGAATCGGCATAAAAATTCGAAAGAGTTGTGGTTTATTCAATAATTTTAAAAATAAATTCATTAATTATAAAATAGAAAAATATATTTATTTATATGCATTCCTGACAGTCAATTCAAATTAATAAACTCATATATAGAAGAAGAAAAGTATTACAATAAATTAAAAAATAAAAGAGACATATTGCATATTATATAATTTGCTAGTCCATATATCAAATGTAAAATATCAAATATAAGTTTTAAATTATATTTCATTCATCATTTTTAGAATACTGATTCCAAACCTCATGCATAATTACTTATAAATAAACTTTAATTGTTTAAAATTAGATGTTCTTATTAAATGGTTCAGTTATTAAAATGAGATGGCTTGGTCAAGTCTCCCCTATTTTTACTTAGTCTATCCTCAAAATGAGATGACTCGAGAAAGTCAAGAGTCAACATGGAGAGTTTTCCAACCATGATTAGTGGCAATCTATGAAACAGGTCAAATCTCATTGATTGGATTTTTTTTTCTTGACTTTTGTGGCCCTCAAATTTATAGTTAAGCCGTTCATTTTCTTTATAAGACTAGAAAACCACGAGGTCACGTTTAGCAACCAAATCCTTGAGAAGAGATTTTTGCTTTTCCACATAATCGTAGTTAACCTATGTTGTGGCAATTGTAAATCCGAGGATTTAGACTAATGAAGGTCATCTAACTCCCCCCATAGGATTTTGAAACCCTCACTATTGCAGTTTTGCACAATGAAACCAATTTTTTCTCAACTATATGCATTAAAATCAATGTGAAATCCCTTGTTATACAAATCATTAGCGAGAAATCTTTGTTCCAGGGGCCATAAGGAATCATCAAATCTATGGACTCCTCACCTATTAGCAAACTTATTCTAAATGTTAAATTTTAATATATAAAATCTTCATGACATTTGAGAAATTTTTGAAAAATAGCCCATGATTTTCAGTCTTAGTTCGGGATCAAGCAATTCAATATTCTTTTATTAATGCTAATTAAGATATTTAGTTTCATGTCTTAATTTTTCATGGGTTTTGAGAAATTTGTGGAAAGACATCCAAAAAATCCAAACACATTTAACATCATTAGACATGTACTCATGAGAAAATGGTGATTTTGGATAAAAGTGACAATATATGTAACATGTGTAACACTTGCATACGTAAAGGAAAATCTATTTTCCTATGCCATGTGTAAAAGACAAACACCCCTAACTTTTTTGGATGACAATTTTGCATTTTCAAATCAAATAAGACGTAGTGAATAGTTTATTTTATAAAGAGTCTAATTGATACAACTCTATTTCAAATAAATGTAATTGAATTTAATTAAGTTAGGTTTCAATCAAATCGCCCTTGGAAAAGAGCCCTTAGAATTTATTTATTCAAATGTTTGAGTAATTAAATTAGTGACTCTTTTTGAGAAAGCTCATGTGAATGTTTGGTTGGGGTTGAAAATCTGAGAGCAATTAATAAAAATTTCACATATGATTGAATTAATGCCTCTTTTTTTTAAAAAAAATTGACAAAAAGGATACTTATTTAAATGACATATATAAATGTCTAGCATTCATATGTTTTTTCTTTTGTTTTTTTTTTCTTCCTAATAATTTTGCCCATATGACATTACTGTACCCAATTTCACTATATAATTAGTTTCCTTTTGTACTAATTTTATTATATGACAACTTTAGCCATCACTACAACAAAAATCATTTTTCGCGACGAAAATATTTGTCGCAGAAAATCTGAAAATCGTCGCCCAATATATTCTGCGACGAAAATGGTTTCGTCGCCAGTTCGTCACCTATTAGGCGTCGGTGAATTTTTTTTTCCGACGATCACAACTAATCATCACCAAATATTAATTTTTTGCGACAACATGTTATCGTCGCCAAATATCAATTTTCTGCGACAACATGTTATCGTCGCCAAATATCAATTTTTTGCGACAACACGTTATGTCGGCAAAAAAGGATTTTTTTTGTCACTAAATATCTATAATTCATTGAAAAAAAAAAGGATAAAACACGGTGAAGAGGAAATTGGCGACAAAACGAAATCGTCGCTAAAATATATCTTTTACCGACAAAACTATATTGTCGCTAAATAGTGTATAAATTGCCATAAGTTATAATAAACGACGAATTAGTTTTGTCGCACACAGTTTTTAGACATTAGGCAATCACCTTATTTCGTCGCCAAATATTTAACATTGCCACAAATTCTCATAGGCGACAAATTATATATGTCGGGATAATATGAAAAGATATATTTATTCCTATTAGGCGACAAATAAAATTCGTTGCTAAAAATAATATATTTATTTATAAATCACTGCATGCCACCTCAAAAACCTCCTTTATGCTGAATATAATAAAACCTGCTCATTCAACTAAAATAAAATGTAAAATAAAACCTTCCCATTCAACAAAAATAAAATGTACAATAAAACCTACTCATTCAACTCAAACAAAATATATAATAAGGTCGGCTCATTTAACTAATAAAAAATGTACACCTGCTCCTTCAACATATTAGGAAACATATAACTATTAAATCCAACCCACAAGTTTAGCCACATCCTCGTCACTAATTTAAGTAAAAATGTAGCATCCAAAATAGTGCAAGTACAATATTCTTATGAAAAACAAAAAGATGTTCAAGCAATTTTCCTATATTACATTGATCTCCAATCTCAACCTGTGGTACAAAAAATATATATATGTTAGGAATTAAACATGGGAATCAAAAGCAAAGTGAGACAAAATAAAAGCCTGGGAAAATTAAAAAATAAAAGTGAACTTGAAGCAAAACAAGTTGATTCAAGATCACAAAGCTAAATCACTATCCTAACAGCTAATATGAGTATGTGATGTCCATGGTGAAATGGAAGTTATACTGATGCAATGCCCACAAAGTAAGAAGAACCCATAAATCCAAACACCAAACAACACAACATAAAAATAATAATAATAATAAAAAGCCTCAAGAGAGTTTACTCTGATCTAAGAACAACTGTAGCGTAGTAATTTGGGTTTGACTTAGATGTGGCAAACAGGATCGATGCAAGGTGTGGTAAAGTGGAGATGAGCTAGTAGAGAATTACACAATTATCAAGTGCCATTACAACTAAAGAGGCTCTATGAGCCACTTTTCATATGGAACTGAATGTTGAACAAAGAAGAAACAAGTAGAAGATCAAATAGATGTGACTGAGATGCATGTGCTGAGATGGATGCATGAATTTATGAGAAATGATAGAACCAGGACAGAGTACATAGAGCAAACCTAAGGGTAGCTTCAAAATCAAGGAAAATGGAAAAAAACCTCAAGGGATGGTCTGGATGTGTATAGAAAAGGCAAGGAAACAAACCACTATATGATGAATTAAAAAGTTAGGAGTTCTAGGAACTGGGATAAGGGGGAGACCAGCTGATGTAGGATGACACCAACAAGAAGGAAATAGACGAAGAATATATGATAAATCTCTAAAGATCAGCCCCCTTGAAGAACAAACCTACCTTAAAGCAATCCCCAATGGCATACAATTACAAAGGGAAAACAGGGGTTACAACTTACAACAGGTACAGCCAAAGAAAATCTGAAAACTCCTTTCTATACAATATATTGAACCAAAATCAAACAAAACCTAGCAAAGGGTTTTGTGCAAATTGAAAAAATAAAGCAAAAAATTGTCCAAGAATTGGGGATGTTCAATATGCCATTGTATTTATGAGTTAGGGGGAATTAAAACTATATAAGAGATATAAATCATTGAACTAGCATAAAACCATTAATGATGTTATAAACTCAACAGTAGAAACATAAAATAAAGGGGAAGTTACTACTATAACCTTTTCACTCAGTGAATCTATAAAGAAAAATGGTGCAATGGCCCCAAGAGGTGGTCGCTCAAGCCAATAGGGTTTGATGTGTGGCCTTTGATGGGCCAATGGGGAACACGATTGAACTGACCAGGCCTTAGGTCTAGTCCTATGCCATCTTCTCCATCTCATGTGCTGGCCCATGCTAGGGCCAAAAAAAAAAAAAGATGTAAAGAGTATCAAAATGTAATGAACCTCTGAAAAAAGTATTAAATATAATGAAGCAAACAGGAAGATATAGCTTAGACAAATAATAAAAACAACATACAACCTCTAAGAGAAGGAGGAGCTCCAGCACAAAGTTGATAAAAGATATGATAAGATCTTTCTCCCTTGGCTCGTTGAACCACTCTAG
Source organism: Cinnamomum chago (assembly GCA_038049695.1). Lineage (NCBI taxonomy): Eukaryota > Viridiplantae > Streptophyta > Magnoliopsida > Laurales > Lauraceae > Cinnamomum > Cinnamomum chago. The sequence continues at coordinate 21,410,634 of CP142462.1, read as the reverse complement.
ACTTCACAATAGACATGGAATTCTTCAAATCCCAGATAAAAAAAAAAAAAAAAAAAAACCCAAGAATAAGCCAAGATAGAAGTCACACTACCTTCTTGAGCAAAACTTTGATAATGTAAAAAGGAATTGAAATTTGTTGTCCATGATGCATAGGACAGGAACTGAGTCGGTAATAATTGCCTACATAGAAAGTGATTAATTAAATCTCACATCACACATTATGAGAAATGAGTCACTCAAAGTATGCTTACATGTTTGAATCTCAGCACCACAAATTTTCCCAGTTGTACTAAAATGAATTTCTATCAGCTTCCCCTATGCCACGCGAAGAAAATACAAGCTAACCGCAAATCCTTAGGTTTATCAAAATGAGGAAACATATTCAAATAGAAAATGGGAGAAGCAAGCAGGATAGTAAAACACAGATCACAGAAAGCTTTAAATTGAATGAAGTAAATGTCTTAAACTTCATGTATGGAATCCCTTAAAAAAATTTCAGTCATAAAAAGGAGAAATACTCACAAATCAGCTAGAATTGTCATTTCACAAGGTTTTGGCATTTCCAAATGCACCAAGTATTGAATTTTTTTGGAGCACTTCATACTCTATCCCACTCCCACCACCAAGTGCTGCCAAGTATTGCATGGCAATTTTTGCTGTTTCGGTTTTCCCAGCTCCACTTTCACCACTGTGATGCAAGCAACAAGTTGAAAGCATCAAAAAAGTATATCTATTACACAGGCTTATGATGGCATGACACTTTTACAGACACTTCTGTAATTTAAACAAGTACCACATTAATTCCATTACAATGGACCCAAGATCAGATAATATAATATTACCAAAGACCATTACAAAGAATCGATAGCAAATCTTTTTATGTGGGCTCCTGATTGTAATATGTGGGGGTTTGGGTGTGGTACAATGTTTGTTTGGCATTTTTCAGGTAGGGAAAATATGGCAGGGCAGAATTGAAGAGTAAGTACCAGATGATTTTCATATCTTTTCTTGCAAGTGTCAATGTAATGCCAACCACATTTTCCTCCATCAAAAGTGTTGCAGGAAGTAGGAACACAACAGCTATTGGTGCCATGTAGAGAAGGAGATTCATAGAATTCAGCTTCTCCCTTAAATAGAAATAAATAAAAAAATTCATGAAAAATTAGTATAGGCATCCAGATTCAGAATCAACAAAAATGTATAATGAAAACATTAGATACTAATGCCTTCATCATAGAAAGAAAATAAAAAATATATATTTTAAAATACTTCTGACAGGAGTGACGTGCTAATGAAATGCAGCTTTGATCGAGTAAGAAATAATTCATTCTAAAATATAATTTAAGAAAAATCCATTTGTTACCCCTCAGAAGACAGCAAAATCCCTTGAAGCACCGACTTAAGCGCTCTTGCAGCGGTAGCAGCCACACAAATTATAAACCCAAACAGATGAAAACTTGGTTCCCCCTACAGGTAAAAGCCACAGAGATATCCAGATTAATGAATGACGATCCATCAAACTACAAAACTAAGTACAATTATTGCGTGAAATCCATAGATCAAAAGATACAACAATAGTACAATTATTGCAGCACTCAAATGCCAACAGTCTTCTTCCTCCAGCCTTTCTATTATATCCGTCAGTACCTAATGCCATTAACTAAACAAAATGAAGAAAGGACCTAAGCGCAATACCATATCCACAAATCCCACTGGAAATTCAAGAAGAGGAGTGTAAAAGCAATGAGCGAAATTTAGAAGTCGAAATTAGACAAGAAACTTTGCAGCTTCATACACTAATGGGCTATTGCCAGTTAACCTGGTCCCAAGAAGCTCATGATAAATTTGTTTCTTGTTAGGTGTCCAAAAACAGGTCCTTTCTCTTTGAGAAAAGAATACTAGTTGTAATGGAAAACTGACCAAAGACTCCATATTTTATAGGTCTGACCCTTTGCGATTTAGATTACACTATTTGGATATGCACCCAAGTGGTAACTAGACTTGTTCAAGAGAACTCTAGTATGGGTAGAGAGTTCTACTCTACTAATCAAAACAAACAACTTGAAATAGCACCGCCCACAAATGTTAATCAATACTTAGATGCATCAGAGTTCCTATCAATCTCGTAATATTGTATGAGAAATTTACAATGCAATTGAGGGGAAAAACAAAACACAGCACTATTGAACTAAAACAACCGAATCAAACCACACCCAATTCAAAATTTTAAAAGAAGAGGGGAACAAGCTCTCACCCCACTGGCAATGACAACACCAGCGTCAACCGGTACAAACGCAGCTTAAGTCAGCCACTGTGGTATCATCAGTTCTGCCAGACAGGCTGTTAGAGTGCTAATTTCTTTAGTTCGTAAATATAGTTCCGATGCCCATTTGATTAATTAAAGCACTGAAAATTAAGAAGATAGGTCTCCTTTCTGCTGCCAATGACTCATTTCCAGTTGAATATTTGATATCAGTGTATTTAAGTATTAGGAGGAACTTACAATGTAGCAAAGGAGATACGAACTTAGGTGATAAAAAGAATTCAATCTAGTTAATGAGCAATTGAGCAATAAGCCCAATAGTTAGCAAGACAACAACAACCAAATTTCAAAACAGGTAGAAGTGCTTGAACTGTAAACCAAAAAGAATATATTCAGTTATATGTTTCAATGGACTTTTTAGAAGCAAAAGCACATTTACATGGCTGAGGCTATATTACATAGACAGTATGGATTGCCATTCTGCTTGTGCACGAACTGATACACAAGGATGTTTGATGTAATTCTATTCTCTCCACCCATATAATTACTTTTTGCACCTTAAAAATCTGTTTCAAACATCCTAGAACAGCTTATGACATCTCTCATATTACACATTACTTAGCGCAAACAAATAATTCTATAGAAAGAAGAAAAGGAGAAGTGGCCTTACTCTGATAGATAAGTATCTAAAATGGAGCTAAGCTTTTTTCCAAAGCCTGATACTGGATTAGATTGAACAGCTGCCTCCAACTCCAACAAACGCTAAAGCACATGCAAGGGTTAGTATATTCTTTAAACAATTTTCCAATTGATCCAATAAACTAAAATAAAAACTGCAGCTAGGCAGACAGAAAATGGCTACCTCATCAGAGATCAGACGACTGAATTTTTCATTTGAAATCTCTTCACAGCGAACGGCGGCAACCATCACCTAAATAAATAAAATAGGAAATAAGAGAATGTCTCAAACACTAGAACGTGGTTGCTTACCACTAAGCATGTGAAATTCAAAGCTGAACACCTTGTGAGCAGGAAGGTCAAGGTCTTTATTCTCTTTTATAACTTTCCATATCTGTTGTGCACTGAAAGAAAATCCTGAGGCAGGAACGACACCCCGTCTGTCACCAGCAAGCCCTCCAGGAGCAATAGAATTGGAAAAGCGCTGCCTCAGCTGTCGAACCTATAAAAGACAACACTCACGGTTCATACTACCATTTGCAAACTTTTCATCAATGGATACCTATGAAATAAACTTACATATATACTTGCATATTACCCTCATGCCACCATGCACATGCCCACATGCATTTTATAGTTAAATCAATATAACTACGATACAGACCACAAACCAAGACAGATGCTGAAAACATGCTCCTCTTATGATTTGGAACTCATTCATATCTAAAACAAACCAAAACACCAACATATTTCACTTATTCTTGATTGTTTTTCCTTGCCTCAAAGATAACCCCCAAGCTAATGCCTTGCATATCAACTTTGATTCTTCATTTCTTTGATTTCCTATATTTCTTTAAATTTCTTGTGCTAGAAATGTCAAAAAAGCCTTTCCCCAAACTTTCACAACCCAAAACTAGGGTAGGTTGTTCAAGGAGTGTGTATCAACCAACATACAGGTCATATCGAATGTATATTGATTGATTCACACCGACATGACTGAGAAGAACACCAATTACATCAATGTTTCGGTGTGGCCTGAGCTGATTTATAGATGTCGATCCTTGGGCACCACGATCATGATGATAACTATCATCTGAAATATAACCACTTGCATCAAAAGTTTGTTGAAGAGAAGCTTTTAAGGTTGGATAGTAACTTTGATGCTTACACAACTTCCAAATTTCCTTCATTCTCCTTTCTCAATCTATACTGCTTTCTCAACCTCACTTTTCCAGATTTCTCCATTGTAGCATGAGCAGGTGTCTTAAGTTCCACCTCCTTTATTAGAATCAGTTTCCCAACAAATCACCTGTGTTACACCTTGTACTGGTTTCTAAGATGAAAGTACAGAAAGAGCTCAGCCAAAAATCCTCTCAATTGTCCAAAGAGCTTTATCTTTTGTTCCAACTCCCATACCTTACAACGTGAACCCTATAGATTTTATGTTGTTCCTATCTACCAAAACAAAAACATCAATAACGTCTCCTGCCTCATTAAACAAGGTTCTCAAATTTGGTGCACCTCCTATGACAAGTTCTGAGGCAAACAAAGACCTCCAAAGTGCTCCACCATCACTATCCTTGTATCGCCACATCTTTAACCCTTTAACATCTTTTTCTTAAGATCAATAGAAATGATATTATTACCATTAGCACAAATTTCTTGAATGTGATCCCCAATATACTCCAGAACCTCATATCTTCCATATTACCAATATCGTTGCCCGGCATATTGACTCATCTAATCCAAGAAACTCGAATTACACAATTTTAGAAAGAATTGAGCAGTTAAAACTGAAGAATGATCAATGTACTGGGGTGGGTTAACTTCTCAAACTTTCTCTATACAATAAATCATAGAATTGTTTTTACAATAAAGCAAAACTTTTGCTACAAAAACTAAAGCAAATTGATCTTCTTATGTAACTCTTACCTTTTCTCTCGTCTTACCATAAAGTTAGAGATGTTTTCATTCAACTCAAACATTCAAATACCAAACAAATAAAATATCCTAAAATCATAACTCATAACATAACAGAAAGCGGACCATATCTTCGCCAATACTTCTCAAAATTGCACAAACTTGAACTCACCCAGTTTCATGCCAATCAGACATCATTTAATGCATGAAATATGACTCATAGTAAAAAATGAAAAAAAAGAAAGAAAGAAAGAAACTACTTTAATCATGTTACGGTGCAAAATGCATCCAGACCCTAGCTACTTGGCAGATTGCATGCTTGCATCAAATGCACAACTATAAACAGGACACCATGATATATTTTACTCAAAGCTAAACTAACACATGTTAGTGCTCAAGCAAAGTCTTGAATATTCAAACTTTTGCTGTTTCATTTGGTCTCATACCTCCTGCTTGAACTGTCCTTCCTTTACTTCATAACTGGACAAAGCTGTCACCTCCACCTTCAAAATCAAAAACCACATACTTCAGAGAGGGGAAAAAAAAAGAAGAGAAGAGTGATCAACTATGTATAACCAGGCTCAATTATGTATAACTGACAGCTCACCCTAAAATATTCACTAAGTAGAGTATCCTTGTGAGTCTGGGGTTAATGACAGCAATAATTGGATCATGATTAATGACAACTCAGCAGATACAAGAAAGGCCACATAGCACTGCAAATGTAGAATCATTCAAAAGAATTCAAAATGTAGAATTCACCTTTTGAATGTCTTCCCTTAGAATAGGTTCTAAATGCTGAAGTGGGGTCTGCATGGAAAACGTTAAATAGGAATGAACTCTGAGCAGCAATTTTATTTTCTTTTGATGAAGAGTCATGATGCAACAATTCATAAATTTGCCGGAAAAGGACAAACTAGGGATAAAACCAAAATGGAAAAACATTTCTTTCGAACAAAAAATACTACAAAAGAATGCAAACCTTCGTTTTATCACGAATGACAAATAACAAAGTTGTTTTGCGAGGACTGAATAGGCGCGTCATGACCTGTGATAGATAGAAAGATGGTTTGTATAAAATAAGCATTGCACACATCAGCACTTTCAGTTGAAAGGAGAACTGAAAACAGAATCACCTGAAAAACCGTCTTTAGAAGTGGCTTATTTGCAGCTTGCTCCCTACCAATATAATGACACCACCTAGATAATTTACTTTTAATCAGTACTTCCAGAGAACGCTCTTCTCCATCCATACCAAATCCAAATGTTACCAAACTTACATGTTTATCAATACAACATCCGAGACTGCCAAAGCAAATAGAGCACTCTGCTTCTCAAAAGCAGTATCATCCTATTAAAAGGAACAAGCATCACTCAATAACACTTCCTCAGCTGGCATACCACCACCATGGATACAATAATTTCATATACCCAAAGAAGTTGGTTATAGAAGGTTGAATACATAAACTACTATTTCATTAACTCAAGAAAACTCTCAGACCTAGGCCTAACGTAAGCAAATTGTCGAAGATAAAAAAAATGTAGGGAAGTAGGTATTCTCCGATATCGACTAGATCGGAAACCTCAAAGCTGCTGGAAGCTCCAAACAAAGATTAGGGTTTTGGGGAAGAGAGATCGCAAAGATCAAAGATCGAAGAGCGGAAAATGCAGCGAAGTAGGTCTTACCGCTGCTCACTGCTCTGGCTTCTGCTTCTTCTTCTCCGATGTCAACCGGAAAATACACCACCCCAACTCAGATCTTCTAATAAAATCAAATCCCCAATACACAAAAACTCAAACTCCTATTCCTCAAAACCCCACAAATAGTAGAACCTACCCACAGAAACATCCCCCCAAATCCAATCTCTCATCCAAAAAAAAAAAAAAAAAAAAATTACAAAACCCCACAAAAACAACAAAAAGAAAAACCCAGAATAAAAAATAAAATAAAATATAAATAGATATCCTTCTTGGAGATCTGGAGATTTCTATGAGAGGAGAGGGTGCGCTGGCGTGCAGGGGAAGTGCTGAGGGATGCGATGGTGATGCAGAGAATAGGGAGAGAGGCTCTTACCTGTGAATGGGATGAGTTCTGCGCGTGGAGGGAGAAGAGGGAGAGATGATGGGGCTCTGCGCTGCTGGTGGTGGTGGTGCGGTCTGCGCGTGGAGGAAGAAGGGGCGACGGTCCGCGGGCGTGAGAGAGATGAACAGCAGAGAGACTGGAGAGGGGGGCTGCCTCTGAGATGGGTCTACGCAGGGGGTTGCGAGATGGAGAGAGAGAGAGGGCCGAGGCCGAGAGGGAGAGGAGGTGATGGTGCTGTGCCTTGGTTCCGGTGTGAGAAAAATGGACGAGGTTAGCGTGCAAGGGTGTAATGTCGTTTCATTTCGTCGCCCATGGTTTTAAAAAATGAACCGCGAAGCTAAATCGCGCGCCTCAAATTTTATGCATTTCGTGAGGAAATATTTTCGTGGTGGATTATTTTTAGGGAATTCTGCAATGGCATATTTTTGTCATGAAATTTTTTTAATAAAATATGGTGTAAATGATTTACCGACGAAAAAAATTCGTCGCCAAATTAATAATTTTGTCGGGAAAATTTTACCTCTTCCTGGCTCCAACTCCATTTTTTGGGGCCAAACTTTTCGCGACAATATTTAGCGTCAATTGAAAATTATCGTCGTTAAATAATTTGTGTTTTTGTTTTAGGCGACGAAATGAATTTTTCGTCGCGAAAACAACATTTAGTGACAAAATTTCAAAACGTCGCAGAATATTTGCCGCGAAAAATGATTTTTCTTATAGTGCATATAACCCTTCTTTTTAATAATAATTCTTTTTTTAGAGGATTTTATAAGAAAAAAAATCCTTAGATGTCAAGTGAAGAAAATGGCCCAATGGATATGTGTGAATGGCTATGGATTTTATATATTTATTTTACTATGGAAGCCCGGAGCCGATATCGATGCTCCTTTTATTATTGAAGAAGGGGAGAAATGATATTTACAAAAGGGGCCGAACCAATTTTTCCCCTCGTTTCATCATCTTCTTCTTCCTTTTTCTGTCGATTGCACGCTCCTCCTCCACGGTGGTCCCTACAACACTTCAGCAAACAGGAAAAAATCATGATTGCCTCAACAACACTTAAGTAATATCTTTAGTAATGCCTCAACAATACTTGCACTAGCATTATTTTGGGAAATAGTAAAAGAAGCAATGTTGCACTTTCCATGTGGTTTCACAAATAGAAAAGAGGAATGATGTATAAGAGATGATACCTCTTGTTTGCCTTTGTTGCCTAAATAATTACCAATGTCAGTTGTTGGGTTTTTTTTTTTAGAACAAAACGTGAGAACGTTAGTATCATACCAAATGTATTTTCTTTTATAAAATCGTATTTTCAAATGCAAACCACGTTGCTAAAATTGTACAGTGTGACATTAAATCATCCACTTTGCCTATATTTAAAACCAATTATTATCATCAACACAAAAAGGTAAATGAAAAAGCAGAATCGCCAATGAATTTTTAAACTTGTAACACCAAAGTGTCAATATTTACGCTTGTTTTTACATTTAGCCGTCGATATTGATGCTTAGGCTGAAAGGCGAACAAACAGAAAAAAATGGTGGGAGAGCCTTTTTTGTCTACAAGGATTCATTAAGACCGTTTTAGTGCACCAGACATGTAAGAGGTTTTTTTTTCTACAAAATTCTCTCTTTTTTTAATTAAATAAAAGAGATGGCAATAAGTAATCTATTCGCAGAAAGGTCTAATTGAAACAGCTAATTTTTAAGAAATCAAACCTGTTGAAGAGGCCCTTTAGTCTTATGGGTGACCGTCAACAAGTTTTTTGATGCAAAACCGTTGATTTGGTCTAATGGTGTCAGGAAATATGCAAATATCATCAAAGCTACTGATCTTTTACAATTGTATAATTAAATAATTAATATTTAGTCTAAATTATATTGAGATGGTAAAAATTATAATTATTAATAGCAAAAAAAATAGTTAGTAATTCCAAAATGAGAGCACATTAATTTGTTTGAAATCAATTCAGTATTTTACTTCAAACATTCTTTTGAAATCAGAAGAATAAACCCATAATAAAAATAATAAAATTGATAAAAACACCACAAAAACGCAACATGAAAACAAAAGTCCATAGACAATTTGATAATAAAAAAAACTTAGAAAAAATATATAAAACCATGAAAACCCAATGCCTAAAAACTAAAAAATTGATGCTAACAAATAAAGGAGAAAATATAAATCCATGAAAATATATAACCACGAAAACTAAAAGAACTCATCAAAACTGAAAAAAATAAAATTGAACTATGATAAAAAGAAAAAGTAATTAAAATACCAAAACACATAAAAATGGAAAAACTTAAGAAAGGGAAGAGATATGACATTGCAAAAATCATCAAAAATGCAGTTGTGAGAATCCTCGTGTTTCACTTACTCTCGTTAATTTGAATTGCATGACTAAAGGGAGATTAAAGAGTCTAGATCCAATTAAACCCCATCTAAAATCAAAAGCCATGATGGGATTGCATGAGATAAGGGATGGAAGGTTCAAATGACAAACTCTTTTATATGGCATTAGATAAGATTTGCTTGCCCATTACATTCGAAAAAAAACTTAAATAAGCATTGATTGATTAGAGTCTGTGGTAGTTTGAACTCTTTAAAGGAAACTCCTTTTAGATTGGTCTCTTTATTTAGATGACTAAAATCGAAAATTCCTCTTGAATTCTTAAAATCTCTCCTTCAAAATTAAAATAGAAATTGAGCTCCAACTTCTCAATCAATTGCCAAATTGGAACTCAATTACAAAATCTAATCATATCCTTTCATATATAATAACTAGGAAAACACACCCGCGCTTATTGCGGGCAATATAATTTATAATATTAAAAAATAATTAATAATTTTAAATAATTAATTAAAAAATAATTAATAATTTTAAATAATTAATTTAAAATTAATTATTTAACCTTAGATCTATAATTTATGACCATAGATTTATGCAATGTGTATCTTTATAGGTTAGAAAGAAAAGTTTTTAGACCACATGAAAAACCATCTTTATCTAAAAGTCTAATGTGTAGATAGATGTGTTGAATGTGTTGGACTCTATATTTAGATGACTAAAATCGAAAATTTCTCCAAAATCCCTAAAATCTCTTCTCAAATTAAAATTGAAATCGAAATTGAACTACAATTTTGCAATCAATTGCGAAATTAAAGCTCGAAATCGAATCCTACGTCTATAATATATAATAACTAGCAAAACACGCACGCGCTTATCGCGGGCAATATAATTTATAATATTAAAAAATAATTAATAATTTTAAATAATTAATTAAAAATTAATTATTTAACCATAGATCTATAATCATGGATCTATGCAACGTGTACTTATAGGTTAGAAAGAAATTTTTTTAGACCACATGAGAACCATCTTTATCTAAAAGTTTAATTTGTGGATAGATGTGTTGAATGTGTTGGATTCTATATTTAGATGACTAAAATCTAAAATTTCTTCCAAATCCCTAAAATCTCTCCCTAAATTAAAATTGAAATCGAAATTGAGCTCTAATTTTGCAATCAATTGCGAAATTAGAGTTCAATTTCAAAATCGAATCCTACGTCTATTATATATATAATGACAACAGCCTCTTCATGGGAGGGTGACACGTGGCAGCAGGGGCCTTCCTTGGAAAATGACACGTGGCACATTCTTAGACTTATTAAATGCACATTCCGGAATTGTCCTTCTCTCTTTTTATTTCCCTTTAAATCCCTATCTGATGCAATCACTAAAATCTCTCCTCCCTAAAATCTCTCCATCTACACACATTTTATCCTCTTATCTCAATGCCATCCCTCTCTCTCTCTCTCTCTCTCTCTCTCTCTCTCTTTCCCTCTTTATTTCCCTTTGAATCCCTATGCAATGCAATCTCCACTAAAATCTCTCCTTCTCCCTAAAATCTCTCCATCTACACACACATTCACTAAAATCTTTCATTCTCCATCTAAAATCTCTCCATCTCTTCCTCTACACACACGTCTATGTAGGAAAGGAAAGGATTAGTTTAGACTTAGATCATTCAATTTAATAGGAAATTATATCAAATTTGGTAACAACTTATGTGAGTGTAGCTTTTACACAATAAGATCTATCCGGGTTAAGCCAGCTCCAGATGCATACAATGTTGTCAGGTATGATTATCAACTTTCATTGGCAAGAGATTCCTCAATCATACAAATAACCGATCCATGTCATGAAATTCCATTCATCAAGTTTTACTTTGTTCCAATTGATACACTTCCATCTCTACTAAACAAAGTCAAATTTCTTTCAGGTATTAACTTTGAATTTTAGCTTTAAGTAGAATATTTGCTTATTTAAATTATTATTCACAGCATTTTTTCTCATTATATAGATATCATCGGAATTATAGAAGATGTAACAGGCATATCTTATATAAGAAAACAAGATGGAACAGAACTAGCAAAACTAAATGTTATATTATATGATGAAAGGTATGTTTATTTACAAGCTACAGATTTATTTAACATCTCCTATTGGATAAATATACTAATTTCTCATTTTCTACTTTATCCTTGTAGTTTGAAAAAATTGAATCTAACTTTATGGGGAGATTTGGCATCATGCCACTTTTATTCTTTAACATCAAATGTTGGAAGAGTCCTCTTGACTACATCGATCGTAGTTAAAGAATACAATGGTAATTAATTAAACTTTCTTCTATTAATTCAAACGTATGATTTAACACTAATGTTAAAAGTAAGTGCAGGCAATATTTATCTGAGCACATCATTCGCTACCAGGATAATGATCAACCTAAATATTCCAAAGGCAAATTCTTTATTAAAGTGGTAAAATTATGATCTTTTCAAATATAATAAATTAAATAATGAAATATATCATTCTAATATGTGTTTCAAATATTAAATACAGGAATGAAGGCCACTGTGGTGACTCAATGAATAACAAAATTTTATTGGAAGATTTAATTTCAATAGTGGAGAAAGGAGTAACTGAAGAAAGTTACTTATCATTCACATCTTTTTAATTATTATTGTGTGAATTTTTCATTTATATTTGTATTTTATAAATTAAAATAATAAATTTTATCCTGCATGTTTATAGGTGAAATATGTTACAATCAAAGCCACCATCGCAATGTTGTACATGAATAGACCATTATCATTCGTATCTTGTAATAGCTGTGATAAAAAAAAATCGATCCAGGTGTAAATAATGGTCAATGCAATCATTGCACTTTCCTCACGCGAACAAACAAAATAAGGTAAGTTATTAATAATGCACAACTTTCATGTAATATGTTAGATTTATAAATTAAATATATTCATTTAAACTTTATAGTTTTTAACTTTTATAACTGTAGATACATTACAGCAATAACTGTAATGGATCACACTGGAAGTGCAACATTTTTGCTCCAAGACAATGTCGTTAAGAAATTCTTGAATACATCAGAAGAACATTTTAAAGTAAATGCAGCTAAGGTAATGACGCAATGTTTGTCTCTTTCTATTCTTTTTAATATGCTCCTATCATATACAATATATTTAAATCTCAGTTATCTAATTCTTTGTCTTGTAAATTTATTTTTATCACATTTTGTAGGATGATTGGTACACCCATTTCGCACCTCAAATCCATAAAGCACTATCGCAGGAATACTTGTTCCATCTAAAGATAGGATCAAACATGAGCAAATCTACTTTGGATAGTGGAGTTCCAATTAAAAAAATAGAACTCATACACGTTAATCATGTGGGAAAGTTTTTACTACCAGAAATAGAACATTGTGAGCCTTTACAATTTTGTTTTAATAAGATTTATTCTTTTAAAAGATTGTTTCATTTCACTAACTTATTTTCACTTATGTCAACAACGTTGAAGATGAAAGATAAAATCAACACTCCAGCCATTGGGACAAGTAATGCATCTAATCAATTGGAAAGTAAAGTGACAAACTTAGTGACTAACACAGATACAAGTGGATGAATTGCACAATCTTCTTATTATTCAAAATTTTGAATTATTTGTTATTAACTTTTATGTTTGAAATAGAATTCATTATTTATTATTGTGCATAAACATACTTATTTCATAAACATTTAGTTTATAGATTCTTTCATTTTACAATATCATAGTATGACAGTTATGTGCAACTATAATTGTGCACCGGTATCTATATGATACTATCTATTTCAATTCAATGATATCTTTTCTCTTACTTTAATTTAAATATCTTCACAATTTGGGGCCCGAGCTTCTTTGTTGCTAGTTATATATATAAAGACAACACCCTTTTGTAGGGGAGCGACTCTTGGCGGCAAGGGGCTCATGTGGTTAAGGGTACCGCATGGACCAAGTTCTCACATAGATCTAGTCCATGAAGAGCCTCTCTTCTATGTTCTCAATGTTAGACTAGAATAGGCGGATATGAAATTGAAAAACAAACTTACACAACACTCTATGTAATGCAAAGATGACTGCTCATGGTGTGTGTGTGAAAACTTCTCAAGTTTAAATTAAGCCCAATCAATATATGCTTAACGCATTTAAAAGTTTTAAGGCACACAAAATATTTGATTGAAGTGAAATGCAAATCACGTGTATAAATACTAACTTGTTGATGATATGAAAATCAAAGGCTCACAAGTTGTATGAAACTATTTAAGACTAAACATGTGATGCATGTGCAATGTTGTTTTAAAAAACAAAGCAGTTAAACTATGGTTCTAATGTGATTGAAAACAACAAGTAAAGATTCAACCAAGTAAATGAATCATGCTCTAAAAGTAACCAAAGGTTTTGATAAAGCATGATTTATGAAATTTAAAACAAACTTGGCTCGAATCATGGTGAAGAATCCAATACAACTTAGATCAAAGATTAAATGTAAGTAATGGATTCAACACATCATAGTTATCATGCTAAAATTTATTTTTCAAATATTTAAAAAAAGCATGAAAATATATGATAAGGAAAACTAAGCTTACATAGATGATTTACTTATGATCCCAAGCTTTAGCTTCCCTTCATATGACCAACTAGCCTCGCTTAGCTCATTCCCCTTTGTTTGGCCTCAAAACACCTCAAGGAGTATCACTTGGATCCTCAAATTTGGCTAAGGAATGAACTTCAATTTATAAAAAATTTTGTCCAACGGCTAGCTTGTTGGTCGACCAAACTCAATAGTCATATTCCAACGGTCATATATTTGAAAGTTTGCTGACCGAAATACACTTGTTGGTTAACCGAACTGAAGTTCGGTTGACCGATAGGTGACCGACAGTTGACCGAAGTTCCCAGAAAATACAGATTTCATATTCTGGAATCGGAACCAACAGCTGATCGACAAAGGTTTGGTTGACCGAACTTTCCCTGATATAAAGATTCGTAAAAATGATTTTTGAAAGAGAAACTAGGTCTTGAAGATCTAGGCCATAGAATCAAGCCTGGAAACATGTTTTAAATCATTATAAGAGTTTTAAAAACATGAAACCTAAAATGCCTAAGATGATTTGTAATTTTTAAAAACATAGGCAAGCTTGATTCGAAAATCTTCTTTTGAAAACTAATTGCATCCAAGTTTAAAATCAAAACATGCATAAATCAATATTTCTACAAGTCTTAAAAACAATGCATGTATAAATCAAGATTTCAAGATTTTCCAAATGAATGCATGTGTGAAAATTCAAATGATGCTAAAATGATAATGCATCCATCAAATTGCAAAACACAAAATCCCTAACAATAGATTCTTTCAAATTTGGCCGATGTTTGCAAGAAGTAAATTGCAAGTTGAATGTGGTTTTGTTTTTCTTTTCTGAAATGGACTTGATGTGGTTTTAATCACATAATCATCATCATTAAGCTGACATCTCATCTAAGGTTAGTTAAATGTTTCTTTTCTTTGAATAAAACTTACAGTTTAATTTGACAAGTCTTAAAAGCAAACTACTACTTTGATTTGATGCAATCTTTCTTTTGCTTAGAGCTTTTAGATCAGCACATTTTAGCAAAATTGTCAGATGCCCAATTATGTTGGAATGTCAATTCCAAAGAGGTCTCTTTAAGGCTCCTAATTATTTCTCCTTTGTCAATTCCTATTCCTTTAATTCAATTTACTTCAATTTACCATACATCCAAACACACACGTCATGTTTGACTTACACCTTTCAGTGTAGTTGATGAGCAATTTTGAACCATCATCCCATTGGACGATTGCCTTTTACACATGCAACTAAGCATAAAGTTTATTTAAAATTCTTTATTAGATAAATATTTACCAATTAAGTTAATTTTTGTTTGATAGGTAATTCATTGTCTAAAAGCATCATTTCTTATGAGATATTGAGAAAAGACCGAGTTACCAAGATTGTTATATACCAGTTGGATAACCACAATCAATATCAAACAAATTCTATAATTCTATTTCTCAAAACC
The DNA here is from genome assembly GCA_038049695.1 of Cinnamomum chago. Lineage (NCBI taxonomy): Eukaryota > Viridiplantae > Streptophyta > Magnoliopsida > Laurales > Lauraceae > Cinnamomum > Cinnamomum chago. The sequence goes on along the minus strand of CP142462.1, from coordinate 21,395,253 downwards.
TATATCTGCTTGAATTATTATCCAAATTTACATAATCAAATATCTAGATCACTAAGAAGTTAAGGTGGGAATATGGAAATTAGATTAAGGGCTTGAAATATTCGAGGGTTAGAGTATTATAAATAATACTAATAAATTTAGAAAAAGAATAAGAGGGCTAGAGTATTATAGACTTTGTAAAATTGAAAATGATACAAAATACCCCTCATATGACCGTTTTATGGCTGTTTGGGGGGAGGGGTAAAATGGATAATTTTTTAAAAACAACCACTTTTGGGTGGGCCAGGCGAGCCATGCCTAGCGGGCCTCGGAGGGCAGCCCACGTGCCAGCGGGCTTAGCGGGCCAGGCCAAACGGGCCAACGGGCCCAAGCCACCTAAGCCCAAACGGGCCGTGCTGAACTGGGTTGGCCTGGCCCATTTGACATCCCTACCGATGAGAGCAGTTGGTGAATTTAAATTGGGATTGTGTGAATTTGAATTTGATCTGGACTATCCCTCCGAACAGAATAAGGCAAACATAAACCCCGAATAAGAGACATACACCTAACATATGAAAAAAACAAGAGGTTGAGCTGTCAATCACTGGGCGTGAATTTATTTGTGCGGGGATTCTGAGCCATAGTTCAAAAGCTCCGACTCCACTCACGCTGACGGGGTTGAGTCAACTAGGATCAAGTGGCACTCTGTCAGATGAGCCCAACCGGTCTCCTGAAATTACCTGAGTAACTCGACTCGGTCTCCTTCCGACTTACTCAGGCAGGTCCAGTTTTGAGCAGAAAATGCTGGACGGACCTACTTGAAACACGTAATGATGTAAGTACAGGCCCCGCCCATTGATAACTATTGGGATTGTTACTCAGCATATAAGATTGATTAGGATAACTTCGGTCAAGTCAATGCGTCCAGTTAAGCTAGACCTATCTTTAGTCATTGACAAATGGCAATCCAGCTGCAGTTTTTGGACTACTGACATGAAGGTGGCCCGAACATTAAAAATTTCAAGCCATGGGCTAGAAATTGGAAACTTTCTTTTCGTTCACAAATCAAGACTTTGCATTCTTGTCCACGATACTTACCATAACTTGGTTGAGCCCAAATACCGGTGAAATTAGATAGGTTACATACTGGTTGCGTTGCAGGTAAGTTAAGATTTGCCATTTCCTAGTGGCAAACAGTTCAGGTTGGGGAGGGATATCTGCAAGTTGACACCCAAAATGTATCTTATCTTATTACCAGCTCCACCCGCTGGTGCAGGGCAGGAATTGTTGGCCGGCATTTGATTCATGGAGGTTTGGATGCGAGTCATATTACACAGTCAGATGTGGGGAAAGATCAGTAGCTACATTGAAATAAAAGCGGATACCTGATTCGAAAAACTGGGTTTGGGACCTTGTTTAGATTCCGATAAATATACCTTTCCCAACGAGAACGAGTTCAGTGAGCGGCCACTTCCCTTCACTGGAACTCCCATGCCTTTCTTGGTTGGACCAACCCAACATGCATTTTAGAGTGCTGGGGCGATAGGCGCGCCGTAGTCACGCATTCGAGTAAGAGCCTTTCTTCGCTATGTAAATAGAGGGACGGAATAAGTGCCAGACCCTCAACAAAAGAATGGATTAAGGTGATAGAGTGTTATCAGGAGACGCTAGGCTTCAGAATTGAGAAATTTTTGGTTTTTTTTTTTTTGTAAGCGGATTTTGCTCATCAAGTTCTTGTTTGATCTGCCGTTGTTAGAACACCACAATATTCTGGTTTTGGGACTTAAATGGGTCAGGTTTGAGAACCACCTAGGTTCCAACTTGTGGACTTATGTAGATCTTTTTAGAGAATTTTACCAAATAAATGGTGCTAAACATGCGCCCATTTTAAACAAAAATACATCAATATACCCATTTTGGTGTTCGTACAGCGTTTTTGGACGCTTTTACCCCTTGCTGTGCGAACGACATCATCATGTCATTATAGACCTTATACCTCAATCGATTTTGTTCTCCCGTTCTTCCTTACAATTGAACCTCTCCCGCCCTTTCTATCTTTCTCCGTTGCTCCTGCTCTCTCCTTCCCTCTCCATCTCCACTCGCTTCTCTCTCTTTCCCTCTCCCTCTCTCTCTCCGCTCCCAGTTCTTTCTTTCCCTCTCTCCAACGTCCCACTCCTTCTACCCCTCACAGAAAATCTAGGGTTTTAGTCGTTCCAACTTCCAACCCTCTGAAGAACAAGATCCCGCCAAATCTCTATCTCTATCTCTCTCTTCCTAAAAAAGATCCGTTCTTGATCTGTATTTCCTAGGATTCTCTCTATCATGGCCGTCAGATTCTTTGGCTTCGTCTCTCTACTGCTTTTCTCGGTTCTCCTACCCTGTTCGATCCACGCTACGCAAGTCGATTGCTATGGTGAGTAGATCTTCGAATCCATATATGGTTTCTCTTTCGATGCTTGATCTGATTCAATGTTTTCAGTATTTTTTTAGATCTTTTGAATCGGAAGGAAGGAATCGGTTCTTGTGAAGTTAATCAAATGGAAGTTCTACTTGTTGATTTTGATAAGATCTTCGTGTTCGAGGAATTTGTGTTGTATGTGATTTTTTGAAATTGCATTTTTTGTATCTTCATTGGAATTGGTTTTTTAAGAATCGGGACCAGATGTGGATTCTTCGGTGGTGTTTTTTCAATAATCTCACTCTTGTTCTATCGGAATCCATTTGATGTAATTAGATGAAGTTTGATGCTATAAAGCTGGCAATTTGATGTTTTTGAAAGGATTGTATATGGAAATGGATTTCTCAATGGCTTCTACTTTGAGATTTATCGTTTTCTTATCTGAACAAATCATTCCTATGGAAGTGATTGAATGAAATCTGAGCTTGATTGTGTGAAGCCATAGTCTAAGTCATTCCTTTAATGAAAGAAACAATCCTAAAAAATGATGGGACAAGGCTCTATTGATGACTCATTATTGTTTCCGATCATGTCAGGATACTGATGAATAGCTGTGTAAGATCCGTTTTACTTCAACATTGACGTTCTTATTTATATGGTTATTAGAAGCAGCTGATTCAACAATTCTGATAAATTGATGCTTTGAGAAATTGTACAGGAATGTAGATTTCTCACTGTTTATGAGAAGAAGCATTTTCCATCATTGAAACCATTATTATGAGAATTGTAAGATGGGGATTTCACTAAATAATCTAGAGTTTTCTTTTCCCTCTTTACGATTTGGGGTTTTTTTTTTTTTTTTTTTTTTCAGATTTGTTAGTTAGAATTCAATAATTTAGTGGTTTAAAAGGATTATCGATTTCACACAAGGGGAATCTCTTCCAATGAAAATTTTTTTTTGGTGAACTGTTTATGATTATGGTGCTTATGTTTTAACTATTCAAAAAAAAAAAAAAATGGTGCTCCTGTTTTAAAGAAAATTGTGCAATCACACCTTTTGTAAAGATTTGTTGTATTCCCATTAGTGCTATTTTTATTATGATTCTAAATGCAATTTCAAAGGCTGTTAATTTGATGTTTAATAGAATCAGTTTAGGATGTTAATTTCTCAGTCATGCTTTTTCAAAAAGTTGGTCCTATTCTATATAAAACACAATTCTTATGATTGCAATTAATTGGATGTAACTTTTTTTTTAATCAGTAACAACCACAAATTTATTAAGAGAAAAGGAAAGCCATTATAGGACCAGACACCTAAAAAGAAAAGAGGTATAAGAGCATTATACCCCAGAGCATAATTACAATTGGATGCAACTTTCAAGGTGGCAGTGTTTCTGTAAACATGAGTCTTTTATTCCAAAATAGACTCAGAAAATAAGATGGACTTTCAATTCAATAATTCTGATAATATCTTTATCTTCATTTTCTCCCAAATCTAAAATCTTGGCCTTACCTTAGTTTCCTCAGCTCTAAACAATTTCATATTCTCTTTTATTACTAGAAACATTTCTTTATTCAGCGTTTTCAATTGATTTTTTAAATGTCAGTCTACTACTGGTGGCATCAAATTTTTTTTAAAACATGGGAGAACTTTACTTGGTGATTTAGATAACTTGATATTCTGAATCTTTGTAATCATGCTCGACTCCATTAGATTGCTTCAACATGCTAAGATGGATGTCTGGAGTTACAAGAATAGAACTAGGAATGATTGTGTTCATAAGAGTAACTTGCAACCAATAGAAAAAGGAAAAAAAAATATAGGAATGTTTTTTGAGATGGTTTGGACTTGTAAGCTTTGGATCACAACAACCTGCCCCTTTATCATGCAGTTGGAGATTACAAGTTCAAGGAAGGAGAGGGATAAATGAAGTCCTTGAATGAAGTAGTGGGGAATGGCATGATAGATTGTGGAGAGACATGATGAACCTGCTTTTGAGGGTTGAGTGGAAGAATGGAACTAAAGCCGGTCCTAGACAGGTGGAACAAGGTTCTGATGATTGTGATCATGATGGGTGATGGATTCTGGCAATACTTGGATAGAATAATGAAACATTCAAGTTTTCAAAGTATTGCATATAATGTTGATTCCTTTTTTTATTTTAGGTTTTGGTCATTAGCTTAACTTCTATTATTTTGCAATTGTATAAAAAAAAACCTATGGATTTCATTTTGCTAATAATAATACTCCTCTGTTGATGAGTAAGAAGTTCACGGTTATCATCATCATTATCATTCTTCTACCAATTTTTTCGATTCTTCTTTCAATTGATATAGTAAATTCATTGGTTGAAGTTGTTTTTTTGCTTATTTTTGAGATAAAATGTGTGTAGATGTTGCTTTATTGAAAGTATTTTTCTGATCATGTTTCTTATAAGAGATTCAAATTTCCTAAATGTATAGGTATGAATATTGAAAAAAAAAATGCTTCAATGCAAGGTCTAGTTTTGATCCATTTCGATGACTAGTTAACAGTTAGTGGGTTCAGTGATTGTGTTCTCTGATTTTATGATGATTGCAGAGATGGGAGGTGACTATGACATTGAGGTCAAGGGAGTCAAGATATCTCTAAATCCAATGGTGAGAGGCCAGCCAACTACTTTCAGTATCTCTGCATCTACTGGTAAGTTCATGTTGCCTAGGTTTGTTCTGTTACTTTGTTTTGCTCATTGACTCACTGAGTTCTCCTTTACATGTTACTCTTATAAGGAAGATGAGCATTGAGTTATGAGCTATATGTACTATTACTTATAGGTGAGATGAGCTTCAGGAAAATGGATGACAAGAAGCGCCCACGTGAGTTTGTACCTGAAGTTGATTTGCAAGGAATACAGCCACTTCCTTCTGGTTTTGATAAGTGGAAGAGATACAAAGTAGAAGACGATCGTAGAGGGTATTCTTCAGAAAGAGGGAGGTGGTCTGCAGGCATGGTATAGCCTGTCCTGAATAAGGTTGTGGAATTGGGCTGCAGTCATAGACAAGAAGCCAATGTCCATCCTTGTTTGTGCATATTTGGTTGATGGGAGGGTTATCGCCACCGACTGTACCATAGTTGCTGATGCTGCTACTATAAATTCCATCATTGTTTATATCTCCCCTAAAGACATAGACATGACAGTTGTGCTCTAAATTTGTTATTGCGTTAACCATTCATTGTATCGTCATTGTATCGTTGTTGCACTCGCATCGTTCTGGAAAAAGTGGTCTATGTAACAATCAAGTTATAAGTTTGGAAAGCCACAACTGTTGGATTTTTATTGCTTTACATTAGTAATCAACAATTACGATTTTGGAGCATTTTCTTTCATTTTTGTTGTCCAGCAACGAGACTGGCCCTGATTATAAATTGAGATACATTAACAATGAAAAATGCTCACAAATTTCACCCAGATTAGTGGTTTCTAAATTTCTTGATAATGATACCATTACGATCCTTTAGAATTTTCAACGAGATTGGCCCGGACTATATATTGAGATACATAAATAATGAAAAAGGCTCACTAATTTCACCCAGATTAGTGATTTCTAAACATTTTTTATAACGATATCGTTACAATCCTTTAGAGTCTCGACAACTATATATTGAGATGCATAAACAACGAAGGTTACCAAGAAGACCAAATTGCAAATATTCCAACAACGAAATCGTTACCATCCTTTAGAGTTTTCAATCTCAAATTTGTTATCTAACAAGTTGATGGCCTCGATTTTAAAATGTGATCTTTAAACAATGGGAAAGACTCATGAATGCTGCTCATATTGATATGTCAGTATATTCATGTAAAGCAAGAAATAGCTGGTTACTGAAGGTTCGAACTCTCATTGGCAGGGTTCGAACCTTCAGTCTATCTGGAAAATGGCTCGAAAGAGCTGGTTAGTGAAGGTTCGAACCCTCATTGGCAGGGTTTGAACCTTTTGGATCTCTGGAAAATGGCTCGAAAGAGCTGGCTACTGAAGATTCGAACTCTCATTGGTAGGGTTCGAACCTTTAGTCTCTTTGGAAAATGGCTCGAAAGAGCTAGTCAGTGAAGGTTCGAGCCTTCTGGATCTCTGGAAAATGGCTCGAAAGAGCTGGTTATTGAAGGTTTGAACTCTCATTGGCAGGGTTTGAACCTTCAGTCTCTCTGGAAAATGGCTCGAAATAGCTGGTAAATGAAGGTTCGAACCCTCATTGGCAGGGTTCGAACCTTCTGGATCTCTAGAAAATGGCTCGAAAGAGGTGGTCACTGAAGGTTTGAACTCTCATTGGCAGGGTTCGAACCTTCGTTATATGAAAATTTTGAAAACTAGATTTTGAGTGAAATCGTGAGTCTTTCTTACTGTTTATGCATCTCAATATAAATTCACCATTATTTTCTTGTTGGATACAAAAAATAGATGAAGAAACTATAAATGGTGGTAACGATATCATTATTAAAAAATAATGTCAGGCACAAAATTCAAGTTCGTATGAGTAGGAATCTAAGTTCTTAAAGATTCCCCCCCCCCCCCCTAAAAAACATCTATAGATTATCCCAGCTGCAATTATAAAATGTTTTTTTCTTATGTTTGTTGTTATTCTTAACCTTATGGGATCTATGAATTGATTGGGTTAATCGTTAATGGTGCACTGCTAAAATGTTTTTATGTTTGTTGCACCCATCATGTCTTTCTAATTTTGTACTATAATGCTCCACCTTTTTTTACTAATCTGAAAGCCTAAAATTATGTGTGGGGTACTTGATTGATTGGTGCTAACAAAAGAAGATAACAAGTACCATTGACCCTTTGCCTTTCTTTTTCGCATTAAACACAATTTACTATTATTTCATTTTCAATTCCTATCATATTTGGCCTCTTTTTTTTTTTTTTTCTTTTTTTTAATGATAGGCCAGAGTCTGAGAGCTTCAGGGATGAAGGCATGGATTTAGTTCCTTCAAAGTGGAAAGGAATTTGTCAGAATAACACCGAAGCTGGAGTTATTAGTTACAACATGTCTTTTTGTAAAACTGGCTGACATCACCTTTGAATGGTTCTTTTTGTTCATAGCTGTTATTCTTAGTCATGTTGACGGTGAGGTTATGAAATGTCATATAAAGGGATTGTAACGTTCTTGAATTCCCATGCTCTCTTTTCTTTTTCTTTTTTCTTTTGACCCTTTTGTCTGGTGGCACAAAGTTTGTAACCATTCTTGTACTTATCTAGAACTTCTCTGTAACACAGTTGCTCCACAGACATCAATTTCAGTACAAGGCATTGAAAAAATGATTCAGGATAAAGAACAAAACCAGGACATGCTTTTCTACATGACAAATGGGTTGGAAACATGGAGTTGGAAAGGGTAAACTCAAATGGCCTTTATTTCATTTCAAAATGTCACATAATGTGCTTACAAAATTATGGAATGTTTGGAACCCAATAATTATTCTAGCACACAAAGGTCATACACCCTTTACAAGTAGATTGGTTTCAAACATAGAGCAATTCCTCCCTCATATAAAATACACCCGATAAGGACCGCTTGATCTGCTTCCATATGTCGCCTCTGGTGGAAGTAGATTTTCAAGTTTTAAACACTATGAGATGCTTACTCTGCAAGATTAAACAAAATCCATAGGAAAGTTGAATGTATAAAAAAGATGAAGTTTTGGAAGTGCATGTGATGATAGTATGCATTAGAAAAAGGAAAGAAAGAAGTTGTTGACGTTTATCATTTCAATTTTTAAGTTTTGACCTTTTGTATCATCGAAGCGAGCTCTTCAATCTGTTTAATCGCAAACCACAACAATAGGAATCAGTAAAACAAAAGAAGGATGCATCCATGAAGAATCAACAGCTAAAGCAAAAGAGAATCTTTGATAGAAATGCGGAAACATAAACAACAAACATTACACTAAAACCCAACTTGATCCGATTGTCATGTCATAATAGTAGAAAAGTGATGCCATGAACCAAAGCAGTAGAATTGTAGAAACGAAAATAAAAAATAATTATTCATTCACGATTCACACTTTAACTTATTATCAGAAGTCAAGTATCATAAAAAATAATTTGGATCCTATCTCTACATGAGAAACGAGCTCACATCTCTCACCAACCATAAAAAACATGACTAGGAAATAAAAGAAAAGGGGATAAATAAGCATAGTAAGGTAAAATCATAGGCCTAAATATGTAAGAACTTGAATTCCTACTCATAGAACTTGAATTTTGTGCCCGACATTATTTTTTTTATAACGATATCGTTATCATCATTTATATTTTCTTCATCCATTTTTTATGTCCAATAAGAAAATAATGATGAAATTATATTGGGATGCATAAAAAATAAGACAGACTAACGATTTCACTCAAAATCTGGTTTTCAAAATTTTCTGATAATGATATCGTTACAATTCTTTCTAGGTTCTTCACCCATTTTTTTATCTCCAACAATAAAATGATAATGCCTTTATAATGGGGTGCATAAACAATGAGAAAGGCTCACGGATTTGGCTCAAAAATGCATTTTCCTAACAGGTATAGTTTGTTGCTCGCAGATTCTACACTTGGGTCACAAGTTCCCTACTGAACCTATACAAACACATCCATCTTGCTTTTAAAAGAACAATGTACTCAAAATCAAACAATGTACAATGCAGTCATGACAAAAACTATGCTAAGTAGTGGTCGTTGGACTTCGCATAAGACGAGAAGAAAAATGAAATAAAGTAATAGATATAGCTGTTTCAAGAGATTCATGGGCAGTGTATCTCTAGGACCATCTCCCGACATAGCCAACACATCCAGATTTAAGATTGTACGAAGATGAAAGAAAAGAATTCACATTATTTCATTACCAAATAATTACATTTTCTTTAGAACCATAGATTTAAATAATACCTTAAAGTCATCTAGGTCAAGAATAAGTGGAAGGGAGCCAACAGATGAAATGGGCTCAATCGGTCTCATAGAAGAAATCATGCAAAAAGACAAGCAATTTGATGATTGGGCTCAATTAGTGCCCTGGATCAGCAGCTGATGTAGATATAATGAATAACAGTTTTAATTGTTTGACAGTCACATTTCATGTCATAAGAGATCTGATCAGTAGAAAAGAGAATAATTAAAAAACAATATCTTTCAAAGGAAAAAAGAATGGAAATGTATTCAAAGAGAATGTTTGAGAATGTATTCCATCAAATGATGCTTTCTTCTAGGACCTGCTAAATGCTCTTGCAATCACCTCAGCATGTTGAATTTAGAACATTCATCATCAACAGAAAAGGAAGAAATGAACTTAACAACAATGACAATAAAAAAGGCCGCGTGCTTGTGTTAAAATATTTCTCCATCTTGTTTAATTTATGTCCATTGTTTGATTGTCATTCAATAAATAGAACTATAGGTAATTACATTCATAGGTAAAGTAAGTGCCCAAGTTCAAACGATCCAAATGGGGCGTAAGCAGAACAACAATTATAGTTCAGTCACACATTTATCTCGTGATCAAGACCATCAGTAGAACGTGGACCTGTTACAAATCCCCACCCTCATTCCACCCAAATCAGAAAGGCTTTTCCATAGATAAAGCCAAAAAGTTGCGTTTCCTTGTGGAAAATTGTATGTTTCAAACGGTGGAAATGAAGTCCACAGAAAACCGAATGTGCCCATACTTATAGAAGATGGCTATGGAAATTGAAAAGATCTCTATTCATGGATTATTATAAGTGATACGTGAAAGAAAATAACAAGTTATAATCCCAGTACATCATCGCCTTTGCTATTTACAATAGCATTGAGGGAAAGAATTTCCGTTGTTGTCAATATCTATTTGTGGGCTATTGGGTGGGCCACAATTGTCACACCCTTTGTGATGAGAAAAGGCAATCGCATCGTAGTATTATCATGTTTTAAATGCTTCAGAAGCTTCAATATCCCAATCTCCCTCTTTAACTAACACCATCAACTCATCCACCCAAAACTCACACCCACACACATAAATAGAGAGAGAGAGAGATATCTTATAGGAAATTTGAAATAGAGACTAAGAAACAAAACCAAAACATGGAAAAAGAGTTACCTCGTAAAGTCTTACGACGTGCAGGCCCTTAAGAAGCTTTAGATGTACTGATCTCCTCATTAATCTGCAAAAGAACACCATTAACTACTCTCATCAACCAATTACTCTCTAAGAGATTACCATAATTTAACAAACCAAGAACAGATATTCGCAAGCAAAATCTCTCCATGGGAATATAAAAATCATAAAAACCAAATGAAGAAGAAGAAAAATAAAAAACGCATTTCTCAACTGCTAACAATCTTCAACCATAATTTCTAATACATAATGATCTTTCCTGCACTTTCCTTAAGAAGAAGAAAGATAAAAAAAATTACAAAAATGGGTAGCATAAGCTAAATTCAAAGTGGAAGACGATACTAATTCAAATCCCATCTATAAATCCTAGAAATCCAAAAATGGGGATGAAATAAAAAATACCCAAGATCTGATTTAGATATATATAGAGAGAGAGACCCTCTGCCTCTTCCCATAGTTAATCAACTTAATAAAAAACAAGAGCAAGTAGAAAGATGAACAACATACCTGACGATCCAATCGATGATGTCTCTCTCTCTCTAAATAGATTTAGGGAGTTATTCGACCTTCAAATAGGCAGGATGAGGGCAAGAGAGAGGAGGAAGCAGAGGAGAAAGAGAGAAAAGGCGGGATAGGAGAAAGTTGGCAAAGAGAAGAAGAACGAAATCATTCGATTGAGGTGCTAGGGTTATCATTCCATGACGATTTCGTTCGCAGAATGAGGGGTAAAAGAGTCTAAAATACGTGTACGAACACCAATACGGGTGTTTTGGTGTATTTTTGTTTTAAATGGGCTAATACCTGTTTTGCAACACTTTTTTAGTAAAAATCTCATCTTTTTATATATATAGATCGCTTATGTTGTAGCCCAAAAAAAAAAAAGAAAGAAAGGGGGGGGGGGGGGGGGGGGGGGGGGGGGAGCCATGCTCTATGGTTCAGAAAAAAAAATACAAATCAATTTAAAAAAAAAGAAACTTGAAATTGGACACGAAACTAGACCTGGTACTTGAACTGGAACATGTTTTGAGCCGGAATTGAAACCATCCTTGGGTTAACGGTTCGAGTTCCATTTCCAGTGTGGAACTGGCTTTGACCTGAGCCATTTGTATCCCTAAGTTGAGGTCATAGACCATAAGTTAGAATCCCTAGGCCCTGACCCAACTTTTGATAGAGAAAAGGAAACCACCCACTGAATTCAGGTTCTATTTCTTGGTGGTTTTTTTTTTTTTTTGGGTAAGAAGATCAAGTTCTAGTGGACAGTCGATTGCTAGTGATGCCTCAAAGCTTGGATCACTCATCCATTATAAGAAATGTGGGCTGGTCTAGGCATAACCTACCAAGCCCAGCTCTTATTGGGCCAAGACTATGTAGCTTTTCTATTGGTCGAGTCAATGGAAAGCCTTTCTTAATAGTTATCAGTGAATTTCCTATTAAGCACGTATACAAAAGCTATGGTTGGGCCATAATGAGAAAGGCCATCTAAACAATATGTAGCTTTCTTAATAGTTATCAATGAATTTCCTATCACTGATAACTATTAAGAAAGGCTCTTATTGGGCCAAGACTACGTAGCTTTTGGATGGATTGTGAATTGATGTAAAGTGAGGTGAGGCATAAAAAAAAGAGAGAATAAAATATAAGGGGTTATAATGATCTTTTATTTTTAGTAGCTTGATAGGGAATCTTTTTTACTTTTGTGTCAGAAGAGGATTCTTTTTTTGACATTTAGGTTCAGTTTGGCATCTCTTAAATTTACCTCTTATTGTCTTAAACCGGTTTAAAATAGACGTTAGAGCGTTTGGGAATGCATTTTACTGTGTCCATTTGAAAAGGGAATAAGACAAAAAATGTCTTTTTCATGTAGTCAAGAAAGTGGCCTGATTTCAAAAAGACATACATGTCTTAAGTGGAAAGACATTGCCATGAACAGTGAAATGGACACAGTAAAATGGTTGGGGAGGCATGGCCCGTTTGACATGCCTATGCCCCGATAGTGGTAAAAAGGTCATGTCAAGCAAATCCGGGAGAGGCATGGATATCGTAGTAGATACCCTTATATATAAAGTGGGATTTGTGCTTTCATCCATATTATCTTCATCATCTGTGTTCTTCTGTTCTCTCTCTGCCTAGATTTTTTTCAAGTCCTTTTCTGTGGGTTGGGTGGTTTTTATCATCTCAGCTGATACCAACATCTATGGAAAAAGAAGTAAAGCAAAAATAAAAGCCAACCTTGCACAAAGTCTATGAACAGTGGTGATGGCTCTTGATAAGACTTCCTTTTCATTATTAATTATAATTGTCTTGTATGTGAAAATTTTGTACTCGTATTCTTCTATTTTTCCGCTGTAAATAATATTACAGGAGAGTCTAAAACGAATCATGAGTATTGTATACTATTGAAATTTATAACAAATAGAGTACACAAGGGATGCTTGGTTGGCAACCCCACATGTCATCTGGTTATCCAAGATCAATTCCTCGGTGTGCCACTCTTCTCATGTGTATGTGTGCTATCCTTTCCACTTGTGACTTCATCTTCCCATTTACGCATGAGCTATCTTTCTCATTTTGTTTGCTCTATGTATAATTTCAAAGAGAGATATCGATTCCATAATTTCACCGCAGTTGTCATGAGAGGAAATCCTCTCAATATGCATGTAAATAAGATTACTCAAAATTTAATAACCTAAAATCTGTGACAAACCGCTAACAATCCACTACAACAAAATACAGTTTTGCCAACGCGGTCACCGCGTCTTGAAAAATCAGAATTGCGTCGGGACAGGCTTTACCAACGTAGTACAACGCGTCGGCACCACGTCGGCAACCTAATGCCAAGAAAACCATTCCCGACGTAATAATGTTTAGCGTCGGCTAAAAAGGGTCATTCACCGACGCAATGGTGCGTCGTCCCAAACGTCGGCAATGTTAACTGCGTCGGGAAAAAATCGAACTTAGTTGTCAACGTCACCTCACTGTCGACGCATAATAACGTCGGTTATACATTTGCCAACGCACATAATAACGTCGAAATACATATTTGACGACGCATATACAATGCCGGTAATACATATCCCGACGTGTTGAAGCGTCGGGATATGTCTTCAACGACGCAGGAAAATTACTTTTGGCGACGCAAAGAGTGCGTCGGGAAATAGATTTACCTCATTGCCGACGCATAATAACGGCGGTTATACAATTGCCAACGCATATACTAACGTCGGAATACATATTTGACGACGCATATACAACGCCGGTAATACATATCCCGACGTGTTGAAGCGTCGGGAAATGTCTTCAACGATGCAGGAAAATTACTTTTGGCGACGTCAGAGAGTGCGTTGGGAAATAGATTTAACCCACTGCCAACGCATATTAACATCGGTTATACATTTTTCAACGCACATACTAACGTCGAAATACATATTTGACGACGCATATATAACGCCGGTGATACATATCCCAACATGTTGAAGCGTCGGGAAATGTATTCAACGATGCAGGAAAATTACTTTTGGCGATACAGTGAGTGCGTCGGGAAATAGATTTACCTCACTGCGACGTATAATAATGTTGGTTATACAATTGTCAACGCACATACTAGCATCGATGTACATATTTGACGACGCATACACAGCGCTGGTTATACATATTATTATTTTTAAATTAAATTTTCATTTCTCCCTGTATACCACAAATAGGAATCTGAATATCTGTTCAAACAAAAACTTGATGCACAACCCAAATTAAAATAGGTTCACCAACAATTCCAAAATAACATCCACAACCAAATATCCTACATCCATAAACCAAAATAAACCCACAAATCTCTAAAATACACAAATATTATTACTTGATCATTTCCAAAAATCTTTAACATCCACAAATGTCTGTGATCAAAATAAACAAGGTAATCCATAAGAGGAAAACTATAAAATCTTCACTTCAAAATTCCATTCAAATTAAAAATATAAAAGCAATAATAACAGTTCCAAAATTATGCCCAGAATCTTTTACATGCTACAATGACGCGGCTACGATCTACTTCCTCAGAGTTACTTCATCATCACCATCATCAAAGACTTGTCCCACTTATGTTAGGGTCGGCTGCATCAATTTTGTTTCTCCATTCCGATCTATCTTGAATCAAATCCTTAGATAAGTTGCACGTCTTTGATCTATTTTTACTACCCATTGAGTACCTGAAATTTTGAAAAAGAAAATACAATTAAAACAACAATGTGACTAGTATTTACTCCAATAAGCATCATTTGATTGTGAAGAAGTAAACAACCACAACAAAGATTTCTCACTAGTACTTGTGTTGTACCTAAATTCACTCGACCGTTTCTCCTATTCAACTTATATGAGAACATGGTGAACGAAGAAGATAAAAGGCAACTTACGTAGAGTCTTTTTTCCACACGTTTTTACCCAAAAATAAAAATAAAAACTCTCGCAGCAAAAAATAATAGGATTTTCTAACATATGATTGATAAGGTATCATAGTGGTATGATCTTCTAACATATGATTGATAAAGCAGCAATCTTGTATATATCCAAGTTGATGCCAATTAATTACTAGTTCCAAGTTCCAACACAAAGCATTCACCATTACGACCTCAAGAGCATGGAGATTATGGGAAATAAAACTTCTTCACAAATTTTTACCATCCCATCCTTCATTGAAGTTAGATGGTTGTATTTTGTTTTAACCATCTATTTATAGATGCTTTCACAAAAGGCCAACACTTCTCTTCATCATGGAATCCATTTGGTTATGCGACACTATGGTCTCAACCCACAAGGAAAAGCATTTCTCAATGTCAAGGCTGAAAATAGGTCAAGCAGAGATTTTCCAGAACTTACAATTTTGTCAAAGAGCTCTCCCCCAGTATCAAACTCAAGAACGATAAAAATCTTTGTCCTGCTCCCCATGACCTGAAGATGTATTATTCTGATCCAGGGAGGCACAAAAACAGAGAAAAGAAGTAAACCTGTAACTCTATTCGATCATTTACTACACTATGGACCAATCAGGAGGATAATCTCATAATAAACAAGGATCAGCTCATAAAAAAGCCTTTGAGGTGCTTTTGCCACAATAAAGGACAATAAATAAAAATGGACAAAGACACGTTCAAACGTTAGTATTCTATTCAGATAGAAAATTTTAAAATTCCCATTCCACCACTGACATGATCTATAAGTATCAGGCCAAAGGATCAGCATGTTAGTTGCCATTTTGCAAGTATTCTTATTCAAAGATGAGCATACTCGAAGTGAACCTTGTGGTTCCATCATGAGCACCTTATAGCTGCAGTACATACATTTTATGTGTCCTTTTCCTTTCCATCAATTTTGACTTTGCTAGGAAAAAAATGCAAAATGACAACCAACATCCTGACAGCTTGGTGGCAATCTGCAATCCACAAAATCCTGTTTCTTCAAATAACATGATTTCTAAAGTTTCCAATCTACAGTGAGCACAAGACCAAGTCTAAATTCTTTTTAATAATTTTCATTTTTTTTTGTGGAGAAAAGGACCAGTTAATCCAAAACTCCAAAATTCCTAAAAATTAGATTAATTCACCAAGTTCCATTCCCAATATGACTAAGTGCCAAATGCAGCACAATGTGGTTTTAATAAACAGGTTTTCCTTGGATACATCCTCACCATTATGCTCATGGTTTTAATTGACACGTCACTTTATTAGACCAATAACATTGTGTTACGCATACATCTATGACCTATGTATGTCTGTATGCATGCTAAAACTCGTACCTGGTTAAAATCGCCAGTATGGTAAAGAACTACGGCCAAAAGGCTGTATGCCACTGCAGTCATTCGATGATATGGACCACATACTACCACGAGCTTCGATAGTGCCTTTGAGTTTCATAGTATAGAAAGTAACAAGAATTAGAATTTTAAAAGTACAGAATAAAATGAATAGAACTTCTCAATAAAGCGTATCATTAATCTAGTTGAGCAGAGCATGGGTACCTTAGTGCCATAGTTAACAGCATCCTCCAGCTTGCCTAGAAGTGATAATCAAGGCATAGTACAGTTTAGTGCCACAAAATATAAATACATAAACAGGTGTGAAAAACATCAAACTTAAAGCATATGTAGGGAAAATGCAAGAAAAACCTTTGTTTCAAGAATAAGAAAATGTCTTAAACAGCCGGTAGTATCCATTTCTAGGTATTCTGCAGCTTTTAACATTGTTTAATGTGCATTGGTATATACCTGAGCAAGCTGGCTCCTCCCAAAATATCCATCCAGACATTAAGGAATGAAACAAGATAACAAACCGTCCACTTAATAATTGAAGCAGGCAAACAAATTCACATACCTGCAGATATGCCTAAACCTCCACTCCATGCCATGTAGATCTTTTGCAATTAGCTCTTGTGAAGGCCAAACAAGATTAGAGATGAAAACTTCTTAGCAAACCTCAACTTCACCTCCATTCTCTCTCTCTCTCTCTCTCTCTCTCTCTCTCTCTCTCTCTCACACACACACACACACAAACACACTGTAGAAAACCTGTGTGAATGCATCAGCAAATGGCGATTACCAAGGGAAGTAGTCCAAAATCCGAATCACTCACACATACACACTCACACTCAGACACACTATAGGAAACTCATATTTGAATGCATCTACAAATGGGGATTACCAGGGGAGGGAAGCAGTCCTCAGCAGCTCGCCGAGGTACAGAGAAAGCCCTGCCCTATCAACTCCCTTAAAATGACATGGTGCAGACAATGATGGAGACATGGAGCTGATATATAAGCATTATATCCATCAAGTAGCAATAGTAAGAACATGGACCACAATCAGTACAATGGAGTGCATATTTTCATTATACGCTGTTTCTTCATGTATCCTTTACTTTTTATTACAGATTTGCAATTCTGCCTCTATCACTTGAAATTAAGAAAGGGGTTCTATATAATTCAAACAAATGGCTAAAAACACAATTTCCAAGACTAAAACAAATCAAGGATGCAAGAATTCTGACCCTGTGAACCCACCGGTATAAGGTTGAGAACTCCCATTGACAAACATAAGCAATGTTGGGAATCCTTTGATGCCAAGCAGCGAGGCGGCCTTCGCATGCCACTATGTGTCAAGCATGCATATAAGCTAATGAAGAAATGGAGTCATGGTTTGGTATTGAGAAGAATTTCATGGTTTGTGCTTGCCACAATGCTTTCAGAATAATTTGTATTTATGAAGGAATTTCACCTATTCTAATAATGTATTCTTAACTTGCACATGTGTATGTGAATGCAGAGCAAGTTCATTGAAACATGAGTTCTATTTAGATTAAGCTGATAAGGCTCAGATGATGATAAAGAACTAGATGATTGTTTTAAGGCTTATTTTTAAAAGACTCTGCATGATAATCTTTCTTTTCAGATTTAAGTGCAAATAATTACAATTCAGTGCTCTGTAATTACTCATCTATCTTAAGATGGAACTGTAATTTTTTCAGCTAATTCTTCTTTTCTGGTTTTTTTTCATCTTTTACACAGATGAGTCTTTCAGCATATTTCATTTGTGTGAATTAAGTTCCATGTTGGTACTGATTCAAAAGGTGATGTTTACTTGCTAATAGCACAATCTGCCAATTGATATCATGAATTTTAGGGACCAATGAGAACAACAGATCATAGCAGTGAACCGGAAAAGAACTAAAAAATAGAGGTCATGATCTCCATTCCCATCAAGAGTTAACTGCCGCACTTTTTTATCAATATAGGAAAGGTTTGAGTCTAGACTCCTAATGGCTCTATGTTTGTAGAGTGATTCAGGTCACACATTTGCACTTCTGGTAGACGTGTGTGGAAGTGAATGCTCCTTTGAGACTTGGGATGGTCCACTACAACAGTTACTAAATTGGTATTTAGGCACAGATCATTAACATGTTAGCTCTTCAAAACACTTCAACTTATAAGAAATTTATGTAATTTCTATAATATGGTTCCTTAGATGGGATTCTTAGTTCAAGACCACTGTCATTATGCACATTGACAAACTTTAATGTGATTAGACTAGCGCAATTTCAAGATGAATGGCACTTTCAATTGCAAAATATATATATATATATATATATGTTTCTAAGTTTAAAATCATTTAGAATAAGTGGCGATTGTTGGATTTATTTTGAGTATTCCTGAACATAGAAGAAATAACCTTTCTTTTTTTTTTTTATAACAAGAAGTTACCTTTCTTTCGTAGTCATCTTTTTTTAGTCACTGTCAGAAAAGGATTAAAATGGAAGGGATTCAAAGAGGATTCTCATTAATCAACTTGATTTAGGTAACTGATGAATACAATCATATTGCTTTAAGCAGCGCAGAAGAAATCCGGACATCAGTGCTTGTGGTGTGATGGACCTTGCACTTTGCACATAATTTTTTTCTCAAAAGAGCAGATGAGCCCTTTTTCATGTCGTCCCATTGAATGTGACCATGTTAACTAGGTTCTTCAACTGAATCAAATAGGTTAGGTTAAACTAGTCATTACAGACAAGCCAAGACCTTTGGCTTCTGACCATTGGTGGAAAAGATTTCAATCACTGCTAGCCAACTCAACCATCTTAATACGAATTTGAATGATAAAAAACATAGGCCACCTTCACCCCTAACAAGTTCATGTTCTTCCATCACCACTCTTTCATAAATTGGGACTCCATCTATAACAATCAGCTATACTTATAACACAATAAATGTAACCATAAAGTGTTCATTACTGTAATATTTGTTGCTTGGACTTGAACTATCAGACACTAGTTTTAGAACAAAGATGACTTGTATTCTCAGAATGAGATTTGAGTGAGATTTGAAAATTATGGTTAGAGCTGAAACTAGTAAGCCATCAACTGGGTCCAATGTTTTAGCAATCCACGGTGCTCAAATGGAAGGCCCACTAGAGAGATGAAAGGCTTGAAGACACCCATGATGGTATTATGAGCTTACAAACCATCTGACTTGGGGAATCACCATGAACAATTTCAGTATTAGGTCTAGTTGGGCAATCTGATTAAAAAGTCAACCAGTTTAAATCCATCCACCATCTTCAAAATTAAGTACTCATCACAATTGAACACACCCATTTCCAAAGAAAAAAAAAAAAAAAAAACAAGAACAAATACAGAACCATAGAAAACCAATATGTTTTTTCACTTGTAACAATGTATACAGAGACTAATTTCCATCCAATAAGCACTTATGTGATAAAACGGTCTCTGAGTAAAAGCAGAAAATCACTAAAATAATAACAAGCCCTAAATACCTGTGAAGGAGATGGCAAAGAGATGAAGAGAGTGGAGGAGGAAAGATGTTGCCGGCCACTCTTAAGCGCAGGGAGGTTCATGTAGAGACATGAGCAAGGTCTGGCCACCATAACCTGATCAAATGTAAGGCCATCACTGTCTGGGAGTTCCTACAATAAAGTGAAATTTACTGGAAATTTGTAATGGCATTTGAGAAGCAAAATTCACCACAGATTTCAGTGCCATTTGGATTGTCATTTTCACCCAGAAACTACTTAAATAAATTGAGAAAACCCCAAAAAATTACACAAGAAGAAGTTAAGAAAATTCACCAGAGAGATCTATAATGTTATTTGAAAGCCACATTTTTCCTCAAAATCAAATTGAAATAAATACAATAAAAAGTACCAAAAGTTACAGAAGGAGAAGGTAAACGAAATTCACTAGAGAGATTTGTGATGGCATTTGAGATTGCAAGTGCGATGCAGACTCCCTTCCCTTGGCCGGACATGTCTTCTCTGAGTAGAAGCTTGGTGAACCGCTCCGTCATCATATCAACCTCTGCAACAATGGCAGAAGATTTTGAAAAAAATACATTAATTACGCTATTTGCTAATGTGCACCGGGGGAGATTATACAGAAAGGGAGGAGAGGGCCGGTCCGGAAGCGAGAGATGGTTAGAATTTGCAGGGGAGGGGGAGAAGGAGAGGGGAGGAAAGAGATGGGTGTTGGCCAGGCGATGCCAGGGAGAGAGAGGGAGAAAGAGCGGGGGGGGGGGGGGGGGGGGGGGGGGGGGAGTGGAGCGGAGCGGCGCCAGTCGAGGGGAGAGGGGGGATCGGCGCCCTATGTCGTGGAGGAAGAGAGGGAGACGAAAGAGGAGGAGGGAGGAATACAGGGCTGGGGAGTCCGAAATGAGTTATAAGAGAAATATTTTTCATTTTATTTATTTTTCTTTTATTTCACATTACCGACTGCGGCGAGCGGTGAGAAAAATTAAAAATCAGTCAGGAAAGGATAGTTACTTCTTTTCATCTTTTATACCCACAAACCGGCCCTTAAAAATAGTTACTTCTTTTTAAGTTTTTATTTCATAAAATAAGAAAATTCAATATTTAGCCCTTTATTGGCCACAGTTTCTTTTCAACTGCCCAACTCTTTAAAGGAAAATGTTTTAATTAAAAAGAATGATATGATTTTGGCAATGATGATGATTTTGCTTTTTTCCTTGTTTTTGATGAGGACCATTTCAAGTAATGGGCTTTAAAATCACTCACCCTTGCCCAATGTCCTTGCCCGTTGTATTCACATGGCCAAATAAAAAGGAGAATTTATATAAAAATCTCAACCCAAACTGAGCTACAGTTCCAATTGAGCAGGCATCCAATTGTGGAGGCTCATATAAAAACTTAATTTCAGCCCATGATTTATTAGTTCCTAAGCGCTAGCTAGAAAAATGTATACAACCGATTGATTATCCATACTCATGGTGAAGCCCACGAAATAGTTTTTTTTTTTCTTTTCTTTCTTTTATTTTCGGTTTTGGGCTAACACACAAAGGATATAGGTTTTGGAAAACTCCTCTTCCAGCTCTAAAATATTGACCCAGTGAGAGTAAACTCGATGACTCACAAGAGTCATATTTTTCTAAAGAAAAACTAAAAATACTGTAAATAAATTAAATACTTATATATAGAATTTTAATAACATGTATTTACATTTAGTCTCAATCAATCATTTAAAATTGATGACTCCAAACCTTAAAATATTAATTACTTATATTTGACTATAGAGTTTACTCTATATTATTTTACTTGATCCTCCGTCAAAAACAAGGTGACAGTGAATTTTTTGGCCCCTTATTAATACACATATGTAAGTAAGTATCATGGGAACACCATGTTCATGCCTTGCGGGTTACGTGTCATTTATCAACAGTGTCGCGTCATCTGATTTCATATTGAGATAGATGTAACGGGGAAAATTCAAAGCTTTCCCAACGCACACCTTTGCGTCGTCATAGGCAAAATAATTTCCAACGCATTATTGCGTCGCCATTAAGAAAACACGCGTTGACAAATATTTCCCTCTCTTTTGAGGGAATTTTTTGTTGGCGCCAACGTCATCTTTTACCAATGCGGTCTTACTTGCGTTGGTAAAAGTAGCAATTCTTTGTGACTTTTGCCAACGCTATCCAAATATGCATCGAAAATAAGACTTTTACCAACTCAAATTTTCCATGCGTCGACAAATAGCATCGGGAAAAGTTTTCCATGGCTTTTGCCAACGCTGTCTTGCTTGCGTAGGTAAAAGTACAATTCTGTGTGACTTTTGGCAACTCAGATTTTCACTATGTCGAAAAATAGTGTCGAGAAATGTAAGTTTATCATAGATGGGACTTTTCCAACGCAACTCATGCATTAGCAATGGTGCGAATAAAAAATCAGAGCTTTCCCAACACACACATGTGCGTCGCCCATAGGCAAGATAATTGCCAACGCAGAAAAATAAGCGTTGGCAAAACTTTCCCTGTCTTTTGGGGGGATTTTTTGTTTGTGCCAATGTGGTTTGCACAACTTTTGCCAACGCAATCTTACTTGATTCGGTAAAAGCAACAATTTTCTGTAACTTTTGTCAACGCAACTTTTCACTGTGTCGGAAAATAGTGTCGGAAAATGTAAGTTTGTCATAAATGGGGCTTTGGGGACGCAACTCATACGTTGGCAATTGTACGAATAAAAACTCAGACCTTTCCCAACGCACACTTGTGCGTCGCCAGTAAACAAGATAATTGCCAACGCATTATTGCGTCGCCATTAGAGAAAAACGCGTTGGCAAAACTTTCCCTCTCTTTTGGTGTTTTTTTTTGTTGGCGCCAATGTGGTTTCAATAGCTTTTGCCAACGTGGTCTTACTTGCGTCGGTAAAACTATCATTTTCCGACACTAATTGCCAACGCAGTCCAAATATGCGTTGGAAATAAGACTTTTGCCAACGCAAATTTTCACTGCATCGGCAAATAGTGTCGGGAAATGTGCAGTTTGTTGTAGTGATCCAATCTAACCTTATCTCTAACGTCCCCCTCAATTACATAATCCTTTTTGGGAAAGCGTCTGTAGTTGTTAACATAAATAAAATGAAATCATTTGATCTCTGAACATAAATGGTAGTTTTTTAAAATAGAAACAACCATTATGTCTTCCTGGTGATCATCATTTCTCAATGGATCCACACCACTGTCGCAACCGTTTTCTTTTGAGTCGTCAACGCTGGTGACCTATTGGATCAGATCCGTCGCGATTTCTTGTAGAAAATTTTCTCGTGTAATTTGTTGAAAATAGCGAGTTTGTAAGGCTTATGTACTTGGATGGATGTGTTAGAGAGGATGTTTGTAGTTGTTGAGAGAAAAATAAAATTGACGGTTAATGATAGGATCATGCGATTGCAAGATCATCATGAGCCCTGACTTTAATACGCTAAAGAATCTCTAAGAGAGATATCCATTTCATAATTTTCTAGTCCTCTAAATTTAATGATAGGATCATGCGATTGCAAGATCGTCATGAGCCCTGACTTTAATACTCTAAAGAATCTCTAAGAGATATCCATTTCATAATTTTATGGTCCTCTAAATTTATACATGTAATAAAAAGATTATTCAAAGCTTAAATTGATCTAAAATCTCTAACAATGCACAAACAATCCACTCTAATCTTATCTCTAACATATCAATATTTATAACTTTCTTGGGTCCCAAAGGCCAGGGTACGAGAAAAAAGGAGCATACAAGAATTAAGGCTTTGTTTTTGTGCATAATTACATGTTCCAACATCTGCAAAGAGGCAGTTTACAGGAAAATCACTCAAAATCGTGTAATTACAATGGAGTTTCTCTCACTTTCTGAATATAATTTCAGAAGGCACTGCACAACCATGTAGATGTCTACAGTCCAAAACGCCTTGTCTCGTTGCATTTCATATATGGGCCTATTATATGGATCCGAAAATGGCTAAAATATGGAACATAAGGAGGCAAGGGTAATTTTTAAAGTAGTTGAGAGGGATCTCAATGGGTCGAAAGCAAGAGAATGAGTTGTATGATGAGATAGAGTTTTTTTCAAAAAGATGAAGAAGGAAATGTTCCAAACATTAAATGGATTCTCAAATGGAAGGAAGAAGGGATTCAAAAAGTTTCTATTTATAACATGAAGTGTGTTCTCAAGAGGATGAAGATAGGATCAAAGTAGGAAATGGGTTTTCTAAAGAAGTCACTAGTATTTTTGTGAAAAAGTGCCTATGTGGAATCTCCATGGATTACCAAACAAAGAATGAGTTCTTTGAGGAGATGGATTTTGTCAAGTTGAATTGATCCATAAATGAAGTGGGTCCTCAAAAGGATGTAAACATGATCGAAGTTGGTGATGTTCCAAATATGAGGTCAGCTCTGTATTTGAATATGCAAATCATGGAATCAGCGCAAACTGTAGGTTGTAGATATAGCAGAAGCATGATCTTTAAGAGTTAGCTGCTACAAACGCGATAAGGATTGCGTCGGCTTGAATCAAGCACTAGTTGTGGAGATCTGTGACCGTCTACGAGAGATCAGTCACATGTAATTCACTCTTCAAGATCCAAGAGCAATGATGGACACCCTAGATGTAGAAGATGATGAGGGAGAATAATAGATCTAGTGGAAGATGTATTTTTGAAAGTTATTCCAATTGATATCTCTCATGTCTATATATATCTTTCTGGGGCATGAGTGATAATCTCTCTATTCAAGTTCGAATTGAGAGATGATAAAGAATAATAGATTGGATCAAGCTCTCTCAATTTAAATTTGAATGTAGATATGATAAGGTCAGAGAGTTGGATAAAACTCAAACTATTCTTATCCATATCACCATTAGATTCCTTGTGAGGGGTGTCTCTTTGTGAGTGGGGTCCACCCACATGTAAACACAAGTGGGCCCCATCACAAATGCCAACATCTCCCACTCGTACCGAACAAGTTTCATCCCATTAGATCACTAATTTCCATCATCAAATTCCACAAAGTAAAAATGGACCTGAAGAGTGGGACCTTCACGATGCCTATTCACGGAGAGAATGTAAACTAAGTCGCCATCTGACTAGAATACACCAACTCACCGACACATCAGTCTGCCCTAGACACTCGCATGACCACACCGGATTGGATATTGACTTATACCCTTTAGTCATGTTCAACTCACATACGTGCTTATTCAACTTATCGAGTAAAAACAAAAACTCTTTACAAACATTTCTTTTTATAAAATAAATTTATACATATATATAATTTAAATATTGTTTGTCTTAAAATTTTTCAAAATACTCGATATAGCCCGGGCTGATAAGTATCGTAAGCACGTATAAACTAGAGTGTGATGTTAAGGGGTCTTCCCATGGACTTACGAGGGTTAGAATCAGCCAAGTAGCTTTTCTAGCACGACAGCTCGTAGGCTCCTATGTTGCCGTGGCACAACTGCAGCTAAAGTAGCAATACCGATCTCATATTTCCAACGTAGAGGTTGGTATAAGGGCACAAGAGCCTCAAGAATTGGTTCACACAATAACCAACTCCAAGCTCAAGAGTCACCAATGAGACTAACTCTCGCATAACAAAGATGATTCTCATAAGTAGGTCCTCAAACACAAATGCCTGTAAACAGGCGTCGCATTGTGAAAATGCATTAGTTCCACAACTGAGCCCATGCTAACATTGCACCGATTCACTACTGCGTAAGCAGATCGTCACAAACACAACCACGCTTGGTGTCGCGACCCCAGACTGGGAATCCGGGATCGGGACTAATGAATAATGATTGAAGGATCTACATCAACAATATACAACTTATTTAATTTCCCACAGGTGTCCGCGGTGAGGATATCACAACCATGAATGAATATTTCTTTTAAGTGCGGAAGCGTGTAGCAAATCAAATAGTCAAGCTATCCTTAGTAATAAACAATATCACAAGTATAAAGATACTGTATTAGAATGAGCAATGATCTATAGCATGTTACCCAAAGTAAGTTAGAGTTTATACAAATGTCATTTAGTTACATTCCCAAAAAGAGAGGCCAACAAAGGCCAATATAGACAAAACAATAACCCCAAAAGAATGGTTAAATAGATCTCCTCAAAATGTATGCCTCTCGTAGCAACCCGATGTCTATATGACATCTTCAGCACGCCACTCGGCTAGAGGTTGCGGCTCACCTACCCCCTCCTCCGGCTCCTCCTCAAGGTAGCCGGCAACGAGATCTGAGTACCAAAGCAAATGGGTCAGACACGACGGTCTGGCAAGAGGATGAAAAGATACAACAACATATAATAAATGAAATATCTTGAAAAGCATAGAAATTTGTTAAAACAAGACTCTCATAAAGTAGATAAATCATTTGCTAGAAAACAAGAAAACAAGATAAACCATATAAGGTAGCCAAGGAATCGGGAACTAACAAGATGGCAATCACATAAAGCTAAGTCCTCTGTCACTAAAGTGACAACAGTATCATGGGACGTTGATTTCAGTCACACAAGGTGAGGAGACTCAACGCAAATCATATATACAATATAAATATATAGGACGGGACCACGGTAGCGAACCGGGTATCGGGACGGGACCACGGTACTAGACCGGGTATCGGGATCCAAACTGCAGCTGGCGGGACGAGAGAGGGATTTCCAAGTCAGTGGATCAAACCGACAAGGTATCCAAGCTTAGTGATGCCGACTCATAGGTTAAATATCAAATCGAGACATATGCAAGTAAATCAAGTACAAGTAAATAAATGAACGGGGCAAGAATACTCAAATGTATAACTTTCATTTCATGTTGGGTAATACTCTTCGGGACAAGTCAATGTTATTAGTGTAACTATCAAGCTTTCGGGAAAGCAAATCATGTAATAAAATTCTTGGAAATGAAGCAATATAACGAACTATACCATTTCGGGAAACTATCGATTTCAAGGTCTATTTAAGTGGATAGGGGTCCCGTATGTCTATTATGGAAATGACTTGGTACTCCTTGAGTTTGAAGACATTCTGGGCTCCTTATGCACTTTGAAGTTTCAAAAACTTCTAATGAAATCTTTGTGATATGGTTTCTTCCTCAAATGGCCTCATACAATGCTTAACAATTCTCCTTGACATGGAGGGGTTCCCGAAGAATAGTCTTCAAACCATTTAAAATAGTTCATCATCATCCCAACATAGCCCTGTCCAACGGGCCCCATCGCTCGAGCGGACTGCAGAGTTCGCTCGAGCGAGTCGGTCTCTGGAATGGTTGTCTGGGTGGGTTCGCTCGAGCGAAATCAAGGTCGCTTGAGCGAACGCATTGGGTCGAGCGAATATTTAAATGCTTTCGAACAAACAACTCTCTGGAATGAGTTCTGGGATGTCCGCTCGAGCGAAAATGGGTGCGCTCGAGCGACTAAGTTACTGGAATGCTCCGAACCATTCTCTGGACAGGTCGCTCGAGCGAAGTGTCATGGTCGCTCGAGCGAAGTGTCCAGAAACCAACTCCGGACCAGTTCAGCTCTTCTACAACTTTTCCTTTTTACAACCTCCTTTTAGCCCTTCTTATACATCAAATGAGGATTATAAATCTCCATACAAACAACCTCAAATCCTTCATCACATCCATCCCATTCTCCTCCATTCATATCACATTCAATACAAGAAAAGAAGAGAATGAAACCATTCCACATAAGATGCATTTGGAACAAAGCAAGAAAACATTAAATGCTATGAACTACCACTTCTCTATGATCATAAATATACCATTAGTACTCTATCATGAGCATTCATTTCAAAACAAAGCAATAAATGTGCATTAATGGAGAATATCCAAAATCAATAAAAGCTTAGGAAAATCAATCATCCACTTGCCTTAGGTCTTTTAACAATGCAATCAAGCTCTAACAAGTCTCCCAAGCAAGGAATGCAAGCTATGACAAAATCCCCAAAATAAACAAACCCTAAAAGAGTCAAAACAATGAAATAGCAAGGAAACCTTCCAATAATAAAGGTGGAGCTTCTCAAGGGCTAGGAGATAACAAATCTAGAAGATGAAGGGGAATACTTACTTGCAAGGTCTTCTAATGGCAATGGTAAGCTCAAAGGAAGTCTTGTGATGGTGGGTTTTCCTCACAAATGGTAACAATGGAAAGCTTGCAAGATGAGGAAGAAGATGATGATCTCTAATTTGATGTTGGTGCTAGATTGGCGTGGATTGGAGGTGAAGAGAGCAAGAAGAAGAAGAAAAGTTGCCCAAAGTAAACCCTAAGTTCTTTTGTGTTGGAAAAAGGAATGAGGAAGATGGGTTCACCATATATAGCCAATGGGAATAGGTCCCACTACTTAAGACATTCAAGGGCTGAAATCACGTCTTTCGGAATCTCAGATGAATTCGACGAAGAAGGAAAGAATGATCGTCGAAATATCTAGTTTCCAAAAAGTATATGTTTCGCGGGTTTCAGAAATATCAAGTTTTGGGTACAGATTTTGTGTGCAATGACTGTTTTGCCCTCAAGGCCAGGACATTGGGTTTCGGGATCTCAAATGAAATCGGGATCAACATGAAAGTTGGAGGGATTAACAATACCAATAAAACAGGATTAAAACCACGAATGCAAAAACCTTCGATAAATCCTTAAACATATGCAATGTCATGAAAAAGGAACCCCCAAAGGGCCCTACTAACACAAAGCAATCAAAACTCCCCAAAACTATATCAAAAGCTATTCCAAGCCCAACTTAGCCAAAACTCACTAATCAAGCTTAACACTAACACGTAACTTAATTAGGACTAATCGGGTTCACTCGGGTCGGGGTCTTACATCCTCCACCCCTTAGGGCATTTGGTCCTCCAAATGAAACATAAGACTCACCTCTGGTAGAAGATGTGGGTACTTCTTCTGCACTTGATCTCTTAATTCCCACGTTGCCTCTTCCGGTCCATGATTCTCCCACAATACCTTTACCCACTGAATAGTCCGAGTCCTCAACTCTTGTTCCTTTGTATCAATAATCTCGACGGGCTTCTCAACATAGGTAGCATCTTCTCTGATCTCTAATGGCTCATGCTGGAGTACATGTGAAGGATCGGGAACATATTTCTTCAACATAGACACATGGAAGACGTTGTGTAAGCCAGATAGCTCAGGTGGTAAGGCTAATCTATAAGCCACATCACCAATCTTGCTCACAATGTCATAAGGTCCAATGTATCTCCGTGATAGCTTGCCCTTCTGTCCGAACCTCAATGTTCCCCTTGTAGGTGACACTTTCAAGAAGACATTGTCTCCTTCCTTGAACTGTAAATCTCTGCGGTGGGAGTCTGCATAGCTCTTCTGTCTACTCCGGGACACTTTCAGACGCTCCTGAATCAACTTGATCTTGTCGCTGGTCTCACTAACAATAGTCGGTCCATGGAAACTGCGAGTGCCGACTTCTTCCCAACATATAGGTGTCCTACACCTTCTGCCATACAATGCTTCAAAAGGTGCAATCCCAATACTCGAATGGTAACTGTTGTTGTAAGCGAACTCACACAATGGTAGAGTCTCATCCCATTGAGTCTTTAAGTCTAATACACAAGCACGAAGCATATCCTCAAGAGTCTACATAGTTCTCTCTGACTGGCCATCTGTCTACGGGTGATAAGCTGTGTTGAACTGTAATCTCGTACCCATAGACTCATGCAATGTCTTCCAGAATCTCGAGACGAATCTGCTGTCTCTGTCCGAAGTGATAGAAACTGGTTGCCCATGTCGACTGACTATCTCGCTGACAAACAACTCTGCTAAAGGTAGCATGTGCATCTTCTTCCCTGTCTTCATAGCAAGGAAATGTGCTGACTTGGTGAGACGCTCCACAATGACCCAAATCGCATCGTTGCCTCTACTAGTTCTCGGTAATCCCGAAATAAAGTCCATGGTAATGTGCTCCCACTTCCATTCCGGGATCTCTAACGGTTGCAACAACCCTGGAGGCCTCTGATGCTCTGCTTTAATCAACTGACAGGTCATGCAACGGGAGACAAACGCTGCAATCACTCTTTTCATATTGTTCCACCAAAATCCGCCCTTCAAATTCTGATACATCTTGGTGCTGCCTAGATGCATAGAGTACTTTGTGCTATGAGCCTCAGCCATGATGTCATTCCTCAAATCTTCAATGTTAGGTACACACAGACAGTCACGGTAGTACAAGACTCCATCAACAAAACGGAAGTCAGGACATTCTGCTATATGCTCTGAAATCTTGGCCAACTCTGGATCTTGCAACTGACTGTCCTTGATCTTCTGAATGAAAGAAGGTTTTGACGCCGTCATGTTAGCTAACAAAACACCCTTCCTTAGAGGCTGAAGATCTAAACTCAACTCTTCAAACTGCTCAAAAATACAAGTGCCACTAAGGTTAGCTAAGCCCACTGATTTCTTACTCAAGGCATCTGCAACAACATTTGCTTTCCCCGGGTGGTACCTGATTGGAAAATCATAGTCCTTGATATATTCCATCCATCTTCTCTGCCTTATGTTCAATTCCTTCTGTGAAAACAGATACTGTAAGCTGCGGTGATCGGAGTGGACTTCGAACTTCTCTCCATAGAGGTAATGTCTCCACATTTTCAACGCGAACACAACCGCTGCTAACTCCAGATCATGGGTGGCATAGTTCTTCTCGTGATCTTTCAACTGTCGAGATCCATATGCAATCACTTTTCCTTCTTGCATCAACACACAACCAAGTCCAACATTCGAAGCATCGGTAAAAATGGTGAAACCGCCGCTTCCAGATGGCAAGGTAAGGACTGGTGCTGTAGTCAATCTCTTCTTTAGCTCTTGGAAACTCTCTTCACACTGCTCCGTCCAAACATATGGTGCATTTTTCCTCATCAACTTCGTCAATGGTGACGCAATCGACGAAAAACCTTGCACAAACCTCCGATAGTAACCTGCCAATCCCAGAAAACTTCTGATTTCTGTTGCATTCTTCGGTCTTTCCCAACTCATAACTGCTTCAACCTTGGATGGATCCACTGATAGTCCTTCTTTTGAGATAATGTGCCCTAAGAATGCTACTTGGTCTAGCCAAATTCACACTTGTTGAGTTTCGCATACAATTGATTCTCTCTCAAGAGTTGCAATGCGATCCTCAAATGCTCCTCATGCTCTTCCTTGGTCTTGGAGTACACCAAAATGTCATCTATGAATACCACTACAAACTGATCCAGGTATTCTGCAAATATCTTGTTCATCAAAGCCATGAACACTGCCGGTGCATTAGTCAACCCAAATGGCATCACTAGGAACTCATAGTGGCCATATCTTGTCTGGAAAGCTGTTTTCAACACATCTGCTTCTCTAACTCTCAGTTGATGGTAACCGGATCTCAAGTCAATCTTCGAAAAGTATGAAGCACCTTGCTATTGATCAAACAATTCATCTATCCTTGGCAATGGATATTTGTTCTTGATGGTCACTTGATGCAATCTTCTGTAATCAATACACATTCTCATCGAACCATCCTTCTTCTTGACAAACAAGATTGGAGCTCCCCAAGGTGAAACACTCGGTCTCACAAAACCTTTTCCAATAACTCCTGCAACCGAGTCTTCAACTCTCCCAACTCTGCTGGAGCCATTCTATAAGGTGCAATAGATATTGGAGCGGTCCCTGGTAGCAACTCAATAGTGAAATCAATCTCTCTCATGGGTGGCAAACCTGGAATCTCCTTCGAAAAAATATCCGTGAATTCTCAAACAATTGGGATCTCCTCCACCCCTTGGGACCGTTTATCCTCCGTGATAAACACTAAATAAGCTTCACAACCACTTCTTAATAGTCTATCAGCCTTCAATGCTGAGACAAACCCTGCACGAGGATTCCTCCTCTCACCTTGAAACAACACCCCCGCTGGTGTCTCATCTAACTTGAAAGTTAGGGTCTTATGGAAACAATCCATTGTGGCATGGTACCCTGCCAGCCAATTCATCCCTTCCACTACATTTCCCACTGCCTCTGCATCCACTCTATTGACCCCGTAGATTTGCCCTCGAAGATGTGGCCAATTCTGAGCTTGTTGTGGCCTTCCTTGTGGTGCATTCCTGTTTTGTTGCGGTGTTCACTGCTGTCCCTGCTGATGACGGGCCTGCTGCTGTCTAAACTGCTGCTGCTGAAGTGGCCCTGGCTGGTTTTGGACAACCAATGCATGCTGTGGTGGTGTGTTGGACGTTGTGGCCCTTGCTGCTGCTGCTGGTTTTGTCTGTTTGGCCTAGGACAATCCCTCATCCGATGGTCCATCGAACCACACCTGAAGCATGCCCCCGAAATTGTACGACATCCAGCACTAGCATGGTTCTTCCCACAGTGGATACACACCACTGGATTCTGCACATTTGGTCCTGTCCTCTGCCTCTTATTCTGATGGTTCCTCTGATGCTGGTAGTTCTGCTGCTGCTGAGCTGGACTCTTGCCTTGCACTCTGAGGATCTTGTTGTGGAAGTTCTAGAACTTGTAAGCCCTCTTGATTGCCTCATCGAAAGTAGCAGGTGGCACTACTCCGGTGGCATCCCTCTCAATGAAGGGGTTGAGTCCCTCAAAGAACTTAGCAATTTTCTTCTCAACGGTGTCCACCAACTCCGGGGCATATCTGGACAGTCTCTCAAACTTGGTGAGATATTCTAAGATTGTCATACTCCCCTGCACCAACTGCTGAAACTCTATGGCCTTTTGTCTCTTGACATGGGCGGGTACATATTTGTCATGGAATTGCCTCTTGAAGTTTGCCCAAACCTCTGCATCAGCCAAGGTTCTGTATTCTTCCCTAACCGTTTTCCACCATCTATCTGTTGTACCGTTGAAAAGGGATGATGCTAGCATAACCCTATCTCCTCCTGTACACTGGAAAATCTCGAAGATGTTCTCTGTATGTTCCAACCAGTCATCTGCAGCCAATGGGTCTTCTTCCCCAAGAAATTCCTTCGGAGCCCTCTTCCGAAATCGTTCAAACAAGGCATTAGGATCATGTTGCCTCTTGTTTATGACTATAGCTGGTTGGGGTTGAACCGGTTCCGGTTTTCTCTGTAAGACCTCAAGCAATTGCCTTTTCATCTCTGCCATTTCCCTAGCATGGTCTTCTTCTCTCTTGAGCATCCGTTCTTGCAATTTGGCCTGGTTCTCATTAGCTTGACGTTGCTGGTCAAGCATGGCTTGCATCATTTCTTGAAACTGATTAGGTGGGTTGTTCTCAACTATATCTTCTTCTACTGGGCCAGTGTGATCACTGTTATTGCCAGAAGGAATGCCATTCAGTGTTCTTTTACGGGGAGGCATGATGCTGCAAAACAAATTGTTAGCACAAAATAATACAAAGGGTCACACATTGCTCACACAATACTAGCTAACGAAAGATCTAACCAATCCTCGCCACGTGTAAGACCCCGACCCGAGTGATCCTGATTAGTACTAATTAAGTTACGTGTTAGTGCTAAGCTTGATTAGTGATTTTGGTTAAGTTGGGTTTGGAATAGTTTTGATTCTAGTTTTGGGCTTTGGAGTGCTTTGGTAGCTTGTGGGGCCCTTTGGGGGTTCCCCTTTTGGCCTTGCTTTTGCTTGGTGGATTTTCCCGATTTGTTTCGTATTGTGTTTTTGGCCCGTTGCATTCATCTTGTGGATTCTTACAACTTTCATGTTGATCCCGTATCCATTCGAGGCCCCGAAACCCGATTTTCATAGCCGGAGGGCAAAACAGTCATTTCACACCAAATCTGTACCCAAAACTTGATATTCTCGAAACCCGCGAAACATACACCTTTTGGAAACTAGATATTTCGACGAACATTTCTTCCTTCTTCGTCGAATTCATCCGAGGACCCGAGAGAGATGATTTCAGTCAATTTAGCTTCTTAAGTTGTGGGACCCAACCTCTCAATGGTTAACAAAGGAGACCCTTCCCCTTCCTTTTCCATTTTTCATTGTTCCAGCACAACCCTTTTGAGTCTAGGGTTTTCTTGCTTTCTCTTCTTCTTCTTGCTTCTCCATCTCCAAGCCACACCTAGAGCTCATCAATCAAGCATTGGAGATCATCTTCTTCTTCATCATCTTGCAAGCATTCCATTGATACCATTTGTGAAGAGAACCCTCCATCACAAGACTTCCATTGAGCTTACTCTTGCCATTAGAGGACCTTCCAAATAAGTGTTCTTCTTCATCTTCCAGATTTGTGTTCCTATAGCCTTAGAGAAGCTCCACCTTTATTATTGAAAGGTTTCCTTGTCATTTCATTGTTTGACCCATTTTAGGGTTGTTTTTGGGGGTTTTTGATTGTAGCTTGGAAGTGAGCTTGAGAAGTGAGTAGAGGCTTGTTTATTGCTAGCTTGGACTTGAGGCAAGTGAATGTTTGGATGTTTTTAAGTTTCAAATGGTTTGGTGAAGCTTTTATGGATTTTCATGTTTTCATTTATTGCTTTTGTTGATGTTCCATGGTTGAAATAAATGATATTTATGCATCTTAATAGCCTCATTTAATGTCTTGGGATCATGTGTTTTAGTCATCTTGTTTATAGTTATTTGTGGTTGTTGAGGTGTGGGAAGGAAAGGAAACAAAAAGGAAAAATTTCAAGTTCCCGGAACTGCTGCACGCCCAGGTCCGATCGATCGGACGTACAGACCGATTGATCGGTCTGTCTTTAACAGTAAGGTTTTTTGGACCGATCGATCGGGCCCTGTACAGAAATTTCGGCCGATTGATCGGACCCTGTTCTGAAAATTTTGGCCGATCGATCGGACCGAAGTGAATTTTGAGATTTTTATTTTTTCTTAGTTCTAGGTGGGACCTTGGCTACCCGTTTTGGACTGATTGGACTATGGGTGAGATGTCTTTAGCCGACACTTCTCACGGTTGGTTTGGTGACATCGAAGTTCAATCCATTTCAATCTTGAACGGGACGGAATGACGCGATAACTTCTTTATATCCAAATACACGTCCTTTGCGTTGGCTATCGCGAATTCTATTCCTTTCGATGACTGAATAGGTTGGTCGATGTTTCCGAATTAATGTCATGCCTAGGATGGACCGTTTATAGTCTTGATTTCCTTTATCATAACATCTAGTTATAACCATAAGCTCATTTTAAGTTTTGAAAATCGTAAAAGTGTATAAGGAGCCCGGAATGTCTTCAAACTCAAGGAGTACCAAGTCATATCTAAAATTGACATACGGGACCCCTATTCACTCAAATAGATCTTTAGATCATTATCTTTCCCGAATTGGTATAGTTCATCATATTTCTCTATTTCCAAGATTTACTTTACATGAATTGTTTTCCCGAAAACATGATAGTAGCATTGACTTGTCCAGATATGTATTGCCCGACATGTAATGACAGTGTGCCCTTGAGCACCCCCGTTTTACCCTTTTATTTACTGTACTTGATTTACTTGCATATGTCTCGATTGGTTTTATCCTATGAGTCGGCATCACTAAGCTTGGATACCTTGTCGGTTTGATCCACCGACTTGGATATCCCTCTCCCGTCCCGCCAGCTGCAGTTTGGATCCCGATGCCCGGTTTATCACCGTGGTCCCATCCCGATACCCGGTTTGCTACCGTGGTCCCGTTCCCGTATATTTATATTGTATATATGATTTACGTTGTTTCTCCTCACCTTGTGTGATTGAGATCAAC
Organism: Cinnamomum chago; assembly: GCA_038049695.1. Taxonomy (NCBI): domain Eukaryota; kingdom Viridiplantae; phylum Streptophyta; class Magnoliopsida; order Laurales; family Lauraceae; genus Cinnamomum; species Cinnamomum chago. The sequence goes on along the minus strand of CP142462.1, from coordinate 21,359,747 downwards.
GTCCCGTGATACTGTTGTCACTTTAGTGACAGAGGACTTAGCTTTATGTGATTGCCACCTTGTTATTCCCGATTCCTTGGTTACCTCTTATGTTTCATCTTGTTTACTTGTTTTATAGCAAATGATTTATCTGTTTTATTAGAGTTCTTGCTTAAACAGATTTCTATGCTTTTCAAGGTATTTCATCTATTGTATGTTGTTGTATCTTTTCATTCTCTTGCCAGACCGTCGTGTCTGATCCTTTGCTTTGGTACTCAGGTCCCGTTGCCGGCTTCCTTGAGGAGGAGTCAGAGGAGGCGGTAGGTGAGCCACAACCTCTAGTTGAGTGGAGCGCTGACGATGTCATGTAGACATCGGGTTGCTACGAGAGGCGTACATTTTGGGAGCTCTACTTTAACCATTCTTTGGGTTATTCTTTTGTTATATTGGCCTTTGTTGGCCTCTATTTTTGGGGATTGTAACTAAATGATAATTGTCTAACTTTAACAACTTTTGGGAAACTTGCTGTATATCATTGCTCATTCTGATACAGTATTTATTTTGGATGTCATTGCTACCATGACTAGAGATAATCTGATTATTTGATTTGCTACACGCTTCCGAACTTAAAAGAAATATTCATGCAAGGTTGTGATATCCTCACCGCGGACACCTGTGGGAAATTAAATAAAAATGCAAATGTTATCATTCTTCCTTGTTTATCATTATATGGTCCCGACTCCGGATCGATCAGTCTCCTTCGGGATTCCCGGTCCGGGGTCGCGACAGACTGGTATCAGAGCGAGACGTGTTTCAAGCATCTAAAAGAAACTAGAAATCCTAAGGACGTGGCGAGGATCCGTTAGATCTTTCGTTAGCTAGTATCGTGTGAGCAATGTGTGACCCTTTATATTATTATGTGCTAACCATTTGTCTTGCAGCATCATGCCTCCACGAAAGAGACCATTGAATGGCAACCCCACCGCAAGCAATAGTGAACAACCATATCCTCTAGAAGAGGATATGGTTGAGAATCATGGTCATCCACCTAATCAATTTCAAGATATGATGAGAGCAATGCTTGATCAGCAGCGTCAAGCTAACGAAAACCAAGCTAGATTGCAAGAGCAAATGCTAAAGAGGGAGGAAGACCATGCTAGAGAGATGGCTGAAATGCAGAGGCAACTACTTGAGGTCTTACAGAGGAGACAAGAACCAGTTCAACCCCAACCAGCTATAGTCATCAATCAAAGGCAACATGACCCAAATGCCTTGTTTGAACGGTTCAGGAAGAGGGCTCCAAAGGAGTTTCTTGGGGGAGAGGACCCCATAGCTGCAGATGACTGGCTAGAGCACACCGAGAACATATTTGAGATCTTCCAGTGCACCGGGGGAGAAAGGTTGAAGTTGGCATCATCCCTTTTTGTTGGTACAGCTGATAGATGGTGGAAGACCGTCAGAGAGGAGTACAGGACTATGCCTGATGCTGAGATTTGGGCAAACTTCAAGAGGCAGTTCCATGACAAATATGTACCTGCCCATATCAAGAAGCAGAAGGCCATAGAGTTTCAGCAGCTTGTCCAAGGAAGCATGACAGTTCTCGAATACCTCACCAAGTTTGAGAGATTGTCTAGGTATGCCCCGGAGTTGGTAGATACCGTGGAGAAGAAGATTGCCAAGTTCTTTGAGGGACTTAACCCCTTTATTGAGAGAGATGCCACCGGAGTAGTACCACCTACTACTTTTGATGAGGCAGTAAAGAGGGCTTACAAGTTCGAGAACTTCCACAATAAGATCCTCAAAGTCCAAGGCAAAAGTCCATCACAGCAGCAGAATTTTCAGCATCAGAGGAACCATCAGAACAAGAGGCAGAGGACAGGGCCAAACGTACAGAATCCAGTGGTGTGTATCCACTGTGGGAAGAACCATCCAAGTGCGGAATGTCGCACCATGACGGGAGCATGCTTCAGATGTGGTTCGATGGACCATAGGATGAGGGATTGCCCTATGCCAAACAGACAGGGCCATCAGCAGCAGCAGCAGCAGCAAGGGCCACAACGTCCACCACCACCACCACAGCATGCATTGGTTGTCCAAAACCAACCAAGGCCACTTCAGCAGCAAGCACCACAGCAACAGCAGTTTAGACAGCAACAGCAACCACAGCAGCAAGCCCGTAATCAGAAGGGACAGCAGCGTCCACCGCAGCAGAATAAGAATGCACCTCATGGCAGGCCACAACTAGCTCAGAACAGGCCACAGCTTCGAGGGCAAATCTACGGGGTCAATAGAGTGGATGCAAAGGCAGCGGGGAATGTTGTAGAAGGTACACTCCTTGTTTGTGGGATTAAAGCTATGATTTTGTTTGACCCTGGCTCTACACATTCTTTCGTGTCTCATAAATTTGCTAAGTTGATTGATATGCATGCTATAGAACTGGAGTTCATTTTGACTGTGGCAACCCCAGTAGGTAAACAAGTTGTTTGTAGAACCTTTTACCCTAGTTGCACAGTCCAGATAGGAGAGGTGGTTTTGACTGCAGATCTCATTTCTTTAGAGATGTTTGATTATGATGTCATCCTAGGGATGGATTGGCTGGCTGGGTACCATGTCACAATGGATTGTTTCCATAAGACCCTCACTTTCAAGTTGGTTGAGACACCAGCAGGAGTGTCATTTCAGGGAGAGAGGAGGAATCCTTGTGCAGGGTTTGTTTCAGCGTTGAAGGCTGACAGACTTTTGAGAAGTGGGTGTGAAGCTTATTTAGCGTTTATCACGGAGGATAAACGGTCCCAAGGGGTGGAGGAGATCCCAATAGTTGCGGAATTCCCGGATGTTTTTCCGGAGGAGATTCCAGGTTTGCCACCCATGAGAGAAATTGACTTCACTATTGAGTTGCTATCGGGGACAGCTCCTATATCTATTGCACCTTATAGAATGGCTCCAGCAGAATTGGGAGAGTTGAAGACTCAGTTGCAAGAGTTGTTAGACAAAGGTTTTGTGAGACCAAGTGTGTCACCTTGGGGAGCTCCAGTTTTGTTTGTTAAGAAGAAGGACGGTTCAATGAGGATGTGTATTGATTACAGAAGATTGAATCAAGTAACCATCAAGAACAAGTATCCATTGCCAAGGATAGATGAATTGTTTGATCAATTGCAAGGTGCATCATTCTTTTCGAAGATTGACTTGAGATCCGGTTACCATCAGCTGAGAGTCAGAGAAGCAGATGTGTTGAAAACAGCTTTCCGGACAAGATATGGCCACTATGAGTTCCTAGTGATGCCATTTGGGTTGACTAATGCACCGGCAGTGTTCATGGCATTGATGAACAAGATATTTGCAGAGTATCTAGATCAGTTTGTTGTAGTGTTCATTGATGACATTTTAGTGTACTCCAAGACCAAGGAAGAGCATGAAGAGCACTTGAGGATAGCATTGCAACTCTTGAGAGAGAATCAGTTGTATGTTAAGCTTAACAAGTGTGAGTTTTGGCTAGACCAAGTAGCATTTCTGGGGCACATTATCTTAAGAGAAGGATTATCTGTGGATCCGTCCAAGATTGAAGCAGTAGTGAATTGGGAAAGGCCGAAGAATGTGACAGAAATCAGGAGTTTTCTGGGATTGGCAGGTTATTATCGGAGGTTTGTGCAAGGTTTTTCGTCGATTGTGTCACCATTGACGAAGTTGACAAGGAAAAATGCACCATATGTTTGGACAGATCAGTGTGAAGAGAGTTTCCAAGAACTAAAGAAGAGGTTGACTACAGCACCAGTCCTTACCTTGCCATCTGGAAGCGGCGGTTTCACCATTTTTACCGATGCTTCCAATGTTGGACTTGGTTGTGTGTTGATGCAAGAAGGAAAAGTGATTGCTTATGGATCCCGGCAGTTGAAAGAGCATGAGAACCCATGATTTGGAGTTAGCAGCGGTTGTGTTCGCGTTGAAAATGTGGAGACATTAACTCTATGGAGAGCAGTTCGAAGTCCACTCCGACCACTGCAGCTTACAGTATCTGTTTTCACAGAAGGATTTAAACATGAGGCAGAGAAGGTGGATGGAATATATTAAGGACTATGATTTTCCAATCAAGTATCACCCGGGGAAGGCTAATGTTGTTGCAGATGCCTTGAGCAGAAAATCAGTAGGTTTGGCAAACCTAAGTGGCACTTGTATCTTTGAGCAGTTTGAAGAGTTGAGTCTAGACGTGCAGCCTCTAAGGAAGGGTGTGGTATTGGCTAACATGACAGTGTCAGAACCTTCTTTCATTCAGAAGATCAAGGATAGTCAGTTGCAAGATCCAGAGTTGGCCAAGATTCCAGAGCATATAGCAGAACGTCCTGATTTTCGTATGGTGGATGGAGTTTTGTACTACCGTGACCGTCTGTGTGTGCCTAACATTGAAGATTTGAGGAATGATATTATGGCTGAGGCTCATAGCACGAAGTACTCTATGCATCCAGGTAGCACGAAAATGTATCAGAACTTGAAGGGCAGATTTTGGTGGAACAACATGAAGAGAGAGATTGCAGCGTTTGTATCCCGTTGCATGACATGTCAGTTGATTAAGGCAGAGCATCAGAGGCCTCCAGGATTGTTACAGCCTTTGGAGATCCCAGAATGGAAATGGGAGCACATTACCATGGACTTTATTTCGGGATTACCGAGGACTAGCAGAGGTAACGATGCGATTTGGGTCATTGTGGACCGTCTCACCAAGTCAGCACATTTCCTTGCTATGAAGACTGGGAAGAAGATGCACATGTTACCTTTGGCAGAGTTGTTTGTCAGTGAGATTGTCAGTCGTCACGGGCAGCTAGTTTCTATCACATCTGACAGAGATAGCAGATTTGTCTCGAGGTTCTGGAAGACATTGCATGAGTCCATGGGCACGAGATTACAGTTCAGCACAGCTTATCACCCTCAGACAGATGGCCAGTCAGAGAGGACGGTTCAGACTCTTGAGGATATGCTCCGTGCTTGTGTGTTAGATTTCAAGACTCAATGGGATGAGACTCTACCGTTGTGTGAGTTCACTTACAACAACAGCTATCACTCGAGCATTGGAATGGCACCTTTTGAAGCTTTGTATGGCAGGAGGTGTAGGACACCTGTTTGTTGGGAAGAAGTTGGTACTCGTAGTTTCCATGGACCGACTATTGTCAGTGAGACCAGCGACAAGATCAAGTTGATTCAGGAACGTCTGAAAGTGTCCCGGAGTAGACAGAAGAGCTATGCAGACTCCCACCGCAGAGATCTACAGTTCAAGGAAGGAGATAAGGTCTTCTTGAAAGTGTCACCTACCAGGGGAACTTTGAGGTTTGGGCAGAAAGGCAAGCTATCACGGAGATACATCGGACCATATGACATTGTGAGCAAGATCGGTGAAGTGGCTTATAGACTAGCCTTACCACCTGAGCTATCCGGCGTACACAATGTTTTCCATGTGTCCATGTTGAAAAAGTATGTCCCCGATCCTTCACATGTGCTCCGGCATGAGCCATTGGAGATCAGAGAAGATGCTACCTATGTTGAGAAGCCCGTTGAGATCATTGACACAAAGGAGCAAGAGTTGAGGACTCGGACTATTCAGTGGGTGAAAGTGCTTTGGGAGAACCATGGACCGGAAGAGGCAACATGGGAATTACGAGATCAAGTGCAGAAGAAGTATCCCCATCTTCTACCCGAGGTGAGTCTTATATTTCATTTGGAGGACCAAATGCCCTAAGGGGTGGAGGATGGAAGACCCCGACCCGAGTGATCCCGATTAGTACTAATTAAGTTGCGTGTTAGTGCTAAGCTTGATTAGTGATTTTGGTTAAGTTGGGTTTGGAATAGTTTTGATTCTAGTTTTGGGCTTTGGAGTGCTTTGGTAGCTTGTGGGGCCCTTTGGGGGTTCCCCTTTTGGCCTTGCTTTTGCTTGGTGGATTTTCCCGATTTGTTTCGTATTGTGTTTTTGGCCCGTTGCATTCATCTTGTGGATTCTTACAACTTTCATGTTGATCCCGTATCCATTCGAGGCCCCGAAACCCGATTTTCATAGCCGGAGGGCAAAACAGTCATTTCACACCAAATCTGTACCCAAAACTTGATATTCTCGAAACCCGCGAAACATACACCTTTTGGAAACTAGATATTTCGACGAACATTTCTTCCTTCTTCGTCGAATTCATCTGAGGACCCGAGAGAGATGATTTCAGTCAATTTAGCTTCTTAAGTTGTGGGACCCAACCTCTCAATGGTTAACAAAGGAGACCCTTCCCCTTCCTTTTCCATTTTTCATTGTTCCAGCACAACCCTTTTGAGTCTAGGGTTTTCTTGCTTTCTCTTCTTCTTCTTGCTTCTCCATCTCCAAGCCACACCTAGAGCTCATCAATCAAGCATTGGAGATCATCTTCTTCTTCATCATCTTGCAAGCATTCCATTGATACCATTTGTGAAGAGAACCCTCCATCACAAGATTTCCATTGAGCTTACTCTTGCCATTAGAGGACCTTCCAAATAAGTGTTCTTCTTCATCTTCTAGATTTGTGTTCCTATAGCCTTAGAGAAGCTCCACCTTTATTATTGAAAGGTTTCCTTGTCATTTCATTGTTTGACCCATTTTAGGGTTGTTTTTGGGGGTTTTTGATTGTAGCTTGGAAGTGAGCTTGAGAAATGAGTAGAGGCTTGTTTATTGCTAGCTTGGACTTGAGGCAAGTGAATGTTTGGATGTTTTTAAGTTTCAAATGGTTTGGTGAAGCTTTTATGGATTTTCATGTTTTCATTTATTGCTTTTGTTGATGTTCCATGGTTGAAATAAATGATATTTATGCATCTTAATAGCCTCATTTAATGTCTTGGGATCATGTGTTTTAGTCATCTTGTTTATAGTTATTTGTGGTTGTTGAGGTGTGGGAAGGAAAGGAAACAAAAAGGAAAAATTTCAAGTTCCCGGAACTGCTGCACGCCCAGGTCCGATCGATCGGACGTACAGACCGATCGATCGGACTGTCTTTAACAGTAAGGTTTTTTGGATCGATCGATCGGGCCCTGTACAGAAATTTCGGCCGATCGATCGGACCCTGTTCAGAAAATTTTGGCCGATCGATCGGACCGAAGTGAATTTTGAGATTTTTATTTTTTCTTAGTTCTAGGTGGGACCTTGGCTACCCGTTTTGGACTGATTGGACTATGGGTGAGATGTCTTGAGCCGACACTTCTCACGGTTGGTTTGGTGACATCGAAGTTCAATCCATTTCAATCTTGAACGGGACGGAATGACGCGATAACTTCTTTATATCCAAATATACGTCATTTGCCTTGGCTATCGCGAATTCTATTCCTTTCGATGACTGAATAGGTTGGTCGATGTTTCCGAATTAATGTCATGCCTAGGATGGACCGTTTATAGTCTTGATTTCCTTTATCATAACATCTAGTTATAACCATAAGCTCATTTTAAGTTTTGAAAATCGTAAAAGTGTATAAGGAGCCCGGAATGTCTTCAAACTCAAGGAGTACCAAGTCATATCTAAAATCGACATACGGGACCCCTATTCACTCAAATAGATCTTTAGATCATTATCTTTCCCGAATTGGTATAGTTCATCATATTTCTCTATTTCCAAGATTTACTTTACATGAATTGTTTTCCCGAAAACATGATAGTAGCATTGACTTGTCCAGATATGTATTGCCCGACATGAAATGACAGTGTGCCCTTGAGCACCCCCGTTTTACCCTTTTATTTACTGTACTTGATTTACTTGCATATGTCTCGATTGGTTTTATCCTATGAGTCGGCATCACTAAGCTTGGATACCTTGTCGGTTTGATCCACCGACTTGGATATCCCTCTCCCGTCCCGCCAGCTGCAGTTTGGATCCCGATGCACGGTTTATCACCGTGGTCCCGTCCCGATACCCGGTTTGCTACCGTGGTCCCGTTCCCGTATATTTATATTGTATATATGATTTACGTTGTTTCTCCTCACCTTGTGTGACTGAGATCAACGTCCCGTGATACTGTTGTCACTTTAGTGACAGAGGACTTAGCTTTATGTGATTGCCACCTTGTTATTCCCGATTCCTTGGTTACCTCTTATGTTTCATCTTGTTTACTTGTTTTATAGCAAATGATTTATCTGTTTTATTAGAGTTCTTGCTTAAACAGATTTCTATGCTTTTTAAGGTATTTCATCTATTGTATGTTGTTGTATCTTTTCATTCCCTTGTCAGACCGTCGTGTCTGATCCTTTGCTTTGGTACTCAGGTCCCGTTGCCGGCTTCCTTGAGGAGGAGCCAGAGGAGGCGGTAGGTGAGCCGCAACCTCTAGTTGAGTGGCGCGCTGACGATGTCATGTAGACATCGGGTTGCTACGAGAGGCGTACATTTTGGGAGCTCTACTTTAACCATTCTTTGGGTTATTCTTTTGTTATATTGGCCTTTGTTGGCCTCTATTTTTGGGGATTGTAACTAAATGATAATTGTCTAACTTTAACAACTTTTGGGAAACTTGCTGTATATCATTGCTCATTCTGATACAATATTTATTTTGGATGTCATTGCTACCATGACTAGAGATAATCTGATTATTTGATTTGCTACACGCTTCCGAACTTAAAAGAAATATTCATGCAAGGTTGTGATATCCTCACCGCGGACACCTGTGGGAAATTAAATAAAAATGCAAATGTTATCATTCTTCCTTGTTTATCATTATATGGTCCCGACTCCGGATCGATCAGTCTCCTTCGGGATTCCCGGTCCGGGGTCACGACACCACGTCCTTAGGATTTCAAGTTTCTTTTAATTGCTTGAAACACGTCTCGCTTTGATACCAGTCTGTCGCGACCCCAGACCGGGAATCCGGGATCGGGACTAATGAATAATGATTGAACGATCTACATCAACAATATACAACTTATTTAATTTCCCACAGGTGTCTGCGGTGAGGATATCACAACCATAAATGAATATTTCTTTTAAGTGCGGAAGCGTGTAGCAAATCAAATAGTCAAGCTATCCTTGGTCATAAACAATATCACAAGTATAAAGATACTGTATCAGAATGAGCAATGATCTATAGCATGTTACCCAAAGTAAGTTAGAGTTTATACAAATGTCATTTAGTTACATTCCCAAAAAGAGAGGCCAACAAAGGCCAATATAGACAAAACAATAACCCCAAAAGAATGGTTAAATAGATCTCCTCAAAATGTACGTCTCTCGTAGCAACCCCGATGTCTACATGACATCGTCAGCACGCCATTCGACTAGAGGTTGCGGCTCACCTACCGCCTCCTCTGGCTCCTCCTCAACGTAGCCGGCAACGGGATCTGAGTACCAAAGCAAATGGGTCAGACACGACGGTCTGGCAAGAGGATGAAAAGATACAACAACATATAATAAATGAAATATCTTGAAAAGCATAGAAATCTGTTAAAACAAGACTCTCATAAAGTAGATAAATCATTTGCTAGAAAATAAGAAAACAAGATAAAACATATAAGGTAGCCAAGGAATCGTGAACTAACAAGATGACAATCATATAAAGCTAAGTCCTCTGTCACTAAAGTGACAACAGTATCACGGGACGTTGATCTCAGTCACACAAGGTGAGGAGACTCAACACAAATCATATATACAATATAAATATACGGGACGGGACCACGGTAGCGAACCGGGTATCGGGACGGGACCACGGTACTAGACCGGGTATCGGGATCCAAACTGCAGCTGGCGGGACGGGAGAGGGGTTTCCAAGTCGGTGGATCAAACCGACAAGGTATCCAAGCTTAGTGATGCCGACTCATAGGTTAAATATCAAATCGAGACATATGCAAGTAAATCAAGTACAAGTAAATAAATGAACGAGGCAAGAATACTCAAATGTATAACTTTCATTTCATGTTGGGCAATACTCTTCGGGACAAGTCAATGTTACTAGTGTAACAATCAAGCTTTCGGGAAAACAAATCATGTAATAAAATTCTTGGAAATGAAGCAATATAACGAACTATACCATTTCTGGAAAACTATCGATTTCAAGGTCTATTTAAGTGGATAGGGGTCCCATATCTCTATTATGGAAATGACTTGGTACTCATTGAGTTTGAAGACATTCCGGGCTCCTTATGCACTTTGAAGTTTCAAAAACTTCTAATGAAATCTTTGTGATATGGTTTCTTCCTCAAATGGCCTCATACAATGCTTAACAATTCTCCTTGACATGGAGGGGTTCCCAAAGAATAGTCTTCAAACCATTTAAAATAGTTCATCATCGTCCCAACATAGCCCTGTTGTCGCGACCCCGGAACGGGATCCCGGGCCCGGACTTACAATACAATCTCTTATTGTTTTCCCACAGGTTCCCGCGGTGAGGATTCCCAAAGACACGCGGAATCTGACTCACACGTACACGATTGCGGAAGCGTGTAGCAAAACACATCAACATGAGCACCAATAAAATCTTTAAGTGCCATAACAAAATAATAACAAGACATAGTATCAAATAAAGAAGTTAACATGGCATTCCCAACATAGTTCAAGTTATAAGACTAACACGAAAGTAAGTTAAGTTTTGTTACAACCCATAAGAGACCAATAAAGGTCAATACACTTCTCAAAATGTAACAAAAGAAAACCCCAATACAAAATGATGACGAGACTCAAGAATCCGCCCGACGTCTAAATGACATCGTCAGGTTGTCACTCTCTTACAGGGGTTGGCTCACAAGCCTCCTCCTGACGCTCCTCCTCAAAGGCAACGTCTCCTGCACTTGGGCACCAACAAGCAAGGGTCAAACACAACGGTTTGGCAGGTAATCAATTTAGGCATGAACATGAACAATAACGTTTTAAAGAACATACAACAAATCCCTGATTTGAAATACTACAATAACTGATATACATTTTCGAGAATACAAATAAAGCTGAGGTACTGAAACAAAGTAGCATGAGTACATAATATATCATGAATAGTTACAATCCATAAGAGCCCATCCTTTCTTTATCATTTACATAATGAAAAGAGCAAGCACGCACGACAAGCACGATATACATAATATAAGCACGACACGATTTCCCACAAAGACGGGAATTCCGGCCGCGGAACCGGACACGCACGATGTGTAATAAATACATGACCAGTCTGCAGACAGTCCACATGTTTAAAGACCCCCAGACAGTGGATCAAACTGAAGGGGCAGTCTAAGCTTTGTGGTGTTTACTTAATTCATGAATGCACAAAACACACAAAACACGATCTAAACACGTCGAGATAAAAAAGGGAAATCACCTATCAAAACACGACGAACACGACTAGCAAAAGGTATAATAATTATGCATAACACGCTTAGGAAGTGATCCCCTTTTTCTTGAAACAAAACTTCAAAATAAGCTTATACTTGAAATCCAAAACGAATACACGATGGTACTTGTCGTACCCAAAACGGAATTCAAACATGAAATTTGACAAGCATTTGTCAAGGCTACTGGTTGACCTTTGTGCAATTGGAACCCCCAAATGTCAGAATCTACAAGAATTGGTGTCTCCGAGGTTGGGTGGCATTTTGGAGTCCCATTCACACAATGTCCAAACAAAACCCTTAACATAGACTAGTTTTCAGCCTTCAAGAAAATACACAAATAGAATAATTTTTCTCCCTGAATCAGGCAGGTTCGCTCGAGCGAACTTCACATGGTGATGACACTTCGCTCGAGCGAGACAGTTCGCTCGAGCGGATAATAAAATGCGCTCGAGTGGACAGCTCTTTGTCTGCGCTCGGACCAAACAGAGGCTTGGTCGCTCGAGCGGACCCAAGGGTCGCTCGAGCGAACACGCTGCTGTCTGTGCTCGCTGAGTGCAGAAATTGCCTTTCTCTTGCACATCTTCCACTACATTTTCCTTCTTCTTCTCATCCATCATTCACATACAATCCCTTGAGCCTACATGCTCACCAAGGGCTCATTTCTACAATTTCAACCATTCAATCCAATGAAAACAAGATCATGAAATTTATAACAAATTAACATGCACAATCTCTAAAACCACAATGTAATCAAAATACACATGCATCATTTCCTATAGAGATTACTTGCCTTGCCCAAATGCTAAAACTCTCCAAGCACGTCTCTCAAGCTATCCAACACTACAAGAAAACCCAAAGAAAACACACAACTCACTCAAAAATTGGAAACAAGGAACCCATTTAGAAAAAGGGTTTGAAAAACATGAAAACATGATCTTTGAGAACTAAAAAGACTTTATGGAAAGCATGGGTTGAAGCTCTTACCTAAAAATGGCCAAACAAGAGAGAATGAAACAAATGGAGCTCTTGCCCAACTTTAACTTTCAAGAAGAAGATACCAATAGGAAGCTTGAGATGGGAGGAAGAAGATGGTAGCCTTAGAACTTCAATTGGAGATCTCTAGCTAGATCATGCAAGGTGGGGAAAATGGAGGAAAAAGAGGGGTTTCACACTCTAGGTCAAGAGAGTTGCAGGATTTTGGTAAAGTGAATGGAAAGAGAGGGAGAGGGGGATTAAGTGATGACCATTGGGACCCATTTGGCTTGAACTTTGTAATGACAAAACATGACCTTGTGGGCCTCAGATGACTTCGACGAAGAAGGATCAAACGATCGTCGAAATATCTAGTTTTCAAAAAGTATATTTTTGACATGGTTTTTAGATCTCGAAAATTGTGTCCAGATTTGTGGAAGAAAGACAATTTTACCCTCTTTAGGCCAAAACATGGGTTTTTGGGCTTCAAACACGAATGAGCTTAACACGAAAGTTGTAACACATAGAAACATCATTCAGATGGAATCAAAATCACACTCACACGGAAACCGATACGATCTTCCCCAAGCTTACACGTGCACTCAGGCCTTCCTGAGTGTATCTAACTAATACTAAATGTTCTCAAAATTCCCAAAGCTATGACCAAGACTAAAACTAATGACTTCTAACCCAACCACAACTAAACCCACTTGGGACTAAACACATACTAATCGCATACTAATCGAATTGGTCTGGGTCGGGGTCTAACATCCTCCATCCCTTAGGATATTTGGTCCACCAAATAAATCAAACAATTACCTCTGGTAAAAGCTGTGGATACTTCATCTGCACTTGCTCTCTCAATTCCCAGGTGGCTTCTTCTGGTTCGTGATTTTCCCAAAGTACCTTGACCCAATGAATAGTCCGGTTCCTCAATTCTTGCTCTTTGGTGTCAATGATCTTGATCGGTCTTTCCACATACGAGGCATCTTCCCGAATCTCCAAAGGCTCATGCTGTAGAATGTGTGCAGGACTAGAGACATATTTCTTGAGCATAGAAACATGAAAAACATTGTGTACTCCGGAGAGTTCAGGCGGTAACGCAAGCCTATAAGCAACATCTCCAACAATCTTGCTCAAAATCTCATACGGACCAATAAACGTTCTAGACAATTTGCCTTTCTGTCCGAATCTCAAAGTCCCTCTAACTGGTGAGATCTTCAAGAACACTTTGTCACCCACTTGAAACTGTAATTCTCTTCGACGAGTATCTGCATAACTCTTTTGTCTACTTCGGGCGATCTTCAAACGTTCCTGAATCAGCTTGACCTTATCACTTGTGTCTCCAACTATCGTCGGTCCATGAAAACTACGTTCACCGACTTCTTCCCAGCAAACCGGAGTTTTGCATCTTCTACCATAAAGTGCCTCGAAAGGTGCCATACCGATGCTAAAATGGTAACTATTGTTATAAGCAAATTCACAAAGAGGTAGGCACTCATCCCACTGAACCATGAAGTCCAATACACAAGCACGCAACATGTCTTCGAGAGCCTGTATTGTTCTCTCTGATTGACCATCTGTCTGAGGATGATATGCAGTGCTGAACTGGAGCTTGGTACCCATCGACTCATGAAGAGTCTTCCAAAACTTTGAAACAAATCTACTGTCTCTATCTGAAGTAATGGAGACGGGTTGACCATGCTTACTAACGATCTCATCAACAAATAACTTCGCCAGTGGTGCCATATGCATCATATTCCCTGTCTTCATCGGAATGAAGTGAGCAGACTTTGTCAGACGATCCACAATGATCCAAATTGCATTATTTCCCTTCTTGGTATTCGGCAACCCGGAGACGAAATCCATGGTGATGTGCTCCCATTTCCACTCCGTAACTCCAAAGGTTGTAACAAGCCTGGAGGCTTCTGATGCTCTGCTTTGATCAACTAACAAGTTAGACAGCGAGACACAAAAGCTGCTATCTCTCTCTTCATGTTGTTCCACCAAAATCTATTCTTCAAATTGTGGTACATCTTCGTGTTACCCGGATGCATAGAATATCTCGTGCTGTGGGCTTCGTTCATTATTTCACTCTTCAAATCATCCACATTTGGCACACACAACCGGTCACGAAAATACAACACTCCATTCACCATCTTGAAGTCTGGACGTTCTGCAATAACTTCTACTATCTTGGCCAAGTCTGGGTCTTGCAACTGATTTTCCTTAATCTTCTGGATGAAGGTAGGTTCTGACACTGTCATGTTCGCCAACATGGTACCCAATCTAAAGGTTTGCACTTCCGCACCCAACTCTTCAAACTGTTGTAAGACACCCATTCCTCTCAAACTAGCCATGACCACTGATTTTCTACTCACTGCATCAGCTACAACATTCACTTTGCCTGGATGATACTTGATTGGAAAGTCATAATCTTTGATATACTCCATCCACCGTCTCTGCCTCATGTTCAAATCCTTCTGCGAAAACAAATATTGCAAGCTTCGGTGGTCTGAATGGACCTCAAACTTCTCTCCATAGAGATAATGTCTCCACATCTTCAATGCAAAAACAACTGCTGCCAACTCCAAGTCATGAGTCACATAATTCTTCTCATGGTCCTTCAACTGTCTCGAGCCATAAGCAATCACCTTGCCATCTTGCATCAATACACAACCCAGTCCAGCATTCGAAGCATCTGTATAAACAATAAATCCACCGTTGTCTGAAGGTAATGTGAGGATTAGAGCTGTGGTTAATCTTCCTTTCAACTCTTGAAAACTGGTTTCACACTGATCAGTCCACACAAACGGGACATTTTTCCTAGTAAACTTTGTCAACGAGGCTGCAATGGACGAAAAGCCCTGAACAAATCTTCTGTAATAACCTGCTAAACCCAAAAAGCTTCTGATTTCTGTCACACTGCTTGGCCTTACCCAATTCACAACTGCCTCTATCTTGGCTGGATCAACTGTTAACCCTTCTCTGGAGATGATGTGGCCTAGAAAAGCAACTTGCTCTAACCAGAATTCACACTTACTGAGTTTTGCATATAGCTGATTGTCCCTCAAAAACTGCAACGCTGTCCTCAAATGTTCTTCATGCTCCTTCTTACTCTTGGAACACACGAGGACATCATCAATAAATACTACTGTGGAGTGATCCAAATAAGGTGCAAAGACCTTGTTCATCAAAGCCATAAAGACTGCGGGTGCATTTGTTAAACCAAAGGGCATCACTAAGAACTCATAGTGCCCATATCTTGTTCTGAAGGCTGTCTTCTGAACATCTGAGTCTCTAACTCTCAACTGATGGTACCCTGACCTCAAGTCTATCTTGGAAAAATAGGCTGCTCCTTGCAATTGATCAAATAATTCGTCTATCATTGGCAATGGATACTTGTTCTTCACGGTCACATGATTCAACTTCCTGTAGTCGATGCACATTCTCAGACTTCCATCATTTTTCTTCACAAACAACACCGGTGCTCCCCACGGTGAAACACTTGGCCTAATAAAGCCTTTGCTCAACAAATCTTGCAATTGGAGCTTTAGCTCACCCATTTCTGCTGGAGCCATCCTGTATGGTGCAATCGAGATCGGAGCTGTCCCTGGAAGGAGCTCAATTGTGAACTCAACTTCTCTGATCGGTGGTAAATTAACCCGGGATTTCTTCTGGAAAAACATCCGGAAACTCACACACAATGGGGATATCCTCCACCCTTTGGGACTGTTTATCCTCCGTGATAAACGCAATAAAGGCCTGACAACCACTCTGCACTAATCTACTTGCCTTCAAGACTGAAATAAACCCTGCCTGAGATTTTCTCCTGTTCCCCTGAAATATCAATTCTGCCTGTGGTCCTTGGAATTTGAATGTGAAGGTCTTACTAAAACAGTCTATAGTGGCATGATATGCTTCTAACCAATCCATGCCTAATATGACATCAAAATCATGCATGTCCAACACTATGAGGTTGGCCGGTAAGTTAACATCTCCTAACAACACTGTACAACTAGGGTAGTGGTTTCTACACACAACTTGTTTCCCTACTGGAGTGGTCACTACCAAAATGTAATCCAATTCACTACATGGTGCATCAATCAACTTAGCAAAACTAGGAGATGCAAAGGAGTGTGTGGATCCAGGATCAAATAAAATCTGGGCTTCTACGCCACAGACAAGGAGTTTACCTTCTACCACGTCTCCTGCAGCTTCAGCATCTGCACGGTTGAGATAATACAAACTCCATGCATTTGCAACCGGTTCGGTACTTGGTTCTGCCTTCCATGGCCCTGTCTGTTCTGCTGTGGAGGACGAGCATTCTGATTCTGTGCCGGTGGCCTAGCCTGCTGCTGCTGCTGAGGTGGTCTAATCTGATTCTGCATTGGTGCTTGGTTCTGAGGGGCTACTTGTCGCTGCTGCTGACTCCTATTCCCTTGATTATGAAGTAGTGGGCAATCCTTGATTGCATGGTTCATGGCCCCACACTTGAAACAGGCACCCATGGCCTTACGACATTCATGTGTCTCGTGATTCTTGCCACAATGTCCACGACCTTGCCTAATATGAGCTTGTTCTTGCCTTGGCTTCTTGCCTTGCTGTTGCCTCTGATTCTGCTGTTGATATTGTTGCTTTCTGTCCTGAACAATCATGTTGTTAATATCTTCAAAAGTATATGCCCGCTTGACTGCTTCATCATAGGTAGCTGGTGGAACTACCCCTATGACATCCCTCATGATGATCGGGTTCAACCCTTCCAAAAACTTAGTTATCTTCTTCCGTTCTGTATCAATCAATTCGGTAGCATATCTAGCCAACCTTTCAAACTTGGTGACATAGTCTAGCACCGTCATGCTACCCTGCTTGAGCTGCTGAAACTCGATAGCCTTCTGTCTCTTGACATGAGAGGGAATGTATTTATCCTGGAACTATATCTTGAATGCTGCCCATGTCTCTTCGTCAGCCATCACTGCATATGGGTCCTTGACTGTTTGCCACCACCTATCTGCAAGCCCGTAGAATAGTGAGGCTGTGAGGTTGACCTTCTGAAGTCCCGTGCACATGAAGACATTGAAGATCTTCTCGGTATTGACTAGCCAATCATCTGCCGTTAACGGGTCCTCATTGCCCGAAAATTCCTTCGATGCCCTCTTCCTAAACTTCTCAAATAGTGCATTAGGGTCAGGATCCCTATTCTGGATTACAATCTGGGGACCTGCGGGTGGTGCTACATTCCTGTTCTGAAGTACTTCCAACAGTTGCATCTGAACTTGTGCCATCTCATCATCCTTCTTAGCTAACTGCTCTTGAAATTTGGCTTGGTTTTCATTAGCTTGCCTTTGTTGTGCTATCATTGCTTACATAAGTTCCTGAAACTGTGTGGCTGTCGGTGTCTCAGATGCATCTGACTCATTTTGCTGACTGCCTGAAGCATTATGATTTGGAGCTTTTCTTGGAGGCATATTGCTGTAAAATAAAGAGTTAGAACACAATAATCATGATACAAGGGTTTCTAAGGTCATATACCAACGAATCTATCGAACTCACGAATCCTCGCCACGTTCCTAAGACCTTTCTAGTTTCTTTTAAGTGCCTGAAATATGTCTTGCTCTGATACCAGTCCTGTCGCGACCCCGGAACGGGATCCCGGGCCCGCAACTTACAATACAATCTCTTATTGTTTTCCCACAGGTTCCCGCGGTGAGGATTCCCAAAGACACGCGGAATCTGACTCACACGTACACGATTGCGGAAGCGTGTAGCAAAACACATCAACATGAGCACCAATAAAATCTTTAAGTGCCATAACAAAATAATAACAAGACATAGTATCAAATAAAGAAGTTAACATGGCATTCCCAACATAGTTCAAGTTATAAGACTAACACGAAAGTAAGTTAAGTTTTGTTACAACCCATAAGAGACCAATAAAGGTCAATACACTTCTCAAAATGTAACAACCCCAATACAAAATGATGACGAGACTCAAGAATCCGCCCGACGTCTAAATGACATCGTCAGGTTGTCACTCTCTTACAGGGGTTGGCTCACAAGCCTCCTCCTGACGCTCCTCCTCAAAGGCAACGTCTCCTGCACTTGGGCACCAGCAAGCAAGGGTCAAACACAACGGTTTGGCAGGTAATCAATTTAGGCATGAACATGAACAATAACGTTTTAAAGAACATACAACAAATCCCTGATTTGAAATACTACAATAACTGATATACATTTTCGAAAATACAAATAAAGCTGAGGTACTGAAACAAAGTAGCATGAGTACATAATATATCATGAATAGTTACAATCCATAAGAGCCCATCCTTTCTTTATCATTTACATAATGAAAAGAGCAAGCACGCACGACAAGCACGATATACATAATATAAGCACGACACGATTTCCCACAAAGACGGGAATTCCGGCCGCGGAACCGGACACGCACGATGTGTAATAAATACATGACCAGTCTGCAGACAGTCCACATGTTTAAAGACCCCCAGACAGTGGATCAAACTGAAGGGGCAGTCTAAGCTTTGTGGTGTTTACTTAATTCATGAATGCACAAAACACGCGAAACACGATCTAAACACGTCGAGATAAAAAGGGGGAAATCACCTATCAAAACACGACGAACACGACTAGCAAAAGGTATAATAATTATGCATAACACGCTTAGGAAGTGATCCCCTTTTTCTTGAAACAAAACTTCAAAATAAGCTTATACTTGAAATCCAAAACGAATACACGATGGTACTTGTCGTACCCAAAACGGAATTCAAACATGAAATTTGACAAGCATTTGTCAAGGCTACTGGTTGACCTTTGTGCAATTGGAACCCCCAAATGTCAGAATATACAAGAATTGGTGTCTCCGAGGTTGGGTGCATTTTGGAGTCCCATTCACACAATGTCCAAACAAAACCCTTAACATAGACTAGTTTTCAGCCTTCAAGAAAATACACAAATAGAATAATTTTTCTCCCTGAATCAGGCAGGTTCGCTCGAGCGAACTTCACATGGTGATGACACTTCGCTCGAGCGAGACAGTTTGCTCGAGCGGATAATAAAATGCGCTCGAGTAGACAGCTCTCTGTCTGCGCTCGGACCAAACAGAGGCTTGGTCGCTCGAGCGGACCCAAGGGTCGCTCGAGCGAACACGCTGCTGTCTGTGCTCGCTGAGTGCAGAAATTGCCTTTCTCTTGCACATCTTCCACTACATTTTCCTTCTTCTTCTCATCCATCATTCACATGCAATCCCTTGAGCCTACATGCTCACCAAGGGCTCATTTCTACAATTTCAACCATTCAATCCAATGAAAACAAGATCATGAAATTTATAACAAATTAACATGCACAATCTCTAAAACCACAATGTAATCAAAATACACATGCATCATTTCCTATAGAGATTACTTGCCTTGCCCAAATGCTAAAACTCTCCAAGCACGTCTCTCAAGCTATCCAACACTACAAGAAAACCCAAAGAAAACACACAACTCACTCAAAAATTGGAAACAAGGAACCCATTTAGAAAAAGGGTTTGAAAAACATGAAAACATGATCTTTGAGAACTAAAAAGACTTTATGGAAAGCATGGGTTGAAGCTCTTACCTAAAAATGGCCAAACAAGAGAGAATGAAACAAATGGAGCTCTTGCCCAACTTTAACTTTCAAGAAGAAGATACCAATAGGAAGCTTGAGATGGGAGGAAGAAGATGGTAGCCTTAGAACTTCAATTGGAGATCTCTAGCTAGATCATGCAAGGTGGGGAAAATGGAGGAAAAAGAGGGGTTTCACACTCTAGGTCAAGAGAGTTGCAGGATTTTGGTAAAGTGAATGGAAAGAGAGGGAGAGGGGGATTAAGTGATGACCATTGGGACCCATTTGGCTTGAACTTTGTAATGACAAAACATGACCTTGTGGGCCTCGGATGACTTCGACGAAGAAGGATAAAACGATCGTCGAAATATCTAGTTTCCAAAAAGTATATTTTTGACATGGTTTTTAGATCTCGAAAATTGTGTCCAGATTTGTGGAAGAAAGACAATTTTACCCTCTTTAGGCCAAAACATGGGTTTTTGGGCTTCAAACACGAATGAGCTTAACACGAAAGTTGTAACACATAGAAACATCATTCAGATGGAATCAAAATCACACTCACACGGAAACCGATACGATCTTCCCCAAGCTTACACGTGCAGGCCTTCCTGAGTGTATCTAACTAATACTAAACGTTTTCAAAATTCCCAAAGCTATGACCAAGACTAAAACTAATGACTTCTAACCCAACCACAACTAAACCCACTTAGGACTAAACACATACTAATCGCATACTAATCGAGTTGGTCTGGGTCGGGGTCTAACACCTGTCCAATGGGCCCCATCGCTAGAGCGGACTAGAGAGTTCGCTCGAGCGAGTCGATCTTTGGAATGGTTTTCTGGGTGGGTTCGCTCGAGCGAAATCGAGGTCGCTTGAGTGAATGCATTGGGTCGAGCGAATATTTAAATGCGGTCGAACGAACAACTCTCTGGAATGAGTTCTGGGATGTCCGCTCGAGCGAAAATGGGTGCGCTCGAGCCACTAAGTTATTGGAATGCTCCGAACCATTCTCTGGACAGGTCGCTCGAGCGAAGTGTCATGGTCTCTCGAGCGAACTGTCCAGAAACCAACTCCGGACCAGTTATTGGAATGAGTTCTGGGATGTCCGCTCGAGCGAAAATGGGTGCGCTCGAGCCACTAAGTTATTGGAATGCTCCGAACCATTCTCTGGACAGGTCGCTCGAGCGAAGTGTCATGGTCTCTCGAGCGAACTGTCCAGAAACCAACTCCGGACCAGTTCAGCTCTTCTACAACTCTTCCTTTTTACAACCTCCTTTTGGCCCTTTTTATACATCAAATGAGTATTATAAATCTCCATACAAACAACCTCAAATCCTTCATCACATCCATCCCATTCTCCTCCATTCATATCACATTCAATACAAGAAAAGAAGAGAATGAAACCATTCCACATAAGATGCATTTGAAACAAAGCAAGAAAACATTAAATGCTATGAACTACCACTTCTCTATGATGATAAATATACCATTAGTACTCTATTATGAGCATTCATTTCAAAACAAAGCAATAAATGTGCATTAATGGAGAATATCCAAAATCAATGAAAGCTTAGGAAAATCAATCATCCACTTGCCTTAGGTCTTCTAACAATGCAATCAAGCTCTAACAAGTCTCCCAAGCAAGGAATCCAAGCTATGACAAAATCCCCAAAACAAATAAACCCTAAAAGAGTCAAAACAGTGAAATAGCAAGGAAACCTTCCAATAATAAAGGTGGAGCTTCTCAAGGGCTAGGAGATAACAAATCTAGAAGATGAAGGGGAATACTTACTTGCAAGGTCCTCTAATGGCAATGGTAAGCTCAAAGGAAGTCTTGTGATGGTGGGTTTTCCTCACAAATGGTAACAATGGAAAGCTTGCAAGATGAGGAAGAAGATGATGATCTCTAATTTGATGTTGGTGCCAGATTGGCGTGGATTAGAGGTGAAGAGAGCAAGAAGAAGAAGAAAAGTTGCCCAAAGTAAACCCTAAGTTCTTTTGTGTTGGAAAAAGGAATGAGGAAGATGGGTTCACCATATATAGCCAATGGGAATAGGTCCCACTACTTAAGACATTCAAGGGCTGAAATCACGTCTTTCGGAATCTCGGATGAATTCGACGAAGAAGGAAAGAATGATCGTCGAAATATCTAGTTTCCAAAAAGTATATGTTTCGCGGGTTTCGGAAATATCAAGTTTTGGGTACAGATTTTATGTGCAATGACTGTTTTGCCCTCAAGGCCAGGAAATCGGGTTTCGGGATCTCAAATGAAATCGGGATCAACATGAAAGTTGGAGGGATTAACAATACCAATAAAACGGGATTAAAATCATGAATGCAAAAACCTTCGATAAATCCTTAAAAATATGCAATGTCATGAAAAAGGAACCCCTAAAGGGCCCTACTAACACAAAGCAATCAAAACTCCCCAAAACTATATCAAAAGCTATTCCAAGCCCAACTTAGCCAAAACTCACTAATCAAGCTTAGCACTAACACGCAACTTAATTAGTACTAATCGGGTTCACTCGGGTTGGGGTCTTACATCCTCCACCCCTTAGGGCATTTGGTCCTCCAAATGAAACATAAGACTCACCTCTGGTAGAAGATGTGGGTACTTCTTCTGCACTTGATCTCTTAATTCCCACGTTGCCTCTTCCGGTCCATGATTCTCCCACAATACCTTTACCCACTGAATAGTCAGAGTCCTCAACTCTTGTTCCTTTGTATCAATAATCTCGACAGGCTTCTCAACATAGGTAGCATCTTCTCTGATCTCTAATGGCTCATGCTGGAGTACATGTGAAGGATCGAGAACATATTTCTTTAACATAGACACATGGAAGACGTTGTGTACGCCAGATAGCTCAGGTGGTAAGGCTAATCTATAAGCCACATCACCAATCTTGCTCACAATGTCATAAGGCCCAATGTACCTCCGTGATAGCTTGCCCTTCTGTCCGAACCTCAATGTTCCCCTTGTAGGTGACACTTTCAAGAAGACCTTGTCTCTTTCCTTGAACTGTAAATCTCTGCGGTGGGAGTCTGCATAGCTCTTCTGTATACTCCGGGACACTTTCAGATGCTCCTGAATCAATTTGATCTTGTCGCTGGTCTCACTGACAATAGTTGGTCCATGGAAACTGCGAGTGCCGACTTCTTCCCAACATACAGGTGTCTTACACCTTCTACCATACAATGCTTCAAAAGGTGCCATCCCAATACTCGAATGGTAACTGTTGTTGTAAGCGAACTCACACAATGGTAGAGTCTAATCCCATTGAGTCTTTAAGTCTAATACACAAGCACGGAGCATATCCTCAAGAGTCTGAATAGTTCTCTCTGACTGGCCATCTGTCTGCGGGTGATAAGCTGTGCTGAACTGTAATCTCGTACCCATAGACCCATGCAATGTCTTCCAGAATCTCGAGACGAATCTGCTGTCTCAGTCCGAAGTGATAGAAACTAGTTGCCCATGTCGACTGACTATCTCGCTGACAAACAACTCTGCTAAAGGTAGCATGTGCATCTTCTTCCTTGTCTTCATAGCAAGGAAATGCGTTGACTTGGTGAGACGGTCCACAATGACCCAAATCGCATCGTTGCCTCTACTAGTTCTCGGTAATCCCGAAATAAAGTCCATGGTAATGAGATATTGCTATCTCTTTTGCTTCTACTTGTTCACATATAAAATGCCACTTTCGTTTGATATGTTTTGCCCTTTGATGAAGCTGGGGGTCTTTTGCCGAGCATATAGTAGTTGTACTGTCTATTCTCAATGGAATGGGATCACGGGCAATGGATACTAGTCCCAAATCCAACAGAAAACGACGAATCCATACGCCTCCATGGCTGCTAGTGCGCAAGCAACATCTTCGGCCTCCGTGGTCGACATGACCGTACACTCCTGCTTCTTACTGGACCATGAAATGACTCCCCCACCCAGTAAGAACACATATCCCGATGTGGATTCGCTGTCATCAGGATCATCCGAAAAGGATGAGTCACTGTATGCCAATAAACTGAAGCTACCACCGTGTTAGCAAAGAATCATATCATTTGTGCCCTTTAAATATTAGAAGATTCATTTGACGGCATTCCAATGAGCAATACCTAGGCTACTTTGAAACAGACTAACCAACCCAATCGCATAGCAAATATCGGGGTGTGTGCACAACATAACATACATTAAACTTCCTGCAGCGCTGGCATAGGGTATGGAAGCCATTCTTTTTGTTTTAGCATTAGTTTGAGGACATTGCATTACACTAAATTTGCAACCCTTATCAATCGGGGTCTCAACGGGATTAGCATTGGCCATTCTAAATTTTTCTAAAATTTTCTCAATGTAAGTTGTTTGGGACAGGCTAAGAATGCGCTTTGTACGATTCTGTGTAACTCAAAAATGAACTCAGCCTCACCCAAATCTTTCATTTCAAAAATAGTTGACAACCAATCTTTGGTCTCAATTAAAAATCCAATATTATTGCAAGCCAAAAGAATATCATCAACATAAAGTGACAACAACACAAATTCATGTCTAGATCTCTTAATATAAACGCAATGATCTTTGTAACACATGGAGAAACCGTTTGACATGATTGTATTATGAAACTTTTTGTACCATTGTCTCGAGGATTGTTTAAGGCCATAGATAGATTTATGGAGTTTACAAACTTTATCCTCATGGCTTTTTTCCACATATCCTATCGGTTGTTTCATGTATATTTCCCCTTCAAGATCACCGTTTAAAAATGCGGTCTTAACATCCATCTGGTGTAGTTCTAAATCCATGTGGGCCACAATAGATAAGATCACACGGACAGAAGAAAATCGCACCACAGGGGAGAAAGTTTCTTCATAATCCACACCTTCTTTCTGTGTGAACCCCTTAGCCACAAGCCTAGCTTTAAATTTGTGTATGGTCTAAATCGTTGGATTGGTGGTTTGTGTAGTTATATGTTGCAAGTTGTCATCAACTGCCAGTTCGATGTTTTAGTAACCGATAGTTATATGTTGTTGTACATAAACATCAATAGGACCAGATGTTTTAGTAATTGAGTTGGACCTCAATCTTATATTTGAACGAGGCTTGAATTAAGTAATCAAAAACCCACAGCCTACTCTGAAAAGGTAGTACTTGAAATTTGCCCAAGTAAGTGAATGGAAGGCATGGGCAAGTGAAGAAAGCTCGGCCCAGCCCAAGTGACTAAAAGGGTGGGCTAGAGCCTGACTTGTTTGTGATTAGCTGGGCTGGGCTCGGACCATAAACTCCATTCTATCGCAGATCCATCCCACTAGCTTGATATTGTCCGTTTTGGGCTTTTGACCCGCACGGTTTTGTTTTTGGGCTGGGGAGGACCTAAAAGGCCTCATACTGCAATAGGCGGCGGTCCTGACTTATGGCGATCCCCACCACTCAGAAGAGAGCCGCCCTCGTCTCTGATACCAATGTAGGTTGTAGATGCAGCGGAGGCATGATCTTTAAGAGCTGGTTGCTACAAACGCGATAAGGATTGGGTCGGCTTGAATCAGGCACTAGTTGTGGAGATCTGTGACTGTCTACGAGAGATCAGTCACATGTAATTCACTCTTCAAGATCCAAGGGCAATGATGGACACCCTAGATATAGAAGATGATGAGGGAGAATAGTAGATCTAGTGGAAGATGTATTTTTGAAAGTTATTCCAATTGATATCTCTCATGTCTATATATAGCCTTTTGGGGCATGAGTGATAATCTCTCTATTCAAGTTCGAATTGAGAGATGATAAAGAATAATAGATTGGATCAAGCTCTCTCAATTTAAATTTGAATGTAGATATGATATGGTTAGAGAGTTGGATAAAACTCAAACTATTCTTATCCATATCACCATTAGATTCCTTGTGAGGGGTGTCTCTTTGTGAGTGGGGTCCACCCACATGTAAACACAAGTGGGCCCCATCACAAATGCCAACATCAACCCTATTCGTATTTGATAGAATCCATCGACTTTCATGTGATGTCGGACTTTTCGTCCTCGAGAAGAAGTAAGGATTGACATAGGCCAGACCCACAAAGCCCAGTTCGTAATGGGACAACACTATTTGGCCTTTTGTACAGATCTAGTCCTTAAAGAGCCTCTCTTGCATGTTGTTAGCGTTAGATTGTATGTCTTCAATACAGTGGATAATACGAATAAATTGATTGATTTTATTAATTATAATTTACGATTTCATGCTTCATTCAACTGCTATAATAGGCGGAAATCCTTAGATGGTAGGGGGCGAAAACATCATATTTAGTGGCGGAAAAAAACTCCTGGCTGCAAGCTAAATGTGAATTTTAGCAGCGGAATAAAAACCGCCGCAAATTTTTTCCTTGTCCACATGAGTTGACATGGATGGGACACCTGTGATATCAGCCAACATGGGAGAAGAAAGAGACCACGAGATTTATACGTGTGAGACTAGGAGCTAGATTCATGTATGCACGTCTCAGGATTTGGACAGCGGCATTGTTGATATTCCAACTAACCTTACCTGCAGCCCACGCAATCTCATGAAATAAATGACTTAGTCGGTGGCGTGCATGGCCATAAAGTTGTTCAAACTTCAAAGCAACTCCGTGGCTCGTTATCTCCTCGGATTTTTATGGATTCGCAATCGTTTTCTTGCTTACGAGTCAGTTGAGATAGAAGTCAAGCATATGCATGCATAAGGGCCACCCATGAATGTACTTATGTACTCATTTCAAGGCCAGGCATGCATAAGGGCCACCAATGAAACACGAGTCGGTTGAAATAGAAGTCAAGCTAGGGCCGCCAGTGAAGTCCAGGCTGTCCAGCTCAGGCTTAAATAAGGACCACCAATGAAATTAACATGAGTCGGTTGAAATAGAAGTCAAGCTCGGGCCACCAATGAACATGGGTAAGTTGAAATAGAGGTCAAGCTCAAGCATGAATAAGGGCGACAAATGGAAGTAATGTCGAGCTTAGTTATAAACTTTTTTTTTTTAATTTAGAATAATATTAGAAACTTTCAAATGAAAATTAATTTGTTGGTGGTTATTATTTAGATTAATCCTAATTTAAGGTGAGTGCAAATTCACTAACGACTAGTGAGTTTGAAGGGATCAGATTTATCATGAGGTATCCAGGTGGAGGTAAAAAGGTCCTGTCAAGCAAATCCGTGAGATGTATGTCTCAGCAGAAACCCCTGTAAGGCGGGATTTGCCCTTTCATCCATTTTATCTTCACATATTTGTGTTCTTCTGTTCTCTCACTGCCTCGATTTTTTCAAGTCCTTTTTCATGGGGTTGCGTGGTTGTTGTGAGCTCAGTGATGCCAACATCTATGGGAAAAGAAGTAAAGCAGAAATAAAAGCCAACAAAATAAATAATGCGGAAACGAATCACTCTGTTTGGACCACTCAAGGGGTGCCACATGGGAGAGAGATGTCATATCAATGACATCTGATCTCCTCTTCCAAAAAAAAAAAAAAAAACTTTCCCAAGTGGCACCCCCTTATTGGTCCAAAAAGGGCACCCCCTTATTGGTCCAAAAAGGGCTTCCCTATTTGGATCCATTTCCAAATGATGCACAAAGTCTATAAACAGTGATGATGACACTTGATAAGACTTGCTTTTCATTATTAATTACAATTGTCTAGTATGTAAAAATAAAAATTTATGTATCCTTGCCCATGGGTAGGCACCACCCGGACCAACCCAGTTTGGCCCGTGTCGGGCACGGCCCGAACACGGCTGGGTCGTGGATTAGATTAATCCTAATTTAAGGTGAGTGCAAATTCACTGACGACTAGTGAGTTTGAAGGGATCAGATTTATCATGAGGTATCCCGGTGGAGGTAAAAAGGTCCTGTCAAGCAAATCCGTGAGATGTATGTCTCAGTAGAAACCCCTGTAAGGCGGGATTTGCCCTTTCATCCATTTTATCTTCACATATTTGTGTTCTTCTGTTCTCTCACTGCCTCGATTTTTTCAAGTCCTTTTTCATGGGGTTGCGTGGTTGTTGTAAGCTCAGTGATGCCAACATCTATGGGAAAAGAAGTAAAGCAGAAATAAAAGCGAACAAAAAAATAATGCGGAAACGAATCACCATGTTTGTACCACTCAAGGGGAGGCACATGGGAGAGAGATGTCATATCAATGACATCTGATCTCCTCTTCCAAAAAAAAAAAAAAAATTTTTTCCCAAGTGGCACCCCCTTATTGATCCAAAAAGGGCTTCCTTATTTGGATCCATTTCCAAATTATGCACAAAGTCTATAAACAGTGATGATGACACTTGATAAGACTTGCTTTTCATTATTAATTACAATTGTCTAGTATGTAAAAATAAAAATTTGTGTATCCTTGCCCATGGGTAGGCACGACCCGGACCAACCCAGTCTGGCCCGTGTCGGGCACGGCTGGGTCGTGGATTAGATGTTGTCACGGCCGTTTTGCTTCGCTTTGCCAACTCCAGTTAGATGGAATATGGCAATGGAAAATAAAGACGATTTAGTATTGAAATTTCTTAAATTTAAAAGTTAGGATTTTATTAAATATTTCAAGTTGAGTATGCGTGCGAAACGCAGAATACATATGATCAACATTCAATAAAAAAAGAAAAAGAAAAAGGGAAAACGAAAGGAATCACATAAGGTTAGATGGTTTGGCAATGTGACTATAAATCTCTCTACAGTCTCTCTTAAGCCCTAAAAAGGCCCCTTACAAATACCAAATACCAAATACCAAATACCAAATACCATTGACCTAAAACTTGGTAGTTGGTCCCAATGGACCAATCTAACCCATCTAGTTAACCTCCAATAAGAGACATAAACCCGATCGACATATGTCA
This sequence comes from Cinnamomum chago, assembly GCA_038049695.1. NCBI lineage: Eukaryota > Viridiplantae > Streptophyta > Magnoliopsida > Laurales > Lauraceae > Cinnamomum > Cinnamomum chago. Next base: position 21,331,054 of record CP142462.1, on the reverse strand, counting down.
AACAAGAAAAGTTGAGCTGGCAATCACTAGGTCTGAATTTATTTGTGCGGGGATTCTGAACCATATAGTTCAAAAACTGTGACTCCACTCGCCTTGACACCGTTGAGTCAACTTGGCTCAAGTGGCACTCAGTCAGATGAGCCCAACCGAGTTTCCCAAAAGTTTTGCTGAAATTTCCTGAGTAACTTGACATGCTGGACCTACTTGAAACACGTAATAATGTAAGTACAGGCCCCGCCCACTGATAACTATTGGGATTGTTACTCTGCATATAAGATTTATTGGGATAACTTGGGTCAAGTCAATACGTCCAGTTAAGCTAGACCTCTCTTTAGTCATTGACAAATGACAATCCAGCTGTAGTTTTTGGACTGCTGACATGAAGGTGGCCAAACATTAGAAATTTCAAGCCATGGGCTAGAAATTGGAAACTTGCTTTTCGTTCACAAATCAAGACTTAGCCTTCTTGTCCACGATACATATGATAACTTGGTTGAGCCCATATGCCGGTCAAATTAGACAGGTTACATACAGGTTGGGTTGCATGTAAGTTAAGATTTTCCATTTCCTAGTGGCAAACAGTTCAGGTTGGGAGGGAAATCTGCAAGTTGACACCCGAACTGTAACTAATCTTATTATTAGATGGGATCAGACCCAGCTCCACCCGCTTGTGCAGGGCAGGAATTGTTGGCCCGCATTTGATTTGTGGCCGTTCGAAGGCGGGTCATATTACACAGTCAGATGTGGGGAAAGATCAGTAGTTAGATTGAAGTAAAAGCGGATACCTGATTCTCCGAGTAGCCAGAGGTTTCGGCCTGAGAAAAATTGGATTTGGGACCTTCTTTAAATTCCGATAAATATACGGCCTGAGAAAAACTGGGTTTGGAACCTTCTTTAAATTCTAATAAATATACGGGTCTGGTTCTGGGACTTAAATGGGTCCGGTTTGAGAATCAAGTAGGTTCCAACCCTGTGGACTCATGTAGCAAAAATATAAATAAAAGGAACCATGCTCTATGGTTCAGAGAAAAAAAAAAAAAAGAACAAATCAAGTAAAAAAAAAAAAAAGTTGAAATTGGACCCGAAACTAGACCTGTTACTCGAACTGGAACATGTTTTGAGCCGGAATTGAAACCATCCTTGGCTTAACGGTTCCATTTCCATTTCCAGTGTGGAACTGGCTTTGACCCCCCCTACCCATTTGTATCCCTAAGTTTAGGTCATAGACCATAAGTCTGAATCCCTAGGCCCTGACCCAACTTTTCATAGAGAAAAAGAAACAACCCTCTGAGATCAGGTTCTTTTTTTTTTTTTTCTCCGATAAGAAGATCAGGTTTTAGGGGACAGTCGATAGATGTCTGTTCTCCAGTGATGCCCCAAAACTTGGACCACTCATCCATTACAAGAAATGTGGGCTGGCCTAGGCAAAACTTACCAAGCCCAGGTCTTATTGGGCCAGGACTATGTGGCCTTTGTATTGCTCGAGTCAATGGAGAGCCTTTCTTAATAGTTATCAGTGAAAGAATGACATTATTTATAAGAAAAACAACGACAGCATGAAGGTTCCCTAAACATTATGTGTTAAAAAATTAATTATGGGTAGTATTTTCATGGTAACATAACCTTTTAGCTCGGTTTATGTCATGTAAAAATGTCCATTGTGCTTTAGTCTTGATCAATGTTGTTCGTTTTTAGAGTCCATCACTGTTGCATCTCCATTCAATTTCAACTGTGTTAAAGCCAGTGATGCACTAGATAATGTACAGTTGTCGAGATTTCTCCTAAAATCATGAGGTAATGTGGCTTGGAGAAAAAGGGGAGATTAAGGCTTGGATTAATGTGTAGATCTTATCAAAATGAGCATGCAAGTGAAAATGGATCGATTGAGTTCAAAAAGCTCTAAACAATATTGGCCATCTATTCTAGTCAAAAGATTTGACCACAAATTGCTCTGCTTGACCCAACAACCCATTCAAAGCGAAAGTAAGAAAAAAAGACAGGAAAGGACACCACTAATGGTTAATAATGTTTGGATGGACTGCGAATTGATGTAAAGTGAGGTGAAGCATATCAAATTAAAAGAGAATAAAATATATAGTGTTATGATAGTCTTTTATTTTTAGTTATTTCGATTGAGATTTTTTTTTTTACTTTTTGTGTAAAAAGATGAATTTTTTTCTTTTTTTTTTTGTCATTTAGTAGAGAAAGGAGGTTTCTTTTTTACCATATTTTTTTTAAAAGAATGAGGAAATTTTAAATTTGTATACTTTTGATATGACCCCTTGATCTTTTCTTTGTATGGTTAATGGAGGCTTTACCATACTTTAAGTTTACTAATAAAGTGCCAAACACTACCTCATCTTATACAAGTTAAAAATAAACAAAATAGTTAATTTTAATTAATTTTAATCATTTTTTAACATAAGTTTCAATTCTCATCAAATGCAATATTAAGCATCCAGTAAATTGAGATGTGAAAGAAAAAACCCAGGAAAGTAAGGATTCTTCTATAACTATCGTGAAGTCAAAGAAGTAGTCTGCAGAAGCACTATGCTAGTTGTCATGGACTAGGTGGAAATTTCCACGAAAGATACAAACAGGACCATCATTTTCATTTGTAAGTGGAAGTTGAACGATTCAATGAATTTCACTCTCGACTAGAGAGACATTGGGGCATTATTTATTTATTGGGACGAAACGAGGATCTTCGAGTGGATTCAAGCTTGCATGCCACACCCATTTTCTCCCTTCTCTCAGTAGAGCTCTCTTTGATCAACAACGAAAAGTCCATAACTCTCTGAGAGAGAGAGGGAAATAAAAATGAAAGGGCGTCATTTAATAGTATTGCTTTCTTTTCTTCTTCTTCTTGCAGGGACGACTCTTCCCAAGGGTGTTGCTCGAGCAAACTCAGCCTTAGTAGAGGGGCTCAATAATGAAGACCGGCCTTTTGCCATTTCTGAAAAAAATAGAATGCTTAAAGGTGATTGTGTGATTCGTAGATCACTTCAGCATGGAGGGCCGGGTACAGGTGATCATGGTGCACCCGGGGGGCCGCCCGGATCAACGCCGTGATATTGGAGGTGATCTCTCATTCTCTCTTACTCGCTTGGATCTTTTTAAAGTCTCACGTTTAAATTGAACTCCCTTTTAAAGAGTTCATTTGGAGTTTTTTGTTTGGTGAAAGGTTTAATAAACTTCTTGTTGGTGAAAGGTTTAATAGCAAGTCTCTTTGTTGCATCTGGCAGCTAGCTCTCGTAAACTGTTTACTTGTATTATCTAACAATTTCAAAAGCCTCTGCATTATTTGTTCTTACTCAAACCTCCCTTGACACAGCATTATTACAAAAAAAAAAAGAAAAAAAAAAAGGGTAGATTAGTAAGGACAGGCTCTCTTCAAATATGTTAATCTTGTCCTTTTTTTTTTACCAATCAATCCTTAACCCACATGAATTATCTTCTTAGCTGACAAATGAATGACTGTTTGATGAGACAGAGTTCTTTTCAAAAGGATGAAGAAGGAAATGTTCCAAACATTAAATGGATTCTCAAATGGAAGGAAGAAGGGATTCAAAAAGTTCCTATTTATAATATGAATTGGTTCTCAAGAGGGAGAAGATAGGATCAAAGTAGGAAATGGGTTTTGTAAAGAAGTCACCAGTAATTTTGTGAAAAAGTGCATATGTGGAATCTCAATGGATTACCAAACAGAGAATGAGTTCTTTGAGGAGATGGATTTTGTCAAGCATATAAACTTTCGAATAATTTCCATAAAATCACCGTAAACATGAAAAGAATAAATCCTCCCAATTTATACACGGTAATATCCATATTATTCAAATTCAAACCCAGTCCTAAAATCTCTAACAAATATCTATTTTATCTCTAATAACCAAACCAACCTAATCCTATCTCTAACATCCCCCCTCAATCACATGATTGTTTTAGAGAAAAACGATCTGTGATTGGTAACATGAAAATAAAACCCTTTGATCTCAGAAAGACAAATCACTTAAGATTTAAGATTTCTTTTAAACGATTTTTATGTTTTCTTGGAAATCATTGTCTGTCCATGGATCCATTATTGTCGCAACCTATTCTTTTTTATTATGTCGGTGCCGGTGGCCCACTAGATCAGATCTGTTGTGATTTCTTCCAGAATATTCGATCATGCAATTTGATGAAGTTGACGAGATCGTAAGGCTTGAGTTGATGGATGGATAAGAGAGGATGCAAGTGATGGTGATAATTGTAGAAATGCGGAAATGGGGTCATACCGGCTAGATCACAGGATCATTGCTGGGCCCCAGTTCTGATATAATAAAGAATTTCTTTAGCTAACCATTCATACCAAAATCTCGAGGCATTAGTCGATGCATCAGCAAAAATACTTTTTAACATTCCCCTTTGGGTGGAGCCCACTCTTCAACACTCCCCCTCAAGTGGAATCCAGTCAGTTCACTTTTTGGCGACATGCATTTTTTTTTGTTCCGAGTTGTTTCTCCTGGGATTTGAACCCGCTCGGTTGGCTTTGATACCATATAAACTTTCAAATAATTTCCATAAAGTCACCGTAAATATGAAGAGAAGAAATCCTCCCAATTTATACACGGTAATACCCACACTCGTCAAATTCAAACCCAATCCTAAAATCTCTAACAAATATCTATTTTATCTCGAATAACCAAACCAACCCAATCCTATCTCTAACAAAGCAGATAGAGAAGGTATTATTAGGAAAATGAAGTGGGTTCTCGAGAGGAAACAAAATGAATTGTCCCACATATGAAGTGGGTCCTCAAAAGGATGTAAACAGGATCGAAGTAGGCGCTCACTACACCAAAAATCGGAAATTGGAATGGAAAAGCGTTCCTAATCCTTCCGTTCCTAATCCGTTAAAGTGTTCCAATTTCCGTTCCAATTTGGATTAGGAACGGTTGGTACCAAATTGGAACGGAAATTGGAACACTTTAACGGATTAGGAACGGAAGGATTAGGAACGCTTTTCCGTTCCAATTTTCGATTTTTGGTGTAGTGGCTGTTCCAAATATGAGGTCGGCTCTGTATTTGAATATGCAAATCATGGAATTAGTGCAAACCCTATTGGTATTTGATAGAATCCATCGACTTTCATGTGATGTCGGACTTTTCGTCTCCGATAAGAAGTAAAGATTGACATAGGCTAGACCATCAAAGCCCAGCTTGTAATGTGCCAACACTATTTGGCATTTTGTATAGATCTAGTCCATGAAGAGCCTCTTGTATGTTCTTAGTGTTAGATTGTATGTCCTCAATTTAGTGGATGATGTGAATAAATTGATTTATTTTATTAATTAATTTATGATTTCATGCTTTATTCATGTGATGAATTGCATTTTTCTATATGATCGCACATAACTGATATAAAACGACATGATAGTTCATGAAATGAACTGGAGTACTCCACAAGTATATTAAATGGAATCCATGTGTGTGGATGAGATTCACACATAAGATATACTTGAAGTAATTTCATAAACAGTTATGAGACTAAGCATCTCATATGAATAAGGTTGTAGCACCTCAGTCACTATGAGATACTGTGGCTTGTCTCAACCATTAGAGTGTAAGACTCTGGATTGTTGTGCTAGTATATTGGATGTACTGAAGGACCATGAGTAGCACCTTATGCAATTCTGTCTTTGATTAAAGACTGCTCTCATAATTTCCAAGCAATGTGCTCTTAATCCTCAGAGATTAATAGACTAAGTTTCTACTATGCATTTACTTTGAGTTATCCAAGAGTGATGCCAACTGTAGGTTAACACCTCGGAATCTCGGGTACGTGATAGTGGGGTTGTGAAAATAAATAATTCTTAAGATGGAATCTATCCTCTAAGAGAGAATTATCCCCTTGTGCCAATTATCATTGGTAAGTGCGCACCCATCACAATTAAGAGTTAATTGGATGGTGTTGATGATTACTGTGATTAATTGGGTCACAAGGATAATAAGATGTGAATATAATTTTGTTGGATAGATTTATCCAATAGATCAATGGATATAATTGATGGAGGGACCTACTTGCAGTAACTGGGAAGATTGGGGTTTTCTTGTAAATATTCCTAAGACCGGAGTTCAATTACATTTATGAAGTGGACTTATTGGCAATTAACTATTGTTCCAGAGTTCACATGAGATGTGGGTTCCATATTTTCAGATGGAGCTAGATTTTAAGGAATCCCTAGTGGTCTAAAAAGAGAAGGTTATGACCAATTGAAACTCTTAAGGAAATGAGTAGTATGATATATAGTAAGAATAGAAGTGAGACTTCTAATTCGGGACAAAGAGGAGGTGCTCCATAAACTATAAATAAGAGGAGAGGGATAGGGATCTATACACACAATCTCATAAGTCGTCTCCCTCTCTCTCCTCTGGTTTCTTTCTATAGTGCAAGGGTTTTCTTCTCCTTAGAGATCCCATCATTCTCTTCGAGAAGTTCTCTACTAGAGGGTCATAGCATGGAAGAGTACAAAGGGAAAGGAGATCAAGTCCGCGAAAAGAGTTTTCGAAGAGATCAAGTATTCAAGTTCTCAATTTGAACGCAACTAAGCTCCAAATGTATAGATCTACAACGTCTTTAATTTAGTAGATTTTGTTGCATTTGCTTTTTTTTTGTTCATCTATCTTCGTGATAGATCATTGATCTTAATAGTTGAGACTAGGTTTTTAAATTTTGAAATTGGGTCCTCAGCCTTTTTGGTGCTTGATCCCTGCTTTGAGTGGGTCAGAAGTTTTTAAAACCCACCTAGAAGGCCCACCTCCTTCCAACAATTAGTATCAGTGCAATCCCTAAATTCTCATCCCTTCAAATCAGTTTTCAAGATCTAACCTCTAAATGAGATGTAGAGTGGATGGATCTAGGGTTGTGAAGTATCAATTTTTTGTTTTTTTCTTGTATATTAGCATTATATCCAATCTTCAGCTTTGGGACAGCATGGATAGAATCCCGGTTTTCAGCAAATCCGTACGACGGCGTTGAGCGGGCTCCACCCCACTCGAGAAGACCTAGTCTCTACGAGTTGGGCGCTCGAGCGAGTTCCAGCCAGCTTGAGCGAACCTAGTCTTTGTGGAGTGCCCGCTCGAGCACGCATGTTGCTGCTTTTTTTTGCAACTCGAATTTTTGTCATGAGATGACATATGGAGTGGTTCCTAGCCCGTCCCTTCTGTGATTTTGGTTGTATCTGATACTAATCTTATAGGTTTTTGTCCTCTCCATGTGGCCCTACTAGTTTCTATTTTTTTTCTATTTATTGGTTATTTTGGGCAGTTTGTGAAAGGTATCATGGTTTCCTTGGTTTTCTGCGAAAGGGCAAGGCATGATGGTTTCCGTAATCCCTTTTTATTTCCATTAATAGACTTCCATGTAAATCTTAATTTTTAGATATATGAATTTATGTAATTCTCAGTTTGTAAATTCCAGTGGGCTTTCAAGACAAGATAGTTGGTGATGATAGACTTTAAACTAAAGAGTCTGGTGATGACCAAAGAGCTTGGAGATGCTTAAAGAGTTTGAGGAATCCCAAAGAGTTTGGAAATCTGAGAAGTTCAAGACATTCTTTCCACATTGGGCCATGTGGAGGAGAGGACTTACTGAATTTAGATTTTCTACTTTTGCATGGATACTTGCTTTATTGGGATTTTCTATATTTTGCATGATTTCTTACTTTATTTAGCATGTTTTGTTAGTTTCCAAAATCTATCCAAATGTAACACCCCGACCCGCTTTAATTTCGTTTGAGTTAATTAATTGAGATTAGTATCTTAATGGAGGTTTTGAATGTATTTGGGCTTGATCAGGCATAATTAGTTGGGTTTGACCATTTACTAAGTAGACTATGACCTTTTGGGAGTGTTTTTTGTTTATATGTGGATTTAGATTTTTATGGGTTTTGGGTGCATTGCATAAAGCATAGCATGGGCTTTGGTTTTTGTGTTTTGACCAAATGCATTCGGATCCAATTTGGCCCATTTAGTAGCCAAAAGCCTCTTTTTGACAATTATGTAACTTAGTGGGACTTGCATGCAAACCCCAAAAAAATCCTCATTTAAAACTCCATTCCAACAATTTTCTCCTTCTTCATTTATTCCAACTGAGTCTCTTATTCTCTATTTCTCTACAACTTCTTCTTCTTCATCTCCCCCTCATCTCTTCTAAATCTAGAGCTTGCATGTGAGATCCCTCAACTCCATCTTCTTTAAGTACTCCTCCTATACCCACTTGATGGTGTGATCTTGAGTGAACTTCATCTCTCTTGCATGTGAAGAAATCCATCTCCATTATATCTTCCTACTTCTCTACGACAAGGTCTTCAACTCTCAAGTCAAGGATAACCTTGTTTTCATTTCTCAACACTTTTGGTAAGATTTTTTTATTCAAGACTCATGTCTCCTTGTTCAAATCCGAATTTGGAAGGCTATATTGGTGTTGCATATGGATTTCAAGCACAATCTTTTCATTCACCATTGTAGGGCTTCATCTTCTCCATTACATTTGGGGTGTTTTTTCTTTTCTTTTGGAGAGCTTATATTTGGGCAATAAAGCTTGATTTTTAGCTTGGATTGTCATTATTAGCTTCAAGAACCATAAGACAAGTAATCACTTATAAAAATGTGCATGTTTTTATCTATTTATGATTCTTGCAATGGATCTCATTCTAGATTACTCAATTTTAGCTCATTTTGTTTCTTGCTTAAAAATTGGTTTTAGATTTGTAAGTGGTTATGTGAGATTTTGTCATTTGTTGTTTCTCTTGTTGGACATGTTGTTATGAGGTTTGGAATGAGCATTGGAGAGTCATTTTGTGTACGAAAATGTCTCATGGAAGGCCTAAAGGCATTGGAGCTCAAAGTACCCACAAACAAGGTCATTCTGGGCTTTGTTTGCATGAAGGGAGTCACCAGGCCGCTAGCCAACCCCACCAGCGGTTACTTTTCCCGAGAGCATAAGTTTTGACGGCCCAGAACTCAGTCAGAAGGCGGCTGGCCGAGTGGTGACTGACCTGGATACTCAGCTAGCCGACTGATGACTTTAAACGACCATAGCTTTTAATCCGTATGTCCAATTTTTGAGTTCTACATATTGTTGGAAAGATCTTGGAATGTAGAATTCATCGGTCCATATAATTTTATGATTAGAGGTTAGGGAAGGTAGGGGATATCTGAATAAATAAATTTAGCCTTATAACTTGTGCTACCCACATCGTACTTAGGTGAACTGGGTGGTTTTGTTGGAATCAGTTAATAGGATGCTTGGGTGCTTATGGACCTAGTTATGAACCTTAGCATTGGATCCTTGAACCCTAAATCATTCCCAATAGACTTGTAATTCATGTGGGTGCGGTGTGAGCAACCGTACACCCACAAGGAACCTCTTGTTCTTCGTATTTATGATCCAAACCAAATGCGTTATACTAAGAGATTTGGCATCTAAATTAAGTAACACCAAGGGTTCCTTTGTAGGCCACTAACGCCGGAATCATATCCTTAGTACTACACCGAGTTGGACGGTGAAGACCACGAGTGTTCCCAAGACCATAGGATTGGATTGTTTCATATCTTGATTCCCTCTATGATTTATGTACATACACTGCATTCCATTACCAGTATTCCCGTATGACTTGATCAAACGTCTGTTTAATTATTGATATCTTGTTAGGTACCTGTTCATGTTAATTTAGCTTTCGTTTCTGTTCAGCTACAATTATGATAAGTCTTGATTATGTACCCTGCTATGATTTGATTTGTATATATTCTGTTATTTTGTACATTTCGTTCCTCGAGTCGGCACCACTTGGCTTCAACTCTATCTAAGTCGGACATGGCTAAGTGTGGGTTTAGTTATATTTTTGGCCCTCTGCAGATGAGATTATATTCTAAGGGTTGACCAACACCCTAGGTCCACGATGGAGAGTTTCGATCCCTCTATCTCCTTGTGGCACCATTCTGTTCTATTATATTTTCTGCTCTCACTTTATATTCATGTTTACATTGTTAAATTGGGAGAATATAGCTAATGTGGACGTGCCATTTAGTTCTGCTATTGTGTATATCTGTCAATTATGATTCGTACGTCTCATGCTTACTCATGCTCAGATTTGCCTAGTGTTCATACTTTGACCTCTTATGATTTATTTATGTCTACATACTCATTTGTCACATGTTATATGATTTATATCTGTTTATCTTGCTTACCCTAGTCTAATGGTATTGCACTTGGCGTTACAGGTGAGTACCTAGATGCCACCACCCTGGAGATCCACGAGGAAGAGGAATCTCCCCGTCACGTAGCTGAATGGACTTCTGATGACGTCTTATAGACATCTACACGCTGAGTTAGACGTAAAATGACCCATGGATTGTGGCTTGGATTACCACATCTTTTGTTATAGTTTATGAACTTGTTTAGTCTATGGCTTGTAAACCTAAACTTAACTTGCTTCTTTCTCTCTCTATCTTTAGCTCTTAAACTTGATCCTTTAATCTATGCTCATGAACTATTATGCTCTATATCTTGATGGATATGATATTATTTGTTTACGATTGGTTAGTTATTTGATAAAATTATACAGGTGAAAATACATATACACGGAAATTTGAACCTCACACGTGATATCCTGAGAGTGAATCCCGTCCGTGGGGACGAACGGTTAACAAATTTGACTCGAATCCCCATACGAGAGTAAATCGCTCCTCAAGATGAGTGCATTCTGGGGTTGGGGTGTGACACAAAACACAACTGTCATGGTAATTGGTCAAATCAATTTAATGTTTGTGAAGGGTTCTAAATAAGAAATTAGTGTCGGTGCACCCATGAGATGGACCCGCTGGAAACACTAATCTTGTTAACCGGACTTTCCATTGTTTTAGATTTGACTTGGATGCAATTATTATTCTTATCAATAAATGATTTGATGTTTATATTATGTGGGCATTTAGACCTAAAAGAAAATACTCCATACTAAAATATTAAGTGGGAGCAGGGCATTTAAATTTAGAAATCCCCATGGTTTTCGATTGTATGTCCATTGTTAGGGATGCAGGTGCATCGCGCCATCTGATAATGGTCTTTCCCCATAGAGGGCATTTGTTTTAGCTGGTCACTAGATATGGATCTCCTTAGGATAGCGTTGGTGAGATAGGGTAGGGGTGCTACTCGTAATGGTTGTCATGCAATGCTAATCGGTGGGTCACACTTAACTAAAATAGTGATGTAGTATCACCAAGGATTTGCCTCATGTATTTTATAAACCAAAGTTTAATCGGAAGTCACACGTTATTTGGTATGAGATACCTAGATAATAATGGGTGATAGGGGATAATGGAATATTAGTCTTAGACCTATATTAGACTGATATTGATCCGCTCAATCTAATGAGCATCTGCTCTCCCCAAAGAGGCATGACTGGAGGGATTGGAATTCCGATGCATGCTGAATTTTAGTGGTTAGAGGAATTCATAAATTTGGTAGAATGCAAAACCCTTATGTCATTTAAATTTATTAATTGCATGTATGGTTGTATGCAACAGTTTTTCAAGCATGAATTCATCTACCTTTAATCCCCGGGCGACCATCCCATACCAAAATAAATTGGTGGGATCCAATTATATGGACTGGAAGAGAAACATGGATATTGTTCGGACCGCTAGAGGATTCAAGTCTGTCCTCGCAGAGTGCCCTCAGGAACCTATGCCAGATGCACCCCAGGATCAGAATGACCTTTATACCAAATGGTTGAAAGATGATGAGATAGCCAGAAGTTACATGATGACATCTATGTCAAGTGTATTACAACACCAACATGAATCCTTTAAGACTGCATCTGAGATTATCTCTAACTTAAAGGAGATGTTTGGGGGACCAAGGTAGGGCTGCTAGACGGGCACCCATGAAGATTGTAATTAATGAGCACTAAGATGGCTGAAGGGACCTTAGTTCAGGAACACGTTCTAAAAATGATGGACTTAGTGAAAGAGTTGGAGGTCCAGGGTGATGAGATTGATGTAGAATCTCAGGTTGATATTATCCTTGAGTTGCCGCCAAACTCATTTAAAAATCTCAGGCTCAACTATAACATGAATAAAATGAGTTTGACTTTAGTTGAGCTTTCTAGCCAGATGGTGGCAGCGGAGGGTATAATCAAACAACCAAGTGCCAATATGACAAAAAAGTCATTTGCCAGGTCCAAGCTGAAAGGCAAGGGCCAAAAAAGCAAAACGAAATCGGTCCCCAAAGGCCAAAGGGTGGATGCTAGTCCTAATGGAGGTATAGCCAAAACTAATAAGGGCTAGCTCATGTGCTAAGCCCAAGGGAAGGTGTTTCCATTGTGGTATGACAAGGCTCTTGAAGCAGAATTGTCTTGATTATCTATCAAAGAAAAAGACCACCAGTATGATTGAGTCACTTGTTTATGACATTAGTTTTGCAACTCATACTTCAAAATCCTAGTGTGTTGACTTCGGTGCAACTAATCACATTTGTAATTCATTACTGGGGTTCTGGAAAACCAAAAGGCTTAGTGACGGCAAGATCATTGTCAACTTGGGATTGGATGTTAAGACAGAGGCTGTTAGTGGGAGTGCTTACCTTATGTTAATCTAATCCAAAATTAATTTTGTCATACATTCTATATGTACCATCTTTAAGGTGGGATTTAATTTCAGTTTCAAGTTTAGTGAATAATAGTTATTATGTTAACTTTGGTACTGAAGTGGTTATAAAGAGGAATGATAACGACTCTATATTTGAATTAATGGAATTTATTATTGGTAAGTGCGCATCCATCTCAATTAAGAATTAATTGGATGGTATTGATGAATAATGCGATTAATTTGGTCATAAGGATAATAATAAGATGTTGATCTAATTTCGTTGGACATATTTATTCTAATAGATCTATGGATATAATTGATGGAGAGGCCTACTTGCAGTAATTGAGAAGATTATAGTCTTCTTTTCAATATTTCTAGGACTAGAGTTCAATTGCATTTATATAGTGGATTTATTGATAATTAACTGTGGGTTTGGAGATCACATGAGCTGTGGGGGTCCAGATTTTCTATTGGAGCCGGACTCTAAGGAATCCCAAGTGATTCCCATGCTAGCCCTAATAAGAGAAGGTTACTAATCCAATTAGGGAAAGGATGATGGATATATATGTTAAGAATAGAAGTGAGACTTCTAATTCTAGACAAAGGGGAGGTGCTCCATAAACTATAAATAAGAGGAGACGGTAAGGGATCTCCATACACAATCTCATAAGCTCCTCTATCTCTCTCTCTTCTTTATCTCTCTCTCCTTTGGTTTCTTTCTAGAGTGCTAGGGTTTTATTCTCCCTAGAGATCCCATCATTCTCTTTGGAAAGTTCACTACTAGAGGGTCATAGCATGGAAAAACACAAAGGCAAAGGAGATAAGATCCGCGAAAAGGGTTTTCGTAGAGATTAGGTATTCAAGTTCTCGATTTGAGCGCAACCAAGCTTCAAAGGTATAGATCTACAACCTATTTAATTTAGTAGATCTTGTTGCATGTGCTTGTTTGTTTTTCTTGATCTGTCTTCTTAATTGATCATTGATCTTAATGCATGAGACTAGGGTTTAGATTTTTGGATTGTGTTTTCAGCCTTTTGGGTGTCTGATCCCTACTTTGAGTGGGTCAAATTTTTTTGAAACCCACCTAAAAGGCCGACTTGCTTCCAACAGTTAGTTGTTTGTTAACGAGGGCATCATTAGTATGTAGCCCAAATCCACCAATCCCAGCTCATAATGGGCTAAAACTATTTGGCCTTTTGTACTGATCTAGTCCATGAAGAGGCTTTCATGTAAGTTGCTAGTTGATAATTAATGATGGAATTATTCGTTAAAGAACAAAGACGGGTTTAAGTTCCATTTAATCAATGAAGCTTTTAACATTAGTAAGCAATTATTAGTGAAGTATATAAAGATAATTGATTTGAATCTTTTTCCTAGAGATATTTCATGACATAATTTGGGGGTTTTTGGCATATTAGATCTCTTTAAATTCAATTTTTTCAATTTCATGACTGAAATTTAGATAATGTAATCAGAGTCGCTTGACTCTGGTCAATATTTTTAATTTTTTTTTGCACCATATATGATATCACTGGATTTATCAATTTCTGTATCAAACACATTTTGCAACCATCAAGCGAATTCATTTTTTTACAGAACATGAAAAATGATATCTTGTGAAAAGTAAATACACATTTGACCACCATGTCTCGAGTCCTATTGTTTGAAAATTTATTTCTTAAGATCCTGCGTAAAAAACATTACATCATGGGATTTATAATCAATTTTTGTGACATGCACTGTTCTGATGTGTTAGATTGTGTGTCTCAATCCATTAGTTGATATAATAAATTGATTAATATCTTTATTTATCAATAAAATCATGCTTTCCTTTCATGAGGTGAATGGTGATTTATTACTTAATGCACATGACCAATACATATGACATAATAGTTCATGAGATGAACCGGGTCCCATTAGTATATTAGATGTGATATATGTATATGGATGAGATCCACATACGGGAGATATGTGTAGCAAATCTTATACTTAAAAATATCTTCACAACCATTGATGAGACTGGGCATCTCATGTGATAAGGTTGCAGCACTTTGATCACTATGAGATAGTGTGATTTGTCTCGATCATCAGAATGTAAGATTCTTGATCATAGTGTTGGTACATTGAATGTATTGAAGGACCATGAGAAGCACCTTATGAAATACTGTCTCGATTTAAGGACTGCTCTCATAATTCCCTAGTAATAGGCTCTCAATCCTGAGACATTGATGAACTCAAGTTTCTGTCTATTCATTTGCTTTGAGTCACCAATGAATGAGGTCAACTGTAGGTCAATACCTCGGTGTCTTGGGTACATGGTAGTAGGACTGTGGGAACATGTGGGAACATCCAATGGTCAAGATGGATCTATCTATATTATCCCCTTGTGCCAATTAATGGATTTGTCATTAGTAAGTGCGCACCCATCTCGATTAAGAGTTAATTGGATGGTGCTGATGATCATTGTGATTAATTGGGGCTCAATGATGATGGGCCGCGCCCCTCCGTTCCTCCTCCGCTGCCATCCGTCCCGGGTCTGTCGGGGTTCGAAAGGAGGGAGAGGGAAGAAAGAAAGGCGGGTATAAACATTTTGTGGGTATGCCAGATTTTCTGTTCTACTTGGAATTTAGAGTAGTGATCCTGAGATTCACCTTCACAAGTAGAAAGGAAATCAACTTTTTCCTAACTTTCCATTGCACACATATTTTAAAGAAAAGAGACAAGTTTGTTTTGAATGCCGTGAGAGGCGATTTTCTTTGTTTGCCGTGAAAGGCGATTTTGGTGCCGTGAAAGGCGGTTTACAAATCTCATCAATAATGAAAAGACAAGAAATGTGAATTTTGTGTCTCTTTAAGAAAAAATACAATACAATAGAAAAGAAAGAAATGGAATCTAACTTTTCATGCGATTGTGGGGGACCCGTTCAAATCGACGGTCGCGAGTCATGTATGGACTCCGCCATCGTCCTTCAGATGAGAACTTTGATGCTTGATTTCTTGGCTTGGCTCCAACCTCAGATTTTTAGAGGATAAGGACCAAGGTAAGGTCCTATATCCGGTAAAAAGCTGAGTAGATGGGCTGAAAAGCCGCATCTAGCCATGTTGGATAGAAGGAGAGGTGGCCTTGGGGGGGTGGCCCCCCAAGGGGCTTTGATCACCTTGTAGCGCTTGTTGTAGTAGAGTTTTCTTGAAGGAGCAGAGTTGTAGAGATTTCTCCGAGGATTTTTGAATGATTTTCTGGCGATTTTTTCTGGACCTGTTTCCCTTGGAATGGCCTCCTATTTATAGGCATTTGGTAGCCATTTAGGAGAGTTTATGAGCATTTATGGTATTAATGCTCATGATGGGGGGAGTTACAAGTTTTTAATTTCTTGATTTGGTAACTCCTTTTTCCTTGAATTTGATTGGCCGATGGAGAGTGATGGGCATTTAGTTGCATTTAATCTCCATGATGAGGGGAGTTTCATGGTTTTAATGCCATGAATACTTGGATTTGTAACTCCCATTTGCTTGCTTTTGATTGGGCCGTCCAAGATAATGAGTTAATGACTGTAATAAGTTGCCATAAACAAGTCAATTAACAGCATTAAATGGTCTCCCGGTCGCTTGAAGAGTCACGGGCCGCGTCGCATCCTTTGGAATTCTTTTGGCGATGATCATCGATGGATCTTCATGTTGATCGACATCGGATGATCATGCAATTTCAGACTTTGTTTAATATCAACAAGCCGGCGACATCTGTCTAGTCGATTTCTCGATCGGTCGGGCAGAAAGTGCATTTTCTTGATCGGTCGGTTGACAATTTTGAGGTGTCGGATGATGATTCCATGATTCTGGCGGCGGATCCACGATGTCGACGAAGATCGACGGATTTCATGCTCAAAAAATCAGAATTTGGAAAAATCACAGGGGCCAATCAACTCGGAACGCAAAAGATACCCAAAAAACGGGGTTTTTGGGTGAGGTCCGGCGGCCCGGACCTCCATGGTCGCCAGCGACCATGGGCCTTGGCCCATTTTTTTGGCCGCCTTTCGGTCGCCTTTTCTTCGCCGTTTTTCGTCCGTTTTCGCTCCTGTTTTCTTCTGCATTTTTCTTGGAATTTCCTCTCATTTATTGGCTGGATTTCCCTCAAGAAAACCTGAAGAGAATCCGTGCAAATCAGATCGCAAAGTTTCCTATTTTCCGGAAAAGCCGAAGACTTTGCCGTGGAGAACTGCCGATTTTTTGTCAAGCGTCGAAATTAGGTCAAACGATGTCGGAATGACCTGAAATTCGACGTGTAGCTTCTTGAGCAGTAGACGAGACCAACCATAGGCTTTTGTTCAGGTTTTGAAGCCGCTTGGGGTCCCGCAAACGCTTGACTTTGATTTCACTACGAGGGAAATGCCGAGCTTTGACTTTCGGTCAAACGATGTCCGATTGACCTAAAATTTGATGGGTAGCTTCCTCATCAGTAGATAGGACCAACCATAGGCTTTTGTTTGATTTTTGAAGCCATTTGGGGTCATGAAAACGCTTGCCTTTATTTCACCGCGACTTTGCTGTGGAGA
The DNA here is from genome assembly GCA_038049695.1 of Cinnamomum chago. NCBI lineage: Eukaryota > Viridiplantae > Streptophyta > Magnoliopsida > Laurales > Lauraceae > Cinnamomum > Cinnamomum chago. The sequence continues at coordinate 21,313,878 of CP142462.1, read as the reverse complement.
ACTGCCGATTTTTTGTCAAGCGTCGAAACTAGGTCAAACGATGTCAGAATGACCTGAAATTCGACATGTAGCTTCTTGAGCAGTAGACAAGACCAACCATAGGCTTTTGTTTGAGTTTTGAAGCCGCTTGGGGTCTCGCAAATGCTTGACTTTGATTTCACCTCGAGGGAAATGCCGAGCTTTGACTTTTGGTCAAACGATGTCCGATTGACCTGAAATTCGACGTGTGACTCCCTCATCAGTAGATAAGACCAACCATAGGCTTTCTTTTGAGTTTTGAAGCTGTTTGGGGTCATGCAAACGCTTGCCTTTGTTTCACCGCGAGGGAAATGCCGAGCTTTGACTTCCGGTCAAACGATGTCCGATTGACCTGAAATTCGACGTGTGACTCCCTCATCAGTAGATAAGACCAATCTTAGGCTTTCGTTTGAGTTTTGAAGCTGTTTGGGGTCATGCAAACGCTTGCCTTTGTTTCACCGCGAGGGAAATGCCGAGCTTTGACTTCCGATCAAACGGTGTCCGATTGACCTGAAATTCGACGTGTGACTCCCTCATCAGTATATAAGACCAACCATAGGCTTTCGTTTGAGTTTTGAAGCTGTTTGGGGTCATGCAAACGCTTGCCTTTGTTTCACCGCGAGGGAAATGCCGAGCTTTGACTTCCGGTCAAACGATGTCCGATTGACCTGAAATTCGACGGGGAGCCTACTGGAGTCATTTTGAGATGATCCACAAGCTCCGAATTGGGTGCTATGGTCCCGGGGTGTTCCGCCGCCGGTAGGCTTAATTTTTTTCCCGAGCATCGAAAGTGGGTCAAACGTTGTCAGAATGACCTGAAATTTGATGCGCAGCCCTTTGGAGGTATGCAGAAGCTGCCCATGTGCTCCGTTTGATGAGTGATGGCCCTGGTAGTTCTCGCTACCTAAGGCTTGATTTTGCTGTTCGAGAGTTGACGGAGTGTCAAACGGTGTCGGTTTGACTTGAAACTTGACATGGAGCCTTTTGGAGGTATTTTGTAACCATCCGTAGGCTCTGATCGAAGATTTGAAGTCTTCGACACTGTCGCCGCCGGAAGCTGCTGCTCAGCTGTTGGAGAAGTGAAGTTAGGCCGAATGATGTCGGAATGGCCCGAAACTTCATGTGTACCTCTCTTTTGGTTGTTTTGAATGACCTTGCAGTTTTTGTTTGATTCTGACAAGATTTGATGCTTGAAGTGGCGCCTGCCTATTTTTGGTAGGATGCGGCTCCATGTAGCTTTTGATGTGAAGAGGCAAAGTGACATTTTTGGTGTCAACAAATGATAATAAGATGTGGATCTATGATTGGATGGGACATATTCATTCCAATTGATCCATAGATATTGATAGAGGGGTCTACTTGTGGTAATTGGAAAGTTTAGGATCTTCATTGTAATTTATTCCTAAGACTGGAGTGCAATTGCATTTATATAGTGGTTTTATTTGCAATTAATTGTGGGCCCGGATTGCACATGAGATGTGGGGTCGCGTGTCCCTTTAAGGAATCCCTAGCGGTCCCCACGCTAGCCCAAGATATTAGAAAGATTCTATTCTTACTTGAACTCTAAAAAGGAAGTAATTAGAAAGTTACTATTTCAATTTGAAGTGGGACTTCTAATAGTGGTAATAGTAAGTTACTAACTTTTATGGAAGTGTGACTTCTAATGCAATTAGTAAGAGAGTCTTAAGAGGAGATTTGAGGGCTATAAATAAGGGAAGAAACCCCTTGGACGTCCAACATATATCCCCACCTAGGGATTCACACCCAACCCTTGTTTGTGCAAGTGTTGCACATCTCTTCCTTCTCTTCTCTCTCTTCTAGTTCCTTGGAGTTTTTAGTAGGGTTTTCTCTTGGAGAGCCCACTAATCTTCTTGAGAAAAGAGATCTGATAGAGGGTCATAGCGTGAAAGACAACAAGGTCTTGGAGGTCTCTAATTTCTTCAAGAAAAGTTCTTGATCAAGTTGATTGTCTTCTCCTTCATTAGAGCACTACTGGGCTCCAAAGGTATAATCTACTTCTCTATTTATTGTGGATTATTTTGGATGCATGTAGTTGCTTATTTCTATCTTTTAGATAAGTTTTATCGATGTACTTGATTGATGAGAATGAGGGATTGCATCCTGAATTGAGTTTTGTAGCCTTATGGATAGTTGATCCCTGAGTCAAGCAGGTCAAAAGTTTTGAAAATCAATCCACGAGGCCCACTTACTTCCAACATGATGATATCATGAGATGTGGGGCAAAATAAGCATTTAAAAAAATGTTGATCAGAGTCATTGACATTATTTGAATCTCAGCCATAAATCTGAAAAAAATATCAGAATTAAAGAGACCGAATATGTCAAACCCCTACATATATATAATCTGATCTACATTTGTAACCTCTCTAACTGTCTTACTCACTTATGATCTGTACTTTTGTAATAGGTCTATGGGACTGGATTCTGAGCATGGCAAAAACTCAAGAGGCTTCTTGAAGAATGACGATAGATTATGAATCCTATCCTAGAAATAAAGAACAATACCGATGTTACTTAATGGCTGAATTAAGAGCAAAATCATCATTCAAAAAGAGTGACTGAGCATAAAAAACATGATATAGACAACATTGCTAAGGAAATAAGCTATACATCTTTACAGCAACATGCAAGTACATATAGGCCATGACTAACATCTAAGCTCTCCATTGACCATTCAGCTATACCTTGAGATCCATCAGCTGAGACAAAGTGACCGTGTTGAAAGACACCGGAAGCGGGGGCATGCAAGTAGATAGCTCCTGTGATATATAGCGCATGGTTGGGCGAGACTGCGGGTTCTCTTCTAAGCATGCAAGTGCAAAAACCATTGTAAGAATGACTTCATTTGAGACATCGTCTACAGGAGATGGAAGACGTTGGTCTAATACATCCTTCAGCAGCGTGTTTCGACCATGCGATGTTGATAGAGAGTAGATTACATCACCTGAATGTCTTCCCATCATAATTTCCAATGCTACTACTCCAAAGCTAAAAACATCGCATTTTTCAGTTACTCTCATTGTGTAAGCAAGCTCTACATCAAAAGAATTTAGTTATGCTTTGTTCTCTATATTTATCAATAGTTTGATAATGAAACTTAGAAGAGTAAAATGAAAATAGAGGGTAAGTTATTAACCTGGTGCAATGTAGCCATAAGTGCCCGCCATTGTGGTCCAATTGGATGAATCAGGCTTTAGAAGTCTGGCCGTGCCGAAATCAGAGACGCAAGCTTCAAAATTCGAAGTTAACAGAATGTTGTTGGTAGATATGTCTCGGTGTACTAAAGGTGGGATGCAATCATGATGCATGTATGACAAAGCATGTGCCACTCCTTTGATAGCCTTCACCCGCTTGATCCAGTCTAGTTCAACTGCTCCTTGACTACATTTTAGAAAGCTAGCTAAGCTCCCTCTTTCTATGAATTCATAAATCAGAAACTTGTGTTGTGGATGGAAACAGAACCCATAAAGTCTCACAATATTGCGATGTCGAATTTGTGTTAGCACCTGTATCTCATTTCTAAATGCATCGTGGGCTGCTACATCCCCAGTTTCAAATGAGTAAATCTTCTTTACGGCCAGTACATGATCCGTCGGCACCTCTGCTTTGTAGACATTCCCATAACCTCCTTTCCCAATGCAATATTTATCATCGAAATCTTCTGTAGCCCTGATGATGTCATTGTACAAGTCGCTCCCGTTGTAATTCAAAACAGAAAATATATCCATCTCTCCATTGCTTGTTTCTTCTGCCTTTCTCTCTGTACATTTCTTCCTGTTCTTGAGAAAATAGAGCACTCCGACGGACCCGATAATAAGAAAGAGTGCCAAGGATGCCATAACAATGATGAGGACGGCAAACTTATGAGTAGGACCATGGCCTGTGGGGGAAGAATCGCATGGAAGCAAGAGTTTCGTATTACCACACAACCCTCTGTTGTTCTGAAAAGCCTCTGGTGAAGCGCGCTCTATGGCTATGCCATCTGGAAGAGGGCCCTCCAATTGATTGTATGACAAATCCAAGGATACTAGACTTTCCTTCCTCGCAACATCAGAAGGAATAGACCCGGAAAGCATATTGTGTGAGAGGTTCAGGTCACGCAACATCAGTAAACTTCCTAGCCGCGATGGTATTTCTCCAGTGAGAGAGTTGTGACTGAGATCCAGCAATTGCAAATTGGATGGTAGGTTGGATGGGATTCTTCCATTGAAATTGTTTTTGCTTAAACTCAAAAGCCACAATTTGGAGAGAAACCCAATTTGTTCAGGGACCGGCCCACTCAATCTATTCGCAGATAGATCAAGTGTCTCCAAATTGGGTAACCTTCCCAGTTGGGATGGCACATTATTGAAAAGTTGGTTACCACTCAAATTTAAACTGAGTAGACTTAATAAGCTTTCTAGCTCGTCTGGAATCTCCCCAACCAGAAAGTTGGATGAAATATCAAGCTTGCCTAATCGAGACAGCTGTCCGAATTCAGGGGGTATGCTACCAGTAATCTTGTTAGAAGAAAAGGCAAGCACAGTCAAATTTGTGCACTTTCCCCAGTTTGGAGAGAGTTCTCCATACAAAGTATTATTGCTCGCATCAATATAATTGAGATTTGGATACACTCCAAAGGCTTGAGAGATATTTCCAGTGAGTTGGTTTCCTTCAAGCCGGACCCTGAATAAACTCGTGCAGTTTCTGAAACTTGTTGGAATGGGCCCTTCGAACTGGTTGTCGTATACAAGGAACCTTTCAAGTGACCCCCATTTACATATTTCTTTAGGAAGATGGCCATACAAGTTGTTGCCCGACACATCAAATTCACGTAGTCTTGTGAAGTTTTCCATTTCTTTAGTAGGTATTGAACCAGATAACCGACAATCACCCAGGATTAAACGTTCTAGCATAGTCAAGTTCCCTATGGTGGAAGGGATGCGACCAGTGAGTGGATTATCTAACAAGGAGAGCCCAACTAGGTTATTCAAATTCCATATTTCTCTGGGGATGGGACCAGAAAGATTATTTCTATATAGATATAAATAGGTAAGATTGGTCAGGTTTCCTATGCCAGAAGGAATGGAACCAACTAGATGGTTTTCAGGCATACCCAGTTGGACCAAGTTCACCAGACTTCCAATTTCCTTTGGAATGGGTCCTGAAAGCTCATTATAGTCAAGGAAAAGATCCTGTAGGTTGGTCAGGTTGCCTAAAGATGGTGGCACCTTACCCACGAGTCTGTTTTCGGCAAGGTTCAACTGGGTAAGAGATTGTAACATGCCAACTTCTTCGGGGATGGTGCTGGAAATTTGATTGGTGGAAAGCTTCAAATGGGTGAGATGGATCAGGTTTTTTATATTGGAAGGGATGTGACCCATCAGAAGGTTGTCAGACATCCACAACTGGGCCAAGTTGGTTAGGTTGCATATCTCTTGAGGTATGGCGCCTGAAAGCTGATTCATGGACAGGTCGAGAAAAGTGAGCTTTGAAAGGGTGCCTACAAGCGCTGGGATATCTCCACTAAGGTTGTTAGAGCTGAGATTGATATGGGTGAGATTTGGAAAGGATGAAAAGTTAAAGTTGTCGAGCTTACCGTGCAGGCCTGCATTGGGAAGGTTTATTTGCGTGACGCTTCCTGCGTTGTTGCATGATATCCCGACCCAGAGGCATGGGGTCTGGTTGGGAGCCCAGGATGAGAGAGATTGGTTTTGAAGGCTGGATTTCCATCGGAGGAGGGCCTCAGCTTCTCTTGCAAGTGATGCCTCTATAGGAGTCGTTACAAGAACGAACCAGGCAACCGCCGCAACTAGGACGGTGGATGATGAGGCCTTGGTGTTCATGCTGGAATGTCAGAGATCTCCTTACAAGATCGAAGTGAGAGCGAGGTATATTACTTGGATCCGGATTCTCTCCCAAACATTATAAAGAAGATGGCAGTCCCACAAATGTGGGAATTAGCGATTCCCACGTTTCTTGGGTACTTCACACGTGTAGGGACAAATTACTATCCACTTGGAAGACCCAAAAATATGACTACTCTTGTTACGAGTACTAAAAATTATTGGAAAAAATTAATGTACGGAAGGTGTTAAAGCTGGCAATGGCCCCATAACAACCGAAAAATATATATATTTACCGTATAATTGTTCGATCTGTAGGATATTGCAAACTGCGATATTCTAAGGATGTAGGAATATCACAGAAACAGAAGTGGGAAGACTTAAACAGTTCATTTTTTTTTCTTTTTTTTCTTAATTGTGGGACTACCAAACCACTATCCAAATCGTTGGATAGCGGTATGAGTGTAAGAACTAATATCGCATCAAATTCGAACCGATGATCTATCACCGTTATTGAGAAATTTGCAAAAAAAATCACATTGGCTTGCAATCACATTGGTTTGCAAATTATAAGCCACGTTTTTTTTTTCTGCAAATTTCTCAATAACGATGATAGATCAACGGTTTGAATTTGGTGCGATATTAGTTTTTACACTCATATAGCTATCGAATGGTTTGGATGTTGGTTTGGTAGTCCCATAGTTAAAGAAAAAAAAAATACACGGACTGTTCAAGTGATTTTGGGATATCCTACATCCCTAGGATATTGCAAGCTGCGATATCCTATGAATCGAACAACTTTACAGTAAATATATATATTTTTGGCTATTTTAAGGCTATTTTCAGTTTTAAGACCTTTCGTACTATAATTGTCTCAAAGTATTATGGTCGAGAAATTTCAAAAGAAAATTTCGTGTCTGATTACGTGTGGAGACTACATCATTTGAACAGAATAAAGAAAAGATGGTAGAGATCGACTACACTTAGCTGTACCAATATAATCGTCAAAGACGCCTATTTTGACATTTAAACAGAGAAGACCCACCTTATTGATATTCCAAGCAATCTCATGAAAGAAATGACTTTGTGGCCTGCATGGCCATAAAGCTGTTCAAAGCAACTCCGTGGTTCTTTATCTCCTCGGATTTTCATGGATTCGCAATCCTTTTCATACTTACGAGTCAGTTCATATAGAAGTCAAGCTCAGGCATGAATAAGGGCCACCCATGAATGAATGTACTCATTCCATATTATCTTCATCATCTGTGTTCTTCTGTTCTCTCTCTGCCTCGATTTTTCCGAAGTCCTTTTCCATGGGTTGGGTGGTTTTTGTCGTCTCAGATTATACCAACATTATTGGAAATAAAAGCCAACCTAAATTTTACACAAAGTCTATGAAAAGTGATGATGACACTTGATAAGACTTCCTTTTCATTATTAATTATAATTGTCTTGAATGTGAAGCATATGTCGAGACAATTTCATATATCAATTAAAGTTGTTGGAAGCTGACATGTCATTTAAAGTATCTGTTGGAGTTGCCCATGGCTGTCAGGATTTGAACAGTGGCATACTTGATATTCCAAGTAAACTTACGTACGGCACAGGAAATCCCATGAAAGAAATGACGTAGTCGGTAGTCTATATGGCTATAAAGTTGTTCAAAGCAACTCCGTGGTTCGTTATCTCCTCGGATCTTGATGGATTCCCAATCGTTTTCTTGTTTACGAGTCATTTGAGATAGAAGTCAAGCAAAGGCATGAATAAGGGCCACCCATGAATGTACTCATTTCATGCCCAGGCATGAATTAATAAGGGCCACCATTGAAACACGAGTCGGCTGAAAATAGTAGTCAAGCTTTGGCCACCAATGAAATCCAGGCTGTCCAGCTCAGGCTTAAATAAGGACCACCAATGAAATTAACATGAGTCGGTTGAAATAGAAGTCAAGCTCGAGCCACCAATGAACATGGGTAAGTTGATCAGAAGTCAAGCTCAGGCATGAGTAAGTGCGACAAATGGAAGCAATGTCGAGCATAGTTATAACTTTTTTTCTAAAATTTAGAATAATATTAGAAACTTTCAAATGAAAATTAATTTAATGGTGGTTATTATTTAGATTAATTCTAATTTAAGGTGAGTGCAAATTCATTGAGGACAAGTGAGTTTGATGGGGCCAGATTTGTCATGGGATGCCCCAGGGGTGGTAAAAAGGTCTTGTCTAACAAATCCGTGAAATGTACATCTCAGTAGATACCCGGCCCTGTATATAAGGTGGGATTTGTGCTTTCACATATTTGTGTTCTTCTATTCTCTCATAGCCTTGATTTTTTCAAATCCTTTTTCGTGGGGCTGGGTGGTTGTTGCCGTCTCAGTTGATACCAACATCTATGGAAATAGAAGTAAAGCAGAAATAAAAGCCAACCTAAATTATGCACAAAGTCGATAAATAGTGATCATGACACTTGATAAGACTTGCTTTTCATTATTAATTACAACTGTCTCGTATGTAAAAATAAAAATTTGTGCACCGTAGCCCATAGGTTGGCACGACCCGAACCAACCCAGTCCGGCCCGTGTGAGGCACTGCCCAGACACGGCTGGATAGTGGCTTAGATGTTGTCACAGCCGTTTTGCATCGCTTTGCCAACTCCAGTTAGATGGAATATGGCAATGGAAAATGAAGACGTTTTAGTATTGAACTTTCTTAAATTTAAAACATATGATTTTATTAAATATTACAAGTTGTGTATGGGCGTGAATGCAGAATACTTATGATCAACATTCAAACATAAAAAAGAAAAAAGAAAAGGAGAGGAATTATATAAAATAAAATGATTTGACAATGTGCCTACGTCCACGGGCCAAATAAAACACTTTAAACCTCTCTCTCTTGAGCCCTAAAAAGGCCCCTTACAAATACCAAATACCCAATACCATGGACCTAAAACTTGGTAGTTGGTCCCAATGGACCAATCTAGTTCTCCAATAAGAGACATAAACCCGATCGACATATGTCAAACAAGAAAAGTTGAGCTGTCAATCACTAGGTCTGAATTTATTTGTGCGGGGATTCTGAACCATATAGTTCAAAAACTCTGACTCCACTCGCCTTGACACCGTTGAGTCAACTTGGCTCAGGTGGCACTCTGTCAGATGAGCCCAACCGAGTTTTCCAGAAGTTTTGCTGAAATTACCTGAGTAACTTGACATGCTGAACCTACTTGAAACACGTTATATTGTAAGTACAGGCCCCGCCCATTGATAACTATTGGGATTGTTACTCTGCATATAAGATTGATTGGGATAACTTGGGTCAAGTCAATACGTCCAGTTAAGCTAGACCTATCTTTAGTCTTTGACAATGACAATCCAGCTGCGGTTTTAGGACTGCTGACATGACGGTGTCCCCAACATTAGAAATTTCACTAATTGCTTTTCGTTCACAAATCAAGACCTTGCCTTCTTGTCCACGATACATATGATAACTTGGTTGAGCCCATATGCCGGTCAATTTTTTCATTTTTTTGTATATAGGGTAATTATATTAAGAAAGGGAAGAGGAGATACAATTACACAGGACCTCCAAAGGAGGAAAGAACAAAAGAAAGAAGAAAAGAGGCCAAAATGCAAAAAATGCCAAAGCTTCTGTAGAAGCCTAAGAGGCAGAGAGAGCCTCTAAATTCAAAAAATCCAGGAGGGAGTTGAGCTGAAGACTAACAAAAGGCTTGAAAATCTTCCTTAGAGAGAAGCAGAGATCTTCATTCAGCAGGGCTAAGAGTTGATGGAGGAGAATATTATGATCTTCAAAGGTGGCTAAGTTCCTGGCCTTCCAGAGAGTATGCAGAGCTGAAAGAAAAGTGGAGGCCATAATAATCTTGCCATATTGGTCATTACCACTGGTGATAGAGGTCCAAATAGTAGATGCAGTATAGGAGGGAGGATGTTGAGCCTTTGAGGATTGAAGCAGCCAATGCCATACTGATTGGGCTATGTTGCAGGAGAAGAAAAGATGGTTGACAGATTTTGATTCCTTGAAGCAGAGATTGCATCTCGATGCTAGGGAGAAGCCCAGGTGCTGCAGACAGTCTTCAGTAGGGGTGCGATTAAGCATCAAGCGCCATCCGAAGCAGGAGACTTTTGGTTGGGAGATGCCATTCCAAATCAGAGGAGGCCAAAGAAGAACATTGCCTTTCAGTCTAAGAGCATCCCAAGCCTTTTGTTGTGATAGATTTCCATCAGTAGCCTCCTTCCAGTGGAGCTGATCACTATCCGAGGGACTGGGAGAGAGAAGAGAAGTAGCAGCAGATAGCAGGTTACGAGTTGGAGATGGTAAGCTGAGTGGGAAGTGCCAGGCGTCTGAGTGGAAGAAAGGGGCAAGCCGCTGGTCAAGAGGGAAGTTCAGAGTGGGGAAGACTGCCGAGAGGGGCTTGTCCCCATGCCAAGTGTCATGCCAGGTATTGATACTCTCTCCATTGCCAAAAGTCCAAGCACTACCCTGGTGGATGAAGTGAGAAAGACGGCGAATACGCTTCCAGATACATGACTCGTAGGAGGTATTAGCAGGATTCCAGATGGTGGTGCTCTTGAAGTACCTATTCTTGAACCAGGAAGACCAGATTGAGCTCGTTGTGGATGCTTGCCAGCCCAGCTTGATGAGAGAAGCTTCATTAACTTCTGAGATCTTTCTAATGCCCAGCCCTCCTTCTTGCTTTGGGAGAGTTACTTGAGACCAGCTGACATGGTTGATTTTTGAGGAGGGAGAATTGCCTGACCATAGAAAGTGGCGCATCAGTCGCTCAATGCCTTTGCATATGGATGCTGGAAGGGGAAGGATGGAAGCTAGGTGCATAGGAATGCTGGAGAGGACATGCTTGATTAGGATTAGATGACCAGCAAAGGAGAGGAATTTAGCTTTCCAAGCAGTCTGTCTGCCATTGATGGAGTCCAGCAGAGGGAGGAAATGAGTGCGTTTAGGAGCCCCAAAGACCATTGGAAATCCTAGGTATTTAAGCTGGGCTTGGCTGGCTTGCAGGCCAAGAATGGAACTTATCCTAGCTTTCCTTCTTGTGCCGCATTTTCCCAAGAATAATTGGCTTTTGAGGAGGTTTATATGCTGTCCAGAGGCTGATTGGTAAAGATCCAGAAGGTCCTGCAGGGCAAGCACACCAGAAGTAGCTCCTTTCATAAAAATGATAATGTCATCTGCATAGAGAAGGTGGCAGGGAGTGTGGGGGACAGTGGAGAGGGGGTGGATGTAGCCTTGGGAGTGGAGGTTGTGAAGGTGAAGGCTTAGAATTTCCTCAGCTAAAATGAACAAGTAAGGGGAGAGGGGATCACCTTGTCTTAGGCCACAAGAGGAGCTGAAAAATCCATGGGGGGATTGGTTAATCATGATAGAACATTTAGAAGAACAGACACACTCTTTAATGAGGGGAATCCAAGCTTCAGAGAAGTTAAAGAACCTGAGGGCAGAGAAAAGAAAAGACCAATTGAGCTTGTCGAATGCTTTGGAGATGTATAACTTGAGACAAATTGAGCCTTTACTGAGCTTGGAGTTGAGCTTTTGAAAGAGCTCATAGGCCAGGGCAGAGTGGTGTTGTATGGATCTTCCTGCAATGAATGTTGCCTGGTAAGAGGAGACCAACTTAGGGATGAGAGAGGTGAGTCTAGAGGAGAGGATTTTGGAAATTATTTTGTAAGAGAAGTTTAGCAAGCTTATAGGCCTAAAGTCTGCAAAGGTTTTAGGTGAGTTGGACTTAGGAATGAGAGCAAGGAAAAAAGCATTAGAGGCTCTGAGGAGTTTCCTGGATTGGAAGAAATGCTTAACTTCTTTGATGACAGATTGACCAATGATTGGCCAAGCTGAGGTGTAGAAGACACCATTGAATCCGTCTGGACCAGGGGAACTATTCTTCTTGAGAGCAAAAACAACATTTTTAATCTCTGTATCAGATGGGATTGAGATGAGGGCTGAGTTTTCAGACTCTGAAACCTTGGGGCTTGTGGTCTAGAAGAGGATGTGATTAGGCTGGCTGTCATGAGGCTTGAAAAGGTTAGAGAAAAATTCCACAGCTTGGTCTTCGATAATCAGAGGGTCATCTGTGAATTGGCCATCAACTGAGATCTGTTTAATGCTGTTGAAGGATCCTCTGGCTATAGCTGATTGATGAAAGAATCTGGTGTTCTGGTCTCCCTCCTTAAGCCAAGAGATCCTGGACCTCTGCTGCCAGTGGACCTCCTGAGCTTTGAGGGCATCATGAAGACTGAGCTTAGCAGACATAAGAGCAGTCCTAAGGCTATCTGAAGGGGAGGCATCATACTGCTGTTGGCAATCCAGGATAGAAGCTTCAGCTTCTTTGATATTATTGTGGAGTTGACCGAAGGTGGCCTTGCTCCAGGATCTAAGGGTAAGCTTTAGGATCTTGAGTTTCTGGGCCATGATGTATTTGAAAGTCCTTGGGATCCTAACCCTAGAGAGGGGGGGGGGGGGTGAATAGGGTGTGCTACAAGTATGACCAATTTAGACCAATTTTAACTTCTTTAAGACAAACTAGTCAAATGTGATGATTAATCATATAAAATGCGAAGCTAAACAAAAACAATCACCACATAGCAATCACCACAACACAATATTTATAGTGGTTCGGCCAACGTGCCTACATCCACTACCGGCTTGTGAATCCAACACCCCACCGGATTTCCACTATTTATGCTTTTTACTAGGCTAAGCAATAACCCTTACAATGTTGTTTTTCTAGGCTAAACAACAACCTCTCAATGTGCTTTTATAGGCTAAGCAATAACCTTTACAAAATGCTTTTCTTAGGCTAAGCAATAACCTTACAAGATGCTTTTCTTAGGCTAAGCAATAACCTTAAAAGATGCTTTTCTTAGGCTAAGCAATAACCTTACAAGATGCTTTTCTTAGGCTAAGCAATAACCTTTACAAATCAAGATTTCTCTAAGAAAGTGTCTTCACAAAAGATCACTCTAAGAGATACAATTAAAGCACAATTTAATTTGCCTCTAAATAGGCGGATATGAAAATGAAAACTAACTCACACAAACACTCAAAGAAATGCAAAGACGTATGCTTATGAAGTGTGTGTGTGTGAAAACTTCAATCAAGTTTAAAAGTAAGCTCAATCAATTTATGCTTATTGCAATTTGAAAGTTTAAGGCACAAAAAGATATGATTGAAGTTCTATGCAAATCACTTGAACAATTACACACTTGTGAATGATATGAAAATCTAAAGATCACAAGTTGTATGAAAGTGTTTAAGTCTAATCAAGTGATGCATGTGCAATGTTGTTTTCAAAACTAATTTGACTAAAGATTAAATGAATGAAAACAACAAGGGAAGTCTCAACCAAGTGAAATAATCATGCAATAAAAGAATTCAAAGATTTAGGCTAAGCATGATTAAGAAAGTTTAAAATAAAACTTGGGTTGAAATCAAAGTGATGAATCCAATCTTGAATATCAAAGATGAAGGGAAGAATGGATTCAACACATTATTGTTATCATGCTTGAAATCATTTTCCAAAGTTTCAAATAAAGCACAGAACAAATGATTAATTAAAAGTAAAACTTACTTGGAGATTTAACTTAGTTGATCCAAGCTTAAGCTTCACTTAATGACCCTTTAGCCTCTCTTAGTTCATCCCCTTTGTCTTGTCTCAAAGCTCCTCAAAAAAGGCTTAAAAATCTCCAACTTTGGACAAAGGAAAGAACTCATTTTTATAGCAAAAAGTTGCCAACGGCTAGTCCTCGGTCGACCTAGAACAGTCATCGGTCGACCGAGAAAGCACAACGGTCAAATTTCTGACCGTTGGCAGGTTACAGTTCAGAACCTGCACACTCGACTGACAGTTGTCTCGGTCGACCGAGACCTGTGGGTCGGTCGACCGGCGACACTGCCGGGCCACCCTCCCTTTTTGCAAAAATCCAACTTTTCACATTTTAAAGGTATTTCTTTGGGGGACCTTTTGGCCACTAAATCAAGCTTGGAAAACATGTTTTAAGACATTCTAAGATGTTTAAAAACATGAACACACAAAGCCTAAAATGATTCAAAAGTTTAAAACCACAGGCTTGCTTGATTTGATAAAACTCTTTTCAAATGAAAATGCATACAAAAATGATTCTTTTTGTGAAGAATGTATGCAAGGCTCAAACCTAAATTCTCAACATGATTTTCCAAACATAATGCATAAAGAATTAGGTTTTCAAAAGAGTTTGGGTTCTAAAACCAATGCATCCAAGTTTAGAACCAAAACATGCATAAAACAAATACTTTTCCAAATCTTAAAAGCTATGCATGTATAAAACCAGATTTCAAGGTTTTCTAAAGCAATGCATGTGTGAAAATTCAAATGATGCTAAAGTGCAAATGCATCCATCAAATTGCAAATACAAAATTCCTAACAGTATTGAGGGTTCCCCTCTATGGGAGACCTCCAGCTAGATTCAACAACCTCAAGGAAAGAGGGATGTATGAGCCATTTATTTTCGAAATTGAATGGGGCTTTGGGGGCAGGGTGGGTTGCAGAATGGTCCAGGAGGATGGGGCTGTGATCTGAGGACAGTCTAGGAAGGTGGTGGACAGTGGGGTCGTTGAAGGATGCCAGCCACTGAGAGTTTACCAGAACTCTGTCTAGTCTAGCAGCAACATAGGATAAACCTTGCCTATTGTTGGACCAAGTGAATTTGCTGCCCAAGAAGGGAATATCAGATAGGCCTGCTTGCATCACCATAGTGTGGAAGTCTTGAATAAAGGAGGGAGTGGTTTGGCGAATGCTGAGCCTCTCATGATGAGCCAGGGTGGCATTAAAGTCCCCTAGGACACACCAGGGGTGGGTGGTTGGGGAGGTATCTATTAGGACTTTCCAGAGATCTTTCCTAATGGATGGGTTGGTGGAGGCATAGACTCCTGTGATGAGGGAGGAGAGACCAGAGATTGGGTTAACCAGAGACATTGTGAGGTGTTGAGGGGATGCATTGAGAACTGAGGCTTTGAGTTGGTGGGAAGATTTGGAGAAACACCAGAGTTTTGGGGAAACTGAAGAGGATGGGTTGGAGTGGAAGGTATCAAATCCATAGGTAGAAAGGCCAAGGGATTGAGAGGAGGAGAAAATGGTCATTGGTTCAGAGATGAATATTAAGTCAGGGAGGTGGTTTCGGACAAGATTGGCTAGAGCTTTAATGGTAGGGGGGTTGACAATTCCCCTACAATTCCAGTAGAGGATCTTCAGCATGGGGAAAGGATTGGGGAGGTGCGCTTGCTTTTAGACCTCCTGGTGATCGTACCCAAGCCAGAGTTAGGAATGTTGGCCTTCCCTTTAGACTTGGGGGGATGATTGATAGGGATAGAGGGAGAGGATTGTGATGGAGTGGACTTAGAGGAGCTAGTTTTGGGGGGTTCAGCTGGGAGAGGAAGAGAAGCCTAAGAGGGAGCTGTAGTAGGTGGTAGAGGGGATGGATAAGAGGTTTCTAGAGGAGGAAAGACTACAACAACCTTAGATACTGGGGTAGGAGCTATGGCTGACAAAGAGTGGGAGACTAGAGCAGGCAAAGATAA
This sequence comes from Cinnamomum chago, assembly GCA_038049695.1. Taxonomy (NCBI): domain Eukaryota; kingdom Viridiplantae; phylum Streptophyta; class Magnoliopsida; order Laurales; family Lauraceae; genus Cinnamomum; species Cinnamomum chago. Next base: position 21,298,428 of record CP142462.1, on the reverse strand, counting down.
GACAGGAGCAGACAAAGGTGAGTTGGGGGTTGGGAGAGGGTGGAGGGAAGGTTTTTCAAAACCTGGGGGAGGCTCTGAGGGGGGGTTATCCTCAGAGAACCTTTGGAGGTTTTGGCCATAAATATTACGATTGGAAACTGGATCCAGAAAGGAGTAATTTTCAAGAATGTCAAAAGGATTAGAAGTATCTATGGTTGGAGAGGTAGATTTCTCAAGGATAATAGAGACAACGTCATAGGGGAGGTCGGAGAGGGAGGATGAGCTTAGAGGGGACTTGGAAGAGGCTTGGGTGGCCTTCTTGGCCTGGTTGAGAAGCTTACCAGGAGAGCTGATTGATGCTACAGGGGAGGAAGGGGAAGTGGTGAGATGGGCCTTAGGGAGAAGGGTAGAAGAAGGATTGGGAACAGAGGTGTTGGTTAGAGAAGGTAGAGAAACCATCTGGGTAATGGGGGTGTCTAGAGAGGCCTGGGGGTTTGGCTTTGAAGTCTTGGCAGCTAGAGAAGCTGGTCCAGTGTCTGGAGGAGATTTACCTGACAGGGTATCCAAGGAGCAAGATTGGTGGTGAAGGTTAGCTTGAAAACAGGGAGGGCAGTGTTCATAGGATACTGCAACTACCAGTTTGTCTTCTCCTTCCAGGTCCACTAGAATGGACTGGGGTTTAGGTTTGGACAAGTCTATTTTAATCAGGACCCTGGCAAAGGTGAGAATCCGTTGGGAAGAAGTTATGTCATCTAGCTTGATAGGCTGGCCTAAGGAGTTGGCTAAGGAGAAGATGATGTGTTGGCTCCAACAGTGGTAGGGAAGGCCTGAAAATCTCACCCATACAGGAGCAAAAGAGGGCTAGTTTGATTCATCTTGTCCAGGTGTCCAAGATAGGAAGAAGATTTTCTTTCTGTCAATGGTTAGAGGGGACTGACCAAGGATGTGGGCTTTGTCAATAGGGGAGTTGAATCGGAAGATGAAGTTTCCTTTGGTGGTGAGGGAGACTAGACAAGGTCTGGACAGGGACCAAAACTTAGCTTTCTCTTCTACCCATTCCAGAGAGGGCCGCTTCCCTGCAAATTTCCCAATGACTGCAAAGGAGAAGAATTCTTTGCTGGAGGAGAGCATAGATTGAGGGATAGTTAGAGAAGGTTGACCGTTAAGCCAAGTAGTTGGGGGGTAAGAGGGGGTGTGGAAGAAGCTGGGAAGTTGAGAAGCTGGGAAGGGGGTCGGGGTTGCAAATAGATTAGCAAAAGATGGGATAGTAGTTAGACTGGTGTTCGGGGATTGGTGTGAGAGCTGACTGGGAAGAGGGGAAGGACCGGCTGGGAAACTGGGGAGAGGAAGTGGCTGGCCTGAGAGCTGGCTGGGAAGAGGGGGGAAAAGGACGGGGTGGCTGGGGTCATAGAAGGGCAAAGGGGGAGGATAGGCAGGGGGCAAGGGAGTTAGAGGTCCTGAAGCAGCCTGTAGAGGGGAAGACTGGTTTTGAGGAGGGGGGGGGGATGAGAAGGGAGAGGACTAGAGGGCTTGGCGCTGGAATGGCTGATGTCACTGTTGGAAAGGGGTAGCTGGCCGAAGGGATGGATTGGAGGTGGAGGATGGATTGAATGGGGGAGTGGGAGGAGGGGGGGAAGGTGAATAGGTTGGAATGGAAATTAAACAGGTTAGGTTGCATGTAAGTTAAGATTTGCCATTTCCTAGTGGAAAACAGTTCAGGTTGGAAGGGAAATCTGCAAGTTGGCACCCGAACAGTAACTTATCTTATTAGATGGGATCAGACCCAGCCCCACCCACTCTTGCAGGTCAGGAATCGTCGGCCCGCATTTGATTTGTGGCGGGTTGGATGCGAGTCATATTACACACTCAGACGCGGGGAAAGATCAGTAGTTAGATTGAGGTAAAAGCGGATACTTGATTCTCCGACTAGCTGGAGGTTTCGGCCTGAGAAAAACTGAGTTTGGGACCTTCTTTAGATTTCGATAAATATACGGGTCTGGTTCTAGGACTTAAACGGGTCCGGTTTGATAATCAAGTTGGTTCCAACCCGTGGACTCATGTAGCAAAAAAAATAAATAAAAGGAACCATGCTCTATGGTTCAGAAAAAAAATACAAATCAAGTAAAAGAAAAAAAAAAGAAGTTGAAATTGGACCCGAAACTAGACATGGTACTCGAACTGGAACATGTTTTGAGCCGGAATTGAAACCATCCTCGGGTTAACGGTTCCAGTTCCATTTCCAGTGCGGAACTGGCTTTGACCACCCTGCCCATTTGTATCCCTAAGTAGAGGTCATAGACCATAAGTCTGAATCCCTAGGCCCTGACCCAACTTTTGATAGAGAAAAAGAAACAACGCACTGGTAAGAAGATCAGGTTCTAGCTAGGGGAGAGTCGATAGATGTCCGTTGCCCAGTGATGGCCCAAAACTTGGACCACTCATCCATTACAAGAAATGTGGGCTGGCCTAGGCAAAACTTACTAAGCACAAGTCTTATTGGGCCAGGACTATGTAGCCTTTTTACTGCTCGAGTCAATGGAGAGCCTTTCTTAATAGTTATCAGTGAAAGAATGACATTATTTATTAGAAAAACACCGACAGCCTGAAGGTTCCCTACACATTATGTGTTAAAAAACTAATTATGTGTTGTATTTTCATGGTAACGTAACCCTTTAGCTCGGTTTATGTCATGTAAAAATGTCCATTTTGCTTTAGTGGTGATCAATGTTGCTCGTTTTTGGAGTCCGTCACTGTTGCATTCCCATTCAATTTATACTTCGTTAAAGCCTGTGATGCAGTAGATAACAGTAGTCGAGATTTCTCCTAAAATCATAAGGTACTGTGGCTTGGCGAAAGAGAGGAGATTAAGGCTTGGATTAATGTGTAGATCTTACCAAAATGAGCATGCAAGCGAAAATGGATCGATTGAGTTCAGAAAGCTCTAAACAATATTGGCCATCTATTCTAGTCAAAAGATTTGAACACAAGATGCTCTGCTTGACCCACCCATTCAAAGCAAAAGCAAGAAAAAAAAAGAGAGGAAAGGACACCACTAATGGATAATAATGTTTTGGATGGATGGTGAATTGATGTAAAGTGAGGTGAAGTATTTTTTTTCTGCTAAAGGGTAAAATTGTATTAGCAAAGAAGAGGTGGATGGGGGGTGGAGGGCAAAAGCCCCCAAAGCCAAAAGGCTATACAGAAGTGTTAGATGGTATGGTCTCAATCCATCAGTTGATGTAATAAATTGTTTAATTTCTTTATTCATCAATAAAATCATGCTTTCCTTTCATGAGATGAATGGTGTCTTATTACTTAATGCATATGACCAATACATATGATATAATGGTTCATGAGATGAACCGGGTCCCATTAGTATATTAAATGTGATATATGTATATGGATGAGATCCATATACAGGAGACATGTGTCACAAATCTTATACTTAAAAACATCTTCACAACCAGTGATGAGATTAGGCATCTCATCTGACAAGGTTACATCACTTTGATCACTATGAGATAGTGTGATTTGTCTCGATAATTAGAATGTAAGATTCTGAATCATAGTTCTAGTATATTGGATGTATTAAAGGACCATAAAAAACACCTTATGAAACACTGTCTCGATTTTTTGGTCTGCTCTCATAATTCCCTAGCAATAGGCTCTCAATCCTGAGACATTGATGAACTCAAGTTTCTGTCTATTCATTTTTGAGTCACCAATGAGTGAGGCCAGGTGTAGGTCAACACCTCAATGTCTTGGGTACGTGGTAGTAGGATTGTGGGAACATTGAATGGTCAAGATGGAATCTATCTATATTATCCCCTTGTGCCAATTAATGGATTTGTCATTAGTAAGTACGCACCCATCTCGATTAAGAGTTAATTGGATGATACTGATGATCACTGTGATTAATTGAGGCTCAAGGATAATAAGATGTGGATCTAAGATTGGATGAGACAGACTTATTCCAATTGATCCATGGATATTGATAGAGGGGCATGCTTGTGGTAATTGGGAAGTTTAGGGTCTTCATTATAATTTATTCCTAAGACTGGAGTGCATTGCATTTATATAGTGGTATTATTTGCAATTAATTGTGGGCCCGGATTGCACATGAGATGTGGGGTCGCGTGTCCCAGTTGGAACCAGTTTTCTAAGGAATCCCTAACGGTCCCCATGCCTGCCCAAGATATTAGAAATATTTTATTCTTACTTGAACTCTAAAAAGGAAGGAATTAGAAAGTTACTATTTTTATTTGAAGTGAGACTTCTGATAAGTCCAAAATATCACATATTTATATAATTAATTCATATAAATTTGTGGACTTAATTAAAATAAAATGCTTTGAATTCATAGATTTTCACAAAACCATGCAATTAGACTCTTTTGGTTGAATTTAAGTAAAAATCTCATAAAAAATGCATGTCTTGGTGAAATTATCAAATTCTGCATTTTTGGGCCCCATGCATAGTATCATTCCTTTTAATAAAAATTATTATTTCTGAATTAATTTTTTTAATTATTTTGTTGAAATTCAAAAATCGGGCCCCGCATGAAGGAAGAAATTAAGAAGAGCATTGAATAGAAGAAAAACTGAAGAAAACCCACCATGGGACCCATACCCCTTGATCGTGAATCCCAAGGTAGGGGGACATCCAAAGTGGGTCCAACCTGTGTTGCAGAAATTCAGATTCCCTCTCTTTTATTGAAGATTTTTAGAAGATTCAAAATTTTGAGTTTTCAAGCTAAGATGGGAAGGAAATCTACGATGCTTGGTGGTCAAGAAATTAATTAAAAAAGGGAGAGGAATGAAGGAAAGAATGCAAGAAAGAGATCCAGCCATGAAGTGGTCGTCCAATGCATGGATTCTTCAAATTTCAAACGTCCAAGTGGTCCCACATCCAATTCAAGAAATCTGACTATTAGATTTACACAAATAAAATCTGATTTCTTGGATCACACATCTCAATTGAAAGCAAATCAAGAAGATGAGGGTGGAGCCCAGTTTTGGAATGTGTAGAAATTTCAAAAGGAAATATTATACAGATGAGGAAAAATCTCTTAAGCATTCAAATATTTGAAAAGTTTCAAATATTGAATGGAATATATCCAAAGGAGTCACATGAGACTAAAAAGGCCAAAAATTTCTCACGTCCAGGACTTTTTCTCTTTCTTTGGTGTGTAGCTCTCCTCCCCCCCTAATTTCTCTCTCTCCATCTCAATCATTAACTCCCCCATCTCTCTCTCTCACGTTATTCATTCTCTCTCTCTCTCTCTCTCTCTCTCTCTCTCTCTCTCTCTCTCTCTCTCTCTCTCTCTCTCTCTCTCTCTCTCTCTCTCTCACGCCCATCATTCTTTCTCCCATTAATTTCTTTTCATTCTTTTCCCCCCAATCATCTACATCTCTCACTCACCTATTAGACAAGGCCAAAGAAGAAAGTTGATTATTTTCTGAAGGAAGAAGTGGAGGGGTAGATTTGCTACTTGTAATCTAAGGAGAAAGGGTGTAAGTTGATTTTTTTTTATTGATTGATTATGGGTGAGCAATTTTAATTGAAAAAATCTGATTTTCAATTTATTAATCTATTTTCTTTATTTATGCCTTTTTGATGCCTTATTTTTTAATGATATATTGCATGCTTAAAGGCTGCTTAACACTGAAAATATTAGAAGGAGACTAGAGTCTTTATGAAATTTCTCAATATTAATAAATCTGATTTTTTCAGATTTTGGGTCCTTAATGGAATCGCCCATATTTTCAGTATTTAGAAAATAACTGAACCCCGACCCTTAGATTACAAGGATCTCATTCAATCTAGAATTTCAATTTAATTATTTCTAAAATTTTCTTTTTATCTCTCAAATTGGTTTTCTGATTATTTTTATGGTGGATGTAGTTTTTAGCATAGATTTATTAGATTAGGCCTCTAGTTTAAGATTTTTTTTTATCGGGTTGTAATTAATTTTATTCAGATCTGTGATTTACTTTAATTAAAGTAGGATTTGTGTTTTTTTATAGATTTTTGATAGGCTAGTACTAGTTTTCCAATAGGACAGGTACATCGCAATCATTAGCTCCCTGTGGATCGACCCGGTTTCACCGGTTACTACTACAATCGTGACGACCCTACACTTGGGGCACGATCAAGATTTTGGCGCCGTTGCCGGGGTAGCATGCATGGAATGCTTGGACCAGCCCTTCGACATTAAAAAGAGGAATTAAAATTCTGATTTTTAATTAAAATTGGCTAATTTCAGATCTGAAAATAAATTCTTGCTGATTTTTTTTAAATCTCATATTTTTTCTTGAAAATTCCCTTGATTTCTTGTCCTTTTGATAACTAGTTTAGGTAGATTATTATTGTTATTTTCTTTGGGATTTTAGGATTAATTTATTTACTGTTTTTTTTTATCACTTTTGAGTCACCTAAGTTGCTGGAAAATATTCTGGAATTTTCAGAAAAAGTTTGGGGGGGTGAAACCCTCCAATTTCGGCTTTTTGGCAAGGAAATTGCCTAAAAATTTGGAAAGTCCAGAATTCTTTTTGGGAACTTAGTTTTCTAAGTTGTTCTTAGTTTATTTACTTTATTTTTAGGTCTAAAAAAAATTTAATTAAAAAAAATTATTAAAAAAAAAAAAAAAAAGAGTAATCATAAAAATTGGACACCCACCTTTCTTGATCCCATAGTGCATGAGCACAAAGTCACCACCAATTTGGTATCGTGACTCATTAAAAAGATTAAAGTGAAAGGACTCTCCGATCAAGAGGTTCATTGAGATCTAAGAAAATCTAGGTTCTCCTGGTTCATCTAAACCATCTAGTCTAATGGCGTAAAGTGGGAATAATAATAATAATAATAACAATGATAGAAATCAAAATGAAAATGAAAATGGAGTAGTTAATCAAAGGGGAAGGTCTTTATGTGAATACCTACAACCTACTAGGACTACCGCACCATCATGCATGGTTGTCCCAGCCACCGCGGGAAACTTTGAAATCAAGCCGGGTGTGATCCAATTGTTGCCTAAATTCCATGGCCTTGATTCGGAAAGTGCATACCTTCACTTAAAAGAATTTGAAGAAGTGTGCGCTACTCTCCATTTGAACAATGTTAGGGAAGATGTTATCAAATTTAGGTTATTCCCCTTCTCTTTAAAGGAAAAGGCCAAGGCATGGCTACATTCCCTTAGGGCCAACTCAATTATTACTTGGAATGATATGGTCCGCGAATTTTTGAAAAAATTCTTCCCACCTCACAAAACCAACACTTTAAGAAAGCACCTCATGAATTTCAAGCAAAAAGAAAAGGAATCTTTCTTCAAGTGTTGGGAACGGTTCAATCAACTTCTACTAGCTTGCCCACATCATGGATTCGAAATTTGGCGCATAATTGGGCTCTTTTATGATGGATTAACATCAGAAATGCGCCAATTCGTTGAGATGATGTGTAATGGGGACTTCTTGAACAAAGATCCCGATGAGGCATGGGAATATCTTGATTCTCTCGCGGAAAGTGCTCAAAATTGGGACACATCTGATGGGACCGAGCACTTAAAACAATCAAATAACTCTAAGGGAGGGGGAATGTACCTATTGAAAAATGAAGAAGATGATGTTAATGCTAGAATCACTTCCCTAACAAAAAAGATTGAGGCCATAGAATTAGGGAAAGGAAAACAACCCGCCTCGGTGTTCGGAATTTGTGAACACGACACCCATACTTCTGAGGATTGTCCAACAATCCCCGCATTCAGAGAGGTGTTGCATGAACAGGCCAATGCTACAAATACTTATCAGAGGCCGTTCACAAATCAAATAGGTAACATGTATAACCCCAACTGGCGGAACCACCCCAATTTCAGTTGGAAAAATGGGAAAAATGCTAACCAGGCACCTATCCTCCCAAAACCTACAAATCAAGGTGGTAACTTTGTACCCCCTAATCAGGGAGTCCCACCAACTCCTCTGCAATCTCAAAATAGGTCTTTGGAGGATTTGTTGACCAATTTTATTCAAATTCAGAACTCCATCAACCAAAGCAATCAACAAACATTCCAAGACTTCCAAAAAGAGGTAAGAGCCTCAATTGGCCAAATCAATAATACCCTTCAGATTAGGGAGAAAGGGACTTTCCCAGCCCAGCCTCAACCTAATCCAAAGGGCCAATACGAAGTGGCCAACTCAGGTCCCTCTACCTCACGGTAGCAGGTTCAGGCTATGACCACCCTTAGGAGTGGCAAAGCAATTTCAGTTGAAGATTCGAAAAAAGATAAACAACCTGCTTCCTCGGATCCAAAACTATCCCATGTTACATCTGACTCGAAGGAAGTCATGGAAGAAACTACTGATGCTAAGGAAAATGAGGCTGAACTACCTGTGTACAAGCCTGTGGCTCCATTTCCACAACGTTTAAATCCGCCAAAACAAATGACCCCGAACCAGGAAATCTTAGATATTTTCAAAGAGGTCAAAATTAACATTCCGCTTTTGGATGCGATCAAACAAATCCCATCTTACGCAAAATTCTTGAAAGATTTATGTACTATCAAGCGTAAGATACATGTCCAAAAGAAAGCATTCTTGACTGAGCAAATTAGCGCTATTTTAAAACAAAACACTCCCCCTAAATACAAGGATCCGGGATGCCCCACTATATCATGCATCATTGGAAACTTTCGGATCGAGCAAGCATTGCTTGACTTAGGGGCTAATGTTAATCTATTGCCCTACTCGATATACAAACAGATGGGGCTAGGTGAGCTGAAACCTACTCAGGTCACTCTTCAGCTAGCTGATAGATCAATAAAGAAACCGAGAGGGGTAATAGAGGATGTTTTAGTCCAAATCGAAAAATTCTACTTCCCAGTGGATTTTATCGTCCTGGACACACAACCAGTGGCCAACCCTAGCGCACAAATTCCGGTGATATTGGGAAGACCCTTCTTGGCCACATCAAATGCATTAATAAACTTCCGGAATGGAGTCATGAAACTTTCTTTTGGGAACATGACAATTGAATTAAATATCTTTAATGTTTGCAAACAAATGCGGGATGATGGTCCTGATGTCGAACAAGTAGATCTCATTGAATCCATTGTTCAAGAAACCCTTGAGGAGTCCTCTGAATCAAATTTTTTAAACACAATGGAATCAAGCAAGGCTTTGGCCAATTTTATAGACACCCCGGATGACACTGTTAACATAGTGAATACAACATGGAAACCTCAGTTTGAGGAGCTCGTACCAACTAGTACTAAGTCTCTTCCTTCTCAGGTGAGGCCGCCCAAACCTGAGTTGAAACCCCTTCCTTCGGATCTCCGATATGCATATTTGGGGGAGGATGACACATACCCAGTGGTTATTTCATCACACCTCGATAAGGATTAAGAGATCCAACTTCTGAATATACTTAAGCAGCACAAAGATGCCATAGCATGGACCGTGGCTGATATAAAGGGCATTGACCCTTACGTGTGCACGCATCACATATATCTGGAGGAAAAATGCAAAACTCTCCAGACAGATATAACGTCGACTCAACCCAACTATGCAAGAAGTGGTTAGAGCTGAAGTGCTTAAACTTCTCGATGTGGGTATAATCTATCCAATTTCGGATAGTCAATGGGTTAGCCCTACCCAAGTTGTACCAAAGAAAGCTGGTGTCACTGTGGTCCGGAATTCAAATGATGAATTTGTCCCAACCCGGGTACCCACTGGTTGGCGAGTGTACATTGACTACAGAAAGTTAAATGCGGTCACGCGTAAGGATCATTTTCCCCTACCATTCCTCGACCAAATCTTAGAAAGGGTAGCAGGCCACCCATACTATTGCTTCTTAGATGGGTATTCTGGTTACAACCAGATTGAGATAGCACCGGAAGACCAAGAGAAAACCACCTTTACATGTCCATTTGGAACCTTCGCTTATCGAAGAATGCCATTCGGACTATGTAATGCTCCAGCCACTTTTCAACGATGCATGTTGAGCATATTTAGCGATATGGTGGAGCGGATTCTTGAAGTCTTTATGGATGACTTCTCCGTCTTTGGAGATTCATTTAAGGATTGCTTAAGTAACCTCGAAAAAGTCCTTATCAGATGTGAAGAAAAGAACGTAGTGCTTAACTGGGAAAAATGTCATTTCATGGTTCGCCAAGGAATAGTCTTAGGTCACATAGTTTCCTCCAAAGGAATGGAGGTCGATAAATCTAAGATAGATTTGATTGCCAATCTACGCATACCCAAGACTGTAAGGGATGTAAGATCATTCTTTGGACATGCTGGCTTCTATAGAAGGTTCATTAAGGGCTTCAGTTCTATATCTAGACCCTTATGCAACCTTCTATTGAAAGATGTAGATTTTGAATGGACTGAAGCATGTCAAGAGGCTTTTACTAAGCTGAAAGGCATGCTGACGACTGCTCCTATTATGCAACCTCCAGATTGGAGTTTGCCCTTCGAATTAATGTGTGATGCCAGCGACTATGCAATTGGAGCAGTCCTAGGGCAAAGTAAGGATAAAAAGCCTTGCGTAATATATTACGCAAGTAGAACATTGAACAATGCACAGATTAATTATTCCACTACTTAAAAAAAATTACTGGCAGTAGTCTTTGCATTGGACAAATTCCGCTCGTATCTAATAGGATCCAAAGTCACTATTTTCACTGATCATTCTGCGCTTAAATACCTCCTTTCCAAAAAAGATGCTAAGCCCAGATTGATTAGATGGATCCTACTACTTCAAGAGTTTGATGTAGAAATACGTGATAAAAAAAGGAGTAGAAAATGTAGTCGCAGACCATCTATCTAGACTTGTCATTTCTAATTCTTTAGAGCCTACACCAATACGGGACCAATTTCCTTATGAACATTTATTTTCTATTTCCCAATCCCCATGGTATGCAGACATAGCAAACTATCTTGTTACGGGCACGGTTCCACAACATTGGTCACAACAAGATAGAAAGAAATTTTTCACTGAAGTTAGAAAGTTTTTCTGGGATGACCCTTATCCCTTTAAATATTGCCCAGATCAAATTATTAGGAGATGTGTGCCTGACCAAGAACAAAACAGTGTTATCTCGTTTTGTCACTCACATGCATTTGGAGGTCATTTTTCACCTAAAAAGGCTGCTTTTAAAATTTTGCAATGTGGATTTTACTGGCCGTCACTTTTTAAAGATGGCTTTGAATTTTGTAAAGCGTGTGAGCGTTGCCTAAAATTGGGCAGTATTTCACGCAGAAATATGATGCCATTAAACCCGATTTTGGTAGTGGAATTATTTGATGTTTGGGGGATAGATTTTATGGGACCATTTCCATCTAGTTTTGGTTTTCTTTATATCCTAGTGGCTATTGATTATGTCTCTAAATGGATAGAAGCCATTCTATGTAGAAAGAATGATGCTAACATAGTAAAAAGGTTTCTAAAGGAGAACATCTTCTCTCGATTTGGAACTCCACGTGCTATAATAAGTGATGGGGGAACTCATTTCTGTAACTGCACAATTGAGGCCTTGTTTCGAAAATATGAAATCACACATAAAGTGGCCACCCCGTATCACCCACAGACAAGTGGCCAAGTGGAGGTATCGAATCGAGAAATCAAAAGAATATTAGAGACAACTGTAAACCCAAATCGCAAAGATTGGTCTCTTAGACTTACCGATGCGTTATGGGCATACAGAACATCATTTAAAACTCCAATAGGAATGTCTCCTTTCAGACTGGTCTATGGAAAAGCATGCCACCTTCTAGTGGAATTAGAGCATAAAGCATACTCGGCAATTAAACAGTTTCACTTTGATATGGAGAAAGCTGGGACTGAGAGGAAATTTCAATTAAATGAATTGGAAGAGATTCGTAATGATGCATATGAAAATGCTAAAATTTATAAGGAACAGACAAAATTCTTTCATGATAAACATATCTTAAGGAAAACATTTTATCCATCACAAAAGGTCCTTCTTTATAATTCTAGACTTCATCTCTTCCTGGGCAAATTAAGATCAAGATGGAGAGGTCCCTACATTGTGAAACAAGCTTTTCCATATGCGGTAGTAGAGTTGAAAAACCCAAAGAATGGTGAGCTTTTCAAAGTTAATGGACAAAGAGTAAAACCATTCTTGGAGGCCAGTGTGCCTGATGATGAAGTTATAACTTTGGTAAATCCTGTTTATCAGGATTGACTGGCACTGGATCTGACAGTGGCCCACACCTTTGTACGATATGTATATATTTTCTTGTTATCTTTCTTTTTGTGTATTTTGTCTAACCTTGGACAGGAAGAAGATCAGATCACATTCCCAGGTACCCTCTTCCACCTTACCTCCGTTATTATATATTCCTCATGTTGCATTTTCATATTTATTACATTTCATTCATAACATCGAGGACGATGTTTATCTTAGGTTTGGGGGGTGGAACAAGCACACTTGTCCAATTTTAGAATTTTTCTTTGTTTTTTGTTTTTGCATAGTCCTATAAAAAAATTAAAATAAAAAAAACACAAAATCAAAGCAAAACAAAAAAGGGTTTTTTTTTTCTTCTCAAAAGAACTTGACGATTCGAAGATGTCTAGAAATCTGAAATTTCAGAATTTTTGGAAGGAAGTAAAATGAAGGTTCACTATTTTCTAAAAGATAAAAAAATACCAAACTTTGTTTTTCACAATAACGTGTACATTATTTCAAAATTTTTTGGATAAAAACTTTTAAGTGTCATTTTTAGAGTTCTTTCAAGAGAGAAAAAGAGACGACTTTCTGAAATTTGGCCATATGAGTTCTCCTGGTTCATCGGTAAGGTTAGGCCAACCAAAACCAGTGAATTAATTCGGGCGAATTGAAAAAGGCTGCCTATTGTTGGGGACCGTTTAAAAAAATAAAATAAAAAAAAGGTGACAAGGGATGCACAAATAGGTGTTTATAAAAAAAAAAGAGTGTTGAAAAGAATAAAAAAATTATGTGACTAGTTTGAGTTCGTAGCCTTCTTAACCCGAGCTAGTAAGCCCGTAGGGGTATTTATATACCTAGTGCCCTAAAGACATCTGTTTTGGGAGTCATTGGCCTAACGCTCGTTACATAGGTTAATTAGAAAGCTTAAGGGACCTAGGCATTGTACAGTCACATGTGTGTGTTATAAAAAAAATCAAAAATCAAAAGAAAAAAAATGCATCTCGTGGCTTTTGAAAAAAACAATTGTGCGAAAGCCGTTATTAGCCTTGAGAGGAGACTTGTAGTTACCCCAAATCTAAGAAAGTTGGAAATACTGAGGGGGAATTCTGTTTTCATGGCATTATCATAGAACATTTAAAAATTTTTATTTGAAGTATACACTTGCACAAGGCACCCAAAATTTTGGTATAATTTTTGAGAAGATTTTAAAAGAAAAACGTAAACCAGATTTTGAAAAGTCTGAAATCTTGATTATTTGAGGATTCAAGGCATCTAGTTTGACTCAATCGTCTTTTGAGACACCTTCCGTGGTTTTTCTTTTATTTTTAGGTAAATGAATTTTGTGGGCATATTCACTGCAAACCCTCACGAGGCACAACTCGTCCACTAGGGGTAACCTAGGGGTTTAAGGGCTTACTGCATACGCTAAATGCAGTCGAGAGTGCCAGCAAAAGTGGCTTTTGTTTTCTTAGGTTAGATTTGGTTAGATCAGCCAACTTCACCTTTCGCATCCTTTGCTAGGGACTAGCAAGACACTGGTTGCGGGGTGTGATAAGTCCAAAATATCACATATTTAAATAATTAATTCATATAAATTTGTGGACTTAATTAAAATAAAATGCATTGAATTTATAGATTTTCACAAAATCATGCAATTAGACTCTTTTGGTTGAATTTAAGTAAAAATCTCATAAAAAATGCATGTCTTGGTGAAATTATCAAATTCTGCATTTTTGGGCCCCATTCATAGTATCATTCCTTTTAATAAAAATTATTATTTCTGAATTAATTTTTTTAATTATTTTGTTGAAATTCAAAAATCGGGCCCCGCATGAAGGAAGAAATTAAGAAGAGCATTGATTAGAAGAAAAACTGAAGAAAACCCACCATGGGACCCACACCCCTTGATCGTGAATCCCAAGGTAGGGGGACATCCAAAGTGGGTCCAACCTGTGTCGCAGAAATTCAGATTCCGTCTCTTTTATTTGAAGATTTTTAGAAGATTCAAAATTTTGAGTTTTCAAGCTAAAGATGGGATGGAAATCTACGATGCTTGGTGGTCAAGAAATTAATTAAAGAAGGGAGAGGAATGAAGGAAAGAATGCAAGAAACAGGTCCAGCCATGACGTGGTCGTCCAATGCATGGATTCTTCAAATTTCAAACGTCCAAGTGGTCCCACATCCAATTCAAGAAATCTGACTATTAGATTTACACAAATAAAATCTGATTTCTTGGATCCCACACATCTCAATTGAAAGCAAATCAAGAAGATGAGGGTGGAGCCCAGTTTTGGAATGTGCAGAAATTTCAAAAGGAAATATTATACAGATGAGGAAAAATCTCTTAAGCATTCAAATATTTGAAAAGTTTCAAATATTGAATGGAATATATCCAAAGGAGTCACATGAGACTAAAGAGCCCAAAAATTTCTCACGTCCAGGACTTTTTCTCTTTCTTTGGTGTGAAACTCTCCTCCCCCCCTAATTTCTCTCTCTCCATCTCAATCATTAACTCCCCCATCTCTCTCTCTCTCACGTTATTCATCTTCTCTCTCTCTCACGCCCATCATTCTTTCTCCCATTAATTTCTTTTCATTCTTTTCCCCCCAATCATCTACATCTCTCACTCACCTATTAGACGAGGCCAAAGAAGAAAGTTGATTATTTTGTGAAGGAAGAAGAAGGATGGAGGGGTAGATTTGCTACTTGTAATCTAAGGAGAAAGGGTGTAAGTTGATTTTTTTTATTGATTGATTATAGGTGAGCAATTTTAATTGAAAAATCTGATTTTCAATTTATTAATCTATTTTCTTTATTTATGCCTTTTTGATGCCTTATTTTTGAATGATATATTGCATGCTTAAAGGCCGCTAAATATTGAAAATATTAGAAGGAGACTAGAGTCTTTATGAAATTTTTCAATATTAATAAATCTGATTTTTTCAGATTTTGGGTCCTTAATGAAATCGCCCATATTTTCAGTATTTAGAAAATAACTGAACCCCGACCCTTAGACTGCAAGGATCTCATTCAATCTAGAATTTCAATTTAATTATTTCTAAAATTTTCTTTTTATCTCTCAAATTGGTTTTCTGATTATTTTTATGTTGGATGCAGTTTTTAGCATAGATTTATTAGATTAGGTCTCTAGTTTAGAAATTTTTTTATCGCGTTGTAGTTAATTTTATTCAGATATGTGATTTACTTTAACTCAAGAAATTAGATTTAGATCTTAACACCAAATTTGTACTGTTAGGCTTAGTTCACTAACCGAACATGACAAAGGCAAACTGGATTGAGCTCTTACGAGATATTCCAGGTTTTGGTGACAGAACTTTTAGTTGGTTCTGTAACTGAACTTAATTCTTTGAGGTAGTTATCGAGTTCTTTAACTGGGTGCCTTGTATAGTTGGTTCCATAACCGAACTGGGATAGCCGCTGAGTTCTGTAACTTGGCGTTTTGTATAGCTGGTTCCATAACCGAGCTGAAGCTACCGAGTTCTGCAACAAGGTGTTTAATATAGCTGGTTCCATAACCGATTTCAATATTCGCTGAGTTTCGTAACTTGACGTTTTGTATAGCTGGCTCCATAACTGAGCTAGAATTGGTGCCGAGTTCTGTAACTTGGCGTTTATTGAAAGCAACGAAGCGCATCCTACGATAAGAATTTACTTTTATTGATTCCAAAAATTGAGTACAATTCAAAAATAGTACCTTTTGAGATGTGTGGCATTCCATGGGCGTGACAACTCTTTGCCATCCCTGTCCTGAAGCCTGTAAGCTGATTTCCCGGTTGCCGATATCACTTTGAATGGCTCGTGCCAGTTCGGTGCCAGCTTGCCTTCATTGGGGTTTTTGTCCGCTGGAATTGTCTTCTTCAAGAAAAGTTCTCCAACTGAAAACCTTCTCTCTTTGACTCTTTGATTGTATTCTCTGGCTAACTGCTGCTGAAAAGAAGCCAGGCGGATAGCTGTTGCATCCCTTCATTCCTCAACTAGGTCAAGCTCCCAGGCCAGGCTCACTTCGTTCTGACCTTGGTTAAAAAGTTCCGACCTCAAGGTTATAAGACCAATCTTGAGGGGGATCACAGCTTCCATTCCATAGGCGAGGGAGAAGGGCGTTGCCGAAGTGGAACACCTTGGAGTAGTTCTGTACACCCAAAGGATGCTGGGAAGTTCTTCCACCCATCTCCCTTTGGCCTGGTCGAGTCCCTTTTTGAGCCCATCGAGCATCACCTTGTTTGAGATCTCCGCCTGACCGCTGCTCTGTGGATATGCTAGAGTCGAGTAATAGTTCCTCATGCCGAGCTCTTAGCAGAAGTTTTTGATGAAATGAGAGTCAAACTGCGTTCCGTTGTCTGAGACTAGGGCTCGCGGTACTCTAAATCTTGTGACGATATTCTTCCATATGGAGTTTTTTGTATCGTGCTCAGTGATGGAGGACAAGGCTTCTGCTTCTATCCATTTAGTGAAATAATCAGTAGCTACTATTAGCCACCTCTTATTCCCTGGAGCTCGGTGGAGTGGTCCAATGATGTCGAGGCCCCATTGAGCGAAAGGCCATGGATTAAAGAGCCGGCTCAGGTCTTGTGCTGGTTGGTGGAGAGAATTTGAGAACTTTTGACATTTTTCACACTTCCTGGCATAGAGCTGAGCGTCTTTTTGCATGTATGGCCACCAATAACCTTGGCTTATAGCTTGGTAAGCTAACGACCGACCTCCAATGTAGCTTCCGTAAATTGCTTCATGGATTTCATAAAGGAAATCTTTGACTTTGCTCGGGTGAACGCACTGAAGGTAAGGGCCGGTGAAGGACTTTCTATAGAGTTTGCCATCTGGAGATAACCAAAATCAAGCTACTTTCAGCCTGATCTTGTGAGCTTCATTCCTATCTTCAGGGAGTTGGTCATCTCTTAGGCACGCTATGACTGGTTCCATCCAGCTTGGGCCGAGATTAGCGCACAAAACCTGTTGAGGTGGCTGGAGCTCTATACTTGGTTTTTCTAGCATTTCCACCTCAACAGTTCTTTTCTTCCCGGCCTCGACAGTAGAGGCCAAGTTGGCAAGAGCGTCAGCATGGGAGTTAGATTCTCTGCCAACCTATTTGACTTCGGCTTTTTGGAATTGGGAGAGGAGTTGCTTTGCGTGTGCCAAGTAGCATGCGATCCTTTCGTCCCGGGCTTGGTAGTCTCCGCTCAGTTGGCTCGTCACCAGTTGAGAGTCGCTGAAGACCACCAGTTGCCGTACACCCAAGATTTTAGCGCTACTGATTCCTACGATCAATGCTTCATACTCGACTTCGTTATTGGATGCTTTGAAGTCAAGTGTGAAGGCTTGCTCGATGACAAGGCCTTTTGGATAATGGAGAACAATGCTAGCGCCAGCCCTCTTGGAGGTTGAGGATCCTTCGACGAAGACCTTCCAGGCTAAACCAAGGAACTGCTTCCAAGATCGTTCTTGTTCCGTTTCGGTAGCCTCATCATCCTTATTGCCCCCCTAGTTCGGTATTGAGCTGTCTCGGTGCCGAACTAGGAGAGGTGAACTCCACAATGAAATCTGTTAAAATCTGGGCTTTGATCACCGTTCTGGGTTGATATTGAATATCGTATTGGCACAGTTCGACGGCCCATCTTAAAATCCTTCAAGAGAAGTCAGCCTGTCTGAAAAAGGACTTAAGCGTATGTTCTGTAACAACCACTATGGTGTACGTCTGAAAGTAATGAGAGAGTTTGCGAGAAGCACTGACGAGTGCTAATTAATGCAAGTTTCTCAAGTGGTAGATACCTGGTTTCGGCGTCAAGCAGGATCTTGCTCGTATAGTATATAGGCTTCTGCTGCTTTCTTTCTTCTCTGACTAACACCGAGCTCACTGCATGATCCGAGACGGCCAGGTAGAGAAAAAACATTTCACCCTGTTTTGGTGTGGACAACAGGGGTGGTGAAGACAAATAGGCATTGAGTTCTTGAAGAGCTCTGTCACACTTCGGAGTCCACTGGAACTTTGAACTTTTCTTTAAAAGCTGGAAGAAGGGGCGACACTTGTTTGAAGCTCGACTTATAAAGCGGTTGAGCGCAGCAGCTATCCCTGTGAGCCTCTAGACTTGTTTTGTAGAGGTCGGACTCTGAATCGCCTGGATCGCCGAGATCTGCTCTAGGTTGGCTTCGATCCCTCTTCTAGTGACCAGGCTTCCCAGGAACTTACCGGAGCCGACACCGAATGCGCATTTAGAGGCGTTCAGTTTGAGCTGGAACTCTTTGAGAACATCAAATGTTTGACTCAGGTCCGCCAAGTGGTCCTGTGACCTTTTAGACTTGACAACCATGTCGTCAATGTACACCTCCATTGTCTTTCCGAGCTGGGCCTAGGACATCTTCGTTACCAGCATCTAGTAAGTGGCCCCACCATTTTTTAACCCAAAGGGCATCACCATGTAATAGTAGATGCCTCTTGGTGTTATGAATGTAATCTTCTCTTCGTCAGGCCCATGCATCGAAATTTGATGGTAGCCTCGGTAGGCATCGAAGAAACTCATCCTGTCATGTCCAGCAGTGGTGTCGGTGAAGTCCACGCAAACCCTCCACTTCCCGTTCTTCTTTTTTACTACCACTGTGTTGGCCAGCCATTCTGGGTAGTGTACTTCCCTGATGCCTTGGCCTCCAAGAGCTTTTCAACCTCCTCGATCACTGCTTCTGTTTGTGGGGTCCCTGATTTGTGAACTTTTTGTACCATAGGTTTGTGCTTGGGGTCCACGTTCATTTTGTGGCACATGATCTCTAGATCGATGCTTGGCATCTCGTATGGCGTCCAGGCAAAAACATCCTTGTTCTGTAACAAGAAGTTAAGCAGCTCAGACTTTTCATCTGCGGGGAGCTAGCTCCCGAGTAGGAAATATCTCTCAGGGTCGTCGGGGTCGATTCTGACCTCGGTTAGATCTTCTATGCTCTTCTGCTCTGCAGATCGACTGACATCCCCGAGCTCTGCCTCCAATTCGGCCATATGTATCTACTGTGGTTCTGCTTCACTAGGCACCACAGCCATCAGGTACTGTTTGGCCATCTGTTGGTCTCCCCTAACTGTGATCACCTCAACTCAGCAGTTTGCGTTCTCTAATGGGAACTTGAGTTTTTGGTGATGGGTGGAAGGCACCGCCTCCATATTGTGTAGCCAAGTCCGCCCCATGATTGCGTTATATGGGGATGGTGCATCCACCACCAGGAAGTCGGCTAACATGGAGGCGCCTCCAATTTGGACTTCTAGGGGGACTTTCCCCTTAAGGTACACCGTTTTCGAACTGAAGCCCACCGGGGGAGTGCGGGCTTCTAGTAAATATTCCTCTTTTAGACCCAGCTTCTTGAAGCAGTCGAAATAGAGGATCTCTGATGAGCTCTTGGGATCCACAAGAATTCGCTTCACCTTGAAGTTCTTCAACCTCAGGGTGAGAATTAGTGGATCCTTGTGGGGGAGCTAGACTCCTTCTAGATCTTCGTTCGAGAACCAGATCTAGGGTCTCTATTTCCGAGCTTTTTTGGTTGCAGGTCCCAGCTCGGCTGTCATCACCTGTTTGCCGTGTGAGGCCCTCCTGGCCTCAGCACGAGCTTGATTACCCCCTCTAGGTGTGGGAGCCAGGTGAATGACATTGATAATGTCTTCTGACTCGTCGCTGTCCTGATCCTCATTAGGTCGGGCCTCATCCTCTTCTTGTTTAATGAACTGGTTCACCCTAGCCATTAATGCTTTCATTGTGGTTACGGGGAACTGAACCAGGTCTCTTCGGAGATCATTACCTGGGAGTAAGGCTTACTGGAAGCACATGATGGCCACCTCATCATTGGCGTCTTTGATCTAGCTGTAGATGGTCCAAAACCTTTTGACGAACTGAGCAATGTTTTCAGTCCGCCTCATTCTGATCGCCATGAGGTTGCCATCTGTCTTCGGGATGACTCGGTGCACCTGGAACTTTTTCAGGAACGAGTTTCGGAGCTGCCTCCAGTTCGAAATCGATCCCTCTGGGAGTGCACAGAACCATCTAAGGGGGAGGTCGCCCAAACTAGAAGAGAAGACTCTACAGTTCAGGTGACCGACGTCTCCCCACACTGACATCCGCTGGGTGAAGTGTCGAAGATGCGCTGCGGGGTCTGAGGCTCCGTCATAAATGACGAATCTCGGGACACTGAATTTATCAGGGAGGAAGAAATCTTTTATCTCCTGAAAGAAGGGAGACGTGCCTTGATCTTCGGTATCATAGGCGTTTAGCCGGTCTCGAGTGAAGCCGACCACCTCCATGTTGTGTTGGATCATCTGCTTAACTTGACGGTCATGCCATTCTCTTAGGTCTTCGCTATTCTCCGGCTTCTGGCGCGATCTCCTTGAGTCCTCGTGTAAATGACGGCTGTTCGAGCCTTCTTCATAATCTCTGTCTCTTCTCTTGTTGGTCAGGACTTGCCTTAAGTCCTGCTCGACCAAAGGTGCCGGGTTTCGTCCACGGGATGGAGCCTGGGCTTTCTTCTTCTCCTTGAGCTATCTTCTGAGCTAACGGATCAGCTCATCTTGCTCTTGGATAAGAAGGTTCTGAGCGCTGATGTCTGCAAGGAAGGCGTTGTCGTCATCGCCATCGTCAACCTGATGCCGAGTCTAATCTTTGCCATCACTCTGGTGTAGAGACTGATGAGATTTGGCCAACGGTGCCGTGAAGGGTCCTTTTACACTCACCGCCACAGATTTTCCACCGGATCTCCCTATGCGAGGGACATCTTCGAGCGGCGGATGTTGTGGCTCTGGTGGTGGTGGAAATATCGGTGGCTGCGGCACCAGGGGTGGCTGCGATGAGGCCTTTTGGGCCTTCGACGTGCCTTCGCCATTTCTAGTCTTGGGAGGCATGGTTTCTGTAGATTTGGTTTGATCACTCCCCACAGACGGCGCCAATTGTAAGTGCCTAACTATTACGGACTTGGTTAAATGGATAATAAGCTATCGGTATTGCTGTAAAACTTCTTTGGGAAAGATTAACCGCCTGAGACCTGAAAGGTAAGTAAGAAGAGAATGGTCAGAGGCCTTGGCTGTTGTCAGCTGGCTGAGGCACTGCAATGCCTAAGTTAGTGCAGTCACTAGATAAGGGATGAGTGAGTAGGGAAGAAGAAAGGATTCAGAGTAAGGATGTACCTGATAGCATATGTTTTGTGGATTTACCTCATGCATATATATAGGGAGAGGTCTTTCCATTGGTGCAGGTAGGTGGAGGCGCTATCCCACTGCCCCATACCATGCTCCCTTAGCGGAGGTAGGTGGAGGCACTGTCCCATCGGATCATGCGTTGAATCCTCGTATTAATGTGGACGTGATCGTCTGATAAGGATAACCCCTTATCATAATCCGGAGCCCATCTTATCTGTGAGTACGTTCTGCAACGTAGCTGTAGCATTATGGGGTACAATTATGGCTTTTGTACTTATCTTAGTTGGCCGTGCCAAGCTAAAGATGATGCTGAGATGGATGCATTCTGGCACTGTTGCCGAGGTGCGTCGTGCCGAGGCCGAGATGGTACTTTTACCGAATCTAGCTCAAGCTTGGTGTTAGTTGGCACTGCTGCCGAGCTGGATGTATCTTGTACTTTTGTCGAACTTTGATACCGAGATCGTGATAAGCCAAGTCGGTACTGTTACCGAGATTATCATAATCCTGCTATGAGGAGATCGCCCCACACAATCATCATTTTTATCTGTAAGTGGAAGTTGAACGATTCAATGAATTTCACTCTCGACTCGAGAGACATTGGGGCATTATTTATTGGGACGAAACGAGGATCTTCGAGTCGATTGCTTGCATGCCACACCCATTTTCTCCCTTCTCTCAGTAGAGCTCTCTTTGATCAACAATGAAAAGTCCATAACACTCTCAGAGAGAGAGAGAGAGAGAGAGAGAGAGAGAGAGAGAGAGAGAGAGAGAACGAAATAAAAATGAAAGGGCGTCATTTATTATTGCTTTCTTTTCTTCTTCTTCTATCAGGGACGACTCTTCCCAACGGTGTTGCTCGTGCAAACCCAGCCTTAGTAGAGGGGCTCAATAATGAAGACCGGCCTTTTGCCATTTCTGAAAAAGGTAGAATGTCTAAAGGTGATTGTGTGATTCCTAGATCACTTCAGTATGGAGGGCCGGGTACAGGTGATCATGGTCTAGTTCCCAGGGGGCCGCCCGGATCAACGCCGTGATATTGGAGGTGATCTCTCTTAGTCGCTTGGATCTTTTTGAAGTCTCACGTTTAAATTGAACTCCCTTTTAAAGAGTTCATTTGGAGTTTTTTTGTTCGATGAAAGGTTTAATAAACTCCTAAAGAGATTATAATAGCAAGTCTCTTTGTTGCATCTGGTAGCTAGCTCTCGTAAACTGTTTTCTTGTTTTTTTTTTTTTTTGCCATAGGTCCTTTTATTATCTAACGATTTCAAAAGCCTCTGCATTATTTGTTCTTACTCAAACCTCTCTTGACACAGCATTATTAAAAAAAAAAAAGTAGATTTGTGAGGACAGGCTCTCTTCAAATATATAATTCTTGTTGTTTTTTTCACCAATCAATCCTTAACCCACATGGATTATCTTCTTAACTGACAAATGAATGACTGCTTTACTCTCTGTTATAAATTTTTGGGGATTTGACATATTAATCGCCCTAAAACCTTGCATCTCCAATTTCAAGATTGAAAATCTATTAATGTTACCAGAGTCGTTTGACTCTGGTCGACATCTTTTTCTTCACCATTCCGCCATGGGATCCAAATGTAAATAGTTGAAAAGCTGTACATTAAAAAATCTAGACCTTCTTCTTATCTAGACCTGGATCCCATAATGTCATACGTTTTTACATTCGGATCCCATGATAACATGAGATCCAGGGCAGAAAAGTAAAAAACAATTATGGACCAGAGTAAAAAACACACTACACCAAAAATCGGAAATTGGAACGGAAAAGCGTTCCTAATCCTCCCGTTCCTAATCCGTTAAACCGTTCCAGTTTCCGTTCCAATTTGGATTAGGAACGGTTGGTACCAAATTGGAACGGAAATTGGAACGGTTTAACGAATTAGGAACGGGAGGATTAGGAACGCTTTTCCGTTCCAATTTTCGATTTTTGGTGTAGTGACAACTCTAGTAACTTAAATAAATTTTCAATCATGAAATTGGGGTAACATGGATTAAGGGAAATTAATATTTCAAATCCTCTAATTTCTTTTTGGTAGAAAGAGTAAACGCAAAGCCCATGGGTGGGGTCACATCTGGTGGAGTTGGTCTCATTGAATAGCCACTAGGTGCCCTGCACCTCATCTCTCAGTCCACCGGTTAGGGTCCACGACGTCAAATAGTTTAAAGAAGGTGATTAGGGACATGGTTATAGATGCCTTTTCCTTTTTTAAATCGTCCGGGGTGGGGCTCTTGACAAAGTGAAAATGGGTTTGTTGACTAAGATTCTCTACCATGTTTAATTACATGATTTTAAAAAGGTTGTCCATGAATCCAAAAGCTAGAGATGTAAATGGGTACCCGATTCTTCGATTACCCGGAGGTTTCGACCTGCTAAAAACCGGGTCTGGGTCCTTATTTAGGCCCTGATAAGTAAATGGGTTCAGGTCCGGTTCCACCTTGGTTCAGACCCCTGGGCCTGAGACCCGACATATTACCTCAATTTTCAAAAATCTCTCATAAAAACCAGGTTTTTTTTAATATCATTCTCTACCTAAACTCACACCCATCACATATATGGTTTTGGTTCCGGTTCCAGAGCCAAGAAACCGGTTCCGAAATGGTTCCGGGTCCGGATCCGGTTCCACCTTCTCTTTAACGGTTCCGGTTCTGGGTCCACCACGGACCCGGACTGGAACCGACCCGTTTACAACCCTACCAAAAGCCAAATATTGGATTTCCATATTTTCAAAAATCTCCAACATTATCAGGCTACTACATTAATAGCAATTTTAGGCTCTGTACATATTAAAAAATGTTCGGTCATTTGATCATCTGATAAGGTCTTAAAAGAAAATGGACCATATACAGTACCCAGCCTGCCCCTAACACATGAGTGTGCTCGGATAAGTCACCGGTTTAACGCATTGTCATCCCTATGTTAGAGATATCTTAGGAGATAAAAATAGAATTAGGTTTGTTTTGGTTTATAAAGATAAATGAGAGATTAGTTAGAGTTTTTTAGGTTTTAGTTTAAATTTTGAATAGTCTTGTTATTGCATGATGTATAAAGTAAGAGGATTTCCTCTCATGACATCTACTGTGATCCGTGGCCTGGTGGTGATCTCGTGAACCGTCTTATATTTCATGTTTCTGCAATTATGGATGTTCATGGCTGGGCCAAGCAGCGTTGAGGAACACCTAGGCCCGGGCAGACTTAAGAAAGATGGGCCTTTAACAAATAAGTCCCACAAAACTTAGTTCCAAGCCCACCTATTAAATTAATTAGGCCTGGTTGAGCCGGGCTACCTACCAATTGCTTGGAAATATATACTAAATCTCAAGCACTCATTAGGTGGGCCAGGATTTGGGCTTTCTATCACCGACACTCATTCGCTATCGTAGAACTTCTAAGATAGGATTAGGTTGGTTTTGGTTGGTAATGATAAAAAGAGAAATTAGTTAAGAGATTTTAGATTTGAGTTTAATTTTTAAATAGTCCTGTTATGTAATTGTTTTTTTTTCTTCTCAGAAAAGGGATATTATTGATAATATATATATACAGTGTTACAAAAGGCAGCCTCTGTGCCTAAAATTAAAACATAAGATTTGATAGATTTGTAGATCGGTTGCTTCTTCCAAAAGTAGTCAGCTTGCTCCCACATTAGGATTGTTTAAAACATGTGTTGTGTGCTTCAAAAGGTTAGTTGCCATACGATGTGCTTCCTGAGTCCGCCCCTTCTCCTGCAAACATCTTTGTTACGTCTAACAAGGCTGGTCCAGGGTGTGTTGCAATTTTTTTCACAATGGCATAAGCCGCAATGGCATGCAAGTATCCGTGTTTATGTTGTTTGAAAGTTCTGCCTTAATCCAGGCGGAGGTCCCAATAACCAGATCTCTTTTAAAAATCAATTCCCACGTGATTAAACTAGTAATTAAACCTAAATCAGATAGAAAGCAATCAAACCACACTATGAGAAGGACATAAGATTTGTACGTGGAAAACCCTATTTGGAAAAAAACCACGGGCCTTACCGGGACTTTCTACCCTTTCTCTGTTGGTGACTCAGCCTAAGGACTGCTTTGATCTTGTTGATTACCCGTCGTGAAAAACAAAATTAACTTGCCTTAACACAGGCAGAGGTCCCACTTATACGATCTCAGATGAATATCAATAACTAGTGATTAAACTAGTAATTAACCCTAATCCTGTTTAAAACAATCAAACCACAAGAGAGATAAAGACACGAGATTTTTACGTGGAAAACCCTACTCGGGAAAAACCACGGGTCTTACTGTCTAGACCAACAGACAACCAAGCACTATGATAATTGAAAGTTACAAGAGAACTCACAACCCTTTTTCCCAGTTGCTGACTCAACCTAAGGACTGCAAGGAACTTGCCGACAACTCGCCGTGCACCTTCACCGTGCTTGAACAGCAATGTCTTCAAGAGAATTGATGGAACTCAGACCAAGACTGGAACATGCAGCATAGCTTCTGTAATGGCAGCCTTGGGGCAGAAAGATGAATCTCTCAAACTCTCTCTATTAGTTTTCTTCTTCTTCAGAGATGTCTTGAGAGGAGAGATGTATAGCCTTTAAATAGGAAGAATTTCGTGCAACAAAGGCTTTTCAAAACAGGTAACTTCTTTCCTTGAAAATAGAAGTAGGAGTTCTAATGGAAATAGAAATCCCAGGTTCGCTCGAGCGGTCAAGAGGGTTCGCTCGAGCGACTCGAACTTTGGTAACTTCCGGACAGCGCAGGGATTCTTTGGTCGAGCGGATATTAAAATGCGGTTGAGCGACCAACTCTCTGTGAGAGGTTCGCTCGAGCGACTGTCGTGCGAACTCAGACCCTCTTATCCAGAACATTGATCGGTCGAGCGCACAAATTGAGAGGTCGAGCGATTTGCTCTCTGTATGGTTTGCTCGAGCGGACGTATGATCGCTCGAGCGACCAAACCAATTTGACAGAATCCGAACTCCTTCTGCTTAGTGCACTTGCAGTCCAATCCTAAACTCAATACAAAATAATAAGAGTCCCAGTTTTGTCCAAATCCCAATGAATTAGCCAACAAAATCCTTACACGTCGTTCACTTTCATCCATGCTTGAGCAAACCGCCTTAAACTCGTCTTCAAGGTGTCTCTACTTCAGGAGAGCAAAACATAATTAATCCCAACGCTTGATCTTTAGCACACGAACTTGAATCTTCTTCGGGGATTTAATCTTTATCAGAAGTACCTTTAGAAGAGTGAGAGAATGGCTATAAATAAGCCTAAACTTGTGTCTCAAGACTTGCGATGCAATTAGGATAGGAAAATTGTCTTGAGAGAAATTAGGAAGGAGTTTCTTGATGCAATACAACTTTTCAAGGTTCACTCGAGCAGTCAGGGAGTTCGCTCTAGCGAACTCGTTCTGTCTCAGACGTTCAGTGCAGAATAGTGATGGCTCAAGCCGAGATGGAAGTTGGGTCGAGCAATCAAGCTTTTGTGATGGGTTCGCTCGAGCGGATGTAGCATCGCTCGAGCGGACTCTGTCGGTTCCCAGGATGTCTGTGCTTCTTTGCAAGTTGATCTTTGAGCAGTCATTTTCTAAATAAAATTTACAACTTTAAGAGTCCCGGTTTTGTCCATAACCGAATGAACTAGCCAACTAAAATTCTTACAATCTCTCCCTTTGACAATTCATAGACAAAACACCTATTACATAAAAATCTACCCAAGTTCTAACACTAAAACTTATCCAGACAAAACTCTTCCAAAATTGTCAAAATTGTCTTGATCTTTGAAGCCTTGCAAATCCTGATCACTAGATCAAGTGCATTATCACAGGAGAAATTTTTTTTTTGATCATAGCCCACGTATATAATAAACATTCAGCACAACCCATTAAAATCCATTACTTAATGATTGGACCCCCAAGTATAGGGTGCAATTGTAGTAATAATCTGGTGAGTCCAGGTCGATCCACATGGAGCAATGCCTTTTAAGAAACTTTCCAACTTTAACCTGTTCTAATTTTGAAACTAAATCTAACCAAATAAAGAAACTAATCAAATTACAAGAAAATTTCTAAAAACTGAAAATTAACAATTACTACTTTCCAAATAAAAAAAACTAAAATAAGTAAAGAAACCTAGTTTATTCAACCCAATTCTAACTATAACCTGCAAAAGTAACAAATTCATCAAAACAACCAATTTAATATAAAATAAATAAAAAAATTTCCTAAATTAGATCCTAATTACCAAAATCACTTTTTATGCAAACATGAATGATCTATAATGCTAACAATGCAATTTTATATAAGTTTCTAAAATTTAATGCATGTTGTAAAAAAAAAAAAATTCCAAGTATGGACACTCTTGCACAGGCCCAATTTCGCTGGACTGTACAACTAGCTAGTCTAAGATGATATGACCCTAAATCTAATGGCTGGAACTAATACTTTGATGATGCATGAACACAACAGAAAAAGGAGAATGGAAAAAAAGACTTAAAACGAAAAAGATATGAGCACCTAAAGATGCCTAGTTGAACCAGTTATGGTCCTAAAATTTGATCGCAGGCTTTCCAACTACCCCCGTTTATGCCTCTGGTTGACACGATTCCCGAGATTATTTTTTGGCTAAAATTCTGGGGTTTAAAAGTCCTATTAATGTACTTTAAATCTACTATTTTTCGGACCAAAACATTCACGTTTACCTGGTTTTTAAATCGCGTACTTTTGTAACACAATTAAGTCAATTCTGCTGAAACTGTGCAGGATTTTTCACTATTCTCATACCAAGTCCGAATTTAGTCTTTCTAATCAGTTAACAATCTTGTGATTTTAGCAGTAAAAACCTGCTCTAATGCAATTTCTAAATATGAAGTATGCACAAAGACAGTTTCCAACTATATATTATGCAAGTAATAAAAATATAAAGTTTCTACTAAATATATATGGAAAGATGCAAGTTGGGTTTTTAAATATGGAATTTGTAAAAATAAAATAAAATCAGAATATTAAATAAAAATTAAAATAAAAGGGTGGAAAAATAAAAGGCGGAAAAGATGTACCAAAGATCTAGAAACTAGACGATCCTACAAGTATTGACAATGCGATAACGATGTCATCTCTTCTCAGAGTAGGAAAAATCTATGCAAGTGATTATTTGTTGTCTCTCGACTTTTAATCAGTTTATTTTATTTTCAAAATCCTAGATCGATTCATGTGAAATAATTGTCTCCAATCAAAACACATAAAAGAACCAGAATGAGAAATTAACACACTTACATAAAGAATACGCAAAATCAATCCAAGTAGTGTCTTTATTCCTTGATCTTGAAGTATAAAAAATTAAGATTCTTCTCTCTTCATCATTCTCTTAACATGATCTCTCAATCTATGTCTAAAGAATTAGAATGGAGAAGAAGAAGAAGGGACTTAGCTAGAGAGAAAGGGTTGGTGTGGAATGGAATGGAGAGAGAGAAGGCCTCCAAAATTTCTACCCAAAAGTCTTGCACGTCCAGCCCTCTTGGTTGGTCTCTTTTTATATATTTTGATGCACCTTGTTGCCAAGAATTCCCTTTCTTCATAGGGCTTTTGTTTCCTCTTTTGCCTTGATTCTTTTCTTCATCTCTAAGCTACTCTTCTCTCTTTGGAAAGACTTCTTAATTTGAAAGATCTCCTTGCCTTATTAGGTTTCTTGATGCACACACCTTCCTTGTATAATTCCAAGAACATCTCTAAAAATTGCATGATGATGTAGAGCGAAGAAACTTTCCAAATATTGAGATTTCTTGTAATTCTTACCTAAACCTGTAGTAGACAACTTCCCGAGGTCATATCTCCCTCAATATAGTTCTGATTTATGCAATCTTGGGCTCCATGGATATTTACTCGAAAAGAGCTTTCCAACGGTGGCTAAATTGCGCCAATCCGACACTCTGTTTGAGAATTATGGCCATTTTAAGTTGCTGCCCCTGAAAAATCTAGGAATAATTGTGCACAAATGGAAGCTTCTATGTTGGCATGCAATAGGGTGTGTGGGACCCATGTTAGACGTCCAAGGCATGCTTGGACTCTTTCCTTACTTGCTTATTAGACTTTCCTTTGACCTCTCTTCTCAAATTTCATCAATGTGTGTCCCATGTTGATTTCTCCTACAAATTGAAAGAAATAAATTTATCATTAATCACTTGTAATAAAATAAATATGAATCATGCATGGGACCCTACATGCCTAATGATGCACCTAAATGACAAAATTTCAAAAAATAGCACATGGGGCCAAAAATAGTATGTATATATTGATGAAGCCAAAAGCTTAATTTTGGGGTGATAAATGAGATGAGAAAAACTTAATTTCACAAAAGTTGTGCACTTCAATGAATTTTGACCTATTTTGACCATGTTTCCAAAAATAACCCCAAATGCATGAAATCATGAAATTGAGTGTAATCTATGCAATTAAACCTAATTAGGTCCACAAATGCTAATGAAATGATGACCTAATGACCTAGTTTTGTGGACTTATCACTTAACTCCCCCTTTTTGTTCATAAACTTTCAAGGGTAAATAGATAAGAGAGTATCACAAAATAGTAGTGGGAGAAAGTCAAAGTTAAAAGAAGGATGTGAACAGTAGAGATAAACTACAAAAATAACTAAAAGTTCAACAAGTCAGAGCAAGCAAAAAGAATTCATAGACAACAAAATGAGAGAACGCAAAGGACACAATTACATTTAGTGATGTCCCGGTCGAGCAAGGATTTCAGCTAGAGCTTGATCAACAGAGTTGAAGTGTGTAGCTACTGCATCAAATCTTGCTTCAATTCTCACATTCAAACCCTGCACTTGTGCTACAAGTTGATCAATTCTATCAATCTGCCTCTGTTGCTCCCCCTGACCCTGTACAGCAGGTATAGCTTCATCTTCCACTTCTATCTCTGCTCCCTGAATAACTGGTGGAATGTGAGTAGATGATTGAGCAAGTGTACGAGCATTGATTTGATTCCGAATCCGTTGAGCCGGCTCATTTGACTTCTTTGGAACTTCTTTCCATAAGAGAAATTCAATGATGAAAGCAACAAATGGTAGAATGGAGTTACGTTTGGCGAATAACATCTTGAAGAAGAAATTCAGGATAACTTGAGGGATGTTCACTTGCTTCCCAATGCCAATGCAATACAAAAGATAGCCATTCTTATGGCTCACATCAGATGTGTGTCCTCTTGGCTCTAAATTGTGGCAAACAAAACGATTTAAAAACTGACATACCTCATGAGGTATGATACCACTTGGCCATGGGGTGTCTTCTCCGCATAGAGTAGTGCTAATCATATCATAGTTAACTTGCATTTGATTATCTTCTAGAAAGGGATAATCAGCTCCCTCTACAATCAGAATGTTAAGAAATTCAAAGATTTCAGTTGCTGTAATGTTAATCCACTTTCCTCTAACAAAAGTCTTCAAATAATCAGAAGAATCAGGAGAATCAGAAGAGACAAGCTCCATATTGTTGTAGAATTCACAAACCTAATCAGGGTAAATCTCTCTGATGTTAAATTTCAGAAGGGAATCCCAATTTCTATTTGCAATACTGCGACACACTACTTTTCCAAGTAGAGCCTCATCAACTTCCCTTTCAGTCTCAACAGTTCATTTCATGAACTGCTCTTGGAAGATGGTAGATTTACTTAGCGAAGGGAAGCGATGACGATCAAACTGAGGCTGAGCTGAAGACGACTCATCATGAGATCTCTTCTTTGGAGCCATTATAAAAAATCTAAAGGGAACATCAACCAAATTGTCCAAGTCAGTGAAGACAAGGAAACATAGTAAAAGATCATAGCAAAACTGGTTGCACTCAACCAAGTCCCTGCAGAAAAAAAATTGGGTATAACCACTCTTCTCCACATCCCACACAACTACTACAAAAACTCCTCAGAATCACATACAAATCCACAATTGTGAAACACTACTTCCAGCCAATCTCAATCAACTTCTTAGGATTTGAGCAATAAACGAGCATTCATCAGGGTGAGTGTAATCCAGATAAAAGTGAAGAAAAAATCATTCATAAATGCAGTGACCCCCACAGCGAAGAAAAGGTATTAAGGAAACCAACACAACAGTCTCATATTGTTGAAAATCATCCAACACAGTTTCAAGATGAAACAATCTCCAAATCAGTCTCCTTTCAAATGAAAATCAATTCTCCAAATTCCAATCTAATAGTCCAATGGCATAGATAATACTCCATTCCAAACCAAGCCCAAAAATCAGAGATGAAATTTGTATCCAAACAAACACTTCAAATGCAATTCACAGTAGACAATAGGATGAATGAAAAGGAAGAAGAAGAAATACAAGGAAGTAAAATGAAGAAAGGGATGCTAGAATCCCTAAAAAATGAATTTTCAATGCATTGATTCGTGTAGAAAATAAACAAAATGGAATGAAAGAATCAAATAGAAGATGCATGAGTTTGATGATTTGAGAAGGGAAAAATACCGTTTTAGAGGCTTGAATGGGGTGCGCACAGCAATGGAGGAGGCGGGCGAAAACTTGGAGTCTAGGGCTTGGAGAAAGAGAAAAAGAGAAGAAGAAATAAAGAAAATGAGGATCGGGCGGACTTAATTTGCTGTGGGTTCACTCGAGTGAACTTGAATGGTCGCTCGAGCGAAGTATCTAAATTTTAAACACTTCAGTGCAGTGCGGCAAATATGATCTAACGTCTATTCTTCGGTCAAATCACTCCATGAGCAGTAAAAGCTTGTTACCGTAAAAATTTTCATAAATTTAAGCACACGGTGATAAATGTGAACAATATGACCAAGAAGAAAGAAAAAAAAGAAAGAAACTGAATAAATTGAGTGTGACCCACTCTTCTTAAATCTCCTCGAGATGAACAAAATTGTTGTATAGGGAGCACACCCATCAACAAAAGTTAGACAAAATAGTCCCCCCCCCTTTTTTTGAATCTTTCGATTTCCTTTTTTTTTGTTTCCCTTTTTTTCTAAATTGGCACTAGGGACGGATTAAACCATCATCGGTGACTTTCACATTAATGAACATGGTAGCCTTCTCCAAATGAAACTTTTCAATCAAGTGGAAGCTTTCACACACATTCTTAGGTAGCCCTCTTCCTTCGGTTAAACCTGATTGCCATAACATTTCTCAAAGAATAAAATCGGAGATAGTTGTGAGAGAATCGAAATCAATCCGTGCAATGCAAATAGAAATTAAAAAAAATTTGGTCATGTGAAAATGTGAATGTGCACTTAAATAAACAAAAAATATATGGAGTTTAGAGAATGAGAGAAATCCCTAGAGATTTACGTAGAGAGATTCAAACCGTGTTACATCCAATAGTTTTGTGAATTTGTCCGCAAATTGAGCTTCAGATCAGAAAAACATAATGCAAAGAAATTATGTCCTCCTCCACAAGATCACGAATAAAATGGTGCCTAATGTCTATGTGTTTGGTTCGAGAGTGTTGTACTGGATTTTTGGAAATGTCAATAGTACTCTGATTATCAAAAAACACATTCATTTTTTCTTGCTCAATTTCGTAATCCTGCAACGTCTGTTTCATCTAGAGAAGTTGTGTACAACAACTTCCAGCAACAATATATTCAGCTTCAGCGGTCGACAAGGATGTCGAGGTCTGCTTTTTACTATACCAGGCCACCAAATTATTTCCAACAAAGAAATAGCCACCTGAAGTACTCTTTCGATCGTCAACACACCCAGCCCAATTAGCATCGGAAAAACCAACAATGGTAGCGTTGGTATCTTTGGACATCCAGATGCCATACTCAACAGTTCCACTTATGTATTTCAGAATTCTTTTAGCCGCTTGAACATGAGAGAGTTTTGGTTTAGACTGATATCTTGCACAAACACCAACACTGTAAGCAATGTTAGGATGACTAACAGTAAGGTAGAGAAGACTACCTATCATACTCCTGTAAAGTTTTTCATCGACGTCCATTTCATCATTATCAAGACTGATTTTGGCAGTTGTAAGACCCCGTCCCGAGTGACCTCTATTAGCATTAATTAAGTCGTGTTTTAGTTCTAAGTGTGATTAGTAGATTTTGGTTTATTGGGGAACAGAATAGCTTCTGTTATAGCTTTGGGGAATTTGAGTGCCTTTGTGACTAGTGGGGCCCTTTGGGGGTTCCTTTTATGACTTTACGTTTACTTAAGGGTTTATCTGAGATTCTCGTGTTTATTGTTATAATTTCGTTTTACTTTTCTTGTTAATCCCTACAACTTTTATATTGATCACGTGCCCGTTCGAGGTCCCGAAACCCGACCTTCCTAACATTGAGGGCAAAACAGTCTTTTTACATTAAATCTATACCCAAAATTTGATATCTCTGAAACCCAGGAAACATATACTTTTTGGAAACTAGATATTTTGGCGATCACTTTTCTCTGCTTTGTCGAATTCGTTTGAAGCCCAGATAAGCATGATTTCAACCTACAAAGGATTTTAGTGGTGGGACCCAACTCCATCTTCTATAAAAAAAGAACTCTCTTCTCCCTTTTCCCTTTTCCCTTTTCTAGCTCAACTCCAATCTACTTCTAGGGTTTCATTTTCTTCCTTCTTGTCTTGCTTTCCATCACCAAATCCACTACTAACCTTGCACAAATTGAGAAATAGATATCCTCATCTTCTTCCTCACCACCATAGCTCTCCATTGATACCATTTTTGGAGAAGACCTCCCATTCCAAGACCCTTTTTGAGCTCACCTTGCCCATTTGGAGAACCTACGAGTAAGCAACCCTTCCCATCTCTTAGATTTGTGTTCCTTTAGCCTTGAAGAGGTTTCTTTTTCATTATTGTAAGATTTCCCTTCATATTTCTTGTTTTGACCCATTTAGGGTTTGTTTTTGGGGATTTTGGTTCATAGCTTGGATTCTTGGCTTGGAGGAGTGTTAGAGCTTGTTATTGATTATCTTGGACCCAACGCAAGTGGATGATTTGATTTTTATGAGTTTTCAATAGTTTTATAAGAAATGTGATTGATTTTATTTTGTTTCCCATACATGCTCATTTATTTCTTTGACTTGAAATGAATACTCATTAGGAGCCTTGAAAGTGCATTTATTGCTATAGAAATGTATTGGTTCATGGCATTCAATTTTCTCTTGTTTTATCTCAAATGTACTCTTGTGTGTAGTGGTTTCCTTCCCTTCTTTCTTTGTATTTGGATGTAATATTGTTGGAGGAAGATGGAATGGATGTTGTAGGAGATTTGATGTTGATTTGGATGGAGTTTTGGAACTTCTCATTTGATGTTTAAAGGAGGTTGTAGAAGGAAGAGAATTAGAGGAGAAGAATTGTCCCAAAATCAGTCTATGGACAGTTCGTTCGAGCAAACTTGACAGGTCGCTCGAGCGAAGTGTCCAGAAAAGGGTTTGTGCCATTCCAGTGGACAGTTTGCTCGAGCAGAACCCTTTGTCACTCGAGCGAACCTTCCCAGAAATCGTTCCAGAGAGTGGTTAGTTCCAGCGAACTGAAGTTTTGCTCGAGCCAACCTGATGCTGGATGAGTTCGCTTGAGCGACCTTAACCTCACTCGCGTGTGGTTAGATGCCCGGCTCGCTACCGTGGTCATGTCCCGTATATTATATGTATATGTATATATATTTTGTTGTTTCTCCTCACCTCTTGTGACTGAGATCAACGCCTTGATATTTCTCCGTCACTTCAGTGATAGAGGACTTAGCTTCGTGTGGTTGCCATCTTGCTCGTTTCCCGTTTCCTTGATTACCTTTACATGTTTTACGACGCGTACTTGTATTTGAATAAATGATTTATCTTTTTTATGGGAATTGTTATTTAAACAGGTTTTAAATGCTTTTGAAGGTAAATTCATTTATTATTATATTGTTATGTCTCTTCACCCATTTTCCAAACCGTCGTGTTTGACCCACTTTTTGATACCCAGGTCCGGACATTGTCTATCCCGAGGTGGAGCTTGAGGACGTGGTCGGTGAACCGCAACGCCTAGTTGAGTGGTATGCTGATGATGTTGTTTAGACATTTGATTGCTTTGAGAGACGTAACATTTTGGGAATGTTTAACCATTCTCTTGGGGATTGGTATTTTGTTTATATTGGCCTTTGTTGGCCTCTATTTTTTGGAATGTAACTAAATGATCTTTTGTACAAACTTTAACTTTTCTTTTGGGAAAGCAGTTATGGTCATTGCTCATTCTGATACTTGGTTTATATATGTGTTTTTATCTTGTGACTAGAATTCAAATTATCAATTTGATTTGCTACACGCTTCTGCACTTAACAAAAATGTACTATGTTGTTGTGATATCCTCACCGCGGATAC
The DNA here is from genome assembly GCA_038049695.1 of Cinnamomum chago. Classification (NCBI taxonomy): domain Eukaryota; kingdom Viridiplantae; phylum Streptophyta; class Magnoliopsida; order Laurales; family Lauraceae; genus Cinnamomum; species Cinnamomum chago. The sequence continues at coordinate 21,262,747 of CP142462.1, read as the reverse complement.
CTGTGGGAAATTAAATAAATGTATACACATCATCTTTAGTCCCGATCCCGGATTTGTCCCGCGGGCCCGGTTCGGGGTTGCGACAGCAGTTGTGCTCATGGGAGTCCTTGCATGTTTTGATAATTGCATGCCAAACTTTTTCAGTAACTCTCTGGCATATTTTGGTTGGGAGATGAAAATACCAGCAGGAGTCCGCTTGATTTGTAAGCCAAGAAAGAACGAAAGTTCACCAACCATGCTCATTTCAAACTTACTAGCCATTCTTTCAGCAAATTTGTCCGACAAAAGCTCAGAAGTTGAACCGAAGATAATATCATCGACATAGGCCTGTGCAATAACAATGCTCCTCTTGTTTTGTTTGATGAGCAAGGTCTTGTCAACACTACCTCTTTGTAAACCATGCTCAACCAAAAACACAGTCAGTCTTTCATACCAAGCTTTAGGTGCTTGTTTCAAACCATAAAGAGCTTTTCTCAATTTGAAAACATGATCCGGAAAATGAGGATCTTCAAATCCTTTTGGTTGTTCAACATAAACTTCCTCATTGAAAAAACCATTTAGAAAAGCACTTTTCACATCCATTTAAAATAATTTGATGTTCAAAAAACAAGCCACAGGAAGCAACAATCGGACAGACTCAAGTCTAGCGACAGGGGCAAATGTTTCATCAAAATCAATACCTTCAACTTGAGTATACCCTTGAGCAACTAGAGGTGCTTTGTCTCTTATCACTTGACCCGACTCATTAGTTTTATTTTTGAATATCCATTTTGTACTGATGATTGATGGACCCGTTTCTTCCTTTTCTCCTCTCTTCCGTCCCCGGGGCTACCGAAAGGCCGGTGGAGGGAAAAGAGAAAGGCAGGCATCAACATTTTTGTATAGGTATGCCAGATTTTCTATTCTACTTGGAATTTAGAAATGGTGATTCGGAGATCCACCTTCACAAGTAGAAAATAAATCAATCTTTTTTCCTAATTTTCCATTACACATAATTTAAGAAAAGAGACAATGTTTTTTTTTTTTTTTGTATCCCGTAAGAGGCGAAATTTTTTTTTTTTGCCTTAAAAGGCGGTTTCTTTGCTGTAAAAGGTGATGTAAAAATCTTACCAATAATGAAAGACAAGAATTGTGATTTTTTTTATCTTTTTAGAAGAAATACAAAATACAATAGAAAAGTAAGAAAATGAATTCTGACTTCTCATGAGATTGCGGGGACTCGTTTAGATCGACGGTCGTAAGTCATGTGTGAACTTCGCCAACGTCCTTCAGATGAGAACGCATGATGCTTTGATTTCTTTGGCTTGGCTTGAACTTCAGATTTTTAGAGGATAAGGACCAAGGGGAGGTCCTATATCCAATAAAAAACTGAATAGACGGGCTGAAAAGCAGTGTCTAGGCCATGTTGGATGGAAAAAGAGGGCCTAGGGGGGGTGCCTCCCCAAGGGGCTTCAATCACCTTGCGGTGTTTGTTGCAGCAAATTCTTGGATTTCTCTCTCCCTTCTCTGTGTGTATATGTTGATCTTTCGGGATCTGGCCTGTTATTCTTCTTGGAATGACCCCCTTTTATAAGCGCTTGGTAGCCATGAGGTGGGTTTATGAGCATTGATGACATTGATGCTCCATGATGGGAGAATTGATGGCATTGATGCTCCATGAAGGGAGGAGTTACAAGTTTTAATTCATTTATTTTGTATCTCCTTTTTCTTGGCTTTTGATTGGTTGATGGAGACTGATGGGCATTTACTCGCCTTTAATCTCCATGATGAGAGGAGTTTCATGGTTTTAATGCCATGATTGCTTTGATTTGTAACTCCTCTTTCCTTGCTTCTGATTGGGCCATCCAAAATAATGGGTTAATGACCGCATTAAGTTGTCATAAAATGGGTCGTTTAACTGCATTAAGTGGTTGCCAAGGCGCTCGAAGAGTCACCGGCTGTACCGCGTCTTTTGGAACTCTTCTTGTGATGATTGCCGAGGGATCCGCATGTTGCTTGATGTCGGATGACGATGCAACTTCAGATACTGGTTGATATCAGTGGGCCGGTAGCATCTGTCTTGTCGATTTCTCGATCGGTCGGACAAAAAATGTACTTTCTTGGTTGGCCGGTTTGGCGATTTTGAATTGTGCGATGATGATCACATGCTCTTGATGGTAGATCCGAGATATTGGTGAAGATTAGCCGATTTCGAACACAAAATCAAATTTTCAAAAAATCACAGGGGCTGGGATTCTCGAAACGCAAAAAAGGGTTGGAAAAATGACCCTTTTGACAGAAAACCGATGACCCAGATTTCCAGGGTCGCCGACGACAATGGGGTTTTTTCCCCCTTTTTTGGTCGCCGTTTTTCGTCCGTTTTTTGATCTTTTTCGATCCTCTTTTCTCCTGTATTTTTTCTTGAAATTTTTCCTCATTGATTGTCTCGATTCTCCTAAAGAAAACCTGATGAGAAGCTGTGCAAATCAGAGCACAAAGTTTCCGATCTTCCGGGAAAGCTGAAGACTTTGTCGTCGATTTTCCGTCAGAAGTCGAAACTAGGACAAACGATATCGGAATGACCTGAAATTTGAGGTGAAGCCTCCTGAGCAGTAGATAGGACCAACCTTGGGCTTTTGCATGAGTTTTAGAGCCTTGTGGGGTCCTGTCGCCAGTAGACTTGATTTTGTTGCGAGGGAGATGCCGCTCTTTGATGTGCGGTCAACCAATGTCCGATTGACCTGAAATTTGACAGGGAGCCTATTGGAGTCATTTTGAGACGATCCATTAGCTCCGATTTGGAAGTCAAGGTCCTGGGAAGCTCCGCCGCCGGGAGGCTTGATTTTATTCCCAAGTGTCAAAATCAGGTCAAACGTCGTCGGAATGACCTGAAAATTGACGTGCAGCCCTTTGGAAGCATGTTGAAGCCACCCATGTACTCTGTTTGGTGAGTGATGGCCTCGGTGGTTCTCCCCATCGAGAGGCTTGATTTTACTGGTCGAGGGTTGATGGAGGGTCAAACATTGTCGGTTTGACTTGAAATTTGACACGGAGCCTTTTGGAAGTATTTTGAGACCATCCATAGGCTCTGATCAAAGTTTTGATATTTTCGACACTGTCGCCGCCAGGAGCACCTGTTCAGCTGCCGGAGGAGTGAAGTTAGACCAAATGATGCTGGAATGGCTTGAAACTTGGCATGGAGCCTCCTATTGGCATTTTGAGGCCTGTCATGCCCCCGAACCAGAACCTCGGGGGCGGGAAATGGGATTAAGCATAAATATATTTTACTTCTCCCAGGATCCGCGTGTGTGAAGACAACACATTCTGAATATTTTGCGGAAGCTTTTGTGGCGTTGCGACCCGAAGTCCGTGGCCATCGGATTCCGCGTCGCACTCAACCTTTAGCACATAACTATTATATCAAGAATCATATCAGACTGGAGTAACAATCACAATAAATTACAGAGCTAACAGTAACAGGATATTACATTCCCAAATATATTCAAGTTACAATTATCAATGTACATTAATTAAGAATCCCCAGAAAAAGGCTAATAAAAGCCATACAACAATAAGCTATAACCTATTACCCAAATGTGACGTAGCTCCGATGTCAAGCTCAATGTCTACATGACATAGCCGACAAAACACCCTGCAAGGCATGGCTCCACAGCCAACAAAACACTCAACTCGGGGCGAAGAAATCTGAACCTGAGTACCAAAAGTAGTGGGTCAGACACGACGGTCTGGCAGGTGGATGAAAAGAACACAATATAGCGAATAATAGTACAAATGATAAATCATGCTATTTGCTCAAAATGCTGCATATAATTAAACGGGTAAAAACTCAGGAATCTCGGACAAAACATGTATTCTTTTCAAACATGGTTAAAACAGGAAGATCTAATAAAGCATATGTTCATTTACATCATCTATAAAAGCATAGATATTTGACAATCGGGTGTTCGTGGAAAACATGTATGAATATGGAAGTTTGGCAAAACCACGTTCATTTAAACATATTTCAAAGCATGGATCTTCAACAGATTGGGCATTCCTTTAAAACAGGTATAACATAGGGATCTGACAAAACGCGTGTCATTTAAAACATATTCTTAAGCATGGATGTTAAATAGCTCGGGTAATCATTTGAAACAGGTATAAACATAGAAACCTGACTAAACACGTGTCATTTAAAACATATTTCAAAACAAGGATATTTAACAAATCCGGTATTCATTTGAAACATGTATAAACATCGGGATCTAACAAAACGAGTGTCATTTAAAACGCATTCCAAAGCATGGACATGAAACAATATAATAGTGACTGAATTTACAATAGAGAGCAGTAACACTTATCTAAATAACTACTTTCATAAAAGCAATGAATCATTTATCTGAAAACAAGTAAGCAATATAAACCATGTCGGGTGTCCAAGGAATCGGGAACTGGCAAGATGGCAATCACAAGAAGCTAAGTCCTCTATCACCGAAGTGACAAGAGCGGGACGTTGGTCTCAGTCACACAAGGTGAGGAGACTCAACGTAAATTATATATACAATAATAAATATACGGGAACGAGAACGGGACCATGGTAGCGAACCGGGTATCGGGACGGGACCACGGCAATAACCGGGTATCGGGATCCAAACTGCAGCTGGCGGGACGGGAGAGGGATTTCCAAGTCGGTGGATCAAACCGACAAGGTATCCAAGCTTAGTGATGCCGACTCATAGGTCAAAACCAATCGAGACATATGCAAGTAAATCAAGTACAGTAAATAAACGGGTAAACCGGGGGTGCTCAAGGGCACACTGTCACTTCATATCGGGAATACATCTCGGGACAAATAACTGTTACTAAAGTAACTTCAATGCTTTCGGGAAAACAAGTCATGTAATGCAAATCTCGGGAAAAGAGGTGAAACAATGAACTATAACAATTTCGGGTAAAAATATCGGTTTCAAGATCTATTTAAGTGAATAGGGGTCCTGTATGTCGATTATAACAATTTACTTGGTACTCCTTGAGTTTGAAGACATTCCGGGCTCCTTATGCACTTTTACTACTTTCAAAACTTAAAATGAGCTTATGGGTAGTACTAGATGTCACAATAGCAAGAATCAAGCTTATAAACGGTCCATCCTAGGCAAGACATTAATCCGGAAACATCGAGCAACCGATTCAGTCATCGAAAGGAATAGAATTAGCGATAACAAGGAAATAGACTTGTGTTTAGATATAAAGAAGATATCGCGTCGTTCCATCCCGTTCAAGATTGAAATGGATTGAACTTCGATGCCACCGAACCGACCGTGAGGCGTGTCGGCTCAAGACATTCTCACACTTGGTCCAAACAGTCCAAAAAGGGTAACCAAGGAACCACCTAAAACCAAGAATTAGTGTCTAAATCAACACCATTATTTTCTTTCAGTCCCCTAGTCTTTGAGACCTTAGATTAGGGTACAATTGGTCTTAACACTAAGGTATATACCCCTAGGACTCATAGAAAGCCCAAAGGTTTCCAAAAAAAAAAAACAAATATCAAATTTCACTTTCGGACCGATCGATCGGTCGAAATTTCTGTACCAGAATGCACAGGGTCCGATCGATCGGTCGATCGATCGGCTGAAAAAGCCTTACAGTTAAAAGTCAGTCTGATCGATCGGTCTGAACGTCCGATCGATCGGACCTGGGCGCAGTGCAGGTCCGGGAACTTGATTTTTTTCCTTTTTGTTTCCTTTCCTTCCAACATATAATCAATCACATAGAATTATACATAAGGAGACTTAAACACATGTTTCCAAGACATTAAAATGAGCTAAAGAGCTCCTCATTTGAAGTTCCTCCATTTCCATCCTTTCCATTCACAATAAATCTCAAAAGTGGAGAAACTCATTCATGTGAAACCATTTGAAATCTTGACACTATGATACATACATTTCCAAGAGATTAACAAGGGAGAAATAACTCATCAACAAGCACATCTTGAAATCAATATTAATCATATTAAAGACAACTATTAAAATAACCAAAACCATTAATGAATCAAGATTTTCTCACAAAACATGTTAATAATCAAAACGATCCAATCAACCACTTGCCTTGGGTTCCAATCTCACAAACCAAGCTCCTAATCCATTCTTAAGCTCACTTCCAAGCTACAATCAAAAACCCCCAAAAACAACCCTCAAATGGGTTACACAAAGAATGAAAATGAAAGAGCTTTCAATAATACAAATGGAGCTTCTCAAGAGCTAGAGGAACACTAATCTAGGAGATGGGAAGAATCACTTACTTGGAAGGTCCTCTAATGGCAAGAGTAAGCTCAATGGAAGCCTTGTGATGGAGGGTTCTCTTCACAAATGATACCAATGGAAAGCTTGTAAGATGAGGAAGAAGATGATGATCTCTATTGCTTGATTGATGAGCTCTAGGTGTGGCTTGGAGATGGAGAAGCAAGAAGAAAAGGAGAAAGCAAGAAAACCCTAGAATCAAAAGGGTTGTGCTGGAACAATGAAAAATGGAAGAGGAAGGGGAAGGGTCTCCTTTTATAAACAAGTGAGGTTTGGGCCCCACAACTTAAGGGACTTGGGTGGCTGAAATCATCTAATTCGGGACCTCGGATGGATTCGACGAAGAAGGAAGAAATGATCGTCGAAATATCTAGTTTTCAAAAAGTGTATGTTTCACAGATTTCGAGAATATCGAGTTTTGGGTACAGATTTGGTGTGAAATGACTGTTTTGCCCTCAAGGCCAAGAAATCGGTTTTTGGGTTCTCAAATGGATACGAGATCAACATGAAAGTTGTAGGATTCCTCAAGATGAATGCAATGGGCCAAAAACACAATACGAAACAAATCGGGGAAATCTCACAAGTAAATGCTAAGCCGAAAAGGGAACCCCCAAAGGGCCCCACAAGCTACCAAAGCACTCAAAAGCCCAAAACTAGAAGAAAACCCATTCTAGCTCACAAACTCAGCCCAACAACTACTAATCCCACTAAAAGAACTAATCCACAATTAAAACAACACTAATCCAAGAGATTAGGGGTCGGGTTCTCACAAGGCCACTGTGTGCTCTGTTTTGTGTATCAGGGTCTCTGGCTTCACCGCCGCCGGGAGCTCCTACTCAGTTGCTGGAGGAGTGAAGTTAGGCCAAATGATGTTGAAATGACCCTGAAACTTCATGTGCACCTCTCTTTTGGCTGTCTTGAAGAATCTTGCATTTTTTTTGTTCTAACGGGATTTGACGCTTAAAGTAGCATTGCCTGTTTGTGGTAGGATGCAGCTTCATGTAGCTTCTTGATGTTGAAGTGGCAAAGTGACATTTTTTGGTGTCAAAGATGACGTTTGTATCATAGGGTCTAGGAACAAGCTTCCAAACACGATTTCTTTCAAATTGAGCAAGTTCCTCATGCATAGCATTCATCCAGCAATCATCAACAAGGGCATCTTTAACAGTTTTTGGTTCAAGAGTAGAAGCATAACATAAATGACTTACCTCATCACGTACCTGTTTCCTGGTTTTCAAAGGAGCAGAGATTTCACCGATAACCGTATCCAGAGGATGATCTTTCAGTACTTGTCCTTTTGGGATCGTGGATGTATAGCTGTTGGAGAAGCACTTCTCTCTTTGAATTGACAGATGATATCTGACACAATAGATTCTGAAGAAGATTTCTTTGGACTTACAGGATCTTCAGTTGCAGTTATTTTCGTTTTCTTCTCATTTCCAGAATCTAGTTCATCCAGACTTTCAATTTCCTTATCTATAACCTGTTCAAAAGATGGAGAAAAAGTCATGCCTTCACCATCAGAAAAATAATCAAATGTTCCTACATCATCTGCAACCACATTTATGGATTCCATGATGACAGAGTGTTTAAGATGAAACACCCTGTAGGCTTTACTCGTCAATGAGTAACCGAGGAGGATTCTTTCGTCACTTCTGGACTCAGATTTAGATAAGTATTCTCTATCCCGAAGAATGTAACACTTGCTGCCAGAAGTTCTGAAATATTTTATGTTGGGCTTGACTCTAGTCCATATTTCATATAGAGTGGTTTTTGTACCAGGAAGAAGATAGACACGGTTAATAACATAAACAGCTGTGTTAACGACATCAGCCCAAAACCGTTGAGGAATATTTTTGCTATGCAACATAACCCGTGCCATTTCTTGTACCACACATTTTTTCCTTTCAACCACTCCATTTTGTTGTGGTGTTTTTGGTGCAGAAAATTCATGTTTGATCCCATGTTGAGTGCAAAAGGTAGAGAAATCAGAATTTTGAAATTCGGATACATGATAGGAGCCTATTATGGAAACACCTCCAAATTCTTGTCCCTTATATGCAATAAGCAAATACCATAAGTCATTAAAGACAGTAGAAGTTTCAGACTTATTACGCAAGAATCGGACCCAAGTTAGTCTAGAAAAATCATCAACGGTAAAAAATATATATTTTTTACCGCCAATACTTTCAAACTTAGTAGGTCCCATGAGATCCATATGTAAAAGCTCTAAAGGTCTCTTAGTGGTAATAGTGTTAACCTTTTTATGTGGAGCTGTAATTTGTTTTCCTACCTGACATGGGCCACAGGCACTGTTCGAGGCTCTTTGGATTTTGGGTAGCCCTCGAACTAAATCAAGCTTTGATATTTTTCCAGGTCTTTGTAATTAACAAGACCCAACCTCTGATGCCACAAATCAATATCACTCAACATTCCAGAATTACATTTCATATCTTTTTCTGTTGATACCACATAGCAATTGTCATAATTTCTTTTATCATGGAGCACAATTTTTCCCTTTTTATCAACAATAATGCACTTAATAGCAGAAAAGTGAACTTCATGCTTGTTATCACACAATTGGCTTATACTCATAAGATTTGTCTTAAGCCCATCAACCAAATAAACATTCTTCGTTTAAGAAGACATATCTGAAATGGAAACAGTACCTTTTCCAATAACCTTTGCCTTACCTCCATCTCCGAAATGAACACTTCCACCATTATAGTCTTCAAGGGATGTAAACAATGCTTTGTTTCCTGTCATATGCCTTGAACAACCACTGTCCAAGTACCACACATCCGAATCTGTAGCACAAACTGCTGTAAGGACCACATTACAGCGTAGGTCAGATTTACTGACCTAGATGGGCTTGTTCCTGACCTGTTGAGGAGAAACATATTGCATGCTTCCTCTGCTGATTCCTTTGATAATTCCTCAATTTATTACAATGTGGTCGTATGTGTCCGGTGATCCCACAGAAGTGACATATGGGAACAAATTTAGGTTTTGACACATAACTTGGATAATAGCTATTCGGGTATGTAGCATTTGGATAGATTGGGGGCAATAATGTCAGCGTAGGTCCTTGAACAAAAGTAGACTTACCTTTGTCCTTTGAAGTAGAAGCTCCTTAAACATAACCAAGTCCAGATTTCAAAGAAACATACTGTTGTTTTCCCAGAATTTCGTTCAGCTTTAGTGAGCCTGTATTCATTCGAATGATTGATGCTTTTGCGGAATCCAACTCTGCAAGGGCCATTTTCAATTTTCCAGCAAGGTCCTCCTTTTCAAATTTGCAAGAGATCAACTCGTTTCGAAAGATCACCAACTCAGATTCAACCTTTTGAGACTGTTGATGCAAACAATCATTCAGAATCAACTTGTTAAAGAAGATAGTGCGTTAATCTTCTAACTATTTTACCTTAGACTGAGACTCTATCAATGTCGTTTTCAATGATGTAATCTTTTCTTCCTGAAATTTTTATAAAGGCTACTAGAATGGATTACTAGTTCTATTTAACCAATCAATGAAGCGGAAATAAACCAATCAGACAATATAGAACTAGCTATCTACCAATCACACACCACAAGAAGGCAGACACAATATTTAACGTGGAAACCCTATCCAGGGAGAAAAACCACGAACCAGAAATCAAGAGTTCATGAACAGTTACAAGATATACTCACAAGCTCCTTTACCTCAGTCTGTACCTCGACCTAAGGACTGTAGTTATTCTTGCAAAGAATCCACTGACACGACATCCACCGCGCCCCGTTCTACTTACTTGATCTCCTCGCACCTTGTCAACCAAGATGATCAATCTTCTATAAGAAAAGTAGAAGCAGCAACAACCTTCTAGAGCAGCCCTTCAGAATAGTCACTCAATGGCTCTAGAGAATAAACTCTCTCTAAGATATCTCTGACTCAAATCAATGAGAGTTGTGAGTGTTATCTAGGGTTGAGAGAAACACCCTATAAATAGCCCAAAATTCGTGCCTTAGACTTAGTGCACAAGTAGGACTCAAACTGGGAAAGATAGTCTCAAAAGGAAACTAAATCTGATTAGAAAAGTAGACTTTCCCGTTTTTGCGCACACTGTCCGATCGATCAGACTGTGCATCCGATCGATCGGACCATCCAAATAACTGGATGCCTTTTCTGACCGTTCGATCGGTCTGAGGCTTCGATCGATCGGGCCTAAGGGATTTCGCCCGGTCTTCTCTTTTCTTTTATTCTTCACTTCAGCTTTTCCGGCGACACATCCACAGTCCATTCTAAAATAAATTAGAAAATACAACTCAATGGACCCAGAGTTTTGTCCAACCCATGAATTAGCCAATAAAAATACTAACAATCTCCCCCTTTGGCAATTCATGGACAAAACTCCCTGGAACAATATAAATGATCTACCCAAAAGAAAAACCCAAAATACATTGAATTTAAAAAAAAACAGCATCTGTAGATCTTTGCTTGTTTCTCCCCCTGGCTTCAGTATTCTCCCCCTTTTTGTCCACAATTGACAAACAATTTTCTTCAATCAGTTTCTGTCAATCTGGATTCTGCAGCTCCCCCTAAATAGACTCCCCCTCAAGATGAGCTTCGTATCAGCACTGGAGTGGGGGCTTGATCTTGTAGATCAGGGGTGATGAAGTTTTGGCACACACACTTGCATTTTCAAATAGTTCAGCATAGTGTGTACCAAGACAGATGGAAGGTCTTCTTTCTTGACCCAGATAGCTTTGGTTTTCATAGGTGACGCTTCCTTCTGCTTTTTCCATTGCTTTTGGTTTGAAGACTTTCGCAGCTTATTGCAATGGGGTCGAATGTGTCCTTTAATTCCACAGTGATGGCAAGTGGGAATTCGTTTAGGACGTGGCACATTCTTCTTCTTGGCATCTGTATTTGTAACATGACCAACAGAATTAGTAACAACTGAATTTTGAACAAAACAATTATTACCTTTGGCTTTTGATGTAGATGCTCCGTCAGCGTAGCCAATGCCATGCATGTTATTCTTTGCCTTTTGACTGCACAGGATGTCATCAAGTTTTTTAGACCCTGCATTCATCCTATTTAGTGAAACCTTACTTGTCTCCAACTCAGAAAGAACTATCTTGAGTCTTCCTTGCAAGTCGGTATTTTCAGCTTTCAAGGTCTCCATATCATGATTAATCAAGTCACACTTCTGTGCTTCAGCAGTCAACATATCTGCCAATTTGTTATTTTCAGCCTCTAAGTGACTCACTTTTGTAAGAGCTTCAGACAATTTAGCTTTTAAAGAAGTATTCTGCTCTTCAGATTCTTTCCAGCTTGTAGCTACGTTTTCATTCATCTTGAGCATCTTCATGGTCTTCGCAAACAATATATGATATTTAGCTTGCCAATCATGTTCTGTCTCTGACTCACTAACATCTTGACCAGTCCCTTCATCATAAACTAATGGAGTAGCAGAAACAGAAGTTGCCATGAATGCCATGAATTTTTGTTTGCTAGCATCAGGCTTCTCAGACTCAGATTTTTTATCTTCTTCCTCAGAAGTATCATCATCCCAAGTCAGATTGAAAGCCTTCTTCTTTGGTTTCCTGTCAGCACAGTCACTACCAATGTGTCCATAACCATGACACTCAAAACATTTAATCCCTTTAGAAGTTTTCTTCTTTACAAAATTTTTATGGACTTTCAGATCACTTTTCTTCCCCTTCATGAAAGCTTGAAATTGTTTCATAAACTCAACAGCAACTTGGGAATCAATCTCCTCAGAATCAGACTCAGAATCAATAGTAATTTTCTTGTATGATTCTTTGGAGGATCTCAAAGCAACACCTTTGGATTTTGATTTTCCATTGGTCTTAGGTTTGCTTCAAAAGTCTGAAGGTTGCCAACTAATTCCTCAACTTTGAGAATATTCAGATTTTTATTCTTTTCTATGGCCACAACCTTTGCATCAAACCTTTCTGGAATAGACCGCAAAATCTTTTTCACAATTCTATTTTTAGGAATTGGCTCTCCCAAAGTAAAGGTATCATTCACAATTGTATTCAGCTTTGAATTAAACTCATCAAAAGTTTCATCATCCTCCATCTTTATGGTTTCAAAAGCTGTATACAATTTATGAAGTTTCGACTGTTTGACAGTGTCAGTCCCTTCATGCACAGTCTGCAGAATATCCCTAGCTTCTTTTGCAGTAGTGCATGTAGAAATTCTATGAAACTCAGATATGCTAACTCCATTATAAATAGCATTCAAAGCCCTAGAGTTGCAAGTGGCTGCCAATTCTTCATCCTTTGTCCACTGTTCTTCAGATTTTCAACCGGTTATCCCATCAGTAGTGACAGTGGGCAAGGAATAGCCTTTCTCAATAGATTTCCAAACTTTCAAATCTATGACTTTTACAAAGGCAACCATTCTAGCTTTCCAATAAGCATAATTAGAACCATCTAGCAGAGGAGGCTTATTGGTTGAAGTGCCTTCTCGGTAGACATCCATTCTAGCAATATTTGGATCAACACAATAAAATAGTGCAACCCGCTCTGATACCAATTGAAATTTTTATAAAGGCTACTAGAATGGATTACTAGTTCTATTTAACCAATCAATGCAGCGGAAATAAACCAACCAGACAATATAGAACTAGCTATCTACCAATCACACACCACAAGAAGGCAGACACAATATTTAACGTGGAAACCCTATCCAGGGAGAAAAACCATGAACCAGAAATCAAGAGTTCATGAACAGTTACAAGATATACTCACAAGCTCCTTTACCTCAGTCTGTACCTCGACCTAAGGACTGTAGTTATTCTTGCAAAGAATCCACTGACACGACATCCACCGCGCCCCGTTCTACTTACTTGATCTCCTCGCACCTTGTCAACCAAGATGATCAATCTTCTACAACAAAAGTAGAAGCAGCAACAACCTTCTAGAGCAGCCCTTCAGAATAGTCACTCAATGGCTCTAGAGAATAAACTCTCTCTAAGATATCTCTGACTCAAATCAATGAGAGTTGTGAGTGTTATCTAGGGTTGAGAGAAACACCCTATAAATAGCCCAAAATTCGTGCCTTAGACTTAGTGCACAAGTAGGACTCAAACTGGGAAAGATAGTCTCAAAAGGAAACTAAATCTGATTAGAAAAGTAGACTTTCCCGTTTTTGCGCACACTGTCCGATCGATCAGACTGTGCATCCGATCGATCGGACCATCCAAATAACTGGATGCCTTTTCTGACCGTTCGATCGGTCTGAGGCTTCGATCGATTGGGCCTGAGGGATTTCGCCCGGTCTTCTCTTTTCTTTTATTCTTCACTTCAGCTTTTCCGGCGACACATCCACAGTCCATTCTAAAATAAATTAGAAAATACAACTCAATGGACGCAGAGCTTTGTCCAACCCATGAACTAGCCAATAAAAATACTAACACTTCCATTGCCTTTAAATTTCAAGGCTCTTTTCTCGCTAATTTTCGACATTCTGACAGATTCTTCTATAGCTTTTGATAGTCTTCATCACCTTCCTGTTCTCCATCAGAAATTTCATTAATATCTAAATCATCTTCAAACTTAGATTCCTGCACAGAAGCAATGTTAGAAAGAGCCATGAAAGCAACATATTTTTCGTACTCAGTTGAAGGTGAATTAGGTTCAGAAACTCCTTCATCAGATTCCTCATCCCAAGCAACATTTAAAGCCTCACCTTTGTTCTTTTCTCTGTGATTTGCACATTTAGAGGCAGTGTGGCCATATCCTTGGCATTCAAAACATTTGATTGGCTTGGGTGCACCCTTAGATTGATTTTGTTCAATTTTAGGTAAAAATTTTCCTTTTGAGGGTGCCTTGGGATTCGATGAATCCTTATTTGTAAAAGCCTTTTTATTTTTCAAAATCTTTTTAAGCTTTCTAGCAAGATATGCCTCAAATTTTGCATCATCAAAATCATTGCAGGATCACTAATTTCAGGGTCATCCACTGAATTTAAAGACACTAGAGCAATGTCGTTTCCTTTTTTCTGTTGATAATGGTTTCCCGCAAAAGTTTGCAAATTTCCAACTGTTATAGAATTGAGATCCTGATGCTACTCAATGGAAACTACTATTGGAAGAAAATATTTTGGGAGAGACCTCAAAATTTTCTTAACGATTTTAGATTGAGGAATAAGTTCTCCCAGGGTAAAGCATGAATTAACAATTTTAGTCAATTTTGTATTGAATTCATCAAAAGTTTCAGATTCTTTCATCTGAATCTCTCAAAAGCAGTTGTCAAGTTTTGGAGTTTAGTTTTCTTGACAGTGTCTGTTCCCTCATGAACAGTTTGTAAAAGATCCCTGGTTACCTTTGCAGTAGGGCAAGCAGAAACCCTATGAAATTCAGTTGCAGTAATTCCATTATAAATTGTATTAATGGCCTTATGTTTGCTGTTGGACTTAGTCTTTTCATCAACAGTCCATTGGGCTTTGGGTTCCAGTATAGTCTGCCCTTCAACAACAATGGTGGGATCAGTGTTTCCCTCCACAACTATGTCCGAAACTTGGTCATCAATAGCCCTAAGAAAGCAATCATTCTTACTTTCCAGTAAGCATAATTGGTTCTATCTAAAAGAGGGGGCTTAATAGTAGATGTTCATTCTTTATTGATATCCATTAGAGATAAGTAAAAAATAGATCACACAATAGATTAGTGTAACCTGCTCTGATACCAATTGAAAGTTATGCCTTAACATAGGCGGAGGTCCAAAAAACTAGATCTCTATTAAATATCAATTCCCAAGTGATTAAACTAGTAATTAAACCTAAATCACATAGAAAGCAATCAAACCACACTATGAGAAGGACACAAGATTTGTACGTGGAAAACCTTACTCAAGAAAAAACCACGGGCCTTACCATCTAGGCCAACAGACAACCAAACACTATTTGAAACGAAAGTTACAAAAGGACTTACAACCCTTACCCAGTCGGTGACTCAACTTAAGGACTGCTTTGATCTTGTTTACTACCTGTCATTCACTTTCAACCGTGCTTGAACAAACCACCTTGAACTTGTCTTCAAGGTGTCACTACTTTAGGAGAGCAGAACGAAATTAATCCCAACACTTGATCTTCAGTACACGAACTTGAAGCTTTGAAGGGAATGAATGGATCTCTCAAAATCATCTCCGGGGATTTAATCTTTATCAGAAGTACCTTTAGAAGAGTGAGAGAATGGCTATAAATAAGCCTAAACACGTGTCTCAAGACTTGCGATGCAATTAGGATAGGAAAATTATCTTGAGAGAAATTAGGAAGGAGTTTCTGGATGCAATACAACTTTCCCAAGTTCGCTCGAGTGATCAGGGAGTTCGCTCAAGCGAACTCGTCTCTGTCTCAGACGTTCACTGCAGAATAGTGATGGCTCGAGCGGAGATAGAAGTTGGGTCAAGCGATCAAGCTTCTGTGATGGGTTCGCTCAAGTGGATGTAGCATCACTCGAGCAAACTCTATCAGTTCCCAGGACGTCTGTGCTTCTTTGCAAGTTGATCTTTAAGCAATCCTTTTCTAAATAAAATTTACAACTTTAAGAGTCCCGTTTTTGTCCATAACCTAATGAATTAGCCAACTAAAACTCTTACATTGTTCCAAATAATGGAGTCTCCTTCAAATATTACATCTTGGATACCAAGATGAAGACAGAGTTGTGCGTCGCGTAGGAAGGCAAGAAGTTTTGCCTCAAGGGGGGTTTCAGCAGAAGTGGCGGTAGCGGAGGCCTTGATGATGGATCTGTGTAGTTGCGGAGGATTTGTCCGATGCCAGAGGTTGAGGTCTGGTTATGTAATTGTCATTACTAGTATAAATTGAGAGGAACACTTTATGTTTCTTTTTCTTTTTTAACCCACTCAAGGAGGCTGGGACCCCTTTAGAAGATACTCAGTGCTCACCGCATGGAGAAGCTGGATGTTGAACTTAATGTTCGGATAAGGGCCGAACTTGATGGAAGTGAGATACTATTAAATTGTTTTTATTATCTTATTTTTACATGTAATGCTATCTTAATGCAACTGAATTTGAAAACACTGTCGAACCTGCTCGAGTTAGTTTTTTCTTTTGAGTAAATGATTGAGTTTAGTTGGCCCTATTGCCCTTAGATGAAAATGGTCTTTTGGACATTTTGCCTTCCAGACAGGAATCGTAGACAGGCATTGGCTCTACCACAAATGAAGGCAAAATACTGAAAGTCCGGGGATCCGAACCCTAGAGGGGGGGTGCATTGGGTGAGCTTCAATTATGACCAATTTTAATAAATTTTAACTTCTTTAAATTAAACTAGTCACAAGTGATGATTATCAAACAAAATGCGGAAGCTTAATAAAAAAATCACCACAAAGCAAGCACCATCACACAAGGATTTATAGTGGTTCGGCCTCAATGCCTACATCCACTACCGGCTTGTGATTCAACACCCCACTGGATTTCCACTATTTATGCTTTTCAATAGGCTAAGCAATAACCTTTACAATATGTTTTTCAAGGCTAAGCAATAACCTCTACATTATGTTTTTCTTAGGCTAAGCAATAACCTTTACATTATGCTTTTCTTAGGCTAAGCAATAACCTCTTCAACCATAGGTTGGTTATCTCTCTAATTAGTGTCTATAATACACTTGATGGAGATACAATTTATAGCTCATTACAATGCCTCTTAATTAGGAGGATATGGAAGTAAAAAACTAATTCATACACACACACTATGAATGCAAAGATGAATGCTCAATGTGCATGTATGATGTCCTCAATCATTTTGAAAATGAAAGCTCATAAATGTATGCCTAAGGCTTTTGAAAGTTTTAGCTCATAAAACATTTATGATTGAGGAAAGAATGCAAGTCACATGTTAAAAATAACTTGTAAAAGATATACATTTGTATCCTAAACAAGTTGTGAAATTCTAAGCACAAAACATGTGATGCATAGGGATGTCAATCAAATCAACAATGTAGCTCATAAAACATAAAAATAGATTTGATTGAAAATAGGGGACAAATCGTATGTATTTATAAAATCAACTTGAATATGATATACCTATCAAAGAAAAGCAAGTTGCGAAATTTTAAAACAAAGTTACATATGATTTGTAAAGATGTTGAATCCAAAACATAAGATATATTTGAAAGTGATTTTCTTATGATGAAAAACAACAACCATAGATTCAACCAAGTATAGGAATCATGTTACATATAATTTCAAAGAGTCTATCATTAACATGATCTACTTAGATTTACCAATTAAAATACTACTTGGATTGAATCAAGGTGGTGCATCCAAAACAATAGATCAATTCAAAACATAAACATGTTAAGGACACAACATATCATAGTTTATCATGCTACAAAAGATTTACTAAAAATAAAGCAAAGCATGAAAACATATGATTAAGGAAAGTAAAGCTTAGTTAGAGATTTAACTTCATTAATCCAAGCTTTAGCTTTCCTAATGATCTCCTTCATCCCTTAGTCCATTCCCCTTTGATTTGCCTCAAAACCACTCAAGGATGGCCTAAAAATCTCCCTAACTTTTGGCAAAGGAATGAACTAGTATTTATAGCCAAAACAGCCCAACGGCTAGTCCCCGGTCGACCCATGACCCTCGGGTCGACCTGGCCTTCACAACGGTCATAAAACTGACCATTTGACAGGAGCCAATGGCTCTTTCCCGGTCGACCCCAGTGGGCTCGGTCGACCGGGTCCCCTGTTGGGCCGGTCGACCAAGCCCACTGCGGGTCGACCTGGCCTGGGACCAAAATTCCCAATAATTTACATATTTTGCATATTTCAAAGTATATTCATGTGAGAATCTTGGGCCATTAAATCAAGCTTAGAAACATGTTTTAAATCAAACTAAGATATTTAAAAATATGAAACACAGAAAGCCTAAAATGATTTGAAAGATTTAAAACATAAGCTAGCTTGATTTGGTAAAACTTCTTTTCAAAAACAAATGCATCCAAGTTTAAAAACAAAACATGCACAAATCAAAACTTTTACAAATCTTAAAAATAATGCATGTATAAATCAGGATTTCAAGTTTTTCTAAATCAATGCATATGTGTGTAAATCAAATGATGTTAAAATGTTAATGCATCCATCAAATTGCAATATACAAAATTCCTAACAATCTTCCCCTTTGCAATTGGATGGAAACTTACTCAACACCGAATTTTACACACTAAGTCTTCAGCTCGCCCTAAGCTGGACAAATCTTGAAATCTCTTGGATGCTTCTTCTCTTAGCTTGGGCTCTTGGACTTTTTCTCCAATCTTCTTGATGCTTGGAGCTTGATCATTCTTCAAGCTTTCTTTTCATCTTCATTTCTATGGCCAAGCATCTTCTTTAGCTCCCAAGCTTTCTTTCTTCTGCGTCTCCCCCTTTGACCATGCCTCTCTCTCCCTTTGGCAAGATATGCATTCTCTCCCCCTGTAGAAGATCCTACAATATCTCTCCTTAGGAAGCTTGGACATTCTCTTCCCCTTTAGAGAACTTGAATGCTCTCTCCCCCTTTGACATTAAATTGTAAAGGTACCTACACATGAAACAAGGAAAATACCTTTTAGTAGCACCTGTTAACAAAAGAAATCGAAAATGAAATACATAACAGGTTATCATGTAAAGGGTTCAAATGCAATCCAAGGGTCAATTTGATCAAAACTAATACTTCCTATGAAGGTTTACACTCCCCCTCAATCCATTCTCTCCATTTGTCAAACTTTTGACAAAGATATAACTATTTGGTTCAAGAAGAAGATGGTTTAACCAATTGAGGGTCAACTTCAAGGAAAGGATTAGACATGTTTAACTATAAAGCTCAATATGATCAAATTACCAAAAGAAAGCAAGGCCACTGAGAAAAGCAATCATGAATGTAAGTCCATGGGGATCCGAACCCTAGAGGGGGGGGTGAATAGGGTGAGCTCCTTTTATGACCAATTTTAACAATTTTAACTTCTTTAAAACAAACTAGTCACAAGTGATGATTATCAAACAATATGCGGAAGCTTAAGGAAAACAATCACCACAAAGCAAGCACCATCACACAAGTATTTATAGTGGTTCGGCCTCAATGCCTACATCCACTACCGGCTTGTGATCCAACACCCCACCGGATTTCCACTATTTATGCTTTTCAATAGGCTAAGCAATAACCTTTACAATATGCTTTTCAAGGCTAAGCAATAACCTTTACATTGATGTTTTTCAAGGCTTAACATCAACCTATACACTATGCTTTTAAAGGCTAAGCAATAACCTCTTCAACCACAAGGTTGGTTATCTCACTAATTAGTGTCTAACATACACTTGATGGAGATTCTATTAAGCTCATTACAATGCCTCTTAATTAGGCGGATATGGAAGTGAAAAACTAATACACACTCACACTATGAATGCAAAGATGAAAGTACATGAAGTGTGTGTGTGTGGTCCTCAATCATTTAGAAAATGAAAGCTCATAAATGTATGCCTAAGGCTTTTGAAAGTTTTAGCTCAAAAACATTTATGATTGAGGAAGAATGCAATCACATGTTAAAAGTAACAACTTGTTAATGATGTCAAAGATACACAAGTTGTATGAAATGGATTAGCTCTAAACATGTGATGCATAGGGATGTCAATCAAATCACCAATGAAGCTCAACACATAAAAATAGATTTGATTGAAATGAGGGGACAAATCATATGTAATTATAAGGACAACTTGAAAATGATTTACCTATCAAAGTGATGCAAGTTGTGAAACTTTAAAACAATAATACACATATGATTTGTAATGATGTTGAATCCAAAACATAAGATACATTTGAAGGAGATTTTCTTATGATGGAAAAACAACACCCAAAGATTCAACAAAGTATATGAATCATGTTACATCTTTCATTAACATGATCTACTTAGATTTACCAATAAAGTACTACTTTGATGAATCAATGGTGATGTATCCAAAACAATAGATCTATTCAAAATATAGAATATGCTAAGGATACAACATATCATATATTAACATGTTACAAAGATTTACCAATGATAAAACAAAACATGAAAACATATGATTTGTAAAGAGGTTGAGTCCAAAACATAAGATAGTTTTGAAAGTGATTTTCTTATGATGGAAAACAACAACCAAAGATTCAACCAAGTATATGGATCATGTTACATATGATTTCAAAGGTTTTTACATTAACATGATCTACTTAGATTTACCAAAGTTAAGTACTACTTGAATTGAATCATATGGTGTTGTATCCAAAACAATAAATCAACTCAAAACATAACACATGTTAAGGACACAACACAAACATAGTTTATCATGCTAGAAATGATTTACCAAAAATAAAACAAAGCATGAAAACATATGATTAAGAAAGGAAGAGCCTACTTGGTGGTTTAACTTCATTAATCCAAGCTTTAGCTTTCCTAATCTTCCCCTTCATCCCTTGGTTCTTTTCCCTTTTGATATGCCTCAAATCCTCTCAAGGAGGGGTTTAAAATTCCCAACTTTTGGAAAGGGAAAGAACTCATTTTTATAGCCAAAAGAGCCCAATGGCTAGTTTACCCGGTTGACCGGCCATGACAGGCCGGTTGACCGGCCAAGCACAACGGTCATAAAAAGAGCCGTTGTGCGAGCCCGGTTGACCTGCCCTGTGTGGCCGGTTAACCGGGCCTCTTGGCCGGTTGACCGGCCACACATGGCCGGTTGACCGGGCCTGCCCAGAATTTCCCATTTTTTGGGTTTCTTGAAGATTTTCTTTGGGGATCTTTTGGGCCATTAAAATCAAGCATTTTCACATGTTTTAAATCATTCTAAGATGTATAAAAACATGAAACAAAAAGCCTAAAAGGATTCAAAGACTTTTAAAACAAAGGCTTGCTTGATTTCTTGAAAACTCTTTCTTAAAACAAATGCATCCAAGATTGAAAACAAAACATGCATAAAACAATACTTTTACAACTCTTTAAAAACAATGCATGTAAACAATAAGATTTCAAGTTTATTTAAAACCAATGCAAGTGTGTAATTCAAATGATGCTTGAATGATAATGCATCCATCAAATTGCAATCTACAAAATTCCTAACAATGGATACCAATTGAAAAAACAAAGAATACCAATTGAGATTCAAGGATAATTCTATTAAAACAATCACTCTAAAATGGAGTTATAAAGAATATACCTATTACGATAAATCCAAAATAGAGCTATCCATGATGAAATGGGGTTTATTAAACATAGCATCAAATAATTTAACTATGAAAATCATAATGCTATGAAAGTTTTGAAATCATTTCATTCAATCATTAAATATGACTATCATGTACAAGATGAATGAAATGAAATTCAAACATGAAGCCAACCTCAAGTAATAATCAACCAAGATTATGAATACATAAACATGGTGATCAAGAGATTTACCTATATGAGCAAGACATGAAAATTATGATGCTAATGGTGTGTGAGATGGAACAAATATATTACTATCAAGTTTAATCCAATGTACACATGGTCTATCACATTCACAAGAAATCAAATCAATCAAAAATTATACCAATTGAAACTAATTGAATTTGACAACATGATAAATTGCAAAGATGTGACAAACACAAAATTCCATCAAGCATCATAAATGGATATTCATCACTTTTAATGATATAACTAATAAGCATAGTGATGAACAAGGTAAATTGCAATGCAAAAGGATATGACCGGGAAATGCATGCAATTTTCAAAGTGTCCAAATCATATGAATTCAATAACTAAGATATCCATCAAACATATAGATATACGAGGAATGGATTTCAAAGAGTTTCATATGATCAAGATCACTACTATGAAGTTGAAACATGTATAAGGATGACATCACTTAGAGAATATACATGAATCAACATCATAACCATCCAAAAAGAAATGACTAGAAGGCATAGATGATGGATTTGAGTTCTAGTATGGTTTCTACAAAATATAACTAAGATCACAACCATACATAGAACAATTTGACATTTGCATAGAGAGGATCAATCAACACTCAAGATCTAACTCATACCATATCATCAATAAAGAATATAACTAAGCAAGCACAAGAAGGTATGAAGTTAGAGGGACATCATGGATCGCATAAAGATGAAGATGGATCACATATATGGATATACCTATTAAGAACAATGGATTAATTCCAATTCATCTAAAATGATCCATTAAGCTATCATGCAACATCTCCACTCTTAGCAAATGTATTAAGCTTACAATGCAATGGAAAAAGGATATGAGGTTTATACCAAATGAACTTAGCACATTAAATCACATATGTACTTAAAAAGCTCAAATACAAGATTTTACTATAAAGCACATACACAATCATCAATTTGCATTAATGAAAATATATACCAAGTTAGGCACAAACATGCAAATCAATGAAACCTTATCCAACCATGCCATGTAAGACATCAAAATCAATTTGCATAAAAAGAATGTAACTACATGAGCAAAGATGCAAATTGTTTGTAAAAATTATTTCCTTCCAAATGATATAATCATAATTAAGCACAAGGAAATAAATTCAAGGAAAATGCTTCTATAAATACAACCAACAATGCTTAGAACATTTTCCAAAGTTTTTCAAATCACTTCAATATTTGAAATTCCAACAAAGAATCATTTAGAGAATTATGAGCAAGTGATTTTGAAAAACAAGAAGTGTACAATTATAAAATTTCAATTTGTATTCTCAAAATGACAATAGACACTCCTACAAATTGAACACATATTTTCCATACCAAAAGATATATCTTTGAAAAATCAATGGAAAACTATAAATTGCTTCAAATCATTTGATTTACAAAAAAGATCTAACTATGACATTCATCAAATGATTTTCCAACATCAATTGATCATGAAAAATCTATCTATGAAAGCTTTTGTAATCACAATTAATTGATCATGAATAGATATACACTACAAGAGATATAACTATATGAACAAAATGCACATCCATCATGAAAATATTGCAATTAATGGATTTTGAAAACCATGAGATATAACTTAAAAGTTCATGAAGACAAAATCAAATGATCACAAAGAAACATTGCATTTTAAGAGATGCGACTATAAAGAAACAAAATGCAAATGTAACATGACCAACAAAAAGATATAACTAAAAAGAATAGGTTGGTCTAGAAAGGATCAAGGCCTTAAGGTTAGTCTAAATGTGTACGAATGAAGATTCACCTAAGGTCTTGATAAGGATGTCCTTGAGAGTTCACTTGAGGACTCACCAACTCTTGGAGATATAACTTGAAAAAGTGTTAGAGTGGTGCAATGATACTAGGGGAAATTTCAATTTCAATCATAGTGGAAATCATTACAAAGATATGCAATAAAATACAACACTAGGGTTCTAAGCTAGAAATGATCAACTCCGGGTTGTTAAGCCCTAAAATGGAGTAACCCTGCTCTAATACCAATTGAAAGTCCGGGGATCCGAACCCTAGAGGGGGGTGAATAGGGTGAGCTTCAATTATGACCAATTTTAACAAATTTTAACTTTTTTAAATTTGTCGCGACCCTGGACCGGCCCGTAGACTAATCCGGGATCGGGACACTAATAATAAAGAAGGAATGATAACATATACATTTTTATTTAATTTCCCACAGGTGTCCGCGGTGAGGATATCACAACCTTGCATGAATATTTCTTTTTAAGTGCGGAAGCGTGTAGCAAATCAAGTAGTTAGACTATCTCTAGTCATGAAAGCAATGACATCAAGTATAATTACTGTATCAGAATGAGCAATGATATAAAACAAGTTTCCCAAAAGTTGTTAAAGTTAGGCAAAATATCATTTAGTTACATTCCAAAAAATAGAGGCCAACAAAGGCCAATATAAACAAAATAATAATAACCCAAAGAATGGTTAAGTAGATCTCCCAAAATGTACGCCTCTCGTAGCAACCCGATGTCTACATGACATCGTCAGCACGCCACTCAACTAGAGGTTGCGGCTCACCTACCGCCTCCTCTGGCTCCTCCTCAAGGAAACCGGCAACGGGACCTGAGTACCAACGCAAAGGGTCAGACACGACGGTCTGGCAAGGGAGTGAAAAGATACAACGACATATAACAGATGAAATCTCTTGAAAAGCGTAGAAACCTGATTAAGCAAGAACTCTCATAAAATAGATAAATCATTTGCTATAAAACAAGTAAACAAGATAAAGCATATGAGGTATCCAAGGAGTCGGGAACTAACAAGGTGGCAATCACATAAAGCTAAGTTCTTTGTCACTAAAGTGACAACAGTATCACAGGACGTTGATCTCGGTCACACAAGGTGAGGAGAAACAACGTAAATCATATATATACAATATAAATATACGGGAACAGGACCACGGTAGCGAACCGGGTATCGGGACGGGACCACGGTAATAAACCGGGTATCGGGATCCAAACTGTAGCTGACGGGACGGGAGAGGGATCTCCACGTCGGTGGATCAAACCGACAAGGTATCCAAGCTTAGTGATGCCGACTCATAAGTTAAATAGCAAGTCGAGACAAGGACGAATAAATCAAATGCAAATACAATAAACATGCGGGGCTAGTATACTTAATGCATAGCTTTCATTTCATGTCGGGCAATACTCTTCGGGGCAAGTCAATGTTACTAGTGTAACTATCATGCTTTTGGGAAAACAATTCATGTAGAGTAAATCTTGGAAATGAAGAATTAAAATGAACTATACCAATTCGGGAAAGATAATGATTTTAAGATCTATTTGAGTGAATAGGGGTCCCGTATGTTGATTATTGAAATGACTTGGTACTCCTTGAGTTTGGAGACATCCCGGGCTCCTTATACACTTTGGATTTTTAAAACTTCGAATGACATCCTTGTGATATGGTTTCTTTCTCGGATGGCCTCATGCAATGCCTAGTGAATCTCCTTCGATGGACAAAGCTCAGCGCTCGAACGAACAGGAGAGTTCGTTCGAGCGAGGAGCTCTGCGAAACCTGGGAAATTTCGGTCACCTGACGGTCAGCTGGCGGTTAGCCGCCGCTGGGACGGGCGGCTTGCCGCTGGCTGACAGCGCAGCTAACCGCGGCTGGGCTGCAGAAATGCAGCTTATTGGAAAGCTGACCGCCAAGTACGGTTAGCTAGCGGTTAGCCGTTGGCTAACCGTGGAGCTGACCGAGTTTTCAGGTGGAGAAGTGTGCTCTCTGGAAAAGCAACCGTGACATTTCGGCTACCTGGCGGTTAGCCGCCAGTCACCAGGCGGCTAGCCACCGGGTGACCGCAGGCTGACCGTCAGGTGCTGGAATCACCCACTGTGTTCAGATTTGAGCCATTTCTCCTCCTCAAAACCATTCTCCCCACTTCCACTTAATCCCTGTAATAACATTGAGCTAAGAGCTCCTCCAATGCCTCTATCTACACTTCTCCAAAGCCCCATCATATGCTCACTCCATCACTTCTTCCATATCAAGTATAATACAAAGTAAAGAGGAAGGAAACCATTTCACAAACATTCATTTAGGATATACCCAAAAGACAATAAATGCTAAACCAACATGTTTACAAAACATTAAATGAGGCTATCAAGATGCAAAAAGGGCATTTATTTCAACCATAAACACATCAATGAAAGCATGAAAATCCATAAATGCTTCACCAAACCATTTGAAACTTAAAACACTTCATCATTCACTTGCCTCAAGTCCAAGCTAGCTATACCAAGCCTCAAGTCACCTCTATAGCTCAAATCCAAGCTACAATCAAAAACCCCCAAAACAACCCTAAAATGGGTTACACAAAGAATGAAAATGATAGAACTTTCAATAATGCAAATGTAGTTTCTCAAGGGTTAGAGGAACACTAATCTAGGAGATGGGGAAGATTACTTACTTGGATGACCTTCAAAAGAAGAGAACTAGTTCAAGGAAGATCTCAAGGTTGGGAGATTTCTCCAAAAATGGTATCAAGATGCAGCTTGAAAGGTGGGGGAGAGGTTGATGATCTCCATTTCGAGTTTGGTGCAAGATTGGTGAGGATTGGAGAAGGAGAAGCAAGAAGAAGAAAGGAAAGTTGCTAGAAAACCCTAGGTCTCTCTCTTGTGCTGGAAAATGAAAATGGAAAGAGAAGGGGAAGGGTCTCCTTTGTTAACAATGAGAGGTTGGGTCCCACAACTTAAGGAACTAGTTTGGCTGAAATCATCTATTTCGGTACCTCGCACGAAGTCGACGAAGAAGGAAGAAATGATCATCGAAAAATCTAGTTTCCAAAAAGTATATGTTTCGCGGGCTCGGGAATGTCAAGTTTTGGGTACAGATTTTGGTGTGCAATGATTGTTTTACCCTCAAGGCTATGAAATCGGGTTTCGGGATCTCAAACGGGGACGGGATCAACATGAAAGTTGTAGGGATCATCAAAACAAGTAAAACGGGATTAAAATCATGAATGCAAAAACCTCCGATAAATCCTCAAACATATGAAATGTCATGAAAAGGAACCCTCAAAGGGCCCTACTAACACAAGGCAAATCAAAATTCCCAAAACTATAACAAAAGCTATTCCAAACCCAACTTAGCCAAAAACACTAATCAAGCTTAGCACTAACACACAACTTAATTAGCACTAATCGGGTTGACTCGGGTCGGGGTCTTACAAAATTAAACTAGTCACAAGTGATGATTATCAAACAAAATGCGGAAGCTTAATAAAAACAATCACCACAAAGCAAGCACCATCACGCAAGGATTTATAGTGGTTCGGCCTCAATGCCTACATCCACTACCGGCTTGTGATTCAACACCCCACCGGATTTCCACTATTTATGCTTTTCAATAGGTTAAGCAATAACCTTTACAATATGCTTTTCAAGGCTAAGCAATAACCTCTACATTATGCTTTTCTTATGCTAAGCAATAACATCTTCAACCATAGGTTGGTTATCTCTCTAATTAGTATCTATAATACACTTGATGGAGATACAATTTATAGCTCATTACAATGCCTCTTAATTAGGTTGATATGGAAGTGAAAAACTAATTCATACACACACACTATGAATGCAACGATGAATGCTCAATGTGCATGTATGATGTCCTCAATCATTTTGAAAATGAAAGCTCATAAATATATGCCTAAGGCTTTTGAAAGTTTTAGCTCATAAAACATTTATGATTGAGGAAAGAAAGCAAGTCACATGTTAAAAATAACTTGTAAAAGATATACATTTGTATCCTAAACAAGTTATGAAATTCTAAGCACAAAACATGTGATGCATAGGGATGTCAATCAAATCAACAATGTAGCTCATAAAACATAAAAATAGATTTGATTGAAAATAGGGGACAAATCATATGTATTTATAAAATCAACTTGAATATGATATACCTATCAAAGAAAAGCAAGTTGTGAAATTTTAAAACAAAGTTACATATGATTTGTAAAGATGTTGAATCCAAAACATAAGATATATCTGAAAGTGATTTTCCTATGATGAAAAACAGCAACCATAGATTCAACCAAGTATAGGAATCATGTTACATATAATTTCAAAGATTCTATCATTAACATGATCTACTTAGATTTACCAATTAAAGTACTATTTGGATTGAATCAAGGTGGTGCATCCAAAACAATAGATCAATTCAAAACATAAACATGTTAAGGACATAACACATCATAGTTTATCATGCTACAAAAGATTTATAAAAAATAAAGCAAAGCATGAAAACATATGATTAAGGAAAGTAAAGTTTACTTAGAGATTTAACTTCATTAATCCAAGCTTTAGCTTTCCTAATGATCTCCTTCATCCCTTAGTTCATTCCCTTTTGATTTGCCTCAAAACCACTCAAGGATGGCCTTAAAATCCCTAACTTTTGGCAAAGGAATGAACTAGTATTTATAGCCAAAACAGCCCAACGGCTAGTCCCCGGTCGACCTGGCCTTCACAACGGTCATAAAACTGACCATTTGACAGGAGCCAACGGCTCTTTACCGGTCGACCCCAGTGGGCTCGGTCGACCGGGTCCCCTGTTGGGCCGATCGACCGAGCCCACTGCGGGTCGACCTGGCCTGGGACCAAAATTCCCAATAATTTGCATATTTTGCATATTTCAAAGTATATTCATGTGGGAACTCTTAGGCCATTAAATCAAGCTTGGAAACATGTTTTAAATCAAACTAAGATGTTTAAAAACATGAAACACAGAAAGCCTAAAATGATTTGTAAGATTTAAAACATAGTCTAGCTTGATTTGGTAAAACTTCTTTTCAAAAACAAATGCATCCAAGTTTAAAAACAAAACATGCATAAATCAAAACTTTTTTAAATCTTAAAAACAATGCATGTATAAATCAGGATTTCAAGTTTTTCTAAATCAATGCATATGTGTGTAAATCAAATGATGATAAAATGTTAATGCATCCATCAAATCGCAATATACAAAATTCCTAACAAATACCACCTTTCACTAACATGTCAATCCTGTTTAGGTTTATATGACCTAGCCTTAAGTGCCAAAGTTTTTTTGGATTAGATGAATCTAACTTCCTCTTTATTGATGGTCTATTAATTATTTCAGTATCATGTATCTCATACATCGTGGGAGTTAACAAATAAAGCCCATTGGTTACCTTGCAGAAACATTTAAAAGTACCATTCCTCTTTATGACAACTTCAGTACCAAAAGTAATAGAACAACTTTTATTCACCAAACTAGAAACTGAAATTAAATTTAGTCATAAAGACGGTACATATAATGTGTTTGAAAAACCAATTTATTATTTGAGAAACATAAAGTAATGACTCCCACTAAAACAGCCTCCGCCTTAGCGTCAAATCCTAGGTTGACAATGATTTCTCTGCCACTAAGCCCCCTGGTTTCCCTGAACCCCAGCAACGAATTACATATGTGATTAGTTGCACCGGAGTCAACACACTAGGATTCTGAAGTACAAGTTACAAAACTAACTTCAGAAATAAGTGACTCAATCATACCTGAGGTCTTCTTCTTAGACAGATAACCTGGACAATTCATTTTCCAATGTCCTGTCCTACCACAATGGGAACACTTTTCTTTTATCCCTGATCCCTTAGCCTTGGCCACACCACCATTAGGACCATTTTCCACCCTTAGGACCCTTTGAAACTGATTTCTTTTTGCCTTTATGCCCTTTGCCTTTCCGATTGGACTTGGCGCCTGACTTTTCTATCATCAGGGCAGTTGGCTTCTTCTTCATAATCCCTTCAGTCACCCCCAGCTGGCTAGACAGCTCAGCCAGAGTCAGATTTATCTTATTCATATTATAATTAACCTTAAAATTGTTGAATGATTCTAGTAGTACTCAAGGATTATGTCAATCTGTGATTCCACATCAATTGCAGCCCTCAGTACATCTAACTCATTCAATGAGTCCATCATTTTCAACATGTGTTCTTGTACTGATGTACCTTCAGCCATCTTGGTGCTAATGAGCACCCTTATAGCTGCCTGCCTAGCAGGCCTACCCTATTCCGCAAACATCTCCTTTAAGTTTGATATTATATCTTATGCAGTCTTATAGGATTGATATTGGTGTTGCAAAACACTAGACATGGATGTCAGAATGTAACATCTGGCAATCTCATCGTCTTTGGCACATTTGGTGTAAAGTTCATTTTCTTTTTCTGATGCATCCGGGCCAGGCTCATCAAAGGGGGGTTTTGGTAAGGACATATTTATATCCTGAAGCAGTCAGGACAATATCCAGGTTCCATTTCCAGTCTACATGGTTGGATCCCACCAACTGAAAGTCCACGAGGATCCTAACCCTAGAGGGGGGGTGAATAGGGTGAGCTACAACTATGACTAATTATGACCAATTTTAACTTCTTAGCATAAACTAGTCACATGTGATGATTAACAAACAAAATGCGGAAGCTAATACAAATACAATCACCACATAGCATGCACCACAACACCAATGTTTATAGTGGTTCGGCCAACGTGCCTACATCCACTACCGGCTTGTGTCTCCAACACCCCACCGGATTCCACTAAGTATGCTTTTTACTAGGCTAAGCAATAACCCTTACAATGTGCTTTTCTAGGCTAAGCAATAACCTTACAAGATGCTTTTCAAAGGCTAAGCAATAACCTTACAAGATGCTTTTCAAAGGCTAAGCAATAACCTTACAAGTTGCTTTTCTTAGGCTTAGCAATAACCTTTACAAATATAGTTTTCTCAAAGAAAGTGTCTTAACAAAAGAACACTCTAAGAGATTACAATTTAAGCTCAATGGAATTGCCTCTTGAATAGGCTAATATGAAAGTGAAAACTAAACTCACACAAACACTCTACGAATGCAAAGATGTATGCTTATGAGGTGTGTGTGTGATGGCTTCAATCAAGTTCAAAAGGAAGGCTTAATCAAATATATTGCTTAAAGCAATTCAAAGTTTAAAGCTCATAAAAGATTGATTGAAGTCTTATGCAAATCACATGTATGAAATTCAACTTGTTTATGACATGAAAATCAAGGACTAACAAGTTGTATGAAAATGGCTAAATTAGAACATGTGATGCATGTGCATGTTGTTTTCAAAACCAAATTAATTTAACTAATGCTTAAATGAATGAAAACAACAAACAATGTTTCAACCAAGTAAAAGACTCATGCTATGAAAGAAAAACAAGGATTTTGTCTAAGCATGATTAATAAAGTTAACAACTTGGATTGAAAACAAAGGTGAAGAATCCAATCTTAATTAGACCAAAGATTAGAAGAAGAATGGATTCAACACATCATAGTTATTATGCTAAATATCATATACCAATAGTTTAAACAAAGCACATAACTATGATTAATAAAGGTAGAGCTTACTTGGTGGTTTAACTTAATAATCCAAGCTTTAGCTCTCCTAATTGCCTCCTAGCCTTTCCAACTTCATCCCCTTTCAATGGCTCCAAAATGCTCTCAAAGGTTCAAGTTTCAAGCCTTGAAAAAGGTTGGAAATGAATGGACTTTATAGCCAAAAAGTTGCCAACGGCTAGTTCTCGGTCGACCTAGACACAGGTCTCGGTCGACCGAGAAAGCACAACGGTCATATTTCTGACCGTTGGCCTGAAACAGTTCAAAAACTGTCCATTTGCCCTGCAGTGTTCTCGGTCGACCGAGACACAGGGCTCGGTCGACCGACGACACTGTCGGGCGAGTCCCTGGGCCAAAATTCCAACTTTTTCCATTTTCAAAGTTTTTCTTTGGTGGATCTTTTGGCCACTAAATCAAGCTTAAATAACATGTTTTAAGGTATTCTAAGATGTTTAAAAACATGAGAAACACAAAGCCTAAAATGATTCACAAGATTAAAACCAAAGGCTAGCTTGATTTGAATACAACTCTTTTCAAATGAAATTGCATACAAAATGATTCTTTTTGTGAAGAATGTATGCAAGACTTAAACCTAAATACACAAGATGATTTTCCAAATGTAGTGCACAAGGAAATAGGTTTTCAAAAGAGTTTTGGGTTCTAAAACCAATGCATCCAAGTTTAAAACCAAAACATGCATAAAACAAAAGCTTTTCCAAATCTTAAAAGCTATGCATGGGTAAAACTAGATTTCAAGATATTTTAAATCAATGCATGTGTGTGAATTCAAAAGATGCCAATATGCAAATGCATCCATCAAATTGCAAATACAAAAGACCTAACAATCTCCCCCTTTGCAATTTGATGGCAACTTACTCATCATAGAATTTTCACACAAAGTCTTTAGCTCCCCCTTAGCTTGACAAGTCTTGAAATCTTGTTGGATGCTTCTTCTCTTAGCTTGGGCTCTTGGGCTCTTTTCTTCAATCTTCTTGATGCTTGGTGCTTGATCATTCTTCAAGCTTTCTTCTCATCTTCCTCTCTTTGGCCAAGCATCTTCTTTAGCTCCAAGCTTTCTTTCTTCTATTTGCTCTCCCCCTTTGACCATGCTTCTTTCTCCTCTTGAGAACTTGAAAGCTTTCTCCCCCTTTGATGGATAGGAGATCTTCGAGTACTTGAACTCTCGAACTCTCTCCCCCTTTGATGAGTAGGAGATCTTTGAGTCACACTTGAACTCTCTCTCCCCCTTTGACATTAAATTGCAAAGGTACCTACACACATGAGACAAGAAGAATACCTTTAGTAGCACCTGCTAACAAATGAAATCGAAAATGAAATTCATAACAGGCTATCATGTATGGAAGTTATCTCTAAGGGCTCAAGGGCAATCCAAGGGTGAATTTGATCAAACTAATACTTCCTATGAAGGTTTACACTCCCCCTCAATCCATTCTCTTCTTTTGTCAAACTTTTGACAAAGATTTAACTATTAGGTGCAAGAAGTAGATGGTTTAACCAAGTGAGGGTCAACTTCAAGGAAAGGATTAGATTCATATAACTAAAAAGCACATATGATCAAATTACCAAAAGAGAGCTAGGTCTAAAGGGAAAAGCAATCATGAATATCAATTGGACAAACAAAGAATACCAATTGAGATTTAGGATATGACTATTAAATCAATCACTCTAAAATGGATTTAAAAATATAACTATTAGGAGAAATCCAAATTAGAGCTATCCATGATATGGGGTTTACTCAAACATAGCATCAATCAATATTACTTATGAAAATCAAATGCTATGTAAGATTTTGAAAATCATTTCATTCAATCAATAAATATGACTTATTAAAGTGCAAGAAAGAGTGAAATGAAATTCAATCATGAAGCCAACCTCAACTAATAACCAACCAATATTATGAATACATAAACATGGTGGTCATGAGATATACCTATATGAGCAAAAGAGAGGTGGCAACATGAGCATTATGATGCTAATGGTGTGTGACGTGGAACAATTATATAACTATGAAGATTAGTCCAAAGCACACAAGGTCTATCACATACACAAGATAAGATATCAATTGGATATGAAATCAATGGAACATTATACCAAATGAAACCAATTGAATATGATAACATGAGTAAAAGCAAGGATGTGATAAACTACCATCAAGCATCATAAATGCATATTCATCACTTTTAATGATATTCCTAAAGAGCATAGTGATGAACAAGGCAAATTGCAATGCAAAAGGATAAAGCTTTGTAATGCATGCAATTTCCAAAGAGTCTAGATCATATGAATTCAACACTAAGATATCCATCAAACAAGAGATATAACTATGAAATACAAGGAATGGATTTCAAAGAGGTTCATATGATCAAGAACACTATTATGAAGTTGAAACATATATAGAGATGACAACATTAAGAAGGTATACATGAATCAACATCATAACCATCCATTAAAAGAAATGACTAGAAGACATAGAGGATGGATTTGGGTTCTAGTATGGTTTCTACAAAAATTACAAGTTCACAACCATACATGGAACCAAAAGTCATTTGCATATAAAAAGAATAACTAAATAAGCAAAGATGCAAACAACATACATTTCCATTTCTAAAGATAATGAAACCAAAAGAAAAAGGAAATGAGAATAATGGAACATGCTTAGATGAATATAACTAATGAGATTAAAAAGCATTTCCATTCAAAACAATCTTCAAATCATTTTGAAAAACAAAATCCAACAATGAGCATAAAGGAATGATTTTGAAGATCAATTATCAACATTGTATTTGAAAAGATATAACTTCATTAAAACACATACAAGTTGATTTTTCAAAACAATGTTCTCCATATAAAAGTATAACTTATAAATCCATGGAAAACTTGAATTGATTCAAATCATTTGTTCAAATAATCTTACTATGACATAAACACAAATGATTCAACAATTGATCATGAAGAGTCTAGCTATGAAAGCTTTTGAAATCACAATCAATTGATCATGTAAAGAAATGCAATGCAAGACATATGTGTGCAAAAGACAAATCAAACATGATGAAATTATAATCAAATGATTTTGAAAACCATGATATGTAACTAGAATGGTGCATGAAGACAAAATCAATTGATCATAAAGAAGCAATGCATTTTATGAAATGTAACTAAGAAAGAAACAAAATGCAAATGCAATCATGACCAACAAAGTGATTTAACTAATAAAGAGTAGGTTGGTCAATGAGGTTCAAGACCCTAAGGTTTGTCTAGGTAAATAACTTTAGGAATCCACCTAAGGTCTTGGGAGGGTTGAACTTTGAGATCTATCTTGGAATTCTCACCAACTAT
The DNA here is from genome assembly GCA_038049695.1 of Cinnamomum chago. Lineage (NCBI taxonomy): Eukaryota > Viridiplantae > Streptophyta > Magnoliopsida > Laurales > Lauraceae > Cinnamomum > Cinnamomum chago. The sequence continues at coordinate 21,228,239 of CP142462.1, read as the reverse complement.
AGGAGATTTAACTTGATAAATTTTCAATTTAAACTTATCACCATGATATTTAGATTTTACTAAATTTGGCTTAGAATGGTGAATAGTCTTTTGATGTTGGTGAGTTTGTTTCTTTGGGGATTGTTTCACTTTTCTTTTCTTCTTACTTTCTCCCTTTACTTGACTTTTGAATTTTAGATTTAACTTAGCAACTTTCTTCAAAAGTTCTTTCATTGGTTCATATAAGGGAGATAGATTGAGAAGCTTTTTGTTCTTAGATTCTTTCAAGCTTGATTTAACTTGTTTAAGCTTTTTAGAATCTATTTTAGGAGACTCCATTTTAAAGGATTTAACTTGTTTAGTCTTTTTGGAGTTTTCCTTGATTTTTAGTGTCTTACCCTTCAAGTTTGATTTTCCATTTTTGAGTTCAAAGATGGGTTTAGACACATGGCTTCTCTTTCATAGTTTGCACTCAAACCTAAAGTGTCCTTCAATGCCACAATAATTACATTTAGACATGGGCAAAGAAGTGTGAGTGCTAGAGAATGAGGACTCACCTTTCACAAAAGTGTTGGTGAATTTAGGGTCATAAGATATATTCCTATTAAATCCAATACCCGTCCTATCTCCATGAGATTTACCCAATTTGAATAATTTTTCAAGTTTCTCTTCACTTTGGGTAAACTTGCACTCATACTTTTGTTTATTGTTTTCAAGTTGAGTGACTTTGGTTATAAGGATTGAATTTTCATTTTTAACTTTTGAAAGTTCATATTCAATTTCCTTATATTTGCTTAGCTCTTCATTGGCAAGTTTTAATTCATGTTTAAGTTCATTAACAATATTAGATCCAAGTTCTTGTGATTTTAATTTACTTTTAATCAACTTGGCTTCTAAGTTGTTAAAGTCTTTATCTTGTTTTTTAATTGTATCTCTTAGGTTCAAATTTTCATTTGTAAGCTCATCACAATTTATCTTAATCTCATTTAATTCGTTTTGAGTATTAGATAAATTTTCCTTAGAGATAGTCAATTTAGATTCAAGATTGTTAAAGTCTTTATCTTGCCTTTGTAATTGATCTCTTTGTTTTAGATTTTCCTTATTGACATTATCATAATCCATCTTTAATTCTTTTAGTTCATCTTGAATGTTAGATAGATTATTTAAAGAGATCATGAACTTAGAGTCTAGACATTTTATTACTTCTTCTTTCTCTCTAAGTTCATCTTTTGAAGATGCTAGCTCTTTGTTTAGGTTTTTAGATTCTTCCCTTAAACTTTTGTTTTTCTTTTCAAGCTTTAAGGATATTTCATATAATTCTTCAAAAGCTTGTTGAAGGTCTTCTTCATTATATTCATTTTCTTCTTCTTTTGGATCAAATTGATTTTCATTAGTTTGAGAGTTTGAAACTCCAAAAGAAGGAAGATTGAGGGGTCTAGAAGAATCTACAAAGTCTAGCCTAGTGGAGTCCATTCTAATGATTTTCAAATAAGCACAACTCTAGGGTTTTAACTCTAGGTTTTTACACCTAATCAAGAGTTCCAAAACACTTGATCCTAAGGGATAGAGCACTTGGCTCTGATACCAATTGAAAGTCCACGAGGATCCTAACCCTAGAGGGGGGGTGAATAGGGTGAGCTACAACTATGACTAATTATGACCAATTTTAACTTCTTAGCATAAACTAGTCACATGTGATGATTAACAAACAAAATGCGGAAGCTAATACAAATACAATCACCACATAGCATGCACCACAACACCAATGTTTATAGTGGTTCGGCCAACGTGCCTACATCCACTACCGGCTTGTGTCTCCAACACCCCACCGGATTCCACTAAGTATGCTTTTTACTAGGCTAAGCAATAACCCTTACAATGTGCTTTTCTAGGCTAAGCAATAACCTTACAAGATGCTTTTCAAAGGCTAAGCAATAACCTTACAAGATGCTTTTCAAAGGCTAAGCAATAACCTTACAAGTTGCTTTTCTTAGGCTTAGCAATAACCTTTACAAATATAGTTTTCTCAAAGAAAGTGTCTTAACAAAAGAACACTCTAAGAGATTACAATTTAAGCTCAATGGAATTGCCTCTTGAATAGGCTAATATGAAAGTGAAAACTAAACTCACACAAACACTCTACGAATGCAAAGATGTATGCTTATGAGGTGTGTGTGTGATGGCTTCAATCAAGTTCAAAAGGAAGGCTTAATCAAATATATTGCTTAAAGCAATTCAAAGTTTAAAGCTCATAAAAGATTGATTGAAGTCTTATGCAAATCACATGTATGAAATTCAACTTGTTTATGACATGAAAATCAAGGACTAACAAGTTGTATGAAAATGGCTAAATTAGAACATGTGATGCATGTGCATGTTGTTTTCAAAACCAAATTAATTTAACTAATGCTTAAATGAATGAAAACAACAAACAATGTTTCAACCAAGTAAAAGACTCATGCTATGAAAGAAAAACAAGGATTTTGTCTAAGCATGATTAATAAAGTTAACAACTTGGATTGAAAACAAAGGTGAAGAATCCAATCTTAATTAGACCAAAGATTAGAAGAAGAATGGATTCAACACATCATAGTTATTATGCTAAATATCATATACCAATAGTTTAAACAAAGCACATAACTATGATTAATAAAGGTAGAGCTTACTTGGTGGTTTAACTTAATAATCCAAGCTTTAGCTCTCCTAATTGCCTCCTAGCCTTTCCAACTTCATCCCCTTTCAATGGCTCCAAAATGCTCTCAAAGGTTCAAGTTTCAAGCCTTGAAAAAGGTTGGAAATGAATGGACTTTATAGCCAAAAAGTTGCCAACGGCTAGTTCTCGGTCGACCTAGACACAGGTCTCGGTCGACCGAGAAAGCACAACGGTCATATTTCTGACCGTTGGCCTGAAACAGTTCAAAAACTGTCCATTTGCCCTGCAGTGTTCTCGGTCGACCGAGACACAGGGCTCGGTCGACCGACGACACTGTCGGGCGAGTCCCTGGGCCAAAATTCCAACTTTTTCCATTTTCAAAGTTTTTCTTTGGTGGATCTTTTGGCCACTAAATCAAGCTTAAATAACATGTTTTAAGGTATTCTAAGATGTTTAAAAACATGAGAAACACAAAGCCTAAAATGATTCACAAGATTAAAACCAAAGGCTAGCTTGATTTGAATACAACTCTTTTCAAATGAAATTGCATACAAAATGATTCTTTTTGTGAAGAATGTATGCAAGACTTAAACCTAAATACACAAGATGATTTTCCAAATGTAGTGCACAAGGAAATAGGTTTTCAAAAGAGTTTTGGGTTCTAAAACCAATGCATCCAAGTTTAAAACCAAAACATGCATAAAACAAAAGCTTTTCCAAATCTTAAAAGCTATGCATGGGTAAAACTAGATTTCAAGATATTTTAAATCAATGCATGTGTGTGAATTCAAAAGATGCCAATATGCAAATGCATCCATCAAATTGCAAATACAAAAGACCTAACACCAACTTGTTCTGGTTGAGGATGGTCACAAGTGGATTGAAAATGTTTGAATTCATGCTTGAAATACTGTAGCACATAACCATACATTCAATTAACGAATATAAATGACATTAGGGTTTAGTATTCTACCAAATTTATGTGGGAATCCTCATAACCACTAAATTTAGAATACATCGGAATCCCAATCTCCGGAGTATGCCTTCTTGGGGAGTGCAAATACCACCTAGATTGGTGCATATCAAAGTTGGTCAAAATTAGGATTACGACTAACTATCCATGATCCCCATCATTCATTATTATCTAGGTATTTCATACCAAATAATGTATGACTCCCGATTAGCTTTGGTTTCTAAAATACATGAGACAAATCCTTGGGGATACTACATCATTATTTTAGTTAAGTGTGACCCACCAACTAGCATTGCATGACAACCGTTGCGAGCAGCTCCTCCTTAGGGAGTGGGTCCCCGCCCCGTCTCACTAACACTATCCATAGGAAATCCATATCTAGTAACCAGACAAGTAAAAGCCCTCCGTGAGGAACGGTCATTCTCAAGATGACGCGAGGTTAATACTTTCCTTACAATGGACCAATGATGAAAAACCATGGGGATTTCTAAATATAAATGCCCCGCTCCCACTTAATATTTCAGAATTGAGGATTTCCTTATAGGTATATGGGCCCACATAAATAGACATCAAATCGTGTCATGATATGACCAATGATTGGTTCCAAGTCAAGTTATTTTAAAGAAAGTTCACTTTCTAAGACTAGTGTTACCAATGGATCCATCTCATGGGTCCACCAACACTAATTAGAACTCTTTCCAAATATTAATTTGATTTGACCAATTTTGGAAATTGCTATGTTAAGATCAGATTTGGAAACTTTCTAAAACGAGCATTCATCCATAAATAGAAAGTGCTGAAATTAGAAATTAATCCTCTCCTTCACATGGCCCAAATAGAATAGACTTATTGGACTTATAGACTTTCCAAAACTTTCGGATTCCTTAAACTCTTTGGGCATCTCCAAAACGCTTTTGGTAATCTTCGAACTCTTTGATTAGGAGTCCAACTTCACTTTCTTTCTTCGTCCGGACATCGCTAGAATTTAAAATTTTAGAAAAATTACATAAATTTCTATGCCTAAATTATGATACTTACATGGTAATCTAAACATGGAAATAAAAGGGTTGTAGGGAAATTCACCATGCCTTGCCCTTTCACGGGAAACCAAGGAAACCATTATGCCCTTTACAAGTTGCCCAAAATAGCCATCAACCATATAAAGAAGGTAAAAGACTTGTGGGCTACATGGAGAGGACAAGATCACTTGCAAGTTAGTATCACATACAACCAAGCAATTAACTCACAAACCAGGCTGCCAAAACCATAGTGGAACGATAAGATCGCAAAAGAAAATTCGGATTAAAAAAATTAGAAATTTTCTGTCTGCAGTCGGCTAGCCGACCTGACGAAGACCCAAAATTTGGGTTTTTCCAAGTTTTAGCCAATTGATCCCAAACTCTCTCTAATTATTCCAAATACCATCTAATAGCTTCCTACCTTCCTTCCATCATAGTTAAACCGTTTTGTGACATTCCAAACATGGATCTACTACAAAAAGTAAGCAAACTCAATCATAACTGATCTTTACATAGCCCTACTTCTATCCTCTTCGCATCTCATGTAAAGATTAGATCTAGATTGCTGATCTAACATGATTAGAGATGAGGTATGGCTCTGATACCAATTGTTGAAAGTTGGTGGGCCACGTGGATAGGTTTTTCAAAACTTTTGACCCACTTGACTCAGGGGTCAAGTACCCATAAGACCATAAACCACATCCAGGATGCAATCCCTCCATCTCATCAATCATGTACATCAATAAAACCTATCTAAAAGATAGAAATCAGCAACACCATGCATCCAAAAATAATCCACAACAAATAGAGAGGTAGATTATACATTTGGAGCCCGGTAGTGCTCTAATGGAGAAGAAGACTTGCTAGTTGAAGAAACTCTTTCTTTTAAGCAAACTTAAGATCTCCAAGACCTTGTTGTCTTCCACGTTATAACCCACTATTAGATCTCTTTTCCCAAGAAGATTGGTGGAAACTTCAAGAGAAAACCCTACTAGAAACTCCAAGGAACTAGAACAGAACTAGAAGAGAGAGGAGAAGAGAAATAGAAGTGCAACTCTTGCACTTTAGGGGTTGGGCATGCAACAATAGTATGGGAGGTCCAAGGGGGTTATTTCCCCTTTTTATAGCCCTTAAGCAACCTCCTTCCCTCCTCTTTTACTAATTGAAATAGAAGTCTCACTTCTACACAAATTAGTAACTTACTATTACCACTATTAGAAGTCCTACTTCAAATAGAAATAGTAACTTTCTAATTCCTTCCTTTTGGAGTTCAAGTACAATTAGTATCTCTCTAATAACTTAGGTTAGCGTGGGGACCACTATGGATTCCATAGAAAGCTGGCTCCAACTGGGACACCGCGACCCCACATCTCATGTTCAATCCGAGCCCACAGTTAATTGCAAATTACACCGCTATATAAATGAAATTGCACTCCAATCTTTGGAATAAATTACAATGAAGACCCTAAACTTCCCAATTACCACAACTAGGCCCCTCTATCAATATCCATGGATCAATTGGAATAAATCTATCTCTTTCAATCTTAGATCCACATCTTATTATCCTTGAGCCCTAATTAATCACAATGATCATCATTACCATCCAATTAACTCTTAATCGAGATGGGTGCGTACTTACTAATGATAAATCCATTAATTGGCACAAGGGGATAATACAAATAGATTTCTTCTTGACCATTGAATGTTCCTACAGTCCTACTACTACGTACCCAAGATACCGATGTGTTGACCTACAGTTGGCCTCACTCATTGGTGACTCAAGCAAATGAATAGATAAAAACTTAAGTTCATCAATGTCTCAGGATTGTGAGCCTATTGTTAGGGAATTATGAGAGCAGACATTAAAATTGAGACAGTATTCCATAAGGTGCTTCTCATGGTCCTTCAATACATCCAATGTACTGGCACCATGATCTAGAATCTTACGTTCTGATAATCGAGACAAATCACACTATCTCATAGTGATCGAAGTGCTGCAACCTTATCAGATGAGATGCCTAGTCTCATCACTGGTCGTGAACATATTTAAGCATAAGATTTGTGACACATGTCTTCCGTATGTGGATTTCATCCATATACATATATCACATCTAATATACTAATGGGACCCGGTTCATCTCATGAACCATCATGTCATATGTATTGGTCATGTGCATTAAGTAATAAAACACCATTCATCTCATGAAAGGAAAGCATGATTTTATTGATATATAAAGAAATTAATCAATTTATTACATTATCTGATGGATTAAGACCACACAAACTAACAGAGACTACACTCAGCTGTACCAACGTAATCGTCAAAGACACCTATTTTGACATTTGAACAAAGAGGACCCACCGTTTTGATAATCACATGGACAGAGGCCAAACTCAACCGTACCTACATGATCATGTTAAACACGTCCCTGTTGGAGGTTTTGTTTTGTTGCAATTTGATAGGATGCATTTATTTTCATATCTTGACCTCTCATTCTCTCATGAAGTTCTTAATTCAGTTTTTCAAGTCTCAAATTGTTCTATCTTTGAAAATCTTTTTAAGCTTTCCAAATGTTTTCACTTTAAATCCATATTTTGTTTTGAATGTTTCATGGCATTAAAATTCATTTTTCATCATCTTTCAAATCATGATTCAAGCTTGATCAATGTGCCTCAAGTCCCCTGGAAAGAAGCCCTCTTAGTTCCAAGTTTCTAAAAATTACAGAATTTTTGGGTTGCCTCCAGGTCGACCTGCTAGTGTGGCCGGTCGACGGGGCACAATGCGGGTCGACCGGGAAATTGGGCCGTTAGCCTCTCCAACGGGCATTTTTAGAGCCGTTGTGCATACTCGGTAGACCTGGCCCTGTACCAGGTCGACCGGGCACTAGCCGTTGAGAACTTTTTCTTTATAAAAAGTAGCTTTTTGTTTGGAAAAAGTTGCTGAACTTTGGAGGACTTTTGAGGCCAAGGACTTACAACTTTTCAAGAGTATTATTGAAGGGATTATGAAACCAATCCATTGATTCAACCTTTGATCTTCTAATGGGTGTGCTCTCTTTATCCTAAGTTCTAAAATCATCTTTGTTTCTAAATATTTGTTTTCTTTAATGCATGATTGAATAGATGTCTATCATTTGATTTATTGCTTTTCATAACATGCTTAGAACTTTAAAATCTCATAGCTTTATGAATCCATCATATAGTTTGTATCTCACATGAGGTTATTTTCTTGTTTCAAAACTAACTTGTTAGATTTAAGTTTCTCTTCTTTAAATCAAGTTAGTTCACTTTGAAAAACTCATGTGTTTGTCATAAAATCTTTTGCTCATATAAATGATTAACATCTTTGCATCATTTAGAATTTCTTCTTTCTAAATGAAGATAGAAAAGTTTCTAGCATATGCATGAATCATAAACTTTTACCATTCATATGCAAATGTCTAGAGAGTGAGATTTCACTTTAAATTCAGCCTATTTAGAGGCACTAAATTGCACCTACATTGTTCTCTTAATCCATGCATTCATAGGCATTTTATTTAAGAGAAAATCTTCTTGTTGTAAAGGTTGGTGCTTAGCCTTGCAAGCATACATAGTGTTGCAAAGGTTTATGCTTAGCCTTGAAAAAGCATAGTGATGTAGTTGTAAGGTTGAAGGTGAACCTAAACCTTAATTTGAGTTAGTGGAAATCCGGTAGGGACACCGGGAGTGGATGTAGGCATGTTGGCCGAACCACTAAAAATGCTTGTGTTATGGTGATTAACTTTTTGCTTACTTTTCATGGATGTTGATCTCTTGTTTGATTCTATAATTAATCTTCTTCAAAGCATAAGAGACCTAAAAGCAAAAAGAATTAAAATTGGTCTAGTTATTTGAGCTCACCCTATTCACCCACCCTCTAGGATTCGATCTTGGACTTTCAATTGGTATCATAGACTAGGTGCTCTTGTTTAGGTCTAACAACCTAAAGTTAGAACCCTTAGAGTGAGTTTTTGATTTTGTGGTCATAATGCAAGCCCAATTTGGAGAAGGTCATGCCACTAATAGACCACCCTTGTTTAATGGTTCTCATTACAGTTATTAGAGGATTAGGATGCAAGTCTGTAAGTCCTGGGATCCGAACCCTAGAGCGGGGGGGGGGGTGAATAGGGTGAGCTTCATTTATGACCAATTTTAATCAATTTTAACTTCTTTAAAACAAACTAGTCACAAGTGATGATTATCAAACAAAATGCGGAAGCTTAATGAAAACAATCACCACAAAGCAAGCACCATCACACAAGGATTTATAGTGGTTCGGCCTCAATGCCTACATCCACTACCGGCTTGTGATCCAACACCCCACCGGATTTCCACTATTTATGCTTTTCAATAAGCTAAGCAATAACCTTTACAATATGTTTTTCAAGGCTAAGCAATAACCTTTACAATGATGTTTTTCAAGGCTTAACATCAACCTATACATTATGCTTTTATAGGCTAAGCAATAACCTCTTCAACCAAATGGTTGGCTATCTCTCTAAGTAGTGTCTAACATACACTTGATGGAGATACAAATAAGCTCATTACATTTGCCTCTAAAATAGGCGGATATGAAAATGAAAATCTAATACACACACACGATGAATGCAAAGATGAAGGTACATGATGTGTGTGTGTGATGTCCTCAATCATTTTGAAAATGAAAGCTCATAAATGTATGCCTAAGGCTTTTGAAAGTTTTAGCTCATAAAAACATTTATGATTGAGGAAAGAATGCAAGTCACATGTTAAAAGTAACAACTTGTTAATGATGTCAAAGATTCACAAGTTGTATGAAATTAATTAGCTCTAAACATGTGATGCATAGGGATGTCAATCAAATCAACAATGTAGCTCATAAAACATAAAAATAGATTTGATTGAAATTAGGGGACAAATCATATGAACTTATAAAATCAACTTGAAAAATATATACCTATCAAAGTAATGCAAGTTGTAAAACTTTAAAACAAAAGTCCATATGATTTGTGAAGTTGTTGAATCCACAACATAAGATATATTTTGAAAGAGATTTTCTTATGATGAAAAACAACAACCAAAGATTCAACCAAGTATATGGATCATGTTACATATAATTTCAAAGATGTTTCCATTAACATGATCTACTTAGATTTACCAAAGATAAAGTACTACTTGGATTGAATCAAATGGTTGTGCATCCAAAACAATAGATCAATTCAAAACATAAAACATGTTAAGGACACAACAAATCATAATTTATCATGTTAAAAAGGATTTACCAATAATTAGAACAAAACATGAAAACATATGATTTGTAACAATGTTGAATCAAAAACATAAGATATATTTGAAAATGATTTTCTTATGTTGAAAAACAACAACCAAAGATTCAACCAAGTATATGGATTATGTTATATATATTTCAAAGATGTTTCCATTAACATGATCTACTTAGATTTACCAAAGATAAAGTACTACTTGGATTGAATCAATGGTGATGTATCCAAAACAATAAATCAATTCAAAACATAAAACATGTTAAGGATACAACAAAACATAGTATATCATGGTACAAAAGATTTACAAAAAATAAAACAAAGCATGACAACATATGGTTTAAGGAAAGTAGAGCTTACTTGGTGATTTAACTCATTAATCCAAGCTTTAGCTTTCCTAATTATCCCCTTTATCCCTTAGTTCATTTCCCTTTGATTTGCCTCAAAACCCCTCAAGGAGGGCCTTAAAATTCCCAACTTTTGGCAAAGGAAAGAACTCATATTTATAGAAAAAAAATGCCCAACGGCTAGTCCCGGGTCGACCTGCCAACAAAGGGGGTCGACCTGCTACACACAACGGTAAAAAAAGTGACCGTTGGTGCTTCAGGAACCAGTCAACCTGTAGTGTGGCAGGTCGACCCGGGTCCCTGGGCCGGTCGACCTGCTAGACTGCAGGTTGACTGCCTGGGACCAAAAATTCCCAACTTTCGCATATTTGAAGGTTTTTCTTGAGGGAACTTTTTGGGCCATTTAATCAAGCTTAAAAACATGTTTTAAATCATTCTAAGGGTTTTAAAACATGAACCATAAAAAGCCTAAAACATTTTGATGGATTTAAAACTCATAGGCTAGCTTGATTTTCTAAGACTCTTTTAAAAAACAAATGCATCCAAGAGAAAAACAAAACATGCAAAAATCAATACTTTTACAACTCTTAAAAACAATGCATGTTTAAAACAAGATTTCAAGTTTATCTAAAACAATGCAAGTGTGTAAATCAAATGATGCTTGAATGAAAATGCATCCATCAAATTGCAATCTACAAAATCCCTAATAAAGTCTTCCTAGAGTCTCAAAGTCTAGATGTGTGGAATATCATTGAAGAAGGGTATCATGCCCCCCACTATCACTGAACAAGATTCAGAAGGGTATGTTATATCTATCAAACCTAAGCCTAAGAGAGAGTGGACTCAAGGAGAGAAAGATAGAGCAAATCTAAATGCTAAAGCTAAAAATGCCTTATATTGTGCCTTGTCTCAAGAAGAGTTCAACAGGGTAGTTAATTGTAATACAGCTAAAGAAGTTTGGAATACCTTAGAGACCACTTATGAATGGGCTAATCAAGTTAAGGTAGCAAAAATCCAAATTTTGACTACAAAGTATGAAGAACTCAAAATGCAAGAGGAAGAAACCTTTGACGAGTTCTATACAAAATTTATGGAGATTATTAATTCCCTCATAGGTCTAGGAGAAAGATGGATGAATCCAAGGCTGTTAGAAAAATCTTAAGATCTCTCTCCAAAAGATTCAAACCCATGATTGTAGCCATAGCTGAGTAAAGACGTTGACAAGATTAAAATTGAAGAACTTAAAGGAAATCTTCTCACTTATGAATTAGATTTTGAAGTCCCTAGCAAGAAGAAAGGTGTAGCTCTTAGCTCCCAACATAAAGAAAATGATAATGAGAGAGAGTGATGATGAAAACACAATCTTGCTTGCTATGAAGTTTAAAATTTTCTTTAAAAACAAAAAGAACTTCAGAAATTCTGAGGATTCTAGAAATGAAATTTTTCAGAGGAACTCAAGGGGATCTTTTACCAAGAAGGACGTGCAATGTTGCAAGAAGGGCGTGTAAAGGATGTGGTCGCATCGCACAAAATTGTCCCTCCCCTAAAGCGTCTGAAAAGAAAGATAAGAAAGGAAAGAAAGTTTTGAGCATAACTTGGGATGATGATGAAGATGAAAGTAGTGACAGTAATGAATTTCAAAATGATGAAGATAATGATAACTCCACTTCTTGGCTTCTATTTACTCCCATTGAAGAAAATGAAGATCATAATGTTTTAATAGAAGAAGTAAATGATGAAAATGATATACATCAAGCCTATGATGGACTATATGAACTATATGAAGTCATAACCAAGAAGAACAAAAATTAAAAATTTGAATTAAAAAGGCTTGTGAATGATGTAAATGTTTTAAAAGATCAATTAATCTTAAAAGACAATGAGATAAGAACTGTTCAATCTAAGTTGACTACCTCTAATGACAATCTAGCTAAAGCTGAAAAAGAAATTCATAAATTACAATGTTTGCTAGACTCTAGTCAACAAGAATTAGAATCTCTACAAATGAAACTCAAAAAGGGAAAACATGTTGTTGATAAACTTACCTTGGGAAATGACAAATTTTACCAAATGTTAGGAATGAACAAAATTTTTGGTAACAAGAATGGTATAGGCTTTGAATGCTCCTCTAGTAGCAAGAAGAAATATAGCTTTCAACATATTACTGGGACTCATCTCAAACCTATAGATAAAAAACTTCTTTACCTCTAGATGGACCTGTCACTTTTGTAATCAAATAGGTCATCTTGTTCCCAATTGTCCCTTTAAGATTAGGTTGTCTCAAAATCATCCCTCTAGAGCTCCTTTTAAGTTGTTCCCAAGACCACTACCTCTACTTTCATTAAGGCTACTTGGATTGAAAAAGAGAAAAGTGTCAAGAATTTCCTAGTTCAAACCGCTCTTAAAGTTAAGGAAAACTCTAGATGGTGTTTGGATCGTGGATGCTCCAAACATATTGAAAGTCCTGGGATCCTAACCCTAGAGGGGGGGGGGGGGTGAATAGGGTGTGCTACAAATATGACCAATTTAGACCAATTTTAAATTCTTAACATAAACTAGTCACATGTGATGATAAATCAAACAATATGCGGAAGCTAATATAAACAATCACCACAAAAGCATGCACCACAACACAACGGTTTATAGTGGTTCGGCCTCAATGCCTACGTCCACTACCGGCTTGTGATCCAATCACCCCACCGGATTTCCTCTATTTATGCTTTTCAATAGGCTAAGTAATAACCTTACAATGTTGTTTTTCTAGGCTAAACAACAACCTCTCAATGTGCTTTTATAGGCTAAGCAATAACCTTTACAAGATGCTTTTCTTAGGCTAAGCAATAACCTTTACACAATGCTTTTCTTAGGCTAAGCAATAACCTTTACAAATGAGAGATTTCTCTAAGAAGGTGTCTTCACAAAAGATCACTCTAAGAGATACAATTAAAGCTCAATGTAATTGCCTCTAAAATAGGCTAATATGAAAGTTTAAAACAAATTACAAACATACACTAAAGAAGCTAAAGTGTGTGCACAAGTGTGTGAATGCTTTACTTCAATCAATTTCTACAATGAAGCTCCTAAATGAATGCTTGATGCATTTTAAAATCAAAGCTTAGAAAATGATGATTGAAGATAAAACTAATCACATAAAAGATTCAAACAACTTTGAAGAAATGAACTAAACAAGTTGTATGAATATTTAAAGTCTAAGAGCATGTAAATTAGTCAAGAGAATTTGCAAACCATAGCAATAATCCAAAGATGATAATGAGTTTGACAACTCTTTAAAAACTAGAAATCATGCATAAAAGAAAATACAAAGATTTAAACATGCATTGATTCTAATTTTAATGGAAATCAAAATGATAAGTAAGATGTACCTTTTTAAAACTCAAGCATTTGATTTCCAAAAAGCCCTCTAGCCTTTCTAACTTCTTCCCCTTTCTTTGGTTCCAAAATGGTCTCAAAAGTTCATGAATCAAGCGTCTTGAAAGATGGGAAATGAATGGACTTTATACAAGAAAACAGTCCAACGGCTAGTCCCCGGTCGACCTGGAAACAGGTCTCGGTCGACCGGGTACACACAACGGTCATATTTCTGACCGTTGGTGCTTCAGGTACCCAGTCGGCCTGCAGTGTGGCCGGTCGACCGGGTCCCCTGGGCCAATCGACCGACAACACTGCTGGTCGACTCCCTGGGACCAAAATTCCCAAAAATACATATTTTCAAAGTATTTCTTGGGGGCACTTTTGGGCCACTAAACCAAGCTTGAATAACATGTTTTAAATCAAACTAAGATGATTAAAAAACATGAAACACAAAAAGCCTAAAATAAGTCGAAACTTTAAAACCAATGGCTTGCTTGATTTGATAAAACTCTTTTCACATTTAAATGCATACAAAAAAGATTTTGAAAATGATGAATGTATGTAAGGCACAAACCTAAATCCTCAATTTGATTTCTCAAAAGTAATGTACAAAGAATTAGGTTTTCAAAAGAGTTTGGATTCTAAAACAAATGCATCCAAGTTTAAAAACAAAACATGCATAAATCATTAATTTTACAAGTCTAAAAACCAATGCATGTATAAAACCAGATTTCAAGATTTTCTAAAACAATGCATGTGTGAAAATCCAAATGATGCTAAAGTGAAAATGCATCCATCAAATTGCAAAAACAAAATCCCTAACACATATGACTGGAGACCGTTCTAGATTCATCACTCTTGAGAACTATGATGGAGGAAATGTGTCATTTGGAGATAACCGGAAAGCTCAAATTATTGGAAAAGGCTGTGTTGGAGGAGATTAAATGCCTACTTTAAAAGATGTTTTCCTTGTGGATGGTTTAAAGCATAATCTCTTGAGTATTAGTCAATTATGTGATAAAGGAAACAAAGTTATATTTGATAGCAAATCTTGCAAAGTTCTGGATGAGAAATCCCACAAAGTTCTATTCACTGGATTACGGACTAAAGATAACATCTACACCATAGAAGAATGTTGTGAAAATGAATCCATGTGTTTAATGATAAAAGTTCAAGAAAGTCGATTGTGGCATCAAAGAATGGGTCATATAAATTACAAACTGATGAAGATCTTATATCCAAGAAAGATATTGTTAGAGGAATACCCAAATTAGATGATTACAAATATGAATTGCGCAAAGCTTGTAAATGGGCAAGCAAATCAAGAAAAGCTTCAAAGGTATAAAAGATATATCCTCTTCTCATCCCCTTGAGCTCATTCATATTATCCTCATTGGACCTGCACATGTGCAGAGTATCGGTGGGAGAAAGTATATCCTAGTTATGGTTGGTGATTATTCTAGATTTGGATGGGTAGCCTTTCTTCATGCTAAATCTGATGCAGTAGATAATATTATAAGGATTTGTAAGAAAATTCAAGTTGAGAAGGACTGCAAAATTAAGAAGATAAGAAGTGATCATGGAGGCGAATTTGAAAATGAAAGATTTGTAGATTTCTGCGAAAGTCATGGGAGCAATCTTCAATTTTCTGCTCCAAAACTCCTCAGCAAAATGGAGTAGCTGAAAGAAGAAATAGAGTTATCCAAGAAATGGCTAGAACTTTACTTAATGAGAAAAACCTCGCTCGCAACTTATGGGCTGAAGCTATCAATACTCCTTGCTATCTTATTAATCGTGTTTATCTGACTAAAAACACTAACAAAACCCCTTATGAGCTTTATTTTGGAAGAAAACCAAATATGGGATATTTAAAAGTGTTTGGTAGTAAGTGCTATATTTTAAGAGATAGAGAGCAGCTGGAACAGTTCGATTCCAAATCAGATGAAGGGATCTTCTCAGGATAGGGTATTCTGATAAAAGCAAGGCATATAAAGTGTTCAATCTCAGATCTATGGCTGTTATGGAATCAGCTCATATTGTTATTAATGAGACTAATCAAATTAAGAAAGCTCTTCATGATGATGAATAAGAGACCTTAGTTGCGCAGACTATCCCTCTGAAATTGAAGAAGAAATCCCCTCTGTCCCTACTATGCCCACAAAGTTATTAAAAGATCACAACTTGGATAATATCATTGGAGACATCAGAAAAGGGGTAATGACAAGAAGACAGGTTCATAATCTGTGTGTTCACTACTCTTTTGTTTCTTAATTTGAGCCTAAGAACTTCTCTGAAGCAGAAACCAAGTCTGAATGGATTGATGCCATGCAAGAAGAATTAAATCATTTTAAAAAGAATGATGTGTGGGATCTTGTGCCTCTTCCTGAAGGCAAAAGTCAAATTGGCACTAAATGGATTTTCAAGAACAAGCTGGATGAATTAGGAAATGTGATAAGGAATAAAGCTAGACTTGTAGCTAAAGGGTATGCTCAAGTTGAAGGAATTAATTTTGAGGAAACCTTTGCTCCTGTAGCTCGTTTGGAGTCTATTCGAGTTTTATTGGCTTATGCTAGTAGCATGAAAATTAAACTGTTTCAAATGGATGTGCAGAGTGCCTTTTTAAATGGTGAAATTGAGGAAGATGTGTATGTCACCCAACCTCAAGGTTTCGAGGATCCTCATCACCCGAACTATGTATTTAAGTTGAAGAAGGCTCTCTATGGATTGAAACAAGCCCCAAGAGCTTAGTATGAGAAGCTTACAAGTCACTTACTTGGAAAATGAATATGAGTGTGGAAATGTGGACAAGACTCTCTTCATTAAAAAGGTTGATAAAGATATTCTTATTGCTCAGATATATGTTGATGACATTGTTTTTGGATCCACATCAAATAAACTTACTCAAGGATTTTCTTACTTAATGAGCTCCACTTTTGAAATGAGTCTGGTAGGACCCTTACAATTCTTTCTAGGATTACAAGTTAGTCAGACTGATCATGGTATCTTTCTTAGTCAATCCAAGTTTGCTTTAGAAATGGTGAAAAAGTTTGGCTTAGGAGAATCTAAGACTAGCTGCAATCCCATGCGCTCTACTACTAAAATCTTTAGTGATCCTCATGGTAAGAAAGCTGACCAAGAACTTTATAGGAGCATGATAGGAAGCCTTCTCTACCTCACTACTAGCAAACCTAATATCTCTTTTAGTGTTGGAATTTATGCTAGGTATCAATTTGATCTGCGAGAGTCTCACATTAAAGATGTTAAACGAATCATAAAATATATTCATGGGACTTTTCATTATGGTATCTGGTATCCCCCATCACTCGACTCTGCAATTAATTGGATATGGTGATGCAAATTGGGGAGGATCTATAGACGATAGGAAAAGCACTAGTGGTTGCTGCTATTTCATAGGAAACTGCTTAGTAGCCTGGCATAGCAAAAAGCAAAATTCTGTATCCTTGTCTACTGCAGAAGCTGAATATATTGTTGTAGGTAGTTGTTGTGCTCAATTGTTGTGGATGAAACAAACCTTGTTAGATTATAATGTTCCACAACAGTGCATGCCTATCATGTGTGTTAATTCAAGTGCCATTAGCATTTCTAAAAATCATGTTCAGCACTCTCGCACTAAGAACATTGACATTCGCTATCTTTTCTTACATGATCATGCTGATCAAGGCACTATTGAGTTAATTTTTGTTCCAATAGATACCCAATTGGCTGACCTATTTACTAAACCCCTTGGAAATGATCGGTTCATAAAATTGAGGCATTAATTGGGCATTGGCCCTTGCCCTGAATTCTAAACTTTTGTTGGCTAATCACCTGTTACCACATTTTATTTTTATCATATCTCTTATAAACAGGTGCTACTAACAAGGTTGTATGTTTTCTCATTGATGGGCAGGCTCCTTTGCAATTAGATGTCAAAGGGGGAGAGAAATATCAAGTGTTCCTCAAGTGTTCACCAATTGAGGGGGAGAAGATTCAAGGGTTGCTAATGTTGAGGGGGAGTAGCTTAGCCTAGAGTTTTATCTGTGTAGCTTCTAAGTTCGTCGCTCTCGCAAGGAAAATCCAAAGCTCCAAAATATCCAAATGCTCCCGATCATCCAAAGCTCCTTAAAAATCCAAAGAAGTTGTGGTTCAAGTTTCAAAGAAGATTGAGAGAGAGTTCAAGCTTCTAGAGTTGCCATCAAATTGCAAAGAGGGAGATTGTTAGAGTTTTTGTTTACTTGCAATTTGATAGGATGCATTCATTTTAATATCTTGACCTCTCATTCTCTCATGAAGTTCTTAATTCAGTTTTTCAAGTCTCAAATAGTTCTATCTTTGAAAATCTTTTTAAGCTTTCCAAATGTTTTCAATTTAAATCCATATTTTGTTTTGAATGTTTCATGTCATTAAAATTCATTTTTTATCCTTTTTCAAATCATGATTCAAGCTTGATCAATGTGCCTCAAGTCCCCTGGAAAGAAGCCCTCTTAGTTCCAAGTTTCTAAAAATTACAGAATTTATGGGCTGCCTCTAGGTCGACCGGGAAATTGGGTTGTTAGCCTCTCCAACGAACATTTTTAGAGCCGTTGTGCACACCCGGTCGACCCGGCCTTATACCAGGTCGACCGGGCACTAGCCAATGAGAACTTTTTCGTTATAAAAAGTGGCTTTTTGTTTAAAAAAAGTTACTGAACTTTGGAGGACTTTTGAGGCCGAGGACTTACAATCTTTCAAGAGTATTATTGAAGGGATTAAGAAGCCAATCCATTTATTCAACCTTTGATCTTCTAATGGGTGTGCTCTCTTTATCATAAGTTCTAAAATCATGCTTTGTTTCTAAATCGTTGTTTTCTTTAATGCATGATTTAATAGATGTCTATCATTTGATTTGTTGTTTTTCATAACATGCTTAGAACTTTAAAATCTCATAGCTTTATGAATCCATCATATAGTTTGTATCTCACATGAGGTTATTTTCTTGTTTCAAAACTAACTTGTTAGATTTAAGTTTCTCTTCTTTAAATCAAGTTAGTTCACTTTGAAAAACTCATGTGTTTGTCATAAAATCTTTTGCTCATATAAATGATTAACATCTTTGCATCATTTAGAATTTCTTCTTTCTAAATGAAGATAGAAAAGTTTCTAGCATATGCATGAATCATAAACTTTTGCCATTCATATGCATATGTCTAGAGAGTGAGATTTCACTTTAAATTCAGCCTATTTAGAGGCTCTAAATTGCACCTACATTGTTCTCTTAATCCATGCATTTATAGGCATTTTATTTAAGAGAAAATCTTCTTGTTATAAAGGTTGGTGCTTAGCCTTGAAAAGCATACATAGTGTTGTAAAGGTTTATGTTTAGTCTTGAAATTAAAAAGCATAGTGATGTATTTGTAAGGTTGAAGGTGAACCTAAACCTTAATTTGAGTTAGTGGAAATCCGGTAGGGACACCGAGAGTGGATGTAGGCATGTTGGTCGAACCACTATAAATGCTTGTGCTATGGTGATTAACTTTTTGCTTACTTTTCATGGATGTTGCTCTTTTGTTTGATTCTATAATTAATCTTCTTCAAAGCATAAGAGACTTAAAAGCAAAAAGGATTAAAATTGGTCTAGTTATTTGAGCTCACCCTATTCACCCCCCCCCCCTCTCTAGGATTCGATCTTGGACTTTTAGTCCTTATTTGTAGGCATGTCAAATGCCCGGCCCGGCCCGCTCTAGCCTTGGCCCGCCGCAGCTAGCGGGCCGGGCCGGGCCGGGCTGGCCCACCAAGGAAAAACCCTGGCACGGTACGGGCCGCTGGCATGGCCCTTCATGGGCCAGGCCTTGCCGGGCCAGGCGGGCCTGTTTCAAACTTTTTTCCTTTTTTTTTCAGTATTAAACAAAAAATAAAACACAAGCACAGCCCGCTGATCACTTTCATTTAGTGGGCCCCATTATGGATCCCACTTACATATGACAACAACTAAATATCAATGCGTTCTAGAAGCTCAGTTATTGAAATTTATATGCAAATCCAACCAGTCTCACACATTGTAAGTGTCACAGCTTTGTGATCACTGTTTTTGTATTGTCAATTCTGTGCCAATGTGTTCCGGAGGTCCGTTCTCTCGAAGTTTGTCAAGGAAGATCTATTTCAAGGAAGATTCGTCAAGCTTTTGGATGGCCCATGATTCATCAAGATTACCTCATTGTGTTTGCCAACCATCTCAGGCATTTTGGACCTAGTCACATCTCCTTACTGGACCCTAGGACCCTTGGGAGCCTTGGTTTAAATCTGGTGTGTCAAAGTCTCTTAGCTTCATTCTGTTCTGTCCAGCTTTAGGAGGTTCGGTGACCTGTCGGTCACCTGGCGGCTAGCCTCTCTGCAAGAAGCGGCTAACCGCCAGGTAACCGAAGTCCCACGGTTACATTTCCAGCAAGCAAACCATCTGCTACTAAGGGAGTTCGGTCACCTCACGGTCACCTTGCGGCTAACCGGCATATGAGCTGTCGGCTAACCGCCAGGTAACCGAATGTCACGGTCACTTTTCCAGTAAGCATCTTTTTTCTAGACAGTGAATTCGGTCACCCAGCGGTCACCTCACGGCTAGCCGCCAAGGTCTTCGACGGCTAACCGCGAGCTGACCGAATTGGAAATTCTAGCCGTTACCTCAGTGCAATTGAAAAGTGGCTAGCCGAACTTCCAAGAGGCTAACCGCCAAAACTAGCCGTTGGGAACTTTTCTATATATTTCTAAAGAACGTTTGACACTGTGAGCTGCACAGTTTTGAGAGCTTCCATGACCTATTTTTCTCTACCCTTTCCAAGCTCCTAAATCCTTCTCCAAACACACTTGAACCTTATTTAGAACATGCATGAGCTATGATTAACCTTAATATAAGTGTGAATGGAGGAAAGGCTTCTAGGTTGATTCTCAAATAGATTAGATTCATGTTACCCTAGAACCCAAACCTCTTAAGCCTTGCTTGTGCAACACAATGGAGGATCAACTTCAACATCAAGCTTGCTTCAAGAGGTTAAAGCTCCAGATAAAGATGGAGCTTCATTGAACACCTTCAGTCTTCATCAAAGGCAAGTGTTCTACTTCTCAAACAACATCTACAACTTGTGTACTTTATGATAGTGGTGTGAATATGTGTGATTCATTCACTCTACAATGTTTCTGGGGGATTAGATCTGTGTGATCGAACCTCGTTACCAAAAATACCCCTTGTATGTGATTGATGTCATTACTTGTGTAGTCTTGAATCATCATAGTGGAACCAAGGGTCTTTGTGACCTTTGTGAGTGGATGTAGGACATATGGTCCGAACCACTATAAATGTGTGTGCATCTTCTCTTGTGGATTGTCTTAATGTGTTTTGAGCTTTATGTTTTGCACACACCTTGCCTTCACATCACATGGTTTCTTTGTCATATTGTTTAATGAACAAAAAGTGAGTATAAAGTTTCGTAGTCCTATTCTCCCCCCCCTCTAGGACTTGCTCATTGGCGCTTAGGTGCTCTTTCAATTGGTATCAGAGAGAGGTTACTCCCTTGTGGTCTTACAACCCGGAGTTGATCCTTCCCTTTTTCCTTTGTGCCAATGTCAAATCCAGAAGGTAGTGCCACAAACAGACCACCATTGTTTGATGGTACCAACTATGCCTTTTGGAAAGCCCGTATGACAATTTATCTCAAATCCATTAGTGGTGAGGTATGGGATGCTGTGGAGGATGGATGGTCTCCTCCTACCTACACAGCTGAGGATGGCACTGTCAAGCCTCTTCCAAAGGCCAGATGGACACCTAGTCAAAAAGCCTTAAGAGACTATGATGCTAAGGCCTTGAATGCCATAACCTGTTCCATGAATGCTGAAGAATTCAAAAAGACTATGACCTGTACCACTTCTAAGCAAGCTTGGGAGTTGCTGGAAACTAATTATGAAGGGACCACCATTGTCAAGAGAGCCAAGCTCCAAATGTTGACCTCTCAATTCAAATCTATAAGAATGAGAGAAGATGAAATGTTTGATGATTTTCGAACAAAGCTTATGGTTATAGTTAATGAGATGTGGTCTTTAGGAGAGCAAATTCCGGAAGGCAAAGTCTGTAGCAAAATCCTTAGGTCCTTACCTGAGAGGTTTCACTCCAAAGTAACTTCTATAGAAGAGTACAATGACCCTGAAACTATGAAAGTAGAGGAACTGGCGGGAAACATTAGAACCTTTGAGTTGAAGATGAATAATGCTTCTAATAAATCTAAAGAAAAGAAATCTATAGCTTTGAAGGTTTCTCAACCATCTCCTTCTAAAGAAGAATCAGGAAATGAAAATGAAACTGATAATGAAGATATTGCTCTACTTACTAAAAGATTCTTAAGACAATTTAAGAAAAAGACTTCAAAGTTTAATAGAAAGGAGAAACCTTTTGATAAAAGTAAAAACAAAGCCAGTCCTTCCTCTAAGTATCAATCCAGAAAAGTTAAATGTTATAATTGTCAAAAGTTTGGTCACATATCTACTGAGTGTCCTATTGAAAGGAAAGATAAGAAAAAGACTTTTGTGGCTACTTGGGATGACTCGTCAGAAGCTGAATCAGACTCAGATGAATCTCACAAAGATGAGACAGAAAATTATACTATATTAATGGCCAGAACAGTGTGTGATCCATCTCTTGAGATATCAGAAAATTCTGGAACAACTGATATTGAGAAATCTGGAAATGAGTCTGAATCTGATTATGACAGCTCAGATAATGAAAAAGAAGATGAAGATCCTCAAGTTACTTATGATAGACTCTATGAAGAAAGCTGCAAATTGATTGATGTCATGAACAAACAAAAAGCTAAGAACGAAGTCTTAAAAGAAAAAATTGAAACATTAACTGATGAAAAGAATACCTTAGCAACTGAACTAAAAGAAGTTAATCATAAACTTCAAATTGCTAATGAAAATTCAATCAAAATCAAAAGAGATGAAAAAGAAGCTGAAACTCTAAAAGAACTAAACATTCAATTAAAGGATAAAGTCTCTCGTCTGAAATGGTTCAAAGAAAAATATGAATATTCGTTCACCCATGGAGAAGAAAAATTTGAAAGACTCTTTAAAATGGGTAAATATCATAGAGACAAAACTGGGCTAGGATTCAGCAAAGAAGACAAATCTAATCCTAATTCTTCTACTATGTTTGTGAAAGGAGAAGCTTCCTCTAGTAATCAAAACAATTCTGAAATTACTTGTTTTTCTTGTGGGAGCAAAGGACATGACAAGTATGAGTGCAAAATGAATCAAATGAAAAAACAATCTACCACAATTTATGTCAACCCTCACAAAAATAAACAGACTAGGACTCCTTTTCAAAACAACTCCATCAATCACTCATTCTCTCAACAATTAAATATGTTGATGAAACAAATTGGCCTTCTAAAGTTGCAATTCCAAAATCATACAAGAGATGTTAGATCTACTGAAACCTACCCTAAGAAATCTTATCACCAACAGAATCCTAACAAAGTTAAATCTCAAGGTTCTAGTGCTATCCCTATCACCCAAAGATTCATATGGGTTCCCAAGAACAAAAGCCTAGTTGTTCACACAGCTCTTAAAGCTATTGACCAATCTTTGTGGTACCTAGATAGTGGTTGCTCTAGACACATGACTGGAGATAGAGCTCACTTCACATCTTTAAATGAATATGAGGGTGGTACTGTCACCTTTGGTGATGGAAATGTGGCTAAAGTTGTTGGTAAGGGTACTTTGAATGTTCCAAACATGCCTATTATTGAAAATGTTTTGTATGTCGTTGGTTTGAAACATAACTTGCTAAGTATTTCTCAAATATGTGATAAAGATCATGTGGTTAACTTTAGTAGTCATGGTTGTGAGATCTCCAAAAATGGAAAGGTTATTCTAAGAGGCCTTAGAACCAATGACAACTGTTATGTCATAAGTAACCACAAAGAACCATCCAGTTCAGCCTGTCACATTGCTCATCTTGATGAAGCTCAACTATGGCATAAAAGACTTGGGCATGTGAACTTTAGAGATCTGTCCAAATTAAACAAATATGTTAAAGGTCTTCCAAAAATCAGCAAAGAGTCAAAAACAGTTTGTGGAGAATGTCAGAAAGGCAAACAAGTCAGAAACTCTCACAAAAAGACCAAGTCTCTAAAGACATCAAGATCTCTAGAGCTTCTCCATATGGACTTGGTTGGTCCTACTAAGAAAGAGAGTAAAGGGGGCAAAAGATACTTTCTTGTTATTGTTGATGATTATTCAAGATTCACTTGGGTTGCTTTTCTAAGAGAGAAATCTGATGCTTATGCTGAATTTAAAAAGATTGTAAAAAGAATCCAAGTTGAAAAAGGTAGAGCAATTGCTCGAATAAGAAGTGATCATGGTGGTGAATTTGAAAATTCAAAGTTTGAAAAATATTGTGATAAATATGGAATCCACCATGAATTCTCTGCCCCTAAAACTCCTCAGCAAAATGGTATTGCTGAAAGAAAGAATAGAGTCTTGCAAGAAATGGCCACAGTTATGCTTCATGGAAAGAATGTGCCTAAAAATCTATGGGCTGAAGCAGTTAGTACAGCTTGCCACATCATAAACAGGGTTTACTTGAGAACTGGCCTAGACAAAACTGCTTATGAATTATGGCATGAGAAAAGGCCAAACATTAGCTACCTTAAAATTTTTGGTAGCAAGTGCTATATTCTCAAGGATAGAGAACACTTAAGTAAATTCGATACTAAAAGTGATGAAGGCATCTTCATTGGCTATTCTCAAAACAGCCGTGCCTACAGAGTGTTGAATTTAAGCACTGGAGCCATACAAGAATCAATAAATGTAGTCATTGATGACAAACTAAGTGATTTCAGTCATCAAGAAAACCCTGACAATGATGAGATAAATGTATCAACTGAAAAACTGGATGAGTCTCCTATTTCTAAAGATTTGGTTAATGTAAAACATCACTCTATGGACCAAATTCTAGGAGACCCTTTGGCAGGTGTCAAAACTAGAAGACAATTAGAAAATATTGTTAGCTATCTTTGCTTTACTTCTATGTTTGAACCGAAAAATATTGATGAAGCTTTCTCTGATGATAACTGGATAAATGCCATGCAAGAAGAGCTAAATCAGTTCTCTAGAAATGAAGTTTGGGATCTTGTGCCTAGACCAGATGACAAGAATGTGGTAGGTACCAAGTGGATCTTTAAAAATAAACTTGATGAAAATGGTACCATTGTGAGAAACAAGGCTAGGCTGGTGGCTCAAGGGTACTCCCAAATTGAAGGGATTGATTTTGAAGAAACTTTCGCTCCAGTTGCTAGACTTGAATCCATTAGAATCCTTCTTGCCATTGCATGTTCCTTGAAATTTAAACTTTATCAAATGGATGTCAAGAGTGCTTTTCTAAATGGTATTTTAGAAGAGGAAGTTTATGTTGAGCAACCCAAAGGGTTTGAAGACCCTAAGAGGCCTAATCATGTATATCATCTTAAAAAGGCTCTCTATGGTCTCAAACAAGCCCCTAGAGCTTGGTATGAGAGGCTTACTCAATTCTTGATTGATCAAAGCTTTAAAAGGGGTAGTGTGGACAAAACTCTTTTTATTCAAACCAACAATAATAAAATTTTAATTGCTCAAATTTATGTTGATGACATTGTGTTTGGATCTACTTGTAATGACCTTACAGAAAAGTTTGCTAACCTTATGAAATCTGAATTTGAAATGAGCATGGTAGGTGAACTTAATTTCTTTTTAGGATTACAAGTTAAACAATTGTCTGATGGTATGTTTATTTCTCAAACCAAATATGCTAAAGAATTGATCAAAAGGTTTGGGTTAGATTCAGCCAAACACATGAACACTCCTATGAGCACTACTCTCAAATTGTCCAAGGAATCTAGTGGCAAGAGTATTGACCCTAGTTTGTATAGGAGCATGATAGGGAGCTTACTTTATCTTACTGCTAGTAGACCTGATATTGCCTTCAGTGTCGGAGCTTGTGCTAGGTATCAATCTGATCCCAAAGAAATTCATTTAAAAGCTGTTAAAAGAATTATTAGATATGTCTCTGGGACTTCAGGATATGGCCTATGGTATCCATATGACTCATCCACTTGCATTGCTGGATACTCAGACGCTGATTGGGCTGGGAATGTGGATGATAGAAAATCTACTAGTGGCGGGTGCTTTTACCTAGGAAACTGTCTAGTTGCTTGGCACAGCAAGAAACAATCTTCCATCTCCCTATCTACTGCTGAAGCAGAATATATTGCAGCAGGTAGTGGGTGTACTCAAATGCTGTGGATGAGACAAATGCTCAAGGACTATGGCATTAAACAAAGTAGCATGAACCTGTATTGCGATAACACGAGCGCCATTAATATCTCCAAAAATCCTGTTCAACATTCTAGAACTAAGCATATAGATATAAGACATCATTTCATTAGAGAATTGGTTGAAGAAGGAGCCATTGTTTTGGAGCATATTCATACTGAAAAACAACTTGCAGACATCTTAACAAAACCTTTGGATGTTTTAAAATTTGAAAATATGAGGAAATCCCTTGGTATTTGTGATATTAGATGATCTTTGTTTGCTTGGTTGTTATTTCTTTTGTTGCCCCTCTTTTTTCTTCTGTTTGGTTTAGTTTTCCTTTAAAAAAAAAAAAAAAAAAAAAAAAAAGGGGGTTTTCGGCTAGCCGTGGATCCTAGTGGCGGTTAACCGCCTTGTCGGACCTACTGTTATTCTCTTTATCAATTTATGACAAAAAGGGGGAGAGAGGTTCCCCTAGTTTGTTTCCTATCCTTGCAGGTTTGCAGGTACAAGTTCAGGGGGAGAATTGCCTTAGATTTAGGGGGAGAGATTTTATCTCCTTTTATATGTTTGTTATCCCTTTGTATTACTGTTGTAAAGGGACCTGTAACTTGTGATTGGTTACTTTTTGGGCATGAATGAATATCTTTTGTAACCTTTTTGTAAGATAGATGGTTTTGTCACAAAATTGACAAAGGGGGAGATTGTAAGTGTCACAGCTTTGTGATCACTGTTTTTGTATTGTCAATTCTGTGCCAATGTGTTCCGGAGGTCCGTTCTCTCGAAGTTTGTCAAGGAAGATCTATTTCAAGGAAGATTCGTCAAGCTTTTGGATGGCCCATGATTCATCAAGATTACCTCATTGTGTTTGCCAACCATCTCAGGCATTTTGGACCTAGTCACATCTCCTTACTGGACCCTAGGACCCTTGGGAGCCTTGGTTTAAATCTGGTGTGTCAAAGTCTCTTAGCTTCATTCTGTTCTGTCCAGCTTTAGGAGGTTCGGTGACCTGTCGGTCACCTGGCGGCTAGCCTCTCTGCAAGAAGCGGCTAACCGCCAGGTAACCGAAGTCCCACGGTTACATTTCCAGCAAGCAAACCATCTGCTACTAAGGGAGTTCGGTCACCTCACGGTCACCTTGCGGCTAACCGGCATATGAGCTGTCGGCTAACCGCCAGGTAACCGAATGTCACGGTCACTTTTCCAGTAAGCATCTTTTTTCTAGACAGTGAATTCGGTCACCCAGCGGTCACCTCACGGCAAGCCGCCAAGGTCTTCGACGGCTAACCGCGAGCTGACCGAATTGGAAATTCTAGCCGTTACCTCAGTGCAATTGAAAAGTGGCTAGCCGAACTTCCAAGAGGCTAACCGCCAAAACTAGCCGTTGGGAACTTTTCTATATATTTCTAAAGAACGTTTGACACTGTGAGCTGCACAGTTTTGAGAGCTTCCATGACCTATTTTTCTCTACCCTTTCCAAGCTCCTAAATCCTTCTCCAAACACACTTGAACCTTATTTAGAACATGTATGAGCTATGATTAGCCTTAATATAAGTGTGAATGGAGGAAAGGCTTCTAGGTTGATTCTCAAATAGATTAGATTCATGTTACCCTAGAACCCAAACCTCTTAAGCCTTGCTTGTGCAACACAATGGAGGATCAACTTCAACATCAAGCTTGCTTCAAGAGGTTAAAGCTCCAGATAAAGATGGAGCTTCATTGAACACCTTCAGTCTTCATCAAAGGCAAGTGTTCTACTTCTCAAACAACATCTACAACTTGTGTACTTTATGATAGTGGTGTGAATATGTGTGATTCATTCACTCTACAATGTTTCTGGGGGATTAGATCTGTGTGATCGAACCTCGTTACCAAAAATACCCCTTGTATGTGATTGATGTCATTACTTGTGTAGTCTTGAATCATCATAGTGGAACCAAGGGTCTTTGTGACCTTTGTGAGTGGATGTAGGACATATGGTCCGAACCACTATAAATGTGTGTGCATCTTCTCTTGTGGATTGTCTTAATGTGTTTTGAGCTTTATGTTTTGCACACACCTTGCCTTCACATCACATGGTTTCTTTGTCATATTGTTTAATGAACAAAAAGTGAGTATAAAGTTTCGTAGTCCTATTCTCCCCCCTCCCCTCTAGGACTTGCTCATTGGCGCTTAGGTGCTCTTTCACACATAACATGGTCCACTCATTTATGTAACTAATAATAACTAATAAAATAGATTTTTATGTTCTGCAATTGATGTTCATATAGCATTCCACCTGAACAGTGGATGCACATGATGCCAATCAGATGGTCCTGTCCTCCTATTGCACGGGCTTGGTAGTGGAACACTTTGATTTTCATGGTCACCTTTTCAACCTAGAAAACCTATTCAAATCTTTATAAATGTTCTAATTCCACAAGCATAGTAGTTTTTCGCACTCTCCTTGGACCGGAGTAACCAAATTAAGTCAACACATTTTGAGGTGCGCGTTGGGCTTTCATCCAAGACTATATTTTTCAATTGAATCACTACTAGAAAAAGGGTTTTTATATCGGTTGCAAAAACTGCCTTATATCGGTTTTTCATATAACCGATATAATATCTTCAGTCAAGGTATTTTATATCGGTTAATCTTTTTTTATATCGGTCAAATTTTTTTTATATCGGTTATAGAGGAACCGACATAATAATATCTATATATAATATCGGTTATGAAAATAAGTGATATTAATTTCAATATTTTATATCGGTTTTATAATAACCGATGTTATAGCCAAATATTTTATATCGGTTGTATACATATATATTTTATATCGGTTGGCTACACACATTTTATATCGGTTTTTATGTAACCGATATTATATATACATATTTTATATCGGTTCTTTCCCTCCTTTTTATTTTTCCTTTCTTCCCTCCCTTTTCAGGACGTCCTGCGGCTAACCGCCTGTGCACATGCGGCTAACCGCCAGTCCACATGCGGCTAACCGCCAGTGCACCTGCGGCTAACCGCCAGTTATGTATAATATGTTATATCGGTTATGATGAAACCGATATTATATATCCAATGATTTTACTTCGTTCTTCAAGTCCCGCGCGGGCTCGATCAGTACGTTTCTTTCCCTCTTTTTTATTTTTCCCTTCCCTCCCTTCTCTTTCTTTCTCCATCATTCCTTCTTTCCTCTCACTCTCGCTCTCTTCTCTCCTCACTCTCGCCGACCTCTCTCCCTCCAATAACCCCTTTCCTCTCATTCTCGCGCTCGCTCTCCTCTCCTCACTCTCGCTCTCTCTGCTCTTCTCTCACTCTCGCTAGCTTTCTCTACTCTCACTCTGCTCTCCCTATCTCTCTCGCTCACTCTCGTTCTCTTTCTCTCTGCTATCTTCTGGGGGTATGTTAATGTGGATGAGAAGAGAGGGAGGAGTCTCTTTTACTATTTTGCTGAAGCAGAGGAGCATCCTGAGAAGAAGCCCTTTACTATCTGTATGAATGGAGGTCGGTTCTTCTTCTTTTGCTACTATTTTATAAGTGGGTCTTTTTATCTCCTTTTTTTCCTATTTAAATTTTGGGTTGTAAAGATGAGTCATTGGAGTTCTTTTTTTCGCAATTTTGGGTCATGGGATATTAAAGTTTCACCTTTTTTTTTCATTTCTCTCCTAACCATCTAGTCTTTTTGTTAGTTCTATCTCAATTTCAAAATGGTTGTTTCTTTCTTTCCTTTTTATTTTTATTTTTATTTTTGGATTCTTGCTGATGGTACTTATGGTTTTATGTTTTTTTTTCCCTAACTTGTATAATTTGTTTGGGCTTGTTAGCTCTACTCAGTATTTTCATTCCAGGAAGAAGCTTTATGTGCCTCTTTGACAGTGTATAGTTTCTGTTGACTGTCAATGTTTCTCAATCTGTTTTAACCTGTTACGTTTGGGCGTTTGGTTATTTGGGGGTTTTATGGTATGGGATTTTGGTTGGCACTGTAGGTGTTTTGTAAGGGGGCTAGCCGCCAGACCCACTGTCAGCTTTCCAGGAAGCCTATTCTCTCAGGATGATTTTCAGCACGTCCTGCGGCTAACCGCCAGTGAACCTACGGCTAACCGCCAGTCCACCTACGGCTAGCCGCAGATCTAACCGTTGGAGTTCGGTTTGATTTCCAGAGACAAGTTTTTTATAACACCCTCTTGCGATGACCCATGCGGTTGCCTCACGGCTAGCCCCCAACTTTTCCTGCGGCTAGCTGTGAGCCAACCTGATTCAATTTTCTGAGAGGTAGACGTCGTGGATGGGGTGTGTTGGTGTTTTGTTTATTTCGGTTTTCACTTTTTGGTTGGTGATGGTGTTTGTCTCTGTGGGTTAATTTTTAAAAATTTTTGTATCTGGTTTAATTGTGAATTTTTGAACTTGGTTGCTTTTGTATTGTTGTTTGGTGAATCTCTGTCAATGGATTTATTTCTACAAATCTTTAGCCATGGTGAAAGCTTTGCCCGAACGAGAATAACTAAGGTTGGAAACAAGGATATTCAGTTCGTTTGGTGCACACCAACCCAGGTCTCTCTCACATTAATTGGTTGTACATTAATTGGTTGTAATATTAGCATTGTATGGCAATGACTTTCTGATTATTGCTTGTCTGTAGCATTTTATTGGGCTATTCAGAAATGGACAAGTCTTGGATGTCATTGAATCGGTTTTCTATTGCATACGGGGAAGGGGTTGAAAGATTTTTGATGTTTGCCAAAAAGAAGTTTGGTGATGGGAATCCCATGCCATGTCCATGCAAAACATGTGGGAATCTCAATAAATTTGTAGCTAAGGATGTTGAGTACCATCTGTTTTTCCATGGTATCGATCGAAGTTATACTAGGTGGATATGGCATGGAGAAGCATCTCCTAGTGAAGCTCCCTCAAGTGTGCCTTTAAATAGGTCCACCCAACACCATTTTGGGAGTGATGTCCTAGATGATACTACACCCCCAGATGATGCTGCAAGCTCATTTAAATTGGCTCAGACCGCTTGTGACCAGTATTCATCAAATCCTGAAAAGTTTCAAAGAATTCTTGCAGAGGCTGAGGAACCTTTATACAAAGGTTGTCTAAAGTTTACCAAATTATCTGCAGTAGTTACATTGTTTAATGAGAAAGCAAGGAGTGGGTGGTCTGACATAAGCTTTTCACGGTTGTTGAAAATCATTGGAGACATGCTACTCGACGATAATAATTTACTGCCCCGAAGTATGAAAGAGGTTAAAAAGACATTGTCCGTGTATGGGATGAGCTATGAGAAGATAGACGCATGTCCGAATGATTGCGTGCTTTATAGAAAGGGATCTGATAATGAGAATAAAACTAGTTGCCCTATTTGTGGTGAGTCAAGATACAAAGTGAATAAAAACCTGACTGAGCAACGTAAGGGGGTGCCGGCAAAAGTTCTATGGTATTTTCCACCTACCCTAGGTTTAAGAAATTATTTCAGTCAGTACAGACATCGAAACAGATGACTTGGCACACTGATGAGAGATTGGTTGACGATAAGTTACGCCACCCAGCTGACTCCCCCGCATGGAAGTTGGTAGATGATAAATGGCAAAAGTTTGCACAAGAGCCAAGAAATTTGCGCTTAGCACTTTCAACGGATGGGGTCAATCCGCATGGTTCGATGAGTAGCAAGTATAGTTGTTGGCCAGTAATGTTAGTCACTTACAATCTCCCGCCTTGGTTGTACATGAAAAAAAAAGTTTGTGATTTTAACGATGTTGATATCGGGTCCATGACAACCTGGAAACGACATCGATGTTTACCTAGAACCATTAATCGATGACTTGAAAACACTATGGGATACAGGGGTTAAAGCTTATGATGCTTACTGACAAGAGGCTTTTACGTTGAAAGCATTGTTGTTGTGGACCATTAATGATTTCCCTGCATATGGTAATTTGTCTGGTTGTGTTGTAAAAGGCTATCATGGTTGCCCCATATGTGACGAAGAGACACAATCATGCAGATTAAAACATTCGAGGAAGAATGTATACATGGCCCATCGAATGTTCCTTCCAGAAGATCATCCCTTTCGGAAACAGAAAAAATCATTTAATGGTGAGCAAGAGTTTCGAAAAGCACCAATGATTTTGACTGGTGAAGAAGTGGCAGAAAAGGTTAATGGAAACAAAACCTTGTGGGGGAAACCAGTACCAAAAGAGAAGCCCAAGAAAAAGAAAAAAAATTCAAAAAGATCGACTTCATTGAAGAGGAAGCGAGTGGAAGATGGTAGTGATGATGGTGGTAGAATTTGTTGGAAGAAGAAGTCAATTTTCTTTAACCTCGACTACTGGAAATACTTGCTTCTTCGACACAACTTGGATGTGATGCACATAGAGAAAAATGTTTGTGAGAGTCTTATTGGAACCTTGCTGAATATTCCAGGTAAAACAAAGGATGGACTGAATAGTCACCTTGATTTGCAGGATATGGGTTTAAGGGATGAACTGGCACTTGATGTAAGTCAGAATAGAGCGTACTTACCACCAGCTTGTTTCTCATTATCCAAAGAAGAGAAATTCAGTGTGTCTGAAACATTGCAGAAGTTAAAAGTTCCAGATGGATACTCATCAAATTTCAGAGCATTGGTTTCTATGCAAGACTTAAAGTTGGGGGGTATGAAATCTCATGATTGTCATGTGTTGATGCAGCAATTACTTCCTGTTGCTATACGATCCATGCTACCAAAACATGTGAGAGTTGTACTTATCAGATTTTGATAATTTTTTAATGAGTTATGTGCGAAGGTAGTAGATGTACCTCGATTGCTTGAAGTTCAGAAGAATCTGGTGGTCACCTTGTGTTTGCTAGAAAAATATTTCCGACCATCATTCTTTGATATTATGGTTCATTTAACTGTCCATCTCGTTCGAAAAGTACAGATTGGGGGCCCTGTTTGTTTGCGATGGATGTATGGATTTGAGAGGTATGAATAACTTTAAATATTCTTCAAGTGTAATTTACTAATTTATATTATTTAAAGTAATCAATGATTTACTATGTTTTAGGTATATGTCGGTTTTAAAAGGTCAAGTAAGAAATCGTTACCGTCCAGAAGGTTGCATGTCAGAGTGTTATATTGCGGAGGAAGCGGTTGAATTTTGTAGTGAGCACTTCTCTGGATTGGATGCAGTTGGAATTCCACCATTTGAAGATAAAACTTACCTTGAAATTGTGACTGGAAAGAAACCTCCAGGAGGTGATTTTGTTGAAGTTGATGCTAAGTCCTTGGAGCAAGCACATTGTTATGTATTGCACAACACAAGTGTTGTTCAACCCTATATTGAGTAATTGTATTTTAACTTCTTGACTTACAAATTAAAGCGTTACACTAGTTTTAGAGCTAACATGCAATTCATATGGAAAACTATGCAGGAGACACATGAACCACCTAAAGAAAACATTTCCTCGGCAGTCCAAAATTCAGAAATGGTTACAAGATGAACATAACCGTTCTTTTAGTTCTTGGCTCAAAAACGAGGTAACAATTGGCAACCATAAGACTTGTGTTGTGTCTATTTACTAAATGTGACTAACTTTCTTAGGAACACAGGTTTTTGAAGATCGGCGTGTCACCGGTAACAACATCTCAGAAATCTTGAGATGGGTATCACAAGGTCCTCGTATACATGTTATAAAATATCATAGTTATATCATTAATGGTTCTCATTTTACCACAAAGGATCGTGATGCTTCACATGTCACTCAGAATAGTGGTGTAAGTCTAGTGGCCACGGCGATGAACGTGTCTAGTGCAAAGGATAATAATCATGTTTTCTGTGAATCAGGGTACTATGGTGTTATTGTGGAAATATGGTTGATTGATTATAGTCATTTCAAAATCCCATTGTTCAAGTGTGACTGGGTTGACAACAAGACTGGCTTTAAGGTAGATGAGCTGGGATTCACCATAGTTGATCTTGCTAGAATTGGTTATAAATCTGATTCTTTCATTTTAGCTTCTCAAGCAAAGAAAGTCTTCTATGTACCTGATCCAGTCAATCATAAATGGTCCATTGCTCTAGCAACTCCTGAAAGAACCTATAATGTTGATGACAATGAAGAAGTCCTCTTTGATGCTGGCATTGAAGATCAAACTCGTCATGAAGTAATGCAATTGGATGAACCATTGGATGCTATAAATGAATCTGAGGCAATGTACACACGTGAAGATGCTGAGGGGACTTGGACTGACATTGATATTTGAAAATGTATTATAATTGTGTTTTTTGTATAAGTGTGTCTCTTATTGCTAAATATTCCCTTATGTACTTGTTTGTAAGAAGCATATATAGGTTATTTGAACTTATGTCACACTTAGTGGTAGTGTTAGTATGCTATGCATTGCATTGTTGTATGTATTACCTATTCCATGACATACACAACATATTTATTGATATGTATGTTTTTTTTTTTCACAGCTAGTAATGGATCCAGAAAGGCATTTTCGTGAATCACAGGACAACATAAGTAATGTTGGTGAACACCACATAAAAAAAAAAAGGAAAGCTAGGGGGACAACTTTAATGCTTGAGTTGACCAAGAATTGGGATGGAAATGTAATTACTGTTGAGTATGATCAAAAGGGTAGGCCTACACCACAAGCAATACGCAGGAAAATAGCTGGTTATGAAGGGGCTTTGGCAAGAGTGATGGTCCCACTTAACGCAGTTAGTGATTGGCGTAAATTGAAAGATCTTAGGGAAGGGCAACTGGAAAGAGATTTATGGGATACAATGAAGGTAAATAAATATGTGATTTCCTTTTACTTTTGGAAGACCTTAGAATAATATGTGCCTTACTAAGCTATTTGTCGTTTTTACTATTTAATTCATTTGGTATAGACCGTATTTGTGTTGGATGAAAATACTAGGGCTCAAGTTATATCTGATATTGGCCTCAAGTGGAGGACGTTCAAGACAACTTTGACTACTAAGTACATACTTCCATTCAAAGATAATCCCGAACTACTTGTGGAGCCACCTACAAAGTATAAGTTTATCGATAAATTAGATTGGACTAAATTTGTGCAATCAAGGTTGACCCCAGAGTCTCAGGTATATATCTACTTCTATAGATTACTTGTGGAGCCACACCATTGCACTCACTCACACAACAATGAGCACACCACACACAACCCACAACTGCACTGCAGCACAGAAATGGTTACACTGCATCACACCCCTACACAATAATGTATTTTCTTCTTTGTAATTTTAAGGAGTTAAACATTCTATAATCTAAAAGGCAGTCCAATAATGTGTATACACACCGACTAAGCAGATCAGGCTATGTGGGTCTTGAAGAATATATTGTAAGTACATTTAGTATAGAACTATTTTAAATAGTTTCTTACAGTTGAACTAAACTAACTTAGATGTTTAATTGTGTTTTCATATTTAATGTATAGAAAAAAAATCCATAGAGACAGGCATTTTCGTTGATCATGAAGATAGGAGTGTCAAATGGAAATTGGCTCGTCAAAACAGAAACGGGGAATATTCAAATGATTCCACAAGGGAAGTAGTAGGAAAAATTGTAAGTTTCCATTCTTTGTAAAATTGTAAATTGTTTTAGACTTTTTGTAAGTGCCTTGCATGACCATGCATCCTAGTGAATATTAGCTATATACATATGGCTCGGGATTCATTGGTGTCATGATTATTGTAGGATGATCTGAAAAAGAAAGTAAATGAGGGGGCTGTAATGACTGAGGGGAGCAATGATGTTCTTACTATGGCTTTGGGTACCCCGGAGCATTGTGGACGAGTTAGAGGGGAAGGGAAGCATGTCACTCCAGTGGCCTATTTCAAAATACCAAAACGCGGAACGAAGAAGTATCATGAGGAGTTGTTGGCCCAGTTACATGAATCACAGGAAAGGGTGAGAATTTTAGAACAAGTTGTGAAGGATAAAGAGACATGTCAGAACTCTCCCCATTCAGAAAATATTGCATCCAATAGTAGTGGCATTTTAAAAGGTCAACATGTAGTTTACCAAACCATAGTTTTTTGTTGTTTTGGTAGATTATGTTGAATACATGATTTCTTAACTAAGGGACCTAACTATATGCATTGCTTAATAACCATATGAATTCGTATTTAACTCTTATAACATGCAGCTTGAAGATGGAGGTACTTCAAAAGTGAACAAGACATCATCAAATATTCTTGGTTCCCCGCAAGTATGTTTTATGGGCCGGCTATTAAATTAAGAAATTACAACCAACATTAGTTTCATCTTATTATATACATTAGTCGATGTTTTATTTAGTACTTATATATTATTTGAAGATGCAGAATTGTAGATTGGCATTGGGCTTAAAGGACAAGATTGTTGCGAAAAGAAAGGTTTATGGGAAGAGTGGACCATTGGAAAAGATTCACAATATTTCTTTAGGGGAGCACAATGTACGAGTGTCAATAGATTGTGTATTGTGTCCTGATTCCCCTCTTCCTATACCCGTACGTGGTATTTTGACCACTATTTTAGATGCACACAACTCATTTGTGGCTTGGCCTGAAAAATGGGTGATATTAGGTGATAAGGTAAAGTGTATTTTCCAACTCTTATTAGTTATGCTTAAGTTAAACTACCGTAATTAACTTTTTCATTTTAATTTGAATTTCCATGTAGAGTGTGTTTGATGATTCTTCTGCAGCTAATGGTGATGCAACTCATGGTGAAGGGGCAAGTCAGCTCCAAAAGTTTGGCAAGATTCTAGAAACGATGATGAAATCAAGTCAGATAAGTATTCCACTTGAGAAAGGGGTATTTGAAGAAGATATAGAATTCAATTATTTTTTAAAATCTGATTTGTTAGATCTTTGTAACATGAAGAAGTTAGAGGTTAACTCAATGACTGCATACCAAAGGTAAACTATTTGTCTTTTCCTAAGAAATATCAGTCTCTAATATATTTGATGTTATGACCATTTTATTTACCTTATTTCTTTAGGTTTCTCTACGATCGATTTGAAAATTCTCGAGCAAGATATGGATTTTCCCATCCTGCACATTTCAATGATTTTGGAGAGAAAGAAGAGATGAAACGCAATATGATAAAGCGGTTGAGAATTGCAAAAAAGGACCAACTGATTTTTGTTCCATACTCCACCATGTAAGGGCGTACTATATTTTCACGTGTCTTCAATTTATCTTGGTAGTCATAGTCCAATCCACTTGTGTGTAATATCATCTTATTTGTCATTTAATCCGTCTGCTTATATGGATTTAGGGGTCATTGGCTTCTATTAGTCATTGATATGACATCAATGGAAGTGTTCTGGTTGGACTCCTTGGTACGAAAGGTCGTTGACTTGAATGTAAAGTTCATAGTGAATGAGTGAGTAGTCCATTAATTCTTCTTGTACATTTGTTTTCAAGGCTTCTCTTTTAAAATACTAAGTCTTAATAGATATCGCTGTGTGAAGTGCAATGAAAGTGGCAGCTATGGAAATGGGAAAAAGAATTAAAGGAAATCCGACTTGGGAATTGGTGAAGGTGAGCAATGAATAATTGTGTTTATGATATCACACATACAACATAATCCTTTTTGTATGTTTTTTACGGTCTTTATGTAGTGCCCTAAGCAAACGGGGAAAAAGGAATGCGGGGTTTATGTAATGAAATTTATGAAGCATCTTATGGAAGATCCTCTCGTGTCGACAAAATCTAAGTTGAAAGACCTTGGGGAGGCAGCGACATATGGCGATGAGGAGCTTAATGATTTACGTTTGAAGTTAGTTGAATACATTTTAGATTTTATCAACAATGGAGAATAGGTACATTCTATGCTTTTGCCTCTAAATTGTCATGAATGCATGTTTTGTCTTGATTCATCGAATAGGGGAAGTGTCAACTTCTCACAAGCTTTTACCATCTAAAATTTTATTAAAACTTACTACCATGTCATTTATGATAGATCCTCCTCTTTTATTCTCTATGATGCCTTTATTTTGTTTACTGTATAGTTCTTCATGCATGAGATAGGAAGCATATATATATATTAGATAGGCTTCTCTTGCAAAGTATTGATCGATGAAGTGATTTATGCCTTGTAGGTCCATTTTTCATTGGAGAACTAACCGGGGAGCAGCGGTACACCAGGGCATCATATGCTACATAGTACA
This sequence comes from Cinnamomum chago, assembly GCA_038049695.1. Lineage (NCBI taxonomy): Eukaryota > Viridiplantae > Streptophyta > Magnoliopsida > Laurales > Lauraceae > Cinnamomum > Cinnamomum chago. The sequence goes on along the minus strand of CP142462.1, from coordinate 21,190,146 downwards.
TATACATACTTTTGGTAAATTTGTGCATATATAGTTCAACTTTATGTCCATAGAGATTTGTCCATAGTACATACTTTTGGTAAATATTTCCATAGAGATTTGTCTAGTCAAGCTTTATGTAAAACAAAAAGAAGTTATGATTCCTTGTTGTAAGATAAACCTCCATCCAATTATAAGATCTCTTTTATTTGTGATTTAGTACTTGGATTGGCCAAATTTAGTTTCAATTTAAATCATGGAATGGACTTGGATTTCATTTCTTTATGGTGGACATGGAATCATGGAATCATGGAATGGACATGGATTTCTTGTTTCATTTCTTTATGGTGGATGGAAAAGCACTTTACTAGAGGTCTGTCATTCTGTTTTGTTTGGTATGAATTTCTTTATGAATAGGTACACCTAATTTTCTCTTGTTTGTATTTAAATTGTATGTTCTGATTTTTATATGCATATGGTGAAATGTGTTCCTGCAGTGAGCTTGAGCTTGATAATGTGAGTGAGCTTGAAATTTGGATGTGAGCTCAAATTGAGCATTAGCATTAGCAAACAGATGGTCCATCCTGCAGTTACTCTTTAAAAATAGAGCAAACAGATTTTTTTCTCTGTGCTTCCTGCGGTTAACCGCCAGTGTACCTGCGGCTAGCTGCCAGTGCATCCACGGCTAGCCGCTGGTCTAACCGTGGGATTTCGTTTTGCTTTCCAGAGGCTGTGTTTTTGTCAGATCATCTTGCGGCTACCCTTGCGGCTGCCTCACGACTAGCCTCCAACTGTTCCTGCGGCTAGCCGTGATAAGCCAGGCGGCTAACCGCATTCTGGGCCTGCGCCCTTTTAAGTTGCTTTTCGTTTCCCTTATTTTATTTCGGTTAGCTACTGTTCTCTTCCTTCTTTGCTCATTCTTGCTACGTATCTAATCCTCTTCTCCCTTCTTCCTCCAAGGTAGCTTCCCTTCTTTTTCTCTTATATTTCGGTTCTGTAGAATTATTTTCTTTTCCATTTTGTTAACAGTATCTGTTTCGTTTTGGTGTTTCTCTTTTCTTTCTCTCTTTCCAACTTCCTCCATTTCTCTCTTCCATTGGTTTCTTTCTTCATATTACTTATTGTTGTGTAATTTTGCTCTTACTTGTTTATTCTAAATCCTGCCTTTTGCTCTATGCTATGTTTTCTTCCTCCTAGTGTTTTCTTGTGCACTCCAAGTGTTTGTAAAAATGCCTCCACGAATGAAAACAGTTGTTAACCGCCCTTCTAAACGAGGACGATCCACTACTGCCTCCTCTTCTCGTAGAACTAGATCTCCCTCACCCTCTCAGTCCACCTCTCCTTCTCTTACCCCTCCTTCTTCTCCTTCTCCTCCTCCACAGCCGGGCTCTGCTGTTCTCAAACCCAATGCCCAAATGCTGGCTGCTTTGAAAACTAGACCAATCATGGTTGAAAGACGCACTTTGCGTAATGTTGTAAATCCCCATGAGTCAGCAGCCATTCTTGCTCAGGTCGGATGGGAAAACATCTTAGACTGGGGGGACAAAGCATATCCGTCTCTTGTTTTTGGCATGTTTGCTTCAATCACTGCTGCAGTATCTTCCGTTGACTCATGTTCCTTCACAATTGCCTTTCAAAACAAAGAAGTTACGGTTGATCCCAATCTTATCTCTTCAATCATGAATATTCCAGTGAAACTTGATGGTCTTTCCATGGTGTCTGACACCCTCACTGAAGCTAAAAAGGCCCAAGCTACTATTGTTCTCTGTGGTCGTTCTGTTAAATGGAATCCTAAGAACTTCCTTCCATTGGTATCCCTCATTCCAAAATACAGGTTGTTGCACCACCTATTCACCTTCAATGTCCATCCTCGTAAAGGAAATCGGACTGAATTAACTGCGTATATGGTAAATGTTCTTTCCAAAGTGGTGTCAGGTGTTCAAATGTGTCTTCCCTCTCTTATCTGCAGAACCATTGTTCACTTTCACCTCTCCACTGCCTCTAAGCCAGCAATCCCTTTTGGCTTCCTCATCTCTCAAATAGCTCGGTCTCTTGGTGTTCTTCGCCCAAATGAGCCTCCTATTTCCCATACACCTTTTGGCTCTGCTAATCTAATTCAAATGAATCTCTTTCTAAATGAAGAAGCAGGGGATGTACCCCCTCATCCTCAACCCCAAGCCCTTTAGCTCCTCAACATCAGGCACCTTCAGGGCTCGCTCCTTCCTCTTCACATCGACAAGATTCCTCTTCATCTGTTCCCCGGAGTATTGAAGAACGGATGGATGCTTCGAACGCAATCAGTCCAAAACCGAAAAGCTTCTAAAGAAGACTCTCAAATATCTCAGTGGACTGTCAAAGGCGTGCAAAACTCAAGATGCTATTATCATGCCTCCGTCTCCTTCACCTCCGTCGGATTAGTTCTTTTAGGGATTCATAGCCACTTGTGTTTTTATTGGTTGTACTCTTTTTGGTGGTGTTCTTTTGGCTTGTGGCTGCCCCTCCTATGGTTCTTTTGTTTAAACTTATGTTGGTTACTCTCTATGGATGTTCACTGGATATGGATGCATGTTTTTATGGTCTTAGTGATTAACTGCTTTTATGCTTTAATTGTCTATTATCTTCTTGCATTTATTATCTGTCTTCTCTACATCCATGGTTATTTTATCTTGTTCAATTTGTGACAAAAAGGGGGAGTATGGTTTAAGTTTGCAGGGGGAGAATCCATCTCCATTTCTCATGCTTTTAATCTCTGTATGTTAGTGTTGTGCTTCTACAGGTTCATCTTCTCAATCTCATATGAAGAGCTATGCATACTAGTCTTGATGCCTTTTTGTTCATGTATTCGTTTTTCAGTTGTAAAAGGTCTTGTACTTAGTATATGGTTGTTCTTTGTGTTGTTTTGGATATCTTTTGTAATCTTGTATTAGCTAAATGATTTTGTCATGAAATTGACAAAGGGGGAGATTGTAAGTGTCACATGTCTGTGTGCACTGAGTTTTGTTTGTCAATTCCGCGCCAATGAGGTCCAAAGTTCTTGCCTCTCAAATTGACTCAAGGAAGATCACAGTGCAAAGGATTATCAAGCTTGTGGGAAAGTCTGGATTAATCAAAGAAGGTCTCCCTTTGTGTTTGAAAACCTTTTCAGGTAATTCATACCCAGACCAAACCCTTAGATCCCTGGGAAAAGTTGTGTTTTAAACTCATGTTTTTTATCCTTGATAATTAGTCCCTGTGGAAAGGGTCAGGTGACCCTACGGTCACCTGCGGCTAGCCGCCAGTGCATCCACGGCTAGCCGCTGGTCTAACCGTGGGATTTCGTTTTGCTTTCCAGAGGCTATGTTTTTGTCAGATCATCTTGCGGCTACCCTTGCGGCTGCCTCAAGGCTAGCCTCCAACTGTTCCTGCGGCTAGCCGTGAGCTAACCTGATTTGAAATTTTAGACCGTTATTTGAAATCGGCTAGCCGCTTCTCTAAAGGGGCTAGCCGCCAATGGTACTGCATGCAATATTGCAAATTCTTTTGATAAAAAAAATTACATATATAATATTAAATCGGTTACAGAACAAACGATATAATACAATCCAAAAAAACCGATATAACAAAGCCCTTTATAACCGATATTATAAATTATTTTTATATCGGTTTCACTATTTTTTATATCGGTTTTACAGAAATGTATGCTATAATTTTAGTTTCAAAACACATCAGTTTATCGAAAACCGATATGATAAATATTTTTTATATCGGTTTTACTTTTTTTTATATCGGTTTTACAATAATATGTGTTATAATTTCAGGTTCAAAAGACATCAGTTGTCCAAAAACCGATATAAAATATTACACATATTATATCGGTTCTAGATGTTTATTATACCGGGGGCACTTATATCGGTTTGAAGTTTACTGAAAAACCGATATAATAGGTCTTTTATATCGGTTTTTAGCCGATATAAAAACCCTTTTTTCTAGTAGTGAATATTTATGTGATAAATTTCCAACGACACAATAAGAAATGGAAACATTAATTTCATTTGATTTCTGCATTCATATAAAAGAAAAGGCAACATTAGTTATCAAATACAAAAAGAAAATAAATATTTGTAGGGAGTTGAGAAAAGACAAACTTGCACATAGATGAAAGTTCGGGATCTGAACCCTAGAGGGGGGTGAATAGGGTGAGCTTCAAATTAGTTACCAATTATGACCGATTTAGATTTCTTTAAAAATAACTAGCCACTAGTGATGATTTATCAAACAAGATGACGAAGCTAATAAAAACAATCATCACTAAGCATTCACCATCACACAATGATTTATAGTGGTTCGGCATCAATGCCTACATCCACTACCGCCTTGTGATCCAACACCCCACCGGATTTCCACTATTTATGCTTTTCAATAGGCTAAGCAATTGAAAGTTCATGCTATAGAGATCTGAACTTGGACGTCCATGGCTGATATGGTTTTTCTTGTTTTTAAAACAAAACCAAATCTGATTATTCAGCCATGAAACATGCATAAAAACTCCATGAAATCATGATCAACATGTGTATAATGCAAGGAGATGATAGAGGACTAATACCTTGATGATATGAATGCCTCAAATCTCTGAAAAGAAAGCTACAAAGGTCTGATCTCAGCCTGCAATCAGCAATGTAAGTTGCAAGAATTTCTGCAGCAGATTTTTCCTTTGATCTTCTCTTCTATTCCACAACCCAATCTGATTGACTCTGATTGTGGGATCAAAATATGGATTCCAAGAAGGGTTTTTCTGAACTACACTTTGTGGAAAAAGTCCAGGGCCTGATCTCCTCTATCCAATGAAGAAGAAGAGAGCAATGGGCTGGGCGTGAGTTTTTCTTCTTGACTTGGGCGGCCAATGGAGCTCCTATTAATCCACGCCTAGGGTTAATTCCGCTCTCTTTTGTTTCATATGTTGCACGCCCAGGGTAGTCTCTCATATATTTATAAAGTTCACATTCCTTTAAGAGTCCTCTCTCTAATAGGAATGACAATCCCATCAAATAAGCAACCAGCCACCTTAGTTGTGCAACACTTTCTAATTAAAGATACTAAAAATTAGTAAACTTTAATTATAGGAATTCTTACCCAAAGAGGAGTTCTTCCTTCCAAGTAAAGATACCTAGTTAAACTTGGAAAGCTCACACAAGGGGCTCCCCTTATGGCTGGCCCACAAGATAGATAAACACACCATGGCCCACAAGTTAATATTTTAGTTAGAGTTAAATTCATGTATGCCATCAAAAGCCTATTTGAATTTAAACTCAAAATTATTCTTCCACAAAATTAATTCAACCTCATATCATTTAATTAAATTAGGAAACCATGCCAATATAGGAAGATGGCTAGAAGAGGGACCAAAAGACATATTTGCCCTTGGCTCCCAAAATGTCCATGCTAACCCCATAGCAACATTAAGATCATTTTAACCCTAACTCATTCCACTAAAGAGTTATGGTTGTACTCCAGGGGCAAATATTAAATTGCAAATTAAGCTCATCATAAACTGACGATTGTCTTTGACCTCCCAAGTACAATGATCACAATGCCCCTCTATATAACATCCATAATCAAGTAGGTTAACCGATGTACTATCTACCTTCTTGATTACATCTCATCCTTAGAACTTCATACCCTTGACTTAATCATCATCCGGATATCATTCTCTTGATCCAGGGAGCGACCCACAAGTTCAATATCCATATGGAATATCCATATACTAAGATCTTAGATTCTGATGATTAATCGGATAATTCTAAGGGGACGATCATTCCATCACACGATGGCATAGATTCCATATTGCATTTGCACGTCCCAACTAATCAAGCCCGAGCACCCAAAACACAGAGCTGTTGACCCATGAACAGGATCTCACCCATAGTGAATTAAAGTCCAAGAACTCGACTTCGTCAGTTCATCCACATATGCTCAAGATTAAGAGCACTGGTCACTCAGTAGCAAGAGGTAACTTGATCTCTCTCTGTGATAGTACTATTTTAGAGATCACGCCTTTAATGGTCATGTTCAATGCATGACACATGCACTAATGAGATATATCCGGGAAAGACCTCCCGTGACTAAGGTAAGTCACCCTGAACACAGGAGAGTTTCTCACTATAACTTATACCAAGATGAAGTGCCCAACTCCACCTCTCAGTTATGAACAAATTAGTTATTTCCAGTGTCCATGACTTAGACCTTTCTGTGTGCACGCAGTCACTACACACCCAAGTCATTTACTAGAAAACAATGGGCCTTACACAACCATACATATACACAAGTAATAAGAGAAAGATGTCATTTTATTAAATAACCAATAAATATCCAGTAACAGAGATTTGAGTGCAGTCAGTGGGCTTTAGGGCATACACCAATCCCAACAATCTCCCACTTGCACTAAAGATCACTACGACCTAACCTAACTCCCATAGACTCAACATGTGAAGTAAACACTTTCTCAGTAAGAGTCTTAGTAAATGGGTCAGCTAAGTTATTTGCTGAGGCAATCTGCTCTACCACTATTTCTCCATCCTGGACGAATTCCCGGATCAAGTGGTACTTTCTCTGAATATGCTTGCCTTTTTTGTGATTCCTGGGCTCTTTGCAGTTAGCTACTGCACCAGTATTGTCGCAGTACATGACAATCGGTTTTTGCACTGCAGGAACTACTCCCAATTCCAATAGGAATTTTCTGAGCCATACCGCTTCCTTCGCAGCTTCCGATGCCGCCACATACTCTGCCTCCATGGTAGAATCAGCAGTACAATCTTGCTTGACACTTCTCCATGATATAGCCCCTCCTGATAGAGTAAAGACGTATCCCGAGGTAGACTTTCTGCCATCTACATCCGACTGGAAATCAGAGTCTGTATACGCCAGTGGCGTTAGATCATCTGCTCGGTAGGTTAGCATATAATCTTTCGTTCTCCGAAGATACTTGAATATATGCTTAACAGCTGTCCAGTGCATAGGTCCAGGGTTTGATTGATATCTACTAACCATGCCAACGGCAAAGCAGATATCTGGTCTAGTACACAACATTGCATACATGAGGCTTCCAACAGCTGATGCATATGGTACTCTCCTCATGATGTCTATCTCCTTAGGTGTTTTCGGACATTGATTCCGAGATAGTGGTACTCCATGTCTAGAAGGTAACAAGCCCTTCTTGGAGTCATGCATGTTATACTTGACCAATATCTTCTTAATATACGAAGATTGGGATAAGGCTAACATCTTGTCCTTGCGATCTCACAAAAGCTTGATCCCTAAGACATAGCTCGCCTCACCCAAATCCTTCATCTGAAATTGAGATGATAACCAAACCTTAGCAGACGACAAGATGCCAACATCATTTCCAATGAGTAATATGTCATCCACATATAGGACTAAAAATGCAACTGTGTTTCCACTCCCTTTCTTATACACACATGGTTCATTAATGTTTTGATCAAAGCCAAAGGATTTGACTGCCTGATTAAACTTGATGGTCCATGCCCTAGATGCTTGCTTAAGTCCATAAATGGACTTTTTAAGTTTACAGACCATGTTCTCTTGGCCACCAGCAATGAATCCCTCTGGTTGCATCATATAGATGCATTCGTCAAGACTTCCATTTAGAAAAGCTGTCTTGACATCCATCTGCCATATCTCGTAGTCATAATGACATGCGATGGCTAAGAGAATTCTAATGGATTTAAGCATAGCCACTGGTGAAAAGGTTTCCTCATAATCGATACCCTCTTTCTGAGTATATCCTTTCGCCACCAGTCTTGCTTTGAAGGTTTCAACCTTCCCATCCACTCCTCTCTTTCTCTTATAGATCCACTTGCACCCTATGGGTTTGATCCCTTCAGGTGCATCCATAAGTTCCCAGACTTGATTGGAATACAGAGAATCCAATTCAGATTTCATCGCTTGCTGCCACATGTCAGCATATATATCCGTTACTGCTTCATCGTAACTAGTAGGATCCTCAACCAGATCCTCGGAGTCTGTCATAAAGGACACTCCTAGATATCTATCTGGTGGTCTAGAAATTCTCCCACTACGACGAGGCTCCGGAGTGTTAAAAGGAATGTTTTGATTATCTACAGTCTCAGGATCTAGCACAGATGTTGCAGGAGTTTCTAAAAGAATCTCCTCAAGTGTTTCTTTACAACCAAGCTCTTGGTGCATCATGCAATCATCCTCCAAGTATCTAGCATGAGTGCTGATAAGCACCTTTTGCTCCTTTGGATGATAAAAGATGCCTCCTCTCGTTCCCTTAGGATACCCAATGAAGTAGCACATTTCCGATCTGGGTTCTAGCTTGGTAGCTTTATCATTCAATACATATGCTGGACAACCCCAAATGTGGATATGTCTTAAACTGAGTTTTCGACCTGTCCACATTTCTTGAGGTGTCCTAGGTACTGATTTAGAAGGTACCAGATTCAAAATGTATGATGCTGCTTCTAGGGCATATCCCCAAAAGGATATGGGTAGGGTTGCATGACTCATCATGGACCTTACCATATCAAGAAGGGTACGGTTTCTTCTCTCTGCTACACCATTTTGCTGGGGTGTACCCGGTGCAGACAATTGAGACACAATCCCATGTTGTGTGAGGTACTCCTTGAACTCACCCAGGAGGTACTCGCCACCTCGATCAGATCGAAGAGCTTTGATATGTTTCCTTAGTTGTAACTCCTCCTCAGCCTTGAATTGTTTGAACTTATCAAACGCTTCAGACTTGCGTCGCATTAGGTACACATATCCATACCTAGAGTAATCATCGGTGAAGGTGATGAAATACTCATAACCTCCTCGAGCTAGTTTGTTCATAGGACCACACACATCAGTGTGAACCAATTCTAACAACTCCTTTGACCTCAGTCCCTTTCTAGAGAATGACTTTTGGTCATCTTTCCCATGAGACAAGATTCACACTGAGGTAAAGGTTCGAGTTCTAATGAGCTCAAGAACCCATCCTCTACCAACCTCTGAATCCGTTTTAGGTTAATATGACTCAAACGTAAGTGCTAAAGATAAGTATTATTGGTCAAAGATACCTTCCTTTTAAGGGAAGATGAGCTTTCTAGTTGTACATTATGCAGTGTGGGAGCAATAGGATATATATAAAATAAGTTGTCATGCATTCTACCGGAACATATAATATTTCCATTTCTACTGATATCAACACCAGAATGGAAAGAAACTGAATAATGGAATTCAATAAGTCTAGAAACTGAAATTAAATTCTTCCTTATGTCCGAAACATAGATAACATTATTTAAAATTAATATCCTATCATGCGAAAAATGTAAAGTAACAGTTCCCACTGCAACAGCCCAAATCTTAATTTGCTCCATTTCCAACTCTAAGGTCAAACTCCCCTTTCTCATGCTTTTTCATTATCTGAAACCCCTGCAATGAATTGCAGATATGATTAGTGGCTCCAGAGTCTACCATCCACGAATCAGTAGAATCAACCACATGACAGGTTTCAATGTAGTAGGAAAGAGATATACCTTTCTTATCTAAGCCTAGGAGCTTGGGACAATCTCTATAGCATGAGCTTGGGACAATCTTTCTTACCACCAACATTTCTTCTTGACTTGGGCGGCCAATGGAGCTCCTATTAATCCACGCCTAGGGTTAATTCCTCTCTCTTTTGTTTCATATGTTGCACGCCCAGGGTAGTCTCTCATATATTTATAAAGTTCACCTTCCTTTAAGAGTCCTCTCTCTAATAGGAATGACAATCCCATCAAATAAGCAACCAACCACCTTAGTTGTGCAACACTTTCTAATTAAAGATACTAAAAATTAGTAAACTTTAATTATAGGAATTCTTACCCAAAGAGGAGTTCTTCCTTCCAAGTAAAGATACCTAGTTAAACTTGGAAAACTCACACAAGGGGCTCCCCTTATGGCTGGCCCACAAGATAGATAAGCACACCATGGCCCACAAGTTAATAATTTAGCTAGAATTAAATTCATGTATGCCATCAAAAGCCTATTTGAATTTAAACTCAAAATTATTCTTCCACAAAATTAATTCAACCTCATATCATTTAATTAAATTAGGAAACCATGCCAATATAGGAAGATGGCTAGACGAGGGACCAAAAGACATATTTGCCCTTGGCTCCCAAAATGTCCATGCTAACCCCATAGCAACATTAAGATCATTTTAACCCTAACTCATTCCACTAAAGAGTTATGGTTGCACTCCAGGGGCAAATATTAAATTGCAAATTAAGCTCATCATAAACTGACGATTGTCTTTGACCTACCAAGTACAATGACCACAATGCCCCTCTATGTAACATCCATAATCAAGTAGGTTAACCGATGTACTATCTATCTTCTTGATTACATCTCATCCTTAGAACTTCATACCCTTGACTTAATCATCATCCGAATATCATTCTCTTGATCCAGGGAGCGACCCACAAGTTCAATATCCATATGGAATATCCATATACTAAGATCTTAGATTCTGATGATTAATCGGATAATTCTAAGGGGACGATCATTCCATCACACGATGGCATAGATTCCATATTGCATTTGCACGTCCCAACTAATCAAGCTCGAGTACCCAAAACACAGAGCTGTTGACCCATGAACAGGATCTCACCCATAGTGAATTAAAGTACAAGAACTCGACTTCGTCAGTTCATCCACACATGCTCAAGATTAAGAGCACTGGTCACTCAGTAGCAAGAGGTGACTTGATCTCTCTCTGTGATAGTACTATTTTAGAGATCACACCTTTAATGGTCCTGTTCAATGCATGACACATGCACTAATGAGATATATTTGGGAAAGACCTCCCGTGACTAAGGTAAGTCACCCTGAACACAGGAGAGTTTCTCACTATAACTTATACCAAGATCAAGTGCCCAACTCCACCTCTCAGTTATGAACAAATTAGTTATTTCCAGTGTCCATAACTTAGATCTTTCTGTGTGCAGTCACTACACACCCAAGTCATTTACTAGAAAACAATGGGCCTTACACAACCATACATATACACAAGTAATAAGAGAAAGATGTCATTTTATTAAATAACCAATAAATATCCAGTAACAGAGATGTGAGTGCAGTCAGTGGGCTTTAGGGCATACACCAATCCCAACAGCAATAACCTTTACAATATGCTTTCCAAGGCTAACTAATAACCTTTAACAATGATGTTTTTCAGGGCTTAACATAAACCTATTACACTATGCTTTTCTTAGGCTAAGCAATAACCTCTTCAACCAAAAGGTTGGTTATCTCTCTAAGTAGTGTCTAGAATACACTTGATGGAGATACAATTTATAACTCATTAAATGCCTCTAAAATAGGCGGATATGAAATTGAAAAACAAACTCACACAACACTCTATGTAATGCAAAGATGACTGCTCATGGTGTGTGTGTGAAAACTTCTCAAGTTTAAATTAAGCCCAATCAATATATGCCTAACGTATTTAAAAGTTTTAAGGCACACAAAAGATTTGATTGAAGTGAAATGCAAATCACATGTATAAATACTAACTTGTTGATGATATGAAAATCAAAGGCTCACAAGTTGTATGAAATTATTTAAGACTAAACATGTGATGCATGTGCAATGTTGTTTTCAAAAACAAAGCAGTTAAACTATGGTTCTAATGTGATTGAAAACAACAAGTAAAGATTCAACCAAGTAAATGAATCATGCTATAAAAGTAACCAAAGGTTTTGACAAAGCATGATTTATGAAATTTAAAATAAACTTGGTAAGAATCATGGTGAAGAATCCAATACAACTTAGATCAAAGATTAAATGTAAGTAATGGATTCAACACATCATAGTTATCATGCTAAAATTCATTTTTCAAATATTTAAACAAAGCATGAAAACATACGATAAGGAAAACTAAGCTTACATAGAAGATTTACTTATGATCCCAAGCTTTAGCTTCCCTTCATATGACCAACTAGCCTCCCTTAGCTCATTCCCATTTGTTTGGCCTCAAAACACCTCAAGGAGTATCCCTTGGATCCTCAAATTTGGCTATGGAATGAACTTCAATTTATAAAAGATTTTGTCTAATGGCTAGCTTGTCGGTCAACCGACATTTGGGATTCGGTCAACGAACTCAACAGTCATATTCCAACGGTCATATATTTGAAAGTTTGCTGACCGAAATACACTTGTCAGTTAACCGAACTGAAGTTCGGTCGACCAACAGCTGACCAAAGTTCCCAGAAAACACATATTTCATATTCTGGAATCGAAACCGACAGCTGACCGACAAAGGTTCGTTTGACCGAACTTTCCCTGATTATAAAGATTCGTAAAAATGATTTTTGAAAGGGAAACTTGGTCTTGAAGGTCTAGGCCATAGAATCAAGCCTGGAAACATGTTTTAAATCACTCTAAGAGTTTTAAAAACATGAAACCTAAAATGCCTAAGATGATTTGTAATTTTTAAAAACATAGGCAAGCTTGATTAGAAAATCTTCTTTTGAAAACTAATTGCATCCAAGTTTAAAATCAAAACATGCATAAATCAATATTTCTACAAGTCTTAAAAACAATGCATGTGTAAATCAAGATTTCAAGATTTTCTAAATCAATGCATGTGTGAAACTTCGAATGATGCTAAAATGATAATGCATCCATCAAATTGCAAAACACAAAATCCCTAACAATAGATTCTTTCAAATTTGGCGGATGTTTGCAAGAAGTAAATTGCAAGCTGAATGTGGTTTTTTTTTTCTTTTTTGAAATGAACTTGATGTGGTTTTAATCACATAATCATCATCATTAAGCTGGCATCTCATCGATCTAAGGTTAGTTAAATGTTTCTTTTCTTTGAATAAAACTTAAAGTTTAATTTGACAAGTCTTAAAAGCAAACTACTACTTTCACTACAACAGATTACACCTTCAGCGACGTTTTTTTTCGTCGCTAAAAGTCAAAAAAACGTCGGTAAAGGTTTTACCGACGTTTTTTTTTTCGTCGGTCAGTCATCGGCAAAAAAATGTCAAGAAAACACCTTACCGACGAATTAACTTTTCGTCGGTAAAATTATCATCTTCACCGACGCTTTTTTATTTTTTACCGACGTTTTTTTTCGTCGGTAATATTAAAAAATAAATATAAAAATCTTTTACCGACGTTTTATTGTGCGTCGGTAAAAATAAAAGAAAAATAAAAAAAATTAAAATACAATTACCGACGTTTTTTTTCATTGGTAATATTAAAAAAAAATATATAAAAATATTTTACCGACGTTTTATTTGCGTCGGTAAAAATAAAAGAAAAAAAAAATTTAAAATACAATTACCGACGTTCTTTTTCGTCGGTAATATTAAAAAAATAAATATAAAAATATTTTACCGACGTTTTATTTTCGTCGGTAAAAATAAAAGAAAAATAAAAAATAAATTAAAATCAAATTACCGACGTTTTTTTTCGTCGGTATTATTAAAAAAAATATAAAACAATTTTACCGACGTAAATAAAACGTCGGTAAAAATAAAAGAAAAATAAAAAAAATTAAAATACAATTACCGACGTTTTTTTTCGTCGGTAAAAATACCTTCACCGACGAAATTTTAATTTTCGTCGGTGAAAGTATATTATTTTTTTAAAATCGACTTTTTTGTTTTTCGTTTAAATTTTTCTGTAAACCTGCTTTATACACCTGTAATAAAAAATAAAACTACTCATACTACAATAAATAATACATCCAAACAAAATCATCCCATTCTTCATCAAATCATTCATCTCCTTAAATAAACAGTACAATTAATAAACATACAGTCGAATAAAAATATCTAAATTAATAAAAATACAGTCAAATAAAAATGTCCAATATACATATACAAATAAGCTAAAACCAACAAAACAACACCAGCATCCGATCGGAAAGCGTCCATCAATCTGCAATGACAAAAAAAAAAAAACAAAATTAGTATCTCTTGAATTAATGAAATTATAAACGAAAGATATACATGTATATATATATACATAAAAAAAAAAGAAGAGGTGTGCATGTCACAACCATCTGATCAATTCAATTCAACACGCAATGCAATTATTGTGCCCACAGTTTAAGTGGGTCCCATCCTTTGTCAAACCAGACAATCCAAATTGGAGGCATCATCTTGGATCAAATGAAAGTCATATATGCAAGCGCTATTGGATAATATTAAGCCTAATCCATTAATTTAGGCTAAATTATTCCTTTGCACCTTCTCTTCCATTTATTTCTTTTGCACCTTCTCTTCCATTTATTTATTTTTAATTGTTTGATCGATATCGAAAATTGATCTGCTTTTCATTTCTATTCGAATTTCATGTGGTGTTATATCATGTTATTGGATTGTCACTCATTCATCCTCGCCATCATTGTTGCTTAATTGGGTTTACATTTGAATGTATCATTCTTGTGGCATTTTCCAAAATCAACTGTGAATGAGTTTCATGACACCAGAAATGCATTTACAATTTGGGCAAAAAGCAACAAAAGACCCTGTCCTCTATAAAGCTGGGACAGTTTGGCATAACATCCTCCTTGAATTGCTACAGCACCTGCAATTTGTGTAAAAACTGAAAAAAAAAAGATGTTTTCAAGGAGGATGTTATTTCTTTTCTGTCTTTGAAGGTTTGACGCGATGAACATGCTGAAGAAGCTGCGGAATCGTCGGTTGGTATTTGTGGGTGATTCAATTGGAAGAAACCAATGGGAGTCCCTTCTATGCATGCTTTCTTCAGCAGTTGCTGACAAGGATTAAATTTATGAGGTGAATGGCAATCCAATCACAAAGCACAATGGGTTCTTGGCATTCAGATTCAAGGATTTTAACTGCACTGTGGAGTACTACAGAGCTCCATTTCTGGTGGTTCAGAGCTGGGCACCAGCTGGAGCTCCTGTAAAGGTAAAAACAACACTGAAGTTGGATGTCATGGATTGGACCTCTGGGCAATGGAGGGATGCAGATGTGCTGGTCTTCAACACTGGACACTGGTGGAACTATGAGAAGACTATCCGAGGGTAATTTTCCTCTACTACTGAAAATTCTGCAGCTTTTGGATTATGAGAACAGAGGGTAAAGGGGGAGAGGACATGGGTTTTACTTATATTGGCATTTTCATGTATTTCATGTTTGACTGGGGAGAATAAAAGTAAGTTCAACTTTCTTCCATTTTCTCATTTTTAAGCAATAAACTGGTTCCCTCATCCTGACGGAGAAAAAAATCTTGCTACCCCTTTCTCCAGTGAAATGCAAAATACGAAAAACTACTTTTCTTGTTTTCCATTTTTCATCCATTTTTCCAACTTTTTTCACTTCATAGGTATTATGCAAAATCTTCTTTCCCTTTTCATCACTTTGTCTTCATATTATCCAACTCTGTAGGAGGCCCACCCAAGGAAATTTGAATGGTTTGTATCTTATCACATAGGATGGCTTTGGTATGAAATCCCTAAATTCTGATACTTTCAGTAGGAATACACAAGTAAGCCCATTATATATAGCACCCAAACATCGGTTTAGTACTAGAGACCTAATTTTCACATTAAAAGAGAAATATTAATTGTTAAGGTTGTCAAATTGGTGATACTGTTCTTCATTGTGGGTCATCCATAATGAGGCTGGTGTTGATCTTGCGATGATGATGGGACTTGTGATATGGATGGTTTGAAATTCCATGTGTTTTTTGGATGGGTTGCTTCCATTTGGAAAACTTCATCAAACATCACTCTTGTATAGTGTAGAAGCATCTCTGTGGAGCCTAAATTATTGGATAATATTAGGCCGTTTTCGAGCCCAAGTGTTGGAAAAGAGTCCGTTTTCGGCTCTAATTCCCTAACCGTGAGTCCAATCTGCGAGCCGTCAGTTCCTACAGGTTACTCTACCCCCGTGCGAACCGTCCGTGCCGGTCCCCGAATTTTCCGGTAGCCGATTCCCGTTCCGGACCCCTGGGGGGCCGTTTTCGAGCCTAAGTGTTGGAAAAGAGTCGGTTTTCGGCTCTAATTCCCTAACCGTGAGTCCAATCTGCCAGCCGTCAGTTCCTACAGGTTACTCTACCCCCGTACGAACCGTCTGTGACGGTTCCTGATTTTTTCGGTCGCCGATTCGCGTTCCGGACCCCCGGGGGGCCGTTTTCGAGCCTAAGTGTTGGAAAAGAGTCCGTTTTCGGCTCTAATTCCCTAACCGTGAGTCCAATCTGCGAGCCGTCAGTTCCTACAGGTTACTCTACCCCCGTGCGAACCGTCCGTGCCGGTTCCCAATTTTTTCGGTCGCCGATTCGCGTTCCGGACCGCGGGGGGGCCGTTTTCGAGCCTAAGTGTTGGAAAAGAGTCCGTTTTCGGCTCTAATTCCCTAACCGTGAGTCCAATCTGCGAGCCGTCAGTTCCTACCGGTTACTCTACCCCCGTGCGAACCGTCCATGCCGGTCCCCGAATTTTCCGGTAGCCAATTCCCGTTCCGGACCCCCGGGGGGCCGTTTTCGAGCCTAAGTATTGGAAAAGAGTCGGTTTCCGGCTCTAATTCCCTAACCGTGAGTCCAATCTGCGAGCCGTCAGTTCCTACAAGTTACTCTACCCCCGTGCGAACCGTCCGTGCCGGTTCCTGATTTTTTCGGTCGCCGATTCCCGTTCCGGACCCCCGGGGGGCCGTTTTCGAGCTTAAGTGTTGGAAAAGAGTCCGTTTTCGGCTCTAATTCCCTAACCGTGAGTCCAATCTGCGAGCCGTTAGTTCCTACAGGTTACGATAATGCAATCAAGGATGACAGGGATGCACAAGTAATTGTTGATGAGAGAGAGTATGATAATGCAATCAAGGATTACATAGATGAACGAGTATTTGTTGATGAGAAAGATTATGATAATGCAATCAAGGATGACATAGATGAACGAGTATTTGTTGATGAGAAAGATTATGATAATGCAATCAAGGATGACATAGATGAACGAGTATTTGTTGATGAGAAAGATTATGATAATGCAATGAATGATGACATAGATGAACGAGTATTTATTGATGAGAAAGATTATGATAATGCAATCACGGATGACATAGATGAACGAGTATTTGTTGATGAGAAAGATTATGATAATGCAATCATACTGTGCAGTTAAAATTTGTTCAAATCCTACATTTTGAGTGTTTATAAATTAATAACACAAATGATATGTTATTTGTTCAAGAAAGTATTCTACTAACCAAAGAGTCGCATCATGATCCTCCAGGAGCTGTGCCATCCCCAGCAGAAGTGCTCTCTCCCATGGTGTCAAGAAAGGCGGTCGGATCTATTCCTGCCACAGCTGCCAGCCTTTGAACGAGGGCCTCAAGCTGGCGTGTCCTCTGGTCATGCTGAGCTAGCTGCTCAGCCTGCCTCCTACCCTGCTCAGCTAGCTGCTCGCGCAGGGCGACCACCTCAAGGTCCGGTGCCCGAGACTGTGTGGAAGAGGAAGAGGTCCTCGAGTATATCCCATACCCCTTTACGTAGCCCGACCTCTTCCCAAGCACATCAGCAGCAATCTGCTCCTCAGTCATCGGAGTGGTGATAGAGGGTTGCGACTGCTCCTCGGTCCGCTGCACCAAGGCCTCCTGCCATATAAATCAATAAAGGATTTAGAATACTTCTATGACATTATACAATCAGTACTGATTTATTAGGAAACGTACATGTCTCTGTTGAGCCACCTCATTTACCCACTCATTACTCTTTCGTTTGCAGTGGGTGTCGCGGAAGAACTAAGTAATGGGCGGCGCTTGACCGGCATTCTGTGCTGCCTAAAATTTGAAATAGCTTTATATTAGATATGAACCCTGATACATATTGATAAATTAATAAACTTAATCAAGTTTCTTCACATGAATATAATCAATACCATCATAGACATCCTCGAGGCAAATGACCGGGAGCCACTCGTATGATTGTATGGCAGCTGGGCTCGACTCTCTTGAGCTTTCTTTGACTTTGCCTACATAGAAAAACAATAATACAATAGCATGAGTGTATTTAATCGTTACAAATAGAATTACATTGGATTATAATTAAGACATTTAGATAACATCCCCATGTCACCTTCCAGGCTGGTGATTCCCAGCACTGCGAGATCATCTGCTGCCAGTCAGCTAGAGAACAACCCTCTGCCGGGTGGTCCTGGGGTCGGGGAACCCCCTGCTCCAAGAGGACCTGATAGTGAGTATGCAGCTCATACTTCCAGCCCCTATATAGGATCCCGCACTGGCGGTCAATGTCCGTCCTAAGCTGCATATCACCCTCATAGTCCCCGATATCAAAGAGTTGCTGCAATTAGGGGATAGCCATAGTTGTCATTAGTAATAACAAAATATAATCAGATATTGTAATGAGGAGCACAACTATAATAACTTTGGTTGATGTTTCTCGTTTCAGTTTACCTTGACTGCAGCGATGACGGCAAGCTTGATCCCACTGTCAAGCTTCTTCTAGCCATGAGGCCTGACAGGGGCAACCTCTCTAATGGCTAACCCAAGATGGTTTGGCCTATGACTGGAGCTAGGGATCGGGACTGGGATGTTATGACCCAGCTGTCTCCTCGGTTTTGCCGCATTCTTCCCTCGCGTAGCACCCCTGGTACGGCCAAGAGTCTCAGCCGAGGCTGGGGCTGATGCTCTTAAGACGACAGTGCTAAATGAGTTAGTGAACACAAATGATATTTGAGGTGAACAAATCAGAAGAAAAAAAAGTTATAGAACACAAATCTAAATATGAGGTGAACCATTCTACACTTTAAAAGATTTTCCGATTTTCTCACCTACGCTGCTCCCGGTCGTATGATGACTCGCGGGAGGCTGGGACGGCTGGGCCTGGGTCGGCGGGGACTGTGTGGTCAAAGGCTCAGAAGGCAGAGGCTGGGAGGCTGCCGATTCAGGGATGCTCCCTGATCCTCCGGCCAGTGTAACCTCGAGAGCAGCTAGCGGAGGCTGCGTCGAGGGCTCAGGTTTGCTCTCCACAGGATCTAACCTGACTGCAGCTGCAACCTGCCTAGCACGTCTCGCCCTGTTTTCCCGAGGAATATCTGCAATCTGGATTAAAGAAAATTGACAAGGAAATTAAATAATTATTAACACAAAAAAATAATATTAGCAAAGTGAATGTCAACAATTTACATTAAATGGAAATGAAAATCATTTCGAGCCTCAGTGTCACATACAAGTTACTAGTATTTTCAAGTACACGTCATAGACATTATAAACGAAAGATTACCTCATCCGATTGAGACCATGATGTCTCGTCATCTACATCATCATCTTGGGGGGGAATGTAGTTCTCATCCTTATCACTCCCACTAACATTCCTCTTTCCCTGCTTGTTTGTCCCTTTAGCCAAATTGGATATAGTACGTGCAGTCGGAGGGAGCCCTAGAGCCGCTAGTTTTTCATCATTCTTCTTAATATTTCTTTTTCTCTTTAATAGATAATTGGATGCTTGCACTTGACGGGACATCTCTCCTGGTTTGACCCATTTTTTCACTCCGTTTGGCATCCTTTGCAACTATGATATATAAAGATAAGAATAATGTGTGAAATGTAGAAATGTCTTACTCCATAAATGAACAAATCATAAGAGAATGAGATTGAATACCATGTCATTATGTAAGAAAAGATCTTTATTAATTTACTTAATCGTTACATGTGCAAAACCTGAAATTTAATGTCGACCTCAATCTCTTCTAGCATTTCTCCTAATTCCCTCAAGTCTAGGAAATTAATCTTGAGCTTAGCATGGATTTCTTGTACCGGCCAAGAAGGTGGTAGAGTGCTTACTATTGAACGCACCAGATCTGCAATATTCGGTTCAAATCCTCTTCTTTTGAGATCGTAAAACAATTGTTCCTTGTTTAGCAAATGTTCTCTAACAGATATTCCCTCAACCATTTTCTCTCTTCGGAACTGTATCCATAAGGGATGAATATATTTTTCAAATGACTGTAATAGGTCGACGAACTTCACTGCATGCCATCGTCGTAAGACTTCAAATATCTTCATTTTTGCAGCATCCCAAGCCGGTGGCAATGTTTCAGCAATTTTTATCATTATATATCTTTCAGGGATGAAATTGCCACACAGTCTCAGCCATTGAGCCAGTTGTATTTTGCGGGAACCATGCTTTACTATTGGAGTTTCATTTTCAAATGGTTTATGTTCAAACTCATTTGTCCATTCCCTAACACGTTGAGAGTCTTTGCCACGACAGTATTTGAGAGGTGTATTCATCATGTTCTGTGTTAGAGTTGAAAAATTGAATCAAACATGAACGTCATATAACGAGCAAGGTAATAACATGGCACACACCATATAATACTTTTAAAATAAACATAACAAAAATTGTTCATATGCAGGGTAAAATAACATGAATGAAAATTCCTTCAACAATCGAATGAAATTAAGCATACTCTATGGAAGTAAAGTTCTTCATTAATTTACTTAATATTTACATGTGCAAAATCGAAGCAAACACTACATGTCATTCCATGTCATCATCTTCCTGACTATGGCCATCATTCCCTTCATCATCTTCGTATTCCGCCAGCGTGTCATCCTCGTCTTGGCCATCCTCGTATACTGACTCATCACTGAGAACGATCTCAGGATCTATATCATCCCTAGAGTATTGGTCACTAGTACCATCGACGAGGACTGGGACAACAAATGTCGTTTCGTCCTGCTGAAATGCATCAACCGGCACATCATCATCATCACGTCGTCATCCCGCTTAGCGGGCACATCCCATACTCCCCGAGTCTTGACCCGTTCTACAACTCTCCAATTTTTTCCTCTACCGGTGTCATTGACATAGAAGACTTGTTTCACCTGACTTGGTAGGACAAATGGATCATCCTTACACCAACGACCCGTGATATCAATGCTTGTAAGATGGTCTTCGATGTTTATCTTGTGCTTGGTACTAGTGTTGTACCATTCACATTCAAATAAGACCACCTTACCCCCGTGCCGATAGGACAATTCCCAGACTTTGCAGATGTAGCCATAGTAGTCATGTTTCACCCCTTCGTATTCCCCTTCCACGACCAAGCCGCTACTCTGACTCCTACGACATTTCTCACGGTCTACAGTGTGGTATCGGACGCAATTGCAATCACACCCCTGGTAAAGATTCACTAGGGATCTGGGGCCATTTGCTAATGACCACATCTCATCAAGAGCTTCTGGTGACCCTATAGTTCGCAATTGATTCATCTACATAAACAGATTAAGACAAATGTGTTAGACTAATGTTATTTGAAGCTTATACTCAAATAACATCAAGCAATTAAAAAGTTCTTCATTTTATGTCGTACACGTTGTTTGAACCATTATGCAAATTCTTTTCGTTGTATTTGCCCGACGTCTCCACCTCTTTCGTCTTGCACTAAATTCTTGTGTTCCTTACTCAAGATAGCTTTTAATGAATTAGTCCGAGACGAGAATGAATAAATGAGTTAATAAGCAATGCATACATATGGCTAGATTGAAGCACATACTGTAGATACGGCTCCACTTCGGGGCAATTATTCAGCACAAACCAATGAGCCATGTCACGCTCCCTTTGAGAAGGATCATGTGCCCTTTGCATCAGCCCGATGGGACGGACACTTTGTGTGAAGACTGACATCCCCGCACCCCGTTCGCCACCATCATCATAACGCTCTACTCGATCAGTCTGCCTTAAATACATTGAGCAAAAAGTGAGACACTCTTTGACAATGTAAGCCTCGGCGATCGAACCTTCAGGTCGTGCTCTGTTGCGAACGTATCCTTTTAGGGTCTTCAGAAACCTTTAAACAACAAATGATAACTATTACGATTTCCAATGCAAGGCAATTGCACTAATATATAAATAATTTTTCGATGGTCATCAACTATTACCTTTCAATCGGGTACATCCACCGATATTGCACCGGTCCACCAAGAATGGCCTCGCGTGGCAAGTGAACCGATAAATGAACCATCACATCAAAGAAAGCAGGAGGAAATATCCTCTCAAGCTTGCACAATATTAAAACTATCTGCTCCTCCGATTTTTTCAAATCATCGTGTCTCTGTGTTTTCGAGCAGAGGTCTTGGAAAAAGCTGCCTAACTCAAACAATGTTGTACAAATATCCTTATTCACAAAGCCACGCATGCCAATAGGAAGGATCCGTTGGATAAGGATGTGGCGATCATGGCTCTTTAAACCAGCCAATTTATCATTTTTCGAGGTTACACACCTCGAGAGGTTCGCGGCATAGCCGTCTGGGTATTTGATCGACTTCAAGAATTCATAAAATCCATCTCTGTCTTTTGGTGCCAGAGTGTAAGAGGCATGCGGCTTCAAGCTGGATCCATCGCCCCTCTCCACTAGATGCAACTCTGGCCTGATGCCCATATTTTTCAAATCCTTACGCGCTTTATCGGTGTCCTTGTTTTTGCCCTTTATGCCCAACATTGTTCCAACAAAGGCTACACAGATGTTCTTCTCAATGTGCATAGGATCAAGGTTGTGTCGGAGTTTTTTGCACTTCCAGTAGGTGTTAGGAATTTTGTTTTTGCAATTTGATGGATGCATTTGCACTTTAGCATCATTTGATTAACTCACACTTGCATTGTTTTAGAAAACCTTGAAATCTAGTTTTATACATGCATAGCTTTTAAGATTTGGAAAAGCTTTTGTTTTATGCATGTTTTGGTTTTAAACTTGGATGCATTAGTTTTGAAACCCAAACTCTTTTGAAAACCTATTTCCTTGTGCATTACTTTTGGAAAATCTTCTTGTGAATTTAGGTTTGAGTCTTGCATACATTCTTCACAAAAAGAATCATTTTTGTATGCATTTTCATTTGAAAAGAGTTTTATCAAATCAAGCTAGCCTTTGGTTTTATTCCTTTGAATCATTTTAGGCTTTGTGTTTTCATGTTTTTTAAACATCTTAGAATGTCTTAAAACATGTTTTCTAGCTTGGTTTAGTGGCCCAAAAATCCTCCTATAGAAATACCTTTGAAATGGCAAAAGTTGGTTTTGGTCGACCGAGACAACTGGAGGTAATTTTTGCAGTTTCTGAACTGAAACCTCCAACGGTCAGAATTCTGACCGTTGTGCCTTCCCGGTCGACCGAGGACTAGCCGTTGGCAACTTTTTGGCTATAAAGTCCATTCATTTCCAACCTTTTTCAAGGCTTGAACCATGAACCTTTGAGAGCATTTTGGAGCCAAAGAAAGGGGAAGAAGTTGGAAAGGCTAGGGGGCCATTTGGAAATCAAATACATGAGTTCTTAAAAAGGTACACTTTACTTGTATTTTGATTTTCATTAAAATGAAATCCATGCATGCTTAAATCTTTGTTTTTCACTTATGCATGATTTCAAGAGTTGTTTTGCAAACTCATTATCTTCATTGGTATATTAGAATGGTTTGCAATCACTCTCACCTAAATCACATGTGTTCTTAGACT
This sequence comes from Cinnamomum chago, assembly GCA_038049695.1. NCBI lineage: Eukaryota > Viridiplantae > Streptophyta > Magnoliopsida > Laurales > Lauraceae > Cinnamomum > Cinnamomum chago. Next base: position 21,166,689 of record CP142462.1, on the reverse strand, counting down.
TTTATATTCATACAACATGTTTTAGATCATTTCTTCAAGTTGTGTGAATCTTTCATGTGATTAGTATTTTTTTTCTTCAATCATCATTTTATAAGCTTTGATTTTGAAATGCATCATGCATTCATTTAAGAGCTTCATTGTTAAAATAGATTGAAGTAGAGCATTCATACACTTGTGCACACACTTTAACTTAATTGAGTGTATGTTTGTTATTTGTTTTAAACTTTCATATTAGCCTATTCAAGAGGCAAATTCATTTGAGCTTAAATTGTATCTCTTAGAGTGATCTTTTGTAAAGACACCTTCTTAGAGAAAAGCATTGTATAAGGTTATTGCTTAGCCTAAGAAAAGCATATTGTAAGGTTATTGCTTAGCCTAAGAAAAGCATCTTGTAAGGTTGTTGTTTAGCCTTTGAAAAGCAACATTGTAGAGGTTATTGCTTAGCCTTTGAAAAAGCATAAATAGTGGAAATCCGGTGGGGTGATTGGATCACAAGCCGGTAGTGGATGTAGGCACGTTGGCCGAACCACTATAAATATTGTGTTGTGGTGATTGCTATGTGGTGATTGATTTTGTTTAGCTTCCGCATATTGATTGATCATTCATCACATGTGACTAGTTTTGTTTAAGAATTTAAAATTGGTTTAAATTGGTCACAATTGTAGCTCACCCTATTCCCCCCCCCCCCCCCCTCTAGGGTTAGGATCCCAAGGACTTTCAATTGGTATCAGAGCCTCGTGCTCTATCTTATAGGATCAAGTGTTTGGAACTCTTGATTAGGTGTAAAAACCTAGAGTTAAAACCCTAGAGTAGTGCTTATTTGAAAATCATTAGAATGGACTCCACTATGCTAGACTTTGTAGATTCTTCTAGACCCCTCATTCTTCCTTCTATTGGAGATTCAAACCCTCACTTAAATGAATATCAATTTGACTCAAAAGAGGAAGAAAATGAGTATGATGAAGATGATCTTCAACAAGCCTATAATGAATTATATACATTATCTTCAAAGCTTGATAAGAGAAATAAAAGTCTAAAAGAAGAATCAAATAGACTAAACAAAGAGCTAGCCTCTTCAAAAGATGAACTTAGAGAGAAAGAAGAAGTAATAAAATGTCTAGACTCTAAGTTCATGATCTCTTTAAATAACCTATCCAACATTCAAGATGAACTAAAAGAATTAAAGATGGGTTATGAAAATGTCAATAAGGAAAATCTAAAACTAAGAGATCAATTACAAAGGCAAGGTAAAGACTTTAACAATCTTGAATCTAAATTGACTATCTCTAAAGAAAATTTATCTAATGCTCAAGATGAATTAAATGAGATTAAGATAAATTGTGATGAGCTTAAAAATGAAAATTTGAACCTAAGAGATACAATTAAAAGACAAGATGAAAACATTAACTATTTAAAATCCAAGTTGACAATTTCCAATGAAAATTTGTCTAATGCTCAAAGTAATTTAAAAACTTTAGAACTTGGATCTAATGTTGTTAATGAGCTTAAATCTAAGTTAAAACTTGCCTATGAAGAGCTAAACAATTTTAAGGGAATTGAAAATGAACTAACAAAAGTTAAAAATGAAAATTCAACCCTTAAAACAAAAGTCACTCAACTTGAAGAGTATAAACAAAAGTATGAGTGCAAGTTTACCCAAAGTGAAGATAGACTTAAAAAATTATTTAAATTGGGTAAACCTCATGGAGATAGGACGGGTATTGGATTTAATAGGAATATGTCTTATGACCCTAAATTCACCAACACATTTGTGAAAGGTGAGTCCTCTTTCTCTAGCACTCTTTGTCACTTGCCTAAAACAAAATGTGATTATTGTGGCAATGAAGGACACTTTAGGTTTGAGTGCAAACTAAGAAGAAGCACTGTGTCTAATCCCATCTTTGAACCAAAGAAAGTAAAATCATACTTGAAGGGTAAGACACTAAAATCCAAGGAGTCTCCCAAGATAGATTCTAAAAAGCTTAAACAAGTTAAACCAAGCTTGAAAGAATCTAAGAACAAAAAGCTTCTCAACCTACCTCCCTTATATGAACCCATGAAAGAACTTTTGAAGAAAGTTGCTAAGTTAAATCTAAAATTCAAAAGTCAAGTAAAGGGAGAAAGTAAGAAGAAAAGAAAAGTGAAACAATCCCCAAAGAAACAAACTCACCAACATCAAAAGACTAATCACCATTCTAAGCCAAATTTAGTAAAATCTAAATATCATGGTGATAAGTTCAAATTGAAAATTTATCAAGTTAAATCTCCTATAGTTGGTGAGAAGTCCAAACAAGACCTCAAAGTTCAACCCTCCCAAGACCTTAGGTGGATTCCAAAAGTTATCTACTTAGTCAAACCTTAAGGCCTTGAACCTCCTTGACCAACCTATCCTTTAATAGTTAAATTATTTTGTTGGTCATGTTGCTTTGCATTTTGTTCTTTCTTAGTTACATTTCTTAAAATGCATTGTTTCTTTATGATCAATTGATTTTGTTTTCATACACCATTCTAAGTTACACTTCATGGTTTTCAAAATCTTTTTATTATAATTTCATCATGTTTGATTTGCTTTTTGCACACATATGTCTTGCATTGCATTTCTTTACATGATTAATTGATTGTGATGTTAAAAGCTTTCATAGCTAGATTTATTCATGATCAATTGTTGTTGAATCATTTGTAAGACTATTTGAACAAATGATTTGACTCAATTAAAGTTTTTCCATGAACTTCTAAGTTATACTTGTATATGGAAAATCATTGTTTTGAAAATTCAACCTGTATGTGTTTCAATTAAGTTATATCTTTTCATATACATGTTGAAAATTGATCTTCAAAATCATTCTTTCATGCTCATTGTTGGACTTTTTTTTTCAAAATGATTTGAAGATTGTTTGAATGGAAATGCCTATAACATCATTAGTTATATTCATCAAAGCATGTTCCATGTTCTCATTTCCTTTTTCTTTTGGTTTCATTATCTTAGAATTGGAAATGTATGTTGTTTGCATCCTTGCTTGTTTATTTACATTCTTTTTATATGCAAATGACTTTTGGTTCCATGTATGGTTGTGATCTTAGTTTTATTTGTAAAAACCATACTAGAACCCAAATCCATCCTCTATGCCTTATAGTCATATCTTTATGGATGGTTATGATGTTGATTCATGTAGATTTTCTTGATGTCATCCTTATACATGTTTCAACTTCATAAGTAGTGTTCTTAATCATATGAATCTCTTTGAAATCCATTCCTTGCATTTATGTTGGTTGATGGATATTTTAGTAGTTGAATTCATATGATTTGGACACTTTGGAAATTGCATGTTTTACAAAGTAATATCCTTTTACATTGCAATTTACCTTGTTCATCACTATGCTCAATAGTTATATCTTTATTAGTGATGAATATGCATTTGTGATGCTTGATGGAATTTTGTCACATTCTTGCTCTTATTCATGTTATCAAATTCAATTGGTTTCAATTGGTATAATATTTGATTGATTTGATTTCTTATGAATGTGATAAACCTTGTGTGCATTGGATTGAACTTGATAAGTAATATGATTGTTCCATGTCACACACCATTAGCATCATAATGTTCATGTTGCCACCTCTTTTGCTCATATAGGTATATCTCATGACCACCATGTTTATGTGTTCATAATATTGGTTGGTTATAGTTGAGGTTGGCTTCATGTTTGAATTTCATTTCACTCATTCTTGCACATTAATAGTCATATTTATTGTTTGAATGAAATGATTTTCAAAACTTTACATAGCATATGCTTTCCATAGTTAAATTATTTAATGCTATGTTTAGTAAACCCCATTGCATCATGGATAGCTCCAATTTGGATTTTTTCCTAATAGTTATACTTTTAAATCCATTTTAGAGTGATTGAGTTTATAGTCACATCCTTTAATCTCAATTGATATGTTTATTTCAATTGGTATCCATGATCGTTTCTCTCATTTGACCTAGCTCTCTTTTGCTAATTTGATCATTTGAGCCTTATAGTTAAATGAATCTAATCCTTTCCTTGAAGTTGACCCTCACTTGGATAAACCATATACTTCTTGAATCTAATAGTTATATCTTGTCAAAAGCTTGACAAAAGAAGAGAATGGATTGAGGGGGAGTGTAAACCTTCATAGGAAGTATTAGTTTGATCAAATTCACCCTTGGATTGCCTTTGAGCCCTTAGAGATAACTTCCATACATGATAGCCTGTTATGTATTTCATTTTCGATTTCATTTGTTAACAGGTGCTACTAAAGGTATTTTCCTTATTTCATGTGTGTAGGTTCCTTTGCAATTTAATGTCAAAGGGGGAGAGAGTTTAAGTACTCAAAGATCTCCTACTCATCAAAGGGGGAGAGAGTTCAAGATCTCCTACTCATCAAAGGGGGAGAGAGTTCGAGAGTTCAAGTACTCGAAGATCTCCTATCCATCAAAGGGGGAGAAAGCTTTCAAGTTCTCAAGAGGAGAAAGAAGCATGGTCAAAGGGGGAGAGCAAATAGAAGAAAGAAAGCTTGGAGCTAAAGAAGATGCTTGGCCATAGAGAGGAAGATGATAAGAAAGCTTGAAGAATGATCAAGCACCAAGCATCAAGAAGATTGAAGAAAAGAGCCCAAGAGCCCAAGCTAAGAGAAGGAGCATCCAAGAAGAAGATTTCAAAACTTGTCCAGCTGAGGGGGAGCTGAAGACTAAGTGTGTAATTCAATGATGAGTAAGTTGCCATCAAATTGCAAAGGGGGAGATTGTTAGGAATTTTGTTTTTGCAATTTGATGGATGCATTTGCACTTTAGCATCATTTGATTAACTCACACTTGCATTGTTTTAGAAAACCTTGAAATCTAGTTTTATACATGCATAGCTTTTAAGATTTGGAAAAGCTTTTGTTTTATGCATGTTTTGGTTTTAAACTTGGATGCATTAGTTTTGAAACCCAAACTCTTTTGAAAACCTATTTCCTTGTGCATTACTTTTGGAAAATCTTCTTGTGAATTTAGGTTTGAGTCTTGCATACATTCTTCACAAAAAGAATCATTTTTGTATGCATTTTCATTTGAAAAGAGTTTTATCAAATCAAGCTAGCCTTTGGTTTTATTCCTTTGAATCATTTTAGGCTTTGTGTTTTCATGTTTTTTAAACATCTTAGAATGTCTTAAAACATGTTTTCTAGCTTGGTTTAGTGGCCCAAAAATCCTCCTATAGAAATACCTTTGAAATGGCAAAAGTTGGTTTTTTTGTCAAAAGGGGGGTTGTCCCGGCAGTGTCGCCGGTCGACCGAGACACAGGTCTCGGTCGACCGAGACAACTGGAGGTAATTTTTGCAGTTTCTGAACTGAAACCTCCAACGGTCAGAATTCTGACCGTTGTGCCTTCCCGGTCGACCGAGACCTCTTTGCCGGTCGACCGAGGACTAGCCGTTGGCAACTTTTTGGCTATAAAGTCCATTCATTTCCAACCTTTTTCAAGGCTTGAACCATGAACCTTTGAGAGCATTTTGGAGCCAAAGAAAGGGGAAGAAGTTGGAAAGGCTAGGGGGCCATTTGGAAATCAAATACATGAGTTCTTAAAAAGGTACACTTTACTTGTATTTTGATTTTCATTAAAATGAAATCCATGCATGCTTAAATCTTTGTTTTTCACTTATGCATGATTTCAAGAGTTGTTTTGCAAACTCATTATCTTCATTGGTATATTAGAATGGTTTGCAATCACTCTCACCTAAATCACATGTGTTCTTAGACTTTTATATTCATACAACATGTTTTAGATCATTTCTTCAAGTTGTGTGAATCTTTCATGTGATTAGTATTTTTTTTCTTCAATCATCATTTTATAAGCTTTGATTTTAAAATGCATCATGCATTCATTTAAGAGCTTCATTGTTAAAATAGATTGAAGTAGAGCATTCATACACTTGTGCACACACTTTAACTTAATTGAGTGTATGTTTGTTATTTGTTTTAAACTTTCATATTAGCCTATTCAAGAGGCAAATTCATTTGAGCTTAAATTGTATCTCTTAGAGTGATCTTTTGTAAAGACACCTTCTTAGAGAAAAGCATTGTATAAGGTTATTGCTTAGCCTAAGAAAAGCATATTGTAAGGTTATTGCTTAGCCTAAGAAAAGCATCTTGTAAGGTTGTTGTTTAGCCTTTGAAAAGCAACATTGTAGAGGTTATAGCTTAGCCTTTGAAAAAGCATAAATAGTGGAAATCCGGTGGGGTGATTGGATCACAAGCCGGTAGTGGATGTAGGCACGTTGGCTGAACCACTATAAATATTGTGTTGTGGTGATTGCTATGTGGTGATTGATTTTGTTTAGCTTCCGCATATTGATTGATCATTCATCACATGTGACTAGTTTTGTTTGAGAATTTAAAATTGGTTTAAATTGGTCACAATTGTAGCTCACCCTATTCACCCCCCCCCCCTCTAGGGTTAGGATCCCAAGGACTTTCAGTAGGGCCATTCAAATAGGATGCTTTTCTTTGTCCAATTCAACTCTCCATACTCACGCGGTCTTTTGTTATTCTTGCCAAACCTGACTGGATGTAGTTCTTCGAGCTGGTCTAGTACCTTTTGCCCCGGTAGATCCAAAGACCCCTTTTCACGCTCAGGCTGACCGTTGAAGGCCTTGCTTCTACGCCATTGGTGGTTTACTTCCAAGTATTTTCGATGGCCAATGTACCCAATCTTATCTTTCAACCTCACCCCTAACGAGGTGTCGTTACACGAGGGGCATGCGTTATAACCTTTTGTACTCCACCCAAACAAGTTACCATACGCAGGAAAGTCACTTATCGTCCACATCACAGCCGCATCATTTGAAAGGTTTGTTTAGTGGAGGCATCATAAGTAGATACACCATGATCCCACAACTCCTTCAACTCATCAACCAAGGGCCTCAGATATACATCGATATCGTTTCCCGGTGAGTTTGGTCCTGGAATAAGTAATGACATCATCATGAATGGCTCCTTCATGCACATCCATGGTGGCAAATTATAGGGCATAAGTATGACAGGCCACATGCTATAAGAGGTGCTCATGTTACCAAAAGGATTGAATCCATCAGTGGCTAACCCCAACCTCACATTACGTGTCTCTTGGGAAAACTCTGGATATTTCTTATCAAATTCTTTCCATTCCACTGAATCAGCCGGATGCCGCGCTATCCCATCGTCAACGCGCTTATCACTATGCCATCTCATCTCTGTGGCTGTCTTCCTTGACATATACAATCTGCGTAACCTCGGTATCAATGGGAAGTAACGGAGCACCTTATGAGGGATCTTCTTTCGCTTGCCATCATTGATCTTGTACCTAGGCTCTTCACATTCTGGACATTTTTCCAATTAAGCATTCTCCTTCCAATACAACACACAATTGTGTTTGCAGGCATCTATGTTCTTGTATCCCATGCCCAAGTCACGCAATAATTTCTTCGCCTCGTAAATTGATGCCGGCACCACATGACCTTCGGGTAAGAAGTCCTTAAAAATCTGCAGGACCTTGTCGAACGACTTATTGCTACACCCACTTTCTACCTTCACGTGCAGTATCTTGATGACAAACGATAACAGAGTATCTGAGCTTTTGCATCCTGGGTAAAGGCCTCGCTGAGAAGCATTCAACAAATTTTCAAAATCATCCCTCTCTTGAATATCTTCCTCCAAGTAAGTTCCCCTACGATGATCATCTATCAACTCATTGTACTCATCTTGATTATCTTCTAATTCATCATCGCTCTCATCCGAATCATCGGGTTGAACTATGGGTTCCCCGTGATATATCCACCATAGATAATGGACCATCATTCCTTTAATGTGCAGATGACTTCTCACGGTTACATAGTCATGCTTCCGATGGTTACAACAATCGTTACACGGGCAGTTAATCAACACTGCCCCGCCCGAATTCGCCTTTGCAAAATCAATAAATGAGTTTACCCCAGCTATGTACTCCGCACTAAATCGGTTCCGATAATGTAATATCCAACTCCTGTCCATATCTGACCAAATCACAAGTAATTAGCAATTAGCAATTATATAATGTCCACTATTTTGTTCTCTTTCAATACAAGGTCCATGACAGCCCTTTTTGGAAAGAATCAATAAATAAATAAAGAAAATAAAGAAATGAATTGGATACCTAAGGGCCTATTTGGTTAGAAGAATTGTGAGGATTCTTGTTCGAGGGAATTCTGAGAATTTCAAATGTAGTCTCTAAAGTAGAATTTCAAATACTAATGCAACTCAACCCCCTATAAGATTAAAAGAGTTTTTTCAAGTGAATGACTGGAGTCTAACTAAATAGGCGGGCGTGTCTGGCAATTTACTAATAAAATTAAAGTGAAGTAAACCCTCCATTATTGAAGAAAAAATAAGGGGTCATATCAAAAGTATATAAATTCAAAACTCCCTCCTTTTTTAAAATAAAAGTCGAAAAACAACCTCATTTCTCCACTAAATAACAAAAAAATATCCTCTTTTTACACAAAAAGTAAAAAATATTCACAATCCAACACTAAAAAACAAAAGGCCATCATAACACCCTATATTTTATTCTCTCTTAATTTGATGCTTCACCTCACTTTACTTTTATTCACCATGCATCCAAAGACGAGATGATCACGGATAATGCTGGTAATAACGTTATTTGGGGGTCGGTTAACCTAGTAATAACTAAAAAATAAACAAAAATAAAGAAATCAGCCCCATCGGAGGCCAACACGCTCTTCGTTGACTGATGATGGCAGAAGTATCACACATGGATCAAATCCGAAGTCTTTTGGTTTAAACTACTGAAGGCCATGCCATCTTCCAAGGCCCATTTGAGATTCTTAGATTGTCCATTCAAATTGATTGCTTGGGTTCCTAAACGAATCTTTCAAAGAATAGCTTGTACACATTTTCAACAGTTAGGGATATCACGAACACTTTGGGGCCATAGCCAGTTACCCAACCCTAGTTTCCATTTATTAGATTGATTTTAATGGTGAACTGGTGATCATAAAGAATATTAATGTATGATAAGAAGGTTAATCAGATCATGGCACTAGCCTAATATAATCCTTCCTAATCTAAGACGAACTCATCTTTTTAACATATCCAACATTCTTAACATATGACAGTCTCCATCATGTGGCACATAGTCAGCTATATATGATTTTGTTAAGGAGGGTTTTGCAAGAGAATCTAATTAACAATGCCTCCAAAAGTCTCATCACAAGAACTCCACATCCCTCTAATCCCCACTGATCAGAGCCAGGATCCTAGTCCAAATATTTGACCTTATATAAGCCAAACTAATCTCCTGGAATTAACCAACTTCTATCAAATGGCAATGAGGAATAGAACTGTATATGGCACCTGAGACTTTTACAATTGCAATAGAGAAATGACCTTATTGTATTGTAATAATAGTATTGAAAAATTTTCATTTCATGCAAACAGAATGTGAATTGAGAATAATGTGGCCATTAAACAAATATTTGGTAACCCACAACTGTTAGGAATTTTGTAGATTGCAATTTGATGGATGCATAATCATTCAAGCATCATTTGATTTAAACACACTTGCATTGTTTTAGATAAACTTGAAATCTTGGTTTATACATGCATGGTTTTTAAGAGTTGTAAAAGTTTTGATTTATGCATGTTTTGTTTTCAATCTTGGATGCATTTGTTTTAAGAAAGAGTTTTCAAGAAATCAAGCAAGCCTTTGTTTTAAAATTCTTTGAATCCTTTCAGGCTTTTTGTTTCATGTTTTTATACATCTTAGAATGATTTAAAACATGTGAAAATGCTTGATTTTAATGGCCCAAAAGATCCCCAAAGAAAATCTTCAAGAAACCCAAAAAATGGGAAATTCTGGGCAGGCCCGGTCAACCGGCCATGTGTGGCCGGTCAACCGGCCACACAGGGCAGGTCAACCGGGCTCACACAACGGCTCTTTTTATGACCGTTGTGCTTGGCCGGTCAACCGGCCTGTCATGGCCGGTCAACCGGGTAAACTAGCCGTTGGGCTGTTTTGGCTATAAAAATGAGTTCTTTCCCTTGCCAAAAGTTGGGAATTTTTAACCCCTCCTTGAGAGGATTTGAGGCATATCAAAAGGGAAAAGAACCAAGGGATGAAGGGGATGATTAGGAAAGCTAAAGCTTGGATTAATGAAGTTAAACCACCAAGTAGGCTCTTCCCTCCTTAATCATATGTTTTCATGCTTTTGTTTTATTTTTGGTAAATCATTTCTAGCATGTTAAACTATGTTTGTGTTGTGTCCTTAACATGTGTTATGTTTTGAGTTGATTTATTGTTTTGGATACAACACCATATGATTCAATCCAAGTAGTACTTGAATTGGTAAATCAAAGTAGATCATGTTAATGAAAGAAACTTGGTAAATCATATGTAACATGATTCCTATACTTGGTTGAATCTTTGGTTGTTGTTTTCCATCATAAGAAAATCACTTTCAAAAGTATCTTATGTCTTGGACTCAACTTCTTTACAAATCATATGTTTTCATGTTTTGTTTTATCATTGGTAAATCTTTAGTAACATGTTAACTTATGATATGTTGTATCCTTAGCATGTCTTATATTTTGAATAGATCTATTGTTTTGGATACATCACCATTGATTCATCAAAGTAGTACTTTATCTTTGGTAAATCTAAGTAGATCATGTTAATGAAATATGTAACATGATTCATATACTTTGTTGAATCTTTGGTTGTTGTTTTCCATCATGAGAAAATCTCTTTCAAATGTATCTTATGTTTTGGATTCAACATCATTACAAATCATATGTGTATTATTGTTTTAATGTTTCACAACTTGCCTTACTTTGATAGGTATATCATTTTCAAGTTGTATTTATAATTACATATGATTTGTCCCCTAATTTCAATCAAATCTATTTTTATGTTTTGAGCTTCATTGATGATTTGATTGACATCCCTATGCATCACATGTTTAGAGCTAATCCATTTCATACAACTTGTGTAACTTTGATATCATTAACAAGTTGTTACTTTTAACATGTGATTGCATTACTTCCTCAATCATAAATGTTTTATGAGCTAATATTTTCAAAAGCCTTAGGCATACATTTATGAGCTTTCATTTTCTAAATGATTGAGGACCACACACACACACTTCATGTACTTTCATCTTTGCATTCATAGTGTGAGTGTGTATTAGTTTTTCACTTCCATATCCGCCTATTTAAGAGGCATTGTAATGAGCTAAATAGAATCTCCATCAAGTGTATGTTAGACACTAATTTAGTGAGATAACCAACCTATGGTTGAAGAGGTTATTGCTTAGCCTATAAAAGCATAATGTATAGGTTGATGTTAAGCCTTGAAAAACATCATTGTAAAGGTTATTGCTTAGCCTTGGAAAGCATATTGTAAAGGTTATTGCTTAGCCTATTGAAAAGCATAAATAGTGGAAATCCGGTGGGGTGTTGGATCACAAGCCGGTAGTGGATGTAGGCATTGAGGCCGAACCACTATAAATACTTGTGTTATGGTGTTTGCTTTGTGATGATTCTTTTGTTAGCTTCCGCATCTTGTATGATTAATCATCACATGTGACTAGTTTGTTTTTAAGAAGTTAAAATTATTAAAATTGGTCATAGTTGAAGCTCACCCTATTCACCCCCCCTCTAGGGTTCGGATCCCCATGGACTTACAACAACTATTTAATTAGGTGGGAGTACTTTCAAGGCACCTTCGAAGCACATGGGGTTTGGAGATGCTCCAACGATGTTGGTGTGGAGTTGTATCAGAACTAGTTACTACTCTTAGATTGTTTATATCAAGGGCCTAAAATTAATCATTTTAAAGATAAGATTCACACAAATAAATTTAGGGATTTGGAAATGGTGGAATTCACCAAGAGCTTATATAAGCTCTTTTTTAACAGAGAACAGGACCATAGACCGTTCCTGCTGCTTCATGGAAGGTTCAAACTGGTTTTGGTTCCAACATTGCATACCTATGGATGTCAACCAAAGACCATTCACCCACAGGAGAGAACATTTTTGTGGGAGCTATTCTTTTTCCTATTAAGATAATTTTAGCAAGGCACATCCACAATCAAACATCTTAATGATTACCAAACATTAAAAACCCAACGACCAATTTAATTCAAGAACAGAAGACATCACCCAAAAACAAAAAGAAAACCTGGCTCATTAGAATCAAGCATAAGGCTCAAACCCAGAGGCTACAACACATTGAATTCACACGTTAAACAAACAAAAAACCAACAAACAAATCACCCTTAAAGACACCCAGCAAACCAAACCCAACAACTAACTCCGATTCAAAAGCATTAACAAGCATTCAGATAGAATGGAAGAATAGTAACAACCAAAGCAAAGAATGAAACCACCACCAAGGGAAATAAGAGAAAGGGGGAAACCCTTAGTCCAAACTTATACAAAATAACCAAATTAAAGGGAAAAAATAAAGAAAAACGATTATAAAATTTACTGCTGCTGATTTATAAAGAAAAAACCTTAGTCTATGCATTTTTTTGGGTCTTCCCGATTTTTGTAGGGTTTTTTATTGCCTTGATTTCGATGTTTCTGAGGATTTTTTTTAATCTTTCTCTTCTATGTGTTTCTAAAGACATTTTCTTTGGTTTCTGCAAAGAAGAGGATCCAATGCTCGGATCTAACTGATGACATTTCGGTGATTGCAGAAAGGAAGAGAAAAAAAAGAAGCCTTTTTTTTTTTTTTGGTTTAATGTCAGGATTGTGGAAGTGATATTGGGTTTTCATTGAATCTAGAGAGGAATGAGGTTTCTCTACTGCAAGGTCAGGGGTTTTGCTTCATCTCTTGATGTTTATATGCAAGGGAAGAGCATTTTCTGCGAAAAGTGAGAATGGGTTAGGAGGGAGAACGATTTTTTCGTGGTTTTATGTGACTAGGTTTTCTTGGGTTTTGGCTTTCCTTGGTGAAAAGCATTTTTTTTTACTGAAAGAGGAATCAGACCCAGTTGGCAGAAACACATTTCAATGCCTTCTTGCATGTGGGCAGTAAACAAACAACTAACCAGCAACAATCAATGGAAGAAGAAGATTTAGAAAAACAGAGAGCACTTGCAGCAGATTTAGAAAAAAAAATGGGGAAAAACAATGGAAGAAGAAGAAGAAACTGTGTACCTGGCACCGGAGAAAGCGTGGGTGGGGCCTGGGCTCCGACTGGGCGTGGCACCGGCGACTGGTGAGTGGCGATCTGTTCGCAAGTGTGGTGATGGCTTCGCTGGACCTTGAGCAGAGCGAGAGAGAGAGAGAGACAAAGCAGAGCGAGAGAGAGCAGTGAGAGAGACAGATCAGAGAGATCGAGTGAGGGAGTGAGAGATCGCAGGGACCAGAGAGATAAAATGGAGCAGATCGCAGAGACCAGAGAGAAAAAGAGGGGAAAAGAGAGTGAGGGAAAAAGGGGGGAAAGGGAAAAACGGACCTTCACCGACGTTTTATTTTCGTCGGCAAATTATTTTTTTCGTCGGTAAAAATTAATAAACTTTTATTAATAAAATATAAGTTAAAAATTAACAACTTTTACCGACGTTTCCCATAAAACGTCGGTAAAATATTACCAACGCTAAATTTCATCGGTAAAACATAAATTTCGTCGGTAAGTATTAATAAATTTTTTTTAATAAAAAATAAGTTAAAAATTAACAAATTTACTGACGTCTCCTATAAATGTCGGTAAAATATTACCGACGATAATTTTCGTCGGTAAAACATAAATTTCGTCGGTAAAATCAAAACATAAATAAAAAATAAATCCATTTTACCGACGTTTTATATTTCGTCGGCAAATAACAAATAAAACTAAATATTCTTTACCGACGTTCTTTTTCGTCGGTAAAAAGAAAATAGAAAAGTAAATAAAAATGTAAAGTCTTTTACCGACGTTTTTTTCGTCTGCAAAAATAAAACAAAAAAATAAACAAAAAATGTAAAGAATTTTACCGACGTTTTTTTCGTCGGTAAAATAAAATAGAAAAATAAATTAAAAATAGAAAAACTTTTACCGACGATAAAAAACGTCGGTAAAATAAATAAAACGTCCCTAAAAGTTAATTTACCGACGTTTTCTAATTCGTCGGTAATTATATGTGATTATTTGAATTTTGCCGACGTTTTTACTAAAAACGTCGGTAAAAGTCAACTTTTACCGACGTTTTTGTATAATCGTCGGTAAAAGTCATACTTTTACCGACGATTTTTAAAAGCGTCGCTAAAAAACGTCGCTAAAAGTGCATATTGTTGTAGTGTTTGATTTGATGCAATCTTTCTTTTGCTTAGAGCTTTTAGATCAGCACATTTTAGCAAAATTGTCAGATGCCCAATTATGTTGGAATGTCAATTCAAAAGAGGTCTCTTTACGGCTCCTAATTATCTCTCCTTTGTCAATTCCTATTCCTTTAATTTAATTTACTTCAATTTACCATACATCCAAACACACACGTCATGTTTGACTTACACCTTTCAGTGTAGTTGATGAGCAATTTTGAACCATCATCACATTGGACGATTGCCTTTTACACATGCAACTAAGCATAAAGTTTATTTAAAAGTCTTTATTAGATAAATACTTACCAATTAACTTAATTTTTGTTTGATAGGTAATTCATTGTCTAAAAGCATCATTTTTTTTTATGAGATATTGAGAAATGATCGAGTTACCAAGATTGTTATATACCAGTCGGATAACCACAATCAATATCAAACAAATTCTATAATTCTATTTCTCAAAACCTAGATCTGCTTGAATTATTATCCAAATTTACATAATCAAATATCTATATCACGAAGAACTTAAGGTGGGAATATGGAAATCAGATTAAGGGCTTAAAATATTCGAGGGTTAGAGTATTATAAATAATACTAATAAATTTAGAAAAAGAATAAGAGGGCTAGAGTATTATAGACTTTGTAAAATTGAAAATGATACAAAATACCCCTTATATGACCGTTTTAAGGCTGTTTGGGGGGAGGGGTAAAATGGATAATTTTTTAAAAACAACCACTTTTGGGTGGGCCAGGCGAGCTGTGCCTAGCGGGCCTCGGAGGGCAGCCCATGTGCCAGCGGGCCAGGCAAAACGGGCCAACGGGCACAAGCCACCTCAGCCCAGACGGGCCGTACCGAACTGGGCCGGCCCGACCCATTTGACATCCCTACCTATGAGAGCAGTTGGTGAATTTGAATTTGGATTGGGTGAATTTGAATTTGATCTGGACTATCCCTCCGAACAGAATAAGGCAAACATAAACCCCGAATAAGAGACATACACCTAACATATGAAAAAAACAAGAGGTTGAGCTGTCAATCACTGGGCCTGAATTTATTTGTGCGGGGATTCTGAACCATAGTTCAAAAGCTCCGACTCCACTCACGCTGACGGGGTTGAGTCAACTAGGATCAAGTGGCACTCTGTCAGATGAGCCCAACCGGTCTCCTGAAATTACCTGAGTAACTCGACTCGGTCTCCTTCCGACTTACTCAGGCAGGTCCAGTTTTGAGCAGAAAATGCTGGACCTACTTGAAACACGTAATGATGTAAGTACAGGCCCCGCCCATTGATAACTATTGGGATTGTTACTCAGCATATAAGATTGATTAGGATAACTTCGGTCAAGTCAATACGTCCAGTTAAGCTAGACCTATCTTTAGTCATTGACAAATGACAATCCAGCTGCAGTTTTTGGACTGCTGACATGAAGGTGGCCCCAACATTAAAAATTTCAAGCCATGGGCTAGAAATTGGAAACTTGCTTTTCGTTCACCAATCAAGACTTTGCCTTCTTGTCCACGATACTTACGATAACTTGGTTGAGCCCAAATACCGGTGAAATTAGATAGGTTACATACCGGTTGGGTTGCAGGTAAGTTAAGATTTGCCATTTCCTAGTGGCAAACAGTTCAGGTTAGGGAGGGAAATCTGCAAGTTGACACCCAAAATGTATCTTATCTCATTAGATGGGATTAGGCCCAGCTCCACCCGCTAGTGCAGGGCAGGAATTGTTGACCGGCATTTGATTTATGGCGGTTTGGATGCGAGTCATATTACAGTCAGATGTGGGGAAAGATCAGTAGTTACATTGAAATAAAAGCGGATATCTGATTCTCCGAGTAGCCGGAGGTTTCGACCTGAGAAAAACTGGGTTTGGAATCTTATTTAGATTCCGATAAATATACCTTTCCCAATGAGAACGAGTTCAGTGAGCGGCCACTTCCCTTCACTGGAAATCCCATGCCTTTCTTGGTTGGACCAACCCAACATGCATTTTAGAGTGCCAGGGCGATAGGCGCACTGTAGTCACGCATTCGAGTAAGAGCCTTTCTTCGCTATGTAAATAGAGGGCCGGAATAAGTGCCAGACCCTCAACAAAAGAATGGATTAAGGTGATAGAGTGTTATCAGGAGACGCTAGGCTTCGGAATTGAGAGATTTTTGGTTTTTTTTTTTTTTTTTTTGTCAGCGGATTTCGCTCATCAAGTTCTTGTTTGATCTGCCGCTGTTAGAACACCACAATATTCTGGTTTTGGGACTTAAATGGGTCAGGTTTGAGAACCACCTAGGTTCCAACCTGTGGACTTATGTAAATCTTTTTAGAGAATTTTCCCAAATAAATGGAGCTAGACATGTATACGCCCATTTTAAACAGAAATACATAAATATACCCATTTTGGTGTTCGTATAGCGTTTTTGGA
Source organism: Cinnamomum chago (assembly GCA_038049695.1). NCBI lineage: Eukaryota > Viridiplantae > Streptophyta > Magnoliopsida > Laurales > Lauraceae > Cinnamomum > Cinnamomum chago. The sequence goes on along the minus strand of CP142462.1, from coordinate 21,149,926 downwards.
CGCTTTTACCCCTCGCTGTGCGAACGACATCATCATGTCATTATAGACCTTATACCTCAATCGATTTTGCTCTCCCGTTCTTCCCCAAAATTGAACCTCTCCCGCCCTTTCTCTCTTTCTCCGTTGCTCCTGCTCTCCCTGCTCTCTCTTTCCCTCTCCATCTCCACTCGCTTCTCTCTCTTTCCCTCTCCCTCTCCCTCTCCGCTCCTAGTTCTTTCTTTCCCTATCTCCGACGTCCCTCTCCTTCTACCCCTCACAGAAAATCTAGGGTTTTAGTCGTTCCAACTTCCAACCCTCTGAAGAACAAGATCCCGCCAAATCTCTATCTCTATCTCTATCTCTCTCTTCCTAAAAAAGATCCGTTCTTGATCTGTATTTCCTACGGATTATCTCAATCATGGCTATCAGATTCGTTGGCTTCGTCTCTCTGCTGCTTTTCTCGGTTCTCCTACCCTATTCGATCCACGCTACGCAAGTCGATTATACTGTGGTGAGTAGATCTTTGAATCCATATATGGTTTCTCTTTCGATGCTTGATCCGATTCAATGTTTTCAATATTTTTTTAGATCTTTTGAATCGGAAGGAAGGAATCGGTTCTTGTGAAGTTAATCAAATGGAAGTTCTACTTGTTGATTTTGATAAGATCTTCATGTTGGAGGAATTTTTGTGTTGTATGTGATTTTTTGAAGAAATTGCATTTTTTGTATCTTCATTGGAATTGGTTTTTTAAGAATCAGGACCAGATGTGGATTCTTCGGTGGTGTTTTTTCAATAATCTCGCTCTTGTTCTATCGGAATCGATTTGATGTAATTAGATGAAGTTTGATGCTATAAAGCTGGCAATTTGATGTTTTTGAAAGGATTGTATATGGAAATGGATTTCTCAATGGCTTCTTCTTTGAGATTTATCGTTTTCTTATCTGAGCAAATCATTCCTATGGAAGTGATTGAATGAAATCTGGGCTTGATTGTGTGAAGCCATAGTCTAAGTCATTCGTTTAATGAAATAAACAATCCTAAAAAATGATGGGACGAGGCTCTATTGATGACTCATTATTGTTTCCGATCATGTTAGGATACTGATGAATATTTGTGTAAGATCCGTTCTACAACATTGACGTTCTTATTTATATGGTTATTAGAAGCAACTGATTCAACAATTCTGATAAATTGATGCTTTGAGAAATTGTACAGGAATGTAGATTTCTCACTGTTTATGAGAAGAAGCATTTTCCATCATTGAAACCATTATTATGAGAATTGTAAGATGGGGATTTCACTAAATAATCTAGAGTTTTCTTTTCCCTTTTTACAATTTGGGTTTTTTTTTTCAGATTTGTTAGTTAGAATTCAAGAATTTAGTGGTTTAAAAGGATTATCGATTTCACACAAGGGGAATCTCTTCCAATGAATTTTTTTTTTTGTGAAATGTTTATGATTATGGTGCTTATGTTTTAACTATTCAAAAAAAAAAATGGTGCTCCTGTTTTAAAGAAAATTGTGCAATCACACCTTTTGTAAAGATTTGTTTTATTCCCATTAGTGCTATTTTTATTATGATTCTAAATGCAATTTCAAAGGCTGCTAATTTGATGTTTGATAGAATCAGTTTAGGATGTTAATTTCTCAGTCATGCTTTTTCTAAAAGTTGGTCCTATTCTATATAAAATACAATTCTTATGATTGCAATTAATTGGATGTAACTTTTTTTTAATCAGTAACAACCACAAATTTATTAAGAGAAAAGGAAAGCCATTATAGGACCAGACACCAAAAAAGAAAAGAGGTATAAGAGCATTATACCCCACAGCATAATTACAATTGGATGCAACTTTCAACGTGGCAGTGTTTCTGTAAACATGAGTCTTTTATTCCAAAATAGACTCGGAAAATAAGATGGACTTTCAATTCAATAATTCTGATAATGTCTTTATCTTCATTTTCTCCCAAATCTAAAATCCTGGCCTTACCTTAGTTTCCTCAGCTCTAAACAATTTCATATTCTCTTTTATTACTAGAAACATTTCTTTATTCAGTGTATTCAATTGATTTTTTAAATGTCAGTCTACTACTGGTGGCATCAAATTTTTTTTTAAAACATGGGAGAACTTTACTTGGTGATTTAGATAACTTGATATTTTAAATCTCTGTAATCATGCTCGACTCCATTAGACTGCTTCAACATGCTAAGATGGATGTCTGGAGTTACAAGAATAGAACTAGGAATGATTGTGTTCATAAGAGTAACTCGCAACCAATAGAAAAAGGAGAAAAAAAATATAGAATGTTGTTTGAGATGGTTTGGACTTGTAAGCTTTGGATCACAACAATCAGCCCCTTTTTCATGCAGTTGGAGATTACAAGTTCAAGGAAGGAGAGGGATAAATGAAGTCCTTGAATGAAGTAGTGGAGAATGGCATGATAGATTCTGGAGAGATATGATGAACTTGCTTTTGAGGGTTGAGTGGAAGAATGGAACTAAAGCCGGTCCTAGATAGGTGGAACAAGGCTTTGATGATTGTGATCATGATGGGTGATGGATTCTGGCAATAGTTGGATAGAATAATGAAACATTCAAGTTTTCAAAGTATTGCATATAATGTTGATTCCTTTTTTTATTTTAGGTTTTGGTCATTATATTAGCTTAACTTCTATTATTTTGCAATTGTATAAAAAAACCTATGGATTTCATTTTGCTGATAATAATACTCCTCTATTGATAATTAAGAAGTTCACGGTTATCATCATCATTATCATTCTTCTACCAATTTTTTTTATTCTTCTTTTAATTGATATAGTAAATTCATTGGTTGGAGTTGCTTTTTTCCTTATTTTTGAGATAAAATGTGTGTAGATGTTGCTTTATTGAAAGTATTTTTCTGATCGTGTTTCTTATAAGAGATTCAGATTTCCTAAATGTATAGGTATGAATATTGAAAAGAAATGCTTCAATGCAAAGTCTAGTTTTGATCCATTTCGATGACTAGTTAACAGTTAGTGGGTTCAGTGATTGTGTTCTCTGATTTTATGATGATTGCAGAGATGGGAGGTGACTATGACATTGAGGTCAAGGGAGTCAAGATATCTCCAGATCCAGTGGTGAGAGGCCATCCAACTACTTTCAGCATCTCTGCATCTACTGGTAAGTTCATGTTGCCTAGATTTGTTATATTATTTTGTTTTGCTCATTGACTCACTGAGTTCTCCTTTACATGTTACTCTTATAAGGAAGATGAGCATTCAGTTATGAGCTATATGTACTATGACTTATAGGTGAGATGAGCTTCAGGAAAATAGATGACAAGAAGCGCCCACGTGAGTTTGTACCTGAAGCTGATTTGCAAGGAATACAGCCACTTCCTTCTGATTTTGATAAGTGGAAGAGATACAAAGTGAAAGACGACCGTAGAGGGTATTCTTCAGAAAGAGGGAGGTGGTCTGTAGGCATGGGATAGCCTGTCCTGAATAAGGTTGTGGAATTGGACTGTAGTCATAGACAAGAAGCCAATGTCCATCCTTGTTTGTGCATATTTGGTTGATGGGAGGGTTATCGCCACTGACTGTACCATAGTTGCCGATTCTGCTACTATAAAGTCCATCATTGTTTATATTTCCCCTAAAGACATAGACATGACAATTGTACTCTAAATTTGTTATTGCGTTAACCATTCATTGTATCGTCATTGTATCGTTGTTGCACTCGTATCGTTCTGGATAAAGTGGTCTATGTAACAATCAAGTTATAAGTTGGAAGGCCACAATTGTTGAATTTTTATTGCTTTACATTAGTAATCAACAATTACGATTTTGGAGCATTTTCTTTCATTTTTGTTGTCCAGCAACGAAACTGGCCCTGACTATAAATTGAGATACATAAACAATGAAAAATGTTCACAAATTTCACCCAGATTAGTGGTTTCTAAGTTTTTTGATAATGATATCGTTACGATCCTTTAAAATTTTCAATGAGATTGGCCCGGACTATGTATTGAGATACATAAATAATGAAAAAGGCTCACTAATTTCACCAAGATTAGTGATTTCTAAACCTTTTTTATAACGATATCGTTACAATCCTTTAGAGTCCCGACAACCATATTGGCCTTGACTATATATTGAGATGCATAAACAATGAAAAAGGCGCACGAAGGTTACCAAGAAGACCAAATTGCAAATATTCCAACAACAAAATCGTTACCGTCCTTTAGAGTTTTCAATCTCAAATTTGTTATCCAACAAGTTGATGGCCTCGATTTTAAAATGTGATCTTTAAACAATGGGAAAGACTCATGAATGCTGCTCATATTGATATGTCTGTATATTCATGTAAAGCAAGAAATAGCTGGTTACTGAAGGTTCGAACTCTCATTGGCAGGGTTCGAACCTTTAGTCTCTCTAGAAAATGGCTCGAAAGAGCTGGTCAGTGAAGGTTCGAACCCTCATTGGCACGGTTTGAACCTTCTGGATCTCTGGAAAATGGCTCGAAAGAGCTGGTTACTGAAGGTTCGAACTCTGATTGGCAGGGTTCGAACCTTCAGTCTCTTTGGAAAAAGGCTCGAAAGAGCTAGTCAGTGAAGGGTCGAACCCTCATTGGCAAGGTTCGAACCTTCTGGATCTCTGGAAAATAGCTCGAAAGAGCTGGTTATTTAAGGTTCGAACTCTCATTGGCAAGGTTTGAACCTTCAGTCTCTCTGGAAAATGGCTCGAAATAGCTGGTCAATGAAGGTTCGAACCCTCATTGGCAGGGTTCGAACCTTCTGGATCTCTGGAAAATGGCTCGAAAGAGCTGGTTACTGAAGGTTCGAACTCCCATTGGCAGGGTTCGTACCTTCGTTATCTGAAAATTTTGAAAACTAGATTTTGAGTGAAATCGTGAGTCTTTCTTACTGTTTATCCATCTTAATATAAATTCACCATTATTTTCTTGTTGGATACAGAAAATAGATGAAGAAACTGGTGGTAACGATATCATTATTAAGAAATAATGTCAGGCACAAAATTCAAGTTCGTATGAGTAGGAATTTAAGTTCTTAAAGATTCTCCCCTAAAAAACATCTATAGATTATCCCAGCTGCAATTATAAAATGTTTTTTCTTATGTTTGTTGTTATTCTTAACCTTATGGGATCTATGAATTGATTGGGTTAATCGTTAATGGTGCACTGCTAAAATGTTTTTATGTTTGTTGCACCCATCATGTCTTTCTAATTTTGTACTGTAATGCTCCACCTTTTTTTACTAATCTGAAAGCCTAAAATTATGTGTGGGGTACTTGATTGATTGGTGCTAACAAAAGAAGATGACAAGTACTGTTGACCCTTTGCCTTTCTTTTTCGTATTAAACACAATTTACTATTATTTCATTTTCAATTCCTATCATATTTGACTTCCTTTTTTTTTTTATGGGAGGCTAGAGTCTGAGAGCTTCAGGGATGAAGGCATGGATCTAGTTCCTTCAAAGTGGAAAGGAATCTGTCAGAATAACACCGAAGCTGGAGTTAGTTACAACATGTCTTTTTGTAAAACGGGCTGACATCACCTTTGAATGGTTTTTTTTTTTGTTCATAGTTGTTATTCTTAGTCATGTTGACGGTGACGTTATGAAATGTCATATAAAGGGATTGTAACGTTCTTGAATTCCCATGCTCTCTTTTCTATTTCTTTTTTCTTTTGACCCTTTCGTCTGGTGGCACAAAGTTTGGAACCATTCTTGTACTTATCTAGAACTTCTCTGTAACACAGTTGCTCCACAGACATCAATTTAGTACAAGGCATTGAAAAAATGATTCAGGATAAAGAACAAAACCAGGACATGCTTTTCTACATGACAAATGGGTTGGAAACATGGAGTTGAAAATGGTAAACTCAAATGGCCTTTATTTCATTTCAAAATGTCACATAATGTGCTTACAAAATTATGGAATGTTTGGAACCCAATAATTATTCTAGCACACAAAGGTCATACACCCTTTACAAGTAGATTGGTTTCAAACATAGAGCAATTCCTCCCTCATATAAAATACACCCGATAAGGACCGCTTGATCTGCTTCCATATGTCACTTCCGGTGGAAGTAGATTTTCAAGTTCCAAACACTACCAGATGCTTACTCTGCAAGATTAGACAAAATCCATAGCAAAGTTGAATGTCATAAAAAAGATGGAGTTTTGGAAGTGCATGTAATGACAGTATGCATTTAAAAAAGGAAAGAAAGAAGTTGTTGACGTTTATCATTTCAATTTTTAAGTTCTGACCTTTTGTATCATCGAAGCAAGCTCTTCAATCTGTTTAATCACAAACCACAACAGCAGGAATCAGTAAAACAAAGAAGGATGAATCCATGAAGAATCAACAACTAAAGCACAAGAGAATCTTTGATAGAAATGCGGAAACATAAACAACAAACATTACATTAAAACCCAACTTGACCCGATTGTCATGTCATAATAGCAGAAAAGTGATGCCATGAACCAAAGCAATAGAATTGTAGAAACGAAAATAAAAAATAATTATTCATTCACGATTCACACTTCAACTTAATATCAGAAGTCAACTATCATAAAAAATAATTTGGATCCTATCTCTACATGAGAAACGAGCTCACATCTCTCACCAACCATAAAAAACATGACTAGGAAATAAAAGAAAAGGGGATAAATAAGCATAGTAAGGTAAAATCACATGCCTAAATCTTTAAGAACTTGAATTCTTACTCATAGAACTTGAATTTTGTGCCCGACATTGTTTTTTTTTATAACGATATCGTTATCATCATTTATATTTTCTTCATCCATTTCTTTATGTCCAATAAGAAAATAATGATGAAATTATATTGGGATGCATCAAAAATAAGAAAGACTCACGATTTCACTCAAAATCTAGTTTTCAAAATTTTCTGATAACAATATCGTTACAATTCTTTCTAGGTTCTTCACCCATTTTTTATCTCCAACAATAACATGATAATGCCTTTATAATGGGGTGCATAAACAATGAGAAAGGCTCACGAATTTGGCTCAAAAGTGCATTTTCCTAATAGGTATAGTTTGCTGCTCGCAGATTCTACACTTGGGTCACGAGTTCCCTACTGAACCTATACAAACACATCCATCTTGCTTTTAAAAGAACAATGTACAATGCAGTCATGACAAAAACTATGCTAAGCAGTGGTCGTTGGACTTAGCATAAGACGAGAAGAAAAATGAAATAAAGTAATTGATATAGCTCTTTCAAGAGATTCATGAGCAGTGTATCTCTTGGACCATCTCCCGACATAGCCAACACATCTAGATTGAAGATTGTACGAAGATGAAAGAAAAGAATTCACATTATTTCATTAACCAAATAATTACATTTTCTTTAGAACCATAGATTTAAAGAATACCTTAAAGTCATCTAGGTCAAGAATAAGTGGTAGGGAGCCAACAAATGAAATGGGCTCAATCGGTCTCATAGAAGAAATCATGCAAAAAGACAAGCAATTTGATGATTGGGCTCAATTAGTGTCCTGGATCAGCAGTTGATGTAGATATAATGAATAATAGTTTTAATTGTTTGATAGTCACATTTCATGTCATAAGAGATCTGATCGGTAGAAAAGAGAATAATTAAAAAACAATATCTTTCAAAGGAAAAACAAAATGGAAATTTATTCAAAGAGAATGTTTGAGAAACTACAAAACTTGGCAACCAAATCAGAAAAGATGATTTCTTCTAGGACCTGCTAAATGCTCTTGCAATCACCTCAACCTGTTGAATTTAGAACATTCATCATCAACAGAAAAGGAAGAAATGAACTTAACAACAATGACAATAAAAAAGGCCGCGTGCCTGTGTTAAAATATTTCTCCATCTTGTTTAATTTATGTCCATTGTTTGAATGTCATTCAATAAATAGTACTATAGGTAATTACATTCATAGGTAAAGGAAGTGCCCAAGTTCAAACGATCCAAATGGGGCGTAAGCGGAACAACAATTATAGTTCAGTCACACATTTATCTCATGATCAAGACCATCAGTAGAACGTGGACCTGTTACAAATCCCCACCCTCCTTCCACCCAAATCAGAAAGGCTTTTCCATAGATAAATAAAAAAAGTTACATTTTCTTGTGGAAAATTGTATGTTTCAAACGGTGGAAATGAAGTCCACAGAAAACCGAATGTGCCCATACTTATAGAAGATGACAATGGCAACTGAAAAGATCTCTATTCGTGGATTATTATAAGTGATATGTGAAAGAAAATAACAAATTATAATCCTTGTACATCATCGCCTTTGCTATTTACAATAGCATTGAGGGAAAGAATTTCCGTTGTTGTCAATATCTATTTGTGGGCTATTGGGTGGGCCACAATTGTCACACCCTTTGTGATGAGAAAAGGCAATCGCATCGTCGTATTATTATGTTTTAAATGCTTCAGAAGCTTCAATGTCCCAATCTCCCTCTTTAACTAACACCATCAACTCATCCACCCAAAACTCACACCCACACACACAAACAGAGAGAGAGAGATATCTTATATGAAATTTGAAATAGAGACTAAGAAACAAAACCAAAACATGGAAAAAGAGTTACCTCGTATAGTCTTACGACGTGCAGGCCCTTAAGAAGCTTTAGATGTACTGATCTCCTCATTTATCTGCAAAAGAACACCATTAACTACTCTCATCAACCAATTACTCTCCAAGAGATTACCATAATTTAACAAACCAAGAACAGATATTCGCAAGAAAAATCTCTCCATGAGAATATAAAAATCATAAAAACCAAATGAAGAAGAAGAAAAATAAAAAACGCATTTCTCAACTGCTAACAATCTTCAACCATAATTTCTAATACATAATGATCTTTCTAATACATAATGATCTTTCCTGCACTTTCCTGAGAGCAAACCTCTTTCAATTGGATCCGAAAATGTCCACACAAACAATTGTGATTAAACAATTAAACACACCCATTCCTCTCAAACCCAAATCCAAATTTTAGAACAAGTTCAAGATGAGAATGAAAAAAAGGACACCCAGATTGGATTAAGAAGAAGAAAGATAAAAAAATTACAAAAATGGGCAACATAAGTTAAATTCAAAGTGGAAGACGATACTAATTCAAATCCCATCTATAAATCCCAGAAATCCAAAAATGGGGATGAAATAAAAAATACCCAAGATCCGATTTAGATTGAAAGAGAGAGAGAGACCCTCTGCCTCTTCCCATAGTTAATCAACTTAATAAAAAAACAAGAGCAAGTAGAAATATGAACAACATACCTGACGATCCAATCGATGATGTCTCTCTCTCCCTAAACAGATTTAGGGAGTTATTCGACCTTCAAATAGGCAGGATGAGGGCAAGAGAGAGGAGGGAGCAGAGGAGAAAGAGAGAAAAGGCGGGATAGGAGAAAGTTGGCAAAGAGAAGAAGAACGAAATCATTAGATTGAGGTGCTAGGGTTATAATTCCATGACGATTTCGTTCGCAGAATGAGGGGCACAAGAGTCCAAAATACGTGTACGAACACCAATACGGGTGTTTTGGTGTATTTTTGTTTTAAATGGGCTAATACCTGTTTTGCAACACTTTTTTGGTAAAAATCTCATCTTTTTATATATAGAAAGCTTATGTTGTAGCCCCAAAAAAAAGGGGGGGGAGCCATGCTCTATGGTTCAGAAAAAAATACAAATCAATTAAAAAGAAAAGAAACTTGAAATTGAACGTGAAACTAGACCTGGTACTCGAACTGGAACATGTTTTGAGCCGGAATTGAAACCATCCTTGGGTTAACGGTTCGAGTTCCATTTCCAGTGTGGAACTGGCTTTGACCCGAGCCATTTGTATCCCTAAGTTAAGGTAATAGACCATAAGTTAGAATCCCTAGGCCCTGACCCAATTTTTGATAGAGAAAAAGAAACCACCCACTGAATTCAGGTTCTATTTCTTGGTGGTTTTTTTTTTTTGGGTAAGAAGATCAGGTTTTAGTGGACAGTTGATTGCCAGTGATGCCTCAAAGCTTGGACCGCTCATCCATTATAAGAAATGTGGGCTGGTCTAGGCAAAACCTACCAAGCCCAGCTCTTATTGGGCCAGGACTATGTAGCTTTTGTATTGCTCGAGTCAATGGAGAGCCTTTCTTAATAGTTATCAGTGAATTTCCTATCACTGATAACTATTAAGAAAGGCCCTTATTGGGCCAGGACTACGTAGCTTTTGGATGGATTGTGAACTGATGTAAAGTGAGGTGAAGCATAAAAAAAAAGAGAGAATAAAATATAAGGGGTTATAATGATCTTTTATTTTTAGTAGCTTGATAGGGAATCTTTTTTACATTTGTGTTAGAAGAGGATTCTTTTTTTGGCATTTAGGTTCAGTTTGGCATCTCTGAAATTTACCTCTTATTGTCTTAAACCGGTTTAAAACAGACATTAGAGCGTTTGGGAATGCATTTTAGTGTGTATATTTGAAAAGGGAATAAGACAAAAAATGTCTTTTTCATGTAGTCAAGAAAGTGGCTTGATTTCAAAAAGACATACATGTCCTAAGCGGAAAGACATTGCCATGAACAATGAAATGGACACAGTAAAATGGTTGGCGAGGCATGGCCCGTTTGACATGCCTATGCCCCGATAGTGGTAAAAAGGTCATGTCAAGCAAATCCAGGAGAGGCATGCATATCGTAGTAGATACCCTTATATCTAAAGTGGGATTTGTGCTTTCATCCATATTATCTTCATCATCTGTGTTCTTCTGTTCTCTCTCTGCCTAGATTTTTTTCAAGTCCTTTTCTGTGGGTTGGGTGGTTTCTATCATCTCAGCTGATACCAACATCTATGGAAAAAGAAGTAAAGCAAAAATAAAAGCCAACCTTGCACAAAGTCTATGAGCAGTGATGATGGCTCTTGATAAGACTTCCTTTTCATTATTAATTATAATTGTCATGTATGTGAAAATTTTGTACTCGTATTCTTCTATTTCTCTGCTGTAAATAATATTACAGGAGAGTCTAAAACGAATCATGAGTATTGTATACTATTGAAATTTATAACAAACAACGTACACAAGGGATGCTTGGTTGGCAACCCCACATGTCATCTAGTTATCCAAGATCAATTCCTCAGTGTGCCACTCTTCTCATGTGTATGTGTGCTATCCTTTCCACTTTGTGACTTCCTCTTCCCATTTACGTATGAGCTATCTTTCTCATTTTGTTTGCTCTATGTATAATTTCAAAGAGAGATATCGATTCCATAATTTCACCGTAGTTGTCATGAGAGGAAATCCTCTCAATATACATGTAAATAAGATTACTCAAAATTTAATAACCTAAAATCTGTGATAAACTGCTAAGAATCCAATCTAACCTTATCTCTAACGTCCCCCTCAATTACATAATCCTTTTTGGGAAAGCGTCTGTAGTTGTTAACATAAATAAAATGAAATCATTTGATCTCTGAACATAAGTGGTAGTTTTTTAAAATAGAAACAACCATTATGTCTTCCTGGTGATTATCATTTCTCAATGGATCCACACCACTGTCGCAACCGTTTTCTTTTGAGTCGTCAACGCTGGTGACCTATTGGATCAGATCGGTCGCGATTTCTTGTAGAAATTTTTCTCGTGTAATTTGTTGAAAATAGCGAGTTTGTAAGGCTTAGGTACTTGGATGGATGTATTAGAGAGGATGTTTGTCGTTGTTGAGAGGAAAATAAAATTGACGGTTAATGATAGGATCATGCGATTGCAAGATCATCATGAGCCCTGACTTTAATATGCTAAAGAATCTCTAAGAGAGATATCCATTTCATAATTTTCTAGTCCTCTAAATTTAATGATAGGATCATGCAATTGCAAGATCATCATGAGCCCTGACTTTAATACTCTAAAGAATCTCTAAGAGAGATATCCATTTCATAATTTTATGGTCCTCTAAATTTATACATGTAATAAAAATATTATTCAAAGCTTAAATTGATCTAAAATCTCTAACAATGCACAAACAATCCAATCTAATCTTATCTCTAACATATCAATATTTATAACTTTCTTGGGTCCCAAAGGCCAGGGTACGAGAAAAAAAGGAGCATACAAGAATTAAGGCTTTGTTTTTGTGCATAATTACATGTTCCAACATCTACAAAGAGGCAGTTTACAGGAAAATCACACAAAATCATGTAATTACAATGGAGTTTCTCTCACTTTCTAAATATAATTTCAGAAGGCACTGCACAACCATGTAGATGTCTACAGTCCAAAACGCCTTGTCTCGTTGCCTCTGAAAATGGCTAAAATATGGAGCATAAGGAGGCAAGGGTAATTTTTAAAGTAGTTGAGATGGATCTCAATGGGTCAAAAACAAGAGAAAAGAAGGAGTTGTATGATGAGATAGAGTTTTTTTCAAAAAGATGAAGAAGGAAATGTTCCAAACATTAAATGGATTCTCAAATCACTACAAGAAATTTAGGCTGTTGTGACGAAATCTGAAGACGAATTTTTTTTTTGTCTTAAAAGAACACCCAAAGGGGACGAAATATAAATTTTGTCGTCTATTTTCATTTTTGTCAAAAGTATTGGAGACGAAAACAAAATTTCGTCTACAAAAAGTTGGCGCCAATTATTTTAGCTCATTAGAGACGAAAATTGTTGTCATAAAATATAAATTTTTTTTGCGACGAACGTAATTCGTCACCAATAAGGATAAGTTATGGAAGACGAACATATTTCGTCACCAAAATAAGGCGCCAATTTCATTTGCTTTTGGCCCGGATTATTTTAGCTCATTGGAGACAAACATTTTTGTCACAAAATATATATTTTTTTTTTGTGACGAACTTAATTCGTCGCTAATAAGGATAAGTTATGGAAGGCGAAAATATTTCGTCACTAGAATAAGGTGCCAAATTATTTTAGCTCATTGGAGACGAAAATTTTTGTCACAAAATATAATTTATTTTGCGACGAACGTAATTCGTCACCAATAAGGATAAGTTATAGATAACGAACATATTTCGTCACCAAAATAAGACACCAATTTCATTTGCTTTGGCGCGAATTATTTTAGCTCATTGGAGACGAAAATTTTTGTCACAAAATATAATTTGTTTTTGTGACGAACATAATTCGTCACTATTAAGGATAAGTTATGGAAGACGAAAATATTTGGTCACCAAAATAAGACGCCAATTTCATTTGCGGTGGCACCAATTTCGTTCGCACTTGAGCTTATTCCTCTCTTACAAGTATTGCTTTGGAAAAGCCTTTAAAATGACTAAAATGGGCCCCCAAGGCCCTAACGTCCATCCCCCTCCCCCACCCCCACCCCAATCCAACGCCTCTTTTCCAAAACCGATTTCCCCCTTTGTCCCTCCATCTATCCCGGTCTCTCTTTTCCAAAACTCATTTCCCCCTTTTCCAAAACCCTTTCCAGAAGATGAGAGAAGAACCATTTTCCCCATTTTCCAAAATCCTTTTCCAACATCTCCCACCCATCGTCTCAAGCAACAACCCCATGGCTCATTGACCCCCATCAATCATCATCACCCTCCATCAACACACGCAGTGCAGACCCATCCCTGATCGGTGATCCCTCTCATCTCTACTTCTCTCAGTCTCTCTCGCCTAGAATTCCCAGACGCAGCCACCATCAGCAATCACCATCATTTGTGCCCATCCTCCTCCATCCAGGAGTCTACCACCGCCAGGTACACCTACCTCTTTGAGTCTCTGTTACTGTGAGAACTTGGTCCGGGCAGTACCCTTAACCACGGGGCGTAGCGTGTCAACCATGGGCTTCAAACGGTGAGTCTCCGTTAGCCCACATCAGAAATATCCAAGTCCTGACCTAGGACTTATAAGTCAAACCCCGTATTAACTTAGCGTGAGGCTTTTTAAAACCATGCGTCCTCAAAAATCGTAAGAACTCCGAAGTTAAGCGTGCTTGGGCGGGAGCAGTATTAGGATGGGTGACCTCCTGGGAAGTCCTCGCGCGTGCACATGGGCCAAAGCAGACAATTTCATGTTGAGTTGGGCGGGGCTGTGACAGTTGGTATCAGAGCCGAGGACAACTCTATTTCTAGTGGGGGAGAATGTGAGATCTTGGTCTGGTGGTACCCTTAACAACTAGGTGTAGCGTGTCACTCACGGGCTTCAAACGGCGAGTCTACGATAGCCTGCATCGGAAATATCCAAGTCTTGACCATGGGCTTATAACTTAAACCCCGTATTAACTTAGCATGAGGCTTTTTAAAACTGTGCTGCCCCGGAAATCGTAAGAACTCCGAAGTTAATCGTGCTCGGGCGGACAATTTCATGCTGAGTTGGGCGGGGCTATGACAGTTGGTATCAAAGCCGAGGACGACTCTATTTCTAGTGGGGGAGAATGTGAGATCTTGATCTGGGCGGTACCCTTAACAACTGGGCGTAGCGTGTCAATCACGGGCTTCAAACGGCAAGTCTACGATAGCCTGCATCGGAAATATCCAAGTCCTGACCATGGGCTTATAAGTTAAACCCCGTATTAACTTAGCGTGAGGCTTTTTAAAACTGTGCGGCCCCGAAAATCATAAGAACTCCAAAGTTAAGTGTGCTTGGGTGGGAGCAGTACTAGGATGGTTGACCTCTTGGGAAGTCCTTGCACGTACACGTGGGCCAAAGCGGACATTTTCATGCTAAGTTGGGCGAGGCTGTGACAGTTGGTATCAGAGCCGAGGACGGCTCTATTTCTAGTGGGGGAGAATGTGAGATCCTAGTCCGGACGGTACTCTTAACCACGGGGCGTAGCGTGTCAACCATGGGCTTTAAACGATGAGTCTCCGTTAGCCCGCATCGGAAATATCCAAGTCTTAACCATGGCTTATAAGTCAAACCCCGTATTAACTTAACATGAAGTCTTCTACAATCGTGCGGCTCCAAAAATCGTAAGAACTCTAAAGTTAAGCGTGCTCAGGCAGGAGCAGTACTAGGATGGGTGACCTCTTGGGAAGTCCTTGAGTTGGGCGGGGGGTAAATGTGACAAAAAAATTTCGTCTCTATTTCTTATATTTATGACAAAATATCTTTGTCTCTAATTTCTTCCTTTAATGACAAAATATTTTGTCACTAATTACTTACAAGTATATTTCCAACATAGTGTATTGGAGACGAAAAAAAATTGCTTGTTTCCAACAGTGTATTGGAGACAAAAAAAAATCGTCACCAATTTATCTTTTTCAGTGATGAATTTGTTTTTCGTCTCCAATACCTTTTAGCGACAAGGCTTTGGCGACGAAACGGGTGACGAAAAATTTTCGTCTCAATTAGTTTTGGTGATGAAATATGTACATTTTGGGACAAATTTGTGTCGTCCTTAAACCTCAAATTTCTTATAGTGAATGGAAGGAAGAAGGGATTCAAAATGTTGCTATTTATAACATGACGTGGGTTCTCAAGAGGGTGAAGATAGGATCAAAGTAGGAAATGGGTTTTCTAAAGAAGTCACTAGTATTTTTGTGAAAAAGTGCTTATGTGGAATCTCAATGGATTACCAAACAAAGAATGAGTTCTTTGAGGAGATGGATTTTGTCAAGTTGAATTGATCTACAAATGAAGTGGGTCCTCAAAAGGATGTAAACAGGATCGAAGTTGGTGATGTTCCAAATATGAGGTCGGCTCTGTATTTGAATATGCAAATCATGGAATCAGCGCAAACTGTAGGTTGTAGATACAACGGAAGCATGATCTTTAAGAGTTAGCTACTACAAACGCGATAAGGATTGCATCGGCTTAAATCAAGCACTAGTGGTGGGGATCTGTGACCGTCTACGAGAGATCAGTCACATGTAATTCACTCTTCAAGATCCAAGGGCAATGATGGACACCCTGGATGTAGAAGATGATGAGGGAGAATAGTAGATCTAGTGGAAGATGTATTTTTGAAAGTTATTCTAATTGATATCTCTCATGTCTATATATATCCTTTTGGGGGCATTAGTGATAATCTCTCTATTCAAGTTCGAATTGAGAGATGATAAAGAATAATAGATTGGATCAAGCTCTCTCAATTTAAATTTGAATGTAGATATGATAAGGTTAGATAGTTGGATAAAACTCAAACTAATCTTATCCATGTCACCATTAGATTCCTTGTGAGGGGTGTCTCTTTGTGAGTGGGGTCCACCCACATGTAAACACAAGTGGGCCCCATCACAAATGCCAACATCTCCCACTCGCACTAAACAAGTTTCATCCCATTAGATCACTAATTTCCATCATCAAATTCCACAAAGTAAAAATGGGCCTGAAGAGTGGGACCTCCACGATGCCTATTCACGGAGAGAATGTAAACTAAGTCGCCATCTGACTAGAATACACCAACTCACCGACACATTAGTCTGCCCTAGACACTCGCATGACCACACCGGATTGGATATTGACTCATACCCTTCAGTCATGTTCAACTCACATACGTGCTTATTCAACTTATCGAGTAATAAAAAAAACTCTTTACAAACATTTCTTTTTATAAAATAAGATATTTATACATATATATAATTTAAATATTGTTTGAAATTTTTCAAAATACTCGATATAGCCCGGGCTGATAAGTATCGTAAGCACGTATAAACTAGAGTGTGATGTCAATGGGTCTTCCCATGGACTTACGAGGGTTAGAATCAACCAAGCAACTTTCCTAGCACGACAACTCGTAGGCTCCTATGTTGCCGTGGCACAACCGCAGCTAAAGTAGCAATACCGATCTCATCTTTCCAACGTAGAGGTTGGTATAAGGGCACAAGAGCCTCAAGAATTAGTTCACACAATAACTAACTCCAAGCTCAAGAGTCACCTACGGGACTAACTCTCGCATAACAAATAGGATTCTCGTAAGTAGGTCCTTAAACACACATGCCTGTAAACACGCGTCGCAGTGTGAAAATGCATTAGTTCCACAACTGAGCTTATGCTAACATTGCACCGATTCACTACTGCGTAAGTAGATCGTCACAAACACAACCACGCTTGGTTTTTAAAATAGGCTATATGACTTATTAGGGTGTGATTTGTCCGACGACTAATGCTAAGTCTCATTCAGTCTTGTGACCCACATCACCCCTAATGCACACAAGATTGAGTCGGCATTCCGGCCCATACATCTGT
This sequence comes from Cinnamomum chago, assembly GCA_038049695.1. NCBI lineage: Eukaryota > Viridiplantae > Streptophyta > Magnoliopsida > Laurales > Lauraceae > Cinnamomum > Cinnamomum chago. The sequence goes on along the minus strand of CP142462.1, from coordinate 21,132,800 downwards.
ACCCATCAATGAGATCCATATTGGCCTAATCAGCATACCATACAAGTGTATGCACCTCATCCTATCAGTCACTAAGACATAAAGGGCGGTCTTTATCTATGCGAGTGGATGACCTCACTTGTTTGGTGCCATGTGTGCATATAATACACACGCTTATTGTGTAAGTTGCCAATGTAAAGTATATGCACATGCATGAGTGAAGAAATATAACACGCATATAATCACAAACAAAAAAAAAAACTTTTATTAAAACAAGTCCAATACACTCTCACTGAAAAAGAGGATTACATATATTGCATTCCCATACGCTTTACATGAATAACGAATAGTTCTCGTGCCAAGGGTTTGGTCATCGGGTCAGCAATCATTTCCAAAGATGGTGCATGAGATATTGCTATCTCTCTTGCTTCTACTTGTTCACGGATAAAATGCCACTTTCGTTTGATATGTTTTGCCTTCTGATGAAGCTGGGGTCTTTTGCCAAGCATATAGTAGTTGTACTATCTATTCTCAATGGAATGGGATAACGGGCAATGGATACTAGTCCCAAATCCAACAGAAAACGGCGAATCCATACGGCCTCCATGGCCGCTAGTGCGCAAGAAACATCTTCGGCCTCCGTGGTCGACATGACCGTACACTCCTGCTTCTTACTGGACCATGAAATGACTCCCCCGCCCAGTAAGAACACATATCCCGATGTGGATTTGCTGTCGTCAAGATCATCCGAAAAGGATGAGTCACTATATGCCAATAAACTCAAGCTACCACCGTGTTAGCAAAGAATCATATCTTTTGTTCCCTTTAAATATCAGAAGATTCGTTTGACGACATTCCAATGAGCAATACTTGGGCTACTTTGAAACAGACTAACCAACCCAATCGCATAGCAAATATCGGGGTGTGTGCACAACATAGCATACATTAAACTTCCTAGAGCGCTAGCATAGGGTATGGAAGCCATTCTTTTTGTTTTAGCATCAGTTTGAGGACATTGCATTACACTTAATTTGCAACCCTTATCAATCGGGGTCTCAACGGGACTAGCATTGGCCATTCTAAATTTTTCTAAAATTTTTTCAATGTAAGTTGTTTGGGATAGGCCAAGAATGCGCTTTGTACGATTCCGTGTAACCCAAAAATGAACTCAGCCTCACCCAAATCTTTCATTTTAAAAATAGTTGACAACCAATCTTTGGTCTCAATTAAAAATACAATATCATTGCAAGCCAAAAGAATATCATCAACGTAAAGTGACAACAACACAAATTTATGTTTAGATCGCTTAATATAAACGCAATGATCTTCGTAACACATGGAGAAACCATTTGACATGATTGTATTATGAAACTTTTTGTACAATTGTCTCGAGGATTGTTTAACGTCATAGATAGATTTATGGAGTTTACAAACTTTATCCTCATGGCCTTTTTCCACATATCCTATCGGTTGTTTCATGTATATTTCCCCTTCAAGATCACCGTTTAAAAATGCGGTCTTAACATCCATCTGGTGTAGTTCTAAATCCATGTGGGCCACAATAGATAAGATCATGTGAACAGAAGAAAATCGCACCATAGGGGAGAAAGTTTCTTCATAATCCACACCTTCTTTTTGTGTGAACCCCTTAGCCACAAGCCTAGCTTTAAATTTGTGTATGGTCTAAATCGTTGGATTGGTGGTTTGTGTAGTTATATGTTGCAAGTTGTCATCAATTGCCAGTTCGATGTTTTAGTAACCGATAATTATACGTTGCTGTACATAAACATCAATAGGACCAGATGTTTTAGTAATTGAGTTGGACCTCAATCTTATATTTGAACCAGGCTTGAATTAAGTGATACAAAACCCACAGCCTACTCTGAAAAGGTAGTACTTGAAATTTGCCCAAGCAAGTGAATGGAAGGGATGGGCAAGTGAAGAAAGCTCAGCCCAGCCCAATTGACTAAAAGGGTGGACTGGAGCTTGACGTGTTTGTGATTAGCTGGGTTGGGCTCAGACCATAAACTACATTATGTCATAGATCCGTCCCACTTGCTTGATATTGTCTGTTTTGGGCCTTTGACCCGCACGGTTTTGTTTTTGGGCTGGCCCGTAGGCATCCCAAAAGGCCTTAACTGCAACAGGCGGGGGTCCTGACTTATAGCGATCCCCACCACTCAGAGGAGAGCCGCCCTCGTCTCTGATACCAATGTAGGTTGTAGATGTAGCAGAAGTAGGATCTTTAAGAGCTGGTTGCTACAAACACGATAAGGATTGCATCGGCTTGAATCAGGCACTAGTTGTAGAGATCTGTGACCGTCTATGAGAGATCAGTCAGATGTAATTCACTCTTCAATATCTAAGGGCAATGATGGAGACCCTAGATGTAGAAGATGATGAGGGAGAATAGTAGATCTAGTGAAAGATGTATTGTTGAAAGTTATTCCAATTGATATCTCTGATGTCTATATATAGCCTTTTGGGGGCATGAGTGATAAGATCTCTATTCAAGTTCGAATTGAGAGACGGTAAGGAATAATAGATTGGATCAAACTCTCTCAATTTGAATTTGAATAGAGATATGATAAGGATAGAGAGTTGGATAAAACTCAAACTATTCTTATCCATATTACCATGAGATTCCTTGTAAGGGGTGTCTCTTTGTGAGTGGGGTCCACCCACATGTAAACACAAGTGTGCCCCATCACAAATGCCAACATCAACCCTATTGGTATTTGATAGAATCCATCGACTTTCATGTGATGTCAGACTTTCATCCTCGAGAAGAAGTAACGATTGACATAGGCCAGACCCACAAAGCCCGGTTTGTAATGGGGCAACACTATTTGGCCTTTTGTACAGATCTAGTCCTTGAAGAGCCTCTCTTGCATGTTGTTAGCGTTAGATTGTATCTCTTCAATACAGTGGATAATACGAATAAATTGATTAATTTTATTAATTATAATTTACTATTTCATGCTTTGTTCAACTGCTATAATAGGTGGAAATCGTTAGATGGTAGGGGGTGAAAAATCATATTTAGTGGCGGAAAAAAAAACTCCTGGCTGCTAGCTAAATGTGAATTTTGGCAGCGGAATAAAAACCGCCGCTAATTTTTTCCATGTCCACATGAGTTGACATGGATGGGACATCTGTGATATCAGCCAACATGGGAGAAGAAAGAGACCACGAGATTTATGCATGTGAGACTAGGAGCTAGATTCATGTTTGCGCGTCTCAGAAATGGGTTTAGGAGAGTGAAGTCGTGGTATGGGTGCAGGGGTTGAGGACTTACATTTTGGATTTTACGAGTCACATTATCTTGCCAGAGAAAAAAAAATCACTTTTATCTCTTGTCAGTTTCAAAATAAAATAAAATAAAAAGGGATTTTGTAAATGCACCCACCCTATTTAGTATTTGCACCCACCCTAGCTATGGCCACCATTTGAAAAGAGTCACATCTATCATTCAAGCCTTTGACCGGCAGCTGTCACATTCTACACGACCACGTGGAGCCGGCAACCGATGGACTTGTAGATGAATAGAATAGTCGATATTGAAACCCACGTCGCAAATCAACTCCTATGGAATTTGGGCGTCAGAAATGGGTATTTTGGGCCTGGATCATTGGTTCATTGAATTGGACCTATCTGAAGATTTTCATCTTCATTGAAAGCTCTTTCCCATCCATATACGAGGGGAGATTTACAGTTTACACAATACCAATTTCCTCAGTCCATCATACAATTTTCACTGCCCCATCCATTTATGTCAACCAATATCAGGCTCAACACAGTCAGTTAGAACTGGGCCTCAAGCAACCCACCCCTGCAGTGATAATGGCAGGATTGTATTTGCAATGACATGTATCAATGAACAATGTGTCCCAATAGCCCAAATTAGAGAGATACGGAAAAAAAAAAAATTTGTGCCCCAAGTCAAAATTGTGTCCCAATGAGCAATGTGTTCCAATAGCTTTTCACTGTCTGAGAAAGAATAGCTTGAAAAAGAATAAAAAAAAAAAAACAGAAAGGAACTGGACATGAATAAAGCATAAGACAAACACCCGACAGGCCACGATCTCATCCTCCCAAGGAGTCTGAAAACAAATTTATTCAAACATATTAAAACATATTACATTCTTAATTTTCCAACACAATGGTTTCAGAAGGAAACCGAGAACGCATATATTGCATGAACGCATTAATTCGCTCCGTATACGGGGTAGCCCATGCAGCTGCACAATCATGCCTGAAGTAAACCCATTGATGCATAATTGTCACTGATGCATAAATCCACCAAAATGAGGATTTTCAAAGACCCAAGTCTTCAGGGATTTATAATCGCTACACGTGGTTTTTGCACAATTTTGTGAAAATCCGGTGAGGATTCCCCAAAGATTTGTTTTCCACCGAAAATTGTTTAGATTCTTTGTGGAGCTCACTTTTTTGTTGTTTGATGCACCAATATCTCTATAAAAAAAAAAATGAACCGATTGCCCTCGATAGAGAGGATCTCAACTTCCTACGCAAAATTCCTCTCTACCATGAAACCTACCAGTGACTGCAAAATCATCTCGTCCAAAAAACACACCCTCAAAGTTGCAAACTTTGTTATATAGCCGGGCCTCTCAGAAATTCTGGATTAGGAGCGGCTTTATAATTATAGTCATTTGTTTGAGGATCCCATATGTCAATGGTTTTATAAAGCACTTAATTGCATCACCTGTTTAACTTGGGAGGCCTTATTCTTCATGGACGAATTTTCTTCTTATAGAGAAAGGGTTGAATAGGTAACATTTGATTATCATCTGTTTAAGGTTCCCAAAGCTCAATGGTTTTAACTTTCAACAGGCACTTGAAGCTCAATGGTTTTAACTTTTAACAGGCACTTGCTGTATCATATTTAACTCTAGGGCCCTTAAACAGCTGTTTACCATCAATTGAAAGGTGAAGGCTCCAAGTCCAGAACCAACCTGTATCTGACCCATTTATTAAATAGGTCAAACTGACTTAACCCCTCATCCAACCTATATAAACTTTGGCTCAGTGTGGGTCAGGTTTGAGTTTTGCCGCCCCTTAATTGATTCAAATTGCCCAAATCAAATGTCAATGTTGGCACTGACTCTAATTTCATTGTAGTTGAGGTGCAAAACATTGATGGATGGATATATATGTGAAACATAGGGTTTTATTTTCTACAGATTGTCATCTATTAATTTCTCCATTCCCAGTAAAATTTAGGCCAATGCTAACAAAAAGAGAGCAGTACAATGTGATAATTTTACTTAAACCAAGTTGAACTCCACAAAAATTAACAAACTCTGATTATAGCTACCACTAGCACCACACTGACAGCAGATGGCATTTAAAAGAGTAGGGGGAGACATGGCAATCATGTCCTCATGGGTAACATTGGACCTGGCCAAAACTCATTCAAGCCTGCTCTATATGGTTATGGGGGCCGAGATTAAAGCCCATAACCAACCATGGGCTTGTGACCCATGTCCTGCTCCAGCCCAAGCACAAAGTTTTCGCCGTTCGTGGTAAATATATTGGGCTGGGCCAGAACATAAAAGCATATATATAGGCCCAAGCCTTGCCAATTTAAGAAACGGGTCAGTAAATTATGCCCAAGTTTGGAAGAAGAAGAGGAGGAGGAGCCCAAACCCAGCCCATATGTGGTCTAGCAATGAGAATCCTCCGTACATGGATGGCATCATTTTTCAAAGTTTCAGTCAAGGTCAAAATTAGGGTAAAAATCAAAATAGGCTAAGCTATCATTAGGGTGTAATGAGCTTAAATTGAGATCAGGGCTACATGTGATGTGAGAGACCATGAGCCAAAAAGCTTTCATGGATGTTCCATGGACTCAATGACCTTGACTCCAATATCATAATTCCATTAAATGTGAGAGAGAAGGGGAGGGACAAGGAAAGATGCCTGGAGACATCATATCACCGTCCAATCGTGGTCGGTTGGTGTTATAAAACTACTATGGGCCGTACACCCACCCTCCATAGGGTGGGTGCAAATACCACAACCCAAAAAAAAAAAAAAAACTGAAGACCTAGCTGTCAGGATTTAGACAGCGGCATAGTTGATATTCCAACTAACCTTACCTACAGCCCCCGCAATCTCATGAAATAAATGACTTAGTCGGTGGCGTGCATGGCCATAAAGTTATTCAAACTTCAAAGCAACTCCGTGGCTCGTTATCTCCTCGGATTTTTATGGATTCGCAATCGTTTTCTTGTTTACGAGTCAGTTGAGATAGAAGTCAAGCATATGCATGAATAAGGGCCACCCATGAATGTACTCATTTCAAGCCCAGGCATGAATGAGGCCCACCAATGAAACATGAGTCGGTTGAAATAGAAGTCATGCTCGGGCCGCCAGTGAAGTCCAGGCTGTCCAGCTCAGGCTTAAATAAGGACCACCAATGAAATTAACATGAGTCGGTTGAAATAGAAGTCAAGCTCGGGCCACCAATGAACATGGGTAAGTTGAAATAGAGGTCAAGCTCAGGCATGAATAAGGGCGACAAATGGAAGTAATGTCGAGCTTAGTTATAAACTTTTTTTTTTTAATTTAGAATAATATTAGAAACTTTCAAATGAAAATTAATTTGTTGGTGGTTATTATTTAGATTAATCCTAATTTAATGTGAGTGCAAATTCACTGACGACTAGTGAGTTTGAAGGGATCAGATTTATCATGAGGTATCCCAGTGGAGGTAAAAAGGTCCTGTCAAGCAAATCCGTGAGATGTATGTCTCAGTAGATACCCCTATAAGGTGGGATTTGCCCTTTCATCCATTTTATCTTCACATATTTGTGTTCTTCTGTTTTGTCACTGTCTAGATTTTTTCAAGTCCTTTTTTGTGGGGTTGTGTGGTTTTTGTGAGCTTAGCTGATGCCAACATCTATGGGAAAAGAAGTAAAGTAGAAATAAAAGCCAACCAAAAAAATAATGCGAAAACAGATCACCCTATTTGGACCACTCAAGGGGTGCCACATGGGGGAGAGATGTCATATCAATGACATCTGATCTCCTCTTCCAAAAATAAATAAATAAATAAATCTTTCCCAAGTGGCACCCTCTTATTGATCCAAAAAGGACTTTCCAGTTTGAATCCATTTCCAAATTACGCAAAAAGTCTATAAACAGTGATGATGACACTTGATAAGACTTGCTTTTCATTATTAATTACAATTGTCTAGTATGTAAAAATAAAAATTTGTGTATCCTTGCCCATGGGTAGGCACGACCCGAACCAGCCCAGTCTGGCCCGTGTCAGGCACGGCCCTGACACAGCTGGGACGTGGCTTAGATGTTGTCACAGCCGTTTTGCATCGCTTTGCCGACTCCAGTTAGATGGAATATGGCAATGGAAAATGAAGATGATTTAGTATTGAAATTTCTTAAATTTAAAAGTTCGGATTTTATTAAATATTACAAGTTGTGTATGAGTGCGAAATGCAGAATACATATGATCAACATTCAATTAAAAAGAAAAAAAGAAAAAAGGAAAACGAGAGGAATCACATAAGGTTACATGGTTTGGCAATGTGACTATAAATCTCTCTACACTCTCTCTTAAGCCCCAAAAAGGCCCCTTACAAATACCAAATACCATTGACCTAAAACTTGATAGTTGGTCCCAATGGACCAATCTAGTTAACCTCCAATAAGAGACATAAACCCGATCGACATATGTCAAACAAGAAAAGTTGAGCTGTCAATCACTAGGCCTGAATTTATTTGTGCGGGGATTCTGAACCACAGAGTTCAAAAACTCTGACTCCACTCGCCTTGACACCGTTGAGTCAACTTGGCTCAAGTGGCACTCTGTCAGATGAGCCCAACCGAGTTTCCCAAAAGTTTTGCTGAAATTTCCTGAGTAACTTGACATGCTGGACCTACTTGAAACACGTAATAATGTAAGTACAGGCCCTGCCCATTGATAACTATTGGGATTGTTACTCTGCATATAAGATTTATTGGGATAACTTGGGTCAAGTCAATACGTCCAGTTAAGCTAGACCTCTCTCTTTAGTCATTGACAAATGACAATCCAGCTGTAGTTTTTGGACTGCTGACATGAAGGTGGCCAAACATCAGAAATTTCAAGCCATGGGCTAGAAATTGGAAACTTGCTTTTCGTTCACAAATCAAGACTTAGGGCTGTTCATTTACTAGAATTCCTGACTAGAATTTTAGTGGTTGGGGTTTTTGGGGACATGATGTGTCCCTGGGGTTTTCAAATTCCATATTTCTTTACAGGAATTTATAAATTCCAGCACATGATAACCTTTAGGAATTCTTAGAATTCCACCTTCTTTGCATTTTGGTGGAATTCCAAAATGCTCATGCCCTTAGAAGGATTTTGGAATACCACCTTGTCTAGGAATTCAAGAATTCCCCAGACAAGAATTCTAGGAATTCTTGTAAGTGAACAGGTAGCCTTCTTGTCCACGATACATATGATAGCTTGGTTGAGCCCATATGCCGGTCAAATTAGACAGGTTACATACAGGTTGGGTTGCATGTAAGTTAAGATTTTCCATTTCCTAGTGGCAAACAGTTCAGGTTGGAAGGGAAATCTGCAACTTGACACCCGAATTGCAACTTATCTTATTATTAGATGGGATCAGACCCAGCTCCACCCGCTTGTGCAGGGCAGGAATTGTTGGCCCGCATTTGATTTGTGGCCGGTCGGAGGCGGGTCATATTACACAGTCAGATGTGGGGAAAGATCAGTAGTTAGATTGAAGTAAAAGCGGATACCTGATTCTCCGAGTAGCCAGAGGTTTCGGCCTGAGAAAAACTGGGTTTGGGACCTTCTTTAAATTCCGATAAATATATGGGTCTGGTTCCGGGACTTAAATGGGTCCGGTTTGAGATCGAATCAAGTAGGTTCCAACCCTGTGGACTCATGTAGCAAAAATATAAATAAAAGGAACCATGCTCTATGGTTCAGAAAAAAAAAAAAAAAAAAAAAAAAAAAAGAACAAATCAAGTAAAAAAAAAAAGAGAAAGTTGAAATTGGATCTGAAACTAGACCTGTTACTCGAACTGGAACATGTTTTGAGCGGAATTGAAACCATCCTTGGCTTAACGATTCCATTTCCATTTCCAGTGTGGAACTGGCTTTGACCCCCCTGCCCATTTGTATCCCTAAGTTTAGGTCATAGACCATAAGTCTGAATCCCTAGGCCCTGACCCAACTTTTCATAGAGAAAAAGAAACAACCCACTGAGATCAGGTTCTTTTTTTTTTTTTTCCGATAAGAAGATCAGGTTTTAGGGGACAGTCGATAGATGTCTGTTCCCCAGTGAGGCCCCAAAACTTGGACCACTCATCCATTACAAGAAATGTGGGCTGGCCTAGGCAAAACTTACCAAGCCCAGGTCTTATTGGGCCAGGACTGTGTGGCCTTTGTATTGCTCGAGTCAATGGAGAGCCTTTCTTAATAGTTATCAGTGAAAGAATGACATCATTTATAAGAAAAACAACGACAGCATGAAGGTTCCCTAAACATTATGTGTTAAAAAATTAATTATGGGTAGTATTTTCATGGTAACATAACCTTTTAGCTCGGTTTATGTCATGTAAAAATGTCCATTGTGCTTCAGTGGTGATCAATGTTGTTCGTTATTAGAGTCCATCACTGTTGCATCCTCATTCAATTTAAACTTTGTTAAAGCCTGTGATGCACTAGATAACGTACAATTGTCGAGATTTCTCCTAAAATCATGAGGTAATGTGGCTTGGAGAAAAAGAGGAGATTAAGGCTTGGATTAATGTGTAGATCTTATCAAAATGAGCATGCAAGTGAAAATGGATCGATTGAGTTCAAAAACGTCTAAACAATATTGGCCATCTATTCTAGTCAAAAGATTTGACCACAAATTGCTCTGCTTGACCCAACCCATTCAAAGCAAAAGCAAGAAAAAAAGAGAGGAAAGGACACCACTAATGGTTAATAATGTTTGGATGGACTGCGAATTGATGTAAAGTGAGGTGAAGCATATCAAATCAAAAGAGAATAAAATATATAGTGTTATGATAGTCTTTTATTTTTAGTTATTTCGATTGAGATTTTTTTTTACTTTTTGTGTAAAACGGTGAATTTTTTTCCTTTTTTTTTTTTTTGTCATTTAGTATAGAAAGGAGGTTGCTTTTTTACTATATTTTTTTTAAAAGAAGGAGGAAATTTTAAATTTGTATACTTTTGATATGACGCCTTGATCTTTTCTTTGTATGGTTAATGGAGGCTTTACCATACTTAAGTTTACTAATAAAGTGCCAAACACTACCTCATCATATACAAGTTAAAAATAAATAAAATAGTTAATTTTAATTAGTTTTAATCATTTTTTAACATAAGTTTCAATTCTCATCAAATGCAATATTAAGCATCCAGTAAATTGAGATGTGAAAGAAAAAAACCCAGGAAAGTAAGGATTCTTCTATAACTATGGTGAAGTCAAAGAAATAGTCTGCAGAAGCACTATTCTGTTAGGATTCAAAAGTTTAAGTAGATTAGCTAGTTGTCATGGACTAGGTGGAAATTTCCACGAAAGATACAAACAGGACCATCATTTTCATTTGTAAGTGGAAGTTGAACGATTCAATGAATTTCACTCTCGACTCGAGAGACATTGGGACATTATTTATTTATTGGGACGAAACGAGGATCTTCGAGTGGATTCAAGCTTGCATGCCACACCTATTTTCTCCCTTCTCTCAGTAGAGCTCTCTTTGATCAACAACGAAAAGTCCATAACTCTCTGAGAGAGAGAGAGGGAAATAAAAATGAAAGGGCGTCATTTATTATTGCTTTCTTTTCTTCTTCTTCTTGCAGGGACGACTCTTCCCAAGGGTGTTGCTCGAGCAAACTCAGCCTTAGTAGAGGGGCTCAATAATGAAGACCGGCCTTTTGCCATTTCTGAAAAAAATAGAATGTTTAAAGGTGATTGTGTGATTCGTAGATCACTTCAGTATGGAGGGCCGGGTACAGATGATCATGGTGAAGGTCACAGGTGATCTCTCTTACTCGCTTGGATCTTTTTAAAGTCTCACGTTTAAATTGAACTCCCTTTTAAAGAGTTCATTTGGAGTTTTTTGTTTGGTGAAAGGTTTAATAAACTCCTTGTTGGTGAAAGGTTTAATAGCAAGTCTCTTTGTTGCATCTGGCAGCTAGCTCTCGTAAACTGTTTACTTGTATTATCTAACAATTTCAAAAGCCTCTGCATTATTTGTTCTTACTCAAACCTCTCTTGACACAGCATTATTAGAAAAAAAAAAAGAAAGTAGATTAGTGAGGACAGGCTCTCTTCAAATATATAAATCTTGTCCTTTTTTTTCACCAATCAATCCTTAACCCACATGAATTATCTTCTTAGCTGACAAATGAATGACTGTTTGATGAGATAGAGTTCTTTTCAAAAGGATGAAGAAGGAAATGTTCCAAACATTAAATGGATTCTCAAATGGAAGGAAGAAGGGATTCAAAAAGTTCCTATTTATAATATGAATTGGTTCTCAAGAGGAAGAAGATAGAATCAAAGTAGGAAATGGGTTTTGTAAAGAAGTCACCAGTAATTTTGTGAAAAAGTGCATATGTGGAATCTCAATGGATTACCAAACAGAGAATGAGTTCTTTGAGGAGATGGATTTTGTCAAGCATATAAACATTCAAATAATTTCCATAAAATCACCGTAAACATGAAGAGAAGAAATCCTCCCAATTTATACACGGTAATACCCATATTATTCAAATTCAAACCCAGTCCTAAAATCTCTAACAAATATCTATTTTATCTCTAATAACCAAACCAACTTAATCCTATCTCTAACATCCCCCCTCAATCACATGATTGTTTTAGAGAAAAACGATATGTGATAGGTAACATGAAAATAAAACCCTTTGATCTCAAAAAGACAAATCACTTAAGATTTCTTTTAAACGATTTTTACGTCTTCTTGGTAATCACTTTCTGTCCGTGGATCCATCGTTGTCGCAACTTGTTCTTTTTTATTATGTCGGTGCGGCGGCTCATTAGATCAGATCTGTTGCGATTTTTTCCAGAATATTCGATCATGCAATTTGATGAAGTTGATGAGATCGTAAGGCTTGAGTTGATGGATGGATAAGAAAGGATGCAAGTGACGGTGATAATTGTAGAAATGCGGAAACGGGGTCGTATCGGCTAGATCACAGGATCATTGCCGGGCCCCGGCTTTGATATAATAAAGAATTTCTTTAGCTAACCATTAATACTAAAACCTCGAGGCATTAGTAGAGGCATCTAGTGAAAATGATTTCTAACATTCCCCTTTGGGTGGAGCCCACTCTTCAACACTCCCCCTCAAGTAGAACCTGGTCAGTGCACTTTTTGGCGACATACATTTTTTTTTTGTTCCGAGTCGTTTCTCCTGGGATTTGAACCCGCTCAGTTGGCTCTTATACCATATAAACTTTCAAATAATTTCCATAAAGTCACCGTAAATATGAAGAGAAGAAATCCTCCCAATTTATACACGGTAATACCCACACTCGTCAAATTCAAACCCAATCCTAAAATCTCTAACAAATATCTATTTTATCTCGAATAACCAAACCAACCCAATCCTATCTCTAACAAAGCAGATAGAGAAGGTATTATTCGGAAAATGAAGTGGGTTCTCGAGAGGAAAAAAAAAAAAAAGAATTGTCCCACATATGAAGTGGGTCCTCAAAAGGATGTAAACAGGATCGAAGTAGGCGATGTTCCAAATATGAGGCCGGCTCTGTATTTGAACATGCAAATCATGGAATCAGTGCAAACCCTATTGGTGTTTGATAGAATCCATCGACTTTCATGTGATGTCGGATTTTTCGTCTCCGATAAGAAGTAAAGATTGACATAGGCTAGACCATCAAAGCCCAGCTCGTAATGTGCTAACACTATTTGGCCTTTTGTATAGATCTAGTCCATGAAGAGCCTCTTGTATGTTCTTAGTGTTAGATTGTATGTCCTCAATCCAGTGGATGATGTGAATAAATTGATTTATTTTATTAATTAATTTATGATTTCATGCTTTATTCATGTGATGAATTGTATTTTTCTATATGATCGCACATAACTGATATAAAATGACATGATAGTTCATGAAATGAACTGGAGTCCACAAGTATATTAAATGGAATCCATGTGTGTGGATGAGATTCACACATAAGATATACTTGAAGTAATTTCACAAACAGTGATGAGACTGGGCATCTCATATGAATAAGGTTGTAGCACCTCAGTCACTATGAGATACTGTGGTTTGTCTCAACCATTAGAGTGTAAGACTCTGGATTGTTGTGCTAATATATTGGATGTACTGAAGGACCATGAGTAGCACCTTATGCAATTCTGTCTTTGATTAAAGACTGCTCTCATAATTTCCAAGCAATAGGCTCTTAATCCTCAGAGATTAATAGACTAAGTTTCTACTATGCATTTACTTTGAGTTATCCAAGAGTGATGCCAACTGTAGGTTAACACCTCGGAATCTCGGGTAAGTGATAGTGGGATTGTGAAAATAAATAATTCTTAAGATGGAATCTATCCTCTAAGAGAGAATTATCCCCTTGTGCCAATAATCATTGGTAAGTGTGCACCCATATCAATTAAGAGTTAATTGGATGGTATTGATGATTACTGTGATTAATTAAGTCACAAGGATAATAAGATGTGAATATAATTTTGTTGGATAGATTTATCCAATAGATCAGTGGATATAATTGATGGAGGGGCCTACTGGCAGTAACTGGGAAGATTAGGGTTTTCTTGTAAATATTCCTAAGACCGGAGTTTAATTACATTTATGAAGTGGACTTATTGGCAATTAACTATTGTTCCAGAGTTCACATGAGATGTGGGGTCCATATTTTCAGATGGAGCCAGATTTTAAGGAATCCCTAGCGGTCTAAAAAGAGAAGGTTATGACCAATTGAAACTCTTAAGGAAATGAGTAGTATGATATGTACTAAGAATAGAAGTGAGACTTCTAATTCGGGACAAAGAGGAGGTGCTCCATAAATTATAAATAAGAGGAGAGGGATAGGGATCTATACACACAATCTCATAAGTCTCTCCCTCTCTCTCCTCTGGTTTCTTTCTATAGTGCTAGGGTTTTCTTATCCTTAGAGATCCCATCATTCTCTTCGAGAAGTTCTCTACTAGAGGGTCATAGCATGGAAGTACAAAGGGAAAGGAGATCAAGTCCGCGAAAAGAGTTTTCGTAGAGATCAAGTATTCAAGTTCTCAATTTGAATGCAACTAAGCTCCAAAGGTATAGATCTACAACGTCTTTAATTTAGTAGATTTTGTTGCATTTGTTTTTTTTTTCTTCATCTATCTTCTTGATAGATCATTGATCTTAATAGTTGAGACTAGGTTTTTAAATTTCGGTATTGGGTCCTCAGCCTTTTGGGTGCTTGATACCTGCTTTGAGTGGGTCAAAAGTTTTTAAAACCCATCTAGAAGGCCCACTTCCTTCCAACAATTGGGATCAGTGCAATCCCTAAATTCTCATCACTTCAAATCAGTTTTCAAGATCTAACCTCTAAATGAGATGTAGAGTGGATGGATCTAGGGTTGTGAAGTATCAATTTTTTGTTTTTTTTCCTGTATATTAGCATTATATCCAATCTTCAGCTTTGGGACAACATCGGTAGAATCCCGGTTTTCGGCAAATCCGTGCGACGGGCGCTTGAGCGGGCTCCACCCCACTCGAGAAGACCTAGTCTCTGTGAGTTGGGCACTCGAGTGGGTTCCAGCCAGCTTGAGCGGACCTAGTCTTTGTGGAGTGCTCGCTCGAGCGTGCATGTCGCTGCTTTTTTTTGCAGCTCGAATTTCTGTCATGAGATGACAAATGGAGTGGTTCCTAGCCCGTCCCTTCTGTGATTTTGGTTGTATCTGATACTAATCTTGCAGGTTTTTGTCCTCTCCATGTGGCCCTACCAGTTTCTATTTTTGTCTATTTATTGGTTATTTTGGGCAGTTTGTGAAAGGTATCATGGTTTCCTTGGTTCTCTACGAAAGGGCAAGGCATGATGGTTTCCATAATCCCTTTTTATTTCCATTAATAGACTTCCATGTAAATCTCAATTTTGAGATATAGGAATTTATGTAATTTTCAGTTTGTAAATTCCGGTGGGCTTTCAAGACAAGTTAGTTGGTGATGCTAGACTCTTAACCAAAGAGCCTGGTGATGACCAAAGAGCTTAGAGATGCTTAAAGAGTTTGAGGAATCCCAAAGAGTTTGGAAATTTGAGAAGTCCAAGATATTCTTTCCACATTGGGCCACTTGGAGGAGAGGACTTACTGAATTCAGATTTTTTACTTTTGCATGGATACTTGCTTTATTGAGATTTTCTATATTTTGCATTATTTCTTGCTTTATTTAGCATGTTTTGTTAGTTTCCAAAATCTATCCAAATGTAACACCCCGACCCGCCTTAATTTCGTTTGAGTTAATTAATTTAGATTAGTAACTTAATGGATGTTTTGAATGTATTTGGGCTTGATCAGGCAGAATTAGTTGGGTTTGACCATTTACTAGGTAGACTATGACCTTTTGGGAGTGTTTTTGGTTTATATGTGGATTTAGATTTTTATGGGTTTTGGGTGCATTGCATAAAGCATAGCATGGGCTTTGATTTTCGTGTTTTGACCCAATGCATTCGAATCCAATCTAGCCCATTTAGTAGCCAAAAGCCTTTTCTGAAAATTATGTAACTTAGTGGGACTTGCATGCAAACCCCAAAAAAATCCTCATTTAAAACTCCATTCCAACAATTTTCTCCTTCTTCATTTATTCTAACTGAGTCTCTTATTCTCTATTTCTCTACAACTTCTTCTTCACTTCTTCTTCTTCTCCCCCTCATCTCTTCTAAATCTAGAGCTTGCATGTGAGATCCCTCAACTCCATCTTCTTTAAGTACTCCTCCTATACCCACTTGATGGTGTCATCTTGAGAGAACTTCATCTCTCTTGCATGTGAAGAAATCCATCTCCATTACATCTTCCTACTTCTCTACAACAAGGCCTTCAACTCTCAAGTCAAGGACAACCTTGTTTTCATTTCTCAACACTTTTGGTAAGCTTTTTTTATTAAAGACTCATGTCTCCTTGTTCAAATCCGAATTTGGAAGGCTATATTGGTGTTGCATATGGATCTAGCTTCAAGAACCATAAGACAAGTAATCATTTATAAAAATGTGCATGTTTTTATCTATTTATGATTCTTGCAATGGATCTCATTCTAGATTACTCAATTTCATCTCATTTTGTTTCTTGCTTAAAAATTGGTTTTAGATTTGTAAGTGGTTATGTGAGATTTTGTCATTTGTTGGTTCTCTTGTTGGACATGTTGTTAGGAGGTGTGGAATGAGCATTGGAGAGTCATTTTGTGTACGAAAATGTCTCATGGAAGGCCTAAAGGCATTGGAGCTCAAAGTACCCACAAACAAGGTCATTCTAGGCTCTGTTCGCATGAAGGGAGTCACCAGGCCGCTAGCCGACCTCACCAGCAGTTACTTTTCCTGAGAGCACAAGTTTTGACAGCCCATAACTCAGTCAGAAGGCGGTTGGCCGAGTGGTAACCGACCTGGATACTCAGCTAGCCGACTGATGACTTTAAACGACCATAACTTTTCATCCGTATGTCCAATTTTTGAGTTCTACATATCGTTGGAAAGCTCTTGGAATGTAGAATTCATCGGTCCATATATATTTTATGATTAGAGGTTAGGGAAGGTAGGGGATATCTGAATAAATAAATTTAGCCTTATAACTTATGCTACCCACATCGTACTTAGGTGAACTGGGTGTGGTTTTGTTGGAGTCAGTTAATAGGATTCTTAGGTGCTTATGGGCCTAGTTATGAACCTTAGCATTGGATGCTTGAACCCTAAATCATGCCCAATAGACTTGTAATTCATGTGGGTGCGGTGTGAGCAACCGTACACCCACAAGGAACCTCTTGTTCTTCATATTTATGATCCAAACCAAATGCATTATACTAAGAGATTCGGCATCTAAATTAAGTAACGCCAAGGGTTCCTTTGTAGGCCACTAACGCCGGAATCATATCCTTAGTACTACACCGAGTTGGACGGTGAAGACCACGAGTGTTCCCAAGACCATAGGATTGGATTGATTCATATCTTGATTCCGTCTATGATTTATGTACATACACTGCATTCCATTACCAATATTCTTGTATGACTTGATCAAACATCTGTTTAATTATTGATATCCTGTTAGGTACCTCATGTTCATGTTAATTTCGCTTCCGTTTCTGTTCAGCTACAATTATGATAAGTCGTGATTATGTACCCTGCTATGATTTGATTTGTATATGTTCTGTTATTTTGTACATTTCATTCCACGAGTCGGCACCACTTGGCTTCGACTCTATCTAAGTCGGACACGGCTAAGTGTGGGTTTAGTTATATTTTTGGCCCTCTGCAGATGAGATTATATTCTAAGGGTTGACCAACACCCTAGGTCC
This sequence comes from Cinnamomum chago, assembly GCA_038049695.1. Classification (NCBI taxonomy): domain Eukaryota; kingdom Viridiplantae; phylum Streptophyta; class Magnoliopsida; order Laurales; family Lauraceae; genus Cinnamomum; species Cinnamomum chago. The sequence goes on along the minus strand of CP142462.1, from coordinate 21,115,262 downwards.
ACGATGGAGAGTTTCGAGCCCTCTATCTCCTTGTGGCACCATTCTGTTCTATTATATTTTCTTCTCTCACTTTATATTCATGTTTACATTGTTAAATTGGGAGAATATAGCTAATGTGGACGTGCCATTTAGTTCTATTATTGTGTATATTTGTCAATTATGATTCGTACGTCTCATGCTTACTCATGCTCAGATTTGCCTAGTGTTCATACTTTGACCTCTTATGATTTATATATGTCTACCTACTCATTTGTCACATGTTATATGATTTATATATGTTTATATTGCTTACCCTAGTCTAATGGTATTGCACTTGGCGTTATAGGTGAGTACCTCGATGCCACCAACCCGGAGATCCATGAGGAGGAGGAATCTCCCGGTCACGTAGCTGAATGGACTTCTGATGACGTCTTATAGACATCTACACGCTGAGTTGGACGTAAAATGACCCATGGATTGTGGCTTGGATTGCCACATCTTTTGTTATAGTTTATGAACTTGTTTAGTCTATGGCTTGTAAACCTGAACTTAACTTGCTTCTTTCTCTCTTTATCTCTAGCTCTTAAACTTGATCCTTTAATCTATGCTCATGAACTATTATGCTCTATATCTTGATGGATATGATATCATTTGTTTACAATTGGATAGTTATTTGATAAAATTATACGGGTGAAATTACATAGACATGGAAATTTGAACCTCACACGTGATATCCTATGAATGAATCCCGTTCGTGGGGATGAACGGTCAACGAATTTGACTGAATCCCCATGCGAGAGTAAATCGCTCCTCAAGATGAGTGCATTCTCGGGTTCGGGGTGTGACACCAAACACAACTGTCATGGTAATTGGTCAAATCAATTTAATGTTTTGGAAAGGGTTCTAAATAAGAAATTAGTGTCGGTGCACCCATGAGATGGACCCGCTGGAAACACTAATCTTGTTAACCGGACTTTCCATTGTTTTAGATTTGACTTGGATGTAATTATTATTCTTATCAATAAATGTTTTGATGTTTATATTATGTGGGCATTTAGACCTCAAAGAAAATACTCCATACTAAAATATTAAGTGGGAGCAGGGCATTTAAATTTAGAAATCCCCATGGTTTTCGATTGTATGTCCATTGTTAGGGAGGCAGGTGCATCACGCCATCTGATAATGGCCGTTCCCCATGGAGGGCATTTGTTTTAGCTGGTTACTAGATATGGATCTCCTTGGGATAACGTTGGTGAGATAGGGTAGGGGTGCTACTCGTAACGGTTGTCATGCAATGCTAATCGGTGGGTCACACTTAACTAAAATAATGTTGTAGTATCACCAAGGATTTGCCTCATGTATTTTATAAACCAAAGTTTAATCGGAAGTCACACGTTATTTGGTATGAGATACCTAGATAATAATGGGTGATAGGGGATAATGGAATATTAGTCTTAGACCTATATTAGACTGATATTGTTCCGCTCAATCTAAGGAGCATCTGCTCTCCCCAAAGAGGCATGACTTGAGGGATTGGAATTCCAATGCATTTTGAATTTTAGTGGTTAGAGGAATTCATAAATTTGGTAGAACGCAAAACCCTTATGTCATTTAAATTTATTAATTGCATGTATGGTTGTATGCACCGGTTCTTTAAGCATGAATTCATCTACCTTCAATCCCCTGGCGACCATCCCATACCAAAATAACTTGGTGGGATCCAATTATATGGACTGGAAGAGAAACATGGATATTGTCCGGACCGCTACAGGATTCAAGTCTGTCCTCGCAGAGTGCCCTCAGGAACCTATGCCAGATGCGCCCCAGGATCAGAAGGACCTTTATACCAAATGGTTGAAAGATGACGAGATGGACAGACATTACATGATGACATCTATGTCAAGTGTATTACAACACCAACATGAATCCTTTAAGACTGCATCTGAGATTATCTCTAACTTAAAGGAGATGTTTGGGGGACCAAGGTAGGGCTGCTAGACGGGCACCCATGAAGATTGTAATGAGCACTAAGATGGCTGAAGGGACCTTAGTTCAGGAACACGTTCTAAAAATGATGGACTTAGTGAGAGAGTTGGAGGTCCTGGGTGCTGAGATTGATGCAGAATCTCAGGTTGATATTATCCTTAAGTTACCGCCAAACTCATTTAAAAATTTCAAGCTCAACTATAACATGAATAAAATGAGTTTGACTTTAGTTGAGCTTTCTAGCCAGATGGTGGCAGCGGAGGGTATAATCAAACAACTAAGTGCCAATATGGCAGAAAAGTCATTTGCCAAATCCAAGCTGAAAGGCAAGGGCCAAAGAAGCAAAAAGAAATCGGTCCCCAAAGGCCAAAGGGTGGATGCTGGTCCTAATGGAGGCATGGCCAAAACTAATAAGGGCTCGGGTGCTAAGCCCAAGGGAAGGTGTTTCCATTGTGGTATGATATGCTCTTGAAGCAGAATTGTCTTGATTATCTATCAAAGAAAAAGACCACCAGTATGATTGAGTCACTTGTTTCTTAAATTAGTTTTGCAACTCGTACTTCAGAATCCTGGTGTGTTGACTTCGGTGCAACTAATCACATCTGTAATTCATTACTGGGGTTCTGGAAAACCAAGAGGCTTAGTGACAGCAAGATCATTGTCAACTTGGGATTGGATGTTAAGACAAAGGCTATTAGTGGGAGTGCTTACCTTATGTTAATCTAATCCAAAATTAATTTTGTCATACATTCTATATGTACCATCTTTAAGGTGGGATTTAATTTCAGTTTCAAGTTTAGTGAATAATAGTTATTATGTTAACTTTGGTACTGAAGTGGTTATAAAGAGGAATGATAACGACTATATATTTGAATTAATGAAATTTATCATTGGTAAGTGCGCACCCATCTCAATTAAGAATTAATTAGATGGTATTGATGAATACTGCGATTAATTTGGTCATAAGGATAATAATAAGATGTTGATCTAATTTCGTTGGACATATTTATTCTAATAGATCTATGGATATAATTGATGGAGGGGCCTACTTGTAGTAATTGGGAAGGTTATAGTCTTCTTTTCGATATTTTTAAGACCAGAGTTCAATTGCATTTATATAGTGGACTTATTGATAATTAACTGCGGGTTTGGAGATCACATGAGTTGTGGGGGTCTAGATTTCCAGTTGGAGCCAGACTCTAAGGAATCCCAAGTGGCTCCCATGCTAGCCCTAACAAGAGAAGGTTACTAATCAAATTAGGGAAAGGATGATGGATAATATATATTAAGAATAGAAGTGAGACTTCTAATTCTAGACAAAGGGGAGGTGCTCCATAAACTATAAATAATAGGAGAGGCGTAGGGATCTCTATACACAATCTCATAAGCTCCTCTCTTTCTCTCTTCTTTATCTCTCTCTCCTTTGGTTTCTTTCTAGAGTGCTAGGGTTTTATTCTCCCTAGAGATCCCATCATTCTCTTTGGAAAGTTTACTGCTAGAGGGTCATAGCATGGAAAAACACAAAGGCAAAGGAGATCAGATCCGCGAAAAGGGTTTTCGTAGAGATCAAGTATTCAAGTTCTCGATTTTAGCGCAACAAAGCTTCAAAGGTATAGATCTACAACCTACTTAATTTAGTAGATCTTGTTGCGTGTGCTTGTTTGTTTTTCTTGATCTGTCTTCTTGATTGATCATTAATCTTAATGTATGAGACTAGGGTTTAGATTTTGGGATTGTTTTTTCAGCCTTTTGGGTGTCTGATCCCTACTTTGAGTGGGTGAAAAGTTTTTGAAACCCACCTAAAAGGCCGACTTGCTTCCAACAGTTAGTTGTTTGTTAACGAGGGCATCATTAGTATGTAACCCAAATCCACCAATCCCAGCTCATAATGGGCTAAAACTATTTGGCCTTTTGTACTGATCTAGTCCATGAAGAGGCTTTCATGTAAGTTGCTAGTTGATAATTAATGATGGAATTATTCGTTAAAGAACAAAGACGGGTTTAAGTTCCATTTAATCAATGAAGCTTTTAACATTGTAAGCAATTATTAGTGAAGTATATAAAGATAATTGATTTGAATTTTTTTTCCTAGAGATATTTCATGATATAATTTGGGGGTTTTTGGCATATTAGATCTCTTTAAATTCAATATTTCCAATTTTATGATTGAAATTTGGATAATGTAATCAGAGTCGCTACTCTGGTCAATATTTTTAATTTTTTTTGCACCATATATGATATCACTGGATTTATCAATTTCTCTATCAAACACTTTTTGCAACCATCAAGCGAATTCATTTTTTTTTACAGAACATGAAAAATGATATCTTGTGAAAAGTAAATACACATTTGACCACCATGTCTCGAGTCCTATTGTTTGAAAATTTATTTCTTAAGATGCTGCATAAAAGTCATGACATCATGGGATTTATAATCAATTTCTGTGACACGCACTGTTCTGATGTGTTAGATTGTGTGGTCTCAATCAATCAGTTGATATAATAATTGATTAATTTCTTTATTTATCAATAAAATCATGCTTTCCTTTCTTGAGATGAATGGTGATTTATTACTTAATGCACATGACCAATACATATGACATAATGGTTCATGAGATGAACCAGGTCCCATTAGTATATTAGATGTGATATATGTATATGGATGAGATCCACATGCGGGTGATATGTGTCACAAATCTTATATTTAAAAACATCTTCACAACCATTGATGAGACTGGGCATCTCATCTGATAAGGTTGCAGCACTTTGATCACTATGAGATAGTGTGATTTGTCTCGATCATCAGAATGTAAGATTCTTGATCATAGTGCTGGTACATTGGATGTATTGAAGGACCATGATAAGAACCTTATGAAATACTGTCTCGATTTAAGGACTGCTCTCATAATTCCCTAGTAATAGGCTCTCAATTCTGAGACATTGATGAACTCAAGTTTCTGTCTATTCATTTGCTTTGAGTCACCAATGAGTGAGGCCAACTGTAAGTCAACACCTCGGTGTCTTGGGTACGTGGTAGTAGGATTGTGGGAACATGTGGGAACATCCAATGGTCAAGATGGAATCTATCTATATTATCCCCTTGTGCCAATTAATGGATTTGTCATTAGTAAATGTGTACCCATCTCGATTAAGAGTTTATTAGATGGTACTGATGATCACTGTGATTAATTAGGGCTCAAGGATAATAAGATGTGGATCTAGGATTGGATGAGACAGATTTATTCCAATTGATCCATGGATATTGATAGAGGGGGGTCTACTTGTGGTAATTAGGAAGTTTATGATCTTCATTGTAGTTTATTCCTAAGACTAGAGTGCAATTGCATTTATATAGTGGTGTTATTTGCAATTAACTGTGGGCCCGGATTGCACATGAGATGTGGGGTCGCGTGTCCCAGTTGGAGTTAGCTTTCTAAGGAATCCCTAGCGGTCCCCACGCTAGCCCAAGATATTAGAAAGATTCTATTCTTACTTGAACTCTAAAAAGGAAGGAATTAGAAAGTTACTATTTCTATTTGAAGTGGGACTTCTAATAGTGGTAATAGTAAGCTACTAATTTGTGTGGAAGTGTGACTTCTAATGCAATTAGTAAGAGAGTCTTAAGAGGAGATGTCAGGGATATAAATAAGGGAAGAAACCCCTTGGACGTCCAACATATATCCCCACCTAGGGATTCACGCCCAACCCGTGTTTGTGCAAGTGTTGCACATCTCTTCCTTCTCCTCTCTCTCTTCTGGTTCCTTGGAGTTTCTAGTAGGGTTTTCTCTTGGAGATCCCACCAATCTTCTTGAGAAAAGAGATATGATAGAGGGTCATCGCGTGGAAGACAACAAGGTCTTGGAGATCTCTAATTGCTTCAAGAAAAGTTCTTGATCAAGTTGATTGTCTTCTCCTCCATTAGAGCACTACCGTGCTCCAAAGGTATAATCTACTTCTCTATTTATTGTGGATTGTTTTGGATGCATGTAGTTGCTGATTTCTATCTTTTAGACAAGTTTTATTGCTGTACTTGATTGATGAGAATGAGGGATTGCATCCTGGATTGGGTTTTGTAGCCTTATGGATAGTTGATCCCTGAGTCAAGTGGGTCAAAAGTTTTGAAAATCAATCCACGAGGCCCACTTACTTCCAACATGATGATATCATGAGATGTGGGGCAAAATAAGTATTTAAAAGAATGTTGACCAAAGTCATTGACATTATTTGAACCTCGGCCATGAATCTGAAAAAATATCAGATTTAAAGAGACCTAATATGTCAAAACCCCTACATATATATAATCTGATCTACATTTGTAACCTCTCTGTCTTACTCACTTATGATCTGTACTTTTGTAATAGGTCTATGGGACTGGATTCTGAGCATGGCAAAAACTCAAGAGGCTTCTTGAAGAATGAAGATAGATTATGAATCCTATCCTAGAAATAAAGAACAATACCGATGTTACTTAATGGCTGAATTAAGAGCAAAATCATCATTCAAAAAGAGTGACTGAGCATAAAAAACATGATATAGACAGCATTGCTAAGGAAATAAGCTATACATCTTTACAGCAACAAGTACATATAGGCCATGACTAATATCTAAGCTCTCCATTGACCATTCAGCTATACCTTGAGATCCATCAGCTGAGACAAAGTGACCGTGTTGAAAGACACCGGAAGCGGGGGCATGCAAGTAGATAGCTCCTGTGATATAGAGTGCATGGTTGGGCGAGACTGCGGGTGCTCTTCTAAGCATGCAAGTGCAAAAACCATTGTAAGAATGACTTATTCTTTTCTATGTGATTTGCACATTTAGAAGCAGTGTGGCCATATCCTTGGCATTCAAAACATTTGATTGGCTTGGGTGCACCCTTAGATTGATTCTATTCAATTTTAGGTAAAAATTTTCCTTTTGAGGGTGCCTTGGGATTCGATGAATCCTTATTTGTAAAAGCCTTTTTATTTTTCAAAATCTTTTTAAGCTTTCTAGCAAGATATGCCTCAAATTTTGCATCATCAAAATCACTGCAGGATCACTAATTTCAAGGTCATCCACTGAATTTGAAGACACTAGAGCAATGTCGTTTCCGTTTTTTTGTTGATAATGGTTTGCCTTGAAAGTTTGCAAATTTCCAACAAGTTCTTCAACTGTTATAGAATTGAGATCCTAATGCTCCTCAATGGAAACTATTATTGGACGAAAATATTTTGGGAGAGACCTCAAAATTTTCATAATGATTTTAGATTGAGGAATAGGTTCTCCCAAGGTAAAGCATGAATTAACAATCTTAGTCAATTTTGTATTGAATTCATCAAAAGTTTCAGATTCTGTCATCCGAATCGTCTCAAAAGCAGTTCTCAAGTTTTGGAGTTTAGTTTGCTTGACAGTGTCTGTTCCCTCATGAACAGTTTGTAGAAGATCCCTGGCTACCTTTGCAGTAGGGCAAGCAGAAACCCTATGAAATTCAGTTGCAGTAATTCCATTATAAATTGCATTAATGGCCTTATGATTGCTGTTGGATTTAGTCTTTTCATCAGCAGTCCATTGGGCTTTGGGTTTCAGTATAGTCTACCCTTCAACAACAATGGTGGGATCAGTGTTTCCCTCCACAACTATGTCCCAAACTTGGTCATCAATAGCCCTAAGAAAAGCAATCATCCTTACTTTCCAGTAAGCATAATTGGTTCTATCTAAAAGAGGGGGCTTAATAGTAGATGTTCATTCTTTATTGACATCCATTAGAGAAAAGTAAAAAATAGATCACACAATAGATTAGTGTAACCTGCTCTGATACCAATTGAAAGTTATGCCTTAACACAGGCGGAGGTCCAAATAACCAAATCTCTATTAAATATCAATTCCCACGTGATTAAACTAGTAATTAAACCTAAATCACATAGAAAGCAATCAAACCACACTATGAGAAGGACACAAGATTTGTACGTGGAAAACCTTACTCAGGAAAAAACCACGGGCCTTACCATCTAGGCCAACAGACAACCAAGCACTATTTGAAACGAAAGTTACAAAAGGACTTACAACCCTTTCCCAGTTGGTGGCTCAACTTAAGGACTGCTTTGATCTTGTTGACTATCCGTCATTCACCTTCAACCGTGCTTGAACAAACCACCTTGAACTTGTCTTTAAGGTGTCATTACTTTAGGAGAGCAGAACGAAATTAATCTCAACGCTTGATCTTCAGCACACGAACTTGAAGCTTTGAAGGGAATGAATGGATCTCTCAAAATCATCTCCGGGGATTTAATCTTTATCAGAAGTACCTTTAGAAGAGTGAGAGAATGGCTATAAATAAGCCTAAACACGTGTCTCAAGACGTGTGATGCAATTAGGATAGGAAAATTGTCTTGAGAGAAATTAGGAAGGAGTTTCTGGATGCAACAAAACTTTCCCAGGTTCGCTCGAGCGATCAGGGAGTTTGCTAGAGCGAACTTGTCTTTGCCTCAGACGTTCAATGCAGAATAGTGATGGCTCGAGCGGAGATAGAAGTTGGGTCGAGCGATCAAGCTTTTGTGATTGGTTTGCTCGAGTGGATGTAGCATCACTCGAGCAAACTCTGTCAGTTCCCAGGACGTCTGTGTTTCTTTGCAACTTGATCTTTAAGCAATCCTTTTCTAAATAAAAATTTCAACTTTAAGAGTCTCGTTTTTGTCCATAACCTAATGAATCAGCCAACTAAAACTCTTACATTGCTCCAAATAATGAAGGAGTCTCCTTCAAATATTACATCTTGGATACCAAGATGAAGACAGAGTTGTGCGTCGTGTAGGAAGGCAAGAAGTTTTGCCTCAGGGGGGTTTCAGCAGAAGTGGCGGTAGCGGAGGCCTTGATGATGCATCTATGTAGTTGCGGAGGATTTGTCCGATGCCAAAGGTTGAGGTCTGGTTATGTAACTATTATTACTAGTATAAATTGAGAGGAACACTTTATGTTTCTTTTTCTTTTTTAACCCACTCAAGGAGGCCGGGACCCCTTTAGAAGATACTCAGTGCTCACCGCATGGAGAAGCTGGATGTTGAACTTAATGTTCGGATAAGGGTCGAACTTGATGGAAGTGAGATAATATTAAATTGTTTTTATTATCTCACTTTTACATGTAATGCTATCTCAATTTAACTGAATTTGAAAACACTGCCGAACCTACTCGAGTTTAGTTTTTTCTTTTGAGTAAGTGATTGAGTTTAGTTGGCCCTATTGCCCTTAGATGAAAATGGTCTTTTGGTCATTTTGACTTCTAGACAGGAATCCCAGACAGGCATTGGTTCTACCACCAATGAAGGGAAAATTCCCACATTTCACTAACCCGTCAATCCTGTTTAGGTTTATATGACCTAGCCTCAAGTGCCAAAGTTTTTTGGATTAGATGAATGTAACTTCCTCTTTAATGATGGTCTATTAATTATTTCAGTATCATGTATCTCATACATCGTGGGAGTTAATAAATAAAGCCCATTGGTTACCTTGCAGGAACATATAAAAGTACCATTCCTTTTTATGACAACTTCAGTACCAAAAGTAATAGAACAACTTTTATTCACCAAACTAGAAACTGAAATTAAATTCAATCGTAAAGACGGTACATATAATGTGTCTGAAAAAACCAATTTATTATTTGAGAAACAAAAAGTAATGACTCCCACTAAAACAACATCCGCCTTAGCGTCAAATCCTAGGTTGACAATGATTTCTCTGCCACTAAGCCTCCTGGTTTCCCTGAACCCCTGCAACGAATTACATATGTGATTAGTTGCATTGGAGTCAACACACTAGGATTCTGAAGTACCAGTTGCAAAACTAACTTCAGAAATAAGTGACTCAATTATACCTGAGGTCTTCTTCTTAGACAGATAATCTGGACAATTCCTTCTCCAATGTCCTATCCTACCACAATGGAAACACTTTTCTTTTATCCCTGATCCCTTAGCCTTGCCACACCACCATTAGAACCGTTTTCCACCTTAGGATTCTTCGAAACTAATTTCTTTTTGCCATTCCGCCCTTTGCCTTTCCGATTGGACTTGGCGTCTGACTTTTCTGTCATCAGGGTAGTTGGCTTCTTTTTCATAATCCCTTCAATCACCACCAGCTGGCTAGACAGCTCAGCCAGAGTCGGATTTATCTTATTCATATTATAATTAACCTTGAAATTGTTGAATGATTAGTAGTGACTTAAGGATTATGTCAATCTGTGATTCTACATCAATTGCAGCCCTAAGTACATCTAACTCATTCAATGAGTCCATCATTTTCAACATGTGTTCCTGTACTGATGTACCTTCAGCCATCTTGGTGCTAATGAGCACCCTTATAGCTGCCTGCCTAGCAGGCCTGCCCTGTTCCGCAAAAATCTCCTTTAAGTTTGATATTATATCTTATGCAGTCTTATAGGATTGATATTGGTGTTGCAAAACACTAGACATGGATACCAGAATGTAACATCTGGCCATCTCATCATCTTTGGCCCATTTGGTGTAAAGTTCATTTTTTTCTTCTGATGCATCTGGGCCAGGCTCATCAAAGGGGGGGGTTTTGGTAAGGACATTTATATCCTGAAGCAGTCAGGATAATATCCAGGTTCCATTTCCAGTCTACATAGTTGGATCTCACCAACTTATTCTGGTTGAGGATGGTCACAAGTGGATTGAAAATATTTGAATTCATGCTTGAAATATTGTAGCACATAACCATACATTCAATTAATGAATATAAATGACATTAGGGTTTAGTATTCTACCAAATTTATGTGGGAATCCTCATAACCACTAAATTTAGAATACATCAGAATCCCAATCTCCGGGGTATCCCTCCTTGGGGAATGCGAATACCACCTAGATTGGTGCATATCAAAGTTGGTCAAAATTAGGATTAAGACTAACTATCCATGATCCCCATCATTCATTATTATCTAGGTATCTCATACCAAATAATGTATGACTCCCGATTACCTTTGGTTTCTAAAATACATCAGGCAAATCCTTGGGGATACTACATCATTATTTTAGTTAAGTGTGACCCACCAACTAGCATTGCATGACAACCGTTGCGAGTAGCTCCTCCTTGGGGAGTGGGCCCTCGTCCCGTCTCACTAGCACTATCCATAGGAAATCCATATCTTATAACCAGACAAGTAAAAGCCCTCCGTGGGGAACGGCCATTCTCAAGCTGGCACAAGGTTAATACTTTCCTTACAATGAACCTATGATGGAAAACTATGGGGATTTCTAAATATAAATGCCCCGCTCCCACTTAATATTTTAGAATTGAGGATTTCCTTATAGGTATATGGGCCCACATAAATAGACATCAAATCGTGTCATGATATGACCAATGATTAGTTCCAAGTCAAGTTATTTTAAGGAAAGTTCACTTTCTAAGACTAGTATTACCAATGGATCCATCTCATGGGTCCACCAACACTAATTAGAACTCTTTCCAAAAATTAATTTGATTTGACCAATTTTGGAAATTGCTATGTTCGGATCAGATTTGGAAACTTTCTAAAATAAGCATTCATCCATAAATAGAAAGTGCTGAAATTAGAAACTAATCCTCTCCTCCACATGGCCCAAACAGAATAGACTTATTGGACTTCTAGACTTTTCAAAACTTTCGAATTCCTTAAACTCTTTGGGCATCTCCAAAACGCTTTTGGTAATCTTCGAACTCTTTGATTAGGAGTCCAACTTCACTTTCTTTCTTCGTCCGGACATGCCAGAATTTACAAATTTAGAAAAATTACATAAATTTCTATGCCTCAATTATGAGACTTACATGGTAATCTAAACATGGAAATAAAAGGGCTGTAGGGAAATTCACCATGCCTTGTCCTTTCACGGGAAACCAAGGAAACCATTATGCCCTTTACAAGTTGCCCAAAATAACCATCAACCATATAAAGAAGGTAAAAGACTTGTGAGCTACTTGGAGAGGACAAGATCACCTACAAGTTAGTATCACATACAACCAAGCAACTCACAAAACCAGGCTACCAAAACCATAGTGGAACGATAAGATCGCAAAAGAAAATTCGGATTAAAAAAAATTAGAAATATTCTGTCTGCAGTCGGCTAGCCGACCTGAAGAAGACCCAAAATTTGGGGTTTTCCAAGTTTTAGCGAATTGATCCCAAACTCTCTCTAATTATTCCAAATACCATTTAATGGCTTCCTACCATCCTTCCATCATAGTTAAACCCTTTTGTGACATTCCAAACATGGATCTACTACAAAAAGTAAGCAAACCCAATCATAACTGATCTTTACATAGCCCTACTTCTATCCTCTTCGCATCTCATGCAAAGATTAGATCTAGATTGCTGATCTAACATGATTAGAGATGATGTATGGCTCTGATACACATTGTTGGAAGTAGGTGGGCCACGTGGATAGGTTTTTCAAAACTTTTGACCCACTTGACTCAGGGATCAAGTACCCATAAGACCATAAACCACATCCAGGATGCAATCCCTCCATCTCATCAATCATGTACATCAATAAAACCTATCAAAAAGATAGAAATCAGCAACACCATGCATCCAAAAATAATCCACAACAAATAGAGAAGTAGATTATACATTTGGAGCCCGGTATTGCTCTAATGGAGAAGAAGACTTGCTAGTTGAAGAAACTCTTTCTTTTAAGCAAACTTAAGATCTCCAAGACGTTGTTGTCTTCCACATTATAACCTACTATCAGATCTCTTTTCTCAAGAAGATTGGTGGAAACTTCAAGAGAAAACCCTACTAGAAACTCCAAGGAACTAGAAGAGAACTAGAAGAGAGAGGAGAAGAGAAATAGAAGTACAACTCTTGCACTTTAGGGGTTGGGCGTGCAACAATAGTATGGGACGTCCAAGGGGGTTATTTCCACTTTTTATAGCCTTAAGCAACCTCTTTCCCTCCTCTTTTACTAATTGAAATAGAAGTCTCACTTCTACACAAATTAGTAACTTACTATTACCACTATTAGAAGTCCTACTTCAAATAGAAATAGTCACTTTCTAATTCCTTCATTTTGGAGTTCAAGTAAGATTAGTATCTTTCTAATAACTTGGGTTAGCGTGGGGACCACTATGGATTCCATAGAAAGCTGGCTCCAACTGGGACACCGCGACCCCACATCTCATGTTCAATCCGAGCCCACAGTTAATTGCATATTACACCGCTATATAAATGAAATTGCACTCCAGTCTTTGTAATAAATCACAATGAATACCCTAAACTTCCCAATTACCACAACTAGGCCCCTCTATCAATATCAATGGATCAATTGGAATAAATCTGTCACTTCCAATCTTAGATTCCCATCTTATTATCCTTGAGCCCTAATTAATTACAATGATCATCATTACCATCCAATTAACTCTTAATCGAGATGGGTGCGTACTTACTAATGATAAATCCATTAATTGGCACAAGGGGATAATACAAATAGATTCCATCTTGACCATTGAATGTTTCCACAGTCCTACTACTACGTACCCAAGATACCGATGTGTTAACCTACTGTTGGCCTCACTCATTGGTGACTCAAAGCAAATGAATAGATAAAAACTTGAGTTCATCAATGTCTCAGGATTGTGAGCCTATTGCTAGGGAATTATGAGAGCAGACCTTAAAATTGAGACAGTATTTCATAAGGTGCTTCTCATGGTCCATCAATACATCCAATGTACTGGCACCATGATCTAGAATCTTACATTTTGATAATCGAGACAAATCACACTATCTCATAGTGATCGAAGTGCTGCAACCTTATCAGATGAGATGCCTAATCTCATCACTGGTCGTGAACATATTTAAGTATAAGATTTGTGACACATGTCTTCCGTATGTGGATCTCATCCATATACACATATCACTGAAAGATAATGCATATCAGGTCTGGAAAGAGATATACATGGCTGATTGGTGCTAAACCAGAGTTTTAAAAACTTAAAAACAGATTTGAAATCAGCCATTAAACCATGCATTAAAACCCATGAAATCATGACCAACATGTTCCTAAATCAAGGAGTAGATAGTAATCTATTACCTTGATGATTTGTGTGCTCTGAAACTTTGAAAAGAGAAGCTCCAAAGGTCTGAATACAACCTGCAGTAGACAGCACAGTTGCAGGAATTTCTTGTTGCAGATTTTTTTCTCCTTTAGTCTTCTCTCCTATTCCACTTCCAAATCTGATTGGCTATGATGGTGGGATCAAACTATGGATTCCAAGAAGTGATTTCTGAATCACTCTTTGTGGAAAACAAGTTGCTGGTCTTCTCTCTCCAAGGAAGAAGAAGAGGGCAGCAACCAACTATGGCTGGGCGAGAATTCTGGTTTCTACTTGTGGACGGCCAAGGAGAACTCCACTTTGTGATTCACGCCCTTAGGGTAGATCAGCACTTGGGTTTCCTTTCTCTCTTATTAGTTATTCCCTTGTCACACGCCCAAGATAGTTCTATGCTTATATAGAGGCTACATTCCTATTTCCAATAGGAATCACCTTTCTATAATTATTAGAAACCAATCTCCTTAGTTGTGCAACACTTACTAATTTAGGAAACTAGAATTAGTAATCCTTAAAGATAGGAATTCTTACCCAAAGAGGAGTCTTTCCTTCCAAGTAAAGATGTCTAACTAAACTTGGAAACCTCACACAAGTGACCCCACATATGGCTGGCCCACAAGATTAGCTAAACACACCATGGCCCACATGTCAATAATTTAGCTAGAGTTAAATTCAAGTATGCCCACAAGAGCCTATTAGAATTAAACTCAAAATTATTCTTCCACAAATTAATTCAATCACATATCTTCTAATTAGGAAACCATGCCAATATAGGAAAGCGGCTAGAAGAGGGACCAAAAGACATATTTGCCCTTGGCTCCTAAAATGACCGAAATGTCCATGCTAACCCCATAGCAACATTAAGATCATTTTAACCCTAACTCATTCCACTAAAGAGTTATGGTTGCACTCCAGGGACAAATATTAAATGCACAATAAGCTCGGCATAAAATGACGATTGTCTTTGACCTACCAAGTACAATGACCACAATGCCCCTCTATGTAACATCCATAATCAAGTAGGTTAACCGATGTACTATCTACCTTCTCGATTACGTCTTAACCTTAGAACTTCATACCCTTGACCTAATCATCATCCGGATATCATTCTCTTGATCCAGGGAGCGACCCACAAGTTCAATATCCATATGGAACATCCATATACTAAGATCTTAGATTATGATGATTAATCGGATAATTCTAAGGGGACGATCATTCCATCTCCCGATGGCATAGATTCCATATTGCATTTGCACGTCCCAACTAATCAAGCCCGAGCACCCAAAACACAGAGCTGTTGACCCATGTACAGGATCTCACCCACAGTGAATTAAAGCACAAGAACTTGACTTCGTCAGTTCATCCACAAATGCTCAAGATTAAGAGCACTGGTCACTCAGTAGCAAGAGGTGATTTGATCTCTCTCTGTGATAGTACTATTTTAGAGATCACACCTACAGATGGTCCGGTTCAATGCATGACACATGCACCAATGAGATAAATCCGGGAAAGACCTCCCGTGACTAAGGTAAGTCACCCTGAACATAGGAGAGTTTCTCATTATAACTTATACCAAGATGAAGTGCCCAACTCCACCTTTCAGTTATGAACATATTAGTTGTTTCCAGTATCCATGACTCAGACCTTTCTGTGTGCAGCCACTGCACACCTAAGTCATTTACTTGAAAACAATGGGCCTTATACAACCATACATATACACAAGTAATAAGAGAAAGATGTCATTCCATTAAATAACCAATAAATATCCAGTTACAGAGATGAAAGTGCAGTCAGTGGGCTTTAGGGCATACACCAATCCCAACAATCTCCCACTTGCACTAAAGATCACTGCGACTTAACCTAACTCCCATAGACTCAATATGTGAAGAAAACACTTTCTCAGTAAGAGTCTTAGTAAATGGGTCAGCTAAGTTATCTGCTGAGGCAATCTGCTCTACCAGCTAAGAATGTACTGCTTCCATGGTATAGCCCCTCCTGATTGAGTAAAGACGTATCCCGGGGTAGACTTTCTGCTATCTACATCCGTCTGGAAATCAGAATCTGTATACGCCTGTGGCGTTAGATCATCTGCTTGGTAGGTTAGCATATAATCTTTCGTTCTCCGAAGATACTTGAATATATGCTTAACTGCTGTCCAGTGCATTGGTCCAGGGTTTGACTGATATCTACTAACCATGCCAACGGCAAAGCAGATATCTGGTCTAGTACACAACATTGCATACATGAGGCTTCCAACAGCTGAAGCATATGGTACTCTCCTCATGCTTTCTATCTCCTCGGGTGTCTTCGGACATTGATTCCGAGATAGTGGTACTCCATGTCTAGAAGGTAGCAAGCCCTTCTTGGAGTCATGCATGTTATACTTGACCAATATCTTCTCAATATACGAAGATTGTGATAAGGCTAACATCTTGTTCTTGCGATCTCGCATAAGCTTGATCCCTAAGACATAGCTTGCCTCACCTAAATCCTTCATCTGAAATTGAGATGATAACCAAACCTTTGTAGACGACATCATGCCAACATCATTTCCAATGAGTAATATGTCATCCACATACAGGACTAAAAATGCAACTGCGTTTCCACTCCCTTTCTTATACACGCATGGTTCATCAATGTTTTGATCAAAGCCAAAGGACTTGACTGCCTGATTAAACTTGATGTTCCATGCCCTAGATGCTTGCTTAAGTCCATAAATGGACTTCTTAAGCTTACAGACCATGTTCTCTTGGCCACCAGCAATGAATCCCTCTGGTTGCATCATATAGATGCATTCGTCAAGACTTCCATTAAGGAAAGTTGTCTTGACATCCATCTGCCATATCTCGTAGTCATAATGACATGCAATGGCTAAGAGAATCCTAATGGATTTAAGCATAGCCACTGGTGAAAAGGTTTCCTCATAATCGATACCCTCTTTCTGAGTATATCCTTTCGCCACCAGTCTTGCTTTGAGGGTTTCAACCTTCCCATCCACTCCTCTCTTTCTCTTGTAGATCCACTTGCACCCTATGGGTTTGATCCCTTCAGGTGCATCCACAAGTTCCCAGACTTGATTGGAATACAGAGAATCCAATTCAGATTTCATCGCTTGCTGCCACATGTCAGCATCTATATCCGTTACTGCTTCATCGTAACTAGTAGGATCCTCAACCAAATCCTCGGAGTCTGTCATAAAAGACACTCCTAGGTATCTATCTGGCGGTCTAGAAATTCTCCCACTACGACGAGGCTCCGGAGTGTTAAAAGGAATGTCTTGATTTTCTACAGTCTCAGGTTCTGGCACAGATGTTGCAGGAGTTTCTGAAAGAATCTCCTCAATGGTTTCCTTACAACCAAGCTCTTGGCGCATCATGCAATCATCCTCCAAGTATCTAGCATGAGTGCTGATAAGCACTTTTTGCTCCTTTGGATGATAAAAGATGCCACCTCTCGTTCCCTTAGGATACCCAATGAAGTAGCACATTTCTGATCTGGGTTCTAGCTTGGTAGCTTTGTCATTCAGTACATAGGCTGGACAACCCCAAATGTGGATATGTCTTAAACTAGGTTTTCGACCTGTCCACATTTCTTGAGGTGTCCTAGGTACTGATTTAGAAGGTACCAGATTCAAAATGTATGCTGCTGCTTCTAGGGCATATCCCCAAAATGATATGGGTAGGGTTGCATGACTCATCATGGACCTTACCATATCTAGAAGGGTACGGTTTCTTCTCTCCGCTACACCATTTTGCTGGGGTGTACCCGGTGCAGACAACTGAGACACAATCCCATGTTGTGTGAGGTACTCCTTGAACTCACCTAGGAGGTACTCGCCACCTCGATCAGATCGAAGAGCTTTGATATGTTTCCCTAGTTGTAGCTCCGCCTCAGCCTTGAATTGTTTGAACTTATCAAACGCTTCAGACTTGCGTCGCATTAGGTACACATATCCATACCTAGAGTAATCATCGGTGAAGGTGATGAAATACTCATAACCTCCTCTAGCTAGTTTGTTCATAGGACCACACACATCAGTGTGAACCAATTCTAACATCTCCTTTGACCTTAGTCCCTTCGCAGAGAATGACCTTTTGGTCATCTTTCCCATGAGACATGATTCATACTGAGGTAAAGGTTCGAGATCCAATGAGCTCAAAGGCCCATCCTCCACCAACCTCTGAATCCGTTTTAGGTTAATGTGACCCAAACGTAAGTGCCAAAGATAAGTGTCATTGGTCGAAGATACCTTCCTCTTTAGGGAAGCTGAGCTTTCTAGTTGTACATTGTGCAGTGAGGGAGCAATAGGATATATATAAAATAAGTTATCATGCATTCTACCGGAACATATAATATTTCCATCTCTACCGATATCAACACCAGAATGGAAAGAAACTGAATAATTAAATTCAATGAGTCTGGAAACTGAAATTAAATTCTTCCTTATGTCCGGAACATAGATAACATTATTTAAAACTAATATCCTATTTTGCGGAAAATATAAGGTAACTGCTCCCACTGCAACAGCCCATATCTTTGCTCCATTTCCAACTCTAAGGTCAAATTCTCCTTTCTCAAGCCTTTTCATTATCTGAAACCCCTGCAATGAATTGCATATGTGATTAGTGGCTCCAGAGTCTACTATCCATGAATCAGTAGAATCAACCACATGACAGGTTTCAATGTAATAGGAAGGAGATATACCTTTCTTATCAGAGCCTAGGAGCTTGGGACAATCTTTCTTCCAGTGACCTTTAAGGCCGCACTTGAAGCATTTTCCTTTGGGCTTTTCTCCTGTGCCTTTGTCCTTCTTACCAGCATTGCCCTTTTTCTGCCCTTTTCCCTTACCCTGCTTCTTCTCGAACTTTTTCCCTTTCGGGTTCAGTTTAGAGGAAGACTGGGAAAAATGAGCTTGGCCTTTAGGCTTCATGATGGCCTCTGCCGCCTGGAGTTCTTTCATTAACTCAGAGAGAGTCATGTCCAACTTGCTCATGTTGAAGTTGAGCTTGAACTGGTTGAAAGACTCCGGTAGAGTTTCTAGAATCATATCAGTCTGACTCCCCGCATCAATCTCAGCCCCAAGGATCTCAGCTTCATTGAAACAATCCATCATCTTGAGCATATGCTCTTTGACAGGTGTTCCCTCAGCCATCCTGGTATTCATAATTGTCCTTAAAACAGCTTGCCTAGCTGGCCTGCTTTTCTCTGCGAACATCTCAGACAAGGACAACATGATATCTGCAGCTGTGTCCATTTGCTCATGCTGCGTTTGCAACACGTTGGACATGGAAGCAAGCATATAACATTTGGCCATGCTATTAGCCTTTTTCCATTTCTTTTCAGCCTCTAGCTGGTCATCTGTAGAATAATCATCAATGAAAGGACAGGGTTCCGACAGAACATACTTGTACTCCTCAGCGGTGAGTACTATGTTCAGGTTTCTTTTCCAGTCTACGTAATTAGGGCCAGTCAATTTGTTCTCACACAGAATACTCATCAATGGGCTAAAAGAGTCCTTCCCCATCTCTCTGGATATATAACAGGTTTATAATTAGACAGGCAGTATATATGTAACATGTATATGGTGCTTGTAATAAAAGGAAAAACATGCACAAGTCTTTTTACATTATTTCACCCTAAAATAATGTATCAGTGTCTCAACCTCCTCATAGACCCTCCATCGAAGGGATGGCCGAGCCTACAGTAACGTTGAGTTAAGGTCTTCTTATTTGGATCATCACTGTCTGGATACGCATACCCAGTGATGGTCCAATCACTGATTGGTTTGGCCTCATATGACAAATAACACTAACTCCTAGGGAGAGGTTATTACCGTCTTATGTCAAGTGTATTACCATCTCTTATGAACGTTCCCAGAATGTCTATGACTTAAGTCTTCCGAAGGGAAGATACTTTAATCCAACCTAGAAGTGATCTTTAGTAAAGAGCTCCACCGAAAGGATGGCCGCTCCCACCAACGCTTCATTGACATTCTATAGAAATGATCTTTAGTAAAGAGCTCCACCGAAGGGATGGCCGCTCCCACTAACACCTCATTACGAATATTCACATTAGTTCACCTACTAATTCATCAAAGTGATCTTCAGTAAAGAACTCCACCGAAGGGATGGCCGCTCCCACTAACACTCCAATGAGTTAGCATGAACCGAAATTGGAAGGCCGTGGGGTTTTTCCAAACCCCTCTCCCACTTGATTATTTAACACTAGGGTTTTGAAAAACACTTTTGATCGTTACTCAAACCTTGTTTAAATCTAGCAAACTTGGTTAACAATTTTCATGACTCAATTGCTTAAGTCATCTCAAAAAAATAACCTTTGCTTTAAAACATATTGAGTAAAGATCCTGGGACCAATGGGTTATGGGCCCACTAAGGTATCAACATATTGGATTTTAAGTTGGCCTCTTATG
Organism: Cinnamomum chago; assembly: GCA_038049695.1. NCBI lineage: Eukaryota > Viridiplantae > Streptophyta > Magnoliopsida > Laurales > Lauraceae > Cinnamomum > Cinnamomum chago. Next base: position 21,094,793 of record CP142462.1, on the reverse strand, counting down.
GAAACTAAGGGTACCAAGGTAAACTAAACCCTATCCAATTTTAAACCTTAGACAAATAGAAGGTGCTGGTCTAAGAGCCGTTTAAAAACAATTTGCCAATTAAAACTAATCCAATATTGAAAGATGCCAATTTTAAGACCTAGTGGTGGCCATGTTTCTAGGTGATAAACATAGCAATTATATAAAGCATTAAACATGCATTCCATATATAAAAGCTAATTAAAGAAAGCAATCCTTGATGGCTCCCTGCTCTTCAGACTTCAAATCCTTTTCCAATTAGGAAACTTGGTAAAGAGTCCTTCCCGCACTAGGAAACCTCCATTGCCTCCATCACCATGGGACCCGGTTTGTTGCAACCTTCCTTGCTTGAAACTTTCCTTTTGTTGCTTGTTACAATAAATCAAATTTATACAAGCAACTCAATGAAAAACAAAACCCAAAATTACATTGGAGAATCCTATGCTTTTCAAGAAAGCTTACATCAAGACTAGTTGAAATAAAAGTAAGGAAATAATTACAACTTCCTATGATTGCTAACCGCGCAATCGTACAATTTCAACTAATAAAAACACATCCAAATCCACACATACATGCGAACCATCAAGGATGCATTATATGGCTGCAAACAAAGAGGTTAATGCATGCAATTGTGCTTGGTACAGCACTATACAACTTTCTAGTATAATTCCAGCAATCTGAATAGAATTCTGCATACTACTTATGCAATTCCAGCAGCATACAATTAATTTCTGCAGCATGGAATTCCAGCAGAATACAATTCCAGCAGCATAGAATAAATTCCTGCAGCATGGAATTCCAGCAATCATGCAATTCCAGCATCATAGACAGACTTAATTTCTGCAGCATGGAATTCCAGCAATCATGCAATTCCATCAGCTAAGGAAAAGTTCCTGCACATTATATATATGATTCCAGCAGCACAAAATTCTGCACACTACTTATGCAGGAAACAGAATTCTGTGCAAATTCCAGCAGCATACAAAAGATTTCTGCACTCCTAATAGGCAGCCACCATGCCCTTAATTATTCTAGGAATGTAAAAAACACAACATGGGATCATGATATCACATGGTTAGGCTCTGATACCATTGAAAGATAATGCATATCAGGTCTGGAAAGAGATATACATGGCTGATTGGTGCTAAACCAGAGTTTTAAAAACTTAAAAACAGATTTGAAATCAGCCATTAAACCATGCATTAAAACCCATGAAATCATGACCAACATGTTCCTAAATCAAGGAGTAGATAGTAATCTATTACCTTGATGATTTGTGTGCTCTGAAACTTTGAAAAGAGAAGCTCCAAAGGTCTGAATACAACCTGCAGTAGACAGCACAGTTGCAGGAATTTCTTGTTGCAGATTTTTTTCTCCTTTAGTCTTCTCTCCTATTCCACTTCCAAATCTGATTGGCTATGATGGTGGGATCAAACTATGGATTCCAAGAAGTGATTTCTGAATCACTCTTTGTGGAAAACAAGTTGCTGGTCTTCTCTCTCCAAGGAAGAAGAAGAGGGCAGCAACCAACTATGGCTGGGCGAGAATTCTGGTTTCTACTTGTGGACGGCCAAGGAGAACTCCACTTTGTGATTCACGCCCTTAGGGTAGATCAGCACTTGGGTTTCCTTTCTCTCTTATTAGTTATTCCCTTGTCACACGCCCAAGATAGTTCTATGCTTATATAGAGGCTACATTCCTATTTCCAATAGGAATCACCTTTCTATAATTATTAGAAACCAATCTCCTTAGTTGTGCAACACTTACTAATTTAGGAAACTAGAATTAGTAATCCTTAAAGATAGGAATTCTTACCCAAAGAGGAGTCTTTCCTTCCAAGTAAAGATGTCTAACTAAACTTGGAAACCTCACACAAGTGACCCCACATATGGCTGGCCCACAAGATTAGCTAAACACACCATGGCCCACATGTCAATAATTTAGCTAGAGTTAAATTCAAGTATGCCCACAAGAGCCTATTAGAATTAAACTCAAAATTATTCTTCCACAAATTAATTCAATCACATATCTTCTAATTAGGAAACCATGCCAATATAGGAAAGCGGCTAGAAGAGGGACCAAAAGACATATTTGCCCTTGGCTCCTAAAATGACCGAAATGTCCATGCTAACCCCATAGCAACATTAAGATCATTTTAACCCTAACTCATTCCACTAAAGAGTTATGGTTGCACTCCAGGGACAAATATTAAATGCACAATAAGCTCGGCATAAAATGACGATTGTCTTTGACCTACCAAGTACAATGACCACAATGCCCCTCTATGTAACATCCATAATCAAGTAGGTTAACCGATGTACTATCTACCTTCTCGATTACGTCTTAACCTTAGAACTTCATACCCTTGACCTAATCATCATCCGGATATCATTCTCTTGATCCAGGGAGCGACCCACAAGTTCAATATCCATATGGAACATCCATATACTAAGATCTTAGATTATGATGATTAATCGGATAATTCTAAGGGGACGATCATTCCATCTCCCGATGGCATAGATTCCATATTGCATTTGCACGTCCCAACTAATCAAGCCCGAGCACCCAAAACACAGAGCTGTTGACCCATGTACAGGATCTCACCCACAGTGAATTAAAGCACAAGAACTTGACTTCGTCAGTTCATCCACAAATGCTCAAGATTAAGAGCACTGGTCACTCAGTAGCAAGAGGTGATTTGATCTCTCTCTGTGATAGTACTATTTTAGAGATCACACCTACAGATGGTCCGGTTCAATGCATGACACATGCACCAATGAGATAAATCCGGGAAAGACCTCCCGTGACTAAGGTAAGTCACCCTGAACATAGGAGAGTTTCTCATTATAACTTATACCAAGATGAAGTGCCCAACTCCACCTTTCAGTTATGAACATATTAGTTGTTTCCAGTATCCATGACTCAGACCTTTCTGTGTGCAGCCACTGCACACCTAAGTCATTTACTTGAAAACAATGGGCCTTATACAACCATACATATACACAAGTAATAAGAGAAAGATGTCATTCCATTAAATAACCAATAAATATCCAGTTACAGAGATGAAAGTGCAGTCAGTGGGCTTTAGGGCATACACCAATCCCAACAATCACATCTAATATACTAATGGGACCCGATTCATCTCATGAACCATCATGTCATATGTATTGGTCATGTGCATTAAGTAATAAAACACCATTCATCTCATGAAAGGAAAGCATGATTTTATTGATAAATAAAGAAATTAATCAATTTATTACATCATCTGATGGATTGAGACCACACAAACTAACAGAGACTACACTCAGTTGTACCAACGTAATCGTCAAAGACGCCTATTTTGACATTTGAACAAAGAGGACCCACCGTTTTGGTAATCACATGGACAGAGGCCAAACTCAACCGTACCTGCATGATCATGTTAAACACGTCCCTGTCGGAGTTTTGTTTCATTGCAATTTGATAGGATGCATTCATTTTCATATCTTGACCTCTCATTCTCTCATGAAGTTCTTAATTCATTTTTTCAAGTCTCAAATAGTTCTATCTTTGAAAATCTTTTTAAGCTTTCCAAATGTTTTCACTTTAAATCCATATTTTGGTTTGAATGTTTCATTGCATTAAAACTCAATTTCCATCCTCTTTCAAATCATGATTCAAGCTTGATCAATGTGCCTCAAGTCCCCTGGAAAGAAGCCCTCTTAGTTCCAAGTTTCTAAAAATTACAGAATTTCTGGGTTGCCTCCAGGTCGACCTGCCAGTGTGGCCGGTCGACCAGGCCGAAGGACCCGGTCGACAGGGCATAGTGCGGGTCAACCGGGAAATTGGGCCGTTAGCTTCTCCAAGGGGCATTTTTAGAGCCGTTGTGCATACTCGGTCGACCCGGCCCTGTACTAGGTCGACTGGGCACTAGCCGTTGAGAACTTTTTCTTTATAAAAAGTGGCTTTTTGTTTGGAAAAAGTTGGTGAACTTTGGAGGACTTTTGAGAACAAGGACTTACAACTTTTCAAGAGTATTATTGAAGGGATTATGAAGTCAATCCATTGATTCAACCTTTGATCTTCTAATGGGTGTGCTCTCTTTATCATGAGTTCTAAAATCATGCTTTGTTTCTAAATCTTTGTTTTCTTTAATGCACGATTTAATAGATGTCTATCATTTGATTTGTTGCTTTTCAAAACATGCTTAGAACTTTAAAATCTAATAGCTTTATGAATCCATCATATAGTTTGTATCTCACATGAGGTTATTTTCTTGTTTCAAAACTAACTTGTTAGATTTAAGTTTCTCTTCTTTAAATCAAGTTAGTTCACTTTGAAAAACTCATGTGTTTGTCATAAAATCTTTTGCTCATATAAATGATTAACATCTTTGCATCATTTAGAATTTCTTCTTTCTAAATGAGGATAGAAAAGTTTCTAGCATATGCATGAATCATAAACTTTTACCATTCATATGCAAATGTCTAGAGAGTGAGATTTCACTTTAAATTCAGCCTATTTAGAGGCACTAAATTGCACCTACATTGTTCTCTTAATCCATGCATTCATAGGCATTTTATTTAAGAGAAAATCTTCTTGTTGTAAAGGTTGGTGCTTAGCCTTGAAAAGCATACATAGTGTTGTAAAGGTTTATGCTTAGCTTTGAAAAAGCATAGTGATGTATTTGTAAGGTTGAAGGTGAACCTAAACCTTAATTTTAGTTAGTGGAAATCCGGTAGGGACACCGGGAGTGGATGTCGGCATGTTGGCCGAACCACTATAAATGCTTGTGTTATGGTGATTAACTTTTTGCTTACTTTTCAAGGATGTTGCTCTCTTGTTTGATTCTATAGTTAATCTTCTTCAAAGCATAAGAGACTTAAAAGCAAAAAGAATTAGAATTGGTCTAGTTATTTGAGCTCACCCTATTCAACCCCCCCCCCCCCCTAGGATTCGATCTTGGGCTTTCAATTAGTATCATAGCCTAGGTGCTCTTGTTTAGGTCTAACAACCTAGAGTTAGAATCCTTAGAGTGAGTTTTTGATTTTGTGGTCATAATGCAAGCCCAATTAGGAGAAGGTCATGCCACTAATAGACCACCTTTGTTTAATGGTTCTCATTACCGTTATTGGAAGATTAGGATGCAAGTCTTCCTAGAGTCTCAAAGTCTAGATGTGTGGAATATCATTGAAGAAGGGTATCATGCCCCCCACTATCATTGAACAAGATTCAGAAGGGTATGTTATATCTATCAAACCTAAGCCTAAGAGAGAGTGGATTCAAGGAGAGAAAGATAGGGCAAATCTAAATGCTAAAGCTAAAAATGCCTTATATTGTGCCTTGTCTCAAGAAGAGTTCAACAGGGTAGTTAATTGTAGTACAGCTAAGGAAGTTTGGGATACCTTGGAGACCACTTATGAATGGACTAATCAAGTTAAGGTAGCAAAAATCCAAATGTTGACTGCAAGTATGAAGAACTCAAAATGCAAGAGGAAGAAACCTTTGACGAGTTCTATACAAAATTTATGGAGATTATTAATTCCCTCATAGGTCTAGGAGAAAAGATGGATGAATCCAAGCCTGTTAGAAAAATCTTAAGATCTCTTCCCAAAAAATCCAAACCCATGATTGTAGCCATAGCTGAGTAAAGACGTTGACAAGATTAAAATTGAAGAACTTAGAGGAAATCTTCTCACTTATGAATTAGATTTTGAAGTCCCTAGCAAGAAGAAAGGTGTAGCTCTTAGCTCCCAACATAAAGAAAATGATAATGAGAGTGAGAGTGATGATGAAAACACAATCTTGCTTGCTAAGAAGTTTAAAAATTTCTTTAAAAAAAAAAAGAACTTCAGAAATTCTGAGGATTCTAGAAATGAAAATTTTCAGAGGAACTTAAGGAGATCTTTTACCAAGAAGGATGTGCAATGTTATAACTGTAAAGGATTTAGTCACATCACACAAAATTGTCCCTCCCCTAAAGAGTCTGAAAAGAAAGATAAGAAAGGAAAGAAATTTTTGAACATAACTTGGGATGATGATGAAGATGAAAGTAGTGACAATAATGAATTTCAAAATGATGAAGATAATGATAACTCCACTTCTTGGCTTCTATTTACTCCCTTTGAAGAAAATGAAGATCATAATGTTTTAATAGAAGAAGTAAATGATGAAAATGATATACATCAAGCCTATGATGGACTATATGAACTATGTGAAGTCATAAACAAGAAGAACAAAAGTTTAAAAATTGAATTAAAAAGTCTTGTGAATGATGTAAATGTTTTAAAAGATCAATTAATCTTAAAAGACAATGAGATAAGAACTGTTCAATCTAAGTTGAATACCTCTAATGAAAATCTAGTTAAAGCTGAAAAAGAAATTCATAAATTACAATGTTTGCTAGAATCTAGTCAACAAGAATCAGAATCTCTACAAATGAAACTCAAAAAGGGAAAATATGTTGTTGATATACTTACCTTGGGAAATGACAAATTTTACCAAATGTTAGGAATGAACACAATTTTTGGTAACAAGAATGGTATAGGCTTTGAATGCTCCTCTAGTAGCAAGAAGAATAACTTTCAACATATTACTAGGACTCATCTCAAACCTATAGATAAAAACTTCTTTACCTCTAGATGGACCTGTCACTTTTGTAATCAAATAGGTCATCTAGTTCCCAATTGTCCCTTTAAGATTAGATTGTCTCAAAATCATCCCTCTAGAGCTCCTTTTAAGTTTGTTCCCAAGACCACTAGCTCTACTTTCATTAAGGCTACTTGGATTGAAAAAGAGAAAAGTGTCAAGAATTTCCTAGTTTAAACCGTTCTTAAAGTTAAGGAAAACTCTATATGGTGTTTGGATAGTGGATGCTCCAAACATATGACTGGAGACTGTTCTAGATTCATCACTCTTGAGAACTATGATGGAGGAAATGTATCATTTGGAGATAACTGGAAAGCTCAAATTATTGGAAAAGGCTGTGTTGGAGGAGATTAAATGCCTACTTTAAAAGATGTTTTCCTTATGGATGGTTTAAAGCATAATCTCTTGAGTATTAGCCAATTATGTGATAAAGGAAACAAAGTTATATTTGATAACAAATCTTGCAAAGTTCTGGATGAGAAATCCCACAAAGTTCTACTCACTGGATTACGGACTAAAGATAACATCTACACCATAGAAGAATGTTGTGAAAATGAATCCATGTGTTTAATGACAAAAGTTCAAGAAAATCAGTTGTGGCATCAAAGAATGGGTCATATAAATTACAAACTGATGAAGATCTTATCCAAGAAAGAAATTGTTAAAGGAATACCCAAATTAGATGATTACAAATATGAATTGTGCAAAGCTTGTCAAATGGGTAAGCAAATCAAGAAAAACTTCAAAGGTATAAAAGATATATCCTCTTCTCATCCCCTTGAGCTCATTCATATGAACCTCATTGGACCTGCACCTGTGCAGAGTATCGGTGGGAGAAAGTATATCCTAGTTATGGTTGATGATTATTCTAGATTTGGATGGGTGGCCTTTCTTCATGCTAAATCTGATGCAGTAAATAATATTATAAGGATTTGTAAGAAAATTCAAGTTGAGAAGGACTGCAAAATTAAGAAGATAAAAAGTGATCATGGAGGCGAATTTGAAAATGAAAGATTTGTAGATTTCTGTGAAAGTCATGGGATCAATCATCAATTTTCTGCTCCAAAAACTCCTCAGCAAAATGGAGTAGCTGAAAGAAGAAATAGAGTTATCCATGATGATCAATAAGAGACCTTAGTTGCGCAGACTATCCCATCTGAAATTGAAGAAGAAATTCCCTTTGTCCCTACTATGCCCACAAAGTTATTAAAAGATCACAACTTGGCTAATATCATTGGAGACATCAGAAAAGGGGTCATGACAAGAAGACAGTTTCATAATCTGTGTGCTCACTACTCTTTTGTTTCTCAATTTGAGCCTAAGAACTTCTCTGAAGCAGAAACCAAGTCTGAATGGATTGATACCATGCAAGAAGAATTAAATCAGTTTAAAAAGAATGATGTGTGGGATCTTGTGCCTCTTCCTGAAGGCAAAAGTCAAATTGGAACTAAATGGATTTTCAAGAACAAGCTGGATGAATCCAGAAATGTGATAAGGAATAAAGCTAGACTTGTAGCTAAAGGGTATGCTCAAGTTGAAGGAATTGATTTTGAGGAAACCTTTGCTCCTGTAGCTCGTTTGGAGTCTATTCGAATTTTATTGGCTTATGCTAGTAGCATGAAAATTAAACTGTTTCAAATGGATGTGCAGAGTGCCTTTTTAAATGGTGAAATTAAGGAAGATGTGTATGTTACCCAACCTCAAGGTTTCGAGGATCCTCATCACCCAGACTATGTATTTAAGTTGAAGAAGGCTCTCTATGGCTTGAAACAAGCCCCAAGAGCTTGGTATGAGAAGCTTACAAGTCACTTACTTGGAAAATGAATATGAGTGTGGAAATGTGGACAAGACTCTCTTCATTAAAAAGGTTGATAAAGATATTCTTATTCCTCAGATATATGTTGATGACATTGCTTTTGGATCCACATCAAATCAACTTACTCAAGGATTTTCTTACTTAATGAGCTCCACTTTTGAAATGAGTCTGGTAGGACCCTTACAATTCTTTCGACGATTACAAGTTAGTCAGACTGATCATGGTATCTTTCTTAGTCAATCCAAGTTTGCTCTAGAAATAGTGAAAAAGTTTGGCTTAGGAGAATCTAAGACTAGCTGCAATCCCATGGGCTCTACTACTAAAGTCTTTAGTGATCCTCATGGTAAGAAAGCTGACCAGAAACTTTATAGGAGCATGATAGGAAGCCTTCTCTACCTCACTACTAGCAGACCTGATATCTCTTTTAGTGTTGATATATGTGCTAGGTATCAATCTGATCCCCGAGAGTCTCACATTAAAGCTGTTAAACGAATCATAAAATATATTCATGGGACTTCTCATTATGGTATCTGGTATCCCCATCACTCGACTCTGCAATTAATTGGATATAGTGATGCAGATTGGGGAGGATCTATAGACGATAGGAAAAGCACTAGTGGCTACTGCTATTTCATAGGAAACTGCTTAGTAGCCTGGCATAGCAAAAAGCAAAATTCTGTATCCTTGTCTACAGCAGAAGCTGAATATATTGTTGTAGGTAGCTGTTATGCTCAACTGTTGTGGATGAAACAAACCTTGTTAGATTATAATGTTCCACAACAATGTATGCCTATCATGTGTGTTAATTCAAGTGCCATTAGCATTTCTAAAAATCCTGTTCAGCATTCTCGCACTAAGCACATTGACATTCGCTATCTTTTCTTGCGTGATCATGCTGATTAAGGCACTATTGAGTTAATTTTTGTTCCAATAGATACCCAATTGGCTGACTTATTTACTAAACCCCTTGGAAATGATCGGTTCATAAAATTGAGACATTAATTAGGCATTGGCCCTTGCCCTGAATTCTAAAATTTTGTTGGCTAATCACCTGTTACCATATTTTATTTTTATCATATCTCTTATAAACAGGTGCTACTAAAAAGGTTGTATGTTTTCTCATTGATGGGCAGGCTCCTTTGCAATTAGATGTCAAAGGGGGAGAAAAACATCAAGTGTTCCTCATGTGTTCACCAATTGAGGGGGGGAAGATTCAAGGGTTGCTAATGTTGAGGGGGAGTAGCTTAGCCTAGAGTTTTATTTGTGTAGCTTCTAAGTTCGTTGCTCTCGCAAGGAAAATCCAAAGCTCCAAAATATCCAAATGCTCCCGATCATCCCTCCTTAAATATCCAAAGAAGTTGTTGTTCAAGTTTCAAAGAAGATTGAGAGAGAGTTCAAGCTTCTAGAATTTCCATTAAATTGCAAAGGGGGAGATTGTTAGAGTTTTTGTTTTCTTGCAATTTGATAGGATGCAATCATTTTCATATCTTGACCTCTCATTCTCTCATGAAGTTCTTAATTCAGTTGTTCAAGTCTTAAATAGTTCTATCTTTGAAAATCTTTTTAAGCTTTCCAAATGTTTTCACTTTAAATCCATATTTTGTTTTGAATGTTTCATGTCATTAAAATTCATTTTTCATCCTTTTTCAAATCATGATTCAAGCTTGACCAATGTGCCTCAAGTCCCCTAGAAAGAAACCCTCTTAGTTCCAAGTTTCTAAAAATTACAGAATTTCTGGGCTGCCTCCAGGTCGACCGAGAAATTGGGCCGTTAGCCTCTCCAATGAGCATTTTTAGAGCCGTTGTGCATACCCGGTCAACCCGGCCCTGTACCAGGTCGACCGGGCACTAGCCATTGAGAACTTTTTCTTTATAAAAAGTGGCTTTTTGTTTGGAAAAAGTTGCTGAACTTTGGAGGACTTTTGAGGCCAAGGACTTACAACTTTTCAAGAGTATTATTGAAGGGATTAAGTAGCCAATCCATTGATTCAACCTTTGATCTTCTAATGAGTGTGCTCTCTTTATCATAAGTTCTAAAATCATGCTTTGTTTCTAAATCTTTGTTTTCTTTAATGCACGATTTAATAGACGTCTATCTTTTGATTTGTTGCTTTTCATAACATGCTTAGAACTTTAAAATCTAATAGCTTTATGAATCCATCATATAGTTTGTATCTCACATGAGGTTATTTTCTTGTTTCAAAACTAACTTGTTAGATTTAAGTTTCTCTTCTTTAAATCAAGTTAGTTCACTTTGAAAAACTCATGTGTTTGTCATAAAATCTTTTGCTCATATAAATGATTAACATCTTTGCATCATTTAGAAATTCTTCTTTCTATATGAAGATAGAAAAGTTTCTAGCTAGCATTTGCTTGAATCATAAACTTTTACCATTCATATGCATATGTCTAGAGAGTGAGATTTCACTTTAAATTCAGCCTATTTAGAGGCACTGAATTGCACTTACATTGTTCTCTTAATCCATGCATTCATAGGCATTTTTTTAAGAGAAAATCTTCTTGTTGTAAAGGTTGGTGCTTAGCCTTGAAAAGCATACATAGTGTCGTAAAGGTTTATGCTTAGTCTTGAAAAAGCATAGTGATGTATTTGTAAGGTTGAAGGTGAACCTAAACCTTAATTTGAGTTAGTGGAAATCCGGTAGGGACACCGGGAGTGGATGTAGGCATGTTGGCCAAGCCACTATAAATGCTTGAGCTATGGTGATTAACTTTTTGCTTACTTTTCATGGATGTTTCTCTCTTGTTTGATTCTATAATTAATCTTCTTCAAAGCATAAGAGACTTAAAAGCAAAAAGGATTAAAATTGGTCTAGTTATTTGAGCTCACCCTATTCACCCCCCCCCCCCTCTTCTAGGATTCGATCTTGGATTTTCAGTCCTTATTTGTAGGCATGTCAAATGCCCGGCCCGGCCCTCTCTAGCCTCAGCCTGCCCCAGCTAGCGGGCCGGGCTGGCCCACCAAGGAAAAACCCTGGCACGGCACGGCACGGCCCGCTGGCATGGCCAATCATGGGCCGGGCCAAGCAGCCCTGTTTCAAACATTTTTCCTTTTTTTTCAATATTAAAAAAAAATAGAACACAAGCATGGCCCACTGATCACTTTCCTCAAGATGGCCGTTGAGAAACGCCGTCTTGACATCCATTTGCCAAATCTCGTAATCGAGATGAGCCGTAATGGATAAGAGTATCCGGATGGACTTGAGCATGGCTACTGGCGAGAAGGTTTCCTCATAATCGATACCCTCTTTCTGAGTATACCCTTTCGCAACAAGCCTGCCTTAAAGGTCTCAACTCTTCCAACTGGTCCTCTTTTTCTCTTGTAGACCCACTTGCACCCAATAGGTTTGATATTGGCAGGCAAGTCCACAAGTGTCCAGACCTGATTAGAGTACATAGACTCCATCTCAGCTTTCATAGCATCTTGCCAATGTCCCGAATCTATATCATTAATTGCTTCATCATAGTTACAGGGATCTTAATCCAGTTCTTCCGGTATTGCCTTGTAAGACTCTCCCAAGAACGAGAACCTGTCAGGGGGCCTAATTATTCTCCCACCACGACGAGACACTTGTGTAACTACTGGGTCTGGTAAGGGCGGTTCTTCCTCAAGTTCGGTCATACTTGGATTTGGAATTGATTGTTCTTGAATCTCTTCCAAGATCACATTTTCTAAAGATTTCTGGTCTATCATATAATCTTCCTCTAGAAAAACCGCATTGGTGCTTACTAGCACTATCTGCTCTCTGGGATTATAGAACAACCAACCTTTAGTTCCTTTAGGATATCCTACAAACGTGCATACTTTCGACTTCATTTCCAACTTATCCGTCTTTACCTTTAGCACGTGTGCGGGACAACCCCAAATGTGTAAATGTTGTAGACTAGGCTTTCGCCCAGACCACAACTCCCGGGGAGTCTTAGGTACAGACTTAGATGGTACGAGGTTTAGTATGTACATTCACTACATCAAAATGCATATTTGCTGATGCACAATCCGCGTCGACCATTTCAAACTCCACGTTGGGAAAGGTTTTACCGACGCACTGCATAGCGTTGGCACTGCGTCGGCTACCAGATGCCGGCTAAACTATTCCCGACGTATTAATGTTTAGCGTCGGGAAAAAAAGTCATTTCCCCGACGCACTATTGCGTCATCCCTAACGTCTGCAATGCCAACAGCGTCGGGAAAAAATTGAATTTACTAGTTAGTCTCGCCTCATTGCCAATGCATAACAACGTCGGTTATACATTTGCCAACACACATGCTAGCGTCGGAAACAGTATTTAACGACGCATGAACAACGTCGGTAATATATATCCCGACACGTTAAAGCGTCGGGAAATGTCATCAATGCTTAAAGAAAGCACGTCGGGCATTTATTATTAAAATTTACCACGCATGTAACATCCACTTTTGGCAACGCAGAGTGCGTCGGGAAATAGTTTTTTTTTCAATTAAAAAATAATTGAAAAAATCAGAAAAAAATTCTTGTACAATATTTTCCTGTCCAAATCTACATTTTCAACATTCCACAAGCATAAGCATTAATAAACAACAAATAACTCCACATTCATCGTAAAACAATAAAAAAGAACCAATCACAAATAAACTAAAACCATCCATAAAACTTGTCCATGTCACATAAATTGTAATATCCTTAATCAAATGAAGTCAAATATCTCAATAAAGTAAATCCCAACTAAAATCCAATCCACATCAATTTTCCAATCATCATCAAATATCTCTAGCTTTCGGAGTCGCCCGAACCGTCCATACCGACCGGGGATAGCAGTAACTGAATCTGACTCTGCATGTGAACATGTATAGCTGCCTGATCTTGAATTTGCTTCTACGAGTCCTCATATTGTCGCCGTAACTCTTCTTGTGCTTTCAACGAATCATCTAGTTGCTGCCGTAGGGTGCTCATCTCAGACGACATCGAAATACTAGTAGAAGATGATGATGGGCCCTTCGAACGGTACCCTTGCCTCCTTGCAACCCTCTTCCCTAGCAAATTCTTGATCACTTGTTGCTCAGCCGCTGGAGAGTTAATTTCAGATTGCGATAGTACCGTCTCCATTCTTTGCTGCATTATCAAAGCAATCAAATATTATCATGTAATTTACATACGTTAGGAAATTGAAATAAACAATGATATACAATATTGTTAATGAAACAACTCACATGTGTCTCCTCAGCATGATCTGTGATCCATCTGTTCTTCTTCTTGCTGTAGTGTCGTTGTCGGTATAAATCAGCTTCAGAATGAGGAGCCTGCTGCTCATCTGCCTGCATGATCGAGAACTGGGCTGCAAATGATCGAGATCCAGATGTATGAAGCTTCTTCAGTTTGCTCTGGCTCTCTGAATTCCTCTGTGACTTACGCTGAAAATTACAAGTAATAAACAATGTAGCTAGCTTATTTAAAATAAACTTGAGGGAACATAACCATAAAAAATTATAATAATCAAGATAGCTAAAATAAGAGCAATAGTGTATTGACTAATTTAATCCGCGTACCGAAATCAAATAAATAAACAAAACCCATACCAAAAGCAATACCCCCCCCCCAATACACACACCCACACTAAATATAATTTAGTTACCTTCCACTCAGGTGTCTCCCATTTGTTCTCAATCAGCCAGATCCACTGGGCTGCCCTTTGCGCATCATATGGGCACTGTTTCGGGTCTTGCCCCTTTTCCAACAACTTCTTATATGCTCTGTATAGCTCCGCCCTAAACTCCCTGTAAATATGCATCGCCAGTCTTCCGACTGCAACTGCCACATGTGCATCGGACTTCCAGTTGCCAAAGTCATATTTTTGCTGTCATTTCAAACCCATAAGTGGGATAATTAAACATTAAAGCCAATTAATATATAGATTAGGAAGTAAAAGATTTTTTATTACCGCAGCTGCAGTAAAGATTGCCTCCTTGCACCCATCATCAATAACTCCCCATGTTTCTTTGTGCAAAGGTGCAAGTCGGCGAATATGACACCCCAGCTCGATTGCAAATGTAGAGGCATTTGTACCCTAAATGCCCCCGATTGTGCACCTAGCGGAACAGAAATCCGACTGCCCAAAATCTTCATCCTCTTCTCCGACTCATGGCCCACCACCCTACCCCGTGCACGCCTTGAGGATGATGCTACAACCATCACAAACAAATATGAGTTATTAAACATAAAAAAAATAAAATTGGCTAATAAATTTGAAAATGATAATAGGGTCAAATATTTCTTACCTACGATGTTGCCCGTAGTAGGCGGGCTAGATATATCGGGCTGGCCGGCATCAATCTCATGCTGACTGGCAATACGATCTGCAACTGATACCTGAGGCTCTGCACTGTATTATCTGCGTCTCCCTGATGCCATGTGTGTGAACTGGATAACACAATAAGTTAGTATAAATCAAGAATTACGAAAAAAAAACACAATAAGTGAGTATAAATGCAAGAAATATCACAATTGTTTAAATTTTGATATTAGATATAACAACCTCATCTTCTAACTCTTCTTCATCCGACAAATTCAACTCTTCCTCACTATGCCCGAATGGTATATACTCCTTGTCGATGTCATCATGCTCGTCTTCAAGAGAGAGTTGACGCCGAGATGGATTTTGAAGTTCTTGTATCAATTGTTGTGCGCCAATTTCACTCATTCACGCAATGTTCCTTTCAATATTCTTATTTCTAGCTGACTCATAAGCATTCTTCTTCTTAGCCAATGCGCCAGGTTTGACAAAAGTTTTCTTTTATTTAGCATTTTTTGACAACTATGATAAAAAATGACAAATGGATCAAACATATATAAAAAAATATAAAAAAGCACAATAGTTAGCTGATTGAAAGCTAAATTAATGATTCCATTGCATTTAATCCTTGTTTACACACATAAATAAATAAACTTTACACATCATAATTCCATATCAGAATCAATATCAGGGTCCGACTGATCAGTTTCCTCTTCATTTATATACTCTGCCAATGTTTCGTCCTCGTCACCACCATCATCGGCAATTGGCTCATCACCATCAGCCGTTGGTTCATTATCCTCATGGATGATATCTGGTTCAATGTCATCCCGGGTGTAACAAAAGGAAAAATCCTCAGCAACAGATACTGAGACAGTTTCAATGGCTTCTTCTTGTTGGTACGGCTCGTTTATCACATTTGGCTCTTTTTCTTCATCTCGCTCTTGTACATCCCAAACACCTCGATGCTTGACTCGTTCCACGACATTCCAATTTGGGCCTAACTTCGTATCATTGACATAGAACACTTGATTTACCTGATTTGGCAAGACAAAGGGATCATCTTCATACCACCGATCCCTAATGTAAATGCTTGTGACATGTGCATCGATATAAAATTTTGATTTATGACCAGTATTATACCATTCACATTTGAACAAAACAAGATCAGAACCATTGATATGACAATTCAAAAATGTTGGTCACGTAACCGAAAAAATCAATGTTTTCCTCATTGTGGTCCCCTTCGACGACCACCCCGCTATTCTGGCTCTTGTGACGGTCGTCGCGGTCTTTGGTGACGAACCGGACACCATTAACCCTACAACCCGAGTATTGATGCACCAAACAATTAGGACCATTTGCTAATGCCCACAATGCATCTGTTGCTTCTAGAGACCCTTGAGATCTGAGTTGGTTTATCTGCATTAGTTTCTTAAAATTAGTTCAAATTGGATTTACCTATATAGAGTTGATAACATTTATTCGGCATGTATTTTACGTACATGATCTCTAAACCATCCAGAAAACTCTTCCCGTTGTAAATTGGTGATGTTGCGTCTCCCGGGCTCATTCATTTGCCTCTTATGCTCCCTACTCAGGGTATTAGTGACACATAATTAGTGTGACATATAGGAAGATCAGAAAGTTTACATGTAATGCATATAATTAGTTAAACTGAACCACTTACTCTAGATAAGGTATGACCTCGGGAGTATTATATAACACAAACCAATGGGCCATGTTGTGTTCCCTATCGGACACATTAGGAGCCCTCGTGATAGGTGAAAAGGGCCAGACGCGTTGGGTGAACACACCCAACTCTGGGCCTCGTTTCTCCTCATCGTTATTCTGTTCTTCAGGAACTTCTCCTTTTAAGTACATCTTCATAAAATTAACACTCTCTTTGGCAATAAATGCTTCGGCGATTGAACCTTCTGGCCGAGCTCGGTTGGTAACGTAGCCCTTCAGTGTTCCGAGAAACCTTCAAACACATGAATCAATATCAAGATAAAAAAAATGAAATACGATACTAATAAACAATTTAAAGAATGGTAAACACAATCACCTCTCGATTGGATACATCCATCGATATTGCACCGGTCCAGCGAGCATAGCCTCACGTGGTAAGTGAACTGCCAAATGGACCATCACATCAAAGAATGCCGGAGGAAAAATCCTTTCCAACTTACATAGTATGAGGACTATCTTATTTTCCAATTCTTCTAAGTGACTCCGCTTCAAAGTCTTTGAGCAAATGTTCTCGAAAAAGCAACCCAGCTCAAATAGTGTTATGCATATCTCTTTGCTCATGTACCCACGCATACCAATTGGAAAAAGACGTTGCAGTAGAACATGGAAGTCATGGCTTTTCAAGCCCACTAATCTCCCATTCTTTGAGGTCACACACCTCGAGAGATTCGCAGCATAGCCATCTGGGTACTTGATCGATTTCAAATATTGATAAAAACCATCTTTCTCCTTCAGGCCTAATGTGTAGGACGCACGAGGCTTCTCTTGTGTTCCATTGCTTCTATTGCGTAAATGCAATTCTGGCCTAATGTTCATATCTGCCAAATCCTGACGTGCATACTCTGTGTCCTTGCTCTTCTTGTCTAAGCCCACCATTGTGCAGAGGTGACTCTCACATATATTCTTCTCTAAGTGCATAACATCAATGTTGTGTCGAAGCTTTAGTTTCTTAAAGTATGGTAGCTCATAAAAAATGCTTTTCTTTGTCCAGTTCAATTCTTCAGAGTCACGTGGTCTTTTTTTGTTGTTAGAGTGCTTTCCAAACCTTATATCTGGAAGCCGCTCCAATTGTGCTTGTACTTTCTCCACCGGTGGTAACTCCAATGACTTCACTCGATTCTCTACCTTTCCGTTAAAGTCTTTACTACGTCGCCAAGTGTGCCGCTTAGGCAAGAAAGCTCTATGGCCCGTGTAACCAATCTTTCTTCTCAGCCTAATCGATAAGGAATCTTCATTACAAATGGGACAAGCCTTGTAGCCTTTGGTACTCCACCCAGACAAGTTACTATATGCAGGGAAGTCGTTTATGGTCCACAACGCAGCCGCGCGCAATTTAAAGCTCTCTTTGCTAGAGGCATCGTAAGTTGAGACACCATTCTCCCATAACTCCTTTAACTCATCAATCAAGGGTCGAAGATAAACATCAATATCATTACCAGGTTGATGCGATCCAGGAATAAGCAATGACATCATGAAGAATGACTCCTTCATGCACATCCATGGTGGCAAGTTGTACGGCATAAGTATGACAGGCCACATACTGTAAGACGTGCTCATGTCCCCAAAAGGGTTGAACCCATCAGAGGGTAGCCCCAACCTTATATTACGGGCATCCCCTGCAAAATTCGGATGTTCCTTATCAAGACCCTTCCATTCCTCACAATCGGGTGGATGCCTACATATCCCGTCATCTTTGCGTTTATCACTGTGCCATCTCATGTGTGTGGCAGTCTTTCTGGACATGTAAAGTCTCTGCAACCTTGGTATCAATGGGAAGTATCGTAAAACCTTATGCGGGATCTTCTTTCCCTTCCCATTATTTAGTTTGTATCTGGACTCTCCGCATACTGGGCATTTTTCTAAATCTATGTTCTCCTTCCAAAACAAGGCGCAATCATTATGACAAGCATAAATGTGCTCATAGCACAGTCCCAAGTCACGCAGTATCTTCTTCGTTGCATAAATTGAACCTGGAACCAAATTACCGTCTGGCAGGAGTGCTTTCTGTATCTGCATCACATTGTTGAATGATTTGTTGCTCCACTTTCCCTCCACCTTTTCCTCCATCATCTTAATGACAAAATCTAGAAGAGTGTTGCCTGGAGAGTAACCCGGGTACAGAGGGCGCTGAGATGCATCCAGCATCCTTTCAAAGAGACGCATTGCGTTACTATGGATGGCCTCAGCGTTAGTGTAAGTTCCCATGTAATGGTCTTCCATCATTTCTTGATATTCATTCAGATCCTCATAATCACTATCACCCCCATGTTCTGATTCGACAACTTTATCCACAGGAGTTGTTATCTCTCTGTGGTAAATCCAGATCTTGGAGGATGCTAGCATACCCCAACGGCAAATATGAAAGTTCACAGTTTCGTAGTCATACTGGTGATTGTTCTTGCAAACCCTACATGGGCACCAAATTTTTGTAGCATCCCCAGCATTCACCTTTGCAAATTCAATAAATGACTTCACCCCGTCACGATACTCCCTACCCATTCTGATCGCCATGCGATCTGGACTATCCAGTGTCGTCCAAGTCTTGTCCATATCTTAAAACTGGATAATCAATAAGCTAATCACATTATTAAAGAGAGAACACACAAACACATGTACTTATGATAATGAATACAATCAATCATAGATCATAATTATTATCACCAATGTTTGTAAGTCTTCAATGTTACTAAATACTATGGTCTATTCATGTTGTGGAACAATTATGGATTTCCAACTCAAATTAAACAAATTAAACAGCATACTAGGGTATATGCAAACCACATCCACACTAGTTAATCAACATAATATATGAGAAATATATCAACAAGAACGACATCTAGCATAATTACTTCTAGCCACCACGGTTTCAGACACCAACCTATAATATTGCTTGTGTAGATGAGTTTGAGTGCCACATGGAAAGTAGAGCCCTTTTTAAACGCATACAAAAAACAACTTTTACACTATTAAGATATTATGTTGTTATTTGTGTTTTAAACCATAAGGAAACCCCCTTTTGTTTCCTCGGGATTTGAGACATTTTGCTTCATTTTTTGCTTGTGTAGATGAGTTTGAGTGCCACATGGAAAGTAGAACCCTTTTTAAAGGTACTGCATAAGAGACTTCCTTTATGCACATGTGTTTGACTCCAAGGTGAGGGCTATGATGGAGAACACACTCTGTGCATGGGCTTCCATCCCAAGATAAACACATTTCTATTGATGCAACCCGGCCAAAAGACATACATTATGATGTTTGCATATCTTCCTTGAGAATTCTACATATGATCAAGTTAGTAGGTAGGAAAAACATGCTCTCACATAACTCATACAATTATGAGAAGTATATCAGTACAAGACACATGGCATGTTATATAGTAGGTAGGAAAAACATGTACAACATGGCATGTTGTACAAGACACATGGCATAACTTCCCATGCTTTCCATGACTCTTTAGTAGAATCATAATGAATCTTCATCTGTCTTTTATCATAATGTAACCTAGTATTTTCTGTGAACCCCTTGATTATTGGATCCCACCCAGCTCGATTAAAGTAATGAGTGGGTCAATTTCCCTTTTGAACTTGCTCCACACATAATTCCACAAAGACTTGATGATGTTGTGAATTCCAATAGGCCTTTAGCCTTTGACCAACATAGTTAGGTGCTAACATCAGAATCTAAGATAGTACCCATGCATATCTACCAAACTTAAATGAGATTTTAACAAACATATGTTGTACTTAAGAAAATCATTTAATTTTTATGATATAAAATGTTCTCACCATTTGATGTGTTTGCACACTCAAATGACAGTTTATCTAATGCACACATTCATGGTTGGGTATAATCTTGCACAAGAATTATGCATAATTTTCCTTGCTGCCATATGCTTAAATGTAACAATAAATGAAGGAATATTAAAATGAGTACAAGACACATGGCATGTACATGCCATTACATGTTGTTTCTAGGCTGGAGTTTATACAAACAAAAGAGGCATCTGGCACCAAGTTGCATGTAAGGCATGCAGGGAACCAAAAGCATGCAGGGAGCTAGCAGGTAAGGCATGCAGGGAACCAAAAGTTGCAAGTGCAGGGGCTCGGTGCAGGGACCTAGCAGGGCAGGGGACCTGGTGTTTAGATGAATGATCGGCCTGGGGCTAGGTGCAGGGTGCCAGCAGGGCAGGGGAGTAAGGGAGTAGTTCGCAGGGGAGGCAGGGAGTGTTTTGCAGGGGAGGCAGGGAACCAGCAGGGAGGGACTGGGGCTGGGTTTTCCATTGGACTGGGGC
This sequence comes from Cinnamomum chago, assembly GCA_038049695.1. NCBI lineage: Eukaryota > Viridiplantae > Streptophyta > Magnoliopsida > Laurales > Lauraceae > Cinnamomum > Cinnamomum chago. The sequence continues at coordinate 21,074,004 of CP142462.1, read as the reverse complement.
TGGACTTTTGGGTTGCGACTGGGGCTGGTTTCCACCGGACTGGGGCTGGGTTTCTGGGCTGCGAATGGGGCTGGGTTTCCACCGGAATGGAGCTGGGTTTCCACCAGAATGGGGCTGGGTTTCTGGGCTGCAACTGGGGCTGGGTTTCCACCGGATTGGGGCTGGATTTTCCACCGGAATGGGGCTGGGTTTCCACCGGAATGGGGCTGCGTTTGCCACTGGAATGGGCTGGGTTTCTGGGCTGCGGTTTCTGGTATTGGACGGCTGGTAGTGGTGCATAAACAACGTGGGGCAGGGCTGTAATGACGAGGAAGAGAATGAAGGAGTAGAGATAGGAGAAGAGGAAGAGAGAGTGAGGAACCCATACCTGTTTTGAAGGGTCACCGACGTCTGGGAAGAGGGAAAACACAGAGCAACGTGAGACGATGAATAGTTGTGAAAGAGAAGATGAATAGTTGTGTTGCACGTTTTTGAGTTTAATTAGGTTATTAATCCCATGGTTTAGGTTAAAACACATTCCCAACGCGCAACATGCGCGTCGTTAATTATTGTTAATAACCTTCTCCGACGCATCTCAACATCGGCAACTAGTTATTCATAATTTCCAACGTGGTTAGTGCGTCGCCTTTCCGAACAATTATTTCCCGACGCTATAGTGCATCGGGAACAATCTAATTCATGTCGGGAAAACATTCACTCCAAGACCCTAATGGTGCCATCCTCTTTACCGACGATATTTTCCGACGCGCAGAAGGTAGCGTTGCGTAATTATTTTGCCAACGCTGTGGTGCGTCTGCTAAACCAATTTTTTGCGACGTAATTACACTGCGTCGGAAAGTTTCGTCGGCAAATATGCAATTTGTTATAGTGATTGCAGTATCCAAGGCATATCCCCAAAAGGATATAGGTAATCCTGAGAAACTCAACATAGACCTAATCATATCTAAAAGAGTCCGGTTCCTTCTTTCCGCTACTCCATTCTGTTGACGCATACCAGAAGCAGACAACTGGGATAGAATCCCATTTTCTGATAAGTATCCCATAAAATCACCAGAGAGATACTCCCCTCCTCGATCTGATCGAAGAGTCTTAATACTTTTACCTAATTGCTTTTCCGCTTCCGCTCGAAACTCTTTGAACTTTTCAAAAGCCTCGGACTTGCGGTGCATAAGGTATATGTATCCATATCTTGAATAATCATCTGTGAAAGTGATGAAGTATTCATATCTCCTCTGGCCCTGACATTAATGGGTCTACACACATCAGTATGCACTAATTCCAATAAATCTTTGGCCTTATTGCCCTTGGATGAAAAGGGTCTTTTGGTCATTTTGCCTTCCAGACAGGCATTGGTTCTACCACCAATGAAGGCAAGATACCATCTTTCACTAGTCTGTCGATCCTAGTTAGGTTTATATGACCTAGCCTCAAGTGCCAAAGTTTTGTTGGATTAGATGAAGGTGACTTTCTCTTTAATGATGGTCTATTAATTATTTCGGTGTCATGTATCTCATACATTGTAGGAGTTAATAGATAAAGCCCATTGGTTACCTTGCCAGAACATATAAAAGTACCGTTTCTCTTTATGACAACTTCAGTACCAAAAGTAATAGAATAACTTTTATTCACCAAACTAGAAACTGAAATTAAATTCCGTCTTAAAGACGGTACATATAGAGTGTCTGACAAAACCAACTTATTATCTTGAAAATATAAAGTAATAACTCCTACTGAGACCGCATCCGCCTTAGCATAAGATCCTAGGTTGACAATGATTTCGCCGTCACTTAGTTTCCTAGTTTCCCTGAACCCCTGCAACGAATTACATATGTGATTAGTTGCCCCGGAGTCCACACACCAAGATTCTGAAGTACCAGTTGCAAAACTAACTTCAGTAACAAGTGACTCAATCATACCTGAGGTCTTCTTCTTGGACAGATATTCTGGACAATTCCTCTTCTAATGTCCTGTCATACCACAATGGAAACACTTTCCTTTTGTCCCTGCTCCCTTAGCCTTGCCAACACCACCATTAGGACCATTCTCCGCCTTAGGACCCTTCGGAACTGATTTCTTCTTGCATTTCCGCCCTTTGCCTTTCAGTTTGGACTTGGCAAATGACTTTTCTGTCATCAGGGCAGTTGGCTTTTTCTTCATAATCCCTTCAGTCACCACCAGCTGGCTAGATAGCTCAGCCAGAGTCAGATTCATTTTATTCATGTTGTAATTGACCTTGAAATTGTTAAATGACTCTGGTAGTGACTCAAGGATTATATCAATCTGCGATTCTGCATCAATCGCAGCCCCCAGTACATCTAACTCATTCAATGAGTCCATCAATTTCAACATACGGTCCTGTACTGGTGTGCCTTCAGCCATCTTGGTGCTTATAAGCACCCTCATAGCAACCTGTCTTGCAGGCTTGCCCTGTTCCGCAAACATCTCCTTTAAGTTTGATATAATATCATATGCAGTCTTAAAGGATTGATGTTGGTGTTGTAAAACACTAGACATAGATGCCTGTATGTAACATCTGGCCATCTCATCGTCTTTGGCCCACTTGGTGTAAAGTTCCTTTTCTTCCTATGATGCTTCTGGCAATGGCTCATCAAGGGGGGGTTTGGTAAGGACATATTTGTATCCTGAAGCTGTCAGGGCAATATCCAAGTTCCGTTTCCAGTCTACATAGTTGGATCCCACTAACTTATTTTGGTTGAGGATGGTCGCAAGTGGATTGAAAGTATTTGAATTCATGCTGGAAATATTGTAGCACATAACCATACATTCAATTAATGAATTTAAATGACATTAGGGTTTAGTATTCTACCAAATTTATATGGAATCCTCATAACCATTAAATTTAGAATACATCGGAATCCCAATCCCCGGGGTATGCCTCCTTGGGCAGTGCGAATACCAACTAGATTGGTGCGGATCAAAGTTGGTCAAAATCGGAATTAAGACTAACTATCCATGACCCCCTTCATTCTTTATTATCTAGGTATCTCATACCAAATAATAAATGACTCCCGATTACCTTTGGTTTCTAAAATACATGAGGCAAATCCTTGGGGATGCTACATCATTATTTTAGTTAAGTGTGACCCACCAACTAGCATTGCTTGACAACCGTTGCGAGCAGCTCCTCCTTGGGGAGTGGGCCCCCGCCCCGTCTCACCAACACTATCCATAGGAGATCCATATCTAGTAGCCAGATAAGTAAAAGCCCTCCGTGGGGAACGACCATTCTCAAGATGGCGCGAGGCTAATACCTTCCTTATAATGGACCTATGTTGGAAAACCATGGGGATTTCTAAATATAAATGCCCCGCTCCCACTTAATATTTTAGAATTGAGGATTTCTTTGTAAGGTATTAGGGCCCACATGTATACATATGAACATCAAATCATCTTATGATATGATCTAAGATTGGTTCCAAGTCAAGTTATTTTAAGGAAAGTTCAGTTTCTAAATTAGTGTTACCAATGTGTCCATCTCATGGGCCATCAACACTAATTAGAACTCTTTCCAAAAATTAATTTGATTTGACCAATTTTAGTAACTTGCTATGTTTGGATCAGATCTGGAATTTTTCTAATTTAAGGATGCATCCATAAATAGAAATTGCAAAAATAGAAACTAATCCTCTCCTCCACATGGCCTAAGCGGAATAGACTTCTTGGACTTCTAGACTTTCCAAAACTTCTGGAGTTCATCAAACTCTTTGGGCAACTCCAAACACCTTTGGTAATCTTCAAACTCTTTGATTAGGAGTCCAACTTCGCTTTCCTTCTTTGTCTCGGACATCGCCAGAATTTACAATTTTTAGAAAAACTACATAAATTCCTATGCCTTAATTATGAGACTTACATCGTAATCTAAACATGGAAATAAAAGGGCTATAAGGAAATTCACCATGCCTTGTCCTTTCACGGGAAACCAAGGAAACCATGATGCCCTTTACATTTAGCCTTAAATAAACCAATAACCATAAATAGAAAGCAAAAGACTTGTGGGCCATATGGAGAGGACATGATCATCTGCAAGTTAGTATCTCATAGAACAAAGCATCTTACAAAACCAAGTTACCAAACCACAATGGAAAAACAAGATGCCAAAATAGCCACCCTTTTTAATACATGCACTTCGCAGAGGGGGTCCGGGGTGTCCCCCGGCGATGGTCGAGCTGACCGGTCAGCTTGCGGGGGCCCAGGGGGCAGCACCCCCGGACCAAAAATCCTGATCAAATAATAATTGATTCTGTGTTCCCGGTCGACTGGCCATAGGGCTCGGTCGACCGACCCTACAGGCACCCGGTCGACCGAGCACGAGGCCAGGTCGACCCGCCTGACGAAGGCAGAAATTTGGGTTTTTTCAACTCGAGTCTAAACACCTCCAAAACACTTTTGAAGGCCTTTAATGGCATCCTACCATCATTCCATCATAATTAAACCCTTTTGTGACTATCCAAACATGGATTTACTACATAAAGTAAACAAACCCAATCATAACTGATCCTTACATAGCCCTTGCTTCATCTTCTTCGCATCTTATGCAAAGATTGGAGCAAGCTTGCTGATCTAACATGGTTAGAGATGAGGTATGACTCTGATACCAATTGTTGGAAAATAGGTGGGCCATTCAGATAGGTTTCAAAAACTTTTGACCCACTTGATGCAGGGATCAATTATCTAGAAGGCAATAAACCCAATCCAGGATGCAATTCCTCAAACTCATAGTCATGTACAGCAACATATACTATCTAAAAGATAGAAATAAGAACATAAACATGCAAGCACGAAATCTACAGCACACAAGGATGTAGATATACCTTTGGAGCTTTGTTGTGCTCTTATGGAGGATTTGAGTTCTTTACTTTGGTGATGATCAACTTCACAATCCAATTCAGAATCTTCAACTCCTTTTGATCTTCCACGCTATGTCCCGTATTAGATCTCTTTTCTCAAGAAGATGGTGGAATCCTCAAGAGAAAACCCTACTAGTAACTCTAAGGAACCAAAGATGAAAGAGAGGGGAACTTTGGGAAGAAGAAGACTTGTACAACTCTTGCACAAGGGGGCTGAAAGTGCTCTCTTTGTTATGCACGAATTTGAGAGGATTATTCCTCTATTTATAGCCCTCCATAACTCCTCTTTTCCTATTTGAAATGGAAGTTTAACTCCCATTATAAATTAGTAAACATCTCCCTTACTAATTGCCATAGAAGTCTCACTTCCACAACTATTAATAACTTTCTCCTTTCTAATTAAAATAGAAGTCCTACTTCCATTAATAATTAGTAGCTTACCATTACCACTATTAGAAGTCTCACTTCAAATTGAAATAGTAACCTTCCTTTTAGAGTTCAAGTAGAATTAGTATCTTTCTAATAAATTGGGCTAGCGTGGGGACCACTAGCGATTCCTTAGAAAGCTGGCTCCAACTGGGACACGCGACCCCACATCTCATGTGCAATCCGGGCCCACAGTTAATTGAAAATAACTCCACTATATAAATGCAATTGCACTCCAGTCTTAGGCATATATTACGATGAAGACCCTAAACTTCCACAGTACCACAAGTAGGCCCCTCCATCTATATCCATGGATCAAATGGACATGTCCACCAAATTAGATCCATATCCTATTATCCTTGAGCCCCAATTAATTATAATGATCATTTGGTACCGATCCAATTAACTCTTAATCGGAATGAGTGCGCACTTACCAATGATAAATCCATTAATTGGCACAAGGCGATATTAAAGATAGATTCCATTTTGACCATTGAATGTTCCCACAGCTCTACTATCAAGTACCAAATCACCGAGGTGTTGACCTACAATTGGCCTCACTCATTGGTGACTCAAAGCAAATGAATAGATAGAAACTTGAGTTCATTAATGTCTCAGGATTATGAGCCTATTGCTAGGGAATTATGAGAGCAGACCTTAAAATAAAGACAGTGTATATAAGGTGCTTCTCATGGTTCTTCAATACATCCAATGTACCAGCATCATGATCCAGAATCTTACATTCTGATGATCGAGATAAATCACACTATCTCATAGTGATCAAAATGCTGCAATCTAGTCAGATGAGGTGTCCAATCTCATCATTGGTTGTGAAGATATTTAAGTATAAGATTTGTAATACATATCTCTTGTATGTGGATCTCATCCATACACATGTATTACATCTATTATACTTGTGGACTCCGGTTCATCTCATAAACCATTATGTCATTTGTATTAGTTATGTGCAAGTATATAAAACACCATTCATCTCATGAAAGGAAAAGCATGAATTGTATTGATAAATAAAGAAATTAATCAATTTATTACATCATATACCCTTGGTATTGAGACCATAAACTAACAGTAAAGGTTTATGCTTAGTCTTGAAAAAGCATAGTGATGCATTTGTAAGGTTGAAGGTGAACCTAAACCTTAATTTGAGTAAGTGGAAATCCGGTAGGGACACCGGGAGTGGATGTAGGCATGTTGGCCGAGCCACTATAAATTCTTAAGCTATGGTGATTAACTTTTTGCTTACTTTTCATGGATGTTTCTCTCTTGTTTGATTCTATAATTAATCTTCTTCAAAGCATAAGAGACTTAAAAGAAAAAAGGATTAAAATTGGTCGATCTAGTTATTTGAGCTCACCATATTCACCCCCCCCCCCCCCCCCTTCTAGGATTCGATATTGGATTTTCAGTCCTTATTTGTAGGCATGTCAAATGCCCGGCCCGGCCCTCTTTAGCCTCAGCTAGCGGGCCGGGCCGGGCCGGCCCACCAAGGAAAAACCCTGGCACGGCCCGCTGGCATGGCTCTTCATGGGTCGGGCCAGGCGGGCCTGTTTCAAACGTTTTTCCTTATTTTTTCAGTATTAAAAAAAAATAGAACACAAGCATGGCCCACTGATCACTTTCATTTAGTGGGCCCCATTATGGATCCCACTTACATATGAGAACAACTAAATATCAATACTTTCTAGAAGCTCAGTTATTGAAATTTGTATGCAAATCCAACCAGTCTCACACATAACATGGTCCACTCATTTATGTAACTACTAATAACTAATAAAATAGATTTTTATGGTCTGCAATTGATGTTCATATAGCATTCCACCTAAACAGTGGATGCACATGATGCCAATCAGATGGTCATGTCCTCCTATTGCACGGGCTTGGTAGTGGAACACTTTGATTTTCATGGTCACATTTTCAACCTAGAAAACCTATTCAAATCTTTATAAACGTTCTAATTCCACGAGCATAGTAGTTTTTCCCACTCTCCTTGGACTGGAGTAACCAAATTAAGTCAACATATTTTGAGGTGCGGGTTGGGCTTTCATCCAAGACTATATTTTTCAATTGAATATTTATGTGATAAATTTCCTACGACACAATAAGAAATGGAAACATTAATTTCATTTGATTTCTGCATTCATATAAAAGAAATGACAACATTAGTTATCAAATACAAAAAGAAAATAAATATTTGTAGGGAGTTGAGAACAGACAAACTTGCACATAGATGAAAGTTCGGGATCCGAACCCTAGAGGGGGGTGAATAGGGTGAGCTTTAAATTAGTGATCAATTATGACCAATTTAGATTTCTTTAAAAATAACTAGCTACTAGTGATGATTTATCAAACAAGATGCCGAAGCTAATAAAAACAATCATCGCTAAGCATTCACCATCATACAATGATTTATGGTGGTTCGGCCTCAATGCCTACATCCACTACCGGCTTGTGATCTAACACTCCACCGGATTTCCACTATTTATGCTTTTCAATAGGCTAAGCAAACCTTTACAATATGCTTTCCAAGGCTAACTACCTTTAACAATGATGTTTTTCAAGGCTTAACATCAACCTATTACACTATGCTTTTCTTAGGCTAAGCAATAACCTCTTCAACCAAAAGGTTGGTTATCTCTCTAAGTAGTGTCTAGAATACACTTGATGGATATACAATTTATAGCTCATTACAATGCCTCTAAAATAGGCGGATATGAAATTGAAAAACAAACTCACACAACACTCTATGTAATGCAAAGATGATTGCTCATGGTGTGTGTGTGAAAACTTCTCAAGTTTAAATTAAGCCCAATCAATATATGCTTAATGCATTTAAAAGTTTTAAGGCACACAAAAGATTTGATTGAAGTGAAATGTAAATCACATGTATAAATACTAACTTATTGATGATATGAAAATCAAAGGCTCACAAGTTGTATGAAACTATTTAAGACTAAACATGTGATGCATTTGCAATGTTGTTTTAAAAAACAAAGCAGTTAAACTATGGTTCTAATGTGATTGAAAACAACAAGTAAAGATTCAACCAAGTAAATGAATCATGCTATAAAAGTAACCAAAGGTTTTGACAAAATATGATTTATGAAATTTAAAACAAACTTGGTTCGAATCATGGTGAAGAATCCAATACAACTTAGATCAAATATTAAATGTAAGTAATGGATTCAACACATCATAGTTATCATGCTAAAATTTATTTTTCAAATATTTAAACAAAGCATGAAAACATATGATAAGGAAAACTAAGCTTACATAGATGATTTACTTATGATCCCAAGCTTTAGCTTCCCTTCACATGACCAACTAGCGTCCCTTAGCTCATTCCCCTTTGTTTGGCCTCAAAACACCTCAAGGAGTATCCCTTGGATCCTCAAATTTGGATAAGGAATGAACTTCAATTTATAAAAGATTTTGTCCAACGGCTAGCTTGTCGGTCGACCGACATTTGGGGTTCGGTCGACCGAACTCAACAGTCATATTCCAACGGTCATATATTTGAAAGTTTGCTAACCGAAATACACTTGTCGATTAACCGAACTGAAGTTCGGTCGACCGACAGGTGACCGAAGTTCCCAGAAAACACATATTTCATATTCTGGAATCGGAACCGACAGCTGAACGACAAAGGTTCGGTTGACCGAACTTTCCCTGATTCTAAAGATTCGTAAAAATGATTTTTGAAAGGGAAACTTGGTCTTGAAGGTCTAGGCCATAGAATCAAGCCTTGAAACATGTTTTAAATCATTCTAAGAGTTTTAAAAACATGAAACCTAAAATGCCTAAGATGATTTGTAATTTTTAAAAACAAAGGCAAGCTTGATTCGAAAATCTTCTTTTGAAAACTAATTGCATCCAAGTTTAAAATCAAAACATGCATAAATCAATATTTCTACAAGTCTTAAAAACAATGCAAGTGTAAATCAATATTTCAAGATTTTCTAAATCAATGCATGTGTGAAAATTCGAATGATGCTAAAATGATAATGCATCCATCAAATTGCAAAATACAAAATCCTTAACAATAGATTCTTTCAAATTTGGCCGATGTTTGCAAGAAGTAAATTGCAACCTGAATGTGGTTTTTTTTTCTTTTTTGAAATGGACTTGATGTGGTTTTAATCACATAATCATCATCATTAAGCTGGCATCTCATCTAAGGTTAGTTAAATGTTTCTTTTCTTTGAATAAAACTTAAAGTTTAATTTGACAAGTCTTAAAAGCAAACTACTACTTTGATTTGATGCAATCTTTCTTTTGCTTAGAGCTTTTAGATCAGCACATTTTAGCAAAATTGTCAGATGCCCAATTATGTTGGAATGTCAATTCCAAAGAGGTCTCTTTAAGGCTCCTAATTATTTCTCCTTTGTCAATTCCTATTCCTTTAATTCAATTTACTTCAATTTACCATACATCCAAACACACACGTTATGTTTGACTTACACCTTTCAGTGTAGTTGATGAGCAATTTTGAACCATCATCCCATTGGACGATTGCCTTTTACACATGCAACTAAGCATAAAGTTTATTTAAAATTCTTTATTAGATAAATACTTACCAATTAAGTTAATTTTTGTTTGATAGGTAATTCATTGTCTAAAAGCATCATTTTTTATGAGATATTGAGAAAAGACCGAGTTACCAAGATTGTTATATACCAGTCGGATAACCACAATCAATATCAAACAAATTCTATAATTATATTTCTCAAAACCTAGATCTACTTGAATTATTATCCAAATTTACATAATCAAATATCTATATCACTAAGAACTTAAGGTGGGAATATGGAAATCAGATTAAGGGCTTAAAATATTCGAGGGTTAGAGTATTATAAATAATACTAATAAATTTAGAAAAAGAATAAGAGGGCTAGAGTATTATAGACTTTGTAAAATTGAAAATGATACAAAATACCCCTTATATGACCGTTTTAAGGTTGTTTGGGGGGAGGGGTAAAATGGATAATTTTTTAAAAACAACCACTTTTGGGTGGGCCAGGCGAGCCGTGCCTAGCGGGCCTTGGAGGGCAGCCCACGTGCCAGCAGGCCAGGCAAAACGGGCCAACGAGCACAAGCCACCTCAGCCCAGACGGGCCGTGCCGAACTGGGCCGGCCCGACCCATTTGACATCCCTACCTATGAGAGCAGTTGGTGAATTTGAATTTGGATTGGGTGAATTTGAATTTGATCTGGACTATCCCTCCGAACAGAATAAGGCAAACATAAACCCCGAATAAGAGACATACACCTAACATATGAAAAAAACAAGAGGTTGAGCTGTCAATCACTGGGCCTGAATTTATTTGTGCGGGGATTCTGAGCCATAGTTCAAAAGCTCCGACTCCACTCACGCTGACGGGGTTGAGTCAACTAGGATCAAGTGGCACTCTGTCAGATGAGCCCAACCGGTCTCCTGAAATTACCTGAGTAACTCGACTCGGTCTCCTTCCGACTTACTCAGGCAGGTCCAGTTTTGAGCAGAAAATGCTGGACCTACTTGAAACACGTAATGATGTAAGTACAGGCCCCGCCCATTGATAACTATTGGGATTGTTACTCAGCATATAAGATTGATTAGGATAACTTCGGTCAAGTCAATACGTCCAGTTAAGCTAGACCTATCTTATATGTTCTCTCAAGTATTCCTATGCACAATGCTTCAATTCTCCCTCTCCCAATCTCTCTCTGTAAGGATATAGAGAGGCTGATGAGGAACTTTTTATGGTCCGGTAATGCTTCCACATCCAAATTCAGCTATGTGAATTGGTCTCAAGTCTCCCTCCCTAAGCAAGAAGGTGGTCTTGGTATCAGGCGAATCTCAGAAGTCAACAGTGCTTCCCTTCTCAAGCTAGGCTGGCATGCTTCCACCATGAACTCTATTTGGTCTACTTGGTTCAAGACACGTTATTTCAAAAATACTAACATTTGGGACTCTTCCAACACTATCTATGGCTCCTGCATTTGGAGACGAATCCGCCGCCTGGCTCATTTCCTCCATCAAGGCAGTGTCTGGTCATTTGGGAATGGAGAAGATATCAACCTCTGGCATGACAATTGGAGTGGTGACAAGCCTCTAGCAGAAGCCTGGCCAAGCCTGCAATTCCCCCAGAACCAGCATCTAGCCTCCCTGTTCTTCTCTGGCAGCTGGCACATCCCATCCAACTTGCCTTCAGAGGTTCAAGATCAGCTCTCCTCTGCTACTTCCCTTCTTTCTCCAAGTACTTCAGCTCGTGACGCCCTCCTCTGGAAAGACTCCACCACCGGTCAGATCACCCAGCTTAGTGCTTGGAATGCAGTCAGAACTAGAAGCCTCCGCCTTAATTGGTCCCCACTGATTTGGAATGGTATCTCTCTCCCAAGAGTAAGCTATTTTGGCTGGCGCCTGATGCTTAACAGGACCCCCACCGAATCTCATCTCCAACACCTTGGGTTCTCCCTAGCTTCTAGATGTTGCCTCTGCTTCAATGGAATTGACTCAGCGTATCATCTCTTCTTCTCTTGTTCTACAGCTAAAAATTTATGGAAATGGCTTCTTAGGGCTGCCAATGTCCAGCCTCCTCTTCCTTGGTCCCTTTCTTCAATTTGGACCTCTCTCTCAAGAGGTAATGATATGGCAGGTAAGAAGTTCATGGCGTCTACATTCCTCTCGGTCCTTTACTCCCTCTAGAAGGCAAGGAACTCAGCATTTTTCGAAAACCACCAAGCCTCCACCATCCATATAATTGGCCACTTGCAGGAAGACTTAAGCTCCTCTCTGAGAAAGAAATCGGCTCCAGTAGGCTGTCAGCAGCTCCTCTCCATCCTTCGTTTTTTGAAAATCCCAGCTTATAATCCTGGTCTCCTTTAGCAGCCAGGATCCCGGTTGGTCCTTAGTTTGGTTTGTGTTTTGTTGTTCTGTTTTTGTTTACTTCTTTTGCCTCCCTATTTGGAGGTCTCTTTCTCTGTTCTTTACTCTCTTGTATTCTTCTTTCTCCTCTCTCTTTTCTCTTTTCTAATACAATTACCCAATTATCAAAAAAAAAAAGCTAGACCTATCTTTAGTCATTGACAAATGACAATCCAGCTGCAGTTTTTGGACTGCTGACATGAAGGTGGCCCCAACATTAAAAATTTCAAGCCATGGGCTAGAAATTGGAAACTTGCTTTTCGTTCACCAATCAAGACTTTGCCTTCTTGTCCACGATACTTACGATAACTTGGTTGAGCCCAAATACCGGTGAAATTAGATAGGTTACATACCGGTTGGGTTGCAGGTAAGTTAAGATTTGCCATTTCCTAGTGGCAAACAGTTCAGGTTAGGGAGGGAAATCTGCAAGTTGACACCCAAAATGTATCTTATCTCATTAGATGGGATTAGACCCAGCTCCACCCGCTAGTGCAGGGCAGGAATTGTTGGCCGGCATTTGATTTATGGCGGTTTGGATGCGAGTCATATTACAGTCAAATGTGGGGAAAGATCAGTAGTTACATTGAAATAAAAACGGATACCTGATTCTCCGAGTAGCCGGAGGTTTCGACCTGAGAAAAACTGGGTTTGGAATCTTATTTAGATTCCGATAAATATACCTTTCCCAACGAGAACGAGTTCAGTGAGCGGCCACTTCCCTTCACTGGAAATCCCATGCCTTTCTTGGTTGGACCAACCCAACATGCATTTTAGAGTGCCAGGGCGATAGGCGCACTGTAGTCACGCATTCTAGTAAGAGCCTTTCTTCGCTATGTAAATAGAGGGCCGGAATAAGTGCCAGACCCTCAACAAAAGAATGGATTAAGGTGATAGAGTGTTATCAGGAGACGCTAGGCTTCGGAATTGAGAGATTTTTGGTTTTTTTTTTTTTTTTGTCAGCGGATTTCGCTCATCAAGTTCTTGTTTGATCTGCTGCTGTTAGAACACCACAATATTCTGGTTTTGGGACTTAAATGGGTCAGGTTTGAGAACCACCTAGGTTCCAACCTGTGGACTTATGTAAATCTTTTTAGAGAATTTTCCCAAATAAATGGAGCTAAACGTGTATACGCCCATTTTAAACAGAAATACATAAATATACCCATTTTGGTGTTCGTATAGCGTTTTTGGACGCTTTTACCCCTCGCTGTGCGAACGACATCATCATGTCATTATAGACCTTATACCTCAATCGATTTTGTTCTCCCGTTCTTCCCCAAAATTGAACCTCTCCCGCCCTTTCTCTCTTTCTCCGTTGCTCCTGCTCTCCCTGCTCTCTCTTTCCCTCTCCATCTCCACTCGCTTCTCTCTCTTTCCCTCTCCCTCTCCCTCTCCGCTCCTAGTTCTTTCTTTCCCTATCTCCGACGTCCCTCTCCTTCTACCCCTCACAGAAAATCTAGGGTTTTAGTCGTTCCAACTTCCAACCCTCTGAAGAACAAGATCCCGCCAAATCTCTATCTCTATCTCTCTCTTCCTAAAAAAGATCCGTTCTTGATCTGTATTTCCTACGGATTCTCTCAATCATGGCCGTCAGATTCGTTGGCTTCGTCCCTCTGCTGCTTTTCTCGGTTCTCCTACCCTGTTCGATCCACGCTACGCAAGTCAATTACTGTGGTGAGTAGATCTTCGAATCTATATATGGTTTCTCTTTCGATGCTTGATCCGATTCAATGTTTTCAGTATTTTTTTAGATCTTTTGAATCGGAAGGAAGGAATCGGTTCTTGTGAAGTTAATCAAATGGAAGTTCTACTTGTTGATTTTGATAAGATCTTTGTGTTGGAGTAATTTTTGTGTTGTATGTGATTTTTTGAAATTTCATTTTTTGTATCTTCATTGGAATTGGTTTTTTAAGAATCGGGACCAGATGTGGATTCTTCGGTGGTGTTTTTTCAATAATCTCGCTCTTGTTCTATCGGAATCGATTTGATGTAATTAGATGAAGTTAGATGCTATAAAGCTGGCAATTTGATGTTTTTGAAAGGATTGTATATGGAAATGGATTTCTCAATGGCTTCTTCTTTGAGATTTATCGTTTTCTTATCTGAGCAAATCATTCCTATGGAAGTGATTGAATGAAATCTGGGCTTGATTGTGTAAAGCCATAGTCTAAGTCATTCGTTTAATGAAATAAATGATCCTAAAAAATGATGGGACAAGGCTCTATTGATGACTCATTATTGTTTCCGATCATGTCAGGATACTGATGAATATTTGTGTAAGATCCGTTCTACTTCAACATTGAGGTTCTTATTTATATGGTTATTAGAAGCAACTGATTCAACAATTCTGATAAATTGATGCTTTGAGAAATTGTACAGGAATGTAGATTTCTCACTGTTTATGAGAAGAAGCATTTTCCATCATTGAAACCATTATTATGAGAATTGTAAGATGGGGATTTCACTAAATAATCTAGAGTTTTCTTTTCCCTCTTTACGATTTGGGTTTTTTTTTTTTTTTTCAGATTTGTTAGTTAGAATTCAAGAATTTAGTGGTTTAAAAGGATTATCGATTTCACACAAGGGGAATCTCTTCCAATGAATATTTTTTTTTGGTGAACTGTTTAGGATTATGGTGCTTATGTTTTAACTATTCAAAAAAAAAAAAATGGTGCTCCTGTTTTAAAGAAAATTGTGCAATCACACCTTTTGTAAAGATTTGTTGTATTCCCATTAGTGCTATTTTTATTATGATTCTAAATGCAATTTCAAAGGCTGTTAATTTGATGTTTGATAGAATCAGTTTAGGATGTTAATTTCTCAGTCATGCTTTTTCTAAAAGTTGGTCCTATTCTACATAAAATACAATTCTTATGATTGCAATTAGTTGGATGTAACTTTTTTTTTAATCAGTAACAACCACAAATTTATTAAGAGAAAAGGAAAGCCATTATAGGACCAGACACCAAAAAAGAAAAGAGGTATAAGAGCATTATATCCCACAGCATATTTACAATTGGATGCAACTTTCAAGGTGGCAATGTTTCTGTAAACATGAGTCTTTTATTCCAAAATAGACTCAGAAAATAAGATGGACTTTCAATTCAATAATTCTGATAATGTCTTTATCTTCATTTTCTCCCAAATCTAAAATCCTGGCCTTACCTTAGTTTCCTAAGCTCTAAATAATTTCATAATCTCTTTTATTACTAGAAACATTTCTTTATTCAGCGTATTCAATGATTTTTTAAATGTCAGTCTACTACTGGTGGCATCAAATTTTTTTTAAAACATGGGAGAACTTTACTTGGTGATTTAGATAACTTGATATTCCGAATCTCTGTAATCATGCTCGACTCCATTAGACCGCTTCAACATGCTAAGATGGATGTCTGGAGTTACAAGAATAGAACTAGGAATGATTGTGTTCGTAAGAGTAACTCGCAATCAATAGAAAAAGGAAAAAAAATATAAGAATGTTGTTTGAGATGGTTTGGACTTGTAAGCTTTGGATCACAACAACTAGCCCCTTTATCATGTAGTTGGAGATTACAAGTTCAAGGAAGGAGAGGGATAAATGAAATCCTTGAATGAAGCAGTGGGGAATGGCATGATAGATTGTGGAGAGATATGATGAACCTGCTTTTGAGGGTTGAGTGGAAGAATGGAACTAAAGCCGGTCCTAGACAGGTGGAACAAGGCTTTGATGATTGTGATCATGATGGGTGATGGATTCTGGCAATACTTGGATAGAATAACGAAACATTCAAGTTTTCAAAGTATTGCATATAATGTTGATTTCTTTTTTTATTTTAGGTTTTGGTCATTAGCTTAACTTCTATTATTTTGCAATTGTATAAAAAAAACCTATGGATTTCATTTTGCTGATAATAATACTCCTCTATTGATAATTAAGAAGTTCACGGTTATCATCATCATTATCATTCTTCTACCAATTTTTTCGATTCTTCTTTCAATTGATATAGTAAATTCATTGATTGGAGTTGCTTTTTTGCTTATTTTTTAGATAAAATGTGTGTAGATGTTGCTTTGTTGAAAGTATTTTTCTGATCATATTTCTTATAAGAGATTCAGATTTCCTAAATGTATAGGTATGAATATTGAAAAAAAATGCTTCAATGCAAGGTCTAGTTTTGATCCATTTCGATGACTAGTTAACAGTTAGTGGGTTCAGTGATTGTGTTCTCTGATTTTATGATGATTGCAGAGATGGGAGGTAACTATGACGTTCAGATCAAGGGAGTCAAGATATCTCCAGATCAAGTGGTGAGAGGCCAGCCAACTACTTTCAGCATCTCTGCATCTACTGGTAAGTTCATGTTGCCTAGGTTCATTATATTACTTTGTTTTGCTCATTGACTCACTGAGTTCTCCTTTACATGTTACTCTTATAAGGAAGATGAGCATTGAGTTATGAGCTATATGTACTATTACTTATAGGTGAGACGAGCTTCAGGAAAATGGATGACAAGAAGCGCCCACTTAAGTTTGTACCTGAAGCTGATTTGCAAGGAATACAGCCACTTCCTTCTGGTTTTGATAAGTGGAAGAGATACAAAGTGGAAGACGACCGTAGAGGGTATTCTTCAGAAAGAGGGAGGTGGTCTGCAGGCATGGTATAGCCTATCCTAAATAAGGTTGTGGAATTGGACTGCAGTCATAGACAAGAAACTAATGTCCATCCTTGTTTGTGCATATTTGGTTGATGGGAGGGTTATCGCCACCGGCTGTACCATAGTTGTTGATGCTGCTACTATAAATTAAGTCCATCATTGTTTATATTTCCCCTAAAGACATAGACATAACAGTTGTGCTCTAAATTTGTTATTGCGTTAACCATGCATTGTATCATCATTGTATCGTTGTTGCACTCGCATTGTTCTGGATAAAGTGGTCTATGTAACAATCAAGTTATAAGTTTGGAAGGCCACAACCGTTGAATTTTTATTGCTTTACATTAGTAATCAACAATTACGATTTTAGAGCATTTTCTTTCATTTTTGTTGTCCAGCAACGAGACTGGCCCTGACTATAAATTGAGATACATAAACAATGAAAAATGCTCACAAATTTCACCCAGATTAGTGGTTTCTAAATTTTTTGATAATGATACCGTTATGATCCTTTAGAATTTTCAACGAGATTGGCTAGGACTATATATTGAGATACATAAATAATGAAAAAGGCTCTCTAATTTCACCCAGATTAGTGATTCTAAACATTTTTTATAACGATATCGTTACAATCCTTTAGAGTCTCGACAACCATATTGGCCCTGACTATATATTGAGATGCATAAACAATGAAAAAGGTGCACGAAGGTTACCAAAAAGACCAAATTACAAATATTCCAACAACGAAATCGTCCTTTAGAGTTTTCAATCTCAAATTTGTTATCCAACAAGTTGATGGCCTCGATTTTAAAATGTGATCTTTAAACAATGGGAAAGACTCATGAATGCTACTCATATTGATATGTTAGTATATTCATGTAAAGCAAGAAATAGCTAGATACTGAAGGTTCGAACTCTCATTGGCAGGGTTCGAACCTTCAGTCTCTCTGGAAAATGGCTCGAAAGAGCTAGTCAGTGAAGGTTCGAACCCTCACTGGCAGGGTTTGAACCTTCTGGATCTCTAGAAAATGGTTCGAAAGAGTTGGTTACTGAAGGTTCGAACTCTCATTGGCAGGGTTCGAACCTTCAGTCTCTTTGGAAAATGGCTCGAAAGAGCTAGTCAGTGAAGGTTCAAACCGTCATTGGCAGGGTTCGAACCTTCTGGATCTCTGGAAAATGGCTCGAAATAGCTGGTTATTGAAGGTTCGAACTCTCATTGGCAGGGTTTGAACCTTCAGTCTCTCTGGAAAATGGCTCGAAATAGCTGGTCAATGAAGGTTCGAACCCTCATTGGCAGGGTTCGAACCTTCTGGATCTCTGGAAAATGGCTCGAAAGAACTGGTTACTGAAGATTTGAACTCTCGTTGGCAGGGTTCAAACCTTCGTTATTTGAAAATTTTGAAAACTAGATTTTGAGTGAAATCGTGAGTCTTTCTTATTGTTTATGCATCTCAATATAAATTCACCATTATTCACGTTTATCATTTCAATTTTTAAGTTCTGACCTTTGTATCATTGAAGCAAGCTCTTCAATCTGTTTAATCGCAAACCACAACAGCAAGAATCATTAAAACAAAAGAAGAATGCATCCATGAAGAATCAACATCTAAAGCACAAGAGAATCTTTGATAGAAATGCAGAAACATAAACAACAAACATTACACTAAAACCCAACTTGACCCGATTGTCATGTCATAATAGCAGAAAAGTGATGGCATGAACCAAAGCAGTAGAATTGTAGAAACGAAAATAAAAAATAATTATTCATTCACGATTCACACTTCAACTTAATATCAGAAGTCAAGTATCATAAAAAATAATTTGGATCTTATCTCTACATGAGAAACGAGCTCACATCTCTCACCAACCATAAAAAACATGACTAGGAAATAAAAGAAAAGGGGATAAATAAGCATAGTAAGGTCAAATCATAGGCCAAATCTTTAAGAACTTGAATTCCTACTCATAGAACTTGAATTTTGTGCCCGACATTGTTTTTTTTATACCGATATTGTTATCATCATTTATATTTTCTTCATCCATTTTTTTATGTCAAATAAGAAAATAATGATGAAATTATATTGGGATGCATAAAAAATAAGAAAGACTCACGATTTCACTCAAAATCTAGTTTTCAAAATTTTCTGATAACGATATCGTTACAATTCTTTCTAGGTTCTTCACCCATTTTTTATCTCCAACAATAAAATGATAATGCCTTTATAATGGGGTGCATAGACAATGAGAAAGGCTCACGGATTTGGCTCAAAAATGCATTTTCCTAATAGGTATAGTTTGCTACTCACAGATTCTACACTTAGGTCACGAGTTCCCTACTGAACCTATACAAACACATCCATCTTACTTTTAAAAGAACAATGTACTCAAAATCAAACAATGTACGTACAATGCAGTCATGACAAAAACTATGCTAAGTAGTGGTCGTTGGACTTAGCATAAGACGAGAAGAAAAATGAAATAAAGTAATAGATATAGCTCTTTCAAGAGATTCATGAGCAGTGTATCTCTAGGACCACCTCCCGACATAGCCGACACATCCAGATTGAAGATTGTACGAAGAAAAAAGAATTCACATTATTTCATTAACCAAATAATTACATTTTCTTTGGAACCATAGATTTAAAGAATACCTTAAAGTCATCTAGGTTAAGAATAAGTGAAAGGGAGCCAACAGATGAAATGGGCTCAATTAGTCTCATAGAAGAAATCATGTAAAAAGACATGCAATTTGATGATGGGGCTCAATTAGTCTCCTGGATCAGCAGCTGATGTAGATATAATGAATAATAGTTTTAATTGTTTGACAATCACATTTCATGTCATAAGAGATCTGATTAGTAGAAAAGAGAATAATTAAAAAAAATATATCTTTCAAAGGAAAAAAGAAATGGAAATGTATTCAAAGAGAATGTTTGAGAAACTACTAAACTTGGCAGCCAAATCAAAAAATATGCTTTCTTTTAGGACCTGCTAAATGCTCTGGCAATCACCTCAGCCTGTTACAACAATGACAATAAAAAAGGCCGCGTGCCTGTGTTAAAATATTTCTCCATCTTGTTAAATTTATGTCCATTGTTTGATTGTCATTCAATAAATAGAATTATAGGTAATTACATTCATAGGTAAAGTAAGTGCCCAAGTTCAAACGATCCAAATGGGGCATAAGTGGAACAACAATTATAGTTCAGTCACACATTTATCTCGTGATCAAGACCATCAGTAGAACGTGGACCTATTACAAATCCCCACCCTCCTTCCACCCAAATCAGAAAGGCTTTTCCATAGATAAAGCCAAAAAGTTGCGTTTCCTTGTGGAAAATTGTATGTTTCAAACGGTGGAAATGAAGTCCACGGAAAACCGAATGTGCCCATACTTATAGAAGATGGCTATGGAAACTGAAAAGATCTTTATTCGTGGATTATTATAAGTGATACGTGAAAGAAAATAACAAGTTATAATCCCAGTACATCATCGCCTTTGCTATTTACAATAGCATTGAGGGAAAGAATTTCCGTTGTTGTCAATATCTATTTGTGGGTTATTGGGTGGGCCACAATTGTCACACCCTTTGTGATGAGAAAAGGCAATCGCATCATCGTATTATCATGTTTTAAATGCTTCAGAAGCTTCAATGTCCCAATCTCCCTCTTTAACTAACACCATCAACTCGTCCACCCAAAACTCACACCCACACACACAAACAAAGAGAGAGAGAGAGAGAGAGAGAGAGAGAGAGATCTTATAGGAAATTTGAAATAGAGACTAAGAAACAAAACCAAAACATGGAAAAAGAGTTACCTCGTATAGTCTTACGACGTGCATGCCCTTAAGAAGCTTTAGATGTACTGATCTCCTCATTTATCTGCAAAAGAACACCATTAACTACTCTCATTAACCAATTACTCTCCAAGCGATTGCCGTAATTTAACAAACCAAGAACAGATCTTCGCAAGAAAAATCTCTCCATGAGAATATAAAAATCATAAAAACCAAATGAAGAAGAAGAAAAAATAAAAAACGCATTTCTCAACTGCTAACAATCTTCAACCATAATTTCTAATACATAATGATCTTTCCTGCACTTTCCTGAGAGCAAACCTCTTTCAATTGGATCTGAAAATGTCCACCCAAACAATTGTGATTAAACAATTAAACACACCCATTCCTCTCAAACCTATATCCAAATTTTAGAACAAGTTCAAGATGAGAATGAAAAAAAGGACACCCAGATTGGATTAAGAAGAAGAAAGATAAAAAAAATTACAAAAATGGGCAGCATAAGCTAAATTCAAAGTGGAAGACGATACTAATTCAAATTCCATCTATAAATCCCAGAAATCCAAAAATGGGGATGAAATAAAAAATACCCAATTCTGATTTAGATAGAGAGAGAGAGATTCGACCTAAACAGATTTAGGGAGTTATTCGATCTTCAAATAGACAGGATGAGGGCAAGAGAGAGGAGGGTGCAGAGGAGAAAGAGAGAAGAGGCTGGATAAGAGAAAGTTGGCAAAGAGAAGAAGAATGAAATCATTCGATTGAGGTGCTAGGGTTATAATTCCATGACGATTTCGTTCGCAGAATGAGGGGTAAAAGAGTCCAAAATACATGTACGAACACCAATACGGGTGTTTTGGTGTATTTTTGCTTTAAATTGGCTAATACCTGTTTTGCAACACTTTTTTGGTAAAAATCTCATCTTTTTTTATATAGAAAGCTTATGTTGTAACCCAAAAAAAAGAAGGAAGGGGGGGGGGGGGGAGCCATGCTCTATGGTTCAGAAAAAAAATACAAATCAATTTAAAAAAAAAAGGAACTTGAAATTGGACGCGAAACTAGACCTGGTACTCGAACTGGAACATGTTTTGAAACCATCCTTGGGTTAACGGTTCGAGTTCCATTTCCAGTGTGGAACTGGCTTTGACCCGAGCCATTTATATCCCTAAGTTGAGGTCATAGACCATAAGTTAGAATCCCTAGGCCCTGACCCAACTTTTGATAGAGAAAAAGAAACCACCCACTGAATTCAGGTTCTATTTCTTGGTGTTTTTTTTTTTTTTTTTGGGTAAGAAGATCAGGTTCTAGTGGACAGTCAATTGCCAGTGATGCCTCAAAGCTTGGACCACTCATCCATTATAAGAAATGTGGGCTGGTCTAGGCAAAACCTACCAAGCCCAGCTCTTATTGGGCCAGGACTATGTAGCTTTTGTATTGCTCAAGTCAATGGAGAGCCTTTCTTAATAGTTATCAATGAATTTCCTATTAAGCACTCTTAATAGTTATCACTGATAACTATTAAGAAAGGCTCCTATTGGGCCAAAACTACATAGCTTTTGGATGGATTGTGAATTGATGTAAAGTGAGGTGAAGCATAAAAAAAAGAGAGAATAAAATATAAGGGGTTATAATGATCTTTTATTTTTAGTAGCTTGATAGGGAATCTTTTTTACTTTTGTGTCAGAAGAGGATTCTTTTTTGACATTTAGGTTCAGTTTGGCATCTCTTAAATTTACCTCTTATTGTCTTAAACCGGTTTAAAACATACATTAGAGCGTTTGGGAATACATTTTACTGTGTCCATCTGAAAAAGGAATAGGACAAAAAATGTCTTTTTCATGTAGTCAAGAAAGTGGCCTGATTTCAAAAAGACATACATGTCTTAAGCGGAAAGACATTGCCATGAACAATGAAATGGACACAGTAAAATGGTTGGGGAGGCATCGCCCGTTTGACATGCCTATGCCCCGATAGTGGTAAAAAGGTCTTGTCAAGCAAATCCGGGAGAGGCATGCATATCGTAGTAGATACCCTTATATCTAAAGTGGGATTTGTGCTTTCATCCATATTATCTTCATCATATGTGTTCTTCTGTTCACTCTCTGCCTAGATTTTTTTCAAGTCTTTTTTTGTGGGTTGGGTGGTTTTTATCATCTCAGTTGATACCAACATCTATGGAAAAAGAAGTAAAGAAAAAATAAAAGCCAACCTTGCACAAAGTCTATGAACAGTGATGATGGCTCTTGATAGGACTTCCTTTTCATTATTAATTATAATTGTCTTGTATGTGAAAGTTTTGTACTCGTATTCTTCTATTTCTCTGCTGTAAATAATATTACAGGAGAGTCTAAAACGAATCATGAGTATTGTATACTATTGAAATTTATAACAAACAGAGTACATAAGGGATGCTTGGTTGGCAACCCTACATGTCATCTAGTTATCCAAGATCAATTCCTCGGTGTGCCACTCTTCTCATGTGTATGTGTGCTATCCTTTGTGACTTCCTCTTCCCATTTACGTATGAGCTATCTTTCTCATTTTGTTTGCTCTATGTATAATTTCAAAGAGAGATATCGATTCCATAATTTCACCGCAGCTGTCATGAGAGGAAATCCTCTCAATATACATGTAAATAAGATTACTCAAAATTTAATAACCTAAAATCTGTGATAAACCGCTAACAATCCAATCTAACCTTATCTCTAACGTCCCCCTCAATTACATAATCCTTTTTGGGAAAGCGTCTGTAGTTGCTAACATAAATAAAATGAAATCATTTGATCTCTGAACATAAGTGGTAGTTTTTTAAAATAGAAACAACCATTATGTCTTCTTGGTGGTCAGCATTTCTCAATGAATCCACACCACTGTCGCATCCGTTTTCTTTTGAGTCGTCAACGCTGGTGGCTTAATGGATCAGATTCGTCGCGATTTCTTGTAGAAGTTTTTCTCGTGTAATTTGTTGAAAATAGCGATTTTGTAAGGCTTAGGTACTTGGATGGATGTATTAGAGAGGATGTTTGTAGTTGTTGAGAAAAAAATAAAATTGACGGTTAATGATAGGATCATGCGATTGCAAGATCATCATGAGCCCTAACTTTAATACGCTAAAGAATCTCTAAGAGAGATATCCATTTCATAATTTTCTAGTCCTCTAAATTTAATGATAGGATCATGCGATTGCAAGATCATCATGAGCCCTGACTTTAATACTGTAAAGAATCTCTAAGAGAGATATCCATTTCATAATTTTATGGTCCTCTAAATTTATACATGTAATAAAAAGATTATTCAAAGCTTAAATTGATCTAAAATCTCTAACAATGCACAAACAATCCAATCTAATCTTATCTCTAACATATCAATATTTATAACTTTCTTGGGTCCCAAAGGCCAGGGTACGGGAAAAAAGGAGCATACAAGAATTAAGGCTTTTTTTTGTGCATAATTACATGTTCCAACATCTGCAAAGAGGCAGTTTACAGGAAAATCACTCAAAATCGTGTAATTACAATGGAGTTTCTCTCAATTTCTGAATATAATTTAAGAAGTCACTGCACAACCATGTAGATGTCTATAGTCCAAAATGCCTTGTCTCGTTGCATTTCATATATGGGCCTATTATATGGATCCGAAAATGGCTAAAATATGAAACATAAGGAGGCAAGGGTAATTTTTAAAGTAGTTGAGAGGGATATCAATGGGTCGAAAACAAGAGAATGAGTTGTATGATGAGATAGAGTCTTTTCAAAAAGATGAAGAAGGAAATGTTCCAAACATTAAATGGATTCTCAAATGGAAGGAAGAAGGGATTCAAAAAGTTGCTATTTATAACATGAAGTGGGTTCTCAAGAGGATGAAGATAGGACCAAAGTAGGAAATGGGTTTTCTAAAGAAGTCACTAGTATTTTTGTGAAAAAGTGCTTATGTGGAATCTTAATGGATTACCAAACGAAGAATGAGTTCTTTGAGGAGATGGATTTTGTCAAGTTGAATTGATCCACAAATGAAGTGGGTCCTCAAAAGGATGTAAACAGGATCGAAGTTGGTGATGTTCCAAATATGAGGTCGGCTCTGTATTTGAATATGCAAATCATGGAATAAGCGCAAATTGTAGGTTGTAGATACAGCGGAAGCATGATCTTTAAGAGTTAGCTGCTACAAACGAGATAAGGATTGCGTCAGCTTGAATCAGGCACTAGTTGTGGAGATCTGTGACCGTCTACGAGAGATCAGTCACATCTAATTCACTCTTCAAGATCCAAGGGCAATGATGGACACCCTGGATGTGGAAGATGATGAGGGAGAATAGCAGATCTAGTGGAAGATGTATTTTTGAAAGTTATTCCAATTGATATCTCTCATGTCTATATATAGCCTTTTGGGGCATGAGTGATAGTCTCTCTATTCAAGTTCGAATTGAGAGATGATAAAGAATAATAGATTAGATCAAGCTCTCTCAATTTAAATTTGAATGTAGATATGATAAGGTTAGAGAGTTGGATAAAACTCAAACTATTCTTATCCATATCACCATTAGATTCCTTGTGAGGGGTGTCTCTTTGTAAGTGGGGTCCACCCACATGTAAACACAATTGGGCCCCATCACAAATGCCAACATCTCCCACTCGCACCTAACAAGTTTCATCCCATTAGATCACTAATTTTCATCATCAAATTCCATAAAGTAAAGATGGACCTGAAGAGTGGGACCTCCACGATGCCTATTCAAGGAGAGAATGTAAACTAAGTCACCATCTGACTAGAATACACCAACTCACCGACACATCAGTCTGCCCTAGACACTCGCATGACCACACCGGATTGGGTATTGACTCATACCCTTGAGTCATGTTCAACTCACATACGTGCTTATTCAACTTATCGAGTAAAAAAAAAACTCTTTACAAACATTTCTTTTTATAAAATAAGATATTTATACATATATATATAATTTAAATATTGTTTGTCTTAAAATTTTTCAAAATACTCGATATAGCTCGGGCTGATAAGTATCATAAGCACGTATAAACTAGAGTGTAATGTCAAGGGGTCTTCCCATGGACTTACGAGGGTTAGAATCAACCAAGCAGCTTTCCTAACACGACAGCTCGTAGGCTTCTATGTTGTCGTGGCACAACCGCGGCTAAAGTAGCAATACCGATCTCATCTTTCCAACATAGAGGTTGGTATTAGGGCACAAGAACCTCAAGAATTGGTTCACACAATAACCAACTCCAAGCTCAAGAGTCACCTACGGGACTAACTCTCGCATAACAAATAGGACTCTCGTAAGTAGGTCCTTAAACACACATGCCTGTAAACACGCGTCGGAGTGTGAAAATGCATTAGCTCCACAATTGAGCCCATGCTAACATTGCACCGATTCATTACTACGTAAGCAGATCGTCACGAACACAACCACGCTTGGTTTTTAAAACATGCTATCAGACTTATTAGGGTGTGATTTGTCCAAGAGGACTAATGCTAAGTCTCATTCAGTCTTGTGACCACATCCCCCCTAATGCACACAAGATTGAGTCCGCATTCCGGCCCATACATCTGTGCCCACCAATGAGATCCATATTGGCCTAATCAGCATACCATACAAGTGTATGCACCTCATCCTATCAGTCACTAAGACATCAAGGGCGGTCTTTATCTGTGCGAGTGGATGACCTCACTTGTTTGGTGCCACGTGTGCATATAATACACACGCTTATTGTGTATGTTGCTAATGTAAAGTATACGCACATGCGTGAGTGAAGAAATATAACACGCATATAATCACAAACAACAAAAAAAAAAAAAATCTTTTATTAAAACAAGTCCAATACACTCCTACTGAAAAAGAGGATTACATATATTGCATTCCCATACGCCTTACATGAATAGCGAATAGTTCTCGTGCCAAGGGTTTGGTCATCGGGTCAGCAATCATTTCCAAAGATGGCGCATGAGATATTCTTATCTCTTTTGCTTCTACTTGTTCACTGATAAAATGCCACTTTCATTTGATATGTTTTGCCCTCTGATGAAGCTGAGGGTCTTTTGCCAAGCATATAGTAGTTGTATTATCTGTTCTCAATGGAATGGGATCACAGGCAATGGATACTAGTCCCAAATCCAACAGAAAACGACGAACCCATACGGCCTCCATGGCCGCTAGTGCGCAAGCAACATCTTCAGCCTCCGTGGTCGACATGACCGTACAGTCCTGCTTCTTACTGGACCAAGAAATGACTCCCCTGCCCAGTAAGAACACATATCCCAATGTGGATTTGCTGTCGTCAGGATCATCCGAAAATGATGAGTCACTATATGCCAATAAACTCAAGCTACCACCGTGTTAGCAAAGAATCATATCTTTTGTGCCCTTTAAATATCAGAAGATTCGTTTGACGGCATTCTAATGAGCAATATCTGGGCTACTTTGAAACAGACTAACCAACCCCATCGCATAGCAAATATCGGGGTGTGTGCACAACATAGCATACATTAAACTTCCTACAGCGCTGGCATAGGGTATGTAAGCCATTCTTTTTGTTTTAGCATCAGTTTGAGGACATTGAATTACACTCAATTTGCAACCTTTATCAATCGGGGTCTCAACGGGACTAGCATTGACCATTCTAAATTTTTCTCAATGTAAGTTGTTTGGGATAGGCCAAGAATGCGCTTTGTACGATTCCGTGTTACCCAAAAATGAACTCAGCCTCACCCAAATCTTTCATTTCAAAAATAGTTGACAATCAATCTTTGGTCTCAATTAAAAATCCAATATCATTGCAAGCCAAAAGAATATCATCAACGTAAAGTGACAACAACACAAATTTATGTTTAGATCGCTTAATATAAACGCAAGGATCTTCGTAACACATGGAGAAACCATTTGACATGATTGTATTATGAAACTTTTTGTACCATTGTCTCGAGGATTGTTTAAGGCCATAGATAGATTTATGGAGTTTACAAACTTTATCCTCATGACCTTTTTCCATATATCATATCGGTTGTTTCATGTATATTTCCCCTTCAAGATCACCGTTTAAAAATGTTGTCTTAACATACATCTAGTGTAGTTCTAAATCCATGTGGGCCACAATAGAAAAGATCATGCGGACAGAAGAAAATCGCACCGCAGGGGAGAAAGTTTCTTCATAATCCATACCTTCTTTCTATGTGAACCCCTTAGCCACAAGCCTAGCTTTAAATTTGTGTATGGTCTAAATCCTTGGATTGGTGGTTTGTGTAGTTATATGTTGCAAGCTGTCATCAACTGCCAGTTCGATGTTTTAGTAACCGATAGTTATACGTTGTTGTACATAAACATCAATAGGACCAGATGTTTTAGTAATTGAGTTGGATCTCAATCTTATATTTGAACGAGGCTTGAATTAAGTAATCAAAAACCCACAGCCTACTCTGAAAAGGTAGTACTTGAAATTTGCCCAAGTAAGTGAATGGAAGGCATGGGCAAGTGAAGAAAGCTCGGCCGAGCCCAATTGACTAAAAGGGTGGGCTAGAGCCTGACTTGTTTGTGATTCGCTGGGCTGGGCTCGGACCATAAACTCCATTCTATCACAGATCCATCCCACTAGCTTGATGTTGTCCATTTTGGGCCTTTGACCCGCACGGTTTTGTTTTTGGGCTGGGGAGGACCTAAAAGGCCTCATACTGCAATAGGCGGCGGTCCTGACTTATAGCGATCCCCACCACTCAGAGGAGAGTCGCCCTCATCTCTGATACCAATGTAGGTTGTAGATGCAGCGGAAGCAGGATCTTTAAGATCCGGTTGCTACAACGCGATAAGGATTGCGTCGGCTTAAATCAGGCACTAGTTGTGGAGATCTGTGACTGTCTACGAGAGATCAGTCACATGTAATTCACTCTTCAAGATCCAAGGGCAATGATGGACACCCTAGATATAGAAGATGATGAGGGAGAATAGTAGATCTAGTGGAAGATGTATTTTTGAAAGTTATTCCAATTGATATCTCTCATGTCTATATATAGCCTTTTGGGGCATGAGTGATAATCTCTCTATTCAAGTTCGAATTGAGAGATGATAAAGAATAATAGATTGGATCAAGCTCTCTCAATTTAAATTTGAATGTAGATATGATATGGTTAGAGAGTTGGATAAAACTCAAACTATTCTTATCCATATCACCATTAGATTCCTTGTGAGGGGTGTCTCTTTGTGAGTGGGGTCCACCCACATGTAAACACAAGTGGGCCCCATCACAAATGCCAACATCAACCCTATTCGTATTTGATAGAATCCATCGACTTTCATGTGATGTCGGACTTTTCGTCCTCGAGAGGAAGTAAGGATTGACATAGGCCAGACCCACAAAGCCCAGTTCGTAATGGGACAACACTATTTGGCCTTTTGTACAGATCTAGTCCTTAAAGAGCCTCTCTTGCATGTTGTTAGCGTTAGATTGTATGTCTTCAATACAGTGGATAATACGAATAAATTGATTGATTTTATTAATTATAATTTACGATTTCATCCTTCATTCAACTGCTATAATAGGCGGAAATCCTTAGATGGTAGGGGGCGAAAACATCATATTTAGTGGCGGAAAAAAACTCCTGGCTGCAAGCTAAATGTGAATTTTAGCAGCGGAATAAAAACCGCCGCAAATTTTTTCCTTGTCCACATGAGTTGACATGGATGGGACACCTGTGATATCAGCCAACATGGGAGAAGAAAGAGACCACGAGATTTATACGTGTGAGACTAGGAGCTAGATTCATGTATGCACGTCTCAGGATTTGGACAGCGGCATTGTTGATATTCCAACTAACCTTACCTGCAGCCCACGCAATCTCATGAAATAAATGACTTAGTCGGTGGCGTGCATGGCCATAAAGTTGTTCAAACTTCAAAGCAACTCCGTGGCTCGTTATCTCCTCGGATTTTTATGGATTCGCAATCGTTTTCTTGCTTACGAGTCAGTTGAGATAGAAGTCAAGCATATGCATGCATAAGGGCCACCCATGAATGTACTTATGTACTCATTTCAAGGCCAGGCATGCATAAGGGCCACCAATGAAACACGAGTCGGTTGAAATAGAAGTCAAGCTAGGGCCGCCAGTGAAGTCCAGGCTGTCCAGCTCAGGCTTAAATAAGGACCACCAATGAAATTAACATGAGTCGGTTGAAATAGAAGTCAAGCTCGGGCCACCAATGAACATGGGTAAGTTGAAATAGAGGTCAAGCTCAAGCATGAATAAGGGCGACAAATGGAAGTAATGTCGAGCTTAGTTATAAACTTTTTTTTTTAATTTAGAATAATATTAGAAACTTTCAAATGAAAATTAATTTGTTGGTGGTTATTATTTAGATTAATCCTAATTTAAGGTGAGTGCAAATTCACTAACGACTAGTGAGTTTGAAGGGATCAGATTTATCATGAGGTATCCCGGTGGAGGTAAAAAGGTCCTGTCAAGCAAATCCGTGAGATGTATGTCTCAGCAGAAACCCCTGTAAGGCGGGATTTGCCCTTTCATCCATTTTATCTTCACATATTTGTGTTCTTCTGTTCTCTCACTGCCTCGATTTTTTCAAGTCCTTTTTCATGGGGTTGCGTGGTTGTTGTGAGCTCAGTGATGCCAACATCTATGGGAAAAGAAGTAAAGCAGAAATAAAAGCCAACAAAATAAATAATGTGGAAACGAATCACTCTGTTTGGACCACTCAAGGGGTGCCACATGGGAGAGAGATGTCATATCAATGACATCTGATCTCCTCTTCCAAAAAAAAAAAAAAAAAATCTTTCCCAAGTGGCACCCCCTTATTGGTCCAAAAAGGGCACCCCCTTATTGGTCCAAAAAGGGCTTCCCTATTTGGATCCATTTCCAAATGATGCACAAAGTCTATAAACAGTGATGATGACACTTGATAAGACTTGCTTTTCATTATTAATTACAATTGTCTAGTATGTAAAAATAAAAATTTATGTATCCTTGCCCATGGGTAGGCACCACCCGGACCAACCCAGTTTGGCCCGTGTCGGGCACGGCCCGAACACGGCTGGGTCGTGGATTAGATTAATCCTAATTTAAGGTGAGTGCAAATTCACTGACGACTAGTGAGTTTGAAGGGATCAGATTTATCATGAGGTATCCCGGTGGAGGTAAAAAAGTCCTGTCAAGCAAATCCGTGAGATGTATGTCTCAGTAGAAACCCCTGTAAGGCGGGATTTTCCCTTTCATCCATTTTATCTTCACATATTTGTGTTCTTCTGTTCTCTCACTGCCTCGATTTTTTCAAGTCCTTTTTCATGGGGTTGCGTGGTTGTTGTAAGCTCAGTGATGCCAACATCTATGGGAAAAGAAGTAAAGCAGAAATAAAAGCGAACAAAAAAATAATGCGGAAACGAATCACCATGTTTTTACCACTCAAGGGGAGGCACATGGGAGAGAGATGTCATATCAATGACATCTGATCTCCTCTTCCAAAAAAAAAAAAAAAAAAATTTCCCAAGTGGCACCCCCTTATTGATCCAAAAAGGGCTTCCTTATTTGGATCCATTTCCAAATTATGCACAAAGTCTATAAACAGTGATGATGACACTTGATAAGACTTGCTTTTCATTATTAATTACAATTGTCTAGTATGTAAAAATAAAAATTTGTGTATCCTTGCCCATGGGTAGGCACGACCCGGACCAACCCAGTCTGGCCCGTGTCGGGCACGGCTGGGTCGTGGATTAGATGTTGTCACGGCCGTTTTGCTTCGCTTTGCCAACTCCAGTTAGATGGAATATGGCAATGGAAAATAAAGACGATTTAGTATTGAAATTTCTTAAATTTAAAAGTTAGGATTTTATTAAATATTTCAAGTTGAGTATGCGTGCGAAACGCAGAATACATATGATCAACATTCAATAAAAAAAGAAAAAGAAAAAGGGAAAACGAAAGGAATCACATAAGGTTAGATGGTTTGGCAATGTGACTATAAATCTCTCTACAGTCTCTCTTAAGCCCTAAAAAGGCCCCTTACAAATACCAAATACCAAATACCAAATACCAAATACCATTGACCTAAAACTTGGTAGTTGGTCCCAATGGACCAATCTAACCCATCTAGTTAACCTCCAATAAGAGACATAAACCCGATCGACATATGTCAAACAAGAAAAGTTGAGCTGGCAATCACTAGGTCTGAATTTATTTGTGCGGGGATTCTGAACCATATAGTTCAAAAACTGTGACTCCACTCGCCTTGACACCGTTGAGTCAACTTGGCTCAAGTGGCACTCAGTCAGATGAGCCCAACCGAGTTTCCCAAAAGTTTTGCTGAAATTTCCTGAGTAACTTGACATGCTGGACCTACTTGAAACACGTAATAATGTAAGTACAGGCCCCGCCCACTGATAACTATTGGGATTGTTACTCTGCATATAAGATTTATTGGGATAACTTGGGTCAAGTCAATACGTCCAGTTAAGCTAGACCTCTCTTTAGTCATTGACAAATGACAATCCAGCTGTAGTTTTTGGACTGCTGACATGAAGGTGGCCAAACATTAGAAATTTCAAGCCATGGGCTAGAAATTGGAAACTTGCTTTTCGTTCACAAATCAAGACTTAGCCTTCTTGTCCACGATACATATGATAACTTGGTTGAGCCCATATGCCGGTCAAATTAGACAGGTTACATACAGGTTGGGTTGCATGTAAGTTAAGATTTTCCATTTCCTAGTGGCAAACAGTTCAGGTTGGGAGGGAAATCTGCAAGTTGACACCCGAACTGTAACTAATCTTATTATTAGATGGGATCAGACCCAGCTCCACCCGCTTGTGCAGGGCAGGAATTGTTGGCCCGCATTTGATTTGTGGCCGTTCGAAGGCGGGTCATATTACACAGTCAGATGTGGGGAAAGATCAGTAGTTAGATTGAAGTAAAAGCGGATACCTGATTCTCCGAGTAGCCAGAGGTTTCGGCCTGAGAAAAATTGGATTTGGGACCTTCTTTAAATTCCGATAAATATACGGCCTGAGAAAAACTGGGTTTGGAACCTTCTTTAAATTCTAATAAATATACGGGTCTGGTTCTGGGACTTAAATGGGTCCGGTTTGAGAATCAAGTAGGTTCCAACCCTGTGGACTCATGTAGCAAAAATATAAATAAAAGGAACCATGCTCTATGGTTCAGAGAAAAAAAAAAAAAAAAGAACAAATCAAGTAAAAAAAAAAAAAAGTTGAAATTGGACCCGAAACTAGACCTGTTACTCGAACTGGAACATGTTTTGAGCCGGAATTGAAACCATCCTTGGCTTAACGGTTCCATTTCCATTTCCAGTGTGGAACTGGCTTTGACCCCCCCTACCCATTTGTATCCCTAAGTTTAGGTCATAGACCATAAGTCTGAATCCCTAGGCCCTGACCCAACTTTTCATAGAGAAAAAGAAACAACCCTCTGAGATCAGGTTCTTTTTTTTTTTTTTCTCCGATAAGAAGATCAGGTTTTAGGGGACAGTCGATAGATGTCTGTTCTCCAGTGATGCCCCAAAACTTGGACCACTCATCCATTACAAGAAATGTGGGCTGGCCTAGGCAAAACTTACCAAGCCCAGGTCTTATTGGGCCAGGACTATGTGGCCTTTGTATTGCTCGAGTCAATGGAGAGCCTTTCTTAATAGTTATCAGTGAAAGAATGACATTATTTATAAGAAAAACAACGACAGCATGAAGGTTCCCTAAACATTATGTGTTAAAAAATTAATTATGGGTAGTATTTTCATGGTAACATAACCTTTTAGCTCGGTTTATGTCATGTAAAAATGTCCATTGTGCTTTAGTCTTGATCAATGTTGTTCGTTTTTAGAGTCCATCACTGTTGCATCTCCATTCAATTTCAACTGTGTTAAAGCCAGTGATGCACTAGATAATGTACAGTTGTCGAGATTTCTCCTAAAATCATGAGGTAATGTGGCTTGGAGAAAAAGAGGAGGATTAAGGCTTGGATTAATGTGTAGATCTTATCAAAATGAGCATGCAAGCGAAAATGGATCGATTGAGTTCAAAAGGCTCTAAACAATATTGGCCATCTATTCTAGTCAAAAGATTTGACCATAAATTGCTCTGCTTGACCCAACAACCCATTCAGAGCAAAAGCAAGAAAAAAAGACAGGAAAGGACACCACTAATGGTTAATAATGTTTGGATGGACTGTGAATTGATGCAAAGTGAGGTGAAGCATATCAAATCAAAAGAGAATAAAATATATAGTGTTATGATAGTCTTTTATTTTTAGTTATTTCGATTGAGATTTACTTTTTTTACTTTTTGTGTAAAAAGATGAATTTTTTTCTTTTTTTTTTTGTCATTTAGTAGAGAAAGGAGGTTTCTTTTTTACTATATTTTTTTTAAAAGAAGGAGGAAATTTTAAATTTGTATACTTTTGATATGACCCCTTGATTTTTTCTTTGTATGGTTAATGGAGGCTTTACCATACTTTAAGTTTACTAATAAAGTGCCAAACACTACCTCATCGTATACAAGTTAAAAATAAATAAAATAGTTAATTTTAATTAATTTTAATCATTTTTTAACATAAGTTTCAATTCTCATCAAATGCAATATATATTAAGCATCCAGTAAATTGAGATGTGAAAGAAAAAACCCAGGAAAGTAAGGATTCTTCTATAACTATCGTGAAGTCAAAGAAATAGTCTGCAGAAGCACTATGCTGTTAGGATTCAAAAGTTTAAGTAGATTAGCTAGTTGTCATGGACTAGGTGGAAATTCCCACGAAAGATACAAACAGGACCATCATTTTCATTTGTAAGTGGAAGTTGAACGATTCAATGAATTTCACTCTCGACTCGAGAGACATTGGGGCATTATTTATTTATTGGGACGAAACGAGGATCTTCGAGTGGATTCAAGCTTGCATGCCACGCCCATTTTCTCCCTTCTCTCAGTAGAGCTCTCTTTGATCAACAACGAAAAGTCCATAACTCTCTGAGAGAGAGAGAGGGAAATAAAAATGAAAGGGCGTCATTTATTATTGCTTTCTTTTCTTCTTCTTCTTGCAGGGACGACTCTTCCCAAGGGTGTTGCTCGAGCAAACTCAGCCTTAGTAGAGGGGCTCAAAGACCGGCCTTTTGCCATTTCTGAAAGAAATAGAATGTTTAAAGGTGATTGTGTGATTCGTAGATCACTTCAGTATGGAGGGCCGGGTTCAGGTGATAATAGTGGACCCTGGGTGCCGCCCGGATCAACGCCGTGATATTGGAGGTGATCTCTCTTACTCGCTTGGATCTTTTTAAAGTCTCACACTCTCACGTTTAAATTGAACTCCCTTTTAAAGAGTTCATTTGGAGTTTTTTGTTTGGTGAAAGGTTTAATAAACTCCTTGTTGGTGAAAGGTTTAATAGCAAGTCTCTTTGTTGCATCTAGCAGCTAGCTCTCGTAAACTGTTTACTTGTATTATCTAACAATTTCAAAAGCCTCTGCATTATTTGTTCTTACTCAAACCTCTCTTGACACAGCATTATTACAAAAAAAAAAAAAAAAAAAGTAGACTAGTAAGGACAGGCTCTCCTCAAATATATAAATCTTGTCCCTTTTTTTTCACCAATCAATCCTTAACCCACATGAATTATCTTCTTAGCTGACAAATGAATGACTGTTTGATGAGATAGAGTTCTTTTCAAAAAGGATGAAGAAGGAAATGTTCCAAACATTAAATGGATTCTCAAATGGAAGGAAGAAGGGATTCAAAAAGTTTCTATTTATAATATGAATTGGTTCTCAAGAGGAAGAAGATAGGATCAAAGTAGGAAATGGGTTTTGTAAAGAAGTCACCAGTAATTTAGTCAAAAGGTGCATATGTGGAATCTCAATGGATTACCAAACAGAGAATGAGTTCTTTGAGGAGATGGATTTTGTCAAGCATATAAACTTTCAAATAATTTCCATAAAATCATCGTAAACATGAAAAGAAGAAATCCTCCCAATTTATACACCATAATATCCGTATTATTCAAATTCAAACCCAGTCCTAAAATCTCTAACAAATATCTATTTTATCTCTAATAACCAAACCAACCTAATCCTATCTCTAACATCCCCCCTCAATCACATGATTGTTTTAGAGAAAAACAATCTGTGATTGGTAACATGAAAATAAAACCCTTTGATGTCAGAAAGACAAATCACTTAAGATTTCTTTTAAACGAATTTTACGTCTTCTTCGTAATCACTGTCTGTCCGTGGATCCATCGTTGTCGCAACCTGTTCTTTTTTATTATGTCGGTGCCGGCGGCCCACTAGATCAGATCTGTTGCGATTTTTTCCAGAATATTCGATCATGCAATTTGATGAAGTTGACGAGATCGTAAGGCTTGAGTTGATGGATGGATAAGAGAGGATGCAAGTGATGGTGATAATTGTAGAAATGTGGAAACGGGGTCGTACCGGCTAGATCACAGGATCATTGCCGGGCCCCGGCTCTGATATAATAAAGAATTTCTTTAGCTAACCATTTATACCAAAACCTCGAGGCGTTAGTTGAGGCATCTAGCGAAAATACTTTTTAACATTCCCCTTTGGGTGGAGCCCACTCTTCAATACTCCCCCTCAAGTGGAATCCGGTCAGTGCACTTTTTGGCGACATGCATTTTTTTTTTTGTTTCGAGTCGTTTCTCCTGGAATTTGAACTCGCTCGGTTGGCTCTGATACCATATAAACTTTCAAATAATTTCCATAAACTCACCGTAAATATGAAGAGAAGAAATCCTCCCAATTTATACACGGTAATACCCACACTCGTCAAATTCAAACCCAATCCTAAAATCTCTAACAAATATCTATTTTATCTCGAATAACCAAACCAACCCAATCCTATCTCTAACAAAGTAGATAGAGAAGGTATTATTCGGAAAATGAAGTGGGTTCTCGAGAGGAAAAAAAATGAATTGCCCCACATATGAAGTGGGTCCTCAAAAGGATGTAAACAGGATCGAAGTAGGCGATGTTCCAAATATGAGGTCGACTCTGTATTTGAATACGCAAATCATGGAATCAGTGCAAACCCTATTGGTATTTGATAGAATCCATCGACTTTCATGTGATGTCGGACTTTTTGTCTCCGATAAGAAGTAAAGATTGACATAGGCTAGACCATCAAAACCCAACTCGTAATGTGCCAACACTATTTGGCCTTTTGTATAGATCTAGTCCATGAAGAGCCTCTTGTATATATGTTCTTAGTGTTAGATTGTATGTCCTCAATCTAGTGGATGATGTGAATAAATTGATTTATTTTATTAATTAATTTATGATTTCATGCTTTATTCTTGTGATGAATTGTATTTTTCTATATGATCGCACATAACTGATATAAAACGACATGATAGTTCATGAAATAAACTGGAGTCCACAAGTATATTAAATGGAATCCATGTGTGTGGATGAGATTCACACATAAGATATATACTTGAAGTAATTTCACAAATAGTGATGAGACTGGGCATCTCATATGAATAAGGTTGTAGCACCTCAGTCACTATGAGATACTGTGGCTTGTCTCAACCATTAGAGTGTAAGACTCTGGATTGTTGTGCTAGTATATTGGATGTACTGAAGGACCATGAGTAGCACCTTATGCAATTATGTCTTTGATTAAAGACTGCTCTCATAATTTCCAAGCAATAGGTTCTTAATCCTCAGAGATTAATAGACTAAGTTTCTACTATGCATTTACTTTGAGTTATCCAAGAGTGATGCCAACTGTAGGTTAACACCTCGGAATCTTGGGTACGTGATAGTGGGATTGTGAAAATAAATAATTCTTAAGATGGAATCTATCCTCTAAGAGAGAATTATCCCCTTGTGCCAATTATCATTGGTAAGTGTGCACCCATCTCAATTAAGAGTTAATTGGATGGTATTGATGATTACTGTGATTAATTAGGTCACAAGGATAATAAGATGTGAATATAATTTTGTTGGATAGATTTATCCAATAGATCAATGGATATAATTGATGGAGGGGCCTACTTGCAGTAACTGGGAAGATTGGGGTTTTCTTGAAAATATTCCTAAGATCGGAGTTCAATTACATTTATGAAGTGGACTTATTGGCAATTAACTATTGTTCCAGAGTTCACATGAGATGTGGGGTCCATATTTTTAGATGGAGCCAGATTTTAAGGAATCCCTAGTGGTCTAAAAAGAGAAGGTTATGACCGATTGAAACTCTTAAGGAAATGAGTAGTATGATATATACTAAGAATAGAAGTGAGACTTCTAATTCGGGACAAAGAGGAGGTGCTCCATAAACTATAAATAAGAGGAGAGGGATAGGGATCTATACACACATACTCATAAGTCGTCTCCCTCTCTCTCCTCTGGGTTCTTTCTATAGTGCTAGGGTTTTCTTCTCCTTAATGATCCCATCATTCTCTTCGAGAAGTTCTCTACTAGAAGGTCATAGCATGGAAGAATACAAAGGGAAAGGAGATCAAGTCCGCGAAAAGAGTTTTCGCAGAGATCAAGTATTCAAGTTCTCAATTTGAACGCAACTAAGCTCCAAAGGTATAGATCTACAACGTCTTTAATTTAGTAGATTTTGTTGCATTTGCTTTTTTTTTCTTCATCTATCTTCTTAATAGATCATTGATCTTAATAGTTGAGACTAGGTTTTTAAATTTTGAAATTGGGTCATCGATCAGCCTTTTGGGTGCTTGATCCCTGCTTTGAGTGGGTCAAAAGTTTTTAAAACCCACCTAGAAGGCCCACCTCCTTCCAACAATTGGTATCAGTGCAATCCCTAAATTCTCATCGCTTCAAATCAGTTTTCAAGATCTAACCTCTAAATGAGATGTAGAGTGGATGGATCTAGGGTTGTGAAGTATCAATTTTTTGTTTTTTTCCTGTATATTAGCATTATATCCAGTCTTCAGCTTTGGGACAGCATGGGTGGAATCCCGGTTTTCGGCAAATCCATGCGACGGGCTCTTGAGCGAGCTCCACCCCACTCGAGAAGACCTAGTCTCTGCGAGTTGGGCGCTCGAGCGGGTTCTAGCCAGCTTGAGCGGACCTAGTCTTTGTGGAGTGCCCGCTCAAGCGCACATGTCGCTGCTTTTTTTTGCAGCTCGAATTTCTGTCATGAGATGACAGATGGAGTGGTTCCTAGCCCGTCCCTTCTGTGATTTTGGTTGTATCTGATACTAATCTTGCAGGTGTTTGTCCTCTCCATGTGGCCCTACCAGTTTCTATTTTTGTCTATTTATTGGTTATTTTGGGCAGTTTGTGAAAGGTATCATGGTTTCCTTGGTTTTCTGCGAAAGGGCAAGGCATGATGGTTTCCGTAATCCCTTTCTATTTCCATTAATAGACTTCCATGTAAATCTTAATTTTGAGACATAGGAATTTATGTAATTTTCAGTTTGTAAATTCCGGTGGGCTTTCAAGACAAGATAGTTGGTGATGATAGACTATTAACCAAAGAGTCTGGTGATGACCAAAGAACATGGAGATTCTTAAAGAGTTTGAGGAATCCCAAAGAGTTTGGAAATCTGAGAAGTCCAAGACATTCTTTCCACATTGGGCCACGTGGAGGAGAGGACTTACTGAATTTAGATTTTCTACTTTTGCATGGATACTTGCTTTATTGAGATTTTCTATATTTTGCATGATTTCTTGCTTTATTTAGCATGTTTTGTTAGTTTCCAAAATCTATCCAAATGTAACACCCCGACCCGCCTTAATTTCGTTTGAGTTAATTAATTGAGATTAGTATCTTAATGGATGTTTTGAATGTATTTGGACTTGATCAGGCAGAATTAGTTGGGTTTGACCATTTACTAGGTAGACTATGACCTTTTGGGAGTGTTTTTGGTTTATATGTGGATTTAGATTTTTATGGGTTTTGGGTGCATTGCATAAAGCATAGCATGGGCTTTGATTTTCGTGTTTTGACCTAATGCATTCGGATCCAATCTGGCCCATTTAGTAGCGAAAAGCCACTTTTTGAAAATTATGTAACTTAGTGGGACTTGCATGCAAACCCCAAAAAAATCCTCATTTAAAACTCCATTCCAACAATTTTCTCCTTCATTTATTCCAACTGAGTCTCTTATTCTCTATTTCTCAACAACTTCTTCTTCTCCCCCTCATCTTTTCTAAATCTAGAGCTTGCATGTGAGATCCCTCAACTCCATCTTCTTTAAGTACTCCTCCTATACCCACTTGATGGTGTGATCTTGAGAGAACTTCATCTCTCTTGCATGTGAAGAAATCCATCTCCATTACATCTTCCTACTTCGCTACAACAAGGCCTTCAACTCTCAAGTCAAGGACAACCTTGTTTTCATTTCTCAACACTTTTGGTAAGCTTTTTTATTCAAGACTCATGTCTCCTTGTGCAAATCCGAACTTGGAAGGCTATATTGGTGTTGCATATGGATTTCATGCTCAATCTTTTCTTTCACCATTGTAGGGCTTCATCTTCTCCATTACATTTGGGTTTTTTTTTTTTCTTTCTTTCTTTTGGAGAGCTTATTTGGGCAATAGAGCTTGATTTTTAGCTTGGATTGTCATTATTAGCTTCAAGAACCATAAGACAAGTAATCATTTATAAAAATGTGCATGTTTTTATCTATTTATGATTCTTGCAGTGGATCTCATTCTAGATTACTCAATTTCAGCTCATTTTGTTTCTTGCTTAAAAATTGGTTTTAGATTTGTAAGTGGTCATGTGAGAGATTTTGTCATTTGTTGGTTCTCTTGTTGGACATGTTGTTAGGAGGTTTGGAATGAGCATTGGAGAGTCATTTTGTGTACGAAAATGTCTCATGGAAGGCCTAAAGGCATTGGAGCTCAAAGTACCCACAAACATGGTCATTCTGGGCTTTATTCGCATGAAGGGAGTCACCAGGCCGCTAGCCGACCTCACCAGCGGTTACTTTTCCCGAGAGAACAAGTTTTGACAGCCCAGAACTCAGTCAGAAGGCGGCTGGCCGAGTGGTGACCGACCTGGATACTCAGCTAGCCGACTACTAGCCGACTGATGACTTTAAACGACCATAACTTTTGATCCGTATGTCCAATTTTTGAGTTCTACATATCGTTGGAAAGCTCTTGGAATGTAGAATTCATCGGTCCATATACTTTTATGATTAGAGGTTAGGGAAGGTAGGGGATATCTGAATAAATGAATTTAGCCTTATAACTTATGCTACCCACATCGTACTTAGGTGAACCGGGTGTGGTTTTGTTGGAATCAGTTAATAGGATTCTTAGGTGCTTATGGACCTAGATATGAACCTTAGCATTGGATCCTTGAACCCTGAATCATTCCCAATAGACTTGTAATTCATGTGGGTGCGGTGTGAGCAACCGTACACCCACAAGGAACCTCTTGTTCTTCGTATTTATGATCCAAACCAAATGCGTTATACTAAGAGATTTGGCATATAAATTAAGTAACGCCAAGGGTTCCTTTGTAGGCCACTAACGCCGGAATCATATCCTTAGTACTACATCGAGTTGGACTTGAAGACCACGAGTGTTCCCAAGACCACAGGATTGGATTGTTTCATATCTTGATTCCGTCTATGATTTATGTACATACACCGCATTCCATTACCAGTATTCCCGTATGACTTGATCAAACATCTGTTTAATTACTGATATCTTGTTAGGTACCTGTTCATGTTAATTTCGCTTCCGTTTCTGTTCAGCTACAATTATGATAAGTCTTGATTATGTACCCTTCTATGATTTGATTTGTATATGTTAAGTTATTTTGTACATTTCGTTCCACGAGTCGGCACCACTTGGCTTCGACTCTATCTAAGTCGGACATGGCTAAGTACGGGTTTAGTTATATTTTTGGCCCTCTGCAGATGAGATTATATTCTAGGGGTTGACCAACACCCTAGGTCCAGGATGGAGAGTTTCGAGCCCTCTATCTCCTTGTGGCACCATTCTGTTCTATTATATTTTCTGCTCTCACTTTATATTCATGTTTACATAGTTAAATTGGGAGAATATCGCTAATGTGGACGTGCCATTTAGTTCTGTTATTGTGTATAACAATTATGATTCGTACGTCTCATGCTTACTCATGCTCAGATTTGCCTAGTGTTCATACTTTGACCTCTTATGATTTATATATGTCTACCTACTCATTTGTCACATGTTATATGATTTATATCTGTTTATCTTGCTTACCCTAGTCTAATGGTACCGCACTTGGCGTTACAGGTGAGTACCTCGATGCCACGACCCCGGAGATCCACGAGGAGGAATCTCCCTGTCACGTAGCTGAATGGACTTCTGATGACGTCTTATAGACATCTACACGCTGAGTTGGACGTAAAATGACCCATGGATTGTGGCTTGGATTGCCACATCTTTTGTTATAGCTTATGAACTTGTTTAGTCTATGGCTTGTAAACCTGAACTTAACTTGCTTCTTTCTCTCTCTATCTCTAGCTCTTAAACTGGATCCTTTAATCTATGCTCATGAACTATTATGCTCTATATCTTGATGGATATGATATTATTTGTTTACAAT
Source organism: Cinnamomum chago (assembly GCA_038049695.1). Classification (NCBI taxonomy): domain Eukaryota; kingdom Viridiplantae; phylum Streptophyta; class Magnoliopsida; order Laurales; family Lauraceae; genus Cinnamomum; species Cinnamomum chago. Next base: position 21,031,803 of record CP142462.1, on the reverse strand, counting down.
TGGATAGTTATTTGATAAAATTATACAGGTGAAAATACATATACACGGAAATTTGAACCTCACACGTGATATCCTGTGAGTGAATCCCGTCTGTGGGGATGAACGGTCAACGAATTTGACTCGAATCCCCATGCGAGAGTAAATCGCTCCTCAAGATGAGTGCATTTTCGGGTTGGGGTGTGACACCAAACACAACTGTCATGGTAATTGGTCAAATCAATTTAATGTTTTGGAAAGGGTTCTAAATAAGAAATTAGTGTCGGTGCACCCATGAGATGGAGCTGCTGGAAACACTAATCTTGTTAACCGGACTTTCCATTGTTTTAGATTTGTCTTGGATGCAATTATTATTCTTATCAATAAATGATTTGATGTTTATATTATGTGGGCATTTAGACCTAAAAGAAAATACTCCATACTAAAATATTAAGTGGGAGTAGGGCATTTAAATTTAGAAATGCCCATGGTTTTCGATTGTATGTCCATTGTTAAGGAGGCAGGTGCATCGCGCCATCTGATAATGGCCGTTCCCCATGGAGGACATTTGTTTTAGCTGGTTACTAGATATGGATCTCCTTAGGATAGCGTTGGTGAGACAGGGTAGTGGTGCTACTCGTAACGGTTGTCATGCAATGCTAATCGGTGGGTCACACTTGACTAAAATAATGATGTAGTATCACCAAGGATTTGCCTCATGTATTTTATAAACCAAAGTTTAATCGGAAGTCACACGTTATTTGGTATGAGATACCTAGATAATAATGGGTGATAGGGGATAGTGGAATATTAGTCTTAGACCTATATTAGACTGATATTGATCCGCTCAATCTAAGGAGCATCTGCTCTCCCCAAAGAGGCATGACTTGAGGGATTGGAATTCCGATGCATTCTAAATTTTAGTGGTTAGAGGAATTCATAAATTTGGTAGAACGCAAAACCCTTATGTCATTTAAATTTATTAATTGCATGTATGGTTGTATGCAATAGTTTTTCAAGCATGAATTCATCTACCTTCAATCTCCTGGCGACCATCCCATACCAAAATAAATTGGTGGGATCCAATTATATGGACTGGAAGAGAAACATGGATATTGTTCGGACCGCTACAGGATTCAAGTCTGTCCTCGCAGAGTGCCCTCAGGAACCTATGCTAGATGCGCCCCAGGATCAGAAGGACCTTTATACCAAATGGTTGAAAGATGACGAGATGGTCAGATGTTACATGATGACATCTATGTCAAGTGTATTACAACACCAACATGAATCCTTTAAGATTGCATCTGAGATTATCTCTAACTTAAAGGAGATGTTTGGGGGACCAAGGTAGGGCTGCTAGACGGGCACCCATGAAGATTGTAATCACTACAACAAAATATAGTTTTGTCAACGCAGTCATCATGTCTGGAAAGGTAGGTTTTGCATTGGCAAATGATTTCCCAACGCATTTCAGTGTGTCGGCCGCGCGTCGGCAACCATGTGTAGCCAAATCCAAAGCCGACGCTATTTTAACTGTGTCGGCATATCCTTATACAATTGCCAACGCACTGTAGCGTCAGCCAATGTGTCGGCAAAGAGATGTGCATCGGCAAAAGGTTCAACTTTCCTGATTCAAAAACTATATTTGCCCACGCAATACCAGCGTTAGCAAAATAAACGCAGACGCTAGTAGTGCGTTGGGAGTTTCTAGTAATCGCCGACGCTGGTAGCGTGTTGGGAATTCATTGCAATGGCGGACGCTTGTAGTGTGCTGGAAATTCCTGGTAATGGACGATGCTCGTAGTGCGTTGGGAATTCGTGGTAATGGCCGACGATGATTAAGCATTGGGAATTCATGAAATAGCCGAGGCTACCAATGCGTTGGGAATGCATGAAATAGTCGACGCTACCAATGCGTTGGAAATGCGCTATATCTTTGGGCTAACGCATTGGGAAATGCAACTTCGTCGACGCATAAATCGCGTAGGGAGATGTTGTAATACATTTTCTTTTTTGCAATGCACGCTGGTGCGTCGGGAAAGATTATTATTATTATTTTTTAAATTAAATTTTCATTTCTCCCTGTATACCACAAATAAAAGTCTAAATACTTGTTCAAACCACCAAACTTGATGCACAATCCAATTTAAAATATATTCATCAACAAATCGAAAATAACATCCACAACCAAATATCCTACATCCATAAACCAAAATAAACCCACAAATATCTAAAATACACAAATATTACTACTCGATAATTTCCAAAAATCTTTAACATATACAAATGTCTGTAATTAAAATAAAAAAGGTAATCCCTAAGAGCCCGCATCTAGCACAATAAAATCCAAAATCAATCTGCAAAACCAAAAAAGAACACCATCAGAATACAAGTAGCAATAAACTATTGCAAGGCAAAGCATTCACTCCAAAAAAGATCTTGGGATAATGAGACAATATTAAATTAGCATAATAATTTTATATAATCACTTTGCAATATCTATATGACAATAACAAAACATCACCTATAGAATATCATATCCAAAAGCTCCCCACCTTCACATAACCTGAAACATGTGATAATGAGGCATCAAGTTCTAAAGTATTAAGCATGTGTTTACCTAATAGTAATAGTAAATGAAAATGAGAAAGGAGAGAAACATCAATATTAGTGTACTTGAGAATATAAAATTCTAGAGTTCTAAATTTTTTTTTTGAATGAGTTGAAGGTGTGGCACTGTAACATAGAAGCAGAACAACTAACACAAATGGACATTTATTCAACGTAAAATCCCACAAACAAGAAAAGTGAAGAAAAAAAAATGTTCATGGGACAAAATTCTTCCTTCCATTTTTACTTAAGAAGGGATGTGATGTGAACATAATAGTAAATTCATTATAAAGAAAAGGCCTTGCCATGGGAAAGAACAAACAAGCCAATTTGAAGAATACAAGTTATGATATTCAAAGCAACATTATAAACACATCTCATAAATTTCAAGATTGATGCCAAAATTTATTTACAATTGTTTCCTCTTCTTCCAAGATGGATGCATTTTCATATATTTTGAATTCAAATCAGAGAGTTAAGTACGAAAGGCTTTTGAAAATAGCTATAACTCAAATCTATCACCCCCCTGACTGCCTTTGATGAAAACCAAACTTATCCAGATTCAAGTTTTTGTGAAATGAGAACTGGTAGCCATTTGTTATGAGTTATGAATTATGAATTTTGTGCAGTACATTGTTTTCAAACTAAAATGGGCTCCCAGAGATTTCTTCAAGCCTGGCAAGCTTATAATAAATTTGACAGCGAGGCAATCAATCAATTACATATACCAAAATCTTATTTTGTATGACACAAGGAGTAAATGAGTAATTGATGCAATTACACAAAAACAGGCATACATAACCACCAAATTAACATATTGTAATGACTAACACATTGCAACCTACCAATTCAGATATGAATTTCTCGAATACATAACCACACTAAACGATGAGCAGAAACACCAGAATTTCTAGCATAAATCAGCACTAAATTCTTGCAAGGCAAAGCATTCACTACAAAAAAGGTCTTGGGATAATGAGGCATTATTAAATTAGCATAATAATTTTATAGAATCACTTTGCAATACCCATATGACAATAACAAAAAATCACCTAGAGAGTATCCTATCCAAAAGCTCCCCACCTTCACATAACCTGAAACATGTGACAATGAGACATCAAGTTCTAAATCATTAAGCATGTGTTTACCTAATGGTAATAGTAAATGAAAATGAGAAAGGGGAGAAACATCAATATTAGTGCAATTGTGGAAAAAAATTCCAGAGTTCTAAAAATTAGTTCCAAAGTGGATGTTACTAGATAGAATCTATGATTAGCAATGGCAATGAGTCCGGTTGACAGTTTATGTTGTATGGAGCATAAAGGTTGTACAGGTTTATCCTAAATGAATACATTTATTAATCAAGTTGAAAATGTCTTGATTTGAAAGGGAGAAGGGTCAGCCGAAACTGTTTGGCTAAATTGCAGATTTGCTAAATGGGAAATTTATTCTTTTTGCATGAGATCAGTACATAATGTTCAGGATGCTATATGCTATATGATACGTTCCCACCATGTACGGGACCACTCCCGGGGGCTGTCTTGATGCCTCTCTTGACAAGGACGAAATGTACTCTCCAAGCACAGCACATTTGTTACTCTTGTTTTCTGCAAAAGCCTCATCACAAGAAATAGGATGTTTCCAATCATCCTTTGAATGCAATATTGTACCATGAATAGCTCGCAGAATTGACTCGTAAATATCATCATCTGTTGTCTCAGGAGAAGACACAATATCCATACATGTATCGTAAGATGCATTTGGAAGTTGAATATTCCGAATGGTAGGGACGCGCTTTAATGAAATCTAGAATGCGCTTTAATCAAGTAATAATGTTCCAAATGGCAGGGATGTTTTCTTGAAGATCAAGATGGGTAATTAAAATAAGGGCTATAAGTTAAGTATAATCCAAATATTGAATTAAGTTCAGGTTGAGCCAACAAAAAGAGCCAATCCATTCACCTACACATTCTAGTTGTACAATATAACAGGAGATACAATCAACACAAATAGTTCTTAGTGGAGAGATTTACTAATAATATTTGAGTTAGCTGAACCACAACACAACTTGAGCAGCAACACTTCCAATCTAGAGAGAACAATGTAGATTCATGCTTAGAACTAGAAGAACCCAAAAGGAGTCCCCACATCATATTCCCAGATCCCCATGTAGGCTGAACCTCAATATATGGATGCCTTTACTTTTGTTCAACTCTTTGGTGGACATGCTTTATTTTTTTATTCGTTTATATTCAGTGTCCATCTACCTTTGGAGATTAATACACTAGTTGCAAGAAGTTCTAGTTGGAAATAAAGTCTTATTTAGAACCCCTTTATTTAAACGATTGAAAAGTTCAATGTTAAAAGGTAGAAAGAATGAGTCAGTCGTCCAAGTTGTTTCAAGTCATTTTATTTTAGAAGTTTCTTCGTCGGTGTTTTCTAAGTTACAAAAGAGATGATGGATCAATATAAATTTTGAACTAGAATTATCAAATTATCACATCACAAAAAAAAATCTAACTATCAAATAGGGATTTGGTGAAGAATTCTTTTCCTTCCATGCAAGTGCTCTTGGTGTGACTCTAAAGAACCCTAAATGCCACTCCTAAGCCTATTCACATTATGACCTTCCAAGTTCCAACCTCAAACAGTCAACCTGCTCAAGTGGTTGGAATGCATTTAAAATGTCTCTCCAACTTAATGTTTGAGGCCTATTCTCATTTGTACTAAGTGTACAGAAAAACTATGCATACATAACCACTAAATTTTAGGCGCCAAAAAATTGATAATTATGATAATCAGATCAATTTTCTCAATGGGCTTGCAATTTTTATTTTTTTTTAATGAAGCCAGATCGTGATTGACTCTGACCTTTTCTCAACATGTAGTTGAATGATTGAATCATAAAACACAAAAGTATATTTTGGGTGCAAGGGCAGTTTCTCATAACTTTCTATTTTTTATATCAAATAGACAAAGATATGGAAGATGATCCAGCTAACATGAAGCAGTTTGTGTTGAGCAAGTTGCAAAATGTGCCTAAAGAAGTAATCAATGCACTTGAAAAAGACAGAGGTAGAAGCTTTTTACTCAACCCCATTGAGATTCAAGTTTCCATGAAATGTGCTATGGGGAGATATCTGCAAGGGGGGTGTCTGTGTGGCTAGAGATGCACTTCATCCCATGACACCAGACCTTGGCCAAGGTGGCTGCTCTGCATTGGAAGATTGGGTAACTCTAGCTAGGTGCCTTGGAGAAGCTTTGTTGGGAAAACACAAAGAAGGTGAAGATGAGTATGACATGATCATGAAGGGGTTGGAGAAGTATGTAAAGGAGAGAAGATGGAGGGGTTTTGAACTCATTGCTACTGCTTATGTGTTGGGTTTTATGCACCAAAGTGATGGGGTGGTGATGACCTTTTTGAGGGATAAATGCTTCTCTGGATTAATGTTTGGGATGTATCTGAAGAGGGCAGAGTTCTCATTTTTTTCCTGTGTATTTAAGTCATCAACATATATGGACATGAGAAAGCTACTTTAAGAAGCACCAATGAAACACTTTCAGATATATTCCAGAAATGCATCGGCGGATTAAATATTAAATCTGACTTAGAAGTTAGAAAGATGATATTCATTGTATTCAGCACCCAAATGTGTGCTCACAGCAGTTAATGCATATCAGATTATTGCTTCTGAGACTCAGAGAAAGAATCAGAACTTGGGAACTGTAAGAAACAAGGTGGCGAGAAGGGGTAGGTTGGGGTTGGATATTTGTAATTCTGGGCATTCAAATGGATTTAGTACTAATTAAGAAATTTACAGTTGAGGAGGCAAAACAAATGAGTCCACTCAGACCCCTGAACTAACATATATTAAAAAAAAAAAAAAACAGAATCCAACTCAACATGATAAATGCACAAGCTAAAAACGCTAGTTTAACTTTAAACAAAGAAGTCTTCCTAAATGTATAAAAGAAAAAAGAGACAGCATCTGTACTGTATTTCATAGCAACAACAAACAAGGGGGAAAATATGAAACAATGAAAACAAAGAAAACAGGGAGGAAAATACCAAACAAAGAATAAGTAGAATTCATTTGAATTTTTTCCCGCATTTTATATATCATGTTTTGGGTTAAAAAAATGTATTATTTCTACACTTGTACTTGTTTTACTGTCTCTTTCTCTGCAGGTTTGATGGTAATGGGTATGTGTTGCCCTCCTTCCAACATACTTGAAAGGACTTGTTTTTTTTTTGTTGATTTTACATGCTTAATGAGGGGTACCTCCAGTGACTTTTGGTGTTCTAAAGTAACAAATTGAATAACCACTTTAGATATTCTGATCTATGATACTTAAGTCCTATGATCATCCGACTGGCCTTACCTTTGGTAACATTTACACAGATAAAACTCACATGTAAATGCAATTACTTCGATGTGAGCTTGTTACATTTATGACTGAAGCTTTGTTCTTTTATGTTTGATACCCTGACCAGATTAATCACCAATGTCTTTGTTGGTGGTAGTGGTAAATTGTCCACCTAATTTCTAAGTACACCATGTATTCAGTCCAGAATTATTTTTTTGCAGTTGCAATAATAAAAATGATAATTTCATTTTGAATTTGGACTTTGTCCTGTCTGCTACCAGATTGTATAGATATAACTTGGTAAAGTTAGACCTAGCCTCTGTTTTCTATGTCAAAGCTCCCATCCCCAACTTTTACAAGAAAGGATAAAAATGGGTTTCTGAAACCCTGCTTTGATCATAGATTCTCTCAGTGCAGTTACATAGCATCAACTCGGTTGATGCATATAGAGACTTATCTGAGTTGGTTCCAGTCACATGGAATATGATGATCCAAGTGCCAGCAATTTCTGTGTTCTGGAATCTGGACTATATACTAGACCTCAGAGGTGCAAACTTGGGAGCTTGATGTGGTCGAGCCAAATGGTTTCAACCTAGTGTTATTTTTATTAATCCTTTATAGTCCTGACCTGTTGCTAACATTATTCATTTCACTGAAGATGTCTTGTTTTGCATTAGTTCATCTTGCTTGTGTTTTAGTATGATTACTTAGGCCAAGACCCGTGTTTGCACTCCTAAATCCCGATTCACCCAAAGTTCATGCAGCTCTAGGTGTGTAGCATTTTCACATAATAATGTTGGACCTTGAACTCTAATGAATTCTTATTGCTATGATTTCATATTTATGCTTTATTATGCATTGGCTTGTTTTTGCTGTTGTTGTGGTTGCTTTTCTTTTATTTAATTCTTCTTTGAAGTCTCACTTGTGAATTCTTATCTCCAGCTTTAAATGTGCTATGTTACCCCGAGTATTGGACACTCTAATGGGTGTAAAATGCAAATACCATGTCTGACACATAATTTTCAAGTATAAATCCCATAATCGAACAATGACCTAATGTTGTAATCAGACTACAGAATGAGGGATTAAGTATTATGTCCGTGCTTTGGAACTAAAACTTGGTATTTTATGAAGTAATTGATTGGATATTTTAGCGTAATCTAGTTCTCCATTGGTATAAGGAGGCAAATATCCTATTAGATGTTGGGTTTGGCAATGGAATAGTAACCAATAGGCCATGGAATAAGTAACCAACAAAAAAAAAACAAACCATAAGCAGAATAATTGTATTTCATAGCAAGTCAGCAACAACCATAAAACAGGGAGGAGGCTAGGGCAGGCAAATTGCTGGGCGGGTGGAGGCAGGGGCGGTGGGGGACAAGAGGGAGGAGGCTAGGGCGGGCAAATTACTGGGTGGGTGGAGGCAGGGGCAGTGGGGGACAAGTGGGAGGAGGCTAGGGAGGGCGAGTTACTGGGCGGGTGGAGGCAGGGGCGGTGAGGGAAGAGGGAGGAGGCTAGGGAGGGCGAGTTGTTGGGCGGGTGAAGGCAGGGCGGTGGGAGAAGACGGAAGAGGGAAAAGAGATGAGATATGGAGAAAGAGATCATACCTTGGCCTTGAAAGTCCTGGATCCGAAGCCTAGAGGGGGGGGGGGGGGGGGGGGGGGGGGGGGGTGAATAGGGTGAGCTTCAATTATGACAAATTTTAACCAATTTTAACTTTGTTAAATTAAACTAGTCACAAGTGGTGATTAAGTAAATAAATGCGGAAGCTTACAAAAAAAATCACCATAAGGCATGCACCATCACACAAGGATTTATAGTGGTTTGGCCTCAATGCCTACATCCACTACCGGCTTGTGATCCAACACCCCACCGGATTTCCACTATTTATGCTTTTCAATAGGCTAAGCAATAACCTTTACAATATGTTTTTCAAGGCTAAGCAATAACCTCTATACTATGCTTTTCTTAGGCTAAGCAATAACCTTTACAAGTAAAAGATTTCTCTTAAAGAAGTGTCTACACAAACACTCAAAGAGATACAATTTAAGCTCAATATATTTGCCTCTAAAATAGGCGGATATGAAAGTGAAAATCTAATTTACACACACACACACTATGAATGCAAAGATGAATGCACAATGTGTATGCATGATGTCCTCAATCAATTTTAAAATAAAAGCTCATAAATGTATGCCTAAGGCTTTTGAAAGTTTTAGCTCATAAAAACATTTATGATTGATGAAAGAATGCTAATCACATGTTAAAAATAACTTGTAAAAGATATACATATGTATTCTAAACAAGTTGTGAAATTCTAAGAACAAAACATGTGAAGCATATGGATGCCAATCTAATTAACAATGTAGCTCAATATGTGTATGCTATAAGCATAAAACATAAAAAAAGATTTGATTGAAATTAGGAGACAAATCATATGTAATTATAAATACAACTTGAAAATGATATACCTATCAAAGCAAGGCAAGTTGTGAAACTTTAAAACAAAAGTACATATGATTTGTGAAGTTGTTGAATCCAAAACATAAGATAGATTTGAAAGAGATTTTCTTATGATGAAAAACAACAACCATAGATTCAACCAAGTATAGGAATCATGTTACATATAATTTCAAAGATGTTTTCATTAACATGATTTACTTAGATATACCAATTTAAGTACTACTTGGATTGAATCAAGGTGATGCATCCAAAACAATAGATCAATTCAAAACATAAACATGTTAAGGGCACAACAAATCATAGTTTATCATACTAGAAAAAGATTTACCAATAATTAAAGTAAAGCATGAAAACATATGATTAAGAAAAGTAAAGCTTACTTAGTGATTTAACTCAATGGAACCAAGCTTTAGCTTTCCAAATGACCCATTTCATCCCTTAGTTCATTCCCCTTTGATTGGCCTCAAAACATCTGAAGGAGGGCCTCTTGATCCTCTCTATTTTTCAAAGGAATGAACCACTATTTATACAAAAAAAAAAAGGGTTTCTACGAGTGCCCGGTCGACCTGGCTTCAAACGGTCAGAAAAATGACCGTTGGGAGAGCCAACGGCTCTTTGCCCCGGTCGACCGCGCAGTGTGGCCGGTCGACCGGGTCCCCTGGGCCGGTCGACTGACCACACTGCGGGTCGACCAGGGCCTGGGACCAAAATTCCCTAAAATTGCATTTTTCAAAGTATTTCTTGAAGGGAACTTTTGGGCCATTGAATCAAGCTTGGAATCATGTTTTAAATCAAACTAAGAGGTTTAAAAACATGAAACATAAAACGCCTAAAAAGATTTGAAAGATTTAAAACTCATAGGCTAGCTTGATTTCTAAAACTTCTTTTCAAATAAAAATGCATCCAAGTTAAAAAAACAAAACATGCATAAATCAATATTTCTAACAATGCATGTGTAAATCAAGATTTCAAGTTTTTCTGAATCAATGCATGTGTGTAAATTCAAATGATGCTAGAATGATAATGCATCCATCAAATTGCAATGCACAAAATTCCTAACAGGCCTGGCCTGTTGCAGTTGCAAGAAGAATAAGATTAGGAAGAAGAGTTTTGTTAAAGGAGATTACGGGCATGGAGTCTTTTATAATGTGAGATTTGATCATAAATTTCATAACTCTTACCGGGGGCTCCTATGGCCCAAGTAAAAATAAGTTTGACCTCACCCAATAAAATGGCAGCCGCTAAAAACATATCTTTAGCCTTAAAAGTATAGGCCGTGGAAAAAAGTTAGATGCTAAAAACTAAAAATTTTCCACCAAAAATTGGCGCCATTAGAGTGGGATTTATACAGGCAACCACTGCTACAGGCACCACTAAAAGTTAATTAAAATTGACTTTTAGCGTGGGCGGGTTGGGATTTTTATTAGGTTTTTAAGTGGTGCTTACGGGCTCAAAATGCAGGCCTTATACGGGTTTTTTTTTTTTTTTTTCAAATTGGGTGGGGGCTTTCCTTAGATATGAGTTTGACCTTCTATGAATAATCAAAGCTATTAAGAATAAGCACTACATACATTTATAAGATATTGTCAAATCTCATTGTGAATGGACGTTATCTCATTGTATGATTGAACACACAAAAAAGAAAAAGTTAATAAAACCCCATTTTTTAGCCATGGTTTTTTGTTTGGTCAATCTTATAGTTGGACCAACTCAACTCTAAACAAAAAATTGGGATACCCCATAATTAAGTAAATTGATCATTTTGAACGACTCGGATTATCCACATATGGGCACGAGTGGGACCCACACAAAAAACTTCCCAGTATACTCCACTAGAAGCCATTGTAGTTGACCCCAGAATTAAAAAAAAAATAAAAATGGAAGACGCAGAGAGTTGGAAATAAATCAAAGCGACTAAAACGGTGTGCTCATATTATTTTGGAAAAAATGAATTTTACTAAATGGGGCTTTGTGGACGCACACATGTGCGTCGCCAGTAGGCAAAATTATTGTCAACGCATTATGGCATCACCACTAGGAAAATACGCGTTGGCAAAACTTTCACACTCTTTTGGGGGGAATCTTTGTTGGTGCCAATGTGTTTTTCACAACTTTTGCCAATGCGGTCTTAATTGTGTCGGTAAAAGTAGCAATTCCCTATGAGTTTTGCCAACGCAGTCCAAATATGCATCGGAAATAAGTTTTTTACCAACACCAATTTTCAGTGCGTCGGCAAATAAAGTCGGGAAATATTTTCCACAACTTTTGCCAAGTGGTCTTACTTGCGTCGGTAAAAGTAGCAATTCTCTGTGACTTTCGCCAATTCAAATTTTCATTGCGTCGGAAAATAGTGTCGGGAAAGGTAAGTTTGTCAAAGATGGAGCTTTGCGGACACAACTCATGCGTCGACATTGGTGTGAATAAAAACTCAGATCTTTCCCAACGCACACATGTGCATCACCAGTAGGCAAGATAATTGCCAACGCATTATTGCTTCGCCATTAGAAAAACTCACGTTGGCAAAACTTTCCCTCTCTTTTGGTGGGTTTTTTTGTTGGCGCCAATGTGCTTTCCATAGCTTTTGCCAATGCGGTCTTACTTGCGTCGGAAAAAGTAGCATTTTCCGTGACTTTTGCCAACGCAGTCTAAATATACGTTGGAAATAAGACTTTTGCCAACGTAAATTTTTATTGTGTCGGCAAATAGTGTCGGGAAATGTGCAGTTTGTTGTAGTGAATGAGCACTAAGATGGCCAAAGAGACCTTCGTTCAGGAACACGTTCTAAAAATGATGGACTTAGTAGTGAAAGAGTTGGAGGTCCTGGGTGCTGAGATTGATGCAGAACCTCAGGTTGATATTATCCTTGAGTTGCCGCCAAACTCATTTAAAAATTTCAAGCTCAACTATAACATGAATAAACACTACTAGAAAAAAGGATTTTTATATCGGCTAAAAACCGATATAAAAGACCTATTATATCGGTTTTTCAGTAAACTTCAAACCGATATAAGTACCCCTGATATAATAAATAACTATAACCGATATAATATGTGTATTATTTCATATCGGTTTTTGGACAACTGATGTCTTTTAAACCTGAAATTATAACACATATTACTGTAACACAAATATAAAAAAAGTGAAACCGATATAAAAAATATTTATAATATCGGTTTTCGGAGAACTGATGTGTTTTGAAACTAAAATTATAGCATACATTACTATAAAACCGATATAAAAATTATTTATAATATCGGTTATAAAGGGCTTTGTTATATCGATTTTTTGGGATTGTATTATATCGTTTGTTCTGTAACCGATATAATATTATATATGCATTTTTTTTTTATAAATAGTCCTTCTAGAAAGGGTCAGGTGACCTTACGGTCACCTGGCCGCCCTTTGTAAGGGGGCTAGCCGCTAGACCCACGGTCAGCTTTCCAGTAAGCATTTTTTTTCAGGATGATTTTCTGTGCTTCCTGCGGCTAACCGCTCACTACAAGAAATCTAGGCTGTTTTGACGAAATCTGATGACGAAATTTTTTTTTGTCTTAAAAGAACACCCAAAGAGGACGAAATATTAATTTTATCGTTTCTTTTCATTTTTGTCAAAAGTATAGGAGACGAAAAAAAAATTCCGTCTCCAAAAATAAGGCGCCAACTTGGCGCCAATTATTTTAGCTCATTAGAGACAAACATTGTTGTCACAAAATATAAATTTTTTTTGCGACGAATGTAATTTGTCACCAATAAGGATAAGTTATAAAAGACAAATATATTTCGTCACCAAAATAAGGTGCCATTTTGGCGCGAATTATTTTAACTCATTGGAGACGAACATTGTCGTCACAAAATCTAATTTTTTTTGCGACGAACTTAATTTGTCACTAATGAGGATAAGTTATGTAAGACGAACATATTTCGTCACCAAAATAAGGCGCCAATTTCATTTGGTTTGGCGCAAATTATTTTAGCTTATTGGAGATGAACAATTTTGTCAAAAAATATAATTTGTTTTTGAGACGAACATAATTCGTCACTAATTAAGATAAGTTATGGAAGACGAAAATATTTGGTCATTAAAATAAGGGACCAATTTCATTTGTGCTAGCGTGAATTATTTTAACTTATTGAAGACGAACATTTTTGTCACAAAATATAATTTGTTTTTGCGACGAATGTAATCCGTCACTAATAAGGATAAGTTATGGAAGACAAAAATATTGTGATCAACAAAATAAGGCGCCGATTTCATTTGCGGTGGCTCCAATTTCATTCACACTTGAGCCTATTCCTCTCTCACAAGTATTGCTTTGGAAAAGCCTTTAAAATGACTAAAATGGGCCCCTCAGGTCATAACGTCCATCTCCCCCATCCCCCCGCCCAAAATCCAACTCTCCTTTTCCAAAACCCATTTCTAGCTCCCTTTGTCCTTCTATCTATCCTGGTATCTCTTTTCCAAAACCCTTTTCTCCCTTTTCCAAAACCCTTTTCCAGAAGAGAAAGAAGAACCCTTTTCCCCATTTTCCAAAACCCTTAGTGGTAGAAACTCTTTCAGGACATACATGTAATGTGTTGATGATGAGAGGCCAACGTTAACGTTGTTATTTCTAATTTTGAAAATTGCTAAAGTGAGATACATAAATAATAAAGTAAGCTTTATAATGGTTTAAAAAACCATGATATCTTTAGGAAACTCCGGGAAATTTAAAGGATTTGTGCATTCTATGAGATATTTTCCTTCATTCATAAATTGTCATCCCCCACCAAATGGAGTGAGAATAATTCAACCATGCTTATCTTTGTCTGTATGTTGTAAAATTTGAAAACTTGAATATTCATAAAATTAGTATTTTGTATTTTATACTATCAATGTGCTATTTCATTCTATGTATACATTACTCACTTAGGTGCTGGCCAAGTGGGCATAAGGCATGGGTTTGCTCCCTATGTCTTGTGTTTGAAACAAACACCAAATTTTCCGGTGTGCATTTGTTTAGGTTTAACGAGTTATCACCCAAGGGATTAGTCCTAATGGGTCAAAAACCTAAAGATACCCACATCATAAAAATTGAAACAATAAAAAAAATCTACGAAGACATCACCAAACACCCTACCTTCATGTACGCCTTACCCGATCAAATTATTACCTACGTTTTTTAATTCATCTGTAAAATAACATTTTTACTTGTTTTTAAATAATAAAAATAAAATATTTTTTTGCGACGAAAAATAAACGTCGGTAAAAAATCCCTCTTTTTTATTCCCTCTCCCGCCTCCAAAAGCCCTATTTTCTCTCACTCTCTCTGTCTCTCTCTGCTATTTCTCTCTCTCTTTTTTACTAAAAAACGTCGGCATAGTTCAACTTTCGATTTAACTTCATTGTTAGGAAAAGTAAAAATCAGATATTAATATCGACGAATTATAAAACATCAGTAAAATTGACTTTTAGCAACGTTTCCTTGAAAATCATCGACAAAATTCAATTTTATTATTAACTTCAATTTTAGGGAAAATAAATACCAAAGACTACTATCAACGAATTCTATGAAGTCGGTAAAATGAATTTTTAGCGACGTTTTTTTATAAAACGTTGGTAAAGTTTAATTTTATTTTTAGGAAAACTAAAAATATAGACCTTTACTGACGAGAATTTTTTTACAGACGAAAATTAGCGTAAGAAAATTTATTACCGACGTTTTATATTAAACTTTAATAAAGGTTAGGAAAAATTAAATAATTTGTAGAGGGAAGAGGATCCAACCAGGGGATACCACTTGGGGAAATTTTTTTTTTTTTTTTTAAGGGGAGATGAGTTGGGCTGTATCCCCCCCATGTGGCAGCCCCTGTTTGGACCAAACAGGGGATCCTCATTCTCTGTAACAACCCAAACAGGGGACCCTCATTCTTTCTAACAACGCTGACGAAATAAAAAAATGGAGTTGACCTCATTTTCCCTCCCCCGCCAAAATCGGTCGTTTCCCTCGCCCATTTCCCTCTCCAGACGCTCTTTTCCCTCCCTCATTTCTCTCTCCCCTCATTTCCTTCTCTCCCCTCACTATGCGTGAATCGCCCACGCCCATCCAGCAGAACCCATCGCCCACGCCCATCCAGAACCCACCTCCTCTCATCCCTTTCTATCTCTCCCTCCCTCACTCATTTCTTTCTCTCCCTTCACTCTGCGTGAATCGCCCAGAACCCATCTCCATCTTCGAAAAAACCCCTCCAGAACCCATCTCCTCTCATCCCTTTCTATCTCTCCCTCCCTATCCAGACCTCTCCCACGCCCACGACCACAGCAGCACTGCCAAACGCGCGCAGCAGCCCCCCGAGGCCCGCAGAGCCTTCATCTTCCTCCTCGCGCCGCCGGACGCCTTCCCTGCACCAGGTACACCCTTCCCGCTTCCTGCACTCCGCACACACCGCGCACCATTCCCCCTCTCCTCTCTCTTTCTTCTCTGTTCTCTCTCTCTCCCTCGTTCCCAATCTCTCTGTTTCCTTTGTCTGCTCTCCTCCCTCCCTTCCTCTCTTCTTCTTCCTCCTGTCTCCCCTCGCCTGCACTTGCTGCAGCGCCCACCTGCACCACCCCCTCTCTTCCTCGGTTCTCTCGCTCTCTCCCTCTCTTCTCTTCTTCGTCCCCTGTTCCTCTCCCTCTACCCTGCTTCCTCCTCTGTTCCACCCTGCGCCCATCTACTGAGGATGAGGAGTCTGTTAGGAATTTTCTAGATTGCAATTTGATGGATGCATTTCATTCTAGCATCATTTGATTTACACA
Source organism: Cinnamomum chago (assembly GCA_038049695.1). Lineage (NCBI taxonomy): Eukaryota > Viridiplantae > Streptophyta > Magnoliopsida > Laurales > Lauraceae > Cinnamomum > Cinnamomum chago. Next base: position 21,015,611 of record CP142462.1, on the reverse strand, counting down.
CTTGCATTGGTTTTTAAGTAAACTTGAAATCTTGATTTATTCATGCATTGTTTTTAAGATCTTGTTTTATGCATGATTTGTTTTTAAATCTTGGATGCATTTGTTTTAGAAAAGAGTTTTCAAGAAATCAAGCAAGCCTTTGTTTTAAAAGTTTTGAATCTTTTTAGGCTTTTTATGTCATGTTTTAAAAACCATTAGATTCTTTAAAACATGTTTTCCAAGCTTGATTTAGTGGCCAAAAGGTCCCCCATAGAAAAACCTTCAAATATGCAAAAGTTGCAAAGGGAGGCTGTCCCGGCAGTGTTGCCGGTCGACCGAGAGGCAGGTCTCGGTCGACCGAGACAACTGGAGGTAATTTCTGCAGTTTTGAACTGAAACCTCCAACGGTCAGAAATCTGACCGTTGTGCCTTCCCGGTCGACCGAGACCTCTTTGTCGGTCGACCGAGGACTAGCCGTTGGCAACTTTTTGCTATAAATATGAGTTCTTTCCCTTGCCAAAAGTTGGGAATTTTTTAACCCCTCCTTGAGAGGATTTGAGGCATATCAAAAGGGAAAAGAACCAAGGGATGAAGGGGAAGATTAGGAAAGCTAAAGCTTGGATTAATGAAGTTAAACCACCAAGTAGGCTCTTCCTTTCTTAATCATATGTTTGCATGCTTTTGTTTTATTTTTGGTAAATCATTTCTAGCATGTTAAACTATGTTTGTGTTGTGTCCTTAACATATTTTATGTTTTGAGTTGATTTATTGTTTTGGATACAACACCATATGATTCAATCCAAGTAGTACTTGAATTGGTAAATCAAAGTAGATCATGTTAATGAAAGAAACTTGGTAAATCATATGTAACATGATTCCTATACTTGGTTGAATCTTTGGTTGTTGTTTTCCATCATAAGAAAATCACTTTCAAAAGTATCTTATGTTTTGGACTCAACTTCTTTACAAATCATATGTTTTCATGTTTTGTTTTATCATTGGTAAATCTTGTAACATGTTAACCTATGATGTGTTGTATCCTTAGCATGTGTTATATTTTGAATAGATCTATTGTTTTGGATACATCACCATTGATTCATCAAAGTAGTACTTTATCTTTGGTAAATCTAAGTAGATCATGTTAATGAAATATGTAACATGATTCATATACTTTGTTGAATCATTGGTTGTTGTTTTCCATCATAAGAAAATCTCTTTCAAATGTATCTTATGTTTTGGATTCAACATCATTACAAATCATATGTGTATTATTGTTTTAATTCTTCACAACTTGCCTTACTTTGATTGGTAAATCTTTTTCAAGTTGTCCTTATAATTACATATGATTTGTCCCCTCTTTTCAATCAAATCTATTTTTATGTTTTGAGCTTCATTGATGATTTGATTGACATCCCTATGCATCACATGTTTAGAGCTAATCCATTTCATACAACTTGTGTAACTTTGATATCATTAACAAGTTGTTACTTTTAACATGTGATTGCATTACTTCCTCAATCATAAATGTTTTTGAGCTAAAACTTTCAAAAGCCTTAGGCATACATTTATGAGCTTTCATTTTCAAAATGATTGAGGACCACACACACACACTTCATTTGTTTTCATCTTTGCATTCATAGTGTGAGTGTGTATTTGTATTTCACTTCCATATCCGCCTATTTAAGAGGCAATGTAATGAGCTTAATAGAATCTCCATCAAGTGTATTAAAGACACTAAATTAGAGAGATAACCAACCTTTGGTTGAAGAGGTTATTGCTTAGCCTATAAAAGCATAATGTATAGGTTGATGTTAAGCCTTGAAAAACATCAATGTAAGGTTATTGCTAAGCCTTGGAAAGCATATTGTAAAGGTTATTGCTTAGCCTATTGAAAAGCATAAATAGTGGAAATCCGGTGGGGTGTTGGTTCACAAGCCGGTAGTGGATGTAGGCATTGAGGCCGAACCACTATAAATACTTGTGTGATGGTGCTTGCTTTGTGGTGATTGTTTATATTAGCTTCCGCATATTGTTTGATAATCATCACTTGTGACTAGTTTGTTTTAAAGAAGTTAAAATTGGTCATAAAAGAAGCTCACCCTATTCACCCCCCCTCTAGGGTTCGGATCAAGGTGGAATTACAGAGTCGTCCTTAGACGTTAGCTTAACCATCAAACTATCAGCCCTGTACATCTTGGTTCATTTATGCTTGCTGCTTTGATCATGGAATATGATCTGTTAAGTTCTAAAATAGAGATAATTTCTTCTCAAATAAAATGTTATTTTATCTCAATTTAAAATACAAATTACACTAGTTTACTGCCATTTGAATAAACATAGCTTTGAACAGTATGATCTATGAGAAATTAGGATCCAAAACCGTTCACAATAGTTACCAGTCGAATCTAGCACGCCTCCTACAACAAGCTTTACATTATCTGTCTGTATTTGTGCACTTGCACATGAGAGATAGAATTACATAAGCTTCCATAAAAAGGGAAACATTTATGAATCTACAAAAGAGATCATGGGTAGAGAATTTTGTTAAAAGAAGAAATCTGTAATGTTTAATTTTAGGTACTTACTGAGAAAGTCTCCCAAGCTGAAGTTCTTGCCAGCAGCCCATTTCTGGTAGTTTATGGTGGGTTTTTGGAGCTTGTCATACCAGCCCAAGGAATCTCCAACTGTGTCATTTTTTGTAGGCTGCAGCTTTTGAGAAACAGAGGAGGAAACTAAAGAAGAAGAAGAGGAATAGAAGGCTCTAGACCAGTATCATCTGTGTCATCTGACTGTGTCATCTGACTTTCCAGGTGGCTTGGAAAATCGGCTCTTCGGGTTTTTGCTGGTCAAAATTATTTGAAGAACCCCACCTTGGAGACCTTGTTAAACCCCAACCAGTAGCCTTTGGTTGTTGATTTAACCGGTCTGGCATTATGTTTGCATTCCACCCACCAGTATCTGAAGACTTCTCAATGTTGGCTTCTTTTGAAACTTGAGAACCCCAAACATCAGATTTTTCACTCATACCACCAATTTCCATGGATCTCTCAGCATGGAATTCTTTTCTGTTCTGAATTTGTATTACCACCAGCAGCATCTATAGACTTCTGTGTCTGTATATCCTTTGAATCTTGACCAATCCCAACCATCTGAATTTGTATTATATGAAGTTCGTTTCCAAACACCATGTGTATCCTTCTCTTCAGGGTTTTTGTTTGAATCACTATCACCCCAGATGTTTGACTTTGCTGCCCAGCTACCTCTAGAATGCACAGTATTGGTTACCTTTGAACTCTGGCCAGCCCAAGCGTCTGACTTAGAATGCTTCGCACTCATTTCGGAAGACCTTTGAGACTCGGTTACCTTCCATTTCCGATTGCTCCAAACATCAGACTTGTCGTTCCAACCATCAACAACTGCTACCTTCTCAGTAGCAACTTCAGTTGAATTATGACCACCCCAACCATCTGTGTTTGCACCCCATCCATCTGAAGACGGTTTAGAATGGGTTTCTTTCGAAATTTGAGCACCCCAGGAATTTCCATTCCAACCATCAACTTCTGAAACCTTCTCAACATGGGCTTTATTTGAATTCTGACTACCCCGATCATATGATTTGGCACCCCAGCCATCCAAAGACCTTTTAGCAGAAGTTTCTTTAGAAATATGAAGATCCCAAGCGCCTGAATTCGTTATTGAGGAAGGTTTAGAAAAGCCATTTTGGTTCTCCATCATGTCAGTATTCCAAACATTTTTAGTAGATACTTGATGTTGTTAGCCTCCCTGACTTTCCATTGTGTTTCCATTCCAATGACTCTCGTCATCAATCTTGGCATCTTGACTCCTTTCCAAACTTGCTCCATTCGAATTCCAACTTCCCCAATCAGATCTCTCTAAATCAGGCTTTTTAGGCCCTGTTTGTTCTTTTTTTTTTTTAATTATGTAGGCATGTGTGAGTTTTGGTTATACCAAGTGAAATCTTAAAACTGTCCTTATTTATCCAATGTTATGACTTGTGCATATACTAAAAGATTTACTTTACAGTATTGAATTAGAGGATAGCTTCACTCATCACTTCTTTGAGCAAACTTAGCCATGTATGTGATCTGAAATTTTCTGTTTCAATTGAACATGGTATTTTGTGAACATCTGATTTTAGTCTTAAGCATGTCAAGGATTAGATAGTGACCTCTGTAAAGCAAAGATCTTCTTTAATTACATTTATTTGAAGGATTAGATAGTGACAAACATACTGACACGATAATTAAGACTAGTGCTAATGGCTAAAACACTATTCAATACAACCTCATTCAGATAACACTACTCAAATTCCATCTTATAATCTTTATGGTCTATGCAAGCATTATGGTTCTGCACCTTTATTGTCCCCCGTGTCATGGAATTTTCTATAATTCAGTTTAGACATCCAAGAATGCACATACATGTACATACCCTATAGTTATTCAAATTAGGTCCTTTTCATTACCATTGTTTATTCTGAATGGCAATGGTTGTAACAGAATTGATGATGTATGAGAAATATATATTGAAAAATCTCCTCTACCTCTAATTTTAGTGAAATTTGTGGTTATTTTTGTTATAGGGGTAGGACTTTTCCTGTTGGAACTTCTCTCATTGGCGACAGAGACTTTACTGAAGAGTAAGGAGACTTTACTTCTCCTCTACCTCCTTCTGAATGGCCATTGCTTGTTTGGTTTTTCCCACTGTACATTTGAAAACAGGACCAAAAGGTGGGATAGTGAACATATTTTTCTCAATTCCACAGGAGAGACTAGATTGTCCATGGTACTAGCAAGTCTGATCATATGGTATTAAAGAGGTTGATGCATTTGTAGTTTCAGAATTATTATTATTATATTTGATCTGTATCAATAATCTCATATTCTCATCGAGGACAGCCACATAACAGATGCTACAAGAACAACCGAGACAAATAGGATGAGAAGGAGATGCAAACAACAACATTTAAATAGGAAAAATTAATCAAAAAGCAGAGAAGAGATATGTTGACCCTTCCTGTTTGCTGCAGCAAGTACATGCAATGCAAAGCATTAAATAGATGGATTTATGTTCCTAAGATACTGCTGCAGAAAACATTTGGTGGTTGTTAAGACAAGGCATTTCTCTTGCTAAGAAATGAAAATGAGTATTAAGAATCTAAAACGTTCAAGAAACCACAGTTTTTACAGTATTTGTACTTGTATTTGAAACTTGAGAACTAGAAGTACGAAATGTTCACAATTCATTTGAAATAAGAAATCTATATCAAAGAAATCCTCTCTTGCAAAACCTGTTTACAGAAAGAGATATCTAGTTACAGTGCTAAGAAATGCAAGAAGAAAAACAAGACAGCAGAAAAGAGAATTCATGTTTTGGCTGGAATAAGAAATCATTTATATGCTAGTCTATCATTTATATGCTGGTACAATTCTTCAAGTGAGATGCAGCCAAGTGGGCTCCATGGGCTACTTTCCAACTTAGGAGCAATCTAGCTATTCATGACAGTCACTCATATCATATGTTGATGTCATTAGTTTCATAGTACCAGATTATCAAATAGAACAGGTAGTTGTAACTACTTTTGTAAAACAGGGTTCTGTGCTTCAGAAAAGTGCAAATGTCGCTCAGAGAAAACATTCTAGTATCATTGACAAACAACACCAAGTATAAGTACAATAGCTGGAAGTCACACCTTTCAATGGATGTGGTTCATTCAGATATTGCTCTTGTGGTGAGATGACATTAATATGATTTGAATTAAGGAGAGTATGGTCCAAGTCTAGAACCAGATAAAGCTTTTGATGCCGTAACAAGTTCTTTACATCTGCATCACGTAATCGAGCAATTTCTTCAGTGCCTAGCCTCAAATCTTGCAAACATAAAATCATGTGCAAATATTAATGAAGTTAAAGTATTAAAGGATTGGAGGGGACCATGATGGACATGTAAGGAAAGTAGTAGACACAAGGAGGCAACCTATGATATATGTCTCCCCTCTGTGTGTGTGTCCCCTTGTGTGTGGGACACACTCAATGCAGCTCCCATTTTCTTTTGTCGTATAAACGCAATCTAATTATCAATACAAACTCTCCACTCCTAAAAAAAACATGAAATGTTATAATTTTTTTCAGATTTTTATGTATGGCCTTGTTATTTATTTTCTTTTATTATTTATCAATTTCTTTTCTTATTCTCGCAGCTTAGTTGTTAGTTTAGTTAAGTTGGTTTGTGACCAGACATGGACAAGAGTTGGATTGCATTGGGTAAGACGTCCCATGGAAGGATGAGCCAGCCATATATTGATGGGGTGACGTCATTTATTAAATTTGCAATGGCAGCTGTTGACCAGGAACGTAAAATTCCGTGCCCATGTCTGAACTGTGTGAACTATTATTCCCAAGATCTTCGAAATGTGCAAATACATTTGCTTCAATATGGGGTTATGCAAACGTACACTATTTGGCATGAGCACGGGGAAGCCAGGCTATCAAATGAGGCTCACCATGAAATGGCAGTTGATGAAGATGAGGTTTTAGGTGGTATTGATGCCTTAGTGGAAGATCGAATAAGAGGAGAACCAAACAACGCACCCCAGTATGAGGAAGTACGGACGTTTGATAAACTTTTGAACGATGCCAAACGTGAGGTGTACTTAGGTTGCACAGATTACACTCTGTTGAAGTTTGTCATCGAGCTGCTTAATATGAAGGTAACATGCCATTGGACCAATAAATCAGTTGACATGCTGTTGGAGTTTTTAGCAAAACTTTTACCGAAAGATAATTTGGTCCCAAAGTCATTTTATGAAGCTAAGAAAATACTTCGTGATCTGGGCTTGTCATACGAGTTCATTGATGCTTGTATAAATGATTGCATACTCTTTTGGAAGGAAAATGCAACCTTGGATAAATGTCCTCAATGTAAGGCATCCAAATACAAGATCAATCGTGGCAGGGGTAAGAAGATTCCCAAAAAGGTGTTGCGGTACTTCCCATTGACAACAAGGTTGAAAAGATTGTATATGTCAAGGAAGACTGCTGAGGACATGAGATGGCACAAGGACAGGCGTGTAGATGACGAAGTATTGAGGCATCCCGCCGATAGTGATGAGTGGAAGGAATTTGATGTGCAACATCCTGAGTTTGCCCTGGAGCCTCGAAATGTGAGGTTAGGGTTGGCTGTTGATGGGTTCAATCCCTTCGGGAACATGAGCAGCTCATATAGTTTGTGGCCTGTAGTACTCATTCCCTATAACTTGCCACCTTGGTTGGTTATGAAAGATCCCTTTCTTATGATGTCATTACTTATTCCTGGAGAATCACAACCAGGGATTGATATTGATGTCTACATGCGACCTCTGGTGGATGAGCTGAATGAGTTGTGGAAATTTGGTGCATTATCTTATGATGCCTCGAAGGGTGAGTCTTTCCAGATGCGTGCAGCTTTGATGTGGACTATACATGATTGGCCTGCATTTGGTGACATATCTAGGTGGAGAACAAAAGGCCATTATTCTTGCTACAGTTGCAATGATGAACCATATTTTCAATCCTTGAAAGGTAAGACTGCATACACTAACCATCGATGCTACTTGCCTCACAATCACCCAGAAAGACGAAAGAGTAAGGCTTACAATGGCAAGCATGAGAAACGAAAGAGAACTTTAGAGTTACCAGGGGAAAAGATATTAGAGCAATTGGACAGAGTGACAGGTGTCACATATGGGAAGCATCCAGGAAACAAGAAAAGACTCCGTCAAGCACCAAATTGGACAAAGGTCAGCATCTTGTTTGAGTTACCATATTGGAAGAAACGGAAGCTTCGACACAACATTGATGTCATGCACGTCGAGAAGAATTTCAGTGAAAATACCTTTGGAACTATGTTAGGCATTGATGGGAAGAACAAGGACACCGACAAAGCACGGATGGACATGGAAGATATGGGTATAAGGAAAGAGTTGTGGTTAACACGTCGTCCTGATGGAACATATGTCAAGCCAAGGGCAATCTTTTCGTTGACCCCTGAAGAGAGGGAGGGTTTCTTTGAATTCTTGAAATCGGTGAAGTATCCGGATGGCTATGCTGCAAACATTTCAAGATCAGTGAATACGAGAAATGGTAAATTAACATGCTTGAAAAGTCATGATTGCCATGTACTCATACAGCGGATTCTTCCAATTGGGATGCGTGGTTACGTAGACAAAGAGATTAGTAAAACACTATTTGAGTTAGGTAGCTTTTTCCAGGATTTGTGCTCGAGGACACTGCGTCGTAATGAACTTGAGAAATTAGAGGAACGTATAGTACACATATTATGCAAGCTTGAAACAATATTTCCTCCGGCATTCTTTGATGTGATGGTTCACTTGGCTGTTCACTTGCCGCGCGAGGCTATTCTTGGAGGACCGGTGCAATATCGATGGATGTACCCGATCGAAAGGTAATTGTTAACTTGAAAGGTTCGTAATTATATGTTGCATGTGTAACCTTGCTCTTAACTAATTCTCTTTTGAAGGTTTCTCGGAGCTTTAAAGAGATTTGTTTCAAACCGTGCTCGACCAGAAGGTTCAATTGCACAGGCTTACATTGTCAAAGAGTGCATTACTTTTTGTTCAATGTATGTTGATGGGATCGAAACAGTGCATAATCGACCCGAACGAAATCAAGATCGTGGCGAACGTCCCAAAGGGTTGATTGTATTCACAGAAAATGCCCGTCATATTGGCCTAATCACAAGGGATGCTGATATGTCGCAAGAATATCGTGATACGGCTCATTGGTACTTGTTGAACAATAGCCCCGAGATAGAGAAGTATCTAGAGTATGTTTTTCATTTAAATTTGTGTATTCTTAGCTTTGTTTATGTTCTAGGGTATGTTTTTCATTTAAATATGTGTATTCTTTGCTTTGTTGGTGTAGTTAGCAATGCATAATAATCACATTCTTTTGAGTAGGATACACAAAAATCTATTACGGACTTCATCTGACCAAGACATGACCCGTATACAACAACAAGAGTTTCCCAAGTGGTTTAAAGAGCGGGTAAGGCATTTTCAATTGTAGGACATGATTAAAAATTTGTATAAGATTTGATCATTTATTAATTTATTTTTTCCATCTTCATGTACGTTGTATATGATTGTAGATAAATATATTGAGAGAAGAAGAGTCACCAGAGGCAACCGATGATTTATGGTCGTTAGCGAATGGCCCCAATCTGCTAGTAAAAGAGTACTCAAGTTGCTAGTAAAAGAGTACTCAGGCCCGTAATCAATGGCGTACGGTTCAATATTATGGCTTCACAATATCAGCTGTTAAGAGTGTTCGTGGCCCGAGTCGCGGCAAAGAGGTTCAAGGCATTGTTGATAGATATGGAAAGCTTAATGTGCCTATCCCTCCAGAATTCCGTGCACCGGTAGGGGCCTATGCCTCAAAACTAGCCTCAAAGATTGGTGTAGAAGTGCGAACGAGGTTACCAGATCCGAGTGTTCGTAGGTGGAAGTATGTCGATGCCTCCGTTAAGGGAGAGATTGTTCAGCGCTTGAATGTAAGTTCACATGTGTCTATTATATTGGTCATGTGAGGATGTAGTAGCCAATTTAAAATCCTAAATATCGTTTGAGTTCTTTTGTTGTATGCTTGTCATTTCTAATCTAGTTTTGGCTTGCCACCTGATACCGGTGTCTCTAGTTCTTCGTACTGAAGAGGCCCCATCTATATTTTTCCCCACATGCACAATTAAATTCTCAATTTTGAAAAAAGTTGTCTACCGTAAATGTTGAGTTTGATTGCTAGAGGTGCTTAGAGAAGAGAAGGATGGGATCACCTTGATACAGTTTTTAGTTGCTATTTTACTTGCTCATTTTCAGTGTCTATTGGGATGTTTATAACATTGGGGTTCCAAAAAGAAAACAAAATTATGAATCACCTTCAACTAACCAATTGGCTAGGTCTCTAGCTTTATAGTTATTGTCCCTTGGCATTACTGTTGTAGTCCCATTCTTAATTATCGGATTAAACTGGGGATATAACATTTTCAGAGCTTAATTCGAATAAATCAAATTCAAAATATTTGTTATTCCGATGACTTATCTATTTTTTGGAATAGATTTATGCCATTGTTTTTTATTTTGTCCATTAGTTTTAAAGTGATGAATTTGATGTCTTCAGAATGTTAGAAGGCAGCTTTTGGTTTGAAGTCTCCTTTCTTGAAATAACACTGTTTTCTCACAATGCCTTCTACTTGCTGCATTGCTATAAACTGCAGCTTGCAGTCCCTACCTCCATACTATATGTAGAGCCCGGATTCATATTCATATTCATAACGACACTGTCTCTCTCAGATTTTGTGTACCATACAACAAAAATCTTTTACAACATAAATAGATTTTTTATGTGCACAGAAAACACACGCCGGTGTATAAATATATGCTTGTGGTTGGAAATGGCATAGTGTGAGATTTAGATTTCCTCTGCCCAGTAATGCACGTGTATGATTGTCCACTGACCTTGTCGAATTGAATTCCTCATGTCAGACATGATCTTATTAGGAAGTACTGGATACCACATAAAAAACTCAACTTCCCTAGAGAACAAGGGCCTACTCCAACCAAATTGGAATTCATTTCTGCCCACTAGTACAACTATTGCAGAATTATTTGGAGTCCAAATATTATTTTAGGAGTTTAGATTTAAATAGGTGGACCCCACTAGTGATTTGATTGATTGCAGGCAAAGGAACACCTGACTGGGGGTTGATTTTGGGATCAAGCCCCACCCATGTGTGAATTGTCTGTCCAATTTAAAAAAATATATATATGGACATCACTTTGAGAAGATGATAAATCAGGAACAGTATGTTCAGATTGAAATAAGAGGTGAGATTGCATCAATTAGGAGGGTCACAGGAAGGCAGGTACACAAGAACACAATATTTAGGTGTGAATATAGGTGAAACAACTTAAATTTCAGACTGTACTGAAGAAGACGGATATCTTCTTTTTGGGAAGGAGAATTGGCATATTCCTTGAAGAGTCCCATTTGAATTTGTTGATGCAACACACATGCAGAAGATCAAAGATGATTTGGTTTGAGGGGTTGATTTGATGATCCTAACCATCATATTTTGTCCATTGTATCGTAGATTTTTTTCATTTTTTAGTAATTATCTATGACTTATCTATTTTTTGCAGGATCAATTTGATTTAGAAGGAGACCCTATTGATATAGAAAAGGCAATGAACACTCAATTTGGTCGGAGATTGAGTAACTATACCTATAGGCTGTACAAACAATTCAGGGAGTTGAAGGATGCTAAAGGAGAGGAGTACGCAAGAAACCACCCACCAAAGGATGTCGGTCCTACCAAGTGGATAGATCTTATTGATAAAAAGTGGAACACTACAAAATTTCAGGTATATTTTGTGTTTATTATTATATCAGCGAAGACATAAATGACAGGGTCCTGGTTTCGGGGCGTGACACTAATGACACATTAATCAAATATGGATCATTCTTCATTACAGAAACAATCAAAAGCCAACATCGCAAACAGAGAAAAGATGAAAACAAAACATAGGTGTGGTTCTAGGTCAATCCCTATTAGAGTAGAAAAACTGGTGCGTATCCTTGCACTTTAAGTCATTTTATTAGATACTTGGCTTTATTTATTGAATATTTGGTCTATCAAATTAGGCACGAGAAAAGAAGATGCTACCCGATCTAGCAGAGTTTTACAAGGAAACTCACTATAATGAGGAAAAACATGAGTGGATCTCATCTGAAGCTCAGGCTCATTATGTAAGGATATACTTCAATTTTTATTAACAAAATTTAGATTACTATTTGTTATAATCTTATTTAATTTAGTAATAATTATTTAATTTTTTCATATTCGATAGGAAAATATGATACAGACACAGGCTGATCACCTCTCACAGCCGGGATCAATCCCTTTGACTGCAGAAGAGCTGTCAATCAAAGTCCTAAAGCCAAAGTCTGGCTACGTGAAGGGACTTGGCATGAGACCTTCATCCTCTATCAGGAGGACCACTACCATATCTGCTGAGACAAATGATTATGTGAAGCGCCTTGAGATGGAAATAGAGACACAGAGGGAACAGATACAAATGCAGAACAATAAAATAGAGGAGCTTAAAGAGGGTGGGAAGAAGCAAGGGGAGATAATGGCAGATGTCGTCAACTTTTTGAGGAGTAAAGGATTCAATGGACACTTTGGGAATGAGGGGGACTCATCCCCGGGTGGACATACTTCTTGGTAAAGTATATTAACTTTAGTATAACAAATTTTATAAAAAAATATATGTTTGAAGAATTAGGAAGTAATGGAAACATGCATAGGACACCCAATTTTGGGAAATAGTTCAAAAAAGGCTATTGGAGGGCCAAATAGTTAAACAGTTATGGAAGTGCCCGAAAACAAGAACAACCAACTTGGGAGGGACCATTAATTTCTTTATCCATAATCTTGAAAAAAGTCGGTTAGAGTGATTGATTGTATAATTGATCTAATTGTGAATTTATTAGTTACTCAAGTTTTTAATTTTTTTTTTTTTTGCAGATTGGATTGGGGTGGCATTTTTTCATGTGCAACATTAATCTATTTTGCTTGAATGTGTCTTTTTGAATTGATAAGGATACACATACTTTGGAGTTGCACTAGTTATATGTTGGATAGTTGGTAGAATTGGACTAGTTATAACTGTTGGATATTTTGTGAAATTGTGGATATTTTGGATATTTTGATGGCGATGATGATGCGGGCCTCCAACCCTCCTGCAATTTACAGCACTGTCACTGTCACTGCCATAGGTAATAAACATGGCAACACCCTCTTTCTATACCTCAGTTAAAGGCTCTGTTATTTTCTCTGACTCGCATCTTTTTATCCGTCTTGTTCATATTCCCATCTTTTGTACTTTATGTTGTGGTTACACACTTACACTTCTCAGTCCATTTTTAAATTTGTGTTATGTTGACTTTTGTAACTACAGACCTATCTTGACTTTTGTAACTACAGAGTTCTCTCTCACCCCAAGGTATCCGGGTTAATGTATCTAGATTTATTTTTATATTGTGCAAATCTGATCTATGCATTCATTTTGTTCTCTTGTGCATTCATTTATAGATTTGTTGTTTATTTTCCTTTTTGCTGCAGCCCATTGCCATTTTGCTGGAAACTAAAGAGCTCTGTTGAAAGTGTGTAATAATTGCACGTAAATACAATGGTTTGCATCAGGTGAAGTAACTTTAACATGATTTGTCATCTGTTACATATTAACAGTTCTTAAATTATATGGCCTGAGTTTTTCTTTTGTGGTAACCATTCTAGTCTGTTACATATATACTTTGTGTATGTCTGTATAGGATTTGGTTCCCAAGGTGGGCACATTTTTTTCATTTTTGGACAACGGGTATGTCTGTATACATTGAAATACATGGAAAGGGCTTGTTTGTTTGTATGAGAAATAAATTCCATCTCATGAAATGGATGGGTCTGTTCTTTTATATGGAATTGTATTACATTGTCCAATTCATGGAGTTGAAATACGTTAAACTTCATAGAATGGGCTTGTTTGTTTGTATGGAATATAATATTTTTGCTAATTGGTAATTTAGTATTGAGAAAAGGGCTGAAGCCCCTAGGACAAGCGAAGAAAAAAGTGCAGCCTTAGAGACTAGCCAAGGTGAAGCTTTTGAACTCCAAAACAGAAAGGAGCCGAAAGCTAAACACTTAGCAAACAAACTGTGGGCAGACCCACTTCCAAATCTCTGATACCAAATGTTAATGTTGGTATATAGAAGTTGACAAACTGGGAGAAAACTCACACTTATTATTGCATACGCATGGGGCTATTTATAAAGCCTTACAGTAACAGAAACTAGAAATAAAAGGCACTCCACTGTGATTGTGGGATTAAGCTAAAGAACAGGTCAACCCCCTAAACAATAGGGATTTATTAACAGAATTAATAGAATTAACAGATTAAGCTAAGTCTACTGCAACAAACCCTCCCTTAAACTGATCACAGATCAGTTTATTCCTGGATTCTTGATTCAAAGACTAAGTCTACTGCAACACCTACTGGAAACCTTCTGACAAGGAGAAGAAAAGAAATGAAACCACATGGATTTTGGATAATGTGTTTCCTCTAATTGATATTTTCTTGGTTTTCTAACTAAAGAAAAATGTCTCGTCTATATGTTTTTTTCTGAGAAGAAGATTATAAATTATTTGGATTCCTTGCCAAATATATTTACCAAGTGATAAATGTCATTTTTTTCAGATCATCCATGGATAAGGAAGGATGGAGACGCACCTGACACTCCTCTTGATAATGCTGTTTTGAATAGACTTAAACAGTTCAGAGCAATGAACAAGTTCAAGAAAGCTGCTCTCAGAGTAAGCTTCTCTTTCTCAATCACTATCAATTTCGATAAAAAGATATCATCGAGCCCCATCATTTCTGCATCTAACTACTTATCTGTTAGAAGCATTTTCGACATTGATTATCTATAGCAAATATCAGGAACTAGTGGAAAGACGGCATATTATACATTCCCCACTCTGTTCTAGATTGTAAACTGTTGGCTAACGTAAAACTGGTTGATCATAGCTTACCTTGAGATTCTGATGTGGCATAGCTTTGCATACTGAATTACTGACACCTGGAAATAAATGGTCCTGGATCAAACCCTGTTGCTCTCCTTTTTCTATCTCTGAAAACCCAGGGAGGGGCTGCCGATCCCACGAACCTTCGAGTGAAACTCAGAACCTGACTAACTGCTACAGAACATCCTTGGACAGATTTCGATGAGGGAACAAAAGGCGCAATTAAATCCTGAATTGACCTGCAATTAAATCCTTAATTGACCTAGTGGCAGCTAACTGCATGGAACTGCGACACCACTTCAGAACACTACAGACTACAGGGCTCAACACTTGAGCAGACTTGAAACAAGAAGCAAGAGGAATTGGAATCTCTTCTCAACAATGTGCATAGAAGTCTCCCCTACTAAACTAGGCTCTGCACAAGTACCAACCAGCAGCAAGGAACAAGATACAGGAGGCTGGCTACTCAAGGCTCTTCAGGCAGAGCAGGGAACTGATGCTCCATACCGACCCTGCACTAAATGGAAGAGCCTTGAAGAGACCAGGCTGATTCCATAGGAATAACTTCTCATTCATCGGAAAAGGACATGTTTGTTTAAATGAAATTAGTATAAAAAGAATTCATTGATGAAAAAATGGGCATGTTTGTTTCCAAGGAATTGGAATACATAAAATAATTTATTGTAAAATGGTTCTATTTGTTAGCATAGAACATATCAAGATAAAAACATATGTATATATATATATATATAATTTATAAACTGTAGTTACACATATCATGTGCAAAAGGCAAACGACTTCTAAAGGTTTTAGTGTTTTTGTGCTATGTATGTCTGTATTTGTAGCTTGTGTCAACTTGATTAATTTCCCCTTATGACTAAGTTTCTGAGTTGCTCATTATTCATTATTGCTGTTGTTTAGCCTCGTTTTTGTTTTGTTTTTCAGGAGGATGCTCAGAGGAATATACTAATTATGCAAGACAAGTAGTTCGTTGCAAAGAATGCTAGAAGTTAATGGGAGGGCTTTTTTGAACAAGACAATTGGAATCAGCTAGCAGTAAACATTGACATTGGAAAAATTTAAAGCCACAACAAATGTGATGGAATGAACTCTTTGTTAGTCTTTTTTTTTTTTGGAAATGGTGTGGATGAAAGTAGTTAGAAGGTTATATGAGGTAGATGTGTGATGTATGGATATTCAAATATTATAAATTTAATATTTGAGTTCAAGATAGTTTATTGATTTCAATTTTATATTTTGTGAACCATTTGATGATTGTTTACTATGAATGTGTATAGGTGTGAATGCTACAGGTTATTGGAGACAAAATTATGTCAGCTGTTTTTGGTGTAGTGTTTTGTCTCTATTGGCAGCTTCTTTGACAAATTATTTTCGTCTTTATATTAAACACGACAAAATTATTTCGTTTCTATTTCTTCTATTTATGACTCTAATTTCTTCCTTTAATGACAAAAAATTTTGTCGTTAATTACATACAATTGGAGAAAAAAAATTCGTCATCTACTGGTACTTTCTCTAACAAAATTTTTTCGTCTTCTTTTATATTAAACGCGACAAAATTATTTCGTCTCTATTTCTTATATTTATGACAAAATATTTTTTATTCTAATTTCTTTCTTTAATGACAAAATATTTCGTTGTTAATTAGTTGCAAGTTTGTTCCTACCAAGTCGATTGGCGACAAACAAATTCGTCATCCACTTGTAGCTTCTTTGACAAATTTTTTTCGTCTTCCTTTATATTAAACGCGACGAAATTATTTCGTCTCTATTTCTTATATTTATGACAAAATATTATTGTCTCTAATTTCTTCCTTTAATGACAAAATATTTGGTCACTAATTACTTACAAGTATGTTCCCAACAGAGTGTATTGGAGACAAAAAAAATCGTCACAAATTTATCTTTTTCAATGACGAATTTTTTTTTTTCATCACCACCACCTTTCTGCGACGAGGGTTTGGTGAGAACAAGGGTGACGAAAAATTTTCGTCTTAATTAGTTTCGGTGACGAAATATGTACAATTTGGGACAAATCTGTTTCGTCATTAGACCCCAAATTTCTTGTAGTGGCTAGTGCACCTACGGCTAGCCGCAGTGCTAACCGTGGGATTACGGTTTGATTTCCAGAGACCAGTTTTTTCAGAACCATCTTGCAGTCACCCCTGCGGTTGCCTCACGGTTAGCCCCCAACTTTTCCTGCGACTAGCCGTGAGCCATCCTGATTTGAATTTTCTGACCGTTATTTGAAAGCGGCTGGTCTAAAAGGGCTAGCCGCCAATATAGCCGTTGGATGTTTTCTATAAATCTGGAGCTTCTTTCTCTTTTCCAGTGGACTCTTTTGAGAGAGCTTTTGCATGCTATTTTCTTTCCAACATATCTAAGCTCTCAAATCTTCTTCCAAACACTCATGTAGTAGATTTAGGAAAATCCCAGAGCTTCATTAGCTCCAAGATGAGTGTGTTGTGTGAGAAGAGTGTCTCTAGGATCCCTTACTGTGCATGAATGCCATATCCATGTTACCCTAGAGGACCAGACCTCTAACCACTTAAAAAGCACACTAAGGAACAAGAGAAATTAATATTACAACATGGATTGCCAAAAGCCCCTTTTAGTAACTCATTTCTTCAAAAAGTAAAACACTCACAAAAATTATCTACGATGGAAGCATTCAACTTGCAGACCAATCAAAAACTACATTGACAAAAAAAAAAAAAAAAAAATCTAAGCATTTAGGATTCACAATATAAACATCTACTAGAAGGGCAAAAGCAAGACACTACAACATATCCCAAAAAAAAAACCAATTATATGATATTAAAATACATGCAAGGAAAAAGAGTTAAAATTCATTTATCGAACTCACCTGCAAGGAAACAATCAAGACCATGGAAGCGCTCCTGCAACCAATATCAGTAATATAGAAAAAAAGGAAAAAGTCAGCCTCATTTCATAGGAGTGGAAAAAGTAAAGATGTAGTCCATTAAATAGATAATTTAAAAGCACTTACAAGTCCTATAAGAATTTCAAGACAAAGTATGGCAAAACTTTAGTTGCGGACTGAGGAAACAAGAAGTTTAACTCCCTGCAAAAAAATCCATACAATGTATGCTTAGAGAAAGAGAGAGAGTCGAATACCAAAACAAAATAAATTTAAGTTGTTATCATCCTACAGCCTTGGCCTCATCCATCAACCTTGGAACTCCATGTCTAGGCTCCACCTGATCACCAAAAACAACTGACATGCATACAAACCTCTTCCTCATCCTCACTAAAAAGAAAAATTATCACTACTGCCATTGTCCAAATTGTCTATATGACGCCTACCAACTACTATTCTATTCTTTTCACCATCACCAAATGTGTATGCATATAGGTGGGCTGTTGATGGCTGTCCAAATGTGTATGTAAATTGGTGGGTTGTTTCTTCTTCACTAACATAAACCTCTTAAGAAAAAGAAAGAAAGAAGAAAAAAAAATTGTTGCTATTAAAAAGGACAGATCCAAAAACGAAGATGTGAGGGAACGCAGAAATTTAAAAGTTAATTCCTACATATTATATGCAAACAAACAGGTCCTAAGAACAATGAAATTAAATAATTATTACATAACTTGGCCTGGTAACAAAAGTTGAAAAAAAATTGTCACTATGCATATTACTTAACCAATTAAAACAGAGGAAAACATGCCTTTAAAAACAAAGATTGTTCATTCCTTGCAGCCACTTTTGTAAATATGTTAAAGAACAAATTATCTCTCATGCTGACATTCTCATCTCCTTTGCATTAATCAGCAGTGGCTTCACCACTTGCACAATAAACATCTTACCAGATTAATTTGGAATAAGAGCGTCATGAAAACATCAATTATCAACGTACAAGTTTATAAGCAGCAGCAAATTTATAGAGTGAAAATAAACATCTTAGAAGTAGAAGGAATCTTAGAAAAATTCTAGCAACATATATAGAGCCAACATTGCAAGATTTATCTAAATCTCGTGTTTAAATAGAATTACAGTTTACTAACATGATGGGTTCCATCCACGAATCAAAACATTATGAAACAAATATCTCCTGAGAATTCGAGGGACTTGTCTGTCTCCTCCTAGCAATGGTCTTTCTTTGAATTATAGCTCACAAATATGATGGGTTCCAATCCCACATATAAGTAGACTACTACAATGGCATCAACATGGAAATGGATTTCAGTATAAAAACATAACTTCCAAATGAAAATTCATAACTTCAGTAGAATGGCAGAATTTGTCAGTAGTCTACTTACAATGGCAGAATTTGTCTCCAGTAGAAAATTCATAACTTCCTCTTTTGAACTCGAAACAACATGATTCTTGATCCAAATGAAAGATTTATCAGAGGGCTACAACTTTCATGTTTTGAGATTTAACCCAGATTGAATGGAAAGTAGTGTAAAATCACCTTGAAGCTGACTGGTCACAGAAAAACAACAACCTGAGTGAAGCAGAGTTGTCTCCAGTAGAAAATTCATAACTTCAAAACCTGAAGTCAGATCGACCTGATTCCAAAACCAAAAATCAATCTCTCTCACTAATGCACAAAAGTCATGTTGACCACTTTTTGATTCAGATGTTAGATAAGAAGATATAAGCATAACAACATGCTTAACTGACATGACTTGAATAATCCAATTTATGATTCAGTACTCACTTACATACACCATCTCCATCAGTAAGATTATAACCAGATCACAGGATTCAGGAGAGAAGCATGTGAGAGTGATGTTGGATGTGAATTGTGATCACCATCATGCATTAGATGGAAAGAATGTTATGAAGTATAGCATTAAATAATTTAACTATGAAAATCATATGCTATGTAAGTTTTGAAATCATTTCATTCAATCAATAAATATGACTATTAAAGTGCAAGATGAGTGAAATGAAATTCAAACATGAAGCCAACCTCAACTAATAACCAACCAATATTATGAACACATAAACATGGTGGTCATGAGATATACCTATATGAGCAAAAGAAGTGGCAATCATGAACATTATGATGCTAATGGTGTGTGACATGGAACAAATATATAACTAGCAAGTTCAATCCAATGTTCACAAGGTCTATCACATACACAAGATAAGTCATCAATTGGATATGAAATCAATGGAAAATTATACCAAATGAAACCAATTGAATATGATAACATGATTAAAAGCAAGGATGTGACAAACTCAAAATTCCATCAAGCATCATAAATGCATATTCATCACTTTTAAAGATATAACTATTGAGCATAGTGATGAACAAGGTAAATTGCAATGCAAAAGGATATAGCTTTGAAATGCATGCAATTTTCAAAGTTCAAAATCATATGAATTCATCATCTAAGATATCCATCAAACATATAGAAATACAATGAATGGATTTCAAAGAGTTTCATATGATCAAGAACACTACTATGAAGTTGAAACATGTATAAGGATGATATCAAGAGAATCTACATGAATCAACATCATAACCATCCACAAAGAAATGACTAGAATGCATAGAGGATGGATTTGGGTTCTAGTATGGTTTCTACAAGTATTACTAAGATCACAACCATACATGGAACCAATAGTCATTTGCATATAAAAAGAATATAACTAAATAAGCAAAGATGCAAATGGCTTAAAAAAACAATCAATCATGAATAATCTAGCTATGAAAGCTTTTATAAACACAATCAATTGAACATCAATAGAAATGCAATGCAAGAGATATAACTCAAAGAGAGCAAAAAGCAAATCTATCATGATGAAATTATAATCAAATGATTTTGAAAACCATGATATGTAACTTAGAATGGTGCATGAAAACAAAATCAATTGATCATAAAGAAACAATGCATTTTAATAGATGTAACTAAGAAGGAACAAAATGCAAATGCAACATGACCAACAAAGTGATTTAACTATTAAAGAATAGGTTGGTCAAGGAGGTTCAAGGCCCTAAGGTTTGTCTAGGTAAATAACTTTAGGAATCCACCTAAGGTCTTGAGAGGGTTGAACTTTGAGGTCTAGTTTAGAATTCTCACCAACTAAAGGAGATTTGACTTGATAAATTTTCAATTTAAACTTATCACCATGATATTTAGATTTGACTAAATTTAGCTTAGATTGGTGATTAGTCTTTTGATGTTGGTGAGTTTGTTTCTTTGGGGATTGATTCACTTTTCTTTTCTTCTTATTTTCTCCCTTTACTTGACTTTTGAATTTTAAATTTAACTTTGTTACTTTATTCAAAAGTTCTTTCATGGGTTTATATAAGGGAGATATGTTGAGAAGCATTTTGTTCTTAGATTCTTTCAAGCTTGGTTTAACTTGTTTAAGCTTTTTAGAATCTATCTTAGGAGACTCCATTTTAAATGATTTAACTTGTTTAATCTTTTTGGAGTCTTTCTTGATTTTTAGTGTCTTACCCTTCATAGATTTTGATTCTACATTTTTGAGTTCAAAGATGGGTTTAGACACATGGCTTCTTTTTCTTAGTTTGCACTCAAATTTGAAATGTCCTTCTTTACCACAATAATGACATTTAGTTTTGGACATTTGAGAGAGAGTGCTAGAGAATGAGGACTCACCTTTCACAAAAGTGTTGGTGAATTTAGGGTCATGTGAAATATTCCTATTAAATCCAAGACCCGTCCTATCTCCATGAGGTTTACCCAATTTAAATAATTTTTCAAGTCTATCTTCACTTTGGGTAAACTTGCACTCATACTTTTGTTTATAGCTTTCAAGTTGAGTGACTTTGGTTATAAGGATTGAATTTTCATTTTTAACTTTTGAAAGTTCATTTTCAATTTCCTTATATTTGCTTAGCTCTTCATAGGCAAGTTTTAATTCAAGTTTTAATTCATTAACAACATTAGATCCAAGTTCTTTGGTTTTTAACTTACTTTTATTCAACTTGGCTTCTAAATTGTCAAAGTCTTTGTCTTGCCTTTTTATTTGATCTCTTAGATTTAAATTTTCCTTATTGACATTATCATAACCCATCTTTAATTCTTTTAATTCATCTTGAATGTTAGATAGGTTATTTAAAGAGATCATGAACTTAGATTTTAGACATTTTATTACTTCTTCTTTCTCTCTAAGTTCATCTTTAGAAGAGACTAGCTCTTTGTTTAGTCTATTTGATTCTCCTTTTAAACTTTTATTTCTCTTATCAAGCCTTGAAGATAATGTATATAATTCATTATAGGCTTGTTGAAGATCATCATCATCATACTCATTTTCTTCCTCTTTTGAATCAAATTGATATTCATTTAATTGAGGGTTTGAATCTCCAATAGAAGGAAGAATGAGAGGTCTAGGAGAATCTACAAAATCTAGCATAGTGGAGTCCATTCTAATGATTTTCATGCAAGCACAACTCTAGGGTTTTGACTCTAGGTTTTTACACATAATCAAGAGTTCCAAACACTTGATCCTAAAAGATAAAGCACTTGGCTCTGATACCAATTGAAAGTCCTTGGGATCCTAACCTTAGAGGGGGGGGGTGAATAGGGTGTGCTACAATAATGACCAATTTAGACCAATTTTAATTTCTTAACTTAAACTAGTCACATGTGATGATAAACAATCAAAATGCGGAAGCTAATAAAACAATCATCACAAAGCAAACACCACAACACCAAGGTTTATAGTGGTTCGACCTCAATGCCTACATCCACTACCGGCTTGTAATCCAATCACCCCACCGGATTTCCACTATGTATGCTTTTTACTAGGCTAAGCAATAACCCTTACAAAGTTATTTTTCTAGGATAAACAACAACCTCTCAATGTGCTTTTATAGGCTAAGCAATAACCTTTACAAAATGCTTTTCTTGGGCTAAGCAATAACCTTACAAGATGCTTTTCTTAGGCTAAGCAATAACCTTTACAAATAAAGATTTCTCTAAGAAAGTGTCTTCACAAAAGATCACTCTAAGAGATACAATTTAAGCACAATGTTTTTGCCTCTAAGATAGGTGAATATGAAAGTTTAAAACAAACTCACACAAACACCCTATGAATGCAAATGTGTATGCTCATGATGTGTGTGTGTGGGAACTTCAATCAAGTTTAAAATGAAGGCTCAATCAAATATATGCTTAAAGCATTTCAAAGTTTAAAGCTCATGAAAGATTTGATTGAAGTCTAATGCAAATCACATGTATGAAATTCAACTTGTTAATGACATGAAAATCAAAGACTCACAAGTTGTATGAAAATGACTAACTTAGAACATGTGATGCATGTGCAATGTTGTTTTCAAAACCAAAATAATTTTACTAATGTTTAAATGAATGAAAATAACAAGTAATGTTTCAACCAAGAAAAAGAATCATGCTATATAAAAGAAATCAAAGATTTAGACTAAGCATGATTATGAAAGTTTTAAAAACTACTTGGATGAAAACAAGGTGAAGAATCCAATCTTAATTAGATCAAAGATTGAGAGAAGAATGGATTCATCACATCATAGTTATCATGCTCAAAATCATTTACCAATAACTTAAACAAGGCATGTAAACTATGATTAAGAGAGAGGTAGAGCTTACTTAGAGATTTAACTTCATTAATCCAAGTTTTAGCTCACCAAATGACTCTTTGGTCTCTCTTAGTTCATCCCCTTTGTCTTGTCTCAAAGCTCCTCAAAAGGGTCTTCAAAATCTCTAACTTTGGACAAAGGAAAGAACTCATTTTTATAGCCAAAACGGCCCAACGGCTAGCCACCCGGTCGACCCCATGACAGGCCGGTTAACCGGGTACACACAACGGTCATAAAAAGAGCCGTTTGAGCTTCAGCTAACTGGTCACCCTGCAGTGTGGCCGGTCGACCGGGTCCCTAGGCCGGTCGACCGGGTACACTGCGGGTTGACCTACCCGGTTAACCCCATGGTTAACCCCCTGGGACCAAAATTCCCAAAAATTGCATATTTCACAGTTTTTCTTGGGGGAACTTTTTGGCCACTAAATCAAGCTTAAAAAAACATGTTTTAAATCATTTTAAGATGTTTAAAAACATGAAACACACAAAGCCTAAAATGATTCAAAACTTTAAAACCAAAGGCTAGCTTGATTTCTTAAAACTCTTTTCTAAAACAAATGCATCCAAGTTTTAAAAGCAAATCATGCATAAATCAATACTTTTACAAATCTTAAAAGCAATGCATGTATAAAACAAGATTTCAAGAATTCTTAAATCAATGCATATGTGTGTAAATCAAATGATGCTAGAATGATAATGCATCCATCAAATTGCAATCTACAAAATTCCTAACATGTGCAAGTGTTGCACATCTCTTCCTTCTCCTCTCTCTCTTCTAGTTCCTTGGAGTTTCTAGTAGGGTTTTCTTTTGGAGATCCCACTAATCTTCTTGAGAAAAGAGATCTGATAGAGGGTCATAGCGTGGAAGACAACAAGGTCTTGGAGATCTCTAATTGCTTCAAGAAGAGTTCTTCATCAAGTTGATTGTCTTCTCCTCCATTAGAGCACTACGGGGCTCCAAAGGTATAATCTACTTCTCTATTTATTGTGGATTGTTTTGGATGTATGTAGTTGCTGATTTCTATCTTTTAGATAAGTTTTATTGCTGTACTTGATTGATGAGAATGAGGGATTGTATCCTGGATTAGGTTTTGTAGCCTTATGGATAGTTGATCCCTGAGTAAAGTGGGTCAAAAGTTTTGAAAATCAATCCACGATGCCCACTTACTTCCAACATGATGATATCATGAGATGTGGGGCAAAATAAGTATTTAAAAGAATGTTGACCAGAGTCATTGACATTATTTGAATCTCGGCCATGAATCTGAAAAAATATTAGATTTAAAGAGACCTAATATGTCAAAACCCCTACATATATATAATCTGATCTACATTTGTAACCTCTCTAACTGTCTTACTCACTTATGATCTGTACTTTTGTAATAGGTCTATGGGACTGGATTCTGAGCATGGCAAAAACTCAAGAGGCTTCTTGAAGAATGACGATAGATTATGAATCCTATCCTAGAAATAAAGAACAATACCGATGTTACTTAATGGCTGAATTAAGAGCAAAATCATCATTCAAAAAGAGTGACTGAGCATAAAAAACATGATATAGACAACATTGCTAAGGAAATAAGCTATACATCTTTACAGCAACATGCAAGTACATATAGGCCATGACTAACATCTAAGCTCTCCATTGACCATTCAGCTATACCTTGAGATCCATCAGCTGAGACAAAGTGACCGTGTTGAAAGACACCGGAAGCGGGGGCATGCAAGTAGATAGCTCCTGTGATATATAGCGCATGGTTGGGCGAGACTGCGGGTTCTCTTCTAAGCATGCAAGTGCAAAAACCATTGTAAGAATGACTTCATTTGAGACATCGTCTACAGGAGATGGAAGACGTTGGTCTAATACATCCTTCAGCAGCGTGTTTCGACCATGCGATGTTGATAGAGAGTAGATTACATCACCTGAATGTCTTCCCATCATAATTTCCAATGCTACTACTCCAAAGCTAAAAACATCGCATTTTTCAGTTACTCTCATTGTGTAAGCAAGCTCTACATCAAAAGAATTTAGTTATGCTTTGTTCTCTATATTTATCAATAGTTTGATAATGAAACTTAGAAGAGTAAAATGAAAATAGAGGGTAAGTTATTAACCTGGTGCAATGTAGCCATAAGTGCCCGCCATTGTGGTCCAATTGGATGAATCAGGCTTTAGAAGTCTGGCCGTGCCGAAATCAGAGACGCAAGCTTCAAAATTCGAAGTTAACAGAATGTTGTTGGTAGATATGTCTCGGTGTACTAAAGGTGGGATGCAATCATGATGCATGTATGACAAAGCATGTGCCACTCCTTTGATAGCCTTCACCCGCTTGATCCAGTCTAGTTCAACTGCTCCTTGACTACATTTTAGAAAGCTAGCTAAGCTCCCTCTTTCTATGAATTCATAAATCAGAAACTTGTGTTGTGGATGGAAACAGAACCCATAAAGTCTCACAATATTGCGATGTCGAATTTGTGTTAGCACCTGTATCTCATTTCTAAATGCATCGTGGGCTGCTACATCCCCAGTTTCAAATGAGTAAATCTTCTTTACGGCCAGTACATGATCCGTCGGCACCTCTGCTTTGTAGACATTCCCATAACCTCCTTTCCCAATGCAATATTTATCATCGAAATCTTCTGTAGCCCTGATGATGTCATTGTACAAGTCGCTCCCGTTGTAATTCAAAACAGAAAATATATCCATCTCTCCATTGCTTGTTTCTTCTGCCTTTCTCTCTGTACATTTCTTCCTGTTCTTGAGAAAATAGAGCACTCCGACGGACCCGATAATAAGAAAGAGTGCCAAGGATGCCATAACAATGATGAGGACGGCAAACTTATGAGTAGGACCATGGCCTGTGGGGGAAGAATCGCATGGAAGCAAGAGTTTCGTATTACCACACAACCCTCTGTTGTTCTGAAAAGCCTCTGGTGAAGCGCGCTCTATGGCTATGCCATCTGGAAGAGGGCCCTCCAATTGATTGTATGACAAATCCAAGGATACTAGACTTTCCTTCCTCGCAACATCAGAAGGAATAGACCCGGAAAGCATATTGTGTGAGAGGTTCAGGTCACGCAACATCAGTAAACTTCCTAGCCGCGATGGTATTTCTCCAGTGAGAGAGTTGTGACTGAGATCCAGCAATTGCAAATTGGATGGTAGGTTGGATGGGATTCTTCCATTGAAATTGTTTTTGCTTAAACTCAAAAGCCACAATTTGGAGAGAAACCCAATTTGTTCAGGGACCGGCCCACTCAATCTATTCGCAGATAGATCAAGTGTCTCCAAATTGGGTAACCTTCCCAGTTGGGATGGCACATTATTGAAAAGTTGGTTACCACTCAAATTTAAACTGAGTAGACTTAATAAGCTTTCTAGCTCGTCTGGAATCTCCCCAACCAGAAAGTTGGATGAAATATCAAGCTTGCCTAATCGAGACAGCTGTCCGAATTCAGGGGGTATGCTACCAGTAATCTTGTTAGAAGAAAAGGCAAGCACAGTCAAATTTGTGCACTTTCCCCAGTTTGGAGAGAGTTCTCCATACAAAGTATTATTGCTCGCATCAATATAATTGAGATTTGGATACACTCCAAAGGCTTGAGAGATATTTCCAGTGAGTTGGTTTCCTTCAAGCCGGACCCTGAATAAACTCGTGCAGTTTCTGAAACTTGTTGGAATGGGCCCTTCGAACTGGTTGTCGTATACAAGGAACCTTTCAAGTGACCCCCATTTACATATTTCTTTAGGAAGATGGCCATACAAGTTGTTGCCCGACACATCAAATTCACGTAGTCTTGTGAAGTTTTCCATTTCTTTAGTAGGTATTGAACCAGATAACCGACAATCACCCAGGATTAAACGTTCTAGCATAGTCAAGTTCCCTATGGTGGAAGGGATGCGACCAGTGAGTGGATTATCTAACAAGGAGAGCCCAACTAGGTTATTCAAATTCCATATTTCTCTGGGGATGGGACCAGAAAGATTATTTCTATATAGATATAAATAGGTAAGATTGGTCAGGTTTCCTATGCCAGAAGGAATGGAACCAACTAGATGGTTTTCAGGCATACCCAGTTGGACCAAGTTCACCAGACTTCCAATTTCCTTTGGAATGGGTCCTGAAAGCTCATTATAGTCAAGGAAAAGATCCTGTAGGTTGGTCAGGTTGCCTAAAGATGGTGGCACCTTACCCACGAGTCTGTTTTCGGCAAGGTTCAACTGGGTAAGAGATTGTAACATGCCAACTTCTTCGGGGATGGTGCTGGAAATTTGATTGGTGGAAAGCTTCAAATGGGTGAGATGGATCAGGTTTTTTATATTGGAAGGGATGTGACCCATCAGAAGGTTGTCAGACATCCACAACTGGGCCAAGTTGGTTAGGTTGCATATCTCTTGAGGTATGGCGCCTGAAAGCTGATTCATGGACAGGTCGAGAAAAGTGAGCTTTGAAAGGGTGCCTACAAGCGCTGGGATATCTCCACTAAGGTTGTTAGAGCTGAGATTGATATGGGTGAGATTTGGAAAGGATGAAAAGTTAAAGTTGTCGAGCTTACCGTGCAGGCCTGCATTGGGAAGGTTTATTTGCGTGACGCTTCCTGCGTTGTTGCATGATATCCCGACCCAGAGGCATGGGGTCTGGTTGGGAGCCCAGGATGAGAGAGATTGGTTTTGAAGGCTGGATTTCCATCGGAGGAGGGCCTCAGCTTCTCTTGCAAGTGATGCCTCTATAGGAGTCGTTACAAGAACGAACCAGGCAACCGCCGCAACTAGGACGGTGGATGATGAGGCCTTGGTGTTCAAGCTGGAATGTCAGAGATCTCCTTACAAGAAGTGAGAGCAAGGTATATTACTTGGATCCGGATTCTCTCCCAAACATTATAAAGAAGATGGCAGTCCCACAAATGTGGGAATTAGCGATTCCCACGTTTCTTGGATACTTCACACGTGTACGGACAAGTTACTATCCACTTGGAAGACCCAAAAATATGACTACTCTGGTGACGAGCAGTAAAAAGTATTAGGGAAAATTACCCTACGAAAGGTGTTAAAGCCGACGATAGCCCCGTAACAACCAAAAAATATATATTTACCGTATAACTGTTTGATCTGTAGGATATTACAAGCTGCGATATCCTAAAGATGTAGGAATATCACAGAAACAGAAGTGGGAAGACTTGAACAGTCCATTTTTTTTTCTTTTTTTCCTTGATTGTGGGACCACCAAACCACTATCCAAACCGTTGGATAGCGGTATGAGTGTAAGAACTAATGTTGTACCAAATTCGAACCGATGATCTATCACCGTTATTGAGAAATTTGCTAAAAAAATCACATTGGCTTGTAATCACATTGGTTTGCAAATTATAAGCCACGTTTTTTTTTTGCAAATTTCTCAATAACAGTGATAGATGAACGGTTCGAATTTGGTGCGATATTAGTTTTTACACTCATATAGCTATCCAATGGTTTGGTAGTCCCACAGTTAAAGAAAAAAAATACACGGACTGTTCAAATGATTTTGGGATATCCTACATCCCTACGATATTGCAAGCTGCGATATCTTATGGATCGAACAACTCTGCAGTAAATATACATTTTTTTGTTGTTCTAGGGCTATTGTCGACTTTAAGACCTTCCGTACTATAATTGTCTCAAAGTATTATAGTCGAGAAATTTCGAAAGAAAATTTCGTGTTTGATTGCATGTGGAGACTACGTCATTTGAATAGAATAAAGCAAAGATGGTAGAGACTACACTTAGCTGTACCAATATAATCGTCAAAGACGCCTATTTTGACATTTAAACAGAGAGGACCCACCGTTTTGATAATCACATGGACAGAGACCAAACTCAAGATAATTGATGTTTTCTTAATAGTTCCTTTGCAATTGAGGTTAGATAAGATAACGCTTGATTACACTCGGATTATGGTAGCAATATTAAAAAAATAGTTTTCTTATTTTGAGGCTCTCAGCCCTGTCATGGCCCTTGAGGATAGGGTATGAGACTAGCTAGTGCAGGCCCTTCAAGGGCTTTGGCTAGCTCAAGCTCGGCAATGCATATATTGAGGATAGGACTAGGACAACCACATACCCTGCTCGTCCCATGCCGGCCCCGTCCCATGCCGGCCCTTTGACAGCCCTACAACAAATGCTTAACAGTATTTGATCTCTCTCACTCTCCTTGTCTATTTTTTTTTTCTTTTTTGCTATCGGAGGTTCCCAACCTTTTGGGTTAGACTAATCCCTTCGGGCCCAGAGGAAAGTCGGGTAAACTCCCCTGTAGTCCCAGTGTGGTAGTGCAGTTTTGAACGTACAACCTCCGGGTGCAAACCGTAGTCTCTCACTCTCCTTGTCTACTTGACTTGACATGGATGGGACATCTTTGATATCAGCCAACATGAGAAGAAAGGGATGAGATTTATGCATGTGAGACTACGACCTAGATTGAAGTGGGCTTAGGAGAGTGCTGTCGTTGTATGGGTGCACGCCGCACGGGTTGAGGACTCACATTTTGGATTTTACGAGTCACAGTATCTTGCCAGAGAAAAAAAATCACTTTAATCTCTTGTGAGTTTCAAAAAAAGAAAAAAAAAACCCTTATAGCCGTCAGGATCTGGAGAGCGGCATAGTTGATATTCCAAGTAAACTTACGTGCAGCCCAAGCAATCTCATGAAAGAAATGACTTAGTCGGTAGTCTATATGGCTATAAAGTTGGTCAAAGCAACTCCGTGGTTCGTTATCTCCTCGGATTTTGATGGATTCCAAATCGTTTTCTTATTTTCGAGTCAATTGAGATAGAAGTCAAGCAAAGGCATGAATAAGGGCCACCCAGTACTCATTTCAAACCCAGGCATTAATTAATAAGGGCCACCATTGAAACACGAGTCGGCTGAAAATAGTAGTCAAGCTTTGGCCACCAATGAAATCCAGGCTGTCCAGCTCAGGCTTAAATAAGGACCACCAAAGAAATTAACATGAGTTGGTTGAAATAGAAGTCAAGCTCGGGCCACCTATGAACATGGGTAAGTTGATCAGAACTCAAGCTCAGGCATGAGTAAGGGCGACAAATGGAAGTAATATCGAGCATAGTTATAACTTTTTTTCTTAAATTTAGAATAATATTAGAAACTTTCAAATGAAAATTAATTTAATGGTGGTTATTATTAAGATTAATCCTAATTTAAGTTGAGTGCAAATTCCTTGAGGACTAGTGAGTTTGATGGGGCCAGATTTGTCATGGGGTGCCCCAGTGGTGGTAAAAAGGTCTTGTCAAATAAATCCGTGAAATGTACGTCTCAGTAGATACCCGGCCCTGTATATAAGGTGGGATTTGTGCTTTCACATATTTGTGTTCCTCTGGTCTCTCACAGCCTCGATTTTTTCAAGTCCTTATTCGTGGGGCTGGGTGATTGTTGTCATCTCACCTGATACCAACATCTATGAAAATAGAAGTAAAGCAGAAATAAAAGCCAACCTAAATTATGCACAAAGTCGAAAAACAGTGATGATGACACTTGATAAGACTTGCTTTTCATTATTAATTACAACTGTCTCGTATGTAAAAATGAAAATTTGTGCACCGTCGCCCAGAGGTTGGCACGACCCGGACCAACTCAGTCCGGCCGTGTGAGGCACTGCCCAGACACGGCGGGGTAGTGGCTTAGATGTTGTCACGGCCGTTTTGCATCACTTTGCCAACTCCAGTTAGATGGAATATGGCAATGGAAAATGAAGACGATTTAGTATTGAACTTTCTTAAATTTAAAACTTATGATTTTATTAAATATTACAAGTTGTGTATGGGCATTAATGCACAATACGTATGATCAACAATCAATCATAAAAAAGAAAAAAGAAAAAAGAAAAAAGAAAAAGATTGGAATCACATAAGGTAAGAATGTTTGACAATGTGCCTGCGTCCACCGGCCAAATAAAACACTTCAAATCTCTCTTTCTTGAGCCCTAAAAAGGCCCCTTACAAATACCAAATACCATTAACCTAAAACTTGGTAGTTGGTCCCAATGGACCAATCTCGTTCTCCAATAAGAGACATAAACCCGATCGACATATGTCATGATGGGACAGGCCCAAAAATGACTCGGTCCGTAGTGACGAGTTAGGCCCGAACAGCTCGGTCCACGATAGCGAGTCAAGACCAACTGATCCAAGTCCATGATGAGCCCGGGTCGTCATCTACCCGTTAAGGGTCGGGTCCGGATCCATCGAATGACAGAGTCAGCACACACGTCGTTCCATCTACCGGCTTTCACCAAGTCCCGCGGAAGAGATCTTATCTGCTCATCTGTTGAGGACAGTGCGGGAGACTCCACCGAACTGGAGCGTACACCGTTTGAGATCGCGGGAGATCCTCCCCACCCGTTGAGAAAAGACTATAAAAGGAGAGTCCTACTAACGGAGGAAGGATGAATTTTTTCTCACTATCATTGTATCTGACTACCTTGTAATCTCCTCCCCGAAGTAGTAAAGGAATCCATTTAAGTGGACGTAGGTCACAATGACCGAACCACTATAAACTCTCTCTCTCTTCATTAATTTCACATCATTTACCAATCACTTGACCGGTGGTGCCCGAAAACCGCTTTTTGGCATCATCAGTTTGGCGCCGTCTGTGGGAAACGAAAAGAATTTCCTTTTTTCAACAAAGCCATGCCGATCACCAGATCAACAAGGCGACAAGATGGTAACCCCTCGCGCGAGGGCGAGGGTAATCCTCCACCGACCAACCCTGTACCGAATGCTCCCGCTCCCTCTCCCCAGCAGATGCTGGAGACCATGCAGCAGTTGGTAACTCAAAACCAACAAATACTGCAGCTCATGCTGGCGAGTCAGGGAGGAGCGCTAGGTGCAGGACCGCAGGAAGCACCACTCTCGGAGCAACTGGTCGCTCCACGCAGAGGGGCACCTCACCTGGGCGCCCGTCAACACGCCCGGGGCCGAGGCGCCAACCGAGGCCGCCACCACCTGGGCGCCCAACCCCTGGGCGCCCAGGGTCGAGGACTGCTGGGCGCCCAAGCCCTGGGCGCCCAACCCCCGGGCGCCTAAGCCCTGGGCGCCCAAGCCCTGGGCGCCCAACCCCCGGGCGCCCAAGCCCTGGGCGCCCATCCTCATGGCGCCTTGGGCGCCCGTCATCAAGGCGCCCACGCCCAGGGGACGTCTGCTGGAGCTCCGCCGGTCGTCCCGCATGGAAGACTCCTGGTTGATCCTGAAGGCCGTGCTCATCTCGACGTACCCCCTCCCCCGGGTGGGTCGAATCGTGGTGGACTTCCACCCCCTCCCTCTGCTTCCAATCATGAGGATCCTGATTTCCAGGAGATGGGAAGTGAGAATTACAGCCTGGAAGACGAGAGTCAGTTCCAAGGTCAATCCAGAGAAGCTCCCAACCTTTGGGATGAGAAGTTCAAAGAGATGCAAAATCAGATTGGCAACGTCTTCAATGCCATGAAGGCACAGGTACCAGAATCTATTGACTACCTGGTACAGCGAACAGACACACCCTTCAAACCAGCCGTGGCGAACTATCCACTCCCCAAAAAATTCAAAATGCCAACCATGGAGACCTTTGATGGGACCAAGGACCCGTTGGATCACTTGGAAACATACAAAACCCTAATGCAACTACACAACAACCCTGACGAGATCATGTGTAGAGCATTTCCAACTACATTGAAGGGTTCTGCAAGGCAATGGTTCTCCAGTCTCGCCCCAACCTCCATCTCCACCTTTGTAGAACTAAGCAAGTCCTTCGTGTCGCACATCATTGGAGGACACCGCCACCAGAAGCCTGCCACCCACCTACTCAGCATAAAACAGGAACAAGATGAGAGTCTAAGGAGTTACCTCACTCGTTTTAACGAGGAGGTCCTCCAAGTCGAGGAGCCCAACGAGAAAGTCACCATGACCGCCTTTCTGGGAGGCCTTCGCTCATCCCGTTTCCTCTTTTCAGTAATGAAGCGACCACCAAAGAGCATGCCAGAGCTGTTGTCAAAAACTCAAAAATATATAAATGCTGAGGAAATCAGCAGGTCCAGGCGAGGTGAATCATCTCATGGATCGCCAAAAGCTTGACCTACCTCTGCACTGTTCTCAAACAGGCAGCCTATATATCCAGCTTAGCGGCTCTCTCGCGGGTCGCCAAAAAAGCTTGGCCTCTGCACTGTTCTCAAACAGGCAGCCTATATATCCAGCTTAGCGGCTCTCTCGCGGGTCGCCAAAAAAGCTTGGCCTCTGCACTGTTCTCAAACAGGCAGCCTATATATCCAGCTTAGCGGCTCTCTCGCGGGTCGCCAAAAAAGCTTGGCCTCTGCACTGTTCTCAAACAGCAGCCTATCTCCAGCTTAGCGGCTCTCTCGCGGGTCGCCAAAAAAGCTTGGCCTCTGCACTGTTCTCAAACAGCAGCCTATCTCCAGCTTAGCGGCTCTCTCGCGGGTCGCCAAAAAAGCTTGGCCTCTGCACTGTTCTCAAACAGTAGCCTATCTCCAGCTTAGCGGCTCTCTCGCGGGTCGTCAAAGAAGCTTGGCCTACCTCTGCACTGTTCTCAAACAGGCAGCATATCTCCAGCTTAGCGGCTCTCTCGCAGGTCGTCAAAGAAGCTTGGCCTACCTCTGCACTATTCTCAAACAGGCAGCCAATCCCTAAACTTAGCGGCTCTTTCATGGGGCGCCAAAAGCACGATCTCAAAAGGCAGGATCCTGAAACTCGGGTCATCTACAAAGGACTACATTAAATTAGCGCTGGCCTAATACGGTCCTCTCGCCCAAAAACAGCTTGCCATTTTTCCTCTTTGCTCGCCTGGATCAGCATCTCTCGGTACTTGATGGACTGGAGTAGCCTGCTCACCCGAGTGCTCGCCCACATTGGCACAGCAGCCATTCAAGTGTTAAAAAAAAATAATAATAATAAAATTAAATTAAAAATTCTCGCCTAGCAGCAACAGGCACCAGCACCCAGCAGCCTGGGCGCCCAACACCAGCAGCAGACCAGCCTGGGCGCCCAGCACCAGCAGCAGGCTGGGCGCCCACATGCACCAGCGCCCTCGCCCGCGCGCCCTCGCCCGAGCGCCTGCGCGTGCCTGAGCTCGCCCGTGCCCGCGCTCGCCCGCGCCCGCGCCCACGCCCGCCTGCGCTCGCCCGTGCCCGCTCTCGCCCGCGCCTGCAGCTCCCGCGCTCGCCCGCGCCTGCAGCGCCCGCGGCCGCAGAGTCCTCGCCCGCGCCCGCGCCCGCGCCCATGCACGCCTGCGCCCGCCTGCGCTAGCCCGTGCCCGCTCTCGCCCGCGCCTGCAGCTCCCGCGCTCGCCCGCGGCCGCAGAGCCCTCGCCCGCTCCTGCAGCGCCCTCGCCCGCGGCGCCCGCGCCTGCAGCGCTCGCCCTCGTCTGCAGTGCCCTCGCCCGCGCCTTGGGCGCCCAGCACCCTTGGCCGCCAAGCATCCCAGCAGCCTGGGCGCCAGCACCCCAGCAACAGGCTGGGCGCCCAGCATCCGCGCGCACGCGCTCCTCGCTCTCGCCCATCTCCTCCATGCTCCTCGCCCAGGCTGGGCGCCCAGCAGCAAGCACTGCAGCCTGGGCGCCCTGCACCTTCCCCGCTGCCCCCTGGACCCCTGCGAGCTGACCGGTCAGCTCGACCACCGCCGGGGGACACCCCCGGACCCCCTATGCAGAGGGCATATATTAAAAGGAGGTTCAGTGTTTAGAAAAGCTACAAATTGCTTGGTATGAAGAAGCCTAGATTTTCCAAATGTCTCCCTTTCAAAGCCTTCTTTGGCGCGAGACATTGAGGGGCAAATGATGGGACAGGCCCAAAAATGACTCGGTCCGTAGTGACGAGTTAGGCCCGAACAGCTCGGTCCACGATAGCGAGTCAAGACCAACTGATCCAAGTCCATGATGAGCCCGGGTCGTCATCTACCCGTTAAGGGTCGGGTCCGGATCCATCGAATGACAGAGTCAGCACACGCGTCGTTCCATCTACCGGCTTTCACCAAGTCCCGCGGAAGAGATCTTATCTGCTCATCTGTTGAGGACAGTGCGGGAGACTCCACCGAACTGGAGCGTACACCGTTTGAGATCGCGGGAGATCCTCCCCACCCGTTGGGAAAAGACTATAAAAGGAGAGTCCTACTAACGGAGGAAGGATGAATTTTTTCTCACTATCATTGTATCTGACTACCTTGTAATCTCCTCCCCGAAGTAGTAAAGGAATCCATTTAAGTGGACGTAGGTCACAATGACCGAACCACTATAAACTCTCTCTCTCTTCATTAATTTCACATCATTTACCAATCACTTGACCGGTGGTGCCCGAAAACCGCTTTTTGGCATCATCACGTCAAACAAGAAAAGTTGAAATGTCAATCACTAGGTCTGAATTTATTTGTGCAGGGATTCTGAGCCATACAGTTCAAAAACTCTGACTCCACTCGCCTTGACACCGTTGAGTCAACTTGGCTCAAGTGGCACTCTGTCAGATGAGCCCAACCGAGTTTTCCAGAAGTTTTGCTGAAATTACCTGAGTAACTTGACATGCTGGACCTACTTGAAACACGTTATATTGTAAGTACAGGCCCCGCCCATTGTTAAGTATTGGGATTGTTACTCTGCATATAAGATTGATTGGGATAACTTGGGTCAAGTCAATACGTCCAGGTAAGCTAGACCTATCTTTAGTCATTGACAATGACAATCCAGCTGCAGTTTTAGGACTGCTGACATGAAGGTGTCCCCAACATTAGAAATTTCAAGCCATTGGCTAGAAATTGGAAACTAATTGCTTTTCGTTCACAAATCAAGACTTTGCCTTCTTGTCCAGGATACATATGATAACTTGGTTGAGCCCATATGCCGGTCAAATTAGACAGGTTACATACCTGTTGGGTTGCATGTAAGTTAAGATTTGCCATTTCCTAGTGGAAAACAGTTCAGGTTGGGAGGGAAATCTGCAAGTTGACACCCGACCTGTAACTTATCTTATTAGATGGGATCAGACCCAGCTCCACCCGCTCGTGCAGGGCAAGAATCGTTGGCCCGCATTTGATTTGTGGCAGGTTGGATGCGAGTCATATTACACAGTCAGACGCGGGGAAAGATCAGTAGTTAGATTGAGGTAAAAGCGGATACTTGATTCTCTGACTAGCCTGAGGTTTCGGCCTGAGAAAAACTGAGTTTGGGACCTTCTTTAGATTTCGATAGATATACGTGTCTGGTTCTAGGACATAAATAGGTCCGGTTTGATAATCAAGTTGGTTCCAGCCCGTGGACTCATGTAGCAAAAAAAATAAACAAAAGGAACCATGCTCTATGGTTCAGGAAAAAAAAATACAAATCAAGGAAAAAAGAAAAAAGAAGTTGAAATTCGACCCGAAACTAGACATGGTACTCGAATTGGAACATGTTTTGAGCCGGAATTGAAACCATCCTCGGGTTAACGGTTCCAGTTCCATTTCCGGTGTGGAACTGGCTTTGACCACCCTACCCATTTGTATCCCTAAGTAGAGGTCATAGACCATAAGTCTGAATCCCTAGGCCCTGACCCAACTTTTGATAGAGAAAAAGAAACAACGCACTGATATCAGGTTCTTTTTTTTTTGTAAGAAGATCATGTTCTGGCTAGGGGACAGTCGATAGATGTCCGTTGCCCAGTGATTGCCCAAAACTTGGACCACTCATCCATTACAAGAAATGTGGGCTAGCCTAGGCAAAACTTACCAAGCACAGGTCTTATTGGGCCAGGACTATGTAGCCTTTGTATTGCTCGAGTCAATGGAGAGCCTTTCTTAATAGTTATCGGTGAAAGAATGACATTATTTATTAGAAAAACAACGACAGCCTGAAGGTTCCCTACACATTATGTGTTAAAAAATTAATTATGTGTTGTATTTTCATGGTAACGTAACCCTTTAGCTCGGTTTATGTCATGTAAAAATGTCCATTGTGCTTTAGTGGTGATCAATGTTGCTCGTTTTTGGAGTCCGTCACTGTTGCATCCCCATTCAATTTATACTTTGTTAAAGCCTGTGATGCACTAGATAACAGTAGTCGAGATTTCTCCTAAAATCATAAGGTACTGTGGCTTGGCGAAAAAGATGAGATTAAGGCTTGGATTAATGTGTAGATCTTATCAAAATGAGCATGCAAGCGAAAATGGATCGATTGAGTTCAGCAAGCTCTAAACAATATTGGCCATCTATTCTAGTCAAAAGATTTGAACACAAGATGCTCTGCTTGACCCACCCATTCAAAGCAAAAGCAAGAAAAAAAAAAGAGAGGAAAGGACACCACTAATGGATAATAATGTTTTGGATGGATGGTGAATTGATGTAAAGTGAGGTGCAATATTTTTTTTCTGCTAAAGGGTAAAATTCTATTAGCAAAGAAGAGGTGGACGGGGGGGTGGAGGGCAAAAAGCCCCCAAAACCAAAAGGCTACACAGAAGTGTTAGATGGTATGGTCTCAATCAATCAGTTGATTTAATAAATTAACTAATTTCTTTATTAATCAATAAAATCATGCTTTCCTTTAATTAGATGAATAGTGTTTTATTACTTAATGCATATGACCAATACATATGACATAAGGTGGGATTTGTGCACAGATACCCGGCCCTGTATATAAGGTGGGATTTGCGCTTTCACATATTTGTGTTCTTTTATTCTCTCACGGCCTCGATTTTTTCAAGTCCTTTTTCGTGGGGCTGGGTGGTTGTTGTCGTCTCAGCTGATACTAACATCTATGGAAATAGAAGTAAAGCAGAAATAAAAGCCAACCTAAATTATGCACAAAGTCGATAAACTGTGATGATGACACTTGATAAGACTTGCTTTTCATTGTTAATTACAACTGTCTCGTATGTAAAAATAAAAATTTGTGTACTGTAGCCCATGGGTTGGCACGACCTAGACCAACCCAGTCCGGCCCGTGTGAGGCACTGCCCAGACACGGCTGGGTAGTGGCTTAGATGCTGTCACGGCCGTTTTGCATCACTTTGCCAACTCCAGTTAGATGGAATATGGCAATGGAAAATGAAGACGATTTAGTATTGAACTTTCTTAAATTGTAAACTTATGATTTTATTAAATATTACAAGTTGTGTATGGGCGTGAATGCAGAATACGTATGATCAACATTCAATTATAAAAAAGAAAAAAGAAAAAGAGAGGAATCACATAAGGTAAGTTGGTTTGACAATGTGCCTGCTACGTCCACCGGACAAATAAAACACTTTAAATCTCTCTTTCTTGAGCCCTAAAAAGGCCCCTTACAAATACCAAATACCATTGACCTAAAACTTGGTAGTTGGTCCCAATGGACCAATCTGTTCTCCAATAGGAGACATAAACCCGATCGACATATGTCAAACAAGAAAAGTTGAGCTGTCAATCACTAGGTCTGAATTTATTTGTGCGGGGATTCTGGACCATGTTGTTCAAAAACTCTGACTCCACTCGCCTTGACACCGTTGAGTCAACTTGGCTCAAGTGGCACTCTGTCAGATGAGCCCAACCGAATTTTTCCAGAAGTTTTGCCGAAATTACCTGAGTAACTTGACATGCTGGACCTACTTGAAACGGAAGAGGATCCCCTGTGTGATCCAAACAGGGAAACCCTGTTTGGACCACCCAGGGGTGCCACATATGGGGAAGATGTCATATCAATGACATATCCTCTCCTCTAACTTAAAAAAAAAAAAAAAAATTGTGATGTGGATCCCCTTCATTGGTCCAAACAGGGATCCCCTGTTTGGACCAAACAGGGGATCCGGATCCACTTGAAACACGTTATACTGTAAGTACAGGCCCCCCCATTGATAACTTTTGTGATTGTTACTCTGCATATAAGATTGATTGGGATAACTTGGGTCAAGTCAGTACGTCCAGTTAAGCTAGACCTATCTTTAGTCATACAATGCCAATCCAGCTGTAGTTTTAGGACTGCTGACATGAAGGTGTCCCCAACATTTGAAATTTCAAGCCATGGGCTAGAAATTGGAAACTAATTGCTTTTCGTTCACAAATCAAGACTTTGCCTTCTTGTCCACGATACATATGAAAACTTGGTTGAGCCCATATGCCGGTCAAATTAGACAGGTTAGGTTGCATGAAAGTTAAGATTTGCCATTTCCTATTGGAAAACAGTTCAGGTTGGGAGGGAAATCTGCAAGTTGACACCCGAACTGTAACTCATCTTATTAGATGGGATCAGACCCAGCTCCACCCGCTCGTGCAGGGCAAGAATCGTTGGCCCGCATTTGATTTGTGGCAGGTTGGATGCGAGTCATATTACACAGTCAGACGCGGGGAAAGATCAGTAGTTAGATTGAGGTAAAAGCGGATACTTGATTCTCTGACTAGCCGGAGGTTTCGGCCTGAGAAAAACTGAGTTTGGGACCTTCTTTAGATTTCGATAGATATACGTGTCTGGTTCTAGGACATAAACAGGTCCGGTTTGATAATCAAGTTGGTTCCAGCCCGTGGACTCATGTAGCAAAAAAAATAAACAAAAGGAACCATGCTCTATGGTTCAGGAAAAAAAATACAAATCAAGGAAAAAAGAAAAAAGAAGTTGAAATTCGACCCGAAACTAGACATGGTACTCGAATTGGAACATGTTTTGAGCCGGAATTGAAACCATCCTCGGGTTAACGGTTCCGGTTCCAGTTCCATTTCCAGTGTGGAACTGGCTTTGACCACCCTACCCATTTGTATCCCTAAGTAGAGGTCATAGACCATAAGTCTGAATCCCTAGGCCCTGACCCAACTTTTGATAGAGAAAAAGAAACAACGCACTGATATCAGGTTCTTTTTTTTTTGTAAGAAGATCAGGTTCTGGCTAGGGGACAGTCGATAGATGTCCGTTGCCCAGTGATTGCCCAAAACTTGGACCACTCATCCATTACAAGAAATGTGGGCTGGCCTAGGCAAAACATACCAATTAAGCACAGGTCTTATATATTGGGCCAGGACTATGTAGCCGTTGTACTGCTCGAGTCAATGGAGAGCCTTTCTTAATAGTTATCAGTGAAAGAATGACATTATTTATTAGAAAAACAACGACAGCCCGAAGGTTCCCTACACATTATGTGTTAAAAAATTAATTATGTGTTGCATTTTCATGGTAACGTAACCCTTTAGCCTCGGTTTATGCAATGTAAAAATGTCCATTGTGCTTTAGTGGTGATAAATGTTGCTCGTTTTTGGAGTCCGTCACTGTTGCATCCCCATTTAATTTATACTTTGTTAAAGCCTGTGATGCACTAGATAACAGTGGTCGAGATTTCTCCTAAAATCATAAGGTATTGTGGCTTGACGAAAAAGATGAGATTAAGGCTTGGATTAATGTGTAGATCTTATCACAATGAGCATGCAAGGGAAAATGGATCGATGGAGTTCAGCAAGCTCTAAACAATATTGGCCATCTATTATAGTCAAAAGATTTGAACACAAGATGCTCTGCTTGACCCACCCATTCAAAGCAAAAGCAAGAAAAAAAAGAGAGGAAAGGACACCACTAATAGATAATAATGTTTTGGATGGTTGGTGAATTGATGTAAAGTGAGGTGAAGTATTTTTTTCTGCTAAAGTGTAAAATTGTCTTAGCAAAGAAGAGGTGGAGGGCAAAAAGCCCCCAAAGCCGAAAGGCTACACAAGTGTTAGATGGTATGGTCTCAATCAATTAGTTGATGTAATAAATTAATTAATTTCTTTATTAATCAATAAAATCATGTTTTCCTTTCATTAGATGAATGGTATTTTATTACTTAATGTATATGACCAATACATATGATATAAGGTGGGATTTGTGCACAGATAACCGGCCCTGTATATATGGTGGGATTTGTGCTTTCACATATTTGTGTTCTTTTGTTCTCTCACGGCCGCGATTTTTTCAAGTCCTTCTTCGTGGGGCTGGGTGGTTGTTGTCGTCCCAGCTGATACCAACATCTATGGAAATAGAAGTAAAGTAGAAATAAAAGCCAACCTAAATCAAGCACAAAGTCGAAAAACTGTGACGATGACAGTTGATAAGACTTGCTTTTCATTATCAATTACAACCATCTCGTATGTAAAAATAAAAATTTGTGCACCGTAGCCCATGGGTTGGCACCACCCGGACCAACCCAGTCCGGCCCGTGTGAGGCACAGCCCAGACACGGCTGGGTAGTGGCTTAGATGCTGTCACGGCCGTTTTGCATCACTTTGCCAACTCCAGTTAGATGGATTATGGCAATGGAAAATGAACACGATTTAGTATTGACCTTTCTTAAATTTAAAACTTATGATTTTATTAAATATTACAAGTTGTGTATGGGCGTGCATGCAGAATACGTAAGATCAACATTCAATCATAAAAAAGAAAAAAGAAAAAGAGAGGAATCACATAAGGGCGTGTTTGGCACTTAACTAAGTAAAAGTGAAGTGAAGTAAATCTAGACAAGAATTGACAAGGGTCATATCAAAAGTACACAATTTCAACATTCCCTCCATCTTTTCAAAAAAAAGTCAAAAAAGCAATCTCCTTTTTCCACTAAAAAACAAAAAACTCCACTTTTCTATACAAAAAGTCAAAAGGATTCTATACCAAACAACTAAAAACAAAACATCATCATAACACTCTATATTTTATCCTCCCTTGATTTGATGCTTCACCTCATCTCACCTCACTTCACCACACATCCAAACAAGCCCTGAGGTAAGATTGTTTGATAATGTGCCTACGTCCACCGGCCAATTAAAACACATTAAATCTCTCTTTCTTGAGCCCAAAAAAGGACCCTTACAAATACCAAATACCATTGACCTAAAACTTGGTAGTTGGTCCCAATCTAGTTCTCCAATAGGAGACATAAACCCGATCGACATATGTCAAACAAGAAAAGTTGAGCTGTCAATCACTAGGTCTGAATTTATTTGTGCGGGGATTCTGAACCATATAGTTAAAAAACTCTGACTCCACTCGCCTTGACACCGTTGAGTCAACTTGGCTCAAGTGGCACACTGTCAGATGAGCCCAGCCGAGTTTTCCAGAAGTTTTGTCGAAATTACCTGAGTAACTTGACATGCTGGACCTACTTGAAACACGTTATACTTAGGGCTGTCAATCCGGCCCTTTGAAGACGGGGCCCGGCCCGGCTCAGCCCGCAAAAGCCCTTAAAGTGAGGGCTTTTCTTTTTGTCCTAAAGCCCGAGGGTAGGGTAGGGCCCGATTTTGAAAAGCCCGCAACCTTGAGGCCCGAGCTAGGGCTTGACTTAGCAAGCCCGAGGGGGCCCGGCCCGGCCCTTTGTCTATTAATATATAAAACAAATAATATGTATAATATAGAATATATATTTATACATAGTTATTTTAAAATATATATATATAAAGAATTCCATTAATTAGCAATTAATGATAAAGACTTAATATTTTGTCAAAAAATAATAACCAAGGCTTAGAAAGAATTTTAATGGATATCCCCATAGATCACAATATTGCCACCTATATTTAATTCTATGTTATCATATGAATGATATATTTGATTCTATGTTTGCCCAACACGGACATATTCTTCAATGAAAAGGGAATTCAAGTTGTCATTCATCATATTG
The DNA here is from genome assembly GCA_038049695.1 of Cinnamomum chago. Lineage (NCBI taxonomy): Eukaryota > Viridiplantae > Streptophyta > Magnoliopsida > Laurales > Lauraceae > Cinnamomum > Cinnamomum chago. Next base: position 20,972,796 of record CP142462.1, on the reverse strand, counting down.
AATTTCACCAATGTAAACTATTGAAGGTTAAGAGTTTAGATAGATGATCATTAACATTATCATTAAGTGAGGTTGAGTTTCAACCACTAACTATTGATTGATGCCATTTTCTTTCTATACCCCTACTACTTTATGACTATTGTTGTTTCATTCATGTGGATCCCACATCCGGAGTTAAAAGTTTGTGACTCATGAATCAAATCATCTTTGTCATTTATCTTCAGTATTTAAAGTTTAATTGTTTTGTTATAAAATCTAAGGGTGATTTTTCGAAAAATTACAAGTTAGGGTTAATGCTAACTCAAGAGCGGTTGAATGTTTATTTGAACCACATATACAAATAATTTAATTGGAATAAGTCCAATGCCTATTTAAAGTAAATCTAATTTAATCAGACACGACTTGCCAAACATATTCTTATGGTTCACATTATTGCTTTATAAAATATATAGAACACGAACTAGTAAAAAAGGCAACAACTAGCAAAACTTCAACTATGACAATCTTAATAATAGCCTGAAAATAAACAAAACTGAGCACATTATTTAAACTATTAGGATTGAAAACAAACAAAATCGAGCACATTATTTAAACTGTGTAACTACTGCTAGTATGTTAAAGTATTTAAAAGTGTATTTCCTAGTTTCATGTCACATTACCTTATTTCATTTAATCCTAACTAATATTTTTTTATAAAATGATGAAGTAACTTGTTTTGTGCATTCTTTTAGAAGTGTTACAAAAAGATTGACTTTTACATTGTCCCTCGAATAAAGGTGGGTTAGCATTATGGTATAGAAAAATAATCATTTTTTCCAGCCCTGACCCGAACCTAGCATTATGGTATAGAAAAAATGATTATTTTTTAATAAAGGTGGGTTAGCATTATGGTATAAGCATTTTTTCCGGCCCTGGCCCGACCCTAGCTCGGCCCTGACCCTTAAGGGTAGGATAAGGGCTTCGATATTGTAGGCCCGCAATGAGCTCCGAGGGCTTTGACTTGACCTAAGTCCGGCCCGCATATATGAGGGTAGGGTAAGGGCTTACCTCGGCCCGGCCCGGGCTCAGCCCTTTGACAGCCCTAGTTATACTGTAAGTACAGCCCGCCCCCCTCCCCCCAATGATAACTGTTGGGATTGTTACTCTGCATATAAGATTGATTGGGATAACTTGGGTCAAGTCAATACGTCCAGTAAAGATAGACCTATCTTTAGTGATTGACAATGACAATCCAGCTGTAGTTTTAGAACTGCTGACATGAAGGGGTCCCCAACATTTGAAATTTCAAGCCATGGGCGAGAAATTGGAAACTAATTGCTTTTCGTTCACAAATCAAGACTTTGCCTTCTTGTCCACGATACATATGATAACTTGGTTGAGCCTATATGCCGGTCAAATTAGACAGGTTAGGTTGCATGTAAGTTAAGATTTGCCATTTCCTAGTGGAAAACAGTTCAGGTTGGGAGGGAAATCTGCAAGTTGACACCCGAACTGTAACTTATCTTATTAGAAGGAATCAGACCCGGCTCCACCCGCTCGTGCAGGGCAGGAATCGTTGGCCCGCATTTGATTTGTCGTGGGTTGGATGCGAGTCATAGTACACTGTCAGACGCGGGGAAAGGTCAGTAGTTAGATTGAGGTAAAAGGGGATACCTGATTCTCCGACTAGCTGGAGGTTTCGGCCTGAGAAAAACTGAGTTTCGGACCTTCTTTAGATTCCGATAAATATACGGGTCTGGTCCTAGGACTTAAATGGGTTCGGTTTGATAATCAAGTATGTTCCAAACCGTGGACTCATGTAGCAAAAAGCATAAAAAAAAGGAACCATGCTCCATGGTTCAGAAAAAAAAAAAAATACAAATCAAGGAAAAAAAAAAGAAGTTGAAATTGGACCCAAAGCTTGACATGGTACTCAAACTGGAACATGTTTTGAGCCGAAATTGAAACCATCCTCGGGTTAACGGTTCCAGTTCCATTTCCAATGTGGAACTGGCTTTGACCACCCTACCCATTTGTATCCCTAAGTAGAGGTCATAGACCATAAGTCTGAATCCCTAGGCCCTGACCCAACTTTTGATAGAGAAAAAGAAACAACGCACTGATATCAGGTTCTTTTTTTTTTTGGTAAGAAGATCAGGTTCTAGCTAGGGGATAGTCGATAGATGTCCGTTGCCCAGTGATGGCCCAAAACTTGGACCACTCATCCATTACAAGAAATGTGGGCTGGCCTAGGCAAAACTTACCAAGCACAGGTCTTATTGGGCCAGGACTATGTAGCCTTGGTATTGCTCGAGTCAATGGGGAGCCTTTCTTAATAGTTATCAGTGAAAGAATGACATTATTTATTAGAAAAACAACGACAGCCTGAAGGTTCCCTACACATTATGTGTTAAAAAATTAATTATGTGTTGTGTTTTCATGGTAACGTAACCCTTTAGCTCGGTTTATGTCATGTAAAAATGTCCATTGTGCTTTAGTGGTGATCAATGTTGCTCGTTTTTGGAGTCCGTCACTGTTGCATCCCCATTCAATATATACTTTGTTAAGCCTGTGATGCACTAGATAACAGTAGTCGAGATTTCTCCTAAAATCATATGGTACTGTGGCTTGGCGAAAGAGATGAGATTAAGGCTTGGATTAATGTGTAGATCTTATCAAAATGAGCATGCAAGCGAAAATGGATCGATTGAGTTCAGCAAGCTCTAAACAATATTGGCCATCTATTCTAGTCAAAAGATTTGAACACAAGATGCTCTGCTTGACCCACCCATTCAAAGCAAAAGCAAGAAAAAAAAAAAGAGAGGAAAGGACACCACTAATGGATAATAATGTTTTGGATGGATGGTGAATTGATATAAAGTGAGGTGCAGTATTTTTTTCTGCTAAAGGGTAAAATTGTATTAGCAAAGAAGAGGTGGATGGGGGGTGGGGGGCAAAAACCCCCAAAGCCAAAAGGCTACACAGAAGTGTTAGATGGTATGATCTCAATCCATTAGTTGATGTAATAAATTGATTAATTTCTTTATTCATCAATAAATTCATGCTTTCCTTTAATGAGATGAATGGTGTTTTATTAGTTAATGCATATGATCACCAATACATATGATTTAATGGTTCATGAGATGAACCGGGTCCCATTATGATATAAAATGTGATATATGTATATGGATGAGATCTATATACAAGAGACATGTGTCACAAATCTTATACTTAAAAACATCTTCACAACCAGTGATGAGAGTAAGCATCTCATCTGACAAGGTTGCAGCACTTTGATCACTATGAGATAATGTGATTTGTCTGGATAATTAGAATGTAAGATTCTCGATCATAGTGCTGGTACATTGGATATATTGAAGGACCATGAAAAACATCTTATGAAACACTGTCTCGATTTTAAGGTCTGCTTTTATAATTCCCTAGCAATAGGCTCTCAATCCTGAGACATTGATGAACTCAAGTTTCTGTCTATTCATTTGCTTTGAGTCACCAATGAGTGAGGCCAACTATAGGTCAACACCTCAATGTCTTGGGTACGTGGTAGTAGGATTGTGGGAACATTGAATGGTTAAGATGGAATCTATCTATATTATCCCCTTGTGCCAATTAATGGATTTGTCATTAGTAAGTGCGCACCCATCTCGATTAAGAGTTAATCGGATGATATTGATGATCACTGTGATTAATTGGGGCTCAATGATAATAAAACACTACAACAAAAATCATTTTTCGCGACGTAATTATTTGTCGCAGAAAATCACAAAATCGTCGCAAGATATATTCTGCGACGAAAACATTTTTGTCGCCTGTTCGTTGCCCATTATGCGTCGGTGAATGTTTTTGCCGACGATCACAATTAATCGTCGCTAAATATCAATTTTCTACGACAACAAATTATCGTCGCTAAAATGATTTTCTGCGACAACACATTATCGTCGCCAAATATCAATTTTCTACAACAACACATTATGTCGGCAAAAATGATATTTTTTGTCGCCAAATGTCCATAATTCATTACGAGAAAATGGATAAGAAATGGTGAAAAAGGAATTTGGTGACAAAATTTAGTCGTCGCTAAATTATAGTTTTTTACCGACAAAACTTTATTGTCGCCAAATAGTGCATGAATTGCCATAAATTATAATAGGTGACGAATTAATTTTGCCGCGCATAGTTTGTAGACATTTCGCCCAATATTTAACCTTGCCACAATTTCTCTTAGGCGACAAATTATATACGTCGGGAGTATATTTATTCCTTTTAGGAGACAATTAAAATTCGTCGCTAAAAATAATATATTTTTTTATAAATTACCACATGCTACCTCAAAAACCTCCTTTACGCCGAATGTAATAAAACCTGCTCATTCAACTAAAATAAAATGTATAATAAAACCTTCCCATTCAACGAAAATAAAATGTACAATAAAACAAGGCCATTCAACTCAAACAAAATGTACAGTAAAGTCTGCTCATTTAACTAATGAAAAATGTACAAAACATGCTCCTTCAACATATTAGGAAACATATAACTATTAAATACGACCCACAAATTTAGCCACGTTGTCGTTGCTAATTCAAGTAAAAATGTAGCATCCAAAATAGTGTAAGTACAATATTCTTATGAAAAACAAAAAGATGTTCAAGCAATTGACCTCTATTACATTGATCTTTAGTCCCAACCTGTGGTAAAAAAAAAAAAATTTGTTAGGAATTAAACATGGGAATCAAAAGCAAAGTAAGTGAGACAAAATAAAATCCTGAGAAAATTAAAAAATAAAAGTGCACTTGAGCCTAAACAAGTTGATTCAAGATCACAAACCTGAATCACTATCCTAACAGTTAATATGAGTATGTGAAGTCTATGGTGAAATGGAAGTTATACTAATGCAACGCCCACAAAGTAAAAAAGAACCCAGAAATCCAACACAAGTATCAGCATAAAACAGATAGAAAAAAAACTGTCATGGAAGTAGCTCTCTACACCTACAGAAAACCCTGAAGTTCCCTACAGCAAGAAAACATACAGTTTCAACAAAAACCCATACTCCAAATACAGAACCGGTAATCCAGAACCAATATTAGTTCAAAAATTTACTTATATCAACGAGAGAAGTAAAACCCACATAAAAAAACAATACAAGCATCATCAAACAAAAACAAAAAAATAGATATGAAAATAGTTCAGTTTCATCTACAGAAACCCTAAAATTCATTTCACGAAAAGTAACCAACAGTTTCAACTACAACCCACATTCCAAATGCATACCACTAATGCAGAAGCATACCCAATTTCAAATTCTCCCAATTCAACACAAGATGAAAAACTCAAATCAAAACAGGAAAAACATCATCAAACAGAGAGAAGAAATTAACTTCGTAAAAAGTTGCAAAAGTCTCAACTGAAATCCACATTCGAATGCAAAACCACCATTCCAGAGGCATACCCAATTCCAAATTCACTTAAATCAATACCAAATGAAAAACCCACATCAAAACAACACAAACACCATATTGCAATCCTAAAATTCACTTCATAAAAAGCTACCAACAAATGTAACTGAGGCATTTCAGAGACACAGTTGGCATGTTCTAGTAATGATAGCAAAATCAGAGACACAGTTGGCACCTTGCTCTAAGAAACAATGAGTTACTGAGGCATATCAGGGCTAGGATTTGGCCCATATAATTAAACACTTGGCACCAATGCATACTTAAGTACATCCAGCCTAACAATTTACCCCATTGCCCATACATACCCCGTGCATCTCTCTCCCTGTAATATGGTACAAAAGAATGCATATGGTACAAAAGAATGCACAGATAGAATCACAATGAGGGAGATAGTGATGATTGACCTACATGCATATTGGGCCATTGGCCCCATCTGTTGTTAGCAAAGATGCCTGAGACAAAGATATGCAGTAATGACATTGATTAAAAAAAGAGATGCATTAAAAAAGCGGAACATAAAACATAAGAAACAAAGTTGAAAAGCTACATGTTAATTACATTAGTTGCATGCAAGAATCCATGGAATATCATAGCGACTTCAAAAGACTTTCCATCATTAAGGTAGTTCAATAATTTTGATCAGTTACAAAGATAGGAATTTAATAGTAATATGGGAAAAAGAGGCACAATATTTTAGAGCCTACACTAAACTGGGCTGAACACTCAGTTGAGGACTGTACCTGCTGGCACTAGTAGAAAGGACCCATCAGGGGACCATGCTAATCTTCGAAAGAAGGATGGTAATGTCTCATCATGAAAGAGATGACTTTTTGTTAACTGTAACTTAAAACCAAAACAAATAGAGAAATGCATTATTAAACCATCTAAATTTTACTGAAACACAATAAAGGAAAAGACAGTGGACTAACCTTGGAATCATGAACAAAAACAAAAACAAAAGAACAGGTATAATATGCATAAAAACCCGTACAATTTTAAATGGCAGTCAGAAAGAAGAAAAACTAACCTTAGAATCATCAACTATTTGTTACTCAAACTTTGAGAGGACTTGCTGACAAACATAATGCATCTTTTTTATGCCTTTTGCAGTACCTGTAGGCTTGTTAAAATAAATTCGGCAAGTCCTATCAGAACTAATCGAAGCCAGATATTGACCTAATGGATCCCATGCAACACCTTGAACATAATGCAAATGGGAATCGAATATCTGATGGACTGAACCTGGAATGAGTGATAGCCAAAACAGTATAAATAATTGATTAATTTCAGACTGGGAAACCTAAAGTCATTCCTCTTACACATACCTTTGCTTGCATCCCATATGATGCAAGAGTTATCTACAGACCCAGAAAAAAGAAATGCCCCATCAGTTGACCACTGCAGGTCTAGAACATCCTTGCGGTGAAATCTGACAAACAAAATTTTGGCAAATTACAAACAACAATATCTGAAAGCAATCAAAAAGTGTAGACAAAGCGATTCAGGTGGAATCTTACGATAAAGTCTTGAGTACTTTCCAAGTATGACCATCATCTGTAGGGTGCATTTTCCATATGACAAGCTCTCCTCCTACCATGAACCATACACCGTTTCCAACAAATCAGCTAAAATACCTAACCTATCAAGTTTTCTAAAAAAAGTTAAAGCTATTCAAAAGAAAAGCCCAATCCAATTAAAGAACATGAAAATACCTGAGCAAAATATATTGCCAGCTTAAAATTTTGGGAGAGTATGGCAATTTAAAAATGTAAATACCTGATAAATATAGAAAATACGTTCTGATGCAATTTCGAGCAGTGCACTTGAGTAGTTGACCGGAGATCGATAGTGTGTGCCATCCTGTTTACAGCAGCGATCAACATTCGCATTGACAAGATCGGTAGAAATCAACCGGAGAATGCATTTTAATGATTGCGAAATCATCTGAAGAAAAAAGAAGTTTCTCTGAAAACAAGTTACATGTAATTCTACTTGCATATAATTGGTCAGAGCAAAGAAAAAAAAAGTATTTAGTGAATTACAAAAAAGAAAGAAATAAGTATGACATTAGTGTAGCTTAAGCAATCCAAGTGCAGCAGTCATTTACAAGTAAACCAAGTAACCTACATTCAATCAGTTCATGAAGATCTAAACAGTCCATAGCCTGTTCCATTATCATGCATGTGTGGTCCATTGAACCACTGGCCTTTGGGCTAGGTGAGCCCTCTCCAATAAACTTCTGTTGGAAATTTATATAAGTGAAAAATAAAAAATCAATACATGAGATGCCATCATAAATACTACATTTTTCTTTTTTTTTGAAAAAGAAACATACCTATCACAGAGGGCTGTATGAATTGTAGGGATGAGATCATCCAAGAAACTGGTGCCTACCAGCACTTGTCATCACTTCGCTCAGACCGATACATACACCCTGTGATCAATTGGAAATGTGAAAATGGAGAATAAATAAATAAACAGAACTTCAAAGGATATTTTAATCCAAGAAAATACCACCATACGAGATTAGTATGAACGTAAATTCAAGAAACCCAAGCGCCATCTACTACTGCTAAGCGCAAAATGGATAAAAACTGCATATAGTTCACATTCAATTAACCTAAATAAGATGCAAAATGGTACCTGTGTTATCATATCAATAATCTGGCTCATGTGATCAGAAACACGTGGCTCACTGGTAGGAGGTAGGCACTAAAGAGAAGCCATATCATCATGAAATTCATCACAAAACCGGCCACTTAAATGTATTGGATTCTCGCCCAATTCATTTGCTCTTCGAATTATCTGTAGTACCCAAGAAATTGTCAATTGTTTGTATTGGACAGGGCCATTTAAGGTCAATGGTGTCCCTCTGTGACGTGTCAATCAAGCTCATGTGATTGCAACATCTACCAAGGTTGACATATCTTGTGTAGATACTACATTTAAAGACACTTGTCCTTCACCTACAACAAGAAGGGCCATCTTCCATCACACTATACAGATTCAAGCCATCCATTCTCAAAGTAGGCCTAATCATGTACATGTCTAAGATCTGATCAGTAGCTTGTTCATGAGAAGGGCCATCAAATCAAAACAAAGGAAAGAGAAGAAAAAAATATACTTGGGCGTACTACCTACATTGAACACGCATGCGGGGCCAACTCGCATTAATGGACTCGCCACATTGTAGATTAGATGATGTATTTGTGGACATTGCCTGATGCATCACTTGGATTTGAAGAACATGTGGCACATCATCACATCACATGAAGTTGGGAGTAAATGGGCATGGTTAGATATGTGTGTGATGCTTTAAACCAGGGAAACAAAGAGAATCAGCAGCAGTAACATCCCTAACTATTGGTAGGATGGTCAAAGCAAGAAGATAAAAGTTTCCATACTCAGATGATAGTGTCCACAGCTCAATCAATCCATATATCCATGTAAAACAAACAAAACTGTGAGATTTACAGTTTCGTACTATGCAGGAATTTTGGTCATTTACCTTCAGGTGGTAGTGCAGTTGATTGACAACAGATAACAAATATCAGTAAATCACAAAAGTGATACATTTAAATAAAAAGTTAGAAAAGAATTTGTGCCAGGTATTACAAATTCTTTACCTCAACTAGGACATAATAAATAATAACAACAAAAACCAAACTATCACATTATAAACAAACAGAAAATTAACTTGAAATCAAAATGAATAAAAAATTGTGTGGTAGGAGTCAAACCTGTTGTATGTTAGCTCCGTGTTTTGAAAATTGGCCCGAGTTGAGTCACCCAAGCCCAAACAGAAAAAATAAAATAAAATTAGAAGTAATTTAGATGAAAGGAAAGAGAAGAGATAGGAAAGGTAATAGGGCAAATATAGAAGGGATGAGTGGCAACTCTGTTTTCATGGACGAGATGAGCCCCAAACACTAATGCAATAGAGAAAGAGAGTTGTAAGGAGGCAATGCAGCGACATTTCTGTGACATTCTACCTAGAGATGTAAACGGCTCAGGTTTATATTTGGCCCATGGTGGACCCAGGTCCTAATCTGGACCCAATTAAGAATTTATACTTGGGCCCTGCCCATCTTCGTTGGACGCAACCCGAATCCGACTCCTGACCCAAGTCAATATAGAATGGGTTTGAACTGGACACAACTGAAACAAAGAGTTCATGAATGTGTGGATACTCAAGTTCATGAACCAACTGTTACCTCTATTGAAGTTTGTATCAAGTATCAACATTTCACTACTGCACAGTTTAAACACAGATATGCACCCCCATTCTAACATAATACACATAATTCATTAAAACTGCATCCAAAATGTATCACCACTTTCTCATTTGTGAGTTGAGAAACTGACCTTCATCTCCCCTTTGTTTCTTTTGCGAAAAGAAATACAGAGACATCTCATAGAGGGGTGCTTGCCAAACACTTCCAAGACCAACAAAAGACAGTTCATTATCTTTTCTTTCATGTGATGAACCTTTGTTTCCTAAATGACATCCATCTCTCTTAAGATCACTACGAAATGATAACAGATCCCAGGCTCCGAGCAAAGCTTCATGTGCAGTCAACAAAAAAGGCCTTGCTTCCTGCTAAGAAAACATAAGATATTTTAAATGTCATGAAAATTATGGTTTATACCTTCATGAGACATCATCACAGGCAACAAGGCAAGTGAATGTGATGGTAAAAAGAATTTCCATTGCATATTCAATATCAGAATGGAAATTGCTAACAGTATAAGGATTTAATATTATTGGGAATCAAGAGATGTATCATGTTTCAAGATTAGAGGGTGTGACCTGTGTGGTCAACCAGACATCTAACCTTTGGTAAATCCAAATTCTATAGGATAAGATGTGCAATGACAATAATATCAACACAATAAACCAAACAGATCCCTATAATCAAACTAAAATTTGGGTCAAGCAGTTTCAAAACAAATTTTCTGCACCCTCGAAAAAGTGGTTGATAGATTGGATAGTCACAGTTCCAATTGACCATTTAAAACCTATTAACACATCCACAAGGTGGTTCATTTTTGAACTGCCCAGATGGTCCATTAAAATTAACTAATCAAAAGTAATATCCAAAGACCACTGGATCCTGCCCATATGACGCCTAATTTATTTGGTCACCAGAGTCGTTGCATAATTAGCCCAGGCACAAAAACAATGGATCCTCGCAAATTCAATCTCACCACCTGATCCTCTGGCAGGAGGCGCCTAACCAATTCATCACTCTTACCTTGATGGCCTGGCCTCGCCTGGCCCTGACATGAATGTAACCATCTTTTGAAGAATCTGAGTTTTGAGAGAGGTCCTTGGCCTGTTTAGCGGTCACCTTTCGAGCACTTGCAATTGAGCTCTGTTCGCTCTTATGTTTCTTGTCATCTTTCTCTTTCAAACCTTCCATGCTAGCAAGTGAAATATCCTTCTGTTCCACCACATTAACACCCTGCCATAGCAAACAAATCTAAATTATTAACTGTTGCACAATTAAAAAAATATCAGCATCTTGTAGACCAGAAACTGCTTGTCAATATTATATTAAAGAAGTCTTTTCCAATCCCAGTATCATTGAGGGAGAAGATCCACATCCTTGTTCATTGTTCTCTTCAAAAGGCTATACAGCTTAGAGAAATTTATTAGTGTCTGAGTGACTTCAATTCCTTCCTTCTTAATCCCATTATAATCCAAGGAATTACAACCCACATTTTTTTGTTCATTGTTTCTTGTCAAAACCAGTTCCTGACCCTGTTTTTATCTTGGAACTTTTGAAAGGATTGGGAATTGGTTTCTTTTCAATTATCTGAAGAAATCTGTTTCTTGTGCTCCACAATCATCATGGCTACATCCTTTAGGCCCGTCTCTCTCAGTTCCTCTCCTCCTCTGCTCAGTCCTGCTCAAATATTTACGCCTTTTCTAGCAATAGAAATTTCACTTCCTGCAACTCTCTACCCCAGCTGAATGCCCATCTCCATTGAAAATCAAAGGGGCAGGTCTGGACCTAACTCAGAACTTGGCTCCATTTTAACTAAATTCCAGATTCAAAATTCATAATATGCTCTCTATAATTTCATTGGCTTCACAAATGTTCAAATGCATAAATCACATTTTATCTTAAGAGAGTCATGGAGATGACTTGAAAGAATCCTATGAGGAGATCATCTTGATCTTTATGATACTCAGTCCAATTTTAAATCCTAGTCTTGAGTTTTGATTCAAAGGTGTCCTATCACAGAACTATAAGAACAAGGAAGAAATGGAACCATTCACTCCAGCCATCTACAAGCCAAGGAGAAGGAATTCGAATAGGTCTCTTTTTCCATGAAATGAGTACCTTTTAATCTTTTGCTATCATTCGTTTTTATATACTATGATCTTCCTCTGTTCTTCTATTTTAGATGTGATACATTGCCTCAGTCTGGTTAGGCATCAGAGTGCAATAAAAGTCAAGAACTAACATCAAGCAAAAGAGAAAAAAAAAAGGTCAAGAACAAAAAGTACCCTTGACCCATTTTCAGAAACCAAATATTTTCCACCACAAAGACAGAGTTCAGCTACAATCTTCAGAAATCTAAACATCAATCTAATGTAACCAATAAAATCCTCAGAACCCATCACAGAAAGTATACATAGGAAGTTAGCAAAGACCCAAAAATGATTCCGAACTTCCCCAAAATGATGACAGAAATCTTCTGTGAAGCCAATAAAAAAATCATGGTCCTTTCAAAGAGAAAACACATGCCTTCTTCATGTCCTTTTTATATAATGGGAGCCAGATCATAGGTCAAAAGCAAAATAAAGAAGGCCAAGAGCCCAAGACCTAACTGTTGCCCGTCATGCACAGACACCAAACCGAGAGAAACCCTTGGAGTTTAGGGTGAATCTTGATGTGAATTAGTGAAGAGGATGATTCATAGTAGAAGAAATCAAATGCATCAACAATAGTATAAAGAGCAAGACAGAGGAAAAATACCTCAACCCAATTCTTCATGCACAGAAGCTCATAACTGAGAGAAACCCTTAAACATATTTTGGCAAGATTTGGTACTAATTGACGAAGAAGAAGATTTTGATGATAAGATGGGTTTATGCACCGAATGAAGATCTATTCTTCACCATATGAGTTTACAAGAAAATCATATAACACCAAATGAATCCAAAATGAGGAAGCCCATGATCTGCAAACGTCTACATATACAAATAACACGATTGTGAATGTAAAATGATAAGGTAAATATCAAATAAAATATGCAGTCTCATGTATGAAAGATCATTAGCACCTACCATTGTGAAAGAACCGACGACCTTCGAATCTATTGAGATCCGAGATCAATCTTACAACATGAAACATCCCCCCAAATCCAATCTATCATCCAAAAAAAAAAAAAAAAAACCCCAAATCCAAATCCAAAACCCCACAAAAACAACAAAAAGAAAAAACCAGAATAAAAAATTAAAAAATATATATATATATATATCCTTCTTGGAGATCTGGACATCTCTATGAGAGAAGAGGGTGCACGTGCAGGGGAAGTGCTGAGGTGATGCAGAGAGGAGGGAGAGAGGCTCTTACCTGTGAATGGGATGAGTTCTGCGCGTGGAGGGAGAAGAGGGAGAGATGATGGGGCTCTGCGCTGGTGGTGGTGGTGTGGTCTGCGCGTGGATGAAGAAAGGGCGATAGTCCGCGGGCGTGAGAGAGATGAAGAGCAGAGAGACTGGAGAGGGGGGCTGCCTCTGAGATGGGTCTGCGCAAGGGGTTGCGAGATGGAGCGAGAGAGAGAGGGGGGGGGGCAAGATCGAGAGGGAGAGGAGGTGAAGGTGCTGCGCCTTCGTTCCGATGTGAAAGAAATGGACGAGGTCTGCAATCTGTTCCGCTGTGAGAGAAATGGAGTTTTGTCTCTCTTCTCTTAAGTCTTTCGAGTAGATTCATTTCGTCGCCAATAGTTCTAAAAAATAAACCGCCAAGACAAACCGCGCGTCCCAAATTTTATGCATTCCGCGACGAAATAAGTTAGTTGCGGATTATTATAAAGGAATTTTGCGGCGATATATTTTTGTCGCAAAATTTCTTTAATAAAATATGATGTAAATGAATTAGCGATGAAATAAACTTGTCGCAAAATAAATAATTTTGTCGCCAAAATTGTACCTCTTCATGGCGCCAGGCCCATTTTTTGGCGCCAAACTTTTCGCGACAATATTTAGCGTCAATTAAGAATTATCGTCGCTAAATCATTTGTATTTTCGTTTTACGCGACGAAATGAATTTTTCATCGCGAAAACCAATATTTAGTGACAAAATTTCAAAACGTCGCGAAATATTTACCGCGAAAAATGATTTTTGTTGTAGTGAGATGTGGATCTAAGATTGGATGAGACAGACTTATTCCAATTGATCCATAGATATTGATAGAGGGGCATACTTGTGGTAATTGGGAAGTTTAGGGTCTTCATTGTAATTTATTCCTAAGACTGGAGTCCATTGCATTTATATAGTGGTATTATTTACAATTAATTGGGGGCCCAGATTGCACATGAGATGTGGGGTCGCGTGTCCCAGTTGGAACCAGCTTTCTAAGGAATCCCTAAGGGTCCCCATGCTAGCCCAAGATATTAGAAAGATTTTATTCTTACTTGAACTCTAAAAAGGAAGGAATTAGAAAGTTACTATTTCTATTTGAAGTGGGACTTCTAATAGTGGTAATAGTAAGTGTGGAAGTAAGACTTCTAATTCAATTAGTAAGAGAGGTAGAGAGGAGATTGTTTTAGGGCTATAAATAAGGGATGCATCCCCTTGGACGTCCTACACACATTGATTCATGCCCAGCCCTCTTTATTTGTGCAAGTGTTGCATAATTTTCTCCTCTTCTCTCTCTTCTAGTTTTTTGAAGTTTCTAATAGGATTTTCTCTTGGAGATTCCACCATATTCTTGAGAAAAGAGATCTGATATACGGGTCATAGCGTGGAAGATCAATAGGTCCTAGAGATTCTTGTTTGATACGTGAAAGAGTTTCATCATCAAAGAAAGACGCAACTTCTCCATTAGAGCACAACCGGGCTCCAAAGGTATAATCTACTTCCTTGCTTGTTGTAGATTTTTATGGATGCTTGTTGGTTGTTGTTCTATCTTATTAATAGGTTTATTTACTGATCATGATGACTGAGATTGAGGACATGGATCCTGGATTGGGTTTTATAGCCTTCTGGATAGTTGATCTCTGAGTCAAGTGGGTCAAAAAGTTTTGAAAACCTATCCACAAGGCCCACCTATTTCCAATAAGAAGACACCAAAAAAACTACAAGAGAAGCCAACTAAATGGCGAAACCCAACAACATCAAAATAGGATGGTCTTTTATTTTTAGTTATTTCGATAGAGAATCTTTTTTACTTTTTGTGTAAAAAGAGGATTTCTTTTGTCATTTAGTAGAGAAAGGAGGCTACTTTTTTACCTTTTTATTTTTTATTTTTAAAGGAGGCGATTTTAAATTTGTATACTTTTGATATGACCCCTTGATCTTTTCTTTGTATGGTTAATGGAGGCTTTACCTTACTTTAAGTTTACTAATATTGTCTCAAACACTACCTCATCGTATACAAGTAAAAAATAAAAAAATAGTTAATTTTAATTATTTTTAGTCATTTTTTGATATAAGTTTCAATCCTCATCAAATGCAATATTAAGCATCCAGTAAATTGAGATGTGAAAGAAAAAACCCAGGAAAGTAAGGATTCTTCTACAACTATCGTGAAATCAAAGAAATAGTATGCAGAAGCACTATGATGTTAGGATTCAAAAGTTTAAGTAGATTAGCTAGTTGTCATGGACTTGTGGAAATTTCCGCGAAAGATACAAACAGGATCATTGTAAGTGCCTAAATATTACGAACTTGGTTAAATGGATAATAAGCTATTGGTATTGCTGTAAAACTTCTTTGGGAAATATTAAATGCCTGAGACCTGAAAGGGAAGGAAGAAGAGAAAGGTCAGAGGCCTTGGCTGCTGTTAGCTGGAGGCACTGCGATAACTAAGTTAGTGCAGTCACTAGACAAAGGATGAGTGAGTAGGGAAGAAGAGAGGATTCAGAGTAAGGATGTATTTGATAGCATATGTTTTGTGGATTTACCTCATGCATATATATAGGGAGAGGTCTCTCCCTTAGTGGAGGTAGGTGGAGGCGCTGTCCCATTGCTCCATACCATGCTCCCTTAGTGGAGGTAGGTGGAGGCACCGTCCCATCGGATCATGCTCTGAATCCTCGTATTAATGTGGACGTGATCGTCTGATAAGGATAACCCCTTATCATAATCTGGCGCCCATCTTATCTGTCAGTACGTTGTGCAACGTAGCCATAGCGTTATGGGGTACAATTATGGCTTTTGTACTCATCCTAGTTGGTCGTGCCGAGCTGAAGATGATGCAGAGATGGATGCATTCTGGCACTGTTGCCGAGGTGTGTCGTGCAGAGGCCGATATGAGGCTAGCTGATACTTTTACCAAAGCTAGCTCAAGCTTGGTGCTAGCTGGCATTGCTGCCGAGCTGGATGTATCTTGTACTTCTGCCGAACTTGGATACCGAGATCGTTATAAGCCAAGTGGTACTTTTATCAAGATTAGCGTAATCCTGCTCTTAGGAGAACGCCCCACACAATTGCCCCCTAGCTCTTGACCTTGTAGAGTTCTCCAACTCTTTGAGGTCGGGAGCTAAGTAATATGACTGAAGAGTCCTGAGGATTTAATTCATATCCCACCTCGATGTCAGTTCCTCTGCCCAAGATAGTCGACAGCACGCTGCCGTCGCTTCGTCTGCCCGAGGTAATTAATAGGGTGTCTGAATCATTGCATGAGATGAATTTGTGGTACCACATGTCTCCATCTGGTTGGTCGCCCAATTAATTTGAAGCGACGCATACAGCTCGCGAGGCGATGCTTCGCACATGTGCTTTTCGAAATTCGAAAGGGCGCCATATCTTCTTTATATAGGGGTGCCCCCCTTTCCTACTTTCACTTTTGCTTTGCACTTGTTCAGAAGAGTCTTTGCAGAGAGAGCTTCTTGCTGTTGAGCCTTTTCTGACCAGTGCCCGGCGTCTCTAGGATATCTCCTTGCCGTCGTAAGTCTTGCCCTGCTTTTTCTTATTTTCGTTTTTAGGTCTCTTTAGGCTTTCCTTCTTCCTCGCCCTGTCTAGGGTTTCTGGTGCCCTTTTGATTTTTTGTCCTTCTATCTCCCAGTCTCTTCATATTTAGATATGGGGATCTATAGGAATTGGTTAGATACTCCAGCGACTCTAGTGGAGTTCAGGTGATGTATCGGATCCCGGACGCTGTAGAGATTAGGTTAAACGACCCAGAGGACCCCTTTGACGGCCTGTCTTACTGGGATGGCTGGATGCCATTCACGTTGGTGCTAATAGTCGAGGGCCGAATCAGGTTTCCTCTGCACCCCCTCCTTATGATCTGCCTGAGTAAGTGGCGTCTCTACCCGTGCCAATTGATGCCGAATAGCTTCAAGATTATCATGGGTGTAGCTGAGCTCAATAGAATTCTGGATATCGGTCTCGGTGTCCATGACATCGAAGATTCCTATGACCTTTGTAAGTTCGGGGGGGACCACACATATTATCTCCGGGTGAAGGAAAAAAGAGTGCCTTTTGTCCAGGATTTAGAGGATTCAAATAAATACGCAGGGGATGATCGGTTGTTCGTCTTGGGCAACTAGGAGCGAGGCCAGGCTGAGACCGAGCTCGATAGGATATACAAGGTCCCTCATCGTCTCGGGGCTCCTCCAAGTAAATATCAAACTCTTGAGCTTTTGAATTATTCTTTCCTGCTTTTGCCGATCTGACACTTTATTTATTGTGCAGACGTCCGCGAAAGGTGACAAGAGGTGAACCGAGTATGGTGGAAGAAGAATAACGCTTGGTTTGACGCCGTCTACCGCTGTCGGGGCCATAGAGGACCGGCTGCTTGGTCTTTGCTCGGGTACGAACCAAGGTACCACTCCTTCATCCAAACGAGAGAGGGCGAGCCATCGGGGAGTGGGAAGCCGGTATTGGCCCTGACCTGTGCTGAATGCCAAGAGACATCGGGTGCTGAAGCCACAGTCCTGCATCCTGACTCGGAGGAAGCCGAACTTGAACGAGTCATTGAATCGTACGCCTCCCTGAGTTCGGAAGAGAGAACAGGGGAAATGGCACCGAGACGCCCTCTAGTGGTTAAGGATCTGAGCGCCCTCGTTTTCGGTGGCCGCACTACTTCGAATGCCCCGGGCCCTTCTACCTCCGAGGTCACTGACACTCAGGTCGCCGACAATCCTGCTTCGACTTTGGAAGCCCGGCAAGAGGAGCAGGGTCGGCAAGAGGAGGAAGAGACCCGGCGGGAGGAAAAAGGCCAGGGTTGAGGGCCTATCTGAAGACATTCCCGACGACATTGCGACACCTCAACTTCCCGAGCTTTTTGATCGAGCCCGGGAGGCCATTAACGGTGGAGGACTGGATGTCGGGGAATCCCCTCGTGATTGCGGCTCTGGCCCGCGCCTGTGCCCTGCCAAGGGATATGGCGAGGCACAGGGAGGTCGATGATGCTCAGCTGGCAATGTGAAATATGTAGTCAGCCCTCTCGGTAAGTCTCAGTCTTTCATGAGTTTCTCCATTTCGTCTCGGTCGTTGTATCTTGACAATCCGTCTCCTTTTCAGGTGCTGCAAAGAACCCTAGTCCAACTGGAAAGGTTTCATTAGGTCGGATCTCGGATTGCGAGGGTGGAGGAGGAGAAGCGGGCCCTCCAGGCAACGTTTGAGGAGAATAAGCAGAGGGAAGAGGAGCGGGAGGCGACTGTCCGGGTCATCATATCTGAGCTCGAAGCGGCGAAGACTGAGGCTGAGGAGCAGAAACAGTTGGTTGTCGAGCTCAGGAAGCAGAATGAGGAAGCTGATGTCAAAATTGAGGTCGAGGTCGACTCTGCTTACGAAGAGGGGGTGGAAGCTGCTACGCAGTTATACGAGGCTCAAGTCTTAGACGTGAGCCAGAAAGTCTGGGAGCTTGGATGGACGGATGCTTTGAAAGAAGCTGGAATTCCTGAAGACCATCCTTTGTATAAGAATCCTCCCAAGTTCCAACCCCTGGAGCCAAAACCAAGTCGAGCTCCCTCTCTTGAAGTTCCTCCCGAATCAGCCGAAATCCCTTCCGAACCAACTGCGATTGAAGCCGAGACCGGGGACTCCGAGGCCGCTCTCTGAACTTTTTGATGTATTTCTTTTTGCTTTTTTGGATGTAATAAAAATTGTAGCTTTTACAATGATAAATACAATTCCTTTCTTTTTTCATCTTGCATTCAATCAACTCTCTTGACAATTTCTTTGAATGAATAAGTACATGAGTTCGGTTCAGTAATCAGAACATAGTAATTGAGCTCGGTTCGACAACTGGAACTACTAAGTAATCATTAGGCAAATAGCTACGGTTCCATAACCAGAAGCAACTTAGCTTAATCGAACTTGGTTTACTAACCAGACTCCTTTTTGTTCTCAAGTTCTGTAACTCAAGAAATTAGATTTAGATCTTAACACCAAATTTGTACTGTTAGGCTTAGTTCACTAACCGAACTTGATAGAGGCAAACTGGATTGAGCTCTTACGAGATATTCCAGGTTTTGGTGACAGAACTTTTAGTTAGTTCTGTAACTGAACTTAATTCTTTGAGGTAGCTATCGAGTTCTTTAACTGGGTGCCTTGTATAGTTGGTTCCATAACCGAACTGGGATAGCCGCTGAGTTCTGTAACTCGGCGTTTTGTATAGCTGGTTTCATAACCGAGCTGAAGCTACCGAGTTCTGCAACAAGGTGTTTAATATAACTAGTTCCATAACCGAGTCTCAATATTCGCCGAGTTTCGTAACTTGACGTTTTGTATCGCTGGTTCCATAACTGAGCTAGAATTGGTGCCGAGTTCTGTAACTTGACATTTATTGAAAGCAACGAAGCGCATCCTACCATAAGAATTTCCTTTTATTGATTCCAAAAATTGAGTACAATTCAGAAATAGTACCTTTTGAGATGTGTGACGTTCCATGGGCGTGGTAACGCTTTGCCATCCCTGTCCTGAAGCCTGTAAGCTGATTTCCCGGCTGCCGAGAACACTTTGAATGGCTCGTGCCAGTTCGGTGCCAGCTTGCCTTCATTGGGGTTTTTGTCCGCTGGAATTGTCTTCTTCAAGAAAAGTTCTCCAACTGAAAACCTCCTCTCTTTGACTCTTTGATTGTATTCTCTGGCTAACTGCTGCTGAAAAGAAGCCAGGCAGATGGCTGCTGCATCCCTTCGTTCCTCAGCTAGGTCAAGCTCCCAGGCCAGGTTCACTTCGTTCTGACCCTGGTCGAAAAGTTCCGACCTCAAGGTTATAAGACCTATCTTGAGGGGGATCACAGCTTCCATTCCATAGGCGAGGGAGAAGGGAGAAGGGCGTTGCCGAAGTGGAACACCTTGGAGTAGTTCTGTACGCCCAAAGGACGCTGGGAAGTTCTTCCACCCATCTCCCTTTGGCCCGGTCGAGTCTCTTTTTGAGCCCATCGAGCACCACCTGTAGACACCTCATTTGACCCCCCATGATAGCCTTAAATACCTGTCATATGTAGCGGTGCCCCCATTTCACCCATAATTGAATGGTTAATGGCATAATTCAGATTAATTAATGATGATGAAGGTGCTTGTTGATAATTTTAGACTTAGATCGACGATTTCTAGGAATTCGTGAGAGAAAAGCCAAATCGTGTCGAGATCCCAAGTCAAACCCATTATTCACATAAGGGCCGGACACCGACACTACTCGAACCTTTTTCGGACCACTTAAGACATGCTTAGGCCAATTCCCACAAAGATCACACTTAACTTGCCTAAGTATCATATGACTAACAAAAATCAGGAGGTTAGAATCGTTGATCTGAATATCCCATCTTCTTTCCAACGTCCTATCACTATTACATATGAACCGATAGATTCTACGCTCCAAGAGCTTTCCGACCATATATAGAATATCCAAATCCGACCAACGGGTCGAAAGTTATGAACTTCCGAAGTTAAGAAATGACGAAATCCGTTTAGGCACCACCCTAAGTGGCGCCCCACCCTACTGAAAACCGCATAGGCGCCCTAGGCTGGGCGCCCACACTTCTCAAACCATAATTTGCCCTAACGTCACCTGATTAACCGAAGTTACGAAGTCGGTTCCATTGGTCCATAGGTTCCCCCTTTTTTTTTCCAGCCCCTAATCATCAGGAAATTTAGACCATTGGATTCTTGACTCCAAGAGCTTTCCGACGATATATAGAACGTCCAAATCCGATAAGCGGGTCAAAAGTTATGAGCTTCCGAAGTTTGTCCCAAGAGGAGGTCAAAATCACCTGGGCATCCATCTAGACGCCCCATGCTGGGCGCCCATACTACCCAGGGCCACATGGTGGGAGCCCACCCTCCAAATTCCACTAGTTGGGCTGAAAACAGACCTGAGCCATTCAACGTAGGGATCGAACTCCAAAAATGAATCGACTCCACTTAGGCACCACCCATGTGGCGCCCACCCTGCTGAATTCCACATAGGCACCAGCCCTGTGGCGCCCACACTGTTCAAGTAATCTAGGCACCCCATGGTGGGCGTCCACTTTCCAAATTCCACTAGAATGGCTTGAAAGTAGCCCGGGACCACTCAAACATAGGGACCATGCTCCGCAGACGAATCGAACCACCTAGGCACCACCCATGTGGCGCCTAGCGTACTAAATGCTAGTGTAGGTCCCCCCAGCTAAAGATCTAGCCATTCGATCCTGACTCCAAATGGGACCAAGTTCCAAAAGCGAAACCCAAACCATCCGGGCATCTACACCCTCCAGGACTCGGGTGGCGCCCAGACTGTGCAGGCCATGTGGGCGCCACCCCATGGGCGCCCACCCTCTCTCAAACCCTAGTTCACTCTAAAATGACTTAAGCCGCCTTGGGATACGTGAGACCTTCTAGAAGCACGAATTAATGAAGCCCTAGCCCTCCTAAACTCGTCCCAAAGCCTCTATATAATCCCTCTTAACCCCATTTGTAAAGGGAGTTACCCTAAAGAAAAAGAGAGAAAATAGAGAATAAGGAAGAAGAAGAAAGGTAGCCACCATTAGAGAAAGAGTTTCAGATCTAGAGAAGAAGAAGAAGACGTAAATAAGAAGGCTTCCATATCTTCAACTGGGGCTATGGGATTTCGCGAAAGCTTCATTCTAGGAACTTGAAAAACGCGTCACATACCGGCATTCCTAGATCTCCCCTTCCTTTTACTGCATTCAGTTGGTATAAATGCTTAGAAATATGTTTAGGATAATTTGAGCATCATATATCTACATTAGCTTGTGTTAAAACTTATATTAGCATCTCTTCATACTAGAAACATGTTTAGGTTCATTCTAATATAGTAGATCTGCATTGATTTCGTAATTCTAATTGCATAACTAGGTTAGATCTCGCATTAACAGTATCATTATTATCATTTATATCAAAGAGATCGCGAAAAGCCCTTCGCAGAAAGGCTGGGCGCCACTCCCTGGGCGCCTGCCCTCGCCTGGATAGGCTGGGCGCCACCCCCTGGGCGCCTACCCTTCTGAGATTGGGTCCGGGTTCTAAATCTTCGCTCGTTGCCTCGTTTTCTCATAGATTTGCTAGCTGCATCATTAATAGTTCGCATTAGGAATTCGCATCAGTCGCTGAATATCGGAAATTGTGTTGAAAATACTAAGATTTTTTGTGCATTCATTGTGATCCATTGAAAACCCTGACTGGGCAGGGTAGGCACCACAGGTGTGGTGCCCAAGTGGATTTTTTCCACCTTCATGCATAACTTCCGATCCTCCACATTTAGTTTACTTAGAAACTGTTTGATAATGATATGTTTGGCTGTTTGATGTGTTTTGAACTTCGAATTACCATTTTTGTCACCCTTCACATCATATCATTTGAATCGTAGAGTCATACAAAAAACCCAAAAAAAAAAATCATAAAACATAAAATCACTTCTTCCCTTTCCTTACTTTTTAGTAAATTAGAGGGGAAACCAAAAACAAATTAAAAAAAATATCTAGAAAACCCAAAAATAATAGTTAGATAGTCTAGGTTATCGAGTTTAGCGCCTAAGTAGGATAAACCCTAAGATTAATTAGAACATCATAATTAATTAATTTAAGAACAATCAAATCATTAAGAACACCTTTAATCCCTTTAAGGGCCTAATTAATTCGGATTAAAAGCAACTAAGAACATAAAACACCTAAAACCCAAAACAAAGTCACCTGGGCGCCACCCCCTGTGCGCCCATCATTCCACATCCACTTGGGCACCACCCTCTGGGCGCCCATCCTACCCAATCACTAGGAAACCCCACTTGAAACTAAACCCGAATTCAATCATAATCAACACTTCAGAATTCCATTGAATTTAAAACAATTGAAGTCAGAAGTCCGACTTCAAATTAACTTAAAGATCATTGAACCAACTCAAAACTTAAAAAACTATCCGCCTGGGCGCCACCCCTTGGGTGCCTATCCTGCCATATCCACCTAGGCACCACCCTCTGGGCGCCTAGCCTCTCGAATCACAAAGAGACCTAATTAATTAGAACCTAATTTATTCCTAACAACACAACAAAACACTTTTATTTTAAAATACATCAAACCATAAAAGTTCAACCTCAAATCTACCTAAAAAATACGAAACCGACTCGAACCATAAGACAACCACCTGGGCACCACCCCCCTGGGCGCCTACACATTCTTAGGAAAGCCCTCAAATTAACAAATTAACCTAATTAATATTCAAACTAACCCCAATTAACACATTTAAACACTTTAATATCAACTGACTTGAAACCTTAACCAATTCGGACTTAAATTCACCTAAAAACATAAGACCAACCCGAACCATAGAACAGTCCACCTGGGCGCCACCCCCTTGGCGCATATCCTTTCATTTGCACTAAAACGCGAATTCTTGGTTTTGTTTCAAGATCCGGATCCGAATAATTTTGACATTTGAACATCAGAGAATTAAAACAATTTGGAACATTAAAACTCATTAAGTAAGAATCCCCGGGATTCCGAAGATAACGATGATACCACCGCCACTGGCCAAACCACCAAGAAACAACCACTTGGGCGCCACTACCTTGGCGCCCAAGTCACCAGAGTGACCTAGGCGCCACCCCCTGGGCGCCCAAGTCCTCCGCCAACCCTGTTCGTCGAGTTTGACATCATTTCACTTCTCGAATTGAACTTGAAATCCCCGAGCCTTAAACAACTTAAGTAGAACCTTAAAACATCCCTAAATCACTCTTAATCAACTCATAACTTAAACAAACCGAATCGACTAAAACCTTAATTAACAAACTGTTTAGGCGCATGAACCATCAAACTTAGGCTATTTGCACCCTAGGATTAGATTGGATTTCCCCGTTAGGTAGCTTAGAGCATTAGGCTTCACTCCATCACTTTTCCTGTTCCGTTAGGGGACTGGGAGAGCTGATGTGGACGGTCTAGGACCTTAGGTTAGAGTTAATCCGATGATCAGTAATAAAGCACTAATCACGTAAATCCAAGTAAAATCCCTTTGTTAGGCCCTTCTAGCCCAATATCAAAAACCCATAAAAACTATAAAACCAACAAAATAAACCCAAAAAGATTTTTCTTTTATTTCTTCCTCTACCTTAGGTGCCAGATATTCAATCGAACTTAATGATAAAAGGGAATAAAGATCTGACTTCTAAAAATTGAATAAATGAGAATAATTAGATGAGATGAGTGATTTCACACACTTTGCATATTTTTATTTTGGCCCATCGGCCACCCTTAAACAAACACCGGCCCATCGGCCCTCTAAAACAAACACCGGCCCATCGGCCACCTTCAATCAATTACAGCCCATCGGCTTTTCACTTTATCACTCGTGTATCGCACACGAAAAACACAGAAATCACAAGTCAAAGTCTCATTTGCATCATCATTTTGATTAAAAAAGTCAGCATTTAAACCCTATTTTGCCAAGGGATTAGAAGGGGGTACCCGGGAACGGGGCCGATCCTCTTCTTAAATATTTGGCACCTCCCCCCTTTCATTTTCTTTATTTTAATTATTTTGTTTTACTTGGATATACCATGATTATGCTATGTGAGGATTAACCTTATTTGGACTCTAACTCATAACCCTGAATTGACTCTATATTAAAGAGACCCAAAGAGACCCAAATTAATGTGACAGGAAAACTGTCGTGTGTTGCCGGCAGCACATTAGACTAGAGAAGAACCCACCCACTTATTTTCTCCCATTTTTCTTTGGCTTTTGTCGAAGAACGGTGTTACGGCCATTACCGTAGCTGGCGATCGTGATCCGTCGATTTTGAGGGTAGTTGGAATCCTCATTTTCGATGTAAAATTTAAATAACACATATAGATGAATGGTGATTTCCCTCCCCAGGGGGGTCAAAATTCACATCCGACAGCCTGGCAATCGTGATGGGACCTCTTTTGTTTTCTTGTCACTAATTTGGGTCTTTCTGGAGTTTTATTCTAGGACACGAACATTCGGTCAACGATCAAATGTCCGTGTCCCATTCAGTTTAGGGTTATTATGAGTGTAGTCCGAAAATTTGAACCTGAGGTCTGAATATACCGCCTACTGAAGCCTTCCCTAATTATAAAAAAATAAAAAACCATCATTAAAACTTTCCCCTTTCGTCAAAAAAAAAAAACCTCCAAAAAAAAAAAAAACTTTCACTCCTCTTCCCTCCCTTCTATTTTGAACCAAAAAAATCCTCCTGGTGTTACATGACAATGTTTGATAATTGCTTTGGTAATCAAATATAAGATTGCCTATCAAAATCCACATCGAACAATTGCATCCCACACATCATTCATGCTCGACTCAAATTACCAATCTTACACAAACCACATGACTCAAGATTCTCAGAACTTAAACTCATACACGAATATAAACCAACACTACCTCAAGGAAACACAAAATTATCGATACCTTTCCAACGAAACTATAACAACTCAAGTTTCTTCCCTTAGATCTAGACGACACTTTTACGCAAATGAAGACTTAAACAATCATACCTCTTATGAGGACACGAGACCAAACCATGGCCCAATCCATGATCCCCAACCATATCAAACCACTTCCCAACCAACCCGACAATATTACACTCAACCAAATCAAAACACCATGCACACAAATTTAAATAATCAAAACATTGATCATGACATAAATCAAAATTCAAACCTTAATAATCAACGAATCTACATCCAAAACACACAATATATAACAACAAACCAAATCTTAATCCATCCTAATCAAACCTACCAATCCGTCCAAACCATTCCATCCAATCAGACTCCCCCTCCCATTCAAACATACCAATCCATCCAAGTCATTCCATCCAATCAGACTCCTTCACCCATTCTGACCAACCAGTCCATCCAAACCATCCCACCCAATCAAACTCACTCACCAATCCAAACCATCCGATCCAATCAAACCTACCAATGCATTCCAACCATCCCATCCAATCAAATCCCTTCACCAATCCAAACCATCCAACATCATCAATTCAACCAACCTATCCAACCTTCCATGACCATGCATCCTTATCCGACCTATCAACCATTCCAATCCACGCCATCCAATGAAAGCCATCATCCCACGCAACCCTCACCATTCAACCAAGCAACATCACCTACCATGATCGTTGACCCATTCCAGCCACACCCAAACCATGCCATCCAACTCAATCCATCCACCAACCCAATCTCCAACGATCATATATCAACAATCCACTCATGCTCCGACCGACCAGCTTAGTCAAACATCTAGTCAAAACCAAGATAGAAACTCACCCGTAAATGCTAAAATCCAAAATCCATTTTTACCACGCAAAACCAAAGTATCTCGAAAACATATCCAAGAAGAGTTTGCTAAGATGGTGGACATAAGTGAGCTAGAGTTGCCCAATTTAGACTGGTTTAGGAGTATCACTCCAAAGAATGATCCATATGCAAACACAGGGAAGCCCCTAGGAGAACAATTTATAGGTGGTGAATTTCTAGAATGGGAACTTGGATTAATCTCAGAAACTCTAAGAAGACTTATGACCGAAGAGATCAAGATCCCAACATTATAGAAAGGCTACGAGGTAGAAGAGGGGATTCGAATTCTTAGAACATATTTTGCTCCCTTCCATCAACTCGAAAACGAAGAAACCATAGACACACCATATACCATAATTAGTCCCCCAATAGATCATGTTCTCAAGAATTGGACCTATGATCCTCCATATTTGAAAACTTTAGCCCCTAAAGTAACCTATGATCCACCAAATGACCAAACTTCTGAATCTTTCGATGAGATTTACGACCCCATCTTTAAAGACATGCCTCCTAAGGACTTTTATGATATGCTTAATGAACATTACGAACAACATAAAACACCTTGGGGCTGTAAAACCCAGATCACTACGCATCAAATGAACGAACTAGATCAATCACAAACAATCATCCGATCAAAAATACCAACACCACAAATGCTACCCCAAACACAACCAAATGAAAATCATTCAACACAACAAATAAAAGACATAACGATTCATTCGAAGACAGACAAGACAGTACAACCTAATGACCCACACGAAGAATCTGAATTCACGACGACGATGAAAATACTTAACCATCAAATGGATAGAGTGGATGAATTAATTAAAGATTTTGATGTCATAAGATCTGAAACACACAAACCAGTCAGGTTTGAATTGAATGACTTAGAATCAAGTGTGGAAACTCGTAGACTGGTTAAATCATCTTCATTTGAAATAAAATACCAAACCCATACGAACAAAATCATACAAGATCCAAAATCTCAATCTAAGACGAATACCACTAAAAAACATAGACCACGTTACAAATGAAAGAACTTGAATTCCAGACCATCATGCAAAACCCAAATCATGATCCAAAGACAAATAAACATGCAACCAAATGATGATCAAGACTTTCCTAAACCCAAACCAATGCATCTTGACCCCATTCCAATACCAGCTGAACCAAGAAAGGTTGACAAAGAGTCTGGATTTGAATTTCTAGATATGAACATGTTTAAGGAATTACAAGAGGACATAGAGAAACTCAAATCCGAGGTTAGAAAGATAGCGATTAGGTCGAGCATGCCATTATAACGAATAAAGCCATCCGAATCTATCATAGAAACCAAAGCACCACCTAAGAATCAACACCAAGAGACTGTTAGGTCTACCATTGAAATCCAACAAGGAAGCCCTCAACTAGACCCTAACCACTCATTAGAAAAGACCCTAGGGAAGAAACCACAATCAAATGGTGTCTTGACTAGTGAGCCAAACGGGATAAACCTCCTTAGAAGATCAAATGATAACGATATAATTAAACCGATCTTAGAGGACAAACATGACTTCCACAATGAGATAGAGCCTAGTCCTGTATTTGCCTTAATTAAGGTCCATCTAAATGTGAGACTAATACTTCAGAGTATTCTAAAAGGTTTACCATGCCCGCCCCTGAGCAATCCAATAATCATGAGCCAAGATTACATAGAATACTTTGAGAAGAGACAACTACCGAGAGTTGATCCAACTCCGATCCTTCACCTAGAATGGTACCCTGCCCATAAAGAGCAAAATCCAAACACAACAACAGAGATCGTTCCCAAATTAGAAAGCCAAAGAGAGTTTGGTCCAATTAGTTTCCACGAAAGAATTTAGACCGCTCCCAGAGCACTAGGAAAGACTTTCGGAGATTTGACTGTAGAAGAACTTTCACGTGTTAACCCAAACATGCCACCTAAGATTCCGATAGTCCAAAAGAACAATGTAAAAATCCACACAACTGAGGAAATTCTTATCCCACATGACCATCCAGTAGTGACACTACCAAAACTTCAAGATTACACCCTTGCTCAAAGACTTTCATGATGTAAGTCTGCCAAGTTACAAAGAAAACTTAGAGCACACCTTCCAAAACATGGACGAACTACATTTAAGGAAGCTAGACGCACTACAACAAAACCTAGAGCCCAAAGAAAAAGGAAAAATCGTACGGTTCACACAAAAGATGAGGGTCAAACAATTAGGAAAACAAAAGACCGGAGATCATCAAGTAAAAATAGGGAATCGTCATTCAAAGATCACAAATCTCCTAATTGTTCAAACTCTTTAAGACCGAGGCCCAAATGGCGAAGGTCCAAAACATTTCAATGCTCTCGTTTTCGACGAGAGCAAACTAAAGGTCCCAAATGTAAGAGCCTTATCTTAATGCATCAACGAGCGAAGTCATATCCACATTATCAAAGAAATCAACATAATGAGACACATACGAAACTCTCTAATACGAGACCAAGGCCCAAATGGCGAAGGTCTAAAATATTTCAACGGTCTCGTTTCCGGATGAACCAAAATAAAAACTTATGGACCAAATGCATCATTTTAGGACCTGAACTACAAATAGCAAATCACAGGTTTAAAAGAAGACACCATAATAAAATACAAATGAGATATGTTGTCATCAAAGCAAAGCCCAAATGGCGGAGGTCGAAAATGTTTCAACGCTCTCGTTTCCGAAGAGAGCAAAATGATAAGACCCACACCAAATATCCACTAATAAAAACACGTAGGTCAAGAGGCCTTAAACGCGCACGTTTTCGAATAGTCAAAATATTCAAAGTGCGCAACACATCGCTAGCACACACAATGGAAAATCATAATCATGCTAGGCAGACCCTGGGCTTCATGCCAATGAAGGGTTGCAAATTCAAGCAAGCCCGAATGAATTAGTTACTACGTAGGATTATGCAAACAAAAAATATAAAAAATAAAAATAAAAAATAAAAAACCCTAAAAACCTAAAAAAATAAAAAAAATCATAAACCAAAAAAAGAAGTATAAACAATATAAAAACACAATTGTCTGATCATCATAAAAGGCATAGGCGAGCCAAAGCGGTGGAAAATCCCTCTAGTAGAACAATCGCGACTAGAAAAGCTCACGAGTAGAATTAGTGAGATCGGTTGCAAATTTTACCTATTACTTCAAAACCGGGACTGCCCTATGAACCACAAATTACTGATGATTGGATGTTTCTAAATTAGTGGGTACTAAATAGGGTAGCTTGGTTGACCACATTAGGAGATTTAAGAACTGCCCGAGGCATTCATATCAACAACAACAACTAAGGCATATGTCAATATTAAAGCTACATCCGTAGTCAAATTCATTAAAAATAACATAATAGTTTGACTTGGCATCCCCAAGGTATTCATAACAGACAATGGTCCATAATTCATATCCCAACAAATAAACGAGTTGTGCACAAAATATGACATAGATCCGCATCGTCCAACCCCATGTTACCCCCAAAGATAGTAACTGGCCAGACCATTTGGTCAAAGCATTGTGGGTGTACCAAACTTCTATAAAAACTCCTACAGGAGAAACCCCATACTTGTTAACCTATGAAACGGAAGCAGTCCTTCCACTCGAAGTCCTTCACCTGTCACTGCGTGTCCAGTTAAATGAAGATATAACAGAAGACCAGAGGAGAGAAGCACTACTACTTCAGCTAGACCTACTCGATGAGAAAAGAATGAGGGCAGCAGAACATGCACAAGTATATCGGAAGCGGATCGCCAGAGCCTATGACAAACATGTCAAAGAACGAAGATTCAAAGTTGGCGATTTCGTGCTAAAGCGCATCACTCCATCCCAGCTTCCGCATCCCAGAGGTAAGTTACGACCCAATTGGGAAGGCCCTTATGTAATTAAAGAAGTATATTTTGGAAATGCATACAGACTAGTAAATGTAGAAGGGGAAGAGCTCCCCGATCCATGGAACGCTATGTACCTGAAAAGGTGCACAGTTTGACCCTTCCCTACTTCTTGCGGAATATGACCCTCCTTGCCCCTTAGCGTAGTTGAAGAAATCCCATAGGAGGACCGAAGAGATGCGCTCTGATCAAACTTGGAACTCAAACACACACCAACACTTAAAAACACACAAAATGGTGAGTCTACGCCACACAAATTTTGCATGGTTAAAGTCACCCAATGTAAAGGTTTGAAGGTGGGATCACTCGTCTCATGAAAGCTTTTTGATTCCAAAAAAAAAAAAGAGAGAGAGAGAGAGACAAAAAGAATTTGTTTAGTTATGAGTCCTTAAAAAAAATATTCGTGACTAGTTTGGGTTTGTAGCCTTTTTAACCCGAGCCAGTAAGCCCGTAGAGGTATTTACATACTCAGTGCCCTAAAGCCATCTGGTTTGGGAGTCATTGGCTAAATGCTCGTTACATGGGTTAATTAGAAAGCTTAAGAGACCTAGGCATTGCACAGTCACATGTTAAAAAAAAAAAGAAGAGAAGAGAAATGTTTAGTTAGAAGTCTTGAAAAGAATAAAGTTTTTTCTGACTAGTCTGGGTTCGTAGCCTTTTTAACTCGAGCCAGTAAGCCCGTAGGGGTATTCACATATCTAGTGCCTTAAAGCCACCTGGTTTGGGAGTCATTGGCCGAATGCTCGTTACATGGGTTGATTAGAAAGCTTAAGGGACCCAAGCATTGCACAGTCACATGTTAAAAAAAAAACAAAAAAAAAAAAAAAAAAAGAGAGAAGAAAAAATTCTATTAGAATTAGGCTCGCTGCAGTGACATGGGTACTCATCGGGCGAACCAAGCAGAAGGTGGTCAAAAACCACAACACTAAGGTTGCACGGTGATTCACCACCCCACATACGAACATTACTCACAAATGAGCCCTGAAGGCAGTCAGATGCTCTCCAAAGTTCAACCGAAAAGACTAAGCAGCTACAAAAAGGGGCCCGTGAGGGTTCGACCTCCAAAGGAAAGATAGGGAGGATCACATTACCACCAGAGTGAAAATCATGGACCGAGAAGCTAATCTACCTTCACGCCCTTACCCATGGCTAGCATAAACACTAGTCTTATGCTGGGGCATTTTTTTCATACGAATATATGTTTATTTCACACGGCTTCCCAACCTGGGTCCTCATCGCATACACAATTGCCACGAGCACTCACTAGCCCCCACACACGCACCTCATGCATGCTTTTGTTAGGGTTTTCTGTAGATTGCAATTTGATGGATGCATTATCATTCTAGCATCATTTGATTCACACACACTTGCATTGTTTTAAATAAACTTGAAATCTAGTTTTATACATGCACTGCTTTTAAGATTTGTAAAAGTATTGATTTATGCATGATTTGTCTTTTTATCTTGGATGCATTTGTTTTAGAAAAGAGTTTTCAAGAAATCAAGCAAGCCTTTGTTTTAAAAGTTTTGAATCTTTTTAGGCTTTTTATGTCATGTTTTAAAAACCATTAGAATCTTTAAAACATGTTTTCCAAGCTTGATTTAGTGGCCAAAAGGTCCCCCAAAGAAATACCTTTAAAATGTGAAAAGTTGAAATTTTTGCAAAAAAGGGGGTGGCCCGGCAGTGTCGCCGGTCGACCGGCGCAGAGGTCCCGGTCGACCGGGAACACTGCAGCAAAAAATTGCCTGGCGCACCAACGGTCAGAAATCCGACCGTTGTGTGTTCCCGGTCGACCGAGGCCTGTGTGCCGGTCGACCGAGGACTAGCCGTTGGCAACTTTTTGCTATAAATATGAGTTCTTTCCCTTGCCAAAAGTTGGGAATTTTAAGCCCCTCCTTGAGAGGTATTGAGGCATATCAAAAGGGAAAAGAACCAAGGGATGAAGGGGATGATTAGGAAAGCTAAAGCTTGGATTAATGAAGTTAAACCACCAAGTAGGCTCTTCCTTCCTTAATCATATGTTTTCATGCTTTGTTTTATTTTTGGTAAATCATTTCTAGCATGTTAAACTATGTTTGTGTTGTGTCCTTAACATGTTTTATGTTTTGAGTTGATTTATTGTTTTGGATACAACATCATATGATTCAATCAAAGTAGTACTTAATCTTTGGTAAATCTAAGTAGATCATGTTAATGGAAAAATCTTTGAAATCACATGTAACATGATCCATATACTTTGTTGAATCTTTGGTTGTTGTTTTCCATCATAAGAAAATCACTTTCAAAACTATCTTATGTTTTGGATTCAACTTCTTTACAAATCATATGTTTTCATGTTTTGTTTTATCATTGGTAAATCTTAGTAACATGTTAACCTATGATGTGTTGTATCCTTAGCATGTGTTATATTTTGAATAGATCTATTGTTTTGGATACATCACCATTGATTCATCAAAGTAGTACTTTATCTTTGGTAAATCTAAGTAGATCATGTTAATGAAATATGTAACATGATTCATATACTTTGTTGAATCTTTGGGTGTTGTTTTCCATCATAAGAAAATCTCTTTCAAATGTATCTTATGTTTTGGATTCAACATTGTTACAAATCATATGTGTATTATTGTTTTAAAGTTTCACAACTTGCCTTACTTTGATTGGTAAATCTTTTTCAAGTTGTCCTTATAATTACATATGATTTGTCCCCTCTTTTCAATCAAATCTATTTTTATGTGTTGAGCTACATTGATGATTTGATTGACATCCCTATGCATCACATGTTTAGAGCTAATCCATTTCATACAACTTGTGTAACTTTGATATCATTAACAAGTTGTTACTTTTAACATGTGATTGCATTACTTCCTCAATCATAAATGTTTTATGAGCTAAAACTTTCAAAAGCCTTAGGCATACATTTATGAACTTTCATTTTCAAAATGATTGAGGACCACACACACACTTCATATACTTTCATCTTTGCATTCATAGTGTGAGTGTGTATTTGTTTTACACTTCCATATCCGCCTATTTAAGAGGCATTGTAATGAGCTTAATAGAATCTCCATCAAGTGTATGTTAGACACTAATTTAGTGAGATAACCAACCTATGGTTGAAGAGGTTATTGCTTAGCCTATAAAAGCATAATGTATAGGTTGATGTTAAGCCTTGAAAAACATCAAAGTAAGGTTATTGCTTAGCCTTGGAAAGCATATTGTAAAGGTTATTGCTTAGCCTATTGAAAAGCATAAATAGTGGAAATCCGGTGGGGTGTTGGTTCACAAGCCGGTAGTGGATGTAGGCATTGAGGCCGAACCACTATAAATCCTTGTGTGATGGTGATTGCTTTGTGGTGATTCTTTTGTTAGCTTCCGCATATTGTTTGATAATCATCACATGTGACTAGTTTGTTTTAAAGAAGTTAAAATTGTTTAAAATTGGTCATAATTGAAGCTCACCCTATTCACCCCCCCTTTAGGGTTCGGATCCCCATGGACTTACAAGTGGTATCGGAGCGGGTTACTCCATTTTAGGGCTTAACAACCCGGAGTTGATCCTTGCTAGATTTGAACCCTAGTGTTGTGATTTATTGCATATCTTTTTTAAGATTTCCACTATATTTGAAAATGATATTTTCCCTAGCCTCCTTGCACCACTCTAAAGACTTTTCCAAGTTATATCTCCAAGAGTTGGTGAGTCCTCAACTGAACTCTCAAGGACATCATTTTCAAGACCTTAGGTGAATCTTCATTGGTACACATTTAGACTAACCTTAAGGCCTTGACCCCCCTAGACCAACTCATTCTTTTTAGTTATATCTTCTTGTTGGTCATGTTACATTTGCATTTTGTTTCTTTATAGTCACATCTTTTAAAATGCAATGTTTCTTTGTGATCATTTGATTTTGTCTTCATGAACCTTTATAGTTATATCTCATGGTTTTCAAAATCCTTTGATTGCAATACTTTCATGATGGATTTGCATTGTGTTCATATAGTTATATCTCTTGTAGTGCATATCTATTCATGATCAATTGATTGTGATTACAAAAGCCTTCTTAGCTAGACTTTTCATGATCGATTGATGTTGGAAAATCATTTGATGATTGTCATAGTTAGATCCTTTTTGTAAATCAAATGATTAGAAGAAATTTTAGTTTTCCATTGATTTTCAAGTTATATCTCTTGGTATGGAAAATGTATGAGTGTCTATTGTTTTACAAATTGAAAAATTTTACAATAGTACACTTCTTGTTTTTCAAAATCACTTGCTCTTAATTCTATAAATGATTCTTTGTTGGAATTTCATACATTGAAGTGATTTGAAAAACTTTGGAAAATGTTCTAAGCTTTATTAGTTATATTTATTGAAGCATTTTCCTTGAATTTATTTCCTTGTGCCTAATTATGATTGTATCATTTGAAAGGAAATAATTTTTACAAACAATTTGCATCTTTGCTCATTGAGTTACATTCTTTATGCAAATTGATTTTGTTGTCTTACATTGCATGGTTGGATATGATTTCATTGATTTGCATGTTTGTGCCTATTTTGGTATATAGTTTCATTAATGCAAATTAATGAGTGTTTATGTGCTTTATAGTAAAATCTTGTTTTTGAGCTTTATAAGTACATATGTGATTTTATGTGCTAAGTTCATTTGGTATAAACCTCATATCTTTTTCCATTGCTTTGTAAGCTTAGTACATTTGCTAAGAGTGGAAATGTTACATGATAGATTGATACCTTTAACTTCATACCTTCTTGTGCTTAAATAGTTATATTCTTTTTAATGATTGGTATGAGTTAGATCTTGAGTGTTGATTAATCCTCTCTATGCAAATGTCAAATTGTTCTATTTATGGTTGTGTTATTTATTATATTTGTAGAAACCATACTAGAACTCAAATCCATCCTCTATGCTTTATAGTCTTTTCTTTTTGGATGGTTATGATGTTGATTCATGTATATTCTCTAAGTAATATCATCCTTAGACATGTTTCAACTTCATAGTAGTGATCTTGATCATATGAAACTCTTTGAAATCCATTCCTCATATTTCTATGTGTTTGATGGATAACTTAGATGTTGAATTCATATGATTTAGTCACTTTTTAAATTGCATGCATTTCAAAGTCATATCCTTGTGCATTGCAATTTATCTTGTTCATCACTATGCTCAATAGTCATATCTTTAAAAGTGATGAATATGCATTTATGATGCTTGATGGAATTTTTGTCACATTCTTGCTCTTAATCATGTTATCAAATTCAATTGGTTTCAATTGGTATAATGTTTGATTGATTTGATTTCTTGTGAATGTGATAAATCTTGTGTGCATTGGATTGAACTTGATAAGTAATATGATTGTTCCATGTCACACACCATTAGCATCATAATGTTCATGTTGCCACCTCACTTGCTCATATAGGAATATCTCTTGACCTCCATGTTTATGTGTTCATAATATTGGTTGGTTATTAGTTGAGGTTGGTTTCATGTTTGATTTTCATTTCACTCAATTTGCACTTTAATAAGTCATATTTAATGATTGAATGAAATGATTTTCAAAACCTTCATAGCATATGTTTTTCTTAGTTAAATTATTTGATGCTATGATTAATAAACCCCATTTCATCATGGATAGCTCTAATTTGGATTTTTCCCAATAGTCATACTTTTAAATCCATTTTAGAGTGATTGATTTAATAGTCATATTCTTAAATCTCAATTGATATTCTTTGTTTTTCCAATTGATATCCATGATTGCTTTTCCCATAGACCTAGCTCTCTTTTGGTAATTTGATCATATTGTGCTCTATAGTAAAATGAATCTAATCCTTTCCTTGAAGTTGACCCTCATTTGGTTAAACCATCTTCTTCTTGCACCTAATAGTTAAATCTTTGTCAAAAGTTTGACAAAAGGAGAGAATGGATTGAGGGGGAGTGTAAACCTTCATAGGAAGTATTAGTTTTGATCAAATTGACCATTGGATTGCCTTTAAGCCCTTAGAGATTACCACCACTCATGATAGCCTGTTATGTATTTCATTTTCGATTTCATTTGTTAACAGGTGCTACTAAAGGTATTTTCCTTATTTCATGTGTGTAGGTACCTTTGCAATTTAATGGCAAAGGGGGAGAAATTATGCAAGTTCTCAAAAGGGTGAAGAGAATGTCCAAGCTTCCTAAGGGGAGGTTTTTGTATGATCTTCTACAGGGGAGAGAATACATACCTTGCCAAAGGGAGAAAGAGGCATGGTCAAAGGGGGAGAGCAAATAGAAGAAAGAAAGCTTGGAGCTAAAGAAGATGCTTGGCTATAAAGAAAGAAAGATTGAAGAATGATCAAGCACCAAGCATCATGAAGAATGAAGAAAAGAGCTCAAGCTAAGAGAAGGAGCATCCAAGAAGATTTCAAGCCTTGTCCAGCTGAGGGGGAGCTGAAGACTAAGTGTGTAATCTCAGTGGTGAGTGAGTTTGCCATCAAATTGCAAAGGGGGAGATTGTTAGGGTTTTCTGTAGATTGCAATTTGATGGATGCATTATCATTCTAGCATCATTTGATTCACACACACTTGCATTGTTTTAAATAAACTTGAAATCTAGTTTTATACATGCACTGCTTTTAAGATTTGTAAAAGTATTGATTTATGCATGATTTGTCTTTTTATCTTGGATGCATTTGTTTTAGAAAAGAGTTTTCAAGAAATCAAGCAAGCCTTTGTTTTAAAAGTTTTGAATCTTTTTAGGCTTTTTATGTCATGTTTTAAAAACCATTAGAATCTTTAAAACATGTTTTCCAAGCTTGATTTAGTGGCCAAAAGGTCCCCCAAAGAAATACCTTTAAAATGTGAAAAGTTGAAATTTTTGCAAAAAAGGGGGTGGCCCGGCAGTGTCGCCGGTCGACCGGCGCAGAGGTCCCGGTCGACCGGGAACACTGCAGCAAAAAATTGCCTGGCGCACCAACGGTCAGAAATCCGACCGTTGTGTGTTCCCGGTCGACCGAGGCCTGTGTGCCGGTCGACCGAGGACTAGCCGTTGGCAACTTTTTGCTATAAATATGAGTTCTTTCCCTTGCCAAAAGTTGGGAATTTTAAGCCCCTCCTTGAGAGGTATTGAGGCATATCAAAAGGGAAAAGAACCAAGGGATGAAGGGGATGATTAGGAAAGCTAAAGCTTGGATTAATGAAGTTAAACCACCAAGTAGGCTCTTCCTTCCTTAATCATATGTTTTCATGCTTTGTTTTATTTTTGGTAAATCATTTCTAGCATGTTAAACTATGTTTGTGTTGTGTCCTTAACATGTTTTATGTTTTGAGTTGATTTATTGTTTTGGATACAACATCATATGATTCAATCAAAGTAGTACTTAATCTTTGGTAAATCTAAGTAGATCATGTTAATTGAAAAATCTTTGAAATCACATGTAACATGATCCATATACTTTGTTGAATCTTTGGTTGTTGTTTTCCATCATAAGAAAATCACTTTCAAAACTATCTTATGTTTTGGATTCAACTTCTTTACAAATCATATGTTTTCATGTTTTGTTTTATCATTGGTAAATCTTAGCAACATGTTAACCTATGATGTGTTGTATCCTTAGCATGTGTTATATTTTGAATAGATCTATTGTTTTGGATACATCACCATTGATTCATCAAAGTAGTACTTTATCTTTGGTAAATCTAAGTAGATCATGTTAATGAAATATGTAACATGATTCATATACTTTGTTGAATCTTTGGGTGTTGTTTTCCATCATAAGAAAATCTCTTTCAAATGTATCTTATGTTTTGGATTCAACATTGTTACAAATCATATGTGTATTATTGTTTTAAAGTTTCACAACTTGCCTTACTTTGATTGGTAAATCTTTTTCAAGTTGTCCTTATAATTACATATGATTTGTCCCCTCTTTTCAATCAAATCTATTTTTATGTGTTGAGCTACATTGATGATTTGATTGACATCCCTATGCATCACATGTTTAGAGCTAATCCATTTCATACAACTTGTGTAACTTTGATATCATTAACAAGTTGTTACTTTTAACATGTGATTGCATTACTTCCTCAATCATAAATGTTTTATGAGCTAAAACTTTCAAAAGCCTTAGGCATACATTTATGAACTTTCATTTTCAAAATGATTGAGGACCACACACACACTTCATATACTTTCATCTTTGCATTCATAGTGTGAGTGTGTATTTGTTTTACACTTCCATATCCGCCTATTTAAGAGGCATTGTAATGAGCTTAATAGAATCTCCATCAAGTGTATGTTAGACACTAATTTAGTGAGATAACCAACCTATGGTTGAAGAGGTTATTGCTTAGCCTATAAAAGCATAATGTATAGGTTGATGTTAAGCCTTGAAAAACATCAAAGTAAGGTTATTGCTTAGCCTTGGAAAGCATATTGTAAAGGTTATTGCTTAGCCTATTGAAAAGCATAAATAGTGGAAATCCGGTGGGGTGTTGGTTCACAAGCCGGTAGTGGATGTAGGCATTGAGGCCGAACCACTATAAATCCTTGTGTGATGGTGATTGCTTTGTGGTGATTCTTTTGTTAGCTTCCGCATATTGTTTGATAATCATCACATGTGACTAGTTTGTTTTAAAGAAGTTAAAATTGTTTAAAATTGGTCATAATTGAAGCTCACCCTATTCACCCCCCCTCTAGGGTTCGGATCCCCATGGACTTACAGCTTTTACTACTAATCACTTTTGGTTGGATGCAGGGAAGACATATCCCCTAAGGTATGAATTCAATCTTGTTATTCTCAAAGCTTGAGTGCCGAAATGGCCCCCTGACATTTTTACCGAGAAAGAAAAATGCTACCTTACCCAGACTATGCAGGGGGCCTAAAAATATTAAACTAACGATCTTGTTTTGAGACCTTGCAGGGAACCCAACCCCGATCACATCCAAAACATCCCACAAGCTGGGGCATTTTATTTTACATGCATTATTTTGTGCACAACTCCTCCTAATTTGAAAAGGACAAAGTGATGATAACCAAAGTTGGTATATATAAATTATGTTTGTTATGATATCCTATGATGAATTTGATTATAGTTGTATGCTATGCACATCCTTTTATGATAACATATGTTGTGCGATTCCAAAATGCTGTTATCTTGAGCCTCTGCACTGTAGTTATTTGATTTTTATCATATAAACCTCACTTTATTTATCCTGAACTACTAATACTCCCTTTGTGAGACTCACATGTCTAGGGACGAATTTCGAGATTCTAGAAAAATTTTGGCATTCTCCCCCTTGTTTTTTTTAGACCCTGAAAAATCATCAGGTATAAAACCTGCCGCCTTTAAAAAAAAAAAAGCACACTTCACATGATCCCTCAATGCCCCTCAGGGAGTCCATTCCATCATCATCATACACACAACCAAGGCACTTCTAAGTCAAACTACAAAGCATGCACTCACATTATAAATGCTACATGCACTTGCACACATCTTATACATCATAATACATACATCAAAGTTAAAAAAGTGAGCCTAAAAATAACATCCCTCTATCATATATACAACACCAATGATCAACAACTTCAAAAGATAACAAACACCAATCATAACCGCAACAACAACAATATAGGGCCTCGATTGTCTCTGCACAATTTTCAATAGAATAGGAGGCCTCGCAAGAGTATAACTCTGAGAGTATGTACCGTTATGGAAAATCCCTCCAACGTCTTATGTAATTCCCCGATGCTCCGAATTCGCGTCTAAATCCTTTAGGGATCCATCCCGGATGTAACCAGCTCATGGTAGCCTCATCGATTAGGATAGTGTAATGACGATCTAGTTGTCACACAATGCCGCAAACGACAAGCCTATCTGCAATCTTTGGAACATGGAATCATATATTCTTTCAAATAAATAATGTTCTCCTACACCGTCATTCGAGCCATCTTAATCGGGGAGCCAAGTGACCTGCCATATTAAATTCCATAAAAGAAACCAACTCACTAAATGAAGAACTAAAACCAAACTTAAACTTAAAACTAAAAAAATTAAAATTAAAATTAAACTTAAACTTAAACGTAAACGTAAATTAAAGACTTGACCCAACAAAGTAGAGAAAAATGGTGTGTACTTTGTGGTTCCTCAGCTCATTCAAGATGAAATGGTAGCTTCGTTGCACTCCTCCTTACCTCTCCATGCCAAAATCAATCGAGGTTGTCGTAGGACACCCTCCACCCTCTTTTTGGTTTTCTCTGCAAAAACAACAGATTAATCATCAATAAAATCCACCAACCAACCAATAACAACGAATTTAATTTAAAAAAAATAGACAAAAAAAAACATAATAAAAACCAACTCACCAATGATTAAAAAAAAAAAAACCCAACTAAAAAAAAGCAACGAATAAACAAAACAAAACAAACCAACCAACAAAAGCAAATTAAAACTAAACAAAACCAATTTTAAAATTCAATTAATCCACAACTAAGATAAAAGAAAAAGTTAAACCACACCTCATAACCTTAATCAACAAGAAATGATAATAAAACACACATTTTCAATGGTTTGCATGCATACATCATTCATAGGAAATAGAACTTTACCACTCCTCCACACATCACTTTATTCCATACTCCTTCACGTCTTTACCTCCGCACCTCACTCCATTTCACTTCACCTCATTACACCATGACCACATCTATAATACATCACTCATGCAGCACCACGCATCACATATAAACACACCAAAAAAAAAAGAATCAAAACTCCCCCCTTAAATCCACAAAAAAAAACACATAAAAATTTCACAAAAAAAAAAAAAAAAAACTGAACTGAAATCTAATCTAACTAAAATAATAATAATAATAATAAAAAAGATGAAAAAAGATCAAGCTTGACATTTATTCAAACATCAGTGGGGATGAAGTTGAAACATAATCCACTCACAGCTTATGTTAAAAAAAAAAAAAATCAAGCCCTATTAGTAATTGTGATCCAACCTTAGCAAGATTCGACTCAGCTTGACTGCCAACCTCGGCACTAGACAAGATTCACGATTATCAGCAGCACAGCGGTGGTCCATTTCAACCTACAAGGAAAAGCAGCACAAACGACGCACAAAGGTCAGTTGATTCAGCTTTAAAATAAACCATGGACTCATCATAAATGCATCATGCATTAATTGTTCATGCATCATTCCAAAATCCAATTCCATGCATTTACTCATGTATCCCACATCATTATATGTCAATTAACATGCACACACATCTAATAAAAAAAACGGGGGTACAAACATAAAATCATAATCATGATTACCACCACCATAATCAAACATCAATGACAAATGGCTAACCATCATAATTCATCATCAAATCCCATAACTCGTCATCACTAATATCATCATAAAAAATCATTACCACATAATAATCTATAAAAAAAAAGAGAGATGCTTCAATCTGAAATTATATACCAAGTTGATCAACGAAACTATTCAGACGATTAGAGATACATACATGAGACGTGCCATTCATCCCAAAAGAAAGAAGGTTGGAGAGGAAGCTTACTTGGGAGCAAAGAAGAGCTTGAAAGTTCTGAGATTCGAAGTCTGAAAGAGCAGGAGTTGTGGGAAATCCGTAGCCTTGATTCACTTATATAGATGAGAGTTCGAACCCCATGAGGACTTTAAAAAGACCCAAACTGTAACTTGGGCGCCACTCCTTGGGCGCCCAGGTCACCTGTTTCTCCTAGAATTTGGGGCTTCTCTTTGATAGGGACTCTAAGTGCCAAATATGCAGTCCCACATGGGCACCACACCTTGGGCGCCCAGATCACCTATTTTCTAGAAATCCAGCCTTCATTCCGACAAGGATTCCTAGTGCGATACGCTGTATACAAATTCTACTCCGAGACTAACTCAAAATTCAGTATGGGCGCCACCCATTTGGCGCCTAGGTCACATGCTTCCCATAATTCGGAGTTCTACCTTGAGACCAACTCAAAATGCAGTCTGGGCACCACTCCTTGGGCGCCCAGATCACTTCTTATCCTGAAATCGGAATTCTACTTCGAAACCGACCCAAAGTGCAACCTGCTTCCTTGAAGTCAAAGACTCCACTCTAAGACGGACTAGGACTGCATCTTGGGTGCCACTCCTCAAACGTTTAGGTGACTTGTCTTCCAAATTCAGCATTCTACTTCGAGACGGATTCTGTCTATGCAACTCCACCTAGGCGCCATCCCCTGGGCGCCCAAGCTGTCTTCTTTCACAGTCCTTGAACCAAAGTCCAAACAGGCTGGGCACCACCCTTGCGGTGCCTATCCATCGCCTTAGATAACCAAATGCCTCTTTGAGCCAAACTGTCCTAGAACTTTGAAAAGTTGAACCCGAACAAGAATTGATGATGATCATTGATAAAAATAATAATGATAATCATAATGTAAAAAAAAAAAAAACCAACAACAAAAATAAATAAAAAACAAAAAAAAAAAAAAACTGAAAAGAAAAAGGGAGAGAGAGAGAAAGGAAGTTAAGAGAGGCACACACAAAGTCACTGCGCACCTTGTTAAACCAAATATTGTCCCATCAGATAAGGTACCGTCACATGCACAACGTTAGTCCCATCACGCATACATCCATCATCGTGCATTACACCTCGTGTCATCCCCATCGATAAAATTGAAGTAATATTTTTGCAAGATGCTGTTACTGAATACTAATGACAAAAAATGTAGAATCTTCTAGTGTTTGTTCAATATAGGTTCCCAAAGAGAAATAGAAAACACCAAAGGTGGAAGACCTTCAAGTACACTAATGAGGATGAACGACACAAGCTTCCTCGAACAAACAACAGAAAAAGCGGCAATGATCCCCAACGTTGGATTTACGTAAAGCTCTTGAGGTAAGTATCCCTAACTATGATTTTCATGATTTTACCTCAAGTCTGGAAAATTGAGTCACCGTAGGACTCCCTTAAGCGCTTATAATCGGTACGGCAACCATAATACCATGTTCTCACGAATTGTGGTGTTCGCCGACTCAGATCTTGACGTTGGAAGATGGAAACCGTGTAATTCGAAACTCTCCATGATAAGCATAA
This sequence comes from Cinnamomum chago, assembly GCA_038049695.1. Classification (NCBI taxonomy): domain Eukaryota; kingdom Viridiplantae; phylum Streptophyta; class Magnoliopsida; order Laurales; family Lauraceae; genus Cinnamomum; species Cinnamomum chago. The sequence goes on along the minus strand of CP142462.1, from coordinate 20,929,385 downwards.
AAAAGATGATCGAATCTATCCTATGTTCTCATCTAGGCTTGGGTGAAGACCAAGATCCCTAGAGAGTGATAGTTATTCTGGTGACCGTCTTCCATTGATTTAGCTTTTTCGATGCATACCTGAGTTTCAAAATAAAAATCTCTTTTCAAAAGAAAATGCATCTCATTCTCACATGCACTCACACTATTGCTTGAACTATGTTTATAATTGCCATTAAGGTCCTCATTATTGCTAGCTAGTTTCAACTATGCTTTATGCTAGGAATTTTGTATTTGCAATTTGATGGTTGCATTTTCACTTTAGCATCATTTGATTTACACACACTTGCATTGTTTTAGATAAACTTGAAATCTTGTTTTATTCATGCATTGCTTTTAAGATTTGTAAAAGTATCAATTTATGCATAATTTGCTTTTAATACTTGGATGCATTTGTTTTTTAAAAGAGTTTTAGAAATCAAGCTAGCCTTTGGTTTTCAAAGTTTTGAATCATTTTAGGCTTTGTGTGTTTCATGTTTTTAAACCCCTTAGAATGATTTAAAACATGTTTTCAAGCTTGATTTAGTGGCCCAAAAAGTTCTCCAAAGAAAATCTTTGATATATGCAAAAGTGGATTTTTTGGCCTCTGCAGTGTGGCCGGTCGACCGGCCCAGGGGTCCCGGTCGACCGGGAACACTGCAGGCAGAAAGTGGCCTGGCGCACCAACGGTCATTTTTCTGACCGTTGTGTGATCCCGGTCGACCGAGACCTGTTTACAGGTCGACCGAGGACTAACCGTTGGGTACTTTTTGCTATATAAATGAGTTTTTTCCTTTGCCAATGGTTGGAGAATTTTAAGCCTTCTTAGAGGTGTTTGGAGACAAGGCAAAGGGGATGAACTAAGAGAGACCAAAGAGTCATTTGGAGAGCTAAAGCTTGGATTAATGAAGTTAAATATCTAAGTAAGCTCTACCTCTCTTAATCATAGTTTACATGCTTTGTTTAAGTTATTGGTAAATGATTTTGAGCATGATAACTATGATGTGATGAATCCATTCTTCTCTTATTCTTTGATCTAATTAAGATTGGATTCTTCACTTTGTTTTCATCCAAGTAGTTTTTAAAACTTTCTTAATCATGCTTAGTCTAAATCTTTGATTTCTTTTATATAGCATGATTCTTTTTCTTGGTTGAAACATTACTTGTTGTTTTCATTCATTTAAACATTAGTAAAATTAATTTGGTTTTGAAAATAACAGTGCACATGCATCACATGTTCTAAGTTAGTCATTTTCATACAACTTGTGAGTCTTTGATTCTCATGTCTTTAACAAGTTGATTTTCATACATGTGATTTGCATTAGACTTCAATCAAATCTTTCATGAGCTTTAAACTTTGAAATGCTTTAAGCATATATTTGATTGAGCTTTCTTTTTAAAACTTGATTGAAGTTATCACACACACACACATCATGAGCATACACATTTGCATTCATCTAGTGTTTGTGTGAGTTTGTTATTCACTTTCATATCCGCCTATTTTAGAGGCAAATACATTGTGCTTAAATTGTATCTCTTAGAGTGATCTTTTGTGAAGACACTTTCTTAGAGAAATCTTTATTTGTAAAGGTTATTGCTTAGCCTAAGAAAAGCATCTTGTAAGGTTATTGCTTAGCCTAAGAAAAGCATCTTGTAAAGGTTATTGCTTAGCCTAGAAAAGCACATTGAGAGGTTGTTGTTTAGCCTAGAAAAACAACATTGTAAAGGTTATTGCTTAGCCTAGTAAAAAGCATAAATAGTGGAAATCCGGTGGGGTGATTGGATCACAAGCCGGTAGTGGACGTAGGCATTGAGGCCGAACCACTATAAACCTTGGTGTTGTGGTGTATGCTTGTGGTGATCCATTTATTAGCTTCCGCATCTTGTTTGATTAATCATCACATATGACTAGTTTATGTTAAGAATTTAAAATTGGTCTAAATTGGTCATAGTTGTAGCACACCCTATTCACCCCCCCCCCCTCTAGGGTTAGGATCCCCAGGACCTTTCAATTGGTATCAGAGCCTCATGCTCTATCTTATAGGATCAAGTGTTTGGTACTCTTGATTAGGTGTAAAAACGTAGAGTCAAAACCCTTGAGTTGTCCTTGTATGAAAATCATTAGAATGGACTCCACTATGCTAGACTTTGTAGATTCTTCTAGACCCCTCATTCTTCCTTCTATTGGAGATTCAAACCCTCAATTAAATGAATCTCAATGTGACATAAAAGAAGAAGATTTTAATGAAAATGAAGAAGATCTTCAACAAGCCCTTGAGGAATTATATGAATTATCCTTAAAGACTGAAAAGAAAAACAAAAAGTTAAGAGAAGAATCTAAAAGACTAAACAAAGAACTAGTCTCTTCAAAAGATGAGCTTAGAGAGAAAGAAGAAGTCATAAATTGTTTAGAATCTAAGTTCATGATCTCTTTAGATAACCTATCTAACATTCAAGATGAACTAAAAGAATTAAAGATGGGTTATGATAATGTCAATAAGGAAAATTTAAATCTAAGAGATCAAATAAAAAGGCAAGACAAAGACTTTATCAATTTAGAAGCCAAGTTGATTAAAAGTAAGTTAAAAACCAAAGAACTTGGATCTAATGTTGTTAATGAACTAAAACTTGAATTAAAACTTGCCAATGAAGAGCTAAGCAAATATAAGGAAAATTGAAAATGAACTTTCAAAAGTCAAAAATGAAAATTCAATCCTTATAACCAAAGTCACTCAACTTGAAGGATATAAACAAAAGTATGAGTGCAAGTTTACCCAAAGTGAAGAAAGACTTGAAAAATTATTTAAATTGGGTAAATCTTATGGAGATAGGACGGGTCTTGGATTTAATAGGAATATGTCATATGACCCTAAATTCACCAACACTTTTGTGAAAGGTGAGTCCTCTTTCTCTAGCACTCTTTCTCCAATGTCCAAAACTAAATGTCATTATTGTGGTAAAGAAGGACATTTCAAATTTGAGTGCAAACTAAGAAGAAGCCATGTGTCTAAACCCCTCCTTGAACCCAAAAAGGTAGAATCTAAATCTATGAAGGGTAAGACATTAAAAATCAAGAAAGACTCCAAAAAGACTAAACAAGTTAAACCATTTAAAATGGAGTCTCCTAAGATAGATTCTAAAAAGGTTAAACAAGTCAAACCAAGTTTAAAAGAAACTATAAACAAAAAGCTTCTCAACCTATCTCCCTTATATCAACCCATGAAAGAACTTTTGAATAAAGTAACAAAGTTAAATCTAAAATTCAAAAGTCAAATGAAGGGAGAATATAAGAAGAAGAGAAAAATAAACAAATCCCCTAAGAAACAAACTCACCAACTTCAAAAGACTAATCACCAATCTAAGCTAAATTTAGTCAAATCTAAATATCATGGTGATAAGTTCAAATTGAAAATTTATCAAGTCAAATCTCCTATAATTGGTGAGACTTCCAAACTAGACCTCAAAGTTCAACCCTCTCAAGACCTTAGGTGGATTCCAAAAGTTATTTACTTAGACAAACCTTAAGGCCTTGAACCTCCTTGACCAACCTATTCTTTAATAGTTAAATCATATTGTTGGTCATGTTGGATTTGCATTTTGTTTCTATATAGTTACATTTATTTAAATGCATTGTTTCTTTATGATCAATTGATTTTGTTTTCATGCACCATTCTTGTTACATATCATGGTTTTCAAAATCTTTTGATTATAATTTCATCATGTTTGATTTGCTTTTTGCACACATATGTCTTGCATTGCATTTCTTTACATGATTAATTGATTGTGATTTTAAAAGCTTTCATAGCTAATTTATTCATGATCAATTGTTGTTGAATCATTTGTGTAGATGTCATAGTAAGATTACTTGAACAAATGATTTGAATCAATTCAAGTTTTTCCATGGATTCCTAAGTTATACTTTTATATGGAAAATCATTGTTTTGAAAAATGAACTTGTATGTGTTTCATTTAAGTTATATCTTTTCAAATACAATGTTGAAAATTGATCTTCAAAATCATTCTTTTTATGCTCATTGTTGGTTTTTTTTTTTATCAAAATGATTTGAAGATTGTTTGAATGGAAATGCTCTATAACATCATTAGTTATATTCATCTAAGCATGTTCCATGTTCTCATTTCCTTTTCTTTTGGTTTCATTATCTTTGAAAGGGAAATGTATATTGTTTGCATATTTGCTTATGTATTTACTTTCTTTCTATATGCAAATGACAATTGGTTCCATGTATGGTTGTGATCTTAGTTATATTTATAGAAACCATACTAGAACCCAAATCCATCCTCTATGCCTTCTAGTCAATTCTTTTTGGATGGTTATGATGTTGATTCATGTAGATTCTCTTGGTGTCATCCTTATACATGTTTCAACTTCATAAGTAGTGATCTTAATCATATGAAACTCTTTGAAATTCATTCCTCGTATTTCTATATGTTTGATGGATATCTTAGTTGTTGAATTCATATGATTTTGACACTTTGGAAATTGCATGCATTACCAAGTAATATCCTTTTGTATTGCAATTTGCCTTGTTCATCACTATGCTCATTAGTCATATCTTTAAAAGTGATGAATATCTTTTTATGTTGCTTGATGGAATTTTGTGTTTGTCACATCCTTGTTCTTTATCATGTTGTCAAATTCAATTGGTTTCTATTTGTATAATTTTCGATTGATTTGATTTCTTGTGAATGTGATAAACCATGTGTACATTGGATTGAGTTTGATAGTTACATATTTGTTCCATGTCACACACCATTAGCATCATAAATTTCATGTTTGCCACCTCTCTTGCTCATATAGGTAAATCTCATGACCACCATGTTTATGTGTTCATAATATTGGTTGGTTAATTGTTGAGGTAGGCTTCATGCTTGAATTTCATTTCACTCATCTTGCACATGATAGTCATATTTTTTGATTGAATGAAATGATTTCAAAACTTACATAGCATATGATTTTCATAGTTAAATTATTTAATGCTATGTTTAAGTAAACCCCATTGCATCATGGATAGCTCTAATTTGGATTTATCCTTATAGTTATATTTTTAAATCCATTTTAGAGTGATTGTGTTTAATAGATTTATCTTTAAATCTCAATTGGTATTCTTTGTTTTTCCAATTGGTATCCATGATTGCTTTTCTCATTAGACCTTGCTTTCTTTTGGTAATTTGCTCATATTGAGCCTTATAGTTAAATGAATCTAATCCTTTCCTTGAAGTTGACCCTCATTTGGTTAAACCATCTACTTCTTGAACCAAATAGTTATATCTTGTCAAAAGTTTGACAAAAGAAGAGAATGGATTGAGGGGGAGTGTAAACCTTCATAGGAAGTATTAGTTTTGATCAAATTCACCTTTGGATTGACTTTGAACCCTTAGAGTCTTCTTCCATACAGGATAGCCTGTTATGATTATCATTTTCGATCTCTTTTGTTAACAGGTGCTACTAAAAGGTATTTTCCTTGTTTCATGTGTGTAGGTACCTTTGCAATTTAATGGCAAAGGGGGAGAGAACATTCAAGTACTCAAAGATCTCCTATTATTCAAAAGGGGAGAGAGCATTCAAGTTCTCAAGGAGGGTGAAGAGAATGTCCAAGCTTCCTAAGGGGAGAGTTGTGTATGATCTTCTACAAGGGGAGAGAATGCATATCTTGCCAAAGGGAGAGAGAGGCATGGTCAAAGGGGGAGAGCTAATAGAAGAAAGAAAGCTTGGAGCTAAAGAAGATGCTTGGCCATAGAGAGGAAGATGAAAAGAAAGCTTGAAGAATGATCAAGCTCCAAGCATCAAGAAGATTGAAGAAAAGAGCCCAAGAGCCCAAGCTAAGAGGAGGGGCATCCAAGAAGATTTCAAGACTTGTCCAGCTTAGGGGGAGCTGAAGACTTAGTGTGTAATTTCATTGATGAGTAAGTTGCCATCAAATTGCAAAGGGGGAGATTGTTAGGAATTTTGTATTTGCAATTTGATGGTTGCATTTTCACTTTAGCATCATTTGATTTACACACACTTGCATTGTTTTAGATAAACTTGAAATCTTGTTTTATTCATGCATTGCTTTTAAGATTTGTAAAAGTATCAATTTATGCATGATTTGCTTTTAATACTTGGATGCATTTGATTTTGAAAAGAGTTTTAGAAATCAAGCTAGCCTTTGGTTTTCAAAGTTTTGAATCATTTTAGGCTTTGTGTGTTTCATGTTTTTAAACCCCTTAGAATGATTTAAAACATGTTTTCAAGCTTGATTTAGTGGCCCAAAAAGTTCTCCAAAGAAAATCTTTGATATATGCAAAAGTGGATTTTTTGGCCTCTGCAGTGTGGCCGGTCGACCGGCCCAGGGGTCCCGGTCGACCGGGAACACTGCAGGCAGAAAGTGGCCTGGCGCACCAACGGTCATTTTTCTGACCGTTGTGTGATCCCGGTCGACCGAGACCTGTTTGCAGGTCGACCGAGGACTAGCCGTTGGGCACTTTTTGCTATATAAATGAGTTCTTTCCTTTGCCAATGGTTGAAGAATTTTAAGCCTTCTTAGAGGTGTTTGGAGACAAGGCAAAGGGGATGAACTAAGAGAGACCAAAGAGTCATTTGGAGAGCTAAAGCTTGGATTAATGAAGTTAAATATCTAAGTAAGCTCTACCTCTCTTAATCATAGTTTACATGCTTTGTTTAAGTTATTGGTAAATGATTTTGAGCATGATAACTATGATGTGATGAATCCATTCTTCTCTTATTCTTTGATCTAATTAAGATTGGATTCTTCACTTTGTTTTCATCCAAGTAGTTTTTAAAACTTTCTTAATCATGCTTAGTCTAAATCTTTGATTTCTTTTATATAGCATGATTCTTTTTCTTGGTTGAAACATTACTTGTTGTTTTCATTCATTTAAACATTAGTAAAATTAATTTGGTTTTGAAAATAACAGTGCACATGCATCACATGTTCTAAGTTAGTCATTTTCATACAACTTGTGAGTCTTTGATTCTCATGTCTTTAACAAGTTGATTTTCATACATGTGATTTGCATTAGACTTCAATCAAATCTTTCATGAGCTTTAAACTTTGAAATGCTTTAAGCATATATTTGATTGAGCTTTCTTTTTAAAACTTGATTGAAGTTATCACACACACACACATCATGAGCATACACATTTGCATTCATCTAGTGTTTGTGTGAGTTTGTTATTCACTTTCATATCCGCCTATTTTAGAGGCAAATACATTGTGCTTAAATTGTATCTCTTAGAGTGATCTTTTGTGAAGACACTTTCTTAGAGAAATCTTTATTTGTAAAGGTTATTGCTTAGCCTAAGAAAAGCATCTTGTAAGGTTATTGCTTAGCCTAAGAAAAGCATCTTGTAAAGGTTATTGCTTAGCCTAGAAAAGCACATTGAGAGGTTGTTGTTTAGCCTAGAAAAACAACATTGTAAAGGTTATTGCTTAGCCTAGTAAAAAGCATAAATAGTGGAAATCCGGTGGGGTGATTGGATCACAAGCCGGTAGTGGACGTAGGCATTGAGGCCGAACCACTATAAACCTTGGTGTTGTGGTGTATGCTTGTGGTGATCCATTTATTAGCTTCCGCATCTTGTTTGATTAATCATCACATATGACTAGTTTATGTTAAGAATTTAAAATTGGTCTAAATTGGTCATAGTTGTAGCACACCCTATTCACCCCCCCCCCCTCTAGGGTTAGGATCCCCAGGACCTTTCAATTGGTATCAGAGCCTCATGCTCTATCTTATAGGATCAAGTGTTTGGTACTCTTGATTAGGTGTAAAAACGTAGAGTCAAAACCCTTGAGTTGTCCTTGTATGAAAATCATTAGAATGGACTCCACTATGCTAGACTTTGTAGATTCTTCTAGACCCCTCATTCTTCCTTCTATTGGAGATTCAAACCCTCAATTAAATGAATCTCAATGTGACATAAAAGAAGAAGATTTTAATGAAAATGAAGAAGATCTTCAACAAGCCCTTGAGGAATTATATGAATTATCCTTAAAGACTGAAAAGAAAAACAAAAAGTTAAGAGAAGAATCTAAAAGACTAAACAAAGAACTAGTCTCTTCAAAAGATGAGCTTAGAGAGAAAGAAGAAGTCATAAATTGTTTAGAATCTAAGTTCATGATCTCTTTAGATAACCTATCTAACATTCAAGATGAACTAAAAGAATTAAAGATGGGTTATGATAATGTCAATAAGGAAAATTTAAATCTAAGAGATCAAATAAAAAGGCAAGACAAAGACTTTATCAATTTAGAAGCCAAGTTGATTAAAAGTAAGTTAAAAACCAAAGAACTTGGATCTAATGTTGTTAATGAACTAAAACTTGAATTAAAACTTGCCAATGAAGAGCTAAGCAAATATAAGGAAAATTGAAAATGAACTTTCAAAAGTCAAAAATGAAAATTCAATCCTTATAACCAAAGTCACTCAACTTGAAGGATATAAACAAAAGTATGAGTGCAAGTTTACCCAAAGTGAAGAAAGACTTGAAAAATTATTTAAATTGGGTAAATCTTATGGAGATAGGACGGGTCTTGGATTTAATAGGAATATGTCATATGACCCTAAATTCACCAACACTTTTGTGAAAGGTGAGTCCTCTTTCTCTAGCACTCTTTCTCCAATGTCCAAAACTAAATGTCATTATTGTGGTAAAGAAGGACATTTCAAATTTGAGTGCAAACTAAGAAGAAGCCATGTGTCTAAACCCCTCCTTGAACCCAAAAAGGTAGAATCTAAATCTATGAAGGGTAAGACACTAAAAATCAAGAAAGACTCCAAAAAGACTAAACAAGTTAAACCATTTAAAATGGAGTCTCCTAAGATAGATTCTAAAAAGGTTAAACAAGTCAAACCAAGTTTAAAAGAAACTATAAACAAAAAGCTTCTCAACCTATCTCCCTTATATCAACCCATGAAAGAACTTTTGAATAAAGTAACAAAGTTAAATCTAAAATTCAAAAGTCAAATGAAGGGAGAATATAAGAAGAAGAGAAAAATAAACAAATCCCCTAAGAAACAAACTCACCAACTTCAAAAGACTAATCACCAATCTAAGCTAAATTTAGTCAAATCTAAATATCATGGTGATAAGTTCAAATTGAAAATTTATCAAGTCAAATCTCCTATAATTGGTGAGACTTCCAAACTAGACCTCAAAGTTCAACCCTCTCAAGACCTTAGGTGGATTCCAAAAGTTATTTACTTAGACAAACCTTAAGGCCTTGAACCTCCTTGACCAACCTATTCTTTAATAGTTAAATCATATTGTTGGTCATGTTGGATTTGCATTTTGTTTCTATATAGTTACATTTATTTAAATGCATTGTTTCTTTATGATCAATTGATTTTGTTTTCATGCACCATTCTTGTTACATATCATGGTTTTCAAAATCTTTTGATTATAATTTCATCATGTTTGATTTGCTTTTTGCACACATATGTCTTGCATTGCATTTCTTTACATGATTAATTGATTGTGATTTTAAAATCTTTCATAGCTAATTTATTCATGATCAATTGTTGTTGAATCATTTGTGTAGATGTCATAGTAAGATTACTTGAACAAATGATTTGAATCAATTCAAGTTTTTCCATGGATTCCTAAGTTATACTTTTATATGGAAAATCATTGTTTTGAAAAATGAACTTGTATGTGTTTCATTTAAGTTATATCTTTTCAAATACAATGTTGAAAATTGATCTTCAAAATCATTCTTTTTATGCTCATTGTTGGTTTTTTTTTTTATCAAAATGATTTGAAGATTGTTTGAATGGAAATGCTCTATAACATCATTAGTTATATTCATCTAAGCATGTTCCATGTTCTCATTTCCTTTTCTTTTGGTTTCATTATCTTTGAAAGGGAAATGTATATTGTTTGCATATTTGCTTATGTATTTACTTTCTTTCTATATGCAAATGACAATTGGTTCCATGTATGGTTGTGATCTTAGTTATATTTATAGAAACCATACTAGAACCCAAATCCATCCTCTATGCCTTCTAGTCAATTCTTTTTGGATGGTTATGATGTTGATTCATGTAGATTCTCTTGGTGTCATCCTTATACATGTTTCAACTTCATAAGTAGTGATCTTAATCATATGAAACTCTTTGAAATTCATTCCTCGTATTTCTATATGTTTGATGGATATCTTAGTTGTTGAATTCATATGATTTTGACACTTTGGAAATTGCATGCATTACCAAGTAATATCCTTTTGTATTGCAATTTGCCTTGTTCATCACTATGCTCATTAGTCATATCTTTAAAAGTGATGAATATCTTTTTATGTTGCTTGATGGAATTTTGTGTTTGTCACATCCTTGTTCTTTATCATGTTGTCAAATTCAATTGGTTTCTATTTGTATAATTTTCGATTGATTTGATTTCTTGTGAATGTGATAAACCATGTGTACATTGGATTGAGTTTGATAGTTACATATTTGTTCCATGTCACACACCATTAGCATCATAAATTTCATGTTTGCCACCTCTCTTGCTCATATAGGTAAATCTCATGACCACCATGTTTATGTGTTCATAATATTGGTTGGTTAATTGTTGAGGTAGGCTTCATGCTTGAATTTCATTTCACTCATCTTGCACATGATAGTCATATTTTTTGATTGAATGAAATGATTTCAAAACTTACATAGCATATGATTTTCATAGTTAAATTATTTAATGCTATGTTTAAGTAAACCCCATTGCATCATGGATAGCTCTAATTTGGATTTATCCTTATAGTTATATTTTTAAATCCATTTTAGAGTGATTGTGTTTAATAGATTTATCTTTAAATCTCAATTGGTATTCTTTGTTTTTCCAATTGGTATCCATGATTGCTTTTCTCATTAGACCTTGCTTTCTTTTGGTAATTTGCTCATATTGAGCCTTATAGTTAAATGAATCTAATCCTTTCCTTGAAGTTGACCCTCATTTGGTTAAACCATCTACTTCTTGAACCAAATAGTTATATCTTGTCAAAAGTTTGACAAAAGAAGAGAATGGATTGAGGGGGAGTGTAAACCTTCATAGGAAGTATTAGTTTTGATCAAATTCACCTTTGGATTGACTTTGAACCCTTAGAGTCTTCTTCCATACAGGATAGCCTGTTATGATTATCATTTTCGATCTCTTTTGTTAACAGGTGCTACTAAAAGGTATTTTCCTTGTTTCATGTGTGTAGGTACCTTTGCAATTTAATGGCAAAGGGGGAGAGAACATTCAAGTACTCAAAGATCTCCTATTATTCAAAAGGGGAGAGAGCATTCAAGTTCTCAAGGAGGGTGAAGAGAATGTCCAAGCTTCCTAAGGGGAGAGTTGTGTATGATCTTCTACAAGGGGAGAGAATGCATATCTTGCCAAAGGGAGAGAGAGGCATGGTCAAAGGGGGAGAGCTAATAGAAGAAAGAAAGCTTGGAGCTAAAGAAGATGCTTGGCCATAGAGAGGAAGATGAAAAGAAAGCTTGAAGAATGATCAAGCTCCAAGCATCAAGAAGATTGAAGAAAAGAGCCCAAGAGCCCAAGCTAAGAGGAGGGGCATCCAAGAAGATTTCAAGACTTGTCCAGCTTAGGGGGAGCTGAAGACTTAGTGTGTAATTTCATTGATGAGTAAGTTGCCATCAAATTGCAAAGGGGGAGATTGTTAGGAATTTTGTATTTGCAATTTGATGGTTGCATTTTCACTTTAGCATCATTTGATTTACACACACTTGCATTGTTTTAGATAAACTTGAAATCTTGTTTTATTCATGCATTGCTTTTAAGATTTGTAAAAGTATCAATTTATGCATGATTTGCTTTTAATACTTGGATGCATTTGATTTTGAAAAGAGTTTTAGAAATCAAGCTAGCCTTTGGTTTTCAAAGTTTTGAATCATTTTAGGCTTTGTGTGTTTCATGTTTTTAAACCCCTTAGAATGATTTAAAACATGTTTTCAAGCTTGATTTAGTGGCCCAAAAAGTTCTCCAAAGAAAATCTTTGATATATGCAAAAGTGGATTTTTTGACCTCTGCAGTGTGGCCGGTCGACCGGCCCAGGGGTCCCGGTCGACCGGGAACACTGCAGGCAGAAAGTGGCCTGGCGCACCAACGGTCATTTTTCTGACCGTTGTGTGATCCCGGTCGACCGAGACCTGTTTGCAGGTCGACCGAGGACTAGCCGTTGGGCACTTTTTGCTATATAAATGAGTTCTTTCCTTTGCCAATGGTTGAAGAATTTTAAGCCTTCTTAGAGGTGTTTGGAGACAAGGCAAAGGGGATGAACTAAGAGAGACCAAAGAGTCATTTGGAGAGCTAAAGCTTGGATTAATGAAGTTAAATATCTAAGTAAGCTCTACCTCTCTTAATCATAGTTTACATGCTTTGTTTAAGTTATTGGTAAATGATTTTGAGCATGATAACTATGATGTGATGAATCCATTCTTCTCTTATTCTTTGATCTAATTAAGATTGGATTCTTCACTTTGTTTTCATCCAAGTAGTTTTTAAAACTTTCTTAATCATGCTTAGTCTAAATCTTTGATTTCTTTTATATAGCATGATTCTTTTTCTTGGTTGAAACATTACTTGTTGTTTTCATTCATTTAAACATTAGTAAAATTAATTTGGTTTTGAAAATAACAGTGCACATGCATCACATGTTCTAAGTTAGTCATTTTCATACAACTTGTGAGTCTTTGATTCTCATGTCTTTAACAAGTTGATTTTCATACATGTGATTTGCATTAGACTTCAATCAAATCTTTCATGAGCTTTAAACTTTGAAATGCTTTAAGCATATATTTGATTGAGCTTTCTTTTTAAAACTTGATTGAAGTTATCACACACACACACATCATGAGCATACACATTTGCATTCATCTAGTGTTTGTGTGAGTTTGTTATTCACTTTCATATCCGCCTATTTTAGAGGCAAATACATTGTGCTTAAATTGTATCTCTTAGAGTGATCTTTTGTGAAGACACTTTCTTAGAGAAATCTTTATTTGTAAAGGTTATTGCTTAGCCTAAGAAAAGCATCTTGTAAGGTTATTGCTTAGCCTAAGAAAAGCATCTTGTAAAGGTTATTGCTTAGCCTAGAAAAGCACATTGAGAGGTTGTTGTTTAGCCTAGAAAAACAACATTGTAAAGGTTATTGCTTAGCCTAGTAAAAAGCATAAATAGTGGAAATCCGGTGGGGTGATTGGATCACAAGCCGGTAGTGGACGTAGGCATTGAGGCCGAACCACTATAAACCTTGGTGTTGTGGTGTATGCTTGTGGTGATCCATTTATTAGCTTCCGCATCTTGTTTGATTAATCATCACATATGACTAGTTTATGTTAAGAATTTAAAATTGGTCTAAATTGGTCATAGTTGTAGCACACCCTATTCACCCCCCCCCTCTAGGGTTAGGATCCCCAGGACCTTTCACTTTAAACATGCAACTGTGGATGAAGTTAAAAGACCTTTCACTTTTTCCCCCTGAATCAGGATCGATCCTAGAAAGGTGAACCTCGCTTTTAGGACGAGTTTGCAATTGCAAACATCCGTAGGTGGCCACTCCCGCGAGCTCAAAAGCTCCCGTGAGTCATGAGTGGTGTGTCTACTTTCTTTGGAGCACAACTCTCCACGTGTTGCTCTCCAAAGAGGCGCATACTGTAGACACCTCATTTGACCCCCCCATGATAGCCTTAAATACCTGTCATATGTAGCGGTGCCCCCATTTCACCCATAATTGAATGGTTAATGGCATAATTCAGATTAATTAATGATGATGAAGGTGCTTGTTGATAATTTTAGACTAAGATCGACGATTTCTAGGAATTCGTGAGAGAAAAGCCAAATTGCGTCGAGATTCCAAGTCAAACCCATTATTCACATAAGGGCCGGACACTGACACTACTCGAACCTTTTTCGGACCACTTAAGACATGCTTAGGCCAATTCCCACAAAGATCACACTTAACTTGCCTAAGTATCATATGACTAACACAAATTAGGAGGTTAGAATCGTTGATCCGAATATCCCTTCTTCTTTCCAACATCCGATCTATGTTACATATGAACTGATAGATTCTACGCTCCGAGAGCTTTCCGACCATATATATAGAATATCCAAATCCGACCAACGGGTCAAAAGTTATGAACTTCCGAAGTTAAGAAATGACGAAATCCGTTTAGGCACCACCCCAAGTGGCGCCCCACCCTACTAAAACCACATAGGCACCCTAGGCTGGGCGCCCACAGTTTCCAGAATCACATAGGCACCCTAGGCTGGGCACCCACACTTCTCAAACCCTAATTTGCCCTAACGTCACCTGATTAACCTAAGTAACGAAGCCGGTTCCATTGGTCCATAGGTTCCTCCTTTTTTTCCAGCCCCTAATCATCAGGACATTTCGACCATTGGATTCTTGACTCCGAGAGCTTTCCCACGATATATAGAACGTCCAAATCCGATAAGCGGGTCAAAAGTTATGAGCTTCCGAAGTTTGTCCCAAGAGGAGGTCAAAATCACCTGGGCACCACCCATGCGGCGCCCAGGCTACTGAAATCCATCTAGACGCCCCATGCTGGGCGCCCATACTGCCCAGGGCCACCTAGGCACCTCATGGTGGGAGCCCACCCTCCAAATTCCACTAGTTGGGCTGAAAATAGACCTGAGCCATTCAACGTAGGGACCGAACTCCAAGAATGAATCGACTCCAGTTAGGCTCCACCCATGTGCCGCCCACCCTGCTGAATTCCACATAGGCACCAGCCCTGTGGCGCCCACACTGTTCAAGTCATCTAGGCACCCCATGGTGGGTGTCCACTTTCCAAATTCCATTAGAATGGCTTGAAAGTAGCCCGGGACCACTCAAACATAGGGACCATGCTCCGAAGACGAATCGAACCACCTAGGCACCACCCATGTGGCGCCCAGCATACTAAATTCTAGTGTAGGTCCCCCCAGCTAAAGATCTAGCCATTCGATCCCAACTCCAAATGGGACAAAGTTCCAAAAGCGAAACCCAAACCATCCGGGCATCTACACCCTCCAGGTTTGCCTGGACGCCACCCTGTGGGCGCCCAGACTGCGCAGGCCATGTGGGCGCCACCCCATGGGCGCCCACCCTCTCTCAAACCCTAGTTCACCCTAAAATGACTTAAGCCGCCTTGGGATACGTGAGACCTTCTAGAAGCAAGAATTAATGAAGCCCTAGCCCTCCTAAACTCGTCCTAAAGCCTCTATATAATCCCTCTTAACCCCATTTGCAAAGGGAGCTACCCTAAAGAAAAAGAGAGAAAATAGAGAATAAGGAAGAAGAAGAAAGGTAGCCACCATTAGAGAGAGTTTCAGATCTAGAGAAGAAGAAGAAGAGGTAAAGAAGAAGGCTTCCATGTCTTCAACTGGGGCTATGGATTTCGCGAAAGCTTCATTCTAGGAACTTGAGAAACGCGTCACATACCGGTATTCCTAGATCTCCCCTTCCTTTTACTGCATTCAATTGGCATAAATGCTTAGAAATATGTTTAGGATCATTTGAGCATCATATATCTACATTAGCTTGTGTTAAAACTGATATTAGCATCTCATCATACTAGAAACATGTTTAGGTTCATTCTAATATAGTAGATCTGCATTCATTTCGTAATTCTAATTGCATAACTAGGTTAGATCTCACATTAATAGTATCATTATTATCATTTATATCAAAGAGATCGTGAAAAGCCCTTCGCAGAAAGGTAGGGCGCCACTCCCTGGGCGCCTGCCCTCTCCCGGATAGGCTGGGCGCCACCCCCTGGGCGCCTACCCTTCTGAGACTGGGCCCGGGTTCTAAATCTTCGCCCGTTGCATCGTTTTCTCGTAGATTTGCTAGCTGCATCATTAATAGTTCGCATTAGGAATTTGCATCAGTCGCTGAATATCGGAAATTGTGTTGAACATACTAAGATTTTTTGTGCATTCATTGTGATCCATTGAAAACCCTGACTGAGCAGGGTAGGCACCACACCAAATGGATTTTTTCCACCTTCGTGCATAACTTCCGATCCTTCGCATTTAGTTTACTTAGAAACTGTTTGATAATGATATGTTTGGCTGTTTGATGTGTTCTGTACTTCGAATTACCATTTTTTTCACCCTTCACATCATATCATTTGAATCGTAGAGTCATACAAAAACCCCAAAAAAAAATATCATAAAACATAAAATCACTTCTTCCCTTTCCTTACTTTTTAGTAAATTAGAGGGGAAACCAAAAACAAATTAAAAAGATATCCAGAAAACCCAAAAATAATAGTTAGATAGTCTAGGTTATCGAGTTTAGCGCCTAAGTAGGATAAACCCTAAGATTAATTAGAACATCATAGTTAATTAATTTAAGAACCATCAAATCATTAAGAGCACCTTTAATCCCTTTAAGGGCCTAATTAATTCGGATTAAAAGCAACTAAGAACATAAAACACCTAAAACCCAAAACAAAGTCACCTGGGCGCCACCCCCTTGTGCGCCCATCCTTCCACATCCACTTGGGCACCACCCTCTGGGCGCCCATCCTACCCAATCACTAGGAAACCCCACTTGAAACTAAACCCGAATTCAATCATAATCAACACTTCAGAATTCCATTGAATTTAAAACAATTGAAGTCAGAAGTCCGACTTCAAATTAACTTAAAGATCATTGAACCAACTCAAAACTTAAAAAACTATCCGCCTGGGCGCCACCCCTTGGGTGCCTATCTTGCCATATCCACCTAGGCACCACCCTCTTGGCGCCTAGCCTCTCGAATCACAAAGAGACCTAATTAATTAGAACCTAATTTATTCCTAACAACACAGCAAAACACTTTTATTTTAAAATACATCAAACCATAAAAGTTCAACCTCAAATCAACCTAAAAAATACGAAACCGACTCGAACCATAAGACAGCCACCTGGGCACCACCCCCCTGGGCGCCTACGCATTCTTAGGAAATCCCCCAAATTAACAAATTAACATAATTAATATTCAGACTAACCCCAATTGACACGTTAAAACACTTTAATATCAACCCCAATTAGCACATTAAAACATCGCCCATCGGCCCTCTAAAACAAACACCGGCCCATCGGCCACCTTCAATCAATTACAATCCATCGGCTTTTCGCTTTATCACTCGTGTATCGCACACGAAGAACACAGAAATCACAAGTCAAAGTCTCATTTGCATCATCATTTTGATTTAAAAAGTCAGCCTTTAAACCCTATTTTGCCAAGGGATTAGAAGGGGGTACCCGGGAATGGGGCCGATCTCTTCTTAAATATTTGGCACCTCCCCCCTTTCATTTTCTTTATCTTAATTATTTTTTTTTACTTGGATACACCATGATTATTCTATGTGAGGATTAACCTTATTTGGACTCTAAATGTAAAAAAAAAAAGACCAATAACAAAAATAAATAAAAAACAAAAAACAAAATAAAAACTGAACTGAAAAAGGGAGAGAGAGAGAAAGGAAGTTAAGAGAGGCACACACAAAGACACAGCGCACCTTGTTAAACCAAATACTGTCCCATCACATAAGGTCCCGTCACATGCACAACATTAGTCCCATCACACATACATCCATCATCGTGCATTACACCTCGTGTCGTCCCCATCGATAAAATTGAAGTAATATTTTTGCGAGATGCTGTTACTGAATACTAATGACAAAAAATGCAGAATCTTCTAGTGTTTGTTCAATATAGGTTCCCAAAGAGAAATCGAAAACACCAAAGGTGGAAGACCTTCAAGTACACTAATGAGGATGAACGACACAAGCTTCGGCGAACAAACAACACAAAAAGCGGCAATGATTTCCAACGTTGGATTTACATAAAGCTCTTGAGGTAAGTATCCCTAACTATGATTTTCATGATTTTACCTCACGTCTGGAAAATTGAGTCACCGTAGGCCTCCTTTAAGCGCTTATAATCGGTACGGCAACCATAATACCATGTTCTCACGAATTGTGGTGTTCGCCGACTCAAATCTTGACGTTGGAAGATGGAAACCATGTAATTCGAAACTCTCCATGATAAGCATCAAAAAGATGATCGAATCTATCCTAGGGTCTCATCTAGGCTTGGGTGAAGATCAAGATCCCTAGAGAGTGACAGTTATTCTGGTAACCGTCTTCCATTGATTTAGCTTTTTCGATGCATACCTGAGTTTCAAAATAAAAATCTCTTTTCAAAAGAAAATGCATCTCATTCTCACATGCACTCACACTATTGCTTGAACTATGTTTATGATTGCCATTAAGGTCCTCATTATTGCTAGCTAGTTTCAACTATGCCTTAAACATTCAACTGTGGATGAAAGTTAAAAGACGTTATATATGACCATTTGAAATAAACTCTATTGCAAGAACAAATGAAATTCTAATAGTGACTTAGCTAATCGAAAGATCGACTTCTAATTCAGACCATAGGGGCACAGTTCCCACCATCATTTTAAATTAAGCAACCGGGGCATAGTTCCCAACCCGCCACTTGGCAATACCACGGGCATCGAGGCACAGATCTCGGGTTTCCAATCAAATCAGTAGGCACGTAACTTCTTCTTTTTTCTCCTTTTTCCCCCTGAATCAGGATCGATCCTAGAAAGGTGAACCTCGCTTTTAGGACGAGTTTTCAATTGCATACATCCGTAGGTGGCCACTCCCGCGAGCTCAAAAGCTCCAGTGAGTCATGAGTGGTGTGTCTACTTTCTTTGGAGCACAACTCTCCACGTGTTGCTCTCCAAAGAGGCGCATACTGTAGACACCTCATTTGACCCCCCCATGATAGCCTTAAATACCTGTCATATGTAGCGGTGCCCCCATTTCACCCATAATTGAATGGTTAATGGCATAATTCAGATTAATTAATGATGATGAAGGTGCTTGTTGATAATTTTAGACTAAGATCGACGATTTCTAGGAATTCGTGAGAGAAAAGCCAAATCGCGTCGAGATTCCAAGTCAAACCCATTATTCACATAAGGGCCGGACACTGACACTACTCGAACCTTTTTCGGACCACTTAAGACATGCTTAGGCCAATTCCCACAAAGATCACACTTAACTTGCCTAAGTATCATATGACTAACACAAATCAGGAGGTTAGAATCGTTGATCCGAATATCCCTTCTTCTTTCCAACGTCCGATCACTGTTACATCTCATGCCCATCCCGTCCCAGCTCGGCTGTCATCACCTGTTTGCCGTGTGAGGCCCTCCTGGCCTTGGTACGAGCTTGATTACCCCCTCTAGGTGTCGGAGCCAGGTGAATGACATTGATAATGTCTTCTGACTCGTCGCTGTCCTGATCCTCATTAGGTCGAGCCTCATCCTCTTCTTGTTTAATGAACTGGTTCACCCTAGCCATCAATGCTTTCATTGTGGTTACGGGGAACCGGACCAGGTCTCTTCGTAGATCATTACCTGGGAGTAAGGCTTACTGGAAGCACATGATGGCCACCTCGTCATTGGCATCTTTGATCTGGCTGTAGATGGTCCAAAACCTTTTGGCGAACTGAGTAATGTTTTCAGTCCGCCTCATTCTGTTCGCCATGAGGTTGCCGTCCGTCTTCGGGATGACTCGGTGCGCTTGGAACTTTTCCAGGAACGAGTTCCAGAGCTGGCTCCAGCTCGAAATCGATCCCTCTGGGAGTGCGCATAACCATCTAAGGGGGAGGTCGCCCAAACTGGAAGAGAAGACTCTGCAGTTCAGGTGACCGACGTCTCCCCACACTGACATCCGCTGGGTGAAGTGCCGAAGATGTGCTGCGGGGTCTGAGGCTCCATCATAAATGATGAATGTCGGGACACTGAATTTATCAGGGAGGGAGAAATCTTTTATCTCCTGAGAGAAGGGAGACGTGCCTTGATCTTCGTTATCATAGGCGTTTAGCCGGTCTCGAGTGAAGCCGACCACCTCCATGTTGCGTTGGATCATCTGCTTGACTTGACGGTCAAGCCATTCTCTTAGGTCTTCGCTATTCTCCGGCTTCTGGCGCGATCTCTTTAAGTCCTCGTGTAGATGACGGCTGTTCGAGCCTTCTTCGTAATCTCTGTCTCTCCTCTTGTTGGTCAGGACTTGCCTCAAGTCCTGCTCGACCGAAGGTGCCGGGTTTCGTCCAGGGGACGGAGCCCGGGCTTTCTTCTTCTCCTTGAGCTGTCTTCTGAGCTGACGGATCAGCTCATCTTGCTCTTGGATGAGAAGGTTTTGAGCACTGATGTCTGCAAGGAAGGTGTTGTCGTCATCGCCATCGTCAGCCTGATGCCGAGTCTAATCTTTGCCATCACTCTGGTGACAAGACTGATGAGATTTGGCCAACGATGCCGTGAAGGGTCCTTTTACACTCACCGCCACAGATTTTCCACCGGATCTCCCTATGCGAGGGACATCTTCGAGCGGCGGATGTTGTGGCTCTGGTGGTGGTGGAAATATCGGTGGCTGCGACGAGGCCTTTTGGGCCTTCGACGTGCCTTCGCCATTTCTAGTCTTTGGAGGCATGGTTTCTGTAGATTTGGTTTGATCGCTCCCCACAAACAGCGCCAATTGTAAGTGCCTAAATATTACGGACTTGGTTAAATGGATAATAAGCTATCGGTATTGCTGTAAAACTTCTTTGGGAAAGATTAACCGCCTGTAAGGTTGTAAATGGGTCCCCGATTACTCGAAGGTTCCGACCCGTTCGGTTCCGGGTCTGGGTCCTTATTTTGGTCCCGATAAGCAAATGGTTCCGGTTCCGGATCCTTTTTTTGGAACCGATACCTAAACGGGTCCAGTTCCGGATCCACAGTGGCTCAGACCCGTGGACCCGAGACCCGACCCAATATACACTAACATAAGGTAACTTTCGTATATGAAAATAGAATCCTTTTTACTTTTCTACTTTATGAGTTTTTTGGTTAAAAGTGCATGTTATTGATAGACAAAAGTCACATTAGTGTTTGCAGGTGATCCAATTGAAATATGGAAAAAGCATAAATTTTTTAAAAGGAAAAACACATGTATTAGTCTAGACTCGGAACCATACCCGGAACCGGAACCAAACCAGCCTCACAAATGGTTCTGGTTCCTATTAAAATTATTGGAACCGGTTCCGGAACCAGTTTCCTGGTTCTGATCCGGGTTCGGGTCCGGGTCCACCCTGGACCCGGACCGGAACCGACCGTTTACAACCCTGACCGCCTGAGACCTGAAAGGTAAGGAAGAAGAGAAAGGTCAGAGGCCTTGGCTGCTGTCAGCCAGCGGAGGCACTGCGATGCCTAAGTTAGTGCAGCCACTAGACAAATGATGAGTGAGTAGGGAAGAAGAAAGGATTCAGAGTAAGGATGTATCTGATAGCATATGTTTTGTGGATTTACCTCATGCATATATATAGGGAGAGGTCTTTCCATTGGTGCAGGTAGGTGGAGGTGCTATCCCACTGCCCCATACCATGCTCCCTTTGCGGAGGTAGGTGGAGGCACTGTCCCATCAGATCATGCGCCGAATCCTCGTATTAATGTGGACGTGATCGTCTGATAAGGATATCCCCTTTTCATAATCCGGTGCCCATCTTATCTGTGAGTATGATCTGCAACGTAGCCGTAGCGTTATGGGGTACAATTATGGCTTTTGTACTCATCTTAGTTGGCCGTGCCGAGCTAAAGATGATGCTGAGATGGATGCATCTAGCACTGTTGCCGAGGTGCGTCGTGCCGAGGCCGAGATGAGGCTAGCTGGTACTTTTACCGAAGCTAGCTCAAGCTTGGTGTTAGCTGGCACTGCTGCCGAGCTGGATGTATCTTGTACTTCTGTCGAACTTGGATACCGAGATCGTGATAAGCCAAGTCGGTACTGTTACCGAGATTAGTGTAATCCTGCTCTGAGGAGAATGCCCCACACAATCATCATTTTCATCTGTAAGTGGAAATTGAACGATTCAATGAATTTCACTCTCGACTCGAAAGACATTGGGGCATTATTTATTGGGACGAAACGAGGATCTTGGAGTGGATTGCTTGCATGCCACACCCATTTTCTCCCTTCTCTCAGTAGAGCTCTCTTTGATCAACAACGAAAAGTCCATAACTCTGAGAGAGAGAGAGAGAGAAATAAAAATGAAAGGGCGTCATTTATTATTGCTTTCTTTTCTTCTTCTTCTAGTAGGGACGACTCTTCCCAACGGTGTTGCTCGAGCAAACCCAGCCTTAGTAGAGGGGCTCAATAATGAAGACCGGCCTTTTGCCATTTCTGAAAAAAGTAGAATGTTTAAAGGTGATTGTGTGATTCGTAGATCACTTCAGTATGGAGGGCCGGGTACAGGTGATCATGGTCTAGTTCCCAGGGGGCCGCCCGGATCAACGCCGTGATATTGGAGATGATCTCTCTTAGTCGCTTGGATCTTTTTGAAGTCTCACGTTTAAATTGAACTCCCTTTTAAAGAGTTCATTTGGAGTTTTTTGTTCGATGAAAGGTTTAATAAACTCCTAAAGAGATTATAATAGCAAGGCTCTTTGTTGCATCTGGTAGCTAGCTCTCGTAAACTGTTTACTTGTTTTTTTTTTTTGCCAAAGGTCCTTTTATTATCTAACAATTTCAAAAGCCTCTGCATTATTTGTTCTTACTCAAACCTCTCTTGACACAGCATTATTAAAAAAAAGAAAAGTAGATTTGTGAGGACAGGCTCTCTTCAAATATATAATTCTTGTTGTTTTTTTCACCAATCAATCCTTAACCCACATGGATTATCTTCTTAACTGACAAATGAATGACTGCTTTACTCTCTGTTATAAATTTTTGGGGATTTGACATATTAATCGCCCTTAAACCTTGCATCTCCAATTTCATGATTGAAAATCTATTAATGTTACCAGAGTCGTTTGACTCTGGTCGACATCTTTTTCTTTACTATTCCGCCATGGGATCCAAATGTAAATAGTTGAAAAGCTGTACATTAAATAATCTAGACCTTCTTCTTATCTAGACCTGGATCCCATAATGTCATACGTTTTTACATTCGGATCCCATGATAACATGGGATCCAGGGCAGAAAAGTAAAAAACAATTATGGACCAGAGTAAAAAACAACTCTAGTGACTTAAATAAATTTTTAGTCATGAAATTGGGGTAACATGGATTAAGGGAAATTAATATTTCAAATCCTCTAATTTCTTTTTGGTAGAAAGAGTAAACTCAAAGCCCATGGGTGGGGTCACATCTGGTGGAGTTGGTCTCATTGAATAGCCACTAGGTGAAAGTCCACGAGGATCCTAACCCTAGAGGGGGGGGGGGGGGGGGGGGGGTGAATAGGGTGAGCTACAATTGTGACCAATTTAAACCAATTTTAATTTCTTAGCATAAACTAGTCACATGTGATGATTAACAAACAAAATGCGGAAGCTAATACAAATACAATCACCACATAGCATGCACCACAACACCAATGTTTATAGTGGTTCGGCCAACGTGCCTACATCCACTACCGGCTTGTGTATCCAACACCCCACCGGATTCCACTATTTATGCTTTTTACTAGGCTAAGCAATAACCCTTACAATGTTGCTTTTCAAGGCTAAACAACAACCTCTACAATGTGCTTTTAGAGGCTAAGCAATAACCTTCACAAAATGCTTTTCTTAGGCTAAGCAATAACCTTACAAGATGCTTTTCTTAGGCTAAGCAATAACCTTACAAGTTGCTTTTCTTAGGCTTAGCAAGAACCTTTACAAATATAGATTTCTCAAAGAAAGTGTCTTCACAAAAGAACACTCTAAGAGATTACAAATTAAGCTCAATGAATTGCCTCTAAATAGGCGGATATGAAAGTTTAATACAAACTCACACAAACACTCTATGTATGCAAAAGTGTATGCTCATGATGTGTGTGTGTGATGACTCCAATCAAGTTTAAAACGAAGGCTCTCTCAATATATTGCTTAAAGCAATTCAAAGTTTAAAGCTCATAAAAGATTTGATTGAAGTCTTATGCAAATCACATGTATGAAATTCTACTTGATTATGACATAAAAAATCAAGAACTAACAAGTTGTATAAAAATGACTAATTTAGAACATGTGATGCATGTGCATGTTGTTTTCAAAACCAAATTAATTTTACTAATGCTTAAATGAATGAAAACAACAAGCAATGTTTCAACCAAGCAAAAGACTCATGCTATGAAAGAAAAACAAAGATTTTGTCTAAGCATGATTTAAAAAGTTAACAACTTGGATTGAAAACAAAGGTGAAGAATCCAATCTTAATTAGACCAAAGATTAGAAGAAGAATGGATTCAACACATCATAGTTATTATGCTAAAATATCATATACCAATAGTTTAAACAAAGCACATAACTATGATTAATAAAGGTAGAGCTTACTTGGTGGTTTAACTTAATAATCCAAGCTTTAGCTCTCCTAAATGCCTCCTAGCATTTCCAACTTTATCCCCTTTCAATGGCTCCAAAATGCTCTCAAATGTTCAAGTTTCAAGCCTTGAAAAAGGTTGGAAATGAATTGACTTTATAGCCAAAAAGTAGCCAACGGCTAGTTCTCGGTCGACCGGTAAAGGGGTCTCGGTCGACCGGGAATACACAACGGTCAGAAATCTGACCGTTGGAGGTTTCAGTTCAGAAACTGCAGAAATACCTCCAGTTGTCTCGGTCGACCGAGACCTGCCTCTCGGTCGACCGGCAACACTGCCGGGACTCCCCAAAAATTCCAACTTTTGCATTTTGAAGATTTTCTTTGTAGAATTTTGTGGGTCACTAAACCAAGCTTAAAAACATGTTTTAAAACATTTAAAAACATGAAACACACAAAGCCTAAAAAGATTCAAAGGTTTAAAACCAAAGGCTAGCTTGATTTGATAAAACTCTTTTCAAATGAAAATGCATACAAAAATGATTCTTTTTGTGAAGAATGTATGCAAGGCTCAAACCTACAAACTCAAGATGATTTTCCAAATATAATGCACAAGGATATAGGTTTTCAAAAGAGTTTGGGTTTCAAAACCAATGCATCCAACTTTAAAACCAAAACATGCATAAACCACAAACTTTTCCAAATCTAAAAACCAATGCATGTATAAAACTAGATTTCAAGATATTTTAAATCAATGCATGTGTGTGAATATCAAATGATGCTAAAGTGCAAATGCATCCATCAAATTGCAAATACAAAATACCTAACACTAGGTGCCCCGCACCTCATCTCTCAATCCACCAGTTAGGGTCCACGACGTCAAATAGTTTAAAGAAGGTGATTAGGGAAATGGTTATAGATGCCTTTTCCTTTTTTAAATCGTCCGGGGTGGGGCTCTTGACAAAGTGAAAATGGGTTTGTTGACTAAGATTCTCTACCATGTTTAATTACATGATTTTAAAAAGGTTGTCCATGAATCCGAAAGCTAGGGATGTAAACGGGTACCCGATTCTCCGATTACCCGGAGGTTCCGGCCCGCTAAAAACCGGGTCTGGGTCCTTATTTAGGCCCCGATAAGTAAATGGGTCCAGGTCCGGTTCCACCTTGGTTCGGACCCGTGGGCCCGAGACTCGACATATTACCTCAATTTTCAAAAATCTTTCCTAAAAACCATGTTTTTCTTTAATATCATTTTCTACATAAACCCAGACCCATCACATATATGGTTCTAGTTCCGGTTCTGGAGCCAAGAAATCGGTTCCGAAATGGTTCCGGGTCCGGATCCGGTTTCACCCTCTCCTTAACGGTTCTGGTTCTGGGTCCACCATGGACCAGGACTGGAACCGACCCGTTTACAACCCTACCAAAAGCCAATTATTGGATTTCCATATTTTCAAAAATCTCCAACATTATCAGGCTACTACATTAATAGCAATTTTAGGCTTTGTACATATTAAAAAATGTTCGGTCATTTGATCATCTGATAAGGTCTTAAAAGAAAATGGACGATATACAATACCCAGCTTGCCCCTAACACATGAGTGTGCTCGGATAAGTCACTGGTTTAACGCATTGCCATCCCTATGTTAGAGATATCTTACGAGATAAAAATAGAATTAGGTTTGATGATTCCAAAAAGTGTTTTCGGACACCACCGGTCGAGTAATGAATAATTATTGTGGAAATTAAAGGAGAGAGAGAAAGAATTTATAGTGGTTCGGTCAAGGTGACCTACGTCCACTCCGGAAAGGCAGAGGTTGCCGGTGATTTTAATTACTTCTCAATGTGTAGAGATTACAGGTTTGAATAACACAGGAAAGTGCAAAGATGATAAAATGTTACATGCCCCCCAGTGCCGGTGGGGCTCTTTGATTTATAGTCTTCCCCTAACAGATGGGGATGACTCTTCAGCAACGGGCGCTCCATTCTGGCGGAGTCTTCGAATTGCCCTCGACGGACGAGGCAGGTAGGATCTTCTCCGCAGGACTCAGTAAAAGCAGGTTAAAGGAACGACGTGGTTGCCTTGACTTCGTCGCTTCGTGGATCTGGAACCGGCCTTTAATGGGTGGATTTAGACCCAGGCTTATCACGGACTCGGGTCACTTAGGCCTGACTCACCATCGTGGATTGAGTTACTTGGGCCTGACCCATCATCGTGGGCTGAGTCACTTGGGCCTGACCAATCAAGGTTTGTTTTGGTTTATAAAGATAAATGAGAGGTTAATTAGAGATTTTAGGTTTTAGTTTAAATTTTGAATAGTCTTGTTATTGCATGATGTATAAAGTAAGAGGATTTCCTCTCATGACATCTACTGTGATCCGTGGCCTGGTGGTGATCTCGTGAACCGTCTTATCTTTCATGTTTCTGCAATTGTGGATGTTCATGGCCGGGCCAGGCAGCGTTGAGGAACACCTAGGCCCGGGCAGACTTAAGAAAGATGGGCCTTTAACAAATAAGGCCCGCAAAACTTAGTTCCAAGTCCACCTATTAAATTAATTAGGCCTGGTTGAGCGGGCTACCTACCAATTGCTTGGAAATATATACTAAATCTCAAGCACTCATTAGGTGAGCCAGGATTTGGGCTTTCTATCACCGACACTCATTTGCTATCGTAGAACTTCTAAGATAGGATTAGGTTGGTTTTGGTTGGTAAAGATAAAAAGAGAAATTAGTTAAGAGATTTTAGATTTGAGTTTAATTTTTAAATAGTCCTGTTATGTAATTGTTTTTTTTTTCTTCTCAGAAAAGGGATATTATTGATAATATATATACAGTGTTACAAAAGGTAGCCTCTGTGCCTAAAAACATAAGATTTGATAGATTTGTAGATCGGTTGCTTCTTCCAAAAGTAGTCAGCTTGCTCCCACATTAGGATTGTTTAAAACACGTGTTGTGTGCTTCAAAAGGTTAGTTGCCATACGATGTGCTTCCTGAGTCCGCCCCTTCTCCTGCAAACATCTTTGTTACGTCTAACAAGGCTGGTCCAGGGTGTGTTGCAATTTTTTTCACAATGGCATAAGCCGCCATGGCATGCAAGTATCCGTGTTTATGTTGTTTGAAAGTTCTGCCTTAATACAGGCGGAGGTCCCAATAACCAGATCTCTATTAAAAATCAATTCCCACGTGATTAAACTAGTAATTAAACCTAAATCAGATAGAAAGCAATCAAACCGCACTATGAGAAGGACATAAGATTTGTACGTGGAAAACCCTATTCGGAAAAAAACCACAGGCCTTACCGTCTAGGCCAACAGACAACCAAGTACTATTTGAAATGAGAGTTACATGAGTACTTTCTACCCTTTCTCTGTTGGTGACTCAACCTAAGGACTGCTTTGATCTTATTGACTACCCGTCGTTCACCTTCAACCATGCTTGAGCAAACCGCCTTGAACTCGTCTTCAAGGTGTCTCTACTTCAGGAGAGCAGAACATAATTAATCCCAACGCTTGATCTTTAGCACACGAACTTGAATCTTCTCCGGGGATTTAATCTTTATCAGAAGTACCTTTAGAAGAGTGAGAGAATGGCTATAAATAAGCCTAAACTCGTGTCTCAAGACTTGCGATGCAATTAGGATAGGAAAATTGTCCTGAGAGAAATTAGGAAGGAGTTTCCGGATGCAATACAACTTTTCAAGGTTCGCTCGAGCAGTCAAGGAGTTTGCTCTAGCGAACTCCTCTCTGTCTCAGACATTCAGTGCAGAATGGTGATGGCTCGAGCTGAGATTGAAGTTGGGTCGAGCGATCAAGCTTCTGTGATGGGTTCGCTCGAGCGGATGTAGCATCACTCGAGCGGACTCTGTCAGTTCCCAGGACGTCTGTGCTTCTTTGCAAGGTGATCTTTGAGCAGTCCTTTTCTAAATAAAATTTACAACTTTAGGAGTCCCGGTTTTGTCCATAACCGAATGAACTAGCCAACTAAAACTCTTACAAACTCTCCCTTTGGCAATTCATAGACAAAACACCTATTACATAAAAATCTACCCAAGTTCTAGCACTAAAACTTATCCAGACAAAACTCTTCCAAAATTGTCAAAATTGTCTTGATCTTTGACGCCTTGCAAATCCTGTTCACTAGATCAAGTGCATTATCACAGGAGAATTTTTTTTTTTTGATCATAGCACACGTATATAATAAACATTCAGCACAACCCATTAAAATCCATTACTTAATGATCGGACCCCCAAGTATAGGGTGCAATTGTAGTAATAATCTGGTGAGTCCAGGTCGATCCACAGGGAGCAATGCCTTTTAAGAAACTTTCGAACTTTAACCTGTTCTAATTTAGAAACTAAATCTAACCAAATAAAGAAACTAATTAAATTACAAGAAAATTCCTAAAAACTTAAAATTAACAATTACTACTTTCCAAATAAAAAAAACTAAAATAAGTAAAGAAACCTAGTTTATTCAACCCAATTCTAACTATAACCTGCAAAAGTAACAAACTCATCAAAACAACCAATTTAAAATAAAATAAATCAAAAAAATTCCTAAATTAGATCCCAATTACCAAAATCACTTTTTATGCAAACATGAATGATCTATAATGCTAACAATGCAATTTTATGTAAGTTTCTAAAAATTTGATGCATGCTGTAAAAAAAAAAATCCAAGTATGGGCACTCTTGCACAGGCCCAATTTCGCTGGACTGTACGACTAGCTAGTCTAAGATGATATGAACCTAAATCTAATGGCTGTAACCAATACTTTGATGATGCATGAACATAACAGAAAAAGAAGAATGGAAAAAAGACTTAAAACGAAAAAGATATGATCACCTAAAGATGCCTAGTTAAACCAGTTATGGTGCTAAAATCTGATCGCAGGCTTTCCAACTACCCCCGTTTATGCCTCTGGTTGACACGGTTCCGAGATTAATTTTTGGCTAAAATTCTGGGGTTTTAAAGTCCTATTAATGTACTTTAAATCTACTAATTTTCGGACCAAAACATTCACGTTTACCTAGTTTTTAAATCGCGTACTTTTGTAACACAATTAAGTCAATTCTGCTGAAACTGTGAGGATTTTTCACTATTCTGATACCAAGTTCGAATTTAGTCTTTCTAATCAGTTAATAATCTTGTGATTTCAGCAGCAAAAACCTGCTCTAATGCAATTTCTAAATATGAAGTATGCACAAAGACAGTTTCCAACTATATATTATGCAAGTAATAAAAATAGAAAGTTTCTACTAAATATTGAAAGATGCAAGTTGGGTTTTTAAATATGGAATTTGTAAAAATAAAATAAAATCAGAATATTAAATAAAAATAAAAATAAAAGGGTGGAAAAATGAAGGCGGAAAAGATGTACCAAAGATCTAGAAACTAGACGATCCTACAAGTATTGACAATGCGATAACGATGTCCTCTCTTCTCAGAGTAGGAAAAATTTATGCAAGTGATTATTTGTTGTCTCTCGACTTTTTATCAGTTTATTTTATTTTCAAAATCCTAGATCGATTCATGTGAAATAATTGTCTCCAATCAAAACACATAAAAGAACCAGAATGAGAAATTAACACACTCACATAAAGAATACCCAAAATCAATCCAAATAGTGTCTTTATTTCTTGATCTTGAAGTACAAAAAATTAAGATTCTTCTCTCTTCATCATTCTCTCAACATGTTCTCTCAATCTATGTCTAAAGAATTAGAATGGAGAAGAAGAAGAAGGGACTTAGAGAGAAAGGGTTGGTGTGGAATGGAATGGAGAGAGAGAAGGCCTCCAAAATTTCTACCCAAAAGTCTTGCACGTCCAGCCCTCTTGGCTGGTCTCTTTTTATATATTTTGATGCACCTTGTTGCCAATAATTCCCTTCCTTCATAGGGCTTTTGTTTCCTCTTTTGCCTTGATTCTTTTCTTCATCTCCAAGCTACTCTTCTCTCTTTGGAAAGACTTCTAAATTTGAAAGATCTCCTTGCCTTATTAGGTTTCTTGATGCACACACCTTCCTTGTATAATTCTAAGAATATCTCTAAAAATTGCATGATGATGTAGAGGGAAGAAACTTTCCAAATATTGAGATTTCTTGTAATTCCCGCCTAAAACTGTAGCAGACAACTTCCCGAGGTCATACCTCCCTCAATATAGTTCTGATTTATGCAATCTTGGGCTCCACAGATATTTACTCGGAAAGAGCTTTCCAACGGTGGCTAAATTGCGCCAATCCGACACTCGGTTTGAGAATTATAGCCATTTTAAGTTGCTGCCCCTGAAAAATCCAGGAATAATTGTGCACAAATGGAAGCTTCTATGTTGGCATGCAATGGGGTGTGTGGGACCCATGTTAGACGTCCAAGGCATGCTTGGACTCGTTCCTTACTTGCTTATTAGACTTTCCTTTGACCTCTCTTCTCAAATTTCATCAATGTGGGTCCCATGTTGATTTCTCCTACAAATTGAAAGAAATAAATTTATCATCAATCACTTGTAATAAAATAAATATGAATCATGCATGGGACCCTACATGCCTAATGATGCACCCAAATGACAAACTTTCAAAAAATAGCACATGGGGCCAAAAATAGTATGTATATATTGATGAAGCCAAAAGCTTAATTTTGGGGTGATAAATGAGATGAGAAAAACTTAATTTCACAAAAGTCGTGCACTTCAATGAATTTTGACCTATTTTGACCATGTTTCCAAAAATAACCCCAAATGCATGAAATCAAGAAATTGAGTGTAATCTATGCAATTAAACCTAATTAGGTAAACAAATGCTAATGAAATGATGACCTAATGACCTAGTTTTATTGACTTATCACTTAACTCCCCCTTTTTGTTCATAAATTTTCAAGGGTAAATAGATGAGAGAGTATCACAAAATAGTAGTGGGAGAAAGTCAAAGTTAAAAGAAGGATGTGAACAGTAGAGATAAACTACAAAAACAACTAAAAGTTCAACAAGTCAGAGCAAGCAAAAAGAATTCATAGACAGCAAAATGAGAGAACGCAAAGGACACAATTGCATTTAGTGATGTCCCGGTTGAGCAAGGATTTCAGCTAGAGCTTGATCAACAGAGTTGAAGTGTCTAACCACTGCATCAAATCTTGCTTCAATTCTCGCATTCAAACCCTGCACTTGTGCTACAAGTTGATCAATTCTATCAATCTGCCTCTGTTGCTCCCCCTGACCCTGTACAGCAGGTATAACTTCATCTTCCACTTCTATCTTTGCTCCCTGAATAACTGGTGGAATGTGAGCAGATGATTGAGCAAGTGTGCGAGCATTGATTTGATTCCGAATCCGTTGAGCCGGCTCGTTTGACTTCTTTGGAACTTCTTTCCATAAGAGAAACTTAATGATGAAAGCAGCAAATGGTAGAATGGAGTTATGTTTGGCGAAGAGCATCTTGAAGAAGAAATTTAGGATAACTTGAGGGATGTTCACTTGCTTCCCAATGCCAATGCAATACAAAAGATAGCCATTCTTATGGCTCACATCAGATGTGTGTCCTCTTGGCTCTAAATTGTGGAAACAAAACGTTTTAAAAACCGATATTCTTCTCCACATAGCTTGGCCATGGGGTGTCTTCTCCACATAGAGTAGTGCTAATCATATCATAGTTAACTTGCATTTGATTACCTTCTAGAAAGGGATAATCAGCTCCCTCTACAATCAGAATGTTAAGAAATTCAGAGATTTCAGTTGCTGTAATGTTAATCCACTTTCCTCTAACAAAATTCTTCAAATAATCAGAAGAATCAGGAGAATCAGAAGAGACAAGCTCCATATTGTTGTAGAATTCACGAACCTAATCAGGGTAAATCTCTCTAATGTTAAATTTCAGAAGGGAATGCCAATTTCTATTTGCAATACTGCGACACACTGCTTTTCTAAGTAGAGCCTCATCAACTTCCCTTTCAGTCTCAACAGTTCGTTTCATGAACTGCTCTTGGAAGATGGTAGATTTACTTAGCGAAGGGAAGCGATGACGATGAAACTAAGGCTGAGCTGAAGACGACTCATAATGAGATCTCTTCTTTGGAGCAATTAAATTTTTTTTTGAAGGGAACATCAACCAAATTGTCCAAGTCAGTGAAGACAAGGAAACATAGTAAAAGATCATAGCAAAACTAGTTGCACTCAACCAAGTCCCTGCAGAAAAAAAATTGGGTATAACCACCCATCTCCACATCCCACACAACTACTACAAAAACTCCTCAGAATCACATACAAATCCACAATTGTGAAACACTACTTCCAGCCAATCTCAATCAACTTCTTAGGATTTGAGCAATAAACGAGCATTCATCAGGGTGAGTGTAATCCAGATAAAAGTGAAGAAAAAATCATTCATAAATGCAGTGACCTCCACAGTGAAGAAAAGGTATTAAGCAAAAACCAACACAACAGTTTGATATTGTTGAAAATCATCCAACACAGTTTCAAGATGAAACAATCTCCAAATCAGTCTCCTTTCAAATGAAAATCAATTCTCCAAATTCCAATCTAATAGTCCAATGGCATAGATAATACTCCATTCCAAACCAAGCCCAAAAATCAGAGATGAAATTTGTATCCAAACAAACACTTCAAATGCAATTCACAATAGACAATAGGATGAATGAAAAGAAAGAAGAAGAAATACAAGGAAGTAAAATGAAGAAAGGGATGCTAGAATCCCTAAAAACTGAATTTTCAATGCATTGATTCGTGTAGAAAATAAACAAAATGGAATGAAAGAATCAAATAGAAGATGCATGAGTTTGATGATTTGAGAAGGGAAAAATACCGTTTTAGAGGCTTGAATGGGGTGCGCACAGCAATGGAGGAGGCGGGCAAAAACTTGGAGTCTAGGGCTTGGAGAAAGAGAAAAGGAGAAGAAGAAATAAAGAAAATGAGGATCGGGCGGAATTAATTCGCTGTGGGTTCACTTGAGTGAACTTGAATGGTCGCTCGAGCGAAGTGTCTAAATTTTAAACACTTCAGTGCAGTGCGGCAAAAATGCTCTAACGTCTATTCTTCGGTCAAATCACTCCATGAACAGTAAAAACTTGTTACCGTAAAAGTTTTCGTAAATTTAAGCACACAGTGATAAATGTGAACAATATGACCAAGAAGAAAGGAAAAAAAGAAAGAAACTGAATAAATTGAGTGTGACCCACTCTTCTTAAATCTCCTCGAGATGAACAAAATTGTTGTATAGGGAGCACACCCATCAACAAAAGTTAGACAAAATAGTTCCCCCCCCCCTTTTTTGAATCTTTCGATTTCCTTTTTTTTTTTGTTTCCCTTTTCTTCTAAATTGGCGCTAGGGACGGATTAAACCATCATGAGTGACTTTCACACTAATGAACATGGTAGCCTTCTCCAAATGAAACTTTTCAATCAAGTGGAAGCTTTCACACACATTCTTAGGTAGCCCTCTTCCTTCGGTCTAACCTGATTGCCATAACATCTCTCAAAGAATAAAATCGAAGATAGTTGTGAGAGAATCGAAATCAATCCGAGCAATGCAAAAAGAAATTAAACAAATTTTGGTCATGTGAAAATGTGAATGTGCACTTAAATAAACAAAAATATATGGAGTTTAGAGAATGAGAGAAATCCCTAGAGATTTACGTAGAGATTCAAACCGTGTTGCATCCTATGGTTTTGTGAAAATGTCCGCAAATTGAGCTTCAGAAAAACATAATGCAAAGAAATTATGTCCTCCTCCACAAGATCATGAATAAAATGGTGCCTAATGTCTATGTGTTTGGTTCGAGAGTGTTGTACTGGATTTTTGGAAATGTCAATAGCACTCTGATTATCAAAAAACACATTCATTGTTTCTTGCTCAATTATGTAATCCTGCAACGTCTGTTTCATCTAGAGAAGCTGTGTACAACAACTTCCAGCAGCAATATATTCAGCTTCAGCGGTTGACAAGGATGTCGAGGTATGCTTTTTACTATACCAGGCCACCAAATTATTTCCAACAAAGAAACAGCCACCTGAAGTACTCTTTCGATCGTCAACACACCCAGCCCAATTAGCATCGGAAAAACCAACAATGGTAGCGTTGGTATCTTTGGACATCCAGATGCCATACTCAACAGTTCCACTTATGTATTTCAGAATTCTTTTAGCCGCTTGAACATGAGAGAGTTTTGGTTTGGACTGATATCTTGCACAAACACCAACACTGTAAGCAATGTCAGGATGACTGACAGTAAGGTAGAGAAGACTACCTATCATACTCCTGTAAAGTTTTTCATTGACGTCCATTTCATCATTATCAAGACTGATTTTGGCAGTTGTAAGACCCCGTCCCGAGTGACCTTGATTAGCATTAATTAAGTCTTATTTTAGTTCTAAGTGTGATTAGTAGATTTTGGTTTATTGGGGAATAGAATAGCTTCTGTTATAGCTTTGGGGAATTTGAGTGCCTTTGTGACTAGTGAGGCCCTTTGGGGGTTCCTTTTATGACTTTACGTTTACTTAAGGGTTTATCTGAGATTCTCGTGTTTATTTTTATAATCCCGTTTTACTTTTCTTGTTAATCCCTACAACTTTTATATTGATCCCGTGCCCGTTCGAGGTCCCGAAACCCGACCTTCCTAACATTGAGGGCAAAACAATCTTTTTACATTAAATCTATACCCAAAATTTGATATCTCCGAAACCCAGGAAACATATACTTTTTGGAAACTAGATATTTTGGCGATCACTTTTCTCTGCTTTGTCGAATTCGTTTGAAGCCCAGATAAGCATGATTTCAGCCCACAAAGGATTCTAGTAGTGAGACCCAACTCCATCTTCTATAAAAAAAGAACTCTCTTCTCCCTTTTCCCTTTTCTAGCTCAACTCCAATCTTCTTCTAGGGTTTCATTTTCTTCCTTCTTTTCTTGCTTTCCATCACCAAATCCACTACTAACCTTGCACAAATTGAGAAATAGATATCCTCATCTTCTTCCTCACTGCCATAGCTCTCCATTGATACCATTTTTGGAGAAGACCTCCCATTCCAAGACCCTTTTTGAGCTCACCTTGCCCATTTGGAGAACCTACAAGTAAGCAACCCTCCCCATCTCTTAGATTTGTGTTCCTTTAGCCTTGAAGAGGTTCCATTTTCATTATTGTAAGATTTCCCTTCATATTTCTTGTTTTGACCCATTTAGGGTTTGTTTTTGGGGATTTTGGTTCATAGCTTGGATTCTTGGCTTGGAGGAGTGTTAGAGCTTGTTACTGATTAGCTTGGACCCAACGCAAGTGGATGATTTGATTTTTATGAGTTTTCAATGGTTTTATAAGAAATGTGATTGATTTTATTGTGTTTCCCATACATGCTCATTTATTGCTTTGACTTGAAATGAATACTCATTAGGAGCCTTGAAAGTGCATTTATTGCCATAGAAATGTATTGGTTCATGGCATTCAATTTTCTCTTGTTTTATCTCAAATGTACTCTTATGGGTAGTGGTTTCCTTCCCTTCTTTCTTTGTATTTGGATGTAATATTGTTGGAGGAAGATGGAATGGATGTTGTAGGAGATTTGATGTTGATTTGGATGGAGTTTTGGAACTTCTCATTTGATGTTTAAAGGAGGTTGTAGAAGGAAGAGAATGAGAGGAGAAGAACTGTCCCGAAATCAGTTTATGGACAGTTCGCTCGAGCGAACTTGACAGGTCGCTCGAGCGAAGTGTCCAGAAAAGGGTTCGTGCCATTCCAGTGGACAGTTTGCTCGAGCGGACCCCTTTGTCGCTAGAGCGAACCTTCCCAGAACTCGTTCCAAAGAGTGGTTAGTTCGAGCGAACTGAACTTTTGCTCGAAGCAACCTGATGCTGGATGAGTTCGCTCGAGCGACCTTAACCTCGCTCGCGTGTGGTTAGATGCCCGGCTCGCTACCGTGGTCATGTCCCGTATATTATATGTATATGTATATATATTTAGTTGTTTCTCCTCACCTCTTGTGACTGAGATCAACGCCTTGATATTTCTCCGTCACTTCAGTGATAGAGGACTTAGCTTCGTGTGGTTGCCATCTTGCTCGTTTCCCGTTTCCTTGATTACCTTAGCTGTTGGAGATGCACTTCTCTCTTCGAATTGACAAATGATATCTGGCACAATAGATTCTGAAGAAGATTTCTTTGGACCTACAGGATCTTCAATTGCAGTTATTTCCGTTTTCATCTCATTTCCAGAATCTGGTTCAACCAGACTTTCAATTTCCTTATCTATAACCTGTTCAAAAGATGGAGAAAAAGTCATGCCTTCACCATCAGAAAAATAATCAAATGTTCCTACATCATCTGCAACCACATTTATGGATTCCATGATGACAGAGTGTTTAAGATGAAACACCCTGTAGGCTTTACTCGTCAATGAGTAACCGAGGAGGATTCTTTCGTCACTTCTGGAGTCAGATTTAGATAAGTATTCTCTATCCCGAAGAATGTAACACTTGCTGCCAAAAGTTCTGAAATATTTTATGTTGGGCTTGACTCTAGTCCATATTTCATATGGAGTGGTTTTTGTACCAGGAAGAAGATAGACACGGTTAATAACATAAATAGGTGTGTTGACGGCATCAGCCCAAAACTGTTGAGGAATATTTTTGCTATGCAACATAACCCGTGCCATTTCTTGTACCACACGATTTTTCCTTTCAACCACTCCATTTTGTTGTCATGTTTTTGGTGCAGAAAATTCATGTTTGATCCCATGTTGAGTGCAAAAGGTAGAGAAATCAGAATTTTGAAATTCGGATACATGATAGGAGCCTATTATGGAAACACCTCCAAATTCTTGTCCCTTATCTGCAATAAGCAAATACCATAAGTCATTTAAGACAGTAAAAGTTTCAGACTTATTATGCAAGAATCGGACCCAAGTTAGTCTAAAAAAATCATCATCGGTCAAAAATATGTATTTTTTACCGCCAATACTTTCAAACTTAGTAGGTCCCATGAGATCCATATGTAAAAGCTCTAAAGGTCTCTTAGTGGTAATAGAGTCAAGCTTTTTATGCAGAGCTGTAATTTGTTTTCCTACCTGACATGGGCCACAGACACTGTTCGCGGCTCTTTGGATTTTGGGTAACCCTTGAACTAAATCAAGCTTTAATATTTTTCCAGGTCTTTAAAATTAACAAGACCCAACCTCTGATGCCACAAATCAATATCACTCAACATTCCAGAATTACATTTCATATCTTTTTCTGTTGATACCACATAGCAATTGTCAGAATTTCTTTTATCATGGAGCATAATTTTTCCCTTTTTATCAACAATAATGCACTCAATAGCAGAAAAGCGAACTTCATGCTTGTTATCACACAATTGGCTTATACTCAGAAGATTTGTCTTAAGCCCATCAACCAAATAAACATTCTTCGGTTAAGACATACCTGAAATGGAAACAGTACATTTTCCAATAACCTTTGCCTTACCTCCATCTCCGAAATGAACACTTCCACCATTATAGTCTTCAAGGGATGTAAACAATGCTTTGTTTCCTGTCATATGCCTTGAACAACCACTGTCCAAGTACCACACATCCGAATCTGTAGCACAAACTGCTGTAAGGACCACATTACAGCGTAGGTTAGATTTACGGACCCAGATGGGCTTGTTCCTGACCTGTTGAGGAGAGACATATTGCATGCTTCCATCAATGTCGCTTGCAATGATGTAATCTTTTCTTCCATTGCCTTTAAATTTCAAGGCTCTTTTCTTGCTAATTTTCGACATTCTGACAGATTCTTCTATAGCTTTTGATAGTCTTCATCACCTTCCTGTTCTCCATAAGAAATTTCATTAATATCTAAATCATATTCAAACTTAGATTCCTGCACAGAAGAGATGTTAGAAAGAGCCATGAAAGCAACATATTTCTCGTACTCACTTAAAGGTGAATTCGGTTCAGAAACTCCTTCATCAGATTCCTCATCCCAAGCAACATTTAAAGCCTCACCTTTGTTCTTTTCTCTGCGATTTGCACATTTAGAGGCAGTGTGGCCATATCCTTGGCATTCAAAACATTTGATTGGCTTGGGTGCACCCTTAGATTGATTCTGTTCAATTTTAGGTAAAAATTTTCCTTTTGAGGGTGCCTTGGGATTCGATGAATCCTTATTTGTAAAAGCCTTTTTATTTTTCAAAATCTTTTTAAGCTTTCTAGCAAGATATGCCTCAAATTTTGCATCATCAAAATCACTGCAGGATCACTAATTTCAGGGTCATCCATTGAATTTGAAGACACTAGAGCAATGTCGTTTCCTTTTTTCTGTTGATCATGGTTTCCCTCGAAAGTTTGCAAATTTCCAACAAGTTCTTCAACTGTTATAGAATTGAGATCCTGATGCTCCTCAATGGAAACTACTATTGGAAGAAAATATTTTGGGAGAGACCTCAAAATTTTCTTAACGGTTTTAGATTGAGGAATAAGTTCTCCCCGGGAAAAGCATGAATTAACAATTTTAGTCAATTTTGTATTGAATTCATCAAAAGTTTCAGATTCTTTCATCCGAATCGTCTCAAAAGCAGTTGTCAAGTTTTGGAGTTTAGTTTGCTTGACAGTGTCTGTTCCCTCATGAACAGTTTGTAGAAGATCCCTGGTTACCTTTGCAGTAGGGCAAGCAGAAACCCTATGAAATTCAGTTGCAGTAATTCCATTATAAATTGCATTAATGGCCTTATGATTGCTGTTGGACTTAGTCTTTTCATCAGCAGTCCATTAGGCTTTGGGTTTCAGTATAGTCTGCCCTTCAACAACAATGGTGGGATCAGTGTTTCCCTCCACAACTATGTCCCAAACTTGGTCATCAATAGCCCTAAGAAAAGCAATCATTCTTACTTTCCAGTAAGCATAATTGGTTCTATCTAAAAGAGGGGGCTTAATAGTAGATGTTCATTCTTTATTGATATCCATTAGAGATAAGTAAAAAATAGATCACACAATAGATTAGTGTAACCTGCTCTGATACCAATTGAAAGTTATGCCTTAACACAGGCGGAGGTCCAAATAACCAGATCTGTATTAAATATCAATTCCCACGTGATTAAACTAGTAATTAAACCTAAATCACATAGAAAGCAATCAAACCACACTATGAGAAGGACACAAGATTTGTACGTGGAAAACCTTACTCAAGAAAAAACCACGGGCCTTACCATCTAGGCCAACAGACAACCAAACACTATTTGAAACGAAAGTTACAAAAGGACTTACAACCCTTACCCAGTTGGTGACTCAACTTAAGGACTGCTTTGATCTTGTTTACTACCCGTCATTCACCTTCAACCGTGCTTGAACAAACCACCTTGAACTTGTCTTCAAGGTGTCACTACTTTAGGAGAGCAGAACGAAATTAATCCCGACGCTTGATCTTCAGCACACGAACTTGAAGCTTTGAAGGGAATGAATGGATCTCTCAAAATCATCTCTGTGGATTTAATCTTTATCAGAAGTACCTTTAGAAGAGTGAGAGAATGGCTATAAATAAGCTTAAACACGTGTCTCAAGACTTGTGATGCAATTAGGATAGGAAAATTATCTTGAGAGAAATTATGAAGGAGTTTCCGGATGCAATACAACTTTCCCAAGTTCGCTCGAGCGATCAGGGAGTTCGCTCGAACGAACTCGGCTCTGTCTCGGATGTTCACTGCAGAATAGTGATGGCTCGAGCAGAGATAGAAGTTGGGTCGAGCGATCAAGCTTCTGTGATGGGTTCGCTCGAGTGGATGTAGCGTCACTCGAGCAAACTCTGTCAGTTCCTAGGAGGTCTGTGCTTCTTTGCAAGTTGATCTTTAAGCAATCCTTTTCTAAATAAAATTTACAACTTTAAGAGTCTCATTTTTGTCCATAACCTAATGAATTAGCCAACTAAAACTCTTACATTGTTCCAAATAATGAAGGAGTCTCCTTCAAATATTACATCTTGGATACCAAGATGAAGATAGAGTTGTGCGTCCCGTAGGAAGGCAAGAAGTTTTGCCTCAAGGGGGGTTTCAACAAAAGTGGCAGTAGCGGAGGCCTTGATGATGGATCTGTGTAGTTGCGGAGGATTCGTCCGATGCCAGAGGTTGAGGTCTGGTTATGTAATTGTCATTACTAGTATAAATTGAGAGGAACACTTTATGTTTCGTTTTCTTTTTTAACCCACTCAACGAGGCTGGGATCCCTTTAGAAGATACTCAGTGTTCACCACATGGAGAAGTTGGATGTTGAACTTAATGTTCGGATAAGGGTCGAACTTGATGGAAGTGAGATAATATTAAATTGTTTTTATTATCTCACTTTTACATGTAATGCTATCTCAATGCAACTGAATTTGAAAACACTGTCGAACCTGCTCGAGTTTAGTTTTTTCTTTTGAGTAAATGATTGAGTTTAGTTGGCCCTATTGCCCTTAGATGAAAATGGTCTTTTGGTCATTTTGCCTTCCAGACAGGAATCGTAGACATGCATTGGTTCTACCACCAATGAAGGCAAAATACCACCTTTCACTAACCTGTCAATCCTGTTTAGGTTTATATGACCTAGCCTCAAGTGCCAAAGTTTTTTTGGATTAGATGAATATAACTTCCTCTTTAATGATGGTCTATTAATTATTTCAGTATCATGTATCTCATACATCGTGGGAGTTAACAAATAAAGCTCATTGGTTACCTTGCAGGAACATATAAAAGTACCATTCCTCTTTATGACAACTTCAGTACCAAAAGTAATAGAACAACTTTTATTCACCAAACTAGAAACTGAAATTAAATTTAGTCATAAAGACGGTACATATAATGTGTCTGAAAAAACCAATTTATTATTTGAGAAACATAAAGTAATGACTCCCACTAAAACAGCCTCCGCCTTAGCGTCAAATCCTAGGTTGACAATGATTTCTCTGCCACTAAGCCTCCTGGTTTCCCTGAACCCCTGCAACGAATTACATATGTGATTAGTTGCACCGGAGTCAACACACCAGGATTCTGAAGTACCAGTTGCAAAACTAACTTCAGAAATAAGTGACTCAATCATAC
Organism: Cinnamomum chago; assembly: GCA_038049695.1. Lineage (NCBI taxonomy): Eukaryota > Viridiplantae > Streptophyta > Magnoliopsida > Laurales > Lauraceae > Cinnamomum > Cinnamomum chago. Next base: position 20,887,965 of record CP142462.1, on the reverse strand, counting down.
CTGAGGTCTTCTTCTTAGACAGATAATCTAGACAATTCCTTTTCCAATGTCCTGTCCTACCACAATGGAAACACTTTTCTTTTATCCCTGGTCCCTTAGCCTTGGCCACACCACCATTAGGACCATTTTCCACCTTAGGACCCTTTGAAACTGATTTATTTTTGCCTTTCCGCCCTTTGCCTTTCCGATTGGACTTGGCGTCTGACTTTTCTGTCATCAGGGCAGTTGGCTTCTTCTTCATAAGCCCTTCAGTCACCACCAGCTGGCTAGACAGCTCAGCCAGAGTCAAATTTATCTTATTCATATTATAATTAACCTTGAAATTGTTGAATGATTCTAGTAGTGACTCAAGGATTATGTCAATCTGCGATTCTACATCAATTGCAGCCCTCAGTACATCTAACTCATTCAATGAGTCCATCATTTTCAACATGTGTTCCTATACTGATGTACCTTCAGCCATCTTGGTGCTAATGAGCACCCTTATAGCTGCCTGCCTAGCATGCCTGCCCTGTTCCGCAAACATCTCCTTTAAGTTTGATATTATATCTTATGCAATCTTATAGGATGGATATTGGTGTTGCAAAACACTAGACATGGATGCCAGAATGTAACATCTGGCCATCTCATCGTCTTTGGCCCATTTGGTGTAAAGTTCATTTTATTTTTCTGATGCATCCGGGCCAGGCTCATCAAAGGGGGGTTTTGGTAAGGACATATTTATATCCTGAAGCAGTCAGGACAATATCCAGGTTCCATTTCCAGTCTACATGGTTGGATCCCACCAACTTGTTCTGGTTGAGGATGGTCACAAGTGGATTGAAAATATTTGAATTCATGCTTGAAATACTGTAGCACATAACCATACATTCAATTAATGAATATAAATGACATTAGGGTTTAGTATTCTACCAAATTTATGTGGGAATCCTCATAACCACTAAATTTAGAATACATCGGAATCCCAATCTCCGGGGTATATGCCTTCTTGGGGAGTACGAATACCACCTAGATTGGTGCATATCAAAGTTGGTCAAAATTAGGATTACGACTAACTATCCATGATCCCCATCATTCATTATTATCTATTTCATACCAAATAATGTATGACTCCCGATTAACTTTGGTTTCTAAAATACATGAGACAAATCCTTGGGGATACTACATCATTATTTTAGTTAAGTGTGACCCACAAACTAGCATTGCATGACAACCGTTGCGAGCAGCTCCTCCTTGGGGAGTGGGCCCCCGCCCCGTCTCACTAACACTATCCATAGGAAATCCATATCTAGTAACCAGACAAGTAAAAGCCCTCCGTGGGGAACGACCATTCTCAAGATGGCGCGAGGTTAATACTTTCCTTACAATGGACCTATGATGGAAAACCATGGGGATTTCTAAATATAAATGCCCCGCCCCCACTTAATATTTTAGAATTGAGGATTTCCTTATAGGTATATGGGCCCACATAAATAGACATCAAATCGTGTCATGATATGACCAATGATTGGTTCCAAGTCAAGTTATTTTAAGGAAAGTTCACTTTCTAAGACTAGTGTTACCAATGGATCCATCTCATGGGTCCACCAACACTAATTAGAACTCTTTCCAAAAATTAATTTGATTTGACCAATTTTGGAAATTGCTATGTTCGGATCAGATTTGGAAACTTTCTAAAACGAGCATTCATCCATAAATAGAAAGTGCTGAAATTAGAAATTAATCCTCTCCTCCACATGGCCCAAACAGAATAGACTTATTGGACTTCTAGACTTTCCAAAACTTTCGGATTCCTTAAACTCTTTAGGCATCTCCAAAATGCTTTTGGTAATCTTCGAACTCTTTGATTAGGAGTCCAACTTCACTTTCTTTCTTCGTCCGGACATCGCCAGAATTTACAAATTTAGAAAAATTACATAAATTATTATGCCTCAATTATGAGACTTACATGGTAATCTAAACATGAAAATAAAAGGGCTGTAGGGAAATTCACCATGCCTTGCCCTTTCACGGGAAACCAAGGAAACCATTATGCCCTTTACAAGTTGCCCAAAATAACCATCAACCATATAAAGAAGGTAAAAGACTTGTGGGCTACATGGAGAGGACAAGATCACCTGCAAGTTAGTATCACATACAACCAAGCAACTCACAAAACCAGGCTGCCAAAACCATAGTGGAACGATAAGATCGTAAAAGAAAATTCGGATTAAAAAAAATTAGAAATTTTTTGTCTGCAGTCAGCTAGCCGACCTGACGAAGACCCAAAATTTGGGTTTTTCCAAGTTTTAGCCAATTGATCCCAAACTCTCTCTAATTATTCCAAATACCATCTAATGGCTTCCTACCATCCTTCCATCATAGTTAAACCCTTTTGTGACATTCCAAACATGGATCTACTACAAAAAGTAAGCAAACCCAATCATAACCGATCTTTACATAGCCCTACTTCTATCCTCTTCGCATCTCATGCAAAGATTAGATCTAGATTGCTGATCTAACATGATTAGAGATGAGGTATGACTCTGATACCAATTGTTGGAAGTAGGTGAGCCACATGGATAGGTTTTTCAAAACTTTTGACCCACTTGACTCAGGGATCAAGTACCCATAAGACCATAAACCACATCCAGGATGCAATCCCTCCATCTCATCAATCATGTACATCAATAAAACCTATCTAAAAGATAGAAATCAGCAGCACCATGCGTCCAAAAATAATCCACAACAAATAGAGAAGTAGATTATACATTTGGAGCCCGGTAGTGCTCTAATGGAGAAGAAGACTTGCTAGTTGAAGAAACTCTTTCTTTTAAGCAAACTTAAGATCTCCAAGACCTTGTTGTCTTCCACATTATAACCCACTATCAGATCTCTTTTCTCAAGAAGATTGGTGGAAACTTCAAGAGAAAACCCTACTAGAAACTCCAAGGAACTAGAAGAGAACTAGAATAGAGAGGAGAAGAGAAATAGAAGTGCAACTCTTACACGTTAGGGGTTGGGCGTGCAACAATAGTATGGGACGTCCAAGGGGGTTATTTCCCCTTTTTATAGCCCTTAAGCAACCTCCTTCCCTCCTCTTTTACTAATTGAAATAGAAGTCTCACTTCTACACAAATTAGTAACTTACTATTACCACTATTAGAAGTCCTACTTCAAATAGAAATAGTAACTTTCTAATTCCTTCCTTTTGGAGTTCAAGTACGATTAGTATCTTTCTAATAACTTGGGTTAGCGTGGGGACCACTATGGATTCCATAGAAAGCTGGCTCCAATTGGGACACCGCGGCCCCACATCTCATGTTCAATTCGAGCCCACAGTTAATTGCAAATTACACCGCTATATAAATGAAATTGCACTCCAGTCTTTGGAATAAATTACAATGAAGACCCTAAACTTCCCAATTACCACAACTAGCCCCTCTATCAATATCCATGGATCAATTGGAATAAATCTGTCTCTTCCAATCTTAGATCCACATCTTATTATCCTTGAGCCCTAATTAATCACAATGATCATCATTACCATCCAATTAACTCTTAATCGAGATGGGTGCGCACTTACTAATGATAAATCCATTAATTGGCACAAGGGGATAATACAAATAGATTCCATCTTGACCATTGAATGTTCCCACAGTCCTACTACTATGTACCCAAGATACCGATGTGTTGACCTACAGTTGGCCTCACTCATTGGTGACTCAAAGCAAATGAATAGATAAAAACTTGAGTTCATCAATGTCTCAGGATTGTGAGCCTATTTCTAGGGAATTATGAGAGGAGACATTAAAATTGAAATGTACTGGCACCATGATCTAGAATCTTACATTCTGATAATCGAGACAAATCACACTATCTCATAGTGATCGAAGTGCTGCAACCTTATCAGATGAGATGCCTAGTCTCATCACTGGTCGTGAACATATTTAAGCATAAGATTTGTGACACATGTCTTCCGTATGTGGATCTCATCCATATACATATATCACATCTAATATACTAATGGGACCCGGTTCATCTCATGAACCATCACTACTAGAAAAAAGGGTTTTTATATCGGCTAAAAACCGATATAAAAGACCTATTATATCGGTTTTTCAGTAAACTTCAAACCGATATAAGTACCCCCGATATAATAAATAACTATAACCGATATAATATGTGTATTATTTCATATCGGTTTTTGGACAATTGATGTCTTTTGAACCTGAAATTATAACACATATTACTGTAAAACCGATATAAAAAAAGTGAAACCGATATAAAAAATATTTATAATATCGGTTTTTGGAGAACTGATGTGTTTAGAAACTGAAATTATAGCATACATTACTGTAAAACCGATATAAAAAAGAGTGAAACCGATATAAAAAATATTTATAATATCGATTTTCGGAGAACTAATGTGTTTTGAAACTGAAATTATAGCATACATTATTATAAAACCGATATAAAAATTATTTATAATATCAGTTTTTTAGGATTGTATTATATCGTTTGTTCTGTAACCGATTTAATATTATATATGCATTTTTTTTTATAAATAGTCATTCTAAAAAGGGTCAGGTGACCGTGGCGGCTAGCCGCCCTTTGCAAGGGGGCTAGCCGGCAGACCCACGGTCAGCTTTCCAGTAAGCATTTTTTTTTCAGGATGATTTTCTGTGCTTCCTGCGGCTAACCGCTAGTGCACCTACGGCTAGCCGCAATGCTAATCGTGGGATTACGGTTTGATTTCCAGAGACCGGTTTTTTCAGAACCATCTTGCGGTCACCCCTGCGGTTGCCTCACGGCTAGCCCCCAACTTTTCCTGTGGCTAGCCGTGAGCAATCCTGATTTGAATTTTCTGACCAACTTTGCCTCACGGCTAGCCCCCAACTTTTCCTACGGCTAGCCGTGAGCAATCATGGACAAAAGCATGTGAAACTCATTACTGGAAGTACACACCAGTGCTGGAGTCATGCAAAAGGTGAAATGGACCCTGTTTTCCTGTCCGACCCCACTAACCGACCAGCCCCTTTTGCCCATGAAGGAGACTTCTCATTTGCTGTCTTTACATGATTCTCACCTCTGCAAAAGTAAAAGCCAATGTGCAATGCTAGGATCATTGTGATATATCCTAGCAAATCTAATCTGACGGGAATAAACTCACATTGACCATTGGGGTGGAAAAGAGGTGGGGCCCATCAACACTAAATGCAATCTCCACCCATTGATGGTCTTGACCCCAAAAGTAGTAAAGTGGCCATGCATGCACCATTAGATTTTTAGAATATATATATATATATATATTTATAGCATTGAAGAATGGCCACTGTAATGGGTGTCAGTTGGAAGGGTCGAATCTCCAAGGTCCCACTTGCAAATTGCAAGAAACATGACTTGGGTGCTATAAGGACAACTAAATGAAAGTAGAAATAGAAAGGCAAGATAGTGAGAATATCTGCACATCACGCTTGTTATTTCTCGATGCCAAGTTAGTTAGAACTAATCCACTGCACTGTCAAGAGAGGGAAAATCTTATTTTATATGGGTGAGACTTGAAGGCTGCAAGAGCATTAAGGCAATAAGACATAGGAAAACCAAGGGTCAAAATAAGTTAGTCAACAGTCTCTAGTTATCATCTAAAACCAAACAACAAGCAATGTCCAATGGAGCTGGATTTTGCAAGGTGCCAAATCTACAATTTCTTTTGCATTTGAGTTGCCAATGAGTCCCACCAATAACCATGTCACCTGATGAGGCCAAATCACACATGACACTTGCAAAGTCAGGCGAGTGGGGTTCTTTACAAGGGGCTAAATTCCAAACAATGTAAAATTTAACACCAAGTCCATGAGATATATACTGCATACTAACAAACATAGACAAAGAATAAAGAATACGTAGTAATCACAAACAATAATATTAAATGACATCTACTATCACAAAGCTTAACAGATTCAGAATTATCCACTAAATTAATCACCCACACATATTTTCCATCTCTCTTGACAAAAAGAAGTAAAGGCAAAAGGAAAAAACAAAAAGCAAAAACTCAAATAGTCATCATTCAAATAAAATCAGAACCTATATGATTTCATATGCTATCAAGTCAAAAAAAAAAAAAATAAAAAAAAAATGAAAGCAAGTGGAAAAATTCATCTTCAAAGCCCTGGCAAGTCAGAGAATTCACCTGGCAAACATTGCTACATGGTCCTTTCCACTTTCACAGGTGTTTGATTCACATGAGTCTCAGTCCACCCAGCATCCACACTCCCATTCAAACCAATAACGAAATCTCTAGTAGTGATGTTTTGTGCATGTTAGAATTCACATAAAAAGGAAAGAAAATTTTAAGGAACACATATGGAGTGACATCTGTATTCTAGCTAATGTACCGGGACATGACAAAACTGGGACAGCTTCTCTTTCACATTTTCTTCCAGTGGCTGTCCAATACATTCAATTCAAACAAATATCAAACTAGAACACAATCACACAAAACATACAAATGAGAGAGAGAGAGAGACCTTAGCACTGCAACAAGCTAAGATGTTTGGCGTCAAACCCAGTCCTCTAAGTCCCTGTACACTATGTTGAGTTGGCTTAGTTTTCTGAATGTGGAACAATCAAAGCACCAATCAAACCCAACTAAGTCGTTTATAAATGAAAATATTTCAAATTAATGAGCCAATTTTTAAACTTCCCATCACTACAAATATCCACAAACACACCAGCTATGTTATACATAAAGCCAATAACTACCTGCTCGCCAACAACGTTCAAGACGGGCACAAGACTGACATGAACAAGGCAGAAGTTTCCAGGACCTGCAAGAAAAATAGGTGCACAATTTATTTTATTTTTTTGAATGATTACACAATTAATTATTTAAAATTTTTAAATAGGTACACAATTAATTATTTAAGAAGAAAAACAGCCGAGTGTAACTCAGAGCAATCTGTGCTCAATAAAACTCCCATACCTACATGATAGGAAAATTGCCCCAAAGCTTCAATGAATGGCATGGATTCAATGTCCCCTGCAACAAAAGAATCGTTTTCTCATACCATAAAAAACTAAATGCTTCATAGTCCCTGGAGTTTGCAAACCACAAAACCTGGAAATCACTTTTACCTATGGTCCCACCCAATTCTATGACACAAACATCAGTTGGACCTTCCATTCCATCCACAAGTATCATTGCAACACGCTCAATGCACTCTTGAATGGCATCTGTAATTTGAGGCACAACCTGAATGGGAACAAAGCGTTCAGGATTTTTGCTAAAGGAGAGGAGAAATGCTAGAATAACCCAAGGAAATGCTTAAGATAAAAACCTGGACAGTCTTCCCCAGGTAATCACCTCGTCTCTCCTTGTCAATAACAGACTAAATCACCAATAACATAACCAGGTGAGGAAATGATTGACTTTAGATGTTAGAATTTTGGATAAACCAAGAGCACGGTGTTTGCTCAGTTAGCAAATACTTAAAGATTTTAAATAAGAAATTAAGGGGCCATAGTCATAATCTGTTCAAACTGTGAGTTACAATTATCCATACCTGGTAAATCTTCCCAGTGGTGATATTGTTGTTGTTCCCAGTGGTAGCCTATCTATAACCTCAGACAAGGAGATCCCATCTCCTTTCCTCTTCATCATAGTAAGAGAAGCTCTTATTAGGATGTGAGAGACACTATAGGGCCAACTTCTTTAGAGACTTCTTATGTGGGAACAACCAGATCCAAGTCTCTCATTACAATTTGCTAATAATACTCTAGCTTTCTGTGTTGCTACAAAAGAAGATCATGTAACAAACATTAATGCCGTGTCGAAATGTATTGCAGTGAAATCCAAACAGAAATCCATATTCACAGAGACAGAACTAATTCGTGGTGCATAAGTGACTCCTTGCCTTCATAGTTGGCCAACACCTTGGGATGCAAGAATGGAACTGTTCCTACAACCCACATTGGGCTGCCGCTATGGGTGAACAATGCTTCTAAGAAAGACGTTAAGTATCATTCCTTAATCATAAAAATTCACTTGTACTGAAGAAAAGGGTTGTTTCGTCAAGCGCTACACCTTGTAGCAGATTCAACTTGCAACTACAATCCCACCATTACACCAGTTAAGTTTAAATGGCTACCCCCATGATTTCAGTGTTGAATTCTAAACCAGTAGTCACACAAACAATAACAAGACAGAATCAGTCAACAAGAAATCCGGAATTCTCCCCTCCCTGTCTGTTGCATAGTTAAAAAAAAAAAAAAGAAAACCTCCAAATTCTCAACATCAAACACTCTAAAAACCCCTAATTCCCCAATCCAAACCCAAATTCATCATCAATTGAGAAGAAGAATCTCACCTTTCCGAGCGTGTTAGCAAGAGCTACACCAGCCACACCTGCTCCAACAACGACTACATCAGTGCCGCTATCTTTCCCTCTGCATTCTCCTTCTGCAGAAGATTTCTTCTCACTGCTCGCAGCACAACACTTCTCCTTCTCCTTCTCCTTATTCTTTCCTTTGAATCCGGAGAAGAAGAAAAACCCTAGGAAAAACGCAAGCATCCCTCCTAACAGATATTGCTGCTAACAGAATGAGAACCCATTCTCATCATCCCACCACCTCAACTTCACCACTACATCAACATCTCTCTATCCATCCAATCAAGCCCAAAAAATCCAGCACAAACCAAAACCATCATTATCATTTGTTAATCATCTTCACCAATCAACTGGCTTCATCATCTTTATCACCCTCAGTGCATCTTCTTTCCTCTCACCCATGAACCCACTTACTCATCAAACACCATTCCGAAACCAACCCATTTGAAGTGTATGCCAGATAGAAACGAAGAGAGAAGAGATGAGAAAGTTACTCTACCTGTAGAGAGGGGAGAGATGCAGAGGCAGCAACGGCAGAGAGGGTCTGAGCACAGGCAGCGGCGCGAGAGAGGGAGACCATTTTCTTTCAGATCGGTTTCGGACGAGCAGAGGCAGCGGCGTGAGAGAGGGAGACCGTTTTCTTTCAGATCGGTTTTGGGCAGAGAGAGAGAGTGAGAGAGAGAGAACAGAGAGATCGAACAGAGAGATCGAGCGAGAGAGAGAGAGAGAGAGAGAGAGAGAGAGAGAGAGAGAGAGAGAGAGAGAGAGAGAGAAATAGCAGAGAGAGTGAGAGAAGCGCAGATAGAGAGAGAGAGAGAGAGAAAAGAGGGAGAGGGAGAGAGATAAAAGAGGGCTTTTGGTGGGAGGCGGGAGAGGGAAAAGCGCAGATCGAGAGAGCGGAGAAAGAAGGAACGATGGAGAAAGAAAGAGAAGGGAGGGAAGGAAAAAAAAGGAGGGAAAGAAGGAGTGAGCCCGCGCGAGCGATTAAGGGATTTGAAGACCGATGTAAAATCATTGGGTATATAATATCGGTTTCATAATAACCGATATAAAATATGTATATATAACTGGCAGTTAGCCGCAGGTGCACTAGCGGTTAGCCGCATGTGAACTGGCGGTTAGCCGTAGGTGCACTGGCGGTTAGCCGCAGGACGTGCTGAAAAGGGAGGGATTAAGGGATTTGAAGACCGATGTAAAATCATTGGGTATATAATATCGGTTTCATAATAACCGATATAAAATATGTATATAAAATATCGGTTCCATAATAACCAATATAAAATATGTGTATACAACCGATATAAAATATGTGTATATCATATCGGTTTTATAATAACCGATATAAAATATATGTATACAACCGATATAAAATATGTGTATATAATATCGGTTTTATAATAACCAATATAAAAGATTGCAATTAATATCACATATTTTTCTAACCGATATTATATATAGAGATTATTATGTCGGTTCCTGTGTAACCGATATAAAAAAAAATTGACCGATAAAAAAAATATTAACCGAAATAAAAAACCTTGACTGAAGATATTATATCGGTTATATGAAAAACCGATATAGGGCAGTTTTTGCAACCGATATAAAAACCCTTTTTTCAAGTAGTGCATCATGTCATATGTATTGGTCATGTGCATTAAGTAATAAAACACCATTCATCTCATGAAAGGAAAGCATGCTTTTATTGATAAATAAAGAAATTAATCAATTTATTACATCATCTGATGGATTGAGACCACACAAACAAACAGAGACTACACTCAGCTGTACCAACGTAATCGTCAAAGAAGCCTATTTTGATATTTGAACAAAGAGGACCCACCGTTTTGATAATCACATGGACAGAGGCCAAACTCAACCGTACCTGCATGATCATGTTAAACACGTCCCTGTTGCAGGTTTTGTTTTGTTGCAATTTGATAGGATGCATTCATTTTCATATCTTGACCTCTCATTCTCTCATGAAGTTCTTAATTCAGTTTTTCAAGTCTCAAATAGTTCTATCTTTGAAAATCTTTTTAAGCTTTCCAAATGTTTTCACTATAAATCCATATTTTGGTTTGAATGTTTCATGGCATTAAAATTCATTTTTCATCCTCTTTCAAATCATGATTCAAGCTTGATCAATGTGCCTCAAGTCCCCTGGAAAGAAGCCCTCTTAGTTCCAAGTTTCTAAAAATTACAGAATTTCAGGGTTGCCTCCAGGTCGACCTGCCAGTGTGGCCGGTCGACCGGGAAATTGGGCCGTTAGCCTCTCCAACGAGCATTTTTAGAGCCGTTGTGCATACTCGGTCGACCCGGCCCTGTACCAAGTCGACCAGGCACTAGCCGTTGAGAACCTTTTCTTTATAAAAAGTGGCTTTTTGTTTGGAAAAAGTTGCTGAGCTTTGGAGGACTTTTGAGGCCAATGACTTACAACTTTTCAAGAGTATTATTGAAGGGATTATGAAGCAAATACATTGATTCAACCTTTGATCTTCTAATGGGTGTGCTCTCTTTATCCTAAGTTCTAAAACCATGCTTTGTTTCTAAATCTTTGTTTTCTTTAATGCATGATTTAATAGATGTCTATCATTTGATTTTTTGCTTTTCTTAACATGCTTAGAACTTTAAAATCTCATAGCTTTATGAATCCATCATATAGTTTGTATCTCACATGAGGCTATTTTCTTGTTTCAAAACTAACTTGTTAGATATAAGTTTCTCTTCTTTAAATCAACACTACTAGAAAAATGAGCTTTTGCTCATGAGAAGGCGGGCAGCCGCCTGTGGCGGTCGCAAAAGGTCCATTAGCGACCGCCACAAGCGGCCGCAATAGACCAATTGGCGGTCGCTAATGATGAAGTATATTCATCCTCGCGCCAAGCAATCCCTTTTCCTTCCCACTTCTTTTTCCCCTGCTCCCGCGCTCTGCATCTCCTGCTCCTTCTCTGCGCGCGCGTCCTTCTCCTTCTCTGCCTCGATCGCTCATCTCTCTCTCTCTCCCTTTCCTCTCTCTCTTCTCTCCCTCTCCTTCCCTTCTCTCTCTCTCTTCTCTCCCTGCGTTCAGTACCGTCTCTCTCTCTCTTCTCTGCCTGCGTTCAGGACCAGCCGCTAGCGCTGATCCTCCGATCCCTTCCCACTGATTCTCTCTCTCTCTCTCTCTCTCTATTTGCACGTCCCTCACCTCACGGCGTCGTCTCCTTCGGCATCTCCCTCGCCAGCGCATCCTCACGGTCTCTCTCTCTCCGGCCGGCATCCATCAGGTATTTATCACCTCACACGCACACACACCCTAAATCCCTAAATCCCTAAATCACTTTCTCTCTCTGCCTCTCTCTCACACATCAAACCCTAAATCCCTAAACTTCTAACTCTATCCCTGATTTTTTTTTTAATTTTATCTTCTCATATTTCCATATTTTTTTGATCTGATTTAAATGTGGTTAGATCTCCAGTTTCTGCAACACTACCACAAATTGGTTCGAGAATTTATCTAACGTGGGGCATCTTGTGGAGTTTTCCTGAGGTGATTTCAGTAAAATGCATATTTCTATTCTCTATTTCATTCTTCTCGGTTGTTGTTGGATGTGTTTTGGGTGCATTCAGTACTGTAATAGCATTGTGGTTTGCTGTTCTGCAAGTGCTACTAGAGCTCTTTGGTTAGTTTTCATGGTTTCTTTGATGGGTGATTTTGAATTTATCTCTTTTTTTTTTTGTGTGTGTGTGTGGTTTGAGAATTACCTCTCATCTCTCCCAACTACATCTTCTTCTTCCTTTTTGTCACAGTTACCATATCTGTTATTTTTTAGAATAACCTTTCATCTCTCCTAATTATCTTTTCTTCTTCTTTTTTCTCACAGTTACTGTATCTGTTGTTTTCTTCCAATTTGAAAGGGGACATTAGATTTTGACCTTTGAAGTCATCAGCGGGTAAGACTACTACTATTACTACTGCTTCGTGATGTGAACTAACAAATGTCATTTGCTATGTAGTACATATTGCAAATGTTTAATGCAATGCCTAAATGAGATATTTGCATGGATATGAGGTTCCTGATAGCTCTTTATTTGTGGACATTTGACAAGTAAGTGAAGGAAAGCCACAGTGAGATCATTCCAGGTCTTTTTTTTTTATCACTTATGGATGACTTCCGAGTGCTTGATCCAAAGATTCAATGAGGTCTTTTTACCATGAAAGTTAAATTGTTTGATGGAACTTTTTAGTAAGAATATAAGATATTACTACTGAAATGCTTGCCAACTGTTTGAATTACTAAGTAGGAATGCAAAAAAGATGATTCTACCCTTATTTAGTTTGATGTTTGTTGATGGATTTCGATATAGAGTTTCAAAGTTTCAAATAGCAGGAGCTCTTTGGTCCCTGTTATCACAGTTGGACCTGAGTTCCAACCACCAGTAGGTGTTGTCTTCACTGCTGGTTCTGAGTTCCAACTACTGGCTGTTGCAAAACAGTGTTTTTGTCCTCTGTTTGCACCATATACACACATACTTGGTTCTTTTCATCTCTATTTAATTATTTATGTATTATACTTGATGCATAGGCAATAAGTGTTATGCAGTTGCTATCCATCCCTTCTAGTTTTATTTCCTCTTATTTAGACTTTTTGTATTATTTTTATATATTATTTATAGTGTAAAAGATGCAACATTTTCCTCTCTAAAGTGACTCAGGTGCCTGCCAACTGATTTATACAGGTAGTTTGCATTTATATGAAACTTCAAGGAGATGGGGTTATCCAAATATCTTTTTAATTGGATAATTATTTCTCTTTTTAATTGGATAATTATTTCTCCCAATTTCTAACAGGATAAACTAATAGTATTTTTTTTATGTGCATTTATTTTTGTGACTCAAATCCAACAATGCTTAATAGTCAATTTAGTGTTAAATTGAAAATGATATCAATTCATAAAAGCAAGGTGAATGTAAATGTTTTAAGGTCAGGAACAGGCCACATGTCTAATATGTTTCAATTATTCTTAAATTAGGTTGTTTGTATTTTATTTTATTTTATTTATTAGTTATTTTGTATTTAATTAAAATAAAAAAATTCTCACTAAAATTAAGTATTATACTATAAAAGAAATAGTTTTTGTCTTTTGAAGTACAAAATTGTAGAGTTCTGCTCATCTTTAACCCAAAAGACAAATTTTTTTTTTCACTTTTTACTGTGGTGATAGGATCATTCAATTCCAGTCATCTGACCAATCTCTTGAACTAGTGTTAGTAAAAATCTAAAAATTAACATTGGAATTGTCATGGTGTGGATCTTTAACTTAATGTTTACGCCTAAGCGAGAATGTGTTAATTGTAAATTAGGCCAATCCCTATAGGGGACATTTAAACGGCTTATGTTCAAGTTGAGAGATTGATTAAAGTGAGGAGTAAAAGATATGAAGTGAGGGGTGGAAGATACTCGTAGTAATGTATATGAGACTTCATTTCTTTAGGATTTGAACTATATGGGTGATGGTTGGGTATTCTTAATTTGCTTTCCTTATAAAGGGAGATTATTTGATGGTCGTCTTTGGATATTCACCTTTTGGTTCTTCATTTTTAACCACTTATAGAATTAAAATAATAGGAATTCAATTACATGAAAAAAGAGGCCCATAGTTTTATATATGGGTTAATAATAACAAATAGCTAGGTTATAGCAAAGTATGCAGCTAATATTTGGGCTATGGATCTGAATTTTACCCAATCATAAAGGTTTAAAATCAATGTGCATAGTTAGATTCTTTTGGGCAAACTAGGGTAAGCAATTCCATTAACAGCAAGAAGAGTGGGCAATCAACAATGTGCCTCATTTCTAATCATGTCTCATGTTAAATCCATCACTCCAAAATTTGTATTTAAATGACGTCATCACATAACAACACTCATTGCTCCCATAACATAATGACAATAAAAAAAACAAGATAGAAATATATAGTTATCTATAACAATGAAAAGTTACAATTTTAGAACAAGGCTGATTGAAAGGAAAAGTTGGATATATCAAATGGGGTGGTCAAAGTTGGGTGGGGGTAAAGTGGAGACAAGCATGTGAAGAAATGAAACAGCATTTATATTGTATAGAGCTGAATGTTGGGCAGTGAAGAAATGAAAAGAAAGAATCATGAATGAATTCATTAAAGAGGAAAGTAGAATTTTGAATCATTTGAGAAATAGTATTAGTTTTTCAACAAGGATATTATTAGTTTTTCAAAAATGATACATTTCATTTTTAGAAATCAATGGTGCATGAGAAATCAAGGTGAGAAATCCTATCCCTAAAAGAAAAGGAAGGGAGGAATTGGAAACCCTAGAGAGAAGAAATGAATGGAGGATGGGTTAGGGTTTCAGATACGTACGTAAGTTTTAAGGAGAGCGATGTCGTCTTCATCGAGAGGGGGATGGCTTTTCTCGTTGTTGATATCATCTTCGGGTTCTGGCGCCATTGTTAATAATCATCGATTTTCTGAGACGTCTCTGCCTGCAACAACTTCAACTTTCTAGGTCTATGAATAAGAGAGAGAGAGAGATTTCTTTTCTTGATGCTCAAGAGAAGGACAAGAGCTTGCACACTATATATATATATATCCGGAATAAATGGAAAGCTTTACTCTTTGCCCCCTGTCCATTTATTGATACTATACTACTATGTAGGGGTTTTGGAATGCAATAAATTAGGACAAAACATAGTCCCCGTTTTCAGATTTTCCCAACAATACTGTTACACACATACATGTATAATTACATTCAATCACTTTCCTATTTCATCTTAAATTAAATCCCCATTTTGAATTTTTTTAAAACAAAAGAACAATACCCAGACTTTCCTTACTTCCACCAGTATGCTGCATGAAAACCAAATTGCCCTTACAAATTAGGACAAAACATGAACAGTTGGGAATTTGTTAGAGAGAATAGCAATTTCATTAGATGCCAAACATTGAGGGTTTTTACTCTCCAATTCATGCAATTTTACTTAAATTATAGGAGGGTGTTCTTGACTCTCCAATTCATACAACTTTACTTATAGAAAATTTTATATTTGAAGATTTCATTGGTTGTGAACCTTTCATTATCAAGTTATTCTATTCATTTGCATGCATTAGTGAAACTTAGACCCGTTCGAGAATTGTGTACGACATAAGTTCGGTAATCCTTGACGCGACGGATTGGGTCTTCGACTAGATTCGTTGTTCTTGTGATGTACATTCGAACTTTGTCGTATACAATTCTTGAATTGTCCAGTTCGGACAGTTTGAGAATGCAATTATACATCTTATACTCAATAGCTCATGCAAGTCTGATGTTAGACAGAGTTTCGGTTGATGTCCCATTGTTCTCTGGGTACATACATAGGTACGACTGATGTTGTACCTGTGTCGTGTACTTGGAGAACCACGCGGACATGCTGCCGAAATTTTGTTTGACTAGGGGACGAAGCATTCGAGTTGTTGAGTGCAAGTTGGATCGTGCATTCTCGAATGGGATAGGACCAACCACCTTGTAGTAAGGAGTTTGCAGTTTATGGATAGGTGACTTGCATGATGTCTCCAAACATTGGGCTAATTGTACTCGTTCATTTTAGACTTCCACAGAAGCACTTACGGAGATGGACAAGAGTTGGATTGATTTACCGAATAGGATGTCTCGGGAATACATGGAGGGGATTAACCAGTTCATGGAATTTACCAATGGGTTTGACAATGAGTTCATCAGTTGTCCATGTAGAAAATGTGGGAATCGGTATTTTTACAGAAGAGAGATTGTTCGAGAGCATCTGATTCTGAACGGATTCTTGAAGGACTACAAGAACTGGATAAAACATGGAGAAGAGTATGTTTCCTGTCGCAGAGAGGAAATAGATGAAATTGAGGTGGATGATATGTCAGAGGCTGATTCGATGAACGTGATGTTAAATGATATCGCGTGCGGGTTGGCACCCGAATACAGAAGCTGTGCGACTGAGGGGGCGGGTGGGAGTAATCCTCGCTCTGGTGCCGATGAAGAAGCCTTGAGATATTTTGAAATTCTAGACGATGCACAGACAGAATTGTATCCTGGATGCAATGACTTCAGTAAATTGTCCTTTATTGTTGAGTTGTTACATTTGAAGGCATTGAACCTATGGTCTGACAAGTCTTTTGATATGCTCCTCCAGTTGTTGCATCGAGCGCTCCCATCCGGTGCAAAACTTGCTGAGTCCTACTATCAGGCTCGCAAGTTAACTGAAAATTTAGGCTTCACATATGAGACTCTGGATGCATGTCCGAACAATTGCATGTTGTTTAGGAATGAGAATGCCCATCTTGATAAGTGCATTGTGTGTCAGACTTCTAGATGGAAGGAGGACGGGGTTGGTTACAATCGTCAGAATAGTTCTACAAGTGTTATCAACCATGGCAAACCTGTGGCAGTAAAGCAATTGAGATATTTCCCACTTAAGCCAAGGCTGAAGAGGCTTTTTATGTCATCAAATATTTCTAAACTGATGAGATGGCATGCTGAGAATAGCAGGGACGATGGTAAGTTGACCCATCCAGCAGATTCCCCAGCATGGAAAGACTTCGATCGGAGGAATCCAGACTTTGCCTTGGATTGTCGCAATGTGCGGCTTGGTTTGGCTGCAGATGGTTTTAGTCCGTTCAGATCCATGACTGGGGCAAATCACAGTACGTGGCCAGTTGTTTTGGTACCTTATAATCTTCCGCCATGGATGTGTATGAAGCAACCTTTTCTGATCCTATCCAGACTTATTGATGGACCAAGAGGACCAGGGGACAAGATTGATGTATATATGCAACCTCTGATAGATGAATTGAATGAATTATGGGCTGATGGTCTGATGACATTTGATGCCGAAGGCAATGAAATGTTTAAACTCCGCGCCGCATTATTATGGACAATCAACGACTTCCCTGCGTACGCCAACTTGTCGGGTTGGAGCACAAAGGGAGAGTTTGCATGTCCTTGCTGCAATAAGGAGAAGAAGTCAGCTTGGTTGAAGCACGGCAGAAAATGGGCATACACGGGTCATAGGAGCTTTCTACCTCCATTACATAGGTTCAGGAGGGACGAAGTGTCATTTGATGGGAGTCGAGAATATGGTCCAGCACCTCGAACAATGACGGGAGTTGACTTGTTGTCACAGCTCGAGCAGGAGCAAATACGTACTGTGTATGATTTTCAAGATTTACTGGCCCCGGTGCTGCCTTCTATTCCCGGTGCAAGTAGAAGGCGAGGTCATAATTGGAAGAAAAAAAGTATTTTCTACGATTTACCATACTGGAAAGATAACTTACTCAGGCATAACTTAGATGTTATGCACATCGAGAAGAACGTTTGTGATAATATACTATGGACCATTCTCGGTGCTCAGGGGAAGTCGAAGGATGGTGTCAATGCACGCCGTGACTTGGAAGAAATGGGCTTGAGAAAGCCGTTGCACTTGCAGTTGAGAGAGTCTAACAAGGCATACATGCCTCCTGCGCAGTACACGATGAGTAAAGATGAGAAAGATGTCTTCCTCTCAGTTCTGAAGGGTGTCAAGGTTCCTGACGGGTACTGTTCGAATATCGCAAAGCGTGTGAACATGAGAGAGAGAACATTACAGGGTTTGAAGAGTCATGACAATCATATTCTTATTAAACAATTACTGCCTATCTCCATACGGAATTGTTTGCCTAAGAATGTTGTAGCGCCGTTGATTGAAATTAGTAACTTCTTTAGACAACTTTGTTCTAGAGTTCATCGAATTGATGAGTTGAATGGTTTGCAAGAGAGGATTGCTGTGACGTTGTGTCATTTAGAAAAAAATTTCCCACCTGCATTTTTCGATGTCATGGTTCACTTGACCATACACTTAACCAATGAAGCCCTGCTTGGTGGCCCTGTCCAATTCAGATGGATGTATCCGATCGAGAGGTATATGAACACATTGAAGAGGTCTGTTCGCAATAGAGCTCGTCCGGAGGCATCGATAGCAAAGGGGTATCTGATGGATGAGTGCACAAATTTATGCGCAGCATATCTTAAAGAGAATATTGAAACAAAGTTAACTAGGCCCTCGCGGATTAATGATGGTCCAATTGGGGAGGGCACGCCATTTGATCTCAACAATATTGAGTGGATTCAAGCTCACCGGTGGGTGTTGTTCAACACCCCATCTGTTGTGGCTTTCACTCAGTAAGTGATCACTCATTTATACGTGTAACTTGTCAGTTTTTTGCCTAAAACATCACACTTGTCGTTAACACGTATTATGCATCGCAGGACACACATTGATGAGCTGAAATGGGACATGCCTCATGCTACAGAGAATGAAATTCATCAGTCTCATTACCAGTCATTTCATGAATGGTTCAAGAATCACGTATGTACTCAATCATTAGGAGTAGTTTCACTTGTTCTTGTCATATTACTTTCATGTAGTGATACTCACTGATCACATGCATTGTGTAGGTATATAGCTTACGAAGAACCAACGATCCGTATTTGACTGATGAAATGAACCAGTTAGCTGATGGCCCATTTATAACGGCCCGACGTTACACAACTTGTGATGTCAACGGCTTTCGATTTCGCATCAAGGATGTAGATGAGAAACGAGCGACGCAAAATAGTGGGCTCGGTTGTCCATCCGTCGATGCTGGTTACTATTATGGCCGGTTGAAAGATATTGCTGAAGTTGTGTATAATCACGGGCTAAAGTTTCTATTGTTTAAGTGTGATTGGGTGGATCCCATCCGAGGGGTGAAAACAGATAATTACCAGTTTACATTGGTAAATTTTAACAATTTGTTACACCGTGATGATCGAATAAGTGCCGAACCGTACATACTGTCCTCAATGGCTGAGCAAGTTTACTATGTCAGAGATCCGAAAGATCCTAACTGGCAGGTTGCAGTTAAAATGTCAAGGAGGGGAGTGTATCAGATTGAATGTGATGAGCCAGATATTGATGCATTCGCCCAACAAGAACTTGACCAGAATACAGTTGTTCAACATGATGAAGATATTAATTGGGTTCGGGAAACCATTGAAGGAGATACAGTTGACTTACATGACCAATAAACGGTTGGGAACTATTTCAGTAATGTTAAATTTTAGTGTAAATAATTTTTAAATGTTATTTTCAATTATCTTGTTTAATGAAATTTATCTTACAAACATTTGAACAGATATGTCAGGACGAAAGAGGAGTTTGCCATCGGCATCTCATCCCAGTCCATCCACTCCAGTGGATGCTTCAGCGTCGTCCAGTGCGGCAGCTCCACCATCTTCAGCACCACCATCAGGAGATACACTGACTGGTATAAGTTGATTTAATTAAAACATTTTAATTCTAGCAAATTATTTTATTTCAATTTAATTAGATTATCTCGAATTTAAACAGGTGCTACAAGCACGGGCCCATCTTCCAGCAGGGGGAGAGGCCCTGCTAGAGGGATCCGGACATGGAATTCCGGGCATCCCATAGACGTAGAGTTTGATGAGTCATATCATCCGGTGGGCCCTCATGCTCGCCAGCTCATCAGCCAGTTAGGACATATGGTCCGGGATCCATATGTATTTCCTTTGACCACACATGATTGGGACGCATTCCCGGTGGCGACGCTAGATCGGACCTGGCAGCAGGTCAAGGTAATAATTTAACAATTCTCCTCAGGATGTGTCAATTTAAACCATAACTTAATGAAAAATAATTTGTTAATGAAAAATTATCTATCCTTTTCAGGACAATCTGAGAGCATGTCCTGAGCTCTTCCGGCCAGTTTGCATGTCTAAGTGCCGGAAGATGTGGAAGGATCATAAAAATAAAATAAAGACGCAGCACTGGAAGCCTCATCAGGGTGCGCCTGACATACTTCAGCGAGTGCCGACTGGCGTTCTCCCTGATCAGTGGACTCAGCTCGTCGGGTACTGGTCGAGCGAGGAGGCTCAGGTGAGAAACTTGTACTTTTGATTTTAATTTTAACATTTTACTAATAACTAACGTAACTAACAAAAATCCCTACTAATAAATATTGAAAACAGAGAGTGTCTGCTACGAATGCGCGGAACCGCGCATTGCAGGGTCCTGCACATAGGTTGGGGACTCGACACATCACCCAGGTCCGCCACGAGGTAAAAAGTTATATCGTACATTTAATTTATGTTTTTGTCATTCTGTATGATAGTATACTAGTAATACATTCCTCCACCAACCAGTTGCGTACCGAGGGTGTTCCGGTCGATAGGATGTCCGTCTGGATGCGTTCTCGAGATCCTCGCCATCCAGAGGTTGCAGCTATCTTCGTAAGTTTTTATATTGAACTGTTTAAATTATGTTTCTATTTGTATGTCTTGTTATGCATGATAATATACTAAATGAATAAACTACGCAGGCCCAGTATCAGTCACGCTTGGAGGAGTTACCCGAGGAGGAGCGCAGATTGCCATCGCGGAGGGATGAGATATTCCACTCCGTCGTTGGCCGGGATGGGCATGGATACACTCTGACGTATGGGACGGGCATTCCACGCTCGCACATCACGCGATCGGAGTCATCCGGTGCTAGCTCCTCCCAGGGCATACACTTCCGTACGGATGAGGAGATTCAGGCGATGCTGCAGTCCATGAGGGCATCGATCAGAGAGGAGCTCAGGGCAGAGGTCAGGGCAGAGGTCAGTGCAGAGATTAGTGCAGCGATGAGGGCCGAGTGGAGAGCGGAGATAGCAGAGCTTGAGAGTCGTCTATCACAGAGTCGCACCCCTCTTGCTTCAGACCCACCACCCACTACTCAGGTTAGTAAGAAAAAAATTTCGTACATATAAATTGTCAATTATGTAATTGATGCATCAATACTTATGTCTTTTTTTTATTATTTTTTACTGTATAATAAATAATTACAGGCACCAGACGCTGGCAGCGGCCACAGGGCTAGACATGACTTCGGTGGAGAGGGCAGTCATGATTTAGCAGGCTCGAGTGATCCTGACCAGGTAAAATTATTTTTTATAATTCAAGATTTCAACATTTAAGTTAAAAGCTTAACATAAAACTTAGAAAACGAGCCTCCGGGCGCCCAAAACGAGCAAACGGGCTCCGTTGCCCGTGAAACTTGACGGGCACGGGCCCCTAGTCATTCATGACTTGCAGGAACTGACGGAACGAGAATCCGACTCCCGGATTGCTCGTAATGTTGAAAAGTAGGTTTAAGTTAAAACTTAGATAACGAGCCTCCGGGCGCTCAAAACGAGTAAACGGGCTCCGTTGCCTGTAAAACTTGACGGGCACGTGCCCCTAGTCATTCATGACTTGCAGGAACTGACGGAACGAGAATCCGACTCCCGGATTGCTCGTAATGTTGAAAAGTAGGTTTAAGTTAGAACGTTAAGTTAAAACTTAGAAAACGAGCCTCCGGGCGCCCAAAACGAGCAAACGGGCTCCGTTGCCCGTGAAACTTGACGGGCACGGGCCCCTAGTCATTCATGATTTGCAGGAACTGACGGAACGAGAATCCGACTCCCGGATTGCTCGTAATGTTGAAAAGTAGGTTTAAGTTAGAACGTTAAGTTAAAACTTAGAGAACGAGCCTCCGGGCGCTCAAAACGAGCAAACGGGCTCCGTTGCCTGTAAAACTTGACGGGCACGTGCCCATAGTCATTCATGACTTGTAGGAACTGACGGAACGAGAATCCGACTCCCGGATTGCTCGTAATGTTGAAAAGTAGGTTTAAGTTAAAACTTAGATAACGAGCCTCCGGGCGCTCAAAACGAGTAAACGGGCTCCGTTGCCTGTAAAACTTGACGGGCACGTGCCCCTAGTCATTCATGACTTGCAGGAACTGACGGAACGAGAATCCGACTCCCGGATTGCTCGTAATGTTGAAAAGTAGGTTTAAGTTAGAACGTTAAGTTAAAACTTAGAAAACGAGCCTCCGGGCGCCCAAAACGAGCAAACGGGCTCCGTTGCCCGTGAAACTTGACGGGCACGGGCCCCTAGTCATTCATGATTTGCAGGAACTGACGGAACGAGAATCCGACTCCCGGATTGCTCGTAATGTTGAAAAGTAGGTTTAAGTTAGAACGTTAAGTTAAAACTTAGAGAACGAGCCTCCGGGCGCTCAAAACGAGCAAACGGGCTCCGTTGCCTGTAAAACTTGACGGGCACATGCCCCTAGTCATTCATGACTTGCAGAAACTGACGGAACGAGAATCCGACTCCCGGATTGCTCGTAATGTTGAAAAGTAGGTTTAAGTTAAAACGTTAAGTTAAAACTTAGAAAACGAGCATCCGGGCGACCAAACTGAGCAAACGGTGTCCGTTGCTCGTGAAACTTGACGGGCATGGGCCCCTAGTCATTCCTGACTTGCAGGAACTGACGGAACGAGATTCCGACTTCCGGATTGATCGTACAGTTGAAACGTAGGTTTAAGTTAGAACGTTAAGTTAAAACTTAGAAAACGAGACTCCGGGCGACCAAACTGAGCAAACGGTGTCCGTTGCTCGTGAAACTTGACGAGCACGGGCTCCTAGTCATTCAGGACTTGCAGGAACTGACGGAACGAGATTCCGACTCCCGGTTTGATCGTACAGTTGAAACGTAGGTTTTAAGTTAGAACGTTAACTTAAAACCTAAAAAACGAGCCTCCGGGCGACCAAACTGAGCAAACGGGCTCCGTTGCCTGTAAAACGATCCTCCGGGCGACCAAATTGATCGTACAGTTGAAACGTAGGTTTAAGTTAGAACGTTAAGTTAAAACCTAGAAAACGAGCCTCCGGGCGACCAAATTGAGCAAACGGTGTCCGTTGCTCGTGAAACTTGACGGGCACGGGCCCCTAGTCATTCATGACTTGCAGAAACTGACGGAACGAGAATCCGACTCCCGGATTGCTCGTAATGTTGAAGAGTAGGTTTAAGTTAAAATGTTGAGTTAAAACTTAGAAAACGAGCCTCCGGGCGACCAAAATGAGCAAGTGGTGTCCGTTGCTCGTGAAACTCGACTGGCACGGGCCCCTAGTCATTCCTGACTTGCAGGAACTGACGGAACGAGATTCCGACTCCCGGTTTGATCGTACAGTTGAAAAGTAGGTTTGAGTTAGAACGTTAAGTTAAAACTTAGAAAACGAGCATCCGGACGCCCAAAATGAGTAAACGGGGTCCGTTGCTCGTGTAACTCGACGGGCACGGGCCCCTAGTCATTCGTGACTTGTAGGAACTGACGGAACGAGATTCCGACTCCCGGAATGATCGTACAGTTAAAACGTAGGTTTAAGTTAAAACGTTAAGTTAAAACTTAGAAAACGAGCCTCCGGGCGACCAAAATGAGCAAACGGTGTCCGTTGCTCGTGAAACTCGACGGGCATGGGCCCCTAGTCATTCCTGACTTGCAGGAATTGACGGAACGAGATTCCGACTCCCGGTTTGATCGTACAGTTGAAAAGTAGGTTTGAGTTAGAACGTTAACTTAAAACTTAGAAAACGAGCATCCGGACGCCCAAAATGAGCAAATGGGGTCCGTTGCTCGTGAAACTCGACGGGCACGGGCCCCTAGTCATTCGTGACTTGTAGGAACTGACGGAACGTGATTCCAACTCCAGGAATGATCGTACAGTTAAAACGTAGATTTAAGTTAAAACGTTAAGTTAAAACTTAGAAAACGAGCCTCCGGGTGACCAAAATGAGCAAACGGTGTCCGTTGCTCGTGAAACTCGACGGGCATGGGCCCCTAGTCATTCGTGACTTGTAGGAACTGACAGAACGAGATTCCGACTCCCGGAATGATCGTACAGTTAAAACGTAGGTTTAAGTTAAAACGTTGAGTTAAAACTTAGAAAATGAGCCTCCGGGCGACCAAAATGAGCAAACGGTGTCCGTTGCTCGTGAAACTCGACGGGCACGGGCCCCTAGTCATTCCTGACTTGCAGGAACTGACGGAACGAGATTCCGACTCCCGGTTTGATCGTACAGTTGAAAAGTAGGTTTCAGTTAGAACGGTAGCTTAAAACTTAGAAAACGAGCATCCGGACGCCCAAAATGAGTAAACGGGGTCCGTTGCTCATGAAACTTGAGGGGCACGGGCCCCTACTCATTCAAGACTTGCGGGAACTGACGGAACGAGATTCCGACTCCCAGTTTGATCGTACAGTTGAAACGTAGGTTTGAGTTAGAACGTAAACTTAAAACTTAGAAAACGAGCCTCCGGGCGACCAAACTGAGCAAACGGTGTCCGTTGCTCATGAAACTTGACGGGCATGGGCCCCTAGTCATTCCTGACTTGCTGGAACTGACAGAACGAGATTCCGACTCCCGGTTTGATCGTACAGTTGAAAAGTAGGTTTGAGTTAGAACGTTAACTTAAAACTTAGAAAACGAGCATCCGGGCGCCCAAAATGAGCAAACGGGGTCCGTTGCTCATGAAACTTGAGGGGCACGGGCCCCTACGCATTCAAGACTTGCGGGAACTGACGGAACGAGATTACGACTCAAATTTGATCGTACAGTTGAAACGTAGGTTTGAGTTAGAACGTAAACTTAAAACTTAGAAAACGAGCATCCGGGCGACCAAACTGAGCAAACGGTGTTCGTTGCTCTTGAAACTTAACGGGCACGGGCCCTTAGTCATTCGTGACTTACAAGAACTGACAGAACGAGATTCCGACTCCAGGATTGATGTTAATGTTGAAACGTAAGTTAAAATTTTAATTCTTAATTTTTTATATTTAGTATAAATTGCCAATTTTTATACTTATCTTTTAATATTTATTTTTCTTTTTCTGTTCAGGCTTGAGAGCATCGGACATACCACGGCACCCGGCAAATTTTTTTTTTCTTTTTCCTGTAAATGTAATGGATATATTTTATTGAAACTTTTGTAATATATTGAATGAAATTAATATAAGATTTTATTTTTTTATTTGTGATTTTAATTGATGGTAGTTGTTGTATGTTATTTGTAATTTTAATTGATGGCATGATTTGTATATACTCAGGTACAGGTATAGGTACAAAAATAAGGAATTAATTTGAGAAAATAAAAAGAATTCGTAAAAAAAAAAAAAACCTTTAGCGGCCGCCAGTGGCGGTCGCTAAAAGAGAAATTGGCGGTCGCTAATAGCATCAAAAATAAAAATAAAATAAAAAATTTCAAAAAAAATACTGTATTAGCGGCCGCCAGATGGGTATTAGCGACCTCTAATACTAAAAAAATTTTAAAAAAAAATAAAAATTCGAAAAAAAAGGGCATTAGCGACCGCCTTGGCGGCCGCTAATACTAAAAAAAATAAAAATTCGAAAAAAAAGGGCACAAGGCGGTCGCTAAAAGTCAAAATGTTGTTTTTTTTAATTTTTTGGCGACCGCCAAATAATTTTAGCGACGAGCTTTTCGCGGCCGTCGAGAGGCGGTCGCTAAAGAGTTTTAGCGACCGCCAATATACTTTTAGGGACGGCAAATGGCGGCCGCTAAAAGTCAATTTTCTACTAGTGCAAGTTAGTTCACTTTGAAAAACTCATATGTTTGTCATAAAATCCTTTGCTCATATAAATGATTAACATCTTTGCATCATTTAGAATTTCTTCTTTCTAAATGAAGATAGAAAAGTTTCTAGCATATGCATGAATCATAAACTTTTACCATTCATATGCAAATGTCTAGAGAGTGAGATTTCACTTTAAATTCAGCCTATTTAGAGGCACTAAATTGCACCTACATTGTTCTCTTAATCCATGCATTCATAGGCATTTTATTTAAGAGAAAATCTTCTTGTTGTAAAGGTTGGTGCTTAGCCTTGCAAGCATACATAGTGTTGCAAAGGTTTATGCTTAGCCTTGAAAAAGCATAGTGATGTAGTTGTAAGGTTGAAGGTGAACCTAAACCTTAATTTGAGTTAGTGGAAATCCGGTAGGGACACCGGGAGTGGATGTAGGCATGTTGGCCGAACCACTAAAAATGCTTGTGTTATGGTGATTAACTTTTTGCTTACTTTTCATGGATGTTGATCTCTTGTTTGATTCTATAATTAATCTTCTTCAAAGCATAAGAGACCTAAAAGCAAAAAGAATTAAAATTGGTCTAGTTATTTGAGCTCACCCTATTCACCCACCCTCTAGGATTCGATCTTGGACTTTCAATTGGTATCATAGACTAGGTGCTCTTGTTTAGGTCTAACAACCTAAAGTTAGAACCCTTAGAGTGAGTTTTTGATTTTGTGGTCATAATGCAAGCCCAATTTGGAGAAGGTCATGCCACTAATAGACCACCCTTGTTTAATGGTTCTCATTACAGTTATTAGAGGATTAGGATGCAAGTCTTCCTAGTGTCTCAAAGTCTAGATGTGTGAAATATCATTGAAGAAGGGTATCATGCCCCCCACTATCACTGAACAAGATTCAGAAGGGTATGTTATATCTATCAAACCTAAGCCTAAGAGAGAGTGGACTCAAGGAGAGAAAGATAGGGCAAATCTAAATGCTAAAGCTAAAAATGCCTTATATTGTGCCTTGTCTCAAGAAGAGTTCAATAGGGTAGTTAATTGTAATACAGCTAAGGAAGTTTGGGATACCTTAGAGACCACTTATGAATGGACTAATCAAGTTAAGGTAGCAAAAATCCAAATGTTGACTACAAAGTATGAAGAACTCAAAATGCAAGAGGAAGAGACATTTGACGAGTTCTATACAAAATTTATGGAGATTATTAATTCCCTCATAGGTCTAGGAGAAAAGATGGATGAATCCAAGGCTGTTAGAAAAATCTTAAGATCTCTCCCCAAAAGATTCAAACCCATGATTGTAGCCATAGCTGAGTAAAGACGTTGACAAGATTAAAATTGAAGAACTTAGAGGAAATCTTCTCACTTATGAATGAGATTTTGAAGTCCCTAGCAAGAAGAAAGGTGTAGCTCTTAGCTCCCAACATAAAGAAAATGATAATGAGAGTGACAGTGATGATGAAAACACAATCTTGCTTGCTAAGAAGTTTAAAAATTTCTTTAAAAACAAAAAGAACTTCAGAAATTCTGAGGATTCTAGAAATGAAAATTTTCAGAGGAACTCAAGGGGATCTTTTACCAAGAAGGATGTGCAATGTTATAACTGTAAAGGATTTGGTCGCATCGCACAAAATTGTCCCTCCCCTAAAGAGTCTGAAAAGAAAGATAAGAAAGGAAAGAAAGTTTTGAACATAACTTGGAATGATGATGAAGATGAAAGTAGTGACAATAATGAATTTCAAAATGATGAAGATAATGATAACTCCACTTCTTGTCTTCTATTTACTCCCATTGAAGAAAATGAAGATCATAATGTTTTAATAGAAGAAGTAAATGATGAAAATGATATACATCAAGCCTATGATGGACTATATGAACTATGTGAAGTCATAACCAAGAAGAACAAAAATTTAAAAATTGAATTAAAAAGGCTTGTGAATGATGTAAATGTTTTAAAATATCAATTAATCTTAAAAGACAATGAGATAAGAACTGTTCAATCTAAGTTGACTACCTCTAATGACAATCTAGCTAAAGCTGAAAAAGAAATTCATAAATTACAATGTTTGCTAGAATCTAGTCAACAAGAATTAGAATCTCTACAAATGAAACTCAAAAAGGGAAAACATGTTGCTGATAAACTTACCTTGGGAAATGACAAATTTTACCAAATGTTAGGAATGAACAAAATTTTTGGTAACAAGAATGGTATAGGCTTTGAATGCTCCTCTAGTAGCAAGAAGAAATATAGCTTTCAACATATTACTAGGACTCATCTCGAACCTATAGATAAAAAACTTCTTTACCTCTAGATGGACCTATCACTTTTGTAATCAAATAGGTCATCTTGTTCCCAATTGTCCCTTTAAGATTAGGTTGTCTCAAAATCATCCGTCTAGAGCTCCTTTTAAGTTTGTTCCCAAGACCACTACCTCTACTTTCATTAAGGCTACTTGGATTGAAAAAGAGAAAAGTGTCAAGAATTTCCTAGTTCAGACCGCTCTTAAAGTTAAGGAAAACTCTAGATGGTGTTTGGATCGTGGATGCTCCAAACATATGACTGGAGACCGTTCTAGATTCATCACTCTTGATAACTATGATGGAGGAAATGTGTCATTTGGAGATAACTGGAAAGCTCAAATTATTGGAAAAGGCTATGTTGGAGGAGATTAAATGCCTACTTTAAAAGATGTTTTCCTTGTGGATGGTTTAAAGCATAATCTCTTGAGTATTAGTCAATTATGTGATAAAGGAAACAAAGTTATATTTGATAGCAAATCTTGCAAAGTTCTGGATGAGAAATCCCACAAAGTTCTACTCACTGGATTACGGACTAAAGATAACATCTACACCATAGAAGAATGTTGTGAAAATGAATCCATGTGTTTAATGACAAAAGTTCAAGAAAATCGGTTGTGGCATCAAAGAATGGGTCATATAAATTACAAACTGATGAAGATCTTATATCCAAGAAAGAAATTGTTAGAGGAATACCCAAATTAGATGATTACAAATATGAATTGTGCAAAGCTTGTCAAATGGGTAAGCAAATCAAGAAAAGCTTCAAAGGTATAAAAGATATATCCTCTTCTCGTCCCCTTGAACTCATTCATATGGACCTCATTAGACCTGCACCTGTGCAGAGTATCGGTGGGAGAAAGTATATCCTAGTTATGGTTGATGATTATTCTAGATTTGGATCGGTAGCCTTTCTTCATGCTAAATCTGATGCAGTAGATAATATTATAAGGATTTGTAAGAAAATTCAAGTTGAGAAGGACTGCAAAATTAAGAAGATAAGAAGTGATCATGGAGGCGAATTTGAAAATGAAAGATTTGTAGATTTCTGTGAAAGTCATGGGATCAATCATCAATTTTCTGCTCCAAAAACTTCTCAACAAAATGGAGTAGCTGAAAGAAGAAATAGAGTTATCCAAGAAATGGCTAGAACTTTACTTAATGAGAAAAACCTCGCTCGCAACTTATGGGCTGAAGCTATCAATACTGCTTGCTATCTTATTAATCGTGTTTATCTGACTAAGAACACTAACAAAACCCCTTACGAGCTTTATTTTTGAAGAAAACAAAATCTGGGATATTTAAAAGTGTTTGGTAGTAAGTGCTATATTTTAAGAGATAGAGAGCAGCTGAAACAGTTCGATTCCAAATCAGATGAAGGGATCTTCTCATGATACGGTATTCTGATAAAAGCAAGGCATATAGAGTGTTCAATCTCAGATCTATGGCTGTTATGGAATCATCTCATGTTGTCATTAATGAGACTAATCAAATTAAGAAAGCTCTTCATGATGATGAATAAGAGACCTTAGTTGCGCAGACTATCCCTCTGAAATTGAAGAAGAAATCCCCTCTGTCCCTACTATGCCCACAAAGTTATTAAAAGATCACAACTTGGATAATATCATTGGAGACATCAGAAAAGGGGTAATGACAAGAAGACAGGTTCATAATCTGTGTGTTCACTACTCTTTTGTTTCTCAATTTGAGCCTAAGAACTTCTCTGAAGCAGAAACCAAGTCTGAATGGATTGATGCCATGCAAGAAGAATTAAATCAGTTTAAAAAGAATGATGTGTGGGATCTTGTGCCTCTTCCTGAAGGCAAAAGTCAAATTGGCACTAAATGGATTTTCAAGAACAAGCTGGATGAATCAGGAAATGTGATAAGGAAGAAAGCTAGACTTGTAGCTAAAGGGTATGCTCAAGTTGAAGGAATTGATTTTGAGGAAACCTTTGCTCCTGTAGCTCGTTTGGAGTCTATTCGAATTTTATTGGCTTATGCTAGTAGCATGAAAATTAAACTGTTTCAAATGGATGTGCAGAGTGCCTTTTTAAATGGTGAAATTGAGGAAGATGTGTATGTTACCCAACCTCAAGGTTTCGAGGATCCTCATCACCCGGACTATGTATTTAAGTTGAAGAAGGCTCTCTATGGATTGAAACAAGCCCCAAGAGCTTGGTATGAGAAGCTTACAGGTCACTTACTTGGAAAATGAATATGAGTGTGGAAATGTGGACAAGACTCTCTTCATTAAAAAGGTTGATAAAGATATTCTTATTGCTCAGATATATGTTGATGACATTGTTTTTGGATCCACATCAAATCAACTTACTCAAGGATTTTCTTACTTAATGAGCTCCACTTTTGAAATGAGTCTGGTAGGACCCTTACAGTTCTTTCTAGGATTACAAGTTAGTCAGACTGATCATGGTATCTTTCTTAGTCAATCCAAGTTTGCTCTAGAAATAGTGAAAAAGTTTGGCTTAGGAGAATCTAAGACTAGCTACAATCCCATGGGCTCTACTACTAAAATCTTTAGTGATCCTCATGGTAAGAAAGCTGACCAGAAACTTTATAGGAGCATGATAGGAAGCCTTCTCTACCTCACTACTAGCAAACCTGATATCTCTTTTAGTGTTGGAATATGTGCTAGGTATCAATTTGATCCCCGAGAGTCTCACATTAAAGCTGTTAAATGAATCATAAAATATATTCATGGGACTTCTCATTATGGTATCTGGTATCCCCCATCACTCGACTCTGCAATTAATTGGATATAGTGATGCAGATTGGGGAGGATCTATAGACGATAGGAAAAGCACTAGTGGTTGCTGCTATTTCATAGGAAACTGCTTAGTAGCCTGGCATAGCAAAAAGCAAAATTCTGTATCCTTGTCTACTGCAGAAGCTGAATATATTGCTGTAGGTAGCTGTTGTGCTCAACTATTGTGGATGAAACAAACCTTGTTAGATTATAATGTTCCACAACAGTGCATGCCTACCATGTGTGTTAATTCAAGTGCCATTAGCATTTCTAAAAATCCTGGTAAGCACTCTCGCACTAAGCACATTGACATTCACTATCTTTTCTTGCGTGATCATGCTGATCAAGGCACTATTGAGTTAATTTTTGTTCCAATAGATACCCAATTGGCCGACTTATTTACTAAACCCCTTAGAAATGATCGGTTCATAAAATTGAGGCATTAATTGGGCATTGGCCCTTGCCCTGAATTCTAAACTTTTGTTGGCTAATCACCTGTTACCACATTTTATTTTTATCATATCTCTTATAAACAGGTGCTACTAACAAGGTTGTATGTTTTCTCATTGATGGGAAGGCTCCTTTGCAATTAGATGTCAAAGGGGGAGAGAAATATCAAGTGTTCCTCAAGTGTTCACCAATTGAGGGGGAGAAGATTCAAGGGTTACTAATGTTGAGGGGGAGTAGCTTAGCCTAGAGTTTTATTTGTGTAGCTTCTAAGTTCGTCGCTCTCGCAAGGAAAATCCAAAGCTCCAAAATATCCAGAAGATTGAGAGAGAGTTCAAGCTTCTAGAGTTGCCATCAAATTGCAAAGAGGGAGATTGTTAGAGTTTTTGTTTTCTTGCAATTTGATAGGATGCAGTCATTTTCATATCTTGACCTCACATTCTCTCATGAAGTTCTTAATTCAGTTTTTCAAGTCTCAAATAGTTCTATCTTTGAAAATCTTTTTAAGCTTTCCAAATGTTTTCACTTTAAATCCATATTTTGGTTTGAATGTTTCGTGTCATTAAAATTCATTTTTCATCCTTTTTCAAATCATGATTCAAGCTTGATCAATGTGCCTCAAGTCCCCTGGAAAGAAGCCCTCTTAGTTCCAAGTTTCTAAAAATTACAAAATTTCTGGGCTGCCTCCAGGTCGACCTGGAAATTGGGCTGTTAGCCTCTCCAACGAGCATTTTTAGAGCCGTTGTGCATACCCGGTCGACCCGTTCCTGTACCAGGTCGACCGGGCACTAGCCATTGAGAACTTTTTCTTTATAAAAAGTGGTTTTTTGTTTGGAAAAAGTTGCTGAACTTTGGAGGACTTTTGAGGCCAAGGACTTACAAATTTTCAAGAGTATTATTGAAGGGATTAAGAAGCCAATCCATTTATTCAACCTTTGATCTTCTAATGGGTGTGCTCTCTTTATCATAAGTTCTAAAATCATGCTTTGTTTCTAAATCGTTGTTTTCTTTAATGCATGATTTAATAGATGTCTATCATTTGATTTGTTGCTTTTCATAACATTCTTAGAACTTTAAAATCTCATAGCTTTATGAATCCATCATATAATTTGTATCTCACATGAGGTTATTTTCTTGTTTCAAAACTAACTTGTTAGATTTAAGTTTCTCTTCTTTAAATCAAGTTAGTTTACTTTGAAAAACTCATGTGTTTGTCATAAAATCTTTTGCTCATATAAATAATTAACATCTTTGCATCATTTAGAATTTCTTCTTTCTATATGAAGATAAAAAAGTTTCTAGCATTTGCATGAATCATAAACTTTTACCATTCATATGCATATGTCTAGAGAGTGAGATTTCACTTTAAATTCAGCCTATTTAGAGGCACTAAATTGCACCTACATTGTTCTCTTAATCCATGCATTCATAGGCATTTTATTTAAGAGAAAATCTTCTTGTTGTAAAGGTTGGTGCTTAGCCTTGAAAAGCATACATAGTGTTGTAAAGGTTTATGTTTAGTCTTGAAAAAGCATTGTGATGTATTTGTAAGGTTGAAGGTGAACTTAAACTTTAATTTGAGTTAGTGGAAATCCGGTAGGGACACCAGGAGTGGATGTAGGCATGTTGGCTGAACCACTATAAATGCTTGTGCTATGGTGATTAACTTTTTTCTTACTTTTCATGGATGTTGCTCTTTTGTTTGATTCTATAATTAATCTTCTTCAAAGCATAAGAGACTTAAAAGCAAAAAGGATTAAAATTGGTCTAGTTATTTGAGCTCACCCTATTCACCCCCCCCCTCCCTCTCTAGGATTCGATCTTGGACTTTCAGTCCTTATTTGTAGGCGTGTCAAATGCCTGGCCCGGCCCGCTCTAGCCTCGGCCCGCCCCAGCTAGCGGGCTGGGCCGGGCCGGCCCACCAAGTAAAAACCCTGGCACAGCACGGCCCGCTGGCATGGCCCTTCATGGGCCGGGCCTTGCCGGTCAGGCGGGCCTGTTTCAAACTTTTTTCCTTTTTTTTCAGTATTAAAAAAAAATAAAACACAAGCACGGCCCGCTGATCACTTTCATTT
Organism: Cinnamomum chago; assembly: GCA_038049695.1. Taxonomy (NCBI): domain Eukaryota; kingdom Viridiplantae; phylum Streptophyta; class Magnoliopsida; order Laurales; family Lauraceae; genus Cinnamomum; species Cinnamomum chago. The sequence goes on along the minus strand of CP142462.1, from coordinate 20,854,515 downwards.
AGTGGGCCCCATTATGGATCCCACTTACATATGACAACAACTAAATATCAATACTTTCTAGAAGCTCAATTATTGAAATTTGTATGCAAATCCAACCAATCTCGCACATAACACGGTCCACTCATTTATGTAACTAATAATAACTAATAAAATAGATTTTTATGGTCTGCAATTGATGTTCATATAGCATTCCACCTGAACAATGGATGCACATGATGCCAATCAGATGGTCATGTCCTCCTATTGCACGGGCTTGGTAGTGGAACACTTTGATTTTCATGGTCACCTTTTCAACCTAGAAAACCTATTCAAATCTTTATAAATGTTCTAATTCCACAAGCATAGTAGTTTTTCCCACTCTCCTTGGACCGGAGTAACCAAATTAAGTCAACATATTTTGAGGTGCGGGTTGTGCTTTCATCCAAGACTATATTTTTCAATTGAATATTTATGTGATAAATTTCCTACGACACACAATAAGAAATGGAAACATTAATTTCATTTGATTTCTGCATTCATATAAAAGAAAAGGCAACATTAGTTATCAAATACAAAAAGAAAATAAATATTTGTAGGAAGTTGAGAAAAGACAAACTTGCACATAGATGAAAGTTTGGGATCTGAACCCTAGAGGGGGATGAATAGGGTGAGCTTCAAATTAGTGACCAATTATGACCAATTTAGATTTCTTTAAAAATAACTAGCCACTAGTGATGGTTTATCAAACAAGATGCCGAAGCTAATAAAAACAATCATCACTAAGCATTCACCATCACACAATGATTTATAGTGGTTCGGCCTCAATGCCTACATCCACTACCGGCTTGTGATCCAACACCCCACCGGATTTCCACTATGTATGCTTTTCAATAGGCTAAGCAATAACCTTTACAATATGCTTTCCAAGGCTAACTAATAACCTTTAACAATGATGTTTTTCAAGGCTTAACATAAACCTATTACACTATGCTTTTCTTAGGCTAAGCAATAATCTCTTCAACCAAAAGGTTGGTTATCTCTCTAAGTAGTGTCTAGAATACACTTGATGGAGATACAATTTATAGCTCATTACAATGCCTCTAAAATAGGCGGATATGAAATTGAAAAACAAACTCACACAACACTGTATGTAATGCAAAGATGGCTGCTCATGGTGTGTGTGTGAAAACTTCTCAAGTTTAAATTAAGCCCAATCAATATATGCCTAATGCATTTAAAAGTTTTAAGGCACACAAAAGATTTGATTGAAGTGAAATGCAAATCACATGTATAAATACTAACTTGTTGATGATATGAAAATCAAAGGCTCACAAGTTGTATGAAACTATTTAAGACTAAACATGTGATGCATGTGCAATGTTGTTTTAAAAAACAAAGCAGTTAAACTAAGATTCTAATGTGATTGAAAAAAACAAATAAAGATTCAACCAAGTAAATGAATCATGCTATAAAAGTAACCAAAGGTTTTGACAAAGCATGATTTATGAAATTTAAAACAAACTTGGTTCGAATCATGGTGAAGAATCCAATACAACTTATATCAAAGATTAAATGTAAGTAATGGATTCAACACATCATAGTTATCATGCTAAAATTCATTTTTCAAATATTTAAACAAAGCATGAAAACATATGATAAGGAAAACTAAGCTTACATAGATCATTTACTTATGATCCCAAGCTTTAGCTTCCCTTCATATGACCAACTAGCCTCCCTTAGCTCATTCCCCTTTGTTTGGCCTCAAAACACCTCAAGGAGTATCCCTTGAATCCTCAAATTTGGCTAAGGAATGAACTTCAATTTATAAAAGATTTTGTCCAACAGCTAGCTTGTCGGTCGACCGACATTTGGGGTTCGGTCAACCGAACTCAACAGTCATATTCCAACGGTCATATATTTGAAAGTTTGCTGACCGAAATACACTTGTCAGTTAACTGAATTGAAGTTCGGTCGACCGACAGCTGACCGAAGTTCCCAGAAAACACAGATTTCATATTTTGGAATCGGAACCGACATCTGACCGACAAAGGTTCGGTTGACCGAACTTTCCCTGATTATAAAGATTCGTAAAAATGATTTTTGAAAGGGAAACTTGGTCTTGAAGGTCTAGGCCATAGAATCAAGCCTGGAAACATGTTTTAAATCATTTTAAGAGTTTTAAAAACATGAAACCTAAAATGCCTAAGATGATTTGTAATTTTTAAAAAGATAGGCAAGCTTGATTCGAAAATCTTCTTTTGAAAACTAATTGCATCCAAGTTTAAAATCAAAACATGCATAATCAATATTTCTACAAGTCTTAAAAACAATGCATGTGTAAATCAAGATTTCAAGATTTTCTATTTCAATGCATGTGTGAAACTTCGAATGATGCTAAAATGATAATGCATCCATCAAATTGCAAAACACAAAATCACTAACAATAGATTCTTTCAAATTTGGCCGATGTTTGCAAGAAGTAAATTGCAAGATGAATGTGGTTTTTTTTTCTTTTTTGAAATGGACTTGATGTGGTTTTAATCACATAATCATCATCATTAAGCTGGCATCTCATCTAAGGTTAGTTAAATGTTTCTTTTCTTTGAATAAAACTTAAAGTTTAATTTGACAAGTCTTAAAAGAAACTACTACTTTGATTTGATGTAATCTTTCTTTTGCTTAGAGCTTTTAGATCAGCACATTTTAGCAAAATTGTCAGATGCCCAATTATGTTGGAAAGTCAATTCCAAAGAGGTCTCTTTAAGGCTCCTAATTATCTCTCCTTTGTCAATTCCAATTCCTTTAATTCAATTTACTTCAATTTACCATACATCCAAACACACACGTCATGTTTGACTTACACCTTTCAGTGTAGTTGATGAGCAATTTTGAACCATCATCCCATTGAACGATTGCCTTTTACACATGCAACTAAGCATAAAGTTTATTTAAAATTCTTTATTAGATAAATATTTACCAATTAAGTTAATTTTTGTTTGATAGGTAATTCATTGTCTAAAAGCATCATTTTTTTATGAGATATTGAGAAAAGACCGAGTTACCAAGATTGTTATATACCAGTCGATCAATATCAAACAAATTCTATAATTCTATTTCTCAAAACCTAGATCTGCTTGAATTATTATCCAAATTTACATAATCAAATATCTAGATCATTAAGAAGTTAAGGTGGGAATATGGAAATCAGATTAAGGGCTTGAAATATTCGAGGGTTAGAGTATTATAAATAATACTAATAAATTTAGAAAAAGAATAAGAGGGTTAGAGTATTATAGACTTTGTAAAATTGAAGAGGACACAAAATACCTCTTATATGACCGTTTTATGGCTGTTTGGGGGGAGGGGTACTAAAATTGATGATTTTTTAAAAACAACCACTTTTGGGTGGGCCAGGCGAGCCGTGCCTAGCAGGCCTCGGAGGGCAGCCCACGTGCCAGCGGGCCAGGCCAAACGGGCCAACGGGCCCAAGCCACCTCGGCCCACACGGGCCGTGCCGAACTAGGCCGGCCCGTCCCATTTGACATCCCTACCTATGAGAGCAGTTGGTGAATTTGAATTTGGATTGGGTGAATTTCAATTTGATTTGGACTATCCCTCCGAACAGAATAAGGCAAACATAAACCCCGAATAAGAAACATAAACCTAACATATGAAAAAAAAAGAGGTTGAGCTGTCAATCACTGGGCCTGAATTTATTTGTGCGGGGATTCTGAGCCATAGTTCAAAAGCTCCGACTCCACTCACGCTGACGGGGTTGAGTCAACTTGGATCAAGTGGCACTCTGTCAAATGAGCCCAACCGAGTTTCCCAAAAGTTTTGCTGAAATTACCTGAGTAACTCGACTCGGTCTCCTTCCGACTTACTCAGGCAGGTCCAGTTTCGAGCAGAAAATGCTGGACCTACTTGAAACACGTAATGATGTAAGTACAGGCTTCGCCCATTGATAACTATTGGGATTGTTACTCAGCATATATAAGATTGATTAGGATAACTTCGGTCAAGTCAATACGTCCAGTTAAGCTAGACCTATCTTTAGTCATTGACAAATGACAATCCAGCTGCAGCTTTTGGACTGCTGACATGAAGGTGGCCCCAACATTAAAAATTTCAAGCCATGGGCTAGAAATTGGAAACTTGCTTTTCGTTCACAAATCAAGACTTTGCCTGCTTGTCCACGATACTTACGATAACTTGGTTGAGCCCAAATACCGGTGAAATTAGATAGGTTACATACCGGTTGGGTTGCAGGGAAGTTAAGACTTGCCATTTCCTATTGGCAAACAGTTCAGGTTGGGGAGGGAAATCCGCAAGTTGACACCCAAAATGTATCTTATCTTATTAGATGGGATCAGACCCAGCTCCACCCGTTAGTGTAGGGCAGGAATTGTTGGCCGGCATTTGATTTATGGTGGTTTGGATGCGAGTCATATTACACAGTCAAATGTGGGGAAAGATCAGTAGTTACATTGAAATAAAAGCGGATACCTGATTCTCTGACTAGCCGGAGGTTTCGACCTGAGAAAAACTGGGTTTGGGACCTTGTTTAGATTCCTATAAATATACCTTTCCCAACGAGAACGAGTTCAGTCAGCGGCCACTTCCCTTCACTGGAACTCCCATGCCTTTCTTGGTTGGACCAACCCAACATGCATTTTATAGTGCCGGGGCGATAGGCGCGCCGTAGTCATGCATTCGAGTAGGAGCCTTTCTTCGCTATGTAAATAGAGGGCCAGAATAAGTGCCAGACCCTCAACAAAAGAATGGATTAAAGTGAAAGAGTGTTATCAGGAGACGCTAGGCTTCGGAATTGAGGAATTTTTGGTTTTTTTTTTTGTAAGTGGATTTCGCTCATCAAGTTCTTGTTTGATCTGCCGCAGTTAGAACACCACAATATTCTGGTTTTGGGACTTAAATGGGTCAAGTTTGAGAACCACCTAGGTTCCAACCTATGGACTTGTGTAAATATTTTTAGAGAATTTTACCAAATAAATGGTGCTAAACATGTACACGCCTATTTTAAACAGAAATACATCAATATACCCATTTTGGTGTTTGTACTGCGTTTTTGGACGCTTTTACCCCTCGCTGTGCGAACGACATCATCATGTCATTATAGACCTTATACCTCAATCAATTTTGTTCTCCCGTTCTTCCCCAAAATTGAACCTCTCCTGCCCTTTCTCTCTTTCTCCGTTGCTCCTACTCTCCCTGCTCTCTCTTTCCCTCTCCATCTCCACTTGCTTCTCTCTCTTTCCCTCTCCCTCTCCCTCTCCGCTCCCAGTTCTTTCTTTCCCTCTCTCCGACGTCCCTCTCCTTCTACCCCTCACAGAAAATCTAGGGTTTTAGTCATTCCAACTTCCAACCCTCTGAAGAACATGATCCCGCCAAATCTCTATCTCTATCTCTCTCTTCCTAAAAAAGATCCTTTCTTGATCTGTATTTCCTACAGATTCTCTCAATCATGGCCGTCAGATTCGTTGGCTTCGTCTCTCTGCTGCTTTTCTCGGTTCTTCTACCTTGTTTGATCCACACTACACAAGTCGATTACTGTGGTGAGTAGATCTTCGAATCCATATATGGTTTCTCTTTCGATGCTTGATCCAATTCAATGTTTTCAGTATTTTTTTAGATCTTTTGAATCGGAAGGAAGGAATCGGTTCTTTTGAAGTTAATCAAATGGAAGTTCTACTTGTTGATTTTGATAAGATCTTCGTGTTGGAGGAATTTTTGTGTTGTATGTGATTTTTTCAAATTGCATTTTTTGTATCTTCATTGGAATTTGTTTTTTAAGAATCGGGACCAGATGTGGATTCTTCGGTGGTGTTTTTTCAATAATCTCGCTCTTGTTCTATCGAAATCGATTTGATGTAATTAGATGAAGTTTGATGCTATAAAGCTGGCAATTTGATGTTTTTGAAAGGATTGTATATGGAAATGGATTTCTCAATGGCTTCTTCTTTGAGATTTATCGTTTTCTTATCTGAGCAAATCATTCCTATGGAAGTGATTGAATGAAATCTGGGCTTGATTGTGTGAAGCCATAGTCTAAGTCATTTGTTTAATGAAATAAACAATCCACAAAAATGTTGGGACAAGGCTCTATTGATGACTCATTAATGTTTCCGATCATGTCAGGATACTGATGAATATTTGTGTAAGATCCGTTCTACTTCACATTGACGTTCTTATTTATATGGTTATTAGAAGCAACTGATTCAACAATTCTGATAAATTGATGCTTTGAGAAATTGTACAGGAATGTAGATTTCTCACTATTTATGAGAAGAAGCATTTTCCATCATTGAAACCATTATTATGAGAATTGTAAGATGGAAATTTCACTAAATAATCTAGAGTTTTCTTTTCCCTCTTTACGATTTGGGTTTTTTTTTTTCAGATTTGTTAGTTAGAATTCAAGAATTTAGTGGTTTAAAAGGATTATCAATTTCACACAAGGGGAATCTCTTCCAATGAATATTTTGTTTTGGTGAACTGTTTATGATTATGGTGCTTATGTTTTAACTATTCAAAAAAAAAAAAAATGGTGCTCCTGTTTTAAAGAAAATTGTGCAATCACACCTTTTGTAAAGATTTGTTATATTCCCATTAGTGCTATTTTTATTATGATTCTAAATGCAATTTCAAAGGCTGTTAATTTGATGTTTGATAGAATCAGTTTAGGATGTTAATTGTTCAGTCATGCTTTTTCTAAAAGTTGGTCCTATTCTATATAAAATACAATTCTTACGATTGCAATTAATTGGATGTAACTTTTTTTTTTAATCAGTAACAACCACAAATTTATTAAGAGAAAAGGAAAGCCATTATAGGACCAGACACCAAAATAGAAAAGAGGTATAAGAGCATTATACCCCACAACATAATTACAATTGGATGCAACTTTCAAGGTGGCAGTGTTTCTGTAAACATGAGTCTTTTATTCCAAAATAGACTCAGAAAATAAGATGGACTTTCAATTCAATAATTCTGATAATGTCTTTATCTTCATTTTCTCCCAAATCTAAAATCCCGGCCTTACCTTAGTTTCCTCAGCTCTAAACAATTTCATATTCTCTTTTATTACTAGAAACATTTCTTTATTCAGCGTATTCAATTGATTTTTTAAATGTCAGTCTACTATTGGTGGCATCAAATTTTTTTAAAACATGGGAGAACTTTACTTGGTGAATTAGATAACTTGATATTCTGAATCTCTGTAATCATGCTGGACTCCATTAGACTGCTTCAACATGCTAAGATGGATGTCTGGAGTTACAAGAATAGAACTAGGAATGATTGTGTTCATAAGAGTAACTCGCAACCAATAGAAAACGGAAAAAAAAATATAGGAATGTTGTTTGAGATGGTTTGGACTTGTAAGCTTTGGATCACAACAACCAGCCCCTTTATCATGCAGTTGGAGATTACAAGTTCAAGGAAGGAGAGGGATAAATGAAGTCCTTGAATGAAGTAGTGGGGAATGACATGATAGATTGTGGAGAGATATGATGAACCTGCTTTTGAGGGTTGAGTGGAAGAATGGAACTAAAGCCGGTCTTAGACAGGTGGAACAAGGCTTTGATGATTGTGATCATGATGGGTGATGGAATCTAGCAATACTTGGATAGAATAATGAAACATTCAAGTTTTCAAAGTATTGCATATAATGTTGATTCCTTCTTTTATTTTAGGTTTTGGTCATTAGCTTAACTTCTATTATTTTGCAATTGTATAAAAAAAACCTATGGATTTCATTTTGCTAATAATAATACTCCTCTATTGATAATTAAGAAGTTCATGGTTATCATCATCATTATCATTCTTCTACCAATTTTTTCGATTCTTCTTTCAATTGAGATAGTAAATTCATTGGTTGGAGTTGCTTTTTTGCTTATTTTTTAGATAAAATGTGTGTAGATGTTGCTTTATTGAAAGTATTTTTCTGATCGTGTTTCTTATAAGAGATTCAGATTTCCTAAATGTATAGGTATGAATATTGAAAAAGAATGCTTCAATGCAAGGTCTAGTTTTGATCCATTTCGATGACTAGTTAACAGTTAGTGGGTTCAGTGATTGTGTTCTCTGATTTTATGATGATTGCAGAGATGGGAGGTGACTATGATGTTGAGGTCAAGGGAGTCAAGATATCTCCAGATCCAGTGGTGAGAGGCCAGCCAACTACTTTCAGCATCTCTGCATCTACTGGTAAGTTCATGTTGCCTAGGTTTGTTATATTACTTTGTTTTGCTCATTGACTCACTGAGTTCTCCTTTACATGTTACTCTTATAAGGAAGATGAGCATTGAGTTATGAGCTATATGTACTATTACTTATAGGTGAGATGAGCTTCAGGAAAATGGATAACAAGAAGCGCCCACGTGAGTTTTTACCTGAAGTTGATTTGCAAGGAATACAGCCACTTCCTTCTGATTTTGATAAGTGGAAGAGATACAAAGTGGAAGACGACCGTAGAGGGTATTCTTCAGAAGGAGGGAGATGGTCTGTAGGCATGGTATAACCTGTCCTGAATAAGGTTATGGAATTAGGCTGCAGTCATAGACAAGAAGCCAATGTCCATCCTTGTTTGTGCATATTTGGTTGATGGGAGGGTTATCGCCACCGGCTGTACCATAGTTGCTGATGCTGCTACTATAAAGTCCATCATTGTTTATATTTCCCTTAAAGACATAGACATGAAAGTTGTGCTCTAAATTTGTTATTGCGTTAACCATTCATTGTATCGTCATTGTATCGTTGTTACACTCGCATCGTTCTGGATAAAGTGGTCTATGTAACAATCAAGTTATAAGTTGGAAGGCCACAACTGTTGAATTTTTATTGCTTTACATTAGTAATCAACAATTACGATTTTGGAGCATTTTCTTTCATTTTTGTTGTCCAGCAACGAGATTGGCCCTGACTATAAATTGAGATACATAAACAATGAAAAATGCTCACAAATTTCACCCAGATTAATGGTTTCTAAATTTTCTGATAATGATACCGTTACGATCCTTTGAAATTTTCAACGAGATTGGCCCGGACTATATATTGAGATACATAAATAATGAAAACGGCTCACTAATTTCACCCAGATTAGTAATTTCTAAACATTTTTTATAACAATATCGTTACGATCCTTTAGAGTCCCGACAACCATATTGGCCCTGACTATATATTGAGATGCATAAACAATGAAAAAGGCGCACGAAGGTTACCAAGAAGACCAAATTGCAAATATTCCAACAACGAAATCGTTACCATTCTTTAGAGTTTTTAATCTCAAATTTGTTATCCCAACAAGTAGATGGCCTCGATTTTAAAATGTGATCTTTAAACAATGGGAAAGACTCATGAATGCTGCTCATATTGATATGTTAGTATATTCATGTAAAGCAAGAAATAGCTGGTTACTGAAGGTTCGAACTCTCATTGGCAGGGTTCGAACCTTCAGTCTCTTTGGAAAATGGTTCGAAAGAGCTGGTCAGTGAAGGTTCGAACCCTCATTGGCAGGGTTTGAACCTTCTGGATCTCTGGAAAATGGCTCGAAAGAGCTGGTTACTGAAGGTTCGAACTCTCATTGGCAGGGTTCGAACCTTCAGTCTCTTTGGAAAATGGCTCGAAAGAGCTAGTTAGTGAAGGTTCGAACCCTCATTGGCAGGGTTCGAACCTTCTGGATCTCTGGAAAATGGCTCGAAAGAGCTGGTTATTGAAGGTTCGAACTCTCATTGGCAGGGTTTGAACCTTCAGTCTCTCTGGAAAATAGCTCGAAATAGCTGGTCAATGAAGGTTCGAACCCTCATTGGCAGGGTTCGAACCTTCTGGATCTCTGGAAAATGGCTCGAAAGAGCTGGTTACTGAAGGTTCGAACTCTCATTGGCAGGGTTCGAACCTTCGTTATCTGAAAATTTTGAAAACTAGATTTTGAGTGAAATCGTGAGTCTTTCTTACTACTTATGCATCTCAATATAAATTCACCATTATTTTCTTGTTGGATACAAAAAATAGATGAAGAAACTATAAATGGTGGTAACGGTATCATTATTAAAAAAATAATGTCGAGCACAAAATTCAAGTTCGTATGAGTAGGAATTTAAGTTCTTAAAGATCCCCCCCCCCTAAAAAACATCTATAGATTATCCCAGCTGCAATTATAAAATGTTTTTTCTTATGTTTGTTGCTATTCTTAACCTTATGGGATCCATGAATTGATTGGGTTAATCGTTAATGGTGCACTGCTAATATGTTTTTATGTTTGTTGCACCCATCATGTCTTTCTAATTTTGTATGGTAATGCTCCACCTTTTTTACTAATCTGAAAACCAAAAATTATGTGTGGGGTACTTGATTGATTGGTGCTAACAAAAGAAGATGACAAGTACCATTGACCATTTGCCTTTCTTTTTCGCATTAAACACAATTTACTATTATTTCTTTTTCAATTCCTATCATATTTGACCTCCTTTTTTATTATTTTTATTATTTTTTATGGGAGACCAGAGTCTAAGAGCTTCAGGGATGAAGGCATGGATCTAGTTCCTTCAAAGTGGAAAGGAATCTGTCAGAATAACACCGAAGCTGGAGTTAGTTACAACATGTCTTTTTGTAAAACTGGTTGACATCACCTTTGAATGGTTCTTTTTGTTCATAGCTGTTATTCTTAGTCATGTTGACTGTGAGGTTATGAAATGTCATATAAAGGGATTGTAACGTTCTTGAATTCCCATGCTCTCTTTTCTTTTTCTTTTTTCTTCTGACCCTTTTGTTCGGTGGCACAAAGTTTGGAACCATTCTTGTACTTATCTAGAACTTCTCTGTAACACAGTTGCTCCACAGACATCAATTTCAGTACAAGGCATTGAAAAAATGATTCAGGATAAAGAACAAAACCAGGACATGCTTTTCTACATGACAAATGGGCTGGAAACATGGAGTTGAAAAGGGTAAACTCAAATGGCCTTTATTTCATTTCAAAATGTCACATAATGTTCTTACAAAATTATGGAATGTTTGGAACCCAATAATTATTCTAGCACACAAAGGTCATACACCCTTTACAAGTAGATTGGTTTCAAACATAAAGCAATTCCTCCCTCATATAAAATACACCCGATAAGGACCGCTTGATCTGCTTCCATATGTCGCCTCCGGTGGAAGTAGATTTTCAAGTTCCAAACACTACCAGATGCTTACTCTGCAAGATTAAACAAAATCCATAGGAAAGTTGAATGTCATAAAAAAGATGGAGTTTTGGAAGTGCATGTAATGATAGTATGCATTAGAAAAAGGAAAGAAAGAAGTTGTTGACGTTTATCATTTCAATTTTTAAGTTCTGACCTTTTGTATCATCGAAGCAAGCTCTTCAATCTGTTTAATCGCAAACCACAACAGCAAGAATCAGTAAAACAAAAGAAGGATGCATCCATGAAGAATCAACAGCTAAAGCACAAGACACTACAAGAAAGTTGACTTTTAGTGGCGATTTTTTTTGCCGCGGTCTAATTTTCGCCACTAAAAACCCACATTTAGTGGCAAATATTTGATGTTGCCACTGAAGGCATCATAATGCTCACATTTAGTGGCAACTTATATGTTGTGGCTAAATTTCGCCACTAATTCCTTGGCGGGAATTTTTGGCGCCATGGGATTTTGGAGGGAAAGAGATTTAGTGGCAAGTCTTAATTTATCGCCACTAATGGTGTACGGTTTTAGTGACAACTTTTTATGATCGCCACTAATTTCTTAGATTCTTACATTTAGCCGCAGTATATTTTTTGCCACTGTATGTTCTATTTTTTGTGGCTAGTTTATATTGCCACTAAAGATATATCACAAGAAAGTTGACTTTTAATGGCAACACTTTTTGCCATAATTTAATTTTCACCACTAAAAACTGATCTTTAGTGGCGAAGCTGGATGTTGACACTAAAAGTATTATGTGATCACATTTAATGACAACTTATATGTTGTAGCTAAAGGTCATTTTGGAGGGGAAGGAGATTTAATGGCGAGTTTTCTTTTTGTGCCACTAATGGTCTAGGAGTTTAGTGGTAACTTTTTATTTTCGTGGCTAAATACTCAGTCGTCGTATTTTCGCCACCTTTTGTGGCGACTTTCTATTGCCACTAAAAATATATTATATGAAAGACAGCTTTTAGTGGCGACACTTCTAGCCACAAAGTTATTTTTGCCACAAAAGACTCACTTTAGTGAAGGTATTATAGTGATCACATTTAGTGGCAACTTATATGTTGTGGCTAAAGGTCATTTTGGAGGGGAAAGAGAATTAGTGGCGATTTTTAATCTTTTACCCCTAATGTGGTCTAGGAGTCTAGGAGTTTAGCAACAACCTTTTTTTCATAGCTAATTTCTTTTGTGTCTTTCTTTTAGCGATACTTGTTTATGGGGCATCGTCAAATTTTACTTTGAATGGAGTGGGTCCCACTGCACGACCGATCACACACCATCAAAGATGCCAACAAAGTCTTCTAGCATAATCAACGAGTCTTAAAATCAAGTTGGGTTGAGATTTGAGCTAAAAAATATACTGATGAGCGAGATTGAGGGCGTCAGTAGACTACGCATGTGACTGAAATACGTGCGGAGCTCTATTATGAATCAACCATCATTCTTACGCGGTATCAACCACGTAATAATGTTCTTTATCCGACGTAGTCGTTGTGGCATAAAATGTTTTTACCCCAAAAATTTTTGAGAAAATATCCAAAGTAATCCATATATAACATTATAAAATGCTAGAGAATAATGTTGATTTCCATTAGTAACAACTATAAAGTAAAATACTGGCCCCTAAATCATACCATCCGGATTCACCATTTAATCTTTATCAATTTAATATGCTCATATTATAATTTTTTCTGATCTTCTTTTTAATTTATAGACCAATTATGTAGCCCACATTGACTATAAGAACACTAGCTACTTGAACTTTTTCTTAATAATTTATTGACATTTTTTAAAATTATAAATATGATATTGAACCCATCTCCTATAGGAATAAAATCTATTTGAGGCCTTATTATGGAGGAATTTGTTATGAGTGGTTTAGATTTTTTTATAAGTGGTTTCTAATACAGGTGTGTATAGGTCATGAAAAAATTTCGATACCCGATGGGATTTTCATTAGATTGACTACTATAAAGCATTTGAATTTTACCTTTTATATTTTTAATTTAGGTTACTTAATAAGTGACAAATCGGATGGGCTCAATTTTAGTTGGATTAAAATTATTGAGGACCCACACCAAGAGGAGGCATTTATTTTCAATGGCTTATATTTTTATTAGTAGGCTCACTATAAAATCTTTCAATTAAAAAAATAACTTTGGTCCATTAGATAAAAGAGGGGGATTCTCCAAGGACTTGGTCCTACCTTCATATATATTTTTTTATTCAAATGGCTTAAAAGTAATAAATTTGATGGACCCAGTTTTAGTTTGATTAAAATTTGTTTAGGGCCAATATCAAGAGGAGGCATTTATTTTTAATGACTTATGTTTTTATGAATAGGCGAACAGGCTAAAGTATTCAGATTAACAAAAATAACTTTGGTTCACTAAAATAAGGGTGAATTCTAAAGGAAATTGGTCTCCTACTCCTACCATGATACATCTTTCGTTACTCAATTAATGAATCCCGCCCTAAACCCATTCCTTCCCGCCATCAATTTTATTCTCAACAAAACAGTCGGTCTTCCTCTCTCTCTCAATTCTGAAACGCAAAAGGGTAAACTCTCTGTGTCTCGGTCTCGGTCTCTGTCTCTCCGATCTGAAGCAGCGGTGCCCCGGTATCCTCCCCAGCAGATCCGAACCCTCTCAATCTCGGTAACCCTCCCTGAATAACTCTTTTTTTGTTTTTGTAAACCCCTCTCTATCTCTATAACCCTCTCTCCCTTTCTCTTTGAATTTGGATTCTCTCCAACATCAACACAAAAGAATTGAGGATCTACTTAAAAAATTGTAACATCTTTCTTGTTCTATTTGTGAGGGTTTCGGGTTTGTTTTATAGAGGTTTCTCACTTGGGGATTTACACTTTTTTGGGGTTTTCTCTTTAATGGGAATTGGGAATTATGATTTGAGTTGCTGTAGTTCTTTTTTGTTTCATATTGTTGTGATGCGACTATTTCTTGCTTATATGATTTGCATTCGTTGTTCAAGAACAATTGAGCTTTCTGCTGCTGCTATTCACAAACTAGGGCTTAGTTCCAGTTATAATGTAGAAGTTAGAATTGGCTAATTGTTTGATTCAAATGTGAATATTTAACACTAAAATATTTTAATACCGCAGTACAGAGATTGATATTGAATCTTGTAATACCTAGTGCCTTTGTGATTGGATTGTTACCAATATGATAGTGTATAATATTTATATATTGAGAATCTATAATATTAAGACTATTCAGTGACTCTAAAAACCTATAGAAAGATTGAATTTTTCTTGTTCTAGTCCTCTTTATAATTATACCATGTATCAATTTTACATATATCCTATAAAAAATATATGTTGTTGCCCTATCTTTTTGGATTGGTTCACATGCTGTTGTCTTGTTAAACCAATTCATGTTTCACTGCTAATACAAATCCAAATATGACATTCAGCAAATCCAGCAGTCCCATTCAATCCATTTAAACATCTTTAAACTTCCAGGCCTAAATCCTAGAAAAAGGAAATTAAATCTTGGTGGTTTTCTTTTGCTGAGATTTTCTATTTCTGTATTTTGGTAGAAATGAAAGAAACCTTACTTTTCATTATTTCAATAGCTACTTCCTGTTAAGTGCTTGTCATGTACTCAATTAGCACTTAACAGTATTCACTATAGTCATTATTGGAATAGGTCAACTTGAACCAATACAGGCCTGATTTGTTGCCATCTGCAATGGTGAGACCTTGTCTTGTGCACTGTTTAAAAACTCAAAAGAAACCCCACATGAGGCAGGTTGATTACAACTTGGTTGAGAGTTGATTGATAACCTAGACTCTGTCCAACTTTGCAAGACCAGTGCAAAAATTTGTTACCAAGTTATATTTTTATACCGGAAATTTTCATTTATAGCTCTTTGAATGAAACTCTCATTCAGAATCTAGTTTTGGTTTTACAAACAATGATCTTATGTTTTCAGAATGAGATCATTTTATGGGGCATTACAATCACAACTGTTCAATGTTATTTATGAACACCTAGTTGTTGTTGTTGTTGTTTCCTTTTCTTTTTGTATGTATTAAAAGACTAGTTTATACCCTTGAAAAAGTGCTCAGATGCTATTAGGCTAGACCTTTAAATTTTCTTCACTTCTTAGACTCAACTTATAATTCTAATTCTTAAATGCAGGAGAAAAGCAATGTTGTCTTACTAGTTAGAGTCTTACTGTAATGTGGTTGGGTGCTGTGTTTTGGGATTTTTGCTTTGTTCCAGTTCTCAGGCTGCTGTTCTCTATGATCGATGTGCAGCTCCACATGGTGGAAGTGTTGGTTATTTTGGTTATGAACTTCATTTACTAATTGTTTGCTTTTTTATGATGTTTGTAGTACTATTTTTACCTTCCCAAAATATCTCGAGAAAAATGTTCAATTCTGATTGGAGGGCATGGTTCTAGTCAACAGACTTTTCAATAAAATTAATTGTGAAAATTCCTATGGAAGGCACATCCATAGTTTATAAAACTCAACCGATGGAAGGACACAGAATCAAGTAACTCAGATGAATGTGTTGAGGATTTTTGCAGAGTCAATTTGACTTGTTGCCATTCAAATTGACTTGGTTCAAACACTACTGTACTGGTCTTCATTTAGCCTTCACTGGACTGTACTAAGGTCTGTATTTATATGGTCCCAATTCAAGTTTCATGTGGCAGAGTCATTCAAGTTTTCATGTGGCAGAGTCCATTAGTACCAATATATACCCATTTTTTCAATATACTTTTTGAGAGTTTGGGAGTTATAGAGTGTCAATGTTTGCTTGCTTGCTTTCTTCTTCATTACAATGTCATAGTGCCACTCATTGCTTGCTTCTTTAATCTAATCCACTCCCCCAAAATGATTTACCTCTGGCATTTTGTTATGGCTCAGTGAGGAAAGTGGAGAGCAGTTGGCTACTCTTTGTGAGATTAGTACAGCATATTGATTTAGGAAGTCTTAAGTGGATGGTCAGTGTTATAGGAGGAAGGATGATTTCTCATCTGGTTTAGCAAAATAGAATTTTCATTATAGAACAAAGGAAACACAAAAAAAAAAAAAAAAAAAAAAACCCAAACAAAACAGAAACTAAACTTGCAAAAGCCCTAAACTTAGTCTATTAGTCCCTCGACCTCAGCCTAATCCCTGATAAAAATTATCTCTCATAGACACATTCTGATTTTTCATATAGCCCACTGTTCCGTTGGGTTGACAGGTTAGTTTGATTGAAATAGGTTGGGTCATGTTGGCACAGGTCAAGTCACAACTTTGATAATAAAAAAGAAAAATCTTTCAACCTGAATTATGAATTACAGGTGGTTTGGGGAGAGTTGCAGAGGCAACCTGAAAATAGCCTCTTAGTAGGGCAAGTTGTCATTTTCAACAGTGTCACTATTCATTTAAAATGCAACTTCTCTAAAAAAAAAAAATTTGTGCTACTTTTGTTTATTGAAATAGTGAAATGAAAAGGCTGTGTTTCTTCCTCAATTAAAAGTCATGTATTCTTCCTTTAGATTAAGTTAAAAAAAATTTCTGCTCCCCTCTGTGCAAAACTAGGAAGTAATGGAGACTCCACCCAAAATAGGGAGAGAGCTGAAAAGGGTGCACTGAAAAGCCAATGCAGAATCTTCAGGTAGATTCCCCGAATTCATTCCCCTTCCGTGGGGAGAAGGAAATTGCACAACAGCAGCTCCCCGTTCAATCAGAATCCGGGAAGCGGCTTTAGACAGGAATTCATGGGGAACTCTCTTTCCTACCTGTATGTAGTTGTAGCTTCTCCTAAGCAAATGATTTAGAGCATCCATTCCTACCTTCTAATATCAAAACCACACGGAAAATGTGTAAAATTGGTGAGTTCTTTATTGCATGTCAGCCATTGTAAGTTTATGGTTTTTTTTTTTTTTCACTGGGACATGTTTTTTCATTTCTCATATGGGACACATGCTACTAAATTGTAAATGTAGTGAGTTTTGTAATTATACATGCAAGCAGGAATTTGTAGCTCGTGACATTCATTAATGTGTTGCCAGTTGTTTATTTGTATCAGGTCTATGTGTCGACTGTACAGGCGCAGAACTATCCTATTACTGGCTTTCAGTGGCATCCAGAGGTATTCTCTAATGTCCTGTCAGATGTGCTTCTCATCCTTTGTAAGTTGACTACAAAATCAATGGAGTTGCAATTATTTCTTCATGATTTTGGTTGTCACATTCTTTAGATCCATCCCTTTTCAGGAGACTGTTGAGATTAGTTATGTTAATCATTAAGGGCACTTATTAGGGCCCATACCCACCTATGATCAACCAAACCTTCCCTTTTCCGGGCATTATGTTATGGGGCCCACTCAAGTACAGTCCAATGGGCAAATGGGTGATAAGTCTGTGGAGCACAGACCCACCTCAGATGATCATTTTTCTATGGAATTTTCAAGTAGTAGGAAGATCAAATGCAATTGAACAACTATAATAGATAGCATGAATCACATTGGGATCACATCACCATTTTCTTTTGTTTCTTTTCCATATGAAAATGGAAAATCTCCCTTGTTCCATAGAATATCAACAACTGAAGATGACCTTCACTTAGAGATTTTCTGCCAGAAGTGACTGAATTAGAAATTTTGGCCCAACTACAGTGTATTTGTGCAAAATGTCTCTGAATATCCTCCAGCCATTGTGCAACCCTAGAAGGAGAAATGCAGGTCGAACCCCACGTAACTGCACAAAAGTAATCACTGACGATGTAAGCTCTATGTAGTTGAAACAACCAAGTCCTGGACATCAGTAGAGAAAACACCAGTTTCATTCAGTTGGGTGAAATAATAAATAAAAAAAGGGATAACACAGTTTTTTTTTTTTTTTTGGTATTAGGATATTTTGGGAGGGACATAATTTTAACTCATTCATTCATTGAGTTGCTTGATTCTTTCAGTAGCATAATATTTTCTCATTCTTTAGACGAGTAAATTTTTTTTACCAAAGTTTGAAATGAAAAAATGTATATAGAATGGAGATTGAATGAGCTGAGAAAGTCAGCATATTCTTAGTTTTTTATTTTTATTCCCTCCTAGAAATCACTTTACTTTTATATTTTAGAAATGCTCCATTCTTTGCATGTGGTTGAATGTAAAGCTCTTAGATGAATGATATGGTAGTAGAAGATTATTAAGTGGTTGTATTCACAAGGTGAGCTTAGCTGTTGTTATATATAAGAGAACAATCCTTGGTCTTGGGTCATCCTTATCCATGACATACTGATTATTCTGAAATTCTTTCAGCAAGTTAGCTTTTCCGTATCCTTTTATGAAGCAATCATTTTCCTTTTTAGGATGTATAAGTACTCCCCAGATTCAATGGGACAGTGCTAAGATGATGTTGAGGGTGTATAACTACTGGGAAATCACATACCAGTCTAAATTTCCCTCATTAGATAGAATGGTTTTTTCTATTGGATGCAATGGTTGTTTGCTTTTGATTATTATAATGCTATACTGCATTTACCAATACCCTGATTCCACCAGGTTGGGAAAAATTTAACCTAGGACTGAGCCTTCTCAGAGAATGTTGAAAAAGAAGTTTAGTGGTTTCTCTATTTTACTCTTAAAAAATATTGAATTTTCCTTTAACAGATATTTGCCAAAAATTATCAGTTGAATTTTAATGCTTTGGAGGTTATGAGTTTAAATAAAATACTATTTTGGAGGTTAGGAAAAGGGGTAGGTGAAGATGACAAGGATGGAAGTGCTAAGAATAGATTAGAAGAACCCATCCGAGAATTTGGCCTGAGATAGACTGAAATGGAGAAACATAATCTATTTAGCTGACTCAGCTTTGTTGGGACAAGGCTTTGATGATGATGATAACGACGACTATCTGGATTTTGAATTAAACCTGAAAATTTTGTCAGGCAAAATAACTAAAATTTACACATTCAAATCAGATATTCCAACTAGGTCAGTGTTCATTCCATATTTAAAATGTTAATATAATTGTAAAAACTGTTCTGTTATTGTGGTACAGTGAGGCTCGGAAGTCTATGAACAGGCCATCTGCAAGAAAAGTGCTGGACAACCTGATCTACAATTACAGTCCTACATACTGTGGCAAGGCTGGGTATGGTCACCTGTTCATTTCTTGTCAGGTATTCTAGAGATAGATGAAATAGATAGATAGATCTTTAACCAATGTTGTTGTTTGGTTGTAGGAAGGGATATGACGAGGTTTACATTTTCACCTAATCTTCAGGGCCATGAGACCTGCCTGATTGTATTTCTTAGTAAGTGTATGCATTATGAACAGCAGTAGCTTTTTAATTGTAAAGTTATTTGAAAATTTTATCTGCAAAGAGAAATCTGCCGCTCTAAACAGGAATAGCTTATGTGTGAATTCAAAATGCTTATATTTATGTATTCCATGATAGACTGTAGAGGTAATGAATGTATGGATGCATAATTATTGTAGGTGTGGAATGTACTTCAACCTTCAAGTATGATAGAAGGGGAAAGGAATTTGTTGATTCCTTTATCTTTTGCTATTCAAATATCTTGCAGTCAGCGCAGAAAATAAATTCTTCTCTTTAATTATATCTCAATAAGGAAAAATCAAATTTCTTTGTGACTCCTGTCTACACTGATTTAAAGATGGATAAAAAAATCTGATTCCTTCACACATTGCCCCAACACCATTGCAAATAAATTCAGAAAAAGAAACAGCTTTGTAGTGATTTCATGCAGTATATTAGTGTTAATTTTTATGCTAAAAGTCTTCTGCCTTTTGTTTTAATACTTAGCATATGGATGCTGTTTAGGAGAGAATCTGCTATGGATTCCTGTTTGCAAGATCATTTCAGTGTAAGATGGCCAAAACTCAAAAACTTCATGTGCTATGTGAGCAACTTATAAAGATCGGTCTCTGACCCTATACTCTATTCAGATATTTTACAGAGAACTTTCATCAAGTGTAGTCCCATCTTTGACTCATTGGGCAGGTAGCCTACTCTGAATTGTAATGAAGTTGGAAAGCGGATAAACTGCCTTTTCGTGTCTTCTAAAGTATAATTTCATGGACCAAGATTGCACACCCCTCCAGTGGAGGGTCAAGTTACCTATGCCTTGTCTTCCCTTAGTGTTGACAGGCAACAAATGTGTAGTTATGTTCTGTTTAGTGATTGCTGATGCATCGAAGTTCCAGTCTCATTGGTCAAGCACAGTATGGCAAGTCTCATACGAAGATTGTGAAATTCTGGTGATTGCTGTTACTTCAGTTCTGTTTTCAGGAGTGACTGTTATTTAGCATTAAAATTGTTGACATCTCTGGAATTTTAAGGTGAGCTGATATCTACATATTCATCCATGAAGCTGAGGATTCTGTTGTGTCCACCCTCTAATGCAAGTGGCACTCCCGCTTTGTCATTTCTGGAAAGAGTTTGCGGCTAATATCCCGTGGATATTCACCAACTCTGATTCAGTATCTGTGTTGACATTCCAAATGGATGTTAATTGTTTGGTCTGTGATCACTATAAATGGACAGCATGCGTCCCTTGTAAAAGTAGTTATATTGTCTGCCCTTTTAATCTATCTTTCATACATGTATTGTTTATAATTTATGGAGCACGAATGCAGAAAATGAGTAATAGAAATAAGGAGAACCGGGAAAAGCAGAAGATCGGCCATGTTGCTGGGACAAAGGCTTTTGCTTAAATCAGCTATGATAGTGTAAACTTCTCTCATAATGTTTATGGGAATTTTATTATTATTATTATTTGTGTTAACTTGTTTAATGACAGCGTAATCTTGAGACGGGGGACGAGCCTTCTCGAACTAGCTTGTGGTTCACTACCCGGTATAGCATGAAGAAAAAAGTTTGGGTGGATTCAACTTCGGAAAAAGTCTATGTAAGTTATTGTTCGATTTTCTATTTTCTTATCAATCTTCTTATATTATATATAATACTAAATTGATAAATAATAACAATTGGTTTTTTAATGTAGGACGAACTTAAGAGATTAGAATCTCAGTCACTAGAGGAGGGCATTCCTCCCATGACTGAGGACCAGAGATTCGAGGTAGTGCTCGGACCAAAGCGATCAGGATATACACATGGTCATGGGGCTGGACCAAAGCCCAAGACCTCTACAGTTGGGCAGCGAATCGATGCGTAGCTAGAGAGAGAGAATGAGGAGTTTAGGAGGCGTGCTGAGGCGGATACAAGGCGCTTGGAGTTGTTGGAAAAGGAAAATAGTGAGATGGCTTCGCGAATGGAATCCTTAGAGTCTCAACTAGCCTCGCAGCAGACACAAGTGCAAGCTCAGGTGCAGGCAGCGCTCCAGTCCCAGGCAGAATTGCAACAGACACAAGTCCATGCTCAGGTACAAGCTGCATTACAGTCCCAGCTAAACATCCTCCTCCAACAATTCAAGGAGTCAAGCCAAATTCCAATGTGATGCATAACTACTCAAAAGTCGGATGATAATGATTTTTTTATTTTATTTATATATTTTCTATGTTGATGTAAATTTTACTCTTGCTACTCAAGTACCTTAGAACTTAATGTTTTTAAATTTGAGGTTATTTTCTAATACTTGATGGTGATGAAGTTTTCATTTTCTTATATTATATAAGCAGGTTCATGAAAATTTGGAAAGGAATCAATAAATTAATTTATTCTTCCTTTTAATTAATTTTAACCTTTTAGTCGCGGGAACAAGTCGTTGGTAGAACTATTACACTTAATACTTTTAGTGATGACTTGTTGTTGTAGCTGAAAGTAAAACGTTTCGCTGCGATTGCAAGTCGCCGCTGAAACTACCACTGAAGGTGCTATATCTAGTACTTGTAGTGGCGATGGTTATCGCGGCTAAAATTTAAACATTTAGCCGCGACAACAAGTTGCCACTAAAATTACTATACACACTACTTTTAGTGGCCACTTATAGTTGCTGCTAAAATTAAACTTTTAGCCGCGATAACAAGTTGTTACTAAAATTACTATACACACTACTTTTGGTGGCGATTTATAGTTGCCGCTAAAATTAAACTTTTAGCCGCGACTTAAGATCGCCCCTAAAACCCTACTTTCATATGTTTGTAATAAATTTTTAGCGGCGATTTTACACTTTTAGTGACAACAAATTTTTAAATAAGCGGCGATAAATCTTGCGGCTAATTATTAGACTTTTAGCTACAACTTTGGAGTTGTGGGTAAAAGTCCAACTTTTAGCTGCGATGTTTTAAAATCGCGGCTAAAACAATTAGTGACAGCACTTATAGCAACGACTCAGCGGCGATCAAAATATTGTCGCTAAAACTTTTAGCCGCAACTTTAAGACCTTTAGCCGCGAAAATTTTCGCAGCTAAATGTCAAGTTTCTTGTAGTGAGAGAATCTTTGATAGAAATGCGGAAACATAAACAACAAACATTACACTAAAACCCAACTTGACCCGATTGTCATATCATAATTGCAGAAAAGTGATGCCATGAACCAAAGCAGTAGAATTGTAGAAACGAAGATAAAAAATAATTATTCATTCACGATTCACACTTCAACTTAATATTGGAAGTCAAGTATCATAAAAAATAATTTGGATCCTATCTCTACATGAGAAAGGAGCTCACATCTCTCACCAACCATAAAAAACATGACTAGGAAATAAAAGAAAAGGGGATAAATAAGCATAGTAAGGTAAAATCACAGGCCTAAATCTTTAAGAACTTGAATTCCTACTCATAGAACTTGAATTTTGTGCCCAACATTGTTTTTTTTACAACGATATCTTCATCATCATTTATATTTTCTTCATCCATTTTTTTATGTCCAATAAGAAAATAATGATGAAATTATATTGGGATGCATAAAAAATAAGAAAGACTCACGATTTCACTCAAAATCTAGTTTTCAAAATTTTCTAATAACGATATCGTTACAATTCTTTTTAGGTTCTTCACCCATTTTTTATCTCCAACAATAAAATGATAATGCCTTTATAATAGGGTGCATAAACAATGAGAAAGGCTCACGGATTTGGCTCAAAAATGCATTTTCCTAATAGGTATAGTTTGCTGCTCGCAGATTCTACACTTGGGTCACGAGTTCCCTACTGAACCTATACAAACACATCCATCTTCCTTTTAAAAGAACAATGTACTCAAAATCAAACAATGTACAATGCAGTCATGACAAAAACTATGCTAAGCAGTGGTCGTTGGACTTAGCATAAGACGAGAAGAAAAATGAAATAAAGTAATAGATATAGCTCTTTCAAGAGATTCATGAGCAGTGTATCTCTAGGACCATCTCCCGACATAGCCAACACATCCAGATTGAAGATTGTACGAATATGAAAGAAAAGAATTCACATTATTTCATTAACCAAATAATTACATTTTCTTTAGAACCATAGATTTAAAGAATACCTTAAAGTCATCTAGGTCAAGAATAAGTGGAAGGGAGCCAACATATGAAATGGGCTCAATCGGTCTCATAGAAGAAATCATGCAAAAAGACAAGCAATTTGATGATTGGGCTCAATTAGTGTCCTGGATCAGCAGCTGATGTAGATATAATGAATAATAGTTTTAATTGTTTGACAGTCACATTTCATGTCATAAGAGATCTTATCAGTAGAAAAGAGAATAATTAAAAAACAATATCTTTCAAAGGAAAAAAAAAATGGAAATGTATTCAAAGAGAATGTTTGAGAAACTACAAAACTTGGCAACCAAATCAGAAAAGATGCTTTCTTCTAGGACCTGCTAAATGCTCTTGCAATCACCTCAGCCTGTTGAATTTAGAACATTCATCATCAACAGAAAAGGAAGAAATGAACTTAACAACAATGACAATAAAAAAGGCCGCGTGCCTGTGTTAAAATATTTCTCCATCTTGTTTAATTTATGTCCATTGTTTGATTGTCCTTCAATAAATAGAACTATAGGTAATTACATTCATAGGTAAAGGAAGTGCCCAAGTTCAAACGATCCAAATGGGGCGTAAGCGGAACAACAATTATAGGTCAGTCACACATTTATCTCATGATCAAGACCATCAATAGAACGTGGACCTGTTACAAATCCCCACCCTCCTTCCACCCAAATCAGAAAGGCTTTTCCATAGATAAAGCCAAAAAGTTGCGTTTCCTTGTGGAAAATTGTATGTTTCAAACGGTGGAAATGAAGTCCACAGAAAACCGAATGTGGCCATACTGGAAACTGAAAAGATCTCTATTCGTGGATTATTATAAGTGATACGTGAAAGAAAATAACAAGTTATAATCCCAGTACGTCATCGCCTTTGCTATTTACAATAGCATTGAGGGAAAGAATTTCCGTTGTTGTCAATATCTATTTGTGGGCTATTGGGTGGGCCACAATTGTTACACCCTTTGTGATGAGAAAAGGCAATCGCATCGTCGTATTATCATGTTTTAAATGCTTTAGAAGCTTCAATGTCCCAATCTCCCTCTTTAACTAACACCATCAACTCATCCACCCAAAACTCACACCCACACACACAAATAGAGAGAGAGAGAGAGATATCTTATAGGAAATTTGAAATAGAGACTAAGAAACAAAACCAAAACATGGAAAAAGAGTTACCTCGTATAGTCTTACGACATGCGCGCAGGCCCTTAAGAAGCTTTAGATGTACTGATCTCCTCATTTATCTGCAAAAGAACACCATTAACTACTCTCATCAACCAATTACTATCCAAGAGATTACCATAATTTAACAAACCAAGAACAGATATTCGGAAGCAAAATCTCTCCATGAGAATAAAAAAATCATAAAAACCAAATGAAGAAGAAGAAAAATAAAAAACGCATTTCTCAACTGCTAACAATCTTCAACCATAATTTCTAATACATAATGATCTTTCTTGCACTTTCCTGAGAGCAAACCTCTTTCAATTGGATTTGAGAATGTCCACCCAAACAATTGTGATTAAACAATTAAACACACCCATTCCTCTCAAAACCATATCCAAATTTTAGAACAAGTTCAAGATGAGAATGAAAAAAAGGACACCCAGATTGGATTAAGAAGAAGAAAGATAAAAAAAAATTACAAAAGTGGGTAGCATAAGCTAAATTCAAAGTGGAAGACGATACTAATTCAAATCCCATCTATAAATCACAGAAATCCAAAAATGGGGATGAAATAAAAAATACCCAAGATCTGATTTAGATAGAGAGAGAGAGAGAGACCCTCTGCCTCTTCCCATAGTTAATCAACTTAATAAAAAACAAGAGCAAGTAGAAAGATGAACAACATACCTGACGATCCAATCGATGATGTCTCTCTCTCTCTAAACAGATTTAGGGAGTTATTCGACCTTCAAATAGGCAGGATGAGGGCAAGAGAGAGGAGGGAGCAGAGGAGAAAGAGAGAAAAGGCGGGATAGGAGAAAGTTGGCAAAGAGAAGAAGAACAAAATCATTCGATTGAGGTGCTAGGGTTATAATTCCATTACGATTTTGTTCGCAGAATGAGGGGTAAAAGAGTCCAAAATACGTGTATGAACACCAATACGGGTGTTTTGGTGTATTTCTGTTTTAAATGGGCTAATACCTGTTTTGCAACACTTTTTTGGTAAAAATCTCATCTTTTATATATATAGAATGCTTATGTTGTAGCCAAAAAAAAAAGGGGGGGGGGGGAGCCATGCTCTATGGTTCAGAAAAAAAATACAAATCAATTTAAAAAAAAAAAAGAAACTTGAAATTGGATGCGAAACTAGACCTAGTACTCGAACTAGAACATGTTTTGAGCCGGAATTGAAACCATCCTTGGGTTAACGGTTCGAGTTCCATTTCTAGTGTGGAACTGGCTTTGACCCGAGCCATTTGTATCCCTAAGTTGAGGTCATAGACCATAAGTTAGAATCCCTAGGCCCTGACCCAACTTTTGATAGAGAAAAAGAAACCACCCACTGAATTCAGGTTCTATTTCTTGGTGTGTGTTTTTTTTTTTGGGTAAGAAGATCAGGTTCTAGTGGACAGTCGATTGCCAATGATTCCTCAAAGCTTGGACCACTCATCCATTATAAGAAATGTGGGCTGGTCTAGGCAAAACCTACCAAGCCCAGCTCTTATTGGGCCAGGACTATGTAGCTTTTGCATTGCTCGAGTCAATGGAGAGCCTTTCTTAATTAATAGTTATCAGTGAATTTCCTATTAAGCACGTATACAAAAGCTATGGTTGGGCCATAATGAGACACTACACCAAAAATCGGAAATTGGAACGGAAAAGCGTTCCTAATCCTTCCGTTCCTAATCCGTTAAAGTGTTCCAATTTCCGTTCCAATTTGGATTAGGAACTGTTGGTACCAAATTGGAACGGAAATTGGAACACTTTAACGGATTAGGAACGGAAGGATTAGGAACGCTTTTCCGTTCCAATTTCCGATTTTTGGTGTAGTGAGAAAGGCCATCTAAACAATATGTAGCTTTCTTAATAGTTATCAGTGAATTTCCTATCACTGATAACTATTAAGAAAGGCTCTTATTGGGCCAGGACTACGTAGCTTTTGGATGGATTGTGAATTGATGTAAAGTGAGGTGAAGCATAAAAAAAAGAGAGAATAAAATATAAGGGGTTATAATGATCTTTTATTTTTAGTAGCTTGACAGGGAATCTTTTTTACTTTTGTGTTAGAAGAGGATTCTTTTTTTGGCATTTAGGTTCAGTTTGGCATCTCTTAAATTTACATCTTATTTCTTAAACCGGTTTAAAATAGACATTAGAGCGTTTGGGAATGCATTTTAGTGTGTCCATTTGAAAAGGGAATAAGACAAAAAATGTCTTTTTCATGTAGTCAAGAAAGTGGCCTGATTTCAAAAAGACATACATGTCTTAAGCGGAAAGACATTGCCATGAACAGTGAAATGGACACAATAAAATGGTTGGGGAGGCATGGCCCGTTTGACATGCCTATGCCCCGATAGTGGTAAAAAGGTCTTGTCAAGCAAATCCGGGAGAGGCATGCATATCGTAGTAGATACCCTTATATCTAAAGTGGGATTTGTGCTTTCATCCATATTATCTTCATCATCTGTGTTCTTCTGTTCTCTCTTTGCCTAGATTTTTTCCAAGTCCTTTTCTGTGGGTTGGGTGGTTTTTATCATCTCAGCTGATACCAACATCTATGGAAAAACAAGTAAAGCAAAAATAAAAGCCAACCTTGCACAAAGTCTATGAACAGTGATGATGGCTCTTGATAAGACTTCCTTTTCATTATTAATTATAATTGTCTTGTATGTGAAAATTTTGTACTCGTATTCTTCTATTTCTCTGCTGTAAATAATATTACAGGAGAGTCTAAAACGAATCATGAGTATTGTATACTATTGAAATTTATAACAAACAGAGTACACAAGGGATGCTTGGCTGGCAACCCCACATGTCATCTAGTTATCCAAGATCAATTCCTCGGTGTGCCACTCTTCTCATGTGTATGTGTGCTATCCTTTCCACTTTGTGACTTCCTCTTCCCATTTACGTATGAGCTATCTTTCTCATTTTGTTTGCTCTATGTATAATTTCAAAGAGAGATATCGATTCCATAATTTCACTGCAGTTGTCATGAGAGGAAATCCTCTCAATATACATGTAAATAAGATTACTCAAAATTTAATAACCTAAAATCTGTGATAAACCGCTAACAATCCAATCTAACCTTATCTCTAACGTCCCCCTCAATTACATAATCCTTTTTAGGAAATCGTCTGTAGTTGTTAACATAAATAAAATGAAATCATTTGATCTCTGAACATAAGTGGTAGTTTTTTAAAATAGAAACAACCATTATGTCTTCCTGGTGATCATCATTTCTCAATGGATCCACACCACTGTCGCAACCGTTTTCTTTTGAGTCGTCAACGCTGGTGACCTATTGGATCAGATCCGTCGCGATTTCTTGTAGAAATTTTTCTCATGTAATTTGTTGAAAATAGCGAGTTTGTAGGGCTTAGGTACTTGGATGGATGCATTAGAGAGGATGTTTGTAGTTGTTGAGAGAAAAATAAAACTGACGGTTAATGATAGGATCATGCGATTGCAAGATCATCATGAGCCCTGACTTTAATACGCTAAAGAATCTCTAAGAGAGATATCCATTTCATAATTTTCTAGTCCTCTAAATTTAATGATAGCATCATGCGATTGCAAGATCACCATGAGCCCTGACTTTAATACTCTAAAGAATCTCTAAGAGAGATATCCATTTCATAATTTTATGGTCCTCTAAATTTATACATGTAATAAAAAGATTATTGAAAGCTTAAATTGATCTAAAATCTCTAACAATGCACAAACAATCCAATCTAATCTTATCTCTAACATATCAATATCTATAACTTTCTTGGGTCCCAAAGGCCAGGGTACGAGAAAAAAGGAGCATACAAGAATTAAGGCTTTGTTTTTGTGCATAATTACATGTTCCAACATCTGTAAAGAGGCAGTTTACAGGAAAATCACTCAAAATCGTGTAATTACAATGGAGTTTCTCTCACTTTCTGAATATAATTTCAGAAGGCACTGCACAACCATGTAGATGTCTACAGTCCAAAACGCCTTGTCTTGTTGCATTTCATATATGGGCCTATTATATGGATCCGAAAATGGCTAAAATATGGAACATATATAAGGAGGCAAGGGTAATTTTTAAAGTAGTTGAGAGGGATCTCAATGGGTCGAAAACAAGAGAATGAGTTGTATGATGAGATAGAGTTTTTTTTAAAAAGATGAAGAAGGAAATGTTCCAAACATTAAATGGATTCTCAAATGGAAGGAAGAAGGGATTAAAAAAGTTGCTATTTATAACATGAAGTGGGTTCTCAAGAGGATGAAGATAGGATCAAAGTAGGAAATGGATTTTCTAAAGAAGTCACTAGTATTTTTGTGAAAAAGTGCTTATGTGGAATCTCAATGGATTACCAAACAAAGAATGAGTTCTTTGATGAGATGGATTTTGTCAAGTTGAATTGATCCACAAATGAAGTGGGTCCTCAAAAGGATGTAAACAGGATCGAAGTTGGTGATGTTCCAAATATGAGTTCGGCTTTGTATTTGAATATGCAAATCATGGAATCAGCGCAAACTGTAGGTTGTAGATACAGCGGAAGCATGATCTTTAAGAGTTAGCTGCTACAAACGCGATAAGGATTGCGTCGGCTTGAATCAGACACTAGTTGTTGAGATCTGTGGCCGTCTACGAGAGATCAGTCACATGTAATTCACTCTTCAAGATCCAAGGGCAATGATGGACACCCTGGATATAGAAGATGATGAGGGAGAATAATAGATCTAGTGGAAGATGTATTTTTGAAAGTTATTCCAATTGATATCTCTCATGTCTATATATAGCCTTATGGGGGGCATGAGTGATAATCTCTTTATTCAAGTTCGAATTGAGAGATGATAAAGACTAATAGATTGGATCAAGCTCTCTCAATTTAAATTTGAATGTAGATATGATAAGGTTAGAGAGTTGGATGAAACTCAAACTATTCTTATTCATATCACCATTAGATTCCTTGTGAGGGTTGTCTCTTTGTGAGTGGGGTCCACCCACATGTAAACACAAGTGGGCCCCATCACAAATGCCAACATCTCCCACTCGCACCGAACAAGTTTCATCCCATTAGATCACTAATTTCCATCATCAAATTCCACAAAGTAAAAATGGACCTGAAGAGTGGGACCTCCACGATGCCTATTCACGGAGAGAATGTAAACTAAGTCGCCATCTGACTAGAATACACCAAGTCACCGACACATTAGTCTGCCCTAGACACTCGCATGACCACACCGGATTGGATATAAACTCATACCCTTGAGTCATGTTCAACTCACATACGTGCTTATTCAACTTATCGAGTAAAAAAAAAAACTCTTTACAAACATTTCTTTTTATAAAATAAGATATTTATACGTATATATAATTTAAATATTGTTTGTCTAAATTTTTTTCAAAATACTCGATATAGCCCGAGCTGATAAGTATCGTAAGCACGTATAAACTAGAGTGTGACGTCAAGGGGTCTTCCCATGGACTTACGAGGGTCATAATCAACCAAGCAGCTTTCCTAGCACGACAACTCGTAGGCTCCTATGTTGCCGTGGCACAACCGCAGCTAAAGTAGCAATACCGATCTCATCTTTCCAACGTAGAGGTTGGTATAAGGGCACAAGAGCCTCAAGAATTGGTTCACACAATAACCAACTCCAAGCTCAAGAGTCACCTACGGGACTCACTCTCGCATAACAAATAGGATTCTCGTAAGTAGGTCCTTAAACACACATGCCTGTAAACACGCATCGCAGTGTGAAAATGCATTAGTTCCACAACTGAGCCCATGCTAACATTGCACCGATTCACTACTGCGTAAGAAAATCGTCACAAACATAACCACGCTTGGTTTTTAAAACAGGCTATCGGACTTATTAGGGTGTGATTTGTCCGACGACTAATGCTAAGTCTCATTCAGTCTTGTGACCCACATCACCCCTAATGCACACAAGATTGAGTCAGCATTCCGGCCCATACATCTGTACCCACCAATGAGATCCATATTGGCCTAATCAGCATACCATACAAGTGTATGCACCTCATCCTATCAGTCACTAAGACATCAAGGGCGGTCTTTATCTGTGCGAGTGGATGTCCTCACTTGTTTGGTGCCACGTGTGCATATAATACACACGCTTATTGTGTATGTTGCCAATGTAAAGTATATGCACATGCATGAGTGAAGAAATATAACACACATATAATCACAAAAAAAAAACTTTTATTAAAACAAGTCCATTACACTCCCACTAAAAAAGAGGATTACATACATTGCATTCCCATACGCCTTTCATGAATAGGGAATAGTTCTCGTGCCAAGGGTTTGGTCATCGGGTCAGCAATCATTTCCAAAGATGGCGCATGAGATATTGCTATCTCTTTTGCTTCTACTTGTTCACGGATAAAATGCCACTTTCGTTTGATATGTTTTGCCCTTTGATGAAGCTGGGGGTTTTTTGCCAAGCATATAGTAGTTGTACTATCTGTTCTCAATGGAATGGGATCACGGGCAATGGATACTAGTCCCAAATCCAACAGAAAACGGCGAATCCATATGGCCTCCATGGCCGCTAGTGCGCAAGCAACATCTTCGGCCTCCGTGGTCAACATGATCGTACACTCCTGCTTCTTACTGGACCATGAAATGACTCCCCTGCCCAGTAAGAACACATATCCCGATGTGGATTTGCTGTCGTCAGGATCATCCGAAAAGGATGAGTCACTGTATGCCAATAAACTCAAGCTACCACCGTGTTAGCAAAGAATCATATCTTTTGTGCCCTTTAAATATCAGAAGATTCGTTTGATGGCATTCCAATGAGCAATACCTGGGCTACTTTGAAACAGACTAACCAACTCAATCGCATAGCAAATATCGGGGTGTGTGCACAACATAGCATACATTAAACTTCCTACAGTGCTGGCATAGGGTATGGAAGCCGTTCTTTTTGCTTTGGCATCAGTTTGAGGACATTGCATTACACTCAATTTGCAACCCTTATCAATCGGGGTCTCAACGAGACTAGCATTGGCCATTCTAAAATTTTCTCAATGTAAGTTGTTTGGGACAGGCCAAGAATGCGCTTTGTACGATTCCATGTAACCCAAAAATGAACTCAGCCTCACCCAAATCTTTCATTTCAAAAATAGTTGACAACCAATCTATGGTCTCAATTAAAAATCCAATATCATTGCAAGCCAAAAGAATATCATCAACATAAAGTGACAACAACACAAATTTATGTTTAGATCGCTTAATATAAACGCAATGATCTTCGTAACACATGGAGAAACCATTTGACATGATTGTATTATGAAACTTTTTGTACCATTGTCTCGAGGATTGTTTAAGGCCATAGATAGATTTATGGAGTTTACAAACTTTATCCTCATGGCCTTTTTCCACATATCTTATCGGTTGTTTCATGTATATTTCCCCTTCAAGATCACCGTTTAAAAATGCAGTCTTAACATCCATCTGGTGTAGTTCTAAATCCATGTGGGCCACAATCGATAAGATCATGCGGACAGAAGAAAATCGTACCACAGGGGAGAAAGTTTCTTCATAATCCACACCTTCTTTCTGTGTGAACCCCTTAGCCACAAGCCTAGCTTTAAATTTGTGTATGGTCTAAATCGTTGGATTGGTGGTTTGTGTAGTTATAGGTTGCAAGTTGTCATCAACTGCCAGTTCGATGTTTTAGTAACCGATAATTATATGTTGTTGTACATAAACATCAATAGGACCAGATGTTTTAGTAATTGAGTTGGACCTCAATCTTATATTTGAACCAGGCTTGAATTAAGTGATCAAAAACCCACAGCCTACTCTGAAAAGGTAGTACTTGAAATTTGCCCAAGCAAGTGAATGGAAGGCATGGGCAAATGAAGAAAGCTCGGCCCAGCCCAATTGACTAAAAGGGTGGGCTGGAGCCTGACTTGTTTGTGATTAACTGGGCTGGGCTCGGACCATAAACTCCATTCTGTCACAGATCCGTCCCACCAGCTTGATATTATCCGTTTTGGGCCTTTGACCCGCACGGTTTTGTTTTTGGGCTGGCCCGCAGGCATCCCAAAAGGCCTCAACTGCAATAGGCGGGGGTCCTTACTTATAGCAATCCCCACCACTCAGAGGAGAGTCGCCCTCGTCTCTGATACCAATGTAGGTTGTAGATGCAGCGGAAGCAGGATCTTTAAGAGCTGGTTGCTACAAACGCGATAAGGATTGTGTCGGCTTGAATCAGGCACTAGTTGTGGAGATCTGTGACCGTCTATGAGAGATCAGTCACATGTAATTCACTCTTCAAGATCCAAGGGCAATGATGGACACCCTAGATGTAGAAGATGATGAGGGAGAATAGTAGATCTAGTGAAAGATGTATTGTTGAAAGTTATTCCAATTGATATCTCTCATGTCTATATATAGCCTTTTGGGGGCATGAGTGATAAGATCTCTATTCAAGTTCGAATTGAGAGACGGTAAGGAATAATAGATTGGATCAAACTCTCTCAATTTGAATTTGAATGGAGATCTGATAAGGATAGAGAGTTGGATAAAACTCAAACTATTCTTATTCATATCACCATGAGATTCCTTGTGAGGGGTGTCTCTTTGTGAGTGGGGTCCACCCACATGTAAACACAAGTGGGCCCCATCACAAATGCCAACATCAACCCTATTGGTATTTGATAGAATCCATCGACTTTCATGTGATGTCGGACTTTTCATCCTCGAGAAGAAGGAAGGATTGACATAGGCCAGACCCACAAAGCCCAGTTCGTAATGGGGCAACACTATTTGGCCTTTTGTACAGATCTTGTCCTTGAAGAGCCTCTCTTGCATGTTGTTAGCGTTAGATTGTATGTCTTCAATACAGTGGATAATACGAATAAATTGATTGATTTTATTAATTATAATTTACGATTTCATGCTTTATTCAACTGCCATAATAGGCGGAAATCCTTAGATGGTAGGGGGCGAAAACATCATATTTAGTGGCGGAAAAAAAACTCCTGGCTGCTGGCTAAATGTGAATTTCAGCAGCGGAATAAAAACCGCCGCTAATTTTTTCCATGTCCACATGAGTTGACATGGATGGGAGAAGAAAGAGACCACGAGATTTATGCATGGGAGACTAGGAGCTAGATTCATGTATGCGCGTCTCAGAAATGGGTTTAGGGGAGTGAAGTCGTGGTATGGGTGCAGGGGCTGAGGACTTACATTTTGGATTTTACGAGTCACATTATCTTGCCAGAGAAAAAAAAATCACTTTTATATCTTCTCAGTTTCAAAAAAGATAAAAAAAAAAAACTAAACACCTAGCTGTCAGGATTTGGACAGCGGCATAGTTGATATTCCAACTAACCTTACCTACTACAACCCACGCAATCTCATGAAATAAATGACTTAGACGGTGGCGTGCATGGCCATAAAGTTGTTCAAACTTCAAAGCAACTCCGTGGCTCGTTATCTCCTCGGATTTTTATGGATTCGCAATCGTTTTCTTGTTTACGAGTCAGTTGAGATAGAAGTCAAGCATATCCATGAATAAGGGCCACCAATGAAACACGAGTCGGTTGAAATAGAAGTCAAGCTCGGGCCGCCAGTGAAGTCCAGGCTGTCCAGCTCAGGCTTAAATAAGGACCACCAATGAAATTAACATGAGTCGGTTGAAATAGAAGTGAAGCTCGAGCCACCAATGAACATGGGTAAGTTGAAATAGAGGTCAAGCTCAGGCATGAATAAGGGCGACAAATGGGAGTAATGTCGAGCTTAGTTATAAACTTTTTTTTTTAATTTAGAATAATATTAGAAACTTTCAAATGAAAATTAATTTGTTGGTGGTTATTATTTTGATTAATCCTAATTTAAGGTGAGTGCAAATTCGCTAACGACTAGTGAGTTTGAAGGGATTAAATTTATCCTGAGGTATCCCAGTGGAGGTAAAAAGGTCCTGTCAAGCAAATCCGTGAGATGTATGTCTCAGTAGATACCCCTGTAAGGTGGGATTTGCCCTTTCATCCATTCTATCTTCACATATTTGTGTTCTTCTGTTCTCTCAGTGCCTCGATCTTTTAAAGTCCTTTTTCGTGGGGTTGCGTGGTTGTTGTGAACTCAGCTGATGCCAACATCTATGGGAAAAGAAGTAAAGCAGAAATAAAAGCCAACCAAAAACATAATGCGGAAATGGATCACCCTGTTTGGACCACTCAAGGGGTGCCACATAGGGGAGAGATGTCCTATCAATGACATCTGATCTCCTCTTCCAAAAAAAAAAAAAAAAAATCTTTCCCAGGTGACACCCCCTTATTGGTCCAAAAAGGGCTTCCCTGTTTGGATCCATTTCCAAATTATGCACAAAGTCTATAAACAGTGATGATGACACTTGATAATTAGACTTGCTTTTCATTATTAATTACAATTGTCTAGTATGTAAAAATAAAAATTTGTGTATCCTTGCCCATGGGTAGGCACGACCCGGACCAACCCAGTCTGGCCCATGTCAGGCACGGCCCGGACACGGCTGGGTCGTGGCTTAGATGCTATCACGGCCGTTTTGCATCACTTTGCCGACTCCAGTTAGATGGAATATGGCAATGGAAAATAAAGACAATTTAGTATTGAAATTTCTTAAATTTAGAACTTAGGATTTTATTAAATATTACAAGTTCTGCATGCGTGCGAAACGCAGAATACATATGATCAACATTCAATAAAAAAAAGGAAAAAAGGAAAACGAGAGGAATCACATAAGGTTAGATGGTTTGGCAATGTGACTATAAATCTGTCTACACTCTCTCTTAAGCCCTAAAAAGGCCCCTTACAAATACCAAATACCAAATACCGTTGACGTAAAACTTGGTAGTTGGTCCCAATGGACCAATCTAGTTCTCCAATAAGAGACATAAACCCGATCGACATATGTCAAACAAGAAAAGTTGAGCGAGCTGTCAATCACTAGGTCTGAATTTATTTGTGCGGGGATTCTGAACCATATAGTTCAAAAACTCTGACTCCACTCGCCTTGACACCGTTGAGTCAACTTGGCTCAAGTGGCACTCTGTCAGATGAGCCCAACCGAGTTTCCCAAAAGTTTTGCTGAAATTTCCTGAGTAACTTGACATGCTGGACCTACTTAAAAACACGTAATAATGTAAGTACAGGCCCCGCCCATTGATAACTATTGGGATTGTTACTATGCATGTAAGATTTATTGGGATAACTTGGGTCAAGTCAATACGTCCAGTTAAGCTAGACCTCTCTTTAGTCATTGACAAATGACAATCCAGCTGTAGTTTTTGGACTGCTGACATGAAGGTGGCCAAACATTAGAAATTTCAAGCCATGGCTAGAAATTGGAAACTTGCTTTTCGTTCACAAATCAAGACTTAGCCTTCTTGACCACGATACATATGATAACTTGGTTGAGCCCATATGCCGGTCAAATTAGACAGGTTACATACAGGTTGGGTTGCATGTAAGTTAAGATTTTCCATTTCCTAGTGGCAAACAGTTCAGGTTGGGAGGGAAATCTGCAAGTTGACACCCGAACTGTAACTTATCTTATTATTAGATGGGATCAGACCCAGCTCCACCCGCTTGTGCAGGGCAGGAATTGTTGGCCCGCATTTGATTTGTGGCCGGTCGGAGTTTATGTGGGAAAGATCAGTAGTTAGATTGAAGTAAAAGCGGATACCTGGTTCTCCGAGCAGCCAGAGGTTTCGGCCTGAGAAAAATTGGGTTTGGGACCTTTAAATTCTGATAAATATACGGGTCTGGTTCCGGGACTTAAATGGGTCCGGTTTGAGAATCAAGTAAGTTCCAACCCTGTGGACTCATGTAGCAAAAATATAAATAAAAGGAACCATGCTCTATGGTTCAGAAAAAAAAAAAAAAAAAAGAACAAATCAAGTAAAAAAGAAAAAGAAAGTTGAAATTGGACCCGAAACTAGACCTATTACTCGAACTGGAACATGTTTTGAGCCGGAATTGAAACCATCCTTGGCTTAACGGTTCCATTTCCATTTCCAGTGTGGAACTGGCTTTGACCCCCCCGCCCATTTGTATCCCTAAGTTTAGGTCATAGACCATAAGTGTGAATCCCTAGGCCCTGACCCAACTTTTCATAGAGAAAAAGAAACAACCTATTGAGATCGGGTTCTATTTTTTTTTTTTTTTTTCCGATAAGAAGATCAGGTTTTAGGGGACAGTCGATAGATGTCTGTTCCCAAGTGATGCCCCAAAAGTTGGACCACTCATCCATTACAAGAAATGTGGGCTGGCCTACGCAAAACTTACCAAGCCCAGGTCTTATTGGGCCAGGACTATGTGGCCTTTGTATTGCTCGAGTCAATGGAGAGCCTTTCTTAATAGTTATCAGTGAAAGAATGACATTATTTATAAGAAAAACAACGACAGCATGAAGGTTCCCTAAACATTATGTGTTAAAAAATTAATTATGGGTAGTATTTTCATGGTAACATAACCTTTTAGCTCGGTTTATGTCATGTAAAAATGTCCATTGTGCTTCAGTGGTGATCAATGTTGTTCGTTTTTAGAGTCCATCACTGTTGCATCCCCATTCAATTTAAACTTTGTTAAAGCCTGTGATGCACTAGATAACGTACAGTTGTCAAGATTTCTCCTAAAATCATGAGGTAATGTGGCTTGGAGAAAAAGACGAGATTAAGGCTTGGATTAATGTGTAGATCTTATCAAAATGAGCATGCAAGTGAAAATGGATCGATTGAGTTCAAAAAGCTCTAAGCAGTATTGGCCATCTATTCTAGTCAAAAGATTTGACCACAAATTGCTCTGCTTGTCCCAACCCATTCAAAGCAAAAGCAAGAAAAAAAGAGAGGAAAGGACACAACTATGGTTAATAATGTTTGGATGGACTGCGAATTGATGTAAAGTGAGGTGAAGCATATCAAATCAAAAGAGAATAAAATATATAGTGTTATGATAGTCTTTTATTTTTAGTTATTTCGATTGAGATTTTTTTTTATTTTTTGTGTAAAAAGATGAATTTTTTTTCTTTTTTTTTTGTCATTTAGTAGAGAAAAGAAGTTGCTTTTTTACTATATTTTTTTTAAAAGAAGGAAGAAATTTTAAATTTGTAAACTTTTAATATGACCCCTTGATCTTTTCTTTGTATGGTTAATGGAGGCTTTACCATACTTTAAGTTTACTAATAAAGTGCCAAACACTACCTCATCATATACAAGTTAAAAATAAATAAAATAGTTAATTTTAATTAATTTTAATAATTTTTTAACATAAGTTTCAATTCTCATCAAATGCAATATTAAGCATCCCGTAAATTGAGATGTGAAAGAAAAAACCCAGGAAAGTAAGGATTCTTCTATAACTATGGTGAAGTCAAAGAAATAGTCTGCAGAAGCACTATGCTGTTAGGATTCAAAAGTTTTAAGTAGATTAGCTAGTTGTCATGGACTAGGTGGAAATTTCCACGAAAGTTGAAGCTGTAAGTGGAAGTTGAACGATTCAATGAATTTCACTCTCGACTCGAGAGACATTGGGACATTATTTATTTATTGGGACGAAACGAGGATCTTCGAGTGGATTCAAGCTTGCATGCCACACCTATTTTCTCCCTTCTCTCAGTAGAGCTCTCTTTGATCAACAACGAAAAGTCCATAACTCTCTGAGAGAGAGAGGGAAATAAAAATGAATGGGCGTCATTTATTATTGCTTTCTTTTCTTCTTCTTCTTGCAGGGACGACTCTTCCCAAGGGTGTTGCTCGAGCAAACTCAGCCTTAGTAGAGGAGCTCAATAATGAAGACCGGCCTGCCATTTCTGAAAAAAATAGAATGTTTAAAGGTGATTGTGTGATTCGTAGATCACTTCGGTATCGAGGGCCGCCTACAGATGATCATGGTCGAGTTCACTGGGGGGCCGCCCGATCGACGCCGTGATATTGGAGGTGATCTCTCATTCTCTCTTACTCGCTTGGATCTTTTTAAAGTCTCACGTTTAAATTGAACTCCCTTTTAAAGTGTTCATTTGGAGTTTTTTGTTTGGTGAAAGGTTTAATAAACTCCTTGTTGGTGAAAGGTTTAATAGCAAGTCTCTTTGTTGCATCTGGCAGCTAGCTCTCGTAAACTGTTTACTTGTATTATCTAACAATTTCAAAAGCCTCTGCATTATTTGTTCTTACTCAAACCTCTCTTGACACAGCATTATTACAAAAAAAAAAAAAAAAAAAAAAAAAAAAAAAAAAAAAAAGTAGATTAGTAGGGTCTTCAAATATATAAATCTTGTCCTTTTTTTTTTTCACCAATCAATCCTTAACCCACATGAATTATCTTCTTAGCTGACAAATGAATGACTGTTTGATGAGATAGAGTTCTTTTCAAAAGGATGAAGAAGGAAATGTTCCAAACATTAAATGGATTCTCAAATGGAAGGAAGAAGGGATTCAAAAAGTTCCTATTTATAATATGAATTGGTTCTCAAGAGGAAGAAGATAGGATCAAAGTAGGAAATGGGTTTTGTAAAGAAGTCACCAGTAATTTTGTGAAAAAGTGCATATGTGGAATCTCAATGGATTACCAAACAGAGAATGAGTTCTTTGAGGAGATGGATTTTGTCAAGCATATAAACTTTCAAATAATTTCCATAAA
Source organism: Cinnamomum chago (assembly GCA_038049695.1). Taxonomy (NCBI): domain Eukaryota; kingdom Viridiplantae; phylum Streptophyta; class Magnoliopsida; order Laurales; family Lauraceae; genus Cinnamomum; species Cinnamomum chago. The sequence goes on along the minus strand of CP142462.1, from coordinate 20,815,107 downwards.
ATCACCGTAAACATGAACAGAAGAAATCCTCCCAATTTATACACGGTAATACCCATATTATTCAAATTCAAACCCAGTCCTAAAATCTCTAACAAATATCTATTTTATCTCTAATAACCAAACCAACCTAATCCTATCTCTAACATCCCCCCTCAATCACATGATTGTTTTAGAGAAAAACGATCTGTGATTGGTAACATGAAAATAAAACCCTTTGATCTCAGAAAGACAAATCACTTAAGATTTCTTTTAAACGATTTTTACGTCTTCTTGGTAATCACTGTCTGTTCGTGGAACCATCGTTGTCGCAACCTGTTCTTTTTTATTATGTCGGTGTCGACGGTCCACAAGATCAGATCTGTTGCGATTTTTTCCAGAATATTCGATCATGCAATTTGATGAAGTTGACAAGATCGTAAGGCTTGAGTTGATGGATGGATAAGTGAGGATGCAAGTGATGGTGATAATTGTAGAAATGCGGAAACGGGGTCGTACCGGCTAGATCACAGGATCATTGCCGGGCCCCGGCTCTGATATAATAAAGAATTTCTTTAGCTAACCATTCATACCAAAACCTCGAGGCGTTAGTCGAGGCATCTAGCGAAAATACTTTTTAACATTCCCCTTTGGGTGGAGCCCACTCTTCAACACTCTCCCTCAAGTGGAATCCGGCCAGTGCACTTTTTGGCAACATGCATTTTTTTGTTCCGAGTCGTTTCTCCTGGGATTTGAACTCGCTCGGTTGGCTCTGATACCATATAAACTTTCAAATAATTTCCATAAAGTCACCGTAAATATGAAGAGAAGAAATTCTCCCAATTTATACACGGTAATACCCACACTCGTCAAATTCAAACCCAATCCTAAAATCTCTAACAAATATCTATTTTATCTCGAATAACCAAACCAACCCAATCCTATCTCTAACAAAGCAGATAGAGAAGGTATTATTCGGAAAATGAAGTGGGTTCTCGAGAGGAAAAAAAATGAATTGTCCCACATATGAAGTGGGTCCTCAAAAGGATGTAAACAGGATTGAAGTGGGCGATGTTCCAAATATGAGGTCGGCTCTGTATTTGAATACACAAATCATGGAATCAGTGCAAGCCCTATTGGTATTTGATAGAATCCATCGACTTTCATGTGATGTCGGAGTTTTCGTCTCCGATAAGAAGTAAAGATTGACATAGGCTAGACCATCAAAGCCTAGCTCGTAATGTGCCAACACTATTTGGCCTTTTGTATAGATCTAGTCCATGAAGAGCCTCTTGTATGTTCTTAGTGTTAGATTGTATGTCCGCAATCTAGTGGATGATGTGAATAAATTGATTTATTTTATTAATTAAATTATGATTTCATGCTTTATTCATGTGATGAATTGTATTTTTCTATATGATCGCACATAACTGATATAAAACGACATGATAATTCATGAAATGAACTGGAGTCCACAAGTATATTAAATGGAATCCATGTGTGTGGATGAGATTCACACATAGGATATACTTGAAGTAATTTCACAAACAGTGATGAGACTGGGCATCTCATATGAATAAGGTTGTAACACCGCAGTCACTATGAGATACTGTGGCTTGTCTCAACCATTAGAGTGTAAGACTCTGGATTGTTGTGCTAGTATATTCGATGTACTGAAGGACCATGAGTAGCACCTTATGCAATTCTTTCTTTGATTAAAGATTGCTCTCATAATTTCCAAGCAATAGGCTCTTAATCCTCAGAGATTAATAGACTAAGTTTCTACTATGCATTTACTTTGAGTTATCCAAGAGTGATGCCAACTATAGGTTAACACCTCGGAATCTCGGGTACGTGATAGTGGGATTGTAAAAAATAAATAATTCTTAAGATGGAATCTATCCTCTAAGAGAGAATTATACCCTTGTGCCAATTATCATTGGTAAGTGCGCACCCATATCAATTAAGAGTTAATTGGATGGTATTGATTATTACTGTGATTAATTAGGTCACAAGGATAATAAGATGTGAATATAATTTTTTTGGATAGATTTATCCAAAAGATCAATGGATATAATTGATAGAGGGGCCTACTTGCAGTAACTGGGAAGATTAGGGTTTTCTTGTAAATATTCCTAAGACCGGAGTTCAATTACATTTATGAAGTGGACTTATTGGCAATTAAGTATTGTTCCAGAGTTCACATGAGATGTGGGGTCCATATTTTCAGATGGAGCCAGATTTTAAGGAATCCCTAGTGGTCTAAAAAGAGAAGGTTATGACCAATGGAAACTCTTAAGGAAATGAGTAGTATGATATATACTAAGAATAGAAGTGAGACTTCTAATTCGGGACAAAGAGGAGGTGCTCCATAAACTATAAATAAGAGAAGAGAGATAGGGATCTATACACACAATCTCATAAGTCGTCTCCCTCTCTCTCCTCTGATTTCTTTCTATGGTGCTAGGGTTTTCTTCTCCTTAGAGATCCCATCATTCGTTTCGAGAAGTTCTCTACTAGAGGGTCATAGCATGGAAGAATACAAAGGGAAAGGAGATCAAGTCCGCGAAAAAAGTTTTTGTAGAGATCAAGTATTCAAGTTCTCAATTTGAACGCAACTAAGCTCCAAAGGTATAGATCTACAACGTCTTTAATTTAGTAGATTTTGTTGCATTTGCTTTTTTTTCTTCATCTATCTTCTTGGTAGATCATTGATCTTAATAGTTGAGATTAGGTTTTTAAATTTCGGAATTGGGTCCTCAGCCTTTTGCAGGTGCTTGATCCCTGCTTTGAGTGGGTCAAAAGTTTTTAAAACCCACCTAGAAGGCACACCTCCTTCCAATAGTTGGTATCAGTGCAATCCCTAAATTTTCATCGCTTCAAATCAGTTTTCAAGATCTAACCTCTAAATGAGATGTAGAGTGGATGGATCTAGGGTAGTGAAGTATCATTTTTTTGTTTTTTTCCTGTATATTAGCATTATATCCAGTCTTCAGCTTTGGAACAACATGGGTAGAATCTCGGTTTTCGGCAAATCCGTGCGACGGGCGCTTGAGCGGGCTCCACCCCACTCGAGAAGATCTAGTCTCTGGAGTTGGGCGCTCGAGCGGGTTCCAGCCAGCTTGAGCGGACCTAGTCTTTGTGGAGTGCCCGCTTGAGCGCGCATGTCGCTGCTTTTTTTTGCAGCTCGAATTTCTATCATGAGATGACAGATGGAGTGGTTCCTAGCCCGTCCCTTTTGTGATTTTGGTTGTATCTGATACTAATCTTGCAGGTTTTTGTCCTCTCCATGTGGCCCTACCAATTTCTATTTTTGTCTATTTATTGGTTATTTTGGACAGTTTGTGAAAGGTATCATGGTTTCCTTGGTTTTCTACGAAAGGGCAAGGCATGATGGTTTCCGTAATCCCTTTTTATTTCCATTAATAGACTTCCATGTAAATCTCAATTTTGAGATATAGGAATTTATGTAATTTTCAGTTTGTAAATTCCGGTGGGCTTTCAAGACAAGATAGTTGGTGATGATAGACTCTTAACCAAAGAGTCTGGTGATGACCAAGAGCTTGGAGATGCTTAAAGAGTTTGAGGAATCCCAAAGAGTTTGGAAATCTGAGAAGTCCAAGACATTCTTTCCACATTGGGCCACGTGGAGGAGAGGACTTACTGAATTTAGATTTTTTACTTTTGCATGGATAGTTGCTTTTTTGAGATTTTCTATATTTTGCATGATTTCTTGCTTTATTTAGCATGTTTTGTTAGTTTCCAAAATCTATCCAAATGTAACACCCCCGACCCGCCTTAATTTCGTTTGAGTTAATTAATTTAGATTAGTATCTTAATGGATGTTTTGAATGTATTTGGGCTTGATCAGGTAGAATTAGTTGGGTTTGACCATTTACTAGGTAGACTATGACCTTTTGGGAGTGTTTTTGGTATATATGTGGATTTAGATTTTTATGGGTTTTGGGTGCATTGCATAAAGCATAGCATGGGCTTTGATTTTCGTGTTTTGACCCAATGCATTCGGATCCAATCTGGCCCATTTAGTAGCCAAAAGCCTCTTTTTGAAAGTTATGTAACTTAGTGGGACTTGCATGCAAACCCCAAAAAAATCCTCATTTAAAACTCCATTCCAACAATTTTCTCCTTCTTCATTTATTCCAACTGAGTCTCTTATTCTCTATTTCTCTACAACTTCTTCTTCTTCTCCCCCTCATCTCTTCTAAATCTAGAGCTTGCATGTGAGATCCCTCAACTCCATCTTCTTTAAGTACTCCTCCTATACCCACTTGATGGTGTGATCTTGAGAGAACTTCATCTCTCTTGCATGTGAAGAAATCCATCTCTATTACATCTTCCTACTTCTCTACAACAAGGCCTTCAACTCTCAAGTCAAGGACAACCTTGTTTTCATTTCTCAACACTTTTGGTAAGCTTTTTTATTCAAGACTCATGTCTCCTTGTTCAAATCCGAATTTGGAAGGCTATATTGGTGTTGCATATGGATTTCAAGCTCAATCTTTTCATTCACCATTGTAGGGCTTCATCTTCTCCATTACATTTGGGGGGGTTTTTTTTTTCTTTTGGAGAGCTTATTTGGGCAATAAAGCTTGATTTTTAGCTTGGATTGTCATTATTAGCTTCAAGAACCATAACACAAGTAATCATTTATAAAAATGTGCATGTTTTTCTCTATTTATGATTCTTGTAATGAATCTCATTCTAGATTACTCAATTTCAGCTCATTTTGTTTCTTGCTTAAAAACTGGTTTTAGATTTGTAAGTGGTTATGTGAGATTTTGTCATTTGTTGGTTCTCTTGTTGGACATGTTGTTAAGAGGTTTGGAATGAGCATTGGAGAGTCATTTTGTGTATGAAAATGTCTCATGGAAGGCCTAAAGGCATTGGAGCTCAAAGTACCCACAAACAAGGTCATTCTGGGCTCTGTTCGCATGAAGGGAGTCACCAGGCCGCTAGACGACCTCACCAGCAGTTACTTTTCCCGAGAGCACAAGTTTTGACAGCCCAGAACTCAGTCAGAAGGCGGCTGGCTGAGTGGTGACCGACCTGGATACTCAGCTAGCCGACTGATGACTTTAAACGACCATAACTTTTGATCCGTATGTCCAATTTTTGAGTTCTACATATCGTTGGAAAGCTCTTGGAATGTAGAATTTATCGGTTCATATAATTTTATGATTAGAGGTTAGGGAAGGTAGGGGATATCTGAATAAATAAATTTAGCCTTATAACTTATGCTACCCACATCGTACTTAGGTGAACCGGGTGTGGTTTTGTTGGAATCAGTTAATAGGATTCTTAGGTGCTTATGGACCTAGTTATGAACCTTAGCATTGGATTCTTGAACCCTAAATCATGCCCAATAGACTTGTAATTCATGTGGGTGCGGTGTGAGCAACCGTACACCCACGAGTGTTCCCAAGACCATAGGATTGGATTGTTTCATATCTTGATTCCGTCTATGATTTATGTACATACACTACATTCCATTACCAGTATTCCCGTATGAATTGATCAAACGTCTGTTTAATTATTGATATCTTATTAGGTACCTGTTCATGTTAATTTCGCTTCCGTTTCTATTCAGCTACAATTATGATAAGTCTTGATTATGTACCCTGCTATGATTTGATTTGTATATGTTCTGTTATTTTGTACATTTCGTTCCATAAGTCGGCACCACTTGGCTTCTACTCTATCTAAGTAGGACATGGCTAAGTGTGGGCTTAGTTATATTTTTGGCCCTCTGCAGATGAGATTATATTCTAAGGGTTGACCAACACCCTAGGTCCACGATGGAGAGTTTCGAGCCCTCTATCTCCTTGTGGCACCATTCTGTTCTATTATATTTTCTGCTCTCACTTTATATTCATGTTTACATTGTCAAATTGGGAGAATATAGCTAATGTGGACGTGCCATTTAGTTCTGTTATTGTGTATATTTGTCAATTATGATTCGTACGTCTCATGCTTACTCATGCTCAGATTTGCCTAGTGTTCATACTTTGACCTCTTATGATTTATATATGTCTACCTACTCATTTGTCACATGTTATATGATTTATATCTGTTTATTTTGCTTACCCTAGTCTAATGGTATTGCACTTGGCGTTACAGGTGAGTACCTCGATGCTACCACCCCGGAGATCCACGAGGAGGAGGAATCTCCCCGTCACGTAGCTGAATGGACTTCTGATGACGTCTTATAGACATCTACACGCTGAGTTGGACGTAAAATGACCCATGGATTGTGGCTTGGATTGCCACATCTTTTGTTATAGTTTATGAACTTGTTTAGTCTATGGCTTGTAAACCTGAACTTAACTTGCTTCTTTCTCTCTCTATCTCTAGCTCTTAAACTTGATCCTTTAATCTATGCTCGTGAACTATTATGCTCTATATCTTGATGGATATGATATTATTTGTTTACAATTGGATAGTTATTTGATAAAATTATACTGGTGAAAATAGATATACACGGAAATTTGAACCTCACACGTGATATCCTGTGAGTGAATCCCGTCCGTGGGGACGAACGGTCAACGAATTTGACTCGAATCCCCATGCGAGAGTAAATCGCTTCTCAAGATGAGTGCATTCTCGGGTTCGGTGTGTGACACCAAACACAACTGTCATGGTAATTGGTCAAATCAATTTAATGTTTTGGAAAGGGTTCTAAATAAGAAATTAGTGTCGGTGCACCCATGAGATGGACCCACTGGAAACACTAATCTTGTTAACCGGACTTTCCATTGTTTTAGATTTGACTTGGATGTAATTATTATTCTTATCAATAAATGATTTGATGTTTATATTATGTGGGCATTTAGACCTAAAAGAAAATACTCCATACTAAAATATTAAGTGGGAGCAGGGCATTTAAATTTAGAAATCCCCATGGTTTTCGATTGTATGTCCATTGTTAGGGAGGCAGGTGCATCACGCCATCTGATAATGGCCGTTCCCCACGGAGGGCATTTGTTTTAGCTGGTTACTAGATATGGATCTCCTTAAGATAGTGTTGGTGAGACAGGGTAGGGGTGCTACTCGTAATGGTTGTCATGCAATGCTAATCGGTGGGTCACACTTAACTAAAATAATGATGTAGTATCACCAAGGATTTGCCTCATGTATTTTATAAACCAAAGTTTAATCGGAAATCACACGTTATTTGGTATGAGATACCTAGATAATAATGGGTGATAGGGGATAATGGAATATTAGTCTTAGACCTATATTAGAGTGATATTGATCCGCTCAATCTAAGGAGCATCTGCTCTCCCCAAAGAGGCATGACTTGAGGAATTGGAATTCCGATGCATTCTGAATTTTAGTGGTTAGAGGAATTCATAAATTTGGTAGAACGCAAAACCCTTATGTCATTTAAATTTATTAATTGCATGTATGGTTGTATGCAACAGTTTTTCAAGCATGAATTCATCTACCTTCAATCCCCTGGCGACCATCCCATACCAAAATAAATTGGTGGGATCCAATTATATGGACTAGAAGAGAAACATGGATATTGTCCGGACCGCTACAGGATTCAAGTCTGTCCTCGCAGAGTGCCCTCAGGAACCTATGTCAGATGCACCCCAGGATCAGAAGGACCTTTATACCAAATGGTTGAAAGAATACGAGATGGCCAGATGTTACATGATGACATCTCTGTCAAGTGTATTACAACACCAACATGAATCCTTTAAGACTGCATCTGAGATTATCTCTAACTTAAAGGAGATGTTTGGGGGACCAAGGTAGGGTTGCTAGACAGGCACCCATGAAGATTGTAATGAGCACTAAGATGGCTGAAGGGACCTTAGTTCAGGAACACGTTCTAAAAATGATGGACTTAGTGAAAGAGTTGGAGGTCCTGGGTGCTGAGATTGATGCAGAATCTCAGGTTGATATTATCCTTGAGTTGCCGCCAAACTCATTTAAAAATTTCAAGCTCAACTATAACATGAATAAAATGAGTTTGACTTTAGTTAAGTTTTCTAGCCAGATGGTGGCAGCGAAGGGTATAATCAAACAACCAAGTGCCAATATGACAGAAAAGTCATTTGCCAGGTCTAAGCTGAAAGGCAAGGGCCAAAGAAGCAAAAAGAAATCGGTCCCCAAAGGCCAAAGGGTGGATGCTGGTCCTAATGGAGGCATGGCCAAAACTAATAAGGGCTCGGGTGCTAAGCCCAAGGGAAGGTGTTTCCATTGTGGTATGACAGGACTCTTGAAGCAGAATTGTCTTGATTATCTATCAAAGAAAAAGACCACCAATATGATTGAGTCACTTGTTTCTGAAATTAGTTTTGCAACTCGTACTTCAGAATCCTGGTATGTTGACTTCGGTGCAACTAATCACATCTGTAATTCATTATTGGGGTTCTGGAAAACCAATAGGCTTAGTGATGACAAGATCATTGTCAACTCAGGATTGGATGTTAAGACAGAGGCTGTTAGTGGGAGTGCTTACCTTATGTTAATCTAATCCAAAATTAATTTTGTCATACATTCTATATGTACCATCTTTAAGGTGGGATTTAATTTCAGTTACAAGTTTAGTGGATAATAGTTATTATGTTAACTTTGGTACTGAAGTGGTTATAAAGAGGAATGATAACGACTCTATATTTGAATTAATGGAATTTATCATTGGTAAGTGCGCACCCATCTCAATTAAGAATTAATTGGATGGTATTGATGAATACTGCGATTAATTTGGTCATAAGGATAATAATAAGATGTCGATCTAATTTCGTTGGACATATTTATTCTAATAGATCTATGGATATAATTGATGGAGGGGCCTACTTGTAGTAATTGGGAAGATTATAGTCTTCTTTTCAATATTTCTAAGTCCAGAGTTCAATTGCATTTATATAGTGGACTTATTGATAATTAACTGCGAGTTTGGAGATCACATGAGTTGGGGGGGTCCAGATTTCCAGTTGGAGCCGGACTCTAAGGAATCCCAAGTGATTCCCATGCTAGCCCTAATAAGATAAGGTTACTAATCCAATTAGGGAAAGGATGATGGATATATATATATTAAGAATAGAAGTGAGACTTCTAATTCTAGACAAAAGGGAGGTGCTCCATAAACTATAAATAAGAGGAGAGGGATAGGGATCTCTATACACAATCTCATAAGCTCCTCTCTTTCTCTCTTCTTTATCTCTCTCTCCTTTGGTTTCTTTCTAGAGTGCTAGGGTTTTATTCTCCCTAGAGATCCCATCATTCTCTTTGGAAAGTTCACTACTAGAGGGTCATAGCATGGAAAAACACAAAGGCAAAGGAGATCAGATCCGCGAAAAGGGTTTTTGTAGAGATCAAGTATTCATGTTCTCGATTTGAGCGCAACCAAGCTTCAAAGGTATAGATCTACAACCTATTTAATTTAGTAGATCTTGTTGCATGTGCTTGTTTGCTTTTCTTGATCTGTCTTCTTGATTGATCATTGATCTTAATGCATGAGACTAGGGTTTAGATTTTGGGATTGTGTTTTCAGCCTTTTGGGTGTCTGATCCCTACTTTGAGTGGGTCAAAAGTTTTTGAAACCCACCTAAAAGGCCGACTTGCTTCCAACGGTTAGTTGTTTGTTAACGAGGGCAACATTAGTATGTAACCCAAATCCACCAATCCCAGCTCATAATGGGCTAAAACTATTTGGCCTTTTGTACTGATCTAGTCCATGAAGAGGCTTTCATGTAAGTTGCTAGTTAATAATTAATGATGGAATTATTCATTAAAGAACAAAGACGGGTTTAAGTTCCATTTAATCAATGAAGCTTTTAACATTAGTAAGCAATTATTAGTGAAGTATATAAAGATAATTGGATTTGAATTTTTTTCCTAGAGATATTTCATGATATAATTTGGGGTTTTTGGCATATTAGATCTCTTTAAATTCACTTTTTCCAATTTCATGACTGAAATTTAGATAATGTAATCAGAGTCGTTTGACTCTGGTCAATATTTTTAAATTTTTTTGCACCATATATGATATCACTGGATTTATCAATTTCTGTATCAAACACTTTTTGCAACCATCAAGCGAATTCATTTTTTTAACAGAACATGAAAAATGATATCTTGTGAAAAGTAAATACACATTTGACCACCATGTCTCGAGTCCTATTGTTTGAAAATTTATTTCTTAAGATGCTGCATAAAAGCCATGGCATCATGGGATTTATAATCAATTTCTGTGACATGCACTGTTCTGATGCGTTAGATTGAGTGGTCTCAATTCATCAGTGGATATAATAATTAATTAATTTCTTTATTTATCAATAAAATCATGCTTTCCTTTCATGAGATGAATGACGATTTATTACTTGATGCACATGACCAATACATATGACATAATGGTTCATGAGATGAACCGGATCCCATTAGTATATTAGATGTGATATATGTATATGGATGAGATCCACATACGGGAGATATGTGTCGCAAATCTTATACTTAAAAATATCTTCACAACCATTGATGAGACTGAGCATCTCATCTGATAAGGTTGCAGCATTTGATCACTATGAGATAGTGTGATTTGTCTCGATCATCAGACTGTAAGATTCTTGATCATAGTGCTGGTACATTGGATGTATTGAAGGACCATGAGAAGCACCTTATGAAATACTGTCTCAATTTAAGGACTTCTCTCATAATTCCTTAGTAATAGGCTCTCAATTCTGAGACATTGATGAACTCAAGTTTCTGTCTATTCATTTGCTTTGAGTCACCAATGAGTGAGGCCAACTGTAGGTCAACACCTCGGTGTCTTGCGTATGTGGTAGTAGGACTGTGGGAACATGTGGGAACATCCAATGGTCAAGATGGAATCTATCTATATTATCCCCTTATGCCAATTAATGGATTTGCCATTAGTAAGTACGCACCCATCTCGATTAAGAGTTAATCGGATGGTACTGATGATCACTGTGATTAATTGGGGCTCAAGGATAATAAGATGTAGATCTAGGATTGGATGAGACAGATTTATTCCAATTGATCCATGGATATTGATAGAGGGGGGTCCCAGTTGGAACCTGCTTTCTAAGGAATCCCTAGCGGTCCCTACGCTAGCCCAAAATATTAGAAAGATTTTATTCTTACTTGAACTCTAAAAAGGAAGGAATTAGAAAGTTACTATTTCTATTTGAAGTGGGACTTCTAATAGTGATAATAGTAAGCTACTAATTAGTGTGGAAGTGAGACTTCTAATTCAATTAGTAAGAGAGGTAGAGAGGAGATTGTTTTAGGGCTATAAATAAGGGATGCATCCCCTTGGACGTCCTACACACATTGATTCACGCCCAGCCCTCTTTATTTATGCAAGTGTTGCATAATTTTCTCCTCTTCTTTCTCTTCTAGTTCTCTTCTAGTTCTTTGAAGTTTCTAGTAGGATTTTCTCTTGGAGATTCGACCATATTCTTGAGAAAAGAGATCTGAGTGGAAGATCAATAGGTCTTGGAGATTCTTGTTTGATATGTGAAAGAGTCTCATCATCAAAGAAAGATGCAACTTCTCCATTAGAGCACAACCGGGCTCCAAAGGTATAATCTACTTCCTTCACTACTAGAAAAAAAGGCTTTTATATCGGTTGCAAAAACTGTCCTATATCGGTTTTTCATATAACCGATATAATATCTTCAGTCAAGGTATTTTATATCGGTTAATATTTTTTTATATCGGTCAATTTTTTTTTATATCGGTTACACTGGAACCGACATAATAATCTCTATATATAATATCGGTTAGGAAAATATGTGATATTAATTTCAATATTTTATATCGGTTATTATAAAACCGATATTATAGACAAATATCTTATATCGGTTGTATACATATATTTTATATCGGTTGTATACACATATTTTATATCGGTTATTATGGAACCGATATTATATATACATATTTTATATCGGTTATTTCCCTCCTTTTTATTTTTCCTTCTTCCCTCCCTTTTCAGGACGTCCTGCGGCTAACCGCCTGTGCACATGCGGCTAACCGCCAGTGCACCTGCGGCTAACCACCAGTGCACCTGCGGCTAACCGCCAGTGCACCTGCGGCTAACCGTCAGTTATATATAATATTTTATATCGGTTATTATGAAACCGATATTATATACCTCAAATCCCTTAATCCCCCGCGCGGGCTCACTCCTTCTTTCCCTCTTTTTTTTTTCTTTCCCTCTTTTTTTTTCCTTCCCTCCCTTCTCTTTCTTTCTCCATCATTCCTTCTTTCCTCTCACTCTCGCTCTCTTCTCTCCTCACTCTCGCCTCTCTTCCCAGCGCTTCTCTCCCTCCAAAAACCCCTTTCCTCTCACTCTCGCTCTCTCTGCTCTTCTCTCACTCTCGCTTTCTCTACTCTCTCTCTGCTCTCCCTGTCTCTCTCGCTCACTCTCGTTCTCCGGAGAAGAAGAAGACGACGACGACGAAGAGGAAGAAGCTGCTCTTCCGGCGCTGTGCAGGTGCCAGGTACATCACGTTCTTTCCTTTCTTTTTGTTTCGTTTCTTTCTTTCCCTTTTCTTCTGCTGCTACTGTTTTCTGTTCCCTTTCTCTCTCTCTGTTTTTTTTTTGTTCTGTTTTCTCACGATCTCTGCTGCTGTTTTTCTTGCCGCTGTTATGTATTTTTTTTTCCCTCCTGTGTTTCTGCTGTTTTTTTTCCCTGCTGCGTTTCTTCACAAATTTTTTTTCCCTGCTGTTTCGGCTAGCCGCCTCCAAGTTGACGGCTAGCCTCCAACTTGGTTCGGCTAGCCGCCTCCAAGTTGGAGGCTAGCCTCCAGAAGTTGAAGGTGATTTTACACTACTTTCCATTCAATCTGGGTTAAATCTCAAAACATGAAAGTTGTAGCCCTCTGATAAATATTTCATTTGGATTAAGAATCATGTTGTTTGGAGTTCAGAAGAGGAAGTTATGAATTTTCTACTGGAGACAACTCTGCTTCACTCAGGTTGCTGTTTTTCTGTGACCAGTCAGCTTCAAGGTGAGTTTACACTACTTTTCATTCAATCTGGGTTAAATATCAAAACATGAAAGTTGTAACCCTCTGATAAATATTTCATTTGGATCAAGAATCATGTTTTTTAGAGTTCAGAAGAGGAAGTTATGAATTTTCTACTGGAGACAACTCTGCTTCACTCAGGTTGCTGTTTTTCTGTGACCAGTCAGCTTCAAGGTGATTTTACACTGCTTTCCATTCAATCTGGGTTAAATCTCAAAACATGAAAGTTGTAGCCCTCTGATAAATATTTCATTTGGATCAAGAATCATGTTGTTTGGAGTTCAGAAGAAGAAGTTATGAATTTTCTACTGGAGACAACTCTGCTTCACTCAGGTTGCTGTTTTTCTGTGACCAGTCAGCTTCAAGGTGATTTTACACTACTTTCCATTCAATCTGGGTTAAATCTCAAAACATGAGAGTTGTAGCCCTCTAATAAATATTTCATTTGGATCAAGAATCATGTTATTTATAGTTCAGAAGAGGAAGTTATGAATTTTCTACTGGAGACAACTCTGCTTCACTCAGGTTGCTGTTTTTCTGTGACCAGTCAGCTTCAAGGTGATTTTAGACTACTTTCCATTCAATCTGGGTTAAATCTCAAAACATGAAAGTTGTAGCCCTCTGATAAATATTTCATTTGGATCAAGAATCATGTTGTTTGGAGTTCAGAAGAAGAAGTTATGAATTTTCTACTGGAGACAAATTCTGCCATTCAAATCAGGATGGCTCACGGCTAGCCGCAGGAAAAGTTGGGGGCTAGCCGCAGGTGCACTGGCGGTTAGCCGCAGGAAGCACAGAAAATCATCCTGAAAAAAAAATGCTTACTGGAAAGCTGACCGTGGGTCTGCAAGGGCGGCTAGCCGCTAGGTGACCGTAAGGTCACCTGACCCTTTCTAGAAGGACTATTTATAAAAAAAAAATACATATATAATATTAAATCGGTTACAGAACAAACGATATAATACAATCCCAAAAAACCGATATTATAAATATTTTTTATATCGGTTTCACTTTTTTTATATCGGATTTACAGTAATATGTGTTATAATTTCAGGTTTAAAAGACATCAGTTGTCCAAAAACCGATATGAAATAATACACATATTATATCGGTTATAGTTATCTATTATATCGGGGGTACTTATATCGGTTTGAAGTTTACTGAAAAACCGATATAATAGGTCTTTTATATCGGTTTTTAGCCGATATAAAAACCCTTTTTTCTAGTAGTGCTTGCTTGTTGTAGATTTTTATGGATGCTTGTTGGTTACTGTTCTATCTTATAGATATGTTTATTTACTGATCATGATGATTGAGATTGAGGACATGGATCCTGGATTGGGTTTTATAGCCTTCTAGATAGTTGATCCCTGAGTCAAGTGGGTCAAAAAGTTTTGAAAACCTATCCACGAGGCACACCTATTTCCAATAAGAAGACACCAAAAAAACTACAAGAGAAGCCAACTAAATGGCAAAACCCAAAAACATCAAAATAGGATGGTCTTTTATTTTTAGTTATTTCGATAAAGAATCTTTTTTACTTTTTGTGTAAAAAGAGGATTTTGTTTTTGTCATTTAGTAGAGAAAGGAGGCTATTTTTTTACCTTTTTTTTAAAGAAGGAGGCAATTTTAAATTTGTATACTTTTGATATGACCCCTTGATCTTTTTTTTGTGTGGTTAATGGATGCTTTACCTTACTTTAAGTTTACTAATAAAGTCTTAAACACTACCTCATCGTATAAAAGTAAAAAATAAAAAAATAGTTAATTTTAATTATTTTTAGTCATTTATAATATAAGTTTCAATCATCATCAAATGCAATATTAAGCATCTAGTAAATTGAGATGTGAAAGAAAAAACCCAGGAAAGTAAGGATTCTTCTACAACTATCGTGAAATCAAAGAAATAGTCTGCAGAAGCACTATGATGTTAGGATTCAAAAGTTTAAGTAGATTAGCTAGTTGTCATGGACTTGTGGAAATTTCCGCGAAAGATTCAAACAGGATCATTGTAAGTGCCTAAATACTACGGACTTGGTTAAATGGATAATAAGCTATCGGTATTGCTGTAAAACTTCTTTGGGAAATATTAACTGCCTAAGACCTGAAAGGGAAGGAAGAAGAGAAAGGTCAGAGGCCTTGGCTGCTGGTAGCCGTAGGCACTGCAATGCCTAAGTTAGTGCAGTCACTAGACAAAGGATGAGTGAGTAGGGAAGAAGAGAGGATTCAGAGTAAGGATGTATCTGATAGCATATGTTTTGTGGATTTACCTCATGCATATATATAGGGAGAGGTCTCTCCCTTGGTGGAGGTAGGTGGAGGCGCTGTCCCATTGCTCCATACCATGCTCCCTTAGCGGAGGTAGGTGGAGGCACTATCCCATCGGATCATGCGCTGAATCCTCGTATTAATGTGGACGTGATCGTCTGATAAGGATAACCCCTTATCATAATCTGGCGCCTATCTTATCTGTCAGTACGTTCTGCAACGTAGCCGTAGCTTTATGGGGTACAATTATGGCTTTTGTACTCGTCCGAGTTGGTCGTGCCGAGCTGAAGATGATGCAGAGATGGATGCATTCTAGCACTGTTGCCGAGGTGTGTCGTGCAGAGGCCGAGATGAGGCTAGCTGGTACTTTTACCGAAGCTAGCTCAAGCTTGGTGCTAGCTGGCACTGCTGCAGAGCTGGATGTATCTTGTACTTCTGCCGAACTTGGATACCGAGATCGTGATATGCCAAGTGGCATTGTTACCGAGATTAGCGTAATCCTGCTCTTAGGAGAACGCCCCACACAATTGCCCCCTAGCTCTTGACCTCGTAGAGTTCTCCAACTCTTTGAGGTCGGGAGCTAATTAATATGACTGAAGAGTCCTGGGGATTTAATTCATATCCCACCTTGATGTTGAAAGTCTGGGGATCCGAACCCTAGAGGGGGGGGATGAATAGGGTGAGCTTCAATTATGACCAATTTTAACCAATTTTAACTTCTTTAAATTAAACTAGTCACAAGTGATGATTATCAAACAAAATGCGGAAGCTTAATAAAAACAATCACCACAAAGCAAGCGCCATCACACAAGGATTTATAGTGGTTCGGCCTCAATGCCTACATCCACTACCGACTTGTGATTCAACACCCCACCGGATTTCCACTATTTATACTTTTCAATAGGCTAAGCAATAACCTTTACAATGATGTTTTTCAAGGCTTAACATCAACCTATTACACTATGATTTTCCTAGGCTAAGCAATAACCTCTTCAACCAAAGGTTGGTTATCTCTCTAAGTAGTGTCTAAAATACACTAGATGGAGATACAATTTATAGCTCATTACAATGCCTCTTAATTAGGCGGATAGGAAAGTGAAAATCTATTTCACACACACACTATGGATGCAAAGATGAATGCACAATGTGTATCTATGATGTCCTCAATCAATTTTGAAAATGAAAGCTCATAAATGTATGCCAAAGGCTTTTGAAAGTTTTAGCTCATAAAAACATTTAAGATTGAGGAAAGAATGCTAATCACATGTTAAAAATAACTTGTAAAAGATACACTTATGTATTCTAAACAAGTTGTGAAATTCTAAGAACAAAATATGTGATGCATAGGGATGTCAATCAAACTAACAATGTAGCTCAATATGTGTATGCTATAAGCATAGAACATAAAAATAGACTTGATTGAAACTAGGGGACAAATCAGATGTAATTATAAAATCAACTTGAAAAAGATATACCTATCAAAGCAAGGCAAGTTGTGAAACTTTAAAACAAAAATACATATGATTTGTGAAGTTGTTGAATCCAAAATATAAGATAGATTTGAAAGTGATTTTCTTATGATGAAAAACAACAACCAAAGATTCAACCAAGTATAGGAATCATGTTACATATAATTTCAAAGATGTTTTTATTAACATGATTTACTTAGATATACCAATTTAAGTACTACTTAGATTGAATCAAGGTGATGGATCCAAAACAATAAATCAATTCAAACATATACATGTTAAGGACACAACAAATCATAGTTTATCATGCTAGAAAAAATTTACCAATAATTAAGCAAAGCATGAAAACATATGATTAAGAAAAGTAAAGCTTACTTAGTGATTTAACTCAATGGAACCAAGCTTTACCTTTCCAAATGACCCCTTTCATCCCTTAGCTCATTCCCCTTTGATTGGCCTCAAAACATCTAAAGGAGGGCCTAAAAATTGCTAACTTTTGACAAAGGAATGAACTAGTATTTATAGCCAAAAAGTGCTCAACGGCTCTTCTTTGGTCAACCTGGCCTTTCTCCGGTCGACCTGGCCTTCAACGGTCATAAAACTGACCGTATGAAAACGGCACAACGGCTCTTTCCAGGTCGATCGCGCAGTGTGGCCGGTCGACCGGGTCCACTGGGCCGGTTGACCGAGCCCACTGCGAGTCGACCCGGGCCTGGGACCAAAATTCCCTAAAAATGTGTTTTTCAAAGAGATTTCTTGTGGGAACTTTTGGGCCACTGAATCAAGCTTGAAATCATGTTTTAAATCAAACTAAGAGGTTTTAAAACATGAAACATAAAAAGCCTAAAATGATTTGAAAGATTTAAAACTCATAGGCTTGCTTGATTCATAAAACTTCTTTTCAAATAAAAATGCATCCAAGTTAAAAATAAAGAACATGCATAAATCTTAAAAACAATGCATGTATAAATCAAGATTTCAAGATTTTCTAAATCAATGCACATGTGTGTAAATCAAATGATGCTAGAATGATAATGCATCCATCAAATTGTAATACACAAAATCCCTAACAGATGTCAGTTCCTCTGCCCAAGATAGTCGACAGCACGCTGCCGTCGCTTCGTCTGCCCGAGGTAATTAATAGGGTGTCTGAATCATTGCATGAGATGAATTCGCGGTACCACGTGTCTCCATCTGGTTGGTCGCCCAATTAATTTGAAGTGACGCATACAGCTCGTGAGGCGATGCTTCACACGTGTGCTTTTCGAAATTCGAAAGGGTGCCATATCTTCTTTATATAGGGGTGCCCCCCTTTCCTTCTTTCACTTTTGCTTTGCACTTGTTCAGAAGAGTCTTTGCAGAGAGAGATTCTTGCTGTTGAGCCTTTTCTGACCAGTGTCCGGTGTCTCTAGGATATCTCCTTGCCGTCGTAAGTCTTGCCCTGCTTTTTCTTATTTCCGTTTTTAGGTCTCTTTAGGCTTTCCTTCTTCCTAGCCCTGTCTAGGGTTTCTGGTGCCCTTTTGATTTTTTGTCCTTCCATCTCCCAGTCTCTTCATATTTAGATATGGGGATCTATAGGAATTGGTTAGATACTCCGGCGACTCTAGTGGAGTTCAGGCGATGTATCGGATCCCGGAGGCTGTAGAGATTAGGTTAAACGACCTAGAGGACCCCTTTGACGGCCTATCTTACTGGGATGGCTGGATGCCATTCCCGTTGGTGCCAATAGTCGAGGGCGGAGTCAGGTTTCCTCTGCACCCCCTCCTTAGGATCTGCCTGAGTAAGTGGCATCTCTGCCCCTGCCAACTGATGCCGAACAGCTTCAAGATTATCATGGGTGTAGCTGAGCTCAATAGAATTGTGGATATCGGTCTCGGTGTCCACAACATCGAAGATTCCTATGACCTTTGTAAGTCCGGGGGGGACCACACATATTATCTCCGGGTGAAGGCAAAAAGAGTGCCTTTTGTCCAGGATTTAGAGGATTCAAATAAATACGCCGGGGATGATCGGTTGTTCGTCTCGGGCAACTGGGAACAAGGTAAGGCCGAGACCGAGCTCGATAGGATATACAGGGTCCCTCGTCGCCTCGGGGCTCCTCCAAGTAAATATCGAACTCTTGAGCTTTTGAATTATTCTTTCCTGCTTTTGCCGATCTGACACTTTATTTATTGTGCAGACGTCCGCGAAAGGCGACAAGAGGTGAACCGAGCAGGGTGGAAGAAGAATAACGCTTGGTTTGACGCCGTCTACCGCTATCGGGGCCCTAGAGGACCGGCCGCTTGGTCTTTGCTCGAGTACGAACCAAGGTACCACTCCTTCATCCAAAGGAGAGAGGGCGAGCCATTGGGGAGTGGGAAGTCGGTATTGGCCCTGACCTGTGCTGAACGCCAAGAGACATTGGGTGCTGAAGCCACAGTCCTGCATCCTAACTCGGGGGAAGTCGAACTCGAACGAGTCTTTGGATGGTACGCCTCCCCGAGTTTGGAAGAGAGAACAGGGAAAATGGCACTGAGGCGCCCTCTAGTGGTTAAGGATCTGAGCGCCCTCATTTTCGGTGGCCGCACTGCTTCGAATGCCCCGGGCCCTTCTACCTCCGAGGTCGTTGGCACTCAGGTCGCTGACAATCCTGCTCCAACTTTGGAAGCCCGGCAAGAGGAGCAGGGTCGACAAGAGGAGGAAGAGACCCAGCGGGAGAAAAGGGCCAGGGTTGAGGGCCCATCTGAAGACATTCCCGACGACATCGCGACACCTCAGTTTCCCGAGCTTTTTGATCGAGCCCGGGAGGCCATTAACGATGGAGGACTGGCGCCTGTGCCCTGCCAAGGGATATGGCGAGGCACAGGGAGGTCGATGATGTTCAGTTGGCGGCGTGAAATATGTAGTCAGCCCTCTCGGTAAGTCTCAGTCTTTCATGGGTTTCTCCATTTTGTCTCGGTCGTTGTATCTTGACAATTCGTCTCGTTTTCAAGTGCTGCAAAGAACCCAAGTCCAACTGGAAAGGTTTCAGTAGGCCGGAGCTCGGATTGCGAGGTGGAGGAGGAGAAGCGAGCCCTCCAGGAAACTTTGGAGGAGAATAAGCGGAGGGAAAAGGAGCGGGAGGCGACCGTCGGGGTCATCATATCTGAGCTCGAAGCGGCGAAGACTGAGGCTGAGGAGCAAAAATAGTTGGTTGCCGAGCTCAGGAAGCAGAAGGAGGAAGCCGAGGCCAAATTTAAGGCTGAGGTTGACTCTGCTTACAAAGAGGGGGTGGAAGCTGCTACGCAGTTATATGAGGCACAAGTCTTAGACGTGAGCCAGAAAGTCTGGGAGCTTGGATGGACGGGTGCTTTGAGAGAAGTTGGAATTCCTGAAGACCATCCTTTGTATAAGAATCCTCCCAAGTTCCAACCCCTGGAGCCGAAACCAAGTCGAGCTCCCTCTCTTGAAGTTCCTCCCGAATCAGCCGAAATCCCTTCCGAACCAACTGCGATTGAAGCCGAGACTGGGGACTCCGAGGCCGCTCTCTGAACTTTTTGATGTATTTCTTTTTGCTTTTTTGGATGTAATAAAAATTGTAACTTTTACAATGATAAATACAGCTCCTTTCTTTTTTCATCTTGCCTTCAATCATCTCTCTTGACAATTTCTTTGAATGAATAAGTACATGAGTTCGGTTCAGTAATCAGAACATAGTAATTGAGCTCTATTTGACAACTGGAACTACTAAGTAATCATTAGGCAAATAGCTACGGTTCCATAACTAGAAGCAACTTAGCTTAATCGAACTTGGTTTAATAACCAGACTCCCTTTTGTTCTCAAGTTCTGTAACTCAAGAAATTAGATTTAGATCTTAACACCAAATTTGTACTGTTAGGCTTAGTTCACTAACCGAACCTGACAGAGGCAAACTGGATTGAGCTCTTATGAGATATTCCAGGTTTTGGTGATAGAACTTTTAGTTGGTTCTATAATTGAAGTTAATTCTTTTAGGCAGCTATCGAGTTCTTTAACTGGGTGCCTTGTATAGTTGGTTCCATAACAGAACTGGGATAGCCGCTGAGTTCTGTAACTCAGCATTTTGTATAGCTGGTTCCATAACCGAGCTGAAGCTACCGAGTTCTGCAACAAGGTGTTTAATATAGCTAGTTCCATAACCGAGTTGAAATATTCGCCGATTTTCGTAACTTGGCATTTTGTATAGCTAGTTCCATAATTGAGCTAGAATTGGTGCCGAGTTCTGTAACTTGGCGTTTATTGAAAGCAACGAAGCGCATCCTACCATAAGAATTTACTTTTATTGATTCCAGAAATTGAGTACAATTCAGAAATAGTTCCTTTTGAGATGTGTGGCGTTCCATGGGCGTGGTAACTCTTTGCCATCCCTGTCCTGAAGCCTGTAAGCAGAAGCCAGGCGGACAGCTGCTGCATCCCTTCGTTCCTCAGCTAGGTCAAGCTCCCAGGCCAGGTTCACT
This sequence comes from Cinnamomum chago, assembly GCA_038049695.1. Lineage (NCBI taxonomy): Eukaryota > Viridiplantae > Streptophyta > Magnoliopsida > Laurales > Lauraceae > Cinnamomum > Cinnamomum chago. The sequence goes on along the minus strand of CP142462.1, from coordinate 20,793,912 downwards.
TCATTCTGACCCTGGTCGAAAAGTTCCGACCTCAAGGTTAGAAGACCAATCTCGAGGGGGATCACAGCTTCCATTCCATATGCGAGGGAGAAAGGAGAAGGGAGAAGGGGGTTACCGAAGTGGAACACCTTGGAGTAGTTCTGTACGCCCAAAGGACGCTGGGAAGTTCTTCCACCCATCTCCCTTTGGCCCCGTCGAGTCTCTTTTTGAGCCCATCGAGCACCACCTTGTTTGAGATCTCCGCCTGATCGTTGCTTTGTGGATATGCTAGAGTCGAGTAGTAGTTACTGATGCCGAGCTCTTGGCAGAAGTTCTTGAAGAAATGAGAGTCAAACTGCGTTCCGTTGTCTAAGACTAGGGCTCGCGATACTCCAAATCTTGTGATGATATTCTTCCATATGAAGTTTTTTGTATTGTGCTCAGTGATGGAGGACAAGGCTTCTGCTTCTATCCATTTAGTGAAATAATCAGTAGCTACTATTAGCCACCTCTTATTCCCTAGAGCTCGGTGGAGTGGTCCAATGATGTCGAGGCCCCATTGAGCGAAGGGCCATGGATTGAAGAGCGGGCTTAGGTCTCGTGCTGGTTGGTGGAGAGAATGTGAGAACTTTTGACATTTTTCACACTTCTTGGCATAGAGCTGAGCGTCTTTTTGCATGTATGGCCACCAATAACCTTGGCTTATAGCTCGGTAAGCTAACGACCGACCTCTAATGTGGCTTCCGCAAATTCCTTCATGGATTTTATAGAGGAAATCTTCGACTTTGCTCGGGTGAACGCATTGAAGGTAAGGTCCGATGAAGGACTTTCTATAGAGTTTGTCATCTGGAGATAACCAAAACCAAGCTACTTTCAGCCTGATCTTGTGAGCTTCATTCCTATCTTCAGGGAGTTGGTCATCTCTTAGGTACGCTATGACTAGGCCCATCGAGCTTGAGCCGAGATCAGCTCACAAAACCTATTGAGGTGGCTGGAGCTCTATACTTGGTTTTTCTAGCATTTCCACCTTAACAGTTCTTTTCTTCCCGGCCTTGACAGCAGAGGCCAAGTTGGCAAGAGCGTCAACGTGGGAGTTAGATTCTCTGCTGACCTGTTTGACTTCGGCCTTTTGGAATTGGGAGAGGAGCTGCTTTGCGTGTGCCAAGTAGGATGTCATCCTTTCGTCCCGGGCTTGGTAGTCTTTGCTCAGTTGACTCGTCACCAGTTGAGAGTCGCTGAAGACCACCAGTTGTCGTACACCCAGGATTTTAGCGCTACTGAGTCCTACGATCAATGCTTCATACTCGACTTCGTTATTTGATGCTTTGAAGTCAAGTGTGAAGGCTTGCTCGATGACAAGACCTTTTCGATATTGGAGAACAATGCCAGCGCCATGCGTCTTGGAGGTTGAGGATCCTTTGACGAAGACCTTGCAAGCTGAACCAAGGAACTGCTTCCAAGATCGTTCTTGTTCCGTTTCGGTAGCCTCATCATCCCTATTGCCCCCAGTTCGGTATTGAGCTGTCTTAGTGCCGAACTAGGAGAGGTGAACTCCATAATGAAATCTGCTAAAATCTAGGCTTTGATCACCATTCTGGGTTGATATTGGATATCGTATTGGCACAGTTCGACGGCCCATCTTAAAATCCTTCAAGAGAAGAAAGCCTTTATGAAAAGGGACTTCAGCTTATGTTCTGTAACAACCACTATGGTGTAAGTCTGGAAGTAATGAGAGAGTTTGCCAGAAGCACTGACGAGTGCTAATTAATGCAAGTTTCTCAAGTGGTAGATACCTGGTTTCGGCATCAAGCAGGATCTTGCTCGTATAGTAGATAGGCTTCTGCTGCTTTCTTTCTTCTCTGACTAACACCGAGCTCACTACATGATCCGAGACGGCCAGGTAGAGAAAAAGCACTTCACCCTGTTTTGGTGTGGACAACGGGGGTGGTGAAGACAAATAGGCTTTGAGTTCTTGAAGAGCTCTGTCACACTTCGGAGTCCACTGGAACTTTGAACTTTTCTTCAAAAGCTAGAAGAAGGGGCAACAATTGTTTGAAGCTTGGCTTATAAAACGGTTGAGTGCAACAACCATCCCTATGAGCCTCTGAACTTGTTTTGCAGAGGTCGGACTCTGAATCGCCTGGATCGCCGAGATCTGCTCTGGGTTGGCTTCGATCCCTCCGCTGGTGACTAGGCTTCCTAGGAACTTACCGGAGCCGACACTGAATGCGCATTTGGAGGCGTTCAATTTGAGCGGGAACTCTTTGAGAACAACAAATGTTTGACTCAAGTCCGCTAAGTGGTCCTGTGACCTTTTAGACGTGACAACCATGTCGTCAATGTACACCTCCATTGTCTTTCCGAGCTGGGCCTGAAACAACTTCGTTACCAGCATCTGGTAAGTGGCCCCAGCATTTTTTAACCCAAAGGGCATCACCATGTAATAGTAGATGCCTCTTGGTGTTATGAATGCTGTCTTCTCTTTGTCAGGCCCGTGCATCGGAATCTGATGGTAACCTCGGTAGGCATCGAAGAAACTCATCCTGTCATGTCCAGCAGTAGCGTCGATCATCTAGTCGATCTTTGAGAGTGAGAAGCTGTCCTTAGGACAAGCTTTATTGAGGTCGGTGAAGTCCACGCAGACCCTCCACTTCCCGTTCTTCTTTTTGACAACCATTGTGTTGGCCAGCCATTTTGGGTAGTGTACTTCCTTGATAGCCTTGGCCTCCAGGAGCTTTTCAACCTCCTTGATCACTGCTTCTGTTTGTGGGATCCCTGTTTTGCGAGCTTTTTGTACCACAAGTTTGTGCTTGGGGTCCACGTTCAGTTTGTGGCACATGATCTCTAGATAGATGCCTGACATCTCGTATGACATCCAGGCAAATACATCCTTGTTCTGTAACAAGAAGTTAAGCAGCTCAGACTTTTCATCTGCGGGGAGCTAGCTCCCGAGTAGGAAATATCTCTCAGGGTCATCGGGATCGATTCTGACCTCGGTTAGATCTTCTATGCTCTTTTGCTCTGCAGATCGACTGACATCCCCGAGCTCTGCCTCCAATTCGGCCATATGTATCTATTGTGGTTCTGCTTCACTAGGTACCACAGCCATCAGGTATTGTTTGGCCATCTGTTGGTCTCCCCTTACTGTGATCACCTCAACTCGGCCGTTCGCGTTCTCTAACGGGAACTTGAGTTTTTGGTAATGGGTGGAGGGCATCACCTCCATATTGTGTAGCCAAATCCGCCCCATGATTGCTTTATATGGGGATGGTGCATCCACCACCAGGAAGTCGGTTAACATGGAGACGCCTCCGTTTTGGACTTCTAGGGGGACTTTCCCCTTAAGGTACACCGGTTTCGAGCTGAAGCCCACCAGGGGAGTTTAGGCTTCCTGTAAATATTCCTCTTTTAGACCCAGCTTCTTGAAGCAGTCAAAATAGAGGATCTCTGACGAGCTCCCGGGATCCACAAGAATTCGCTTCACCTTGAAGTTCTTCAACCTCAGGGTGAGTAGTAGTGGGTCTTTGTGGGGGAGCTGGACTCCTTCTAGATCTTCGTCCAAGAACCAGATCTTGGGTCTCTCTTTCTGAGCTTTTTGGCTGCAGGTCCCAGCTCGGCTGTCATCACCTGTTTGTCGTGGGAGGCCCTCCTGGCCTCGGCACGAGCTTGATTACCCCCTCTAGGTGTGGGAGCCAGGTGAATGACATTGATAATGCCTTCTGGCTCATTGCTGTCCTGATCCTCATCAGGTTGAGCCTCATCCTCTTCTTGTTCAATGAACTGGTTCACCCTAGCCATCAATGCTTTCATTGTGGTTACAGGGAACCGAACCAGGTCTCTTCGGAGATCATTACTTGGGAGTAAGGCTTACTGGAAGCACATGATGGCCACCTCGTCATTGGCGTCTTCAATCTGGCTGTAGATGGTCCAAAACCTTTTGGCGAACTAAGTAATGTTTTCAGTCCGCCTCATTCTGATCGCTATGAGGTTGTTGTCCGTCTTCGGGATGACTCGGTGCGCCTGAAACTTTTCCAAGAACGAGTTCCGGAGCTGCCTCCAGCTCGAAATCGATCCCTCTAGGAGTGCGCAGAACCATCTAAGGGGGAGGTCGCCCAAACTGAAAGAGAAGACTTTGTAGGTCAGGTGACCGACATCGCCCCACACTGACATCCGCTGGGTGAAGTGCCGAAGATGTGCTGCGGGGTCCGAGGCTCCGTTATAAATGACGAATCTCGGGACACTGAATTTATCAGGGAGGGAGAAATCTTTTATCTCCTGAGAGAAGGGAGACGTGCCTTGATCTTCGGTATCATAGGCGTTTAGCCGGTCTCGAGTGAAGCCGACCACCTCCATGTTCCGTTGGATCGTCTGCTTGACTTGACGGTCAAGCCATTCTCTTAGGTCTTCGCTATCCTCTGGCTTCTGGCACGATCTCCTTGAGTCCTCGTGCAGATGACGGTTGTTCGAGCCTTCTTCGTAATCTCTGTCTCTCCTCTTGTTGGTCAGGACTTGCCTCCTCAAGTCCTGCTCGATCGAAGGTGCCGGCTTTCGTCCAGGGGACGGAGCCCGGGCTTTCTTTTTCTCCTTGAGCTGACGGATCAGCTCATCCTGCTCTTGGATGAGAAGGTTCTGAGCGCTGATGTCTGCAAGGAAGGCGTTGTCGTCATCGCCATCGTCAACCTGATGCCGAGTCTAATCTTTGCCATCACCCTGGTGACGAGACTGATGAGATTTGGCCACCGATGCCATGAAGGGTCCTTTTACACTCACCGCCACAGATTTTCCACCGGATCTCCCTATTGGAGGGACATCTTCGAGCGACGGATGTTGTGGCTCTGGTGGTGGTGGAAATATTGGTGGCTGCGGCACCAGGGGTGGCAGCGATGAGGCCTTTTGGGCCTTTGACGTGCCTTCGCCATTTCTGGTCTTGGGAGGCATGGTTTCTGTAGATTGTAAGTGCCTAAATATTACGGACTTGGTTAAATGGATAATAAGCTATCGGTATTGCTGTAAAACTTCTTTGGGAAAGATTAACCGCCTAAGACCTGAAAGGTAAGGAAGAAGAGAAAGGTCAGAGGCCTTGGCTGCTGTCAGCCGGCGGAGGCACTACGATGCCTAAGTTAGTGCAGTCACTAGACAAAGGATGAGTGAGTAGGCGAGAAGAAAGGATTCAGAGTAATGATGTATCTGATAGCATATGTTTTGTGGATTTACCTCATGCATATATATAGGGAGAGGTCTTTCCATTGGTGCAGGTAGGTGGAGGCGCTATCCCACTGCCCCATACCATGCTCCCTTAGCGGAGGTAGGTGGAGACACTGTCCTATCGGATCATGCGCTGAATCCTCGTATTAATGTGGACGTGATCGTTTGATAAGGATAGCCCCTGATCAAAATCCGGTGCCCATCTTATCTGTGAGTACATTTTGCAACGTAGCCGTAGCATTATGGGGTACAATTATGGCTTTTGTACTCATCTTAGTTGGCCGTGCCGAGCTAAAAATGATGCCGAGATGGATGCATTCTGACACTGTTGCCGAGGTACGTCGTGCCGAGGCCGAGATGAGGCTAGCTGGTACTTTTACCGAAGCTAGCTCAAGCTTGGTGTTAGCTGGCACTGCTGCCGAGCTGGATGTATCTTGTACTTCTGCCGAACTTGGATACTGAGATCGTGATAAACCAAGTCGGTACTGTTACCGAGATTAGCGTAATCCTGCTCTTAGGAGAACGCCCCACACAATCATCATTTTCATCTGTAAGTGGAAGTTGAACGATTCAATGAATTTCACTCTCGACTCGAGAGACATTGAGGCATTATTTATTGGGACGAAAAGAGGATCTTCGAGTGGATTGCTTGCATGCCACACCCATTTTCTCCCTTCTCTCAGTAGAGAGCTCTCTTTGATGAACAATGAAAAGTCCATAACTCTCTGAGAGAGAGAGAGAGATAAAAATGAAAGGGCGTCATTTAATTTATTATTGCTTTCTTTTCTTCTTCTTCTAGCAGGGACGACTCTTCCCAACGGTGTTGCTCGAGCAAACCCAGCCATAGTAGAGGGGCTCAATAATTAAGACCGGCCTTTTGCCATTTCTGAAAAAAGTAGAATGTTTAAAGGTGATTGTGTGATTCGTAGATCACTTCAGTATGGAGGGCCGGGTACATGGTCTAGTTCCCAGGGGGCCGCCCGGATCAACGCCGTGATATTGGAGGTGATCTCTCTTAGTCGCTTGGATCTTTTTGAAGTCTCACGTTTAAATTGAACTCCCTTTTAAAGAGTTCATTTGGAGTTTTTTTGTTCGATGAAAGGTTTAATAAACTCCTAAAGAGATTATAATAGCAAGGCTCTTTGTTGCATCTGGTAGCTAGCTCTCGTAAACTGTTTACTTGTTTTTTTTTTTTTTTTTGCCAAAGGTCCTTTTATTATCTAACAATTTCAAAAGCCTCTGCATTATTTGTTCTTACTCAAACCTCTCTTGACACAGCATTATTAAAACAAAAAAAAGTAGATTTGTGAGGACAGGCTCTCTTCAAATATATATTTCTTGTTGTTTTTTTCACCAATCAATCCTTAACCCACATGGATTATCTTCTTAACTGACAAATGAATGACTGCTTTACTCTCTGTTATAAATTTTTGGGGATTTGACATATTAATCGCCCTTAAACCTTGCATCTCCAATTTCATGATTGAAAATCTATTAATGTTACCAAAGTCGTTTGACTCTGGTCGACATCTTTTTCTTTACTATTCCGCCATGGGATCCAAATGTAAATAGTTGAAAAGTTGTACATTAAAAAATCTAGACCTTCTTCTTATCTAGACTTGGATCCCATGATAACATGGGATCCAAGGCAGAAAAGTAAAAAACAATTATGGACCAGAGTAAAAAAAACTCTAGTGACTTAAATAAATTTTCAGTCATGAAATTGGGATAACATGGATTAAGGGAAATTAATATTTCAAATCCACTAATTTCTTTTTGGTAGAAAAAGTAAACTCAAAGCCCATGGGTGGGGTCACATCTGGTGGAGTTGGTCTCATTGAATAGCCACTAGGTGCCCCGCACCTCATCTCTCAATCCACCGATTAGGGTCCACGACGTCAAATAGTTTAAAGAAGGCGATTAGGGAAATGGTTATAGACATCGATGCCTTTTCCTTTTTTAAATCGTCCGGGGTGGGGCTCTTGACAAAGTGAAAATGGGTTTGTTGACTAAGATTCTCTACCATGTTTAATTACATGATTTTATAAAGGTTGTCCATGAATCCAAAAGCTAGGGATGTAAATGGGTACCCGATTCTCCGATTACCCGGAGGTTCCGACCCGCTAAAAACCGGGTCTGGGTCCTTATTTAGGCCCCGATAAGTAAATGGGTCCAGGTCCGGTTCCACCTTGGTTCGGACCCGTGGGCCCGAGACCCGACATATTACCTCAATTTTCAAAAATCTCTCCTAAAAATCATGTTTTTTTTTAATATCATCTTCTACCTGAACCCAGACCCATCACATATATGGTTTTGGTTCCGGTTCTGGAGCCAAGAAACCGGTTCCGAAATGGTTCCGGGTCCAGATCCGGTTCCACCTTCTCCTTAACGGTTCCGGTTCTGGGTCCACCACAGACCCAGACCGGAACCGGACCCGTTTAAAATCCTACCAAAAGCCAAATATTGGATTTCCATATTTTCAAAAATCTCCAACATTATCAGGCTACTACATTAATAGCAATTTTAGGCTCTGTACATATCAAAAAATGTTCGGTCATTTGATCATCTGATAAGGTCTTAAAAGAAAATGGACGATATACAGTACCCAGCCTGCCCCTAACACATGAGTGTGCTCGGATAAGTCACCGGTTTAACGCATTGCCATCCCTATGTTAGAGATATCTTAGGAGATAAAAATAGAATTAGGTTTGTTTTGGTTTATAAAGATAAATGAGAGATTAGTTAGAGTTTTTTAGGTTTTAGTTTAAATTTTGAATAGTCTTGTTCTTGCATGATGTATAAAGTAAGAGGATTTCCTCTCATGACATCTACTGTGATCCGTGGCCTGGTGGTGATCTCGTGAACCGTCTTATCTTTCATGTTTCTGCAATTATGGATGTTCATGGCCGGGCCAGGCAGCGTTGAGGAACACCTAGGCCCGGGCAGACTTAAGAAAGATGGGCCGTTAACAAATAAGGCCCGCAAAACTTAGTTCCAAGTCCACCTATTAAATTAATTAGGCCTGGCTGAGCCGGGCTACCTACCAATTGCTTGGAAATATATACTAAATCTCAAGCACTCATTAGGTGAGCCAGGATTTGGGCTTTCTATCACCGACACTCATTTGCTATCGTAGAACTTCTAAGATAGGATTAGGTTGGTTTTGGTTGGTAAAGATAAAAAGAGAAATTAGTTAAGAGATTTTAGATTTGAGTTTAATTTTTAAATAGTCCTGTTATGTAATTGTTTTTTTTTTCTTCTCAGAAAAGGGATATTATTGATAATATATATATATATACAGTGTTACAAAAGGTAGCCTCTGTGCCTAAAAACATAAGATTTGATAGATTTGTAGATCGGTTGCTTCTTCCAAAAGTAGTCAGCTTGCTCCCACATTAGGATTGTTTAAAACACGTGTTGTGTGCTTCAAAAGGTTAGTTGCCATACGATGTGCTTCCTGAGTCCGCCGCCCCTTCTCCTGCAAACATCTTTGTTACGTCTAACAAGGCTGGTCCAGGGTGTGTTGCAATTTTTTTCACAATGGCATAAGCCGCCATGGCATGCAAGTATCCGTGTTTATGTTGTTTGAAAGTTCTGCCTTAATACAGGCGGAGGTCCCAATTACTAGACCTCTATTAAAAATCAATTCCCACGTGATTAAACTAGTAATTAAACATAAATCAGATAGAAAGCAATCAAACCACACTAGCTATGAGAAGGACATAAGATTTGTACGTGGAAAACCCTATTCGGAAAAAAACCACGGGTCTTACCGTCTAGGCCAACAGAAAACCAAGCACTATTTGAAATGAAAGTTACAAGAGGACTTTCTACCCTTTCTCTGTTGGTGACTCAACCTAAGGACTGCTTTGATCTTGTTAACTACCCGTCGTTCACCTTTAACCATGCTTGAGCAAACCGCCTTGAACTCGTCTTCATGTCTTCAATGTGTCTTTACTTCAGGAGAGCAGAACAGAATTAATCCCAATGCTTGCTCTTTAGCACACGAACTTGAATCTTCTCTGGGGATTTAATCTTTATCAGAAGTACCTTCAGAAGAGTCATGAGAGAATGACTATAAATAAGCCTAAACTCGTGTCTCAAAACTTGCGATGCAATTAGGATAGGAAAATTGTCTTGAGAGAAATTAGGAAGGAGTTTCCGGATGCAATACAACTTTTCAAGGTTCGCTCGAGCAGTCAGGGAGTTTGCCCTAGCGAACTCGTCTCTATCTCAGACGTTCAGTGTAGAATAGTGATGGCTCGAGCCAAGATAGAAGTTGGGTCGAGCGATCAAGCTTCTGTGATGGGTTCGCTCGACTGGATTCTGTCAGTTCTCAGGACGTCTGTGCTTCTTTGCAAGTTGATCTTTGTGCAGTCCTTTTCTAAATAAAATTTACAACTTTAAGAGTCCCGGTTTTGTCCATAACCGAATGAACTAGCCAACTAAAACTCTTACAATCTCTCCCTTTGGCAATTCATAGACAAAACACCTATTACATAAAAATCTACCCAAGTTCTAGCACTAAAACGTATCCAAACAAAACTCTTCCAAAATTGTCAAAATTGTTTTAATCTTTGAAGCCTTGCAAATCCTGTTCACTAGATCAAGCGCATTATCACAGGAGAAAATTTTTTTTGATCATAGAACACGTATATAATAAACATTCAGCACAACCCATTAAAATCCATTACTTAATGATCGGACCCCCAAGTATATATAGGGTGCAATTGTAGTAATAATCTGGTGAGTCCAGGTTGATTCCCAGGGAGCAATGCCTTTTAAGAAACTTTCCAACTTTAACCTATTCTAATTTAGAAACTAAATCTAACCAAATAAAGAAACTAATCAAATTACAAGAAAATTCCTAAAAACTGAAAATTAACAATTACTACTTTCCAAATAAAAAAAAACTAAAATAAGCAAAGAAACCTAGTTTATTCAACCCAATTCTAACTATAACCTGCAAAAGTAACAAACTCATCAAAACAACCAATTTAATATAAAATAAGTCAAAAAAATTCCTAAATTAGATCCTAATTACCAAAATCACTTTTTATGCAAACATGAATGATCTATAATGCTAACAATGCAATTTTATGTAAGTTTCTAAAAATTTGATGCATGCTGTAAAAAAATTCCAAGTATGGACACTCTTGCACAGGCCCAATTTCGTTGGACTGTACGACTAGCTAGTCTAAGATGATGTGAGCCTAAATCTAATGGCGGGAACCAATACTCTGATAATGCATGAACACAACAGAAAAAGAAGAATGGAAAAAAAGACTTAAAACGAAAAAGATATGATCACCTAAAGATGCCTAGTTGAACTAGTTATGGTGCTAAAATCTGATCGCAGGCATTCCAACTACCCCTGTTTATACCTCTGGTTGACACGGTTCCCGAGATTATTTTTTCGCTAAAATTCTGGGGTTTTAAAGTCCTATTAATGTACTTTAAATCTACTATTTTTCGGACCAAAACATTCACGTTTACCTGGTTTTTAAATCGCGTACTTTTGTAACACAATTAAGTCATTTCTGCTGAAACTGTGCAGGATTTTTCACTATTCTCATACCAAGTCCGAATTTAGTCTTTCTAATCAGTTATGATTATGATACTATTCTCATACACAATAATCTTGTGATTTTAGCAACAAAAACCTGCTCTAATGCAATTTATGAATATGAAGTATGCACAAAGACAGTTTCCAACTATATATTATGCAAGTAATAAAAATAGAAAGTTTCTACTAAATATGGAAAGAAGCAAGTTGGGTTTTTAAATATGGAATTTGTAAAAATAAAATAAAATCAGAATATTAAATAAAATAAAAATAAAAGGGTGGAAAAATAAAAGGCGGAAAAGATGTACCAAAGATCTAGAAACTAAACGATCCTACAAGTATTGACAATGCGATAACGATGTCCTCTCTTCTCAGAGTAGGAAAAATTTATGCAAGTGATTATTTGTTGTCTCTCGACTTTTAATTAGTTTATTTTTTTTTCAAAATCCTAGATCGATTCATGTGAAATAATTGTCTCCAATCAAAACACATAAAAGAACCAGAATGAAAAATTAACACACTTACATAAAGAATACGTAAAATCAATCCAAGTAGTGTCTTTATTCCTTGATCTTGAAGTACAAAAAATTAAGATTCTTCTCTCTTCATCATTCTCTCAACATGATCTCTCAATCTATGTCTAAAGAATTAGAATGGAGAAGAAGAAGAAGGGACTTAGAGAGAAAGGGTTGGTGTGGAATGGAATGGAGAGAGAGAAGGCCTCCAAAATTTCTACCCAAAAGTCTTGCACGTCCAGCCCTCTTGGCTGGTCTCTTTTTATATATTTTGATGCTCCTTGTTGCCAAGAATTCCCTTCCTTCATAGGGCTTTTATTTCCTCTTTTGCCTTAACTACTAGAAATTTTGCACGTCAAGCTTGATTCTTTTGCCTTAACTCCAAAATTTGATTCTTTTGCCTTAACTCCAAAATTTCTACCCAAAAGTCTTGCACGTCAAGCTTGATTCTTTTCTTCATCTCCAAGCTACTCTTCTCTCTTTGGAAAGACTTCTAAATTTGAAAGATCTCCTTGCCTTATTAGGTTTCTTGATGCACACACCTTTCTTGTATAATTTCAAGAATATCTCTAAAAATTGCATGATGATGTACAGGGAAGAAACTTTCCAAATATTGAGATTTCTTGCAATTCCCGCCTAAAACTGTAGCAGACAACTTCCCGAGGTCATATCTCCCTCAATATAGTTCTGATTTATGCAATCTTGGGCCCCACGGATATTTACTCGAAAAGAGCTTTCCAACGGTGGCTAAATTGCGCCAATCCGACACTCGGTTTGAGAATTATGGCCATTTTAATTTGCTGCCCCTGAAAAATCCAGGAATAATTGTGCACAAATGGAAGCTTCTATGTTGGCATGCAGTGGGGTGTGTGGGACCCATGTTAGACATCCAAGGCATGCTTGGACATTTTCCTTACTTGCTTATTAGACTTTCCTTTGACCTCTCTTCTCAAATTTCATCAATGTGGGTCCCATGTTGATTTCTCCTACAAATTGAAAGAAATAAATTTATCATTAATCACTTGTAATAAAATAAATATGAATAATGCATGGGACCCTACATGCCTAATGATGCACCCAAATGACAAACTTTCAAAAAATAGCACATGGGGCCAAAAATAGTATGTATATATTGATGAAGCCAAAAGCTTAATTTTGGGGTGATAAATGAGATGAGAAAAACTTAATTTCACAAAAGTTGTGCACTTCAATGAATTTTGACCTATTTTGACCATGTTTCCAAAAATAACCCCAAATGCATGAAATCATGAAATTGAGTGTAATCTATGCAATTAAACCTAATTAGGTCCACAAATGCTAATGAAATGATGACCTAATGACCTAGTTTTGTGGACTTATCACTTAACTCCCCCTTTTTGTTCATAAATTCTCAAGGGTAAACAGATTAGAGAGTATCACAAAATAGTAGTGGGAGAAAGTCAAAGTTAAAAGAAGCATGTGAACAGTAGAGATAAACTACAAAAATAACTAAAAGTTCAAGAACTCAGAGCAAGCAAAAAGAATTCATAGACAGCAAAATGAGAGAACGCAAAGGACAAAATTGCATTTAGTGATGTCTCGGTCGAGCAAGGATTTCAGCTAGAGCTTGATGAATAGAGTTGAAGTGTCTAGCCATTGCATCAAATCTCGCATTCAAACCCTGCACTTGTGCTACAAGTTGATCAATTCTATCAATCTGCCTCTGTTGCTCCCCCTGACCCTGTACAACAGGTATAGCTTCAGCTTCCACTTCTATCTCTGCTCCCTGAATAACTGGTGGAATGTGAGCAGATGATTGAGCAAGTGTGCGAGCATTGAATATTTGATTCCGAATCTATTAAGCCGGCTCATTTGACTTCTTTGGAACTTCTTTCCATAAGAGAAACTCAATGTTGAAAGCAGCATATGGTAGAATGGATTTACGTTTGGCGAAGAGCATCTTGAAGAAGAAATTTAGGATAACTTGAGGGATGTTCACTTGCTTCCCAATGCCAATGCAATACAAAAGATAGCCATTCTTATGGCTCACATCAGATGTGTGTCCTCTTGGCTCTAAATTGTGGCAAACAAAATGATTTAAAAACCGATATTCTTCTGTCAGATTGCCATGAGGTATGATACCACTTGGCCATGGGGTGTTTTCTCCACATAGAGTAGTGCTAATCATATCATAGTTAACTTGCATTTGATTATCTTCTAGAAAGGGATAATTAGCTCCCTCTATAATCAGAATGTTAAGAAATTCAGAGACTTCAGCTGCTCTAATGTTAATCCACTTTCCTCTAACAAAAGTCTTCAAATAATCAGAAGAATCAGGAGAATCAGAAGAGACAGGCTCCACATTGTTGTAGAATTCACGAACCTAATCAGGGTAAATCTCTCTGATGTTAAATTTCAGAAGGGAATCCCAATTTCTATTTGTAATACTGCGACACACTGCTTTTCCAAGTAGAGCCTCATCAACTTCCCTTTCAGTCTCAATAGTTCGTTTCATGAACTGCTCTTGGAAGATGGTAGATTTACTTAGCGAAGGGAAGCGATGACGATCAAACTGAGGTTGAGCTGAAGACGACTCATCATGAGATCTCTTCTTTGGAGCCATTAAAATAAATCTGAAGGGAACATCAACCAAATTGTCCAAGTCAGTGAAGACAAGGAAACATAGTAAAAGATCATAGCAAAACTGGTTGCAGTCAACCAAGTCCCTGCAGAAAAAAAAAATTTGGGTATAACCACCCATCTCCACATCCCACACAACTACTACAAAAACTCCTCAGAATCACATACGAATCCACAATTGTGAAACACTACTTCCAGCCAATCTCAATCAACTTTTAAGATTAGGATTTGAGCAATAAACGAGCATTCATCAGGGTGAGTGTAATCCAGATAAAAGTGAAGAAACGTTCATTCATAAATGCAGTGACCTCCACAGCGAAGAAAAGGTATTAAGCAAACCAACACAACAGTCTCATATTGTTGAAAATCATCCAACACAGTTTCAAGATGAAACAATCTCTAAATCAATCTCCTTTCAAATGAAAATCAATTCTCCAGATTCCAATCTAATAATCCAATGGCATAGATAATACTCCATTCCAAACCAAGCCCAAAAATCAGAGATGAAATTTGTATCCAAACAAACACTTCAAATGCAATTCACAATAGACAATAGGATGAATGAAAAGGAATAAGAAGAAATAAAAGGAAGTAAAATGAAGAAAGGGATGCTAGAATCCCTAAAAAATGAATTTTCAATGCATTGATTCGTGTAGAAAATAAACAAAATGGAATGAAAGAATCAAATAGAAGATGCATGAGTTTGATGATTTGAGAAGGGAAAAATACCGTTTTAGAGGCTTGAATGGGGTGCGCACAGCAATGGAGGAGGCGGGCGAAAACTTGGAGTCTAGGGCTTGGAGAAAGAGAAAAAGAGAAGAAGAAATAAAGAAACTGAGGATCGGGCGGACTTAATTCGCTGTGGGTTCTCTCGAGTGAACTTGAATGGTCGCTCGAGCGAAGTGTCTAAATTTTAAACACTTCAGTGAAGTGCGGCAAAAATGCTCTAATGTCTATTCTTCGGTCAAATCACTCCATGAATAGTAAAAACTTGTTACCGTAAAAATTCTCATAAATTTAAGCACACAATGATAAATGTAAACAATATGACCAAGAAGAAAGAAAAAAAAAAGAAAGAAACTGAATAAATTGAGTGTGACCCACTCTTCTTAAATCTCCTCGAGATGAACAAAATTGTTGTATAGGGAGCACACCCATCAACAAAAGTTAGACAAAATAGTTCCCCCCCATTTTTTGAATCTTTCGATTTCCTTTTTTTTTTTGTTTCCCATTTTTTCTAAATTGGCGCTAGGGACGGATTAAACCATCATGGGTGACTTTCACACTAATGAACATGGTAGCCTTCTCCAAATGAAACTTTTCAATCAAGTGGAAGCTTTCACACACATTCTTAGGTAGCCCTCTTCCTTCGGTCTAACCTGATTGCCATAACATCTCTCAAAGAATAAAATCGAAGATAGTTGTGAGAGAATCGAAATCAATCCGAGCAATGCAAAAAGAAATTAAACAAATTTTGGTCATGTGAAAATGTGAATGTGCACTTAAATAAACAAAAATATATGGAGTTTAGAGAATGAGAGAAATCCCTAGAGATTTACGTAGAGATTCAAACCGTGTTGCATCCAATGGTTTTGTGAAAATGTCCGCAAATTGAGCTTCAGAAAAACATAATGCAAAGAAATTATGTCCTCCTCCACAAGATCACGAATAAAATGGTGCCTAATGTCTGTGTTTGGTTCGAGAGTGTTGTACTGGATTTTTGGAAATGTCAATAGCACTCCGATTATCAAAAAACACATTCACTGTTTCTTGCTCAATTCCGTAATCCTCAACGTCTGTTTCATCTAGAGAAGCTGTGTACAACAACTTCCAGCAGCAATATATTCAGCTTCAGCGGTCGACAAGGATGTCGAGGTCTGCTTTTTACTATACCAGGCCACCAAATTATTTCCAACAAAGAAACAGCCACCTGAAGTACTCTTTCGATCATCAACACACCCAGCCCAATTAGCATCGGAAAAACCAACAATGGTAGCGTTGGTATATTTGGACATCCAGATGCCATACTCAACAGTTCCACTTATGTATTTCAGAATTCTTTTAACCGCTTGAACATGAGAGAGTTTTGGTTTGGACTGATATCTTGCACAAACACCAACACTGTAAGCAATGTCAGGATGACTGACAGTAAGGTAGAGAAGACTACCTATCATACCCCTGTAAAGTTTTTCATCGACGTCCATTTCATCATTATCAAGACTGATTTTGGTAGTTGTAAGACCCCGTCCCGAGTGACCTCGATTAACATTAATTAAGTCGTCTTTTAGTTCTAAGTGTGATTAGTAGATTTTGGTTTATTGGGGAATAGAATAGCTTCTGTTATAGCTTTGGGGAATTTGAGTGCCTTTGTGACTAGTGGGGCCCTTTGGGGGTTCCTTTTATGACTTTACGTTTACTTAAGGGTTTATCTGAGATTCTCGTGTTTATTGTTATAATCCCGTCTTACTTTTCTTGTTAATCCCTACAACTTTTATATTGATCACGTGCCCGTTCGAGGTCTCGAAACCCGACCTTCCTAACATTGAGGGCAAAACAGTCTTTTTACACTAAATCTGTACCCAAAATTTGATATCTCCGAAACCCACGAAACATATACTTTTTGGAAACTAGATGTTTTGGCGTTCACTTTTCTCTGCTTTGTCGAATTCATTTGAAGCCCAAATAAGCATGATTTCAGCCCACAAAGGATTCTAGTAGTGGGACCCAACTCCATCTTCTATAAAAAAAAGAATTCTATTCTCCCTTTTCCCTTTTCTAGCTCAACTCCAATCTTCATCTAGGGTTTCATTTTCTTCCTTCTTGTCTTGCTTTCCATCACCAAATCCACTACTAACCTTGCACAAATTGAGAAATAGATATCCTCATCTTCTTCCTCACCACCATAGCTCTCCATTGATATGATTTTTGGAGAAGACCTCCCATTCCAAGACCCTTTTTGAGCTCACCTTGCCCATTTGGAGAATCTACAAGTAAGCAACCCTCCCCATCTCTTAGATTTGTGTTCCTTTAGCCTTGAAGAGGTTCCATTTTCATTATTGTAAGATTTCCCTTCATATTTCTTGTTTTGACCCATTTAGGGTTTGTTTTTGGGGATTTTGGTTCATAGCTTGGATTCTTGGCTTGGAGGAGTGTTAGAGCTTGTTATTGATTAGCTTGGACCCAAGGCAAGTGGATGATTTGATTTTTATGAGTTTTCAATGGTTTTATAAGAAATGTGATTGATTTTATTGTGTTTCCCATGCATGCTCATTTATTGCTTTGACTTGAAATGAATACTCATAAGGAGCCTTGAAAGTGCATTTATTGCCATAGAAATGTATTGGTTCGTGTCATTCAATTTTCTCTTGTTTTATCTCAAATGTACTCTTGTGTGTAGTGGTTTCCTTCCCTTCTTTCTTTGTATTTGGATGTAATATTGTTGGAGGAAGATGGAATGAATGTTGTAGGAGATTTGATGTTGATTTGGAACTCCTCATTCGGTGTTTAAAGGAGGTTGTAAAAGGAAGAGAATGAGAGGAGAAGAACTGTCCCGAAATCAGTTTATGGACAGTTCGCTTGAGCGAAGTGTCCAGAAAAGTGTTATTGCCATTCTAGTGGACAATTCACTCGAGCGGACCCCTTTGTCACTCGAGCGAACCTTCCCAGAACTCGTTCGAGAGAGTGGTTAGTTCAAGTGAACTGAACTTTCGCTCGAGCCAACCTGATGCTGGATGAGTTCGCTCGAGCGACCTCAACCTCACTCAAGTGAACCCACCCAGACAACCATTCCAAAGAGCTCACCGCTCGAGTGAACCTCTAGTTCGCTCGAGCGATTGGTACTGTTCACCTAGGGATGTTTTGGGAGCATAAACGAAATGTTTAAATGATTGAGAGATGTTCGTTGGGAACCCTATTGTAATGAGAAGAACCGTTCTAATGATTGGAAACCACATCACGAAGATTTCATTTGAAGTTTTGAAAATTCAAAGTGTATAAGGACCCCGGAATGTCCCCAGACTCAAAGAGTACCAAGTCTTACCAATTTAGACATACAGGATCCCTATTCTCTTCAAACAAATCTTGAACCCGAAACTTCAATGGTTTATTGTACTTCACTATTCCAGATATTTATATACTACATGACTTGTCATTCCCGAAAGCATTGAAATTGTATTTGATATAGTTATTAGTCCAGAAATGCATTGCTCGGATTGATAAGACAGTTGTGCCTTTGAGCACCCTCGTCTCGCTTGTTTATGTACTTGCACCTGATGTATTTTATACATTTTTTGATTTTGTCATTTGACCTATGAGTCGGCACCACTAAGCTTGGATAACCCTGTTGGTCTGATCCACCAACTTGGAGATCCCCCTCTTGTCCCGCCAGTTGCAGTTTGGATCGCGTTACCAGGTTATTACCGTGATCTTGTCCCGATACCCCGGATTGCTACCGTGGATCCCGATGCCCGGCTCGCTACCGTGGTCATGTCCCGTATATTATATGTATATGTATAAATATTTCGTTGTTTCTCCTCACCTCGTGTGATTGAGATCAACGCCTTGATATTGCTCTGTCACTTCGGTGATAGAAGACTTTGCTTCGTGTGGTTGCCATCTTGCTTGTTTCTCGTTTCCTTGGTTACCTTTATATGTTTTACAACGTGTACTTGTATTTGAATAAATGATTTATCTTTTTTATGGGAATTGTTATTTAAACAGGTTTTAAATGCTTTTGAAGGTAAATTCATTTATTATTATATTGTTATGTCTCTTCACCCATTTTCCAAATCATCGTGTTTGACCCACTCTTTGATACCCAGGTCCGGACATTGTCTATCCCGAGGCGGAGCTTGAGGACGCGGTCGGTGAACCGCAACGCCTAGTTGAGTGGCATGCTGATGATGTCGTTTAGACATTTGATTGCTTTGAGAGACGTAACATTTTGGGAACGTTTAACCATTCTTTTGGGGATTGGTATTTTATTTATATTGGCCTTTGTTGGCCTCTATTTTTGGGAATGTAACTAAATGATCTTTTTGTATAAACTTTAACTTTTCTTTTGGGAAATCAGTTATGATCATTGCTCATTCTGATACTTGGTTTATATATGTGTTTTTATCTTGTGACTAGAATTGAAATTATCAATTTCATTTGCTACACGCTTCTGCACTTAACAAAAATGTACTATGTTGTTGTGATATCCTCACCGCAGACACCTGTGGGAAATTAAATAAATGTATACACATCATCTTCAGTCCCGATCCCGGATTTGTCCCGCGGGCCCGGTCCGGGGTTGCGACAGCAGTTGTGCTCATGGGAGTCCTTGCATGTTTTGACGATTGCATGCCAAACTTTTTCAGTAACTCTTTGGCATATTTTGGTTGGGAGATGAAAATGCCAGCAGGAGTCTGCTTGATTTGTAAGCCAAGAAAGAACGAAAGTTCACCAACCATGCTCATTTGTTCGACAAAAGCTCAGAAGTTGAACCGAAGATGATATCATCGAAATAGGCCTGTGCAATAACACACTACACCAAAAATCGGAAATTGGAACGGAAAAGCGTTCCTAATCCTTCCGTTCCTAATCCGTTAAAGTGTTCCAATTTCCGTTCCAATTTGGATTAGGAACGGTTGGTACCAAATTGGAACGGAAATTGGAACACTTTAACGGATTAGGAATGGAAGGATTAGGAACGCTTTTCCGTTCCAATTTCCGATTTTTGGTGTAGTGACAATGTTCCTCTTGTTTTGTTTAATGACAAGGTCTTGTCAACACTACCTCTTTGTAAACCATGCTCGACCAAAAACACAGTCAATCTTTCATACCAAGCTTTAGGTGCTTGTTTCAAACCATAAAGAGCTTTTCTCAATTTGGAAACTGATGGACCGCGCCCCTCTGTTCCTCCTCCGCTGCCATCCGCCCCGGGTCTGTCGGGGTCCGGAAGGAGGGAGAGGGAAGAAAGAAAGGCGGGTATCAACATTTTGTGGGAATGCCAGATCTTCTTTTCTACTTGGAATTTAGAGTAGTGATCCGGAGATTCACCTTCACAAGTATAAAGGAAATCAACTTTTTCCTAACTTTCCATTGCACACATATTTTAAAGAAAAGAGACAAGTTTGTTTTGAATGCCGTGAGAGGCGATTTTCTTTGTTTGCCGTGAAAGGCGATTTTGGTGCCGTGAAAGGCGATTTTGCCGTGAAAGGCGGTTTACAAATCTCATCAATAATGAAAAGACAAGAAATGTGAATTTTGTGTCTCTTTAAGAAAAAATACAATACAATAGAAAAGAAAGAAATGGAATCTAACTTTTCATGCGATTGTAGGGGGACCCGTTCAGATCGACGATCGCGAGTCATGTATGGACTCCGCCATCGTCCTTCAGATGAGAACTTTGATGCTTGATTTCTTGGCTTGGCTCCAGCCTCAGATTTTTAGAGGATAAGGACCAAGGTAAGGTCCTATATCTGGTAAAAAGCTGAGTAGACGGGCTGAAAAGCCACATCTAGCCATGTTGGATAGAAGGAGAGGTGGCCTTGGGGGGTGGCCCCCCAAGGGGCTGTGATCACCTTGTAGTGCTTGTTGCAGCAGAGTTTTCTTCAATAGAGGAGAGTTTGTTGCAGAGGTTCTGGATTTTTCTTGGATTTTTCGGAGAGTTTTTGGATAATTTTTCCCTTTTTTCTTCTTCTTGCCTTTTTTTTTCCTTGGAATGGCCTCCTATTTATAGGCATTTGGTAGCCATTTAGGAGAGTTTATGAGCATTTATGATATTAATGCTCATGATGGGAGGAGTTACAAGTTTTTAATTTCTTGATTTGGTAACTCCTTTTTCCTTGAATTTGATTGGCCGGTGGAGGATAATGGGCATTTAGTTGCCTTTAATCTCCATAATGAGGGGAGTTTCATGGTTTTAATGCCATGAATACTTGGATTTGTAACTCCCATTTGCTTGCTTTTGATTGGGCCGTCCAAGATAATGAGTTAATGACTGTAATAAGTTGCCATAAACAAGTCAATTAACAGCATTAAATGGTCTCCCGGTCGCTTGAAGAGTCACGGGCCGCGCCGCGTCCTTTGGAATTCTTTTGGCGATGATCATCGATGGATCTTCATGCTGATCAACACCGGATGATCATGTAATTTCAGACTTTGATTAATATCAACAAGCCGGCGACATCTGTCCAGTCGATTTCTCGATCGGTCGGGCAGAAAGTGCATTTTCTTGATCGGTCGGTTGACAATTTTGAGGTGTCGGATGATGATTCCATGATTCCGGCGGCGGATCCACGATGTCGACGAAGATCGACGGATTTCATGCTCAAAAAATCAGAATTTGGAAAAATCACAGTGGCCAATCAACTCGGGACACGAAAGATACCCGAAAAACGGGGTTTTTGGGCGAGGTCCGGCGGCCCGGACCTCCACGGTCGCCGGCGACCATGCACCATGGGGCCGGCGACCATGGGGTTTGTGCCCCATGGTCGGCCGCCTTCCGGTCGCCTTTTCTCCTTCGTTTTTCGTCGTTTTTCGCTTCTGTTTTCTCCTACATTTTTCTTGAAATTTCCTCTCATTTATTGGCTGATTTTCCCTCAAGAAGACCTGACGGGAAACCATGCAAATCGGATTGCAAAGTTTCCCATTTTCTGAAAAGCCGAAGACTTTGCTGTGAAGAACTCCCGATTTTTGTCAAGCGTCGAAACTAGGTCAAACGATGTCGGAATGACCTGAAATTCGACGTGTAGCTTCTTGAGCAGTAGACGAGACCAACCATAGGCTTTTGTTCAGGTTTTGAAGCCGCTTGGGGTCCCGCAAACGCTTGACTTTGATTTCACCACGAGGGAAATGCCGAGCTTTGACTTCTGGTGAAACGATGTCCGATTGACCTGAAATTCGACGTGTGACTCCCTCATCAGTAGATAAGATCAACCATAGGCTTTTGTTTGAGTTTTCAAGCTGTTTGGGGTCATGCAAACGCTTGCCTTTATTTCACCGCGAGGGAAATGCCGAGCTTTGACTTCTGGTCAAACGATGTCCGATTGACCTGAAATTCGATTGGGAGCCTACTGGAGTCATTTTGAGATGATCCACAAGCTCTGAATTGGGTGCCATAGTCCCGGGGTGCTCTGCTGTCGATAGGCTTGATTTTGTTTCCGAGCATCGAAACTGGGTCAAACATCATCGGAATGACCTGAAATCTGACGTGTGGCCCTTTGAGAGTATGTAGAAGCCGCCCATGTGCTCTGTTTGATGAGTGACGACCTCGGTAGTTCTCGCTACCTAAGGGCTTGATTTTGCTGCTCGAGAGTTGATGGAGGGTCAAACGGTGTCGGTTTGACTTGAAACTTGACATGTAGCCTTTCAGAGGTATTTTGAGACCATCCGTAGGCTCTGATCGAAGATTTGGGGTCTTCGACACTGTCTCCGCCGGGAGCTGCTGCTTAGCTGTTGGAGAAGTGAAGTTAGGCCAAATGATGTCGGAATGGCCCGAAACTTCATGTGTACCTCTCTTTTGGCTGTTGTGAATGACCTTGCAGTTTTTGTTTGATTCTGACAATATCTGATGCTTGAAGTGGCGCCTGCACATTTTTTGTGTCAACAAATGCCCCCTCGAGGTACAGCGACGATATAGCTTTTGCTGTCGATGTGCCTCGAAGAGAATCTTAAAGAAGAGCTTCTGACTTGACCAAGAGTCTTTGAGCATTTTTTTTTGATGGAGTAGCCTTTTGAGCTTCCAGGGGATTTTATGGTAGTGAGAGGGATCGCGTACCATCTCAAGGCAAGATTTTGAGAATGACATTTGGATTTGGATTTGGTTTTGGTTTTTTGGTTTTGATTTTGACCTTGTGACCTAACAAGCTGTATGTGGCAGGTTAGGGGGTCAGGTTTTTGGTTTTGGTTTTGATTTTGACCTTGTGACCTAACAAGCTGTATGTGGCAGGTTAGGGGGTCAGGTTTTTGGTTTTGGTTTTGACCTTGTGACCTAACAAGCTGTATGTGGCAAGTTAGGGGGTCGAGATTTGATTTTTTTTTGTTTTGGTCTTGTGACCTAACAGGCTGTATGTGGCGAGTTAGGGGACCATGGTTTGGTTTTTTGGTTCACTCTTTGGGACAATTTTGGGTCCGTTGGAGTGGTTTGGGCTTTTGTGGAATGTCAATTTCAAGATTTTGGCTTAATTTGGTTCATGAGGTGGGATGGTTTGGATTTTTGGAAACTCATGAGTCTTGGAATTTTTGTATGGTCCAATCAACTCAAAAGAGGCATGGAACCATTTTTTTGTATGCTTTTGGTAAGTGGAATTGACTAAAAGCCACTTTTAGTGCCTAGGTGGTCAAACCTGGCTCATATGGGCTAACCCATGGGACCTTAAGCTTTGAAAGATGGCTTAGATCTCATATGGTGTCATTTTTGTAAAGAATATCTAAAGATATCTCCTTTGGGTGGAGAATATCTAAAAATATCTTTACTTTGAGAGATTTTCTCAAGTTTCCTTGATTTTGGGAGAGAATATCTATCATTCCCTTTCTTTTTGGAGAGAATTTCTCAAGGAATCTTTGTTTTGGGAGAGAATATCCCAAGTTTTCTTTTCTTTTGGGAAGGTTGCCAATTTTTAGCACTTACCTCCTTACTTTTCTCCTCTTTCCTCTTTTAGTTTGCTCTCTTCTATAAAAGCAAGGGAGGTGGGATCTCTTGCTCCTATTGCTTTCTTTTTGCAAAAGTCTTCAAGAGAGCTCCAAGACCTTCTTTTCTTCAAAGATCTTCAAGCTTTTCTTCTTCTTCCTCCATGGCTTCAAGTAAGTTTTTTTCTTAAGAAATTGCATGTAGGAGTAGAAAGAAAGTTTCTTTTCTTTTTCTTTTTTTTTTCTTTTCTTTTTCTTTTTCTTTTTTTTTTCACGTGTTTCCTTCTTTTTTTTTTTTTCAAACGCTTTTTTTTTCTTTTCTTTTTTTTCTTCTTTCCTTTCTTTCTCTTTTTTTTTCTTTTGCTCACGGTTTTTCTTTTTTCTTTTTACCGTGTACTGTTTTTTTTTTCTCTTTTTTTTTGCACGTTTTCTTTCTTTTTTTTCTCTCTCTTCTTTTTTTTTTTGCTGCTGTACGGCCTGGACCGTATAGCCACGTGGCTTGTGGGCCATGGGCTGCTGGCCAGCCCAGAATTTTTTTTTATGAGGTTTTCTCTCTCTCTCTCTGTTTTTTTTTTTTTTTTTTTTTGCTCACCATGATAATGAGGTTTATGCAATCCAAGATGTTCATGCACATACTTTTTTTTTTATGCATCAAGATAGAAAGTTAGAGTCTCTAGGTTAAGCCAACATGAATTTTGACTTAGACAAAGTTTGATTGGTTTTGACCAAGTTGGGTTGGAATTGGTCAAACTTTTTGTCAAAGTTTTCATAGCGTCTAATGCATGATGATTTTTTTTTATGCATGATTTTTGTAAATTGAATTGGGAGCATGATGATGCACACCTGAAAATCTTTTGCAAGTCTTGGGATTTGAAGCTCGCAGCAATGTTGAGCTCTTTCCTAGTCTTACGGGATTTTGAGGAGCTCTGCAATTTCTGGAATTTGAAGCTCGCAGCAATGTTGAGCTCTTTTCCGATCTTGCGGAGATTTGAGAAGACTAACTTGATCTCGCGGCAATGTTTGAGTTCAAGCTTTCTTTGAGAATCCTTCGTTGATTATGAGCTTGTGGTGATGTTGAACTCATCTTCAGGCTTCCAATCTTTTTTCGGGGTGTTTCCCTTTTCTTCGGAATTGCCCCGGAGCCATGCCAAAATTTCGCTAGGATTTTTTTAACAAAATTCTGTCATTTTGGTGATTGATTTTCTTTCTTTTTCTTCCATTGCAGGTAGTTCCTCCAGAACAAACAAGGGTAAGGAGCCCGTTACCGATGCACCTCGTCGATCTGCCAGATCTTTCAATGCGGCCGTACAGCAGGCCTGGGAGAAGGTCCAGTATGTGGAGAGAAACATGGAAGAGTGTGACTCGCTCAACCGAGATGAGATGAGATAGCGACTGATCGCTCTCAAGGATGAGGAGTTTTACAAGATTATGGCAAGCAATCGTCCTTGGGTCATGGACGATCAGAGCGTTGTGCCCAAGCCTACCTTTTTCTTTGGTGATGCAGCCCCTGATGACTCGTCATACCAAAGGAGATGCTTTCAGTTCTCTTACACAGCTGATGGTGAGGAGAGAACCATTTCTACCCGATCGATTTTTTATCGTACTATTTCGATCATGAGTCTTTCTCCCACATGTTCTAAGAGAGAAGATCCTCCAAGCTGGGTGAAGAGGACCAATGTGGTCAAGACCGGGGTTTTTGTTGGCGGTCCTTCTGGTTATGCAGAGAAGTCGCATGTCCGTCTGGACATGTTGATGCCGGCCAGCGGCTACCAAAGACCTGATCATCCATCGGTTGATTTGAGACCGGTGGGCCTTGGCGTTTTCAGGGGTGATGGCAGCAATTGGGTGAAGCCTTTTCAACTTCGTGGCCGTTTCAGTGTTGACTCGAGCTGGGAGTCGTTGACTGATCATATCCTGCAGATTGGTGGTGCCATTCTGAAGGAGGCCGAGATTTTTGATGCGGTTCGCGCTTTTAGGCAAACCGTGATTTTCTCCGATGAGGCTTTTATGGCCATGCTGGAGTCCTTCCTTCCACAAACCAACACCTTCATTGTTATGAATGGTGAGATTGGTTTTTCTTTGAAGGAGCTGAGTGCCATTACCGGGCTGCCCATCCTCGGCAAACTGTATGAGGAATTTATGCCGATCGACAGCGTCCTTGAGGAGCAGTCTGAGGAGTTCAGGCTTTTGTACTTTCAGCTCGTTGCCTTCTACGATTTTTTGAAGGAGAAGGAGGGCCCGAAAGTCCGGTGCAGCAGTTGGAAGAATTTTGGCTCTTTATCTCCAAACTTCTTTAGCAGTGGAGAATCTTCTGAGAAGAATCTGGCTTCGAAGAAGATCTCCGTTATGCGAGAAAATCTGAAGGAATTCTTCGCAAGCACAAACGCCATTTGTTCCGACATCGCGCTGCGAAGAGATCTCGCTATGTACCTCACTTACGGGCTAGGTGAGGCTGTCTTTGCTAGAGGAGATGGGACGCACATCAGGCCGCATTGTATTTTTCCGGCTTGTCAGATGGCGTTTGGAGAGCAGCTAGCTTTGGTGCCGGCTCTTTACTCCTATTTATGTACCGAACTTCAGGCTGCTGCTTTCTTGGTCCGGCTTGGGCTCCCCATGAACAGAGTATTTTCAGCCCATATTTTCTATTCGTGGTATGTGTACCACTGTCCTGGCTTTCACCGTTTAGGCGCCGCACAGGATGATGACCCTTTCAAGATTCGGTTGGCTAGGGGAAAAGCCGTTTCCGATTCACTTTTGTC
This sequence comes from Cinnamomum chago, assembly GCA_038049695.1. Lineage (NCBI taxonomy): Eukaryota > Viridiplantae > Streptophyta > Magnoliopsida > Laurales > Lauraceae > Cinnamomum > Cinnamomum chago. The sequence goes on along the minus strand of CP142462.1, from coordinate 20,767,654 downwards.
TGCCCGCTTGAGAATCCGACGATTCAGGGATGTCGAGATTGGGCAATCTTCAGTGAAGCTTTCTCCGGATTTGCGGAAGAAGGCTTTTGATTTTGGTGTCTCCCGTGATTCCACCAGGGCAGGATCGGGAAGACACTATTCTTTGACCAACGCAGAGAAGAGGTGGCTTTTAAACATACGTGTTGGCACGATGGTGTACCGCAGACATCTTTTTGTTGACATCCAGCCGTATGTCCCTTCGCGTTTTGCGTTGCAGTTAGGCTTCTCTCAAGGCGTTGTTGGAGCGCCTTCGAGCATGGTGAAGCGTTTTGGAGGTTTGCAGGACGGGAGAAATGCATGGACTTTCTATAGTGCGGAGGACACTACTGCCATGATTTCCTATCCTGAGTTGCCCACTTTCCGGACTGCTGGCTTCACGAGGTGGTTTGTGGAGAGCTTTGCTGTGTACCGAGGGCTTTCCAAGAAGGAGCTGAATGTCAAGCAATCTCCTGGGAAGGGTCTTGGTAGATCAGATGGCGTCCGTCGAGAGGAAGTTTTGTTCTTCCTTTCTGGAGAGAAGCATAGGATAGGCTTTCTCGAGGAACAGGATGTCATCGAATCCGGAGCCGCACAAGAGATACCTGTTGAGGTCTTGAGACAGCTCGAGGAGGAGGAAGCCGAGATCGACGCTTGGATGCAAGCGGAGCAAATGAAGGCTTCCAGAGGGTCCACTGATAGGAGCGGGCCGTCTGGTGAGGAGCCAAATGGAAGTCCTGACTTTGACAGTGAGGCGGGTACTTCAAGTAAACCGGCTCGTAGAAAAAAGAGGAGGAGAGGACAGCGTCGCACTGAGAGACGCCACGAAGACTCTCCTGATCTGGAAGTCCCTCCTACCATTGCTGAGGAGGTATCAGGAGATGCTGATGAGCCTCCAAAGAAGAGGAGTCGTGAAGAAGAGACCGCCAATGATGGTATGATTCTCCTTCTTTTCCATTTCCGCTTCCTTCCTTTTTTTTATAAGAGATTTTTTTTGACCTGTTGTTTTCTTTCTTTTGCAGAAGATGAAAACTTGGTGATGCCCGAGGTTCCTGTCGATGAAGGGGTGATGGATCCAGTTGCGGCATCTGAAGAAGAGTTGAGGGACTCTGGGGAGGACCCAGAATCTCCACCTGGTATGAGGATGATTTTTTTTATTTATTTATTTTTTTTGAATGCTGACATCTTTTTTTTTTTGTCAGCTGACTTGCCAGAGGATTCATACTTCGAGCCATCTATGGATATGGCTTTCGACGATGCCTCGGAAGAGCAGATGGAGGCAGAAAGTACTCCACCAGTTATGGAAAAAGATATTTCATAGTGATAATCTTGACATTGATTTGTTTTTTTTTTTTTTTTGACAAGATCATATTCATACCTTTTCTTGTGTTTTTGCCAGCAGGTTGTGAAGCAACAGGAGAAGTTCCTTCGTCTTCCTCAGGGCCAGAGCAGGAGATGCTAGCAGCCGATCCAGAAGTAGGGGCTTCTTCTACTAGTCCCGTCATGGCGGAGGCGGGACTTTGTGGTGATATTGCTTCTTCAGTGACTCCGATTGGAAAGAGCCTTTTGATTTCTTCTCCACCACGACCTGACATGGGCAGTCAGCCAACAGATCGTGGTGAATCTTCATCTGGGCCATCCCTCCAATATGCAAAGAAGGTGTTGAAGAGTGTATTGAGCTCATGGGTTGAAACTCTCTCTTCTGGCCATTTGGAAGCTGGTTTTGGCATGGTCAAGCATGTACAGGACATCCTTGCTGACAGTGTAGAGGTCGGTCTGGACATTGCAAGTGCCAAGGCCTTTGTTGATGAAGTCATTGCTTTGGGTGACAAATGGACTGAGACCAAGAATTTTCCAAACGGTGACTTCTTCAATGAGATGTTTTTGCAGCCATCCGGTAAGATCAAATCTGAAATGGATGAGATCTCACGGGCTCGGAAGCAATTCGATCGGGAGAGGAACGTTACCGAGTTGGCTATCATCGAGCTAACACAGGACCTGCACTGTCTTGATAGGGAGGTCACAGAAGCTAGGCAGCGCCTTGAGCATTTGCAAGAACAAAGTGCTGCCAAATGGACTGCCATTGTAGAAGCCCGTGCTAAAGAGGGAACTCTGATTCGCCAGGTTGAAGAAGCCAATAGCAGCCTCCAGAGAAAGACTCAGGAGTATGAGCAGTGGCAAATTCTCCAGGAAGAGTTTCCTCGTGCCGAAGATGGGTCGCGGCGTTCTGCCGCGTTTTATGGCAAGATCTTGAAGAAGCGCGGCCTGGAAGCTTTAGAGGCTAAGGCCAAGAGTCTGCTTGAGGAGCTGGATCTTTGGTTGAAGACCATGCTAGACTGAGCTCTTGATTTATAACAAACTCTTTTCTTCTTCTCTCTCTGCTTCTTTTTTTGGTACCTCTATGTAAAACATTTTTGGAACTCTATGTACCTTTTACTTAAATTCTTTTTGGTGAAAATAAGCAAAGGTTGGGTGAGAATGTTTATTTGAGAATTTTGATCAAAAGGTTGTCATTTTGTGAAAATCTTTTGTCAAAAGGGTTGTTTTGGCATGAAAGCTAGATTTTGCGGCAAAAGCCAGGGTTTTTTTTTTGTGTGTGGTTTGAAAGCCGAATTTCGAGATGGCCGGCATGAAAGCCGAAATTTGGGTTTATGGCATGAGAGCCAAAATTTTGGATGGCGTGGAAGCCGAAATTTTGAGGTGGCATGAAAGCCGATTTTGGTGGCGTGAAAGCCAAATTTTGGGATGGCATGAGAGCCAAAAAAAATTTGAGATGGCATGAAAGCCGAATTTTGAGATGGCATGAAAGCCGAAATTTGGGTTTACGGCATGAGAGCCAAAATTTTGGATGGCGTGGAAGCCGAAATTTTGAGGTGGCATGAAAGCCGATTTTGGTGGCGTGAAAGCCAAATTTTGGGATGGCATGAGAGCCAAAAAAATTTTGGATGGCATGAAAACCGAATTTTGAGGTGGCATGAAAGCCGATTTTTTTTTGGGTGGCATGACAGCCGGTTTTCGTGGCATAAAAGCCGATTTTTTTTTTTTAAATGGCATGAAAGCTGAGTTTGAGATGGCATGGGAGCCAAAGATTTTTTGTGGCATGAGAGCCAAGATTTGGTTTGTGGCATGAGAGCTTGTTTTGTTTTTGGTGTAAGAACCAAATTTTGTTTTTGGCATGAAAGCCGAAATTTTTTTTTGGCATGGAAGCCAGATTTTTTGCTTTTGGCATGAAAGCCAGATTTTTTTTTTTTGAAAACCGAGTTTTGTTTTGTTGGCATGGAAGCCGAATTTTGATTTTTGGCATGAAAGCCGGATTTTTGATTTTTTGGCATGAAAGCCGGATTTTTGGCATGGAAGCCGGGTTTTTTGGCGTGAAAGCCAGGTTTTTGGTTTTCAAAAATGCAAGTATCGACTAAAAGTCGCCTCCCTGCTGAATGGCATTGCAAGTATCGATGGAATGTCGCCTCCTTGCTCATTCGGTTGCGAGTATCGATGGAATGTCGCCTCCCCGCGGATTTGGGTGCAAGTATCGACGAAGCGTCGCTTCCCTGCTTTTTTTCTTCAAAAATTTTGTTTTGTGGGTATCGATGGAATGTCGCTTCCCCACGATTTTTGAATTTTGAGGTTTTTTCGAACCTTTGTTTTGTTTTTTGTTTGTTTTGAAATTTGGGTTGTGGATATCAACTGGAACGTTGCGTCTCCACGATTTTTGAAATTTTGGGGTTTTGGAAGTATCGAATGAGTGTCGCATCCTTCCGATTTTGGGTTTTACAAGTATCAACTGAACGTCGCTTCCCTGCGGTTTTTTGAAAAACCATTTTTTGTTTAAAGACATGAGGGTCGTAAATTTTGACTCAAAACCATTTTGGTGGTAAAAGCCGGGGTGCACTAGGACTAAAATCCCTAGGTCCTGATTTTGTTTCAAACCATGAATTTTGGGTTAAAGGATCGAAAATTTTGGTCAAGTTTGGGAAGAGGCTCCTAAACTTGGATTTTTGGATTTTTTTTTTTTTTTGAACAATGAAACGATGAAAGAAACATTGTTTTGAGGGGTTTTTTTTTAGAAATTTCAACAAGAGGATGAAAATTCCAAAAGGAGTGGGTTTGACGAGCAGATACCTAGGAATAGGCTTTGGCCGTGTAGACATTGCTCTGACCCGGTGGGGAAAGCCTTCAAGGGTAGTACCGCTTCAAGAACTTTCCATTGATGGGCAGCATACACCTGTCACCCTCCATATTTAGAAGAGCGTTTGCGCCGTTGGAGAAGATTTTGTCGATGACGAAAGGTCCCTCCCATTTTGGTTCAAATTTGCCTTTGGATTTGTGAGCAAAAACCATAGGTCTTCTTACTGTAAGAACCAAGTCTCCCTTTTTGTAGGCGCGTTGCCTGACCTTCTTGTCAAAAGATCCTGCCATGCGTACTTGGTAGAGTTCAATGTTTTGTAGAGCTTCGAGCCATCTCTCATCGAGATTATCCAGCTCTTGAAGTCTCAATTTGACATTGCTTTCTTGCGTCATGTCATTTTGTAGAGATACCCTTAAGGAAGGAATTTGAACTTCCAAAGGGACAACAGCTTTGCATCCATAGACCAAGGAGAATGGTGTGCTATGGGTTGGTCCTCGAACGGTGGTTCGATAGGCCCACAAAGCTTCAGGCAGTTTGTCGCCCCAATCTCTTTTGTGACTAGAGACCATTTTCTTGAGGATTTTGCAAAGCGTCTTGTTGAAGGCCTCTGCTAGTCCATTCGCTGCCGGATTGTACGGAGTTGATAGACAACTTTGGATTTTGTATTTGTCGCAGAACCTGTAGAATCTGTGATCCCGGAATTGCGGTCCGTTATCATGGACGAATCTTTTAGGTATGCCGAAGCGACAAATGATGTTGGTGCGCAAGAACTGAAGGACTGATGAGGTCTTCATTTCACTAAGCGAGAATGCTTCTGACCACTTGGAGAAATAATCCGTAGCGGCGAAGATGAAGCGATGACCTTTGCTCGATGGAGGGGAGATAGGACCTATGATGTCCATACCCCAGGCTTCAAAAGGCCATGAGATCGTTGTAGGATGCAGCCATTCTGGAGGCATGTGGACATAGTCTCCATGAATTTGGCATTGTTGGCAGCGCTTAGCAAATTGCATTGCATCAGCCACCAAGGTAGGCCAATAATAACCTAACCTTTTTATCTGATCGTAGAGCTTAGGGCTAGCCTGATGGGCTCCACAAAGACCAGCATGTACTTCTTTGAGTGTTTCTTCAGCTTCTTGTTGTGACAAGCAGCATAGAAGTACTCCGTTGTAGGATTTTCTATACAGCATTTTTGAAGGAATATCCAAATGAAAGTTCGGGGCTCGTCTTTGGATGCTTACCCGTTCTTTTGGATCTTCAGGTAGGATTCCAAACATTATGTAATCAATGAACGGATCCCTCCAGTCGCCGATCAGAGGTTTAAGGACGGAGATCCGACTTCCAACCACTTGGTGGCATTCAGCAACTGCTTGATGTGTGTTGAGAGGAGGGAGAATCCTTTTTTGACACACTGTAACTTGCATGTTTTCCCCTTCTTGGATTGCCATAGACGCAGCAAGTCCAGCCAGGGCATCTGCACGAATGTTTTCACCTCTGAGGATGTGGGTGATGTGACAGATGTAGAACTTTTGTCGAAGCGATTGTGGCTTGTTGTAGTAAGGCAACAGATCGGGCTTCCTGACTTCAAATTTCTGATTCATCTGGTTGACGATCAGTTGAGAGTCTCCAAAAGCTTCCAGCGTAGTGATGCCGGATTCGAGGGCGAGTTCCAATCCTATGATCAGGGCTTGGTACTCAGCTGCATTGTTTGAACATGGTTCCAGTAGCGAGAATGCATGCGAAATCATGTATTTATCGGGACTAACAAAGAGAATGCCAATTCCCGATATTTGATTTCCCTTTTCATTTGTCCTGGTTGCGCCATCGAAGTACATGTGCCAGGAAGCATTTGATAAGGAAGTCTCCACACTGTAGACCGGTTCGTTTGGGAGGTCATCCCTGAGTGGAGAATCTTTAGGCAATGGATGCTCCGCGAGGAAGTCTGCTAGAGCTTGGCCTTTGATTGCTTTTTGTGGTACATACCTAATGTCAAATTGTGACAGGAGGATGGACCATTTTGCTAGTCGGGCATTGAGAGAACCTGCTTTTGTGACAAGGACCTTTAGGAGGTTGATCCTCGAAATCAGGTACACTGTGTTGGCTAGCAGGTAATGACGCAGTTTTTGTATGGCGAACATCACTGCCAAGCATTCTTTTTCGACTGGGGTGTAGCGATGCTCTTCACCTACCAACATGCGGCTAAGGTAATATAGAGCAACTTCTTTTCCCTCGTCATTCTTTTGTGCGAGTAGAGCGCCTAAAGAACAGTCAAGGGCTCTTGTGTACAAGAGGAATGGTTTTCCAGTTGTGGTGGCAGCCAACACTGGAGGTTTAGTCAAGTATGACTTGATGTCCTGGAATGCGGCTTCACATTCAGCATCCCAGACAAAATCGACACCTTTCTTCATTAACCGAGAGAATGGACGGCACTTCCCTGCTAGGTTGGTGATGAATCGTCGAATGTATGCCAATCTTCCTTGGAGCCCTTTTAATTGTCTTAGGGTTCTTGGAGATGGCATTTCAAGGATAGCTTTGACTTTGGTGGGGTCAAGCTCTATGCCAGCTTTCCGTACTATGAATCCGAGAAACTTACCCGATGAAACACCGAAGAAGCATTTGAGGGGATTCATTCGCAGTTTGTATTTGCGAAGTCGGAGGAAGACTTCTCGAAGATCTTTGAGATGGTCTTCTTTTCTTTTGCTTTTGACGGCGAGGTCATCGACATAACATTCGACCGTCTTGTGTTGCATATCTTGGAATATCTTCATCATAGCCCTCTGATATGTAGCGCCGGCATTCTTCAGACCGAATGGCATGACAGTGTAGCAATACACGCCAAACGGGGTCCGAAATGCTGTGTGTTTTTCATCTTCAGGATGCATCTTTATCTGATTGTAGCCAGAGAAGCCATCCATGAATGTCATTCGCTCGAACCCACAGGTGTTGTCGATCATCACCTCCGGTATAGGGAGCGGGAATTCATCTTTTGGGCATGCATCTGTAATCAATGCAGACCCTGATTTGCCCATTTTTCTTTGTCACGGGGACGATGTTGGCCAACCATTCAGGATGCTGTTCCTCACGGATGAAGCCAACGCTTTTGAGTTTTTGAGCTTCTTGTTCAGTTTTGTCCATCACGTCAGGACGGAACCTTCTTTGGCCTTGTTTGATAGGCTTGATATCTTTTTGAAGATTGAGTTTGTGGACTGCTATTTTGGGGTCTAAGTCAGGCATCTCAGCGTAAGACCATGCAAAACAATCAACGAACTCATGAAGAAACGCGATATACTCGGGTAACTCATCATCCTTTATATTCTTGATTATGAATACAGGACGTGGGTTATCAGGTGTTCCCAAGTCTATCTTTTGAACAGAATCTTCAGTTGGAAGGTTTGAAGGTGGTTCCTCCACAATATTTTCGGAGGCTTTCAGCCCAACAAAGCCTTCTGGAGTTCCAAAGGTATCTACAGACCACGGCTCTGCTTCTGTCCATGGGTCTTCTTGATTGGTACTTTTCTCAAGATTTGCTATGAGATGGTCCCAATCACCTGTTGAAACTAGGTCGAAGTAGGGCACTTCTTTTGGAGATGATGGTTCTTCTGGGCTAGAAAATCGTGTATCCGTATCATCGGTCAATTCCTCTTCATCATCCGAGAAATCATACCAATTGGGTGAGCTTCCTAAATCTTCGACGGGTGACTCTTCAAAGAGATATCCGGGGAGATCGATGTCTTCATTAATATGAGATGTTGAGGCTTGGTCGGCAAGACGACTTTACAGCCTTTGCGTCAACTGTCTCAAGGGAGCGTCAGGATCATACCCCAGCCCATGTGAAGACTTTTCTATGTGGCGGTGGGGTTTCCAACCTTCCAGTTGACTTTTGGTCAGGGTTGGTTCCAATGGCGTGATAATACCACAGCCACCTCCCAAACCGATTGGGTTCTGAGCGTCGTAGCCCATTTTCTTCATGATAGCTTGTGCCATTGGACTATACAGGGATAGTTGAGGCATACCTTCATTTTGGAAAGGTTCAAGCGAAGAATTTGATGAAGAAACTCCCGATTTATGGAAGAAGATTAGCTTTTCTTCTGCTGATGTTGCTGGAACAACGAAGGAAGCAGAAGCCGGATCTTCTATGTCAACGGTTGTCTCCATCGAAGTGAGAGTGGGCTGGACTTGTTGATCATCAGCTTGGCTTGACGATGCGTCGTCTTCTGGCTTTGAGTCCGAATCCGTGTCTTGCAAGATAGACACGAAGGAGACAGCAAACTTGCCCCCAGCCTTTTGTTTTGTCTTCTTTGCTTTGGTGGTGATCACCAGAGGCTTTGAAGACTTGAGGGAGACCATGAAGGGAGATTGATTATTCTCTTCGGTTTTGATAGAGGGTTTGTTTTCTTCCGGTGATTGCTGAGGAGCCTTGCCTTTGTCTTTCTGGAGATTTTCGGCAAAGGGTGCTGTTTCTTCCTCCCTTTCTTCTTTTTCATCTTTGTACATCTGAGCATCTGCGAAATAGACTTCTTTGCCTTTGAAGGGCTTTTTGTCTGCAAACACTCGATGTATCAAGCCGTCATTGCCAACGAACTTGATGCACTGATGTAAAGTCGAAGGGACAACACCATTCTCGTGTATCCAGGGGCGTCCGAGAAGGATGTTGTAGCATGAAGGGGTCTTTATTGCATAGACAGTGACCTCGGAGATAAGATCACCGATTTGCAACTTGAACCTGATTTTGCCGATCGGCCTTAGAGCGCTGCCATCATATCCAACGATGGACACAGACGTGTGGCTCAGCTTGCTAGGCGGAATGCCCAGTTCTTCGAGTGCCGAAGTGGAGATGAGGTTGAGTGCAGAACCTGGATCGATCTGGATTCTGCGTACTGGCACCTCTTTGATGTACCCGGTGAAGTACAGGGGTCGGTTGTGCTTTGTCTCGCCTAGCAGGAGGTCTTCCTTGGTGAAGGCGATGGTTGCACTTGCTGCTTTTTTAACCGAGAGGCATTCGATGCAGGATCCCTCAGTTTTCTTCTTTTCTCCTTTTGAGGGAGTTTTTGATTTTTTGACCCTATAGTCCATTTCAATTTGTAGGACTTGTGGGGCATGTTTGTCGACATCCGCATCCAGCATTTGTAGTTCTGAAATGAGACTATCACGAGTCTGTGGTGACATTCGTAATAAGTCTAGGATGTGCAGACGTGCAGGTATGTGTTTGAAGTGCTGAATCAAGTCGTACTTGAAAGCCTCCTTGGGGCCTGCATTTTCATTATTCTTGCCACTAGGGGCGTTTACAGCTTGTTTTCCCAAAGGATTTACATAAGAAGCAGAAGGTTGGTTGTAGTTTTTGTGGTAATCCCGGCCAGAATGGGTACCTCTACCAACTTCAAGAGCTTCTGGAGAAGGGTCTTTGTTTGGAAGATCACCCTCGAGATCGAGGGGTTGTTCCTTCTCATTTGCTGAAGATGTCTCTGTGTCAGCATTGCCATCTTCAGTAATTGTGTTGCATGGAGCATTTTCCGGGAGCAAGTCCTGAACAGCATCTAGCAACTTTCCTTCTTTATCGAATATTTTGTTGGTCCAGACATCACCGATGAGATCGGGCATTTGGGACCAATTGATCGGATTTTCTTTGAAGAAGATTTCACCGGCTGTAATTTCTTCAAGGTGATCAGTCGGAAGAGGTTTGAGTTCCGATGTCACTGTTCCAGGAGACGAAGCCTGAGAAGGTGTGGTTCCGGAGGAATTATCATCCTGAGCTATTGCATTGCAACTAACTTTGACGGAAGATGCCTCCAAGATGAACTGTTGGGAATCAGATTCGTCCTCAGATGTAAGAGGATCATCGATCCAACAGCTTTCTTCGTTTTCCGGGGTTACCGGAGGAGATTCCTGTAGATTTTCAAGAACTTCCGGTGCTAGGTTGTGACGAAGCTGGTTGATGTGACCTTGTTCTTGCTCTATAGCAAGGTGCTGCAAGATCCTTGCGTATTCATCGAGATCAGGCATGGGGGCCAAATCTTCTTCTTCGTCTACTCCTTGTGGTTCAACATGGTTGGGTTCCACTGGAGTATTTTCTTGGACAGCCTCTTGGTCTTCTTCATCATCAGACCAGGATCCTTGCGGCTGTAATGGGTTATACCAGATTACTGGCATAAGATGAGATTCAGGGATCCATTCCTCGTCGGAGAGATATTCTCCTGTTTCGAGGGATTCCTCCCACTCATCGATGTCTCTAGCGGTGTCACTGGACTCGTATCCATCCATGGGAAATCCGACCACCGAGTTGCAAGAGTATGATGCCCCCTGTGTAGTTTCATCTTTGAGGTGCGGTGGCATGAAATCACCAAGAGTGAATCTTCTTGCCGCCTTTGAAGTCTTGGGAGGAGACTCTTCTGTTGCCCCCAGTGAAGCGGTAGAGGAGGTCTCTGCCTTTTCAGCGACTTCTTGCTTTTTCAGAGCTTTCTCCTGTTGTTTGAGTTTGCGGAGTTGTCTCCTGGCTTGCCTTTGCTGTTGAGCGGTTGGCTTTGTTTTGACGACCTCCCAATTTTCATCTTCTAGGAGATCGGGGTGTACCCATATGGGCTGTCCGTCTAATGTTGGATATGGAACCAACTCTTGGGACGTTTGGGTCATCTTTATCACCTTGAAGGAAGTAGTGATCTTATCTTTTGGTGATTTTTGTTTTTGTCCACACGACACCATGTTGACGGAGGCAGACCCATAGTTCTTGTCGAAGGTGATGACTCCGTTTTTCCACATCTCATTTATCTTCTCTCTCACAACAAAGCATTGATTGAGAGGATGCGAGACCATCTGATGGTATGGACAGTACCGAGGATCGTTGGTTTTGCCAACTTCACCCGGTCTTTTGGGGTCAGGAAAGGTGAGTTTACCGTTTGCGAGAAGTTCCCCAAAAATTTCTTCAACATCTTCATCGAACGGGTATTTCTTCTCTACTCGTTCTTTGAAGGCATCAGAGAGTTCAGGCTTTTTACCTGCAGCTTTGTTTTCAGCTTTCTTTGGCGGCTGAGGAGCTGACTTGGTTTGCACATTGAGAACCTCTTTTTTCTTTAGCTTTGAGGTTGCAATGGTGGTCGACTCTTTCTTTGATGATTTCTGACTGTTGAGGTCTTTGATCACCGTTTCAGCCTCCATAGAAGCTTCTAGGAGTTCACCTAGGTTTTTTGATTTGTTGCCGATGATCATGGAGCGGATTCTTGCTCTCATGTTGTTACGGCAGATGTCGACTAGCGACGCTTGTGGCAATACATCTGAGCATTTGTACGCCATTGCCTTCCACTTGTGAATGAAGTCATATGTTGACTCACTCTTTCCCTGTTTTAGGCTGCAGAGCTGTGCCATAGTAACAAGATGATCCTCACCTTTGAAGTGGGTTAGGAAGCGTGTCTCCAGCATGGCCCAATTTTGAATGGAGTCCTCCGGCAGAGTGGAGTACCAATCAAAGGCCGTACCTTTTAGGGTACTCGCAAAGAGGCGGATTTTGAGGGCATCTTGATCCGCAATAGCTCCCGTCAGGATCTTGAAATGGATGACGTGTTGTCTGACTGAACCTTTCCCCGTATATGTTTGGAGAGTAGGTTGCTTGAATTTTGTAGGGAACGGGACCGAGTCCATCCACAAGGGATATGGTGGCTTGATCCCATGCTCCTTTAGTGTATCCTCTTCTTTTGCTTTGGCGAGGATATCGTCAACGTCCTTTTTGGTAAGGGCGCGTGACTCACTATTTTCCGCGTTTTCCTCGTCGCCTTGATGGCTCGGAGGAGCTTCATTGTTTTGTGGACGCTGAAGATTGAGAATTAGGTTCTCTATTAGAGTCTCTATCCTCTGCTGCCCTTGCTCCAGCTGCTGGATGCGTGCGGTTACGTCATCATGCGGCGGAGGTTGCTCAGCATTTGTGACCAAGACGTTCATTCCTCGAGAGTTGAATGAAGATATTGTCTTGGTGACTGAGCTAGAGCTCATTCTCTCAGATGAAGAGCTCGAAGAGTGATTACTCCGATGTCCTTGGCTTGAAGGAGCGGGAGAGTTTTCTTTATGTCTTTGTGTCCGGGAGACGCTGCGAGTCACCGGACGTCTGACATGGATTTTAGTTGCTGACTTCTGGCGTCTTCTGGTTTTGCCAACCATATGAACAGCAGCAACTTGGTCAGGTCTTTCTTTTTCGACCCATTTTTGGGAGACCTGAAGTGCAGAATCCTGGGTTCTTTGCTTCTCTAGTCTCTTTTGTCGATATGCCGTGCGGCGGCGCATACGGCGAGCGATTTGAGCTTCAGTTAGCTCCGGCTGTGCTCTGGCAATGAAGGACGTAGTCCCTGGTGCGCAGTAGCCGAGCTTGTCTTCTTTGAAGACTGGCAGGGACAGGATCTGGACGCGGTCCTTTGCCTGCCGGAGCGAAGCCTTGGATTTGGCGAGTTCGGCCCCTGTTGAGAGGAAGGGTCGACTCGTAGGAGTGCAGGCCTTTGTAGGTTCTTGTGGAGGCCTTACGATGCACGATTTGATTTTGGGCTTGTAGGAGCAAGCCGGCTCGTGCTAAGTTGGTTTTGTTTGGCGGAGGGTAGGTTTCTCCTCTTTCATGTAAGCAAGAGGGTAGAATCGGTTCTCCTTGAGAGGGGCCAGGTATACTGGCTTTGCTGATGTTTGTGACCTTCTTTGTTTGGGTGAAGGTCTTGGGGACCAAGTCTTTGAGCAGACCTGGTTTCTTGTAGGTTGAGGCTTTGCAGGAGCGCTACGGGCCTCAGGCTTCTTGATGATCGCCCTTGGTATCACTGTAGTGATACGTTGAGGGGCGGTTCTCTGCTTCTTGGCAGGTGCGGTTTCTTCTACGAGTAGTGGGAATGGTCCCAATGACCCGAAGACAATGGTCCGGGGAGTAGAGTTTGACCCGGTGTCTTCTGAGTTGCCGAGGGAAATGACGCTTCGGCAGCTGGCAGGGCGCTTGTAACTGCGCTTGGTTTGTTTGTCTTGGAGCATGAGCTGGTACTTGTTCTCATCAAAGGTGATGGTTAATGAAGCTGCCATTGTTAGTTTTTGGAAAACTTCTGAAACAAGACCATATCCATTAGTAATCACAAGAATATGGTGATCATAAATGGAAAATACTATGGTTTCGCCTCTTCAAGTCGCCCGAGGGGACATGGCCCAGCCCAAGCAACATGAGGAAGGCAGAAAAGCCATAGAGGGCACAATTGTTCTAAACGCAAGTAGGGTCAGCTCAGAATGAGCGTCCCAGTGACTGCTAGAAGCAATTGTGAACCTTAATTCAAATTACCGAGAAGCAAAGCTCACTCAAGGTAAAATGATATAAGGTTGAGATACAAATGTGTCGGTTGCGAATACAGTAGACCTGAAAGGGCGTACTAGGACCGCTAGGCACAAATGTTGCAAATCGCATCCTTGGAAAGGACACGAGATGGGATTTTTGAAAGGTCAAGATTGGATTCATAAAAGAGAGCAAATGGTATTCCAATCCGAGAATGAGCTCAACATTTCCGCGAGCTCGAAATCCGAAAGGGAAGGAACCAAAATTTCTCAAGTGTGGATCCAAAAGTGACGGAAGTTTTTTTTTTTTTTTTTTGAAAGTGTCAAGATTGGACTTATAGAAGAGAGCAAATGGTATTCCAATCCGAAAATGAGCTCAACATTTCTGCGAGCTCGAAAGTCCGAAAAGGAAGGAACCAAGATTTCTCAAATATGAATTCAAAAGTGACAGAGGTTTTTTTTTGTTCCTTTTTTTTTTAGAGATTTTTTTTTGTTCCTTTTTTTTAAGAGTTCACATAGATCTCCAATTCGATCTTATGAAACCTCAGTTGATAGATCAGCCCCCAGGTAAGGATAGGATTACTTAATGAACCCGTTTGGAGGACCCTTGCCTAGAACAGTCTAGCTGTCTCCACACTCTGGACAAGGCTTTTCTTAGATCCACTTTGGTCAAAGAACGCAATTGGTGCAACCTTAGTGGCTTTTTTTTTGAAAGATTTTTTTTTATGGATTCATAGAAGAGAGCGAATGGTGTTCCATTCCGAAAATGAGTTCAACATTTCTGCGATCTCGAAATCCGAAAAGGAATAAGCCAAAGTTTCTCAACTTAAACCCAAAAGGGAGAAATCTGAATAAAAATTTGTAAATCAGATTTTTTTTGTGGATTCATAAAAGAGAGCAAATGGTGTTCCATTCCGAAAATGAGTTCAACATTTCTGCGATCTCGAAATCCGAAAAGGAAGAAGCCAAAGTTTCTCAACTTAAACCCAAAAGAGGGAAATCTGAAAAAAAAAAAAATTAATCAGATTTTTTTGTGGATTCATAGAAGAGAGCAAATGGTGTTCCATTCCGAAAATGAGTTCAACATTTCTGCGATCTCGAAATCCGAAAAGGAAGAAGCCAAAGTTTCTCAACTTAAACCCAAAAGAGGGAAATCTGAAAAAAAAAATTTAATCAGATTTTTTTTTTTGAGATTTTTTTTTTAGAAATGGGAAAGGCTGGAAATAAACTTAAAGAAAGAAACTTCCAAAAATCCCATCTCATGTTTTTTTTTTTAGATGCAAGATCCAACATAGGCCACCAACTAGAATGGAGCCAAAGAATCCAAGCATTGTGTTCTCAAATGAACGGGTCCCACCGGGTGTGCCAACTTGATGGACCGCGCCCCTCCGTTCCTCCTCCGCTGCCATCCGCCCCGGGTCTGTCGGGGTTCGGAAGGAGGGAGAGGGAAGAAAGAAAGGCGGGTATGAACATTTTGTGGGTATGCTAGATTTTCTTTTCTACTTGGAATTTAGAGTAGTGATCCGGAGATTCACCTTCACAAGTATAAAGGAAATCAACTTTTTCCTAACTTTCCATTGCACACATATTTTAAAGAAAAGAGACAAGTTTGTTTTGAATGCCGTGAGAGGCGATTTTCTTTGTTTGCCGTGAAAGGCGATTTTGGTGCCGTGAAAGGCGATTTTGCCGTGAAAGGCGGTTTACAAATCTCATCAATAATGAAAAGACAAGAAATGTGAATTTTGTGTCTCTTTAAGAAAAAATACAATACAATAGAAAAGAAAGAAATGGAATCTAACTTTTCATGCAATTGTGGGGGGACCCGTTCAGATCGACGGTTGCGAGTCATGTATAGACTCCGCCATCGTCCTTCAGATGAGAACTTTGATGCTTGATTTCTTGGCTTGGCTCCAACCTCAGATTTTTAGAGGATAAGGACCAAGGTAAGGTCCTATATCCGGTAAAAAGCTGAGTAGACGGGCTGAAAAGCCACATCTAGCCATGTTGGATAGAAGGAGAGGTGGCCCCCCAAGGGGCTTTGATCACCTTGTAGTGCTTGTTGCAGCAGAGTTTTCTTCAATAGAGGAGAGTTTGTTGCAGAGGTTCTGGATTTTTCTTGGATATTTCGGAGAGTTTTTGGATAATTTTTCCCTTTTTTCTTCTTCTTGCCTTTTTTTTTCCTTGGAATGGCCTCCTATTTATAGGCATTTGGTAGCCATTTAGGAGAGTTTATGAGCATTTATGATATTAATGCTCATGATGGGAGGAGTTACAAGTTTTTAATTTCTTGATTTGGTAACTCCTTTTTCCTTGAATTTGATTGGCCGGTGGAGGATAATGGGCATTTAGTTGCATTTAATCTCCATAATGAGGGGAGTTTCATGGTTTTAATGCCATGAATACTTGGATTTGTAACTCCCATTTGCTTGCTTTTGATTGGGCCGTCCAAGATAATGAGTTAATGACTGTAATAAGTTGCCATAAACAAGTCAATTAACAGCATTAAATGGTCTCCCGGTCACTTGAAGAGTCACGGGCCGCGCCGCGTCCTTTGGAATTCTTTTGGCGATGATCATCGATGGATCTTCATGTTGATCGACACCGGATGATCATGCAATTTCAGACTTTGATTAATATCAACAAGCCGGCGACATCTGTCCAGTCGATTTCTCGATCGGTTGAGCAGAAAGTGCATTTTTTTGATCGGTCGGTTGACAATTTTGAGGTGTCGGATGATGATTCCATGATTCCGGCGGCGGATCCACGATGTCGACGAAGATCGACGGATTTCATGCTCAAAAAATCAGAATTTGGAAAAATCACAGGGGCCAATCAACTCGGGACGCGAAAGATACCCGAAAAACGGGGTTTTTGGGCGAGGTCCGGCGACCATGGGGTTTGTGCCCCATGGTCGGCCGCCTTCCGGTCGCCTTTTCTCCTTCGTTTTTCGTCGTTTTTCGCTTCTGTTTTCTCTTGCATTTTTCTTGGAATTTCCTCTCATTTATTGGATGATTTTCCCTCAAGAAAACCTGTCGGGAAGCCGTGCAAATCGGATTGCAAAGTTTCCCATTTTCTGAAAAGCCGAAGACTTTGTTATGAAGAACTCCCAATTTTTGTCAAGCGTCGAAACTAGGTCAAACGATGTCGGAATGACCTGAAATTCGACGTGTAGCTTCTTGAGCAGTAGACGAGACCAACCATAGGCTTTTGTTCAGGTTTTGAAGCCGCTTGGGGTCCCGTAAATGCTTGACTTTGATTTCACTACGAGGGAAATGCCGAGCTTTGACTTCTGGTCAAACGATGTCCGATTGACCTGAAATTCGACGTGTGACTCCCTCATCAGTAGATAAGACCAACCATAGGCTTTCGTTTGAGTTTTGAAGCTGTTTGGGGTCATGCAAACGCTTGCCTTTATTTCACCGCGAGGGAAATGCCGAGCTTTGACTTCTGGTCAAACGATGTCCGATTGACCTGAAATTCGATTGGGAGCCTACTGGAGTCATTTTGAGATGATCCACAAGCTCCGAATTGGGTGCCATAGTCCCGGGGTGCTCTGCTGCCGATAGGCTTGATTTTGTTTCCGAGCATCGAAACTGGGTCAAACGTCATCGGAATGACCTGAAATATGACGTGTGGCCCTTTGAGAGTATGTAGAAGCCGCTCATGTGCTTTGTTTGATGAGTGACGACCTCGGTAGTTCTCGCTACCTAAGGGCTTGATTTTACTGCTTGAGAGTTGATGGAGGGTCAAACGGTGTCGGTTTGACTTGAAACTTGACATGTAGCCTTTCGGAGGTATTTTGAGACCATCCGTAGGCTCTGATCGAAGATTTGGGGTCTTCGACACTGTCGCCGCCGGGAGCTGCTGCTTAGCTGTTGGAGAAGTGAAGTTAGGCCAAATGATGTCGGAATGGCCCGAAACTTCATGTGTACCTCTCTTTTGGCTGTTTTGAATGACCTTGCAGTTTTTGTTTGATTTTGACAAGATCTGATGCTTGAAGTGGCGCCTGCCTATTTGGGGTAGGATGCGGCTCCATGTAGCTTTTGGTGTGAAGAGGCAAAGTGACATTTTTTGTGTCAACAGAAACATAATCCGGAAAATGAGGTTCTTCAAATCCTTTTGGTTGTTCAACATAAACTTCCTCATTTAAAAAACCATTTAGAAAAGTACTTTTCACATCCATTTGAAATAATTTGATGTTAAAAAAACAAGCCACAACAAGCAACAATCGGACAGACTCAAGTCTAGTGACAGGGGCAAATGTTTCATCAAAATCAATACCTTCATCTTGAGTATACCCTTGAGCAACTAGACGTGCTTTGTCCCTTATCACTTGACCCGACTCATTAGTTTTATTTTTGAATATCCATTTTGTACTGATGATTGATGGACCCGTTTCTTCCTTTTCACCTATCTTCCGTCCCCGGGGCTATTGAAAGGCCGGTGGAGGGAAAAAGAGAAAGGCAGGCATCAACATTTTTGTATGGGTATGCCAGATTTTCTATTCTACTTGGAATTTAGAAATGGTGATTCGGAGATCCACCTTCACAAGTAGAAAAGAAATCAATCTTTTTTCCTAATTTTCCATTACACATAATTTAGGAAAAGAGAAAATGTTTTTTTTTTTTTTTTTTTTTGTATCCCGTAAGAGGCGATTTTTTTTGTTTGCCGTAAAAGGCGGTTTCTTTGCTATAAAAGGCGATGTAAAAATCTTACCAATAATGAAAGACAAGAATTGTGATTTTTTTATCTTTTTAGGAGAAATACAAAATACAATAGAAAAGTAAGAAAGGGAATTCTGACTTCTCATGAGATTGCAGGGACTCGTTTAGATCGACGGTCGTAAGTCATGTGTGAACTTCGCCAACGTCCTTCAGATGAGAACGCATGATGCTTTGATTTCTTTGGCTTGGCTTGAACTTCAGATTCTTAGAGGATAAGGACCAAGGGGAGGTCCTATATCCAATAAAAAATTGAATAGACGGGCTAAAAAGCCGCATCTGGGCCATGTCGGATGGAAAAAGAGGGCCTAGGGGGGGTGCCCCCCAAGGGGCTTCAATCACCTTGCGGTGTTTGTTGCAACAAATTCTTGGATTTCTCTCTCCCTTCTCTGTGTGTATATGTTGATCTTTCTGGATCTGGCCTCTTATTCTTCTTGGAATGACCCCCTTTTATAGGCGCTTGGTAGCCATGGGGTGGGTTTATGAGCATTGATGACATTGATGCTCCGTGATGGGAGAATTGATGGCATTGATGCTCCATGAAGGGAGGAGTTACAAGTTTTAATTCATTTATTTTGTAACTCCTTTTTCTTGGCTTTTGATTGGCTGATGGAGACTGATGGGCATTTACTCGCCTTTAATCTCCATGATGAGAGGAGTTTCATGGTTTTAATGCCATGATTGCTTTGATTTGTAACTCCTCTTTCCTTGCTTCTGATTGGGCCATCCAAAATAATGGGTCAATGACCGCATTAAGTTGTCATAAAATGGGTCATTTAACTGCATTAAGTGGTTGCCAAGGCGCTCGAAGAGTCACGGGCCGTACTGCCTCTTTTGGAATTCTTCTTATGATGATTGCAGAGGGATCCACATGTTGCTTGATGTCGGATGACGATGCAACTTCAGACACTGGTTGATATCAGTGGGCCGGTAGCAACTGTCTTGTCGATTTCTCGATCGGTCGGACAAAAAATGTACTTTATTGGTTGGCCGGTTTGGCAATTTTGAATCGTGCGATGATGATCACATGCTCTTGATCGTAGATCCGAGATATTGGTGAAGATTAGCTGATTTCGAACACAAAATCAGATTTTCAGAAAATCACAGGGGCTGGGATTCTCGAAACGCGAAAAAGGGTTGGAAAAATGACCCTTTTTACGGAAATCCAGTGACCCGGATTTCCAGGGTCGCCGGCGACAATGGGGTTTTTTCCCACTTTTTTGGTCGCCGTTTTTCATCCATTTTTCAATCTTTTTCGATCCTCTTTTCTCCTGTATTTTTCTTGACATTTTTCCTCATTTATTGGCTCGATTCTCCTAAAGAAAACCTGATGAGAAGCCGTGCAAGTCGGAGCACAAAGTTTCCGATCTTCCGGGAAAGCTAAAGACTTTGTCGTCGATTTTCCGTCAGAAGTCGAAACTAGGACAAACGATATCGGAATGACCTGAAATTTAAGGTGAAGCCTCCTGAGCAGTAGATAGGACTAACCTTGGGCTTTTACATGTGTTTTAGAGCCGTGTGGGGTCCTGTCGCCAGTAGACTTGGTTTTATTGCGAGGGAGATGCCGCTCTTTGATGTGCGGTCAACCAATGTCCGATTGACCTGAAATTTGACAGGGAGCCTATTGGAGTCATTTTGAGACGATCCATTAGCTCCGATTTGGAAGTCAAGGTCCCGGGAAGCTCCACCGCCGGGAGGCTTGATTTTATTCCCAAGTGTCAAAGTCGGGTCAAACGTCGTCGGAATGACCTGAAAATTGACGTGCAACCCTTTGGAAGCATGTTGAAGCCACCCATGTGCTCTGTTTGGTGAGTGATGGCCTCGGTGGTTCTCGCCGTCAAGAGGCTTGGTTTTACTGGTCGAGGGTTGATGGAGGGTCAAACATTGTCGGTTTGACTTGAAATTTGACACAGAGCCTTTTGGAAGTATTTTGAGACCATGCGTAGGCTCTGATCGAAGTTTTGATATCTTTGACACTGTCGCCGCCAGGAGCACCTGTTCAGCTGCCGGAGGAGTGAAGTTAGACCAAATGATGCTGGAATGGCCTGAAACTTCACATGGAGCCTCCTAGTGGCATTTTGCGGCCAACTGTGTGCTCTAATTTGTGTGTCAGGGTCTCTGGCTTCACCGCCACCGGGAGCTCCTACTCAATTGCTGGAGGAGTGAAGTTAGGCCAAATGATGTTGAAATGACCCCGAAACTTGATGTGCACCTCTCTTTTGGCTGTCTTGAAGAATCTTGTGAAAGTGCAGGCTAGGGCCAATGACTAAGTCCTAGAGGGGGGGTGAATAGGACTAAGGGAATCAATTACCGATTTTAAACTTTTAATAAAACCAGAACAGATAACAGAACAAGCATAAGAAAAGAAAGACTTAATTAGCATATGTGTTCAACAAGACAACTTAAACAATACCAAAGAGATACAATTAGATGAGAGTAGATAAGCACAAGCGTGTGTGTCTATTGAATCTTAGTGATGACCTATCATACATAACAAATCCCCCATACCTGTCTTAGTGATGACGTGCAACCCTTTGGAAGCATGTTGAAGCCACCCATGTGCTCTGTTTGGTGAGTGATGGCCTCGGTGGTTCTCGCCGTCGAGAGGCTTGATTTTACTGGTTGAGGGTTGATGGAGGGTCAAACATTGTCTGTTTGACTTGAAATTTGACACGGAGCCTTTTGGAAGTATTTTGAGACCATGCGTAGGCTCTGATCGCAGTTTTGATATCTTCGACACTGTCGCCGCCAGGAGCACCTATTCAGCTGCCGGAGGAGTGAAGTTAGACCAAATGATGCTGGAATGGCCTGAAACTTCACATGGAGCCTCCTAGTGGCATTTTACGGCCAACTGTGTGCTCTAATTTGTGTGTCAGGGTCTCTGGCTTCACCGCCACCAGGAGCTCCTACTCAATTGCTGGAGGAGTGAGGTTAGCCCAAATGATGTTGAAATGACCCCAAAACTTCCTGTGCACCTCTCTTTTGGCTGTCTTGAAGAATCTTGTGAAAGTGCAGGCTAGGGCCAATGACTAAGTCCTAGAGGGGGGGTGAATAGGACTAAGGGAATCAATTACCAATTTTAAACTTTTTAATAAAAACCAGAACAGATAACAGAACAAGCATAAGAAGAGAAAGACTTAATTAGCATATGTGTTCAACAAGACAGCTTAAACAATACCAAAGAGATACAATTAGATGAGAGTAGATAAGCACAAGTGTGTGTGTCTATTGAATCTTAGTGATGACCTATCATACATAACAAATCCCACAATGTAGATATAGAAATGAAAATCAAGCCACAAAGAATAGACACAGGAAAATTATAGTGGTTCAGTCACAAAGACCTACATCCACTCTCAAAGGTCACACAGACCCTTGGTTCCAATAAGAAGAATCACACTACACAAGCAGTGATTCAACTATAATTTTATTATCGAGGTTCGATCACTCAGATCTACTCCCCCTCACACAATTACAAGATGATTTAGTCACACAGATCTGAATCACCATCACTGATTGTAGAAGTTTAAAGGAGGGCGAACACTTGCCTTTGATGAAGATGGAAAGAGTTTTAAAGAGCTTTGACAGTTGTCGTAGCTTTCACCTCTTGACGACGCCTTGGAGTTGAGAAGGAAGCTTCCATAGTGTAGCACAACCAAGGTTCAAAGGTCTGGTCCTCTGGGGTAACATAGATATGGCTGTCATGCACAGTAAAGGATCCTAGAGAAACACTTCTCACACAACACACTCATCTTTGAGCTAATGGAGCTCTAGGATTTTCCTAAATGTACTACATGAGTGTTTGGAAGAAGATTTGAGAGCTTAGATATGATGGGAAGAAAATAGCATGCAAAAGCTCTCTCAAAAGAGTCACTGTGAAAGGAGAAAAAAGCTCCAGATTTATAGAAAAGATCCAACTGCTATATTGGCGGCTAGCCCCTTTAGACCAGCGGCTAGCCGAATTCAAATAACGGTCATAAAATTCAAAACAGGTTAGCTCACGACTAGCCGCAGGAATAGTTGGGGGCTAGCTGTGAGGCAACCGCATGGGTAGCCGCAAGATGATTTGGCAAAAACACAGCCTCTGGAAAGCAAAACGAAATCCCACGGTTAGCTCTGCGGCTAGCCGTGGGTGCATTGGCAGCTAGCCGCAGGTGCACTGGCGGTTAGCCGCAGGAAGCATAAAGAAAACATCCTGAGAAACATGGTTACTGGAAAGCTAACCGAAGGTCTGGCGGCTAGCCCCCTTGCAAAGGGCGGCTAGCCACCAGGTGACCGTAGGGTCACCTGACCCTTTACAGAGGGAAAAATTAACAGGGATAGAAATCAAGAATTTAACACACATCTTTTTCCCAGGGATCTAATGGTTCGGTCTGGGTATGAAATACCTGAAAAGGTTGTCAAACACAAATGGAGACCTTCTTTGATGAATCCGGACTTTCCCACAGCTTGATAATCCTTCTGAATGTGATCTTCCTTGAGGCACTTAGAGAGGCAAGGACTATGGACCACATTGGCATGAAATTGACAAACCAAACTCAGTGCTCACAGACATGTGACACTTACAATCTCCCCCTTTGTCAATTTCGTCACAAAATCATTTAGCTAATACAGGTTTACAAGAGATATCGAAAACAACTCAAAGAACAACCATACGCTAAGTTCAAGACCTTTTACAACTGAAAAACAAATACAAGAACAAAAAGGAATCAAGACTAGTACGCATAGCTCTTCATATGAGATAGAGAAGATAAACCTGTAGAAGCACAACACTAACAAACAGAGATTAAAAGCATGAGAAATGGAGATGGATTCTCCCCCTGAGATGCATTCTCCCCCTTAATTTGTACCTACAAACTTAAACCCCACTCCCCCTTTTTGTCACAAATTTATAACCATGGGTGTATAAAAACAGACAATAAAGCAAGTAGATAATGGATAATGAAAGTATAAAAACATTTAATCACTAAGATCATAGAAACATCCATATCCAGTTAGAGTGAACATCCATAGAAAATAAACATCATAAGTTTAAACAAAAGAAACATAGGAGGGGCAGCCACAAGCCAAAAGAACACCACCAAAAAAATACAACCAATAAAAACACAAGTGGCTTAGAATCCCCAAAAGAACTAATCCGATGGAGGAGAAGGAGAGGGAGGCATGATGGTAGCATCTTGGGTTCTGCAAGCCTTTGACAGTCCACTAAGATATTTGAGAGTCTTCTTTAGAAGCTTTTCGGTTTTGGACTGATTGCGTTCGATAGCCGCCAACCGTTCTTCTACACTCCGGGGAACAGATGAAAAAGTGGAAGGAGCGAGCCTTGTAGGTGCATGTTGTTGAGGAGCTTGGGGTTGAGGATGAGGGGGTACATCCCCTGCTTCTTCATTTGGAAAGAGATTCATCTGAATTAGATTTGTAGGGCCAAAAGGTGCATGGGAAATAGGAGGCTCATTTGGGCGGAGAACACCAAGAGACCGAGCTATTTGAGAGATGACGAAGCCAAAAGGGATTGTTGACTTAGAGGCAGTGGAGAGGTGAAAGCGAACAATAGTTCTACAAATAAAAGAGGGAAGACACATTTGAACACCCGACACCCCTTTGGAAAGAACATTTACCATATACGCAGTTAATTCAGTCTGATTTCCTTTACGAGGATAGACATTGAAAGTGAATAGGTGGTGCAACAACCTGTATTTTGGAATGAGGGATCCCAATGGAAGAAAGTTCTTACGATTCCATTTAGCTGAATGACCACAGAGAACAAGAGTTGCTTGGACCTTTTCAGCTTCAGTGAGGGTGTCAGACACCATGGAAAGGCCATCAGGGTTCACTGGAATATTCATGATTGAAGAGATAAGATCGGGGTCAACTGTAACTTCTTTGTTTCAAAAGGCAATTGTGAAAGAACATGAGTCAACGAAAGATACTGCACCAGTGATTGAAGCAAACATGCCAAAAAATAAGAGATGGATATGCTTTGTCCCCCCAGTCTAAGATGTTTTCCCATCCGACCTGAGCAAGAATGGCTGCTGACTCATGGGGATTTACTACATTGCGCAAAGTGCGTCTTTCAACCATGATTGATCTAGATTTCAAAGCACCCAGCATTTGGGCATTGGGTTTAAGAACAGGAAAGCCCGACTGTGGAGGAGGAGAAGAAGGGGGTGTAAGAGAAGGAGAGGTGGACTGAGAGGGTGAGGGAGATCTATTTCTACGAGAAGAGGAGGCAGTAGTGGATCGCCCTCGTTTAGCAGGGCGGTTCACAGCTATTTTCATTCGTGGAGGCATTTTTACAAACACTTGGAGTGCACAGGAAAACACTAGGAAGAGGAAAACACATCACAGAGCAAAAAGGCAGGATTTAGAAGAAACAAGGAAGAGAGAATGAGAATACAATAAGAAATAGGAAGAAAGAAACCTATGGAAGAGAGAAATGGAAGAGGTTGGAAAGAGAGAAAGAAAAGGAAAACACAAAACAAAACAGATATTGTTAACAAAATGAAAGAGAAAATAATGCTAAAGAACTGAAATATAAGAGAAAAAGAAGGGAAGATACCTTGGAGGAAGAAGGGAGATGAGGACCAGATACGTAGCAACGAAGAAGACCAAAGAAGGAAGATAACAATAGCTAACCGAATGAAAACAGGGAAACAAAAAGTAACTTATAAAAGGGCGCAGGCCCAGAATGCGGTTAGCCGCCTGAATTTTCACGGCTAGCCGAAAATGTCCCTTTTTTTTTTAAAATAAAAGAGCTACTAAACTAAACCAACACGCAAGGGGCATCATCCAATATCACAAACACTGATGGATTTTCGCATATTTTCAAATTTAGAAACATCCAAGGGTTTTGTTAAAATGTCTACAAGTTGTTTTTCTGTAGGGATATGCTCCAAAACTATGATTCCTTCTTCAACCAATTCTTTAATGAAATGATGTCTAATATCAATATGTTTGGTTCTAGAGTGTTGGACGGGATTTTTGGAGATATTGATAGCACTAGTGTTATCACAGTATAAGTTCATGCTACATTGTTCAATACCATAGTCTTTGAGCATTTGTCTCATCCAGAGCATTTGAGTACAACCACTGCCAGCTGCTATATATTCTGCTTCAACTGTAGATAAGGAGATGGATGATTGTTTCTTGCTGTGCCAGGCAACAAGGCAGTTTCCTAGGTAAAAAGCACCCACCGCTAGTAGATTTTCTATCATCCACATTTCCAGCCCAATCGGCGTCTGAGTATCCAGCAATGCAGGTAGATGAGTCATATGGATACCATAAGCCATATCCTGAAGTCCCTGAAACATATCTAATGATTCTTTTAACAGCTTTCAAATGAGTTTCTTTGGGATCGGATTGATATCGGGCGCAAGCTCCTACACTGAATGCTATATCAGGTCTACTGGCTGTAAGATATAATAAGCTTCCTATCATGCTCCTATACAGACTAGAATCAACACTTTTACCACTTGATTCTCTAGATAATTTGAGAGTTGTGCTCATGGGTGTGTTCATGTGCTTGGCTGAGTCTAATCCAAACCTTTTGATTAATTCTTTAACATATTTGGTTTAGGAAATAAAAAGTCCTTCAGACAATTGTTTGACTTGTAATCCTAGAAAGAAATTAAGTTCACCAACCATACTCATTTCAGATTCAGATTTCATAAGATTATCAAACTTTTCTGTGAGATCATTACAAGTAGAACCAAACACTATATCATCAACATAAATTTGAGTAATCAAAATATTATCATTGTTTGTTTGAATAAAGAGAGTTTTATCCACACTACCCCTTTCAGAGCTTTGATCAATTAAGAATTGAGTAAGCCTCTCATACCAAGCTCTAGGGGCTTGTTTGAGACCATAGGGAGCCTTTCTAAGATGATACGCATGGTTAGGCTTCTTAGGGTCTTCAAACCCTTTGGGTTGCTCAACATAAACTTCTTCTTCCAAAATACCATTTAGAAAAGCACTTTTGACATCCATTTGGTATAGTTTAAATTTCAAATAACAAGCAATGGCAAGAAGGATTCTAATGGATTCAAGCCTAGCAACGGGAGCAAAAGTTTCTTCAAAATCAATTCCTTCAATTTGAGAGTACCCTTGAGCAACCAGCCTAGCCTTGTTTCTAACAATGGTACCATTTTCATCAAGTTTATTTTTGTAAATCCACTTGGTACCTACCACATTTTTGTCATCCGGTCTAGGCACAAGATCCCAAACTTCATTTCTAGAAAATTGATTTAACTCTTCTTGCATGGCATTTATCCAATTATCATCGGAAAAAGCTTCATCAACATTTTTAGGTTCAAACGTAGAAGTAAAGCAAAGATAGCTAACAATGTTTTCTAATTGTCTTCTAGTTTTGACACCAGCCAAAGGATCTCCCAGAATTTGGTCCATAGAATGATGTTTCATATTTACCAAATCCTTAGAGATCGGAGACTCATTCAGCTTTTCAGTTGGGACATTTATCTCATCATTACCAGGGTTTTCTTGATCACTGAAATCATTTAGTTTGTCATCAATGACTACATTTATGGATTCTTGAATGGCTCCAGTGTTTAAATTCAACACTCTGTAGGCACGACTGTTTTGAGAATAGCTAATGAAGATGCCTTCATCACTTTTAGTATCAAATTTGCTCAAGTGTTCTCTGTCCTTGAGTATATAGCACTTGCTACCAAAAATTTTAAAGTAGCTAATGTTGGGCCTTCTCTCATGCCATAATTCATAAGCAGTTTTGTCTAGGCCAGTTCTCAAGTAAACCCTGTTTACGATGTGACAGGCTGTACTAACTGCTTCAGCCCATAGATCTCTAGAAACATTATTTCCATGAAGCATAACTGTGGCCATTTCTTGTAAGACCCGATTCTTTCTTTCAGCAATACCATTTTGTTGAGGAGTTTTAGGGGCAGAAAATTCATGGTGAATTCCATACTTATCACAATATTTTTCAAACTTTGTATTTTCAAATTCACCACCATGATCACTTCTTATTCGAGCAACTGCTCTTCCTTTTTCAACTTGGATCCTTTTCATAATCTTTTTAAATTCAGCATAAGCATCAGATTTCTCTCTTAGAAATGCAACCCAAGTGAATCTTGAATAATCATCAACAATAACAAGAAAGTATCTTTTGCCCCCTTTACTCTCTTTCTTAGTTGGACCAACTAGGTCCATATGGAGAAGCTCTAGAGATCTAGATGTCTTTAGAGACTTGGTCTTTTTGTGAGAGTTTCTGATTTGTTTACCTTTTCGACATTCTCCACAAACTGTTTTTGACTCTTTGCTAATTTTTGGAAGACCTTTAACATACTTGTTTAATTTGGACAGGTCTCTAAAGTTCACATGTCCAAGTCTTTTATGCCATAGTTGGGCTTCATCAAGATGACCAATGTGACAGGCTAAACTGGACGATTCTTTGTGGTTACTAATAACATAACAATTGTCATTGGTTCTGAGACCTCTTAGAATAACCTTTCCATTTTTGGAAATCTCACAACCAAGACTACTAAAGTTAACAACATGATCTTTATCACATATTTGAGAAATACTTAGCAAGTTATGTTTCAAACCAACGACATACAAGACATTTTCAATAACAGGCATGTTAGGAACATTCAAAGTACCCTTACCAACAACTTTAGCAACATTTCCATCACCAAAGGTGACAGTTCCACCCTCATATTCATTTAAAGACGAGAAATGTGCTCTATCCCCAGTCATGTGTCTAGAGCATCCACTATCTAGGTACCACAAAGATTGGTCAATAGCTTTAAGAGCTGTGTGAACAACTAGGCTTTTGTTCTTGGGAACCCATAGGGATTGCACTAGGACCTTGAGATTTAGCTTTGTTGGGGTTTTGTTGGTGAAAAGATTTCTTAGAGTAGTTTTCAGTAGGTTTAGCAGTTCTTGTATGATTGTGGAATTGCAACTTTAGAAGACCAATTTGTTTCATCAACATATTTAATTGTTGAGAGAATGAGTGATTGATAGAATTGTTTTGAAAAGAAGTCTTAGTCTGTTTATCTTTATGAGGGTTGACATAAGTTTTGGTGGACTGTCTTTTCATTTGTTTCATTTTGCACTCATACTTGTCATGTCCTTTGCTTCCACATGAATAACATGTAATTTCAGAATTGTTTTGACTACTAGAGGAAGCTTCTCCTTTCACAAACACAGTAGAAGCATTAGGATTAGATTTGTCTTCTTTGTTGAATCCTGGCCCAGTTTTGTCTCTATGATATTTACCCATTTTAAAAAGTCTTTCAAGTTTTTCTTCTCCATGGGTAAAGGAATATTCATACTTCTCTTTGAACCATTTCAGACGAGTGATTTCATCCCTTAATTGAGTGTTTAGTTCTTTTAGAGTTTCAGCTTCTTCTTCATCTCTTTTGATTTTGATTAAATTTTCATTAGCAATTTGAAATTTAGAATTAACTTCTTTTAGTTCAGTTGCTAAGATATTCTTTTCATCAGTTAAGGTTTCAATTTTGTCTTTTAAGACTTTGTTCTAAGATTTTTGTTTGCTCATGGCATCAATCAATTTGCAGCTTTCCTCATAAAGTCTGTCATATGTAACTTGAGGATCTTCATCTTCTTTTTCATTTTCTGAGCTGTCATAATTAGACTCAGACTCATTCCCAGATTTCTCAATATCAGTTGTTCTAGAATTTTCTGATATCTCAAGTGATGGATCACACACTGTTCTGGCCATTAGTATAGTGTAATTTTCTGTCTCATCTTTGTGTGATTCATCTGAGTCTGATTCAACTTCTGAAGAGTCATCCCATGTTGCCACAAGAGTCTTTTTCTTATCTTTCCTTTCAATTGGACACTCAATAGATATGTGATCAAACTTTTGACAGTTATAGCATTTTACTTTTCTGGATTGATACTTAGAAGAGGAGCTGGCTTTGTTTTTACTTTTATCAAATGGTTTCTCCTTTCTATTGAACTTTGAAGTCTTTTTCTTAAATTGTCTTAAGAATCTTTTAGTAAGTAAAGCAACATCTTCATCATCACTTTCATTTTCATTTCCTGATTCTTCTTTAGATGGAGATGGTTAGGAGACCTTCAAAGCTATAGATTTCTTCTCTTTGGATTTATTAGAAGCATTATTCATTTTCATCTCAAAGGTTCTAATGTTTCCCGACAGTTCCTTTACTTTCATAGTTTCAGGGTCATTGTATTCTTCTATAGAAGTCACTTTGGAGTGAAACCCTTCAGGTAAAGCCCTAAGGATTTTGCTACAGACTTTGCCTTCTGGGATTTGCTCACCGAGTGACCACATCTCATTAACGATTACCATAAGCTTTGTTCGAAAATCATCAAACATTTCATCTTCTCTCATTCTTAGAGATTCAAATTGGGAGGTTCACATTTGGAGCTTGGCTCTCTTAACAATGGTGGTTCCTTCATAATTTGTTTCTAACAGCTCCCATGCTTGCTTAGATGTGGTACATGTCATAATCTTTTTGAATTCTTCAGCATTCATGGCACAGGTTATGGCATTCAAAGCCTTAGCATCATAGTCTCTCAAAGCTTTTTGACTAGCTATCCATCTGGCCTTTGGAAGAGGCTTGACAGTGCCATCTTCAGCTGTGAAGGTAGGAGGGGTCCATCCATCCTCTACAGCATCCCACACCTCACCACAAATGG
The DNA here is from genome assembly GCA_038049695.1 of Cinnamomum chago. Taxonomy (NCBI): domain Eukaryota; kingdom Viridiplantae; phylum Streptophyta; class Magnoliopsida; order Laurales; family Lauraceae; genus Cinnamomum; species Cinnamomum chago. The sequence continues at coordinate 20,737,852 of CP142462.1, read as the reverse complement.
ATTTGAGAAACACGATCATTCGGGCTTTCCAAAAGGCATAGTTAGTACCATCAAACAATGGTGGTCTGTTTACTGCACTACCTTCTGGATTAGACATTGGCACAATAGAAAAGGAGAAAGATCAACTCCGGGTTGTAAGACCACAAGGGAGTAACCCTCTCTGATACCAATTGAAAGTGCAGGCTAGGGCCAATGACTAAGTCTAGAGTGGGGGGGGGGTGAAAAGGACTAAGGGAATCAATTACCAATTTTACAATTTTTAAGGCACTTTTAATAAAAACCAGAACAGATAACAGAACAAGCATAAGAAGAGAAAGACTTAATTAGCATATGTGTTCAACAAGACAGCTTAAACAATACCAAAGAGATACAATTAGATGAGAGTAGATAAGCACAAGTGTGTGTGTCTATTGAATCTTAGTGATGACCTATCATACATAACAAATCCCACAATGTAGATAAAAAAATGAAAATCAAGCCACAAAGAATAGACACAAGAAAATTATAGTGGTTCAGTCACAAAGACCTACATCCAATCTCAAAGGTCACACAAACCCTTGGTTCCAATAAGAAGAATAACACTACACAAGCACTGATTCAACTATAATTTTGTTATCGAGGTTCGATCACTCAGATCTACTCCCCCTCACACAATTACAAGATGATTTAGTCACACAGATCTGAATCACCATCATTGATTGTAGAAGTTTAAAGGAGGGTGAACACTTGCCTTTGATGAAGATGGAAAGAGTTCTAAAGAGCTTTGACAGTTGTCGAAGCTTTCACCTCTTGACGACGCCTTGGAGTTGAGAAGGAAGCTTCCATAGTGTAGCACAACCAAGGTTCAAAGGTCTAGTCCTCTGGGGTAACATAGATATGGCTGTCATGCACAGTAAAGGATCCTAGAGAAACACTTCTCACACAACACACTCATCTTTGAGCTAATGGAGCTCTAGGATTTTCCTAAATGTACTACATGAGTGTTTGGACGAAGATGTGAGAGCTTGGATATGATGGGAAGAAAATAGCATGCAAAAGTTCTCTCAAAAGAGTCACTGTGAAAGGAGAAAGAAGCTCCAGATTTATAGAAAAGATCCAACGGCTATATTGGCGGCTAGCCCCTTTAGACCAGCGGCTAGCCGAATTCAAATAACGGTTATAAAATCCAAAACAGGTTAGCTCACGGCTAGCCGCAGGAATAGTTGGGGGCTAGCCGTGAGGCAGCCGCAAGATGATCTGACAAAAACACAGCCTCTGGAAAGCAAAACGAAATCCCACGGTTAGCTCTGCGGCTAGCCGGGGGTGCACTGGCGGCTAGCCGCAGGTGCACTGGCGGTTAGCCGCAGGAAGCACAGAGAAAACATCCTGAGAAACATGGTTACTGGAAAGCTAACCGAAGGTCTGGCGGCTAGCCCCCTTGCAAAGGGTGGCTAGCCGCCAGGTGACCGTAGGGTCACCTGACCCTTTACAGAGGGAAAAATTAAAAGGGATAGAAATCAAGAATTTAACACACATCTTTTTCCCAGGGATCTAATGGTTCGGTCTGGGTATGAAATGCCTGAAAAGGTTGTCAAACACAAATGGAGACCTTCTTTGATGAATTCGGACTTTCCCACAGCTTGATAATCCTTCTGAATGTGATCTTCCTTGAGGCACTTAGAGAGGCAAGGACTATGGACCACATTGGCACGGAATTGACAAACCAAACTCAGTGCTCACAGACATGTGACACTTACATCTTGCAGTTTTTTTTTTGGTTCTAACGAGATTTGACGCTTGAAGTAGCATTGCCTGTTTGTGGTACGATGCAGCTTCATGTAGCTTCTTGATGTTGAAGAGGCAAAGTGACATTTTTTGGTGTCAACGATGACGTTTGTATCATAGGGTCTTGGAACAAGCTTCCAAGCACGATTTCTTTCAAATTGAGCAAGTTCCTCATGCATAGCATTCATCCAGCAATCATCAACAAGGGCATCTTTAACAGTTTTTGGTTCAAGAGTAGAAGCATAACATAAATGACTTACCTCATCACGTACTTGTTTCCTGGTTTTCAAAGGAGTAGAGATTTCACCGATAACCGTATCCAGAGGATGATCTTTCAGTACTTGTCCTTTTTGGGATCGTGGATGTATAGCTATTGGAGATGCGCTTCTCTCTTCGAATTGACAAATGATATCTGAAGAAGATTTCTTTGGACTTACAGGATCTTCAGTTTCAGTTATTTCCTTTTTCTTCTCATTTCCAGAATCTGGTTCAGCCAGACTCTCAATTTCCTTATCTATAACTTGTTCAGAAGATGGAGAAAAAGTCATGCCTTCATCATCAGAAAAATAATCAAATGTTCCTACATCATCCACAACCACATTTATGGATTCCATGATGACAGAGTGTTTAAGATGAAACACCCTGTAGGCTTTACTCATCAATGAGTAACCGAGGAGGATTCTTTCGTCACTTCTGGAGTCAGATTTAGATAAGTATTCTCTATCCCGAAGAATGTAACACTTGCTGCCAAAAGTTTTGAAATATTTTATGTTGGGCTTGACTCTAGTCCAAATTTCATATGGAGTGGTTTTTGTACCAGGAAGAAGATAGACACGGTTAATAACATAAATAGTTGTGTTAACGGCATCAGCCCAAAACCGTTGAGGAATATTTTTTCTATGCAACATAACCCGTGCCATTTCTTGTACCACACGATTTTTCCTTTCAACCACTCCATTTTGTTGTGGTCTTTTTGGTGCAGAAAATTCATGTTTGATCCCATGTTGAGTGTAAAAGGTAGAAATCAGAATTTTGAAATTCGGATACATGATAGGAGCCTATTATGGAAACACCTCCAAATTCTTGTCCCTTATCTACAATAAGCAAATACCATAAGTCAATAAAGACAGTAAAAGTTTCAGACTTAATATGCAAGAATCGGACCCAAGTTAGTCTAGAAAAATCATCAACGGTAAAAAATATGTATTTTTTACCGCCAATACTTTCAAACTTATTAGGTCCCATGAGATCCATATGTAAAAGCTCTAAAGGTCCCTTAGTGGTAATAGAGTCAAGCTTTTTATGCGGAGCTCTAATTTGGTTTCCTACCTGACATGGGCCACAGACACTGTTCGAGGCTCTTTGGATTTTGGGTAGCCCTCGAACTAAATCAAGTTTTGATATTTTTCCAGGTCTTTGTAATTAACAAGACCCAACCTCTGATGCCACAAATCAATATCACTCAACATTCCAGAATTACATTTCATATCTTTTTCTGTTGATACCAAATAGCAATTGTCAGGATTTCTTTTATCATGGAGCACAAATTTTCCCTTTTTATCAACAATAATGCACTCAATAGCAGAAAAGTGAACTTCATGCTTGTTATCACACAATTGGCTTATACTCAGAAGATTTGTCTTAAGCCCATCAACCAAATAAACATTCTTCGGTTAAGACATACCTGAAATGGAAACAATACCTTTTCCAATAACCTTTGCCTTACCTCCATCTCCGAAATGAACACTTCCACCATTATAGTCTTCAAGGGATGTAAACAATGCTTTGTTTCCTGTCATATGCCTTGAACAACCACTGTCCAAGTACCACACATCCGAATCTGTAGCACAAACTGCTGTAAGGACCACATTACAGCGTAGGTCAGATTTACGGACCCAGATGGGCTTGTTCCTGACCTGTTGAGGAGAGACATATTGCATGCTTTCTCCGCTGATTCCTTTGATAATTTCTCAATTTATTACAATGTGGTCGTATGTGTCCGATGATCCCACAGAAGTGACATATGGGAACAAATGTAGGTTTTGACACATAACTTGGATAATAGCTATTCGGGTATGTAGCATTTGGATTGATTGGGGGCAATAATTTCAGCGTAGTTCCTTGAACAAAAGTAGACTTACCTTTGTCCTTTGAAGTAGAAGCTCCTTGAACATAACCAAGTCCAGATTTCAAAGAAACATACTGTTGTTTTCCCAGAATCTCATTAAGCTTCAGTGAGCCTGTATTCATTCGAATGATTGATGCTTTTGCGGAATCCAACTCTGCAAGGGCCATTTCCAATTTTCCAGCAAGGTCCTCCTTTTCAAATTTGCAAGAGATCAACTCGTTTCGCAAGATCACCAACTCAGATTCAACCGTTTGAGACTGTTGATGCAGACAATCATTCTCTTGACCTGCAAGAATCAACTTGTTAAAGAAGATAGTGCGTTGATCTTCTAACTATTTTACCTTAGACTGAGATTCTATCAATGTCGCTTGCAATGATGTAATATTTTCTTCCATTGCCTTTAAATTTCAAGGCTCTTTTCTCGCTAATTTTCGACATTCTGACAGATTCTTGTATAGCTTTTGATAGTCTTCATCACCTTCCTGTTCTCCATCAGAAATTTCATTAATATCTAAATCATCTTCAGACTTAGATTCCTACACAGAAGAGATGTTAGAAAGAGCCATGAAAGCAACATATTTTCCGTACTCACTTGAAGGTGAATTAGGTTCAAAAACTCCTTCATCAGATTCCTCATCCCAAGCAACATTTAAAGCCTCACCTTTGTTCTTTTCTCTGCGATTTGCACATTTAGAGGCAGTGTGGCCATATCCTTGGTATTCACAACATTTGATTGGCTTGGGTGCACCCTTAGATTGATTCTGTTCAATTTTAGGAAAAAATTTTCCTTTTGAGGGTGCCTTGGGATTCGATGAATCCTTATTTGTAAAAGCCTTTTTATTTTTCAAAATCTTTTTAAGCTTTCTAGCAAGATATGCCTCAAATTTTGCATCATCAAAATCACTGCAGGATCACTAATTTCAGGGTCATCCACTGAATTTGAAGACACTAGAGCAATGTCGTTTTCGTTTTTCTATTGATAATGGTTTCCCTCAAAAGTTTGCAAATTTCCAACAAGTTCTTCAACTGTTATAGAATTGAGATCCTGATGCTCCTCAATGGAAACTACTATTGGAAGAAAATATTTTGGGAGAGACCTCAAAATTTTCTTAATGGTTTTAGATTGAGGAATAAGTTCTCCCAGGGTAAAGCATGAATTAACAATTTTAGTTAATTTTGTATTGAATTCATCAAAAGTTTCAGATTCTTTCATCTGAATCGTCTCAAAAGCAGTTGTCAAGTTTTGGAGTTTAGTTTGCTTGACAGTGTTTGTTCCCTCATGAACAGTTTGTAGAAGATCCCTGGCTACCTTTGCAGTAGGGCAAGCAGAAACCCTATGAAATTCAGTTGCAGTAATTCCAATATAAATTGCATTAATGACCTTATGATTGCTGTTGGACTTAGTCTTTTCATCAGCAGTCCATTGGGCTTTGGGTTTCAATATAGTCTGCCCTTCAACAACAATGGTGGGATCAGTGTTTCCCTCCACAACTATGTCCCAAACTTGGTCATCAATAGCCCTAAGAAAAGCAATCATTCTTACTTTCCAGTAAGCATAATTGGTTCTATCTAAAAGAGGGGGCTTAATAGTAGATGTTCATTCTTTATTGATATCCATTAGAGATAAGTAAAAAATAGATCACACAATAGATTAGTGTAACCTGCTCTGATACCAATTGAATGTTATGCCTTAACACAGGCGGAGGTCCAAATAACCAGATCTCTATTAAATATCAATTCCCACATGATTAAACTAGTAATTAAACCTAAATCACATAGAAAGCAATAAAACCACACTATGAGAAGGACACAAGATTTGTACGTGGAAAACCTTACTCAGGAAAAAACCACGGGCCTTACCATCTAGGCCAACAGACAACCAAACACTATTTGAAACGAAAGTTACAATTGAACTTACAACCCTTTCCCAATTGGTGACTCAACTTAAGGACTGCTTTGATCTTGTTTACTACCCGTCATTCACCTTCAACCGTGCTTGAACAAACCACCTTGAACTTGTCTTCAAGGTGTCACTACTTTAGGAGAGCAGAACGAAAGTAATCCCAACGCTTGATCTTCAGCACACGAACTTGAAGCTTTGAAGGGAATGAATGGATCTCTTAAAATCATCTCCGGGGATTTAATCTTTATCAGAAGTACCTTTAGAAGAGTGAGAGAATGGTTATAAATAAGCCTAAACACGTGTCTCAAGACTTGTGATACAATTAGGATAGGAAAATTGTCTTGAGAGAAATTAAGAAGGAGTTTCTGGATGCAATACAACTCGCTCGAGCGAACTCGTCTCTGTCTCAGACGTTCACTGCAGAATAATGATGGCTCGAGCGGAGATAGAAGTTGGGTCGAGCGATCAACCTTCTGTGATGGGTTCACTCGAGTGGATGTAGCATCACTCGAGCAAACTCTGTCAGTTCCCAGGACGTTTGTGCTTCTTTGTAAGTCGATCTTTAAGCAATCATTTTCTAAATAAAATGTAAAACTTTAAGAGTCCCATTTTTGTCCATAACCTAATGAATTAACCAACTAAAACTCTTACATTGTTACAAATAATGAAGGAGTCTCCTTCAAATATTACATCTTGGATACCAAGATGAAGACAGGGTTGTGCGTCGCGTAGGAAGCCAAGAAGTTTTGCCTCAAGGGGGGTTTCAGCAGAAGTGGCGGTAGCGGAGGCCTTGATGATGGATCTGTGTAGTTGCGGAGGATTCGTCCGATGCGAGAGGTTGAGGTCTGGTTATGTAATTGTCATTACTAGTATAAATTGAGAGGAACACTTTATGTTTCTTTTTCGTTTTTAACCCACTCAAGGAGGCTGGGACCCCTTTAGAAGATACTCAGTGCTCACCGCATGGAGAAGCTGGATGTTGAACTTAATGTTCGTATAAGGGTCAAACTTGATGGAAGTGAGATAATATTAAATTGTTTTTATTATCTCACTTTTACATGTAATGATATCTCAATGCAACTGAATTTGAAAACACTGTCGAACCTGCTCGAGTTTAGTTTTCTCTTTTGAGTAAATGATTGAGTTTAGTTGGCCCTATTGCCCTTAGATGAAAATGGTCTTTTGGTCATTTTGCCTTCCAGACAGGAATCGCAGACAGGCATTGGTTCTACCATCAATGAAGGCAAAATACCACCTTTCACTAACCTGTCAATCTTGTTTAGGTTTATATGACCTAGCCTCAAGTGCCAAAGTTTTTTTGGATTAGATGAATGTAACTTCCTCTTTAATGATGGTCTATTAATTATTTCAGTATCATGTATCTCATACATCGTGGGAGTTAACAAATAAAGCCCATTGGTTATCTTGCAGGAACATATAAAAGTACCATTCCTCTTTATGACAACTTCAATACCAAAAGTAATAGAACAACTTTTATTCACCAAACTAGAAACTGAAATTAAATTTAGTCGTAAAGACGGTACATATAATGTGTCTGAAAAAACCAATTTATTATTTGAGAAACATAAAGTAATGACTCCCACTAAAACAGCCTCTGCCTTAGCGTCAAATCCTAGGTTGACAATGATTTCTCTGCCACTAAGCCTCCTGGTTTCCCTGAACCCCTACAACGAATTACAAATGTGATTAGTTGCACCGGAATCAACACACTAGGATCTGAAGTACCAGTTGCAAAACTAACTTCAGAAATAAGTCACTCAATCATACCTGAGGTCTTCTTCTTCGACAAATAATCTGGACAATCCCTTTTCCAATGTCCTGTCCTACCACAATGGAAACACTTTTCTTTTATCCCTGATCCCTTAGCCTTGGCCACACCACCATTAAGACCATTTTCCACCTTAGGACCTTTCGAAACTGATTTCTTTTTGCCTTTCCGCCCTTTGCCTTTCCGATTGGACTTGGCGTCTGACTTTTCTGTCATCAGGGCAGTTGGCTTCTTCTTCATAATCCTTTCAGTCACCACCAGCTGGCTAGACAGCTCAGCCAGAGTCAGATTTATCTTATTCATATTATAATTAACCTTGAAATTGTTGAATGATTCTAGTAGTGACTCAAGGATTATGTCAATCTGCGATTCTACATCAATTGCAGCCCTCAGTACATCTAACTCATTCAATGAGTCCATCATTTTCAACATGTGTTCCTGTACTGATGTACCTTCAGCCATCTTGGTGCTAATGAGCACCCTTATAGCTGCCTGCCTAGCAGGCCTGCCCTGTTCCGCAAACATCTCCTTTAAGTTTGATATTATATCTTATGTAGTCTTATAGGATTGATATTGGTGTTGCAAAACACTAGACATAGATGCTAGAATGTAACATCTGGCCATCTCATCGTCTTTGGCCCATTTGGTGTAAAGTTCATTTTCTTCTTCTGATGCATCCGGGCCAAGCTCATCAAAGGGAGGTTTTACTAAGGACATATATATATCCTGAAGCAGTCAGGACAATATCCAGGTTCCATTTCCAGTCTACATGGTTGGATCCCACCAACTTGTTCTGGTTGAGGATGGTCACAAGTGGATTGAAAATATTTGAATTCATGCTTGAAATACTGTAGCACATAACCATACATTCAATTAATGAATATAAATGACATTAGGGTTTAGTATTCTACCAAATTTATGTGGGAATCCTCATTACCACTAAATTTAGAATACATTGGAATCCCAATCTCCGAGGTATGCCTTCTTGGGGAGTGCGAATACCACCTAGATTGGTGCATATCAAAGTTGGTCAAAATTAGGATTAAGACTAACTATCCATGATCCCCATCATTCATTATTATCTAGGTATTTGATACCAAATAATGTATGACTCCCGATTAGCTTTGGTTTCTAAAATACATGAGACAAATCCTTGGGGATACTACATCATTATTTTAGTTAAGTGTGACCCACCAACTAGCATTGCATGACAACCGTTGCGAGCAGCTCCTCCTTGGGGAGTGGGTCCCCGCCTCGTCTCACTAACACTATCCATAGCAAATCCATATCTAGTAACCAGACAAGTAAAAGCCATCCGTGGGGAACGACCATTCTCAAGATGGCGTGAGGTTAATACTTTCCTTACAATGGACCTATGATGGAAAACCATGGGAATTTCTAAATATAAATGCCCCGCTCCCACTTAATATTTTAGAATTGAGGATTTCCTTATAGGTATATGGGCCCACATAAATAGACATCAAATCGTGTCATCATATGACCAATGATTGGTTCCAAGTCAAGTTATTTTAAGGAAAGTTTACTTTCTAAGACTAGTGTTACCAATGGATCCATCTCATGGGTCCACCAACACTAATTAGAACTCTTTCCAAAAATTAATTTGATTTGACCAATTTTGGAAATTGCTATGTTCGGATCAGATTTGGAAACTTTCTAAAACAAGCATTCATCCATAAATAGAAAGTGCTGAAATTAGAAACTAATCCTCTCCTCCACATGGCCCAAACAGAATAGACTTATTGGACTTCTAGACTTTCCAAAACTTTTGGATTCCTTAAACTCTTTGGGCATCTCCAAAAGGCTTTTGGTAATCTTCAAACTTTTTGATTAGGAGTCCAACTTCACTTTCTTTCTTCGTCCGGACATCGCCAGAATTTACAAATTTAGAAAAATTACATAAATTTCTATGCCTCAATTATGAGACTTACATGGTAATCTAAACATGGAAATAAAAGGGTTGTAGGGAAATTCACCATGCCTTGCCCTTTCACGGGAAACCAAGGAAGCCATTATGCCCTTTACAAGTTGCCCAAAATAACCATCAACCATATAAAGAAGGTAAAAGACTTGTGGGCTACATGGAGAGGACAAGATCACCTGCAAGTTAGTATCACATACAACCAAGCAACTCACAAAACCAGGGTGCCAAAACCATAGTGGAACGATAAGATCGCAAAAGAAAATTCGGATTAAAAAAAATTAGAAATTTTCTGTCTGCAGTCGGCTAGCAGACCTGACGAAGACCCAAAATTTGGATTTTTCCAAGCTTTAGCCAATTGATCCCAAACTCTCTCTACTTATTCCAAATACCATCTAATAGCTTCCTACCATCCTTCCATCATAGTTAAACCCTTTTGTGACATTCCAAACATGGATCTACTACAAAAAGTAGGCAAACCCAATCATAACTGATATTTACATAGCCCTACTTCTATCCTCTTCGCATCTCATGCAAATATTAGATCTAGATTGCTGATCTAACATGATTACAGATGAGGTATGGCTCTGATACCAATTGTTGGAAGTAGGTGGGCCATGTGGATAGGTTTTTCATAACTTTTGACCCACTTGACTCAGGGATCAAGTACCCATAAGGCCATAAACCACATCCAGGATGCAATCCCTCCATCTCATCAATCATGTACATCAATAAAACCTATCTAAAAGATAGAAATCAGCAACACCATGCATCCAAAAATAATCCACAACAAATAGAGAAGTAGATTATACATTTGGAGCCCGGTAGTGCTCTAATGGAGAAGAAGACTTACTAGTTGAAGAAACTCTTTCTTTTAAGCAAACTTAAGATCTCCAAGACCTTGTTGTCTTCCACGTTATAACCCACTATCAAATCTCTTTTCTCAAGAAGATTGATGGAAACTTCAAGAGAAAACCCTACTAGAAACCCCAAGGAACTAGAAGATAACTAGAAGAGAGAGGAGAAGAGAAATAGAAGTGCAACTCTTGCACTTTAGGGGTTGGGCGCGAAATAATAGTATGGGACGTCCAAGGGGGTTATTTCCCCTTTTTATAGCCCTTAAGCAACCTCCTTCCCTCCTCTTTTACTAATTGAAATAGAAGTCTCACTTCTACACAAATTAGTAACTTACTATTAACACTATTAGAAGTCCTACTTCAAATAGAAATAGTAACTTTCTAATTCCTTCCTTTTGGAGTTTAAGTAGGATTAGTATCTTTCTAATAACTTGGGTTAGCGTGGGGACCACTATGGATTCCATAGAAAGCTGGCTCCAACTGGGACACCGCGACCCCACATCTCATGTTCAATCCGAGCCCACAGTTAATTGCAAATTACACTGCTATATAAATGAAATTTCACTCCAGTCTTTGGAATAAATTACAATGAAGACCCTAAACTTCCCAATTACCACAACTAGGCCCCTCTATCAATATCCATGGATCAATTGGAATAAATCTGTCTCTTCCAATCTTAGATCCACATCTTATTATCCTTGAGCCCTAATTAATCACAATGATCATCATTATCATCCAATTAACTCTTAATCGAGATGGGTGCGCACTTACTAATGATAAATCCATTAATTGGCACAAGGGGATAATACAAATAGATTCCATCTTGACCATTGAATGTTCCCACATTCCTACTACTACGTACCCAAAATACCGATGTGTTGACCTACAGTTGGCCTCACTCATTGGTGACTCAAAGCAAATGAATAGATAAAAAAACTTGAGTTCATCAATGTCTTAGGATTGTGAGCCTATTGCTAGGGAATTATGAGAGCAGACCTTAAAATTGAGACAGTATTCCATAAGGTGCTTCTCATAGTCATTCAATACATCCAATGTACTGGCACCATGATCTAGAATCTTACATTCTGATAATCGAGACAAATCACACTATCTCATAGTGATCGAAGTACTACAACCTTATCAGATGAGATGCCTAGTCTCATCACTGGTCATGAACATATTTAAGCATAAGATTTGTGACACATGTCTTCCGTATGTGGATCTCATCCATATACATATATCACATCTAATATACTAATGGGACCCTGTTCATCTCATGAACCATCATGTCATATGTATTGGTCATGTGCATTAAGTAATAAAACACCATTCATCTCATGAAAGGAAAGCATGATTTTATTGATAAATAAAGAAATTAATCAATTTATTATATCATCTGATGGATTGAGACCACACAAACTAACAGAGACTACACTCAGTTGTACCAACGTAATCGTCAAAGACGCCTATTTTGACATTTGAACAAAGAGGTCCCACCGTTTTGATAATAATATGGACAGAGGCCAAACTCAACCGTACCTGCATGATCATGTTAAACACGTCCCTGTTGGAGGTTTTGTTTTGTTGCAATTTGATAGGATGCATTCATTTTCATATCTTGACCTCTCATTCTCTCGTGAAGTTCTTAATTCAGTTTTTCAAGTCTCAAATAGTTCTATCTTTGAAAATCTTTTTAAGCTTTCCAAATGTTTTCACTTTAAATCCATATTTTGGTTGGAATGTTTCATGGCATTAAAATTCATTTTTCATCCTCTTTCAAATCATGATTCAAGCTTGATCAATGTGCCTCAAGTCCCCTGGAAAGAAGCCCTCTTAGTTCCAAGTTTCTAAAAATTACAGAATTTCAGGGTTGCCTCCAGGTCGACCTCCCAGTGTGGCCGATCGACTGGGCCGAAGGACCCGGTCGACGGGGCACAGTGCGGGTCGACAGGGAAATTGGGCCGTTAGCCTCTCCAACGGATTTTTAGAGCCGTTGTGCATACTCAGTCGACCCGGCCCTGTACCAGGTCAACCGGGCACTAGCCGTTGAGAACTTTTTCTTGATATAAAGTGGCTTTTTGTTTGGAAAAAAGTTGCTGAACTTTGGAGGACTTTTGAGGCCAAGGACTTACAACTTTTCAAGAGTATTATTGAAGGGATTTGAAGCCAATCCATTGATTCAACCTTGGATCTTTTAATGGGTGTGCTCTCTTTATCCTAAGTTTCTAAAATCATGCTTTGTTTCTAAATCTTTGTTTTCCTTAATGCATGATTGAATAGATGTCTATCATTTGATTTGTTGCTTTTCATAACATGCTTAGAACTTTAAAATCTCATAGCTTTATGAATCCATCATATAGTTTGTATCTCACATGAGGTTATTTTCTTGTTTCAAAACTAACTTGTTAGATTTAAGTTTCTCTTCTTTAAATCAAGTTAGTTCACTTTGAAAAACTCATGTGTTTGTCATAAAATCTTTTGCTCATATAAATGATTAACATCTTTGCATCATTTAGAATTTCTTCTTTCTAAATGAAGATAGAAAAGTTTCTAGCATATGCATGAATCATAAACTTTTACCATTCATATGCAAATGTCTTGAGAGTGAGATTTCACTTTAAATTCAGCCTATTTAGAGGCACTAAATTGCACCTACATTGTTCTCTTAATCCATGCATTCGTAGGCATTTTATTTAAGAGAAAATCTTCTTGTTGTAAAGGTTGGTGCTTAGCCTTGAAAAGCATACATAGTGTTGTAAAAGTTTATGCTTAGCCTTGAAAAAGCATAGTGATGTATTTGTAAGGTTGAAGGTGAACCTAAACCTTAATTTGAGTTAATGGAAATCCGGTAGGGACACCGGGAGTGGATGTAGGCATGTTGGCCGAACCACTATAAATGCTTGTGTTATGGTGATTAACTTTTTGCTTACTTTTTATGGATGTTGCTCTCTTGTTTGATTCTATAATTAATCTTCTTCAAAGCATAAGAGACTTCAAAGCAAAAAGGATTAAAATTGGTCTAGTTATTTGAGCTCACCCTATTCACCCACCCTCTAGGATTCGACCTTGGACTTTCAATTGTTATCATAACCTAGGTGCTCTTGTTTAGGTCTAACAACCTAGAGTTAGAATCCTTAGGGTGAGTTTTTGATTTTGTGGTCATAATGCAAGCCCAATTAGGAGAAGGTCATGCCACTAATAGACCACCCTTGTTAAATGGTTCTCATTACCGTTATTGGAAGATTAGGATGCAAGTCTTCCTAGAGTCTCAAAGTCTAGATGTGTGGAATATCATTGAAGAAGGGTATCATGCCCCCCACTATCACTGAACAACATTCTGAAGGGTATCACTACAAAAAAAGGACTTTTAGTCTCGCTTTTAAATTGAGCTTTTGTGTCGCTTTTACAATAAAGTGACACAGTATGGTCTGATGTGTCACTTTAGAGGAGGAGTAAACGCGGAGGAGGTTTGTTGTGTCAATTTTCCATAACACGACACACAAAACAAATCTATGTTGCGTTTTATTCTTAAAGTGACACTAGCGGAGCAAATTTTTAAAATAATCCAAACTAAATATTGAGGATAGTTTTCCCCACTAAACAAAAGTGAAACAAAAAGTTTGGTTGTTCTTTTCTTTCAGGAAATAGAAAACAAAAGCGACACATGAATTTGGGCGGGTCTGAGACGATCAACAGCCCCCACCCCCATCCCTCCAATCTTCACGCACCTCAGCAGCCCATCCCTCCAATCCTCCCCTACATCATCTCCATTCACACAACCCAGCCGATCACCTTTAGCCCTGCGCATCATCAGCCAGCCTCCCATCTCCATCTCCATCGCAGCCATCCAACCGCCTTCTCTCTTCTCTCCTCACCAAACCCACCACCCTCTGCTCCATTATCTTCCTCCGCCAGACACAAGCAGCAGCAGCCCCGGCCCACACGCAGCACCTTCTTCCGCCTCCTCGAGCCGCCCCTGCACCAGGTACACCCCTCCCTCTTTCTTCACTCCGCACACACTGCGCATGCACCATTCCCCCTCTCCTCTCTCCTTCTTCTCTGTTCTCTCTCTCTCTCTCTCCCTCGCTCCGCATCTCTCTGCTCCCTCTCTGCTTTCTCTCTTTTTCCCCATCTCTCTGTTCTATCCCTCTCTGCTCTTCTCTCTACTTCTTCTTCTTTCAGCTATATATGTTTATCTGTCTGGGTATGGAGATTTTGGGTTTCTGCTGGATTGTGGGAGTGGGTTCCATGGTGCTGGGAGATTTTAGGGGTGGATTGTGGGAGTGGGTTCCTTGGTAGGGGGGATGTAGACGATGGTGGATTGTGGGAGTGGGTTACCCCTACCCCTCTTGAACAATTCTCGTTTTCCACTCCTGAGTTCTGAACTCCTCCCAAGTCCTAAATCATCACAGGTTCAACCCATTTTCCCTTTTCCATTCCCCTCCTGTTGCAGCAGCAGAAGAGGTGGAATTGGTTCATTAGGAAGAGAAAGAAATAGAATGCAGAGCCTAATATCTAACAGGCTTGCCTTTGGCTTCCCACTCTCAAAGCTTCTTCTTCTTCTGCACCCCTAGAAAATCTGTACAAGGACAAGGCTTCGAAGCTTTTCTGCTTTTTCAGTGAATCAGTCATGCGGTGGTCTTCCTCGCTTCTATTCCCAAACCCTTCCCCATTCCAAGGCACGCCTCTCTCTCTCTCTCTCAACCCCTAGATTCAGATCCAAAAGGTAGTAAAAAAATCATCTTTTGCAGTCTTTACAATATACATTGTTGCATGCAGCTCGTTAGAGACACAGGTGTGTGCCTGTGCCTCAGTGACTGCTTAATTTTGGAGTTCCCAATTCCCATTGTAGCAATAAGAATATAGGCAAAAAAATCACATTTTGATTGCAGAAAATGTTCCCCCGTGCCAACCTATAGAAACTTGAAAACATTAGAAAATGTTTTGAAAGAACCCACATAACAGTTGGAAGAAAAAACAATCTATGTGGAGTGCATTAATGGGTGTAAGTGGGGAGTTTGACTGCTGTAGGTGGCTCAAAGAAAAAGATCTTTATGAAAACTGAGATATGAGTTCTCTTCAGAAAGATCTTCTATGAGTTTTAAACGTTTAAACCATTGAAACGGGTTACCTCTCACAGGACAAATTGATGGAACAAGAGTTACCACATACTGATTAATTGCTTCATACTACAGGTTTAAACTTCAAAACACAATGCCTTACCACTTGGACGTTTCCAATAAGGTTTATGTTTTCCCCCATGTATTTACAGAATCTCTCTGCATTGCTTGCATGTCTAAAGACTTTTTTCTACTTGTTCTGAAGCCCACTGTCACAATTCTTATTCAAAATTTTCATTCTAGGTTTATCCATTCACACAAGTCACAAGTGTTCAAATCAGATCACCTAAACCGTCAGATGAAGTAGAATGCATTCACTGGGCTGGCTAATTTGTTTTGGTTGGTAACTTATATTCAACATCAAATCCAAATGAAACAACAAAGCAAAGAATAACATGAGTTGTATACCTCTGTTTTGCAAACTTAGAAAAGATGAGTAGACAAATTACAAGTCCCAATTGCCAATACAACGGAGTCAACAAACAAAGACCCCTCATTGGTGCACCCCAAGACACAGTAATACTATACTATAAGATAAATTTTCTTATAGTTTATGAGGGGTCTATAAGATAAATAACTTAGTTTACATGACACTATGACCATGACAAGTAGGGAAAGAGAGTTGTTTTCCTTGGAAGAGAAGAGTGGGTGATTAGAATCATGTGGAGTGCATTAATGGCAAAGAGTGTGTAAGAACAAGACTTAGGGTTCTACAACTAAATTTCATTTTCAATCTCCCTCGAAATTGTTTCATTTTTTTTTAATATTGCTTAGACCTTAGTTTGATGTCGGATCTCATTAAGTGCATCTCATTAATGACTTGGTTCTTGTTGTCTTAGAGGAGTACTTCATTGTCTGGTGGCTCTTTATGCTCACTCCACTCACAACCAATCTCCTACTAAGGGATAAGGGATTCAATCCCACTAACATGCCACATTGCTCTTATGACATAGAAAGGAATGCAATTCATCATATTAAACTGCATCATCTCTTTTTTCTAGTGGGTACTTCTTTATAAAATGGGACCAAGTCCTACAACCTTTGAGTTTCTTAATTTCCTTTTATGTACTGACTATCTTTCCCCAATGGCATTTCATTATAATTTCATGTTGATGGTGTGGTGAAAGGCTGGGAAAGCTGCTTCTAATGTCACCTTATTGGGATATCATGATTCATGTGACCCTACTTTAATACTTGTTTTGTTAGTAGGATGCTTTATTTTACCAAATTGAAGCTACATGTGACAGAGTTCAAAACTCAACGGGTCAACTCGGTCTAAAAATACCTTCTTTTTTTTTTGAGTCATGAAAACCAATTCTATCATTAAATTTTATCAAACCAATAGTAAAAAGATTGTTTTCAAAGATTAATTTGATAGATCATTGGGTAAATTTTCATTGATCTTTATTGGTTGTTGTAAATCTTCATCAAACGATCTTCCAACAGTATCGAAGAACAGGGAGCTTCATTTTCTTTTAAATTGATAGTTTTCTTAACTAAACATGTTTTTTTAGGGCGTATATGGTTTTTGTTAAAACCACTAATGATTTGACTAGGTTTGCATTTATAGTCCAATCCAGTTTGAGATGTATGCCAAGAAGAACCACTTGTCTAAGTTACTCTATAATTAAAGATAAAGTTGTAAATACTTTTGTCCTACTCACTAGATGCATCAAGTTCTTTGAGTCAATCCAACCCAATGACTGAACCAGTCAATCCTGCCTTTCGACCTACATTGTGGCGCCATTTAGCCTTGTGGTCCATACCTCCAACAGCTCTGAATAATTGGTGGTCCATCCAGATCACGGTCGTATTCGCCATCACCCTCAAGACGACATGATCGTGCTGGACATGCTGATAATGGGCATCATAGCAAACCAAGGGCTCCAAAAATAGAGTACATCCCTGAGTTTGGGGGCTCCCCTCATCATGATGATCAGAAGCTAGGAGTCTCTCCACCATCATCTCCATTTCAAGCTGATGTATTGAACCGGTCGGAGCACTCGACCTTTATTTCTTACAAGATTGATTGGACAATGTTTTCTGTTGCAGCTTATCCGGTGCTCATTCTGGTTACCTAAGGCAGAACTTTGGGGTTTAGGGTTAGATATGGCCTAGGGATTAAGAGCATGATTGCAGGGTGGGGACTGGGGAACTGCATTGCCATTTGGAGCTGACTAAAGCAGTTTATAGTGGAATTATATGGATGCTTCCTGTCAAAAAGCACAATTTTTTTTTTTTTGTAAAATGAACTTGTATAATTGCTTCCAAAATGATGGCCTTTGGTCAATTTGAATGTTGGCCATGGACATCTCTTAATGCTTCTGTATCTTTGCAGGTCATCAGCTGGTCATATACTCGAGGCCCTGCATGTTGATCCTGCATCAGCTGTATCGCTAGAACAGGAAAAGAACCTTAAAATGTTGAAAACTCTAGCTAGGTATCTCTTTTCATATCTTCAGTTTGAGTTGTCTTTCAGTGTTCATGCCACTCTGTGAAGTTGGCCGAATTGTTGTATATGAGGTATTATGGGTTTCTTTTTTCCTTCTCACTACGATCATTTTGGACTATTATAACTGAAACTTAAAAGCTTTCCTTTTTTTCCCCCTTTCTAGTTTTATTTTATTCTTATTTAAATTTTTTTTGTCTATGTCTCCTATTAGCACATTGTCAGCCCTGGCTAAGCTAAGCAAGCCTACTATTGGGGTAGTCTTAAAACCACAGCAGAGTGAGAAGAAGGAAACACCTCAGGAACGTCTTAAACGGATAATGAGCAAACAGCTGAACAAACAAAGTAAGACATTTGATGTGTGCGTGTAGTGTGATTTATGCTTCAGCAGTCTAATGACAGCAATGGCATGACAGGGTGGAGAACAACAACTGACCTTAGGATTTTTTAGACTATTACTCGAGGGTTCATCTAATTTTGATATTTTGAATATTTTATTTGATGGATTCTGCAGTCAAGAAAGACACTGCTACTGAGATGGCTAAAAAACGAGAGCAGGAGAGACAAAGGCAGGAGAAACTTGCCGAAACAAGCATAATAAGTAGATACAGACGTCACAGCAATAGTAGAAGCCGCAGCCGTTCTCCGCCAAGGCAAGTGATTAACTGATACTGATACAATGATGCTTGCGTTTTATAGATTGGCTATATTTGTTCTCACAGCATTCTTGTTTTCTACTGTTCAGTATTTGACATCAAACTTGTTTATGCTTGCCATACATGTAAGGAAAGGATTTTTTAACTTAACAAAAGGCCTTAAATTTAAAGTTACAGGGGTTTGGAAATCAATTTGTAAATCATGATTGGGAATGTGGGACTTGGATTTGTTTGACCTAACGATTTGACGTTTGTTTAATGTTTAATCATGTTTTCCTTTATAAGTTATTTTAAGGATACTTCAAATACATTACATATGCATAAATACTATAAATTCTCCCTTAGTTTTTTATTCATTGATAATTAATTCACTAATACTGAGTAGATTTACTGATAATAAAATTAGAGCAAATGGAAGACCAAAAAAAAAAAACTCATTAGTGCACAATATTATAGTGACTATATGAAAAAAAAAAGAAAAAAACAATTACAAGTATCTTACATTCGTACGTTCATCCGTTGGTATTATTCAGTTCATATTTCTACTCTCCAGCACCATGTAATAATGCCATTTTAAATTCTAATTTTAAATATAAAATCTAAAGATAGATGGGCATTGGGTCCTTTCAGACCATATGGAGATATACGTACACTGCAGCTAAGTTAAGTTTTTATCTTCTGTGTTGGTGGTTTCTTTTGACCAATGAGGCAGGAGCCAAATAAAATTGACAATTCTTTAGCCAAACTCAAGATAGATAGATAAGTGAGATTTTGTTAGTGAACATTTTTACCTATTGGTGATAGATTGTTAAGATGCTTTTGAGGATTGAGTGGCAAGAGGGAAACCAAGGCTGGTGGGTGTTGTAGGTGTTCTTCATAATGACAAAGGGATTCTTGTTGTGACTTTGATCAGCATAAGTGACCCTAACAAAGCTGAAATTTCTTTTACCAAAAAAGAAAAAAAAGCTGAAATTTTAGGCACTTGTGGAAACTACCACTTGTGAAATCCATTGCATACTTTTCTTGTGGACATTTCTGGTGGATATGCCTCAAACCCTGCAATTTGCAATTTTTGTTTGTTGTAATAGAGAGAGGAGAGGGAAAGAGTACAGATCCTCGGACCTCAAAAAAATCTTCCAAATTGTGGATTTGGCTGACAACTCCTCCATGGCTTATCTGTGTTTCAATTGCTCTTTCTCTAGTGACAAAATATTTTCTCTTTAACATGAATCCTTGATATTGTTGGTTAAACTCTCCTTCTTACTTGATTATATTATTGATACATAGTCAAATTGTTATTATTTTGTAGGTGAATGAAGAACTTAATTAAACGGAGATGGAATGCCTTTTGCTAAGTGGATCTACTAATTAGGTTAAGTTAATTTTCGTTAGTTAGGGATTTCCGGAAATTGTTTACAATGTAGCTTGCCTTTTTTTGGATGCTTTTGTGAAGGTTTTGGATTATGTCGTGACGCTTTGGTTTCGAATTCGAAGGTTAATGTAAATAGTTTGGATTATGGATGGATTCAAATTGGCTATGTTTTGAATAGTTTGTTTGATTTAGTGCGTGGACGAGCAAGTACGTTCCTTAATGTGAATGGTGATTAATTTCCAATTAATGAAATGGTTCTTATTGAATGTTGCTATCTATATTTTTTTGCATCTTTTGTAAGGCAGGTTTAGTGATTTGAAAGTGTATCCATACTGCAGCATGTTATTAGTAATGTATATATTGCATTTTTATTTTAAAAAAATGGATGGTATCTCGCTTCTATGGAAACTGTCACAACTGATGACTACTTGTGTCACTTTTGGTCCGAAAACAACATATTGATCACTGCTTTTGAAAAGAGAGACAACAAAGTTATCTTTCTTGTGACGCTTTTAAGTTATTTCAGTGTCACTTTTGGGTTTAAAGTGACACAAGTAACCATTTTTTTGTATCACTTTGATAACAGAAACTAACACAACAAATGTATTTCTTGAGACGCTTTTACGAACTTTTAGTGACGCCGGCAGATAAGACGCTTGCATAGTAATCAGAAAAGCGACACAAACCACTTTTTAAGACACTTTAAAAGTGACTCATTAAGACATTTTTCTTGTAGTGTATGTTATATCTATCAAACCTAAGCCTAAGAGAGAGTGGACTCAAGGAGAGAAAGATAGGGAAAATCTAAATGCTAAAGCTAAAAATGTCTTATATTGTGCCTTGTCTCAAGAAGAGTTCAACAGGGTAGTTAATTGTAATATAGCTAAGGAAGTTTGGGATACCTTAGAGACCACTTATGAATGGACTAATCAGGTTAAGGTAGCAAAAATCCAAATGTTGACTACAAAGTATGAAGAACTCAAAATGCAAGAGGAAGAAACCTTTGACGAGTTCTATACAAAATTTATGGAGATTATTAATTCCCTCATAGGTCTAGGAGAAAAGATGGATGAATCCAAGGCTGTTAGAAAAATCTTAAGATCTCTCCCCAAAAGATTCAAACCCATGATTGTAGCCATAGCTGATTAAAGACGTTGACAAGATTAAAATTGAAGAACTTAGAGGAAATCTTCTCACTTATGAATTAGATTTTGAAGTCCCTAGCAAGAAGAAAGGTGTAACTCTTAGCTCCCAACATAAAGAAAATGATAATGAGAGTGAGAGTGATGATGAAAACACAATCTTGCTTGCTAAGAAGTTTAAAAATTTCTTTAAAAACAAAAAGAACTTCAGAAATTCTAAGGATTCTAGAAATGAAAATTTTCAGAGGAACTCAAGGGGATCTTTTACCAAGAAGGATGTGTAATGTTATAATTGTAAAGGATTTGGTCACATCGCACAAAATTGTCCCTCCCCTAATGAGTTTGAAAAGAAAGATAAGAAAGGAAAGAAAGTTTTGAACATAACTTGGGATGATGATGAAGATGAAAGTAGTGACAATAATGAATTTCAAAATGATGAAGATAATGATAACTCCACTTCTTGGCTTCTATTTACTCCCATTGAAGAAAATGAAGATCATAATGTTTTCATAGAAGAAGTAAATGATAAAAATGATATACATCAAGCCTATGATGGACTATATGAACTATGTGAAGTCATAACCAAGAAGAACAAAAGTTTAAAAATTGAATTAAAAAGGCTTGTGAATGATGTAAATGTTTTAAAAGATCAATTAATCTTAAAAGACAATGAGATAAGAACTGTTCAATCTAAGTTGACTACCTCTAATGAACAATCTAGCTAAAGCTGAAAAAGAAATTCATAAATTACAATGTTTGCTAGAATCTAGTCAACAAGAATCAGAATCTCCACAAATGAAACTCAAAAAGGGAAAACATGTTGTTGATAAACTTACCTTGGGAAATGACAAATTTTACCAAATGTTAGGAATGAACAAAATTTTTGGTAACAAGAATGGTATAGGCTTTGAATGCTCCTCTAGTAGCAAGAAGAAATATAGCTTTCAACATATTACTAGGACTCATCTCAAACCTATAGATAAAAACTTCTTTACCTCTAGATGGACCTGTTACTTTTGTAATCAAATAGGTCATCTAGTTCCCAATTTTTCCTTTAAGATTAGGTTGTCTCAAAATCATCCCTCTAGAGCTCCTTTTAAGTTTGTTCCCAAGACCACTACCTCTACTTTCATTAAGGCTACTTGGATTGAAAAAGAGAAAAGTGTCAAGAATTTCCTAGTTCAAACCGCTCTTAAAGTAAGGAAAACTCTAGATGGTGTTTGGATAGTGGATGCTCCAAACATATGACTAGAGACCGTTCTAGATTCATCACTCTTGAGAACTATGATGGAGGAAATGTGTCATTTGGAGATAACCGGAAAGCTCAAATTATTGGAAAAGGCTGTGTTGGAGGAGATTAAATGCCTACTTTAAAAGATGTTTTCCTTGTGGATGGTTTAAATCATAATCTCTTGAGTATTAGTCAATTATGTGATAAAGGAAACAAAGTTATATTTGATAGCAAATCTTGCAAAGTTCTGGATGAGAAATCCCACAAAGTTCTACTCACTGGATTACGAACTAAAGATAACATCTACACCATAGAAGAATGTTGTGAAAATGAATCCATGTGTTTAATGACAAAAGTTCAAGAAAATCGGTTGTGGCATCAAAGAATGGGTCATATAAATTACAAACTGATGAATATCTTATCCACGAAAGAAATTGTTAGAGGAATACCCAAAATAGATGATTACAAATATGAATTGTGCAAAGCTTGTCAAATGGGTAAGCAAATCAAGAAAAGCTTCAAAGGTATAAAAGATATATCCTCTTCTCGACCCCTTGAGCTCATTCATATGGACCTCATTGGACCTGCACCTACGCAGAGTATCGGTGGGAGAAAGTATATCCTAGTTATGGTTGATGATTATTCTAGATTTGGATGGGTAGCCTTTCTTCATGCTAAATCTGATGCAGTAGATAATATTATAAGGATTTGTAAGAAAATTCAAGTTGAGAAGGACTGCAAAAATAAGAAGATAAGAAGTGATCATGGAGGCGAATTTGAAAATGAAAGATTTGTAGATTTCTGTGAAAGTCATGGGATCAATCATCAATTTTCTGCTCCAAAAACTCCTCAGCAAAATGGAGTAGTTGAAAGAAGAAATAGAGTTATCCAAGAAATGGCTAGAACTTTACTTAATGAGAAAAACCTCGCTCGCAACTTATGGGCTGAAGCTATCAATACTGCTTGCTATCTTATTAATCGTGTTTATCTGACTAAGAACACTAACAAAACCCCTTATGAGCTTTATTTTGGAAGAGAACCCAATCTAGGATATTTAAAAGTGTTTGGTAGTAAGTGCAATATTTTAAGAGATAGAGAGCAGCTGGAACAGTTCAATTCCAAATCAGATGAAGGGATCTTCTCAGGGTAGGGTATTCTGTTAAAAGCAAGGCATATAGAGTGTTCAATCTCAGATCTATGGCTGTTATGGAATCAGCTCATGTTGTCATTAATGAGACTAATCAAATTAAGAAACTCTTCATGATGATGAATAAGAGACCTTAGTTGCGCAGACTATCCCATCTGAAATTGAAGAAGAAATCCCCTCTATCCCTACTATGCCCACAAAGTTATTAAAAGATCACAACTTGGATAATATCATTGGAGACATCAGAAAAGGGGTCATGACAAGAAGACAGGTTCATAATTTGTGTGTTCACTACTCTTTTGTTTCTCAATTTGAGCCTAAGAACTTCTCTGAAGCAGAAACCAAGTCTGAATGGATTGATGCCATGCAAGAAGAATTAAATCAGTTTAAAAAGAATGATGTGTGGGATCTTGTGCCTCTTCCTAAAGGCAAAAGTCAAATTGGCACTAAATGGATTTTCAAGAACAAGCTGGATGAATCAGGAAATGTGATAAGGAATAAAGCTAGACTTGTAGCTAAAGGGTATGCTCAAGTTGAAGGAATTGATTTTGAGGAAACCTTTGCTCCTGTAGCTCGTTTGGAGTCTATTCGAATTTTATTGGCTTATGCTAGTAGCATGAAAATTAAACTGTTTCAAATGGATGTGCAGAGTGCCTTTTTAAATGGTGAAATTGTGGAAGATGTGTATGTTACCCAACCTCAAGGTTTCGAGGATCCTCATCACCCGGACTATGTATTTAAGTTGAAGAAGGCTCTCTATGGATTGAAACAAGCCCCAAGAGCTTGGTATGAGAAGCTTACAAGTCACTTACTTGGAAAATGAATATGAGTGTGGAAATGTGGACAAGACTCTCTTGATTAAAAAGGTTGATAAAGATATTCCTATTGCTCAGATATATGTTGATGACATTGTTTTTGGATCCACATCAAATCAACTTACTCAAGGATTTTTTTACTTAATGAGCTCCACTTTTGAAATGAGTCTGGTAGGACCCTTACAATTCTTTCTAGGATTACAAGTTAGTCAGACTGATCATGGTATCTTTCTTAGTCTTATTCAATCCAAGTTTGCTCTAGAAATAGTGAAAAAGTTTGTCTTAGGAGAATCTAAGACTAACTGCAATCCCATGGGCTCTACTACTAAAATCTTTAGTGATCCTCATGGTAAGAAAGCTGACCAGAAACTTTATTGGAGCATGATAGGAAGCCTTCTCTACCTCACTACTAGCAAACCTGATATCTCTTTTAGTGTTGGAATATGTGCTAGGTATCAATTTGATCCCCGAGAGTCTCACATTAAAGCTGTTAAATGAATCATAAAATATATTCGTGGGACTTCTCATTATGGTATCTGGTATCCCCATCACTCGACTCTGCAATTAATTGGATATAGTGATGCAGATTGGGGAGGATCTATAGACGATAGGAAAAGCACTAGTAGTTGCTGCTATTTCATAGGAAACTGCTTAGTAGCATGGCATAGCAAAAAGCAAAATTTTGTATCCTTGTCTACTGCAGAAGCTGAATATATTGTTGTAGGTAGCTGTTGTGCTCAACTGTTGTGGTTGAAACAAACCTTGTTAGATTATAATGTTCCACAACAATGCATGCCTATCATGTGTGTTAATTCAAGTGCCATTAGCATTTCTAAAAATCCTGTTCAGCACTCTCGCCCTAAGCACATTGACATTCGCTATCTTTTCTTGCATGATCATGCTGATCAAGGCACTATTGAGTTAATTTTTGTTCCAATAGACCCAATTGGCTTACTTATTTACTAAACCCCTTGGAAATGATCGGTTCACAAAATTGAGACATTAATTGGGCATTTGCCCTTGCCCTGAATTCTAAACTTTTGTTGGCTAATCACCTGTTACCACATTTTATTTTTATCATATCTCTTATAAACAGGTGCTACTAACAAGGTTGTATGTTTTCTCATTGATGGGCAGACTCCTTTGCAATTAGATATCAAAGGGGGAGAGAAATATCAAGTGTTCCTCAAGTGTTCACCAATTGAGGGGGAGAAGATTCAAGGGTTGCTAATGTTGAGGGGGAGTAGCTTAGCCTAGAGTTTTATTTGTGTAGCTTCTAAGTTCATCGCTCTCGCAAGGAAAATCCAAAGCTCCAAAATATCCAAATGCTCCCGCTCATCCAAAGCTCCTTAAAAATCCAAAGAAGTTGTTGTTCAAGTTTCAAAGAAGATTGAGAGAGAGTTCAAGCTTCTAGAGTTGCCATCAAATTGCAAAGGGGGAGATTCTTAGAGTTTTTGTTTTCTTACAATTTGATAGGATGCATTCATTTTCATATCTTGACCTCTCATTCTCTCATGAAGTTCTTAATTCATTTTTTCAAGTCTCAAATAGTTCTATCTTTGAAAATCTTTTTAAGCTTTCCAAATGTTTTCACTTTAAATCCATATGTTGGTTTGAATGTTTCATGTCATTAAAATTCATTTTTCATCCTTTTTCAAATCATGATTCAAGCTTGATCAATGTGCCTCAAGTCCCCTGGAAAGAAGCCCTCTTAGTTCCAAGTTTCTAAAAATTACAGAATTTCTGGACTGCCACCAGGTCAACCGGGAAATTGGGCCGTTAGCCTCTCCAACGAGCATTTTTAGAGCCGTTGTGCATACCCGGTCGACCCAGCCCTATACCAGGTCGACTGAGCACTAGCCATTGAGAACTTTTTCTTTATCAAAAGTGGTTTTTTGTTTAGGAAAAGTTGCTGGACTTTGGAGGACTTTTGAGGCCAAGGACTTACAATTTTTCAAGAGTATTATTGAAGGGATTAAGAAGCCAATCCATTTATTCAACCTTTGATCTTCTAATGGGTGTGCTCTCTTTATCATAAGTTCTAAAATCATGCTTTTTTTCTAAATCTTTGTTTTCTTTAATGCATGATTTAATAGATGTCTATCATTTGATTTGTTGCTTTTCATAATATGCTTAGAACTTTAAAATCTCATAGCTTTATGAATCCATCATATAGTTTGTATCTCACATGAGGTTATTTTCTTGTTTCAAAACTAACTTGTTAGATTTAAGTTTCTCTTCTTTAAATCAAGTTAGTTCACTTTGAAAAACTCATGTGTTTGTCATAAAATCTTTTGCTCATATAAATAATTAACATCTTTGCATCATTTAGAATTTCTTCTTTCTATATGAAGATAGAAAAGTTTCTAGCATTTGCATGAATCATAAACTTTTACCATTCATATGCATATGTCTAGAGAGTGAGATTTCACTTTAAGTTCAGCCTATTTAGAGGCACTAAATTGCACCTACATTGTTCTCTTAATCCATGCATTCATAGGCATTTTATTTAAGAGAAAATCTTCTTGTTGTAAAGGTTGGTGCTTAGCCTTGAAAAGCATACATAGTGTTGTAAAGGTTTATGCTTAGTCTTGAAAAAGCGTAGTGATGTATTTGTAAGGTTGAAGGTGAACCTAAACCTTAATTTGAGTTAGTGGAAATCTGGTAGGGACACCGGGAGTGGATGTAGGCATGTTGGCCGAACCACTATAAATGCTTGTGCTATGGTGATTAACTTTTTGCTTACTTTTCATGGATGTTGCTCTTTTTTTTTATTCTATAATTAATCTTCTTCAAAGCATAAGAGACTTAAAAGCAAAAAGGATTAAAATTGGTCTAGTTATTTGATCTCACCCTATTCACCCCCCCCCCTCTCTCTAGGATTCGATCTTGGACTTTCAGTCCTTATTTGTAGGCATGTCAAACGCCCGGCCCAGCCTGCTCTAGCCTCGGCCCGCCCCAGCTAGCGGGCCGGGCCGGGCCGGCCCACCAAGGAAAAACCCTGGCACGGCACGGCCCACTAGCATGGCCCTTCATGGGCCGGGCCGCTAGGCTGGCCTATTTCAAACTTTTTCTTTTTTTTTTAGTATTAAAAAAAAATAGAACACAAGCACGGCCCACTGATCACTTTCATTTAGTGGGCCCCATTATGGATCCCACTTACATATGACAACAATTAAATATCAATACCTTCTAGAAGCTCAGTTATTGAAATTTGTATGCAAATCCAACCAGTCTCACACATAACACGGTCCACTCATTTATGTAACTAATAATAACTAATAAAATAGATTTTTATGGTCTGCAATTGATGTTCATATAGCATTCCACCTAAACAGTGGATGCACATGATGCCAATCAGATGGTCATGTCCTCCTATTGCACGGGCTTGGTAGTGGAACACTTTGATTTTCATGGTCACATTTTCAACCTAGAAAACCTATCAAATCTTTATAAATGTTCTAATTCCACGAGCATAGTAGTTTTTCCCACTCTCCTTGGACCGAAGTAACCAAATTAAGTCAACATATTTTGAGGTGCGGGTTGAGCTTTCATCCAAGACTATATTTTTCAATTGAATATTTATGTGATAAATTTCCTATGACACAATAAGAAATGGAAACATTAATTTCATTTGATTTCTGCATTCATATTAAAGAAATGGCAACATTAGTTATCAAATACAAAAAGAAAATAAATATTTGTAGGGAGTTGAGAAAAGAGAAACTTGCACATAGATGAAAGTTCGGGATCCGAACCCTAAAGGGGGGTGAATAGGGTGAGCCTCAAATTAGTGACCAATTATGACCAATTTAGATTTCTTTAAAAATAACTAGCCACTAGTGATGATTTATCAAACAAGATGCCGAAGCTAATAAAAACAATCATCACTAAGCATTCACCATCACACAATGATTTATAGTGGTTCGGCCTCAATGCCTACATCCACTACCGGCTTGTGATCCAACACCCCACCGGATTTTCACTATTTATGCTTTTCAATAGGCTAAGCAATAACCTTTACAATATACTTTCCAAGGCTAACTAATAACCTTTAACAATGATGTTTTTTAAGGCTTAACATCAGCCTATTACACTATGCTTTTCTTAGGCTAAGCAATAACCTCTTCAACCAAAAGATTGGTTATCTCTCTAAGTAGTGTCTAGAATACACTTGATGGAGATACAATTTATAGCTCATTACAATGCCTCTAAAATAGGCAGATATGAAATTGAAAAACAAACTCACACAACACTCTATGTAATGCAAAGATGACTGCTCATGGTGTGTGTGTGAAAACTTCTCAAGTTTAAATTAAGCCCAGTCAATATATGCTTAACGCATTTAAAAGTTTTAAGGCACACAAAAGATTTGATTGAAGTGAAATGCAAATCACATGTATAAATACTAACTTGTAGATGATATGAAAATCAAAGGCTCACAAGTTGTATAAAACTATTTAAGACTAAACATGTGATGCATGTGCAATGTTGTTTTAAAAAACAAAGCAGTTAAACTATGGTTCTAATGTGATTAAAAACAACAAGTAAAGATTCAACCAAGTAAATGAATCATGCTATAAAAGTAACCAAAGGTTTTGACAAAGCATGATTTATGAAATTTAAAACAAACTTGGTTCGAATCATGGTGAAGAATCCAATACAACTTAGATCAAAGATTAAATGTAAGTAATGGATTCAACATATCATAGTTATCATGCTAAAATTCATTTTTCAAATATTTAAACAAAGCATGAAAACATATGATAAGGAAAACTAAGCTTACATAGATGATTTACTTATGATCCCAAGCTTTAGCTTCCCTTCATATGACCAACTAGCCTCCCTTAGCTCATTCCCCTTTGTTTGGCCTCAAAACACCTCAAGGAGTATCCCTTGGATCCTCAAATTTGGCTAAGGAATGAACTTCAATTTATAAACGATTTTGTCCACCGGCTAGCTTGTCGATCGACTGACATTTGGGGTTCGGTCGACCGAACTCAACAGTCATATTCCAACGGTCATATATTTGAAAGTTTGCTGACCGAAATACACTTGTCGGTTAACCAAACTGAAGATCGGTCGACCAACAGGTGACCGACAACTGACCGAAGTTCCCAGAAAACACAGATTTCATATTCTGGAATTGGAACCGACAGCTGACCGACAAAGGTTCGGTTGACCGAACTTTCCCTGATTATAAAGATTCGTAAAAATGATTTTTGAAAGGGAAACTTGGTCTTGAAGGTCTAGGCCATAGAATCAAGCCTGGAAACATGTTTTAAATCATTCTAAGAGTTTTAAAAACATGAAACCTAAAATGCCTAAGATGATTTGTAATTTTTAAAAACATAGGGAAGCTCGGTTCAAAAATCTTCTTTTGAAAACTAATTGCATCCAAGTTTAAAATCAAAACATGCATAAATCAATATTTCTACAAGTCTTAAAAACAATGCATGTGTAAATCAAGATTTCAAGATTTTCTAAATCAATGCATGTGTGAAAATTCGAATGATGCTAAAATGATAATGCATCCATCAAATTGCAAAACACAAAATCCCTAACAATAGATTCTTTCAAATTTGGCCGATGTTTGCAAGAAGTAAATTGCAATCTGAATGTGGTTTTTTTTTTTTTCTTTTTTGAAATGGACTTGATGTGGTTTTAATCACATAATCATCATCATTAAGCTGGCATCTCATCTAAGGTTAGTTAAATGTTTCTTTTCTTTGAATAAAACTTAAAGTTTAATTTGACAAGTCTTAAAAGAAACTACTACTTTGATTTGATGTAATCTTTCTTTTGCTTAGAGCTTTTAGATCAGCACATTTTAGCAAAATTGTCAGATGCCCAATTATGTTGGAAAGTCAATTCCAAAGAGGTCTCTTTAAGGCTCCTAATTATCTCTCCTTTGTCAGTTCCAATTCCTTTAATTCAATTTACTTCAATTTACCATACATCCAAACACACACGTCATGTTTGACTTACACCTTTCAGTGTAGTTGATGAGCAATTTTGAACCATCATCCCATTGAACGATTGCCTTTTACACATGCAACTAAGCATAAAGTTTTATTTAAAATTCTTTATTAGATAAATATTTACCAATTAAGTTAATTTTTGTTTGATAGGTAATTCATTGTCTAAAAGCATCATTTTTTTATGAGATATTGAGAAAAGACCGAGTTACCAAGATTGTTATATACCAGTCGATCAATATCAAACAAATTCTATAATTCTATTTCTCAAAACCTAGATCTGCTTGAATTATTATCCAAATTTACATAATCAAATATCTAGATCATTAAGAAGTTAAGGTGGGAATATGGAAATCAGATTAAGGGCTTGAAATATTCGAGGGTTAGAGTATTATAAATAATACTAATAAATTTAGAAAAAGAATAAGAGGGTTAGAGTATTATAGACTTTGTAAAATTGAAGAGGACATAAAATACCTCTTATATGACCGTTTTATGGCTGTTTGGGGGGAGGGGTACTAAAATTGATGATTTTTTAAAAACAACCACTTTTGGGTGGGCCAGGCGAGCCGTGCCTAGCAGGCCTCGGAGGGCAGCCCACGTGCCAGCGGGCCAGGCCAAACGGGCCAACGGGCCCAAGCCACCTCGGCCCACACGGGCCGTGCCGAACTAGGCCGGCCCGTCCCATTTGACATCCCTACCTATGAGAGCAGTTGGTGAATTTGAATTTGGATTGGGTGAATTTCAATTTGATTTGGACTATCCCTCCGAACAGAATAAGGCAAACATAAACCCCGAATAAGAAACATAAACCTAACATATGAAAAAAAAAGAGGTTGAGCTGTCAATCACTGGGCCTGAATTTATTTGTGCGGGGATTCTGAGCCATAGTTCAAAAGCTCCGACTCCACTCACGCTGACGGGGTTGAGTCAACTTGGATCAAGTGGCACTCTGTCAAATGAGCCCAACCGAGTTTCCCAAAAGTTTTGCTGAAATTACCTGAGTAACTCGACTCGATCTCCTTCCGACTTACTCAGGCAGGTCCAGTTTCGAGCAGAAAATGCTGGACCTACTTGAAACACGTAATGATGTAAGTACAGGCTTCGCCCATTGATAACTATTGGGATTGTTACTCAGCATATATAAGATTGATTAGGATAACTTCGGTCAAGTCAATACGTCCAGTTAAGCTAGACCTATCTTTAGTCATTGACAAATGACAATCCAGCTGCAGCTTTTGGACTGCTGACATGAAGGTGGCCCCAACATTAAAAATTTCAAGCCATGGGCTAGAAATTGGAAACTTGCTTTTCGTTCACAAATCAAGACTTTGCCTTCTTGTCCACGATACTTACGATAACTTGGTTGAGCCCAAATACCGGTGAAATTAGATAGGTTACATACCGGTTGGGTTGCAGGGAAGTTAAGACTTGCCATTTCCTATTGGCAAACAGTTCAGGTTGGGGAGGGAAATCCGCAAGTTGACACCCAAAATGTATCTTATCTTATTAGATGGGATCAGACCCAGCTCCACCCGTTAGTGTAGGGCAGGAATTGTTGGCCGGCATTTGATTTATGGTGGTTTGGATGCGAGTCATATTACACAGTCAGATGTGGGGAAAGATTAGTAGTTACATTGAAATAAAAGCGGATACCTGATTCTCCGACTAGCCGGAGGTTTTGACCTGAAAAAAACTGGGTTTGGGACCTTGTTTAGATTCCTATAAATATACCTTTCCCAGCGAGAATGAGTTCAGTGAGCGACCACTTCCCTTCACTGGAACTCCCATGCCTTTCTTGGTTGGACCAACCCAACATGCATTTTAGAGTGCTGGGGCGATAGGCGCGCCGTAGTCACGCATTCAAGTAAGAGCCTTTCTTCGCTATGTAAATAGAGGGCCGGAATAAATGCCAGACCCTCAACAAAAGAATGGATTAAGGTGATAGAGTGTTATTAGGAGACGCTAGGCTTCGGAATTGAGAAATTTTTAGCTTTTTTTTTTGTAAGCGGATTTCGTTCATCAAGTTCTTGTTTGATCTGCTGCTATTAGAACACCACAATATTCTGGTTTTGGGACTTAAATGGGTCAGGTTTGAGAACTACCTAGGTTCCAACCTGCGGACTTAAGTAAATCTTTTTAGAGAATTTTACCAAATAAATGGTGCTAAACATGTATACGCCCATTTTAAACAGAAATACATCAATATACCCATTTTGGTGTTCGTACAGCGTTTTTGGACGCTTTTACCCCTCGCTGTGCGAACGACATCATCATGTCATTATAGACCTTATACCTCAATCGATTTTGTTCTCCCATTCTTCCCCAAAATTGAACCTCTCCCGCCCTTTCTCTCTTTCTCCATTGCTTCTGCTCTCCCTGCTCTCTCTTTCCCTCTCCATCTCCACTCGCTTCTCTCTCTCTCTCTCTCCCTCTCCCTCTCCCTCTCCCTCTCCCTCTCCGCTCTCAGTTCTCAGTTCTTTCTTTCCCTCTCTCCGACATCCCTCTCCTTCTACCCCTCACAGAAAATCTAAGGTTTTAGTCGTTCCAACTTGCAACCCTCTGAAGAACAAGATCCCGCCAAATCTCTATCTCTATCTCTCTCTTCCTAAAAAAGATCCGTTCTTGATTTGTATTTCCTACGGATTCTCTCAATCATGGCCATCAGATTCGTTGGCTTCGTCTCTCTGCTGTTTTTCTCGATTCTCCTACCCTATTTGATCCACGCTACGCAAGTCGATTACTGTGGTGAGTAGATCTTCGAATCCATATATGGTTTCTCTTTCGATGCTTGATCCGATTCAATGTTTTCAGTATTTTTTTAGATCTTTTGAATCGGAAGGAAGGAATCGGTTCTTGTGAAGTTAATAAAATGGAAGTTCTACTTGTTCATTTTGATAAGATCTTCCTGTTGGAGGAATTTTTGTGTTATATGTGATTTTTTGAAATTGCATTTTTTTGTATCTTCATTGGAATTGGTTTTTTAAGAATCGGGACCAGATGTGGATTCTTCGGTGGTGTTTTTTCAATAATCTCGCTCTTGTTCTATCGGAATCGATTTGATGTAATTAGAATAAGTTTGATGCTATAAAGCTGGCAATTTGATGTTTTTGAAAGGATTGTATATGAAAATGGATTTCTCAATGGCTTCTTCTTTGAGATTTATCGTTTTCTTATATGAGCAAATCATTCCTATGGAAGTGATTGAATGAAATATGGGCTTGATTGGGTGAAGCCATAGTCTAAGTCATTCGTTTAATGAAATAAACAATCCATCCTAAAAAATGATGGGACAAGGCTCTATTGATGACTCATTATTGTTTCCGATCATGTCAGGATACTGATGAATATTTGTGTAAGATCCGTTCTACTTCAACATTGACGTTTTTATTTATATGGTTATTAGAAGCAACTGATTCAACAATTCTGATAAATTGATGCTTTGAGAAATTGTACAGGAATGTAGATTTCTCACTGTTTATGAGAAGAAGCATTTTCCATCATTGAAACCATTATTATGAGAATTGTAAGATGGGGATTTCACTAAATAATCTAGAGTTTTCTTTTCCCTCTTTACGATTTGGGGTTTTTTTTTCAGATTTGTTAGTTAGAATTCAAGAATTTAGTGGTTTAAAAGGATTATCGATTTCACACAAGGGGAATCTCTTCCAATGAATGTTTTTTTTGGTGAACTGTTTATGATTATGGTGCTTATGTCTTAGCTATTCAAAAAAAAAAAAAAATGGTGCTCCTGTTTTAAAGAAAATTGTGCAATCACACCTTTTATAAAGATTTGTTGTATTCCCATTAGTGCTATTTTTATTATGATTCTAAATGCAATTTCAAAGACTGTTAATTTGATGTTTGATAGAATCAGTTTAGGATGTTAATTTCTCAGTCATGCTTTTTCTAAAAGTTGGTTCTATTCTATATAAAACACAATTCTTATGATTGCAATTAATTGGATGTAACTTTTTTTTAATCAGTAACAACCACAAATTTATTAAGAGAAAAGGAAAGCCATTATAGGACCAGACACCAAAAAAGAAAAGAGGTATAAGAGCATTATACCCCACAGCATAATTACAATTGGATGCAACTTTCAAGGTGGCAGTGTTTCTGTAAACATGAGTCTTTTATTCCAAAATTGACTCAGAAAATAAGAAGGACTTTCAATTCAATAATTCTGATAATGTCTTTATCTTCATTTTCTCCCAAATCTAAAATCCTGACCTTACCTTAGTTTCCTCAGCTCTAAACAATTTCATATTCTCTTTTATTACTAGAAACATTTCTTTATTCAGCGTATTCAATTGATTTTTTAAATGTCAGTCTACTACTGGTGGCATCAAAAAAAAATTTAAACATGGGAGAACTTTACTTGGTGATTTAGATAACTTGATATTCTGAATCTCTGTAATCATGCTCAACTCCATTAGACTGCTTCAACATGCTAAGATGGATGTCTGGAGTTACAAGAATAGAACTAGGAATGATTGTGTTCATAAGAGTAACTTGCAACCAATAGAAAAAGGAAAAAAAAATATAGGAATGTTGTTTGAGATGGTTTGGACTTGTAAGCTTTGGAACACAACAACCAGCCCCTTTATCATGTAGTTGGAGATTACAAGTTCAAGGAAGGAGAGGGATAAATGAAGTCCTTGAATGAAGTAGTGGGGAATGGCATGATAGATTGTGGAGAGATATGATGAACCTGCTTTTGAGGGTTGAGTAGAAGAATGGAACTAAAGCCGGCCCTAGACAAGTGGAACAAGGCTTTGATGATTGTGATCATGATGGGTGATAGATTCTGGCAATACTTGGATAGAATAACAAAACATTCAAGTTTTCAAAGTATTGCATATAATGTTGATTCCTTTTTTATTTTAGGTTTTGGTCATTAGCTTAACTTCTATTATTTTGCAATTGTATGAAAAAAAACCTATGGATTTCATTTTGCTGATAATAATACTCCTCTGTTGATAATTAAGAAGTTCACGGTTATCATCATCATTATCATTCTTCTACCAATTTTTTCGATTCTTCTTTCAATTGATATAGTAAATTCATTGGTTGAAGTTGTCTTTTTGCTTATTTTTGAGATAAAATGTGTGTAGATGTTGCTTTATTGGAAGTATTTTTCTGATCGAGTTTCTTATAAGAGATTCAGATTTCCTAAATGCATAGGTATGAATATTGAAAAAAAATGCTTCAATGCAAGGTCTAGTTTTGATCCATTTCGATGACTAGTTAACAGTTAGTGGGTTCAGTGATTGCGTTCTCTGATTTTATGATGATTGCAGAGATGGGAGGTGACTATGACGTTGAGGTCAAGGGAGTCAAGATATCTCCAGATCCAGTGGTGAGAGGCCAGCCAACTACTTTCAGCATCTCTGCACCTACTGGTAAGTTCATGTTGCCTAGGTTTGTTATATTACTTTGTTTTGCTCATTGACTCACTCAGTTGTCCTTTACATGTTACTCTTATAAGAAAGCTGAGCATTGAGTTATGAGCTATATGTACTATTACTTATAGGTGAGATGAGCTTCAAGAAAATGGATGACAAGAAGCGCCCACGTGAGTTTGTACCTGAAGCTGATTTGCAAGGAATACAGCCACTTCCTTCTGATTTTGATAAGTGGAAGAGATATAAAGTAGAAGACGACCGTAGAGGGTATTCTTCAGAAAGAGGGAGGTGGTCTGCAGGCATGGTATAGCTTGTCCTAAATAAGTTTGTGGAATTGGGCTGCAGTCATAGACAAGAAGCCAATGTTCATCCTTGTTTGTGCATATTTGGTTGATGGGAGGGTTATCGCCACTGGCTGTACCATAGTTGCTGATGCTGCTACTATAAAGTCTATCATTGTTAATATTTCCCCTAAAGACATAGACATGACAGTTGTGCTCTAAATTTGTTATTGCGTTAACCATTCATTGTATTGTCATTGTATCGTTGTTGCACTCGCATCGTTCTGGATAAAGTGGTCTATGTAACAATCAAGTTATAAGTTTGGAAGGCCACAACTGTTGAATTTTTATTGCTTTACATTAGTAATCAACAATTATGATTTTGGAGCATTTTCTTTCATTTTTGTTGTCCAGTAACGAGACTAGCCCTAACTATAAATTGAGATATATAAACAATGAAAAATGCTCACAAATTTCACCCAGATTAGTGGTTTCTAAATTTTTTGATAATGATACCGTTACGATCCTCTAGAAGTTTCAACGAGATTGGCCCGGACTATATATTGAGATACATAAATAATGAAAAAGGCTCATTAATTTCACCCAGATTAGTGATTTCAAAACATTTTTTATAACAATATCGTTACAATCCTTTAGAGTCCCGACAACCATATTGGCCCTGACTATATATTGAGATGCATAAACAATGAAAAAGGCGCACGAAGGTTACCAAGAAAACCAAATTGCAAATATTCCAACAACGAAATCGTTACCGTCCTTTAGATGGTCTCAAATATTCAATCTCAAATTTGTTATCCAACAAGTTGATGGCCTCGATTTTTAAAATGTGATCTTTAAACAATGGGAAAGACTCATGAATGCTGCTCATATTGATATGTCAGTATATTCATGTAAAGCAAGAAATAGCTGGTTACTGAAGGTTCGAACTCTCATTGGCAGGGTTCGAACCTTCAGTCTCTCTGGAAAATGGCTCGAAAGAGCTGGTCAGTGAAGGTTCGAACCCTCATTGGCAGGGTTTGACCTTCTGGATCTCTGGAAAATGGCGCGAAAGAGTTGGTTACTGAAGGTTCGAACTCTCATTGGCAGGGTTCGAACCTTCAGTCTCTCTAGAAAATGGCTCGAAAGAGCTAGTTAGTGAAGGTTCGAACCCTCATTGGCAGGGTTCGAACCTTCTGGATCTCTGGAAAATGGCTCGAAAGAGCTGGTTATTGAAGGTTCGAACTCTCATTGGCAGGGTTTGAACCTTCAGTCTCTTTGTAAAATGGCTCGAAATAGCTGGTCAATGAAGGTTTGAACCCTCATTGGCAGGGTTCGAACCTTCTGGATCTCTGGAAAATGGCTTGAAAGAGCTGGTTACTGAAGGTTCGAACTCTCATTGGCAGGGTTCGAACCTTCATTATCTGAAAATTTTGAAAACTAGATTTTGAGTGAAATCGTGAGTCTTTCTTATTGTGTATGCATCTCAATATAAATTCACCATTATTTTCTTGTTGGATACAAAAAATAGATGAAGAAACTATAAATGGTGGTAACGATATCATCATTATTAAAAAATAATATCGGGCACAAAATTCAAGTTCGTATGAGTAGGAATTTAAGTTCTAAAAGATTCCCCCCCCCCCTCCTAAAAAAACATATATAGATTATCCCAACTGCAATTATAAAATGTTTTTTCTTATGTTTGTTGTTATTATTAACCTTATGGGATCTATGAATTGATTGGGTTAATCGTTAATGGTGCACTGCTAAAATGTTTTTATGTTTGTTGCACCCATCATGTCTTTATAATTTTGTACTGTAATGCTCCACCTTTTTTACTAACCTAAAGCCTAAAATTATGTGTGGGGTACTTGATTGATTGGTGCTAACAAAAGAAGATGACAAGTACCATTGACCCTTTGCCTTTCTTTTTCACATTAAACACAATTTACTATTATTTCATTTTCAATTCCTATCATATTTGACCTCTTTTTTTTTTTATGGGAGGCCAGAGTCTGAGAGCTTCAGGGATGAAGGCATGGATCTAGTTCCTTCAAAGTGGAAAGGAATCTGTCATAATAACACCGAAGCTGGAGTTAATTACAACATGTCTTTTTGTAAAACCGGCTGACATCACCTTTGAATGGCTCTTTTTGTTCATAGTTGTTATTCTTAGTCATATTGACGGTGAGGTTATGAAATGTCATATAAAGGGATTGTAACATTCTTGAATTCCCATGCTCTCTTTTCTTTTTCTTTTTTCTTTTGACCCTTTTGTCTGGTGGCACAAAGTTTGGAACCATTCTTGTACTTATCTAGTACTTCTCTGTAACACAGTTGCTCCACAGACATCAATTTCAGTAAAATGCATTGAAAAAATGATTCAGGATAAAGAACAAAACCAGGACATGCTTTTCTACATGACAAATGGGTTGGAAACATGGAGTGGAAAAGGGTAAACTCAAATGGCCTTTATTTGATTTCAAAATGTCACATAATGTGCTTACAAAATTATGGAACATTTGGAACCCAATAATTATTCTAGCACACAAAGGTCATACACCCTTTACAAGTAGATTGGTTTCAAACAACGATAAAAAACACAGGCCTAAATCTTTAAGAACTTGAATTCCTACTCATAGATCTTGAATTTTGTGCCCGACATTGTTTTTTTTATAACGATATCATTATCATCATTTATATTTTCTTCATCCATTTTTTATGTCCAATAAGAAAATAATGATGAAATTATATTGGGATGCATAAAAAATAAGAAAGACTCACGATTTCACTCAAAATCTACTTTTCAAAATTTTTTGATAACGATATCGTTCCAATTCTTTATAGGTTCTTCACCCATTTTTTATCTCCAACAATAAAATGATAATGCCTTTATAATGGGGTGCATAAACAATGAGAAAGGCTCACGGATTTGGCTCAAAAATGCATTTTCCTAATAGGTATAGTTTGTTGCTCGCAGATTCTACACTTGGGTCACGAGTTCCCTACTGAACCTATACAAACACATCGATCTTGCTTTTAAAAGAACAATGTACTCAAAATCAAACAATGTACAATGCAGTCATGACAAAAACTATTCTAAGCAGTGGTCGTTGGACTTAGCATAAGACGAGAAGAAAAATGAAATAAAGTAATAGATATAGCTCTTTCAAGAGATTCATGGGCAGTGTATCTCTAGGACCATCTCCCGACATAGCCAACACATCCAGATTTAAGATTGTACGAAGATGAAAGAAAAGAATTCACATTATTTCATTACCAAATAATTACATTATCTTTAGAACCATAGATTTAAAGAATACCTTAAAGTCATCTAGGTCAAGAATAAGTGGAAGGGAGCCAACAGGTGAAATGGGCTCAATCGGTCTCATAGAAGAAATCATGCAAAAAGACAAGCAATTTGATGAATGGGCTCAATTAGTGTCCTGGATCAGCAGCTGATGTAGATATAATGAATAACATTTTTAATTGTTTGACAGTCACATTTCATGTCATAAGAGATCTGATCAGTAGAAAAGAGAACAATTAAAAAACAATATCTTTCAAAGGAAAAAAGAAATGGAAATGTATTCAAAGAGAATGTTTGAGAATGTATTCCACCAAATGATGCTTTCTTCTAGGACCTGCTAAATGCTCTTGCAATCACCTCAACATGTTGAATTTAGAACATTCATCATCAACAGAAAAGGAAGAAATGAACTTAACAACATGACAATAAAAAAGGCCGCGTGCCTGTGTTAAAATATTTCTCCATCTTGTTTAATTTATGTCCATTGTTTGACTGTCATTCAATAAATAGAACTATAGGTAATTACATTCATAGGTAAAGTAAGTGCCCAAGTTCAAACGATCCAAATGGGGCGTAAGCAGAACAACAATTATAGTTCAGTCACACATTTATCTCGTGATCAAGACCATCTGCAGAACGTGGACCTGTTACAAATCCCCACCCTCCTTCCACCCAAATCAGAAAGGGTTTTCCATAGATAAAGCCAAGAAGTTGTGTTTCCTTGTGGAAAATTGTATGTTTCAAACGGTGGAAATGAAGTTCACAGAAAACCGAATGTGCCCATACTTATAGAAGATGGCAATGGAAACTGAAAAGATCTCTATTCGTGGATTATTA
Organism: Cinnamomum chago; assembly: GCA_038049695.1. Classification (NCBI taxonomy): domain Eukaryota; kingdom Viridiplantae; phylum Streptophyta; class Magnoliopsida; order Laurales; family Lauraceae; genus Cinnamomum; species Cinnamomum chago. Next base: position 20,697,726 of record CP142462.1, on the reverse strand, counting down.
TAAGTGATGTGTGAAAGAAAATAACAAGTTATAGTCCCAGTACATCATCGCCTTTGCTATTTACAATAGCATTGAGGGAAAGAATTTCCGTTGTTGTTAATATCTATTTGTGGGCTATTGGGTGGGCCACAATTGTCACTCCCTTTGTGATGAGAAAAGGCAATCGCATCGTCGTATTATCATGTTTTAAATGCTTCAGAAGCTTCAATGTCCCAATCTCCCTCTTTAACTAACACCATCAACTCATCCACCCAAAACTCACACCCACACACACAAACAGAGATAGAGAGATATCTTATAGGAAATTTGAAATAGAGACTAAGAAACAAAACCAAAACATGGAAAAAGAGTTACCTCGTATAGTCTTTCGACGTGCAGGCCCTTAAGAAGCTTTAGATGTACTGATCTCCTCATTTATCTGCAAAAGAACACCATTAACTACTCTCATCAACCAATTACTCTCCAAGAGATTACCATAATTTAACAAACCAAGAACAAATATTCGCAAGCAAAATCTCTCCATGAGAATATAAAAATCATAAAAACCAAATGAAGAAGAAGAAAATTAAAAAACGCATTTCTCAACTGCTAACAATCTTCAACCATAATTTCTAATACATAATGATCTTTCCTGCACTTTCCTGAGAGCAAACCTCTTTCAATTGGATCTGAGAATGTCCACCCAAACAATTGTGATTAAACAATTAAACACACCCATTCCTCTCAAACCCATATCCAAATTTTAGAACAAGTTCAAGATGAGAATGAAAAAAAGGACACCTAGATTGGATTAAGAAGAAGAAAGATAAAAAAATTACAAAAATGGGTAGCATAAGCTAAATTCAAAGTGGAAGACGATACTAATTCAAATCCCATCTATAAATCCAAGAAATCCAAAAATGGGGATGAAATAAAAAATACCCAAGATCCGATTTAGATAGAGAGAGAGAGAGAGAGACCCTCTGCCTCTTCCCATAGTTAATCAACTTAATAAAAAACAAGAGCAAGTAGAAAGATGAACAACATACCTGATGATCCAATCATGATGTCTCTCTCTCTCTCTAAATAGATTTGGGGAGTTATTCGACCTTCAAATAGGCAGGATGAGGGCAAGAGAGAGGAGGGAGCAGAGGAGAAAGAGAGAAGGCGGGATATGAGAAAGTTGGCAAAGAGAAGAAGAACGAAATCATTCGATTGAGGTGCTAGGGTTATAAATCCATGACAATTTCGTTCGCAGAATGAGGGGTAAAAGAGTCCAAAATACCTGTACGAACACCAATACCTGTTTTGCAACACTTTTTTGGTAAAAATCTCATCTTTTTATATATATAGAAAGCTTATGTTGTAGCCCAAAAAACAAAAAGGGGGGGGGGAGCCATGCTCTATGGTTCAGAAAAAAAATACAAATCAATTTAAAAGAAAAAGAAACTTGAAATTGGACGCGAAACTAGACCTGGTACTCGAACTGGAACATGTTTTGAGCCGGAATTGAAACCATCCTTGGGTTAACGGTTCGAGTTCCATTTCTAGTGTGGAACTGGCTTTGATCCGAGCCATTTGTATCCCTAAGTTGAGGTCATAGACCATAAGTTAGAATCCCTAGGCCCTGGCCCAACTTTTGATAGAGAAAAAGAAACCACCCACTGAATTCAGGTTCTATTTCTTGGTGTGTTTTCTTTTTTTTTTTTTTTTTTTGGGTAAGAAGATCAGGTTCTAGTGGACAGTCGATTGCCAGTGATGCCTCAAACCTTGGACCACTCATCCATTATAAGAAATGTGGGCTGGTCTAGGCAAAACCTACCAAGCCCAGCTCTTATTGGGCCAGGACTATGTAGCTTTTGCATTGCTCGAGTCAATGGAGAGCCTTTCTTAATTAATAGTTATCAGTGAATTTCCTATTAAGCACGTATACAAAAGCAATGGTTGGGCCATAATGAGAAAGGCCATCTAAACAATATGTAGCTTTCTTAATAGTTATCAGTGAATTTCCTATCACTTATAACTATTAAGAAAGGCTCTTATTGGGCCAGGACTACGTAGCTTTTGGATGGATTGTGAATTGTTGTAAAGTGAGGTGAAGCATAAAAAAAAGAGAGAATAAAATATAAGGGGTTATAATGATCTTTTATTTTTAGTAGCTTGATAGGGAATCTTTTTTACTTTTGTGTCAGAAGAGGATTCTTTTTTTGAGGCATGCATATGTAGTAGATACCCTTATAGCTAAAGTGGGATTTGTGCTGTCATCCATATTATCTTCATCATCTGTGTTCTTCTGTTCTCTCTCTGCCTAGATTTTTTTCGAGTCATTTTCTGTGGGTTGGGTGGTTTTTATCATCTCAGCTGATACCAACATCTATGGAAAAAGAAGTAAAGCAAAAATAAAAGCCAACCTTGCACAAAGTCTATGAACAGTGATGATGGATCTTGATAAGACTTCCTTTTCATTATTAATTATAATTGTCTTGTATGTGAAAATTTTGTACTTGTATTCTTCTATTTCTCTGCTGTAAATAATATTACAGGAGAGTCTAAAACGAATCATGAGTATTGTATACTATTGAAATTTATAACAAACAGAGTACACATGGGATGCTTGGTTGGCAACCCCACATGTCATCTGGTTATCCAAGATCAATTCCTCGGAGTGCCACTCTTCTCATGTGTATGTGTGCTATCCTTTCCACTTTGTGACTTCATCTTCCCATTTATGTATGAGTTATCTTTCTCATTTTGTTTGCTCTATGTAAAATTTCAAAGAGAGATATCGATTCCATAATTTCACTGCAGTTGTCATGAGAGGAAATCCTCTCAATATACATGTAAATAAGATTACTCAAAATTTAATGACCTAAAATCGGTGATAAACCGCTAAGAATCCAATCAAACCTTATCTGTAACGTCCCCCTCAATTACATAATCTTTTTTGGGAAAGCGTCTGTAGTTGTTAACATAAATAAAATGAAATCATTTGATCTCTGAACATAAGTGGTAATTTTTTAAAATAGAAACAACCATTATGTCTTCCTGGTGATCATCATTTCTCAATGGATCCACACCACTGTCGCAACCGTTTTCTTTTGAGTCGTCAACGCTGGTGACCTATTGGATCAGAACCGTCGCGATTTCTTGTAGAAATTTTTCTCTCGTAATTTGTTGAAAATAGCGAGTTTGTAAGGCTTAGGTACTTGGATGGATGTATTAGAGAGGATGTTTGTAGTTGTTGAGAGAAAAATAAAATTGACGGTTAATGATAGGATCATGCGATTGCAAGATCATCATGAGCCCTGACTTTAATACTCTGAAGAATCTCTAAGAGAGATACCCATTTCATAATTTTATGGTCCTCTAAATTTATACATGTAATAAAAAGATTATTCAAAGCTTAAATTGATCTAAAATCTCTAACAATGCACAAACAATCCAATCTAATCTTATCTCTAACATATCAATATTTATAACTTTCTTGGGTCCCAAAGGCCAGGGTACGAGAAAAAAGGAACATACAAGAATTAAGGCTTTGTTTTTGTGCATAATTACATGTTCCAACATTTGCAAAGATGCAGTTTACAGGAAAATCACTCAAAATCGTGTAATTACAATGGAGTTTCTCTTACTTTCTGAATATAATTTCAGAAGGCACTGCACAACCATGTAAATGTCTACAGTCCAAAACGCCTTGTCTCGTTGCATTTCATATATGGGCCTATTATATGGATCCGAAAATGGCTAAAATATGGAACATAAGGAGGCAAGGGTAATTTTTAAAGTAGTTGAGAGTGATCTCAATGGGTCGAAAACAAGAGAATGAGTTGTATGATGAGGTAGATTTTTTTTCAAAAAGATGAAGAAGGAAATGTTGCAAACATTAAATGGATTCTCAAATGGAAGGAAGAAAGGATTCAAAAAGTTGCTATTTATAACATGAAGTGGGTTCTCAAGAGGATGAAGATAGGATCAAAGTAGGAAATGGGTTTTCTAAAGAAGTCACTAGTATTTTTGTGAAAACGTGCCTATGTGGAATCTCAATGGATTACCAAACAAAGAATGAGTTCTTTGAGGAGATGGATTTTGTCAAGTTGAATTGATCCACAAATGAAGTGGGTCCTCAAAAGGATGTAAACAGGATCGAAGTTGGTGATGTTCCAAATATGAGGTCGGCACTGTATCTGAATATGCAAATCATGGAATCAGCGCAAACTGTAGGTTGTAAATATAGCGGAAGCATGATCTTTAAGAGTTAGCTGCTACAAACGCGATAAGGATTGCGTCGGCTTGAATCAGGCACTAGTTGTGGAGATCTGTGACCGTCTACGAGAGATCAGTCACATGTAATTCACTCTTCAAGATCCAAGGGCAATGATGGACACCCTGGATGTAGAAGATGATGAGGGAGAATAGTAGATCTAGTGGAAGATGTATTTTTGAAAGTTATTCCAATTGATATCTCTCATGTCTATATATAGCCTTTTGGGGCATGAGTGATAATCTCTCTATTCAAGTTCGAATTGAGAGATGATAAAGAATAATAGATTGGATCAAGCTCTCTCAATTTAAATTTGAATGTAGATATGATAAGGTTAGAGAGTTAGATAAAACTCAAACTATTCTTATCCATATCACCATGAGATTCCTTGTGAGGGGTGTCTCTTTGTGAGTGGGGTCCACCCACATGTAAACACAAGTGGGCCCAATCACAAATGCCAACATCTCCCACTCGCACCGAACAAGTTTCATCCCATTAGATCACTAATTTCCATCATCAAATTCCACAAAGTAAAAATGGACCTGAAGAGTGGGACCTCCACGATGCCTATTCACGGAGAGAATGTAAACTAAGTCGCCATCTGACTAGAATACACCAACTCACCGACACATCAGTCTGCCCTAGACACTCGCATGACCACACCGGATTGGATATTGACTCATACCCTTGAGTCATGTTCAACTCACATACGTGCTTATTCAACTTATCGAGTAAAAAAAAAACTCTTTACAAACATTTCTTTTTATAAAATAAGATATTTATACATATATATAATTTAAATATTGTTTGTCTTAAAAATTTTCAAAATACTCGATATAGCCCGGGCTGATAAGTATAGTAAGCACGTATAAAATAGAGTGTGATGTCAAGGGGTCTTCCCATGGACTTACGAGGGTCAGAATCAACCAAGCAGCTTTCCTAGCACGACAGCTCGTAGGCTCCTATGTTGCCGTGGCACAACCGCAGCTAAAGTAGCAATACCGATCTCATCTTTCCAATGTCGAGGTTGGTATAAGGGCACAAGAGCCTCAAGAATTGGTTCACACAATAACCAACTCCAAGCTCAAGAGTCACCTTCGAGACTAACTCTCGCATAACAAATAGGATTCTCATAAGTAGGTCCTTAAACACACATGCCTATAAACACGCGTCGCAGTGTGAAAATGCATTAGTTCCACAACTGAGCCCATGCTAACATTGCACCGATTCACTACTGCGTAAGCAGATCGTCACAAACACAACCACGCTTGGTTTTTAAAACAGGCTATCGGACTTATTAGGGTGTGATTTGTCCAATGACTAATGCTAAGTCTCATTCAGTCTTGTGACCCACATCACCCCTAATGCACACAAGATTGAGTCGGCATTCCGGCCCATACATCTGTACCCACCAATGAGATCCATATTGGCCTAATCAGCATACCATACAAGTGTATGCACCTCCTCCTATCAGTCACTAAGACATCAAGGGCGGTCTTTATCTGTGCGAGTGGATGACCTCACTTGTTTGGTTCCACGTGTGCATATAATACACACGCTTATTGTGTATGTCGCCAATGTAAAGTACATGCACATGCATGAGTGAAGAAATATAACACGCATATAATCACAAACAACAAAAAAAAACTTTTATTAAAACAAGTCCAATACACTCACACTGAAAAAGAGGATTACATATATTGCATTCCCATACGCCTTACATGAATAGCGAATAGTTCTCGTGCCAAGGGTTTGGTCATCAGGTCAGCAATCATTTCCAAAGATGGCGAATGAGATATTGCTATCTCTTTTGCTTCTACTTGTTCACGGATAAAATGCCACTTTCGTTTGATATGTTTTGCCCTCTGATGAAGCTGGGGGTCTTTTGCCAAGCATATAGTAGTTGTACTATATGTTCTCAATGGAATGGGGTCACGGGCAATGGATACTAGTCCCACATACAATAGAAAACGACGAATCCATATGGCCTCCATGGCCGCTAGTGCGCAAGCAACATCTTCGGCCTCCATGGTCGACATGACCGTACACTCCTGCTTCTTACTGGACCATGAAATGACTCCCCCGCCCAGTAAGAATATATATCCCGATGTGGATTTGCTGTCGTCAGGATCATCCGAAAAGGATGAGTCACTGTATGCCAATAAACTCAAGCTACCACCATGTTAGCAAAGAATCATATCTTTTGTGCCCTTTAAATATTAGAAGATTCATTTGACGGCATTCCAATGAGCAATACCTAGGCTACTTTGAAACAGACTAACCAACCCAATCGCATGGCAAATATCGGGGTGTGTGCACAACATAGCATACATTAAACTTCCTACAACGCTGGCATAAGGTATGGAAGCCATTGTTTTTGTTTTAGCATCAGTTTGAGGACATTGCATTACACTCAATTTGCAACCCTTATCAATCGGGGTCTCAACGGGACTAGCATTGGCCATTCTAAATTTTTCTAAAATTTTCTCAATGTAAGTTGTTTGGGACAGGCCAAGAATGCGCTTTGTACGATTCCGTGTAACCCAAAAATGAACTCAGCCTCACGCAAATCTTTCATTTCAAAAATAGTTGACAACCAATTTTTGGTCTCAATTAAAAATCCAATATCATTGCAAGCCAAAAGAATATCATCAACGTAAAAAGTGACAACAACACAAATTTATGTTTAGACCTCTTAATATAAACGCAATGATCTTCGTAACACATGGAGAAACCATTTGACATGATTGTATTATGAAACTTTTTATACCATTGTCTCGAGGATTGTTTAAGGCCATAGATAGATTTATGGAGTTTACAAACTTTATCCTCATGGCATTTTTCCACATATCCTATCGGTTGTTTCATGTATATTTCCACTTCAAGATCACCGTTTAAAAATGCGGTCTTAACATCCATCTGGTGTAGTTCTAAATCCATGTGGGCCACAATAGATAAGATCATGCGGATAGAAGAAAATCGCACCACAGGGGAGAAAGTTTTTTCATAATCCACACCTTCTTTCTGTGTGAACCCCTTAGCCACAAGCCTAGCTTTAAATTTGTGTATGGTCTAAATCGTTGGATTGGTGGTTTGTGTAGTTATATGTTGCAAGTTGTCATCAACTACCAGTTCGATGTTTTAGTAACCGATAGTAATACGTTGTTGTACATAAACATCAATAGGACCAGATGTTTAATTAGTAATTGAGTTGGACCTCAATCTTATATTTGAACCAGGCTTGAATTAAGTGATAAAAAAACCCACAGCCTACTCTGAAAAGGTAGTACTTGAAATTTGCCCAAGTAAGTGAATGGAAGGCATGGGCAAGTGAAGAAAGCTCGGCCCAGCCCAATTGACTAAAAGGGTGGGCTGGAGCCTGACGTGTTTGTGATTAGCTGGGCTGGGCTCGGACCATAAACTCCATTCTATCACAGATCCGTCCCACCAGCTTGATATTGTCCGTTTTGGGCCTTTGACCCGCACGGTTTTGTTTTTGGGCTGGCCTACAGGCGTCCTAAAAGGCCTCATACTGCAATTGGCGGGGTCCTGACTTATAGCGATCCCCACCACTCAGAGGAGAGCCACCCTCGTCTCTGATACCAATGTAGGTTGTAGATGCAGCGGAAGCAGGATCTTTAAGAGCTGGTTGCTACAAACGCGATAAGGATTGCGTCGGCTTGAATCAGGCACTAGTTGTGGAGATATGTGACCGTCTATGAGAGATCAGTCACATGTAATTCACTCTTCAAAATCCAAGGGCAATGATGGACACCCTAGATGTAGAAGATGATGAGGGAGAATAGTAGATCTAGTGAAAGATGTATTGTTGAAAGTAATTCCAATTGATATCTCTCATGTCTATATATAGTCTTTTGGGAGCATGAGTGATAAGATCTCTATTCAAGTTCGAATTGAGAGACGGTAAAGAATAATAGATTGGATCAAACTCTCTCAATTTGAATTTGAATGGAGATATGATAAGGATAGAGAGTTGGATAAAACTCAAACTATTCTTATCCATATCACCATGAGATTCCTTGTGAAGGGTATCTCTTTGTGAGTGGGGTCCACCCACATGTAAATACAATTGGGCCCCATCACAAATGCCAACATCAACCCTATTGGTATTTGATAGAATCGATCGACTTTCATGTGATGTCGGACTTTTCGTCCTCGAGAAGAAGTAAGGATTGACATAGGCCAGACCCACAAAGCCCAGTTCGTAATGGGACAAGACTATTTGGCCTTTTGTACAGATCTAGTCCTTGAAGAGCCTCTCTTGCATGTTGTTAGCGTTAGATTGTATGTCTTCAATACGGTGGATAATACGAATAAATTGATTGATTTTATTAATTATAATTTACGATTTCATGCTTTATTCAACTGCTATAATAGGCTGAAATCCTTAGATGGTAGGGGGCGAAAACATCATCCGCTAATTTTTTCCTTGTCCACATGAGTTGACATGGATGGGACATCTGTGATATCAGCCAACATGGGAGAAGAAAGAGACCACGAGATTTATGCATGTGAGACTAGGAGCTAGATTCATGTATGCGCGTCTCAGAAATGGGTTTAGGGGAGTGAAGTCGTGGTATGGGTGCAGGGGTTGAGGACTTACATTTTGGATTTTACGAGTCACGTTATTTTGCCAGAGAAAAAAAACCACTTTTATCTCTTGTCAGTTTCAAAAAAGATAAAAAAAAAAAAACCTGAACACCTAGCTGTCAGGATTTGGACAGCGGCATAGTTGATATTCCAACTAACCTTACCTACAGCCCGCGCAATCTCATGAAATAAATGACTTAGTCGGTGGATAAAGTTGTTCAAACTTACAGCTATGCAGAGTCTATCAAGTGGTCCGTCCATGGCTGTGATAAGAGATTGGGAGGGTAGATGGAGTTAGCTTTGTGGAAGAAGAATATAGAGAATTAAGTAGATAACTTAAGGCGACCTGGTGTGAGATAAAAATCAACAAGGCGACCCTCCTTGCTTTTACTTTTCTTTTTCAAGTTTGGTTCCCTTTGTCTTTTTCTTTTTTTTAATCAATGTAATCTTTATTTTGAGTGGATATACACCATAAAGTGGGCATACATGTCTGCTATGGGCCAATTCTTTGAACCCCACTGGATCAAACTCTCCTGAATGGATGTATTCCTAACATCAAACTCACCAAATGAGATTCTTTTTTAATATTTTTTTTCTTGGCTGCACGGTAGATTTAGAGTCGCACACCTATGTCATACCAATGGGTTTTATATTTTATACAATAAATACAAACAATGTGTAAACTCTCTCAACTAATCTTCTCAACTGGGGGAAAAAAAATTATGGGGATACACTACCTTGAGCCTTCTCATTTTCCCTCTTCTTTCTCCGGGCTAAGTAGTTGTTTCTCGTTGAAAGGAGATTCTAGAAAGAGTACTCGGAGGGTACCTGACACCGACAGAAGAACGTGTTGCACAATCGTCTCCTCTGGCTGTGGCTGGTAAATAGTAAATGTACTGTACGTATTGTACGGGCGATCTAACAACCAAGAGCCAGATCAGCAGATAGATATACGGTGGATGTTTGATTTTCATTCGATACAGAATAGTGACCTCTTTCCGGGACGTCCAAAAGTTTTGCTGAAATTTCCTGAGTAACTTGACATGCTGGACCTACTTGAAACACGTAATAATGTAAGTACAGGCCCCGCCCATTGATAACTATTGGGATTGTTACTCTGCATATAAGATTTATTGGGATAACTTGGGTCAAGTCAATACGTCCAGTTAAGCTAGACCTCTCTTTAGTCATTGACAAATGACAATCCAGCTGTAGTTTTTGGACTGCGGACATGAAGGTGGCCAAACATTAGAAATTTCAAGCCATGGGCTAGAAATTGGAAACTTGCTTTTCGTTCACAAATCAAGACTTAGCCTTCTTGTCCACGATACATATGATAACTTGGTTGAGCCCATATGCCGGTCAAATTAGACAGGTTACATACAGGTTGGGTTGCATGTAAGTTAAGATTTTCCATTTCCTAGTGGCAAACAGTTCAGGTTGGGAGGGAAATCTGCAAGTTGACACCCGAATTGTAACTAATCTTATTATTAGATGGGACCAGACCCAGCTCCACCCGCTTGTGCAAGGCAGGAATTGTTGGCCCGCATTTGATTTGTGGCCGGTCAAAGGCGGGTCATATTACACAGTCAGATGTGGGGAAAGATCAGTAGTTAGATTGAAGTAAAAGCGGATACCTGATTCTCCGAGTAGACAGAGGTTTCGGCCTGAGAAAAACTGGGTTTGGGACAGACCCAGCTCCACCCGCTTGTGTAGGGCAGGAATTGTTGGCCCGCATTTGATTTGTGGCCAGTCGAAGGCGGGTCATATTACACAGTCAGATGTGGGGAAAGATCAGTAGTTAGATTGAAGTAAAAGCGGATACCTGATTCTCCGAGTAGCCAGAGGTTTCGGCCTGAGAAAAACTGGGTTTGGGACCTTCTTTAAATTCCGATGAATATACGGCCTGATAAAAACTGGGTTGGGACCTTCTTTAAATTCCGATAAATATACGAGTCTGGTTCCGGGACGTAAATGGGTTCGGTTTGAGAATCAAGTAGGTTCCAACCCTGGGGACTCATGTAGCAAAAATATAAATAAAAGGAACCATGCTCAATGGTTCAGAAAAAGAAAAGAACAAATCAAGTAAAAAAAAAAAAGAATGTTGAAATTGGACCCGAAACTAGACCTGTTACTCGAACTGGAACATGTTTTGAGCCAGAATTGAAACCATCCTTGGCTTAACGGTTCCATTTCAATTTCCAGTGTGGAACTGGCTTTGACCCCGACCCCCCCCCCCCCCATTTGTATCCCTAAGTTTAGGTCATAGACCATAAGTCTGAATCCCTAGGCCCTGACCCAACTTTTCATAGAGAAAAAGAAACAACCCACTAAGATTAGGTTCTATTTTTTTTTCCCCCGATAAGAAGATCAGGTTTTAGGGGACAATCGATAGATGTCTGTTCCCCAGTGATGCCCCAAAACTTGGACCACTCATCCATTACAAGAAATGTGGGCTGGCCTAGGCAAAACTTACCAAGCCCAGGTCTTATTGGGCCAGGACTATGTGGCCTTTGTATTGCTTGAGTCGATGGAGAGCCTTTCTTAATAGTTATCAGTGAAAGAATGACATTATTTATAAGAAAAACAACGACAGCATGAAGGTTCCCTAAACATTATGTGTTAAAAAATTAATTATGGGTAGTATTTTCATGGTAACATAACCTTTTAGCTCGGTTTATGTCACGTAAAAATGTCCATTGTGCTTCAGTGGTGATCAATGTTATTCGTTTTTAGAATCCATCACTGTTGCATCCCCATTCAATTTAAACTTTGTTAAAGCCTGTGATGCACTAGATAACGTACAGTTGTCGAGATTTCTCCTAAAATCATGAGGTAATGTGGCTTAGAGAAAAAGAGGAGATTAAGGCTTGGATTAATGTGTAGATCTTATCAAAATGAGCATGCAAGCGAAAATGGATCGATTGAGTTCAAAAAGCTCGAAACAATATTGGCCATCTATTCTAGTCAAAAGATTTGACCACAAATTGCTCTGCTTGACCCAACCCATTCAAAGCGAAAGCAGGAAAAAAAGAGAGGAAAGGACAACACTAATGGTTAATAATGTTTGGATGGACTGCGAATTGATGTAAAGTGAGGTGAAGCAAATCAAATCAAAAGTGAATAAAATATATAGTGTTATGATACTCTTTTATTTTTAGTTATTTCGATTGGGTTTTTTTTTTACTTTTTGTGTAAAAAGATGATTTTTTTTCCTTTTTTTGTCATTTAATAGAGAAAGGAGGTTGCTTTTTTACTATATTTTTTTTAAAAGAATGAGGAAATTTTAAATTTGTATACTTTTGATATGACCCCTTGATCTTTTCTTTGTATGGTTAATGGAGGCTTTACCATACTTTAAGTTTACTAATAAAGTGCCAAACACTACCTCATCGTATCCAAGTTAAAAATAAATAAAATAGTTAATTTTAATTAATTTTAATCATTTTTTAACATAAGTTTCAATTATCATCAAATGCAATATTAAGCATCCAGTAAATTGAGATGTGAAAGAAAAAACCCAGGAAAGTAAGGATTCTTCTATAACTATCGTGAAGTCAAAGAAATAGTACTGCAGAAGCACTATGCTGTCAGGATTCAAAAGTTTAAGTAGATTAGCTAGTTGTCATGGACTAGGTGGAAATTTCCACGAAAGATACAAACATGACCATCATTTTCATTTGTAAGTGGAAGTTGAACGATTCAATGAATTTCACTCTCGACTCGAGAGACATTGGGGCATTATTTATTTATTGGGACGAAACGAGGATCTTCGAGTGGATTCAAGCTTGCATGCCACACCCATTTTCTCCCTTCTCTCAGTAGAGCTCTCTTTGATCAACAACGAAAAGTCCATAACTCTCTGAGAGAGGGAGAGGGAAAAAAAAATGAAAGGGCGTCATTTATTATTGCTTTCTTTTCTTCTTCTTCTTGCAGGGACGACTCTTCCCAAGGGTGTTGCTCGAGCAAACTCAGCCTTAGTAGAGGGGCTCAATAATGAAGACCGGCCTTTTGCCATTTCTGAAAAAAATAGAATGTTTAAAGGTGATTGTGTGATTCGTAGATCACTTCAGTATGAAGGGCCGGGTACAGGTGATCATGGTCTAGTGCCAGGGGGGCCGCCAGGATCAGCGCCGTGATATTGGAGGTGATCTCTCTTACTCGCTTCGATCTTTTTAAAGTCTCACGTTTAAATTGAACTCCCTTTTAAAGTGTTCATTTGGAGTTTTTTGTTTGGTGAAAGGTTTAATAAACTCCTTGTTGGTGAAAGGTTTAATAGCAAGTCTCTTTGTTGCATCTGGCAGCTAGCTCTCGTAAACTGTTTACTTGTATTATCTAACAATTTCAAAAGCCTCTGCATTATTTGTTCTTACTCAAACCTCTCTTGACACAGCATTATTACAAAAAAAGAGAAGTAGATTAGTAAGGACAGGCTCTCTTCAAATATATAAATCTTGCCCTTTTTTTTCACCAATCAATCCTTAACCCACATGAATTATCTTCTTAGCTGACAAATGAATGACTGTTTGATGAGATAGAGTTCTTTTCAAAGGAATGAAGAAGGAAATGTTCCAAACATTAAATGGATTCTCAAATGGAAGGAAGAAGGGATTCAAAAAGTTCCTATTTATAATATGAATTGGTTCTCAAGAGGAAGAAGATAGGATCAAAGTAGGAAATGGGTTTTGTAAAGAAGTCACCAGTAATTTTGTGAAAAAGTGCATATGTGGAATCTCAATGGATTACCAAACAGAGAATGAGTTCTTTGAGGAGATGGATTTTGTCAAGCATATAAACTTTCAAATAATTTCCATAAAATCACCGTAAACATGAAAAGAAGAAATCCTCCCAATTTATACACGGTAATATCCATATTATTCAAATTCAAACCCAGTCCAAAAATCTCTAACAAATATCTATTTTATCTCTAATAACCAAACCAACATAATCCTATCTCTAACATCCCCCCTCAATCACATGATTGTTTTAGAGAAAAATGATCTGTGATTGGTAACATGAAAATAAAACCCTTTGATCTTAGAAAGACAAATCACTTAAGATTTCTTTTAAATGATTTTTACGTCTTCTTGGTAATCACTGTTTGTCCGTGGATCCATCGTTGTCGCAACCTGTTCTTTTTTATTATGTCGGTGTCGGCGGCCCACTAGATCAGATCTGTTGCGATTTTTTCCAGAATATTCGATCATGCAATTTGATGAAGTTGACGAGATCGTAAGGCTTGAGTTGATGGATGGATAAGAGATGATGCAAGTGATGATGATAATTGTAGAAATGCGGAAATGGGGTCGTACCGACTAGATCACAGGATCATTGCCGGGCCCCGGCTCTGATATAATAAAGAATTTCTTTAGCTAACCATTCATACCAAAACCTCAAGGCATTAGTCGAGGCATCTAGCGAAAATACTTTTTAACATTCCCCTTTGGGTGGAGCCCACTCTTCAACACTCCCCCTCAAGTGGAATCCGGTCAGTGTACTTTTTGGAGACATGCATTTTTTTTTTGTTCCGAGTCGTTTCTCCTGCGATTTGAACTCGCTCAGTTGGCTCTGATACCATATAAACTTTCAAATAATTTCCATAAAGTCACCGTAAATATGAAGAGAAGAAATCCTCCCAATTTATACACGGTAATGCCCACACTCGTCAAATTCAAACCCAATCCTAAAATCTCTAACAAATATCTATTTTATCTCAAATAACCAAACCAACCCAATCCTATCTCTAACAAAGCAGATAGAGAAGGTATTATTCGGAAAATGAAGTGGGTTCTCGAGAGGAAAAAAAATGAATTGTCCCACATATGAAGTGGGTCCTCAAAAGGATGTAAACAAGATCGAAGTAGGCGATGTTCCAAATATGAGGTCGGCTCTATATTTGAATATGCAAATCATGGAATCAATGCAAACCCTATTGGTATTTGATAGAATCCATCGACTTTCATGTGATGTCGAACTTTTTGTCTCCGATAAGAAGTAAAGATTGACATAGGCTAGACCATCAAAGCCCGGCTCGTAATGTGCCAACACTATTTGGCCTTTTGTATAGATCTAGTCCATGAAGAGCCTCTTGTATGTTCTTAGTGTTAGATTGTATGTCCTCAATCTAGTGGATGATGTGAATAAATTGATTTATTTTATTAATTAATTTATGATTTCATGCTTTATTCATGTGATGAATTGTATTTTTCTATATGATCGCACATAACTGATATAAACCGACATGATAGTTCATGAAATGAACTGAAGCCCACAAGTATATTAAATGGAATCCATGTGTGTGGATGAGATTCACACATAAGATATACTTGAAGTAATTTCACAAATAGTGATGAGACTGGGCATCTCATATGAATAAGGTTGTAGCACCTCAGTCACTATGAGATACTGTGGCTTGTCTCAACCATTAGAGTGTAAGACTCTGGATTGTTGTGCTAGTATATTGGATGTACTGAAGGACCATGAGTAGCACCTTATGCAATTCTGTCTTTGATTAAAGACTGCTCTCATAATTTCCAAGCAATAGGCTCTTAATCCTCATAGATTAATCAACTGAGTTTCTACTATGCATTTACTTTGAGTTATCCAAGAGTGATGCCAACTGTAGGTTAACACCTCGGAATCTTGGGTACGTGATAGTGGGATTGTGAAAATAAATAATTCTTAAGATGGAATCTATCCTCTAAGAGAGAATTATCCCCTTGTGCCAATTATCATTGGTAAGTGCGCACCCATCTCAATTAAGAAATAATTGGATGGTATTGATGATTATTGTGATTAATTAGGTCACAAGGATAATAAGATGTGAATATAATTTTGTTAGATAGATTTATCTAATAGATCAATGGATATAATTGATGCAGGGGCCTACTTGTAGTAACTGGGAAGATTGGGGTTTTCTTGTAAATATTCCTAAGACCGGAGTTCAATTACATTTATGAAGTGGACTTATTGGCAATTAACTATTGTTCCAGAGTTCACAGGAGATGTGGGGTCCATATTTTCAGATGGAGCCAGATTTTAAGGAATCCCTAGTGGTCTAAAAAGAGAACGTTATGACCAATTGAAACTCTTAAGGAAATGAGTAGTATGATATATACTAAGAATAGAAGTGAGACTTCTAATTCGGGACAAAGAGGAGGTGCTCCATAAACTATAAATAAGAGGAGAGGGATGGGGATCTATACACACAATCTCATAAGTCGTCTCCCTCTCTCTCCTCTGGTTTCTTTCTATAGTGCTAGGGTTTTCTTCTTCTTAGAGATCCCATCATTCTCTTCGAGAAGTTCTCTACTAGAGGGTCATAGCATAGAAGAATACAAAAGGAAAGGAGATCAAGTTCGCGAAAAGAGTTTTCATAGAGATCAAGTATTCAAGTTCTCAATTTGAACGCAACTAAGCTCCAAGGGTATAGATCTACAACGTCTTTAATTTAGTAGATTTTGTTGCATTTGCTTTTTTTTGTTTTCTTCATCTATCTTCTTGATAGATCATTGATCTTAATAGTTGAGACTAGGTTTTTAAATTTCGAAATTGGGTCCTCAGCCTTTTGGGTGCTTGATCCCTGCTTTGAGTGGGTCAAAAGTTTTTAAAACTCACCTAGAAGACCCACCTCCTTCCAACAATTGGTATCAGTGCAATCCCTAAATTCCCATCGCTTCAAATCAGTTTTCAAGATCTAACCTCTAAATGAGATGTAGAGTGGATGGATCTAGGGTTGTGAAGTATCAATTTTTTATTTTTTTCCTGTATCTTAGCATTATATCCAGTCTTCAGCTTTGGGACAACATGGGTAGAATCCCGGTTTTCAGCAAATCCGTGCGACGGGCGCTTGAGCGGGCTCCACCCCACTCGAGAAGACCTAGTCTCTACGAGTTGGGCGCTCGAGTGGGTTCCAGCCAGCTTGAGCGGACCTAGTCTTTGTGGAGTGCCCGCTCGAGCGCACATGTCGCTGCTTTTTTTTGCAGCTCGAATTTCTGTCATGAGATGACAGATGGAGTGGTTCCTAGCCCATCCCTTCTGTGATTTTGGTTGTATCTGATACTAATCTTGCAGGTTTTTGTCCTCTCCATGTGGCCCTACCAACTTTTATTTTTGTCCATTTATTGGTTATTTTGGGCAGTTTGTGAAAGGTATCATGGTTTCCTTGGTTTTCTGCGAAATGGCAAGGCATGATGGTTTCCATAATCCCTTTCTATTTCCATTAATAGACTTCCATGTAAATCTCAATTTTGAGATATAGGAATTTATGTAATTTTCAGTTTGTAAATTCCGGTGGGGTTTCGAGACAAGATAGTTGGTGATGATAGACTCTTAACCAAAGAGTCTGGTGATGACCAAAGAGCTTGGAGATGCTTAAAGAGTTTGAGGCATCCCAAAGAGTTTGGAAATTTGAGAAGTCCAAGACATTCTTTCCACATTGGGCCACGTGGAGGAGAGAACTTACTGAATTTAGATTTTCTAGTTTTGCATGGATACTTGCTTTATTGAGATTTTCTATATTTTGCATGATTTCTTGCTTTATTTAGCATGTTTTGTTAGTTTCCAAAATCTATCCAAATGTAACACTCCGACCCGCCTTAATTTCGTTTGAGTTAATTAATTGAGATTAGTATCTTAATGGATGTTTTGAATGTATTTGGGCTTGATCAGGCAGAATTAGTTGGATTTGACCATTTACTAGGTAGACTATGACCTTTTGGGAGTGTTTTTGGTTTATATGTGGATTTAGATTTTTATGGGTTTTGGGTGCATTGCATAAAGCATAGCATGGGCTTTGATTTTCGTGTTTTGACCCAATGCATTCGGATCCAATCTGGCCCATTTAGTAGCCAAAAAGCCTCTTTTTGAAAATTATGTAACTTAGTGGGACTTGCATGCAAACCCCAAAAAAATCCTCATTTAAAACTCCATTCCAAAAAATTTCTCCTTCTTCATTTATTCCAACTGAGTCTCTTATTCTCTATTTCTCTACAACTTCTCCTTCTTCTCCCCCTCATCTCTTCTAAATCTAGAGCTTGCATGTGAGATCCCTCAACTCCATCTTCTTTAAGTACTCCTCCTATACCCACTTGATGGTGTGATCTTGAGAGAACTTCATCTCTCTTGCATGTGAAGAAATCCATCTCCATTACATCTTCCTACTTCTCTACAACAAGGCCTTCAACTCTCAAGTCAAGGACAGCCTTGTTTTCATTTCTCAACACTTTTGGTAAGCTTTTTTATTCAAGACTCATGTCTCCTTGTTCAAATCCGAATTTGGAAGGCTATATTGGTGTTGCATATGGATTTCAAGCTCAATCTTTTCATTCACCATTGTAGGGCTTCATCTTCTCCATTATATTTGGGGGTTTTTTTTCTTTTGGAGAGCTTCTTTGGGCAATAGAGCTTGATTTTTAGCTTGGATTGTCATTATTAGCTTCAAGAACCATAAGACAAGTAATCATTTATAAAAATGTGCATGTTTTTATCTATTTATGATTCTTGCAATGGATCTCATTCTAGATTACTCAATTTCAGCTCATTTTGTTTCTTGCTTAAAAATTGGTTTTAGATTTGTAAGTGGTTATGTGAGAGATTTTGTCATTTGTTGGTTCTCTTGTTGGACATGTTGTTAGGAGGTTTGGAATGAGCATTGGAGAGTCATTTTGTGTACGAAAATGTCTCATGGAAGGCCTAAGGCATTGGAGCTCAAAGTACCCACAAACAAGGTCATTCTGGGCTCTGTTCGCATGAAGGGAGTCACCAGGCCGCTAACCGACCTCACCAGTGGTTACTTTTACCGAGAGCACAAGTCTTGACAGCTCAGAACTCAGTCAAAAGGCGGCTGGCCGAGTGGTGACCGACCTGGATACTCAGCTAGCCGACTACTAGCCGACTGATGAGTTTAAACGACCATAACTTTTGATCCGTATGTCCAATTTTTGAGTTCTACATATCGTTGGAAAGCTCTTGGAATGTAGAATTCATCGGTCCATATAATTTTATGATTAGAGGTTATGGAAGGTAGGGGATATCTGAATAAATAAATTTAGCCTTATAACTTATGCTACCCACATCGTACTTAGGTGAACCGGGTGTGGTTTTGTTGGAATCAGTTAATAGGATTCTCAGGTGCTTATGGACCTAGTTATGAACCTTAGCATTGGATCCTTGAACCCTAAATCATTCCCAATAGACTTGTAATTCATGTGGGTGCGGTGTGAGCAACCGTACACCCACAAGGAACCTCTTGTTCTTCTTATTTATGATCCAAACCAAATGCGTTATACTAAGAGATTCGGCATCTAAATTAAGTAACGCCAAGGGTTCCTTTGTAGGCCACTAACGTCGGAATCATATCCTTAGTACTACATCGAGTTGGACGGTGAAGACCACGAGTGTTCCCAAGACCACAGGATTGGATTGTTTCATATCTTGATTCCGTCTATGATTTATGTACATACACTGCATTCCATTACCAGTATTCCCGTATGACTTGATCAAACGTATGTTTAATTATTGATATCTTGTTAGGTACCTGTTCATGTTAATTTCGCTTCCGTTTCTGTTCAGCTACAATTATGATAAGTCTTGATTATGCACCCTGCTATGATTTGATTTGTATATGTTCTATTATTTTGTACATTTCGTTCCACGAGTCGGCACCACTTGGCTTCGACTCTATCTAAGTCAGACATGGCTAAGTGTGGGTTTAGTTAATTTTTTGGCCCTCTGCAGATGAGATTATATTCAAAGGGTTGACCAACACCCTAGGTCCACGATGGAGAGTTTCGAGCCCTCTATCTCCTTGTGGCACCATTCTGTTCTATGATATTTTCTGCTCTCACTTTATATTCATGTTTACATTGTTAAATTAGGAGAATATAGCTAATGTGGACGTGCCATTTAGTTCTGTTATTGTGTATATCTGTCAATTATGATTCGTACGTCTCATGCTTACTCATGCTCAGATTTGCCTAGTGTTCATACTTTGACCACTTATGATTTATATATGTCTACCTACTCATTTGTCACATGTTATATGATTTATATCTGTTTATCTTGCTTACCCTAGTCTAATGGTACCGCACTTGGCGTTACAGGTGAGTACCTCGATGCCACGAGGAGGAGGAATCTCCCCGTCACATGGCTGAATGGACTTCTGATGACGTCTTATAGACATGTACACGCTGAGTTGGACGTAAAATGACCCATGGATTGTGGCTTGGATTGCCACATCTTTTGTTATAGTTTATGAACTTGTTTAGTCTATGGCTTATAAACCTGAACTTAACTTGCTTCTTTCTCTCTCTATCTCTAGCTCTTAAACTTGATCCTTTAATCTATGCTCATGAACTATTATGCTCTATATCTTGATGGATATGATATTATTTGTTTACAATTGGATAGTTATTTGATAAAATTATACAGGTGAAAATACATATACATGGAAATTTGAACCTCACACGTGATATTCTGTGAGTGAATCCCGTCCGTGGGGACGAACGGTCAATGAATTTGACTCGAATCCCCATGCGAGAGTAAATCGCTCCACAAGATGAGTGCATTCTCGGGTTGGGGTGTGACACCAAACACAACTATCATGGTAATTGGTCAAATCAATTTAATGTTTTGGAAAGGGTTCTAAATAAGAAATTAGTGTCGGTGCACCCATGAGATGGACCCGCTGGAAACACTATTCTTGTTAACCGTACTTTCCATTGTTTTAGATTTGACTTGGATGCAATTATTATTCTTATCAATAAATGATTTGATGTTTATATTATTTGGGCATTTAGACCTAAAAGAAAATACTACATACTAAAATATTAAGTGGGAGCAGGGCATTTAAATTTAGAAATCCCCATGGTTTTCGATTGTATGTCCATTGTTAGGGAGGCAGGTGCATCGCGCCATCTGATAATGGCCGTTCCCCACAGAGGGCATTTGTTTTAGCTGGTTACTAGATATGGATCTCCTTAGGATAGCGTTGGTGAGACAGGGTAGGGGTGCTACTCGTAACGGTTGTCATGCAATGCTAATCGGTGGGTCACACTTAACTAAAATAATGATGTAGTATCACCAAGGATTTGCCTCATGTATTTTATAAACCAAAGTTTAATCGGAAGTCACATGTTATTTGGTATGAGATACCTAGAAAATAATGGGTGATAGGGGATAATGGAATATTAGTCTTGGACCTATATTAGACTGATATTGATCCGCTCAATCTAAGGAGCATCTGCTCTCCCCAAAGCGGCTTGACTTGAGGGATTGGAATTCTGATGCATTCTGAATTTTAGTGGTTAAAGGAATTCATAAATTTGGTAGAACGCAAAACCCTTATGTCATTTAAATTTATTAATTGAATGTATGGTTGTATGCAACAGTTTTTCAAGCATGAATTCATCTACCTTCAATCCCCTGGCGACCATCCCATACCAAAATAAATTGGTGGGATCCAATTATATGGACTGGAAGAGAAACATGGATATTGTTCGGACCGTTACAGGGTTCAAGTCTGTCCTCGCAGAGTGCCCTCAGGAACCTATGCCAGATGCGCCCTAGGATCAGGAGGACCTTTATACCAAATGGTTGAAAGATGACAAGATGGCAAGATGTTACATGATGACATCTATGTCAAGTGTATTACAACACCAACATGAATCCTTTAAGACTGCATCTGAGATTATCTCTAACTTAAAGGAGATGTTTGGGGGACCAAGGTAGGGCTGCTAGACGGGCACCCATGAAGATTGTAATAATGAGCACTAAGATGGCTGAAGGGACCTTAGTTCAGGAACACGTTCTAAAAATGATGGACTTAGTGAAAAAGTTGGAGGTCCTAGGTGCTGAGATTGATGCAGAATCTCAGGTTGATATTATCCTTGAGTTGCCGCCAAACTCATTTAAAATTTTCAGGCCCAACTATAACATGAATACAATGAGTTTGACTTTAGTTGAGCTTTCTAGCCAGACGGTGGCAGCGGAGGGTATAATCAAACAACCAAATGCCAATATGACAAAAAAAGTCATTTGTCAGGTCCAAGCTGAAAGGCAAGGGCCAAAAAAGCAAAAAGAAATCAGTCCCCAAAGGCCAAAGGGTGGATGCTAGTCCTAATGGAGGTATGGCCAAAACTAATAAGGGCTCGGGTGCTAAGCCCAAGGGAAGGTGTTTCCATTGTGGTATGACAGGGCTCTTGAAGCAGAATTGTCTTGATTATCTATCAAAGAAAAAGACCACCAGTATGATTGAGTCACTTATTTCTGAAATTAGTTTTGCAAATCGTACTTCAGAATCCTGGTGTGTTGACTTCGGTGCAACTAATCACATCTGTAATTCATTACTGGGGTTCTAGAAAACCAAGAGGTTTAGTCACGGCAAGATCATTGTCAACTTGGGATTGGATGTTAAGACAGAGGCTATTAGTGGGAGTGCTTACTTTATGTTAATCTAATCCAAAATTAATTTTGTCATACATTCTATATGTGCCATCTTTAAGGTGGGATTTAATTTCAGTTTCAAGTTTAGTGAATAATAGTTATTATGTTAACTTTGGTACTGAAGTGGTTATAAAGAGGAATGATAACGACTTTATATTTGAATTAATGGAATTTATCATTGGTAAGTGCGCACCCATCTCAATTAAGAATTAATTGAATGGTATTGATGAATACTGCGATTAATTTGGTCATAAGGATAATAATAAGATGTTGATCTAATTCCGTTGGACATATTTATTCTAATAGATCTATAGATATAATTAATGGAGGGGCCTACTTGTAGTAATTGGGAAGATTATAGTCATCTTTTCAATATTTTTAAGACCAGAGTTCAATTGTATTTATATAGTGGACTTATTGATAATTAACTGCGGGTTTGGAGATCACATGAGCTGTGGGGGTCCAGATTTCCAGTTGGAGCCAGACTCTAAGGAATCCCAAGTGATTCCCATGCTAGCCCTAATAAGAGAAAGTTACTAATCCAATTAGGGAAAGGATGATGGATATATATATTAAGAATAGAAGTAAGACTTCTAATTCTAGACAAAGGGGAGGTGCTCCATAAACTATAAATAAGAGGAGAGGGTTAGGGATCTCTATACACAATCTCATAAGCTACTCTCTCTCTCTTCTTTATCTCTCTCTCCTTTGGTTTCTTTCTAGAGTGCTAGGGTTTTATTCTCCCTAGAGATCCCATCATTCTCTTTGGAAAGTTCACTACTAGAGGGTCATAGCATGGAAAAACACAAAGACAAAGGAGATCAGATCCGCAAAAGGGGTTTTCGTAGAGATCAAGTATTCAAGTTCTCGATTTGAGCGCAACCAAGCTTCAAAGGTATAGATTTACAACCTATTTAATTTAGTAGATCTTGTTGCATGTGCTTGTTTGTTTTTCTTGATCTGTCTTCTTGATTGATCATTGATCTTAATGCATGAGACTAGGGTTTAGATTTTGGGATTGTGTTTTCAGCCTTTTGGGTGTCTGATCCCTACTTTGAGTGGGTCAAAAGTTTTTGAAACCCACCTAAAAGGCCGACTTGCTTCCAACAGTTAGTTGTTTGTTAACGAGGGCATCATTAGTATGTAACCCAAATCCACCAATCCCAGCTCATAACGGGCTAAAACTATTTGGCCTTTTGTACTTATCTAGTCCATGAAGAGGCTTTCATGTAAGTTGCTAGTTGATAATTAATGATGGAATTATTCGTTAAAGAACAAAGACGGGTTTAAGTTCCATTTAATCAATGAAGCTTTTAACATTAGTAAGCAATTATTAGTGAAGTATATAAAGATAATTGATT
The DNA here is from genome assembly GCA_038049695.1 of Cinnamomum chago. Lineage (NCBI taxonomy): Eukaryota > Viridiplantae > Streptophyta > Magnoliopsida > Laurales > Lauraceae > Cinnamomum > Cinnamomum chago. Next base: position 20,674,068 of record CP142462.1, on the reverse strand, counting down.
TGAATTTTTTTCCTAGAGATATTTCATGATATAATTTGGGGGTTTTTGGCATATTAGATCTCTTTAAATTCAATTTTTCCAATTTCATGACTGAAATTTAGATAATGTAATCAGAGTCGCTTGACTCTGGTCAATATTTTTTTTTTTTTTTTTTGCACCATATATGATATCACTGGATTTATCAATTTCTGTATCAAACACTTTTTACAACCATCAAGCGAATTCATTTTTTTTACGGAACATGAAAAGTGATATCTTGTGAAAAGTAAATACACATTTGACCACCATGTCTCGAGTCCTATTGTTTGAAAATTTATTTCTTAAGATGCTGCATAAAAGCCATGACATCATGGGATTTATAATCAATTTCTGTGACATGCACTGTTCTGATCTGTTAGATTGTGTGGTCTTAATCCATCAGTTGATATAATAAATTGATTAATTTCTTTATTTATCAATAAAATCATGCTTTCCTTTCATGAGATGAATGGTGATTTATTACTTAATGCACATGACCAATACATGAGATGAATGGTGATATATTACTTAATGCACATGACCAATACATATGACATAATGGTTCATGAGATGAACCGGGTCCCATTAGTATATTAGATGTGATATATGTATATGGATGAGATCCACATACGGGAGATATGTGTCGCAAATTTTATACTTAAAAATATCTTCACAACCATTAATGAGACTAGGCGTCTCATCTAATAAGGTTGCAACACTTTGATCACTATGAGATAGTGTGATTTGTCTCGATCATCAGAATGTAAGATTCTTGATCATAGTGCTGGTATATTGGATGTATTAAAGGACCATGAGAAGCACCTTATGAAATACTATCTCGATTTAAGGACTGCTCTCATAATTCCCTAGTAATAGGCTCTCAATCTTGAGACATTGATGAACTCAAGTTTCTATCTATTCATTTGCTTTGAGTCACCAATGAGTGAGGCCAACTGTAGGTCAACACCTCGGTGTCTTAGGTACTTGGTAGTAGGACTGTGGGAACATGTGAGAACATCCAATGGTCAAGATGGAATCTATCTATATTATCCCCTTGTGCCAATTAATGGATTTGTCATTAGTAAGTGCGCACCCATCTCGATTAAGAGTTAATTGGATGGTACTAATGATCACTATGATTAATTGGGGCTCAAGGATAATAAGATGTGGATCTAGGATTGGATGGGACAGATTTATTCTAATTGATCCATGGATATTGATAGAGGGGTCTACTTGTGGTAATTGGGAAGTTTATGATCTTCATTGTAATTTATTCCTAAGACTGGAGTGCAATTGCATTTATATAGTGGTGTTATTTGCAATTAACTGTGGGCCCGGATTGCACATGAGATGTGGGGTCGCGTGTCCCAGTTGGAGCCAGCTTTCTAAGGAATCCCTAGCGGTCCCCACGCTAGCCCAAGATATTTGAAAGATTCTATTCTTACTTGAATTCTAAAAAGGAAGGAATTAGAAAGTTACTATTTCTATTTGAAGTGGAACTTCTAATAGTGGTAATAGTAAGCTACTAATTTGTGTGGAAGTATGACTTCTAATGCAATTAGTAAAAGAGTGTAAAGATTTTAGTTGGCTAATTCATAGGTGTTTGGACAAAACTAGGTTTCTTTAATCATGTATTGAGTCTAGGAAAGGACTGCCAAGAGATTAAAATGGAAAGATTTCCAAAGAGTCTGAATTCTGAAGATTTAGTATGGTCGCTCGAGCGATCATAAATTCGCTCGACCGTTCAAGGTTCTGAAATGAAGTTATGAAGACAGTAAGAGGTTCGCTAGATGATCGCTCGAGCGAACCTCTCACAGAGAGTTGGTCGCTCGACCGCATTTTCCATTCGCTCGACCCATCATGCAATGCGCCGAACGTCTGTTTCCAGAGAGCAGTTCGCTCGAGCGAACCTGAGAATTCTAATTTAGGAAGAACTTCTCTTACTAATTTCATTGAAGGAAGTTACCTGTTTGAAGAAGCCTTGGATGCACGAAATATCTCTTATATATAGGCTTTTCATCTCTCCTCTCTACACAACTCTGAATCAGAAGAAATCCATGAGTGAGAGAGTTTGAGAGATCCATTGTTCTGCCCCAAGGCTTCCAATACTGTTGCTATGCTGATGATTCAAGTCTTGGTCTGATTCCATTGCTTTTCTTGAAGACTCTTTTGTTCAAGCACGGTGAAGACTAATTCATGACGAGCAGTCAACAAGAACTGATGCAGTCCTTATGTTGAGTCAGCAACTGGGAAGGGTTGTAAGTGTCTTGTAATCTTCAAAGTTTTACATAGTGCTTGGTTGTCTGTTGGCCTAGACGGTAAGGCCCGTGGTTTTTTCCCGAGTAGGGTTTTCCACGTATAAATCTGTGTGTCCTTCTCTCTCTTGTGGTTTGATTACTTAATATGGATTAGGGTTAATTATTAGTTTAATCACTTTTAATTGATATTCGTTTGAGATCGTTTGTGGTGAGACCTCTGCCTGTGTTAAGACAAGTTTAAGTATTTTCAATTGGTATCAGAGCAGGTTACACTAATTTACTGTGTGATCAAGTTACTAATCTCTCATGGATATCATTAGAGAAGGAACTTCAACCAACAAGCCCCCCCTTCTAGATGGATCAAATTATTCTTAGAGATAATTAGCGAAAGGTCCCTCATATAGGACTTGTAAGGCCTCCAATCCATCGACTTTTCCTCTAAAGCCTGTAATCCATACAGTTAGACATATTTCGGCGAGAGGTCCCTGGATACAATTCTCATGACTAATTTACCCTTTCAACTGTTTTAGGCATAAAATTTTGAATTTTCAAATTTCAAATTTCAAATGTTGTATTATCCCTCTTTTTCTTCCCCATCTCCTCCATCTCCCGGGCGACCTCATCTCCATTAGAAGTTAGAACTGGAGTTTTGAGAGTGAAAGAGAAATCTTTATATCTTTGCGTTTCAGTAGTAGATCAGAGCCGCATCGAACTCGCGAAGGTGGTGAGCAACATCGCGCTCGATCTGGATGTGGCGGTCGTCAAGGCGACGAGCCACGACGATGATCCAGCGGAGGAGCGGCACGTCCGTGAGATCTTGACCCTCACGTCCTACTCTCGGGCCTACGTCAACGCCTGCGTTGCCACCGTCTCCAAATGCCTCGGCAAGACCCGGGATTGGATTGTCGTGCTCAAATCCCTCATGCTTGTCCACCGCCTCCTCTCTGACGGAGACCCCTCCTTCCAACAGGAGATCCTCTACGCCACCCGCCGCAACACGTGCAAGGTGCAACTAGTTATCATATAAAGTAGTATAAAGTAAGATGCATGCACATGTTGACTACACGGAAAGGCCTCTTCTACACAAGGACTGAAAGCTAAAGAAATAATAGAAAAACCGAGGTCTCTGTCTCTCAGTTGAGAAACGACACAAAGCGATGCATCATAATTCCAGCATTCTCACAAGTTGGATTGAACAGATGGAAGACATGATCCTCTCCTTCACACTCCAAGATCTCCACCGTCCCTTTCCATCCACTCAATCTCAGCCGTTCATAATAAACCCGACCTCGATCCGTCAGCATGTCTTTTTCAGCCACACCATCACTCGGGCGCACCCCAAAACCAACAGGCTCGGCGCCCCCTCTGCCATCGGGTTGATGAGCAGGTCATCCAACCCGACAGGCTCGGCGCCCCCTCAACTGCTTACTGCTTTTAGATCTATTTGTGTTTTTTAATTTTATTTGTGTCTTTTGCATTTTATTTATATTTTTTGAAATTTATTTGAATCTTTGAAATTTTATTTGGATCTTTTGAAATTGATCTTCATCTTTTGTCAAGTTTATCTAAGTTTTAACAAATTTATATGAGTTTTTGTCAAGTTTATATGAGTTTTTCATTTTTTGTCAAATTTATTTAAGTTTTGCGCAAATTTATCTGAGTTTTGAAACAAATTTCTCTAAGTTCTGGACAAATTTATCTGAGTTTGTGGCTAATTTATCTGAGTTCCGGAACAAATTTATCTAAGTTCTGGACAAATCTATCTGAGTTTTTGGCAAATTTATCTGAGTTTTGAATAAATCTATCTAAATTCTAAACAGATTTATCTGAATTTTGAACAAATCTATCTGAGTTTTTAAAAAAAATTATTTGAGTTTTTGAAAAATATATCCGAGTTTCTGACAAATTTATCTCCGTTTTGAAAATTTTAACTGAGTTTTTGAATGAATCTTTGTGTGATTTTGGAAGATTTATTTGTATTTTTTAGATCTATTTGTGTTTTTGAATTTTATTTACATTTTTTTAAATTTATTTGAATCTTTTAAATTTTATTTGGATCTTTTGAAATTGATCTTCATCTTTTAAATTTTATTTATTATTTTTTTGAAATTTATTTGGATTTTTTGAGATTTATTTGCGTCTTTTTAAATTTCTCTGCGTTCTTGTGAGATTTATTGCGTTTTGTGCAATTTTTTCATTTTTTCATTTTATTTGTCTTTTGAATTTTTGCGTTTTTTGAAATTATTGCTTTTTCTAATTTTATTTAAGTCTTTTGAATTTTTTGCGTTTTTGAAATTATTGTGTTTTTTGAAAATTTGAAATTATTGGATTTTTTGAAATTATTGCCTGTACTTACGTCTTTTTAAAATTTATTGCGTTTTTTCAAATTATTACGTTTTTTTAAAATTTACTTGCTTTTTTTAATTTTACTTATGTTATTTTGAAATTTATTTATGTTTTTTTTAGAATTTATTTGAAAATTTCATTAATGAGATTCCATTAATCGTGGCTAATTAAACGGTAGTTGACAATTATTAGTGGCATATCCCACTAATTGTGGGATATAATTGTGAAGAAAGGGTAAATTAGACATTTTAGGTCTTCAAATTTGAAAAAATGACCTATCACACTATGAAAAAAGATTGTGGATCTAAGGCAATAAAGTGAAATGTTCAGGGACCGCTCGCCGAATCCCCCTTATTCTTATTGGAAAGGAATGATGATAGCCTTCTTTAAGTCCATCGATGACCAAGTCTGGGATATTGTGGTTGATGGATAGACTGAACCCACAATGTTTGTTGAAGGACAAACAAAACCAAAACCCAAAGCACAATGGTCTGCTGATGAAAAGGCCAAATCTAACTGCAATAATAAGGTCATTCATGCTATTTACAATGGTGTTACTCAAACTGAGTTTCATAGGATTTCTGTTTGCACCACTGTAAAGGCTGCATGAGATTTGCTTCAAATTGTTCATGAAGGAACAAAAATTGTTAGGCAAACAAAACTCCAGAATCTGACAACGGCTTTTGAAACGAATCGCATGAAAGAATCTGAATCCTTTGATGATTTTAACAAAAAATTGTCTAAAATTGTCAATTCATTCCACACCTTGGGAGAGCCGGTTCCTCCATCTAAAGTTGTTAAAAATATTTTGAGGTCTCTCCCTGAAAGGTTTCGTCCAAAAGTCGTTGCCATTGAGGAGCACCAGGATCTGAACTTAATATTTGTTGAAGAACTAGTTGGAAATTTACAGACATTTGAGGCAAATCACTGCCCGCAGAAAAAAGGAAAGGACACTGCACTGATGTCCTCTAAGTCAGTTGAGGATCCTGAATTAAGCGATCCAGGCAGTGATACAGATGATGAAAAGTTTGAAGCATATCTTGCACGAAAATTAAAGAAAATCTGGAAGAATAGGAAGACCTTCAACAAGAAAGAAACATCAAACCCGAAGGCACCTTTTAAGGGAAAATTTCTACCCAAAATAGAACAGAACAGATCAAAGGGTACAAATAAGCAAATTAAATGCTTTGAGTGTCAAGGATATGGACACATAGCTGCTAAGTGTGCCACTCGCAAGGAGAACAATAAAAGCAAAGCACTGAATGTTGCCTGGGATGAAGATTCAGATGAGGATGGATCTAAACCTGAATCACCTTCGAGTGAGTTAGGAAAGTATGTTGCTTTTGTTGCTTTGTCTAATGTTTCATCTACGCAGGAATTTAAATCTGAAGATGATTTAGAACTTTATGACATTTCTGATGAAGAACTGGGGGACGACGAAAACTATCATAAGTTGCTACAAGAATCCCTCTGAATGTCGAAGATCAGTGAAAAGAGGGCTTTAAAATTAAAAGCCATGGAAGAGAAGAACTTGTCTCTGCAGACTACCTTGACAAACTCTCAGTCAAGGGTAAGACAATTGGAAGAACAACGGGCAATTTTGTCTAACAAATTGATTCTTGCAGGTGAAGAAAATGCTCAGCTCCAACAGCAAAATCTAAAAGCTGAATCTGAGTTGGAGAATCTACGAAAAGAGTTGAATGTCTGCAAATCTGAAAGAGATAATTCTGCTGGAAAGTTAAGAATGGTGCTGGTTGACTTGGAATCGGCTAAAGCTTCAATCATCAGGATGAACACTGGATCCGTAAAGCTGAATCAAATCCTGGAAAGCCAATTACCTCCAATATCGAAAACTGGTCTTGGATACGTTCATGGTGCCTCCACATCTAAAGACAAAGGTAAGACTATTTTTGTTCAAGGACAGACCATGATGTCTTTATCTTCCATCTATTCTAATACCGCATACTCAAAAAATCACAAGTCAAATTATGTGTCTAGATCAAAGTTTGTTCCCGTATGTCACTTTTGCGGGATTACTGGACACATAAGACCACATTGCAACAAATTGCGAAATTTCAATAGAAATCAGCGTAGACGGTCAAAAATTTCTTCTTCATAGATTCGGACCAAACCAGTCTGGGTCCGCAAATCTGATCTACGCTGTAATGTGGTTCTTACGGCACTGAGTGCTACCGACTCAGATGTGTGGTATTTAGATAGTGGATGTTCGAGACACATGACTGGAAACAAAGCCTTGTTTACCTCTCTTGAAGATTATAATGGTGGTTTTGTTCGATTCGGAGATGGAGGTAAGGTTAAAGTTATTGGAAAAGGTACAGTATCTATACCAGGTATGTCACATTTGAAGGATGTATATTTGGTTGATGGTTTGAAAACAAATCTCTTGAGCATAAGTCAACTATGTGACAATCATCATGAAGTGCATTTTTCTGCAAAAGATTGCACAATTGTGGATAAAAAGGGGAAAACCGTGATTCATGGTATGAGAAATTCGGGAAATTGTTATGTAGTCTCTTCAGACAAAGATATGACTTGCAATTCCGCAATCATAAGTGACATCGAACTATGGCACCAAAGACTAGGCCATGTGAATTACAAGGATCTTGAAAAATTGTCAACACATGAGTTGGTTTGTGGGCTCCCTAAACTCAAAAAGGCCCCAAATAATGTTTGTGGTCCCTGCCAACTTGGTAAACAAATTAAAGCTCCACACAAAAAGTTTGACTTTCTTACCACTAAGAGTCCATTAGAGCTACTTCACATGGATCTTATGGGACCCACAAAGGTTGAAAGCATTGGTGGTAAAAAATATATATTTTTGACAGTTGATGATTTCTCTAGATTAACTTGGGTGCGCTTCTTACGTGAAAAATCAGAAACGTTTATTGTGTTTAATGACTTGTGGTCTCTTCTTATTGTAGATAAAGGTCAAGAATTTGGAGGAGTTTCCAGAATAAGATCAGATCATGGCACCGAATTTCAAAATTTGGATTTCTCCGCCTTTTGCACAACACATGGAATTAATCATGAGTTTTCTGCACCCAAAATACCTCAGCAAAATGGGGTTGTGGAAAGAAAAAATCGGGCGGTCGAAGATATGGCACGAGTGATGTTACACAGCAAAAACATCCCTCAAAGATTTTGGGCTGAGGCTGTCAATACGGTAGTTTATGTGATCAATTGTGTTTATCTCCGCCCAGGAACTAAGACAACCCCATATGAATTATGGACTGGAGTAAAGCCAAACATAAAATATTTTCGAACTTTTGGCAGCAAGTGTTATATCCTTCGTGATAGAGAACACATGACAAAATTTGACTCCAGGAGTGACAAAGGAATCTTCCTCGGTTACTCATCAACAAGTAAAGCTTATCGGGTTTTTCATCTGAAGAATTCTACTGCCATGGAGTCCATTAATGTTGTTGTTGATGATGCAGGAACCTCTGATCATTTCTCTGATGATGATGAGGGACTAACTTTTTCCCCATCCCCTGCATAGATTGAAAACTTGATTGAAAGCCATGATGAACCCGATTCCGATATGAAACACAGTGAATCTAAATCTGCTGAACCAAAAAGTCCAAGCAAAAACTCTTGTGAAAGCAATGTTCCAAACATCATTAGGCATTTTGAAGAGAAGAGTGCATCTCCTCTACATGTTCATCCTCGATCGCAAAGGGGACATGTCATCAAGGATCATCCTCTCGATACTGTTATAGGTGAGGTCTCAGCGCCTATGAAAGCACGGAAACAGGTACGCGATAAGGTAAGTCATGTGCGTTATGTTTCTTCTTTTGAACCGAAAAATGTCAAAGCTGCTCTTGATGATGATTCTTGGATTAATGCTATGCATGAAGAATTGGCTCAATTTGAAAGAAATTGTGTTTGGGAGCTTGTTCCTAGACCTATTAACTTAAATGTCATCCGTACAAAATGGATCTTCAAAAACAAAACCGATGAATCTGGTCAAGTTATTAGGAACAAAGCTCGTCTAGTAGCTCAGGGTTATACCCAAGTTGAAGGTATAGACTTTGATGAAACTTTTGCCCCTGTTGCGAGACTTGAATCGGTAAGATTGTTACTTGTTATTGCTAGCTTCCTGAAAATAAAACTGTTTCAAATGGATGTGAAGAGTGCTTTCTTTAATGGCTTTTTGAATGAGGTAGTGTATGTTGAACAGCCGAAAGGATTTGAAGATCCTCATTCTCCTGATCATGTTTATAAATTGAAAAAGGCACTGTATGGTTTGAAATAAGCACCGAGAGCATGGTATGAAAGACTAACAATTTTTCTCATTGAGCATGGATTTAATAGAGGAAGCGTTGATAAAATATTGTTCATCAAACAAGACAAGGGCAACATTGTCATTGCACAAGTCTATGTAGATGACATCATCTTTGGATCTACCTCTGAATTGCTGGCTGAGAAATTTGCTGGAAAAATGGCGAGTGAATTCGAAATGAGCATGGTTGGTGAACTTTCTTTCTTTTTGGGACTTCAAATCAAACAAACTCCATCTGGTATTGTTATTTCTCAACCAAAATATGCCAGAGAGTTACTAAAGAAATTTGGAATGCAATCTTCGGAGCATGCAAGGACACCAATGAGTACAACCGCCAAAATCAGTCTTGATGTTAGTGGACATGACTCAGATGAGAAAGCCTATAGAAGCATGATAGGCAGTCTTCTTTATCTCACTGCGAGTCGTCCAGATATTGCTTAAAGTGTTGGAGTTTGTGCACGATTTCAATCCAAACCAAAGATGTCACATGTTCAAGCTGTGAAACATATTTTGAAATACATCTGTGGCACTGCTGAATTTGGAATTTGGATGTCAAAAGATACCAACACGACTGTGGTTGGATACTCTGATGCTGATTGGGCTGGATGCGCTGATGATCGAAAAAGTACTTCGGGTGGATACTTTTTTGTTGGGAATAATCTCGTGGCTTGGCATAGTAAAAAGTAAACCTCGACCTCACTGTCGACTGCTGAGACTGAATACATCGCTGCTGGCAGTTGTTGCACACAACTTCTATGGATGAAACAAATGCCACAAGATTATGGAATTGAGCAAGAAACTATGACTGTTTTCTGTGGCAATCAAAGCGCAATCGATATTTCCAAGAATCCAGTCCAACACTCACGCACCAAACATATAGATATTAGGCATCATTTTATTCGTGATCTGGTAGAGGAAGGTACAATCTCACTTCATCATATTCCAACCGACGCCCAACTTGCAGATAGCTTTACCAAACCTTTGGATGCGACCCGGTTTGAATCTTTGAGTAAATCGTTAGGGATTTCAATAATTCCCTACACTCTATAAAAATTTTTTACTCGTCTAAGTGCACACTCACACTATCACATGCAATTTTTATTACTGCACGAATTTATTCTCTCACTTCTATTTCTTTTTTTTCTTTGAGAGATGCTGCAATACGGTTAAACCGGAGGAAGAGGGCGACCTACAAATATGTGTGAAAGCTTCCAATTGTCTGGTAATTTTCATTTGGAGAAGGCTACCATGTTCGTTAGTGTGAAAGTCGCCCATGATGGTTTAACCTGTCCCCGTTTTTACAAAAAAAAAAAAAAAAAAAGGGTTTACTCTATAGAGTTCTCTTATTCCCAAAAATAAAAAAAAAGGGAAACTCATCTGCTCAACTGTTTTATAGATGGGTGTGCTCCCTATGCTATAAATAGTGCATCTTGAGGAGATTTAAAAGAAGTAGAGCACACATTTTTTTTCCAACTGTTCACCTCATCACTGTCTGCTTAGACTTGTGAAAATTTACTACAGTGGCATCTTTTCACTGTTCATGGAGAGATTTGACCGAAAATGAGACGTTAGAGTATTTTTGCCGCGTTGCATTCAAAGAGTTTGAACTCTTGGCAGTTCGCTCGAGCGAACTTGACTGGTCGCTCTAGCGAACCCACGCATTAATATCGCGCACGATCTTCTTCTTTCCCCATTTCTTCTCCATCTTGTCTCTGCTAGCCCTAGCGTTTTTTTTTCCATTTTTTTTGCCTCCTCCTTCCTCGTGCACTCTTCCCTTTACAAAGGTATTCTCTCACTTTTTCCTCCTCAATTCTTGTTTACTTTTCATCTATGCTCATTTGGATGCATTGTTTTTCATGTTAGTAGACTATTTTGCATATATTTGTTCCTTGTTTTAGTTAGGTTTTCCCCCATTTGCACACTATTTCATGTTTCTTTCTTTTCCTCATTGCTATTCATCATCTGCATACATTATCTTCTTACACTGGACTGGTTTCTCAAGTTTTTGGGTTGTCATTGAAATTAATTGGTTTATGCTCTTTTTCCTCCTTTACATTGAGTCATGTGATGCCTTTGGGAATGTATGTTGATGTATGGGAGTTTTATGGTTGTGTGCCTGGATAAATGTGGATGAGTTTTTCTTCTCTGTGGATTTGTTGTGCTTTGTCTGGAGGAGATTTGTGCATTGTTTTCCCTGACAGGGTTGACTGGGAATGGAGATTTTCTACAAAATCATGTGGTGTTTTTGGAGGAAATTTTGTGGATGTTGGAACCTCTTTGGAAATTGCGGGAGTCAGTTAAAGTGGAGTTGCTTTTGATTGAGAAGTTGTTTGTGTGCCTTGTTGTTGTTGGGTGGAGATACCCATATTTCTTTTTGCAGGGCCTGTTTGCTAATTAGATCATTTGATTTCACTGACAGTTAATGGCTCCGAAAAAGAGACCTCATGCTGAGGCTTCCTCTTCATCGTCCTTTGATCATACAAGGTTCCCTACATTAGGGAAATCAACTCAATATTATGAACTGTTTGCAACAAGGAATATTAAATCAGAGACGCAAGTGGCTGAGGAGTTGCATAACAAGTCAGTGTGTAGGAGCTTGGCTAATAGAGATTGGTACCCGCTGATGAAGTTTGACTCCAAGAAAATTCATGTGGATTTGGTTCGGGAGTTTTATTGTAATTTGAACATTCTAGAAAATGGCTCTGTAAGGTCCTATATGAGAGGAAAATGGGTAACCATTTCAATGGCAGAAATTGCTGATTTTATAAACATCCCGGAAGAGGAAGAGGCTGATTACCCCATCCCTGATGAGCTACCCGCGCCCATTGATTATGATCTGATTGCTACTCGCTCTGTGGAGTTCCTACTCGGTGGCCAGGCGGTATCATTCTCCATGGAAATCTAACTACTGAATATCGGTTTCTCAACCGTTTTGTGTGCCACAATCTAGAGCCGCGTGGTCATACTTTTGATGTGGCCCAAAAGAATGGGTATCTGCTTTATTGCATTGGCACGGGCAAGCGAGTCAACATTCCGTTGGTGTATTTACATGTTCTTGTTCGCACATTAACTGCCAAAAGAAATTCTCTCTTACCATTTGGTGTCTTCATCACTAAATTTCTCGCATTCAAGGAGATTTCGGTCCGTCAAAATGAGCCATTTGTGAAAGTTAAGAATCCCATAAAGTCACGCACCATTGCTCAATCCTCTGCTCATATTCCTCCTGCACACCGAGCTGATGAATGAAATCAAGGAGAAGATGTTGGTGAAGCACAAGGACAGGGGGAGCACCCAGGGTTGCATGAACGATTCAATCAACTTGCCCATCAAGTTCAGGATCTCTCTACTAGGTTTATTTAGGGTTCACTCAGGTTAATGCAGCCCTTGCGGAACTTCTGGCAAGGATGGGACAAGGCCCATAGTGAATTTCCCTAATGCTGATACTTTTATCTTTTGTTGCTTACTCTTTGATGTTTTTCATTCTGCTTGCTGGTTAGTTGTTTTTGGACTATCGCTTACACATTCTGTTTTGGGATCATTTGTAACTATTTGCTACTTTTCATCTAGTTTAATCTTAGTTTGCACTTTCCCTTATGTTGCTTAAGGTTTCTTTTCCTCTTGGTTCTCATTGCCAATTTATGAACAAAAAGGGGGAGTGTTATTTTCATTTTCTATGATGCCATTCATCACTTGATCTTTACGTGAAAATTTCTGTAGGTACATCAATGCTTCATAGTTTTTCTCTTTGGATTGGTCATGATTTTAGGTTAAGTTGAGTTGATGGGTAAATTTTTCATGTAATAGGGGTTTTGTCCATGAATTGCCAAATGGGGAGATTGTAAAGATTTTAGTTGGCTAATTCATAGGTGTTTAGACAAAACTGAGTTTCTTTAATCATGTATTGAGTCTAGGAAAGGACTGCCAAGAGACTAAAATGGAAAGATTTCCAAAGAGTCTGAATTCTGAAGATTTAGTATGGTCGCTCGAGCGATCATAAATTCGCTAGAACGGACCAAACAGATAGAAGCTTGCTCGACCCATCAATCCGTGCGCTCGACCGTTCAAGGTTCTGGAATGAAGTTATGAAGACAGTAAGAGGTTCGCTAGATGATCGCTCGAGCGAACCTCTCACAGAGAGTTGGTCGCTCGACCGCATTTTCCATTCGCTCGACCCATCATGCAATGCGCCGAACGTCTGTTTCCAGAGAGCAGTTCGCTTGAGCGAACCCCATGTCCGCTCAAGCGAACCTGGGAATTCTAATTTAGGACGAACTTCTCTTACTAATTTCATTGAAGGAAGTTACCTGTTTGAAGAAGCCTTGGATGCACGAAATATCTCTTATATATAGGCTTTTCATCTCTCCTCTCTACACAACTCTGAATCAGAAAAAATCCATGAGTGAGAGAGTTTGAGAGATCCATTGTTCTGCCCCAAGGCTGTCAATACTGTTGCTATGCTGATGATTCAAGTCTTGGTCTAATTCCATTGCTTTTCTTGAAGACTCTTTTCTTCAAGTACGGTGAAGATTCATGACGAGCAGTCAACAAGAACTGATGCAGTCCTTATGTTGAGTAAGCAACTGGGAAGGGTTGTAAGTGTCTTGTAATCTTCAAATTTTTACATAGTGCTTGGTTGTCTGTTGGCCTAGACGGTAAGGCCCGTGGTTTTTTCCCGAGTAGGGTTTTCCACGTATAAATCCGTGTGTCCTTCTCTCTCTTGTGGTTTGATTACTTAATATGGATTAGGGTTAATTATTAGTTTAATCATTTTTAATTGATATTCGTTTGAGATCGTTTGTGGTGAGACCTCTGCCTGTGTTAAGGCAAGTTTAAGTATTTTCAGAGAGTCTTAAGAGGAGATTTGAGGGTTATAAATAAGGGAAGAAACCCCTTGGACGTCCAACATATATCCCCACCTAGGGATTCACGCCCAACCCTTGTTTGTGCAAGTGTGCACATCTCTTCCTTCTCCTCTCTCTCTTCTAGTTCCTTGGAGTTTCTAGTAGGGTTTTCTCTTGGAGATCCCACTAATCTTCTTGAGAAAAGAGATATGATAGAGGGTCATAGCGTGGAAGGCAACAAAGTCTTGGAGATCTCTAATTGCTTCAAGAAGAGTTCTTGATCAAGTTGATTGTCTTCTCCTCCATTAGAGCACTACCGAGCTCCAAAGGTATAATCTACTTCTCTATTTATTGTGGATTGTTTTGGATGCATGTAGTTGCCGATTTTTATCTTTTAGATAAGTTTTATTGCTGTACTTGATTGATGAGAATGTGGGATTGCATCCTGGATTGGGTTTTGTAGCCTTATGGATAGTTGATCCCTGAGTCAAGTGGGTCAAAAGTTTTGAAAATCAATCCACAAGGCCCACTTACTTCCAACATGATGATATCATGAGATGTGGGGCAAAATAAGTATTTAAAAGAATGTTGACCAGAGTCATTGACATTATTTGAATCTCGGCCATGAATTTGCAAAAATATCAAATTTAAAGAGACCTAATATGCCAAAACCCCTACATATATATAATCTGATCTACATTTGTAACCTCTCTAACTGCCTTACTCACTTATGATATGTACTTTTGTAATAGGTCTATGGGACTGGATTCTGAGCATGGCAAAAACTCAAGAGGCTTCTTGAAGAATGAAGATAGATTATGAATCCTATCCTAGAAATAAAGAACAATACCGATGTTACTTAATGGCTGAATTAAGAGCAAAATCATCATTCAAAAAGAGTGACTGAGCATAAAAAACATGATATAGACAACATTGCTAAGGAAATAAGCTATACATCTTTACAGCAACAAGTACATATATATAGGCCATGACTAATATCTAAGCTCTCCATTGACCATTCAGCTATACCTTGAGATCCATCAGCTGAGACAAAGTGACCGTGTTGAAAGACACCGGAAGCAGGGGCTTGCAAGTAGATAGCTCCTGTGATATATAGCGCATGGTTGGGGGAGACTGCGGGTGCTCTTCTAAGCATGCAAGTGCAAAAACCATTGTAAGAATGACTTCATTTGAGACATCGTCTACATGAGATGGAAGATGTTGGTCTAATACATCCTTCAGCAGCGTGTTTCGTCCATGCGATGTTGATAGAGAGTAGATTACATCACCTGAATGTCTTCCCATCATAATTTCCAATGCTACCACTCCAAAGCTAAAAACATCGCATTTTTCAGTTACTCACATTGTGTAAGCAAGCTCTACAGCAAAAGAATTTTGTTATGCTTTGTCAATAGTTTGACAAATGAAACTTAGAAGAGTAAAATGAAAATAGAGGGTAAGTTATTAACCTGGTGCAATGCGGCCATAAGTGCCCGCCAGTGTGGTCCAATTGGATGAATCAGGCTTTAGAAGTCTGGCCGTGCCGAAATCAGAGAATGTTGTTGGTAGATATGTCTCGGTGTACTAAAGGTGGAATGCAATCATGATGCATGTATGACAAAGCATGTGCCACTCCTTTGATAACCTTCACCCGCTTGATCCAGTCTAGTTCAACTGCTCCTTAACTACATTTTAGAAAGCTAGCTAAGCTCCCTCTTTCTATGAATTCATAAATCAGAAACTTGTGTTGTGGATGGAAACAGGACCCATAAAGTCTCACAATATTGCGATGTTGAATTTGTGTTAGCACCTGTATCTCATTTCTAAATGCATCGTGGGCTGCTACATCCTCAGTTTCAAATGAGTAAATCTTCTTTACGGCCAGTACATGATCCGTCCGCACCTCTGCTTTGTAGACATTCCCATAACCTCCTTTCCCAATGCAATATTTATCATCGAAATCTTCTGTAGCCCTGATGATGTCATTGTACAAGTCGCTCCCTTTGTAATTCAAAACAGAAAATATATCCATCTCTCCATTGCTTGTTTCTTCGGCCTTTCTCTCTATGTACATTTCTTCCTGTTCTTGAGAAAATAGAGCACTCCGACGGACCCGATAATAAGAAAGAGTGCCAAGGATGCCATAACCATACGAAAAATTGTTGGGGACTGACCGGACTCATCTCAAATGTGGAACTCATTAGCTCTGAAAATCCTTGAGCAAGTTTATCTGAAGTAGATCCAAAGACTATATCATCAACATAAATTTAAGCAACAAGAATGTCTTGATCAATCATTTTAATAAAGAGAGTCTTGTCAACCTTTCCACAATTAAACTCATTTTCAATCAAATGGTTAGTGAGTTTTTCATACCATGCCCGTGGTGCTTGTTTTAAACCATAAAGAGCTTTCTTGAGTTTATACACATATTCAGGGTGATGAGGATCTTCAAAGTCTTCTGATTGTGTTACATACACATCTTCCTCAATTTCACCATTTAGGAAAGCACTCTTAACATCCATTTGAAATAATTTGATTCTCATACTACTGGCATATGCCAATAATATTCGTATGGATTTCAAATGCGCTACTGGAGCAAAGGTTTCTTCAAAGTCAATTCCTTCTATTTGAGCATATCCTTTGGCAACTAATCTTGCCTTGTTCCTTATAACATTTCCAGATTCA
This sequence comes from Cinnamomum chago, assembly GCA_038049695.1. Lineage (NCBI taxonomy): Eukaryota > Viridiplantae > Streptophyta > Magnoliopsida > Laurales > Lauraceae > Cinnamomum > Cinnamomum chago. The sequence continues at coordinate 20,657,617 of CP142462.1, read as the reverse complement.
TCTGACTTGTTCTTATAAATCCACTTTGTCCCGATTGGATTTTTCTCGTTAGGTAAAGGAACAAGATCCCAAACATCGTTCTTCTTAAATTGACTTAGTTCTTCCTGCATTGCCTCCATCCATTCGAATTTAGATTCAGCCTCAGAGAAATTCTTGGGCTCAATTTGAGAAACAAAAGAGTAATGAGCACATAAATTTTGAACGTGTCTCTGAGTCATAACCCCACTTATGATTTTTCCAATTACATTATCCAAGGGATGATTCTTCATTAATCTGGTTGGTATAATAGTTGTAGATGGAAGGACATTTTCTTTTTCTTTTGGAATAGATGGTCCAATGGTAATTTCAGCTTCATCATCGTCTTGTAAAGTTTTCCCAAGTTGATTTGATTCATCAATAACAACATGAGCTGTTTCCATTATGGTCATGGTTCTATGATGGAATACTCTATATGCCATACTTCTATCAGAGTATCCTAGAAAAATTCCTTCAACTGACTTAGGCTCAAATTTTGCTGAGGTGTTTTTGGAGCAGAGAATTGGTGATCAATGCCATGAGTATCAAAAAATTTGGAAAATTTTTCATTTTCAAACTCACCTCCATGATCACTTCTAATCTTACGAATTTTGCAATCTTTTTCAACTTGAATCTTGTTGCAAATTCTAATGATATTTTCTACGGCATCTGAGTTAGCATGAAGAAAAGCAATCCATCCAAACCGACAATAATCGTCAACCATAACTAGAATAAATTTCTTTCCTCCAATACTTTGCACATGTGCAGGCCCTATTAAGTCCATATGGATTAATTCAAGAGGACGCAAGGATGATATATCCTTTAAACCTTTGAAGTTTTTCTTGATTTGTTTCCCTAGTTGATAGGCCTTACAGATATTAGATTTTTCATCACTGAACTTAGGAATTCCTCTCACAATTTCATTCTTCGATAAGATCCTCATTAGCTTGAAGTTTATGTGACCCATCCTTTGATGCCATAAGTAATTTTCTTGATCTTTTGTTATCAAGCACCTAGACTCATTTTCATCACATTCTTCTATGATATAGATGTTTCCTTTAGTTCTAGAACCAGTGTGAATAACTTGATTGGATTTATCATCACCAACTTTGCAAGATTGACTATCAAAAATAACTCTGTTTCCTTTGTCACATAGTTGACTTATGCTAAGAAGATTATGCTTCAATCCTTCTACTAGAAAAACATCATTTAAGTTGGGCATTTGATCTCCTATCACACATCCTTTGCCAATGATTTGAGCTTTACTATTATCTCCGAAAGATATATTTCCTCCATCATAATCCACAATAGAGCTGAATCTAGATCGATCTCTTGTCATATGTTTGGAACAACCACTATCTAAGAACCAAGTAGGATTTTCTTTAGCTTTCAAGGCAGTTTGAACTAAAAGGCTCTTAAAAGCTCCCTCTTTAATAATCCAACTAGACAAAGGAGATTTAGGAGGGATGATTTTGGGAATAAACTTAAAAAGCACTCTAGTGGGATTTTCTAAGAGGATGATATATCCTTTAAACCTTTGAACATTTCCTTGATTTGTTTCCCTAGTTGACAGGCCTTACAGATATCAGATTTTTCATCACTGAACTTAGGAATTCCTCTCACAATTTCATTATTCGATAAGATCCTCATTAGCTTGAAGTTTATGTGACCCATCCTTTGATGCCATAAGTAATTTTCTTGATCTTTTGTTATCAAGCACCTAGACTCATTTTCATCACATTCTTCTATGATATAGATGTTTCCTTTAGTTCTAGAACCAGTGTGAATAACTTGATTGGATTTATCATCACCAACTTTGCAAGATTGACTATCAAAAATAACTCTGTTTCCTTTGTCACATAGTTGACTTATGCTAAGAAGATTATGCTTCAATCCTTCTACTAGAAAAACATCATTTAAGTTGGGCATTTGATCTCCTTTCACACATCCTTTGCCAATGATTTGAGCTTTACTGTTATCTCCAAAAGATACATTTCCTCCATCATAATCCACAATAGAGCTGAATCTAGATCGGTCTCCTGTCATATGTTTGGAACAACCACTATCTAAGAACCAAGTAGGATTTTCTTTAGCTTTCAAGGCAGTTTGAACTAAAAGGCTCTTAAAAGTTCTTTATTTAATAGTCCAACTAGACAAAGGAGATTTAGGAGGGATGATTTTGGGAATAAACTTAAAAAGCACTCTAGTGGGATTTTCTAAGGACAATCTAATTTTGTATGGGCAATTAGGAACTAAATGCCCACTATGATTGTAAAATGGCAAGTCCATCTAGAGTTATAGTTTTTCTCATCCATAGGTTTATAAAGGGTCCTAGTAAAATTTTGAAAGTTATTTTTGTTTTTGCTAGAGGAACCCTCAAAACCTAACCCGTTCTTGTCTCCAAAAAATTTATGCATACCCAACATTTGGTAAAACTTGTCATTACCTAATGTGAATTTATCAACAACAAATTTACCTTTAGTGAGTTTCATTTGAAGGGAGTTAGTCTCAAGTTGACTAGATTCAAGTTTGGATTGTAAATTATGAATTTCCTTTTGAGCATGAGCTAGATTTTCATTTAATGTAGTCATCTTGTGTTCTAAAGTTCTTCTTTCATCTTTCATAATAATCACAAGCCTTTTGGTTTCTTCTTTTTAAGATTTTGTTTTTCTTAATCAAGATTTCCCAATTTTCATATAGTTCATCATAGGCTTGTTGAATTTCATTAATTTCATCATTTGGTTGTTCTTTCCCTAATGTTTCATTAATTAGACTATTATGCTCATTGTCTTCTTCAATAGATGTAAAGAGAAGCCAATTAGGGGAATATTCTGAAAGTCCGGGAACGGAACTCTAGAGGGGGGGTGAATAGGGTGAGCTACAATATGTGACCAATTTTATCCAATTTTAATTTCTTTAAAGTAAACTAGTCACAAGTGATGATTTACCAAACAAGATGCGGAAGTTAACAAAAGAAATCACCACAAGCATACACCATAACACAAAGGTTTATAGTGGTTCGGCCTCAATGCCTACATCCACTACTGGCTTGTGATCCAATCACCCCACCGGATTTCCACTATCTATGCTTTTCAATAGGCTAAGCAATAACCTTTACAATGTTGTTTTTCTAGGCTAAACAACAACCTCTCAATGTGCTTTTCTAGGCTAAGCAATAACCTTTACAAGATGCTTTTCAAGGCTAAGCAATAACCTCTACACAAATGTTTTTCTTAGGCTAAGCAATAACCTTTACAAGTAAAAGATTTCTCTTAAAGAAGTGTCTAAACCAACACTCAAAGAGATGCAATTAAAGCTCTATTACAATGCCTCTAAAATAGGCGAATATGAAATTGAAAAACTAACTCACACAAACACTAAATGAATGCAAAGATGTATGCTCATGATGTGTGTGTGTGATAACTTCAATTAAGTTTAAAAAGAAAGCTCAATCAATATATGCTCAAAGCATTTAAAAGTTTAAGGCACATAAAAGATTTTGATTGAAGTGAAATGCAAATCACATGTATAGATACAAACTTGTTAATGATATGAAAATCAAAGGTTCACAAGTTGTATGAAATTAATTAACTTAAGACATGTGATGCATGTGCAATGTTGTTTTCAAAACCAGATTAATTTAACTAAATTTTAAATGAATGAAAACAACAAATAAAGATTCAACCAAGTAAATAAATCATGCTAAAAGAAATCAAAGATTTAGGCTAAGCATGATTAATGAAGATTTTAAAACAAAACTTGGTTTGAAATCAAAGTGAAGAATCCAATCTTAATTAGATCAAAGATTAAGAGAAGAATGGATTCAACACATCATAGTTATAATGCTAAAATTAATTTACCAATAATTTAAACAAAGCATATAACATATGATTAGTAAAAGTAAAGCTTACTAAGATATTTAACTTCATTGATCCAAGCTTTAGCTTCACTAATGACCCCTTTGGCCTCTCTTAGTTCATTCCCTTTTTCTTATCTCAAAACACCTCAAGAGTGGCTCTTGGTTCCTTTCTTTTTCAACAACTTTTTCAAAGGAATGAACTTGTATTTATACTCAAAAATTGAGTTCCTGCGTATCCCCGGTCGACCTGCCCTTTCCCCGGTCGACCTGGCCTTCAACGGTCATAAAACTGACCGTTTGAAAAAGGAGCCAACGGCTCTTTACCCGGTCGACCCGCAGGCCGGTCGACCGAGCCCACTGCGGGTCGACCTAGGCCTGGGACCAAAATTCCCTAAAATGTGTTTTTTCAAAGTATTTTCTTGAGGGAACTTTTAGGCCATTAAATCAAGCTTGGAATCATGATTTAAATCAAACTAAGAGGCTTAAAATCATGAACCAAAAAAAGCCTAAAATGATTTGAAAGATTTAAAACATAGGCTTGCTTGATTTCTAAAACTTCTTTTCAAAACAAATTGCATCCAAGTTTAAAAACAAAACATGCACAAAACAATATTTCCACAAGTCTAAAAACCAATGCATGAGTAAAACAAGATTTCAAGATTTTCTAAATCAATGCAAGTGTGAAAATTCGAATGATGATTAAAATGTTAATGCATCCATCAAATTGCAAAACACGAAATCCCTAACATATTCATCTTCATCATTTTGGGATTCATTATGGTCACTACCTTCATCTTCTTCATCTCAAGTTATGTTTAAAAATTTCTTACCTTTCCTATCTCCCTTTTCAGATTCTTTGGGGGTAGAGCAATTTTGAGCAATGTGTCCAAACCCCTTCCAATTGTAACATTGAACATCCTTCTTAAGGGATCCTTTGGAATTTCTTTGGAATCTAGGACTTTTAGTTCCATCTGAATTTCTATTACTCTTTTTGTTTCTAAAGAATTTTTAAAAAATTTTAACAAACAATGCATTGTCATCATCACTCTCATCATCACTTTCATTTTCCTTTAATTGAGATGAAAAGGCTACTCCTTTCTTTTTACTGGGAACTTCTAGATCTAGTTCATAGGTAAGAATATTTCCTCTTAGCTCTTCTAGTTTAATTTTGTCAACATTTTTGCTTTCCGCTATGGCTATTATCATGGGTTTGAACCTTTTAGGAAGAAATCTTAAGATTTTCCTCATAGCCTTGGACTCATCCATTTTCTCCAGCGCACTAGAGAAATGCAAGGAACTGGTGGTGATTCTTCTGGTAGCTCTAACAGTAGTTCCATCTCAACAGTTTGTAGCACTTAGATTTCTCCATGACCTCAGTTAGCATTTCGCTTGAGATGCCATCACTTGTGCTTCTTTCTTCCTCTTTGTCCCTCAAGCAATCCACTGCAACAAATTTGCAGTCTTAGTACAGTTCTGGAGGTTGTAAACCTTTGTAACAAGAATGAATGTTTGTCAGTCTTAACCATCAGAACTATGGCCAAACAGATTATGTTTCCAGACTTACAGACAGCTATATTCATTCAACTGAAGCAATTTGAGCCTGGCATATTGACGGTGGCAGGGCCTGTCATATGGTTTGTTCAAAATCCATATGAAATATCAGTGTGTCCACATATCCAATCATATACTTTACGGCAGAAAATATAGGTCTTGTGCATAATATAAAAAATCAAATAAAATAAACAGATTGTGCAATAGCAATATCATTAGATGATTTCATCTGCTGATCACTAGACATACAGAATTACATGTCAATTACACATGAAGTGTTAGGAATTTTGTGTATTGCAATTTGATGGATGCATTAGCATATTAGCACCATTTGAATTTTCACACTTGCTTTGATTTAGAAAATCTTGAAATCTTGTTTTATACATGCATTGTTTTTAAGAGTTGTAAAACTATTGATTTATGCATGTTTTGTTTTTATACTTGGATGCAATTCATTTTGAAAAGAAGTTTTAGAAATCAAGCAAGCCTATGAGTTTTAAATCTTTCAAATCTTTTTAGGCTTTTTGTGTTTCATGTTTTAAACATCTTAGTTTGATTTAAAACATGTTTCCAAGCTTGATTAATTGGCCCAAAAGTTCCTCTTGAAAATACTTTGAAAAAACACATTTTAGGGAATTTTGGTCCCAGGCCAGGTCGACCCGCAGTGTGCTCGGTCGACCGGCCCAATAGGGGACCCGGTCGATGTTAGGTCTTTTGTTTTTGCAATTTGATGGATGCATTTGCACTTTAGCATCATTTGGATTCACACACTAGCATTGTTTTAGAAAACCTTGAAATCTAGTTTTATACATGCATAGCTTTTAAGATTTGGAAAAGTCTTTGCTTTATGCATGTTTTGGTTTTAAAGTTGGATGCATTGGTTTTAGAACCCAAAACTCTTTTGAAAACCTAATTCCTTGTGCATTATATTTGGAAAATCATGTTAGGTATTTAGGTTTGAGCTTTGCATGCATTCATTACAAAAAGAATCATTTTTGTATGCTTGTTCACTTGAAAAGAGTTTTTATCAAATCAAGCTAGCCTTTGGTTTTAAACCTTTGTATCTTTTTAGGCTTTGTGTGTTTCATGTTTTTAAATGTTTTAAAACATGTTTTTAAGCTTGGTTTAGTGACCCACAAAATTCCACAAAGAAAATCTTCAAAATGCAAAGTTGGAATTTTTGGGGGTGTCCCGGCAGTGTCGCCGGTCGACCGAGACCTGGGTCTCGGTCGACCGAGACCACTGCAGGGCAAATGGACAGAATCCTGTTCTGAAGCCCCAACGGTCAGAAATATGACCGTTGTGCCTTCTCGGTCGACCGAGACCTCTTTGCCGGTCGACCGAGAACTAGCCGTTGGCTACTTTTTGGCTATAAAGTCCATTCATTTCCAACCTTTTTCAAGGCTTGAAACTTGAACTTTTGAGAGCATTTTGGAGCCAATGAAAGGGGAAGAAGTTGGAAAGGCTAGAGGGCTATTTGGAAATCAAACTCATGAGTTTTTAAAAGGTACATCTTCTAAGTTATTTTGATTTCCATTCAAATGAAATTCATGCATGTTCAAATCCTTGGTATTTTCATTTATGCATGATTTCAAGCCTATAAAGAGTTGTCTTGCAAACTCAATATCTATCTTGGTAAATTAGATTGGTTTGCAAACACTCTAATCCTAATCACTTGTGTTCTTAGACTTTATCATTCATACAACTTGTTTAATTCATTTCATCAAAGTTGTTTGAATTCTTTATGTGATTAGTTTTTCTCTTCAATCATCATTTTATAAGCTTTGATTTTAAAATGCATCATGCATTCATTTAAGAGCTTCATTGTTAATATTGATTGAAGAAACACATTCATACACTTGTGCACACACTTTAACATAATTGAGTGTATGTTTGTAATTTGAATTGCACTTTCACATTAGCCTATTTAGAGGCAATTCATTGAGCTTAATTTGTAATCTCTTAGAGTGTTCTTTTGTGAAGACACTTTCTTTGAGAAATCTATATTGTAAGGTTATTGCTTAGCCTAAGAAAAGCATATTGTAAGGTTATTGCTTAGCCTAAGAAAAGCATATTGTAAGGTTATTGCTAAGCCTATAAAAGCACATTGAGAGGTTGTTGTTTAGCCTAGAAAAACAACTTTGTAAGGGTTATTGCTTAGCCTAGTAAAAAGCATAATTAGTGGAATCCGGTGGGGTGTTGGAGACACAAGCCGGTAGTGGATGTAGGCACGTTGGCCGAACCACTATAAATATTGGTGTTGTGGTGCATGCTATGTGGTGATTGATTTTGTATTAGCTTCCGCATCTTGTTTGTTTAATCATCACATGTGACTAGTTTAGTTTAAGAAATTAAAATTGGTCGAAATTGGTCATACTTGTAGCTCACCCTATTCACCCCCCCTCTAGGGTTAGGATCCTCGTGGACTTTCAATTGGTATCAGAGACTCGTGCTCTATCTTATAGGATCAAGTGTTTGGAACTCTTGATTAGGTGTAAAAACCTAGAGTTAAAATCCTAGAGTTGTGCTTATTTGAAAATCATTAGAATGGACTCCACTATGCTAGACCTTGTAGATTCTTCTAGACCCCTCATTCTTCCATCTTATGGAGATTCAAAAATTCAAATTAAAGAATCTCAACTTGAATTAAAAGAAGAAGAATATGATGAACTTGAAGCCTATGAGGAATTGTACACATGGTCCTTAGAGGTTTCCCAGAAAAATAAAAGATTAAAAGAAGAATCTATAAGGATAAAACAAGAATTAGACTCTTCTAAAAATGAACTTAGAGAAAAAGATGAATTTATAAATTGTGTAGAATCTAAGTTCATGATCTCTTTAAATAATCTATCTAACATTCAAGATGAAATAAGAGAATTAAAGATGGATTATGATAATGTCAATAAGGAAAATTTAATTCTAAGAGATCAAATAAAAAGGCAAGATAAAGACTTTAACAATCTTGAATCTAAATTGACTATCTCTAAGGAAAATTTATCTAATGCTCAAGATGAATTAAATGAGATTAAGATAAATTGTGATGAGCTTAAAAATGAAAATTTGAACCTAAGAGATACAATTAAAAGACAAGATGAAAACATTAACTATTTAAAATCCAAGTTGACAATTTCCAATGAAAATTTGTCTAATGCTCAAAGTAATTTAAAAACTTTAGAACTTGGATCAAATGTTGTTAATGAGCTTAAATGTAAGTTAAAACTTGCCTATGAAGAGCTAATCAATTATAAGGAAATTGAAAATGAGCTTTCTAAAGTCAAACATGAAAATTCAATCCTTATAACCAAAGTCACTCAACTTGAAAGCTATAAACAAAAGTATGAGTGCAAGTTTACCCAAAGTGAAGAGAAACTTGAAAAATTATTCAAATTGGGTAAATCTCATGGAGATAGGACGGGTATTGGATTTAATAGGAATATGTCTTATGACCCTAAATTCACCAACACATTTGTGAAAGGTGAGTCCTCTTTCTCTAGCACTCTTTCTCCCTTGCCCAAAACAAAATGTAATTATTGTGGCATTGAAGGGCATTTTACATTTGAGTGCAAACTAAGGAAAAGAAGCTATGTGTCTAAACCCATCTTTGAACTCAAGAAAGTAAAATCAAACTTGAAGGGTAAGACACTAAAAACAAAGGAAGACTCCATAAAGCTTAAACAAGTTAAATCAATTAACAAGGAGTCTCCCAAGATAGATTCTAAAAGGCTTAAACAAGTTAAACCAAAAATCAAAGAATCTATTAACAAGAAGCTTCTCTCTTTTCCTCCTTTAACCTTAGAAATGAAAGAGTTCATGAAAAAGATTGAAAGGTTAAAATCAAAGTTCAAAAGGCAAAAAGAGGGAGGAAAAGTTAAAAGAATTGAGAAGGTTAACAAGAAAACAAATCAATCCCCTATGAAACAAACACACCAACTTTCTAAGACTAATCATCAATCTAAAATAGTCAAACCTCAAAGATTTGATGTTAAGTCTAAAAGAATTCAATCTCTATCTCCTTTAGTTGGTGGAATTTCCAAAGTAGTCTCCAAAGCCCAAGACCTTAGGTGGATTCCTAAAGTTCTCTACTTAGACAAACCTTAAGGCCTTAAACCTCATTGACCAACCTATTCTTTAATAGTTAAACCTTTTGTTGGTCATGATTGACTTTGCATTTTGTTCTTTCATAGTTACATCTATTAAAATGCATTGTTTCTTTATGATCAATTGATTTTGTTTTCATACACCATTCTAAGTTACACTTCATGGTTTTCAAAATCTTTTGATTATAACTTCATCATGTTTTGATTTGCTTTTTGCTCACATTTAGTTTTATGTTTTGCATTGCATTTCTACATGATCAATTGATTGTGATTTCAAAAGCTTTCATAGCTAGATTTTTCATGATCAATTGTTATTGAATCATTTGTGTATATGTCATAGTAAGATTATTTGAACAAATGATATGAATCAATTCAAGTTTTCCATGGATTTCTAAGTTATACTTTTACATGGAGAACATTGTTTTGAAAAATCAACTTGTATGTGTTTCAATTAAGTTATATCTTTTAATATACATGTTGAAAATTGATCTTCAAAATCATTCTTTTATGCTCATTGTTGGATTTTGTTTTTCAAAATGATTTGAAGATTGTTTGAATGGAAATGCTCTATAACATCATTAGTTTTAATCTTGTAAGCATGTTCCATGTTCTCATTTCTTTTTCTTTTGGTTTCATTATCTTAGAAATGGAAATGAATGTTGTTTGCATCTTTGCTTATTTAGTTATTCCTTTTATATGCAAATGACAATTGGTTCCATGTATGGTTGTGAACTTGTAATTTTTGTAGAAACCATACTAGAACCCAAATCCATCCTCTATGCTCACTAGTCATATCTTTATGGATGGTTATGATGTTGATTCATGTAGATTCTCTTGGAGTCATCCTTATACATGTTTCAACTTCATAGTAGTGCTCTTGATCATATGAACCTATTTGAAATCCATTTCTTGTATTTCATAGTTATATCTCTTGTTTGATGGATTTATTAGTGTTGAATTCATATGATCTAGACACTTTGGAAATTGCATGCATTACAAAGCTTTATCCTTTTGCATTGCAATTTGCCTTGTTCATCACTATGCTCTTTAGGAATATCATTAAAAGTGATGAATATGCATTTATGATGCTTGATGGAAGTGTATCACATCCTTGCTTTTACTCATGTTATCATATTCAATTGGTTTCATTTGGTATAATGTTCCATTGATTTCATATCCAATTGATATCTTATCTTGTGTATGTGATAGACCTTGTGTGCTTTGGACTAATCTTCATAGTTATATAATTGTTCCACGTCACACACCATTAGCATCATAATGCTCATGATTGCCACCTCTTTTTGCTCTCATAGGTATATCTCATGACCACCATGTTATGTGTTAATAATATTGGTTGGTTATTAGTAGAGGTTGGCTTCATGCTTGAATTTCATTTCACTCATTCTTGCACATTAATAGTAATATTTATTGTTTGAATGAAATGATTTCAAAACTTACATAGCATATGATTTTCATAAGTAATATTGATTGATGCTATGTTTGAGAATACCCCATATCATGGATAACTCTAATTTGGATTTCTCATAATAGTTATACTTTTAAATCCATTTTAGAGTGATTGAGTTTATAGTCACATCCTTTAATCTCAATTGATATGTTTATTTCAATTGGTATCCATGGTCGTTTCTCTAATTTGTCCTAGCTCTCTTTTGGTAAATTGATCATATTGTGCTCAATAGTTAAATGAATCTAATCCTTTCCTTGAAGTTAACCCTCACTTGGTTAAACCATCTTCTTCTTGCACTTAATAGTTAAATCTTTGTCAAAAGTTTGACAAAAGAAGAGAATGGATTGAGGGGGAGTGTAAACCTTCATAGGAAGTATTAGTTGTGATCTAATTGACCATTGGAATGCCTTTGAGCCCTTAGAGACTACTACCTCACATGATAGCCTGTTATGTATTTCATTTTCGATTTCATTTGTTAACAGGTGCTACTAAAGGTATTTTCCTTGTTTCATGTGTGTAGGTACCTTTGCAATTTAATGGCAAAGGGGGAGAAATTATGCATGTTCTCAAAAGGGTGAAGAGAAAGTCCAAGCTTCCAAAGGGGAGAGTTGTGTATGATCTTCTACAAGGGGAGAGAATACATACCTTGCCAAAGGAAGAAAGAGGCATGGTCAAAGGGGGAGAGCAAATAGAAGAAAGAAAGCTTGGAGCTATAGAAGATGCTTGGCTAAAGAGAGGAAGATGAGAAGAGAAAGCTTGAAGAATGATCAAGCTCCAAGCATCAAGAAGATTGAAGAAAAGAGCCCAAGAGCCCAAGCTAAGAGAATGAGCATCCAAGGAGATTTCAAGACTTGTCCAGCTTAGGGGGAGCTGAAGACTTAGTGTGTAATTTCTATGATGAGTAAGTTGCCATCAAATTGCAAAGGGGGAGATTGTTAGGTCTTTTGTTTTTGCAATTTGATGGATGCATTTGCACTTTAGCATCATTTGGATTCACACACTAGCATTGTTTTAGAAAACCTTGAAATCTAGTTTTATACATGCATAGCTTTTAAGATTTGGAAAAGTCTTTGCTTTATGCATGTTTTGGTTTTAAAGTTGGATGCATTGGTTTTAGAACCCAAAACTCTTTTGAAAACCTAATTCCTTGTGCATTATATTTGAAAAATCATGTTAGGTATTTAGGTTTGAGCTTTGCATGCATTCATTACAAAAAGAATCATTTTTGTATGCTTGTTCACTTGAAAAGAGTTTTTATCAAATCAAGCTAGCCTTTGGTTTTAAACCTTTGTATCTTTTTAGGCTTTGTGTGTTTCATGTTTTTAAATGTTTTAAAACATGTTTTTAAGCTTGGTTTAGTGACCCACAAAATTCCACAAAGAAAATCTTCAAAATGCAAAGTTGGAATTTTTGGGGGTGTCCCGGCAGTGTCGCCGGTCGACCGAGACCTGGGTCTCGGTCGACCGAGACCACTGCAGGGCAAATGGACAGAATCCTGTTCTGAAGCCCCAACGGTCAGAAATATGACCGTTGTGCCTTCTCGGTCGACCGAGACCTCTTTGCCGGTCGACCGAGAACTAGCCGTTGGCTACTTTTTGGCTATAAAGTCCATTCATTTCCAACCTTTTTCAAGGCTTGAAACTTGAACTTTTGAGAGCATTTTGGAGCCAATGAAAGGGGAAGAAGTTGGAAAGGCTAGAGGGCTATTTGGAAATCAAACTCATGAGTTTTTAAAAGGTACATCTTCTAAGTTATTTTGATTTCCATTCAAATGAAATTCATGCATGTTCAAATCCTTGGTATTTTCATTTATGCATGATTTCAAGCCTATAAAGAGTTGTCTTGCAAACTCAATATCTATCTTGGTAAATTAGATTGGTTTGCAAACACTCTAATCCTAATCACTTGTGTTCTTAGACTTTATCATTCATACAACTTGTTTAATTCATTTCATCAAAGTTGTTTGAATTCTTTATGTGATTAGTTTTTCTCTTCAATCATCATTTTATAAGCTTTGATTTTAAAATGCATCATGCATTCATTTAAGAGCTTCATTGTTAATATTGATTGAAGAAACACATTCATACACTTGTGCACACACTTTAACATAATTGAGTGTATGTTTGTAATTTGAATTGCACTTTCACATTAGCCTATTTAGAGGCAATTCATTGAGCTTAATTTGTAATCTCTTAGAGTGTTCTTTTGTGAAGACACTTTCTTTGAGAAATCTATATTGTAAGGTTATTGCTTAGCCTAAGAAAAGCATATTGTAAGGTTATTGCTTAGCCTAAGAAAAGCATATTGTAAGGTTATTGCTAAGCCTATAAAAGCACATTGAGAGGTTGTTGTTTAGCCTAGAAAAACAACTTTGTAAGGGTTATTGCTTAGCCTAGTAAAAAGCATAATTAGTGGAATCCGGTGGGGTGTTGGAGACACAAGCCGGTAGTGGATGTAGGCACGTTGGCCGAACCACTATAAATATTGGTGTTGTGGTGCATGCTATGTGGTGATTGATTTTGTATTAGCTTCCGCATCTTGTTTGTTTAATCATCACATGTGACTAGTTTAGTTTAAGAAATTAAAATTGGTCGAAATTGGTCATACTTGTAGCTCACCCTATTCACCCCCCCTCTAGGGTTAGGATCCTCGTGGACTTTCAGTCGACCGGGCCCACTGCGGGTCGACCAGGAAAGAGCCGTTGGGGCTCTGTCAATTATCAGTTTTATTACCGTTGTGAAGGCCAGGTCGACCCGGGGGTCATGGGGTCGACCGGGGACTAGCCGTTGGGCTGTTTTGGGCTATAAAATGAAGTTCATTCCTTTGTCAATGTTGGAGATTTTTAAGCCATCTTTGAGGTGTATGGAGACAAGACAAAGGGGATGAACTAAGAGAGACCAAAGAGTCATTTGGAGAGCTAAAGCTTGGATTAATGAAGTTAAATCTCTAAGTAAGCTCTACCTCTCTTAATCATATGTTATATGCTTTGTTTAAATTATTGGTAAATGATTTTTAGCATGATAACTATGATGTGTTGAATCCATTCTTCTCTTAATCTTTGATCTAATTAAGATTGGATTCTTCACTTTGATTTCAATCCAAGTTGTTTTAAAATCTTCCTTAATCATGCTTAGTCAAAAACTTTGTTTTCTTTTATAGCATGATTCTTTTACTTGATTGGATCTTCTTTTGTTGTTTTCATTCATTTGAACTTTAGTTAAATTAATTTGGTTTTGAAAACAACATTGCACATGCATCACATGTTCTAAGTTAACAAATTTCATACAACTTGTGAACTCTTGATTTTCATGTCATTAACAAGTTGATATTCATACATGTGATTTGCATAAAACTTCAATCAAATCTTTTATGTGTCTTAAACTTTGAAATGCTTTAAGCATATATTAATTGAGCTTTGTTTTTAACTTGATTGAAGTTATCACACACACACATCATGAGCATACACATTTGCATTCATATAGTGTTTGTGTGAGTTTGTTTTTCACTTTCATATTAGCCTATTTAAGAGGCAATTCCATTGAGCTTAAATTGTATCTCTTAGAGTGTTCTTGTATAGACACCTTCTTAGAGAAAACTTTCATTTGTAAAGGTTATTGCTTAGCCTAAGAAAAGCATTGTGTAAAGGTTATTTCTTAGCCTTGGAAAAGCATCTTGTAGAGGTTGTTGTTTAGCCTAGAAAATCAACATTGTAAAGGTTATTGCTTAGCCTGTTGAAAAGCATAGATAGTGGAAATCCGGTGGGGTGATTAGATCACAAGCCGGTAGTAGATGTAAGCATTGAGGCCGAACTACTATAAATCTTTGTGTAGTGGTGGTTGCTTGTGGTGATTGTTTTATTAGCTTCCGCATTTTGATTGTTTATCATCACTTGTGACTAGTTTAGTTTAAGAAGTTAAAATTGGTCTATATTGTAGCTCACCCTATCCGGTTCGGACCGGATTTGACAAACCGGTTATATCCGGTCCGGTCCGGTCCAGACCTTTTAAGAATTCGTATGGACCGGACCGAACCGGATTAATAATAAATATTTTTTTTTAATTTTTTTAATACAAAACTTTAAGTATATAAAATCCTAAGTCAAAATATTGATAACTTTGACAAAGGGAGGGGAGGGAAAAACTATCTCTAGAGAGAGGTTAGACAGAGGAAGAATCTCTATTTTTTATTCAAAAAAATTCACAACAGCCCCTGTCTGCGATTTCCCACTCTTTCAAGGGCATTTTCCACATACTTTCTCACAGAAAAGGAAAAGTCGACAACTTTGGAGAATTTTAGGACCTGTCGTATCGCATGCCGTTGGAACTTTGTTTTTTGACTTATGGTGCTTAATTTGTTGAGACATTTGCAACTAGTTTGTTATCTTAAGTCCCATATACAATCAAAATCACTCCATTTTTACGTTAACTTTACAATTCAATAACCATATTGGAAGTAAATATTGGAAGTAATGTTAACGAAGAAAACTAGACATATTTAGGTGTGATTTAGATGTGAGTTGAAAATGAAAAAATAAAATAAAAGCTTAGGAAAAAAAAACAAATGAAACCGGTCTGGACCACTTAAGTAGTCCAGGCCGGACTGTTCTAGACCGGACCGGACCGGACCACTTATAAGTGGTCCGGTCAGGTCCTCTCATTTAAGTAAAACCAGAAATCTGATTGTGCAACCCTAATGTGAAAGGGATTTAATGGGGTCCACGATCTCTAGACTGGTCTACTCAGACAATCAACCCAAAAGTGTGCAGAAATAAACAATATGCAGCGGAAATAAAATAAACAAGCACACACCACAAGGACACCAAATTTAAGGTGGAAAACCCTAACCGGGTGAAAAACCAACGATCCAAACTAGATCAAATCAAACACTATGAATCTCGCAATTAGAAGAAACTCAGATCTATTCCTCATATATCCCCTACCCAAGGACTGAAATTACCTTGTGTCGCTTCACGCTTCAACGACTTCACACCGTTGATTGCAACATATTCAATCCAGCGCTTGACTCCTCAAGTCTTCTCTCAAGAAAATAATCTTCTACAAAGGAAGCAGAAGAATTGGCTCTAGACAACTTGTCATCACTGCTCCTTAATAAATCTCTAGAGAAGAATTCTCTCAATAATAATCTCTAACTCGGAACTTTGAGAGGTGAGGGTCACTTTGGAATAGCTTTTGAGTCCTTTAAATAGCCCTTGGGTCGTGCTTAAGGTTGTCTAAGATGATTAGGACTAAAACAAGCAGTTTGAGCACAATTAGAAAAGTAGTTTCTAATTTCGTAGGACTCTCTGCGCCTTGTCCGCTCGAGCGGACCCACCATCCATTCGAGCGGATGAGGTTCTATTGCAGCACTGGCTATTCTGACTCTATTCGTTCGAGTAGATGATGTGGTCGCTCGAGCGGACCCCATTCTGGTTGATCCGGAATTTCGTCTCTCTTTCTCCAACTTTCTTCTTCTGATTCTTTCAGACTTTTTTTATTCTGAGTCCTTCCAATCTTCTATCTTCAGAGTCATTTTCTAAAAATGAATTACAACTCAAAAGACCCAGAATTTTGTCCAACTCATGAATTTGGCCAACACTAAGAATCCTAACAATCTCCCCATTTGGCAATTCATGAACAAAACTCCCTAAGACAATACAAATTGACCTACCAAAAAGAAACCCAAATTACACTGAATTTTAGAGAATTGGCAATCAGCACAGAAATTTGCAATAAAAAATTGTAGATCTGCAATGTCTCTGACTCAGTCTGAACTTCTTGTTCTCCCCCTTAATCTGTCACCTATCTCCCCTTTTTTTGCATAAATTGACAAAGCTAAAGATAAGAACATGCAGCTTTTTTGTCAATTAGGATCAATAGCTCCCCCTGAATATATCTTCGTATCAGCGCTTCCTTGGAGAGCGACACGTGGCACATCCTCAGACTTTTTACAATGCTACATTCCGGAATTGTCGTTCTCATCTAATCTCACCAAACCACTATTCTCTAATTTTTCTACATAATAGGATCTCCAAATAATAGAGCACCCTACATAATAGGATCAATTCTCTAATTTTCCTACATAATAGGATCTCCAAACTATTCTCCCCATCTTCATTCTCAAATCAATTTACTAACTATCACTAATGTAATCAATTACCAAAAAATAATAATAATAATAATGTTCTCTCTCAATTTTTTATGGGCTCCACCTATAACATTACCCACTTTCCACACCGATTCAAACCAAAAATCTGGGCATGCACCCTTTTATGTGCCCAATTAAATATCTTAGCTAGGCTTTCCCACGACCTTTCTAACCAAAAACAACAGCTTGGATTGACTACACATAGTCAATTAAAGTAGTTAATTAGCGTAAGATTTGAATCTTCACATTAATCCACGAATAACTAGGCCAGGATGTTTTAACCATTGCCAAGTCCTTGAAGCTGTCTATCCTTCCAATAATCCAAGGCACCGATTTTCTCATATATCAATCCAACCCTTTTCAATTTTAACCTTTATATCCAGAATTTATCTATTTGGACAGTCTTTTAACCAATGTTGCCCAGAGAAGAAAAAGCTATGGACTATTCTCCGAAGCCCAATATATAATTTGTCCCGAAATAATAATATGCATAATATCATTTTATGTTATTGCTTATATACGGAATTTCTAATAATATATATTAAATTAATATCCATCATGCATAATTTAAAGCTATCTTGAAGGTCATTTATTTGTACTGGGGTGTACCAAAAAACCGTTAAACTGCTAAACCGATTTGGATCGATCCTACAAGATCAGTGCATTCATACTTGAATCTGGGCTTTACGGCCAAGTATGATTTCCTTTTAGAAATATTAGACAATCATATAAATTCTTTATTATATGGTGTACATATAGTTATATATTGATATTATTTTTTGGGTATGGATATGGTATTACACGATAAATATAAATGTAAATGCAATTGGACATATAAGACTCCTGTGGGCATGTGACCCTAGGCCTAGATCCAGCCATTGTTTTCTCCTATGAAGTAGTCCAAACCCTTCAATCCAATGCATAAGAAAGGTGTGGATAATCTGTATAGCGCGGGTCCAGTATGCCCACATGTACAATCTGAGGGCCATGAGATATATGGTATGGACCATCAATCCATGAGCATCAACTATGCTGAATCTTGAGACCCAGAATACAGTTCACATTGGGCAAAAAATAAGGGCCCTTTCACAACCCAATAAGCACGATCTACATTAGTGCAGTTGTTGCCTTACTTAGGAGTAGGATCCAATGTGGATATCAGTGCAATGAAAACTCTCTATTTTGAAGTCCTAAATCAACAGCTATGTATCCTAATATTTTGTTTTGAACTATCCATTTGCAATCCAGGATAAATATAGATATATATAGCGGGGCCCACCCGGGGCCATGCAAAATATCTAAATGAGACCTTGAGACCTCACAAATCTTATAAATGTATGCATTTCCCTTTCAATTGGGTTTCTTTGATATGTGTAGATATTGCCTTTATATTGGAATATATATTTTTAATTTCTTTTTCGGCCCGTGCCCTGTCTTTTGGAGTTTCATTTTGGGGTCTCTGAATGACATGTGGCACACCCAATCTTTATAACCTATTAGGGCTAATGTTCAAGTTTAGTATTAATTTGGAGTGTCTCTCAAATTATGAAAGGTTAGATGTTTGTGAAGATATGATCGATCATAGGTAGGCCTCATTCCTTAAAATCAAAGTAGGGTGTATCAAAAATATGTGAACCTAGGATATATGATTATATTTCTATATATAGACTTTGATGATGGCAGTCATGACGATGATGATGGTCCAAATAACTTGCTTCCATTTTCAAAGCTGGAGTATGCTCCACTTATCAGAGTTTTTATATTTATATTTGTAGGCTTCCATGATGATTCTCATGTTGATGCTGGTCTAAATAACTTGCTTCCATTTCTAAAGGTAGAGTACCTAAAATTAATATAACATTTAAATTTCGGACCTCTACTAATTGTTTGAATATGGTTATATTAGTATGCAGTAGGGTCAACTTTTGCCACACCTAAATTTTAGATTAATTCACTAAATAACATGGTCCAATCATGTGTCCATGTTATTTCTTTTTTTTTTCCTTTTTTTGCCCCATGTTGGATATGGGCCTCTCACACTAGTAATATATAATATTGGTATGTTTTCTAGGGGGAAGTTGGGGCCGTCATGTGAATAGTTGAATATCCATAGGGAATTAGATTCACACCTGGTTAAGATCACTTACGTCACTTGACGTGTACAAGCCCTTAACGTATGACACGTAGCTTATAATATATAGTTGGACTCACATTTTGGAAATGGGATTGATATTTATCATTTTTTTCAACCCTCCATGTTTCATGATCTTTGCCCGTGCAAAGGCCATGTCAGAAATAAAAACACGTCCAATTTATGGCTATTTTACAAGATATTACTTCATGAGAAAATAAATATAAAATAAACAAATATACCATTTATTACGATTCGAAGCAT
Source organism: Cinnamomum chago (assembly GCA_038049695.1). Classification (NCBI taxonomy): domain Eukaryota; kingdom Viridiplantae; phylum Streptophyta; class Magnoliopsida; order Laurales; family Lauraceae; genus Cinnamomum; species Cinnamomum chago. The sequence goes on along the minus strand of CP142462.1, from coordinate 20,638,088 downwards.
GGTCAGCCCGACATGAAACAAATTCAATGTTTATGTATTTATTTTAATAATTTCAACTTTATTTTAAGTTGAAAACCCTAAAATCCCATAAAGTCTCTTCTAATTTATATAAGAAAATTTAAAAATATAAGATTAGAATATGCATGTGGGCTAGCTCATGGGTGGCACTGCCTAGCCTAATTGGGGTACGGCACGGCACAGTTGGGCAGATCTGATAGTGGGTCATGCTTCTTTGATAAAAGTTCAAATCTTATCTTTATTTGAGAATTATTGGAGGCCTTTATATCTTCTTGTAAAAATCCCTTTTGTTTTTATATTTTCTTAAAATTAACTTTGAAACATTTCACTTTCCGCGAAAAATGGGCCAAAATATCATTTGAACGCTGGGCACCAATACATACGCTAATTTTGGACTTAAGTAGTTTGGATTGCACAGGTACACATTAGGGATGAATAAAAAAGGAAGAAAGAAAAGGTCATCGATTAAGATTTGACATTTATTTCTTTCTGAACTGGGAACTTGGGTGCCTTGCAAAGTTGCAATATAACTTGTTGTGAAATTGTATGTATATTGCAATTTTTTAAAATTATAATAAAGTCAATATTATAATAAAAAGAAGATAAAATAAAGTCTATTTTTTAAAAAGAAGATAAAATAAAGTCAATATTAAAATCAAAATTAAACAATCAATTGCAAAATTGCATATGGCCTGTCTTTAGGAATTAGAATATGAGGCCCACTTCTAAAAAAGTTTATTGTATGTGGAGCCCATATGTATAAATCACTAATAAGGATTTACTTTTAAAAATCACAAAGATTAAGGGTTTTCTAACCATAATAGATATATTAAAATTCTAAATCCACCTAAAAAAGACTCATTTTAACTTTGTTGGATAGAGTTATTAAACAAGGTGGGTTTTTTTATGTGGACTCTTTAATCACCTATCCATAATAGATATATATTAAAACTTGAATTCACATAAAGAAGCTTAACGAAAGTGAACTCTGAATTGATTGATAGAGCTTATCTCTTGAAATTGATTTGAGAGTCAATTTCTCAAATTGATTTAAGATTAGAGTCTAATTTTGCAATTGATTAACAAATCGGACTCCAATTTCGAAATCGATGCCTACGTCTATAATATATATTAACTAGAAAAACTTAGCACGGGCAATATAATCATAATATTAAAATTTATAAAAAAAATTATGATCATTTTCTTTAAAATTAAATGCAAAAGGCTTTAGTATGAGAGAGAGTTAAAAAAAAGTCCATAAGAATTCAATACCTAATATCATATAATTAAAAAAAACACAAGCCCATGAGAATTGAAGATTAATGATCAAGAAAACTAAAAATAAAAATAAAAATAACAAACAATATAAATTATGAATAAAATCCAATGAAATTTGAATGACACATAGAAATAAAACATAGAAATAAAAATCCATAATCAACTCAATAACATAAGCAATTTAAAAGAATCAAACACTCATGAGGAAAAAAAAAACCCTCAAAAATGGAGCACAAGAGGGCAAAGACAAAAGAAGCCCATAAATTCATGAAAAACCATCACAAGCGAGAAATTATAATAAAAGTAATTCAAAATAAAACATATGAAAATTATAACAGTATTTATTAGCGTCAATATTCTAAAAATATAGTTATTTTTATGAATACCTCGTAGAAAAATTCCAACGTACGGTCAATCTTCCAAAATGGGGTTGGGTCCCTTCCTCATTAACTAATTTTAAGTTTTTGTTGATAACTATTAATGAAAAAATAGTTTGTGGTGTAGTGGTAGGGTTGCTCCTTTGAAATTAATATTGTCTTGAGTTCGAGTCTCAGCACATACCATGATTAATTTTTACCATGTCATTAAAAGTACACGGGTCAGGTTGGGTCCAAAAAGTGTGCTTTTATCTCTGGCCCGACTTGATTTATCCCGACCCGATCCGTTTGCTAGGGTCAAACTAAATTAAATTGGTAAATTGGATGTGTCAAAATCAATTGGAGCGAATTGGTACTGATTTCAATTTGAAACCACTTTGCTTCATATTATATAATTGATCTTCTCAAACTCTTTTTTTTTTTTTTTTTTTTTTGCCAACGGAGGGTTCCCAACCCTTTGGGCTGGACTAAAGCACAAGTGAACTCAACATTTGGTTCCCGAAGAGGGGGTATCAGGAATTGATACCAAAACCTCTAACTCCGGAAGAAGGAAGAACCGTGGTCTTGACCACTCGATCAACCCCTGGGGAAGGTAGATTTTGGTCCATCTTTATATCTGACCATCTTCTTCTTCTTCTTGTCCTTTTTTTCCCATTCATGAATGATGAAGGTAGATTTAAGTAGTTTTGACTTTTGTGTAACGTTGAGCTTGGATTTGATGAGACTTTAACAGTTGATTTGGTTTGGGAAAAAAAAAGTGAAATTTTGATTTTCTTGAGTTTCGATCTATATAATATAGCATGGGGCAGGGCAGACTTTTTTATTTTTTTTTTAATTTGGTGAAGGTGAATGAATGTGGGGGTAGAAGGCCAGAACATAAGATGGATTTGAACATGCCAATGAGGCCCATTTGAAGTATGGATGGTTACTGAGTCTATTCGAAGCTGAACGAGTAAAAACTACAAATTCTGATTTCTTGGAATTGAAGTAGGTCATTTTGCATTAACATCGATTGCAAGTTAAGGGAAAGGACCTGTTCAATTGTGGCTTAAAAAACTACCTTTTTAGTATTATTGATCCATTAAACCATTTTGTTATATTAGGCCATTTGAAATTTTTAAACATTTATATAACACAATGTCATAGAAGACTTCTCAAGTGGGTTAGGTTGGCACTCAAAGCTCTGCACAAAAATGTAGATAGTTGGTTATAAAATATATACAACAAAGGTTATAGCTTTGAAAATGAATCCCTCAAAGAGAAGGAAAACCGCGGGATAGACCAGTGGTAAAGGGCATCCCAACTCACCCAGCTCACCTTTGACACAAACAGAGCAAAGTTAAAACATGTCGTGTGATGGAGCACCGCGGGTGCATAGAGCACTCGACAGGAACACTATGGTGGGAGCACAGCGAAGGAATAGAGCACTCTAAGAATGACCCAGGATGGCCTGATAGATTAGGTTAGTTTAATTAGGAGAAGGATAGTTTACAATTCCTCCAATATAATAGCTAAAAAAGTATCTCAAATATTAGGCTACTTTGAGATATGCGGGTAGGGATGCAAATGGGTATGTTATTCTCTGATTATCCAGAGGTTTAGGCCCAAAAAAAAAAATCAGGTTTGGAACCTATTTTAAATTCTGATTCATAAATGGGTTCGCATATAGAACCCAATTTAGGCTCCGATTAATAGACGGGCCCGCGTCCAGAACCCAATTTAGGTTTCAATTAATAGACGGGTCCGATTTGGGTCCATACAAATTCCAACCCATGGACTCAAAACCCGATAGACGAGTCTTTAATGTTGCAAGCTATAGCTTAAAATCACATTTTATTGGGCATTTTCATAATTGATCCTGAAGGTAGTAGACTTGATGTACTATTATAAGTTGAATGACATCCTTATTTTAAGAAAAAGTAAAATAATAAATAAATAAAAAGAAGTTCAAACTGGTTTTAGTGCTAGATCCCGATCCTTTAATTGGACCCGATTTCGGAACTGAATTCGAGTCCTCCTATCCGAACTGGGGTTCCAGAACCATTATTTAGAAACGGGCCCGGCTTCGAATCCACTATGGTTCCGACCCAGAACCATCCCATCTGCAACCCTATACAAAGGAGATGTCAATAAATACCAACCCTCATGCCAAAAAATGACATATGAAATGAAAAACTGGGTTTAGAGACTTGAACTATACTTCGTCCAGGTCTAGGCTTCCATTTTATGCTGTGACCTGCCTACCCGTGGGCCAACGGGTGTCAAAGTCCTATCAAAGCTTGGTCCTTGCAAAAATGGTCAACCTTGGCCGTAGGTCCAAGCCACCTCAATTTAACCATTTTAAGGGTTAGGGCATTTTTATGTTATTTATAGATGAAAGTACTCTCAAATCAGTGGAAAATGTAATTGTTGGGATGGGGAAGTATACTTTTTGATAAAGTAAAAAATGCATTTATTTCTACAGGGTAAAATAATTTGAAGGGAGATGAGAAGCCAACAAGTAATTATTTTACTTGAGTTTTGCGAGATAAATTTTTTTGAAGACGGGAAGTCAACAAATGTTAAAACAACCACTTGTTATTTATAAGGTTAAGTATTTTGGGAACCAGTAGAGTAAAAGTACAAATTTTTTGGTGGCTCAACATTTTGGGAACCAGTAGAGTAAAAGTACAAATTTTTTGGTGGCTCAACTTTTACTTTATCACTCATTGTGACCAACCAAAAGTAAAAAATTTGGCAGATGAGATTACTTTACCATAGATTTTAGCTTACCATTTGAGAAACAAACATCTTAGTGTCAAATTATTGCGGGGTGATAACAGGTTGACTGCTTGGTCATGGGCCTAAATTTCAGGTCGGGCCTCAAGGTCACCCCAAAGCCAGAATGTTGCAAAAGCATATTTGCTGGTTCCACCACTTCTTGGATGGGAATTTTTCTCCCTTGCTTGATGATGGAGTTATTTTAAGATAAACAGGATCCTTGACCTCTCTCTGAAGAAGACTGGAGCAAGCATTATCATTGCATGCCATGCAGGTCTAGCAATGGGATAACACTTATCAACCCCAGTTAGATTATGATGCATATATAGACTTGATTCTTTAAAAGTGAGTGATGGTTCTCTCGTGCACTCATTGGGCTGATTGATTTGAGTTTGGTGAATGCAAGGTTTGATGTGGGCTTAGTTCGACCTTCAGACTATTGTCTTCTGCCTGATCTTCTTCAGTCAAGCTTCCTAACAACATTAATCTGAACTCAGTAGGAATCTCTTCTCTTCACTCCTTGTATTTTGGGAGTGTGCCCTCAATCCATACAGGCACAAAATAAACTTGGATATGTCTCACATGACACCGACTTTGCGACTGGCCCAGACAGTCCCCCACACGGTCAATCTGAGCCCGTGATTGCAACCCCCCAACACAATGTCAAGGATCCCATTGGGCTCACACCGATCTTAATGGACTCGACCATTGAATCGAAATCAAATCAAACAAAATTATACATTTTAACACCATTAGACTTTAGTGACACAAATCCAGGCATTAGGATGATGGGTGGGGGTGTTCATGGTGTAGGTTGGGCCACGCTGAAGCATGTCTAGGCCGAGCCAGTTAAGAAACACAGGCCCATATCTGGCACTAGCCCAACACATTCATTATGTCTCTGGTCCAAGCGTACCCATTTAATCAATCGGGTTGGGTTGATCCAGGCCTTTTCTCACTTGTTCAGGCTTTGTAGTAATTGTTGGGGAAAATTAATCACTAAATTACATGCGTTCAGTCCAGGCTGGTCTGGGCTTTGGGCTTTCTATCACTTAACCCAAGCCTGGACCAAATATTAAATGGGCCCAGACTGGCCCGGTCATGAGCACCCCTAATAATGGGATTGGCTTGAAATCTCATACATGGGCTGCATCCATTTAGATCTTTCCATCACACAGCTCATCCTTGAGTGGTTGGGCCGAAGGGGGCCCAGAATCTCTTATGCGAGCCATCCGCACAACAGCACCGCCTCTCCGCCCATGATATTATCAGAAGCCAACTAGCCATCCATTTACGCACAATTGAGTCTAACCTACAACATGATCCTGGTTGCCAATAACCCTTGGAAGTAAGCTTAACCGCTAATTGGGTGAAATAAGCCATGTTAGCACTGACCTTCTTGTATAAACAAAACTAAGACTTGTCTTGGTCTACAATTGATAGCCTTATATTAAGTATAATGCAGCTTCAAGAAAATAGATGGAACCAGACGATGAGGATATGTTGAACTACTTAATGGTCCAATTGGAGCTGCACAAGTTGATTGCTGTGGGCACCATTGAAGGCTTGTTACTGTGTTTAGTTCTTTTTGCTCTTGCTAGGAATCATGCTTTTCTTTGGAGAGTTCAGCAGCTATGCTTTATATTGTTACTTGAATTAGCAAAACCCAAAACTCCCTTTTTACCCTGCTCTATAATGGGACAATGTTCTCCCACGAGCAGATTACATATTCTCGATAAGCAATCCAGCTCATACAGCCCAATTAGATATATGCCCCTCAATGGGAAGAGGGCATACCGAAAGGTCCCCTTACTGGCAAGGGGAAGCCAGAAAATCAGCCACAACAAGTTATCCTAGCCCTTGATATAAGAGCCTTAGAGTTTAATGACATCTTAACTATAAATTTTTTTTAGATTCAATCTAGTGGTGAGTGAAGGTTTAATGAGTGTAAAATTGGTCATTCAGATAATGGGATGACAAAGTATTAGAGGCTTGCACTAATCAAAGATGGGCACAAGTGGGCCCCATGCAGCTGGACCCCAATTCCTGGGTGTGTGGTAACTGGTAAGCGGATGGCAAAGGAACACTCATGTGCCTACTGCACTGAGGCCCGGCAAACTTCCACTCAATTCCTAGGAAGGTGGCCTTTTATCTTGGGTGGTGATCCACAAGAGAGTAGAGACCATTATACATCCTTGCTGATTCATTTTCATGAAGCGATGGGTGTAATGTCTTTCTACCAGAAGAGAGAAATTTGATGGTCCCCTGTACATTACATTTTCGCACTTGATTCTTCACCATGGAAGTCTTTGATAACAGCCCCATTTGGTAGAAATTCCTGGACAGTAGCCAAAAGTGCTTGGAAGCTATTTAGTCATCAGATTTCGGCATTGTTCCATTTTCTTAGTGTAAGTACATCAGTTCATTTGTTATTTGAGCACAAACAATAATCTTCATTTTGGTCATGCAGGATCAATTATAAGAGCAAAAAGTATGTGCAAGGCAAAAAAAATTTGGAGCCCATGGAAACAGATGGTTTTAGGCAATTTTGGGCGACGACACGAAATTTGTTGCAAACTTTTGTAGTATTGTCTTCAGAATGTTGGTTGGCTGTTCCAATTGTTGGATGGTCACTATTCCCATCTTTGAAATAGTTTTTTCTTTTCTTTTCTATTTTTTGCTAAGAAAAGGAATTACATTAAGAGGAAACCAAAGAGCCATAAGACAAACATAGACCGAGACTCTTACAACAATTGAAAACAAAAAAGCCTAAAAAAAAAAAGGAAAGATTAAACAGTAATAATCAGAGATAAGTTCAACGACAAAGTGACAAAAGGGAGAAATTCACTCACTCCTTCACATATTGATTTATTATTATTTTGGTAAAAAAAAAAAGAGACAAAACCCTATCTTTCAAATTATTACATCCATAACAGATTAAGGAGCAGATAGATAATCGATTTAATCCATTAAAGGAAGGTTTTTCGATTGAACTTACTTAGGGAAATGATACTAAGGAGTAGATTCGAACTTCACATGATAATTCTTATATAATTATGTTGTGATATTTCATGGACTCCACCCAATGTTGTTCATTAATAGAAAAAAAATACTCTCTAAATTATCCAACCTTTAATCCATCATTTTCAAAAACATAGATTCATGCAATCACATATGCTCAAGCATGTCAAAATTTGCTGCATGAATCCAACCACTTACGGCCATGGGAACTTATAACCAGCAATGAAATACAACATTACCAACAGAAATCAATTCCTTAGTTTCGATTGGCTACTTGAGATCAAAATTCCTTTTACAGATTCAACACATAAACTAGTTTGGCAAATCAGCAATTCTAGTTTTGAAGTTATAGACTATGTCTAAACTCAAGTGCACGACATTAAAATTCAGAAACTAGTCATGCAAATGGAATGCCATGATCTGTACTTCTATTAGCCTAGTTTATATGCACAGAAGAGTTGACACAAAACAACCATTGTACATCATTAGTAATAGTTTACAACTAATACAGGATAAAATGAGACGTTTCCACTCAAATTTTGGTCAACTTGAATAAAAAAAGCACAACCAGGAAGTAAAGAAAAATGCAACCTGCTGACCATCAGTGGCAGAAACTGGTGATAAACAATTGAGTTGATGACATCCTTGTGTTTTAACAAGTGTGATAGTTAATTAGGCATGTGGAGAAGCCCTTGCAATTCCTTATGTCTTAATGGGTGTGATTTATGGCTAGCTCGTTTGTGCTAAATTTGAAAACAAGGCTGGTGCAAATTCAAAACAAAAATGATCACCCACAGTGCTGAACCTTCGGAGCTGTTAAACCCCTGAAGGTTTTTTTTTTTTCCTCTATGAATTTGAAATTGTTCTTGTGGTTCTCAACTGGTGCCTTTTCTTGTTCACTTATCTCAAGTACTCATCATAGATAACAAAACAATTGAAAATTTGTCGGACTGTCATTATTTACTTCATCTTATCAATGGGGAGAATCTCAGTAGATCGTCATTTGGGTTCATGATTGCACATGACAAGGTTTTCATTTTATGTGAATGTCATAAGCATTTTTCCCCTTCTAACCTCCGGTGTCAATGTAAGTTGTCTTTTATTCTTTACAGTTGGAGCAGAACCTACATCTCCATCTGCCTAACATCATGTTTATGCATACGGTGATCTAATTATAAATTTCATAAGAAAACACAATAAAAATATGAGAGAGAGAACATATATTTTGAGATTTTCAAACTCATCTTGAAGTAGCCAATGCAAGTCAATTCCTTGCTATCTTCCAAAAAGTAACGATCTAGCCAATTGAACAGTTGTACAATATTTCTTGCAGCCAATCTCATGAAATTTTGTTATGGTCATAATTTTGGAACCATTACTTTGTCATTATTAGTTGTAATAGTTAAAAGATTTGATAATTATTCACATGAATGGAATTCATGCTTTAATCTTAAAGAAGTTTCCTCATCCTAGGCTTTGTTTTCTGCTTGCTGAATGTATGCAAGATCCAAGACATCCTGAAGGTAGGCTCCATCATCTAGATGCTTTAGTTCGAAAAGTCAAGATTGCCCATCAGGTGGGCAATAACTTGCAAAATTAAGGGTTGAAGCAACCATAGCTAATGGCCCGAATTCAGTTCAAAAGCAGCCCCCCATCTGATAAATACCCAAGAGTAATTTTAATGGATTATATTTACTACATACTTTTCCTAGTGAATCACTTGGACCTGGTGCAGATGTGTCACAAGGCCCATAGAATGATCCACAAGAAATACTGGCATTTTAAAATTATTTTTAAAAAATAAAGCTGCTCGTAACATTAGCAATCAGTGCATACAGAAGATTGCAAACAGTATCAAAGCTAATAAATCCTTGGAGAACATTCTCAAAGTCAAATCCCAATTCTAATAATGTCTATTTACATAAAGAAAGATCCTTATAAAGCACATATCAAAGTGAAGTCCCAAGTACAAAACACTAAAATACCACCCGAATACTCTCTTTCAAAAGATTAGCATTCATACCTTCCACCAGGCTTGATTTCCAACAAAGCGTTTTGAGAAGCTCTTTCGAAGAGCAACAACTCATTTACTACTATGTCCTCTTCCGACTGATCCCTAGAAGATTTCCAGTAAAGGAGTCTCATCCTAATGAGAACATGAGCATTTATCAACAAGAACTTCACAAACTCAATCACATTCTTATTGCTTAGATGAATGTTTTCTATCCGTATGGTCATAAGATGATTTGTCAAACACTTTGGAGGCCTCTGCTTCTCCCAATAGTTAGTTTCAATAGGAAATCCTATTTCGGAGCATTCACACTGGTGGTAAAGCAGGGAGAACAAGAATGTAAAATAGATCAGAGTCAGAGATGATACTCAATAAAACAAGTGGTTGAGTTTGATGATTCAAACCTTTAAAGAAAGTTGTTCTAAATTTGGGCAACTTCGAAGCAAGAATAGCAAAGGAGAGACCATCGTGGCATCATCAAAATTCAGCTCCATGAATAGTTTCTTCAGATGAACCAGCTGACACCCAATAGGTAAACTATCTGGCAGGTGCATTATCGATTTGAACTGAAAAAAAAAAAAAGAAGGAAAAAAAAAAACTTCAGAATCCTTTAGCTTATGCAGAAATTGTTCTTCACTCTTTTATGGGTGTAAAAGATCTGAAAGTCAGGCAATTTGGGTAGCCACCTTTGTTTTGATCTGAGAAAATGACGAGAACTTTGACCCACTGAAAGGGGGCTTGATCTAGTTACATATGAAACCACTAACCTTGAAAAGGTGTGGACAACATCTAAAAGAAAAGCTCTCTAGATGATCCAAATTCATCAATAGCTTGATGAGGTTATCGACTTCATTCTCATCTTCCTCATCCTCTTCCTCCGAAAAATCATACAAGTCATGCTTGTCTAATTGATAACCGAGAACGACATGTTTCAGACGGGGAGCTTTGATCAAAGAAAAGCGGAACAGTCGTTCATCTTCCTCCACAAAGATATCCAGCAACAAGAGATTCGGCGCATGAATACGAAGATCACTTAGATCCAGACAATGGTTTATTGTCAAATTCTCTAGATTGGGACAACCAGAAACTAACATCTCAAGCTCAGTACTGGTAATTCTAACAAAAGTGAGTTCGAGGGCTTGAAGGTTGGTGAGTTGGTTAAATTGAGATGGAAGGCCGATAGTAAAATGCAAAATTGACAATTTCTCAAGGGAATTACAGAAGAACAGTGAGGAGAGAGTTTTAGGATCGGTTCCAAAGTGGCTGAGGAGGAGATGCTGGATTCCGAGTTTGTGGAGGAGGGGGAAGAAGTTGTAAAAATCGACGGGGCAGTCATCGAATATGGGCAAGTCGCAGCTGTTAATATGGGCTTGGCGACGCGCAAATATCTGATAAAAGACGGATATACATTTCTCACCAACTTGAGTAGGGAAACCTCCAATTGGGAAGAAAGTGTCGAATAAGTTGAAGAAGTCAAGATGAGGGATAGAGGTCCAGAGATATCTCCATTTCTTGGATAGAACTGATGTTCTTGCTGCTTCTATTACAGGTATCAGAGAGAGGATCATTGTGAGGATGGGATCTGGAAGGAGACTGATTCGGTCATCATTCACTTCTTCTTCTCCTTCTTCACCTGCTACCAAAGAGGATTCTACTGCCATTCTTTTGATTGCCCTTATCTTTCCTAATGTGATATCTCAGCAGGTGAATTCCTGGAAATCAACAAGAAAAAAAAACGAAAGATTATAAAGTGGGAATATCTAGCATTTGGATAAAGAATGTTTGTCGTTCTTAATGAGATATCATGACGGGAATTCCTGGAAACCAACAAAGTAAAAAAGAAAGGTTATAAAGTGGAAATATCAGTAGGGTTGGGACAGAGAAAAGTAAATAGGATTTAGAAAACATCACTACACGTCGTGCCTTATCACCTATTGTTCTGGAGGTTTAGATTCAATTAGCGTAAATCCCATGTGATGCATAGACCATTCTCATGTAAATTAAAAAGCAGTTACAGTTAATATTCAAATCAAATATTAACTAATAAAAAGCACATGGATTGTGTTAATGACAAACCATTTGTGTAATCAATCTCAAGGAGAAAAAAAAAAACTACTTACAAATGAATTATACAAAATAAAAAAAAGGAATTAGTACTAAGCTGGAAAAAAGAAAGATTAGAAGTTAAAAAGAAGGGGGGAAAAAAAAGACATGGTACAGTGGCAAAGAATGGGGAATATCACCAATTGTATCTATGGGAAGATTGTCACCATTTACAGTATGAATTTGTAAAGCAACATCGTACTTTTTAACATTAGCAGGATTGCTAGAAGAAAAGCTCCTATGATTGGAAGCCCCAGAATCTAAAACTAAAAAAGAGGGTTTAGATATCTTACTAGAAATACCAAGAACAGAAGGCATATTGAATCATCTATTGAACCATATCTTGGGTCAAAGTAGATGGGTACATAAGCAGGCTGTGCCGGCATAGCTAGGCTGGTTGTGATAGCGCTAGTTCTGTTGAGCCCTCAGTTGTAGCATGATAGACATCATTGTTCCAGTTCTATGGGCGCTTTTTTTTTTTTTTTTCCCTCGGTATTCTATGGGCACTTCTGACGTTCTGAAATAATATCACTGGGCTTCTTACAATAGTTGCAAACTTCCACTTGGATTGATCAGCAATGTGGCCATATTCCTCGCAACTTGGATCGTTCTTATCTATGGCTTCTTCTGTTTGGGTGGCATGGGGAACATCCAATGCAAAAGCACTAAGACCTCTTCGTTTCATTGTTGCTTGAGTGCAGCACCGTTGCTTTTCTCAGAGCAACTCATGTAGACATTCATCTAACTAACTATGGGGTAGGAATTCGACTCATTAAGTTTGAATTTATTCAAATTCTTTACACGATCTCATGAGAAAATGATCACATTGGCTAACCTCATGAACCATTTGTAGGGCCAATACAGTTTCATGAGGCACCATGACATAAACTAATTGCATGAATTTGATCCACAGGTTTACAAATCCAAAATAATATTCTTGAATCGGTTTATTCCCTTGAGAGTATTCAGAGGTTTCAAGTTCCATTTGGAATCTTCTAGCTGTGTTATCTTGATAATAGACTCTTAAAATGTAAAATCCCCACACCTCTCAAACCATTATGTAGGGTCACAAATTAAGCACAATCTGTTGATCTGCAGAATTCAAGATCCAGTTGATGATTTTGCCACCACTAATTTCCTATTCTCTTCAGTAATTGGTGCGTTTTGCAATGGTTCCATCAATATGACCCCAAAACTTAATAGGGTTTGGCTGATGGAGAAATAAACATACAAGCAAGATTAAGATTAAGGTGAAATGAGGAGGAGAAGATCAGATGTCGGTAGTTTTACCTCGGAAGACGAAGATATGTAGGAGAAGAACTGATGAAATGCGTGTTGATGCTGAAAACCCTAACAATGAGGTTGGATTTGGAAGGCTGTGAGAGGAAGAGGAAAGAACGTCTAGGGGAAGCGAGATGATGCATCGAAACCGCGAGAGAAGAAGGGGAAGAGGGAGACGAATTTTCACAAAAGTCCTCAAGTTTTTCGAGGTTTTGAAATAAATTAGAAAAACCTTGAGATTTTTACAAAACGACCCCTATATTTTAAGACAACCTTAAAAAAGCCTCTATTATATATATAGAGGAAATTCTCAAAAACTCTCATATATCAAAGGGGAGTTTTTGCCCATTTTGACTTGTCTAATGAAAATTTGCCACCTCACATGTGCAAAGCAAGAGAATAAAAGACAACAACTTGGGCCCGTTTGGTAATTTTACCGTAAAATAAAGATAAAATAAGGAGTAATTCTATTGGCACATAGAAAATAACTCTTCTCACACACGCATTTTTCTTTTAAAATAAAAAATATTTGAAATTACCTTTTTGCCCACTCACCTCCCTTTCTCCCTCGCCCCCCCCCGGCTCAGGCTCCGGCACCGACTTGGATAGCGGTGGCCGACCCCTCTCCCCCCTTCTTGCTCTCCTTCTCTCTCCCCATTGTTCTCTCTCTCTTCCTCCCTTTCACTCCCCGCTGTTTTCTCTCTCTCCTCCTCCCTTTCTTCCCCCCCCCGGCCTGACCTCGAGATCCAGCTTGTGGAGCTGGAGATGCGCCGCCTCATGGTCTGCCGTGTCGAGTTCAACCCATCTCAGCCCTTCAAGGGCGCTCGGATCTCCGACTCCCTCCAAATGACCACGCCGCCTCCGCTAGAGGTGCACGGCGGGCGGCTTGGACAGTTATTTGGCGGTTTTGGCGGTTTGTAAAAAGTAGAAACTGTAATTGCCCAAAGTATGGGCGGTTCGGGCAGTTTTTTTAACAGGCGACTTGGGCAGCATGTTGGGCGGTTTGATATTTGTACCTATCTCTCTCTTTCTTATTTTTTTTATTTTTAATAGAATGTAACTAAAGTTTCAAAGTACTTAACATAAAGAATAAAAATTAAACATAATTTTTAATAAAAGTCAATAATCAGTCATAAACAAAAATTTCAACTAAGTATATTAATGTAAAATTGAAGTCCAAAGGCATCACCAAAATTAAAAAATACAATCACTTATATAATCTAACATTCAAAAGTCAAAAATCTAATAAAGAAACATCTAAATTTGAAAATTCAATGTCTAAATTTCAATAAATAAACCTCCAAATTTCAAAATTCAATGTCCAAATGTTAAAAGAAATTCAAAATCTAAACTTCAAGTTCGTAAAGATCGATATATAATTTGAAGCAATCTTGCAAGAACAAAAAAAAAAAAAATCATAGTTAGAATAATAATTGATAAAAGATAATAAACATCAATGTTTAGTTTAGTGATAAAATTATAAGGTCGTCAAATTGTCATACAATATAATCTAGACTTGTATTGGAGTTGCACTAGGATCATGAGGAGTAGGGGGACCCATACGAGTAGAAGTGTTATCTGTAAAGGAATATAACTCTTATCAGTTTCATATTTTTAATATAAAATATAATAAAAATTTATAAAAATTAAAAGTAGGAAATGAGCTGGCGGGGTAGTTTGAAACCGCCTACTCAAATGTCAAATTGTAACTGCCCCGCCTGCCTAAAGGCGGTTTTGACGTATATCCACTTGTAGTGGGGCGGGGCGGGGCGGAGCGGGCGGGTTACTTTTATTTTTGTGCAGCCCTAGCCTCCGCCATCGCCCGGATCTTCTCCACCCAGGACCACGCTGCCTGCAGCTTCGCCGTCAGTGAAGGGGGAGGTGAGGGGGAGAGAAAGGGAGGAGGAGAGAGAAATAATGGGGAGGGAGGGAGGAAGAGAGAAAGCAGTGGGGAGGGAGGGGTCAACCGCTGCTGTCCAGGCCGAAGTCAGAGCTAGAGCCGGAGGTGAAGGGGGAGGTAGGTGGGGGGAGAGAAAGGGAAGAGGGTGGGGAAAAATGTAATCTCATTGTGTTTTTTTTTTTTTAATATTGGTTGTGTGGGAAGAGAAAAAGCTTGTGTGCCAATAGAATGAGCACGGTGTTTCCATTATTACCCTTTCTACTACTGCTAGTATTCTTGAATCAATTACTGCCCTCATGGTCTCTTGTTCTTCTCTTTCTTTCTAAACATTTACTTTCGCATATAATGCAGATTTCCATATAATATGTTTGCTAAATTACGTAGAGTTAATTATTCTTCAAAGGAATGATGCTTTCTTTTGATCATTGACAAAGAGAAAAGATTTTATACAATTCATTCCTAACCTATTTGCTGTAATTTTCTCTCTCCTCTCAGATTGCCCAGTTCCTCAATGGAAGTTTGCTGAAAACTTTCATTGCTAATTTGCAATGACCATTAATTATTATTTTATAATATATAGATGTTTAATTGGCAATGCATCGACATGCCAGTGCTTAGTACGGGTTATTGTACTTACGTCTTCCCCACTATATAATGTATAAGAGCCCAAAAGGATTCCCTCTAAATTTGCGAACTGAACTGTTTAGCTTTGGGAACACAAGGGTCATTAGTTCACTGATTCAGATTATCTTCGTATGGGAGACGCCATTAAAAGATGTCCTCAAAATCTCCCGAATTGAGTTATAGTACAAGTAAAAAAAAAAGACAAAAAACAAAAAGAGAACTGCAGCTCGCACCCCACATTTTTTTTTTTTTTTATAACCCAGGAGCCTTTGGCCCTAAGCCAGAGAGACTTGATTCTAGATCCCACCCCACATTTTTCACCTTCACTTTCAAATACACATTACTCATTTCCCTCAGCTCTTGCATCAATTTCTAATTCCAGCAACCATGGACTCGAAATCTCTAACTCTAGAACCTTGATTAATATTAATAGATCAACTGTCTAGACTTAAAGGCCAAATATCATATAGATGGAGGGAACTAGCATGAAGCACATGCAATAAACGACTCAAGTCTCATACAAATCTATGGGGGAGGCAGAGGGCAGCACACAAGTTTATTTCCAACAAAATAAAAACATTCCCAGATAATTTCGCCTAACAGACCAACATAAGGGGGAAGAAAGGAATTAGGGTTCTTTCCCAAGAACAACCACCAGTATAAGCTAACCACCCAACAAATCTTACAACAAAATGGAAACTTATAACTACACGTGTTTGCGCTTTCTGGCCCTGCATTCTTTTCATGCTTCCTCAAAAAAAAAATTGCAGGAAATGTTGAAAAACCGCAGAATGTCATGCAACTGTTTCATGGATAGTTCCCACATCCATTTGTTGCTACGGCCACCATATATGCATGAAAGCAACCCATCTTTCACAGAGGCTTCTTTCACAGAAGAGAACTACTTCCTTGTCCAAAGTAGGGACAAGGGTTTCCCCTTTTGGCATGCTGTTACAGACTCCAAAGCAAGTTCTCTCAATTGTTTCTCTACTTCCTCCATGGCGAGGCAGGCATCAACATTCTGCAATTTAAAGGGCAAAATATGTTTTCAAAAAGAACAAAAAAGAAATTTAAAGGGCAAAATACATTAACAGTAATAGTAGGAAAAATGTGTAAGAGAAATGCCGGTTTGATCTTGTGATAGGCTTGACTTGAATTGCATAGTTGGAAATCAACTTCCACCCTCAGATAGACCAAGGTGAGAAGCGCAGCTCCCAGGCAAGTGAGCCATGGTGCAACAATAGCACCAATCAACTACATGTCTCTCTCTCTCTCTCTGTTTTTTTTATTTTTATTTTTATTTTTATTTTTATTTTTTGTTAAGTAAAACTATAGGTCTCTGAAAATGTAGTTTAAGAGCGGAAGCATTATTCCAATTGAATATACTACAATCGTCCTATGCTTGTCAAAATCTATTATTCCATTTATATGTTTCTTTCTTTACATGTTTTTTTTATTATTCAATTGTAAATTTGTAATGCTATTTATTGATTCCATCTCTAACTTTCAGACCTACAGTCTACATCTTTGCAAACGATGGAAGTGGTTTAGAATATAACTGAGGCTTTTATTGAAGTCCAGGGCTCGGAAAGGTCAACTTCTGATGACAAATTACTAAGAGAATTTTAGGTATAGATTTCTTACATATATATTAATCTCAATTGTTCAGGAATCCTAATATTATTATAAATTTTTGACATTTAATTTGATTGTCCTAATGACCTTTTACAACTGCTATTTTGTAGGCCTAGAATGAACTACCGGTGGACATGGTTTTGGTGGCTATTAATAGATACAGTAGTCAGCTGGTGACAAATATGTGAGAAAAGAGATGGAATGTAGTTTTTGAATGTTGTTAAAAAATTGTGCATATGTTCAAATAGAATGTAATATGTCGGCTAGTTGAATTTTGGCTTTGTTAAATCAAACAAATGAAGTATGCCACAGTTATTAGAAATTGTCAATGTAATAAGATCTTCTGGTGAACTTTTCTGATATCTAGCTTCATGTATGTTTCAATTCAAGAAATTTTCAGCCATCATCTTCCATTTTTTCAGGATGAATGGTCATGTTGCCTGATTGTATAATCAGGGGAGTCAATAGCCTTTGGGCCTTAATAGTCTAGACTGTCTATTTCTAGAGGCCCCTCTAAATGATTAGTGGCAGGTGTTACACAGGGTCATTTCTCTTGTATGAAATGCTAATTGTGCGCGACTGAATTTCTGCTATGGGATCGAGATTGTTCTCAATTCCCTGTTTTGTAAGCTATTTTATTGTATTGATCTTTCTTTTCTTATCTTTTTTTTTTTGAATGGTTAAAGTCTGCACTATGGTTAAATTATGGAGATGGTATGTGATTGCATGCTTGTGGCCCAACGGAATGCATCAAACGGTGCCTATAAGATGGCCTGAAAATGTGTTGAGTGGGTGTTGTACAATTCATCTTTTGGGTACCTAATCCACTGGGAGTCATCAAAAGAGAGAACATCCATCTGTTCAGCCCCATACTGGATTTTGCAAAGAACGCCCAAAAATATTTCATGGCAGAGTAGCATAAATGTGAGCCTGTGCATTGTTGCACATAGTAATAGCTTATAACAAGAACATTGAAGTAAAGCTTGTATGTTAAGCCAACATCAATGTTCACTGTACAAGCCTAGAAAATAAAATTTTGGAATCCAACTGTAAAGACAAAGAATGAATAAAACTTCTACAGAATCCAAAAGCATAAAAACCTTATGTAAAGCGATTAAAATCCTTGTTGTAAGATGGAAATCCCTACACAGAATGCATCAACAATATGAATTATTTCCAGCATAGAAAATCACCATATTTCCATGACAAACTATAAAAAAAAAAGCCTAAAAAGAAACTTCCTGTCTCAATATAACTATATCAAAAAAAATTCAAAAGCAATATAATATCTTTTCTAAAAAAAAAAGCAAGATAATATCTTCTTATCCATGCATATATTTATTCAACAAAAAAAAAAAAAGAATTCAACATCCAGACACAAAACATGTTAAACCCAGAAATGGAGAACACTCCAAAAAACCAACCAGAAGACAGATGAAAAAAAAAAGGCTTTTTAATGAAAGAAAGGGCTTGTATTTAGGGAGGACCTGATTGGAGGAGGGAGGAGGCCAATCCAATTTCATCTCCTCTCTCTTCCCTACCATCCGATCCACCAAAAGGTCATATGACTACAAAGAACCCTAATAAACACTGTTTATGACATGACATTTCTACTACAGCAATAGAAATTCTCCGATTAATGATAAATCAAACAACCGCAAAAGCATTCACACAAAATATCAGTTTCAAGCATTCTACATTGATCTCTGAATCAGTACCACCCTTAAAAATCCTGGAACACGCCTCAAAATGGAAAGAAAAGAGGCTAAATCTCAAACTCACAAAAGAGAAAAAGAAAATAAACATCTGCAATATTTCATTCAACAATCTCTCTTGTCAAGAATTTGACATTTAGTGTGAGAAACGGACTTGCAAAGTGGTGGAGTTTATGTGGAATCGAATGAGAAAGGGCTTGAAATGGGGAAAAGCTTTCGGTTCTCTCGTTCGTATAAGCACCAAATTAGATTTGATGAATCGATGTTGTTCTTCTATTTTTTGTCTCAGCTTTGGAAAGATCGAAATGAGAGGAAGTGAGGCCTGAGGGTTTTTGGCTCCACCACCACGGATGCGAGCAAGGGGAGGAGGTGGAGATTGGATTCGAAGGAGGATCCGAGGAAGGGGGAGATGAGAGGGGAAGATGCCTGATCTTTCGTGCAGAGAGTCGCTAGGGTTTTCTTTCACGTTTGGGAAGAGAGGAGTGGGAACTTTTGAGGTGGAGAGAGGGAAATCAGGCAAAATTGATTTTCCTTCTACTGTTTTTGTCCTTATATTTGGAACCCCTGGACTGTTGGATCATTTCAACGATCCTACGGTGGAAGTCGGACTTCGCACACTATTCGTGAGAATACTTCTCACCCGATTAAAACCCTATACACACACACAATATGTGAGAACAGTTCCCACTTGAATATTAGCCATATATATATATATTTATAATTGATGGTAAGGGAAATACAAGTCTTGTATTTGGAGTACATAAACACCGGAAAGGATCATAAGAGTATATAAACATCTTGTAGTTACTTCATAATATTCTTATTTAACTTCCTTTAGCTATTAGTGAAAATGGTGTTAAACTGTTCCACAAATAGAAAATATGGGGTGAAATATTAAAAACAAAACAATAAGGATGTTTCTGCAAATACCTTCTATAAACCCTGCTTTCTATGCAAACTGTGCTATTCTCAAAATATCATATAGCAAACCTGGATCCTAAGTGAACTGTGATGAGCATGCAAACTCGAAATGGAATGAACCTTAATGAGAGACTTAAAATATGGGATGCAGGGAAGATCTGAAAGTCAACAGACAGTTTCTTTTGCAGCAAATTTCCTTTCGATTCAGCATAAAAGGGTTGCTAAAGGAGCATCTACCTTACTAAGAGTCTCCACCATTGGAGGATATAAGGATTCAGAGCCAAACATGTAGACTGTAGAGTATGCACAGTATAGAGAACAGTTAACTATTATTCATCCATCTATTTAAAGGAAATATGCCTAGGAAGCAAGCCATGAACTTCCCACTTCCTTGACAAATTATATCACTTCCCTCTTTGAGAATTATTTTCTAAATATAAACATTCAATTCCAAAGCAAATAAACTTAGCAGCAACTAGCTCACACAAAGACATTAGTTTTGGAAAGAGATTCAGCCTCCAGCATTTTCAACTGCCCAGATCACAAAACCTATAGGGTTTAGTTCAACAGACATGCAAAGCCCATGAGGTGAGTGTCTGACTTCTATAGACCTTGACTCCCTCAACCACTGTACCATATAAACTATTAGATGCCTTTCAGGGACACAAAGTCGAGATTGAAACCTTTTAGTATAAATTTCCATTCTCAGAGATTTATTAACACAGAGGTGAACAATGTCTTCTTTAAAGGCATTAATTGATAAGATCAAGTGTTTAGTGGCTTCTTGGGCTTCAATTCTTCCTCAATTTCGAGATATTCCTATGGGTTTCATTTTGTTCAATAGGAGGGAGGCGGCTTCTTCCTAAGTTTTGCTCGCTTTCAGTTTTCTTTTGGGTGGGTTCTTCTGTTTTGTGGCTTCCGTGGGCAATCCTTGCCTTCAGGCCTCGTTTATAAGTTTGTCAGCATATAGCTCTTGTACTGATAATGTTACTATTAAAAAAAATAATGTATAGAACCAAAAACCACCAAAAATCTTATTTTCACCTTTCAAGAAAATTAAAGTACTTTACTAATGACTTCAGGGTGCTAGATTCTTTTATAATTGGAGCAACTATAAAACAACATGGTGTACTTGAGAGGATATTGCAAATAGGATCAATGCAAGGTGGGTAAAGAGAGGAAATGGACAAGCTACTACTCGGGTAAAGAAGGTGGCTGCTACATTGGTTTAAGTGACATTTTCGTAAGTAGATGACATTTAGACCTATGCTACTGTACACAGCTGAATGTTGGGGGAACGAACAAGAAAGTGAATTTGGCTGGTAAGCATCTACAAAATTGTGTAGATGATTGTGGATGAGCCTGCGTCCATTGATGAAGACCAAGAAGATTTTGAAGAGCATTTAGCAGTCCAAGCATTGGCCTTTATGGTGGGATTTGAATGAGAACATAGGGTGCACAATAACTGCAGGTGTCCAGGCCATGAAGGAGTCTAAACTGTAAGCTGCTCAACAATCCTCCTAAAAGAGCCCAAAACAGTCCATAAACACAACTTTCAGACTGGACTAACAGAACAGTCCCTTACCAAGAATTGTTAGCTCATTTAACGGGATGTGGGCCCATAGCAGGTCCACTTCTAGACCCTAAGGCCACCACAAGGTGTGCCAGGCACTTTAGTTTGGCCCTATCAAAATAGACTCAACTGTGGGCCCCAAATTAACTATATAACAAGTTTATGTCAACTTGACAGCACAAAAGTCCATTTGGATGGGCTGTACAGGCCACCTGGCTGCAGCCAGACTGCCCACAGGCCCAACTGACCCCTATGAGCCCCTCTACAGCATGCACAGGCCCTTTAGAGGCTTTACAGCCCACTCGTTTGGACCTACATTCAGTCAGCCAGCCTATATTGGGGAGCTGAACTAACACACGCAGCGTAAGTTAAATGTGCAAGGACTGTGCATAGTTTCTTTTGTTCCTTCAGCTCCTTATTTCTTGGGCATGCTGATGGCTCAGATTTGTTTCTTTGTTAACTCATAATAAATCTATGGTATGGATGTGATCTAGGGTCTAAAATCCATTATGCTCATACTAATAATAAGCAGTAGCCGGCAGCGTAAAATTTTTGCTGTTTTGATCTTCTGAAGAAAATCAGTCCTCTTGGTTGTTTGGAGTCGAGATCTTGAATTGGTGTTCCAAACTCATCTTCTTCCTTGTGAGATTGCTTTCAGGTGGTTTTTATTTCTGTTTCTTCCTGACTGTTTTCTTTTGAATTTTCATCACTTGACTGCTATGACAGCAGTGCCTTCATGATCAGTCTCTCCTTGAAGCATCCAGGACTACATCAGCGGAGCAACAAGAAAGTAAAGAATTAAGAATGAACACACTAGAGAAAATCCATAGAGACCAATCGTGTGTATTATATATATATATATATATATATATATATATAGAGAGAGAGAGAGAGAGTCTATGGACAAATAAAGTAAAACAACAAAACCACAGAATGTCATTTAAGATAGTTTAAGTATACAATATTTTTCTAGGAAGTAGGGAATAAGCCTGCATGGAGATTTAAAGTAACAAGTCCCAAACTAGGAGAAGAGGGAGATTGATAAAGAGTAGGAAATAGAATGAACTGGTAAGAAGAGATATTAAGAAATGGTAAAGGATGGGCAGGAAAATAGAACTCACAAGGCCCACCACAAATATATAGGATAAGCCTCAAAAAATGATTGATAAAGATGCTTGCATGCAACAATGTAGAACTGATGAGGGAGAGGATTACCTTCCAACTCTCATCACGTAGGACTTGATAATATTGGGCAACTTTTAGTTGGAACTCAAGCTTCTCATACCGCTCATGTCCATAATCTCCTCTTTCTGTTGCTTTCTGAAATGATACCAATTCTAAAACATGCTTCATAGTGTAGATGAATAATTGAAATATAAGTTTTACAATAAAATGAAGAGTCAAATCTCTAATCATAACACCAAATCCTGGATTCATTTCATGATGTTTTTAAATGGCAAAAAGGAGGAAACACAATGTGGGATACTATTTTCTGGACACAACAATTATCAGTGCTAATTTTCCAATATTAATTTGGGACAGAAAAGATAGAGCATCTAATGCAGTTTCCGATATCTGTGCCTCCCAAACACAGAACATAATAGATAATTGTCTACACTATGGAAATATTCAAACCAACTGGAATCCAAGTTGCATCAACACACAACATGACATTCGAAATCAGCATCCGAGTAACATTAGCGCTTATTGTACAAAGTGTCCAAAGAGAATAAAGCATTTGACAAAGTTGCTATTTCATTTTTCCAAGAGCTACTGATATTCTTCTATAAACACAAATGCACCACGGAGCACGATGTACAACATTTGGAAATTATGCATATCCGATGAACTTTTCTTAACAGCATTTATGTTAAATATTTTGGTAATTTAGGATAAGTGGTGTTTTCAATCCATTTTTAAAAAAAATATGACAATGAAACCTGCCAACTATGGCATACCTCTGGTGGTATGTCAAGGTAAACTACTAGATCTGGAGCGAGCAGCCCGATCTCCGGGGCCTGCAAGAAAGTAAAAGAATTTTTTTATGCCAAAAATATTTTGATACCAAAGATCATAAGAGCGGATAGCACAATTGGAAAGTGCTCACTATTGCAAACAGAAGCTAGATGGTTCAAGTCAAGTTCCCTATCTAGGAGAAAAGAAAAAGGACACCAAGGTCTCTGAATAAAAATTACTTACCTTACACCATTCAATATCAAGTCCTTTCGCAGCAGAGAAAGCCACTCCAGAATAAGAATAACGGTCAACAACAAGCGTTGTTCCACTTTTTAGTTTAGATTCCATCAGCAATCTGCCAATATAAGATTAAAAAACATAATGTTACAACTCTTTATTATATGAATGTTTGGGTTCGGTTGGTGTGCACATCCACTTGTTTTTGTAAAGATACAGAAGACAACTCATGTAGCGACAACACTTTCTTCCTGTAGTCCCTCCTACAGTTGTAACATTATACTTGTACCATCATTGTAATCGTGTAGATAGATGGGTCATCTTAAATTAGGCATATCAGCATAGCATGATATTTTTCCATATTTGTAGTTATCAAATATGTACCCAAACTCTATCATAAATATGATGTCATTGTTAATGTTGACGTAGCTTCTCAAATTTTCTTGATACTCACAGTCTATATGGGCAGACCTCATAACAGTATAGTGTGTAATTAGTATTTACTTCTGGAAGGTGTGCGCATGTGTTATTTAAACTTGAAAGGTATGTATATGAGTGTGATGTGATTCACATGCAGAAGTTCAAGCAGATAACTTACGTAACTGATGCTCCTTTATAATTAAATTACTTTCACCATGTTATGCAGAATGTAATAGCATATTTACATTAATAGGCATATATGCAATATGGTGAAGGACACTTACATAATTGGAAATACTCATGTGCAGAAAAGGAAAAGCCATGTATGCTCATATGCAGAAGAGGAATGTTCACGTGCAAAGAGGGAAAACCACGTAAGTGTCCCTCACCCTATGGTGAGGGATGGATGCACATGAACATTCCTCTATATATATTGGATTTTCCTCTCCAAAGCTCATGCACTCATCGGCTCACGTGGGGAAATGCCTAGTGGAGTCCACCTAATGATCCATCTAGGTGGACCATTATAATCACCAATCTCGGGCTTTGGTACCCGTCCAAATAGACTGGACCATAGGATCAACTGTGAACTGTGCACTCAGTTTGGAAGGTGAAGGCTTGTTGGCCGTTGATCAAGCAAAGAAAGTTTTATCTTTTCATTGCTTCCTTCTACATTTCAGCATTATATGATTACACGTTTCAAGACCAACTTTTCAAGGCTATAAATCATGTTCTATTTCCCTATATACATGATCCTGTTACAAAAGCTCTTTTTTTCTTTTAAATAATGGTAACACAATTTTATTAGAAGCCAACCGGCATAAGAGAATCCTGTTACAAAAACTCTTATAACACAGATCAATTGGAAATATAATGGGGGTAAAAAAGGAAAGAAAAATCATATTATGCTGACTAAAAGAATAGACATGTACCTAATACAAATCTCCAGAATGACCGAGTAATCTTGATATGATAAATTGAGAAAGAACAAATAGCTTTTGCAGTACAAGCCAAAATATAGAACGCAAGGATAGATATTTTTAAGACACCCTTCAAGTTAGTGGATAAAGATTCAGTTACTTCTTGCTGATTGCCATTCAATTGATTGAGAACTTATAATCAATAACAACATTTCCACGTACAAACAGATAGTTGACTTAGATATATTTCCTATTTTTCCTTCTTACGGAGCTGATGATCATGCCTAGTACAAAATACAAGAAGCTTTTTAGAAGATAAATCATCAAGACCGCTCTATTGTAAACAATGAAACCGTCACTTTTTTTTGTTCATTGACAATGAAATGAAACCTTTGCAACTCTTTAGTTGAAGACGGTAAGAAGGCTCTTTGGACATTTCCTGTCGTAAATGAATAAGGAGCTTTTCCACATCAATTGAGGTGGATTTGTCTTATGTCCCAAGGGAAAAATTCCCAAAGCAGAGTTCAAATGAGAGGTTACTTTTAATATTTAACATCAGCACCAGAGATAAGTTGCTTGTCAGAACTTGGAAGACGAAGCGGGCTGAATATAAAGCTATTTAGGTTGTTCTGGGTCTAGTCTACTTAAGCTTGGTTAGAACCGGTTCAAGCCTGACTTAAATCAAATTGTAGCCCCAATTCTAATTTAGTAAACACTAGGAGACTCCTGTGATGGAATAGATTAGCTTAGCATTGAACTCTCGCAGGTAGCAATCAACATTGCATCAGGCCTGTTTCAACTGTTTTCAATACATCCAAACTGCTGTGTATTATCTTTCAAAAAGATAATATATGCATACACACACATACAAATATGTATATATGTTTTGATGGTTACTTTCAACAAGATGATGTTACAAGCACAAGCTATATAATCCGGAGTGCGACTGTTTCCACAGAACTGTTGCTTTATTAAATTTCAGGCTATGAGGCTACCCAATCAAGCAATGGTAGCCCATAGTTGTGCCACAAATGGTTAATGGATAATAGAATTAAAAAGAGGCTCCAATGTGTGATGACTATTGGGAACTTAATTATAATGGTCCCAATTTGGTCTTTTACGTCATTCTATAAGGAACGTAAGGAACAATATGGGTTTTTTGTCTTTTGGCCTTTATAACCTCTATAAGGGCATTGCTATAATTTCATCTTCTTAAGATCTTTATAAAAGCCAAGCGGAATTTGTGCCCCCCCCTCCCCTCCCCCCCCCCCCCCCCCCCCCCCACACACACACACACACACAAGAAGATCTTTATAAAAGCCAAGCGGAAGTTGTGGGACCCCCCCCCAGAAGATCTTTATAAAAGCCAAGCGGAATTTGTGGGACCCCCCCCCCCCCCCCCCCCAAGAAAAAAAAACCCAACCCATGAGTGAACTGATGGCTATGATATCAATTCTGGAAAAGTATGACATGTCAAAACTATGAAATTGCTATCATCAATATAATTTGCCACATAGGCTGCTCATCAAAATATCAACGAAAAATTTTAGGGGAAAGGAACTCATCGACTAGATCAAATTCAGGCATATTGAGATCCACTTGATTTTGTACTAGATAACCAAATAACAGCTCTATAGAACAAATTATAATCACAAAAAAATGTACAGGAAAAAACAATCTGGATGAACAGTTGCCATAAACCAAAAATATGGCCCAAACATTAAGATCATAAATAAATCAGAAAACTGCAAAATCCATAATTCCCAACAAAACTATATAGCACACCTCTTCTCCCAACGATTGGCACTGAAAAGCAGATGAATTGTTCGATCGTCTAGCTGTGATTTGTTGGAAAGATAAGCAGATATCATCTCCCCAACACTAGTGGTTCTGTCCGGAAACCTCCATGATTCTACAGAAGATCCCCTTTTCTCTAAGTGTGAGACTAATCTACTTGACTGGGAGGTCTTTCCACAACGATCCAGCCCTTCTAGAACAATCAGGGCACCTCGTGGCCTATCATAGGAACCACTTTCCATTTGAATTTGCCTATGAGAACTCCTTTGGGGCAAATGTAAATGTAACCTCAGGGATCTTAGAGTCCCTACTGCACCTAATTTCCTACAAATGAAAACGAAAGACAAGAAAATTAAAAAGTGGAAGTATCATGATATTTCAAAATTTTAAATGGAAGGTGAAGCATCCATAATTTCATATGAAAAAATAATCCACAATTTATCAAGTAAACTGGTGAACCAACTTTTAGGACCAGATACATGATGTGGATAGTGCCCCGAAGTGCCATTTTGAACGAGTGGTGCCCAAATTTTGATGATTAAGACCGTTGATCTGCTTGGCCCCTCTGTGAATGAGGGATGCCCCTATAATATTCCATATTGAAGATTCTAACCATCCAATTCTGGCCTACAGCTAAGTTCTGGGAATGAATGGTGGATGATTATTATGACCTTTCAATCTAGAAGATAATGCAGCATCCACCATCCATGGCGAATCCCATCTGATCACCCCAACAGCCAGTATTGCTGAACTAAGGGCTCACTTTCATGGATTTTAAGAATCAGGATGCATATATGATCATTAATTCAGGATCTATAATGCCTGTTTTGTAAAATATTCAGGTCATACACAGAGACATCACATGTAATTAGAAATGAGTAACACAACAAATTGGCTATGATTTATCATGATTAGGATGCTAAGTTTACCCAGGTAAAAGTCAAGGCATTGAAGAGAAAAGCGATCACAACATGTCAGTGGTTGAGAGAAAGACACTTACAAGGCTTTGGTAAGAGAGCAGGAACCTGGCATATCATGTTCTAGCAATGGGCAAAATAAATAAATAAATAAACAAAATAAAATATAAAAGAAAGGGCAAGATAGAAAAAAGATATCAAAACATTCTGAATAAAATACTTCAAAATGATATTCAGAATAAAATTTTCTAGAAGTGTGAATTGTTATACACAACCAATTCAAGGCACAGTCTGTTTATTAATGAATAAGCTCTTAAAGATGGTTCAAATCATCTAAGGAGTTGGATCATTAGCTGATTTACAGGCCCACCATGCCAATGTCGCTTGCAAGTGATGAAATGGATTCTCAAGTACATCAAAGGCAATCAGAAGTTTGGACCAGGCCTTTTCTACAGTCATTCCAACAACATTCATCTAATCGGCCTTTTAGATCGTGATTGGTTAGGTGATAACTTTGCCAGCTTTTACTGCTAGTCCCATGCCCGGATAAAGGAGAAGGATTGCTTAGGCAGGTTGACAGCTAGAATAAAACTTTCTCACAATCCACATATGAAATTCAAGAAAACAACACTCTGTGAGGCTCAAGATAGGTTGAAATGGAGAAACAGAATTCATATAGATGACCCCAACATAGCTCAGACAAGGCTTTGATGATGATTGGCCAAGTGATGTTGATACTGAAAAAGCACCAGGGTATGAGTTTCATTTTGGTTCAGTTCTATTTTCTTGGTTTTCTAAGTAGAAACTAGTGCTTGCTTGGCCTTCGTCAAGTGTTTGATTAAGAATGATGTCCTTGAGCTAAATCACAAGCAAGAAGGCCCAATGAAGATAACGTTCACTAACAAGTCAGCAACTGCATCATCAAATAATGCAATATTTCAATGGCAAACCGAGCATATCAATATCAAGTTCCATCTTCATTCGTGATCTAGACAAGGAAGGTGATATTGCTCTAGAGTTTTGCAAATCTGAAGATCAGGTTGCTATAATCTCACAAAGCCATGATGAATTTCTTTATTTAAACCATTCTTCTATTATAAATAGAGATGGATGCTTGATTGTAAGTTATGCTATATTGATAATAAAAGTTGAGAAGAGTTCTCGTGAGTTCCCCTTTGGGGTATTTTCCTAAGTGATCTTAGGGTTTTGAGTCTTAGGGCTCGATCTCACCAGCGGAGGTGTAGATCTTCATCGTGGCATCCGGGCTACGCACATCAATTGGTATTATAGCTGACGATCCATCTCGGATCGCCGTTCCGATCACCGATTCGACGTCCATCTACTGTCGTTGACCCACCCATCCTCATCCGAAACCCATTCCAGCCACCGAGTCCTGCAATCCAACCACCCACTCCATCCCCATCATCATCCTTACAATCATCCCTCCCCCGTCACAACCGAACCCCTACTTCTGTCATCCCCTTTCAAGAACCCTCACCAGAAAACCCAAATCCACCTTCTCCATTATTAATCCATCGTCACCAAGCCACATCCGTCCATTCACCAACCAACAGCCCCAAATCATCCCTAATCTACAAATCCCCAAATCCCTAGACCCCAGCCAACCCAAATCCCAACATCAAAAAGACCTAATCGCATCCAACCGAAACTCCAACCCCAATCGATAGCCTCCGCTCCATTCCCTACTCACGCCCATCTCCTCCCCTGCCGACCGAAATCGAAACCGAAACCCCAGTGAACCGCACCCTCTGTTCATCAGTCCCCAAACCCAGCAGAATCAGAGATTCCCAAGTCCCCAAACCCAGCAGAACCAGAGATTCCCAATTCCCCTTCGCTTCCATTACCCAGACCCAGGTAAAAAAAAAAAAAAGAGCCTCCGTGAACACTATTCCACCAACTCACCACACTGCCGAACCCAAATTCCCCATTCCACCAACTTCCCAACCATCCGCACTATAACCCCTCCCACTGCGACACCCGCGCGATCCAAATCGCCCCAACCAAACCACCCTTCCAATCCACCAACGCAATCCTCCATCTTTCTCTCACGTACCTCTGCCATCCCCAAAACCCAAGAAAAAAAATATATAGACAGAAGAAGTAACAGAAAAAGAGAATAGAAAGAGGACCAAGCAAAGGACGCAAGAGAGAGAGATTCGAGTGGTACCTGGCAGGCTGGCACCATTCGACAGCAGCTGCAACTCCATCACCGCCAGCACCATCACCGTGCCACCATCGTCGCTAGTGGAGCAACGCCGTAGCACTGAGCCAGCATCATCGATCGTTACTGCAGCGTCCTTACCTCCTCATCAAGCACCAGCGCTGCTTCTCCTTCTCCAGCTTCCATCTCAATAAGAACAAAAGGCCCTCTCTTTCTTTTAGGGCATGTTTGTGTACATGTAATTTCCGTGGAAATTGGAAATTGACACATCAGCAAAATCCATGGGTTTTAAATTATTTGGAAAAGTTTTTCTGCGGAAGTCAAAATTTTATGTTTGGTGCAAAAAGGTTTTCCTCGATGAATTAGTGCTAATGTTGTTTGGTGCAGCTATGGATTTCTTTAGTGAAAACCACTTTTTAGTGAAAACTTTTGGGTGGGTGGGTTGGTATGTGTGTGGGGTGGGTGGGGTTCGGAGGGGAAGAGGAAGAAAGAGGGTGGTTGGGTGGAGTGAGGGTGAGAGAGAGGAAATTGGGGGGTCAGTTTTCCGTGGAAATGGACTTCCCATACCCCCCCCCCCCCCCAAATAGGAAGTCTATTTCCATGCCTAGGAAGGAAAAAGCTGACGTGGCGAAAAAGTATTTCTACGGAAAACTGCCGCACCAAACACATGAAAAAGAAGTTTTCCGCAGAAAACCACAACCTTTTCTGCGGAAATGGGCTACACAAACATGCCCTTACTCTCTTCTCTACACAATACCCAAGGCCGGACCAAGGGCCTCTCTTCACACGTGCAATTCCAAGGCAAAATGAGCTCAATTTCCAATTTGGGCCCAAGTTCAAGTCCAACTCGACCCACGACCAGGCAAAAAAAAAAAAGTGCAGAAATTTGCATAATTGATTCAAGTCAATATGAAACTTTTTGGGAGCCCCCATTCCACTTCAAAGAATTCAGTATAAGCACAAATATGGCAATTGGTATTTTGAAAATGAATTCTATTTTGAGGAATTTTTCAACTTGATGCAAGAAAATTGGACGGTTGATGAAAATACCGGCCACTTTCGAGAGTTGTATGAGATATGCGAGTTTGAGGAAGATGAGAGACATGATTTAGCTCGTTATGTCCAAGGCTTGAGACCAGATATCTTGGAAAATATGAATTATTGCAAAACCAGTCACGATGTATACTTAGAAGCCATTTGTGTTGAGTGCATGCTTCGAAAGTCTCGCAGGCAACAACGTCGACAAAGAGCTCATATTGTCGAAAGATATTTTGCAGGAGAAGAAAATCACACTCTTGTCATTCGCAGACTCCTCAATACCAATGAAGAAGAGGAAGAAGAATGGAGACGAGCTAAGAAATTTCACATGCAGGTGATAGTTGTTGACAAAGCTGTTAATGTGATTATTGACAATGGTAGTGCGATTAATTTTGTTACACAAGAGGTCATTGACAAGCTTAATTTGCCAACTGAGAAGCTTCCTAAGCCCTACCAAGTCACATGGTCTAATGGTCATGTCATTCCCGTGACTCATAGATGTTTGGTATCTTTCAAGCTTGGCGGCTATGAAGATCAGATTTGGTGTGATGTGATCTATATGAATATTGCTCATATCCTTTTTGGTCGTCCATGGATTTTTTATCGGAAAGTGCATCATGATACAGAGGCAAACACATATACCATTTTTAGGAATGGAAGATGGAGTAGACTCATGCCAAAGACATCAACATCTCAATCGTCGTTTGCCCCTTCCACAGAAGCACACGAAAGGAGCAAAAACTTGAAAAAGTAGTCATAATTGCACCAAAAGAGCCGATTTCGCACAACAAAGATGACATAGAAATGCAAGTTCATGGCAACACTGATTTTGTGGGTACAAACAACATTGATCAAGGTCGTACCACTATCGAGCCCCAAAGGGTTGAGGAATTACAAGGTCAAACAACTATTGAAGACTCTGAACAGGTAAGCAAAAAGATTGATCATTTGGTAGAGCTCATTGTCATGCAACTTCCAGAAAATTCAATTGGGTCTTTAGAAATCAATTCGGTTGTTCCAGTCATTTCACAAGAAGATCAAGTTATTGTAGTCCCTCACATTGACTTCATCTTCAGGGATCAACTATGGAAGCTTGAAGATTGCACTCAGATATGGCAGATTTTACAGTTGCAGTCTCGAAGGATGAAAATAGCGGTAGCGGCCCTCCGCCAAAACGCTACGTAGCGTAGCGGGGCTATGTAGCGGCGTAGCAATACGATTTGAAAAAATCGTCAAAAAAATCTGAAATTTTTTGTAGAAAATCTAGAATATTGGAAAATGAGAAAACGTTCTTTTTTTGCAAAAGTAACTGAGGTAAGGGGGCGTAGCGGTCCCCTCACTGTATGAAGTCCTGTATATCTGTGAAACCTTGAGAAGAACTCTCCATATCCACTATAATTCGGCGAGATCGTGTGCTTTTTGGTTAAACATAAAAGGGTAGAAGAGTTGCATAAAAATGTTATTTGGAGAGAAAAAGAAAAGAAATAAGCATCATTATACATTTTGAAAATTTTTGAAAAGTAGGAAAATTTCACACCCCGTAGCAGCCACTATGGATGTGAACAACGCTAAATGCCATTTAGACCGCTACGCCTGATATAGTGGCCGCTACGCGCTATTTTGATCCATGGCAGTCTCTCATAGGAAAAACACAAGTTCGCACACAGCAAAAAAAGCGACATTTCCGACCTACTTTTAGATGGCTGACTACATTGCGTCAAACTTCCATGCCATGCCATGCAGATGCAGTTCAAAAGAATAAGCGGACATTTTTGCGTTTGATTTTCGACCCAGGTGGACATTTTCTGAACTAGTGGTTGGATTCTCTCATGTATTATCAACCTTTCAACTCGTTAGAGTTGAGTTTTTCCAAGAGGGGAAGAGTTGATGCAGTGAGATCCAAGAAAAAGAGGACCCACTAATGTGCCCCACCAAGAATGATTTACTTTCTTTAAATAGTTTAGTAATTTTAGTAATTTGAGATTTTAGTGATTTGATTTACTTAGAGGTTTTAGTGAGAGATTTTAGGGAGTGATTTTATGAATCA
Organism: Cinnamomum chago; assembly: GCA_038049695.1. NCBI lineage: Eukaryota > Viridiplantae > Streptophyta > Magnoliopsida > Laurales > Lauraceae > Cinnamomum > Cinnamomum chago. The sequence continues at coordinate 20,605,357 of CP142462.1, read as the reverse complement.
CTGAATAATGGTAGTTTCTTTATTTAAACCATTCCTCTATTATAAACAGAGATGGATGCTTGATTGTAAGTTATGCTATATTGATAATAAAAGTTGAGAAGTGTTCTCGTGAGTTCCCCTTTGGGGTATTTCCCCAAGTGGTCTTAGGGTTTTGAGTTTTAGGGCTTGATCTCACCGTTGAAGGTGTAGATCTTCATCGTGGCCTCCGGGCTACGCACATCAAGCCACCATTGAAGGCGGAGACTTTCAGCAAGTTGAAGACAATGTTGGTATGATTGTCTTTAAGAAATTGGTTAAATGGAGGCTGTTAGAAACTGTAAGCTGAGAACAAGTCTTTAGTTGAGGTTAAAATGATGCTTCTTACCAAAAACTAGTTAATTTACATGTGACAATTACATGGAAATGTGATTGTAGTTGAAACTCAATGTGCTTTACAACAGATGAGTAGAAGCCCCAGAATCAAAGCATTCGATAAATCCTAGTAATTCATTCCTGAAGAATTTTTAAGAAACACGAATAGTTGGCCAGTAAAAAGGCTGATAGCATTTTCAAAATCCTTTACATGAGAGAGGAACAAGTACTGATTGAAATATCTGCATCAGTTTCTTTAAAACATTTCAACCCAAACATCTGTAAATTCTTCATCTTAGTTTCCATCAACTCCAACAAATTTCTGCAGTGCTAACAAGCTCTTAGATTTTTCTGTCTTCTAATTATCCTTATTTTAATATATCTAAGGCATGAGAGGCAGATTGGTTTTCCATCTCTGCCATTCATGTGTTCAGTGGTTCCTGCCTTTCATGCATCTGTGGCTAGAAAGGTGGATTGGTAGGGTTTATTGCCCTTCATACATTTATTGACCAAATTCCATGGAGAGTGAGAGAGAAGAAGAGGAAAAGGAATGCATAGAGAAGAGAATAGGGTCCTTCACAAAGAAGGATGAGTAAGTGAAAATAAAAAGGCAATTGTCAAAACTTGTGAATTGGCAAAAGGTGCCCATGCTAAGCCCGAGCTAGCAACTGATGACACATTATAATTTAAGAATAAAGAGAGCGTAAGAGAGAGAGAGAGAGAGAGAGAGAGAGAAGATCTTTTTTTTTAGCATTTTTTTTTTTTGGCTCAGTATATAGTCAACTCACACCCATAACAACTGTGGATGAACCACAAATAGATCCTTGGTCATCCCTATGGATATTGACATTGCTTACCACTTCGAATGGGTTGGTGAGGTAGGGTGGGTTCAAATCCTTTCATATTAACATTAGAATGTTATAAAAAAAACTAAAATAAAAAAATGAGATTACATGAAGCTATGTTGCAATTTCTTAAACCAATAAATTTTGTACATACCTTCTTCATATGCCACCTATTCCCGATAATGATTTTATCACTGTAATTTAGAAGAATAAATTAATAAATATTGTTTTTTGAAAATGATGAATCATCATCGTAATGAAGAATGTCCGAATGCGAAAGGTAAAAGCTCAAAACAGCATTTGTATCAGTTGAAAAAATAAAATAGAAAACGAACAAAAATATAATCAAATAGTTTCTCATACTAAAATAGTCCATTTAACTAGTTATGTTGATTTTCAAAAATATATTCTATCAACAGGTCGGGATTAGGCCATGTTTGTGTCGATATCCAAGTCCATTTTTAATTAAAGAGTGGAAGCTAGGTTGACGACCCTAGTGCTCAAATTTGAGCTTCCCTTTCTAGGAAGTGGAGAAGCCCAACCATTTTTCTACTTGGAGCTGGTCCAAGCTTTCGGACTGAGGTTGAATCGATTAAAATATAAGCTAATCATAAAAATCTCTTTTTTCTTACATATATATACATTATATGGTAATATTGTTTTATTTAATTATTATATATATAATAATTAAGACAAGGCTCATACGTCAAAAGCAACACTGGCCTGCCTCAGCACAGTTTACTGAAGGCAATATGATAACACCTTGTTTTACAAGAAATTGTAACAAAATATGTGCCGGGGTGGGACTTGGGAGTGTTTTGATTGAAATGGAAGAGTATGCCCTATTTATAAGCCAAGGGAGTCATAGATGATTGACAAGTGTTATACATCCAACTACTATAAAAAAGTAATTGTACCATGCCACTCATCTATCTAAATTAAAAATGACGCATGAATGGGAGAGGAGGTGGTTTGGATATGGTGGGGAATGGGGGAATGAAGACTTCACATGTGTGGAGGGGGCATGTATGTCCCTTTCAGGTGTTGAAAGGGAAAATTCAGTTTTGGAAAGGAAGTCATCTGTCGCGAAAACAACAGAAAGCCCTTTCTGTCTTGAGTTTTCCTAATTCCCTTGTATTTTAATAAAGTAAATCTCTCTGTCAAGAGGCAGGGCAACACAGATGCTTGATACTGAGGATTGAATGGATTTGGACATAGATAAAGGGTAAGCTCTTTGTTAATGGAGCTAAAAGTTTGATGACATTTTATGTAGCGCAATTCTTTTGTGATTGAACATATCAACGTCAAATTGAAACTAGTGCTTACTCTCGAGGGACATATACATCGTGTGTGAAGGATTGGACTGACCATAAGTGGGTCCTCCTGCGAAAATAGAGAAAGGCATCAAATAAGTTGGATGAGCAGGAAAATTTGTCCTTTGCCACTCCATGAGTGACCTTATCAAAATTAACAGCTATCAAACTCAACATAGCTTCATTTCCACTCAATTCATTGTAACACCAACCGTTGTATTGACCACATATTTTTTCAATGGATCAACTTCATTCACTTTCTGCGATTTCTCAAAATAATAAATAGAGTCAATACTTTATGAGAGCATTTGAAATTATTTGGGAAATAAAAATCCCACCTTCGTTTGTTTCATTGCTCAGAATGAATGATCAGATGAGTCAATTAGTTACTTCTGCAAATTATACATTCCGGTAAATTGATTAAGAACAGTATGTTTGCTGAGTGAAGTTACCATTACAAGTGAAAATATAATAGAGTAAATGAAAGTCTCATGATCTGGGAGCCAATAAATCACTCAAAAATGTGCATTAGACTCTGGAGAATTTTAGAGGAAACCACCAGAATAAGCCAAAAAAATATAACCCCGAAGACTGTGCTACAACTATCCATCAGATACACTACAATCCATAGCAAAAAAAATCTATATGCATCCTATGAAGAGCTAAAAAAAAGTGGACTTTTTCATTAAAAACATCATTTTTTTTACATTTTTTTTTCTTTCTAAACCACAAACTAAAGCCACAAATCTCAGGAAAGGGTGTAGAAATCCACATTGGTATCGGATTTCTTGTTTGGGATGGAGAAACCACGGAAACAAACACAAGATTATAAAAAGAGAGAGAAAAGAAAGAGGAGAGAGAGAGGAGAGCAAAGAAAAAGCAGTACCTAATGGTGCCTCTGCAGTCTGCTGCAATTGCTGCTTCCTCTTCTCTTCACTTTTTCTTCCGCTTTCCACTTCCTCTTCCGGTTCACTTTGGTTTTTATACTCGTTCACTTTTTCTTTGCAGAGTCTGGATCCCTAGAGGCTCTAACTGAGCCAAACCCTGATTTGAGATCCTGTCTCCCAGACACGCCTCCCTTGAATGGGATGGGTGGAATTCTACCATGGGTCCACCTAATTTTTAACTTATTATTCTTTTATAACGGGTTGTCGCAGCCCTTCATGCCTTAATGCGGGCGGGAGAGAGCCTGGGAAATCTTTTGTAGTCCCAGTGTGGTAGTGTAGTTCAAACCGTCGACTTGTGGAAGCAAACCGTACTTTTAGGCCAACCAAACTATCCATCGGAGTTACCTAATATTTACCGGACTAGTTCAAAATGAATGTCACAACTAAAAGGGCGTGCTCGTGGGAGCCTGATCTCAAGCTAGCCCGCTTTGGACTTGACCTCAAATATATAATTTGGGCATGCTTAGTACCTGGGTGAGCTTGGATCAAGTGATGGGAAGCCTTAAGCCCGACTAGAATAAGGAGTGCATCTAATTTAGAGTAAATTTGTGCAAGCAATTGATGACCCCTAATGGGTGATAAAAACTAGACTTGGCCCGACCGTGCCTGAACCAATTGAGTAATATAGGCATGCTTGGGTCTGACACTAAAGGTCTACATGGCTAAAGTCGGACCGCGCTTGGATATGCTTCATTGGCTCAACTCAAACTATGGACACTCCTCGACATCCCCTACAATGACATATTCTCAATTTTGAATCCAATAAGAATTGTTGTTTCTTCATAAGGTAGAGCACATGAATAAAAGTATGATTTATACATATGATTAATAACATATAAGATTGTATTGATCAAGTTATCAATCATGTTTCCCAGAGCTGGTAAGGTTTGTTAATATATCATGGGAGGAGATAACATCCATTTTGAATGGTTTAGATTATTATTAGGTCGATCACAAGGTGGTGTTTCATTTTGAATGAGTACTTCAACTGCATGTTTCCCTTAGCTGGGCTAAAAAAGAAAAAAAAACACATCAAAAGTAATCCAAATAAATCTTGGAACGTGATGGCAGAGTACTTGAACATGAGAACGAATAAATGTTGGCGAACTTAGATACTTTATGCTTTTTATCCCACGACCATATAGCTTTAAACCACTTCCTACCAAGTCTTCATTGTCAATGTTAAATACTTATTTATTTACTAGCTTGGTCCAAACCACTGTGTACTTGAAGAAACACAAGTTTTCTCAACCAAGATTTGTTTGTCATAATATGGGCCATTTGGGTGGTGGGACCCATTCAAACTTGATTAGGGTTTCTATTTCATTTTCCATTTCTATTTCTATTAATTTTCTTTACTCAAATCTTCCAGTTGATTTATTGAACTTTCCAGTCGGGTTTCAGAGTTTTTAACAATATGGAACAAACATACAATAAAATGTTTTTTTTTATTGTTCTTTTTCTTGCTAAATGGAAGACTCCAACTCACGCACTCCGTCCTCCTTACCAACTGTTTGGTGTCCTTAACTAGACGAGCTACTACAGCTAAGAATAAATAAAATATAATTTATTGATGCAATTTGATCCAAGGATGCTTTCCAAATCCTATTCATCTCATAATTTGTAAAATGTGATTTCAAACCAGCCATAAACTTGGTTTAGTTCAATAGCATCTAAATTATCATGGGTCTTATCTGATAGTTGGTACAACTTGTTTTAAGATGCACAAAGAAAATTTAAGAAAATTCGTGAGAGGTCAAGTCCAATTTAAGGTTAGGTTAGGTTAATGGTACCTGAGTTATTATGTCAAGTGACAAAGTGTTTTTTTTTTTCGTGAGTTTTTCCTTATAACTTACCTTTAGAGATGACTTTTCCCTCTAGCTACAATCAAACCATTTTAGGACTAAAAAACTCATAGTGTAGGCTATAACATAATAAAAATGTATTATTGTAAATAGGTTGGGATTTGGTCAATGAAAGCACTCAAACTTGTATTATTGCATTTGTTGGTTGCAAATGCAATGGTGTAAATGGGTTTGGATGAAAATATATAGCATTATTCTATAATTGAAAAGTGGTGATCTAATATGCATTTTCTTATATTCTTTTAGATCTTAGGGAATGTTTGGATGGATATGTACATTACATACTAGAAAAATTATTTCAATATTGTTGTTGTTTGGGAATTTTCAAAACATTCAATAGACATTGAACTAAGCAGTTTGACAATTATCTCATATTATAATATACGCTAAGTTCAAGATTGACCTTACTTTTCAAATGATAGAAATGGTCAATAACTTTATAATTTTTTATTCAATAATTTTTTAAATGACAAGACGACACAATTTTCTAGGAATTCAATTAAATGAAAATAAAAAATCTCCAATTATATTTTTAAGATAAGGAATCCATGATAAAATGAGTTTCTTTGATTTTCTCAGAATTATATTCATGCAAACAGACATGTTATAAATTCTCAAGAGAAGGGATTTTATGGTAAAATAAGTTCCTTTGAATTTGTAGGAGTTTAGTTTTATGTTAATGAATAGATCCTATATTTCATGGAAGAATGAGTTCTTTTGAATTCTTAGAAATTCAGATCCATACTGCTGATAGATCATATTTTAACAATAATGAATTCATTTCTTTAAAATATTTGATAATTCAATTCCATGCAAATAAGTATGTCATGTTATATGTTCGGCCTAAGATATTAGTAGTAAAGTGGTTCCATATAATTTTTAAGAATTATCTTCATGCAATAAAATCGACCCTAATAAAGACAAGCAACTAAAGTTTCATGAGCCTTCCATTATTACTATCAATATCAATGTGATTTTTGGTGTTAGGACCCAGAAAATGTACTGATCATGGAAAAAAGACCAATTTGTATAAAAAGAAGAAATGAAGATATAATTAATTTATCCTATTTGAGCCCCACCTTTCATTGTTTAAAGTTTTGATCATATGAACAACCGCGCCAAATATATTCATTGCATCGTATTTCATTTTAATAGGTAAATGTGGATTGTACACATACAGGTGGGCCACACAGTGTGTAATGACCAAGTGTTTGATAAAGAAAGCGGAAAATAGAAATCATACCAAGAGGCGGGAAAAAAAACCCAAGGAATTAGGATGCCTCAATAAAAGGTTTGGGTAGTTTTGACATTTTCCCTGGCATTGAGAAGGTGTAGGGAAAATTAGAGTTTTTGAGAAGATAGAGGGAAAACTCATCTCTAAAAGTAAGCTATAGGGAAAAACCTCTTTTTTTTTTTTTTCCGGATCCTAGCTAAGGGGTTGGGACCTGTGAGACTCGCACATGCAAGGTAATGGGCAGACTAGAAGGGGTTGAGCACTTCTAGGAGAGGTGAGGGTAGAAACTCCTCTGGGCCCCCCTTCACTGCCTGAGGCGCCTCAACCAAGTTTTAAGAATAGAGAAGAGAAGTTGACCAGCATCCGTTGAAGAGCAAGGTAGACTCCATCGAAGCTCCCCTTCTTGCCTAGAGGGTGTCTTGGCAAAAGTGAGCGATAGTGTTGGGTTTTATCATGGACTTCAACGAGCTCTTGATCCAACTCACTGGCCTTAGTCTCTAGTTTTATTGTTCTCTTTGTAAAGGGGGCACCGGCGATTAGTCCTAATCAATGTGGAGCTTAGTGTTAGCCCGGAATCTCCATTACTTATTTACAACATCATTGTATATGTACCATTTCATGTGTTCATAAATAAAAATCAAACCGGGAGGTCCCTCCTTGGGTTGTAATGTAGGCATTGCTACACCTGTTGGACAATAAAAGATACACGCTTAACTATAACTTAATTACAACTTTTGATTAAAATCAGTACAAGTCACTTAATTTAATACAAATACAAGAAGAACCCACTTAAAAAATTTACACAATCACACTGCTACAATGCTTATAAGCTACTCCCACAAATTACAACATACAAAGTATCTACACCTTAATTCTCTTCAATCCTACACACTTACAAGAGGAGGCTCACTACACTCACTCGCCACACATTCATTCTACTTGCACTAAGGCACTCAACACTGACTTTCACTTCTCTTCACTACACTTCACTTGTCATCACTTGTTCCCAACCCTAAATGACCAAGCACTCCTATTTATAGCAATGAATAGGTAAGAGGAGGTCTTTCTTGTGGTTGGAATTGGGTCCTACGCATAGGTTGACCGAGGTCATTCTTGTTGCTAGAAATGGGTCCACGTGGCCCAATGCACCTCCACTCATGCGAGTCAATAGTGTGAGGTAGTTTGCATAGTCGATTTTTTAGAGTATTCTTGAGATGTCAAGAAAGGAGGAGTCTTGTTCTTTCTAGAACACTAAGGGCATGTTTGTGTACACACCCTTTCCGTGGAAAGAGGAAATTGCCACGTCAGCATTTTCCATAGAAATGAAAACCTCGGAAAAGGATTTCCGTAGAATTTAGAAATCCATATTTGGTGCAAAAAGAGTTTCCTCATTGAATTGGTGCAGATGTTGTTTGGTGCGGCTGTGGATTCCTTATAGAAAATCAAAATTTCTTATTTGATGATATAATTTTTTGAAGAAAATAACACAACATTAAATAATAATTTATATAAAGAAATAAAAAATGAAAGAGTTATAGGGTTTTTGGGTTGAAATGGACAAAAGTGAGGAAAAGATGGAGAAGTTTTCCGAGGAAAACCATTTCCCATACCCCCCCATAGGAAACTCATTTCCACAATTATCAAGGAAAATGCTGACGAGGCAGGAAAACATTTCCGCGGAATTGTTCCGCACCAAACGTCGGAAAAATGGGTTTTCCGCGGAAAACCGTAAACTTTTCCGCGGAAAAGTGTTACACAAACATGCCCTAATAAAGAGATTGGAGGGACAAAAAGTTAAATGTTAGTGTGGACCGACATTTAACCTCGTAATTCTCATTGTCCTTTTGATATTTTAATTTCATAGTTTCTACATTTACTTTTCAAGTAGTTTACATTTCCACGTGGCGAGCATTTTTATTTTATGCATTATAGTGAGGAGCCGTTCTCAAGTGACAAGAAATTGTACAAGCTTAATGACCCGATATTCAAACACTCGATATAGATGGCACTTAAGAAAGGACGACATTCAACCTAATGAAGAGTCAATTGTTTGACAATTAAAAAATTAGAAACAACGGGCCTATTCATTTCATGTAATTGAATTCCTAGAAGTTCCCAAGACTTTGTATTGCTATAAGTGGTTAAACTAAAGAGTTGGAGGTGAATATCCAAAATGGGCAATCAATTAATCTCCCCTTTGATGAAAAGTGAATCAAGGGGCGATGGGACGTGAATACTTGGTATCGCTAAATAATTCAAATTCTAGAAAAGTTAAGGTCCCATCTAAATCACAATCTTATATCTTTCGCACCACACCTCTAGAATAATCCATCAATGGATCTTATTTGACCACGAATTCCTATGTATTTTATGCAAACATTCATTGCCCATAAGGCGCAAATTTTGCAAAGAGATTATGTTGGAGGCGAATATGGGACCATGTTATATGAGTAAAGTTTTTTTTTTTGGTTGGGGGGGGGGGGGGGGGGGACGGACTATTGGAATGCGATTATACAAAAGTGAAAGACCCCCTTTTTCCCTCATTCGGTCTTTTCCTCTTTCCCTTTTGCCCTTCCACAGTCACTATCAACACTTCCCCTCACTACGTTAAAACGCCCATTTACCGAATCCTGCACTCTTGGTTTACTAACTCCTATGGGCAGTCGGAAAATACCGACGGACTATTAACATTATCGACGGTTCATAACCATCAAAAATATGAGAGGAAAGAAAAGAAAAACCCACCCAAGAGATTTCATTCCCGACACCCAAAAAACCCTAGGTTGATCTTCCCCCATCCTTCTCTCGCACTCATGGTCTCTCTCCCTCTCCACCGTACCCCCAACCCAAAATCACAACAATGTTTCCTCTCCTCCCCATCTAAATCTCCTCTCCAACTTTTCTTCTCTTCTCCCCACCTGGACCTCGTCGTTGCAGCAATCAAATATTCTTTGAGGAGTTCTTACTTTTTTGCGATTTGTAGATGATGAAGAGGACTAGGTAATTTTACTGTGAAACTCAAGATCCAGAGTCGATATCGGATTACATGTACCGGATGGGCATCATGGCATTACATTCTTGATGTCAACCCATCCTGTTGAGGGTAGCCAAATTGGAGCACTCATAATCAAGAAAATAAGTTGGTGTAGTTTGTGACGGTCATGACCCCAGCTCGGGTTCGGGATTAGGCTTCCCTTAATCGGCTTGGGACTGTGACGTTGTGGCATGCAGATTGAGGAAGAATAATTTTTGTCCCCACGCGCGATTTCTCACAGGTTTCCGTGGTGAGAATCCCATATGGAATCATATTAGGACATGAAACATGTTTTAGTAGAAGCTTGTAGAAAATCATACATACAGAACAAGACTAATAAAGAGACATGCCTCAAACTGAGGCACATTGCTAACATGGCATTCCATAGCATTAATTGAAATATTTACATAAAAGATAAAGTTTAATTACAACCCAGAATATAAAGGAAACATTGGCTGTACACAAAATCCTCAAATGTATCATCATTCCCAAAATGCTTTGCCACTCTTGCGCACGCTTGACATCTACATGACCTCATAAGTGCACCATACGTTCAAGTTTTGCGGCTCTTCAACTGCCTCCTTAGCTACGTCTCTAAGGAATCGGGGGCAATACCTATAACACCAAAATTGAACGAGTCAAGAACAATGGTTGCTAGGTGTTTAATAAGGCAAAATAACATGTTTTTAGTATATACAGTTAAAGAAGAATAATGTCCGATACCATGCTCATACTTGAATAACATGCTGGAATAAAGAGAACATGAGTGTCAAATAAAGCATCTATACCATCATGCAAATCCTAGCAAAATGGCAAACCACATAAAGTTATGTTCTCACCAATACACAAGGTAGAGGAGGGCATACATACATGGAATATGCTTATAATTATAGTAAGTCGGACATCACGAGGAGGCTTTATAGTTGGCGCATACATATATACATAAGTGACATCAGCCACTGCTTCGGAGAACATCTCATATCGAGCATCTCAAACGGACGAAAATCCTAAACTACAGCTGGTTACAAGAATTTATGGACCCCAAATCAGTTGATTAGACCAAAGAGGGTGCCTAAGCTTAGTGGTGCCAATTCGGGTTACAATGTTAAACATACTTGGCATACTTGGAAATGGTCACAAACTGAGGGGGTTACATTCAAACAAGTAGATACATGCTCGAAACATTCATGCATAAAATAACACCCCTCAAGGAACTCGGAATTATAATGAGAGACATGCTCGGAGTAAAAATAGCATACTATAGCAAATAAGGAAAACAAGACTGAAATAACATGATTGGACATGGTCCTAGGGTCTCTAGAGATTTGGACATCATTCCGGCAGGAAATGGCTCAACCTAAATGGGTAAGAAGGCAAAGGGGCGGATCTGGGTAACAAGGAGGAGTGGGCAAGTGAATGCAAGTTACACAGCCAGATACACCGTGTCATGGACCCTAAGTGATAAGGGAAAGCAAGGCAACTAGCGCTCGCTAAAACCCTTTGTACAAGTGACAAGTCACGTGTGCTCAGTGGAGGTCGCGTATGGAAAGTGTACGGAAGAATCATGCGAGAACGAATGACAATGACTTGTAATTTAGACAAATTAAATCAGTATACAATCAAGGAACCATTTTGAATGCTAATTCTAATATTCAGGTTGCAATTGACATGTCTGCGTAGTAGGGACATAGCATTGCACGCGCTTAGAGTTCAATGGCCGGTGACTAGTTCCGTGGCACTGCAGTAACATAGCAAGCTTTCCAAACTCTAATCATGAACATCCTCAACTCCACCGTACACCTACATGCCTCTGGACAACCTATCAGGTGAAAACGGAGTTGCAAGAGCGTTCCCATAATTAAATAATTAATTCGGGCAAAGTACGATTTAAAAGATTCCAAACTAATACCCTAAGGTCAATGGTCCATACTAAGGAACCATTTTGAATTCATAATTTTTTGGGCTAAAAATGGTTTTAAACCATTAATTTTTCATAACTAAATTTTGTGAAATTTACCTGAGGTTAAACATGTCAAAATCCAGTTAAAAAAAGGGCTCAAACAGGCCCCAAAAAGGGGGCCCACAAGCTATCATGGGTCCCATGGTTGGGCCCACCTGCTGTGCACAATAGTACATAGAGCCATGGCCGTTGGGCGCAGTGCACAACTCGCTGACACCGGCCATACACAACAGGGCACAACTGGCCCAATGGTCGCTGTGCGATGTTGTGCACAGCCAGCAGCTATGCCTGCTGCCTAGTAGGGATCTCCAATGGGGGGTCTCAAGGGGAATTTGGGAAGAGGGTTAGGAGGGAAATGAGGGGAGATTAAGGAGGATTTAAGGGAACTAATCCCTATAAATCAAGCCAATAAAAGGGCTTTAATCCACCATCTAAAACACTAATCTTGAACAAAATTAAACCCCTAATATGATTAGAAAAGATGAGTTTTCAAGGAATTCTTTGGCTATCAAAAGATCATGAACTTGACACTAATTCAACACCATTAGATACATTAATTTACACTAATCAAGAGGAAAACAAAATCATTCATAAACAGGAACAACCCCAAGAGTAGAATTTGATTTTTCATGGTGAATGTGTATGCATGTCAAGATTCCCAAATTAGACACTTGCCACAAGATTGGGAGCTTCCAAAAACCACTTCTCAACTCCCAAGCTGCTGGAAACCTCCTAAAACAAAACTAAAAAAATCAACCTAAAATCCACCCAAAACTGGAAAAGAAGAAAAGAGGGGGAAATGGGCTGTGCATGTTGGAATATATACTCTTCAAGGGGTGTAGAATTATGTTCTAACAAACAAGAGGTGAGAGCTTACCTTGAGGGTGTCCAACCAGCAAGATATGGATGGGAGAAGGGACTGCCATGGTGGGTCTCTATTCGGTGATTTAGAGCCTAAAATCGAGCTTTGGAGCAAAGGAGGGAAAGAGGAAGAGGACAGAGGGCTGCTAGTTCGTTTGGTGTGGCTGGCACGCCACATGAATTGGAACGCATAAACGTATATGTGCTTCTTTAAAAGATGATGACAAATCTTAAATTTCCTATATAATTGTATTGAATGTAATTTGTGTGTTTACTAGGTGTCTACTTTCAATTTAAATTGGGTTTTCCTTCTTTGAATTAAAGGCTCGCGTTGGGCGTGGGCCCAGAAGCGCTAGTATATATATTGGACCAAATACATGACCCCCCAAAATTACATATATCCACCAACTTTTGGTCAAATCTGAATTTACTGAACCGTTGGACTGACTATGTATTGATCTGAATGAACTGTTGACTATTAAGCTTTTGAGCTCATATGGAGATGATAGAAATCACGATTGGGGCTGATTTTTTGCAAAGAAGAGGATCCCAGAGAGTCCTTAAAATCCCCACTCCCACCTCCCCGACCCATGTTGGCGCTTCCTTTTAGTGTTTCGTGGTGACATGTGGCACACCCATCCTTATTAAAATTTTATTTCTCCCTTAAGGGTGTGTTTGGATAACTGCATAATATAATATCAACAAGTTTAAATATTGTAAGATTTCATTATCATAGAATAAAATAGTGTCATATTATTATATTGTGTCACTTATGATGGTTGGCAATTTTTACAAATCTCAATATACCTTTGAATTGTTTGGCAATTTATAAAAACCTCACAAGATGATATACTAAACAAGAAATGGAATGAAAGTAATCAATTGACCCAATGCAAGACCCACTAATTTGTAATCACATGTGTTAATAATCATGTAGGACCTACTATTGTTAAAAAATCTTAAGATTAAATGTTAAAATCTCAAGACCAAATGTTGATAGCCATAGACATCTAATGGTGATTATCACAAATAAGCCTATATATATGTAAGATCTTATCTAATGTCAAGCATCATTGATGAATCTATTTATGAGAAACCATCGTGGGACCCATTTGATATTGATAGTCATATTAACACAAGGGGAGCCATCAAATAGCGAGATCCAGTTGATAATGACAAACTTCTAACTGCAATCACACAATTCAATCTTAGTAATTAATAAGAAACCGATGTAATTTTGGTAGTATGGGACCCACCTAATGTTGGTAATCATGATGAAGGGTCCCTAGTGTGACGTTAATAAGACCCTCCTAATATTGATAATTAACAAGCGCTATCTAATTGTAATATGGTTATAGGACCCCACATTAAGTTTGTAAGCATTGTGGGGCCAATCTAATATTGGGAGTCAAAGTTGCAATAAGGATCATTAAAGTTATAACTTATAGTGGGCCATTATAAGTAATGGTTGCCCACGAGTTCTTTCATATATATATAGAATAGATTTTGTAATAAAAGATTATCTTATGCGGCATATCCTTGAATAATGTAATATGAAAGTTTTTAGAAGAAAGTGAGATATTGCAATATACTTTCTAAGTTATCCAAACACCTCCTAAATCTGATTCTTTCCCTAAATTCTCTACCCTTAACATTGATTCTTTCCCTAAATTATTTCTGTATTTAATATTTTAAGGTAAGAAATTTTGTTACTAGTGTATTAAGAACGTGACTTACCCAAAGAAATTCCCTTACCCAAATCTCTTGATAACGTTAATACTTAATTCAAATCTCTCGATATTCATCTATTCCAAATATATTCATACTCAATACTTTACTTTTTAAAATTAAAAACAGCACAAAGAATTTTTATTTTTTTTTCAAAACACTACTCATTGGGCCCATTAAAGAAATCTAATTGAATAAAAATAAATGACCAAATATTTTATGAGTCCAATCAAATTTCACTCAATAAAAGTTTGGCCCGCTTAAATTTTCATAACCTAACACTTAGTGGATCAATGACAAATTCATGATACTCCTGAATCAACCCATTTTCTTCTGTCCTCATTTGGCCCACTTCTAAAAGGTATCCAAACCAATCAAAATAATGGCATCATTTTTTATGAATCCAAATAAAATCTCACTCCCTTTTTTTCTTCTTCCTTTTATTTTTTTCCTCTTCTCCCAACTATTTCTCTATCTTCCCCACTCCATTTTCTCCCAATCATCTTGGAAAAACAGTATCGTATGCTTTATAAAAATATTACTACTGACCGACATATATTCAGTTTCTTTCTTTCTTCTTCTCATATTCTCAAGATTTACCTTGAAATGTGATGGAGATGGGAAAGAAAGAAAATTGCAGACATAATTAACAATATGGAAGAATGGTTTCAATAATAATCTCATACTCGTACATTATCATGTAGAGGTTACCCTCAACCCATGGACCCATCCATGAGAAAACGAAAGAGAAAGGTTGTGGGACAGGGTATACCTATATTCGAAGCTTTTCGGCCGATGTGAACCGTAGAAAACCTATACTCGCAGCTTTTCCGCCTATATGAACAATGGAGAACTTGTCGGGTAGGGTGAGAAATGGAGTGGGGACTATCCAGAAATAGGAAAGATATAAGGAAGAATAAGATGTGAGGAGCGACCCTATTGTCGCTCAGAAAAAAAGTACAAAAAAATAAAATAAAAAAGTGGCAGGAAGACTGAATTTGTGTTGTACAATTTGCGGGGACCCTTCGGGAGGAATGGTCAAATTTTGGAATTTTTCCCATAAAATCCTCTACTGATAAAATATACAAGTACATTTATTCACATGCATTCATAATAATCAATTCAATTTAATAAATTTATATATGCAAGGAAAGTACTACAGTAAGGACAATAAAGGAAAAAAGATTGCATATTACATAATTTGTCAATCCAAATATCGAATGTAAAAGATCAAATATAAGTTGCAAATTACATTCCAGTCATCATTTTTAAATTACTAAGTTCAAACTTTATGCATAATTACTTATAAACAAGCTTTAATTGTTTAAAATTAGATGTCCCTATTAAATGGTTCAAATTGCAAACAACTTGTTAAAATGTGATGACTCGGGCGAGTCTCGCTCTATTTTTGTCTCAGTCCTTTGTCAAAACGAGATGACTAGGGAGAGTTAAGAGTCAACTCAGAGAGTTTTCCAACCATGCTTTGTCGGGAACTCTCTTCGATTGCTTTTATTTGCCTTGCCTTTATATTCCTATCGTTTCTTTGTCTTTTAATTTTATTTTTCTCTTGGTTTGTCATCTTTCTTATGCTTGTATTCTTTTTAAGGTCTTTTAGTCTCTATAAATATACATCTTTGCACTTAAGCAAAAAATAAATAAAATAAGATAAAATAAAACTCAGACAGATTGAAGTTCATATATTAGTTGAGTCATTTGAAAACAATGCACCATTTTTAGGTTGTTTAATTATATATTACTTTTGGGAGAAATGATGAGCTTTCCTCTTTCTTTATTAAGCACACTCACAATTCAAAATTTAAAGAGATTAGGTTTTGGTGTGACATTGAGGCCCTTAAACCAGGGTGGACCTGAGATTCAAGCCCATAATGGAAACATGGGCCATGCTTTGTATGGCCATAACTTGGTGGTAAACATGTTAGAAAGTACCCTTTTTACCTACTAGAATGGATGCTAATCCAACAATCAATGCAGCGGATCGAATAAAATCGAAGCAAACTAGCAAACAAATCTACCAATGACACACCACAAGAAGGCAGGCATAATATTTTACATGGAAACCCTATCCAGGGAGAAAACCCACGGTCTGAAACCAACTATTATTGAGCGATTACAAGATATACTCACAGATCCCTTTCCCAGTCATTTCGTTGACCTACAAACTGTAGTTGTTCTTGCAAAACTTATCCTGTTGCCACTACTTCCCCGCCGTGCACTACTCCCTATACTTGATCCAGCAACACCTTGTGAACCAAGATTAACAAATCTTCTATGAGAAGGTAGAAGCAACAAACCTTCTAGACCAAGTCTTTAGCACAACCTCTAAATGATGGCTCTAGAGAACAAGGAATCTCTCTTAGGGTTTTTTCACCTCAGAACAATGAGAGAATTACTTGATGTCTTGCTTAGGGTTAAGAGAAACACCCTTTATATAGCTCAAGATTCGTCCAAGAGTTTTCTAATTTTAATCCATTCAAAATAGCAAGGAAGTTCAAAATAGAATTCTTAATCGCGAAGGCTTAATCCTCCAAGTTCACTATAGCAATGAGGGTCCTCACTATATAGCGAGCCACTATTCTGTCCTGATGCTCCATGCATGTTCGCTATAGCGAGACTGTGTTCTAAAATTGTCTTTCTTCGCTCCAAAACACTTCAATCTTTGCTTCAGGCTTTCCGGTGACACAACCACGATCCATTCTAAAAGAAATATAAAATTACAATCCAATATATCCATAACTTTGTTCAATCCATGAATTAGTAAACACATGAAAAACCCTAACACTGTCAACACTCCCAAGAACAGTACTGTTGGACCTAATCTAGTGATAGAAGTGGAGACATAGACGTGATCTAAAATATGTCAAATGGCATATTTCGAAGAATCCCTTTACCATGTGTCACATTCTAAGGCCGTCATGGTTGGCTGGCTTCACAATAATCAATCAACCCAAGAAACAAATCCACCTAACTCCATCATTCCATCATTAATTTTTTTAATCAATCCAATTTATTTAGACTTCCTAGATTTTGTGGGTCCCACCAACATGTCATTGATCCTCCATCATTAACAGGAAACTCTTTCTGGTTAAAACTCCAGCCATCCGAGTCTTCCAAGTAAGAAATAAAAAGCCCTAGTCAGTCAATTCCGTTAGAGATTTCTTCATCTTTTTCACAAGGACTCATGGATACTAACGTTATAGATTTCTATTTTTTTTTTTTTTAAGAGGAGAGAACTAGTAAGGAATGGGAAGAAGAGTTTGTTTCCTAAAAGAAGTCCCAACCCAGGTATAGATGTAGACTTGTAGTCCTTTTTGAATTAGAAAGTAACTAAACATTATAGATGTGACTAGTGAAAGGAGGAAAGTAGCTGAAATCAAATTGCCTCCTTGCACTCATAATATTCTTTTTCTCTTCCTTTCTCCATATTGCATTGTAAGTTTTCCCTTCTTTTCCTTCTAATTTGTTCAACTTGTCTGTTTCATCAAAAAGCATATTTAATTGTTTTATTAGTGCATATTTAGCTGTTATATATTTAGTCATGAATGAGATGGTTAAGATCATCTGATTGTGCCCATGTAGAGCCCCCCATCCACCATTCCATGTTGAGACCTTCCAATCCCATCTATCCATGTTATTTTATATGCATCCAAGTTGTTCACACAGTTGTTGAATGTTACTCATAGTTTCATAATCAGGAATGTGAATACATTATGTGCTAGTGTTGTGTCATCAATCATAATCAATAAAGCCTTATACCATCAATTTGGGGTTGGTCACCATGTGTTATATCTAGTAGCTTAACAGAGAAGTTTCTATTAGCCCTTATTCACTCTACAAACAATACAGTAGACAACAAGATATTTCACTCTCTCTATTTTTTTTTCTCACCATATGTTTCACAACCAAGACCTAAAATACCAGGGAAAAAGTAACCAACAGAAGCCAAGCATGCAATACAAGAATTTGATATTTTGTTTTATCTATGGAAAAGTCAAGACTCTGGATACATCAAGCAGAGTTCCACCAAGTTGTGTTTCTTAGTGACACTACAAAATGTGCAAAAGCAATTTACAGGGTAGCAATTAGATGCACATCAATTTATAGTCAAGATTCTCCGTTATTTAGAACTTGGCTTTTAAATAGGGCCAGTAGTAGATTTGTTCTTGGCTTGAAAGAGCAGAACATGATTCTACTTTCTATTAATCATGTATCTCCTATCACAAAAATTATTAATTGTTTATGAAGTTTCATCAAAGGGGAAATCCTATTTGCACTCACATGCTTTGCTGAGCACACCTATTTTTTGAGCTCATCAAATCAAAAAAAATAAAAAGGCCACTTTTGCTGAGTCCACCCCCAATAATACCCAAAACACCCTCTTCTCTCCTCTCTTCTCCTCTTCTCTTCTCTCCCCCTCCCACCAGTTGCGATCAAACCCAGACGGCCGCCCCATCACCGGTGACCATCTCTCTCCGACGAGCTCCCCTTTCTATCGCCCCATCACCGGCAACCATCTTCTCCTCTTTCTTTGCATGTATCGCTCGCTGGTGGATTGCACGGAGTTTCAAGGTTGTACACATAAAGAGGTGCACGACCGTAAAACCCCATGCATATATAACGTGCATGGCATTTCACAACCGTGCACATGAGATATGTACGGGGTTTCACAGCCAATCACTTGCAGAGAAGATGAAGCTCATGGGTATTTTCGTCATTTCACACAAGGGTATTTTGGTAATAAATTTTTTTTAAAGAGTGCATGTGCTCAACTATTTCCATGGTGCAAATCGAATTCCCCTTCATCAATATAGGTTCTTTCTTTAGTATCTATAAATATAGTATAGAATGACTTGAAAATTGTCTCACTTTAAAAAAAAAATAAAGAAAAAAAGAAAAAAAAATTAAGAACAAGCACAATTTGTGTGTTTTACAGGATGCTTAATTATCCTGGTCCAAGCCGTGGTGGATCCATGATTTTCATTTGAGGGCGGCATACCTAAATAGGTAGTTGAATTTTCTAGTTAAACTTAGGATTGTCATGTGGACCCAAGATTTTGATATGGGCTTTGAAGGTAGATCCAAATTTTCATACCAGTTTTGGAGGCGGGCCCACATCCAACAAGGACGATTGCCCCCATAATCATAGATGTTGGTACTCCCCTGGTCCGGGCCAAACAATTTCAGAACCTGCTACTTCAATAAAATGATCTGATGATATAATCAATATGAGAATTTGTTGACTCTGTATGAGTTTTGATCAACTTTTTTATGTTGAACATTGATTGAACGGTTAGAAAGATCTGTTTAATGCTAGGCTGCTTTTAGGCCTGATTTTATGTGTGTAGGTTGGTCCATTATTTTCCAAGTCTTCCAAGTGAGAAATAGAAAGCCCCTGTGAAATAGTTCCGTTATAAAGATAACATAAATATAGATAGAGATTTCTTCATCTTTTTCACAAGGATTCATGGATATTAACGTTTTGTGACAATCTGAAATAGAGATGTTTTTAATATATATATATATATAAGACTCTCTGGGATCCTCTTCTCTACAAAAAATCAACCACAACCATGATTTCTATCATCTTCATATGAGCCTAAAAGTTTAATGATTAATAGTCCATTCGGATTGATACATAGTCCATCCAACGGTCCAGTAAATTCGGATTTGACCAAAAGTTGGTGGACATGTGCAATTTAGGGGGATCAGGTGTTTGGTTCATTTTGATGGACCAAAGGTGGGCCCCACAAGCATGAGCTTACGAAATTTGCTCATAAGCTTGAGCTTAAGAGAGCTTTGCTCATATATATATATATATATATGAGAAAAGAACTGGTAATGAAAGGGAACAGGAGTTTGTTTCCCAAATTTCATTCCGTCCTTTTTGTGATCTTAATATCTAGCCATTCAGAAAAACAAAAGTATTTCGTCATAAACACCTTGACTTATTTGTGTTAGTTTCAAAACACCCAGTTATTCAAAATACATTCTGAGATCCGGATGATTGGAATTGAGTTTTCAACAGTTGTACATGTTGAAGCATCTAATTATAGATCATAACAATAACTGATTAATCAAAAGAAAATGACTTTAAATAGCACAATTTGGATAAAAATGATGGTTTTGGGGCTCATCAAATTTTGTGAATGACTGCCCGTTAACTAACATGGGCAGAATCCAAGCTCGGCCCACTAGCATTGGCTAGAGCACGGAAAAGAAGAGCTTGTGGATTTGGTGGGCCACACCAACAGATCGTATACGGACTGTTGTGGGCCCGGGTTCTTGGATTCATTGGTTTTTTTTTTTCGGAAGTTGTAATCGTTTAATTGGTGCGGGAGAATGGAAATAGAAATATTGCTATATCTATACAACTTAGTTTCAAGATAGAGGAGGAGTTCTCAGCAAGAATTTCTAATAAAAGAAGTACTCCCAGTTTTAGCAGAAGTCTTCTTTTAATTAGAATTAGAGTAACTCAACGCATGCATGTTATTTTAATTTTCTTTATATATAGTTATAAACTATAAAGAGAGCATATATAGGAGAAGGAATAGAAACAGAGATAAAGATTTCTTCTCCTAATTGCATTGTAACTTGTAAGTATTCTTCTCCTTCTTCTCTTTCTCGTTTCTTCTTCATGCATCTTTTTCCTTTAATAAATTATGTATGTACGTGGGTCTGCATGGTTGAAATAACAATAGAAATACTCTCTCTCTCTCTCTCTTGTTTTCTTTCAAATTGATTCTAAGAAGAGTTTTGTTTTGATTCATTGTGTTTTAGTTTTCTCTTCTCTGGGTTTAAATAACAATGAATCGTCAGCGCAAAGACAAGCGAAAAGAAGTACTAGACACAAGGAACCTCATGCTTCTTGCTGATGTTTGTTGTGAAGAAATTGAAAGGATTACCCTTGAGAAAAAGAAAGAGTCGGAAAGGATTGCTCCCAACCTGATGCATTTTGCTGAGGTTTCTTGTCAAGAACTTGAAAGGATTACCCTTGAAAAAGAGAAAGAAATGGAAAAGATTGGTCCTCCTAGGGGGCTCTTTCCATCACAGTACTCCAACAACAATGATCATGAAAAAGCACGCGCGATACCATTGCCACTGCCCAGCATAAACAAAATTGCAAAATCAGCAACATCAAAACCATGCAGTAGTAGAATGGCATCAGCAAAAGGAGCACATGATAATCAACAACGGCAGCAGCAACCCTCCCAGTAAGAAACAATAACAATGCAGTAGTAGAAAGGCCCAACACCACACACCCTCGTGGGTTGAGCAGTTGGCCCGTACCCAATTGCATAGCTTCCAGCCTCCGGTGTGGATGTTCAGTAAGCCCCTTAGAATGAGTGACACTCTTAGGCAGCAAAACTGTTTCTTCTTTCCAAGGTCATGTCTTGAAGACAAACTATTCCCACAATTGACTACAGAGGAAAAAGAGATGCTGGAAAATGGAATATCAGTCATGGGTCTCGATGAAAATGGAAGAATTTGGGATTTAATTTTGATACATTGGACTTCTATACACCAGCATCTTTTTAAAAGAGAATGGATTGACATGGTAGAGCAAACAACTTTCAGGAAGGAGAGATAATCCATGTGTGGCTTTGTCGCCATGGCAATGAAGAAGAGCAAAACCAAGGGAAGTTATGTTTTCTAATTGGAAGGCTATTAGCACAGCATACACTACACCAAAAATCGGAAATTGGAATGGAAAAGCGTTCCTAATCCTTCCGTTCCTAATCCGTTAAAGTGTTCCAATTTCCGTTCCAATTTGGATTAGGAACGGTTGGTACCAAATTGGAACGGAAATTGGAACACTTTAACGGATTAGGAACGGAAGGATTAGGAACGCTTTTCCGTTCCAATTTCCGATTTTTGGTGTAGTGATAGGTGAATTCATTGGATTTTATCTTTAGCTTCTTTTTTATTTTTCTCCTCCTTAGAACAACATTCCTTTTCTTTTTAGTTTTTTATATAGTTAAATGCTCTTTTGACTATTTGTTTAATTATTTGAGAATTTTTTGTTTACTTTAAGTAAGATTTTTGCTATTGAATATCTGTCATTCGTCTCTCTATTTCTGGTTATGTTTGTATAGTAATTAGACAAAGATATGCTAGTTTCACAAATGGACTAGAATAGACTCAATCAGAGCAAGTCCAGGTCCAGCCCATTTAATTATTTGGCTACATTGAAACAATGACGAAACAATTCCCCATAGGCCCTTTTTTGTGTTTTGGAATTGTAACCCAACGAATCGGGATTCTCTAATGTTTTTCCCCACGGTGACCGGCAAGCAGCCATGGCCCATGTGCATTGGCAGGCTCTCCACGATGATGTGACGGAGGAGCCTGATTGACCTCTTCACGGTCACCATGCGGGAAAACCTAAGAAGATACGTATTGTCTGTTGACCATAATTCATGAACCCAGTCACCATAGGGAACATATCGTGGATATCCATGAATAGTTTGATGTTTCTTTCGCTTGCTCTAGATAGGTTATGAATCTAGAATATCATATTTAGTTATAGCGAAATGAGTTCTGAACTCTAACCCAACTTCACTACCCAATGCCTAACCGAAATTCCATTTATTAATAAGGTTTTCTCTATAGATGTTTTTTTTCCTTTTCTTTTATATCTAGACATGAAGATTCAATTTAAAATTAACTCAATATAATAAAATGAGAGAGATCACTATACCCATATTTCGATGGGCTAGCTTATTGTCAAGAGTTAGATTGAACCATATAATTAGTTAACCATAGAGCAAATTATCTATAACCCACAGAGTTACATCAATTAGATGACCTAATCATCCTATTGATATGATATCTTACAAAGGATATAGGTTTCCATTGGTTTCATTTGTGGACATTCATTAGAAGAGTTCATAGTATCCGGTTAGTGGGAGTTTTGGATTTTGCAAACAACGGTGTTGGTCTACAAATAGCTAGTCTTGAACAGTTTACCATATAAGACTTTCCATCTATATGTGGGCATAGATGGATCACATTTATAAAAACCCGGATCTTGACCCTGGATTTGTGATGAGCGGCATGGCCCATTGATGGTTGTGATCAATCAAAGACTATAAGGGCTATGATACACCTTAGACTATAAATATATATATATATATATATATAAAATTGCCATTGGACCTCCTACTTACTATAATAAAACCCTCTAGGAATCAACAAGGTCCCATATATCACAAGACTTAATTGGGCTTGAAAATAATGTTCACGCTCTTGTGGGACTTACTCCATTTTGACTAGATGTATCTTAATGGACCGGTTTTGAGTTGCATCTAAGCATGGTTAATGCATGGAACTATATATCATTGTAGTGAGGCTTAATCAAGCACAAATTCAAACCTTTTTATGGTATCATGAGATCGGTCACTTGACTTTCCAATCAATGAGTTTACGCCCAATAATAATGGGGTTAAAACACATGCACCCAAGTGGGCCCTACGAGGTGGGTTGTACCATATGACAGTAAAGGAAGATTGTACAGGAGTATTACTCATATATAGATATAGAAAAATTCTCAAAAATGCCCCACATTAAAAAAGCCCCTTTTTCCGCCCCTCTCTTTTTGTTTTTTTTTCCATGGGGCATATGTTGAGTCAATCTAGTCTTACCCTGGCATGAATGCTCACAAGTTCAAATTTGATACTCATCCAACTTTTCCTTTTTAATTTTAGTGATTGAACCACCATATCAAAAAATTAGGTGTAAGGGTTTTTGAGCTACTCCTATTGAAAACCTCTAATAGGGGGAGCCAAGAGACCATTGGTGTGTGGTTGTCTTAGAAGTGGACATGGGTCAAGGACCGAACCACCATAAATTATTGTGTTTCTTTATCTTCTTTATGTTTTATTGTTGGGAGATACTCCTATGAGAGCATCTCTCATAGTCAAAGTCGGCCCTGGGCTAAAGCCCAAGAAGCCGCCACTTTAGGCCCCCAATTTTTGTCCATTTTTGGGGGCCCCAAATTTCTTTAGCCCATATATTATATAGGTCTGTAAAAAATAAAAAAAGGCTGCCCAAGACTTGAGAAAGGGCCCAATTTCTAAACAACCCATTACAAAAGGACCCTAAATTAATGATTTTGCGTTATATAAAAAAGCAAATGGAAAAAAGAGTATGAAACTTTGGAAATTGGAAAAGATTAGATCGGCTATTATAGAGTAGTTTTGGATGCCGATTCACTTTCGACTTCGAAGATCAAATACACCCCATCTCTCTCTCTCTCTCTCTCTCTCTCTCTCTCTCTCTCCTTATTCACAATCAAAACTGGGTCTCCTTATTCCCAATTAAAATTGGGTTTTTGGACTGCAAAATTGTTTTCGATTTTCTGTTTATGTGTTTCACTGCTTTGTGTGGACGAACCGGGAAGAGAATCAAGTGATTGAACATTCTCTCCTTTTTTAACTTTCAAAGAATATTTTAAAACTGAGCCATTATTTTTTTTTATCTGTTCTTTTAATCTTTTTGACTTTTAAGGGGACAAGACTATTGATTAACATATATTTTTTTTGTTATATAAAAATTTGTTGTATACATAAACTCAATATAAAAATAAAAGGATAAGAAAAGGTACCACTAAGTTTAACCACAATATCAATTGAATCAAATGATCTTTCGCTTATTATGAAGAAAAAAAATCAGTTGAATCATCACATTATGAAATTACAAATAATTTGTAGATGGGTTATGTTTGGCAAATTTGTTGATTGTTGTTTATTTGATTTAATGATTTACAAATGCTCTTATGGTGTTGATTGAGTTATTGATGCTGGCCTAGCACTCTATTGTTTGGCAACCTCGGTAATTTTACCTGAATTTGAAGCTTTTGAATTTGGATTGATCGTTGGTTCTTGAGTTCTACATTAGATTGTTTCCTAGAATCATACATCTTAGAAAGTGCCTCTCAGGGTCTGAAAAAAGAAAAAAAAATGAAAAGTTGATGCACTTATTCAATCTCAATCAGGAGGTCTTGATAAGTTTGTTGTTGCTAAGAAACAAACAGATGATTCAGTTCTAGTTGAAGATTTTGAGGATGAAGAATTTAAAGATTCAGTAAATGAAGAGCATGAAGAGACACTTGATGGGGAAATTAATCAGTGGATTAATGAAAATGACAATGAGAATGATGGTAGTCAACATGAAGACCAAAATGTAGAATTTCAGCCTTCAAATGTTGATGATCCGAGTAATTGGGATAAGATGGATCAGAATTTACGAGACTTTTTAGTAGAAAGGGGTCCTAAAAGAAGAGTTGACGATGTCAATTATCCTAAAGATGATCTTAATAGACACTTCTCTTCCACACACTACATCCGGCATTTATCCAATGGAGAGAAACATGATAGAAAGTAGCTTGTATATTGTATATTTGGATGTTTTGGATAAAGTATTTTATTTTTGTTGTAAGTTGTTTAAGGAAGAGGGGAACAAGAATTTATTGGCTAATGATGGACTTGGAGATTGGAGAAATATTGGTAAAAGGTTAAAAAGTCATGAAAGTAGTAATGAGTATTTCATGTGCATGAGTAAATGGATTGAATTAGATATGAGATTGCACAAGAATGAAACCATTGATAAAAGCCTGCAAGAACAAATCAATAGAGAGAAAGAACATTGGAAAAGGGTGTTGCGAAGGATAATGGTTGTGGTGAAAACACTTGCAAAAAATAATTTATCTTTTCGAGGTGACAACGAGAAGATTTATCAAGAGAGGAATGAAATTATTTTAAACATAATTGAAATAATTGCCGAATTTGATCTAACAGTGCAAGAGCACCTTCGGCGAATTGAAAGTGGTGAGGTTCATTACCATTATCTTAGCCACAAAATTCAAAATGAATTGATACAATTGTTAGCGTGTGAGATTAAGAATGCAATCATCGCAAGAATCAAAGAAGCAAAATATTTCTCGATTATACTTTATTGTACTCCGGATGTAAGCCATGAAGAACAAATGTCTCTTGTGGTTCGTTGTGTGGATGTTTCAACAAATCCAAAAAAGGTGGAAGAATTCAATATTTTAGAATTTTTAAAGGTGGAAGCTACAACGGGGTTAGTGCTTTTCAATGTACTTCAAGAAGCGTTGAGTACTCTTGAACTTGATTTTGATAATATAAGAGGATCAATGGATCTAATATGAAAGGAAAACACAAGGGTGTACAAAATAGGGTACTCAACATAAATCCTAGAGCATTCTATACACCTTGTGGTTGTCATAGTCTTAACCTTGCGCTTTGTGATATGGCTAACTCTTGTCCTAAGGCTAAATCTTTCTTTGGAGTGGTACAACGAATATAATTGTTGTTTTCATCTTCGCCAAAGAGGTGGAAAGTGTTGAAAGATAATGTAGAAGGTCTCATGGTCAAGCCATTGTCGGAAACACGTTGGGAAAGTCGTGTGGAAAGTGTTAAAGTTATAAGATACCAAGCCCCACAAATAAGAGATGCTTTAGTTGAATTGGCCCACACCACTGAAGATCCAAGAACAAAGAATGATGCGGAGTCCTGAGCAGAATATGGAATTGGTAGTTTTGAGTTTTTAGTTGGCATGATTATTTGGCTCAATCTATTATTTGTTGTTAATTCCGTTAGCAAGGTTTTTCAAAAACGAAGACATGCACATATATAGATGTTGTTGTTGATCATTTGAAAGGGCTTATTGCATTTATTGAAAAGTATAGAAAAAAACTGGATTTGTAGAGGCCATGATTGAAGCTAAAGAGGTTGCAGCTAGAATGAATGTTGAGCCCGCATTTCAAGAAAAACGAATCATATATAGAAAGAAGCAATTTGACGAGAACAATAGTGAAGAGGCGACATAGTCAGCTGAAGAATCTTTTAGAGTGAAGTATTTCTTATATATTGTAGATCAAGCTCATTCATCACTTCAAAGCCGATTCAAACAGTTTCAAGTATATGAGAAAACTTTTGGATTTTTGTTTGATTTGAAGGATTTAAATGCTACCAATGATGAAGCTTTGATGTCCTATTGTGCTAATCTTGAGACTTTATTGAGCAATGATGCGTTTTCTGATATTGATAGGAGAGACTTATTTTCAGAATTGAAAGTGTTGAAAGAAGTTTTGCCAAAAGAAACAACAAAGCCAATTGATGTGCTCAATTATTTGAAGGTGATGGATGGTTGTTTTCCCAATACATGGATTGCATACAGAATATTGCTAACTATACCAGTTACATGCAGTTGCATCTGGGGAAAAACGTTTTTCAAAGTTAAAGTTGATCAAGTCTTACCATCGGTCAACCATGTCACAGGAAAGATTGAATGGATTAGCTATGTTGTCAATTGAAAATGCCATGGTTGATAAGATTAATTACGCAGCTTTGATTAGTACATTTGCAGCAAAATAAATGCTAGAAGATTAGTGTTTAAATGAATTTGAAGTGATGTAATGACTATTGATTTTTCAATATATATATATATATGTTTTGAATTTTGGTAATGATTAATTTATGACCCATTTTTTTGAAGCTAATTTTCGTATAGATTGAATTAGTTGGCGACTCCTTCAAAAGGCATGATAACATTTAATGTCTCAACAAAAATGATGTTGCCAAAAACAACTCATTAATGCCATGGTGAGACTAGCCAACAACTATTCCATGGAATTGGAGCTCCCAACATCTCCTTCTAGATGCACTTGTACTCCACCTTGGATATGCTGGTCCCTTCAATAATATACATTGATGAACTAGTTAAATAGTGCTAAAACTAGGCAAGATAGAATCAGAAATGAGTTTTTTTTAGAGCATTTAGGGTGGAATCAATAGGTGATAACTAAAAAGAGAAATTCACTCGAGACGGTTTGGATATGTCTAACACAAGGCCAATGACAACGAAGTAGAGGAAAAGTTTTTCTATGTAGGTTATTGGCCCACCAAGGAGAAGGGGTAGGATGAAGACATGGTGGTAGCAGTACAGATAGACTATCCAAGGATTTGACTCATGATAAATAGGAATGGAGAAGCATGATACATGTAGCTCACCCCAACATAGTTGGAATGAGGCGATGATGATGATGCACTAGTTAAATAGGAAAATTTGCATGAAGAAAGATCTTAGACAAAAGAGATGACAAGTACTTAATAACGGAACAATGGTTCATCTTGCTAATTATAAACATCAAAGATCAAAATGAAGAAGGTTATATGCATAATCTCTTTCACATTGCATATGACTAGCACTTGTACATATCTATTATATTTATATCTAATATTTACACGGACCTTGGAGCAACGGTAAGGTTGCTCCATTGCGACCTAGGCGTCAAGGGTTTGAAACGCAGAAACAGCCTCTCCACTTGTGGGGGTAAGGCTACGTACATCTGACCCTCCCCAGACCCCGCAGTGGCGGGAGTCTCATGCACTGGGCTGCCCTTTTTTTATTTACATGGACGTCAGAAATTTTGTGCTCCAGCCTATTGTTGTGTGTGCTAATCATATAAAAAATTAAAATCTTTACATCGAACAGAATAGTGATACACTGTCAACCAGCTATAAATTGCCATTTACAAGCCATGCTAAAAGGAAAGGTAGATGACATAAGACGTGTAACTAATCCTTTTCCCCTACAAAATATGCTCCAGAAGAATACATACATGAAATGACTAGGAAACAAAAGGACAAGTATCCATTAAAGTTGGGGATGCTAAAATACATGACAAAAAATGACAAAATTGGCTCAAGGAAATGTTGAACTAATATGTAAAATGTATGGTGCACAATAAAATTTAAGAACGGACAAAAGAAATACCTGAATTAGCCAAACAACATTATCGCTGTATAAATCATTATTTACTATCCAACTTGCAAGTTGGTCCCACTCACTTTGCTTTCTACCGTAGATTGATATCCTATACTCAGCCATCTGCAGAACAATATTTACAATACGTCTGAACATTGGGCGGGTAACATATAAAAACCACACTCTAGATTAATATGTATGAATCCTTTAATGTACTTCTAATCAACCAGAAGTAACTTATTCTCTAAAATAGGTTTAACATAAAATTAAATCTGGTCCTTACTTGATAATTAACTGTTTCACAAAGCTTCACCAATTTTTCTAACAACAAATTTTTTTTAACACCCATTAAGCAGGTAAGCACTTTTGTTTCTCATTAAACAATGGCATATAAATGAGGAAAACCCCGGTGCAACTGAATTGCAGGGCTCATGTCGAAGCATACTAATTACAAGCAAGGATTGGATTTGAAGATCTTAACGTGGATCGGGGTCAATACAAAATCAGAAGGATCTGATAATCATGACCATCTATTTATAGGTCCCAAAGTTCAATAGTTTTGTTATTGCATTTATTATCTAAAAAAATTTTAGGCCCTCAATAGATGGTTAAGATCATTAATTCTTACTGATATTCGAGATCAACTTTCCGATCCCATTCCCACCTGTGAGTTACATGCATCAAGCAGGGTCCCAAAGAACTGGTTTGGGGCTTTATCATTAGCATTTATGTCATGGCCAATTTTCCCTCAATAATTATGCAAATCATGTAAAGTATCAACTAATAGTTGACTGGCCCCTCCTAAGTCTCACCTACATCTTTACAGAGGGACGTCAGGTCGTCAACAGACCTCCAATTGCCTACTTATTGAAGGTGGTTCCAACAGAGATCATAGTAGCAAATGACATTATGCACATAGAATAGTATTTAGGCAAAAACCATAAAAACAAATCTAAAAAAATGGTAGGCACATACAAAAAGCAAAGAAATCCAACCACACCGCAGAGCAAAATAGGGTCAAAAATTGCAAATGGCTTATAGAACCAAAGGATTAGACAGCAAAATTATTCATAGAACTAAATTGGAATCACTTTTTGACTAGCTAAAGTGGAGAAAGATAGAGACAGGCCCAAAAGAAAATCCAATCCTAATAGGATTTGCACGACAGGCTGAACTCTGTCAAAGTATTAAAGGCAGAATCAAATCAAAAGTTGATACATTATATTGCATATCGAGCTGTATTTGCTATCCCAGCTGAGTGCTGGGTGGCTCTGGAAAAATGTTCCCACCCCATACGATGTTTCAAGTATAAATCCTTGGTATAGGGCTTACATTTTATGGTATATTTAATGATAAAGACCGTATATCACTATGGTTGTCTTACACCTAATTGAAAATAATCATTCCTTACATGTACTAAAAACATATATAGAAAAATAGGGTTGAAAATACAAGCACCTGGTATTTACTTGCAGCGAGGTCAGAAAATACTTGCTTTGTTAGCTTACCAAGGAAACGACCTGTTGGAAAGAGATGAAAGGTAAAGGCAAAATTTTCAATTATTCAACCTTTTAAGAATAGTTATTTTTTATTTTAGAAAAGTGACTATATTAAAAAGAAAAGCTATACAGTATAGAAGATATTAAGAATGATACTTTTAACTGAAGCGCAGTTAAGAAATAACTATGATGGACTAACCAGCAAAAAAAAAAGAAAAATTGTGAGATGTTATTTGTCACTGACAGATATTTTATCAAAGAAAGGATGACAAGGGCAGTATAAGATCACCATACTGCCCCGACAAGCTGGAAGGATAACTACAAAACCAGACAATTACAGATGTTACCAATATTGCTTTCATGATTGGTTCCATTTTGTTAGAATGATTTATTTCGATGTTACCAATTAAAAATAAAAGAAAACTAAATGGAAACACATTCATTACAGATGTCAGTACATCCCCGTCATCATAACTTAAATGGTCCATCCGTGCAACGGTGCAATCGATGAAAAGTTTCAAAATAGCGCAATACGTTCATCTTTTCTATTTGTTCAAGAAAAATGTTGTGCATCCAACAAATTGACATTATTCTTACAACCACCTACACAAGACAAGGTTTTAATGATTATCATTTTTCTTTTTCTTTTATATATTAACATTCAAATGAAAGTGATGATGATAATTATCCTTGCACAAGATAACTTTGGCAAATTCACCATGCAACTCATGACTTAAATAAAATTCAAACAATAGGAGATGTAACAAGACATTTAAAAAACAATAATAAAAGATTGAAGCAAACAGAAATGACTTAAATAAAAAAATAAATAAAAAACAAACAATTTGATGCAAATGGCAACAAATCTGAAGGACATCTTGGAGATGTTTCGATTGGGCTCAAATAAGATCTCATGTAAAAAGAGGGTTTACTGTTCAAATAAATATCGCATTTATTGTGTCCACAACCACCCTTACTGGCTGCATTGAGACAAGAGTGCAATCACAATGAATCAACAAAACATGCTATAGCTAGGCCATCCACCTCTGCCATACCACAAAAGAAAGACATTTACATAAGAACTCCAAGAATAAATAAGATAAAAAGTAAGTCACAGGTTTTCATAAAAGTGTCTAGCAAGCACTAAATCTTCATAGCAATTTCAATTTGTATGATCCATATAAAGACCCCCATTAATTATTACCAAAACATAGATTAACACACACACCTTGCACAAAATCCTTTAAAAAACACCTCCTTAAAATACCCAAAACATTTGCATGATTTAATGGACCCTTAGATTATTTAAAACAGGACTTACAAAAACATTAATGACACAATTTCCCTTTTTCCAAAATACATATTTGAAAAATGCTGCAGCAATGGGGTTGTGCGTTCAAGTCATGTTACCATTCCACACACAGAAAAAAAATGAAAACCTAAATTTCCAAAACCTAAATTTAGAGTAAACAAAAACAAAATTAAAAATACTTAACTCATGATAAATCAAGAAAAATAAAGCTGCATTTCTAAATCCAGATATAACAGTACCAGGGGTACAGCTAATTACACCATCACCATCTATGATCAATCTATGATTTCCATCACATTTCTTTTTCTTGGCCAAATGTGATGATCCCTGCAAATGTATGGCACACTGGATTTGATCCAACATCAGTATCAATCGGTGTATATATGCATGTATGCGAATGGATCTATAGCTGAAGTCAGTTAATCATGCTCCAAGCATCATTAAGGAAGACCCGCACTAACCCAAATTTATGGCAAAGTGGATCACAATATTTCTCTCATCCACAATATACTATTATTGGAACACACACACAGAGGACACTTCAGATCTTTTAGATTTTTGTCAAGCTCCCATTAATTCATGTTAGGGTTGTGACAAAACTTTACACGGGCTGTCAACCTATTTTGTCACTAGCTGTCAACCTACTTAATGCAACCATCCTCCTTTACCCGGGCTTTGACCGGCATTTAGGGGTAGCATCAATGGGATAAAATTAGGACAACCCATTTAAGATGGTTTGGGAATGTCCAACGCAAGTTGGCAACGGCACCGGTAAGGAAAAGTATGGCTATGCAGGTTAATGGCCCACCAAGGGGAAGGACTAGGCCGAAGAGGACGTGGATGGAGGTAGTAAAAACATTTTTGAAGAAGTGCAACTTATTTGAGGATTTGACTCATGATAGATTGG
The DNA here is from genome assembly GCA_038049695.1 of Cinnamomum chago. NCBI lineage: Eukaryota > Viridiplantae > Streptophyta > Magnoliopsida > Laurales > Lauraceae > Cinnamomum > Cinnamomum chago. The sequence goes on along the minus strand of CP142462.1, from coordinate 20,572,693 downwards.
AATTGAGAAACAGAATTCATGTAGGCCACCCCGAACATAGTTGGGAAATGCTTTGATCATGATGATGATCAAGCTCACATTAAACCACCCTCCTTAAGCAATTATAAAAAACAAGAGCCACATAAATAGATCAAATTAAATATCTTTGTTCTTACCCTGGATAAGATTATCTTGCTTAAGAAATATCTCCCTAAGCCTACTTTGACCACGAGGATTGTACTTGAGGTTGAACTTGTCAAAACGATGAAATGTACTCTTGTCAGCATGAACATCTAGTAGATCTACATTAAGGTCATACCTGCTCGAACGAAAGAAAAAATCATTAATTTCTAGGGAAGAATGGGGAAAAGGAAGGAAGGATGCGTTTGGCTACTGGTATTTCCACAGCAATGTACTTCCTCTTTAAAAAAAATGATGTTTGGATGAATTTATTTCTGTATGGTACATTTCCAGTCCTTGCTTTTCTGATGCCCATTTCCTAATAAAAATCCCTTTGCTCTAACAAAAGAAATATATTGTGACATATGTCAATGCACTTTTAAGTCATTCCTGAAATTCTTCTATTGAAAATGCAGTTTGTGCTCAGGTAATGCACCAGGTGCATTTTGATGGAAATACAGGCAGCCAAATGCAGCCACATGTACATAAAGAATCAGAAAAATATCATGCTACCCAGTCAAATCCAAGCTCTCGAAAACTTCTTTCAGGGTCAAATATGTCCCATCTCTAAATATCACAACCTGATAAAGCATGTGAAAATGAACTTTCAGTTAATTGACAATGCAACAAATGAAAGTGAAATAGGTCATGAATTTTTTTCTTTCCAAGCACCAGTAAGATGGCATCAGACAATATAAAAGGAACTCTAATTGTGTACCTCATCAGGTTCTTTCCTCAACTTTGACTTTATAAACCTCAGAAGATGTTTCTGGTTCATGCATGCTGAGTGATGAACATGAGTATCTACTTTCCTCACATTGTAAAAGTCACGATGTGGTGCACTTTTCTGAGCAAGAAATTCTCTGTCCGCATTAAGCATCAAGTGAAGATTGAATTTCTGGACGCGGCTCCAAAAGAACCATTGGCCAAATATTAGTTCAGAACTAAGTAATTAAGTTGTTCTATAAAGCCTGTAAGAACATTCTAATTGTTATTTCAACTAATGTAGCTCTATCACCAGCAAGCAATTACTTGTTCCAGAAGAACCAGCCGATGGTGACACAAAGTTCTAACATTCCCTGCTGCAATAATTCGAAGGATACGATGCAGGTCGGTGAAAAAGGCTGTTGCATCAACAACCGGAAAGAGTTTTTCTGTTGCTGAAACACAAATGCAGAGTTAACTTCCCAACTGAAGAACTAAAAGACAATGTTACTTCTAATGAAACCATCGAGTACTAGGAAGCAAATGATAGCAGCATTCTTACAGTCTTTGTTCGTATAAACATAAACAACTCCATCCTCCAACTGAAAATAATGCTGATGGAAAAGAAAAAATAGAAAACTAGCACTTAGAAAAAAAGACCAAGGGTCATGTGAACCCAAACTTGATAGCCCTCCATTTCCCCTTTCCCCATTTTCCCTCCCCCCTTCCCAAACGCCCCTCAAAATTATTTTTCCTCCACTTTCCCCCCCTTTTTTTCCTCCCCCATCCCCCCCCCCCGCCCCCCCCCCCCCCCAACAAACAGAGGGTATAGTGTCTCAAGCAATGTAGGGCCAAAATAATTGCGTGTAAAAGAAACAAATGACAAGACACGCCAACTCGAGCTCACTTGATTCTCATTCCCCACTGTTGACTCACTACCCCCAATCCATTCCAGATATAGCAATAATTTCGAAATTCATACGAATGGGTAGCAGTTCATTAAATTCCGGATTACATACTCTTTTTATTACATTGCTTGCAAATAGTACTATAGTACTAGTTGTCAACTGTATTACTAGTTGCCTATTCGTAGGTCTGCCAGTGTACTGGTTGCGAATAGTACTAGTTGCCTATTCGTAGGTCCGCCAGTGTCGCTGCTGGAGTAGAAGGCTAGGTGGTGCAGTCGTATCTTGACCGGACAGATTGTAGTGTAATAAAGGTGTTGGTATTTGCACCCCACCCTTCATAGGGTGGGGGTACGACCTGTTGTTAATAAAGGCTATCAGAACTCAGAAGCTACTCTCCCACGTGCCTTCACAGTTCAAATAAATGGGATCATAACAAGACAAGTGGCCCACTTTTCTTATCACAACATTGCCTTTCTGCAAAACCGCCCAGATGGGTATGAACCCTTCCCTTCGGCATTTGTTTTGCGACAAAGGACCCAGAAGACCAGGGGCTTCCCCTCTTCCGGTGTACCTTCTTTTTTTATTTGATTGAGTTCTACAACTGGGGAGACGAGGCGTTGTTGTCTTCTCCTTCTTTTCAATCGTTCTGTTCTGCAACAGAACCAAGTCCCAGTTCTTCCTCTTATCGTCCTAGAACCTGAGAGCAGCACTGCTGCTAGGGGTGAAAGTGGGTCGGGCCGTCCTAGGGCCGCCCGCGGACGGCCCGTTATAGGCTCGGCCCGAGCTCGGCTCAAAAGACAAAAGAGCCGAGCTAGAGCCTAGTAGGAGGCTCATTTGCTTAAAAGGGCCGAGCTAGGGCTTGATGAAGCCCGGCTCGTAAGCCCTAGGGCCTACATATATTATAATACATATATTATATATAAGGATTTATTCATGTCAAGTGGGAACCGTTGGATCATTAAAGTGGATCCAACCAACGGCTGCCCAGTTTTTAAGTCTTGTAACTCTGAAACAATCTTTCATTTGTTGTTATTATTATTTATTAACAAGGCTCTATTCTTGTTGTTATAGGTGATGCTGGTGATGATGAAAACTTTATTTTATGATGTTAGCCGAATACTTTATTTTTTTCTATGATGCTATTGGAGTTTAATTTGATTTGTATTATTGTTGGAGTTTAATGATGCTAATCTATATTAACATTGAACTATTATGGAGTGTTGGAACTAGGCTCCCTTTGCTTTTATGAAGTCTTTCTTATTTTAGTTAATTTTAGTGCTACAATCCAAATTATGAGAATGGGAATATGGGATGAATGCATGCATTTGACCATTTTTTTGTTCTTGTTTGCATATGCAGATTTCTTTGAATTCCTACAGGAGTTTTTTTTCCTGAAAATATTTTCTTTCAGCTAGTACTATATCATTATAAAACAGGCCGAGCTCACGAGTTGAGCCTAGGGCCTCAATCGAGCCAGGCTCAAAGGGCCGGCCCTAGGGCCTCATAACTTAATAAGGGCCGAGCCCGAGCCAGGGTTTTTGAGGCCCTCTAGGGCTAGGGCCGAGCTAGGGCCTACTGAAAAATACTAGGGCCGAGCCTAGGGCCTGTCAAAGCCCGGCTCGGCCCGGCCCACTTTCATCCCTAACTGCTGCTTTTCCGTCGGCCACGGCACGGCGCGGTAGCACCAGTGGGAACCCTCCTCCGGCGACACACACAGCACCACAGATCCCACTCCGGTCTCTTCCGACTGCTCCGGTCACACAAACTGGGCAATAACGAGCCCTGTTTTGTGAATTCTCTGGCGAGAGTTTTGCAGTCCGGCGAAAAAAGGCAGCGTCGCTTCTTCTCCGGCAACTGCACGATGCAGGAACAACAATCAGAACCGCCTTCTTCGCTTCTCTGTTTCAAGAACCAGGAGACCTCTGCAAGTGTCCCCTTCTTCTTTGTTTGCGCAGCAGTCCAAGACCGTGAATCCGGGCATCTGCAACTTGCAACAGGGCGATCTAACCGGCAGCGATGCGCAGCGATCTTGCCCTTCTCCTCTGTCTTCTCCGATAGAGACCGAAACAGTCTGGATCCTCTGATCTTCTCCGATCAACCCCAGCACTACAACAGCAAATCCAAGAATCACTGTTTTTGTCAGCAACAGTATGTGGCTCCAAAGAGATCAACTCCAATCTCCTTCTCTGATCTTCCGCATCGGTTTATGCAACACAGATCAGATCTGAACCATCTCCTTCGCCCTCTTCATGGACCCACCTAGATATCGCATTGGGATCTCTCTCTGCACCGATCCTTGCACTTTTTCATTCTGCAAAAGGATCCTCTGCAGCTTCCGGTGGCCCATCAGAGATCATGGATCTACTCCATTCTGATCCCTTCTCCGGTTCTCGGAACCATGGCCCACCTCTGATCTTTCACCCACAAGCGATCTGCTCTAGGATCTCTGTTGTTTTGCAGAACTCTGGAGTTCCAAACCCCCTCCTTCGATTTAGTTATTCTCCGGCTGCGGTGCACCGACGGAGCCTGTATCCCCCGTCTCTGCAAAACCCGCCTCAACCGAAATCCAAGAACAAACCTTCAAGCAGATCAGTGTCACGATCATCTTGCAACTTGGGCAACAGGCAAAGTCTCTTTTTTTTTTTTTTTTAATCCTCCATCTTCGATCTAAACCGATCAACTTGGTGCAAAACCATCAACTTTGTCCCTTTGCCATTCAAAGTTTATTCAAGGGGATGACAATCATTTGGACCCTATCCAGATTGTCAACATGCATGCATTTGTGTGAATGCTGAGGTGCATATATTTATTTCTCATTGTGGTTGCTTTCTTTCAGCCTCAGTATTCCTATGTGGATGGAGATGGGACAGTGCCGGCTGAATGACATATAGGGTGGGTGTACTTACTAAATAGAGTGGGTAAAATAGGGTGGGTGTACTTACTAAATAGAGTGGGTGTATTTACCATGCTTGGGTGTTGCTATTTGCACCCACCCTATAATGGGTGGGTGTACGGCCTATTATTAAATGTGTTGGCTTCGTACAGTAAAATGATTGTTGCTACTCTCTCTCTCTCTCTCTCTCTCTCTCTCTCTCTCTCTCTCTCTTCTTCCATTACCAGACAAAAAATCAGAGAAAGGATGCCAAAAACATATTTAATAAGCAGATCAGACAAAACCCATGTAAAATAAAAGACAAATTACATTTACCTCTAACAGGCAAAACCCCAGAAGAAGCAGCAGCAGCAGCAGTGATTTTAAGCTTGGGTTCTTCTTCTTTAGTCGAATTAGCAACAGTTGACTGCATTTTGGCGCTCTCCTCTGCTAACGCATCGCAAAACGCTCGATGGGTGATGAAGCTATCTCTCTTGCAACGCAAAAAACACAACAAAACCACCAAATTGAAGAAACCCAAAGCCCTAGAAAGATGAGAAGAAGAAGAAAGATAGAAGATGAAATTGAACGAGACCTGGAGAACCAAGTTCCACAATCGCATCTATACTCTCTTGTGCCGCAGGTCTTTAAGTGAGTCTTCCAATCGGACTAAACGGCGTACTTCTTGGAGCACTTGTCGCACTTCCACTTCTTCTCATCGTGCTTCCAGCAGAAGTGCTTCTTGATCCCGGTGAGGTTGCTGAGCTCGCGCGACGGATCATGGTGGACGCACGACGGCTCCGGGCAGACGTACACCCGCTTCCGAACCTCCTTCCCCGACCGCTGGCGCAGCTTCCACGGCAGGTTGTGGCCGCGCCGGTGCAGCTGGAGGTTCTAGTCTCGCTGAAACCCTTTGTTACAGATCTCGCACACAAATCGGTTCGTCACCATAAGCGTCTTCGGAGAGAGCGCGATCACCTCCGCTAGCATTGCTCTACGCGGTTTTCACAAAACATTATTCTTCCTCTTATTTTTCCTCTTTTCCCACCTATTTCTCTATCTCTCGCCTCAATTTTCTTCAAATCATTTAAGAAAACAATATTATAGTTTTTATAAAAAGATCACTATTAAATGACATACTATTTCTTTCTTCTTTTTTTCATATTCTCAAGATTTATCTTGAAAAGTGAAAGAGACGGGGAAAGAAAAAAAGATGGCAAACATAACATAGAAGAATGGTTCCAATAACAATCTTATAACAGTATATTATCATATAGAGCTTACCCTCAACCCATAAACCCATCAATGAGAAAACGGGAGAAATGTTTCTCCGTAAGATAAATCTATATTTGCAGGTTTGGATGCAACTTTTCCGCCCTTACGAATAGGGAAAAACTTGTATTCACAGCTTTTCCACGCTTATGAACAGTGGAAAACTTGTAGTATTCGCAGCTTCTCCACCAATATGAAAGCCCGGCCCCAAATTTTTCTAGGCGACGTTATCGTCCTTCAGAAAAAAGTATAAAAAAATTTAAAAAATGGCAGGAAGATCGAATTTGTGTTGCACAATCTTCGAGAACCCTTCGAGAGGAATGGCCAAATTCCAAGAGTTTTTCTGTAAAATCCTGTTTTTACAAGACAAAATGAGTACAGCACTTGTCAAAAATGATTTGTGTAAGTTTTTTTTCCACAGCATTATCACTATTATGGTTTTAATCCAATAGCTGTATGAAATTCTTATTTTTTTTATCAGTATGGAATTCCTATTTGCAAAGTTAAAATCACATTGAATACTATAACACAAATCTTTTGGCTGTAATATTATAAAACGATATGGTCACATCTTTCATATCTTGTTGCAAGCAATTCAAACCAAATACACTATTTATTGAATTCCCCTGTGTAATTCAAAGGGAACAATCCACTCACCAAAGAGAGTAAAATATCTCTGACCTAAGTCTACAACACCCCAGTTGATAATTTAGATCAATCAACATTAATACAACACCCAACACGAAGCCTGAGGACTTGTAGCAATAAAAGCATACAGCTGGTGATGTGGACTTGCAGAGTTGCGGGGTTCTGTGTATGTCATTTTCATGAAGAATAAAAACTCGCACCGCACGCTGCACCGCACTCACTCTCCACACCTAAAAAAAGCCATTTTCTAAACTACCCCTATCCCCTCACTCCACCCTCTTCCTCTCCCCCACCCCACCCTCCTAGTCTCCGGCAGGGAGGGATCTCGGGCCGGCAGCCCGCGGCTGCTAGCCGCCTGCCTCCCCCCTCCTCTATTTTCTCTCCCTCTCTCCCTTCCTCTCCTCTATTTTCTCTCCCTATCTTCCTTCCTCTTCTTTCTTCCGCCTCCCCCCTCCCCTCTCCCTCCCCCCCCTAGCAGGCGACGGGGATGGAGATCGGGCGGCAGCGCTGCACCAGGCGAAACGAGAGGGCGAACCCACGTGTTCGTCATCTGGGGCGGTCACCCCAGATCGATTTTCACATCCTCTTTAAAATAGTATCGAGCCTCTGGCCCACGCCCTATGTGTCTACCCACACTTCGCTCCATCTCTAAAAGGGAGATCGAAAAAACCCCTCTAGGCTCCAACTTCAATCCTCCTTTCGAGTTTTGACCTTAGCCCCTTCTGCTTCCTTTGAGTGCATGATGGATCTCTCCTTTAATCTTGTCGGAAGTCTATGCTAATCTTTTGCTTCAGGTAAATCTCTCTTCATCTCTCTCTTGTAGCCTCTTTCTCCATCACTCACCATCTTCGCGTTTTCTGTTTTTAATAGTTACTTCTATGCCACCTCTCTCCCTCTCCCCGTTTTTTTTTTTATCTCATTCATTATTTTAGGCACTACACAAAGCAGTTGGGGTTCTGTTTGTTTGATTTCTGTTTCATGGTTGGGGTTGGGGTTGTGCTGATTTAGGAATTTTTATTTATGGCTCTCTTTGTTACATTACTTGATTTTTTTTTATATATATCTTGTGTTCTTGTTTGATCTATGAATGAATGAGGTTTGTCTAAGGCCTTGACATGATCAATCATGATGGATTGGACGGTGTTGACTTGAGCATCTTCTTTGTTAGGATGTGATGGAACTTGGAACATGTGCTTATGTTGTGATAAAGATCAATAGGAAAAAAACAATTGACTAAACTCTTTTGTTGATTTTGTTTTCAATATACTTTCTTTTCCTATTTGTCTTCATCTGTACTATGATTAGATAACTAGATACATGGTTTTGACTTCTGAATGCTGGTTGACAACCAATGTTCATGTAAAGTGATGGATATCTATTTTAAATAGACATTAATCTAGATTGGACAAAGCAGGTCGCTGCATGGGAGCCTGGCTTGTCCTTTTTTTAATATTATTTATTGCAAAAGTTTTTCGTCCTCCAAATAAATGTCGCAAACATGACGACCATAAGGATCATCATTATATTTACGTGTCGTTGTACATTTTCCAACGAGAAGAGACTATAATTCTTGTATTGCAGTTTTTCCATAGTCCATATCTAATTCAGGGGCGTTAAATTCCCCGTTAAGAAAATTAAGATATAAACAAATTCCTTGTTAAGAAAACTAAGATATAAAAATAACTAAGTAGTATTTAATAGTTTATTATGTATGAAGAAATGCATTTAAAATAGAAAATTACCTGCGAATGCGAAACCTTATCGCAAGAATAGTTTCACCACAAACTTTCCTGAAAATGAATTACATAATTTCCATATGAAGAATAAATTTATTATTTAAACGAGGTTCTGTATACTAATATATTTTTATATTTGATAATGGAATGCACCCATATTTGGCTAGAAAGAAATTACCTGTAGCCATATGCGACCATATCCTTACCAAGTCCCCCCGCTCAATAGAATGTAAATTTTCGATCTTTTTTTCTTGTTTGGGTGGCTGCCAATTCAAGTAAAAAAAGTTCTTTGTTTGTATAGGGGACATACTTCCTCAGGAACTCCAGCTTTAGGTACCTCCAAGTAAGTTGCAAATGAGTCGCCGTCAGTAACATTTGTCACATTAATTTAGAAGAAATGAAAACATTTAGTGTAATTACATGCATAAATGCTTGAATCATTATTAGAGTATCATACCGTAGTTTTGCCACGGGGGATATACTATGAAGAAAATGATAAGCATTTGCTCGCAAAGTTCGCTAGAAACTCGTGGACTTTGATTTCTGCAAATGTGTTGAAAGCAAAGCAAACAGTATGTTATAAAAGAGTTTTTTTATTAAAAAAAAAAACCTATGTTTTAAGAAAAACCTCAAACACACCCCGAGACTATATATTTTTACAAAAGTATCCCTACAGATGTCAACTTCAACGAAAAGTAACGACAAGCTACTTGTCGTCTCTTGCTCTCGTTTTTCTTTTTTTTTATTACCATTTTACCCTCTGCATTATTGGAAAACTCAAATGACACATTTAACCCTATTATCTTAAGAATTATTTTATACTTTTATTATTAGTCATGCATCCTCTTCCCCTGTTGAAGAGGGACATCTGTGATTTGACCTACAATTGTAGGTTTCTAGTTTTGCAACTATTAGACTTAACGGTGTTTCACACATTGAACAAAGATTGACTATCATGGTTTTCCAGTCATTCATATTTCTTCGTTAGGTAGAATTAGTGATCATGGTTTCCTACTCATTCAAGCAATGACCCATTAAACATGTTGATCATCTAATTAATGTACTCTTTCATGAAATTATTTCGTATAAGTAGCTACTTATAATTAGCTAGCATTGATGATTGATCTAGCTGAGCAGTCCAATTGTGGATCACGTTGGTGTGTTTTGATTCAATGGCGTGTAGTTACCAGGTGTGCATCTTGCACACTAAGGGTGGGGCACACCTGATGGTCCATCCGAATGGGCCACACACGCTCCCATTGAATTTCACATGTGGCCCACTTTTGCACCCATCGGATGTCCTGTACACCATTGGATCGACTGCACACCCATTCGATTGGATTGTACACCGTTAAACTTGTGGGGCCTCGATGGGGATGATATGGGTTTGGGATGTGGTTGATTTTTTACAGAAATGAAAGACCAAGGGAGCTCTTTCAATCCCCCTGATCCCCAGTCCTAGGTGGGGCCCCATGTGGGCCCCACATTAAGACGCAAACACTAATGCATCAACACTATATATCTAACTATTTCCTACATGCAAACTTTGACAAAAAATAAAAAATAAAAAATCGGAAGAACATGTGTTGATCAAGAATAAGTACAAGGAGAAAGGTTATGGGCCATCTATTCTGGACATTGTGTTTTGGAATTTGACGTAGTCAAGGTTACCTCGGTTGTCAAGTCTGATGCCATGGAGAGAGAAGGGGGTGACGTTGCTTAGGGGGCTTTACAAAAGATCTGTTGAATATTGTTTTTGACAATGATGGAGTGGTGAGCCCAGAGGAGGTGATGGAAGCGACGATTGCCGCAGAGGAGTGTCAGAAGGTTAAGAGTTTTTGACTAAGTGTAGATGAAGAGGAAATAGAAGATAATTGAATGGATGAAACTGTAAGCTTTTAGTTTCTATTTGAATTTTAAGTTTGCAGTTCTATTCTTATTGAGTGGGGATATCTACATGATACCAAGATTATCATCCCATCTCAGTTAGGTCGGCATCACCTCGGTCAGCACCCTCTCAGCTAGGTCAGCACCACCTCGGTCAGCACCATCTCGGTCAGCACCACCTCGGTCATCTCAGCTCAGCACTTGAGCTAGGCACCTAGCTTCAACTCCTCAGCTCGGTAACAGTACCAGCTCAGCTAGGCATCTCATCTCAGCAATAGTGCCACACTTCCACCTCGGCCAAGTGCCTCACCTTGGCCAAGTGCTCCACCTCGGCCAAATGCCTCGCCTCGGCCAAGTGCACCACCTCGGCCAGGAACTCCCACCTAGGCAGCAGTGCCAGAATGCTTACCAAGACGAGTACAAATAGCTGTACCTTTATGGAAACTCAACCACATTACAGAACGTGTCGAATAATGATGACATGCATCGGGTAGAGATAAAAAGTTGTCATTATCTGCAATTAAAGAAGTAAGGTCCGATGGGACAATGCCTTCACCTACCCCCACTAAGGGAACATAGTACTGGCCGATGGGACTTCCATCTCCATCTACCTCCAAAAGTCAACTCTTCAGCCTATATATCTACATAGAGGTAAACCCTTCCTCTTTTCCTTCTTCCTCCATCCTTTGTTGAGTTGTGAAACTAACTTAGACATCGGAGGGCCTTTCACTGACAGCAGCCAGGGTCTCTGATCCTTTGTTTCTCCTCTTCTTTCTGGTTTTCAGGCAGCTAATCCTTCCCAAAAGTTCTACATTCATCTTAGTAAGTCCGCGAGATTTTTTGCACTTACACTTATTGTTGTTACATTTATATATATATAGGAAATGTAGTTTTTATATTTACTGATGTTCTCTGTGTCTCTTATTGAGTTTTAGAGACTCAATTCTATATATGTTCTGATGTAAATCATACAAGGGATGATCATACACACCAACTGAAGATGAATCAATCTGCTGTTGCAGATCCATAGGCATCAAGCATCATCAAGCCTCGAAAATTGGTCCACAATTTGCAAAATCCTTCATGAATATTCTGGTTTGGAACACAAGTGGTCTAAATAGGCCTTCAATGAGGAATTGATTATTTAGCACTAGCTCAATTTAATCTGTTTGGCTGAAATTAGGTCCGAATGAACAATAACATAGTTTCAATAATGTAGTTGAGAATCAATCCTCCTTGGCTCCTTTCTCTATCGTGCAGTTTGATTAATGTGAAGTAGGCCCTGCTGATGGAATCCAGATCCTTTGGAGTGATGATCTGCAGGTGAGTTATGGGTTGTCAGATCACTAATATTGCATCATGTGACAAAAAATTTCTATACTGGTGATTATGGAGATCAACTGGCCCATTACATATAGAGATTTCTAGTCTTAGATTTTATCTGCCAGGTAAATTTCAGGTGTGCTGGCCTGTTAGGGGCTATTTTATTGTAGTTGATTCCATTATGGAAAACAGAGAGGCACCTCTTTCAATAGCCATGCTATGAATATTACTTCAGGCCTAGACTCGGCAAGTTTTGATGATTTACATCGTAAAGGCGATTTGATTATTGGTCACCTTCTACTAAGGTGACAAGCATATGGCGTTGACATGCCAGCTTGGTATAGCTCTGATCAGCTCTCATTTGGTAAATGAGTTGAGTTGTGATTGTTTTTTTTTTTTAAATGTCATCCGAGTTTTCTGATCACCCTCTCATTTTGATCAATTTATTATGTGAAATTTGTCCGCCTAGGCCTCCTCAGGTACTTCAGTTATTGATGCAAGCAGGATGGATATTTTCATATCGTGCAAAATGTTTGGAATATGCCATGCAATAATACAACTTTTCTTTTATGGACTATATTGTTACTGTTCTTTCTATCAAGAGTCTGTTAATCGGATGAGAATGATTTCATTTTATATTATCGAGGACTAATTCTTCTTGGTGCTAACTAAGAATAATAGGTTCGCTGGTGTCTTTCTAGAAATGATTTAAATGTTTCTTTGTAGATGTTTGCTTCTTTCAGACAAAGATCATGCATTGGCCCCCTTCCAAAGGCATGATGTAAAGAGAAAATTACTTATTGACCTAACAGTATTTAATGTTTTTTTATCAGAACATACAAATAAACGACAAAACACTTATCTACCTTTTCTTTATAGTTTTAATTGTCCATATCGTTTCCACTTCTATTGTTGTCGTACTTGCAGCTGCATGCTTCCATGAATGCCGGTAGAGGTAAGTATCTTCTGATTTTGTTCTGTATTCTATCAGTTTCTATTGAGATAGATATCCAATCTCAGTTATAGGAGTTATAAACCTCCTTGGTTTTGGTTTTCTTTAGTTTGCGTTCCTTCATTCTCCATTTTTCATCTTTGTTGTGTTTCCATTGCTTATTTAATGTGCCCAGTGGAATTTTGAATGTTTTTTTTTTTTGTTCCTTTCTTTATATTTAATGGGTATACTTACTTCCTCTTATTTTTGTATTGAAGTAATTATGTCCTATATTAAAATGTCCCCGTGATGTTTTGGAAATTTTAGTGCTAAATATTAACTCTAAGAACTGATATGTGGATTGGTGGTGGTCTATTTCTCAGATAGCATTCTTACTTTTATATCCACTGCATTTTTGTTTGTTAGTTACATTACAATTGTTTGGCAATTTATTTTTGATAGCATACTTCACATTTGCTTTAGGCTGTATTTTGGCTGAACTTTTAATTTGTTACTTACATCAAGTGTTTTTAGTTAAGAACCACTCCTTACCACTAGGGGTAAGGAGTTGGGTTCTTATTGGGGAGGGCAGGCGTTCTCAACCCCCACCTCCCCCTATATTCCTGCATGTTTTTAGGCGGACTTCTTTCCTAGGTGTGTTGGGCTTTCAATATTGGGTCCAGTGTAACGCCCCAATTCTGGATACCGATAAAATCGTTCGAATACCCGAAGTTGGCGCGCTACTTCCCGGAAAATCCGAGAACTTCCAAGATCGTAGGCCCGCAGTGAGGTCCAATTTAAAATTTTTTGAACAATATACTATCAATGGTTAAATTCGCGGAAGCACATTAAGTAAAGCGGAAGCATTTGGTATCAATATATATTAGATGTGAGCAAAACTACAGTCTAGTTTAAAAGTATCAGTTGTTAATATCAAAAGTTGTTACATTTTCATAACTACCCGGCTCACTACAAAATTTCTCTCGAAAGCCCCAAAATAAAGTAAGCTCTCAAAACCCAAGTAACTCATCACCGCCCTCCGGCTCGACATCCGGGTCGGCCGGGCCCCATCCGTACTCTCCAACGACAGGCACCTCTACTAGCGCTGGCGCATCCTCTGCGATCTCTGGGTCAAGGCCTAAGCACCAAAGATGGGTCAGATCTAAAAGATCTGGCAAGTCACAGTATACTAATAATTAACATAGGACATATATATCAAATGAATAGAGACAGGGATATAAATTTAAGAATAGCAAGGTAAATGAACTAGGCAGTTGAGCAAGATAATCATAAAGAATCAAGATAAATGTACAACAATCTAATCTACTACGAAATGACACATTCACACGAGCTGGAATACCGCGGGATATTATGCCGCGGCCCTCCCATATTGAACACAGTTGCGGCGGAAAAATCTCACCAGTGTTGGGAATTACTAATCCCGCAAATCACTCATCATCTCATCACACTCATCACTCAAGACCAGACACGGTATCACACCGTCCGTCTAAACCACATAGCTCATCATGATAGCTCCTCAACACTCATAATAGCTCCTATCGGGGATGATCAGTCCACAGGCCGAGCTTAAATCAACCGAGTGAATGTCTATGCCGACTCGAGAATAACTCTAAGGGTCTGTGTCTGTCTAGGCTTTGCCTTGCGTGAACAAAGTCCTAACCAAGTCTCTAAGAGGTTTATATATAACAATTAATCAATGGATTGTAATTCAAGCTCAAGCCCACTCGTTGGATCCATACCAAGGCCCATCAACACATGGCCTGGTCTAAAACAGTCCAAATAAGGCAACTTATCCATTTCTATTGATAAACAGCTTATTCTAATCCATAAGGAGTTATAATCCCAATATAAACTACATCTTCCAACTAAAGGTACACATCTCCACACTTAGGCCCAATAAGGGCCCGCCTAGACACAGACACGGTTAATGTTATCCAAATCATACTAACGGGTCACCTCTAAGATATACTAGGTTCAGTTCCTCCATTTATATATAATTAACAGTTAACAGCTATACTAAGGATATAAGAGTGACAGTAAATAATAGAAGTGAAGCATGAACTTCAATAAGAGAATCAACGGGAATAACAACAGTCCAATCCTAGGTAATGGACCACGTTCAGGTTCAGGTCCATCTCCGGTAATTTGATCTCTAAGTGAAGTCACTGATGCCATATGATACTGTATTTGGTGCTCATGAGGTTACGGGCATTATTGACAACTCTTAGGGGTCAAATCATCTTAGATTAAACGACCAAAACCCTAATCGGTGGTCCCCACGAGTCAAGGTCGAGCCACGCCATTGACTCGTGCTTGGCACACTGATGGAAGTTCATTTGGATGGTCAATGAGCTCCACAATCGATCAATCATAAAACAAAGGCTAAACTCACATCTTAGTGTTCACAGTGTGGCAGGTTGACCTGGCAAGGGTCGGGTGGATCTGCTCCAAGGGAATCAAGGTTGGGACTAGGTTTGGATTCTGGAATTTTCAGTGTACCCGATCGACCAGGTGGCCAACCAGTCGATCTAGTACACAGGTGTACCTGAGTCAACAGATTCCATGCCAAATCTCAACTTCTACACTAAAGTCTGGGTCTGATGGAAAAAATCCAGATCATACACAAACTGTTCTAATTGAGTTCAAACTCAATTTAGGTTAAATAAAGACTAATGGATCTATAATTCCTAATTTCTAAAATTAAAGAGGTCAAGAAATATTATTTTAAAGGTAACAAGTTAATTTATTCTAATAGGTTCCATAACGACTAAGGGTCCTACTTTCCTAATTTTCTAAAACTAATGGGTCCCATTGTACACATTAGAAACTAAATGTTTTATTTTAATTAATAAAACTAATGGGTTATGGATTAGTGGGCCCCACTGGTCCCGGCTCCAATTTGGTTCAATAAAAACTAAGGGGTCTATATTACCAATTTATGAAAATTAATGGTGCTAATTGTATACATTAAAAACTAAAGGATTAATTTTAATTAATATAACTAGTGGGTTATTGGATTAGTGGGTCCCACTAGGCCCAGTCCTAGATCAGTCCTCATCATCATGGTCACTAAGCAGTCCCGGATCCAATGTCCGGACCCGATATGAAATCAGGGACCCACCTGGGCCCCATAATTTCAGTGGACCACACTTTCCCATACTCCCTCGCGTCACCTCTTTTCCCAAGCTCCTATGGACCACCCTTTCCCCACTCATCTCTTTCCTCACTCAAAACACAACATGTTCTGCAACAGATCGTTCCAGTAGAAAAGAGCCTCGCCTGGTGCATGGAGAGAGCAACGATCGTGGGCCCCACTGGCCCAGGCCCTGATCAGGCTCCACCATCATGGTCGCCCAAGGTGTCCCTACATGATGTGTGGTCCGGATCTCCAAAGGTGGCCCACCTGGGCCCCACTGATCTCAATACCAAAAAACCAAAATCTCACTGTTTCACTAACAGTGACCGTAACAGTCACTCTCTTCAACCCATTTCTAATCAAATAGGTTCTACAGCACCTCCATTCATCAATTAATCAAATAAAATTATAACAACACTACAATGCCCAACCATCCATCAAGAAATAGGCCCATTGATCTTCCAAATGGGGTTGAAAACCCATCCATCAATGTCCAACCATCCATCTATCAAAACTAAGCTCCATGGTAGTTCTAACATAATGAAAGTAACTGAACTGAAATTAAAGGAATAAAATGCGATGCACAGAACATACAACCTAAGTTAAGAGTATAATGCACTTGCCTTGCTTGGAAGAGAAGGTATTGTAGAGAAAGATAGAGAGATAGAGAAATCCCAAGCCCAATACAAGAAGAAGAAGATAATGGTAGCTCCTAAGTAATCTCCCAGCACAATAACAGTAGCTCAAGAAGAGAAATGAGAGAGGAAGAAGAGAGGAATGGATGAATAGTTGCTCGGATTTGGGGAAATGTGCTAGTTTTATAGATTGGGGGAGGTGGCTAAAGACTGAAAAGCCCTTTAGGGCTGTATAGGATTAGGGTTAGGGCTAGGGGCATTAGGGTCTTTTGGTTGGAAGGTTCTAGAGGATGCTTTTGCAGAAACTCCCCTATGGTTCACTTAAACTACTAGCTAGGGCCTCCCTTACTAATAAACCCTAGAATTTACAAAAGACTACACAAAACCCTAACACTAATACAACTAACTAGTCTAACACAAACTTAGGGAAAATCTATCTAATTACCCTGATTAACCCCTAATTAGCATAATTAGCCACTAATTAATATAATTAGCTCATAATTAGCAATAAATAGTATTTAAAATATAAATTAGAGGGCCCACAAAGGGTGGGGCCTCACATCCAGCCTCCTTAGCTGGGGTACCAAAAAGTTTTTTTAGTTTATTGATTTAGAACTGACTGAATATTTAATTTCTTATGCCAACATTTGTAATATTGAGTTCAAAAATGGGGAAAGCACATCCTTTTTAGACTAGAATAGTGCCTTATTCTTACTTTAGACGCCTGCTCTACATTTTATGGCTTAAATAGCTGTCTGTACTTTGATGTGGATATTGGGAGCAATTGCTTCTCACTTCATTTATTTTTCTTTCTTTTATTTTCTTCAGTTTTTTTAGAGGATTTAATCAGAAAAAATGCTTAATGCGTACGTGTGACCCGATTAAACACTTTAGATGGTGGTGCACAAATTAGAGCAATTGGGCCGATTTTTTTTTTAACGTATGCGCTGACCTTATTTACACTGCATAAGGTCGGTGTAGACCATGTATGCTGCAAAGAGGCCGCTGCAAAGAGGCCGTTTCCTTGAGTATTGTATTGCTGCGAAACATGATGACTATTGTTTGTTTGCACCATTGATGTCACCATTAGTTGTGTATAAATCTCCTATTGCTTTTGTTTAGGTTTACACAAATGAAGTAAAAAAAATTTTCTCTTCACATAAAGGAACCCTAGAAAAGAATCCCCTCTTTCTATTGACACCGTATCATACATATATTATCATTTAATGTATGGACAAATAATTTTTAGGCAAAATATATGTTATCTTTCAATGTATACATGTTCCCTATAAGTCAATCTGATTTTGATGCAAATAAGGTACTAACTTTCATATTCAGTTGAAGAGTTGCTGAACATAATATTTCTCTTCTATAAATAGTGTGTGCAGATAACCTTAGTGTTTTTTTTTTTTGGTTCTGGTGGCTTATTTGGCAGTTCTATTAATTATCCTCTCATTCCTTTCTCTCACAACATTCTATATCCTTTTTTTTTTTTTTTTTTTTTTTTTGCAGTAAAAAATTATCCAAGGATTCTCATACGTGAGACATTGCAGGTTTGTGGCTCGCGGATGGCTATTTGGCTAATTTAATAACAACAAATACCAACGGAGCTTCCCTTTGACATAAAATGATATTTATCACAATAATCATCACTGTTGTATCAAAAGCAACTTCATTAGCACCAAGAGATCCCATCTATGATTGAGTCATTGGCTTCAGAAACACACTTTCAAAAGACTCATCTAAAAAAAAAAAGGTTGTTGTTTTTATATTTGTAAATATTGTAGGGTTGGGTTCATTTTGTACCAATTTTTTTGTGGGCTTGGGTATATTTTTGTAATGAATGCTCTTTCATCTAATAAAAAAATATATTATCTGTCACTTTTGACATAGACTAATGATTATGATAAATTAAATTTACCATTGATGAGAATGTTTAATATGCATGTGTATTAATGTGTATGGCTCATTAAGTGCCTCTTGTAAAATAATTTTGTTAAATATAAACGAGGCATGACGGTTCTTATAAGGTTCTTTTGGAACGGTTTTGATGTATTATGAACAATTGGAATTAACAAATATAAAATAAAATTAATCAAAATTGGTTTAAGGAAATGTTTAAGACTGCTCCAAATACTTATAAATTGTTTAGGTTAGTGAAGTGAAATGAACTTTCTTACTAAAATTTACTTGGAGATATGGATAGATCCAATGGCAGGTTAATTTTTTAATTTTTCATTGTACCAATGATTAGTGCGGCTGAATCTTAATAAAAGTTGAGCTCCTGGCTATGAAAAAAAAATTATTGGGAAGGATTAAATGCAAGTAGCATGTAAACAAACGTGGCTGGAGTATATATATCAATATGAATTTAATTAACAGGTGCCCAAGAGGTTGATAAAAATAGAAATGCCCTCCCGTCAGGGGAAGATTGTGTCAAAATTTTTAAAAATATTTTTCAAGTTCGAGAAGTTCATTTTTGTCACATTTTAGGATATGGGGTGGGTTAAATTGGAAATGGTGATTTATAATATAAGATGTGAAAGGTTGTAGTAATGAATTTGAGATGGAGATAACTAAACTTTGTTTATGGCTTTTTTTTTTCTTTTTACTTAGGACTTCTTTCCTTTTACCAAACGTGAGTTTGAATGAATCATCTCAAATTCTTTTTTTGACTTTTTTAGAAAAAGATGGAGGAAATTTTAAAATTATATACTTTTGATATGACTCTGTTATTCTTGTATGAAAAATGAAGGCTTTATCTCACTTGACTTCACCACACATCCAAACATGCCAGTGTTTTTTCTGGTTAAATCATCTTAAAAATCCCTACTTTTTATTTTTTAATAAAATGGATTTTAGATTCTCACTAGATCCTACCAACAATGGAAGCGGATCCCCTGTTTGGTCCAAACAGGGGACCAATGAAGGGGATCCACATCCCCAAGCAATTTTTTTTTTTTTAAGTTAGAGGAGAGGAGATGTCATTGATATAACATCTCCCCCATATGTGGCACCTCCTGTGTGGTCCAAACAGGTCCTGTTTGGACCACACAGGTGATCCTCTTCCACCAACAATATGCCAGGTGGTTAGTAGAGGGACCCACTTACCTGCTCCTCTGCCTTCTTTTTCCCGCCAAAAAAAACCCAAACCCACCCGACTCCCCAAATGAACCCGCCATTTTCCCTCCCAAGTCGTCGTGGAACCTCCCACTATCGCATCTGTCGCCGTTGCAGAACATGGACATGGAAACCGACATTCCCCTTCCCGATGAACTCGAATGGCTCGAATCTAACGCTCTTCTCGACCAAGAACCAGATTTAGATTTCTATCCCCCATTCGAAGAAGAAGAAGAAGACCATCTACCAGAACCTTCCGCAGTTCCGCCAAAATCCCAGGCAATTTCCACCTCCAATCCCTTTTTCATTCTTCTATCATCTCTCTATTCTCATCTCATTCTTCTTCTCTCAGATCTCATAGTTGTTGCAGAGAACCTGACCTCCAAGAAGAGGCCACGCTCAAACGACGACGACGACGACGATGCCTCTTCTCCAAAGGGATCGGACGAGAAGTGGAGCAGAAAGTCTCCAGAAGCTGAACCCGATGAGGACTGGTTGCGTTATTCGCCGGTGGCGGCGGCGGAGAATCCTGCTCTGGATTCAGTCATTGATGCGGGGCCGGCAGATGAAGTGGTGAGTCCAGTAGCCGTTGAGGAGAAGGTGCTTTCGCGGTTTGCATCGGAGATCGACGGCGAATGTATTTCGGTTACTGGTCCTTGCGGCGATCGGGTCTATGCTAAAATGAGCCGGTGGGAGATGGAGAATGATGGGAAGAGGTTGCATGTTGAGCGCCCCCTCAATGGTATTCTCATTCTGATATCTTCATTCCATTTTCTTAGGATTTCATTTTTTAGTGAGATTTGGATGAACTCATGAAATCCAAGGTGGTTTCTTTTAGGGCCCTTTTGTTTGCATGAAATTGAATTCCAAGAAATGTATTCGTGAAAGTAGCTAAGCTTGAACAAAGAAAGGTGAATATCTATATCTATTGATTAATCTATACAAATCAAGGGGAGAAGGACAATCATGGAATTGAATTCCCTGTTATCGCAATGTTTAGACGTCACAATTTTCTTAACATTCTTATACTCGGGGCTGTCTGAATTCAAATAAGTATCACAGACTTGGTGGTGGATATTGCTGTATGTCATGGAAAGCAAAATCTAATGCTTTCCTTCCTTCTGACCTGCTGCAGTCTAGTATGTCCATGCTGGTTTCTCACATAGTCTGCTTGTTAGGTTACTTATGTTGATCTTTGCACTCTGTAAGTTATATAAGGTTGCAGTGAAATCGACTGAAATCCATACAAGCCTACCATTTCAGTATGGACATTTGACATTAGTGTTACTTTAAGTGTTGCAGTGCCTTCTGTGGATTGGAATGTACCCATGCAAAATATGTTAAATGAATTTTGGTCGCATGTTTCCTTGTTACATGCATAACATTTTCTCAATAGCTTATTTCTGTCACTTATGTAATGTGCAGGTCTTCTCTCTGAACCCATCAATGTCCTAATAGAAAGAGTGGAACAAGAGGCATTCACAGAGGTATCTTTTTTTTTTTTCCTTTTCCAGATTAATCAATTTAGGGCCTGTCTTTTTCATGGAATGAATTCCTAGGAAATGTTTTCCTAAATCCTAGAAGTAGGCAAAATTCAAGAAACAAAGGGGAAGATCCATAGATGGTCATCAAATAATCTCCTCTTTAATGGAATATGAATCAAGGGTAGATGGGAAATAAACACCCAGTTGTCACCCTAGTAAATCCAGTTACTAGGAAAGTGAGTGTCCTATCTTCATCTCCATCTTATATCCTTCACTGCTCACCTCCTTAATAATCCATATTTTGGAACCAATTATACCATGAATTCCCAGGAATTCAATTCGATGCTAACAAAGAGGTCCTTAATGTTTAATGGAGATAAAAAGTTGTACAGAATCTTGTTTAGAGATGAAGAGCGATTTTCTCAAAAGTTTTTATTTTATTTTTATCTTTGTCGTTTCCTTTTATCATCTGTGGCTCATGCTATTTATTGGTCATCCTTTTCTGCCTTTAGTGTTGGTTATTTAATTACTGTTAGTCACGTGAACATTTTTTTGACCTTCAGTTGAGTTCTAGAATACAGCTAAAAAAGAATTAGCATGTTCTGTGAGAGATCTTGCTTGATTATTATTTTAGTTGGCTGCCACTGGCTTGCGGGTGTGTAGTAAGGTTATCGAGGAGCTGATCAGAGTTAGAAGTTTGAACCCTCTATCTTGTCTGTGGAAAAGGGTCTGCCTAACCAAAGCATGCTTTGTTCTCTTCCACCTACTTTAAATGGTGCTATAGAAGGCATATTTGGGCCTTCTTCTTCCAACAATATGACATATGACTCTCTGTGTATTCTTATGCCATGTCATAGATATTACATCCATAACCTTTCACGTGGGAGAACATTCCTCTTCACTACCTCGATCATTAGCATTAATTGTAGTTCTTACCAGAAGCTCCATTCTCTATATCCATTTTCCCTTATTAATTTGACAACAAAGGGATACGTTTTTCTTGGACTTCATGATTGATATTGGTTTCTAGAATCAGTGTTTTAAAAACTGGACCAGAATGGTCACTGAAATCATCACCTCCACAGCTTCACTGATCTAGTTTATGGAATGTGGGGTCCTGATAGAAAAGGTCAAAATCAGTCAAACCTGGAAAAAGCTCAAAATAGCAGTTTAACCTGTTGGACCACCATTTATTCTAAAACATGTACGTTTTCATTTTTACTATGTGCTACATTATGGCTAAGCCAGGATATTATGATGGTGCAGACTTTGCAAGTTAGCTCTGAGGCTGTCAGTGAATCGGTTCATTCAAACATCCCTGTTGCCAGTGAACAACTTTGGGTGGATAAATATGCCCGAACTCTTTTACTGAGCTTCTTAGTGATGAGCAAACAAATCGAGAGGTAATAGTGTTAACATTTTCCATAAAGTCTTTCTATCAGGAATCTATGAATTGTTTTGATTCTGGCCCATACAATGTCTTTGTTTCTCAAAAGGCAAAGCTTGATCATCTCTGTCTGCAGGTGCTCTTATGGCTGAAACAATGGGATTCTTGCGTATTTGGATCACAAATTAGAGCCACAACTGATGATGTTTTATTTTCTCTGAGACGACATTCCTCCATTGCACAGCATCAAAAGTTCGCAGATGGTAAAAGTTACTTTAGCAAGAATAGAAGTACCTCCTTGGGTAGCCAATTTTCCAGGCAGTCAAATGGTTTCAGTCAAGGAGATGGGAGTCTAAAAGGCATTTCTGAATCTCGGAACAAAAAGCTCCCGGGTAATAATCCGCCAGAGCAGAAGGTTGGTCATGACACTTGGATACTCTTTTCTTTCTATTTGCGTAGTTCAGGATATAAAATACACTGATGATCAAGTACCTTTGGATTATATCAGAACCCTCAAGCCACCTAAATATTCAGTCCAACGTGTCTATGCCTTCTAGGACCGTTTTTCTTTCTATTTCGCCTGATTCATGAGCTCCTCAGGTGACTAAAAAATCATGCAAATTCTGATGTGCATTTCTAGCTGATGCTTCAAAATAAACTGGACTCTGCTTCCTGATGGTCATGGGATGTATTAAGTGGATTATATGATTGAATTTGATGATAACAGCTCCACGATTTATCAGAGATGGTTCTCTTAGGAGCTATTTTTAGGTTTCCTGTCTGTCATGCCTAACTTTGGCCTTGGTCACTAGCTTTGGAGTTTTTATTTGATTACATATTTACCTATTTACGAGTAGGGCTTCTATCTTCGGTTTTGAAATTTATGCATTGGAATCTGGATCGAGATATGTGGAAGGCATGTGTAGTCAGTAAGATTTTGATTCCTCATGTTGTTTGCTGTTATGTTCCTTTACCTTACTTTCTCTTAACAGAACCATTTTATATGCTTCAGATTTTTTAACGGTTCAAGATATAAACTTTTAAATCTAACTGGTAATAAAATCCGAGTTCTATTGAATTGATTATCATAGTTCGAGGTGATTGTGAAGCGTAATTCCTATCTTTCTGCAGGTTCTATTACTTTGTGATCCACCAGGACTTGGGAAGACTACGCTTGCACATGTAGCTGCCAAGCATTGTGGCTATCGTGCTATGGAGGTTTGGACCACCCTGTTATATGTTCTAGTTTGTGTTGCTTTGAACTTATATATATATATTATCCTGATGTGCACCATAGTTTAGCCCTTTTCAGGTTGTATTCTTGCCGTATTTTGATAATGTTTTGATTTTTTTAATCAGTTGCCATTTCAGAAAAAAAGCAGCATACCAGGGAAATCAAAGTATATGAGGGATATAAAGAAAAGAAAATAAAAGAAAAAAGAACAAAAGAAACATTACAAGATTAATCCCCTGTCTGGCCAAAACAAGCTTTCTCATTTGTCTTTTCACCTGTAAAAGGGTTTAAAGGGATCAAAACCTATCCCCTGTCTGGCAAAAGTCATCTCTCTCATTGGTGCTTAAAAGCACATGACAAAAATTCACCTCTAAGGATTAAAAACGGTCTAGAATTTTGGAAATAGCATGACTTTCAAGAACCCTGAAGGCCTTAACACCCTCTTTGACCCAAGTAGTGGTGTTAGTCGAGCCACTTTCCATGATAGAATAGCCTGAAGAAGAGTCCACATAGATTGTTGCTGTATCTCTAATTACCAACAATTCTACGCCATTAGAATCTTTGATCCCTGCTGGACATAAAAAAACCAACTTAACTTCCAGACGATCATCTAGAAGAACACCTCCAATTCTAGTCTACCTCTCTTAGGGAAAGGAATTAAGAAAGATTCTTAAAATTTCTCTTATAAATCAGAATACATTTATAGCTTCTGGTTACAACACAGCTTTTAGTATACAATCCTCATTCTGCTACATAGTTTTTTGTTTTCTAGCTGCCTCTTGTATTTATTATATGGAGAAGTGACTTCATTGTTTAGAAGTCTATATGAACAATAATTTGATAGTGTTACAATAAACTTCTTTCCATGAACATATGTAGGAACTCTTTCTATCAAGATTCTTATTATGTTTCATCTGGGCCTTATTTCCTCATAAATGTGTATTGCCTGTGACTATCTCATATTTTTCTCAACCTAGTCTTTTGTATTTATAAATATGAACTATGCTAGACCCCTCCACTGTATGGTTAGAATTTGGTTTCATTTTGAATTCCATCCATGGTTTAAAATAGCGGCGTTATAGTCTAAAACCTAGTAGAGCCAAGCAATTTTAATTTATAAATGTTTTTTTTTTTTTTCTTCTCCTCAATAGCCTTTTCTATGGTTGTCTACACCCTTATATGGTTCTAAACCACTAAAAAACCACAAGATTGGTTGCTACACAAGATTCAAAATTTGTTAACACTTAAAAAACTCACACTACTACACCGCTATGTATCGCCCGCTACAAAGCGTTTTGGCCACTGACCGCTGCGCCCTCCACAACTGCCATTTTTATCATTGATTCAATTAAACACTGATTGAGATTTTCTATTATGTGCAGATAAATGCAAGTGATGATCGGTCATCATCAACCATTGAGTCCAAAATCCTTGATGTGGTACAGATGAACTCTGTCATGGCTGATGGAAAGCCCAAGTGTTTGGTAGGTTTAATTCCGAAATTCCTATGGTAATTTTCTCGTTGATTTGAATTGAAACTTGATTAGTTCTTTTTAGGTTATTGATGAAATCGATGGAGCTCTAGGTGAAGGAAAGGGTGCCGTGGAGGCAATCCTGAAGTTGGTACGTGATTATTCTTCTTATTCTTTCACTGCTGAGTTAAAGTTTCTAGAATCTTCTGACTGGTATGCAGTGCAAACATTTGTGTTTTCTATTTTAAAGACCCTTAGATATTCGGAATGCGACGGTCCCACATTGAACATGAGGGATCAGTCCTCTTATTAAGCATAATGTGGGAAATCTGAATCAATTAATTTAAATGCATCAAATGAACATACTATTAATAAAGTTGAACAATGATGATAAAGCTCAAAAGCCTCAAGATATCCAAAGAAATATAACATGGTCCATCTAAGTCACTACAATGAAAATGAAATCTAAATTGCTAAATAGTGATTCGCTTCTCGAGCTTTACTCGTCCCATCAAGCTAAGATTTTTCATTATCAAGGGCAACCTCAACATCTGAAAAGAAATGAGGATAATACACATATGAGCAAAAAGCTCCACAAGTAAACAAACTATAGACCTATAGCAAACGATTATTCAATCAAATGATAGCAATTTGTATATGATGAATAAATACGGTTAATTTAAGGGTATTCCAATAAAATTGAAATGCTAGGAAATATTAACAAGATAATTTGAACGATGGTGCAAGAATAAATTTGCAAGGATTCATGAATATTGGCAGAAATTATAGTCCTGTAATACCTGGGCCAGATTAGGCCCAGATTTGTCTGGCCCATAAGTTACTGGGTTGGGTTGGGTTGTCTTAACCTGTTCCTAAACCATTTCTGGCACATAGGTGTTGTTAAATTGTTAGAACGGTATTCCTGAAGGAGAGGAATAGCTATCTCTGAACTTGGGGAGGGTTGTTCCCAACGAATCAAATTTGGGGTTATCCCCAGATGGCCTCTTCTTCTCTCTTATTAGTTCCCTTATTGATCTCCATGGTTTGTATTTGGTTTCCAAAGAAGAGGGTAGCAGAGTGGAGGAAGAGAGATCTCTTCTGAAGATCAACAGAGACCAACCAGACTTGTGGGAAGGAGGAAGAAGCCGGAAGGCCTAGTGGATGCAGCACTCGAGATCCCACATCAACCGTGCCACGATCTGCTACACTACACTAGGAGGTGAGTGATCTTTCCAAATACATAGATCTGTAGATTCTTGGGTATACTGTGTTTATATGATTCTTGAATATAACCCAAAGGGGGGAAACCAGGATCAAAACTTGATCACTGACAGATCTTGGAAATTCCTTTGGGGTTAGACCAAGATCTGTAATCCACCAATTTAATCAGTAATAGATTATGGATGTCTGCTTAATACTGGATGTGAGGTGTAATGGTATATATTAAGTTTCTTTAGCTAGCCATTCCTACCAAAGCCTTAAGGCGTTAGTAGAGGCAGCGGAAATACTTTTCAATATTCCCCCTTGGGTGGAGCCCACTTCTCAATACTCCCCCTCAGGGGGAACCCGGCCGGCGCACTTTTGGCGACACGCATTTTTTTTTTTTTTTACGCCGAGTTGTTCTTCCTGGGATTCGAACTCACGACCGGTTGGCTCTGATACCATATTAAGTTTCTTTAGCTAGCCATTCCTACCAAAGCCTTAAGGCGTTAGTAGAGGCAGCGGAAATACTTTTCAATATTCCCCCTTGGGTGGAGCCCACTTCTCAATACTCCCCCTCAGGCAAATATTTAGGGATTTGCATAATCTTCTACATTAGGGTGGTCAATGTTATTTTAGGTGGTTTCCTATAATTAGGCAGGTAATTAGGAGATTCTCACGGTTCTCTGAGATCTTCCTTCTTGTATTTAAGTGGTTTTGAGTTGAATGGAAAAGCACAGAGATCAATACCCTAATACAAACTTGTCATGGTATCAGAGACGGTTTGCTTCACCTAAAAACAATGGCCGATCCACCACCACAGAAAATAGACCACACCTCTCCCTTTTACTTAGGGCCTCATGATCGTCCAGGAGACTTCATTACTCTGGTACGTCTCAAACTCAATAATTTTGATGAATGGGCACATGCGATCATGGTAGCACTTTCATCACGCCGGAAATTCGGTTTTCTTGACGGCTCAATCAAGGCTATTACCCCACCAGCAACCAAGGCTGATTTGGTTACCATGCACTATATGTTGGTTTCTTGGCTCACAAACACGATTGATTCTGAGGTAAAGTCTATGCTTTCCAATTATGATAATGCTAAGCGTCTTTGGGATGATCTCCATGAACGTTTTTGCATTACTAATGGGCCCAAAATTCAGCAATTAAAATCTGAGATCACTCGGTTTGAACAACCTAAAACAATGCCCATTTCAGTTTATTTTAGCAAATTATCGGTGTTGTGGGATGAATTGGATAAGCATGAGCCCCTTATTAATTGTAAATGTGGACACTGCACTTGTAATGTTGGCAAACAACACGCCGACCGACGTGAAGGAGATAGGCTTCATCAGTTTTTTATAGGCCTTTGTTCTGATTATTATACTCAGACAAGATCAACTCTCTTGTCTCAAGATCCTCTCCCATCTCTCAATCGAGCTCTTCAAACTCTTGCTCAAGAGGAACGTGTGAGAGGCATCACACGAATCAAGGAGGACAAACCTGAAGTTGGGGGATTTGCGGTTCGTATGGAGCCAAAATTGCAGCCCCGACTTGATCGTGCAGACAAAGCAGCCTTGGTTTGCACCCAATGTCACAAAAGTGGACATGACATTACCACTTGCTTTGATGTGCACGGAGTTCCTGATTGGTATGTGGCGAGATACGGTAAGGCCGATTCCAAAGGTTCTGCCCGTGGAAAGCCGGCAGCAGCGTCGACTAAGGCTCGTGGGCCTGTGAAGGCCCATGCTACTCCCTCGCCATCCATCTCCGCTGCAGCAGCCCCATCTACCACTTCTCCAGCCCTTACGGGTTTCACTGCCGAACAATGGCAGGCTTTAGCGGCTGCATTTGGTACCCCTAACCCTCCTCCGAATCGTTTGTATGGTAAGTGGCTTATTGATACGGGGTGTTCTCATCATGTCACGGGTAATTTTTCATGTTTGACGGATGTAGTAGATGTTACTCCTTGTAATGTGGGTCTTCCGGATGGTCAGAATAAAGTTGCACAGAAAGAGGGTGTAGTTAAGTTAACTGACAAGATTATCCTCACAAATGTACTATATGTTCCGTCGCTGACATGTAATTTAATTTCGGTGACACAGTTGTGTGTTGATCTAAAATGTGAAGTCATCTCTAACTCTGACTCTTGTGTTATACAGGACCGACAAACGAGGGAGGTGATTGGAACGGGTGAAAGACGGGATGGACTTTACTATCTTCGGGAGGAGACAACGGTTCAAGCAGTTTCGGTCGACAATTAGGTGTCCGTCGAGCTCTGGCATAATAGATTGGGTCACCCTTCCGAGAAAATAGTGAAGTTGCTTCCTTTCTTACGTAATGCTAAGGGTAGTTTGAATAAAGCATGTGAAATTTGTCATCGTGCTAAGCAAACTAGGGATAGCTTTCCTGTTAGTGAGACAAAATCAACTCGTATTTTTGAAGTAGTACATTGTGATTTATGGGGGCCTTATGATGAGTCTTCCTCGTGGTGCTCGATATTTTTTGACTTTGGTGGATGATTTTTCTCGCGCAGTATGGATTTATTTATTAATTGACAAAACTGAAGTTTTTAGTATGTTTATGTCCTTCCTTGCTATGATTGATCGTCAATTCTCCCAAACAATAAAAATTGTTCGTAGTGATAATGGCACGGAATTTTTTTGCTTAAAAGGGTATTTTTTGGCAAATGGAATTTTGTTCCAAACTTCTTGTGTGGGTACTCCTCAACAAAATGGGAAGGTTGAGAGAAAGCATCAGCATATTCTTAATGTAGCAAGGGCACTGAGATTTCAGGGTGGTTTACCTATTTATTTTTGGGGCGAATGTGCTTTGGCCGCAGCACACATTATCAATAGGACTCCTTCGCATCTTCTTCAGAATAAGACACCATATGAAGTTCTTTTTGGCACTCCTCCGTCTTTTAGTGAATTACGTGTTTTTGGCTCTCTCTGTTATGCACATAATCAAAAGACTAAGGGTGATAAATTTGCTAGTCGAAGTCGAAGATGTGTGTTTGTTGGATATCCTTTTGGTAAAAAAGGTTGGTGTTTATATGACTTAGACACCAAAGCATTTTTTGTGTCCCGGGATGTGAATTTCTTTGAGAATGTTTTTCCCTACATTAATGATAAGAATGCACATTTTGTCTTACCACCTGAAAATAATTATGGGGGTACTCCTGTGGATTTTTTTGAGTATAATGGCGATAATGAGGAGATGCTGCAGCCTCCAGCAACGTCAACACGGGTGGATGCCTCAACCCCTGAGCCTCGTGTTCGGATAGAACCGGAATATCCTGTCCTGCCCGACCCGGAGTCACTGACAGGGGGGGGGTTTCGGATCCTGTGATTTCAGATCTTGTGATGTCTTCGGACAGTGAGCTTATGGGTCGTGGGTGTAGAGAGAAATTTTCGTCTGTTCGTTTAAGAGATTTTGTGACACATACGGTAGTACGGAAAAGTCCATCCCCAACCTCATCTGCTTCAACATCCAAACCTCTCTCAGGTATGTCCTATCCTATAGCACATTATGTTAGTTGTGACACATTTTCTGTGCAACATCGGAATTTTATTGCAGCTGTAACCGCAGGACAGGAGCCACAGTCTTTTAAGGAAGCTA
Source organism: Cinnamomum chago (assembly GCA_038049695.1). Lineage (NCBI taxonomy): Eukaryota > Viridiplantae > Streptophyta > Magnoliopsida > Laurales > Lauraceae > Cinnamomum > Cinnamomum chago. The sequence continues at coordinate 20,542,937 of CP142462.1, read as the reverse complement.
TGACAGATGCAGGATGGCGTCGTGCAGAGGAGATGCGTGCCTTGGAAGAATGTGGCACATGGACTTTGGAAAAATTACCTTCAGGGAAGAGGGCCCTTGGCAGTCAATGGGTCTTCAAAATCAAGTATAAGTCTGATGCTAGTATCGAGAGATTGAAAGTCAGATTGGTTGTTTTTGGTAATCACCAAACCGAAGGGATAGATTATAATGAGATCTTTGCCCCGGTGGCAAAGATGGTGACTGTACGTGCATTTCTTGCCATAGCAGCTTCAAAGAATTGGGAGTTGCATCAGATGGATGTACATAATGCCTTCCTGCATGGTGACTTAGATGAGGAGGTATATATGAAACTTCCTCCTGGTTTCACTTCTGATGAGCCTGGTTTGGTTTGTCGATTGCGTAGGTCGTTGTATGGCCTAAAACAGGCTCCTAGATGCTGGTTTGCAAAACTTGTGACATCTTTGAAAGGGTATGGTTTCTTACAGTCTTATTCGGATTACTCTTTTTTTACGTATACACGGGGGTTAGTTCAAATCAATGTGTTGGTATATGTTGATGATTTGATAATATCTGGTAATGATTCCGCTGCGATACACACTTTCAAAGTCTATCTTAGCTCTTGTTTTCATATGAAGGATCTTGGTGTTTTGAAGTATTTTTTGGGCATTGAGGTTGCACGTAGCTCTACAGGGTTATTTCTTTGTCAGAGAAAATATACACTTGACATTATTACAGAAGCAGGTCTTCTCGGTTCGAAGCCTGCTTCCTCACCGATTGAGCAGAATCATCACTTGGCACGTGCAACAGGGCAAAGTCTGACGGATCCGGCGTCATATCGGCGTTTAGTAGGACGATTGGTATATTTAGCAGTGACTCGTCCTGATTTAGCTTACTCTGTTCATGTTTTGTCTCAATTTTTGCAAGAGCCAAAACAAGAACATTGGGATGCAGCACTGCGAGTTGTTCGATATTTGAAAGGTTCTCCCGGTCAGGGTATCCTTCTTCGCTCCGATAGCGAGTTATCTTTACAAGGTTGGTGCGATTCTGATTGGGCGGCTTGTCCTCTCACTAGGCGATCTCTCACAGGCTGGTTGGTATTTCTGGGACATTCGCCTATCTCTTGGAAGACTAAGAAGCAGCATACGGTCTCTCGATCTTCGGCGGAAGCAGAGTATCGTTCTATGGCTGCTATAACTTGTGAGTTAAAGTGGTTAAAGGGTCTATTGTTGAGCCTGGGCGTGCATCATCCCCAAGCTATACCTTTGTTTTGTGATAGTCAATCTGCGATTCACATTGCACAGAATCCCGTTTTTCATGAACGTACGAAGCACATTGAGGCCGATTGTCACTTTGTTCGTGATGCCGTTCAAGATGGTCTCATTGCTCCTTCTTATGTTCCGACGAAGGTGCAGTTGGCTGATATTTTTACAAAGGCTTTGGGTAAACAACAATTTGATTTTCTTCTTGCCAAGTTGGGCATTTATGATCCTCCTGCTCCAACTTGAGGGGAGGTGTTAAGTGTATATTTAGGCAAATATTTAGGGATTTGCATAATCTTCTACATTAGGGTGGTCAATGTTATTTTAGGTGGTTTCCTATAATTAGGCAGGTAATTAGGAGATTCTCACGGTTCTCTGAGATCTTCCTTCTTGTATTTAAGTGGTTTTGAGTTGAATGGAAAAGCACAGAGATCAATACCCTAATACAAACTTGTCAGTATACAGGTGTTGATTTGATCAGGAAGGAAAAATGGATGAGAAACTCAAGCCAGAGGCTTGGTTTCCAACCCCATCGATAGATACAATATCTGTCGATGTGGGTACTGTGATCGGGGGGCCCACCCATTCAAGCATCACACCCAGGGATCTAATAGTAGACCCTTGGGCGACCATTGCCTAGATGGACCCTTGTGGAGATGGGTCCCACCTGGCCACAATTGTTTCCAAAGAATGGCATAACGTCCAGTCTGGGCGTTGGACGTCTGTAGGTAGAACTGGTAGTGGGACCATGGGGCCCACTATATCATCCATCGGACCCAGGGATCTGGTAGTGGACCCCTGGGCGACCCAGGTGTGGGTGGACCCATTTAGGATGGGTCCCATCTAACCACACATCTTCTTCCCAAAGTCTCTGCAACGTCACTTTTGGGGAATTTCTGGGTTTTTCATGATTGGATTGTGGGGCCCACTGGCCCACCTGATCAAGGATCAGGACTGGCCAAATTGAAGGTCTCACTTGGGCGACCAGGGTGGGCTAGGTCCCAGGGGAGTTGAACCATTCAAGGGCCCACCATCTGATACACCCTTTTTCCTGTTAAAAATTTACTGTACATGGCTGTTCAATATCCCTGCAACTAGTTTTGAAGTTCTTATAAATTCTGGAATGTAATATAGAGAAGGGAAACTCATTCTGGGTGGAGCCCAGCCTTGGAAACAATTTAGGAAGCAGGGATTAACAGAAAATAAGGGAATCACAGCCAGCCCACAAGGTTCTAATTAAGAATGTTTAGGAGACACAGAAACCACCAGTGGGTTTGATGGAAGATCAGGACCAGTCAACTGGTTGATCCCTAGTGGGTGACCAGGATGGTTCTGGACCCTTGATGAGTGGATCACTAGGGGCCCAAATGGTTAATATTTCCTTAAGCCTTGGACGTGAGACCCATTGTGTCCCAATGACCCATGGTAGCAGTTACTATAGTGTGGACTGAGACTATTTTATAATGGGTTGTATACATCAAGTCCTTCTCCGCCATAGATTACAATAGAAATTGTAAGCAGACTGTTCAGGTCAGGGGTATATTTTAGTGTGGGCTTTGGTAATTATATATTTGAAGATTATATATCCATATAAATATTTAATACTACTGACAGACTATGGGTAATTCAGCATCATATGGTTGATCTTAGATTGAGTATCCAAGCCATTGGGAAACCTTAAAATAAATAATGATTCACATTTATGAGGAGACAGGTACTAGAACACAGAATACATGATATAAGAATAGTACTACAACAGAGGGTATCAGATGTTGAATCCAAGTGGGGCATGTATATTTATAAACCCAATCATGTGGAACTAGTCTTATATTAATATAATTGGTGTGTAATTCCTTGATGATGTTACTGAGTGCATAATAAATATACACTAATTACTGAATCTCGCATCTGAGAATGTTAGTTATGGATTTATATGAAACAGTGACATCTGATTGAAATAACAGAAAGGAGCTTTACTCCTGAGTTTTATTGAATTGAACACTGAACCCCTGGCGGGTTAGGAGGAATAAGGTTGGACTGGGACTGAAATATCATTTGCGCAATGGACTCCATTACTAGGAGTTTTTGAATGTATTATATAAGAACTTCCTCCCCGGAAGGGATTGAAGTACCGAAACTCTGTGGTTAGAGTTCAATTATAAGAACCCAGAATTTGGGAATCACAGAACCTATCAAAGTTACAGACTGACTATGTACCCTCATTAATTAACAAAAAGGACCATTTATGTAATCCATTTTTATCTCGTGAATGCTTCCGCACTTTTGTCAATTCATTATTTTATCAATGAACTGTGTATGTGGTAATATTACTCACCAGACTTCTGATAAGTGGTTTGCCCCACTTCAGGTATGCATCGTTTGGGGGAGCGTGGCAACGGGGAAAATCAGCCATTGGACTTCAATATGCGTGGCTGATAAGAGAGAGCGTCATAATGGAACTGGAATAGATACTAGCATTACTTCTTTCAATAAATGTTGATTTTAGGCTTTCTTGATTGGCAGACTTATTGATGTTTCTTTTCTAATTAATTTGTTTCCTCAAATAAATAATTTCTTGCTCAGTTCCTTGTCTTAACTTGATTTATGAAGTGATATGGATTTCTTATAGTAAGGCCCTGGATCCTGATGAGCTCCGGGATTCGGGGTGTTACAAGTCCACATGATCTAATCTAAGAAAAGGCATATCCTCGATCACAATACACAAAAGTACCCATCAAATCCTTGATTAGGTACAATATGATCACAAATATAAGGGCCCGAAGCCATAGTAAAACATAAGGGCTCGAAGCCATAATAACACACATAAGGGCCCGAAGCCATAAGGGACTAGTTGCAGTCTAGTTATCACGCACAAAGGGGTTCCCAGGCCCTAATGTCATACCCGTAAAGTGGGCTAAGTACGCATTTGGGTGACCCCACATTGCGTTGCCCAATACGTTGGATGATGCCTTAGAGATCAAGGTTTACATTCAAGGGTGAACCATAAAACTCATGATTCAGATTTCTCAGCAAATTATAATTTGGAGCATTTTTCTAATATAATTGGAATTGTGTCATAATTTTAAAGTCCAACCATGATATAAATATTTCTAGTAAGGATTCATATCAAAATTTCTATATCTCATGATACCATCAAATGAACATAGAAGAAGTTCAATAATTACAATTTTGATCATTGAAGAGTACACAAATTAATTTAAAAGGTTTCAGTTATATCAATAAAATCAATGGCCCTAAGCAAGCTAAGATGTCAGGACCGGGTCCCGCATGAAACAGAATTATTGAATATCAATTTAACATATTGGAAAACAAAGGTTAGAAAACTCTAACTACTAGAGGACCATAGTAAGGTTACTTGCCTCGATTATCGGTGGATGATGGATTTAACCCGGCCTAACTTGAATGCTGTGGTGACTCGGTTTGGGTTCCTGTTAAAGATGGTTTGAAAATGGATTAGTACTGGGTCAAGGTGTAAGCCTAGGGGTATGGGCTACAAAAGTGATGAGAGGGCTTAGTTTGGATTGGGCCCAGGTAAATAAGTTGTGCAAGTGGGTTAAATTTTGTGAAGCAAAGGTGGGCCTGATCTGGGTTGGTTTGCGTTGTGAAAATTCAGATTTTGATCAAGTGATTTGATTAAGTGGGTTTACAGGTCAAGTGTTGGGTTGGTTAGGTAAGTTCAAACTCGGGTTTGGTGATTGAGCAGCACAGTTTATAATGATATGAATTTAATGTACAGTTTGTGTAAGTCCTCATGTGTTGCTTGATTGGAGGGATAATGCATGCAAATGGTGAAGGAATAATGCACAACTGAGCTATAGATTATGCGGGTTGGGCCTTGATTCGGATCCAGTAGGTGGGTCGGTAAGTTCAGTTAAGTGTTTTTATTCTGCAAGTGGGTACAGCTCCTCTGGTTGCAGCACATGAAGAACAAGTTTCCAAGATGGGTAAGAGACAAGGAGGTTGATTTTAGTTTTGAAAAAAAATGGAAATGGAGGTGAAATTGAACGGTTGGGATGGGTCATACGAGGTGCATTGGCGAGGATTATTGTTAATACTCTGTTTGTTTAGAGGAATTGGGTCTCAGTTGTGATGTTTGGTTTGGAAGCATAGATGGGTATGGAAGAGATGACATGAATAGAAGTGAAGAAGTGTTGAATACTTGGCTCAAACCACAAACCAGGAATTGGGTTCTTTGTGGTTAATTGATTGAAAAGATGAAGTTCTGTCCTTGTCATGTAACTAGCATGACTATGATGGGAGCTAAGGTGAGGTGGGTACACAGGTCTGGTTTGGTCCTACATTCTATTCAGGCTACTTGGTCCTGGTGGTGAAATCTTTGTAGAAATGATGTTGTAGATTGAAAGAACAAATTATGGGTACATAATACAATGAGTCAATGACTGAAATAAAGTAATAAAAACATAAAAGAAAGGCCATGTTAAGTAGGATTCAAAGATGGGAAAAAGACAATGAATTCAGTTGGGTAGGCTAAAAGGTTAGAGGCTATGTGGGTTATAATTAATAGAGAGACTAGTTCATGTTTACTTTGGATGGGGATGGGTTGTCAAAGAAGAGAGTTATAGGCATGGGTATGTGTGTCAGTTTGGGTTCTGCAGATTGTGAAAAGAAAAAAAGAAAATGGGTTATGAATGGAGAAGAGTAATGGCAGGGCCCGTTTGGTTGGGTGGGTTCATGAGGTAGAGAGATGAAGATGGAAATGGGGTTTAGGTGGCAGCACATCATATCATGGAAAACAAAGAATTAAATAAAATAATGGATCACACAACATCAAAAGTAAAAGAAAAGAAGGGAGAGAAACAAAGCTACATGCAGTACCAGCAGAAACTACAAATGGGGAAATAAACATAAAGTAACTATAGTAAATAGGGAAAAAAAATAAAACACAGAGAAAGAGGGTTGGGGAGTTACCTGGAAGAGAACTCTTTGCAAGAGAATCTTGGGGGAGAGAACTAGTGGGGGAGAGAGATCGTATGTGTAATACCTAGGCCAGATTGGGCCCAGATTTTGTCTGGCCCATAAGTTACTGGGTTGGGTTGTGTTGTCTTAACCTGCTTCTAACCCATTAGGGCCCATTTGTGCTGTTAGATTATTGGAACGATATCCCCTTAAGGAGGGGGATATCTTTCGTAGAACTTGGGGGTGATTTCAACGACGGGAATTTGGGGTTATCCCCAGATTTCCTTATCATCTCTCTTATTAGTTTCCTTAATCTCCGTGGTTTGTATTTGGTTTCCAAAGAAGAGGATAGCAGAGTGGAGAAAAATAGATTTCCTCTTAAGATCAACAGGGACCGACAAGACTCGTGGGAAGGAGGAAGAAGCCGGAAGGCTTAGTGGATGCAGCACTCGAGATCCCACATCAATCGTGCCACGATCTGCTACACAAGGAGGTGAGTGATATTTCCAAGTACACAGAAAATATGGATTTTTGGGTTATTCTGTGTTTCCATTGTTTATGAAAATAACCCAAGAGAGAGATCAAGGAACAAAGATCTGGGTACTGACAGATCTTGAGTTTCCTTGGGGTTTGACCAAAATCTGAAATCTCCATATTAAAGTAGTAATAGAATTTTTTTTTACTGGATGTGATGAGATAATTGGATGTTATTTTTTTTATATAATATTTAATCATGAAATGAGGAAAAACAGATGAAATTCAAGGCAGCATGCTGGGTTTGCAACCAAATCGACATATACAAGATCTGTTGATTTGGGTACTATGTCCATGGGGCCCACTTGATTAAGTATCTATCCCAATGATCTGATGGCCATCCCTTGGTCGACCATGGTGTAGATGGCCCTTTGTGAAATTGGGTCCCATCAGGCCTCATCTAAACCCAAATCGGTACTGCATCAGTAACTTTAGAATTTGGGGATATTTCAACGGGTTGAGTAGTGAAACCAGATGGACCACTTGATCAGAGATCTGTCCCAGGGATCTGGAAGCAGACCCCTGGGCGACCACTGTGTTGGTCACTTCACCCACATCTGAATCCAAAGATCTCTGCATCGTTACCTTGGGGAAAATCTGGGATTGTTCGTGCTTTGGGTTGTGGGGCCCACTGGTCCACCTGATCAAGGATCAGGGCCAGTTACTTGCTTGACCCCTGATGGGCGACCAAAGTGAACTAGGTTTCAGGTGAGATGAACCATGTAGGGCCCACCATCGGAATAACCTTGGGCTGAATATGTGGAATTGTTACGGGAGAGAGAATACAGAAGACAGTGACTTCATTTCAAAGCCAACAGAGCATGTAGGACCCACTAGTCTGTCTGATCCTTTAATCAGAACCAGTCATCGGGGTCTACCCTGATAGTCGACGAAGGAGACTTGAACCCATGTGAAATGGGCCCAGCTTGGGGCCCACCTATTGATTTTTTTTGTTTAGCAGAGATGTTATGTTATGTTGAAGAAATAGGTAGTGGGTCGACATCTACAGTGGGACCCACTATCTGATTCAATCTTAGATTAGGATCTCACATATTGAAGGGGGCTCAGTGACGATCTGAATGGTGGTGGTCCCATGTGTCCTGGCCTCCATCTGCCTAGTTATTCAGGAACTTCAATTTTGTTAACTCTGAAAGGTTATTTATGAAATTTAGTTGTATTTGTTTGAATTGTGGGGCCCAATAGTGATGATTGATGGTAAATCCAATCCATTAAGAGTAAAGCCTACCCCTAGGTGACCTTAAACATTAGGTCTCATCTTGGTTTGGACCAATAGGAACCACTATTTCTTGTCATCCAAAGTACTGGGCGTGAGGCCCATTATATGAAAGTGAGGAACTGTGTCTGTGTCAACTACTTTTGAGATGAACCCAAGGACTTCTTTCATGATTATTTTATGTACATAAATGTTATCTGTATCATGTAGTGTTCTAGAAGTTATAAACTAATTAATATTCATACAAATTTTTGTATAGGCTGGGTATCTTAGTGTGGGCCTGTTTTAATTATATGACTCAAAGTTATATATTATAAGCACATATTAGGTAGTTCTAAAGCAGGTTGTTGACTTATGCATGAATACCCAAGTCAATAGGGTGAACTCTAAGATTAATAGTAATTCTGTATGTTTGTTTGGAACCCTTATTGATAATATGGAATTTAGAAGATATGGGAATAGCACCACAAAAGAGGGTACTAAATGTTAAATTTAAGTGGGGCCATATTTATCCCGATTATGTGGAACTAATCTTATATTTATATAATTGGTGTGTAATGCCTTGATGATGTTACTGAGTGCATAATGAATATACGCTAATTAATGAATATCGCCTATGAGAATGTTTGCTATGGATTATATGAAACAGTGGCACCTTATTGAAATATCCGAAAGGAGCCTTACTTCTGGGTATCATCAAATTGAACATTGAACCCCTGGCGGGTTAGGAGGAATAAGGTTGGTCTGGGACTGAAATACCATTTGCGCAATTGACTTCCTTACTGGGAGTTTTTGAATGTATTATATAAGGACTTCCTCTTTGGGAGGGACTGAAGTACTGAAACTCTGTGGGTAGAGTTCCATTATAATAACCCAGAATTGGGAATCACAGAACTTATCAAAGTTACAGACTGACTATGTACCCTCATTAAATGACAAGAGGACTCTTATGTAATCCATTATTATCTCGTGAATTTTTCCGCACTTTTATCAATGATCTGTGTATGCAGTAATATTATTCACCAGACTTCTGATAAGTGGTTTGCCCCACTTCAGGTGTGCATCGTTTGGGGGAGCTTGGCAACGGGGAAAGTCAGCCATTGGACTTCAATATGTGTGGCTGATAAGAGAGCGTCAAAATCGAACTGAAATAGATACTAGTTTTACTTCTTTCAATAAATGTTGATTTTAGGATTTATTGGTTGGCAGACTTGTTGACGTTTCTCTTCTATTTAAATTGATCTCTCAAATAAATTATTACATTGCTCAGCTCCTTGTCTTAATTTGATTTATGAAGTGATATGGATTCCTTATAGTAAGGCCCTGGATCCTGATGAGCTCCGGGATTCGGGGTGTTACAGTTTGAGAGGAAGAAAAGTTGAAAGGTGGTACAGAAACAAATGGGTTGTTCAAGTAAGATCCTCCAAATAAGGAGGATATGGAGTTCTAGTGGGAGGAAAGATCGTGAAGGTGGAGAGAGTGCTCCAACTGACAATATCCAGAACATGGAATTCCCATTTGACTGGGTATAATTCCCTTAATGAAGCCTAGTGTACTAAGATTTAATCTCCATCATCAATGTTGGGTCCCACACAAAATCTGATGAAGTTACACAAAGCACTAATTTAATTCAATGAATGGGTGGGGTCCAAGCATGATCCAATCTATGGTCTAAATTAAATAGCAAAACCACAATAATAATAATAGCAATAATCACATTAAAGACCTAGGGATTGGGTCCTTACATATATTTTCCCCTTTCTGTTACTATATCTTTCTTTCTCAGGAATATTTGTTTACGTGGACCAGTGATAGAATGTACGCTTATCAAACAATTGTGACGTGTGAATAACACACCAGTCTTTATGTACACTTATCATGCACTACTGGCGGCTTGGGTGTGTGAGTGTGAGTCGCGACACAAAGAAAGCCAATAGATATTTTTATTTTTATAAGTTAGTTCAAATCCCAGGTCGAGAGTCTTTGTCCAATAGGGTCGCATATATACTAAAATTTGAATATTTTGGTAAGTATTTTGGGAGGAGATCTAATCATGAAATGATGGGTTGAGAGAATGTTGAGGGTGTCATTATGGGTTGTGGTCTTTCAAGCTATTTCATTTATTCATAACATTGAAATTTGAAGGTTGCCTTTTTGCTTCTTTTATAATGCATGTAGAAACTATATCCATGTTGAACCGTGCATATCATAAAATTAAGAAGGAAGCTCATATTTTCATGCAGGTGGCCGCGGACAAAAAATCTTTAATTGGAAAAGAAAACAATGCTCAAGAGGCAAAACCAGGGAAGCTTTCATCAAGGAAAGGACCTAAAGCTTCAACACTATCTAGACCAGTAAGAAAAAAATAGTCTCACATTGTAATTCAATACCTTTTATTCCTGCTGTTTTGATTAATAATTTGTTTGAAATGCAGGTTATTTGCATTTGCAGTGATCTTTTTGCTCCTGCTTTGAGGCCACTGCGCCAAGTAGCCAAGTGAGTGCTTGGTTGGATCTTATAAAGTGTTTGGTATACTTTTTTTTTTCAACTTAGTTTTATATTATAATAAATCTAGTTTTATATCAAAATAAGTCTCTATCAGCTCTTTTTGACTCATTTTTTTTTGTTCTTTTGGAATCATGTTCAATTACCCTAACGCTGACAATATTTTGCAGGGTCCATACTTTTGTGCAGCCAACAGTAAGTCGTGTCGTGAACAGGTATTTGATTTTGAAAACATGAATAGTTAATGATTTTGTGCTTTTTGTGTCTCTCTTGATTATTTTAATCTTTAACAAAGACTGGATTATCTTTACCATAACCTTTTTTTTTTTTACCAGTGTCTATGTTTCCCTTGTGTCTTTGACCTTTACAAGATGCTGCTAATATATTTAAAATGCTTGATTTAGGCTGAAATATATTTGCAACAAGGAAGGATTCAAGGCAAGTGCTATTGCACTTACTGCACTTGCTGAATTTACTGGTGAGTAAGGGATTCAATTGCTATTCTTTCTTTTTCCTCCATCCTTGCTTGCTCTATACATTACTTTAATATTGCCAGATTATAGATTGTATTGTAGTAACCTTAAGATCAATGATTACGCAATCCACGTGTGTGTCAAACTGCATTTTGCTAGAGGCTTCTAGCAAATTTTTTTACTACTTAGTTGAAACGTTCTAAATTTTGATTGTTGGCTGTGAGATTCAGCTTTCACAGAATCACAGTTAATGATCTATGGTAATGTCTCAATTGAATGAAATGCAAGGAATTGTTATCCTTTTGGTTTCAGAAGATAAAGCCTGTCATATTCCGGTTCTTATGGATTGTTGGTGCATTTGTGTATCTTGATGATATTCTCTTACGCACCAGCCCTCTTGGAACTTGGATTTTGTTTTTGTTCATGAGAGGTTCTGTTCTAATTAACAAGCCAGTGGAATTTATCCAAAAAGAGGAATGATGTTGTGAAAACAGTTATAGCTTACTACAGTATCTTCCACCAGAAGGGTATTATAGCTCTCCAATATCATGATATAGAAAAATTACTCTTGCATCAGTCAGAGATGAGGTCCAGAAAAAAACTATAAATCAGTAGGCCTGCTAGAAGAATCTTTGAAAGAAACTGCACAAGTGACAATACAATGCAAAAATAATTATACATAAATCTCACATTCATTTAACTGTGTAAAGCACTCATTCCCTACTATATAGCTATGCCTCTTTTTGTTTAATGGAATTTTTGTTACTTAAAAAAAAAACCTTTGATATGTGCAAGTACTTTCTCTCATGCATTTTGTCATCTTACACACAAAAACACACATTCTCTCTCCCTCTCTCTCCCACACACACAGAGAGACACATGCAGTAGTGATCTGCCTTTTGATGTAGCTACTAAGCCCACTTGGGTGGATGGCAATCATCATGGTTAAGAGGATGGGAAGCTTTACTTGGATAAGGAATATATGTGGGGGGTGGACCAAAGTATTAACTTGATTGGCTGTCATATGACAGATATTAAGGCTCTAATATCAATGGTGAAAGCTGATAAAAACCTTTAAAAATGTACCTTGGAATATTGGATATGGTATGGATAATGGTCAAATCATGTCAGGTGCCATTTGACAGGGGGTAGTGGGTGTTATGAGTGAGTTCAGTTCACGGGTGGGCTCCACATTGGCTGTAGTTCATATAAGATCTTGTGCTATGTAGCTCACTTGATAATTTACATCTATCACCAGTGATCATTTCAAGATTATCATCAAAGCCTTGTTCCAACTATGTTGGGGCACTAGTGATCATTTATATGTAAGTATATATGTATGGGGTAATATTCTTCTAAGAGTTACCTCTCATGGATTTGTGTGAGAGGTAACCTTTTTACCACCACATGAGACACCCCATGATAAATTCAACCCCCTCACACTCATGATCTCCCCATGAATTAGCACTCAACCTAATTTGACACTAGTATAGTTCAGATTAGTGTCAAATTAGGTTGAGTGCTAATTCATGGGGAGTTAGTGAGTGAGGGGGTAGGATTTTTCATGGGGTGTCCCATGCAGTGGTAAAAAGGTTACCTCTTGCAAATCTATGAGAGGTAACTCTTAATAGAGCATAGCCCGTTATGTATGCATGTATGAATATGTATATGGGGTGTCCCATGCAGTGGTAAAAGGGTTACCTCTTGCAAATCCATGAGAGGTCCCTCTTAACAGAGCATAGCCTGTTATGTATGCATTTATGTATATATATATATCTATAAATAAACATTTGATAGAAAAAGGATCTAGTCCCAGGAAGAAATCAAAGGAATACTAAACAAACCCATATGTTTTAGCTTGGTGCATTTACATCTGTCATTGATCGAGTTGAATTTTATTTTCTTTTGGATTTCATCTATGGATTTATAGTTGCTTTTACCACCTAGATTAATTTCGGTTTAGAATTAATTATTGTTTAGGCTCACCTTAAGTTCTGTTTTTGTATTTAATATAGTCTAGACTCACTTAGTCGCCTGACAAAAGCAATTTTTTTGTCTTACCTTTTGTTGTTTTACTTTGGTCTTACTCGAGCATTGTCAAAATTGCACTAGTGCCTACAGAGTGAGTTTTGTTTTATAAAGAATTTTTTTTATGCGCGTATGAATATATTTACAAGAAGTTTAGATTTCTGATGCCAATTTGATGAATGGAGTTATCTTTCGGTCAAAATTCACTTTAAGGGCATGCTTGTATAACGTCCTTTTTGAGGAAGAGGAACCTCAAATTATTCTGTTTTTTCCATAGCTCTCTGTTCTGTCATTTGGTGTGAACAAATTTCCTTGAGGAGAAGCACAAAAGTTTGCCTGCTTTCTTGCACTTGTAGGGAAAAAGCCTTTCCTAAGTTATAGGAAAGGCATAGCGGTCCGTGAAAAGCGCAAGTCCACTGACTTCTGTTTCCGCGGATGTGACAGTCCCAAACGTGGCCTAAATGTTGTCAAACCTGTTCTGCATTGTTTTTACGAAGTATTCGTCTACATTAGATAATAAAAAAAATAAGATTTTATGTTTTTCTCGATATCAAAGTGGATTCTATCATTTTACATTACTCTTAACAATGTATCCTATATGATCTTTAGCTTCCCTTGACAATTTTTGCAGAATGCGACATACGTTCATGCCTAAACACACTTCAATTTCTCAACAAGAAGAAAGAAACCCTAAACAGGGTAGTCTATTAAAATGCAGTGTTATCTTCTTTATGAAACTTCTATATGGAATTTTACCCGTTCAGTTAAATAACATTTTCTTTTCACTGTTGATCAGTTGGAGGTTGGTTCTCAAGTGGTTGGTCGAAAGGACATATCAAAAGGTGTTTATGATGTATGGAAGGAGGTATTGAAATTGCCAATCTCAGCCATGTTTCCTGTCCTAATTTGGTACTTGTGGCTTGTTTATGAACTTGAGTATTTTCTATGGCCTTCAGTTTTTTCAAAAGAGAAAAGCAAAACGTGAAAGGAAGTCCACGAGTGGAAGCAATAGTTCAGCTACAGATTTTGACTTCCTATACTCCCTCATATCTAACCGGTAGTAAGTGTTTTCCACTTTCAAGTCAACATTTAGACCCCATTTGGATCCTTGAAACTCGGTTGCCATGCACTCAGATTACTTATAACTCTAGTTACTTGTACTTGATTTTGGCACAATACAAATGACCTGAGGGCAACTCATTTTATCCATGAACTGTTCATATATACATGAGTTTCCTCCTCTTTATTTACAAAGATCCAAATGGGTTTTTAATTTCCATTGACACATTTTCAAGGGGTTGACAATCTTCTTTCTCTAACATTGGAAATACAAATACAGTGGCGACTCTGAATTGACTATGGTCGGGATTCATGAAAACTTTCTGCAGGTTCATTACCATGATCCAATGATGCAAAAGACTGTGGGTCTCAAACCTCCTCACACTGCTTTTTTATAATATTTTATTGATCTTGTAAATTAGTGAGTTTGAAAACTTTTGCAAGACATTTGACTTATTTTATTTTTGGGGACATCAAGGTCATGTGCCTAAACAATCTTGGGGTTTCTGATTCATTGGTCCAGTATATGATGAGGACACAACAGATGTCACTTATTGGTCACCACCCCCCCCCCCCCTCACAGATTGAAGATTCAATTTTAATGGGTCATTTGCTTCTCACTTTTCACTTTGTCTGCAGTTTATCAACCTTCTATAATGATAGCTATTCGTTCCCTAATAGCACAAGTAGAAAAACCTAATATTGAGTGGCCAAAGTCTTTTCATAGGTATCTATTGTTTTTGTTTCACTTAAATTTGACCATTTAACCTGCATTCCATCATTATCATTCACGATTACATTTACAACATGATTTTCCAGATATCGAGCAACATTAATGGAAAAGAAGGACATTTTGAAGCTTTGGCATAACAAAATCTCACCATCTATTTCAAGGCATCTTTCTATTGAGTCATTTGTGGAATGTTCTGTTTCTCAATTATTACATATTCTCTCACCACCGACTCTAAGGCCGGTAACTTATTCAGACTTACCATCGAACCCTTTTCTTGTTGCACTCCATTGCAGCTATAATGCTTGTTCTCTTTCCACAATCTGCAACTTGTTCAGGCACTGATGAGAAAAAATAAATAAATAAAAAAAGAAAATAAAAATGTTTACCCACAGCAGAAAATCTAAAGTTAATGCAAAATATTTTTGTCAACGTTAGTTGGCAAGAAGCAATCCACATTTCCCTTCTGTCTAGAATTAATTTTAAGTGTGTCACGTGACAATGGTTTGTGCTAACTGCTAAATGACCTGATTTTTGGAGTTTGGCTTGAATCAGTTCTGACATTGATCAACTTGTAATTGTATTTTGTGGGCATTAAATAAATACATGGTCCTCCTCTAAGAGGGTAGGACACATTTTATGCACTCCTATTATTGTCACATGACATTCTTTGGTTGAAGTTAGCTTATTGACCACAACCCTAAACAACCTAGGAAAGGCAGAAAACAAAGGATCCACACCCAACCAAGCATCAGCTCGACTCCCATCCTCCACCATGACACCCACCCCTGCAGAATGGTGTGCTTGGGGGTCTGGGAGTTCATGTGAAAAGGTGAAAAAGTAAGAAGCTGTTTCTAGAAAGATCTTCAAAACTGAATCTTGCAGTGCTTTTCTTATACCATGGTATCTGTTCTGGAGGTAGCATGTTAAGTATTTCTATTATGTGCTCAATAATCTTAATAAATCATCTGACTCGAAAGTGGTTGCGACCTATTTGTTGCTTCTCCTATGAATGTGCAACATTTTGATGTCTTTATGCAGGTAGCATTGCACTTACTATCAGAAAGAGAGAAGGATGATCTGGCCCAACTAGTGGATACTATGGTTTCTTATTCGATAACATACAAGAACTTGAAATTTTAACCACAACCTAAGATGCAGAGACACGAAGAAGCCTCTGATGCTCCAGTGCTTTCCTTTGACCCCCCTATCGGTGACTTTGTTAACTATAAGGTTGAAATGCTGCACCTTTTAAAGCAAGTGGCATGACAAGATTTGTTGCTTAATCTCAATTCTCAGCTGATTTTTATGTTCGTATAATAGGGTTATCATTCTGGACATTCTGGGCTCTCTTTAGCCATGAAGCAGGTCTTGGTGCACGAGGTGAGTCATGAATTTTCTCATTGGATTAACTGAAACCTTTTTTTTCTTTTACTAGTAAGGTTAAGGAGCAGAACCGATGTTTTGAAACCCAAACTGACACTTGAAACCCTGTCAACTCGAGTAACTCTTTCATGCCTGGTGAAGTTTTTAATCAAATGTAATTAGACTTGCCCTACTTGCTTGACTCAACAACCTGGCGAGTTGAGTTGACCCTACTTGCTTGACTCAACAACCTGGCGAGTTGAGTTGACTTGGGACTTGAATCAATTGGTTGAGTATTAGAACTATGAGATGGATTGCTGACTCCGTTGGTCATAGCACTTTTGCTTAAAATGAAGATAAGATAACACATAACAAGAAGATGATACTTGTTCTCATGCCAATTGGAGTACAACCACCTAATTGCTATTTTATGCCTTACTTGGCTCCTCGCCATTTTGGTAGTGGAGAAAACTTTATCCTGATTCTCTGCTCCCATTTAAACAAGGAGCCAAACATGGCCTTCATCCTAATTTCTCCTAAAATGTAGTAAACTAAATTGTGAAACAACCTTAAATAGGTAACTGAAAGAGACAAACATCAAACCTTCTTGCAATGTGCAACACTATAAACAATCATATTGATTTTTTTTTTTTTTAAAGAAATACTATCACGAGTACATTGTGCTTTGGTGTATGCGCATCCTTATAGAACATGGTTCTCTATTTGAGTTTTTTGAGTGATCCCTGTCTGTTGTGGGTTTTTTTTTTTTTCCTCTCTCTAAAAAAAACTGGTTTAATGGTATATTACTGAACCCCATTCCCAAACATTGCCGTGTTTAGAATCCATGATTATTTACATCTGATTTTACACTTAAATTCTCCCACTAGCCTCACTCTATTAAACCAATTATGCAGGTTGAAAAGCAAAGAATTATGCAAGAGAGCATTGGTAGATTAGGGATTTTAAATGATGGAAGCAATAGTGAGGGCCAGCCATTTCCGCAAGGAGAGAGTACTAAAGAACTTTCTATAAAATCAAAAGCAATGACTCCATCTGTCCAAAGTAATACTGTAAATCTGAAGTACACATCAGGTCTGAAAGAAATGGGATCCAAAAATTTAGCTGCGCCATGTGGCGTGAAACTAAAAGGCCCTGGAGAGGCAAAGAAAGCCTCCAGTTGCTCTTCTAGTTTTTTTGATAGGTGACTCTCTCTCTCTCTCTCTCTCTCTCTCTCTCTCTCTCTCTCTCTCTCTCTCACACACACACACACACACACAAAATATTTAAGGCCATTTTGAGGGATATGTATAAAACTACAGCACAATTCATATGGATGAAAATCACGAGAATCCATTTATTTTATTTTGACTTATATTTCTCTGAATCAGGTTTAGAAAGTCGAGCAAGAAAGGTTCCCAGAATGACAATGATTCCTTGCAGCAGCCAGCAACGGTAGAAAGGGATTCACGCCCATTTCTATTTAAATTTAATAAGGTATTAAGCTCAGATTCTCCTATACTTGTAATGAGTACCAGAGTTTTTTAACGGAGGTTGCTGGGAAAAGGGGGTTTGTTTGATAAAGATTTTGCATATTTACATTATTTTTTTAAGGCAATACCAAAACCAATAGTCTTCATGACTTGATTTGAGGACCAAACTTCCCTGATGGGAGGTGCCCGACCTACCAGGATAGTATCTGATATAATTTTGTTTTGAATGGCAGTATCTGATATCTTAATTAAAGAAAAAAATGCTTAACACTATCATGTTCTGACTTTCCCCACACAAGAAACGCATATGGTTGATTGATCCAGAGAGTCAACCTTTATCATAATATAATGCATCTTGATATGGTTGTGTACCTGGTAGTTGCACTCAACCACTATGACACTTCAATCCTGAAAATCACTTCAACTAAATGGGTTATGCTTAGGCCAGCTACAATTTTGATTCAATTGTTTACCTTGCTGAGAAGTGGTCAAGTGGTCCATTAGTGGAAGGTCTAACATTACATTGAAGACTTGAAGTTGACTCAATGGATCAACTTTCCAAGACAAGAATGGTTGAGACATCTCCATAAAATTTTCTTAATCCAGCTGTTCCTAGTAGTTGCATATATGAGCAGTCCTCAAATACAATTGTCCTACTTAACTAATTATTAGTAGCTAATCCTTTTCATCTCTCTAAGTCACCGGAGCATACAGCCTCACAAGATTCTCTTTATAATGTTGCAGGGTTTCAGTAATGCAGTAAAAAGGACAGTTCGAATACGTGAGCTGCTGTTATGAGGGATGCTTTCAAGTGGGCAAATGGATCACAAAAAGAGATGCATTTCAAAAGTAGTTTGTTTTATGAGGCAGGCCTGCAGCATATGGATACGTAAACATGAAAATACTTTGCTCTACAGGTCACTTGAAGTCTCTAACCATTAGTGTAACAATTATGTAAAACATATAGTTGCCTGTTTCCTGCATGCTTGTGATTGTAGGGAGCTTATTGTATTTTAACCTAGCCAGTTTGATTGGGCTAACTTGGTTCCTACACTTTGTCATGTCTAGAGCAACCCAGAGGCCGGTGACAAATTTCATTTGTTTTTGTTTTTTGTGTCAACAGGTTTTCACATGCTTTAGAAACTTTGGAGTAATGGGGTCGATATTTAATGCAGCAAGGTGCAGTTCAACACACACATACTGTAACTTCCATCTGTATCCTGAAAATGTTTCTGATTGACACTTCGCTTCAACCAACTATAAGTGAAAGTTCTGGCAGTTCTACACACAAGCTGTAACTTCATTTGTATCCCCAAGATGATTTTTTGGCAGTTCGCTTCAACCCAGGGTCATTTTAACCCACTGATGGATCAATGGTAAGGATCTCTCTTTCCACAGGGATGACCGATAATTGATCTCCAGTTGCTTTATTGGTTAGGGACTTGTATATTGTATGTGGGCACTTGAGTTGTGGGTAGAACCAAACAAGCTCGACTTGAATTATACCATTTTTATTTTTAGTCTTTTTTCTTCAATTGCCAATGGCATGGGTAGACCTGAACACAATGTTTGAATGTCCTACACAACAAATGTTACGTGGAGGCATCATGAGGAACTGGAAAGTTCCACTCTTTTATAACATTACAAAGATACCTGTCAGATATTTGCAAAAAGAGTCCCTCTTATTTCCAAGAAGTAAAGATGCCCTTTCATGGAAAGTTTGCAAATACATCCCCTTACCGATTGATCGGCAATGGTAATTTGTTGATCAAACTGCCTTCATTGGATAAAAAGCATGGATCATCAAACTCAGGTAGGCAACCTGGCAAGCTGGTTATAAAGAGCGCCAGTTATTACTTGGATGTCCAAGGTTCGAATCCGAGTACGTCACCTCTTTCTCATTGTGTGGGCTCCTTTTCCACTTGTGCGGGCTTTCTTTCCACTTGTGCGGGTCTCCTTTCCACTTGAATGAGCTTTCTTTCCTTGTGTATAAGGGCTCTTTTTTGGTTCCCAGCCGTTTTTGGCTGGGGTGAAAAAAAGAAAAAAAAAAAAAAAAATCCAACCAGCCGTATCCCTACAAGAGCATTTCAACCTGCAAAACCAACCTAAAGACAAGGTAGTAAATTAGGGCTTGGAATGACCCTTCCAAGTTTGGGGAATGTTCTTTTGCAAGCAGGTGGGTTTATATAGTAGGGGCTCTTATGGATAGGGGTGAAAAGAAATATTAAAAAAAAAGAAAGGTCCCAATAGATCATCCTACCCCTTCATTTAATAGCCTGTCTGTAGGTTTAGTGATCTATTGACCATAGACTATGAGATTTAATCCAACAGTGGAAAAAAGGTTTGATAAGAGTGAATTGGGTCTGGTGCCAAATGATCATGGAGATGAGAGTGTGAAAGGGCTTTCATTGATCAAAGGTGGGCCCCAGTAGGCCCCATGGAGATGGACTGCCTTTGTTGTTGCTTGTGTGAGAACATCTCTACTTATTAGTGTTGGGTTGGTTGGACCGTGACATAAGGCATGGGTTTGGTCCCCAAGTATTGGGTTCGAAATTGCCCATAGATTTGCCTGTGTTGGTATGGACTTAGTGGCCACATGAAATATGGCTCAAACCCAATTCTGCAGTGCCGGAAATCCGCAGCGAAGGCACGCACTGCAACCGCTATGAAACCCCAGACTAAAAACATAACATTGCGGGCCTGTTTGGACTTTCGTATAGTTGGTGCTTGGAGGAGAAGTGCATTAAAATGAATGTGATATTTTCAAAACAGGCTTCAAGCTCTCTTCAGATTTCTAATCAGGACAAAATATATATATATATATATATACATATTTTAAAACAGGAATTAAGTTTTCCAAAATAAAATAAAGTGGATTTCACATGGAAAGTGAAGTGAAGAGAAGTAGGTTGAAATTAAAGTAGAATACTTCACTTCACTCCATTTGAATGCTTATTTTGAAGTTAAGACTTTGAGTACAATCCACTTTTACTCAAAGAAAGAAATAAAAGTATTTAGAGTTGAAGTGAAATAGAGTACATGTGGCTTAGAACATTACTTCATCTATTGTGCCAGACTCTTCCAAACGGTATAGAGTTGAAATTTAAGACTGTTAGGGCCCATTTAGCTTCACTCTACTCCATTTTTTGCCTATCGAAACAGGCCCTAAGAGAAAGACTTTTAGTTTTATTTTGAAAATTTCTCAAATTGGTTTCTTTCGTATTTTTTTAGAAATGAATTGGTTATTAATGTTAAATTGCTAATGCAGAACAATTCCCATTTGTTGTGCAATCTTGCTTCTGTTAGCTATGATCATCATCAAATCTATTTGAACTAATAAAAAAAAAGAAAAAAGAAAAAACTCTGACTATGAACCAAATACAAAATTCAATTTTATAAAAATATATATATATAGGCAATGTGGGCCCCCACACCAAGGAATTTCCACCCCCATCGAAGGATCCGGATCCCCTGTTTCTTGCAAACAGGGGATCCCTGTTTGGACCAATCCACATGAGCCACGTTGGCAACTTGCCAACTCAGCCCCATGGGCCATTTGCCACTGCAGCTGAAAAACACCCGGAATGAATAAAAGCAAAGGGCAGGGTCTTTTTTATAAGAAAAAAGAGATTGTTTGAAACATAAAACCTAAATCGGTGAATGAAAGAAAGAAAAAGCCCTAACGTCTCTCCTCTGGTTTTCTCCCTTCCCGCTCCTCCACATCGCCTCCCTGGATCTCATATCTCTCTCTCTCGCTCGGCGACAGCGCGCAGCACCCTCTCTCATCAGCAAGAACCTCGGAGCAGCACCCCCTCGCAGAAGCGCCCAAACATCTCTCCTCCACATCGCCTCCCCATCTCTAATCTCTCTCTCTTGCTCGGATCCAGCGCAACACCACCCTCTCTCTCAGGTAATAAAAAAAGGTTGTCAAATGTGGAAGATTTTGATGTTTTTCGACATGGGTTTTCATCCAAATCGCTCATGGGGATTTCTTTTTCTTTGTTATTGAGCCGATGCATTCGTTCGTGCCTCTGTTTTTGTGAGGAATTTGTGGCATTTGTTGGAAACAAGAGTGAAAGATTGAAACTTGACATGTTTCATTGATAGTAGTTTTAAATCCAAATGGGTTAAAGATTTTTGAGGTTATGGACTGTATATTTGGCTGTTTATATGTTCATTCTGGTAATATTCTCTCTGTAACCCAACGGAGGGTTGTCCTGTCTTCTTATCTGATTTATACTCGTATGTTCGTATGTTGTGTTATTTCAACAGTGTTAGTATCTTTTCTTTAGACAAAGAGCCCATAGCACTGTTGGATGGTGACGGTGCTCATTGCTGCAACCACATGATTGCGGGTTTCATGCATGCTACCAATAAAAAGGAAAAACTTTTACTAGGAATCTAAGCCTGGAACTGCTCACGGCTTTGAGAATTTTGTTATCTTATCGGTGTCTTGTTTCCATTTGTTTAGGGAGGTTCATTTTCTTTTCTGTTATGGTTACACCAGCATGAATATGACAGCTTCACATGCATTGTTGGTTGCTTTTTTGGATTCTGTTGATTGTCCAATTTAGCCAATCTTTGATATGAATTGAGCAAGTAATGACTAATGAGGCACCTTATGGTCTTGCATGCTGGTCAGAACTTGCTTGAAATATGTTGCATATAGATTGTTTGAACCGAATCATGCCTATTTATATCAGATCATTCGGTGGGCCGCACCACAAAGCGAATCAGGGCCACGACCATTCCTCAATAAAATCTCTCGTATCATATAGGAAGAGGAAGGGCTGCTTAGCTCAAATGCAGTAGAGAGAGATAGATGGGGATGGCCGGGAAAGCAGTGAAAAGCGCAGTAACGAAGGCAGTGGCAATGGGAGAATACCAATATCCATGGAAAGAGAAGCTAGCCAAGTACAAAGATGAGCTATCGAAAGGCGTCTGGGGCTATTGGCATCTCGGCGCTTGGAAGCCCCTTGCCCTAAGCGGCCGTCATCGCGCTCGCCTTCGCAAAGAGGTCCTCCTCACAGGACAGTACGTTCCTCCTTCCTCTTCTTCTCTCTCTTTAATCCCTCTTTGTTTTTTCTATTTCCATTTCCAATTGTAGAGATTTTTTACATGCATTTGTCACAAATGAATGTTTTTAGGGATTGGCCCTACGACCCGGCCAGGAAAGAGATGAGGAACAAGAGGAAAGGCCATAAATGCGATCGTATCTCTGCAGAGAAGTACGACCCACCCACACGATCTTGTTCATTTTATCTATTTGTTATGTTTTGGGCTTTGAATGGTTTGATGTTTTGGGACCTTTTGCCTATTTTTTTTTTTCTTGGTCTTATAGGAGGGCAAATACTGCTGAGTTGATGAAGAAAATGCCGGAGATGTTGCTCGATTACAAGGTCAGTATTCTGAATAGAATGGGAATAATTCAGTTGTGATTAGATGATCTTAAAGAACACAAATTTCTTTCGCATTTCCATTTCTCATCTTTTCAATGGGGGTATGCTTGTGGTCGGTCAATCGAAGTACCTGGCCCCTTGAATTGATATTCATCATCTTACACCTATCTGATAATTGTACACACTGTTAGATTGAATCTTACTAGGGATGAGCTTTTAGGTGCTTTATAAACGGTTTAAAGCTCATTTAGTCAAGGGTAATCTATGAAGGGCTTTCTGCAACCCATATTGAAATTGAACCATTCTATCCATGGTCCGTGTGCATGGGAAGTAAGACCCATCATCTAGTGCAAAGGATTTCACACCATCATGCCTAGAATGCGAGTCCCAAACTATTATTACTCATATAGTTGGGATGTCCATGCTTGCATAGTGTGGTGGTAGGACAAATACAAAACCTTGGTTAGCCACTAGCCTAACAAAAAGAATAATTGGGATAGCTTTGAACTTGTATACTAAGCATACTTTGTATCATTTATAGGAAATTATGGAGTGGGTGGTAATGGTATGTAAATAGAGAGAAAGGAATCTCTATTATAATTAGATATGGGATTGCCTCGCCTTGCCCACTCCATCACGTGCTTAGAGTCCCCTTCGTTGTAGATATGACATGTCAATCATATGATCTCAATCTGAGTGCCAATGTATGAAGCTGTTAAAGTTCCAAAACGACTGAATTACCAATGTCTGAATTTGTGTAGCTGTAGTGTTGTAAGTGCTAGTCAAGTTGAAGATAACCAATGATGCTACTTAGGGCCTGTTTGTTTGATGGTTATTGAAATAATAGGATTTCTAAGCAACCTTTTTCACCAAAGGGACTATAAGTGAAAGTTTAAATGTGAAATACACACAATTGGTGATAAACTAATCTCTCCTTTATGATTACTGGTTGTTCACCTTAGTAAATTAACTCCTAGGAAAGAGATGGTTCCATCTAGATCCCTACTAAGAAATGATTTAAGATATATGATATTCCTCTTATCTTCATGAAAAAATTTCTCTTCTTGCATGATTCTTCTCTTTGTGGCTCTCTAATTACTTTCTATTACAGTTGTTTTTTTTTTTTTTTTTTCCTTTTCTTTTAAGATTTTGACTACAAATATTGGCTTCAAAAGTTTGAATGCTGTGAATCATCTATTGCAGTCTGCTCCTCATTCTTGGAGTAACTATGGATATGTTTCACAATTATCTTCTAAATCCCCAAACAGGGATTTGTCTAGAAGGAGAAAAAAGAAATATTAAAAACATATTTATACTTGAATTCACTGCTGTGTCCCCAATTTGGATATGCTTTGTGTATCCAAATTGATTATATATATATAATGAATTGTTATGATCCCAATTTTGATAGTTTACATCATACTGCCTTTATCGTTAATGCCGAACGCACCTAAGTTGTTCACACACTAGCCTGCTAGTATCTTGTCCTTGTATCGCATAGAACTTTTTAGAGGCAACCTATTTGATCAATCCAAAATCCAAAGTCCAAAAACCGTTCACATATGCCTAGGACTTGTGAATTGGCATACATCTTAGTCTGTATAGTTTACATTATACTGCCTTTATAGTTAATGCTAAACACATCTGAGTTTGTCACAAGTTACTGAGGAAAGAAAATGTTCACCTGCTATTATCATACATGTTACATCATCACATTTCTAAGTCTCTCGTTCTCTGATGAGCTGGCTATGAAGCAATGCGTAAATCTGCATAATGCTTAGTATTTTGGCTCAATGTTTCAGAATTTTTGTGAAGTCCAGTCAATTATTCATTCCATAAATGTTTTGATGAAGTTTGAATTTAAAACTATCGATTTAATTTTTGAATCTTCCATAACTCTTTCTATTTTGGTGGGGACTTCTTCTCAGAAACGCACGTGGGAGAAAAAGATGAAGGAAGAGGATGCAAAAGACAAATAGGCCATGCTGGCAAAAGATGCTACATTATTCTCCCCCAGGGAAGGGTACTTAACTGCAAAGCCACTTCATCAGTTATCCTTTTAAATTACTTTTGGTTTTACCATAGAGAAAATGGCTGTTCAGTGAATAGTATTTTGTTTCAGTTTTTATCTCTGGATTTTTATCTTTGGCAGCATTTTTCTTAAATGAAAAGTGTAGTTTGTTTTCTACTTGGGAAGAAAAATATGATCTTTTGGTTGAATATTTTTGAGATTATTCGTTGATTCTCAGGAATGAGTTGTCATTCCAACACTTCACATAGATGGAAACAACCATTGTAAATTATAAGCCCCACTTAAAATATTCAAATATGAAAAAACTTTTAAAAATCACGGAAAAATATTATATAGGGTTCATAAATATATTGATGCCATATTGGACACATGGCCCCATTTGATAAGAAAACGCAACACTTAGATATAGGACCTGTCGTTAAATCTAAGAAAGGAGTTAGTGCTAATATGTGACATACACGGGAGTCACTTAGGCACAAAATTCCATACTAAAAAACGAAAAGAGTATGGTGTTCATATTTAGGCCCGGCCCGGCTTTAGAAATACTGTCCCAGGCCTGGCCCAAGTCCGACATGGGTCATAGATAACATGGTTGGAAAACTCTCCGAGTTGATTCTTGATTCTCCCGAGTCAACACATTTTCACAAAGGACGGGGTCAAAAATAGGGGTGATTCGGCCAGATCATCTCATTTTAATAAATTGTTTTATTTTGAACCAGATATATAAATCTGATATAAAATAATCAAAATTAATTTATAGGTAATTATGAATGGGTTTGGAGTCGGCAATTTTAAAAAGCTGACTAAAATGTAATTTGAAACTATTTTTTTATTTGGACTAACAAATGATGTAATATGCAATATTTTTTTATTTTATTTTCCTTTTTGAAGTACTTTTCTTGCATATATAAAATTATTAATTTGCATTGACTATTGTGAATATATGTAAATACATGTACATTTATATTTTGTGAGTAATGGGTTATTTTTTAAATATTTTTACACTATTTAAGATAAAAACACAATTCTCTCGAGTTTCCGCATTGACTCCATCTTAATCAAGTTTTTTACATTAGACAAGTCGAGGCCGAGTCATGAGTTTTCCAACCTTGGTAGATAATAAACCATAACGTTTATCCCATTTTAAGTCGTCGAACAGTTGGCCACTTTTAAAAATTAAGAAAATTTTGTACTACTTGAAATTCTTACATGACAAAATGTTAAATGATAATTGAGGAAGCTAAAGTCCCACAACTAAGCCGTTGGGCTGGTTGACTCTCTCCATATTAGAAGTCTAGGATTGCCAGCTGTAGTGTTTTTTTTTACTCCTTGTTATGGGCCAACCTGATGTATTGATCAAAGCTCGTTCACTGTGCTTGGTGTAGTGAGAAGCTCAGAGCAGATAAAAAGGCAGATCCAATTTTCTGGACCATATGCATAGAATTCATAAGCTTGTTTGTTTCCATAATACATGAGAAATGATGCATTAAAATATTTTTTCATGTTCATTTTTGAAAATTCACCTTTTGTCTTCATTTTTAATCACCAATGGCATTAATCCCATGCATTCAATTCCTATGTATTGATCAAGGCTCATTCACTGTGCTTGGTGTAGAGAGAAGTTTAGGGCAGATAAAAAGGCAGATCCAATTTTCTGGACCATATGCATAGAATACATAAGCTTGTTTGTTTGCATAATACATGGGAAATGATGCATTAAAATGTTTTTTCATGTTCATTTTTTAAAATTCTCCTTTTGTCTTCATTTTTAATCACCAATGGCCTTAATCCTATGTATTCAATTCTTATGCATTGTTGTGCAAAGAAACAAGCCGTGTAATGTTACTAGGGTCTGTTTGGGTTTGAAACAAGGAGACATCATTGTCATATCTATAAAGAGTTGGTCGGATGAATTTTACTTTTACACCAACTATATTATCGCGCATGTTTCTTGATTAGAATTTCTTACAAGAAATTTGGCTGTCACTAGAACTCTGAAATTCCTCTCATAATTTTCTTTTTTAAAGTAGAAAATCAAGAATCCCAGCATTCTCCCAAAATCAGGTGTTCTCAAATCCCAACAAGCATTTGTAATTTTCAAGAATCTGGAATTCCATTGGCTTACTGGTGGAACTTTGGCTTTCTCAATTATCGGAGATTTTGTTATGTAAAAAACTCAAATTCTTGTTTTTTTAAAAGGTGACCAACTGTTCTACTATTTATTGCATTTTGTGACCCAAAGCATACTGATATTGGCTGAATAGTGATATACATATTGGTAGGATCCCATTATCACAGGATAAAAAGTAGTTAGAAATTTTGATTCAATATCAAAATACTTGGGATAGGCCAAAATTCACTCTCAATGTGAGTGATCAATTCAAAAACTCTGAACAACTAGGCCCAATGCGAAGGCAAGCTAAGTATAGCTGTTCCAAATGAGAAGATCTTATGCTTATTGTTTCTTTAAAAAAAAAATTGATTAGAATTACAACTTTTTATTTGCTGGGATACATTATTAGAACAACTAATCTAAAAGGTGTCAAACCCTGCAAATAGTAATCATTAAACCAGTTGTTTCTCGCTTCAAAATTTGCACACTAGATTTGCATCAATGCCGTGAAGATTGTAGGAAAATTATCAATCTTCTTGTTAACTGACTCGCACTTGCATCACCCATGACAATCTTCTTTAACTGATGTTGTCGAGTCTGAGTCCTTCAAATTAACTCCAAGGGGTAACTCAGTTGGCCTAGGACCACAGTTTGCATCCAAAGATTGTAGGTTCGAAACTTCACACTACCACATTGAAGCTAGAGGGAAGTTTACCATGCTTCCCTCTGAGACCGGAGGGATTAGTCCAGCCCAAAGGGTTTGGGAACCCTTTGATAGCAAAAAAAATAAATATAAAATAAATATAAGTCCTTCAAATTGCTTTTACCAAGACACTAAGGTTCAGTTTGGCAACTCTATTTTTCCCCCCTTATTGTCTTAAAATTGATTGATTCCGGTTTTAGCATGTTTGGTATGAGCTTTTACTGTGTCCATTTCATATGGCATTAAGACAAAAAGTGTCTGTTTCATGAAGTCCCACAAAGTAGCAGAATCCAATTTGACGAAGTGGTCTGAAGCGGGTAGACATGTTGCTACAATGTTATGGACGTCCTCCTAGGACAGTCCGGTTTTTCATTTTTTTTTTTTAATTTATGGGACCCACAACCATGATCCACACCGTTAGAAATATTCGGAAGGCCCAACACGGCCACATGTCCAAATTTCAGCCGTTGATCTTTCTCGAATATCGAGATATTTGCAAAAAACCGTGAGCCATTTGATGTAATATTCCGAACATTGTGGGCCCCACAATCAAGATCTGAACCGTCCATCCTCTTTGAAAATCTACAAATAGCTATGGGATCAAGTTTAAGGTGTTAACTCATTATAGATATTGAGATATTTGTTAAAAAGCATGAACCATTAGATGTAAACAAGCTCTCTCTTTCATATTACTTATTGTTATTCCGGTTTTTATGAATTCTAAATTATACTAGGCCACTAAATGAAGATCCAAACCGCCTATAGTCATTAAAATGTGGAACACGTGTTTGAGATAAAATTTCAACCTATGGATGGTCACAAATCTTGAGATATTTGCAAAATGCCCAGACCATTAGATCTATTTTTATATGTGTCTTACCAAACAGTGTATTTTTAAAATATCTATATCTTACCAAACAGTCTATTTGTAAAACATCAATTTCAAACCGCTCCATTTGAAATAGATCTATATCATACAGATCTGTTTCGTAAAGATAAGATTTGCCAAACAAGCCCTAAAATTATATTGACACCACATATTTCTATTGAATAGCACAACTCCTACCACATACAAATTTTTGCAAACAACTGAAGAATTGAGTTGGGCAAGAAATTACACCAATCAGGAAAAACAAAACTTATGAGGTCTCGTGTCAAATAGGAGATAAGCGCACATGAAATGCAAGGTCTCGTCTCAAATAGTAGATAAGGGCACATGAAATGCACAACTGAAGAACAAGTTTGGATGGTGGAGCACCCAGTAGTTGATTAATGCAGTTCAGTTTTGACATATATCACTCTAACTGTGACTGGTCCTCACTTTGGAGGATTCCTTGGTGCTGATTCGGCTTGTTCGATGAGGAGTCGTCAATCCATTCCATGTTTGGTTAGCAATATGGTATTAAAGATGATTTCTTCAATCCATGTCTGGCAAATATATCAAAATCCAAAAAAAATAAATTTGACAAACATTTCTAAAAAACATAAAATGCATGTTCATCTTAATTAGAACATTAACTCTAAATTATTGAAGCTTCCAACCACACGATCATAATAACAATGTTGATCATCCACTCTATCACAATGCATTACTGCCAGTTGGGATCGTGCGTTATGATAATGGGTACTTTGTAAAACCTTCATTTTTTTGCATAATTCCATTGGCACAAATGTAAAACCATTGTTATAGAATGAAGTGTAAAGCAAACTTTTTTGGATCCATTAACCAATAGCAATAGTATTTGCGGCTTGGATCTATGGAGTACAAATTAAAAAAAAAAAAAACATAATGACCTAAACCCATTCAAGTTGTCACAAAGCATTCAATCAATCACTGTCTGGCCATGTCCCCCATTATTGTGCTAAGCTCAGACATAACTCACATACATATATATATATATATATATATATATATAGGGAAGGCCTCTCCTCAGCTCACACACGTGGGGCGGACTTGCTGAGTTAAAAACGGAATGACTAAAGGCAAAGCCCCAAACTTGAATCTCCCGCCCACCTTCTTTTCTATCCCGCCTCTTCTTTGTAGAAATGAGGGGAAAAAACAGAGAAACCCTCGATTGCTTGCAATATAAGGATTTTTTATAGTCGGCCTTTTCTCTCTCGTTCGATAGCAATACAAATCTGGATCTCTTGTCGGCGTTTTCTCTCTCAACTGATAGCAAAACGACTCTGGATCCACCGATTCCCTTTCCACAGGAATAGAAACAAGTAATGAAGCAACAGATGCTCGACCATCTTCTCCGGCGACGACATATCTGCGGACACCCTCTTGAGTCTCAGCCAGAAGAACCCTATGCTTGACCGCCTGCCCTTTTTCTCACTACCGCCCTGTTTTTCAAAAACCACAGCCATTGTGAGATCAGATCTGCAACAGACAGTTGCCCATAGTGAGATCCAATCTGCAACAATTAGTGTCTAATCATGAGTTTCCTTCCATTTTTTAATGATTTCCATCTCTTTATGGATGATCATCCCCTCTTCATGGACGATCTGCAACAGCTAGTGACCAACTCCCTTATTAATGACTCATGCTTCTTGCTAGCTTTATTGAAGAAGAAAGGTCTCCTTGTAAATTAGGTTTGGGTTTAAACACATGGGTTTTGTTTGATGCGCATCGAGAAAGTTTTGATTGATATGGTGAAGGTGTGAAGACATATCCCTCGATACCTGGTTCTGGGCATTGGACTTAGTGGAACTTATTCCTCACAACATCATTTTCTAAGCTACAGGATCATCCACAAAGTGGGTCATCGTGAAAAATCAGTTCCAATTTTCTGATGCAAGACCTCGTTGTAGAAAGTGATAACAGCCACATTTGATACCAGTGGATGAAAATAACATGAATGTGGGAACTTGTTACTAGTTATATGATTTCATGCATTACAAAATCTATGATCTCTACATTTCAGATTTTTTTTCTTACTAGATAGGATAATTGGTTTTGTGGTCCAAATTATGGTCACTATGTTGAATGTGGGAACTTGTTACTGGCTATATGATTTCATGCATTACAAAATCTATGATCTCTATATTTCAGATTATTTTTTCTTACTAGATAGGACAATTGGTTTTGTGGTCCAAATTATGGTCACTATGTTTTTAGGCTGCATTTTCTTCTTTCCTTTTCAAACATGGATTTCAGCTATTGTTCATAAGAAATAGTCTGAAAATCACCACTCTGCATTTTGTTCTTTAATGGTGAAGATTCCCACTAAATTGTTCTTTGAAGAAAATCCAAGATATTCTGGATTTTATACCGTACTCTTTGATTAAATGCAATTCCTTTCACATCTGATTCATCTTTATTTTCCTTCAAACCATGACCTTCCATTCCATCCTACCTTTATGATTAGATCTATTTTCATAAGTTTATTAATTCCTTGCCTTATTGTGGCAATTTTCTTTTATCTTGCAGTAAATTAACTTTTTCTCATGTTATTCGTCGTCTTGCTTTCGCTCATGTTATTCATCTTCTGTTTGCCGTGAAAATGTACGTAGGAAAAAAGAGGCTGTGGTCAGTTCATTTGGAAGGATGGAATTCTGTCAAGATATATACTTAATGCAAATTAAGAATGAGGACAAAATGATGGTTGGAACGGCCATTTAATTCTGATTGTGAGAGAGTGAAAATGGCCATGTAATTCTGATTGTGATTATTCTACTTTTTGCAGCGTATTTGTAGAGTAGAAAAGCTCCACATTAATTGAATTGATGTAAATTACACTTGTAATCCTGATCATAATTAATTTTTTGTGATTGTACACTTTTGTAGAGTAGAAAAGCTCCACATTTATTCTGTCTCTCTCTCTCCACCAGGCTGAGAGGGAGGGATCCAGACCTCTTTTTTTTTTTTAATTTTGCTTCTGATCCCTCCGCCAGAGCGAGCTTGGAGAATCTGAAATGTGTTTTTGTGTTTATGATTTTTTCTATTGAAGTTTCAGAGATGGTTCTTGGTTTCAAGCTTAGGGCTTTCAAATTCGGGGTTTTAGGGTTTTATAATGATAGATTTTGGAACCAAGTATTTTTGGATTCTCAATCTTTAGATCTGTGATGTGGTTTTCATGTTATAAGAATGTGTTTTCTGAAACTGTGTTTTTAAAATTGTGGAGGTAAGAAATATAATGAGCCTTGGAGCACATTGAGAGAGGAGGATTTGGATGCAAATGAGTGCTTGATTCAAATGGAGTATTGTGTTCTAACAGTGAGATTGTCTTTGATTCGATAGAGTTTAAGAGATGGAAGAGGGTGTGGAATAGGAATTAAATGATTTAACAGATGGGTCGTTTTTTTTTCTGTATCTTTTCTTACCTGGGTCATTGCAATGGCTAATTTTCTGTTGTAAACAACATTTTCTGCTTTGTGCACGACATTAGGGCCTGTTTGGATAGGGAACTAATGGAATGAAGTGAAGTTAAATGAGGCCCAACGGTTATAAATTTCAACTCATCGTTGTTTGGATCGGGCTGGCCTGACAGATGAAGTATTCTGGTCGGCCCACGTGGATCCCATTTCACTTCAACGCAAACCACTTCGGTTTCTCTGGGTGAAATCGATTCTACTCCCTCTCCTCTCCTCTACTCTCACTTCAACGCAACCGTCTGCAACTTGATCTCTGGTAGTCTCTCTCTCCCTCTCTCTCTCTCTCTCTCTCTCTCTCTCTTGATAATGGGTGACGATTTCTGGTTTCTAGACACGGTTTGAAGGATTGGATTAGGGCTTACGATTTTGTTGCAGGGTTCTGGTGGATTAGGTTCAGTTTGGGGTTCGATTGAATCGTGGTGGATGTTCGCTGGGTTTAAGGTTTGGGTCTGGTTTGGTAAGGGGAAAGGGGTATTAGGGTTGGGTTATTATTTGATGAGAGGGTTTGGAATTTTCGAATGCTGGGTTTGGAATGATTTTGGGGTTTTGGGATAGATGGGATTGAAGGACTGGTGAGGTTGTAGGGTTTGGAGATGGGGTGGGTGACTAGGATTGGAACAATTTGGGACGAGTGCAATCGTTTGGGGGGTTTGGGTTTCGGCAGTTGTGGTGAATGAGACTTGGTTTAGGGCTGATTTGGTTGGGTTTGAGGTTTTGAAGAGGATACAGGGTAATTACGAGTGCCACAGAGGCACAGCAGTTCACAGCTGGGAGTTTCATTGGTGGAACTGGTTGGTTTCGGAAGCTGGTTGTTGCATCTGAATTGCAATTCGTCCGAATCTAACTCCAAGTTCTGGGTTTCTTTCTTTTTGGCCATGGACGATAGCCCCCTTTGCAGTTTCTTCTTGCAATAAGGAAGTGACTCCATTAATGGGTTTGTTTCCAGCTTCATGATCAGAGCAATGGCTTCTTCTGATTCTTTTATAGATCTTTTCTTTTTGTTTTTTTTTTTGGAAACAAATTGGAGGTTTGAGTAATGCTAACTGTAAAAAAGAAATTGGTTTCTCTCTCTGTTTTTTTTTTTTTTTTTAATGGTATGTACATATAGTTCTGAACTCTGATACAGTAGTGTTTTGAGAAAGATAACTGTTTTTGTTAATCTTATTATTGTTTGATGTCCTAACTCTTTAATTCTGTACTCTCTCTTACAGCAGTGTTTGAGGAAATGACAACTGTTCTTATTAATCTTATCGTTTCATGTACCATCTCTTTAGTCTTGGACTTTGATAAAGTTAAGGAGAAGACGACTGTTTTTGTTGATCTTATTGATTCATGTCTTATCATTTCTTCTTTTGGGATTTTTTTTCCCTTAACTTCTTTAACTTGCAGAAAACTACTGTTTGTGATGAATTCTAAATTCCAGTCACAGCTATTTGGTGAGCCATCTCATCTTGCTTTTTAATGGGTCTTTTTGTTTCTTTAGTTTAACACCTAAAACAGGAGACTATCATATCATCCTTCTTTAATGGGTCTGTAAATAGCAAGAGATAGAGAGGGGATTTGGAAACATGGATGGGTTTTAGAAGTGTAGATAGATGAAGATAGTTTTAGCATAATGGGGAAAATAATCTGTTTGGGGAAGGAGATTGGTGGAGCTGAGCTGCCACTGCCATCACTGTTTTCCTTTCTTTCTCTACTCCACTGCTTCTGTTTGTCCCTTTTTTTTTTTTTTTTTCCATTATCGTTTTTAATAGTTTTGCTCTGCTTGTTTTGATAATGGCTGTCGCTATAGCTCTTCCATGGCAAAATGGAAATTTTGCCTCGCTCTGGAAACTTTACCGTTGATCTTTTTTAGTTTAGCAAGAGACCGTAAAGGTGGGTCTTTTTTTCTGCGATGCTATGTTTTTAAGATGCAAAACATATCCCAAGTTTAGACAAAAATAGTGTTCTACAAATGCTACACAACGTTTCTTATGGAAATTCCCCTTGTTTGAAATTCCTATGAGAGGAGCATCATAAAATTCTTGTTTAAGGGAGACACCATTTGAGATTTCGCCAAATCACTTGCAACCAAACAAGCAAGAGTCACATGAGTAACAGGAGCTCCATGTGATTCGTATCTTGCTTTGCTAAATTTGTAAAGATTGAATTTTTTTTTTTTTTTGGTTTGTGTTTCTAAATGTAGCATTCAGCTTGAATACATTTTTTGCTTATTATAGTTTTGGTAAACAGAAGATTGAAATATAGCTATCTGAAACTTGCATGTTAAGCTTGAGACAAGCAGACCCAAAAGAGATGTGGAGAATGCATGTATACTAGGATAACTGATAAGTCCATCAACTGAAAACTTCAAACATGTGACAAAATCAAAGAATGAAAACAAGTAAACAACCATACAAAAAAAGTGGGTATGTCAGGAGCCTTGACAGTGTTTCAGTAGTTACTTTACTGGTAACAAGATACATGGATTGGATTAGGGGCCTTAAAGTAGACCAAGCCAACCAAACCAGATGGCAAGATGTAATACAAAATGGAGATCTTTATATCTTTCTAGTACCTACCTAGACAATTAAAAATGATTGAAGTTTAACTGAGGTTAAAATAGCAATTTAACCCATCTTGTACGGAGGATGCATGGTCAGATAGGGATGATATAATAATACTCACTTTCTACTTGATTTCTGTTAATAGTATAATTTGAGTGTGCTAAAATCTGCTCTGTTGAATTGTTTTAGCCGTTTATTTTGAAAGTACTAGTAAGAGCACAACTTCTATTTGCACACACAAACTATATAATTAAGCCTTTCTTATTCAAGAGCTGCAAATGTTGACTGTTGATGGATGTGGGTCCTATGAAATATAGGGTGTGACTTGATCATTACTCTAAATTTCTGAAATAGTGTGTTTTTGTAATTTCTTTGTGATTTAACTTTTTCCTTCTGGTGAGGTGATTGGTCATTGGATCAACCAAGTTTATGGAAGGAGTAAGGAATTCTTGGCACATTGTCACAACTAGAATAATAATCGGTCATCTTTGGGTCTTGTCACAACTAGAATAATAATCTTAGTTGTTTAAAAGAGTTGGGCCATTCACTTTCTAAAATACAGACCCCTACAAAACACTTTAGCAGCAACCTTTCCTAATACATCTGAGAGACTTAAATGCACCAAAGATGAAATAAAACTGTTTGTTTCATATTCTGCATGACTAAACAAATGATAGTTTATTTCGATTGCCACAATGGACATTTTGATCTATTTGCCTGCTATAGATTCAAGCCTTTAAGCTTATTTGGAATGCATCAGTTTTGAGTGGTGATCCATGAAAATTTGAGTGTGCTGGGTAGTTTTTACTAGCTTTGCTTTGCTGCCCTTTTTTTTTTACTCATCTTCTGAAGTTTTCAGTGCTGTGGTTCTCTGAGATGTTTGTCATGCCCTATAGGATTGTTTTGGTTTTAGTAATGATTTCTATGGGTACTACTGGACATGATTGTTTAGCATAAGGAATTGTAGGGATCCTTGAGTTCTGCTTTGAATACTCTCCAAGCTGATCCTTTTTTCAGCAGCTTAGCCTAGGGTAGCATTCTGATTTCAGCAGCTTTCTTTCCTGCATTGGGTGGTCGCCCACGTTTGACATAATTTTGACAGACCAGGTCTCGGTTATCATCCCCTTGCTGAAAATTAAGAAGTTGCACAAGGTAATTCTATATCCTGCTGTGTACTCTATGTAAGGGGCTTTACATGTTGCTTATAATTCTTATACAGCTTTTGTCTAGGCAGATATTGTTCTATTGCCATTTTCCAGACTTGTTACTGGCACAACACACCACTACACTTAGAAGGATTTACAGCACACCAATTGATTTTATTGAGGAAAAAACTACTGGTCTGGGTTCATCTTAATTCTTTTGCCATTGATCAAATGCCCATGCAGAAACTGAAATTTATTTTGCCATGACAAAAGTTATTCCACAAGCCCAATTATTCAGTTTTATGTGTGTCTGAATGTGAATGTTATCTGTGGTTGTGCCTTCAATACAGATGCAATGATTTGATACAGTTATGAACTATGAAGGCTAACGCATTCGCCCACTTCCAATTTCTCATATCCAATTTAATGGTTGCTGAAATACCCATCAGCTTGAAGGGGACTCTTGACAAAGATATCATTGTTGCTTGTGGTGTTAACCGTTTCTACTGCTGTAACCAACTATGTTTTATAGTTTTTCATGCACATAGTTTTTGATGATTCTGTTAATTCAGTAGTAAAAGTTCTTCTTGAATCTATATATTAGTTCATGTACAAATTAGTAACAAATAATTCTTTTTTATACTCTGTTCCTTAATCTCTCTCTCATTCTGCTTGAATGCCTCAAACAATAAAATAATCAAACTACATTAGGCTGCTCATTTGTGTGAGAAATCCACAGGATGTTTGATGAATATATGGATCTTAATTAGCTGAGCCAAAAATGGTAGTTGTTTTTTTAGCATTTGTATCATGTTTGCCAACTTGATTGTTAGATTATATTACATCTGCTGAGGCATCCAAAGTGAGGCTTTTTATTTTTACTTTTTATGTTTAGGATCTCCTGTGTTCTTGGCTCCTACTAGTCAAATAGGTTTTTAAATTCAGATTTATGGTTAGTGTAGAATTCTTAGATTTGATAGAAATATATGCATTTCCCTTCTTATGTCATTTCTAGTAATGATGATATTGGTTGCAGAGCCATGTGCTCAACAGTAGCATGAAATCAGACTATCAGCATATGGCACTTACAGTACCTTTCTGTGCAGGGGAACCAGCCATCAAGTAGCAACCAAGGCAGCGAGTATCATCAAGATCATGGCTGACTTTGTGCTTCTCTATGTTTCCTTTGCTTTTAATAGAGATTCTGTAACTTTTACTTAGAAGCCCAAGTGGCTTCTGTTATGGGACTCAACTTTTTTGATGTATCTAACCAAGGTGGCAAACAAGACTCTAGATGCTGTCCTTGGCTGGTTCTAGTAGGATAGTATTGCTTCCTTTCTTTTCTTCTTTTTGTTACTTGACTTTAAAAAAAAAAAAAAATGGTACTTTGATTAGTGTTGAGGGCGTGGGTATATTGATGGTTTCGCACAAAATTACATGACATGGTTATTAATTAATTTAGGTGACGTTATTAATTATTATTGCTTGATTGTCTCTCAGAAAAGGCCATTGAAGGATCTCTTTTTAATTTTTTTTTCTAGCCTTTTTGTTACCTGCATGGGGTCAAATGCTGATGGAGGCATAAAAAAGATGATATTAGGCGTGTCCATGAATATTAATATTATATGGGACCTATTGAAACGATCCCATGAAGTGTTCGTAAGAAAGAATAAAAGAGAGCTTGTTTTTCTCTATGTTCCCATTTTCACTTTACTCATAGGTATCCAAACACATATAAAGTATTTTAGATTTCACTTTATACAAAGCAACCAAACAGAGTGAAGTGAAGTTAATTTAATCAACTTCAACCTACTTCACCCCACTTCACTTTTCATGTGAAATTCACTCCACTTCACTCTACTCATCAATTATCCAAACAGGCCCTTATGTTTTTGGTTTGGACAGATGGTATCGTCTTCACTTTATCTCATTTTTATTTTTATTTTGGGTGGATTGATGGCATATTATTCCTCATGCTAGCATAGCATCACGATCCAATCCAACCAACCAAAAGTATCTTTCATCTAAGATACAAATCTCAAAGTGTCTTTCATCAAACAATTGAATTGTAAAGTCCTTATGTATCAGTTGCAAGACCACCACCAATATTGTTCCTAAAATCATTTTTTTGCCATGATATCGACAGGATTCTACTCTTACCATTTTTTCATTTTAAAGATAAAAAATTTAAAACGAGAAATTGTGCCACGTGTAATGCCACTTTTGATTAGACCACAAACATATTCATATGTATTTGATCATCATATTCGTATTAAGGGATTATGAGAACAATTGCTTTAGGAACTGTTTGTTACAAGCACCCATGAAACGTGTCCCGGTCCCAAAAGTTGACATGAAACCTTGGTGCACTGACAAGATATTGTGACATTTGTGATATCACCAGGTTAAACAAAATCTGAGAAAATCTAAATCAATTCACACATCTACAGTCCACCTGCTTGCAAACAAAAATCATGTTAAATAGAAGCAACTTACATTTCTAGATGTACTTCAATTTGCACTGTTAATGTTTGGATGCACAACATCAAAGCCAAAAGCTCATATAAAGGTCCCAGATTCATCTCAAGTGAATGCTACAGCTAGATTCGAT
This sequence comes from Cinnamomum chago, assembly GCA_038049695.1. Lineage (NCBI taxonomy): Eukaryota > Viridiplantae > Streptophyta > Magnoliopsida > Laurales > Lauraceae > Cinnamomum > Cinnamomum chago. The sequence continues at coordinate 20,504,396 of CP142462.1, read as the reverse complement.
CCATTCTCCCTACAGACACATTCATGCTCTCCCATACACCCAATAAGTGTTCTGAAACATCACCTATATATATGCTATGATTTGAATTTTTCAAAAAGACCGGTTTTACGTACTGGCTACATATACCAACTGAACCATCAAGAGTGGAAGTTCTCTCTTTGATGCGTACTGAAATTTAATTTAAACAGCTTTTGAAGTTCGGAAAATCTGAAAATCCTAATTTTTTACTCTTAAGAACTACTAGATAAGGAATAACTCTAAAATATTTTGAAATCCATTTTTGCTAAATCAAAGATTAAACAATAGATTTCCCTAATAGTAAATCAGATACCAAAGAGGCCCCTTTATGACAGACATCTGATCATTGATTCACTCATCTCATATATACCCGTGTCATGAAATATACTTTTTTCTTCAAACAGAAATCTGACAAATTTTATATCATAAAGTTTCTTAAAAACATTTCATAAAATAATTACAATCAGACAAATTGAAAGTATCAAATCGAGAAAGACTCTCTTGGAGAAAGGATTCCATCTCTTCGTAGTTTGTATAGTAGACAGTTGGGTCCCCAGCAGCTCAAGAACATCACTTTCATCAATGATTCTTCTAATTTCTACTAAGAGGATGATATGAGAGATGTTGAAACTCTATTCAGTTGTGGAGAAGAACCCATGTTCTGCTTTGCTTGCTGATGTAGAGATCTGACATAATAATTCCATTAGAAAAAAAAAAAAAAACGAATCATGTTTTGAAAATAAATAAAACAAAGCTAATTGTGTTTTCCCACCTGCAGAAACAGTCCTCAACCCTTTATCACCCTCTTATCTATCACATGGTCATTATGATAAAAAAAAAAAACCCATTGAAAACAAGAAGAGTGAACATGACATTTTTGCTAACAACCGAGAGAGATAGAGAGCGGGCATTCTAAAAAAAAAAAGTTGGGGGAGAGATAGAGATGGAGATTGAGAAAGATAGGGAGAGAGGATGAAACCCTCAAATAACCCCAATTCACCTGCCCTCTATTTCAATCCAAACCTTCAAAATCCCCATCCCAAATCCTCCATTTCAACCCAAACCCTAAAATCCCCAGTCTTAAAAACAACCAGAAAAAAAAAAGGGCAGGTGCAGTGGGCAGGCCCCCTGCTTGCGGGAGAGAGATGATCGTGACCTGGGGTTGGGGCAGGGGGCTGGGTGCAGGAGAGAGATGATCGTGACCTGGGATCGTAATCCCTAGGTTGCAGGGGGCAGGTTGATGGGCGTCTGATCTTCTTCTCTCTCTTCCTCTTGGCCTTTCTATTCTCTGAAAACAAAGAAGGCTCAAATCGAAAGGCAGGCAATGGAGGGAAATGAAAAGCCCCCTTTCCTTGCTTCTTTTCGTCTCCTTGTCAAAAGGGCGAGAGAGGTGCGGGAGGGATCTTGGCCAAGGGGATGGTTGCTGGAGAGAGATGATTGTGACCTGGGGTTGGGGCCGGTGCCTAGCTGATGGACGGGAGAGAGAGGCAGGTGGAGAGAGAGCTTGGGATAGAGGGTCGATATGGGAGAGAGAGCTTGGGAAGGAAACGGGTTTTGAAAAACTTTTCTTTTGATTTGGGCCTTCGGATGGAGGGGGGTTTGAAATGTTTTCATTAGAGTGGGCTTTTTTATTTCAAACTTTTAACCAAAGCACACACGTGTTTGGTCTAGTTTGAGCGGATCTTCTCCTCAGCATGAGCTGAGGAGAGGCTATATATATATATATATCCAAGTGAGGATGAGTTGAGCAAGACCACGAACTTGCAAAGTAGAAAAGGAGCGCAGGAATGAATAACCAAAGAGATTTGGGCAATTGGGAAGAGATGAGCTGAGAGAACCATGGGAGGTAGGAGATTTAGATGAGGAGATATTTGGGCAGAGAGTTCATTTAGTAGGGAATTAAGAGCTCCTCTTATACAGTTATACCCAACCTTTAAAATCATGGCGGGTGCAAGACACCCAAAAAAAACCACCCCATGATTCTGCTCGTTAACAAGCCTCCAATCAGACCTAGCAGGGCTCCTGCTTAAGTTCTTCACACCGTACTACTGATTGGACCCAAGGGCGGACCCACGCAATTCAACTATGGAGGGGCTACATGTAAAATAAATATTGAAAAAAGGTATTTTTTCAATTGGACCCATCATGACCCAGCGAGTGACAATGAATAGTGATATGGATATTAGTAGGGTGATAAAATGGGTTTTTATATCAGACCTAGAGCCCCTAATAGAAAATTTGATTTACTGGGAAAGGGCCAAAATCCACTCTCAATGTGGTCAACCTATTCAAAAACTCTAATTGGATACATTATTAGACCATCTCACCTAAAAGGCTGAACCCTGTAAATAGAAATCTTCAAACAAATTGTTTCTCTGTGAAAATTTCCAGAAAAGCATCTTCAAAGAGTTTTGTAAGTAATTATTATTACTCTGTTTTTCAAAACAAGAGGGCCCCAGCCAGATTAATCCCTATGGGCCTAAAGAAAGTAGGGTAAATCTCCCCACGTCGAGATATTGCAGTTTCGAACCCATGATGCTGACACAACTATAAATGATGGTAGACAAAATAAAACATAGGCTTCCAACATTAGTTATAAAACAATCCTCTTCAACTGAAGTCGTCCGAGCCCTTCAAATTGCTTTTTTTTTTTTGACCAATTTACATGTTCTGACAACACATCCATCAATTTAACAGCACAATCCCGATTTCGTGTAATTTTTGCCAAAATTGAGAAAAACAAATTCAATTTCTAACTCTGAACGAAAAATCATTACACCAATCCGCCCAAAAAAAAACAATATAATGAGGCAATAAGGATAAGGCCAAAAATAGGAGATAAGGCCCCATGAAATGCAAAGTGAAGAATGGGCTTGAATAGCACCCAGTAGTAAAGTAATTTTGTTTTATTTATTTACTATTATTTATTTCTGGTACATAACGCTACACACACTCACACTCATAGTTTTCAAAATCGAAATCGTATCGTGAGTCCTTCATACTCATGAATCGAATCGAATCGCGAATCGTAGGATTTTTTCGTTTTCTAATAAAAATAAAAAATAATTAAAAATTAAAAGAAAAGGGAAAAAGTAATTATTCATGACCATCCATTTTCCCATTTATAATAGTATAAATATAATAACAAGTAAGTCTTTCATACAATTATATCAAGAACATCATGACATATATTAATATATATATATATATATATGAAATAAATGATGTGTAAATAGTTAAATAAGTTTAAAGTATCAATATATAATTTTTATTATCTTTAAATCAAAATATAAAAATAAAACAAAATCCAAACTATCAGTAGGATATCTCTTAAAGTTAAGAAAGTGTTCATGAAAAAAAAAAAAAAAAACCAACATAGATTAAAAAAAGAAGAAAATATAGTCAAGCACCATACGTACAGTCGAATGCTTTAGTTAAATGTATGTTCTTTATTCATCTTTAAAACATTATCAAAGGTGTAAAAAATTCTTATGAGGTTTTATTAACTACTAAATAACCTTTTAAAAATACAAGCAATAAAAGAAAGAAAAGAGTTAAAAGATTATTAATATTATCATATTGGTTGTATCCATTCTTACTTAGTCGAATCCCTTGAATTGTAAGATTCAATGAAACGAGTATTGAATCGTAGGATTCACACTATAATCCTAAGATTCATTTGTAAATAGGATTCATTACATAGACACGAATTGATTTCCTTAAGATTCGGAATACGAATCATAGGAAATTGATAACTATGCTCACACTACCCAAAGTCCCTATCCAAGAGACCCAAGGATAGATCCCTAGTTGTATCTGTGGATAGGGAGATGCCTCACTGCTGGGCTACCAGTGGTTGTATCCAAGATATTTTTTATATGCCTCTGAGTGAATTTCTAAATTATTTAACCTAATGAAGTTTGTGCACCCATACTGTTGTTCCTATTTGATAGCAAACAGAAACTTGTATTCACCAGATCAAGCAAGATATATTATGAAACACACTAAGGTCGCTTCTTCCTTTGTGTTGCTCTTATACATTGTTTATACGGCCAGTAGTCAATTTCACAGCACTTGATAAAACCTAGCGAACAAATATTGTCCTTCTTGTAGGCCATAGTTCTGAATTGTTCAGTACCATCCAGAAATGCGATATAGATCAGATCAGTGTGACCTACCAATAAATGCAACTTTGGATGATGACTGAACTAGGTGCTTATCTACGAATTGAACAAGCCTGATATGTCATAAAGCTAAACTAATCGATCAGGCAAAGACCTAGAAGCATTTATTAAATGATACTGCAGCCTAACACGCAACTAGTGAAATGGTAAAGACATTCTTCGCCAAGGGGCAGGGTCATGGCCTCATGGGACTTGGGAGTGATGCATGTGAGGGTTGCTGTCCTGGTTTTGGTCTTGCCATAACAAATTATGTAGACCATAAAAAGGGGCTCGAGTTTCAGCATATATATACTCCTGGATGTAACAAAAATGCACAAGAGCACAAGCCACAAATAGCTTGCTCATCCTCTACAAGTTCAACGTCGATAACAATATAGAAAATAATAATCCAAACAAGGCATTTGTACACACATTCTTTCTACAGCATCTTCAGGAGGCTAAAAGATGTTAAGAACATGGGACAATTATCTAGACCAAGTTTCCATGAAGTCTAATAGTAGTAAATTTATAATAAAATAAAAGGAAGAAGAATAAAAAGAACAAAGATGGGCAAATCAAAAATTACCATGACAGCAGCAACAATAATGTAGTCCAAACAAATGTGAGAAAATACATATACAAGCCTTATAGAGTACAAAAGTTTCTCAAACACTGAGTAGAAACATACAGTTGCATTTTGTTGTGCAGGCAAGCGACCAGCCAAAACAAGTTTTGGTATTGTGAGTGCCTACAAATTTTCAGGGAAGCAATTAGAAAATATGAGTCACAAAGTGATAATTACATGCCCTCAAAAGCCATTTGAGACCAACAGTTGAAGATTATGTGGCAGTTTGCAAACAGGTCTATACCTCTGTCAATAGCGTACAAGTGCTAGCCAGCGTAAAAGCACCTCGACCAATGGGGAGAGCAGTAGTTCGTTGTGCAAGCTGCCAAAGCTGACCCTAAACGAAATTCAACAGATACAAAGATTTGGAAAGAGATTCAAAATAAAGATTTGACATATAAGAGTCATGCATATAAGTTATATTTGACATATAAGAGTCATGCATATAAGTTATAACAATCATAGACAAACTTAAGATTCCCCAGCAGAACAAAAATATTTTCAAGCGATCAGCATATCAAATTCATGACATTCACATAGCAGATTCCATTTCTTTTTCTTTTTTTTATTTGGGCTGGGGGTTGGGGGTGTACTCATTGAGATTCATATTAGGTAATAAAGACCGCCTAATCTGGTGGTTTTGAACTCAGGATGGAAATGGAATCGACAAAGCAACTCAGGCTCAGGCTCAGGCTCAGGCTTCCTCTTTCCCAAACGAAGGCCCAATTGACACTACCCGAATCACAGCCAAAACTGCCTAGATGCTCAAACACCCAATGTGATGTGAACAATGAAACAGAAACCCCCCACCATCGACCCAGGATGATGATGGATATTTTTGCAATACAAATAGAGCAATAATTTAGGTGCCTTGATATCATTACTGCCCAATGCTATCAGCATTACCATGGGCTATTAAAACCAAAGTTTATATAGAAATCCTACAGTTTTGAAAATGTATCAGATTGGAAAATAGAAGCCTGGCATTATCAGATGAAGAAAGAAGAAGAATCCAAGAGCAGGAACTGCTGAATGAATAATGCACTCCCCTTGGACTGAAATTTCCAAATCTAGGCTAAAAAGTTGGAGGCAGAGTTTGAACTCTATGGAACCAATCTCCTTGTGGTTCAGGTTTTACCAATGACCAAGCTTGAACATAACTCTAGTCTGGATGCAACTGCAGTTTGGATACAGAATAATATCCACAAGTTCTATCCAATAAACGGAAGTCCTCAGAGAGAACCTGCAATTACCACCTGTTCTTAACAGAAGTATGCTGAACCAAACCCAGATTATTCTCTCTGCCTTGATCGGCCAAGAGAAATATTCTTTAGACATGGTTGTCTACTTGTCTTCCATGCCCTGCGAAGAAAAAACACCTCCAGAAAAGAGAACATCATGCGTGACACCAAATCATTGTGATACACAAAAAATCCAGAGACTTTAAGAACCTCTCCAGTACTACAATCCCACAGCAAAATCTGCATTAATGTCCTCACAACAATCAACTCTAAGGGTTTTAACATACTCCAAGAACCCACACAAACCATTCACCACCTATATACATGTGTGGCCAGAAGCACTTTTTCTTCCTACGAGTCTTGGCAAGGGTAAAAAATGCTACAGCTTTATATGCAACTCGCTGATATATGATTTCACAGATCCATCTGGAGTGGATGGACAAACACTAAAATATGTATCCATGATTCATCACAAGTAAACAAATCTAAACAACCTTCCCAAAGAACACAAAATATGTCCTTGATTTCACCACAATCATAAAATTGACAAGCTCGACTGCCACACTCCAAACAGAGCTGCACCCAGCCCGAAACATCAACAAGACAACAACCAAACTCCGTGAACCCAATTTAAGACAGAGAAGAAAATCTAGCCAGAGAAGAAGCTAGCACACTTCACATGACTGGAGTGATTTTGTGAGTTTAGAAACTCGTTAATTGCGGACGGATCAAATGTGGTTTCCAATACCTGAGTACCTATACCACACAGAACTGAATGTTGTATGCAAAATATATACTACACACCTCATAAAAAAAAACCTCCCTACTGAGTGCATTATACTTGAAATTCTAACTAATATGTACCATTGATTACCCTCCTGGGGCAGCAAAATATCACAATATCACCAACAACGTTATCTATCCATCTAGAGTCGGCTAAAAGAGTTATATTCCAACTAAACACAAAAATAAATAAATAAGAATAAAAGACTTCATAATGGTGTGACAAAAATTCTCTGACTACTATGGGATCATCTGGATATTAGTTACAAAGCATGTAACTTCTCTAAAATCAGATGAATATGGCAACTTTGCATCATTCTACTAAACCCAACTTTTGTGAGTGTGATGTCAGCATAAATGAATCCTTCATCAATAGAGAGATAAAAATCCTACATTCAAGTAGCTTAAAACAATCCAACCCACCAACGCACCCCCTTTTTTTCTCCTTGGCCTGCATCAGACATAAATTAACAAGATTCCGAATAGAAGTGAAAAATCATAACTGCTCGATCAAAATTTATGAAATTATAGTATTTACCTCAACGCATACAAATGACTAAAGGTGGTAGGTTCTGGATACTGTGAGTTCTATATATGATCTCTCATCAATAATCTTGTAGGCATTTCTCCACAAATACTTTTATTTTATGTAAAGAAGTACATGAGTGTCATTTCATTATGAAACAGAATGTAAACCTGTTGGATGTCCTGGTCAGAGGCACTAGGATTAACAGATGTTAGAATTGCCACGGGCCTTGCAGAGCATAATAGGCGCCTAACCTGGGGAGCAAACCGTAACGAATATGCAACTCAAATTAGAGGAAATAATACAAAGAAATGGAAAAACAAAATAAATATTTTTCCTTTGGATGGTTACATTCATCTTTCTTCTCTATTTTCCGATAAAGATAAATGAGCTTAAAAAAGAAAGGGAAAAAGATACATGAGATCTAATCTAACTACCATTGAGAAACTAGCAGAAATTTGATTTAAAAAATTAAAAAGTTGATATAAATCTCCAAAAGAAATTAGCCAGCAATTCAACGGGGGAAAAGAACAAGGATAACAAATACACAAAAATACAGATACGCGAACAGTAGAACTTGACATACAATAACTTCTATAAATTAGTGAGCACATAATAACTAATATTTACTATTCGGTCCAAATATTCAGACCATTACACTTGCCCTAGCATAACTGAAGGAAAACATCATCAATCACCAGAGAAGCATTATCAACTGCCAGAGGAACAGAATCACCAATCACCACATGACTAGCACAATCATTATGCCCTTGTCATGCAGGCTCAGGAGGGCCAATTAATGAGGATCATGTGTTAGACTAGATCCCGGATTATTTAGAAAAGTTTGATCGAGCTAACTGGGTCTTGATCCTAAGTTCTGAAAGATCTACTGTGTCGATCTAAAGATCTATAGTAGGGAAGGGAAGAAGCATGGACGCTAGGATTTTATCATGGGGCCCATAGTTTCCTCCCTCTTTGAAGCTGAATCAGTATTTGGATGCAGAATTGAATCTAAACTTCAATTTGAGTTTGGATTTGAATGAGTTTGAATTTGAAATGATATGATGAGATTCTATGGGTTTAAGAATAGCATTTAAGCAATGTAAGGGGACAACTTAGATATGTTATTATTCATTTTATTTCAATTAGAGTTGTTCTTAGCACTTTTGCAATTCCTTCCCCTTGGTTTGAAATTATTCCCATAGGATTGAAGGCTATATGGTGGGTTTGGCTCCTATTTTGGTTAGTGAAACTGCTACTTCTCTCCTTACAATTGTGTGAAATTGCCGTCAGTCAGGAACCTTTGGCACTGATACCAACTAACGAAGCCAAAAGAATTGAATCCCAATTAATCAAACACCTATCACATGCAATAACAAGGAAAAAAGCAGGAGTTTCACTAACCAAAATAGGAGTTAAAAGCACCACATAGCCTTCAATCCTATGGGAATAATTTCAAACTGAGAAGGAATTGGAAAAATGCAAAGAACAGTAACTCTGAAAATAAAATGAACAATAACAGACTTAGAATTGGATGTCGCTTACATTGCTTAAACAATGTTAAAGCCACAAAACTTCATCTTCCCATTCAGATTCGAACAGAAAGCAAACACAAATTCAAACTTAAGTTGGAGTTCAAATTCCAGGCCCCATAATTCAAGCACGATGAAGTCCAAGATCAGGCAAAAGATCAGAGTCTTGTCCAAAGACAATGATCAAGCTTAATTGTTGTATCGACCAAACGCACACCAAGACAACCAGTCGCACGAATCCAAGACATTTTTTCTTGGATATTACAATTCCCCTGTGAGACTAAGAAACATCTATGCCTAAAAAATACCTTAGTTGTCCCAAATCATTAATGGCAAACTCTCTCCAAAGAATTATTTTAAATGCCTACACCTCTGGATTGTCACCTGTAACCACTGTTATCATTGACATACTCAATAAAAATGGTGATACGTACACTCCTCTTGAAAAACAAAGTACAAACTGAATGACTTCGGGATTGTCCAAATTTTAGCGTTGCTTGATTGAACATGTACATGCTGAAACATGCACAAGGCTGTTGCTCTAGCCTCTAGTTATGTTCTTCCCAAAGAGTACCACCAGAATCAAGGCAATGGACTTCCTTGATCTTTATCCTGCTGTAGCTATACCATAAATAGACTTTGTATGTTTTCTCTCCCTATTTAATCTATTTGCATTGGAACTTTTGCCTCCACTTTATCTCTTCTTGAACAAACATCCTCTCTTTTTTTTTTTTTTTTTTGACGAAAGCTCTCTGGAGTTCTCCTTGATGAAATGAAACATTGTGTTCCTCGTCTCTATCCAAATCTCGAATTGTCACAATATCATCAATCTTGCTTCTTCAATTCGAACAAAGGAATTATTCTTCCAATCTTTTTACTTGGATTCTAATATTATCAGTTTCAGAAAAAGAAAAAACCTCGCCTGCCGTGGAACCCCCAAACTCCCCCCACCAGTTAAGAGACCATCTTAAGAAAGTCCTCATCCTCAATCTACATCATTCCAAAGGAAAATAGTGGACCCCAAAGATCGCAGATTGACATTCAGAACATTAGGACTAAGATCCAAAGTAGGATGTAGAATAGCTCTAAGAGAGATCAAAGGAAACACATAGACATTCTGCAGTGACAAAGAATCTTTTAGTCATGGACAAGTCCAGTTCCTCTTGGCTATTAGTCCAACTTAAAAAGGCACTGGACATCTGTAGATCAATTAGATTGTTCTATTTAATCCAATCCGAAAATGCTCTCAAAGAAGAACCCATTCTTAAAGCACCTTTCTCCTATGACGAATACTTAATGACATTGATGTCTCCCCCAAGACACTACGGCAAACCCCATTTCCCATAATCAGGTGTAATTCTCTCGAAAATACCCAAGAACAGCCACTACCATTATCCAGGAACACTGAAACAGAAATGTCAGCCACCAAATCATCACTCTTGGTCCATTCAGACCTATACCAAACTAGGAGTATAGCTTCCAATGATCCTGCTGAGTTTTGGCCACCCAATCTAAATGCCTAAAAAGGAAGACTGGCCCGATTCAGCTATCTTCCACATTTGCAATCTTGTCTTCTTGGATTAAAACCATATCTGCATTAACAAAATAAATTAAACTTTGAGTATCACTTCAATGAAGACCCTGGCTCACGAACATTCCAGGAGATTATCTTCGTTCATCACATATTTTATCTCCCATCCCCATCGCCTTGACAGGGCTTCACCCACTCTGTCGTAAGTTATGGTAGACAGTAGATTTAACAATTCTCTCTTGTAGATCTTCTAGTTTCTACTCCATCCTTGTTCACCAAAAAACATCTAATGAACCATCATCCTAATTTCCTCTTCCGTACCACATAAATACACCCACATTGGAACCTATTTCATATTTTTTTCTCCTGAACTTCGAGAAAATATGAGGCATCAATTGCAGTAGAATTATTCCTAACAACAGCCTGTAATCAGCAGTCATCCTTTTCTTCTACACCTTGTATCTCATCTTCTTCAGAAGCGACATCTCCCAACTTTCAATCTGAAACATAGGTTCCTCCATATGCTCCTTTCAACTAGGTTGGATGTGTGTAGTAGTTACAGTAGCACCTTTACCTGCCATTATAGGACCATCTGCAGCTTCAATGTTGTCCAATATGATGCATGTTGCATTGGACTCTGAGTTTAGCTAAAGGTCACAGTATATTGGTTTTATTTGCCAGATTGAACTGGTGTATGGGAGGGCCCCAACTGAACCGAATTCAACTGGTCCTTTGGATCTCGTTGTCCAAGTATACTTTGGCCACATCTGGGGATCTGATGTGGAGTTCTGTGCAAGTCCATGTGGCAGTATAACTGGATGGACCAAGTGGAAGCCTATCAGGGATTTTATTGGAATTAACCGAATTCCAAATACACACCGTGAGATGTGAGCAACAACTAGAGGGAGTTGAAAGCTTGCAACATCTTGGATTTCTCTTTCTGAAATAGTGATGCCCTTTCACAACTGTTCCCTGCCTAGCTAGTAGTAACTATAGCCAGTGTATCACTAACATGCAAATGGCCAAAACCAATGGGATACTTCCTATTCAAGGAGATTAACCTTGTCAATCATTGGAAAATTGTAGCACCGAGAATCTCATAACACATAATTATGTTTCCATTTTTTTTAATCTTGAAATCCTCGATATGATCCTGGTTTGAATCAGATTTTTATTGTGGCCAGCACTTTTCCCACAAATCATACCATGATTTAGGGATTTTTGAAGCAGATGAACTTCCACATTGTCATTTTCCCCATAATGTGCTCCATTTAAATAATGGAGGGTGGTAGAGTCATAACAGTTTAACTTCCCAGTTTCATAGGGGAACTTCTAAAGTCCAAACGAACGTCCATAACAAATCAAATGAGCAGAAAGAAAATCATAATTGAGAATAAATTGCGTAGGTGAGAATTTCGCAGGTCAAGTTGATTCATTTTAGCCATAAAATCATACCCATCATTGATCATACCATTTGATTAATAAACAACAAAACAGATAAAATGTAAAAAATACTTGATGACACCATTCAATGCTTATAAAATGATGTTAACAAGAATGAAGTGACGTGCAAGATGAATTCACAATATAAATAGAGACAGCCACAAGCATCTGCTTGTTACAATAAAATAGAAGTCTATTAAAATATATCATTTTATGAGTCAGACGCAGTAAAGCCCATTAAAACATTTTACAAAAAAAAATTTCATTTTTTGATAGGTAATCCAGTATATTATTTGTAGAGGAAATATTCCGCTACAAACCATTCGTGACTCTTACTGCAACTGGTTCATGCCAATCTTGATGCATAAGCAATGTTAAAAATATAATTAAAAAAAAAAAAAAGAAAACTCATTTAACTCTGTGCCTGCTTGAATAAGCAGATAAGTGTATGCAGACTAAAGGAGAGAAAAACCTCATTCAACCGCAGATCACAACCAAATCGGAGCTGTGTACTGGCATTAAACATATGCTCCATCCCATCAGCCATAGACCCATCAAGAGAATCTGCATCCTCAATATTGAAACCATCCAATCCTACTGTATCAGAAATCGACGTAGGCATAGTCACTGGATGCAGATGCAGCATATACGGTACTGATGAGGAGACTAAATTCAGGCAGGTATGAGAATCAAGGTCTTTTCGATTTCTTGAGGGTCCCAAACATGTCAATGGCAAGTCCTCTCGACCAACAAGAACATATGCAGGTGCTGGCCAGTCGGCAGGAGGAGAGTTCCGGCATTTTTCCAATGCCCACAAAATTCAGCAAAAGAATGCAACCACTAATTAATCAATGAATAGTGGATACATAAACAATAGAGAACCAAAAAAAAAAAAAGATTATCTTTTTATTACTTGAGAAACTACTATGCGCTTTTTTCCTTAAGTTACAAGACTTGAATTAGATCAAACCATGAAGATAATACAACAGAGTAGAATTTGACCAAGAACCAAAACTACAGTACACAATAGGATAATTTGCAAGATGAAAGTTATTGAGCATTCATCAGCTGCATCTTGGCACATATTGAAGATGATCCAAAAATTACTCACATGGCGTAGAGGAAGCGATACACCAGCAGGAAGTAAGTCTAGCTGCTGGAGACCAAATCTTTCAGCAACCATAGCCAAGACAGTGAGCTCTTCTGGCGTACTTGCTGATCCCTTAGCAATGTTATAATATACACCTGTAGAAAGGTTCCTCCCTATCCTCTCTGATCCTAATAATAGACTGTAGAAAGAGACTATTTTCCTGCCCAAGCTTACCACAGAACTTCCATTTTTACAAATTAAAGGTGGAAGGTCATTATCATTAACAAAATGGCAGCCATATCTCAAACAAGTTTCAAGCCATCTAAACAAGCATGGTGGGACTCTATGAACAGAAGAAGGGCAAGACACAACTTTCTGCAAGAGGTAGGGATAATCACGAAGGTAATGGTCCACATAGCTTGTCTCACCCAAAGAGAAGCAATATTGCACAATAAAGTAACAAGAAGTCCCAAGTCACTGTAAACAAAATGAGAATGCAAAGTAAAAATCCAGAAGTGACAAAAAAAAAAGGCAAGTTCAAAGACATGATAAGCAATAGCGAATGAAGAATATATAAATTCACACACACAAGCGAATACATGAATATATAAAATCACACACAAGCGAATGAAAGAATATATAAATTCACACTTGCTAGTCTGAAAGAGCAGTCTGCGTATAACCTGATGTATAGACCAGAACTTTCATCAAGTTCAAAACTTGCAAACCCTTACATGGCCCACCTTGGCACATCTCAATCACAGGAATAGAGCACAATCACGTGATCTTGTAAGTCATAACAAAGCTAAAGGAACTGATTCCCAACTGTTTGTGAATCCAACCCAAATCTTCAATCAAATAGCAATTACAAGGTGAAAAGCAGTATTTTCACTTACCAATAGGAGTCAAAACCACCAGATAGGACATAGCATTCAATCCTACAGGAGTAATCTTAAACTATGGAGAAGGAATTGCAAAAGTGCTAAGAACAACAATTTTGCTTGAAAATAAAATGAATAATAATGAACTTAGAGTTGGACATCCCCTTAGGCATGCTGGAGCATGCTCGAGCTATGGCTAAAATAGGAATCTCCTTATTTCTTCACTACAGGTTCAGACTCAAATTAAAATTCAAACTCAAATTTAAAGTGAAAGCTTTCCCATGAAAAAACCCTACCGTGCATGCTTCCCGCCAATGATTTTTAGATCCATACTCTGGATCTTTCAAATCCTATCTTTATTAAGATGTATCAAGACCCCACTAGCTTGATCAAAATTTTATAAATAATATAGGTCTAGTCAGTAACACATGAACCTCATTGATAAGTGCATAACCCAATGATTATGCGCGTAATACCTTGATGCATCCCAACCACGGGATTAGAGCATAATCCGATGATCATGACCATCTATCCAAGTGCCTCACATAACCTCTCTCTCTCTCTCTCTCTCTCTCTCTCTCTCTAATTGTGGGGCCCAACTAGGTCAACATGTGATCATTCTATCGCTCTTGTACTTAATACCCCCACCCCAACAGGGCCCTGGAGTAAAAATTTGCACTCACCCCAATTTGACACATCCATGATCCAACCTATACATGCCATTGGTTTGAGTTTTGAAAATTAAAAAACTCCAGCAAAAACCTATTAAAGTTTAAGGCCAATAAATCAAGGGATAGGATAATCTAACAGGTTGTCCAACTCCAACCCTAATCCAGAATGAGGTCTTTCCATCCCCCTACATCCAATGAATGGCCATCCATATGGTAATGAGCCGCTCTGATAATAAGCAACAAGTTTATTACTAATAGAACAAGACTATCTCTCTCTCCATATATCCATCTGTATACACATGTACATAGACAAACCTACATTTTTATATAGATACATAGAGAAAGAGAAAGAGACAGAAATAAACATAAGCGGGACCTCAATAAAAAAGAAAAAATAATAAGTGTACAGTTAAAATAAGTGCATTTGTATCCCGTAGATTGCAACCCACTCATGATCAATGAATGAGAGAGACGGTAAGGTACGAATGGATAAAAATAGCAGCTGCTACGCTATATCAGGCATAGCGGCCAAGATCGCTGCACTAAATTGAATTTAGCGCCAATCTCATCCGTAGCGGCCGTAACAGTCTGTTATGGCCACTACAAGACCACTAAAAAGTATGGCTGGTAGCTACTTTCTGAAAAAAAAAATTTAAAATACATATTAAGGCTTAGTTTTTTCCTTTCTCACAAAACAACATTTCTACGCAACTCTTCTGCTTTTCTATGCTTAAAAGAACAACAAAGCACATAAGATCTCACTGAAATGAAACTGATGCAGAGAGTTCCTCTTAAGGGCTCTTCTCTAGGTAATGTTCTGGCAGACACCCCCTTTGGTAGAGGTATTCTTGTCTCTACTCTCAACAAAAATACATTGATTGTTTTGATAAAACTTAATTTGTTATTTGGTTTGAATTTCAAACTTTTTTTAAGCATTACTTTATAATTTATATATCCTTGTTATGAACAATTGTGCTCAATTACTTACTTGAATTATGAATTTAGAAATGCATAATAGGTTCTAGCTTAGTATAGCTAACCAACATGAATACATGGAAAAAATTAGATCAATACTCTTATTTTATAATCATTCAGCGACACAACTTCTATGCAATGAAGGGACCGCGACATCCCACTATGTTAGTTATTATAGGGAGAAAAAAAGCATCAAGTTCTAACATTTTCCAATATTTTGGATTTCTTGGATATTTTTTCAAAAGAAATTGACAACTTTTTCAATTCACACCACTATTATGCTATGGGTGGGGCCACTACTGCTACGTATCATCCACTATGTTGCGTTTTGGCCACCGGCTACTACGCCCACCGAAACCGATATTTTGATCATTGGGTATGATGAATGTGGGAATGGCCCTAAGAGGACTAAATTGGCGTTGTGTGAACAAACCCAAACCACCACCACCACCACCGCGCCCCCCTCCCCCCCCCCCCCCGCCCCACCAAACCCCACCATTGACCCACCCCAAAAAAAAAAAAAACCTACCCACAGAATCTTCTTTCCCTCTGAGACCCCTATCATTGTGATCTGGGCCTTCTTACTCTTAGATACTATAAGTAGGACTTATGCAGATCACAGCCCTAGGGTTCATTCCACACCTACCATGTGCCCCTACACATCCCACCCACCCATCATCATGAACTGAAATGGCCCAACTGAGCCAAAAAAAAAAAAAAAAAAAACAATTGCTGCCATCACACTATGGATGTGTGGACTAGACCTCCAAACCTGGTTTACTTTTTAAAATGGTGATTACTATTTGTCTTTGGGCTAGGGGTACCTGAGCAAATCAAATATCAAATTTAGGCTCATTGGATAGGGGTGCTATAAAGGGTTAGGCCAGCCTGGGCAGGGCTCTGGCCTTGGGTTTTAGTACTTGGGCCGAGTTTGGATCTAATTTTTTGTCTCATTTCATATATGGGCCGGGCTTGGATCAAGTGACAGAAAGCCCAAAGCCCAGACCGCCTTGGCCCAAGTAAATAGTACATGTAGTTTAGTAATTGATTTACCCAAACAAGTGATTAGAAAATGCAAAAGAATGATAGAAAGCCTGGCCCCGCCCAGCCCAACTGACTAAATGGGTGGGGCCAGGAGAGAGAGAGAAAGAGAGAGATGGGGACGGAAATAGATAGACATACAGTCAATATCCTATGCGCAAGGCATTAATGGAGCTTTCCATGCACAACTCACTGAGGGGCCCACCGCTGGCCCACTTTGGGATAAGGCTGGGGGATTTGAAGATCAAGGTGGGGCCCTCCTATGTACAAAAAATTAGCCCCATCTGATCATCCTAACCCTATCATTCAAAGGCCCACAAGTCCAGTCCATTCGGATGGGTGATCAATTGATCCAATAGTTCAGTCCATTCGGATAGGTCCAAACCCAGAGCATGTGACACATGGGGAAGAAAGGGATTGTGTAGGTGGGGGGTGCGGTGGGGGGGTTTGTTGTGTGGTCCACTCAGATGGACAATCAAGACCTCACTGTTAGACATGCATTTAACTAGGATACAGGAAAAAAGAACATATCTTATTGTTAATTGTTAGCTATATATCAATACGCTTTTCATTTTTCCCACTAAAACAGAACATTCTGGCATCTATGTAATATTAGTGTTCCATTTTAGAAAAGCAGGCGGGCAAGGAAAGAGGGAGGAGGAGGAGGAGGAGTAGGGAGGGGGCGGGGTGTGGGACCCTCACTGTTATAGAAAAGAAGGGTCACACATTGTTAGCCCCCCATTTAACTAGGAGAATTTTTAATCAAATACCAAAAGGAATTGAGAAAACCCAACAAAATGACCAGAAGTTGAAAAACAAATAAACAAAAAGTTGTTTCTGAAAGGGCACAAGTACATTCTGGTATCACACTCTTACATAAAATAATAGTAACATAACAGAGATAAAAAAAATGTTATACACAAAAATAAAACTTTACAAAAGAAAGCCTCAGAAGGATCAAAGGTAAAGCCATAGGTAGCTATGTTGCATACGGCTGAATAAGAACTGCCTTATGGATAAAACAAACAATCATAACTATCATAATATAGCTGATGTGACAGTAACAATTCTTAGAACCAAAAAACAAAACAGGGACGCACCGTTTTCAATGATTATCAAACTTTAAGCTTTCATAGAGAGCATGCAAGGAGTCCAACGTCTGAATCAGAAGCTGAGCATAAAATGATTTATCTTGACTTTGTTCATCCAGACTGGGTATACCAGAGAAATTGGAACTCCTGGAATCAAGTCCACTAGTAGAATAAGTCACTGTAACAGAGGTGTTTTTGCAATAATTCATGTGAAACTTGCTGTTTATAAGAAAATCCCAAGATGTATCAGGCATCTTATTGGAGAACTTTGATGGCTTGGACCCAGAATTTCTACACAGCTGCAGTATAACGCTACTAAATGAATCCCATTCTGAGTCAGCACAAGAATCAGCATTGGACAAATAGGCAGAATCGCCATCTCCCCAAAGAAGAACAGCAAAATTATTATAAAAAGACGGATGCAGCCCCTCAGCCATTGCTGTGATACAGTCATCTGCCAAAGAAGAAGAAGGGCTCCTTCGTAATGCACATCTAAACATCGGCAGGAAAACAATGAATTTGCCTATGTCATTGCCCATTGGTATTAAAAAGAAAAGAAAAGAAATCATAACAGAGAAGAAATTAAATACAACTTGAAATTTCATGTTTTTGCGTGTGCACACACTGTTTATAACTGGAAGGGGAAGGGGTCTATGAAAGTAATCATCAAGAAACGAAGAATTACTAGATTATAACAAAAGATGAACCAATTTAACAAAATATGTCAAAGAATGCCATACCTGACCATTATTGAGTATCACATTGATCTTGCTTCCAACAGCATCTGCTAATCCAACAATCCTTAGGTCGTGGCAGTCGGCTGTCAACTTAAAATATCCCATGCTACTTGAAACCAAGCCTTTCCCCATATCAGATGGTAAATAATACCTACATAAGCACTGCTTTCCTGACTGCAAATGTGCATGAAACCATAGGCATCTTGTCAATGTCCAAAAAAAAAAAGAAGCAGATGAATTCTAATGAAAAATAAGGAAAAAGAAATTGAAAGTTTCCTATAGAAGGATACCATGATAACAAATGCATGATTATCAATCGAACAAACTCCAATTGTGTGAAAAACATATCAAAGGTGATATGCTATATTTGTTCCAAAAAGAATAAGAAAGAAGTCATCTTTAAACACGAAACACTAGAAAGGAGGGAAACAATCCACTTATGAACCGAACTCAACCTTTCAACCATAGGATGTTCAACACACCCCGTCTCTTTTACAATCCTACTATGGCAGTGAGATCTCACCATATATAAATAGTGGGATTGGTGGAGATTCTTTCTTCATTTAGATAGGCTTCTTTCTTATCTTGTTTTGCAGTTACTAGAGTACTAGTTGGCCCTAGATTGATGGGTTGATTGTAACATTTTGACAGTATCCCTGAAAGGATAAGGATCTGATGGCAATAATGATATTGAACATAAAGCTCCACCTTGTGGAGTCCATATGGACACACTTTTCACCATCGCTACCTCATACTCACCTACTTCCATGAATTGCCATTTTATTCCCAAACAAAACCAAATTCATTTTTGGATTGATACATCATCCAAGTACACCACTGATCTTGAGATTATTTGATCAAGATGGTTTTTGGGGCATCTCTAATTCTCGCATGAACCTTTTGATTCCTCACCCTTCTCCTAATTAAAAGTGTGGGGCCCATGGAGTGTCCTTATATGGTTATACAAGGAAGTACATCCCTTTGGTTGCCACACGCCCCACCCCACCCCTCTTAATTGGCAATGATGGGGGCCGTAGAGTGTCCAAATTTAGTTATACGAGGAGCAATGGAGCATCTCTTTTTGTCACACACGCGCACGCACGCACGCACACTGAAAGAGCACGAATATCAGTACACACACACATTGAAAGAGCACGAATATCAGTAAACAATATCTGCAAATGAGAAACGTTAGGATAAAAAATGCAAGATTATAAGTGACAGGCACAGGGTTTACATAAAGGAGAAGGTTGTTTTCCATAGCCAGGACAACTATGTCTGTAAATGGTAGAACCCCAGCTTTCATTCTGCAAAAATGGAAAGAAACAACTTTAGTGTAATTCACACACAACTAAGATTAACACTTTTATTAAGTCTCCTCACCTTGGACGTGTCACAGTCACAGAGGCAGCAGCAATCGCAGGGATATTCCAACTCATATGTGGTTTAATATCTAAAAGAATGTCATTGTTGCTCTCATCAGTCTGAAGCCTTATAGAGAGTAACACGTTTTGATCTTGAAGCAGAAAACAAATGATAGGGACCCCGTCGTCATCCGTAGCAAGAAACACCTAATACAACAAAGCAATAAATTAAAGATCACAAAGAATGAAACCCATGTCAATGGCAACAAAGCCATCCGATCCATAAGAACAAAAATTATTCATGTACTAAAAAAGTCCTATTTATCAGAAAAACAAATATAGCAGCAGCTGTGAATATAATTATTTCATTGTTTGAGTACACAAGATAATCCTGTAGACTTGCATCCAAAACAGTATTAAGTAACTAAGAGCCCTAAGACACATTCAGAGATGGAGTCTTATCCTCCATTATGAATCCACCAAAAACTAAGTTGTCTAGCTAATTAAAATGGTTAAGAACTCAGCTCAACAAATTTTAGGGGAGAGCTCCAAAATTTCCAGCAAGTTCATGGATAAGTGTAGTGTAGTAAATAAAAAAAAAAGTGAGAGAGTTCCATCTTTCTTTCCCAGAAAAAGGATGGATGAATTGCAATTTGATATAATGTGATGGGCCCAAATATCAGTCATGTCGCATCTTTACCCAATAAGAGCCCATACTTCTAGCATGTGGTGCCCACACATGGGACCTGAGTGTTCAATTAAGTACATACTTAACTCATCACTTAAAACACAATTCCGGGCAACAATTGAAGTAGAGTGAAAAGTTCCTATTCTCTATCATAACCAAACAACAAGCCCCAGATTTTGCAATTTTGATATGACATGGAGAAGTTGTTCATTTAATAATAGGGTGGTCCGGTTCGAGTTTAACTCTTCTCGGGAGAATGAGGAGTTGTATTTACTATTTAGTGACTCTGTTGACAAATTTGAGTGTCGAAGATAATGACATTGACAGCAACAAACTCAACTCTTCTTGCTAAAATTGTTTTCCTGGAGAGTAAAAAACACATTAACATTGAGCATTAGCTCATCTGGGAAAATTTGATCTCCATGGTTATTGGAATTACCATGTGCTGTTTTAAGAGCAATTGAAAATTATGCTCAAAAGGGCAATTGGCAGGAACATGGACCAAAATTATTGGTCGAGCTTAGGTATGGTTGACACATATACTCCAACTTGCAGGTGAGTGTTGAAATGTTACAAGGAAAAAAGTGTTTTATGACCTTAGTTATGTTCAATTCTATGCGCCTATTATGCAAGGGCATTTTTGTATTTCCAGAATAGAGTTAATTATATTAATTGGCCGACCTGGTATGCTAACCCCATGATTGTTTCCAGTTTTCCACTCTTTCCCTTGCCATGTCTTGATCTTGATCGACTACCAGTTTAGATTCTCATCATCATCAAAGGTTTATTCCACAAATCCGGGGTTGGCTAAAAGAGTTTTACACTAACCACAAAGGATGAGAGAGTCCGCGAGGTAGAAGCAGAAACACAACTATGGAATCCAATCTCCAGTCACTAAGGCTCATATAAAATATACGGCACAAACCGATAAAAGAGAAACTGAAATACAATTATGGAATCCAATCTTCAATCATTCTGAGTGTAGAACTATTATCTACCAATTCAACACCTTACTGGCAGCAGATTGGGGACATTTTCCCTGCCATATCTTCCGTAGAAGGAAGTCCTTTGATAATACTCCAGCAGCAAGTGCATCCGCTGTTTTACTTGAACTGGCTGTGTCAGAGTTGGAATTAATTATTTCAACCAACCATACCGAATGCTGCATTTTGCCTGCAAGACAAGAAAACCATTAAAGCACACCCATACCTATACCCACATAAACCCCACACCCATACAGACATTGATAGCCAATAGATATCTTGAAGAAACCTTTATGGTACGATGCCACCAGAGGAATAGTATCACTGGTCCATATTGTTCTTTCATCATAATCCTTCATAGTACTCAGCCTGCCCTTCTCTTGGACAAAAAGTGCCTGCCAAGGGTATACATGGCGTCAGATTCAAAACTCGGGCATCATGCACTTGTATTAGGAATTTGATACAATCCAATGCTTCATGGTCACCACCAATAATGACCTTTCTATTCAGATCAAATCAGATGGTAGCCAAATTATACAAGTCAATGCATCTGATCTTATCCCAACACCAACCACCTCACTGTCAAGTGTCAACGTCAAGTATGCCAGTGTATTTTCTTATAGAAACAAAATCTTCAAGCTTCCAAGATCAATATACATTACAACATTGGCAAGCATGATAAGAATAGACTAAGGATTACTGGATCTTGTGGAGGGCCTCCCGAGCATCCATGCTTTAGCATGTTACTCAATGCTGCATGCATAAAGCACACCAGGCCCAAATGTGGATAGAAATATATTTACAGTTGGACAGTGTCTTTTTGATAACCACCAAAGTCAAACAAAAGTTTGGCAACAATATTCACGCCATCATTGTAATTTAAGTATGACAGTAGCAGATTTACTCTTCGATATTCTATATCCAATCAGATTGCCAAACTGTCCAAGGGATCTTTCAATCTCTTTTACAGCCAGCGCAGAGAAAAATAAAGATAAAGTGTCAACTAGACACAGCAAATGATGTAGAAAGAACAGACGCATAGCTGGGAAAGTGTCATCAGTACCTCAGACTTAAGATTCTTTTAGGTGTAAGGACATGGTTTCCCAAGTTACATAGATACCCCTCAAAGCATATTCTGAGGAAAACAGAAGTCTTAATAATGGAATATTACACTGAAACAAGGTTCCCTGGTAAGGCAAAAAGTATTTAACGATGGGCAACAAAAAAACGTGCTAGAGCACAAAGATGCATGTAATATTGGTTTTGAGTTTTTAACCCATCAGAAGTAAACTTCCGTAAAAGGCACCCAGTAGGAATGGGTTCTCAAGATGTAAATGAGTTATAAAGGAAACTACTGACCCTTATACAGGTTAAACTTATTAGATGTGCAAATTATGAGAAACAAAAAATTATGATGCAGTCTAAAATATGAGAAAATGACAAAAATGCATAGCTTTAGCATGAGCCTTAACTCGTGCATTCAAGAAAATCATAAAATGTATCAACTATAAAAGAACAAATGATTAAGCACGTGAAACAATACAAGCAAGGAAGGTGTATCGTGTAGCACAGAATGTTATAATAGAATGAAATAGGAAAAAATAGCAAAATCAGCTAAATAAAACGAAAGACAGAACATACCTGTGGTTCTTCCAGTGGGTGTTTCAAAATCAAATGCGATGATGTTGCAGATACATTCCCCATGAAATTGTGTCCCAAGGCATTGAGCATATTCGTGTTACATTGAGGATTGGATCCACATTCTCTATTTGGACGAGATAAATCCCGAGCATTTAACAGTGGGCTAGAAGATGGAAAAGATAAATAGGGTGGACGGCTCCCATCTGTTGCCCTTTGGAGTAGTAAACCGAATGGAAGAGGCCAGATTGATGCTACGGCATAGGGGAGTAGAATGCAGCTGATTTCACCTAGATGAAGTTTTAAAACAGGACAACATCAAATACAGGAAAGGAATTCAATACTACATATGATCATTAGCACTATCCAAACACAGACATCCTCATCCACAGGGAGAACAATTTATAGTGGAATAAGTATAAACTTCATGCAGAGATAAAAAATAATGGTAAATGTATGGTACAGATACAAGTGACCAAACATAATATTAAACTCCATTCGACAACGTGAACATAACAGGAAAAGACTTAATACAAGCCTACTCACCGGAGGTATTGTAGATCGTCAGCATGTCGATTTGTAGAACACAAAGAAGAGGTTCTGATATAGCATCCATGCGGCACCAACAAGCCTAGAATTTGAGTAAACATATGAATTTAGAAAGACCCAAATGACAATCTAATACAATTAATGAATTATTATAGGAAAACATGTTCACAAAAATTGCATGTTGCAATAATGAAGGAATACAATAATAATTGAACTGCATGAGGTGTATCTTCTGTGTACCCGCGATTCCGTGCTCCACGTCATCCTATTGATAAAGACCATAGAATGTAAAATCAATAAAGACATAACTTGTTGAACTAAAGAAGAGTTACATGATGGAATTTAGAGCTGAAGCCACTGTTTATATTATAAACAGGAATCACATCAAACATGAGATATAACATCAATGGTGGACAACAGCATGGATATGATGTTTACATCTTATGAAACATAGAAGAATGTGAAGAAAAATTTGAAATGGAAGGAATGGGAGAAATGTAGACGTTGATACCGGTTTCCTCTGATGAAGAGCTCGTTATCGCCGCCGCCTATGTGGCGGCATGAATCGGATGGAGATAAAGAGCTTTCTGGTGATGAATCATCTCTCTCGCGGGTGATGTCTGAGTCGAAGAGGAAATAGTGAAAGTTATCGTGGGCATTTTCGGGAGGTTTTCCGCCATCGAGAGCTTCTGCGATCAGACCAAAGGGCTTGAACTCTCCCAAAACTGTGAGATGGCGAGATCCGATCGGCATCGGATTGGAAATGGTTTCGGAAAGCTCTGCTGCTCTGCTTTCCCGCCTTTTCGTAGTCGATTTTTGAGTGAAATGAACACAGCTAGTGGGGACTTTGGAAAAAAACCCTAGCATCTGTGAATTGGAAATGGCGCGGTAAACAGAGGCAATGGAATGTGGGACACGTTAATTTGAACCGTTCATCTCAGCGATGCTTTTACTTTTATCGGTAAATCATCACAGCATTGCTGAGCGGCGGAAGATATAAATATAAAATAGATGATTTCACCACAAAGAAATAATTTTACTAGCATCAATATAGGAAATCCGTATATAAAAAACCAAAATTTTTTATGCTGTCCACGTCAGCCAGCATTTTCTGTATTGAGTGTCCACGGCAACTCTCTCTATACTAAGGGTTCGTTTGGCATCTCTATTTTGCATGTCTATTTGTCTAAAAGTGGATTCAAATAGACTTTTTTAGAAAATGGATTGTTTGGTAACTGTATGCTATATGTCTATATGAACCGGTGTTGTAGACATTAATGTCTGTGGAATAAAGGAGGTAAAAAGAGCCCATTCAAGATAGACAATTATGTCTGAAGCGGGTAGAGGAGGCGGTGCTACAGTAACTTTAATAAATGGACGCTGGTGTACTAGTTTGTCATACGTTTTTAGATTATGGCCTCCTAAATTGAGATCTAAACCGATAAAAGTCTTTACAAGCTCAAACATGGCCATCATACCAAATTTTAGCTGTTGATTTGAGACGGATCTCGAGATATGTGTGAGAAACTATGAATGCTTAAATATACATTTCTAGACTTCTGTGGGACCCCATATCAAGATCCAAGCCATTGGTTCTCTTTAGAATGACAGTCATGGATAAATGTTAGAATTTCAGACATTAATTCCTTATAGATCTTGAGAAATCTCTGAAAACTATGAGCCGTTGATGTATATATATATATGTATGTATAATGGTTGGGTTCTAACATGTAGTGGTTGTGTTCTCGCGTGATTGAGTTCCAGCCTTTTTTTTTCTTATTTATTTGTGGGCTAGATAACGTAGATCTGAATAATTGGTGCTTTTATAACCTCAAGTATGTCCACTGAGTTTAAATTGAAGCCGTTGATCTGTCATAGATCTCAAGATATTTAAGAAAAGTCCAAAATTAAATACATGTATTTGTAGATTTTTTTTGTAGGCTCCAAGATTAAGATCCAAGCCATTGATCCTCTTTAAACCACTATAAACAGCTAAGAGTTCAATTTTGTACCAGTAATTCCTTGTGCATTTACAGGATTTTGGGGGAAAAAATTTTCTATATCGTTGGATTCAAAAAAACCTATTTCAAATTATCTTTTCGACATACCAAACGGTCTATTTATCCAAACATCTATTTTATGCAGATCTATTCCATATAGATCTATTCTATACAGATCTATTATATATAGATAAGATTTGCCAAACAGGGCCTAAGTGAGGGTCATCTTCGGCCTAAACATGCATGTTTTCTCGTCAGTTTCTCTAAATTGCACTTAAGTTGCTTCCAACTGCCCCCAAACTCCTCTCTCTAGCCTCGTTTGGCAATTTAACATGTAAAATAAAGTATAGTAAATCATCACATCAAGAAATAATGAAGTATAATGAGTTATAATGATATTTTATTTTTAGTTGTTTGATATTTAATCTATTTTACTTTTTATATAGAAAAGTGAATTTTTTTTATCTTTTATCGGATAAAGGAGGTTGTTTTTTTACTCTAATTTTTTTTTTAAATTGAGGGAACTTTGAATTAAAGTGTTACTGATGTGACCTCTATCTGAAAAATGGGGGCTTTATTTACTTTATACTGGTCTAGTAAAGTGCCAAACGGTTACGGGGTCTACTTGAGAACCCCACGCCCTCCTACTTAAAGTGACAGAAGTTTGAATTATAATTCCAAACATTTGAATAATGGCAGGCAAGATTTCACTATCCACAATGAGTGCATAATCAATCTATTGATACAGACAATTCAGGTGGGTGCCAAACTTTGTAATCAGTAACTATTAAGGGGGTCCCTGGTTTATGGTTCATTCGGATAGACCATGGGGTAGGCCCCATAGAGCATTTACGAAAGTGAGCAGATGAGCGTGTGAGCTTATGATAGAATTCTCATATAATAGTAATAACGATAGCGCGAGGACAACACCACGACACTGATCTTATACATGTGAAATATATTACCATAACCATTTTCACGCGAATGAATAGAAACACTAAACAGTTTTAGGTGCATGCATTTTCCATTGGTGGCAATGGCGGACCTAAGATTTTCGTTTGAGGGGAGCTTGTGACTAGTGGGTGATGGCTAGGATCATACTAATGGTGTTTCGTAGAATTTTGTGTGGTTAATGTATTTCTTCTGATAATTCCCAATGAACATTGAAATTGCAAAATGAAATACATGTAGTTGACCCATCATATTTTGGAGAATGTGTTGACGTGCTTTATGCATTGCAGACGATGTTGTTGATGTGGCTAATCCAAATACATTTAAAGCACTCAATGACCAATGTATTCATATACATTTAATCCAAATACACATTTTTCTTTATTAAAACCAAGCATATTTTCATATTTGAAAAAACACAAAAAATAGATTTGGGTTGTCAAGCTAAGTTCGAAATGGGGAAGAGTTTTTTTTGTTAGGTTTAGTCAAGGTTGATTTGTAGAGATCTATATAAATCCACCAGTTGAAGATAGTGTTCAACCCCTATTTAATAATAATAATAATATAAAAAAAAAACAATGTTAAGAGATGGGGATTGAGAGAGAGATTAAGAGAATCAATGAGAGAGATAGATTGAGAGAGGGAGAAAAAAGGTGCATATGTGTCGGAGGGAAGAATAACAGGAATGCACTGATGTCGTGGAAGGAGATGGAGGGTCTGTCGATTTAAGAAAAAAAATTTGTTATTTTTTGAGAGGGAAAGAGAGATCGGAAAAGGGAGTATTGTGTTGAGGAAAGGGAGGTGGGGGGCTGGGCTAGACTTTCCTTGGTGCCTAATGGGTTTTTTTTCATTCTTAGTGGGGGCTTCAGCCCTAATATGATACATATAGGTCCGCCCCTGACACACGGGTCCACAAGTTTCATCCCAAAAATGGACCATAAACCAATTCAATGAAGGACAACCGTGCGAGGCCCACCTTCAATCCAAATCTCAAAAAAAAAAAAAAAAAAAAAAAAAAAAAAAAAAAACAGTTCAGTCATTGAACTTTCAGACCTAAATAATTCGATGGCTTGGTGGCATATGCTTTGCCCCAACCGCAATGTTATGATGAAAACCAACAACAACACCCCGTGATTAGCCCGAGGCAAAAAGTAAGATATTACATTTTGAATTTACGGGATATCAAGATTAATTATAAATATATAAGCACATATTCATGCATATTTATATAAAAATAGTCAACACATCTTCAATCTCAAATACAGGTAATCAATATCAACAATAAACTATTACAAAGATAAAGCTAAAAAAAATCCATTCAACAACAACATAAAAATAATAATAATAGCAATGACTGCTAAAGAAGATATAGAAAAGCGAATTTTGTTAATATATATAATATTAATAATAAGAAATGCATTCAATTTTTTGTTACCCATTGATAATTTCAAAGCCCAATAAAACAAAGGCACCTCATTTAGACTTGTCGTGCAAAAAGAGGATTCTAGTTTATGTAGATTTTTATTTCCTCTTGGGAATGAAATTTTGTATTTTCGTAGAAAATCAAAGTCCTCTCTAATAAGGAAAAATGATTCATTTTTTTCTTTTATGCAAGGAAAATACATGACACCAAATAACATAATATTGTTAACAATTAAAATCATAAAAATGTGCAATCCTCTTGTTGCACAAATGCACTATTTTTTATTTTATATTCACATAGGCCAATGGTCATTTCAATCCCTCCGCACAAATTTCTTCTCCACCCATTTGAAGTAGCACCAATACCATTTTAGAACTGATCAAACTATGTTTTAGCTCTAGATTTTTAAAAAAATGTATAAACATTTTAACTTTAAAAGCCATAAATTATGAGACTTTATGCCAGTGTTATTTGATCCTAATAATAATTGGCCCACCTTGGCTCAATGTATATATCTCTTAATTATGCGTCCATATGAGCCCATGCTTTTTTGACCACAATGCTTTTTTGACCACTTTTTTATTCCTTGCTTAAACGATGCTTCTCTTTTTGTAGGTTATTTCTTTGGATTATGCAACCCATGCTTCTACACTATTGTATAGATATCTAGCTAGCAGTGCAGCTCCAGAAGACCCTTCTAATAAACCTCAAGGAGTTGCTTCTAAGGAAGTGGAGAGGACCGGCCAAGCGGATGAAACTGGTCCTTCTGGAAAGCCTATTTGTAGAGGGGTAATTTCTGTTTGTTGATGCCTTCAGTGGATAGATTTCATTTGTATGAATAAATTTATTTTGCTCTTAAGGTTCTTTTTCTTTTTTATTTTCTTTTCCATTACATCACTTTATTCTTTTTAATTAAACCACTAAATATTTCATGGACCTGCATGTCCAAATGAAGAACTACACTCCAATTGCCTATAACAATATATATATATTTTTTCATTTGAAGTGAGGGGAGGGGAATTTGGAAGAAGCTTTACTCAATTCAAATATTTCTAGTTTTCTTGCTTTGTTGTTGTCCTTTGTACTTAATTCACATTTTTGTTTGGATTGAATTAGTAAATTTGCAGATGAACAAGTTACCTTATGAAGAAATACTGAATTTTCTTTAAACAGTATGTTTGCATTTTAATATAGATGCAAAATAGAAGAAGCTCCACTGTGATTCAAAGTTCCTGGGACTTATTCATTTGTGTTACTTTCGCATCACTTTTGTGTTTGAGTTGAACTGCTAAACTTGTAAAGGAAACAGAGTACAATGCATTTGCCTATGTAAAATTTCCTTTTTACTTGAACAGATGTGGACCTACTTAAGAAAAACTTTTCTAGACGCCCAGATTCAAACAAGTACAAAAATGATATGATATTAATAATTGATTTTTTTTTGAAGTTCTTAAGTGATTGATGAAGCTAGTATAAGTCAATTTGGTTTAAGTATCAACTTTGAAAAGCTTTCCTCCATCATGAACTAGATATGCAAAACTAGCCTGAAATGAATAGTATCAGGTATGTTGGAAAGTTCCATCATGAATTAGATATGCAAAACTAGCCTGAAATGAATAGTATCAGTATGTTGGAAAGTTGCTGAAAAATATAGACATTATAGGTTAGTTGAAGGATTTGTTGCCTGGAATCTTTTGCCCTTGAAAATGCACATGTTCCTTGCCTCCATTTTGCTCAATCCATCTCATTCTTCTACACATACCATAGGATTTTTTTTTTCAAATGATGCATTTCGTACATTCGATTCTCACTTTCTTTCTGTAGCTATTTCATGTTCTAATAAACTATTGTTAGCACATAGAAATATATGGCATTGTTGGTTATAAAATTAACATCAACATGTCTTTGTTGACTTGTTATATATATATGGAAATGTTCAAGTGCATCCATCCCTCACCATAGGGTGATGGCACTTTTTCTTTTTTGCACATGAATCCCCCTTTTGTACTTCACCCAATGTACATGATGTTAGAATATGATAGATTCAGAACTTTGAGATGAAGAGAAGAAGCTTTTGGAATATTGGATGATCACGTTGATCAGTCCTCTCTTTACTTATAATGATTTCTAGCCTTAATCATGGCAATTACAATCTATGTATGAGGAAAGAATATAAAGAATATAAATTACAATCTACTATATACATGGAAAGGGCATATAAACAGATTGATGATGAGTCAACTAATCCACGTGATGTATGAGTATGGGCCTATTGTATATGGGCCTTGGGTCAGATGGTGCTAACAGTTTTACACGGCCCATTATCTTATACACTCCCCCTCAAATTGATGTGGTAAGGCAGAAAACATCAATTTGCTAGTAAGATCACGATGACGCGTTTTGGGAAGAGCTTTTGTGAAGACATCCGCCAACTGGTTAAGAGTAGAGACATGCGGCAGAGTTATCTTTTCAGTAACAACATGCTGACGGATGAAGTGGTAATCAATCTCAATATGCTTCGTTCTTTCATGAAAGACCGGATTGTTTGCAATTCGGGTAGCACTGGTGTTGTCCCCATGAAGAGGTGTAGGGCTACCAACAGTGACACCGAATTCACAGAGAATACGGCGTAGCCAGATGATTTCAGCACTCGCGGATGATATGACCCGATATTCTGCCTCAGCAGAAGATTTCGAAACGGTGGTTTGTTTCTTGCACTTCCATGAAATCAGTGAGTCCCCAAGAAACATACACCAACCAGTGGTAGATCTCCGAGAATCGGGGCAACCAGCCCAGTCGGCATCCGCATAAGCAGATAAATGCAGGGAAGCGCTCGAAGGGTAAAAGAGACCATGATTAAGGGTGCCTTTGACATAGCGAAGTATGCGCAAGGCAACAGCAATGTGAGGTTTGTGAGGATTGCTCACAAACTGGCTAACCGTATGAACGGCATGAGAGATATCCGGCCGAGTCATAGTTAAGTATAGCAAACTACCAACTATCCGCCGAAAAACAGAGGAATCATCCAGGGGAAGGCCATCATCTGCACTGAGCTTGCTGTTTAACTCCATAGGTGTATCAAAAGTGTGAGCATCATCAATTCGTGCCGAAGTGATCAAATCTGTAGCATATTTCCGCTGATGAACCCGAATGCCAGATTTACTACGTAAGAATTCCAGCCCCAGAAAGTAGGTGAGAGGTCCAAGATCCTTCATTCTGAAGTGTCGAGTGAGATGATGTTTGAGATCTGTAACGCCAGCACTATCATTGCCACTGATAATCATATCATCAACATAGACTAAAAGGAACGTGTAGCCCTTCGTTGTCCATCGAAGAAACAGTGAGCTATCCGAGTGACTCTGACGAAATCCAGCTTGAAGAATTGCAGTCCGGAATTTATCAAACCACGCTCTGGGAGCTTGCTTAAGTCCATACAAAGATTTCCGCAACTTACAAACATGCTGAGGAGGACATGCATATCCTGGAGGAGGCTTTAAGTAAACAGTCTCTTGCAAATCGCCATGAAGAAATGCATTTTTGACATCCATTTGCCACAGAGGCCAGTTACGGGCTGCAGCGATATAGAAGAGAGTACGAACGGTGGTCATTTTAGCCACTGGTACAAATGTCGCCTCATTGTCGATTCCATACTCCTGTTTATAACCCTGCGCAACCAATTGAGCTTTATAGCGATTGAGACTCCCATCAAAGTGAACTTTTATGGAGTAGATCCATTTACTGCCAATCACAGAGTCGTATTCAGGAGCCGGTACCAAGTCCCATGTATGATTAGCTTCGAGAGCGAGCAATTCCTCATTCATAGCATCCTGCCAGTAAGCAATTTTCGAGGCCTGTGAATATGAGGTGGGTATAGGAGTACTATCTAAGGATGAAAAGGGAGCAGGAAAGCCATAGTGGTTAGGGGCAATGAAAAGACGATTAGATCGTCGCAGAGAGATGAGATTATCAGAAGAAGCATGGTTACCTGTAGAAGCAGTAGGTGTCACTGGGAGATGATCAGAAGAGGGAGGCACCATAGGAGGAACCTTGTTACGCCGGACATAGACCTTGAGAGCAGGTGATGGAGTAGCAGACTCCGGGAATTGTGGCAAATAGGACACAGCAATGGGATGATGATCTATAATGAAAAGAAAGGAATATGTTCCAGGAAGATCACCATAGGAGGAACCTTGTTACGCCGGACATAGACCTTGAGAGCAGGTGATGGAGTAGCAGACTCCGGGAATTGTGGCAAATAGGACACAGCAATGGGATGATGATCTATAATGAAAAGAAAGGAATATGTTCCAGGAAGATCACATTACAAGAGATTCGCATGCGTTTTTCAAACCGATCATAACATAAGAACCCTTTGTGTACAGAACTATAGCCAAGAAAGATGCATTTGGCAGCCTGTGGGGATAGCTTAGTGCGTTCAGTCGGTGGAAGATGAACAAAACACAAGCAACCAAACACACGTAAGTGAGAGTATGAAGGTGGATGTTCAAAGAGAACTCCATAAGGAGTAGTTTTGCCTAGAACAGCACTGGGAAGACGATTAATCAGATATACCGCAGTCTGTGCAGCATCACACCAAAATTCTGGAGGAACTAAGGATGCAAGTAAAAGGGTGCGAACAGTTTCAAGAATATGCCTGTTCTTTCTTTCCACAATTCCATTCTGCTGAGGAGTGTGCGGACAAGATTTTTGATGAAGAATTCCTTTATCAGAAAGGAAAGCAGAGAATTCATGAGACAAGTATTCTCCGCCAGAATCGGATCTAAGGATCTTGATATCTTTCTTAAATTGAGTGTGTATCATGTTATAGAATCTTTGAAAAATAGAAAACACATCTGATTTTAAACGCATGAAATAAATCCAAGTATGACGGGAATGATCATCAATAAATGTCATATAGTACTTGAATCCTGCCCTACTCAAGGTAGGAGCAATGCCCCAAACATCAGTGTGAATGATATCAAATGATGCTAATGAACGAGAGTTATGAACAGAAAATGGCAAAATATGACTCTTAAACAAGAAGTTTCACATTTTGATTGAGATAAAGAAGACATCATTTTATTGTCAATTGAAGAGTCCAAACAACCAAGTTTAAACAAAGAAATTAAATTGGCATTGTTCACATGACCAAGAGGTTTATGCCAAACCGTCCACAAGTTTTTGAAATTATTAGAAGACGAAGCAAAGAAGGAATGATGTCCAATGTCCAGCAAAAACAGGCGCCCATGTTTACTCCCCGTCGCGATCACCTTCCCAGTTTGTCGCCCATGTATGACACAACCAGAAGAAGAAAAGTGAACAAGATAGCCCTCATCAATAAGTTGTCCTACAGAAAGTAGATTGGCCGATAATTTCGGAACAAAATAGATATTGGAAAGGGTGATAGACTGGCCAGTGACACTAGATAAAGTAATGGTACCAACTCCAGAAATAAGTAGTTGATCACCATTAACAGTGGCAATTTTTTCTTTTCCAAGGTAAGGGTGGGAATCTGTAAAGCTATGTTCTACAGATGTCATATGATTTGAGGCTCCTAAATCTAAAAACCATGTGGAAGAGGTGATAGAAGAAGAAAGAGATGCAGAAGAATGAAAGGCAGGAGATGCTATATGAGAATGAGGTTGATACCGACCACCAGAGAAGCCCATAGAAGCATATGCAGAAGTGACTGTGCTCTGGATCAGCTCTTGAATCTGAGCAGGAGTCATGGATATAGCTCCGGAGGAAATGCTGCCTGTATCTGATAAGGGCGCTTGAGCCTGAAAAGTGGATGGAACATTTTGTCTTGGCATATGAGAGGGAGGCTTCTTAGGCTGTGTCTCATTCCGTCACTGCAGGCTTCGACAATCATCAATCACATGACCGGTCCGTTTGCAATATCTGCAAACCAATTTCTTGCAACAATTTTTGGCAATATGTCCGAAGCCTTTGCATTCATAACATTGAGTCTGCTTTGGAGTTGCCAGAAGAGCCGAGTCAGCAGGAAGAGGCGCAAGGAAGGCTTTGGGTGCTTCGGGTGCTTCCAGAATAATGCGCTGTGAAGTGAGACGAAGTTCTTTGCGAAGGACTTCTTGGAGGCAAGTATCAAGATTAGCAGTATTCTCCCTATTCATAAGTGCAGACCGAACAGATTCAAATTCAAGTCGGAGATTCATAAGAAACTGACTGATATGAGTTTCTTCTTGTAACTGGAGAGCCTCAGATAGAAATCCAGAAGAGACCGTTTGGATCAGCATGAAATCCCTTTCAGTCCACAAGGTGAGGAAACCATTAAAGTATTCCTGCACAGTTTTATTCCCTTGACTGTATCTGGCAATTTCACTATCCAGATGAAATTTCCGGGCTTTATTTGTTTGATGGTAAACTTTCTTCAGATGAGCCCACATATCAGCTGCTGTGGTGTAGGCTTGAAGGGCCCCGGCAAGAGAGGGATCAATAGAGTTAAGGATCCAAGTGATGACTTTCGCATTTTCTTTGGACCAGGTGGCTAGGCCTTTTGAGTCGGAAGCACTTGTAGTCTGAGGTTTGGTTATCGATCCATTAAGATAACCAAAAAGGCCCTGTCCTTCTACAAAGTTCCTTAAGTGGAAGGACCAGGACATATAATTTTGCCCATTGAATTTAATTGGGATAACATCATACTTATCCATTGCAGAATAAAGTGAAAAAGGCAGCAGACCACACAAATCAGTAGTAAAGGGATGAGATCAGCCCTCAGATCTAAAGTATCCAATCAATATTAAGAAGCAGAACAAGATTGATTTGATACGAATGGCTTAATCTACCAGCAAACAGCCCACAACAGTGCACTAAAGGTGCAGATTTCCACCAGACAGCATGAATCAGTAACAATGAGCACTAATCAGAAGCACTAACAGTAGCAATCAGTACTAATCAGAAGCACTAACAGTAGCAATACCACAGAGATATGCAGATTTAGAGGCTGATGAAGCATTCAACATGAAACAACATCAAAATAGTGCAGAAAAGGCCCAAAAATAGTGCCAGACGACCTCACAGTATGAGGCTAGATATGTGTGTGGGACCTACAGAGTGATCTAATCACAGATCAAGGCTGAGTGTCTTGAAGAAGATCAATTATACTTCCTCCAGTCCAAGTTTGATGAGCAACAGGTACATATCCACAAATCTGGACGGTTTGGATGAAAACTATCTGACACTTAAATATGCAAATCGACAGAGGAAGAGAAGCCTGAAACCAACCTTAGATGGTGAAGAAAAAATCCTGGAAAATCCTTAAAAAGATCCTTGAGGCCTGTCGATCAAGACTGAGTGAATCCCTGGTGGACCACTGTTTGATCAGTGGTGGGCCATTGTTGATCAGTAGCAATCAGCAATGAAGAAGAAGAGTCTTCGCCAGAAAGGATTGATCAAGAGGATACTTCAATAAGAGGATTGATTACTGCTCTGATACCATGTTAGAATATGGTAGATTCAGAACTTTGAGATGAAGAGAAGAAACTTTTGGAATATTGGATGATCACGTTGATCAGTCCTCTCTTTACTTATAATGATTTCTAGCCTTAATCAAGGCAATTACAATCTATGTATGAGGAAAGAATATAAAGAATATAAATTACAATCTATTATATACATGGAAAGGGAATATAAACAGATTGATGATGAGTCAACTAATCCCACGTGATGTATGAGTATGGGCCTATTGTATATGGGCCTTGGGTCAGATGGTGCTAACAGTTTTACAGGGCCCATTATCTTCTACACATGAATCCCACTTTTGTACTTGAAATCCCCCATTTATGGAAGCATCCCTCACCCTATGGTGAGGGATGAATGCACTTGAACATTCATTATATATATATATATATATGGGGGAGATGCTCCTGTGAGAGACAAGGTGGGGCCCTCACATCCATATCCAATGGCAACAACTTAAATGCGAGGGCCCCCACTCCTATCTCTCATAGTAATATATATAGGGAGGTGCTCTTGTGAGAGACGCTCTCACCTTACTATCAGAGATAGGAGTGGGGGCCCTCACATTTAAGTTGTTGCCATTGGATATGGGTGTGAGGGCTCCACCTTGTCTCTCATAGTAAGGTGAGAGTGTCTCTCACAAGAGCACCTCCCATAAATGTATATATATATATATATGCATGCACATCCATCCCTCACCATATTATGGTGGGGGACGACATAGTGGGGCCAACTGTATGATACATCCGAACCATCTATGATGCAGTATGGAAGGTTAAAAGAGCACTGGGCCCACATGATGGACCCAGCCATCCAACCCAGTCCATTGGGTTCAGCCCACAACCCAATTGGTTGAGAAGCTACTATGGCATTCTAATTATATTTTAAGTATAATTAGGAAATTATCTCTTGTTTAGGGAATTATTTCTTGTTTTGTTATTTGATTGGAATTGGTAGCTTTCTTATTTAGAACTCCTAATACACTATATATAGAGGAACCCTTCAATGTAGTAGACATGCTTAATTTCAATCAATAAGAGAATTTTCTGAGTTCCTCTTGCATTTCATGAATTGTTTCATGGTTATGCTTGTGCCCTAGTGGCTGGAATCCATCTTTGGATTCGTTCAATCCTTCGGGAGATTGATCTATCGCTCGATCGTGTGGATCCGGACCGCGTGAATCTACATACATCGGACCTCATTAAGTACACTAGATCCATTGAGTTTTCACACATCCAAATTGATTGGACCGTTGGATTGAATGTCTTTTTTTTTTCTTTGATATAAACTTGTTATATATTCAACAATTGAGCCTCTTTTAGTCAACTTTGTATGAGTCAATGAAGTCGCCTTGCATCTTCTCATCTTACCTTATTGGGACTCTGGCATTGGGTTGCAAACAAGTCGTTCCTGTAACGGAACCATGTTGGATTTGGATCTGGATCCATTTTGTAAAGGATGGATCCTGATTTGGATCTGGTTCTGAATGCAGTTAAAGCTCCAGGAATGCAACTGCTGATGGGTTTTCTAAACCTTGACTTCTAGTTTAAAAACAGGCATGGTTCTGGGTCCTCGGAACCTGTATAGATCCGGACACGGACCTAATTTCTAACTGGATCTAAAAACAGGTTATGGATCTGGATCCAATTGTCAATCAGAACCAAATTTGAGTACTAGAATCAGTTTTTCCATGTCGGAGACACCAGAGAATTGGAGACCTCTTTGCGACCCTACTCTGGTGGTACTAAAGGTGGTGCCATCAAGGAGCGCTTTAAGTTTAAACCATGCTTTTAATTATGTGATCAGAGATTATTTGTTATAATGCACATGACCTTTCTCATTACCAGTTTTACATGATCAAAAGAAAACCGTTCCAATTCTTTAATGTCCATTGCTTATCATTGTAGAATGTATCTTATTATTCTTGTAGCGTGCTATGGTTAGTCCAAAAACTTGAATATATGTTTAAACACTGTTAGAATGCTTGACTTTAAGGTATAATTCATTGTCTTGAAAGAAGGGAAAAAGAAAGAAGTAGAATCCCTTTCTTTAAATTAGTTTTCATTTTATGATATTTTTTGCACCATACAGTGTTACAATCCTATTGTGCGGTAGATGAAGCTTTATTTCAGAGTTTCCCATGGTCATTCTTGAGAATCATGGATTTTTAATTGGTTGAGTTGCTGCTGCAGCCTGTCACATGGTTGAGCCTTCTCTTGCTGATCTCAACTGGAGCAGGACTGATCTATTATTATGACAGAGAAGAAACAACATATTGAAGGTAGATTACTATGGTGAGTAGGACTAGTAGTGTTTTTTTTTTTTTTATAATTTTTTTTAATATGTATCTGTGTTTGTTGGAGAGATAACACGATTCATTTTCTTTTACGTATATATATATTTATATAAAATATTTTATCTTCATGTTTTCGAGTTTCTTTCTTTTTCTCCCTAAAAAAAATTAAGAGTTCACGTTGATATAGCTCTTGTTACATGCTAACCATAGTTAAATTCAAAATTAGAAAGCGTCAGTATTTTCTATTTCAGTTGTTACTCTACTTGAAAATTTACATTTGTTGACAATAGTTGTTGGAATTAGGGCTGCACATGGGCGGTTCGGATCGGTTTAACACAAAAACCAACAACCAAACCGAACCTGTCGGTTTTTTAATGGACCAATCCAATCCGACCGATGGAGAGGGCTTAAACCGAATCGAACCAACGGTCGGGGTTGTTTTTTATTTTATTTTTTTTGAAAATCTAACATTGAAAATTTCAAAATTGATAGCCCGTCCTTTGCATTTATTCCAACGTTTAGTGCAAACATAAAAATCCAACATTTCAGACTGGACTAAACGCATATAAAAAATAATTCTACTCCAAAACGAGAGTTGGGACTAAACGGCAGCGCAAAAAAAAAAAAAGAGCTTGTAGTGAAACATTCATTCCGCATGATACCATTTGGAATTACAATAGAATAATAGTTCATTTCAATAAAAGTCACACACAAACGGAATCTGTATTAGAACCCACTGTATTTTTAAAAAATGAAGGTTTCTTAACACATTGGTTAGGTGAGATCAAAATCAACCATCAAAAGACTAGGCTCTACTAGCTTTTCTATCATTTTCAAGAGTGCAGCCTTCTGATAAAAACTGCATTGCAATGGGGTAGGAATTATGATGGAATGAAAACACCCTGTACAGTAATCCCTCTATCTGAAGTATCAAAAAGGCATTTGAGAGATTAGAGGAGATGCATTGAGGCAGTGTCAGACGGTTAAGTTCATGTGAGAATTGAGTTGTGGAATGTAACTTTGAAAATAGTAAAAAACGAAATCCTAAGGCTAAAATAGTAAAAAAGCAACACTTAAGTTACTACATAGGGTCGGTTCGGTTTAAGCGGTTAACCGTAGGCTCAAACCAATAACTGACCGATGTAAGCGGTTTTTATGATTTTCAAACCGTTAACCAAATCGATCTACTATAAACCGATCCGAACCGCCCGGTTCGGTCGGTTCGGTTCGGTTTTGCGGTGATACCGGATTTTTTGTGCAGCCCTAGTAGGAATGCAAGGTATGTTAATAACATATATGCCTTCTACTGCAGAGGTTGTAGCATTTTGCTTCATCGTATTTATTGGACATCTCAGTTTGACAAAAAACAGAAGTTTTTAGGTCAAGTGGGGGATGTAGATGTTTCCGCTTGACTTTTTGGAAGTTCTTTATTTGAATTAGACTAAAGAAGTACCCAAGCCAAAAAAATTATAACATGTTGAATCTTAGATTTTAGGCCCCTTAACCCGGCCCATTGATCCATGTGCTTGAGCTGCTTCATGCACCTCATCCAAGCGGGTCTCACAAGAGTTTAAAGGTGAAATGGACATTTTATCTTAATACTAATGTATGTGATGCATGTGGGATAGTTGTCTTATTATTAATCTTGGTTTAATACGTGAAATACCCCTAACCAACACCCCCTACTTATCGTTTGATTCTAATGAAAACACTCTATCCTTTACATACATTATTCTATTCTATTCTTTTTTTTTTTCATGTTAGATTGATCAATTTCTGGCTTTTAATGATTTACACTTGTGACGTGCCCTTTCCTTTTCTCCATTTAAAAAAATATTTTAATCATCATCATCAAAGCGTTGTCCCAACTATATTGCAGTCAGATGTATGAGGGAGTGCTGCATAAACCAAGAACATTAGGTTATTAGCTTGGAAAATAAAATAAAAAGAGCTGGAAATTGATTGAGAAAAAGTGTGCAGCTGCAAGCATGAGTATAACATCCAGTCCACCCTCTCTCTCTCTCTCTCTCTCTCACACACACACACACTATTCCTCAAGGTATTAATGGCATGATCTTGTTTCAGCAAGTATCTTTGATATACAATTGGTCCTCAAACACTTCCCTTTTTCTGGTTTTCTTTTAAACCAATCTAAGCATGCTTCTTAGGTATGGAATGGTTACCATTTCCAAGAGTCAACTGGAAAGCTTACCAAGTAACAGAGCTGGTGATCATCAAGAGTAGGCATGCATGCAGGCATTGTATCTCATTTCTCAATTTCGTAAGGGATACGAGCCTTGCCCAAATAAACTTGCTGCATCTCTTCCCTCCAGATCTGCGAAGTTATAATCCTCATTAGAAATCCATTGTCACATTTTTTTTTTTAATTTGAAATAAAAACCTATAAAGGAACATAGGTAAGAGGCATCTGTGCTCCCAGAAATGAGGGAACAGCTGCCATCTTTGAAAGCATGAAATGTTGACTAGTGAAGCAAAGGTGATCTTCACTTCTTCAGGTCCATCACTTCACACAATGGCGGACTCAGGATTTTGGTTTGAGGGGTGCGAACCTTAATAGATAGTTTGGTTTTTGCGGCAAACCGAGGATTTTCATGTGGATTTTGAGGGTGGACCCACAATTTTTATTGGATTTTTTGAAGCGCACAATGGTTTAACGGGTGCGACCGCACCCGCGTGGTTGTGCCTAGGTCCGCCCCTGACTTCACATAATACATGCAAAACAAGACCAGCAGCAAAGAGGAAAAACAAACCGATCACCTACCGTGTCCCGAAATTAAATTCGGATATGAGGTACA
Source organism: Cinnamomum chago (assembly GCA_038049695.1). Classification (NCBI taxonomy): domain Eukaryota; kingdom Viridiplantae; phylum Streptophyta; class Magnoliopsida; order Laurales; family Lauraceae; genus Cinnamomum; species Cinnamomum chago. Next base: position 20,463,861 of record CP142462.1, on the reverse strand, counting down.
TTTGTCTTGTGAATATCATTCCCATCCGGACCTCGCTTGTAGTACATTGACCCTATCCAGTGAGACTGACAACAAATAATTTAAAGATGAGTTTTAATTAAAAGGAACCTCAAAAGGAAAGGAAACATAATCAGACTTCAGAGATGGTTAACTAATAAAGGCTAATTGGATGTACCTTAAGGGTCCGTTTGGAAAGGGTGGAAAATGGGGGGGGGGAAGAGGGGAAAGTGGGGGAAAAAGTATTTTGGAGGGTGTTTGGGAAAGGGGGGGAGGGGAAAATGGGGGCAAAAATTTCCCCCCCTATTTTCCCCTCAAAATATGGGGGAAAATGAGGGAAAGGAGGGGAAAATGGGAGAAATGACCAAATTACCCTTTATATGTAAAAGATAATTTTGAATTTTTTACAAAAGTAAGAACAAAACGGTAATTTTCTCTCTATCCCACAAACAAACAAAACCATACTTTTTCACTTTTCTTCCCCCTACTTTTTAACTTCCCAAACAAAAGGAGGTAAAATTAATTTTCCCTCCCCTCCCCTCTTCTCCCCTTCATTTTCCTTCCCCCTCAAATTTTCCCTCCCCTCCCTTCTCCCCTTCCCAAACGGAGAGTAAGAGCATGTGAAAAGCCAGACTGCAACACTGAATTTCTGGCAATCTCACAAAGATCGCACGAGCTTAGCTTCCAAACCTGCAGGTAAAAAGGTTAGTTCCTTTCCTTCTAAAACCATCAGAGTGATGAATCAGTGGTAAGGAGAACACTCACTGAAGCTGCTATGCTGTATTCTTCTACCAAAGGTTCCTTAGTTAAGTGGATTTGTAAAGGATCATCAGTGGAGAGAGAAACATGGAGGACAGGAGATTTTCTTAAATTAATCCCATGAGCAATATTGTGTGATGTAAGAAACGTTGCAGCAAGATGGTCGATATCACCAGCCTGTAAACACATTAGGTCATACGAGAATCCAAGCATAGAAAGAAAATAAGAACAGGCTCCATGAATACCTCGCCAGAATGTGGGCGGAATTTGATGGTTACCATGCCCTTTGATTCACGCAGCTAGAAGACAAAAAAAAAAAAAAAAAAAAAACAGTTCAGACTTTTCATGCATTTTTAAGCTTGTATTAATATATCAAAGTAAAATGAGAAGATCGCATTTTCATTGATTACCATTCATAAAAAAAAAAAAAAAAAAAAAATCATTACTAGTCAAGGACTATCATCATACCAAGAACAAACTTCTAAAAGATATTAGTAGGCAAATAACAATCTATTTCTAGTCATAGGTGATACAACAGGAAATAAAAACTCAAATGAGTGAAATAGAATGAGACCTTATTTAGAGTGTAGAGGTTTGCATAACAGTAATACACATAGTATGAGAATGCGGGATTAAAAATATTGGTCCACTGTGCCGGTGTGGGCATGTGTTTTGTCGGGCGTCTTTCAGGCTTGCTTTCGTCATCCACCAAATCTAACCCAACAACCTGAAAAGCCAAAGCATGAGAAAAACACGGATTAAAGATGACATAAACCAATTGGCAAGATTATTGATAGATTGTGAGGAATAAGATGCGAGCAAGATTATAAAGCTGATTTAACATAATAAAGGAAAAAAGATTATAAAGCTGATGCAACTACTTCTGGTTCACATAGAAACTTTAACTTGGCTCGCTACTTCTTGTTGAATGAAGCATGAGTAATAAAGATAGATTGAATCCCAAATATTTCAAGAATAAGGACATTGAGTAAATTATCATCATAAAGAAAACCTTATTCCACCAATCAAATTCAGCTTTAGGGTTAGGACATCAAGTAAAAATTTGAGCAAAATGCACAACTCAAATTGTATGCTTGGAATCAAGGTACATAAGAATTAATCAAATGATGCACTGGCTCCAGATAATGGACCTTTTCCCAGTTCACACATATAGATAAACACCACGACTGACCCTTCATACAGACAAACAACATGACAGAGTGTGGTATTAAAATGTTTGAAAAGTGGGTAAAAAGGCTAATCTCCGTACACAGATTGAAGCTTCAGCTTTGATATCCAATTTCAGGTTGCACTGAAGCATGACTGATGAGAATGAAATGATTCCTGAAATTTTCATCAAGTATGATGCCAGGTTCATCAAAACCTTACCCAATCTAACCGGGGTTGGCCTAGAGATGAAAATTTGGATGGGCCGCCCAGGCCCGGCACCGGCCAGCACGGAAAAAACCGTGCCTGGCCGTTGACCAAGTCAGCGTGCCGGCAAGGCACAGCCCAATTATTTCCATGGGCCGTACTTGGCCAGGGGTCCCTGGGCCTCAGCATGGCACGGCACGACCCATATATATATTTTTATTATATATATATATATATATATATAGGGAGATGCTCTCATAGGAGCATCTCTCACCTCACTATGAGAGATAGGGTGGGGGCCCTCATATTTAAGTTGTTGGCATTGGATGTGGATGTGAGGGCCCGCACCCTATCTCTCATAGTAAGGTGAGTGATGCTCTCATAGGAGCATCTCCCATATATATATATAATATAAAACTTAAAATTATTCATTTGTAAAAGCTTAATGTTTGTGCATTTATTTTAATAGTTTCAACTTTATTTCAAGTTAAGAACCCCTAAAAGTCCATCAAATCTCTTTCAATTTATATAAAAAAATAAAAAAAATATAAAAAAAATAGAAGAGGCATGTGGGACGGCCCATGGGCCTTGGTTGAGCCCTGGGCCGTGCCGTGCTGGGCTGAGCCCTAGCTACCTGGGCACAGCACGACCCAGTTTTCATGCCTAGGTTGGCTTGGGCCACAATGTAGATTGAGAAAAAATAAACCATTCAAACAATATATTGTCTGGTCAAATAGTTTTGATCTATTATGCCAATATATGGACATGGGTACGACCATGGGTAGGAGGATCAAATTCAAGGGCATTGCTCTGCAAAATCTAGGACATGGGAACAGATACAACTGTCCTAATTTTTCTTTAGATCAATTGAATTAATGAAATTATCATTGTTCACCTTCCTTTCTAACATTTTTCATGTAGAGAAGGAAAAAAAATAAAAAAATAGAAGAGCTACATGTAATAATGGACTCGGGAAGGTGGGATATGCTAAACTTGTATCCTAGAAGTATCGGTGCCGTATCGAGCACTGATATGAGTGTCATGTTTGTACAACATAGATACGCTTGGCTTGTACAAGTATATGGGTATCATAGATTTGTACTGTTGGATTACTCAAGACACTTATTTTATTTGTTGTTCTAAGCTCAATAAAAACATTTAAATAATGCCAGTCTATACAACTAGTGCATTTGCTCTTGCAACGTTTTTCTCTGGTTTTTCATATTTCAGGAACTTCCACTGGAATGTCAAGGATGTAGCTAAATTAATTGTCCGCATGATGATGTCTGGCCCATATCTCACTGGTTATACACGACTACATGTGTTACCTCTCTTTTTGATGTAATTCATTCTTGCTTGTATGCTTCATAGTTTTTCATTCTGTTTATAGACACTTATTGATTGGTATGACCGAGAGATTGATGCAATCAATGAACCTTTTCGGTCTTTTAGGTCATGTTTGGTAAACGCCCCAGAGAGGATTTCTTGCAACTTTCCGCGATTCCATGGAAAACCCATGTTTGGATCAGCGTGGAAAAGGGCATGGAGGACGCCAGGATTCTTTGTTTGCAAATATTTTAAGAATCAACCCCCCCCCCCCCCCCCCCCCCCCCCCCCCCCGATCACCAAAATCCGCGCGTGCGTGGAAAAGTGGAGCTACAGTGATTTTGGAGCTAATTTAGGGGAGACCGGTTTTTTGGTTTTTATGGGCCCCACAATCAAGATCTAAACCGATAATAGTGTTAAGAAGGTCCAAAACGGCTACCACGTCAAATATCAGCCGTTGATTCCACCTATAATTTGAGATGTTTGTAAAAAAATGCAGGATGTTAGATCATTAAATCTGGAATTTTTTTGGGCCCATTTGTGATATCCGAACTGTTCATTCTTTCAATCAGACCCAAAATGACTATGGGGTCAAGTTTGGGAACATGATTCATCATGGATCATTATAAAATGGCAAATCAATTCTGACTGTTGATATAGCACAGTATAAAAAAAAAAGGGGATTTGTTGGCTGTACGTTTTTTTCATTTTTTAAAAATTTCTGTGGGCCTTGAAATCATGATCTAACCGTTGATAATTTAGAGGAGTCCAAACACAACTAGGGGCCCAAATTTCAACTGTAGATCCATCATGAATTTTGAGATATTTACAAAAACGTCCACACTCTAAAATATTAATTTTTTTTATTTAAGTAGGCGCCCTTTGCACGATCTGAACCATTGAAATTATCCGAAGAACCAAAAATGGCTATGGGGGTGAAAGATCAAACCTTGATTGTTCATGGATCCTGAGAAATTGACAAAAAAACCTATGATTGTTGGATCACACAGTGCATAGACTTCAGGATTCCTCTCTTCTACCAAACTTGAAACTATCTTCTGGAAATTTCTATCGGTTTGCCAAATGTTCCCTTAAGAGCATTAAGTGGTGGTGCGGTGTGGGAACTTTTTACTTGATACAAATAGGATTGTTTATTTCTCATCACTTGACCTCTTCTTGCCAAGTAGAATGGCTTCTTTTGTTGAGATTCTTCATACACCATGCTTTTGCATCTTCTTCATCAAGTGGATGAAATGTGTCATTCCAATACAAGTGGTGTGACTTTAGGATGTGCTTGGGGTTTTCACAAACGGATCTAATAATTAGATAATTGACTCGTGGATATGGAAATTTCCTTGAGCTTTGTTGTTGGTATAATGAGTTTTAGGATGATAAATTATGTTCTGAGTTGACTCGACGACTTGACCAAAAGGTGACCAGTAGAGTCAACAAGACATTTTGCAGGCTGAGAATATAGGGATAGCCCAGTGGTTGGGAGTCCCTTTCTCACCCCACTGTCCAGAGTTTGCTTCCCTGCATGTGCAGGTGCCATCATTTGATGCACTGGATCAAGATGGTGTTTTCCCCTCACATATACTAACAGCATGACTGAAACTAGTAAAAGGGTAAAAAAGAAAAGATGCTTTTTAAGAGTTGGAGAAAAAGTTGAATCTCCAGCTCACAATCATTTTCTGGTGCCCAAGCAAAGGCCGATTGCAAGAACCTGTTTGACCAAGTTCTTTTTTTAGGATGCGAGGGGTTAAAGGCTTAACTCTGACTCCAATACATCATGTACACATTCATTTAAAGGACAAAGTCCAAATGCCAAATTATGAAATAGGCACCATTAAAAGAGTAATGACTATTTAAAGATAAACTTTACAAGCATGCAGAAGGTTTAGAAAACTAGATAGCAAGACAGTCATTTGTGTCTCATGAGACAAACCTGTTTTAAGAAAACATGCAACTGAGGGTGTGAATCTGGATCAACTGTCACCTCAAAAAGAGGAAGAAATATGTTGTCAAGAATGTTCTGGAAAGATGTCACAATTCCCATCTCCTTTTACACATTATATAAGCGTGGAAGCTGAAACATGAAGCCATGCAAAAGGAGATCAAAAAGTTCCTAACAAAAACATCTACTTTTACTTCAATGATGTCACAAAAACTGGCACTTGTAGATATGATTAAAGAATTACAATGCGAGGATTCATTTCCAATTTAAGATTGAATTAGTTGGCGACTCCTTCAAAAGGCATGATAACATTTAATGCCTCAACAAAAATGATGTTGCCAAAAACAACTCATTAATGCCATGGTGAGACTAGCCAACAACTATTCCATGGAATTGGAGCTCCCAACATTTCCTTCTAGATGCACTTGTACTCCACCTTGGATATGCTGGTCCCTTCAATAATATACATTGATGAACTAGTTAAATAGTGCTAAAACTAGGCAAGATAGAATCAGAAATGAGTTTTTTTTAGAGCATTTAGGGTGGAATCAATAGGTGATAACTAAAAAGAGAAATTCACTCGAGACGGTTTGGATATGTCTAACACAAGGCCAATGACAACGAAGTAGAGGAAAAGTTTTTCTATGTAGGTTATTGGCCCACCAAGGAGAAGGGGTAGGATGAAGACATGGTGGTAGCAGTACAGATAGACTATCCAAGGATTTGACTCATGATAAATAGGAATGGAGAAGCATAATTCATGTAGCTCACCCCAACATAGTTGGAATGAGGCGATGATGATGATGCACTAGTTAAATAGGAAAATTTGCATGAAGAAAGATCTTAGACAAAAGAGATGACAAGTACTTAATAACGGAACAATGGTTCATCTTGCTAATTATAAACATCAAAGATCAAAATGAAGAAGGTTATATGCATAATCTCTTTCACATTGCATATGACTAGCACTTGTACATATCTATTATATTTATATCTAATATTTACACGGACCTTGGAGCAACGGTAAGGTTGCTCCATTGCGACCTAGGCGTCAAGGGTTTGAAACGCAGAAACAGCCTCTCCACTTGTGGGGGTAAGGCTACGTACATCTGACCCTCCCCAGACCCCGCAGTGGCGGGAGTCTCATGCACTGGGCTGCCCTTTTTTTATTTACATGGACGTCAGAAATTTTGTGCTCCAGCCTATTGTTGTGTGTGCTAATCATATAAAAAATTAAAATCTTTACATCGAACAGAATAGTGATACACTGTCAACCAGCTATAAATTGCCATTTACAAGCCATGCTAAAAGGAAAGGTAGATGACATAAGACGTGTAACTAATCCTTTTCCCCTACAAAATATGCTCCAGAAGAATACATACATGAAATGACTAGGAAACAAAAGGACAAGTATCTATTAAAGTTGGGGATGCTAAAATACATGACAAAAAATGACAAAATTGGCTCAAGGAAATGTTGAACTAATATGTAAAATGTATGGTGCACAATAAAATTTAAGAACGGACAAAAGAAATACCTGAATTAGCCAAACAACATTATCGCTGTATAAATCATTATTTACTATCCAACTTGCAAGTTGGTCCCACTCACTTTGCTTTCTACCGTAGATTGATATCCTATACTCAGCCATCTGCAGAACAATATTTACAATACGTCTGAACATTGGGCGGGTAACATATAAAAACCACACTCTAGATTAATATGTATGAATCCTTTAATGTACTTCTAATCAACCAGAAGTAACTTATTCTCTAAAATAGGTTTAACATAAAATTAAATCTGGTCCTTACTTGATAATTAACTGTTTCACAAAGCTTCACCAATTTTTCTAACAACAAATTTTTTTTAGGGGGATTCGGCGAGAGGTCCCTGAACATTTCACTTTATTGCCTTAAGTCCACAATCTTTTTTTATAGTGTGAAAGGTCCTTTTTCCAAATTTGAAAGCCTAAAGTGTCTAATTTACCCTTTCTTCAAATCATATCCCATGATTAGTGGGATAAGCCATTAATAATGGTCAACTACCATTAAATTAGTCACGATTAATAAATTTCCACTAATGAGATTTTCAAATAGAGTTAAAAAAATAGGAAACAAATTTCAAATAAATTTCTAAAAGTGAAATAAATTTAAAAAACGCAAATAAATTTCAAAAGATCCAAATAAATTTCAAAAGATGTAAATAAAATTAAAAAAAACAAAATTAAACTCTAAAAAAACAAAAACTAATTTCAAAAAATGCAAATAAATTTGAAATAACGCAAATAAATTTCAAAAAATGCTATAATATCAAAAGAACATAGAGAAATTTAAAAAGATGCAAATAAATTTCAAAAAATCTAAAAATTTTCAAAAGATGAAAATCAATTTAAAAAGACGCAAATAATTTTCAAAAGATGAAAATCAGTTTTAAAAGATCCAAATAAATTTCAAAAAAGTGTAAATAAATTTAGAAAAACGCAAATACATTTGCCACAAACTCGGATAAATTTGTCCAAACTCAGATAAATTTGTCCCATAACATAGATAAATTAGCCAAAACTCAGATAGATTTGTCCATAACGTAAAGAAATTTATTTCAGAACTCAGATAAATTTGTGAAAAACTCAGATAAATTTGTTCAGAATTCAGATAAATTTTTTCAGAACTCAGATAAATTTGTTCCAGAACTCAGATAAATTTCCAAAATGAAAATAAATTTGTTAGAAACTCAGATAAATTTATTAAAAACTCAGATAAATTTTCCAAAAACTCAGTTAAATTTGTCGGGAACTCATATATATTTGCCAAAAACACAGATAAATTTCTAAAAAACTCAGATAGATTTGCTTTTGGGCTTTGAAACCGGGTCAAACTTCACCCGACCTCACCCGGACTGGAACCGACCCTCTGGGTCATCTTCTTCCTCTCGTTCTCCTGTTCCAGAACAAAACCTGCAAACGTTCCTGCCGGCGACGTGAAGAGACGCACGACTCGCTCTCTGGTACAGAGGTTGAAGTTGGATTCTGTTTGATCGTGCATCGATTCTGGGACATCCCCAAAGTAACCCCAATAATCACCGAATGAAAAACAATCCCAATCTCCAAAACCTGAGAAACCAGTCTCTGCTTCAACTTCGTCAATTCCTCCTCATGCGTGTTATGGCACCTAGTCACCACCACCATCTCCACCGCTGCTTCCACCTTCTTCACCGCCACGACACCACCAGCGCCACCATCATCCGACCCGACTGGAGCGTACTGGGGCCTGTCCTCTACGTGAGAGCTCGCTGCAACGTCGACCAGGAGGGCGATGATGGCGCCCACCATGGCGATGAAACCAGAAAAGGGGAAGTCTTTCCATGGGTGTTTGGAGGCGATCTTGCAGTCGGCGAGGGCGTCGAAGGCGTCAGGGAGGACCTGGACGAGGGAGGTGGAGAGGATGACGCCGGCGGCGAAGCATTTGATGAGGAGGAGGGCGTTGTTGTAGGTGGGCTTGCCTTGGAAGAGGCGGGCGAGGGCGACTGGGGAGGAGATTCCGACGACGCTCGTGAGGAGGATGACCAAGATGGCGATCCACTTTAGATGGGTCGCGGCTTGACCATCTCGGCACGATTGGGCTCTGGTGAGGTCGTCAGTGCACCCGGCCATGCCGTGTATGGTCTCCGTGTATGTGTGGAGAGGAGGGGAAATCAGAACAGTATAAGTCATGAACTGATTGGGAGGAAGTGATGGAAAAGTAGAGATAAATTATTGGGGTTACTTCTTGGGAACGTTTCTGTTTCAATTCTTGTTGTCGTTGGTAGTATGCTTGTCGGCTGGAATCGGTTTCGTCGGTGAAATCGCAGCGGCGAGGTGTTCGGTACCACGTGGAAGAAAAAGTCCACAGGGGTTTCCAAACGAGAGGAAGGTCGGAGACCCCTTGTAATTAGGGGGAGAATGGAAGATTTGAAATTTTAAAATTCAAAATTAGATGCCTAAACAGTTGAAAGATTTGAAAATTTAAAATTCAAAATTAGATGCCTAAACAGTTGAAAGAGGGCAAATTAGTCATGTAAATTATATCCAGGGACTTCTGGCTGCAAACAGTCTAATTGCTTGGACCAGAGCCCTTAAAAAGAATTTGCTTGGACTAGAGGCTGGATAGATTCAATTCTAGGGACCTTTCGCTAATTATCTCTTTTTTTTAACACCCATTAAGCAGGTAAGCACTTTTGTTTCTCATTAAACAATGGCATATAAATGAGGAAAACCCCGGTGCAACTGAATTGCAGGGCTCATGTCGAAGCATACTAATTACAAGCAAGGATTGGATTTGAAGATCTTAACGTGGATCGGGGTCAATACAAAATCAGAAGGATCTGATAATCATGACCATCTATTTATAGGTCCCAAAGTTCAATAGTTTTGTTATTGCATTTATTATCTAAAAAAATTTTAGGCCCTCAATAGATGGTTAAGATCATTAATTCTTACTGATATTCGAGATCAACTTTCCGATCCCATTCCCACCTGTGAGTTACATGCATCAAGCAGGGTCCCAAAGAACTGGTTTGGGGCTTTATCATTAGCATTTATGTCATGGCCAATTTTCCCTCAATAATTATGCAAATCATGTAAAGTATCAACTAATAGTTGACTGGCCCCTCCTAAGTCTCACCTACATCTTTACAGAGGGACGTCAGGTCGTCAACAGACCTCCAATTGCCTACTTATTGAAGGTGGTTCCAACAGAGATCATAGTAGCAAATGACATTATGCACATAGAATAGTATTTAGGCAAAAACCATAAAAACAAATCTAAAAAAATGGTAGGCACATACAAAAAGCAAAGAAATCCAACCACACCGCAGAGCAAAATAGGGTCAAAAATTGCAAATGGCTTATAGAACCAAAGGATTAGACAGCAAAATTATTCATAGAACTAAATTGGAATCACTTTTTGACTAGCAAAAGTGGAGAAAGATAGAGACAGGCCCAAAAGAAAATCCAATCCTAATAGGATTTGCACGACAGGCTGAACTCTGTCAAAGTATTAAGGGCAGAATCAAATAAAAAGTCTGATACATTATATTGCATATCGAGCTGTATTTGCTATCCCAGCTGAGTGCTGGGTGGCTCTGGAAAAATCTTCCCACCCCATACGATGTTTCAAGTATAAATCCTTGGTATAGGGCTTACATTTTATGGTATATTTAATAATAAAGACTCTGTATCACTATGGTTGTCTTACACCTAATTGAAAATAATCATTCCTTACATGTACTAAAAACATATATAGAAAAATAGGGTTGAAAATACAAGCACCTGGTATTTACTTGCAGCGAGGTCAGAAAACACTTGCTTTGTTAGCTCACCAAGGAAACAACCTGTTGGAAAGAGATGAAAGGTAAAGGTAAAATTTTCAATTATTCAACCTTTTAAGAATAGTTATTTTTTATTTTAGAAAAGTGACTATATTAAAAAGAAAAGCTATACAGTATAGAAGATGTTAAGAATGATACTTTTAACTGAAGTGCAGTTAAGAAATAACTATGATGGACTAACCAGCAAAAAAACAAGAAAAACTGTGAGATGTTATTTGTCACTAACAGGTATTTTATCAAAGAAAGGATGACAAGGGCAGTATAAGATCACCATACTGCCCCGACAAGCTGGAAAAAGCCAGAAGGATAACTACAAAACCAGACAATCACAGATGTTACCAATATTGCTTTCATGATTGGTTCCATTTTGTTAGAATGATTTATTTCGATGTTACCAATTAAAAATAAAAGAAAACTAAATGGAAACACATTCATTACAGATGTCAGTACATGCCCATCATCATAACTTAAATGGTCCATCCGTGCAACGGTGCAATCGATGAAAAGTTTCAAAATAGCGCAATACGTTCATCTTTTCTATTTGTTCAAGAAAAATGTTGTGCATCCAACAAATTGACAATATTCTTACAACCACCTACACAAGACAAGGTTTTAATGATTATCATTTTTCTTTTTCTTTTAAATATTAACATTCAAATGAAAGTGATGATGATAATTATCCTTGCACAAGATAACTTTGGCAAATTCACCATGCAACTCATGACTTAAATAAAATTCAAACAACAGGAGATGTAACAAGACATTTAAAAAACAATAATAAAAGATTGAAGCAAACAGAAATGACTTAAATAAAAAAAAAATAAAAAAACAAACAATTTGATGCAAATGGCAACAAATCTGAAGGACATCTTGGAGATGTTTCGATTGGGCTCAAATAAGATCTCATGTAAAAAGAGGGTTTACTGTTCAAATAAATATCGCATTTATTGTGTCCACAACCACCCTTACTGGCTGCATTGAGACAAGAGTGCAATCACAATGAATCAACAAAACATGCTATAGCTAGGCCATCCACCTCTGCCATACCACAAAAGAAAGACATTTACATAAGAACTCCAAGAATAAATAAGATAAAAAGTAAGTCACAGGTTTTCATAAAAGTGTCTAGCAAGCACTAAATTTTCATAGCAATTTCAATTTGTATGATCCATATAAAGACGCCCGTTAATTATTACCAAAACATAGATTAACACACACACCTTGCACAAAATCCTTTAAAAAACACCTCCTTAAATACCCAAAACATTTGCATGATTTAATGGACCCTTAGATTATTTAAAATAGGACTTACAAAAACATTAATGACATAATTTCCCTTTTGCCAAAATACATATTTGAAAAATGCTGCAGGAATGGGGTTGTGCGTTCAAGTCATGTTACCATTCCACACACACACACAAAAAATGAAAACCAAAATTTCCAAAACCTAAATTTAGAGTAAACAAAAACAAAACTAAAAATACTTAACTCATGATAAATCAAGAAAAATAAAGCTGCATTTCTAAATCCAGATATAACAGTACCAGGGGTACAGCTAATTACACCATCACCATCTATGATCAATCTATGATTTCCATCACATTTCTTTTTCTTGGCCAAATGTGACGATCCCAGCAAATGCAGGTCACACTGGATTTGATCCAACATCAGTATCAATCGGTGTAAATATGCATGTATGCGAATGGATCTATAGCTGAAGTCAGTTAATCATGCTCCAAGCATCATTAAAGACCCGCACTAAGCCAAATTTATGGCAAAGTGGATCACAATATTTCTCTCATCCACAATATACTATTATTGGAACACACACACACAGGACACTTCAGATCTTTTAGATTTTTCTCAAGCTCCCATTAATTCATGTTAGGGTTGTGACAAAACTTTGTCAACCTATTTTGTCACTGGCTGTCAACCTACTTAATGCAACCATCCTCCTTTACCCGGGCTTGGACCGGCATTTAGGGGTAGCATCAATGGGATAAAATTAGGACAACCCATTTAAGATGGTTTGGTAATGTCCAACGCATGCTGGCAACGGCGCCGGTAAGGAAAAAGTATGGCTATGCAGGTTAATGGCCCACCAAGGGGAAGGAGTAGGCCGAAGAGGACGTGGATGGAGGTAGTAAAAACATTTTTGAAGAAGTGTAACTTATTTGAGGATTTGACTCAGGATAGATTGGAATTGAGAAACAGAATTCATGTAGGCCACCCCGAACATAGTTGGGAAATGCTTTGATCATGATGATGATCAAGCCCAGATTAAACCACCCTCCTTAAGCAATTATAAAAAACAGGAGCCACATAAATAGATCAAATTAAATATCTTTGTTCTTACCCGGGATCAGATTATCTTGCTTAAGAAATATCTCCCTAAGCCTACTTTGACCACAAGGATTGTACTTGAGGTTGAACTTGTCAAAACGATGAAATGTACTCTTGTCAGCATGAACATCTAGTAGATCTACATTAAGGTCATACCTGCTCGAAAGAAAGAAAAAATCATTAATTTCTAGGGAAGAATGGGGAAAAGGAAGGAAGGATGCGTTTGGCTACTGGTATTTCCACAGCAATGTACTTCCTCTTAAAAAAAGGATGTTTGGATGAATTTATTTCTGTATGGTACATTTCCAGTCCCCTGCTTTTCTGATGCCCATTTCCTAATAAAAATCCCTTTGCTCCAACAAAAGAAATATATTGTGACATATGTCAATGCACTTTTAAGTCATTCCTGAAATTCTTCTATTGAAAATGCAGTTTGTGCTCAGGTAATGCACCAGGTGCATTTTGATGGAAATACAGGCAGCCAAATGCAGCCACATGTACATAAAGAATCAGGAAAATATCATGCTACCCAGTCAAATCCAAGCTCTCGAAAACTTCTTTCAGGGTCAAATATGTCCCATCTCTAAATATCACAACCTGATAAAGCATGTGAAAAGGAACTTTCAGTTAATTGACAATGCAACAAATGAAAGTGAAATAGGTCATGAATTTTTTTCTTTCCAAGCACCAGTAAGATGGCATCAGACAATATAAAAGGAACTCTAATTGTGTACCTCATCAGGTTCTTTCCTCAACTTTGACTTTATAAACCTCAGAAGATGTTTCTGGTTCATGCATGCTGTGTGATGAACATGAGTATCTACTTTCCTCACATTGTAAAAGTCACGATGTGGTGCACTTTTCTGAGCAAGAAATTCTCTGTCCGCATTAAGCATCAAGTGAAGATTGAATTTCTGGACGCAGCTCCAAAAGAACCATTGGCCAAATATTAGTTCAGAACTAAGTAATTAAGTTGTTCTATAAAGCCTGTAAGAACATTCTAATTGTTATTTCAACTAATGTAGCTCTATCACCAGCAAGCAATTACTTGTTCCAGAAGAACAAGCCGATGGTGACACAAAGTTCTAACATTCCCTGCTGCAGTAATTCGAAGGATATGATGCAGGTCGGTGAAAAAGGTTGTTGCATCAACAACCGGAAAGAGTTTTTCTGTTGCTGAAACACAAATGCAGAGTTAACTTCCCAACTGAAGAACTAAAAGACAATGTTACTTCTAATGAAACCATCAAGTACTAGGAAGCAAATGATAGCAGCATTCTTACAGTCTTTGTTCGCATAAACATGAACAACTCCATCCTCCATCTGAAAATAATGCTGATGGAAAAGAAAAAATAGAAAATTAGCACTCAGAAAAAAAGACCAAGAGTAGGATCATTCCCACATTGTGCAATGCAAAAAATGTATAGCAAAAAAAAAAAAAAAAACTCACGTTGGTCTTCTGCTCAGCAGCATATGCAAATGGGTTCGGATTAGGCTTCGGTGTACTGGGGTCAGTTATAACTTCTTTCTCCTAGGGGGCAACCTCTTCCCCTAAACACATAACTTTCTCGCAACTCAAGGCATTCTTGCAAAATTTGATAAACCTCTGCTTCATCCGCAGATGGCACCTCTAGGAGAATACACAAAGGAACAATTAACATTCTGACCATGATGCATAAAGTCAAGCATCTACCATGGGACATCAGATGCATGTAACTGTCCAACTGTATATGTCACACCAATTGAACAAATATTTACATTTACTTATACACTGATTGAGCAGTATTTACATGATATCCAGCAGAATACAGTATGCAAAGTGTGTGGCCAGGGTCAACTAAGTATGAAACATTGGACTATTGTTACACCCCGACCCAAACTAATCCTGATTAAGACTAATTAATTGAGATTAATGCTAACTAAGCATGAATAAATGGGTTAATGGAGATTAATGACCAAAGAGAGAGACCAATTAGTCTCAAATGATGCATTAAGCATAATGAAATGAAATTGAGTTGGTTAGAATGAGTTTAGACTCAAACAAGGTAGATTAAGGGCTTTTACGTAAATACGAATTTTCACGTATTTCGTCGAATACGGAAACCCTTGATACCAACGTGTGTATCTCGAGTAGTACGTCAACTTTCATAATAGACGCGACTCCATTTGACATCAAATGGACCAAATGAGACTTCATTTGACCCAAAGTGTAATAAGGCTTAATAAAGAGGGGCTTTAGTGTGAGACATCCTTATATTAAAATGAAATGAATCATTCATTCATTTCTCACTTCAAGCAAAAACCCTAGACTCATTCTCCCTTTTCTCTTCCAATCTCATTCCTCAAGAGAGAAGCTAAGGGTGATTCCAAGTAGTTTGGGAGGAGAGTGTTTGCATCTTCATCATCTTCTTCAAGCCATCCTCCCCATTGATGAAGTGTAGAGCTTGAGAAAGATCCCAAGATTTCTCTCATTGAGCCACAAGTGAGTAGTTACTCTCCTTCTTGGATTTTCCAAGTTCTATTGGTTATTTGAGTTGATTTATAGAACAAATGACTCATAGGAGTTCATCTACATGTTTTCATGGAAGTAGGGTTCCATTTGGGGGTTTCCATCTCAAAGCCAAGCTAAGGAAGAGGGCTTTTGATATTAAACTTCATAAGAGGCAAGTATAAACATTTGCTTGTGATTAGTGTTAGACATTGTAAAAGTTTATAAGTTTTCCATGGATTGGAGTTTATGCATTTTCCATCAAGTTTTAGAAACTTGTTTTTAGATTGATTGGAATGGTTAATGGATGGTGTATGAAAGGGGAACATGAAGTTCCATTGTCTTGTAGGATTAAGAATGATTGAGTGTAGGAAAGAAGGGAATGAAAGGAGAGAAAAATCAGTTTTCTCCCGGACCTGCAACTCGTCCTGTTCCGATCGATCGGACATTAAGTCCGATTGATCGGACTGTCTTTTAACTGGGAGGTTTTTCTGGCCGATCGATCGGACTGTCATCCGATTGATCGGACAGGCTCGTAACTGAGAGGTAATTCAAGCCGATCGATCGGACCGTGGTGAAATTTGGTACATTTTTTTTTGAAACCATTATACTTCCTATGAGTATTAGTGGTCCATAAATTAGTGTTTGAGCTAATTGTACCATAATCTAATATTTTCAAGATTAAGGAAAACTAAAGGAAAAGAATGGTGACGAATGAAGTACTAATTCTTCAAAGGGTTGTCTAAACATGCATGAGTGTCAGCTTAGGTTATTTGAATGTACAAACTACTATCAAAAGTGATGTTCATCAAGAATAACACGTACATTAAATAACAAGCGTTTCAACCATTTGTTTGGTTTGGAAAGTTGATTGTGAACTTGAACAGAATTGATAGATGTGATGCGAATTCTGAATATGACATTACTTAGTAATTCCTTAAGCTCGTTACGGAGCTGAATCGAATAATACAATGAATGAATTAATTAATAAATGAACAGTTACTAAAGGTAACAATGAAATGAATAATCCTGCTGCAGCAAATGGATTTGGGGGCTTTCCGGAGCTCCGTGGTGATGCTAGTTGTCCCTGGCCCGGACACTAGTAAGTCCCCCATATTTCGATCATATCTATGGATATTGATTGATGCCTTCCATTTGGAAGATGAATCATTCCTTTGAGGGAAGATGGTAAATGAAAGGAAATGAAATGGAATGAAATGGTAAATGAAATGAAATGAATGAAAGCTACGATAGTGAATGTTTATTGATAGACTCTTATGTTACCTATTGTCATTGTAGGAATTTTCTAAATCTGTCTAGAATGGTAATTGTTACCAAATGAATTTAATGAATTCAGTATATGTACTAACATGTGCTATTGTAAGAATTGTTTATACATTGTTGAACCGTCGTGTTCATTAGTGTTATTGATGACATCACATGCCCGTTTGCCATTGCCGATGCGGCAGCGCCCCCGGCGCCAGCGGAGGAGACCGCTCCGGTTCCTCGAGGAGGATTGAACGAGTGGAACGGCCGGAATACCGTTTGATAGGGGTATTCGAGCGTGAAAAGGAATTACAACATTTTGAGAACGTTTGAAGAGTATTTTTGTTTAATCATTTTGGAATGTAATTAATTGTTACTGTATGATGTTTTTGGTATACACCGATTGATAAGAAACGATGAGAATGATATATATATAAGGACCTTATTCTTTTGTATACATGTAAATTGAAATTTAATATTGTCAAATATGTATATGTTTCTGCAATATCGTGTATTTGACAAGTTTATTGAGAATGTTATCCCTTGTGGATTCCGTTTTAACTTCGGTTAATTCGGAGTTCACGGGAGTAAGTATGGATTCACGGCCCGGGGTTATCGTAATTCGGGCCCAGGTCGTGACAACTATATTATGGATGGTTCGAAGTTCAAACACCCTTCAACTTTTGTGTGATAACCACTTCTAATCCGTAAATTTGAGGGGGCAACTACCGTGTGGGCATTGGTATTAAGGAATCCCCGGTCCCCGCGCCTGTTTTCCTTTCATCTTCATATGATGTATGGAAGGAGGTATTGAAATTGCCAATCTCAGCCAGGAAACATGTTTCCTGTCCTAATTTGGTACTTGTTGCTTGTTTATGAACTTGAGGATTTTCTATGGCCTTCAGGTTTTTCAAAAGAGACAAGCAAAACGTGAAAGGAAGTCCACGAGTGGAAGCAATAGTTCAGCTACGGATTTTGACTTCCTATAATCCCTCATATCTAACCGGTAGTAAGTGTTTTCCACTTTCAAGTAAACATTTAGACCCCATTTGGATCCTTGAAACTCGGTTGCCATGCACTCAGATTACTTATAACTCTAGTTACTTGTACTTGATTTTGGCACAAAACAAATGACCTGAGGGCAACTCATTTTATCCATGAACTGTTCATATATACATGAGTTTCCTCCTCTTTATTTACAAAGATCCAAATGGGTTTTTAATTTCCATTGACACATTTTCAAGGGGTCGACAATCTTCTTTCTCTAACATTGGAAATACAAATACAGTGGCGACTCTGAATTGACTATGGTCGGGATTCATGAAAACTTTCTGTAGCTTCATTACCATGATCCAATGATGCAAAAGACTGTGGGTCTCAAACCTCCTCACACTGCTTCTTTTTAATAATATTTTATTGATCTTGTAAATTAGTGAGTTTGAAAACTTTTGCAAGACATTTGACTTCTTTTTATTTTATTTTATTTTTGGGGACATCAAGGTCATGTGCCTAAACAATCTTGGGGTTTCTGATTCATTGGTCCAGTATATGATGAGGACACAACAGATGTCACTTATTGGTAATTCCCCCCTCCCACCCCCACCCCTTCTCTCTCTCTCTCTCTCTCTCTCTCTCTCTCTCTCTCTCTCTCTCAGATTGAAGATTCAATTTTAATGGGTCATATGCTTTTCACTTTGTCTGCAGTTTATCAACCTTCCATAATGATAGCTATTCGTTCCCTAATAGCACAAGTAGAAAAACCTAATATTGAGTGGCCAAAGTCTTTTCATAGGTATCTATTGTTTTTGTTTCACTTAAATTTGACCATTTAACCTGTATTCCATCATTATCATTCACGATTACATTTACAATATGATTTTCAAGATATCGAGCAACATTAATGGAAAAGAAGGACATTTTGAAGCTTTGGCATAACAAAATCTCACCATCTATTTCAAGGCATCTTTCTATTGAGTCATTTGTGGAATGTTCTGTTTCTCAATTATTGCATATTCTCTCACCGCCAACTCTAAGGCCGGTAACTTATTCAGACTTACCATCAAACCCTTTTCTTGTTGCACTCCATTGCAGCTATAATGCTTGTTCTCTTTCCACAATCTGCAACTTGTTCAGGCACTGATGAGAAAAAATAAATAAATAAAAAAAGAAAATAAAAATGTTTACCCACAGCAGAAAATCTAAAGTTAATGCAAAATATTTTTGTCAACGTTAGTTGGCAAGAAGCAATCCACAATCCACATTTCCCTTCTGTCTAGAGTCTAGACTTCATTTTAAGTGTGTCACGTGACAATGGTTTGTGCTAACTGCTAAGTAACCTGATTTTTGGAGTTTGGCTTGAATCAGTTCTGACATTGATCAACTTGTAATTGTATTTTGTGGGCATTAAATAAATACATGGTCCTCCTCTAAGAGGGTAGGACACATTTTATGCACTCCTATTATTGTCACGTGACATTCTTTGGTTGAAGTTAGCTTATTGACCACAACCCTAAACAACCTAGGAAAGGCAGAAAACAAAGGATCCACACCCAACCAAGCATCAGCTCGACTCCCATCCTCCACCATGACACCCACCCCTGCAGATGGTGTGCTTGGGGGTCTGGGAGTTATTGTGAAAAGGTGAAAAAGTAAGAAGCTGTTTCTAGAAAGATCTTCAAAACTGAATCTTGCAGTACTTTTCTTATACCATGGTATCTGTTCTGGAGGTAGCATGTTAAGTATTTCTATTATGTGCTCAATAATCTTAATAAATCATCTTACTCGAAAGTGGTTGCAACCTATTTGTTGCTTCTATGAATGTGCAACATTTTGATGTCTTTATGCAGGTAGCATTGCACTTACTATCAGAAAGAGAGAAGGATGATCTGGCCCAACTAGTGGATACTATGGTTTCTTATTCGATAACATACAAGAACTTGAAATTTGAACCACAACCTAGTATGCAGAGACACGAAGAAGCCTCTGATGCTCCAGTGCTTTCCTTTAACCCCCCTATCGGTGACTTTGTTAACTATAAGGTTGAAATGCTAACTGCACCTTTTAAAGCAAGTGGCATGACAAGATTTGTTGCTTAATCTCAATTCTCAACTGATTTCTATGTTCGTATAATAGGGTTATCATTCTGGACATTCTGGGCTCTCTTTAGCCATGAAGCAGGTATTGGTGCATGAGGTGAGTCATGAATTTTCTCATTGGATTAACTGAAACCTTTTTTTTCTTTTACTAGTGAGGTTAAGGAGCAGAACCGATGTTTTGAAACCCAAACTGACACTTGAAACCCTGTCAACTCGAGTAACTCTTTCATGTCGGGTGAAGTTTTTAATCAAATGTAATTAGACTTGCCCTACTTGCTTGACTCAACAACCTGGCGAGTTGAGTTGACCCTACTTGCTTGACTCAACAACCTGGCGAGTTGAGTTGACTTGGGACTTGAATCAATTGGTTGAGTATTAGAACTATGAGATGGATTGCTGACTCCGTTGGTCAAAGCACTTTTGCTTAAAATGAAGATAAGATAACACATAACAAGAAGGTGATACTTGTTCTCATGCCAATTGGAGAACAACCACCTAATTGCTATTTTATGCCTTACTTGGCTCCTCGCCATTTTGGTAGTGGAGAAAACTTTATCCTGATTCTCTGCTCCCATTTAAACAAGGAGCCAAACATGGCCTTCATCCTAATTTCTCCTAAAATGTAGTAAACTAAATTGTGAAACGACCTTAAATAGGTAACTGAAAGAGACAAACATCAAACCTTCTTGCAATGTGCAACACTATAAACAATCATATTGATTTTTTTTTTTTTAAAGAAATACTATCACGAGTACATTGTGCTTTGGTATATGAGCATCCTTATAGAACATGGTTCTCTATTTGAGTTTTTTGAGTGATCCCTGTCTGTTGTTTTTTTTTTTTCCTCTCTCTAAAAAAGACTGGTTTAATGGTATATTGCTGAACCCCATTCCCAAACATCGCCATGTTTAGAATCCATGATTATTTACATCTGATTTTACACTTAAATTCTCCCACTAGCCTCACTCTATTAAACCAATTATGCAGGTTGAAAAGCAAAGAATTATGCAAGAGAGCATTGGTAGATTAGGGATTTTAAATGATGGAAGCAATAGTGAGGGCCAGCCATTTCCGCGAGGAGAGAGTACTAAGGAACTTTCTATAAAATCAAAAGCAATGACTCCATCTGTCCAAAGTAATACTGTAAATCTGAAGTACACATCAGGTCTGAAAGAAATGGGATCCAAAAATTTAGCTGCGCCATGTGGCGTGAAACTAAAAGGCCCTGGAGAGGCAAAGAAAGCCTCCAGTTGCTCTTCTAGTTTTTTTGATAGGTGACTCTCTCTCTCTCTCTCTCTCTCTCTCTCTCTCTCACAAAATATTTAAGGCCATTTTGAGGGATATGTATAAAACTACAGCACAATTCATATGAATGAAAATCATGAGAATCCATTTATTTTATTTTAACTTATATTTCTCTGAATCAGGTTTAGAAAGTCGAGCAAGAAAGGTTCCCAGAATGACAATGATTCCTTGCAGCAGCCAGCAACGGTAGGAAGGGATTCACGCCCATTTCTATTTAAATTTAATGAGGTATTAAGCTCAGATTCTCCTATACATGTAATGAGTACCAGAGTTTTTTAACGGAGGTTGCTGGGAAAAGGGGGGTTGTTTGATAAAGATTTTGCATATTTACATTATTGTTTTAAGGCAAGACCAAAACCAATAGTCTCCATGACTTCATTTGAGGACCAAACTTCCCTGATGGGAGGTGCCCGACCTACCAGGATAGTATTGTAAGTCAAAATGGCGATTCTATAATGCGGAATAAACACTTTAAAATAGAATCGAAAAGGCTTAATGCTAAAGAAACAGTACCTCCAGCCATTGATGTTCCTCACGTTTTTGCTGTGCTCTCCCAGTGATGTTTGGCACTTCCAAAACTCTATTCACTCTAATTAGATGGTGTAAGACTGAAGGGGATTGAGTGAGTGAGTCTGGGGACCAAACCGTAGTATTTATAGCCAAAACTTCCATCAAGCTTTGGTGGCTACGTGTCCCACTTGTTCAGTTTATCATGGGGAAGTTCTAACGTTCTACGAACGTGATGAACAATTAGAGTGGACCACTTCAAGAGCTCCTAAAATGAAGGGGAGCTGGAGACTCGTTCTTACGAACGGCCTCCGTGAGAAACGGTCAACATTCTCCCACTTGGTCCACACTTCTAATCTTAATGTTTTATCTTAAACCCATCGATAAACTGTATTTAAGTAATAAATACATGAATCATGGCGATAGGTCCTCTAATGACGAGTATTACCTTCCATGTATTACTATGTATTTACTTCTTAAACATTATAATTTATGTGGCAACAATTTCTTAATGAATAAACCCTATGCTTATTCTTGGTCCAACATAGATGAATTTTTCTCAAAATTAATTAAGGTGCACATCAATATGAGAAAAAAAACTATCAGAATAATTAGGAATTTCATTAAAATAACATTGTTCATACAATGAAAAATTACATAATGGAACCTGTGAGGTCCCACCCTTGGTGGGCCCTCTAAGGGCTATTTTATAGACTAATTAATCTTAATTTATCTTAATTATTGTTTAATTATGTTAATCTTCGCTAATCTTCACTAATCTTTGCTAATTACTACTAATTATTGCTAATCTTTGTTAATCTTGGTTAATTACTGTTTTAATTGGGCTAGTTTGGGGCTAATTATATTGACTAGTGAGATTTCCTAAGTTAGTTAGGTTAACTTAGTAGGTTAGTGTTTTTAATTTGTTGGGTGCATGAATTAATCTTAGGCTTAGTTAGTAGTGTCTAATTAATTAAGTTAATTAGGTTGGGTTAGCTAAAGGTGCTCTCTAGAACCTTCTTTCCTAATGACCCAACTACCCTCAAACCCTAACCCTAATCCCATTAAACCCTAGGGCTAAATAAGTCATTAGCTACCCCACTAATCCTATAAAGTGTCTCTTAACTCTTGCAAACCTAAAACCCTAAACCTAATCTCAGCCCCCATTCCCAAGAAAACCTCCAGCCCTCTTCCCAAGAAAACTGCCCCAGCCCATTACTGTTCCTCCCAACTACCTCCATCTCCATTGCAACACTCTTCTCCTCCTTCATTTCCTCTCATACGTTGGAGAGAGACAACCAGCTACTGTTGCTGGGATTTTGGTGAGAAGCTGCTGCACCCCATCTTCCTTCTCCCTCTCTTCATTCCTCTCATCCGTGACTCTGCTGGAATTCCACCTGGAAGCTACAGCAGAGCTGCTATTGCTGGAACCACATCATACTGCTGCCTTCTTCCTCTTCTTCACTTCAACTGGAGCAGCCACCCCCTCCATCTTTCCCATTCCACTACCAGCTACTGTTGTGCTGAATTCGAGCTGGGACATCTTCCCAGCAGCAGCAGCTGCTACCACATCTCCATCTCCCCTGTTGTGCTGGAAAACCCATCTTGAAGCTCTGCTGCTGTCTTCTTCATTTCCAGCTACTGCTACAGCCACTCCATCACTTCCCTCATCTCCTTCTCTCCATTTCCCTACTGTTACTCTGCTGAAAGTTTCCCCGGGCTGTGCTGCAACTACTTCTTCTCTGCTGGAATATTTCCTCTGTGACTGTCTTTCTAGAGGCAGCAGCTACATCATCTTCTTCCTTTTCAATTCCTCACCTAGGAGGCCCAGCTGTTGCTGGAATCTGGTTTAAAGAGCTGCTGTGTCTTCTTCCCTTTCATTCCTCTCTTCTTTCCATTGCTGGAACTGTGCTGGAGGCTGCTGTTATTATTGGAAACAACTCTTAAGAGCTTCTACAACAGCTGTGCTTCATCTTCTCCTCATCTCACAGCTGGAACTTGGATCTCTACTGTTATCTCTCTATTTCTCTCTACAAATCTCTCTCAATTCAGCTAAAAGGCAAGTGCATCATACTAATAACTTAGGGTGTATGTTTTATTTCATGATTCAGTGATTTTTAGTTCTTAAACATGCTCAGTTCAGTCTAGATTACATTTGAGCTTTGTTGTGTTTGTTTGGATGGAAAGGTCACTGATGGATGGGGGTTTTCACCCCCCATTTGGAAGATCAGTGGGCCATAAGGTGGTTTAATGGATGGTTATTGAGTTGGTTTATGTTTGGAGAAGTTTGGAAGGGATTGGAAGTAGTTTGGGTGGAAATGGAGCCAAAACAGAGTGACTGCAGAAACTGGGTTTTGTCCCAGTTTCGTGTAACCGGTTAACCGGTTGGTTAACCGGCAGTGTAGCCGGTTAACCGGGCTTTGCAGGCCGGTCAACCGGCCACACTGAAATTGCAGAAATGGCAGCTCCCAGTTATTTCTTCTGCAGGAAGTGCTGCAGTGCAGCCGGTTAACCGGACTATGCAGGCCGGTTAACCGGCCACACTGAGATTTCTTGGAAAACTGGCCCTTAGCCATTTCTTGCATAAATTTCATTTCAAATAGTCGGGTTGACCTGGTCTCGCACCGGTTGACCCGATTCACGCTGCTTGTGCAAGAAGTGACTGAAAGTTGGTTCTTCAATCAAAACTCAGACTCCTTACACCCAAATCGACTTGATACTTAGGATAATGTTTAAAGCTGGGACACCAATCCTTTCTAGGGTTTTTGGAGTATTCGATCAATCACCTAGGCCAGGGGTTTGACCGAACACGCTGGAAACCTTTGGGAACGAATTGAGTTGTCCAGGAAGCCTGATTTAGATTAGTTAGTGCACTCGGTTGATCTTCCAGGCCAGGAAATCAACCGAGCTCACAACACATCAGGTTCACCTGGAAAACCCTGATTGTTCCAGTTTTCAACATTTAGTAGATATGATCAGTTGTGGGGCCCATTGACCATCCAAATGAGTATTTATCAGTGTCCTAAGCCCGAGTCAATGGTGTGGCTCAACCTTGACTCGCGGGGACCACTGTTTAGTGTTTTGGTTGATAATCTAAGATGATTCGACCTCCAAGAGTTGTCATAGATGTCATTAACTAACTAAGCACCAAATACATTATTTTACGGCATTAATGACATCGTTTGGAGATCGAATTACCGGA
This sequence comes from Cinnamomum chago, assembly GCA_038049695.1. NCBI lineage: Eukaryota > Viridiplantae > Streptophyta > Magnoliopsida > Laurales > Lauraceae > Cinnamomum > Cinnamomum chago. Next base: position 20,438,881 of record CP142462.1, on the reverse strand, counting down.
GATAGACCCGAACCTAAAGTGGCCCATTTACCTAGGATTGGACTGTTGGATTTCCCTATTGATTCCTATGTTGAAGTTCATACTTCATTATGATTGTTCTGTCATTCTTAGATCCTGAAATTAGCTGTCTACTATTAATTAAACATAAATGGAAGACCTGAACCTAGGGTATCTAGAGGTGACCCGATAATGTGGTTTCGGAGATCATTGACCCGTGTCTGTGTCTAGGCGGGCCCTTATTGGGCCTAAGTGTGGTGATGTGAACCCTTTAGCTTGAAGAGATAGTTTCTATTGGACTGTTAAGTTATATGGTTTATAATGGAACTGTTTATCAGTAGTAGATGGATTGTTGCCTCGTTTGGACGATTATAGACCAGGCCATGTACTGATGGGCCTTGGTATGGATCCAACGAGTGGGCCTGGACCTTGAATGAGATCCAGAGACTGTATTGAGATGTGTAGACCTCTTAGAGATATTGTTAGGACCTTGTTCACGCAAGGCAAAGCCTAGACAGACACAGACCTTAGAGTTATTCTCGAGTCGGCATGAACATTCACTCGGTTGATTTAAGCTCAGCCTGTGGACTGATCATCCCCGGTAGGAGCTAGTTGAGTGTTGAGGAGCTATCATGATGAGCTGTGTGGTTAAGACGGCAAGGTGTCATACCGTGCCGATCTGGTGTGTTGAGATGATGAGTTGATGAGTGAGATTCGGGATTAGTTATTCCCTGGTGAGATTCCCCACCGCGACTGTGTTCAGTATGGGAGGGCCGCGGCATAATATCCCGCGGTATTCCAGCTCGTGTGAATGTGCCACCTTGTTTGTAGTAGTTTAGATGTTTTCTATTTATACTGATTCCTTATGATTTAAATGCACAACTGCCTAGTTCTTTTCCCTTGCTATTCATTTAACTTATGTACCCGTCTTTAATTCCTTTGATATATATATGCTATGTTAGTAGTATGCTGTATCTTGCCAGATCGTTTAGATCTGACCCATTCTACGGTGCTTAGGCCTTGACCCCGAGATTTCCGACGACGCATTAGCCCTAGTGGAGGCACCCGTTGCAGGAGAGTACGCATGGGGCCCGGCCGACACGGACGTCGAGCCGGAGGGCGAGGAGTTCATTTCAGGGTTTTGAGGGACTTTGTTATTTTGGGTTTGAGTGGAAATTTTGTAGTGAGAATGGTAGAATGAAAATGTATAACTTTTTATTAACATTGAACCATTTACAAAGTAGACTGTAGTCTTGCTCTTACTTTATATATACATGATACCTATTGCTTCTGCTCTATTTAAATGTTATGCTTCCGCAAGTTTTAACCATTGAATGTTATTTGGTTCAAAAAGTTTTAAATTGGACATCACTGCGGCCTACGATCTTGGAAGTTCTCGGATTTTCCGGGAAGTAGCGCGCCAATTTCGGGTAGTCGAACGAGTATATCGGTATCCGGAATTAGGGCGTTACAGAACCAAGTCCCATTTTCACTACATGATCCTTGAATATAAATGGTGGCATGCCCTTAGTCAAAGGATCAGCGATCATTAGCTCAGTGCTGACGTGCTTAATGACCACTTTCTTTTTCTTTAACACGTTCCCTTATGGCTAAATACTTAATGTCGATGTGTTTAATTCGACTCCCACTTTTGTTGTTCTTAGCCATAAGAATAGCAGATGTATTGTCGCAATAGATTCTCAATGGCCTAGAGATAGAATCCATAATTCTAAGCCCAGAAATGAAATTCTTAAGCCATACACCATGTGAAGTAGCCTCAAAACAAGAAACGAACTCGGCTTCCGTAGTGGAAGTGGTAGTCAAAGTCTGCTTGGCACTCCTCCATGATATAGCTCCGCCGGCCATCAGAATTATGTATCCTGATGTTGATTTGCATGAATCAATACAGCCAGCAAAGTCAGAATCTGAGTAACCAATTACTTCCAGATTGTCTGTCCGTCTATACATAAGCATGTAGTCTTTGGTTCCTTGAAGGTACCTCATTACTTTCTTTGCAGCTCTCCAGTGGTCTAAACCCGGATTAGTCTGATATCGTCCCAACATTCCCACAGCAAATGCAATGTCAGGTCTTGTACAGACCTGAGCATACATTAGGCTTCCAACAGCAGAAGCATATGGAATGTTTTTCATTTGTTCCCTTTCAAGGTCGTTCTTCGGGCATTGGTTCAAAGTGAACCTATCACCCTTCACAATGGGAGCTACACTTGGTGAACAATCCTTCATCCGAAATCTCTCTAAAACTTTATTAATATAGGTTTCCTGAGACAGACCCAAGATACTTCGAAATCTGTTTCTATGGATCTTAATGCCAATGACATAAGATGCCTCACCCATATCCTTCATGTCAAAATTTTTAGAGAGGAATTGTTTCACCTCATGCAGCAAACACTTATCATTGGTTGCTAGCAAAATGTCATCCACATATAAAACAAGAAAACAGATTTTACTCCCACTGACCTTCAGGTATATACATTGATCCATAACATTTTCTACAAATCCGAATGAAGAAATTACATTATGGAATTTTAAATACCATTGGCGGGATGCTTGTTTTAAACCGTATATGGATTTCTTGAGCTTGCAAACCAATTGCTCACCATCACTAGAGGGGAATCCTTCAGGTTGTTTCATGTAAACCTCCTCCTCTAGTTCTCCATTGAGAAAAGCTGTTTTCACATCCATTTGTTGCAACTCTAAGTCAAAATGGGCTACTAATGCCAAAATAACGCGTAGTGAATCTTTCGTAGATACAGGAGAGAAAGTCTCCGTGTAATCGATTCCATCTATCTGAGAAAATCCCTTAGCAACGAGTCTTGCCTTATATCTTTCAATGTTGCCCAACGAGTCTTTCTTTGTCTTAAAGACCCATTTACTTCCAATGGCTTTTACACCATTAGGCAACTCAACAAGATCCCAGACGTCATTACTCTTCATAGAATTCTTCTCTTCCTTCATGGCATTGTACCATAATTCTGATTCTTTGCAACTCATGGCTTGTGAAAAGAATTCGGGATCATTTTCGGCTCCAATGTTATAGTCAGATTCTTGCAGATACACAACATAATCGTTAGGAATTGCTGATCTCTTTGGTCTAGTAGATCTTCTTAATGTTGTACTATCATATTCCTGAGAAGTATGTGGTTCAACTTGTTGTTCAAAAGTTCTTGGCAACTCTTGAACTACCTGATCTACTGGAATGTCGTCAGCAGCTTGTGGAACTTCAATTATTGGTTGTTCAACACCAGTTTGTACTTGAGGGGTGCTGTAAATAATAACCAATCTATCACTTGAGGTGGAAGGTTGAGATTCTGAATGATCATTCTCAGAAACTATGCATCTGGTTTGATCGCTCCCACTGATCAAGTCATTTTCAAGAAACTTTGCATTTCTTGATTCCACAATCCTAGTGCTATGAGATGGACAATAAAACTTGTAACCTTTAGACCTTTCAGCATATCCAATGAAATACCCACTAATGGTCCTTGGGTCCAGCTTCTTCTCTTGTGGATTATAAATTCTCACTTCAGACGGGCATCCCCAAACGCGCATATGTCGCAAACTCGGTTTCCAACCTTTCCATAATTCAAATGGCGTTTTAAAAACAGCCTTGGTTGGAACTCGGTTTAATATATACACTGCCGTCTTAAGTGCTTCAGCCCACAATGATTTAGGAAGATTGGAGCTGTTAAGCATACTCCGCACCATGTCCAACAATGTTCGGTTTCTTCTTTCTGCTACACCATTTTGGTCCGGTGAACCAGGCATGGTGTATTGGGCAACAATCCCATGCTCTTGAAGAAACTTTGCAAATGGGCCAGGTGCTTGTCCATTTTCTGTGTATCTACCATAATACTCTCCACCTCTATCTGATCTCACGATCTTAATTTGCTTACCGCATTGTTTCTCTACTTCAGCCTTAAAGATCTTAAAGGCATCTAATGCTTCGTTCTTATTATGAAGCATGTGGAGATACATATATCGTGAGTAATCATCTATAAAAGAGATGAAGTATTTCTGACCATGTGAGTCCATGTCTGGACTACATATATCAGTATGTATGATCTCTAATATGTCCGAACTCCTATTGGCACCTTTCTTTGACTTGTTGGTCTGCTTTCCCTTTATGCAGTCCACACAAGTCTCAAAATCAGCAAAATCCAGAGTATTAATTAAGTACCCTTTCATTTACTAATCTTTTAATTCTATCTATGGAGATATGACCTAATCTCCGGTGCCATAATTTAGAGGAATCCTCATTAATAACACATCTTTTAGTGCCAGTGTGAACATGCATCGAATCATAATTGGCATGGTTTTGTAAATTAATGCAATAAAGACCATCGGACAAAATACCATTCCCAACACAATCAGATTTATAAAATAAACTGAATGATAAGTCTGAAAAATTAAAGGAATATTCAAAAGGTACAAGTCTTGAAACTGAAATCAAGTTTCTAGAGAAACTTGGAACATAAAAGGTCTTTTCTAACTTTAAAACAAAACCACTACTTAAAATTAAATAGCAAGTTCCTATAGCTTCCACATGTGAGCCTATCTTGTTTCCAGATAAGATGCTTTGCTCACTATCCCCTGGCTTCCTTAGGTTTTGCAAACCCTGCAAGGAATTCGAAATATGGATTGTTGATCCAGAATCAATCCACCATGTGTTAATATTGACATTAGCCATATTAGATTCATAACAAACAAATGAGGTTGGTTTATCTTTGTCTGCAAGCCATTTCTGAAATTTGGCGCATTCCTTCTTCATGTGTCCCTTCTTTTTACAGAAGAAACACTTGGAATCTTTCTTGATACCAGCTTAGGGAGGTATTTTACCTTTCTTTTTCTGATTGGCTTGAGATTTGCCCTTTCCATGCGTTGCCAGCATTGCACTTTCTGCCTGTTCCATCACCAGTCTCCCTTCCTCTTGAACACACATGGTCATGAGTTCATTAATTGACCATTTATCCTTATGTGTGTTGTATGAGATTTTGAAGGGTCCATATTGGTGCGGAAGAGTGTTAAGGATGTAGTGCACCAGGAAGGACTCCGATATTTCAACCTCGAGTTTCTTCAATTAAGCCACATTGTCCCTTATTTGCATGATGTGCTCGCGTACACCTTTCACATTTGTGAGCCTTAGGGATGACAACTTCATGATTAGGGTGCTTGGTAGTGCCTTGTCTGAAGTGACAAATTGTTCATCAATGGCTTTCAGCAAGTCTCGGACCTTTTCATGCTGATCAACAGAACCACGAATACCAGTAGAAATTATGGTCTTAATGAACATCATGCTTAGGCGATTAGATCGCTCCCATCGCTCATAAAGCGTGATGTCCGCTGTAGTACTGGTATCAGTAATTGATGGTGGTTCTTCTTTCCTAATAGCATAGTCAATGTCCATCCACCCTAAATGAAGAAGAACTCTCTCCTTCCAGACCTTATAGTTATCTCCCTTAAGTTCAGGGATATCAAAACGAATATCAGAGAAATTTGTAGGTTGTACAACTGCATAAAATTACAAATTACATGCTTATGTTAAAACTGGGGCGTATAATAAAATTCCATGCTCTACCAATGTAAATCATGAAAAAAATGAATTTAATGACATAAAATTTGCCTGTGGGCTAAAATTTTAATCCAAGCAGATTCAATTATCTTTATGATAGAATTTATCAAATTATTTACTTAATAAATAATTCTAAAGGGTATATTATGTATGTAATTTGATATATATTCTTTCTCAGGTTTAAACTTTATGATAAAACTATCAAATTCATAATTCCTGTGGGTAAGTTATGAATAATTTGATATTTTACCCTAATTTATCATATAAATATAATAAAAATTCCCGTGGGATAAAATTTATTATATTAAGTATGATTCATTACAACTAATGTCTAAATATTCTTTATGTGATCCTTATCAGTCATAATATATAATTTTATTTAATTAAAGATGCTGTGGCTATTCTCTAATTAAGTAAAATTATATGGATCACTAGACATTAAGCCTTTTATACATAAAGATTAACTAAATATGAGTATAAATAATAAATTAAATTTATAAAAAGCAAGTCCAGGTCAAGCATCCCATCCTCACAGAACTCTATACAAGTTGAAAACCATACCACCCCACATGTATGTAAAAGGTCAAATGCATGTTCTGTTGTGACTTGTCTCATCCATCACATGTCAACATCATTCTAACTCCTTATCCCCTCACATCATCAATACACATCGACCCCTTCCTGTAGCAAACAGAACTGATTTCTGCAATGGAAATCGACACCAACAGAAAATGGGCCACTTGGATAGTGGTCCCACTGATCAAGAGCCTAGGATCAGCCCACATCAATATGATCGCCCTAGCCATCTCTTCAAGATGTATGGACCAGATCTTAAATTAATGGCCCAACTAAACGATATGTTATTTTCAACAAAACTGAAAACTAAGTGTCGTTCAGCTCCATAATTAAGACTACATGTCGTTTTGGTTGTCTTCAACCTCCAGACTGGGTTGCAGGTCATGATTTCTTGGACGTCAAAAACGTCCAAGAAATTAAAACGTAATTTTAAACTTTCGCCAAAAAACAGAGACAAACAGAGCAACACTCAAACATCAAGGCAGAGAATAAATCTATGCTCTGATACCAAATGTAAGTCAAAATGGCGATTCTATAATGCGGAATAAACACTTTAAAATAGAATCGAAAAGGCTTAATGCTAAAGAAACAGTACCTCCAGCCATTGATGTTCCTCACGTTTTTGCTGTGCTCTCCCAGTGATGTTTGGCACTTCCAAAACTCTATTCACTCTAATTAGATGGTGTAAGACTGAAGGGGATTGAGTGAGTGAGTCTGGGGACCAAACCGTAGTATTTATAGCCAAAACTTCCATCAAGCTTTGGTGGCTACGTGTCCCACTTGTTCAGTTTATCATGGGGAAGTTCTAACGTTCTACGAACGTGATGAACAATTAGAGTGGACCACTTCAAGAGCTCCTAAAATGAAGGGGAGCTGGAGACTCGTGATCTTACGAACGGCCTCCGTGAGAAACGGTCAACAAGTATCTGATATAATTTTGTTTTGAATGGTAGTATCTGATATCTTAATTAAAGAAAAAAATGCTTAACACTATCATGTTCTGACTTTCCCCACACAAGAAACACAATGGTTGATTGATCCAGAGAGTCAACCTTTATCATAATATAATGCATCTTGATATGGTTGTGTACCTGGTAGTTGCACTTAACCGCTATGACACTTCAATCCTGAAAATCACTTCAACTAAATGGATTATGCTTAGGCCAGCTACAATTTTGATTCAATTGTTTACCTTGCTGAGAAGTGGTCAAGTGGTCCAATAGTGGAAGGTCTAACATTACATTGAAGAGTTGAAGTTGGCTCAATGGATCAACTTTCCAAGACAAGAATGGTTGAGACATCTCCATAAATTTTTCTTAATCCAGCTGTTCCTAGTAGTTGCATATATGAGCAGTCCTCAAATACAATTTTCCTACTTAACTAATTATTAGTAGTTAATCCTTTTCATCTCTCTAAGGCACCACAGCATACAGCCTCACAAGATTCTCTTTATAATGTTGCAGGGTTTCACTAATGCAGAAAAAAGGCCAGTTCGAATACGTGAGTTGCTGTTATGAGGGATGCTTTCAAGTGGGCAAATGGATCACAAAAAGAGATGCATTTCAAAAGTAGTTTGTTTTATGAGGCAGGCCTGCAGCATATGGATACGTAAACATGAAAATACTTTGCTCTACAGGTCACTTGAAGTCTCTAACCATTAGTGTAACAATTATGTAAAACATATAGTTGCTTGTTTCCTGCATGCTTGTGATTGTAGGGAGCTTATTGTATTTTAACCTAGCCAGTTTGATTGGGCTAACTTGGTTCCTACACTTTGTCATGTCTAGAGCAACCCAGAGGCCGGTGACAAATTTCATTTGTTTTTGTTTTTTGTGTCAACAGGTTTTCACATGCTTTAGAAACTTTGGAGTAATGGGGTCGATATTTAATGCAGCAAGGTGCAGTTCAACACACAGATACTGTAACTTCCATCTGTATCCTGAAAATGTTTCTGATTGACACTTCGCTTCAACCAACTATAAGTGAAAGTTCTGGCAGTTCTACACACAAGCTGTAACTTCATTTGTATCCCCAAGATGATTTTTTGGCAGTTCGCTTCAACCCAGGGTCATTTTAACCCACTGATGGATCAATGGTAAGGATCTCTCTTTCCACATGGATGACCAGGAATTGATATCCAGTTGCTTCATTGCTTAGGGACTTGTATATTGTATGTGGGCACTTGAGTTGCGGGTAGAACCAAACAAGCTCGACTTGAATTATACCATTTTTATTTTAAGTCTTTTTTCTTCAATTGCCAATGGCATGGGTAGACCTGAACACAATGTTTGAATGTCCTACTAAACAAATGTTACGTGGAGGCATCATGAGTAACGGGAAAGTTCCACTCTTTGATAACATTACAAAGATACCTGTCAGATATTTGCAAAAAGAGTCCCTCTTATTTCCAAGAATTAAAGATGCCCTTTCATGGAAAGTTTGCAAGTACACCCCCTTACCTGTTGATCGGCAATGGTAATTTGTTGATCAAACTGCCTTCATTGGATAAAAAGCATGGATCATCAAACTCAGGTAGGCAACCTGGCAAGCTGGTTATAAAGAGCGTCAGTTCTTATTTGGATGTCCAGGGTTCAAACCCGAGTACGTCACCTCTTTCTCATTGTGTGGGCTCCTTTTCTACTTGTGCGGGCTTTCTTCCCACCTGTGCGGGTCTCCTTTCCACTTGAATGAGCTTTCTTTCCTTGTGTATAAGGGCTCTTTTTTGGTTCCCAACCCTTTTTGGCTGGGGTGAAAAAAAGAAAAAAGAAAAAATAAATCCAACGAGCGGTATCCCTCCAAGAGCATTTCAACCTGCAAAACCAACCTAAAGACAAGGTAGTACATTAGGGCTTGGAATGACCCTTACAAGTTTGGGGAATGTTCTTCTGCAAGCAGGTATAGGTTTATATAGTAGGGCCTCTTATGGATAGGGGTGAAAAGAAATAATAATAAAAAAAGGTCCCATCAGATCATCCTACCCCTTCATTTAATAGCCTGTCTGTAGGTTTAGTGATCTATTGACCGTAGACTATGAGATTTAATCCAACAGTGGAAAAAAGGTTTGATGAGAGTGAATTGGGTCTGGTGCCAAATGATCATGGGGATGAGAGTGTGAAAGGGCTTCCATTGATCAAAGGCGGGCCCCAGTAGGCCCCATGGAGATGGACTGCCTCTGTTGTTGCTCGTGTGAGAACATCTCTACTTATTAGTGTTGGGTTGGTTGGACTGTGACATAAGGCATGGGTTTGGTCCCCAAGTAGTGGGTTTGAAATTGCCCCTAGATTTGCCTGTGTTGGTATGGACTTAGTGGCCACATGAAATATGGCTCAAACCCAATTCTGCAGTGCCGGAAATCCACAGTGAAGACACGCACTGCAACCGCTATGAAACCCCAGACTAAAAACATTACATTGCGGGCCTGTTTGGACTTTCACGCAATGCAACTGCTATGAAACCCCAGACTAAAAACATAACATTGCGGGCCTGTTTGGACTTTCGTATAGTTGGTGGTTGGAAGAGAAGTACATTAAAATGAATGGGAAATCTTCAAAATAGGCTTCAAGCTCTGTTCAGATTTCTAATCAGGAATATATATATATATATGTGGGGGGGGGGGGGGGGGGGGCGCATTCATGTGATGAAGATGTTTAGCTGATTTTGACCAGAGCACCAGCTAGGACCTCGGCCGAACCCGAACCTACCGACACGCTCGCCCCACTTCGGCTTCGGCATCTCCTTTTGTTGGTATCAGTAAAAACCAGCGGATCTCACTTCAGCTCTGCCACCCATTTCGGTCTCGGTTGGACACCCACCTAATGGGTATGTGCCGAAAGAACCAAGGCAGGGCCTGACAGCCACGCCTGACACCTGAACACGTGGCAGGGTATGGGCATGCGCTGATGGGACAGGAACGCCATCCAGACCGTCCACCTTCATCATCTCTTTGACAGATCCATATCTAGTGGCTGCAGCCATCTGGGCAGGGCTCGAGAAGGGGATCCGATAAGACTCCAGCCGCCAACGAGTCAAAGTACGATCAGGCCCAATGTGACTCACATTTAATGCAGTATGGGCTGATCGGACCTTTATTTAATGCAATGAGGACTATAATGGACCTTCATCGATGGCCCTATGAGGCTAATACGGTCCTACTATTAGCAGTCGTATCATGAGGCCCATTAACAGGCATCCAGGACTTCTCATATAAGGGAAATCCATCACCCAAGACCAGGTACGCACTTTTACATGCATGCAGCTATCCACAATCCTTTCTTCTCCAATTATCCCCTGCCATTAACTTAGGCATCGGAGAGCCCTGCGCTGCCCACAGCCGGGGTCCTTTGACTGTCTTTTCTTCCTTTTTTTCATTTTCAGGTCCCTAAAGTGATCAGCTCTCTCTTGTCATTAGGATAAGTCCTCTAAGGCTCCCTCCATCTTGTGAGTTATTTTTTTAGCACTTACAATATATATTTCAAAATAGGAATTAAGTTTTCCAAAGTAAAATGAAGTGGATTTCACATGTAAAGTGAAGTGAAGAGAAGTATGTTGAAATTAAAGTAGAATACTTCACTTCACTCCATTTGGATGCTTATTTTGAAGTTAATACTTTGAGTAAAATCCACTTTTACTCAAAGAAAGAAATAAAAGTATTTAGAGTTGAAGTGAAATAGAATACATGTGGCTTAGAATATTACTTCATCTATCGGGCCAGACTCTTCCAAACGGTATAGAGTTATTTTAGACTGTTAGGGCCCATTTAACTTCACTCTACTCCATTTTTGGCCTATCCAAACAGGCCCTAAGAGAAAAGCTTTAGTTTTATTTTGAAAATTTTCCAAATTGGTTTCTTTCTTATTTTTTAAGAAATGAATTGGTTATTAATGTTAAATTTGAATGTCCTGGGATCCTAACCCGAGGGGGGGGGGGGGGTTGAATAGGGTGTGCTACAAATATGACCAATTTAGACCAATTTTAATTCTTTAAGATAAACTAGTCACATGTGATGATTTACCAAACAAGATGCGGAAGCTAATAAAACAATCACCACAAGCAAACACCACTACACAAAGATTTATAGTGGTTCGGCCTCAATGCCTACGTCCACTACCGGCTTGTGCAGAGGCGAACTGAGTATATAATGACCTGTGACCTGGGGCGGTTGCCCCAGGTCAAATTCCACATTCCTCTTGAAATAGTGTTGGGCCTTGGCCCATGCCCCACATCAAGTGGATCCACGCCCCAGGTCAAGAAAGGAAAAAAAAAAAAAAAAAACCCAGGTCAAGAAGGGAGAACGAAAGGAAAAAAAAACTCAGCTCTGCTCTTCCCCCTTCCCTCTTCCGCTCTTCCCGCTTCCCTCTTCCGCTCTTCCGAGTTCCGACCTACCCTCTTCCTTTAAGGCTCGACGGTTCAGGTAAATCTCTCTCCCTCTCTCTGTAGCTTCTCCCTCCCTCCCTCTCTGGCTAGGGTTTGTGCAGTTTCTTCTCTTCTTTTGCTTCCTCTCTTCTTCCTTTGCACATTAAGGTTTATGTTTTAGTTTTCTTTTTTCATTTGAAGTGCTGATCTCAGATTCTCAATGCCCTCTTTTCTATTAAAAATGAAAAAAGGGTGATTGAGATTTGAGAAGAATATGTTCTCTCTCTGTCTCTCTTTCTCTGATTGGAAGGGTTGGGAGTTGAGGGAGCCAGGGAGGGAGAGGAAATTTAATTTATAGAGGGTGAAGAAGGAGTCTAGTTTGTAATCTGTTGCTTTTATTGAGTTTTGGAGAAATGCGTTTGTTTGAGCTTCTGATGTTTACTGGATTGAAATGTGTAATTGTTTTGCGGGTTTCAGTTAATGTAGGTGATGTGGATTTGTGCTTTTAAAATGCTAGAACATGTTGTGTACTCGTTGGAATTCGTAGATGTGATTGTTTCAGTCTTTCAGCATGGAAATTCATATTCTCATCTACAGGAGAAAACACATTTTTGGAAACAATTAACCCACAAATGGGGTGGAAGAAATATTCCAATATGTCTGGGTTTTCATTAACCTACTAATAGAAGTGTTTTTTTAATTCAATTCAAGTTCCATGGAAACCACTGACCAGAAATCTAAAATTCAATAAAATAAGGACACGGGTTATCTTTCAATTAAAAAGGAGCCTGCAAATCCTCTGTTTTTTTCTGCTTCCTGAAGATACCAAACATGATAGATTTTAGGATTTGTATTGCAAGTCTCACAAATCTGTAAGGAGAAGAAACACCACCAAGTGGGAATAAATAAAAGAGCTACATGTGCCATATAAAAGCATTGGTGAAGCTTGTCTCAAAGAAAAAGGGAAGGGGTGCCTTCAAAGAGTGCAAGCTTTTGATAGCCCAACTGTTTCATCTGGTGGGATCCACCTCTGGTAGGCATTGATACATAAATCTACTTTATTGCCAATCATCTTACTGGTTGACCTTTCTTTGTGGCATCTGAATCTGGACCCATGACTCAATTTTGTTTTTAGCCTTTCATTTTGAGAGCAGCTATCTACACATTGCGTTTTGCTCTCCACCCTCTGCATCTCTTTACACAGTGGTCTTCAGTGTGGGATTTGCTCTCCACACTCTGCATTTTCCCTAAAACACCCATTTCTGGAGTTGATGAAACTACTCCCTACACTCTGCATTCTTCCTTCCCATTTCACGTTCTGTAAACCTTCTTTCGCTGCACCCTCCACATCGAAGAGGATCTCGACGAGCTCCTCCACCCGGACGTAAACGCCGCACCTCGTGTTCAGCCATCTCTCTCTTCTTACCTTTTTCATCAAACTGCATTACTGTGAATCGTCGACTTTCCAACCTCCGTGAGTGATTTCGATTTGTTTAAATTGATTAGAAATGTCTGTAGTTTAGTTTTAAGATCAAAGATTTGGTTTTTTCAAAGTTTTTTACCTCCCTCATTCACCTTTGTATCCCCCATTTTTCAAAGTTTTTCAAATCCATCGTCATCGTTTTAGTGTTAGTAAGAATAACCGGTTCGGCACTGTGGGTCCGAAAACAGAGATTACTTTCGGCCTCGATGATCCGCATATATTGAATTATCTCGGCAGTATGGGGCTGAGAGGAAAAACTTATTTCGGCGTCAATGAACCGAATATAGTGTCATCTCTCGGCACTGTGTGTCCGATCAAAACCTAATTTCACGGCTCTGTAACGCCGAAACTATATTTTCCACACGGATAGTCAGGGCCGAATGGTCTGTGACTCAGTGCTGAACTATGTACTGATTTTTTTTTCCAGATATATGGATGTGCCGAGTACATCTAGGACTCGACCCACAGCGTCGAACTGGAGACTCCGTCAGAGGTTTGTTGCTGATGAGGTCGAGGATGACGAAGAAGTAGTTGAAGAACAACCCGAAGCCCAAGTGGAGACCGAAGATTCCGAACCGGCAGAAGAAGTACGTCAACAAACTTTTTCTGCTGCTCATTATAGGACTGGAGATATTCCCGGGGGGGCCTACAAGTTTGAGCCTGCTACCTAGTTTCAGGACGCATATTGCTGCAAGTATTTGGCAGCAGCAGGTTTGTGTTTAATCTTGGTTAACATGTTTTAATCTGTGCTGAAAATTTTATTATCTTCACTAATTTGTTATTTATTTCATTTTGCAGGAGAGACCGCCACTTAAATGCATAAGCCATGGCCAAAAAATCACTGAATGGGCATGGAATTCAGAGGGAAGGCAGAATACGGTTTTTAGTCGTCTCATTGGCCGTTCGGGGTTGGCTCCATTGGTGGCGACATCTTATCGTTCCATCAACAAGAACATGATGTCAGCATTTGTGGAAAGATGGCAGCCTGAGACAAACACATTCCACATGCCTTTTGGTGAAATGACGATTACCCTTGATGACGTGGGCACCATTCTAGGGATCCCGGTCACTAGAAAATCTGTATCAGTGGAGCAACTGTCATTTGAGCGATCAAAGACACTTGTAGAGCATGGTCTTGGGGTCACATCCCAGCAGGCACATGAAGAGTTAGTAGGTGTACGGGGCTCGTCGGTTAGACTGGAGTGGCTGAGGGACCTATACGGAGACGTGACCGATGCGGATCCAGAAGAGCACATTAGGCATGCCGCAAGAGCATATCTATTGTATCTCTTGGGCTGTACACTCTTCGCAGACAAGACCAGCACGAGGGTTCCAGTGGTCTATCTAAGGCTGCTAATGAACTTCGATGAGGCATGTGAGGCCCCACCCTTTGTGGGCCCTCTAATTACTATTTTATAGGCTAATTAATACTAATTTATACTAATTAATGCTAATTATAGTTAATTATTGCTAATTGTGGCTAATTACTATTTAATTGGGCTAATTAGGGGTTAACTAGGGTGATTAGTTAGATTTTCCTGGGTTTTAGTTAGACTAGCTTGGTCTAGTTAGTATTGGGGTTAGTTGGGTGTTTGTGTTAATTTTAGGCTAATTAGTGTAGATAGGCCTTAGTATAGATTTTAATTAATTAGAGGAGGGTTTAGTGTTAATTGTGCATCCTCTAGAAGATCCCAGCCCAAAGGACCAAACTAACCCTAACCCTAATCCCATGAAACCCAAAAGGGTATTTCTGTCATCAACCATCTCCCCCTAATCTATAAATAGACTCTTATCCCAAGAACCCTAAGCCATGAGCCAGCCCCCTTCCCAAGAACAATTCCAGCCACCACTGTTCATTGCAATTTTCCTCCTCCCCTCTCCCTCAATTCTTTCTTCCAAACGACTGGTACTGGTTGTGCTGGGAGACTATTCCATAGAGCCACAGTTGCTGCTCCATCCTTCCTCTTCCTTTCTCATTTCATTCTTCCAAGCTGCTGTGCTGAATCTGTGCTGGAACTCCTTCTCTGTAACTGCTGCTACCACTTCTCCTTCTTACTTGTTGAGTTGGACCATTACTCTGCTGGGAATTTCCCTTGAAGCTACTACTGTAATTCTTCTTCTTCATCTCTGCTGAACTGGGAATTCCTCTCTTCATTTCTCTCATTTCCCCTGTTACTGCTGGGACTGTGACTGTGTGTTGGACTTCTTCTTGGCAACAGTTGCTGTTACTTCATCTTTCTCCTTCCTTTCTCATTTCTCCTTCCAAGCCACTACTGTTGTTGTTGTTATTGTGCTGGAGATTATCTCCTAGGAGCTGCAGCTGCTGTGTCATCATCTTCTTCTTCATTTCAGCTGAAATTCTGGGATTTTCTCTTGCTCTGTTTCTCTCTACAAACCTTCTCATTTACTAAAAAGGCAAGTGCACTTACTCCTAGCTTAGAACATGTGTTTTATTTCGTGATTCCAGTAGTTTCAATTCATAAATGTGTTTAATTAAGTTTTAGATTTCACCTGGAGCTCTGTTGTTTGTTTGGATGGATTTTGGCATTGATGGATGGGGGTTTCACCCCCCATTTGGAAGATCAATGGGCCACAAGGTTGTTAATTGATGGGCATTTGAGCTAATTAATGTTTGGAGATGATTTGGTGAATTTTGGAAAGGATTGGAAGTGATTTGGAAGCAAAACGAGCTAAATTGGAAAATCTGCAGAAACTGGGTTCCTCAGTTCCACGTGTTCCCGGTCAACCGGCCTGCAGGTCCCGGTCGACCGGCAACACTGCAACTGGGAGATAACTGTTCCCAGTTATTTCTGCAGGCCTGAGATCTCTAGTGTACTCGGTCGACCGGCATGCAGGTCCAGGTCGACCGAGAACACTGAAATTTGGGAAAAATCAGCTCCCAGCTAGTGTAACTCTGCAGAACTGATTTTTAGTGTTCTGGGACGAGCTGGCCTTGTGCAGGTCGACCCGGAACACACAGTTTTGCAGGATTTAGCTGGAAGTTGGTTTTTCACCTGAAACTCAGACTCTCTATGCTCCGATCAATCTAATACTTAGGATTTTGCATTAAAAAGTGTTTAAAACTGGGACATCACTCTTTCTAAGGTTTTTGGAGTATGCGGTCAATCATCCAGGCCAGGAGTTTGACCGGACACGCTGGAAACCTTGAGAAACGAATTAAGTTGTCCAGGAGGCCTGATTCAGGTAATTCAGTTCACTCGGTTGATCCACCAGGCTAGGAGGTCAACCGAGCACACTACACATCAGGTTCACCTGGGAAACCCTGATTTTCCATTTTTCAACATTTAGGAGTTGTGATCAGTTGTGGGGCCCATTGACCATCCAAATGAGCATTTATCAATGTTCAAAGCCCGAGTCAACGGTGTGGCTCAACCTTGACTCGCGGGGACCACTGATTAGTGTTTTGGCTATTAATCTAAGATGATTCGACCTCTAAGAGTTGTCAAAGATGCCTGTAACCACCTAAGCACCAAACACAGTATTTTATGGCATTAATGACTTCGTTTAGAGATCAAATTACCGGAGATGAACCCGAACCTAATGTGGCCCATTACCTAGGATTGGACCGTTGCTTTTCCCTGTTGATTCTCTTGTTGAAGTTCATACTTCACATTTATTATTGACTGCCATTCTTAGATCTTTAGTGTAGCAGTTTGCTATTAATTAAACATAATTGGAGGACCTAAACCTAGGATATCTTAGAGGTGACCCGATAGTGTAATTTGGAGATCACTGACCCGTGTCTGTGTCTAGGCGGGCCCTTATTGGGCCTAAGTGTGGGATGTGTACCTTTAGATGGAAGAGGTAGTTTTTATTGGACTGTTAAGTCATAATGGATTAGAATGAACTGATTATCAGTAGTAAATGGATTGTTGCCTCGTTTGGACAGATTTAGACCAGGCCATGTGCTGATGGGCCTTGGTATGGATCCAACGAGTGGGCTTGGACCTTGAATGAAATCCATAGACTAAGTTGATATGTATGGACCTCATAGAGGTGTGGTTAGGACCTTGTTCACGCAAGGCAAAGCCTAGACAGACACAGACCCTTAGAGTATTCCTGAGTCGGCATGAACATTCACTCGGTTGATTTAAGCTTAGCATGTGGACTGATCATCCCCGGTAGGAGCTAGTTGAGTGTTGAGAAGCTATCATGATGAGCTGTGTGGTTAAGACAGACGGTGTGATACCGTGTCCTGTCTTGAGTGATGAGATGATGAGATGATGAGATGATTTGCGGGATTAGTAATTCCCAGCTCTAGTGAGATTTCCCTGCCGCAACTATGTTCAGTATGGGAGGGCCGCGGCATAATATCCCGCGGTATTCCAGCTCTTGTGAATGTGCCGTTTGGTTGTAGTAGTTTAGATGTTTATATTTATCCTGATTCCTTATGATTTAAATGCTCAACTGCCTAGTTCTTTACCTTGTCATTCTTTAATTTATTTACCTGTCTCTATTTCCTTTGATATATATGTTCTATGTTAGTAGTATGTTGTAACTTGCCAGATCTTTTAGATCTGACCCTTCATTGGTGCTTAGGCCTTGACCCAGAGATCCCTGACGACGCACTAGCGCTGGTAAGGCGCCGATCGCTGGAGAGTTCGCATGGGGCCCGGCCGACACAGACGTCGAGCCGGAGGGCGGAGATTACATACCAGGGTTTTGAGAGTCCTCTTTATTTTGGGTTTGAGAGGCATTTTTGTAGTGAGTCGGGTAGAATCAAATATGTATTAACTTTAATTTGCAACTGATACATTTTAACTAGACTACTGTTCTGCTCACATTTAATATATATGATACCAAATTGCTTCCGCTTTATTTAAATGTTATGCTTCCGCAAGTTTTAACCATTGAGTATTATATTGGTCAAAAGTTTTAAATTGGACCTCACTGCGGCCTACGATCTTGGAAGTTCTCGGATTTTCCGGGAAGTAACGCGCCAACTTCGGGTATTCGAACGATTATATCGGTATCCGGAATTGGGGCGTTACATTTTTATGGTATTAGAGCGAGCTGGTCTCTAGGAAATAAAACACACTAGAAACCATAGGACGTAGTGAGGATTCGAGTGATGGGATACGTGTGAGGACGATGGATTGGGTAGAGTCAGGGTAGTCTTAGGTTTGGACTTAAACTGACACAAGTCCTTTTTCGTGACAGATGTCTGGAGATGGTGCACGCCCGGAGACGGTCGTTCTCGACGAGCAGTCCTCCCACGAGCGACGATTCGAGAGGTTTCTTCAGGCCTTCCTCACTGCTCAGGAGGCCCAGACTGTAGCTCATCAGCGGCAGACGGAGGACTTCGCGCAGTTTCAGGCGCAGGTCCTGGAGGTGATCGATAGGGTGGCTCCACCAGCCCATGAGGATGCACCAGTTCGGGGAGCAGACCCGAACATGATTTTCGAGAAGTTCCTCAAGAGGGGACCACCAGAGTTCACGGGCACAGAGGATCTATTAGTGGCTGACGACTGGATCGTGCGGATGGAGAAGATTTTTAGAGTCTTCGAGTGCACCGGCCAGCAGAAGGTGCAGCTAGCTGCTTATATGTTCCGAGGAGTCGCTGAGGATTGGTGGAGGACTATTCAGCGACATTACGAGGCGATCGGGGATGAGATTGCTTGGACGGCCTTCAAGGCTGACTTCCTCCGGAAGTTCATCCTATCGCATGTCAGAGACCGCAAGATGCGGGAGTTCCAGGCACTGGTGCAGGGCAGTATGACTGTCTACCAGTATGAGGTTCGTTTCACCCAGCTTTCTCGCTTCGCAGAGGCTCTAGTCACGCCTGAGTCGGAGAGGATCCGGCGGTTCGTCGAGGGACTGAGGGACGATATCCAGCTGAACATGTCCTGCATCGAGATTCACACCTATGAGGAGGCATTGAGGAGAGCCTGCTGGGCAGAGGAGCGTCTGCAGAGGATAGAGACTAGACAGCAGCAGAGACGGATCCGAGCTGCTCTGACCCGACCACAGCCCGTGCCTCTACGACAGCGGCAGCCGTTCCAGAGGCAGCAGCCAGCAGGGCAGTATCAGCATCACCAGCAGCAACAGCCCTACCGCGGCCCCAGAGTGTGCTATGACTGCGGAGAGACAGGGCACATCTCCAGGTTTTGCCCACTTCGAGGAGGACAGCCTCAGATGCTTCGACTTCCAGCACCTCCGGCAGCTCCAGCACCAGCTCAAGCGGTTCAGCCAACACGTCCGATTGCATTAGCACCTCAGCAGCAGCAGTACCGTGCTCATCAGCAGCAGGTACGGGGACCTCAGCAGCCCAGAGGGCAGCACTTTCAGCGAGGGCGTCATCAGAGGCACCAGGGCCAGCAGCATCAGCAGCAGAGACCCCAGGCTGTGGGTCGAGCTTTCGCACTCACTCATGAGGACGCAGAGGCTGCAGGGAACGTCGTCGAAGGTACCCTTTCTATTTGTGATCATCCTGCTAGAGTATTACTAGATCCAGGAGCGACACATTCGTTTGTGTCGTCTGCCTTTGCCTTAGTCTTTGGTGGAGTAGGTGAGGCTATGCCCTGCACCTTAGTTGTGTCCACTCCGATGGGTAGGAGTGTGGTATGTCAAACTTACCACCCCAGATGCCGAGTGCAGATCGGGGAGTGCATTTTGCTTGCAGATCTGATCGTGCTACCCATGCATGACTTCGCGAAAATGTGTTCTGCTTGGCGTCTCAGGGCCGACCAAATTTGGTCTACTCGGCGTCTCAGGGCCGATACTATAGTTTTAGCTCGGCTTCTCATTACCGAGCAAAATATTATATGTCAGTCATATCAGGACCACTCAGTTGAAATTGTCGTAAGCTATATGCAATTAAGAGATATAGAATGTTCTTTTATAAAACAAAGTGAAAATGTTCTCATCTTAATTTACAAAATGCTTAATTGCATTAAGCTCTTAAAAAACATTGGATCCGCATTGACATCCTTATAAAATATAACAATCATTCTAGATCGATGGTTTCGCATGTGGCAACTGATGGACTTATAATCTCTCTGAAATATTGGATCCGAGATTGATAAGCTGTATCCCAACCATCTGCAGAAGGGTGATGATGACGAATCCAATTAGTAGCAATAGGAGGAATTGGATGACCCTGTACGAGGAAAACCTACATATAACAAGGAGTTCAAGTGAGTCACGGCATTTCAAGTAAAATAAAATTTGGGAATCTATGCATCTACTATTATCACCTGAACAAAGTGGTTTGATTGACAAAACCGATTGCGATCTCCCGTCTAGCAGCAGTAGGAATAGGGACCGATCGAAGAGGAAGAAAAGTCAGGCATTGTTGATTTGACAAATGGTATAGGACAACGTTATATTGCGAGGCAATTAGATGTCCCATGTCCGGCATCGTCATCCATCGATCATATGGAGGGCAATCACCTTGGTACGATATGATATTGAGAAGTTCATCAACCCTTTGGTGTGATCCATATAGTTGTCTGTAGTGTTCTGCATGAGTCACCAACTCTCTAGAGAGATCTTTCCGTACCTGTTGCCATGAATCCTCACCAAGTCCCATCAACCCTGCAATGGCTCTAAAGCCACAATTGCCATCCGCATTGACATCTTTTACATGATGAATATAAGACCTTAAGCAATCTGGTAGTGTGTTAATATAATTGGTCGGCTTCAAATTTCGGGTTCGAATGACCTTTTGCTTAGGAATCAGCTTCTTCACGGGCACCAAAGAGGCCCCACTGCTGACAATAGTCTCTTCCATCTTTAAGACAGGAGAGTAACTATCCTGAGCTGATTCGGCATATTCAAAGGAAGAGGGTTCACGTTTAGTAGAGTTGTGCAATTTCAATTTGGGGCGCCCCCGACATTTAGTTTTCGAATCTGGCTCGATCAGTGAGGTTGTCTCAGGCTTTGGCAAGCTCCTTAAGCTTATCCAAGATATGTAACTTCTTTCTCGAATCATAGCCCCTGAACTGTTCGACAATTAAATCTATCTCTGGCATGCAATCCAAATTGACACTGGATCCCTGGTCATAAGCGGTATGTAGTAAGTCAAGCTTGCGCCAATGCATATGCGTGCAATCTAAAGGAATAGGGCGACCAGCACTTATTTTTCTGCAATCTCATGAGCACAAGGTAGGCCATGTGTCTGTCGAAGTACACAGCCACAAGCATCTCTATCAATACCGACGGATGATGCTCGTTTCGTCTCGGCCAAGATTTTCTCTAATGCACATATAGAAACGTTCCCACGAAGTTCTTTGAATTTAGAAGGCTTGAAATTGTGTTGGACAACCGTCTTACTTTTTTCAAATGATGCTTTTATATCTGTATGTTGCAGCAGCAATAGGTTGTGTATCTTCATCCATGAGTCTTCAAAAGTCCCCTGACTTGATCCAAGCTGTCGCTTCAGCTGTGCATGTGAACTCTCCACCCTGTTTGTAGTAGTGTTCCCAAGATGCATGACCTTGTCCGTCCAGGCAACCACAAATCTATCCTTGTACGCATCTAACCAAGACACTCTAACATACTGAAGTGCTGCAGGATAGGTAATGAACTCCTTTAGAAATAAGTTGAATTGCAGATTGTAGTGTTCCTCTGTGGATGAAGAGACCAACATGTTTCAGTTCATTATAAACCAGTCCCACTTTTCCTTCGTCTCAAACAACTTCTTGCATTTAGCCAAGATATTTCTGTTGATATGCCATCTACATAAAAGATGTTTGGCGCCAGGGAAAACAATAGATATGGCGTTCATTAAAGCCATCTCTCTGTCAGTGACGATAACGCTAGGAAGAACACCCTCGTCAATAACTTTGCGCAAAATACCCAATGCCCATGAGTAGCAATCTTCACATTCATTCTGGAGATATACAAATATACAATGCATACCGAAAAAGTCTTCTCTGTGGATGTAACCCCAACAATCTCCAATAAGGGCATTCGATACCGATTGGTCTTGTAGGTGCAGTCCATTATCAACACATGAGGAAATGCACGCAAGAGGTCTACGCTGGTAGGGTGTGTGAAGAACAAGTCAATGACAGTATCTGTTGTAGGACATTTCCTATGCCACTGAATGTAACCATGCTCCGCCAATAATTTCAACAGTTGCTGCATCTGATTCCGTCCAGCTCTCTCCGCAACTTTATGCCTTTGACGTGCATTGTAAATGGTCTTCATTGTGCTTACATTTAACTCATTTCTATGTTTCAGTGTCACCAAGATATCCTTTGGCCGAACCATATTCTTGGACATGTCCACCAGCACTGAAGTTTCATCCTTTGTTAATCTCCCTGCAAATGAGTGCCCTTCCAGAAAGTCTACAGCAGGATGATTATGCACACCACACACTACATGCAACATCCATTCCTCATTTGAGCCAACCACTTTACCTTGTAACGTGAATGGGCATCCGCATTTTTTCGAACCAGTCTGCTTCAATTTCTTCCCACCAGTCCCGTCTTTAGTAATCATCTTGTCTCTATAAGACCCACTCCTCTCACACCCAAGGGTCAGCCTTGGTTTTTTATTTCTCCTGTTGGGCGCTGCTGATGTCTTAATCACAACAATGAAACCATTTCTCCTCCCAACATCACGAGCCCAATTAATTAGGGATTCTCGACTTATGAATATCTGCGCATAACAAAAAAAAATCATATTGAACAAAGTGACTACATCAATTTAACTATCGAATGATTCATCTCGATTAATTACCTCTTCGGTGATAAACTCATTACTATAGTCGACCACACATTCTGAGCCAACCTTGCTGCACTCAGTAGGCGCATGAAACTGCTATAGAACCAATTTTGTTAGAATACGTAAATGACACAACTGCACGGCTCTGAATATCCGGACAAAATTAAATTGTTCGGCCCTGCATGTCCGCATATTTTTCTTCTTCTCGGCACTGTAGTGCCGCGAAAAGTACCTATGTTCGGCCTTTCAGGGCTGTGAAAAATACCTCTGCTCGGCCCTGAAAGGTCGCGTAGAGGACATTCGGTCGGACATGCAGGGCCGAGCAATTCGTCTCTTCCGTTTTGCAAAGCTTGCGATGAATATGCTTACCTCAACGCTCCTAGAATGATTGGGAGACATCTTCTGCTTGTCCTTTTGCTCGTCCATTGATTAAGAATGCTAGCAAATTGAGTTTCAACTTTGAATGAAATCAAGATTAAGGAGGTGCAGTCAATTGAGAATGAAGTGAGGATTCAAACCAAGAGAGAAGATGAAAGAGGGAGGAAGTAAAGATCAGTAAAATGCGGGAAGAAGTAGAACTTCATTTCATGATGCAGAGGAGTGAATGGAAGGAAGTGGAGAGGAGGAGTGAAACCCTTAACGCTCCACGTTCAGACGTCTCAAGTGGAGGGAAAATATGCAGTGTGTAGATAGCATTTCAAGTAGTGTGGGAGGGCTGAAGTTCATACATTTTGGTAAATTTACAAGTGGACATTTTAGTCACAATCTATTGCAGTGTGTGGAGAGCAAAATGCAGTGTGTTGGTAGCAGCACTCTTTCATTTTTTAGTCAGTTTGTCTAACAAAATACAACTATCTGGGGATGCTTTCTTGTTAGTGTGGCACTTCCATGGTAGCCCCACCTTTCAGAAGTGGGACTCAGTCCATGTTAGGGAACTATAATGAGGCAATGGGTTTGGACAGTTTGGTCTACCTTTCTTGGGCTGCATTGGCAATTATTGAGCATCATCAGGAAGTCCATGAGATATGTTGAGTTCAAGCTTCAACAAGGTGCTGCTAGAGCCTCTCCAGAACCCATCAAAAACAAATGTTTAATGCTATAGGGGTTTCCAATTATGTTTTTGTTTGATAAACCTAAACTTAATACATAGCCTATAATCCCATGAAAAGCTCTGAATTTATTCTATTTGTAATCTCAATTTGATGACAATTTTGTATACTTCCAATGTCAAAAGAATAAAGTATTTAATAATTGATAAACTTCACATATCAGGTTGATGTTTTATCCTTTTTCTTTTTCTTTTTCTAATTTCTTTTTTACCTCACTTTAATGATAATCTGATGTAAATTGTGCCAAAATCTTTATTTATTTTTCTTTCTGCAAATTCAATCTGATAGCAAATTCAAATTTATTTTTATTTATTTTTCTTTCTTCCTCCCCATGTCATTACATAGTGGGTTCGCCTCTGATAAAAGGTAATAGTCATATGGGTTGTGTCAGTGGGTGAACAACTTCTTGAATCTTGACAAGTACTTCCTATGTTGATGTGAACAACTTCTTGAATCTTGACAGTACTTTCTATGTTGGGTGAACAACTTCTTTTGTTATTGTTGATGTGAAAAAATTCTAGCAAAAGTTCCGCCTCACCTAAACGAAAATCCTGGGTCCGCCTCTGGGCTTGTGATCCAATCACCCCACCGGATTCCCACTATTTATGCTTTTCAATAGGCTAAGCAATAACCCTTACAATGTTATTTTTCTAGGCTAAACAACAACCTCTCAATGTGCTTTTCTAGGCTTAGCAATAACATTTACAAGATGCTTTTCTTAGGCTAAGCAATAACCTTTACACAATGCTTTTCTTAGGCTAAGCAATAACCTTTACAAGAAAAAGATTTCTCTAAGAAGGTGTCTTCACAAAAGATCACTCTAAGAGATACAATTTAAGCACAATTGAATTGCCTCTAAATAGGCTAATATGAAAGTGTAAAACAAACTCACACAAACACTATATGAATGCAAATGTGTATGCTCATGATGTGTGTGTGTGATAACTTCAATCAAGTTAAAAACAAAGCTCAATTAATATATTGCTTAAAGCAATTCAAAGTTTAAGGTTCATAAAAGATTTGATTGAAGTTTAATGCAAATCACATGTATGAATATCAACTTGTTAATGACATGAAAATCAAAGGTTCACAAGTTGTATGAAATTAATTAACCTAACATGTGATGCATGTGAAATGTTGTTTTCAAAATAAATTTAACTAAGGTTTAAATGAATGAAAACAACAAAAGGAGCTTCAACCAAGAAAATGAATCATGCTAAAAGAAATCAAAGATTTACACTAAGCATGATTAATGAAGATTTTAAAACAAAACTTGGTTTGAAAACAAAGTGAAGAATCCAATCTTAATTAGATCAAAGATTAAGAGAAGAATGGATTCAACACATCATAGTTATCATGCTAAAAATCATTTACCAATAATTTAAACAAAGCATATAACATATGATTAAGAGAGGTAGAGCTTACTTAGAGATATAACTTCATTAATCCAAGCTTTAGCTCTCCAAATGACTCTTTGGTCTCTCTTAGTTCATCCCCTTTTCTTTCTCTCAAAACAACTCAAAAGAGTCTTGAAAATCTCCCACTTTTGAACAGGAATGAACTTCATTTTATACTCAAAAAGTTGAGTTCCTGCGTGCCCCTGGTCGACCTGCCCTAACTCCGGTCGACCTGGCCTTCACAACGGTAAAACAAATGACCGTTTGAAAAAGGGCAACGGCTCTTTGGCCGGCCACACTGCAGGTCGACCCCTTGGGACCAAAAATCCTATATTTTACACAATTGAAGGTTTTTCTTGGAGATGATTTTTGGGCCATTAAATCAAGCTTGGAAACATGTTTTAAATCAAACTAAGTGGTTTAAAAACATGAAACATTAAAAGCCTAAAATGATTCAAAACTTTAAAACCAATGGCTTGCTTGATTTGATAAAACTCTTTCCACATTTAAATGCATCCAATATCTAAAACCAAAACATGCATAAATCAAGATTTCTTCAAGTCTAAAACCAATGCATGTATAAATCAAGATTTCAAGTTGTTTTAAATCAATGCATATGTGTGTAAATCAAATGATGCTAATATGATAATGCATCCATCAAATTGCAATATACAAAATTCCTAACAAAATTGCTAATGCAGAACAATTCCCATTTGTTGTGCAATCTTGCTTCTGTTAGCCATGATCATCATCAAATCGATTTGAACTAATAGAAAAAAGAAAAAAGAAAAAACTCTCGACTAAGAACCAAATACAAAATTCAATTTTATAAAAAAAAAATATAGGCAATGTGGGCCCCCACGCCAAGGAATTTCCACCCCCATCGAATCATGCCTATTTATATCAGATCATTCGGTGGGCCCCACCACAAAGCGAATCAGTGGGCCACGACCATTCCTCAATAAAATCTCTCGTATCATATAGGAAGAGGAAGGGCTGCTCAGCTCAAATGCAGTAGAGAGAGAGATAGACAGATGGGGATGGATGGGAAAGCAGTGAAAAGCGCAGTAACGAAGGCAGTGGCAGTGGGAGAATACCAATATCCATGGAAAGAGAAGCTGGCCAAGTACAAAGATGAGCTATCGAAAGGCATCAGGGGCTATTGGCATCTCGGCGCTTGAAAGCCCCTTGCCCTAAGCGGCTGTCATCGCGCTCACCTTCGCAAAGAGATCCTCCTCGTAGGACAGTACGTTCCTCCTTCCTCTTCTTCTCTCTCTTTAATCCCTCTTTGTTTTTTCTATTTCCATTTCCAATTGTAGAGAGATTTTTTACATGCATTTGTCACGAATGAATGTTTTTAGGGATTGGCCCTACGACCCGGCCAGGAAAGAGATGAGGAACAAGAGGAAAGGCCATAAATGCGATCGTATCTCTGCAGAGAAGTACGACCCACCCACACGATCTTGTTCATTCTATCTATTTGTTTTGTTTTGGGCTTTGAATGGTATGAGGGTTTGATGTTTTGGGACCTTTTGCCTTTTCCTTTTTTTCTTGGTCTTAGGAGGGCAAATACTGCTGAGTTGATGAAGAAAATGCCGGAGATGTTGCTGGATTACAAGGTCAGTATCCTGAATAGAATGGGAATAATTCAGTTGTGATTAGATGATCTTAAAGAACACAAATTTCTTTCGGGAACCTGTGTTTGGTTTTATAACAAAACCCCATTTCCATTTCTCATCTTTTGAATGGGGGTATGCTTGTGGTCGGTCCATCCAAGCACCTGGCCCCTTGAATTGATATTCATCATCTTACACCTATCTGATAATTGTACACACTGTTAGATTGAATCTTACTAGGGATGAGCTTTTAGGTGCTTTATAAACGGTTTAAAACTCATTTAGTCGAGGGTAATCTATGAAGGGCTTTCTGCAACCCATATTGAAATTGAATCATTCTATCCATGGTCCGTGTGCATAGGAAGTAAGATCCATCATCTAGTGCAAAGGATTTCACACCATCATGCCTAGAATGCGAGTCCCAAACTATTATTACTCATATAGTTGGGATGTCCATGCGTGCATAGTGTGGTGGTAGGAAAAATACAAAATCTTGGTTAGCCACTAGCCTGTCGCGACCCCGGATCGGGCCCCATACCGAGCCAAATCCGGGATCGGGACTAAATGATGAGATGAACCACATCGGTTTAATGATAACATACATTTATTTAATTTCCCACAGGTGTCCGCGGTGAGGATATCACAACCATAAACGAATATTTCTTTTAAGTGCGGAAGCATGTAGCAAATCAAATAGTCAAACTATCATTAGTCATGAAGACAATATCATAAGTATAAAATACTGTATCAGAATGAGCAATGATCATTAGCATGTTTCCCAAAGTAAGTTAAAGTTTAAACAAAAGATCATTTAGTTACATTCCCCAAAAATAGAGGCCAACAAAGGCCAATATAAACAAAACAGTAACCCCATAAGAATGGTTAGATAGTTTTCCCCAAAATGTCACGCCTCTCGTAGCAACCAAATATCTAAATGACATCATCAGCATGCCACTCAACTAGGGGCTGCGGTTCGCCGACAGCCTCCTTCGGCTCCTCCTCAAGGTAACCGGCAACGGGGCCTGAGTACCAAAGAAAATGGGTCAGACACGACGGTCTGGCAAGAGAGTGAAAAGATACAACAACATATAATAAAGAAATATCTTGGAAAGCTTAGAAATCTGTGTAACCAAGAACTTTCATAAAGGAGATAAATCATTTACTAGAAAACAAATAAGCAAGATAAAACATGTATGGTATCCAAGGAATCGGGAACTAACAAGATGGCAATCACAAAAAGCTAAGTCCTCTATCACCAAAGTGACAAAAGTATAACGGGACGTTGGTCTCAGTCACACAAGGTGAGGAGATTCAACGCAAAATATATATATATATATAATATAAATATACGGGACGGGACCACGGTAGCGAATCGGGTATCGGGACGGGACCACGGTAATAAACCGGGCATCGGGATCCAAACTGCAGCTGGCGGGAGGGGAGGGGGATCTCCAAGTCGGTGGATCAAACCGACAAGGTTATCCAAGCTTAGTGATGCCGACTCATGGGTCAATTAACAAATCGAGACATGAACAAGTAAATCAAGTGCAAGTAAATGAACAGGCGGGGCAAGGGTGTTCAAGGAATAATTTCCATTTCATGTGGTGCAATACATTTCAGGACAAGTAACTGTTACTAGTGTAACTTCAATGCTTTCGGGAAAACAAATCATGTAATGTAAATCTCGGAAATGAGGAAATACAATGAACTATTTCAATTTCGGGTAAAATATTGGTTTCAAGATTTATTTAAGGTGAATAGGGGTCCCGTATGTCGATTATAATAATGACTTGGTACTCCTTCAGTTTGAAGACATTCCAGGCTCCTTATGCACTTTACGATTTTTAAAACTTAAAATGAGCTTATAGATGTACGAGACAGTATGATTCAAAAATCAAAACTATAAACAGTCCATCCTAAGTGTGATGTTAATCCTGAAGCATCGTACAACCTACTCAGTCATCGAAAGGGATAGGATTCGCGATACCCAAGGAGATAGACTTCGCATATAGATATAAAGAGGATATCGCATTGTCCCATACCGTTCAAGAATGAATGGATTGGATTCCGATGCAACCGAACTAACCGTGGAGAACGTTGGCTCAAGACATCCTCACATATAGTCCAATGAGTCCAAAAAGGGTGGCCAAAGCCCCACCTAAGCCCATCCGAAAACAGGGTAAAAATTCCTTCCAGCAAGGATTTCTCAGTGTCCCAGGTCGACCTGGTCAAGGCCCGGTCGACCTGGGAAAGTCAGGTCGACCTGGTCCCTGTGTGCCCGGTTGGCCGAGACCATGGCCGGTCGACCGGGAGTTGTAACTGAAAATGGAAAAACAATGTTTTGGTCAGGCTCTCGGGGAGCCTGACCCTGTGTTGCCAGTCGACCGCGTACACTGCGGAACAGAACCCAGGTTCTATTCTGCAGTGGGTTGGGTCCTTCTCTTTTTCCCTCCTTTCAACACTTATACAACTACCACAAGACTAGAGATAAGAAAACTATAAATCCATGTTTCTAAGACATTAAATGAACTAGCAAGATGCATCATGAGCATTTATCTCAACAATGCAAATCAATAAAAGCATGATAAATTCATAAATGTTTCACCAAACCATTTAAAACTCAAAACACCTAATCATCCACTTGCCTTAGGTCCAAGCTAGCAAAACCAAGCATCTAATCACCTCTTAAGCTCAATTCCAAGCTACAATAAAAAACCCCCAAAACAAACCCTAAAATGGGTCAAATAAAGAATGAAAATGATAGAACTTCCAATAATGAAAATGAAGCTTCCCTAGGGCTAGAAGAATACAAATCTAGAAGATGGGAATGATTACTTACTTGGATGACCTTCAAATGGCAAGAACTAGCTCAAAGGAAGTCTCAAAGTTGAAAGGTTTCTCCACAAATGGTATCAAAAGGAAGCTTGCAAGATGAGGAAGAGAATGGTGACCTTCATTTCTTGATTGATGCAAGTTTGGTGTGGATTGGAGATGGAGAGAGCAAGAAGAAGAAGGGAAAGTTGCAAGAAACCCTAGGTTCTAGTATTGTGCTGGAAAAATGGAGAATGAGATGAAAGGGAGAGTGGGTTTCCCTTTGTTAACAAATGGGGTTGGGTCCCACTACTAAAGAAGCTTGTTTGACTGAAATCATGTCTTTCGGGATCTTGGATGAATTCGACGAAGAAGGAAGAAATGATCGCCGAAATATCTAGTTTTCAAAAAGTATATGTTTCGCGGGTTCGGGGATATCAAGTTTTGGGTACAGGTTTAGTGTAGAAAGATTGTTTTGCCCCTCGAGGCTAGTAAATTGGGTTTCGGGGGCTCGAATGGAAACGGAATCAACATGAAAGTTGTAGGGATCAATAAGATAAATGAAACGGGATAAGAACACAATTCAAAACGATTCCGGAAAATCCCCTAAGTAAATACAAAGTCATGAGGGGAACCCCCAAAGGGCCCCACTAGTTATCAAAGCACTTAAAGTTGCCCAAAACTAAAACAAAAGCTATTTCAAACCCAACTTAGCTAAAATCACTAATCAAGCTTAGAACTAACACACGACTTAACTTAGCACTAATCGGGTTTACTCGGGTCGGGGTCTTACATCGCCTAACAAAAAGAATAATTGGGATAGCTTTGAACTTGTATACTAAGCATACTTTGTATCATTTATAGGAAATTATGGAGTGGGTGGTAATGGTATGTAAATAGAGAGAAAGGAATCTCTATTATTAGATATGGGATTGCCTCGCCTTGCCCACTCCATCACGTGCTTAGAGTCCCCTTCGTTGTAGATATGACGTCAATCATATGATCTCAATCTGAGTGCCACTGTGTGAAGCTGTTAAAGTTCCAAAACGACTGAATTACCAATGTCTGAATTTGTGTAGTTGTAGTGTTGTAAGTGCTAGTCAAGTCGAAGATAACCAATGATGCTACTTAGGGCCTGTTTGTTTGATGGTTATTGAAATAATGGGATTTCTAAGCAACCTTTTTCACCAAAGGGACTATAAGTGAAAGTTTAAATGTGAAATACACACAATTGGTGGTAAACTAATCTCTCCTTTATGATTACTAATTGTTCACCTTAGTAAATTAACTCCTAGGAAAGAGATGGTTCCATCTAGATCCCTACTAAGAAATGATTTAAGATATATGATATTCCTCTTATCTTCATGAAAATATTTCTCTTCTTGCATGATTCTTCTCTTTGTGGCTCTCTAAATACTTTCTATTACCAGGTTTTTTTTTTAAGATTTTCACTACAAATATTGGCTTCAAAAGTTTGAATGCCGTGAATCATCTATTGCAGTCTGCCCCTCATTCTTGGAGTAACTGTGGATATGTTTCACAATTATCTTCTAAATCCCCAAACAGGGATTTGTCCAGAAGGAGAAAAAAGAAATATTAAAAACATATTTATACATGAATTCACTGCTGTGTCCCCAATTGGATATGCTTTGTGTATCCAAATTGATTATATATATATAATGAATTGTTATGATCCCAATTTGGATAGTTTACATCATACTGCCTTTATCGTTAATGCCGAACGCACCTAAGTTGTTCACACACTAGCCCGCTAGTATCTTGTCCTTGTATCGCATAGAACTTTTTAGAGGCAACCTATTTGATCAATCCAAAGTCCAAAAACCGTTCACATATGCCTAGGCCTTGTGAATTGGCATACATTTCAGTCTGTATAGCTTACATTATACTGCCTTTATAGTTAATGCTAAACACATCTGAGTTTGTCACAAGTTATTGAGGAAAGAAAATGTTCACCTGCTATTATCATACATGTTACATCATAACATTTCTAAGTCTCTCGTTCTCTGATGAGTTGGCTATGAAGCAATGCTAAATCTGCATAATGCTTAGTATTTTGGTTCAATGTTTCAGAATTTTTGTGAAGTCCAGTCAATTATTCATTCCATAAATGTTTTGCTGAAGTTTGAATTTAAAAACTATCGATTTAATTTTTGAATCTTCCATAACTCTTTCTATTTTGGTGGGGACTTCTTCTCAGAAACGTAGGTGGGAGAAAAAGATGAAGGAAGAGGATGCAAAAGACAAATAGGCCATGCTGGCAAAAGATGCTACATTATTCTCCCCCAAGGAGGGGTACTTAACTGCAAAGCCACTACATCAGTTATCATTTTAAATTACTTTTGGTTTTACCATAGAGAAAATGGTTGTTCAGTGAATAGTATTTTGTTTCAGTTTTTATCTCTGGATTTTTATCTTTGGCCGCATTTTTCTTAAATTAGAAGTGTAGTTAGTTTTCTACTTGGGAAGAAAAATATGATCTTTTGGTTGAATATTTAATATTTTTGAGATTATTCTTTGATTCTCAGGAATGAGTTGTCATTCCAAAACTTCACATAGATGGAAACAACCATTGTAAATTATATGCCCCACTTAAAATATTCAAATATGAAAAAACTTTTAAAAATCATGGAAAAATATTATATAGGGTTCATTAATATATTGATACCATATTGGACACATGGCCCCATTTGATAAGAAAACGCAACACTTGGATATAGGACCTGTCGTTAAATCTAAGAAAGGAGTTACTGCTAATATGTGACATATACGGGAGTCACTTAGGCACAAAATTCCATACTAAAAACCAAAAAGAGTAGGGTGTTCATATTTAGGCCCGGCCCGGCTTTAGCAATACTGTCCCAGGCCTGGCCAAAGTCCGACACGGGCCATAGATAACATGGTCGGAAAACTCTCCGAGTTGATTCTTAATTCTCCCGAGTCAACACATTTTAACAAAGGACGGGGTCAAAAATAGGGGAGATTCAGCCAGATCATCTCTTTTTAATAAATTGTTTTATTTTGAACCAGATATATAAATCTAATATAAAATAATCAAAATTAATTTATAGGTAATTATGAATGGGTTTGGAGTCGGCAAGTTTAAAAAGCTGACTAAAATGTAATTTGAAACTATTTTTTATTTGGACTAACAAATGATGTAATATGCAATATTTTTTATTTTATTTTCCTTATTGAAGTACTTTTCTTGCATATATAAAATTATTAATTTGCATTGACTATTGTGAATATATGTAAATAAATGTACATTTATATTTTGTGAGTAATGGGTTAGTTTTTAAATATTTTTACACTATTTAAGATAAAAACACAACTCTCTCGAGTTTCCGCATTGACTCCATCTTAATCAAGTTTTTTACATTAGACAAGTCGAGGCCGAGTCACGAGTTTTCCAACCTTGGTAGATAATAAACCATAACATTTATCCCATTTTAAGTCGTCGAACAGTTGGCCACTTTTAAAAATCAAGAAAATTTTGTACTACTTGAAATTCTTACATGACAAAATGTTAAATGATAATTGAGGAAGCTAAAGTCCCACAACTAAGCCGTTGGGCTGGTTGACTCTCTCCATATTAGAAGTCTAGGATTGCCAGCTGTAGTGTTTTTTTTTACTCCTTGTTATGGGCCAACCTGATGTATTGATCAAAGCTCGTTCACTGTGCTTGGTGTAGTGAGAAGCTCAGAGCAGATAAAAAGGCAGATCCAATTTTCTGGACCATATGCATAGAATTCATAAGCTTGTTTGTTTCCATAATACATGAGAAATGATGCATTAAAATATTTTTTCATGTTCATTTTTGAAAATTCACCTTTTGTTTTCATTTTTAATCACCAATGGCATTAATCCCGTACATTCAATTCCTATGTATTGATCAAGGCTCATTCACTGTGCTTGGTGTAGAGAGAAGTTCAGGGCAGATAAAAAGGCAGATCCAATTTTCTGGACCATACGCATAGAATACATAAGCTTGTTTGTTTGCATAATACATGGGAAATGATGCATTAAAATGGTTTTTCATGTTCATTTTTGAAAATTCTCCTTTTGTCTTCATTTTTAATCACCAATGGCCTTAATCCTATGTATTCAATTCTTATGCATTGTTGTGCAAACAAACAGGCCATGTAATGTTACTAGGGTCTGTTTGGGTTTGAAACAAGGAGACATCATTGTCATCTATGAAGTCTTATCTATAAAGAGTTGGTCGGATGAATTTTACTTTTACACCAAGTATATTATCGCGCATGTTTCTTGATTAGAATTCCTTACGAGAAATTTGGCTGTCACTAGAACTCTGAAATTCCTCTCATAATTTTCTTTTTTAAAGTAGAAAATCAAGAATCCCAGCATTCTCCCAAAATCAGGTGTTCTCAAATCCCAGCAAGCATTTGTAATTTTCAAGAATCTGGAATTCCAGTGGCTTACTGGTGGAACTTTGGCTTTCTCAATTATTGGAGATTTTGTTATGTAAAAAACTCAAATTCTTGTTTTTTTAAAAGGTGACCAACTGTTCTACTATTTATTGCATTTTGTGACCCAAAGCATACTGATATTGGCTGAATAGTGATATACATATTGGTAGGATCCCATTATCACAGGATAAAAAGTAGTTAGAAATTTTGATTCAATATCAAAATACTTGGGATAGGCCAAAATCCACTCTCAATGTGAGTGATCAATTCAAAAACTCTGAACAACTAGGCCCAATGCGAAGGCAAGCTAAGTATAGCTGTTCCAAATGAGAAGATCTTATGCTTATTGTTTCTTTAAAAGAAAAATTGATTAGAATTATAACTTTTTATTTGCTGGGATACATTATTAGAACAACTAATCTAAAAGGTGTCAAACCTTGCAAATAGTAATCATTAAACCAGTTGTTTCTCGCTTCAAAATTTGCACACTAGATTTGCATCAATGCCGTGAAGATTTTCGGAAAATTATCAATCTTCTTGTTAACTGACTCGCACTTGCATCACCCATGACAATCTTCTTTAACTGATGTTGTCGAGTCTGAGTCCTTCAAATTAACTCCAAGGGGTAACTCAGTTGGCCTAGGACCACAGTTTGCACCCAAAGATTGTAGGTTCGAAACTTCACACTACCACATTGAAGCTAGAGGGAAGTTTACCATGCTTCCCTCTGAGACCGGAGGGATTAGTCCAGCCCAAAGGGTTTGGGAACCCTTTGATAGCAAAAAAAATAAATATAAGTCCTTCAAATTGCTTTTACCAAGACACTAAAATTATATTGACACCACATATTTATATTGAATAGCACAACTCCTACCACATACAAATTTTTGCAAACAACTGAAGAATTGAGTCGGGCAAGAAATTATACCAATCTGGAAAAACAAAACTTATGAGGTCTCGTGTCAAATAGGAGATAAGCGCACATGAAATGCGCGGTCTCGTCTCAAATAGGAGATAAGGGCACATGAAATGCGCAACTGAAGAAGTTTGGATGGTGGAGCACCCAGTAGTTGATTAATGCAGTTCAGTTTTGACATATATCACTCTAACTGTGACTGGTCCTTGGGCACATGTGGAAATGGAAGAGGAATCCTCACTTTGGAGGATTCCTTGGTGCTGCTGGAATCAGGCTTGTTCGATGAGGAGTCGTCAATCCATTCCATGTTTGGTTAGCAATATGGTATTAAAGATGATTTCTTCAATCCATATCTGGCAAATATATCAAAATCCAAAAAAAAAAAAATGACAAACACTTCTAAAAAACATAAAATTCATGTTCATCTTAATTAGAACATTAACTCTAAATTATTGAAGCTTCCAACCACGCGATCATAATAACAGTGTTGATCATCCACTCTATCACAATGCATTACTGCCTGTTGGGATCATGCGTTATGATAATGGGTACTTCGTAAAACCTTCATTTTTTTTTTTAAGGACAAGCATAATTTCATTGGCACAAATGTAAAACCATTGTTATAGAATGAAGTGTAAAGCAAACTTTTTTGGATCCATTAACCAATTGCAATAGTATTTGCGGCTTGGATCTATGGAGTACAAATTAAAAAAAAAACATAATGACCTAAACCCATTCAAGTTGTCACAAAGCATTCAATCAATCACTGTCTGGCCATGTCCCCCTTTATTGTGCTAAGCTTAGAAATAACTCACATATATATATATATATATATATATATATATATATATATATATATAGGGACCAGCTCTCTTAAGCTCAAGCTTAGGATAAGGTAAGCTCAAGTGTGTGGTGGGGCCCACCTGGGGACCCACATGGAGATGGGGGTGGGGGGGATTTCAAGGACTCCCTTGGATCTTCCTCTCTACAAAAAATCAGCCCCAAATGAGCCTAAAAGTTTAATGGTCAACGGTCCATTTGGATTGATACATAGTCAATCCAACGGTCAAATAAATTTGGATTTGATCGAAAGTTGGTGGACATGTGTAATTTAAGGAAGTCATTTGTTTTGTCCATTTGGATGAACCAAAGGTGGGCCCCACAAACATGAGCTTACGAATTTTTTTTCCTAAGCTTGAGCTTAGGAGAGCCTTGCTCATATATATATATATATATAGAGGATGAGTTGGGCAAGACCACGAGCTTGCAAAGTAGAAAAAGAGAAGATATGTGGGCAAAAGCGCAGGAATGAGTGACCAAAGAGATTTGGGCAATTGGGAAGAGATGAGCTGAGAGAACCATGGGAGCTAGGAGATTTAGGTGAGGAGATATTTGGGCAGAGAGTTCGTTCATTTAGTAAGGAAATTAAGAGCTCCTCTTATACAGTTATACCCAACCTTTAAAATCATGGTGGGTGCAAGACACCCACAAAAAACCACCCATCATTCTGCTCGTTAACAAGCCTCCAATCAGACCTAGTGGGGCTCCTGCTTAAGTTCTTCACACCGTACTACTGATTGGACCCAAGGGCAGACCCATGCAATTCAATTAGGGAGGAGCTACATGTGAAAGAAATATTGAAAAAAGGTGTTTTTTTTTTTTTTACAGAAATGGGAGGGATCTTCGGCCCCAGATCTATGTACCAGGGCCAATTGGACCCCTCATGACCCAGCGAGTGACAATGTATGGTGATATGGATATTAGTAGGGTGATAAAATGGGTTTTTATATCAGACCTAGAGCCCCTAATAGAAAATTTGTGGGAAAGGGCCAAAATTCACTCTCAATGTGGTCAACCTATTCAAAAACTCTGATTGGATACATTATTAGACCATCTCACCTAAAAGGCTGAACCCTGCAAATAGAAATCTTCAAACAAATTGTTTCTCTGTGAAAATTTCCAGAAAAGCATCTTCAAAGAGTTTTGTAAGTAATTATTATTACTCTGTTTTTCAAAACAAGAGGGCCCCAGCCAGATTAATCCCTATGGGCCTAAAGAAAGCAGGGTAAATCTACCGACTACAAGGTATTGCAGTTTCGAACCCAATAGTGGTAGACAAACTTTTTGGAATATCATAGGGGTTATCCAAAATTCTGGCAAAAAAAGTATACTTTTTTGTTAAAACAATCCTCTTCAACTGAAGTTGCCCGAGCCCTTCAAATTGCCTTTTTTTTTTACCAATTTACATGTTCTGACGACACATCTATCAATTTAACAGCACAATCCCGATTTCGGGATAATTTTTACCAAAATTGAGCGACATATATTCAATTTCTAGCTCTGAACAAAAAATCATCACCAATCCGCCCAAAAAAAACAATATAATGAGGCGATAAGGCTAAGGCCAAAAATAGGAGATAAGGCCCCATGAAATGCAAAGTGAAGAATGGGCTTGAATAGCACCCAGTAGTTGGTTAATGCGGTGTTCAAATATAGATGGGCTCCATGGCGCATGGCATCACAGATAAACAAGCAAATCAGATCATACTCTGGATCACTTTTAACCATGGATCCCAGTCAGATCAAGTCCTTTTTTTTTTAAGAGACTATTGATACAATTGGGTCAATGATCATCGTAGGCAGTAGAAACATAACAATAACTCAAAATCACTTTTCTTTTTTTCTCGAGAATGGTGACAGCTCAATCAACTTTCCCTGCATTCATGACCATAGAGAGCCAGTTGGGAAAAGAAAAGCAAAATTAGCTTTTGGAATGGGAGAGAAACCTTTAGAAAGCAGAAACTTTAGGCCACCTTTTTCTATACATGTCCAGTGATGGCCTACATTTGGTCAAGGACCAAACTCTAGATGGAAGGACACAGGATGAGAGCAATAATAATCACCTAGAAGAACGCCAAAGAACCAGATAAGAGGATGCAAACTGCGATCATATGTTGGTAAGGAAAATGTGCAATGAATTCTCGAATACCAACAACCCAATGTTTCTCATTTATGTTACTTACCAGTTACAAGTACAGGTCTGCATGTTTCTCACTTATGTTATGATTACAGGTCTGCAGGCCATATTACAATGGGAAACAACTAACGACATACACGTTGCATATCTTCCTTCCCACTCGCATCCAGAAATATGGACGACCCTCCCAAGTCAGGACTTTGTTAAGGATAACTTTGAACGAATGCACTACATTTGGTGGGGATTAAGCTATGAGGAGGGAACAACAAGTTTGTCTGGACAAGGATCTGAATCAAGTGTCAATGGGAGACTGTTCTATAACATAAGAATATAGGACCTAAAGGGACATCAAAGCTTGGGAATCATAGGCCTTGGGAGAGAACTCGCTGAAAAACTGGAAGATTCAGTTCCGTTGAAGAACCATGAATTGTGCAGCAGTCTAATTACAAATCCTCTAACCACAGAAATTTTCAATAGCACATCCCTCTAGAATTGTAGGAAATTTGTTAACAGCATTGGCAGAATGAACTACACAAAAAGCTCCAAGATCGGGACACACTCAACAAGCACATTGATAGTGGGAAATGAGTGCATGATCCCAACACTGCGTCTACCTATTATCTTTCTTTTTATTTTTTAGTTTTCCGTACAAGTAGTTAGTTTTAGACCTAAAAGAGTTTAGTACTTTCAGTAGTTTGTTTCTCATGTTAAAACCTTGTTCTTGCATATTTTATTGGTTTCTTAATAAACTCTGAATCATTAAAAATGGTAGTAAGCATAGATAGTCATGCAACAGGATGATGAGCAAAGGAACCTAAAAGTACAACCAGTGCCAAAACTACCTGTTCCATTCCATATCTTATAATTTTTAATTTACAAGAAAAACGAAAATAAAAAAGAAAAACGAAAAGCAGACACAAACAATGGAAAAAGAATCTAGTAAATAATAGTAGAGGAAGAAGACAACGGCAATATTTGTACTCATTTTCTAGAATTTTGCCAACAAGACTGCATCTAAGAGAAATACTCCGAGTATGAAAATCTGTGTTTGCCATTCCAAAATTCTGTTTGCTGGAAGAGACAAATGATTTCCATGAACGTAACGGTCATCTTACTCCTTTGTCCACTTCCAGATCGGATTTGTAGATTGGCAACCCACATACGCACCAAAATTTTGTCTACCAGGAATGACCAATGTTCACTCTGACATTTTAGCTTGTATTTGTCGGTGAATATGTACAAGGAACTCAACATAAGAAAGGCCGCCTGAAGTCTTGTCTTCAACCAGATACGAAAAAAACTGCATCCCTGCACACAATAAAATAACTTCAATGGTAAGATGAGAAAACTAGAAAATAGAGAAAAATACAGCATTCTTTCATGTTTCATAACAAAACATGAAGTCCCTAGGAGACTACCTTAATACAAACGAGCAATTCTTCAAAACTACGATGACAGCTTAGGATTTTGAAAATGATAGATGTTATAATTGATGAAATGAAATACTTATGATCAAAGGATATCACAATATACGAAGATCTATTTTAATGGATCAACATGAATCAAACCAACAGCCATGTGTTTATTTCTTTTCCTTTTTAAGTGGCAACCTTCAAACTGTTCCACAGGCTCTGGTCACCCTCATAAATGAAGCAATTCTAAAGCTTTTCCAAATGTAGTTAACGAGTAACACATGTTACCTCAAATTACAGCTGGTTTGGCATATTGGATGTTATTCATTCTTTTAGGCATATGGACAAGGTAGAAAAGCATATTATTAGATGGGAGGTCCTTCATTTCTTACCCAAATAACAATCAGCATCCATTATTGATCTTGATTTAAGGCAGAGAATTTAAAAAAGAAAAGAAAAAGTCATTATTAATGTGATTTTTTTAACACAAAGCAGCCCTTTGAGAGTATCCCTGCCAAAATATTGAAACCAAGTGACGCTTGTAGCTTGGGTATATCCAACAGGGGAAAAAAGGTGGTACTTAGAACCCTTTATAAATTTCTGATGCTGATTTGAGATGCCAATCTCTAATATTGATTTGGCTAAATAAGTTAAACCCCAAATGGGATTTCTGATGTCCTCACCACCCAGACACTGGTACTAAGAACAACCATACTCCAAAATATCAAATCATTTGAAGGGTAAAACAAAATACACCCATAACTTTCAAGACATTTAGGAGTAGGATCGGGCATGATGATGCAGTTTAAACTCTCCAACTCAATGCTTCGATGCATGAGGAGTATGGATGGAACATTACAAGAAGGCAATGGTTCAGGATGTCATCTTTGATGAGTATACTCCAAAGGAAGAGAAATGGTGAACAGAAGCTTTTGTGACAGAAAATGATGTTCAGCAAGATTTGTGAAGTTTAAACTAGATCATGCAGACAAAGGAATAAAAGTCATAGTGATAGACCCAAGACATCCAACCAAGTGTAGTAGCTGTACTGAACTACTGATCATCCTTGTGGATTTTATATATATAGAAGCATGGAGGAAATTTTCAAGGTCAATCCCAGCCGACAGTGCGACTTCTTTCGATGGTCCAATTAAGGATGCATCTCGATCCAACATATCTAACTGAAGAAGCAACTTGACTCAAAACTGGTTGTGCTGACTATATAAGTGGTCATAATAGGATATATGTTAGTTGATACAAGGAGTTAGGATTATTTCAAGGATCTGTTTTTTCTTTGTTTTGGATTATAGTGAGCATTGAACAGTAGTAGATTTTCTGTCCATTGTAAGACAGAGTGACCTTTGAACTGATTATTGATTTATTTCATTGTCTATTTCTTTTCTCTATACACCTATTTCCCTTTCCACCCTTTTATATTCAACTGTAAAAAAAATTGAAATAGCCAAAAACTGTAAAAAAAAAATTTGGTATAGAACCTAATTAAACATAACTTCTCTGTTCATATTCATGATTTTTGGTGGTAATTGCAAAAGTTTCTACCATTTGGAAGTCTTGCATCAATTCCCGAAGAGCAGATATGTACAAGGTTCAACAGAAAATACACAAGTGCTCATAAATGATTCTTGGGTACATTGATAATCCACAAAGGTATATGCTTTAATAGAAATTGTGGGCATTAAAGCAATCTATTATTGTTTACTCTCTACATATAGTTGGGAGTAGGGAAAAAAAGTCCTGCTTCTGAACAAACCTGACGGTTCTCCTTTCTTGCACAACTGTAAACTGCACAGAAAAAATTGAAATCAATGCATCAACATAAGAAAAAGAACAAAGCCTTCAAGTTATCATATTTCGCAAAGTTTCTGCTATAACAAAAAGCAAGTTGGAAAATCTGTAATACCGGAGATATGAACATCTTTGGCGACGTATCTCATTAACCACATCATTTAGTTTCTTTGAAAGTTTGTTATCATATTGCTGCAGCAAAAACTGCAAAGGCCAAAACAAACAAGATTTTAATAATAATAATAATAATAATAATAACAACAACAACAACAAAAAATATCAGCAAACTCCAATTAATTCATCACGAATTAAGTGTTAACCCATTCTCAGTATTAACTCCAAAACACAAGAAAGTTTGGAGTTATCCAGAACTGCAAACGGTTATTTCATCCAGATAAAAAGTTCATTTACAAGTAGATGGCCTGAAGATTAGTGGCCAAAAATGATGACCTAAACCATGAACCTGGAATAATATAAGCCCAAATAATCATACTGAACCAAACATGAAATCAATTGAAAATGATCTGAACTACCATACAATCATTAAGGAACAAAACAATTCAAACATCAAAAACCACAAATTTCTTACAGAGGAAACCAACATGATTCATAAATTGTACTCTCCTGGAATCAACATAAAGATTTATCTTTCTTAGACAATCACTCGGAGTTTTTTAATTATTTTCTTCATTAACTCAAGATTACAAAAATGAGGTCTAGGCCTGATCACTTAGGTGAATATGGAACTGAACTCTATGCCTGATCACTTAGCTACCTATGGATATTGTATTGACTTACACTAGCTGAGAGTATGGCGACTCATCTTTTGTCTCTTTTTTTTCTTTTTCTTTTTCCCTCTTACTGATTCTAAACAAACTACTACTAAATTGGAAACTGAGAGCATATCTAACCTTTGGAGCAACCTCAATAACATGCTTAGTGTAATGTCAAAACTATCCAGCAAGATAGACCATCTTGTTTCATTAAGTTCTCTGTCATGATAGTTAGCACTTAACAGCACTAAATTATGTTAGAAAATGGTATGCATAACTTTCAATTCTGACCATCTTCGCAGTGATCAACATACAAGAGGGATGCTAAAAACAGCACAGAGAAATACCTGTGTAGAAATTTCATTGAGTGAGGGTACTCCAAATAGTTGTTGCAGAATGTCTGAATTCACAGAGGTCCCAACATAAATAAAACCATCCTCTCCATTTTCTAGGAGATAGATTCCGTCATCATTTACACGCTCACTTGAAAGTGGAAGAGTGGAGGGATTGAAAGATTGATCAGCTTCCTGTAAATTGACAAAAAGATACCATTGGTTTCATTCACTCAATTATGAAAATATCAGCAGGTAATGCAACTGAATCCAAATAAAAAGTGAAAAGAAAAGAAAATTCGTACCTCTGAATCAAGGTTGTGGATAGCCATCATCCTAGGATACACCAAAGGAATTGCCAACAATGTAGAAAGAGAAGCAACATGACTCACCCAATAAGACCGGTCATCCATTCGTCCATCAGTTCTTAACCCTATACTTTTAACCAGTGCTGGAATTGCACCAAGAAAAAAAAAACATACACAACATAAGCAATGTCTGATGAATAGCATGCACCCAGTAAGCAATAGAAGCAATATTCATCCATTTCAAAATTTTGAAAGTTGAGAGGCGACATAGAACCATTGAATAGGCAGCATAAAATAATGATTACGAGAGTGTCGAACAGAATTTTTCCCTCCAATCCCCCTCCTTTCATTTGGTCTTTCCCTCATTTAATTTCTCTCCAAACACTAGATTTTCTTCTCTTGGTTTTCTACATTAAGTCAACTTGTTACCAAAGCACATCAGATGGACACCTTTAGTTTTACCTAGGGATTGCGGACTTCAGCAGCCATATGCAACCTCATGGTTCCAAAAAAGAGCACCTTCCAGCTGCACTTATCCGATCTTGTCACAAGGTGAAACCTTTAATGAATGATACATCTGTTTAGGGGTCGTCTGCCTTTTACAAATGTGATAGGGAAATGGGTTCTGCAAAATGTAAATGTAACATTTGCATATGTCTTTAATGAATGATACGTCTGTGTTTAGGGGTCGTCAGCCTTTTACAAATGTGATAGGGAAATGGGTTCTGCAAATGTAAATGTAACATTTGCACATGTCACATATGCAAATGTTACACGTGAAACACACAACCATGCTTGTAAAAATCAACTTTTTTTTCGGTAACAAAGTATAAATATATTGATAATAAGATTACACCAGAAAAAGTCCAACAACAGAACCATAATACACATCAAAATTACCATTTTTACACGAGTAAAATAGAAAATTAAACGATTTTAGATGCTTTTCACAAATCTCTCAAAATCCATGAAGAATTAAGATATGAAACTAAACGTTCTGATATAAACCATTAGTACATGAATACTAAACGTTCCGGATCACACACACGCCCCGATCGAGAGAGAGAGAGAGTTGAAGTGTGCTTTCGTTCCTAAGGGGTCATTAGTCATTTTCACATAGGATATGAAAATGGTATACATGTGTAAATGACCCACATGAGTCATTTTCTTTTGCAAATGAGTCCCATGTGAAACAAATCCTATGATGCATGGATACTTCAAAGTGGGTAACGTATCGTGTCGTATTGTTTATGATACTTCACTTTTTATGTGTAAAATCTATGTCCCTACCGTATCCATAGTGTCCCTACTCTATCCTTGTCGTATCTGGGCATCATAGACAAAATCCCATGTTTGTCATTTTCACACCTCATCACATGTGAATCTGAATGCATCCAGCGATTGACCATTTTTTACAAAATTTCCCAACATCTTTCATAAATTTCTTAAAATATATGGGGATTAAAGGCTTGTCACTTGACACATAGCCAAAAATGACCATTCTGAAGAGGATCAATGGCTCAGATCATGAAAATAGGGCCCACAAAACTCAGAATTATGGATTTTAGATCTAGAATTTCTTACAAATGTCTAAATACTGGTGAAGAATTTAAATATGAAATTTGGTCCCATGGCCATTCTAATCATTATAAAGAGTTTAAATGGTTCAGATCATGATTGTGGGCCCCACACACATAAAAACTTAAAAAACCGGACTTGGTTAAAGGGACATTAAAACAGTGTATAAAAACCATTACATACATCCGACAGTTGGGCTTGTTTTGTAAATATCTCAAAATCGATGACGACTTAAGACATCAAATTTGGTGCCATCTTCGTAATTGGACTTTTAAAGAGTTTGAACGGTTTGAACCATCAATATGGGGCCCACAGATTCCCAGAATCGCCAGATTTCACACCTTAAGAGTTCTTTTGCAAATATCTCACAATCTAGGAATAATCAACGGTTGAAATTTGGTCCCATAGCTGTAATGTGTCTTTTGAAGAGGATGGATGGTTCAGAATTGAATTTCAGGTCCCATGTGTGTTGAAAAAACGTGATGTACAATGATAGTGCCAAAGCACTATAGAACGCGCATAGTAACGGTACCCCGTGAAATGGTTTAC
Source organism: Cinnamomum chago (assembly GCA_038049695.1). NCBI lineage: Eukaryota > Viridiplantae > Streptophyta > Magnoliopsida > Laurales > Lauraceae > Cinnamomum > Cinnamomum chago. Next base: position 20,394,155 of record CP142462.1, on the reverse strand, counting down.
CACTTATTGAGGTGTGTAAGATTTGGGCTAAAATACACGTCATTCACATCATTTACACACCTATTTTACATACTTCATACGTAAATCAACCCAAACAAACAGAACTGTGCATAATCGTTACGCATGTGAACCATTTACATATGTATATGGCTGCAAACAAACGACCCCTAAAGAAAAATTGCAGAAAAGATCTGTTTAGAGCTTCTTTTCTCGGGTGCACGTGCATCTTATAAGTTTTTGAGTTTTTTACAAAAAGGCCCCCATATTTTCATCAAACCTCAAAAAACCCTCTCTACTTTGGTTTTTACTAAAAGATACCTCGACTAACAGTCAAGCTTCAGAAAGTGTAACTGCCGTTTCCACTGTCCCTTTATTCTTCTGTTTTACCATTTTTCCCTTGCATTTGTTGAGAATTTGAAAAGACGCTTCCAACCCTTATTTTCTCCTTTTAAAACAGAAACTACTCAAAGGAGGAGATGAAGAGAACCAATAATATTCCACTCTACGTTTACCCAAGGAATAAAAAAAAAAGAAGATTTCACTCTACACTCGACCCACCGTCTTCTCCCTATTCAACATCTCCTGACTGATTAGATATTGCCCCCACCTGATTAACAGATTGATCAGATTTTTATCTACGACAATCTGCTTTGTTGTGGTCCGTGCCTAATTGCATATTGCGACATTAGTTGATTCATACAACCTGGTGAAAAAAGTATAGATTATGTTATAGGATCCAATTCGTTGATCCAGGAGCCCACAAGTTACATGTCATAGCCAAGAAGCTAGATTGATTGGATGGGTCTCAGCTTCAATCATTGCCCGTGTATAATACTAACAGATGGATCCAAGTTCCAATCCAGACAGTTTGCAAGCCCAATAGAGGATGCTGGGAACATACATAGTTATGCATTTGTGAATGGGATCTAAGATGGTTAAATAAAGATCTCACAGATGAGGAAAGAAATAATAAGCAGCATTTGCCGGTCCTTTTTTCTTAAGGCCCACACTGGTGCTTGGTAACCAAGAGGACCATTTGAATCAATGACCCATATCCAAATTTGGTTAGAATAATGTCATCTATCTTTCCACATCAAACTTCATATAAACTAACAAAACAAAATCAAGTCCAAATCCTCTCATTAACCTAAAGAAAAAAAATAGAGAAATTATGGGTTAGAGAAGTGGAACTCTGCAGTGGGGCCCACCTTTGAAATAGAAATCATTCAAGATATAAACCTTCAAGGGTCAAATGTGTCGTTTCTGATTTTCAATAAATGAAGGGGCAAAATGGTCAAACAGAAGAATAAAAGGGGATAGACTGGATAATGGAAAGGGAAGTTGCACTTCATGAAGCTTGACTGTCAGTCAAGGTATCTTTCAGTAAAAATCCAAAGTATAGGGGGTTTTAAGAGGTTTGATGAAAATATAGGGGTCTTTTTGTAAAAAACTAAGTTTTTTTTATCAGTTCTGCTCAAAAGAGGAGGTGCCTTGGGAGCTTATGCATTACAAAAAAATGTATGTAATGCACTTTTTAAGTGTTTACTTTAATAGTACAAAGACAGTGCTTTGATTGAAAACATGCCTTTAATGGATTCCGGACAGACTTGGTCTTGGGCTTCGATCAGACTCATGTCGTTGAAAGGCTAGCTCAGGCCTCTCATATTTCTTAGTAGAAGGGCTCGGACCTAAGATCTAGGTTCCATGCTGGACCCAAACTCGGACCCTTTCCCAGATTTTGGGTCAGATAATGCAGCCCAAATCCAGCCCGTTGCAAGCCCAAGGCCCTAACCACAGAGATGCACATTTATGGGATCTAAGAAGTGTGTCCCACAATCTAATTACCAGGAACCCACCAATGAAGATGTACTCTGGTCTCCTCAAAAGTATGCCCTGCATACATACAGTGGGGACTAAAAGGTGGGCCCTGTCCCACCCATGAAGACGTTCATGGTGGGAACCATCATGCATGAATTCTATGTAAAAACAGAAAATTAAAATGTGACATTCCTAGATCTTCATTGCTGGGTTCCTGGTAATTATCATAGCACACGACAAGATTTAAGTATGCTACCATTCACGCATTATAATAATTTAAGAATACTATCTACTAAATGTTGCATCAAGTTCAATAGGTATTGAATTCTCGAGCTACAGCTTGTCTGATTTGAACAAGTACAACAGGATACTGAGGAAAGATAGGCATACCTAGTGTATATAGAGGCAAAAGTTTAAGAGCTTCGGGAAGAATTAGTTGCCCCGATGATGATACCGTTGCACAAAACTTACGATACGAGTATAGAATGTTAATGCAAAGGTTTGTTATCTTCTCTCTGACTTGAATCAGAGGACTGATAGGAATTTCATTTGCAGCTGAAAATAGGAAAAGGAAACAATTAATGGGTGAGGAAACTACATCAAATGAGAAAAAGTTCTATGATGCAAATAAACAGTGACACAAAATCAGGGATATTTTGTAAAATCATAATAATATCACAATATATACCTGAAACAGTAGTTTCCAAATAATAATGCGATATTTCCAGAATATCATAACAAAATGAAAATATCGTGAGAAAAATCAAAAGATATTCAGAGTAAAAATGGGAAAACTATGGACAACTAAGCAGTATTTTATATTTTTTTCTATTTTTTTTTGTTTTTTCTAATTATATAAAAATCATGTTTCTGTGCAACTTTTTCCCGATAATAAAAAATTGAGAATATTCTTTTCTAAGATGATAATTTCCAAAAAACAATGACAATGTAAACTCAGCTAGTTATTACTGCTGGTCCCAAGCCCTGGTAAACTACATCAAATGACAAAAAGTTCAATGATGCACTGGTAAACTACATCAAATGACAAAAAGTTCTTTGATGCACGTAACCACTGACACAAAATCGGGGATATTTTGAAATATCATGATAATATCACAATATATACCTGAAACAGTAGTTTCCAAATAATAATGCAATATTATCAGAATATATAAAAAAATGAAAATCTTGGAGAAAAATCAAGACGTTCAGAATAAAAATGGGAAAACTAGGGACAAACAATTAAGCAATATTTTATATGTGTTTTTCTATTTATATAAAAATAATGTTTGCTTGGAACTTTTTACCGATGATAAAAAGAAATTGAAAATATTCTTTTTGAAGATGATAATTTCCAGAAAAAAAATATGACAATGCAAACTCTGCTAGTTTTTACTGCCGGTCCCAAGCCCAGGTAAAAGAGGGCTGCGTTAGGTGGGCTGACAGCTAGCGTAAAATTTTGTCACAACGCAAACATAAATTACATGAATTTTGAGATATAATGATATGACAATGCATATAATGTTCTTGTCAGAAGCAAATCAATATAAAGCTACATGACAAGAACAATGATACTGCCTTTATTTCCTCATTTGGCATTGAGTTCAATGCAGTTGCTTGTGAGCTATGATGCACAGATACGGCATGGATACGGTAAGGACACGTCATAGACACGGCAGCGACACGGATTTTACACATAAAAAGTGAAGTATCGGATACGATACGACACGATACGTTGTCCATTTTGAAGTATCCGTGCATCATAGCTTGTGAGTCATCAAGTCACCTAGAAAAAAATCAGTACCTTGCTTCAAGAAACAAGAAAATTGAGTATCCAAATCAGCTGTGCGGAATAGATTGCTTAATATAGATGTGCATGGAAGAGATAAAGTATGAACGCGTATTCTTCTCTGACCATACACTGTTGTGTAGAGAAGGGCACACTGCAAATGAAACATCAAGGAGATTTCAGTCAGACCTCAGTAAAAAAAATTAGAAAAAAGGGCCCATAAAGTGAACTTATAATATGGGAAAAAATATGAATGCATTAATGACAACCTGAAAAGCACATTCAAAGCCTTCCTGTAACTTGTCATCGTGTTTGAAGGTAACCATTATAGTTTTGTCACTGTCTATCTGCAAAATAACACAAACTTCTATAGATCTGAAACACACCATAAGAATTAAATACAGGGGAAGCAATGAAGATCCAATAAATCCGAAGTCTATGAACTCAAAAGTTATAAATGTCCTTGAAACGAGGTCCTAGCAAGATCAACCACTTGAACAGCAGGCATTAGAGAAAAACGTGAATGATTCTCATACTGGTGTTCGTCAATGCTTCAAACTGTCAGGAAGCTAGCCCAAAATGGTTTCAACCAGAACCAGGTAGGCAGAGTTCCACCTGAGCCTAAAACCGTTTGTGATTTTTGGATGCAATGTCAACTGACAAGTTTTTAACTAACACTTTTTCCCCTTTAATTGAAGTACCTCTTGGCTCTAAATCTCAGGTCCCTACTGAGAGAGAGAGAGAGAGAGAGAGAGAGAGAGAGAGAGAGAGAGAGAGAGAGCAGCAGCAGCAGGAAGCCAACTCACAACTTGAACTCAATTCCACTAAATCAATCAGTGGAGCAAGCCATTTTTTTATTGTATATAAAAATAAAAATAAAAATAAAATTGTGAGATTATATATTCAACCAATATTCTTAAGGATGACATTCTTTTGAGGATCTTTAGGTAATATATTCAATCAATATTCAGAAGGTTAAATTGAGAAATCAAAAGAAAATTTAAGTCTAACCAACCATACTAATTAAACCATCATTATTGTTAGAAGCCATTCAGGACTCGTTTTAGATTTCTAGAAATATCAGGTTCAGTTTTGTAAAGTTTATTTACCACCTGTAAGTTTCCTCTTTTTGTTTAATGGTAACATGAGTTGAAACTGCAACCTTGTGGCTGTAACAAAGAGCACATTCCTTTCGCCCATAAGTTTCCTCCTCAGTGCTCATTTCTACTTCTGTCCTCATAATTCCAGACATTCCTCTTGGCATAAAAATTTTCACACCGTGTGCTTTCACTTCTCATTTCTTTATTGACCAACATTTGACTCCATAGAGCATAGAAGACTAACTAGCATCTTTTAAAAATTCTCTTCCATTGAAGCAGCACTTGACAAGTGCATCACGATCCACTAGTTTATCTCCACTTTGCCCACCCAGCAATGATCCTACTTGCAACATCCAACTCAAACCCCTTATTTTGCCCCGTAGTTTCTTCTAGTATCAAAATAAATCACACTGTGAAACTAAACTATTTTCAACTTTTTTTAATCCATAAAATATTTTATATTTTCACCATCTCATTTTCCAGAAATTTCTGATCCAAGACCTAGGCTCTTAATACAGCATAGCATAACTTATAAACAAATCATGGACTGCCAACTACTACTTATAAGATAAGGACGCACTGACCCCAGGAAGATCAACATCTGTAGGAATGCGCTTGCAAAAGTTACCAGAGTACTCTTGAACTTGTAGACCCTACAGAAGAGTACCATATTAGTAAAGGAATACCAAACAACATGAAGCCTGAGTAAGGAATAATGTACAAAAAAACATAGTGTCAGAAACAGAAAAACTGCATAGCAAACCTGACTGCATCGTACGCGCATGACTGCCTCAAAACCTTGAGGCCTCGAAATGTTCCATTTAAGGTCATTGTAGAGCTTGGCAGAATCAGAAAGAGCTGAAAAGGGGTAGTAATAGTATACCTGCATGCGAAAAACAGACTAGTGAAGTTGGTCATTCCATATGATAAAGCGAAAAACAAACTGGTGAAGCTGGTGATTCCATACGATAAAGCAGAATCTGGAATTATGTCCCTTAGACAACTTTCTGTGCTGTGGGAAGGCTATGGCATGGTTTTACATCATGTAGTTTCATTATTAATGGGTAGAAATGTTTAAATATTTGAAAAATAAATATTAGTGATGCAGGGCGTAATTTTGATAAATAAAACTTGGACAAAACAAATACTAGAAATTCATAGACCAAGAACAATATAAAACTAAGGAAATACCCTAAGACACAACTGAGAAAACAATCAGAAAATAGAGAAATGCATAAAAACTTCTCACTGGTCATACAGTTGTTATTACAAAGAAATATACTCATCAAATGGCCAACATTCAAAGTAAAAACACATCCAAATTGAAAAAAAAAAAACCTGATACTGAATAAATCATGTAGTTACAAATCACATGGAAATATCGTCTTAAATCCTAAAGCTTAGAGAATCATTGGTCAATACACAAATTTTGGTACCCCTGAAACAGTTGAGTTTGTTTCATTTGCTACAGAGCATTTTATTTTACATTGACATTGAGAATTTTCAGAATTAGACACATTAATGCAAGGACAGAGCTTCCAAATTGTAAATTTGCGAATTAACAGTATTGAAGATTATTTATTTCAGGTACAGTAAGGGCAACACTTCCCAGCAGAATCCAGGTCAACAGCCACTTTGTATTTTTGAAGGTCATTTTATGAGTTAAAGCATGTCATCTGCATCATGGAAGGTCTGTCAAAGCCAGTCGAGAGAAAGGAAGATAGAAACAGTAGACACAATATGTTTGTGAATTCAATGAATCCCATTCAGGGCTCACGATCATCCTTTATAGAATATAGTTGCTATATATGTTACATAATTGTAGCAATCACTAGATTATAGCCAATCTATTCTAATCAGAATCTAAATTACATCTCCTAATATGGTAATGATACAAATTCCATATCTGTACATGTGAAGTAACTTATCTCCCAAGTTTGGGCTTTATTTGTCATGGGCTGACCCATTGACCCATTTAGCACTAGCCCATTTAACACCCCCCCTCAAATTGATGCGGGTGAATCCACGAGCATCAATTTGCCAACTAAGAATTGGTGTCGTGGCCGGGGAAGACCCTTGGTAAAGATATCTGCAATTTGAAGGCTAGTAGAAACATGAGGAAGAGTAATTGCTCCACGCACAAATTCATCACGTATGTAATGACAAGCCACCTCAATATGTTTTGTACGTTCATGGAAGACAGGATTTTCAGTAATCCGTATGGCACTGGTGTTGTCGGCATAAAGAGGAGTAGGACCAGATTGGGAAAATCCAAGCTCAGAAAGAAGACCCCGAAGCCAGACAATTTCAAATGTGGCAGCCGACATAGCACGATATTCTGCTTCTGTAGAAGATTTGGAGACTTTATCTTGTTTTTTTACATTTCCAGGAAATTAAGGAGTCCCCCAGGAACATGCACCAACCAGTGGTAGATCGGCGACTATCAGGGCAACCAGCCCAGTCAGCATCTGAATAAGCAATGAGAGACGTCGAATTGCCGACAGGAAAGAAAAGACCACGAGATGGTGTATGAAGAACATATCGAAGAATGCGCCGAATAGCAGCTAGATGGAGATGGCGTGGTTGTGTCATGAACTAACTAACCAGATTTACTGCATAGGAGATATCAGGCCGAGTGATAGTCAAGTAGATCAAACTTCCGACTAAACGGCGATACATTGTGGCATCAGGAAGAAGATCACCAGTATCGTGCGTGAGCTGAAGATTGGCCTCAACAGGAGTATCGACAGGAGTGGAGTTTTGAAGACCAGCTGTCTCAATGAGATCCATAGCATATTTGTGTTGATCAAGGATGAGACCTTTCGCTGATTGATGAACCTCAAGGCCTAGAAAGTATGTGAGTGGCCCTAAATCTTTCATATGGAAAGATTCATGTAAGGATGCTTGTAGATGTGTGATCATGCCAGAGTCTGTCCCAGAGATGATGATATCATCTACGTACACCAATAGAACAGTAAGCCCTGTTGAGGAGCGGTGAAGGAACATAGAAGGATCAGAAGCACTCTAAGTGAACTGTAGATGAATGAGAGCATCCCTAAATTTCTCGAACCAGGCGCGCGGAGCTTGCTTAAGACCATATAGAGAGCGGCGTAAGCGCGCGCAATCGCCTGTTGATGCACCCGTAATGCCTTGGGGAAGTCGCATATAGACTTCTTCTTTGAGATCACCATGAAGGAAGGCATTCTTGACATCAAATTGGTAAAGAGGCCAGGAGTGAGAAGCAGCAATGGCAAGAACAGTACGGATTGTAGTCATTTTCGCAACTGGAGCAAAAGTTTCCTCATAGTCGATGCCATATTCCTGTCGGTTGCCGAGAGCGACTAACCGTGCTTTATAACGATCCAAAGAGCCATCAGCCTTAAGTTTGACAAAAAAAACCCATTTGCAGCCAATAGGTTTTGCAGATGAGGGACATGGAACAATATCCCAGGTATGATTCTCCTGCAGTGCCGTTAATTCTTCGTGCATAGCCTTTTGCCAACAGTCATGCTTCACCGCCTGCAAGTAAGAAGTCGGAATAACAATGGAGGAGAGGGCAGCAAGCAAAGATGTGTGAGTGAACCCATATTTGTCAGGAGGCTTGGAGATACGCGTAGAGCGTCGAAGCTGAACTGGAGAGGATGAAGCGAGGACAAGATCAGGTGCCGGCGAGGGATCTGGAGGGGGAGGCAGTAGTGGAACATCCTTATGACGACGCCGTTCATAAACAATGAGTGGAGCAGAGGTCGAGTCAGAAAAAGCTGGTAGATGAGAAAAAGAAGGTAAAGGAGAAGAATGGGTAGAAAAAAAAATTTGATTTTCGAAAAATGTGACATTTCGAGAAATGCGAAGACGGTTGAGCACAGGATCATAACAAAGATATCCCTTTTGGTGAGATGCATAGCCAAGGAACGCACATTTGGCCGATTGAGCAGTTAATTTGGTACGTTCGGTTGAAGGTAGATGAACAAAACACACATCCAAAAATGCGTAGGTGGGTGTAAGTAGGCTCGGTATGAAAGAGACGAAAGTGTGGTGTTTGATTGGTGAGGCGATGGGATGGTAAGCGATTGATTAAATGAACTGCAGTGGCTAAAGCTTCGGGCCAAAATCATGCGGGAACTGATGATTCTAAGAGAAGAGAACGAACAGTATCGAGGAGATGTCTGTTCTTTCGTTCAGCAACTCCATTATGTTGAGGAGTGTAAGTGCACGATCGCTGTGATAAAATCCCGTATTTTTGCAAATAAGTTTGAAATGGATGAGACATATATTCCCCTCCGGAATCAGATCGAAGAACTTTTATGCGAGTAGAAAACTGATTTTCAACATATGCCATAAATTTTTGGAAAGCATCAAAGACTTCAGATTTAGAGTGTAAGAAATAAACCCAAGTGAATCTACTATGATCATCAATGAAAGTGACAAAATATTTGAAATTTGTATGAGAGATTACCGGAGTAATCCCCCAGACGTCACTATGAATAATGTCAAAGCAATTTGAAGCCATAGTAGATTTGGAAGGAAAGGGAAGAACTTTGCTTTTCCAAGTTTGCAAACAGAGCACTCATCAGAAATGTGACGAAAAGATGTTTTATTTTCATTAATACTACCAGTATTTAACATCAAAGATAACAATTTAGAATGAGGATGGCCTAATCTATTATGCCAGAGCCTCCAAACATCCTGAGGAGAAAAACAAGAAAAGGCAGAAAGCTGATTATTCGGAGAAGGAGACAGAACAAGAGGAAACAGGCGTCCACACTTAGGCCCCTTCGCGATCACCGTCCCCGACACTTGATCCTACACAACACAACCAGAGCAAGAGAAGGAAACATTACAATTATCATCAATCAATTGGCCAACAGACAGAAGATTTGTAGTGAGATGAGGAGAAAGAAAGACATTTGTGAGAGGTAATGAATGAATGATATCACCAGTAGCTGTAATCGGAAGCTTTTGACCATCAGCAGTATGGACTTGTAAATTTCCATTGTAGGTTTGCAGGTTAGATAGATGAGCGGTGGAGGAGGTCATATGATTGGAAGCTCCAGAATCAATAAACCATAGGGAGGAAGAGGAGTGGTGGTTACCTGAAATTCCTAGCGCAGAGAAGGCATTTATGATCATCTGTTGAATAAGCTCAGGGGTGATTTGAGGAACACTATTGGTGGCAGGAGGTGGTGAAGGCGTGACCGGTGCCGAAGGATTAGCACTAGAAGAAGTAGCATCTGCAGTGTTGGCATGATAAGCTCGTGGAGTGCGATTTTGTGGCCGCCTTTTGCATTCTGTAATAACATGACCATTCGATTTGCAATAATTACAAAACTTGGTCTTACACTGTGAGGCATAGTGTCCATAATTTTTGCAGCCAAAACATTGGATTTTGCTGAGATCTCTTGCTGGAGGTTGTCCTTTCGAAGCAGAAATAGTATGATGAGTGATCCCTCCCGGGTTGTAATTGGTAGTGGCAGCAAATGCGACATCAGAAGAGTTTCCGGAGGACTGTTGCTTTAGAGCATGCTGAGTTATCTGACTCTGTTCCTCTCGCAAGAGTTCATTTAGACACTCATTCAGGGATGGAGATGGAACCCTGCTCATCAGATTGGAACGAATGATCTCATACTCAAATCTTAATTTCATGAGGAACTGGTCTCTGTGAGAAGTTGCCTGTAATTTTTGAATCTCAGACAGAGCGGCCTCAGAGACATTGAGGTATTTGATTTCATCATATTCAGCCCATAAATTAAGAAAACCTGTATAATAATCCTGGATGGAAGAAGTCCCTTGGGTATACTGAGCGATCTCCAGTTCAAGTTGGTATTGTCGGGCTGAGTTCCCTTGGTGATATACTTGCTTCAGATATTCCCACATCTCCTTAGAGGTCTTGTAAGGTTTGAGATTCAGGATATATTGGGGTTCAACAGAACCAAGGATCCAGGTTTTTATTTTGGCATCCTTTGTATTCCAAGAGAGTATTTTTTTCTCATCTTCCTGAGGACGTGGATCTAATCCGGAAACAAGTCCCCACAGTTCCTTTCCCTCAAGATAGACTTGAAATTGATAGGACCAGGAAGTATAATTCTTTCCATTAAATTTAATCAATGCAATGTCATGCTTTTCCATGGCAGTAGATTTATGAGCAAGAAAATCCAACTGTTGCTTAAAGAATGGCTAACCGGATGAGAGAAATAGTTCCAAGGGTGCAACAGAGAAGTCCAAGTTTGCAACAGAGAAATCGAAGAAGACAGATTCCAAAAGCAGCACCTTTTAAGCAAAAAAACCAAAAAAATAGGCCCAGGCGTCCATAATTTTGCAGAGAGAAAAGGATTCAGCAGCCAACCAGTGTAATATATGATCAATCAGAGATCATAGGATGATGAGGACCACAAATTCGCACCAAACAAACCAGATTGCTCACAAAAAGGATCAAAATCCAAAAACTTGGACGGCTGTGATGAAAAGATACAGCAGAAATTGGAATTTCTCTAGAAAGGGTAGAAAGCCTGCCTCTGAGATGCTAAAAATCCTCAAAAATTGCCCACAAATACCAGAAGGAGTAGTCGACCAGATTGGTTGCAATATTCAGATGCAGTGGTGTGGATCTGGGGTGGGCCACGTCTGATCACACCTTGATCAGACCAGTGGATAAAGATTTCTTGAGTATAGAAGACACTCGATGACTTCCAATGGTTGGAAGATGAAGAAGATCACTCAGAAACTCTGTATAGAGTTGTGTTTACTCAGGCTCTGATACCATGTCAAAGCCAGTCGAGAGAAAGGAAGATAGAAACAGTAGACACAATATGTTTGTGAATTCAATGAATCCCATTCAGGGCTAACGATCATCCTTTATAGAATATAGTTGCTATATATGTTACATAATTGTAGCAATCACTAGATTAATCAGAATCTAAATTACATCTCCTAATATGGTAATGATACAAATTCCATATCTGTACATGTGAAGTAACTTATCTCCCAAGTTTGGGCTTTGTTTGTCATGGGCTGACCCATTGACCCATTTAGCACTAGCCCATTTAACAAGGTCTATTGATGGTTTGAATAAAAATATATGCTTGGCTGATAGTGATGCATGCCGAGCATCAGCCCATGCGACTGGGCTCAAGGCCCAGTCTGTTAGTCAAAGGAAGTAAGTCTAAGAACCAGCCATTAGAGGATAATTTTTCTTTAGAACGATAAGATTGGAAGAGATTTTACATCTCGCTGCTATCTTAAAGTCTTTAAAGCAGTTTGCAGCTAATCTTAAAATATGAAGGGATAATTCCTTGTTACCCTCTCTCTCTCTCTCTATATATATATATATATATAGGGAGATGCTCCTATGAGAGATATCTCTCACCTTATATGAGAGATAGGGGTGGGGGCCCTCACATTTAAGTTGTTGGCATTGGATATGGATGTGAGGGCCCCCACCCAATCTCTCATTTAAGGTGAGAGATATCTCTCATAGGAGCATCTCCCATATATATATATATGTGTATGTATATATATATATATATGGGTCGGACTAATCCCTATGGGCCCAGGGGAAGCCAGGTAGTAAATCCCCTGTAGCCCTAGTGTGGTAGTGCAGTTTTGAACCCTCAACCTCCAAGAGCAAACTGTAGCCCTAGGCCAACTGAGCTACCCCTCGGGGTTAATTTCTCTATATTTTTTGCTCTGGAAGTTTCATCTGTCCACAAATGAGAATCAGAGATTCCTGTGCTCCTAACCACAAACAAACAAAATTAAGGTACTCAATAGTCTCAATTAGCGAACAGCTCTCACAACTGATGATCTCACTCATTTCTCGTTTCAAACAAATAGTAAACAAGGAAACTAAACTGGTTCTAAAACTAAGCAGACTCAACATTGGTAAAGAGAAACAATTTCTTACACCCACCCTCTCAAAATGCTCCAAATCACAACAGTTTCAATCTGTAAGGAAACACTGCAAAAATTTGAGTTCAAAAACAACAATCAATTCAACCTGGCTTTCAAAATAGGGCAAGCCTCTGGCAAGAAGCTTGGATATCTCAACTATTTTTTTGCAATATTGTGGAATCAGTTGCCTATTGACCAAATGGTTAACTATTTCAGCTATATCTAGCAAGTGCATTCAAGAATGGTGAAAAGGATAAACAAAATACAATAGAAGTCCAACTCATCAAGGAGACAAATGTCAGAGTACATGCTAAAAACTAACAATCAAGTGTTTTTCTTTTTCTATTTTTTCCTGATTCGTGCAATTTCAGCAAAAGAAGAATTAATTGATTCACATATTAGCAGTTAATGTCATAACACTTGATGCACAATTAACAATTAAAAACGCAGCTAATCATCAAGCAATTCAAAGTACCTGTCCCCCAGTAGTTCTTGGGACTACAGAGACGGAAGCAATATCCACGTACGACTGAGTAGTAATAAAAATGTCCACACAAACCTGGAAAAATGACAAAATGAATAAAAAGATCACCATAGCAGGTTTAGGCCCAAAACCACGTGACAGTTTCCTTAGCTTTGGTTCACTTAGGAAAAGCTCAGTCAAATACCATGCAGAAGAATTTGCACAACCATAGTTTTACTAAAAGATAAGTTAAAAATGAATCACTTAAGAATCACACCTGATATTCGGCAAACTCTATCGCCATTGTTTTAAGAGTCTTATCTGCTGGTTGGAGTAATTTATGGGTTTCCTGAAATTCAATGATGAAAACGATTTAAATATGAAAATACCATCACAAATGCTTCAGGATCAATGAAACAGGATTACCAAATGACCAATACGCCCACCTTCAGTCAATCTAGTCTTTTCAGTACCAACCCCCCCCCCCCCCCCCCCCCCCCCCTCCCCCCCCCCCCCTTCTTCCCCTTTTCAAATTTGACACTCAAACTTCTCCTCACCATTGGATTGAAGTCATAATAAAATGATGCCTTTAAACCATTAAATTTTAGGGGTCATGGATCAAAAGGTTAGGATGATCTTATGTAGTCAAAACTTTGCATATAGGTAGGTCTCATATGGATCAAAAGGTTAGGATGATCTTATGGGGGGCGGGGGGGGGGCTAAAAAACAACCAGACGATCAATATATATATATACTAAAAAACAACCAGACGATCAATATATATATATATATATATTGGGGGGGTGGGTGGGTTTTTTTTTTTTTTTTTGGGGGGGGGGGGGCGGGGCGGTAAAAAACAACCAGACGATCAATATATATATATATATATATATATGTATATGTATATGTATGTAGGGAATTATTCATATGACGTTCAATATATATATATATGTATATGTATGTAGGGAATTATTCATATGCATCCATCCCTCACCATAGGGTTCAACAAAGAATTGATGAGGAGGGATGACAATCAACAGGAAACAAGCAAGTTCTAACATACAAAAGGTGAGTAAACAATCTGGATTAATTGACCATGATTCCTTCTGTCTCCACATAATTCAACTCTAGAAAACCCCACTTCTAGTTTTATTGGTAGGATCATGTTGAAATCATCTCAAACCCTAGATACATAATGGAAAATGGCTCAAAAGCCTCAAATAATGATCAAACAAGAGAAAGAAGGCATAACCGTGGGGTGCCCTTGGGGATTACACTTGTCCGAACACCATAGGATCATATCCCACGGTAATTTGAGGCTCTTTCCATTGAGGATACTTGGTTTTGGGGTTTTTTATTACATGGTCTCATTAGGTTTTGTATTATTTTGATGTCTTGACCTAATTTAAGGATTCATGATGTGTTAATTGGGTAGAATTTAGTCCTTTCAGTTAGATGTTGATCCTATTAGGTTTTGAATTGGTTTTTGCAATTCTTACATGTGAATCACCTTACAAACCCTATAATTTGATGGAGATGGATGCCAAACCAAAAGAGAACATCAAATTGGTAGCCTAGGGCTTGTCCGCGGGTTCCCATTGGGTTCTCCTCATTGGCCAACCATTATAAGACGAGGTCCTAAGGTAGTTTGACGCCATCTCCACCATAATTACTCGGTTTTTTTATGACTTTGATCATGTTCAGTGAATTTGAGACTATAGATTATGTTTGAATCTGAAAACAACAGTAGGTATGCATTGGGGCTTTGATTTATCCTTGTTTCATCAATTTACATGTGTAGGACATCATAGAACCAAAGTTGGGAGAGAAATCCATGTCCATTGGTTGCACATAATGATATATTTATAGTTGTTTAAGATACAAAGGGTTAGGCAACTAATCCATCTTTAATTTACAACAGATTTTATGTTTCATTCGACCCGTGTTGGCCCAGTGAGGTCACCTCCCGTGCGTTTTATGGGAAGCACAAAGATTGCAGATTACAAAAGATCGAAGCAATACAAAAAGCAGATGCATCCAAAGTGATTTATTAAATATGGCCCCATATTGTTGTCCCAAACGAGCACACATGTATGTTATGATGGTAAATGTAGGGTAGATGAAACACAAGATATTAAAGGATACCTTCTCCCCAGCTGTCATGTTTGTTCTTCCTTCAGCTTCTCTAGCAGAAAGAGCTCCAAGGCCAATTGATGGCAAGACTGTAAGATATTAGTGGCCATTAGAACTCTCCACCGACAAAATGCGAGAGAGAGAGAGAGAGAGAGAGAGAGAGAGAGAGATTTCAAAAGGTGAGAAACAATTACAAATGCTTTCCCTTAAAAGAAATGCTTCCTTAATGTTTGTTCATGCAAATAAGATTTCTCCACATATATAAATGTGTATGTGGTTGTAGATAGACAGACAGATATCCCACTAATCCCAGAGAGAGAGCTAATGTCTTCAAAGGCTCATCCAAAACTTGATGACATATTTTTCCTTTATTTTCTTTTTCAGTATCTCTCTGACATTTATGGAAGAAAGCATTTCTGGTTGGGCCCGTTTCCCTTTGGTATTTCTTACGTTACCATTTCCTTGCCCCTCTCTTATATATGTATATGCATGCATGTGTGTATATGAGCCTTGCCTGACTGAAATACAAGTAGTTTTCCTCCCATCGATTTCATTGCCAAAAATGCAGCCTGAGGATACAAAAATGAAAAAGTTCATGTGGAGAATGTGAATCTCCTGTTTGTTCTTAATCACACAATAGAACATAAGTTTTTAATAGTCAAAACCTTGAATGTCGTCAGCAGTCTCAAAGTATTACAGAGCCTAAGTTTTTAACTTCCCAAGTCACAATAATTTATTATTACCTTTGCAGCTGCACCAAAGGCAGATTCAGCCACTCTATTATTCTGAAACATGGTTGGAATATTCTCCAGCAATTGCTCCAAATGTTGGCGACACTAAATCCTCAAAAGAAGACCACAAAATTATTATAATGGAAAATGATGAATGTAAAAGTGAATAGACAAAGTCCTGCAATTCGAACCTCAGCAAATTGAACTATGACATCGGTTTCAAGAGGAGTGTAAACATCATTTACATCAGGAACTATAAGCATCAAAGGCTGCCAATGGAAAATGGAAATCAAATGGTCAGAACTTATTCTAATACTAGCTTTTATTTTCTTTTGTTGAATGGTTACAAGCTCTTAGTTATTGTACAAATGACACGCATAGCTAAAGAATTTATCATTTCTATTCAACAACCTTGCAATAGGATAAACATGGGAGATATGCCAACAGTTCTCTTCTTAGTGCCTTGAATTCAGGACATTCAGTTTATGGATATTCTAAAATCTAAAAGGCAGACTGAAGCAAATCTTAATCCCCCATGACAACATACCGATAAATAATGGATGTGTGAAAACAATAGAAAGGATAGAATTAGGTGAGTGCATAAGAGTAGACAGGTGGATCCAATAGAGTAGAAAATCGAGGATGCCATTTGGCCATTGATGAAGAGTTCATAAAAAGTCCAAATACAAAATATTAAGTGTAATAAGTTCAAGGAACTACGCGGGGTGGGGGGGGGGGGGGGGGGGGGGGGGGGGGGAATAGAGCCTTAAATGAAATAGGATGAAAAGAAACGGAGTGACAAAGAGTATGAATTCAAATAAGGTCTTGAAAAAAGTAGAAATCGCAAAAAGTCAATCCCAAATAGATGTGTGAAAACAATAGAAAGGATAGAATTAGGTGAGTGCATAAGAGTAGACAGGTGGATCCAATAGAGTAGAAAATCAAGGATGCCATTTGGCCACTGATGAAGAGTTCATAAAAAGTCCAAATACAAAATATTAAGTGTAATAAGCTCAAGGAACTACACAGAGGGAATAGAGCCTTAAATGAAATAGGATGAAAAGAAACTGAGTGACAGAGTGTGAATTCAAATAAGGTCTTGAAAAAAGTAGAAATCGCAAAAAGTCAATCCCAAATAGATGTGTGAAAACAATAGAAAGGATAGAATTAGGTGAGTGCATAAGAGTATACAGGTGATCCAATAGAGTAGAAAATCGAGGATGCCATTTGGCCACTGATGAAGAGTTCATAAAAAGTCCAAATACAAAATATTAAGTGTAATAAGTTCAAGGAACTACACAGAGGGCATAGAGCCTTAAATGAAATAGGATGAAAATAAACTGAGTGACAAAGAGTATGAATTCAAATAAGGTCTTGAAAAAAGTAGAAATCGCAAAAAGTCAATCCCAAATAGATGGGATAAGGATTTGAAATTGGTGGTTTTCACAATAAGCCTCATACATCTTACACATTCTTAGCAGAGATGAGAATGTTTAGGTGGATGTGTAGTAAAACTAGCAAGGATAAAATTAGAAAGGAGCACTTTCAACAGGATAGCAACAATGAGGGATAAAATTAGAGAAACCCGTTTGAGATGGTTTGGGCATGTCCAATGTAGGCCAGCAACAGCGCCGGTAAAGAAAAGTTTGGCTATGAAGGTTGATGGCCCACCAAGGAGAAGGGGTAGGCCAAAGAGAACATGGATGGAGGAAGTAAAAATAGATATGAAGAAGTGTAACTTATCTGAGGATTTGGATCAAGATACATCGGAATGGATAATTAGAATTTGTGTAGCCGACCCCAACATAGTTGGGACAAGGCATTGATGATGATGATCTTAGAGACACATTCTTATGACTCTGAGTTTGTTCTCTTACATAGCAATCATAGGTTAATTCCACTTCATTTCATTCCAGCTCGAATGTTCTGCCCCAAGAACATACCGGAATAAGGTTTCCAACTATTGACTAATAAAGGAGCCAGGGAACAGTAGTCAAAGGAGCCGGGGAAAGTATTGTAGAGCACATTTCATGGTGCTTTTGTTTTCTCCCGATTTCAAACACTTGTTGGGCTGCTGTTTGTATTGTGTTATATTATTATGCTCCTTTAAAAAAAAAAAAACAACCCCACCTCCCAAAATAATAAAAATAATAATAATAATAATAATAAAACCACCCTACCCTCCAAAACCACAAACTAAAAACTTCAGGATTATCCTGGAATGTCCCAGAACAAAGCCTGTTTCAGCCAAGTAGCAAATTTTTGCAGTTTTTTATTCTTCACATTCCTACCCTTTAAAGCTTAAGAATCTTTAACCCTTCCAACTGAATGGGAATGCTTCAAAGAGATAATATATGTACAATGTTCTTTACCATTCATGTGTGCACTTAATTGCTTCATGTTATTATTCTTTTATTTAATTTGTGGTTTTAGGTATTTGTGGTTTTAGGTGCATGACAATGACAAATTTGTAGTAAAAACTAATATAATTAAATTATATAGATTTTTCTCTTTGGCCATGGATCCAGTTTCAATTGATAGAAGAAACTTTTAGTTAAAAATGTTATAATTAAATTATGTACTTTCTTTTGGAGGGGCTTGAGGCAGTATGATGATTTTCAGTCTTTGTTGTATCTTCTTTTCTAATGTTTTTATTTGCAGGCATGAGGAGGATGAACGCATTTGGAAACCTAGCCCATCTAGGAATTTCTCAGAGACATCTTTCTCCTCGTCTATGGATCCAGCTTGAATTTATCATCCTCCATGCCATCACGTCTGGTTGGGTTTGGCGCCTTCCAGGGTGGAGGCTTCTTGTTGGCTGGCAGTTGTAGGAAAGATTTTCTTGCAAAAGAATTAAGTATTATAAATATGATATGAACAAAAAGAATCTTTTTCTTCGCACGTGTATGTATCACTGTATTCATGACCAATGCCTCCTATCCCTTAACTAAAATGTATGAACTGCTCTAGTGTTCGTAAGAGGAGAAATCATAGTAAATGACACCCGCAAACAGCTAATTATAAAAAGACCGCAAATAAGAAATAGCTATAATCCATGAGGAAGTTAGGCACCAAAGAGCAGTTGAACAATAAAATCTTAATTGTTTGACCTGTTGTAATTGCCGTTTCAGATTGTAAAAATGAATAGCTGAATCAAATGTTGCAATGCCCACTAATGTCCGAGGACCTTCCTGCAGCATCAAAGTAATAGATCCATCATTCACTTAAACTAACCCTAGTTTCTGCTGAAAAAGGGGAAATGTCAAAATATGTTCTGAGTTATAATTTAACTTCCACATATCCAGAAACAAAAGTTCAACTTCCACCACATCAACTGATCAATATTAACATGAACTAGAATACATAGTTTAGGATAAAGAATTTGATAATAATAATACCACACCAACATATTCCACCTTATAAGCAACCACAATCAAACGAACAGTGAACAAGAAAGTACAACTTGGCAACTTGCACTCATTTAGTGAGGCGAATGCGCTTAGAAAATCTGACAGACATTGTAAAGCTTGTTCAAATAGAATGGCCAACCTATGTAGATTGAGAAAGTCAAATAAATAACCAAAAATATTACCGGGAGATCAGCAATAGCTTGGCTTATTGCACTGCATGCTGCAGCCGTTGCACCAGTCTGTATAGCATTCATTGATACATCAATGAGGAAGAAAAAAACAGCTGGCATTGGATCACGTACCTGTAAATAAATCAGAGGCAGACATTAAGTCAGACAGCCTATAATTCAAAGAGGATGCAAACAAAGCAAAAAGTTTTGGGGAATGAATTGAGTTTCAATCATAGCACAAGGCTTCTATAATCAGCTCCGTACGCAATTAACAATAGAAACTATTACCGGCCCCTTCTTTTGATCCTCAAAAGAACAAGAAAACGATTAGAGAAAAACAAGGAAAACCACAAGAACATCACCTGTCCCCCTGGTAAGTGCCCCTCATGGTTTCTTTTGAGTTTTTTTCATATCACATTATATTAGAAATCAATCTAGGGATATTGATCCCGGCCTGACCTTTTGGTTCAAGCGGAAGGATTTCAAAGTATTGCTTCTAAGGTCCATCCTGATTGTGTGGATTTTTACTTGGGAAGGGCCACCTTCGTCCTACAAACTGGGAGGTTGAAGTTGCAGTTTGTGTTTATTGCTGGTACTCCAAGCATCGAGCTAGAGAGATGGCTTGTCCTCCGCACTGGCCCTAGAGGAGCAGAGAACTAGCAGTTTCTTTGGTTATTTCTTATGCTGTATCAAGGACTTCTGATCCTAGAACTGAATTCATGGGTGATTCTCTTTCTTGGTTGAAAGGGGCGTGGGCCTGTCAACAATCTGTGTCCTAATGTTTCTTCGTCAGATATGTGTGTAGCTTTGAACGAGGGAGCTCCCATCTCTGATGTTTACATCCCATTTGATAAACTTATAGGAGAAACAGCAGTTTCACCTTTTATGCAATTCAAAAAAGTATGGGATGCTTGAAAGCTAGAACGATAGGTAACAGAAATATACATGTGCAGATGGCAAGCTTCAATAGAGAGGATGTTAGGAGGAAACATACAATACCTATGTCTACATTTAGGAAGCAGAATGATCAATCTTCAGTGAGTTTGAGAAAAATTCCTAATGCCCAGAAAATCACGCTCATCTTCACTTTTCTGCCACACCGCTTCTCCATTGCAGGTCTCCCAGAATGTTCTATCATTTTGCCCCCTCCAATCAAACACAGAATGGACACGTGGAGGTTCCAGACACTCCCCTCTCCCTCCACCAATCCTAACTTTCCAAGCTTTCACCAATTCAATTTATCAGCTCAGCATCATCCACTTACAGCCAACTAATTCGAAAAGGGACTTCAATATTTTCTTTAAGAACACTCAAAGCAAGAAGACTGGGAAGGAATGATTCAGTTATTACTTATTAGAGATTCATGCCTGACCTGATAGGCTAAATGCATTGATAAGAGGACCTTTTTCTAGTTGCATAGAATTGAGATATGTTTGGATAAGTTTAAGAAATTTCTCTTCTGCCTTTCAGGATCTCTAATATCAAAGAGGCTTTGACGAAACACAATCATGAACTAGAGAGGCGAAGACAATGAAATGGAATGTCCTCATGCCAATCAAATTGAATATTCAGTTTCAAAACTGAATTTTTCTTTTTGTAGTTAATGAAATGAAAGATTCAGTTTCTTTTTGTGGTTAATGAAATGAAATGTTCAGTTTGAAACTTGAATACTTTCTCATGCCAATCAAAAGAGAAGACTGGCATTTCCTCGCCAGTGATGTATTACTTGATTCTACACGGATATCAGTAGTCACTAGGGTTGCAAACGAGTCGGGTTCAGTCTGGAACCATATAGGAACAGGAACCGGAACCGTTAACCCAAGGATGGTTCCAGTTCCGGAACCAGAACCGAGTCGGAACCTGGAGTCAAGTTCCGGAACCGGTTCCGATTGGAGGATGGGGTTCCGATCCCGGAACCGGTTCCAGTTCGAGGATTAAACCAGTGATCGAGACCCCCAATTCTAGAAGATTAAAACAGTGATTGGAGGATGAGGGTTCGCTGCTAGAAGATTTCACAAAGGAAAAAAAAATCCAAATGAATAGAGATGAAGTTGATTGAAACTACTCAGGCACAATCCCAATTAAAAGGAGCCAAAAAGGTCTTCGATGAATGAGTACTGTAATGGGATGAAAGAGTACTGTTATTCTGTATACATAAGCTTTAGATCCACCATTGCCCATATGTGCCAAATGTCCATCTACATCTAATGCAAAACCTTTCTTCTCCTTTCAATTTCCATCTCCGCTCTTCCTTGTTCAGGTTGTAACCATCTCACCTATGGCACACACATCATCACTGTCCCATCCCCCAACTTTTTCCTCAATTGCCAAAGAAAAGCTCACACATCATCACCCTCACCTACAGAGCACACATCATCACATTCGATCACTAAGCCCCATAGTATTTTGTTGTCAATTCCTCCCTCCACTACGCCTCCAACGCTGGTGTCCTCATAACCCTCCTCTCTGCCAATGCCTCTGCCCTCGCCATTGACTCCCTTCGCCACTGCCTCCTCGTTGTCTTCTATTAGAGCGAGAGAGAGAAGGGGGGGAAAGGGAGAGACTTTGAGAGAAAAACCAAATGGGGTAAAAAAAAAACCCTAACGTCGCTACCTTATATATTCAAAATGGGTCGGGTTTCAGGTTCACAGCTCCAGAACCGGACCCGTTTAGGTCCCGGGTCCAAAAAATGGATCCAGAACCAGATCCATTTAGTAATTGGGACCCATATGAGGTTCCAAACCCGGTTTTCAACCGGTCAGAACCTTCGGGTAATTGGATAATCAGGGACCATGAACATCCCTAGTAGTCACTATTATTATACTAAAGAAAATATTGAAGTCTTCAATGATTCTTCAAGAAAAAGATGAGGCTATCCATGGAGTTTGCAAGCACTGAGGATATATTAACTGACCATGTATTCCTTTGAAGCTACAAATTCTACTGTTCCTCTACATAGTTCAGGTCTTTCATCAGCATCTCTACGCCTACCATCAGGAGCCGTATTGGAATAGTACTCACGAGGAGTCTCATCTGTAAATCCTGAAAAAGAACAAAATATGACACGCATTTGAAGCCTTACAAAAAAATTAGAAAGAAAATATGCACAAAATGTATTGAAGAATGAAAGTTTCTTTAATCAGTAATGCTCTTACAATTGTTGTTTTCATCTATAGAATTGTAGGAATACAGAGATGAACTAGATCCAAAAACTGCAACAGTAGCAGTAAGGAAGCAACTGTGTGGGTTTAAGTTCCCAGGGAGAGTAGCAGCACAAAAGGATAATAGGCCAACTTCTGCTCTCTTTCTTTTTCTTATTCTTCTTCTTCTTTTTTTCTTTTTACATCAGAATTCGAACACCAGGAAAGAGTTTGACAACACAATATAGGCTATTAGTTTTAAATATCTGCATTAGAAGTCAAAAGAGGGGTAGTAAATAAAATGTGCCCTAAAACAAAGTGGAGGCATTTGAAAGGAGAAAGAGCAACAATATTTTAGGATAAAGTGATTGAGGGAGAATGGAATTTTGAGGGAGAAATTACCGCAAGGTGGAATTGAATGGCTAATTGTATTAGGAAGGTTGCCAAAGAGGTGCTTGGAGAGTCAAAAGGGAAAAGGCACTACAATAAAGAAACTTGGTGGTGAAGTGTAGAGGTTCAGGAAGTTGTTCGCGAGAAAAGACGTTGTTACAAAGTTTGGTAGGGGACTAGAAATATGGAAACCTATGAGATGTATAAGGAAGAATAGAAAGAAGCTAATAAAGTTGTAAGTGTTGCAAAGTTCAAAGCATATGATGACCTATATAATAGGTTGGGAACAAGAGGAGAGAGATATTTTTAAGCTTGCCAATATAAGAGAAAGGGAAAGTAGGGGCTTAGACCATATCAAATATATTAAAACTAAAAGCAATGACCCAAAGGTTCTAGTGAAGGACAACGATATCAAAGAAAGGCCAAGGGAATATTTTAGCAAACTTTTAAATGATGACTATGTAGTGGATATAAGAACAAGAGAGGAAACTTTGTTAGCAGAAGATACTTTTTTCTGCAGAATTAAGGTGGAGGAAGTGAGGAAAGCATTGAAACAATTGAAGATGGAGCCCAGAAGACATCTAATTAAGGCTTAGAAATGCTTAGGAGAAGTTGGGGGGATTTGTTTAACTAGACTCTTCAATAAGATATTAATGAAGAAGAAAATGCCAAATGAATGGAGAAGTATTGTAGTACCTACATAGTCAAGGATGGAGAAATTAAGGAAGATGTCGAAAGAATAAACGTGGGATGGTTAAAGTGGAGACATGCTTCTGAAGTGCTTTGTGACCAACAAATTCCAACAAGATTTAAGGAAAATTTTTATATGAAATTGATTAGACCAAATATGACCTATGGAGCAAAATGTTGGCCAATCAAGAAGCAACATGTGCACAAAATAGATGTAGCAGAGATGAAATATTGAGGGTAAAACTAGGTAAGTTAAATTAAAAATGAACATTTTTTAGAGTATTTTGGGGTAGCATCAATAGGGGATACAATTAGAGAAACCCATTTGAGATGATTTGGGCATGTCCAAAGCATGGCGGCAACAACACCAGCAACGAAGTGTTATGCCATGCAAGTTGATGGCCCACCAAGGGGAAGAGGCGGACCAAAAAGGACATGGATGGAGGTAGTAAAATATATCTGGAGAAGTACAACTTATTTAAGGTTTTGGCTCAAGATAGATCGGAATGGAGAAACAAAATTCATTTAGCCAACCCCAACATAGTTGGGAAAAGGCTTTGATGATGATGATCAAGATTTGAATGCGCATTATACTCACACAGCCACATCCCTCACCAGCTAAGCTGCGAAAGAGGGACGCCGTTTTCTTCATTTTATGAATCAAACCAGGAACTGAATTTCAAAGGCTATACTCCATATCAAACAGTAATAATAGACAACAATTCCACAAGCACCATCATCATTGTTGAAGCCTTATTCAATCTATCTGGGTTGGCAACAATAATTCCAACAAACAAATCAAATTCTCACTACTGCAGAATGGATTTTGGAAAGCTTTGGTAGACGATGAGGCCCTAATTCATTACGCATGAAGCACTGCCATCTAATGAACATTAGAAAAACAACTCTGGATGTGAAATCATAACACATGGCGCTTCTTACAAAAATGTTTAAACTTTCAATCAATAACCCAAAAGGTTTAGCCATTATAATGTCATAAAAGCATTGAATGCAACTGAATGTATTGCTTGATTATGATATGAACGCTGCAAGACTGCACTGGATGCAAATTATTTCAGATTCTTTCTGGTCATCTTGAATCGTGGCAATTGGAACTCATAAAAAGCTATGCTCCCATTATTTCATAAAAATAAAACAAAGTCATGAGAGAGTAAAGTTGCAGACACTTAAAGACAGGTGCATATTGATGAGTACATTACAATACGCACCTCTAGGGATATATAAAAAGCCAAAATTGGAAAGATTGCGATTTGCATGATCCTATTTTAAGGCAACCTCTTTAAGAGAGATTGGGTCTTGAGCCTCAGAATATGTGTGCTTTGATGAGGCTCCACATTCCATAATGCATGGCGCCATGGCCCCCACTTTCTAGATTCACTCAACTGTCAGATTCTTGATGTGGAGCTTTGCATATTTTCACCAGTACGAAAAAAAGGACCTATAGACGGATTTTTATTTTTATTTTTGTAATTTCCCTTTGGTAATTAAAGGCCATATTTCATATGTAAAATGCCTTGCCCAGATATGTATACAGTTACAGAAAACGATACAGGGATCAGAAATCCGATTGCATTTGGAAATCCATGACACAGATACGGATAAGGCAATCCTGATTTTTTCCTCTAGAAACGTTTGGAAATCCGATAGACTCGAGACAGGTTCAAGCAGACTATATCAAATGTCAATCTGTCCAATTTTGGCCAACAACAATTCTCACACTTAATACAATGATTCATGTAAATGAACAACCTGAGGTTCAATACCCACCCAATCTTCCCTCACCACGCCTCCCAAAGTCACACTCACATAAATTGAAATCAGTAACCACTTTTCCCAGTACAAGTTAGCCCATGGAAAATTTAGAGAGTTATTATTTTATTCTTCATTTTGGAATGGACACTTACAATTTGTGTTGTGTTGATTCCTCATAACTTTAGCACCATATAAACTGAATACCACATCAACTATATGGATTTTTTTTTTTTAATGGTCATATCGACAATACTTTTGTTCATTTTTTTGTTATTGTATCAGTCTAACCATGTACTAGAGAGTGGGGCAAAGATCTCTCAAATAGGAAGATCTTAATCCTATGCAAGGACTTTTACACATGTTGTTGTAATCTAGTCTTAAATGTTTAACTATATAGGTTATATAGGTAGACTGAGCACTAGAAAAACCAGCATGACCAATCTGTTTGGTGGTTGCACTCATCTTCATGAACACATCTTTTTATCTCTACTGTAGAGGCAATTAACTAGTAAAACAAAATAGTGACAGTAGCCCCTAAAGATTTGCTGCTCTTTTACTCTAAACTGCTTGGGGTATGAATAACACAAGTAAACAGGTAGTAACCATTGATCCCGGCCACAGTTTAAAAGTTGAAGCTGCCTTAATTTCATTTAATGTACTCAATATATGAATCCAGAAAAATATTAAGAATAACAAAGCCATTATGGCCATCTTACTAACATAATTTTTGAACAAGTAAAATTTCTGAGCACTAAATTTTATTCAAGAAGTGTTGACTGCACAAAATATTACCAATACTTACCACACAAATTACAAATAAAACGCCTTCCTTGATCAATAAATTTCATGAAAGGATTTATGTACCCTTTGCAACGTGAACATCGAACAGGTCCACTTTCCCCAAAATCGACTACCTGTAAGAATTAAATTTTATCTAATAAGATATAGAAATCATATACAATACGTACAATTTCTTTCTCGATGGTAAGATTATATCAATATCAAAAAAATAATAACAATAATGATTTGATCACCACCAGTCCATTGGTAACATACTCCCTTTCTTATATTGTAACACAGTTCGGATTTATAATTTATAAAAGACGGTTGAAAATAAAGAACATCATCCTAAATCTTTAATTTTATACTCAACAAATTTTAGTTTCTTACGGTGGGAACAGTCACCTATTCAATATAGTTACCATTCGGGACAAGGACCCCGTGCCTGGCCATTAGAGCAAATTCTTCCCCAGAGGTTACAGATCCATTTTGCTGACTTCTTCGCCTACATTGATCCATCAAACAAAAGTAGTTCACCTAGAAGACCTAATCTAGTTATAAGTACAACCAAGTGTGAGAGGCATCCGGAGCCGGACCCCTAGATTTTTCAAATTTCAAGAGCAGCTTGGAGTGCACTGGACGCCATGTGACATGTGGTATCTTCTAGCAACTGGACCCTACTTCTGGCTGAGCTGTTTTGTGGGTGGACGTGTTAAACAAAAAATATAACTCTTTGTGAAGACTTCGTCAACGTGGTTCAGGAACAATTCAATTCCCTTTCAGAGCTCACACGCTACACGATCAAGGACGGGCCCCTTCTGATCAACTACACGTGCAAATGCCATACAAACTCTTTAGCAGCCTTAACTTCTATTGTGATTTAATGGAAAAAACTTCTTGTTGATAATGATGATTCCTCCTCCCCTTGAATGACCTGCATCTACTTGGACCCCACAGGAAGGGTTGCATTTTGTGGAGTGTGTGTGGACCTATACCATGTATCAAGATATAGGTGTAGCCCATTGGGAGATTTAGACTCAGGTTTTCCATATCAGGCCTATACACCTAGTCACACTCGAGCAGATTCTGAGCCCATTGACAACCTTAGAGTGCAGGGAAGATAACTAGGCCTAAATTGAAAAACCACTTAGCGCATGTATGATATATTCAAATATGAAAATATGTGCTACTAAATTTTCAGCGTTGTGCAGATGTGCTACAAACTCTCATTCAAATATCAGTGATTACATGGTCAGGGTTGACAATCATGTCGTATGGGACCCCATTCTTTGTAAAAGTCTGATGGAATTGAAAGAAGGCCAATTCCAAGAGTATATCCCTATCCCTGGCACTGATAGAGGGATATGGACTATAGGCAGGCACTGTTGACGGGGAGTGTTCACTATTCAGTCACATCTTTTTGGCTAGCTATGTCAGGTGGCTCATCGCATTCCTCTCATTTGGCTAGGATTTGATCTTTCAAAGCCCCACCGTTGTGGTCTTTGGATGGTTGGCTATTATGGAAAAGATCCTTACCATTGAATCATTGAAAACTTTTGGGAACTTTTGGGGGCGTAGAAAAGATTCTTGAGAATGGTTGTATTATGTGCTTGGTAGATGCAGAAACTGTGAATCATTTGTTGCTAAATTGCAAGGTGGCTCAGCAATTTTGGACTTCATTGTTGGGGTGGTGTGATTGCAGATGGGTTCTTCCTAATAGCTTGTGCCACTTAAGCAAGGCTTGGAATCTAGTAGTTGGTTCGACCAGGGGAAGAGTTATGTGGCGAACCACCATTAAAAAAAAAAAGAGTTATGTGGCGAGTCACTATCTTCGCAATCATTTGGGTTATATTTGGAAGGAGAGAATTTCTCAGTGTCTTCAAAGTTCCTCTATGGATGTGTTGATAGAGAAAGTGCAGTCCTTGGTGGCTTGTTGGGTCTTTGTCCGTCCTATTCCATGATTTCTCTATATCATCCATTTTAAGATGCTGGGAGGAGGTGGCATTCTCTTCGTATCTCAAGCATCAGTGTCTCCATTTATGGCAGGCTCCTGCATTGGGTAATTTAAGCTAAATCTTGATGGTGGCACTGTTGGCAATCCTGGATTGGTGAGCATGGGAGGGATCATTATTCATTAGGGATAGTACTAGAGTGTCTATTCCATCCTTCTCAAGTCCGGCGAATGTCTATTCTGTCAACAAAGCAGAAATGGAAGCTATGAGATTCAGTCTTCAAGAAGCTAGGCGGTTGAATCTCCAAAATATCTTGGTAGAGGGAGATTCTCTTGGCAGTAACCGATGGGCTCCTTGGTCTTTAGCCGACATTGTGGTAGAAGTGAGTGATATAGGTAATGCTTTAGTGGCCTCTTACTCTCATGTGAAGAGAAGTGCAAACAGAGCAGCAAATCTATTGGGTAAGGAATTAATCGCCAAAACTTGGTTATAGAGCATGGTGGGGTTCTTACATTTATCTAGGCTTGCTTCCTCTTTTTTTCCCTTTGGTGTTCTTTGGTGTAAGCTTTTCAGTGTAGTTCTCTTGTAATGCTTAATTTTTTTTAATAACATTAATCACCATTTAAAAACAATATATCAAAATATCATTAGACCAAACCGAGGCTTGGAGAAAACCTGTGAGCTGCAAAGTTTATAAGCCCTTATGCAACTGAAAACAATGGAGCACATACTTAAAAGGTATAGAAATTATCCAGAATATCACTCAAGCTTAATCTACAAAGAGTACGATGCATATGTAAAATGGGTATTCTAATTTCTAGAAAACATGAATTAGACGATTGTCCAATATTGTGGATTTTTTGGATCATTTTTTTTTTTTTTTGTAGACTAAGAAAAATGACGTCATGCCAATATGAAGGATACAAGGATAATGCCAATGCAATGAACACATCACAGAGAAGGCCTATATATATATATATATATAGTTTTTTCAACGGGCTGAAATGGGTTCAATAAAGATATTTGAATCAATGCCATGGAGTAAACAGCAGCAAAGATAGCAGGGACTTTCTTGGAAAAAGAAAACTCTGAATCATATTTCAAACCTTCTTAATTTTCAAAGAAAATCTACAACCTAAGCAACAATTTAACACCACAGCGGGATTTATCTCTTCAGAGTAGATATTCACAAACAAAAAGGCCATTCTCCCATTTGCAAACAGAAACTAAATGTTTCCATAAATGAACATTATTTAAAAAAAAATATTTAGCAAATGAAAGGAGAAAGAAAAGATGTAAATTACTTGGATAGGCTCCTCCGAAGGATGAGGAACGGCCAACGGTTGGACCAGCAAAGCTAGTGGCATGCTAGATGTTGTTAAAAGATCGACAGAGCAAGGTATCTATATATGAAACACATAAAAAAAATGAAAATAAGTAAAATACCGAGTAGTCTACAGTCCACTGATGCATCATAACATACTACGCATGATATAGTTGAAAAGTACCTGATTAATAGTGCATCTCATGTAGCGTGGACTGCAGTTCCCAGTGTCTTTGACAACAAAATCACTTGTGGCAGGCTTAATAAAGATTTAAGTTTAATAAGTCAGATCAGAAATTCATCAAAACAATAGGAAGGACTTACACTACTCAATTCTATCTAATCACATGCAAATCAACAGAAGAATGCATTTAGAGGATAAAACCATAAAAATATAAAAGAATAAAGGTACAAGGCATACCGGGGGAGGGTTTGCTTGATTGTTCTGACGAGTTTCAAACAGGATAACTGAGGAAGTAGGAATAGGGTGTGGGATTTGATTGGGATCGATTTTGGATGGTCCAGGCCCTGGAGGTCCAGTGAAAGATGGATGGCCCATTCCATGTTGTACAGGTGACACAGGTTGATTTGGTAGAGGCGGTGGCATTGCAAACATTTGAGGAGTTTGCATATGACCTGGTGGCAGTGGAGCCGCCTGAAACAACACTAAATTTTGTAAGTGCAAACAGTTCTACAGAAGAATAAATTACTCCAACACAAAGCACTGCCCCGCTGAGCTGATTACCCGTATCTCATTGTTGTACTGTTAATGGATCATTATGTCTTCAATTTACAGTAATCCATCCCAAGTTGTTATATAACATTTACAGCTCAAGATCATTGTAATAAGAAAACAAAATCAAAGGAAGATGCAAATCTAGTTCTAGATTACATAAAAATTTGAAACAATAATACAAACGCACTTAAGAAAATATATAAAAAATAAGGGGAAAAGATCTAAGAGATTAAAGATCCCTGCAAAAGGTGTTTCAGAAAACATAATAAATCTGTTCTATCAAACACCCGGTCAATTTGTCATTAAAAATCAACTTCTCAAGCATTGAGGCTATTCAAAGCAAACAAAATTAATTGCTTCTTACAAGATATATGGCACACGATATCAACACAGCTCAGGTTACTGAACAAACTCACCTGACGGGGCACCGTCCAGCCAACTGGAGGACCTGGAGTTACTGACATGCCTTGATTGGGAGGTGGAAATGGAGGGGGCAGTTGAGAAGGTGCACCCAATGGAACACTGGATGCTGGATTACTGGGAAAAGGACGTATATTTTGAGCCGGAGGAGCCCTTGATGCTGATAACATTGTCGGAGGTCCTACTAATGGACGTTGAGTGCTGTGAACAGACGGTAGATGAGAAGCACCAAACAAAGCCCCTTGTGAGTACACAGCTGGTCCATTACTCATCGCACCCTGCACGCTCAATGGTGGTGCACCAGTGGCTGTCATCATCGTCACAGATGGAAGTGTTTGGGATGGAGGTGCCATCGAACCATGAGGAATATGAGAAAACGGTGATGGTGCAGACGGCCTACCAAAGTCCATATTTGACATGAGGTTAGCTTGGGGAGGACGACTTGGAGGAGGCCCAACTCGGGGAATGCCAGCTGGCGGCGGGCCAGGGCGAGAAATTGGTGAAGGACCAGGAAAAGAGGCTGAAGGGGCAGATGCTGGGAAGGGTGGGTTCACAAAAGGGGGAGGCCTGGTCCCAGGCAAGGGACCTGAGGGACGATTGATTTGTAGGTTTTGCATGTTATCTGCCAATGAATTGGTGATGTTTGGGTTGTTGAGGTTAACATTTGGGGGAGTGTAGCCCGGCCTCGGTGCCCTGGATGGCCCGAACGATGCCATCAGAGAGAATGCAAATCAGAAATATCTTGAACCCTCTTTAAAGTTGAAAACCCTTTTCTGCAAAAATTCAATAAAATTGAACAACATGACATGTCAATAATATAATAATTCAAAGTAAAACATGCTGTACCCAATATCAACGTACAGAAAGACAACCTCTTTCTTTTTCTTCCCTGTAATGAACTGATTAACCCCCCCCCCCCCCCCCCCCCCGCCCCCACACACACACACACACAAAAAAAAAGACTGAAAAATGATCAAATGTTCTCATGTCCAATAACCTATCCCATTTCGCTAGCCAAAGACAGAAAAATATCCATATATTGATTCTCCCAATCCCAATAAATAAAATAGGGGCTCTTGCCTGCAATTTCGCTTTCGCTTTAACAGTGCATATGTGTATAGATTCATATTTCAGAAGGCACATACATATACATATATACACATTTCAGGTTCATTGCAGACAAAAACGTGTAACAGGTTGGTCCAGTTATGACCAAAAGCTCTTCATTTTCATCCAAAAATAACAAAATGAAGCGGATGATTCTTTTCTTCTTATCCCTTTTGCATGATCCCGAAGAAATTCTACACTGAATTCTCAAAAATCCTAAAACCCCAATGAAATTCACCTTTCAGAATTAAAGTTCTCAATTGAAAAAACGAAATAGCTTCTTCAGGATCTGGAAAGATACGAAAGACATGGAGTCGTGAAACCCTAATAAGAACAACTGCTTGCTCAAATCCAATCAGGATTCGTAGAGAAACATCGAAATTCACTTGCGAAAAAGACGAGATCTGTGCATAGGAATCAAATGGGGGCCGGCAAGGAGATCCAACAAGCAGTGCTGAGGTCGAACCAATCCAAGATCAAAGGCATTGATGGGACTTTGAACGAATCAACGGGTCTGATTTCAGTTGAAGAGAGCTTCAAATAGTTATAAAATTCGTTTCGCTTAGGACGAAATCTCTGAAATATTTCGGTTCAATCACTCATCCGAAACGAAAAATCACAAGAAAAGCGGGAAATAAGTGATTTTTATACAACCTAAAACAAAGAAGCCCGAATCCCAAACCCCCAATCCTTCGACTCAAATAGAGAAACAAGAAGAAGAAGAAGGAAGAAAAAAGCACTAGCCGACTCGGATTCAATTCATTCGACTGAAACAAAGGGGAAAAAGACAGAATAAGAAGAAGAAGAAGAAGAAGACGTACCAGGGATGCGTGGATCTTGAAGGTGCTGCTGGAGCTTGACGTGGCAAGGAGCTTCGTCTTCCTCTCTCTCTCCTACGATGTTTTTCCTCTCAATTCTGTTTGTGCTGGTCTGCTGTCAGGGATTTATGTGGCTTGTCTGGGCCCTGGGCTGGGTCGTTGTTCTGGGTCAATTGCTGGATTTGGTGGTTGCGGTCGTGGAGTCAAAATTTTCTTTGGCTGACCAGGGAAGGGGTATAGTATAGGGGTTGTAAACGAGTCGGTTCTGTTGGAGTCCATCAAGAAAAAGGTGAAATTGGATCCGAACTCGGAACCACTTTTTTTTGCTCTGAAACCGAAATCAGAACTATATATGGGACGGGTCCGGATCTAAATAGAGAATTATATTTAAAAAATATTAATTTTTAGAAGGGATTTTTAAAATTTTAAGTAATATGTCTGGTCTTGGGTCCACGGGTCCGAACCAAGGTGGAACCAAACCCGAACTCATTTATTTATCGAGGCATAAATAAAGACTCAGATCCGGTTTTTAACGGGTCTAAACCTCCAGATAATCGAACAGTCGGGAACCCATTTACATCCCTAGGTAAGTAATATTAGACCGATAATATTATTATTTTTTATTTATTTTACGATAATAAATAAAAAATAAAGGGGATATTTACCACAAAAGTCCCCTTAAATAGTTGAGGACCCTAAACGTTTATAATGACGGCCAAGGACTTCTAGCCCAAATCATCTATTTTTTTCCCGTTTTACCTTTTTTTTTTATGTCAACATAACCAGTTCTCTATTCTGTCATGAGTAATATTTGTTGACATCAACAAACATTCATCGATATCAACATAAAATTATGTTGACATCAACAAAAATGCCTAGTTATTACAATCAGTGACCCTATGAATTTGTCGACGCCGACAGAAGATTCGTTGACATCAACATAAAATTGTATTAACATCAACAAAAATGCCCAGTTAGCACCATAAGTGACCCGGTAAATTCATTGACGTCAACAGAAGATTCGTCTACATCAATATAAAATAACCTATTTGGCAATTTTCATCTTGCAGCACCAACATATACAACAAAAAATAACCTATTTCCTCCCACATTTAGAAGCTCCAAATACACATTACATTTAGAAGCTCCATTTTTGTCAACGTCAACCACACATTACAAGTTCTCATTTGTTGAAGCTGTAGCATTGTATTTCTCATTAACAACCTGTTTGGCAATTTTTCATCATTCTTGCAAAAAAAAAAAAAGTCACTTCCAAGTAGACAAAAAAAAAATGTAAATTTTTGTGATGTGGTTGGAAGGAGATCTCTAACTCAAACGATAGGGGTGGAGTGTTCTTCTCAGGTGAGAAATGAGTTTTTGTTGAAATCAAGTAATCTCTCTCTTACTGTGATTGAAAAAAAGGGGCAAGTAGGGCGTTCATCTCCTTCCTCTTGCTGTTGTTGATTTGGGGGTGAAGAACCAGGGGCGGATGAAGGGAGGGGGGGCGGAGGTGGCTGCAGCCCACCCAAGATTTCAGCCAAAAAAAAAAAAACTAGATTTTTAATTTTGGCAGATATCAAGCTTCCTTTATTGAATATGTTAAAATGAGCACACTGTTGGTCATCCTCCTTTTATCAGTAACAAAAGCCATGGTTTTAACAACATTCGTAAGAAACTTGGAGAGTCTCAAGATAAAGCGACTGTGTTTTATCAAAGGAATTTGTTTCCTATTCAGGTTCATTGCTTCCCAAATCTTCCATTCTTCTTCCCTTTTTCACGTGGTTGATGACTGAAACATGCTTTTTGTTGGGTTTTTTAAGATGGGTTTTTCTTTTCTTTCTTTTTTCCCTTTTTCATGTGTCTAATGACTGAAATATGGTGCCCCCCCCCCATTCTTCTGGGTTTTCTCCTCCTTATCATTCTCTCTTTGGATGATGACTGAAACATGGGTTTTGTTAGGTTTTCTAACTCCTCATAATTTTCTCTTTGGATGATGCCTGAAACATTTATGTTTTATCTTAGCCCAAAGAATTTTTTTAGTGTAACTTACTTAAGTACAGCCCCCCTAGATTAAAAGTCTTGGATCCGCCCCTGTGAAGAACGGTTTTTTTACGGTTATATTGACATCAACTAACCAATGGTAAAAACGGAATAAAACATTGGATTTTGGGCTGGAGGTTCTTGACTGTCATTATAAAAATTTAAGGTCCACAGTTGTAATTACCATATTTAATGAGATTTTTTAAATAAATGTACCAAATTAAAGAGAGCGAAAGAGAGAATATCAAAATAGACCTAATTTCGCTTCTTTTTGCGTCGATGGATGATTCCAGGGGCCACAGATGTTGATGACATGTAAATAAGAAAAATATTAGAAAACAAAAATCATAAGAGAGAGCATGAGAATTTTGTGAGGCTAATTAATAGGTCCAGCTATAAAAAATATAAATCAATGTGAAAATGGTCTTTTATTGTAGTGTATATTCTTCTGCAGATTCTAATCTAATAATTAACGGTAGGCTAGTCACTTTTAAAGCACTCAAATAAGATATTATAAATGGATTTGCATATAAGCAAATCTAATGGTGGGCCTCTATATGGTATTGGGTTTAAATTTATTTTATAAAAAAATAAGATGTATTTCTTTAAGAAGTTTAGATTTGTCCTAGGTGATCCCACCGTTGATTGAGAATACAACTGTTAATATGATTAATGCATTAATGATATTATTAATTATATGCTCAATTTTAAGATAGAACCAAATCCAGAGTAAAATTTGGGGAATGACACCAAAGGGGAGGGTGTTTCATTTTGAGCAATTTGAATTTTAATAGATCGACCTCGTCATGGAGATCCACTCTTCTTATTTTTGAAAAGTGAGATGTTTTTGCTTAAAATCCATTATTTCCTTGTATATCTCTCTCATTTAGAGAAGACCTTGAATGTGCATACATGCTATGCTCATGAAAAGAGGACTAAAGAAAGGGGGAGTTCTTTCCTATCTTTAGAAATAAATGAAAGACAAAAATGCAATCTCTACTTATAAAAGAAAGAGAAAATTGAGGAGTGACAAA
Source organism: Cinnamomum chago (assembly GCA_038049695.1). Classification (NCBI taxonomy): domain Eukaryota; kingdom Viridiplantae; phylum Streptophyta; class Magnoliopsida; order Laurales; family Lauraceae; genus Cinnamomum; species Cinnamomum chago. Next base: position 20,358,450 of record CP142462.1, on the reverse strand, counting down.
CAACTTTAAGATTTCCTCTTTTACACATGTAATAACAGAAAGAAAGTTAAGTGGGGTCAAGTTGGTGCTGTGCAACGGGATCACGGGTATTTTCAATAATTATTATACCTTTCGGACTTAATTTCCATACATGTTGTTATAACTTTTGAGTGGGATTCAAGTCTACTGAAGGAGTTAAAAGATCCATCTTCATCAAATTGACACCATCGGTTTGATATCAGAATAACTACATTATCACATTTAAGTTGATCAGAAGTCATTACATAGATCAATGTTCAAACTTATGATTATTTGGTCATTGATCGATACCTAATCTCTTTAATTGATTCACCGTAAACATACATCCATTCAATCCAAACAACAAATAAATGTAAATATTAAACATAAATGAACATATATGAATAACATAACTATAATTTTGGAAGATATATGAGATTAGCAGTGGACGTAGCAATAATGAGTTAAACGTAACGTTAAATTAAGATATGCTCCGATTTAGAGTAATTTATCTGTCCATCAGATCCGTTCAAGTTATAGATCTCATTGCCATCAATACACAATAGAAAATAGATCGTCGATCAGTGTTTAGATGTGTCTTTTACGATCAAAATAAGATTTGGATTGTTTATTATTGAGCAAACTGTTCAATTCTGAAGTTGACCAATGGATTCAGAAAGTTATTAATGGCCAATAAAATCACTTTAACGGTTCTGACCGGATTGAGTAAACAATATGTAAGAATAATTAGAATCAAACTTTAATGATCAATCACCCTTGATCTCGACCAATTAATGTCGAATAAGTATTACCAAAATTCAATCAGGGCCTATATGTGTCTAATAGAATGACTAGATGGTCGGGAATATCATCATAATATACCAGTATACATACTTTTGTTATGCAGGGGTCGGTTTACAGGCTTTAATTGGGCCACTTCTGGATCTCGTTTGGGTCAATTAAATATACCATTATGTACCTTTTAGTGAGTGAGATTAACTGAAAATTTCTGCCCAAAACCGAAATGGGCTTAGTAATGGGTCAAGCCCAACCCACGACCGGCCCACGATTGACCCAACATAGTAATCCACCCAGTCCAAACCCGGGAGTGGACAGATCAGGTCAGGCAGGCCAATCTAGATCCAAACTCGGCCCACCCAGCTAGTTGGCCAGGCTGGGCAAGCAAGTCAGGCTCGGCGTAGTTGCCCAGTTGGTTGACAACCTGTTGTGTCCTGTCGCACTGTGTGCACGTACAATAACAATAAAAATATCCAAATAAAATAAAAACATGCATTTATTATTATTTTCTTCTTATTGTTTTATATCCAAAGCCAAACAATAGTAAATCCACAGAGGGTCAAACCTCTTTTGATTTCTTAAACAAAAATATTTACATAGCAGAAAATAAACCTTTTATTCTTATCTCTTATAGATTGGGTTGGGCATTGTAATTCTCATATCTGATTTATATCATCCAATAAATGGAATATCTTTTTATCAAATATCCAAAATTTCTTTCATCTGGCTATTTGAGCTTCATTCGTGGAAAAACTAGAGAAGCCCATAATATGATAAAAATAATAATTTATTATTGGATTGAAAACAATATGGCTTTGATACAATATGTTGGAATGTTTTAGGTTTATAACCATCAAAGATCTCTCTGAAATCAATCCAATAATACCACAAATAATAAATCTGAGTTGTTAAATGAATTAAATGATACCTAAATGCACCAACTTAAGCCTCCAATCCAATAGAAGGTTGGTCTCTCTTGTTGTTTGCCTTTCTTCTCTAAGGTAAGTTATGGATAGAGAGAAACCTTCATAGGCAAGAGATCAGTTACTGATGATCTATTTATAGATCCAAATTGTTGTCATCTCTCCTCCCATCAAAGAGACGAAATCACTCAGATTTGTCCCTTGACCTTAGCAATAAATGGCAACTCAATAAAATCCATTTATTACAAACAAAAACAAAAAATGGAATAGGATGTGAGAAGACCGATCCACATGTATAGGGCATTAGGGCTGCAAGGAAGGGCCTATAATCAACTTCTAGAGTGCCTTGGTGAAAGATCCACACACGCACACACAACCACACTCACAGTTACTTTGGGCCTATTTAGAATTATGGAGAAAAGATCCTTATTGTTTAGATTCATGTTCCACGCTGCCATGTCTTGTTTTTATGGTAAGATTTCTGTAAATAAGCAACATGGCTTCTTTTGGATACGTGGGATTGCTTGCTCAGAGTGATACTTTTTAGCTAGATGACGGATGGATCAATCCCTAGTCAATTGTAACTAGAAAAACACGCCCATGGCAATATAATTATAATATTAAAATTTATAAAAAAAAATTATGATCAGTTTATTTAAAATTAAATGCAAAAGGTTTTAGTCTGAGAGAGAGGGAAAAGAAAAAAAAAAGTCCATAAGAATTCAATACCGAATACCATATAATTTAAAAAAAAAACACAAGCGCATGAAAATTGAAGATAATGATAAAGAAAACTAAAAAACAAAATCAAAACAAACAAACAATTTAAACTATAAATCAAATCCAATGAAATTTGAAAAACACATAGAAATAAAACATAGAAATGAAAATCCATAATCAACTCAATAATATAAGCAATTTAAAATAATCAAACACTCATGAGAAAAAAAAACTAAAAAATGGAGCACAAAAGAGCAAAGACAAAAGAAAACACAAACTCATAAAAAAACTATCATATAAAAAAAACTAAAAACCCATCACAAGTGTAAAATTATAATATAAAAAAAACAAAATAAAATGAAATAAATTTATTAAAAAAGCTATAAAATATATATTGTGTGGGGACGTCCCCGAACAATAGAAAGGTCTAACCTGGTACCCGCCAGGGTCTCGGCCACGACCAGGACCGACCCATTTCGGCGTCAGCACTTCTTTACGCTGGTCTCGGTAATAATCGGCCGATCTCACTTCGGTTATACCCCTGACACGTTCATTTCGGTCTCGGTTGTGCGCCAGTAGTAGCGCCACGAGTTACCCAACCCAGGCAGGGCCTGGCAACCACGTCTCATGCAGGACACGTGGCGGGATGCAAGCACGCGCTGACAGGACAGTCACATCATCCCAGCCCTCCATCCTCACCAAATCCCTGCCACAGCCACAGCCACATCCAGTGGCTGCAGCCATATTTGGACAGGGCCTGAGACAGGATCCGATAGGATCTCAGCCGCCAACAAATCAGAGGGAAATCAGGCCCAATGTGACTAGCATTCAATGCCATATGGACTGATCGGACTTTCATTAAATGCGATGTGGGCTATTGTGGATCCTCATTAATGACTCTATGGGCTGATAGGACCCCAGCAGTCAGATCACTGGGCCCATTCACACAGGCACGAATGAACTTTCTCATATAAGGTAATTGACCACCCAAAAAAAGGGTACGCATACTCTCATGCATGCAAACACACTGTGCCTTTTCTTCTCCGATTAGTCTTCCTGCACTAACTTAAGCATCGGAGAGCCCTGCGCTGTCCACAGCCAGGGAGCTCTGACTGTTTCTTCTGCCCTTTCAGGTCCCAAGCTCTAGCAGTTCTCTCTGGTCCCTTGGATAAGTCTCTTGAGGCACCTTTTTATCTTGTGAGTATATTTTCTGCACTTACAATTGGCGCCGTCTGTGGGGAAGATTCGCATAATCTTCCCTATCACCATGACGAGGAAAGCTGCGAAAGGTGGAGAAACTTCTAAGGCAAAGCGTGCAGGACCGTCGTCCGACCTCGCCAAGAGAAAGTCTGGGAAGGAGCCTGCTGCAGAAGATTACGACGAGCGTGGTTTCATCCCCATCGACGTTCAGGAGCATAACCTTCACCCGGATTCACCTTTCAGGGGAGTAACGGCGTCCCTCCGGCGGGGAGACTCTCGACAGCAGCGTGTGTTAGGGATTTTGTATTTGCAATTTGATGGATGCATTTTCACTTTAGCATCATTTGATTTACACACACTTGCATTGATTTAAAATATCTTGAAATCTTGATTTTTACATGCATTGCTTTTAAGATTTGTAAAAGTATTGTTTTATGCATGTTTTGTTTCTAAACTTGGATGCATTGGTTTTAGAATCCAAACTCTTTTGAAAACCTAATTCTTTGTGCATTACTTTTGAGAAATCATATTGAGAATTTAGGTTTGTGCCTTGCATGCATTCATCACTTTCAGAATCATCTTTGTATGCATTTTCATTTGAAAAGAGTTTTTAGAAATCAAGCTAGCCTTTGGATTTAAAGTTTCGAATCTATTTAGGCTTTATGTGTTTCATGTTTTTTAAACATCTTCATATGATTTAAAACATGTTTTTCAAGCTTGATTAAGTGGCCATAAGTTCCCCCAAGAATTACTTTGAAATCATGTTTTTTTGGGAATTTTGGTCGACCAGCAGTGTTGCCGGTCGACCGGCCCAGGGATCCTGGTCGACCGGCAACACTGCAGGTCGTCAGGGTCCCTGAAGCCCCAACGGTAAAAAATGTGACCGTTGTGTGATCCCGGTCGACCGAGACCTGTTTGCAGGTCGACCGAGGACTAGCCGTTGGGCACTTTTTGGCTATAAAGTCCATTCATTTTCCAACTTTCAAAAGGCTTGAACCATGAACTTTTGAGACCATATTGGAGCCAAAGAAAGGGGAAGAAGTTGGAAAGGCTAGAGGGCTATTTGGAAATCAAATACTTGAGTTTTAAAAAGGTACACTTTACTTGTATTTTGATTTCTATTAAAATGAAATCCATGCATGCTTAAATCTTTGAATTCTCACTTATGCATGATTTCTAGAGATGTTTAGCAAACTCATTATCATCTTTGGAACATTAGAATGAGTTGCAAACTCTCTTAACTAAATCACATGCTTTCTTAGATTTTAATATTCATACAACTTGTTTGTTTCATTTCTTCAAAGTTGTTTGAATCTTTTATGTGATTAGTTTTATCTTCAATCATCATTTTATAAGCTTTGATTTTAAAATGCATCATGCATTCATTTAAGAGCTTCATTGTTGAAATTGATTGAAGAAAAGCATTCATACACTTGTGCACACACTTTAACTTGTTTTAGTGTATGTTTGTTATTCGAATTTCACTTTCACATTAGCCTATTTAAGAGGAAATTCCATTGAGCTTAAATTGTATCTCTTGGAGTGTTCTTTTGTGAAGACACCATCTTAGAGAAATATTTATTTGTAAAGGTTATTGCTTAGCCTAAGAAAAGCATTGTGTAAAGGTTATTGCTTAGCCTAGAAAAACATCTTGTAAAGGTTATTGCTTAGCCTAGAAAAGCACATTGAGAGGTTGTTGTTTAGCCTAGAAAAACAACATTGTAAGGGTTATTGCTTAGCCTAGTAAAAAGCATACATAGTGGAAATCCGGTGGGGTGATTGGATCACAAGCCGGTAGTGGACGTAGGCATTGAGGCCGAACCACTATAAACCTTGGTGTTGTGGTGCTTGCCTTTGTGATGATTGTTTTATTAGCTTCCGCATTTTGATTGATTAATCATCACATGTGACTAGTTTATGTTAAGAATTAAAATTTGTTTTAATTAGTCCTAATTGTAGCTCACCCTATTCACCCCCCCCCTCTAGGGTTAGGATCCTAAGGACTTTCAATTGGTATCAGAGCCAAGTGCTCTATATTTTAGGATCAAGTGTTTGGTACTCTTGATTAGGTGTAAAAACCTAGAGTCAAAACCCTAGAGTTGTCCTTGCATGAAAATCATTAAGATGGACTCCACTATGCTAGACTTTGTAGATTCTTCTAGACCCCTCATTCTTCCTTCTATTGGAGATTCAAACCCTCAATTAAATGAATATCAATTTGATTCAAAAGAGGAAGAAAATGAGTATGATGAAGATGATCTTCAACAAGCCTATAATGAATTATATACATTATCTTCTAAGCTTGATAAGAGAAATAAAAAGTTTAGAGAAGAAGCTATAAATCTAAACAAACAATTAGTCTCTTCAAAAGATGAACTTAGAGAAAAAGAAGAAGTAATAAAATGTTTGGACTCTAAGTTCATGATCTCTTTAAATAACTTATCCAATATCAAAGATGAACAAAATGAGATTCAGATAAGTTATGATGATGTTAAAAAGGAAAACTTAAACCTAAGAGATCAAGTAAAAAGGCAAGACAAAGACTTTATCAATTAAAAATCCAAGTTGACAATTTCCATGGAAAACATGTCAAATGTTCAAAGTAAATTAAAAACTTTAGAACTTGGATCTAATGTCATTAATGAACTTAAATTTGAATTAAAACTTGCCAATGAAGAGCTAAGCAAATATAAGGAAATTGAAAATGAACTTACAAAAGTCAAACATGAAAATTCAATCCTTATAACCAAAGTCACTTAACTTGAAGGATATAAACAAAAGTATGAGTGCAAGTTTACCCAAAGTAAAGAAAGACTTGAAAAATTATTTAAATTGGGTAAACCTCATGGAGATAGGACGGGTCTTGGTTTTAATAAGTATACTTCACATGACCCTAAATTCACCAACACTTTTGTGAAAGGTGAGTCCTCTTTCTCTAGCACTCTTTCTCCAATGTCCAAATCTAAATGTCATTATTGTGGTAAAGTAGGACATTTCAAATTTGAGTGCAAATTAAGGAAAAGTCATATGTCTAAACCCATCTTGGAACCTAAGAAAGTTAAATCAAATTCTATGAAGGGTAAGACTTTGAATTCCAAGGAAGACTCTAAGAAATTTAAACAAGTTAAATCTTTTCAAAAAGAGTCATCCAAGATAGATTTTAAAAAGACAAAGAATCAAAATAAATCTATCAACAAGAAACTTCTCTCTTTTCCTCCTTTAACCTTAGAAATGAAAGAGTTCTTGAAAAAGATTGAAAAGTTAAAATTAAAGTTCAAAAGGCAAAAAGAGGGAGGAAAAGCTAAAAGAAATGAGAAGAATAAAAAGAAAATAAATCAATCCCCTATGAAACAAACACACCAACTTTCTAAGACTAATCATCAATCTAAAATAGTCAAACCTCAAAGATTTGATGTTAAGTCTGAAAGAATTCAATCTCTATCTCCTTTAGTTGGTGGAAGTTCCAAAATAGTCTCCAAAGCCCAAGACCTTAGGTGGATTCCTAAAGTTATTTACCTAGACAAACCTTAGGGCCTTGAACCTCCTTGACCAACCTATTCTTTAATAGTTAAATCATATTGTTGGTCATGTTGCTTTGCATTTTGTTTCTCTTAGTTACATCTATTAAAATGCATTGTTTCTTTATGATCAATTGATTTTTTTTTCATGCACCATTCTTGTTACATATCATGGTTTTCAAAATCTTTTGATTATAATTTCATCATGTTTGATTTGATTTTTGCACACATATGTCTTGCATTGCATTTCTTTACATGATTAATTGATTGTGATTTTTAAAAGCTTTCATAGCTAATTTATTCATGATCAATTGTTGTTGAATCATTTGTGTAGATGTCTTGGTAAGATTATTTGAATCAATTCAAGTTTTTCCATGGATTTCTAAGTTATACTTTTATATGGAAAATCATTGTTTTGTAAAATCAACTTGTATGTGTTTCATTTAAGTTATTTCTTTTAAAATACAATGTTGAAAATTGATCTTCAAAATCATTCTTTTTGCTCATTGTTGGATTTTGTTTATCAAAATGATTTGAAGATTGTTTGAATGGAAATGCTCTATAACATCATTAGTATAATCATCTAAGCATGTTCCATGTTCTCATTTCCTTTCCTTTGGTTTCATTATCTTAGAAATGGAAATGTATATTGTTTGCATATTTTCTTATGTGTTTACTTTCTTTCTATATGCAAATGACAATTGGTTCCATGTATGGTTGTGGTCTTAGTAATATTTGTAGAAACCATACTAGAACTCAAATCCATCATCTATGCCTTCTAGTCATTTCTTTTTGGATGGTTATGATGTTGATTCATGTAGATTCTCTTGGTGTCATCCTTATACATGTTTCAACTTCATAAGTAGTGATCTTAATCATATGAAATACTTTGAAATCCATTCCTCGTATTTTTATATGTTTGATGGATATCTTAGATGTTGAATTCATATGATTTAGTCACTTTGGAAATTGCATGCATTTCAAAGTCATATCCTTTTGCATTGCAATTTGTCTTGTTCATCACTATGCTCATTAGTCATATCTTTAAAAGTGATGAATATGCATTTATGATACTTGATGGAATGTTGTGTTTGTCACATCCTTGCTCTTTATCATGTTGTCAAATTCAATTGGTTTCAATTGGTAAAATTTTTGATTGATTTGATTTCTTGTGAATGTGATAGACCATGTGTACATTGGTTTGAACTTGATAGTTATATGCTTTCATTCCATGTCACATTCCATTAGCATCATAATGTTCATGATTGCCACCTCTCTTGCTCTTATAGGTATATCTTATGACCACCATGTTTATGTGTTCATAATATTGGTTGGTTATTAGTTGAGGTTGGCTTCATATTGAATTTCATTTCACTCATTCTTGCACATTAATAGTCATATTTATTGTTTGAATGAAATGATTTCAAAACTTACATAGCATATGATTTTCATAGTTAAATTATTTAATGCTATGTTTAGTAAACCCCATTTTATCATGGATAGCTCTAATTTGGATTTTTCCTAATAGTTATATTTTTAAATCCATTTTAGAGTGATTGATTTAAATAGTCTTATCCTTAAATCTCAATTGGTATCCTTTGTTTTTCCAATTGGTATCCATGATTGCTTTTCCCATTGACCTTGCTTTCTTTTGGCAATTTGATCATATGAGCCTTATAGTTAAATGAATCTAATCCTTTCCTTGAAGTTGACCCTCATTTGGTTAAACCATCTACTTCTTGAACCAAATAGTTATATCTTGTCAAAAGTTTGACAAAAGAAGAGAATGGATTGAGGGGGAGAGTAAACCTTCAAAGGAAGTATTAGTTTTGATCAAATTGACTCTTCGATTGTCTTTGAACCCTTAGAGTCTTCTTCCATACATGATAGCCTGTTATGTATTTTATTTTCGATTTCTTTTATTAACAGGTGCTACTAAAGGTATTTTCCTTGTTTCATGTGTGTAGGTACCTTTGCAATTTAATGGCAAAGGGGGAGAGAACATTCAAGTACTCAAAGATCTCCTATTCTTCAAAAGGGGAGAGAGCATTCAAGTACTCAAAGATCTCCTATTCTTCAAAAGGGGAGAGAGCATTCAAGTTCTCAAGAAGGGTGAAGAGAATGTCCAAGCTTCCTAAGGGGAGAGTTGTGTATGATCTTCTACAAGGGGAGATAATGCATATCTTGCCAAAGGGAGAGAGAGGCATGGTCAAAGGGGGAGAGCAAATAGAAGAAAGAAAGCTTGGTGCTAGAGAAGATGCTTGGATATAGAGAGGAAGATGAAAAGAAAGCTTGAAGAATGATCAAGCTCCAAGCATCAAGAAGATTGAAGAAAAGAGCGCAAGAGCCCAAGCTAAGAGGATGAGCATCCAAGAAGATTTAAAGACTTGTCCAGCTTAGGGGGAGCTGAAGACTAAGTATGTAATTTCAATGATGAGTAAGTTGCCATCAAATTGCAAAGGGGGAGATTGTTAGGGATTTTGTATTTGCAATTTGATGGATGCATTTCACTTTAGCATCATTTGATTTACACACACTTGCATTGATTTAAAATATCTTGAAATCTTGATTTTTACATGCATTGCTTTTAAGATTTGTAAAAGTATTGTTTTATGCATGTTTTGTTTCTAAACTTGGATGCATTGGTTTTAGAATCCAAACTCTTTTGAAAACCTAATTCTTTGTGCATTACTTTTGAGAAATCATATTGAGAATTTAGGTTTGTGCCTTGCATGCATTCATCACTTTCAGAATCATCTTTGTATGCATTTTCATTTGAAAAGAGTTTTTAGAAATCAAGCTAGCCTTTTGATTTAAAGTTTCGAATCTATTTAGACTTTGTGTGTTTCATGTTTTTTAAACATCTTCATATGATTTAAAACATGTTTTTCAAACTTGATTAAGTGGCCATAAGTTCCCCCAAGAATTACTTTGAAATCATGTTTTTTTGGGAATTTTGGTCGACCAGCAGTGTTGCTGGTCGACCGGCCCAGGGATCCCGGTCGACCGGCAACACTGCAGGTCGTCAGGGTCCCTGAAGCCCCAACGGTAAAAAATGTGACCGTTGTGTGATCCCGGTCGACCGAGACCTGTTTGCAGGTCGACCGAGGACTAGCCGTTGGGCACTTTTTGGCTATAAAGTCCATTCATTTTCCAACTTTCAAAAGGCTTGAACCATGAACTTTTGAGACCATATTGGAGCCAAAGAAAGGGGAAGAAGTTGGAAAGGCTAGAGGGCTATTTGGAAATCAAATACTTGAGTTTTAAAAAGGTACACTTTACTTGTATTTTGATTTCTATTAAAATGAAATCCATGCATGCTTAAATCTTTGAATTCTCACTTATGCATGATTTCTAGAGATGTTTAGCAAACTCATTATCATCTTTGGAACATTAGAATGAGTTGCAAACTCTCTTAACTAAATCACATGCTTTCTTAGATTTTAATATTCATACAACTTGTTTGTTTCATTTCTTCAAAGTTGTTTGAATCTTTTATGTGATTAGTTTTATCTTCAATCATCATTTTATAAGCTTTGATTTTAAAATGCATCATGCATTCATTTAAGAGCTTCATTGTTGAAATTGATTGAAGAAAAGCATTCATACACTTGTGCACACACTTTAACTTGTTTTAGTGTATGTTTGTTATTCGAATTTCACTTTCACATTAGCCTATTTAAGAGGAAATTCCATTGAGCTTAAATTGTATCTCTTGGAGTGTTCTTTTGTGAAGACACCATCTTAGAGAAATATTTATTTGTAAAGGTTATTGCTTAGCCTAAGAAAAGCATTGTGTAAAGGTTATTGCTTAGCCTAGAAAAGCACATTGAGAGGTTGTTGTTTAGCCTAGAAAAACAACATTGTAAGGGTTATTGCTTAGCCTAGTAAAAAGCATACATAGTGGAAATCCGGTGGGGTGATTGGATCACAAACCGGTAGTGGACGTAGGCATTGAGGCCGAACCACTATAAACCTTGGTGTTGTGGTGCTTGCCTTTGTGATGATTGTTTTATTAGCTTCCGCATTTTGATTGATTAATCATCACATGTGACTAGTTTATGTTAAGAATTAAAATTTGTTTTAATTAGTCATAATTGTAGCTCACCCTATTCACCCCCCTCTAGGGTTAGGATCCCAAGGACTTTCAGCGTGGAGAGGGTCTCTCGCTGAGTCGGGTTCAACAGGGCAAGTCTCCAGTGGTCGACGGGCCACCTCCCTCTGATCACATGGAGGATGCTGACGATGAAGATTATAATCCTAGTGATGACTTCGACTCCACTCTTGGGGAGATTAGAGCACATAATGATATCATCAAAAGCAGGAAGCTCTGATCCGCCGGCTCTAGCAGCAGCTGGAAAGAGCTTCAGGCTCAGCCAGGCGCCAGCAGCAGCAGTCGTCGCGCCGAACCGAAGAGAGGATCCCCCGTGGCAGGCGCACAGTCCTCCCCGAGAAAGACTTAAGATCTCATTTGGACGAGAAAAGGCGCGAGCGAACTCGCGATGAGGGCTCGAGCGCCAGCCACAGCTACTCGAGGAAGGCGTCAGAAACTATTTCGGAGAGCAAGTATCACGACCAAGAGTGGCTGGATGAGCACATAAGGAGAACGGTTCAGCGCAATCTGGAGGTGGCTGGTCTCGGCCAGGACCAACGGGACGCTTGCTGCGACTCCATTGATCTCGGCGCGTCTCCCTTCTCTTGCGACATCAGGAGATATCCACTTCCAAAGAAGTTTACCGTCCCGAGGTTCGTCACGTGTGACGGGACCTCGGATCCGGCTGCACATCTCAGGCATTTCTCCCAAAGGATGTCTGTTTGGGGGGACGAGGGCCACTTGAACTGTCGATTCTTTTCCTCCAGTTTGGGAGACCTCCCCCTGAAATGGTTCTGCGCGCTCCTTGAGGAGTCCATTTCAAGTTGGCAGCAGCTCCAGCAGTCCTTCATGAAGAAGTTTCAGGCCTACAGAATCTTGCCGAAAACGGATGCGGATATTATGGCCCTGAAGATGAAGCAAGAAGAGAACGTCACCCAGTTTGCAAAGCGATTCTGGACGGTCTATAGCCAAATCGAGAACTCCAAGGACGAGGTGGCTATCTTCGCATTTCTGAATGCCTTGCTGCCAGACAATGACCTTCGCAAAGATCTGGCCAGGAACCTGGTGTCCTCCATAGCGGAGCTCATGTCCATAGTCAACCGCTACATCGCCCAAGAGGACGACCAGGTCCAGGCTCGGGAAAACCATGGGGCCGCGCAGAAAGACCGAGGTGAGAAGACCTCCAAGAAAGACAAGGAGCCGTCTCAGAGAGATGAGCCCGACAGACGCTGGACGCCTGCCAGTTGGCGAGGGCTCAGGCATTCGCCTCGAGAAGAAACAAAAGGCCTACGTTGTCCGAGAACGCATATCGGACAGTTAACACGATCTTCAAGGAGCCCATCCACAAGATCATGTACAAGATCAAATCAAAGCCGTACTTCAGCTGGCCAGAGCCCATGAGAAGCGATCCGTCTTCCCGAGATTAGACCAGGTTTTGTGCATACCACAAGGAGAGCGGGCACAAGACCGAGGAATGCAGGATACTGCGGTCCCATTTGGAAAAGCTTGTCCGAGAAGGACACCTGCAGGAGTTCGTCAAGGCAGACACCAGGGCCGACAACCGAGCTACGCGCCGAGACGAGAGGGGCCACGATAGCGACGGGTCGGAGAAAATCATCAGCGTTATCCACTTAGCTCCCCCGCCCAAAGGTAGTAACCGAGCACGTGCTGAGGCCAGGCGTTCCTCCCACAGTGAACAGGTCATGGCCGCCGAACTCGGCTTAGCTCCGAAGAGAGCTCGGAGGGTGTAAGGTCTGTGACCTTACTGGGTCAGTTGGGCCCAATTACCGGCCCGTTGACCCATTTATTTTGATATTATTATAATTATTATTTTATTAGATATTTAAGTGGGTTTAGATGGTCCGCGAGTTTCTTTTAGTGTTAGAATAGTGTCTGCGGAGTTTCGTGCGATTCTGAGTTCGTTTGACCCTAGTAGGGGGTAGTTTACAAATTAAGAAAAAATTGAGTGTTTTTCCGAAAAATTCCTATCGCCGTGATTTTGGATTCGTTGGAAAGGTCTCGTCGCGTTGATCAATTTTGTCTTCTGGCTCGTTGCGATCCGACGACCAGAAACCCTTCTAATAATTAATTCTTTCTCCGGACCCACTTAAGGGGTAACTTAGTCTTTTCCCCCTTCCCTTCTTCTTAACAAGAGCTTAACCCTAATCTCTTAATCATTCTCTGCAACGAATGAACTTACAGTAACCTTTCTTCTTCCTCATTTTTCCAAGGCTCCAGAACTCCTTCCCTGAAGGATCACTTCTGCGATCCGAGCCGCTCACCTTCTTCGTCGCGATCTCCTCTTTCCATTGACGTTAGTTTGGTAAGATTTCCCTCTCTTTCATTTTCTCAAATAATTCTCTTTGGTTTAGATTTAGGTTAGATCTTGATCTTTTCCTCTCTTTTCTTCTTCTTTGCGTGTTAGATTGCGTTTGGTCGGGGTAGATCGAGGTTTTTGTAGTGGTAGGGCTTCTCCTCAGATTTCCCCAATTCCAATCTTCTTCTTGGTTGAGGCAAGTAGATCTGCATTTTATAATATCATGCATGTGTGAAGGGTGGGGCGTTACAAATGGTATCAGAGCCGACTCTCGACTAGTACGAGTGTGGGTCCCCTGCCGTGGCCTGGTGCAAGTGGGCGGGTCTCCATGTGGGCGGGCCAAGAGGGTTGGCAGGCTACTGCACAGGGACGTGCAGCGTTAAGGGGGGTGGATTGTGACGCCCCGGAGTCCCACATCGACTATAGAGAGGAAAGTGAATGGGTTATATGTAAGAGCTTGCACCCTTACCTTGCATGAGGCCTTTTGATGGGTTGAGACCCATCAGAAGCAAAACCGTGAGGCCCGTGGGCCAAAGCGGACAATATCATGCATGGGTGAAGGGTGGGGCGCTACAGAGGGAGCGGACTTCCGGAGGAAGTCAGTCTTGAAGGCACCCTGAACGAGAGTCTGGAATTCCCGGAGCTTACGCTCTCTGACATGGGTGGGGATGAACTTCCGGAGGAAGTCAGTCTTGAAGGCAGTCCATGCTACCTCGTCCCCAATCTCCTCATAGGGCCTCTGCATGGTCCTCCACCAATCCTCCGCCACGCCGCGGAACATGTAAGCCGCTAACTGCACTTTCTGGCGCCCCGAGCACTCGAAGACTCGGAAGATCTTCTCCATCCGGACGATCCAGTCGTCCGCCACCATAGGGTCGTCTGCTCCTGTGAACTCAGGCGGTCCCCTTTTGAGGAACCTCTCAAAGATAAGGTTCGGGTCTGCCCCCCGAACCGGCACATCCTCGGGGGCTGGCGGAGCCACTTTATCAATAACATCCAGGACCTGCGCCTGAAACTGCGCAAAATCCTCTGTCTGCCTCTGGTGAGCTGCGGTCTGGGCCTCCTGAGAAGCAAGAAAAGCCTGGAGAAATCTCTCGAAACGGCGCTCATGGGCGGTCAGCTCGTCGATAGCTATCGTCTCTCGTGGTGCACCGCCTCCAGACATCTGTCATGACAAAGAACTTGTGTCAATTTAAATCCAAAACCTAAAACTATACTGACTCTACCCAATCCATCGTCCTCACACGTATCCCGTTACTCGAATCCTCACTACGTCCTATGGTTTCTAGTGTGTTTTATTTCCTAGAGACCAGCTGGCTCTGATGCCATAAAATGTAACGCCCCAATTCCGGATACCGATAAACTCGTTCGATCACCCGAAATTGGCGCGCTACTTCCCGGAAAAATCCGAGAACTTCCAAGATCGTAGGCCGCAGTGAGGTCCAATTTAAAACTTTTTGAACCGAATAATATTCAATGGCTAAAACTTGCGGAAGCATAACATTTAAGTAGAGCGGAAGCAATAGGTATCATGTATATTAAAGGAAAGCAGAACAGTGGTCTAATTAAAATGATTCAATGTAAATTTAAAGTTATACATTTTTCATTCTACCCTTCCCACTACAAATGTCACTCAAAACCCAAAATAGCATAAACTCTCAAAACCCTGGAATGTACTCCTCGCCCTCCGGCTCGACATCCGCGTCGGCCGGGCCCCATGCGTACTCTCCGGTTACAGGTGCCTCCACGAGGGCTAATGCGTCGTCGGGAATCTCTGGGTCAAGGCCTAAGCACCATAGAATGGGTCAGATCTAAACGATCTGGCAAGATACAGCATACTACTAACATAGCATATATATATCAAAGGAATTAAAGACAGGTACATAATTTAAATGAATAACAAGGAAAGAGAACTAGGCAATCGTGCATTTAAATCATAAGGAACCAGCATAAAAGAAATCAACTAAACTACTACACAAGGTGGCACATTCACACGAGCTGGAATACCGCGGGATATTATGCCGCGGCCCTCCCATACTGAACACAGTCGCGGTGGGGAATCTAACCAGGGAATAACTAATCCCGAATATCACTCATCAACTCATCATCTCATCACTCCAGATCGGCACGGTATGACACCTTGCCGTCTTAACCACACAGCTCATCATGATAGCTTCACCATACTCAACTAGCTCCTACCGGGGATGATCAGTCCACAGGCTGAGCTTAAATCAACCGAGTGAATGTCCATGCCGACTCGAGAATAACTCTAAGGTCTGTGTCTGTCTAGGCTTTGCCTTGCGTGAACAAGGTCCTAACAATACCTCTATAAGGTCCACACATCTCAATACAGACTCTGGATCTCATTCAAGATCCAGGCCCACTCGTTGGATCCATACCAAGGCCCATCAGTACATGGCCTGGTCTAAAACCGTCCAAACGAGGCAACCAATCCATCTACTACTGACAAACAGTTCCATTATAATCCATACAACTTAACAGTCCAATAGAAACTATCTCTTCAAGCTAAAGGGTTCACATCACCACACTTAGGCCCATTAAGGGCCCGCCTAGACATAGACACGGGTCAATGATCTCCGAAATCACATCATCGGGTCACCTCTAGATACCCTAGGTTCAGGTCTTCCAATTATGATTAATTAACGGTATACAGCTAAACTAAAGATCTAAGAATGACAGAGTAATAATAATGAAGTATAAACTTCAATCAGAGAATCAACGGGAAAAGCAACGGTCCAATCCTAGGTAAATGGGCCACTTTAGGTTCGGGTCTATCTCCGGTAATTCGATCTCTAAACGATGTCATTAATGCCGTAAAATAATGTATTTGGTGCTTAGTTGATTAGAGGCATTGTTGACAACTTTTAGGGTTCGAATCATCTTAGATAATCAACCAAAACTCTAAACAGTGGTCCCCGCGAGTCAAGGTTGAGCCACACCGTTGACTCGGGCTTAGGACACTGACAAATGCTCATTTGGATGGTCAATGGGCCCCACAACTGATCATATCTCCTAAGTGTTGAAAACTGGAACAATCAGGGTTTTCCAGGTGAACCTGATGTGTTGTGAGCTCGGTTGATTTCCTGGCCGGGAAGATCAACCGAGTGCACTGACAAACCTGAGTCAGGCTTCCTGGACAACTGAAATCGTTTCCAAAGGCTTACAGCGTGTCCGGTCAAACAACCAGGCCTAGGTGATTGACCGCATACTCTGAAACCTTAGAAAGATTGATGATCCAGCTTTAAACACTTTCTAAAGTAAAATCCTAAGTATCAAGTCCATTTGGGTGTAAGGAGTCTGAGTTTTGATTGAAGAACCAACTTTCAGTCACTTCCTGCACAAACAGCGTGAATCGGGTCCACCGGTGCGAGACCAGGTCAACCCGACTATTTGAAATGAAATTTGTGCAAGAAATGGCTAAGGGCCAGTTTTCCAAGAAATCTCAGTGTGGCCGGTTAACCTGCCTGCATAGTCCGGTTAACCGGCTGCACTGCAGCACTTCCTGCAGAAGAAATAACTGGGAGCTGCTATTTCTGCAATTTCAGTGTGGCCGGTTGACCGGCCTGCAAAGCCCGGTTAACCGGCTACACTGCCGGTTAACCAACCGGTTAACCGGTTACACGAAACTGGGACAAAACCTAGTTTCTGCAGTCACTCTGTTTTGGCTCCATTTCCACCCAAACTACTTCCAATCTCTTCCAAACTTCACCCAAACACTTCTAATCAATTAACAACACAAAAACCATCCATCCATCACCTTATGGCCCACTGATCTTCCAAATGGGGGGGTGAAAACCCCCATCCATCAGTGACCTTTCCATCCAAACAAACACAACAAAGCTCACATGGTTTCTAAAACATAACAGAGCATATTTCTGAACTAAAACTACTAAATCATGAAATCAAACACATATCCTAAGTTATTAGTAAGATGCACTTGCCTCTTGTAGCTTGTGAATTGATTTGTAGAGAGAAGAGAGAAATAACAGGGAAGGTAAACCCAGAAATCAATCCAGCAAAAATGCAGAGGAAGAAAAGGACGACACCACAGCAGCTCCTAAAAAGGGATTCCAGCAGTAGTAGAGTGTAGCAGCAGTAGCAGGAAGAAGTAAGAAGAAGAATACAGCTGCAGCTTCAAGTAGAAATTCCAGCTACAGCAATCAGTCCAGTAGAGACAGGGAAGTGAGGGAAATGGAGAGGAAGAAGATGAGTAGCTGCTAGTGGAGTTTCCAGCAGAAATCAGTCCAGCAGAGAAGAAACAGTTGCAGCACAGCCCAGAGGGAAAATTTCAGCAGAGTAACAGTAGGGAAATGGAGAGAAAGAGATGGTCCAGCAGTTACAGAAGATGGAAGAAGAAGATGATGAACACAGCTGCAGCGATGGTCTTCAAAAATGGAATTTCCTTCAACAGCAGCTGGTTGCACTTGCTCGTACGTAAGAGGGGGAAAGAAGAGGAAGGAAGAGAGGAATGGGGAGGGTAGGCAGTTGAGCTGGGGAAGTTATCTTGGGATGGGGGCTGAAGGTCTTCTTGGGATGGGGGCTGGGATTAGGGTTTAGGGTTTATTGCAAATGTTAAGAGAGGTTTTATATAGGATTAGTGGAGTGATTGAAGACTATAGTACCCTTAGGGTTTAGTGGAATGAGGGTTAGGGTTTGGGGGGTAGTTGGGTCATTTGGTTAGGAAGTTTCTAGAGGAGAGGCACCTCTTAACACTAACCCACCCTAATTAGCTTAATTAATTAGACTCTACTAACTAAGCCTAGGATTAACACAACACCCCATTAATTAAAAACACTAACCCACTAAGTTAATCTAACTAACTTAGGGAAATCTAACTAGTCACTCTATCAACCCCTAATTAGCCCAAATAAACTCAATTAAAACAGTAATTAACAATGATTAGCCATAATTAGCAATAATTAGCGAAGATTAGCGAAGATTAACAAAATTAAACAATAATTAACATAATTTAGAGTTAATTAGTCTATAAAATAGCCCTTAGAGGGCCCACCAAGGGTGGGGCCTCACATCATTCCCTTCTTTTAAAAACATTTGTCCCCAAATGTAAAACAAGAGTAGAACATACCTGAGGTAGAAGATGTGGATAGTCCTTCTCCACCTGGTCGCGTAACTCCCACGTAGCCTCCTCCGGAGTGTGATGCTCCCACTGAACCTTCACCCAATGAATGGTTCGGGTTCGGAGCACCTGCTCCTTGGTGTCGATGATCGCGACCGGCCTGGCGACGTACGATGCATCTGGCTGGATGTTGAGTGGCTCGTGATAAAGGATGTGGGTCGGGTCCTCCACATACTTCTTCAGCATGGAGACGTGGAACACGTCATGCACTCCCGAAAGCTCTGGCGGTAGCTGAAGCTTGTAAGCAACATCTCCAACTCTCGATATGATCTCGAAGGGTCCAACATATCTCCGTGCTAGCTTACCCTTCTCTCCAAACCTCAGGGTACCTCTAGCCGGAGAAACCTTCAGGAAAACTCTGTCTCCCTTCTCGAACTCGAGCGGTCTGCGCCGATTGTCTGCATAGCTCTTCTGTCTGCTGCGGCTGACCTTCAGATTCTCAACAATCTGCCGAACCTTCTCACTGGTGTCGCTAACAATGGATGGACCATGGAAGCTCCTGACACCAACTTCTTCCCAGCAGACTGGGGTCTTGCATCTCCTCCCGTACAAAGCCTCGTATGGTGCCATCTTGATGCTCGCATGGAAGCTGTTGTTGTAGGCGAACTCGCAAAGTGGCAAGGAATTCTCCCAGTTCTCCTTGAAATCCAAGACACAGGCTCTCAACATGTCCTCTAGTGTCTGGTTGGTGCGCTCTGTCTGGCCGTCTGTCTGAGGATGATAGGCTGTGCTGAAGCTTAACTTGGTGCCCAAAGCCTGCTGAAGACTCTCCCAGAAGTGCGAAGTGAATCTCGGGTCTCTGTCTGAAACAATCGAAGCTGGAACTCCGTGCAAAGAAACAATCCGGTCGACGTACAGCTTAGCAAGGACGTCGAGTCCTGCTCTCATCGACACTGGCAAGAAGTGAGCTGACTTGGTCAGCCGATCCACAATCACCCAAATGCCGTCGTGGCGCCTCCTGGTGGCTGGAAGTCCTGCGATGAAGTCCATGGTGATGTGCTCCCACTTCCACTGAGGAATCTCAAGCTGATGAAGTAGCCCTGGCGGCTTCTGGTGTTCGACCTCGACCTGCTGGCACGTCAAACACCTGGAGACATAACGAGCTATCTCCTTCTTCATGTTGTTCCACCAGTAGTAGCTTCTCAGGTTCTGGTACATCTTGGTGCTGCCGGGGTGAATCGAGTATCTGCTGTGGTGTGCATCTGCAAGAATCTCGTTCTTCAGCTCCTGGATGTCTGGCACGCACAATCTGTCCTGGTAGTAGAGCACTCCTTCAATCAGTCTGAACTCTGGCCTCTGGTCAATCTGCTCGATCACTCTGACAAGCTTCAGATCGTTGCGTTGACTGTCCTTGACCTTGCCCAGTAACTCTGGTTCCCACGCTGACATGGTGGCAAGCAAAACTCTCTCGTTGAGCTGCTGAAACTGAACGTCTAGGCTGCTGAAGACGTCGGTCCACACACCCTCTGCTGCTAGGAAACTGACGAGGGCGGTCTTCCTGCTCAAAGCGTCTGCTACGACATTCGCCTTACCAGGATGGTATTTGATGGGGAAGTCGTAGTCCTTGATGTACTCCATCCACCTCCTCTGCCGGTTGTTGAGGTCGCTCTGCGTGAACAGGTACTGTAAACTGCGGTGATCTGAGTGCACCTCGAACTTCTCGCCGTAGAGGTAGTGCCGCCACAACTTCAAGGCAAAAACGACTGCTGCAAGCTCCAAGTCGTGAGTGGCGTACTTCTTCTCGTGCTCCTTCAACTGGCGCGATCCATAGGCAATAACCTTGCCCTCCTGCATCAGAACACATCCAAGACCGGTCCCTGAAGCGTCGGTGAAGACTACGAATCCACCACTGCCAGAAGGTAAAGACAAGATCGGCGCTGTCGTCAATCTCTCCTTCAGCTCTTGAAAGCTGTCCTCACAAGCATCGGACCAAACGAATGGTACATCCTTCCGTGTTAGCTTGGTCAACGGTGCTGAGATCGTGGAGAAACTCTTGACGAACCTGCGGTAGTAGCCTGCTAATCCGAGGAAGCTCCTGATCTCTGTGGCATTCTTCGGTCTGGCCCAGTTTGTCACTGCTTCTATCTTTGATGGATCCACTGCTAGTCCATCCTTGGAGATGATGTGTCCAAGGAAGACTACTTGCTCTAACCAAAACTCGCACTTGCTGAGCTTCGCGTACAACTGGTTGTCGCGCAACAACTGTAGAGACGTCCTCAAATGCTGCTCGTGCTCCTCTCTGGTCTTAGAATAGACCAAAACATCGTCGATGAAGACCACTGTGAAGCTGTCGAGGTGCGGAGCGAAGATCTTGTTCATCAGGGACATGAACACTGCGGGTGCATTCGTCAACCCGAACGGCATCACCAGAAACTCATAGTGGCCATAACGTGAACGGAACGCTGTCTTCTGCACATCTTGCTCTCTGACTCGAAGCTGATGATACCCCGACCTCAAGTCTATCTTCGAAAAGAACTGCGCACCCTGAAGCTGGTCGAAAAGCTCGTCGATCCGGGGAAGAGGATACTTGTTCTTTACTGTTGCCTGGTTCAACTGCCGGTAGTCGATGCACATCCTCATCGATCCATCCTTCTTCTTCACGAAGAGAACTGGTGCGCCCCATGGCGACACGCTCGGCCTGATGAAGCCTTTCTCTAGTAATTCCTCCAACTGAGTCTTCAACTCTCGCAGCTCTGCTGGAGCCATGCGATAGGGAGCTCTCGAAATCGGTGCTGTGCCTGGTGCAAGCTCGATGGTGAAGTCGATCTCTCGAATAGGCGGCAATCCCGGGATCTCGTCGGGAAATACATCTGGAAACTCGCAAACAACTGGAATCTCCTCGACTCTCTTAGACTCCTTGTCCTCTGAGACAAAAGCGATGTAGCCCTCGCAACCTGATCTCATCAGTCTCTCGGCCTTCAGTGCCGAAATCATCCGAGTGCTAGGTGATCTCCTCTCACCCACAAACTCGATCGTGTCGTCTGAACCTTCGATGGAGAATCTGACTGTCTTCTTGAAGCAATCCATCACTGCTCGATATCTAGCCAACCAATCCATCCCCAAAATGACGTCGAAGTCATGCATGGGTAGCACGATCAGATCTGCAAGCAAAATGCACTCCCCGATTTGCACTCGGCATCTGGGGTGGTAAGTCTGACACACCACACTCCTACCCATCGGAGTGGACACAACTAAGGTGCAGGGCATAGCCTCACCTACTCCACCAAAGACTAAAGTAAAGGCAGACGACACAAACGAATGTGTCGCCCCTGGATCTAACAACACTCTAGCAGGGTGATCACAAACAGAAAGGGTACCTTCAACGACGTTGCCTGCAGCCTCTGCATCCTCATGAGTGAGTGCAAAAGCTCGACCCACAGCCTGGGGTCTCTGCTGATGATGCTGCTGGCCCTGGTGCCTCTGGTGACGTCCACGGTGGAAGGGCTGCCCTCTAGGCTGCTGAGGTCCCCGTGCCTGCTGCTGATGAGCACGGTACTGCTGCTGCTGAGGTGGAAGTGCAGCCTGACGTGCGGGCTGAGCCGCTGGAGCTGGGGCTGGAGCTGCCGGAGGTGCGGGAAGTCGAAGCATGTGAGGCTGACCTCCACGGAGCGGGCAATACCTGGAGATATGCCCTGACTCTCCACAGTCGTAGCACACTCGGGGTCCATGCTGCGGCTGCTGCTGCTGACGATGCTGATGCTGAGGCTGGAACTGCCCTGCCGGCCTCTGCCTCTGAAATGGCTGCAGCTGTCGTAGAGGCATGGGCTGCTGCCTGATCGGAGTGATCCGGAGTCGCTTCTGCTGGCGAATGGACTCTAGCCGCTGGAGATGCTCCTCTGCCCAGAAAGCTCTCCTCAAAGCCTCCTCGTAGGTAGGCAGCTCGATGCAGGTCATGGCGATCTGAATCTCCTCGCTGAGACCGTTGACGAACCGCCGAACCCTCTCGGCCTCTGACGTGAGCAGCGCCTCTGCAAATCGGGACAGCTGGGTGAAGCGAACCTCGTACTGCGAGACTGTCATGCCACCCTGAACGAGAGTCTGGAATTCCCGGAGCTTACGCTCTCTGACATGGGTGGGGATGAACTTCCGGAGGAAGTCAGTCTTGAAGGCAGTCCATGCTACCTCGTCCCCAATCTCCTCATAGGGCCTCTGCATGGTCCTCCACTAATCCTCCGCCACGCCGCGGAACATGTAAGCCGCTAACTGCACTTTCTGGCGCCCCGAGCACTCAAAGACTCGGAAGATCTTCTCCATCCGGACGATCCAGTCGTCCGCCACCATAGGGTCGTCTGCTCCTGTGAACTCAGGCGGTCCCCTTTTGAGGAACCTCTCAAAGATAAGGTTCGGGTCTGCCCCCCGAACCGGCACATCCTCGGGGGCTGGCGGAGCCACTTTATCAATAACATCCAGGACCTGCGCCTGAAACTGCGCAAAATCCTCTGTCTGCCTCTGGTGAGCTGCGGTCTGGGCCTCCTGAGAAGCAAGAAAAGCCTGGAGAAATCTCTCGAAACGGCGCTCATGGGCGGTCAGCTCGTCGATAGCTATCGTCTCTCGTGGTGCACCGCCTCCAGACATCTGTCATGACAAAGAACTTGTGTCAATTTAAATCCAAAACCTAAAACTATACTGACTCTACCCAATCCATCGTCCTCACACGTATCCCGTTACTCGAATCCTCACTACGTCCTATGGTTTCTAGTGTGTTTTATTTCCTAGAGACCAGCTGGCTCTGATGCCATAAAATGTAACGCCCCAATTCCGGATACCGATAAACTCGTTCGATCACCCGAAATTGGCGCGCTACTTCCCGGAAAAATCCGAGAACTTCCAAGATCGTAGGCCGCAGTGAGGTCCAATTTAAAACTTTTTGAACCGAATAATATTCAATGGCTAAAACTTGCGGAAGCATAACATTTAAGTAGAGCGGAAGCAATAGGTATCATGTATATTAAAGGAAAGCAGAACAGTGGTCTAATTAAAATGATTCAATGTAAATTTAAAGTTATACATTTTTCATTCTACCCTTCCCACTACAAATGTCACTCAAAACCCAAAATAGCATAAACTCTCAAAACCCTGGAATGTACTCCTCGCCCTCCGGCTCGACATCCGCGTCGGCCGGGCCCCATGCGTACTCTCCGGTTACAGGTGCCTCCACGAGGGCTAATGCGTCGTCGGGAATCTCTGGGTCAAGGCCTAAGCACCATAGAATGGGTCAGATCTAAACGATCTGGCAAGATACAGCATACTACTAACATAGCATATATATATCAAAGGAATTAAAGACAGGTACATAATTTAAATGAATAACAAGGAAAGAGAACTAGGCAATCGTGCATTTAAATCATAAGGAACCAGCATAAAAGAAATCAACTAAACTACTACACAAGGTGGCACATTCACACGAGCTGGAATACCGCGGGATATTATGCCGCGGCCCTCCCATACTGAACACAGTCGCGGTGGGGAATCTAACCAGGGAATAACTAATCCCGAATATCACTCATCAACTCATCATCTCATCACTCCAGATCGGCACGGCATGACACCTTGCCGTCTTAACCACACAGCTCATCATGATAGCTTCACCATACTCAACTAGCTCCTACCGGGGATGATCAGTCCACAGGCTGAGCTTAAATCAACCGAGTGAATGTTCATGCCGACTCGAGAATAACTCTAAGGTCTGTGTCTGTCTAGGCTTTGCCTTGCGTGAACAAGGTCCTAACAATACCTCTATAAGGTCCACACATCTCAATACAGACTCTGGATCTCATTCAAGATCCAGGCCCACTCGTTGGATCCATACCAAGGCCCATCAGTACATGGCCTGGTCTAAAACCGTCCAAACGAGGCAACCAATCCATCTACTACTGACAAACAGTTCCATTATAATCCATACAACTTAACAGTCCAATAGAAACTATCTCTTCAAGCTAAAGGGTTCACATCACCACACTTAGGCCCATTAAGGGCCCGCCTAGACACAGACACGGGTCAATGATCTCCGAAATCACATCATCGGGTCACCTCTAGATACCCTAGGTTCAGGTCTTCCAAATATGATTAATTAACGGTATACAGCTAAACTAAAGATCTAAGAATGACAGAGTAATAATAATGAAGTATAAACTTCAATCAGAGAATCAACGGGAAAAGCAACGGTCCAATCCTAGGTAAATGGGCCACTTTAGGTTCGGGTCTATCTCCGGTAATTCGATCTCTAAACGATGTCATTAATGCCGTAAAATAATGTATTTGGTGCTTAGTTGATTAGAGGCATTGTTGACAACTTTTAGGGTTCGAATCATCTTAGATAATCAACCAAAACTCTAAACAGTGGTCCCCGCGAGTCAAGGTTGAGCCACACCGTTGACTCGGGCTTAGGACACTGACAAATGCTCATTTGGATGGTCAATGGGCCCCACAACTGATCATATCTCCTAAGTGTTGAAAACTGGAACAATCAGGGTTTTCCAGGTGAACCGGATGTGTTGTGAGCTCGGTTGATTTCCTGGCCGGGAAGATCAACCGAGTGCACTGACAAACCTGAGTCAGGCTTCCTGGACAACTGAAATCGTTTCCAAAGGCTTACAGCGTGTCCGGGCAAACAACCAGGCCTAGGTGATTGACCGCATACTCTGAAACCTTAGAAAGATTGATGATCCAGCTTTAAACACTTTCTAAAGTAAAATCCTAAGTATCAAGTCCATTTGGGTGTAAGGAGTCTGAGTTTTGATTGAAGAACCAACTTTCAGTCACTTCCTGCACAAACAGCGTGAATCGGGTCCACCGGTGCGAGACCAGGTCAACCCGACTATTTGAAATGAAATTTGTGCAAGAAATGGCTAAGGGCCAGTTTTCCAAGAAATCTCAGTGTGGCCGGTTAACCTGCCTGCATAGTCCGGTTAACCGGCTGCACTGCAGCACTTCCTGCAGAAGAAATAACTGGGAGCTGCTATTTCTGCAATTTCAGTGTGGCCGGTTGACCGGCCTGCAAAGCCCGGTTAACCGGCTACACTGCCGGTTAACCAACCGGTTAACCGGTTACACGAAACTGGGACAAAACCTAGTTTCTGCAGTCACTCTGTTTTGGCTCCATTTCCACCCAAACTACTTCCAATCTCTTCCAAACTTCACCCAAACACTTCTAATCAATTAACAACACAAAAACCATCCATCCATCACCTTATGGCCCACTGATCTTCCAAATGGGGGGGTGAAAACCCCCATCCATCAGTGACCTTTCCATCCAAACAAACACAACAAAGCTCACATGGTTTCTAAAACATAACAGAGCATATTTCTGAACTAAAACTACTGAATCATGAAATCAAACACATATCCTAAGTTATTAGTAAGATGCACTTGCCTCTTGTAGCTTGTGAATTGATTTGTAGAGAGAAGAGAGAAATAACAGGGAAGGTAAACCCAGAAATCAGTCCAGCAAAAATGCAGAGGAAGAAGAGGACGACACCACAGCAGCTCCTAAAACGGGATTCCAGCAGTAGTAGAGTGTAGCAGCAGTAGCAGGAAGAAGTAAGAAGAAGAATACAGCTGCAGCTTCAAGTAGAAATTCCAGCTACAGCAATCAGTCCAGTAGAGACAGGGAAGTGAGGGAAATGGAGAGGAAGAAGATGAGTAGCTGCTAGTGGAGTTTCCAGCAGAAATCAGTCCAGCAGAGAAGAAACAGTTGCAGCACAGCCCAGGGGGAAAATTTCAGCAGAGTAACAGTAGGGAAATGGAGAGAAAGAGATGGTCCAGCAGTTACAGAAGATGGAAGAAGAAGATGATGAACACAGCTGCAGCGATGGTCTTCAAAAATGGAATTTCCTTCAACAGCAGCTGGTTGCACTTGCTCGTACGTAAGAGGGGGAAAGAAGAGGAAGGAAGAGAGGAATGGGGAGGGTAGGCAGTTGAGCTGGGGAAGTTATCTTGGGATGGGGGCTGAAGGTCTTCTTGGGATGGGGGCTGGGATTAGGGTTTAGGGTTTATTGCAAATGTTAAGAGAGGTTTTATATAGGATTAGTGGAGTGATTGAAGACTATAGTACCCTTAGGGTTTAGTGGAATGAGGGTTAGGGTTTGGGGGGTAGTTGGGTCATTTGGTTAGGAAGTTTCTAGAGGAGAGGCACCTCTTAACACTAACCCACCCTAATTAGCTTAATTAATTAGACTCTACTAACTAAGCCTAGGATTAACACAACACCCCATTAATTAAAAACACTAACCCACTAAGTTAATCTAACTAACTTAGGGAAATCTAACTAGTCACTCTATCAACCCCTAATTAGCCCAAATAAACTCAATTAAAACAATAATTAACAATGATTAGCCATAATTAGCAATAATTAGCGAAGATTAGCGAAGATTAACAAAATTAAACAATAATTAACATAATTTAGAGTTAATTAGTCTATAAAATAGCCCTTAGAGGGCCCACCAAGGGTGGGGCCTCACATGCACTGTGCAGAGGGTCCTCGTCGACCCCGGTAGTTCATCCGAGGTCCTCTATTTCGATGGTTTCCGGAGAATGGGCCTGACGGAAAAGGACCTGCAGGAGGCCAGGATTCCCCTCATCGGCTTCAGCGCCAAGCCAGTGTATCCCAAGGGAAAGGTGACGTTCAGGGTCGAAGTCGGAGGCGCATCCGTCATGACAACCTTCTTGGTGGTCTACGCGCCCTCACCCTATAATGCCATAGTGGGCAGGACCTGGCTCCACAGTCTGGAGGCAGTCCCTTCCACTCTACACCAGAAGCTGAAGTTTCCATTGGAAAGGAAGAATGGCAGAATAGAAATCGTCACAGTCCGAGGAGATCAGCAGACAGCCAAGCAATGTCTGACAGCCGTGGTGTCCGGAGAGCGAGAGCCCAAGGAGGTCAACATGGCCGAGATGGAGAAGAAGTTGAACGAGGTCGGCCAGGATCTGGAAAAGAAGAGCGTGGAGGACCTGACCGAAATCATGATTGATTCAAAAGATCCGGAACGGTTCTTCTTGCTCGGCAGTCAGCTCGGGGAGCCGGAGAAGTCCGAACTGGTCCAGTACCTGGTGCAGAACAAAGAGGCCTTCGCCTGGACTCCTCAAGAGATGCCCGGCATTGACCCAAAGGTAATATGCCATAAACTGAATGTGGACCTTAACCATAAACCTGTGATGCAGAGAGCTCGCAGGACTGGGGTGCTGCAGACCGAGGCCGTGGTCGAAGAGGTGGACAAATTGCTCGAGGTTGGCGTCATCAGAGAGGTTCAGTACCCGACCTGGCTAGCCAATACAGTGATTGTCAAGAAAAAGACTGGCAAATGGAGGGTGTGCGTCGACTTTACCGACCTCAACAAAGCCTGCCCCAAGGACAGCTTCCCTCTCCCAAAGATCGACCAAATGATCGATGCCACTGCCGGACACGACAGAATGAGCTTCCTCAATGCGTATCGCGGTTATCACCAGATACTGCTGTATGGGCCAGATGAAGAGAAGACAGACTTCATAACGCCCAGAGGCACCTACTGCTATAAGGTAATGCCGTTTGGGCTGAAGAATGCAGGAGCCACCTACCAGAGACTTGTCACCAAGATGTTCCACGATCAACTCGGCAAGACTGTTGAGGTTTACATCGACGATATGGTGGTCAAGTCCAAGCAAGCGCAGAACCATTTGGTAGACCTAGCTGAAGTCTTTGACACTTTGAAGAGGTTCAATCTCAAACTGAATGCCTCCAAGTGCGCCTTTAGTGTCGGCTCCGGCAAATTCCTGGGAAGTTTGGTCACACGCAGGGGGATTGAGGCAAATCCAGATCAGATCTCGGCTATCCTCGGAGTACAGAGTCCCACCTCGGCCAAGGAGGTCCAAAAGCTCACTGGAATGGTAGCCGCACTAAATCGGTTCATCAGCAGATCTTCAGATAAATGCCGGCCTTTCTTTAAATTTCTTAGGAAAAATTTAAAATTCCAATGGACTCCGGAATGCGACCAGGCATTGCAGGAGCTCAAGGATTATCTTTCCTCACCACCTCTACTATTAACTCCGATCCATGGAGAATTTTTGTATTTATATCTAGCAGTCTCGGATCATGCGGTGAGCTCGGTCCTCATCCGAGAAGAGGACAAGGTCCAAAAACCAATTTATTACACGAGCAAGACCCTCATCGATGCCGAGACCAGATATTTGCCACTAGAGAAGCTCGCGCTGGCACTCGTTAGTGCCTCACGGAAGCTCTCTCATTACTTCCAAACTCACACCATAGTGGTTGTTACGGAACATCCACTCAAGTCTGTTTTCAAAAAAGCTGACTTTTCAAGAAGAATCTCCCGATGGGCTGTAGAGCTGGGGCAGTACGAAATTCAGTATCAGCCCAGGACCGCGATCAAGGCCCAAGTGCTGGCAGATTTTTTCGTAAAGTTCACTTCGAGTTCGGCACCAATCCAGCCCGGCACCGAACTGGGGGGCAGGGAGCATGAGGCGCCCACGGGCTCCGAACCATCACAAGGCCAAGCCCTCGCCCCAGTTTGGAGAGTTTTCGTCGACGGATCTTCCACCTCGAGAAGAGCCGGCGCGGGAGTCGTCTTCTAATCTCCAGAAGGTCTGGTCATCGAGCAGGCTTTGACCCTAGATTTCAAGGCGTCAAACAATGAAGCTGAGTATGAAGCCCTATTGGCCGGACTGAGCAGCACCAAAATCCTCGGAGCTCAACAGCTGGTTGTCTTCAGTGACTCACAGTTGGTGGCGAGCCAACTGACCGGGAACTACCAGGCTCGCGATGATCGGATGACCGCGTATTTAGCCCTGGCAAGGAAACTGCTCTCACAGTTCCAGACAGCCGAAATCAAACAGATAGGCAGAGAATCAAACTCCCATGCAGATGCTCTTGCAAATTTGGCCAGTGCTGTCGAAGCAGGAAGAAAAAGAAGCATCGAAGTAGGGTCGTTGGCCATGCCCAGCATTGAGCTCCATCCACGTCTGGAAGTGTTGTGTCTTGACCTCGGCCTGAGTTGGATGGACCCCATTATAGCATACCTCAAGGACGACAAGCTTCCCGAAGATAGTGGCGAGGCCCATCGAATTAGACTCAAAGGTTGTCTCCCGAAGTCAAGCTCTACAGGAAGTCGTACATAGGCCCGTACCTCCAGTGCGTTCATCCGAGCAAAGTCGAGGCCCTTCTCTTTGAAATACATGAAGGGATTTGCGGAAACCATATCAGGGGAAGATCCCTAGCTTACCGGGCTATCAGCCAGGGTTACTGGTGGCCGTATATGCAGAAGGATGCGCATGTATACGCGAGAAAATGTGAGAAGTGTCAGAAATTCTCCCACTCTCTCCATCAGCCAGCGCAGGACCTCAGTCCGCTCTCTAGCCCATGGCCATTCGCCCAGTGGGGGCTCGACATTGTGGGACCACTACATCGAACTCCAGGGAATAGGAGGTGGCTAATAGTAACTACTGATTACTTTACCAAATGGATAGAAGCAGAGTCGCTGTCTTTCATCACAGAGCAGGATTCCAAAAACTTCTTATGGAAAAACATTGTCACGAGGTTCGGCATCCCCAGAACTTTGATCTCGGACAACGGGACCCAGTTCGACTCCAACCTCTTTAGAAGCTTCTGCCAGGAACACGGCATCCGCAACCACTACTCCACCCCGGCCTACCCACAGAGTAATGGTCAGGCAGAAATTTCCAACAAAGTAGTACTCGACGGGCTGAAGAAACGACTTGACAGAGCCAAAGGAAGATGGGTAGAGGAGCTCCCGAGTGTCCTATGGGCCTACCGAATGACCCCAAGGCGGTCCACTTTGGCAACACCTTTTTCCCTAGCCTACGGGATGGAGGTCGTCATCCCCTTAGAAATCGGCCTCCCTACTCTAAGGTCCGAACTCTTCGACCAAGGCCGAAATGAGTCGCATCTAGCTGTGGAGCTAGACTTAGCCGATGAGCGAAGAGAAGCAGCAGCAATTCGGCTTGCAGCCTATCAGCGGCAACTGGCCAGAGGCTATAACCAGAGAGTTAGGGAAAGGAAATTCTCAGTAGGGGAGCTGGTTCTCAAGAAGGCGCTCCCAGGGGACAAGGATCCACATCAAGGCAAGCTGGCACCAAATTGGCACGGACCATTCAGAGTGACTTCCCTTGCTGGGCTATCAGCTTATCGACTCGAAGATATGGAGGGCCGGCAGTTACCGAGACCATGGAACGCGTCTCACCTCAAGAAGTTCTATTTCTGAAACTTGTACTCTCTGTATTCTGAAGAATTCAATAAAAAGAGAATTCCACATTCAAAGCACTTTGGCTACGACCAATGATGAGATCGCCTCGGGTCGGCTTCGGACCGCCCGGGCGTGAAGCCTTTATGGCCAATGATGAGATCGCCTCGGGTCGGCTACGGACCGCCCGGGCGTGAAGCCTTTATGGCCAATGATGAGATTGCGTCGGGTCGGCTACGGACCACCCGGGCGTGAAGCCTTCAGGGCCAATGATGAGATCGCCTCGGGTCGGCTACGGGCCACCCGGGCGTGAAGCCATTACGACCATCGACCTAGTTGCCTTTCGGCCAAGCCATGTACCGCCTCGGCTAGCAGAGAGGATCGAGAGGTCGAGGCGTCGCCAAAGTTGACCCTGGGCACGAGCCAAACGTAATACAAGACCTACCGTGTGCCGGGCAGGGCCAACTGTGGTACAACATCCCTTTTCCTTTGACTTCCTAAGTTCGGCTGGATCCCCCAACCTGGAGTACACTGAGCCGAACCCTAACACTTAGATAAAACAAAGGAAAAAGAAGAAAAGGGAAAGGGGTCAGACAACAACACTGTATTACAGTCATTCCATTGCACAAAGACAATTCGAAGAAAAGACTTCATTCTATTGATCAATTCAGGGCATGTCCTTTACAAACCAAACCAAAACAAACGATACCAGAAGTTACATGAAAAAAGAAAAGAAAAAACCCCAACAAAATAGACTGGCGCATCGAGGGCTTATTCGCCGCCGGCTCCGGCGTTGGCTCCTTCTGTCGAAGAGTCCTCGACCGTCGCAGGGACGAAGTCGGGAGTGGCGGCGACGACTTCGGTGGGGGTGGCAACAGCGGTGGCCTCGGCGGAGTCGGGTACTGGACTCGGGAACTTGTCTGGGCTTCGATAGTTTGGGTTGTCCTCGGGGACGCCCACCTTATCCAGCGCAGCCTGCCATCCTAGTTCCCAGGCTTTGTCCCGGACAGCCACTACTTGCGCCTCGTACAAGGAGGTTGCTTCGGCAACTCCTTCGTCGAAGGACGCTTTCATCTCGGCATCGAGCTTGGCGCTGGTTTCCACGGCCTGCTCAGCCAGCTTCTTCCTATACATCTCGATTTCGACCTTCGCTGCCTCCACCTCGGCCGTGAGGTTCCGCACAGACCTCTCATAATCGGATGCCTTCCTCCCCATCTCCTCCACCGCGACCTCCAGCGTCTTCCTCTGCGCCTCTGCTTCGGCCTTTTCAGCGGCCCTCTCAGCGCTGCTCTGTCGCACCCTCTCCAGCTGGACGAGGGACCTCTGCACCAGCTGCAAAGTGAACGAGGCATGATTACGAAAACTGTAACAAGGAAAGCAGTACGTAGAGGACCAGAGCAGGATAAACTTACCAGCAGCCTGGCCTGCATCGACGCCCCAGCCAGTGCAGCGTCGTCTTACTCCCTGTGTCGGACCATGTCCCGGGGGAGAGAGCAGGCCGCGGCCAGAGCAGCCATCACCGAGGCGTTCCCCGGAACCTGGTCCTCCACCGACAAGGGCTTCCCGGGACCAACGAGTAATGAAGGTCTCCAGGGAGCTGGCCCGGGTGGAGGAACCATGACGGGTCCCGAGGAGCCCTCGACCACGGGCTCGGTCCGGGCCCTTTTCCTCGGCCCGACCTCTTCCTCCGCCGCGGCCCCCTCAGGTTGTTGATTACCTTATGGACGAGGAGGTGGTGTGGGGGCCCGGTCGGCTGGCGGAGGGGAGGTGCACTGCGAGACCCTCCTGGCACTGCCAGAGCCACTAAATGCCAGCAGAGTCAAGTCCTTCACCACGGGTTGGCGACGGGGGGACATCCCTTCCTCCCCTGATTCCTCAGTCGCGGTCGGGCGGCTCGGTCGCCTGATGAGCGGGCTCTCGCTCGACTCGGCTTCAGAAGTTGAAGCTTCGGCACTAGATGCTCGCCTGCTCACCTCGGTGACCGTCACGGGATCGGTCTTGGCCTCCCTTCTCTCCGGACTCCCCCTTCGCGGCTCGGATGCGACCTCGGCTCCCTCCTCAGCTCCCTCTGGGCCGGCTTCCGACCTCTTGATATAACCCCTGTATTTGGGCTCGTATTTGAGCAGTGCCCACGCAGCCCGATTGGAGAAATCGGTGCACTTGGCGACCCTGTTGTGCCAGGAGTCGTTCCTTACCCAACCTCCAAGCCCGGTTTTTCTCTGCCGAGCACCTGCAAGACCATAGAAGCTTCAGTTCAAGGACGAGGGAGAAAGCAATAATGCAAAGTTAGGATTGAAGAATGAAGGATTTCGTACTTGGGGCAACCCGGGGGCGGCGGGGGATGTTGTACGCTCTAACTCCCTCCTCGGGGCCAAACTCCCAGTTCCCCGAAACGGAGATGAGCTCGTCCCCTGCGTACTTGCTGGATTCTTCCAGTGCCGTGACGAAGGCCCTTCGTTTCGTCTTGACGCGGAGGTAATAGGTGTCCTCCTTCGTTTTACAAAGGTCGTACACGTCCTCAATGTCGCGGACGTCTAAACCTATGTGGAGGTGCTGGTTCAATGCAGCTGTGCCCATGATGACCTTGAAGGCGTTTGGCATCAGCTGGCAAGGAGTAAGGTTCCAGGAACAGAGGCAGGCCCGGAGCAGTGGGTGCAACGGGAACCTGACCCCTCCCTCAACCACAGCTATGAGGGGGAAGGGCATCCAGCTCTCGACACAGCAACGGCGGACGTGGTCCGCGGCATCACCCTTCCGGACGAGGACGTCGCCCGGAATGTCAAAGACAGTCTTAAAGGTCTCTATAGATTGAGGGGAGTCAACCTAGTGACTATAAATCCCCATGGTTGACAGGATGGACAGAAAGGAGAAAAAGGGAAAAGGACTGGGCGAAAGCAGAGGAAGATGGAAGACGCAGGGGGACTTACTAGCACAGGATCCTAAGACGAAGGTGGGCAGGAAATCACCGAGAGGAAGCAAAGGCTCCGCTGTGAATACTTGGCTCTGGTTCTTAGGGTTCTCGATAGCGTC
The DNA here is from genome assembly GCA_038049695.1 of Cinnamomum chago. NCBI lineage: Eukaryota > Viridiplantae > Streptophyta > Magnoliopsida > Laurales > Lauraceae > Cinnamomum > Cinnamomum chago. The sequence goes on along the minus strand of CP142462.1, from coordinate 20,324,505 downwards.
CGTTCGAAGGAGGAAAATAAGAAAGGAATAGAAGATGAAGGCGCGCCTACTTATAGGGCAAGGACACCTCCCTGTTAGCGCCGTTTCCAAAAATTCAAAAGCGTCTCTTCGGAGACCGCGCGCGTGCCTCGCCCAGCGGCATGGCCAATCGGTGGACGACGCGTGTCATCGACGGCTCGCCTTCCGTAATAATTAGAGCGTGGCATTTATTGCGATCTACTGCCGTTGAGCTGTCCTTGGTGTGCAAAGGGAGATAAACAGACGCCACGCGTCAGACAGCCGACGTCAAAATTGGAACCTGCGGCTTAAGATGAATTAATTATAGCTCCCGACCCCAGGAGATTCGGGATCCCAAGGAGTCAGAAGCTAGGGGCTATTGTGTGGGGACGTCCCCGAACAATAGAAAGGTCTAACCTGGTACCCGCCAGGGTCTCGACCACGGCCAGAATCGACCCATTTCGGCGTCAGCACTTCTTTACGCTGGTCTCGGTAATAATCGGCCTATCTCACTTTGGCTATACCCCTGACATGTCCATTTCGGTCTCGGTTGTGCGCCAGTAGTAGCGCCACGAGCTACCCAACCCAGGCAGGGCCTGGCAACCACTTCCCATGCAGGACACGTGGCGGGATGCAAGCACGCGCTGACAAGACGGTCACATCATCCCAGCTGTCCATCCTCACCAAATCTCTGCCACAGCCACATCCAGTGGCTGCAGCCATATTTGGTCAGGGCCCGAGACAGGATCCGATAGGATCTCAGCCGCCAACAAATCAGAGGGAAATCAGGCCCAATGTGACTAGCATTCAATGCCATATGGATTGATCGGACCTTCATTAAATGCGATGTGGGCTATGATGGATCCTCATTAATGACTCTATGGGCTGATAGGACCCCAGCAGTCAGATCACTGGGCCCATTCACACAGGCACGAAGGAACTTTCTCATATAAGGTAATTGACCACCCAAAAAAGGGGTACGCATACTCTCATGCATGCAAACACACTCTGCTTTTTCTTCTCCGATTAGTCCTCCTGCACTAACTTAAGCATCAGAGAGCCCTGCGCTGTCCACAGGCAGGGAGCTCTGACTGTTTCTTCTCCCCTTTCAGGTCCCAAGCTCTAGCAGTTCTCTCTGGTCCCTTGGATAAGTCCCTTGAGGCACCTTTTTATCTTGTGAGTATATTTTCTGCACTTACACATATATATAAACAAAGATTCATAGACAATACAATGATAAAAGAATTTTAGAAGAACTAAACCAACTTATGATAATCTAATGTTCAAAAATGAAAATCTGAAGGCACAAAAGAAATAAGAAAAATCCATAAAAAAGATTTCGCAAAAAGAACTTAAAGAACCCAATGGAAGTAAAATAAATAATTAACTAATAATGATAAGCATTAAAAAGATTTAAAAAATAGAACAGAAAAATGAGAGTTCACAAAAAATCTTATGATAAAACGTTATTCAAAAGAAAGAAAAACCAAGAAAAACCCAATATCCAAAAGTTGAAACAAAAAAGGGGAAAAAAGAAACTCACAATCTATGAAAACCATACAAATACAAATCATAAAAATATTGCAAATCTATAGAAAATTTAAAATGATGATTCTTTTGTATAAATCATATTAAAACTAAAATTGCTCAAATAAAATATGATAAACTCAAAAGTAAATGAATTACAAAAGGTTTTACCTCTCAAATTGAAATGTTTAATAATTGCACCAATTGTGTTAAGGTGTTCACATTTTAAAATGAATTGAACATTGATCTAAAATAAACATGCAAATGAGACATGAGACGGTACTAAAAAGAGACACAAAGAAAACAAAAAAAAATTTAAAGTTGCCCCAAACAAATACAATGAACTTAAAAGTAAATGAATGGAAAAAAAATGAAAGTTCTCTTGTTGACATAGAGAAATAGAATTATATTGGAGAAAGTTGAAAATGATGATAATAAGAATGAGCTTAATTCTTTACTTAGATGGACCAATATTATTGGAGATTCCTTTTACCCTTAGTTCCGCATTCTTAAAAAAAAGTGTACAATCAAAATCAATAGATAAAAAGACAAGCAGACAACCCAGAACCGAGAGTGGATTAAATAAAAAAGATTAATGATTAAATAAACCAGACAACTAGGAAATTGGCATTTCACATTCTAAAAAAAAAGAAGAAAAAAATCATATAATCAGAAGAAACAAAAATACTTGAAATTCCTTAGATTAGTGGCACTTATGGACACTGGGACCTATTAACACTCAAATGCTATTGAAAATACACAGGTCATGTTGGGTCTAAAAAGTTTGCTTCATCTCTGACCCGACCTAAATTACCCCGATCCGACCCGTTTTCTAGGGTCAAACTAAATTAAATTGGTCAAAATCAATTGGAAGTGATTTCAAATTGAAATCACTTCGCTTCATATATAACAATTGCTTGATAGAAATAGGATGATAATGGGAGTTTCTTAATAGACAAATGGGATGACGGAGAGTCCGAATCACAAAAAAAAATAATTAAATGACTTTATTTGGAAAACTCCAGTATTTTGTATTTTTTTTTATCAGAGAATGAATTTGACCGTGGAAATAACCCAGAATGAGGTGAGAATTTGAAGTATTCCATAAATAGCAAGGATGTTTGCCTTAATGATTGCGATTTTTAACAGATGGGGTTTATCGTAGTGTTCCACGCCATTTACATCACGATTTATAAAATAAACATGCTCGTGCTTAGCGCGGGCAATATAATTATAATATTAAAATTTATAAAAAAATTATGATCGGTTTCTTTAAAATTAAATGCAAAATTTTTTAGTCTGAGAGAGAGGGAAAAGGAAAAAAAAAAAAAGAAGAAGTCCATACGAATTCATTACCAAATACCATATAATTAAAAAAAAAAACAAAAGCCCATGAAAATTGAAGATTAATGATAAAGAAAACTAAAAAACAAAATAAAAACAAACAAACAATATAAACTATAAATCAAATCCAATGAAATTTGAAAGACACATAGAAATAAAATATAGAAATGAAAATCCATAATCAACTCAATAATATAAGTAATTTAAAATAATCAAACACTCATGAGAAAAAAAAACTAAAAAATGGAGCACAGAAGGGCAAAGACAAAAGAACCCACAAATTCATGAAAAACCATCATAAAAAAATAATAAAAACCCATCACAAGTGTGAAATTATAGTATAAAAAATACAAAATAAAATGAAATAAATTTTATTAAAAAGGCTATAAATATATATATATATATATATAAAGATTCATAGACAATACAATGATAAAAGAAATTTAGAAGAACCAACCAACTTATGATAATCTAATACTTAAGAATGAAAATATGAAGCCACAAAAGAAATAAGAAAAATCATAAAAAGATTTCACAAAGAAAACTTAAAGAACCCAATGGAAGTAAAATAAATAATTAACTCATAATGATAAGCATTAAATAGATTTAAAAAATAGAACAAAAAAATGAGAAATCATAGAAAATCTCATGATAAAAAGTTATTCAAAAGAAAAAAAGAAAAAGAAGAAACCAATAGCCAAAAGTTAAAACAAAAAAGGGGAAAAAAAGAAACTCACAATCTATGAAAACCATACAAATACAAGCCATAAAAATATTGCAAATCTATAGAAATTTTAAAATGATGATTCTTTTGTATAAATCATATTAAAATGATATCACCAAAATTGCTCAAATAAAATATTGTGAACTCAAAAGTAAATGAATTAAAAAAGGTTTACCTCTCAAATTGAAATGTTTAATAATTACACTAATTGTCTTAAGGTACTCACATTATAAAATAAGTTGAACATTGATCTAAAATAAGCATGCAAATGAGACAAGAGACGGTACTAAAAAGTGACACAAAGAAAACAAAAAAATTATTAAAGTTGCTCTAAAAAAATACAATGAACTAAAAATTAAATGAATGGAAAAAAATGAAAGTTCTCTTGTTGACATAGAGAAATAGAATTATATTGGACAAAGTAGAAAATGATGATAATAAGAATGAGCTTAATTCTTTATTTAGATGGACCAATATTATTGGAGATTCCTTTTACCATTAGTTCCGCATTCTTAAAAAAAAAGTGTACAATCAAAATCAATAGATAAAAAGGAAAGCAAACAACCCAGGACCGAGAGTGGATTAAATAAAAAAGACTAAGGATTAAATAAACCAGACACCCCAGAAATCGGCATTTCACATTCTAAAAAAAAAGGAAAAAAAATCATATAATCAAAAGAAAAAAAAAATACTTGAAATTCCTTAGATTAGTGGCACTTATAGATACTGGGACTCATTAACACTCAAATGCTATTGCTTGATAAAAATAGGATGATATTGGGAGTTTCTTAATAGAAAAAATGCATGATGAAGAATCCGAATCACAATATATATATATATATTTGGAAAACTCCAGTATTTTTTATTTTTTTATCAGAGAATGAATTTGACCGTGGAAATAACCTATAATGAGGTGGGAATTTGAGGTATCCCATAAATAGCAAGGATGTTTGCCTTAATAATTGTGACTTTTAATAGATGGGGTCTATCGTAGTGTTCCACTCCATTTACATCACGATTTATAAAATTTAAAGCCACACATACAAAAAAGAAAAAGAAACCAGGCTCACCCTTTCTCCCTCAGCAAGCGTGCATTGTAGCACATCAGTTACATGGAAAGTTTCCCGCCTCCTCTTTAGCTCCACGATGTTGTCACGAGTTTTTCTTTTTTCAATAATATTGTCATTTTCTTATTAACTATGAAACTTATTATTTTTGTTAATTAGTTCATATATTATATATTTATTTGAGTTTAGTTTTATTGTAAAATGGTTGTCATAGAAAATTAATGACTATATTGGAAATCATATAAAATAGTTATTTCAAAAGTTTGATCTTCTATGCTTCAAGTACAATGCATACGTATGAAAATAATAACAACAGTATTTATGGGGGTCAATATTCTAAAAATATAGTTATTTTTATAAATACCTTATAGATAAATTCCAACTCACGATCAATATTCCAAAGTGGGGGCAACGGGTCCCTTTCTCGTTAACTAATTTTAAGTTTTTGTTGATAACTATTAGCAATAAGATGATTTGTAGTGTAATGGTAGGGTTGTTCCTTTGAAATCCATATTGTCTTGAGTTCGAGTCTTGGCACAAATCAAATTAATTTTTACCATGTCATTAAAAATATGCGGGTCAGGTTGGGTCTAAAAAGTGCGCTTCATCTCTGACCCGACCTAAATTACCCCGATCCGACCCGTTTGATAGGGTCAAAATCAATTGGAAAGTGATTTCAAATTGAAATCACTTCGCTTCATATATATATATATATATATAAATTAATAGTAAGGTGCCAACATCATTCAATCAAGAGTGTGTTGGCAGCAAAATAACTTTTATTATTCAGTTTCTTGTTGTCATTTAAATGAGTGCATATATGATGCCAGATTCTTGGGAAGTGAACTAAAATGTCAGTTGTCAAAAGCAAAGAAGGATAAAGCATGTTTCAGTATGCACTTTTTTGTGTCTCTGTTCAAGGAAGATTTCATTTGGAACCATTTTTCATTATTTTCAGCTGATCATATTATGAAGTTCTGCAATGGAAAGGCCATTTTTGCAATGGGAAAAGCCATGCCAGATTCTTTTCAACCATTTTTGTTTTGAGCTTTTCCTATAAAAGCTCAGTTTTCTTTTTCAGCTCTTAATGAAAGACCATTGATAACCCCAAGGAGTTGGTCGAGTGGTTAGGACCATGGTTCCTCCCTTTTCCGGAGTTAGAGGTTTTGGTATTAGTTCCCCATTTTCCAGGAACCAAATGTTGAGTCAACTTGTGCTACCATCTAGGAGCCACAAGGGTTTTACCCAACTTCTCTCTGTGCCCCGAGGGAATAGTCTAACCCAAAGGGTTGGAAACCCTCTGTTAGCGAAAAAAAAAAGAAGAAAAAAGACAATTCACAGAGACATGGTTGGAAAAGCATCTTGTCCAACCTGTTGCAATGGGGTTATAATAATATCACTCTTGGCATTGGTTTAAATCACTACTGGTCATGAAGGAATTGATTTTTTTAAAATTTTTTATAAAAGTTGAAAAATCTTAAACATTAAAGATAAGAAAAATAGTATCTAATGATAATCCTTCCTTCATCTATAATAGCATCAATTCAGTTACAAAGAAATCTAAGATGCAATAATATGAAGAACATGATTAACATATATCAACCTATCATGTGTGTTAATATGCTAAGGAGTTACATTGGGTACCAGTAGAAGATATGTTAAAACATTAAAAAATCATCTGAAAAAACATAAGATTCCTAACTAAAGGGTCTCCTGTATGTTTGATTGTCTTAAATCCCAATGTTTTATTTCATTGGTGTGACATTTTAAAACTATTGAACTCCCTCATGTTTCTTCTCCCTTCTCCGCCATTGTGCCCATGAGTTAAACATGATTAAGGCACACCACAACTATTAGTGATGTTTTGAATCACATCAATTTTATACAGAGACCCATTCCTATTGGACTGAAATTTGAGTATACATTACAGGAGTGGATGGTATTCATCTTGGACACAGTCGGAATTATCATTATGCGCATGGGCGGACCTACATATGTATGACCTTGGGCTACCGCCCCATGACCATTTTGATATTCTCTAAGATTTGAATGTGTCACGACCCGGACCCGAGATCAGAGTTATTAGGGTTAATCCCCGGATTGCGATGCTCATACTTACTTCCGTAAACCCCAAATTAACCGAAGTTAAAACGAAATTCACAAGGGATCTTGCATATGTACCTGTCAATGTACAGTTGTGTGGAAATATACAATAATATACATTGACAACTATTTAATAAAACGAATTAGATACTTTACTTTGAATTGTGAAGTTCACTTTACATTGTTTCATTTCTCCTACTATCAACCACTGCATATTCAAAATACAATGCAGGGGATATCATTTCTAATACTTACAAGACCAAAATGAATATACAAAAGACTTTATAAAACATTTCCAAAATATTTTAATGTATACGCTCTCCAATCATGTCCATTCGGTTAGACATCCTAGAGGTATAGAATGGGCCTCCTCCGCTGGCTGGACGGTCTCGGAGGGACCGGCACGGGCAACTGAGCCTGTAATATCATCAGTAATACCATGAACACGACGGTTCAACAAGATATACATATATCTATAGCATGTTCATAATTCCAGATAATTCATTGCTTAACAGTGCTAAACAATCCATAACAAACACTAGTAAACCTTACAATGATAATGGCAACTACACTAGCATTGTTTCCAACTCCATTCTGCTCTTCCAAACAGAAGCAGTTCATATTCATTCATTAATTATGTTCAGCCTTTATTAATGACTTATCAATGGGACTCGTCAGTCCACTATCTGACTTTTCATTTAATGACCTTTCGGTCCAATGAGGTGAGATCTCCCAGTGTCTTGATCAGAGAGCACTGGTGTCTCACGGAGCTCCGGAACACTCCCAATTCCATCTACTGTAGTAGGATTAGTCAGTTCATTGTTACTTTTCGTAACTGTTCATTTAGTAATTCATTCAATTTCAATTCAGTAATGAGTTGAGGAAACCACTTTGTAGTGCCAGACCCGTTAACCATTCATATCCGGCTCATTCTAATTCTAAATCAATCCTCTAACCAACCATTAAGTGAACGGTAGTTATTAATGCATGTATTATTGTTGATGACATTACTTAGTGAAATTTATGCATTAGGATAACCCTCGTAGCACTTAGGAAGGTCTAAACACGATTAACATTAATCTCTAAGTTTAAACTTTTAATCCCGGAAAGTCGGACATTAAAATGCGCTTTCCAAAGAATTTCCAGTGGGCCAGGTCGACCTGGCAAGGCCCCGGTCGACCTACAGTTGTAAATGAAAAATGACGGAATAGTAATTTGGTCAGGTTCCAGAGGAACCTGACCCAGTGTGCCCGGTCGACCGGCCACACTGCAGCAACAGAACACAGAGTTCTGTTACTGCAGGGCCTTGAATGGTTTTCAATCCATTCTTTTTCCTCTCTCTTTCCCTGATGACCTAATAAACAATTAGTGCATAGAATTAACAATAACACACTAATCTTAATCATTCACCTAATTTAACCACAATTAACCCAATCTAATAATTAGGGTTTCAAACCCTTAAATTACCTTAACCTTGGATTCATCATCTATTTCCATCAAACTCATAGAAACATCCTAACAATCATAAATACATGTATAAACTTGCCTTAGATGAAGCTTAGTCTTTGTTTGGCTTGGCTTGAGAGGAAATTCCTTAACTTGAAACTTCAATTTCAATAAAACTCAAGAAGATGATGAGGAAAAGGAAGAAGATGCGATTCCTCTTCACTTCAATCACTTCACTCTACACTTGATGAAGAAGAATTGGAAGAAAAAAGAAGAAACGGATGGAGAAAATGTTGCCTAGGGTTTACAGGAGATGAGTTCATTCAAATGAATTCATCTTAGCTTATAAAAGAGTCCATTTTGCAATTAAGTCCCTTAAACTCCTTTAATTCCAATTCAAGTCAAACGAAAGGTCATTTGATCCATTAGTCGTCGAATCAATTCAAGTCTTATAGGAAAGTTATCGTACTCGTCGAGATACACATGTTGGTATCAAGAGTTTCCGAATTCGATCAAATACGTACAAATCCGTATTTCCGAAAAAGTCCTTGGTTTGCTCATTTGAGCTTCATTTTCATTCAATTCATTTTATAATCTTGTTCACTCTTTCATTAAGCCTAAATTACTCATGGTTAGGCTAATTCAAATCCATTTGGCGATAAATCACCATTAGTTCATTGAAACAGGCTTAATTAGTCTTAAGTTCAATTAATTAGAGTTAATCGTGATTAACTCGGGACGGAGTCTAACAGAATGGGTTATGACCGGTCCACATATATCTAATAAATAATCGCCACGTCTAAGCATTGTGATCGCCCCAAGTCACAAAATCTTAGTAAAAACACTCATCTTCTTTTTTGACATCTTCTTCCCACCGATAGTACCGGATCTTTCTTGCGTCGTTCTCTCTCGACATCTTCTTTCTACTAAGAGCTCGAGATCCTTTCTGCACTGACCAATCTTCTCGTCGCCAATTCTCTCATGGTTAGTCTCTCTCTCACCAAATAATCCTAAATAAAACAATCTCCCTCCCCCCTTAGATGTAGTATAATCCTAATCACTCTATACCTAAATCTGGACCCTTGATCTCCAAATTCTAATTTCAAACCGTAAATCTCCAAATCCTATCCAAACCCTAAGCCCAAAATCACCAAATCTGAGCATATCTACAAGTCCAAACATGACCAAATCATCATTTGGCACGCTTAAATCTTCAATTCATACATAAAATCAGGCCTTAGGGTTCATATGTTTGGATAACTTGAGTTACATTTAAGTGGCAACTCTTCTTTTTTGCAATGAGCCCATAACCAACTATAGGAAATTATTTTTACACTAAGGTAGGTGTTGGCAACCGAATTCCTAAGATCCAAATAAAACCCCTTTGGGAGTCCAATTTGGGTAATTGGGTGCTCACCTAAAACATCGTTTCAGGGCATTCAAACACCGAGGATTAAAGGAACTGTTATCTTAGGATAGTTTGATGATGATGAATTGATAATCACCATAATTTGAGAAAAGTTTTGTGTCTATTTTAATGCAATACATTTTTCTCCTTTTGTATTGTTAATGTGAAAAGAGAATATTAAAGTCGAGTAAGAATTTAGCCCCACCCAAACAAAAACCTTGGGTCCACCACTGATTATGCGAGCTCCATGATGGAGTTCTAAACTCACGAATATATATATATAACGACTTGGACCCACCAAAACTATCCATTTATGGGCTTTAGATACTACCTGCTAGTAGGTCCCGCCAAATCTAAGTGAGGCAAGGATTTAACAAGTTCACTGGTTTTTTTTATATGAATGAGTCAAATTTTATTCTCCTTCCATCTATGGCTAATAAGAGTAGGGATCATCTATGGGGGCCATGTATTAAAAAACTAAACCACTCATAAAAAATGACCCATCTCGTATGAGATTTGGCCCTGCGATTAACTCGAGGAGAGTAAAACACATGAATTGTTTTATAACATTTTATTATTACTTTTTTTTTTATCTTTAGAGGGTTTTGCCAAAAAAATCACCTTAGATGCATACTATATCAAAACGGCTATTTTAGTTGCGGTCGCATGGAGAACACTTCCGGTTTCTTTTGTGTGAAATGAGATGTGGTTGATATCGACCCTCCCCTAAACAGCGACCCTCTGCACATAAAAAAAAAAAAAGTTTTACCGTCATGTTCCTCCTTTCACGGGAAACCCTTTTTTTCATGTGCGAAGGGTTGATATCGATGCACATCTCATTTCAACGAAAAGAAAAAACGGAAGTGGTCCTAGGGCACCACTTCCGTGCGACCACAACTAAAAGGGCCTTTTGGTATGGTGCGCATCTGAGGTAATATTTCTTGGTAAGATCCTTTTATTTTTAGAAGAGATCAAGCTGAAGGTGTGCCCAAGTCATAGTGGAAAGAAATCGACAAGTGAGTGTCATTTACTTTTAACGGTTTAGATTTTAAGAGGACCCCACACAAAGGGAATGACGACCTCTAGTGAGCCTGAACCCATCACTACTATCCAAATTTTGTTATTTATAGTTAAACATGGATTGTTATCTATATTCTAATTACCCAATTATTTTTACTGCTCACTGAAAAAGTCTTGATGGGCCACTTGAGCCCATTGATAATTCTAATCATTGGACATGCTTAATTAGAATATCAGAAATTCTAGTTCCAACTATCAAACCATTGCATCTACAAGAGACTAAGTCAAGATCAGAGGACCATAAAATATACTTGTACTTTGACATGAAGTAGATAAAAGTTATAAATGATTGATTATTTATGGATTATTGACTTATAGGTAATATTGTCTTAAATTTAAGTGAATGGATGTTAATCTTGCGGTTGTGATGCAGTACAAAGTTAAGCTCGAATTTTTTTTTCCTGTAAATTGATACTATCACATGTCTGTAGAACAGTGCAGTGGCCTAATCCTGCAGGGGTAACATCTCATATTTTTGATCCATGATATCAGGGGGAGAATGTAGGGTCCACCTCTGGGGAGGAATATTTAGATCCAACGTATCTTTTCTTATGTTTGAGAATGAGCCCTCCCAAGATCAATAATCATAAACCCCCCGATTGATCACATGTCAAATTTAACTTTGTGGCTTTCATTAATGTTTTAAGATACGTATCATGGGTGGATGTCCATAAGAGATGAGTTAGGGTTAGAATCCTATTGTAATTAGGTTCCTCAATGAAGATGAGGTTACTTTGCCTATAAATAGCTTCATCCCTATTACTCTCTCTCTCCCTCTTAGTGCTTTATTTTACAACACGTTATAAGCATGAAGATCTAGGAGAAAGAATAAAACCTTAGTCTTCTTGTTCTGTACAAAACCCGAAATAGAGGAGAAAGTTGACCTTGTGCGGATTCCTTGCGCAATATTCTTTCTCTATGCGGATTCTTTCTCTGCGGATTTCCATTGTGGTTTCCTTCCCTGCACGGATTTCCTGTGCAGATTCCCTGCACCCTGCGCTGCTATTTCTCAGTGTTCATCACCGCCGAAACTTCATATTGCGATATCTCGGTCATTCGGACTCCGATCGACAATCTGTTTGTTCCTACGGAGTCCTTGAGAGCAAATCTACGCAGCACCAATAGCAAAAGGGCAATCCAGCGGTTCTAAAAAGGGTGGTAATTTTCCTTCAAATATACTAAGTGGTATCTAAATCATCCTTAAATTCAATTTATTAGAATTCATGCTAATAAATATAGTTTTGGATGCTTGTTTACAGTAATCAATGGTGTTTGTTTACTTTTCATTATCTTATATGCTTTATTTTTAATGAATTGAATTTATCAATACTATTTATATGAATGGATCACACAGTTGAACCAGGCGTCCTAAATTTGAACCCGAAGTTCACTGATATATTGGCCAGCAGTCTTAGAAGTTTGAATACTGATATGAACATGTAGATTCATATCCATAGATCAAACTTAAAGTTTTTTTTTATTTAAATCTAGATAAACTATATCTTGTGATAAGGCCATGAAATTAAGCATGAATATTTGACATTCCCAGAAGTTCTGATCCATACTTGAAACATCGTTAGAATCAGAAGTTCTACTTCAATCCTGAAGATTTGACAGAACCGGAAGTTCTGCTTCAAACCGAAAAATTCAACAGAACCAGTAGTTCTAATTTATGTGATGAACTTGAAGTTCTAAATCAAGCATGAAGTCTTGACAGAACAAGCAGTTATGATTCTTAAAGTTGAGAACTTGATGTTCTAACTTTCATTAGCCAATTTATTTGTCATGGTTAATCCCTTCCTTATTTTATTTTGGATGTTAAGGTTTCGTTTCTTACCATTAATTTTATATAACTTTTATTATAGTTTGTGCATGATGTCAGACCTGGCAAAACTTGATTTTAAAGCACTTAATATTCATGGGGACAATTACTTATCCTGGCAACTGGATGCAAAAATCCATTTGCAATCCAATAAGCTTGGAGATGCCATAAAAGAGGGTAATAAGATGTCCCAGGAGGGCAAGGCGTCAACCCTCATCTTCTTATGCCATCATATACATGACGACCTCAAAAAATGAATATCTAACTGAAGAAGACCCAACGGGTCTCTAGAAATCCCTAAAGGATAGGTATGATCACCAAAATATGGTCATATTACCAATTGCTTAGAGTGAATGGCTAAACTTGAGATTCCAGGATTACAAAACAGTATTTGAATATAACTCTGCCCTCTTCAATATTGTTTCTCGTTTAAGATTGTATGGTGAAAAAGTTACGGAAGAGCAGATGTTGGAGAAAACATTATCCATTTTTCACGCCTCGAATGTGCTGCAACAACAGTTTTTCCAAATATTCAGACCTTATCTCTTGTCTCTTAGTCGCTGAACAAAATTGCAAAGTGTCGATGACAAATCATAACTCCAGACGAACTGGATCTTCAGTAATTCCCAAAGCAAATGCCAATTTTAGTTTAAGCAAAGGCAGAGGAAGGGGGCGTGGAATACATAATTCCTCCAGTGGAGGTGGAAGAAATAACTCTCTCTAAGCGAGGTGGTTTTAGAGGTCCTGCTCCCCCATCCAAAATTCAAGAATCACCAGAAGTGGTCTGCTCCCCAGCAAAAGAACAATCAGAATAAGAATCCACCGGCTAATCCTACCCACCATCCTGATGACACGTATGATTACTCCATCTCCCTCCACATGCCCACTCCTTCAACATCTGTGGCACGTGTCATCAGGACGGTGGGTAGAATTAGCCGGTGGATTCTGATTCTGATTGTTCTTTTGCTGAGGAGCATACCACTTCTGGTGATTCTTGAATTTTGGACGGGGAAGGGGACCTCAAAAACCACCTCGCTTGGAGGATTATTTCTTCCACCTCCACTGGAGGAATAATATCTTCCACGCCCCCTTCCTTTACCTCTGCTTGAACAAAAATATGCATTTGCTTTAGGAATTATCGAAGATCCAGTTGGTCTTGAGTAATGGTTTTTCATCAACCCTTTGCAATTTTGTTTAGCGACTTAGAGACAAGAGATAATGTCTGAATATTTGGAGAAACGTCGCTATTGATACATTTGCAAGAGCACATTCAAGGCATGAAAAGTAAATAATGTTTTCTCCAACATCCGTTCTTCTGTAATCTTTTCACCATACAATCTTAAACGAGAAATAATACTGAAGAGGGCGGAGTTATATTCAGATATTGTTTTGTAATCCTGGAATCTCAGGTTCAGCCATTCACTCTGAACAACTGGTAATATGACCATCTTCTGGTGATCATACCTATCCTTTAGGGATTTCCAAAGACCCACTTGTAGGCACCTCATTTTAGCACCCTATGAGGGGTAATTCAGTCCACCTATTTAATGATGTCATGATTAGGTCCCGAGTCAAAGATCACCTATCATTTCTAGACCTCTGATCGCCCTGGGAATTTGCTCATTGCGATCTGCTCGTTGAGGGCTTTCCGTCCATTTATAGAACTTTGAGATCCGCCGAGCGGATAAAAAATAGTAACAACGGGCCCCGTACTCTCCGGGGTGCCCCTCCTGAAACGTCACCTATTGTCTCTAGACCCCTGATCACCTCGGAAGTTGGCTCATTGCGATCTACTTGTCAAGGGCTTTCCGTCCATATATACACGCATACGGGTACCTACTTATTCTGCACGGCTTCCCAATTCAGGTCTCATCACATGCACTTTTGTCACAAACACTCACTTGTTCACACCCTATCACCTCATGCATGCTTTTGTTACTAATGCCTTTTGGTTGAATGCAGGACATGTTACACATTGTTTTGTTTCAGGATTCGATCAGATATGTCACCCCATACACTGGGGCATTTTTATATATGCACCTACATAAACATGCCTCGCACCCCTCCTTGATTAACCCTTGATCCAAAACCCCACGCAGATACCCTATTTTGTGCACGACTCCTCTCGAAACGAGATATACCATTAGTCAGGAACTGATCGCCCCTTTTGTTTCAGATTAACTAGCGACGATATACCTCTAGTATTTATGCTGGTTATGTATTGTTTCATGCTATATAAACTGTGGATGTGTTGTGGATATCTTTTGATATCAATTTCTTGTTTGCTCTACTCACATTCTTGATTTTGTGAAACGAAACAGGATCAGTCATAATGCTAGGTCGCCCAGCTCATTCGTTCGGCCCACGCAACAACCATTCTCCACCCGGATGCCGCCGCCACGTGCCAGCCTTCGATAATGCCCCCGAGGAACTGAAGGGTGGATTAGATTACATAGCTGAGGAGAGACTCAGGTTCCGACATGAGCACCAGGCAGAACTCGAGTGGGATTATGCTTGTGTCATAAAATATGAGGGGCGAATTAGTTGGAAGCTCGCAGGCACTAAGCGGGCCCGCTTTAACCTGTTCTTTGAAAAGTACAGCAATATCTGCAGGATATATAAGGATCTCTGCACTTCCGTGGAAGCAACACTGCGTGCGCTTTTCGATTACGAAGGCACGATTGAAAACCTCCCATCCTTCACGATGGGGCTGCTGAGAGCAAAACTCTTTGAACTAGTCGACTTCAATGCTAGGCATGCCCAATGGGAATCGAAGATAGTGGCATTAGTGCCTGCCCGCATCGAAGACTTCAACACAATACAGCGGAGGATGAGGAGGGCAGCCCCTCTTGCTTTCACATGCGAGCATGGTATCGAAGCTGGGATCCACCGACAAATGGAGACATACTTAGTGGGGCAGAACCTGACACTGTGTGCCCTCATGACCCCCATTGCTGATGGCTACGCAGACATGTACGGCCGGATTCGAAGTGACTACGACCGCATGAGGGAAGACCCGATGAACCTAGTGAAAGCTCACGAAGATCTGGCGGTATGCGCCATTGAGATGAAATCAATCAGCAGGAACTTCCGAGCCCCAAACGGAATTCCCCCCATTTGAACCAACAGAAGTAGCGATGCAGTAGTTACCTCCATTAGTTCATTCATTGTTTAGTTCATTCATTCATTGCCGTCTTTAGGAAACTATTTGTTCACGCTAGGATTCATTTTGTTTATGTTTTTGATCGGAGGTAACCCCTAGGGTTTGGAACCAAGATGTTACTCATTTGTTTATAACTACGATTTATTAATAAGAGTGTTTAGTTTAGGTATGAATGGGCTCCCACTATTTATCTTTTATTCTTTCTCCTTGCATGTGGTTGGACGGATTTCTCTTATTTTCTTTTATCTCTATTGATTGTCGTGGTGATGGATGATTGATGATCATTACAGTAGGATGATGTCGAGGGAACACCTCGCACTAGCATTTTAATTCAGTCTGCATCATACTTATAACAAACATGCTAGACTTCATCATCACATGCATAACATACACACTTGGTACGTTTATGTACTAATCTAGCCGCGGGGCGGGGTACTGCTCCCTTCTTTCTTTCCAATCAGGAGTTACTACAGGTGAAAAGGCGAGGGCCACTGCACCGAAAGGAACATGATCCATGAGGTAAGTATCGCTAAACCCAGAACCCCAGCTGCATTTCTTTCCAACACGTGCCTTTTCATTGACATTATTACTGAAACATACGCTTTCAGAATCCTGCTTTAACACTTTGTACACCCCCCAAGTAGGATGATCCACCTTGTAGGCATTTGATTTTGGATGGACAATGGAACACACGAGGTGAGACCCTCTAAGCACTCTCGCATATCACTTGATCAGGCTCAATCCAAAAAGAGACCAAATTGACTGAGTGGCCTAGAACAGTCTCACCTCGATCCTCTTAAACCGTTTGACCTCACCCTCATAGGCCGCTACTCTCATGAACCTAAAGGCTCAAGCGGAGACATGAGTATGTGTCTACTTATCTTTGGAGAACAATTCTGTATGTGCCGTCTTCCTAAGAGGGGCATACTGTAGGCACCTCAATTTGGCACTCTATGAGGGGTAATTCAGTCCATCCTATTTAATGATGCCATGATTAGGTCCCAAGTCAAAGATCACCTATCATTTTTGGACCTCTGATCGCCCTAGGAATTTTCTTATTGCGATCTACTCATCGAGGGCTTTCCGTCCTTATGTAGAAATCTGAGATCCGACAGGAGGATCGAAAATAACAACAGCGGGTCTCGTATTCTTCGGGGCACCCCCTAAAAAGTCACCTATTGTCTTTAGACCCTGATCACCCCGGAAGTTGGCTTGTTACGATCTACTCGTCGAGGGCTCTCCGTCCATATATAAAACTCTGAGATCCGATGAGCGGATCGAAAAATCATAACAGCGGGTCCCACACTCCAAACGCGCCTGCATGAAAAATCACCTACCATTTCTATACCTCTGATCATCTTGAAAATTAGTTTATCGTGACCTACTCACTGAGAGCTTTCCGCCGATGTGTAGAACGTAGAAATCTAGCGAACGGATCAAAATCTACGAAGCCTGGGCCCTAGCGATGATAACCCGACCAAACTCCATTGAACCCCACCTTCTGGGCCCGAACCAATTCCTTTAGTCCAAACCGAGCCCAAACCCATCTATTCTGAACCAAACCTGAAGCCCAACCTAAACTCAACCTAGACCCGACCTAGCCCGCCTAGCCCATCACCTGCATGGGAGAGGAGAGTCCACGAGATCTGGACCCTCCCCTCCCCCTTAATATCGATCTCTCTCTCCCACTCCCTCTTCCGCCAGAACTCTCCCTCATCTCTATCTCTCCCAGCGCAGATTTCCCCCCAGATTTCTCTCTTCCTCTCTATCTCTAATGCTTTCTCGAGTCTCCCTCTCACGGAGGACAACTCGAGTCTCCCTCTCACGGAGGACAACTCTCTTCCCTCTCTGTCTGCTCTCTCTCTCCCTTTCTCTCTCTCTCTCTCTCTCTCTCTCCCCCATCTATCTCTCTTCTCCATTCCCATCGCACCAGGAAGCCATCACTGCGCCCATCATCCTCCATCCCTCAGAACCCCCACGCTCCCCATCTGGATCCTCTATTCTTCATCTTCATCTCCCCAACGCAGACCTCTCTCTCTCTCTCACGCCCATCTCCCTCTCCGTTCATCTCCTTCCGCAGCAGCGCCCCACATCGCTGACCATCGTTCTCCCCTGTACGCAGCACCTTCTTCCTCCTCTTTCTTTTCCCTTATTTTTCTTTTTGTTTTTTTTTCTTTCTCCCTCCTCTCTCCATCTCACAGCCACCCTTATGCATCTCTATCTCCCCACCTCATCTCCTTACTGCACATGCACACACCCGTCTGCTACACCACAACCCACCTTCCCTTCACTGCGCACAGCACCGACCACACCAGTGCACGCCCCCCGCCTTCTTCTTCCACCTTCCCCTGCATTGCACTCCACTGCACATTCCCTCTTTCCTCTATTTTCTTCTCTTCTTCCTCCCTCTTTTCTATTCTTCCTTTCCCCTACGCCTGCTTCTCTCTCTCTGTCTCTCTCTCTCTCTCCCTCTCTTCCTTTTCTTTTCTTTCCTTCTCTTCTTCCATTCAGCATTCCAATTAGCCACTAGTGATGATTATCAAACTAAATGCGGAAGCTACAAAAAACAATCTCCACAAAGCATGCACTATAACATAATGATTTATAGTGGTTTGGCCTTAATGCCTACATCCACTACCGGCTTGTGCTCCTACACCCCACCGGATTTCCACAATCTATGCTTTTTAATAGGCTAAACAATAACCTTTACATTATGCTTTCCAAAGCTAAGCAATAACCTCTTACACTATGCTTTTCTTAGGCTAAGCAATAACCTTTGCAACAAAAAAAGTTGGTTATCTTTCTAAGTAGTGTCTAGAATACACTTGATGGAGATACAATTTTAGCTCAATACAATGCCTCTTAATTAGGCGGATATGAAAGTGAAAATCTAATTTACACACACACTATGAATGGAAAGATGAATGCACAATGTATATGTATGATGTCCTCAATCAATTTGAAAATAAAAGCTCATAAATGTATATCAAAGGCTTTTAAAAGTTTTAGCTCATAAAAACATTTATGATTGAGGAAAGAATGCTAATCACATGTTAAAAATAACTCGTAAAGATATACCAAACAAGTTGTGAAATTCTAAGAACAAAACATGTGATGCATAAGGATTTCAATCAAATTAACAATGTAGCTCAATATATGTATGCTAAAAGAATTTGAAAGTGTAAAACATAAAAATAGATTTGATTGAAGTTAAGGGACAAATCATATGTAATTAAAAATTCAACTTGAAAATGATATACCTATTAATGTTAAGCAAGTTGTGAAACTTTAAAACAAAAGTACATATGATTTGTGAAGTTGTTGAATCCAAAACATAAGATAGATTTGAAAGTGATTTTCTTATGATGAAAAATAACAACTAAAGATTCAACCAAGTATAGGAATCATGTTATATATAATTTCAAAGATGTTTTCAATAACATGATTTACTTAGATATACCAATTTGAATACTACTTGGTTTGAATCAAGGTGATGTATCCAAAATAATAAATCAATTCAAAATATATACATGTTAAGGACACAACAAATCATAGTTTATCATGCTAGAAAAGATTTACCAATAATTAAAGAAAAGCATGAAAACATATGATTAGGAAAAGTAAAGCTTACTTAGTGATTTAACTCAATGGAAGCAGGCTTTAGCTTTCCAAATGACCCCTATCATCCTTTAACTCATTCCCCTTTGATTGGCCTCAAAACATCTCAAGTAGGACCTCTTAGTTCCCTCATTTTTGAAACGAATGAACTTGCTTTTATACTTAAAAAATGAGTTTCTGTGAGTCCCCGGTCGACATGCACCTTTCCCCGGTCGACTTGGGCTCAACGGTCATAAATCCGACCGTTTGAAAAAGAGCTCAATGGCTCTATTCCCGGTCGACCTGCAGACACTGGCCACACTGCAGGTCGACCCGGGCTTGGGGTCATTTTCCCCTAAAATTGCATAATTCAAAGTATTTCTTTGAGGGGAATTTTGGGCCAATGAGTCAAGCTTGGAATCATGATTTAAATCAAAACAAGAGGTTTAAAAACATGAAACATAAAAAGCCTAAAAAATGATTTGAAAGATTTAAAACATATGCTAGCTTGATTTATAAAACATGATTTCAAATTTAAATGCATCCAGGTTTAAAATCAAAACATGCATGAACCAAGATTTCTACAAGTCTTAAAAACAATGCATGTGTAAATCAAGATTTTCTAAATCAATGCATGTGTGAAAATTCAAATGATGCTACAATGATAATGCATCGATCAAATTGCAATATACAAAATCCCTAACACTCTTCTCCCTCTTTCCTTTTATTTTCCTCTTCTTCTTTCCTTCCCTTCTTCTTCCCCCACTGCCTCCACTTCTCTGCAATACCTGTCATTCTGCACACGCCTCACCCACCGTGCCCATCTTCACCTCACTCCTTCACTGCACACCCACTTCGCTACACCCCAGTCATCACACAGCTCACCCATTGACATCTAGCCTCACCACCCGCCATACCAAGTATCAACCCAACGTGCACCCGAACCTGGTTATGAATTCACCTATCCAACCCAATCAAGCCAACTGACCGACTTATCCAATTTATTCCTTGACTTGTCAACCCGCTTATAACTCACTATATTCATCGAATCCATGCATGTATAGATCCCTACCATTTTCTTTTCTTGCGCTGAAATTTAATTTTCTAGTCATTATTTTTATAAATGATTCACACATTCATGCATCTAATATGCTCATGTACCTAGGTAAAATTTCCATTTTACCGTTTATTCCAACTTTGTTCAAACATGCTCATGCATTAAAATATGCCCATGCATTGTAATCATGTTCCATCTTATTTCTTTATTTTGTTCTCTTTATATAAATTAGGACTACATTTCTACTTATCTGTTCATTTGGTTTTCTTCATAAAAATTAGTATTGCATAATTCATAAAAAAAAGAAGAAAAAACAAAAAGAACAAACATTAAAAGAACAAAAACAAAAAGAACAAGAATAGAAAAGAACAAAAGCAGAAAAGAACAAAAAAGTAGAATTCTAAGTATTAGATTAATTAAAACAATTAGGTTAGGTTTAATAATTAATTTCTCTCTCCTCCTCCCCTCTCATTAGGATTAGGAAATTTTACATCATTTAGGTTAATTATTAAATAAAAATTAGTAATCTATCTCCTTCTCCTCCTACCCTTTCATTAGGATTAGAAAAAAAATTAGTTTAGGAGATTTTAGGCTTTATAAACAAAAGCAAAAAAAAAAAAGAAAAAGAAAAATAATAATATGAAAAAAAGACTAAAAACAAAGTAAAAGATATTAAAAACCAAAAAATATTAATAAACTGGAGTTAGAAATTAAATAGTAGTTTAGGCTAACCAGGTCAGATCCCTGACATAGATCTAGGTCCCCCCCTAGCTAGGTTAGACTACTTTTAGTTTATTTCATTTTAATAAGTTAGGTCCCACTCTCTCCGGGCCCCGCTAAGAGACCGAGAGAGCGGATGAGGGCGGTCAGGATCCTAGGATAGGGTAGAAATCCATTTAGGGAAATGTATTAGTTAGAATAAATCCAAGTAGAAGTTCCCCTAGTTAGGTTCTTCTAGCCCCAACAAACCAAACCCAAAAATATTTTCTTCTCTTTTCCTTTACCTCCGGTGCCAAATATTCATTTGAACTCAAAGATTAAAGGGAATGAAGGCTTATTCCGAGAACCTGAATTAACGAGGATGACGAGATGAGACAAGTGATTTCAAACACCCTAATATCAGTTTATTTACTTTCGGTTCGTCATCGGCCACCCTCAATCAGTCCCAGCCCATCTTCGGCCATTTTTTACTTACTTCCGGCCCATCATCGGCCATGCACTTCTATCATTTTTTCGTTTGCATCTTTTCTTTGATTCGAAGAATTAGCCTTTAAACCCTAGGCTATCAAAGGTCATTGAAGTAGGTACCCGGGAACGAGGCAGATCCTCTTTTAAATATTTGGCACCTTCCCTCTATTTTTTCTTAATTTATTTCCATTTTTTATTTCATTTACCCTCTAGGATACTTGGATTTAACTTTAATTAGTCAACATGGCCCTAAATGTTGATTTCCCCTGCCTAGTTCACTATGACCCTACTTTGAGACCCATAATTCGACCCAAATTTAACCTAAATTGAAAGACTCAAATTAAGTGACGAGACAACCATCGTGTGTCGTCGGTGGTACATTAGACGAGAGAAGAACCCATCCCATTTTCTTCCGCTCTCTTTCGACTTTCGTCGAAGGACGGTGTTACGGCCATATCCGTAAGTGACGATCGTGATCTGTCGATTTTGAGGGTAGTCGGAATCCTCATTTTCAATGTAAAATTTTTAATATCTCATATAGTTAATTGGCGATTTCCCTCCACGGCGGGATCAAAATTCATTTCCGACAGCTGGGTCTTCATTGGATAGATATTCATTTTTGAGGTCGTCATGTATATGATGGCTTAAGAAGGTGAGGGATGACGCCTTGTACTCCGGGGACATCTTATTATCCTCTTTTATGGCTGCTCCCAGCTTTTTGGATTGCAAATGGATGTTTGCACCCAGTTGCCAGAATAAGTAATTGTCTCCATTAATATTAAGTGCTTTAAAATCAAGTTTTCCTAGGTTTCACATTATCCATGAACTGTAATAAAAGATATATAAAATTAATGGTACGCAGATGATTAACAATGTAAAAGAAACGAAACCTTAACATCCAAAACAAAATAAGGAAGGAATTAATCATGATAAATAAGTTGGCCAATGAAAGTTAGAACGTCATGTTCTCTATTTTAAGAATAAGAACTGCTGGTTCTGTCAAGACTTCATGCTTGGTTTAGAACTTCAGGTTCATCGCATGAATTAGAACTACTGGTTTTATCGAAGTTTTTGGTTTGAAGCAAAACTTCCAATTCTGTCAAATCTTCAAGATTGAAGTAGAACTTCTGGTTCTAACAATGTTTCGAGTATGGATTAGAACTTCTGGTTCGTGCTTAATTTCATGACCTTATCACAAGATATAGTTTATCTGGATCTGAATAAAAAAATTTAAGTTTGATTTATAGATATTAATCTACAGGTTTTTATTAGTATTCAAACTTCTAGGATTGCTGGTTAATAGATCAGTAAACTTCGGGTTCAAATTTAGAACTTGTGGCTCTACTTTGTGATCCATTCACATAAATAGTATTGATAAATTCAATTCAATAAAAATAAAGCATACAAGATAATGAAAAGTAAACAAACACCCTGATTACTGTAAACAAGCATCCAAAACTAAATTTATTAGCATGAATTCTAATAAATTGAATTTAAGGATGATTCATATAACACTTAGCATATTTGAAGGAATAATATCACCATTTTATGAACCGCTGGATTGCTCTTTTTCTACTGGTACCGCGTAGATCTGCTCGCAAGGACTCCGTAGGCGCAAACAAATTGCCGATCGGAGTTCGGATGGCTGAGATATCGCAATCTGGAGTTTCGGCGATGATCAACACAGGCTGCAGGGAATCTGCATAGGAAATCCGTGCAGGGAAGGAATCCATAATGGAAATTAGCACAGAGAATCTGCGCAGAGAAGGAATATGCGATGAGAAGGAATACTGCGTGGGGTTGGCTTTCTCCTATCTTCGGGTTTCGTGCAAAACAAAAGACTATAATATGTTGTAAAATAAAGCACATTTATTTTTATATTATCTCAAATGTGTACAAATACAAGGGTGGAATCCTATTTATAGGCAAAGTAGCCGCCTCCTCATTAAGGAACCCTAATTACAATAGAATTCTAACCCTAACTCATCTCTTGTGGGCATCCACCGATGATACATATCTTATAACACTTCATTAAATGTTTAGGGGTGGATGCAAAGATGAGACCAAATGTATACAACTTATCAACATGTAAGTTTGTTGACGAAGAAACCAACTTTTAAGTTTGTTGAAACGAGAAAGAGAAGAAGATGAATACTCACAGTACAATCCAGGAGAGAATCCAATGAAGTACGAATGCAATGAAAGAGAAGTAATCCCAGATTCCTTTTCTTTTCTCTTTCTCTTGTGTTCTCTTTATATAGAAAAAAAAAATTCAGGTCGAGCCAGTTCTCATATTGAAGACAACATCTACTACTGCTAGGAGAGTTCTTTTCTTGGAAATTAATGACAACTCATTGCTGCAATTAAATTTCTCTATATATGTATTAAATCATCAATCGCACCAATTGAAGCCAAGAAACATGTATAGAAATATTTCTATTTTCGTGATCCTACCAAGACAGTTACAATCTCAAAATAAACAAATGTATCCCAAGAAACTGGACCCACAACTATTGGTCTTTGGGTTGGAGATACGATCTGTTGGCGCCCCCCCCCCCCCAAAAAAAAATCAATGATCATAAATCCCTTGATCTCATATCCCATTGTGAGGTCAGTTCATACAGGTCAAATTTAACCTGTTGGCTTTCATTCTTGATGCCTAAAAACACAAAATTCACAAGGAGCAGATAGTACTAATTTATGAAGCACTTATCAAAGCAACTATCATGACACTTCAACCATCGTTTTAGTTCATAGAGGGAGAGAGAGAATTGAATTAAAGAAAAAACATGGAGAAATCAGAAAGAGGAGAACGATAAAAACAAAGGAAACTCACACAACGCAATTAGGAGAGAGAGTGTGTGGGGATCGTCTCATGGACCGAAGCGGCAAGAGGAGTCGACTAGGGTCTCGGCCACGTTCATGGATCTACCAACACGCTCGCCCCCGCACCTTTTCGGTTTCAGCATCCCTTTCCGCTGGTTTCGGTAAAAGCTTGTTTGTCTTACTTCGGCTATACCAAAGCCATGCCCATTTCGGTATCGGTTGTGCATTTGTAGCTGCGCCGTAAGCCACCCAACCAAGGCAGGGCCTGACCGCCACGGTCCATATAGGGACACATGGCGGGGTGTGAGCACGCGCTGATGGGACAGATACATCATCCTAGCCGTCCGCCCATGCCAAGTTCCTGACAGGGTCACATCCATTGGCCACACCCCCATCAGGACACAGCCCAAGAAGGAGATCCGATGGGACTTCAGCCGCCATCAAGTCAGGGCAAGATCAGGTCCAATGTGACTGGCATTTAATGCAGTATGGGCTGATCGAACCCTCATTAAATGCAATGTGAGCTGTGATGGACCCTCATTAATGACTCTATTGGGCTGATAGGACCCCAGCAATCACTTCTTTAGGCCCACAGACACGGGCACCAAGGAATTTTCCCATATAAGGTAATCAACCACCCAAAGGTGAGGTACGCATTCTCTTACATGCAACCAGACACCTCTCTCTCTCTCTCTTCTCCGATCAATTACCTGCACTAACTTAAGCATCGGAGAGCCCTGTGTTGCCCCCAGCCAGGGTCCTTTGACTGTTCTCTTCTCCCCTTTTAGGTCCCTTAAACACGCAGTTCCTCCTCGAGTTCTTTGAATAAGTCCTTGAAGGCATCCCATCCTTGTGAGTATATTTTTTGCACTTACAATTGGCGCCGTCTGTGGGGAACAATTTGCATAATCTTCCCTATCACCATGACGAGGAGAGCTGCGAAAGGCGGAGAGACTTCCAAGGCAAAGCGTGCAGGGCCGTCCTCTGACCTCCTCCTTGCCAAGAAGAGGTCTGGGAAGGAACCAATCACAGAGGCCTACGTCGAGCATGATCTCGTCCGAATCGACGTTCAGGAGCATAACCTTCGCTCGGAGTCTGCTCTCCGGAGGGGAGACACTCATCAGCAGCCAGGGGGAGGTCTCCTGATGGATCGGGATCAGCGGAGCAAGTCTCCAGTGGTCGACGGATCACACCTCTCTGATCAGATGGAGGATGCTGAGGATGAAGACTACAATCCTGATGATGACTTTGACTCCACCCTTGAGGAGATTAGGGCACAGAATGAGGCCATCAAAGAGAAGGACGCTCTGATTCGCCAGCTCCAGCAGCAGCTGGAAAGAGCTACGAGTTCAGCAAGGCAATAGCAGCAGTCTCAGCAGCATCAGTCGCGGCAGCAGCAGCAGTCACGGCAGCAGCAGCGGTCGCGGCAACAACAGCAGTCGCAGGCGTGACCGAACTCGAGATGAAGGCTCAAGCACCAGCCGCAGCTACTCGAGGAAAGCATCGGAAACCATCCCAGAGAGCAAATTTAACAACCAGGAGTGGTTGGACGAGCGCATTAGGCGGACAGTCTAGCACAACCTCGAGGTGGCTGGCCTCAACCGAGACTAACGAGAAGCCTACGAAACTATTGACCTCGGTACATCCCCCTTCTCTCGCGACATCAGAAGATACCCCCTGCCGAGGAAGTTCACCGTACCGAGGTTCGTCACTTATGACGAGACCTCGGATCCAGCTACACATCTCAGGCACTTCTCTCAGAGGATGTCTGTTTGGGGGGACGAGGGCCATCTGAATTGTCGAGTCTTTTCCTCCAGTTTGGGTGACCTCCCTTTAAAGTGGTTCTGTGGGCTCCCGGAGGGGTCCATTTCGAGTTGGCAGCAGCTCCAGCAGTCCTTCATGAAGAAGTTTCAGGCCTATAGAATATTGCCGAAAACGGATGAGGATATTATGGCCCTAAAGATGAAACAAGGGGAGAACGTCACTCAGTTCGCGAAGCGGTTCTGGACGGTCTACAGCCAGATCGAGAACTCCAAGGACGAGGTGGCCATCTTCGCATTTCAGAACGTCTTGCTGCCAGACAGCGACCTTCGCAAAGATCTGGCTAGGAACCCGGTGTCTTCCATAGCGGCGCTCATGTCCATAGTCAACCGCTACATCGCCCAAGAGGACGACCAGGTTCGAGCTCGGGAAAACCATAGGGCCGCGCAGAAAGACCGAGGTGAAAAGCCCTCAAAGAAAGATAAGGGCCCGTCCCGAAGAGATGAGCCAGACAGACGCTGGGCGTCAGCTAGCTCGGCAAGGGCTCGGGCATTCACCTCGGCAAGAGGCAAAAAGTCCAGGCTGTCCGAGGATGCATATCGGGCAGTTAACACGATCTTTAAGGAGCCTATCCATAGGATCATGTACAAGATTAAATCAAGGCCATACTTCAGCTGGCCGGAGCCAATGAGAGGCAATCCCTCTTCCCGGGATCAGACCAGGTTTTGTGCGTACCACAAGGAGAGCGGCCACAAAACTGAGGAATGTAGGATATTGCGGTCACATTTGGAAAAGCTTGTCCAAGAAGGACACCTGCAGGAGTTCGTCAAGGCAGACACCAGGGCCGACACCCAAACTCCGCGCCGAGACGAGAGGGGCCACGACAGCGACGGGTCGAAGAAAATCATCAGCGTTATCCACTTAGCTCCCCCACCTAAGGGTAGTAACCGAGCACGTGCCGAGGCCAGGCGTTCCTCCCACAGTGAGCGGGTCATGACCACCAAACTCGGCTCAGCTCTGAAGAGGGCTCGGAGGGAGCGGCCCGAAATCAGGTTCTCAGATGCAGACTTGAGGGGGTCCAGCTTCCCCACAACGACCCGCTGATCGTCACTCTGAAACTGGATTGCTCTGAGCAAGGCGTGAAGGACTGCACCGTGCAAAGGGTCCTCGTAGACCCCGGTAGTTCAGCCGAGATCCTCTATTTCGATGGTTTCCGAAGGATGGGCCTGACGGAGAAGGATCTGCAAGAGGCCCGGATTCCCCTCATCGGCTTCAGCGCCAAGCCAGTGTGCCCCAAGGGAAAGGTGACGTTTAGGGTTGAAGTCGGTGGCGCATCCGTCGTGACAACCTTCTTGGTGGTCGACGCACTCTCACCCTATAATGCTATAGTGGGCAGGTCTTGGCTCCACGGTCTGGATGCAGTCCCTTCCACTCTCCACCAGAAGCTGAAATTTCCGTTGGAAGGGAAGAATGGCAGAATAGAGATTGTCACAGTCCGAGGATATCAGCAGACAGCCAAGCAGTGTCTGACGGCCGCGGTGTCCGGAGAGAGAGAGCCCAAGGAGGTCAACATGGCCGAAATGGAGAAGAAGCTAAACGAGGTCGGCCAGGATCCGGAAAAGAAGAGCGTGGAGGACCTGACCGAGATCAGGATCGACCCAAAAGATCCGGAACGGTTCTTCCTGCTCGGCAGTCAGCTCGGGGAGCCAGAGAAGTCCGAGCTGGTCCAGTTCCTGTCGCAGAATAAAGATGCCTTCGCCTGGACGCCTCAAGAGATGCCCGGCATTGACCCCGAGGTAATATGCCATAAATTGAATGTGGACCCTAACCATAAACCTGTGATGCAGAGAGCTCGCAGGACTGGGGTGCCTCAAACCGAGGCCGTGGTCGAGGAGGTGGACAAACTGCTCGAGGCTGGCGTGATCAGAGAAGTCCAGTATCCTACCTGACTAGCCAATATCGTGGTCGTCAAGAAGAAGACTGGCAAGTGGAGGGTGTGCGTCGACTTTACTGACCTCAACAAGGCTTGCCCTAAGGACAACTTCCCTCTGCCCGAGATCGACCAGATGATCGACGCCACTGCCGGGCATGACAGAATGAGCTTCCTCGACGCTTATCGCGGTTGTCACCAGATACCGCTGTATGGGCCGGATGAAGAGAAGACAACCTTCATAACATCCAGGGGCACCTATTGTTATAAGGTGATGCCGTTCGGGCTGAAAAATGCAGGAGCTACCTATCAGAGACTTGTAACCAAGATGTTCCATGATCAGCTCGACAAGACTGTTGAGCTCTACATCGACGATATGGTGGTCAAGTCCAAGCAAGCGCAGAACCATTTGGCAGACCTGGCTGAGGTCTTCGCCACTCTGAAGAGGTTCAAGCTCAAACTCAACGCCTCCAAGTGCGCCTTTGGTGTCGGTTCCGGCAAATTCTTGGGAAGCTTGGTCACACGCAGGGGGATTGAGGCAAATCCAGATCAGATCTCGGCTATCCTCAGAGTGCAGAGTCCCACCTCGGCTAAGGAGGTCCAAAAGCTAACCGAAATGGCAGCCGCGCTGAATCGATTCATCAGTCGATCTTCAGATAAGTGCCGGCCTTTCTTTCAGCTTCTTAGGAATAATTTTAAATTTCAATGGACTCCGGAATGTGACCAGGCCTTGCAGGAGCTCAAGGCCTATCTTTCTTCACCCCCTCTATTGTCAACTCCAATTCACGGAGAATTTTTGTACTTGTATCTGGCGGTCTCGGACCATGCGGCGAGCTCGGTCCTCATCCGAGAAAAGGATAAGGTCCAAAAACCAATCTATTACACGAGCAAGACCCTCATTGATGCCGAGACCAGGTATTTGCCACTAGAGAAGCTCGCGCTGGCATTCGTTAGTGCCTCGCGGAAGCTCTCTCATTACTTCCAAACTCACACCATAATGGTTGTTACGGAACATCCACTTAAGTCTGTGTTCAAGAAAGCGGACTTTTCAGGACGAATTTCCCGATGGGCTGTCGAGCTCGGGCAGTATGAAATCCACTATCAGCCCAGGACAGCGATCAAGGCCCAAGTGCTGGCAGACTTTCTCGTAGAGTTCACTTCGAGTTCGGCACCAATCCAGCTCTGCACCGAACTGGGGGGCATGGGGCATGAGGCGCTCACGGGCTCTGAACCATCACAAGGCCAAGCCCTCGCCCCAGTTTGGAGAATCTTCGTCGACGGGTCCTCCACCTCGAGAAGAGCCGGTGTAGGAGTTGTCCTCCAATCTCCAAAAGGGCTGGTCATCGAGCAGGCTCTGACCTTGGATTTCAATGCGTCGAACAATAAAGCTAAGTACGAAGCCCTATTAGCCGGACTGAACAGTGCCAAAATCCTAGGAGCTCAACAACTGGTGGTCTTCAGTGATTCACAATTGGTGGCAAACCGGATGAATGGGGACTATCAGGCTCGCGACGACCGAATGGCCGCGTATTTAGCCCTGGCAAAGAAGATGCTCTCTCAGTTCCAGACGACCGAAATCAAACAGATAGGCAGAGAATCAAATTCTCACGCAGATGCCCTTGCAAATTTGGCATCGGCTGTTGAAGCAGGAAGAAAAAGAACCATCGAAGTGGAATCATTGGCCGCGCCCAGCATTGAGCTCCATCCACCTCGGGAAGTGTTGTGCCTTGACCTCGGCCCGAGTTGGATGGACCCCATTATAGCCTACCTCAAAGACGACAAGCTTCCCGAAGACAGTGGCGAGGCCCATCGAATTAGACTCAAAGCAGCCCGGTTCTGGTTGTCTCCCGAAATCAAGCTCTACAGGAAGTCGTACACAGGCCCGTACCTCCAGTGTGTTCATCCGAAAAAAGTCGAAGACCTTCTCTTTGAGATACATGAAGGGATCTGCGGAAGCCATATCGGAGGGAGATCCCTAGCTTACCGGGCTATTAGCCAGGGTTACTGGTGGCCGTATATGCAGAAGGATGCGCAGGTATACGCGAGAAAATGTGAGAAGTATCAGAAATTCTCCCACTCTCTCCATCAGCCGGCGCAGGACCTCAGTCCGCTCTCAAGCCCGTGGCCATTCGACCAATGGGGGCTCGACATTGTGGGACCGCTTCATTGAACTCCAGGGAATAAGAGGTGGCTAATAGTGACTACCGATTACTTCACCAAATGGATCGAAGCGGAGCCACTGTCTTCCATCACAGAGCAAGATTCCAAAAACTTCGTATGGAAAAACATCGTCACGAGGTTTGGCATCCCTAGAACTTTGATCTCGAACAACGGGACTCAGTTCGATTCCAACCTCTTTGGACCTTTTGCTAGGAGCTCGGCATCTGAAACCGCTACTCCACCCCAACTTATCCACAGAGCAATGGCCAGACAGAAATTTCTAATAAGGTGGTGCTCGACGGACTGAAGAAGCGACTGGACAGAGCAAAGGGGAGATGGGTAGAAGAGCTCCTGAGTGTCCTGTGGGCCTACCGAACGACGCCAAGGCGGTCCACTTCGACGATCCCCTTTTCCCTAGCCTATGGGATGGAGGCCGTCATCCCCTTAGAAATTGGCCTCCCTACTCTGAGGACCGAGCTCTTCGATCAAGGTCGGAACGAGTCACACCTAGCTCTGGAACTGGACTTGACCGACGAGCGAAGGAAAGCGGCTGCAATCCGGCTGGCCGTATATCAGCAACAATTGACCAGAGGGTACAACCAGAATGTCAGAGAGAGGAAATTCTCAGTAGGAGAGCTGGTTCTCAAGAAGGCGCTCCGAGGGGACAATGATCCAAATCAAGGCAAGCTGGCACAGAATTGGCACGGACCATTCAAAGTGACTTCTTTTGCTGGGCAGTCAGCTTATAGACTCGAACATATGGATGGCCGACAGTTATCGAGACCATGGAACGCGTCTCACCTCAAGAAGTTCTATTTCTGAAATATGTACCATGTACTTAGAGACTTCAATAAAAGTAAACTTTTTATTCAGAAGGCGAGGTATCAGCGGTTCGGCTACGGCCATGATGAGATCGCCTCGGGTTTGCTACGTGCAACCCGGGCGTGAAGCCATTACGGCCATGATGAGATCGCCTCGGATTTGCTAAGTGCAACCCGGGCGTGAAGCCATTACGGCCATGATGAGATCGCCTCGGGTTTGCTACGTGCAACCCGAGCGTGAAGCCATTACGGCCATGATGAGATCGCCTCGGGTTGGCTTTGTTCCACCTGGGCGTGAAGCCATTACGACCATGATGAGATCGCCTCGGGTTTGCTACGTGCAACCCAGGCGTGAAGCCACTACGGCCCTGATGAGATCGCCTCGGGTTTGCTACGTGCAACCTGGGCGTGAAGCCGAAATGGCCCTTGGAGAAGTCGCCGCGGCTCGACGATAAACAACCCAGGCATAGGGCCACTGTGGCCATTGTTCTCTCCGTCTCAGTGGGACAGCACAACACGAACAAAGGTCAGTTTTGGCTAAAATGCCGAAATAAAGCCCACGGGGTACCAGGGAGCTCGTTGTGGGTCCTAAACTAGCCAACCCATCTCAATCCGAACTCATACACTTGCAAAAGAATGCAAAAGAGTGCGAAAAAGAAAACAAGAAGCTGTAAACAAGCAATAGCAATTGAAACTAGTTTGGGGCAAACTGAGAAGTTTTATTGATGAACGCGAGTATGTACATTCAAAGTTTGTCATTACAAATTTGTACATTATGAATTCTAGTTCGCTACAAAAACAAAATGAGAGATTCACATTTACATTTCTTATAAGAACAAAACTCAAGAAGATGGCCCGGCCTTGGCGTCTTCAATGATCACTACAGCATCGCCTGGAGGAGCGGCTTCGGAGGAATCCGGCGTCGGCTCAGCAGGGGTTTCTGGAGGAGGGGGACCAGGAGTTTCGGCAGCGGCTTGGGTCGCGGGTGCGGCTCCGAACTCAGGGAGGTTCTGGTATATAGGATGATCTTCTTGAACTCCCATCTCCTTGAGTACGGCAATGCAGCCAAGCCGGAACAACTTCGGGCTGAGTTTCTTTATCTGATCGGTGTAGTTCCGGCCCGCGTCCGCGACCCCTTCTAAGAAAGCGGCGTTAACCTCAGCACTGGTCGACGCGAGAAGTTCTTCCCTCGCCTTCCTTTCTGCTTCGAGTTCGGCCACCAGCCTTGCTGATTTCTTCTCCTCGGTGTTGAGCTTTCCTTGCAGTTCATAAGTTTCAGCCTTCAGTTTGCAAAGCTCGCTCACCATCAAGTCGGCCTGCTCGTCAAGCTCGGCCTTCTTGACCTCCATCACCCTCAGCTCCTCGTTCTTCGCCTGCAGCTCGGCTTCGGCCCTCTGTTTTTCCTCTGCGAGGCGATTGAGCCGACCATCTTCTTCGAGGATCCTATTTACGACCACTTGAAGCCTCTGGACGCTCTGCAAAGAAACAGACGAGGATGAGTTAGTATCGCGTGCAAAACTGTGCGAAAAATCCAGAGGCCATTACTTAAAAGTCCAACACTTACCGCGAGGGAATGCTGTATTGTCCTCATGAGCAGCTGGGGGCTGTCCTCCGCGTTGTGCCTCTCCATGTCTTTGGGGAGCGCACAAGCCCTGCTGAGGGCCGCGATGACGGCAGGGTTCCCCACCAGCCTGTCCTCGACATTCAGCGGCCTCCCTCGCCGCAGCTCGAGGTCCGGCTTGAAGATTGCCGGCTATGCCGAGGTCGAGGGGCCGGGAGATTTAGGACGCCGTTCCACCAGGGGGCCCGCCTGGGCCGGCACCTCTCCCGTGGTACACTCCCTTGTAGCCTGGAGGAGCCGTGGCCGTGGCCGGTCCTCTTGAACGGGCTCTTTCCCCCTGGCCCTTTTTCTAGGCCTATCCCGCTCGGTATTTACGGCGGGCCGAGTCTCGGCACTGGGAGGGGCGGCGGAAGCAGAGGGATGAGGATCTGCACTAAGAGCGGCTGCCTGCTCGCCGAAGAGTGCATCCTCTAGGTTCAACAGTTGATAGGCCGGCCTGCGCCTCTCCATGTCCTCGGCGCTTGGGGAAGAGTAGTTCTCGACCTCCCTAATGGGGTCATTCTCGGCTACAGCTGCCGATGTAGAAGCCTCGACGCCCGAAACAGCCCCGCTCGTAGCCTCGGCTAGGGCGAGTACAATGTCCCCGGGACGACCTGACTTCCGTGTATAAGACACGTACTTGGGCTCGTACCCTAGGAGAGAATATGCGACCCTGGTGTGATGGCCTCGGTATCGGTACACTATGTTTAACCAGGTCGCGTTCTTCCTCCAACCGTCTAGCTGGGCGTCTCGCCTACGCTGGAAGAGGCCTGCAAAGAAGCACTAAGTCAAAAACAAAGCAAGGAGAGGAAATAAAAGGAATTCGAAACCCAAGAGGGATCAGTGTTTTACTCGGTGGAGTCCCGAACAATCGCGGGACCTGGACCCTCCTTGCCGCCTCGGTCTCGGCCTCGTCGAACTCCCAGTTTCCCGAGACGAACAGGCGATCATCTCCGGCATACTTGTTGGAGTCCTCCAACGCTGTAACGAGGGGCTGGCACTTCGCTTTGACGCGAAGGTAGTATACGCCGTCCTCTCGGGACTTGCAGATATCATATATGTCCTCAATATCATGGACGTCGAGATTGATGCCCAAAATTCTGTTCAGTTCAGCGACGCCCATGATAATTTTGAAGCCATTGGGCATCAACTGGCACGGACATAGGTTCCAAGTTCGGAGGCAAGATCTGAGGAGGGGATGAAGGGGGAACCTGACCCCACCTTCGATGATGGCAATCAGAGGAAAGGGCATCCAGCCGTCGCAAAAAACATAGCCGGACGGGCTGGATGAATCGGCGGCCCTCACTCGGACATCCTCCGGGATCAGATAAGCCACCTTAAGATCTGCCAGAGCCGTGGGGGTGTCTACCCAGTGACTATAGGCCCCCATTTCTAAATCTAAGAGAAAAGAAAACCCTAATGAAGCCCTAAGGGGTAGGTACAGTGCAGAAGATGAACGGGAGAAACCCTAGGAACCAAATGAAGGGTGTAAACAGGAAAAGGAGAATCAGGGGAGAAAGGCACTCACTGATTCGACAGGAGCGAGAGACCGGACTACGATAACACTGGGCTAGACCACTTCGAGGGGTGACCGCAGGAAGACGAGACGAAGGCCCTTTACTGGCTCCGGTTCTGTTTCTGCTTCCAGCGGCTTGGTTCTGGTTCAGGTTCTGTTTCTGTTTCTGGTTCTGGCAAAAATGGCGAAAAGGCAGGCTAAATCGAATTTAAAGGGAAGGGATAGGTGTCATCTCGAAATTCGAAGGCGAGGCGTGCGAGGTGTCGTCTCGATTCCCTCCACACGCCGCCTCGAAGTGGCGGGAAGCCCTTTAGATGATGACGCGTGGCACAGTCGGTCCGCCTCCCCACGCTAATCATGGTCTCCACATTTATAATTCTCTTGATTGCCTCGGGCAGGCAAAGTGATGGCGGCACGTTAAACTGAACCATCAAGACCCTTAATTGGGAGCTGACCCTGGGATATATCAAACGACTTCGGGAGCCAGCTCAGCTCTCAACCTCAAGACTTCGGGAGCCCCAGAGGTCAAGAGCTGGGGGGCTATTGTGTGGGGATCGTCTCATGGACCGAAGCGGCAAGAGGAGTCGACCAGGGTCTCGGCCACGTTCATGGATCTACCAACACGCTCGCCCCCGCGCCCTTTCGGTTTCGGCATCCCTTTCCGCTGGTTTTGGTAAAAGCTTGTTTGTCTCACTTCAGCTATACCAAAGCCATGCCCATTTCGGTATTGGTTGTGCATTTGTAGCTACGCCGTAAGCCACCCAACCAAGGCAGGGCCTGACCACCACGGTCCATATAGGGACACATGGCGGGGTGTGAGCACGCTCTGACGGGACAGATACATCATCCTAGCCGTCCGCCCATGCCAAGTTCCTGACAGGGTCACATCCATTGGCCACACCCCCATCAGGACACAGCCCAAGAAGGAGATCCGATGGGACTTCAGCCGCCATCAAGTCAGGGCAAGATCAGGCCCAATGTGACTGGCATTTAATGCAGTATGGGCTGATCGAACCCTCATTAAATGCAATGTGAGCTGTGATGGACCTTCATTAATGACTCTATTGGGCTGATAGGACCCCAACAGTCACTTCTTTAGGCCCACGGACACGGGCACCAAGGAATTTTCCCATATAAGGTAATCGACCACCCAAAGGTGAGGTACGCATTCTCTTACATGCAACTAGGCACCTCTCTCTCTCTTCTCCGATCAATTACCTGCACTAACTTAAGCATCGGAGAGCCCTGTGTTGCCCCCAGCCAAGGTCCTTTGACTGTTCTCTTCTCCCCTTTCAGGTCCCTTAAACACGCAATTCCTCCTCGAGTTCTTTGAATAAGTCCTTGAAGGCATCCCATCCTTGTGAGTATATTTTTTGCACTTACAGAGAGAAATCCTGACCGCAACGAAGGAGACAAATCTGATCTGAGTTGAGTTGTTCTTACTCTTTCACTTGTCATATATATATATATAAATATAATAACTCTCTAATTCACAAGGGACTACAACTCCAACTGGAACTCCTTTTAGGAAACAAATTCCTGTTAATTGACTCTCCTTATTCGTTCTCAATTTCAAAATAACTTTCCATATATGTATCATATTGTTTACAAGAAGTATCTCTCGTTCTGTGTTCTCTTTATAAAGGTACTAACCAACTTACGTTGACAGGGGCTTTCTATTTCTCACATAGAATTAGAAGACTACTAATAGAAAAGGGCTTGGATTTAAATAAAAAAAAACACTAATGACCTGTTTGTGGGGCCCACAAAATCCGGGATCTTCAATGAGGTCTAAAAAGGATTGGACTGATTAAGGTTTTTCTGTGGATTCAATTCTTGGTGGTTTGATTTCTGTGGATGGAATGAATGCCATGTTTCTCAGATTTGCAGTGTGCGCGTGCTTTATATCTAGTGTTTTAATTAAGCTCTTATGAAAATTATTGATGTCTTGATTTTGATTTTTTGGGCTGATCAGATTCGTTGAATGAAGTACTGATTTTGCGGGCCTTTGATCAATGGTAAAGACCTTCCTGGATTTGATGGGGTCCAACAGTTATATGCAGCATTCTGCTCCTCTTTTAATTGCATCAGTATTCTGTTCCATGCTGTATTGTTTCATTTTCAATTAAATGTGGAAGATCATTGACTAAATTTTAGCTACATGGTTCTTGTTATGACCCAGCAAAAGTCCTGATGGGCGACTTGAGCCCAATGACAATCCTAATCATCCGACATGGACCTCAATATGAAGCAGAAAGCGGAAACCCACCCACTCCTTAATAAGAATTAATCCTGCTCCAAACAGCTTTAACCGACTACTGGAAACCCAGTATAAATCAGCTATAATGTTGCCTATATCAGCTGCTATGGATCTGAATTATCAGGGTCTTCAGGTCATTATCAGCTACTCGAAAAACTAATGTTCGCAATAGCATGCCAAAAAAGAAGTGTCAAACTTAATTAAGCACTGATGTTAAGCCTAGGTCTAGCATCTCTAATTAACCAATACTTGCATTAAATGTGGCCTGTATTTACACTGATATCAATCGTCGAGGTTGCTATGATCATTGATCATAGTGGTTTTCAAGCCTCCTACAGAAGAGAAGGTTCAAATGTAACACTATAAAAGAAAAATAACTCATTGTGAGGTTATATATAGATGTTTGTGACAGAAGATACACGAAATATAGCATATAGGGTCAAATTCTATCCTTTCAAGTCAAAGAACAGATCATTACTACTGACCCTATTTAGAAGCCGTGTTCTAAGAATACTGGATCCGGACTTGAAAAAATAGTAAACAGAATCCTTATGTTGTTTATTTAGTTGGTACTTTATATAGTGCTTTTGCACTTTCAGTGGTGTCATTAAGAAACACAGCCTGGCGGTGCTCTACTTCATTCTTTTAGAATCTTGACATACTCCTTAAGGCTAAACTAGACATTAATTCTGTAATGCATGGCTTGTGTTGATTTTTGTTCATTCTATGTTAGCTCTTGCTATGAAATATTTGGTGAGAAAAGAACCTAGAGAGGATGCAATATCTATGTGCCTACTGTATTGGGTGCAGAGTAAATGAGGACTAAGAAGAAGTACCACTATATTGTTTACGTATTATGTAAAACACATGAAGGCCAACCTCAGATTGATGAGATAAGACTTAGTTGACGATGACAGTAGTGACCACACAGCAGATGTTGTTACATTCTTGATTATGAAACTATGACACTAAGCTTCAAACAATCCAGCAAATATGGATGTTACAAGCTTTGGATATCCAAACCCCCTGGTGGGCCCCACATTGGCCTACTCAGATGATTGTAACCATCTGATCAGGAGCCTTAATATCTAACAGCTAATTATACACTTAAAAAACCGTTCAACTTTGGGGCCTTCGATCAGATGGTTGTACGGCTAATATAACAGAGAAGAGATAGCAGCTCTAATGGGGTGGTCGGGCTTATGTGTTTGAAATGGAAGCCCTGCCTCAGCATTTTTGGATCAAATACCATCTTGACTCACAAGATTAGATATTTTGTTCAGGTATAACTCATTCACAGGCAGGTTTGGGCCTCCATTCCAGACCAAACATCAGTGTGCTGCCCTATGGACCTCGAGATATTGTCAAAGCCTTACCCTTGCCAAATCAGGCTCAAAAGAGGCGCACGGAGTTTTTTACCTGAACCCATGCTCATGATTGCCAGTGCCTTGAGTGGCCAACTTGCAGGGCTTGCTGATTTCATGTATTCATTTGGCTTCATCAGCTTACCTTCTCCACATGTTTTGTTCCTCATAGCTGCGCAACTTACCTTGACCACTCTATTCACTCTAACCAAAATTTCCCTTCATTCTATTGACTCTGTGGTGTTGATAACTCTTGGAACAGCCATCCTTGGGCTTAACAAGATGACTCTTGCAAAAAGAGATAAGGAAATCAGAAAACAAAGCAGATGAACAATGCAATTAGGAGAGAATTTTTGGAGTGCAGCAACAAAGAAGACCGTCTAACTAGTTAATTGCCAAACACGCCTGGAAATGATGCTGCAGTTCTTAATTCTGTATGCTTCAGTTCGCTCCTTTCCCTGACTATAATGAGTGTGAATTTGGATCTTGACTCTTTTTCAGCATTTAATTTGGATCTTGACTCTTTTTCAGCATTGTTAAATGGGTGCCTTCTCCTTGAAGATCTAGTTTTAGAAGAACGTACATTTTCCCTGATCTTCTCCGAATTTCATCTTCTTCTGCTTCTGGGGGCCCACCGCTTAAGCGTTTAACCTTAGCAAATAACTTCAGTTTTCTATCAGATCAGGAGGCAATTATATTGAAATTGAAGGCTGATACGAACTTTCTAGCATTCCTCAAGCCATAAGTGAAAAAATATAAATCACTGCTCAAAAAGTTGGCTAAGAAGATAAAATCTCATATGGGAGATTTCACCATAACAGTAGTTTTTGGCTGAAAATTAAATGAGTTTCTTTTATTACTATCTTCTTACATTAAATACATACTCAACAAACCTCCAACGGCTATAGTACAGGACTGCAACTATCCCCTAAGAAACTGCTCCATATTGTCGACAACTCTAACAAGTTAGAACGTGCAAAGACTCTTTCCTTATTCAAAACAACGCAGTTTAATAGTCCCTTTTATAGTGGACTTACAAAACAGAACATGACTCAAATAAACAACCTGACCCACAACCTAACCCACACATGCATTTACATATTAAGAAACTAATTGTATCATTCCACCCCTCTTAAATTAACCTTGTCCACAAGGTTAGCATCTGCCAATTTCTCAGTGACCTTATAGTCGGAAAAGTCTTCCACATAAACTGCCTTATGTGGACATGAACAGAAGTAGTTTGGGCTGAGTTATGTCCTATGGATTTGGCCCTTCCTTCTGTAGCACA
This sequence comes from Cinnamomum chago, assembly GCA_038049695.1. Lineage (NCBI taxonomy): Eukaryota > Viridiplantae > Streptophyta > Magnoliopsida > Laurales > Lauraceae > Cinnamomum > Cinnamomum chago. Next base: position 20,285,456 of record CP142462.1, on the reverse strand, counting down.
GTTGATAGAAAATGTTGTAGGTTCTCTAATAGACTTCAACATGCCGCCAAAAATGCTATGTAAGTAACTTATCCCAAGTTGCTTCGTGTGGGGCATCTGATCCAAGAGAGTTAGGTTCAGTTTGGCTACTCTATTTACTACCTCTATTTAACTTAAAACCTTTTCAATCCACTATTAGCTCATTTGGGATTTTTTTTTTGGGACCGTTTCAATCCATTTTAAGCTGAAACAGGTCTGTTTCAAAAATGCTGCTGAAATGGGATAATTGGAATAGATGGAATTCTCTGAAGCGGAAAGACGACCCATTGACATTTTTGGACAAGTTTGCCATTATATATTTTTTATAATGACATGTTTACCCATGTGTAAGGGTCTTCCATTTCTCAACTTCGATTGTGTTTCTTCAAAAACGAAAAGCTCTCCCTCCTCTTCCAGCGAACAAGGAAAAAAACCTATCTCTTCCTTGGATCTTCTTCCCTACACAATAGAAGAAAGGATTCAAAGATTTTTGAAAAGCTCTTGAGGTTTCATCATCTTCAAATACTTGTCTCTCTTTCCAAGTACGAATTCAAACACATTTTTCACAAGCGTCCCTCATCTAGGGTTTTGATTCTGAATTACAAATGAAATTATTTTGTTTATGGAGATGCCTTGAATTGACACTGCTTGTTCTTTGTGCTCGTGATAGGAAGGAGCAGTTCAATTATGTTCATTCATCATTAAGAAATGTAATAGAGCGTTCTTTTGGAGTATTGAAGGCGCGTTTTCCGATTTTGAAAAGGATGCCTCCCTACCCATTCTCTGTACAAAGGAGTATAGTTGCTGCTGCAATGACTGTGCACAACTTTATCAGAAAAGAAGCTATTGCAGATGCACTCTTTCAACAGTATGAGAATGAAAATATATCTTTAGATGTGAGTAACGATGATGACAATGGTACCTTCGACACCGATACAATTGTAGATATTGCAGATCAGATGGAGATGTCAAAAGTTAGAGATGCAATGGCAGATGCCCTCTTTCAATCATGATGTTATGTGTTTTTATTCTTATATTCTTTTTTTTTCTTTTTTTGGTAAAGACTGTAAGCAACAAATATTGTGCTTGGTAGTTGGAATTTTAATTAGACTCTTTGGAGAGTTATTAGTGGTTACAATGAACTTTCAGCAAAAGTTCTCAGTCCATTGGTCTAATATAATATTGGAGAATTTTTTGCATTTTCCTGGCTCTTTATATAGATGTTTCTTGATTTGAAAATAGTTCGGCAGTATCTAAGCATGGAGGCCGATAGGATGAAGAAAGATAATGATAGTATGGAGATCCAACTAAGGCTTTGTCTCTTTCCTCGACAGCCCTTGCTCTTGCTCTTTACACCTCAAGTAAGCTCTATCCCCCTCTCTCATGATAATGAAGATTTTTCTTATAATTTTCCACAGATGTGAAAACAACCAACCAATGTAGAAATTTGTTTGCACATTTGATTTTATGTATATTAGATGAAAATTATCTTATTAAAACTAAATTATCAATTCAATTGAGTGTCATTTGGATGTGCCTAATATTGAACATTGGAAGGGTTTGTATGGAAAGAGAAGGAATATCTTGTCTCTGCAGGCTACACGCAGCCTAGAAAGCTTTGTATTGAAGGTGGAAGCAATGGGGGTCTTCTTGTTGCAGCTTGTTTAAATCAGGTATGAAAGTAGGGTTGTAAGAAAGATACTAGTTTGGTTTCTTATATTCTCCATGAAAGTGTTAAACTAGGCTTGGTTAAGAGAGAGACTCTGTTTTTGTCTGACCATGGTATAGGTATAGTTTGGAAACTCAAACACAGCGATTGGTTGGTCCAGGCATGACTGGCTTGGTAGACCTGACATGGTGATTTACTGAGCTGAGTAACTTAGTTAAGTTTTGGTAAGTTTGAATGAGTTTTAAACTATAAAGATGGGTCACAGCTTGAAGTGGTAGCCTAAGCTGTTGAAATTGTGGGCTGTGGCATGGATGTTCTATGGCCGAACATATTCCCTATTGAAAATGCACTTAAACCTTTGGACCACATTGTACAGTGGAAAAACAATGGCTAGGATCATCTGATGGGGAAGGTTTTTGGGTATTTCTAATGCATAATGCAGCCCATTACATGAAGAAAATGTATTATCAAAATGTGGATGGGTAATTCCTGTAGCAAAGCAAATTGCTCAATTAGCACACAACATATTTCAACTTTTTATATTTAATGTGTTGAACAAAATCTCCTATAGGTGGTGTTGATATATTTGGTTGTTCTTATGCAAGTTTGACAGATTAGTACAAGACTTTGAGAATTCAACCAGGTGCTTCTGAGAAAGAGGTTAAGAAAGCATTCAGGCAGCTTGCATTGCAGGTGGGTTAAGAAAGTATTTTTTTTTCTTGTTTTTTTGTCGCCCCAGATGACCTAAGAGGGATATACCCACACTACTGAATTGGGTGACATTCATGTCATCCATAGATAGTTTGTACAATGCAATGTGGTTATTGAAGTGCATTGTCCTATTGTCCATCAAAGGGTTAAATGTTTCCTCTCATATCCTTAGCTGCGTTCAATCTTTAATTTTATTATGTTGAACATGTCTTCAATTTCAATTAGATTTGCTGATCATAACCATACAATCAAACATGAAAAATGAACGGTTATATCGAATTTGTTGGCCCTTCCAGTTTGAACCCAGGCCACTCACAGAATGGTTATGATCATCACATGAAGGTCAATTCTTTTAGCCACATGCAATCTAGACACAACACTTCTTCTCCAACCATCAGCCATGCATATAGGTAGCTGAAACAGGCCCTTCAAAATGGTTGGACTAAACAGTTTATAGTCTAACCTGTTGAACTTGATAATTTCTCCAGTTAGAAGATCACCCTCAAACAAAGGGAGATACAGGCAAATGGTAGCACAAAAATGATGGATAGTCAATTAGTCATGGACTTAACCCTCAACAATGAAATAATTGATTCAACTAGTCTTATGATTTGAGTTTTTACCTTTATGAGGTGTGTGTTCAATGCTGAAATTAAGGACCCATCCAGCAATTGCTAACACAATGGCATACAGTAAGAGGTTGAAGATAAGAAGGAAGAATGCCAGAGACTTGGGACCTTCAGCAGCCATGATAGAAAGAGAAGAGAAGGTACCTCTATCTTTTCCAATCCACTAAGGTTTATATTGGTACCTCTATCTTCTCCAATCCACTGAGATGTATATATACTAAGGAAGGCAATCTGTTTAACCCATTGTTTTTTTATTCTTGATCTACTGGTTTAGCATTTGTTTTGTAAATATATAATAGGAATATGTCTTGAATTCAAAGGCCAAATATGCCTTCCTCTCATATGGGGTTTGCCAGAGGAGAGGGAAGAATCACTTTCCAGGGTATCATTTGGGTGTACCCCAAATTGCAATTAAAGCAAGAATTGAAGGTGGAGTGGATAAGTTGTCAATGTTGTTTGTATATGGGAGGATTCCAAAGTGCAAATGTGTTTAGTTTAATCCAAAATCACAAGTGGGAAAGAAATGAAACTGTTCTGTGAATTTACTTTATGAAACACCATAGACCCAGAAGTTTCTTGAGGCCAATGATCAATCTCTCTGTTTCCACCAGTGAAGCTCAGACTGCCAGGACCATACTTTGCTTATTATATCTGCTTATTAAGCTTAATGTTTTCATTTTTATAGTATTGAGTAGACTCGCTGAGTGAGGAACTTTGCATTTGCTTTATTTATTTATATTTTTTTTGGCAATACCTAATCTATGCCACTATCCTACTCCAACTATACTATTTGATTAAGAGTGTTACTGGATAACCTCTCTGCCCCAGCCAGGGCTTTAACCTTAGCTACCTTGCCTCCTGTGCGAGGACTTTCTTGTTGGTTATCAACTGTGTTAGGCAGGTGAAATGATGTTTGCTTGTTTTATTGTTTTTGCGCTGACTAGGGCCTTATATGGGTTCATCTATGGTTAGAAGAGATAATGAAGCTCCACTCTTTTTTTTTTATATATATATATATTATAAATGTTATCAGCATTTTCATATTCCAAACCAACATTTCTGTCTATAAAATTCTGAAACTCGAGATTTGGTTGTGGAGACCTGATAAGCTGGCTCTGAGAGCTCTGAAGTTATGACTTATGTGTGGCTGGAGAATAGTATATCATAACATCTGAAATGCAACATCTTTGGGTTATTTTGGGCATTTCTGAGTATGTTCCCATGTTGGGCAGTGTTGTTGATAGACCTATGTTTTTTTGTTCCTTGTTTGCTTGTCTTTGAATGAAAAGTTCAAGTTGAAACCTTTGAATGAAAAATTGAGAGAGAGAGAGAGAGAGAGATTCTTTTCATATTCTTCTTATTGATCTTCAAGTATTAATGATAGAATATGTAGACCATCCAATTTAAAAGCAGTTGAGTTTTTCGGGTTGGTTGCTTTCACTGGCAGCACATTATCTTCCTAGTTGAGCATAGCTCAAATGCTGACCTCCACCATGAAAGGGTATATCTCTACCATCACATTGTGTGCGTGGCTAGCAATGCTCAACTAGATGAGTAAAAATTAAAGATTGAATGCGGCTAAGGATTTATTGGGGATTGGCTTTGCCCTATAGATGAAAAAGTGATTGGGCTTTTCACCCACTGTGTGTAATCCAAAACATCTGGTAAAATTTTAGATGTTATAGAAATCTAACGTTGGTTATGTTTGTTTGATTTATGCAGATGGTGATGACGAATCTGAGGGAGTCTAATTCGGATGAATCTTATGATCAATACAGTGAAGATGGTTATGATGTTGTTTTTATATTTGAAGTTATTTCTATCATACTGTTGTTTAAATCTAGAAGAAAACTGTTTTGTGTAATTAAGAAAGAAGAAAATTATATTTTGTCATGCTATATATCTACTAGTTCAGTTGTTTTTATATTTGAAGTTATTTCTATCATACTGTTGTTTAAATCTAGAAGAAAAACTGTTTTGTGTAATTAAGAAAGAAGAAAATTATATTTTGTCATGCTATATATCTACTAGTTCAGAATGATGATATCTATAATGGTGTTCTACAAGTGCCTGCGACTTTGCCATGTTGGGTTTTCCTGGATTTATGTGCTGACTCGTTACACTCATTTCCAGCCAGCACAAGCATCTACGCTTCACCTGGGAAATTCAAATTTTCAACAATATGCTCTTTCAGCTAAGCCATTCATCTGATGTGCTGGGATGGGGCATACCTTAATACCTTCTATTAATTATCTGATTGTTGGCATACCACATGCAAATGCGCAACTTAAACCTATGCTCCATATCTTGTATGCCATTAAAAGCACTAGGGGGGGGGGGGGGGGGGGGGGGGGAGCAATTTTCTCCCCCTTATTTCGTCTTATAGTGTTGGCTTGATTTTATATTGGTGGGCAGTGGACCCAGATTTTAACATGTCCCTTAGTGCATTCATCTGTACACCATCGATCATCAGGATAAGGATATCATTTATAAAGAAAAGTGTATGACAAAAGAAATGTATGAAGTTTAGTTGTTATTTGATAGAATCAAAACAAGGAAATGATGTGAGCATTTCATAAGTCTTTTTCATGTTAAAGAAGGTCTAAGAATGGTGTTGAATAGGAAATTGGGCCATAAATATTCATGGAATGGAACCAAATTTTGTGTCTCAATGAAAGTTAGAACTCACTTTTATGAGTTTCACATTGCCTCATTGAGATAAATAATAATTTATAATGGATGTCAAATTGAATTTCTATTATAAATTACCTTTTTTTTTAAAAGACAAAAAATACCCCTGTAATAAGCTCTTATTTGAAAGTTTACCAAACATAATTTTTCACATAGATCCATTTAAATTGGATATATTGCATGTGTTACCAAACAGTCTATTTAAAAATAGTCTATATCTCATAGATCTATTTCTCGCAGATTTATTTGAGCCAGATCTATTTCAAACATATAAGATTTGCCAAACAGGGCCTTAATGTCTACCAAATTGTATGTACTTTTGTCTCTTGACCTAGCAGCCTCTTGTTTTTGTAATGATGAAAACGATTGTCCCACGACAAGTGCTTTTAAGGTGTGGGGGCACTTCACAGATGCTTGTAGAGTTCCTGCACTCGCACCTGACCTAAGAACCAATGGGTATGAATTGAAATCTACCCTCTCTGACAGATTGGAAGAAGAATCCAGTGGTACATGATACAGATTATCATTAGTGGCATCAAAGTATGCGAGAAATTTATCAAACATTTCAAATCCCGATGCACCAAAATCATCACTATTTGAGAGTTCATCCATTTCTATGAAGAATTCATCTTCAATTGGAGGTTGATTATGGGTAGTAGCATCAACATAGATCATTTCATCATCAGACACTTCACCAATATGAGTATTAGCCCCCACAAAACTAACATAAAAATACACATAACCACTAATCAATGCAATCCGCGCGAATAACATTCTCCGGTGCATTTCATCGAACAGTTGATGTGCCATCTGAATCACCACATTCTTCAGACTTGATCCACTCTTTTGGAATATTTGGCATAGCATAAATGCGCCCTGAGCCCTTCCCACAACACCATTCTTCTTCCAGTTAGTGAGGGGACCTTGGAAGACATCTTTGGATAACTTGACGAATCTCGAGATTGTGCTGGATTTCATGCTAGGAAGCACCTCTTCATTTAGACCAAGCCCTTTACTAATGCCCCCATCTTCCTTGAGTGCTCTTGCACCCACTAGTATTAGAAAAGTTAGTGCATTAGGGCATGTTTGTGTAACACTTTTCCGCGGAAAAATTTACGGTTTTCCGCGGAAAACTCATTTTTTCGGCGTTTGGTGCGAAACAATTCCGTGAAAATGTTTTCCTGCCTCGTCAGCATTTTCCTTGATAATTGTGGAAATGGGTTTCCCATGGGGGGGTATGGGAAATGGTTTTCCTCGGAAAACTTCTCCATCTTTTCCTCACTTTTGTCCATTTCAACCCAAAGACCCTATAACTCTTTCATTTTTTATTTCTTTATATAAATTATTATTTAATGTTAAATAAATAATATACATGTTATGTTATTTTCTTCAAAAAATTATATCACCAAATAAGAAATTTTGATTTTCTATAAGGAATCCACAGTCGCACCAAACAACATCTGCACCAATTCAATGAGGAAACTCTTTTTGCACCAAACATGAATTTCTAAATTCTACGGAAATCCTTTTCCGAGGTTTTCATTTCTATGAAATTTGCTGACGTGACAATTTCCTCTTTCCGCGGAAAGGGTGTGTACACAAACGTGCCCTTAGTGTTTCCACATGTCAATGAAGGACCGACCTTCCATGAATATATAAGGAGTGGGAAATACAATGGAATGATTTGTTCAATAACTCCAGTCGGTTTATCCAAAGTTTGTACATGGCGCGGCCCATCAGCTAGACCAATGAGACCATGAATCTTACCCACCCAACCAGCATAATACCAAATCAAACGGATCAACATTGGAACCTCGATCAAGACATTAATTACTAAACTCTCATCCAATTTCCCTCTAAATTGTCTAAGAAATTTCTGAATTTTATCATCAAAATCAACACCATTAAAACCCCATATTCTATCCGAAAAAAAAAACCTTTGTAGGAGTACTTACAAGAAGACGAATCCGGTGAACATGCTACATCATATTCAACCACATTCTCATTCAAAAAGACGAAATCTTTCATTGAAATCGACTCTACATGGTGATTCTCTTGATCTGAAAGCACCCCATTTCCAGAGTTGCAGAGATGTGGATCAGCAATTCTGATCAAATCATCTTCGGAGGAGACACTTTGACCACTTCCACTGAATCTGATCAAATCATCGTCTTGGGAGTAGTAGTGCAGAAGCCCAGGCTCAACAACAACATGGTTTGCCTTAGATGCCTTCCCAGTTGATATTTCTGCAGACCGAAGGTTCTCTAGGCATTGTAGTATCTCTATTAGCATTTTGCCATGGCATTTAGAGGTCTCCTTCAACTCGACTTGAGACAACTGTAGGCTACACAATTGTTCTTCCATTTGAGCACCAAGGGCATTATTATCCATCATCTCAGAATCAGACTTCTTTGATACCAATTGATACGGACTTTCTAGTATTTCTCGAGCCATAGTGAAAAAATATAAATCACTGCTCAAAAAAGAGGCTAAGAAGATTAAATCTCATATGGGAGATTGCGCCATAACAGTAGGTTTTGGTAGAAAATTCAATGAATGTCTTTTATTACTATCTTCTTACATTAAATACATACTCAACAAGCCTCCAACAGCTATAGTACAAGACTGCAACTATCCCCTAAGAAACTGCTTCATATTGTCAAACAACTCTAACAAGTTAGAACGTGCAAAGACTCTTTCCTTATTCAAAACAACGCAGTTTAAGAGTCCCTTTTATAGTGGACTTACAAAACAGAACATGACTCAAACAACCTGACCCACAACCTAACCCACACATGCATGTACATATTAAGAAACTACTTGTATCAAAACCCCAAAACTCGAAATCTTGTTTATTCCTTGGTTCAATACGTACAACAATTCTCTGAAGAATATGTTCTCTCTGAGACAAGTTTACCTTGAAATTCCACTTGGGTCTCCTCCGGGGTCCCTTCCTATTCCGGAGTCGTGGCTTAAAGAACTGCAACATGTCAAGGTACTCAAACTGTGTGAAGTTTGTATTGAGGTATGGCTTTTCTTCTCTCTCTTTTTCCCCATTCTGAATCTTAAATGGTCTCCACTAAATTTAACTTGATTGTCAAGTTGGTGTATGGAATGAGTAAGTATTCTAAAGGGATGCCTAAATGAGAAAGAAACGAGTTCCTTGTTATGGATTCATTCTTCAACTTGTGTGAAATGGAAAATCAATCAGATTTTGAAAATTTATATTGAGTTCCTTGTGTTTCGTTTCTTATTTTATTGCCTGTGTTGAGTGAAGGTGTTAGTTCGAGTACAACTACTTCAGCATTTTAGGAGAGCAGTTTATATTAAAATGAAATAAAACAATACTCTATTTGAATGTAAAATGAATTTACTGTTTAAAGGCAGGAAAACAGTACTCTGTTGTTGTAGTTAGTAGATCAGAGATTCGCAGTTGATCAAGGCTAGTGTTTAACACTATGTCCTTAAGACAAAATTCGCCCCCGCAACGGTGCTAACGGGCTTCAATGGCGTTTGTCTCCCAGGATACAATGATCGATCCACACAGTAGTAGCACTACAAACTGAGTGACAGGCGAACCAACAGTGCAGCAGACTCTCTCTAGACACAGATGATGACTCGAAAATGCAATGCAGCAGTAGTGATTGAATGATCCAAAAGTCATGGACAAGATGCATATTTATAGCCCACTTCATGTCTATTCATGGGGTTGCACCTCTTAGGCTAGGGACATACCCTTTCATATATGAAAGGGCACACACCTCTTAGGACTAGGGACACACCTTTTCATATATGAAAGGGCACACATCTCTTAGGACTAGGGACACATCCTTTCATATATGAAAGGGCACACACCTCTTGAGTAGTGGACCGAGCCAAGCCCAATTCACGTGAAGCCCAAGCCCAAACCCAAGCCCAAGCCCAAACCCAAGCCCGGTTTAGTTCGGGGTGTTTAGAAGGCAATTTCTCATTCACTCCTAAATGGATTAGAGCAACTCAATACATGTCCATAATCTACTCATGGAGTAGATTACATTCTCATGTATTCCCACCCAAAAGGATAAGTGGGTCACACTTAGTTTTTGGCTCAAAGTTGACAAAAAACTAGTGTAGCTCTTAATCATTTTTCCAACAATCCCCCACATGAATGAAATTGACCGAAAGCAATGAAATGATATGCAGACACACACAGAGAGAGTAAATTTGAAATTTTCTGTATAGAGAGAGGTAGCTTGTGGCCTTGAACCTTCCCTTGTGAAGTACTATCGGATTTACTGGTTAACAGTGAACATGATGTCTTGAACTGTTCAGCCTTTTGTGTAAACCGAGACAATAGAGTTCACACAGAATCTTTCCAGACACAGTTGGTTCTCATGATTGTGTTCATTTTGGCCCTGAACAATGCCTGGTTTCATGAGTGCTTTAGAGAATTTAGCCTTATTATTCTCATAGAATCGGCCCAGTTCACACTCACATAGGTGATTCTTATTAAGAGTATCCTGCTATACCCCATCTGATTATCCAAGATATAAGAATCATTAAAAGCTTTGCTTACCCTAATTACCGCTGCAGGTATCACTATTAATATCATAGGAATGAGCAGGAGATTTTGTCTCCATAGTGATATCGTTAAGTCACACACAATTTGGTTGTCCCTTTGAACCCAGATCTTGGGATCTCCAGTCAACTAGGTTGGGTTGCCATTATGGTGACTTTTCATTCATAGGCTTTAAGCCCATTCCCCTCGATGAACGATTTACTTGCTCTCTCGCTAATCCTTTGGTTAAAGGACCTGCAATGTTATCTATGGACTTTATGTACTCAATTGTCATAATACCATTAGAGAGCAGTTGTCTCACGGAATTATGCATTCGACGAATATGTCGAGACTTACCGTTATACATTGTACTCTGTGCCCTTCCAATTGCTGATTGACTATCGCAATGAATGCAGATAGGAGGCACAGGTTTTGACCACATTGGAATATCTTCGAGGAATTGACGAAGCCACTCAGCTTCTTCGCTAGCTTTATCCAATGCAATAAACTCAGATTCCATAGTGGATCTAACAATGCATGTTTGTTTAGAAGATTTCCATGATACCGCTGCACCACCAAGTGTAAATAGATATCCACTTGTGGACTTTGAATCTTTAATATCTGATATCCAGTTGGCATCACAATAGCCCTCAAGTACCGCTGGATATTTAGAGTAATATAAACCATAGTTTTGGGTGTATTTTAAATATCTTAAAACCCGAACTAAGGCCTTCCAGTGGTCTGATCCTGGGTTACTTGTGTATCTACTCAATTTACTAACAGCATATGCAATGTCAGGACGAGTACAATTCATCACATACATTAGGCTTCCAATTATTTGTGCATATTCTCGTTGTGATATGCCTTTTCCATTATTCTTGGATAAATGGATACTAATATCTATAGGTGTCCTTGCTGGATTGCTATTATCTTGATTATATTTTTTGAGTATACTCTCAATATAGTGTGATTGAGATAATATCAGTCCATCCGATGATTTAGAAATCTTTATCCCGAGTATAACATCTGCAACACCTAAATCTTTCATGTCAAACTTATTGTTTAACATTCTCTTGGTAGATTTAATGATATCAGCATTACTACCCATAATGAGCAAATCATCAACATATAAACAAATAATGACACAGCCATTGTTAGTGTTCTTGACATATACACATTTGTCACATTCATTGATCTTAAACCCATTTGACATCATCAAGTTGTCAAATTTCTCATGCCACTGCTTTGGTGCTTGTTTTAATCCATATAGAGATTTGACAAGCCGACAAACTTTCTTAGTTTGACCTGGAACATTAAACCCTTCTAGTTGTTCCATATATATCTCCTCGTCTAATTCACCATTGAGAAATGCTGTCTTTACATCCATTTGATGTATCTCGAGATTGTATATAGCAGCAATTGCTATTAACATTCGAATGGATGTTATTCTCTTCACTGGTGAATAAGTATCGAAATAGTCCAAGCCTTCTTTTTGTCTGTACCCTTTAACAACAAGCTTGGCCTTGTACTTATCGATTAAGCCATCTGCTTTCAGCTTTCTCTTGAATATCCACTTGCATCCAAGAGTTTTGCAACCTTGTGGGAGGTCTACAAGTTCCCATGTATGGTTTTGCAAAATGGATTCAATTTCACTGTTTATGGCCTCTTTCCAATACGGTGCCTCGGGACTGGACACTGCTTCTTTAAAGCTTTGAGGCGCATCTTCCAACAGAAATGTTAGAAAATCTGAACCAAACGTTTTTGATGTTCTAGCCCTCTTACTCCGTCTAGGTTCATCAATCTCTTGTTGGTTTTGATTACTGCTACTAGCAGTGTCATGAGTTCTTTTAGGAGAACTCGTTTCCTTTGATGGTTTGTAAGGAAATACATGTTCAAAGAACGATGCATTCCTTGACTCAATAATAGTGTTCGGATGCATATCGGGAATTTCAGAGTTGTGAATTAGAAACCGATACGCACTGCTATTATGAGCATATCCAATGAATACACAGTCTACTATTTTTGGTCCTATTTTAACCTTTTTAGGTGTAGGAACCGCCACTTTAGCCAAACACCCCCACACTTTCAAGTATTTGTAAGTAGGCATTCTGCCTTTCCACAATTCATAGGGGGTTTTATTGGTTTTCTTTTGAGGTATTCGATTGAGAATATAATTTGCAGAGAGGATAGCATCCCCCCACAAATTTTGAGGTAATCCAGAACTTATTAACATAGCATTCATCATTTCTTTTAAAGTTCTATTTTTCCTTTCAGCAACACCATTTTGCTGAGGTGAATAAGGAGCAGTAGTTTGGTGTATAATACCATGTTGTGAACAGAATTCACCAAAAGGTGATTCGTATTCACCTCCTCTATCACTTCTTATCACCTTAATTTTTCTATCAAGTTGATTCTCAACCTCATTCTTATAATGTTGGAACATTTCCAAGGCCTCATCTTTACTTCTCAGTAAGTAAACATAACAGTATCTTGTGCAGTCATCAATGAATGTAAGAAAATATTTCTTACCACCTTTAGTTTGAACAAACTTCAGGTCACAAATATCAGAATGAATTAATTGAAGAGGTTCAGAAGTTCTTTCAATAGATTGAAAAGAAGTTCTAGTAAGTTTAGCTTCTACACATGTTTCACATTTGATATTTGAATCAAAAGTACATTTAGGCAAGCATTCCATGTTAACTAATCTACGTAATGCATCATAATTAACATGGCCTAATCTACCATGCCACACATTAGAAGATTCAACCATATAAGCAGAAGAGTTTTTCTTATTACGTACAATAGTCATTACATTCATTTTGAAGAGCCCATCGCTCATATACCCTTTTCCCACGTACATCCCAGATTTGGTGAGTACAAACCTATCCGACTCAAATACAAGTTTGAAACCCTTCTTACTCAGTAGTGAGCCTGATACCAGATTCTTACGAATATCAGGTACATGCAGCACATTGTTGAGGGTGAGTTCTCTTCCAGAAGTCATCTTTCATACCACCTGTCCTTGGCCTTCAACCTTAGAGGTGGCAGAGTTGCCCATGAAGAGTTGTTCTCCAGTTGATGCTTGATAAGTGGAGAACATCTCTTTAATAGAGCAAACATGTCGAGTGGCCCCTGTGTCCACCCACCATTCTCTGGTGTTACCAACCAGATTGACTTCTGAGACCACAGCAGAAAGATTGATGTCTGAAACATCAGTGGAGAGAGTGTCCAATTCTGTCATGTTGGCCTGCGCAGGTTTCTTACTTGTATTGCCTTGGTCCTTGCGCTTACGACAGTCTTTAGCACGGTGGCCTGGTTTGTCGCACACATAGCAATTCCCTTTGAACTTCTTATTGTCATTGGGACCTTGTTTTGGACCGTTGGGATTGTTCTTCCTTTTCTTGGGATTCTGCCCATGTTCCACCACATTTGCCTTTGCTTCAGTGAAGGTTTTTCCTGCTTTTTTTTCAGAAGCACGATTGTCTTCCTCTATCCTCAATCTTATTATCAGGTCTTCAAGTTTCATCTCCTTTCGTTTATGCTTGAGGTAGTTCTTAAAGTCCTTCCAAAGTGGTGGCAATTTTTCAATGATTGCTGCCACTTGGAAAGACTCACTAAGAGACATTCCTTCTGCATGTATTTCATGGAGGATTACTTGAAGTTCCTGAACTTGATTGATAATCACTTTGGAATCGTTCATCTTGTAGTCAAGAAATCTGCCAACAATGAATTTCTTCATTCCGGCATCTTCAGTCTTGTACTTTTTATCAAGTGAATCCCATAATTCCTTAGCAGTCTTCAATGAACAGTACACATTATATAATGTGTTGTCTAGTCCATTGAGAATGTAATTTCGACAGAGGAAGTCAGCATGCTTCCAGGCTTCTACAGCAGCAACTACTTGCTTGTCTGTTTCGCCTTCTTTCAAAGCAGGAGCTTCTTCATGGAGGAACCTAGCCAAGTTCAGGGTGGTGAGATAGAACAACATCTTTTGTTGCCATCTCTTGAACTCAGTCCCATTGAACTTTTCAGGTTTCTCCCCATGGTTCACCATAACAGGGGTAGGGGTAGTGAGTGGAGTATTCTTCTCAATACCCATGTCTGTTTTAACAAAACAAAAATCACTTAAAAAGAATGAAACTCAGTTTTACACTACTAGTTTCAGAAAGAGAAGAAGAAGAAACCAGTAGAAAACTGACATAAACCGAAACCAAAAATACTGAAGTAAACAGAGAACAGAATGTACTCAGAACTTTAAAAGAATTTTGTCTTAAGATTGTTAGTTCGAGTACAACTACTTTAGCATTTTAGGAGAGCAGTTTATATTAAAATGAAATAAAACAATACTCTATTTGAATGCAAAATGAATTTACTGTTTAAAGGCAAGAAAACAGTACTCTGTTGTTGTAGTTAGTAGATCAAAGATTTGCAGTTGATCAAGGCTAGTGTTTAACACTATGTCCTTAAGACAAAATTCGCCCCCGCAACGGTGCTAACGGGCTTCAATGGCGTTTGTCTCCCAGGATACAATGATCGATCCACACAGTAGTAGCACTACAAACTGAGTGACAGGCGAACCAACAGTGAAGCAGACTCTCTCTAGACACAGATGATGACTCGAAAATGCAATGCAGCAGTAGTGATTGAATGATCCAAAAGTCATGGACAAGATGCATATTTATAGCCCACTTCATGTCTATTCATGCGGTTACACCTCTTAGGCTAGGGACATACCCTTTCATATATGAAAGGGCACACACCTCTTAGGACTAGGGACACACCTTTTCATATATGAAAGGGCACACATCTCTTAGGACTAGGGACACATCCTTTCATATATGAAAGGGCACACACCTCTTGAGTAGTGGACCGAGCCAAGCCCAATTCACGTGAAGCCCAAGCCCAAACCCAAGCCCGGTTTAGTTCGGGGTGTTTAGAAGGCAATTTCTCATTCACTCCTAAATGGATTAGAGCAACTCAATACATGTCCATAATCTACTCATGGAGTAGATTACATTCCCATGTATTCCCACCCAAAAGGATAAGTGGGTCACACTTAGTTTTTGGCTCAAAGTTGACAAAAAACTAGTGTAGCTCTTAATCATTTTTCCAACAGAAGGTACTGTCAACTCCTGTGGAAAGATATCAGCCTCCTTGCCTCTCCAAGACCAGGTGTCTTTTCCTAGAGTCCCAGTTAAGGTCAGAACTCCTAGGGATAGCCAATTTATTATAGAGATCACAGGATCTTGAGAATCTCATTATAAAGTTGATCCCTTGCAGATTTGTCAGTGTAAGTACCATACATAGCACTGTGAGATAATAATAATTTTAATTACATGGTCCTTTTGTCAACATATCAAATTTGGAGTTTCTTATTGTGGTCTGTTTCATATGAAGTCTAAAGTGTAATTGTATGGATTTCCTGTTGGATATCAAATCTATGGAGGATGATTTTGATGAAGAATATTTGGAGTGGCTTAAGTTTTCATTCCCTTGAATGGCAAGTGGCCGCCTCATGACCGTCAAGATCTATGGCTTTATGGGACGAGGACGTGTAGATGCATCTGCTGTTGATGGTGTCACTGCTAGAAATTTTTTTGAGAAGCAAGAGAAGGAAATAGAGCTGGTGGAATTTTTCCTGAAAAATGCAATGGCATTAAAGAAAATGACCATTCATTTCTGTGGTAAACCTAAATTTGTTGAAGAGGCAGAATGGCTAAAGTTATTACCAATGGTTGCTCAGAAATTGATAGCTCTTCCTAGAGCTTCTTCTAGTATTGCACTGTCACTCGTGTATAAACACAACACCAAAAACAGGAAATTGGAACGGATTACCGTTCCTAATCCTTCCGTTCCTAATCCGTTAATCCGTTCCAATTTCCTATTTTTGGAACGGATTAACGGATTAGGAACGGTTATCCGTTCCAAAAATAGGAAATTGGAACGGATTAACAGATTAGGAACGGAAGGATTAGGAGCGGTAATCCGTTCCAATTTCCTGTTTTTGGTGTAGTGAAATAATTGACATTGGAGATTACCAGGTTTTTGGCTTGCAGCTGTCCTTTTCTTGTAAACGGTATGTTGTCCATAAAATGAGGATTTTATCGGAAAAAATAGATTATGTGACCGCTATAACCAAAAGGTAATTTTGAGTGCCCTTACACCAATCCAGTCACATTGTCAGAAAAAAAAAAAAAAACATATTTTTTAAACATCTTTTATAGGGTCGATTTTATCGGACAAAACTACATTATAAACTTTAACGATTTATCATATGAGGTCAAGAACATGTGATCTTGAATCAGATTTGACCAATCTGTGATAAATACCAATGAATGGGTGCACCACTCTCTCTATCGCACTACATTTGATGAATGAGGGGTTTTGCCCATACAGCAACCTATAGCCAAAGTTGTGATATTTCCATAGATATTTGCAATGTTAAGGGCCGTCCAGTCTCATCTTCACAGAACCCATTCACGTTTTTTGTAGGGTCTCAGTCGACCTTTATTTCTATAGATAAGGGTCTTTATCGATCCTGCAATTTATCCAAACGAAAGCAAATTGTGGCTTAGAAGCGTGTTTCTTTGTCAAGGTCATCAAATGGACCACGTCGCTGCTCTTCTCTGCAATCTTCCTGCATCCATGATAACGCTCACAACAGCCCTTCAGCCAGAAGACCGAGAAGTATTGGCCTACCTCATCTCCAGCACTTGAAAATTCTCATAAAAAAGCAATAGGGAGATGAAGAAGAAGAAGAAAGAGCACCCACCCCACTTCAATTGCACCTGTTTCAGATGCTATATGACCTTCTGGGTTCGTTGGGATTCCTTTCCAAATTGTCATCTCATTCATGAAATCCTTGAAGCTTTTGAAAGTAGCTTGGATTCTGCGATGATTCTAAAGAACAAGAGAAAAGTTGAGACATGGGTCTGAAAGAGTTGAGATGGGTGGGGAGATTTCTGTTAGTATTTTTGTTGGCTAATTCATGGGTTTGACAAAACTCTGGGTCCATTGAGTTGTATTTTCTAATTTATTTTAGAATGGACTGTGGTTGTGTCGCCGGAAGAGTTGAAGTGAAGAATAGAAGAAAAGAGAAGACCGGGCGAAATCCCTCAGGCCCGATCGATCGGAGTCTCAGACCGATCGATCGGTCAGAAAAAGGCCTCAGTTAAATGTCAGGCCGATCGATCGGACCTGCAGGGGCGATCGATCGGACAGCGTGCAGAGTTCGGGAAAGTCTACTTTTCTAATCAGATTTAGTTTCCTTTTGAGATTATCTTTCCCAGTTTGAGTCCTACTTGTGCACAAAGTCTAAGGCACGAATTTTGGGCTATTTATAGGGTGTTTCTCTCAACCCTAGATCATCATCACAACTCTCATTGATCTGAGTCAGAGATATTTTAGAGAGAAATTAATTCTCTAGAGCCATTGAGAGATTATTCTGAAGGGCTGCTCTAGAAAGTTGTTGCTGCTTCTACTTTCTTGTAGAAGATTGATCATCTTGGTTGACAAGGTGTGAGTGGATTCTTTACAATAATAACTACAGTCCTTGGGTCGAGGTACAGACTTAGGTAAAGGAGCTTGTGAGTATATCTTGTAACTGTTCGTGAACTCTTGATTTCTGGTTCGTGGTTTTTCTCCCTGGATAGGGTTTCCACGTTAAAAATTGTGTCTGCCTTCTTGTGGTGTGTAATTGGTAGATAGCTAGTTCTAAATTGTCTGATTGATTTATTTCCGCTGCATTGATAAGTTAATTAGAACTATTAATCCATTCTGGTAGCCCCATATAGAAATTTCAATTGGTATCAGAGCGGGTTGCACTATTTTATTGTGTTGATCCAAATATTGCTAGAATGGATGTCTACCGAGAAGGCACTTCAACCAATAAGCCTCCTCTGCTGGATGGTTCTAATTATGCTTATTGGAAAGCCAGAATGGTTGCCTTTGTAAAAGCCATAGATCTGAAAGTCTGGAAATCTATTGAGAAAGGCTATTTCTTGCCCACTGTCACTACTGATGGGAAAACCAGTTTTAAATTTGAAGAACAGTGGACAAAGGATGAAGAATTGGCAGCCACTTGCAACTCTAGGGCTTTGAATGCTATTTATAATGGAGTTAGTATATCTGAGTTTCGTAGAATTTCTACATGTACTACTGCAAAAGAAGCTTGGGATATTCTGCAAACTGTGCATGAAGGGACTGACACTGTCAAACAGTCGAAACTTCAGAAATTGTATATAGCCTTTGAAACCATAAAAATGGAGGATGATGAAACTTTTGATGAGTTTAATTCAAAGCCGAATACAATTGTGAATGACACCTTTACTTTGGGAGAGCCAATTCCTGAAAATAGAATTGTGAAAAAGATTCTGCGGTCTCTTCCAGAAAGGTTTGATGCAAAGGTTGTCGCCATAGAAGAGAATAAAAATCTGAATATTATCAAAGTTGAGGAATTAGTAGGCAACCTTCAGACTTTTGAAGCAAACCTAAAGAACAATGGAAAATCAAAATCCAAAGGTATTGCTTTGAGAGCCTCCAAAGAATCATATAAGAAAATTGCTAGTGATTTTGATTCTGATTCTGAGGAGATTGATCCCCACGTTGCTGTTGAGTTTATGAAACAATTTCAAGCTTTTATGAAGGGGAAGAAAAGTAATCTGAAAGTCCCTAAAAATTTTGTAAAGAAGAAAACTTCTAAAGGGATTAAATGTTTTGAGTGTCATGGTTATGGACATATTGCTAGTGACTGTGCTAACAAGAAGTCAAAAAAGAAGGCTTTCAATCTGACTTGAGATGATGATACTTCTGAGGAAGATGATAAAAAATCTGAGTCTGAGAAGCCTGATGCTAGCAAAGAAAAATTCATGGCATTCATGGCAACATCAGTTTCTGCTACTCCACTTGTTTCGGATGAAGAGACTGATCCAGATGTTAGTGAGTCAGAGAGCAAGCTGAATATCATATATTGTTTGCAAAGACCATGAAGATGCTCAAGATGAATGAAAAAGTGACTACAAGCTGGAAAGAATCTGAAGAGCAGAATACTTCTTTAAAAGCTGAATTGTCTGAAGCTCTTACAAAAGTGAGTCACTTAGAGGCTGAAAATAACAAATTGGCAGATGAATTGACTGCGGAAGCACATAAGTGTGTTTTGATTAATCATGATATGAAGATCTTGAAAGCTGAAAATACCGACTTGCAAGGAAGACTCAAGATGGTTCTTTCTGAGTTGGATACAAGCAAGGCTTCCCTAAACAGGATGAATGCTGGGTCTAAAAAACTTGATGACATCCTGTGCAGTCAAAAGCCAAAAAATAACATGCATGACATTGGCTACGCTGACGGGGCATCTACATCAAAAGCCAAAGGTAATAATTGTTTTGTTCAAAATTCAGTTGTTACTAATTCTGCTGTTCATGTTACAAATACAGCTGCCAAGAAGAAGAATGTGCCACGTCCTAAACGTATACCCACTTGTCATCACTGTGGAATTAAAGGACACATTCGACCCCATTGCAATAAGCTGCGAAAGTCTCCAAACCAAAAGCAATGGAAAAAGCAGAAGGAAGCGTCACCTATGATAACCAAAGCTGTCTGGGTCAAGAAAGAAGACCTTCCATCTGTCTTGGTACACACTATGTTGAACTATCTGAAAATGCAGGTGTGTGTGCCAAAATTTCATCACCCTTGATCTACAAGATCAAGCCCCCACCCCAGTGCTGATACGAAGCTCATCTTGAGGGGGAGTCTATTTAGGGGGAGCTGCAGAATCCAGATTGACAGAAGCTGCTTGAAGAAAATTGTTTGTCAATTGTGGACAAAAAGAGGGAGAATACTGAAGCCAGGGGGAGAAACAAGCAAAGATCTACAGCTGCTGATTTTTTTTGAAAATTCAATGTATTTTGGGTTTTTCTTTTGGGTAGATCATTTGTATTGTTCAAGGGAGTTTTGTCCATGAATTGCCAAAGGGGGAAATTGTTAGTATTTTTGTTGGCTAATTCATGGGTTGGACAAAACTCTGGGTCCATTGAGTTGTATTTTCTAATTTATTTTAGAATGGACTGTGGTTGTGTCGCCGGAAGAGTTGAAGTGAAGAATAGAAGAAAAGAGAAGACCGGGCGAAATCCCTCAGGCCCGATTGATCGGAGTCTCAGACCGATCGATCGGTCAGAAAAAGGCCTCAGTTAAATGTCAGGCCAATCGATCGGACAGCGTGCAGAGTTCGGGAAAGTCTACTTTTCTAATCAGATTTAGTTTCCTTTTGAGACTATCTTTCCCAGTTTGAGTCCTACTTGTGCACAAAGTCTAAGGCACGAATTTTGGGCTATTTATAGGGTGTTTCTCTCAACCCTAGATCATCATCACAACTCTCATTGATCTGAGTCAGAGATATTTTAGAGAGAGATTAATTCTCTAGAGCCATTGAGAGATTATTCTGAAGGGCTGCTCTAGAAAGTTGTTGCTGCTTCTACTTTCTTGTAGAAGATTGATCATCTTGGTTGACAATGTGTGAGGAGATCAAGTAAGGAGAACGGGGCGCGGTGGATGTCGTGTCAGTGGATTCTTTACAATAATAACTACAGTCCTTGGGTCGAGGTACAGACTTAGGTAAAGGAGCTTGTGAGTATATCTTGTAACTGTTCGTGAACTCTTGATTTCTGGTTCGTGGTTTTTCTCCCTGGATAGGGTTTCCATGTTAAAAATTGTGTCTGCCTTCTTGTGGTGTGTGATTGGTAGATAGCTAGTTCTAAATTGTCTGATTGATTTATTTCCGCTGCATTGATAAGTTAATTAGAACTAGTAATCCATTCTGGTAGCCCCATATAGAAATTTCAATTTCAAGCACAGATGAGGAGATGAGTGTTTCAGAGATTGAAAGAGAATCGTCTTATGGAAATAGGATTGAAGGGGAAAAGGGATCTGTGAGGAGGTTTGTGAATTATATAGGAGAGAGGATTTGGCATGTTTGGAATCAGTAAAAAGATCAGGAAATGGTTTTTTTTTTTCCTTCTCTTTTTGGTGTATAATATTTTGTAAGAATTAAAGAAGTTCACATCTTTTTGCCCTTTTTTCTATTTCTTTTTTGTTTACATGATTTAGATGTAAGAACTGAAAGGAGTAAAAGGAAAGAAAAGATTTTACATGATTTTGATGAGAAACATCTCGAATTCATGTGTTTAGTTTTCTATCTGTTGTTTTTTGTGTTTTGATTCTACGAGTGAATATGGAATTCAATTTCATGGTGTTTTTCTTTGGGTTTTGATTTCTATAAAGCCCTAAGCCTTAATTTGTTTTCGTTTGGATACACCGCAGGGTCGATAGAGACCCTTCAAAGAACATAAATGAGGTTCTATGAAGGTTAGACTGGACCGCATGGTCTCAATCGACCCTTAATATTGCAAATGAAGGTCTTCATCGACCCTAGAAAAAAATGTTAAAAGAAAAAAATACGTTTTTCGAGCAATGTGACTGGTTTGATATAAGGGCACTTAAAATTACTTTTTTATAGTGGTAACATAATCTTTTTTTTTTTTTTGTAAAATCCTCTAAAATGACAGAAGAAACACATTCAATATCTTTCTTTTTTCCTCCTCTTCAGTCGATCATTTTAAGTTTCAGTTCTTTTCCATTTGTGAGTATGAAATTGGATTCCTAGAAATTCTAAGAAATGTATTACTAAAAGTGGTTGAGTTTGAAGAAATCAAAAGTGAAGCCTCAAAAATGGGCGTCAACTAATCTCTCCTTCACCGGAAAAATTAGTTTTAGGAGAGATGGAATATGAATACCTAGAAATCACCCTTGTAAATCAAATCCCAGGAAGATCATGGTTACTTCCGCATCTCCAAATCACCTCTTTATTAATCCTTTGTTGGAAGCCATTGTACCATGAAGCCTCCCCTTTGAGTTCTTTAGTTTCTACCTGTTTAGCTTACTCCCTTCAGATTGTGCAATCAGACTCTTCAAAGTTCAAACAGAACCATTCACGGGTTGTACAGTCAGTTTTGTAGTCTTATGGTGATTTTGAATGGTACAATCTAGAGAAATGTACTGTTGTTGCTCATGAATCCTTCTAAACAGGTGCAGTTGTCAAGAACTGGAAGATGGAAATCATTCTAGCACTGATTATGTGTATGTTCACTACTAAGTGGGATCATAACAGTTTATACATCAATGTTATTGTATGACTTCCTCTAATCTTTTTTTTTTTGGAGGGTATGTTTTGTATATGCCAAGTGCCAGTTTGAATGCATTCACAGAGCGATGCCATCCATAATCTGTTTCGAATTTTTGGGCCTATATATCGTTGAGCGGTGCAACTAATAATCATGTGAATCATCACTGGAGTGTTATATATTTATCTAGGGTCAGGTCTATGAATTCTAGTTTTGAAACCGTGCTTATATAGAGGTATGCTTTTCCCAGTCTATATTATCTGTGTCCTCCACATAGGGGGTTGTTTCTGATCTTCTAATACTACGAGTCTCGAACTATCTCAAATGGTATTCTTTGATCTTGGATTGTATCAATGATTCTCTACACATCCTGGCATAAATGCCTTCTCCTTTTGTTGTTTCTTTCTTTTCGGCATTCTGCTCCATGATGTGATAGATCCAGTCCAGCTTGGATCCATGTTTTGGACTTAAAGGTTGGGTTAGCTTATCTAAGGTTGTTTTGAGGATTGCAAGGATTTAGATGATCAATGCAGGCCATGATGAGTCATTCGCAAAAGTCTCCGTGGCCACCTCCTCTATCCCCCTCCCTTAAATTGGCATGAGACTCATTTGACACTTTATCCAGATTATATCTACTATCATGAGACTCCATGTCTAAAGATTTATCGCTTTTCTCTGCCTCGAACATTGGGGCCTTAAAATCTATTATGCCATTTGATCGAACGTGGACTTTTGGTCCCCTTGGAAGTATAGAACTTTTCATCCCCATGATCTCGGATTGGCATGTAGGGGCCGTCACTCACAGTAAAGAGCTGAAATAGTTTATTTTTTCGGCAAGCAATGGGAGGTACTACCAGCAAAAAATCTCATATGTACATAAATCTTCTAATGATAATGCCACTTTATGTGAGAAACATGTGATTTGCAACTGTAGGGCACACTTGGGTGGTTTTGATCAAGAGGAATATGTTTATAGATGAGTAAAATTTCTATGAGCAAACTGCAAGTGTAGTCCAGCACTGTGAGGCCCACTATGGGCCACATTTCATCAATGAAGCAGCCCCATTTGATAACTCTTTTCATCCCATGATCCAGCACCAAGCCGAATATTACACTCCCTGAGCCTTCACTCACTATGGGATTCTCTCTCTTGAAATCTATGGTGAAAGATGACGTTAAATTTAAGGTTGTGGAATCAAGAGTTAGGATAATTTAGTAGGGCTGGTTTTTTTTTATCCCCACTTGTCCATGGCTAGACCTGTCCTTCTTCCATCCTCCCACTGATAAACTCGCATCTAAGTGCGCCCCACAAGTTGGACTGCTTATAAGCAATATATAGAAATTTGAGAGATAATAAATAATTTTTTATTATTATATTTTCAGTTCGTTATGTATTATTTTGATTTCAGTTATTTCTTTTGTTTTTTCTCTTTATAGTTTATATATTTTCAATTTAATCACATGATTTTCCTTTTTAAGACATTTCATAGAATCTGAATTTTTTATAAGCATTTTGGTTAAAAAGTTAAATAAATAACAAAAAAATAATATTATCTTACATTTTCTTTAATCAAAATAGAGTTCAATTTGTTTTTTTTTTTATCATTTTTTTTATTGTTATTATTTAAGGGCTCATGCATTAACTGCTCGTTGAAAATAAGCTAAACTTCGGTTAAAGAATTCAAATTAAAAGGTTCAGAGACCAAAACAAAATACATGGAGTGCAAAGGTCAATATATTTGAGAGTAGAGGAAGATAATTTAGCACACCCCAGTACAAGACTTGGATATCCAGGAACAACCTTATAACAAAACAGGGTTCATAATTAAATTAGCAAGAATAATTAGTGAAGAACAGGCGAAAAGGAGATAAGCTAATGCAATGTAACACGACCATCAACTGCCATTTCTATCATAGGGTCTGTTCAAATCTGCTGTTTTGCACGGAATTGCATTCTGAACAATGAAGAAACAAGAAGCTAAAATACATATGAATGATATGCGCATGATAAGTTGAATGCAAGGCAGGGAGACAGAACATTAAAAAAGAGCACATTAGGAAAAACCTATAAATGACTGCAAAATAGATTAAAAAAATATGTTTAATTGGGCATGTAATCAGCCTCAGCAAGACTTGCTCAAGGTATACAAGTTCAAAGAATTAGGAGAAGGGGAAGATCGATTAAGAGCTTGGATTGAGAAAACATGTTAGGCACTGGAGTTGTAGAAAGCATGATTTCAAGTGGGCTATTATGCATGCTAATCATCATAATAATTTACTGATTACAATTTATCTATGATCCAACCATACCATTAGCAGTATCAATTATATCATGATTAGACTAATATGAAGATACATTCGCTTTTAGGAAAACATATGCACCAAAAAATATACATTGCCGAATTGCCCTCATGAATTTCCACCTACAAATTTCATGGGTGAGATTTTCCCAGGAAAATGGTACACAGCTGACCATGCCATGAAGAAGCAATAAACCAGGGAAAGATAGTGCAGGTAAAATCCATGCAGTATCTGGTGCCAAAACTTATCTTGTCAGTACCATGATATGCTGTATGCAAACCACAAACCACCATCCCATCTGATACCGGTACAATTGAGAAGGAGATCCCTTTCCCTTAATATCCTACACCTGGACTCATCGAGGACCATGCTCATCTTTTCACAATAGTAACTGAATGTGTCGTGTGGGGTGTGTTTTACAATATTAAATCATTCAGGCTATTAAATTGATAGATATCATTATACAAGGATGAATTCTTTAGCCAAGTCACGTTCCCAATGACACCTCCCCATCATACTCAATATGATGGCTGGTGGTCCAAGATGGCACCCACAAACAGGACTACACCTTATCATGCTGATCATTTTAGGAAAAAATAAAACACAAGCTCTATCTCCAATGAATAAGTATCATGGGTGCAGTGAGACTTACACCCTGAACCAATGATTCCCGGATACGTGTACAAGCTCAGGGTATTTGTATCAGACCAATACAATACTTGTATTGGTACCTGATATTGCACCGATACTTTTAGGGAATAAGTTGAACATATCCTACTTATAAAGTCCATTATTTCATATAAATCTTTTAATATTTTTACTTCTTCACCATAAAAAAATGTTGGGGTTGGGGCAAACAATGATAGTTTCATTGATTCAAAAGTGATCTTAAGAAAAAAAATTAGGACACCTGTATCCATAGCCGTGTCCTAAATTTTCAAAAGTGAGGTGTCCTATCCCCAATCCCCACATCAGTGTTCGTATTCATATCTGTATCTGGGCATCATTGCCCTGAACATGTAAACAATGGAAGGTTGTAAACAGTAAAAGGAAATATTAAAAATGACAGTAAACAATAAAATATATCAGAATGACCATTTGACTGGTAAAACAAGAGTGATCACTAAGATGATAATAAACACAATCCAAATTCGGGAAAACAGATCTTTGGCTAAAATGAATCTCAACAACTCTTTCTGAATCAAGAAGTTTCAAACTTCCTTCCAAACTAGCAATACAGCAACTGCTTATTGGTCACTCCAGCTCTTTCCATTAAAGAGTAACAATACCTATTGTAGTTGTACCAGCGCATAATAGCATAACTGCTGCGCCAACCCGATTGCTGCTCAAGTACCTACAGCATCATAATTCAGATCAATAAACAGCCTCTAGGCAGAAATATTACCTCAAAACCAAATGATAATAATCAAGTGATATAAAATGCACATTCAAGATTGAAAACAAATAACTGGTTCAATAAATAAAGAACATTTTCTACAGATACTTGATAACATATGTAATATGAACATCCATTTTGAAGGCCAGCATACAAGAGAGACCACCCTAAGCAGAATCTTTGGCATATAGACATGTACAAATGGCTTACGGCCATTTGGAACACATTATCACCCGTTCATAGCAGAAGGGGGATTAAAAAATGATGGGCGAGTACAAAAAACAATGGAAACTGTCACTTTTTTTAAGAGAGATTCTGGGTCATAATGTGATGCTCCTTGTGTCCTTTATGAAAATGAATCATCATCATGTTAAGAGGAGTGATAACACGGCATCGGATCGCTTGGATGGGGAGTCTTTCATTGGAGTTCAATGATTGATCAAGATGGAGCTCTTTTGTCCCTTACTTTGGGTTTCTTGTGCTTTCTTGCTTTTTTAGCTGGCACCTTCTGCTGCAGCTTTGTTGTAATAGCTTTACAGTATCATTTCTTTGCACTTGTTTAGATAAAATTTGGTTGCCAAAACCATCAAAAAAGAAGAAAAAAAAAATGTCATCGCATCGTCAACAAAGCCTTACCTTATCTATCCTTTATGAATGTGAATAGAGAGGCAAATTCATTTGTCAACTCTAGCAAAAGGTGGGTAGGAGTGTAAAAGACAATCTCTAGTTGATCCTTCGCGGACAAGCAGTTTCACTAGGGCATTGTAGTTCCAAATAAAACTACATCCATTCATTAAAAGAATGTAGGAAAACAATGAAAGAAATGGCATTGGGAGATGGTATTCAAAACCTTTACAAACATTATAATCTCTCTCATGTCCAATTATATTGACGAGATTGCCCTCATTAATGCAAAACTTAAAGTTCATATTTTTGGCCAGGATTTTAGTTCCTCCAAAATCCCAAATATGTGTAGTTTATATCACCAGGATTAGTTTAGTAGGGAGATGCCTACTTTAAATGAATATAGTTTTTGTGTAAGCTTTTTTTTTTCTCAACTTTGTTGTTGTTTAATATGTTGAAACAGAACACCCAAATGAAACACCAAAATGCCATCCAGCCAAAACATATCAATCTGGAGTCAAAACAGAACCAGAGCACCAAACTAAATCGACAACTATGGATGCCAGACAAAGCAAGAAGATACAAAGCTAAAGCAAACAAGCAATGAACACCACAACTTACAGTGGTGAAAGACCTAGAGGCCGTTTGGAAACTCTAATCTAATTAATAAGAGCTAATAAGATTAAGGTCTTAAATAAAAGCTCCAATTTTTAATTTCTACTATGCAATTAGTGCGTTTGATATAATTATAAAAAAAAGCTCTAATTTCATGAGGTAATTGCGGCCCACCTTTAGGAACTGAGGTAATTAGAGCCTACCTTTTAAAAATTGCAATGTAGAACCCGCCATTTGTGTCATTTTAAAAATCATGAGGTTATTTTCATCCAAAACACATAAATTTTGAATTGTCCACCTCCCTATGCTTTAGCTGAGAAGTTCTAAAAAAAGGATGAGCTCCCCTTGGCTTATTTTTTTCAGAGGCAAAAGCTCTAATTTGTAACTAAGATCTAAATAAAAAAATAAGAGCTTATTTTTAGAGTTAGCAAACGCTCCCCTACATTTCTTGAAAAACTAAGGAATCTCTCACTCGTTCAACAAGGATAGCTGCTTCCTCATTTGTGCTTTGACTGACTGACAAGGATGCACCAACCAGGTAAGAGAGTGCAATGTCCCTCATTTCTTATACCAAATCAGCTACTTTCCAAGGGGCCAAAGGAAGATTCTTTCCAATGCAATAGCAAAATCTGAATCCCCTTTGACATTTAAGGGAAACAACTTTGGCTTAACCATCTCTCTAATACCCACGCTCTTATTCCTTAACATCACCAAACAAAATCAACCCCACACATTGCAAATCAACCCCCTAATACTAGCTAGGCTAGAGTTTCCTAATAGCACTCACGTTAAAACTAATCTTGAAGGATGACCCTAAGGTAGGCACTCGCCTAGGGCAAAAGGGTTGAGGCAAACACAAGTACGCTAACATCTCTCTCCAACATCCATCGAAGTAGTGAGAAGGTTACGGAGTTAGATCAAACTTAGAGATTTAAAAAAGCACACTACGCAACAACAAGAAAGGACTTTAAAGGAATAAATGGGACAAATATGTTCAGAGATTGCTCCCCGAGGTTGAGGGTTCGAAACAACACTGCCACACGGGCCACAGGGGATTTACTCGGCTCCCCTTGGCCGGTAGGGATTAGTCCGGCCCAAAGGGCTGGGACACCCTCCGTTATTAAAAAATATATATGTTCAGAGATTGATGTGAAATTTTCTGCTTGGGGAATGTCCACAAGCGGATATCCCGGTCGGGACATTAAAGAGGCAGGGCCATAGTTGAGAATTTCGTTCAAGACTCGTTTCCGTTTGGCCTTCATACCGAAATTTTCAGGCAATTCATAATTTCCGCAAAACATTTTGGAGACACATTTCAGAAAAAAAATATAAAAATAAATATATAGAAATTATAAAAAATTATTAAAATTTGAAACTAGCATATAAATTGATACATTTAATTTCTTCAATTAAATTAGCAATGCAATAATTTATTTCTACATGGCTGAGAATTAGGGTTTTCCACCTTTTTCTTTCAAAGAATATTAAATTTTAGGGGCTTTTTCACAATTTTCCTATAAAAAATTATATTTGATCGATCTAATAGTGAGTCATTTCCTATTAGAGTGAAATTTTGCTAGAGCCCATTTTCTATTACAATGAAATTTGGTTAGGGCTCATTCCCCATTACAGTGAAACTTGGCTAGGGCCCATTTCCTATTAGAGTAAAATTTGGCTAGATCCCCATTTCCCATTAGAGTGAAATTTGGCTAGGACTTATAAGCAGCTCGGATTTTCAATGGCATAAGCCCCAATGTGGGCTACACTCCTTGCAAGAACTCTTATAAGGGTAACATGGGACCTTATCAAAAGAAAAGAAAAAAAAAAAAAAAGCAAAAGGTTATCCAAATTCTTGAGAATGAACGAATGAAGAGAAGAAAGGACAAAGAGAGCAAGTAGTGACTGCGAGTAGCAAGTGGCGTCAGATACCCTTCCCCCCTTTCTCTCTTCCTTTTTCCCCTGCAACCACCTATCTCTCCCTCTGTGTGTGTGTGTGTGAAAAACAGCCAAACAGTCTGAAATTTGGGCCAAATATTTTCAAAGTGTTCGGTTCATTGGCCGAACTGAATTTTCTTAGCTAATTTGGCTAAACCAGACCAAATTTCGCAACGATGTGCAGGGCCGTCGGGGAAAAGCCTGGACCTCCTGAATTTCACGGCAGCCACCATGATGACACAGACATCCGCATGCAGGAATGTCCATAGGAGAAAAAACCCCAGAGTTGACATTCTTCAATGGTTAGAAAACGAAAAACTCAACCTCAACCACGGTGAGAATCATTGGCAAGAGGATGGGTCTGGATGGTGCTGCTGAAGGCAAAAATGGGAGTGGCGAGAGCATACAGGGGTTTAAGACATGATGATCAAGGGGCTGTTTCACGCATCTTTTCAGGTTGGATAGGCATTAAAAATCTAATATGAGGTGATGTCGATAGAAGAAGCTCTCGGACATTTTTGGAGAGGGTTCTTAAGGTCAATTGGTTGTGAAAAGTGACTCTAGAATACCATGAGTTGGGCATCCGATAAAAGGGAGCATGGCGCCATTATGGGAGAGATTGGGAATCACACAAACATCTTAATTGCAT
Organism: Cinnamomum chago; assembly: GCA_038049695.1. Classification (NCBI taxonomy): domain Eukaryota; kingdom Viridiplantae; phylum Streptophyta; class Magnoliopsida; order Laurales; family Lauraceae; genus Cinnamomum; species Cinnamomum chago. The sequence continues at coordinate 20,255,505 of CP142462.1, read as the reverse complement.
TTCTCTCACAGTAAATGAAAAAAAAAGTGCCAACGAGACGCGCATATCTTCTTGCTACACAGGGAGTCCACAGCACAAAGAAGTTTATCACATTATTGTTGATTGGCTGGTCACCTGGTCCTACTGGATGTCTTTTCTTAGGGGAAATTGTTAAGACGCAGCAATGCAATAGTACAACACTCTTGTACTGTTTGTTACACAGTAAATTTCTTGTTCATGTTTCTATGCACCTCATTAACTTGTTTTTCAATAAATTTTCTCCGTTACCGATCAAAAAATTACTTTTTTTTTTAAGAAAAAAACCCATCAAAGGACGTTGGCATCCTAGACTCCTAGGAAGTTGTCGCGCTAGATTGGCACCTAACCTACACAATCATAGTCAAAATGCTTTTTATTATGTCCTCTAAGCATCTATTATCACTCTCCCTCCAAATCGAATGCAATTTGCCAGAGAGGAAATGAACCAAAGAACATGGCCACAAGACGATCTATATTTTGTATCCCAACTACCATGCTTCAAAAAGAATGACCAACAGAAGATTTGTGCACCCAACTCCCCTAGGGCTGTTTGTTTACAAATGTGGAGTAGGAATAAACGGAAATGGATGTCAAATCATGGAAAAAGTAAAGTACAGTATATTACAGTAAAAAGAGCAGAAGTGTGTTATAAACTTAAAATCCTTGTTTTAGATAGTTTGAAGTAAAGTATAGGTGAGAGCAGAAGTGTAGATTAAAAGCATCTTTTGTCATTAAGTCACTACAACACAATTAATCACTCTTCTGTGGTTAAAAAAAAGAAGAAAAGAGGCATGTGGAGGAGTAAATGATTAGTAGTGTCACATTATAAGTTTACTTTTCCACTTCACACTTTTCATCCAAATATGGTGAAATAAAAAAACATACATCACATGCCTACTTTTACTCCTCCACATTTACTACTACTCATGCTAAACATACAGGTACCCAGATGACCAATAAAGCACAATGTTCCATGAAATTTCGGCCACCCAACATTGAAAGGAGAGATGATATCTTAAGGTAACAAGTAAGGACTGAGCCCAAACCTGAATCCACTCCATTTGATAATCAGGTTGATAATGTCAACCTGAACTCTAAATTCTTGGGTCAGGCCGGTGGATTTATATGCAATGGGTCAGGTCAGAGTAGGTTCAGATTGGGTTGGTGAGATGAACAGCATGTATGGACTTAACCCAAGCCTGAACCATTTGTTAATCGGGTCATAATGTCAACCCAAACTAAGTTAATGGGTTGGCAGGTTGGTCAGCAAATGCAACCCCTAACTTTAGGAACAACTATCAGGAGGAAGAAGACCTACACTGCAGGAAGCCGCGACACCAATCTTCCCTGCATTCCAACTGCCACTTTCGCATTACCCATCTTTTCCATTCCCACCTATACACCAATCTCAATCCCAATTTCTTCTATCAACCAAACATAGAACGAAATAGATGGGACACCCATGAAAGCAAAACAGAGAACATATATATAATCTAAGAAAGAAAGGAAGGGCGGGTGTGGCGCCAGTGGAGCAAAAAGGGCATAGTTAGTAGTTCCTAAAAGACTCACAAAGAGAAACTACTAGCGATCCTGACAAGTGCGGCAGAAGGTACCCTGTGAGAGCTCGCAGCAAGCGCGGGGCTCCACCGAGAGGTGCGACGTGAGACGGGCCGTGGCAACCACGCTGTGAAGCGGAAGGAGCGACTGCGTGCATCCCAGCTCCCCCAAAGACCTATGCATCCATTTCATTCAGAAATCGACATAGAGATCAAGAAGATAGAGATAGAAGAAGAGAATGAATACCTACATTATATCTATCTTGGCTTGTTGAAAGAAAAACCCTAAACCCTAGATGGGGATCTTAGAAGAGGAAATGAGAATTTGGCTCAATGCAAACCCTAGAAAGAAAAGATTTTTCTTAAAGGTGGAACTTGGAAGGAAGCACTGACCTGGGAAGGAGGAAGGAGAGACGGCGGCGCGGGGGTGGTGGGGCGGCGAAGGACGTAGGGCGGAGGCGGGGGAGCGGCGGAGAGGAGCGGAGGGAAGAAGACCTAGCGGTGGCGAGCAATGACCTCGATAACGAACCAGAACGCCAAGCTGCCATTTTTCTTCTCCCTTCGGTAATTGGTAGTCTATTTACCCTTATCTATTATCTATGATGCCCTCGTGAGCGAAATCTCTTTAACCTTACGTTGAGAGATAATATTAGTCATAATATTCTCTCATATTATCTCTCATAATAAGGTAAGATAAGAGCATCATGAGAGAAGCATCTCCCATTATCTATTACCCTTATCATAAAAGCGAGGATAGTGTCGTGCTTAAGATGCTTGTGCAAATTTCTCTACACATAGTGGACCCCACTTTCAACTTGACGAAATTTCCAAATAAACGACGTGCTTATCTCCACACTCCCATTGCCGGTGCTCCGTGGCTCAGTTAGATGACAAATGCTATGCTTTCTCTACACCTTGCTGCTTCCTATTTTGGGCCTCACTCAGAGGCATGATAGGTGCTCTCTGCATGAGCTTGCCAAATGGAGAGGGAGATGCACCCTATTGGCTTCTCATACTTGTCCCACATGACCCGTATAGATGTAGTTTTGCTTCTGTTTTTCTTCTTTTCCGCCACCAACGACTGCAAGAAGAAAGAAAACAGTAAGAAGAAAGGAAACAGTTTGTTGGCCTTGTTGATCCAGCAGGTATGAGTCTAATACTCTATTTTCATTTATTCATAGGATAGATAAAATCTTCATGTTGTTTGATGAAATGGCGAGGTAAAATTTTTTCATAAAGAGCTTGTGCAAGAATCCCTTCATATAAATGATAGACAAGTTGTTTGATGAAATGCTTAGCCCAAACTTTCATAAAAAGTGCTGTGAAATTTTATATTGCAAGAGAGCTTGTGAAGATGAGTTCGATGAAATGGGTCGATTTGTTTAAGAGAGAGAAAAATCTAAGCTTTCGTTTCATATAATGTGGCTTTGGAATTTGTTGGTGCAACGAACCATCCATTTCCAGCCATTGTTTGGCTTGTTTATTTAGGAGGATTTTCCCCGTTTTCCTTGATTGGATTCAGCCTATATGACTTTTCATTTCATATAATGTGGTTTTCGAATTTGTTGGTGCAACGAACCATCCATTTCCGGCCATTGTTTGGCTTGTTTATTTAGGATGTCTCCACTAAATGACAAAAAAACTTCACAATCAATACAAAAAGCTAAAAAGAATCCATAATAAACAACTAAAAATAAAATACAATCATAACTCACTTATATTTTATTATTTCTTTAAAAAAATCTCCACTTCACTCAACTCCATTAGTATAGCCCCCAAACAAACCTTAATAAACCACATGCTTATCTCCACACTCCCATTGCTACTGGTTTTGTGGCTCACTTCCTATTGCTGCTGCTTCTGTGGATCACTTAGATGGCAAATGCTATGCTTTCTTTACACCTTGTTGCTGCCTGGTTTTGGGCCTCACTCAGATGCATGACAAGTGCTCCCTGCATGAGCTTGCTAAATGGAGAGGGAGATGCGACCTGTTGGCTTCTCATACCTCTCCCACGGGACCCCATAGATGTAGTTCTGTTTTTCTTCTTTTCCACCACCAACGACTGCAAGAAGAAATAAAACGGTAAGAAGAAAGGAAACAATTTTAAGCCCTTGTTGATCCAGCAGGTACGAGTCTAATATTCTTTTTTCATTTGTTCATAGGATAGATAAAATCTTCATGAAAACATGAAAGAGGTTCTCAAATAATCTTTTCATCTGTTTGATAAAATGGGTATGCAGAAACTGTTTGATGAAATGGCTAAGTGAAACTCTTTCATAAAGAGCTTGTGAAAGAATCCCTTCATTTACATGATAGACAAGTTGTTTGATGAACTGCTTAGCTCAAATTTTCATAAAAAGTGCTGTGAAATTTTATAATGCAAGAGAGCTTGTGAAGATGAGTTCGATGAAATGGGTTGATTTGTCTGAGAAAGAGAGAAATATAAGCTTTCATTTCATATAATGTGGCTTTGGAATTTATTGGTGCAACGAACCATCCATTTCCACCCATTGTTTGGCTTGTTTCTTTCGGAGAATCTTCCCCTTTTTCCCTGACTGGATTCAGCCTGTTTGGCTTTTCATTTCATATAATGTATTTTTGGAACGTGCAACGAACCATCCATTTCCAGCCATTGCTTGGCTTGTTTATTTAGGGGAATTTTCCCCTTTTTCCTTGACTGGATTCAGCTTGTCTGGCTTTTCGTTTCATATAATGTGGTTTTGGAATTTGTTGGTGTAACGAACCATCCATTTCCAACCACTATTTGCCTTGTTTATTTAGGATTTCTCCACTAAAAGAAAAAAAAACTCTACAATGAATACAAAAAGTCAAAATAATTCCATAATAAACAACCAAAAATAAAAAACCAACATAACTCACTTATATTTTATTCTTTCTTCAAATAATCTATACTTCACTCAACTCCATTAGCAAAGCCCCCAAATAGCCCCTAATAAATGACGTGCTTATCTCCACACTTCCATTGCAGCTGGTTCTATGCCTCATTTCCCATTGTTGCTTCTTCTTTGGCTCACTTAGATGACAGGTGCTAAGCTTTCTCTACACCTTGCTGCTGCCTGGTTTTGGGCCTTGCTCAGATGCATGACAAGTGCTCCCTGCATAAGCTTGCCAAATGGAGAGGGAGATGCAACCTGTTGGCTTCTCATACCTCACCCACGGGACCTGCATAGATGAAGTTTTGCTTTTGTTTTTCTCCTTTTCCCCCACCAACGACTGCAAGAAGAAAGAAAATGGTAAGAAGAAAGGAAACAGTTTTCTGCCCTTGTTGATCCAGCAGGTATGAGTCTAATACACTGTTTTCATTTGTTTATACGATAGATAAAATCTTCATGAAAGCGTGAAAGAGGTTATCAAATAATCTCTATCATCTGTTTGATAAAATGGGTATGCAGAAACTGTTTGGTGAAATGGCTGGGTAAAATTTTTTCATTAAGAGCTTGTGATAGAATCCCTTCATTTACATGATAGAGAAGTTTATTGATGAAAAAGCTTAGCCCAAATTTTCAAAAAAAGTGTTGTGAAAGTTTATATTGCAAGAGACCTTGTGACGATGAGTTCAATGAAATGGGTTGACTTGTTTGAGAGAGAGAAAAATCTAAGCTTCTGTTTCATATAAAGTGGCCTTGGAATTTGTTGGTGCAAGGAACGATCCATTTCCAGCCATTGTTTGGCTTGTTTATTTAGGAATATTTTCTCATTTTTCCTTAACTAGATCCAGCCCGTCTGGCTTTTCGTTTCATATAATGTGGTTTTGCAATTGTTGGTGCAACGAACCATCCATTTCTGGCCATTGTTTGGCTTGTTTATTTAGGATTTCTCCACTAAATGACAAAAACATCCACAATCAATACAAAAGGTAAAAAGATTCCATAATATACAACTAAAAATAAAATACCATCATAACCCACTTATATTTTATTCTTTCTTCAAAATAATCTCTATTTCACCCAACTCCATTAGTAAAGCTCCCAAACAACCCCTAATAAACGACGTGCTTATCTCCACACTCCCATTGCTGCTAGTTTTGTGGCTCACTTAGATGACATATGATATGCTCTCTCTACACCTTGCTGCTGCCTGGTTTAGGGCCTCACTCAGATGCATGACAAGTGCTCCCTTCATGAGCTTACCGAATGGAGAGGGAGATGCAACCTGTTGGCTTTTCATACCTCACCCACGGGACCTGCATAGATGTAGTTTTGCTTTTGTTTTCTTCTTTTCCGCCACCAACGACTGCAAGAAGAAAGAAAATGATAAAAAGAAAGGAAACAGTTTTCTGCCCTTGTTGATCCAGCAGGTATGAGTCTAATACTTTGTTTTCATTTATTCATAGGATAGATAAAATCTTCATGAAAGCATGAAAGAGGTTATCAAATAATCTCTTCATCTGTTTGATAAAATGGGTATGCAGAAACTCTTTGATGAAATGGCTGGGTAAAATTCTTTCATAAAGAGCTTGTAAAAGAATCCCTTCATTTACATGATAGACAAGTATTTTGATGAAATGCTTAGCCCAAATTCTCATAAAAACGTGCTGTGAAATTTATATTGCAAGAGAGCTTGTGAAGATGAGTTCGATCAAATGGGTTGATTTGTTTGAGAGAGACAAAAATCTAAGCTTTTGTTTCATATAATGTGGCTTTGGAATTTGTAGTTGCAACGAACCATCCATTTCTAGCCATTGTTTGGCTTGTTTATTTAGGAGAATTTTCCCCTTGACTGGATTCAGCCTGCTTGGCCTTTTTGTTTTATATAATGTGGTTTTAAAATTTGTTGGTGTTACGAACCATCCATTTCTAGCCATTTTTTTGCATGTTTATTTTGGGAAATTTTTCTCGTTTTTCCGTGACTGGATTCAGCCTATCTTGCTTTTCGTTTCATTCAATGTGGTTTTGGAATTTTTTGGTATAACGAACCTTCCATTTCTAGCCATTGTTTTGCTTGTTTATTTAAGATTTCTCCACTAAAAGACAAACAAACTCTACAATCAATAAAAAAAGTAAAAAATATTCCATAGCAAACAACTAAAAATAAAATACCATCGGAACCCACTTATATTTTATTCTTTCTTCCAAATAATCTCTACTTCACTCAACTCCATTAGTAAAGCCCCCAAACAGCCCCTAATAAACGACATGCTTATCTCCACGCTCCCATTGCTGCTGGTTCTGTGGCTCACTTAGATGACAGATGCTATGCTCTCTCTACACCTTGCTGTTGCTTGGTTTTGGGCTTCACTCATATGCATGACAAGTGCTCCCTGCATGAGCTTGCTAAATGGAGAGGGAGATGCGACATGTTAGCTTCTCATACCTCTCCCACGGGACCCCCATAGATGTAGTTTTGCTTCTATTTTTCTTCTTTTCCGTCACCAACGACTGCAAGAAGAAAGAAATAGGTAAGAAGAAAGGAAACAATTTTCTGCCCTTGTTGATCCAGCATGTATGAGTCTAATACTCTGTTTTCATTTATTCATAGGATAGATAAAATTTTCATGAAAGCATGAAAGAGGTTCTCAAATAACCTTTTCATCTGTTTGATAAAATGGGTATGCAGAAACTATTTGATGAAATGGCTAGGTAAAATTCTTTCATAAAGAGCTTGTGAAAGAATCCCGCATTTACATGATAGACAAGTTGTTTGATGAAATGCTTAGCTCAAATTTTCATAAAAAGTGTTGTGAAATTTCATAATGCAGGAGAGCTTGTGAAGATGAGTTCGATGAAATGAGTTGATTTGTTTGAGAGAGAGAAAAATCTAAGCTTACGTTTAGTATGATGTGGCTTTGGAATTTATTGGTACAACGAACCATCCATTTCCAACCATCGTTTGGCTTGTTTATTTAGGAGAATTTTCCCGTTTTTCCTTGACTGGATTTAGCCTATCTGGCTTTTTGTTTCATATTATGTGGTTTTGGAATTTGTTGGCGTAACGAACAATCTATCTCCAGCATTGTTTGGCTTGTTTATTTAGGATTTCCCCACTAAAAGACAAAAAACTCCACAATGAATACAAAAAGTCAAAATAATTCCATAATAAACAACCAAAAATAAAATACCAACATAACTCACTTATATTTTATTCTTTCTTCAAATAATCTCTACTTCACTCAACTCCATTAGCAAAGCCCCCAAATAGCCCCTAATAAATGACGTGCTTATCTCCACACTTCCATTGCAACTGGTTCTATGCCTCATTTCCCATTGTTGCTTCTTCTTTGGCTCACTTAGATGACAGGTGCTAAGCTTTCTCTACACCTTGCTGCTGCCTGGTTTTGGGCCTCACTCAGATGCATGACAAGTGCTTCCTGCATGAGCTTGCCAAATGGAGAGGGAGATGCAACCTGTTGGGTTCTCATACCTCACCCACGGGACCCGCATAGATGTAGTCTTGCATTTGTTTTTCATCTTTTCCCCCACCAACGACTGCAAGAAGAAAGAAAATGATAGGAAGAAAGGAAACCGTTTTATGCCCTTATTGATCCAGCAAGTATGAGTCTAATACTCTGTTTTCATTTATTCATAGGATAGATGAAATCTTCATGAAAGCATGAAAGAGGTTCTCAAATAATATCTTATTTGTTTGATAAAATGGTTTGATAAAATGGATATGTAGAAACTGTTTGGTGAAATGGCTGGGTAAAATTCTTTCATAAAGTGTTCGCAAAAGAATCCCTTCATTTACATGATAGACAAGTTGTTTGATGAAATGCTTAGCCCAAATTTTCTTAAAAAGTGTTGTGAAATTTTATATTGCAAGAGAGCTTGTGAAGATCAGTTCGATGAAATGGGTTGATTTGTTTGAGAGAGAAAAATCTAAGCTTTTGTTTCATATATTGTGGGTTTTGAATTTGTTGGCATCCATTTCCAGCCATTGTTTGGCTTGTTTATTGAGGAGAGTTTTTCCCTTTTTCCTTGACCGGATTCAGCCTGTCTGGTTTTCCGTTTTATATAATGTGTTTTTGGAATTTGTTGGTGCAACAAACCATCCATTTCCAGCCATTGTTTTGCATGTTTATTTAGGAGAGTTTTCCCATTTTTCCTTGACTGGATTCAGCCTGTCTGGCTTTTCGTTTCATATAATGTGGTTTTGGAATTTGTTGGTGTAAATTTCTAGCCATTGTTTGGCTTGTTTATTTACGATTTATCCACTAAAAGAAAAAAAAACTCTACAATCAATATAAAAAGTCAAAACGATTCCATAATAAACAACTAAAAATAAAATACCATCATAACCCACTTATATTTTATTCTTTCTTCAAAATAATCTTTACTTCACTTAACTCCATTAGTAAAGCCCCCAAACAGCCCTTAAATAAATGGCGTGCTTATCTCCACACTCCCATTGCTGCTGGTTCTGTGGCTCACTTCCCATTGTTGCTGCTTCTTTGACTCACTTAGATGACAAATGATATGCTTTCTCTACACCTTGCGGCTGCCTGGTTTTGGGCCTCACTTAGATGCATGACAAGTGCTTCCTGCATGAGCTTGCCAAATGGAGAGGGAATTTGTTGGAAATAGGTGGGCCTCGTGGATAGGTTTTCAAAACTTTTTGACCCACTTGACCCATGGATCAAGTATCTAGAAGACCATAAATCATATCCAGGATGCAATCCCTCTATCTCATGAATCAAGTACAGCAATAAAACTTATCTAAAATATAGAAATCAGCAACTACATGCATCCAAAACAATCCACAATAAATAGAGAAGTAGATTATACCTTTGAAGCCCGATAGTGCTCTAATGAAGGAGAAGATAATCAACTTGATCAAGAATTCTTCTTGAAGCAATTAGAGATCTTCAAGACCCTAAACTTATCTAAGGGGAAGAGAGAGAGAGAGAGAGAGAGAAAGAGGAGAGATGTGCAACTCTTGTACAAGAGATGTTTTGGGCGTGGATACCAACGATGGACGTCCAAGGGGGATTCTTCCCCTTTATATATCCCTGAAAACTCCTTTTCTTTCTCTCTTACTAATTGTATTAGAAGTCACACTTCCACACAAATTAATAGCTTACTATTATCACTATTAGAAGTCTCACTTTAAATATAAATAGTAACTTTCTAATTCCTTCCTTTTATAGTTCAAGTAAGATTAGTAACTTTCTAATATCTTGGGCTAGCTTGGGGACCACTAGGGATTCTTTAGAAAGCTGGCTCCAACTGGGACACGCGACCCCACATCTCATGTGCAATCCGGGCTCACAGTTAATTGCAAATAACACCATTATGTAAATGCAATTGTACTTCAGTCTTAGGAATAAATTACAATGAAGACCCTAAACTTCCCAATTACCATAAGTAGACCCCTCTATCATTATCCATAGATCAATTGGAATAAATCTGTCTCATCCAATCTTAGATTCACATCTTATTATCCTTGATCCCTAATTAATCACAGTGATTATCAGTACCATCCAATTAACTCTTAATCGAGATGGGTGCGCACTTACTAATAATAAATCCATTAATTGACATAAGGGGATAATATAGATAGATTCCATCTTGATCATTGTATGTTCCCACAGTTCTACTACCACGTACCCAAGACACCGAGGTGTTGACCTACAGTTGGCTTCACTCATTGGTGACTCAAAGCAAATGAATAGACAGAAACTTGAGTTCATCAATGTTTCAGGATTGAGAGCCTATTGTTAGGGAGTTATGAGAACAGTCCTTAAATCGAGACAGTATTTCATAAGGTGCTTCTCATTGTCCTTCAATACATCCAATGTATCAGCACTATGATCCAGAATCTTACATTCTGATAATCGAGACAAATCACATTATCTCATAGTTATCAAAGTGCTGCAACCTTATCAGATGAGATGCTCAGTCTCATCACTGGTTGTGAAGATATTTTTAAGTATAAGATTTGTGACACATGTCTCCCGTATGTGGATCTCATCCATATACATATATCACATCTAATATACTAATGGGACCCGGTTCATTTCATGAACCATCATGTCATATGTATTGGTCAGTGCATTAAGTAATAAAACACCATTCATCTCATGAAAGGAAATCATGATTTTATTGATAAATAAAGAAATTAATCAATTTATTACATCAACTCAGGGATTGAGACCACACAATCTAACAGATGAAACCTGTTGGCTTCTTATACCTCTCTAACGGGACCCACATAGATTTAGTTTTGCTTTTCTTTTTCTTCTTTTCTGCCACCAACGACTGCAAGAAGAAAGAAAATGGTAAGACGAAAGAAAACAATTTTCTACCCTTTTTGTTCCAGCAGGTATGAGTCTAATCCTCTGTTTTCATTTATTCATAGGATAGATAAAATCTTCTTGAAACCACGAAAGAGGTTCTCAAATAATGTCTTCATCTGTTTGATAAAATGGTTATGAAGAAACTATTTGATGAAATGGCTCATCAAATTTTTTTCATAAAGTGCTTGTGAAAGAATCCCTTCATTTACATGATAGAGAATGTGTTTGATGAAATGCTTAGCACAAATTTTCATAAAATGTGTTGTGAAATTTTATATTGCAAGAGAGCTTGTGAAGATGAGTTTGATGAAATGGGTTGATTTGTTTGAGAGAGAAAAATCTAAGCTTTCGTTTCATATAATGTGGCTTTGGAATTTGTTGGTGCAATGAACCATCCATTTCCAACCATTGTTCGGCTTGTTTATTTAAGAGGATTTTCCCCTTTTTCCTTGATTGGATTCAGCTTGTCTAGCTTTTCGTTTCATATAATTTGGTTTTGGAATTTGTTGGTGCAACGAACCATCCACTTCCAGCCATTGTTTGGGTTGTTTATTTAGGATTTCTCCACTAAAATACAAAAAAAACTCCGCAATCAATACAAAAGGTCAAAATGATTCCATAATATACAACTAAAAATAAAATACCATCATAACCCATTTATATTTTATTCTTTCTTCAAAATAATCTCTACTTCACTCAACTCCATTAGTAAAGCCCCCAAACAGCCCCTAAATAAATGGCGTGCTTATCTCCACACTCCAATTGCTACTGGTTTTGTGGCTCACTTAGATGACAGATGCTATGCTGTCTCTACACCTTGTTGTTGCTTGGTTTTGCGCCTCACTAGCTCAGATGCATGACAAGTGCTCCCTGCATGAGCTTGCCAATTAATGGAGAGGGAGCTACAACCTGTTGGCTTCTCATACCTCACCCATAGGACCTACATAGATGTAGTTTTGCTTTTGTTTTTCTTCTTTTCCCCCACCAACGACTGCAAGAAGAAAGAAAACGGTAAGAAGAAAGGAAACAGTATTATGCCCTTGTTGATCCAGCAAGTATGAGTCTAATACTCTGTTTTCATTTGTTCATAGGATAGATAAAATAATCATTGAAAGCATGAAAGAGGTTCTCAAATAATCTCTTCTTCTGTTTGATAAAATGGGTTTGTAGAAACTGTTTGATGAAACGGCTAGGTAAAATTCTTTCATAAAGAGCTTGTGAAAGAATGCATTCATTTACATGATAAACAAGTTGTTTGATGAAATGCTTAGCCCAAATTTTCATAAAAAGTGCTGTGAAAGTTTATATTGCAAGAGAGCTTATGAAGATGAGTTCGATGAAATGGGTTGATTTTGTTTAGAGAGAGAAAAATCTAAGCTTTCGTTTCATATAATGTGGCTTTGGAATTTGTTGGTACAACGAACCATCCATTTCCAGCCATTGTTCGGCTTATTTATTTAGGAGAATTTTCCCCTTTTTCCTTGACTGGATTCAGCCTGTCTGGCTTTTCGTTTCATATAATGTGGTTTTGGAATTTGTTGGTGCAACAAACCATCCATTTCCAGCCATTGTTTGGCTTGTTTATTTAGGAGATATTTCCCATTTTTCCCTGACTAGATTTAGCCTGTTTGGCTTTTCGTTTCATGTAATCTGGTTTTGGAATTTTTTGGTGCAACAAACCATCCATTTACAGCCATTGTTTCATAGTCTTTTCTCATTTTAATTTTTCTGTAATTATTAAATTTATAATAATCATTTATAAGATTTTATATATTTTTTCTATAAGTATACGTTAATTTGAGATGTATAAATATATGGATATTAAATTTTGAAAAGTATGGACGTAGCCGTGCTAAGCACATGTTGTTAAGCTCCCAATCCATTCCATGTTCTTGTAAACAATTGTGCACACCATACAATTAAGATCAAATTAAGTATATGCTTAAACAACATACAATTGGAAAGACATTACCAATCTAGATTTAATGCAAAAAAGATTCATATCAACATTAATATAAAGATTAACATGATATTATGCATGTGACTTATTTTCAGTAATCCTACAGGAAACAAAGAGTTGTTAGAAATAATTATATTTGTTATTAAAATGCATATTAATACATTTCATTTCTAATTATATATACATGAAATAGTATAAGGGTTGATATGAGACATGCCTTTAATAATTGTTGTAGACGAGGCCACCTTTAAACACATCATGATGCACCTTAATGAATTAGGATAAGATGCCCACTTTTAAATATTACATCATGTGACCCCACCAATGCTCCTTGGAACACCACATCAACAAGGGCCTACTGTCCAAATGTTCACTTGGACACACCTTTAGATATTTGGATATGGGCCTATCTTTAGATGTTACATCATGTGACCCTACTAAATATCCTCGGAATGACACATAAGCAATGTCCCACTGTTCAATTGGACACACCTTGAAGGAATTAGGATATGAGGCCCACCATTAGATGTTACATCATGTGACCCCACCAAGTTATTTTTTCTTTTTTTTTATTAAACTTATAACTATCTAATAAATATAAACTACTTATTTATTTCTGTAAAATCTGTTCTTTTCCAATAATATCTCAGAAAAGAATCACATATTTCATTATATTTTTTGAGCCCGAGCACCATACCTCTCCATTTAATTATGTAAGCTTACGCTTGTGGGGCCCACCCTTGGTCCATCCAAATAGACTAAACACACGACCTCCCTAAATTGCACATGTCCACTAGCTTTTGGTCAGATTCGGATTTACTAGACCGTTGGATCAACTGTGTACCGATCGAAATAAATTGTTGACCATTAAACTTTTGGGGCTAGATGGAGATGGTAGAAACCACGGTTGGGACTAACTTTTTTTATAAAAAGAAGGGTCCCAGGGAGTCCTTGAAATCCCTCCATCATTACCCCCATGTGGGTCCCCAGGTGGGCCCCACCACAAACTTAAGCATACCTTAACCTAAGCTTTAACTTAGGAGAGCTGCCCCTATATAGACCCACATTCATACTTGTGCAATGATCAATACCTTTAAATTCAAGAGGTCGTTATATTATGTAAGTTTACTTCATTTTATATTTATTTTCATTACATGTTAAAAGATTCTAATATTCAAAGATAATAAATTTCTTTCTTTTAGACTTAATTTATCTTAATAATACTTTAAAATAATTCTTAAAATTTTAATATGGTTTTATTTTTGGCGTTTGTTGCTAGTAGTTAATTATAATCAAGATGTAGCTAAGGCAAGTAAGGGGCAAGGCTTCACAATCATATCATTAGATCATTTTACTTAATCAGCAAGTTCTCAAATCGTCATCTTCGACCAGGACAATGAGTCCTATGCAAATGCTCAAATTGTGACTGCCCTCAGTTTTTTTTTTAAACTCATTCAACATTTGTATATATTAAATAAAGAACCTATATATGCAACTTTGTTATCCAATGTTAATTTTGGTTATCTTATTTTATAGTTTTTATGATTGTGATGGGAGATGCATGAAATATAGAATGTAGATTCATGTTCTGCCCTTTCTGAGTTCTAAGTAATGTTGAAGCCTGGCTCAAAAAGTAACTGATTCCTGATGTTTTGTATTTAGTTGGTTTTTCATATATTTCTTTGGCAGCTTTTGTACTATCATTTAGAAACGCAGCTTGGTGGAACTCTGACTGGTGCCTTTAGAGTTGACTTTGTCCCCCATTGCTAAAATAGACATCAATTCTTGTATTGCATGCATGGCTTCAGTTGATTCCCATTTTCATAACATTTTAGTTCTTAATGTGAAATGTGTGGGGACCATCCCACGAACCAAATCTTGTCAGCTTTGGTCTCGGCTTCGGACGCAGACCTGGCGCTGCCTCGGTTTCGGCACATCCTGCTGGTATCGGAAGTGGGCAACCAATTCGGTCGCTCCGTCCCATTCGGTCTCGGCTACATAGAGATGTGATCACATCCATTGGCCACAGCCCTATCAGGGACAGGGCCCAAGAAAGGGATTCGATGGGACCTCAGCCGCCAACAGATCAGGTCCAATGTGACTGGCATTAAATGCAGTATGGGCTGATCGGACCCTCATTAAATGTAATGAGGGCTGTGATGGACCCTCATTAATGACTATGTGGGCTGATGAGACCCTAGTCACATCATGAGGCCCACTGGCACAGGCACCAAAACAATTTCTCATATAAAGTATGGGAGGACCCAAAAAATAAGGTATGCATTCCTCTGCATGCAACCATACACATCTCTCTTCTTCGATCAGTTACCTGGACTAACTTAAGCATCGGAGAGCCCTGTGTTGCCCCCAGCCAGGGTCCTTTGACTGTTCTCTTCTCCCCTTTTAGGTTAACCTGACACGCAACTCCTCCTCGAGTTCCTTGAGTAAGTCCTCGAAGGCATCCCAACTTTGTGAGTATTATTTTCTGCACTTACAATTGGCGCCGTCTGTGGGGACGATTTACATAATCTTCCCTATCACCATGACGAGGAGAGCTGCTAAAGGCGGAGAGGCTTCTAAGACACAGCGTGCGGGACAGGCCACTAACCGCCTCCCCGCTAAGAGGAGGTCAGGGAAGGAACCAGTCACAGAGGACTACGTTGAGCGTGACCTCGTCCGGATTAACGTTCAGGAGCATGACCTTCACTCAGAGTCTACTCTCCGGAGGGGAACTGCTCAACAGCACCCTGCAGGAGGTCTCCTGATGGGTCGGGATCAGCGGGGTAAGTCTGCAGTGGTCGACGAACCACACCCCTTTGATCAGATGCAGGATGCTGAGGACGAGGACTACAATCCTGATGATGACTTCGATTCCACCCTTGACGAGATTGGAGCACATAATGAGGCCATCAAGAAGAAGGATGCTCTTATCCGCCAGCTCCAGCAGCAGCTGGAAGGAGCTACTAGTTTAGCAAGACATCAGCAGCAGTACTCGCAATGGCAGCGCGAGAGGAGGGTGTCTCGTGGCAGGCACCCTGACTCCCCCGAGAAAGACTTGAGGGATCACCTGAATGCGAAGAGGCGCAACCGAACTCGAGACGAAGGCTCGAGCGCCAGCCATAGCTACTCGAGGAAGGTGTCAGAAACTATCCCGGAGAGCAGGTATCACGACCAGGAGTGGTTGGACGCGCGCATAAGGGAAACGGTCCAGCGCAATCTGGAGGTCGTTGGTCTTGGCCGAGACCAAAAGGATGTTTGCTGCGACTCCATTGATCTCGGCGCGTCTCCTTTCTCTCGCGATATTAGGAGATATCCCCTACCAAAGAAGTTCACCGTACCGAGGTTCATCACTTATGACGGGACCTCGGATCCAGCTACGCACCTCAGGCACTTCTCTCAGAGGATGTCTGTATGGGGAGATGAGGGCCATCTGAACTGTCGAGTTTTTTCCTCCAGTTTGGGTGACCTCCCCTTGAAGTGGTTCTGTGCACTCCCAGAGGGGTCCATTTCGAGTTGGCAGCAGCTCCAACAGTCCTTCATGAAGAAGTTTCAGGCCTATAGAATATTGCCGAAGACAGATGCAGATATCATGGCCATGAAGATGAAGTAAGGGGAGAATGTCACCCAGTTCGCGAAGCGATTCTGGACGGTCTACAGCCAGATTGAAAACTCCAAGGACGAAGTGGCCATCTTCGCATTTCGGAATGCCCTGCTGCCGGACAGTGACCTTCGCAAAGATCTAGCCAGAAACCCAGTGTCCTCCATAACGGCGCTCATGTCCATCGTCAACCGCTACATCGCCCAAGAGGACGACTAGGTCCGGGCTCGGGAAAACCATGGGGCCGCGCAGAAGGACAGAGGTGAGAGGCCTTCCAAGAAGGATAGGGGGTCGTCCCGAAGAGATGAGCCTCGGAGAGATGAGTCAGACAGACGCTGGGCGCCAGCCGGCTCGGCAAGGGCTCAGGCATTCACCTCGGTGAGAAGCAAAAAGCCCAGGCTGTCTGAGGATGCATATCGGGCAGTCAACACGGTCTTCAAGGAGCCTATCCATAGGATCATGTACAAGATTAAGTCAAGGCCATACTTCAGTTGGCTAGAGCCCATGAGAGGCGATTCTTCTTTCCGGGATCAGACCAGGTTTTGTGCGTACCATAAGGAGAGCGGCCACAAAACTGAAGAATGTAGGGTACTGCGGTCGCATTTGGAAAAGCTTGTCCAGGAGGGACACCTGCAGGAGTTCGTCAAGGCGGACACTAGGGCTGACACCCGAGCCCCGCGCCGAGACGAAAGAGACCGCGATAGCGACGGGTCGGAGAAGATCACTAACGTCATCCATCTAGCTCCCCCGCCGAAGGGGAGTAACCAAGCTCGAGCCGAGGCCAGGCAGGCCTCTCACAGTAAGCAGGTCATGGCCGCCGAACTCGGCTCAGCTCCGAAGAGGGCTCGGAGGGAGCAGCCCGAAATTAGGTTCACAGATGCAGATTTGGAAGGGGTACAACTTCCCCACAACGACCCACTGATCGTCACTTTGAAGTTTGATTGCTCTAAGCAAGGCGTAAAGGATTGCACCGTGAGGAAGGTCCTCGTCGACCCCGGCAGTTCATTCAAGATCCTCTATTTCGATAGTTTCCGGAGGATGGGCCTGACGGAGAAGAATCTGCAGGAGGCCCGAATTCCCCTCATCGGCTTCAGCGCCAAGCCGGTGTACCCCAAGGGAAAGGTGACGTTCAGGGTTGAGGCTGGTGGCGCATATGTCGTGACAAATTTCATGGTGGTTGACGCACCATCACTTTACAACGCTATAGTGGGCAGGTCCTGGGTTCACAGTCTAGAAGCAGTCCCTTCAACTCTCCACCAGAGGCTGAAATTTCCGTGGGGAGGGAAGAATGGCCGAGTTAAAATCGTCACAGTCAGAGGAGATCAGCAGGTGGCCAAGCAATGCCTGACAGCTGTGGTATCTGGAGAGCGAGAGCCCAAGGAGGTTAACATGGCCGAGATGGAGAAGAGGCTGGAGAAGAAGCTAGATGAGGTCGGCCAGGACCCGGAGAGCAAGAGCGTGGAGGACCTGACCGAAATCAGGATTGACTCACAAGATCCGGAACGGTTCTTCTTGCTCGGCAGTCAGCTCGGGGTGCCAGAGAGGTCCGAGCTGGTCCAGTTCCTGGTGCAGAACAGAGAAGCCTTTGCCTGGACGCCTCAAGAAATGCCCGGCATCGACCCTGAGGTAATATGCCATAAATTGAATGTGGACCCTAACTATAAACCGGTGATGCAGAGAGCCCGCAGGACAGGGGTGACACAAATCGAGGCCGTGGTCGAAGAGGTGGATAAACTGCTCGAGGCCAGCGCCATCAGAGAGGTCCAATACCCGACATGGCTAGCCAATACCGTGGTCGTCAATAAAAAGACTGGCAAATGGAGGGTGTGTGTCGACTTTACCGACCTAAACAAGGCCTGTCCCAAGGACAGCTTTCCCCTTCCAAAGATCGACCGGATGATTGACGCCACAGCCGGACACGACAGAATGAGCTTCCTCGATGCATATCGCGGCTATCACCAGATACCACTGTTTGGGCCGGACGAAGAAAAGACAGCCTTCATAACACCCAGAGGCACATACTGTTACAAGGTGATGCCGTTTGGGCTGAAGAATGCAGGAGCCACCTACCAGCGACTTGTCACCAAGATGTTCCACGATCAGCTCGGCAAGACTGTTGAAGTCTACATCGACGACATGGTGGTCAAATCCAAGCAAGCCCATAACCATCTGGCAGACCTGGCTGAAGTCTTCAACACTTTGAAGAGGTTCAAGCTCAAGCTCAATGCCTCCAAGTGTGCCTTTGGTGTCGGTTCTGGCAAATTTTTGGGAAGCTTAGTCACACGCAGGGTGATTGAGGTAAATCCAGATCAGATCTCGGCTATCCTTAGAGTACAGAGTCCCACCTCGGCGAAGGAGGTCCAGAAGCTTGCCGGTATGGCAGCCGCACTGAATCGGTTCATCAGCAGATCCTCAGATAAGTGCCGGCCTTTCTTTCAGCTTCTTAGGAAGAATTTTAAATTTCAGTGGACTTCGGAATGTGACCAGGCCTTGCAGGAGCTTAAAGCCTATTTATCCTCACCTCCTCTACTGTCAACTCCGGTTCACGGAGAATTTTTGTATTTATACCTAGCGGTCTCAGATCATGCGGTGAGCTCGGTTCTCCTCCGGGAAGAGGATAGGGTCCAAAAACCCATCTATTATACGAGCAAAACCCTGATTGATGCCGAGACCAGATACTTGCCACTCGAGAAGCTCGCGCTGGCACTCGTTAGTGCCTCGCAGAAGCTCTCTCATTACTTTCAAACACATACCATAGTGGTTGTTACGGAACATCCACTTAAGTCTGTTTTCAGAAAAGCCGACTTTTCAGGAAGGATTTCAAGATGGGCTGTCGAACTGGGGCAGTATGAAATTCAGTATCAGCCCAGGACAGCGATCAAGGCCTAGGTTCTGGTGGATTTCCTTGCCGAGTTCGACTTGAGTTCGGCACCAACCCAGCTCGGCACCGAACTGGGGGGCAGGGAGCATGAGGCGCCCACGGGCTCTGAACAATCACAATGCCAAGCCCTCACCCTAGTTTGGAAAGTCTTCGTCGACGGATCTTCCACCTCGAGAAGAGCAGGAGCAGGAGTTATTCTCCAATCGCCAGAAGGACTGGTCATCGAGCATGCTCTGACCCTGGATTTTAAGGCGTCGAACAACGAGGCTGAGTACGAAGCCCTTTTAGCCGGACTGAACAGCGCCAAAATCCTCGGAGCTCAACAGCTGGTGGTCTTCAGTGATTCACAGTTGGTGGCAAACCAGCTAACAGGGGACTACCAAGCTCGCGACGACCGGATGGCCGCGTATTTAGCCCTGGCAAAGAGGCTGCCCTCTCAGTTCCAGACAGCCGAAATCAAACAGATAGGCAGATAATCAAACTCCCATGCTATGCTCTTGCAAATTTGGCCAGCGCTGTCGAAGCAGGAAGAAAAAGAACCATCGAAGTGGAATCATTGGCCGCACCCAGCATCGAGCTCCATCCACCTCGGGAAGTGTCGTGTATTGACCTCGGCCCGAGTTGGATGGACCCCATCATCGCCTACCTCAAGGACGACAAGCTACCCAAAGATAGCAGCAAGGCCCATCGAATCAGACTCAAAGCAGCCCAGTTCTGGTTGTCTCCCGAAGTCAAGCTCTACAGGAAGTCGTACACAGGTCCGTACCTCCAGTGCGTTCATCCGAGCAAAGTGGAGGACCTTCTCTTCGAAATACATGAAGGGATCTGCGGAAGCCATATCGGAGGAAGGTCACTAGCTTACCGGGCTATCAGCCAGGGTTACTGGTGGCCGTATATGCAGAAGGATGCGCAGGTGTACGCGAAGCAATGTGAGAAGTGTCAGAAATTTTCCCACTCTCTCAATCAGCCAGCACAGGACCTCAGCCCGCTTTCTAGTCCATGGCCATTCGCCTAGTGGGTGCTTGACATAATGGGGCCGCTCCACCGAACTCCCGGAAATAAAAGATGGCTGATAGTAGCCACGGATTACTTCACCAAATGGATCGAAGCGGAGCCGTTGTCCTCCATCACGGAGCAGGATTCCAAAAATTTCTTCTGGAAAAACATCGTCACAAGGTTCGGCATTCCCAGAATATTGATCTCGGACAACGGGACCCAGTTCGATTCCAACCTCTTCAGAAGCTTCTGCCAGGAGCACGGCATCCGCAATCACTACTCCACCCCGACCTACCCACAGAGTAATGGTCAGGCGGAAATTTCCAATAAAGTAGTGCTCGACGGGCTGAAGAGACGGCTTGACAGAGCCAAAGGAAGATGGGTAGAAGAGCTCCCGAGTGTCCTATGGGCCTACCGAACGACCCCAATGCGGTCCACTTCGGCGACACCTTTCTCCCTAGCCTACGGAATGGAGGCCATCATCCCCTTAGAAATTGGCCTCCCTACTCTAAGGTCCGAACTCTTCGACCAGGGCCGAAATGAGACTCATCTAGCTGTGGAGTTGGACCTGGTCGATGAGCGAAGAGAAACAGCAGCAATTCGGCTTACAGCCTATCAGCGGCAACTGGCCAGAGGCTACAACCAGAGAGTTAGGGAGAGGAAATTCTCAGTGGGAGAGCTGGTCCTTAAGAAGACACTCCCGGGGGACAAGGACCCGAATCAGGGCAAGTTGGCACCGAATTGGCACGGACCGTTCAAAGTGACTTCCATTGCCGGGCAGTCAGCTTATCGACTTGAAGATATGGCAGGAAAACAGCTACCGAGACCATGGAACGCGTCTCACCTCAAGAAGTTCTATTTCTGAAACCTGTACCCTGTATTTATAAAAGTTCAATGAAAGAGAATTTCCTATTAAGAGGACCGGCAGTTCGGCTACGACTAATGATGAGATCGTCTCGGGTCGGCTACGTGCCACCAGGCGTGAAGCCTTCGGGCCAATGATGAGATCGTCTCGGGTCGGCTACGTGCCACCCAGGCGTGAAGCCTTTGGGCCAATGATGAGATCGTCTCGGGTCGGCTACGTGCCACCCAGGCGTGAAGCCTTCGGGCCAATGATGAGATCGTCTCGGGTCGGTTACGTGCCACCCAGGCGTGAAGCCTTCGGGCCAATGATGAGATCGTCTCGGGTCGGCTCCGTGCCACCCAGGCGTGAAGCCTTCGGGCCAATGATGAGATCGTCTCGGGTCGGCTACGTGCCACCAGGCGTGAAGCCTTCGGGCCAATGATGAGATCGTCTCGGGTCGGCTACGTGCCACCCAGGCGTGAAGCCTTCGGGCCAATGATGAGATCGTCTCGGGTCGGCTACGTGCCACCCAGGCCTGAAGCCTTCGGGCCAATGATGAGATTGTCTCGGGTCGGCTACGTGCCACCCAGGCGTGAAGCCTCCGGGCCAATGATGAGATCGCCTTGGTCGGCTACGGGACACCCGGGCGTGAGGCCTTTGAGCTAATATAGAAGGTCGTTTCGGGTCGGTTTGATTGCCCAAACGAAAAGCCTTTATGGCCACTACCGAGACCGCCTATATTCACCAATCTAGGCGCGTTTCCACTTCGGCCAAATCTCACTCCATTTTTCCGAAGTAAACAACATCCTTAGGGTTGACAAGGGCCCCTTAGGTCTATACGTCGCTCCTGACTATGTCCTAAACTGGCAGGTCTACTCCTACCGAACTCGTTTACTTGTGAAAATTAATAGCAAGTCATAAGGAAACAGAATTCGAAAAAAAAAGACATTATCTGAGGCAAAAAGAGGATTTCATTCATGATTCCAGAAATTATACATCCCAAGACTACAAATTCATGTTGAAACAAAAGCCAATAAAAAGGTTACATTTCTCAAAGAGAGACAAAAATCAAGACGACCCAGCCACGGTGTCGTCAATAACCACTACTGCAACCTCGCCAGTAGGAGCGGCTTCGGAAGGGTCTGGCGTCGACCCAACGAGATCTTCGGGCGGAGGAGGTGCAGGAGTCTCAGCGGGAGCTTCAGGAGGAGCATGAGCTTCGGCAGGGGCCTGGGTCGCTGATGAGAGCCTAAAAGATATATTTTAGGCCCCTTAATGAGGACTTGGTTATACCGTCGAAAGAGATTAATTAGTTTAATTATGTTATTTTATTGATTGTAGGTATTACAAAGGCAAGGAGAGAAATTCAAAGCTAAAATGGAAGAAATCTCACAAAGCATGACAAAGAAGGAGTTGCAAGTAAGAAAGCTGCCAAATATGGGAAGATACTCAAATAAGAAAGCAAAGCAAGAGTCCAAACATGCCTTGGACATCCAACATGGGTCCCACTCACCCCATAGCATGCCAACATGGAAGGTCTTCTAATTACACTAGTATTCTCGGAATTTTCAGAGGCAGCAACTTGAAATGGTCATAACTTTCAACTCGAGTGTCGGATTCATGAAATCTACGTACCGTTGGAAAGATCTTTTCGAGTAGATATCCGTGGAGTCCAAGATTGTATAAATCGGAGCTATATCGAGGGAGATATGACCTCGTGAAGTTTGCTGTGATGACCAGTGGGCCCGGACCCGACGGGAATCCGACTCCTACACGAATTGAAGACCTTTTTCACCCCAAAACTTATAAATAGGAGCCCAAACTCGTTTTTGGGGATATTCACATCTTGGGAGAAGTTTTGGGAGGCTTTCTTGGAGCTTGGGGAAGAGCATCAATGGGGATTTCGTCAAGAACTCTTCGTCAACCGTCTTCCATGCGTAACTAACTCCTTATCTTAGGGTTGTGATGAAGCCCTAGTTTTGTGTTTATGGTGATGTATAGGTTCTAGGGATTTACTTTCAATGCTTTGATTATATGACATTGATTTAATCCAATGATTGGATTCGTTTATTAATGCAATATCTCTTTTTGGTGTTTTATTCTTGTAGTTTAGAATACCAAGTCATATAACATGATGCTTGAATGAATGTGTTTGTTAGATCTAGGATAATCTATGCCATAGAGATAGGTTATGCCCTGATTTGCATCCACTACCTTTTTTTGGTGACTCTGTGAAGGTTTGTAACCAGAACGAGTCTGGAAAGCATTGACAGTGAAACCCCAGACCTATATTCGTCATTGCACAGGCTATGGTGGATTCATACCCTAAGACTTTTCTCTAATTGGATCAAAAACTTGTCTTTCGATTTGTTAATTTAGAATTTGCAAACCAATCAGCCCATTACTTCGTTTTCTAATAGGATTAGTTTAATAATCAGAACTTTATTTTCCAATAGAATTAGTTTAGGAATTTAGGAAACAGCGCAACTTAGCCTTTTTGTCGCAGTGGATACGATACTCGGTTAACATCTCTGCTTTTACAAGCGGAGATAATAGCGGAGAATAATTTATAATTGCAACCCTATTCTAGGATTGACCATAATTTTGGCGCCGTTGCCGGGGACAATTAGCACGGTTGTTTGTTTCTTTTAATTCTGATTTTAGTATAGTTTATTTAATTTATTTTTATTTATTTTTATTTTTTTGTTTTTTTAGCTTTATTCACATTGTTTATTATCCTTACTGCAGGGCTTTGATTTTAACACAGAATCTTAGAATTTGTGCAGGGATCTACGAGAGTTCACAAAGCTTTGCTAAAAGAAATCTTTCCTCTCCTCCCACGGGCACTGTAAGCCTAGACTTTCTGATTCTTTTCATATAATTGCAGTAAATTTTTGTGTGTGCATGCTTGGGCGTCGCTCGTCATCCAAATTTTGTTTCTTTAGACCAAAATTTAGAGCGAGCCCTTAGGAAAATTAGATCATCTAAACACTGTTTTGCTGTCTCACACACAAATCCACTAATGGTTGAGGAAAGAAAAGAAGATGAGGCTCCACCTCTCCGACCCTTGAAGGAGCACTATACTCCTTCAGAATACGCGTCACCTTCGTGTATTCAGCTGCCTGTAGTACAGGCAGCTCAATATGAAATCAAGCCCAGCACAATCAATCTGATCCCTTCTTTTTATGGCTTGAACAATGAGGACCCATACAACCACATTGATGAGTTTTTGGTTATTTGCTCCATAGTGCGAATAAACAATTTCAGTAGTGAGGCCCTAAAATTGTTTCTCTTTCCGTTTTCATTAAAGGACAAAGCCAAGTATTGGCTGAGTACTTTACCTCCAAATTCTATCAATTCTTGGGCCCAACTCCAACAAAAATTCTTGGACAAATATTTCTCTGTGGGCAAAACAAATTAGTATAGGAGATCCATCACATCCTTCGCCCAAACTGACAGTGAACAAGTTCATGAGGCATGGGATAGATTTAAGGATCTCCTTAGAAAGTGTCCTCATCACCAAATTGCCAAATGGCAATTGGTGCAATTCTTTTATGATGGGCTATCACCCGAATGGCGAAACATGGTAGTAACCGCCAGTGGGGGATCAATTATGCTGAAAAATGAGGATGAGGCATGGGAACTTTTTGAGAATATGAGTGAGACATTTCAGCACCATGCCTCCACTGCTAGATTAGAGAGGCCAGCAACATCGATTTTGCAGAAACCTAACGGGGTATTTGAAATTCAGCCCTCTAATGAGCTCACAACCCAAGTGGCTGCCTTGACCCAAAAGTTAGATCAGCTGATTTCTGGGGGACAATCTTTCCAATCTTCATCTCCCCAGCCCCCTGCTCATCAAGATGCTTGTGCTTTATGCAATAGTCCCGCTCATTTTGTGAGCAGTTGTCCTGCAGCACCCCAATTTCCTGAGTTTGTGCAAGAGAAGGTGAATGCTGCACAGGGGTTCTCCAAACCGGGTAATGATCTATTTTCGAATACTTTTAACCTGGGATGGCGCAATCACCCCAACTTTTCATGGAAGTCGCCCGGTCAAGGCACTTCATTCTCTCAACCGTGAAATGGGCCTAACTTTCAATACAATCCTGCGGCCTATCGTTCCCAACAATCCTACCAGCAACCCAACCCTCAACCACCTCAAAGAACTCCATCATTTGAGGAGACAGTGCTGCAAGAGCTCAAAAAGCTCAAAGCAACCACTCAGCTGGTCCATTCCCATTCTCAATCCATAGCTAAGCTAGAGGTCCAGATCGGGCAAATAGCTAATGCTCTTAACAAAAGAGAGGAGGGACGCTTGCCTAGCCAACCCACGGTTAATCCTAAGAATTCTTTTGATGTGGGTAGTGGCTCGCAGCATAATGATACCTATCATGAGCAAGCGAAAATGGTTGTCACATTACGGAATGGGCGTGAGGTTGAGACTAGGCCCGAGGAGCCTAAGAAAGATGTGAGAGAGACCACAGCCAATCCCAAGAGCTCTCGGGCTGACATGATTTCTAAGGAAAATGAGGCACCCCCATATGTGCCTAAAGCCCCTTTTCCCACTTGTCTTGACACACCCTCTCCCTTTAGTAAAAAGAAAGCAACCATGGATGAGATGTTGGAGGTGTTTAAGCAAGTAAAGATTAATCTGCCTTTGCTAGATGCTATCAAGCAGGTCCCTTCTTATGCTAAATTTCTGAAAGATTTGTGCACTCAAAAGCGCAAATCTAAATCTCATGTGCCAAAGAAGGTTTTACTTACCGAGCAAGTGAGCTCAATTCTCCATAATGACACTCCTCCCAAGCTGAAAGATCCTGGCACTCCCACCATTACCTGCACAATTGGGAGTCACGTTATAGATCATGCATTGCTGGATCTGGGAGCGAGTGTCAATCTCTTGCCTTACTCGGTGTATGAGCAGATTGGGCTAGGGGACTTGAAGCCCACTCCGGTTACCTTGCAACTTGCTGATAGATCTGTCAGGGTGCCCCGGGGAATAATTGAGGATGTTCTGGTTAAGGTCGACAAGTTCTTTTTCCCTGTCGATTTCATCGTCCTTGACACTGAACCAGTGCAAAACTCACGGAAGCACACTACTGTCATTCTTGGACGGCCCTTTTTGGCCACGGCCAATGCGAACATTAATTGCCAAACCGGAGTTATGGATGTTTCCTTCGGGAATATGAAAATGAGGCTGAATGCTTTTAGGGCCTCTCATCAACCTTCAGATCAAGATGACTGCTTTGCAGTCAATGTTGTTGATGAGATTGTAGAAAACGCTTTTCACCCTGAGGATACTTTGCCGTCTGTCATTGCTCCTGATCTGTCTGATGGTCGGGAAGCTCAAATTTTGGATGGGTTGGACTTGCGCAAGAATGCACTCGATTGTTTAGTCGCTAAGTTGAAAGATATTGATCCCTCCATCTACATATCGTGTCCCCTTGCATTGCTGATTTTACACTTTCTCGAGATATGCAGAGATTTTTAGATCCTAACCTCAAGGAGGTAGACATAAAGGAAGTGTTGAGTCATGTTTTTAGTGCTCTTTACCCGTAGTCCTTTCCTTTGATTTTAGTTTTTTTTTTACTTGTAGTCTTTTCCTGTAGTAAAAAAAAAAAAAAAAAAAAAATTCCGGCCTCCGGACGCTGGAGCCGGGCGTCTGGACGCCCGGAAAAATTTTCAATCGTTCTGTTCTCTGCCGTGGGGCGTCTGGACGCCCGGTTTTTTTCAAAGGTCCTCTGTTCTCTGGAGTGGGGCGTCCGGACGCCCCACCCGGGCGTCTGGACGCCAGAAAAAAAAAAAAAAAAAAAACCTTTTTACTTGCTTTCCTTACTGTTCTTTTTCTTAATTCTTTTGCACTTGTGTTGAGGTAGTTTAGGTTGTTTTTTTCCTTTTTCAGTTGTACACCCTCCTGCGGGGTGGGTCTTTGGTGCTAACATTTTACAGGTTCTTTCGTGCAAGTTGGGGGGTCTACCCGACTTTTCTTTACTGTGCATCATTTTAAGTCAGCACCACCCAGGTGATATCCCTCCTTCTCCTTTACTCTTCTTGTCCTTTATCTTTTATTGTTTGTTTAACATTGGGGACACTGTTACATTCAGTTGGGGGGTGGAGTATTGACCTTGGGAGTAGTTTAGGGGTAGTTTTAGCAGTTTTATTTCTATTTGCTTGTTGTCTTTTATTTGTCTTTTCTTTTTCCTTGTCTTTTCCCTTTTAAAAAAAAAAAAAAAAAGGAGCTTTTGCTATTTTTGGTAGTCTTTCGGGAGATTTCCAACCGGGTTTTTATAAAACGAAGATACCCTATTTTGGGAACTTTTTGTGAGGAAAAAGAGAGAAATGGTTCACTATCTTGTTTTAGGAAAGGGTTTTTGAGAAAGTGTTGAATTATTGATCTCTCACTTAACACGTATTATATAGAAAATTTGAAATGTGAAGCTATGATTTCCATACCAGTGAAAAATTCAGAGGAAATATGATGGAAAGCTGACCCTCAGTCATACTGAAGTCGGGCATATGGAAAGGGCTACCTATTGTTAGGGACAAAAAAAAATAAAAAAATAAAATAAAATAAAAATAAAATAAAAATTGTGACTAGTTTGGGTTCGTAGCCTTTTTAACTCGAGCCAGTAAGCCCATAGGGGTATTGCCATACCTAGTGCCCTAAGGACATCTGTCTTGGGAGTCATTGGCTGAATGCTCATTACATGGGTTAATTAGAAAGCTTAAGGGACCTAGGCATTGCACAGTCATTGCTTTAAAAAAAAAAAAAAAAATCAAAATAGTGCTTTCATGTCCTTTGAAAAACAATAGTGTGAAAGCCACCACAAATGCCTTGAGAGGAATCATGTTAACTTTTACTGAGGTTCGGTGGCCCAGCATTTCGAAAGAACAAGATGTGTTTTCACGGAAATTTTTAGTGAATCGTTTTATGCTTTCATGTTTCTATATGTACACACCTTCCACTGTGCACGATCAATTTTTCCAGCATGATTTTGAGGATTTCTGACCAAAAGATAGGATTTGTGAACCACATTTGAGTGTGTACTGAAAACCCCAAAAATCAGGAATATCCGGTGTTCGTGGATACCTTGGTGGAAAATGCTCCCTGTTTTTATGTTATGTTTTAGGAATTTTGTGGGTAGATTCATTGCAAACCCTAACTCGTCCTCTAAGGGGAACTTAGAGGTTTAAAGGCTTGCTGCACATGCTAAGTGCAGCCGTGCTCCCTACGAAAGTGGCCTTAGTTAGTTTTCTTGTTGTTTTAGCTTTGCTCGAGGTCTAGCAAAGTGTAAGTTGGGGGGGTGTGATGAGAGCCTAAAAGATACATTTTAGGCCCCTTAATGAGGACTTGGTTATACTGTCGAAAGAGATTAATTAGTTTAATTATGTTATTTTATTGATTGTAGGTATTACAAAGGCAAGGAGAGAAATTCAAAGCTAAAATGGAAGAAATCTCACAAAGCATGACAAAGAAGGAGTTGCAAGTAAGAAAGCTGCCAAATATGGGAAGATACTCAAATAAGAAAGCAAAGCAAGAGTCCAAACATGCCTTGGACATCCAACATGGGTCCCACTCACCCCATAGCATGCCAACATGGAAGGTCTTCTAATTACACTAGTATTCTCGGAATTTTCAGAGGCAGCAACTTGAAATGGTCATAACTTTCAACTCGAGTGTCGGATTCATGAAATCTACATACCGTTGGAAAGCTCTTTTCGATTAGATATCCGTGGAGTCCAAGATTGTATAAATCGGAGCTATATCGAGGGAGATATGACCTCGTGAAGTTCGCTGTGATGACCAGTGGGCCAGGACCCGACGGGAATCTGACTCCTACACGAATTGAAGACCTTTTTCACCCCAAAACTTATAAATAGGAGCCCAAACTCGTTTTTGGGGATATTCACATCTTGGGAGAAGTTTTGGGAGGCTTTCTTGGAGCTTGGGGAAGAGCATCAATGGGGATTTCGTCAAGAACTCTTCGTCAATCGTCTTCCATGCGTAACTAACTCCTTATCTTAGGGTTGTGATG
Source organism: Cinnamomum chago (assembly GCA_038049695.1). Lineage (NCBI taxonomy): Eukaryota > Viridiplantae > Streptophyta > Magnoliopsida > Laurales > Lauraceae > Cinnamomum > Cinnamomum chago. Next base: position 20,226,362 of record CP142462.1, on the reverse strand, counting down.
AAGCCCTAGTTTTGTGTTTATGGTGATGTATAGGTTCTAGGGATTTACTTTCAATGCTTTGATTATATGACATTGATTTAATCCAATGATTGGATTCGTTTATTAATGCAATATCTCTTTTTGGTGTTTTATTCTTGTAGTTTAGAATACCAAGTCATATAACATGATGCTTGAATGAATGTGTTTGTTAGATCTAGGATAATCTATGCCATAGAGATAGGTTATGCCCTGATTTGCATCCACTACCCTTTTTTGGTGACTCTGTGAAGGTTTGTAACCAGAACGAGTCTGGAAAGCATTGACAGTGAAACCCTAGACCTATATTCGCCATTGCACAGGCTATGGTGGATTCATACCCTAAGACTTTTCTCTAATTGGATCAAAAACTTGTCTTTCGATTTGTGAATTTAGAATTTGCAAACCAATCAGCCCATTACTTCGTTTTCTAATAGGATTAGTTTAATAATCAGAACTTTATTTTCCAATAGAATTAGTTTAGGAATTTAGGAAACAGCGCAACTTAGCCTTTTTGTCCCAGTGGATACGATACTCGGTTAACATCTCTGCTTTTACAAGCGGAGATAATAGCGGAGAATAATTTATAATTGCAACCCTATTCTAGGATTGATCAGTCGCGGGTACGGCTCCGAACTCAGGGTGGTTCTAGTATATCGGATGATGTTCTTGAACCCCCATCTCCTTGAGTACGACAATGCAGCCGAGCCGGAACAACTTCCGGCTGAGTTTCTTTATCTGATCAGTGTAGTTCCGGCCCGCGTCCGCCACCCCTTCTAAGAAAGCGGCGTTGACCTCAGCACTGGTCGATGCGAGAAGATCTTCCCTCGCCTTCCTTTCTGCTTCGAGTTCGGCCACCAGCCCCGCCGATTTCTGCTCCTCGGAGTGGAGCTTCTCTTGTAAAATAAGCGTCTCGGACTTGACTTGCGAAAGCTCACACACCGCCGAGACAATCTGGGTATCGAGCTCGGCCCTCTTGGCCTCAACCTCCTTCAGCGCCTCTGACTTGGCCAACAGCGCAGCTTCGGCTTGCTGCCTTTCTTCCACCAGCTTGCCGGCCCGAGCCTCTTCTTCGACGATCCTGTTGAGGACCAGGGGAAGTCGCTGGACAGCCTACATCAAAACGAAGAGTCAGTACTGCACAAGATAGAGAATAAATCCTGAGTTACTGCTAACTTAAGGGCAGCACTTACCGAGAGGGAGTGCTGCAGTGTCCTCATGATGAGCTGTGTGTTGTCCTCTGCCCGGTGCCTCTCCATATCTTTGGGGAGTGCGCAGGCCCTATTGAGGGTCGCGATCACGGCTGAATTCCCCACCAGCTTGTCCTCGACATTCAACGGCCTCCCTGGCCATAGATCGAGGTCCGGTTTGAAGGACGCCGGCTCAACCGAAGTCGCGACGTGGGGCGATTCGGGGTGCCGCTCCACCAGGGCCCCGGCTTGAGTCAACTCAGCTACGACTCTCTCCCCTATGGCCTTGGATTGCCGTTGTCGGTCACCTCGGACAGGGGATTTCCCCTTGGCCTTGGCCTTTTTTCTAGGCCTCTCCCGTTCAGAATCCGCAACATGCGGGATCTCGGTAACGGGAGCTACACCAGAAGAGGATGGGGGAGGATCGGTGCAGGGAGTGGCCCCCTGCTCACCGAACAGGACGTCCTCCAGGCTCAGCGGCTGGTAGGTCGGCCGACGCCTTTCCATTTCCTCTGCGCTAGGAGAGGAATAGTTCTCGACCTCTCTGATGGAGTCGTTCTCGGCGACGGCAGCCGAAGTGGAAGCTTCAACACCCGAGACGGCTCCGCTTGCGGCTTCGGCTAGGGCGAGGACAATTTCCCCAGGTCGGCCCGACTTCCGTGTATACGACACGTACTTAGGCTCGTACCCTAGTAGAGAGAAGGCCGCCCTGTTGTTGTGGCCTCGATACCGGTAGATTGTATCTAGCCAGACCTTGTTTCTCCGCCAACGATCTAGCTGGGCGTCGCGCCTTCGCTGGTGGAGGCCTGCAGAAGAAAAGAAAAGAAGTCAGGACAAAGCATGGAAATGAACAAGGTGAATCCGAAACCCAAGAGGGATCGGTATTTTACTCGGTGGGGTCCCGAAGTACCGTGGAACCTGGACTCTCCACTCCGCTTCGGTCTCGGCCGCACCGAACTCCCAGTTTCCTGAGACGAACAGGCGATCATCTCCAGCATACTTGTTGGAATCCTCCAATGCCGTAACGAGGGGCGAGCACTTTGCCTTAACACGAAGGTCTTATGTGCTGCCCTCTCGGGTTTTGCAGAGGTCATAAACATCCTCAATATCATGGACGCCGAGATCGATTCCTAGGATCCTATTCAGTTCGGCGACGCCCATGATGATCTTGAAGTCGTTGGGCATCAGTTGGCACGGACATAGGTTCCATGCTTGGAGGTAGGACCTAAGAAGAGGATGAAGGGGGAATCTAACCCCACCTTCAATAATGGCAATCAGGGGGAATGGCATCCAGCCCTGGCTAAAAATGTGGCCGGATAACCTGTCGGAGGCCTTCACCCGGGCATCCTCCTGGATCTTGAAAGCCCTCTTGAGCTCTGCCAGGGCCGAATGGGAATCTATCCAGTGACTGTAAGCTCCCATTTCTAAGTCTAAGAGAAACCCTAATGAAGCTCTAAGAAAGGGCAGAGACAGAGCAGAGAAGGTGACAGCCTGGAAACCCTAAAAACTAACGGAGGATGTAAACAAAGGAAAGAGGATCGGATAGAGAGACTCACTGGTTCGACGGAAGCAAGGGCAGACTGCGGCGAACGACGCTGGTCTGGACAACTGCAAACAGGAAGACACAGAGCAGATCGGAGGTCCTTTTACTAGTTCTAGCTCTGGTTCCGGCAGATGAGTTCTAGCAAAAAGTAAAAACGGTGAAAGAGAAGCCAACCCAAATATAAACGTCAGAGACAGGCGCCAATCCGAAATTCGAAAAGGAAACGCATGCGGAGTGTCGCCTCGGTTCGCTCCACACGCCGCCTTGAAGTGACGAGAGACCCATCAGATGATGACGCGTGGCGAAGGCGGCCCGTCTCCCCACAATTTATCATGACCTCCGCATTTATTACGCCATTGATCGCCTTAGGCAAATGAGGCGGCGGCGACGCATTGAATTAAGGTAAACACTAGCCGATTTCGGATTTCCAGCTCAGCTCTCAACCTCAAACGGGGAGCCCTAGAGGTCAAGAGCTGGGGGGCTATTGTGTGGGGACCATCCCACGAACCAAATCTCGTCAGCTTTGGTCTCGGCCTCGGACGCAGACTTGGCGCTGCCTCGGTTTCGGCACATCCTGCTGGTATCGGAAGTGGGCAACCAGTTCGGCCGCTCCGTCCCATTCGGTCTCGGCTACATAGAGATGTGATCACATCCATTGGCCACAGCCCTAACAGGGACAGGGCCCAAGAAAGGGATTCGATGAGATCTTAGCCGCCAACAGATCAGGCCCAATGTGACTAGCTTTAAATGCAGTATGGGCTGATCGGACCCTCATTAAATGTAATGAGGGTTGTGATGGACCCTCATTAATGACTATGTGGGCTGATGAGACCCTAGTCACATCATGAGGCCCACTGGCACATGCACCAAAATAATTTCTCATATAAAGTATGGGAGGACCCAAAAAATAAGGTATGCATTCCTCTGCATGCAACCATACACATCTCTCTTCTCCGATCAGTTACCTGGACTAACTTAAGCATGGGAGAGCCCTGTGCTGCCCCCAGCCAGGGTCATTTGACTGTTCTCTTCTCCCCTTTCAGGTTAACCAGACACGCAGCTCCTCCCCGAGTTCCTTGAGTAAGTCCTTGAAGGCATCCCAACTTTGTGAGTATTATTTTCTGAACTTACATGAAATATAGGGGAGAAAATATGAAATATCGTGTCGTCTACTCCACTGTTTGCATAGTAAGGGATGAAAGAAACTCTTGTGGATAGATACAACAAGCACACAGTGGTGAGTCCCAAATTCATGGGATAAGGTTTTGATGATAATTATGATTATGATGAGAGAGCACAAGGTCTTGTTACATAACTGGTTTTGAAACTACGAGTAATATTCAAGTGCAAACTGTCCCACAACTAGTAAACTTACTGGTTTTGGATATGTGAACCACCTGAAAGTAATGCATAAAAATAATAGTGATAGGGAGATTGGATGTAATTTTGGATGGACTCCATTCAGTGGTGGACCCAAGATTTTCATTTTGAGGGGGCAGATCGAAAATGGTAGTTGGGTTTTAAGAAAAACTCAGAAATTCCATGTGGATTTTCAGTGGTGGACCCATTATTTCCATATGGGTTTTGGATTTGGACCCAGGGTTTTCATGGGTGTTTTGAAAGTAGACCCTGGTCCAACAAAAAACATACATGTAGATCTGCAGGTGGCCCTACATGGGCACAATCAGAAGATCTTAACCATCTGAATTATATGGTCTTAACATAAAATAACTAGATATGCATTTATAAAACCATTAAGCTTTGGGCCTTTAATCAAGATTGTTATGATCACCCCCTCCAAAGCTTAATTCCTGCGTCCGCCCTATCCATGTGAATCTTATCTCTAGATCCATGAGGGGACCATCAATGCCAGTACTCCAATGTTTTTCTTTTTGTTTTGTGCGAGGGGTGCGAGGAGTAAGAAAACAGAATTCTTTTCTCCAATGAAAACAAACGGCCATAGAGCGCAAAATCTCCTCGTTGCACAAACAAATCCGTAGTACATGGCTTTGGTGACAAGATCATTAATCCGGTCCCTAACAACTATGAATATACCCCCACTGGTCAAATTAAGCTTAACTATTATCATATCATCATTTATCATTAGTCAGAAGCAAGTAATTATGAGAGTGCGAAGTGTACTTTACAAACCCATCACACAATAGAGAGATGAAAGACACATTTTCTAGTAAACATCTGAAACCAATATTCCTATTATCAATTAAAATGTACTACTTACACTTGGCAATGACAATGTACTTAGTAACTAAAAAAAATTAAGCAAAAGAAAATCACAGTGATAAAATTGAAAGAGTAAAAAAATGTAAGAAGAAGACAAAGGAGAAAATTTAATGAAATGTAGATCAAACTCCCTACTTTTGTCCAATTAGAAAATAGAACTTCCGATCTCTGCCGTATCGACAAAACCACACCTGAATTTCATCGTTGCCCTTGAGATGGTTTGCCTGTACGAGATCGATCCATCTTTTACTTAGAACATATTGTTTGACACCAGGCCATAATTTCAATTTTAAATTCCAAACTCTACCATCTTCATCTAATCCAATAACTGGTATCCCATTTGGCACCATCTTTTTCTCCCCTTGAGTCAATTCTTGGAATAAGTTTTCAACACCAGTTTTTGGGATGAAAATACGGTTGTGATGATTTTTAGCATCTGTTATTGTCAGCACCTTGCCGCAAAGCCACACTGGAGGTTGTGCATACTGTAATTGCGTGCGGGCCACCTGCTCAACCCAAATGGGTGTCACGGCAGGCCTTTCTATTATTTTCTTCTCATGTGCTGGTTCTCTTTTAATCCTACTCTTGGATTGTTTTGTTGTTGTTGCTTTTTCAGTCGTGCTGTTTCTGCTTTCTGTTATATCATTATTAACATGAACCCTAAGATCGAGAACAGCATGATAATCACATATAGGATTCAATCTTAAATAAGTTGAAGAGTACCTCCAGACATTCTGATGCAGAGAGCTTTTGATCCTGCTGTCTGGCCCTGTTGTTGAGATCCGTCGGAGAAGAGACTGGGTGAAAGGTTTTGGTTTCTCTCTCCTTGCCTATAAACCTTAATGTGTTGATTTTGTGTGTAGCCTTTGTGATGGACCAAAGGCTTTATTTATAGGTGGAGAGAGGACCAAATTTCCCAATTAGGTTTACTTTAGATTTAATCTCAACCGTCCATCAAGGTAGAGAATATTAAGGAAACTATCTCATTAGGAAACCATATTTGAGTAATTATAGCATATGTATCCTATGAAAACTGAATTTCTATTATGACCACACTTCTAGAAAGGAAAGGACTTGTGGTCCAAGTAATGGGCCTAAATTAATTTCCTTACAGTCTCCCACTTGGTCAATAGGAAGATCCATTAATGTTTTCATTTTTAGGAATCATAAGGCGCGCATTATATGCTAAACACTCCTTTAGTCGGTTAACATAAGTGTCTTGGCTAATTCGGTTGTTAATGAGAGTCATGGCGTGCACATATTATTTTGCAACATGTTTACTTCCATGTACTACGTCATTTACAACCGTCATACCTAGACCATAAGATGAGATTTACATAATGGTCTCATAATGTCTTTGTTTAAAGACTGTTTCTGTTTATCATTTATCCAAACATAATTACATAATGGAAAAACAGAAATAGTAGATGTAGAGTTGCATTAAGAGCTCAATAAATGTCAAATACAAGTACAGAAATAAAAGGGCAGAAAATGATAATTAAGAACTATCTTGAAGACCCATGCTTTCAGTATGTCCTTGAAAGGTCTTTGGAGGTAGTCCTTTCGTGAATATGTCTGCGACCATGAAATCTGTACGTATAGACTCAATGACAAATTTTTGTAATCTAACATCTTGCTTCAGTGATAGATATTTAAGGTCCATGTGTTTGGATCCCTTAGATATCCTGTCATGCTTAGAGAAGAAGGTTGCAGCATCATTATCACAGTAAATAGTTAATGGCTTAGAGATGAAACTCAAGGCTCTAAACTGAGTGATAAAATTACGCAACCATGTTCCTTGAATTGCAGCCTCATAACATGCCACATATTCAGCCATCATGGTGGATGTGTAAAGCAACTCTGATTTCTGGCTTTTCCATGATATTGCTCCTCCACATAAGAGATACACATAGCCAGAGTGCAGAGTCTGGTGTCAGGACATCCAGCAAAATCTGAATCGGAATAACCAGTCACCTATAGGTGACTTGATTTTCTGTATGTGAGCATATACTTCCTTGTTCGCTTGAGGTATCGCAGTACTTTCTTTGCAGCTTTCCAATGAGCGATTCCTGGGTTACTTTGAAATCTACCCAGCATGCCAACAGCATGACTAATGTCAGGTCTTGTACAGACCTGTGCATACATCAAACTTCCTACAAGAGAAGCATAAGGATATTTTTCCATTTCTTTACATTCCAATTCGTTCTGTGGACACTGCGTAAGATCAAGCTTGTCTCCTTTATGCAGTGGAACAGGACTAGAGGAACATGTCATCATGCCAAATCTCTCTAGAACTTTGTCAATATATGCTTTTTGAGACAATCCCAAAATACCAAGTGACCTATCACGGAATATTTCTATTCCTATCACATAGGAAGCCTCACCCATATCTTTCATTTCAAAGTTCTTAAAGAGATAATCCTTTGTCTCATGTAACAGACCAAGGTCGCTGCTAGCCAGTAATATGTCATCAACATACAGAACCAAAAATATGAACTTACTCCCACTGATCTTGAGATATATGCAAGGGTCAACTATGTTTTCTTTGAAATCGAAGGCAGTAATGATTTCATGAAACTTTAGATACCATTGCCTCGAAGCTTGCTTCAGTCCATATATTGATTTCTTAAGTTTGCAGACCATGTCTTCCTGACCTTCAATTATGAAGCCTTCAGGTTGACGCATGTAGACTTCTTCTTCCAAGTCTCCATTAAGAAAGGCGGTTTTCACATCCATTTGATGTAACTCGAGGTCATAGTGAGCTACTAATGCGATGATAATTCTAAGAGAATCCTTCCTGGACACAGGGGAAAAAGTTTCAGTATAATCAATGCCTTCTTTCTGATTAAAACCTTTGGCAACGAGTCTGGCTTTATGTCGTTCAATATTGCCTTTGCAGTCGCGTTTGGTCTTGAAGACCCATTTACAGCCAACTGGTTTGTGTCCTGGAGGCAATTGAACAACTTCCCATACTTGATTTTCATCCATAGATTTCAATTCTTCCTTCATGGCATCAATCCATTTACTAGAATTAACATCCTTAATGGCTTGTGAATAAGAAACCGGATCTTTAATTGTCCCGTCTTCAGATTCTACTTGGTAAAGCATGTAATCATCGGAAATAGCTGATCTCTTTTGTCTTTGAGACCTTCTTAATGCTGGCTCCTCTGGTGCTTCATCCATATGTTCGTTGGTGACAATCTCATTATGGAGTTGTTGATCATTTATTGGATTTTCCTCATTGTTAAATGGTTCAACAACGGGAGGATTTCCAACATCTTTCGGAATAGAGGGTAAAGGAATAGGTACCCTGATTTCCTGAATGATCACATCTTTAGGTTTATTACTCCCACTGATTTCACCATTTTCAAAGAATCTAGCATTACCGGTTTCAACAATTCTCGTACTATGGTTAGGACAGTAAAACCTAAATCCTTTGGACTTTTCTGGGTAACCTATAAAGTAACCACTGATTGTTTTAAGGTCCAATTTCTTTTCATGTGGGTTGTAGACTCTAGCCTCAGCTGAGCAACCCCAAATTTGGAGATGTCTTAAACTAGGTTTCCATCCTTTCCACAGTTCAAAAGGGTGTCTTTGGAACTGCCTTACTGGGAACCCTATTCAAGATATAAACAGCTGTGCGTAGAGCATCCATCCACAAGGATATAGGTAAGTTGGCATGACTCATCATGGATCTAACCATTTCCATGTATGTACGATTTCGCCTTTCAGCTACACCATTCTGCCATGGATAACCAGGCGTTGTGTATTGGGCAACAATTCCAAGCTTTTGGAGGAGTTTTGCAAAAGGTCCAGGATGCTGTCCTGTTTCATCATACCTACCATAAAACTCACCACCTCTATCTGACCTTATGATTTTCACTTTTCTATCTAGTTGCCTTTCGACTTCAGTAATGAATACTTGTACAGCATCCACAGACTGAGATTTGTCATGCAACAAGTATAGGTAACAGTAACGTGAGTAATCATTAATAAAGGTAATGAAGTACTTTTCTCCTCCAAAGGTTGGAACATCAAAGGGTCCGCAAATGTCTGTATGAATTATTTCAAGAAGCTGAGTACTTCTTGTGGCTCCTTTCTTTGTGTGTTTTGTTGTTTTGCCTTTAATACAATCCACACATACTGTAATATTAGTAAAATCTAGATCCGGAAGGACACCATCTTTTACTAATCGTTTGATTCTTTCACTGGATATGTGACCCAGTCTTTTATGCCACAAGAAATAAGAGTCATTTTTAGATGACTTTCGTTTTGTTTCCTTAGAATGCAGGGTAAGATGGGTTTCAGTAAATGGACTATTAAGATGAAACTTGTATAGCCCGTCAATCAATATTCCAGAACCAATGCGACTAGAATCTTTAAATAAACTGAAATTACCATTTCCTACTTCAAACGAATAACCAACTTTATCAAGTGCACTTACAGAAACCAAATTACGAGAAATAGACGGAACATAAAGAGTTTGACATAAATCTAACTGATAACCGCTATCTAAAACAAGACAAAAAGTGCCAATAGCTTCAACTGGAGCTTTGTCTTTGTTCCCCATAAAAAGAAAGTTTTCACTTGGGTTTATGGTTTGGATCGTAAGGAATCCCTTTCTTTTCGAACCATTCTTTACGTTTAATGCAGTCTGCCTGAAAATGTCCAGGTTTCTTGCAAAATCTACATACGTCTTCCTTCTTTTTCTTCTTGGGGTTCTGACTAGCCTCATTAGGTCTGGGTGGTGCCCTTTTCTGGCCTAATTTATTCTTTTTCCCAGCTTTATGTCCAGCTCCTTGAACGAGATGAGCTACTTTAATACCTTGTTGATTCAGCCTGGCCTCCTCTTGAACCAGTTTATTAGCCAATTCATTCACTGTCCACTTGTCCGTAATAGTGTTGTAGTGAATTTGGAAAGGCCCATACTGAGGAGGTAAACTATTTAGGATAAATTGGACAAGAAAGGCCTCATCCACTGATAATCCCAAACTCTTAAGTTCAGCAGCAAGGTTGGTCATCTCAATGACATGCTCATGCATTGAGCGAGTGCCATCAAACTTAATGGTTGTAAGATCTGCCATTAGTTTCCCAGCAAGGGATTTGTCTGCAGTCTTAAACCTATCTTCAATGGCTTTCATATAGTCCTTAGCATTCTCAGGTGTGGGAAGTGATGTTTTGATGTTGGTGGCAATAGTCATTCGCATAAACATGGTGCTTAGTTTGTCAGACCTCTCCCAAGTATTAAAGAGGGCCTTTTCGTCAGGGGTACTTTTTTCAGTGAGTGAAGCTGGCTTATCTTTAAGAAGAGCCATATCCAGTTCGAGTACCCCCAATGTGAACTCAACTTGTTCTTTCCATTCTGAAAAGTTTGTTCCATTGAGCTTAGTGACAGAGGTAGCATGCGAATTCAGATTAATGGGTACAACAACTGTAATAGAGAAACAACAATAAGGCTTTAATTAAAATAAGACAACACATGCATAAGATATGAATATATACGACATAAAATTTAGGTGCTCCTGTGGGTAGTCACCATAATTTCTACACATTATACCATCTAGGGTCGTCATATTCAAGGTGGTGCTAATGAGTGATGTTACTCTTAATTATGAACAAACACTCCTTAATTATTGTTCAAACGTATGAATATAATCCACCTGTGGGCGACTAAATGTTTCATGTGCTTGAACAATATGTAATGTAAACATCATGATGGTACTATTAGGGCCAAATTTCAGTGTATAATTGTTAGGGTCACTGTGGTGAGACCTAACCATAAGTATATAACTTTGGTGATCAAAATTAGCTTAATATGAACATAAACATTATATGTTGCATGTGTTCATGATAGATCATTCAATATATAAAAGGTACTGATAGAGAAGGCCGAGCCCCGGAGGGCCCCGAGATTTTTTTTTTTTTTTTTTTAAGCCAGAGAGGGAGAGAGAAAGTAAATGCGTTAAATGGAGGAACGAGTGGGGAACACGTGGGCCCCCGCCATGCACGTCCCAATGGAGTAGGAAATGTTAGGTATTTTGTTTTTGCAATTTGGTGGATGCATTTGCATATTGGCATCATTTGAATTCACACACATGCATTGTTTTAAAATATCTTGAAATCTAGTTTTACCCATGCATAGCTTTTAAGATTTGGAAAAGCTTTTGTTTTATGCATGTTTTGGTTTTAAACTTGGATGCATTGGTTTTAGAACCCAAAACTCTTTTGAAAACCTATTTCCTTGTGCACTACATTTGGAAAATCATCTTGTGTATTTAGGTTTAAGTCTTGCATTCATTCTTCACAAAAAGAATCATTTTGTATGCAATTTCATTTGAAAAGAGTTGTATTCAAATCAAGCTAGCCTTTGGTTTTAATCTTGTGAATCATTTTAGGCTTTGTGTTTCTCATGTTTTTAAACATCTTAGAATACCTTAAAACCTGTTATTTAAGCTTGATTTAGTGGCCAAAAGATCCACCAAAGAAAATCTTTGAAAATGGAAAAAGTTGGAATTTTGGCCCAGGGACTCGCCCGACAGTGTCGTCGGTCGACCGAGCCCTGTGTCTCGGTCGACCGAGAACACTGCAGGGCAAATGGACAGTTTTTGAACTGTTTCAGGCCAACGGTCAGAAATATGACCGTTGTGCTTTCTCGGTCGACCGAGACCTGTGTCTAGGTCGACCGAGGACTAGCCGTTGGGCACTTTTTGGCTATAAAGTCCATTCATTTCCAACCTTTTTCAAGGCTTGAACTATGAACTTTTGAGAGCATTTTGGAGCCAAAGAAAGGGGAAGAAGTTGGAAAGGCTAGAGGGCTATTTGGAAATCAAACTCATGAGTATTTAAAAGGTACATCTTCTAAGTTATTTTGATTTCCATTCAAATGAAATTCATGCATGTTCAAATCCTTGGTATTTTCATTTATGCATGATTTCAAGCCTATAAAGAGTTGTTTTGCAAACTCAATATCTTCCTTGGTAAATTAGATTAGTTTGCAAACTCTCTTAACTAAATCACATGCTTTCTTAGACTTTTACATTCATACAACTTGTTTAGTTCATTTATTAAAGTTGTTTGAATTTCACATGTGATTAGTTTTCTCTTCAATCATCATTTTATAAGCTTTGATTTTAAAATGCATCATGCATTCATTTAAGAGCTTCTTTGTTAAGATTGATTGAAGAAACACACTCATACACTTGTGCACACACTTTAGCTTGTTTTAAGTGTATGTTTGTAATTTGTATTAAACTTTCATATTAGCCTATTCAAGAGGCAATTTCATATGAGCTTAAATTGTAATCTCTTAGAGTGATCTTTTGGAAAGACACCTTCTTTGAGAAATCAACTTTGTAAAGGTTATTGCTTAGCCTTTGAAAAGCATCTTGTAAGGTTATTGCTTAGCCTTTGAAAAGCATCTTGTAAGGTTATTGCTTAGCCTTTGAAAAGCATCTTGTAGGGTTATTGCTTAGCCTTTGAAAAGCATTTTGTAAGGGTTATTGCTTAGCCTAGTTAAAAGCATAAATAGTGGAAATCCGGTGGGGTGATTGGATTCACAAGCCGGTAGTGGATGTAGGCATTGAGGCCGAACCACTATAAACATTGGTGTTGTGGTGCATGCTATGTGGTGATTGAGTTTGTTTAGCTTCCGCATTTTGATTGTTAATCATCACTTGTGACTAGTTTAAGTTAAGAAATTAAAATTGGTTTAAATTGGTCATAGTTGTAGCTCACCCTATTCACCCCCCCCTCTAGGGTTAGGATCCTCGTGGACTTTCAGGAAATCCGGTGTGGGCCCACCATACTCTCCAAACATGTCAGCACCTTCATATGCGGCGAACCTGTCTCACTGTGCTTACAGAAACTCAATTGAATTTGATTGAGAAATTACAGGGCAAGATGTAAGTGGGCCCCAGGTGGAAAGGCTCCTTTAACATTAAGTTACCATAGGAAAGAGTGGGAGCAGTAACATAAAGTAGAAAGAGTGGTAGCAGCAACATAAAGTAGGAAAGAGTGGGAGCAACATCAAATTACCACGTGGTAGCAGCAACATCAAGTTACCATAGTTGTATGGTTACCATTAGGTGGGCCCGTTTCACATAACTGTTCCACGTGGCATGGGCGCACTCACATCTCTCGTGCTCATCCTGCCTTCTTTTGTTCTGATGGTGCCATGAATTGGGTCCCACCTCCACGCACCCTAGCTACAGTGAGTCCCAAGTTTGCTTTGCTCCACCGGCCACCGCCGCCTATCCCACCCACAGCCAACGCTGACCATAAAGGCGGGTTTCGGGGTGGCAGCCCCGATTTGATTTTTTTTTTTCAACTTACGCAGGAGTTTTATGCATCATAATAATAATAATGAATCAAAACCTAATTAATGGACGATCATGTGTTCTAAAACCATGCTCTGATACCACATGTTATATCATTATTAACATGAACCCTAAGATCGAGAACAGCATGATAATCACATATAGGATTCAATCTTAAATAAGTTGAAGAGTACCTCCAGACATTCTGATGCAGAGAGCTTTTGATCCTGCTGTCTGGCCCTGTTGTTGAGATCCGTCGGAGAAGAGACTGGGTGAAAGGTTTTGGTTTCTCTCTCCTTGCCTATAAACCTTAATGTGTTGATTTTGTGTGTAGCCTTTGTGATGGACCAAAGGCTTTATTTATAGGTGGAGAGAGGACCAAATTTCCCAATTAGGTTTACTTTAGATTTAATCTCAACCGTCCATCAAGGTAGAGAATATTAAGGAAACTATCTCATTAGGAAACCATATTTGAGTAATTATAGCATATGTATCCTATGAAAACTGAATTTCTATTATGACCACACTTCTAGAAAGGAAAGGACTTGTGGTCCAAGTAATGGGCCTAAATTAATTTCCTTACACTTTCCCCTTGATCATGATTTGATTGTCTTCTCTTTTTACTCTCGGATGGTTGGTTTGTTGCTACTCCTCAGCGGCAATGGCAATGGTATCGCATGTAGTGATTCTTCATCCTTGTTTGGATTGGAATTGGGATTGGCATTGAGCTTGGAAGTTAAGTGTGATGGGAGGAATTTGGTCCTCTTCCTCTTGCGGAAGACTTTCCAACGATCACTAATCTTTTCTGCTTTTTGACAACAAACATCAACAAGAAGCATAAAATTGCTAAGGTCTACTTCTTCATGGTATTCTTTGTGCTGACTATTCATTGTTTATTTATTTCCGGAGAGAAAAGACTGAAACATAGAGAGAGAATCAAATCAAATCAAAACAAAAATCTTCTTAGAATCAATCTGATGAAGGGCAACAACTCATCCATGCAGATGCACATACAAAGAAAAGGAAAATGAAATGCATAATTAAAGAAACCATAAAGAGAAGAAGATGAATACTTACAATACTGTAAGTGCAAGAATAAAATACTCACAAGATGAGGAAGCCTTCTAGGACTTACTCAATGCATGAAAGAGGTAGCTGCGTCGGTCTGAACCTGGAAGAGAAGAAAGACAAGGGTCAGAGGACCCTGGCTGTGGGCAGCGCAGGGCTCTCCGATGCTTAAGTCAGCAAGAGCGATCGGAGAAGAAGAGGAAGGAACTCTGGTTCTTAGCAAGAGAATGCTTACCTTCTCTCAGTCTGATTCGTGCCTTTTATAAGGAACAGTCTTGGTGAAAGTGCCAGTGGGCTTTGCGATGTGACCTGGGTCTTGTCAGCCCACAAAGTCATTAATGAAGGTCCATCACAACCCTCTTTGCATTTAATGCGAGTCCGATTAGCCCATGCTGCATTTAATGCCAGTCACATTGGGCCTGACCTCGCCCAGATCTGTAGACGGCTAAGGTCTCATCAAATCCCTTTCTTGGGCCCTGTTCTGATGGGGCCGTGGCTGATGGATACGAGTGTAATTCCACATGGCCGAGACTGGGCGGGGTGGCGTAGCCGAACTGAACAACGGTTTCCCGATGTCAGCAGCTGGTGCCGTAACCGAAGTGACGTGGGTAGTATCCGAGACCGATATAGACGTGTTCCTTGCCGAGGTCGGCAGAAATTGGTTTGCGAGATGGCCCCCACACAATAGCCCCTCAGCTCTTGATCTCTGGGACTTCCTCAAACTCGGAGGTTAAGAGCTGGATAGGTCTCCCGAAACTGTTTAATGCTTGTCCCATAGACGCCTTCCAGCTAAGGGTTCTGACTTGTTCGGCGTCAGACGCCGCCATCGCTTCGTTCGCCCGAGGCAATAAAGGGGGCAATAAATGCAGGGATCATGATTGGCATTGGAAGGCGAACCGCCAGCGCCACGCGTCGTCGCCAGAGGGGCTTCCTTGTCATTTCGAGGAGGCGTGCGACGCAAGCCGAGGCGACACCCCCGCTTCGAATTCCGGAATGGCGCCCATCCCTGCCCTTTATATTCATCAGGGCGTTCCTTTTTCGCCATTTTCGCCTTCGGAATCCCTGCTAGAGCCTCTGCTAGAACCTCTGCTCGCCAGGATTCGCTCTGCTAGGACCGGTGAGGGACCGACAATTGGCTCTCTGATCTCGCCTGAGTCTGTGAGTGTCCTTGCCCTGGTTCTTTTCTTTCTTTATTTTACATTTCCGGCCTAGTCCATCCTAGGGTTTCTTCCGTCCCCCAGCCCCTCTGCTGTCTTCACCTTTAGAGCTGTTAGGGTTTCTTAGATTAGAAATGGGGGCTTTCAGCCATTGGATTGACTCCCCTGTAGCCCTGGCCGAACTTAGGGCTACATTTGCGATCCCGGAGGACGTTCGGATAAAAGCCTCCGATAGGACTTCTGGTTATACTTTCAGTAACGGTTGGATGACGTTCCCTCTTGTCGCCATCATCGAGGGAGGAGTTAGGTTCCCCCTCGATCCCCTGCTTCGGTCATGCCTCCGAACCTGGAATCTCTGTCCGTGCCAGTTGATGCCCAACGGTTTCAAGATAGTCATGGGCGTCGCCGCACTAAATAGGATCCTAGGAATCAATTTCGGCGTCCATGACATTGAGGACGTTTTCGACCTCTGCAAGACCCGAGACGGCGGCACATATTACCTCCGAGTCAAAGCCAAATGCTCGCCAATCGTCACGGCCTTGGAGGATTCGAACAAATACGCCGGAGACGACCGATTGTTCGTCTCGGGCAATTGGGAGTTCGGGCCGGCAGAATCCGAGACCGCGAGGAGGTTCCAGGTTCCGAGATCCATCGGCACACCCCTGAGTAATACCCCATTCCCTCCGCTGGGATTCGAATGTCTTTGGGCTTGCCTTTGTCAGCTCTTATTCTAATTCTTTTCTTCTTTTGCAGGTTATCACCAACGACAGCGAGACGCCCGGTTCGACCATTGGCGAAGGAACAAGAAGTGGCTGGACGCTGTATACAAGTACCAAGGCCATTACAACAGGGCCGCTTTCTCCCTTCTCGGGTACCAGCCGACGTACGTGTCATACACGCGGAGATCAGGCCGCCCCGGGGAGACCGTACTTGCATTGGCCGAAGCCGCAAGTGGAGGCGTCTCGGTCGCGGAAGCTTCCTCTTCGGCGGCCGCAGCTGAAGGCGACCTAGAAAGAGAGATCGAGATTTACTCCAGCGCTGAAGATATGGAAAGGCGTCGACCTGCATTCCAGCCGCTAAACCTGGAGGACTCCGTATTCGGCAGACAGGCAGCGGCCCCCAGCGCGGCCCCGCCATCTTCCGGCGCTATCGTCCTTGCCGGAGCTGAGGCCCGAACCTCCACGGATTCGGAGCGTGAGCGGCCGAGAAAAAGGGCGAAAGGCAAGGACCCCGCCCAGGAACGGCAGACGCGGTCCCAGCCCACTTTGGCTGTGAGGGAGGGATCTGCAAGGGAGGCGCCAGCGCAGGTGGCTCCTCAGTCCGAGTGCCGTACTGAGACTCCAGCCTCTGCGACATCGTCCGAGACGGCAGCATTCAGGCCGGACTTCGAACTGCGGCGTGGGAGGCCGATAAACGTGGAGGACAGGCTGGTGGGGAATCCAGCCGTTATCGCGGCGCTCGGCCGAGCTTGTGCACTCCCCAAAGATATGGAGAGGCACAAACTGGAGGACAGTCCGCAGCTGCTGATGAGGACAATGCAGCACTCCCTCGCGGTAAGTTTCGGTTCCTTTAATAATGGTCGCCCGAGTTTTTAATGTGGTTCTTATTCATTTTCTTGCTTCCTCGCAGGCCGTCCAAAGGCTTCAAATAGTCACGGACAGAATAATGGAGGAGGACGGTCGGCGGAGTCGCCTCGCAGAAGAAAAGCAGAAAGCCGAAGCCGAACTGCAGGCGAAGAGGGAGGAACTGAGGGTGGAGGCGGCCAAAAATGCTGAACTGAACGCCCAATCCTACCTGATGGCGAGCGAGCTCTGCAAAGTAAAGTCGGAGAGCTTTGAGTGGCAGGGGAAGCTCCAGGCAGAGGAGAAGAAATCGGCGGGGCTGTTGGCCGAGCTAGAGTTGGAGAGGAAGACGAAGGAGGAACTCCTTGCGTCACGACAAGCTGAGGTCGACGCCGCCTTCCTGGAGGGGACGACTGAAGCCGGGAGGATCTACACCGAGCAGATCCATAGGCTGAGTCCGAAGATTTTTCAGCTCGGTTGCCGTGTCGTGCTCAAGGAGTTGGGGCATCAGGAAGATCACCCTTTGTATGTGAACCCTCCTGAGTTTAGCCAAGCTGCTCCCTCGCCCCAAACCCAAGCCGAGACCTCTGTTCCACCTCCACCGGACACACCTGCCGAGCCGATACCAGATCCTCCCGCCGAAGCCGTTCCCCAAGCCGAAGCTGCCGAAGTTGCCGTAGTAGTCATCGAGGATACGTTGGCGGGGCCGTCGTCTTAATTTTGTTCTTTTATGAAAAATGTAACCTTCGTTTTTGTATTAAACTGAAATTGGAAAATGTAATGAAAAGTGTAATCACCACTGGTCTATCAATGAATTCCTGTTTTCCTTTCTCATATTTGTCTCCCGTGTTCTTGCTGGCTTATGGTGTTATTTTTCACACAGTTCCGCTTTCTATTTCGCACAATTCCACAAGTGTATGGGCTCGGCTTGAAATGAACCGATTAGGTTATGACACATCGTTGGCGTTAGTCACCTCGGCAGCATAGCCGTCATGCCCTAACGGGAATTGTGTCATCTTTGCATATAGGTGGCCGGGTGCCAACCTTAGACATTGGCCATTTCGGCTACTCATCTAGGTGGCTGAGTGCCAACCTTAGATATTGGTGATTTCGGCAACTCATCTAGGTGGCTGAGTGCCAACCTTAGATATTGGCCATTTCGGCAACTCGTCTAGGTGGCTGAGTGCCAACCTTAGACATTGGCCATTTCGGCAACTCATCTAGGTGGCTGAGTGCCAACCCTAGACATTGGCCGTTTCGGCAACTCATCTAGGTGGCTGAGTGCCATCCTTAGATATTGGCCATTTCGGCAACTCGTCTAGGTGGCTGAGTGCCAACCTTAGACATTGGCCGTTTCGGCAACTCATCTAGGTGGCTGAGTGCCAACCTTAGACATTGGCCATTTCGGCTACTCATCTAGGTGGCTGAGTGCCAACCTTAGATATTGGTGATTTCGGCAACTCATCTAGGTGGCTGAGTGCCAACCTTAGATATTGGCCATTTCGGCAACTCGTCTAGGTGGCTGAGTGACAACCTTAGACATTGGCCATTTCGGCAACTCATCTAGGTGGCTGAGTGCCAACCCTAGACATTGGCCGTTTCGGCAACTCATCTAGGTGGCTGAGTGCCATCCTTAGATATTGGCCATTTCGGCAACTCGTCTAGGTGGCTGAGTGCCAACCTTAGACATTGGCCATTTCGGCAACTCATCTAGGTGGCTGAGTGCCAACCTTAGACATTGGCCGTTTCGGCTACTCATCTAGGTGGCTGAGTGCCAACCTTAGACGGTCCTCCACCTTCACACCATTGTCACTGTCAGGTCACCAGATCGCCACAAATTGAGAACAAATGTAGTTCCATTAAATCCAGAAGTGTTGTACAAGTACAGACTAAAAATAGAATTTCTTGAGGTGTGACGCATTCCATGGTCTTGGTAGCGGCCGTCCTTCCATGTCTTCGAGCCGATAGGCTGACCGCCCAGCGATGGAAGTGACTTTAAACGGGCCATGCCAATTCGGCGCCAGCTTCCCTTGATTCAGATCTTTGTCTCCTGGGAGAGCCTTCTTGAGAACCAGTTCTCCTACAGAGAACTTCCTCTCTCTGACGTTCTGGTTATAGCCCCTGGCTAGTTGCTGCTGGTAGACGGCTAGCCTGACTGCAGCTGCTTCCCTTCGCTCGTCCGCTAAATCCAGCTCCCTGGCCACGTTGGTTTCGTTCTGCCCCTGGCCGATCTCCAGAGGGATGACCGCTTCCATGCCATAGGCAAGTGAGAAGGGGGTAGCCGAAGTGGAACGTCTTGGAGTAGTTCTGTAAGCCCATAGGACGCTTGGAAGTTCCTCCACCCATCTCCCCTTGGCTTGGTCCAGCCGTTTCTTGAGCCCATCGAGGATCACCTTGTTGGAGATCTCGGCCTGGCCGTTACTCTGTGGGTAAGCTGGAGTGGAGTAATGGTTTCGGATGCCGAGCTCCAGGCAGAAGGTCTTGAAGAGCTTGGAGTCGAACTGAGTTCCGTTGTCCGAGATCAACGCTCTAGGAATGCCGAACCTTGTGATGACATTTTTCCATACGAAACTCTTGGAGTCCCGCTCCGTAATGGATGACAGTGGTTCTGCTTCGATCCATTTAGTGAAGTAGTCAGTAGCCACGATGAGCCATCTCTTGTTCCCCGGAGTTCGGTGGAGTGGTCCCACAATGTCGAGCCCCCATTGAGCGAACGGCCACGGGCTAGAGAGTGGGCTGAGGTCCTGTGCTGGCTGATGGAGAGAGTGAGAGAACTTCTGGCACTTCTCGCACTTCCTCGCGTATACCTGCGCATCCTTTGCATGTACGGCCACCAGTAACCTTGGCTGATGGCGCGATAGGCCAGGGACCTTCCCCCGATGTGGCTCCCGCAGATTCCTTCATGTATCTCAAAAAGGAGGTCTTCGACCTTGCTTGGATGGACGCACTGAAGGTACGGTCCCGAGAACGATTTTCTGTAGAGCCTGTCCTCGGGAGATAGCCAGAACCGAGCTGCCTTGAGTCTGACTCGATAGGCCTCGCCACGGTCCTCGGGAAGCCTGTCGTCCTTAAGGTAGGTGATAATGGGGTCCATCCAACTCGGACCGAGACCGAGGCACAACACATCCCGAGGTGGACGGAGCTCAATGCTGGGCGCAGCTAACGATCCGACTTCAATGCTCCTCTTTCTTCCTGCCTCAACAGCGCTGGCCAAGTTTACTAGGGCGTCGGCGTGAGAGTTTGCTTCTCTGCCTATCTGCCTGATTTCGGCTAACTGGAACTGTGAGAGCAGCTTCTTTGCCAGGGCTAAATATGCGGCCATCCGATCGTCGCGGGCTTGGTAGCCCCCGGTCAGTTGGTTTGCCACCAACTGTGAGTCGCTGAAGACCACCAGCTGTTGAGCCCCGAGGATTTTGGCGCTATTCAGTCCGGCTAAAAGTGCTTCATACTCAGCTTCATTGTTTGATGCCTTGAAATCTAGGGTCAGAGCCTGCTCGATGACTAGTCCTTCTGGCGATTGGAGGACAACTCCTGCCCCGGCTCTTCTCGAGGTGGAAGATCCGTCGACGAAGACTTTCCAAATTGGGGTATCGGCTTGGCATTGTGATTGTTCAGAGCCCGTGGGCGCCACATGCTCTTTACCCCCCAGTTCGGTGCCGAGCTGGGTTGGTGCCGAACTTGAATCAAACTCGGCAAGGAAATCTGCCAGAACCTGGGCTTTTATCGCTGTCCGGGGCTGATATTGAATCTCATACTGCCCCAGTTCGACGGCCCATCTCGAGACTCTTCCTGAAAAATCAGCTTTTCTAAAAAGAGACTTAAGTGGATGTTCCGTAACAACCACTATTGTATGTGTTTGAAAGTAATGAGAGAGCTTCCGTGAGGCACTAACGAGTGCCAACGCGAGCTTCTCGAGTGGCAAGTACCTGGTCTCGGCATCAATCAGGGTCTTGCTCGTATAGTAGACGGGTTTTTGGATCTTGTCCTCTTCCCGGAGGAGGACCGAGCTGACCGCGTGATCCGAGACCGACAAGTACAGATACAGGGTTTCTCCGTGGACCGGAGTTGATAGCAGTGGTGGTGAAGAGAGGTAAGCCTTAAGCTGCTGTAAGGCATGGTCACATTCTGGAGTCCATTGGAATTTAGAATTTTTTCTAAGTAGCTGAAAGAAAGGTCGGCACTTATCTGAGGATTTGCTGATGAAGCGATTTAGTGCCGCTGCCATCCCGGTGAGCTTTTGGACCTCCTTTGCCGAGGTGGGACTCTGCACCCTAAGGATGGCCGAGATCTGATCTGAATTCGCTTCTATTCCTCTGCGCGTGACCAAGCTTCCCAGAAATTTGCCAGATCCCACGCCAAAAGCGCACTTAGAGGCATTGAGTTTGAGCTTGAACTTCTTCAGAGTGGCAAAGACCTCGGCCAGGTCTGCCAAATTGTTCTGCGCTTTCTCAGATTTGACCACCATATCATCGATGTAAACTTCAATGGTCTTGCCGAGCTGACCGTGGAACATCTTGGTGACGAGTCTCTGGTAGGTGGCGCCCGCATTCTTCAGCCCAAACGGCATCACCTTATAGCAGTAGGTTCCTCTGGGCGTGATAAAAGCTGTCTTCTCTTCATCTGGCCCATACAGTGGAATCTGGTGATAGCCGCAGTAGGCATCAAGGAAACTCATTCGGTCGTGCCCGGCCGTGGCGTCGATCAACTGGTCAATCTTTGGTAGGGGAAAGTTGTCCTTGGGATAGGCTTTGTTGAGGTCGGTAAAGTCGACGCACACCCTCCACTTGCCAGTCTTCTTCCTGACGACCACCGGATTGGCCAGCCAGGTCGGGTATTGAACCTCTCTGATGGCGCCGGCCTCAAGCAGCTTTTCCACTTCCTTAACGATGGCTTCGGTCTGCGGGACCCCAGTCCTGCGGGCCTTCTGCATCACAGGTTTGTGGTTAGGATCAACATTCAGTCTATGACACATTACCTCGGGGTCGATGTCAGGCATCTCTTGAGGTGTCCAGGCGAAGGCATCTCTGTTCTGCACCAGGAACTGCGCCAGTTCGGACCTCTCCGGCTCCCCGAGCTGCCTGCCGAGCAGGAAGAACCGATCCGGGTCCTTTTGGTCGATCTGGACTTCGGTCAATTCCTCGACGCTCTTCCTGCCCGGATCTCGGCCGAGCTCATCCAGCTCCTCCTCCAGGTTCTTCTCCATCTCGGCCACATTGACCTCCTTGGGCTCTTGCTCCCCGGGTACCACGGCTGTCAAGCACTGCTTAGCTGCCTGCTGATCTCCTCTGACCGTGATGATTTCAACTTGGCCATTTTTTCCCTCCCACGGAAATTTCAGCCTCTGGTGGAGGGTGGAAGGGACTGCTTCCAGGCTATGGAGCCAGGACCTGCCCACTATAGCATTATAGGGCGAGGGTGCGTCGATCACCATGAAGGTTGCCATGACAGACGCGCCACCGGCCCCGACCTCGAATGTCACCTTCCCCTTGGGGTATACTGGTTTGGCGCTGAAGCCGATAAGGGGAGCTCGGGCCTCCTGCAGATCCTTCTCCGTCAGTCCCATCCTTCGGAAGCTATCAAAATAAAGGACCTCGGAAGAACTGCCGGGGTCGACGAGGACCTTCTTCACAGTGCAATTCTTCACGCCCTGCTTAGAGCAATCAAACTTCAAAGTAACAATCAGTGGGTCGTTGTGGGGAAGCTGTACCCCCTCCAAATCTGCGTCAGTGAACCTGATTTCGGGCCGCTCCCTCCGAGCTCTTTTCGGTGCTGAGCCGAGTTCGACGGCCATGACCTGCTTGTCGTGAGAGGCTTTTCTGGCTTCGGCACGAGCTTGGTTACTCCCCTTGGGCGGGGGTGCCAAATGGATGACGTTAATGATCTTCTCCGACCCGTCACTGTCGTGGCCTCCTTCATCTCGGCGAGGGGCTCGGGTGTCGGCCCGAGTTTCTCTCTTGACAAACTCTTGCAAGTGTCCATCCTGGACAAGCTTCTCCAAATGCGACCGCAGTATTCTGCATTCTTCAGTCTTGTGGCAGCCCTCCTTGTGATAAGCGCATAATTTCGTCTGATCTCGGATAGAAGGGTCGCCTTCCATGGGCTCTGGCCAGCTGAAGTACGGCCTTCTCTTGATCTTATACATGATCTTGTGGATTGGCATCTTGAAGACCATGTTGACCGCCCGATATGCGTCTTCAGATAGCCTGAGCCTTTTGCTCCTTGCCGAGGCGAACATCTGAGTCCTTGCCGAGCTGGTAGGTGCCCAACGCCTGTCCGACTCACCTCTTCGTCGCTCGTCTCGCCGAGGCTCATCTCTTCGAGACGGTCCCCCGTCCTTCTTGGAGGGCCTCTCACCTCGGTCCTTCTGCGCGGTTCCATGGTTTTCCCGAGCACGGACCTGGTCATCCTCTTGGGCGATGTACCGGTTGGCGATGGACATGAGCGCTGCTACGGAAGACACCGGGTTCCTGGCCAGGTCTTTGCGAAGATCGCTGTCTGGCAGCAAGGCATTCTGAAATGCGAAGACGGCAACTTCGTCCTTGGAATTCTCAATCTGACTGTAGACCGCCCAGAACCGTTTGGCGAACTGGGTGACGTTTTCTCCCTGCTTCATCTTCATGGCCATGATGTCTGCATCTGTCTTCGGAAGGACTCTGTAGGCCTGGAACTTCTTCATAAAGGACTGCTGGAGTTGCTGCCAACTTGAGACGGACCCCTCCGGGAGAGCACAGAACCACTTCAGGGGGAGGTCGCCCAAGCTAGAGGAAAAGACTCGGCAGTTCAGATGGCCCTCGTCTCCCCAGACAGACATCCTCTGGGAGAAGTGCCTGAGATGCGTAGCCGGGTCCGAAGTCCCGTCGTAAGTGACGAACCTCGGGACGGTAAACTTCTTTGGCAGGGGATACTTCCTGATGTCTCGAGAAAAAGGAGAAGCGCCGAGATCAACGGGGTCGCAGCAAACATCCTTTTGGTCTCGGCCGAGGCCGGCTACCTCCAGGTTGCGCTGGACCGTTTCCCTTATGTGCGCGTCCAGCCATTCCTGATTACGATACATGCTCTCCGGAATGGTCTCGGACGCCTTCCTCGAGTAGCTACGGCTGGTGCTTGAGCCTTCGCCTCGGGTTCGGTCGTCCCTTTTCTTGTTCAGAATGTCCCTCAGATCCCCTTTTGGAGAGGGAGTGCGCCCAACACGAGTAACCCTCCCCTCGTGCTGTTGTTGCGATCGCCGCTGCTGCCGCAACCGTTGCTGCTTGGACAGCTCTTGATGAGACCGCTGCCGCTGCCTTGCCGAACTCGCAGCTCTTTCCAGCTGCTGCTGGAGCTGGCGAATCAGAGCATCCTTCTCCTTGAGGGCCTCATTCTGTGCTTTAATCGCCAGAAGGGTGGAGTCCAAGTCGTCATCAAGGTTGTAGTCTTCATCCTCAACATCCTCGACATCCTCCGCCTGACCAGAGGGACGTGGTCCGTCGACCACTGGGGACTTATCCCGCTGGTCTCGCCCCGTCAGGAGACCTGTAGGCTGCTGGGTGTCTCCCCTCCTGGGAGCGGACTCCGAGCGGAGGTCACGCTCCTGGATGTTGATTCGGACGAGGCCACGCTCGACGTCATCCTCTACCACTGGTTCCTTCCCGGACCTCTTCTTAGCAGGGAGGAGGTCAGATGACGGTCCTGTACGCCTTGCCTTGGATGTTTCTCCGCCTTTCGCAGTTCTCCTCGTCATGGTGATAGGGAAGATTGCAGAAATCTTTCCCACAGACGGCGCCAATTGTAAGTGCAAGAATAAAATACTCACAAGATCAGGAAGCCTTCTAGGACTTACTCAATGCATGGAAGAGGTAGCTGCGTCGGTCTGAACCTGGAAGAGAAGAAAGACAAGGGTCAGAGGACCCTGGCTGTGGGCAGCGCAGGGCTCTCCGATGCTTAAGTTAGCAAGAGCGATCGGAGAAGAAGAGGAAGGAACTCTGGTTCTTAGCAAGAGAATGCTTACCTTCTCTTAGTCTGATTCGTGCCTTTTATAAGGAACAGTCTTGGTGAAAGTGCCAGTGGGCTTTTGCGATGTGACATGGGTCTTGTCAGCCCACAAAGTCATTAATGAAGGTCCATCACAGCCCTCTTTGCATTTAATGCGAGTCCGATCAGCCCATGCTGCATTTAATGCCAGTCACATTGGGCCTGACCTCGCCCAGATCTGTAGACGGCTAAGGTCTCATCAAATCCCTTTCTTGGGCCCTGTTCTGATGGGGCCGTGGCTGATGGATACGAGTGTAATTCCGCATGGCCGAGACTGGGCGGGGTGGCGTAGCCGTACTGAACAACGGTTTCCTGATGTCAGCAGCTGGTGCCGTAACCGAAGTGACGTGGGTAGTATCCGAGACCGATATAGACGTGTTCCTTGCCGAGGTCGGCAGAAATTGGTTTGCGAGATGGCCCCCACACAAATACAATTGGGAGAGAATCCAACCAAGTAAGAATGCAACGAAAGAGAAGTAATCATGCACAGATTCCTATTCTTTTATCTTTCTCTTGTGTTCTCTTTATAAACTTAAGTTCTAGTTCTCAGATAGAAGACAACTTCTACTAAAACTAGGAGAGTTCTTTCATAGAGAGAGAGAGAGAGATGAGGAAGATGGCAAGAAAGGGAGGGGGTTTTAAAGGAAACAGAGCCGGGATAAGCGGCGTGATTAAACTAAACATGTGGGCCGTCATGGCTTCGTGATTTATGGTGTGTTGGAGGGGTTCCTTAGGGTAGTTTAGGGCCTTGAGGCCGTTAAGCAAGGAAGGATAATTTTCAAAGAGGTTGGATTTTGTACTTTTCTGTGTCTCTATATAACTTTATAAGATTTCTAGCTTGATTTGGAGTGGCCCGCCCACTGGTATAAAATCAACAAAGAACTGACCATTTCAGATTATGAATAGATACATATCAATTTATGAGGAGAGAATCTTTAAATAGAGTTAAAGCTCCGTATTTGTACTCTCTTTTATGTTGGTCCCAAGTGTGTGTGAGTTAACGTTGGTTGCGTATGTTAGAGACAATAGGACATTGACAATGCAATGGTGGCAGAGTAATACAGAAGAAATTTAGGAACCACAATGGAAGAATTATGACACAGGAATTCGCAATACAATTGTGAGAAATGCATTCTTGTCAAAGTCACTAAAATTAAAGAAATATAGGTTAAAGACCCACAAACGCCCATCAATTCTTTGGTGGAAAATGAATCATCAAACACCCTCCTAACAAATCAAATCCTAGAAAAGTGAAGCTTCCATCTTCTTATGTTCCTATATGCTTCAATCATTACCTCTTTAATATCTCTTCTTCAACCCATTTTATCATGACCTCAATATATACAAATGGCCTAAACGCCAATTTGATTTTAATGATCTGAAAATTTGTGCAGAGAGACTAGTTAACAATCTCAAACTCATGTAAATGGTGTGGTTATTGAGATTCGAAAGGGCTCCATGTTTGAATGGGCATACCTATCTGGATCTTAGAGCGACACCTTTAACCAAATAATCTCAAAAGTAAAGACCAGTTAATAAAAATCATATTCCCTGGAGATGGAAAATTCATCCACCGGGTTTCATCAACTTGCAAATTCTAAGGGGCTAAAATGATATATATATATATATATATAGACAATTAACACCCTCTAACTCACTAATTAAGTGTAACAAAATTAGTATTGTCCATCTACATCTATACCTAACACTATTCATTCCTCAGTCTTCTTTGATACTATTTTGATGAGACGTCCCACTTTATATGAGATTTGAGGGGTGCATTTGTGTAATAGAGAGGAAAATTATTCTGAATTTTCATGCAGCCTATTATTTTGATCTTAAGTGTGACACTTCTTTCTAGATGAACAAAACATATTAAACGGATTTTTATCTATAGAGAGGATTTTTGAATTCTAATAAGAGGGGTAGTGCAAGATTCTTCTCTCCTTGGAAACAAAAGTCCGTAGAATTTGGTGTCCTCCCATCCCACAAATAAGCCTTCAGAAATCCAACAGCAAGTAAGTCATAAATATAACTTTCTACCTAAAATTAGGAGATAAGAGAATGTAAAGGCCTGTTTGCATTCTCAATTAAACAATAAAAGTTGCTACATATCCAAGAAATTGGATCCACAACTGTTGGTCTTTGGTTGGAGATGTGATCTGTTGGTGGGGCCCACAGAATCCAGGAGAGGCAAGAATTTGAGAAGTACACTTGTTTTCATATGACAGGCCAAATTTAATTTGCTTTGGACCTATGGCTAATAAAAGTCGGATCATTTATGGGGTCCCGTTAAAATGAGATGACTCGACCGAGTTTTCCCTATAT
This sequence comes from Cinnamomum chago, assembly GCA_038049695.1. Classification (NCBI taxonomy): domain Eukaryota; kingdom Viridiplantae; phylum Streptophyta; class Magnoliopsida; order Laurales; family Lauraceae; genus Cinnamomum; species Cinnamomum chago. Next base: position 20,198,933 of record CP142462.1, on the reverse strand, counting down.
TTGTGTTGGTCCTTCGTCAAAACAAGATAACTCGGGAGAGTCAAGAGTCAAATCGGGAAGTTTTCCAGTCATGATACAAATACTCCTTTTGTTTTTACAAGAAGCCACACTTTAATTGAAGTGAAATACCACTCTGTACAAATACAAAGAAAATATTGTTAAGCAACTTCGATTTAGAAAGATAGGTCTAGTAATTATGATCTAAATGACTGCACAAGTTCAACTAACCAAGTCATTTGGGTCTTATGAACATACATACGCATCAGAAATCAAATGGCAGTTCAAATATCAAGCCCTGTTGTCTGGAATCAGGACTGGCTTTAACCCAAGCAGTATCATCAATCATAATATCACACAAACCAATTTTGTTGTCCGGTATATAGATACTAGCACATGCCTGTTGAACAGTGCAGTGCAAGGCTCCAAAAGTTGAAACAATTCAAATGCAACCTGTTAATTAATTACATGGTCTAGCAGTGCAGCATTCTACCGGTGGTTATAAATTAATTACATAAAAGTTGATCTGGTGGCTGTTATAAATTCTTAATGCCTAAAAACCTAAAATTAAAACCCTAATCCTAGGGGGGGCGGCACGATCATATTTTTGATCCGTGATTTCTAGGGGATATTGGCTAAGATCATGGATAGGGATACTGTATGGCCCACCTCTAGGGAGGAATTTTTAGATCCAACGTATCTATTTTTCTCATAATTGAAAATGGGTCCCAGCAAAATCAATGATCATAAACCCCTTGATTAATCTTATGTCAAATTTTACTTGATGGCTTTCATTATTGATGCCTTATAATTCAAAATTCACAGGGGGCGGATATTCCTAACTCCTATTTGTTTATTTGTTTTTATAATCATAAAGACGTGAAAAAAATACTTACAATGCAATTAAGAGAGAGAGAGAGAGAGAGAGAGAGAGAGAGAGAACATGAAAAAACATGAAGAAATCAGAAAGAGGAGAAGAAGAAAAACAAAGGAAACTCACAGCGATTAGGAGAGAGAGAAATCCTCTGACTGCAGCGAAGGAGACAATCTGATCTGAGTTGAGTTGTTCTTCCTCTTTCACTTGTCATCTATATATATATAAAATAACTCTCTAATTCACAAGGGACTACAACTCCAACTGGAACTCCTTTTAGGGAACAAATTCCTGATAATTGACTTTCCTTATTCGTTCTCAATTTCAAATTAACTTTCCATATATATATATATTTATTTATCATGTTGTTTACAAGAAGTAGTAAAACTTACGTTGACAGGCTCTTTCTATTTCTCACATAGAACTAGAAGACTACTAATAGAAAAGGGCTTGAATTTAAAAAATAAACTAATGACCAGTTTGTGGGGCCTACAAAATCCAGGATCTTCAATGAGGTCTAAAATGGATTGGTCTGATTCAGGTTTTTCTGTGGATTCCATTCTTGCATGTTTGATTGTTGTGAATGGAATGAATGGCACATGAGCGGGCACTACATGGAACTCAGTGGGGTCAATTGACCCCACTGAGATATGGAAAAATATTAAAAGAAAATAAAACTAATTAATGAATTGAAATTATGGGAAGCTTTTGACCCCACTCAATGCCTAAGTTAATGGGCCATTTGTTTAAAAAAAAAAAACTAATGGGCCGAATTTTTATTTTTTAAAGAAAATTTCATTTTTTAGACATTTTGTCGGTAAGTATTTATTTATCCTGACTTAACCTCTAAATACGGTATTCTCCCCGTATTAGAAGGAGAAAACCCTAATATTATAAAAAATAGATGACAGATGTTTATAAAGGGTAAAATAAATTTATTCGATTTATGGAAGATAAGTCTTTTGTTGACCCCACTAACTCGAATTTTTGAAGCCGCCACTGGAATGTCATGTTTCTCAGATTTGCAGTGTGGGCGTGCTTTATAAAGTGACTAAATGCAGTTGATCATCTATATTTATATCAACTGTTTGAGGTGGCTAGAACCATTAATCAAAGTGATTTTCAAGCCACTAATAGAAGATTGTTTCAAACCACCAGCATTCTACAGAAAATATCTCAAGTTGTGAGATTATGCTAATTTAACAAAGAAGAGATTGGCAGCTCTAGAATGGCTTGACCAGGCTTATGCAATTTTGTATGGATGATCAGGCTTGACTATTTATTTAATAACTCGAAATTTATACCTGCACCTCATGCGCTAAAAGATTCTGTCCAAGTGAAACTCATGGTAGATCAAATCCTGACCTCCAGTGGTGGATTAATGGATCACCAAAGTGTCAATCCCTCAATAAAGGATATGATTGGCATTTCATTGGAGATGTCCTCTAGCCCTATTTCATACAACTTAATGTGATTAGTTCAGAATCCATAAGTCAATCTTGATATTCTCTTTTTTGTTGATCTAAAACCCCATTTTCTCTGTCCATATGCCCAACATCGATCATGTTTATGCATACGGTGAGCTAATTATAAAACTCATAAGAAAACACAATAAAAATATCAGAGAAAGAACATATATTTTGAGATTTTCAAACTCATCTTGAAGTAGCCAATGCAAGTCTATTCCTCATCTAGCTAACTAGCAAAGCACGCCCGTGCTAAGCCCGGGCCTAATTATAAAAAAAAATGAAAATAAAAATACTTTAAAAAAATAAAAATATATATAAATTGATTTGTTAAGTTGAAGGGATGAATTAGTAAAAAGAGATGAGCAAAATAAAGCTAAAGCTTAAAAGAAAAAAAATAAAAGCATTCAAAATATGTATTGGAGCCGCAAACAAATTAAAAGCATCATAAATTAGAAAATGAAGATGGAGTTACTGCTAATTCAAGAGAGGGAACGTGGAGAGGGAGGGGGAGAATTTTTTGGTAGCTGAGATTCGAGAAGTTCGAAAACCTCTTTGGGGTCAAGTTCTAGTTGATCTGGTTGTTCAATCTCTGCTATAACTCTAGGTATAACTCTATCAGAATATCCGCATATTATTTAAGTTTAATGGATGCCAGGCACATGTACTTTTTAACTCTTTGGATTCCTAAAAAAAAACAGGTAGAAGAGTTCCTTTCCTTCTGAAATAGATTTAACATTAATATTTTTTGAGTTGGACTTGAAGATCCCTTACATCAAACATGCACTGAAGAGCACAAGAGAAGGAAACGAGGGGCGTTTTGCTTCTTACCTCTTTCAAAACCATCAGGGGAGGGAAAGAGAAAAATAATAACAACAAAACCAATCAGAGTTATCTTGATTTTTCTAATGTAATACATCAAAAGTTTTATTCATGTTAAAGACGGAGTCTAAAACATTTTATGGTTGAATGACCAAAGCCGAATTAGATGAAACTGTTATCTAAAAGTATATCTTATTCATCAAACTTTCATTATCCCGTGCAAGTCTTTTATTGTCATGAATAGTCTTAAGGCCATGAGGGCTCGTGGAAAGTAGAGAAGTGAATAGCGATCACTACTCATTTCTCCATTCAGATTTATTTTATTTTATTTTATAATTTATTTTGTTGAGTGGGATTTTTTTAGGGAAAAAAGGTCCAAATTCTCTATTTTAGGTTTTTAGCTGTCATGCTCTAGAGCCTTCTTCTATTCATATCCCTATGTAGGTTTATCGTGGCCTCTATCGTTGAGGTGTAATAAGTGTGACACCATGAGTCATGACATAAAACCACCGCACAAAAATACTTGGATCAGATTGTTTTGTGTTTATTTTTTTTTTGTGGTTTTAAGATTAATTATAAGGTATTTATTAATTTGAATGAGAATTTCACATTAGTCCGTAAAATTACTTTAGTATGTAATGGTTTTTTGGTTGGCCCACTACAAACGCCAAACCAATCATTAAAAAAAACCTCAAGGCCTTCCTATTAAGTAGGGAGAAAAACATTTTATCAGACACTTTGTCATGTGAAAAACCAATATATATTAAGTCTATTAAGTTATCAGGCATCATGACATTTTGACCACGGCAATTATTAAACCATTGTGTTCAACATACAGATTGGGAAAAATGCACAATGGCTTGCATGGTCATGTGCGTTTGTCCACGCATGGTGTGGTCCACAAAATCCATGCTCAATAAGGGTAATGTGTGAAATTAAACCATGAAAAGGATGAAGTGGGTGAAGGAGAAACAAGATGGTTTTTTCTTTCCTGCCAGTTGCGATTTTTTTTTTGTCAGCCATGATTTAGCTTTCAGGCATAATAACGAATAGAGCACAATAAGCACTAACAATGGCATCAATTGTCAAAATCCTTATCTGATTTATTTTCCTTTACCGCAATTGCAAGAGAAGAAGAAGAGGAAGACTTAATGAGATAGTGTACTTGGATTATTGAGTAAAATAGAAATAACCAGTTCCATGCCATTTTTGTGAAATGTGATATCAAATGAGAAGTTGCATAGAGGGAAAAAATAATACTGCAGAGAAGAGCAAGGGTTGAGAGTCTACCCATAGATTGATTGGATGAATGAAGTGGAAGAAGATGAAGGGCAGGGTCGCAAAGGAGTTGTGGATGGGGAAATCGTTTGTAGATGATGATAAAGAACCTGATGAAGATGTCGGGGTCCAACCCAAAGAGAGGGAGATGGGCTCTGCCTGCCGTACTGTAGTTGCTATAAGAGGAGACAGGCAAGTTGTATCTTTTAGACGGAAGGAAGTCCTAGCGTTTGAAACGAAGATGAAGAGGAGAGGAGTTAAGGCGTCATCGATGGGATGAAGTTGTACCGTCTGCATGTTTGCCCATGATAGAGATGGCCAGTAATGGTTTGAGAGATATTAAGGAACTGGCCGGGAAGGAGGGAAGGTTAAATGATGCAACGATGAACGAGAACCTGTAAGAAACACAAACACACGCAGATATGGTGCTCTTCAAGGCACAAGATGATACTCTTCAAGGTATCAAGGGTAAGCTCTTCAAGGCTCCGGAACGAGAATGTTCTCTGTAATTTTTTTTTCACCAAAAAAACTGCCTCCTCGTTTTCACATAGAGATACTTATAAATAAAAACCCTAATGATAAAAATGATCTCAGCCATCCAATCTATAAACAACCTATGACTGAGATTTAATGAAAAGAATACCTAATTAAAGAAGCAAGAATATCAAGAACTTTAAAGGAAATAAGGTTTAGATTTAAAAGTAAATGTAGTCTGGGCTGAGTCTCTTCTTGACTACCAGGTTGGACCGTCACAACTGTTTCGGGTGCGAGTCCTGACGCTCTAAATCTTCTTCAATTGACACTGCATTAGTCCCCGTTGGTTGAAAAGAATTCGCCCTCGAATTCGCAAAGTCATCGTCCGAAAAGTCTCCTTCATAAGGAATAAAATGCTTGACATTGAAGACGTTTGATGTCTTGAAATGGGATGGCAACTTGAGACGATAAGCATTGTTGTTGATGCATTCCAACACCTCAAGAGGACCAATTTTCCTGTCAGTAAGCTTACCATATTCGCCAACAGGATGGCGCTCCTTTGTCATCACAACCCACACAAAATCACCAGGTTCAAAAATAACTTCACGATGCTTCCTATCGGCAGCCTGTTTGTAGCGAGCATTGCTATCAGCAAGTCGTTGCTTAACTACATCGTGGACATCCTGTAACTGAGAAACCAATTCGGCAACTGGTTTTACCGTTCGTCCCGGAGTCGGTAGAGGAGCGAGATCTAACGCAGTATTGGGGCTGCATCCATAAACGATATAAAAAGGACTATAACCCGTAGACCGGTTAACAGATCTGTGGACTATAACCCGTAGACCGGTTAATAGATCTGTTGAAAGCAAACTCCGCTTGATAGAGATGGGACTCCCATGACTTTGGATTATCATCAATCAGACTTCGCAATAAATTACCAAGGGAACGGTTCACGACCTCTGTTTGTCCATCTGATTGTGGATGATGAACGCTACTGAAGTTCAAAGAGGTACCAAGTTTTTGCCATAACTGCTTTAAAAAATGGCTCATAAATTTGGTATCCCTATCAGAAGTGATAGATTTGGGAACACCATGTAATTTGTAGACCACCTTAAAGTATAAATAAGCAATATAGGAAGCGTCCATGGTCTTGCGACTCGGAATGAAATGCGCCATTTTAGAGAACCGATCAACAACAACAAAAATGGAATCCATACCTCGTGATGATCGTGGCAAGCCCAGAATAAAATCCATGCTGACATCATCCCAAGAAAACTGTGGAATAGGGAGAGGAATATAGAGTCCAGCATTAGAAGCATGACCTTTGGCAAGATGGCACGTGCGGCACTGATTAACAAGGCGAAAAACATCGCGGCGCATATGGGGCCAAAATAAGAGGAAGAAACTAACTGAAATGTTTTGTCTCTGCCAAAATGACCCTCTCGGTGAAGTTCCAAAATAATGTGAAGGCGCAATGAACAATCAGGCACACAAAGCTGGTTTCCTTTTAAAAAAAACCATCGGTCACAGAAAAATCATGTCGTCTGTTTGAATGCACATCGTCCATAATACCTGCAAAATAACCATCTGTAGAATACAATTCCTGAAAAGTGTCAAACCCAAGTACGGCAGTGCGCATAGTAGTCAACAAAGAGAGTTTCCGACTAAGGGCATCAGCTACTTTATTCTGAGTCCCAGACTTGTGTTGTAAGATGAAAGTATACTCATGTAAAAATTCAGACCACTTGGCCCTCCGAGAATTTAATTTATGTTGTCCATTCACATATTTTAATGCCTCATGGTCAGTATATAAAAAAAATTCCTTATGAATGAGATAATGACGCCAATGCATGAAAGAATGCACAATAGAATAAAACTCAATGTCAAAGGTATTGTACCGCAGCTTCGAACCACTGAGTTTTTCACTGAAGTATGCAAGAGGATGACCCCCTTGACTAAGTACGGCACCAATACCGACGCCTGAAGCATCACAATGCACTTCAAAAGCCAAACTGAAATTCGGCAATGCTAGCACAGGAGTGGAACACAGCTTGTCCTTGAGAGTGATAAAGCTCTCCTCCGCGTCGTTAGTCCACTCAAACCAACCCTTCTTCATACATGCAGTAAGGGGGGCAGCCAAACTACTAAAGTGAGCAATGAATCGACGATAGAAAGAAGCCAATCCATGGAAGCTACGAACTTCATGAACAGTAGTAGGACGAGGCCAATCGCAAATCGCTACCACTTTGGACTCATCCACAGAAATACCATCACCAGAAATAATATAACCAAGAAATAAAACCCGATCAGCAAGGAAATGACATTTGTGAGAAGCTGCAAACAACTTCTCCATGCGTACCACCATGAGAACCTCGCGAAGATGATTGAGATGAGTAGTCACATCAGCACTGTAGATAAGGATGTCATTGAAGTAGACAACTACAAACCGACCCATGAAAGGCCGCAGCACTTGCTTCATTAATCTCATAAATGTAAAGGGAGCATTGGATAAGCCAAACGGCATAACCAACCATTCGTATAACCCATCCCGTGTTTTAAATGCAATCTTCCACTCATCTCCAGGCCTAATACGAATCTGGTGATGTCACTTTTAAGATCTAATTTGGTGAACACTGTAGCACCTGTGAGTTGGTCCAACAAATCATCTAAGCAGGAAATAGGAAAACAATACTTCATAGTAATTTTGTTAATAGCTCGACTGTCAATACACATTCTCTAAGTACATTTTTTTTCTTGGGGATAAGAAGAGCATGTACTACACATGGGCTAAGACTCTCTCTAATGTAGCCCATACGCAATAACTCCCTGACCTGTCTCTGGAGCTCTTCATATTCTATCGGACTCATCCGATAATGTGGTAAATGAGGTAAAGATGCTCCTGGGACCAAGTCAATATGGTGCTGAATATCTCTCAGTGGGGGGTAGTGCAGCTGGGAGTTTCGATGGGAAAACTTCACCAAACTCAGACAACAAAGGTTTAACTAACTCAGGAATTTCTACACCAGTTTTATCCGTCTCTAAGCAAGACAAAAACCACATCTGAATTTTCCAAAGCACCATGTAAATCACGATAGGTGAGCAAATTAGAAGTTGATTCAGTTGTGGCAGCTCTAATGGGTTCTTTAGCAGGGGCAAGCACAATCTTGTGTTTCTCATACATGAGTGAATGGGTTCTCATACCATGTAAATCACGATAGGTGAGCAAATTAGAAGTTGATTCAGTTGTGGCAGCTCTAATGGGTTCTTTAGCAGGGGCAAGCACAATCTTGCGTTTCTAATACATGAGTGAATGGGTGTTGTGGTACCCATCGTGTATGACCCTTCTATCAAATTGCCAAGGTCGACCCAAAATTAATTGGCTTAGCATCCATAGGGATCACATCACACCAAATCTTATCAAAATATGTAGAGGCAATAGGAAAAGTAATCAAGCAGCGCTTAGTGACTGTTACCTCCACACCTTTCTTTAACCATGACATTTTATAAGGCTGTGAATGAGTCTTCGTCTCCAAGTTCAATTTCGTCACAGCTTCTTCTGAAATTACGTTCTCACAGCAACCAACAGACCTTACCACCAATAGTGCAAGCGGAGGTAATAATATTATGTCGTAGCCACTAATCTCTCAACTCTTGCTTAGGTGCCAAACACACCCTACGGGTAACCAATAGTTCACCTTGATCAGCATGCAATTCCTCTTCCTCATGAGTATCTTCCCTATACTCATCGTATATAGGACCGCCTACCAAGTCGAAGGGAGGGTCTCCTGCTGGCTCACCTGACTCGATACGTAAGCCTTTCCCTGTATGATCTTTTGCTGGTTTACAATTAGACACCCTCTGACCCACTTCACCACATTTAAAACACTTAATTGCGCTAGACAAACCGTCTTGTGGCCGAATAATGGAAGGCTTCTGGTACCCCGCATCTCCACCACTTGTACCAGTTGGTCCACTGGAAGGCCCACCTGTGGACTGGTTGTATCGTTGTTGAGAAAAGGTGCCCACACTCTATCGTCGCACATTGGATTTCTCCAGTTTCAATGCACGTTGGTGTGTTCCTGACATAGTCCAAACATCGAAAAGATTGAGAATGTCTTGTAGATGAGATTGTAGTCCGCCAATATATTTAGAAACTAATTGCTCCTCATCTTCATGTAAATTATTTCGAGCCACGAGTTGATAAAACTCGCTCGTAGATTGCTCAGCAAAACGGGTTCCTTGGCGCAAATTTTGAAATCTTTGGTACAGATCACGCCCATAATTGTAAGGTAAAAATTCGGATCTCATTTTTTTTTCCATCTTACTCCAAGAGTCAATAGGATTTTTACCTTGATTGTGTCGAGTTTGTTTCAGCCGCATCCATCACGCTGCAGCTCATCCTCTCAAACAGACAGACACTAACCCAACTTGTTTATCCTCAGGCACCTCCTTGAATTCCAAGGTCTCGCTTGTGGTAGCCAGCTAGTCCAAAAAATCATCTGGAGTGAGCTTTCTAGAAAACTCGGGAATGTCAAATCTCAACCCAGCCTCCCATCGCCGTGACTCTTTAGGGCGCCTAACATTAGATGAGAGAGACGAGGCAGAACTCGTCTCGTCTTCGTCCTCCTGTGTAGCAACCTCCAATGCCTCTAATGGTTGTGTCAAATCCATGAGTTGACGGCTCAGGTGTTGATTTTCTTCATGGAGTCAGTCTTCCTGTTCTCCATGAACATGGCCTCCGCTTCGTCTGGGCGGCATATTGCAGATCTCATAACTTCTTTTTTTTTTTTTTGGGAAATAAGAAGATTTAGGAAGAGAGAAAGAGAGAGAGAGAGGGCTTGTTTCGGATATGGGGTTTTGGCTGGCACGATGGTGGGTTTGAAGACGGGTGACGATGGTGGATTTGAAGATGGGTGAAGAGGGTTTCTGGTTCCATACACGGAGTCTTTGCAGTCACTCGCAAAGATGAAGAAGACGACCAGAGACGGCGATCGGTTGATGCAGATACTCTCTGCAACCTTTCTTCTTCAAACTTCCCTTCTCTGATACCAATTCTGATGCAATGATGAACGAGAACCTGTAAGAAACACAAACACACTCAGATATGGTGCTCTTCAAGGCACAGGATGATACTCTTCAAGGTATCAAGGGTAAGCTCTTCAAGACTCCGGAACGAGAATGTTCTCTATAAATTTATTTTCACCAAAAAACCTACCTCCTTGTTTTCACATAGAGATACTTATAAATAAAAACCCTAATGATAAAAATGATCTTAGCCATCCAATCTATAAACAACCTATGGCTGAGATTTAATGAAAAGAATACCTAATTAAAGAAGCAAGAATATCAAGAACTTTAAAGGAAATAAGGTTCAAGTTTAAAAGTAAATGTAGTCTGGGTTGAGTCGCTTCTTGACTGCCCGGTCAGACCGTCGCAGCTGTTTCGAATGTGAATCCTGACGCTCTAAATCTTCTTCAATTGACACTGCATCATTAAAGGATGGGTCAATCGATTTAAGTGAGAGTCAAGATCTATAGTTGGTCAAAATCAATTGAAGCTAATTGAAACCAATTTCAATTTGAAACAGTTCGCTTCATATATTATAACTAGGGAAGAGAAAACCCGTGCTAAGCACGGGCAAGCAACCAACTACATTTGTAGTACGTAACTTGTAGTGAAAGAGTGTGTGAAAATTTGAAATGCATATTTTTTTTTTGGATTAATTAGCGAAAGGTCCCTCGATTGGAATGTTTCCAGCCTCCAGTCCAGGCGGAATCTGTTTAAAGGCTCTGGTCCAAGCGGTTAGGATGTTTACAGCCTAAGGTCCCTCTATCCACACGGATTCATTTTTGAAGACTAATTTACCCCTGTAACCGTCGCAGCATGCAGTGGAGTGGTCCCCAACGTGTCACTATTATTTAGCCACGATTTAAGTGCATTAGTGGGGAAGTTATTACTGATATGCCCCTGTCATCCAGCGCAGATCTCATTTTTTGAATCTAAACCTGCAATCGCTTATGATTTTGAATCTTCATGTAGAAACCTAACGGTAGAGAGATTCATTGTTTGCGGGGCAGATTGCAGACCAATATTTTGGTAGGAGTTCTATTGTAATTGGATTATAGTCTCGTATATTGATTGGCTGGGAAACAGTTCATTGGATTGGAAGCAGAAACCAGATCCGAACGTGGGGAAGGGATTCATCTTTTTTGAGGTAAGCGATTTTTTCTGTTTACATCAGAGATTATGCAGTTTTTGTTATCTGAATGTGTAGACATATATATTTCTGATGCGCATGCTCAGTTCTATTCTTATTGGTTTGTAGATGTGTAGTTTGATTTACTGTATAGCAGATTCATATCTAATTTTTGTGTAGCAGTTGTATCTTTTATAAGATGTTTGCAACCAGCAGATCTGTTTTGTACATTTTATCTGAGTTTTGTACATTTTATCTGAGTTATGTACAATTTATCTGAGTTCAGAGTCAAAGTTTATCTGAGTTTTGTACATTTTATCTGAGTTATGTACAATTTATCTGAGTTATGTACAATTTATCTGAGTTCAGAGCCAAAGTTTATCTGAGTTATGTACAATTTATCTGAGTTCAGAGCCAAAGTTTATCTGAGTTATGTACAATTTATCTGAGTTCAGAGCCAAAGTTTATCTGAGTTTTGTACATTTTATCTGAGTTATGTACAATTTATCTGTGTTGTGTAAAATTTATCTGAGTTGAGAGCCAATATTTATCTGAGTCATTTACAGTTTTTGCAATGATAGTGGCCATTTATATTCATTGTATCTTGTTGTTTTACAGATGTCACAGCCGTTATTGCTTCTCTGTAAGTATGGCATGCTTACAGCTGTTATTCACTTGAGTCGGGGTACGAGCTATGATGGTTTGATGAGTCAAGTTTGTAACAGGTGGAGAAATCTTACAATGAACATGGTTTGTTTTACTTATGCATTGCCTGGCCACCCAAAGTGCTTGCTGGACAGCGATTCGGATCTAATGAGCTTGTCCATGCTGGCTTCTTCAATGGGATTGGGGACAGTTGATGTATTTGTAACAGAATCGCAGGGTTCGGAGGACGATGATCAAGAGGAAATTTGTGATCATTTAGATGAAGATGCCCTACCATTAGTGGGTTACGAGGATACAGATATAGAGACAGATCTTCTTCCACAGTTTTGTACACACAAGGAGAAGATGTTGCTGTCTGCCGGGTGGGCAAGTGGTATTAGAGATGTGGGGCAAAGGTTTGAGGGTGGGGCTGGGGAGTTTAGAAGTGTATTGTGCAGATATTCAATTGAGGTTGGGTTTGAATTTGTATATGTGAAAAATGATAAGGTGAGGGTGACAGCTGAATGCTCTCGCAGTCATTCGATGGGATGCAGATGGCGTGTTCATGCATCTATTGAAAAGTCTAGTGGCCATTTTTGTATCAGGACATTAAACAATGAGCATACATGTGGTGCAGCAGTTCGAACGTCAAAGAACAGCCGTATGAATTCTGAGACAGTTGCAGATTTAATAGTGGATCATATCCGTGAGAAGCCGCTCACCAGACCCATTGATATCGTGCACCACTTTAAGGCAAATTATGGACTTACCATTACATATCATCATGCATGGTGGGGTGTGGAAAGGGCTAGAAATAAGCTGTATGGTGATTCGTCGCTATCTTTTGACCATCTTCGCTGGTATATTAAGGTGGCGGAGGAGGTAAATCCAGGAAGCCTCTTTGTGCTAGATTACGACGAATCAACTATGTGTTTCAAGCGTCTCTTTGTGTCGTTCTATGCTTCAATTGCTGGTTTTAATCATATTCGGCCTTTATTATTTCTGGACGGTACTTTCTTAAAGGGCAGATACAAGGGAACCCTGTTGGCAGCGACGGGGAAGAATGGGAATCAAGGTAAGTTGTAACGCTGTTTTTTCTGATATTATTGACCCATTTATTTATTTTTATACGAATGATCAGCATGTTTTGATTTTCTGGTTATAAAAAATTGTTAATTCATGGCACAGGTTTGTTCCCCCTTGCTTTTGCGGTCGTGGACTCAGAGACGGAGGACAATTGGACATGGTTTCTGCAGAATTTACGGAAAATCATTATGTCAGATCGCACTATTACATTTGTTTCCGACAGAAATCCAGGTCTGATAGAGGCTGTCTCAAAGGTATTTCATTTTGCCCATCATGCGTATTGCCTTCAACACCTTAAGGCGAATTTGAGGGACAAGTTGTCTGGTGGTTACACTAATGCATTTAGAGAGAGAATGGTTATGATGCTGCGGGAATGTGCATATGCGCCAACCATCCCTGCCTTCCACGCAAAGCTGCAGTCGTTGAGGCATGAAGGAGGTTCTAATGTAGATAAATTTCTCTGTGGATTGCCTCATGAAAGATGGAGCAATGCATATTTTAAAGGGCAGCGGTATGGTGAGATGTGTTCGAATGCCGCTGAGTCTTTCAACTCATGGATTAGAGAAGCTCGCCATCTTCCAATTACAAAGATGGTTGACACAATAAGGGTTCAAATAATGGAGCAGATGGCTAGTAGGAAGGAAGTTTCCAGTAGATGGAAGTCGGTCATCTGTCCGGACATGGATAAGAGGCTTGATGCTGCTATCCGGCTTGGAAGGACGTGGACGGTCAGTCGTTCGAGTGAAACCGTTTACGATGTGCATTCTTACCCGTCAGTGACCGTTGACATTTTTAATCATATATATTCGTGTTATCAGTGGCAGATCAATGGGTTCCCCTGTGCCCATGCTTGTGCGGCGATTCAAAAGAGTGGAAAGGAATTGAGTGTCTTTGTTGATCATTATTTTCACACTCAGACATATAAGGCTTCGTATGAAGAGCAGATTTTCCCAATTCCAACTGTGGGGATGCCAGAGACAAAAGGTTCCGAAGTCGTTATTCTGCCACCTGTTGTTAAACGACCAGCTGGCAGGCCGAAAAAAAAGAGGATCTTGTCAAGAGGGGAGATCACACGACAGATAAAATGCGGGCGATGTGGTCGGATAGGCAGCCACAATAAGAAATCGTGCAAGGAGCCTCTTCTTTGACATGTCATTGAATTAGATATTGAAGTTATGTTAGGTGTAATATTGTTGATACATCTGATGTAATTCTGATTAGTGAATAAATAGGTGAAATTGAAATTCCATTTATTCATTGTTCAAAATGTGTCTTAATCATTTAGTCATTGTTCAAAATTGATATTGGCATTGCAATGGAGCTGAGATTATCTGGAATCATTAGGTAGACAGAGCAATCATATACCCAGCTAAATATGTAGCAGAACTCAGATAATTTTAATCTATACTCAGATAATTTCATCAATGAGTCAGATAAATTTCACCAGGACTCAGATAATTTGAGTCAGAACTCATATAATTTCAACAGGACTCAGATAATATCATTCATGAGTTAGATAATTGCACACAGGTCTCTGATAATTTGAGTCAGAACTCAGATAATTTCATCCAGGACTCATATAACTTGATTCAGAAGTCAGATAAAATGACGCAGAAGTCAGTTAAATTCACACAGGACTCTGATAATTTGAGGCAGAACTCAGATAATTTCACCCATTAATCAGAAAACTTCATTAAGAAGTCAGATAAATTCATCTATGAGTCAGATAAATTCACCCAGGACTCTGATAATTTGAGTGAGAACTCAGATAATTTCACCCATTAATCAGAAAACTTCATTAAGAAGTCAGATAAATTCATTCTTGAGTCAGATAAATTCACCCAGGACTCAGATAATTTGAGTCAGAACTCAGATAATTTCTGCCAGGACTCAGATAATTTCATATATAAGTCAGATAATTTCATCCATGAATCAGATAATTTGATTCAGAAGTCAGATAATTTCATACAAAACTCAGATAATTTGATCCAGAAGTCAGATAATGAAAACTAGAACCTAGATAATTTCATTCAAAACATAGATGATCTCACCCAGAACTCTGGTAATTTCTATCAGAAGTCAGATAAAATTGCACCAGAGATTAGAAACAAATGTGAGAATTACATTGACAGAAATAATTCTATTTACATTCTTTCTCAAATGTGAGAATTACATTGACAGAAATAATTCTATTTACATTCATTCACAAATGTAAGAATTACATTGACAGAAATAATTCTATTTACATTCTTTCTCAAATGTGAGAAATACATTGACAGAAATAATTCTATTTACATTCATTCACAAATGTTTGTCCAACGTCCATGTGAACCAAAAAAATACATTCACAAGTGTGTTGAACATTCACTTTTCATATAAAGAGATTTACATAAAAATACGTCAACTTGATTGGAAACAAATTGGTTGTCTTATTGCCCTCGTTTTTTTCGTCAGCTCTCGAAGTCGTCATCAGCAGCTAGTTGCCTGGCTTGGTAGTTTTCAAGTGACCAGCTGCAATGCTTGTCGTTTAGGAACTTGCTGACTATCTCGGCCCTTAATCCGTCAATTACACGTTGTGGCAGCTTCAAAACAATTACTTGTTTGTGAGTAAGTTGCTTCATAAGATAACAAACTACCACCCCGCAATCAACACTGGAACAGGACATGATATTGTTAGTCGATTGTAAGTAAGGCACCGTCAAGTCAATTGAATTACTGTAGTTGCACAATGATACTTACGAGCCCATTTTCTGTTGTGGGGCGTCTTCGACGCTTATTAATGGAGCTCCATATGGCTGCGTCTCCTCAACATTGACATAATTGTAATTCTCCACATACTGTTTCTGCAGAAAAAAAAAAACATTCCGTATTTTTGGGTCAGTTTCGTTTATTCTAATGGTATTTTTGAAAGAATAACGACCAAGTAAGTGAGACATACCAGAGTTCGTGCATCCTCAAAGTAATGATCCACTGTTTTAGGTGATCTTGGTCGTAAGGAGTTGTAATGTAGCCAATCTCCTTCTTTCTGATCCAGCACCAACAGTGTCCAGTGGAAGGGTTCAGCATCCTTCCTTTTTCCATTTGAGTTCATTGGGAAAAGCACGAATCTGTGTTCTGCAGTTCTGCTTGGGGAGATCTGAGGGTGCAGTATCTTGTCCCTCATTTCCGGCGACGAGGAAGTAGCAATTGTCTACATTAAGACATGTTTAGTAACTGTTTATTATATATAAAAGTAAAGTAAATGATGACACTATCAAGACAGATATTGTCTTTTACCCAGCATAAACTTGTTACGAAGCAAGATTTGTCACGAGGCAGCGTATCTGTGCGTTGGACAGTTGTGAGTTGCTGTTGGATTTCACTCTGTTCTCTATATAGCAACTCAGCGTAGCAGTCTATAACCTGTTCAATTTGAGACACATAATGTGAGGCATATTGTTTGAACACGACCATATTGTGTTTGTGTAAAATGTAGGGATATGTTGTCAATGTGTCTGTGTTGTGATGCTTACAGTGCTTGACATTTCTGCTCTGCTGAGAACTGCTACTATGTCTTCATAAGATACGGCCTGCATGCCCTCACCTCCCCAAACGAGAGCCCTGCAAATCCAATTGTATAAAGGGTCCAATTAGTTTACATTTTCATTAAGGTTTCTTAAATTGAACAGTGGTGTTGCTTAGGTGAATAGGTATGTGACTTACGAGCTGCCCTCGGCGTCAAAAATCTCCTTCAGCTTCTCTACGTCAGTAGCATCCAGAAGCTTAGTGACCGCATTTTTGGGGAGTGTGAAGGGGACTTTTGCTGGGTTCAGTTTCCTCGTCGCCGTTCTTTTCTTTATTCTTTTCACCATGGAGGACTGTTTCACCTCCTTAATTGGTTCCAATGGTTCAACAGACGGCATGATCTGATCAATATTTCAATTATAAAAATAAAGGTTAATCAAATTAGAATTTGATGAAGGGCAGATAACTTTCTTATAACATCAGATAAATTTGCTGATAGTGTGATAAAATCATGCAGGAGTCAGATAAATTTGATACAGAAATCAGATAAATTGTTAGAGAGCCAGATAAATTTGATATAGAACTCTGATAAATTGTTATAAAGTCAGATAAATTTGATGTAGAACTCAGATAAATTGTTAGAAAGTCAGATAAATTTGACACAGAACTCAGATAAATTGTTAGAAACTCAGATAAATTGTTAGAAACTCATATAAAATTCAATACAGAAACTCAGATAAATTGTTAGAAACTCAGATAAATTTGCTATAAACTCAGATAAAATGACACATAAGTCAGTTAAATTTGATAGATATGCAAAACATGAATTCAATGCAAAGATAAATTTATATAAACAAGCATGGTCGTGTACCTGAAGATCAGTTGCAGCCTCTTTCGATGCTTTCTGTTGTGTAGTATTTTTTTTTTGTAGGCTGGAAGATATCATCTAGAGTCTTCCCAGCCCACTGCAATCCTTTCTCTGTGTATTCAATTGTCATTTCCCTCAAGAGCTGCTGCAGTTTGAAGTTGTTTGATTCCAGACTAACCATCTTTTTCTTCAAGCCCTTTACCTCATTTTCTGCAGTCGTAGCTCTCGAGGACTGTATATCTGACACATTGATTGTGTGTTTAAGTTGCTCTTTGAGGGAGCTGACCATTCGAGTTGACTCCTCTAAAGTATGATCTTTGTCCACAATTTGTGTTTCAAGCGAAGTCTTCTCCTTGGTCAATTGCTCAACCAACAATAGAGCATCATCTCTTTCTCTTACCAAGCTGGTGATCATGTGCTCAGTTTCAAGCCGCTGCTTTTTTATGCTGTTGTTTTCGGCTGACGTCCTTTCAAGGTCAATAGCCATCCGTTGGATCTGCTCTTGAAATTCTGTCTTCTCCTTAGTGAGTTGGATGACTAAAGAATTTGCCCTGTCACGCTCCTCTGTAAGAGTTTTGAACTCGCTGTTTTCGGGAGTTTGCGACAGTTGTCTAGGACTAGGCAATGTATCACCAGCTTCTGGTAAGGATCCAGGGTGTGCTTCAGATGGCTCTTCATTTACTGTGTTGCTGGCGCTGGCAATTATGTCAGCTAAGATGTTTGCAACCAGCAGATCTGTTTGTTGGGACGTCTGTTCATAGCCCGCCATCTCTGCACCAAATGATATTGATTGTTTTGCCACAGCAGGAAAATCTGTTTCTTCACTGTTACTGTTTTGCTGCTGCTCTTCCAACTCGGATACAACCAATGTGCTTGTCAGCATGTCTGTATCTGGTTGGGTGGCTTCAATCATTTTCATATGTTCTCCCTGATCTCCTTGATCGTCTCCTTGATCAACATTTTCTCGTTCTACTTCTACTGTTATTTCTCCCCCATCTCCTCGCTTTTTTTGTGTTTGGCCATCATGTTGCTCTCCTTCTATATCCATGATGACCTCCTTCTCACTAGCGCCACTGTCCAACAAGGACTGTAATCGCTGCACTTCAAGCAGCGTGATATCTAGTTCGTCCACAAGGACCTGCAATTGATACAAATGTTACAATGAACATGTTAGATTAAAAACTTAGATAAAATTAGAGAGTGAAAGTTGTGAAAAGTACCTCAGTAGCTGCTAGTGAATGAAGGGGCCTTTTCCTAAGTGCCATACTCACTGCCCTCAGATTCCACTTTAGTATTCGTGGGAAATGCACCGAATCATCTGGTTTGATGATGGTCGTATGCTCACACAACCAATACTGTTACAAAATCATAAAACATATATGGCAATAATTCTTTGTATATTGAAATTCAAATTTGTAAATTTTTAGTTGTATATCATACCGGTAATGCAGCAAGGCAACCAATGACACTGTCAGAACCACGGCTTCTGTTGTGTATCGACTCCATGAGAAATTTTGTAATCTCTTCTGCCCAGGCATAGTGCTTCATATCCATGTATTTTTCAACATAGCCCACATATGCCCATCCTATTGTGTTTCCGTGGGTTGAAAAAAAGAGTCCGACAAGGAGATGCAGGCACAGTAGCCTAGCAACATCAGCAATGTCAGTGTCAGATTCTCCATTCAATGCCAGAAGGAGCTGTTGTTTTATTTGTGGAGCCGACACCCTTGAACCGCCGTGGAATCTTCTATATATGAATTCGGTTATTTTCCTTTTTGAATACTTTAATTCAAGCACTCTTGTTCCGTTTGGAATGCCAAATATCAGCGATATATCGTTTGCAGTGAGTGGCACATAGGACCTTCCTAATTTGAATTGTCTTCGTTGTGCATTGTATGTGTCAAGGATCAAGATAATGTCCTTGTCATTCTTTCTGCACATCTGTTCAGATAATTTGTTGTCCAGCATGCATTCTAAAAGGCTCCAGAATGGAGTCTTTCTTAATTCAGCTATGTGGACTTCGGTGATCTTTTGTTTGATGCTTTGGATGAGTGAAACAGTTGAGACCAAATTTGATCTGAACTGATTATGAGCACTAGGCTTCTCAGCATCTATATCTTTAGCGACTTCTTTTTTGTTTGAGGGTTTATCTTCCACCCTCTTTCTCTTGTTGTGTTTTACTCCTGCATATAGTAAAATAACTCAGATTCATATCACCAAAATATTAAAACAACATCACACAGAACACAGATACAATTGCACAGGACACAGATAAATTTGATAAAAACTCAGATAAATTTGATGTAAACTCAGATAAATTTGATGTAAAATCAGATAAACTCATGGAATAGACAAAAGATTTGGAGTCTTTCCAGTCCAGCACCACACTCTCTTGCTTTTAAACTCAGATAAAGTCAGGAGACATTGATTCAACATCACAGAAAACACAGATACAATTGCACAGGACACAGATAAATTTGATCTGAACTCAGATAAATTTGATCTGAACTCAGATAAACTTGATGTAAACTCAGATAAACTCATGGAATAGACAAAAGATTTGGAGTCTTTTCAGTCCATCACCACACTCTCTTGATTTTAAACTCAGATAAAGTCAGGAGACATTGATTCAACATCACAGAGAACACAGATAAATTGCACAGGACACAGATAAATTTGATCTGAACTCAGATAAATTTGATCTGAACTCAGATAAACTAATGGAATAGACAAAAGATTTGGAGTCTTTCCAGTCCATCACCACACTCTCTTGATTTTTAACTCAGATAAAGTCAGGAGACATTGATTCAACATCACACAGAAAACACAGATAAATTGCACAGGACACAGATAAATTTGATAAAAACTCAGATAAATTTGATATAAACTCAGATAAACTTGATGTAAACTCAGATAAACTCATGGAATAGACAAAAGATTTGGAGTCTTTCCAGTCCAGCATCACACTCTCTTGATTTCAAACTCAGATAAAGTCAGGAGACTTTGATTCAACATCACACAGAACACAGATACAATTGCACAGGACACAGATAAATTTGATCTGAACTCAGATAAACTTGATGTAAACCAAGATAAACTCATGGAATAGACAAAAGATTTGGAGTCTTTCCAGTCCAGCACCACACTCTCTTGTTTTTAAACTCAGATAAAGTCAGGAGACATTCATTCAACATCACACAGAACACAGATAAATTTGATATAAACTCAGTTATGTTTTTTAAAAAAATTTAAGATAAAATTACTTGAAACTGACAAAGTAGCAATGAATGTTATACATTTGCTTCAACATTTCTAATTTATACAAGAACGACAGACATTATAAGCGAAAAAAAGAAAAAAATCTGTCTGGATACCTTCAACTTTCTGTTGCTCTTGCTCCTGGCTTTCTGAAAGACTTGAGGACTTCGTTCTGGCCATTTCCTGATTTGGTTTTCGTTATTAGAAGAGGAACCAGGAAGAATAGTAGTAAATCGTTCAAATCGGTGATTAACGGTAAGATAGGGTTTCCAAACAAAAAGACTGAGAAACTTTGAACTTACAAGGGAAATGAGTATTTTGAACTGTATTTGTATGCTTTCGGAAACAGTTATGCAGTTGTGGAACCGTCTTCTGCAACTAGGGTTTGTATGTCTTCTTTTTTGTATCACAGCTTGTCGAAATCGAAGATATCTTTGATGCAAACTCCAACTTGCAATGAAACAGTTAATCTAAGGAAAGTTTTTGAAATTTTAAGCTAATCTGCTGTTACTCGTTGCATGTAGCCACAGAGACGAGAATGTCGCCTTCTTCGTCGTTTGTTTTCTCTTTCAGAATATTCGATCCCCTTTTTTGCGATAGTGTAACGCGATTGTTGGCCTTATCTTAATAAAGACAGAATGAATGTAAGGGCAAATCAGACATTTTACGTACCAAATTGTGTTTGAGGGACCTTTTGCTGGACGTTTTGTTTTTGTGGACTTATCGCAGTAAAGTGACGAGTTGAGGGACCTCCGACCAAAGTCCCCTTTTTTTTTTGGGTAAATCAATGCACAATCTTTTTTAGTGAATGCTTAAAAGAATAATATTAACAAAGGTAAGTAAAGTAACAATACACACTGCGTTGCAATCTATTCTTGTCCCAAATCTATCATCTTTTCTTGTCTCAAATATTTTAAATATGTAGAATTTCAAACCGTATACAATAACCTCCACAATAAGGGAAAACTGATGGTGTATCATTATAGGACATATCTCTATTTTAGTTTTTAAAAAATGAGGTTGAAAAAATGAATGGGGACAACCATGGAGGGAATAAAATTATGGCTCTAATAATAGTTGAACACGTTGTCATGATAAACCTTCAAAAGAAGTGTTAAAACAATTGATCTATAAGATGCTAGGATAATGAGACCAATTATTTACATGCTTGACATGGGAACTTGATTGGAATCTTCTCATTATTCTGTGGAAGATCTTTTAATAAATTTTAGAAACATTACAATAAACAGAGATGGGTTTATTCCTTCAAAAATCAGATTGTTTATGAATTTGCAATGTCATTTACATGCCCCGGGTCCTGCACAACATTTATACTAAAACTAAAACCCAAAAATGAGGATAGACCTCCTTTCAAAGTTAATGGAGAAATAGCCTATAAAAACAACATATTTAATTAGTTATCCAATGTTAACTCTTGATACATTACTCTATCTTAAAGTATGATATTTTGCAAAACGTACAAGTGTTTTAAAGAGAAGTTTTTTTTTTATATATAATTCAAAAAAAAAACCAGATCACTTTATATAACCTTTCTAGTATTCCATACTCAAAACTAACCTTTAAAGCCAACATAGAAAGTCAAAGGTCTACATCAATAATGGGGATCGAGATAGATGGGCATAACTTTTATTCAGTGGCCTATTTAGGGTCCCAATTGAAATTTCTATTGCTATTTTGAAGTGATGTCAAGATTGTTTTTTAAAAAATTACACCTTTAAAATAAGAGACTTTTTTTTATTAATCAATTTATTTTTTACTAAAAATAAGAATGCTACGTTATTTTCTTATTCTTAAATGTCTGTATCAAAGGGATTATATTCAATAATGAAAGGTAATTAGAGAAGACAAATTTTATAAGAAGTTTCAATTAATGAGAGTATTGAAAGAATTGGGCTGAAAATTAAAAGTAAGCCCATATATACATCATAATAGAGAAACTAAAGTTAAAATTCTCTTAATTCCAGTTTTCTATAATTTTCACATTCATATACAAATACTCAATAATTCATAAATATTGAAGGAGAAAAACCGAATCATAACAATAGGGCCTCGTTAATTTGCAAAGTAGGGTCTCCTAGTTTTTTATCATTACCTGAGACTCCATCTCCTACATACTCTGTAAAGTATTAAATGAGGAGTCAACATAGACGTTTTAAAGAGAAATGAGAGGGAAAGGAGACCAAAAGACATGATAGTATTAATACCTCGTCAGATTTCCAAAAGATGGTCAAAATCAAATAAAAAATCATCCTCAAAATAGAATCTGAATTCAATTCGCTTCATATATAATAATTGAACAATTGTACGGTATTTCTTGCAGCCGATCTTAAGAAATTTTGTTATGGTCATAATTTTGGAACCATGATTGTCATTATTAGTTGTAAGAGTTATAATGTTTGCTAATTTGTTACAGTCCAGCCCGATTCGTCAAGAATTGCATCATCATGATCATGGATTAAAAAATCGGCCGATATGAACCGGTATCGGCCGGTACCGAGCTGATATCTCATTGAGATATCGGTCTCAGTAAATATCGTCAAAATCTTGGCCTATATCGGCCGAGATTTACTTCATAGTGGCAGAACCGATATCTCGGCCGATATTTTGAAAAATCTCATTTATTCGATTTACTTCATAGTGGCAGAATGATATGATTGAAAATAGTATTCATCCGAATCAAAATTTTGCAGAACCAGAGGCTTTAAGAAGGTCCCAAAGATCTAAGAGGTCTGCTATATTGGATGACTATATTGTTTATCTTCAAGAATCTGATGTTGACATAGGTGTTAAAGAAGATCTTGTAACATTTTCACAGGCCATTAAAGAAGATGATTTGAATAAATGGATTGATGTCATGTAAAAAGAGTTAAAATCCATGTCATTAAATAAAGTCTGGGATCTCGTCGAATTGCCTCAGGGTCTGCGACTATAGGATGTAAATGGATTTTTAAGACCAAGTGAGACTCAAAGGGCAAAATCAAACGATTTAAGGCCAGACTTGTAGCTCAGGGATTTACTCAAAGGAAAAATATTGATTATAAAGAGACCCTTTCACCAGTTTCTTCAAAGGACTCTTTTCGAATCATAATGGCATTAGTAGCTTATTTTAATTTAGAGTTACATCAAATGGATGTGAAAATAGCGTTCTTAAATGAGAATTTATCTAAAAAGGTATATATGAAACAACCAGAAGGATTTGACGAAAAAGGCAAAGAAAAACTAGTTTGTAAATTAAAAAAAATCTATATATGGACTTAAACAAGCTTCAAGGCAATGGTATATTAAGTTCCATCATACCATTACCTCCTTTGGGTTTAAAGAAAACATTGTTGATCAATGTATATATCTGAAGATCAGTGGGAGCAAGTTCATTATTTTAGTCCTATATGTAGATGACATTCTACTTGCTAGTAGTGATCTTAGCCTACTACATGCAACAAAAGAATACCTCACAGAGAGTTTTGAAATGAAAGATATGAGTGAAGCATCCTTTGTGCTTGGAATCGAGATTATTAGAAACAGATCTCGAGGACTACTCGGACTTTCACAGAAAGCCTATATCAATAGAGTTCTTGAAAGATTCAATATGCAGAATTGTTCTGGAGGAAAATCACCTATATCAAGAGGTGATCTATTCTCAAAAGATCAATGTCCAAGAAATGACATCGAGAGAAAACAGATGCAAGATATTCCGTATGTTTCCGTTGTAGGAAGTGTTTTATATGCTCAGACTTGTACCCGTCCAGACATCAATTTTGTAGTTAGTATGTTAGGAAGGTATCAGTCTAACCCTAGCATGGTACATTGGAAAGCAGCAAAGGTCATGCAATATTTACAAGGGACTAAAGAACATATGCTCACTTATAGAAAATCTGAACACTTGGAAGTGATTAGATATTCAGACTCAGATTTTGTTGGATGTCTCGACATAAGGAGATCTACATCAGGATACATTTTTCTCCTTGCTGGTGGGGTTGTTTCGTGGAAAAGTGTTAAAGAGACTACAACTGCTTCTTCCACATTTCAAGCAGAATTTGTGGCATGCTTTGAGGCCACTAATCAAGCTATATGGCTGCGAAATTTTATTCCAGGGCTTCAGATCATGAATTCCATTTCTAAGTCGCTGAAAATTTATTGTGATAACACCTCATCTGTTCACTTCTCTAACAACGACAAGAGTTCTAGCGCTGCAAAACACTTTCAGATAAAATATATTGTCGTTAAAGAGAAGGTTCGGGATGGTTTAGTGTCTATAGAGCAAATCAGTACAACACTCATGATTGCAGATCCTATGACCAAAGCATTACCGGCAGAGGCCTATAATGATCATGTTAAAGCAATGGGTCTCATTGTGTTACCTTAATGTATGTGGTTGAATGGATTTATATATGCTATTTACTTAGACATTTTTGTTGATTAGTTTTCATTATAATGATTATTTTCTCTTGCTTAATGTTTGTGTGCACTATTAATTCATTATTGAAAAGCAAGATAAATTTCAGTTGGACCAATAAATAGGAATTTTTCATCCACTCCTATTATTTTCCTCGATTTATGACTTGACTAAATGGAATTAATAATGTTGTGGTACATGGAAGGAATTATGTCGCAAAATTGATGTTTGACCGCCATGACTCACATTATTGGTTTCATTTGGTTACAGTATATAAGAATTAGAATAAACAAGATTGATTGGGCAGTTTTTACAAATGAGTGGCCACTCGTCGGGATTTTAAAATTTGTTGAATCCAAGTTGAGTCATTTTATAAAACATAGTTTTCAAAATAAAAATAGAAGGTGGATTGAATATTGGTGGTTATCATGACCAAGTGGGAGATCACATATGTGTGGTCATTCAGACCAAGTGGGAGATTATTAGACCACATGTGCAACACTATTGGGACCCACGGTTTGAGCCCACTAATTTAAGTTACTTTCCCCTTTTGTTTTTTTGTTTTACTAAGTTTATCTTGGATTCAAGTTTAGTAAGCCCAAGTCATATAGTACTCTTGTTGGCTAATTTGAGGGAATTAAGGAAACTTACTTTTATTAGATTTCTTTGATGGGATGAATTCTCTCTAGGGCTTATCTATATATATGGTTTTCCGGTCATCTCTTTTAACTTACAAGATCTAAAAAGTAACCATCAACTTCACGTATATTGGAGTGGGTGATAAGGGAGATAGGAGAAAACCCTATTTGAGAAAAGAGTTACGTTCATCATCAAGATCATGGCGCAAGGTATGCTTTTATTATTTGAGATTATATTTTGTTTAATGCATAAATCTAGATCCATAGGTTTGATTTATATTGCAAATCATATTAGATATTACATCAACTAGATGTTTTAGCTCAAAAAATCAAGATTGTCCATCAGGCGGGCAATAGCACGCAAAATTGAGGGTTGAAGCAAACATAGCAAATGGCCCAAATTCAGTTCAAAAGCTCCCTCTGATACATACTGTAGATTGATTTTATTGGATCATATTTACTACATGCTTCTCCTAGTGAATCACTTTGACCTGGTGCAAATGTGCCACAAGCTCCATAGAAGGATCCACAAGAAATACTGGTATTTTAAATTGTTTCTAAAAAATAATGCTGCTTTTAACATTAGCAATCAGTGCATACAGAAGCTTGCAAACAGTATCTGAAGCTAATAAATCCTTGGAGAACATTCTCAAACTCAATTGCCAATTCTAACAATGTCTATATACAGAAAGGAAGAGCCTTAAAAAGCATGTATCCAAGTAAAGTCCCGAGTACAAAACACTAAAATACCATCCGAATACTCTCTTTCAAAAGATTAGCTTCCATATAACCTTCGACCAGGCTTGATTTCCAACAAAGCGTTTTGAGAAGCTCTGTTGAAGAGTAACAGCTCATTTACCACTATGTCCTCTTCCGACTGATCCGTGGAAGATTTCGAGTAAAGGAGTCTCATCCTAACGAGAACACGTGCATTTACCAACAAGAACTTCACAAACTCTATCACATTCTTACTGCTTAGACGGATGTCTTCTATCTGAATGGTCATAAGTTGACTTTTCAAACACTCTGGAGGCTTCTGCTTCTCCCAGTAGTTAGTTTCAATAGGAAATCCTGTTTTGGAGCATCTACACTGGTGATAAAATAAGGAGAGCAAGAACGTAATATAGATCAGAGTCAAGAGATGATACTCAATAAAACATGTGGTTAAGTTTGATTATTCAAACCTCTAAAGAAAGTTGTTCTAAATTTGGGCAACTTCGAAGCAAGAATAGTAAAGGAGAGACCATCGCGGCATCATCAAAATTCAGCTCCATCAATAGTTTCTTCAGATGACCCAGCTGACACCCAATAGGCAAACTATCTGGCAGGCGCATTATCGATTTGAACTGGAAAAAAAGAAAAAACATAACAGTTCAGAATCCTTTTAACTTATGCAGAAATTGTTCTTCACTCTTTTATGGCTGTAAAAGATCTGAAAGTCTGGTAATTTGGGTAGCCACTTTTGTTTTGTTTTGAATAAATGACGAGAACTTTGACCCACTGAAAGGGAGCTTGATCTAGTTATATATGAAACCACTAACCTAGAAAAGGTATGGACAGCATCTAAAAGAAAGGCTCTCTAGATGATTCAAATTCATCAATAGCTTCATGAGGTTATCGACTTCATCTATTTCACTCTCGTCTTCCTCATCCTCTTCCTCCGAAAAATCATGCCAGAACTCCTTGTTTAATGAATAACCTAGAACAGCATGTTTCAGACAGGGAGCTTTGATCAAAGAAAATCGGAACCGTCGTTCATCTTCCTGCACAAACATATCCAGTAACAAGAGATTTGGCGCACGAATACGAAGTTCGCTTAGATGCACACATTGGCATATTGTCAAATTCTTTATCCTGGGACAACCAGCAACTAACGTCTCAAGATGAGTACTGGTAATACTAACAACAGTGAGTTCGAGGGCCTGAAGGTTGGTGAGTTGGTTAAACTGAGATGGAAAGCGGACTAAAAAACACAAAATTTTCAGTTTCTTGAGGGAGTTACAAAAGAATAGTGAGCGGAGATTTATAGGATCTGTAAGTGCAGAAAAATATACTCACAAGATTAGGATGCCTTCAAGGACTTAATCAAAGTACTAGAGAAGTAGCTGCGTGTCTGGTGAACCTGAAAGGGGAGAAGAGAACAGTCAAAGGACCCTGGCTGGGGGCAGCACAGGGCTCTCCGATGCTTAAGTTAGTCTGGATAACTGGTCGGAGAAAAAAGAGAGGTATATGGTTGCATGTAGAGGAATGCCTACCTCCTTTGTGGATGGTCTGTTGCCTTATATGAGATATTGTGTTGGTGCCTGTGCCAGTGGGCCTCATGATGCGACTAGGGTCTCATCAGCCCACATAGTCATTAATGAGGGTCCATCACAGCCCCCATTGCATTTAATGAGGGTCCGATCAGCCCACACTGCATTTAATGCGAGTGACATTGGGCCTGATCTGTTGGCGGCTGAGGTCCTATCAAATCCCTTTCTTGGGCCCTGTCCTGATAGGGTTATGGCCAACGGATGTGATTGCATAACTCTGTGTAGCCGAGACCGAATAGGGTGGCATGGCCGAACTGACTACCACTTTCCCGATATCAGCAGCTGGTGCCGAAACTGAAGTAATGCAGGGTCTATATCCGAGACCGATATGGACGTGCTTTGCCGAAACCGAACGGGGTTTGGTTTACGAGAAGGTCCCCACACAATAGCCCCCCAGCACTTGACCTCTTGGGCTGCCCGAGCTTTGAGGTTGAGAGCTGAAGTGGTCTTCCGAAGCCGTTTGGCATTTACCTCACAGGCGCCTTCCAGCCAAGGGTTCTGACGGTTTGGCGTCAAGCGCCGCCATCGTTTCGATCGCCCGAGGCAATAAAGGGAGTTATAAATGCGGAGGCTATGATTAGTATGGGAAGATGGACCATCAGCGCCACGCGTCATCGTTCGAAAGGCCTCCTTGTCACTTCGAGGTGGCGTGCGATGCAAGCCGAGGCGACACCTCGCACGCGTCTCGCTTCGAATTCCGGGATGGCGCCCATCCCTGTCCTTTATATTCATTTTGGCATTTCTCTTCGCCATTTTCGCCTGTGGATTCTGCTAGAACGCCCTCCGCTAGAACCAGTGAGGGACCGCCGATTCGCTCTGTGATTTCGCTCACCGTAGTCCGGCCCCATCTCCGTCAGCCTGTGAGTGTCTTTACTCTGATTCTCTCCTTTTGTTTACATTTCTGACCTAGTTCCTCCTAGGGTTTCCTGTCCCCCATCTTTTCCGTTCTGTCCGCCCCTTCTTTAAAGCTTTGTTAGGGTTTCTTAGACTTAGGAATGGGGGCTTTCAGTCATTGGATTGACTCTCATTCGGCCCTGGCAGAGCTCAAGAGGGCTTTCCATATCCCGGAGGACATCCAGGTGAAAGCCTCCGACAGGTCATCCGGCCACCGGGTTTCGGATTTCTGGCTTGCATTTCTGTCAGCTCTTATTCTAACTCTTTTCTTTCCTTCTGCAGGCCTTCATCAGAGAAAGCGGGACGCCCACCTAGACCGCTGGCAGAGGAACAAGGCCTGGTTGGATAAGATCTACCAGTACCGAGGCCACTACAACAGGGCTGCCTTCTCCTTGCTAGGGTACGAGCCGAAGTACGCGTCCTACACGCGGAAATCAGGCCGCCCCGGAGAGGTTGTCCTTGCCCTAGCTGAAAATGCGAGCAGGGTTGCTTCGGGCGCTGAGGCTTCTTCTTCGGTTGCTGGTGCCGAAAGCGATCCCCTGAGGGAGATTGAGAATCCCCCAAACGCCGAAGAGATGGAGAGGCGTCGGCCAACTTACCAGCCACGAAGCCTGGCAAAGGCCCTGTTCGGCGAGCAGAGGGCGGCCCCCAGCGCTGGTTCTCCCCCTTGCACCTCCATCGTTCCGACGGTCTCGGAGGCCCAGCCCGCCGCTGAAGAGAGGGAGAGGCCCAGAAAGAGGGCCAAGGGGAAATCCCCGGTCCGTGAAGATCGGCCGCGGCAAGCCGAGGCCGTAAGGGAGAGAGCCAGAGCTGAGGAGCCAATTTGGGCCGAGGCTCTGCTGGATCGGCGCTCCGAGTCGCCTTGCGATATAGTCTCGGCCGAACCAGAGGTCTTCATGCCCGACTTCGAACTGTGGCCGGGGAGACCGCTTAACGTCGGGGACAAGGTCGTCGGGAACTCGGCCGTGATCACGGCTCTCTGCCGAGCCTGCGCGCTCCCCAAGGATGTGGAGAGGCACCAGGCAGAGGATAGTTCTCAGCTACTCATGAGAACGCTGCAGCACTCCCTCCTGGTAAGTGTTGAATTTCTGAATAACGATTTACACTAGGTTCTCTGTGCGCGGTGCTAAATCTCGTCCGTCTCTTGCAGGCTGTCCAAAGGCTTCCGCTGGTCCTAAACAGGATCGTGGAGGAAGACGCTCGGCTGAACCGCTTGGCGGAGGATAAAGAGCAGGCCGAAGCTGCCTTGTCAGCCAAAAACGAGGAGTTGAAGGAGGCTGAGGCCAAAAGGGCCGAGCTGGATGCCCAGGTCGTCTCAGCGGTGTGTGAGCTCTCCCAAGCAAAAGCCGAATCGTTAACCTTACAGGAGAAGCTCATCGCCGAGAAGAGGAGGTCGGCTGAGCTAACAGCCGAGCTGGAGCGAGAGAAGGCGGTAAGGGAGGAACTCCTCGCGTCGAGACAAGCAGAAGTCGACGCCGCCTTCCTCGAAGGGACCGAAGATGCTGGGAGGAATTACACCGCCCAGATTAAGGAGCTGAGCCGGCAATTGTTTCATCTCGGCTGCCGGGCCGCGCTTAAGAAGATGGGAGTCCCAGAAGACCACCCGTTATATCTGAACCCCCCTGAGTTTGAGCCCCCAGCTCTTGCCGAGACTGTCATCTCCCCTCCACCGGAGACTCCTGCTTCCCCGCCTCCGGAGGCTTCTGCTCCTGCTCCGCCAGAGTCTTCCGCCGACGCGGCTCCGGGTTCCTCCGAAGCCGTTACGACAACCGATGCTGCAGTGGTCATCATTGAAGACACTGAGGCTGGGTCGTCCTGAACTTCGTTTTTGTTCCCTTGGTTAATGAAAAATGTATTCTTTTTTGTTTTGCTTTTGTAGTGAACTGAAAATGACAAATGTATGAATTGATGATGATAACCTTTGAACTTCGATTGTAAACATTTGTCAATCAATAAAATTTCTCAGTTTGCCTCAATTTAGTTTCCATTGATACTGCTTGTTCTCTTTTTTGTTTTTGCCTCCGTACAATTATTGCAAGTGTATGAGTTCGGTAGGAGTAGACCGTAAGGGTTCGCGCCCGGGTGGCCCATAGCCGACCTGAGGAGATCTCATCATTGGCCCGAAGGCTTCACGCCTGGGTGGCACGTAGTCGACCCGAGACGATCTCATCGTTGGCCTGAAGGCATCACGCCTGGGTGGCACGTAGCCGACCCGAGACGATCTCATCATTGGCTCGAAGGCTTCACGCCTGGGCGGCACCTAGCCGACCCGAGACGATCTCATCATTGGCCCGAAGGCTTCACGCCTGGGTGGCACGTAGCCGACCCGAGACGATCTCATCGTTGGCCCGAAGGCTTCACGCCTGGGTGGCACGTAGCCGACCCGAGACGATCTCATCGTTGGCCCGAAGGCTTCACGCCTGGGCGAGACGTAGCCGACCCGAGACGATCTCATCATTGGCCCGAAGGCTTCACGCCTGGGCGGCACATAGCCGACCCGAGACAATCTCATCATCGGCCGTGGCCAGGGAGCTGACACAGGATGCCCCGTTCTTTTGAATGTGAACTCCTTTCATTGAATTCTTCTAAGTATAAATGTACAAGTTTTTCAGAAATAGAACTTCTTGAGGTGAGACACGTTCCATGGTCTCGGTAGCTGTTTCCCTGCCATATCTTCAAGTCGATAAGCTGACTGCCCAGCAATAGAAGTCACTTTGAAAGGTCCGTGCCAATTCGGCCCCAACTTGCCCTGATTCGGGTCCTTGTCCCCCGGGAGTGTCTTCTTAAGGACCAGCTCTCCCACTGAGAATTTCCTCTCCCTAACCTTCTGGTTGTAACCTCTGGCCAGTTGCCGCTGATAGGCTGTAAGCCGAACTGCTGCTGCTTCTCTTCACTCATCGGCCAGGTCCAGTTCCACAACTAGATGGATCTCATTTCGGCCCTGGTCGAAGAGTTCGGTCCTTAGAGTAGGGAGGCCAATTTCTAAGGGAATGACGACCTCCATTCCGTAGGCTAGGGAAAAAGGTGTCGCCGAAGTGGACCGCCTTGGGGTCGTTCGGTAGGCCCATAGGACACTCGGGAGCTCTTCTACCCATCTTCCTTTGGCTCTGTCAAGCCGTTTCTTCAGCCCGTCTAGCACTACTTTATTGGAAATTTCCGCCTGACCATTACTCTGTGGGTAGGCCGGGGTGGAGTAGCGATTGCGGATGCCGTGCTCCTGGCAGAAGCTTATGAAGAGGTTGGAATCAAACTGGGTCCCGTTGTCCGAGATCAATATTCTGGGGATGCCGAACCTTGTGACGATGTTTTTCCAGAGTGGCGAAAACTCCAGCTAGGTCTGCCAAATGGTTATGGGCTTGCTTGGACTTGACCATCATATCGTCGATGTAGACTTCAACAGTCTTGCCGAGCTGATCGTGGAACATCTTGGTGACAAGTCTCTGATAGGTGGCTCCTGCATTCTTCAGCCCAAACGGCATCACCTTATAACAATAGGTCCCCCTGGGTGTGATAAAAGCTGTCTTCTCTTCATCTGGCCCATACAGCGGAATCTGGTGATAGCCGCGGTAAGCGTCGAGGAAGCTCATTCTATCGTGTCCGGGTGTGGCATCAATCATCTGGTCGATCTTTGGGAGGGGAAAGCTGTCCTTGGGACAAGCCTTGTTCAGGTCGGTAAAGTCGACGCACACCCTCCACTTGCCGGTCTTCTTCTTGACGACCACGGTATTGGCTAGCCAGGTCGGGTATTGGACCTCTCTGATGGCGCCGGCCTCGAGCAGTTTATCCACCTCTTCGACCACGACCTCGGTTTGTGGCACCCCAGTTCGGCGGACTCTCTGCATCACCGGTTTATAGTTAGGGTCCACATTCAATTTATGGCATATTACCTTCGGGTCGATGCCAGGCATCTCTTGAGGCGTCCAGGCGAAGGCTTCTTTGTTCTGCACCAGGAACTGAACCAATTCGGACCGCTCTGGCTCCCTGAGCTGGCTGCCGAGCAAGAAGAACCGTTCCGGATCTTGTGAATCGATCCTGATTTCGGTCAGGTCCTCCACGCTCTTGCTCTTTGGGTCTTGGCCGACCTCGTCTAGCTTCGTCTCCAGCCTCTTTTCCATTTCGGCCATGTTAACCTCCTTGGGCTCTCGTTCTCCAGATACCACAGCTGTCGGGCATTGCTTGGCTGCCTGCTGATCTCCTTTGATTGTGACGATTTCAACTCGGCCATTCTTCCCTTCCCACGGAAATTTCAACTTCTGGTGGAGAGTGGAAGGGACTGCCTCCAGACTATGGAGCTAAGACCTGCCCACTATAGCATTGTAGGGCGAGGGTGCGTCAACCACCATGAAGGTTGTCTTAACGGACGCGCCACTGGCCTCGACCCTGAACGTCACCTTCCCCTTGGGGTACACCAGCTTGGCGCTGAAGCCAATGAGGGGAATTCGGGCCTCCTGCAGATCCTTCTCTGTCAGTCCCATCCTCCGGAAGCTATCGAAATAGAGGATCTCGGACGAACTGCCGGGGTCGACGAGGACCTTCTTCACAGTGCAATCCTTCACGCCTTGCTTAGAGCAGTCAAACTTCAGGGTGACGATCAGAGGGTCGTTGTGGGGAAGCTGTACCCCTTCCAAGTCTGCATCGGTGAACCTGATCTCGGGCCACTCCCTCCGAGCCCTCTTCGGAGCTGAGCCGAGTTCGGCGGCCATGACCTGCTTACTGTGAGATGCCTGCCTGGCCTCAGCACGAGCTCGGTTACTCCCCTTGGGCGGGGGAGCTAGATGGATGACGTTAATGATCTTCTCCGACCCGTCGATATCTCGGCCTCTTTCGTCTCGGCGCGGGGCTCGGGTGTCGGCTCCGGTGTCCGCCTTGACGAACTCCTACAGGTGCCCCTCTTGGACAAGCTTTTCCAAATGCGACCGCAGTACCCTGCATTCCTCAGTCTTGTGGCCGCTCTCCTTGTGGTACGCACAGAACCTGGTCTGATCTCGGAAAGAATGGTCGGTTCTCATGGGCTCCGGCCAGCTGAAGTACGGCCTTAACTTGATCTTATACATGATCATGTGGATGGGCTCCTTGAAGACCGTGTTGACTGCCCGATATGCATCCTCGGACAGCCTGGGCTTTTTGCTTCTCACCGAGGTGAATGCCTGAGCTCTTGCCGAGCCAGTTGGCGCCCAGCGTCTGTCTGATTCATCTCTTCGGGACTCATCTCTTCGGGACGGCCCCCTATCATTCTTGGAGGGCCTCTCACCTCGGTCCTTCTGTGCGGCCCCATGGCTTTCCCGAGCTCGGACCTGGTCGTCCTCTTGGGCGATGTAGCGGTTGACGATGGACATGAGCGCTGTTATGGAGGACACCGGGTTTCTGGCTAGATCTTTGCGAAGGTCACTGTCCGGCAGCAGGGCATTCCGAAATGCGAAGACGACCACTTCGTCCTTGGAGTTTTCAATCTGGCTGTAGACGGTCCAGAATCGTTTCGCAAACTGGGTGACGTTCTCCCCTTGCTTCATCTTCAAGGCCATGACATCCGCATCTGTCTTCGGCAGGATTCTGTAGGCCTGGAACTTCTTCATAAAGGACTGCTGGAGTTGCTGCCAACTCGAAATGGACCCCTCGGGGAGTGCACAGAACCACTTCAAGGGGAGGTCACCTAAACTGGAGGAAAAAAACTCGACAGTTCAGATGACCCTCATCTCCCCAAACAGACATCCTCTGAGAGAAGTGCCTGAGGTGCGCAGATGGATCCGAGGTCCCGTCATAAGTGACGAACCTCGGCACGGTGAATTTCTTCGGGAGGGGATATCTCCTGATATCGCGAGAGAAAGGAGACGCGCCGAGATCAATGGAGTCGCAGCAAACATCCTTTTGTCTCGGCCGAGACCAGCCGCCTCCAGATTGTGCTTGACCGTTTCCCTTATGCGCGCGTCCAACCACTCCTGGTCGTGATACCTGCTCTCCGGTATTGTTTCTAACGCCTTCTTCGAGTAGCTACGGCTGGCGCTCGAGCCTTCGTCTCGAGTTCGGTCGCACCTTTTCTTATTCAGATGGTCCCTCAAGTCTTTCTCGGGGGAGTCGGGGCGCCTGCTACGAGACATCCTCCTCTCGTGTTGTCGCTGTGTGTGCTGCTGCTGCTGCTGAGAGTGCTGCTGATGTCTTGCTGAACCCGTAGCTCTTTCCAGCTGCTGCTGGAGCCGGAGGATCAGAGCATCCCTCTCCTTGATAGCCTCATTCTGTGCTCTAATCTCTTCAAGGGTGGAGTCGAAGTCATCACTAGGATTATACTCCTCATCCTCAGCATCCTCTACCTGATCAGAAGGACGTGGTCCGTCGTCCACTGGAGACTTGCTCCGCTGATCTCGACCCGTCAGGAGGCCTCCCTCGGGCTGCTGTTGAGAGTCTCTCCTCCGGAGAGCAGACTCCAAGCGAAGATCACGCTCCTGAACGTCGATTCGGACGAGGTCACGCTCGACGTCATTCTCTACAACTGGTTGCTTCCCAGACCTCTTCTTGGCAGGGAGGAGGTCAGAGGACGGTCCTGCACGCCTTGTTTTGGATGTTTTTCCGCCTTTCGCAGCTCTCCTCGTCATGGTGATAGGGAAGATTGTAGAAATCGTTTCCCACAGACGGCGCCAATTGTAAGTGCAGAAAAATATACTCACAAGATTAGGATGCCTTCAAGGACTTAATCAAAGTACCAGAGAAGTAGCTGCGTGTAGGGTGAACCTGAAAGGGGAGAAGAGAACAGTCAAAGGACCTTGGCTGGGGGCAGCACAGGGCTCTTCGATGCTTAAGTTAGTCCGGATAACTGGTTGGAGAAGAAAGAGAGGTGTATGGTTGCATGTAGAGGAATGCCTACCTCCTTTGTGGATGGTCTGTTGCCTTATATGAGAGATTGTGTTGGTGCCTGTGCCAGTGGGCCTCATGATGCGACTAGTGTCTCATCAGCCCACATAGTCATTAATGAGGGTCCATCACAGCCCCCATTGCATTTAATGAGGGTCCGATCAGCCCACACTGCATTTAATGCGAGTGACATTGGGCCTGATCTGTTGGCGGCTGAGGTCCTATCAAATCCCTTTCTTGGGCCCTGTCCTGATAGGGTTATGGCAAACGGATGTGATTGCATAACTCTGTGTAGCCGAGACCGAATAGGGTGGCATGGCCGAACTGACTACCACTTTCCTGATATCAGCAGCTGGTGCCGAAACTGAAGTAATGCAGGGTCTATATCCGAGACCGATATGGACGTGCTTTGCCGAAACCGAACGGGGTTTGGTTTACGAGAAGGTCCCCACACAGGATCCTTTCCAAAGTAGATGAGGAGGAAATCCTGGATTCTGAGTTCGTCGAGGAGGCGGAAGAAGAAGCGGTCTAAATCGATGGGGCAGTCATGGAATATGGGCAACTCGCAGCTGTTAATATAGGCTCGGCGACATGCAAAGATTTTGTTAAAGACAGATATACATTTCTCACCAACTTGAGTAGGGAAACCTCCTGGGAAGAAAGCATGAAAGAAGTTGAAGAAGTCAAGATGGGGGATAGAGGTCCAGAGATATCCCAGAGATATCTCCATCTCTTGGATAGAACTGATGTTCTTGCTGCTTCTATGACAGGTATCAGAGAGAGGATCATTGTGAGGATGGGATCAGGAAGAAGACTGATTCGGTCATCATTCACTTCTCCTTCTTCTCCTTCCTCACCTGCTACCAAAGAGGATTCTACTGCCTTTCTTTTGATTGCCCTCATCTTTCCTAGATATCTCGGCATGTGAATTCCTGGAAAACAACAAGAAAAAAAAATGAAAAAGTTATAAAGTGGAAATATTTAGCATTTGGAAAAAAAAATGTATGCCTCGTCATTCCTAATTAGATATCATGACGGGAATTCCTGGAAAGCAATAAAGAAAACAAAAGGTTATAAAGTGGAAATATTGGTAGGAGAAAAGTAAATAGTATTTAGAAAACATCAGTACACGTCGTGCTTTATGACCTATTTGTTTTGGAGGTTTAGATTCAACTAGCATAAAGCCTATGTGATGCATAGGCCATTCTCATAGTAGTTAAAGCCAATTTCCAAATTATATATTAACTAATGAAAAGCACATGGATTGTGTTAATGACAAACCATTTGCATAATCAATCTGAATGAGAAAAAAAAAAAATACTTACAGATTAATTAGTAGATCTTGATAGTATTCAGGGGTTTCAAGTTCCAATCGGAATCTTCTAGCTGAGTTATCTTGATAATAGGCTCTTTTAATACTTTCACACCCCTTAAACAGTCTTATAGAGTCACAAATTGAGCACAATCTGTTGACCTACAGAACTCAACATCCAGGTGATGAGTCTTGAATCGGTTTATTCCCTTGAGAGTATCCAGAGGTTTAAAGTTCCAATTGGAATCTTCAAGCTGCGTTATCTTGATAATAGACTCTTAAAAATTAAAATTCCCACACCCCTTGAACAGTTTATAGGGTCACAAATTGAGCACAATCTGTTGATCTACAGAACTCAAGATCCAGCTGATGATTTTGGAGCCACTAATTTCCTACTGGGCAAATTTAGTGGTATCGGTGGTCTCTATGGTAATTGGTATGTTTTGCAATGCTTCTATCAATATGACACCACCCTATTAGAAAAATACAGAATTGAGATGACCGAGAAAAGTAATTTCCCATTAAAATTTTTGGAAAAATCTCATTTTTCGGTCATATTGAAGAAACACAAGATATTAGTTGAAAAGATGCCCCACAATGCTCAAGACCCAACTCAGAATAGTTCAGCTAAGCTGTTTTGCATAAAAACTGCAACATTGAAAGAATACAGGGGCTGATGACCCAAAAATTGTAGGGAGAAAGGGACAATGAGCAACAATCCCTTGATAATCACAGATCAGTTAACAACATAAGTTTCTTAATACTTTTCTCTAAGTCCAGCAACCAGAAGTTCTTGATTTGGGAAATCAAATAGAAAAAACTACAGGCTTGATGAAAATTCACAGATCAGTTAACAACATAAGTTTCTTAATACTTTTCTCTAAGTCCAGCAACCAGAAGTTCTTGATTTGGGAAATCAAATAGAAAAAACTACAGGCTTGATGAAAATTTGTTGCAGAAAAAATCAAAACTCTAGAAGTGGATTAGATCTGACCAAACGATGTCCAAAAATCCTAGAAAAGATGTCAAAAATATCAGCTATAAGCTTGCTCTGAAAATCTTGGCTTGATCAAAAACTCAAAGTCGGCCCCACTGATAAACACTGATTCCCTTGAATAGCGCATTGTAATGTGTAGGTTAAGAAGGCTCCAGAGTCCAGACAAAATGAAAAGCTCCCAATTCTATGTTATCAAAGGATAGATGGAGGTCTAAAATTCAAAAAAGGACTGATTGAACTCAAGAGTGACACTGTTGAACCCGTGTCAACAACAATTTCTTGATCAGTGGAATCTGGGAAAAACAATTCACCAGACCCCTGAAGAGGTTTCCTATTCTAGATTTCTCTCTCACTCATAGTGACAGACTCATGATCCCTCAGTTGAACAATTCAGTCACCTGGTCATTAAATCCCTACTTACCATTAAAACAAGTCTTTTAATCCCTAATTTCTTTTATCTTTTTTTATCATTAAGTTTGAGCGAATCGATTCAAATTCTTTACACGATCTCATAACAAAATGATCACGTAGGCTAACCTCATGAACCGATCTTAGGGCCAATACAGTTTCATGAGGCACTGTGACATAAACTAATTCCATGAATTCAGTCCACAGGTTTACAAATTCAAAATAATATTCTTGAATTGGTTTATTCCTTGGGAGTATTCAGAGGTTCCAAGTTCCAATTGGGATCTTCTAGTTGTGTTATCTTGATAATAGACTCTTTAAAAAATCCCACACCCCCCTTAAACAAATCTTATAGGGTCACAAATCTGTTGATTTACAGAATTCAAGATCTAGTTGATGATTTTGCCCCCACTAATTTACTATTTGGCCAACTTTGTATTATCAGCAATCTCCTTAGTAATTGATGGGTTTTGCAATGGTTCCATCAATATGACCCCAAGATTTTCTTTTCTATCAAGAACATGATCTATGACACTCCATTCCAAGATAATAAATATGAAAACGAAGATACCGAAAATCACATTGAATTGAGGAGTAGGTGTGTGGGGCAATCCTTAGTGCGCAAGTTATGATAGGGACAGCAGTGACGCCCTCTCTTGTGCTCCGTTTTGGCTGTGTGCGTCTCGACACGAACGCTGATGCATTGCCGAGACCAGCACAGCTGGCCACGACCTCGGTCACGTGCCTCGTCGAACAAGTAGTGCATCTCGGCTGCAACCGAGATGACGAGCTGCTATCCAAGACAGATATTGCCAGCCAAGCCTTACATAAGGACACGTGGCAGGGTACGGGCACGCGCTAATGGGACGGATACACCATCCAAGCCGTCCGCCCTCATCAAATCCCTGACAGAGCTACATCCAGTGGCCGCAGCCATATTAGGACAGGGCCCAAGAAAGGATCCGATGGGACCTTAGCCGCCAACAGATCGAGGCGAGATCAGGCCCAATGTGACTAGCATTTAATGCAGTATGGGCTGATCGGACCCTCATTAATTACTCTATGGGCTGATGAGACCCTAGCAGTCAAATCATTAGGCCCACTCGCAGGCATCGAGGAACTTTCTTATATAAGGTGATTTACCACCCAAAACCAGGTATGCATACATGCATGCAACTTCCTAATCGTTACTCTGCCTCTCTTCTTCTCCGACCTTTGTTCCCGCACTAACTTAGGCATCGGAGAGCCCTGCGCCGCCCACAGCCAGGGTCCTTTGACTGCTTATTCTTCCCTTTCAGGTCCCTGAAGCGGATAACTCTCTCCGGTCATTTGGATAAGTCCTCAAAGGCTCCCCCTAATCTTGTGAGTTAATATTTTTAGCACTTACAATTGGCGTCGTCTGTGGGAAGGATTTGCAGAGTCTTCCCTGGCGTCATGACTAAGAGAGCTACGAAAGGCGGAGAAACATCCAAAACGCGACGAACAGGACCATCCTCTATCATCCTTCCTACCAAGAAGAGGGCCGAGAAGAAAATTGTTGCAGACGACTACGATGAATGTGGTTTCGTCCCAATCGACGTCCAGGAGCATAATCTTCACTCGGAGTCACTTTCGAGGGGAGTAACAACGTCTGTAACGCCCCAATTCCGGATACCGATATACTCGTTCGAATACCCGAAATTGGCGTGCTACTTCCCGGAAAAAAACCGAGAACTTCCAAGATCGTAGGCCGCAGTGAGGTCCAATTTAAAACTTTTTTACCAATATAGTAATAACATTTAAATTGCGGAAGCGTAACGATTAAATAAAGCGGAAGCAATAGGTATCGATATATATATTAAGTATGAGCAGAACATTTGTCTAATTAAAATGGTTCAGTGTTAATCAAAGTTATACATTTGAATTCTACCCATCTCGCTACAAAATTTCACTCAAACCCACAATAATTAGAGTCCCTCAAATCCCTGGTAAATACTCCTCGCCCTCCGGCTCGACATCCGTGTCGGCCGGGCCCCATGCGTACTCTCCAGCGATCGGCGCCTCAACTAGCGCTAGTGCATCCTCTGCGAACTCTGGGTCAAGGCCTAAGCACCAATGAGTGGGTCAAATCTAAAAGATCTGGCAAGTTACAGCATACTACTAACATAGAACATATATATCAAAGGAAATAAAGACAAGTATAAAGATTAAACGAGTAGCAAGGTAAAGAACTAAGCAGTTGTGCATTTTAATCATAAGGAATCAGAATAAATGGATAACAGCTAATCTACTACAAAATGGCACATTCACACGAGCTGGAATACCGCGGGATATTATGCCGCGGCCCTCCCATACTGAACACAGTTGCGGCGGGGAAATCTCACCAGTGCTGGGAATTACTAATCCCGCAAATCACTCATCAACTCACCATCTCAACACTCCAGACCGGCACGGTATCACACCGTCCGTCTTAACCAC
This sequence comes from Cinnamomum chago, assembly GCA_038049695.1. Lineage (NCBI taxonomy): Eukaryota > Viridiplantae > Streptophyta > Magnoliopsida > Laurales > Lauraceae > Cinnamomum > Cinnamomum chago. Next base: position 20,158,190 of record CP142462.1, on the reverse strand, counting down.
ACAGCTCATCATGATAGCTCTACCACACTCATCTAGCTCCTACCGGGGATGATCAGTCCACAGGCTGAGCTTAAATCAACCGAGTGAATGTTCATGCCGACTCAGGAATAACTCTAAGGTCTGTGTCTGTCTAGGCTTTGCCTTGCGTGAACAAGGTCCTATCCAAGTCTCTAAGAGGTCTACACATCTCAATACAGTCTCTGGATCTCATTTAAGGTCCAGGCCCACTCGTTGGATCCATACCAAGGCCCATCAGTACATGGCCTGGTCTAAAACTGTCCATACGAAGCAACTAATCCACTTATACTGATAAACAGTTCCATTTCAATCCATATAACTTAACAGTCCAATGGAAACTATCTCTTCCAACTAGGGTTACACATCTCCACACTTAGGCCCATTAAGGGCCCGCCTAGACACAGACACGGGTCAATGTTCTCCGAAATCACACTATCGGGTCACCTCTAGATACCCTAGGTTCAGGTCCTCCATTTATGTTCAATTAATAGTAAACAGCTACACTAAAGATCTAAGAATGACAATAAATGACAACAGTAAAGTATAAACTTCAATCAGAGAATCAACGGGAAAAGCAACGATCCAATCCTAGGTAATGGGCCACTTTAGGTTCAGGCCTATCTCCGGTAATTCGATCTCTAAACGAAGTCATTGATGCCAAATAATACTATGTTTGGTGCTTGGTGGTTAAGGGCATCTTTGACAACTCTTAGAGGTCGAATCATCTTAGATTAACAACCTAAACCCTAGACAGTGGTCCCCGCGAGTCACGGTTGAGCCACACCGTTGACTCGGGTTTAGAACACTGATAAATGCTCATTTGGATGGTCAATGGGCCCCACAACTGATCATAACTCCTAAATGTTGAAAACTGGAAAATCAGGGTCTTCTAGGTGAACCTGATGTGTTGTGAGCTCGGTTGATCTCCTGGCCTGGAGGATCAACCGAGTGCACTGACAAACCTGAATCAGGCTTCCTGGACAACTTAATTCGTTTCTAAAGGTTTCCAGCGTGTCCGGTCAATCAACCTGGCCTAGGTGATTGACCGCATACTCCAAAAACCTTAGAAAGATTGATGTTCCAGCTTTAAACACTTTCTAATTATAAATCCCAAGTATCAAGTTCATTTGGGTGCAAAGAGTCTGAGTTTCGGGTGAAAAACCAACTTTCAGTCATTTCCTGCGTAAACAGTGTGTTCCGGGTCAACCTGGACAAGGTCGGGTCAACCTGGACAACGAAAATAAGTTATTTCGCAAGAAAATGGCTGAGGGCCAATTTTTCATAAAAACACAGTGGTCTCGGTCGACCAGGATAGGTCCCAGTCGACCTAGACAATAGGAAACTCAGTCTGCAGAGAAAAGCTAACTGGGAGCTGTTTTTCCCATTTTTCAGTGTTCTCGGTCGACCCAGACAGGTCTCGGTCAACCTAGAACACTGTCGGTCGAGTCAGGTCGAGTCTGCACACGAAAAAGAACTTGTGTCAGTTTAAATCCAAAACCTAAAACTATACTGACTCTACCCAATCCATCGTCCTCACACGTATCCCGTCACTCGAATCCTCACTACGTCCTATGGTTTCTAGTGTGTTTTATTTCCTAGAGACCAGCTCACTCTGATACCATTTGTAACGCCCCACCCTTCACACATGCATGATATTGTCCGCTTTGGCCCGCGTGCACGCGCGAGGACTTCCCAGGAGGTCACCCATCCTAGTACTGCTCCCGCCCGAGCACGCTTAACTTCGGAGTTCTTACGTTTTCTGGGGCCGCACGGTTTTAAAAGGCCTCATTTTTTTTCAGTTTTGCAGTGTCGCCGGTCGACCGAGGGGGGGTCTCGGTCGACCGAGGACACTGCATTTTCAGTCCCAGGTAGTTTTCTGCAACTTCTCCGTTTTGACTCCTTTTTCGCCCAAACCACTTCCAAACCTTTCCAAACTTCACCAACACCTTTCTAATCATTAATTAACTCCATAACCCATCCATTAACACCTTGTGGCCCACTGATCTTCCAAATGGGGGGTGAAACCCCCATCCATCAGTGACCTTTCATCCAAACAATAAAAACAGAGGCTCCAGGTGATTCTAAAGACTGAATTTAATCACAGCTATGAAATTAAGCTACTGAAATCAAGAAATAAACATATGTGTGCTAAGCTAAGAGTATGAGCACTTGCCTTTGATAATAGAGAGAGGGTTTGTAGAGAGAGATAACTTAAAGAGAGAGAGAAGCAGAATTCCAGCAATGAAGTGAAGAAGAAGAAGACACAGCTGCTGTAGCAGTAGCAGCAGCAACTCTCTAATGAAGAATCCCAGCACCACAGAACCTCCCAGGTGAAGGAATGAAGAGGAAGAAGATGAAGTAGCAGCTGCTGCTGTGTAGGGGATAATCCCAGCAGTAACAGTGATGGCCCCAGCACACAGTAATCTCAGAAATGAGGGAAATGAGGGAGAGGAAGTGAAGAGAAAGTGTAGTGGCTGTAGCAGCTCCAAGGAGAACTCAGCACAACAGTAACTCCCAGCATAAACTGTGGTTTCCAGCTCAGCAGGGAAGAAGGAGAAGTAGTTGCAGCAGTTACAGAGGAGGAGTTCTAGCACAGATTCGGCCCAGCAGCTTGGAGGAATGAAATGGGAAGGGAAGTAGAGGGGAATGAAGAAGGAAGATGAGGCAGCAGTTGTGGCTCTTAGGGAAGGATCCCAGTAGTAACACAGTAGCAATACCAGTTCATACGTAGGAAGGAAATTGAGAGAGGAAGAAGAGGGAAATTGCAAGGAACAGTGAATTGGTCTTGGGATGGGGGCTGAGCTTAAGGTTTAGGGTTCTTGCATTGGGATAAGAGAAGTTTTATAGCTTAGGGGAGGGGTGGCTTAAGACAAGATTAGCCTTAGGGTTATTATGCAATTAGGGTTAGGGTTAGGGTAGATTGGGTCTTTTGGTAAGAAGCTTCTAGAGGAGCACCATCAGCACTAAACCAACCTTAATTAATTAAGGCCCCATTAAGGACCTAACTAGCACTAATAGCCTAGGATTAACACAAACACCCAACTAATTTAAAATACTAACCCAACTAAGCAAATCTAACTCTAACTTAGGAAGTCTAACTAATCTCTCTAATCAACCCCTAATAAGCCCAATTAAATAGTAATTAGCCATAATTAGCAAAGATTAGCAATAATTAGCAAAGATTAGTAGTAATTAACATAAATTAGAATTAAGTAGTCTATAAAATGGCAATTAGAGGGCCCACCAAGGGTGGGGCCTCACATCGTCCCTCCGGTGAGGAGACCCTTGACAGCAGCCTAGAGAGGGTCCTCAGCCGGATCAGGCTCCTTTGCTGGAACAAGCCCCACGGGGTAAGTCTCCGGTAGTGAACATGTCAGTTCTCTCCGACCATCATAAGAACGACGGAGATGACGCTGACGAAGACTTTGACCCTACCCTTGAAGAGATTCGAGCACAAAATGCCACCATTAGAGAAAAAGATGCTCTGATCTGCCAACTCCAGCAGCAGTTGGAAAGAGTGACAGGCTCAGCCAGGCAGCAGCAGTCACGGCAACATGACGAGGGGAGAGTTTCTCGTAGCAGGCACACTGCTCCCCCCGAGAGAGACATGAGGACTCATCTGAACGAGAAGAGGCGTGATCGAGCTCACGATGAGGGCTCGAGCACCAGTCGCAGCCGTTCAAGGAGGGTGTCGGAAACCATTCCAGATGTCAGATAAGACAACCAGGACTGGCTCGACGAGCGCATCAGGCGGACCGTCCAACACAACCTGGAGGTAGCCGGTCTCACCCGAGACCAATGGGATGCCTGCGAGTTCTTCGATCTCGGCGCGTCCCCTTTCTCTCACGATATCAGGAATTATCCCCTTCCAAGGAAGTTCACGATCCCGAGGTTCGTCACGTATGACGGGACTTCGGACCCGGCCGCGCACCTTCGACACTTCTCCTAGAGGATGTCGGTTTGGGGGGACGAAGGTCACTTGAGCTGTCGAGCCTTCTCCTACAGTTTGGGTGATCTCCCCCTAAAATGGTTCTGTGCGCTCCCGGAGGGGTCTATCTCGAGTTGGCAACAACTCCAGCAGTCCTTTATGAAGAAGTTTCAGGCCTACAGAGTCATGCCAAAGACGGATGTAGATATTATGGCCTTGAAGATGAAACGAGAGGAGAACATCACCCGGTTCGCTAAGCGATTCTGGACAGTCTACAGCGAGATTGAGAACTCCAAAGACGAAGTAGCGATCTTCGCCTTTCAGAACGCTCTGCTGCTAGACAGCGATCTTCGCAAAGACCTGGCCAGGAACCCTGTGTCTTCCCTAGCAGCACTAATGGCTATAGTCAACCGTTACATTGCTCAAGAGGACGACCAGATCCGAGCTCGGGAAAGCTTCGAGGTCGCGTAGAGAGACCGAGATGAGAAACTTTCGAAGAAGGGCAAGGGATCGTTTCGAAGGGACGAGCCGGACAAACGCTAGACACCGACCAGTTCGGCGAAGGCTCCAGCATCCACCTCGGGAGGAAGCAAGAAGCCTAGGCTGTCCGTAGACCCCTACAGAGCAGTAAACACCATCTTCAAGGAGCCCATTCACAAGATCATGAACAAGATCAAGTCGAAGCCGTTCTTCAGCTGGCCGCAGCCCATGAGAGGAGACATATCCTCCCGGGATCAGAGCAGGTTCTATGCATATCACAAGCAAGGCGGGCATAAGACCGAAGAATGCATGATACTGAGGTCGCACTTAGAGAAGCTCGTCCACGATGGACACCTGAAGGAATACATCAAGTCGGTGGCCAAGGATGACAACCAGGCTCCGCGCCTAGACGAGAGGGGCCAAGACAGTGATAGGTTCGAGAAACTCATAAATGTCATCCATCTAGCTCCCCCTCCCAAGGGGAGTAACCGAGCTCGCGCCGAGTCCAGGCGAGCCGCCCACAGTGAGCAGGTGATGGCAGCCGAACTCGACTCAGCTCCCAAGAGGGCTAGGAGGGAGCGGCCAAAGATCTGGTTCTCGGATGCAGACCTGGAAGGGGTCCGGCTCCCCCACAACAACCCGCTCATTGTCACCCTGAAACTGAAGGATTGCACAGTGTAGAGGATCCTCGTCGACCCCGGCAGTTCGTCCGAGGTCCTTTACTTCGATTGCTTCAAGAGGATGGGCCTGACGGAGAAGGACCTACTAGAAGCCCGAACTCCCCTCGTAGGCTTCAGTGCCAAGCCAGTATACCCGAAAGGGAAGATCACCCTCAGAGTCCGGGTCGGCGGAGCATCCGTGATGGCAGACTTCCTAGTGGTTGACGCGCCTTCCCATACAACGCCATAATGGGTAGGACCTAGCTCCACAATATGGAAGCAGTCCCCTCTACTCACCACCAGAAGCTGAAGTTCCAATTGGAAGGCGGAAATGACAGGGTGGAGATTGTTACAGTTAGAGGAAACCAGCAGACGGCCAAACAGTGTCTGATGGCTGTAGTGTCCGGGGAGAGAGAGCCCAAGCAGGTCAACATGACCGAGATGGAGAAGAAATTGGATGAGGTCGGCCAGGACCCACAGACAAAGAGCGTAGAAGATCTGACCGAAGTCAGGATCGATCTGAACGATCCGAAACGATTCTTTTTGCTCGGGAGCCAGCTTGCAGAGCCAGAAAAGTCGGAGTTGGTACAATTCCTGGTGCAGAACAGAGAAGTTTTCGCCTAGACGCCCCACGAGATGCCTGGCATTGACCCCGATGTCATGTGCCACAAGTTGAACGTGGACCCTTACCATAGATGCAGAGAGCTCGCAGATCTGGGGTGCCGCAGACAGAGGCCGTGATCGAGGAGGTGGACAAGCTGCTGGAAGTCGGGGTGATCAGAGAAGTCCAGTACCCGGCCTGGTTAGCCAACACGGTGGTTGTCAAGAAGAAAACAGGCAAGTGGAGAGTGTGTATCGACTTTACTGACCTTAACAAAGCTTGCCCCAAGGACAGCTTTCCTCTCCCAAAGATTGATCAGATGATCGACGCCGCCGCTGGACATGACAGAATGAGCTTCCTTGATGCGTACCGCGACTATCAACAGATACCAATGTATGGGCCAAACGAGGAGAAGACCACCTTCATAACACCCAGGGGCACCTACTGTTATAGGGTGATGCCGTTTGGGCTGAAGAACGCGGGAGCCATTTACCAGCAACTCGTCACCAGGATGTTCCAGGCTCAACTCGGCAAGACCGTCGAAGTCTATATTGACGATATGGTCGTCAAGTCCAAACAGGCGCAGAACCATTTGGAAGACCTGGCTCAAGTCTTCGATACTTTGAAAAGGTTGAAGCTCAAGCTCAATGCTTCTAAGTGCGCCTTCGGTGTCGGTTCTGACAAGTTCCTTGGAAGCTTGGTCACGCGCATAGGGATCGAGGCGAATCCATATTAGATCTCAGTCATTCTCAGAGTGCAGAGTCTCACCACTGCAAAGGAAGTCCAGAAGCTCACTGGCATGGCGGCCACACTTAATCACTTCATCAGCAGATCCTCAGATAAGAGCCGGCCTTTCTTTCAGCTTCTTAGGAAAAACTTAAAATTTCAATGGACTCTAGAATGTGACCAGGCCTTGCAGGAACTCAAGGCCTATCTCTCTTCACCCCCACCGCTCTCAACTCCGATACATGGAGAAGTTTTGTACTTGTATTCGGCAGTCTCGGATCATGCGGTGAGCTCGGTCCTCGTCAGAAAAGAGGACAAGCTTCAAAAGCCAATTTATTATACGAGCAAAACCCTCATTGATGCCGAGACCAGATATTTACCTTTAGAGAAGCTCGCGCTGGCACTCGTCAGTGTCTCACGCAAGCTCTCCCACTATTTTCAAACTCACACCATAGTGGTTGTTACGGAACATCCACTTAAATCTGTTTTCAAAAATGCTGACTTTTCAGGAAGAATCTCCAGATGGGCCGTCGAACTAGGACAGTATGATATCCAATATCAGCCCAAGACAGCGATTAAGGCCCAAGTGTTGGCAGATTTCCTCGTGGAGTTCTCTCCGAGCTCGGCACCAACCCAGCTCGGCGTCGAACTGGGGGGCTGGGGGCATGAGGTGTCTACGGACCCCGATGAACAATCTCAAGGCCAAGCCCTCACCCCAGTTTAGAGAGTCTTCGTCGATGGATCCTTTACTTCAAGAAGAGTTGGCGCAGGAGTTATCCTCCAGTCTCCAAAAGGGCTGGTCATCGAGTAGGCTTTGACCCTGGATTTCAAGGCATCAAACAACGAAGCTGAGTACGAAGCCCTAATAGCAGGACTAAACAACGCCAAAATCCTCGGAGCTCAACAGTTAGTGGTCTTCAGTGATTCACAGCTGGTGGCGAACCAGCTCACTGGGGACTACCAAGCTCGCGACGACAGGATGGCCGCTTACCTAGCCCTTGCAAAGAAGATGCTCTCTTAGTTCCAGACGGACGAAATCAGGCAGATAGGCAGAGAGTCAAATTCTCACGCCGACGCCCTTGCTAACTTAGTATCTGCTGTCGAAGCAAGAAGGAGAAGAAACATTGAAATAGGGTCATTGGCCATGCCCAGCATAGAGCTCCATCCACCTCGGGAAGTACTGTGCCTTGATCTTGGCCCGAGCTGGATGGACCTCATCATAGCTTACTTGAAGGACGACCAGCTTCCCGAGGACAGAAGCGAGGCTCACCGAATTAGACTCAAAGCAGCCCGGTTCTAGTTGTCTCCCGAAGGCAAGCTCTACAGGAAGTCATTCACAGGCCCGTACCTCCAGTGTGTTCATCCAAGTAGGGTCAAGGACTTCCTTTATGAAATACACGAAGGGATCTGCGGGAGCCACATTGGAGGGAGATCTCTCGCATACTGAGCTATCAGCCAAGGCTACTAGTGGCAATATATGCAGAAGGACGCGCATGTATACACTAGAAAGTACGAGAAGTGTAAAAAATTCTTCCACTCCCTCCATCAGCCAGCACAAGATTTAAGCCCGCTCTCCAGCCCATGGCCATTCGCCCAATGGGGGCTCGACATTGTGGGACCACTTCACCGAGCTCCGGGGAATAGGAGGTGGCTGATTGTAGCCACCGATTATTTCACCAAATGGATCGAGGCAGAACCGTTGTCTTCCATCATAGAGCAAGATTCCAAGAATTTCGTGTGGAAGAACATCATCACGAGGTTCGGTATTCCTAGAGCTTTGGTCTCGGACAATGAGACCCAGTTCGATTCCAACCTCTTCAGGAGCTTCTGCCAAGAGCTCGGCATTCGGAATCACTACTCCACCCCAGCGTACCCGCAGAGCAATGGCCAAGCAAAAATCTCTAACAAGGTGGTACTCGATGGACTAAAGAAGCGACTCGACAGAGCCAAGGGAAGATGGGTAGAAGAGCTTCCAAGCGTCCTGTGGCTTACAGAACAACTCAAAGGCGCTCCACTTCGGCGACTCCTTTCTTCCTAGCCTATGGGATGGAGGCGGTCATTCCCTTAGAAATCGGCCTCCCAACTCTGAGATCCGAACTCTTTGATCAAGGCCGGAATGAGGCGAACCTAGCTCTGGAGCTGGACTTGGCCGATGAGCGCAAGGAAACAGTAGCAATCAGATTGGCCGCCTATTAGCAATAGCTGGCCAGAGGCTATAATCAAAAGGTCAGGGAGAGGAAATTCTCAGTTGGCAAGCTGGTTCTGAAGAAAACACTCACAGGCGATAGGGATCCCAATCAGGGCAAGCTGGCTCCGAATTGGCATGGTTCATTCAAAGTGATTTCTACTACCGAACAATCAGCGTATAGACTTGAAGATATGGAGGGCCGACAGCTACCACGGCCATGGAATGCGTCGCAGCTCAAAAAGTTCTATTTCTAAACATGTACTCTGTACTTGGAAGATTTTCAATGAAAGCAAATTTCTTGTTGCCCTATTCAGAGTCTGTAGAACTTGGCGACCACTATCGGCAGCTCGGCGACAGCGCCACACCGATGAGATCGCCTTAGGGTCTTTATATATACCACCCAGGCGTGAAGTCATTACGGCCACTGATGAGATCGCCTTAGGGTCGGTATATATACCACTCAGGCATGAAGCCATTACGGCCACTAATGAGATCGCCTTAGGGTCGGTATATATATCACCCTGGCGTGAAGCCATTACGGCCACTGATGAGATCGCCTTAGGATCGGTAAATATACCGCCCATGCGTGAAGCCATTATGGCCACCGATGAGATTGCCTTTGGGTTGGAACGAGTTCCACCCCGGCATGAAGCCATTTCGGCCATCTAGACTTCCCTAAGGTCATTAACCCGGCTCGCACGAATCCATTTCGACTAACAGGAGGGTTAATACGAAACCTTCCACTCAAAACGGTGTCTAAAGGCCGGTGTATCTCACGATCAACCTTGGGTACGTATCAAACGTATTACTAAACTTACTGCGCATCAGAGCCGGTACATGACGAACTGGTGGAACCGTATTGAGCATGGGTAACAACAAAAAGTTGCTACCTATTTCATAAGGTGTTCCAGCTCGGCCATGCCTCCAACTCGGAACGTATCGAGCCGAACTCAAACACTTGTACAAAAAGTGAAAAGCAATAGCAACAAAATGCAAAAGCACAATAGAGAGAAAAAATGCACAGTTTGAGACAAAAACTCAATTGTATTGATTCACTAATATTACAACTGTTCCATTACAATTGAGAGTTAAAAAAAATAAAGAAAGAAAATACATCTGGAGTTTAAGCATCGGCGTCGGCATCGGCTTCATTGACGGGAGGGTCTTCAGCAGGAGCTCAGACTGGAGTGGGGGCAGTATCTGGTTATGGATCAGAGCTTGGGAACTTGGCCGGGTTCTTGTAGGCCGGGTCATCCTCAGGGACACCCGCCTTGTCGAGTGTGGCGAGCCAACTAAGCTCCCATGCCTTATCTCGGATGGCCACGACTTGCTCTTCGTATTGGGACGTCGCCTCTGCCACTCCTTCATTGAAGGCCTTTTGGGTCTCGGCCTCTAACCTAGCCTTGGCCTCATCATCCTGTTCGGCCATTTTCTTTTTGTATTCTTCAACCTCGGCCTTTGCAGCCTCCATCTCAGCGATGAGACTCTGAACGAGCTGCTCCTGCTCAGCCGCCCTCTTTTTACCCTCCTCCAAAGTGGCCTCCAGAGCCCCTTTTTGCGCCTCTGCCTCCGCCATCCACACGCCGTGCTGTCGAGCTCTCTCCAGCTGTACATGGAATCGCTGCACCATCTACAAAAGGACAAAACAGTGTGAAGGAACCGTGGTCGAAATTAGAATTCACAAGGAATTTGAGCTCCTAACACTTACCAGGAGCCCTGCCTACATTTGTGCCATCGCCAACCCTATGTCATCGACGCCCCTGTGCCTGGCCATGTCTCTCGGCAACACACAGGCGTTGGCGAGGGCCGCCATGACGAGGGGACTCCCAGGTACCTGGTCCTCCACCGTAATTGGCTTCCCGGGACCGAGTTGGATAGCCGGACACCATGGAGCAGGCCGAGGTAGCTGCACCTCGGGGGATCTAGGGACTTCATCAGCCGAAGCCTCAGTCCTGGGCCTCTTCCCAGCTCTGCTGTCTCCCTCCTCTGCAACTACCCCGGTTTGCTGTTGACTTTCGGATGTCGAGGGTGGGGAATGAGCCCTGTCGGCAGCAGGCGATGGAGCCCGGTGAGTTCGGCTGGATCCGCCGAACGTTAGTGTGCTCAGATCTTTGATGACGGGTCGGCGGCGAGGCGGCATCTCCTCTGTTGCTGGGATGGGAACAGGGCGGCGAGGTCTCCTGATGAGGGGGCTCCCGTTTGACTCTGCCTTAGACGTGGAGGCCTCGGCGCCAGACGCGACCCTGCTCACCTCGGGAGCTATCTGGGAAGGACCCGCCTCGGTCTCGGTCTCGAGCTCGGGCTCCCTCCTCTCCGGGCTTCCCTGTGGCGACTCTTGAGTGACCTCGGCTCTCTCCTGATTGACCTCGGCCCTCTTATAGTAGCCCCGGTACTTTGGCTCGTAGCCGAGAAGAGCCCAGGCTGCCCTGTTTGAAAACTTAGTGCTCCTCGAGACTCGCTGATGTCAAGCCTCGTTCCTTCTCCAGCCGACCTGCCCAGCTTTCCTCTATCGAGAGGCTGCAGGATCAGGAAAAGCGTCAATTCGGGAAAATGAAGGAAAGGACAGAAAAACAAAATCAAAACTAGAAGATCTCATACTTGGACACTGTACGCTCCAACCTCTTCGACGCCGAACTCCCAATTGCCCGAGACGGACAAAAGGTCGTCCCCCGCGTACTTGTTGGAATCCTCAAGCGTCGTGACGAAACTCTTTCGCTTCTGCTTAACTCAGAGGTAGTAGGTGTCCTCCTTTGATTTACAAATGTCATATACATCCTCTATGTCGTGGACGCCTAGGTCTATGTGGAGGTGCCTATTGAGCGCAGTTGTGCCCATAATGATCTTGTAAACGTTGGGCACCAACTGGCAGGGGGTGAGGTTCCAGGAGCTGAGGCAAGCCCTAAGCAGTGGATGTAGTGGAAACCTAACACCTCCCTCTATAACCGCTATGAGCGGGATGGGCATCCAGCCGTCGGAGTACAACCGGCTTATATGGTCTACGGGGTCGGCCCTCCGGACAAAGACGTCGTCCGGTATCCCGTATGCAGACCTAAGTCCCTCTATGGCTTGTGGAGTATCTAACCAATGGTTGTAAATCCCCATGGCTGGTGAATGAAAAAGTAGAGAAGGAGGAGAAGAACCAGGAGGAAAACAATGAATGACAAAGGACTTAAGGAACTTACTAACACAGGGGAACCTAGAACGGAAATGGATACGGGTGCGCTGTGTGTAGATGAAAGCTCTGCTCTAGGTCTTGGCTCTAGTTCTTTGAAATGCTCTTTCGAAAATGAAAAGTAAGAAAGAGGAAGAATGTGAAGATGCACCTATTTATAAAATGGAAGCGCCCCGTAATGGCGCCATTTCCGAAATTCAAAAAACATCTCTTCAGAGACTGCACGCGTACCCTGCATGACAGCGTGGCTAACCGGATGGCGACGCGTGTCATCGGCGGTTTATCTCCTGCAATGATTCAAGCATGGTATTTACTGCAATTAATTACCCCGGGCGTGCGAGGAGAAGTTGAATAAGCGCCACGTGTCAACAACTGACGTCAGGGCGAAAATTTTTGGCGGTTTTTCGTAATTATAGCTCCCGACCCCAAGGAGTTCTAGATCCCAAGAAGTCGGAAGCTAGCGGGCAATTGTGTGGGGCAATCCTTAGTGCGCAAGTTATGATAAGGACAGCAGTGACGCCCTCTCTTGTGCTCCGTTTCGGCTGTGTGCGTCTCAGCACGAACGCTGATGCATTGCCAAGACCAGCACAGCTGGCCATGACCTCTGTCACGTGCCTCGTCGAACAAGTAGTGCATCTCGGCTGCAGCCGAGATGACGAGCTGCTATCCAAGACAGGTATTGCCAGCCACGCCTTACATAAGGACACGTGACAGGGTACGGGCACACGCTGATGGGGCGGATACACCATCCAAGCCGTCCGCCCTCATCAAATCCCTGACAGAGCCACATCCAGTGGCCGCAGCCATATCAGGACAGGGCCCAAGAAAGGATCCGATGGGACCTTAGCCGCCAACTGATCGAGGCGAGATCAGGCCCAATGTGACTAGCATTTAATGCAGTATGGGCTAATCGGACCCTCATTTAATGCAATACGGGCTATGATGGATCCTCAATAATTACTCTATGGGCTAATGAGACCCTAGCAGTCAAATCATTAGGCCCACTCGCAAGCATCAAGGAACTTTCTCATATAAGGTGATTTACCACCCAAAACCGGGTACGCATACATGCATGCTACTTCCTAGTCGTTACTCTGCCTCTCTTCTTCTCCGACCTTTGTTCCCGCACTAACTTAGGCATCGAAGAGCCCTGCGCTGCCCACAGCCAGGGTCCTTTGACTGCTTCTTCTTCCCTTTCATGTCCCTGAAGCGGATAACTCTCTCCAGTCATTTGGATAAGTCCTCAAAGGCTCCCCCTAATCTTGTGAGTTAATATTTTCAGCACTTACAGTAGGGATGAAATTACTAAATCAACACATCGATTAACTACAACTACAAGATGCAATCATTCGATCCACAGAAATCAAATATATGAGTTGAAAACTGAAATTCAATTTGAATCTATGCGTTTTACACTGAAATCAAATTAGGGTTTGGATGATGGAGAAATCGAGACCGAGAAACAAACATACAAGCAAGCAAGCAAGATTAAGATTAAAATGATATGAGGAGTAGTAAGTAGATTAGATGTCGGTGGTGGTTTTACCCCCGTAGATTAAAATGAAATGTGTGCTGCTGTAAACTCTAAAAACGAGGCTGGATTTGAAATGCGTGCTGCTGCAAACCCTAATAACGAGGGGAAGAGAGATTCAGATGATGCATGAAAACCGTGAGAGACGAAGGGAGAGGAGGAGGGAAAATTTTCACAATGTCCTCATCAATGGTGTCGCAGTTTTTAAAATTTCGAAAAAAACACTTTAGGGTTTTACAAAAGACCCCTATATTTAAGACAACCTTAAAATAAGATGCACATAAGAGTAGCTAAAAGAGGCGGATTCTTGATTCCTTGGTCATTAAATTAAATAAATGAAAGAGTAATGAAATATTAGGGCGATGGCTGGTTTATTCATTTACACTCTTTTTTTTACTCTACTTTCCTAAAAGGTAATGTTATTTGGTGCTCATTTTTTAAAATTCTCTTTCGATCTTCATTTTTAACCACTTGCTGTGTTTTCAAGTCATATGTATTATAATGCAAATCAAGACACTGGATTCTTCACTGGGGTCGATACTTTTATTAAATCTTTCTCGGTTAGTTCTTCAGTGAGGAGTCATGTAGTATTTATAATGTTAATCATACAAATTATAATAAATCTATCCCTACAATTAAGCAGGAATTATAGAATTTCTACATTACAATATGGTAACAGATCATTCTTAGAATCATTACAGTATCGCTTTCCTGTTTCACAATATATGATTGAGTCAACAAGGATAAGACTGTATCTTTGCTAAACCAGTCATGGTCCTTTAACATGCTCCCTCAACCTCGACGGCCGTAGATTGATGTTAAGTTTGTCATGAAGATACAGAATAAGCCCTTAGTCAAAATATCTGCAAATTGTTCTCTTTGGGAGATAATGAAAGTTTAGGGTTCAAGATCTCTAGATTGGTCTACTCAATAAATCAGCCCAAATGTATGCAAAAAACAATAACTATGCAGCGGAAATAAAATCACAAGCACACACTACAAGGATACCAAATTTAGCATGGAAAATCCTAACCGGGTGAAAAATCATGGATCTGAACTAGATCAACAATCAAACACTACGAATCTCACAATTATAAGAAACTCAGATTTCCTCCCTAAATATCCCCTACCTAAGGACTGAAGTTACCTCGTGTTGCTTCACGCTTCAATGACTTCACATTGTTGATTGCAACAGATTCGATCATACGCTTAACTTCTCAAATCTTCGACGCAAAAAGATGATCTTCTACAAATGATGTAGAAGAAACTGGTTCTCTAGAGAACTTGTCAACACAACTCTTCAATAAAGATGGTTACTCATGTGATCTCAAAATATTCTTTCTAACCTATAAGGATACACGTTGCATAGATCTATCATCATAAATTATAAATTTATGGTTATAGATCTATGGTTAAATAATTAATTTTAAATTAGGGAGATGCTCCTATGATAGCATCTCTCACCTTACGATGAGAGATAAGGTGGGGGCCCTTACATTTAAGTTGTTGGCATTGGATATGAATGTGAGGGCCCCCGCCTTATCTCTCATAGTAAGGTGAGAGATTCTCTCATAGGAGCATCTCCCTTTAAATTAATTATTTAAAATTATTAATTAATTTTTAATATTATAAATTATATTGCCCGCGATAACCGCGGGCGTGTTGTTTTGCTAGTTACAAAATTATAGCTTAATTCCGATATTGAACTATATCCCTCTCATATATAACAACTAGCAATAAAGGCCCAAAAAATAAATATAAAAATATATTAAGATGTATACGTTTCTTTACAATATTAATGGAAAGAAAAGAAACCTAAAATAAACAAATATAATATTAATCTAAAATAATGTATATTGTATATAGCATTAAAGAAATTTATACTTGAACTTATTCAAAAAGTAAGTAGTGCTATAAAATTATATAAGCTGCAATTAAACTTAAATTAATTTTAAGGTAGAAACAGTCGAAGACAAAATAGGTTAAGTTAAAACAGTATTCATCTCATCTTTTAAGTTGCTAAAATGTAAAATCATATAAATAATTTTAAAAAATGTATATAAATTTTTTTATGTTCTTTAAGACTTTATAAATACTGATATTTGTTGCTATTATTAAAAAAAGATAGCTCTATTTAAAAGTAAAATGCATAAAAATAATTTTAAACTGTAGGAATATGAATCCCGCCAATGTCATATTTAAATGTAGGAAATTAAAAATATATATATAATGTCATGTGAATCCCAAAAAATCTGGCATCTTAAGCTTTACTCATTTTTAGATTATATATATCATATTCATCTAAAAGGAAATAAAGTATAGCTAACTTACATAAACTACAAATAAAAAAAATTTAAATGAGAGAATATCTAGACCTCGTATACCTACCAATTGATGGTAGCTTGAATTTTAAGCATAGATTTATTCAAAAGGAAGAAAAAAGTAAATCAGAATTACTAAAATAAATGAAATGAACAATATATTTATGAATTTTAAAATTATCTTTAAAGTTCATTAAAATGACTAAACTAAGATTATATAACCTGTATCCAACCTATTTTTAAAATAGGTCACATAATCTGGCTTGCTAACTCAACCTACTTTTAGTGACTCTCTAATATGTTTGTTAGAATTAAATCTAATTGTAGGTTATTTAAAATCTAAATAAAGACCAAAAGAAACTGAATTAACCGTTGATTGAGAAAAATAAATATTATTAATTGTTTCATGATTAGATGGGTATATAATTATATTGACAATAAATGGAGTAATTAGCATAGGTTCAAAATCTATTGTGTGAACCCCAGGGATGACCCGGACACCAATTTTATTTGGGTCTATATAGTGGGCCTGGGTCCTGCACCAAATTAAAGTGGGTCCAACTGGATTCATATCAGATTTTTCAAAATGGCCTTCAAATATCCTTGCAGCAGTCAAACCCATGTAAATAGTTAAAAATGGAAGCTCTTGGGGTGGGCCAATTCCATTTCCATCCTTCTCCTGCATTGAGTGGATTTGGGATGCCCCTTTAGGCCCAAAGATGGGCTGGGGCCTATTATCTGCCAGGTAGTTCAATAATGGGAGGAGCTGGACCACATAATATACGAAATTCAGGGTGTCCCATGTTTTAAATGGGCCCCTCTTTTAACATCCAGATCACATCCACATGCAGACATTCCAGTAGGAGAAAATTTTGCTTGGATGGATTGTCTTTTTATTTTGGTTGTTGTCTTGGATACTATCTTTAACCATCACATGTAGCACTACATGGTTTTCATTTTTATTTTTGGCAGAAACAACCTAACCACAAAGTGATTTGAATAGACCTTTCTGCTTTGGCTAATGGCATAAATACTTGAAAAATACAAAACTTATCTGAATTCATCAGTGTCTGATATTTCAACTTCTAAGTTCGAAATTGTATCTACTCATCCATATGCATGTAACAACTGGGTGTCTAAGCTTTTATGGTTAGACTGTTTGAATGGAATTGAACTCCCTGGAATTCATGGTAAAATGGGTAGCAACAGAGGATTATTAAAGATGATAGGTGGATATAAGGTGGTGATGCAGGTGGGGACCGTGGGTTCCTGAATTTCCTAGAATTAGATTAGGAAGGTGATTGCTGGGTATTCATTTTCCATCAAAGGGGAGATTATTGATGACCATTGTGGATATTCAACTTTGCTGCTTCAATTTAGAAATGCATTCTTAAAATTCCAAGGAATTCAATTCTATGCAAACAAACGAGCAACCTCTTTACTAAGTATGAGTCTCCCGCATTCCTACTATCATGGAGAAAACGGTCTCCATCTGCACAGCAGGATCAGCAACCACCCCAGATTTCACCCTCCAAGCAATGTGCTCATCAGGCCTAACTAAAATGGCACCTCCATTCATCATCTGACAGATTTCCCACCAAGAAGGTGATGACGATGATCTCTTAACTTCCTCGACATCTATGTAGTTCGTATAAGGCTCGAATGATGCCTTACTCCCACCCACTTGTTCATCAAAGGAACTTTGAGGCCACATGACACACACTTTGATTGGCACTTTGAATTGCTCCGCCACCTTGAAGGCAGCAACTGCAAGATCATATGACTCTCTCAATGGTGCAATGATGAGAAGGAACTCAAGTTTATCTCCACATACAAGATCCAAAGTAGACAATGTTCCCTAGATTAAGACTTGAGACTCGTAAGCAAAATGAATAAGGAATGCCCGATGAATTGCAAGAATCAAATGGAGACTGGACAAACCTTACTTGATGCTGCTTTCAACACCCTCACATTCATATGTGGCAATCGTGATCCTGGTTCTGAAGAAGGAATGTAGTCTCTTCTCCGACCAGTTGGCACTTCTGTTGTGTCCTGTGATTTGTCGCTAATCTCGGGAACAAGAGCGCCTTCAAGATACCTAATATCATCAATAGACATGCTTAATTGCACCAAACACGTACCATTTTGGTCAGAATGTGGGAACAAGATTTATCCTGCCTAAATAGATCAGATCCCGAAGCACCTCGGCTCACAAGATCAGGACCATTGATCTGATAGGTCCCATCACCAATACAGCATGTCTTGAATCTTCCAGTTATGAAGATCAAAATCACCAATGCCCAAAAATAGACAATTAAGAGAAGTTAATTTTCAAGGCAAAAAAGCCAAAGGTCAGATGCTATGCTATCAAAATTGAAATATTTACGGGCCATCGTCCAATGTGAGCTTGCATCAGGTGATGGTCAGGATTACCTAACCATGGGTCCCTCTTGGCCACTTAAAGAGTCAGGTCAAATCAGGGCCAATATACATGCCCTGATCGATTAGTAATAACACATACCTGTTTCATCAAGGTATCAGAAATTACATAGACCAACCTGAAACCAAGATCCTCTGCAGGAAACTGGAGTTGAAGGCTCTTCCCTTCATCGAAAATACTTTTCAGCTTGGCAAGCCTGGCAGATCCAATTGGGTTCTTTTCATTCAGCAGAGGTGGTGAGAGTTGAGCACGACCTAACGCAAAAATACTCTCCAAGACTTCCTTCTGCATTCCAGATGGTAGAATAGAACCAACGGCACTATTAATTACTCGATGTACTGCCAAACCAGAATGGAAAAGCACAATTTATATAACAAAGTAAAATGACTAAAAAGAATCACAACTAGAACAATGCTTAAGTATTTAGAATTAATTAAGTTGAACCCATCACAATTTCTCTAAATATTATGGTAGAACAGAGATGCACCCATCCTGCTATGCATTTGGCTTGATGCAAAAATCAGAAACCAAACTCGGTAGGACTGAAACTTTCAGCCTTATCAGCCCCAAATCATTGTTAGCACCAGGAGGCGTAAAGTTCTTTAATGAAACTAGTATCCACCTGTTATGATTCTTCTCTTTAACCAAATTCACAACAGAATAGATAATCCTCTTGTTCATAAAACATATTTCAACCAATGGCAAGACAAACATCCAAATACATAAACTGCATGGGATCTCTAAATTGTGAAATTGTGTATGACAACAGTTCTTACCTGAGTTTGCAACAGTTGGGTCTAGGCCAAGTGCAGCAGGAACAGACATGGCTGCCTTGAAGTTTTGAACGCTTAGTGCTGTATTGAAAAGGGCAATCTGGAAACAGGCAACGACAGAGATTAAGGATACACCTACACTTAAAGAAGAAAAGGAATAAAGAAAATATAAAGGAATATAAGTTATACCGGTTTACGCTCCAGTTCGTAAGTTCGAAGAATGGAAGGCGAAGCAATGCCATTTACTACAGAAGCTATTTTCCAGGCTAGGTTATGAGCGTCTTGGATGCCAGTGTTCATCCCTACCAATGAGCATCACTAGTGAACAAAGTACTTGAAATTTGAAAGAAACTAAAGATTAAATATCCAGAAGGTAACAACAAAATGACTATTGTATGTCATAGCCCAAAATCACAGGCTGTCCACACTCAATGAACAAAATTCAGAAGACAATGAAGATCATCAAATCTCCACAATTTTCTGCATGTGGCTTGTGATTATGATGGACAATATCAGTGGTTCTCATACTCCAGATGACTGCTCATTCACTGATGTTGCAGGTAACAAGCCACCATGCTGGCAACCCTCATGAGAAGTGCCAGTAGACCGCCTTTTTAAAAATATTGATGATGATATTCGAAGGTCAAAACAGCATTTAATGAGGATTGAGATGGCTGACTAAGGCATGCCATTTGTATTTTAGATTATCATAAATGCAGCATGCTAAATGTTCACTGAAGAAACAGTAGAGAACTAATGATAAGTTAAAACATTAACAGGAAAAAGGGGCAATTAACATGAATGCAGCATTTTAATGTTCATTGAAGAAACAGTAAACACTTAAATGCAAAGTAAAACATTAACACTGAAAGGGGACCATTAACTTATGCAATGGATAATTTGTCAAGGCACCACTTCTGTACATGTGGGTCCGATGACTACTTGATAAATACTACCGGTAAGATGGCTCCCAGAATGTACTGCCAACTACCCACCCAATAGATGTTAACCCCACAGCCAGTGGCTATGTCCTTACAGGCTCGATGAACCACAAACAGCATAGGGGCCAGCCATCTGCATGCTCTAGATCACTTATCCCTTGGCCCCACAAGCACACAGGTGGGTGCTTAGTATGCCGAATGTTTTAGGAGTTTGGATACTATGGTTCCTCATATAAAACTGACTCCAAGCAGGGCATATTTTCCTTGGTTCATGAAAGAGTTATTCCCAAATGCAACAGGCAAGGTCACCTACCAAAACCACCTGCTGGAGGGAACCGGTGAGCAGCATCACCAGCAAGAAAAACTTGATTATTAAAGGAAGCAAACTTCTCAGCAACTTCTGCATGCATAATCCATGGTTTTACATCTCTAACGTCAACATCGGCAAGCTCTTCACCGACCAACTTGAGAATTAATTCCTTGCACACCTACAACATGTGACATACTTTCAGCAATTCTCTGGTCAGAGAAATAATGTGACCATACTCCCTCAGAAATCTACTGGGTATAATAGAAAAGGCTGTATTGCTTACTAGCAGAGCAAGTTGGACATTAATGAGTAGAGTGATGGGATCTAAAATACTTAGTTGTAAAGTCAGAAGTGTATGAAGGTATCCAAGCCTAAAGATGCATTGCGGTTATAAACATTTTAATAAACTCTATATTACTGCTCTGAGCCTCCAATGGGTTGCTACTCCACAGAAAAGTAATGTCAATGAGCCACATGGTTTATGAAGGACGCCTTAAGAAACTTTAGTACCTTGGAACTGAAGTCTTCGAGATTTTGTTGAGGAGGATAGAATGGCATCTACAGCAAACACGAGAAAAAAACCAACCTCTTTGGTCAGGAAAACCATACATAAAAAATAAGTTCTTGAAATCCAAACAGGAACTGTCATACAATCCTGATTGCAGCAAATATATAGTTTGATGCACCCCAATATGCTGGAGATGTACAGGTATTATTGATCCAGGTTCCAGACTTCATTTGATATGCATGTCATTGGATTGGGAAGTACTAGAAGTATCCCAAGAAGGGAGATTCTAAAAGATTGATGCTCTGTCTATTTCTCATTGAATGTGGACAGCTACCATATCAAGAGTTCTGATCTTCCAGTATGGAATAATTTTAATTTCTTGATCAACACCAGATGAAATCAGATCAATAATAGCAATCACTGAATCATCAGAGAATTTACAGCTCCTTGATTTGTTAATCCAATACGTGTACGTCCCATATTAATCCAAAAGGTTGAAAAGATGGTAGGATCAGAGACACGAATCTGGCGATTCGTAATTGAATCATAAACAAATAGATTTGTACCTATTGAGGATCAAATATCAGCCGCAATGGGCGTATTTGCCGGCAGCCAAAACAATGTATATCAAGCAATATGTATTGTTTGAGGCAATACATATCGGTTATCGATGTGAATTGAAAATGAGGTAAAATAAATCCAAAAATCCAAAATATTGAAAAATGTTATAATTTTTTCTCGTTAATAACTAAGATAGAAGGGCATATCAGACCCCTTATTGCATGCAGATCCTGTATCATTGTATGATTATTAAATAACAGAACTGTTTCGTTGTATGATTAAATAACAGGACTGATATCATTGTAAGTTAGTAACCATGGCTCCACATTGTTGCTTGTTTCCCTCCAACATCTCTTAAACTATCAGCCTGTATCAGGCCCGTATCGGCCTATATTGGGCCCCTAGTAGCCCATATCGCCTACCTGATACACCTATTTATCGGCCGATACAGGTCGATACTAATATGAGAGATGACTTTTCTATTTACCAGGGAGGCCATGGCTGATACAGCTGATATTTTAATCCTTGGTACCTGTACAACGAATCCCATTAACAAATTTCCAATTCAAGTGTGAATGTAATGATCCAATACTTTACTATATTGAATTGGATGATTCAAGCAATTCATCTAGGTAGGAATGGCAACGGATAAATCTATAGTTAGTCCTTTTTAACTATTTTTATGTTTCCATTTTCAAAATGTTATTAGTGATTTAAGAAAACTTCTTAAAGTAAGAATTTGCAAGATTTTTAGGAGATTTTAAAGAGAATTAAAGAATAGATGTGCTAATAGAGCGTTCAATAATAGATATGACCTTTGCGCTACATTCTTTTTTCTTTTCGTACTTTTCATTTTTTTTCATCTTTAACTTCAAGCCACATCCTAACCATGCAACGTTGGTGATTTGGATTTAAAGAGGAAAAAATTTTGCAACAGGTTTTTTATGATACTAATGGTGATATCTTAAAAATATTCAACTATTGACACATATACGTCAATGATGATCTACATATTATTGTACCATAGTCTTATTATACTTCTATGAATGAAAAATAGGTAGATTATAAATAACTACTATTTTTAGTTATTTTATTTTTAAAGTATTCATTTATTAGGAAAAAAAAAGATCCTGCAATTCATAATTCATTGATTAAATTTTGACCACCTTGAACGTCTCCGATACAATTGACAACCATCAATTTTGGATGCTAATGTAAGAATTATAAGCTAATTATTTTCTTATCAATAAAAACTTTTGGGATCTCCACCCACACACATGCTCATCATATTAGTTGTACAGATTATTGACAATAGGTCCCATATGAATGGAACTCGGGCATCAGGAATCACAAATTCCTAAGGCTGAGATTCTACTGTACTGAATCATGCAAACATTTGGTACAGCCCAGGACCATGGTAATTCCTCAACAAACAATCTAAATTAAATATACATGATAACATCTGCAGATCTTTCCTCAAACAAAGGTATATCAGCTCAAGAAATTCAAATACCATTTAAGGGACTGTATTACCTGCAAAACAAATTCGCCTTGGTTGAGATCATGAGCCACAAGAACCCCTATAGCTTCCGGATTAAAAATGAAGAATAGCATTCCAGGCCTCTGATGCAGTAGGTATTGTCCAAGATCTCTGCTCAAGAAATGGATGCTAACAAGTTTTTGCAAGTCCCTTTCGCCTTTCATATTTATTCCAACCAGCTTTCTCACTGCACTTCCAGCACCATCTGAACCAACAAGAATGCGGCAATGGATATTTCTAGTTAGCTTTCTTCCTTCTTTAAGAAAGGAAGCCCCCACCATGACACCACAAGCAGTAGGTGTGATAGATACACATTCATGACCCATCAAAATCTTCCTCTCCCCTATGCTACCATTGCAAGGAACTTGAAAGCCATCACATGTATGAACATGGAAATTGAGGTTCTCTAGTTGCTTCAGAAGCAATCTGGTCAGTTTGTACTGCGAAAAGTGTGCAACGGAAACTGGGCTAGCCACTTGTTCCAAATCTGGAAAAACAACTGTAGTTAGTGAATCTTATGGCCATTTAGCTTCAACAGCCATTGCGAATCGGGCTTCAGAAGAGCCTCTAAAACATACATGACATGCTCAAATAATTTAGTATCACAATTCTTAATATAGTCATTGTTTTCCATTCCAATGCAAAGGCAGAGATACTCAAGATCCAGAATTGAAGTATTATGTTATAACAAAAACATATTCAGCTCCAGAAGTCAGAATTCAATCTGTAAGTATTGTAATATTCAGTAGTAGGTAGAAACCTTCCAACATGTGATTAAATATTGGTAAGATTTGAGGCATGGATAAATGCCGCAAGGTTTCCATCTTCCTCAAAAATATGGAAATAAAAGATAATCAGATCAAGGCCCATTAGTGGGGTAAATTCAAGTTCACTTAGGTGTATAGGGAGCTTGTTAAGCTTGACGAAGTTGATGAATTAGTTGAGGGCAATTACTTTTTAGATTTCCAATGGTCAGTTTATAATTCCTTTGGTCCATGAAAAATGGGGCAGACTGATTGAGAGATTTCACAAGACCGTCGCTTAGTCTTTGTGCTGCTCATGAGGGCAATAAGGTGGCTGATTAGTTGGCTAAAGATGGAGCAACTACTACTAAGCCCACCACTCTGCCAAAAGATGGAGCCATTCTGCCATTTTGTATAGTGTGATGTTCTCTCCTTGGTTTTGTACTCTTGTTCCAGTTTCATAATATTCTCAATTCACCATTACAGTACATGCACATGCACATGCACACATACGTGCATGCATGCACATGGGATTATCAAACGTGCAAGCAAACACACAAACTGATGCAAATGCAATCCAACATCAGGCCCAACTAATCCAGGCCCATAACTGAACCCAGATTTATCCAGCACGTGTGTCAGGGCTTGTATATCATTCTCAAGACTTGGAAATAGGTCCAGACCTGGTCCAACAGTCAACAAAGTGCTGCCAATCAGCAAGTTTCCCCATCTTCTCTTTCCTTCTTATATAATTCATCATTAGAATTCTTATGGTCATAGGACTTTCTACGTTTTAGGGATTTTAGTATGGAAACATTCCTTTTTAGTAGAGATTTCGGATTCGATTTAACAAAGAAACTACATATCATATATTCAAGGAGAAGGGTGTTCAATCTGAACTTGTAATTTTTTTCAATACCTTCAATAAGATCTCTTTAAATTTTCTTGATTAAGAAATTATTGTTTTGATGTCTGGTTGTTGTCGGTTCTCTTCTTTGGAATTTTCCAAGCCCTGCATAGCCGATGGATCCACTGGAGAAGGTTTTGTACATGCAGCCCTTTTCTTCAAAGAAATCCACATTGTTGGAATTTCTGATCAGTTACTGAGTTTCTGTAGGGTGGAAAGACCCAGTTAATTTATGCTACAGCCGAAAACAATCCAGTTCTTTCGAGTTGTGGCCCTTTTGACTGATTAGAATTGTGCCAAGTTGGTATCAGACAAGTCAATGGCCGAAGCATTTCCATTCAATTTCCATAATAGCTTCCAGTCATCTTCTTCCTCCTTCTACCTTCTTTTTTGTTCTTTTTCAAAAATCTCAAAGCCCCAATTACAGTCAAAACTCAATTGAAATTTCTATAGAAATTTGACTGTTAAAATTTTTCAAAAGTCAGCCCTATCAAATTCTTAATATTTACCCAAATTTATGCATTCCAAATTTTTCTTAAATCTGATCCTGAAATCCAACACCTATAAGTCTCCAATAAGTCCCTTAAACAATCTCTCTCGGCCATGACGTCAACATAAACATACCTTGACTCTGATTTGACTCTGATTGCAGGGTGGCAAGTATGCGTATCACTATCCCTCCAAAAGCAGCAAGACATGAAGGGTTGGAACAACTTCAACAAATGGCGTGCATTGACCTAAGTGTGAAACAGTTGTCTCAGAATGTCCAGATTGAACAGACAATAGCAACCATTCTATGCAAAATACGGATACACTTACTCAAAATGTGACAAGACTGACACATGCCATTCACAGTTTGTATGCACGTCTGATAATGTGGACCATAGATTGAACAGACTCACATAATGGTTTGTCAACCTGGAGTGTAACCAAACACTTGGGACCAAAGTTGGTGATAGAAGAAGATAGGAAAGGGTTCAGACTCACCCAATCCTTGAATACAAGAACGAGTGGCTCAAGATGATGTCATGAAGCAACGTCTTAAAACTCAGCCAAGTCTGAACAACTCGGCTAGGTCAACTCATGCAATTGAACACTTGTATGCAAGGTTTGATAGTGTGGACCATAGATTGAACAGACTCAAATAATGGTTTGTCAACCTGGAGTGAAAACAAACACTTGGGACTGATGTAAGTAATAGACAGAAGATTGGAAAGGGTTCAAACTCACCCAATCCTCGAATCCGAGAACGAGTGGCTCAAGATAATGTCACAAAGCAATGTCTTGAAACTCAGCCAAGTCGACTCAAACTCGGCCATCACCGAGTCGGGTTAGTCAGACTCGGGCGGTCCTACCTTAATAATAATAATAATAAATTTTTATTATTATTATTATCAAAATAAAAACATAAACCCTAATACTCAATCAACATAATAACCTCATGTTCGCTCAGATCTGAAGACCAAGTATCAATTACGCCTTTTAAAAATTAAAAAAGAAAAACATAAAGAAAAGAGATAAATTCCATTAAAAAATCTGAGATTTGCTCAAAATTGAAACCCTAGTTTCGGTTTTTCTCATTCAAAAATTTTAAAAGGGAAATTTTCAAAAAGGTATAAACTTTTGGCTCATTTTCAAAAAAAGTATATGAAGATTTGAATATTTCAAAAATGTAAAAAAGTTTTCCACAATTCTTTCAATCAAGTCCTCTCCATAAAAAAATTTTGAGAAATGACAAAAAAACCCTTATGTCATTTTCCAAATTTTCCCTTTAATAAATCAATTAAGAGAAAAGATCAAGTCCAACCCAAATGACCTAGTGGGGACCACTTCAGCTACCTTTATGCATTGATGATTAAAAGGGGCGTTTCCAAATGTCTTACCATCATGTATCTACAGTGTGGATGATCTGAAAGGGAAATAGGAGCGGATCATTGACATGACGCGTCTAACATTTGATCTAGGAGGGAATGATGCTAATGCAATCCAACATTACGGATAACCAATCCAGGCCCATAATCGTGCCCAGATTTATCCAACAAGTGCGTCATGGCTTGTGGCCTCATTCTCAAATCTCAATGCCTAGACATAAGTCTAGACCTCGTCCAACAGTCAACAAAGGGGTGCCAATCAGCAAGTTTCCTCATCTTTTCTCTCCTTTTTAATTAATACATCATTAGAATTCCAAGGGTCTTAGGACTTTCTATTTTCTAGGGATTTTAGTATGGAAATATTCTTTTCCAGTAGAGATTTAGGATTTGATTTGATAAAGAAACAACACATAATATATTCAAGAAGGGACATTCGACCCAAACTTGTAATTTTTTTCAATAGATTCAATGAGATCTCTTTGAGTTTTCTTAAGTTATATATTATTGTTGTGCACCAACATAGTTGGGACAGGGCTTTGATAATGATGATGATATATTATCACTGTAATTTACTGGTTTCTGTTGGTTCTCTTCTGTGGAATTTTTCAATCCCTACGAAACTGCCAGATCCAGTGAAGAAGGTTTTGTACTTGCAGCCCTGTTCTGCAAAGAAATTCAAGTTGCTGAAATTTTTGGAGAGTTTCTGAATTTTTGTAGAGTGGAGAAAGACCCAATTATGTTATGCCGGAACCAAAAACAGTCCATTTCTTTGAAGGCCTTTGGAGTTGCAGTCCTGAGTGATTAAGATTGCATCACAAGCACACACAAATCAGGTTATCTGGCACACATACACTTACCAGATTATCACACCTGCACACACATCGGATTATCAGACAGATGTGCATGCAAGCAAGCGCACATGCATCCACACATTTTTTTTTAATGGCTACATGCATCCACACATGCACACGCATCAGGTTATCAAACACATGCTTGCACACACATCAAGTTATCAGGTGCGGACACACATGTATCAGATTATTAGACTGTGACAAAGGTTTAAATTTTGAATTATTCAAGAGAAGTCAACACTGAATCTTAAATTCTAAATATTGTCATACTGGAAATGTACCAAAACTAGAATTCATACCTTGAGGTTGCATATGATCTACTGACCCAAAAATATAACCTGAGAGAGAGCTGCAGTATATAAACTTCCTCCACAAATCCACTGGTGGCTGCAACTTACAGATCTCCTCTGCCAGACCACCCATTTTGCGAAACACCTGCACAAATAGTATTAAATCGAATATTTTAAAAATTCTAGCAAAAAAAAAAACTTTTGAAAGGAAAAGATTCTAGCAAAATTTCCCGCCTAACAGTCCATTGATACATTGAGGAATGATTCAAAAGGTGGAGTAAGTACTCCATCAGTATAACATGAGCCAGCAAATTACTGTTCGACCTATGACGGTTAACAAAACTGTTGCCGAACAACTTCTAAACATAGAAAGATAGGTGGAAGAACAGGAAGATGTGTCATCATGCCTTCTTTGATGCTTAAACAAAGTACAGATATTATCAGAGGTAAAGAACAACCTCCATTGTTCGGTTGTTAATGAAGTGTGCTTGTGGGTGTTGAGAGAAAACCATACTTTTCTCCAAAACAGAACACTTGATCCCTACAAAATAACAACCTAAATTTAAAATCTCAAAAACATTACCTTCAGTGTGATTGGATGCATAAGCAAACTAAATGGCAGCAGAGAAAATGAATAATGGGGTTGCACCATTTTTTATTAACTTATCTTTTTACAATGATGACAAATCCCATAATTGCCAATCCAAGAACTTCAACCTGGATCAAGAATTAGCGTAATTCAATGTGGGGACTTTCCCACATATGAATTTAGTGGAGATAGCCTCAATATGAGCTTTTCCACTTTGTTGAATTGAATTGTTATAATTTTAGTTAGAATCCAAACATATCCTTACCTTAAAAATGAAAGTAAAACGATAAAAACATATAAATAAATAAAGTTCATGAACACAAGAAAGCATTATTAACTTGTTTAGTACAGACAAGTGAAACTTTTTTGCAGTCAATCAACCAAATTTGCACAATAGTGAAATTACAAGTTTGACCAATTATAATATAATAAAGCTAAGGGTTTTGGCTTTAATTTTGACCGACGGTTATATCCCCTTTATCTTGAATCATTGCAGTTCTAACTTCTATCCCAATTTTTATGCAACTTTCATTTCCCATCAGCTATCCCTTGCAAATTCCATTTACTCCACATTAACATGTAACTACTCATGTCTCATCTCTCTCTTTTCCCATTTCCCTTTCTTATGAAACAACTTCAATTCTCCAAATTCTCATTTGCCTTTCTAACCAAAACTACTCTTATTTCCTTTCTATCCCATGCAGAAAGAGGTACTTTCATAATCTTTTCTTTTTTATTTTTCTTTTAAAAAATAAAATTTAATTGTTTTTCCAATTTTTAAATTTACGGTTTTTCAATTTGAAATGCTACTGATATACCCGTGCTAAGCACTGGTTATTGTGCTAGTGACAACATTACCCAAGAAGAAATTACAAAAACTTTTCATATCCTTGAACAATTTTAAGTTAATGGTAAAATTCATACTTTTTTTAATTTACATCATAATCATCACAGCCTTGCCACATCAATCTAGGGGTGAAGCCAGCTTCAAGAGCTGACTTATTAAACAAGAAATGACCAAAATGCATATCTTTCTAATAGTGCCCAAAATGAGAAGCAACGATGAGTAGTAAGTGCACTTTGGGAATGTTCAGACTTGAGTAGGAGCTAAGTTATTAGAAGGAGTTGGATCCAATTTTGGAAAGATGTCTGCTCAAAAAAAAAAAAAAAATGGAAAGATGTGTGGGTTGAAGAAACTCTAGCTTCAAATTGACAAAGGCTGTATTCAGTATCAAATTTGTAGATGAGCAATGATAGAAGAATGCATCATTGAGTTGGAAGAAACAAAGTGTGGAATGATACATTTGTAGAGATCCTAATGAATTACAAAATTGAAGTCTGGAATGAAAAATGAATCTTCTAGAATTGGTGGTTTTCCCTATTGGTAGTATGGCACTAGAGCTGAGGAATTTGGATGCATTATCCCATAGGACCTTCCCAGCTAATGGTCTCGCATCCATATTGAGAGTTCCCCAAGTTCAGCAGTATGGGACTCCTTAGTATCCAGCCCCTCCTTTAAGGCAAAAGCATTTCGCTGGGCTAACAAAACTCTCATCCTATATCATTTTTATTAAATAAATAGATAAAAATGAATTGCCTAATAATTACTTTGTGTTTATCAAATGAAGAATCTGTTAGAGTGTAGACCACCTTCTCCTTATATGTCTGCACACTTAAATTGGAATATCATTAAGTTCTATCCTTTCCCCTCCCCCTTTTAAATTCTTAAAAGATTGTCTGTCCAGCGGCTTATTTCCTAGAAGGGAACATGTGATCATAAAAAATGGTACCCCTACCAATAGCATGGGGGATATGCAAGGAAGAAATCAGACTACAGTTTAAGAAAAACACTCATCTATAAAACCAGTGGTGAATACGATAGAGGGATGGTTCATGGTATCCTACAATGGAGCTTGAAAGGAAGGAATCTTTCAAAACCCCATCTATGGATCTTCAGCAGGAGGACAAGGGTTTTTGAACCATTTAGGACTGGGTGATTCAAGTAAAGCTGAATTCTTGGCTATTAGAGGAAAGCTGATACATGGGTCATTCAGGGGGAGATCTTTCATCAGAAGTGGGCTGCCCTGTTCTCTGGCTGACATCACAAAACAGATCAAATAGGGATGAGATCCCATAAGGATTTTTGTTGTCACCATGCCCATGGGCTTGTTCTTATTTAACATACTGAATGGGAGTACAGAAAATTCAATAACAGATAACCCCATCTGCCTTATTCCACAATTTACTACTGCCACTTGTACATTTTTAGTTTTCTACTCATCATTCAGAAACCTCAATATCACCTCGAAGCAGATGTAACTAAGCTAGTCAAAACAAAAGAAACGAGTAGAATCTATAAAACGATGCACCGATTTCGCCCAACTCAAATCCATATTATAAGAACCGCATTGGAACACCAAAATCTTCTAAAATTAGAGGACCCCAGATGGGGAAATCTAAGAAAGTACCTAATTTGGTGAGAAGTATGGAGAGGACAAGCCCAACAGGACCTGCACCCGCGATCAAGACGGGAAGGATTTCGTCATCTGCTACCATGTTTTGAGCATCTGAGAAGCTTCTCCTTGATCTAATCTCAAATGGGTATGTATTGGTTTTGATTGGAAAGACCCCATTCCATCTCCTGATTGATCTGAAAACCCCCATGAACAGAAAAATAGCTCAGAGAATGGCGTGGGAAGGAATTCCAAGGGGACTGCTACGAGGCTTTCTTTTCAAATCAAGAGAACAGATGGAGGAAGAACAGGTGCGGGAAACATGACTCACTACGTGGGGCCCACTGATCCAGTGATGTCAACCATTGATTTTTTATTTTTTTTTCAATTACATGAGAGGAATGGTAAATTATCCTAATCCTACACTAACACTTGCCTAATCTAGGCCCAGGGTGCTCCATTCCTTTGCTATGGTCTGCTTCCACCATAGTGCTCCACTATAGGGATCGCATTGGGTCGAGTTTAAATAGGGACTTGCCCTGACGTGATCCTATTAATGGTAGTTTTGGTAGCGTGTTGGAAGGATTCAGGTCAGGTATGGTTTTTCATGCATTAACACGAATTGGGTTCAGGGCGGGTTTGGGTTTTTCGGTGCACCAACGTGACCCGATCCATCTATCTTTACTTCATATATTGGTCAGTCCATTTCATTTCATCTGAGAGTTTAGGAGTGTAGTGGCAATGAAGGTGGAGATATTTACAGAGGTACGGATGTAAATGATTTTCATTCTCCGATTACCCGAAGGTTTCGACCCATTAAAAATTGGGTCTGGGTCTTTATATTAGGCCCTGATAAGTAAATGGGTCCGGGTCCATTTCCACCTTGGTTCAGACCCGTGGACTTAAGACCCGACATATTACCTCAATTTTAAAAAATCTCTCTTAAAAATCATATTTTTTTAATATCATTATCTATCTAGATCCGTTCCATATATAGTTATGGTTCTAATTCCGGAGCTAAGAAACCAGTTTCCAAAATGGTTCCAGGTGCGTATCCGGTTCCTCCTTCTTCTTAATGGTTCCGGTTCTGGGTCCATCATAGACTAAAACCGAAACCGATCCATTTATAACCCTATCCAGAGGTCTTGTTTTCAAATGCTCGTGGTAGGGATTAGGGATGGCAACGGGGCGGGGCGGGGCCGGAATTGGGCTGCCCCGTCCCCGCCCCGAAATTTCCTGTCCCCGCCCCGCCCCGCTATTCGGGGTATGGTAACATACCCCGTCCCCGCCCTGACATGCCCCGCGGGGCGCCCCGCCCCGATGTAGTACAATAATAAATAAATTTTGAATTGACTATAAAAAAAGGTAAATTAATTTATTTTACATGGTAAAAAGTACATGAATGATTCATCTATGTTATCTTTATGCCTTTAATAAAATTAAAAAAAATCTCCCAAAATAGAATAAAAAGATCTCCCCACATAAATATTTTATAAGTGTGGGGCACTGTTAGATTGTTTAAATTTTTTAAAATTATCTAAAATTAATAATATAAATTTTCCTTTTCCTGAAATTTTACCTATTTAAAGTGAGATTTTATTCTTATAAGATTTTCTCTAAGCCCTTGAAGGCCACTAACATACACTTGAAAATATCATATATGCTTTGAGACATTCTTTATAAAAAAAAAACAATATCTCTCTAAAATATCATGAACTCCATCAATACATGGTTTCACTCCATTTCTGGTATTGAACTGACTACATAATATATGTTCCAATTTTCCCTCAACAAGCTTACCCAACTTTCCATGGTGTGGGCCCCAACCATATGCATACCAACCACAGGTAAGAAAAAGATTGGAAGATCTTAACGAGAATCAAGTCGAGTCAAAATTATTAATAGTTGATGGTCAAATATCATTAAATCTCATTGATTTGGCAGGAACCTCACTTTAAGACCAATGAACTCCACTTACTAATAAAGAGGTTGATTACATATAATTAAAATTAGTATAATTTATAGTGTTGTTAGTATGATTAGAATCATATTAAGTTACTAACTATAATTTACTTTGCTATTATAAGTTACTATAATTTACTTTGCTATTAAAGCATGATCTATCATTCTATTATATATTTATATTCGTTTTATTTAATATGATTTATCTTGTCACAATTTAACATTATATATGATTAAAGTAAAATAAGCTTAGATAGATTTTTTTAACAACTTTAACTTCATTAAATTTGAATTAGAGGGAATGAGATCATATTATATGCTTTTATAATGTCTCATTCAATTACATGTTTAACTTTAAAAAAAGTCTTCAATCAATCTACTTAACCCTTAATAACAACATAAAATCAATATATACATTTACATATAAATATGTTTATTTATTATAAAAGAAATCTAATATATATTTATATTTTAGAGGATTATTAATTTCGGGGCGGGTTATGGAGCGGGGCATGGGGCGGTATTTCGGGGCGGGGCATGGGGTGGTATTTCGGGGCGGGGCGGGGCATGGGGCGAGGCAAGAGCCATACCCATCCCCGCCCCGCCCCGAATTCGGGGTATGGTTTTTTTTCCCGTCTCCGCCCCATCTAAGAGTCGGGGCGGGGAAAACCTGTACGGGGCGGTGCGGGTTAAAAATGTCATCCCTAGTAGGGATCCATTATTGATCCCTCTACCACTATCTATTGGGCCTAAAAGGATAGTATTGGATGGTCGTGATCTTGTTGGATTTTAGTCCATCACATCCAGCCTCCGGATCACTAAAATGATTGCCTAAGGGGCCCCACATTATAATATATGCAACTAAGGAACAAGGAATTGTATGTTTGCCAGGACCTAGTAACAAGTAACAACAAAGGTATGTTTATGGTCCGGGTTGGGCGGGCCAAAGCTATCTTATCCTGCGCCAGTTACTCATCCAGATTAATATTCATGCTGTAGACAGGTTCACAGGCCCCAAGTTTGGGCCGAACTCTGACCATTTACATATTGGATGCCCAATGTGCTACGCTGTCATGCCCCACAATTGTGACTCCCCTTATGAAGGCGATAATGAGTTATCTAGATTCCTACGCTTATAAGTCAAACACCGTCTTAACTCAACGTGAGGCTGTTTAAAACAAGAAGAACTTTGTTGTTGACCTAGGCCTAGACATTTCCATGGACTTACATATGAAGGCACGTTTGATTACATTAGCAAATTAGCCTCCTCGGTTTCAACCAAAGAAGAAGAAAAAAGACCCTCCTTGGAAGGAAAAGAATTTTCATGGGCTTATAAAAAAATAGTTAAATTTTATCTTTTTTCCTCGCAAAAAGTAGTAAGCAGCGAAGGCTCTAAAAGGAACATGCACCCCCGGACCCCCACAAGCTCAATTTTTCTGCAAATAAATGGGCCTTTAAGGACATGTTTTTGCAGTATCTACATAAATAAAAGTTCATAAACTTTCAATTGTAGTGAAACACCTTGCCTTTTCTTCTCTCACCATAGGAAACACTTTTCCTTTGATTTATAGAAAAGCAAACTCTTTTTTATGCTTTCTCATAGCCCCCACCCTTACTTTGACAGTACCGTGGTAAGTGAGAGTTAGAGGAGTAAGAAAAATTGTCGATTGATTATCTCAACTTTGACATTTACTTTTTTTTAATAACAAAAGCATCTTAGGATGTTTGGTTAAACACACTGAAAATAGCTTTTACGGTGCCTCAATATATTTCAAGTCCAAATAAATGAATTTTCACAAATTTGTTTATATTTATTTATTTTTAAATAAATGATGAACAAAGTGATTCCTGCATAACCTATTTGGAGATGCTTTAACTACTAATAGTGATAACAACTACTATCTACTTCTCTATTATTATGATTTCTTGTATCTGAATTCTAGCTTTCAGAATATAATTATTTCTTCTTTTTTAATTTTCATATTCGAGTATAATTGTAAATCTACTTGCTGCTAATACTTTCATTGGTTAAAGATGACAGTAAGAATATTCATAAATCTGCAACTTGGAAATCACAGAAATAAATAAATAAATAAATAAATAACCCAAAAAACATAACAAAATCAAAGAATAAAAAACAAAATGATAACTAGGTCTAAGCATTTTTGTTAAAAGACAAATAGACCCAAACACAATAACCCAAAATCAAAACTCAAAGAAATTAAGAGAAAACCGCCAGTTAATGCACTATTTCAAGTAGATTGTATGAAACCCCAAGTGGTGACAGCAAAAAGCAATTGGAATAGAATGCAACAGGCTTTAAAGCCTATCTTCTTTTTCAAACGGTAAAAAGAAGATAAGCGCATCTAGAGCTCAAAAACCATGGGACTCAACTAATTGTACTTTTTTTTCTGGTGCCCCAGCCAAGGAGGTTGGGCTTGAGAGCAAGGGTAGCACCCCACAAGTGGGAAGAGTGGCCCAAAAATGTGGGCAGAGTGGCATACCCAATCCCTGGAACTAATTAGGCGACTCGAAGGGTGACTCGATTCACCACCAACAGAGTCCAGGTCTCACTGGAGCTTGGCCCATTTTTTAAAACAGTTAATGGGCTATGATAAGATTTTTCTGGGCCTATACCCCATCCATGGTGGAGCCCATCATATCAATAAAACAAATTGTAAAATCGTGGGCACCACATGTATGTATTGACGTGGAGATGGAACTTCTATTATTTACCGGGTGGGATATGTGCATGTCAATTATCACATAATATGCCTCTGCAACAGAAAAGTGTCTGATGAACGGGGATGAACAGTTGAATAAATTCTATCACTGATGACTGAAAAGAAATTAAATCACAAATGTTCAACTTGATACATATCCATCATTTACCACATGGGATGTGTGCATGCCAACCATCGCACATCATGCACGTACAACACGCAACTGTTAGATAACTGGCCACCTGATGAATAGTTGGAAAAAGTCTAAAACAGGTGGAAGAGGCGAAATTAAATCACAAATCTTCAACTAAATACATGTCCATTTGAGATTTCAGAATCCAAGAAAAAAGAGGAAATAGAAAAGTTAGCTGGTAAGAGAACTGAGTTGAACAACAACTAGCCCAGAAGAAACTTCTTTGGCTTCAAGCAGCTGTTCATATATCCATTTCTTCTGCTCCTACTCGACCATCACTAGTTCAGAATGCTGCAAGAGAAAGGTGAAAATGAAAGGAAAATATATGCATGGAGAGATAAATGTTGTCATTGTCATTCATGAAACCATTTCATAATCCATTACCTTATCGAATCTTTTTGCCATCAATTTCAATACTTGGAATGTGGGATATGTCACGCCAGTCCTCTCCCTTATCTTTCTCAAGCTGGTTTGTTACAAGTGGACACTTGGTGATCCTTAACTCTTCAAGTGTGGCCTGCAGCTTTGGTAAAGACCGCAACTCGCGGCAGTCAGAGATGTTGAGGCTACGAAGTGATTTGAGTTGTTCAGGTCCGTGAAATAGAGACAGCAATTCAGTACATCTAGAGACACAGACACTTTGTAGCGCTTCGAGTTGCATTAACCCATCAGACAGAGACCTCAATCCATCACAGCTATCGACGCAGAGACCCCGCAGAGCCTTGAATTGTCCACAGCCATTGAATAAAGATGTGAATCCCTTGCAGGAGCTGATCATTATAGTGTGGAGCATTTCGAGTTGCCCCAGTTCATCAGGCAAAGAAGTCAATTTTGAGCAGCTTTTGATGTCTAGAGTCCGAAGAGCTTTGAGATGCCCCAACCCATCAGGTAGAGATTTCAATTCAGGACAGTCGTAGATTTGAAGAGTGTGGAATGATTCAAATAGTTTCCATCCCTCAGAAGAGAGCACTTCAAGAAATGTTTCCCTGATCTCTAGAGTCTTGAGAGCAGGGAGGTATGGTAATGACCGGGGGCATACCCTCTGTCTTACATTGTCTGAGAGACTCAAATTTTCAAGGAGTGGGAGTGGATTGGATGGAGTCCAAGTAAGTTCATTACAGTCCCGAATGACTACTTTCCTTAAAGTATTAGGGAGGCAGGTGGGCAATGCCTTCAGCTCGTGGCAATTGAAAATTTCCAACTCTTTAAGAGACGGCATTACCTCTCCATACCCTGTCAAATTCCATTTCTGCCAAGTCGACATTGAGTAGAAATAGAGCTCTTCCAACTTTGGGAATGCACTTCCTCTCACTGTATCATCACCATTCCCGTAAAATTCAACCCCCACTTCTTTTACTTCGTGAGCTCCATTTATTTTTAGGTATTTAAGCGAATGCAATTTCCCAAGACCTGGTAGTAGTCTACACTTTCTGCAGTCGTTCAGTGTGACTCTAACTAGACTAGAAAACTTTGAATCCTCCAACCAAGTGGGGAACATTGAACCCACATAGTTTATGATCTGCAACTGTTTTAGCTTTGAATGAGGTGGCTCCAGGCCTTCGAACACACTTCGCATCCTTGTCATCTCCTCAGCTCGTAACATTCCCCACTCTTGGTCTCTCTTGTCCACACAATGCAAAGACAGACTATGAAGGTTAGACTTCTCATTCAGCACTGATATTCTAGCCTCCTCATCGATTGCCCTCTCCAAATTTTGTATTTCTAAACTACCACTAAGAAGTTTGAGAGTTTTTAATTCTCCAAGATTACATCTTTTGGTCCCATCCCCTACAGGGAACTTGCTTAATGTTTTAAGGGAAGTCAGACTCCCTAGTCCATGTGGTAAAAACATGAGACGTGGAGTCGATTCAACTTCAAGATGCCGCAGGTTAAGCAGTTTCCTCATACCACTCGGCAGTGTACAAAGTTCTCCGCAGCCATTAAGTTTCAAAGTTTGCAGATTACAGAGATCAGTTACAAATTCAGGCAAATCTTTGATATGTGACTTACACAAACTGAGATACCTTAAATGTTTTAGTTTCCGTATTGAACTTGGCAAATTGTTAATGCTAGTTCCACTTAGATCTAGAGCTCTAAGAAATCTCACTTGATCGAATAAACTATCACGGATTTCCTTGATTCCCGACGCTCCAAGCAATAGGAGGGTACGCAATCTTTTGCCATTGCTCAGTGAAGATGGAATGAATGACTCATCATGCTTCATAAGTAATGATAGATGATGACAACCAGCAAAACGTGTTTCTGAACTTCCATTTTCCATTTCTGAATGTCCAATTTCCATGTTACAGTAGTCACCACTTGTGACAAATTTTGCAAGATCGTGAACAAGATCGTGCATCTTACATTGAACAATGATCCTGTCATCATCTTCCGTTGCATCTTGAAAGAATGAGTATTTCAGCAAATCATCAAAATACCTTTCACCAGTTTCTTCAATGTCTTCTTTCTCAGACATGTCTTCAACACCTTCTTCCCCAGATTTAATGATACCAAGAGACATCCATAACTTGACTATTTCATTCTTCTTCATCTCATGGCCTTTCGGAAATATTGAGCAAAAAGAAAAACATAATTTCAAATGGAGAGGCAATCTATAATAGCTCAATAAGAAATTGGGTAAAATGCCACATAAATTCCATTTCCATATGTCGATTTTTGAAAAGCGTTCCCAGCTCGACTTTTTTTTGTCACAACGCAAACTATTTCCAATGGCTGATACAACATGAGGTATGCCTTTGCACCTCTCTACAATTTTCTCACCTAACTCTGTCAGCTTACGACGATCATCCTCTTCCCATCCTTTGAATGCTTTGGATGCAAACAGTTTCCAACAATCCTCATTAGACAAAATGTCCAAATCATGAGTGTAAGTAGTCCCCATTACTTCCGCAACTTTACGATTACGAGTGGTAACCATAATCTTGCTTCCTTGGACAGCACTTGCAAGTGGAACCCTTAGTTTATCCCATAGTTCAACATCATCATTCCAAACATCATCCAACACAAGTAAAAATGGCATTTCACCAACAACTCTCCTAAGAGTCTGCTGCAAAGTGTTCAAGTCCGTGTCTGCGTTCGTGGATGTAGACTGCTGCAAAGTGTTCAAGTCCGAGTCCGCGTTCGTGGATGTAGACTTACTCATGCTTTCAATGACTTTTCTTGCAATCTTATTCACATCAAAAGGATCAGACACCCAGACCCAAATTATCCTCTTTTCAAAATATGCAATCACTTTCTCATCGTCACAAACTAGTTGAGCAAGAGTTGTCTTGCCCAATCCAGGCATTCCTACTATCGAAACAATGGAAACTGACTCCTGCTCTCGACTAACCAACTCATTAACGATACTCCTTTTAGCGCGATCTCTGTCAAAAATCTCCGATTTAATAATTAATGAACCAGTTTCTCGTGATTTCATCTTAGGTGAAAGCTCAACTTCCTCTGTTTTAACTTCTTTACAACCAATAGCAGTTTTTTCCAATGAAATTTCACCTAGTCTTTCTCTTATTTCCCTTATTCTATGTCCAATGTTCACTTGCTTGAAATATAGACAAGGAAAGTGTAAGCAAGGGCTTACCTTCCTCAAGCTACGAATATCATCTTCATATCTCTGTGATCTGAAAGCATCTATTCTCCATGCATCTAGTATGTCCTCAACATCATATACCACTTCTTTGAGTTTTTCCAGCCGACCTGGGATAGTCTGATCTGTCAGTTGCTGCCTCTCAGCTTTTACCAGCGCAGCTTGAATGTCTTTATATGTGCTGGAAAGTTTATCCACCTCTTTCTTGACTCCATTCAATAAGTGAAACTCATCTTTGGCCATGTCATACAACTCTTTCACAATAAATGACACAAGTGCATCTGCCATGCTATCTTTCTTAGAGTGCACAAAGAGAGATCTTTGCATACAGAGGCTAGAGCTACTTCGCTTGGTCCTGTGTTATATAGGCAATGGAACATCTATCAGCTTAAGAACCTGGAATCTTTCTTGGCCTGTTATAAAAGAAATAAGTAGTAGAAAAACATCATGTGCTATGTAGTATGTACCATCAATTGACCAAATAAATTTTACTAAAATAGAGAAAATGTGGATCCTTACTTCTTTCTAGTGTTAAAAGGATCCCCAGACATCCACTTAGGGGGAATCCTTGCGGAGAGATATTCATGTGTATCTATCCCTCACCATATTACAATAAGGGAAACATGGTGGAGCCGAATTTATGATCCGTCCGAATCTTCAACACACATGGGATCCCTTGAATTACACTAGATCCATCGAGTTTACATTGACCTGAACGGACAAGACGGTTGGATTGATAGTCAAATTTTTTTATTTAATATAAAGTTGTTAAATTCGTGGCCCACGGATGAAGGGGTTAGATGCATGTGATTGACCCCAAACTTGATATATGGGCCCATCCAAGTTGTCTATTTCCATCTCCCCCCAAGTCCAGTGACCAATGGGGCCCTAGGTGGGCCCCATCAAGGTTTTTCCTCACCATATAGTGAGAGATGGATGCACATGAATATCTTTATATATATATATAAGAGAGTTTTTTACAAAAAAAAAAAAAAAAAAAAAAAAAAAAAACCCTATATTTTCAAAAAACCTCAAAAAGGCCCATTTATTTTGACTTATTACTAAAACCCCTTTGATGAGGGTGAAACTAAAAAAAACAAAAAATAAAATGTCCAAATTTTTTGTTTTTGATGAATTTTTTTTTTTTAAGTTATGGTACTTATAATGAGTGGTTCCTCGATTGGAAAGTAAAGCTGGATTTAGCAATCTTTGCCACTCAAGAATCGATGAAGAAGATGAGGACTACCCTTACGATCCCACTGCAAGCGCCCCATCTCTTTTCTCTCCCTCTCTATATGTTTCGGTGTTTGTAAATGCCTCTGAGATGAGACTGCAGAGAAACAAATGTGTGAGAGGAAGAAGAGAGAATATGGGAAAAGAAATGTGTTTGTGAAGGGGATTTTGATTTTCACGGTTGGGAGCATACAACAAGAGTTCAATAACTGAGTTGGTTTTTAAATGGGCAATAACCTCAGCAATTTGAAAGGACCCCATTGGAAGGCAACCGTCGGGTCAGTGTTCACAATGCCGAAATAGACTGAATAGTCTAAATGGAATGGAGAAAGAAATGAGTTCTAAAGGCACTCTCGACCATTGATCAAAATAGCAGTTACGGCAGGTGTAGCGGTCAGTGGCCAAAACGCTACGTAGCAAGCGATACGTAGCGGTTACGGTGATACGTCGCGGTGTAGCGGTGTGAATTTTTTAAAGGGTCAAATTTTTCTTAATCTTTGTATAGCAAACAATATTGTATTTCTTTAGTGATTTGAAACCATATAAGGGTAGAGATAACTTTAGGAAAGACTATTGAGGAGAAGAAATAGGAAAAATAGTGTTTAAAACTAAAATTACTTAGCTCTATTAGGTTTTAGACTGTAGCGCTGCTATTTTCAAAATAGTGTAGCGGCCTTGACCGCTACAGCTGATAATGCGTAGCGGCCGCTATTTTGAACCATGCTCTCGACATGCAAAGAGAACCAAAGGTCTCCAATACCAATCAGATGATTACATCAAGGTGGATCATCGATTGGATCAGAGGCTTACTTGACATTTTGAAAATTAGCAATATTTATCTTTATGAGAGGCTTACTTGACATTTTGAAAATTAGCAATATTTATCTTTATGAGAGGCTTACTTGACATTTTGAAAATTAGCAATATTTATCTTTATGACAGATTGATGGTTGGTATGCTACCAGTTTCTGCAATGCTTCAGAAATAAGAACCCTCCAGTTAGTCAACAAAACTGTGAGGACCTGTTTGCCCTCCATCTTTTTTTTTAAAAAGTCAAAAAGCAACAACCTTTATTCACTAAAAGACAAAAAAAAAATAACTCCATTTCCCGATACAAAAGGTCAAAAATATTTCATCCCAAACAACTAAAAACAAATTACCATCATAACCCACTTATATTTTATTCCCTCTTTTTATTTCACTTCACTCCACTTTATAAGGGTGGAAGCGTCTCTCACCTTAAGACAGCGAGAGTTACTTTTATAGGAGCATTTCCCATATATATGCTCCTATGAAAGCATCTTTCACCTTACTATGAGAGATAAGGTGGGGGCCCTCACCTCCATATCCAATATCAACAACTTAAATGTGAGGGCCCCCACCCATCTATGATACCCAGATACGGCAACTCACCCATGGTACCCGTGCAGACATGGTACGATACAGATACGGGTACGGGATACCGCAAGATACAGTAGGGATACGGTGCAAAAAAAAGGGGGATACGGTTGTATTGTATTTTATAAAAAAAAATCGAAAATAACGGAAATCCGTCTTCCCGACCACACACAACCCCACCCATTCTCTGTCGAACCCCTTCCCCTTCACCTCCATCACCTAAACACAGAGAAAAAAAAGAAGAAGAGGAACAAGGAAAAAGAAAAAAAAAAAAAAAAAAAAAGGGAGCTTACCAGCACCGATGTCACCACGGCATCATCATCACCTCCACCATCATCGTCGCCGCCTCCAACATCGTTGTCGCCTGCTGCTGCTATCTTCTCTCTCCCTTCATCTCTCTTATCGTTAGGGAAAAAAAGAGAACAGAGAAACGAGGAGACGAATGCTTGTTTTCTTTTTCGTTTTACCTCTCATCTCATCTCATCTCTCTGTCTGTCACGTGGGTCTCTTAAGTGTGTCTTTCATTACCATTTAAAACCGTGTCTCCCACTCTTATTTCAAAGTGAGCCAAGGCCCATGTATTCCCCACTCCAATTTCAAGTGAGGGCCCATCTTGTGGGCTTCAGATTGAGTCAAGCTCAGCCCAGCTATAATAAACCAAACCAAACCAAACCAAGCCTTTTCCCACTATGTGGGGTCGGCTATATGGATTTGACGACGTCAATCAAATATGTTTAGGGCCATGTCCTCCGTTAGATCCATATAGACAAGGTCATGTTTAATAGTTTCTTTCCAACTTCTCTTGGGTCTCCCTATCCCTCTCCTACTCCGGACAATCTCTATGCCTTCACACCTTTTAATAGGTGCCTCCGTTGGGCGCCTTCTAACATAGCCGAACCATCTCAATCGATTTTCTCTCATTTTATCTTTAATTAGTGCTATTCCTACTTTGCCTCTAATCTCCTCATTCCTAATCCTATCTCTCCTTGTGATCCCGCACATCCATCTTAGCATTCTCACCTTACTATGAGA
This sequence comes from Cinnamomum chago, assembly GCA_038049695.1. Taxonomy (NCBI): domain Eukaryota; kingdom Viridiplantae; phylum Streptophyta; class Magnoliopsida; order Laurales; family Lauraceae; genus Cinnamomum; species Cinnamomum chago. The sequence goes on along the minus strand of CP142462.1, from coordinate 20,115,644 downwards.
GATAAGGTGGGGGCCCTCACCTCCATATCCAATGTCAACAACTTAAATGTGAGGGGCCCCACCCATCTATGATACCCAGATACGGCAACTCACCCATAGTGCCCGTGCAGACATGGTACGATATGGGTACGGGTACGGGATACCGCAAGATACGGTAGGGATACGATGCAAAAAAAAACGGGGGGGTGGATACGGTTGTATTGTATTTTATAAAAAAAAATCGAAAATAACGGAAATCCGTCTTCCCGACCACGCACAACCCCACCCATTCTCTGTCGAACCCCTTCCCCTTCACCTCCATCACCTAAACACAGAGAAAAAAAAAAAGAGGAACAGGGAAAAAGAAAAAAAAAAGGGAGCATACCTGCACCGATGTCACCACGGCATCATCATCGCCTCCACCATCATCGTTGTCGCCTGCTGCTGCTATCTTCTCTCTCCCCTCATCTCTCTTATCGTTAGGGCAAAAAAGAGAACAGAGAAACAAGGAGACGAATGCCTTTTTTTTTCGTTTTACCTCTCATCTTATCTCATCTCTCTGTTTGTCACGTGGGTCTCTTAAGTGTGTCTTTCATTACCATTTAAAACCGTGTCTCCCACTCTTATTTCAAAGTGAGCCAAGGCCCATGTATTCCCCACTCCAATTTCAAGTGAGGGCCCATCTTGTGGGCTTCAGATCGAGTCAAGCTCAGCCCAGCTATAATAAACCAAACCAAACCAAGCCTTTTCCCACTAGGTGGGGTCGGCTATATGGATTTGACGACACCAATCAAATCTGTTTAGGGCCATGTCCTCCGTTAGATCCATATAGACAAGGTCATGTTTAATAGTTTCTTTCCAACTTCTCTTGGGTCTCCATCTCCCTCTCCTACTACGGGCAATCTCTATGCCTTCACACCTTTTAATAGGTGCCTCCGTTGGGCGCCTTCTAACATAGCCGAACCATCTCAGTTGATTTTCTCTCATTTTATCTTTAATTGGTGTTATTCCTACTTTGCCCCTAATCTCCTCATTCCTAATCCTATCTCTCCTTATGATCCCGCACATCCATCTTAGCATTCTCACCTTACTATGAGAGATAAGGTGGGGGCCCTCACCTCCATATCCAATGTCAACAACTTAAATGTGAGGGCCCCCACCCATCTATGATACCCAAATACGGCAACTCACCCATGGTACCCGTGCAGACATGGTACGATACGGATACGGGTATGGGATACTGCAAGATACAGTAGGGATACGGTGCAAAAAAAAAAAGGGGGGGGGGGGGGATACGGTTGTATCGTATTTTATAAAAAAAAAATAAAAAATAACGGAAATCCGTCTTCCCGACCACACACAACCTCACCCATTCTCTGTCGAACCCCTTCCCCTTCACCTCCATCACCTAAACACAGAGAAAAAAAAAAGAGAAGAGGAACAAGGAAAAAGAAAAAAAAAAGGGGAGCGTACCTGCACCGATGTCACCACGGCATCATCATCGCCTCCACCATCATCGTCGCCGCCTCCAACATCGTTGTCGCCTGCTGCTGCTATCTTCTCTCTCCCCTCATCTCTCTTATCGTTAGGGCAAAAAAGAGAATAGAGAAACAAGAAGGAGACGAATGTTTTTTTTTTCCGTTTTACCTCTCATCTCATCTCCTCTCTCTGTCTGTCACGTGGGTCTCTTAAGTGTGTCTTTCATTACCATTTAAAACCGTGTCTCCCACTCTTATTTCAAAGTGAGCCAAGGCCCATGTATTCCCCACTCCAATTTCAAGTGAGGGCCCATCTTGTGGGCTTCAAATTGAGTCAAGCTCAGCCCAGCTATAATAAACCAAACCAAGCCTTTTCCCACTAGGTGGGGTCGGCTATATGGATTTGACGACGCCAATCAAATCTGTTTAGGGCCATGTCCTCCGTTAGATCCATATAGGCAAGGTCATGTTTAATAGTTTCTTTCCAACTTCTCTTGGGTCTCCCTCTCCCTCTCCTACTCCGGGCAATCTCTATGCCTTCACACCTTTTAATAGGTGCCTCCGTTGGGCGCTTTCTAACATAGCTGAACCATCTTAGTCGATTTTCTCTCATTTTATCTTTAATTGGTGTTATTCCTACTTTGCCCCTAATCTCCTCATTCCTAATCCTATCTCTCCTTGTGATCCCGCACATCCATCTTAGCATTCTCATCTCCACAACTTCCATCTTCTTAACATGATTATGCTTTACTACCCAACACTCTAATCCATATAACGCTGGACGTACCGCCACCTTATAATACTTTCCTTTAACCTTGAGGGGGACTTTCCGATCACATTAGACCCCCGAAGCACTCCTCCATTTGGTCCACCCAGCCTGAATCCTGTGACTTACATCAGTATCAATCTCTCCATCCTGTTGCACCACAGATCCAAGGTACCTAAAGTTTTCTTTCTCTACAATCTTTTGTGTCCAAACTTACTTCTAAGTTACCAGGTGTCCTACTTTGACTAAACTTGCATTCCATATATTCCGTCTTGCATCGACTTAGCCTAAACCCTTTTGTCTCTAACGTTTTCCTCCACAATTCTAGCTTAGCATTCACTCATTCTCTCATCTCATCCACTAAAACAATGTCATATGCAAATAGTATACACCACGGCACCCATCCTGAATATGTCTTGTAATCTCATCCATAACTATGGCAAACAAGTACGGGCTTAACGCTGAGCCTTGGTGTAGACCAATCGTGATAGGAAACTCTTTAGTCTCTCCGCCAGTCGTTCTTATAGATGTCACGGCTCTATTATACATATCATTTATCGCCTCAATATATGCGACACACACTCTTTTCTTTTCCAGTACTCTCCATAGAATCTCCCTAGGAACTTGGTCATAGGCCTTCTCTAAGTCAATGAACACCATATGTAAATCTCTCTGACTTTCTCTATACTGTTCCATTAACCTTCTCAGGAGAAAGACAGCCTCTATGGTTGATCTCCCAGGCATGAAACCAAATTGATTCTCTGAAATGTTTGTTGTTCTTCTTCGTCTTCTCTCAATAACTCTCTCCCAGAATTTCATTATATGGCTCATCAATTTAATCCCCCGGTAGTTTGCACAGTTCTGAATATCTCCTTTGTTCTTGTATATGGGTATAAAAATATTTTTCCTCCATGCATCAGGCATCTTCTTGCTCTTTAGCACTACATTAAAAAGCTTTGTCAACCAACTTATGCCATCCTCCCCCAAGCACCTCCAAACCTCAATAGGGATATCATCTGGTCCAACCACTTTCCCATTCTTCATCCTTTTCAATACTTCTTTAACTTCTTCCCTACTGATTCTCCTATAGAACATATGATTCGATTCTTCCCTAGAAATGGTAAGTTGCCCTAATTGTATGTCACTACTACTGCTATCGTTAAATAACTTGTAGAAGTAGTTCTTCCAACGCTCCTTTATCTCCTCATCCTTTACTAATACCTTTTCATCCTCATCCTTAATGCATTTAACTTGGTTTAAGTCCTTGGTCTGCCTATATCTGGCTTTGGCAAGCTTGAATATCTCTCTTTCGCCTTCCTTAGTGTCAAGTTGCCTATATAGCTCCTCAAAAGCCTCTGTCTTTGCTTCACTAACTGCCTTTTTGGTTTCTCTTTTTGCTTCTTTATACCTCTCCAAGTTCGCTTCATTTCGATCATTTTGCCAAGTTTTAAAGCACTCTCTTTTAACTCTTATCTTGTCTTTGACGGCCTCGCTCCACCAGCATGCCTCTTTTTGTGCCGGAGCACCCCCTTTGGATTCTCCTAAGACTTTTTTCCCTATCCTCCTAATACACTCTGCTACCTTATCTCACATATTATTTGCACTCTCATTTACTGCCCAAACGTCTTCCTCTAGTACTTTTTCCCTTAATGCTAATTGCTTATCACCTCTCAAGTTCCACCATTTGGTCCTTGAGCATCTATACAACTTCTTTTTTCTAGTCCACCTTTGTAGCTGCACATCTATGATCAACAACCTATGTTGAGAAGTCAAGCTCTCCCCCGGTATAACCTTGCAATCTTTACAAGCTAAGCGGTCTCTTTTCCTAGTTAAGAAGAAGTCAATCTGTGTCCTTGAGGAGCCACTCTTATAAGTCACCAAATGTTCCTCTCTTCCTAAAAAAGGTGTTAGTTACCATGAGCTCATAAGCCACTAAAAACTCCAAAATATCCTTCCCTTCTTCATTTCTATTACCGTATCCATGTCCCCCGTGTACTCCTATATATCCATCTATGCCGCGTCCTACATGACCATTCAAATCTCCACCTATGAAGACCATCTCGCATTGGGGTATCTCTAGTAGCACTCCTTCTAAGTCTTCCCAAAACTTCTCCTTATGTCCATCTCCTAAGCCCACCTGGGGGGCATAAACACTAATTACGTTCACTATCTCTTCTCCTAACACTAACTTAATTGCAATAGTCCTATCTCCACATCGCTTTACACTAACTATATCTTCCTTTAAGTCCTTGCTTACCACTATGCCGACCCCATTCCTCGATCTATTAAGTCCCATTTACCATAACTTATACCCAGTCCTCTCAATCTCTTTAGCTTTTTGTCCCACCCACCTTGTCTTTTGCAAGCAAGCAATTGCAATTCGCCTCCTTTCCATTGTATCCATCACTTCCATAAATTTCCCACTGTGGCTCCCAATGTTCCGAGTACCTAATCTCAGCCTTCTATTTTGGACTAGCTTCCTTACCCCCCACACTCGTCCCAAGTGTGAGGACCCTTGCCTGTTTAGCACTGCACCCGGGTGCCGATGCAGAGGTCCTTGCAACCTTTTCACTGTACTCGGACCATACAGCGCGTCGCTAAGTAGGGGACGCCCCCACGAAATTTCATTAGGTCTCAAATCCATAAAGAAATCCAACTGAGTATTGTGCTGGCTGTCGGCTACCTAACGCACAACCCTCCTCAGCCTAGCTATAATAATAATAATAATAATAATAATAAATAAAAAAACAACAGCAAAATAAACATCTATTTACTCTAGATTGATAGCTCCAGCAAAATAAATATATATATATATATATATATTTCATTTAAAATAAACTCCCAATTAAATATTTATATTTAGATATAAATATATATTTCTAAAAATGCCGTACCCGTATCCATATCCTAAAATTTTGAAGTTGCAGACGCTCGTTCCCGTGTCCCGTATCCGTACCCGTGTCTGTATCCGGGCATCATAGCCACCCATATCTCTCACAGTAAAGTGAGAGATGCTCTCATAGGAGCACTTCCCATATAAGGGAGGTGCTCATATATATGGGAGGTGCTCTTATGAGAGCATCTCACCTTACTGTGAGAGATAAGGGTGGGGGCCCTCAGCTCCATATCCAATGTCAACAACTTAAATGTGAGGGCCCCCACCCTTATCTCTCACAGTAATGTGAGATATGCTCTCATAGGAGCACCTCCCAGTAAGGTGAGAGATGCTCTCAGTGATAAGATGGGGGCCCTCACCTCCATATCCAATGCCAACAACTTAAATGTGAGGGCCTTCACCCTTATCTCTAACATTACGGTGAGAGATACTCTCATAGGAGCACCTCCCTATATATATATATATATATCTGTATATGCGAAATGCTCCTATAAAAGTAACTATCACTGTCTTATGGTGAGAGACGCTTCCACTGATCACCAGGACTAGGGGGATGGAAAGAGACATCTTTGATGGGTTCATCTATCAAATTTGGGTTCAATTCAATGCCTTTAACCCCTTGATTCGTAGCCCACAAGTTTAACAGTTTATACTAAAGAAAAAAATTGACCCTTCGATCCAATAATTCGGTCCGTTCAGATGGTGCAAACCATGGGCCCCGGCATAATTCAAGGGGGGCACATGTGCGTGGATGATTCAGACTAGTTATAGGTGCGCCCCATCATGGTCTCTCGCTGTAAGACGGGTGAGAGTTAACTCTAGCAGGAGCATTTGGTGATAAGTGGGGCCATCATGGTGTCTCTCACTATAAGACACCATTATGGGCCGTCTTTGAGCGAGAGACACCGTGATGGGGCATACCTATCACCAATCCTAACCATCCACATAAACAAGACTCCCCTAAATTATGCAAGAGCGCATGGGCTTGCACCCAGACCCAGCCACTGGATCAAGGGCTAAAAAAATTTTCATGGACCACGACTCAACGGGCATGGATAGAATCCAAACTTGATGGCTGGGCCGATCAAGGATGGTTCTTTCCATCTCCCGGTCCCATGATCAGTAGGCCCATCATGGTGTCTCACCGTAAGTGGTAAGAGTTACTCTCACAAGAGCGTTTCCCATATATATAGATATATATACCATTTTTTATTTTCTTCTAAGCTCGATTGGACAAGTTAACGTAAATATGAAATACCACCAATGTCAATGTCAAATACCGGGTGATAAATACTCATTTTCCCTAAGAAAAACCGGCAATGTGAAATTAACATGATACTAGAAAAATATGCCCATGCAATATAATTTATAATATTAAAAATAATAGATGTTTCTACAAATATTTAGTCTGAATTATATTGAGATGGTAAAAACCATAATTAAAATTAAAACCTATAATACTAACAAAAATATATAGTTGGTTAACTTAAAAAAGAGAGCACATTAATTAGTTTGTTCGAAATCAATTGAATATTTTACTTCAAACATTCTTTTGAAATCAAAAGAATGAACCTATAATAAAAAAATAAAATTGATAAAATACCACAAAAATACAACATGAGAAAGAAGGCCTATAGACAATCCAATAATAAAAACAACATGGAAGAGACAAATAAACCCATGGAAACCTAATACCTAAAAACCGGAAATTGAGAAAAAAAAAAAAACATAAATCCATAAAAACCTATCATCATGGAAACCGAAAGAACCCATCAAGCTGAAATAATAATAATAAAATAGAACTATTCTAAAAAAAATAGAAAATAAATAAAAAAAGAAAAATGTATAGAAATATGAACAATAATTAAAAAGAAATTAACAAACCCATGAGAAATCAATACAAGAAAAAACTGAAACTAAAAAAAAAAGTTAAAAAACCATCAAATGTGATGACGACAAAGACAACATGAGGTTGGTTAGTTGGTTGGCAAGCTAAATATCACCCCCTACCCAGGGAATGCCACTCTTCCTACATTTGTTGCTCCTTTTCACATGTGGGCTGCCTTCCCACTTGTGTGGGCTACGTTGGGTCCCAGCCCCTTGATTGGGGTAAAAATTAATAATAACAAAAAAACAACAAACCCATAATAAAAAGCAATAAAAAAATCAACATAAAAACAAGAATTCATAAAAAAAAAAAAAAAACAAGAGTCATAAGATGTGCCCTTGCTAAATTTTTATGATACTAAATATTGATAAAAATATTTAAAACTTTATAAGTTAAAACGACATGACATGATTAATCAAGCCTTGCATAAACAAAACATAGAGAAATAAATCAAAAAAATAGATCTGATAATGATCAAAAAATAATTTAAATCATTCAAAATTAAAAAAGAAAAAGCATCCCACCCTTTATTATTCAACAATCTAATTTAATCGAATCGTCATTCTTCCAGCAATCATAGAACAAGCATTAATTGAAATCAATCACATAAAAATGAATAAGATTTCTCTCCCTTTATTGAACAGTTGCAGTATAAGATTTCTAAAATCAATCAATCCCTAATGTGAAGCATTTGGGAAAACCATAAAGACAAACAACAAATGAAGAAGATCTAGAGTTGTTGCAAGAATTGGCGTTGGTAGTAGTTGCAATGAGAGAGAAATAAGAGAGAACATGGGAGAGGAGAGAGGTAAGTCTCTGTTGTAGAAATAAACTACATCAGTAACTCTAGCTGGGTATTGATTTCTCTCATTATTTTCTTCTCCATATAAACTTTTTTTAGAATATGAGATGAACACAAAACAAACATATGGGAAGTAAATTTGAAATCTTTTCAAATTTTAGATAAATGAGATGTTGGGCAAGTTCAACCCAATAGTACTACTACATTGAGAACTGTCCTCTAATGATGGGACCCACCAGAAATTTATAAATGAAAATCTTGAGCAGGGCCATCTTATAAAAGATATAAACTGCTATCGCATCCTTTATGGGCCATGACAAAATTTCATAATATTAATAGTTGATACCTCATCAAATCAAATTTAAAAAAAAAACAATTTCTCAAGTAGAGCCCACTTATAAAAGATAAACTGCTTAAAATGCTCCCATCTTGTGAGACCATAACAATATTTCACAACATGACTAGCTGATGTCATGTCAAATTAATCAATACAAAAGAGTTTCTCAAGTAGGGCCTACTTATAAAAATATAAATAGCTTGAAAGATGCTTCCATATTGTGTGGTTATTACAAAATTTAACAATATAGGTAGTTGATAACACATCAAATTAATTACTACAAATCAATTGGCCCACTTATATATAAAAATAAGAATTGCTTAAATTTTCTCCCATTATTATATATTATAGGTGTAGGATCCGATTTTGAAATTGGAGTCCGATTTCGCAATTATAGGTAAAGGATTCAATTTTGAAATTGAGCTCTAATTTATTATATATTATAGGTATAGGATTCAATTAATATATATTATAAACGTAGGATTCGATTTCGAAATTGGGGTCCGATTTGCTGATCGATTGCAAAATTGGACTCTAATCTCAAATCAATTTGAGAAATTGGATCTCAAATCAATTTCAAGAGATAAGCTCTATCAATCAATTCAGAGTCCACTTTTGTTAAGCTTCTTTATGTGAATTCAAATTTTAATATATATCTATTATGGATAGGTGTTTAAAGAGTTCAGATGAAAAAATCCACCTTGCTCAGTAACTTTATTCAACCAAGTTAAAATGAGTCTTCTTTAGGTGGATTTAGAATTTTAATATATCTATTATGGTTAGTAATTCTTTAATGTTTGTGATTTTTAAAGGTGGATCATTGATAGTGATTTATACATATGGGTTCCACATACAATAAACTTTTTTAAAGTGGGCCTCATATTCTAATTCCTAAAGACGGGGTCACATGCAATTTTGCAAATGTTAATTTACATAAGACTTGAAGTTTCATACTCATTTATATAAAAAGTAATATTTATTTTGTATAAATGTTGGGCTGAGCTATGCTTCGAACCGTAATAAATGGTATATTTATCTGTTTTACATTTATTTTCATATTTGTTTGTTTTATATTTATTTTCTCATTAATTAATATCTCATAAAATAGCCACAAATTGGACGTGTTTTTAGTTCTGGGCCGGGCTTAGCACGGGCATGCTTTGCTAGTTATTATATATTATAGAGACGTAGGATTTGATTTTGAAATTGGAGTCCAATTTGCTAATCAATTGCAAAATTGGACTCCAATCTCAAATCAATTTGAGAAATTGGATCTCAAATCAATTTCAGTTTTTTTTAGAGAAGAGATAAGCTCTATTAATTCAACTGACGTATCCAACTCAAACCCAAACTCTCAAGTCCTACAATTCCTCACTCAAACTCAAACTCACAAGTTATATAAGTTTTCAACTACTTAATTGCATTGCCAAAGTAAAACTAATGTCGGAAAGAGTCTTCGACTACTTAAATATTAGTGCAGATTTATTCCTTTAGAAAAAATCTCATTTACTGAACCCAATCTATTCCAAGTTTTTTTTTTTTTTTTCCTTCTTTAAGTTTAAGGTTTTTTTCCTCAACAATACAACTTTTTTTCTCAATAGCTTCGAGTTCCATCCAAGTACAATTTAGTTTATGTTTTTTCGTTTTTTTTTTCAGGGTGCAATTTAGTTTATGTTTTTATTAACAAGTGAATGATTTTGTGTGATTAAGATTTTTATTGTTCTGTGTTTATTTTCTGGGATAGATTTTGCAGCATATGTTATGTTTTTTTAATTGTTCAATGTAATGATTATGTGTGATTAGGATCTAAGTAGCTTCAAGCTCCATCTAGGTACAATTTAGTTTATGTTTATTTTTTCTTTGTTTAGTGTAATGATTTTAGTTTATGTTTTTTTTCTTTTGCTCAAGGTACGATATAGTTTATGCTTTTGTTTTTTGTTCAATGTAATGATTTTATGTGATTAGGATTTTTATTGATCTATGTTTATTTTTCAGGTCAGATTTTGCCTCATATGTTATGTTTTTTTTTATTATTATTATTCAGTGCAATGATTTTATTTTATATTTCCTTTTGTTCAAGGTATGATTTAGTTTATGTTTTCTTTTTTTTCTTATCACGTAGGTTACATTATTTTTATTGTTCAATGTAATGATTTTGTGTTATTAGGGTATTTATTATTTGTAACTGATAATTGTTTTCAATTTTTTTGAAACAAAAGTTTTATTCTTCTTATCATACATGTTTTGATTCTATATCCCTGTAACTTATTTTCTGTTGATGAATGGTTGATTGTTTTTTATTTTTTAATGCAAGTCATAAATAGCTTTAAAAAAACATATGTTTAATTTTTTATTGTTCACTAAATTTTATTATTTTGTGTATACTTTTAAGGTTAGAATTTGCCTAAAATTGTGCAATTGGCTTCTTTTCTAATTAAATAGTCATGTCTGCCCAACCTAATCTAACTCTAAATCCATCAAAGTCAAACACAATCTATTCCAAGTATCAGATTTGATATCTCCTCCCTTTGTTATTTTTTTTTCCCTTTCTATGTATTTTTTTGGTTTCTTAACGATTTTTTTTTTTTTTTTACTTTTTACCATTGTTCTGTTTTATTTTTATTATTTCCACTTTTGATAGGTTCTTTTAGTTTCCTTGGTGATAGGTTTTCATGGATTTATATTTTTTCTTTTATCTTTTTATTTCGAGTTTTTGTTTTTAGGCATTGTGTTTCTATGGGTTTATTCGTTTCTCTAAGTTATTTTTATTATTGGATTTTCCATGGATTTTTATTTTCATGTTGTATTTTTTGGTGTTTTTATCACTTTTATTTTTTTATTATGGGTTTATTCTTATGATTTCCAAAAAATATTTGAAACAAAATATTCAATTGATTTCAAACAAATTAAAGTACACTCATTTTGAAATTAATAAACTATATTTCTTTGTTATTTTTATAGGTTTTAATCAAGATTGTAATTTTTACCATCTCATTATAATTTAGACTAAATATTATTTAAAATTTTAATTATTTTTAATAGTATAAATTATCATGTTTTGCTAGTTTTGAAATTAAGCTCTACAATTGATTGAGAAATTAGCTTTCAATTTCGCAATTGATATTGTCTGATTGAGATATTTTGATCGATTTAAAGAGACCCATGTAAAAAAAATCTTTTCAAAGAGTTCAATCTAAATATGAGAGATTCTATCTCATCAAGTTAAGCTAAGGAGAACTCTTTTGATAAACTTCCAAATCCTTATCCTATCCTAAAATCTCTCTACAATGGAGACTTTAATAGCACCTATGGATATTGCAGTAAGTGAGCTCTTTTGAATTTGAAAAGAAGATCAACGCCATCGATGGGTTTTGATTCTCTTTTTAAGGCTGATGGGTTTAGGTAGATTTCCCTTTCTTCAGTTTCTATTCAAACATGACCTAATATTCTTTCCACTTTTGTATTTTTTTTAAAGTGGTTTTGGTGATTTTATTTTAAACAGATGAATTTTGAAAAACTTTCTAGAGTTTCTGATATTGGGATCTATGCATCTACGGAGAAATTGAAGGAAAAGGTCGGCGGAGAGAGATGGAGGAGTTGCAGGAAAAAGAAAATAGAGAGAGCAATGAAGCATTCGGTTGCAGGAAAGAAATTAAAGAGTGATACCTGGAGCTACTGCTTCTTCATTATTACTTTTCCGCTTCCCACTTCTCTCTTTCTTCTTCTGATTCCTCTTCTTCTTTCCTCACTCATCTCCTTTTCCTTCTTCCTTTCTCTCATTTCCCTTTCCCTCACTGATGAAATGAGCTCCATCAGAAATAAAAGGAACAGCTGGTTTTTGTCTTTATGTTTTCTGTCCTGCCCATTCACGTGCCCCGCCACTGTAAGATGTCTGGAACATAGGTACCTAATTCCTATTTCGCCTAATTAGCATTCGAGTTCGAAATTCTTAATTTGAGGTTTAGCTTGATCATAAAATTCGATGGATTAGTTTAAATTGATTCTCTTTTCAATTCGGCTAATCGGAAGTTCGAACCCCACAGATTCTATGAACTAATTCATGTGTACCCATTTTATAAGTCCATCACCAAATGTTCCTAACCCATTCTTAATAATAATTATTTTTATTTAACCTATAGGTGAAATTCTACTTCAATTATAGTTTGGGCCATAATGTGATTGACGACATGTAAAATATAACTATAATAAAAACCAAATTAAAATTTTCATATTTTACTTGTGATCAATTTTTATGTGGAGCCAACTCTGATCAAAGTTAGGTATAGATTAGCACCAATGCATCAAGGCGTAATGCCTTTGAGTGGCTTATGTTTTTAGGTAAGCACTACAATAGAATTGTATGATTCACCGGGCCTGTTTGGCAATTATATATATAATAAAGCAACAGGGAAGGTGGGCTGTGGGGAGTGCCACCTCACCCCTGAAAATTCTCTCCTTTCAGAGAAATATATAAGGAAAAAAAAAAAGAGAAAGAGGGAGGGATCAACTGATTTCAAGTGAGAAAAGAGTCCACTGGGATCTGGGAATTGGGAATGAGAGTCCCAGATCCGGGAAACTCTTCCCTCCATCGTCCCAATCCCAATCTCCTCTCATGCGCATAATCTCAATCCCTGCACAGACCTCCTTGGATCTTCATCTCCATCTAACCCTCGTCCATCCATCCCAGAAACCTCCAACACCTCCATCTCGGGAACCCCCTCACAGCAGCCACTTCCACTACCTTCATCCTTGCACAGAAGCCTCTCCCAGCTCCATCCTCTCTTCTCCATCTCCAAGCACATCATGTAGAGCTCACCAGCACTCACGAGTAAGAGTTCCTCCGTTTCTTCTTGCATTGCATTGCTTTGCATTACACAAGTAAGAGCTCCCAGTGCACGCCCCACCACCTTCTTCCCTTATTTGTTTTCCTTCCTTTCTTTCTTCTTCTCCTCCCTCACTTCCCTCTCCCTCTCCACCCTGCACCACACCCTACACTCACCGCACCACCTTCTCACCACAGCACACACCTACACATCTTCTTTCCTCTCTTCTTCCTTCCTTCCTTTTTATCCTTTTTCTCTCCCTCTCTGTTCCTCCCCCTTCCCTGCACGTAACACCCTCTTTATTTTCCCCTTTCCTGCTCACGCCCATCGCCTCGGATCCCCTCTGCACAAAAACCTCTCTCATCTCCTTCCTCTCTTCTCCATCTCCAAGCCCATCGTCTCGAATCCCCTCTGCACAGAAACCTCTCCCATCTCCATCCTCTCTTCTCCATCCTCCTACACACACTGCTTCTCCCTCTCTCTTCATCTCCTCTCTTTTTCTCTCTTCCCTCCTTTTCCTTCCTCTACCTTGTCACTGTCTGCACTCACACTCACCTGCGCACCACCCACTCTTCCTTTTTTCTATTTCTTTCCTCCTACTCTTCTTTCTCCCCTCACAACACCTGCACACCCATCTTTTCCTCCCTCATTTTTTTCCTCCCTGCACTGCACTTTCCCTCCACACACGCCCCCTTTCTTGCGCACGCCCATCTTCACCTCTGCCTCTGTACTTGCACACAATGCGCTCCTCCTTCCTCGCCCCCTCTCCTCCACTGCTCACTCTCCCTGTCTCTCTCCTCTCCCTCTCCTTCCCTGCTCTCTCTCTCCCCTGCTTCCTCCTCTATTCCACCCTGTGCCTTCTTCTTCCTTCGCTCCCTGTCTCCCTCCGCCCAGAGGTCTCCCTGTTCTTTTCCTTCTCCACTGTTCCTCTCACCCTCTTCTTCCTCTGTCTTTCCTCGCTCTCCTCTCCCATGTGGATCTGCACCCACTGCACCTCTCCTTTTTTTTTTCCTTCTTTCTTCTCTTCCTCTTCTTCCCCATCGCGCTCCTCCTTCCTCGACCCCTCTCCTCCACTGCTCACTCTCCCTGTCTCTCTCATCCTCTCCCTCTCCTTCCCTGCTCTCCCTCTCCCCTGCTTCCTCCTTTGTTCCACCCTGCGCCTTCTTCTTCCTCCATTCCCTGTCTCCCTTCGCCTAGAGGTCTCCCTGTTCCTTTCCTTCTCCACTATTCCTCTCACCCCCTTCTTCCTCTGTCTTTCCTCGCTCTCATCTCCCATGCAAATCTGCACCCACTGCACCTTTCTGTTTTTTTTTTCCTTCTTTCTTCTCTTCCTCTTCTTCCCCATATTCTCCTTTCCCTTCTCCATCTCCTTGCTGCACCTGCACATACCCACTCCGCTGCACCACTACTGCCATTGCCCCTTGCAACCGCACCACCTTCACTTGCTCACACCCACTGCACTGCCTCACCTCCCACTCCACTTCACCCACCTGCATTGCCCTTCTTCTTCCCTGCTCCCCTACCCACCTGCACAACCGAGCCATTTTCTTTCTCTTTTTCTTCCTTATTTCTTTCCCTTTCTTCTCTTCTCTCCTTTTCTCTCTTCCCCTTCCTTCTCCACTGGGTTGAATGGCCATTGGCAAGCGCGACGTATCTATGCAGCATTTGTGGTTATGATAGAAACAATGGGTGTGTGTGTAAGTGCGGTGGGTTTAGGTCTAGTGGTTGGGTCGAGCTAGGAAATTTCCCAGGGTCCACTATGTTAAACTATACAATTCTTTGACCGGAAAGACTCCCAATGTAGACAAAAATTAAAAAAAAAACTCTTTTACCATAAATGGGAATTTTGAAATTTCTGGGGGGTTTTTGTCCCTGTCTTGCACAAGTGGCAGTGGATGTTTAAGACCGAAGACCTTATTAGTTAGATATCCAAATCAAGTTATAATGGGCCTGTTTAAATTGTGCAGGTTTATCTATGTTGTATTTGTTGTATAATTATCGTAATCAATATGTTTTGACCAGAAAGAAGGGTATGAGTACTCAACACTCAATACTTCACCAAACCCATCCATGATTTTATTTTCATAACAACAATGAACTTATGAACTTGAAGCACCTTTAAATATAGTGGGATATCATTGTTTATCAAGCGATCTTAAAATTTATGTTTTTAACTCTTTGAAAAGGAATGTGGGGAATTTTTTTGATCTTAAAGTTTTCATGTTGTTGCATTTTTGTTTTCATCCTTCAGGGCCAAGTTCAGGCTTCAACCAGTGTCAATATCATTGATAAAAACATTTCATCAGCTGATTTTTTGCGCCGACGCCTCCCCTGCGCAGGTACACTTCCCTTCCTTCTTTGTTACCTGCACCCACGCACACACTTCTTCCTCTCCTGTTCTCTCTCTATCTCTCGCTCTCATTACTCACCCTCTCTGCCCTCTCCTCTCTCTTCCCCTGCTCCCTCTCTTCTCTCACCCACGCTCACCTCTTCTCTTCCTCCCTCCTTCTTCACTGCTGCACCCACGTGCCTGCCACAACACCCTCCTGCACACGCTGCTTCTCCCTCTGTCTTCCTCTCCTCTCTCTTTCTCTCTTCCCTCCTATTCCTTCCTCTACCTCGTCACTGCCTGCACTCACACTCACCTGCGCACCACCTACTCTTTCTTCTTCTTCTTTTTCTATTTCTTTCCTCCTACTCTTCTTTCTCCCCTCACAACACCTGCACACCCATCTTTTCCTCCCCCATTTTTTCCTCCCTGCACTGCACTTTCCCTCCACACACGCCTCTCCTCCTATCCTGTTCTCTCTCTATCTCTCGCTCTCATTACTCACCCTCTCTGCCCTCTCTTCTCTCTTCCCCTGCTCCCTCTCTTCTCTCCCCAACGCTCACCTCTTCTCTTCCTCCCTCCTTCACTGCTGCACCCACGCGTCTGCCGCAGCACCCTCCTGCACACATGGCTTCTCCCTCTCTCTTCCTCTCCTCTCTCTTTCTCTCTTCCCTCCTTTTCCTTCCTCTACCTCGTCACTGCCTACACTCACACTCACCTTGAGACTTATTAGTGGGGCCCTGGGCGACACTAGAGGTCAGCTCCATCAATGGTGTTGATCCGTGGGGTCCACAATTCGAGTAACCCAGCTTGGCTGGCGTCGGACACCATTACAGAACACGGTTCTGTGTTGAGTGAGGAGAGGATGGCTTTGACCTGACATGTAATGGGATAAAGGGAAAAGATGGTGATGACCTTATGACTTTGTGACCTGGTGATGACTTGATGACCTCACGTGTATGGGGATAAAGAAGTGAGGGAATTGTTGACCTGGACACAGTTTTTAATGAGAGAGCCCATGTGTTTATGTATTGTTAGCAAGTTGTTAGCATTTTGGAATTTGAGATTAGGGCCCTGGTTATGTTATAAACCCACTTAGACCCTTGAGCCTATTTTATAAACCTCAAATGAAGCTAGTTTTATTATTATTATTAATGTTATTAATTATTTTTATTATTATTATTATTTGGTTTGTTCTTTTGTTCCTATCTATTTAGTAAAAGAAAATAAAAGAAAAAAAGAAGAATCATGAGGCTTTTTCCTCTGTTTTCAACCTCAAGTAGAGTGCATTTCTTGGTTGTATGCATTATGAAATATACCTTTGGATCTGTGCATGTAGTGTAGTCTTGATAGTGACTGTTGCACTCAGGAACTTCTTTCCTTTTTTTTTTTTTTTTAATTCAATCTGCACCAAACATTACACCTAAAGAAAATTTCCTAATACCACTCACATGGTCACATTTCACAATGAAGTATGGTAGCACTCTGATATTACCACTCACATAGCAGAGAGGCACCTCTGGCATTATGTTTCTTTAATTCAGCATTATTATGTATAGTCAGAAAAATTCACATGCTTTTGATGGCATTTATCAATTAAAAAAAAGAAGAAAGAAGAATAGAAAAAGTAAAAATTCATTTGTTTGATATATCCAGTCTACCTTGGAAATACAAGTTAAGTGAATCATTTTCGATTTGTTTGTGTATATCCACCTTCAATGCACTGCCCCCTAAATCAATAGGAAGATCACAGTTAATTCGTGTTCTTATCTAGCAACCAATATGGGGCAAAGGGAAATGCCCATTGAGAATGGATACATAGAGTTTGCACGATTAGATTAAATAAGTTTTGACGAGCTCATTCTTTTCCTCCTATACATAACTTTATTGCATTGCCTGACATTAAATGCTTATCTTATAATTTGAAGGAGGGGACATGCCTTCTGGAATAATGAAAATATTTACATGCTAATATGCTTTCATATCCTTGGTAGAATGCTGACTTAATGGTCCAGCATATACTTTCCACAAAAAGAAAATTTAGGGGTTGAACTTTCACTTTCAAACTAAAGCACCCATTCGAATAATCCAACTTCATCATTCATAACCTTTAATTTCACTATTGATTTCTGTGCTCTTAAAAGTGTAAAGTGCACACCAAATGATTTTCATTATTTAAAATAAATCTTTTATGAAAGTCTATTTATTTTATAAGTATTTGAAGATTTAATATTTTATGAATTTTGTAATAAACTATTTAGTTTGTTTTATCGAGGCCCGAGCTAAGGACGGGCCTGCGTTGCTAGTTGTATAAATTAAAGCAAAGGGGGAGGTGGCTGTAAGGGGTGCCACCTCAGCACCCAATTATTCTCCTTCCAGAAAAATCACTTAGAAAATCACACAGAGCTGGTTTTTATGTGAGCCACTCCAAATCTCTCCTTTTAATACTTCTCTAAAATCTCTCATCCTCCTAACTAATATTTCTTTAAATCTCTCATCCTCTTAGTAGGATTGAATAACTGCTCAATATGACCCATATCACAATAGTTGTGAAATCTTATTACTCTATCTATATTTTTCTAACTTCTAAGCATCCTGTGGATAGGATTGAATAATGGATGAAATTTCAAATGATCTCACTTTGATGGTAAAAACTGCGATAAAAAATAAATTCAGGTCAAACGATTAAATATGAAATGTAAACGAGACTCACTTCTCAAATTAAAAGAGTTCCATTCAAACCCTTTTAAATTTCCTTGCTAGGGTTTGCAATTGCATCAACTTGGCTGGACCAGGCGGGTTAACTATCAATCAAATCATAGCAAGAGACACCTGGGTAAACCCTTTGGAAGCATATCAACATCAGAAATTGCTGCTATAAAACTAATCACATCACACCAGAGAACATGGTGGGACATGTAAATGGTTTGTATTAGAAGATTTGAAAAATCATCTACAAGTAGTCCATCACTTATAGGTTTCCTACTTTCTGCTGGTAAGTTATTCATTTTTTATTTTTTGGATTCTTCGTTTTAATGTTTCTTAAGGAAAGACTTTCTGACACCCATGTTTTAGTTTTCAAGAACATTCGATAAAAATATTCCAAGCAATGTCTATATACCCTCTTTTGTATTAAGATGTTGGGTGATGCCAAGCAACCCCCAAGCCACCCACACCAACACACACGCAAAGCTACACTAATTAATATAAAATTCAATAAATGTTTGCCAATACATATTCGAACAAATTTTGAATTTATAAGTATAAATTAAGGAATAAAGAAGTCTAATCAAATCATCGCAACTAATTATTATGTACGAATCAAAATTCAATCCAAGGTGGGTACAATACAACGGAGATTGTACATAAGATCTCATATAATGTCTGTGGACTTTTTTAAGACATGAAAATCAAACTATTATCCATTATATTGGGCATTTTCATTCCTTTGAGTTTTTTGGATTTTTTTTTTCAAAGAGATTATAATCACATTTTGTGAATTTCATTGGGGTTTTTTTATACATTATTTTTTTTCCAAGGAGAGCAAGATCTTATTGTAGTTAATTTGTTAGGTTTTTTTTTCCCAAATCCACTAGCATATAGTTTTTCTTTCTGTTTCTATGGATTTTCTTTTAAAAAATAAAGATATTATTTTTAATGGATTTTATAATCCATCATAATATAATTCCTTTCATCTATTCTTTATAATATATTATTTTAGATTTACTTTTCATTAATTATATTTAAAAAATCTTAAGTTTTTATATATCTTCAATTTTGGCCCCGGGCTTAGCACGCGGCTTTGCTGCTAGTTTACTATTAAAGTAAAAGTGATGTAAAGTGTCAAACCAAGAGAAAATAAAATATAAAGAGCTTATGATGGTATTTTGTCTTAAATAGATTGGTTGGGAATCTTTTTTACTTTTTATGTAAAAAGTGAGAATTTTTTTGTCATTTAGTAGGA
Organism: Cinnamomum chago; assembly: GCA_038049695.1. NCBI lineage: Eukaryota > Viridiplantae > Streptophyta > Magnoliopsida > Laurales > Lauraceae > Cinnamomum > Cinnamomum chago. Next base: position 20,096,382 of record CP142462.1, on the reverse strand, counting down.
AAGAATGTTGCTTTTGACTTTTTTTTATTTATAAGAATGCAAGAATTATGTTTACTTTTGATGTAAACTCTATCTAAAAAGATGAGGCTTTATATTACTTTTACTAACTTGGTAAATTGTCAAATGGCTGGGTTAAGAACAACCTGAAATTAATTTGCTAGTAATTTGCAAATTGAATTGTGAATTATTCAAAATGAACTATTGGTAGTTGGAAGGCCTATTCAATGAACTAGGTAACTATGGTCTGGAAAGCTATCCTTTGCCTATCCAAACACTTCAAAAATGAATGTCATTGTGGGATCAACGATGCATCATTAAGTTGAACAGTCGGGATTATCAAAAGTTGGGTTTCACTGTAGAGTTTCACACATCTCGCACGGTAAGCTTGTGGGAGGTGATGGCATTCTGCCGTGTCTTTCAAGTGGAAAGATACTTTTTATGTTGGGAAAATTACTGTACAATAAGTGTTAAATGACCTGACAATCACCACAAAACTTTTGGAAAAGGTGTAATTACCGCAAAACCGTTCATTAGTAGGATATGTACTATTTAAAGCGAGAAAACTTATGGAGCTACAGTGCCATGAACGGTAATGCTCCCCTCAACGCTTCATTTAATTTTTGTTAAACTATGTGACTATTAACAATGATCCAAACCATTGAAAACATTAAAACGGTCAAACAGGACCCATATAACAAATTTCATCTGTTGATTTGTCTCGGATCTCGAGATATTTGATCAAAACCAAATAACCACACATCTATTTTTGTGAACTTTTGTGGGCTTTATAATCACAATCAAGATCGTTAATCTTCTTTGAAATAATGAAAACGTCTAGCCATAAAAATTTTAGCCTCCGATTTAATATATAGTTACAAAAAATGAAGAAAAACCTTAAAACTGTTGATTTCATATGTGACATTATCATAGTAGAATAAATAAAACTTGAACAGTCCGTTTTTTTATTTTTTTTTTCCTTGACTGTAGGACCACCAAACCACCATCCAAACCGTTGGATATCTGTATGAGTGTAAGAACTAATATGGCACCAAATTTAAACCGTTGATCTATCACGGTTTCGGTCACTGTTTTTTTGTAAACTTCTCGATAAACGTGATAGATCAACTGTTCAAATTTGATACTATATTATTTTAACACTCATACAACTATCCAACGGTTTGGATAGTGGTTTTGTGGTCCCACTGTCAAGAAAAAAAATAAAAAAAATAAACTGTTTAAGTCTTTTTGCTTTAGATGTTGCAATATTCTAGATTTCTAGGATACAAAAAAAAAGTTATGCGGTAATTATATATTTTTTGATAATTCTGATGCAATTGTCAAATTTAACAACTGCTGTACGCTAATTGTCCATTTTTAATTGTCCATTTTATTTACTACTTGCCTCCAATGCGGGAAACACAGTTGACTAGCGGTGCAAGCACCATCACACAACCTTACCCTACGGATTGAGAAAGGGGTTTGGTAAATACACCCACCCTAGTTAGTATTTACACCCACTCTACCCTATGCTACGGATGACCTGATCTGACATAAGGGAAAGAGAGAGCACAGTGGATATATTTACACGTGGCTGCTCGTCCAGCCATTTCAGGCACACGTGATCATCCTCGCTCCTGCTTGATGTGGACCGTACTATGGGTCCCACAGGGTAGATGGGAGGACATTGAAAGTTTTCTTCTTGCAGAACTTTGATGACTCTGGGCTCCAGTTCCAGGAAGCTGTTTCCCATTATGCCCTTGGCCAGCTTGCGGTGGCGCTTGCTGTGGTGCAGCACCCATGCGTAGGCCTCGTTGGAGCGGTCCTGAAAGGGGTCTGGAATGTCTTCCCTTCGAAGGGACAAGCAGCCGGGCGCTTGGATCGGCTCTGGAAGGTCCCTGAACTCGCAGGAGAAGATCGAGTCGAGCTCGGGCAGGTGGAAGCAGAGGGAGAGGAGAGTGAAGGTGGAGGTCATGAACATGAAGGTTGGAACGTCGAACTCTGCCGCCACGTCATACGCGTCACTGCCAAACAAGTCCACTACGAGGGTGGAGATCCGTCTGCTGCCGGCGAGAAGTGTCTAGAATATGCGGCATAGGTGGGGGAGGGAGAACTTGATGGTGAGAGAGATCCGGGTCTCGATTTTGGAGTCCTTGGGGAAGTCGTGGGTGGCGACGGGAGGAAGAGGGATGTGAGTGATGGGCTTGGGGAGGGCGATCATGACGCCTCCGCTGCTGCTGGGGGGTTGGTCGTCGGTGGAAACGGTTACGATGGCGACTGAGAGGCCCTCGTGGTTGAGGGCGAGTCGCCTGGCGAGTTCGATCGGTGGATTTTTATATTAAGGTGAATAGTGTTTAATGTAGATGGAGTGGATTAGATGATAAGACAATAAATGAATTGACTAGGTAGGTATAGCAAGGACGGCCCTAGTGCTATAATCTATGGCGTGAGATGGGATTGTGGGTGTCATAAAACTCATATGGGCCGTAAAGGGTGGGTGCAAATACCAACTCCCATTGAGAAATCTTACACAACCTTAGCTGGCACTTATTACTTTTCTGAAAGATATGTTTCTGACTTCTCTGTGTTTCTTTTATCCCTAGTACATAATTTAGAAAACTAGTTACTTGGACTCAGATCCGTCCACTAGGCAAAAGTGCCATAAGGCCCATTAAAATCTACTATTTTTCCCAACTAGCGTAGCCCGTGCCATGTCCATACAAATATATGAAGAAAAATGTAAGTGATGTTAAAAAAAACCTTCTCAAATAACATCATTCTACATTTAATTGCATATGCATATTTCATCATTCTACATTTGATTGCATATGCATGCTTTGAGAGGTTCTCAAACAACCATGAACACCACAGTCAACAAACTCAACTGCAAATGATAGCATCCACCAATAACACATTCAATTGAACCTGGCCTATTAGTTTTATATAGGATGAAATAGCTGATGAAAACATGGTCTATATATGATGAAAACATCCAATTGAATATATACATAAATGCCCAATATATACTTCCAACTAGATCTACATATGTGATGCATATACAAATTCAATATCCACATACATATCCACTCACTCACCGATATATATAGACGTACCTATAGTACAATTTCTTTCAAATGGACTGGTGCATCAAAACCATCTCTATCTCAAAAACCCCATCTCCATGAATCCCATAACCACCACTCATTATCCCAAATAGGAAAAGACTAAAACGCAGAAAATAAGTCATCAGCACTACTGTTCCACGTATATAAAAATAAATTAGAAATCAAGCTACATATACATCAATTTTCCTAAAATAAAATGTTACTCAAATCTAGAACACATTCTAGTACAGACAAACCCAATCATCACTTTGGGCCCAGGGGCAAGAACAGATTGACCAAAGAAAATATAACCCCAAGTTCAAGACCCAGCCCATTCAAAGTGTTCCCTGTCTGGTGCAATGTATCTTAACCAAATGGTTAATATATTCCCCATTCCATCCGTCAATGCAAAGGAAAATAAAACCATGGGCATAAAACAAGATAAATAGAGGACAATAGCTACATGTGAGCCAGCTCTTTGCCATTGCATAAGACTTCCCTTACACATCCCAACAAGCTAATGTAACCACAAGCAATATAAACCCAAGACATTCACACTCAATTAAATCTGATAGAATAAGACCCAACCAATCCAACGCATCTACATCCTTTTTTTTTTTTTACTAAAGAAGTTTATAAAGCCAACATATCTACTGCTTTTTTTTTTTTTTCTAAACCGGCAAACTAGGCTTGCTTTCACCATTATCCATGTCAAACCATGCTTGGCCTCATTACAAACCATGATATATATATAGGAGAATGTTCATGTGCATTCATCCCTCACCATAGGGTGAGGGATGCTTCCATAAATGGGAAGTTTCAAAGTACAAAAAGGGGATTTCAAGTACATATGGTGTACTTGAAACCGCCCATTTATGGAAGCATCCATCACCCTATGGTGAGGGATGAATGCATATGAACATTTCTCATATATATATATATATATATATATGTGGGGAGTGCTCTCCCACACTGCAGTGGATCATACCATCAGCTGGGTTCGTGTGGGCGGAACGCAGCGTGTGGGAGGAACATAAAATACATATCAGGTGAGTTTTTCGCTGGCCCGCTCATTTTTCAATTTCCCCCTTTTTGGACCTACCCGCCCCTGTCTCTCGCCTCTCTCTCAACGATGCTCTCTCTTTCTCAGCTCTCGCTCTCAGCATGATCTTTGCTCTCGCTCTCAACTCGATCTCTCCCTCTCGGCGTCGCTCGTCAAGATCTCTGAAGCTCGCCAGCAGCACTCTTCTCTCGTCGATCGAGCTCTCTCGCCTCTGCACTCCCTCTCTCGTTGAAGTCTCTCTCTCTTGCTACTACCAAAACCCTTTCCCCTCCCTCATTTTCGCCGGGCATAATCACCCAACCCCTCCTCTGCGTTTCCTCTCCGTCATTTTCGCTGCGAAGGACCCTCTCGATTTCTCTAATGCGAAGAACCCAATCGATCTCTCTGCTGCAAAGGATCCTCTCGAGCTTTCTCTGTGCCTCGGCCCTTCTCTGCACCTAATCGCCCATCCCGATTAGAGATCTGCATGGGATTGACGGTCGCGATCCTCGTTCTTGTGTGGGCCCAACATTTTCGTGGAGGGATGTCTCTCATCTCCGACAACAAAGATCTCATCTTCAATGTAACTCTCTCTCTCTTTTCTCTCTCTCTCTCTCTCTCTATCATTCTTGATTCATCTCGCGTTTGGATGTCCTCAAACACAATCGCTTTGAGTAGAATGGATGGAGAATCTTCCAATTCTGGGGCGGCATGGACTTCTGGTTTTGCGAAATTTCTGCCCCAATCAGTATTTGACCAGTTGGACGCATGGTTTTCAAGGTTTAGAAAAGGCAGAAGAAAAACCAAACCGTTTCCTTCCAAATGGTGGTTCCAACCTGGGCTAAATATCCAGACTTGTTCGAACTGCTTGCAATTTGGGTTACATCCAAAGCCGCCTTTTTAATTTTTATTATGTGTTGAATTCTGCAAGTTCGATCATGGTCATAAGACAGCTCGAGGTGTCCTTGACAGAGAAACAGTGATGGACTTGTTTTTTTAGCTCATTTGGTTTTGCTTCCTTGATGGTTCTTTCATCTTTTAATGCTTTACCTACTATTATGGTATGCTCATTTTGATTTGGGTGCTTTTCTTCTTCTCAATTCTTATGGAAAAATTGATTTTTTTTTTGGTCATATCTATCGATGATCTTATGTGGACGATAGCATTTTGTAGCACCATCTCTCTCTGGTTTCCTTAATGCAAACTTGGACTGGGCTGTAGGTATTAGGTTTGAGGTGTGTTTGGTGTGGATGGAATTCTACTGGTTTTTATTTTTCTTTGCATCCAAATACAGCCAAAAGAGGTGCTTGATGTAGCCATGTGGGCAAGGGAGGATGTTTTGATTCATTTATGATTCTGTAGAAGTGAAAACTGCATTACCCAGAATGCCAATCAACACATAAGACTTCTCAGATCTTACTCAGATATGATGAATGTCATTGTGTGCGGACAAAAGCAGCCTTTTTGTGTTTAACTTTACAGGGGACATCCATACAGACCTTTGACATCATAATGTTGTAGGGTGTTCTGATGGATTTGTTTGCTTAATTCCTGCTGAATTCAATTTGGTTATGCAAAAGGGGTTAGAACTTAGAAGTGAGGGTCATAGGTGGAGATCTACAAGGAACCATGAAAAATCCAACAAGACGCCATTTCATGAGAGGACTATGCTTTTTCCCCCTTAGCATATCATATATATGGATCATCTTAAGAGATAGGTATATATTACTTCCTCCTAATCAGAGGGATTGAGATTAGCATATTGTGATATAATTATTGATTGGAATGATTATAAATAATGACCAAGACCTCTGTGGTATGGTTCTTTCCTCATCTCAATTTCCTGTTTTTTTCTTTTTAGGCTTGAGAATAGGATTAAATCTGTCAAAAATACCCACCCTTTTGGTAGGAAATAATTATGCGCCATCCACTTTATGAAATCAAATTCCAGGAACTTGATGGCCCTCTCTATATCTCTACCATTGACCCTTCGCTCTTCAGTCTTCACCCCTTCTACCACTTCAATAAAGCCCCTTCTAGGAATATCAGGACTTGAGTAAGAATTAGGTAAATGGGAATAATTTTTAGAGTTTTGTTTATTTATTTACTTATGTTGTGAATCCAAGGCAGTATCTGGTTGCTTTTACTGTGTTTAACACATCAAGACTGCCATCATGAGTACTGTTATCAAATGTGAAGCGGAGTGGAACTGTTAGAAATCAGTCACAGCATACATTTCATACTGTTTTGTGGTCCAAATTATGGTCACTATATTTTTAGGCTGCATTTTGTTCTTGCTTTTTCAGGCATGGATTTCAGCTATTGTTCATAAGAAATAGTCTGTAAATTTCCACTATGCATTTTGTTCTTTAATGGTGAAAATTGCCACTGAATTGTTCTTTAAAGAAAATCTGAGATATTTTGGATTTTATACCGTACTCTGAGTAGAAACAATTCTTTTCACATCCGATTCATCTTCATTTTCCTTCAAACCATGACCTTTTATTCCATCCCACCTTTATGATTAGACCTATTTTCGTTAGTTTATTAATTCTTAGTGTACCTTGATTTCATAATTTTCTTTGTTGACCTTTCATATCATGATTCATCTTCTTGCTTTTGCTCATGTTATTCATCTTCTGTTTGCAGTGAATTTTTATGAAAGCAAAAGGAGGCTGTGGTCAATTCATTTGGATGGATGGAATTACATCAAGATATATATCTGATGCACATTCAGAATGAGGACAAAATGTTGTTTGGAATGAAGAAATAAAAGCATCACTTCAAGAGATAAAGCAATAAATTCAATTTTTAAGAGAAAGTATAGAAACTTAAAGTTATGTGAAAATGGCCATGTAATTCTGATTCTGATTATTCTACTTTTGTAGCGAATGTGTTGAGTGGAAAAGTTGCACTTTAACTGAGTTGAAGTAAATTACACTTGTAATCCTGATTGTAATTTTTTTTACTAGACTTTTTTTTTCATGAATCCACGTTCAAATATGTTTGAAACTATAAAACTAGCAGATGAATGTGCTTCCAGTTGCACCTCTTAGCATCTTGGTGTTAGCAGTTGTGGCAAAGGAGAGGTTTCAGGTTGTGGCATGTTTAAATGTTTCAGGTTGTGCCATGTTTGTAATGTAAGTGATTATAATTGGTTGATGGAGGCAAGATGTTTGACAATGCATTCAGAATGGCTATGCTATTGGACAAGTTTGCATGTGGATTCATCTATACAATTTGCTGGACATCATGGTAATTGCATAGCCTTACAAAGCCCAGTTTTCTACTTAAGACAGATAACAAATGCCTCTCATAGTTTTTTCTAGACTAAACTATAACCTCCATTTTTGTTTAATCATCCGAGCACAGGTGATGGATATGGTGCTGAATGTTGATAGCTGTAGGTTGTAGGTAGTGTGATTATTTATGAATTATGATGCTCTAAGAAGATACACCCAAATAACACCTCAGGCCAGTGAACTCTTAGTATTAAGACATCAATCTAACTATTTGAGTGTATATCATGGCCATGATGTTGGTTAGTTGTAAGAGGTTGGATTAGTGACAGTTGTAAGAGGCACTTTTAATAGAGAGAAACCAAATTAGGGTGGATGAGTAGAGTGGATGCGATCTGAATATGTTTGTTGTTTGAATGAAATCTTCCTTTCCAGCCAGAAAAGAAATAGGAGACCTTTAACTTTAAATGGCTGAATAAGTCATCTGGACGAAATCATTGAATTGTTTTGTGCTCTGTTCAGCCCGAACCCTGCAAACCCAACCTTAAAACAAGCATGGTTATCATACAAATGCCATAGAAGTTATACATGACTAACCATGAAGAGAATTTCTGATCACCAACTCAAACAAAATGGAAGATTTTATATTACTGATATTTGTTGAATTCTGCAGCAGTTGATAAATATATGTATTCAAATATTGACAAAGCAGAATATATTGCAAGACAAAAAAATGGAAAAAAGATGTGCGCAGTGATTTCATCGGGAATGAGCAGTGATTTCATCGGGAACGGGCTGGGCGCAGATGCAGAAAAATGGAGGGGGTTGCCGCAGATCTCTAATCGGGATGGGCGATTAGGTGCAGAGAAGGGCTGAGGCACAGAGAAAGCTCGAGAGGGTCCTTTGCAGCAGAGAGATCGATTGGGTTCTTCGCATTGGAGAAATCGAGAGGGTCCTTCGCAGCGAAAATGACGGAGAGGAAACGCAGAGGAGGGGTTGGGTGATTATGCCAGGCGAAAATGAGGGAGGGGAAAGGGTTTTGGTAGTAGCAAGAGAGAGAGACTTCGACGAGAGAGGGAGTGCAGAGGCGAGAGAGCTCGATCGACGAGAGAAGAGTGTTGCTGGCGAGCTTCCAGAGATCTCGACGAGCGACGCTGAGAGGGAGAGATCGAGTTGAGAGCGAGAGCAAAGATCATGCTGAGAGCGAGAGCTGAGAAAGAGAGAGCATCGTTGAGAGAGAGGCGAGAGACAGGGGCGGGTAGGTCCAAAAAGGGGGAAATTGAAAAATGAGCGGGCCAGCGAAAAACTCACCTGATATGTATTTTATGTTCCTCCCACACGCTGCGTTCTGCCCACACGAACCCAGCTGATGGTATGATCCACTGCAGTGTGGGAGAGCACTATATATATACACCTGAATTTCTTAGCCCAATCTCGCACAGACAATTTTGTTTCAAAATGAACAAATTTGGAAGTGAATTCAATTGGAGATAAGCCATAAATATAACAACAATTCAGCAAATGCATGTAACTTAAGAGAATAGACCTGCGGCCACGATCAAGACTGCATGATTCCATCATCTGCGACCATGTTTTGAGCATCTGAAAAGCTCCTCCTTGATCTAATCTCAAATGGGTATGTACTGGTTTTGATTGGGAAGACCACATTCCATCTCTTGATTGATCTGAAAACCCCAATGAAGTGAAAAGGAGCTCAGAAAATGGCATGGGAAGGAATTCAAGGGGACTGTGACCTCAACAATCTCTCCCTTAACAGTACACCCGTCTCAACTCCTGCTGTGCAACTCACAAAACGCAACACACGACCTACCAGACTCTGATACCACTTATATGATCTTTATACATCCCATTGAGCTACTACTTATCCAAAAACCAATTGGTGATGTGAAAACGGTACAACAATAGTTTTATGGTGAGGGTGAGGGTTCGGCCACAATATGACCGCTCATGAGCGAGGGTGGACGTTGACCTCATCGTATTACATGAGAGGAATTCTAAACTATCCAAATCCTACACTAACACTAGCCTAATCTAGGCCCGGTGTCATCCTTAGGGTGCTCCATTCCTTCGTTGGGTCTGCTTCACCATAGTGATATGCCCGAGTGCTCCACCATTTAACACATTCCAACTGTGCACTGCTGGTGGTAGGGATCAATTATTGATTCCCGACACTTAAGGTGAGTTAGGATGCCCTTTACCACTATCCACGGTGCTATATCACAGTTTTCTAGCGACCATGGATAATTAAGAACTCTCTCAGATTGATTGGAAAATTACAACCGTAGGGTGGTGAGCTTTTTTTATTTTTTTTTAATAATCCAGCCAAGGGGCCTGGACCCAAGTGAGTGCCCACACACACAGAGGAAAACGGTCCAATCAAGTGGGAAAGGAGCCCTTACACACGGGTAAAAAGCCCATACATGGGAAGAGTGGCGTACCCAAGGTTCAAACCCTGAGCTGTCACTCCTTACCTCTTAGGTAAGGAATTGCGAGGTTGATATACAACACTGCAGTAGAAGGATAGTATTGGATGGTTGTGATCTTGTTGGATTCTAGTCCATCATATCCAGCCTCTGGATCACTGAAATGATTGCCTAAAAGGGCCCCACATTATAATATATGGAACTAAGGAACAAGGAATTTTCTATTTGCCAGGACCTAGTAACAACAAAGGGATGTTTATGGTCTGGGTTGGGCGGGCCAAAGCTACATGTCCTGGCCCAGTCACTGTCGAGTTAATAAGAATAGGGTATCAGGCTCACATGCCTCAAGTTAGGCCCAGTCTCTGACTATTGACATATTTCACGCCATTGTGCCAGGCATCGCTCAGATCATTTAATAGAAGGTCCAAATCATTTAGCCCACAGTCCAAAGCAAAGTCTTGGTCCAGTCCAAATGAATGCAGTTACGTCCAAAGAGACCCCTGGGAACAATCTGGGTCTATGGAAGCATGAGCAGGCGGGACAAATCTGAAGCTTGTGCAACAAATTATTTAGCTATTGGACCTAAATCTAGCCAAGAGCAATGAATAATTTAGGCCCAGCCTAGCTTCATAAGCAAAAACATCATAGTTAAAGAACTCGTTCTCTCTCACCAAAGTTTACGTTTGAAGTGCTTTTGGGGGCTTTACTTGTACCCTCCGTTTGGAAAGGGAGGAAAATGAGGGAGGAAAAAAAAGAGGGGAAAGTGGGAGGAAAAGTTTTTAGATGGTGCTTTTGGGAAAGGGGGGAGGGAAAATGGGGGGTGGGGGGGGAGGGAAAATGGGCGAAAATGTTTTTCCCCCAAAACAGGGGGGAAAAATGGGAGGAAAGGAGAGGAAAAGTTGAAAAATTACAAAACTGCCATTTGTCTATAAAATATAATTTTGAAGTTTTTATAAAAGTAATGACAAAATGGTAATTTTCTCTCTATCCCACAAACAAACAAAACCTTACTTTTTCACTTTTCTTCCCCCTACTTTTTGACTTCCCAAACAAGAGGAGGGAAAATTAATTTTCCCTCCCCTCCCCTTCATTTTCCTTCTCCCTCAAATTTTCCCTCCCTTCCCCTCCCCTCCCCTCCCCATTTCCCAAACATAGGGGTAGAGTTGAGTGGAGTAAAAGGTTATTTTGAAGAAATAATAAAATATAAGTGGATAATTATGGTATTTTGTTTTTAGTTATTTTTAGTTGACTTTTTTTATTGGAAAGTGGAGTTTTTAGTGAGTAAATGAGGTTACTTTTTTGACTTTTTTGGAAAAAGTATGGTGGGAAATTTAATGTAAAGTGCTTTTGGTGGGATTTTTTTCTTGAGAATGGGGCTTCACCTTACTTGACTCTACAAGTAAGGTGCCCAAATAGGCCCTAAAGAATAAATATTTAGGGCACATTTATATAACATTTTGCGCGAGAAGAGGAACAGAAGAGTGGAATGCTTCTTTTTTTAACAAACTTCTTCTTTCACGCCAAAAATTTCAACGGAAAGGTGTTTCCTATTGTGAGAGTAGGAAAGGCCGGATGTTTTACTGAAACTGAAAGTCCATGAATTTTTATTTCTGTAGATACTACAAAAGCATGTCCTTAAAGCCCATTTATTTGCCAAAAATTGAGGTCGGGGAATGGAACGTCGATCAAATTCAAAACCCTACATACAGAGAGAACGGAACAGATTAGACAGATAGATGTAACATGCCTCCCAGGATTTTCAACTTGTAACCTCTCGCTCCGATAGAATGTTAATGACTAGTAATACCAAAAGCTCGAGCTTTTAGTAAATGGGACAACAATTTATATCAACACTCTCTGTCAAATGGGAAGCCGTTCAAATTCGAAACTAACAGACAGACCGAACATACAAATTGAGATAACATGCCTCCCAGGTAGGGATGTAAATGGGTACTCGATTCTCCGATTACCCTGAGGTTCCGACCCGTCAAAAACCGAGTATGAGTCCTTATTTAGGCCCCAATAAGTAAATGAGTCCGGGTCCGGTTCCACCTTGGTTCGGACCCGAGACCCGATATATTACATCAATTTTCGAGAATCTCTCCTAAAAACCATATATTTTTAATATCATTCTCTACCTAAACCCGGATCCAGATCCCAACCCATCCCATATATGGTTCTGGTTCCTGTTTCGGAGCCAAGAAACCAGTTCCGAAACGGTTCTGGGTCCGGATCCGATTCCACCTTCTCCTTAATGGTTCCGGTTCCGGGTCCATGGTGGACCTGAACCGAATCCGACCCATTTACAACCCTACTCCCAAGGGTCTTGATCGCGTAACCTCTGTCTTTGATACCATTCACTAACAGACATATTTTGGTTCCACCTATCAAGGTATATGGATCTTACACCCTAGATGACTTTTTAATAAATGGATACAGTATGCAACGCGTTAGCAACACATGTAGGACCTGTTTGGTAATTTCACTAATTATATATATAAAGACAGCAACCCTTTTCATGAGGGAGCGACACGTGGCTGTAGGGGGTCTCTTTGAAGAGTGACACATGGCGCAACCTCAAGCTTTTTACAACTCTTATTCCAGAATTGCCCTTTTAATCTTCCATAAAATCTCTCAATTAAAATCTCCTCTAAAATTTCTAATCATACCGAAATCTTTTCCTACAAATATAGCAATGAATTAATTTCGTATTAAAAAGGATTGCATTTCTAATTTCGTCTCAATTACGGCTCACTCTCCTATCAATTTCAAACTAACAGAGCATAACAAAACTCCCAAGACTCTTACTTAAATCTTGAGATAAAAAAATAAATTTCATCAAATCTTCCATAAAACTTGGGCAGAAAAACAGATACCCTAAAAAAATGTGATTCACAAAGATTCCTACCCACCTCCTTCCAAAGAATATAAATACTTAATAATTGAGTGCCCCTGTTCCCTTACGCTCAAAATCCTGAATACCTTTGGAATGCATCGATCCAGACTAACATGGCGCATCTAGCCACTTCCTTTGGAACCCTGCTCTAAAAGCTAGGGCTGATATTCACATCGTTTCTCCAATTTTAAAATGATCCTAATCCCTTTGATGAATATTGGGTAGGTCGGGCCAATTCCGGTCGGGTTAGAGGTGGGCCCACCTTCTGTGCCCTAGCCTATGACTGACCGCATAACCTGCATTAAATGTAGGTCAGGTCAGGTTAGGCTCAACGTAACCTGTATAACTCGGTCTATTACCCCTTACCCTAAAAAAAGATGGCTTAGAAAATTCAAACCCACAACTTTTGGTATTTTCAACATCTCCACCACTACACCAACCGACTCTTTTATGCAAATGTTTAAAAAAAAAAAAAAACTAATTAGGCGACCCGTGATCCGATCAGGACTGTTTTGATCATAACGTCCATGCTGAGCCCGGGCCCTATAATAACATATATTAAATAATAATATATAGATATATATATAATAAGCATGAAATAGATATTGGGTGTGTGAGACAAGGCAAAGGGAGATATGGGTTTGCTCGTTTGTAATCTTAAAACGTCCTTTACCCCATTGTCACAACCCCAGACCGAGGCCCAGGCCCGTGATGTGGTTTTCCCACAGGTTACCGTGGTGAGGATTCTCGAGACTCGCGGAATCTAGCTCACAAGTTCAAGTATGCAGAAGCGTGTAACAAATCACATCATAATAAGCACGAATAAAAACTTTAAGTGCAACATTAAATAGCATCAAGACTAAGATATTAGAAAATGAATTATAACATAACATTCCCATCATAATTCAAGTTCTAAAAATTAAGTAAAAGTAATAAGTTTGTTACATCCGAAAATAAGAGGCCAACAAAAAAAAAATACAATTCCAAAAGTTAACAGTAACCCAAGACATGTGAAAACAAATCTCAAAACACCGCCCGACGTTTAGTTGACGTCGTTGGGCTGCCACTCATGAATTGGGGGTGGCTCAACAACCTCCTCTTGACACTCCTCCTCAAAGGTAGCATCGCCTGCACTTGGGCACCAAAATAAACAAGTATCAAACACGACGGTTTGACAGGTAATCAATTTAGGCATGAGTATGACGCAATAATTGTTTTAAAGAGAACACATAAAAACAATTCACCGAACTTGAAGTAATTTCATGACTGAAACACTTTTTAAGAATATGCAAAGCAAACTAACATGAGTACTTATAATGTATCATGAATAGTAAATCCACAAAGAGCTCGTCCTTTCTCTGTCATATAAAATGAAAAGAGCAAGCACGCACGACAAGCACAATAAGCACGATAAACGAAACACGATTCCCACATATATGGGGATTTCGGCCGTGGAACCGGACACGCACGATGTGTAATAAAATACACGACCAATCTGCAGATAGTCCACATGTTTAAGGACCCCCAGACAGTGGATCAAACTAAAAGGGCAATCCAAACTCAGTGGTGTTCACTTGAATTCATGAATGCACAAAACACGCGAAACACTATCTAAACATGTCGAGATAAAGGGGAAAAATCACTTATCAAAACACGACAAACACGACTAGTGAAAGGCATAATTAATATGTATAACACGCTTAGGAAGTGACCCCCTTTTTATTTTTGGAACAAATCTTCAAACGAGCTTGCTTATATTTGAAATTCAAATCGAAACACGAGAACATTTATTGTATCAAAACTGGAGTACGAAACCACAGTCTATCAAGCACACTTAAGGACCTTTGGTTGATCCTTGTGTAATTGAAACCCAAATGTTGGACTTTAAATGAAAATCGGTGCCCCCGAAGTTAAAAGACATTTCAGGTTTTCAAGTGCACAATATTAGGCTAAAGGTCCCTTAACAAGTTCTAGTTTTCATTCTCACGAAGTTCTTCAAAACAAGCATTTTGTCAAATTTCGGTCAGTATTTCGGTCACCTGTCGCCTAGCCGAAATGGGGAGTAGCGGCTAGCCGCCAGCTGACCGCTGGAAACCCCGGTCTAGTCACAGCTTCTGGAAAACGAACCACTAAGACTTGGTGGGCTAGCGGTTAGCCGAAATGGGAATTTGGGTTAGCTGCCAGCTGACCGAAATCCCCAGTCGAAATGCAGGCTTCTGGAAAAGGAACCGTCGATTTCGGTTGGCTCGCGGTTAGCTGAAATGGGAATTTTGGCTAGTCGCTAGTTGACCGAAACTACACGGGCAGTGCATTTCAAGTCCAAATTTTCACTTTTCTTCTCCCCTTCTTCTTACTTTTCACACAACCTGCACTTCCCTGAGCCTACATGCTCTCCAAGGGATTAAACACACATATCATAGCACAAATTAAGATATCGTATTTTCATTCTTCAATCTAAAACAAAATCCCCCAAAAATTCCAATCGAGACATGAATTTCTTATGAAATGAAGAAAATGAAAGAAAACAAATCAAATACACACAATGCTAACATTCATTCTAGGTAGTTTACGTGCCTTGCCCAAGATGCCAAAGCAAACCTCTCTTCAAGCACTCTTATTCAAGAGCTAAGCCAGACACTACAAAACCCCATGAAAACCATTCAAAACTCACTCAAACTTGAAAACAAGAAATTTATTACGAAATGGGTGTTACCACTTAGAAAAACAAGATCTTTAGGAGTAGAAAAGACTCCATGGAAAAGATGGGTTGGAGATCTTACCTAAAGATGGCCAAACAAGAATAGATGAAGAAAATGGAGAGCTTGCCCCACTAGAAACTCCAAGAAATTTGTATCAATAGAAAGCTTGCAAGGAGAGGAAGAAGATGATGGTCTTGGAATTCTATTTGGAGATTTCTTGAGCATGCACGAGGGGAAAAGTGAAGAGAAAAGAAAAGGCTTCTCAACCCTAAGTCTTGAAAAGTTGTAGGATTTGGGAAAAGTGAATGAGAAAGGAGAAGGAGAAGACTTAAGTTGTTGGGTTGTGGGCCCCATATGTTTGGAATTAGAGATTGCTAAAACATGATCTTACAGACCCTGGACGAAGTCGACGAAGAAGGATAAAATGATCATCGAAAAATCTAGTTTCCAAAAAGTAAAACTTTGACATGGTTATGAGATTTCAAAATTTGTGTCCAGATTTGGGTATAAAAGACAATTTTTACCCTTTTGGGCCAAAACTAGGATTTCTGGGCTTCAAACACGAACGAGCCGAAAACGAAAGTTGTAACGAATAATAAAACTATTCAAATGAAATAAAAATCATAATTAAAACGAAAATCAAAACGATCCTCCCAAGCTTACACGCACACTCAAGCCTTCTTGAGCATGTTTGACTAACATTAAACATTCTCAAAATTCCCAAAGCTTTGTCCATGACTAAAACTAACTATTTCTAACCCAATGACAACTAAACCCACTTGTGGCTAAACACACACTAATCATACACTAATTGAGTTAGTCTGGGTCGGGGTCTAACACCCATCACTTCTTACTGATGATCAATAAAAAAACTCATGTAAAATAGGAGGTGAATCGAATTCCACCACAATCCAAGACCTCTCGCCTGGGGAATTATGATTGTATTTTACCAATTTTCATTGCAAAATAGAATGTAGCCTTCATATGCTTGGGTCAAGAATAAGAAAAATTCATGATTTTTTTTTTCAATGAGACCAAGTAGAAATTGCAATATTCTTTTCAAGTAAAATGCCCACTCCTTGGGAGTTATTTCTTTTTTTTTTTTTTTTTAAATAAGAGGATGCCCACTTCACGTGGGGCTGGCTTGGATGTTTGGTTACTGAAAAGGGGATTGCGGAATGGGTCAATTTGAATATACATCAATCAATGTGACAATTATTATTTTTCTTTGTTCTTCATTAGAGAGATCTTCACTTTTTTTTAAATGATTCATATCTGGATACTATCCTCTTGAATCTAATTATTAATTATCCTTTGAGTGTTTTCCTTGATTCACTTTTTTTCAACTAGTCCTATCTGCCGACTATTTTTTAGTTTTATATGAAATTAGTTTGAATGGAGTTTATTTCTTTACTCGATATTTACTTTCAATTTTAAGTGGGGTTTTCTTTCAATGAATTAAAGGCTCGCATTGGACGAGGCCCTGAAGCACTAGTCACTAATAAAGTGAAGTGAGATAAAGTGTTAAATTAAGATACAAGAGAAGAAGATGGGTCAAATAAAAAAGTGATGCTTTTTGTCATTTAATGAAATGAGAATATAACTTTTTTGCTTCTTCTTAAATAAAGAAGATGACCTTTTGTCATTTAGTGATGGAAGAAAGTAACTTTTTTACTTTTTTTTTTTTTTAAGGTAGAGGTGTTATTTGAATTATGATACTTTCTTATTTGACATATTTTCTTAAGAGCAGCTAAATACACACTGAGAATTGATCTTTGCACTCTACTACTCTCTACACTCACCATGGTCACTCTCTACACACAATGTGTACTTTCCAACATAAAAATATAATCTCTACTCTCTCAACTTCTCTTTAGACTCCCTCTCTCTTCCTCTCTCCCTTTTCCTGCCCGCGCTCGCTCTTCCTCTCTCGGTCTCTCTCACTCTCCCCATCTCCATGTCTCTCTCCCTCTCCCCCTCTCCCCACTCGCCGCCCGTTCTCCCTCTCCCAGTCTCTCCCTGTCTCTCTCCCCATCCCTCTTTCTCTCCCCCTCTGTCTCTCTCTCTCTCTCCCTGTCTCTCTCCATCCCTCTCTTCCCCTCCTAGCCCGCCGTTGCACACCGCCAACCACCGCCTTCTGTCCTTCTCCCTTTCTGTCTCCCTCCCCCTCCCACTCCGACAGTGCTGCCGGAGGGGGCAGTGGTGGCTGGGGGTGGGTGTGTGTAGAAAGAAGTTGGGGATGTAGAGAGTTTGTTAGGCGTCCTTTTAAGTAATTTCCTACATGGGTATTTTGGTAAAAAAAAATCCTCAGTGTGCAGAGATCAATTCTCATTGTGTATTTAGCAGCTCTCCATTTTCTTTTATTGTCTTTTAAGACTACCCCTAACCTCACTTCACTAATAAAGTGAATTTATCAAATATGCAGCACTCTCTTTGCTCCCTAAAAAGCATTTTGGTTTCTCATAGTAATGTAAATGGATCCCCAATTCTCCAATTACCCGAAGGTTCCGACTTTTTAATAACTGAGTTTGAGTCCTTATTTAGGTTCCAATAAGCTAGTAAACATGTTTGGATTTGGGTGCTTTTTGAGACTTGTTACCTAACTGGGTCTGAGTCCGATTTCACCTTGGTTCCGGCCCATGGACTTAAGACCCAACATATTACTCCAATTTTTAAAAATTCCTCCTAAAAATTACCTTTTTTTCCCTAAATCATTCTTTACCGTTACCCTAATCCAGGATATATAGGGAATCGGTTTGGGCTCTCGTTCCATCTTTTCATTAGTAGTTCCGGTTCTAAAACTAGAAAATAGGTTCCAAACCAGTTTCGGGACAGTTCGAGTTACAGGTCCACCATGGATCTGGCCCAAAAGTGACCCATTTACATACAATATATTGAAATTGAAACCTACCTGTTTACATCCCTAATTTCTAGTACATGTCATATGGCACTTCGCAATGTAATCAATTTTTAGGAGGAGGGAAAAATAAATAAATCAATCATCAAATCGGACGTTAGACAAAGCATTAGGCCTGGAGATTTAGTTGGCCCACGCAACCTTGTCAGCGCTGTCATGATTGTACCTTTAAAACAAGCGGCAGAAACCAACCAAAACACAATCCTTTGCATGCGTCTGGACCCTGTGTGTGTCTATCTCCAACTGAGACCCATTCAATGCTCAAATAATGAACTCGTTCCCTACAATGTCTCCAAAATTACTATTACATTTGAGCATGTAGTTAATATATATAGCTAATGCATCCGATTGATATTGAATGACAGATGGGGATGGGAGTAGGGGATTTAATGGACTCTACCTCCCAATTAAATTTAGCCCCATTGATCATCATAATCCTTTGATCAATGGCTATAAAATTAAATAATCATATATTAAAAAAACTCAGTCAATCACTGAATCAAGTAATTCAATCCATTTAGATGGGTGTTAAGTCCAAAGATCCAGTGTAATTCAATGGGATCCCTTACGTGTGGTTTGCTCGAATGGACCATCAGGTGGGCCCCACATTAGGTGCACCTGATCATTTCTATTGTCTAAATATTGATTGAAAGAGGCAATATTGCTTATGACGAATTGATATAGACATTCAAGATCATGCATCCAAACCGGATAAAAGCCTTTAACCCCACCCCGCCCAACCCCCCACCCACCTGTCCTAAATGGCGGGTCAATACTCCAAGGCGGGTCAATGCTCCAAGGTGTTACTTTGTATACTTTATGTTTTGTTCCCGGTTAATAAAATTCATCTCTATCTTTATTATAATAATAAAAAAAAAACCGTGTTTAATGAAATTGAGGGCGAAAGTAGACTCCCAAACTGCACCTAACAATGAATAATTATTTTTCATTCATTATAAATGGTTAAGATCTTCAATTGATGACTCCAAGCTGGGAATGTGGGGATTGTGTGTAAGACACTCTGAAGATGTGGATTGTGGACCCCCCTGGCAAGGGCATCATGAATCATGGTCATGGCAGAGCCTTTACCCCATGAGTTGAAATGACAGTGTTTGGGCCTAGTTTTAAAACTATAAAAAATAGCTTATACAGTATCAAACGCAATGTGCAGGTATTGTCTTCACAGCTTTCATGACTGGGGCAGAAGATAAAGCCCTCGCAGTAAATTGTACTCTCTCTCTCTCTCTCTCTCTCTCTCTCTCTTCTTCTTACCATTGTCCTCTCTCTTTCACCATGTGAAGCTCAGTCAGGGAAACTTTCCTTTCCTTGCAGTATGGTGGTTAGAAACAGCAGCGTTGTCTGCTGGTCTCATCTCTCCACGCTCCCTCTCACAATGGCTTCAATGTACAGATGTTTGATACAAATTTGGATCGTCTGGTGGAGTCCGACACTATGAAAACCTAGTGCTCGTGCAATGACTCAAAACCGCCCAATTCATCTAGTCCCACTGTAGATAGATCATCTGTAACAGGAGGAAGAAGGAGAGAGAGAGACTATCAAATTATATGTTTATAGTAAGTTAATATTGTGTCTTCATATGTTTTTACATAGTCAGGACTCAGAGTACTATAATAATTCAACTTATTTACTACAGTGTGGGACTCTTTTTAATCAATTTAACTCCAACCCTCTCACACCCATTAACCACTCATGAGGTGAGGCTAACCCAAATTGACAATAGTCTGAATAACTTACTGTTGGATTGAATTTTACTCCTATGATTTGATTGAGATAATATTTGCCCAAGATCTTATAAAAATTAAGACTTTTCCACCACACTATCCTCTCATGATTGTCCTTCATTCATGTGGCTCCTAACAAAAGACTTTAGGGCGTATTTGACACTTAACTAAGTAAAAGTGAAGTGAAGTGAAGTGAATTCAGACAAGAATTGACAAGGGTCATATCAAAAGTACATAATTTCAACATTCCCTCCATCTTTTCCAAAAAAGTAAAAAAAGTAACCTCCTTTTTCCACTGAAAGACAAAAAAACTCCACTTTTCTATATAAAAAGTCAAAAAGATTCTATACCAAACAACTAAAAACAAAACATCATCATGACATTCTATATTTTATTCTCTCTTGATTTGATGCTTCACTTCACCTCACTTCACCACACATCCAAACATGCCCTTAAAATTTAACAAGAGGTTACGCAGCATGTTGGTAATCTTCCATGTTATTTGGTTGTCTTGGGATCAATCAGTAGATATATCATTCCTCCCAATGGTATCCTTTCCACTTGTGTGGGCTCTTTCTTTCGCATGGTATGTGGTATGGGCTCTCTCTCTCTCTCTCTCTCTCTCGGGAAAGGTTGGCCGATTGAATTAGTTGATAAATATGATTTTTAAAAATACATTTAGGTGTACTATGGGCATGTTTGTGTACGTTTGCGCTTCCTCTTCCACATAAATGCATTTTACATTGGGGAGGGTCGATTTTTGCCACCCTAATTACCCAAAGATTCTTACCCAAAAATCCCATTTGAGCCCTCTTATTAGATCTTATTGGTAATTAGATCCCGTTCTTAGCCACGTGAGTATCCAATTACCCCAAATGAATGCGTTAAATATAGTTTTTACAACAAAATACAACCAAACAGCATTCTAAATTTCTTGAATAGAGTTGTAAATCAAACATTTTGATGGAAGTTCAATCTGTATTGTTGGATTCTTTCCCAACCCTTTGGACATAGCGATCTATGGTGTAGTAGTGCAGTTTCGAACTTACAATTTTCAGATGCAAACCGTGGTCTTAAACCAACTAAGCTACCCTCAAGATATCAAAATTTTGATAAATTAGCTTTGTATGCAGCCTGTACAGTGATGATGCAATGCATGTGATAATGGATCATCATACTCTCGCAGTGTACCAATGATACCTCTACAAATTTAGTAGCCGTTAAAAGCGCAGACAGTTGCAGAGGCAGGACCCACCTCTAAGATTGGGATTTTGCCAGTGCAGGTTCTCATGTGCAGAGAATATTTTCCATTATTCTGGATTCATTAGGGTTTTTTTTTTTTTTTGTCTCTGTATTACAATCCAATAAATCAATAATAAATGACAAAAACACCCTTCTATGATGAAATTGTTTCTCCATTTTTTTTTTCATTCTTTTACTTGTAAAACCACAATTACAAATGTAGCCATTGATGAGCCAATTAATGTGGTAGTTCTTGAGTTAGACCCGCTTACCATTTTGATTATTTGATCTTCCAATCTAATTTATTGCATTATAACCTATCAATTAAATCAAATTCAATATTTAAACTAAGCATTTAGGTTGACCATTTTAATCTAAGGATGACAATAGATTGAGTTTGAATGTACACTTCTCTTGACACGCTTCTATTTTGGTTGCGTTTGATAATGGGTTGGTTTGGTTGTGCTTTGTGCCCCCACCGCCCCCCCATTTTTTCTTTTATTTATATGTAACTCAATAAGTCTTATACCAAGATTTCTATTGACACGAGTATTTATTAGAGAGAATAAAGTTTAATAGGCTAGACTGGTGGGTTGGGACAAGAATTGTTAATGAACATAGTTTTAAAAAAGTCAATGAGCTAAAACAGATAAAAGATTTCATAATAAAGGGGTATTTGTGTCATTTAATTGATATGAAAGATCTCTACCCGGTATCAGTGCTCACGCACCCACTTTATGATCCATCTTAGTGAACCATCAATTAAGGACCTACTTTGATAGTCACTTATCCCAAGTTTGGCACCAATTTAAATTAGACCGGACCATTGGATCAGTTATGCACTTACTTAGATGGTGGAAACTTCTAGGATATTAATTAAGTAGTTATGATGATCATTCGAGTCAGCTCCATCACCATATACAAGTAGGTTGGGGGAGAGCCCCCACAAGGACCGTGCAGAGTACAAGGTGCTCAGTAGAGGGGGGCTGGATTAATAAATCTTGCCCAAAGAACTACACTTAAAAAATTCCTAAGTCTGCTTGGATAGGCAAAAAATAAAATAAAATAGAGTGAAGTTAAATGGGCCCTAAGAGTCTAAAATTTTAACTCTATCCCATTTGGATGATTCTGACCTGATAGATGAAGTAATGTTGTAAGCCACATGTATTCCATTTCACTCCAACTCTAAAAACTTCCATTTCCTTGAATAAAAGTGGATTCTACTCCAAACCTTAATTTCAAAATAAGCATCCAATTAGAGTGAAGTAAAGTACTCTACCTTAACTTCAACATACTTTTCTCCACTCTACTCCACATGTAAAATTACTTTATTTTACTCCACTCCTCATTTATCCAAACACGCCCATAGTTAGTCCAAAAATTTAATTTCACTACTATAAGGACTTCCAAATAAATAAGTAAAAAAACAGAGACTAAAAACAAATCTCCCTGTCACTGGACCCTCTTCCCAAGATTCTGGTTTTGAGATTCTTCCCATCTCCATTGAGTAGAAATGCTACCATTTCCCAGGTAGCACTTAAATATCATTTACCATTGTGAGTGTTGTGTCATACTGGTTTCAACCGTTTTATATTACAACATCTTTGAGTTGTTTTCTGTTTTTTATTTCTTTTAACATCTCCAACTCCAATAGATCTTGATCTTCTTCCCTATCTCTGCAAATCACTAAAACCAACGGCTTCATGGTTATATTCTCTGTAGAAGCAGCTCCTGCAAAACCCATCTGGGATTAGTGCATTGCTCTGGCAGTTAGGTAACATCCATGACTTCTGGTTGTTTCTTTTATTCTCTCTCTGAAGATAAGTTATTCTTGCAAAAACCCATCTGGGATTAGTGAAAGTTTGGTTTGAAGTGAGTATTTTGCTCTTTTCCTAGATTGGTATAACCGTATAAAGACTCAAAGCCTTTTTACTTGGTTATGTTTTGGTTAGTCCAAACATAAAGTCACATACTGGTTCTATAATTAAGGAGGAACTTGGGTATTATTTGGAATGAACTTCTGTATCTTTTAGACACCCTCCATCAATGGTTTAGAGAGTTTGGATAGTTTGCAGGAAGTTGGTTAGAAAACCCCATCTGGGTTTGTTCCTGCACTGAAAATATGGAACTAGTTCTGTCTGTTTTGGCAGTATATGTCCTTTCCATTGAGAAAAGACTCTATAGAATGTGACTTCCAGCTAGAAGTTTAGGTGCTTGTCCAAAATGTTTGGGATTGAGGTAAGCAAATCCCATCAAAAGTTTATATTTTGAGGAAACTGTTTTTTGTTGATTTTCTATGATTTATATTTCAAGGAAGCAGGTTTGTGTATGTTAGCTATCTATGAGCTAAATCCTTATTAGTTGATGCCTGAAGTTCCTTTTTTTTATTATTATTATTTTTTTTATAGAGATACCATTGTGATTGGGCTCTATTCCCTTTATGTCTGATCCGTGAATGTTAATGCATATTAGATTAAATCATATTCTTGTTATTCTGGATGGCTTTAACTACACTGACTTAGAACACATTTGGTTTAGATATTGGCCAGTGCTTCTAGTTTACTCGGTTTCAATGGATGTTTATGAGAAAGAAGGAACAAAAAAAATGAATGACGCATGCTTATAAACTTACCCAAATGATTGGTTTGAGAACCTGTATTTGATCAGACAATAGAGAATGAAATCTATTGAGGATAAGGGGTGTTGCAATTACGGACCAGCACAGGATAATTCAAGCATCAATGCTTGTAATTTTGAGTTTCACAAAGGAAGCATTGCAAACAACAATTCTAATAATCGAACAGTCCTGGGTTCACTTAGCAAACCAACTCCGTCGAAATGGGACGATGCCCAAAAATGGCTGGTTGGGTTATCTAGTGGAGAAGACCCAAACTATGCCAAGTACAAACCTCGGATTTCAAATGCTGAAGATTCTAGATTAATTGGCTCTGTTCCACAAAGAGGAAAGGATTCTTGTAACAATTCTGAGGAAAGAGCTGATTACAGGGGATCGGAAATCATGAATCAAGATGAAGGAGAAACGAAGAAGATTGACTGTAATGAATCGTTTTGGCGAATCAATAAACCCATGGAAGATTCATTGTCAGATATGCGATCGGTTTGTGTGAGAGACATGGGGACAGAGATGACCCCCATTGCCAGTCAAGAGCCTTCAAGAACAGGTACTCCACTCAGAGCTACAACGCCAGCTGTAAGGAGTCCTATTTCTTCTAGATCATCCAGTCCAGGTAGATGTCATCAAGGATCTCAGGCCATTGAAAGCCACCAAACAGGTGGAAGCTCCTTGGGAAGTAGAAGCGATGTTGTTCTTTTTGGCAGAGCGAACTTGATTGGGTGGCCAACCAGAGAAGGATCAGATGCTTACAACATAGTTGAGAAGAGAAATTTGGAGCAAGCGACGAAGCCCAATTCACTGGAGACTCGAGCGATTGCTTGGGATGAAGCTGAACGTGCAAAATACATGGCAAGGTAGACAAGTACTTTGCCTCTTGCATGCTATTTATGTTTCTAATTGCTTTTCCCCTCAAAATAAGCTTCTCAAATGATCAACTTATACAATTTAAATTGTCAATGAAACATGTATCTCTCTGTGTGATTTATTGTGCAAGTGATTAACTCACCCACAGTTGGTTTGCAATTGTGGCAGAATGGATGGTTACACCAGTTAAAATATGCATTTGGGATGACTGATTGGGAACTTGAACCCCAAGCAGTGGGAGCTAATTTTCTAGTATGTTTCTTTCATTTCATTATCAGCACTAAACATTGACACTAGTTTGGAGCAGAAAACTTGGAAAACGGTGTCCCAACTGCAGTTCCTGATTTCTGTTCTGTGCTGCTATGAAATCATGTGGCAGAACAAGGAAATTTTCCATTTTACCAAATGAAGCCAACCACTTACATTTCAGATTACATCCAATGACACCTTAATCATCAAGCTTGCTAGTGGTGTCATCAAGCTTGCTAGTGGTGGCATCAAGCTATTCTCTTATATATTAGCTAATAGGTTGAAAACATGATTTTACATGTTAATTCATGCATAGATGTAATTTATGCATCCGGTTTTCATCTGTATGGAGTTCATGTATGTTTTCAGCATTTGGAAAGTAGTTTCAGATGGCCTTCATTATACTCAACTTACCTTCTTTAGAACAGTATTCTGTTTTTGGCATTTGGAAAGTGGCTTCAGCCAGCCTTCAAAATACCCAACTTGCCTTCTTTAGAATAATCTTCATGAAATATCGTTAGTTTTCTGTGGTGTTGGCAGATAAAATTAGAAATTCAGTTACCGACTCAAATTTGAAAAGTTTGGCATTTATTTCTTTCATGTGTTTTAGCATATGCATTTTCTAAATTAAATCTGATGTCAAACGATGAAGATTTCATATGATGTTTTAGTCCTAGCACCTTATCATATTATATCATCAACTAATTCAACTTATTATCTTGCAAATCATCTTGTGACATCTGTTGTGTTGTAACAATGCACTGATATTTAGGCATGCATTTAATGGCTGATTTTGTCTTGTAATACATTCTACACTGACTGAGTGAGAAACTATGGTTTTCTCTGTTGCGTTGTGTAGAGATGGTTATAGCAACACCTCCATGAGAATTTGTGAACCATTTCTCTAAAATTACTGTTTCATCCATTTTTTAGGTACAAGCGTGAAGAAGTGAAGATAGAAGCCTGGGAGAATCATGAGAAACGAAAAGCTGAAATGGAAATGAGGAGGATGGAGGTATTTCTAAACAATAACAGCATTTCTTTGTTTCCCTTTTTCTTATCATGAATCTATGATTTTTCCCCCTTGAGTTCTACTTCTTATTCTATAAGCTAATGATGGATTGGTGTTCCACATTTACTGTCACTGTTGTGATGTAATGCTGATGCACCACTACATCCAATCAAATGAACCTGGGCACAAGAGATTCCTTTTGATGACTGTTCCCATGGTTTGCAACTGTGGGATTCTATGCATCGCATCCTTGAACCTTGAATTCGTACCATGCATGTGGGGACAATAGTTCAGGATCTGCACAATGATTTGATGGGTCCCACCATGGATTAACTATGGCCTAGAATACTGAATCCTAGCCTGCTAATAATTAGCAAAGCTTTACGAATATGGATAATTGCAGTATTTCTTCCTTGACCATATGTCTGCTGGTCATATACGTGAATAGTTAATATTGTCCCCATTGTAGAGCAGTGGGCATGATATATATACATGGGACCGATTAGATTAACCATCGAGATCATTGGCTCACACTCCCTACTTGTAGGCACAGGCACTCAACTCAAGTCTCATTACCAGATTAGACTATTCCATGTCCTTGGCTTGATAGTCATATGGTTTTGATTATTCAAAGGGTCAGGAGATGATTAAAAATATCCTAGTTGCCTGGCCAGGACTAAACCAAAAGCAGGAGATTGTAGGCATTTAAAAATGGCCGAATTCTGTGGGACAACCACAATGGGTGGGATCTCACCGAGTCCACAAGGATAACACACCCAAGAAGGGGTCTCCACCCACTTCAAGTGGAAAAAAACGAAGCATGTGCTCGACAGATGGGAATTGGGGTACCACTGTATGTCCCTCACCCATTGCCAAAGCTGAGAGGAAAACATCTTCTTCCCCATTGCCATACTCCCTAGAGGAGCCTAAAAATGTCCCTCAGCCTCCTCGGAGGGGTCGTTTAATCATTGGTCAATGGTTTTGGATAGTTGATAGTCGGTTGACGGTGGGAAAAATGGTCACAGCTCTAAGCCTGTCGAATGCAGAAAGGAAGTCCTCCTTATCCAACCGACTAAGCTAACAGAGCCTGAGCGGCAAAGCCACGTGAGGATAACCTACGTTCCCACTGAGGATTCTCTCTTGGTCTTGGGTAAAGGGATGCCAGCACCCGATAAAGTCGACTGGGAGTCTAGCGCTGCCCAGAATCTCTGCTTGTAAATTTCAGACCGATCAATAAATTATATTGATACTTGACCTTACCCACCTCTTTTCAATTTGATTTTGTTGTTTGCACGTAGACCACAATTTACACAGAGATCAGCCTTTATATCCTGTGATGGATAACCTCAATATTTAAGTACTTCTTGGCATGTCATTTGTTAAGATGGCACAGAATAAGCATCTATTGGCACACCTGAGTAGGTGATATATACCCCAGAATTAATATTTCCTCTCAATAAGATGCAGAGACCAAGGAATTTATTGTAAGCCCGAAGTTCAAGATTTCGATTTCACTAACTACTTAAAAAAGAAGCACAGTGAGCATAGGGTTTTCAGCCAATGCAATGGGACTGAATGATGGATGTAGTCTTGAGTATTGGCACATTCAGCATTGACATAAAAAGTTTGCATTCATCACCATTGGCTGAGTCTCTAAGCAAATCAAGCACTAAGACAATTAGCTAAAAATGAAAGATATGATATATGACTTTCTTAATAAGGAAATTGCAATACTTATTGCTCTCTAAGAAAATCTGTTTCTATGAGTCTCTAAGCAAATCAAGCAGTAAGATAATTAGCTAAAAATGAAAGATACGAACAGCTTGGGCATGTATCTGCCCCTTGGACAGATTTGCCTCACTGATGTCTTTGTGAACATGCGATTTCGTGCACTTAAGTAAACTGAGCCCCCATCATGCTGGCTGGTTGACTAGTGTGCCCTTGGACCTTCTTTTGTATACTTTAATGCTTGGTTTGGCCTATTGGACTACATCACTGCAGTAGAATTTAAATTCCAATCCTGTGATGTCTTTCAATCTTCTTTCCTTGGTGAAGATCCATGCCAAATAAGTCTTGAACTGGAAAGCTATTTTTTTCTAGCAATAAGACTTCAGCCTTTATCCGACTTACAGACACCAAACAGGGACAGACTGATCCAAACCAGTTTGATTTGATCTCTCATATATACATAGATATGGGCCTCAGCCTATATCCATGCATGTATCTTTCCTGTACTGATGGTAATTCAACTTGGCCATCGAAATCCTGCCTCATAGCTCTGCACCGGAAGATTTTAGGACCTAAAAAACATAATTTCATAACTATTATATTCCATTAATTGAGGAGGATTTTATCGAAGTATACTTTGATTGTACCATGTCCCTCTTAAAATGTTCAGCCCTTATTTTGTGAAGGTATGGTGCAGAATTACGCTTCTTGCTAACCGACCCTGTGCACATTGTGACTGTAAAGTAGAAGCCACTAACATAGTGCGCTGATTATTTGTCAATCGTTTATTAGTTGGTTCTCCTCTTCATCTGATGTAAAAACACTATCCATAGGTGAAGGCTGACAGGTTGAAATCACGGGGACAAGAGAGGTTAACAAACAAGCTAGCAGCAACCCGACGAATAGCTGAAGAGAAGAGAGCGAATGCAGCAGCCAAAATGAACGAGCAGGCAGTAAGGACTTCTGAAAGAGCTGATTACATTCGAAGGACTGGCCATATGCCATCATCTTTCTCATCTTTTAAGCTGCCTTCATGCTGCTGGTAACTACTATGCAAATGTCTGTTTTGGTAAGAACCATGTAATAATATCTGTTTAGTATAGTTCGCACTGCTTGTTATTTCTCATGCTTCTGATTATGCTTGCTCAGTGTGCTTAAATTGGTTGTGTTCAGCATTGACAAGATGCATTCTTTTTATCTTCTCAACAATCATCACACAGCTATCCAACCTTTTTTTCAGCTTGTTTTAATGCTCCATTTTAGGGGAATTCAACACTTCATGAGTGAGAGATACCAACATAGAAGATTTGATTATTTGTTGAGTTTATGAAGCAGCGTTATGATTAAATGATCAAATGCTCCTCAATACATTCAGTGATTCCGGATGGCCGCATGGACAGGTATAGAAACACATCCTGGCCATCCATGAGAGGCCCACCCGATATGTGTTGATCGTGGAGTATGCCTCTTATCATGCAGGCCCCTTCATGAAGGCTGTATTGGTGAAGGTGCACTAAATGGATCCCCAAAGCGTGTGGTTAAGGGTGTAGCACTGTCAGGCCAGTTGGGGTACTGAGTCAACTCGAGCCCGACTCAAATTGTATGTGGGTAAATTCAAACCCAAGCTCAACCTAAAAGAAACATTAAACATACCTATCAGAATCTGGTCCTTACTGTAAATTCCAACCCAATTTTAATTGGAGTTCAGCCAGGTTGATTTAGGTCCCTCAGGCATTCAATATTTTTTGGGTTGTCATCAATATATATATATATATATATATATATATGCTATCGGAGGGTTTCCAATCCTTTGAGTTGGACTAATCCCCCTCCGGGCCAGAGGGAAGTCGGGTAAACTCCCCTTAGCCCCAATGTAGTAATGCAGTTTCGAACCTACAACCTCCGGGTGTAAATCGTGGTCGTAGGCCAACTGAGTTACCCTTTGGGGCCGTTTGTCGTTCATATTAGTTACTACATTGCGTGTGCACTGGTGGTGTTCTTGGAAAAACATCCACTTCTAGTGGCGTCCATCTGCATGGACAAGGCAAATCAAGTGATCCCTGCCCATAGTTTTAGTTACTTAGTTTAGTGGCATCTTGCAAATTTTTTATAAAAAAATTTATATCCAAGTTGATGACTCGACAAGTATCAAATTAGAGCAATTCTGAATCTTATGAATCTTATGAGACAATAAAAGGAATTGAATTGATCATAGGTAGCCCTCTCGTGTGAAAAGGGAGACGAAAAGAGAGACAGGAAAATTTGCATGCACTCATGCACAATCTCTTAAGCGAGATTGTACATGAGTGATGGGGCCAAGAGCCACAGTATAGCCCACCTAGTAGGAGGAAGGAAAAGTCTATGCTTGAATAAGGGCCCCACCAAATCTCAGATCCAAATGATCTGAGATGGTCAAGATATGGGCCCGTAAAATCAAAATAGTAAAAAATTGGAAGTGAGAGACCCAATGGTTAGTACAATTCCCAGGTGGATTGCTTGATCAGATATAATGGGATTTAAGATAACTATGTGATCTAACTTCTAACTTCTAAGGCTATGGAGTGCAAGGTCAAAATAGAAACATCTCTTTTATCTTTAATCAGAGAGTTATGAACATCCTAAGAAGGCCTGTTAGCCTTAGATGTACTTGAATAATCTTCAATTACTCTCTCTCTCTCTCTCTCTCTCTCTCTCTCTCTCTCTCTCTCTGTGGATCGAGCTAGGTAGCAAAACTGATCAGTTATTTGCTTTTGGGATCCATGTGTCAACTTGAATTTTTAATCAAAACCAAAGTCTCAACCAACTGGAAGGTTTATCATGCTAAATGCGCCTCTTTAATGCTAAGGAGAGATATCCAATACTTATTGAATGCCTTTTTTTCTTTTTTTCTTTTTTATAACACGGGTCAGAATAATCCCTACGGGCTTAAGAGAGAAAGCCAGGTAAAATTCCCCTGTGTCCCCAGTGTGAAGTGCAGTTTTGATTGAATGCCTTAAAGGGCTGTATATATAGAAAATCATTCTCATGGTTACAACACTGAGACACTGACTCAACCAAGCTAAATAGGCTTATATCATCGAAAACCCAAATCCATAATCTCTACAATTCCAATCATAGAACAAAAGTGATATCAAATTTAATTCCATGCCATGGGTGCACATGCTTGATTTCACCAATCAAATAGACAAATCCTATTCCCACTCTAAACACTCTCCACATCAAAGATAGAATAATAAAATTAATAACGTCTCATATTGAAAAAAAAGGGGGGTAATGGTTCAAGGTTAGTATTCTCAGCTTTATCATTCCACAAAATTAGTCTATTGAAAAAAGAATTAAGATTTCCTGATAAGAAAAGGAATGTTTTTAATGAAAGAACCAAATGTAATAATGGCATGTCATAACCATAAACTTACCAAAGTAGATCTAATGCAAAAATATCTAAAAACTAATATTAATCAATTTACCGGCTATATCAACATGATATCATCGAAGCTTCACTATCACACTGGGGCCACATGGGATTTACCTGGCTCCCCCCGGCTCGTAGGGATTATTCCTCATTTTTATCAAATGATGATAAAAAATAAATCACAACCCATCCACTTAGATGGTTAATAACATAGGAATCATCATAAAAATAGAACAGATTATTAAGAGTCTCAAATGGTATATGGCAAAGAATCCGATAACAATAACATTCATAAATTTCCCACAAAATCCTCTTTCATATCAAAGCAGATTTTTCGATTGAAAATAGGAAAATAGGA
The DNA here is from genome assembly GCA_038049695.1 of Cinnamomum chago. Taxonomy (NCBI): domain Eukaryota; kingdom Viridiplantae; phylum Streptophyta; class Magnoliopsida; order Laurales; family Lauraceae; genus Cinnamomum; species Cinnamomum chago. The sequence goes on along the minus strand of CP142462.1, from coordinate 20,064,802 downwards.
TGAATCTAAGGCCCAAGCAAGAATTTAGGCAGATTCAAGTAGGATAAAATAAATCAAACAAAAAAAACAGAAATCTTGATTAAACGAAGAAGAGTAGTAAGAGTCTCAAATGAAATGGCAAAGAGATAATGATGAAAATCAAGATTTTTGCACAAATCCTCTTGCATATAAAAACAGGTTTATTGACTAAAAATAGATCAAATCCACCATCCAAACATGAAATTAGGCAGATTCAAGTAGGGAAGGAAAAAAAAAAAGAAAGAAAGAAAGCAGATTTATTGTATTTTTTGATTCATTTCTTTTATTATTAACATTATTTTAATAATAATATCTATATAAAATGTAATATACTTTTCTTTTAAACTTGGCTTAAGTATTGAAAGGATGGACTCAAGTAAAGTTGAGATAAGTAAACTGAAATCACATTGTTCTCAAATCGAGTGAAATCTGTGTGGGAACAAGAGACAGACCGACTTGTTTACACCTGTAAATAATAACCTAGATTTGAATTCACATTATGTGGATTTTTTTTGTTTGTGGAGATTGTAGTGGATTTGTAACAATTAACCTCTTCTTTTTTATAGTTTATGCAATTTCCACCGGTAATACCCACAATGAGATTTTTCTGGTTTTAAGTTTTGCTTCACATCAATGATCCTTTGGTGTACAACATATAAAAAGGAACTATAGTTTTTTAGACTTTGTTAATGTTTTGCCCTCTAAGAATATTCCTATTTTGTTATATCTTACATTACTTTTATGTAATTGTTACATATATTTATAATTCACGTGATCATTTATAGATGATTCTTGATAAAGTGGTTTTTAATTTTATACTCATTTTATATCTCTCAATCTTTTATGGCTTACAACTTTTCTAGTTATACCTTTTAAATTCATTTTTATAACGCAGGGCATCTCCCGCTCAACACAGTTGTTACACCCCGACCCAAATTAATGGCGATTAATGCTAATTAAGCATGAGTAATCATATTAATGAAGGTTAATGGCCAAAGAGAGGGAAATTAGTCGCAAATGATGCATTAAGCCTAATGGAATGGATTTGAATGGAATTGAATTGGTTAAGATGAATTTTGACTCAAACAAAGTAGGCTAAGGGCTTTTTCGTAAATACAGGTTTTCACGTATTTCGTCAAATACGGAGATTCTTGATACCAACGTGTGTATCTCGAATAGTACGTTAACTTTCATAATAGACGCGACTCCATTTGACCTCAAATGGATCAAATGTGGTTTCATTTGACTCAAAATATAATAAGACTTAATAAAAGGGAGTCTTGGTGTGAGAGAGCCTTATATTAGAATGAGATGAGGGGTGAGCTCATTTCCACCTCAAGAAAAAAACCCTAGAGTCATTTTCCTCTTCTCCCTTCTCTTCCATTTCCTTCATCAAGTGTGAGATTAGGAAAGGTTCAAGTGGTTTTGAGTGGGAGGCCTCATCTTCATCATCTTCCCCAAGCCATTTTCCTCCATTGTTGAAGTGTGGAGCTTGAGAAAGATCTCAAGGTTTCTCTCATTGGGCTACAAGTAAGTACTTGGAACTTTGAATGAGTTTTCAAGTTATAATGAGTGATTAGGCATGGTTATTAGCATAAATAGCTTATGAGATGTATCTTCATGTTTTTATGGGTTAGAGTTTGAGTTTTTGAGAAAGATTTGTGTCAAGCCAAACTAAGGGAAGAGCGCTTTTACTACTAAGCTTCATAAGAGGCAAGTATAAACATTTGCTTGTGATTAGTGTTAATCATTGTAAAAGTTCATTAAGTTTTCCATGGATTGGAGTTTATATATTTTCCATTAAGTTTTGGAAATTTATTTATGGATTGATTGAAATGGTTAATGATGATGTATGAAAAGGGGAACATGAAGTTCTATTTTCTTGTAGGATTGGGAGTAATTTGAATGTGGAAAAGAGGGGAATGAAAAGGAGAGAAGAATCAAGTTTTTCGGACCTGCAATTCGTCCTAGGTCCGATCAATCGGACTGCCATCTGATCGATCGGACAGGCCTGTAACTGAGAGGTTTTTCGAGCCGATCAATCAGACTGTCATCCGATCGATCGGACATGCCCTTAACTGGGGGATAATTTAGGCCGATCGATCGGACCTGACGGTCCGATCCTTGAAATTGGTTCCTTTTGGAACCAAATACTTTTTCTATGAGTCTTAGTGGTTTATAAATTAGTGTTAGAACTAATTATACCCTAATCTAAGATTTGTCAAGATTATAGAAAATAAAAGAAAAGAATGGTAGTGCATTAAGTATAATTAAGTTGTGTATGGATTCTTCAATTGTGTTATCTAAACCTGCATAAGTGTTAGCTGAGTTATTGAATGTACAAACTATTATTAAAGTGATGTTCATTGAAAATAACACGTACATTCAATGACGAACGTTTCACTCGTTTGTTTGGTTTAGGAATTTGACTAGAATTAATAGATTTGATTTGACTCCTGACTCTGACACTACATAGTAGTTTCTTAAACTCATTATTGAGCTGAACTGAATAATACAATGAATGAATTAACGAATGAATAGTTACTAAATGTGACAATGAATTATAAATAATCCTACTGCAGTAGATGGATGTGGGGGCATTCCGGAGCTCCGTGGTGATGCTAGTTGTCCCTGACCCGGACACTAGTAAGTCCCACATATTCCGATCATATCTATAGGTATTGATTGATGCCTTCCATTCAGAAGATGAATCCTTCTTTTGAGGGAAGATGGTAAATGAAATGAAATGAATGAATGAAAGCTATGGTAGTGACTATCTTGTATATGTCTATTGATTAACTCTTAAGGTTATCATTGTCATTGTAGGAATTATCTAGATTTTTCTAGAATAGTATTTGTTACCAAATGGAGTTAATGAATTCAGTATATGTATTAACATGCGCTATTACAATATATGTTTATACTTTGTTGAACCGTCGTGTTCATTAGTGTTATTGATGACATTACATGCCCGTTTGCCCCTGCTGATGTAGCAGCGCCCCCGGCGCCAGCGGAGGAGACCGCTCCGGTTCCTCCAGGAGGATTAAACCAATGGAACGGACGAAATACCATTTGATATGGATATTCGAGCGCGAGAAAAAACTATAATATTTTGAGAAACATTTTGAAAAGTTATTTTGTTTAACCATTTTGAGATGTGATTAATTGTTACTGCATGGTGTTTTGGGTATACACCGATTAACAAGAAAATGATGGGAATGATACATGTATAAGGACTTTATTCTTTTGTATACATGTAAATCGAAATTTGATTTTGTCAAATATATATATGTTTTCGCAATATTGTGTATTTGACAGGTTTATTGAGGATGTTATCCCTTGTGGATTCCGTTTTAACTTCGGTTAATTCGGAGTTTACGGGAGTAAGTATGGGCTCACGGCCCGTGGTTATCGTAATTCGGGCCCGGGCCGTGACACCAGCCGAAGAGCCATTGGCTCTGAGCCCGAAGGACACTCGATTCTGGACAACCGATAATTAATCCCTAAGGGCACATGCAAACCCTCCTATACTTTCTTAATTTTTTATGATTTTATAATTTAAGTCTAATGATTTTCCTTTTGAATAGATTGTTGGTTTTTCCACAGCAAGCATTTTATTTATTTCCAATTTTAATGTTTTAACTCTCTAAAACTAAAAATATTAATTAATATTTCATCTTAGTTATGTTTTGGTCTAAATCCACCTTTCTTAAGTTTTCATTCTTTTTATTTTTTAAGCCTAAGATTCTCTCCGGATCATATTACTTCCTTTTATTAAATAGGACATTCGTCTTAATTCTTTATTCTCTTGATAAAATCTATTTTTTTAATCTTATTTAGTGTTTTTCATTGGCTTTGATATCTTCTTTTTTATATTCCTTATTGGTCATTCTCATGGACTAAGATAATTTACATTCTCATTCTTAAAATAAATCTTTTCCTCTTTCAACAGATTTTCACCTATTTTCATTTAAGTTAGTGAAAATGCATATCGCTTTTCAATTAATTTTTCTTTATTCTGTTTTAGTTCCCTTGTGCTTTTTTGGTTTTACTGTATCTTTTATTCGATGAAATACTCTCTAATATTTTTCTCATTATTTGTTGAAAGATAATATTTTCCACTGTCATCTTATTTTGATCATTAACCAAGTGCAGTTTTTGAAAGAATATGTTTATTTTATCATAAATTCTTTGACTCCATTTCAGAGAAATAATCTTCTTATTTTCTTCTAAAACTCTTAAAATAAAGGGGATTTAACAAGAAAAAACCCTCATAAAGACCCTATTATTTAATTTGGCTCCAATAGAAAACGCCAGACAGAATGGGCCCTTAATTGACGTTTCTCTCTCTTTTTTTTTTTGTTTCTTCTAGTGCTATAGTCGATATCGACTATTCATGCTCCATATAAAACGGCCACGAAACCGCTTTTACCTATTAAATGTGACAGCAACAATAACAATGCTTTGCGAAGGGTATGGTGTTCAAGAGTGCTGGAATAAGACCTTTTTGCCGGTCAGACACAATAGTCAAATTGTTAGGCTCACCTAGCGCTATATGTAGATTTGCAAGGAACCACTCCCAACTATCATGTCGCTCGGATTCCGCAAAAGAAAAAGCGATTAGGAGGAGCTTATGATTGGCATCGTGTGTAACAGCAACGAGCAAAACACCGGGATACTTTCCTTGGAGATGTGCCCCATCTACAACAATCATTGGTCTACAAATATTAATGAAAGACCTTAGACAAACTCCGAATGCCCAAAAAAAAAAACTTCTAAAACGGTCTTCAGATGTGGTGTCTATGTTTGTTACTGTGCCTGGATTAGTCATCTGCAGTTCAAAATAGTAACTAGGTAGCATTAGAAAGGACTCCTCGTAAGATCCTCGCACTGAACGCATGGCTATCTCCTTTGCTAAATGTGTTTTCTTATAGGTAATAGTTGTCCCAAATTCCATTTGGTAGTCATTCATGATCTCTTTTGGTTTCAGATTCACATTTTGTCAGACTCTATCCATGATGAACTCCGCAATTAGCAACGTTGATGCCTGTTTATGTGCCATCCCCATCATTGGCTTCAAGCATTTATGGACTGGATTATACGTACGCACTTTGAATTGTGGTCCTGATTCTACGATCGAGGCATGCATGCGCCAAGGGAAATTCTGATCTTTACAACATGCTGTCACTTTGTACATGTTGGTCCTAAAGTGCTTCGGAGTAAAGTTTCCATAAATTGCAAACTTGGCTAGAGTCTTCTGGAACGTGTCACGATCAAAGAATTCATGGCCAATCCACATTTCCCGTGCTGAATTGTTTCCAACGTTTGCAATCAATTCTTCAGGTACCATGTCGTCGATGAAATTAACATCTGAATGTTCACTTGAAGGACATGCCTTGTCTGCTGGATTAGCCCCGGCGACGTTGCTTCTGTCCGCACCCATCACAACCACTGGAATTTGTTCGATGAAATTATTTTCAACAAAATGATTTCCATCACCATACTCTGCCACATCCTCCATGTTATCAACAAATGCATTGTTGATTGGATTAGGGCCGACAATCACTACAAGAAACTGCACTTTTAGTTACGAACTTTTTCGTTGCTAAAAGTAACCAAAATGTCAGTAAAAACCCTTACCGATGAAAATATTTTCGTCGACCAGTTGTCGGTAAAAAGTCGTGGACAAAATATTTTACTGACGAAATTTTTTTCCGTCAACAAAAATGTAATTTTTAGCGACGATTATTTGACTTTTACTGACGGAAAAAAAACGACGGTAAATTTATTTTACTTTTCTGAAAATTTTATATATAACATTTATCGACGTTTTTTTTCGTCGGCAAAAGAAAAAAGAAATAAAAAATAAAAATAATTTTACCGACGTTTTTTTTCGTCGGCAAAATAAAAAAGAGAAAATAAAAAAATGAAAAAATTTTTACTGACGTTTTTTTTCGTCGAAAAAAATAAAATAAAAAACACTTTTGCCACGGTTTTTTTCGTCGGAAAAAGTGAAAAGAAAAAAAAAACATAAAAAATCCTTTCACCAACGTTTTCTTTGTCGGAAAAATAAAACTGAAAAAATAAATAAAAAATGAAAACATTTACCGACGTTTTATTTTCGTCGGTAAAAAAAAAGGAAAATAAATGAAAAAATAAAAACATTTTTGTAGACGGTTTATTTCGTCAGTAAAACAAAAACCAAAAAATAATAAACATTTTTGACCGACGATTATTTTCGTCGGTAAAAGTGCGTGATTTTTATTTTCCCTGGAAAATAAGTTAATGCTAAAATTGAACTTTTATCGACGTTTTTTTGGAAACCGTTGGTGACAATAGGACTTTTACCGACGTTTTCTAAAATTCATCGGTAAAAGTTCTATCTTTACCGACGAAATTATATACGTCGGTAAAAAGTATTCTTTGCCAACGAATTTAGAAAAGCGTCGCTAAAAAACGTCGCTAAAAGTGCAGTTTATTGTAGTGAATGTTCCTACTATCTGCGCACATCACAACCATTGGTACTTGTCCGGGGAAATTTTTTTCGACAACATGATTCTCATCATCATACTTTGCCCCTTCCTCTATATTATCAACACATGCATTGTTGACTAGATCAGCTCCGGCAACGTTCCTTTTGTCCGCGCCCATCTCAACCATTGGATTTTGTCGGGTGAAATTAATTTCATTAAAATCATTCTCATCACCATACTCTGCCTCATCCTCTATATTATCAACATCAATTTCTTGACATAAGGTATGCAATGGACTTGTAATGTCCCGAATAGTTGAAAAATGCATGTCATTATCTTCTTGGAGATCGACGGTACGAAGCTCTGTAATGGCTGTCCCGTCATTCACGTATTTTCCCTTGCAACTTAACAATACACCCCTCGATTTCCCAAGATAAGATCGATGTTTGTCATTCCTCTGAAACCTACAGTGCATCAACAATATAGCAAAATATGTGTGAGGAATTGGGATTAATATATGATAAAATTTTAATTTAGAATACAACAAGTTAACATACCTTGACTGTTCCTCCTCTACATTGTCCATTGTTCGATCTGTTAGAAACATATAAGTATATTCCATTTGTATCCCGACCCGATGCTTTCATCATTCTGTTTACATCATTTTCATCTTCAATGCTAGCCAGTGAAAATGCACGTCCATTGTGATGAAGGTATTGTATGCTTAAACTTTCAGTCGATGAATCCCAATTAGATGCTTCAATTGCTTCGGCAACCAATGACCCATATGTTATGTTGGTTGATAATACCTCATCTTCTGCTTTCCTCCATTATATATAGACGGGCCGCATCATATCAAACTCAAAGTTTCCATCGTAGTGGAATATGATTAGGATATTGCAATCTGTCATGGTGAAAGGGCAAGTGTATGTTTAAAGTAGATGCATTGTGATATTTCAAAGGTTGTACTAATTGTATTGTTAAACAATACCATACACAGACTATATACATTTTGAACCATATAGTAAAATACGAATATGAAAACTAAATACGACAGTGTAGGAGCATAGCCACTTATACCAATTTCATGGGACAAGGTCCATGTGCTGTTAAAATTTCTAGAACTTGTAAAATGAAATAGTCGAAAAATAATTAACAAGGGGCATGAATGTTCTGTTTTAGTTTAGGCTAAATAGAAGAACAGGAGTGATGTTTGTATTGTCAAATACAACCATCCTAAACCCAAAAATAACCTATGCTAAAATGGAAGATGGCAGTGTCACTTTAGGAGAAGATATCCACCTTTCAGAACTCTAGATGCACTTGGGTACCATTTTCTGGGACAGTAAAAAAAAAATGCACATTTAAAACTCTAAACCCAAAAATGTATGTGAAGATTAAAAAGATAAGAGTGGTTTTTTATGAGCAAATATCAACTGTTCACAACTCTATATGCACTTGGATGCCATTTTCTAGGACAGATCAAGGTCGTTGTCGTTGATTACTTGTCTAAGGCTGGTAAGATATAAAAGGAAGAACGTTAATCAACAAGTTGGGTGACTGCCAAGTTTTGGGGAAACTATCAAACTAATAATAATAAAGATTCATGTATGTACCTGCCTTTTAAAGGAGTGCAACCACCACCATTAATAGAGTGCTTGAAGAGCTGCGGTGGAGTTTCCTCGCCAAAGAAGGGTTGCTACATTGTCTAGATGAGGCGAAAGATGTAAACGGGAAAAGTAGATGTGAAGCTGGGTTTTAAGTGTAGTTATAGATGATAGTCGATATCAACTATAGCACTAAAAGACAAAAAAAGGGAGAAACGTCAATTAAGGGCCCATTTTGTCTGGCGTTTTCTATTGGGGCCAAATTAAATAATAGGGTCTTTATGAGGGCTTTTCCCGTTAAATCCCCTAAAATAAAATAGTAGAAAAAGTAAGAAAATATATTGGGCCCACCAAATGATACTTATGATTTCAAAAGTAATCTAAAGTGAAATTCGCATTTGATCTTGAACTAATTAAACTGCTCTCATTTTGGAATTAATCAATTCTATAATAAAATTTGTTATCATTATAGGGACTGATTTTGATTGCAATTTTTGTTGTAATCTCAATAATCTAGATAATTATTTTAATTATTTTAAATTTCTTATATTTTTTTAGTATATAAACATCATGTTTTGCTAGTCTTAATATCTTTACTACAGTAGATCCAGACCTAAACCCAAGTAACTGATATCCAATTTTTTCAATTCGGGTCTTTGGGCTATTCAAGACCCATTCTGACCCCCACCAATACTCACTATCCATGCCTATACAACCCCCAACACCCTTTGATTTTTAAATTGTTTTGAAAGTAAAATTTCATTAGTAAATGTCATGTTTTCACCAGTAAATCTCTGGAGGTTTTGCCAAAAAACAACCAGATTCATGCAGCCACATCTCCATTTTCTAACCCCGAGGGGTAGCTCAGTTGGCCTAGGACCACAGTTTGCATTAGGAGGTTGTGGGTTCGAAATTGCACTACTATACTGGGGCCACAGTGAAATTTTACTTGGCGTTTTCTCTTGGGCTCATAGGAATTATTCTGGCCCAAAGGGCCGGGAAGCTTGTGTTATATAAAAAAAAACATAAAAAAAGCCTCTCCATTTTCTTATCTCGCCGACCTGTGCATGTCATGTATCAAGACCCAATTCCCAAGTCAAGTCACCAAAATAGCTACCCCACCTAATGCATATGGCAGCCTCAAAATCCAACATTTGCTCAAGAACCGTTGGAAAAGTAATAATTTTCAGACAACTGTTTGTATAGAAAAAGATGTTGTGAAAGTGACGATTTTTTCCTTATCGTGCGATATCCTATAACTGTAGTATATCCCAAGTTGTGGTATCCTATGGATGTAGGATATCACACAATAACAGATGTTATTTAACATGTATTTACTCATCTATAAATTGTTCTCCCTAACAAACATAGTATTTAACATGTATAGACTTTTTTTTATCTATGTCAATTTCTTTTTTTGTTCTCGAAAATATATATATGTGAAATTCATGCATGCAAATTTTACATTTGTAAATCTCATTTTCATATCTCATGCGCAAAATACAAATCATCCTTACAACCTATTTGTTTCAAAGCATTTATTAGAGATTTCTTCTTCGCTAGCATTTGGGATTTTTGTAATCCTGTCTGATAGATTTCTAATAAAAATGCACTGCTCCTTCCAATGGGGGATCGACGATAGTGACATTCCAAAATCGCCCCAACTCTTCCTCTCTCGCTCGTGTATTTGAAAAAGAAAAGCTTATCCATGCCGGCATCTTCCTTTCCAACTCTTAACAGTAACACTCATCAGTTGTATTTTCAGTTCTTCCCACCATTCCTAGCCCCAGATGAATGTGATATGATATTGTTGTAATAAGAGACAGAGATAAAGATAGAGACAAAGAGAGGCCATGACAGCTTTGTTTCCTTCTCTCCCCTTCTCCAACAATCCCACTCCTCCTCTAACACCATCAACAACACCATTGATGTGCTCAAAATAATTAATAACAATCACACAAATTTTTATTAATTAGATAGTGGCAAGTATGGGCCGATCTACAAGGATTTGTAGAAACAAGATCTAAAAATCCTCAATCAATTTTCACACTAGGGATTTTGAAAACACAATTAATCAAGAAAATAATAACTAAAATGATATCAAAGGAAATTAAAAACAAACTGATCAGAGAAAGAGAAATTAGGGTATCGGATTTCACCAAAACAGATTTTGTCATTCCAAAATTACTTCCTAGTCTTATCCCAATAAAACTCAACCCAATGTGCAAGTAATTGCCTTGGATTGGAAGATTTAGCTTTGAAAACCCCTTTCCTTAAAAACCCAATTCTCTAATTAGTACCAAAGACTCCATTCACTTCAATATGTTGAAACTATAATCACTATTTATCAAGATCAAGCACAAACCATTAAAAGATTTTAACCTAAATATGATATGTCAAGATCAAGCATAAAAGTAAAAGACATTCCAAATAACCTTGGAAAAATCAGAAGTTGAATAACATTCATGAAGGAGAACCTATTAAATCATTAAGCATAATGAGGGAAAGACATAGAAAAATAATGAGGAACAATCTCATCGGTTTTGGTTTCCTCCTCCACCCTAATACACGGATTAGCCAAGCATTGTGGAACAATCAAGAATATAAGAGCAAATCTCCATTTTCGTAGTATCGTAGGTACTTTTTCCAAATTTGAAGACCTAAAATGTCCAAGTTACTCTATTTTTAAAAGGTCTTATTTATTTAAAGATAAATCATACCTATGATTAGTGGGATAAGCCATTAATAATGATCAACTACCATTTAATTGGCCTCCCATTAATGAGATTTTCAAATAAATTATAAAACACAAATAAATTTAAAAAATGAAAATTAATTCCAAAAGAATGCAAATAAATTTCAATAAACACAAATAAATTTCAAAAGATAGTCCAATCTTAGGCTTAGGATACAAGGTTTTTGGAGTTTCTGCCACCTGGAGAGCAGGGGCGGCTCCAGGAATTTAAGGCAGTTGGGTCAAAAAATACTTATCTTCCACAACCTTGCCACTAGGGCTATCAAAGGGTCAGACCCAATTCGGGCCGAGGTTAAGCTCTTATCCTACCCTCTCATTTGCGGACCGGGCTTAACTGAGCAAAAACCTTCGACTTTCATATGGGGGTCCTGTAATTTTTAGGCCCTTACCCTACCTTCAAATATTTAGTATTAGAAAAATGAGTGAAAAAGGATAAAAATAAAAGGACATGAGATAAAAATACTATTTGAGCTTTCTATGAGTTAAGGCATATCCATTTAAATTTATAAGCCATTCAAAATTATTGGGCTGCCCATGACACAAAAGTACACGGTTTATCTTAATTGAATGTTACAAAAGGATCAAAAACTTATAAGCCATTTTCTCTCCTTCAGGTCGAACTCTTAAATTAAGTTGGTTTAAAATCTTCCCATAATTAGGATTGGTTTTAGATTTTAGTGGGGTCAAAACTTCCTATAGATGTTTTTTTTAGATCTCAGTGGGACAAAAGTTTCCCACTCAGAGGTTAAATTTTTTTTTTTTATGAAAATGTTTTCAGATCTTAGTGGGGTCAATTGACCCCACTGGGAATAACATGGCGCCGCCCATGCTGGAGAGAGATTTCTATTTTCCTTGCTCGAGCAGATAAATGAATATTTCCACGAGTGAGACCTCTCTCTCTACATTTCCATCACCACTAGATCTGTAAATACAAAAAAAAAGAGCAAAAATCTAAGCTCAAAGAAATGTACGGTTTGATTTGAGGCTTAGGAGAGAAGGTTTTTGAAGTTTCTGCTGCTTGTACACTTCCATTCGAATCTATGCCTCTTTTGTTCTTTTCCTCCATATCAGTTTTGATGCGTTAAAATCGATTCTTCCGGATTGGGATCGATCTTGACAGAAGAGCAGAGAGGGGTTTTAGCTTGCCCTGGGAATGAGGGAGAATGGAAGATTTGGAATTTTAAAATTCAAAATTTTATGTTTAAAGAGTTGAAAGGGTAAATCAGTCATGAAAAAGTCTGATGTGGCGTATCAAGGGATCTCTCGCAAAAATATGTCCAGCTGTATGGACTATAGGCCTTAGAGAAAAAAATTGTTGGACTGGAGGCCTTACAAGACCGTGCTGAAAGACTTTTGGCTAATTATCCCTGAAAATCAAAGTATGAATTAGAAACCTGAAAATCTTCAGACCTCTGAAGCAAACCATTTGGATAAAGGAAAATCAAAAGAGAAAGGTATATTGCATTGAAAGCCATCTCTGAATCAAGAAAAACCCTGAAAAGAAAATTGAGTTTCATTATGAATCTGAGGTGGAAGATAATATGGCTAAGTTTACGAAATGCTTCAAGAAATATATGAAGTCAAAACAAGCCAATTGGAAGAATTCCAAATCTGAGAAGAATGATCCTGCAAAAAGGATAAAGTGTTTTGAGTGCCAAGGCTATGGTGACTATGCTAATGAGTGCCAACAAGAAATATGGTATAAAGCAAAAGGCTCTCAACACTACTTGGGATGAATAATCTTCTGAGAAAGAAAAAGAACAAGAAAAATATCCTGAGGCAGATTCATCAAATAATGTCAATGGCAAGTTTGTGCTTTCATGGTTGAGTTTGTGTTTGACAATGATACTGATGACGATAATGATGATGAGATGTCATATCAAGAGAAAGATTATGAAGAATGTACCATACTACATATGCCGATTGTGAGGCCCCACCCCTTGTGGGCCCTCTAATTGAGTTTTTGAATACTAATTAATACTAATTATTAGCTAATTATATTAATTAGGGGTTAATCAGGGTAGTTATGTATTAATCTCCTAAGTTGAGTTAGATTAGCCTAATTGTAATAGTCATAGGGTTAATTGGAGTCCTTTGTAATTTCTAGGGTTAGTAGATTGGTGGAGGCCCTAGCTAGGAATTAGCTTTTTCTATAGGGGGGTTTCCTAAAAGCACCATTCTAGAACCTTCCCACCTAAAGACCCATTTGCCCCCAACCCTAACCCTAATTCTATGCAACCCTAAAGGGCTTTTCAGTCTTTAGCCACCCCCAAATCCTATAAATATAACACAATTCCCAAGGAAACCCTACTACTATTCACTCTCTTCCATTTCCCCTCTTCTTCCTCTCTCTCATTTCTCCCCTTTGAGCTGTTCTTGTGCTGGGAAATACCCTAAGAGCTGCAACTACATCATCTTCTTCATTTGGATTGGTTCTTTCTCTTCTCCTCTCTCTCTACAACTTCTCACACATCAAAAGTAAGTACAATATACCCATTTAACATAGAATATGTGTTCTTCTTCCTTGATTTTGTGTTTTAAATTCAGTAGACATATATTTGCTAGAATTAACCATGAGCTTAGTATTAATGGATGGTTGGCATTGATGGATGGGTTTCATCCCATTTGGAAGATCAATGGCCCATTTTGTTGTTGGATGGAGGTGCATTGGAGTGTTTCTATGTTTTTCATTGATTTGGTGAAGTTTGGGAGTGATTGGAGGTGTTTTGGTGGAAAATCGGGTTGAAAATGGAAAAACCCTGAAACTGGGTTTCTGCAGATTTTGCAGTGTACCAGGTCGACCTGGCACTGCCCAGGTCGACCTGGGTACACTGTTTCTATAGAAAATAGGTCTCAGTTAAAAAATTCCTGCAGACTGAGTTTTTCAGTGTACCAGGTCGACCGGGCCCTGCCCAGGTCGACTGGGCACACTGAATTCTGGGAAAAACAACTCCTAGTTAATATTTCCTGCAGACTGAGTTTTTCAGTGTACATGGTCGACCGGGGCCTGCCCAGGTCAACCGGGCACACTGTTTTCTGCAGAAATCAACTGAGAGTTGGATTTTTCCTGAAATCCAGACATCCTGTGTGCCAGGTCGATCGAGCTCTGCTCCAGGTCGATCGAGCACACAGGAAATGCAGTGAAAAATGTCTAAAAGCTGGGACATCACTCTTTCCAAGGTTTTCGGTGTATGCGGTCAACCACCCAGGCCAGGAGGTCGACCGGACACGCTGGGAACCATTGAAAACAAATTAAGTCTTCCAGGAGGCTTGAACCAATTTTTCTAGTGCACTCGGTCGACCCACCAGGCCAGGAGGTCGACTGAGCACACTGCACACCAGGTCGACCTGGGGGTCAACCCCTAGTGTGCTAGGTCGACCCAGCATGTGCCAGGTCGACCGAGCACACTAGGAGACTGTGATTTTCCAATTTTCAGTCAATTGAAGTAGCGATCATTTGTTGGGCCCATTGACCATCCAAATGGACATTTATCAATGTACTAAGTCCGATTCAACGGTGTGGCTCAACCTTGACTCGTGGGGACCACCGGTTAGGGTTTTGGTCGTTTAATCTAAGATGATTCGATCCTTAAGTATTGTCAATGATGCCCGTAACCTCAAGAGCACCAAACACAGTATCTCTTGGCATCTGAGACTCCATTTGAAGATCAAGTTACCTAAGATGAGCCTGAACTTGAATGTGGTCCATTACCTAGGTTGGACTCTTGTATTTCCCTATTAATTCTCATGTTTAGAGTTCACACTTCACCTTTCTATTATGGTCACTCTTATATCCTTAGTGTAGCTAATGACCGTTAATTAATGGAAATGAATGACCTGAACCTAGGATATCTTAGAGGTGACCCGATAGTGTGATTTGGGAGAACATTGACCCGTGTCTATGGCTAGGCGTGTGAGGCCCCACCCCTTGTGGGCCCTCTAATTGTATTTTAAAATACTAATTATTAGCTAATTATACTAATTAGTGGCTAATTATGTTAATTAGGGGTTAATCAGGGTAGTTATGTGTTAATCTCCTAAGTTTGTGTTAGACTAGTTTAGTTGTATTAGTATTAGGGTTTTGTGTAGTCTTTTGTAAATTCTAGGGTTTATTAGTGAAGGGAGGCCCTAGCTAGGATTTTGAGTGAACCATAGGGGGAAGCACTTCTAGAACCTTCCACCTAAAGACCCAAATGCCCCTAACCTTAACCCTAATCCTATGCAACCCTAAAGGGCTTTTCAGTCTTTAGCCCCTCCCCAAAATCTATAAAACCAGCCAATTTCCCAATGAAACCCTTAGCTACTATTCCTCTCTCATTTTCCTCTCCTTCCTCTCTCTCTTTCTCCCTTAGAGCTGTGAGTGAGCTACTGTTGTGCTGGAGAAATTTCCCTAGGAGGTGCAACTACTTTTACTTCATCTTCTTCATTGGATTGACTTAGTTTTCTTCTCCTCTCTCCTTACAAACCTTCTAATCCAAGCAAGGCAAGTGCATTATACTTTTAACTTAGAATGTATATTCAATTTCATTTGACTCTGTGATGATTAGTTCAGTTATGTTATGATTCTTGTGTTAGAAACTACCTTGAGCTTAGTTTTATGGATGGTTGGCATTGATGGATGGGTTTCACCCCCATTTGGAAGATCAATGGGCCAAATTGGTGTTGGATATGGGCATTGTAGTGGTTTTGTGTTTTTCAATCATTTGGTGAAGTTTGGGAGTGATTGGAGGTGTTTTGGTGGGAAATCGGGTTGAAAATGGAAGAATCCCGAAAACTGGGTTCTGCAGGATTTTTGCAGTGTACCAGGTCGACCTGACAAACTAAAATTTGCAGAAAACAGCTCCCAGTTAAAAATGCTCTGCAGACTGATTTCTCAGTGTGCCAGGTCGACGGGAACACTGCATTTTGGGAAAATTGGCTCTCAGTTAGGAAATTTCTGCAGGGATGATTTTCAGTGTACCAGGTCGACCTGGCCCTGCCTAGGTCGACCGGGAACACTGAATTTTAGGAAAAACCTGCTCTCAGTTAATTTTTCCTGTAGAGATCCATTTCAGTGAGCCAGGTCGACCTGGCCCTGCCCAAGTCGACCCAGGTACACTGTTTTTGCAGGAAATGGCTGAAAGTTGATTTTTCTCCTGAAACACACTGGAAATGCAGTAGAAAGTGTCTGAAAGCTGGGACATCATTCTTTTCAAGGTTTTTGGTGTATGCGGTCAACCATCCAGGCCAAGAGGTTAACCGGACACATTGGAAACCTTTGGAAACAAAATTAAATCTTCCAGGAGGCCTGATTCAGTTCTTCCAGTGCACTTGGTCGACCCACCAGGCCAGGAGGTCGACCGAGCACACTGCACATCAGGTCAACCTGGGGGTCAACCCCCAGTGTGCCGGGTCGACTGAGCCTGTGCCAGGTCGACCGAGCACACTAGGAAACCCTGATTTTCCAGTTTTCAATATTTAGGAGTTGTGATCATTTGTGGGGCCCATTGACCATCCAAATGGACATTTATCAATGTACTAAGCCCGAGTCAAGGTGTGGCTCAACCTTGACTCGTGGGGACCACTGATTAGGGTTTTGGTCGTTAATCTAAGATGATTAGAGCCTTAAACGTTGTCAATGATGCCCGTAACCTCAGGAGCACCAAACACAGTATCCTTTGGCATCTGAGACTTCGTTTAGAGATCTAATTACCGGAGATGGACCTGAATCTGATTGTGGTCCATTACCTAGGTTGGACTCTTATATATTCCCTATTGATTCTCATGTTTGAAGTTCACACTTCACCTTTCTATTATTGTTACTCTTATATCCTTAGTGTAGCTAATGACTGTTAATTAATGGAAATGGAGGACCTGAACCTAGGGTATCTTAGAGGTGACCCGATAGTATGATTTGGAGAACACTGACCCGTGTCTGTGGCTAGGCGGACCCTTATTGGGCCTAAGTTTGGATATGTGTACCCTTAGACTGGAGAGGTAATTTATATTGGAATTATGACTCCTTATGAATTAGAAGGACCTGTTTATCAGTAGAAATGGATATGATGCCTCGTTTGGACTGTTTTAGACCAGGCCATGTGTTGATGGGCCTTGGTATGGATCCAACGAGTGGGCTTGGACTTGGAATATAATCCATAGACTGATTTGATGTATGAACCTCTTAGAGACTTGGTTATGACCTTGTTCACGCAAGGCAAAGCCTAGACAGACACAGACCCTTATAGTATTCTCGAGTCGGCATAGACATTCACTCGGTTGATTTAAGCTCAGCCTGTGGAATGATCATCCCTGGTAGGAGCTATTATGAGTGTTGAGGAGCTATCATGATGAGCTGTGTGGTTAAGACGGACGGTGTGATACCGTGTCCGGTCTTGAGTGATGAGTGTGATGAGATTGATGAGCGATTTGCGAGATTTGTAATTCCCAGAACTGGTGAGATTTCCCCGCCGCAACTGTGTTCAGTATGGGAGGGCCGCGGCATAATATCCCGCGGTATTCTAGCTCGTGTGAATGTGTCATTTTGTAGTAGATTAGATGTTGTATATTTATCCTGATTCCTTATGCTTAACATGCTCAATTGCCTAGTTCATTTACCTTGTTATTCTTTAAATTATATACCTATCTCTACTCTTTTGATATATGTCTTATGTTATTAGTATACTGTGACTTGCCAGATCTTTTAGATCTGACCCATCTTTGGTGCTTAGGCCCTGACCCAGAGATCGCAGAGGACGCGCTTGCGCTAGTAGAAGCGCCCGTAGCTGGAGAGTTCGCGTGGGGCCGGGCCGACCTCGATGTCGAGCCGGAGAACAGAGAGCTATTACCTGGATTTTGAGAGCTATCTTTATTTTGGGCTTTGAGAGAAATTTTGTAGTGAGCCGGGTAGTTAACAAAATGTATTAACTTTTGTTTAACAACTGATACTTTTAACTAGACTGTAGTTCTGCTCACACTTTACATATATATCGATACCAAATTGCTTTCCCTTTGTTTATTATGCTTCCGCAAGTTAATCATTGAGTTTATATTGTTCAAAAGTTTTAAATTGGATCTCACTGCGGGCCTACGATCTTGGAAGTTCTCGGATTTTCCGGGAAGTAGCGCTCCGACTTCGGGTATTCGAATGACTATATCGGTATCCGGAATTGGGGCATTACAAGGTGGGCCCTTGTTGGG
Organism: Cinnamomum chago; assembly: GCA_038049695.1. Taxonomy (NCBI): domain Eukaryota; kingdom Viridiplantae; phylum Streptophyta; class Magnoliopsida; order Laurales; family Lauraceae; genus Cinnamomum; species Cinnamomum chago. The sequence goes on along the minus strand of CP142462.1, from coordinate 20,046,773 downwards.
CCTAAGTATGGATATGTGTACCCTTAGATTGGAGAGGTAGTTTATATTGGGATTATAACTCCTTATGGATTAGAAGGAGTTGTTTATCAGTAGAAATGGATATGATGCCTCGTTTGGACCGTTCTAGACCAGGCCATGGATTTGATGGGCCTTGGTATGGAATCAACGAGTGGGCTTGGACTTGAATTATAATCCATTGACTAATTGATTTATAGACCTCTTAGAGACTTGGTTAGGACCTTGTTCATGCAAGGCAAAGCCTAGACAGACACAGACTATTAGAGTTTCTTCGAGTCGGCATAGACATTCACTCGGTTGATTTAAGCTCAGCTTGTGGACTGATCATCCCCGGTAGGAGCTATATTGAGTGTTGAGAAGCTATCATGATGAGCTATGTGTTGTTAGACGGACGGTGTGATACCAGGTCCGATCTTTGAGTGATGAGTGTGATTGATGAGTGATCTGCGGGGTTAGTAATCCCCAGCACTGGTGAGATTCCCCGCTGCAACTATGTTCAGTATGGGAGGGTCGCGGCATAATATCCCGCGGTATTCCAGCTCGTGTGAATGTGCCCTTTTGTAGTAGATTAGATGTTGTATATTTATCCTGATTCCTTATGCTTATCTTGCACAACTGCCTAGTTCATTTACCTTGTTATTCTTTAAATTATATACCCGTCTATACTCTTTTTATATATATGTCTTATACTACTTGTATACTGTAACTTGCCAGATCTTTAGATCTGACCCATCTTTGGTGCTTAGGCCTTGACCTAGAGTTCGCGGACGACGTGCTCGCGCTCGTAGAGGCGCCCGTCGCAGGAGATTATATGTGGGGCCCGGCCGACCCCGATGTCGAGCCGGAGGGTGGAGAGCCGTTGCCAGGGCATTGAGAGCTTTCTTTATTTTGGGCTTTAGAGAGGATTTTGTAGTGAGCCGGGTAGCTAACAAAAATGTATTAACTTTTGTTCTAACAAATTGATAACTTTAAACTAGACTACAGTTTTGCTCACATTTGATATTTAGCGACACCTATTGCATCCACTTTACTTCTTATGCTTCCGCAATTTAACCATTGAGTTTATATTGTTCAAAAAGTTTTAAATTGGACCTCACTGCGGACCTATGATCTTGGAAGTTCTCCGATTTTCCGGGAAGTAGCGCGCCAACTTCGGGTATTCCGATGACTTTCTCGGTACCGGAATTGGGGCGTTACACCGATTGTGTCAGGATGACCAAGTATGGCAATAAGTCACTATCAAGTTTAAGGCTACTCAAGAAGAAAATTCTGCATTGAAAATTGAATTAGAGCAAGCTCTTAAAGAGGTTCATCTCTTGGAAAGTCGGAAAAACCGCATGGCTGGAAATTTGACTGCTAAGAGTAAAAAATTTGAGGAGACTGAACAAGAGATTCAGTATCTGAAAACTAAGTTGCAGACTGTGAAATATGAAAAAAAAGACCTACAAGGAAGACTGAAGATCACTCTGTCTGAGCTAAAAGTAAAATAGGCATCTCTAAACAAGATGAACACTGATTTAAGACTAAAGGTAAAACAATTATTGTTTCAAGTGTTGCACATACTACTCCACATACTGCACTTTCAAATAATGTGTTGAGTGGTACAAAGAAAAAGAATGTGTCACGCACTGCATGCACATCTACTTGTCACCATTGTGGAAAGAAAGGACATATTTGTCCCTATTGCAAGAAACTGAATAGTCTACCAAAAACCAAGCAATGGTGGATGAATTTTTCTCCACTCAAGGCGGCTAAAATTTGGGTTAGAAAATCTGATTTTTCTAAAGAGTTTACTTACACTCTGCTGAAAGATCAAACTACAAAAGTGTGGGTTTTTACGTATAAAAAGCCTTGATCAAGGAGATCATTTAGGGGGAGTTGCAATTTAGGGGGAGCTATTGAGTCTAACTGACAAGAAAACTGCTTATTATTATCTATAGCTTTTCATTTATGGGAAAAAAAGGGGAGAAATGTGACAGATCAAGGAAGCGAACAAGAAGATAATGCAGATCTACTGTACCGAGTGCCAATTTTTAAATTCAATGTATTTTGGGTAGATCAATTTGTATTGTCCTAGTGAGTTTTGTCCATGAATTTCCAAAGGGGGGAGATTGTTAGGTTTTTGTTTATTGGCTAATTCATGGGTTGGACAAAACTTTGGGTCCATTGAGTTGTAATTTTTATTTTTTTAGAAAATGACTATGAAGATAGAAGACTGGAGGGACTCAAAGAGTTGAAATTCCAGATCCAGTCCAGAATGAGGTCCGCTCGAGCGACCAGCATCATCCGCTCAAGCGGACATAAGTCAGAATAGCTAGATGCTGAAACAAAACCTCATCTGCTCAAATGGATGGAAGGTCCGCTTAAGCGGACATATGGCAAAGTCCTAACAAAATTAGAAACCTGATTCTAATTATGCCTAAGTTGCTTGTTTTAGTCCTAATTATCTTATAGGCAACCTTAAGCAGGTCCTAAAGGCTATTTAAAGGACTCAGGGCTATTATAAAGACAGACCTTACCTCTCAAAGTTTTGAGTTAGAGATTTAATTGAGAGAATTCTTCTCTAGAGATTTATTGAAGAGTTGTGCTGACAAGTTCTCTAGAGAGCCAGTTTCTTCTGCATCCTTTGTAGAAGATCATCTTTTTGCATCGAAGATTTGAGGAGTCAAGCGCATGATTGAGTCTGTTGCAATCAACGGTGTGAAGTCGTTGAAGCGTGAAGCGATACGAGGTAACTTCAACCCTTAGGTAGGGGATATTTGGGGATGAAATCTGAGTTTTTTTGTAATTGCGAGATCATAGTGCTTGATTGTTGATCCAGTTCGGATCTGTGGTTTTTCACCCGGTTAGGATTTTCCACGCTAGATCTAGTGTCCTTGTTGTGTGTGCTTGTGATTTTATTTCCACTACATAGTTATTGTATTTTGCACATATTTGGGCTGATTTATTGAGTAGACCAATTATCTAGAGATTTCGAACCCTAAACTTTCATTATCTCCCCAAGAGAACAATTTGCAGATATTTTAACTAAGGACTTATCCTGTATCTTCACAACAAACTTAACATTAATCTACGGTCGTCAAGTTTGAGGAAGCATGTTAAAGGACCATGATTGGTTTAGCAAAGATACGGTCTTATCCTTGTTGATACAATCATATATTGTGAAACAGGAAAGCGATATTGCAATGACTCTAAGAATGATTTGTTACCCATATTGTAATGTAGAAATTCAAAAATAATTCCTACCTTAACTGTAGGGATAGATTTATTATAATTTGTATGATTAACATTATAAATACTACATGACTCCTCATTGAAGAATTAACTGAGAAAGATTTAATAAAAGTATCGACCCGGCCCATTGAGGAATCTGCTGTCTTGATTTTCATTATAATACATATGAATTGAATCCACAAGAAGTGCTTAAAAATGAAGATCGAAAGAGAGTTTTTAAAAATGAGCTCCAAATAACATTACCTTTTAGGAAAGTAGAGTCAAAAGATGATGGTAAACGAATAAACTAGCCATCACCCTAATATTTAGCGACCAAGGAATCAAGAGTTCTCCTCTTTTAACGACACCTATGTGTATCTTATTTTAAGGTTGTCTTAAAATATAGAGGTCTTATTGTAAAACCCTCAAGTGTTTTTTCTAGAGATAATTAGCCAAAGGTCCCTAGCGTTGAATATTTCCAGCCTCCATTCCAGACGAATTCTTTTTAAGGGTTCTGGTCCAAGCAGCTAGACTGTTTGCAACTAGAGGTCCCTGGAAACAATTCTCATGACTGATTTAGCCTTTCAACCATTTTAGGCATAAAATTTTGAAATTTCAAAATTTCAAATCTTCCGTTTCCCCTCCTCATTCCTAGGCAAAGTCCGAACCAAAGATCGTCTTCGTCACAGATCTGGTCTCTGTGTCTCTGCAAAAACACCTAATCCAAACTAATCACCCAGAACATAGGAACTTGTTTCTGCCAATGCCGACGAAGAACAGGGTTGTTGTTGTTTGGTGTGATCGGAGGAGAACCGTTGAATCGGACTTCGAAAGTGCCGCTGATCGTGCGAAGATCTAGATCGATTGGTGGGTCACGATCGAGGAACATAGACTGGTTTCAGAGCTCTCTGTTTTGGTCACAGAAAATCGCAGCAGAACCAGTGCAGGCAATAAAATTGCAAGGGTTTTCTGTTACTGTCACTGCCGGAGAAGAGGACTGCGTGTCACCAGAAGAGGAAAACAGAGAGTGAGGATCGACCGTAGAACGTTTTTCGCCGGGCCCCACCTCCGACGTCTTCGCTGCCTCCACTGCGTGCCGCCCCCGTCGCCGGAGAACAAGCGATGTTGCGCCGTTACCGTCGAAGGAGAAGAAGACCGGAAGATGAACGATTCCGGTTCTTGTTGCAGAGAAACAGAGGAGGAAAAAGACCCTTTTGGGTCGGTTCCAGCGCAGGTTAGGTTGGATCAAGCCTGACCCATTTGCAAAAAAAGCCCAGTAGCCAGCCAGTCCAATTTGGGTCAAGCCCAGGTCGACCTAACTCGTGAAAAATTGATCTAAGTCTTTTGACAAATCTATATGAGTTTTAATGAATTTATCTAAGAGTTTTTCAAGTTTATCTGAGTTTTAACAAATTTATATGAGTTTCTGTCAAATTTATCTAAGTTTTTCATTTTTTATCAAATTTATTTGAGTTTTATGCAAATTTATCTGAGTTCTGAAATAAATTTCTCTAAGTTATGGACAAGTCTATCTTAGTTTTGGCTAATTTATCTGAGTTATGAGACAAATTTATCTGAGTTTGGACAAATTTATCCGAGTTTGTGGCAAATGTATTTGCGTTTTTCTAAATTTATTTGCGTTTTTTAATTTTATTTACATCATTTGAAATTTATTTGCGTCTTTTGAGATTTTTTTTACATTTTTTGGAGTTTATTTGGATCTTTAGAAATTTATTTGTATCTTTTGAAATTGATTTTCAGCTTTTGAAATTTATTTGCGTCTTTTAAATTGATTTTCATATTTTTAAATTTATTTATATTTTTTGCATTTTTTTTTAGATTTTTTGAAATGTATTTGCGTCTTTTTAAATCTCTCTATGTTCTTTTGATATTATAGCATTTTTTAAAATTTATTTGCATTATTTTGAATTTATTTTTATTTTTTGAAATCTTTTTTTATTTTTTTAGAGTTTAATTTCGGTTTTTTTATTTTATTTACATCTTTTGAAGTTTATTTTTGTCTTCTGAAATTTATTTGCATTTTTTGAAATTTATTTTCGTCTTTTGAAATTTATTTTGATCTTTTGAAATTGATTTTGATCTTTTGAAAGTTATTTACATTTTTTGAAATTTATTTGGCCAATTAAATGGTAGTTGACCATTATTAATGACATATCCTACTAATTGTGGAATATGATTTTGAAGAAAGGGTAAATTAGACATTTTAAACCTTCAAATTTGAAAAAAGGACCTATTATACTATGAAAAAAGATTGTGGATCTAAGGCAATAATGTGAAATGTTCAGCGACCCGTCACCGAATGCCCTTTTTTTTCTAAATTTGAAAAAGGAAAATTTTCAAATAAGTCCTTAAGTTTTTACCTTATTTCAAAAAAGGATATAAGTTTTAAAACTTTTCAAATTAGTACCTATGTTTTCAATTAAGTTTTCAGTTAAGGACATTCATCAATTTAAAGCTATTTTCCGGCAACTTTTTTCTTTAATTTTCTTAAACTACCCAAAGTATCTTTCAATGAAATAAAAACTCTCCTTTCACTTTCTCTATATTTCCTTCATTTCTTTCACTAGCAACCTTATAATGATTGAGGAAAACTAGGTACTTCGGCTAACTATAGTGGCTGCAAGAACCATGTCATGGCTTTAAATGAAGGTACTCTGGGTATTTTTAAAAAATTGAGAGAAAATGCCATAAAAAATACCTTTAAATGACCAGATGTTACGAATGACATTTTTAACCCGCCCTGCCCTGACCCGGAGTGCCCGCCCTGCCCCGACTCTTAGACGGGGCGGGGACGAGGCAAAAAAACATACCCCGAATCTGGGGTGGGGCGGGGATGAGTCTGTTTCTTAACCCGCCCCGTGCCCCGCCCTGAAATTAATAATCCTCTAAAAAATATATATATTTTAGATTTCTTTTATAATAAATAAACATATTTATATGTAAATGTATATATTTGTTTTATGTTGTTATTAAGGGTTAAGTAGATTGATTGAAGACTTTTTTTAAAGTTAAACATGTAATTGAATGAACCCTAGACATTATAAAAGCATATAATATGCTCCCATTCCCTCTAATTCAAATTTAATGAAATTAAAGTTGTTAAAAAATCTATCTAAGCTTATTTGACTTTAATCATATATAATGTTAAATTGCGACATGATAAATCATATTAAATAAAACGAATATAATAGAATGATAGATCATGCTTTAAGCTTATAATAACATATATGATTAGAGATAGCATGGTAAATTATAATTGGTATGATTCTAGTCATACTAATAACAATATAAATTATACTAATTTGATATAACATTACAAGATATATCATGCTATACGCTTATAATAACTTATATAATTAGAAATAGCAAGGCAAATTATAGTTAGTAACTTAATATGATTTTAATCATACTAACAACACTATAAATTATACCAATTTTAATTATATGTAATCAACCTCTTTATTAGTGAGTGGAGTTCAATACCAGAAATGAAGTGAAACCATGTATTGATGGAGTTCATGATATTTTAGAGAGATATTGTCTTTTTTTTTTTATAAAAAATGTCTCAAAGCATATATGATATTTTCAAGTGTATGTTACTGGCCTTCAAGGGCTTAGAGAAAATCTTATTAAGAATAAATCTCACTTTAAATAGGTAAAATCTCAGGAAAAGGAAAATTTATAATATTAATATTAGATAATTTTAAAAAATTTAAACAATATAACAGTGCCCCACACTTATAAAATATTTATGCAGGGAGATCTTTTTATTCTATTTTGGGAAAAACGTCATAGTCCCTAGGAAGACTGATGTTTTGAGAGGGGCCTGAGTTTCAGGCAAATAAGTTAGCATGATTGAGGGTTCTTTTTTAATATTATTGAAGGCATGGAGACAACATAAATGAATTATTCATGTGCTTTTTACTATGTAAAATAAATGAATTTACCTTTTTCTTTGTAGTCAATCCCAAATTTAATTTATTATGTTTGTGGTTGCACGACATCGGGGGGGCCCACGGGGCATGTCGGGACGGGGACGGGGTATATAACATATCCCGAATTGCGGGGCGGGGCGGGGACAAGAAGGTCCCGCCCCGCCCCGTTGCCATCCCTACCAGATGTCCTCAATTGAAAACTTCATGGAAAACTTATGGACTAATTTGAAAAGTTTTAAAACTTTTGTCCTTTTTTGAAATAAGGCAAAAACCTAAGTCCTTATTTGAAAATTTCCCTTTTAAAAACTGCAACAACCTTGAGGACACTCTGAAAATTTTCCCTCCTCTCCCGTCGTCTCTCACGGTTTTCATGCATCATCTGAATCTCTCTTCCCCTCGTTATTAGGGTTTGCAGCAGCACGCATTTCAAATCCAGCCTCGTTTTTAGGGTTTACAGCAGCACGCATTTTATTTTAATCTACGGAGGTAAAACCACCACCGACATCTGATCTACTCCTCATTTCATTTTAATCTTAATCTTAATCTTGCTTGCTTGTATGTTTGTTTCTCGCTGTCAATTTCTCCATCATCCAAACCCTAATTTGATTTCAGTGTAAAACGCATAGATTCAAATTGAATTTCAGTTTTCAACTCATATTTTTGATGTCTGTGGATGCTTGTAGTTATTAAAAATCGAATGGAGAGATGAGGATGCCAACGCTTGCATCTTGTAGTTGTACTTAATCAATTCAATGTGATTTCTGTATCTTCTTTTTCATTCATGTTCTTGATAGAAAAGAAAATCTTGGGGTCATATTAATGGAACCATTGCAAAACCCATCAATTACTTAGGAGACTGCCGATACTACAAAGTCGGCCAAATAGTAAATTAGTGGGGGCAAAATCATCAACTGGATCTTGAATTCTGTAAATCAACAGATTTGTGACCCTATAAGATTTGTTTAAGGGGGGTGTGGGATTTTTTAAAGAGTCTATTATCAAGATAACACAGCTAGAAGATCCAAATTGGAACTTGAAACCTCTGAATACTCCCAAGGGAATAAACCAATTCAAGAATATCATTTTGAATTTGTAAACCTGTGTACCGAATTCATGGAATTAGTTTATGTCACAGTGCCTCATGAAACTGTATTGGCCCAAAAATTGGTTCATGAGGTTAGCCAACGTGATCATTTTGTTATGAGATCTTGTAAAGAATTTGGATTGATTCGCTCAAACTTAATGATAAAAAAGATAAAAGAAATTAGGGATTAAAAGACTTGTTTTAATGGTAAGTAGGGATTTAATGACCAGGTGACTGAATTGTTCAACTGAGGGTTCATGAGTCTGTCAGTATGAGTAAGAGAGAAATCCAGAAGAGGAAACCTCTTCAGGGTTCTGGTGAATTGTTTTTTCCAGATTCCACTGATCAAGAAATTGTTGTTGATATGGGTTCAACAGTGTCTGCTCGTTGTTTTTTATCCACCAGTGGTCGCTCTTGAGTTCAATCAGTCCTTTTTTGAATTTTAGACCTCCATCTATCCTTTGATAACATAGAATTGGGAGCTTTTCAGTTTGTCTGGACTCTGGACCTTCTTAACCTACACATTACAATGCGCTATTCAAGGGAATCAGTGTTTATCAGTGGGGCTGACTTTGAGTTTTTGATCAAGCCAAGATTTTCAGAGCAAGCTTATATCTGATATTTTTGACATCTTTTCTAGGGTTTTTGGACATCGTTTGGTCAGATCTAATCCACTTCTAGAGTTTTGGTTTTTTCTGCAACAAATTTTCATCAAGCCTGTAGTTTTTTCTATTTGATTTCCCAAATCACGAACTTCTGGTTGCTGGACTTAGAGAAAAGTATTAAGAAACTTATGTTGTTAACTGATCTGTGATTATCAAGGGATTGTTGCTCATTGTCCCTTTCTCCCTACAATTTTTGGGTCATCAGCCCCTGTATTCTTTCAATGTTGCAGTTTTTATGCAAAACAGCTTAGCTGAACTATTCTGAGTTGGGTCTTGAGCATTGTGGGGCATCTTTTCAACTAATATCTTGTGTTTCTTCAATATGACCGAAAAATGAGATTTTTCCAATAAATTTAATGGGAAATTACTTTTCTCGGTCATCTCAATTCTGCATTTTTCTAGTAGGGTGGTGTCATATTGATAGAACCATTGCAAAACATACTAATTACCATAGAGACCACTGATACCACTAAGTTTGCCCAGAAGGAAATTAGTGGTTCCAAAATCATCAGCTGTATCTTGAGTTATGTAGATCAACATCAATTTTTGGACCCTATAAACTGTTTAAGGGGTGTGGGAATTTTAATTTTTAAGAGTCTATTATCAAGATAACGCAGCTTGAAGATTCCACTTGGAACTTTAAACCTCTGGATACTCTCAAAGGAATAAACCAATTCAAGACTCATCACCTGGATCTTGAGTTCTGTAGGTCAACAGATTGTGCTCAATTTGTGACTCTATAAGACTGTTTAAGGGGTGTGAAAGTATTAAAAGATTCTATTATCAAGATAACTCAGCTAGAAGATTCCGATTGGAACTTGAAACCCCTGAATACTATCATGATCTACTAATTAATCTGTAAGTAGTTTTTTTTTTTTTTTCCTCAATTGAGATTGATTATGAAAATGGTTTGTCATTAACACAATCCATGTGCTTTAACTACTATGAGAATGGACTATGCATCACATAGGCTTTATGCTAGTTGAATCTAAACCTCCAAAACAATAGGTCATCAAGGCATGACGTGTACTGATGTTTTCTAAATCCTATTTACTTTTCTCCTACCAATATTTCCACTTTATAACCTTTCGTTTTCTTTATTGTTTTCCGGGAATTCCCCTGTATGATATCTCATTAGGAATGACGAGGGCATACATTTTTTGTCCAAATGTTAAATATTTCCACTTTATAACTTTTCATTTTTTTTTCTTGTTGTTTTCCAGGAATTCATCTGCCGAGATATCTAGGAAAGATGAGGGCAATCAAAAGAATGGCAGTAGAATTCTCTTTGGCAGCAGGTGAAGAAGGAGAAGTGAATGATGACCGAATCAGTCTTCTTCCTGATCCCATCCTCACAATGATCCTCTCTCTGATACCTGTAATAGAAGCAGCAAGAACATCAGTTCTATCCAAGAGATGGAGAAATCTCTGGACCTCTATCCCCCATCTTGACTTCTTCAACTTCTTCGACGCTTTCTTCCCAGGAGGTTTCCCTACTCAAGTTGGTGAGAGATGTATATCTGTCTTTAACCAAATCTTTGCATGTCGCCGTGCCCATATTAACAGCTGCGAGTTGCCCATATTCGATGACTGCCCCATCGATTTAGACTACTTCTTCTTCCGCCTCGACGAACTCAGAATCCAGGATCTCCTCCTCAGCTACTTTGGAAATGATCCTATAAATCTCCCCTCACTATTCTTCTGTAAGTCCCTCAAGAAACTGAGAATTTTGTGTTTTTTAGTCCGCCTTCCATCTCAGTTTAACCAACTCACCAACCTTCAGGCCCTCGAACTCAGTGTTGTTAGTATTACCAGTACTCATCTTGAGACGTTAGTTGCTGGTTGTCCCAGGCTAGAGAATTTGACAATATGCCAATGTGTGCATCTAAGCGAACTTCGTATTCGTGCGCCAAATCTCTTGTTACTGGATATCTTTGTGGGGGAAGATGAGCGACGGTTCCGATTTTCTTTGATCAAAGCTCCCCGTCTGAAACATGTTGTTCTAGGTTATTCATTAAACAAGGAGTTCTGGCATGATTTTTCGGAGGAAGAGGATGAGGAAGACGAGAATGAAATAGATGAAGTCGATAACCTCATCAAGCTATTGATGAATTTGGATCATCTAGAGAGCTTTTCTTTTAGATGCTGTCCTTACCTTTTCAAGGTTAGTGGTTTCATATATAACTAGATCAAGCTCCCTTTCAGTGGGTCAAAGTTCTCGTCATTTATTCATAACAAAACAAAAGTGGCTACCCAAATTACCAGACTTTCAGATCTTTTACACCCATAAAAGAGTGAAGAACAATTTCTGCATAAGTTAAAGGATTCTGAACAGTTTTGTTTTCTCTTCTTTTTTTTTCTTTTTTTTTTTTTTCCAGTTCAAATCGATAATGCGCCTGCCAGATAGTTTGCCTATTGGGTGTCAGCTGGTTCATCTGAAGAAACTATTGATGGAGCTGAATTTTGATGATGCCGCGATGGTCTCTCCTTTGCTATTCTTGCTTCGAAGTTGCCCAAATTTAGAACAACTTTCTTTAGAGGTTTGAATAATCAAACTTAACCACATGTTTTATTGAGTATCATCTCTTGACTCTGATCTATATTAGGTTCTTGCTCTTCTTATTTTATCACCAGTGTAGATGCTCCAAAACAGGATTTCCTATTGAAACTAACTACTGGGTGAAGCAGAAGCCTCCAGAGTGTTTGAAAAGTCAACTTATGACCATTCAGATAGAAGACATCCGTCTAAGCAGTAAGAATGTGATAGAGTTTGTGAAGTTCTTGTTGGTAAATGCACGTGTTCTCGTTAGGATGAGACTCCTTTACTCGAAATCTTCCACGGATCAGTCAGAAGAGGACATAGTGGTAAATGAGCTGTTACTCTTCAACAGAGCTTCTCAAAACGCTTTGTTGGAAATCAAGCCTGGTCGAAGGTTATATGGAAGCTAATCTTTTGAAAGAGAGTATTCGGATGGTATTTTAGTGTTTTGTACTCGGGACTTTACTTGGATACATGCTTTTTAAGGCTCTTGCTTTCTGTATATAGACATTGTTAGAATTGGCAATTGAGTTTGAGGATGTTCTCCAAGGATTTATTAGCTTCAGATACTGTTTGCAATCTTCTGTATGCACTGATTTCTGATGTTACAAGCAGCGTCATTTTTTAAAAAACAATTTAAAATACCAGTATTTCTTGTGGATCCTTCTATGGAGCTTGTGGCACATCTGCACCAGGTCCAAGTGATTCACTAGGAGAAGCATGTAGTAAATATGATCCATTAAAATCAATCTACGGTATGTATCGGAGGGAGCTTTTGAACTGAATTTGGGCCATTTGCTATTTTTGCTTCAACCCTCAATTTTGCATGTTCTTGCCCACCTGATGGACTATCTTGATTTTTCGAGCTAAAGCATCTAGTTGATGGAGCCTACCTTCAGGATGTCTTCGATCGTCCATACATTCAGCAAGGTGGAAACAAAGCCTAGGATGAGTAAACTTGTTTAAGATTAAAGCATGAATTCCATTCATGTTAGGAATTATGATAGAGTGGGTTGTTTTCGCTTGAGAATTTGGTAGCCCTTCCACAAAATCCATTGTGATGTCAGACCATACCTGATCTGGAATTGTGAGTGGCTGCAACAACCCTGGCGGTGACAATGTCTCAGTCTTGTTACATTGGCAAATGCCACATGTTTGTACAAAGTCTCGAACCTGTTCTTTCATTTCCAGCCCAGTGAAAAGCTCGACCCAAACAGTTATATAGGTGCGCTCATCCCCTGAATGGCCTGCTTCTGCCGTAGTGCGAAACTCATATAACATCTTTTGGTTTAATGGAGATTGTCGAGGAAGAACATGCGATCTTTGAAACGTGAGATTCCACCACCCATTCGATAGTGGCTAGAGTAAGGATCCGTCCTTAAACGAGCGATGAGGTCCCTAGTATTATCATGACGATGCAATTCTTGACGAATCGGGGTGGACTGTAACAAATTAGCAAACCTTATAACTCTTACAACTAAATAATGACAGTCATGGCTCCAAAATTATGACCATAACAAAATTTCATAAGATCGGCTGCAAGAAATACCATACAACTGTTCAATTAGCTAGATAAGGAATTGACTTGCATCGGCTACTTCATGATGAGATTGAAAATCTCAAAATATATGTTCTCTCTCTGATATTTTTATTGTGTTTTCTTATGAGATTTATACTTTAGCTCACCGTATGCATAAACATGATGTTGGGCAGATCGACAGAGAAAATGGAGATTTAGATCAACAAAGAAGAGAATATCAAGATTGACATATGGATTCTGAACTAATCACATTAAGTTGTATGAAATAGGGCTAGAGGACATCTCCAATGAAATGCCAATCATATCCTTGACTTGAGGGATTGACACTTTGGTGATCCAATCCACCACTGGAGGACAGGATTGGATCTACCATGAGTTTCACTTGGACAGAATCTTTTAGCTCATGAGGTGCAGGTATAAATTTCAAGTTATTAAATAAATAGTCCAGCCTGACCATGCATTCAAAATTGCATTAGCCTGGTCAAGCCATTCTAGAGCTGCCAATCTCTTCTTTGTTAAATTAGCATAATTTCACAACTTGAGATTTTCTGTAGAATGCTGGCGATTTGAAACAATCTTCTATTAGTGGCTTGAAAATCACTTTGATTAATGATTCTAGCCACCTCAAACAGTTGATATAAATATAGATGATCAACTGCATTTAGCGTTTCCAGTAGTCAGTTTAGGCTGTTTGGAGAAGGAATAATGCTTATTTAGAGGGGCGGGTAGCCTGCCTTTCCCCTATCTGCTTCACATTGAGATTGTGGTCCATCAGGACTTTTGCTGGGTCATAACAAGAACTATTTAACTAAAATTTAGTCAATGATTAACTGAAAATAACACAACACAACATGGAACAGAGTACTGATACTGTTAAAAAAGGAGCAGAATGTTGTATATAACTGGTGGACCACCATCAAAGCCAGGAAGGTCTTTATTATCCATTGAACAAAGGCCCATTCACCAAATCTGATCGGCCCAAAAATCAAAACCAAGACATCAATAATTTTCATTAGAGCTTCATACACTGCAAATCTGAGAAAAATCAAACAACCAAAAATCGAATCCACAGAAAAATCTTAATCAGACCAATCCCTTTTAGACCTCATTGAAGATCCTGGATTTTGTGGGCCCCACAAACTGGTCATTAGTTTATTTATTTTTAAATTCAAGCCCTTTTCTATTAGCAGTCTCCTAGTTCTATGTGAGAAATAGAAAGACCCTGTCAACGCAAGTTGGTTAGTACTTCTTGTAAACAGCATGATATATATATGGAAAGTTAATTTGAAATTGAGAACTAATAAGGAAAGTCAATTAACAGGAATTTGTTTCCTAAAAGGAGTTCCAGTTGGAGTTGTATTCCCTTGTGAATTGGAGAGTTATTATTATTATATATATATATATATTTATATATAGATGACAAAGTGAAAGAGGAAGTACAACTCAGTTCAGATTGTCTCCTTCGTTGCAGACAGAGGATTTACCTCTCTCCTAATTGCATGTGAGTTTCCTTTGTTTTCCTTCTTCTCCTCTTTCTGTTTTCCTATGTTTTTTCTTGTTCTCTCTCTCTCTCTCTCTCTCTCTCTCTCTCTCTCTCTCTCAATGGCATCTTAATTGCATTGTAAGTACTTTTTTCACTTCTTTATGATTCATCTAATCTATCTGACTTCATGTTTTTCTTTAATTTCTTCAATCATGATGATTAAAGTATAATAAAAAATGATTTGATAACATAATCCTAACCATTACTTGATAATTAGGAATTAAGTTACCTATCAAAAACTAAAAAAAAATAAAATAAATAGGAGTTAGGAATATCCGCCCCCTGTGAATTTTGGATTATAAGGCATCAAGAATGAAAGCCGCCAAGTTAAATTTGACATAAGATTAATCAAGGGGTTTATGATCATTGATTTTGCTGGGACCCATTTTCAATTATGAGAAAAATAGATACGTTGGATCTAAAAATTCCTCCCTAGAGGTGGGCCATACAGTATCCCTATCCATGATCTTAGCCAATATCCCCTAGAAATCACGGATCAAAAATATGATCGTGCGCCCGCCCCCCCCGGATTAGGGTTTTAATTTTAGGTTTTTAGGCATTAAGAATTTATTTTAGCCACAAGATTAACTTTTATGTAAGTAATTAATTAACAGGTTGCATTTGAATTGTTGCAACTTTGGTAGCCTTGCACTGCACTGTTCAACAGGCATGTGCTAGTATCTATATACCGGACAACAAAACTGGTTTGTGTGATATTACGATTGATGATATTGCTTGGGTTAAAGCCAGTCCTGACTCCAGACAACAGGGCTTGATATTTGAACTGCAATTGATTTCTGATGCGTATGTATATTCATAAGACCCGAGTGACTTGGTTAGTTGAACTTGTGCAGTCATTTAGATCATAATTACTAGGCCTATCTTTCTAAATCGAAGTCGCTTAATAATACTTTCTTTGTATTTGTACAGAGTGGTATTTCACTTCAATTAAAGTGTGGCTTCCTTGTAAAAACAAAAGGAGTATTTGTATCATGATTGGAAAACTTCCTAAGTTGACTCTTGACTCTCCCGAACCATCTTATTTTGATGAAAGACCAAGTCAAATATAGAGGAAACTCGGTCGAGTCTATCTCATAATAATCTGACTTTCATTAGCAATAGGTGGAAAGCAAATGAAATTTGACCCATCATTTGAAAGCAAGTGCACTTCTCAAATTCTTGCCTCTCCTGGATTCTGAGGGCCCCACCAACAGATCACATCTCCAACCCAAAGACCAACAGTTGTGGGTCCAATATCTTGGATATGTTGGCAGGATAACAAAAATAGAAATATTTCTATACATGTTTTCTTGACTTCAATTGGTGTGATTGATGATTTAGTACTAATGCATATATATAGAAATTTAATTGCATCGGGGAGTTGTCATTAATTTTAAAGAAAGAACTCTCCTAGTTTTAGTAGAAGTTGTCTTCTATCTGAGAACTAGAACTTAAAGTTTATAAAGAGAACACAAGAGAAAGATAAAAGAATAGGAATCTGTGCATGATTACTTCTCTTTTGTTGCATTCTCACTGGTTGGATTCTCTCCCAATTGTACAGTAAGTATTCATCTTCTTCTCTTTCTCGTTTCTTTAATTATGCATTTCATTTTCCTTTTCTTTGTATGTGCATCTGCATGGATGAATTGTTGCCCTTCATCAGATTGATTCTAAGAAGATTTTTGTTTTGATTTGATTTGATTCTCTCTCTGTGTTTCAGTCTTTTCTCTCCGGAAATAAATAAACAATGAATAGTCAGCACCAAGAATACCATGAAGAAGTAGACCTTAGCAATTTTATGCTTCTTGTTGATGTTTGTTGTCAAAAAGCAGAAGAGATTAGTGATCGTTGGAAGGTCTTCCGCAAGAGGAAGAGGACCAAATTCCTCCCATCACACTTAACTTCCAAGCTCAATGCCAATCCCAATTCCAATCCAAACAAGGATGAAGAATCACTACATGCGATACCATTGCCATTGCCGCTGGGCGAAGACAACAAGTTTGCAAAAGGAGTAGCAACAAACCAACCATCCGAGAGTAAAAAGAGAAAACAATCAAATCATGATCAAGGGGAAAGCAGAAACAACACGACTGAAAAAGCAACAGCAACAAAACAATCCAAGAGTAGGATTAAAAGAGAACCAGCACATGAGAAGAAAATAATAGAAAGGCCTGCCGTGACACCCATTTGGGTTGAGCAGGTGGCCCGCACGCAATTACAATGTGCACAACCTCCAGTGTGGCTTTGCGGCAAGGTGCTGACAGTAACAGATGCTAAAAATCATCACAACCGTCTTTTCATCCCAAAAACTGGTGTTGAAAACTTATTCCAAGAATTGACTCAAGGGGAGAAAAAGATGGTGCCAAATGGGATACCAGTTATTGGATTAGATGAAGATGGTAGTGTTTGGAATTTAAAATTGAAATTATGGCCCGGTGTCAAACAATATGTTCTAAGTAAAAGATGGATCGATCTCGTACAGGCAAACCATCTCAAGGGCAACGATGAAATTCAGGTGTGGTTTTGTCGATACGGCAGAGATCGGAAGTTCTGTTTTCTAATTGGACGAAAGTAGGAGTTTGATCGACATTTCATTAAATTTTCTCCTTTGTCTTCTTCTTACATTTTTTACTCTTTCAATTTTATCACTGTGATTTTCTTTTGCTTAATTTCTCTAGTTACTAAGTAAATTGTCATTGTCAAGTGTAAGTAGTACATTTTAATTGATAATAGGAATATTGGTTTAAGATGTTTACTATAACATGTTTGTCTTTCATCTCTCTATTGTGTGATGGGTTTGTCAAGTACACTTCGCACTCTCATAATTACTTGCTTCTGACTCATGATAAATGATGATATATATGATAACAGTTAAGCTTAGACCAGTGGGGGTATATTCATAGTTGTTAGGGACCGGATTAATGATCTTGTCACCAAGGCCATGTACTACGGATTTGTTTGTGCAACAAGGAGATTTTGCACTCTATGTCCTTTTGTTTTCAATGGAGAAAGGAATTCTGCTTTCGTACCCCTCGCACCCCTCGCACAGAACACAAGGGAAAACACTGGAGTAGTGGCATTGATGCAGGAATTAAGCCTTGGAGGGGGTGATCATAACAATCTTGATTAAAGGCCCAAAGCTTCATGGTTTTATAAGTGCATATCTAGTTATTTTATGTTAAGACCTTATAATTCAGTTGGTTAAGATCTTCTGATTGTGCCCATGTAGGGCCACCTGCAGATCTACATGTATGTTCTTTGTTGGACCTGGGTCTGCTTTCAAAACACCCATGAAAACCCTGGGTCCAATTCCAAAACCCATATGGAAATCATGAGTCCACCTTGAAAATCCACACGAATTTTCTGAGTTTGTCTTAAAACCCAACTACCATTTTCGATCCGCCCGCTCAAAATGAAAATCCTGGGTCCACCACTGAATAGACTCCATCCAAAATTACATCCAATCCTTTTCACCTGGTGGTATATTTGGAAATCCAGAAATGCAATCATCTCCAAATCTCACCCTTTTCACTCGGCCTCCATTCTGGGGAAAATATTTCAAGCGTGGCATGAATGAATAGGGATGTAAATGGGTATACGAATCTCCGATTACTCGGAGGTTCCGACCCGCTAAAAACCGGGTCTGAGTCCTTATTTAGGCCCCGATAAGTAAATGAGTCCGAGTCCGGTTCCATCTTGGTTCGGACCTGTGGACCCGAGATCCGATATATTACCTCAATTTTCGAAAATATCTCCTAAAAGCTATGTTTTTTTAATATCATTCTCTACATAAACCCAGACTCGGATCCAAACCCGTCCCATATATGGTTCTGGTTCCGGTTCCGGAGTCAAGAAACCGATTCCGAAATGGTTCCGGGTCCGAATCCGGTTCCACATTCTCCTTAACGGTTCCGGTTCCGGGTCCACCATGGACCCGGACCGGAACCGACCGTTTACAACCCTATGGATGGAAGGTGGCAAGGAATCTTCTCCTACCTCCACCATCAGTCCTCTACCACGAGCAACTTGGGCTCCACCACGCATTGCCACTCACGAGCTCAACATTGATGGATCCTTCAACCACACCATAGGCACTGTGGAAATAGGGGGAATCTTAACGAGACGACCAAGGTAATCTCGTCCAAGCCTTCGCCACTAGGATATAACTGTGCAAAGTTCAGGGGGTGGTTGATGTCATCATAAAAGGGGACTCCTTCATCATTTGGAGTTCTCTCAACTTGAATGAAGGATTTCCGTGGACATTAATGCCTCTCTGACGAAGGATCCAACTAACCTTAGAAACTCTTCCAAGTTGGAGAGTGGACCTTATTCACAGATCAGCTAATTGTGTTGCAGACCAACTAGCAAAATTAGGGCCACCCATGGAAATGGTGTTCCATTCTTCCTACCAATTCACATCTGGCATATTTACTTACTTGAGAAATGTGTGTTGGACTCGGAGCGAGGGAGTAATGCGTCAACAACCTAGGAGCGACATCTTTTTTCAGCAAAATACTTCTTGATTGATGAAATCTATCTTTTGGCGTCGTCGTTTCCTGTATTTTGGCATCCTATTATATATTCCTATAGAATCAATTGTCGGAATGTGGTCTCTTTTGTAATCTAATCCCTTTTTTTTTTTTAATATAATCTTCCTTTTTCAGATTTTGTTTTTACATCCAATCCCCCTATCACTATTGTTTTTATGCATTACATTCAGGTAGTTCACACATCCAAAACTTGTAAGTTTACTAGTTGTAGAACAGTTTGCAGCTGAATATTACTCGTAGTTTCAAAATCAGTTATGTAACTGGACCTTGCGCTCTCTCATCATTATCATAATTATCATCAAAACCTTATCCCATGAATCTAGGACTAACCACTGTGTGCTCGTTGTATCTGTCCAGAAGAGTTTCTTTTATCCTTTACTCGGCAAAGAGTACAGTAGACGACACGATGTTTCATCTTTTCTCCCCTATATTTCACACTAAGAACTAAAATGTTATGAAGATGGAAATCAACAGAAGCCATGCATGCAATACAAGAATTGATGTCTATTTTAGTATTGGGGGACAAAGTCAGCCTCTAAAGGCACCTGTCAGAGTTCCACCAAACTACATTTCTAAATGACAGTACAAAAACTGCCAAAAAAATATATGAAAAACCAACTAAATAAAGAACATCAGGATTCAGTGTACTTTTTGAGCCAGGCATCAACATTACGTAGAACTTGGAAAGGGCAGAACATGATTCCACATTCTATATTTCATGCATCTCCCAACACAATCATAAAAACTATAAAATAAGATAACCTAAATTAACATTGGATAACGAAGTTCCATATATAGGTTCTTTATTTAATATCTACAAATGTTGAATGAGTTAAAAATAGTCTCACACACACACACAAAAAAAAAAAAACCACCACCGAGGGCAGTCACAATTTGAGCATTTACATAGGACTCATTGTCCTGGTCCAAGATGACTATTTGAGAACTCACAAATTAAGTAAAATGATCTAAGAATATGATTGTGAAACCTTGCTCCTTACTTGCCTTAGCTACATCGTAATTTTAATTAAATATGTCAAATCATGCTAATTAGTAGGGACTAGTGAGGGTAGATTGGTAATTTCCTATAAATTTGGCCTAGATTTTGTAGATTAGGGGTCTAATTACAATTCATATAATAGTTAAGGGGTTAATTAGTTGTATTTTATTAGAGTTAATTAGTTGGTTAGAGGCCCTTAGATATAATTGGCCCAAACCAAATTCTATAAATAAAAACACAACCCCGTCCAACGAGATTCATCTCTGTCTTATTTCCCTCTCTTTTCCTCCTCTTCTCCATTTCAATTTCTCATTCCCTCTCTCCCACTCTCTTCCTTCTCCTTCAAGCTAGGGTTTCCTACCTAGATCTAAGGCTCCCATCTCCAAGAAAGCAAGGATTTCCTAGAACTCCATCCATCTAAAACCAAGAAGACCCCACTCATCTCCTAGATCTCCTTCTCCTCTTCAATTCAAGGTAACTTTCACGTCCTAGCTCTAATTTCATGTGGATCTAGCTTTTTCTTGTGAATTCATCTCTCTTATGCACTTTTCTCCTTGGGAATGAGTGGTAGGGGTATATTTAGATAGATCTGTAGATCTTGAGGGTTGATTTATAGATTTGGAGCCTGGGAGCTTGGATCTAGAGGTGTTCGGCTTGGATCTAAATGATCAAACTAGGAGAACCAACCAAGAGGCAAAGGCAAGTACAATATACATCTAACATGGCATGAATGCTTTCCTTTTATTGAATTATGTTATTTTTCTCTTGATTTGATGTTTGATCTGTAGGTCTCTGTCTTTAAACTCTATTTTATGTTATTTTAGCCATTGATGGATGGGAGTTTCCCATTTGGAAAATTAGTGGCCCATTAGTGATGGTTTGATGATGGTGGGAGATGTTTTATGCTTGGGAGATATTTTCGTTTGGTCTTGGATGAAATTGGATGGATTTGGGTGGAAATTGAATGAAATTAGAAGAGCAGAAATTGAAAATTTTAAACTCTCTGTGTTCTCGGTGGACCGAGAGACCTCTCGCAACCGACTGCAAATACTGCAGAATCTCAACATGTGAGCTGTTTGTCAGGCTATTTTCACCTTAGCGTCCTTGGTCGACCTAGACTTCATCCATGGTCTACCGAGAACACTGCACTCTGCAACCCAGACCTGACTGTCAGACTCCTATAATCCCAGTATCCTTGGTCAACATAGGCTTCATCCACGTCGACTACGGACACTACAGACTTAGAATTCCAAATTCTATCAATTTTTCAAATTGATCTCAATTGGGCCCCATTGGCCTTCCGTTTGATTATTTTGGATGGACAAGACATGAGTTAAGGGTTGACCTTAACCTTGACCCATGTAGTCACCTAAAGTAGGGTATAGGGTTGTAAGATGGAACCAAATCGGTGCTTAGAAGTGGTCTTGGCTGCTACTCACCTTCAGAGCACCAAATACCCTATATTAATTCATCTGAAACTCTTTTGAGCACTGTTTTTGGTGAAGTGGGAGGCTACACCTGAATGTGTGGCATTGACTTAGGTTGGACCACTTGTTTACTTCCACCTATTGATTGATATTGATGTCACATACTTCATACATTATTTCTCTCTTGGTTACTGTTATCCACATTATTTTTAACACGATTAATAAATGAAAATGAGGACGGTCACGACCCCAGATTGGGACCCGAGGCCCTGAGCTAGGCTCCGCAACGTGTTATAAATTTTTTTTCTTTGTTTTCCCATAAGTTCCCATAATAAGGATTCCACATGATCTCACAATCACACATAAGGACTAAATTGTGGAAGCGTGTAGCAAACACATAAGTAATATCACACATGAGAGAAAAGAGAAGTGCTACACACCCCGACTGGGCACCCCTACCCCTTGGGGTCCGTTGGATCCCAGGGGAGGCTGGGATCCAACGAACCCCAGGGGGCCCGTGGTCCCAGTCGGGGCACCCCTACTAACTTTTACGAGAGAAAAAGAGAGTGTATGTATATAGATTCATGTCAGAGAGAGGGACATAACTAGCATGCCTATAGTTAAAGTTTAAAGTTGTACAACACACCAAAAGAAAACATAAGGTTAAGTTTTACATTTCCCAAAAGAATAGCCAACAAAGGCTAATAACAAGGTTCCCAGAAAGAATAGATGGTTAATCCCCCAAAATGTTAAGCATCTCAAGACTCAACCCGACATCTAGATGACATCGTTGAGCTGCCACTCTTGACCAACGGCGGCTCAACCGCTCCTCATGCTCCTCCTCGGGGGCATCGAAACCTGGATCTGAGCACCAAAAACAAAGGGTCAGACATGATGGTCTGGCAGGCAATCAAATAAAGTACAATATTATCATGCTATAAATCAAATAGTTTTGAAAGTAATACAACAACATGTTCGATAAAGAAAAGCTGAATAAAGCAAAGTAAATCAAATACAATATCTCTTATAAGATCAGATGATAAATTAAGATGACCATTCGAAAACAATACATTGGCAACCACATAAGGCTATATTCTTTGTAACACGAAGTGACGAGAGCACTTACGATGATAATTCTCTGTCACACAAAGTGAAGGGAGACACGATCATATAATTATAGTAACCTAATATAGCTGGGCATCACACATGAGTCCCGCCGCGGAACGGGCTAAATAAACACGCACGATATTCTAAGCTACAGTTGGTACGAAGATTTAAGGACCCAAGGCGGTTGATCAAACCGACAAGGTCATCCAAGCTTAGTGGTGCCGACAAGAAAATACACACGAACTTTGAAAAAAATTACTTGATACATTCATATTCGGGAACTACTCACACTATATCATGGATACACACTCTTGTTTGTTGAAATTCATGAAATAGCAGTCCCGACACGATGTGTATGAAACATGATTCACGCAAAGATTCCCAAATGGGGTTTTAAATAAAAACCTTGGAAACATTATTTTCAAGACGATACAAATTGCAAAAAGAGAGTTTGGTTTAAAAATCACGAGTCCATGTCACACATCCTCATCGATACCTTAGGATCGTAACCGTCGAGTTGGTATACACTTTGAGATCTCATGTCTTTCATTCGATTAGATGGTGCCCATTTTTCACCGACATTAAAGATACCAAGATGTTCACATCGACGAAGAAGGTTCTAAAGGTGATTGGGATAGAAAACCCCACCTTTTTCTTCATTTCTTCAAAATCTGGGTAAAATTCAGTCACATGTTGGTTAGCCGACAAGGGTCAAGCCGGTTAGCCGAGAGCTAACCAACAGCTAGCCGACCCATCAGGAGCGGGGAAAACAACTTACTGGAATTGGAACCGAAATTGTGTCAGTCAGCCGTCGGTTAGCCGACACTTCAAAAACATGAATTTGCAGCTCTCTGGAATTGGAGCCGAACTGGTGTTGGTAACTTGTTGGCTAGCCGCCAGCTGACCGACCATCTGCGAAAAAACATTTCTAAAGCTGTTTTCATGCTCTTCTCTTCACCAAACATTTCTCCTTCCAATACATCCATTCCCTGCAATAAAAATGAGCCTACAAGCTCCTCATTTTCACCATTCAACTATTCACACCAATCACTCCAAAACTTGTCAACCAAACCTCTTCATTCCAAGTTCCGCTTCTATCCATGCATAGAAATTCCAATTTAAACGGAACAAATCTCAAAATAGAATTCGATGAAATGAATCAAAACATGTGAGCATTAAAACATGTGTTTAGTAAACTAAACTTCTAAGAAAAGCAAGATTAAACATAGAAAGCTCTGTTAAGCAATCAAGATCTCAGATTTGATCTTCAAAGATAAAATCGTTGACCCACTTCAGTAAATTCAGCAAAACCGTGTCATACAATTCAGCATGATCATGTCATATATTTCCTTCCCATATTTAGTGGAGATCGGATCCATATCAGATTTTATGATTAAAACCTTAGCTGTACTTACTATTTTCTCTCAAAGTGTACAAACAATGAAGTCTATAAATGTAATTATACAAACCAGAATATACAATTAATTCAGACTATATTCTATTGTCTTTCATGGTACCAGAGCTCGAACCATCTGCAAAACTCTAATTTTATTCTCTTTTCTTCCTCTCGTCCTATGGCTTCCCTTAACTCATCCTCACTTCTTCCTACTGTCCCCAACATTACTCAAGTTGCTATCAAACTTGACCAGACTAATTATCTTTTATGGAAAAGTCAACTTCTTCCCATCCTCTATGGAACTGATATGCTGTCCCTTGTTGATGGTACCATGGATGTTCCTGCTGTGACCATTACCTCTGATTCCAAGTTGGTTCCAAATCCAGCCTATTTGGAATGGAAGAAGAAGGATTAGATCCTTCTTAGTTATCTTCATGCAACTTTGACGACGCCAGTTTTTGCGCAAGTTATCGACTACAAGACAGCACGTGAAACTTGGGATGCACTTGAAAGTGCTTATACATCCCAATCTCATGCTCGGTATTACCAAAACAAGCATAACTGTTAAATATTCGGAAAGGCTCCATGACTATTACAGAGTACATGGATAAAATCAAGATGCTTGCTGATGAGGTTTCCCTGATTCAACAACCCTTGTCTGATAAGGATCTTATTGGATATGTTCTTGATGGGTTGAATCTTGATTATGATGTTGTCGTTAACAACGTCCAAACCATGGTTGATCCTCCTGCCTTTGAGGACCTCTATCGCCTACTACTCAACCGTGAGAAATGACTTGAGGTCTATCATAAGATGAGCTCTCCTGGATCCACTGCTCTCTTCACTACCAATAATCGTGGTCATGGTCGTAGCAATCGTGGACGAGGCCGTGGATCTCCTTCTCAACGAGGTGGAAATAGTGGATCGAACCGAGGATCTAATTCCAACAGATCTGGTTCACACTCAAGCAATGAAATCAGAAATGATCCACATATTATTTGTCAGATTTGCAACAAATCTGGCCATAGTGCTCTCAAATGTCGTCAACGACACAATTTCTCCTATCAACCTGATGATCTTCCTGCAGCATTTTCAGCAATGAATTTTCCCACAGAAGTTGATGACTCTACTTGGTTTCCAGATACATGTGCCACCAATCACATGACTGCAGATGCTTCTGCAATGACCAACCGCCAAGAATATAATGGTCCTGAACAAATCACTGTTGCAAATGGTAATACCTTACCTATTTCTAACATTGGTGATTTGCGATTGTCTACATCTTCTTTCACCTTTTTATTGAAGGATATTCTGCACGTGCCAAATCTTAAAGCTAATCTTTTATCTGTCTCTCGACTTTTTGCTGACCATGATTGTGTTTTTCTTTTTTATCGAGATGGTTTTTGAATAAAGAATCGTCGCACGGGGAAACTTCTGTGTCACGGACCACTTAAGGGGTCCCTATTTCCTCTTCAAGCCCGTGTCCAACATGACTCCTCTCCTACTACCTTCACTGGCACGGTACGGAAGACATCTACTCTAGCAGTTTGCCACAAGCGTCTTGGGCATCCTAGTTCTCGTATTCTTCATCACTTAGTTAAAAATAATGCTTTTCCTGTCGTAGGCAAGTCAATAATGCCCAATTGTGTGGATTGTTCTTTAAATAAAAGTTATCGTTTAAATTTTTCTCATTCTGTCAGAAATTCTCCAGAACCTTTATACCTTATTCATTCAGATTTATGGGGACCAGCACCCGAGTTGTCTTACGGTGGATATCGTTAGTATCTGATTTTTATTGATGATTATTCCCGATATACCTGGTTGTTTCCTCTAGTTAACAAGTCCAAAACTCTTGACTATTTTTGCAAATTTAAAAATGCTGTTGAAAAACAATTTGGCACATGCATTAAATTTCTTCAATCCGATGGTGGGTCGGAGTATATAAACAAGACATTTGCATCATTTCTTGAATATCATGGTATCCAACATCGTATTTCATGTCCGCATACACCTCAGCAAAATGGCGTTACGGAAAG
The DNA here is from genome assembly GCA_038049695.1 of Cinnamomum chago. Classification (NCBI taxonomy): domain Eukaryota; kingdom Viridiplantae; phylum Streptophyta; class Magnoliopsida; order Laurales; family Lauraceae; genus Cinnamomum; species Cinnamomum chago. The sequence goes on along the minus strand of CP142462.1, from coordinate 20,020,699 downwards.
GAAACATCGACATATCGTCGAAACTGGTTTGTCCCTTCTTCATCAGGCTTTCATGCCTCGACGATTTTGGATGGAAGCATTTTCTACAGTAGTGTTTTTAATTAACAGGTTGCCCACCCCACTTCTGGGACTCAAATAACCTTTTGAGTTGTTATTTATGCAACCACCAGACTACATAGTCTTAAGAAGTTTTGGTTGTCAATGCTTTCCATTTTTGGGCGCTACTAAACATGATAAGCTCTCCTTAAAATCAACTTCTGCCATTTTTTTGGGGTATAGCACAAATTATAAAGGCTATAGATGCTTTGATCCGTTGACATGTAAAATATATCTCTCACAGCATGTGCGATTTAATGAGGATGTTTTTCCATTTGTCACTCAGCTCTCTCTAGGACCCTTACAGCCATATTATTCAATTGATTAGTGGGTTACACCAAGAAAATCTGAGCCCTCTCTCAAAGTTCATTCATGGCCTCTTATTCCTCCATTCAGTACCCCAAAGCCTCATCAAGGTCAACTTCACTTGAGACCAGTCTCTACTGGTACTCATGTACCACCTTGCCACACACAGGCTACTATTGTTGCTGCATCACCTATTGGTCCTGTTGGTCCCACTGCTTCTTCTGCATCAAGACCAACTGTTACTACATCAACACCATCAACAATTGTTGCTGCAACGATGCACATGCCATTAATTGCATCACCGCCAGCATATACTTGTACTACTACCACTAGTCAAGACATGCACATGCAAATTACTTCATCACCACCAGCAGTTACATGTGCTACTGCCACTGGTCAAGACCCTATTGCTGGTGCCCATGATCAAGACCATATTGCTAGTACTCACAACCCAGCTAGCAATACACATGTCACTGATAATGCTTTGGTTGCACACGGAAGTGGCACTAGTCCTGATGGTACCTCTTCAATGGATATCACACATCCCATGGTAACTCGGTCAAAAGATGGGACTCGTCGGATCAAATATCCATATGTTGGGTTTACAAGTCGACACCCACTACCCATGTGTTTTCAAGCAATTGTCACCAGTAAAGATGAAGAACCCACTTGCTATAGCACTGCTTTCAAATCCTCTCATTGGAGAAAAGCAATGCTAGATGAATTTAATGCATTACTTAAGCAAAGGACATGGTCTCTTGTTCCTGCTTCAGTAGCCCCTAATGTTGTGGGCTGCAAATGGGTATTTAAAGTTAAACGGAGGGCTGATGGCACAGTTGAACGTCACAAAGCTCGTTTGGTTGCTAAGGGTTATAATTAGCGTTTTGGTCTGGACTTTGATGAAACATTTAGTCCAGTAGTCAAGCCACCAACAATAAGGTTGGTCCTCTCAATTGCTATAAACCGTAATTGGCCAATTCGTCAGTTAGATGTTAAAAATGCTTTTCTACATGGCATTCTTAAGGAGGTTGTCTACATGAAGCAACCACCGGGAGTTGTGGATCCAAACTTTCCAAATCATGTGTATTGCTTACATAAGTCGATTTATGGTCTTCGTCAAGCTCCACGCACTTGGTTTGATGGGTTCAGTGATGCTTTACCAGAGCTAGGCTTTATTCGTAGTCAATGTGACACATCTATGTTCCTACATCGTGCCTCTCATGGCCTCACCATATTATTACTTTATGTGGATGATATCATTATCATGGGTGCCAGCCATTCCTTCATCAACAAACTCCTTGAGCATCTAAAGGCAAAGTTTGAAATAAAGGACTTGGGCCCACTTCATTTCTTGTTGGGCATTGAGGTGCATCGAAATCCAAATGGAATATATCTATGTCAAACAAAATATGCGTTGGATCTGCTACATAAATCCAATATGCTTCAAGCAGAACCATATTCTTCTCCAGTCACTGCAAGTGCCAAACTTTCAAAAGATGATGGAGATCCATTGACCGATGCTACCTTTTATAGAAGCTTAGTAGGTGCTTTACAATACCTACTATGACTCGCCCGGACATTGCTTATGCAGTCAATCAGGTGTGCCAATTTATGCATAAATCGCGTCAATCTCATCTAATTGCAGCAAAGCACATTCTTCGCTATATAAAAGCTACTCCAGATTTTGGACTCCGTCTTGTCAAGACCAGGAATGAACATCTTTATGGCTTCTCCGATCCTGACTAGGCTGGCTGCCCAAATGACCGGCGGTCTACTACTGGACTTTGTATCTATTTTGGGCCAAACTTACTAATTTGGGCATCCAAAAAGCAACCAACTGTCTCGCGTTCCAGTGTGGAGGCTGAATATCGTGCTTTAGCATACACCACATCAGATATACAATGGTTCCTTTTCCTCCTTCGGGAACTAGGCATATTTCTTCGTCAACCTCCTCTCTTACATTGCGATAATGTCAGTGCTACTTATATCGCATCAAATCCAGTTCTACATGCCCACACAAAACACATTGAGGTGGACTATCGTTTTTTGCGAGAACGGGTGTTACGTGGTGATCTTAAAATTGTGTTTGTCTCATCCACATATCAGACTGCAGATATTTTTACCAAAGGGTTAAGCTCTGTTCGTTTCAAGTTTTTACGTGACAAGTTGATGGTTTTTCCCTGCTCTCCCATCAACTTGAAGGGGAGTGTTAAGCAATCAAGATCTCAAATTTGATCTTCAAAGATAAAATCGTTGACCCACTTCAGTAAATTCAGCAAAACCGTGTCATACAATTCAGCATGATCATGTCATATATTTCCTTCCCATATTTAGTGGAGATCGGATCCATATCAGATTTTATGATTATACCCTTAGCTGTACTTACTATTTTCTCTCAAAGTGTACAGACAATGAAGCCTATAAATGTAATTATACAAACCAGAATATACAATTAATTCAAACTATATTCTATTGTCTTTCAAGCACACAAACTAGAAATCAAGATAAAAATCCACAAATCATTGCATGTAGATTCATATTTCATTCAATCACTTGCCTTGGCTAAAAAATGCACTTAAGGAAGGTCTTCCAGCACACCTCTCATAGCTAAACTCCGATCCACAAGAAGCCTCATGAAAAGAGTTCAAAATCAAAGAAATTTTGAAAACAAAAAGGGCTCCTCCTTAAGAAGCCTTGCATGCAAGAAGGTTGAGCTCTAATGGACTCAACAAAACCATGGTTGGAAGATGGAAGCTATTACTTACCTCTAGAAGCTCTAACAATGGAGATAGGTCTCAAGAAGACAATAATCCTAGCTGAAATCCTTTGAAAATTGTATCAATAGCAAGCTTGAGAGATGAGAAAGAGTTTGGTGGACTGAAATCTCCATTCTAGTTAAGGGAAGGTCCACATGCAAAGGAGAGAAGGAAAGGAAAATCGGCTGGTTCTCTCCCTGGTTCTTAGTTGATTTGAGACATGCAAAATGAGAAGTGAGGGAGAAGATACACGTGGGCTGTCTTTTTGAGTTGGGTGGGGTGTGGGCCCCACCAGGTCAATCCACTTCAAGGGCTTAAAAACTCAATTTGTGGGTCCCTGATGAGATCGACGAAATAGAGTAAAATGATCGTCGAAATATCTAGTTCCCAAAAATATATTTTTCACATGATTTTGCAAACATTGAAATTCATGCACTGATTTCGAGGTGAAAAGCATGTTTTACCCTTTTTGCTAAAAACACGATTTCTGAGTTTCAAAAACAGGCGGAGAGAACATAAAAGTTGTAAGTGCTATTTTGACAAATCAAATGAGTTAAAAATCAGAATTTTCCACGATAAAAATAAATTCTCCCCACACGCACATGGGTCACACAGGCCACCCCCGGCCCGTGCCAACCTAAATTCAACGACTCTCAAAATTTTCCAAAGCTATGAAAAATCCATTGAGCTCAAAATCTAAGCTAAACACCATCTAATCCGACTTAAAAGCTAATCTCGGCTCAAACAACGCTAATCAAAGCAAACTTGGGACGAGGTCTGACAAGGACCTTGACCTGGGGTTGACCTAGAGGAGACATTGGATGTGTATTGAAGACATTGACCTGTGTCTATGGCTAGGCATGCTATTCTATGGCCCTATGTATGGATGGATGTTGATCCATGGAGTAGATGGGTCATGTGCATGTATTAGGCACCCTTTTATGGAAGGAATATATTCTAGGTTTTTATATGGATTGGCTTTATGATGGACTATAGGTATGGCTTATGGACATTATGATGGGTGGATGGTATGTATGGATGATGGTATGGACTGGACTTTGATACCGAACTTTGTATCGACCTATGAGAACTTTGCTCGTGCAAGGATAGCCTAGCCAGACACTGGCCTCATTATGTGGTTCCTTGAGTTGGCATGAGCATCCACTCGGTTGAATAGCTTAGCCTTGTCACTAATCACTCTTGGTAGAGTTAGTATATATTGTAGGCTTTCAGCATCATGATAGGCATTTTGAGGTGGACGTATGCCACTGGGTATCACACGATACTGCACGATACCAAATTTCAGCTAGCAGACTCCTGTAACTTTGTTTCGACAGACTCCCGTGCATTCCTCGCTGCAACTCATATGTAGTCTGGGAGGGTAGCGTCATAATTTCCCACAATACTAGCCTGTATGGGATGTATCATGTTATTTAGATGGATGGTTTAGCATGTTTCTTTTCTTATTGATCCATGATGTTATATTATTGCATGATCTGCCTAGTATTGTAACCATTGTTAATTAATCCATTGATCTCATTTACTGTCTTAATTCCTTTTTTATGCATCCATACTATGTTATTTTGGTATACTATGCTGCTAGTTTCTTTTGGGATCTGACCCTTCATATCTGGTGCTATAGGTACCATTACCGACCCCGTTATCCTGAAAGGTGAGGCATTCTACGGAATGCGGTCAACAGAGGGCTTTAGGTGGGGCCCAAGCAACGTAGCAGAGATACCTGTGGATGGAAAGCTTGACTTGAGTGTTGAGTCCAATGAGTGCCATTTGGAGAGGATTTATATGGTTGTATAAAAACTATTAGTTCGCACTTGGAGCACCTGTTATTTGACATATGCATGGATGAAACCAATGGACTGATGTTATTTGCTTATGCTTATTTTCATTATTGCTTCTGCATTTAAATATTTCTAATTAGAATATTGTTAAAAGTTTTAAACTAGACCTCATTGCGGACTACGATCCTAAATTGGGAGGCGGTAAACTTCGGATCTGGAATTGGGGGTGTGACAGTGATCAATTTGAGAGCTTGTTGATTAAGTATGAGTTTTCAATTCAAATTATGAAAATGTAGTTATTCTCATGGAACAATCAAATGCCTTGAATTAATAACAAAAACACCGAAACTCAATGCAAATCGACACTCCATTCACAAAATCTGCTTAGCCCAAATACAAACTAAGGCATAAATAATTTTCATAAGGGATTCAAACATTAAATACAAAGATACCCGTCCAAATTTGAGAAACAGTATATTCATTAGATTCACAAAAATCAATCAACCCGAGAATCGCATACATGGCATTAATTCCATTATTTGTTTTTAATCGATACAATCTTTTTTTATATCCTCACTGGAGTTTCCCAAATGAATTTCAGATCAGCCCAAATGATCTTGTGAGCCCTACCAACTGGCCATATCTCCTCCATCATAGATTGCAATTCTTAAAGCATAGCTGTAGTGATAGCCTTCTAACTTCTAAGTGAGAAATAGATTCAATGTGAGCAAGCGATTCTGTATGGATTAGAATTCTCTTCAATGGAGCCCACTGAGAAATCCACTGTCTTTCTTTCATTATAATACATAGGAACTAAATAGTAGTAATATATATTTGTAATCACTAATGATATTGTATAGGGATGTTAAAAGGTCGGGCCGAGATAAGCCCTTACCCTACCATCATCTATGCGGGCTGGGCCTCGGTATAGCCAAAGTTCTCAGAGCCCACGGAGGGCCCACAATATTGAAGCCCTTGCCCGACCCTCAAGGGCTAGGGCTGAAAGAATGATTTTTTAAATAATATTATTACATATAATAATCTTTCTATATCATGATGTCAACCATCCTTTATTCAAGGTGCAATGCAAAAAGCAATCTTTTTTACTACTAAAAGAATGCACGAAATAAGTTAAATGAAATTAGCTACTTTGATAGTATTGTAACATGAAATTAGGATGTGGAAGACACTATTAAATACCCTAACACACTAGCAATAGTTCCATAGTTTATGTGCCAGAGTTTTTTTGTCGTCGGGGTATCAGTAAGATTGCCGCAGTTGAAATTCTACTAGTTGTAGCCTTTTTTACTAGTTCATTACTATATTCATTTTATAAAGTAATAATATGGATCATCAGAATATGTTTGACAAGTCTCATTTGATTCAATTAGATTTATTCCAAATAGGCACTAGACCTTTTCCAAATAAATTATTTAGTATATGAGGTTGAAATAAATATCAGGCCACTCTTGAATTAACATTAACCCTAACTTGTAATTCTTTGAAATATCGCCATTGGACTTTATAACAAAATAATTAAATTTTGACTATTGAAGATGAATGACGAAGATGATTTATTGTATGAGTCACAAACTTAAACTCTAGATGTGGGATTCACATGAATGAAACAACAACAGTCATGAAAGTACGGGGATGAAAAGAAATTGGTATCGATCAATAGCTAATGGTTGAAACTCAACCGCACTCAATAATGATGTTAAAGGCCATCCATCTAAACTCTCAAACTTCAGCAGTTTACATCGGTGAAAATTATTTTGATGAATCAGTACAACTTGAATTCCTTAATCATGATTGAGGAATATGTCCGTGTTGGGCAAACGTAGAATCAAACATACTATGCAAAAGAAAACATAGAATCAAACATAGGTGGCAATATTATAATCTATGGGGGGTATGCCATTAAATTCTTTTTCTAAGAATTGGTTATTATTCTTTGATAAAAACTAAGTCTCCATCATTAATTGCTAATTAGAGTTCTTTCTAAAATTTTTTTTCTAAAAATCCATGTAATATATATTATACATATGACTTATTTTATATATTAATAGACAAAGGGTCGGGCCCCCACCGGCCAGCTAAGTTGAGCCCTAGTTCGGCCCTCAAGGTTGCAGGCTTTTTAAAATTGGGCCCTACCATATCCTCAGGCTTTAGGACAAAAAGAAAAATCCTCACTTTAAGGGGTTTTGTAGGCCGAGCAAGGTCGACCCCCTCGTCAAGGGGCTAGATTGATAGCCCTAATATTGTATCATGCATGCTAAAATGGGGGATAATGATATGTACCATGCATATGCAAAATAAGAACTAACTAGCACAACAACTTGTGCTTAGCACAACTACGTCCATACATTTCAAAATTTAATATCCATATGTTTATACATTTCAAATTAACGTATACTTATAGAAAAAATGCATAAAATTTTAAAAAATGATTATTATAAATTTAATAACTATAGAAAAATTAAAAGAAGAAAAGACTATGAAAGTACATATTTTTCAAACCGGTAAGAAGTGCAGCTCAAAGGAAATAAGAGAAGTGGGTTAGAAAGGCAGTAGGAGAGTAGGGAGAGAAGGAGTTGTTGCATGAGGAAAACAAGAAAAGTGGTAATGTATGTAAGTACTGCTTATTAAAAGTTAAGTAATTGGGAGTTGATTATTAAAGAGTTATAGGAGATATGTGGGGGAAATGGTGAAATGGTTTGAGATAGTGGTAACAACTTTCGATAAAAATTACGAATCCAAAAATTATTCTCTATTATGAGATATAGATCCTGAGTGGATGCCCACTTAAGATGAGTTAGGGTTAGAATTAGAGTTCTTCCCTTATGAGGTTACTTTGTCTATAAATAGGCTTCTCCCTTTTATTTGTACATACATATAATGAAATAATAGAAAAACTCTATCTTCTCCCTATAATCTTCTTTCTCTTAGTCTCTCTCTTTTCTAACATGTTATCCGCCCAAATTGCATACACTGAGAAGTAAAAAAATAAATCATCCTTCTTGGTTTGCTTCCTGCATACGTTGAGAAGGACTTCGGTTTGATCTTCTTGGTTTGCGTGCATAACCCAAACACTTTCTGCCACGCTTTGGTTTTAGTGACCAAAGATCTTCTTGTTTTGCTTCGATTTCCTACGCATGTCAACAAACTTGTTTTCTTCTTGGTTTGCTCACATCAACAAGTTTTTTTTTCCTCTTGGTTTCGCGCATCAACAAGGAGTTTTTCTCTCGATTTTCTTTTTCTGTTTCACGTCCGGCCTTGTCTCGAGACGCGCACCAGAAAAGTTTAATTTATTTCCTTTTCAAGTCCGGCCATAACTTTTTCATCCGAACTCCGATCGATGAACGGGTTATTTCTGCAGATTCGTGGCATCAAGCATTACTTAATAGACGAAACATATCAGCATTTCAATGGTCAGAAATTTTTTCCTGGACTGCTATCACAGTAAGTGATATTCAAACCATAGTACAAATCCAATATATTAGAAGGCATAAAACTAGTTTATGATACTTATTTACTATAATTATAGTGTTTGGTTACTATTCATCTTCTTGCATGATTTTTTCTGATTGTCAAAGTCGAGAACCTAATGTTCCAACTTTTCATTGACCAACTTATTTGTCTATGCTTAAAACATTGTTAGAACCAGAAGTTCTACTTCAACTCTGAAGATTTGGCAGAAACAGAAGTTCCGCTTCAAATCAAAAGCTTCAACATAACCCGCAGTTCTAATTCATGTGTCATGAACCTGAAGTTCTAATTCAAGTAGAACCAACATTCTGATTCTTAAAGTTAAAAAAGTTGAGAATCTGATGTTCCAACTTTTCATTGGCCAACCTATCCCACATGATCAATCAAGTCCAAGGATCCGAAAATGGACCCATGGGCGACCTTATGGGTACTGGACTCACACAGAATGGATCCCGTATGGCCACACTGCCTCAAGATCTGGGGGAGTGAGTCCTGTCGACAACATCGATCAACCCAGAATCTTAGCCTGATGACTAAAAATCCACTTACTGATGGTGGATGATGATGGAATTGTTCCCTTTTTTAATAATGTGACTCAGAGGAAGTGAATTACTTGGATGAAGGAGAATATAGTAGAAAAAATCAGACCATAATGGAGTTATGGTTGTCTTCCTCGTCAAAACCTAGTCATGGCTAATAAGAGTGGTGGGCCCCATGCCCCACTTTGCTGATCAATCTGATCCTTGGATCTAAAAGGGGGCCCTGGACGACTTCAATGATGATGGACCCATGAGGATTGGGTCCCATCTGGCCCACCATGCCCATTCTTCAAACACTTGAGGCGTGAGACTTGTTTTGGGATTTTTCTCACAAAAATACAAGCTGTGGGGCTCAGTGGAACATCTGATCAATGATCAGTCCCACGGATCTTGGATTATACCCTTGGGCGACCTTGGAAGGCAAGTCCATCAAGGATTTTGCATAGTGGATCCCACCATCTGTTATGCCCAAAGGCCAAAGGCGAGAGTCATCTATTTTTGTTAAACACATTGTGGGTAAGAGAACCTAGACCCTGCATGTGTAAGGTGAGGCGAGAGTCATCTATTTTTGTTTAACACATTGTAGGTAAGAACCTGGACCCTACATGTGTAAGGTGTATGACACGTTGTGAATGAGACAGAACATCTCATTGTGCTATAATAAACACAGTGAACCCTTTATATCTTTTGGTGTTATGTGATACTACATGAATTACATGACTACCCATTATGCATGGTAGGTACAAGTGAAGCCTTTTAATTATTTATGAAAACCTCTGCCTTTAATGATCATGTGAAATCATGGGGAAACCTTAGAAAGTTTGGACCAGCACCTTACTTTATAACCCAATAAAGTTCATGAAGTAATTATCTGGTATTTGTCAAGTAATTGTGCATTAAGTATTTAAATGATTTTTAACAACTAAGGAGGATAGCCAACCTCTAAATAATGAGGCATTTATATTGGGAGCACCCCCTGGTATGGTCTAGAATACCAGTAACTCTTTGAACTTCACAAACTCTTTTTTTTTTTTTTTTCTTAAATTCCTTTGAGATGCATATTTTTAGACTTATGGTTTATGTTGAATTTTTATTTAATTGATGTTCTATTTTGTGGTGAATGGTTTGATCTTTATCATGTGGTTGCATAGTTATATTAGTTTATTATTTTATTTTAGGTATGGATCGTGGAATTGAGGACAATCTCTGTCTAGAAGATAATGTCACAACACACACCATTCTGAAAAATCAGAAGTTTTTATCAAAATTAGTGTGCAATTCCACAAAAGGGTATCCACCATAGTTGGACCTGTGCAACTAATTGAAGGCTCTGAAAGAGCCCATATGATGTTACCTAATGGTACTCATCTATTCATTAAAGATGCATTGTTCTTAAGAAGTACCCGAAGAAACTTGATTAGTTTCAAAGACATCATAATGAATGGGTACCACATTGAGACTGTGAGTGAAGGTAACAAGGAATACTTATGCTTTGTTACTAGTATTGGAAGCCAGAGGCAAATACTAGAAAAACTAAGTGTACTCTCCTTAGGATTATATTACATGACAATCTCCAATGTCGAATCACATTCGATTATGAACAAAACAACAAAAGTCAAGCCCAAAGCTTAAACTAAGCCTGAAGCTTAGTGATCCTAAGACTTTAAAGCTTTGGCATGATAGGAGCCCTAAGCGTGCTAAGATGGGACTACAATATAAATTGGGAATCTATATATGTTATGACTGTCCCTTGATTATTTGATATCTAGAACCAATGACAGGAGATGTCTTCACTGCTCGTTTTTCCGATTGCCAATTCGATGAGACAATATTCCCGCCGTTAGGGGGAGATAAGACAGTTCATGAAGAACGTATTGTTCCTGTAGAACAACCTGTTCTTGAAGAACGACGAGAACTAACATGGAATACTTTCAATCTATCTCATCTAGATCCACATACTTCATAATGTGAAAATGAAGTACGGAGAATTGTGCACTTACAAAAAATTATAAACAAATTACTTGATGCATTTAACGATACAGCAAAGGTGACAAAGTCACATGTACCAATAGGCCTGTCAATGGGACGGGCAGGGCCTAGGCTTGAGTTGTCCAATTCTGTCCAGGAAATTGGCCAGGCCTGGGTTTGGGTTGTCCAATCCTGGCCCTAAATTGAATGGGCCTAAATCAAATCTCGTCCCGTACGGGCCCGGGTTGGGACAGGGCCGGGCCTAGGCTTAGCCCGATCTTTGACATAAGCAAAACATTCTCTAATTATTATTACTATCACCAGACACCCAGTGTGAACCGAACTTTAAACCCTTTTCCTTTTTTCCGGGCTTGGGACCGGCAATGCAATGCAATAAGCAACATGGTGGGGTTAAAAACTTTTTTTTCCTTTTTTCTGCTGGTGAATGTAGAAAATAAAAAAAAACAAATAGAAATGAATGAGAATGAGTATCCTATATGGGTCAAATAATGTAGGATCGGTTAAAAACTTTTTTTTTTTTTTTGCCGGTGACAGTAGAAAATCATAAAGTCAATAGAAATAAATGAGAATGAGTATCCTATGTTACGCCCCGAAATTGGTAACCTAAATGGTTCCAATTTTAAGATGTGACTAATGTAGGATTTTAACTAAAAAGATAAACATCCCACACCAACCCATAGGATATCACATGTGAGAAAACTAAATAATTCAAAACTTTTCCGCGGAAGCATTTAAACAGTGATAATATTTATTTATCAACAGGTATTAACAGAGCATAAGTATCTCAGAGCATTTACATCTATTTAGTCTTGCATATTTACAGATGTGATACATTATTACAAAGTTTGAAACATTCGTTTGACTACTCATCACATTATTACAAAATTCTTCACAATACTTTTTAAAACATGATAGTAGTCACACACATCCTGTTTACTCGATCTCGTCAGGGGTCCACCCACCTACCGATGTATTTCCCTCCTGGAAAGACTCAATTTCTAGTGGGCTAACTAGATTTTCTGTAACGTTAAACGTTATATCAGTATAACTGAGTAAGTAAACATAATATCAATGATTAAAACTGATATACAAGTAATATATGAGATACCAAAGCTGAAATAAAGAAATACCGATTAACTGAAATAATTGAAGATAACTGAAGGCAATACAATATTTGCTAATTTTCAGAATATTGAACAATGGATACCATGGATATCGGACGGTGGCCACAATATAAACAGAACACAGTGGTACCAGGAGTGATAAACTCCAACAAACAGGACTAACTGCAGCTAGTGACAGAACAAAACAATCTTTCCTTCACCACTTGTTGATTCAGAAGGACTAAGCTATGTGGTGCCAAAACATGATTCTAATATACAGATAATCATGCGAAACAAAATTACAAACTAACATTTAAGAACTTATGCATGTATAATGAAATTCAGAGAATAACAGATAAATTCTAATTAACATTATAATAACAGATTATGACTAATAAAGTTATTAGGATTAAACATTCAATGATTTGTTTCAAAGAAACCATAATGTTGATAAAAATCCAAATTATATCTTAATCATGATCAATGACTATAAAATAGGCCTAAATCATGCATGTTAATAATCATTAATTAGACATTTAATCTCATTACATTAAAAATCACATAACAAGAAAATTTACAGAATTATTTTCTATGTAGCAGGTCAATCATGTGGAACCCAATAATCATTTTCAAAAAAAAAATTAAAATCACTTTGTACCAGTGAACAAATCCAACTGGACCTTGCCCCAAATCCAATTGGGCCCTGCCCCAAATCCAATTGGGACTTGCCGACCTGAACACAGGCAGAAACGAATCCCAGTTGGGTTCGTTTCTGTGCCATCTCATGTCTCCTCTTTTTCACTTCTTTTGTTTATAAAATACTTCATACATAACCATTTCATTCCAAACCATCCATCAAAAAAATTTAAACCATTTAAATGTAAAAGTTCAAAGTTTTGACATTTCAAATTCTTTAAAAACATAACTTTCAACTTCCATTAAAATCTGAAACTTAACTTGTAAAACCACTATTTACTTACCTTATCAACCAAATAAAACTCTGGCTTTGAAGACCTCCAAGAGATATGCAACAGAAAGTAAACCGTTATATATGATAAGGAGAAGAAGAAGGATGACAAGAAGGAAGAAGATGAATAGTAAAACTATCATCTTGTAACAGAGAGCTCTTTCTCTACTTACAACCAAATTCAACCCTCAAGATCCTCACTATCCACTCCACACAAATCAGAAAACAGAACAAATACCATAAGATCAAACGAAGACGATAAAGAATGATCAAAAGGAAGAAAAGAAGATGCAACATCAGTCCTCTTTTTTCACTCTCTCAGACTCAATTTTTTCTCTCTCTATGTGTTATAATCGTAGTAAAAGTCATAAATAACTTCCCCCATGTGATTACAACTAGTTGCCTGCTTCATCATCAGTCACAGTAGCAGCTGAAATCTGGATAAATGAAGATAAAAAACTGAAAAGAGAGAAGATAAACGAAACAGAAAATGAAATGGTGGCACAGTAAGTTTTAGTATATTTAAAATAAGTCCGTTTTTAAAGGTATCAAATTTCATTGGGAATCATCTGAAATGAATTCAAATGAATCCGAGCTAGAAGAGAAGATCGATCACAATTTGACCCGTTTTCTAATGAAACTGATATCATCAAAAAATTCCATCATTGATATATTTTCATAAAATCAAAATTACAAATAAGTCATTTTATAGAAAATACCTTGTTTTTCATAAAATAACATTTCAAATCAATATGGATTCCAAACAAGAAATGTCCAACACAAATCCAGAAATTCATTGATACCAATAAATCCATATTATCTTATCATATAATTAATCTAGCATAATAATCAACAATAATTAACAAATAATCATGCTTAATTAGCAACTAAACATAATTAACTAAATAAAAACACATTCTAAAAATCCAATAGAAGGTTGGTCTCTCTTGTCCTTTGCCTTTCTTCTCCATGGTAAGTGATGGATAGAGAGAAACCTTCATAGGCAAGAGATCGATACCGATGATCTATTTATAGATCCAAATGGTTGTCATCTCTCCTCCCATGAAAGAGAGAAAATCACTCAGATTTGTCCCTTGACCTTAGCAATAAATGGCAACTCAATAAAATCCATTTATTACAAACAGAAAAAAAAAAAAAAAAAAAAGAAATAGGATGTGAGAGGTCCGATCCACATGTATAGGGCTGCCAGGAAGTGCAAGGAAGGGCCTATTATCAACTTCTAGAGTGCCTTGGTGTAAGATCCACACACGCACGCACAGCCACACTCACACTTACTTTGGGCCTGTTTAGAATTATGAAGAAAGATGCTTATTGTTTAGATTCATGTTCCATGCTGCCGTGTCTTGTTTTTATGGTAAGATTTCTGTAAATAAGCAACATGGCTTCTTTTTGATACGTGGGACTGCTTGTCCAGGGTGATACTTTTCAGCTTGAAGATGGATGGATCAATCCTAGTCATGTGTGATGATAAGGTGGCAACATCATTCAACCAAGAGTGTGTTGGCATCAACATAGCTTTTATTATTCAGTTTCTTGTTGTCATTTAAATGATGCAAAAGTGCATATATGATGCCAGATTCTTGGAAAGTAAGCTGAAATGTCAATTATCAGAAGCAAAGAAGGATAAAGCATGCTTCAGTGTGCACTTTTTTGTGTCTCTATGCTCGAGGAAGATTTCAAGTGGAACCATTTTTCATTATTTTCAGCTGAGCATATTATGAAGTTTTGCAATGGAAAAGCCATGTTCGCAGGAAAAGCCATGCCAGATTCTTTTCAACCATATTTGATTTGAGCTTTTCTTATAGACGCTCAGTTTCTTTTTCAGCTCTTAATGAAAGACAATTGACAGAGACATGGTTGGAAAAGCATCATGTCCAACCTGTTGCAATGGGGTTATAATAATATCACTATTGGCATTGGTTTAAATCACTATTGGTCATGACAATAAAGATAAGAAAAATATTAGCTAAGATAATCCTTCCTTCATCTATAATAGCATCAATTCAGTTACAAAGAAATCTAAGATGCAATAATATGAAGAACATGATTTACATATATCAACCTATCATGTGTGTGAATATGTTAAGGAGTTACGTTGGGTACCGGCGGAAGATATGTTAAACATTAAAAAATCATCTGAAAAACGTAAGATTCCTAACTAAAGGGTCTCCTGTATATTTGATTGTCTTAAATCCCAATGTTTTATTTCATTGGTTTGACATTTTAAAACTATTGAGCTCCCTCATGTTTCATCTCCCTTCTTCGCCATTGGGCCCATGAGTGAAACGTGTAAGGAAATTACTTTTAGGCCCATTACTTGGACCACAAGTCCTTACCTTTCTAGAAGTGTGGTCATTATAGGAATTCCGTTTTCATAGGATATATGCCATTAATTACTCAAAAACGGTTTCTTAATGAGATATGTTCCATAATATTCTCTACCTTGATGGACGGTTGAGATTAAATCTAAGGAAAACCTAATTGGGAATTCGGTCCTCTCTCCACCTATAAAATAAAGTCTTTCGTCCATCACAAAGGCTACACACACAAAAACTCAACACATTAAGGTTTATAGGCAAGGAGAGAGAAACCGAAACCATTCACCTAGCCTCTTCTTCGACGGATCTCAACAACAGCACCAGACAGCAGGATCGGAAAGCTCTCTGCATCAGGATGTCTGGAGGTACTCTTCAACTTATTTAAGATTAAATCTTACATGTGATTATTATGATGTTCACGATCTTAGGGTTCATGTTAATAATAGTATAACATGTGGTATCAGAGCATGGTTTTAGAACACATGATCGTCCATTAATTAGGGTAACTTTGCATCGCCATAATCGGCAAATATAGATCCGTTTCTGACTCTGTTTTGCAATAATTTATCGATCCAACTATTATGGCCTGCATAAATGGTTTAGATTTATGTTATTCCACAATTTCAATTTGACCACGACTGTTTGATCGTGATTTATTTAAAGTTTTGATTTTTTTTATTATTATTATTCTGCATAAAACTCCTGCGTAAGATCCAAAAAAAAAACTCCTCTACATCTACTATTTCCTGGGATGTGTAAAGCAACTCGGATTTCTGGGTTTTCCATGATATTGCTCCTCCACATAAGAGATACACATAGCCAAGAGTGCAAAGTCTGGTGTCAGGACATCCAGCAAAATCTGAATCCAAATAACCAGTCACCTGTAGGTGACTTGATTTTCTATATGTGAGTATATAATTCATTGTTCCCTTGAGGTATCTCAGTACTTTCTTTGCAGCTTTCCAATGAGCGATTCCTGGGTTACTTTGAAATCTACCAAGCATGCCAACAGCATGACTAATATCAGGTCTAGTACAGACCTGTGCATACATCAAACTTCCTACAAGAGAAGCATAAGGGTATTTTTCCATTTCTTTACGTTCCAATTCGTTCTGTGGACACTGCATAAGATCAAGCTTGTCTCCTTTATGCAGTGGAACAGGACTAGAGGAACATATCATCATGCCAAATCTCTTTAGAACTTTGTCAATATATGCTTGCTGAGACAATCCCAAAATACCAAGTGACCTGTCACGGAATATTTCTATTCCTATCACATAGGAAGCCTCACCCATATCTTTCATTTCAAAGTTCTTAAAGAGATAATCATTTGTTTCATGTAACAGACCAAGGTCGCTACTAGCCAGTAATATGTCATCAACATACAGAACAAAAAATATGAACTTACTCCCACTGATCTTGAGGTATATGCAAGGGTCAATTATGTTTTCTTTGAAATCGACCTCTTCTTCCTCTGCCCGTTGGCTCGTCAGCTGTGGACTTGGATTCTCAGCCTCGGCGGTCTTTTCCTCCCCCTCCCTATGTCAGTGCCTGCTGTCTGGTTCTCCCTCTCCCAAGGTGTTGATGTTCAAGGTAGGAAAGAAGCTGCGGTTATTTTCTTCCAAGCTATCTCCTCCCTCTGGTCTCTCAGAAATGATGCAAAGCACAGCAACCTGAAGCCCTCTCTGACTAGAGCAAAGCTCCTATTTATGGACCGGCTGAGAGGTCTCCCCAGCTCTGCCCCAGGTTCTGCTAGCTCTCCTCCTCATCCTGTTCTTAGAGGACTGGGTCAGTTCTGAATTCTGCTCTGTCCCGGTTTTCTCTTTGCTTTTAGCTGGGTTCCAGGGGTGCTCCTCTCAGTTTTGTTGCTGGAGTAGTCCTCTCTTTGTGGTTGCAGCTCTGTCTCAGGTTCCCTCAGTAAAAAAGGTCTCCTGCTGCTTCTTCTGGGTTGTGCTGGGTGCGCTGTGCTGCTGGCAGTCTTGCTCGTCTGCTCCTGCTGCTCTGCTGGTTGTCTTGTTTGTCTGGTTGGGTTAGCCTTGGTGGTCCTTGCTGGGCTGGTTGCTTCTGCTTTCCTGTTGTGGGTGGCAGGTGTTCTTCTCTGCTGCTGGTCAGAGCAGGTCTCGGCAGTCCTTTTGGCCGAGGGGCCTGTGCTTGAGCTGGCTGGGTTTCAGGGGAATTCCTCCTCCTTCGGCTGCTGCCTGCTTTCTGTGCAGTCCTCTCTTTGCTGCTGGTTGGTTCTGTCTTTGCTGTTGCCTTAGCTGTTGGGTGCTCTCTGTTTTGGTGCTCTGGGGTGATGTGCTTTGTCTCTCTTTTTGTTGGGTTGCCTTAGCTTCTCTTGCTTTGGTCTTTTTGTTTTGGTTTCCTTCCTGTTGCTGGGTTGTTTCTTCTCTGGCTGTTCTTTTTTGGTTGTATTCTTTTTCCTCCTGTCCCCGGGGCTTTGCCCGGCTTCTTTCGCTTAATTCCAATTTACCAATTAGCAAAAAAAAGAAATCGAAGGCAGTAATGATTTCTTCTTCCAAGTCCTAGGAAATAGTAGATGTAGAGGATTTTTTTTTTGGAGCTTACGCAGGAGTTTTATGCAGAATAATAATAATAATAATAATAATAAATCAAAACTTTAAATAAATCACGATCAAACAGTCGTGGTCAAGTTGAAATTGCGGAATAACATAAATCTAAACCATTTATGCAGGCCATAATAGTTGGATCGATAAATTGTTGCAAAACAGAGTCAGAAACGGATCTATCTTTGCCGATTATGGCGATGCAAAGTTACCCTAATTAATGGACGATCATGTGCTCTAAAACCATGCTCTGATACCACATGTTATACTATTATTAACATGAACCCTAAGATCGTGAACATCATAATAATCACATGTAAGATTTAATCTTAAATAAGTTGAAGAGTACCTCCAGACATCCTGATGCAGAGAGCTTTTCGATCCTGCTGTCTGGTGCTGTTGTTGAGATCCGTCGAAGAAGAGGCTAGGTGAATGGTCTCGATTTCTCTCTCCTTGCCTATAAACCTTAATGTGTTGAGTTTTTGTGTGTGTAGCCTTTGTGATGGACGAAAGGCTTTATTTTATAGGTGGAGAAAGGACCGAATTCCCAATTAGGTTTTCCTTAGATTTATTCTCAACCGTCCATCAAGGTAGAGAATATTATGGAACATATCTCATTAAGAAACCGTTTTTGAGTAATTAATAGCATATATCCTATGAAAACGAAATTTCTATAATGACCACACTTCTAGAAAGGTAAGGACTTGTGGTCCAAGTAATGGGCCTAAAAGTAATTTCCTTACAAAACGTGATTAAGGCACGTCACAACTACTAGTGATGTTTTGAATCACATGTTCCATCTTATAGAGAGACCCATTCCTATTGGACTGAAATTTAAGAATACATTACAGGAGTGGATGGTATTCATCTTGGGCACAGTCGGGATTATCATTATGCGCATGGGAGGACCTACATATGTATGACCTTGAGCGGCCCCATGTCCATTTTGATACTCCCTAAGATTTGAATGGGTTATGACCGGTCCACATATCTCTAATACATAATCACCTCACATCTAAGCATTGTGATCACCCCCACGCCACAAAATCTTAGTGCTCATTTTCTTCCCACCGATAGTACCGAATCTTTCTTGCGTCGTTCTCTCTCGACATCTTCTTTCTATTGAGAGTCCGAGATCCTCTTCATACCGACTGATCTTCTCGTCGCTGGTTCTCTCATGGTTAGTCTCTCTCCCACCAAATAATCCTAAATAAAACAATCTCCCTCCCTCCTTAGATGTAGTATAATCATAATCACTCTATATCTAAATCTGAACCCTTAATATCCAAATTCTAATTTCAAACCGTAAATCTCCAAATTCTATCCAAACCCTAAGCCCAAAATCACCAAATCTGAGCATATCTACAAGTCCAAACATGACCAAATCACCGTTGGGCACACTTTAATCTTCAATTCATACATAAAATCAGGCCTTAGGGTTCATATGTTTGGATAACTTGAGTTACATTTAAGTGCATGGCAACTCTTATTCTTTGCAATGAGCCCATAACCAACTATAGGAAATTATTTTTACACTAAGGTAAGTGCAGGCAATCGAATTCCTAAGATCCAAATAGAATCCCTTTGGGAACCCAAATTGGGTAACTGGGTGCTCACCCAAAACACCGTTTTAGGTCATTCAAACACTAGGGATTAAAGGAAAAGTTATCTTAGGCTATTTTGATGATAATGAATTGATGATCACTAGAACTTGAGAAAAGTTTTGTGTCTATTTTAATGCAATATATTTTCTCGTATTGTTAATGTGAAAAAAGCCTATTAAAGTCAAGCAAAAATTTAGCCCTACCCAAACAAAAATCTTGGGTCTGCCACTGATTATGCGAGCTCCATGATGGAGTTCTGAACTCACGAAAAATACACATATATATATATATAAAACAATCTGGACCCACCAAAACTATACATTTCCGGGTTTTAGATACTTCCCGAAAGCAAGTCCCGCCAAATCTAGGAGAGGCAAGGATTTAACAAGTTCATTATTTTTTTTATAAAAATGAGTCAGATTTTATTATCCTTCCATCTATGGCTAATAAGAGTAGGGATCATCTATGGGGCCTATGTATTAAAAAACTAAATCACTATAAAAAAATGACCCATCTCATATGAGTTTTGGCCTAGCGATTAACTCGAGGAGAGTAAAACACATGAATTGTTTTATAACATTTTATTATTACTTCTTTATCTTTAGAGGGTCTTACCAAAAAAATCACCTTTGATGCATACTATATCAAAAAGGCTATTTTAGTTGCGGTCACACGGAGAACACTTCCAGTTTCTTTTGTGTGAAATGAGATGTGGGTCGATATCGACCCTCCCCTAAACAACGACCCTCCGCACACAAAAAAAAAAGTTTTACCGTCATGTTCCTCCTTTCACGGGAAACCGTTTCTTTCATGTGCGAAGGATTGATATCGACGCACATCTCATTTCAACAAAAAGAAAAGACTGAAGTGGTCCTAGGGCGCCACTTTCGTGCGACCGCAACTAAAAGGGCCTTTTGGTATGGTGCGCATCTAAGGTAATATTTATTGGTAAGATCCTTCTATTTTTAGAAGAGATCAAGCTGAAGGTGGGCCCAAGTCATAGTGGAAAGAAATCTACAAGTGAGTGTCATTTACTTTTAACGGTTTAGATTTTAAGAGGACCCCACACAGAGAATGATGACCTCTAGTGAGCCTGAACCCATCACTACTATCCAAAATTTGTTATTTATAGTTAAACGTGGATTGATATATATATATATATATATTCTAATTACCCAATTATTTTTACGGCTCACTGAAAAAGTCTTGATGGGCCACTTGAGTCCATTGATAATTCTAATCATTGGACATGCTTAATTAGAATATCAAAAATTCTGTTTCCAACAATCAAACCATTACATCTACAAGAGAGGACCATAAAATATACTTTGACATGAAGTAGATAAAAGTTATAAATGATTGATTATTTATGGATTGTTGACTTATAGGTAATATCGTCTTAAATTTAATTGAATGGATGTTAATCCTGCGGTTATGATGCAGTACAAAGTTAAGCCCCAATTTTGTTTTCCCGTAAATTGATACTATCACATGTCTTTAGAATAGTGCAGTGGCCTAATCCTGCGGGGGTAACATCTCATATTTCTGATCCGTGATATCGGGGGAGACTGTAGGGCCCACCTCTCTAAGGAGGAATATTTAAATCCAACGTATCTTTTCTTATGATCGAAAATGAGCCCTCCCCAGATCAATGATCATAAACCCCCTAATTGATCTCATGTCAAATTTAACGTGGTGGCTTTCATTAATCTTGGTGTTGTTTTAAAATATGTATCTTGGGTGAATGCCCACAAGAGATGAGTTAGGGTTAGAATCCTATTGTAATTATATTTCTCAATGAAGTGGAGGTTACTTTGCCTATAAATAGGCTTCCTCCCTATTACTCTCTCTTTCTCCCTCTTAGTGCTTTATTTTACAATACGTTATAAGCACGACCATAGTCTTTTTGTTCTGCAGAAAACCCGAAACAGAGGAGAAAGCTGACCTTACGCGGATTGTTTCTCTCTGCGGATTTTCATCGCGGATTCCTTCCTTGCGTGGATTTCCTGTGCAGATTCCCTCACCCTGCACTGTTGTAGAACCAGAAGTCCTAAATTTGAACCTGAAGTTCACTGATCTATTGGTTAGTAGTCCTAGAAGTTTGAATACCGATATAAAGATTCATATCCATAAATTAAACTTAAAGTATTTTATTCAGATCCAAATAAACTATATCTTGGATAAGGCCATGAAATTAAGCATGAAGATTTGACTTACCAGAAGTTCTAATCCATACTCAAAACATTGTTAGAACCAGAAGTTCTAAATCAAGAATGAAGTCTTGACAGAACAAGCAGTTATGATTCTTAAAGTTGAGAACTTGACGTTCTAACTTTCATTGGCCAATTTATTTTTCATGATTAATTCCTTCCTAATTTTATTTTGGATGTTAAGGTTTCGTTTCTTTTCTTTTATTTTAATTAATCATCTGCATACCATTAATTTCATATATATCTTTTATTACAGTTCGTGCATGATGTCAACCCTGTCAAAACTTGATTTTAAAGAACTTAATATTGATGGGGACAATTACTTATCCTGACAACTGGATGCAAAAATCTATTTGCAATCTAAGAAGTTTGGAGATGCCATAAAAGAGGGTAATAAGATGTCTTTGGAGGACAAGGTGTCAGCCTTCATCTTCTTACGCCATCATATACATGACGACCTAAAAAATAAATATCTAACTGAAAAAGACCTAGCGGATCTCTGGAAATCCCTGAAGGATAGGTATGATCACCAGAAGATGGCTATATTACCAGTTGCTCAGAGTGAATAGCTAAACCTGAGATTCTAGGATTACAAAATAATACCTGAATATAACTCTGCCCTCTTCAATATTGTTTCTGGTTTAAGATTGTATGGTGAAAATGTTACGGAAGAGCAAATGTTGGAGAAATCATTATCTACTTTTCACACCTCGAATGTGCTCCTACAGCAGCAGTATCCATAGTGACGTTTCTCCAAATATTCAGACCTTATCTCTTGTCTTTTAATCACTGAACAAAATTGTAAAGTGTTGATGAAAAACCATAACTCCAGATGAACTGGATCTTCAACAATTCCCAAAGCAAATGCCAATTTGAGTTTAAGCAGAGGCAGAGGAAGGGGGCGTGGAATACATAATTCCTCCAGTGGAGGCGGAAGAAATAATTCCTCCAAGCGAGGTGGTTTTAGAGGTCCCCCTCCCCCAGCCAAAATTCAAGAATCACCATAAGTGGTCTGCTCCTCAGCAAAAGAACAATGAGAATGAGAATCCACAGACTAATCCTACCCACCTTCCTAATGACACGTAGGATTACTCCATTTCCCTCCATATGCCCACTCCTTCAACATCTGTGGCACGTGTCATTAGGACGATAGGTAGGATTAGCCGGTGGATTTTGATTCTGATTTTTCTTTTGCTGAGGGGCATACTACTTCTGGTGATTCTTGAATTTTGGACGGGGAAAGGGACCTCTAAAACCACCTCGCTTGGAGGATTATTTCTTCCACCTCCACTGGAGGAATTATATCTTCCACGCCCCCTTCCTTTACCTCTGCTTAAACTAAAATTGGCATTTTCTTTAAGAATTGTCGAAGATCCAGTTGGTTTGGAGTTATGGTTTTTCATCAACACTTTGCAATTTTGTTCAGTGACTTAGAGACAAGAGATAAGGTCTGAATATTTAGAGAAACGTCGCTATCGATACTTCTGCAGAAGAACATTCAAGGCGTGAAAACTAGATAATGTTTTCTCCAACATCTACTCTTCTATAATCTTTTCACCATATAATCTTAAACGAGAAACACTATTGAAAAGGGCGGAGTTATATTCAGATACTGTTTTGTAATCCTAAAATCTTAGGTTTAGCCATTCACTCTGAGCAGTTGGTAATATGGCCATCTTTTGGTGATCATACCTATCCTTCAGGGATTTCCAGAGACCCGTTGGGTCTTCCTCGGTTAGATATTCATTAATTTTTAGGTCGTCATGCATATGATGGTGTAAGAAGATGAGGGCTGACGCCTTGTCCTTCGGGGACATCTTATTACCCTCTTTTATCGCCTCTCCAAACTTCTTGTATTGCAAATTGATTTTTGCATCCAGTTGTCAGGATAAGTAATTGTCCCCATTAATATTAAGTTCTTTAAAGTCAAGTTTTGCCATATGCAGATGATTAACAATACAAAAGAAACAAAACCTTAACATCCAAAATAAAATAAGGAAGGAATTATTCATGACAAATAAGTTGGCCAATGAAAGTTATAACGTCATGTTCTCTACTTTAAAAATAAGAACTGCTAGTTCTATCAAGACTTCATGCTTGATTTAGAACTTCAGGTTCATCACATGAATTAGAACCACTGGTTTTGTTAAAGTTTTCGGTTTGAAGAAGAACTTCTGGTTCTGTCAAATCTTCATGATTGAAGTAGAACTTCTAGTTCTAACAATGTTTCGAGTATGGATCAAAACTTCTAGTTCTATCAAATCTTCATGCTTAATTTTATGGCCTTATCCCAAGATATATATAGTTTATCTGGGTTTGAATAAAAAAAATTTAGCTTGATTTATAGATATGAATCTATAGGTTCATATCAATATTTAAACTTCTAGGACTGCTAGTCAATAGATAAGTGAACTTCGGGTTCAAATTTAGAATTTCTGATTCTACTTTGTGATCCATTCACATAAATAGTATTGATAAATTCAATTCAATAAAAATAAAGCATCCAAGATAATGAAAAGTAAACTAACACCATGATTACTATAAACAAGCATCCAAAACTAAATTTATTAGCATGAATTCTAATAAATTGAATTTAAGGATGGTTCATATACCACTTAGCATATTTGAAGGAATAATAGCACCATTTTTTGAACCGCTGGATTGCCCTTTTACAGTTGGTACCGCGTAGATCTGCTAGAAGGACTCCATATGCGCAAACAAATTGCCGATCGGAGTCCGGATGGCCGAGATATCGCAATATGAAGTTTTGGCGGTGATCAACACAGGGTGCAGGGAATTTGCATAGAAAATCCGTGCAGGGAAGGAATCCACTATGGAAATCAGCACAGAGAAGGAATAAGCGATGAGTAGGAATACTGTGCAGGGTCGGCTTTCTCCTATCTTTGGGTTTCGTGCAGAACAAAAGACTAACGTGTTGTAAAATAAAGCACATTGATTATTATCTCGAGTGTGTGCAAATACAAGAGAGGAATCCTATTTATAGGCAAAGTAACCTTCTCATTGAGGAATTCTAATTACAATAGTATTCTAACCCTAATTACAATATGATTCTAACCCTAACTCATCTCTTGTGGGCATCCACTGATGGTACACATCTTATAACACTTCATTAAATGTTTAGGAGTGGATGCAAAGGTGGAGCCAATTGTATACAACTTATCAACATTTATGTTTGTTGATAAAGAAAACAACTTTTAAGTTTGTTGAAACGAGAAAGAGAAGAAGATGAATACTTACAATACAATTCAGGAGAGAATCCAACGAAGTAGGAATGCAACGAAAGAGAAGTAATCACAGATTCCTTTTCTTTTATCTTTCTCTTGTGTTCTCTTTATTTTGAAAAAATAAATAATTCAGGTTGAGCCAGTTCGAGCCAGTTCTCATATTGAAGACAACATTTACTACTGGTAGGAGAGTTATTTTCTTGGAAATTAATGACAACTCCTTGCTGCAATTAAATTTCTTTATATGTATTAAATCATCAATCGCAACAATTGAAGCCAAGAAACATGTATAGAAATATTTCTATTTTCGTTATCCTACCAAGACGGTTACAATTTCAAAATAAACAAATGTATCCCAAGAAACTGGACCCAAAAATCAATGATCATAAATCCATCTTATATCCCATTGTGAGGTCAGTTCATACAGGTCAAATTTAACCTGGTGGCTTTCATTCTTGATGCCTAAAAACCCAAATTTCACAAGGAGCAGATAGTAGTAATTTATGAAGCAATGGTTAGGATTATCTTATCAAAGCAACTATCATTGTACTTCAATTATAGTTTTAGTTTAGAGAGAGAGAGAGAGAGAGAGAGAGAGAGAGAGAGAGAGAGAATTGCATTAAAGAAAAAGCATGAAGAAATCAGAAAGAGGAGAACAAGAAAATCAAAGGAAACTCACACAATGCAATTAGGAGAGAGAGAAATCCTCTGACTGCAGCGAAGGAGACAATCTGATCTGAGTTGAGTTGTTCTTCCTCTTTCACTTGTCATCTATACATATATATATATACATATATATATATATATAATAACTCTCTAATTCACAAGGGACTACTACTCCAACTGGAACTCCTTTTAGGAAACAAATTCCTGTTAATTGACTTTCCTTATTCGTTCTCAATTTCAAAATAACTTTCCATATATATATCATATTGTTTACAAGAAGTATCTCTCGTTCTGTGTTCTCTTTATAAAGGTACCAACCAACTTACTTTGACAGGGGCTTTGTATTTCTCACATAGAATTAGGAGACTACCAATAGAAAAGGCTAGGGCTTGGATTTTAAAAAAATAACTAATGACCTGTTTGTGGGTCCCACAAAATCCAGGATCTTCAATGAAGTCTAAAAAGGATTGGACTGATTAAGGTTTTTCAGTGGATTCAATTCTTGGTGGTTTGATTTCTGTGGATGGAATGAATGCCATGTTTCTCAGATTTGCAGTGTGCGCGTGCTTTATATCTAGTGTTTTAAGCTCTTAAGAATTGCCCCACACACCATGCATCGAGCCCATTTAACATGTACCTTTCGGCACAAAGATGATACAGACCATGTGTCAGGAAATCTCTTAAAGAAATAGGCCCTTAATGATATAGGCAATGTAGGAAAGCGAATTTGAATAGTTTGGATTTTAAAGGAGGCCCTCATTGATGGATTTGAAGAGACAAATAAAGTAGAAATAAAGTGTTTTGCAAGTGATTAATCCAATAATGAGTCCTACTCCTGTAATGAACTTTAAATTATTTTCTCATCCTAAAACTTCTCTCCATAGATTATAATATGCAACAACAGCAAGACAAGTCAGTTCAAAATCTATTGCTTTCTTCATAAACCACCAAATAAGAAAAATATTTCAATATCATAATATCACATCATTCTATGACACATTAGTTTAAAATCTGTCACATTTTTTTTATAAACTGTCAAACAAGAAAAAAATTATAATATTGCAATATCACACATACAATTCTGCAGTATTTAAATATTACAACATTTAAATTTGTAGATATCCAAATGGGTACTAAACTAAGTCAATTTCCATCTTAACAGACCAACCAAGGTCGTGTCCCTTTCCATGGATTTTCCTTTTGGAAGGGCTCATTTCCATTTACAAGATGATGATCCCAACCGCCTCGTGGAATTGAAGCATACAACCGCTCATCTTGCACAAATGAGAGTAGGTCGAAAGTAGGTTGCCAAGTTTCAGTATCATAAGAGGACACTTCATCTTCTTCATCTTGGATCTCTGCCTCATCACAGTCAGCGGACGAAGATTCAGATGTGAGTTGAGAAGACTCGGACTTAGATGAGAAAGAAGCTCCTGTCAGTCCCATTGCTGCAAACTTCTCTGATAGATTATCAAAAGCACTCATAGACTGATAACCAAGACCATTAGATGACTGTGTCAAGTTGGAGAATATTTTTGAGTCTTCTCTCTGTTCCTCGGATAAGGCAACTTCTATAGGTGTTAAGATTCCACGACCCCCACTAAGGCTGTCACGACCCGGACCCGAGATCAGAGTCATTAGGGT
This sequence comes from Cinnamomum chago, assembly GCA_038049695.1. Taxonomy (NCBI): domain Eukaryota; kingdom Viridiplantae; phylum Streptophyta; class Magnoliopsida; order Laurales; family Lauraceae; genus Cinnamomum; species Cinnamomum chago. The sequence continues at coordinate 19,993,383 of CP142462.1, read as the reverse complement.
TAACCCCCGGGTCGCGATGTAATCATACTTACTCCTGTAAACCCCGATTAACCGAAATTAAACCGAAGCCTACAAGGGATCTTACATACGTACCTGTCAATATACAGTTGCGGAATCTACAGTAATATACATTGACAACCATTTAACAAAACGAATCAAACTATTTACTTGAACTTTACATCATTTCAGTTCTTCTATAATCAACCACTACATATTTAAATACAATGCAGGGGATATCATTTCTAAATACCAAAATGAATATACAATTAACTCCTAAAAAGTTTCCAAAAGGTTTCGGTGTACTCGCGCTCATATCACGTCCATTCGGCTAGACCTCCTGAAGGTAGCGAATGCGCCTCCTCCGCTGGCGGGACGGTCTCGGAGGGACCGGCACGGGCTACTGAGCCTGTAATATCATCAGTAATACCATGAACACGACGGTTCAACAAGATATATACATATGTCTAACAATTCCTAACAATTCATCGATTTAAACAGTTCTAAACAATCAATATCAAATACAAATAACAATGACAATAATACTGGCAACTACACTAGCATTGGTTTCAACTCCATTCAGTTCTTCCCAAAAGGAAGCATTTCATATTCATTTATTCATTAGGTTCAACCTTTATTAATGGCTTTTCAGTGTATGATTTTTCAGTCAATGACCTTTCGGTCCAATAAGGTGGGATCTCCCAGTGTCTTGATCAGAGATCACTGGTGTCACCACGGGCTCCGGAACACCCCAATCTCATCTACTGCAGTAGGAATAGTCATTTCATTTCAATTCACATTTCAGTTCAATTCAATAATGAGTTCGAAAACCACTAGGTAGTGCCAGACCCTTTAACAATTCGTACCCATCTCATTCTCATTCTAAAGCAAGCCTCTAACCAACCCTTGAGTGCAACTATGGTTATCAATGCAAGTATTACTTTTGATGACATTACTTAGTTGATTATGCATTATAGGATAACCCTAGTTAACACTTATGGAGGGTAGATATCACTAATAACTCACCTTAACTATACGAGAAGCATTTATGACCACATAAGCGATCTTCGTTCTCGCAAAAATCCAAAACTCACTGGACTCGAATTTTGGCTACCTCGGCGGCTACCTGGCGGTTAGCCGCAACTGTGCAGGCGGCTAGCCGAACTGTACTGGCGGCTAGCCGAAATTCGGCTGGCGGCTCGCTGAACCAAGTTCGGTTAGCTTACGGTCAGCTTTCCAGAAGCTGATTTTCCTGACAGGGATTTTTAACCAATTTCGGTCAGCTTGGCGGTCACCTCGCGGCTAACCGAAATTTGGCGGTTAGCTTTCCAGAAGCTCGTCAAATTCGGATTTTCTGGCGGTTAGCTTCGCGGTTAGCCTCGCGGCTAGCCGAAATTCGCCTAGAAGCTCTGAACAAAAACCACATTTTTGAACTCCTTGAGTTCATACAAGTTATATAAAAGCTCAAATTGCTAGAAATGCATATACTTGCCCTGTTTGAAGCTTGAGAGAAACAAACTCCTCTTTCAGCTTGGATTTGAGTTGGATTTCTCCCCTTTCAAGCTTGAATTCCAAGAAACCTCAAAGAAGATGATGAGCAAAGGAAGAAGATCAATCCTCTTCACTTGATTCACCTCAAATCCACCCTTGATGAAGAGAAATGGAAGAAAGAATGAAACAGAGGGAGAAACGGATATTGCCTAGGGTTGCTGCAGTTGAATGAACTCATTGAAGTTCAGTTAGCTTATATAAGGTTCATTTTTGCATTTAAGTCCCTTCTCATTTTCTCATTTACACTTTGAGTCAATTGAAGGTCCATTTGATCTGATATTCGTCGAATCAATTCAAGCCTTTTATGAAAATCATCGTACTCGTCGAGATACACATGCGGGTATCAAGACTTTCCGTATTCGACAAAACACGTACAAATCCGTATTTCCAAAACAGTCCTTGGTTTGCTCATTTGAGCTCCATTTAGCGATAAATCACCATTAGATCATTTAAACCGGCTTAATTAGTCATAAGCTCAATTAATTAGAGTTAATCGTGATTAACTCGGGACGGGGCCTAACAAAGGCCCATAGGGTTTTTCACGTCATAATCCATCTTTTCCATCATTTTATAGACAGTGACATTGTATCTATAAAATTGAGCCTTCCCTGTGCTAACAAAAGACTCCACCACTGGACTAGTAGGCAACATCTCCGCGCGATGAAAAACATTAGGCTTGTACAAAGAAGAAGGATAGTAAACAATAAATGTAGCACCTTTGGGATCTTCAGTTGCAGGAATAGGTGGTATCATTGGAGGAATTGGAGGTTCAATGAAGGCTTCAGTGGATTTTGGGTCATCATTCATGGGATCCTTTTCTTTACACATCATACTTGAATCAATTAGGGGGATAGGGGGTTCTTCTTCTCCCTTCTCGTTATCAACATAAAGCTTCGAGTCTGTAAAATAGACTTCTTTACCTTTGCAAGGAGACATATATATGAAACACAATACAAGGAAGTTTAGTATTTTTTTTTACAAATATCTAAAATATTAACTACAAAATTCAACTGTGGTTTCAGATGCTAGGCCTAAATCATATTAGGAGTGAAATTTAAGAGCGACTCATACAAGAGAGTGCACTTAGAGAGAGAGAGAGAGAGTACGAAGAATGGAATGAAAGAAAAGAGATAAAGAAATCAGAAAAAAAGTAGACGAACAATGCAATAAGGAGAGAATTTTCGGAGTGCAGCAACGAAGAAGACCATCTCATGTCAACTATCTATTACTATTTACTAAAACAATCTACTGCTTCTTTTTCTTTTAACCTAGCCAAGGGGGCTGGGAATCTGGTACCCAAGAGAGAGATGGAGGGAAGACAGCCTGCACAAGCGGGAAGAAGGCCCACACAACTGATAAAGAAGCCCGCACACCTGGGAGTTCTTGGAGGAATTACAGTCTGTGTTTCCTTTCCTCAATCATTCTATTCTCTGTTCTCTCAAACATGGGTTAGGAAACTACATAACTACTACATTTTTTTTGTCTTGGTAAAGAGAACTACTACAATTGAAATTAACTTATACCATCAATCATATATTCATCAGAACAAATTTCTCTATTTCCCATTCTCCCGCATCATTGCCAACAGCCAAATAGTTACAACTCCAACAATGAACTTTCATTACATCCAAGAAATTTATGACAGGGTACACAGAAAAGAAAAATATGCAGGTTCTCTACAATCATTTCTGAGCCTCTACTGAATGAATTAAATCTAGTAGAAGTCGAAACACTGATATCAAATGATGTCATTAAATTAAAGAAAACCTACCCCATTTGAAGGAGAAATTCAAAAGAACAAAACACTAATTAAACTAACAGTTAACCACACTCTTTTAACCACACTCTTTCTTAAAACAATTTGTATATAGACCGGTAGACCTGCTAATTATTATCTAAATGACCGCACAAACATAGAGACAGGTGCCTCCGTTGGGCGCCTTCTAACATGGCCGAACCATCTCAGTTGATTTTCTCTCATTTTATCTTTAATCGGTGTTATTCCTACTTTGCCCCTAATCTCCTCATTCCTAATTCTATATCTCCTTGTGATCCCGCACATCCATCTTAATGCCTAAAGACCCAAAATTCACAACGAGCAAGCACATTGTCCTAATTATGAAGTAATATGGTTAGGATCGCCTTATTAAAGCATTTATCATTATACTTCAATCAATCATCGTCAGTGAAGAAATTAAAGAGAATAGATTAAAGAAAAGACATGAGAATTCAAGAAGATAAGAAGAATAAATATTAAGAAAGAGGTGAAGAAGTAGAAGAAAATACTTACAATGCAACTGAGGGAGGGAGAGTGACAGAGGGAGAATCCTCAGAGTGCAACGAAGATGATACAATGGAATGAGAGAGAGAGAGAGAGAGAGAGAGAGAGAGAGAATCTGAAATTACAACTGGAACTTGTGTATTGATTACAAGGAATATATATAGAAATCTAAGCAAACTCAAATACAAGAAATCTCTCTCATACTCGTGTTTTCTTTCTAACTGAAATAACGAACTGAATGACGTTGAAAGGAACTTTCTATTTCTAATTTCTCACTGGGAAAACAGCTGTCCCATAAAAAGAACGGCCAGAATTTTAAAATGAAAATCTCCAAGAATTGTTGGTGGGCCCCACAAAATCTAGGAGGTTTAAGAAGATTTATCTGGGTGCACTTCAGTGATGTCTTTTAAACGGTAATAACTAACAGACATTGACAGGGGATTTCTATTTCTTTTTATTCTTACTCACAAGATTACTATTAGTACAGCAAACGCCTAGAACATTAAAATAAACCACCCAATCTCTGCTTAAGACTCCCTGTCTATGATATTGATGGAGGAGATGACCTGTTGGTGGGCACACAAAATCAAGGACAAGTGGAGATGCAGGGCAATGATGTGTGGATGATACGTAGATATGTTTTTCTCGCTTGTTCGGCTGAATATTGGGCTGAAGAATTATCTACATGGCTGTATTTGAGAACCAAGAGAGAAATCAGGTAGAAGCAAGATGAGATAAACTTGCAGTGCATCATCATCTTGTCCAAAGATGGCTTCCTTTTGAAGAAATAAAAAGACACTTCTACCCCAGGTTCTCTTGTAATTTTAGAGTGCTGCTACTTGCACACTGGGATTTGCTCTCCACACACTGGAATAAATTGAGACTAAAATGCCCACTTGTAAATTTACCAATGACTGAACTTCACCCCTCCCAGAGTCTACTTGATTTGATATGAGAAGGGTTCTACTGCTATCTACACACTGCGTTTTCCCTCCAAATCAAAATATGAGAAGGGTTCCTCAGTTTACAGTCTTCGTGCGTTCATCACTCCTCTCTATTTGCTTCCCTCCTTTTCAGTTTAAATGAATGTGAAGACTGCATCAATCAAACAAGGTTTCTACTTCTTGCATTGACTCCTCTCTACTTCCCCCCTCTTTCATCTTCTTCTCTCCCGGTTTAAAGCCTCACCTCATTCTCTTGATTTTAATCTTGATTTCATTCAAAGTTGATACCCGCTTTGCTAGCATTCTTAAGCAATGGACGAGCGAAAGGACAAGCAAATGATGGCTCCCGATCATTCGAGCAGTGTTGAGGTAAGCATATTCATTAAGATTTGTGATATGGTCAGAGACAAATCGTTCGGCCCAGCATGTCTGACCGAATGTCCTTTACGCGACATGTTAGTATCGAATATTTCACAATTGAACAACACTACAGTGTCGAGAAGAACAAAAATCTGCGGACATGACTGACAGAAAATAAGCAAACTGTGCGGACATGCAGGACCGAAAAATAAGGACAATGTGCGATGATTTAGGTCCGAACAATTTAATTCTGTCTGGATATTCAGAGCCGTGAAGTTGTGTCATTTACGTACTCTAACAAAATTGGTTCCATAGCAGTTTCATGCACATACTGAATGTAGCAAGGTTGGCTCGGAATGTGTGGTCGACTATAGTAATGAGTTTATCACTCAAGAGGTAATTAATCTAGATGAATCATTCGATATTTAAATTGATGAAGTCACTTGGTTTAATATAATTTTGTTTGGTTATGTGCAGATATTCACTAGCCGAGAAGCCCTAATTAATTGGGCTCATGAGGTTGGGACGAGAAATGGTTTCATTGTTGTAATTAAGACATCAATAACGCCTAACAGGAGAAATAAAAAATCAAGGTTGACCCTTGGGTGTGAGAGGAGTGGGTCTTATAGAGACACGAGGATAACTAAAGATGGGACCGTTGGGAAGAAATTGAGGCAGACAAGTTCGAAAAAATTTGGATGCCCATTCACGTTACAAGGCAAAGTGGTTGGCTCAAATGAGGAAAGGATGTTGCATGTAGTGTGTGGTGTGCATAATCATCCAGCTGCAGACTTTCTAGAAGGGCACTCATTTGCAGGGAGATTAACAGAGGAGGAAACTTCATTGCTGGTAGACATGTCAAAGAATATGGTTCGGCCAAAGGATATCTTGGTGACACTGAAACATAAAAATGAGTTAAATATAAGAACAATGAAGACTGTTTACAATGCACGTCAAAGGCATAAAGTTGCGGAGAGGGCTAGACGGAGTCAGATGCAGCAACTGTTGAAATTATTGGCGGAGCATAACTACATTGAGTGGCATAGGAATTGTCCTGCAACAGATATTATCATTGACTTGTTCTTTACACACCCTACCAACGTAGACCTCTTGCGTGCATTTCCTCATGTGTTGATAATGGACTGCACCTACAAGACCAATCGGTATCGAATGCCCTTATTGGAGATTGTTGGGGTTACATCCACAGAGAAGACTTTTTTGGTATGCATTGTATATCTCTAGAATGAACGTGAAGACTACTACTCATGGGCATTGGGTATTTTGCGCAAAGTTATTGGCGATGGTGTTCCTCCTAGTGTTATCATCACTGACAGAGAGATGGCTTTAATGAACGTCATATCTATTGTTTTCCCCGACGCCAAACATCTTTTATTCAGATGGCATATCAAAATAAATATCTTGGCTAAATGCAAGAAGTTGTTTGAGACGAAGGAAAAGTGGGACCGGTTTATAATGAGATGGAACATGTTGGTCTCCTCATCGACAGAGGAACATTACAATCTGCAATTCAACTTATTTGTAAAGGAGTTCATCACCTATCTGGCAGCACTTCAATATGTTAGAGTATCTTGGTTAAATGCGTACAAGGACAGATTTGTGGCTACCTGGACAGACAAGGTCATGCATTTTGGTAACACTACTACAAACAGGGTGGAGAGTTCACATGCATAGCTGAAGCGGCAGCTTGGATCAAGCCATGGGACTTTTGAAGACTCTTGGATGAAAATTCCCAACCTATTGTTGCTGTAACATACATATATAAAAGCATCATTTGAAAAAAGTAAGACAGTTATGCAACACAATTTCAAGCCTTCCGAATTCAAAGAACTTCGTGGGAATATTTCTATAAGTGCATTAGATAAAATCTTGGCCGAGACGAAACGAGCCTCGTCAGTTGGTATTGATAGAGAAACGTGTGGTTGTGTACTTCGACACACACATGGTCTACCTTGTGCTCACAAGATTGCAAAATACATAAGTGATGGGCGCCTTATTCCTCTAAATTGCACGCATATGCATTGGCGCAAGCTTGACTTGCTACCTACCGCTTCTGCCTAGGACTCTAGTGTCAATTTGGATTGCATGCAAGAGATAGATTTAATCGTCGAACAGTTCAGGAGCTATGATTCAAGAAAGAAGTTACAGATCTTGGATAAGCTTAGAGATCTAGCAAAGCCTGATACGACCTCATTGATCGAGCAGATTCGAAAACTAAATGTAGGGGGCGCCCCAAATTGAAATTACATAATTCTACTAAACGTGAACCCTCTTCCTTTGAATATGTCGAATCAGCTCAGGGTAGTTACCCTCCTGTCTTGAAGACGGAAGAGACTATTGTTAGTAGTGGGGCCTCCTTGGTTCCCATGAAGAGGCTGATGCCTAAGCAAAAGGTCAGTCGCACCCGAAATTTGAAGTCAGTTTCTTATATTAACACACTCCCAGCTGATTTAATGCCTTATATTCATCATGTAAAAGATGTCAATGCGGATGGCAATTGTGGCTTTACATCCATTGCAGGGTTGATGGGACTTGGTGAGGATTCGTGGCAACAGGTATGGAAAGATCTTTCTAGAGAGTTGGTGACTCATGCAGAACACTACAGACAATTATATGGATTATACCAAAGGGTTGATGAACTTCTCGACGTCATATCGTACCAAGGGGATTGCCCTCGATATGATCGATGGATGACGATGCCGGACATGGGACATCTAATTGCATCGCACTATAACGTTGTCCTATACCACCTGTCAATTAAACAATGCTTGACTTTTCTTCCTCTTCGATCGGTGCCTATTCATACTGCAGCTAGGCGGGAGATCACAATCGATTTTGTCAATCAAAACCACTTTGTTCAGGTGATAATAGTAGATTCACCTATCTTATTTTGCCTGAAATGACGTGACTCACTTGAACTCCTTGTTATGTGTAGGTTTTCCTCGTACAAGGTCATCCAATTCCACCCATTGCTACTAATTGGATTCGTCACCATCACCCTTCTGCAAATGGTTGGATTACAGCTTATCAGTCTCGGATCCAATATTTCAAAGAAATTATCAGTCCACCAGTTGCCACATGTGAAACCATCTATCTAGAATGATTGTTATATTTTATAAGGATGTACAAGGATCCAATTTTTTAAGAACTCAATGAAATTGAGCCTTGTTGTAACTTTTTCCACCATTTTTTTTAATAAAAGAACATTCCATATATCTTCATGGTGCATGGCACATCACTTAAACTGTAGTTGCTAACTGCGGATGACAGTTTAAACTGAATGGTCCTGATATTCCAGAAAATAACAATTTGCACGGCCCTGTATACCCGAGAAATAACTTTTTTCACGGCCATGTATAACCGAGAAATAGCAGTTTTCACGGCCCTGTATAACCGAGAACTAACAGTTTAACAGCCCTGAGACGCCGCGCAATTTCTATGGTATCGGCCCTGATACGCCAAACACAAGGTCATCAATGTCTGGCACCAACATTGGCAACTTTGTTCATACCAGTTTACAAAACTACATCATCCATTTCATCTAAATGTTATGCAAATAAAAAGATACTATCATTTTACATCAATACAAACTACAACATTAAAAAAGATATCCATAAAGAGGTCAATGCATGTCAAAAGTTTTATATGTCCCATCTTTGGTACCCAAAAAATTGCATAAACTCAGTTTACAATCTTTCAAAAGAAGTACTTCAACCAGAACCACAAAAAAATACAGATCAAATGCTAAGTCCACATCCTAGACCCCACATCTCCCCATGCTTCTGTAAGTGAGTGTCTCGCTCCGTTGCGGTCTATGAACAAGATCTTCCGGATCGGCTCCATTTAAGACCCTGTTGACGTCCTCTAGGGCCGCATACAAGGCATCAAGATCTCGGACACTCAGACTATGCCCTCTCCTTAGAATCGGCTGAATAATACTTTGGGCATTCACGATGCGTTGTTAATTGATCACATAATGCACAAATTAGTCGGTTTGTTCAGTTGGTTATACATAATATAATAGTTTAGTTGTCAGGCATCATACTAAACGTGGGTCTATAGAAGAGCTGCTCTGAGAATCTTGTACACGCGGATTGAACGTGGAGCGATGTGCAGGGTTTTGAATGATTGGGTGCGACACTCGGAGGAACCATTCCATATAATTGGGTGCACAATCCCATGGGTGCGCCGCAGGCACACCAGGCTCCATCGAAGACAAGATGTGGTTATGCCACATCTCCCATATTTGATCCAAGTAATTGTAAGCAATCCGATACTGATTTGCGGTGGCACCCCTAGTGGCGCGCTGTGGAGCTAGTGGAGTGGGGGGAATGCGTTGAATCCTACCAAACTGCCTAAGCACCCGATCATGATGATATGGTTCAACGATGTCCATGCACTTAAGACAGCCAGTATAATATGCAACCTCGTGAAAGGGGTGATCTGCCCTGTGCTCTCGGTAGGGGTCCCACACCACCTACAACATTAATCAACAAATGCATTAGTTAAATTGTACGGTACTCATTTACTCAATTTTTTTATTTATAACTTATAAGACCTTACCTTATGGGCACTAAGATCGTCAAGTGCCTCTCGTAGTGACTGCATGTTGGACATTTGGTCCCCAGACTCTCTTCGTGGCACCCAGCGATGCACCCGCGGTAAATTTTCTATGTATGAGCAGTTTGGGTGAGGCCTACACCTGGGGAAATGCTTGTAAATCCATTCCTCTAATAGAGTGAGATATCAGCAATCTGCCTCACTCCACTCCAAGTAGGAAACCCCAATTGTCGGTATAGGTACGCAAGCGCAGCAGCTCCCCAAGCATATGTGCATGCCTTATCGAAGTTCATTAGCAGCCTTAGATAAAGCACTGGGACCCTCGTGCCACTCTTGTCTGTGAAGAGTGTACAGCCCAAGATATACAATAGATATGCTCTAGCGGCATGCCTAATGTGCTCTTCTAGATCCGCATCGGTCACGTCTCCATATAGGTCTCTAAGCCACTCCAGTCTAACCGACGAGCCCCGCACACCTACTAACTCTTCATGTGCCTGCTGGGCTGTGACCCCAAGACCATGCTCTACAAGTGTCTTTAATCGCTCAAATGACAGTTGCTCCACTAATATAGATTTTCAAATGACCGAGATCCCTAGAATGGTACTTACGTCATCAAGGGTAATCATCATTTCACCAAAAGGCATGTGGAATGTGTTTGTCTCAGGCTACCATCTTTCCACAAAGGCTGACACCATGTTCTTGTTGATGGAACGATAAGATGTTACCACCAATGGAGCCAACCCTGAACGGCCAATGAGACGACTAAAAACAGTATTCTACCTTCCTTCTTAATTCCATGCCCATTCACTGATTTTTTTGCCATGGCTTATACATTTAAGTGGCGGTCTCTCCTGCAAAACGAAATAAAAAACAAATTAGTGAAGGTAATAAATATTTAAAACACGTTTACCAAGATTATTCACAAACCTGCTGCTACCAAATACTTGCAGCAATATGCGTTCGGAAACTGGGTAGTAGGCTCAAACTTGTAGGCCCCCCTGGAATTTCTCCAGTCCAATCATGAGCATCAGTTGAAGTTCGTTGACGTACTTCTTCTGCCTCTTCGCGGATGTCTGTTTGCTCTTGGGCTTCGGGTTGTTCTTCAACTACTTCTATATCTTCCTCGACCTCATCAGCAACAAACCTCTGACGGAGTCTCCTGTTCGACATTGTGGGTCGAATCCTAGAGGTCCTAGAGGTACTGGACACATCCATATCTGAAAAAAAAAAAAAGAAAACCAGTCCTAAATCAGTATAAGAAATTAGACATTTTCACTATTCAGCACTGAGTCACAGCCAAAACACATTGTTCGGTCCTAATTTTCCGTGTGGAGAACGTAGTCTTGGCACTACCTCACCATGGACATGGTTTTCTTTCGGACATGTAGTGTCGTTAAAAAAATAAACCTTCGGACTTGTGATGCCGTGAATAGTCTTTTTGCTCGGAGCCAAAGGTCCGATGCTTTAAAATATTTTCGGTTCATCGATACCGAAAATATTATTATTTTTCGGACACACAATGCCGAACAGAGTCGTCAACCATAGCCAAAGAGACGACGGCAATGGCTGCAAATGGGGGAGATTTCACCAAATGAGGGAGAAAGAAAACTCTGATTAAACCAAATACTTGATCTTAAAATAACACTACAAGCATTTTTTAGCAATCAAAAGGTATCGTAATCACTCACCGAGATTGGAAAGGTAACGATTTAGTGATGCACTTTGAAGAAGAAAGCACGGAGAGCACAGAGACAGGTTTGAGAAGATGCAACGAAATCGTCGATATCAGAAATGCAAAAATGTCAGTGCCTCGTCGAGATCTCGTCGATTTAGAAATGGGAGGGAAGAAGACGATGAAATGCAGTGCGTAGACAGAAATGCAGGGAGAAAAAAGATGGAGTCAGTAAATGGGCGTTTTAGGGAAATTGCAGGGTGTAGAAAGAAAAAAGATGAAATATTTTTACTAAAGATCACTGTGTAAAGAGATGCAGTGTGTGGAGAGCAAATCCCAGTGTGCAGATAGCAGCTCTCATAATTTTATTGCTTGGGTGTAGCAAAAACTGAGGAGGGGCAAAGGTTGAAAAATACAAAACTACCCTTTAGAAGACATCATCCCATGTGAAAATTTCAACAAGGAGGGGCAATTGCCCCCTCTTAGCCCCAACGTAGATTCGTCCCTATGGGAGGGAATATTGAAAAGTATCTACACTGCATCTGCTAATGTCTCGAGGTTTTGATAGGAATGGTTTGCTAAAAAAAATTTAAAAACGACAAGAATTTGGGATGTTGGGGTTTTTTGGACATGATGTGACATTTTGTCCTCTATGAATTGCAAATGCCTTATTTTTTCCAGTCACTTAAAAAGGTCTCAAATGACTTAGGGGATTTAGAAACAACAGCCCCTTTCCATTTTGGTAGAATTTTCGGATTCTCAAGTATAAGGGAGCATTTAGGAATTCCACTTTGTCTGGGGCTTCGGAAATTCCCCATACAGAAATTCCTTGAATTCTAGCAAAGAAACAGGTCCTTGTCTAGAGATGTAAATGGGTCCTCGATTCTCCGGACCCGGACCGGAACAGACTCGTTTACAGCCCTAGCCCTATCTCTTTGCAAGCATTTCTGAGAGAAAGTCTGGCTGTCCATGAATTTTTATATTCCAATCAGAAATTCCATTCTCCTATAGGTGGGCTCGCTTTTATACATACAGAATTTGTGTGGGTGAATGTCAAACTTTCAAAAAAAAATTCTTTCTGGTTTTGACTTTGCTTATTTTATTTGGCCGACCCACATGGGTTTTTGACGTTATATGTTACATATGTGGGATTGCTCTTAATTTATGCTCATCATTTCTTACATTTTGTTAAGTAGAAATCACAATTTCTTCATTTCTAAAGCCGACCACAAGTTTGAGTGACGGACTTTGTCACTGAGTAGGATCATATATTTACAAAATAGTATATGACCATTTTAACCTTGAATATGTATGCAGATAATGCATAAGCATGTAAATTTTCATTCAGAAATTTAAATAGTTGCAAAACAGGGAATGTGTGGAAATTAGGTTTTATGAGATTCTCAGGCTGGAATTCTAGTATGAAAGAAACAAGGAAATTTGAAATGCTAGAATTCAGCTGCATTTTAGAATTCTAACATTTCAGATTCTGCAAACTCCATAAGACATGAATTCCATAAATCCCTGTAAAGAAACAGGCACTAAATTACATGCGTTTGAGCCGAGCAGTCCGTGCTTTGGGCTTTCTATCACTTAACCCAAGCCCAGCTCAAATATTAAATGGGCCCATACTGGCCTGGTCATGAGCTCCTCTAATAATGGGATTGACTTGAAATTTCATAGGGTCCATTTTGCTCTTTCCATAACGCAACTCATCCTTGATTGGTGGTTGCCAATACCCCTAAGAAGTAAAAACTTAACCACTAATTGGCTGAATAAACCATGTTAGAATTGAGCTTCTGGTATAAACGAAACTTTAAGACTATCTTGGTCTACAATCGATAGCCATAATGTAACGCCCCAAGATCCGGGCGCCTCGAATCTCGGGATGCTACAAGAAAGTACTCAAGAGATGCGGAAAATCCAGAAATATAATCAAGTGTAAATCTCATATGAGCAAGTAAATTGACATAAGCATCATAAGACATCCATAACCATTGGATCGGGTTCCGTTTGCAACCCAAGACCCTACTTAGGTGGCTACGCGGGTCAAGGTTAAGCCCGGCCCTTGACTCGTGTCTCGCGTACCCCAAACAGTCCAAATGGAAGGTCAGCAGGGCCCACACATGATCATATCATAATAGGGAACTAAATCTGGAAAATCACTATTTACAGTGTACCGGGTCGACATCATGGGTACACGGGTCGACCTGCTATACTGTGGAAGTGGACAGCTAACTGGGAGTCAGAAAACTCAGTCTGCAGTGTCCCCGGTCGACCTGGAGGGTTCCCCGGTCGACCGGGTGAACTACAGACATTAAATCAAACAGTTGGCAAATGGGGTGATCCCCAGTGTGGCCGGTCGACCGGGTACACTGAGTCAGGCACCCTGCAGGAAATTTCAGCTCCCAGCTGAGGGTCAGTCCCCTGTGTGCCCGGTCGACCTCCTGAGTGACCAGGTCGACCGGGTACACACGAAACCCTAAAAATGAAGGTTCTGCCCTCTTCCATTTTCCATCAAAACTACATCAAATGGATCCCAGATCTTCACCAAACACTTCCAAACATTAAACACACCTCCCTCATCATGATCTCATCACAAATGGACCATTGATCTTCCAAATGGGGGATTCCCATCCATCAATGGCCAATAACACATAAGAAAAGGCTTAGAACGTCTATTCATGCATAATACCATCTAATCAATCATCTAAATACAGAAATCATGCCAATTAACTATAAAAGACAGTAATTAACAACCTAAGCATGTTAATCAATTTAATTAAAGAATCTAAGCATGTCTACTTGCCTTATTAGGAAGAAAACTCCTCAAATAGCTTCGGTTTCATTCCAATAGCTCTAAGATCACCCCAATGGTTGAATCTACAATCTCTACACCCATTCCCAAAGAGAGAAATGCATAAGAAAAGGAACTTTAAGGGAAAGATCTATACTACAAGGAAATTAGAAATAGTGAAGGAGATTACCTTAACTTGGAGAGGGAAGAGATGTCTAGGAGATGAGAGACCCTAATCTCTAACTTAGAAAAGAGAGGGAGAGATGGGAGGGAATTGTAGTGAAATGAGGGGAAGAGATAAGAGTGGTTTCTTTTATAGGGGTTGGTTAGGTTATAGTCCAAAATGCCCTCCCTTGCTAGAGTAAGTTTAGGATAAGGATGAGGTTATTTGGGGAATGCTAAAATAGAATGACCAAATGGTCCTTGGTTGCCAATAAAAATAAAGGATAAAGGGTTAGGGTAATTTAGGTATTCACATCTAATGACTAAAGTATCCTCAAATGAGTGGTTGTGAATAAAGGAGCCTAAGGGCAATAAAGGTAGGCTATTTATTATGACAAAAGTGCCCATGTTTACTTGGTAGAGAGTAAAAGAGCCAAGGACATTTATGGTATTGGGATTTCCAAAAAGGAGGGAAAATGTGTGGAAATAGAGACTAGAGTACCCTCATATGATAAATGGGTTAATGGGTTGGGTCATTCTAAGGTTAATTGCACAACTCTCTAAGGGAAACTCATCTATAATTAGGATTACCACTAAGGCCTCTAATTGATTAACTAATTCTAAGAAAACCACTATTAGTCTTACAAGAGTCTCAATCCTATAAACTAGGCTTAATTAATAGGAAATGACTAACTATTCATGATAATCACCTATTAAATAGGATAACCTATGGTTGACTTGGTCAAAATGGATCCCACTAGGTATTTCTAGGAATGGGTCCTCACACATAAACAAAGCATAAGGCAGCTTCATGAAATAGATGGAATCGGACGAGGAGGATTTAATGGTCCAATTGGAGCTGCACAAGTTGATTGCTGTGGGCACCATGGAAGGCTCGTTCTATGTTAAGTTCTTTTTGCTCCTGTTATGAATCATACTCTTCTTTGTTAGATGGCTCTGTAGCTATGCTTTATATTGTATTAACAAAACCCAAAACTTCCTTTTTACCCTGCTCTGTAACGGGACACTGCAGACTATATATTCTCAATACCCAATCCAGCTCTCAGAAATATGTCCGTCATTGGGAAGAGGGCAGGTGGAAAGGTCTCCTTAGGGACAAGGGGAGGCAAAAAACGCAGCCCAAATGGACTATCCTACCCCTTGATTTAAGGGCATTAAAGTTTAATGACATTTTAACTATAGAATTTTTTAGATTCAATCCAACAGTAAGTGAAGTTCAATGAATGTAGAATTGGTCCTTCAGTTAATGGGATGACGAGTATTAGAGGCTTGCACTTATTAAAGATTGGCACAAGTGGGCCAAGACCGCAACTCCTAGGATGGCAAAAGAACGGTCATGTGGCTGCTGCGCAGAGGCCCAGCCTAGATGCATGTTAGTTACCAAAAGTCAGAGTCACCTGACGATAATCATGCACAGCACAAGAGATCACAGCCAAGTAATTCTTTTGGCATGTGGAGAAGCCCTTGCATTTCCTTATGTCTAAATGGGTGTGATTTATGGCTAGCTTGTTTGTATTAAATTTGAAAACAATGGAGTTTACAGATCACTGGTGCAAATTCAAAACGAACATGAGCACTCATCATAGATAACGAGACTGCAAAAAATTTGCAAAAAAATAAAGATCATCCATCAAGTGGGCAATAACATGCAAAATTGAGGGTTGAAGCAAACATAGCAAATGGCCCAAATTCAGTTCAAAAGCTCCATCTGATCACATACTGTAGATTAATTTTAATGGATCATATTTACTACATGCTTCTCCTAGTGAATCACTTGGACCTGGTACAGATGTGCCACAAGCTCCATAGAAGGATCCACAACAAATACTCGTATTTTAAATTGTTTTTAAAAAATAACGCTGCTTGTAACATCAACAATCAGTGCATACAGAAGATTGCAAACAGTATCTGAAGCTAATAAATCCTTGGAGAACATTCTCAAACTCAATTGCCAATTCTAACAATGTCTATATACACTATACAGAAAGGAAGAGCCTTAAAAGGCATGTATCAAAGTAAAGTCCCAAGTACAAAACACTAAAATACCATCTGAATACTCTCTTTCAAAATATTAGAATCCATATAACCTTCAACCAGGCTTGATTTCCAACAAAGCGTTTTGAGAAGCTCTGTTGAAGAGCAACAACTCATTTACTACTATGTCCTCTTCCGACTGATCCCCAAAAGATTTCCAGTAAAGGAATCTCATCCTAACGAGAACACGTGCATTTACCAACAAGAACTTCACAAACTCTATCACATTCTTACTACTTAGACGGATGTCTTCTATCTGAATGGTCGTAAGGTGACTTTTCAAACACTCTGGAGGCTTCTGCTTCTCCCAGTAGTTAGTTTCAATAGGAATATTGAAACTTGTATCGGAGCATTCATACTGCTGGTAAAATACAGAGAATACGAATGTAAAATAAATCAGAGTCAGAGACGATACTCAATAAAAACAAGTGGTTAAGTTTGCTGATTCAAACCTTTAAAGAAAGTTGTTCTAAATTTGGGCAACTTCGAAGCAAGAATAGCAAAGTAGAAACCATTGAGGCATCATCAAAATTCATCTTCATGAATAATAGTTTCTTCAGATGAACCAGCTGACACCCACAAGGCAAACTATCTAGCAGGTGCATTATCGATTTGGACTGCAAAAAAAAAAAAAAAAAGAGAACAACAACAAAAAAAAAGGAGTTCCGAATCCTTTAGCTTATGCAGAAATTTCTTCGCTCTTTTATGAGTGTAAAAGATCTGAAAGTCCAGCAATTTGAGTAGCCACTTTTGTTTTGTTTAGAGAAAATGACGAGAACTTTGACCCAAACTAACCTTGAAAAGGTGTGGACCACAATGAAAAGAAAAGCTCTCTAGATGATCCAAATTCATCAGTAGCTTGATGAGGTTAACAACTTCATCTATTTCATTCTCGTCTTCTTCATCCTCTTCCTCCGAAAAATCAAACAAGACCTTCTTGTTTAATTGATAACCGAAAACAACATGTTTCAGACGGGGAGCTTTGATCAAAGAAATGCGGAACCGTCGTTCATCTTCCTCAACATAGATATCCAGCAACAAGAGATTCGGCGCACGAATACGAAGATCGATTAGATCCAGACATTGGCATATTGTCAAATTCTCTAGCTTGGGACAGCCAGAAACTAACATCTCAAGCTGAGTACAGGTAATTGTAACAGCAGTGAGTTCGAGGGCTTGAAGGTTGGTGAGTTGGTTAAATTGAGATGGAAGGCTAACAGTAAAGAACAAAATTGCCAGTTTCTTGAGGGAATTACAGAAGAATAGTGAGGAGAGACTTTTAGGATCGGTTCCAAAGTAGCTGAGGAGGAGATGCTGGATTCCGAGTTTGTCAAGGAGGATGAAGAACTTGTCTAAATCAACGGGGCAGTCATCAAATATGGGCACGTCGCAGCTGTTAATATGGGCTTGGCGATGTTCAAAGATTTGGTTAAAGATGGATACACATTTCTCACCAACTTGACTAGGTAACCTCCGATTGGGAAGAAATTGCCGAATAAGTCGTCGAAGTCAAGATGAGGGATAGAGGTCCAGAGAAATCTCCATCTCTTCGATACAACTGATGTTCTTGCTGCTTCTATTACAGGTATCAGAGAGAGGATCATTGTGAGGATGGGATCTGGAAGGAGACTGATTCGGTCATCATTCACTTCTCCTTCTCCTTCTTCACCTGCTACCAAAGAGGATTCTGCTGCCATTCTTTTCATTGCCCTTATCTTTCCTAATGTGATATCTTGGCAGGTGAACTCCTGAAAAACAGCAAGAAAAGAAAATGAAAGGATATAAAGTGGAAATATCTAGCATTTGGACAAAGAATGTTTGCCCTCGTCATTCCTAATGAGATATCATGACAGGGGAATTCATGGAAAAAAACAAAGAAAGAGAAATGTTATAAAGTGGAAATATCGGTAGGGTCGGGACAGAAAAAAGTAAATATGATTTAGAAAACACCACTACACGTTTTGCCTCAATGACCTATTGTTTTGGAGGTTTAGATTCAACTAGCATAAAGCCCATGCAATGCATAGGCCATTCTCATGTAAATTAAATAGTAGTTAAAGTTAATATCCAAATTAAATATTAACTAATGAAAAGCACATGGATTGTATTCATGACAGGCCATTTGCACAATCAATCTCAATGAGTAAAAAAATACTTACAAATGAATTATACAAAATAAACAAAAAGAATTAGTGCCCAGCTGAAAAAAGATTAGAAGCTATAAAGCAGAAAAAAAAAAAAAAAAAAGACATGGTACAGAGGCAAAGAATGGGCAATATCACCAACCGTATCTGTGGGAAGGTTGTCAGCATATGCAGTATGAATTTGTAAACATCGTACTTTTTAACATTAGCAAGATTGCTAGAAGAATAAGTCCAATGATTCGAAGCCCCGGAATATAAAAAAAAAAAAAAAACAGAGGGTTTAGATGAATTACTAGAAATACCAAGAATAGAAGGTTTATTGAATCATCTATTGAACCATATCCAGGTCAAAGTAGATGGGTGCATAATTAGGCTGTGGAGGCATCACAAGGCTTTTTGTGATAGTGCTAATTCTGTAGAACCCTCAGTTGTAGCATGATAGACACCATTGTTCCAGTTCTATGGGCGCTTCTAACATTCTGAGATAATATGACCAGGCTACTTATAATAGTTGCAAACTCCTGCTTGCATTGATCAGCAATGTGGCCATATTCCTTACAACTATAGCACTCAAATGTTGTTCTCGTCTATGGTGATGGTTTGGGTGGCATAGGTAACATCTGATGCAAAAGCGGTAAGACCTTTTTGTTTCATTGTTGCTTGAGAGTAGCACCGTTGCTTTGATCGGAGAAACTCATGCAGACACTCATATAACGATGAGGAGGAATTCAACTCATTAAGTTTAAGCAAATTGATTCAAGTTCTTTACACAATCTCATAAGAAAATGATCATGTTGGCTAACCTCATGAACCATTTTTAGGGGCCAATACAGTTTCATGAGGCGCTGTGAGATAAACTAATTCCATGAATTCGGTCCACAGTTTTACAAATCCAAAATAATATTCTTGAATTGGTTTATTCCCTTGGGAGTATTTAGAGGTTTCAAGTTCAAATTGGAATCTTCTAGCTGTGTCATCCTGATAATAGACTCTTTTAATATTCACACACCCTTTAAACAATCTTATAGGGTCACAAATTGAGCACAATCTGTTGATCTACAGAACTCAAGATCCAGCTGATGATTTTGCCACCACTAATTTCCTATTGGGCCGACTTTGTAGTATCGGTAGTCTCCTTAGTAATTGATGGGTTTTGCAATGGTTCCATGAATATGAACCCAACCTTTTAGAAAAATGCAGGACTGAAATTCCCGAGAAAAGTAATTTCCCATTAAATCTTATAGGGAAAATCTCATATTTTTCGGCCAGATTGAAGAAACACAAGATATTAGTTGAAACGATGCCTCACTATGGTCAAGATCCAACTCAGAATAGTTCAGATAAGCTGTTGGGCAGAAAATTTTCAACATTGAAAGAATACAGGGGCTCATGACCCAAAAATTGCAAGGAGAAAGGGACAATGAGAACAATCACTTGATAATCACAGACCAGTTATCAAAATAAGTTTCTTAATACTTTTCTCTTTCCCCAGCGACCAAAAGTTCTTGATTTGGGAAATCAAACAGAAAACACTACAGACTTGATGGAAACTTGTTGCAGAAAAAATCAAAACTATAGACTTGATGAAATGTTAGCTTAATAAAAAACTCCAAGTGGGCCTCACTGATAAACACTGATTCCTTTGAATAGCGCAGTGCAATGAGTGTAGCTTAAGAAGGATCCAGAGTCCAGATTAATTAAAAAATTCCCAAATCTATCTTATCAAAGGATAGATGGATATCCGAAATTCAAAAAGGACCGATCGAACTCAAGAGTGACCACTGGGGGATAAAAAATAACGAGGGGACACTGCTAAAACAGTGTCGACAACAATTTCGTAATCAGTGGAATCTGGAAAAAAAAAATCACCAGATCCCAGAATAGGTTTCCTCCTCTAGATTGCTCTTTCACTCATAGTGACAGACTCATGATCCCTCAGTTGAGCATGAGGGCTCTGATACCATAATGACAGATTGGAAATTCAAGAAGAAAGTAAATTGCCAATGAATTGAGTGCCTTTCATTGTGATTGGCCACTCGTTAAAGATTTGTGTCCCACTAACTTTGGTAAGTATCTTAAATGCATATTCCTTTAATAGGGGTGATTTCCCTTAATTGGGATCTCATCCTAATCTTACAGTTAAACTAGATTACAATATCACTTGATTACAAATAGAAAGATCCACCACTACAGATATGGTGGTCCCAGTCCCACGTAAATAACAATATGAATAGCACCCACATTTTCCTACAAGCCTAAGTTGAATGTATTTTCTACTTTGACTAAGAGATTTGGAGATTTAAAAAAGATAGATAAATAAGTTCAATGGGATTGCAGGGCCAGATATTGAAGGCCATAAAGCAGATGGAGGGAATGGTGATGGTTTTGGATGATTTTTCTGTGTTAAGATAGGGCACCGGACACATTCGCTGTTTAGGTAAGATTGAGTTATGCCCAACTATATGTTATCTAAAATTACCAAAAAAAAAAAAAAAAAACCCAAAACTGACTCAAGCCATAACAGAAAAAAGAACCTGACCAGATTGATGAGATAAGGCTATAACAATGATCAAGATGACGGCGACAGCAATGACGCAAAACAAAGAAACTTTTGCTTCATGATTCAATATTCATATACTTTGCATAATCCATATTGATCACATAGTCCCTCAACTAAAACAACCTAAATTCAACTTAATCTTGCCATTGAACAAAATCCTCCATGATTCATACCCAAGACACAGCCCACAACCCGAAATCCAAATGAATATTTTCAAGTCATGGAGAATTTGGTCTTCATTAAAACATAATTGTAGTGTAAAATCCTTCACCCAACAAGCCCATCATCATTCATAGCTGCCATTTATCACACCTTGTTTTTGTCCTCTGAAAATAAGTTCCTCCAGTGTGAATCACCATGGTCAAAGTGCACAGGTAAAAAAGCACAGTTTTGGTCAAGTCACCAGGTTTCCCAATCAACTCAACCTGAATTATTGGAAAACTATGGTCGCAAGTACAACATATAAACAATATTCGGAAAAAAAAAAAAAAAAAAACATGGAGAACATACAATCATACTAAGAGAAGAACGAAGCCGGTGAAGTGCTAGGATGAATTAGTTAAAAGAAACATGTTCGATTGTGTGTTGATATAGAACATACCCCAAAATAGTGCCAACACTTGCAAAACCTAGCCCACATTGATACAGGGGTTATGCTTTGGCCAATGTTGCAAAAATCAGCAATATTTCGAAAAAGGCAATATTTCCTTTTCGTAATGGCAACAGGTATTTCATTCCACAATAAAGGACTGGAACAAAGAAAACCACAAGAAATCCAAGTAGATGCAACATAGCAAAGCCAACACACCCCACATGCCAAACCCAACAGAACACTGTTCCATGATTTTGAAACAACATAACATTGTTACAACCTTTATTTGAGACAATTCATAACAGTTTCTATGTTTTCAAAGTATCAATATAATTGAAAATATTTCCAGACCATTACATATCAAGATAAATTGCTGAAAAAACTGAAAGAATTTAAAATTTTTGAAATTTTACCTTTTGACAATCATTTCTTAAGAACCAACTATTGTTATAATATCAGCAAAACCACAAACCACCCCCAGCCCTCCCCCAATTTGAAAATATCAGAAAAACTGAATACAGCACAAGAATATCAAGAAA
Organism: Cinnamomum chago; assembly: GCA_038049695.1. NCBI lineage: Eukaryota > Viridiplantae > Streptophyta > Magnoliopsida > Laurales > Lauraceae > Cinnamomum > Cinnamomum chago. The sequence continues at coordinate 19,971,151 of CP142462.1, read as the reverse complement.
TATTAGTAACAAAAGACAAGGAGAAATGAAAATCAGTCAAAGAAGTGTAAAACTTATTTTCAACCAATAATATGTCCATTTTTTTTCTACTCAAAGGGTTTTTATTAACTTCTTCTTCTTCTTCAAAATTAACTTTTATTTTCCCAAGAACCCCAAGATTAAAAAAAAATCCAAATATTATCTCAAGAACGTGATCTATGACACTCCATTCCAAGATAATCTAGACCAATTACGAAGATACAGAAAATCACATTGAATTGAGGAGTAGGGATTCAATTACTAAATCTAATAACACATTTATTGACTACAACTACAAGATGCAAGCATTGGCATCCTCATCTCTCCATTCGGTTTTCAATAACTACAAGCATCCACAGACATCAAAATATGAGTTGAAAACAGAAATTCAATTGGAATCTATGCGTTTTACACTGAGATTAATTTAGGTTTTGGCTGATGGAGAAAGAAACATACAAGCAAGATTAAGATTAAGGTGAAATGAGGAGGAGCGGATCAGATGTCGGTGGTTTTACCTCGGAAGACGAAGACATGTAGGAGAAGAGCTGATGAAATGCGTGCGTGCTGATGCTGTAAACCCTAAAAATGAGGTTGGATTTGGAAGGCTGTGAGAGGAAGGGGAAAGAACGTCGAGGGGAAGAGAGAGATTCAAATGATGCATGGAAACCGTGACCGTGAGAGAGAGGAAGGGAGAGAAGGAGGGAAATTTTCACAAAAGTCCTCAAGACTTGACGGTTTTATAAAAAGATCCCTATATTTTAAGACAACCTTAAAAATACCCCTATATTTTTTTTCTGGGCATTTTTACCCGGGCGATGTCTGTGACCACCCGTGATAATATACTAGTGCAATAGGCCCGCGTGATAAAAAATAATTAAGATTCTAATTAATTAGAAATACTTGTAACTATTTGAAATCACATGAAAGTAATATGTGGGGCCCATTGATGATAAATGGTAAATGTGATATTTGAAATTGATTTTGGTAGGGTCCAAAGAGAAACTATTATTATGTGTTATGTTTTGGGGAAGAATGGTGAGGGAAGGGATAAGCCTTTCAAATTTGAAAATGGTTATATTTGTTTTGTTTTGAGAGTATTTGATGAAGAGGCAGAGAGACCACCACGTGTCGCACTCTAGCAAAGAGGTTGTTGTCACTATATATATATATATATATATATAATTAAAGAGAATGTTAGAAAAGAGAGAGACTAAAAGAAAGAAGATTAGAGGGAGGAGAAAGAAATTTTCTATTATCTCATTATCTGTATATACAAATAAAAGGAAAGAGGCCTATGTACAGGCAAAGTAACCTCATACAGGAGGAACCCTAATTCTAACAACCCTAACTCATCTTAAGTGGGCATCCACCCAAGATCCATATCTCATAACACTCTCCATTGGATGACTACCATTCAATGATAGTTGCATCATTTAAAACCTTGCTGAGGAGAACTCAATGGAAAAAAAACTAAAGCGAAGGAAAAAAAAAAAGTACAACATCTTCAAGATCATTGAACTGGTGTTGGACGTACATAATGCTGCCTCGTTAAAACCTTAACTAGGAAAACCCAGTGGGATAAAACCTATAAAAGGAAAAAGAGTACAAAGCACAAATGTTATGGATAGCATACTTCAGAATGTCCCCTTGATAAACCACTCGCCCTGATGACAAAAACCATTCACATAGTTTGATGATGTACTATATGCATGCCTATCTCATTTACAAACTTCTGGATTACTGATGTTAGCAAAGATTTGGTAAACAGATCAGTCAGGTTGTCATTTGAACAAACTTGCTTGACTTCAATTTCATTATTTTTCTGAAGTTCATGAGTGAAGAACTTCGATGCTATATGCTTAGTCTTGTTTCCTTTAATGAAACCTTCTCGAATCTATTTTATGAATGCTTCATTATCTTTATCAATAATATTCGGGATACCTACAATATATGGTAATTGACAAGAACTACGAACATGCTGAATCAAAGATCTTAGCCATGCACATTCCCTGCTGGCTTCATAAAGGGCCAAAATCTCAGCATAGTTGAAGGAAGTAGCTACCAAAGTCTATTTAGTATAACGCCAAGAGATGGCGGCATTACCATTAAGAAACACATAACCTATCTGTAATCGACCCTTATAAGGATCAGAGAGATAACTTGAATCTACATATCCTACAAAACTGGAATCTTTATGATCATAAGAATAAAATATTTCTACATCAGTTGTTACACACAAATATCGTATGATGTGTTTAATACCAATCCAGTGCATTTGAGTTGGTGCGGAGCTATATCTAGCAAGTAAATTCACAGAAAATGCAATATCCAGTCTACTGTATTGTGCCAAGTGCATCAGGGCTCCGATAGCACTTAAGTATGGTATTTCAATACCCAATACCTTTTCATTTTCCTCGATGGGAAGGTATGGTTCTTTCTTTATATCTAGAGACCGGACGACCATGGGGGTGCTTAATGGATCTGCTTTCTCCATACTAAATCGTTTTAAGACCTTGTTGGTATAATTAGATTGATGGACCAACATCCCACTAAAATATCTCTCGATTTGCAGGCCGAGATAAAATCTCGATTTTCAAGGTCTTTCATTTCAAATTCTTTCTTTAAATAATCAGCAATTTTTTCGAGCTCATCTAGAGTCCCTATCAAATTTATATCATTCACATAAACTGCTAATATTGCAAATCCCTTCAAGAATTTCTTTATAAATAGACACGAGCAAGTATGATTGTTTGCATACCCCCTTTTAGACAAGTATTCACTAAGACGATTGTACTACATTCTTTCGGATTGCGTCAGGCCGTATAATGATCGCCTTAATTGGATTGAGTACGTACTCCTTGGCTTTGCTTCAGGCAAAGGAAATCTTTCCTGAATTTCATTGTAAATTTATGTGTCCAAGTCCCTATATAAGTAAGCAGTTACAACATCCATGGGTTTCATTTTTAAATTTTGAGAAACTGTTAAACTTATCAGATCTCTGAATGTTGTTGTATCCATAATAGGGAGTATGTTTCCTCATAATCAATCTCAGGTTTTTGTAGGAAACCTTGAACCACTAATGGTGCCTTATATCCGGTAATTTTATTTATTTCACTCATTTTTCTTATAAACACCCACTTGTAACATACATGGTTAACATCTTTTGGGGTTTGTATTATAGGTCCGAACACACCACGTTTATTAGAGACTATAACTCTGCTTTGATGACACTTTCTCATTTTAGCCAATCCTTTCTTTATTGACATTCATTTATAGTACGTGGTTCTGTGTCCCAATTATCATCATCATTTTCCTTTGATATTTGTGTAGCTACCGTATATGCAAATATGCCATCGATGACAATTTCATTTCTATTTCGTCTCTCTCCTGAACAATTGTAAAGTATAGAGATCTCTTCATTATTTAGTACTGGTGCCTCTTCAGGGGCTTCCAAAGTCTCATCAAGGACTTTCATTATTCTAGAGAGAACAAATTTTACCATAACCTCTTCAGGAGCGTTATGTATCTCTTCGGGAGGAACCTCTTCAAGAGCGTTACATGCCTCTTCGGGAGTACATGATGATGGTTGCTCATTTCTCCTTTTCTACGGAGCTGAGTCCTTTGAACCTATAGGTCTGTGACGCTTCTAGCGTATTGTAGATTCTTTTGTTGCTGTATTTTAACTTCGTCCTATAGGGACATTAATCCTGGTAGGTGCATTTATAACTGGTACATAGGCCTGTCAATGGAACGCGTTGACACGGGTACCCGTCCCGGCCCGTCCCAAGTCCCAAAATACAGGGCTTTTAAAAAAACTTGAGCCCAACAAGCTAGGCTTGGACAATATTTTTAAAGCCCTGCCAAAATGAGACTGGGACTGGGCAGAAACAACCCAGCCCGTTCAGGCCCAACCCCACCCACTACAAGATCATTATGCGAATTGTTTTATAGATGACTGATATGGTTTTAGAGAGAGAGTGTGAGACTTTGGCCTTTTGTTAATTAGCTAGGCCCAAGGCCTGTCTTTTTGATGCATTCCGTTGTTTGTGATTTATGTTATATGTTGTATGCATTGTGAGTTGTTTCTTCTATCTGTGGGCATGTTTCCAAACCCTTGCTACTGAAATTGCTTCTCTAGTGATTTGCGTCTGCCTACTTAGAAAGAGGAGAATATCGCCTTTGTGAATAGAGGGATATTTGAGATGATTTTCACTTTGGTCAGCAAAATAATAATTATTTCGACAAACAAAAACTGGAACAAGAGAATTATTCTACTACAAATAGTTCGTGACTTTGTAATCTTGAATGTGGGGGCACATGTGGGATGCATACAAGTGCGCCGGCTACGGGGCGATTGAAAATGGAGCACATGTTATTTTGTTAATGAGATTTCCTGCAACACCTTAGTTTTTCTTTTGATATTTCAGTGAATGAGTATTTTACTTATATTTTTTACTTCTGTTAATTTGTGATTTCTTTTTTACATTACTTAACCCATATAGGATGTCAGACTATGATATATTGGAGGCTTAAGATGTGCATTCAGGTATCATTTAATTACCTTGGAGAAGAAAGGCAAAGGACAAGAGAGACCAACCTTCTATTGGATTGGGAGGCTTAAGATGTGCATTCAGATATCATTTAATTACCTTGGAGAAGAAAGACAAAGGACAAGAGAGACCAACCTTCTATTGGATTGGAGGCTTAAGATGGTGCATTTAGGTATCATTTAATTCATTTAACAACTCAAATTTATTATCTGTGGTATGATTGGATTGATTCCATAGAGATCTTTGATGGTTATAAACCTAAAACATTCCAACATATTGTATCAAAGCCATATTGTTTTCAATCCAATAATAAATGATTTTTTTTTTTATCATATTAGGGGCTTTCCTAGTTTTTCCAGGAATGAAGCCCACATACCCAGATGAAAGAAATTTTGGGTATTTGATAAAAGATATTCCATTTATTGAATGATATGAATCAGAAATGAGAATTACAGTGCCCAACCCAATCAATAAGAAATAAGAATAAAAGGTTTATTTTCTGCCATGTAAATATTTTTGTTTAAGAAATCAAAAAAGGTTTGAACCTCTATGGATTTATTATTGTTTGGCTTTGGATATGAAACAATAAGAAGAAAATAATAATAAATGCATGTTTTTATTTTATTTGGATATTTTTATTGTTATTGTGCGCGCACACAGTGCGACAAGGCACAACAGGTTGTCAACCAACTGGGCAACTAGGCTGAGCCCAACTTGCTTGCCCAACCTGGCCAACTAACTTGGTGGGCCGGGTTTGGATCCAGTTTGGCCTGCCTAAATTGATCTGTTCACTCCCGGGTTTGGACTGGGTTGATTACTATGTTGGGTCAATCATGGGCCGGTCGTGGGTTGGGCTTGACCCATTAAGGGTCCACTAAGCCCAATTCAGTTTTGGGCAGAATTTTTCAGTTAAACTCACTCACTAAACGGTACATAATGGTATATTCAATTGACCCAAACGAGATCTAGAAGTGGCCCAATTGAATCCTATAAACCGACCCCTGCATAATAAAAGTATACATACTAGTACTTACAAAAGCTACAGTGTGATTCATTGTTCTGATTATTATGATGATATTCCCGACCATCTAGTCATTCTATCAGACACATATAGGCCCTGATTGAAATATGGTAATACTTATTGGGCATTGATTGGTCAAAATCAAGTGTGATTGATCATCAAAGTCTGATTCTAATTATTCTTACGTATTGTTTACTCAATCCGGTCAGAACTGTTAAAGTGATTTTATTGGCCATTAATAACTTTCTGGATCCATTGGTCAACTTCAGAGTTGAACAGATTGCTCAATAATAAACAATCCAGATCTTATTTTGATCGTAAAAGACACATCTAAACACGGATCGACGATCCATTTTCTTTTGTGTATTGATGGCAATGAAATCCATCGCTTGAGCAAATCTGATGGACAGATAAATTACTCTAAATCGGAGCATATCTCAATTTAATGTTATATTTAACTCATTATTGCTACTTCCACCGCTAATCTTACATATCTTCCAAAATCATAGTTATGTTGGGTTGTTAATATTCATATATGTTTATTTATGTTTTATATTTACATTTATTTGTTGTTTGGATTGAATGGATGTATGTTTACGGTGAATTAATTAAAGAGATTAGGTATTGATCAATGACCAAGTAATCATAAGTTTGAACATTGATCTATGTAATGACGCCTAATCAACTTAAATGTGATATAATGTAGTTATTGGGATATCAAATAAACTCCTTCAGTAGACTTGAATCCAACTCAAAGTTATAACAACAATATGTATCCCCCCCACCAAACCCCACAAAAAAAAAAAAAAAAATCTTTGTGTTATTACATGTGTAAAAGAGGAAATCTTAAAGTTGTTTGTCACTCCTCAATTTTCTGTTTCTTTTGTAAGTAGAGATTGCATTTTTGTCTTTTATTTATTTCTAAAGATAGGAAAGAACTCCCTCTTTCTTTAGTCCTCTTTTTATGAGCATAGCATATATGCACATTCAAGGTCTTCTCTAAATGAGAGAGAGATACAAGGAAGTAATGGATTTTAAGCAAAAGCATATTACTTTTTCAAAAATAAGAAGAGTGGATCTCCATGACGAGGTCGATCTATTAAAATTCAAATTGCTCAAAATTAAACACCCTCCCCTTCGGTGCCATTCCCCAAATTTTACTATGGATTTGGTTCTACCTTAAGATTGAGCATGTAATTAATAATATGATTAACGCATTAATCATATTAACAAGTGTATATTCTCAATCAACGATGGGATCACCTAGGACAAATCTAAACTTCTTAAAGAAATACATCTTATTTTATTATAAAATAAATTTAAACCCAATACCATATAGAGGCCCACCATTAGATTTGCTTATATCCAAATCCATTTATAATATCTTATTTGAGTGCTTTTAAAATTACTAGTCTACCGTTAATTATTAGATTGGAATCTGATAAGGAATATACACTACTATAAAAGGCCAGTTTCACATTTATTTATAATTTTTTATAGATGGACCCATTAATTAGCCTCACAAAATTCTCATGTTTTCTCCTATCAAAATTTTTTTTTTTTGGTCAACAACATTAGTTGCCCCTTGGAATCATCCATCGACCCAAAAAGAAGCAAATTCAGGTCTATTTTGATATTCTCTCTTTCACTCTCTTTATTTTTTATTCATTATCGTAAAATAAATATAAAAAAATTATATTATCGGTCCATTGTTATTTACCCCTCCCTTCGTAAATGAGCATGTTTGGTAACAGGCGAGAAATTCATAGATCTGATAATTCTTCACTACCACTGAAGCAAGGATTCATCGCTGAGGATTTGTATAGTTGAGGATTTCACATGGATATTGGTGTTTATTGATGCATATAGCTGAGAAAAATAGAGTTGGTTGTGCAAATCCACTTAAATGAGGATTTTCAAATCTTATGGGGGTGGTCGGATCTGAAAATCCTATCAAATAAAGATTCTCATTCGTCCAAATCATCAGGAATTTACAATTGCCAAACATAGATTTACCACAGCATGAGGGAAACCGAAAATCTTTTCCCTTAGAGCATGTTTGGTAAGCATCCACTGAGAGGAATCCTCTCCATTTTTCCTCGGAATAGAAGAAAACTCATGTTTGGGTAATTTTCTTTGCAAAGGATTTTCGGCCCTGATGATTTTCATAATCAATTATAACATGGATTATCCCGGTCTGACCTCCCCCCATAGGAACAAACGAATCATCAATAAAAAAAGGAGGAGGTATAAAAGCTATTTCTTCACATGGGATTCTTGCCACGAGAAACGTTCGTCTCCTTTCCTCTTGGTTTGTTGATTTCATATCTCGAATTAAACATCACATCCAAAGAATAAACACTCCCCCTTACCCTCCTAGACACTTTGCATAAGTGGAATGCAGGGAGCTTTATTATGGGTCCCACTTATTGATAATCTTGAATGTCTTTGAAAAGGAAGAGTCTTAGATAGCCTCTCTGTCAAAATTCCTAACGTCTCTCACTCAAATAAAATATCAAGTGAAAACAAAAATCGAGATTGAGCTCCAATTTCCCAATCAATTGCGAAATCGGACTCCAATTTCAAAATCAAATCCAGGCTTAATATATAATAACGGTATGCCATATGGGTACTACATAGGGTGCCAAATGAAGTGTCTATAGGTGCACGTGTGTCCACCCAGAGAGTAGATACAATGGGATACCCACGTCATCAATGGGAGAGACTGTAGGGTTGCAAACGGGTATCCAATCAGTCGAAAGTTTCGACCAGTAAAAAACCGGGTCTGGAACCTATTGTAGTTTCTGATTCATAAAGGGGTTCAGGTCCGGAACCTAATTTAGGTTCCGATTGATAAACGGGTCCAGTTCCGGGTCCATATAGGTTTTGACCCGGAACCCGGCATATGAGCCTTTGATATTACAAACTATACCTCAAAATTAACTCTCTCTTTTTTTCAGTTATTTATATAATATTGGAGGTAGTAGACTTGATACACTATTATAAGTTGAATGATATGATTGTTTTAAGAAAACTGAAGAATAAAGAGAAATTAGAATCAATTTTGGAACTAGATTCTAGTCCTCTAAGTGGACCCGGTTCCGGAACCGCATCCATGTTTTCCTATCGGAACCGGGTATGGAACCAATAAAACACATTCCGAGTCAAAATCAGATCCAAATCCGGCACCAGAACCGTTATTTAGAAATGGGTCCGAGTCCGCTATGGTTCCGATCCGGAACCGTTCCATTTGCAACCCTAGGAGAGAGAAGATGGAAAGTCTCCTTATAGTCAAGAGGGAGCCAAAAAAGAAGAAAACCCAGCCTTACCAGATTATCTAAATTGTTGATTTAACAACATTAAAGTTTAATGTCGTCTTAACCAATTTTTTTTTAGATACATTTCATCGGTGAGTGAAGGTTTATTGAGTGTAGAATTGGTCCTAATGCCATATCATAGGATGAGATGAGGTTCCAAGAGGATAAACTAATCAAAGTTAGGCCCGAGTGGGTCCCCACATTGTTGGAGAACATGATTTATTTTTGTGGGGAAGACATTGACGGGAAAGAAAGTGGGTGAGATGTTTTTTAATTTCTTTTTGGTAATGGATTTTTGTGGGAAAGACATTGACGAGAAAGAAAGTGGGTGAGATATTTTTTAGTCCGGATCCCTTGATTCGTAGAAATAGGGAGATGCCGTTTCATCTGATACACACTCACCAACTATGTAAAATCTTTATGTTAGCTAATGCGCCCACTCAATTGCTTTCTTGGAATGGAAAAATCAAGGAAGAGATTTTACATAGTTGGCGAATGTGTATTGGATGAAACATTGTCTCCCTGTTTGTATGAAATAAGGGATCCGGACTCGATGTTTTTGCATTTCTTTTTGGTAAAGGAGTGTGAAAGAATTTGAGACAAATTTTTGAACTTGAAACTAGTAACAAAGGCTCGGGCTAAACCTGGGCCAAAAAATAAGAATATGTTAAAATATGAGATTTATTGAAATATTATTAAGAATAAAAATCAGCACTCCTTTGTTCTATTAATATTTCTATTTTTATTTATCTTTTCCGTTTTGGATTTAGGGGCTAGGGACATATTGAAAAATTTTAAACTCCGGAAGAAAACTAATCTCAAAATCTTAATGAGAATTAGCCTACATGTTAAATTTAAATAGGATATACATGAGAGCTGTTATAACAGAGATTACAGCAGATCCTATTTTATAGGAGATTTGAAAATATTCAAAAGTATACAATTCCATAACAGATTCAATCATCCCTGATTTTCTGCTTTTAATCATTCATCTGTTGATTTGCAAAGTTGTACGTTATCACCCCCCTTCAAATTCAAGGGTTAGGATTGGACTTGCAATTTGTGTTTTAGAGTCTTGAACCGAGCCACCCTTAAAGCTTTTTTCATAATATCAGCAACTTGAGTCTCACTTGGAGTAAACAAAACCTGGAGTGTACCATCTTTCACTTGGTCCCTAACATAATGAACATCCACCTCTATATGCCTTGTGCGAGCATGATAGAATGGATTGACTGTAAGATAGGTTGCACCCAAATTTTCACAATATAATTTTGGTGTAGTGTGCATTGGAATGCCAAGCTCCTTCAAGAGATAAGTTAGCCATTTTACATCAGATCCAGTATATGAGAGGGCCCTATATTCGGCTTCAGTGCTGAATTTAGACATAGTGGGCTGCTTCTTGGCAGTCCAAGAAATCAAGTTGGATCCAAATAGATCGCAGAACCTGCCTGTGACTGAGCGGCGATCATCAGGATTTGAGGCCCAATCAGCATCAAAGAATGAAGTAAGAGAGACGCGACTAGATTTGCAGAAATGCATTCCAAAATCAATTGTCCCTTTGACATTGTGAAAAATTCGCTTGACAGCCCCAAGATGAACAGTCTGTGGGGCATGAAGGAATTGACATACTTGGTTAATAGCAAAGGTTAAATCTGGCCTTGTCATTGTAAGGTATTGCAGAGAGCCAACCATGGAGCGATAGAGAGTACCATCATGAAGAAGGTCACCATCATGTTTGGAAAGTCGACGCCCAGTAGCTATTGGAGTAGAAACAGGTCTGCAGCCTTCCATTTGAAATTTGGATAAGAGATCCATGGAGTATTTCAACTGATTGAGAAAAAAAGTGTCTTTGGTGCGACAAACTTGCATCCCAAGGAAATATGACAATGGCCCCAGATTTTTCATGTCAATTTGGGATGTGAGAGCTTCAATAGTAGCCTAGATATCAATTGGATTATTGCCCGTGAGTATGATGTCATCAACATAAACTAATAAAATGGTTTTGATGGACCCTTTGTTTCGCACAAACAGGGAATAATCAGCATGTGTATTATGGAAGTCTAACTTTTGGAGATGGGTACTTAGGCTTTGGAACCATGCCCGAGGGGTTTGCTTCAAACCATAGATGGCTTTCTTCAGCTTGCAAACATAGTTGGGGAGTAAGGGGTTGGTGAAACCTTGTGGTTGGGACATGTACACATCCTCATCTGAATGGCCATGTAAGAAAGCATTTTTAACATTTAGTTGATAAAGCGGCCAGTTGAAAATGTTTTTGAGAGAAAGGATGATACGAATGGTTTGTGGTTTCACAACGAGGCTGAAAGTTTCACAGTAGTCGATGCCGGGATGTTGATGAAAACCTTTGGCCTCGAGTCGGGCTTTGTAACGCTCAAGACTACCATCAGCTCTTTGTTTCACTTTGTAAACCCATTTACATCCCACTATGTGTCCATGAGAGGGAGGTGGTACCAATGTCCAAGTACCTTGCTTGAATAGAGAGTAAAACTCATCAGACATGGCTTGTTGCCAATTTGGATCTTTGCAAGCTGTGGAGTAGCAAGAGGGTTCTGTGGGAAGCGTGGTATTGGTAAGAAGGAAGCACTGGGGAGATATTGAATGTTTGGTGACAGAATAAACTTTTGGCTTATGGATGCCATCTTTGGCTCTTGTGACTATAGGATGAACATTGGTTGATGGGTTATCACCAGCATGTGTCTCAATAGGTGGAGATGAATCAACAATAGGATGTTGGATGGGCAAAATCATAACATTTGGGTTTTGGATGGGTAGGGGTAGAACAGGGTCGGCTGGTGGTTGTGGGGGTAGTGATTGAGGTGGTGTTTGATGGAGTGATGGAGAGGCAGGAATAGGAACAGAAGGTGAGATAAGAAGTGGAGGTTTAATGGCAGTAACTGATGGTGGAGTTGGATGAGGTGTAGAGGAAGCTAAGTAAGGGAAGCGAGATTCATCAAACTTCACATGTCTAGACACAAAAACTCGACCATCAGTCATGCGCATACACCTGTATCATTTGTGATTCAGACTATACCCCAGGAACACACACAAGGCTAATTTGGGAAAGAATTTATTGGTTCCATAGTCTCGGAGATAAGGAAAGAAAGCGCACCCAAACACGCGCAAATAATCATACAAAGGTTGTTCTTGAAAAAGGAGAGAAAATGGACTTTCCTTGTTGAGTAGCGGAGAAGGAAGTCGATTGATGAGATAAACACTAGATAGGAAAGCATCAACCCAAAGATTATTGGGACAGACACTGTTTAATAACTAAGTGAGACCCATGTTTGTGATGTGATGATTTTTCCTTTCTGACACACCATTTTGTTCTGGTGTGTGGGGGCAGGAGACATGCCATATAATTCCACATTTTTGTAAATGAGTGAGAAACGTTGTAGAATTATATTCACCACCACCATCACTATGAAGTATTTTGATATTGGTACTAAAATAATTTTCAACCCTAGACTGAAATTGAAGAAAATATTTAAAAACATCAGATTTTGAGTGCATGGGATAGAGCCAAGTACAACGACTAAATGAATCAATAAAGATGACAAAAAACTTGTAGCCAGAAACAGAAGAATCGGGAGAAGGTCCCCAAACATCTGAATAAATAGTATGCAAAGGATACATGGCTCTTTTATTTAATGCTGGAAAAGGAAAGCGAGTCCTTTTTCCAAGTTCACAACTATCACAAACAAAAGAATTCCTAGGAACAGGAAAAACCAAGTTAGAAGCAGTAGCTATCATGCGCAGAACTTTGGGCGAAGCATGCCCAAGACGTTGATGCCAGAGAGTAGTGGTTGATGCTGTGAGAGCCATGGGATTTTGAAGAAGGGTGTAGAGACCTCCATCACGGGTGCCCCTGATTTGTGTGTTCTTGGTGTCCAGATCCTTAACCACAAAGGAAGAAGGTGTAAATTCAACAATGCAATTATTCTCATCTGTTAATTTTCTAACTGAAAGAAGATTTTTTTTTTTTTTTTTAGAGATGAAACTAAGAGAACATCACTGAGAATAAGAGGTTTTGAAGGGGTGTGAAGAATATGATGCCTAGTATGGGTAGAGGCCGACCATCTCCAACCATGAGAACATCATTCCCTGAGTAAGGGGTCAGGTTAGAAAGTTTACCTGAGTCATTAGCAGCATGTGTAGTGGCCCCAGTGTCAGCGATCCATGATTCAGTCCCATGGTCATGTAGTGAAAGAGCAATAAACGCTTGACTAGCTTCTTCACTAGAAGGTGATTTTTCTTGGTAAGACTCATCAAACAGATACCAGCACCTGAGGGCAGTGTGTCCTATTTTCCCACAGACTTGATAGGTTGGGTGAGAGGTCATGTTTTTTCCTCCAGTTTGGAGTTGTTGACCTCGTCCACGTCCATAGCTTCTGCCACCACGATGACTATTTGATCTACCACGATTGTAAGGTGGGCGTCCTCCACTTTGGGAAACAAAGGCAGTGGACGTGTGATCTATTGGCAGAGCATCATAGGATTTGAGAAGTGCTTCTTGTGCTAAGAGCATGGAGGTAGTTTCTTTGAATGTCGGGTATTTGTCCCGAGTTTGAATGTTGGTTTGCACCGCATTGTAGTCACGATCCAGTCCTTTGAGAATCCAAGAAACCTTATCTTCATCAGTGAAAGGCTTCTGGATAGCATTTAGTTCATCACATAACATCCTGAATTGTTGGATGTATGTAGACATGGAGGTTGATCCTTTCTTGAAGGATTGAATTTTCTGTCGGAGCTCCAATTCTCGTAGTCGGCTGTGTTGCACAAACCGCTCGTGAAGGGCATCCCAGACCTCCTTGGCAGTTTGGAGGTTGACTACCTCAGGGAGTATTGCCTCTGTTATGGTAGAGAAGAGCCAGGAAATAATGAGTTGATCAATCTATTTCCAGTTGGGGTTGGTAGTATCTTCCGTAGGGATCCATCAATAAAGCGAAGGAGATTATATCCTTTGAGTAAAGGCATAAATTGGAGATTCCAAAGGATGTAATTGGTTTCAGTGAGTTTGATAGAGACGAGATTGACAAGAGTGGGCAATGCCTTAGTGAGGTTTTGAACCTCATCAGAGGATTGAGGGACATGGGTTGTGGAAGAGGAGGTGGCCATGGAAGAAAAAGATGATATGAAGGGTAGGTAAAAGAATGAAGGGAGGGAAAAATAAAAGAAAAACTTATTTTCTACACACCAGAACCGTTTTGTGCTCTGATACCAAGAAAAATTTTAAACCCTAGGAGAAAACTAATCTCAAAATCCTAATGAGAATTAGCCTACATGTTAAATTTAAATAGGATATACATGAGAGCTGTTATAGCAGAGATTACAGCAAATCCTATTTTATAGGAGATTTGAAAATATTCAAAAGTAAATTCCATAACAGATTCAATCATCCCTGATTTTCTACTTTTGATCATTCATCTGTTGATTTGCATAGCTGTACGTTATCACGTATACATGATGAATACAAATGGTAAAGAATAAGAGACAAATATTAAACTCATATGTGCACGACTAATGTTTATTATAGGCCCTATCACGCTACTCCATGCCTGCTCCGCAAATTGATGTGAAGGATTTTGCAAGATCAATTTGTCAATAAGAATATCACGACGAGAGCGTGTCATTGCGCTGTAAATAAATCAACTAACTCAATGTGAACATATCCAAAAAACGGCCTTTGTACTTTTGGATTGGGGCTAGGGCCATATACACGATGAATACAAATTGAAAAAATTGACATATATTAAACTCATGTGCACAATTTGTATACATGATGAATACAAATGGAGAAAAAAAGACATTAATCTCATATGTGCACAACTTGTTTACCATAATTAAGCATTGTCATATTTCTCCATGCCTGCCTTACAATATGATACTGAGATGATTTAAGCCTCATATCAATTCTTAATCATTTCCTATGATGGTATCTCATATGCTAAATTTTAACTAAAGATTTTCTTTTTTTTCAACTGGATTAATTTCATAATTTAAAAAAAAAATTATATCCAAAAGAATAAGCAAATAACAAAGTTATTAAAAAAAACATAATGCAAAGAGAATTCTTTTTTTCAATTAGATTAATTATGAGATTAACATGATGATGTTAAAAAAATTATATCCCGAAGGATTAAAGAAAAAGAGCATAATTATTTATATTTAAAAAAAAGACCAGAAGAGAGAGAGGTGTAGCTATAAATGAGAATTTCCTCAAAATGTTCTACTGCCGGAAGAGATGTTTTTGTGTTGTGGTTAAGATTTGAAAAATGATAAAGGTGTGATGCTTATCCTAAATGGAGAGAAGAAAAAAGCGTGATCACTATAATTGAGGTGCGATAGCCAAGTGAGAGATTTTGGTAATTGATAGTTTTGATGAGAAACCATTATATTATATTAAGCTGAAGGGTCTTTAGATTGGGTTTGGACAATTAGTTACGATTTCGACCGACAATCTCTCTTTTTCTTAAAATGTTCCACATTCTCTCCCTATAACTACCCACTCTTATTCTTATCTCATCAAACCACCAACTACTCTCCACTTCAGTTCTACTTTTTCTTTTTTCTTTTTTATGAAGTATGTTTCTCCACTCCATCTCTTCAACTCTCTTTCTCCCCGGTTTCCTTTTTCATTTATTCAACTTACTCAATGGATGGAAAGAAATAATCTACGTAACCTTTTTAATGTAAAAATGTTTAATTTATAATGCATGGATATACCATGATGAGCACGAGTGGTTGTGCTAGTATAAGATTTAAAGAGAGATTATAGGATGGGTTAGATTAGGTTCCTCATTTAAAATTAAATTGATAATTTATAAGATTTTAGGAGAGGATAATGGTGGAGATGAGAGATTATGGGTTAAATTCATAAGCTACAGGATTTTCGGAGAGGATGATGCATAGAGATTAAGAAATGATGAAACATAGATGGAGATTATAGGAAATTAGGGAGATATTTAAGGGAGGAAACTATGTGATGGGGAGAGTTTTTAGAGAGATTTAAGGGATTTAATTAAAATCTCTAAATCGTTATCATTTAAATTATTTTCTGATGCCGCATGTCATTTTATTGGAATGCTGACGTGGTACCTTCCAGTGCAGGGCTCCCTATTGCTTACATATTATATATATATATATATATATATATATATATATGGGAGATACTCCTATGAGAGATGCTCTCACCTTATTATGAGAGATAAGGTGTGGGCCCGCACATCTATATCCAATGTTAACAACTTAAATGTGAGGCCCCATCTTATCTCTTATAGTAAAGTGAGAGATATCTCTTATAAGAACATCTCTCATAGTAAGGTCAGATCCAAATTTATTGAACCGTTGGATCAACTATGTATCAATCCGAATGGACTATTGACCATTAAACTTTTGAGGCCCATATGGAGATGATAAAAATCACAGTTGTGGCTGATTTTTTGCAGAGAGGAAGATCTCAAAGAGTCCTTGAAATCCCCCATCCAAATCCCCATGTGGGTCCCTAGGTGAGATATATATAAGGGGAGCGCTACACAAAAAAAAAAAAAGCCCCTCCTAGTTTGGCCCATTAGGATGCATGATGATTGTGGAAATACATTGGATGAAAAGATCCATATGAGACGTATCTACATACAAAATCTTGAGCCCAGAAGATCATCCTAACCTTTTGATCCATGGCTCTAAAATTTAATGGTTTAGATGCATCATTTTGTTATGATGTCAATCCAACGGCGGGGAAAAGTTGGATGAATGTCAAATTTGGACCTGTGACTATTCATTGGGAGGTAGTGTGTGTAAAAAGACTTGATTGACACAACATAGGCCCTATGATCAAAAAGAAAAAAAAAAAAAGAGGGGCACAAAAGGGGGCAATTTAAAGTGGGGCGATTTTTAGAATTTCTCTATATATAAAGGGAAAACATGAAAAGAAAATCAACACTAACTTTGGAAGAGTTTTTAAAAGGTTTGACTGTTGTTCTAAAATTCCAAAAGATGTGGCAACCTCCTATGTTGGATGGAGGAAGTTCTTGTAGCATATTATGCTGCGCCCATGCCATACCCAAGTCCACGCCCTTTTTTATCATGACTCATCCAAGGATATGCGCATAGGAGGGTTACATTGATCACAGATGGATCCCCCTTGGTTTTTATTTTTTCTTTTAAATTTCCTTTTTCACTTTTAGATACTAATTGAGTCTGAATCCTCTAAAGCACTGACTGCAACAAATGTGAGAAGTGAAACTGTATTACGGGTTTACCCATTGAAAATCCGACCCACTCAAGATGAATATCCTCCCCATATAAAGCATATCCCCACATTTAAGTATAATTATATCTAGTCCAACCCTAAGATTGACCATCAACAAATAGTATGATGAGTAATGATATGCTTATCATGGGATGAATTTTCTTACACTGTGCATCAGTACCATTCATCAAGGAGGTCCCATTGTTTTGGGTTGGGTGGGGGACCGGATAGGCGCTCTCATAGGAGAGCGTGCGTAAGAGAAATTTCTCATTAATCCTCAAATAACCCAGACTTCATACTTGCACCTAAAGTCTAAACACATAAGGTCTTACCCTTATGGGTCAGAGGAAAAAAAGAAAAGATTTTAAAAGGGTATAAAGCTTTTGGCTCATTTTTTAAAAAGTACATAAAGAATTAAATATTTCAAAAAAGTATAAAAGCCTTTCATAATTCTTTCCATCAAGTTCTCTCCATAAAAACCTTTTGAGAAATGACAAAAATACCCTTATGTCATTTTTCAAAATTCCCCTTTAATAAATCATTTAGTAAAAAATGTTCGAGTCTAACCCAAATGATGGGGCCCACTTCAACTATCTTTATGCATGGATGGTTAAAAAAAAAATCTTAATTACTAAAAGAACTAGTTTCATTTAACGGTTATCAAAGCCAAAATGGCCAATGTTAAGAGAGGAAAGCGGAAAATACAAAATTATGTCGCAAGTAAGCGCATTTTGTCATTTTTCAAAAAAAATTATGAAAAAACTTAATCGAAGGAATTGCGGAAAGCTTTTATATTTTTTGAAATATCTAAATCTTTATGTAGTATTTTGAAAAAGAGCAAAAAAATTTATATTTTTATGAAGTTTCCCTGAAAAATATTTTCCAAAGGAAAAAAAAATATAAATATACATATTTATTTATTTTTTTGAAGAGTAATTTTTTTTTTAAGGAAAACAACATGTATTTTTTCGTGGCCTCGTAAGTCAGAAACCGACAGCTCACCGAAAATAACTGAAAACCATCAAACACAACACCCGGGAAATCAAAATCCCACTTCCCACAGTTTTCTCTCCTCACTGTCTTCACTAAAACCAATACCCAAAAACCATTGGCGCCGACTTTTCTCCGCTTTTGAACTCCCTCTTCTTCTTCTTCTTCTTCTTCTTCTTCTTCTTCCCATTTCCATCCTATTTTGCTTGGAAACAAAGAAAAATGAGGAAAACAAGCGGAACCCAGAATTCCATGAAACTCATTTTCATCGCTTCGTGTTTGGTTCTGCTTACAGCTGCTCTGATTTTCGATTTCATTTGGGCTTCTTCTTCATTCACATATCTCTCCCTCGTGTCGAACTGGTCCGTCCACAAGGCCGTGCGTCGAATCATTCCAAAGACCGAAGAGAAGGTAATGCTGATTTGATTCTGTTACGTTTCTTTCATTACAGGAATTAGCTTTTGAATTAGACGTGTAGTTGGAACTCTGAAACTTTTTTTTTCTTGGGTAGTTGAAGGAGTGTCTGTGGATGAATCTGAAGCGAAATGTATGATTTCGATTTTCATTAAAATCTGATGGTTAGAAACGTACGTAATGGGGTCATAAATGTGGTTTGATGGGAATGGGATGATTAGTTGATTACTATGTTTTGATTGTTATAAATGCTGTAGAGTTTGGGTTTTGTGATTTGAATTTTGGGTATTAGTTGGCTTGCCATATGATTATATGTGGGTGATGGAGGTGGATAGCTGTGGGTGAGAGAGAGCTGCAAGTTGTGAATTGGGTGATTCAAGTGTCAAGGGGCAGCCCTTGGATCAATTCTACCACCTGTGAATTGTAACTAACCTGAATCTCACTGGGTTGATACTAGCATTGTCACAGATATTGTTCTTAGGGAATTGTGGTCTTGGAAAATTGTCAGATTTTAACAAATTAAGTAATTTTCTTGGGAAAATTTGTGGAAAGTAAACTACTTTAAATAAGAAAAAATATAAAATAAATATAAAATAGTGTTGGAAACTATGTTTCAAATGTCTACCTATTTTTCCATTTTTATCATAATATTATCATGATTTTCTCTCAAAAAAATCAATTTGGTTATTTTGGGAAATATGCAATATTATCACATGATGTTATGAGGAGAGGTCGAGACGCTCCATGTCACGACCCGGCCCCGAGATCAGAGTGATTAGGGTTAATCCCCGGGTCGCGATGTTCATCATACTTACTCCCGTAGATCCGAAATAACCGAAGTTAAAACGAATCTACAAGGGATCTTGCATACGTACCTGTCAATGTACAGTGCGGAATATACAAATAATATACATTGACAACCATTAACAAAACGAATCATATACTTTACTATGAACAGTAAAGTTACTGTACCTCATCGTAGTTTCCTACTATCAACCACTGCACATTTAACATACAATGCAGGGGATATCACTTTAATACTTACAATACCAAAATGAATATACAAACAGTTTCTAAAAAGTTTCCAAAAGATGCTGTGTTATCCTCTCTCATATCACGTCCATTCGGCTAGACCTCCTGGAGGTAGCGAATGGGCCGCCTCCGCTGTCGGGACGGTCTCGGAGGTGCTGGCACGGGCAACTGAGCCTGTAACATCATCAGTAATACCATGAACACGACGGTTCAACAAGGTATACATATATTTATAACATTTCATAATTCCTAACAATTCATTGTTTAACAGTGCTAAACAATTCATAAAAATACCATTAATCACAACAATATACTGGCAACTACACTAACAGGGGTTGCAACTCCATTCTATTCATTTAATCTTCCAAAAGGAAGCATTTCATATTCATTTATGCATAATGTTCAATATTTATTAATGGCTTTTCAGTGTATGACTTGTTAGTCAATGACCTTTCGGCCCAGTGTGGTGAGATCTCCCAGTGTCTTGATCAGAGATCACTGGTGTCCCACGGAGCTCCGGACGCTCCCAGTCTCATCTACTGCAGTAGGAATAATCATTTCAGTTACTTTTCGTAACCATTCATTTATCATTTCTCATTTCCAGTCAATACGGAGTTTGGAAACCACTAGGTAGTGCCAGACTTGTTAACAACTCCTATTAATCTCAGTCTCGTGTTCAATTCATCATTTAACCAACCATTGAGTGTAACTTTGGTTATCAATGCAAGGATTACTTTTGATGACATTACTTATATGATTATGCATTAGGATAACCCTAGTTAACACTTATGGAGGTATACCTATTACTAGTCCTAATTGACTCATAAGCGATATTAATTTCTATAAAATCCAAAACTCACTGGACTCGAATCGAGTCCTCCAATCGCGAGGACCGTTAGGTCCGAGCGATTGGCTAAATTTTCCTTACTATTAATAATTTGGTTAATCACTAAGCGTACACGCTTAATCCCGGAAATTCAGACTCAAAGTCACTTTTCCGAATATTTTCCATTGGGCCGGTTGACCTGGCCCAGGCCCGGTTAACCGGCAGTTGTAAAGGATAAATACTGAACAGTGTTTTCGTCAGGCTTTTTGGGCCTAACTCAACCGGGCCATAATGGCCGGTTAACCGGCCACACTGCAGAAACAGAACGTGAGTTCTGTTCTGCAGTGCAGTGAATGGGTTTTTCAACCCATTCATTTTTCCTCCTTTCTTAACCTGATTGACAATTAATTTAAGAACTTAAGAAAGCATTTTAAGGCTAAGCATCTAACTAATCTAATCATCTTTATCTCCATCCAATCCATTAAGTACATAGTTTAAGGAGGTTTTAAACCCCTAAAACTCCATTAACATGTGAATCATCATTTCTTTTCCATTAAAATCCATGCAAACTCATCTATAAACATAAACATATGTAGAACTTGCCTTAAATGAAACTTTGCTCTTTGTTTAACTTGGATTTAAGATAAAAATCCACCCTTTCCAAGCTTTAATTCCAACCAAACTCAAGAAAGTGATGAGGAAGATGAAGTAACAACTCCTCTTCACCCCACTTCACTTGAATCACCCTCTTGATGAAGAAACGAAGGAAGAAAGAAGAAGAAACGAAGAAGAACCGGCTGCTGCAAGGGCTGCTGGAGATGAATGACTCATTTGAGTTCATCATCTTATCTTATAAGCCCATTTTTGCATTCAACCCCCCTCAATTCTCTTTAATTCCATTTCAAGTCAAATCAAGGTCCATTTGATTCATTTCTCGTCAAATTCATTCAAGTCTTTTATGTAATTTGTCGTACTCATAAAGATACACATGCGAGTATCAATACTTTCCGAATTCGACAAAATACGTATAATTCCGTATTTATACATAATTCCGTCATTTGCTCGTTTAAGCTTCATGTCCCATTCAATTCCTTTCCAATACTATTTCATTAAGCCTAAATAACTCATAGTTAGGCTAATTCAATTCCATTTGGCGATAATTTCACCATTAGTGCATTTAAACCGGCTTAATTAGTCTTAAGTTCAATTAAGTAAAGTTAATTACGATTAACTCGGGACGGAGCCTAACACTCCACCAGATCCAAGCAAGGTGTCATGTTTTCTTTGCTAAACTAAGCATCTATTTACCCTTTATAGTTAGACAATTTTATTGCAATGTTTCTTATGGTTGTAATTTATTCCACAATTTTCCATTTGAGAACTGTACCATGCCGCACATTTGCTTCAAACATATGATTTTTAGTTGAACAGCTGTGTTGGGGCATCTTGCAATGCATTTGAAGTTGGTAAATTTGATGAAAACATTTTACAGTATTGCCTTACATTAGGTGATTGATGGTCTGCACTTTTGTCATTTGCAGATTGAAATTGTTAAATACAATAACAGACTAGCAAGGGATGATCTAAATGCAACTTTTGCTGACATACCTGCTCCACAATTGGAATGGGAGGAGATGCCATCGGCACCTGTACCTCGTCTAGATGGAGCTGCAATCCAGATTAAGAATCTTCTATATGTTTTTGCTGGATATGGTTCCATCAACCATGTGAGAACCTTTCACCTCTTAGAAATAGTTTCTGTTTCTCATAAATGAGTCTTGTATAATCTTCTATATACCCTTGCCTATAGTCTTCATTCTGATTTCTGCTCTTATACTATTTTCTATTTTATTCGCTTTGATGTGCTTGATATAATTACTTCATTTTTTAATTTTCTAATTACTTCCTTTTAATGGATTGAGTAAATGCAATGGCATCTTCTCCTGTTGAAGCCCTGTGATAGTGTATGTTCCCATTATCCCTGCTGTTATGCAAATTTCATAATGTCTGATAATTCTGTAGAAACTCAAACTTTCTTTCTTTTGAAGTTGACCCTTTTGAGTGTAGCTTTGAATGTGTTTCTGTTCATTGTACATTTTTCGGTACTGTGTTTGAAATTATCTTCTAGGCTTTATTCTTCATTTGAGGCAATATTTTAAGTGTAATTGGATTAAATGAATTTCCATTTTATTTGTGATTCAATTGTTGAGAGTCAGCTTAAGCGGAGTATAGATTAATTAAACCATGAGCCTGATCTTGCTTTGTCAATTCTATCACAAACCCATTAACTCCTAGCACTTCCAGAAGGTCAGAAACACTTGTATGTGTCATTAGACTCTACTACCAATGGGAATTTTCACCGACAGCATTAATAGTTGCTCAGGATTTGAAACCTAACCAATATGTGGTGATCTAAGACTTGTCTTGTGT
The DNA here is from genome assembly GCA_038049695.1 of Cinnamomum chago. Classification (NCBI taxonomy): domain Eukaryota; kingdom Viridiplantae; phylum Streptophyta; class Magnoliopsida; order Laurales; family Lauraceae; genus Cinnamomum; species Cinnamomum chago. The sequence continues at coordinate 19,948,287 of CP142462.1, read as the reverse complement.
TGTTGTTATTATTGTTATAGCACATTTAAAAAAAAAAATAGTAAAGGACTAGGATTAGAATGAGTCCAGGGTGAGAATTTATTTTGGGATCTAGAGATTTATTAAAGGCTTATATCAGTTTCTTAAGTACACAATACCGAAAAAAATCAATTACCCTGATATTAATGCTTTTTTGCAAATACTTGTCTATATCTTAGCATTTTAAGTATTAGTTTCAATTCTTTATATTTTTTTTTCTTTTTTTGCAATTTTCAAATTTGTTACAGCAGCATGATATTGTCCGCTTTGGTCCTCATGAGGATGGGTAAACTTCGGAGTTCTTATGTGATCTGGGCCTCATGGCTTTAAAACGCATCATGAGTTAAGATAGGATTTTAAATTATAAGCCCAGGGTCAGGACTTGGATATTTCCGATATGGGACTTGTGGTGTCCCTTGTATCATGGGTGTTCTTTGGCGGGTGATACACTGGATTTTAACCAGATCTGCAACCTTGGCCCAGGCCCGCTAGATCTCACAATATTTTTCCATCTTTAGAACTCTCAAGTTGCTAACCAATACACCCAAAATCCCTAGGCATTAAAGGTGAGGCAGGCTAGCTACTTAACACCCACCGTCGGGTGGGACACCGCCCGGACGTGAAGGAGACGACCCCACAAGATGCTACATGGAGCCTTTTTGCCCTGTGCACATGCACCCGCACACAAAACGCATCAGGGGGCCTTTTTTTTCCCTACGCGAATTCAAACTTGGGATGTGTTGACTCTAATACCATCTCAAGTTGCTAACTGATACACCCAAAATGCCTAGGCATCAAAGGTGTGGCAAACAACTACTTAACAAGAACTTCATTCTTCTATGATGTTTATTTGAGTGGACTTCTTTACTTTCTGTGGTCTTTATCCAAATCTGTGAATGTCCTCAGCATCCAAGCGATACTCTGTCCAAACCTGCCACTTGCTGAGCAACATCTTCTTTTCTATGAACACCCTATCACTGAATGATAAACTTTTCCTTCTAGCTATTCTATTTGGAGTTTGCATGTTAAACTGGTTCATGAAATGTATTACATGGAATGCATGAAAGAATTAATGCCATTGGGTTGATTGAATACTGTAATCAAATTCTGTCTATTGTTTCCATTGAACAATCAGCACAAAAAACTCAATGTTCTTACTTCAGGGACAAATATGTGATGTCTACTAAATGAACATAATGATTTTGTTATTCATATATTCCATAGGTACATTCTCATGTTGATATTTATAATTTTACGGACAACACATGGAGTGGAAGCTTCCCTATCCCAAAAGAAATGGCAAATTCACATCTTGGAATGGCATCAGATGGAAGATACATTTATGCAGTCACTGGACAATATGGTCCGCAATGTAGAGGGCCTACAGCTCGATGCTTTGTCTTGGACACAGAGACAAAACAATGGCAGGACTTGCCAACATTACCTGCCCCTAGGTAATCTAGTAATCTAGAGATACATGGTAGTACTGCCCGTTTTACTTGAAGTGCAATTTCCTATCATCTTTTGTTGCTTTTCAAACATACAGATTGTTTAGCATTGATTTTTTGTGGCCAATTAATATAATTTGTTGCATTGGAGTCTTTGTTTGTGCTTTTTTCAATCTATTTTTTATTGATATGGTCAAATGATATGCACTCCATATCACCCGCAAGTAGATGGCCCTGCCAAGGAAAACGGATAGGCCAAAGAGAAAACGGGTGGAAGTAGTAAGGTTAGATTTGAAGAAGTGCAACATATCCAAGGATTTGGCCCATGATAGGATGGAATGGAGAAATAGAATTCATGTAGCCAACCCCAACATAGTTGGGACAAGGCTTTGATGATGATGACGTCTTGGATCCTTAAAAGTCCTACTCTAAATATATTTGCCAGAATAATTTAAGACAATTATGCTTAACAATTTTTATTTTTATATTTCTTGATCAAAATGATTTCCTGTGTTCACTTCACATATTGATGCTTGATTAGTTCCTTATATACGTTAGTCCCTTCTTAAGCCTCAAAGCTTTTCTTTTGATATAGTTCTCAAGGTGTTTCATTAAATGTGTTCTTCTTGGATGGTAAGGCTCATTAACTTATACTCCAATTATTTATATTGAAGAATAAGGAAAAGTAAATATAATAGTGAAACTGATGGGAGATAAATCTCACGTGCTAGATTTATCTTGTCACTGCATCAATCTTGTTTGCATTATCCTCATCAAGCTATCTATTTGTGATATTGTTGCTTCCAGAGCAGAGTATTGTATTGATTCACTATCTGATCTTCAGTTTTGATCAAATCATCTCCCATGCTCTCTTATTGTACTTCACAACATCAATTAACCATATCCAAACCTTCCAAGAAGAGCATCATCCTCATTTTATTTGCCTCATTAACATCTCCATCATGGTTTTAAAACTTGAACTCAGTGGAGACATGGCTGAGTCGGATCGAGTCACACCTTGGAGCCCTAAAACATTTAATATTTCGAAAAAATTATAGAACAATCTTTAAAAAATAAAAAATGGTGTTTTATGAATCTAAAATCTTAAGAAATTTTTTTTTCATTTAGAATGAATTTAAGTGGTAATAAGTGGCTGCATTTGTTCTTTACTAACCTCTCATATCTTCTCACAATATTAAAGTGTAACAAAATAAATTGAGAGATCAAAATTTCCCTTTTTCAAAGAAATCTGCTGGAGAGTGACTCAAGGGGCCAACTCAACTAGGTAGGTGTCGAGTCCAAGTCAATTCAGACTCGGCTCATATATAAAACCAGGACCCCAACTCTATACTAACTTCTAACGTAATTTATTCTTTCTTTTATAGGGTGGAAGTTTTGATGGCCACCAATAATATTGCAATTTATTATCACTTAAAAGGAAAGATTATGTTCTTTGTTTGAAATGATCTACTATGAATCTACTTAAGTGCCCCATAATGAGAAAGAGCTGTAATTATATGATTATTTAGTATCAATGCTATCTGTCGATGCTCATCTATGTGACCTAGCTAGTTAGATAGATGTCTTTCTTTCTTATAGGACCAGTTTAGGGACTATTCTTAGCTCCTCGTAGTTTTCTTCATTTTTGGTGGTTGTGAGAGGTTGTCTGATAAATGTTGCAAGGCTGACTTATTTTGGTTGTTCTATTGATCTTTTATTGACTACTAATATTTTTGTTCTCAGTAGAAAAATATATGTTGGTTTTTATTCAAGCTTAGTTGGAGCTTTAAGTTTTTGCTTATATTTTCTTTGCATGGAATGTGTTTTGCTTGACAAACACTTGACTTCCCTGATGTTTTCTCCATGTTATAGTTAATTCCTGCAATTTCCTTTGGTACATCTGGACTACTATTAGGTTTTAAACTGGTTGTAGAATTCTATACTTATAGAAAGAAGTTCATTGTCCAGATATGCTCCTGCAACCCAGTTTTGGAGAGGCAGACTGCATGTGATGGGTGGCAGCAAGGAGAATCGCTATGACCCTGGATTAGAGCATTGGAGTCTTGCAGTAAAGGATGGAAAAGCTTTGGAGAAAGAGTGGCGATCTGAAATTCCCATTCCTCGTGGTGGGCCTCATAGGTTTGTGTCCTACTTTGACCATTTTCAGTGATCTGTTAAGAGTTTTTATGGTTAAGAAAACAAAACAAAAACAACAATAGCAGTGGTGATGATAAATCTAGGGCAGCCAGGGAAAAGCCAGATACATGACATGATTCTGCAAGAGTTCAAGTTATTGTTGTTCCTTCCATTTTTCACCCATTTAATCATATAGGCATAGTTGAAAGGTGAAGATTAGCAATTGCCATTAATTCCATGCCAAGCTTGTTCATCTTGTATTCATTTATGCAGCCAGAGTTTTCTGGCGTGTTCAATCATTATGTGTGTCTAATGAAAGGATTCAACTTTGGAAATATTCGTAATGCCAAAAAAATAAAAAAGAACACATACACATTGGAAAGTCAAGGCATTGATCAAATGCCTTGAACAGTTAAGAATTCAATTCAAATAAGCTTTTTGATTAATAGAGTTTTGTGTCAATTTTAGCTAATTAGAGGCCTATTTATTCAGATCATAGTTGTTAAAAATTGATCCAGATAGCTTCGATCATACAAATGAAATCTTGTATCCATGCTTTTGTTGTCTGGTTGAAAACCCAATTGCTAGATATTGTTGAATTTGTGATTAAAATGACAATGCTTAGAAGCCTCCTTCCTGCCTTTAAGATTCAATCTCTAGCCTGACCCTGAAATCTGAGATACTTGGTAAGACTTTCCCAGATCCTGAAAAGGAGACACATGCTTATTACTTGTTGCTTCAATTAATGAAGAAACTCTATATATAAAAAGGCTTTTCTTACATGGGACAGTCTTATCAGCTCTCAGGAGGAAGCCAGATCAACTTTTCCCTTTTTAGTCATTTTATACATTGGCGAAGGTAAACAAAGTTTCTAAAGGTTTCAACTTCAATAAAAATAATATTAATAAATTGACGTAATTTTCTCAGTCAGCAGTATTGCTCTTCAGATTTGCTTTCACATTGCCCTTGTAGCAAGCTTTGTCATGAGAAAATTGTATGTCACTTTCTATCTGTTTACTTGTATTTTCTTTGGTTGTAATGAGAAAATTGATTCTGATCCATCATCATCAAAGCCTAATACCATCTGAGCAGGCTGTGTGGGTTCTACTTTTCAACTCGACCAAACTTAAAGCCATGTTTCTAAGTATAATGAATCCTGTTGTTTCTTCATTTGATATTCTGTATACAACTGATGCAACTTCCTTAGTGTCATTTAGAAGTACCACTGGTGTGACACATTTTCAAAAAGACTTAAAAATAACAACATCAATAGAGACCGTCTTCTTGTTATTGTATTGTTTGCATAGTTTGTAAAGGCCCCTTCATTGATTAGCATATAATAGTACATGATGCTATGTTCCTGATTTTGAACTAACAGATCTTGCGTTGTGGTTGATGACCGTCTTTTTGTTATTGGTGGTCAAGAAGGTGATTTTATGGCCAAACCTGGATCGCCTATTTTTAAGTGCTCTCGAAGGCATGAGGTGAGCTGGCTGATTTCTTGGTTTTCATCACATTAATATTCATTAAATGTCTAAATCCATAGTAGTGAGTTTATAACCCATTAGCTTTTAGGTAGTTCTTTGTACATTTAATTACTTTTTTCACCTTTTTGTGGAGCTTCTATTTTATCATGCTTCTTGGATTTTACCTTCTTTACCGAAATTACTTCATTACTTGAGTCCCCAAAAATTCCAAGCTTTATGTAAGATGTTGACTTCCTTCGCTGTGTTCCCTTGTAGTTATATAGAGAATAATCAAATATAATACAGTTTCTCAGCAAGTCTGATACAACTGACGTATCCCACTACAAAGTTTAAAGAGATTCCTTGTAGAAATGAGCAAGCAATTATATACAAGAATTCTTTTTTTTTAATCTGTGGTGGATGAGCCATTTATATCAAAAATTTGGAACAGATGACTCATCTAATTGTGATTTTCAGGTTAAAAGTAGGAGAGAAACATCTCATTCTTCAACAGTTTCCTATAGATTGTGTCTGGAAGACTTAAATAAATACAGAAACTGGAAATGAGATATGTTGATGTTTTTGAAGGAAACAGATTCCTTCTAATTGTGATCCTTCAAAATTTGTAAAAGAACAGTAATTCTATGACGGTATTGTAACTTGTTTACAGGTGGCGGTAAGTCTAGGACAAAGCATGCTGAAGAATAGAATTTACCAAGTGCACATTATATTACACTTGATTTTATTCCAGAAATTCCAAGCGGTGAAATGTTCCAGATCTATCTTCATTGCTTGTATGTGAAAATCAAATTACTTGGGAGCTGACAGCGACAATTAATTAATACCATTTAGTAAGAATTTCTGCTATGACAAGATAACGGGAAATCTCCAAGTTTTGACCATGATCAATTATCTTCTATCATCTATCTAACCTTATGGTGGGGGTGCCATAGTAGTCAATTCCATTTCGTTTCGGCCAGAATGGCCAGAATTTCTCGTTCCGGTCCTTTTGCCAAAACGAAATGGGGGTCAAAACATTCCAGTTCGAATTCTAGTCCATTCTGGCCCATTTAGGCCCATTCCGTTCTATTCCAGTCCATTTTGGTTTGTAGCACAATTTTCACTAATTTTTTATTTTTTGCTCAATATCCATATCAAGAAACATGGATATTTTATTTTTATTTTTATTTTTCTATTTTTAACATATATGTATATATATATATATTTATTATTATTCCAAAATGTTACTCCGAAAAGTTTTGATGAAATTCGAAATACCGAAATATTCCGTCTTCGAGGCTAGGCGGAAATGACAATCAAAACGGAATTGACTACTATGGGGGCTGCTCATGGGCTGGGCCAGCCCACTTTGAGTTGTGTGGGCCTTAGGTTTTAGTGCTTGGGTTGGGCCTGAATCTAAGATTTGGGCCTCTTTAATAATTGAGTCGTGCTTGGATTCAGTGATAAAAAGACTGAACCAGGCTAGGCTCCCCCATCAAGAGATATAGCCCTATTGGATTTTAGGGTTTCTGCTAGAGATACTGGAGCATTCCTAAACGTAGATGTATTACACAATTGTAACTGTCTAAGATATGTTTATTTTTTTACTGCTGTTTTACAGTTGTATTTGAATTTACGACTTAGATTTGAATTTAAGATTTGTCATTTTCTATTGTTAGTATTAATCAGGCTATATTGAGCTTGGATCCAATTGACTAAATGCGCAGGCTCGGACCTTACATGTTTGAGGCGGGCTGGCTTAGGGCAGGCACTCACGGCCTGTGCCGGTCTTGGGACAGATATGGAGCTGTATTTCTGAAATGATCAGGTTGGGCATAGATATGCCTTAGCTTGGCCCGACCTGGCCCACTAACACCCCTACTTATAGGAAGAAGTGGTAAAGACAGTTGAAATCAAACTGTAAACCTCGCAGGTTTTAAGTAGTGAGGATCCTCTCAAGATTGTTGCAGATGTTCATTTTGTTGGTAATTTGGGTTCTCCTACAGAGTGCCTGGTCTACGCATTATGAACACATGATATTTTATGGAGTAAAGTTTGAATTGTTTCATATTCATGCTTTTGGAATTTATGTTATCCTTAACCTTGAAGTGAATGATCGTGGAAAGAGCATTGATGAGAAACAGTGTTCCTTTACATTTGCAATTCACAAATCACATGGTCCTGCTTTGTGACTTTCTTCTTCTAATAAATTTGGATTTGTTATCTTAAATTGTAATTCAATAATAGTAACACTTTGGGATCTTAAGTTATCAGGTTGGTTTGCTATGTTCATTTCCTTTTACATGTTTTCTTCCTTGTGCTCCTCAATAGACTGCAGTTTCCATATTCTCTTCTTCCTTGTTTCAGGTTCAATATGGCGATGTTTACATGCTAGATGACGAGATGAAGTGGAAAACTTTGCCTCCAATGCCAAAGCCCAATTCTCACATAGAGTTTGCATGGGTTGTCGTCAACAATTCCATTGTCATTGTGGGTGGCACAACTTTAAAGCATCCTGTGACCAAAAAGATGGTTCTGGTTGGAGAAGTGTTCCGGTTTCGTTTAGATAAAATGGTATCAATCCATTCCGATCTATATACTTTCACTACAATTGCCAGAGAGTGAAATCTATGATTTTATTTTGATAGTATTTCTGATATTTATTATAGAGATAGAACTAGGTTGCTTTAGAGTTGTATTTAATGTACTTGTCTATTTGCATTGCTATGCGCTTTCCTAGTAGGCGTTGGGGCCCATTTAGAAGCTAGGACCTGATTTATTTATTTTTTATCGGTAACAGTAACTTTTATTGAAACAGGAAGAGATTACATAGAGAGAATAAAAGGAAAGGGAAAATGAAACAATGGGAGGAAAGTATTTCTAAAGCTACTAGAATGCAGGCTGCTCATCATCTCACAAAGGCATTTCATTGATTGCTCAACCTCTTTCAAATGATTATAAAAAGTAAACTTTATCTGGGAATCTGAATGAAGATTTTGAAGATAAAGTTGTTGGAAATAAAGGAAGGATAAATTACCATGTGATGGGAATGTGGACCTGCATTGCAGGTAGTGTAAGAAGTGTTCTTCCCATGGTTTCTTAACAGGCCCTTTGTGAGTGAAATTCTCTTTCAAGACTTCTGCCAAATGCAAGTATGACTATCACTCTTAAATGTTAGTGCATGTTTGTTATACAGGAATGGTCAGTTATTGGGAGGATGCCTTGCCGTGTCAAAACTACTCTAGTGGGATTCTGGGATGGATGGCTCTACTTTACGTCGGGACAGCGTGACAGGGGACCAGATGATCCTTCACCCAGGCAAGTCATTGGAAGTAAGTGGAGAACTCAGTTGAAATTTTGATCCTCTTTTTGTACCTGGCTTGTATTCATTTGAAGTATGTTGTTATTATTATTATAATTAATTCTTTTTTGACATAAGCAGCAGGCTTCAGATTTTGTTTTTCAAATTGTAAGGATTATAAAATATGTGTCTACTAAAATCTAGTAAGATGAGCTTTCCTTCTTGACAGTGTGAAGTCCATATTAAAATGGCATCTGTGGCATGTTAAGATCCCCAAAATATCAGCCCCATTTTGTGATTCTAGTTTGTGGTTTGGCCAATGTGAGAGAACTTAGATTTTGATGGATCATGACTTGTGTGATGCGTTGATGGGCCACCAAACAGTGGTGCGAGATGGTTTGGCAAAATCCAGAATGTTGATTTGATGGACCCACTGTGATAGAAGATTACACAAACATCTTCCTGATTGGCTTGGATGATGAAAGCCTAGGATCCCAATGTTTATCCACATTTCTCCATTTCTGTTTCATGGGAAACACTGTTTTTTTGTCTAATCCTAGCTACAGTTCCTACTTGAAAGATTTTTGGGGCATCCTGCATCCATGCTAGTGACCATCGGATAAATGGAAGCATGGATACATTGACCCACTTGCAGAATGGCTCATCAATTGGGCTGATGGTTCAAGACACTATACACAACTTAATGCATGAACTATGAAGAAAAATATACATATCCAAAAGTACCCTAGCACAAAGACCGAATGGGGGGCAACTGGTACTCTTCAGTCTTTGGAGCAGCCATTCATGGATCATAGGGTTCATTGTTTCATCAGTTTCACGGCACCAAAGGGCCTCAAGATTTGTGTGAGGCCCCAACTGGGCCAACCAACAGTACCTGACTAGAGGAGCCAATGTTCCGGTTAGGTTGAGTACCATAGGCTACCAATATGGGCCCCACCCAAACTCACGTATAGAACATGTTGGAAATGTCAAAATGAAACCAATCTGGAAGTTAAAAAAGGATCATGCCTAACCCTCATGAGATCTTAACTAACCGGTTGGGTTGGCAGTTTAGAGTGCAATTAGTTGAGTTGGTGGTCTTGACAGCTTGTGCCCGTCTCACACAGTGATTAATCTGCTTATCACCAGCCACTCCACATTTGTTTTAATCCCGTTCTATAGTGTGCACAATTCCCACAAAATGTGGCATCTTAAGATGTTTCTGTAGCCAAGTAGAATGGAAGAACTGGGGCTTATCCAGATCTTTGTGAACCAAGTGCACAAAAATCGGAGTGCCCTATACGGATCTTTGTGAACCAAATGCACAAAAATTGGCCGAGTGGTCGAGACCACGGATGCTCCCTCTTCCGGAGCTAAAAGTCTTGGTATCAACCACAGTTCCCCCTCTTCAGGAACCAAAGGTTGAGTCCACTTGTGCTACCATCTTGGAGCCACAGGGGTTTTATCCAACTTCTCTCTAGCCCGAAGGAATTAGTCCAGCCCAAAAGGTTCGTTAGCTAAAAAAAAAAAGAAAAAACGGTTTTCCCCTATGTTTGGATAACATGTGTTTGTTACCTGAAAGTCCCAATTTTTTGCTCATTACAAAAACCATTTGCAGGTGTATTGGGTAGTTAGATTAATGGGTAAACTGAGTGCAGGGTACCAAGTTCGAAGGATTCAAATGGCACCTAAAAATTTATAGACAAAAAGACACTATTTGACCTGGATTTCAAGAGATAGGATTTCTTCTTTGAAACCCAAGCTTTGTCCATCAAACTGTGTTCAAGTATTTCGAGAGGCAGGTGGATCTCACTTTCACAATCAGACAGGGTTGGACCAATACCCGTGCCTGATCACAGTTTTAATCATTGCACCAACTTTGCAGTATAATAATTCTACCACAGCCTTTACATTGCAGGCAGAACTACAATGCAGCAATGTTAAACACAAAGATGGGGGCCACCTTTCAAAAATCTAAACCATTTATCAGCTCGAACACTTTTCAGTGGCCAACTATTGGACTGATGACTTATTTTTACAAACGAGGGACTCCTTACCTTCAAATCTAGAAAGAAAAGAAGTAGATCATGTGTTCAAGATTTGGTCAAACTAACGGTGGCCATCTTACTGATTTGAGTGAAAATTTATATATTGATCCCTACAATAGGTGCTGATATGTATATACAAGCGGTTTGGATTTTTGAATGGTGGGCCCCCACCCATGTGAGTAGCTAGGATTCTGCATTGTAGTTCTGCCCTTGAATTCCAGAGTTCACAAAGCAAAAACACGCCCAGACCATTTATGCATTCCTACATCATACAGAATAGCATGCCAATTGGGGGGATTTTGAAACAACATTTATACACAAGTTATCATGATACGTGTTCATTTCCACAGTAAAACAACCTGCATTCACTTCAATAGGTACACAGAAGGAACTGTAAGACTTGGATACATTTGCCATGTTACATTCAGTAATGGCATCAACAGTTGTGTCCATCACCAAGCCGGTGCACCACTCTAATTGCAAGTAATCTGACGATAACCTATCTACAAAATTGATGATAATAAGTCAAGTCACTAACATATTAAGAGGCATTAAAATGAGGAATAGTTCAGATATCTATAGAGGTACAAAGTAAATCTAAAGTGGAAACTAGTTGTGCTTGGAGATTTTTATTACACAGATGAGCAGTGAATGATAAATAGCATGAACATTTTATTTTATCAGTACTAAATTAGAAAAAAAAAAAAAAAAGATGTGATGATTCAATTACACAAGAAAAATGACATGTTCTTCCAATCCCTCACCAGATTTACTAAACCTTGAAGGCCTCATCACTTCATCAGGACAAAAGCATGACTGCGGATGCAGGAACATATACATTCCAGAAAAACATTTAATAACTCACGCCAAACTGTAAACGACCATGGTTACAATTACTAATCTCGTTCTCCACAGTTTCTTGCCTCATAAAATATCAGAGGATTTTTTTATTTTTATTTTACTTTGAATGGTAATTATCAGAGGGTTTTCCAAATTACAGGTTTTTCTCAAGCAATATTCTCAATCTCAGAGTTCAACAATAAGAGGTCTCTTCTTAAGTCAACAGAAAAATGCACAGATCTTATCTATTGCCCTCGCTCATTTTATAGATGCCAGACAAGCGGATAGTACAATAGAGTTGAATGCTACATATAGCCATGACGAGAGAGATCCCAAGTCAAACTGATTGGCAGTCTACAGGTTTTTCTACAAGAGATGGATGGGTGTGAAGCCTATTATATATGCATCTTCTTTTCCTTCTCTTGTCATTCCGGCTGTTGTTAAGTTTGCTTCGTTGGTATTTGCTACTAAATTATTGTTTACCTGACGATACTGGAATCATAGGCTCCAAAATCAAGGTCAGTGGGTTATTTTCAGTGGAGATAGAAATTTAGATCTTCATTAATCTGGACATTTAGATCTTTTCATTAATCTGGACTATCTGTGGACAGCAAACAGCCTGACATTTTCAGGACCTTAGATGTGTGGACTGAACTAATCATCAAACTTCTTATTTTTTGAGGCTTCCTATTATAGGATCTCAATGTCGTATATAGCGCAGTTTCTGAGGTGAGCAACAGCAGTCTGGATGAGAATTTCTAAACTTAACCTGAGCATACTGAGGAATTGATAGAGAACATAAAAATTATCAATCGTTTCACTGCTGTTGGATTAGTTTCTGGAATCAGTTCCCGGTTGAATTTAGAGTTACCCGTCCCAGCCCACTTGATCTGGACAGAATTTCCAACTCTTTTGGATCATTCAGAAATAGTTATGGGCCTCGCAAGATTACGGGCTGTAACAGTTTAGTTTTTGCAGAATTTATAGGGATCCGTTGAATACTAAAATGTGTTTAGTAATTTTATGGCCTAGACCAGTCCTGATTGATCTGCAATTGTCTTGGATCAATCCCTTTGTTTACATTAAAACACCTCACTGATCTCTGTATCACTTCAACCTCTCCATATACAGCATCACATGCTTCTGCAAATGTGTAATTAGGAGGTCCTCTTTTTTACTTTAGAACCACAGAACATTTTGGCCCTCATTACTTCTGTAAAAGAAACTCCTAGTCCTATGGCCTAGTCATACAGGGGGATGAGGGATCACCCTGATGTAATATCAGGCTTTTGAAGATCTACATAAGACCTTATTCACTAAAACCAAGAATGAAAAGTATCCTAACCTATATAGAGATTTCTTCTAGAAGGGGAATGAGACTGTCGATCTCACTTTGGTGATTGCTGGACACTTTCAAGGGATAAATGACAGCAGTTCTGAAAACAAATATGATTTCTTTGTTTCGTCAGGTGGTAGTATGTATGACTATTAGGACCTTCTCAAATCTAAAGCAATGAATTCTAATGAAGAAGAGGTTAACATGTTATTAGCAGTTGCCTAGAGCTTGGTTGCATGGAAATAATGAAGCAGAGGTAAACATGTTTAGTTGTTGGCTAGAGCTTGCCTTCATGGGGGTGATTAGAGTGGAGGATTCTCTCAACAATTCAATGGGTTAGCAACTTAATATGGACATCCTTTGTCCATAGCAGCTGTCAATGTGAGAAAGTAGCAAGTTTTCAGCTAGAGCTGGTTCTGGATGAGGCAAATATTGTGGCAAGTTTAATAGCTAAGGATGGGTTAGTTGAGTTCACTTAGTTGACCATCCCTCATTAAAGCTGATTTTTCTTATTTGGATGTACTATTAGTTTGTTTACTAATAAAATAGCTTCTTTAACTCTTCAAAAAAATAATAAACTGTTTAAGGTGGAAGTGGGCCTTGATTCATTAGGAGTTTAAGGGTGGCCAATGCTTCTCACTTACAGCTGGAGGAATTGGTTCATCGTTTCTTCTGCATTAAATGTCATATTATTATTATTATTGTTGTTGTTGTTGGTGGTGGTGGTAGACTTGAACCCACAACCTCAAGGTGCAATATCAAGCACTATTGGTGCGGTCATCTTACTAGAGATAGGAAGGCAAAATAACTTAAATTATTTGGTACATTGATGTATAGGGATTTCAATGATGCCAAAGCATTCTTATTGCTGTTAGTGAAGATGGGTGTGGCAATGTGTAAAGGTGGCTCTTTGTGCTACAATATGGACTTCTGGCATTCCATTCCTAACACAAAGGATAGCTGATTAAATAGATGAAAATCCATCATTCAGTGCCAAATGACGCGTATTGGCTAGCTTAACAGCCATTTTTTTTATATACTTCCAGCTGGTTGGTGTTTGATCTGTTTAATCCGGTGTTCCCAATTTGTTGTATTTTTGTTGCTAGTTAATAAAACGTGTTACCTTTCATTAGACACGCAAGAAAAAAAAAAAAAAAAAAAGTTCAACACACAGCCTTGTTCAATTCATTTTTTGAATAAAAACAACCTCCAAAAGCTCTGTATGTCACCATGGCAATTACAGAGCCTGCATGGCAAGCAAATTGGTTGCAACTAGTTTTTGTTTTTTATGATCTAGAATTGGTTCTAAATAAATGCCATTACCATTTGACTGGTCACAGAAGTGTGAAACTGAAACGTAACTTTGTATAGTCCCGTAAAAGGATTTTCTTTGAGATTACAAAGCAATTCCAATAGAACACCAATTCATTATAAATTTCACTCAGAAGGAAAACTTTTGGATTCATAAGGCAATACCTGATTTATGTCGGACATGTGCAATCAAGACAGAAAATGCTACTATAGACTTGGTTGCCTTCGTAAGATGGTATCAGATATGAAGGTCAGACCGTTCTGTAAGAAAAAGAACTTCTTCAAGATACTTTGACTAAAAGATATTAATACAAGAAATCCCGACTGAGAGAGTGAAATTACCTTTCTATTTCAAAAGAGGAGCATAAGGAGCAGGGCAAGGAGATATAGTGAGATCAGGTAGTTGGCTAATTAATTCAACTGTAGCTTGAAGACATGCATTCAGCATTTTCTTTTCTAATTTTAAAAGCTGGACTGCGACTCTTCTTTTTGGGTCCAAATTACAATCTGCTAACTGATTATTCACAAAATGAGAAGTGTAAGAATGAAAACATCAATTGCCCCACTGGAACAGAAGAAAACTCTGTTATTTAACATTACCAAAGCATCATCTTCAGAAAAGCTTGTAGGGTATCCAGAGAGCCGAGCCTTGAAATAGTCAGATAGTTGGTCCAGAACTGCCCGTTCCATACATGCGCTCACCTGTTGGAATTCATACATTATAGAAGTTGTGCACAGCCCTGAACTTTAAATGACATTTTTAAACATTGAACAAACTGCATCACAAAAAATGCTTTCCCATTCTACACAATAAATCTAATACACCTCTTAACTAATCAAAAATGACCAGCTCCCCGTCTGTAGTAAATGAGTTTTATCTGGTGAAGAATGAAAGCCACTTTAACAAATAAGAATGAAAGCACAGACAATAAATTGGTGAAGCTAAGAACCTTTTAGGACTTCGGCAGATGACAAGTTCTGATCAATTAAGGTGTCATTTGGCAAATCTAATTCCTGGGTCTATTTTCCTTAAACTGATCCAAACAACCCTTGAAAATTATTTTTGCAAAATAGGTTGTTTAACTATTTCAGCTTAACTTGTTGGTAACCACAGTGGTGATCAAGATTGCCCCACAAAATAAAGAAGAGATAAAAAACAATTAGCAAACACTTCGATGAAGGCGGCAATCAAATTTTATAAGAAATTTAACTTTTTTTCAAGAAACAGACGACAAATGCACCTGTAATAAGCTCTTATTTGTATGTTTTACGAAACAGGCCTTTTTAATTAGATCTATTCGAATCAGACATACTACATGTTTTACCACCCAGCCTATTTGCAAAATACTCTAATTGAACAGATTCCTTTCAAATAGATTTGTTTGAAGAATGAGCTCTATCAGGAAGCATTTATAAAATTTTGGCGAAGATTTTGACGGGAAGATTGAAAAAGGTTATGCCCTCTATCATCTCCCACTTGCAGGCTGCTTTTATTAATGGGAGGCAGATTTTGGATGGGATTCTTATTGCTAACGAATGCATTCATTCTAGGCCTAGATAAGGAGCCAGGTACTTTGTGCAAGCTTGACTTGGAGAAGGCTTATGATAGAGTAGACTGAGGATTCCTATTTTATTTAATGGGACGTATGGGCTTTGGAGCCAAATGGCAGATTTGGATGTTGGAATGCCTTTCTTCCGCTAGATTCTTCATCCTGATTAACGGTTCCCTGAAAGTTTTTTTTTTCTAGCTCAAAGGGGTCTTCGCCAGGGTGATCCCCTATCCCCATTTTTATTCACAATTGTAAGTGAAGCTCTTAGTAGGATGATTTCGGCAGCGGGCAAGGCTAATCTCATTATCGGCTTCAAGCCGGCAACCAATGGTCCGATGATCACTCATCTTCAATTCGCGGATGACACAGTTATTTTCTATGCAGCAAAAGAGGATCAAATCAAGAATGTGGTTGCCATCTAAAGATGTTTTGAAGCAGTCTTGGGTCTCAAGGTGAATTTTTTTAGGAGTGCGATTGTTGGCATTTCGGTGGCGGAGCCTTTCCTCGAGGGGTTTGCTAACATCATGGGGTGCAAAGTGGCCCCTTTTCCGATTTCATATCTTGGTTTACCTCTTTGCTTGGGAGTGCTCCTAAATCGATATGGAATCCAGTTGTGGAAAGAATGGAACAAAGATTGGCTTCTTGGAAAGCAAGATATTTGTCTTTTGGGGGTAGAATTACTCTAATTCAGTCAACTCTGGCCAACCTCCCGATATATTTTATGTCAATCTTCAAATGTCGGTGTCGATTATCAAGCGCATTGAGAAACTGGAAAGGGATTTCTTGTGGCAAGGCAAAAGTGATAAGAAAAAGTTTCACCTAGTTGATTGGAATTCTGTTTGTAAGCCTAAGAAGGAAGGAGGCCTTGGCTTTAGGCCCTTAAGGCTAATGAATCAAGCTCTCTTGGGTAAATGGTTATGGCGTACAGAGGAAATATCTGATAGTCTATGGAGGTGTATTCTATTAGCAAAATATGGTGTGAGAAGAAATGGTTGGGATATTTCTGGACCATCTTATAGATCCTCTGGAGTGTGGAGCTGCATTCTTTCTGTCAAAGATTTGTTTGCCATGCATATCAGATATAAGATTGGCTCTGGTGAAGAGGTCCTTTTTTTTGGATTGATGTTTGGATGGGGGATAGGCCGCTATCAGTCGAATTCCCAGATTTATTTAGATGTGCTTCTAATAAATTGGCTAAGGTTAAAGACTACATGGTCACAAATAACAATCGAGTTTCTTGGGACCCGATATTTAGAAGAAATTTGCGGGAATCTGAAGTGGAAAATCTATTTTGCCTTCTTCAAAGGTTAGATCACATCTTCATTCCACAAGAGGGGAGTGACTGCAGAGTGTGGATCCTGTCTCAAGATGGGGTTTTCTCGGTTTCTTTGTTCTTCTCAACCCCGTCGACCAACTTCAATTCCAAGAACCAGTTTGAATACTTGTGGAAATCTAAGGTTCCTCCTAGGGTGATTGCTCTTGGGTGGTTAGTGCTTCGAGGCAGTGTTCTCACTCTGGACAACCTTCGCAAGCGTAGAGTGCTGGTGATCAATGCTTTTCCACTTTGTCTCTCTGCTGAGGAATCAGTGGATCACCTCCTTCAATGTGCAATGGCCCAAGATATTTGGAACCTGCTCCTTAGTAGCTTTGACTATAGTTGGGTTCTTCCTTTGTCATACATGATCTTTTTGAAGCTTTAGATGTTTGGGTCAGGGTCTTCCAAAAGAAAGCTACTATGGCAGGCTTCCTTTTTGCGACTATTTGGGCTATTTGGAAAGAAAGAAAACGGCGAAGCTTTGAAGGAAAATCCTCCTCTACATTGGTTGTCTTCAACATATCAAAATTTCATGTTGCTTCGTGGGTTTCGGTCCTCCAAAAGTTTTGGGGAATGTCTATTGATGTAATCTTACGTAGCTGGAGAGAGGTGACTTCTTAACTTTTTGGGGTACCTTGGGTTTAGAGTTGAGGCCTTTAGGCTTCGGAGAGGTTTTTGTTCCCTTCCCCTCTCATTTGTATTTTCCTGTCTTTTTGGTATTTTTCATTGCTTTCCAATGTATTTCTTTTGTACTGCCAAGCTTTTGATTAATACAAGTTACTATTCAAAAAAAAAAAAAAAAAAGAATAAGCTCTATGCCAAACAGATTAGATTTGCCAAATGAGCCCTAAAATATATCTGATGAAGACGGTAAGGCTTTATTGCATAAAAACCGAAGCATTCGAAATTCAGTTCATGTTGTCAGAAGATACAGTAGTTGAGTGCACATGCATTGCAAAGATCCATTAAATAAACCTACACTGAGAAATGACAAAAACAGCTTCTCCAGTATCAAAATAGTTGGGAGTGCATACCCTCACTCATTCAATGGACAGCTTGGAGATTTAATTTATCAAAATAAAAAATGAATTCAAAAACAATTCAAAGTAGATGAACTTACTGGGCATACAGGGCCTTGAGAAGATATAACCGACTGCATCTCAGATGGATCAGTAACATAGCCTAAACGTAGATAAGGAAGCATATCTGAAACTGCTTCCTTTTCTCTTCCAACGTACACCTGTGGATGGGGCATCTAACGCTAAGCAAAATATACAAGCAAATGTGACACAAAATGGTAAAAGAAATAATTTTCATACATGAAAAACTTGGACAGTTAATCTTCCATTTCTTTGAGCAACCATTCTCTTGTCCTGATACTGAGGATCCTCAGTATTCAAGGATGCCTAGATCAAGAAGTAGATACATGAGAATAAGAAACTATAAACAAAATAAGCTGGCAAAGTAAGTTGCAAAAGAGATCAGGAAACAAAGATTTCACCTCAACCACTATTCGATCAAAGGGATTATCTTCATCAACAAAACCATAGTTCAGAAGCAGCCTCGAATTTGGTTGTGGTCCACACCTACACAATCTATCGATTTTACAATGTTTGCGTATAAAAAAAAAAAAAAACTTAGCCCATTTGCAGTGCAGAAGTAAGCAAAATGCCCACATAAGAGGTGTAAGAAAACTCCAGTTTTTGGATTCATACAGATAACTATTACGGTTGAAAATAAACCATTACCAGACAACAATTGAGTCCCCGGCTTTATAAGGACGATCTACGACAAGTTGAACAGAACCATCTACAGCAGTCAGCATTGCCTTGCAGCTGCTTTTATAAGCCAGCAGAGGAGGCCCTAGAGGAACTAAAGCAAATCTTCGTGCCAAAGTGACTTTCTGATTACATCAAAACCTACAAATCAGAGCTTTCAAAGAGTAGACGACACAGCATGTTTTTTAACCAAATAACAAGATGAACAACAATATAGAAAGCAATCACTACAGCACCTTACATTACTAAATGCATCTGAAAGGGAATTCTAAGAAGATTGTATTAGCAAATATGCCTCAGTTTCAACCATGATCTCCCCTATGTTAACCACACTCCTAACTGGGTTAAGTGTAAAATCAGGCCATATCCGTCTGTATAAATGATAAAACTGCCATTTCTTTAGAGTTACAAAAGTTAAATTTTGTAGCAATCCAATATGAACATCAAGTTGGACCAGCATGGTTGCTTAGAAATTGGCATCATATATGTGTAATGTGTCTACCATCATAAGATTTTATAGCTCATTATGTGAAGGTCCATTACATTTTTGTTAAATGGCGCATCAATTGTAGATTTTACATGCAACAAATTGAGAAGGCCAAGTAGATAAATGTTTAAAAGTTAGAACATGGTTAAAGAACAATAAGGATGTCTTCAATATTTTCTTTTTCTTTTCTTTTTTTGTCAGCATAAATTTTAATAAAAAGGGACGAAATAGAACATCTTAGTACATCACCACATATACAAGAACTTACACAATCAGTCAGTGACAATTTGCCACTAGATGAATAGAGGAATAAATAAAACTTCAATTATTCTGTTTGAAGGTCAGAAAAAGGTAAGACATACGCCAAAAAGAGGAGAGAAGAGAGGTGGGGTGGAAAGAAAGAAACATGCTGTTGTTTAAAACTAAGAAAAACAATGTCTTGCTATACCTGCAACAGATGTACGCAAAAAAATGCGCTTCGAAAAGATAGGGTATACCATATTGCCATTAGCACACTATGGGAACCATACAAGCATGGTTCTAAAATTCATCCGGCACAGAGAAGACTTATTTCAGTTAACTCAGCGTCGGTCGGTCAAAATGAGCACCTGCCCATACAAGGTATATACGCCAATTTCAGTCAATTTTGGATAAGTCATTGGCAACTTGTCCCAACTCATCTGGAATTGACCAGCACTCGCTAAGCGACTCCAATTGTGACTCGTCCAATAAAGATCAAAAGTCCCTTTAAAGCCTTCTTTGCATCATTTTTCAATCCTGAGTCCTAACTCATTTATTTTGCTACATTTCCTCCCTTCCTCTCTTCTAAGGCTTCCTAGAGGTCATTTTGTGCCAAGAACTCATTGTAATTGCAACATTTCATCGTCGTTCATGATCTAAACTCCTAGATCTTTTATCTCCCATATTAACATTTTCTTCCTTCCGACCTTTCACTTCTCAGTCCAAGCTTTCTAAGGTCTAGATCTACCAATTCATGAGCTAGAAATAAGGATTTGAAACTCTGCTTTTTAAGATATTGACTTGAAAAACTTGAGCAATCAAAGGACGGATTTGGCACTTTTCTTTAGGCATATTTTTTGTGTTTTTTCTATACTAGATGTTCTCTCTTGCCCCCATTGGAGGTTGGAGGGAACTGAGTTGAAGTCCGGGAACATGTTCTAACAAACATGGAACACATGATAGATTCATATATGACATGAAGTCATGAGCATCGTGCCAACATTCAACAAAACTAAATATATCCACAATTTGAGATGAGATACCACTCTAATAGCTTATTTTGCACATTTTTTTATTATTTCTTATTTTCTGACTTTTTAGTAACTCTTTAAGACCAGCATGAGCAAACAACACAGATGGCACCAACTTGGTGCTGCTCCCAACCGGCAAGAAGGCTGACAATCTGGTCCTCCTGGTTTTTGAACTTTGAGTTCAGCGTCATCCCATCAGTTTACAACTACATGAGTCTTAATCCTTTCAAGAACCACTCACAAATCTGACCACCTATTTTTTCCAGACATGTCAAGTTACAGTTTCATTGTGAGGGGATTGAGTTTACATAGCGCAGAGATAAAGCATCGCAACTTTTATGAAGAAATTATTTCTACCTTAGATCTCAATGAAAGAAACTTTCATCATTTTGAAAAGAGTACTTGTGTGGCGTTAATATTTTCATATAATTATAATAGTGAACAAACATGTGGCACAGTGACAACAGTTCAAAAATTTTAGTTCAAGCCTCAAAGTTCATTAAGTGTAACCGCCAAACCGATAAAAAGTTAGTGAGCGTAAATTGATCATAAAAATGGCTTTTTAAGAATTTCCATATACAATGTCAACTTTTTGAAACTAATGCTATCCAATAACATTGGGATAAATATCAAAATCTGCATCAGCATATTGCAGCTACATATGACCCAAATATGTCAGGCATGCTAAAAGGGAAAATTGGTCAACAAAGAAATGAGGCTAAGGAAAAGTGGAGGTAGGAAATGGCCTCTTATATGGATGAAGAGTGCTGAGCCACTGAGGTCCTCAGAAAGTTGCAGTTTTAGGATATAGTCATATTTCATGCCATTGCCAATTATTTTGAATCATTTAAGTGGGTCTTCTTTTCTCTCTTTCTAACATCTGTGCCATTTTATCCTTCTTCATTAAAGTCATTTTCCCTTAACAAAGTTCTCCATTCTCAATGTCACATCAATAGAAACTTTCAACCATCTAATTTTGTGCACAATCTTTTTAGAGACAATTTTACATCAAATGTTAAGCAACACAGAAGACACAATAAATGGCTTTATTGGCAAACTCATAAATATATCATCAAAACTCAGTGGTAGAAATCAAATTAAAATGAATCAGAGCACCAAAGCCACGAGATATTACCTGCAAATGCACAACACATGACTGGACTGCAACAAAAGCTTGTTTGAAAATCTCAAATGGAAACGCCTCAGTAGGTATGTCATAAGGGTATTGCTGCATACACAAATTCAATCACAATAACCATGACAAAAATGAAAGCACCAACCATGGATGTGTTTTCAATAGATTAAATGTAACTAAGTGTCCAATTTTACATAAACTAATGAAGTCACACAAAAGTAAGACCTGAAATAACGAACCAGCCATAAACCAGACTGTGTCCAGCTCATTATACTCTCTCTTGATGCCTTCATCCCTTTCAACAACTTCAGCCTAAAATATTAACATGAAAGAAACTGATTTAGCAATTTAAATAGGGTGATCATTTCCAACCAACAGAAATAAATTGTGAAGGGTACCATGTCATGATAAATATTGCAATCATTTGACATCATACACAAGCCCAAGTCACTAGAGCAGTCAGTACCTTAATGGGGCTGCCAGTGAGGTATGCCAACTCACGTTCTGACCACAGAAGTGGAGATTCAACAGCTAACTGGCCTCTCCCTCGTTGACGATCAAGCTCCCTAATATATGAATACCATAAAGAATTCTTCCCCTGCTTCTTCTCATACATAAGATATAGTGCCAAGCAGGCCAATTCTGACAGCTTGTTTGTTGCTAGCAACTCCGCTGCATAATTTTCTCAACTACAATGAATTTTGCACCACCCAAAGATAATTCAAAGCAAAAACACCTAGATTTGAATTTCAGATGTTAACTAATTATGAGATTTCATTCTCAAAATGCATTCAACTACAGAAAATAGAATAGGAAAATGCAAAAGCAAACTCATACACACACCACAGTGCTATATCGAAGTCTCACAACATTTTTTTAAATGAAAAAAAAAAAAAAGGAAAAAAAGAATTGCTTGTGGCCATCCCATGCATGGAGAAAAATGAAGGCACCTAATTGTAAAAGATGCATTACATACTCAATCACGTCTAGGCAGCAAAAATTAGGCAGGAAAGGTCCAAATCATAGCCTATAATTTGGACAAGGAAACCAAGACAAAAGCATTATGTCTCCTTTGTTTTTTTTCATTGCTTTTCAGTATATATCTTTCGTACTGCTTTTCTTTAATTAATACAACTCACCATTAGGAAAAAAAAAAAAAGGGAGAGAGAGAGAGAGAGAGAGAGAGAGAGAGAGAAAAGAGAAAAGCATTATGAGATATAACGCGTTCTGACATAGCACAGGGCAGGGCTATGGTGCAGCATCACTGCACTGCAGTAAAGTGTAGCAACGATATGCATCCAGTAGCAGAACTACTTGTGTTTGAGACTTCAAAAACACATTCAATCACGTCTCGGCAGCAAAAATTAAGCAGGAAAGGTCCAAATCATAGCCTATAACTTGGATAAGGCAACCAAAACAACAACATTAGGAGCTATAAAGAGTTCTGAAATAGCATAGGGCGGGGCTATGGTGCAGCGTCGCTGCACTGTAGTAAGGAGCAGCAATGATCTACATCCAGCAGCGGTACTCCACATGTTTGGGACTTCAAAAACACATTCACACGGCTCTAGATGCATTTACAACCATATTAAATTTAACTAATTTCCAATAATGCCCCTGAATTCAGCCTTAACTCTTTTGGTATGAGTCGTGAACATGGCCCCACCTTCATAGAAACTGAAATGTGGAACCACCTTTTGTGATTGCAAAAATGAGGCCCACTCGTTAAGAATTATAACATGGGCCCACCTTTATGAATTGTTGTACATGGAGCCCAAATGGTAATTCATATAAAGGTGTGCCCACATTGTAATTCCCGTGAAGGTGGGCCACATATTTTTATATCTAGAGGCGGGTCCGATATTATAATTCTTATAAAAGTGGACCCCATGTTCTAATTTATAAATGGGAGTCTCATGTTGTAATTTTTCTAAAGGCAGGCTCCAGATACAACAATTCATAAAGGTGGGCCCATGCTATAAGAATAATTCTTAAAGGGGTGGGTCTCATTTTTGCAATCACAAAAGGTGGGTCCACATTTCAATTTTTATAAAGGTGGGGCCATGTTCATAACTCATATTAAAAGAGTTAAGGTTGAATTCAGGGGCATTATTGGAAATCGGTTAAATTTAATATGGATGTAAACGCATTTAGAGCCATGTGAATGTGTTTTTGAAGTCCCAACATGTATAGGACCACTACTAGATGTAGACCATCTCTGCACCTTACTATAGTGCAATGACATAGCACTGTAGCCCACCCCCAATAACACATAGGCATAGCACATGTGGAAGGGGAGCATTGTCACAAGACTCGCAATGCAAGTTACATTACCTATCAATACACAAGTAATACATTCATTTACAGGGAAATGTTCTCCTATGAGCACTTGCAAGTGTAGTCCAGGACTATGGAACCCACTTGTGCCTTTTGATAGTCTTTTCATTCCATGATCTATCATCCAGCCCAATTTTACATTCATTGCACCTTCACTCACCGTTGGATTGACTCTCAAGAAAATTTAAAATTAAGATGTTATTAAACTTTAAGGTCATAAAATCGAAGGCTAGGATAATCTAGTGGGTCTCGTTTTCTGAATCCTCCTTGCCCACAAGGAGACCTTTCGAGTTGCCCTCCTCCCAACTAGTAGACTTGCATCTAAGTGGGTCCAACGAGCTGGACTACATATTAGCTATATGCAGTCTACTCGTAGGTGAACATTTCCCTTCATATACATATACATTCATATATGCACACAAATAAACAGAGCTTCTATTTTCAAGGGTTCGGCTAACATAAGGCAATTTTCACTTCATTAGTCTTACCCATACCATGAGATATGATCGCATGAACATGGCTTGGGCCTTACCCTTGATGTAGCAACAAGGAGCATGGACAGCATTGTGGATATATGATAACCACCGGAAGACTTGAGTCATCATGAACATCTACACTGAAGCCATATCCATCTATATTATATCAGCTTTATAAGTATAACTCTTCCCCTCGTCCCTATCTGGATTATGTTTTGTCAGTCCACTTAATGATTGCATACTCATCATAAGGCTTTGTTGGTCTTTCATCCCCCTAATCTCCTTGCATTTGAAACATGAATTCTTTGTACAAGGGGCTATTTTGTATGAACTAACCATCTCAAGTGGCATTTATTGATTTGTTTCTTAATCTCTTCCATTAGAGCCACTTGCAGATTTCATCAAATGCTGTCATTCCTAAACCCTAGTAGGCTAGTACTGTCATTTCTTCTTATGCAGCATTTCCATCTTTACAAATCATGTGTACAGTCATTTTTGCCAATTCGTCACCAAAAAAAATTGCATTTTTTTTTATGATAAAACATTGTACATACCGATACCAATGCAAGTCAAACGTCACCTCATGTATATTTAATGGCAGTGGCGGTGACTATTGAGGATCACAACACCACTAGCCCCTATCTACTTGTGTGGACCCTGCATGATACTATTTGTGATATCCTCCTCAATCCCTTCATGTTTAGTTTAATGGTAGCTCATAAATATCAACATCTATCATGTTAAGCAGTTTAGAGTTTAGAGTCATCCACAAATCATCTTTGCACTGTCAAAGACACTAAACATGTACTCCACATACTCAATCTCCATTTTGCTAACTTTTGAGTATTTAATCAAAAGCATTTCTCAATAGTACTCATAAGCGGTAATTAATTTATAGTTTGACTAATAACCACCATATCAGACAAAAATTTAAATAAATAAATTAAAAAAAAAAACAAGGAAATTCAACCAAAATTTCAACCATTGAATTCTTCATAATCAAGCCAAGGACTCAAAGGGAACCAATGTGTAGCCTAACCAAGGTTATAAGTTTTGGTATGGGTCTGAAAAGCCTCTAAAAAACATAGAGCATAAGAAATAATGAAAAACGCAAAAATGTGCAAAATGAGTTATTTAAGTAGTATCTCATCTCAGTTATAGACATTTTTTATTTTGTTGAGCGCTGACGTGATGCTCATGAGTTCATGTAACTAAAAGGAAGGTTCTTTAAACACAGGAAGAGTATAAAGTTACCAATAAATACATAATTCACAACGATCCATATGGCCCCAAAGCTATGATGCTCAGATACGGGACAGATATGCTATAGACATGGCAAGGACACAGATTTTACATGGAAAAAGTGAAGTAGCGGATACGATACGTCACCCATTTTGAAGTATCCGCGCATCATAGCCCCAAAGCCCTTTTTGACTACTCAAGGTTTTCGAGTCTAAATCTCAAGCATAGAGCTTGAATACTTGATTTCTAGCTCAACAGTTGGTAGTGAGGGCTTACAAGCCTATTTTCACACTTCCACATCCATACCGGATAAGTCAAACAAGTCACCTGAGACGATTCATTCCAACTCGTTCAATACCAATCTATTCCAGATGAGTCAAGATAAGTCGCTCCTGACTTTGTCTGAGACCAATCGAACAGGCTCATATACCCTGTAATGGCCAAGGACTCTTTCTCAAACTGACCGGCACTAAGTTAACTAGAATGAGTCAACCAGATGCCGAACATAATTTAAAATCACGCCAACTCCTAGGATACTCAAAAGTATGTCCGCAAATAGTTCTTACACTTGGTAGTTGTTTGCGCCCTTTGTCCATGTCTTGTATAATCTCAGTATCCATAGGGAATAAATTTCCTCTTCAACTACCAGATTGATCACCTCCACACCCTATCAAAGGCCTTTTCCCCAAAAAGTGAAAGGCAAATCCCGTGAAATTCTAAGAAGCTCTCATGAAAGAATAGCACCATTGAGGCTCCTGGGGATATTGCACAAACGCATATGACCCATGTAAACTCTTGAAGGTTCAACCTTTGGTAAATATATAAAAGCAAATGACATTATGGAATGTTTGGCCAACAATGATGTTAGTCGAACAATTACTTTAATATCTAGAATAGGGACCCCATCGCTCTATAATCATGTGATTGCCTACACTTACTTTTCTGGTTCTCATCCTTTCTTTTGACACCAAAGTTAAGTTATTTATTCTTCGTTTTAAAAGGACATGCTTAGAAACAGAATCTCCTTTATGCAATATTAGTTTTAAATAAAATCCTGATATATTATTGGTCTTTCTCCAAAGTCCAAACAGGCCATTATCATCAGTGGCAGAACCAGTGATAGTGTCATTTTTTCAATGCTGACCATTTTTCTCAGGATGCTGCCCTATTCCACTTTTATCTTGTCTCCATAGATTTTCGTCAATTTTGCTAGGTCAAAAATTTCTAGCCTTTTTTATACTTCATTGATTAAGCATGTTTCTTTTCCTCTTTATGAAGTGCGCTTTTTTTTCCATTCGATCACTAATAGGATTGTGTTCTTCAAATTGAATACTCATGGTATCTTGTCATTGGTATTTTTGTTTTCTAATGAGCCTTCTTCATTTCCGGTTTTCCAGTGTTTGTTTTGGTAGAACCAAACAGAATCAAAATTTGATGCAATGTGTTTATGCGTATAAAATGAAATAAGGAGCATATTTAGATTCAAAACCCAAAAAAAAAAAAAACCCCACAGCTAACACTGAAAAAACCAAAATAACAATTCGACAATGACACCACTGACATAAAAGAGTATGAACCAAACAAATCAAAATGACCCACCTATTGTTTCGTTCCCCAAGACTCTCTCAAGTGTCACCACCAAGGAATTTGGAACAGAGAATGCCACATCCCCCACCTGCAAAAAAAACCCAAAATTCATCATCAACATCATAATCGTGGCCTTACCCACCCAGAAAAACGTAAAAATTACACCTTTCTTGAAAACCATTTTACCATCAATTCCTACGAATCCAATTCATGCAGCATACAAACAAACCCGAAGAAAAAATCAACCCATACAAAATCAACAACACTATCACCTCAAGATCCTCACTCGCCGCGACATAATGAATCGACGGGTGCCCATGCACCGGCCTCTCCTTAAGAACCACCTTGCAAGGAGGCAGCCCTTGGCTGTGCATCCAAGACTTCAAATCAGCAACCTCCCCTTCTCCATTCCCGACTAATGGGCGAGAATTCCCTTCTTCCTTCCGCGATCCGGCAACCAAGGTATCAGCACTGCGGCAAGCAGAGCAGAGATTTCTGCGGCGGATGCTAGAGAATGGGGCGTTTTGATTTCTGGGGTTTTGGAGGAATGCGTGGGAAACCCTTGAAAGTGATGAAAGATGGCGAGGAGAGGAAGGAGAGCGAATGGAAGAGGAGAAGGGGATGTGGTGCATGTAAGAAACTTCCATGGCTGAGGCCTGAGTGTTGTTGCTTTATGAGAGAGATGGGGGAGGGGGGGGGGGGACTTTTTATTGGGGTTTGCAGGTTTTCATGGTGTTGTGGAGGTTTTTGGAAGAGAAGACGGCGAAAACGTGAGATATTTTCCTTCTAGCTACTGTGTTTGGCTGTAGGAAATTGAAAGGGATTTGGTGGATAAGGGTGAAGGTAGTAGCAGGAGGGAGCCAGATATGGGGTCCGGGTCCCCCTCTCAGCATGAATTTAGCAAATACATCGACCTTTGGCTTTGGTTTAGCCATTTGTGATCCATTTGTTAATTGGGTTTGAATCCATTCAACTTTGGTGCAGCCATTTTTTTATGAGAAATATCAGAAAAAGAAATTTATTTTCCTGTTATTTTAGATAAAATTATTTTTCGACGGGTGGATTGGACTTTAATTTCCATGATACGTAAAAAAAACTTTTATACAGATCAAGGTTTTCAAAATGCCTGCGTACATGCTTTTTCACGAATAAAACATCTATATAGTGAAATTCACATTTGATACTATTGTTTTTCTACAAGGAAGCACTGAAAAAAATTGAAATAACCTCTCTGCAAATCCAATAAAATAAAAATGCCTCCGGGGGTATTAGAAGTGGGGTTGGGGTCGCACTTGGTTTTATGTGGGATGCAGAAAAGGTTTTTACAGGTTTGATTTTCTACAATGCCACACAACAATACCTTAAATGGATGTACGGTGCATTAAAATATGGTGAGGTGAAGCATCAAATCAAGAGAGAATAAAATATAAGGTGTTATGATGGTATTTTGTTTTTAATTGTTTGATATAAAATCTTTTTTACTTTTTATATAGAAAAATGGAGTTATTTTGTCTTTTAGTGTAGAAATGATGTTTTCTTTTTACTTTTTTTGAAAAATTCAAAGGAAATTTTGAAATTGTATATTTTTTATATGACCATTTTGTCATTTCTTGTCTGGATTCACTTTATTTTACTTTAACTAATTAATTGCTAAACACGCTCGTCCACGGTGAGGCTCCTTCCTCTCCACACAAATATATTGATTCCATTGCATCATGAGTTATCAGTTTTTATTTC
Organism: Cinnamomum chago; assembly: GCA_038049695.1. Classification (NCBI taxonomy): domain Eukaryota; kingdom Viridiplantae; phylum Streptophyta; class Magnoliopsida; order Laurales; family Lauraceae; genus Cinnamomum; species Cinnamomum chago. The sequence continues at coordinate 19,919,468 of CP142462.1, read as the reverse complement.
TTTACATCTTTTTACACCATTTTTCTAAAAGAAATATGTAGTGATAAACTATAAAAAAATGAGTAAACATATAAAGCATTTTTACAAAACATTTCATAGAAAGCGATGTGAGGCAAACATCCTTTGATTAATAAATCATACCAAGCTTTTATGAATTCATCTTATTCTTATTAAACAAGACCTTATTATTAGTATTATATTAGGATAATATTCCTGCGCGGTTTGCATGGTTTTACCATGCATATTGGCCATTTAGGCCCACCCGAGACCCTACAGATCATGGGACATATGGGGATGAAAAGATCCACTCATGATGGACCAGATGTCAAAATGGGGTCAATCTCATACCTTTTATCCCTTGATCTATGACCCACAAGTTTAATGACTTTATTATATTAAAAAGAAAGGTTGGCACTCGATCCAACCGTCCAGTCTATTTGGTGAGCACACCCGGGTTCTAGTGACTATCAACAAGGTCCTATGTGTGTGAACAACTAAGATGAAACGTAAGGTTGGCCTACTTGATGTTTGTGAGACCCCATCCTAGGAGTACTTCGTTGCGGCAAGGCCAAGCTAAGAGGTGCGATCTGCTCATAATATGGTGAGAAGTGAATGCGCATGGAATTTTGCTATTATATTATGTTACATTATCTCATTCCTATGTAGCCCTTCCACTAGTCCAAATCCTCTTTAGTTTTTTCACTCTTGACAAATCCGTGTGGCTCCTCAATTAGACCTAATATGAGATTTCAAATTGTTCAAAGTAAATTAGCTTTATTACAACCACAAGGGGTAGCTCAGTTGGCTTAGGACCACGGTTTGCACCTGGAGGTTGTATGTTTGAAACTGCACTACTACACTGGCACTACAGGAGAGTTTACTAGGCTTCCCTCTAGGTCCGGAGGAATTAGTTCAGCTCAAATGATTGTGAATCCTCCGATAACAAAAAAAAAAAAAACGAACCTTATTGCATGAGCCATTAGAAAATTTCATTCCATCAGCTCACTACCGACAACTTGAACATAATGAGCTGGATGATATAGTTAGGAGTTGCCACCACCACACCTGCTCGCTTAGCTATATAAGTCCTTGTGGTTAGATAATAATATTAAGGAAAAATCTTAAATAAGGCTTAATTTTTTGCATTATATAAAATAAAGGATACAAGTTTCAAAACTTTTTTAGTTAGGGTCTAAGTTTTCCAATAAGTTTTCAATTAAGGGCATCCGACCATTAAAGGCACTTTTAGGTGACTTTTTCCCTCACTTTTTTAAATACCAAAATACCCTTCATTTAAAGTTATAACATGTTTTCGATAGCTACTACTTGCCCTTAATTGTTGTGAGGACGTTAGATGTCATAAATCACCATAAGGATACCAATAAAAAAAGAGGAGAAGATGAAGAAAGTGAATAAGGGTTTTGTTTCGATGAAGAGTAATTTGGGTATTTGAAAATTTTGAGGGAAAATCGACGAAGATCATTTGCCTTTAAATTTTCGGTTTCCTTAATTGAAAACATACCAAAAAATTCATGCCTCTATTTGAAAATTTAAAAACATGTGTCCGTTTTTCAAATAAGGCAAAAGGTTAAGGCCTTATTTGAAAGCTTTTCTAATATTTATATAGGCCTCTTCTTATAGGTAGGGCTGTCAAAGGGTCGGGCCGGCCCGGGGACCAGGTAAGCCCTTATCCTACCCTCACATGTGTGGGCCATGCCTAAGTGGGTAAAATCTCTCAACTTTTATAGTGGGCCTATAATTTTTAGGCCCTTACCCTAACCTTAAGGGCTAAGGCAAGGCTAGGATTGGGCAGGGCCAAAAAAAAGGAAGATTCTTTTTCTTTAAAGAAAATAAATCTTTCATACACCACCGCCGACTTTCAACTTAATACTAACCCTCTGATAATAGTCATGAGGAATGGTTTTTAAAAGTGTCCTCTTTAATGATGACCCCAGTAGGGCCTGGGTTTTGTCTGGAGCCTGTGCTAGGCAAGTCTTAAAAGTACACTCTTATCAATTTGGTAAGAGGAGGATAGAGTCTTTTGTTGCTCACCTGATTTTTGAACTAGACCTGCATCATTGCCTTTAAGTACTAGAGTTGTAGTTGATGATATTTCATCTACAGAAGCATTAGAGTCACCATCCAAGTTTGAGAGGCTGTGGAATCTGTTTGAATCCTCATTTACAACTATATATGTTAATTGTTTTGGACATAAAACTTTCTTTGTAGGAGAGGTGAGTCTATCTAAATTTTTTTCCCTTAAACTACATTCCAATTAGGCATGTCAAATGGCCCGGCCCGCTTCAACCTCGTCTCGCCCTTTCCACGGGTCGTGTCGTGCCGTGCCTGCCCACCAAATGATACGGGCCGTGCCGGGTGTGCTCGGTGTGCCTCTTTCATTTTTTTTCCAAATTAATTTTTTTCGTCTTTTCGGTATTAAAATAAAAAATTAGAACACAAGCACGGAGAATGATAAAGATATTTAAGTGGTTCAGTCAAACTCAAACTACTCATGTTCAAATAATTAATATTAATTCAACAAAAAAATCCTTTTAAAAAGCTTTATTCTCTCATCTAAATTTATATTTATTATGGCTAGGGCTGTATATATATATATATATATATATATGGGTTGGTTGGGACCTAATGTCTGATTGGACACATTCCAAAGAGACACCTGTGAGTCCAAGATGAGATCTATGGTCTGAGGCACAAGTGAAGAGACCAAACTATACTTAGTGTTGATTATGTTTTAATGTGATAATATAATCATAATAAAAGTAAAAGTAACATTATACATATATATATATATATATATATTTGGATTACTATTATAAGTTTATAACTATTGACCGGGCCAAAGAAGAATATTAGAAAGGGATGTAATTTGGGTCAATAAATTTAGATTTGGTTTCAATTAGACCCAAGTTCCTAACCTATTTTCCAAGCTTACCTGGCCAAACAAAGCCATCTAGTGTTGTTTGGTAGATGCCAAAATAAAAAAATGTACAAAAGAAGTTTGTATTCTATTTGGGCCCAATTTCGACAGTGATTTTGTCACAATGGGCCCACCTGTTATATAATGATTGATATCCTTTGTATTTTTTTTTTTTGGTAAATAAAACTTTGATTAAAAGAAAATGAATGAAAGGGTTAGAGTATTTATAGACTTTGTAAAATTGAAGAGGATACAAAATACCCCTTATATGACCTTTTTATGGCTGTTAGGGGGTTAAAATAAATATTTTTTAAAAAAATAGCCATTTTTGGGCGGGCCAAGCCTATCGTGTTTGGCGAGCCGATCCTGGTGGGCCTGGCGGGCCGCAGGGGCCAGCCCACTTGCCTGGTGGGCCTTAGCGGGCTGTGCCAAATGGGCCAACGGGCCTAGGTTCCACGGCCAGCACGGTCCATGTCACGGGCCATGCCCTGTGGGCCATGCCGGGCCACGAGTCGTTGACTGGTTCGGCATGGCTTGGCCCGTTTGACATGCCTAATTTCATTCATCCACATGAGGATTGTATTGTTCCTCATCAGTTGTCTCAGGGATGCCTTCCTTCTGAGTGTTCTTACTTTCTTTATTGACATCAGCTTCTACTGATTGTTGCTTCTTTGGTATCCACACTATTTTTTGTTTGCTCATATCAGTAATGGACATGATTTTTCTCCATGATTAAAATTTCTGAAGGATTTGCAAGGCTTTGGCCGCTAAGCATATTCAATCTTTTGAATGATGGTTTTAACATTAACATTAACAAAAGCATATCGAGAACCAGATGCAGTAGCATGATCCATACAAATGGGGTTGCCAATAACACTATCAATTTTACTAAGTGTAGAATTTGTCTGGAAACAAAAATTCAAATTAGGGAGACGAACCCAAATAGGATTAGTTTCAAGGTTCTCCCTATACATGGTGATATCCTCAGCCCAATGTCTCAAAATTAATGGACATCCATAAACAAACCAAGGTCCTTCATCTAGTATGCTTCGGCCAACATCAAAGAAATGAAATTTAAACAATAGAAAACCATCTGCCATTGGGATTATCTCCAGTTCCTTTATTCTCCATGCTTTTGAAAGGCAATTTCTAATTTTAGATATGGAAAGAGAATTACCAATGAAGTATCCCATGAGAGCATTGCTCCAGTGCTGTGTAGTCGCAGATGAGTCTTCTTCGTTAAACTCAATATGATGATCAAGATCTTTAGAAGGTTGGGCGTGGCGATGCAGATCCCTTGAATGGTCTGTGTGTTTTTGGAACAAAAAGGACTACTTATCAGCTGTATGATACATCGTCTTTGGCTGCAATATCTTCGGATTAGATGTCTCCCCTACTATGTTACTAGATTGAGGAAACTCCAGGGCACAAACAAGTTCCTCATCAGAAAGCGTGCATCCAATATTTTCTTCAACCTGTAAAATCTTCTTCCTTCTCTCTATATCAGAAGGTGAGCATTCCATAGATAGGATGGAGGCCGCTCGCTGGGCTGAAGCTTTCTTTTCGTTTCCAATGCGGTTCTTGGCTTCAAGGATCAAATCATGCAGAACATCAGAATGAATAGAATCCTCTTGTTTTTTTTCCTTAAGATCAATTTTAGGAATGAGACTTTGGCATTGCGGTCTTCAGCATAGGATAACATCAAACGAATTTGATCCGTTAAATGGGGGGAAGCATCAGACGACCTGAAGGTGGAGGCCGTCCCTCCATCCATGATGAAGCCGTCAGTTAAGAAACAAAAGGGAAGAAGATCGCTAGAGAGGAGAGGAGAGAAAATAAAAGAATCTTGAAAATAAAAGAACCTAGAAAAATAAAAGAACCTAGAAAATAAAAGAACCTAGCAAAATAAAAGAACCTAGGAAAAGAAAAGAACCTAGAAAAGAAATAAAAGAACCTAGAAAATAAAAGAAACCTAGAAAAAAAATAAAAGAACCTAGAAAAATAAAAGAACCCAGAAAATTAAATGGTAGTTGACCATTATTAATGGGATATCCCGCTAATCATGTAATATGATTTAAAGAAAGGATAACTTGGACATTTTACGTTTTCAAATTCGGAAAAAGGACCTACCACACTATGAAAAAAGAATGTGGATCTAAGGCCAAAAAGTGAAATGTTCTAGAACCTATTGTAGAATTTCCCATTCTTTAACTACCTAGAGGTTACAACCTGAGAAAAATTAGGGGCCCGTTTGGTAAAATGTCGTCGGGATGTTCCCGAGTCCTCATGGGATGGGAATGTGAGAATCGTGTTTGGTAGTATTTGTTAGGCGTTTCTATGTCGAACTCTTTTGAACGATTTAAAAAATTATGACCCTAGGGAACAAGATCCACAGAACAATACTATTTCATTTTTTTTTAAATACAACTCGCTAGCACCTGTTTCTACTCCAGCCTCCCCTGTAAACTCCCCTTTGCATATCATTTGGTACATCTCCCCATGTTCCTCTCTCCTCCTTTCTTTCTTCACGACCCAATCTGTTTTCCCCACTTGTAATATCTCTGCTCACCCCTCCACCCCCCAATGATCCTCTCAAGCCCTCATGCACTACACATGAAAACCCCCTTCACTTTCTCTCCCTCCTGCGCGGCCCAACAACCAGGGATCCTCTTCTATCTCTCTCTCATGCACCCCATAGCAACCCTTCGTTCTATCTCTCCATGTTTCTTTTAGCAGTTGGCTTTGATGTATGGTTAATAATAGGTTTTGGGTTTGAGGTGATGCTTTGGCTCTTTCCCTCATTTTGAAGTGGAGAAAAGTTATTTCCACGATTACTTTACAAACATAAGGTATGAAAACTAGAATATCATGAAGCTACAAAATCATGATTAAATAGCTTAAGGCGTTTCAAATTCCTGCCATTTTATATTGTCAAATAGAACTTTTCTAGTTTCAGATTTTAGCATCCTGCAACGATAAGACATGAAAGCTCCTGATGTCGATTTATAATTACTAAAAATTAAACAATGATTAAATGGCCTGTAGCTAAAAAATCATGTCCAATTTACACGTTATAGTGTTGTGCTTTCCTAATATTAGTTGTCTAATTATTCTCTTGGAAAAATTTTGATATAAATATTCCTAATTAATTAAGACTTATATTTTTTTAATATTTGATATGAATCCATAAATAGCAATAACTTATTTAAAACTCAAATGTTCTAGCAAATGTGACCTTTTTAATTTCCATTAAAAAAAACTGTTATGATGTTGACAAATAAGTTCCACATAGCATATTCTATGCCGAACAATTTAATATAATATCAAGAAATAACTTCTGTGTAGTACAATATTAGCACAACCTAGTCTTAGTACAACCCAATCTCGGCATAGAATCTGGAACAACATCCGAATGATACCAAACGGGTCCCAAGTTTATGGTCCCCGTAACTAAACGGATCTGGTTCCAAAACCAACTAGGTTCCAACTTAAAGTTATGGATAGAGAGAGGGAAGAATAAGTGCAAAAAAAAGGTTGCAACATCGAAAAAATGAGAGGTTTTTTTTTTTAATTTCTTTGATCTAGCCATTGTTACGTTCATGAATTTGCACATTTACGCATCATATTAAGATGAATTAGAGATTTAATTACGTGATTTGCATCATTATTCATCTAATTTAATCATTTCATGCATTTTCACATAGGAACTTGAATTTTCATACTTTTCATACATTTTCTACATTAACTTAGAATGTTTTGCAAATTTTCTCCGAAGAGTCCCAGTTGGAGTAAAACTCTGCCTGGATGGGTCCCGATTCAATAAGCGCTCTTCGGTATTTAATGTGTTGAATTAGAATGTGCAGAAAATGACAATTACAGGTCTCTGTCACGGAATCCACTTTCAAGCACACATTGTAATCCTGGGCCCTGCATTGTTGAATTGAAGTAAATTGAAGAATTCACCATATGGACCTTACACACAAGCCATATGCAAATCAGTCAAAGGAGGGGTCCACTCATCATGTTAGTTGGAGAGCCCTAATTATAGTAGAAGACTTCTCATGGGACCCACTGTTCAAATAAATGAAATGTCCCACATGGCAGGGTCCACAGTGGTTGCAAATTTGAAATTATTAATGGGTAATTCAAAGAATATCATTCTGATTGAAACAAAAGAAGAAGAGTTTGAACCATTCACATCTGATGTCGTTTCAAAAATTGAAGTTGTGCAGAGATAGAATCCATTGCAAATCAAATTTTAAAAGTTAATCCCGTTTTTCTCAGGACAACTCATCTTCAAATGGCTATAACTTTCAATCCGACCGTCGGATCGATGAAATTTACCTACCGTTGGAAAGCTTATTCAGACTAGATACTCGTGGAGCCTAACAGAGTAAAAATCAGATCTAAATTGACAAAGTTATGGGTCCGGAGATTTTCATGTTCATTTTTAGACGGGATTGTAAATTAAATCCACACAATTGATGATCAATTGCTGCACATCCCTTGTGGGACACCATTTGAAGATTAGCCAAGTCACCTAGAGGTTTCCAGAAGCTTCCAACTCATTCAAATTAATAAAAAAGGATAAGAGATATACCTTATCAATGAAGAAAACTCAAATCAGCAGAAAATGCGTCCAGATTCAATATATCTGATAGATAACCAGAGAAATAAAAGGAACCAAAAAGTAGCATACGGGAGCAACTCCCTCCCCTTGGACGTCCATAATCATTCTCTCTCCTCTTTTCTCTTCTTTCTCTAATTAATAGAATTTAAGAATTATTTTTGGATATTCTGGAGCCTTGTTCCAGAAATTAGGATTTTTAGAAAAGAGATTTATGAGAGACCATTATACAAGGAAAGCTATCAATGAAATTACTTATGGAGTTCTTTTCAATGGTTGACTAGATTTCTGGATTGGAGTACATAGATGAAGCTAAGTATATCTTTAATCTAATATATGTGATTCTTCTATTACTTTCTTGTCTCTTGTAAATGTATGCTCTATTAGAATAATAGATCTGTCTTCATGCTTTAGGCAACCTCTATTTTGATTTTTAGTGAAAATAGTTTGATGATTTATACTTAGTTTGATAGATTATGCTTAGAGTTGAAATCCTTTGATAGTTTATGCTTAATTTGATGAGTCATGCTTATGATTTCTCATTCTTTTATGAGGTGAAGGAGGTCTTGGGTTGTAACCTTATTCTTTTTTATTAAAAATTGATTTTTGCGAAAGACAAATCCTCCGGATCCAAAACATTGATTTGTTTATGATCTGAGTTAATTTTTTAGACAAATAGTAGAATAATTGCATCGATGGATTAATTATCTTGCTTAGTGTATTATGGATACTCTGATCTGTTTTATATATTTGATTGGCTTGTGTTTATAAATTTTTCTAGTTTTTTGGATCTCAATTACTTATTAATCTTTGATTAAAAGAATCAGATTTTAAATTTTAACTTAGTAGTGCTCCTTGTGAGATTCGACCTGTACTTGCCACTCTCTCAAAAGGACAGCTGTGCACTTGCAGTATTAAAAAGATTGAATTTTAATTCACATCTGCCATCCCCACAAATCCCTCCTCACTCGTCTCTCTCCAATCCTTTTTCCCCAATCCCTTTCTCTTTCAGTTGTCATCCCCTCCTTTTTTTAATAAGAAGGCTACAATCTCTCTCTCAACTTAGGAGTTGTTCGTACAGGGCTTCAACGAAAACCTTTTGCGGGCAAGGCTCTGGAATTTCTAGGGCCTCCTTCTCTCGTTTGGTGCAGTACTGAAATAACAGGATTTTCGAGATCTTTGTACGTGTTTCCTCACTGGAGGGGAGATGGGGTTCCTATCTACCCCCATTGGAAATGCAGAACTGCGGTTTTCCTCTTCTACGATTCTGCACAAACACGCCCTTATTCTCTCTTGCTTTCATCTCCTTTGTGCCCTCACGATGGAGAGGAGAGCCCACAATTAGAAACCCCTACAAAATCCAAGATTAGTAAGGAGAACCTATCATAAAAAACCATCAAAGATGAGAGGCATTCTTGGCATTAAGAGTTCGGAGATGAGAGGATCAAAGAGGACTTGCAGCTAATGTAGGATCTTGCCATCTTTATCTTTTTTATAAGACCAATAAGAATCTTGGCCTCCTAAATGCCCTTTCTGATGCAATTTGTAATAGATATATAAGTATCTATAACTGAAAATTTCTATATTTGATTTGGGAGAGGCAAATGTTCATGGTCTGTTTTTTGAATGGTGGATTGATTTGATGATTAGTATGGAAATGGGGCCTTGGTTTTCTTTTTCTTTGTCACTCCCACGCTCAGTGACCCAACACCCTTCTCATCTTTCTCCCCCTCACACACACAGAGCATCCCTGCTTTCTCTCCCTTGCTCTCTTTCTTTCTCCTTAATTGGACCGTAATCGGACTTGTTATTGAAATTAGATACAGAACCATAAAACAAGTTCAGAGTCAGAACCGGGTCCAGAACCATAACCACCATTTAGAAAAATGGTACTAGTTCCAATATGGTTCTGGCTTCGACCCAACCTATTTTCATCTCTACCTTCAACCCCTTATTTATCACAAGCAATATAATTTGCGCATACAATATTATTATTTTTATTATATTAGTATCTAATTATTGCTTTGACAATAATCATTACAATCAAAATTAATAACATGACTATCATTAATAACATGGATTTATTATTATTTTATCATAAAATCATGATAAATAAATATTTCATGCATTAAAAACACATTATTGCCAAAACATAGATTTAATTCAGAATTAAATCATACCAAATTAGAATAAATCACAATAAAATCTTAAAATAACGCGGTGACGCTGTCACGCACAGCCTAGCATATATTGAACCTTTTGATCCTCTAGTAATAAAAAAAATAAAAATAAAATATACATAAACATGTGCCCCTAAGGCTAATTAACAAAACAATTTAAAATAAATTATGGGGGCACCTTAAAGACTCATATGGTTTTGCAACTAGCACGGCCATGGCAAGGGCTTGGTTAGGTTTTTTTTTTTTTTTTCCTTTTTTTTCTAAACTCTTCTCCCTGTAGCCCCAATGTGGTGGTGTAGTTTCGAACGTACAACCTCCGAGTGTAAACCGTAATCCTAGACCAACTGAAATACCCTTGGGGTTAATTACTCTCATTAACCTTATTAGAGTTGCATTAGGAGTTTATGACCGAGGGAAAGAAAATAGAAAGCCCGATTGCTTTAGGATTAAAACTAGAAAGTCCTTCCAAACAAGAGACTAGGGTCCAAAACTAAATATAAACATAATAAACAGGGCGTTGCCCGCAGACACGTAGCATAAAAGCGCGTTCCTTATCAGATTTTTAATCCTTTTACGCACGCGACTTTGCTGCCGCTCTCCAGAAGCAGCGAAGCCAGCGTCTCCTGCTCATCTTCCTCCTCTCTTTCCTGGTAAGCGATCTTTCAATCTTCTCCTTCTCTCTCTATAAAAAAAAAGTTACCTTTTTGAAACAGCTACAACACGCAAAGAGAAGAAATCTCTCACCTTTCTTCGTGTTATCGTCTTTCCTGCCTTTTCTTCCTTGTTCGATTTCTAGGGTTTCCTAACCCCAAACAAAAGACGAGGGGAAAAGAACATCCTGAAGAGCACGGAAAGTTCTTATTTTTATTAGTTTTCTAGGGTTTTATAGATTTCCCCACCCTTCTTGTGTGTTTGGATCTCTTGTTATCTATTCTCTTCTAGGGTTTTGATTTCTTTTTGTGGTGATTGGTGTTTGCTTGATTTGTGGGCTTTAAGTTTGGACGTGGGTTGGTTTCGAGGGTTAGGGTTTTTCTTTTGGGGTTCAAATCTGCGAATTAGGGTTTAATTTGGATTAGGGTTTCGGTGTTGGTGTGAGGAGAGTTGAATTCTAGGGTTTCGTAGGTATTTGTTGGTGTGATTCAGAGGGTACTGTGTGTATATGGCAGCGGGAAGACACGGAGGTTACCGAAAAAATGAATTCAGGGACCGGGAATTGGATGTTAGTTTGTCGAGGAGGAGGGATTTCTATTATTCTGTAGAAGACTGTGGTCGATACGGCAAAGTAGACTCGGAGCTTGACCAGAGTGGTGGCGGCCGCGAGCTTGAGCGGGGTAAGGTGGAAGGCTATGAGGATAGGGTCAGGAGTAAACAGAGGGATGTTAGGGAGAGAGAAGTGGTGAATGGTGGATACCACTCTTCTTCGAGCACAAACGATTCGGGTAGCAGCTGTGATAGCCAGAAGAGAAGAGGGTCTCGGGGGAAAATGGCAGACCGGGAGCCCGGTGAGCTTTCAAGTGGAAGTGGGTCTGATTATGCAGAAAGGCCTGAATTGCAGGTTAAGGAGAATGAGGATTTGAAGCCTCCAGAAGGGGCTTGGTTTCCAGTTGCTGGAAAAAGGAAGTTTTCTCCTATTGTATGGGATAGAGAAGAAAAACGTGTGAGTAATTCATCTAGAAATAAAACTAAGATTGTTTCTCCTCATCCACATATACCTCAGGTTCACAGCTCCCAACCATCGTCAGTTAAGCCTTCACTAACTTATGCTTCAGTGGTGTCTGTAGCTACGGATTTGTCGACTAGAGATTCACTTGCATCAGGGCCTGAGGAGCACAGGAGCAATGGTCAGGAACTTGGGAAGTTGGTAGAGGATGATGACTTTGTTCCAACGTGGAATATCTCGGCGTCGCGGTGGGCAAATGGGAACGATTCTCCTCGGGATGAGGGTGAGTTTTATGATGATGAACAAGTTATTAAACGGAAAGAAAAAATGCATGGATCGGACTTGGTTAGTGTGAAGTTAAAATCAACATTGCCAAGTCCTGAAGCCGGAGAGTTCACGAGAGACAGCTGTGAAGCATCTCAAGCCAAGTCAACTGATTCTGATGGAGAAGGCCACCGTGTTGGTTCAGCTAGTGAAGTTGAGCACACTGACATTGATTTTGATCGAAATGATATGGAGATTGATAGTGAAGATGTGAACCACAGTGTTGATGGTCACCGGACAGAAACACATTCTGAGGAGAATTCCCATGAGACTCTAGAGCCCTTGGTGCCCTCACAAAGGAGCATAAACATGCTACAGGGTTGTAGAAGTGTTCATAAATTTGAGAAGCTGAATAGGATAGATGAAGGTACTTATGGTGTTGTATTCAGAGCCAAGGATAAGAAAAGTGGGGAAATTGTGGCATTGAAGAAGGTGAAGATGGAGAAAGAAAGAGAAGGTTTTCCCTTGACTTCTCTGAGGGAAATTAACATTCTCTTGTCGCTTCATCACCCATCAATTGTGGATGTTAAGGAAGTCGTTGCAGGGGATGACCTTGATAGTATTTTCATGGTTATGGAATACATGGAGCATGATCTCAAAGGGCTGATGGAGACTATGAGGCAGCCATTTAGTCAGAGTGAAGTTAAGTGCCTGATGAAACAGCTCTTGGAGGGTGTCAAGTATCTTCATGACAATTGGGTGCTTCACAGGTATCCTGAGTCTTGATTAAAATTTTCTTTTTCAGTATTATTCTAATGCGCATTATATTTTGAACACGATTTCTAACTGGAGGTTCATTTTCACCAGGGATTTGAAGACTTCTAATATTCTTTTTAACAATCGCGGTGAGTTGAAGATTTGTGATTTTGGATTATCTCGCCAATATGGAAGCCCACTGAAGCCTTATACTCCCTTGGTGGTCACTTTGTGGTACAGGTAAATTTCATGTCTTTTGGTCTTTTTCATTTTTTACATCAGTACTTTCCAATGCCTTTTCTTTCCCTGGGAGAAATGCTTATTCTTGGGCCTGATGCATTTAAGGATAACCATAATTATGGAGTGCAGGTTCTTCAGTGATGTACATTGTTTTCATTATTGTTTTTTAGTTGCTGCACATTCTGTTAGGTGTTCGCATCTTCCTTATATGCAGCAGTAAATTAACTGGCAACCTGGGTCATCATGTTTTGAATGTTATCTATTGCTATGGATTGCAATCTTATGCTGTTATGTGATATCTTTAGTATCTATATTTGACTGCACTTAATTTTTATGTTTACAAAATGAATCATATTTGGAACTTGGACAAATCCAAGACATGTCTATTGCATGCTCTTGGGCTTTGTACTGGGGGTGTGGGTATTATTGTCCTGATAATCATATTCCTTCACCTTCAAAAATCTTCTGCTGACATCTTGCAAAACATTGCAATTATTCTTTTCTACACGCTTACAGTACTGCTGCCCTGTTCTATTGACAGGGCACCCGAACTACTATTGGGAGCAAAGCAGTATTCAACGGCTATTGACATGTGGTCTTTGGGTTGCATTATGGCCGAGCTTCTAGCCAAGGAACCATTATTCAACGGGAAAAGCGAATTTGATCAGCTTGATAAGGTAGTCTCAGTTTTCATTTTTCATTGAGAAAATCCCCTCCAACTTATGCTCATTCCTATTTTTTTCCCATGTTGCTTTAAATTCTCATTTGGTTTTTCTTTATGTAGATATATAAAACTCTCGGCACTCCAAATGAGAAGATTTGGTCCGGATTTGGTCAATTGCCTGGTGTTAAGGTCAACTTTGTTAAGCAGCCGTAAGTATTTATTTCATATTTATAGTGTACATTGCTATGGCATTCTATAGGTTTTAATATTGTTCTTCTTCTTGCCACTGTTTTCCCAGGCTTCCAGCTATGCGTGATTCTGGTCAGGCTTTCTGGTTTGCCTTGGTGGCACGTTTCAGTTATGTACTACTTGGCTCTTTTCTTTGTTGGTAACCACTGATGTTTTCCTTTCAGGTATAACAAGTTGCGTGAAAAGTTCCCTCCAACATCATTTTCTGGACGCCCAGCCCTTTCTGAGGCTGGACTTGACTTATTGAACAAGCTTCTTACTTATAACCCTGAGAAGGTATTCTCCAAAAGGCATTAATTACTAAAGTGAATATTGTTTGTTTTATTGTTTAGCTCCTTTTTTAATTATATTTTAAAGTTCTCTATGATATTTTTATGCAGCGAATAACAGCAGCAGATGCTCTAGACCATGACTGGTTTCGTGAGGTCCCTCTGCCCAAATCAAAAGATTTTATGCCAACTTTTCCTGCTCAGCATGCCCAAGACAGGTATCTGTTTTAATATTCATTTTGCTCTCCTCTCCGTTTTTTACCTCTAATTTATTTAATTTTCCTATTAATGCATGATTGTTAGGCGTCTGCGGAGAATTATGAAGAGCCCCGACCCTTTAGAAGAGCTGCGAAGGAAGGAGGCACAACAACCTGATGTAAGCAGCAGTTTGTTTGGCTTGAAATAAAGTAAATTTTTTTACATTTTGTTTCAAGCCTGCTCGGTCAGATTTCCGCTGGAACAAGTGCAGATGAAGGCTTCTGAGGTGAGAGATGGGCACAGCTTACGAAGATGGAAACTTCTGTTAATTTTTCAATGATTGATTCTATTCTTTAGCAGGTTCCCCCAGACAATTTTGGGTGGAGAAAGATGTTCTCTCGTTTGCAATCAATCATAATCTGTTCCAGTATATCTTTTGTACTCCAGCTTCGTAACCATAAAAAGTATGCCAGCTTCCCATCCAAGGTGTGGCTTGGTAGTCTTCTTTTGATTTCATTTGAAACATTTCTGTAACATTGTTTAATTTCTACATTGTAAACAAGCTCCAAAAATTTGGCTCAAATGCCTTTAATATGGATGTCTCTTATAGTATATAAGGATATCTCATGCATTGGTGTTCTTTCTGTTGATTTAACATTGTTTTTGCAAGAGATGATTGGTGTGAAGTGGAGGGGAGGTTCTTGGCTCTTTAGACCTGAAACAATTGATGGAAAGATTACCAGAAGAAAGGTAACTTTCAGGTTTTTGCTTTTGACTCAGATCATTGTATATTTTATGGTTAGGTGGTAGAGGATCTCTTGGTTTTAAATTTGAACTTTAAGTGGTTTCTTAATTATAGTATCACTATGTTGAATGAGACCTACTGCGCCGTCTTTTTGTAGGGAGAACTAAAAAGTGACGACTTTGATGATGATTGGATGTGCTTGAATAGTTCTACTATATAACTATAAAAAACTTTCATATTAATTCTAATTCAAATTAAGGCGAGTACGGTGAGCTTCTCTCTCTCATATGCAAATTAAGATATGCGATAGGTGTCTCTATTATCTTCTAATAGATACTCCCAGTCGTTCAGTGAAATTACTAATAACAAAGAAAAGAATAATGCTAGAAAGCAAGAAGAAAAATGGAGGGACAGATACAATATAGAGAATACCTTTGGACTTAGATGCTGTTTGGAGAGTCTATTTGATTTAGAACTAATTGAAATAGTTGTTTCATTGCCAGTCCACTTGTGGCCCAATTGGTGAGGCATCTTTCTATCCATAGATACAACCAATGATCCATACCTAGGTTTGTTGGATAGGGACTTGTATAGTGTGGGAGTGTGGGTGTGCGAGTACCAGAGCCATTGGAAAAAAGTGAAAGAAATAGATGTTTCACTACTTTAGACTGTTTGGCAAAACTGATGTGGATTCCTGATTCAATCAGCATTAAGAGGTTTTGCCTCAACCAAAAGGTCAAATAGACAGGAATGTCTAAAGCAATAAGGCACTTTTTACCCTTTTTTAACTACTTCTTTCTTACCCATTTTATACTATGATATGTTTAGGTGTACTACTTTGTGACAAATTTGCTTTGGCTGCCTTTTGCCATATGACAACTTTACCCATATAATTTTTATACAGGAATGTCTAAAGCAATGAGGCAATTTTTCCCCTTTTTTAACAACCTTTTTCTTACAAATTTTATACTATGCTAAGTTTATGTATACTATTTTGTGACAAATTTGTTTCTGGTGCCTTTTACCATATGACAACTTTACCCATATAATTTTTATAGAATGACAGGTTTCTAATTGAATTAGACATGCAAAACAGTCCCAAATTTTGAGTTAATTGAAACTGCTCTATTTTAATCAGCTCTATTTCAAACATAAAAAATTTGCCAAACATGCCCCTAGGGATACAGAAGCTGCAGCTGAAGTAGAACATGAGAGAAATTTCAGAGATTTTTTTTTTTTTTTTTCTGAAAATCAGTGCTTGACAACCCACAGTTTGATCACAGAAAAGCCTTCTTTTCAAGCAAAAGGACATGGGATCACATATCCAACTTCCAGGTCAGATGCTAGATTTTACAACCTATGTGAAATATAATAATGATGAAACCACTGGTCAGAGAAAGCAGAGTCATGATGAAAACTGTCCGTAGAAAACTCCAGAAAGGAAAAACTAGAAATCCACTACAAAAAACTAGAAATCCACTAACCTTCCTTCGCAGAAAAATTCCATGAAAATCACAGTAATCTTGAAAAAACACCAGGTGCCCAAGGCTATTTGATTTGTCAATGGCTTTGACTCAGTCAAGTGGGACCCACAGCAATTGGAGAATGGCTTTGACTCAGTCAAGTGGGACCCACAGCAATTGGAGTAGTTTGACGTCCTATAACTTGTTGACTGAGAGAACACCTTTGAAGGGAGTATAAAGTCCCTTTGATTCTTTAGAATAAAGCTCCAGAATTATTTTTTCAGGGAAAGAATGAAGAAATATCCAAATAATCCACTTGGCAGTGGTGCTCTGATGCCATGTAAGAATTACTAGTGAACCGACCGGCGACTGTGTGCATATAATGCCAATCAAAGACTACAATCAAGGATTGCAATTAAATCAATGAAATCTATCTAAATATAGCAAATAGTATCTTCTAAGTAAGTCAACTAAACAATTTCTGACTCTCACGTGGAGATATATTAATACTAGATTTGGGATATTACATGTGACTAGTGTACATGTGGGCCATGTGAGCTTTATCTTTGGTGAGTAAGAATACCAGTTTCCTTGAGCAATGAATAATCACCTTTTTGAAAAAAAAAAAGAAAAAAAAAAGGCTCCCTGGCTTCCAGAACTAGGACGTTATAAATTTCTTTTTATTTTTTCCTCCTTTTTTATTTTGGCTAGGTCTGTACTTGCCTCCCCAGCAAGCATTTTTCTTAGTGATGCCTTAACACAAGCGCAACAATGGGTTAGCATAATAAGGACATTATTAAAAAACAAGAAATAAAAAAGGAAAGCAAGTATGGGGATATCCTGGGGTATTATCTCTTGAGTAAGAGGTCTTAATGTGAATGTTTGACCCAAGAGGTCCAACTTGGATCAGGCCCAACCTGAACTTGACCGACCCAACTGGAAATCTTACTTGGATTGGGATTAGGACTGGATTTACTGACTGGTTAAATTTGGGCTGGTTCAGAATGGTCAAATCCAGTCTGGGTTGTGTTGAATCCTATAATATAACATACCAAGGGGTGCATCTTGGGTCAAGTTTTGGTTGATCTCAGAATTGGTGGTGGGTCAAGTCAAGTTCTGGTCAGTTCGTTCACCTGAGCTGCCCTAACTCTGGCCCAATGCACCGAGTTGAATCAATACTGCAGTGGCACCTTTTTTAGGGGCAGGGGCGCATTGGAGATATCTATTCCTTGATAATCAAATTAGGATTTTACCAAGAAGCTTGAATGCATCTTTTGCTTGTCATAACCATGATCTTCACTATTTCCTTAATTCCTATTGTCAAATTCCGTTTTGATGATTGAGGGGCTTGCCCATTTACAAAATTAAGTTCTAGATATTTCATGTTAGCTACCTATTGTCATGTTCTTTCACACACTAGATAATTATATACTCTTGATTTCGTTAACTTTCTTTTGTGGTCATAGGAGAATACTGATGGTATCTCACATGACCAATTACTGGTATCGTTGGAATTTGCGTAGTGTTATCTGTTTGTCCTTCAGGGGACCTGGAACTGTTTTTATCTGAGTGAAGTTCTTTTGGGCTTCTGCGAGCTTGTTCCAATCTGCATTAAGCTCCTGTATAGGTGTCTCTTTTTCTTCTTACTTTTGAATTAGCTTCACTGTTCCTTCTGCTTTGGCATTTCATTCATATTGAGAGCTTTTCATTATGGAAGAGTTCTGCCTCATGGTATTGAAGCTTCTGGAAGCTGCATTTGTAAAAGTAATTACCTGAAACTGCATTTGCTACTTGGATTTCCTTAGCACCTGTTTCATATTTCTACAATGAATAATTAGGGTTCATTTTCAATAGAAAAGGACAATGATGAAATAGAATTATATGTCATTATATTTCTCTCCGTTGCAGTAAAGCAATAGAAACATGGAAATAGGTATGAGATGGGACAGTGAATGCAATTAAATGGGAGTGGAAGTATCCCAACACCAGTTATGCTTTCTGAAAATAGTGATGGAAGTCCAGATAGCCAAATGCACCTGGTATCAGTTCTAGGAATTGGGAAGTCCTGTTAGGCATCATTGTGCACTTCATCACTCTTGCCTTCTTTAATGGAATTTGGGGCTTGAGTTACGAGAACTGAATGATGGACCTGGTGACTTGGTTTACATGTAAGTGAGAGTTCTTGTGTTTTACTGAGTACCTGTGATGTTTGTTTTGTTCTTTGCCATAACCAATTTGACAGATGAATTGAGTGCAGGCAACTGTGCATTAGGATCCAAACAGGGCCATAGAATTCATCCTTGCGCTCTATTTGTACTTGGAATACTCATTTTGCTCCATTTTAATATAAAATCTCATTTGAGTTATTGCTCCAGCTGATCACTCACCTTCAATTACAGTGGACTATGCTCTGTTATCATAATCTGTTATGCTCATTCATATCTCTTTAGATTTTATTTTGGAACTGAAATCTCCACAAATTGAACATACAAACTGCTTGAGAAGTATCATCCAAATTCCTAAACCATTGAACTTTTGTGGGTCATATCAATGATTAGGCCATTAGTTAAGTGCAGAAGTGGTATGGAAGATGGTGGGTGATAGGAAAGTAAAATCCCCAGATGTATGAATATCAAATTTGGGGTCAATTTTATGCCTTCAACTCTTTTCATTGGTGGCCACAAATTTAATGGATATATATATATATATATTTATAAAATTGTCCCTCAATCTAATGGTTTAGTTCATTCAGACGGGTGCTAAACTTTAAGAATATATATAGGAAATATATAAGGGAGATGCTCCTATGATAGCATCCCTCACCTTATTGATGAGAGGTAAGGTGAGGGCCCTCACATCCATATTCAATGCCAATAATTTAAATGTGAGGGCATCCACCTTATATCTCTTATCGTAAGGTGAGATGCATCTTTCATAAGAGCAACTCCCTATAAGTAAATTGGGTATGGCCGGTGTGCATGGAACTTACGGTGCATGTCTCTTAGCGGGGCTCAAGTGTCATACGGGAGCTGATTTGATCATTAGTAAAAGGAATATAATTATATATTTCATATATGATTAAAACAATTGCATGCATTATCTGATTGAAATGAAATTGGATGATTGCATTTACATAGATATGCATGGAAAGCAAATTGTGTGTGCATTTAGCAGCTCTTAAGTGAGAGTGGAAAGAAAAATATGATGTGCATTCAGTTGGAGAAATGGGATTGGATAACCTCGCTCCATATGTAGGATGTATGACAAAGGATTGTTGATGGAGAGACTAACCCTAACAATTTGATTGATGGTTTTGTCTATTTATATGTCTTGTTTTTGTTATGTTGTGCTTTTTCTTCATTTATACTTTTTATGTTTTGTGTCTCTCTTGGTGTTTCCTTTCCAATTCGAAAATGTCCGAGAAATTAACGAATCCTTGCTCAAGGAGAATCGATCGAAAGGACCTAACGTCACCGATGGTGGAAATGGAAGCAAGCCGGAAGCATAAGAAGAAATCATATAAGGAAGCTCCAGTCTTAGACAGAAGAAGGTTTTGTCGGGAAGAAGGAAAGAATGGAGACCGATAGAACCGGAATGAAGATGAGCGAGATGATGAAGAATGACAGAATGGAGACGGATAGAACGGGAACAAAGAGGAGCGAGATGATGATGAAGAAAAACTTGAATGGAAAGAATCAAAACCCGAATGGAGAGAATCAGAACTTGAACGGAGAGAGATAAAACCCTGAATCTAACGGTTCAGGTTCTGAATCCTCAATCGAATGGTTTAGCTTCTGAATGGAGAGAATCTGATTTTGAGCATCGTTTAGGTTCATATTCTGATTCTCTTCGTTAAGGTTTTCTTCATCATCTCGCTCTTCATTTCCGTTCTATCTCTATCAAGTTGTTATTCATCATCTCGTTCCTCTTTGTTTCGGTTCTGCCCGTCTCTATTCTTTCGTTCTTCTCCATGGCCGACGAGCCCTGAGCCCTCTTGTGTTTGAGACTGAGTGCTTCCTTGAATGATTTCTTCTTATACTTCTGGCTTGCTTCCATTTCCATCATCGGTGTGACGTGAGGTTCTTTTGGCTGATTCTCTTGGTTTAGCTTTTCCGTTGAGTGAGGATCCACTATTTTCTCTGACATTTTTGAATTGGAAATGAAAGACCAGTATAAGAAAAAAGCATAAATGGAGAGGAGGCACATTCGAACACAAATAGCGGAGACGTATATAAATAACAAGACCCTCAATTGAACGGTTAGGGTTAGTCCCTCCATTAACGGTTGGGATTAATCCTTTCTCATATCCTATGTGGGGCGGGGTTTTCCAATCCCAAGAGCTTCTAAATGCACACCATAGTTTTCTTTCTTCACACTTACCTAAGCTGCACGCCATAGTTTCTAAATGCACACCATAGTTTTCTTCACACTTAGACGTATATTAATCCTTTCTAAATGCACACCATAGTTTTCTAAATGCGCACACGATTTTCATATGCCTCTAAAAAGATGAATTAAATGAGTGGTTTATCTGTTTCATGTATATCTATGTAAATGCAATCATTCGATTTCATTTCAATTAGATAACGAATGCAATTGCTTTAATCATGCACGAAATATATAATCATGTTCTTTTTACTAATGATCAAATCATCTGAGGTATGATTGTCACTTGATTTCAAGTGTAATACACAAACCACACACCGCCGTTGATAATGGCAGATTTCGTTTTCTTTTTATCTCAATTCGAATGAACTGGATCGTTGGATGCCATTAAAAAAAAATAAAGAAAAAAACTATTTCGTTGGATTGACTGCCCGTACTACTTACATATGGTGATGGAGGGTTGGGTCGTCATGCATCTGCTTGATCAACAAATACACAAGTTTTTGCCAACCAAAATGAATTTGTATTGGATCCAATGGTCCAATCCATTCAACCTGGGATTGGTGATTATTGGGAGGGTCTTTGTTTTATGGTCCACTGAAATGGATCATCGATCATAATTCATAAGGTCCCCACTGAGCAAAGCTAGTTTGGGTAGTTGACCCCTCTGCTAGTTGTACAGAGCTGGACTGCTGCCTTGCATTATCTCTAGTCACTAATGTCAAAAATCGATTAGGTATAAATCCACTTGTGTGGTGACACTTTTTGTTGAACTCCTAACGATCTCTCGTATTTGCATGCAAGGTGTCTGCAGCTGGAGGTCACATTCTTTTAATTATTGAAACCATGAAAAACTCGATCTACTATGCTCGACTGGGGGACCATTTTTGTTGAATCTGAAGCTTTCAAAACCAATGTCTCTCGTGACTCACAGTAGAAAAAATTGGTTTGTTATGAAGGTGGTAGGATAGCTAGATTTTGTTTCTAAACGAGAGGGAACCGAAAATTTTGCAAAATCATTAGATTTCCCCAGCAGAAGGGGCATGTTTGGCATTTTTTCTGCACATTTATAAAAAAGCTTCACTCTCAGTTTCTCATTTCTCTCTTGCAAATGCATGTCAAATAAGGTTTTCTTCATTCATTCTTAAAATGAAACATTTGGAGAATGATGCTAAATAGATTCCTCTGTTTTCTTTATGGAATTATGGAACATGCTTTATCTTAGCTCACTTTTTTTCTTTTTTTTCCATCACAAGCTATCTCATCAACATAACTATCCCTAGTGTAAATTAAAACTTTTAGTAATAATCATTGCAGATGATTGCATTTCTAGCAGCATTTATCTGGGCTCCAACTTATAAAAGAAAATTAAAAAGAAAAAAAGCTACATCACCCACTTACCCTTACTTTTGTTAAATAATATTCTTCCAAATTCAACACTGATTATTAATCATCCTCCAATCAAAATTGTGATATGAAAGCATTACTAATTTATATTGTCCTTTAATCGCCGTGGCCTTATATTCGAGGGTTAAGATAATATGATTGAATTGTATTAAGCTTTGCCAAAACCCCTAAATCATAATCCACAGTTTGTCTGATCATACTTCAACCATGTACTGGGATCATGGATGCATTCTGGTAGGCCCCCACAAACCCCTTCCTTCTTCCATAAACACCACCATTTCCGGACTCTTTCCAAAATTACAAAGGGCACCTCACGTGTGTGCGTTTCTTTATATTTGGACTCCATGAAACAGGATGGTTAACAAATGAAAAAAAAAAAAAAAATTGATCATGACCTATAACCAATCTCTCACACCAAGTCACATTGTAGTGGAGCCCCATTGATGAGTGATTTGAAATATGTAGAATTTGCACTACTGTCTGGTAGGTGTTGAAAGCTCCCTTGGCCAATGGCAGGAACTAAACCCATTCATGTATTTTTGTTTTTTTGGAAACCCTCAAGGGGTTGGTTGAGTGGTCAAGACCACGGTTCCTCCTTCTTTCGGAGCTAGAGGTCTTGGTATCGACCACTTGATGGCATTACTCGCAGTCAGTAGCGGACCCAGGCTCTTTATTTGGGTGTGGCTGATAATGGTAAATTGAGAAAGTTGAAATCAACACTGACTGGCAACAATCACCACGTATTGCATGGTTTAAACACATTATTTTTTATTTTTATTTTTTTGATGGATTAAGTATAAATAACTCATATCCTAGGGTGCGGTGACGACTTTACTAGAATGGGGCATGGGCCATCGGCCATTTTAAATCAGACGGTGACCACCTAGGTTTGTATCATGTAGGTCCACCCCTGTCTCCAATCTCCATCTAATAGTCAAAAGTAGAAAGCATGGGCCATAGGCCATTTTGGATCGCCGCAGGTTTGTATCATGTAGGTCCGCCCCTACCGGATCATGGCTAAAAAAAATTCTAGAATTGATAACAATTCAAATAAAGTAAAATAGTCTTGCCCTTTGGTCGTTTTAGTTTGCAAGCATTATTTAATCAAAGAGCTAGAATTAATTTATAGAAAAGGTAGTAGGGATTAAAATGTGTTTCATGACCTTTTTTTAATTAAAAAGAGAAAACAGGTACAAAGCTGATAAAATAAAAGAGAGAAAAGTCATAGAGAAGGTACAATTTCCATTCATTTCTAAATGATCTATCATTTACCATTAGTCCATAAACAAGTGAGACTTTCAAACAAAATCCATATATATATATATATATATATATAGACAAACAATAAAAAAAAGCAATAGAAATTGTTGGTCCACTAGGCCTTAATGCCTATTTACGCAAAAGACAGTCGGGCAATGACAGATGAACGGCCAAACCCCACCTCGTTTTGCCACCATACATACACTTTTCGGAAAGATTCCCTCTTCTTCCACATTTCTCCCACTTTTCCCACTTTTTAATTGATCATGTGGTCTGCTCCAATTTTGAATTATCCGCCTTTGATTGCTATAATATATCATTAATCTTAGTGATATCACTCGTATCACCATTCAACATCGCACGTATTATGGACTATCCGCTCTATCACCCACTTGGGCCCACTTTAACCAGTGTACCTCTTTTTGTAATATTTTTTTATCAGAGGGTTTCCAACCCTTTGAGCTGGATTAATCTCTCTGGGCCAGCTCAAAGGAAATCCAAGCACCCCTATAGCCCCAAAGTGATAGCAATAGTGAACTCAACCTTCAATTGCTTCCTAAAAAAAAAAAAGAACCCTTCAATTGTTGAAGAAAAGGGAACCAATGGTCCATACCAAGACCTCTAGCTCCGAAAGAGGAATGAACCGTGGTCATTGGCCAACCCCTTGAAGTTAATCTTATCCCTCTATGATCAAGCATCAATGTTCAATTTTATACTCATCTAACTTTTACTCACTAATAGATTCATCATCATTATACTTAGGCCTTGTCACAATACAATTACATTGACACGAGACCTTTCCATTTATCTTATGGGTGTTAATGTTTACACCCACCCTATATGGCTATGCCTATGTAATCTAGTAATACACACGTAATGAACTCATGTGTTGTCTTATCATGTCTTATTTTGTTTTATCTAAATTGGACTCTTTTAAGCTTTACATGCGCATGGCATATTTCTTTTCATTTAGAAGAAAGGGACCCATCGTATGACGTAAATACGTGTGTCTTAATTTGTTAACGTTTACATCTAAAGGGAGTCGTCAACTCAAGTGTCAACTGTAATTTCAGGGAATATATTGTCTGTTAAAGTGTCTCTTTAGTTTCATCAGACCTGTGTGCATTATGTATTAGTCTATATATACATAGATATGGTTCTTCTTGGCAATATACATACCAGCAGAATATATGAATTTGGATCAACTGAGGATTTGGGCCAATGATCTGCGATTGTTAAGCGGTTCAAGTGATCAGGTAAATATACAATTCTTTAATCATCTTAGGAAATATTTTTTATTAATTGCAGACGCTCAAGTGAATGTATATTGTTGTCAGGATGATATTCTCAGAAACGAAATAAAACAAGAAGATGAAAATGTTACAAACAAATTATCCAACGACATTGTATGATATTAACTCAATTCCAATTACGTTTTATTTTGTCAATTTTTAATAAAAAGTTGTTAATTTCTAACAGAATTAATACATTTTCAGGTATTCAATTTGCGTCAATCTCTAATTAATTGGATTCAAAATACTGGACGCAATTTATGATATATCATTGTCATTAAAAGGTCAGAGACTAGTATAATCGAGAAGAGTCATAGACTATTGTTCTAATGTGATCGCGGTGGCACATACAGAAGCAAGAAAACTTTCACGAAAGTTACAGGCACAAAAAAAAATTGATTGTCCTTCCAGAGTGAAAGGGGTGAAAATGCGAACAGGTGATGACTGGATGACAATGGTGGTATGTAGAACACATAACCATGCCCCTGCATCATATATGGAGGGACATCCATACCACGGTCGGCTCTCTGAATCCGAAATCCAGTTGATGGTACATCTGTTAACGAAAAATCTAAAGTTAAGAGATATCTTGACATCTTTGAAGAAGCGGAATTCGGACAACGTGTCTACCAGAAAGACCATATACAATGCATGCCAGAAATTTCGGACCTTATACTTGGGCTTTAAGGTGTTTGCAGTTAACAATGGATGGATGCACCGGTCCACGAGTTATTGTCACGGACAAAGAGTTGGCTTTGATGAATGCGTCTGCCCAGGTATTTCCCGAGACTAAGAAATTACTCTATAGGTGGCACATTTATAGGAGTATTTTGAGCAAGTGCAGGCCATCAATAACAGACAACAAATCTTGGAATGCATTCTACAAAATGTGGAATATGTTACTGGAATCTGAAACTGAGAATGTGTGTATTTGTGCAAATTGGCGGACCTTGAGGTAGTATTACAAAACTTTCCAGGTATGATTAATTATCTTAAGGATGTATGGTTGACATCGTATAAGGAGATGTTTGTATCTACGAGGACTGACAGATATCTGCTTTTTGGAAACCAGACAACTAATAGAGTCGAGAGCCAGCATGCGAAGTTGAAACGATACTTGGAGTCATCACAGTCAGATTTGGAGACATCGCTGTTGTTTAATCACCAAGTCATCCAATCACAGGACATTGCTATCAAAACGAGTATTGAGAAAAACAAAACTATTGTCCAACATCGATTCAATATATCGCACTTCTAGGAATTATGTGGTTTCGTTTCAAGCCGCGCATTGCATATGATTTTGAAGGAATTTGAGCGGTCTACGGATGTCGGAGAAGTTTCCAACAAATGCGGATGTCGACTTCGTATGAGCTACGGATTGCCATGTGCGCACGAGTAAGCAATATATTTGAACGATGGTCGTCCCATACCAATTGATTCCATAGATAAATTTTGGAGAAAACTTGACTTATCACCATGTCTGTCTCTTCAAGACGATGACATCGATTGTGACGTTGAGCTACAAGTGTTCACGGAACAGTTTAAGCAACAAACAAGGTATGGTAAATTCAATCTTTTAAGGAAGTTGAGGGAGATAATCACACCATCGAGAGCCAGCATGCGAAGTTGAAACTATACTTAGAGTCATCACAGTCAGATTTGGAGACATCGCTGTTGTTTATTCACCAAGTCATCCAATCACAGGACATAACTATCAAAACGAGTATTGAGAAAAGCAAAACTATCGTCCAACATCGATTCAATATACCGCACTTCTAGGAATTATGTGGTTTCGTTTAAAGCCGCGCATTGCATCTGATTTTGAAGGAATTTGAGCGGTCTAAGGATGTCGGAGAAGTTTCCAACAAATGCGGATGTCGACTTCGTATGAGCTATGGATTGCCATGTGCGCACGAGCAAACAATATATTTGAACGATGGTCGTCCCATACCAATTGATTCCATAGATAAATTTTGGAGAAAACTTGACTTATCATCATGTGTGTCTCTTCAAGACGATGACATCGATTGTGACGCCGAGCTACAAGTGTTCACGGAACAGTTTAAGCAGCAAACAAGGCATGATAAATTCAGTCTTTTAAGGAAGTTGAGGGAGATAATCACACCATCAACAACTTCAATTCATGAACCTGTTGTTAAGACGAACACTTGTAGACGCCCCTCCTCGAAAAAAAAAGTTGCAACAAATACTCGTGTTAATCCGTTTGCATTAGTGTTCGTTGAGTCTGATTCCCTTCATTCTCGGGAACCAAGCAGAAACAATTATTCGTTTGGAGGCCCTGACTCGAATGACAGGGAAGACATATCAACCCGTGTTAATACAGATACATTTGAGTTTGTTTAGCCATATATTTTCCAGTTTCAAGAACCAACGAGACACAATTGCTCCTCTATTTAGAACTACTCTATACATGCCTATGTTTGTCAGTTTCCACCTATACTGTATCCTTACATTATGCATGTACAAAACGTAAAACCTGATGGAAATTACGGATTTCGGGCGATAACTGTCTGTCTTGGTCTTCACGAAGATGCATGGGCAACTATCCGGTATAACTTAATAGAAGAGTTGCACACATTCAGGACACAGTGTGTTGCAATATTTGATAGTGATGACCAGTGGACTCGTGTTTACAACTCACTAAACTTTTTTGCATTAGATAGAGGAGCACCGATTTAGCATTGGATGACCATGCCAGACATGGGTCTCTTAATTGCTTCGAAGTTCAATGTGATATTACACATTTTAAGTGCTGTACAGAGCTTTACGTATTTGCCACTTCGATCTACTCCACCACCATCGTATCAACATGTTGCTATCGCTATCGGGTACGTAAATAATAATAATCACTACGTCCATGTTGCATTGACAGATAGTTACCCGATGTCTCTCATTATGCCTGAATGGGTTCACTTCAGGCATGATTGTGCAGCTGCATGGGCTAACCTGTTTGCGGAGCGAATTAATGCGTTCTAGGTTTCCTTCTGAAACCATTGTGTTGGAAGATTAGGAATGTAACATGTGTTAATATGTTTGAATAAATTTGTTTTAAATATCCAAGACTTTTGAGATTAGGAAGATTTTTGTGTTATTAGTATTTAGTAGTTATAATCTAGTATTTTAAGATTTAATACAGAGTTTAGAATATAAGGTTTAAAATTTAGAATCCGACATATAAAGCTAGTCAAAGGTGATGGACATTCATAATAGGTTGAGTCCAGCTTGAATGTTTGCATAATTCACAATATCCAAAAAGTTATATAATTAATTATATTTTAACATTACAATCATTAAAATAGTTAACAACACAAAAATCTTTTTTTAAAAAAACTTGGCAGATAATTATTCCTAAAAATGAAGTTTTTTTTCTAATTAAAAATATTAATTAATTAATTAGTGCTATAACAAGTGGTGATATATTGTGGGTGTATCAGAAAAAATTATTTGGTCAATAATTATACTATCATGTGTGAAGGCACTTGCTGGGACAAAAAATGACCTAATTAGAACTCTTCACGTGGCAAAGAGCTATTAAAGCAGAATTTTAGAACTTTATTGGTAATTTCAACGAATCATCCTTAATGCATTTGCTTATCTCCGTCAAATCCTAGCATTCATCAATGGAACATTAGTCTTAGGCAGCGCGAGAAGCCTTAATTGAGATATAGGGTGGGTATATCAAGTAAATAGGATGGGTGTATTTAGAAATTCCCTTATCTTACTTGATAAAAATACAAGCAAGTGGGTCCTACGAGCTGAACTTCATACTCAGTTCTTGCATTATGTTAGCCGTCCATTTGACCATGTACCGTGGCCGTCTCTACTCTCTACATGTTAGGAATATTCAATCCCCTGTTTTGTCCAAACATGGGAGCCCTATTTGGACGAATCAGGGTCGCCACATGCGGGGCGGAGGAAAGAGAAAAACAATTTTCTTTCGGGTGTTGCTATTTGCACCCACCCTATGAAGGGTGGGTGTACGGTCTGTTGTTAAATGTCACGTGAATGTAATTGGATTGGACTGGCCTTGACATCTTTGTTTGTCCTTTTTCTTTCTCCTTCTCCCCTTCCAATGTGAACCGTTTTGCTTTGGTATGAGGATCCTCCAGCTCCATCTAGTGGGTACTCTTATTGATGGCCCACAATTTAGAGACCACAACTCTCCCATTTGATCTAGAGTCTCATAGCGGCTCATGCAACTGCTAGTAAACGGTCCACAGGAATATTGGGAAATGGATAGATAGGATTGTCAGAAAAAAAGAGACCATCCATGTAATGATCTAATTATAAATAAATCTATAAATCATTTGGGGGTAAGCATCTCATCATCTTAAATTAAACATTATGTTTTCAGGAGACAGATAAAATTAGGAAGGGTTTATAAATTTTTTGTTTGGGTCAATTTTTTATTTTGTTTGCTTCTTATACAGTGCCCACTAACAAATATTTCAATAATCTTTATCTGGTGAAGTGAATGCATGGAGCAGTGGGTACCTCTTTAATTGGATCGAAGATGAAGTAATCAAAAAAGGACACTAAATAATTTTCAAAGTTTCCATTGTCAATTTCTTTTGGTAGAAAGGTGGATTTTATTGAAAGCACACAACATTATAGAGGTTGAGATTTTTTTTTTTTTTTTAACTTTCATCCCATCCACAGAAGTTGTGGATCGGATTTTCATACTTATGGTGCACGTCTGTTTTTGGTGTTTGTGGGTTGCCATTGAGGTCAACTCATTTTTAATATTTCAGATTATTAGATAGGTTAAACTAGACCAACCCGCATAAGTGTGGATCAAATATCGGTTACGATACGCATTGCACTAAAAGGTCAATTTCATAGGCCGGGTTACGTTTCCCCACCCTTACTATTTCTATTTGTTCCACATAACACCACGCTTCATTACCTCGTCCACATCTTAATGTTATGAAATATGTAATCAAGACTTAAAAAACCAAAGACTTTGAGAAGGAAGAAGTAATCAAGACTAAAAAACCAAAGACTTTGAAGTCAGTGGATCCATACACCATTATCCTCTATATTGTGAATGAGAGGCCAGCCTCTTTTCAATCCACCAACGGGGCCCCATTAATGATTTTGAACCCCCTCTGGACAAGTCAACTCACGGTCAATGGGTTTCACTCACATGCAAGTGGGCCCCACCGTTTGATACCCCCTCGTTCATGTCGATGCCTTACCGGTCCACGAGTAAGAGACATTTTTTTAATAAAAAAAACATGATTCACCGCAGGTGCAAACGGATTGTTCATTGGAGCTCACATGACCCAAATATCACGCGACAAATTTCAAGTGTCAAAGATAACTGCATTTGGTCCAAATTTTTTTGACCATTGGATCCCAAATTTGTCAACGCTACTGGGTAATGCTCGTCACCACGATTCCGTACAACCAAACTGCTTGTCGATCGGAGTCCGGACGAACGAGTTATGGACGGTCAAAGTTCATAGCTGACCGTTGACTAGGCCCGCCTTGCATCAACAGTACAGTAGCCAGGGGGTCTGGTCTGGTCCAACTGGCCTACCTAGTTCTCTCTGCGCAACAAATACTCGTGTTAATCCGTCTGCATTAGTGTTCGTTGAGTCTGATTCCCTTTATTCTCGCGAACCAAGCAGAAACAGTTATTCGTTTGGAGGCTCAGACTCGAAGGATAGGGAAGACATATCAACTCGTGCTAATGTGGATACATTTGAGTTTGTTGAGCCAGATATTTTCCAGTTTCAGGAACCAGCGAGACACAATTGCTCCTCTATTTACAACTACTCTGTACATGCCTATGTTCATCAGTTTTTACATATATTGCATCCTTACATTATGCGTGTACAAGACGTAAAACCTGATGGAAATTGCGGATTTTGGGCGATAGCTGTCTTTCTTGGTCTTCACGAAGATGCATTGTCAACTATCCAGTATAACTTAATAGAAGAGTTGTACACATTCAGGCCGCAGTATGTTGCAATATTTGATAGTGAGGACCAGTGGACTCGTGTTTACAACTCACTGAACTTTTTTGCATTAGATAGAGGAACACCGATTGAGCATTGGATGACCATGCCAGATATAGGTCTCTTAATTGCTTCGAAGTTCAATGTGATATTACACGTTTTAAGTGCTGCATAGAGCTTTACGTATTTGCCACTTCGATCTACTCCACCACCGTCATATCAACATGCTGCTATCGCTATCGGGTACGTAAATAATAATTACTACGTCCATGTTGCATTGACAGATGGTTACCCGATGCCTCCCATTATGCCTCAATGGGTTCACTTCAAGCATGATTGTGCAGCTGCATGGGCTACCCCATATGCGGAGCGAATTAATGCGTTCATGCAGTATATGCGTTCTAGGTTTTCTTTTGAAACCATTGTGTTGGAAGATTAGGAATGTAACATGTGTTAATATGTTTGAAATATCCAAGACTTTTGAAATTATCTAGATTTTTGTGTTATTAGTATTTAGTAGTTATAATCCAGTGTTTTAAGATTTAATACAGAGTTTAGAATATAAGGTTTAATATTGTGGGTGTATCAAAAAAAAGTCTCATACTTTTTCAAGAAATTTCCTTAAAATCATAATGAATTATGAATAATTTGGTTAAAAATAAGTGACTACAAAATAAAGGACCATGTATTCATACTTGTAAATAGTTAGGTAGCAGTGTCATACAAAAATAAAGGATTGTTAATTGTGCAATATTTTGATTAAAACGATTTTCGCTAATAATGTTGCAGGATATTCAAGTATCATCAAAATTAAAATTATCAGGAGAGAATTTAGATAATATATTGGGATAAAAGGATAAAGTTCAAGTTATCCCAATAGAGCAGCAGCAGAGGTAATCGGTCTTGTTGGGGATTCTGCTGATCTCAGCTAAACTCCTCTGACACAAACATCCCACAAGCAGCAAATGGCGTGAATGATGCAATCCACAGTTCTAGAAAAAACAACTGGCACCCAGAACCCCTAGCATTACTAGAAGGGTGTTGCTATTTGCACCCACCCTATGAAGGGTGGGTGTACGGCCTAGTACCTAACAGATTTGTCACGTTTGATAGGGACGTGACAAAGGCTAAAATGACCGTTGGATTGGTGACACGTGTATGGTAAGGAGTTGAGGTGGTAACGGCTCTACCAGCTGTAGGTGTCCTTACTGCCAATATTTTATGGGTTGGTCGGTTCTGTTGGGCAGGAATGTGGCTCCACTGTTTTTATATTCTGGAATGGACTCTATCTTTTGTACATGAAAGTTAAAAAACAAGTAATTAGTGGGTTGATGGGGATTTTTATTATGTGTACTTTTCGCCTTGATCTAGAGTGGGGACATGTACAATGGTGGCCCCACGTAGTAAATACTCAGCATATAGCATTTGTGCCTAAATACATGGGTGTGCCGCTATGTTTACTTCCATGGGTGGCAATGTGACAATGTTTGACCTGACCTGTCAATCCAGCCCTTGTAATTTTGGGATCAAGGGCTCGTTTTCAACCTAATAATAACAAATGAGTTGGATTGGGGTTGAGCTGTTGAGTCCATGCTTGTTTTTTAATTCAATCTGCCAATGGCCCTTAAACCCGACCCAACCCAACCCAACCCAACCCAACCCAACCCAATCATATTAGGCATGTTTCCAGCCATATGGTTTCATTTTCTCACAACTACTTGTGAACTTTTACCTCAAAATTTTTTTTTACTGCTTGTGAAATTATGATTAAATCTTAGCCAGCAGATTCCATGATAGTTGTTGCTATATGCACCCAGTCTATGCTATACCTATCTAAGCCTATTCATGTGTTGTCTTATCATATAGCAACACCCTTTATCAATAAGTCCCCTCCTTACTTTTGGAGTACACGAATATGCGATCTGTCACTTTTGGAGATTCGCACAAGTCCATGATTAGTCTAAGTTGCAAAACTCAATGTTCATAATCATAACTCTTTAACACTTGGTAGGTTTCTGAATAAACGGATAGGATGATGATTTGGTCGAGTTATATACTGTCCATATCTACAGCAGCAACAACCACTTTTTACCTGAATAATATTATAATAATTTATGGAGTCATCATTTAGTCACCAACAACTTTTCTTGATATGCTATCAAGACTTTGTATGGGCAACAAAAGTGAAAAAATAATTCAAACTGCAGGCCCCACCCTGGATAGGCCAAACTTGACCATGTTCCTTTTTCTTTTTGTTTGTTAACTATAAGTCAAGAGCCCCAACTCACATGCAGCAACTGCACATTATAATGGGGGAAAATGTTAGTGGCCTACGTTGGTCATTGTTGCTCTTCAAGTCAAGTTGGCCTCTGTTTTAGAGAATATATTCCCTGAATTATATTCCCTGAATCATCTAGTTCAGGGAATATATTCCCTGAAAATAGGGGGAATATATTCCCTAAACTAAATGATCATATATTAAAAATCGTAAAGAATAACTTGCATTAAGGCCTCTAGGAAAATTGCGTAGAAAATGTAGGACGTTGAGAGCAAATCAATTCCTTCTGTTTGTTTTCAACTTCCATTAGTCTTCGTCTTCCCCAATTCTGAGCTCATGCATGACAAGAGGTCAAGGAAGTGTGTCTCTTTAGTTCCATCAGACCTGTGTGCATATGGTTTTTTTTGGAAATATACATATCAGCAGAAGATATGAATTTGGATCAACTGAGTATTTGGGCAAATGATCTGCGATTGTCAAGTGGTTCAAGTGATCAGGTAAATATACAATTCTTTAATTATTTCAGTAAATATTTTTTATTACTTGCAGATGTTCAAGTGAATGTATATTGTTGTCAGGATGATATTCTCAGAAACGAAATAAAACAAGAAGACGAAAATGTAGATGAAAATGTTAGAAACGAATTTTCCACCGACATGGTATGATATTAACTCAATTCCAATTATGTTTTATTTTGTCAATTTTTAATAAAAACTTGTTAATTTCTAGCCGAATTAATACATTTTCAGGTATTCAATTCGCGTCAATCTCTAATTGATTGGATTCAAAATACTCGACGCAATTTAGGATATATCATTATCATTAAAAGGTCAGAGACTAGTATAATCGGGAAGAGTCCTAGACTGTTGTTCCAATGTGATCGCGGTGGCACATACAGAAGCAAGAAAACTTCCACGAAGGTTACATGCACAAAAATAATTGATTGTCCTTTCAGAGTGAAATGGGTGAAAATGCGAACAGGTGATGACTGGATGGCAAGGGTGGTATGTGGAACACATAACCATGCCCCTGCATCATATATGGAGGGACATCCATACCACGGTCGGCTCTCTGAATCCGAAATCCAGTTGATGGTACATCTGTCAACGAAAAATGTGAAGCCAAGAGATATCTTGACATCTTTGAAGAAGCGGAATCCGGACAACGTGTCTACCAGTAAGACCATATACAATGCACTCCAGAAATTCCGGACTGCAGAGAAAGCCGGTAAAACCCAGATGCAAGTTGTCATGTCATTCCTACAACGTGAAGGATACATTTTCAAGAGTCGAACAAATGTTGTAACCAATGAGCTTGAAGATTTATTCTTCGCACATCCAAGATCATTAGAGCGATGGCGTGCATTCCCGCACGTGTTATTGATGGATGCAAAATATAAAACAAATAGGTACATGATATACCACTCTAGATATCTGTGAATTATATTGATTTAGCAACATTAAAAATTCTAGAAATTTTAACATATCTGTGTCTTAAACAAACAGGTACAGGATACCTCTCCTTGAGATTGTCGGCGTGACTGCAACTAATATGACATTTTGCATAGCATTTGTGTTCATGCACTCAGAAAAAGTGTTCAATTATACTTGGGCTTTAAGGTGTCTGCAGTCAACAATGGATGGATGCACCGGTCCACAAGTTATTGTCACGGACAGAGAGTTGGCTTTGATGAATGCGTCTGCCCAGGTATTTCCCGATGCTATGAAATTACTCTGTAGGTGGCACATTTATAGGAGTATTTTGAGCTAGTGCAGGCCATCAATAACAGACAACAAATCTTGGAATGCATTCTACAAAATGTGGAATATGTTGCTGGAATCTGAAACTGAGAATGCGTATGTGTGCAAATTGGCGGACCTTGAGGTAGTGTTATAAAACTTTCCAGGTATGATTAATTATCTCAAGGATGTATGGTTGACACCGTATAAGGAGATGTTTGTATCCGCCTGGATTGATAGATATCTGCATTTTGGAAACCAGACAACTAATAGAGTCGAGAGTCAGCATGCGAAGTTGAAACAATACTTGGAGTCATCACAGTCAGATTTGGAGACATCGCTGTTGTTTATTCACCAAGTCATCCAATCACAGGACATAGCTATCAAAACGAGTATTGAGCAAAGCAAAACTATCGTCCAACATCGATTCATTATACCGCACTTCCAGGAATTATGTGGTTTCGTTTAAAGCCGCGCATTGCATTTTGAAGGAATTTGAGCGGTCTAAGGATGTCGGAGAAGTTTCCTACAAATGCGGATGTCAACTTCGTACGAGCTACGGACTGCCATGTGGGGCACAAACAAGCAATAAATTTGATTTCATAGATAAATTTTGGAGAAAACTTGATTTATCACCATGTGTGTCTCTTCAAGACGATGACATCGATTGTGACGCCGAGCTACAAGTGTTCACGAAAAAGTTTAAGAGCAAACAAGGCATGGTAAATTCAGTCTTTTAAGGAAGTTGAGGGAGATAATCATACCATCAACAACTTCAATTCGTGAACCTGCTGTTAAGACGAACACTCGTGGACGCCCCTCCTCGAAAAAAAAAAGTTGCAACAAATACTCGTGTTAGTCCGTCTGCATTAGTGTTCGTTGAGTCTGATTCTCTTCATTCTCGGGAACCAAGCAGAAACAGTTATTCGTTTGGAGGCCCAGACTCGAAGGACAGGGAAGACATATCAACTCGTACTAATACGGATACATTTGAGTTTGTTGAGCCAGATATTTTTCAGTCTCGGGAACTAGCGAGACACAGTTGCTCCTCTATTTACAACTACTCTGTACATGCCTATGTTCATCAGTTTTTACCTATACTGCATCCTTACATTATGCATGTACAAACGTAAAACCTGATGGAAATTGTGGATTTCGGGCGATAGTTGTCTGTCTTGGTCTTCACGAAGATGCATGGGCAACTATCCGGTATAACTTAATAGAAGAGTTGCACACATTCGGGACGCAGTATGTTGCAATATTTGATAGTGAGGATCAGTGGACTCGTGTTTACAACTCACTGAACTTTTTTGCATTAGATAGAGGAGCACCGATTGAGCATTGGATGACCATGCCAGATATGGGTCTCTTAATTGCTTCAAAGTTCAATGTGATATTACACGTTTTAAGTGCCGCACAGAGCTTTACGTATTTGCCACTTCGATCTACTCCACCACCGTTATATCAACATGCTGCTATTGCTATTGGGCACGTAAATAATAATCACTACGTCTAGGTTGCATTGACAGATGGTGACCCGATGCCTCCCCATTATGCCTCAATGGGTTCACTTCAAGCATGATTGTGCAGCTGCATGGGCTACCCCATATGTGGAGCGAATTAATGCGTTCATGCAGTATATGCGTTCTAGGTTTCCTTCTAAAACCATTGTGTTGGAATATTAGAAATGTAACATGTGTTAATATGTTTGAATAAATTTGTTTGAAATATTCAAGACTTTTGAGATTATCTAGATTTTTGTGTTATTAGTATTTAGTAGTTATAATCCAGTGTTTTAAGATTTAATACAGAGTTTAGAATATAAGGTTTAATATAGTGGGTGTATAAAAAAAAGTTTCATACTTTTTCAAGAAATTTCCTTAAAATCATAATGAATTATGAATAATTTGGTTAAAAATAAGTTACTATAAAATAAAGGACATTATTAGCTCAGGCGTCGAGTCACACCTTCTCTTATCAACCTAATGGATGGTGGGCCAGGGGTGTCCCCTACCTATAAGACCAGTCCCTCTAAGGTCGTCCGTGGGTCCTCCTTCGGATCCATGGATCAGATCTAACATCAGGGGCCCACCTAGGTCCCATAGTCCCAAAACACAGATACAATCCCTTGGGTGGATTTTATTACAAAAGGCATTCCCTGATCCCTCACAGTGATATACAGGTTTTCATGGATTTCATGATTCCAAGGTATTCGAG
Organism: Cinnamomum chago; assembly: GCA_038049695.1. Taxonomy (NCBI): domain Eukaryota; kingdom Viridiplantae; phylum Streptophyta; class Magnoliopsida; order Laurales; family Lauraceae; genus Cinnamomum; species Cinnamomum chago. The sequence continues at coordinate 19,882,652 of CP142462.1, read as the reverse complement.
GGAGGGTTCTCAAAGTGAACACATGGCATCTGCAGTTTTTTTTTTACACGTGTGATTTGAGCATGAAGGACGTTTTGACCATTCATCGATCACGATTAGTAGTATCTTGACTTTTCTTTTATTAATGTGTTGGATTTGTCTTATAAAATCTGCACTATATTACCTTATCGAAGAACACCTCATCGAAGACATGGTAAGGTAATATAGTGCATATTTTATAAGACAAATCCAACACATTAATAAAAGAAAAGTCAAGATACTATTAATCATGATCGCTAACCAAGAACTTTTATAACCGTTGGATTGTCATTCTCCCACTGCCTTTGTATAGATCTCTTTGCCAGAAGTCCGCAGGTGCAAACAGATCGTCCATCGGAGCTCAGATGACCCAGATATCGTGCAACAAAATTCGAACGTCAAAGATGATTGCAACAGGTTTGAAAAATATTTGACCATTGGATCCCAAATTTGTCAATGCCAATAGATAGTGCTCGTCACCATGATTCCGCAGAACCAAACTGCTCGTCCATCCGAATCCGGATGAAAAAGTTATGGATGGTCAAATTGCTATTTGACCATTGACCGGGCCTGCTGACGCAAGCAATATATCAGCCTGTACCAGCGGTTTTCAGTACTATGGGCTTCTGCTGCAAGGGTCAGGCTAACCCGACCCAGACCTGGCCAGATCCGACCTAATTTGCTGGGATTTGGTTGCTGCACGCATCCCAAGTCAACAACATGCGTCTCTTCATTGAATTACCATGTGTCTCGAAACCAAGTAAACAGTAGAAAAAAGAAAACCCGGGACGTGTACCGAGACAGGGAGAAGCACTACAACAACAACACGTGTTGCAACCTCCTGGCGCGAATCCCGAGGCTAGAGTTCCTCTTTCTACTTTGCTTTCCCTTCTCTTACCTATTGTCTTGTCCGGTGTGCTCACCGAAAATGCTATATAGGGTAGAGTTGGTTTATATAGTAACTAGGCTGGGTGTATTTAGAATCACCCTACTACAAACATGAGGAAGGAAAGGTCTTTTCCTATTGTCTTGTCCGGTGCGCTTACCGAAAATGCCATATAGGGTAGAGTGGGTTTATATAGTGACTAGGGTGGGTGTATTTAGAAGGGAGCTTCTAAATACACAGCGATTTGATCCTTTCACACGCATTTTTTTTTACTTCTTTAATACATTTATATCCCTATGTGAAAAGACCAAAAAGGGCAACCACAGTTCACATGATACTGCTCATATCTCTCTGCACACCGTCTCATCATCTTGTTCCTCCCATTCCACCTTCTCATTCATCCCTTCACTCTCATTCCCTTCTTCCTCCAATCTCATTCTTCCCTTCACATCACCATCTCTCCATTTATCACATTCTACTCACCCATCATATCCCACCATTGTCAGACATTACTTCTTAGTGAAACATCACTCTCAATATCATTTTTTTGTCTAATGGATGAGCAAACTAAGAAGCACAATGCAGTTCCCGAACATAATAGCAGTGAGAAGGTGAGTTTTTGTGTGTTTTTTTTATATTTTCGGCATTTCTCGAAGCTTGTAAAGCATTTTTTATTTTCTGTTGCCGCAAAACATTTAGACTTTCAGTGCAGAACAAAATGCCAACGTTCAACTTCGTATAGCTGAACATATTAATTATGGTCAGCCGTATCTGACTGAACAAAAAAATTATATTCAGCCGAATATTGGTAAACGAAACTTTTTTGTTCAGCTAGATACTACTGAACAGTGACAGTTTATTCTCAATTTATAAAATATGGTCCTCCCCTCCTCTCTAATCAATCGATGCTAATGTAGGATGTTGTGTCTACACAATGTAGTCAAGTTCACTCCGAATGCGTAGTGGATTATAGTCATGAATTTAACAATGAAGAGGTAAGAAATATAGTTGAATTATATTTAAAATGAACGTTATGAGTTATTATCATCTTATTTAATTCTATTATGGGCAGATATTCAACAGCCGAGAAGCATTAATTACGTGGGCTCGTGATGTTGGAAGGAGAAACGGATTTGTGATTGTCATTAAGGTATCAAATGCGGATGGGATTGGAAAACAACCCAGAATTATCCTTGCATGTGAAAGAAGTGGACACTATAGAGATTCGATGGCCAAGAAAGAGAGTCATACTAAAAAGAAAATCAAGCAGACAGGTTCAAAGAAATGTGGATGCCCATTTTCATTAAAGGGCAAAAAGTTGGGCACAAATGATGATTGGATTTTGGAAGTTATATGTGGTGTGTATAATCATCCGGCTGCAAAATATCTAGAGGGACACTCATCTGCAGGGAGATTGTTAAAAGGAAACAAAGTTGTTGGTTGATATGTCTAAGAACATGGTTCAACCAAAGGAGATTTTGGTTACATTGAAGCAAAGAAATAATTTAAATGTAAGCACAATGAAGACTATTTATAATGCACGTTATAAGCATAAAATCGCCGAGTGGGGTGGGAGAAGTCAGCTGCAACAACTGTTGGGAAAGTTAACAGAGCATAATTACATTGAATGACATAGGATGTGTGACAATAGTGAGACGGTCACTGATTTGTTCTGGACACACCCTACTAGCTTAGACTTGTTGCGTGTATTTCTATATGTTTTGATAATGGATTGCACCTACAAGACCAATCAGTACCGCATGCCCCTATTGGAGATTGTCGGAGTGACGTCTACTGAAATGACTTTTTCGGTTTGCTTTGTATACCTTCATGCAGAACGTGAAGATAACTACGCATGGGCATTAGGTGTATTGCGTAGTATCATTGGTGATGGTGTTGTTCCTAATGTTATCGTCACAGACAGAGAGTTGACACTTATGAAAGCCATAAATATGGTTTTTCCTGATGCTAATTTTTTTTATGCAGATGGCACATCGGTAAAAATGTATTGGCGAGTTTCAAGAAGTTGTTTGAAACTAAGGAAAAATGGGATAAGTTCCATATGTGTTGGAATATGTTGGTGTCTTCCTCCACGGAAGAAGAGTACATTCAACAACTTTCAATGATAAATAACACTTTAATCACTTATCCAGAAGCACTTCAGTACGTTAAATGCAGTTGGTTAGATACATATAAAGAAAGATTCGTGTCTGAATGGACTAATAGATATATGCATTTGGGGAATACTACAACGAACAGGTAACCAAAATACTTATTACAAATATTTACTCGATAATTATAACTACTTGGTCAATTATTAATCCTTGTATCATATGTTCTCTTGATAGGGCCGAGAGTGCACATGCACAATTGAAGAGGCAACTTGGATCAAGCCAAGGCAACTTTGAATTGAATTGGACAAAGATACGCAGTTTGCTTGAATTGCAGCATACAGGCATTAAAGCATCATTTGAGAAATGCAAGACAATTGTTCAACACAGTTTTAAGCCATCAGAATTTAAGGAGCTTCGTGGTAACATTTCTAGAAGTGCATTGGAGAAAATATTAGCAGAAACAAAAAGAGCCAATATTGTTGGTATTGATCACAAAACATGTGGGTGCGTCATAAGACGCACACATGGTTTACCATGTGCATGTGAGATTGCACGCTACATTAGTGAAGGACGGCCAATTCCTGTCAATTGTGTACATCCTCATTGGTGCAAGCTTGATTTGTTATCTAATTGTGCACCCAAAAACTATGGTATGGTGTTGGATTGTAAGCCTGAATTAGAGTTATTTACCCAGCGGTTCAATGAATATGATTATACAAGAAAGTTGCAACTTTTTAAGAAGTTGAGAGAGTTAGTAAGCCCAGACAGCACGTTCTTAATAGAACCGGAAGTTAAATCAAGAACTCGAGGTTGATACTAGTACCAAACGTGAGCCAAGTTCTTTTGAGTTGGTACAGTCTGCCAAGGATAGTAACTCTCTTATATCCATCTCACTATTGCCAGTTCTTGGCGCTTCAACATCATTGGGATACAAACCAAAAAGAAAACAAAAGGAGAAGGTGATTCAGAATGGATCAACAAGGCTTGTTTCTCATATAGAATCATTTCCAAAGGGGTTGATGCCTTATATACGCCATATAAAGGACGTTGCAGCTGATGGTAATTGTGGTTTCAAAGCCATTGCTGGATTGGCTAGGCTCACTGAAGATAGATGGGCATAGGTTAGGACAGATATACTAGACGAGTTGGTTGCTCACATGGATCAATACAAGCTGTTATATGGGGCGGAGAGTAGGGTTCAAGAACTTATTGACACATTATCATATTTAGAGGATCACCCACCCTATCAACATTGGATGACTATGCCTGGCATGGGACATTTTATATCATCTCGTTATAATGTTGTTTTGTACCACTTAAGCATGAAACAGTGTCTAACTTTTCTGCCACTCAGGTCGGTACCATTGCCATATGCCTCTCGCAGGGAGATTGCGATAGGTTTTGTTAATGACAATCATTTTGTTGAGGTATTGCCCTTAAAATTTTTTCATTATACATTATTAGCTCATTCGATTATGTTATTTACTAACAAATTCTTTTTTTTAGTTATTCTTGGTCCTAGGTCATCCTACTCCACCGATTGCAAACAAGTGGTGGCAGTTTCATCATACCTGTGCCCAAGGATAGCAAACCATGTACCATTACAGGATACAACGTTTCAGAGAAATTGTCACTTCTGACGTAGCCACATGTGAGACGATAGAGTTGGAATGGGGAGATCACCTTATTAGCTCATAAACTGATGTAGCCACTTGTAGGGCGATCTTATTTTTGTTGTTAATGATGGAGCCACCTGTATGGTGATGAGATGTTGTATTAAACTCATCTATTTTTAATGGCAATCTTACTTTTCTTAACACTGATGTTCGTAACTGTTATGGTGATTGATAAACTAGCATCAAAATATACAACATCCATGGAAATTTCAATAGGATTAAAACTGCATTAAATTGATTGGGATTCATCATCTAATTGCTTACAAAATAGAATCCACCCATCAAAGTAGATCCACCCTACAAAATACATCCACCTTTCAAAATACTACAACTATTCAATTTCTATTACTACCCCTATTGGTTCTGCGTGTGTAAGTAACCGATGTCAAACGGGGGCTCTGAAAGGTACGTTGAACTTCTTCTGTAGAAACTCCCCCCAACAATCTGCGAATCTGATCAATAGAAGTGTAGAGCATGTCCGGGTCCTGAATGCACTCTTCATAACCCTTTTGAATGATTGAATCCGCGATAGTTTGAGCATTCTCATTCCGTTGCATTTAGACATGTCAAAGGAAAATAAATTAAAACTATTCAATTTTGATGAAACAACTGTACATTCATAAATGATTAAGATGAGGGATTAACCATACTAGTTGATAATCGATGGATACTGAAGACTCTGAATCATGATCACGTGGAACAAAAGTAGAGCGATGAGCTGGATTTTGGACCATCATATGTGTAACTCGTGAGTACCATTCCATGTAACCTGGTACGCAATCAGCTGGATGTCTCACTAGCGGACCCCGCTCCAATTGAGAGAGCACATGATTGTGCCACCTCTCCCAAATCTGATCCAAATAACCATAAGCAATATGGTACTGCGTTGTAGTTGGACCTCGTGTAGTACGAATCGGAGCTAAGGGTGCAAGTGGAATACTCTGAATCCTACCGAACTGTCTCAATACCCTATCCAGATGATACGGCTCAACGACATCCATACACTTTATGCACCCACTATAGAAGGCAACCTCCTGAAATGGATGGTGGTGTCTAATGCGATTATATGGATCCCCTGTAACCTGAAAACACGAAAACAAGTGTACCATATTAATTGATATAATATGAAATCAATGAGAATAATAACAACATATATTATTACCCTGTCAGTGCTCATCTTGTCAATCTTCTCCCGTAATGCCTGCAAGGTTGACATCGCCTCTCCAGACTCCTTGCGAGGAATCCAACGGTGTGCTCGGGGCTGGCTCTCAGAATATTGGAGGTTGGGATTTGATATAATATCTTCAAAATGCTCGTAAACTCATACTTCAAGTAGTGTTAAATAACCAGCAATTTGACGGACTCCATACCGACTTGCTAATCCTAACCGACGATACAAGTATGCCAATGCAGCAGCACCCCATGCATATGAGCGGACCATATCCAGGTCCGTCAAAAGTGTAAGATAAATGATCGGAACTCATATTGCACTCTTGTCTGTAAACAGTGTACAGCCTAATAAATACAACAAGTAAGCCCTGGCTGCACACATGATCATTTCCTCCGGATGTGCATAAGAAACTCTGAAAATCTACTCCTTAGCCATTCCATCCTTACTGATTGACCCCGGGCTGAGACTAGCTCATCATGTGCCTCTTCCAGTTCAACTCCCAATGCAAACACTAGTAATGATTGAGCATCAACAAATGTCAATCTAACATTATACGAAACAGACTGGCCTATGACTGGGATATGAAGAATGGCTGCAACATCATCCAACGTAATAGTCATCTCTCCAAATAGTAAGTGAAATGTGTTTGTCTCAGGCTGCCACCTTTCAACAAAACTTGATACAACACTTTTATTCACATATCTGTAAGATGAGGTCAACAGTGGAGCCAATCCAGATTTGGCGACCAACTCTTTCAATCTATTTTTTTGCACTCCTTCAACATTCAATGCCCACACACCCACCATTCCGCCATGACTCAAGCACCTAAGCGTGGGGCGCTCCTGCATTAACATATAGAATATGTTGAAAAAATAAATAAAAAAAATGAATCTTAATATACCAATATGACAAACCTCATCCTGCCAAATATATGCAGCTATATGTGTACGGAAACTAGACAACAATGAAGGGTCTGTTGGACCGCTAAGAATCGGTCCAGTCATCTCCTCTGCAGCACTTTCATTAAAACCTGCATCATCATTTCCTTCTTCCATCCGGGTGTCCGGGACATTTGGTTCTTCAAGAACATCATTAACTCTTCTTGCAAGACGCCTCCTGTTAGAAGTTGTCGGTCGAACTCTAGGTCCATCACCCCTATCCATATCTGAAATATAGCATCAACCATTAAGAACAATAAAATAAACATCTAATACAAAAATAAATAAATTCCACTATGTAACAGATCCGTTCGTCCCTGAGAAGCTGAATAGACTGGGTTTGTTCAGTCTCTTAGTGCTGAATAGAGTGAATTTGTTCAGCCCCAAGAGGCTGAATGTACTAGTTTTGTTCAGTATCTTAGGGCTGAACAGAGTGGTTCAATTCAGCCCAGATAGGCTGAACGGAGCTATTCCATTAAGCCCCGAGAGACTGAACGGCGTTGTTCCGTTGGAACTCCTTGAGCAGGATTGAAAGTTACAGGACCTCATATAGTTTGAAATGAAGCAGGACCTCTTTGAACTATGGGAGGTCCTACTCAAGGAAGCATCCCACAAAATCAGAAAAGCCGTAGACAGCTCAAATAACCATCCCACCAAATCAGTATTTTAGAAACTTCAAGACACATATAGTAGAGGAGGAAGAAGAAATGGAGGGGAGGGATATTACCGATTGGGAGGAGGAGGAAGGAGGAGGGCTCCAAACGTCCTTAAAAAATGGCAGAAGAAACTTCCTTCAATAATGGCAGAGAGGCTCCCAACGATGTGAGTGTAGAGAGGAAGGAGATAGGGCAATTTAAGTATATTTTTTGTGTGCGGAAAGCAAAGTTATAATTTTTAAAATTTTATATTGTGTGTGGATACAACCTGTGTGAAAGATTTAAATTGTTGTGTATTTAGAAGCTCTCATTTAGAATCACTAGTAATGATTGAGCATCAACAAATGTCAATCTAACATTATACGAAACAGACTGGCCTATGACTGGGATATGAAGAATGACTGCAACATCATCCAACGTAATAGTCATCTCTCCAAATGGTAAGTGAAATGTGTTTGTCTCAGGCTGCCACCTTTCAACAAAACTTGATACAACACTTTTATTCACATATCTGTAAGATGAGGTCAACAGTGGAGCCAATCCAGATTTGGCGACCAACTCTTTCAATCTATTTTTTTGCACTCCTTCAACATTCAATGCCCACACACCCACCATTCCGCCATGACTCAAGCACCTAAGCGTGGGGCGCTCCTGCATTAACATATAGAATATGTTGAAAAAATAAATAAAAAAAATGAATCTTAATATACCAATATGACAAACCTCATCCTGCCAAATATATGCAGCTATATGTGTACGGAAACTAGACAACAATGAAGGGTCTGCTGGACCGCTAAGAATCGGTCCAGTCATCTCCTCTGCAGCACTTTCATTAAAACCTGCATCATCATTTCCTTCTTCCATCCGGGTGTCCGGGACATTTGGTTCTTCAAGAACATCATTAACTCTTCTTGCAAGACGCCTCCTGTTAGAAGTTGTCGGTCGAACTCTAGGTCCATCACCCCTATCCATATCTGAAATATAGCATCAACCATTAAGAACAATAAAATAAACATCTAATACAAAAATAAATAAATTCCACTATGTAACAGATCCGTTCGTCCCTGAGAAGCTGAATAGACTGGGTTTGTTCAGTCTCTTAGTGCTGAATAGAGTGAATTTGTTCAGCCCCAAGAGGCTGAATGTACTAGTTTTGTTCAGTATCTTAGGGCTGAACAGAGTGGTTCAATTCAGCCCAGATAGGCTGAACGGAGCTATTCCATTAAGCCCCGAGAGACTGAACGGCGTTGTTCCGTTGGAACTCCTTGAGCAGGATTGAAAGTTACAGAACCTCACTTAGTTTGAAATGAAGCAGGACCTCTTTGAACTATGGGAGGTCCTACTCAAGGAAGCATCCCACAAAATCAGAAAAGCCGTAGACAGCTCAAATAACCATCCCACCAAATCAGTATTTTAGAAACTTCAAGACACATATAGTAGAGGAGGAATAAGAAATGGAGGGGAGGGATATTACCGATTGGTAGGAGGAGGAAGGAGGAGGGCTCCAAACGTCCTTAAAAAATGGCAGAAGAAACTTCCTTCAATAATGGCAGAGAGGCTCCCAACGATGTGAGTCTAGAGAGGAAGGGGATAGGGCAATTTAAGTATATTTTTTGTGTGCGAAAAGCAAAGTTATAATTTTTAAATTTTTATATTGTGTGTGATACAACCTGTGTGAAAGATTTAAATTACTGTGTATTTAGAAGCTCTCATTTAGAATCACCCTTTTCTTTCCTCTGCCCCCGTTTTGCCCCCGTACGTGTCACCCCCTATTCGTCCTGTTTGGACCAAACAGGGAGCCGTGTTTAGCTCTTTCAGGATTATATTAATCCAGTGATTGGTGACATCAACAACAATCCTGACTCAGTTCCACAACACCCTAATCTCCCTCCACTTACTCTTTCGCATGGCTTCTTCTGTTCCATCAACCATCAATCCAAACACCGGCTATTGCCCTGCAACTAAAACCTTCCACAGCATCCGTCCCACAATTCCTCTTCCTTCTTCAACTCTCCCTCTAACCTCTGCTTCCTATGCCTTCTCTCTCTATCTCTCCTCTTCTTCTTCAAATTCAATCTCAGATTCAGTTTCAACTGTTCCTGCTCTCATTGATTCCACCAATTGCATCCACATTTCCTACTCTCAATTCTTCGACCGCATCCAAATTCTATCTTCATTCCTCCAAACCCACTTCCCTTTCCTGACCAACGGCCAGATCGCCTTCGTCCTCTCCCCATCCACCGTACACGTGCCAGTCCTCTACTTCTCTCTCCTCTCCCTAGGAATCGTCGTCTCCCCATCCAATCCTGCCAGCTCAGCATCAGATGTCTCCCGCCAGATCCAGCTCAGCAGCCCAGTCATCGCCTTCGCCACGTCATCAACCTCCCACAACCTTCCCTCCTCCCTCCCCACCCTCCTCCTCGACTCCCCTCTATTCCTCTCCCTCTTCTCGGCGTCGTCATCATCGTCAGATGTGCCACGTCGTCATCATCATCATCATCTGCTGGGCCCCACGTCCGTACGGCAGTCGGACCCTGCGGCGATCCTGTACTCGTCGGGGACGACCGGGAACGTCAAGGGGGTGGTCCTGACGCACCGGAATCTGATCTCCATGCTGGCCGGATCGTACGCCTTGAGGGCGAGGGGGGCGGCGCCGGCGGTGGCTCTGTTGACGGTGCCGATGTTCCACGTGTACGGGTTCGTGTCGTGCCTGAGGTCGGCGGCGTTGGGGGAGGTGATGGTGGTGATGGAGGGGAGGTTCGAGGTTGGGAGGATGCTGCGGGCGGCGGAGGAGTTTCGTGTGACGCGCGTGGTGGTGGCGCCGCCGGTGGTGGTGGTGATGGCGAGGGGGGAGGTGGCGGAGGGGTATGATCTGAGGTCACTGCAGGTGGTGGGGTGCGGTGGTGCGCCGCTGGCTATGGATGTGATCGAGAGGTTCAGGTCCAGATTCCCTAACATCCAGCTGGTGCAGGTTAGTGTGATGGCTGATCTTGAGTTGGGTTAATGTTAGTTTGGATTAGGGTTTAGTTTTTCTCTTATGATGTCTGTGAGCCCAAATCAAGCTCAAGTTTGGCTATGATGATTGGCTTGACTTGAGTTCATATTGGCGTGTTGGAGGAGTGGGTCTGGATCCTCTTATATATTTTATATATTGAAGGTTGTAGAGGAATTCCTGTGCTTATAGCCAACTTGGGAAAAATCAGACTTGTGTAGGATATTACGTTATACCGCATTGAGCTACCACTTATCCACTTCGGTTGCGAACTCGCAAAACACGTGTCCGTGATTCGAACACCCGACCTAGGACCTACCAACCACTTGTAGGAACTTACACGACACAACAATAGTTTTATGGTGAGGGTGAGTGTTCGACCACAATTATGACAGCTCAAGAGCGAGGGTGGACGTTGACCTCAACAAATTGGACACAGCATGTCCCGCTCTAAAATATCAACATGACTCTTTAACCAAAAAAAAAAAAAATCGAATCAAAGAGAGTCAACTTGATCAAATATTTATGAAATTTAGATAGCCATGTATTAATTATAACAGTTGTAAATTTTCAAATTAGTAAATTTATTACATTTTAATCAATTATTTTTAAGTTTCTAGCTCCAAACCATCGGTATTAATTATTTATACTTCACTCGGCGTAGATGGCCTTATATTCGACTCGTACTTTCATCAAAATGAGGTGGCTCGGTAGAGTCAATAGTCAACTCGCCAAGTTTTCTAACCGCGCTTGTGATACTATGCTCCATGTAACACGTCTTTCACTTGACTGAGTGCCATATAACTGTTAAGATTTTGTAAGAGGGGTCAGGATCCTTATGTTGGAAATGACTACATTTGCTTTTCAGGGCTTATAAATTCGTCTAGAAGACCTACTCAGACAAGAAAGGAAAAATAATAATTCCAACTTCATGAAGTATTTCAATGTCTCAGTTGTGTTTTAGCTATTGGAAAATTTTGACTCCAACGGTCAAGACCAAAGTCAAATTGATCCCGTGTATAAACATATGCACATGATCAATATGAAGGGTCACCCAAACATCATTGTAGTTAAATTTGTTCGAGAGCCATTACACAATTGGGGTTTTATTTTGAGCAATTCAGATTCTAGAAGCTACGGCCTACTGATGGATTAGTACCCCTGCTTTCGTGATTTCTTTGGTCGCTAGGATATGATAGGATCAGGATCATATTGAGAGATAAAGAGCCACCTCACACAATGTCTTAACTGGATTTCCTTACAAAACTGTACCTCCTATGGGGCTCACATGATTGCAAAAGTCATTGGATTCAATGATGGATGGATTTGGATTTGGATTAGGGAACACATGATATTAGATCAATCAAATGATCTGGCCCTGAGTTTGAAGTCCTCAGAACTTAAATGACTATACATGATGAAAACCCATTGCGATAAAATCTAATGTTAATTAATGTCTAGATCAATGTCAAATTAGTAAGTGCTAATTCAGTGGGGGTTGGCCTGTGAATGGATAGGGTTAATTGGACTCCTATATGAAAATGTAAAAAAGAGAACTAGTAAAACGGGCATTGTGGATAATTTGCCAGAGAGAAAAGTAATTTCATTGGATCGCTTCTATTAAGAGGCACGGGGATTCCCTCCACGACTTGGGAGTAGAGGATCTGGACTCCTACTACCTATGTATGATGCTATGTTAATGTTCCAAACTGGTGCTGATGTTCTCTCTTTCAAGCCTTTTATAGGCCTATGGCCTTACAGAGTCTACAGCTAGAGCATTTCAGATAATTGGACCTGAAGAAAGCAAGCATTATGGCTCAGTAGGACGCATGCTACCCTACTGCCAAGCCAAGATAGTTGATCCAGTTACTGGCATTGCTTTGCCTCCAGGCAGTCAAGGAGAACTTTGGATAAGAGGGCCCACGGTCATGAAGGGTAATTTGACTCATCATTACCATCTAGTTTTGTAAGGTTGGAGTGACCTCAAATGTCTACAGTTGTCTCTTATGCTCCTTCTAAAACCTACTTGAAATTTTTTGTCTTCCTCCTTTGTTGCTAGCCAATACAAGTGTGCAGTCTAAATGTACCATACTTGCCAGTTATAATCGTTAGACACCAAATCAAGGTTGAGAAACTCGTGACTCGAACTCGACTCGTCCAATGCTAATAAATTGACTCGGATAGAGTCGACGTGGGGATTTGGGAGGGTCATATTTATTTTAAAACAATTTTTAAAAAAAATTTAAAAATAAATCTGTTACTTATGAAACATAAATATACATTTATTTACATGCATTCCTGATACTCAATTCAAATTAATAAATTTATATATGAAAGAAAAGTACTTCAACGAGAAAAATAAAAGAAAAAATATTGCATATTGCATAATTTGTTAGTCCAAATATCGAACGTAAAAGATCAAATGTAAGCTTTAAATTTGGCAAACCAGAATGCTATAGTGTTCTAGTGGGGCCCAGATTGAGCATCCACCTAATGCCGACCATAGATTTGAATATTCTAAAATTTTATGTTAAAGGCAAACAACTTTTCTGCATTTTCTCATTAACTGTCTTGAATTGATATACAACAGACACGTGTAGTAGATACAATCCCTTCATTACATGGATAAGGAATTTTCCACATACTAAACAATGGATACAGGGAATAACAGTTAAGAAGATTGAGGAGTTGGTGTTGTTTGGTTAAAGTACCCATCTGTCTTGTGAGAGATTTGAGGAACAGTCATTGTACAGCTTGTTTAGCTGGCCCGACTCTGCTAATTTTGACTGGAATTGCGCATCAAGACAACTGATATCATTCCCATTCAAACTGATGGTTCGTGGGTGGGCCATGAGCTTGTGGTGCAAAAGTTGGAACCTAGCCATGCTGAGCTGTCCGGTGAACACATCAGTAATTGGATTGATGGTGTTAATGAAATGACCATCCAACTACTCGAGAATTACTTTCTCACACACATAGTTAAAATTGAACTAGAAGTGTTTAGTACGCGCATGAAATACTGGATTAGAAGCCAAGAGAGCTAATGTTGTCAAACCAGATCAGTTGCGCAGAAGTCGGGGAATCTGGAGGTCTTTAAACAATAACCTTAACCAAGAAATTCCGGTAGTAGCATGGGCAAGTTGCTTGTATTTTGTTTCAGTGCTGGATCTAGAAACTGTTGATTGCTTTTTGGTGCTCGAAGAAATAGGATTGAAGCCAAGATAAACACGAATTCTCCTTCAGACCTATGATCAACTAGGCATCCAATATGATTTGCTTCAGAATATGCTTAGAGTTTTAATGGGCTACGATGAAAAAGAAGACCATGTGTAAACGATCCTTTGACACATCGAAGAATATGTTTGACTACTATTCAATGCATTGTTGTGGGCATGTGCTTAAACTGATAGACTTGGGTAACCATGAAAGCCAAGTGCGGTTGAGTAAGAGTAGTGTATTGAAGTGCACTGTTCTCACTACAGTAGGTGGTTGGATCTGGAAGAAGATAACCATTGGACGGTTACATTTTCTTACTAGATAGCACAAAAGAGCCATATGACTTGGCATCATTCTTGTTTGTGCCTTTAAGCAAATCCAAACCATTCTATGGGTGAGAATTGTGAGATAGAGACCACGTGATGAAAAATTGGCTTCAAGTATCACCCTAGTGAAGAATAAAGAGAGAAACAACTTGCTTTTGATTTGACAAAGCCAAGATCTTCCAAGTAATTATAAAAATGCCAAACCAAGCACGAGGTGCTTGTTTTGAACCAAAAGGGATTTATGCAAATGACATGCTTCATACATGACGAGGAAAACAGGGCTTGTCAAACTCTTTTGGTTGATGCTTATAAGTTTCTTCATCCGAAAAAATGGAGAAATGCATTTTGGATGTCAAGATGAGGAATAGAGCACCCCTCAGTGATGGCAAGAGATAATATTGTCTATATACTGGTGTGCTTGGCAACAGGGCTAAACGTCTTTGTATAGTCAAGGCCTTCCAGTTGATCAAATTCATTTGAAACCAGTTGTGCTTATAGATCAAATGGGCTCATTGATTTCTTTTCTATTTTGTAACCGCACTTCTATCTCAAAACATTAAGGGAAGAGTTTGGCAGCACTAGGGACAAGGTGATGAAAATAGCCCAAGAACACACAACGTTTAGAGCGGAACTGGAGTTTATTTTGGTTGTAAGGGTGTAAATATGGAAAACAGGAGCAACCATAAGTATGAAGAATGGAGCAATTTGGTGTTTGGTCAAATAGTTTTTCATATAGAGATACATAGTTTCAGAGCTGGCAAGAAGATGATTGGTGCGGTATAAAGAAGCATCAAAAGCATCGACCCAAAAGGTAGAAGACATCCTGGCTTGAGCTAAGAGAGTTATGCCTATATCAACAATATGGTGATGCTCTCATTCGGATTCGCCTTTTGTTCAAGCGTATGAGGATGTGGTAGGCAGTGGAGATTCCTTGATCAAAGAGAAGGTTTTAAATCAAGTGTTTGAGATATTCTCCTCTCCACCATCAATTTGTCGAGACTTGATAGTGCATGAAAATAGATTTTCACCATATAAGAGAAACTTCTTGAAACAATCATAAGCCTCATGTTAAAGCATAAAGGAAACAACCAGGATTGTCTAGAATAATCATCAACAAAATGTAATATTTGGAACCTTTGACAGAATGATTAGGAGCATTCGTGTTTGAAAGATCAGGTGTAGTGGCTATAGAAGATCTAAAATTAAATGACAATCTAGGAATTCTACCCAAGGGAACAATCCAAAGAAGTGTAATTTCTAAGAGTGCCTTCAAGAGGATGCCAAGCCATTGAAGGATTGCCTGAAAAAAAAAAAAAAAAAGGATGTCCCAATATTTGATGCAAAACAGATGAAAAGGCACGTTCTCCAGTAAGTGCAGATGGATGATTGTCGGTGGACTTGATGAGATGATGTAGATGAACAGTCCATTTTTACTCTTGGCTCGGGAAAGCATCTTCTACATTGCAGTGTCCTTAACACAAAAACCATCAGAGGAGAATGAAGTAACAGTTGTTACCTTGAGAAAAGTGGTATACATAAAGAAGATTTGCGGAAACATTTGGGCAATGTAAAACATTGTCTAGCTTGGAATATGAAGATTCATGATTCAATGGGTAGAACCAACGTTCAAAACTAGCAAATCTCCACCA
Source organism: Cinnamomum chago (assembly GCA_038049695.1). Taxonomy (NCBI): domain Eukaryota; kingdom Viridiplantae; phylum Streptophyta; class Magnoliopsida; order Laurales; family Lauraceae; genus Cinnamomum; species Cinnamomum chago. Next base: position 19,867,010 of record CP142462.1, on the reverse strand, counting down.
TTATCATCACTTGATTGGGCCCATGATGTTTTGAGTGGAGATAAATTTGCTATGTCCGAAGTAGTGTGATTGGAAGCACTGCTATCTGTGAACCATGTTTGGTCATCCGGGACACCCTTGAGCTGGCAACCATGATCACTAGTTTTTTGGTTGTGACATGTTAAGATGCCCTTCATATGCATGATCCATGTGGTGGTAGCAGTTAATCGCCAAGTGGTAAAACATGCGCAGATTTGGCACAGGCATGGAGCAGTGTACTGAGAAGAATGTCTAGTGTAGTAGTAGAGGATGAAGCATGCGTGGTTTGTGGTTTGTATTGGCGAGTTTTGTTGTTGCCAAGATTGTAAGGATGTCCAAGCATATAACGTGCGATTCAGAGGCCTTGAATGTTGTAGCAGACATTTAAAAGTAAGTAGAATTCTACTTCTCATGATGCATTTGTTACACTTTGCAGAAGACCAACAAGATCATCCAGTCTTGAATATAATTAACTGTATCTTCGTATACAGGTCCAACACCATTAAATATAAGAGCAATCAGATCATCGTCAAAAATCATGTTGGGATCGAAGCATTCAATATTTCCGGAGCGGGCCTCAGCCTTTCCCTTCTTACCTCGTTGGCCTATTTTGTTGAAAATCGGGGAACTGGGCTATGATCTTTGAGTGGGAAAACAAAGGACAAAGGGGTCTACTTCGAGGGAAACCCAACCTCCAGAAGACAAGTTTTGGGTAATTTTTTCTCATATCATATATTGGACTCGAATGCACATCTCAATAGGTAGCTTACAACTGACCACTTCCACAAACTCCAAAAAAACAGCAACAATCCCCAAGACTAGTAGCCTCTCACCCATTCATTCATACATAGTAGCAACAGAACTAGACTTCTTCATGAATAGAAGGGAAAAACAACTACCCATAACCCACGTACACCCATTTCCCCAACAATCCTAACAAGTAGTCTTCTTCAACCCATGCCTAGATTGCACGTTCCTTGTATACTGGGGCCATGTACGTGACAAATCGGTTCCCCAATGAAAGCCAAGTGTTCACAGTATGATTCATTTTATGAAGACAGTCAAGAGATGGACAGGTTCCCCCATTTAGTAATTTGTAGTTGAATCTTTAACTGCATGATGCATGTTTGGGATTAAGAGGCATATGTTTTCTCAAGTGATGTACAGACTTCATTAGAAGTGGAGAGATGCATCACAGTATATAACACACTTGGTCCAGCAGTGGCATTGATCTAGCTAAGAAGGTTATCATCTTGTTGGTTCTGTTCAAGATAACTTTGAGAGAGACTCATCTTAGATTTTTCGTCATCACAAAATTGATATTGGTGTGAACAGGGCTTTATTCCCTTAACATGGCGTGTAAGATTGGTTCCTTTGAGAATGGGCAGAAATTGTGCTAACTGGAGCACAGTTCGTTCCATTAAGCTTGATTGAAACAAGACGAGAAATATTCTGAGTAAAGGAAGCTGGTGTAATTTTCAATCAGGTTTGTTTGACGAGCAGCTCTGACACCATTAAATATTCTAAAATTCTATGTAAAATCCAAACAGCTTTTCTCAATTGTCTTATTGAATGTCATGAGTTTATATACAACAGGTATACAGATGTGTCAATAAATACAATCCCTTGATTACAAGGATGAAGAATTTTTCAAATACTAAAGCAATGATGCACGGAATAAAGATAAGAATATTGAGGATAAGGTGATGTAAATATTGAGGATATGGTGATGTATGGTTAAAGTGCTCATCTGTTGTGAGAGATTTTAGGAACAGTTATTCTTGAGGATATGGTGCAGCTTGTTTAGCTAGCCTAGCACTGCTAATCTCCACTGCTATTATGCGTGCATACAACTGTTACCAGATTGTGAGTTCATGACAACGAGGGCATTTGTATCCAAAAGACAGATGAGTTGTGAGCTAGTGCATATGAAGTTCATCCAAGTATCTCATAAAAATTACCTACACCACTATACCAGCCCATGATCCACAATCTGGGTCAGAGCAATCCTGTTTGTAGTTTGTTTCTTTGTGCATCCCTAATATCAAGCTATCTGCACAATTTTACTTTAGGATTCTATTCATCAATGCCTGAGGATCTTGATACTCTTGAATTTTGAGCTAAATTCTCATAATCTGAAATCCAGATTGCAAATTGATGAAGGTTGAAACATGTCACGTGATATAAACTACTTGGTATCTTTGATCTTAAACCCATCTCTGCTTATAGAGTAAGAAGGACGGTTTTATCTTAGCAATTCAAAATTATCAGACTCTCATTCTACCCCTAGCAAACTAGGATCATTGGCTTGAGGCAAACTTCTATTTTTGATACACCAGTTAATGTAACCCGGCCCTCATAAGATATTTTCCTCTCTTGATGCTTCTTGGAGCCTTGGAGCAACTTGAGGCCCCATTTTACCCTTGCCATCTGTAATGGAGTGTAAACCTTATTTGCGCCAAGCGCTGGCTTGGAAAATTGAGGGCTTGTTTGGTAGCATAATTAACGGAATTTAATTGCGCTTAATGTTGGCATCTTCAAAATGGGGAGATGAATTTCACAATGAATTTGAATTTGGGAATGGCAAAAAGCTCGTCTATAATTCAGTTTGGTAAATCTCAATGTAATTCATTGATTTCTTTTCTTGTTCTCTTCTCCCACCAAATGAGGAACTTGCTTGTAGGAAAAACAGGCTGTTGGCCAGTTTAGCTAAAATCCTGAACTCCTGTCTAAATATTCCTCTTAATTCTAGTACCAAACTGACCCTAAAGCTACATGAGTCATGTAGGAATTATTTTTAACATGAGAAACATATTACCTCTACACTAGTTTATCTCTTCATTAAAGCAGGGAATTTCAAGAATCAAAGAGTTACTCCATCCTATTGCCAAACAGAAACTTGGCTTAGGTCCTAATTATGTTTTCTCAAGGCTCATTGGATGTTGGCAATTTGAATGCAGGTTACATTGGCGATGAATCTGCAACTGCTGCAGCTATAAATTCTGAAGGGTGGTTCAAAACAGGTGATCTCTGTTACATCGACAATGATGGGTTCCTTTTTGTTGTTGATAGATTGAAGGAACTCATAAAGTACAAGGGATATCAGGTAAATTGCCTGTTTGAGAAACTAATACATTTTCTACTGCACATTAGTGTTTTGTAGCGTCTAATCTCTTGCTACAAGTTTTGTGATATATACATTAGATAAAGAAATGAAACAATATAGTTATAGGCATTAGATTTTGGCGTATTGGAGAATGACTCTTATCACTTTAATGCCTGTTTGAATAACTAATAATAATATAATCCCACAATATGATCATCATTAGGGATTTTTTTGGTTGCTAGAATTGAGAGAATTCATGTTGGAAGAATTTCAAAACCACCAAACTACCATCACGCGGTTCTGCTTGTGAAATTCTTTAAATGTTGATCTCCCACAAGCATTCCAAATTTTGGAATTCAAAGAGTTTTAAAGGTCATACGGTAAGTTTAAATTGCTTTCTGATAGTTCTCCCAAAGGAACGTGGATTCATCTAACTTTTGTGGGGAAATTAGAATTTTCAACTGTGTAAAATTGGGCCTTAGAAAGTGATAAGACCAGTTTTGGATTCTTTCTTCACACATTGATCCACTGTGTAGACTGCATACTGAATAGTTTGTCAAGATCGTTTAACAATCTGTTCCCTCTGACTGGGTAAAAGTAAAAAAAAAAAAATATTTGGATCTCTCTCCCCAATAAAATTTACCAGTTATTGATAAAAAGGGATAATTTCAGTTCTTTTGTTTGGATTTTATGTTAGTTACTAAGATTTTTGCTTTCATGCAATCAGGTTCCTCCAGCCGAATTGGAGCATTTGCTTCTTTCTCACCCAGAAATCATTGACGCCGCTGTGATTCCGTAAGTATGGGATTGACTGCCTAACATGGGCTGCACTGGCTAACATGATATGGGACCATCACTTTTCTTAGATTTAATATATCAGTGCAATTGGTGTTGCATCATTTACTATCAAAGAGGAGATTATTAGTTGTTCCCTTGTTATTGTTCACCTTAGATCCTTAACTTTGCACCTTTAATAGAAAGACCTATTTACAAATAATAGGAATTTAACACCTGATTATAAAAATGAGCCTGTAGGAATTGTACAACCGAAACTAGAATGAAGCAGGTATGTTTTCGATGATATGTTTACGCAAGGAGATACTACTATTTCATGCTTGAACTTCACTGTACCTTGTGGTAAATGCCCATATAAGGAATCTGGATCTTTTGTGGTTGGCTGGAATTAGTCAATTAGTGGGGCTTACCTTCATAAATCAATGGAGATCAAAATCGCAGGCTCTCGATGTAATGAGTTGATCCAACATCTTTTGATCACATATAAAACACATGAATAAAACATTCAGGCCTACATTTGCAAATTGATTTAGATCTGTGGGCAGAACAATAATGCAGCCACTGCATTATAGTATGGTGCAACACCTTTCTTAAATGGATGGTGAGACTGACCTTTTCAAAGTCCAAGCCATTTATTGGCCCTAACAGCTTATGTAGTGACCAACACATAAATTATTACTAAAATATGTGAAATGGTCACCTTTGAATTGACTGCATTCAGAACACGTGATGAACTTAATTTCTTTTTCTCTTGTTTGGGATAGAAATGGAGGGAGTCCCTCATGCGTGATCAGTCCAATGGTTATCCCAATGAAACTAATTGTGAAGATTTAGATACAATGAATTCAATGGGTGTTAAAGATGATAATCAGCTTGGATTTTGATAATCAGGCTCTACATGTAATTGAGTCGTCCCAATGTCTGTTTGATAATGGATAAAACACGAGAAAAGATATTGAGAGATTTTTTTTTTTGGTACAAGAAGTGTGACCAACATATTGATTAGATCAACTCGAGATGGAATGAAATTTGGCTTGGCAGCAACACGAAGGAACCCGTGATCATTAGTTGTTTGGATTTAAGATGGGCTCACTAATTGACTATTCAGGGGCAGTGAATTCATCAGAATGATCAGCATTTGTTTTTATCAAAATCCTAGAAACTGATGATCCTGCAGTTGGTTATTTAGTCAGTGGAATTTAAAGCTCTTGAATTTGTTTATAGGCTGAAATATGTCCAAAAAATGCAGGTACCCAGATGAAGCAGCAGGTCAGGTTCCTATGGCCTTTGTGGTGAGACAGCCTCAGAGTACCCTCTGTGAAGCACAAATCATCGACTTTGTCGCCAAACAGGCAATTCTTTTTCACCAAACCCACTCTTGAACAAGTCATCACTCAACAAACCTGTTAATTTGACCCTACTAAGAAACCTGGCCCCACTCTCCACCAAAAAAAAAATGAGATTAGATATTTCTAGCCTTGGTTTTCCAATCAATGACTTGCTTTTGGAAAGTTTAATGGAAAAGCATATTCGACAAAAAAAAACAAAAAAAAACAAGGGCGTTCATGGGCCAGGTCCTAATCTGTCCTAGCCTTAACTGTATAGTTAGTGGGCTAATTACAAGCCATGATCCAGTGCATAGGTTTGAATGTTGGATTGGCTCCAGGCTATTAAAAAAACTGATATCTCATGTCTATTTGTGATAAATTTGTTGGGCTGGTCTAGGCCTATAGTTGGGCCAATAGATCACTTGAGCACATGGCTCACCGATTTAGCAATTGGACTAGGAAAGAGGTTTGAGCCCAGGGCCTACAGACACTGCCAAACACCATAGTTTAAAATGAGAGTGGAGGTTTGCTAACTATGATGTTCTCATCTTTTGTTGTAGGTTGCACCTTACAAGAAAATAAGAAGGGTTTCATTCATTAGTTCCATCCCAAAGAATCCTTCAGGTAAGCTCTTGAGGAAGGATTTGATAAAGCTTGCAACCTCAATCTCACCCTCTCCTAGGCTTTAATTTCTATTGCTTTTGTTGAAAGGGGAACTCTAGTTCAGCTATTGTTAAAGTTTCTATATGGTGTTGGTTTTATTGCATTGCTTTCTTGGGAGTGAAATAAGATATCTATTAGATTAGATGCCTATGCTCTAGTATCATCTCAAAATTCCACTTGTTCTTTGGACATGGATAAGATGGGACATGGTATTGAATTACCACGTCCAAGTAGGGATGGCAATATGACCTGACCTGCCATTTGGGTTGACATTTCCAGTATGATTAATAGATACGTTGGCTTCAAATTGAATCTGTGCTTGCTATTCAACCTGCTAAGACTAACCCATCCCAATGATTTGTTGCACTTTAATCTACCAATATATCTGAACCTGACATGGTAACTCAGTGTCTGGGAACCCTTTGAACTTCTGCGTCTGGTTTGATTTGACATTTTGAACAAAATTAATAAACAGGTTGGCTACTGATTGTGCTTTTACATGTTACCCACATTATCGACATGAACCTACTCATTGTAGTTTGCTATCCCAATGTCCAACCATGAAAGTCACAGTTTAATCAACATTTTAATATGGGAGAACTTTCTCCTACAAGCAGACTGCATGTACCAGCTCTAAGGGGTCCACTCGAGCCCACCTTTTATCAGTTCAGTTCCTTTCAGACTCTTATTGATGGGCCAAGAAGGGTTTGATTTGACCTACCATTGGATTGATCATGCAGTCAACATGTCATTAATGCTATTAATCTGGCTTTTTGGAGGGTTAGTTTTTGTTTACAATGATAACTCCAAAGGTGTGGCCATCCTTCGAGAGTGGAATTGGACCTATGTGAATAAATATCAACTCTTCAGTTTTAGAGTGGCCTCTTTTATTGATAGGGGCACCAAACAGGATCAGATGCCATTTTTTTTTAGCATTGGGGCCAACCTTAAATCTAGATTGGTAAGAATAACATGCTTTCCCTGTATTAGAACTTGAACAAAGTTTCAATCAAATTGGGTATTTCCCACCTTCAGATTAATGATTAAACCAAAAGGGTGTGGACCATGTATAAATAATGTGTGAAGACATTTGTTCAATCCTGGGTTCGAACCCGGGCAGGCACCTTTCGTTACCCGAGGCTCTGAAACCTCACCAGAGGTCTACTTCCCTCATAAGAGGCACCCCCCCCCCCCCCCCCCCCCCCCCCCCCCCCCATACACTTTGACCTTATTGAGGGCAACTCAAATCCATTCATATGGGCCCAATTGATTGTTATAAACTTTTGAATCTCAACCTAAGAACATGATGGCTAAGAAGCTTGATAGTCACCAATAGAAGAGTACTACTCTTCAAGTCAATGTTATCCATAAAAAAGGGTCAATTTCACCCTGAACTTTAGGAGCCTGCAGCCTCTGAGGGTCTCGCTGAGAGTTCCGAGTGGAATGAATGGAACTCCATAGTGGGCCTACTTATTGACAATCTTCTATGGGATGTCCTGAAGTTTCACTCCAATAGGAGTTAGTCCATGGTTAGATTGATCACATACGTGATGAAAACAGTCTTATACATTATTAATTGTATTTATTAATCACATTATTGATAATATGCTCAATCTAATGGTTTAGATTTATTACGCGTGATTATGTAAGGTTTAGATTTAAAGGTCTGTAGACGTCATTGGTGGGTCTATTGTACGGTACGAGTATGTTCTACTATAAGCAGACTGAATATGCAGTCTAGATCATGGGCCCACTTACTTGTGAGTTTATCAATGGGGGGAGTGCAAATGGTATATGACCATTGATGTTCCTAGTTTTGTACTCATTGTGCTGAGATCGGTGCTCATATCGAGTTGTGCTGGACTGCTGAGATCGGTGCTAGGATCGAGTTGTGCTGGGACTATACTCTTCATATCTTGTTTTACAAGATTATATTAAAATTTTCTTTTGAGGAATATGCTGTTCAGAACTTATTTGGTAACATTATAAAAGTTTTGCTCCAAATAACGGAATCAAGAGAATCATAAGATTTATAACGTGGGATACCACCTTTAAAAATTAGAATATAAGCCCATATTCATAGGATTTATGATATGGGCCCACTTTATAGGAATTATAATGTGGGGTCACTTTTTTGTGAATATAAATATGAGATCCACCTTTAGAAATTATAACATCGTACACACCTTTAGAAATTAGAATATAGACCCACATTCATAACATTTACAGTGTGGGTCCATGTTTAGTGATTATGACCATGTGAACCACATTTAAGATTGACAAAGTGGAGATGTATTTTTTGTGATAGTGGAAACATGACCCACCTTTAGAAATTACAATGTGGTGCCCACATTTAGAAATTAAAATGTAGAGACACGTTCATAGGATTGTGGGCCCACCTTTATAGAAATTATAATGTGGTGCCATTTTTTGATTGATTGTGAATACATGGTCCTCACCATTAAGAATTATAAAGTGGGGCGACTCCTTTTGCGATTGTAGACACGGGATTCACATTTAGAAATTACAACGTGATGTCCACCTCTTTTACGATTGTACCTAAAAGTTGTTTCTTAAAAATAATAAAGATTTTTTGTTCGTTCCAACTTTCTTATGCCCACAAGTCAAGTCTTAAAATTCCTTCCCATGAGACTAAAATTGGGAACAATAATTTACACTAACCAAACATATTTTTCCTAATCTCATCTTGTGGGAATATGAGAACATCCGAATGGCACGATGTTAAACACACCGTAAGTAACCTCTCAAATATGAATATAACTTAAGCTATTTAGGCCCTTAAATTTATATATTTTAATACCTAAATATAAACATTCTATCTTGATTCTCAGAACGAAGCATGCGAGGCTGTGGTTTTGGATCACGATCCAAATTTCTTTCGGATCCAAAACTAGGTTCCATTCCCCTTTTATTTTGAAATGGAGAGTTCGGGGGTTAATCAGATACCCATTTGCAAATTGCAATCCTAATTTGATCAAAACAAATCCAATTGTTTTTGGTACCCCGCAGACTGACAATGCATTTGTAGATAAATGGCAATCAATGCTTACAATGGTCAAGTGACAGTATTTTCAAGTGTGGTCCAATCTTTCAATTTCCACAAAAGGCAAATTCTCTTCATTCTTACTATTACATTTGCAAAATAGGCATTTCTTTTCTGAACACAACAAAATTGGAATTATTACATGAATGCACGGATTTTCCGCGAGAGAAGTGGAAAATGGAGTGGCCACCAATAGGTTCTCCCATACCTTTATATGACCTTTCAATAGGGTCAGTGATGATTTTAAATACTGTACAAAGATCAGTAATAATTCATTCCCTTCATGCTCGCAGACTGGATTTTTTTTTTCCTCTCCACGCCCAAAGAGAAGCTGGGTAAAACCCCTATAGCCCTCAGATGGTGGCACTAGTGGACCCAACATTCGGTTTCTGAAGAGTGGGAAACCGGGGATTAATACCGAGACTTCTAGCTCCGAAAAAGAGAGGAACTGTAGTCCTGATCACTCGGCCAACCCCTTGTGGCTAGACAGACTTATATTCACCTTACGAATGTGAGTCGTAGAGACAAGGGAACTTCCATTTGACTATTGCTAATTCCATCATCTCCAATTTGGACGGCTAGAAATCTCCCAAGTACATGAACTTATAAATATCCAGCGCCCAAACGCTTCTCTCTACTGTTACACCCCGACCCGATTTAAGCTTGTTTATTACTAATTAATTATGATTTAGTTAATCTAATTATACTTAGTTACTAATTATGGTAATTAAAGTAAATTAGTTCCTTATAGGCTGAGTTAGATGAGTCTTGAGTCTCATATAGGTGAGTTGTAACCGAGTTGACTCGGTTGGGTTGAGTCGGGGACTTATCTGTAATTGTCGATTTTCTCATTTTGCATCATATGCACGTCATCTTAGCGTCATCGCGTGTATCTCGTTGAGCACGTCAATTTTTGTATTGAACCCTAATTCATTTGAGCACATATTGAGTAGGTGGACCCTCATTTGACTTAAAATGAAAATACATGAAAACCACTAGACCTTTGTGCAAATTGGGCACCTTTATCACTTCAACCACTCCACTCATTTGTTGTTCATTGTGGCTGGGAGAGAAGAACTATTCTCTTCATTTTTTTTTTCTCTCAATTTTCTTCTCCTTTCTTTTTCCATTTGCTAGGAGAGATTGTTGTTTAGGTTTGGAGAGATAACTTGGGTTCATCTCCATCTTCTTCATCCTCCTCTGCTCATTGTGACAAGAACCCATCTCTTTAACCCTCCACAAATTCGAAATCACTTTTTATGCTTTTGAGTTGAAATGGAGTCAAGAGATTCATTTTTAGTCATACATAACCATTCATTGCATTTTTCATTTGGGCTTGTGGTTAGGGTTTGTTAGTTGGGGTTTATGAATCTTTTGAACAAATGTTAGAAAAAAAGGTTTGGAAAGCTAATTTGAGGCAAGTATAAGCTTTAATTATTAATGTATGTGGTTTTATCCTTCGATTGGATTATCAAATTCCATTATTTTCCTCTTATTGTGATTAGCCTCTTTGATCATAAATTGAGAATAATTATAGTATGGGTTTGAGTTTTGGGTGTTAGTAATCTTAATTTGAAAAGGTAAAGCGGACATGGGATTGGTGATGAAGTAGTGTAGTTAAATAAAAACATGAAATGTATGTGGGTGTACATGTAAATATATGTACATTTGCATTATATCTAAATGCATGTGCAGGAAGAAATGGGTGGAATCTTTTTATACAAATGCATGTGCATGTGGAATCTTTTTATACAAATGCATGTGAAATGATGAAATGTGCTATTGTATGTTGAAAATGTATGCACAGGTGGTGGGACTTGAAAAAAAATACAAAGCAAATGGGAGATGACGAGTGACACAAAAGTGTCCTCGCTACTCGCTGGGTTCGCTATAGCGAGGTGGGGTTCTTAGTTGGGCCCGGATTTTTAACTAATAATGTTTTTTTTTTGCACACTGAAGTTGATGAATGCCTTATAATGTGTGTAATTAAGAAATCAATTAGGATCTTGGACTTTGAGGGATTTATAGGACCTTAGAAAATGACACCTTTGACGAGATCAACAGACCAATGGTAATTAACCACGTGAGAAATCATTGAGGCTAAGATCATCTCATGTGAATTTCATCTTTCGTCTAACACCTTGTCATGGATGAGGCTCGGAGAACCCGATATACTACACTTATACAAAGTGGCACCAAATTAAAGATACTCATACACTAGATCTCCAAACTTTATCATGTGAGAATGTGAAGGACGAGAGCCTAGCAAATGACCCTTGATTCTTCTTAATCAATACATGTGCATATTGGGATTCATTTTCTATTCGACTTTCAAATTCTAAATAAGGATTTATATGCATAAATTGTTTCGTTTCTATTCGTTATACTTGTACGGTTATACGATATTCAATTGAAATTCGAGGTGAGTAAGTTATGTGTGAAATATTCTGGATATTAATGATTCGATTCGATTCAAGTAAAAACAATCTTACTCATGTGTGTATTTATTCGATTCGATTGGTATGACACTACTGAGCTTCGACCTCGTGATACCCGATGGGGTTAAACGTGGTTTAGTTATTCGAGATCACTGCACACTACTAGAAAAAAGGGTTTTTATATCGGTTACAAAAACTACCCTATATCGATTTTTCATATAACCAATATAATATCTTCAGTCAAGGTTTTTTATATCGGTTAATATTTTTTTATATCGGTCAATTTTTTTTTATATCGGTTACACAGGAACCGACATAATAATCTCTATATATAATATCGGTTAGAAAATATATGATATTAATTTCTATATTTTATATCGGTTATTATGAAACCGATATTATATACACAATGATTTTATATCGGTTTTAAAATCCCTTAATATCGGTTATTAGTAAAACCGATATAATATGCTACATTCCCCGTGCGGGCTCACTCCCGTTCCCACCCTTTGTTTTTTCCTTCTTTCCCTCCTTTTTTTCTTCCTTCCCTCCCTTCTCTTTCTTTCTCCATCAATCGTGCCATCTCTATTTGGGGTTTCTCTTTCGTGCACTATTGGGCGACGAAATGAAATAAGATAGCCTCTCTCATTTTATACAGAGTTCTACTTAAAGATCCTCGCAAGCAGACCTCTTCCATCTCTCTCACACCGAAACCAAGGCGCAGCACCATCACCTCCTCTTTCTCTCCATCTCGCAACCCCCTGCGCAGACCCATCTAAGAGGCAGCCCCCCTCTCCAGTCTCTCTGCTCTTCATCTCTTTCACGCCCGCGGACTGTCGCCCCTTCATCCTCCACGCGCAAACCGCACCACCACCACCACCAGCGCAGAGCCCCATCATCTCTCCCTCTTCTTCCTCCACGCGCATAACTCATCCCATTTACAAGCAAGAGCCTCTCTCCCTCCTCTCTGCATCACCATCGCATCCCTCGGCACTTCCCCTGCACACCAGCACACCCTCTCCTCTCGTAGAGATCTCCAGATCTCCAAGAAGGATATCTTTTTTTTTTTTTTTTTTTTTTATTCTGGGTTTTTCTTTTTGTTGTTTTGTGGGGTTTTGGATCTGGGTTTTTTTTTTGTTTTTGTTTTGGGATGAGAGATTGGATTTTGTGGACGACTTGCCGAGGAACGCAAGGCCCGGCGTAAGAATCATCCTCATGGTTTCGTGGCTAAGCCAGAGCCATCAATTTGATGGCCTGGCACTGCACAATCCCTGGCAAGCAAGGGACTGACTACGAGGGTGGATTTTTCCCCGTCACTCTGCATTTCAGTGAGGACTATCCAAGTAAACCCCCAAAATGCAAGTTTCCTCAAGGCTTTTTCCACCCTAATATCTACCCTTCTGGAGTTGTATGCCTGTCAATTCTAAATGAGGATAGTGGCTGGAGCCCAGCAAGAGAGATTTAGGTTTTCGAACGATTTGAGGAGAGAAAGAGCGGAAATTTAGGGTTTTAGCTTCGAAGTTTGGATATTGAGGTGGTGATGTGGTGAGCTCTAGCCTCCCAAGCTGTGGAGATTGAGGTATTCAATGATCGATTCGGTTTGCATAATGTTAGCATGATTGCATTTAATTTTTCATGATTTTTAATTTTTGTATTCTTCTTCTCTGTCTATTTCTAGCTCTAAAAGAATATGACTCAGAGAAACCCATATCAAATGGATGATTTTGCATTGTGATTTGTAATAGATCAGCAGGGATTTGGGTTTTTCCTTCCTCTTTCTTCATCATTCATAAGACTACGTGCCTGAAACTCTTTCTTTCTTTTTTATTTTTTTTTGGGATTTTGTGGGACTTCGTTTGGACAAGTTGGTTGAGATTTTTTTTTTAGACAAGTTGGTTTCAAGGTTTGATTTCTGTTCTAGATCAGTAGAGATGAAGATTAATTTGATTTTACTTGGTGAGGCTAGCCTCCAACTTGGTTTGGCTAGCCGCCTCCAAGTTGGAGGCTAGCCTCCAGCATTTACAACTGCCAAAAATGTTAAAATATAATCATTAAGTTTAATTATATTTTTTAATAAAAAAAATATTAAAATATTAAAATGGCACCCCATTTTGGCACCTACCATTGGAGCAAATTTATAATTCAGGGGTGCCAAAACACTGTTCAAGGTTGCAAAATGGCATTTGGCACCCCAAAAATAGCAACTCCCCTTGGAGTTGCTCTTAGGCTTCTGATTTATGTATTAGGATTTGTCTTCTTTGGTTGAAGTTTATTGGTTTTCAGTCATCACCATTATCAGTACCACTGTATCTATTTCTCTAAAGAAGAAAGAAATGAATAGAAGAAGTGAGAAATAAATGGTGACCCTATAGTGATTTTGTCATTTGTCAACTGTACCAAAGATGACATGTGATCTCATATTGAGTTTCAGTTCAAGGTTTATGATGTTTCCAATTTTGGGAATGAACTGGATGCACTGTAGTTGCTTTGAATATCATAACTTGTATTCTTCAAATTTGGCTTGTTTGTTCTTTCCCATGGCTAGGCCTTCTCTGTGTAATGAATTTACTGTTATGTTCACATCAGATCCCTTCTTGACTAAAAAACAAAGGGAAGAATTTTGTTCCATGAACATATTTTTTTTTCTTCTCTTTTCTTGTTTGAGGGATTTTACATTGAATAAATGTCCATTTGTGTTAGTTGTTCTGCTTCTATGTTACATTACTACCCATTAAAACTGTTATTTCTATTGACTTTCATGTTGCCTCATTGGTTTGTGGTTCCTTTATTCCTTTCCTTTTCTGTTATATAGTTTTCCTTCTCCAAGTTCATCACTGTCATCATATTTCCATTTGAAACTCGTTGGAGAAAAGGATGGTAAGAAAAACTGTGGGTTTGGTTTTGATGGTGTAATCCAGTTCATTTTGTTTTTAATCTTTTATTAAGGTTTTGTTTTACAGAATTTGAATTGGAGCTTGAGCTTGAGATTAATTTGATGTTTTTATTATCTGTGGATTGGTATAATCTTTCTTTTATCTTGTAATGGAATGAAGGTTTTAGTGGATTTGATGTTTGTATTATCTGTGGACTGGTACAATCTTTCTTTATCTTGTAATGGAATGAAGGTTTTAGTGGATACTAGCAATAATCAGGGAGATGTGGAATTGTGATTTTTTTTCTCTCCTAGAGTCTTGGGTTCAATACTTAAAGTAGTTGGCCTAGCATGTGAATATAAATGAAGAAGAAAGATGATTGTCTTTTTCCCAAGTCACAAATCCTAAAACTTTCATTAGAAGGATGAGAAATTTCAAAAATTAATGAATCTATGAAATGTTGGACACCAATCATTTATTTAGTTTTTTGGGCTTTGGGTGTAGCTGGAGACTTTGTATTCTGTAAGCTGATTTGTTGTTTCATCTTCATTGCTGATTCTTAGAGTTTCAGTCCTTAAGTTGTTATTTCAGACTTACTTAGGTGGCATCCCCTTTCTTGTGTCGGTACTGCATCATTTTCAGCACTCATACATGAGTTAGAGTTTTTAGATTCCTTCTGTGTGGTATATGGTTTTTAATTTCTTAATGGTATTAGTTCCATGGTTTTGAAAATGCATCCCTGCTTACTTTTATCCCATGATTATTTCACATATTTGATTGTCACAAAAGTGTTGCAGATTGTTCAAGTTTTAGTGGGAAGTATTGTGATTTTTTTATCATGAAAAATCTAGTACACATCATTTGTTTTTCTCAAAGCTAAACCCCACTACATATCATGAAACCAACTATACCTATCTATGCGTCTCTGTTCATATGGAGCCCTTTAGATCTCATTTTATTGACAAATAAGTATCATAGATTGTAAATGCATGTTTTGTTCTTCTTGAGTGTTATTGTGTGCTCTTTGTTGTTTAGGTGGGACCCTTGCCCCAGTCCTCACCTGATTTGGATGATTTTATCTTTTATTTCTTGGTTTGGGTTTTTCTCAAGTCCTTTAGGCAATCTTCTTCCATAATCATTAACATAGAAGCCTTTGCTGATATGAAGGGAGAAAAAGTGAGGAGATAGAAGAAAGAGAAGGATAATGCTGATATGAAGATGAAGGCATAAGTTTGACACATGATGAGTAGAATGAGAAGGCTATACAATCTTCCTGCTTTCTTTGTTCCCAATTTTAATACATGCCCTCTGAATCACACTTCGATCTTCTTTTGCATGAAATCCTTTAGGAATAGGACAGAGTGTGGGTGGGGTTGTAGAGGACTTGGTGTTTGTCCTTTCCTTTAGCCTTATTGTATTTAAATCTTGAGCCCTTTCAAGATGCATGGATTCAAAAAAAAATTCATGTTCTGTATGTTTTTGTAGTTTTTTTTTTTGGCTTTAAGTTCCTTAATTCTGTTGAAATTTATTTCTTCTTGCTTTGTTGTCTCTGATACATGTCTGTTTGTTTTAGTTTGAACTTACCATTTGCCTCTTTTTTTTTCTTTTTCTTTTCAGATCCCATGATTTTAGCAAATCTGTATTTGGACCACGCACCATTATGCTTTGTGACCAAGTATGATATTTGTTCTCCTTGTTTACACTCCATATATTGCAGCTTTCTTTGTATGACTGACAGTCTAAGTTTCTAAGTAGGCTTATGTGACCTATTTTGATTGGATATTTTTTCTTTTTCTTTTTTCCCTCTCAGTGTGAGAAGGGATATCATGTGGGCTGTTTAAAGGATCATCAAATGGCAGATTTAGAGGTGTGATTTTTTTTTAAAATTTGTGATTGCCTCCTTCATCCAAACAATTGCCTTCACTGTCGACTGTCATCTTAAATCATTTATGTTTTTTACAATATGTTACTTCAACTTGCACAACAGGAATTGCCACAAGGCAAGTGCTTTTGTTGTAGCGATTGCAAGAAGATCAATACTGTGGAGAAGTTGGTTCTTCGTGGGTCAGAGGCACTTCCAAAGTCACTTTCAAATGTTATAAGACGGAAACATAGTGAAAAATCTTTAAGTGACTCTGCTGATCTTGACGTAAGATGGAGACTTCTTAAAGGGAAGAATGAGTCCTCAGACCGTAAATTGTTACTTTCTAAAGCTGTTGCTATCTTTCATGTAAGTGGTTTCCCTTGCTGAACCAAGATACTTAATGTGTCAATGGCTCTTTTTTTATTTTTTTTTGTCGATACTATTATATTCTCGTGTGACTATCCTGATCAATTGTTGATCCTTGATCTGTATTTTATTGTGAAGCTATGCCAATCTTTTGAAATTATTATTAAAATTTAAATTTTAACAACAAGTGTCATTGGCCTGATTTTTGAAGAACCTACATGGTATTATCCATAAATTATGTTCTTGAGATCAGCACCGATGGATTATTTTTCTTCCTCTTATCTGTTTCCTACTATCACCATCAACCAAAGTTGCTAAGCACATTTACTTTGTTGGAAGATTTACCTTTTTCATATTTTGGAAGTTACCATGAAAAATATTCATTTGCCATGTGGGGCATTTATTAGTTAAGCAGATGTTCCTGTGTTGTTACTTGATAATTAATTATGATTTAAGCTATCTAGTGTATTTTGTCTTTTATGCCTCATGAAATGAAGACTTCTCTGAAATTGCTAATTTGCTTTCCATTCCATATTGCTATCAGGATTGTTTTGACCCAATAGTTGATTCTGCAGCAAGCAGAGACCTTATTCCTTGTGTAGTTTATGGGTGAGAAAATTCATCATTCTGTTAGAGGAACATGATCACTTTGTTGCTTCATTCCTTTCATATTGTTTTGTGCATTTTCTTTCACGATCTCTAAATTCTTCTAAGTTCAATGTTTTGCAGGAGGAACATGAGAGACCAAGAATTTACAGGGATGTATTGTGCCGTATTGACTGTAAAGTAAGAACTATAAATGATGATTTGACTGGTATTAAGTTCTACGGTTATGTTCTGTTATCATGGACTTATACTGTTATTTCCCATGCAGCTCATCTGTCGTATCAGCTAGAATTCTTCGAATATTTGGGCAGGAACTTGCAGAACTTCCATTGGTTGCTACAAGTAGCGAAAACCAAGGAAAGGTGGGCAGACCACACTGAGTTTTTGTATTTTCTCTTTTGTTCATTCATTTTTTTTATGAATTTCGATTTGTTGATGTAGTGGCCGGTGGGCCATCACGTTCATGAATACTCCATATAAATCACGTTCTTTTGGTTTTTTTGTTTATATATAGTTCCAACTTTTTGTACATCCCATGGAAGACAATGTAGATACTATATATATATATATACACACAATATTTCCATAGAGATTTGTCTAGTCAAGCTTTATGTTAATTAGTTATATATATATATATATGATCACTTTGTATATATAGTGCAAAGTTTTATTGGTGTACAGTGTACTGCAATGGTACTGCAGGTTTTATAAGTACTGCGCGCAGCAATGCAAATTCTTTTGATAAAAAAAATACATATATAATATTAAATCGGTTACAGAACAAACGATATAAAACAATCCCAAAAAACCGATATAACAAAGCCCTTTATAACCGATATTATAAATAATTTTTATATCGGTTTTACTCTTTTTTATATCGGTTTTACAGTAATGTATGTTATAATTTCAGTTTCAAAATACATCAGTTCTCCGAAAAACCGATATTATAAATAATTTTTATATCGGTTTCACTCTTTTTTATATCGGTTTTACAGTACTGTATGCTATAATTTCAGTTTCAAAACACATCAGTTCTCCGAAAACCGATACTATAAATATTTTTTATATCGGTTTCACTTTTTTTTATATCGGTTTTACAATAATATGTGTTATAATTTCAGGTTCAAAAGACATCAGTTGTCCAAAAACCGATATGAAATAATACACATATTATATCGGTTATAGTTGTTTATTATATCGGGAGTACTTATATCAATTTACTGAAAAACCGATATAATAGGTCTTTTATATCGGTTTTTAGCCAATATAAAAACCATTTTTCTAGTAGTGGCAGTAGATCATCTGGAGCACCAGAACTCTAGAACTGGGTAGCCAACTAGCCTTTGGCCGGGCCGCTGGTGACATCCCACTAGATTCACTCTCCATTTGAGAGGATGAACTTAATGTGGTAGCCAATTAGTGTGTTTTATTCTTCCATAGATTTAGAAAGCATGATTTATTCGATATTGCAGAAGTGCCTAGTTTACTTATTCAATTTGATACAGCATGTGATTTATTATTAATGCCTATACTAGCCGAATCGTCATATTCATGATGCTACATTTGGTGTCACGGACACATGTGCAACTCCTGATCCTGAGGAGGCTGAGGAGGGAGAGGATGAGACCGAAGAGGTTCCTCCAGGATTAGAGGAGTGGCTGGGAAATGGCCCTATGTAGCTACTTCCATCGGAGCGCGATGTGGATTTTTGAGTGCTTAATTGTATGGTGTGACTAACCCCTTTTGCATGGGTCACACTTAGGTTTTTAGTTTACACTTTGATTATACTTTTGGTATAGTTGTGCATGGTACTTTTATACACCCTCTTTTGTAAATCAATGTACGTAATTGTATAATTCTTTTGTGTAAACTTGAACGTTCAATTGGATTGAATGGGAAAATGATACCTTGATGTGTATGGAATTACAACTTTCTGCTATTATTTTAAATGTTATTGACAGGTGCTAGTGAGCTAGGCTCATGAGTGGAAAAGTTGTTTTTTCCTTCGTGTGTTGTATTTGACTCGAGACAGGTACAATATTACGGGAGTACGTGTGTCTCACCTCGGGAATTACCCTAGGCTAGGGTAATTCGGGACCAGGATGTGACATCTACACTATTCTCTCCCTTCTCTATTGTTATTGTTCTGCATTTCTTCTAATCACACACAAACGAGACCATGGCATCCAGGGCTCCTGCATGGTGTTCCGTGGTACACAGGCCTTTGTGACTGGTGCAATGATTGTAATAGTTGTATGTTTTAAGCTGTATTAGGAATGGACTAGGTGAGATATAGACAGTAGAGGAAGAAGAAGACACGAACAACGATATCATTGTTCAACTGAAATGAGCATATCAAATAAAGAAATAGGTTAAAATTGGCAGGAGGGCCTTTTTTTTGCAGTTGAACCTCTGACATCCTTTTTCGTGCACGGGTCACCTAGGGGGGTTTTTCCCATAAAATCCTCTTTTATTTATTTAGCCATCTACAATATATATATATATAGGAAGTCTTCAACTTACTTTGGACCAATGTAGTACAAAAGAATCAGACATTGGAGAAGCTGGATCCATTAAAAAATATGCTGAATAATCCAATTACTTTACTTCACTTGTACACACTAAGCATTGAACACTCATGACTTTATCATGTATTTTTCTTATCATGATTTTATGCCCTTAATATCTGTTGTTTATTTCTTTTATTTAAAGTTTTTAGGAGCTTTGACATATTACTTCTCCTTAAATCTAGTTTTTCTAATTTCATGACTGAAATTAAGATAATGTCACCATAGTGTTAATATTTTTGTTTTTAACTTTTTTGCACCATATCCCATGTTATCCTGTAACTTATCAGTTTCTATATCACACACTTCCTGAAAACAGCAAGGGAATTCGTTTTTTAACAAAATATGAAAAATGACATTTTGTGAAAAGTAAATACAAATCTAATCACCGTATATCGAGTTCTATCATTTGAGAAAAAAGTCCCTCTAAGGTGCTTTATAAAAACCATGATATCATGGAACATTCCTATTATATCATGAGATTTATTGATTTATGAGATATACTTCTCCCATGATATCATTGGATCTTAGGCAAAAAAAATTTAAAAATGATATTGACTAGAGTCAAGCAACTCTGGTGATAATATCTAAATTTCGGTGATGAAATCGGTAAAACCCGATTTAAAGAGGACTAATAAGTCAAATACTCTTTTCATTTCTTAATTTAATTACATTCTAATTTTCACCAGCCTAAGTTGAAGAGTGACGCACATGGGCATCAGATTCCACTTTCTCGATGAAGCAGGATCATGTTCGTTCGTACCCCCACTTTCCTCCACTCTATTATCATCAACTTGCCTGCATTATAAATGTCCTCTTTTCCTTTAAACATAACACACACACACTCTCTCTCTCTCTCATGGCTTCTGATCAACCATCCTGGGCATCAGATTTCACTCTCTCTCATGGCTTCTGATCAACCATCCTGGGCATCAGATTTCACTTTCTCGATGAAGCCGAATCATGTTCCTTCGTACCCCCACTTTCCTCCACTCATTATCATCAACTTGCCTGCATTATGTCCTCTTTTCCTTTAAACATATAACACACACACACACACACACACACACTCTCATGGCTTCTGATCAACCATCCATTAATCCAAAAACTGGCTATTGTTATCAGGGGCGGATGAAGGGGGGGCCGGGGGTGGCTGCAACCCACCTAAGATTTCAGCCAAAAAAAAAATAAAACTAGATTTTCAATTTTGGCAGATACCAAGCTTCCTTATTGAATATGTTAAAATGAGCACACTGTTGGTCTTCTTCCTTTGATCAGTAACAAAAGCCATGGTTTTAACAACATTTGTAAGAAACTTAGGGAGTCTCAAGATACAACGACTGTGTTTTATTAGAGGAATTTGTCTCCTATTCAAGTTCATTGCCTTCCAAATCTTCAATTCTTCTTCCCTTTTTCACGTGGTTGATGACTGAAACATGCTTTTTGTTGGGTTTTTTAAGATGGGTTTTTCTTTTTTTTCTTTTTTCCCTTTTTCATGTGTTTGATGACTGAAACATGGTTCCCCTGGCCGCCCCCGCCTCCCCCCCCCCCCTTTTCTTGCGGGTTTTCTCCTCCTTATCATTCTCTCTTTGGATGATTACTGAAACATGAGTTTTGTTGGGTTTTTTCTGGTGGGTTTTGTGACGACTCCTTATGATTTTCTCTTTGGATGATGCTTAAAACATTTATGTTTCTTGTAAAGTTTGACAACATTTCAATAAAATTTTTATCTTAGCCCAAAGAATTTTTTTAGTGTAACTTAAGTGTAGCCCCCCTAGATTAGAAGTCCTGGATCCGCCCCTGATTGTTATGGAACTAAAACCTTTCACAGCATTCATCCCTCCATTCCTCTCCCTTCTCCAACTCTCCCTCTAACCTCTGCTTCCTATGCATACTCCCTCTATCTCTCTTCTTCTTCTTCTTCTTCCAATTCAATCTCAACTGTCCCTGCTCTCATTGATTCCGCTACTGCACTTCCCATTTCCTACTCCCAATTCCTAGACAGCATCCAAACACTCTCCTCTTTCCTCAAAACCAACTTCCCTTCCCTCACAAAGGGCCAGGTCGCCTTCATCCTCTCTCCATCTACCGTACACGTGCCAGTCCTCTACTTCTCTCTCCTCTCTCTAGGAATAGTCGTCTCCCCATCAAACCCATCCAGCTCAGCATCTGAAATCTCCCACCAGGTCTAGCTCAGTAGCCCCGCCATCGCCTTCGCCACGTCATCAACCTCCCACAAGCTCCCCTCCTCCCTCCCCACCCTCCTCCTCGACTCCCCTCTCTTCCACTCCCTCTTCTCCACCACCATCTCATCAGCATCATCATCAGATGGGCCACGTCATGATCATCATCTGGTGGGCCCCACATCTGTCCTTCAGTCCGATCCTGTACTCGTCGGGGACGACGGGGTCCATCAAGGGGGTGGTCTTGACGCACCGGAATCTGATCGCGATGGTGGCGGGGATGTACGTGGAGAGGGAGGAGCGGGTGGAGCCGGAGGTGGTGTTGTTGACGGTGCCGATGTGTCGTGCTTACGGGTTCATCTACTGCGTGAAGGCGGTGGCGATGGCGGAGACGGTTGTGGTAATGGTGGGGAGGTTTGAGGTAGGGAGGATGCTGCAGGCGGTTGGGGAGTTTGGTGTGACGCACGTGGCGGTTGTGCCGCCGGTGGTGGTGAAGATGTATGCGAAACAGACCGGCCTATGACTGGGATCTGAAGAATGGCTACAACACCATCCAACGTAATAGTCATCTCTCCAAATGGTAAGTGGAAAGATATGTTTGTCTCAGGCTGCCACCTTTCAACAAAACTTGATACAACACTTTTATTCACATATCTGTAAGATGAGGTCAACAGTGGAGCCAATCCAGATTTGGCGACCAACTCTTTCAATCTATTATTTTGCACTCCTTCAACATTCAATGCCCACACACCCACCATTCCACCATGACTCAAGCACCTAAGTGGGGGGCGCCCCTCCATTAACATATAGAATATGTTGAAAAAATAAATAAAAAAATGAATCTTAATATACCAATTTGGCAAACCTCATCCTGCCAAATATATGCAGCTATATGTGTACGGAAACTAGACAACAATGAAGGGTCTGCTGGACCGCCTGGAATCGGTCCAGTCATCTCCTCTACAGCACTTTCATTAAAACCTACATCATCATTTCCCTCTTCCATCCGGGTGTCCGGGACATCTAGTTCTTCAAGGACACATCTGGTTCTTCAAGGACATCATTAACTCTTCTTGCAAGACGCCTCTTGTTAGAAGCTGTCAATCGAACTCTAGGTCCATCACCCTCTATCCATATCTGAAATATAGCATCAACCATTAAGAACAATAAAATAAACATTTAATACAAAAAAAATTCCATTATGTAACAGATCCGTTTGTCCCTGAGAAGCTGAATAGACTGGGTTTGTTCTGTCTCTTAGTGCTGAACAGAGTGAATTTATTCAGCCCCAAGAGGCTGAATGTACTAGTTTTGTTCAATATCTTAGGGCTGAACAGAGTGGTTTCGTTCAGCCATGAGAGCTCCGTTCAGCCCCAAGAGACTGAATGGCGTTGTTCCGTTGGAACTCCTTGAGCAGGATTGAAAGTTACAGGACCTCATATAGTTTGAAATGAAGCAGGACCTCTTTGAACTATGGGAGGTCCTGCTCAAGGAAGCATCCCACAAAATCAGATAAGCCTTAGACAGCTCAAATAACCATCCCACCAAATCAGTATTTTAGAAACTTCAAAACAGATATAGTAGAGGAGGAAGAAGAAATGGAGGGGAGGGATATTACCGATTGGGAGGAGGAGGAAGGAGGAGGGCTCCAAACGTCCTTAAAAATTGGCAAGAGAAACTTCCTTCAATAATGGCAGAGAGGCTCCCAAAGATGTGAGTGTAAAGAGGAAGGGGATAGGGCAATTTAGGTAGATTTTTTTTGTGTGGAAAGCAAAGTTATAATTTTCAAATTTTTATACTGTGTGTGGATAGAATCTGTGTGTGAAAGGTTTAAATTGCTGTGTATTTAAAAGCGCTCATTTAGGATCACCCTTTTCTTTCCTCTGCCCCGTGCGTGTCACCCCCGATTCGTCCAAACAGGGCTCTTTCAGGATTATACTAATCCAGTGATTGGTGACATCAACAACAATCCTGACTCAGTTCCACAGCACCCTAATCTCCCTCCACTTACTCTTTCGCATGGCTTCTTCTGTTCCATCAACCATCAATCCAAACACCGGCTACTGCTCTGCAACTAAAACTTTCCATAGCATCCGTCCCACCATTTCTCTTCCTTCTCCAACTCTCCCTCTAACCTCTGCTTCTTATGCCCTTTCTCTCTATCTTTCATCTTCTTCTTCTTCAAATTCGACATCAAATTCAATTTCAACTGTCCCAGCTCTCATTGATTCCACCACTTCCCTTCGCGTTTCCTACTCTCAATTCCTCCACCGTATTCAAATTCTATCTTCATTTCTACAAGCCCACTTCCCTTTCCTAACCGAAGGTCAGATCGCCTTCGTCCTCTCTCCATCCACCATACACGTGCCAGTCCTCTACTTCTCTCTCCTCTCTCTAGGAATAGTCATCTCCCCATCCAACCCCGCCAACACAGCATCAGAAATCTCCCGCCAGATCCAGCTCAGCAGCCCAGTCTTCGCCTTCGCCACGTCATCAACCTCCCATAAGCTCCCCTCCTCCCTCCCCACCCTCCTCCTCGACTCCCCTCTCTTCCTCTCCCTCTTCTCGGCGTCGTCACCATCGTCAGATGTGCCACGTCGTCATCATCATCATCATCTGCTGGGCCCCACGTCCGTACGGCAGTCGGACCCTGCGGCGATCCTGTACTCGTCGGGGACGACCGGGAAAGTCAAGGGGGTGGTCCTGACGCACCGGAATCTGATCTCCATGCTGGCCGGATCGTACGCCTTCAGGGCGAGGGGGGCGGCGCTGGCGGTGGCTCTGTTGACGGTGCCTATGTTCCACGTGTACGGGTTCATGTCGTGCCTGAGGTCGGCGGCGTTGGGGGAGGTGATGGTGGTGATGGAGGGGAGATTCGAGGTTGGGAGGATGCTGCGGGCGGCGGAGGAGTTTCGTGTGACGCGCATGGTGGTGGCGCCGCCGGTGGTGGTGGTGATGGCGAGGGGGGAGGTGGCGGAGGGGTACGATCTGAGGTCACTGCAGGTGGTGAGGTGCGGTGGTGCGCCGCTGGCTATGGATGTGATCGAGAGGTTCAGGTCCAGATTCCCTAACATCCAGCTGGTGCAGGTTAGTGTGATGGCTGATCTTGAGTTGGGTTAATGTTAGTTTGGATTAGGGTTTAGTTTTTCTCTTATGATGTCTGTGAGCCCAAATCAAGCTCAAGTTTGGCTATGATGATTGGCTTGACTTGAGTTCATATTGGCGTGTTGGAGAAGTGGGTCTGGATCCTCTTATATATTTTGTACATTGAAGGTTGTAGAGGAATTCCTGTGCTTATAACCAACTTGGGAAAAATCAGCGACTTGTGTAGGATGTTACATTACACCACCTTTAGCTACCACTTATCGACTCCTGTTGCGAACTCGTAAAACACGTGTCCGTGACTTGAACATCCGAACCTTGGACCTACCAACCACTTGTAGGAACTTATATGACACAACAATAGTTTTACGGTGAGGGCGTGTGTTCGACCACAATTTTGACCGCTCAAAAGCGAGGGTGGACGTTGACCTCAACAAATTGCATAGCATATCCAGCTCTAAAATATCAACACGACTCTTTACCCAAAAAAAGAAATGGAATCAAAGAGAGTCAACTTGATCAAATATTTATAAAATTTAGATAGCCATGTATTAATTATAACAGTTTTAAAATTTCAAATTAGTAAATTTATTACATTTTAATAAATTATTTTTAAGTTTCTAGCTCCAAACCATCGGTATTAATCATTTATATTTCACTCGGCGTAGATGGCCTTATATTCGACTCGTTCTTTCATCAAAATGAGGTAGCTCGGTAGAGTCAATAGTCAACTTGCCAAGTTTTCTAAACACGCTTGTGATACTATGCTCCATGAAACACGTCTTTCACTTGACTGAGTGCCATATAACTGTTAAGATTTTGTAAGAGGGTTCAGGATCCTTATGTTGGAAATGACTACATTTGTTTTTCAGGGCTTATAAATTCGTCTGGAAGACCTACTCAGACAAGAAAGGAAAAATAATAATTCCAACTTCATGAAGTATTTCAATGTCTCCGTCGTGTTTTAGCTATTGGAAAATTTTGACTCCAACGGTTAAGACCAAAGTCAAATTGATCCCGTGTATAAACATATGCACATGATCAATATGAAGGTTCACCCAAACATCATTGTAGTTAAATTAGTTTGAGAGCCATTACACAATTGGGGTTTTATTTTGAGCGATTCGGATTCTAGAAGCTACGGCCTACTGATGGATTAGTAGCCCTGCTTTCGTGATTTCTTTGGTTGCTAGGATATGATAGGAACAGGATCATATTGAGAGATAAAGAGCCACCTCACACAATGTCTAACTGAATTTCCTTACAAAACTGTACCTCCTATGGGGCTCACATGATTGCAAAAGTCATTGGATTCAATGATGGATGGATTTGAATTTGGATTAGGGAACACATGATATTAGGTCAATCAAATGATCTGGCCCTGAGTTTGAAGTCCTCAGAACTTAAATGACTATACATGATGAAAACCCATTTCGATAAAATCTAATGTTAATGTCTAGATCAATGTCAAATTAGTAAGTGCTAATTCAGTGGGGGTTGGTCTGTGAATGGATAGGGTTAATGGGACTCCTATATGAAAATGTATAAAAGAGAACTAGTAAAATGGGCATTGTGGATAATTTGCCAGAGAGAGAAGTAATTTCATTGGATCGCTTCTATTAAGAGGCACAGGGATTCCCTCCAAGACTTGGGAGTAGAGGATCTGGACTCCTACTACCTATGTATGATGCTATGTTAATGTTCCTAACTGGTGCTGATATTCTCTCTTACAAGCCTTTTAAAGGCCTATGGCCTTACAGAGTCTACAGCTAGAGCATTTCAGATAATTGGACCTGAAGAAAGCAAGCGTTATGGCTCAGTAGGACGCATTCTACCCTACTGCCAAGCCAAGATAGTTGATCCAGTTACTGGCATTGCTTTGCCTCCAGGCAGTCAAGGAGAACTTTGGATAAGAGGGCCCACGATCATGAAGGGTAATTTGACTCATCATTACCATCTAGTTTTGTAAGGTTGGAGTGACCTCAAATGTCTACAGTTGTCTCTTATGCTCCTTCTAAAACCTACTTGAAATTTTTTGTCTTCCTCCTTTGTTGCTAGCCAATACAAGTGCGCAGTCTAAATGTACCATACTTGCCAGTTATAATCCTTAGACACCAAATCAAGGTTGGGAAACTCAGACTCGACTCGTCCAATGCTAATAAATTGACTCGGATAGAGTCAACATGGGGATTTGGGAGAGTCATATTTATTTTAAAACAATTTAAAAAAAAAATTAAAAATAAATCTGTTACTTATGAAACATAAATATACATTTATTTACATGCATTCATGATACTCAATTCAAATTAATAAATTTATATATGAAAGAAAAGTACTACAATGAGAAAAATAAAAGAAGAAATATTGCATATTGCATAATTTGTTAGTCCAAATATCGAATGTAAAAGATCAGATGTAAGCTTTAAGTTTGGCAAACCAGAATGCTACAGTGTTCTAGTGGGGCCCAGATTGAGCATCTACCTAATGCCGACCATAGATTTGAATATTCTAAAATTTTATGTTAAAGCCAAACAACTTTTTCTGCATTTTCTCATTAACTGTCTTGAATTGATATACAACAGACACGTGTAGTAGATACAATCCCTTGATTACATGGATAAGGAATTTTCCGCATACTAAACAATGGATACAGGGAATAACAGTTAAGAGTATTGAGGAGTTGGTGTTGTTTGGTTAAAGTACCCATCTGTCTTGTGAGAGAGTTGAGGAACAGTCATTGTACAGCTTGTTTAGCTGGCCCAACTCTGATAATTTTGACTGGAATTGCACATCAAGACAACTGATATCATTCCCATTCAAACTGATGGTTCGTGGGTGGGCCATGAGCTTGTGGTGCAAAAGTTGGAACCTAGCCATGCTGAGCCGTCCAGTGAACACACCAGCAATTGGTTTGATGGTGTTAATGAATTGACCATCCAACTACTTGAGAATTACTTTCTCACACACATTGTTAAAATTGAACTAGAAGTGTTTAGCATGCGCATGAAATACTGGATTAGAAGCCAAGAGAGCTAATGTTGTCAAACCAGATCAGATGTGCAGAAGTCGGGGAATCTGGAGGTCTTTAAACAATAACCTTAACCAAGAAATTCTGGGAGTAGCATGGGCAAGTTGCTTGTATTTTGTTTCAGTGCTGGATCTAGAAACTGTTGATTGCTTTTTAGTGCTCGAAGAAATAGGATTGAAGCCAAGATAAACACGAATTCTCCTTCAGACCTACGATCAACTAGGCATCCAATATGATTTGCATCAGAATATGCTTTAGAGTTTTAATGGGCGACAATGAAAAAGAAGACCATGTGTAAACGATCCTTTGACACATCGAAGAATATGTTTGACTGCTATTCAATGCATTGTTGTGGGCATGTGCTTAAACTGATAGACTTGGGTAACCATGAAAGCCAAGTGTGGTTGAGTGAGAGTAATGTATTGAAGTGCACTGGCCTCACTACGGTAGGTGGTTGGATCTGGAAGAAGATAACCATTGGACGGTTACATTTTCTTACTAGATAGCACAGAAGAGCCATATGGCTTGGCATCATTCCTGTTTGTGCCTTTAAGAAAATCCAAACCATTCTTTGGGTGAGAATCGTGAGATAGAGAGCACGTGATGAAAAATTGGCTTCAAGTATCACCCTGGTGAAGAATAAAGAGAGAAACAACTTGCTTTTGATTTGACAAAGCCAAGATCTTCCAAGTAATTATAAAAATGTCAAACCAAGCACAAGGTGCTTGTTTTGAACCAAAAGGGATTTATGCAAATGACATGCTTCATACATGACGAGGAAACCAAGGCTTATCAAACTCTTTGGGTTGATGCTTATAAGTTTCTTCATCCGAAAAATTGGAGAAATGCATTTTGGATGTCAAGATGAGGAATAGAGCACCCCTCAGTGATGGCAAGAGATAATGTTGTCTATATAGTGGTGTGCTTGACAATTGGGCTAAACGTCTTTGTATAATCAAGGCCTTCCAGTTGATAAAGTTCATTTGAAACCAGTTGTGCTTATAGATCAAATGGGCTCATTGATTTCTTTTTTATTTTGTAACTAACCGCACTTCTATGTCAAAACATTAAGGGAAGAGTTTGGCGGCACTAGGGACAAGGTGATGAAAATAGCCCAAGAACACACAACGTTTAGAGCGGAACTGGAGTTTATTTTGGTTGTAGGGTGTAAATATGGAAAACAGGAGCAACCATAAGTACGAAGAATGGAGCAATTTGGTGTTTGGTCAAATAGTTTTTCATATAGAGATACATAGTTTCAGAGCTGGCAAGAAGATGATTGGTGCGGTGTAAAGAAGCATCAAAAGCATTGACCCAAAAGGTAGAAGACATCCTGGCTTGAGCTAAGAGAGTTATGCCTATATCAACAATATGGTGATGCTCTCATTCGGATTCGCCTTTTGTTCAAGCGTATCAGGATGTGGTAGGCAGTGGAGATTCCTTGATCAAAGAGAAGGTTTTAAATCAAGGGTTTGAGATATTCTCCTCTCCACCATCAATTTGTCGAGACTTGATAGTGCATGAAAATAGATTTTCACCATTTAAGAGAAACTTCTTGAAACAATCATAAGCCTCATGTTAAAGCATAAAGGAAACAACCAGGATTGTCTAGAATAATCATCAACAAAATGTAATATTTGGAACCTTTGACAGAATGATTAGGAGCATTCATGTTTGAAAGATAAGGTGTAGTGGCTATAGAAGATCTAAAATTAAATGACAATCTAGGAATCCTACCCAAAGGAACAATTCAAAATAGTGTAATTTCTAAGAGTGCCTTCAAGAGGATGCCAAGCCATTGAAGGATTGCCTGAAAAAAAAAAAAGGATGTCCCAATATTTGATGCAAAATAGATGAAAAGACACGTTCTCCAGTAAGTGCAGATGGATGATTGTCAGTGGACTTGATGAGATGATGGAGATGAACAGTCCATTTTTACTCTTGGCTTGGGAAAGCATCTTCTACATTGCAGTGTCCTTAACACAAAAGCCATCAGAGGAGAATGAAGTAACAGTTGTTACCTTGAGAAAAGTGGTATACATAAAGAAGATTCGCGGAAACATTTGGGCAATGTAAGACATTGTTTAGATTGGAATATGAAGATTCATGATTCAATGGGTAGAACCAACGATCAAAACTAGCAAATCTCCGCCATTATCATCACTTGATTGGGCCCATGATGTTTTGAGTGGAGATAAATTTGCTATGTCTGAAGTAATGTGATTGGAAGCACTGCTATCTGTGAACCATGTTTGTTCATCCTGGACACCCTTGAGCTGGCAACCATGATCACTAGTTTTTTGGTTGTGACATGTTAAGATGCCCTTCATATGCATGATCCAT
Organism: Cinnamomum chago; assembly: GCA_038049695.1. Lineage (NCBI taxonomy): Eukaryota > Viridiplantae > Streptophyta > Magnoliopsida > Laurales > Lauraceae > Cinnamomum > Cinnamomum chago. Next base: position 19,836,666 of record CP142462.1, on the reverse strand, counting down.
GTGGTGGTAGCAGTTAATCGCCAAGTGGTAAAACATTCGCAGATTTGGCACAGTCGTGGAGCAGTGTACGGAGAAGAATGTCTAGTGTAGTAGTAGAGGATGAAGCATGCGTGGTTTGTGGTTTGTATTGACGAGTTTTGTTGTTGCCAAGATTATTAGGATGTCCAAGCATATAACGTGCCATTCAGAGGTCTTGAATGTTGTAGCAGACATTCAAAAGTAAGTAGAATTCTGCTTCTCATGATGCATTTTTTACACTTTGCAGAAGACCAACAAGATCATCCAGACAGATTGTTGTATCTTGGTCTTGAATATAATTAACTGTATCTTCGTATACAGGTCCAACGCCATTAAATATGAGAGCAATCAGATCATCGTCAAAAATCATGTTGTGATCGAAGCATTCAATATTTCCGGAGCGGGCCTCAGCCTTTCCCTTCTTACCTCATTGGCCTATTTTGATGAAAATCGGGGAACAGGGCTATGATCTTTGAGTGGGAAAACAAAGGACAAAGGGGTCTACTTCGAGGGAAACCCAACCTCCAAAAGACAAGTTTTGGGTAATTTTTTCTCATATCATATATTGGACTCGAATGCACATCTCAATAGGTAGCTTACAACTGACTACAACTGACCACTTCCACAAACTCCAAAAAACAGCAACAATCCCCAAGACTAGTAGCCACTCACCCATTCATTCATACATAGTAGCAACAGAACTAGACTTCTTCATTAATAAAAGGGAAAAACAACTACCCATAACCCACGTACCGACAATCCTAACAAGTAGTCTTCTTCAACCCACGCCTAGATTGCACGTTCCTTATATACTGGGGCCATGCACGTGACAAATAGGTACCCCAATGAAAGCCAAGTGTTCACAGTATGATTCATTTTATGAAGACAGTCAAGAGATGGACAGGTTCCCCCATTTAGTAATTTGTAGTTGTGACACGACCCGAGCCCGAAATTATGATTAATTTGAGATAACCCCCAGTCGCGTCGCATACTTACTCCCGTGAATCTCAATTCTCAACGCATTAAAAATTCACAAGGGATAGCGAATACATATTATGCGGAATATTAACAAATATACATTACTCATGGAAAACAAAATCCATTTACTCTATGTATAAAACTAATCATTTGCATATTTAAATACAATGCAAGGATTAACAGTGCAAAGTTGCCATTCAAATTCCATAACAAAAGTTTTCCCTCCAACTCTCATTAAATTTTCATTTTCATTCTACTAGTCCTCCTGGAGGAACCGTATTGGACGTCTCCAGTGGCGTTGTGGCCTCAGAAGGACCAGCATGGGCAGCTGTGCCTGTAATGCCATCAATAACACTATAAATTTGACAATTCAGCAATGTATAAACAATTATATGATTAAACATGTTAATTACACATTTAATTCATCTAACTCATGGTTAGACAGTACAATTTCAATTCATAATCAATAAGAGTCTTTTATTTGGCAAACTACAATAGCATTTCACATTTCAATTCATATCTTCCTTAAAAGGAAGAATTTTCAATTCCATCTTCCTGAAAAGGAAGGATTCCATCTTCCACACGGAAGGATTCATATATTGTGGGACTTATCAGAGTCTGGGCCAGGGACAACTGATATCACCACGGAGTTTCGGAACACCCCAAATAATCTGCTGCAACAGACACAGCTCCAATGAGCTTACGGAAATCACCATATAGTGCCAGACTCAAAAGTAACAATCCAATAATTCCGTTCAATTACAATTAACGGATTCTTTTCAATTTCGATTTACAATCCAACTTGGATATAATTCAATGTTCCATTATCTAATACCAACCATTAGGATGTAATCCTCAGTTATTTAATGTACGTGTTATTTTCGATGACATCACAGTTTATGTGAATTTTGTACATTAAAATCCCCTTAATCAACATCCATGGTGGTAAAACAACATTATTAGCCTTGAGATGATCAATAGGCTTTATCTTTAAAACTCAGACATGAATTCTGAAATTATACTAATCTCGCACAATCCATCAATGTATTAACAGTTAGCTTTGCAAGCTAAGTTATCATTGAACTACAATTATTAACCTTGGTTAACCTTTTGGTTAACATATACTTTACTTTGGATCAAAATCCAAAGATAACATTTTATGGAAATAGTAACAAATTCCTTAGTCACCAATCGTACTACAATTATTCTTTAAACTAATTTTCATAGACCATTTATGATCCTAAAACCAAGATTTAACTAAAAAAGAACCAATTTCTCCTAGGTCTGATCGATCGACCCGAATTTCGTCCCAGTTAAAGGACAGTTCGATCGATCGGACCTGCAACAAACATAGTTGCAGAATCCTAAACCGATCTCCATTTCTCCATTTCTTTCAATACCTGCACATAAATTGGGACCTCTTGTCCCCTCCTCATTCATCATTCATTCATATAAACCTTCTCCAAACATTAATCCAATTAATCAATCCATACTATCAATCAAACCCTAAGAATATGACAAAATCAAAATTACAACAAAACTCAATAAAAACCACATCCATTAGTATATAAACACAATTATCTGTTTATACTTGCCTTGTAGTAGAGGTGATAAAAAAATCCCTTTGTTTCAATCTCTATTTGACTCAAAATCACCAACCTCCAAACCCTAATTCAAGAGTAAACCCAAAAATGAATCCTTTATGAGCTATCCATGATAGATATCAATCCTAATCACACATGAACACTTGAAAAGCCAACAAAATCTAAACCACTTACTTGACAGCTTGTTCAATGGAAATTTAAGATTTCCTTCAAACTTTACTCCAAGAAATCCAACCAACTTAGTGAAGAAGATGATTGAGGAGATGTAATTCACAATTCCTTTGCTAAAATCACTTGAAAAATCCTTTCTCTACACATGACAAAGGAGAAACGAAGAAGAAAACCTCAGAGTTCTCACTCTCTCTATTGCTTCAGCTGAAGGAGTGTTTCACCGACTGAAATGGGTTCTTTTAGAACCTTATAAAAGTTGCTTTTGCATATTTGCATATAAACCTCTTACTTTACACATAATTCTAATTTGAGTCAAACTAAGACTCACTTGACTCAATTGAGGTCAAATGACAACACATATTTTATGAAAATTGATGTACTCATCAAGATACGCACGTTGGTATCAAGTTTTACCACATTCAACGAAATACGTATAAATTCGTATTTACGAGAAAGTCCTTAATTTCACTAATTTGGGTATAAATTCAACTCTACTAAGCTAAACACTTCCAAACTTGTTCATTATGCTTAATTCGGTCACTCATGCATAATTTAATCCATTTTGACTACTAATCACACTCATCTTAATTAATCATGTTTAATTCGCATTAATCTCGATTAATTAGAGTTAATCTTGATTAACTCGGGTTGGGGTGTAACAAGTTGAATCTTTAACTGCATGATGCATGTTCGGGATTAAGAGGCATATGTTTTCTCAAGTGATGTACAGACTTCATTAGAAGTGGAGAGATGCATCACAGTATATAACACACTTGGTGCAACAGTGGCATTGATCTAGCTAAGAAGGTTATCATCTTGTTGGTTCTGTTCAAGATAACGTTGAGAGAGACTCATCTTAGATTTTTCGTCATCACAAAATTGATATTGGTGTGAACAGGGCTTTATTCCCTTAACATGGCGTGTAAGATTGGTTCCTTTGAGAATGGGCAGAAATTGTGCTAACTAGAGCACAGTTCGTTCCATTAAGCTTGATTGAAACAAGTTGAGAAATATTCTGAGTAAAGGAAGCTGGTGTAATTTTCAATCAGGTTTGTTTTACGAGCAGCTCTGACACCATTAAATATTCTGAAATTCCATGTAAAATCCAAACAGCTTTTCTCAATTGTCTTATTGAATGTCATGAGTTTATATACAACAGGTATACAGATGTGTCGATAAATACAATCCCTTGATTACAAGGATGAAGAATTTTTCAAATACTAAAGCAATGATGCACGGAATAAAGATAAGAATATTGAGGATATGGTGATGTAAATATTGAGGATATGGTGATGTATGGTTAAAGTGCTCATCTGTTATGAGAGATTTTAGGAACAGTTATTCTCGAGGATATGGTGCAGCTTGTTTAGCTAGCCTAGCACTGCTAATCTCCACTGCTATTATGCGTGCATACAACTGTTACCAGATTGTGAGTTCATGACAATGAGGGCATTTGTATCCAAAAGACAGATGAGTTGTGAGATAGTGTATATGAAGTTCATCCAAATATCTCATAAGAATTACCTACACCACTATACCAGCCCATGATCCACAATCTGGGTCAGAGCAATCCAGTTTGTAGTTTGTTTCTTTGTGCATCCCTAATATCAAGCTATCTGCACAATTTTACTTTAGGATTCTATTCATCAATGCCTGAGGATCTTGATTCTCTTGAATTTTGAGCTAAATTCTCATAATCTGAAATCTAGATTGCAAATTGATGAAGGTTGAAACATGTCACGTGATATAAACTACTTGAAATCTTTGATCTTAAACCCATCTCTGCTCGTAGAGTAAGAAGGACAGTTCTATCTTAGCAATTCAAAATTATCAGACTCTCATTCTACCCCTAGCAAACTAGGATCATTGGCTTGAGGCAAACTGCCATTTTTGATACACCAGTTAATGTAACCCTTCCCTCATAAGATATTTTCCTCTCTTGCTACTTCTTGGAGCCTTGGAGCAACTTGAGGCCCCATTTTACCCTTGCCATCTGTAATGGAGTGTAAACCTTATTTGCGCCAAGCGCTGGCTTGGAAAATTAAGGGCTTGTTTGGTAGCATAATTAACGGAATTTAATTGCTTAGATGTTGACATCTTAAAAATCGGGAGATGAATTTCACAATGAATTTGAATTTGGGAGTGGTAAAAAGCTCGTCTATAATTCAGTTTGGTAAATCTCAATGTAATTCATTGATTTCTTTTCTTGTTTTCTTCTCCCACCAAATGGGGAACTTGCTTGTAGGAAAAACAGGCTGTTGGCCAGTTTAGCTAAAGACCTTAATTCCTGTCTAAATATTCCTCTTCATTCTAGTACCAAACTGACCCTAAAGCTACATGAGTCGTGTAGGAATTATTTTTAACATGAGAAACATATTACCTCTACACTAGTTTATCTCTTCATTAAAGCAGGGGATTTCAAGAATCAAAGAGTTACTCCATCCTATTGCCAAACAGAAACTAGGCGTAAGTGCTAATTATGTTTTCTCAAGGCTCATTGGATGTTGGCAATTTGAGTGCAGGTTACATTGGCGATGAAGCTGCAACCGCTGCAGCTATAAATTCTGAAGGGTGGTTCAAAACGGGTGATCTCTGTTACATCGACAATGATGGGTTCCTTTTTATTGTTGATAGATTGAAGGAACTCATAAAGTACAAGGGATATCAGGTAAATTGCCTGTTTGAGAAACTAATACATTTTCTACTGCACATTAGTGTTTTGTAGCGTCTAATCTCTTGCTACAAGTTTTGTGATATATACGTTAGATAAAGAAATGAAACAATATAGTTATAGGCATTAGATTTTGGCGTATTGGAGAATGACTCTTATCACTTTAATGCCTGTTTGAATAACTAATAATAATATGATCCCACAATATGATCATCATTAGGGATTTTTTGGTTGCTAGAATTGAGAGAATTCATGTTGGAAGAATTTCAAAACCTCCAAACTACCATCACCCGGTTCTGCTTGTGAAATTCTTTAAATGTTGATCTCCCACAAGCATTCCAAATTTTGGAATTCAAAGAGTTTTAAAGGTCATACGGTAAGTTTAAATTGCTTTTTGATAGTTCTCCCAAAGGAACATGGATTCATCTAACTTTTGTGGGGAAATTAGAATTTCCAACTGTGTAAAATTAGGCCTTAGAAAGTGATATGACCAGTATTGGATTCTTTCTTCACACACTGATCCACTGTGTAGACTGCATACTGAATAGTTTGTCAAGATCGTTTAACAATCGGTTCCCTCTCACTGGGTAAAAGTAAAAAAAAAAAAAAAAAACTATTTGGATCTCTCTCCCCAATAAAATTTACCAGTTATTGATAAAAAGGGATAATTTCAGTTCTTTTGTTTGGATTTTATGTTAGTTACTAAGATTTTTGCTTTCTTGCAATCAGGTTCCTCCAGCAGAATTGGAGCATTTGCTTCTTTCTCACCCAAAAATCATTGACGCCGCTGTGATTCCGTAAGTATGGGATTGACTGGCTAACATGGGCTGCACTGGCTAACATGATATGGGACCATCACTTTTCTTAGATTTAATATATCAGCGCAATTGGTGTTGCATCATTTCCTATCAAAGAGGAGATTATTAGTTGTTCCCTTGTTATTGTTCACCTTAGATCCTTAACTTTGCACCTTTAATAGAAAGACCTATGTACAAATAATAGGAATTTAACACCTGATTATAAAAATGAGCCTGTAGGAATTGTACAACCGAAACTAGAATGGAGCAGGTATGTTTTTGATGATATATGTACACAAGTAGATACTACTATTTCATGCTTGAACTTCACTGTACCTTGTGGTAAATGCCCATATAAGGAATCTGGATCTTTTGTGGTTGGCTGGAATTAGTCAATTAGTGGGGCTTACCTTCATAAATCAATGGAGATAAAAATCACAGGCTCTCGATGTAATGAGTTGATCCAACATCTTTTGATCACATATAAAACACAGGAATAAAACATTCAGGCCTACATTTGTAAATTGATTTAGATCTGTGGGCAGAACAATAATGCAGCACCACTGCATTATAGTATGGTGCAACACCTTTCTTAAATGGATGGTGAGACTGACCTTTTCAAAGTCCAAGCCATTTATTGGCCCTAACAGCCTATGTAGTGACCAACACATAAATTATTACTAAAATATGTGAAATGGTCACCTTTGAATTGACTGCATCCAGAACACGTGATGAACTTACTTTCTTTTTCTCTTGTTTGGGATAGAAATGAAGGGAGTCCCTCATGTGTGATCAGTCCAATGGTTATCCCAATCAAACTAATTGTGAAGATTTAGATACATTGAATTCAATGGGTGTTAAGGATAAAAATCAGCTTGAATTTTGATAATCAGGCTCTACATGTAATTGAGTCGTCCCAATGTCTGTTTGATAATATGGATAAAACACTGGAAAAGATATTGAGAGATTTTTTTTTTTGGTACAAGCAGTGTGACCAACATATTGATTAGATCAACTCGAGATGGAATGAAATTTGGCTTGGCAGCAACACGAAGGAACCTGTGATCATGAGTTGTTTGGATTTAAGATGGGCTCACTAATTGACTATTCAGGGGCAGTGAATTCATCAGAATGATCAGCATTTGTTTTTTTTTTTTTTTTTAATCAAAATCCTAGAAACTGATGATCCTGTAGTTGGTTATTTAGTCAGTGGAATTTGAAGCTCTTGAATTTGTTTATAGGCTGAAATATGCCCAAAAAATGCAGGTACCCAGATGAAGCAGCAGGTCAGGTGCCTATGGCCTTTGTGGTGAGACAGCCTCAGAGTACCCTCTGTGAAGCACAAATCATCGACTTTGTCGCCAAACAGGCAATTCTTTTTCACCAAACCCACTCTTGAACAAGTCATCACACAACAAACCTGTTAATTTGACCCTACTAAGAAACCTGGCCCCACTCTCCACCCAAAAAAAAAAAGAGATCAGATATTTCTAGCCTTGGTTCTAATCAATGACTTGCTTTTGGAAAGTTTAATGGAAAAGCATATTCGACAAAAAAAAAAACAAGGGCGTTCATGGGCCAGGTCCTAATCTGTCCTAGCCTTAACTGTATAGTTAGTGGGCTAATTACAAGCCATGATCCAGTGCATAGGTTTGAATGTTGGATTGGCTCCAGGCTATTAAAAAATACTGATATCTCATGTCTATTTGTGATAAATTTGTTGGGCTGGTCTTGGCCTATAGTTGGGCCAATAGATCACTTGAGCACATGGCTCACCGATTCAGCAATTGGACTAGGAAAGAGGTTTGAGCCCAGGGCCTACAGACACTGCCAAACACCATAGTTTAAAATGAGAGTGGAGGTTTGCTAACTATGATATTCACATCTTTTGTTGTAGGTTGCACCTTACAAGAAAATAAGAAGGGTTTCATTCATTAGTTCCATCCCAAAGAATCCTTCAGGTAAGCTCTTGAGAAAGGATTTGATAAAGCTTGCAACCTCAATCTCACCCTCTCCTAGGCTTTAATTTCTATTGCTTTTGTTGAAAGGGGAACTCTAGTTCAACTATTGTTAAAGTTTCTATACGGTGTTAGTTTTATTGCATTGCTTTCTTGGGAGTGAAATAAGATATCTATTAGATTAGATGCCTATACTTTAGTATCATCTCAAAATTCCACTGGTTCTTTGGACATTGGATAAGATGGGACATGGTATTGAATTACCACTTCCAAGTAGGGATGGCAATCTGACCTGACCCGCCATTTGGGTTGACATTTCCAGCATGATTAATAGATACGTTGGCTTCAAATTGAATTTGTGCTTGCTATTCAACCTGCTAAGACTAACCCATCCCAATGATTTGTTGCACTTTAATCCACCAATATATCTGAACCTGACATGCTAACTCAGTGTTTGGGAACCCTTTGAACTTCTGGGTCTGGTCTGATTTGACATTATGAACTCAATTAATAAACAGGTTGGCTCCTGATTGTTCTTTTACATGTTACCCACATTATCAACATAAACCTACTCATTGTAGTTTGCTATCCCAATGTCCAACCATGAAAGTCACAGTTTAATCAACATTTTAATATGGGAGAACTTTCTCCTACAAGCAGACTGCATGTACATCCCAGCTCTAAGGGGTCCACTCGAGCCCACCTTTTATCAGTTCAGTTCCTTTCACACTCTTATTGATGGGCCAAGAAGGTTGTGATTTGACCTACCATTCGATTGATCATGCAGTAAACATGTCATTAATGCTATTAATCTGGCTTTTTGGAGGGTTAGTTTTTTTTTTTTTTTTTTACAATGATAACTCCAAAGGTGCGGCCATCCTTCGAGAGTGGAATTGGACCTATGTGAATAAATATCAACTCTCCAGTTTTAGAGTGGCCTCTTTTATTGATAGGGGCACCAAACAGGATCAGATGCCATTTTTTTTTAGCATTGGGGCCAACCTTCAATCTAGATTGGTAAGAATAACATGCTTTCCCTGTATTAGAACTTGAACAAAGTTTCAATCAAATTGGGTATTACCCACCTTCAGATTAATGATTAAACCAAAAGGGTGTGGACCATGTATAAATAATGTGTGAAGACATTTGTTCAATCCTGGGTTCAAATCCAGGCAGGCACCTTTCGTTACCCGAGGCTATGAAACCTCACCAAAGGTCTACTTCCTTCATTAGAGGGCCCCCCACCTCACCCGAGAGCCCCCTCTCTAGAGGGCTACAGGCCCCAGGCCCACCCCACCCCACCAAAGCTGGGACAGCCAAAAAAAAAAAAAAAAAAGACATGTTCAATATGATCGGGGGTTCCTTCTATGATTGGATTTGTATTGCCAGAGAGATAATTAGATACACTTTGACCTTATTGAGGGCAACTCAAATCCATTCATATGGGCCCAATTGATTGTTATAAACTTTTGAATCTTAACCTAAGAACATGATGGCTAAGAAGCTTGATAGTCACCAATAGAAGAGTACTACTCTTCGAGTCAATGTTATCCATAAAAAAGGGTCAATTTCACCCTGAACTTTAGGAGCCCGCAGCCTCTGAGGGTCTCGCTGAGAGTTTCCGAGTGGAATGAATGGAACTCCATAGTGGGCCCATTTATTGACAATCTTTTATGGGATGTCCTGAAGTTTCACTCCAATAGGAGTTGGTCCATAGTTAGATTGATCACATACGTGATGAAAACAGTCTTATGCATTATTAATTGTATTTATTAATCACATTATTGATAATATGCTCAATCTAACGGTTTAGATTTATTACGCGTGATTATGTAAGGTTTAAATTTAAAGGTCTGTTGACCTCATTGGTGGGCCTATTATACGGTACGAGTATGTTCTACTATAAGCAGACTGAATATGCAGTCTAGATCATGGGCCCACTTAGTTGTGAGTGGGAGGAGTGCAAATGGTATATAAGTTGTGTTGTTCCTAGTTTTGTACTCATTGTGCTGAGATAGAGTTGTGCTGGGAGTGCTGAGATGGAGTTGTGTTGGGACTACACTCTTCACATCTTGTTTGATAAGATTATATTAAATTATTCTGATGAAAATATGATGTCTAGAACTTGTTCGGTAACATTATAAAAGTTTTGCTCTAAATAACGAAATCAAGAGAATCATAGGATTTATAATCTGGGATATCATCTTTAAAAATTAGAATATAGGCCCATATTCATAGGATTTATGATATGGGCCCACTTTATAGGAACTATAATGTGGGGCCATTTTTTTGTGAATTTAAATATGAGATCTACATTTAGAAATTATAACATCATACACACCTTTAGAAATTAGAATATAGGCCCGCATTCATAAGATTTACAATGTGGGTCCACCTTTAGTAATCATGATCATGTGAACTACATTTAAGAATTATAAAGTGGATACGCATTTTTTGTGATAGTGAACACATGACCCACCTTTAGAAATTACAATGTGGTGCCCACATTTAGAAATTAGAATGTAAAGACATGTTAATAGGATTTACAATGTAGGCCCACCTTTATAGAAATTATAATGTGATGCCTTCTTTTGATTGATTATGAATACATGACTCCCACCTTTAAAAATCTCAAGTGGTACCCGCATTTAGAAATGTGGGCTTACATTCATATGATACAATGTGGCTCCGCCTTTTGCGATCATGACTATATAACCCACCTTTAAGAATTATAAAGTGGGGCTACCTCTTTTGCGATTGTAGATACGGGACCCACATTTAAAAATTACTACGTGATGTCCACCTCTTTTGCGATTGTGCCAGAAAGTTGTTTCTTAAAAATAATAAAGATTTTTTGTTCGTTCCAACTTTCTTATGCCCACAAGTTAAATCTTAGGATTCCTTCCCGTGAGACCAAAATTGGGAACAATAATTTACACTAACCAAACATCTTTTTCCTAATCTCATCTCATGGGAATATGAGAACATCTGAATGGCACAATGCCAAACACACCATAAGTATATTATAGGGGTGTACACGGATTGGATTGGTGCGGATTAGGCCAAATCCGTCACCAATCTGTTACCTACGGATTGACGGATTTGATCCAATCCGTCACCAATTTGTGGCTGTTAAAATCCGATCCGTGGAGGACCGAACTAGATCAGATGGGATCAGGTTAATCCGTTCAATCTAATGTTAAAAGAAAAAATCAAACATGTTGTAAAAAATTTACATTTTGACCCATAATTTTTTTTTCTTATTTTATATTTAGACATTTTAATTTATATTTAGACCCCTTATATTTTTTTTATTTATATTTAATGTTAACGGATCGGGTTGAATTCGCGGATTGAGGGTGGAATCCGCCACCGATCCGTTGCTAAAGGATTACAAAATTCTCAATCTGTCACCAATCCGTTTACCTTCGGATCGGATAAAAATCCGCAGATCAGATCGGATTTGATGAGATTTACAGATCGACGGATTTTTTGTGCACCTCTATTATGTAACCTCTCAAATATGAATATAACTTAAGCTATTTAGGCCCTTAAATTTATATATTTTAATAACTAAATATAAACATTCTATCTTGATTCTCAGAACGAAGCATGCGAGGATGTGGTTTTGGATCACGATCCAAATTTCTTTAGGATCCAAAACTAGGTTCCATTCCCCTTTTATTTGGAAATGGAGAGTTCGGGGGTTATTCAGATACCCATTTGCAAATTGCAATCCTAATTTGATCAAAACAACTCCAATTGTTTTTGGTACCCCGCAGACTGACAATGCATTTGTAGATAAATGGCAATCAATGCTTACAATGGTCAAGTGACAGTATTTTCAAGTGTGGTCCAATCTTTCAATTTCCACAAAAGGCAAATTCTCTTCATTCTTACTATTACATTTGCAAAATAGGCATTTCTTTTTCTGAACACAACAAAATTGGAATTATTACATGAATGCACGGATTTTCCGCGAGAGAAGTGGAAAATGGAGTGGCCACCAATAGGTTCTCCCATACCTTTATATGACCTTTCAATAGGGTCAGTGATGATTTTAAATACTGTACAAAGATCAGTAATAATGCATTCCCTTCATGCTGGCAGACTGGATTTTTTTTTTTCCTCTCCACGCCCAAAGAGAAGCTGGGTAAAACCCCTATAGCCCTCAGATGGTGGCACTAGTGGACCCAACATTCGGTTTCTGAAGAGTGGGAAACCGGGGATTAATACCGAGACTTCTAGCTCCGAAAAAGAGAGGAACTGTAGTCCTGATCACTCGGCCAACCCCTTGTGGCTAGACAGACTTATATTCACCTTACGAATGTGAGTCGTAGAGACAAGGGAACTTCCATTTGACTATTGCTAATTCCATCATCTCCAATTTGGACGGCTAGAAATCTCCCAAGTACATGAACTTATAAATATCCAGCGCCCAAACGCTTCTCTCTACTATTACACCCCGACCCGATTTAAGCTTGTTTATTACTAATTAATTATGATTTAGTTAATCTAATTATACTTAGTTACTAATTATGGTAATTAAAGTAAATTAGTTCCTTATAGGCTGAGTTAGATGAGTCTTGAGTCCCATATAGGTGAGTTGTAACCGAGTTGACTTGGTTGGGTTGAGTCGGGGACTTATCTGTAATTGTCGATTTTCTCATTTTGCATCATATGCACGTCATCTTAGCGTCATCGCGTGTATCTCGTTGAGCACGTCAATTTTTGTATTGAACCCTAATTCATTTGAGCACATATTGAGTAGGTGGACCCTCATTTGACTTAAAATGAAAATACATGAAAACCACTGGACCTTTGTGCAAATTGGGCACCTTTATCACTTCAACCACTCCACTCATTTGTTGTTCATTGTGGCTGGGAGAAAAAAACTATTCTCTTCTCTTTTTTTTTCTCTCCATTTTCTTCTCCTTTCTTTTTTCCATTTGCCAGGAGAGATTGTTGTTTAGGTTTGGAGAGATAACTTGGGTCCATCTCCATCTTCTTCATCCTCCTCTGCTCTTTGTGACAAGAACCCATCTCTTTAACCCTCCACAAATTCGAAATCACTTTTTATGCTTTTGAGTTGAAATGGAGTCAAGAGACTCATTTTTAGTCATACATAATCATTCATTGCATTTTTCATTTGGGTTTGTGGTTAGGGTTTGTTATTTGGGGTTTTTGAATCTTTTGAGCATATGTTAGAAAAAAGGCTTGGAAAGCTAATTTGAGACAAGTATAATCTTTAATTATTAATGCATGTGATTTTATTCTTCGATTGGATTATCAAATCCTATTATTTTCCTCTTACTGTGATTAGCCTCTTTGATAATAAATTGAGAATGATTATAGTATGGGTTTGAGTTTTGGGTGTTAGTAGTCTTAATTTGAAAAGGTAAAGACGAGGTGGGATTGGTGATGTAGTGTAGTTAAATAAAAACATGAAATGCATGTGGGTGTACATGTAAATATATATACATGTGCATTATATCTAAATGCATGTGCAGGAAGAAATGAGTGGAATCTTTTTATACAAATGCATGTGCATGTGGAATCTTTTTATACAAATGCATGATGTTATTGTATGTTGAAAATGTATGCACAGGTGGTGGGGCTTGAAAAAAAATACAAAGCAAATGGGAGATGACGAGTGACACAGAAGTGTCCTCGCTACTCGTTGGGCTCGCTACAGCGAGGTGGGGTTCTTAGTTCGGCCTGGAATTTTTACCAAAAATACTTTTTTTTGCACACTGAAGTTGACGAATGCCTTATAATGTGTAATTACGAAACCAATTAGGATCTTTGACTCTAAGGGATTTATAGGACCTTAAAAAATGGCACCTTTGACGAGATCAACAGACCAATTGTAATTAACCACGTGAGAAATCATTGAGGCTAAGATCATCTCATGTGAATTTCATCTTTCGTCTAACACCTTGTCATGGATGAAGCTCAGAGAACCCGGTACACTACACTTATACAAAGTGGCACCAAATTAAAGATAATCATACACTGGATCTCCAAACTTCATCGTGTGAGAATGTGAAGGACAAGAGCCTAGTAAATGACCCTTGATTCTTTTTAATCAATGCATGTGCATATTGGGATTCATTTTCTATTCGACTTTCAAATTCTAAATAAGGATTTATATGCATAAATTGTTTCGTTTCTATTCGTTATACTTGTACGGTTATACGATATTCAATTGAAATTCGAGGTGAGTAAGTTATGTGTGAAATATTCTGAATATTAATGATTCGATTTGATTCAAGTAAAAACAATCTTACTCATGTGTGTATTTATTCGATTCGATTGGTATGGTAATACTAAGCTTCGGCCTCGTGATACTCGACAGGGTTAAACGTGATTTAGTTATTCGATATCACTGCAGTAGATCATCTGGAGCACCGGAACTCTAAAACCGGGTAGCCAACTAGCCTTTGGCCGGGCCGCAGGTGACATCCCAACTAGATTCGCTCTCTATTTGAGATGATGAACTTAATGTGGTAGCCAATTAGTGTGTTTTATTCTTCCATAGATTCAGAAAGCATGATGTATTCGATATTGCACAAGTGCCTACTTTACTTATTCAATTTGATACAGCATGTGATTTATTATTAATGCTTATACTTGCCGAATCGTCGTATTCATGATGCTACCTTTGGTGTTACAGACGCAGGTGCAACTCTCGATCCTGAGGAGGCTCAGGAGGGAGAGGAGGAGACCGAAGAGGTTCCTCCAGGATTAGAGGAGTCGCTAGGAAATGGCCCTATGTAGCTACTTCCATCGGAGCGCGATGTGGATTTTTGAGTGCTTAATTGTAGGGGGTGACTAACCCCTTTTTGTGTGGGTCGCACTTAGGTTCTTAGTTTACACTTTGACTATACTTTTGGTATAGTTGTGCATGGTACTTTTATACACCCTCTTTTGTAAATCAATGTACATAATTGTATAATTCTATTGTGTAAACTTGAACGTTCAATTAGATTGAAAAGGAAAATGATACCTTGATGTGTATAGAATTACAACTTTCCATTATTATTTTAAATGTTATTTACAGGTGCTAGTGATCTAGGCTCACGAGTGGAAAAGTTGTTTTCTCTTTCGTGTATTGTGTTTGGCTCGAGATAGGTACAATATCACGGGAGTACGTGTGTCTCACCTCGGGGATTACCTTAGGCCAAGGTGATTCGGGACCAAGATGTGACATCTACATTGTTCCCTCCTCTATTGTTATTATTCTACATTTCTTCTAATCACACACAAACGAGACCATGGCATCCAAGGCTCCTGCATGGTGTTCCGTGGTACACAGGCCTTTGTGACTGGTGCGATGATTGTAGTAGCTGTATGTTTTATGCTGTATTAGGAATGTACTAGGTGAGATATAGGAAAGTAGTAGAAGAAGAAGACACGAACACAAACAACGATTTCGTTGTTCAACTGAAATGAGCATATCAATAAAGAAATAGGTTAAAATTGGCTTGAGGGCCTTTTTTGTGCATTTGAACCTTTGACATATTTAGGGGGAGTTTTCCCATAAAATCCTCTTTTATATATTTAGCCATCTATAATATATATATAGTCTTCAACTTACTTTGGACCAATGTAGTACAAAAGAATCAGACATTAGAGAAGCTGGATCCATTAAAAAATATGCCGAATAATCGAATTACTTTATTTCACTGGTACACTAAGCATCGAACAATCATGACTTTATCATGTATTTTTCTTGTCATGATTTTATGCCCTTAATATCTGTTGTTTATTTATTTTATTTAAAGTTTTTAGGAGCTTTGACATATTACTTCTCCTTAAATCTAGTTTTTCTAATTTCATGATTGAAATTAAGATAATGTCACCATAGTGTTAATAAATTTTTTTTAGCTTTTTTGCACCATATCCCATGTTATCATGTAACTTATTAGTTTCTATATCATACTTCCTGAAAACAGCAAGGGAATTCGTTTTTTAACAAAATATGAAAAATGAAATTTTGTGAAAAGTAAATACAAATCTAATCACCGTATATCGAGTTCTATCATTTGAAAAAAAAGTCCCTCTAAAGTGCTTCATAAAAATCATGATATCATAGAACATTCCTATTATATCATGGGATTTATTGATTTCTGAGATACCCTCCTCGCTCCCATGATATCATTGGATCTTAGGCAAAAAAATCTTAAAATAGATATTGACTAGAGTCAAGCAACCCTGGTGATAATATCTAAATTTCGGTAATGAAATCTGATGATGCCAAAAAGTGGTTTTCGGGCACCACCGGTCAAGTAATATGCAATTAATGTAAAAGTTAATGAAGAGAGAGAGAGGATTTATAGTGGTTCGGCCAGTGTGGCCTACGTCCACTTCAATGGGTTGCTTTACTGTTCTGGGGAAGAGATTACACAGTAGGAGATTACAATGATGGTGTGAGAGTAGATAAAAGTTGCTTGTCCCTTAGTGTTGATAGGACTCTCTTTTTATAGTCTTTCCCTAACGGGTGGGGAGATTCTCCAGCGATCTCCAACGACGTACGCTCCAATCTGGTGGAGTCTTCTGAAACGTCCTCAACAGATGAACAGATAAGATATCATCCGCAGGACTTGGCAAAGCTGATAGATGTAACGACGCGCGCTGACTTTGTCATTTGACGGATCTAGACCCGGTCCTCTAATGGTGGATATCTACCTGGGCCCATCACAGACTCAGGTCAGTCAGACCTGACCCGCTATCGTGGACCGAGCCGTTTAGGTTTAATTCGTCATTGTGGACCGAGTTATTTGGGCCTGACCCATCATTTGCCCCTCAATATCTCGCGCCAAAAACTTTGGAAGGGAGACATTTGGAATATCCAGGCTTCTTCGTGCCAAGTAATCTGTTGTTTTCCCAAATACTATCCGTCACCGCGTTCGGGGTTCCACAGAAGAGTCCTCCCGGCGGTTCCTTCCTTTTTTGAATTTTTACGAAAGAGTTCATGTGGTTCATGACTCTTCTCCTTTGCTCTCTTGGTTTGAGTTCCTTCTCCTTGAAAACCCTAGAGTAGGAGTCTATAAATAGAAAGGCTATTGCTCATTTTGCTTTTCACTTTTTCCACTTGGGGTTTTTCCTTTTCTTGTCAAAAAGGGAGAGAGCAGCCACCTGCAACTTCTTCTTATTCAAAGAAAAGAAAGAGAAAGGGCTACCACCATGGAGTTTCAACAAGAGGTAGTGGAGATGGGCAACGGAAGTGATGGACTGGCTGCTACCGGACGAGGTGTTGCCGTGGGCGCGCCTGTGCTTGCTGCTGCAGTGGTCCACGGCGAGACAGCCTGGGGCGCCCCTGCGGTGGGCGAGATGGTGGTGGCTGCCACCGTGCACCAGTCAGGCGAGCAGGGCGAGCCTGCTGCAGGCAAGGCAGTGCGCCAGGTGGGCGAGCTGGGCGAGTCCGCTGCGAGCGAGGCGAGGGCGTGCGCCAGGCGCTTGCGAGCCCGCCACGAGCGAGGCGAGGCCGTGCGTCAGGCGGGCGACCGTGGCCGTGCGCTGGGCGGGCGAGCAAGGTGAGCGCCAGGTGCGGCAGGCTGCGGGCGCCTCGGGCGGCCAGGTGCGACAGGCAGCGGGCGCCCCGGGCGGCCAGGCGCTGCAGGCAGTGGGCGCGGTGCTGGTCAACGACGGGGGACTGGGCGACCCAACTGCTGTGTTTGCTGATGTGGGCCCGGGCGCCCCTACGCTTATGCTTGCTGACGAGGGGGGACAAGGCATCTCTGCAGCCGGGCGCCGCGCAGCCCCTGCTGCTAATGCTGATGGGCGTGCAGCCCCGGTTATTGATGGAGAGGTGAATTTAGGCGCCACGGAGGTGGGCCCGACACGTCCTCATAGAAAAAAGTATCGAGGAAAAGTGGTCGTCGAGGGCAACGGGTCCAAGGTGAGTACTATTTTCAGTTTGCTCAGTATTGATAATGATTTTTTGAGAATTGCCTTTGCCTATCACATTCCCCCTACTGTGTTATGCCGTCGGGCTGAGGCGGACGAACCCGCTTGCGACGACTCCTCGAGTGAGATCGCCGTTTACGAAGAGATGCTCGAAGCTGGGCTTAGGTTCCCCATGCCCTCCCCCGTTTGTCGTGTTCTCCATTACTTCTCACTGACCCCGGGGCGGTTAGCACCCAATGGTTGGAGGGTTCTGCTTGGCTTTCTTGCACTATGGAGGAGGGTTCATCAGGAGGATGCTTCTCCTGTGGAGTTCCATGCGGCCTATAGCTTGATTGAGTCTCCGGCTCCAAACAGGGGATGGTACTACCTTACCCCTAGGGGTGGCAAGCTGCTTAATTACGGGTCTACGTTCCAACTGCCAAAGTTGGAAATCCCGTTTCTTCTTTGTTGGCGGAGAATGGGCCTCTGAGACAGATCGAGTATTAGTGTCAACTCGATGGGGAGACGCTAGGAGACTTGGTAAGCCACTCATTTGCTACTTTTTTTTTATTGATATTATTTATGTGCTCACTCGTTGCCTTCTTACAGACGCGCCGGTGCTCTCCGTGAGTCAGGAGCGGAAGCTACAGGCCGTGAGAGACCATCCCGAAAAAGACTTGGGTGTTCTCTTACCCAAAGAAAGTGATGGAGCTAGTGGCTTTTCTCAGGCACCTCCCGCGAAGAGAAATGGTATTGACTTATGCTTTTCCTTTCTTTCTCCTTTGTTTTTATACGCACAAGTAACACTCTCGACTTTTGCAGCAGTGGATAGGGGAATGATCGGGGCTCTCCTTTCGAGTAGGAGTGGCCCTCCTTCCAAGACGGCGAGGGTAGACAACACCACAAGGGGGGAGTTCCTGCCAGTGTCTCTCAGGGCCAGCTCTCTTGCATCTCCCACAGTGTCGCCCTCGCCAGCGACCTCTTCTGCCCCGACGTCTTCTGCCCCGTTTGCTATTCGAGAGTCCTCCTCTCCAGCTGCACCTCATTCATGTTCCCCGCGCCCGGGGGCTCCTGCAAGGGCTGTTCAGATGTCTGTTCAGATGTTGGGCAACCCGACGGTGATCCGGGAGAGGCTTGGGAGGTTTGTGATTCCTCATGAGGTTTCACGGATCACTTCTTTGGGTACTGAGAGGGTCATAGATACCTTCCTGGAGGGTCTGGCTCAGGTAAAGGCTTTTCCTTTTCTCTAGACTTTCAAAATATTTTTTTTTTTATTGTGATGTCTCATTTCTTTTCCTATTGCTCCAGGCTTCCACTGCATCCGTCAGCTTGCTGTCAAAAGCCAAACACAACAGGCAGTTGACGCGAGAGAATGAAAATCTGCGGAAGGGGCTCTCCATTGCTCAGCAGAAGATTGCCGCCCTTGAAGCTGATAGGGAAGCCGATCTTGGGGCGGCCCGCGAGAGGGCGTCCAGGTTAGAGACTGAGCTCTCGTCAGCCAGCGAGAGGGCTACTAAGGCGGAAGGTGAGCTCTTGACTACCCGCGAGAGGGAGTCCAGATTCGAGACTGCGCTTTCGTTAGCCCGTGAGAGGGCGAGGAGGGCAGAGGCTGAGTTGGTGGAGGCCCGCGAGAGGGCTTTACTCAAGGAGGCTGAGTTAGTAGAGGCCCGCGAGAGGGCTTCACTCAGGGAGGCTGAGCTCGTGCAGGCCCGCGAGAGGGCGTCGCTCAGAGAGGCTGTTGTGGCAACAGAGATGACAGCGGCGCGTGATAGAGCTTCTCAGGCTGAGAAGGAGCTAGCGGAGGGCGTCGCCAATGCCTTCATCGATGGATATGAGGAGCTTCGAGGGAAGATTACTGCTGCTTTCCCTCACCTTGACTTTTCAGGCTTTTTACCCACCGAGGAGCCTGATGGAGGTCCTGATGACTCAGAGGTTGGCGAGGAGGATGAGGAGGGTGATGAGGACGACGAGGGGAGCAATGAGAGTAGTTAGGATGAAGGAGACTTTGCCATGCTTCATTACATGTAGTTTTTTTTTTAAAAGGCAATTATGTAGCCTGACACTTGGAATGAATAAAATATTGCACTTTATTTATCCATTGCTCATAGTAAAAGAATATTTTATAAAATGCTATATAAAAAAATTTGTACTACCCCTTTCCATTGCTTCTTTCCCTTTTATGTCACTGGTCACTGGTAATATTTCTTCAGATGTTCTGCATTCCACGGATGTGGTAGGACTTTTCCTTCCGAATCCTGAATCTTGTAAGTGCCAGGTCTTACCACCTCCGTTATGAGGTAAGGACCTTCCCAATTCGGGCCCAGCTTGCCTTCCCGGGAATCCTTAGTGGCGAGGATGACTTTTTTAAGGACCAGATCTCCGAGTTGGAGGGGGGTGAGGCTTTAACTTTGAGTTATAGTGTTTTGCCATGCGCCGCTTGTACTCACCATTGCGGATGTTGGCCATGTCACTCGCTTCATCCACCAAATCAAGGTTGATGCGCAATCCCTCCTCGTTGGTGTCTGGGTCATGGTGCTGGACTCTAAGAGAGTGGACCCCAGTCTCAACCGGGATGACTGCTTCAGTCCCAAAGGCGAGAGAGAAAGGGGTTTCCCCGGTTGGAGCTCTTGGCGTGGTCCGATATGCCCACAATACCCCGGGAAGCTCGTCCACCCAAAGACCCTTTGCTCTTTCAAGCCTTGTCTTCAAATTTCACAGGACCGTTCACACCATGACCTCCGCCTACCCGTTTGCCTGCGGATGTGCCGGGTTGGAGTGGGGCCGCTTGATCTGAAGGTCAGAGCAAAACGAGTTGAAGAGCTTGTTGTCAAATTGCTTTGCGTTGTCACTGACGATGGCATGTGGGATCCCAAAGCGGCAGACTATGCTTTTCCAGACAAAGTCCTTTATTTTGGAGTCTGTGATCCTCGCCAAGGGTTCCGCCTCCGCCCACTTCGTAAAGTAGTCGATGGCGACCACTACGAATTTACATTGCCCTTTACCCAATGGCAGGGGGCCTAGGATGTCGATTCCCCACTTAGAGAAAGGCCATGGGCTCATGATGGTAGTGAGTTCCTCTGGGGGTTGCCTTGGGACAATGGCAAAGCGCTGGCATTTGTCACACTTTCTGGCAAATTCTTTGGCATCCGCTAGCATGCTGGGCCAAAAGAAGCCTTGCCTAAGTGCTTTGTGAGCAAGGGAGCGCCCGCCCGAGTGGTTCCCACAAATTCCCTCGTGGATTTCCCGCAGGGCATAATCAGCTTCTTTGGAAGAGAGGCACCTCAACAGGGGTAACGAGTAGCCTTTTTTGTAGAGGACATCCTGTAAGAGTGTGAATTTGGAAGCTCTCATCCTCAACTTCCTCGCCTCAAGGGGGTCCTCAGGCAGTGTACCCTCTTGAAGGTAGGCCTTTATCGGGGCCATCCAGCTCGTTTCAGCTGTAGCACAGTTGATGTTTGCAGTGCTCTCATTCATCTGGCTTGGTTCGAGCTGGTGCCCAAGGAATGTTGGTTCGCCTGGTGAGGTCTCAATGGACGAGGCGAGCCTGGCAAGTATATCTGCAGCAACGTTACTTTCCCGGGGGATATGACTGATTTGGAAGTGCTGGAATTGCGGGATCAACTTTTTCACTAGACTGAGATAGTCCTGCATTCTGGTTTCCTTTGCTTCGAACTCGCCCTTTACCTGGTTCACTATCAGCTGAGAGTTGCTGTAAGCGATGAGGTGTCAGGCGTTCATTTCCAATGCCAACTTCAAACCAGATAGGAGTGCCTCGTACTCAGCTTCATTGTTGGAGGCTGGAAAGTGAAACTTCACTGCACACTTGATGAGTGTGCCATCAGGGCTGATTAATACAAGACCCGCTCCACCTCCATTGCTGGTCGCGGAGTCGTCAACATAAAGTTTCCATAGTAGTACTGAGAGATTCTGGGCATCAGGATGAGAAGCAGGAGGCAACGGGACGCCCGAGATTGCAGGAAGTGCCTGAGCACCCAGGGCTGCAGGAAGTGTCTAGGCGCCCAGGCAAGAGTGGTGGCAGGGTTTGGGCACCCAAGGCTGCTGGGAGTGCCTGGGCGCCCAGGGCTGCCTGGTCCCTTGCGGAGATTTGGAGATCTGGGGATGTGCAGGCTACCCCTCGGTTGTCCTCGCCTGGCGGTGGGCAGCCTGGTGTGAGCGAGGGGAGTTCACCTGATTCCTCTTCTGCTTGTGTAAATTTGGCTACAAAGTCTGCCAAGGCTTGTGCTTTGATGGCCGACCTTGGCTGGTACTGGACATCAAACTCTCCCAGCTCTACGGCCCATTTGACAAGCCTCCCGGATACATCCGGCTTTCCCAGTACCCTCTTCAAAGGCTGATCAGTAACAACAACAATTGTGTGACTTTGAAAATAATGCCGCAGCCGCCTTGCTGTCGAGACAAGGGCGAGCGCTAGTTTTTCCAGCTCTGTGTATCTGGGCTCTGCCCCCCGGTATGCTCTGCTTACATAATAGATGGGCTTCTGCACTCCATCATGAGTTCTGATGAGGACAGAGCTCACTGCTGAGGGGGAAGCAGAGAGATACAGATATAACACCTCTCTTGGTGCAGCATATGAAAGAAGAGGGGGAGTGGCCAAGTAGGCTTTAAGCTTCTGGAAGGCCTCCTCTGCCTCGGGCCCTCACTCGAAAGCTTTCCTGAGGATTTTAAAGAAAGGTAAACACTTGTCTGCAGACTTGGAGACAAATCTGCTGAGCGCTGCAACCCTTCCATTGAGGCGATGTAGCTCTTTGGTGGAAATGGGCGACCTCATGTCCAGTACAGCCTTGATTTTGTCGGGATTCTCCTCTATCCCCCTTTGGTTGACCATGAATCCCAAGAATTTTCCCGACCCCACTCCGAAGGCGCACTTCTTAGGATTCAACTTCATGTGATAGAGCCTGAGAACACTGAAGGTTTCTTGGAGATGGTCGATGTGATCTGTGGCGGCGAGGCTCTTTACCAGCATGTCGTCCACATAAACCTCCAATGTACGCCCAATCTGTGAGTGAAACATTTTGTTCACCAGGCGTTGGTAGGTGGCCCCCGCATTCTTCAATCCGAAAGGCATGACCCTATAGCAATAGGTCCCTTTCGGGGTGATGAATGACGTCTTCTCTTAATCTGGGGGATGCATGTTGATCTGGTTGTACCCAGAATAAGCATCTAGGAAGGAGAGAAGTTTGTGTCCCGCCGTGGCGTCGATGAGGAGATCGATCCTAGGCAATGGGAAGCAGTCCTTCGGGCACGCCTTGTTAAGGTCAGTGAAGTCGATGCACAGGCGCCACTTCCCATTGGACTTTGTCACCATCACAACATTCGAGAGCCATTCGGGGTACGCCACCTCCCTTACAGCTCCATTCTCTATCAGCTTCCCGACCTCGTTGTCCATTGCTTGGGCCCTTTCAGTGGAGGCGCCCCTTAGCTTTTGTCGGATAGGCTTGTGGCAGGGGTCGACATTGAGACGATGGGTAGCGACTTTGGGATCAATTCCTTCAAGATCTGCATGTGACCATGTAAAGATGTCCATATTGTTCTTCAGGAAGTTGGTCAAGTGGCGGACCAGGTCTTCAGGGAGAGAAGAGCCAATGTACACTTTCCTATCAGGGAGGTCTTCATTTAAGACCACAGTGGTGAGTGTTTCGACTGGTTCTCCTCTCTCAATGGTGGAGTCATCCCTTGGATCAAGGGTCTCAATCTGCAACGCTTCCTTCTGCTTTTTGTCTTTTACTGAGAATACGTAGCATTTCCTGGCAACCAACTGGTTTCCCCTGACCTCTCCGATTCCATTAGGGGTTGGAAAGCGGAGAATGAGGTGATAGGTGGAGGGAACAACTTTTAAAGTATTGAGAGCAGGTCGTCCCAATATGACGTTGTAAGCTGACGGGTAGTCCAGCACCAGGAAGTTGACCATGATTGTGGAGCTTCGAGGTGCTACTCCGGCGGTGACCGGAAGCATGACCGCTCCTAGGGGGTACACCTTCTCTCCTGAGAAACCAATAAGAGGTGACTTGACAGGTCGTAGCCTTTCCCTACCTAGGCTCAACTTGTCATAAGCCTCTGCATACAGTATGTCAGCTGAGCTGCCACTATCTACCAGGATCCTATGCACCTGGAAATTGGCGATGGTCAGGGATATTACCAATGGGTCATCGTGGGGGAGCTGCACTCCTTCCAGGTCCCTATCCGAGAAGGATATGACCTCGCCCTCTCCTTGCCGGGGCACTTTGGATGGGCGTGCTTCATCAGTATGTCTGGCCTTTCTGGAGTGGGCCTTCATCGCTGAGAGCGACTCCGCTGATCCTCCGGAGATAGTGTGAATTTCTCCGAAGGGTTGTTGATTCTCTTGATGACGAGGTGGTGACGGTGCTTGAGCTCTCCCAGCAACATATTGGCGCAGGTGCCCACGCTGGATGAGGTCCTCGATCTGCTTCTTGAGCTCGTAGCAGTCATCGGTGTCATGGCCATGGTTGCGATCGAAGCGACAATATTTGTTAGGATTTCTGCGATTTGGGGGAGACTTCATCTTCCCTGGCCATTTAACCGCAGGGTCATCTTGAATTTGCAACAAGATGTGTCCGACTGCTGCATTGAGGGGGGTGAAGGCTTGTCTGTCTCTCTAGGGAGCTGGACCAAGCCTCTCTTTGACGGGTACCCTCTCCGTCCTGCTTCTCTTGTTACTGTTCTCCTTCCTGTCCTCTCTGTCTCGCTCCCTCCCCTTGCCTTCTGGTCTGGAGGACTCTCCTCGCCTAGCCCTGGTGATATCCTCAGCGTTCATGTATTTCTGGGCTTTTGCCAGCAGCTCCGGGAAGCTTTTTGGAGGGCGCTTCATCACCGAAAAGAGAAAGCTTGACGAGCGAAGGCCTCCCAGGAAGGCTGTCATGGAGACCTTGTCGTCGGGCTCTTCGACTTGGAGTACCTCCTCGTTAAAACGAGTGAGGTAACTCCTGAGGCTTTCATTCTTATCCTGCTTTATGCTAAGCAGGTGCGTGGCGGGCTTCTGGTGACGGCGTCCTCCAATAAAGTGTGAGACGAAGGACTTGCTTAGCTCTACAAAGGTGGAGATGGAGGTCGGGGCCAGGCTGGAGAACCATTGTCGTGCGGAGCCCTTTAGGGTGGTTGGAAATGCTCTACACATGATCTCGTCAGAGATGTTGTGTAGTTGCATTAGAGTTTTATAAGTTTCCAAGTGATCCAGCAGGTCCTTGGTTCCATCAAAGGTTTTCATGGTTGGCATTTTGAATTTTTTGGGGAGTGGATAGTTCGCCATGGAGGGTTTGAACGGTGTGTCCGTTCGTTGCACCAGGTAGTCAATGGATTCTGGTACCTGTGCCTTCATGGCATTGAAGACATTGTCAATCTGATTTTCCATCTCCTTAATCTTCTCGTCCCAATGGTTGGGAGCTTCCCTGGACTGACCTCGGAAACGACTCTCGCCTTCCAGGCTGTAATTCTCACTTCCCTCCTCCTGGAAATCAGGATCCTCATCATTGAAAATAGAGGGAGGAGGTGGAAGTCCACCGCGATTCGACCTTCCCGTGGCTCCACCCGGGGGAGGAGGTACGTCGAGATGAGCGCGGCCTTGAGGGTCGACCAGGAGTCTTCCGTGTGGGACAACATGCGGAGCTCCAGCAGATGTTCCTTGGGCGTGGGTGCCATCATGACGGGCGCCCAGGGTACCATGAGGACCCTGGGCGCCCAGGCAGAGGTTGGGCGCCCAGGGGTATTCCTCGACCCCCTGGGCGCCCAGGTGAGGGTGGCGTCGGTTGGCGCGTCGGCCCCGGGCACCGTGTGGACGGGCGCCCGGGTGAGGTGCCCCTCTGCTTGGAGCAACCGGTTGCTCGGAGCGCGGTACGTCCTGTGGCCCTGCACCTAGTGCTCCTCCCTGCCCTGCCAGTATGAGCTACAATATTTGCTGGTTCTGAGTCACCAGCTGCTGCATGGTCTCCAGCATCTGCTGAGGAGAGGGAGCGGGAGCATTCGGCGCAGGGTTGGTCGGTGGAGGATTACCCTCGCCTTCCTGCGAAGGATTACCATCTTGTCGCCTTGTTGACCTGGTGATCAGCATAGTTTTTTAAAAAAGGAAACGTGGGTTCGTTTCCCACAGACGGCGCCAAACTGATAATGCCAAAAAGTGGTTTTCGGGCACCACCGGTCAAGTAATATGCAATTAATGTAAAAGTTAATGAAGAGGGAGAAAGGATTTATAGTGGTTCGGCCAGTGTGGCCTACGTCCACTTCAATGGGTTGCTTTACTGTTCTGGGGAAGAGATTACACAGTAGGAGATTACAATGATGGTGTGAGAGTAGATAAAAGTTGATTGTCCCTTAGTGTTGATAGGACTCTCTTTTTATAGTCTTTCCCTAACGGGTGGGGAGATTCTCCAGCGATCTCCAACGACGTACGCTCCAATCTGGTGGAGTCTTCCGAAACGTCCTCAACAGATGAACAGATAAGATATCATCCGTATAACTTGGCAAAGCTGGTAGATGTAACGACACGCGCTGACTTTGTCATTTGACGGATCTGGACCCGGTCCTCTAATGCTGGATATCTACCTGGGCCCATCACGGACTCGGGTCAGTCAGACATGACCCGCTATCGTGGACCGAGCCGTTTAGGTTTAATCCGTCATTGTGGACCGAGTTATTTGGGCCTGACCCATCAAAATCGATAAAACCCGATTTAATGAGGACTAACAAGTCGAATACTCTTTTCATTTCTTAATTTAATTACATTCTAATTTTCACCAACCTAAGTAGAAGAGTGACGCACCTGGGCATCAGATTCCACTTTCTCGATGAAGCAGGATCATGTTCGTTCGTACCCCCACTTTCCTCCACTCATTATCATCAACTTGCCTGCATTATGTCCTCTTTTCCTTTAAACATATAACACACACACACACTCTCTCTCTCTCTCATGGCTTCTGATCAACCATCCATCAATCCAAAAACTGGCTATTGTTATGCAACTAAAACCTTTCACAGCATCCATCCCTCCATTCCTCTCCCTTCTCCAACTCTCCCTCTAACCTCTGGTTCCTATGCATACTCCCTCTATCTCTCTTCTTCTTCTTCTTCTTCTTCCAATTCAATCTCAACTGTCCCTGCTCTCATTGATTCCACTACTGCACTTCCCATTTCCTACTCCCAATTCCTAGACAGCATCCAAACACTCTCCTCTTTCCTCAAAACCAACTTCCCTTCCCTCACAAAGGGCCAGGTCGCCTTCATCCTCTCTCCATCCACCGTACACGTGCCAGTCCTCTACTTCTCTCTCCTCTCTCTAGGAATAGTCGTCTCCCCATCAGACCCATCCAGCTCAGCATCTGAAATCTCCCACCAGGTCGAGCTCAGCAGCCCCGCCATCGCCTTCGCCACGTCATCAACCTCCCACAAGCTCCCCTCCTCCCTCCCCACCCTCCTCCTCGACTCCCCTCTCTTCCTCTCCCTCTTCTCCACCACCACCTCATCAGCATCATCATCAGATGGGCCACGTCATGATCATCATCTGGTGGGCCCCACATCTGTCCTTCAGTCCGATCCTGCGGCGATCCTGTACTCGTCGGGGACGACGGGGTCCGTCAAGGGGGTGGTCGTGACGCACCGGAATCTGATCGCGATGGTGGCGGGGATGTACGCGGAGAGGGAGGAGCGGGTGGAGCCAGAGGTGGTGCTGTTGACGGTGCCGATGTGTCGTGTTTACGGGTTTATCTACTGCTTGAAGGCAGTGGCGATGGCGGAGACGGTTGTGGTAATGGTGGGGAGGTTTGAGGTAGGGAGGATGCTGCGGGCGGTTGGGGAGTTTGGTGTGACGCACGTGGCTGTTGCGCCGCCGGTGGTGGTGAAGATGGCGAAGGAGGAGGCGGCGGATAGGTATGATTTGAGGTCTCTAGAGAGCATGGTGTGTGGCGGAGCCCCACTCCGGAAGGAGACGATGGAACAGTTCATGGCAAGGTTTCCCAAAGTGCAGCTCAAACAGGTTTGACAGTCAACCATAAATTATCTATAAAATCAGTCCATTTGACCTTGGATCCATGATCCCATGATATATGATATTTAGTGACTTTTAAATATGAATTTGGAAATTAAGTGTTTAAAGTACATTGAATTTTCAATCTATTTAACCTTGGATCCAGAATCCCATGATTTATTTAGTGACTTTTAGTCATGAATTTGGAAATACATTGAATTGTCAAATCCCCCAATAAACATAATTCATGGAGAGATAAAGCGGGTGGAAACTTCGAGGTGAGCCTACTAACTGGACTATGCAGTTCATTTGTAGGAGAGAATTCTCTATTAAGTGGTGATTTCCGGAATAAAAGTTTGGAAATGACTTGACTCTAACTGGTTCGACTATAAAAAAAAAATAAAAAAATGACTCAAATAGAGTCTATGCGTTGACCGGGAAGAGTCATATTTTTGTTAGAAATATTTAAAAATAAATTACAGATTTATAAAATCAAAATAAACATTTTTTTATATATTAACCAACTAAATTAATAAATTTATATATATCAAAGAAAATATTAAAATAAGAAAAATAAAAGGAAAAAAAAATTATTGCATGTTACATAGTCCATACATCATATGTAAAAGATCAAACACAAGTCTCAAATTGCATTTCAATTGTCATTTTCGAAAATTTCTAACTTTGAACCTTAAGCATTAAATGCTTAAAAATAGGCATATGATGTTTAAAATCAAATCTACCTGTCAAATGTCAATAGAAGCTCTGTGTAACAGGCTCGTTTGGTAATTTTACTTTTAAACTCAAGTGAAATGAAGTGAAGTAAAACATTAAATCAAGAGAAAATAAAATATAAGTGAGTTATGATGTAATTTTATTTTTAGTTGTTTGGTATGGAATATTTTTTTACTTTTTTTTATAGAAGAGTGGAGTTTTTTGTCTTTTAGTAGAGAAATGATGTTGCTTTCTTACTTCTTTTTTAAAAAGATGGAGAGAATTTTGAATTAAAGTACTTTTTATATAACTTCTTATTTGAAAAATGAATGCTTTACTTGACTTTTACAATTCCAGTAAAGTGCCAAACGGGCAATGCTCAGGCACGTTTGAGTGTCAATTTGCATGTGATGGAGTAACAAAGGATGTGCCAGGAGCTTTCTTCTAGGCGAGAATGGATTGTTGACACTGTTAGGAAATAAAGAACAAAGTCGTAATCAAACCGCATAAAGAAGATACGGATTTTCATGGTTCCCTCTAACTTGAGATACGTTTATGGATCACACCAATTTCACCATGCTCAAAAGCAGAAAACGAGAATACAAGATACAATATCTCTAGCGGCTCTGCTAGGATCTCATAATAGCGCAGGTAATATTACAACAATGCGCCTAGGTTAAAAGTCTGACAGGATGAAATTAGGCTCCACACTAAACAGACACATGGCAAGTCTTCAAGAAGATGTCCTTTTCCTGGTTAGGATCTTGACTCCTGGGGTGCAGATAGGGTCTTACACAGAACTCTGAGTCTCTTACTTAAATCCAAATGGGTCCTTTTCTTTTGTCTTGTGGGTTGTGTTGGTGGTCTTGGCACGTGACAAGGCTCTCTAGACGCCTTTTATATTTGTGGTTGTGGTGAGTCTGGCAAGTGGAAATTTGCTTCGAGAAGCAGTCTCTTTCTGAGTTCTTTCATGTGGTATTAATTGTTTGTGAAAGACTAAATTATCAACTCTTGATCAACAGCCCATCATAGCACTTCGATCCAAAAAAAAAAAAAAAAAACCTTACATTTCAAATGGTTCAAAATGCATGCAACTTACCTTTGAGTTTCTCTGATATTTGACTTGGTCCTTTATCAAAATGAAGTGACGGGGAGGGCCAAGTCCGAAGTTAACTCACCAAATTTTCCTACTTTGGATGAAGTTAAATCCTAACAGCTTAAGTACCATAGTCCTGCCTTAGCTCTCTCATTATTGGAAGTCCTAGACCAATCAAAATTTTGTACATGAATTGATTCCATGGGGATGATATATATACAAGGACTTCAATCCATATCATTTATATTGTTTTTGGAGTATAGTTCAAAATCAATGGTGTTCCAACTATCTTTAAATAGGTGAAATGACTTCAATGCCCACCCATGCTCTTCTTGTGAATCTTCAACAAATTGAAGTCCAAATAATTAGAAGTTTTCATTTCACTAATTTAATCCTATGTGTGCCCAATCCATAGAGGTGATTTGAAAGCTGCCTAAAAAAATAGAACCTTTTTGATAGTATCAGTTCATTGAGCACTTCTTAATATTAGGCCAAAACTTAGAATTTGTTTTGAAGTTCTCCCAAGGAGAAGTGATCCAAATTGTATCTTGATTCTTGACTCAATTTTCAGCAGACATTGTTGGATGGGCTTTATGTAGAAAAAAAAAAAACATTACATTTCACACAAAATCAATTTAATTGTGCACATCACTTGGATTAAATGAAAGTCGTGGCATTTTTTACATTGAGGGTTTGATAGCATTCATTTGGAATGAATTTGGTCACACAAAGGCTGGCAGCACAGAAAAATTAGATTTTACGTATCATAAGCACTACATTACTCCCAACAATAAAGGGTTGTTCAATTGGTTAGCAACCTTGATTGTCACTTAGTTGTCCAGGGATATCGATCCTCTATGCTGCTCTTCTCACTTGTGTGTGGGCTCTACTTTCCATGATGTGGGCTTCCTCTTCCCACTTACATGATACTAATGTGCAATACCACCCAACCATACTCAACCATGACTGTGTTGCCCATATGTGGGTTACTTGTTTGTCTGGGCTATATATGGGTCATTTTGTTTCTCAGCCATATGTAAACAAGTATCTTATATTGATGGTTGTAACTGGCCTAAAACTGCAGAACCCCATTTTCAATCTAGTGGACCATCTAAGCTTCACTTCCAAGCCTCTGGGTTGGACCCAAGAGTAAATATTAGTTTTAGAAATCGAGTAGGGCTGGACTTGGGCAAGCTTTTGGCTGACCCAGGTAGCCCAGTGGCAGTCCTACTCGACTGCCTTTTGAGTACCAATTCAACCCAACTGATTGCCAAATTTAGTACCAGACATCAATATTATACAGTTCAACATTAGGTTAAATTCTGATATTAGTCAACAATGATGACAATTTCTTCAACTTTTGCTAAGGGTTATGGTTTGACCGAGTCAACTGCGGTGGCTTCCCGGATGATTGGGCCTGAAGAGATCCACCATCTTGGGTCTGTTGGGAGGCTCTCAGCCTACTGTGAAGCAAAGATCGTCGAACCTGATACCGGAATCACACTATCTCCGGGCAAGCCCGGCGAGCTTTGGATTAGAGGCCCCCTAATCATGAAGGGTAATCTCAACTTCTATTATTATTATTATTATTATTATTATTATTATTATTATTATTATTATTATCTTTTTCTATATGCTGCTCTAGGCCTAACTGTAGGCTGTCCAACCACGAACTACGTAGGTTTGGATCCTTGAATTTGGGACATAAAAGTTGTAAGTCCTTTTTCTTTGCATCAAAATGTATAGGAATTGAATGCATAGCATAGTTAAAAATGAAGATCAAAGCTGAATTTCCAAAAATAAACAATCAACTAACAATGAGAAATTCAGATGTAATCATCGGTTTCTCTTATGTTCTATTTCTACGATGAAATGGGGAATAGGCTTGCTAAAAAATTGGATGTTTGGCTAGTTTAGCTAATCCCCATGTTGCTCTAATTCTAGGACCAAACTGGTCCTAAAGGTGCCTAAGTTGTTAGGGAATCCTTGTTAATGTGAGAGACATTTTACCTCCACAGTGGTTTATCCCTTCACTAAAATCAAGGGACTTCAAGAATCAAAGAGTTATTTCACGCCATTTGCCGAACGAAAAATGGATTAAGTGGTAATTATATTTTCTCAAGTCTTACTGAATGTTGTCAATTTGAGGGCAGGTTACATTGGTGATGAAGCTGCAACTGCTTTGGCTATAAATTCTGAAGGCTGGTTGAAAACTGGTGATCTCTGTTACATGGACGATGATGGGTTCCTTTTTGTTGTTGATAGATTGAAGGAACTAATAAAGTACAAGGGATATCAGGTAAATTGCTTGTTTGAAAAACTAAAACATTTCTACTGTAGAGTAGTTTTTTTTCTTGATGTACAATCTCTATTAAATAAGGAAATGAGACAATTTATAAAAATGAGAATTTGGCGCATTGGGGACTATCATTTCATTGCCTGTTTGAAAAACTATAAAAAGCTGATCTCATAATGCGAACGTTGTTTGGGTTTGGTTGGTTGCAAGAATTGCGAGAATTCATGTTGGAAGAATCTCATACCTCCAAAATACAATCAAGTTTTGCTAGTGAGATTCTTTAAAAATGCTGGTCTCCCACAAACATTCCAAATTTTGGAATTCAAAGGTTTTATAGGGCATGCTCGTTTACAATAGAATACACGGGAGTTGATTACTTAAACTCCATGCCTAAGTGGTTAAAAATGAAGACCAAATGTAAATTTTGAAAAATGAGCATCAAATATCTTTCCTTCCATGGAAATAGAAAAAGGGAAGGAAATGATTATATAGCCATCACCTTAGTAACTTAAATACATAGGAAAGTGGAGGTTCTATCTAGATCTCCACCTTATATTTTTCACTACTCACCTAATATCCTTTACATCCTACATCTTTAATAATCCTTTGAGAGAGCTAATTTCACCATGAGTTCTTGTCTGTTCAATTCCTCTGTATTTTAAAGCAAATGAAAAATGCCCTATATAGTAAGTATCAATCGCTTTTTGTTGTTCTCCCCACCCAGGGGCAGACCCAGGTAGAACCATATGGGGGCTACCCACCCATTTCTTAAAAAGATTTAAAAATTTTAAGAACCACTCTACAAATTTTGAAAATTACTATATTTTTTATATATTTGCCATTTCTTCCAATATTATTTTACATAGAGTCTCCCAAGTTAAATTTCCTGGGTCCGCCTCTATCCTTGCAAACATGGTTGTTAGCCAACTTCTTTGGGGAACTTTGAATTTCCAACAGCCTGAATTCGGGTCAGAGTTTCTTGAAATCAAAACATGCCCTTGGAGAGTGATCTGACCAGTATTGGGCTATCACACATATATTATAATCTGCAGTATGCAGCACTGCATTCTGAATAGTTTGTCAAGATAGTTTATCATGTTTATCATCTCTCTCTCTCTCCAACAATACAATGTCCCATTACTGAGAGAAAGATCATTTAGCAATCTTTTTGCTTGGGTTTTATGTTTGTTACTGAGATTGTTTTTCTCTTTCATGCAATCAGGTTCCTCCGGCAGAATTGGAGCATTTGCTTCTTTCTCACCCAGAAATCATCGATGCAGCTGTCATCCCGTAAGTATCCAATCAACAGGCTAGGATGGGCTGCACCCTGAAATTCTTGGATTGATTTTTTTTTCAGTTAAATGATAAATAGAGAGAGGATTTTGGTTGGGTTTGTTGAGGAGTGGGCTCCACCGAAAGGGGAGTATTGAAAAGTATTTATTCAACGCCTCAACATTCTAGTTGGAATTATTAGTTAATCAAATTTAATATGATATAAGTCATGAGTTCGAACTTGGGAGGAATGACTCGGTGCTGAATAAAAGTGTATGTCACCAAAAAGTGTGCCAAGCGGATTCTACTTATGTTGCTTCTACTACGGCCTTGTGATTTTGGTTGAAATGGTCAGCTAAGGAAATTTAATAGAAGTTTTTCTTAGTATTATTTAGTTTGGCTACTTTGTATATTAATACCTAAGAATGCATAGCATAATTAAAGGGATTTTATGGAAGGAGTAGTACTGTATTAAGGAGGTGAGTGAGGTGACAAATGAATGATCTAAGGTGGTGATCTACATGGGACAATCCCTTTCCTTGGATTGAGTGTAGGCGATTACTGGTCAATCATCTCCTAACAAAGAGGAGAATATTGGAAGGTCCCTTGTGATTGTTCACCTTTGGATCCTTCACTTTTTTCGCATGCTTACAAAATCATAGGAATTTAGTACCTTATTAATGAAATGATCAGACTGTAGGAAAATCTACAATGGAAGTTTAAATGAAAATTGTACATTTTCAATGATATACTTTAAGGTGAAATACTTCTATTTCAATGCTTAAACCCATTGTTATTGTTGTAAATACTCACACAAGAGGTTTGATCTTCTGTGGGCAACCTGCATTGAATTAAGTAATCAGTCCGGCATTCTATCATATATCAATTTAGATCAAAATGGCAAGCATCCTATGTAGTGATCTTACATCGCTTAACTACATATAGAATGAAGGAACAAGGCATTCGGGCCTACCGTTTGTAAATCAATTTACATAAAAAATACAGGGTCCACTTGTAATTTAGTTGGTCCTTAATCTTGCGTTAAACATGCGATTTGATGATGGGCTCAACTCCTGTTGGAGTGAAATTTGGCGTTGGCCTCAACACAGAGGAACCTGTGATCAGTAGTGTTTTGGATTTAAGATGGCCCCATTCATGGACTGTGGAGGCATTTTGAATTCATCAGAATGACCAATGTGTTTTTAACAAAACTATAGACAAAACTATAGAACCTGAATATCCTATTGTTACATAGTTTTTTACTCATTGCATTTGAAGCTCTTGGATTTATAAATTGTGCTGAAAAAACTCTCTAAAAAATGCAGGTACCCAGATGAAGAGGCAGGTCAAGTGCCAATGGCCTTTGTGGTGAGACAGCCCCAGAGCACCCTGAGTGAAGCAGAAGTCATTGACTTTGTCGCCAAACAGGCACTTATTTATCACCAAATCCCCCACTGGAACAATTCAACACATTATAAGCTATTGGAAAGTTAAAAGCAAACCATATTCACCATAGAATCTAAAGTTGTTCATGGGCTGGGCCCGGCCGAGCCCAAGTGTGTTCAGACCTTGGCTGTTTAGTTAGTGGGCTAGTATTCAAGCCATGATCTAGCCCACCAGTCTGAAAGTTGAATCCACTAGCTATTTAAAAAAAAAAAAATGTGATATCTTATGTCCGTTTGTTATAAATATGTTATCAGGGCTAGGTTTATACTTGGGTGATTAATTATATAGCCCATGCCCAGCCAATTTAGCAATTAGGCTGGAAAAGAGACCTGAGCTGCAAGCCTAATGACACAGGCAACACCATGATTTAAAACAGCATTTATGTATAAGGGCTTTCTTTGCCTGTATGAAAGTTATAAATATGAAGGAACTAATAATTTGCTTTTTTCTTATTTCCATCTAGAATACTCAAAAGGTCCTCAAATATGATTTTTCCCCTCAAAACATTCATTTTCTCCGAATTGTGTTTTAAGACAAATTCGAAAGTAAAAGTGACTGAAATAATTGGACTATATGATTTGGAGTGTTGCAATTTGTGGCTGTAACTCAACTAGTTAGGGACATGGGTCTAAGCCGTGAGTTTCATCGAGTCCTGCTAGTAGAGCAGAATAAAAAAGAAAAAAAAAAGATTTGGAGTGTGATAAGGTCCACCACATAGTGATTTATGGCATTTTGGCCCTGGCCACTGACACGAGAAACTCTGCTTTACCATGGCCAACATGCAATGGAGGGAAACCCTTACTTATCACAGTACAGTTCACAAGACCATGAAGTTAGGTGAATCACCAACAATTTTGCAACTTCTATCTAAAGAAATTGATCATTTGGGGAGTGTTAATTTTCCGAGTACAGGTTTGCTGATGATGATTTTCACATTGTTTGGAGCAGGTTGCACCTTACAAGAAAATAAGACGCGTTTCATTTCTCATTTCCATACCAAGGAATCCTTCAGGAAAGATCTTGAGGAAGGATTTGATAAAGCTTGCAGCCCCTTCCAAGCTCTAATTGCTATTGCTTCTGTTAAGAAAAGAACTTTAGTGCAGCTCTTGTTAACGTTTTTTGTTTGATAAAGCATGGTTATAGTTCTATTGTAATGCGATCTAAGCTCATGACACAAGACCACATGGCAGATGCACTTGTCAAACAGGGGATTGATAGGAATTCTCTTTGGGAGGGCATCATGGTTTTATAATTGATGTGTGGGAAGGTGTGCAATGCTCTTGGACCTTGTTACTTTTTCTTGTTTTTCCTCTTTCTATTGTTTTCTCCTTTTAATGAATTAGTTTGTTACCGATAAAAAAAACAAATAGTTCTATTGTAATGCATTCTGGGATGGAATAAGATATCTATTAGATTTGATGCCTGTTGGCATCTATCTCAAAACTCTTCATGTGTTCTGTACGCGGGCAAGAGCTGGTATATTTGTGCATCACAGTATCAGGTCCAACTATAGAGGGCAATCTGGCCTGACCCACCAGTTTAACCCGAACAGTGCTTGTGATTATGATTTGGGTTGACATTTCCAGCATTATTAATAAATGGGTTGGGTTCAGATTGATTCTGCACTTAATTGTACCTTGAGCTGCCAACCAAATCTGAAATTGACAGTCCAGCTATAATTGGACTTGTAGCTGACACAAAGAAAATGATTGGGTAATGCTGAAGGCACCATGGCTTTTGCTGTACACCCACAATTTAATTTTTTTTATTACCAAAATACCTTCAGGTGAAATGACAAAATCACTCTTCTCCATCAACCTCCTCTCCTCTTTCTTTGGTTCTCCTACAGTGTATCTTGCTGGTGTCTCTACTAGTCTCTTCTTCTTCTACTACTTCTTCATTCTCCCTTTTATCCACTGTTTCGTCAATGTTCCTCGGCACTCATTCATCCTCATTGATGTTCATCTCCTTCCTCATCATCTTCTTCAACTCTTGGAAGTATCATCAACTCTCCTCCATTTGTTTAACGATATTGGAGGTACTCATCTCCTTGCACCACATTGTCTATTGGAAGTAGGCATTTTCAATATGGACAAGCAACTGACGATCCACCAAGAGCAGGTATACATTTTGACTTTGTTTCCAACCGTTTAATTATTTTTCTTGCGTCGTGCTTGGTATTCCATAGCCGTGCATTTGCACGGCAAAATATCATCTAACAATTTTTTTTGCATAGCATAATTATATCGATCAATGATTTATTGCACAACAAAAGTCAACCGAACATTTTTTTGAAGAACAGCATATATATATATACCGTGCAGTATAATATTGCACGGCTGTATAGGCTCGTGCATTGATGTACTAAAAATTTGTAATCATATTTTTAGGAGATTGAGTCAACCGGTGTCAGTGAGTGCTCTTTGGATTTTACTAATGTCTTCACCACTGACATGATATTCAAAAGCCAATAGGACCTAATCCAATGGACAAGGAAAGTTGGAAAGAAGCATGGCTTGGTAATTGTAATCAAAACTTCATATGCTAGTGGAGATAGTAGAAAGCCGAGAATAGTTTTATCTTGTGAGAGAAGTGGAAGTTATAAGGGTCCATCGAAGGTCTTCGAAAAGAGAGATCCTAATAAGGCAACGGGAACGAAGAAGTGTAGTTGCCCTTTTATCTTGAAGGGCCGACAGTTGGCCAATGACGATGATTGGATGTTAACAGTTGTTTGTGGGGTGCACAATCATCGAAATGCACAACATCTTGAGGGGCATTTGTTTGTAGGGAGACTTTCTAGCGAAGAAATTAATGTTTTGATTGATATGTCTAAGGGTTTGGTGAAGCCGAGGAACATCATTCGAACATTATAAGAAAGGGACATGCACAACACCACTATGATGAAGAGTATCTACAATGCTCGTCAGAAGTGAAGGGTAACTGAGATGGCCGGTAGATTACAGATGCAGCAACTCATGATACATTTGGAGCAAAACAACTACATTGAGTATCACACTAGCAATGACGCTTCAAATGCTATAATGGACTTATTCTAGGCACATTCATTATCTATTTAGTTGTTACATGCATTCCCATAAGTTTTTATAATGGATTCCACGTACAAGACTAATACATATCGACTTCCATTGCTTGAGATTGTTGGTGTCACATCTACTCAATTGACTTTTTTCGTTGTTTTGTGTACCTTCAATCAGAAAAGGAGACCAATTATAAATGGGCTTTGGAGAGGCTTAAGAAATTAATGGATGGATGCATTCTGCCTCATGTGATTGTCACAGATAAAAAGTTAGCAGTCATGAATGCAATAAATGTTATTTTTCCGAATGCAGCAAACTTATTATGCAGGTGGCATATTTCTAGAACATTGTGGCAAATTGTAAGAAGTATTTTGAGACCAATGACAAATGAGATGCATTTATCTCTTGTTGGAACATGTTGGTAGTCTCGCCCACTGAAAATGACTACAGTCAACTTCTAAGTGCATTGGACCGGAATTACTGCGGGTATCCACACACTGTTGATTATTTGAAGAAATCGTGGTTGAATAATCACAAAGAACAATTTGTGGCTGCTTGGACGGATCGACATATGCACTTTGGGAACGTGGCTACGAATAGGGCTGAGAGC
The DNA here is from genome assembly GCA_038049695.1 of Cinnamomum chago. Taxonomy (NCBI): domain Eukaryota; kingdom Viridiplantae; phylum Streptophyta; class Magnoliopsida; order Laurales; family Lauraceae; genus Cinnamomum; species Cinnamomum chago. Next base: position 19,798,115 of record CP142462.1, on the reverse strand, counting down.
GCACATCCAAAATTGAAAAGACACCTAGGCACATTGAACTGTAGCTTTGACGCGTCATGGGAGGTTATCCATGCCTTGCTTGAGTTGCTCTTTATGGAGATAAAGGCTTATTTTGAGAAGAGTTTGAATACAATACAACATAAGTTCAAACCCGCATTGTTTCGTGAGTTGAGAGGATTTCTATCAAAGAATGTTGTAGATATAGTGTTGAATGAGTCAATAAGAGCTGGTGATATTAGTACAGAATCGGTGGCATGTGGGTACGTAATTCGACGGACTCATGGGTTATCATGTGCACACGAAATTGGCGAGTACATAAGCGAAGGCATTCAAATACCACTGAGCAGTGTCCATCACTACTAGAGGAAGCTCAATTTAGACTCCACTATGGTAAATGTGTTGGAAGTAGGTGGGCCTTGTGGATAGATTTTCAAAACTTTTGACCCACTTGACTCAGGGATCAAGTACCCATAAGGCTATAAATCATATCCAGAATGCAATCCCTCCGTCTCATCAATCATGTACAACAATAAAACCCATCTAAATGATAGAAATCAGCAATACCATGCAACCAAAATAACCCTCAACAAATAGAGAAGCAGATTATACCTTTGGAGCTCTAATAGAGAATAAGACAATTAGCTTAAACAAGAACTTTTCTTGAAACAAATTAGGATCTCTAAGACCTTGTTATCTTCTACGTTATGACCCACTATCAGATATCTTTTCTCAAGAAGATTGGTGGAAACTTCAAGAGAAAACTCAACTAGAAACTCCAGGGAACTAGAAGAGAAAGAGAGGAGAGGGAGGTGTACAACAATTGCACAAAAGAGGGGGTTGGGCGTGAATTCCAATGCTGGACGTCCAGACCCCTTATGATCTCTTTTATATCCCCTCAATTGTCCTCTTTTCTTAATTAAAATAAAAGTCCAACTCCCATTACAAATTAGCAACTTTCTCCTTTCTAATTATTATAGAAGTCTCACTTCCACAACGACTAATAACTTATTATTACTACTATTAGAAGTCCTACTTCAAATAGAAATAGTAACTTTCTAATTCCTTCCTTTTGAAGTTTAAGTAGGATTAATATTTTTCTAATATCTTCGGCTAGCGTGGGGACCACTAGGGATTTCATAGAAAACTGGATCTAACTGGGACATCGCGACCCCACATCTCATGTGCAATGCGAGCCCACAGTTAATTGCAAATAACACTACTAAATAAATGTAATTGCACTTCAGTCTTAGGAATAAATTACAAAGAAGATTCTAAACTTCCCGCTTACCACAAGTAGGCCCCTCTATCAATATCCATGGATCAATTGGAATAAATTTATCTTTTCCAATTTTAGATCCACATCTTACTATCCTTGAGCCCCAATTAATCGCAGTGATCATCAGTACCATCCAATTAACTCTTAATCAAGATGGGTGCGCACTTACTAATGATAAATCCATTAATTGGCACAAGGGGATAATATAAATAGATTCCATCTTGACCATTGAATGTTCCCACAATTCTACCACGTACCTAAGACGCCGAGGTGTTGACCTACAGTTAGCCTCACTCATTGGTGACTCAAAGCAAATGAATAGATAGAAACTTGAGTTCATCAATGTCTCAGGATTGAGAACCTATTGCTAGGGAATTATGAGAGCAGACTTTAAAATCAAGACAGTGTTCCATAAGGTGTTTCTCATGGTCCTTCAATACATCCAATGTACCAGCACCGTGATCCAAAATTTTACATTTTGATGATCGAGACAAATCACACTATCTCATAGTGATCAAAGTGTTGCAACCTTATCAGATGAGATGCCCAGTTTCATCACTAGTTGTGAAAATATTTAAGTATAAGATTTGTGACACATGTCTCCTGTATATGGATCTCACCCATACACATATCACATCTAATATACTAACGAGACCTGGTTCAACTCATGAACCATCATGTCATATGTATTGGTCATGTGCATTAAGTAATAAAACATCATTCATCTTATGAAAGGAAAGCATGATTTTATTGATAAATAAAGAAATTAATCAATTTATTACAACATCTAATAGATTGAGTCCATACAATCTAACAAAATGAAGCCCCTGAGTTGACCATAACTTTCGAGTTCGAGTTTATCAATAGGAAATTTCAGAGTACCGATCAAATTGGTAAAATACAAATATTGAAAAAACTTAGAGAATTGAGGAGTCCTTCATCTACTTCTCTTCTTGAGCCAGATGTTAAATTGAATACTCGCGGTCGATCATCCTCGAAAAAAAAAAGTCGGACCAGTCTACGCGTTTGGAGTCATCTGCTTTCGAGTATGCACTCTCGATCGAAGATAGTATTCTAGCTAAATTAAACAATCTAGATGTAACGAAGAAGACGAATAAATTGAGTGTCTGTCGCACTCGGTCATGCACGTTAGAGCATTTGCTTCCTAAGTCTTTAGGACCCTATATCGAGACCATTAAGGATGTTGTAGTTGATGGTAACTGTGGATTAGAGCCATAGTTGGTCTTTTGGGCATGGGCAAGGATAGTTGGATGCAGGTTAGACTGGATTTGAGCAATAAACTGCAAAGATATCAAATTATTCATTGGTATATGGAGGAGAAGATAGGGTTGGGGAGCTGCATTATGCCTTGGCGTACTATGATAGCAATCTTTCATTTGATCGTTGGATGACAATGTCAGACATGTGTCACCTGATATCTTCATATTATAACGTTGTATTGGTCCACCTTTCTATGCAGCAGTGTCTTATTTTCCTACCTTTGAAATCACCCCCGATTCCATCAAGTTCTCGCAGAGTTATCGCGATTGGTTTCGTCAATGGAAACCATTTTGTACAGGTCTTCATGACACCCGAGGCTCTCATGCCTCCCATTGCTACAAATTGGCATAGACACCACCACCCTAATGCAAACAGATGGCAACTCCCATATGCTAAGAGCATCGAGCGTTTCAAAGATATAATTGGAGACAGTGTCGCAACACAGGAGTCGATTAATCTTGACTGCGATTAAATACTTGCACTCTCAATATGATGTAGACAAACTTGGAACTTGTTGTTTAAACGAAAGACTGATGACTTCGTAGTCAAACCTTTGTTATTATTTTACGTGTTTATTCTTTAATACCCCTACTTGGTTGCATACTGCACGGCAAGCATACACCTTGCAAAATCATACTACATGGCAAATATACACCATGCGAAATCATTTTGCATGACACATTGTTACCGTGTAGAATGGTTCTGCACCACCAACCAACATATACCGAGCACTCTCTATATGCTCGGCCAAATTGGTCGTGCAGAACCACTCTGCTTGGTACAAATTGGCCGTGCAAATATGCTGTGCACGGAAAATTTTGGCCATGCTGTGTTGTAAGTTGGTCCACATGTCTCCCATTTTGAAAGAACATGAGGAAAAAATAAAGATATCAACCGTTTTATATAAGAAGTTAGAAATCATAGAAGCTCATATACAAAGAGTAAATTCTTCAATTGATCCATAAAAGTTTGATGTACACATAAATCCAACAAAAATACATTCCTCCAAAAAAGTTCTTATACATCTCATCAAAAAAATAGTTTAACCCATCCAAAAGCCCTCCTCTCATCACTGTTGCGCACGTCGGCGGTACGTCACCGGCAAGTCATCCAAAATCTCGAGGGTAGTATACAATGCCCGATAATAGAAGTCAGTTGGTTGCTCCGTTCACGCAAGCGTGGCACGAATATAGTCCTTCGCTCGAAGTATTTATAAGAAACAATACAATGTATCAAAGATAGTTTGAAAGAATAGATGCATCAATGTTTGGAATAAGATAGTTTAAAATGCCATCACCATTCTTGGAGTCAGGTCATCTCTACCATCATTAGGGTCATAGTGGGAATGGCGGGCGGAGTTCTGTACACAAGGGTGTGAAATCCTAGTATAATACCACTCGAGGTAGTCCGGTAAACACTCACATGCATGCTGTGCTTGATAGTCGCGGTGCGCCAGAGATAATACATGGTCCTCCCAAGTAATCCGGTACTGGTCGAGAAACCTATAGGAGACCTTGTATTTACCAGTAGTAGATCCCCGAGATGCACGAATGGGGGCGAGCGGTGCCGGTGGGATGGTCTGTATGTAGCTAAATTGTCGAAGAATCTTGTGTGGGTGGTAGGGTTCAATGACATCTAGGAATCTCAAGCAACCACAGAAGAAAAATATCTGTTGGAATGGATGCTGAGCCTTGGTACTAGTATACGGGTCTCATGCAATCCGTAGCATGTAAATGAAATAAATCATTAATATAATAGAACGTGTTCCTTGGAAAAAAAATGTAAAATATATGTCAAGGACTCTATTGGGTGCTCCCCTCGCTTGGATGTAGGGCATCCAAACTCTCCAGCAGCAGCTGTATGTTTTCTCTCGCATTTCCAGAATCCTAACCAGGATTCCAGCGGCTCGCGAGAGGTATCCCTGCCGTGTATCCCCATTGTGAAGGAGGACGAGCAAATGGGAAGTGCTCGTACACCCGAGACTGCAAATGATACAAATTGTTAATTATACAATCTAAATGATCAATTATGATGGAACATGTATATGTATATATAAAATGTATTGGTCTTACTGTAAGTAGTGTCACATATCCAGTAATTTGTCGCACATCTGTCCTCGTGGCGATCCCCAACTGGCGATACAGATACGTCAATGCGGCAGCCCCCTATGCATAATGACGGACCCGTGGCCAGTCCATCAGTAGCGATAAGCAGTAGACTGGGACTCGAGTCGCGGACTTATCGGTGAATAGTGTGCAGCCAAACAAATAAAGAAGATAGCTTATGACTGCACACTCTACCTCCTCAACGGACAACGTAGGAGTCACATCGCCGCACACCCATTTAATCCACTCTATCCTCACTACCCCACCCCTTGTCAGGTTCAACTCAGCTGACGCGACAGCCCTATCCACTCCCAGTCCATGCTCGAGTAAATCTACTTGCTCAATAAATCCCATACTAATCGAAACGGGGACAGGAAGTCCCATAACTGGAATGCCGAGGAGAGTACCACATCATCTAAGGTGATCGTCATCTCCTCAAATAGCATGTGGAAGGTATTTGTCTCGAGCTGCCATCTCTTTACAAAGCTCAAAACCAAGGGACAGGAGATAAATCGGTAGGTGAAACGCTTCAAGTCTGTCAATACAGACTCTTCTGTGATAGCACAAAACCGAGGCAAATGAAGATCAGCCCCATCTCCAAGCAGAAGTATGTACCAATCCTTGAGCTGACGCTAATGACTGATATATTTGAGCGGGCCACGTTCCTGCACATTACAAGTATAAATCTTCATTAATATCCGTTATTATAGACTATGAAACACCTTATTTGAAAAAAAAATTATTTAAAATATTAAAATAATGAGCGTGTACCTCCCCGTCCCATATGGATGTGGTTATGTGCATCCTAACACTCATAAAGACGGATAGGTTGGCCGGACCGCCGAGAATAGGACCTTCCCCTGCTGCCGCTGCAGGAGGACTGGATGGCTGTGCCTGCTCGTCTGAGGAATCATCATCTCCTGCTGCCGCCATAGGAGGACTAGGCGGTTGTGGAGGACTAGACGGTTGTGCTCCATCCTCAGAGGAGTCATCCTCTGAAGAGCTCTCTATATGCTCATCAACTGGCTCGGGCAGTGGATCCTGCTGCAATTTGCGTCTTCGTTCAGACGTCGTTGGCCGTTGACGGCCGACAGTGGAAAAACTAGCATGCACTCATCGGCTAGGAGGTCTAGCAATGCCAATCTTTGTCCGCACTCTCGATGGCTCGCTAGAAGAACTAGCACGTCCACCTGTCGAATGTGAGCTACCACCAATACGGCGAGCTGGTCTTCTTGGCATTTCTTCCAATCTGTTAAAAATAAAAATCAATAAGAGGAAAAAGCATAATAGAAGAAATCATGTTTTCCTGTGCTACTCAGTTCAAATGTATTGTGCAAAATGCTTCTGCACGGCACAAGTTTTTCATGCAAATTTTTTCTACACGGCAAAATTTTTCCGTGCATATTTGATGTGCACAGCATATATATGTCGTGCATACGTGTTATGCACGGAACACATTTACTGTGCAGAAATTTCCTACACAGTTAACATTCGCCGTGCATAAATTGCATGCACGGTTCTGCGATACCGAGCGGATCGGGAAAAATGAATGCACTGTTTTTTTTTTTAAATGCACAGGGATTATACACTTCGGATGAGAAAAAGAAGAATAAGAAGAAATTACAACCCTAATACAAAAGTTTGTAATCTCTGAGTAGAGAAAATTATGACCTAAAAGGAATATAAAAATGATAAACATATGAACAAGAAGAAGAAGATAAAGAAAAAAAAGAGCTCACCTTCTTTGAGTGTCGTATGAACAAGAAGAAGAAGAAGAAGAGGTGTTGTGCAGTGGAGAGCTTTGGAGGAGAACGACTTCCACAAGAAGAAGATCTCGACATTGTTGTCGGTCGAGCTTTTCAAAACCGTCAACAAAAGGGAGTTTTTGAGGAGAAAGACCTGGGCTCTCCCGTGTGGGAAGTTTGGGAAATATGGTGGGTGGGCTCAGCAAATTCCTTTTTAAAAAACCATATGGTGTGGTGAGTTTAGCAAGTGGGTGCGCTCAACATATTTTGTGGCACTCAGCATATCTTGTGGGTACATATAGAATAACCCAAAATGATTAGATATAGTTTGACCTTCTCAATTCAATTCAATTCAATTCAATGGGCACACCTACGATCATGATGGCTGATTAGCTTGATAGTTACCGATAGTGGGGGCTATCTATTGAAATATTGATTTGCTCAAAATAAAGGCCTCCCCACACCTTTTAAAACTTACCCAATGATAACCTGTGATAGAAATTGGACTCAACATTTGTAACCCAAATCCTTGGTTCAATGTGCAAAGTATATGCAGGTGATCAGCAACTACTAAATTTACGCATTTTTCCCCTAAATTAAAAGTAGAACTTGTACTTGCAATGGAAAAAAGAGAGGTTGAGTTGGGCTCTTAATGTACTTATACATATTTATGTTGAGTCTTTGCCATTATGGGGGCATCTCCGATAATGTGGAAGTGCGGCCATTTCATCTACAGTATTCATGGAACCAGGATATAGAAACATGCCTAAAATAACGTTGGCTTTTTCTAAACTTCAAGAGCAGAGATATTTGATGTGCAGCAGTATTTTTGGTCTTAGCGTTATCACTCCCGACATCTGTGTGCGTTATATGGGGACATTTGTTATCTTGCCACTTAGATTCCATCTTTTGAGTTTTCAATCTTTTGGACTTCTCTTATATTACCGATATTTTCTGTTTCAAGACCTAAGTTTTTTGGATGGTCCTAATATCTATAAAAACTGTCTTTTGCCTTTTTAAACTTAAATATATAACGGTGATGAAATTTATACTTGCTTTAATATCTTCATAAAGATTATGGAATGGGATTATAGGATAAGTCTCACAACTTATCATAATTAATGAGGCTCAAATACACAATCCTCACAGCGGACTTACGATCCGTAGGCCAAAGGGCAATTTTTTTTTAATTAGCCCTAAATTTCACACCTTAAATATGGTTTATTCACTAATCGGGTTTGGGGTCGTGACATATACAGACATCTTATTTCGCTCCCAAGAAAGCAAATGCGATGGAGCTAACACCATACTTTATTAAATAGAAATGTTAACAACAGCTGAACTATAGACAGTCTACAGTCTATCGTTCCCTTTTCAACGAAAGCAATAGAAATTAGAGCCTTGAAGAGGATGAAGTTGAGGTTGCAAGCTTTATCAAATCCTTCCTCAGGAGCTTACCCGATGGATTCTTTGGTATGGAACTAATGAATGAAACCTTTCTTATTTTCTTGTAAGGTGCGACCTACACCAAAAGATGTGAAAATCATAGTTATATTTTAAACCATTATATTAGGTGGTGTTTCTAGGCCCTGGGCTCAGACCCCTTTTCTAGCCCTATTGCTAATGGGCTAGGCATTGGCCTATATAATCTAATTGCCCAACTATAGTCCTAGACCAGCCCAATATATTTGTCACAAATGGACATAAGATGTATAAGCCAATTCAACATTCAGACCTTGTCACCTGTGTGCTGGATCATGACCTGAATATTAATTAGCCCACTAATTAAATAGTCAAGGCTTTGACAGACTTGCTGCTAAGAACAGGGTTGGTTTTCCTGTTGAATATGCTTTTCCATTAACTTTCCAAAAGCAAGTCAATGATTTGAACCAAGGCTAGAAACATCTGGTCCATGCATGTTTTTTTTTTTTTTTTCATTTGGGTCAGTAGGGTCAAATCAGCATGGTTGTTTTGTGTTTTGATTTGCTCAAGAGTGGGATCTGGTGAAAAAGAAGTGCCTGTTTAGCGACGAAGTCAATCACTTGGGCTTCAGAGAGTGTGCTCTGAGGCTGTCTCACCACAAAAGCCATAGGCACTTGACCTGCTTCTTCATCTGGGTACCTGCATTTTTTGGACATATTCAGCACATAATCAAATTCAAAAGCTTCCGATGTTATGAGTAAAGAAATAACTACAGGATATTCAGTTTCTAAGACTTTGATAATAAAAAATAAAAAAAAACACATACTGATCATTCCTTTGAATGTGCCCTGCATTATGAATGAGTGAGCCCATTTTAAATCCAAACCCCTCAAGATTGCAGGCTCCTTTTCGTTGCTGACAAGTCAAATTAAGTTTCATTCAAACTGGAGTTGAACTCACCCTTACATTGATCACATGTTTTATACAAGATAAGAACATCTCCCTCATATCTCTTTCTAATGTTTTACACATGCTTAAACAGACATTAGAACCAACTCAATTATAGGAGCCGGTGAATTTGAGCTAAATTGATTTATAAAGGCATGCCAGAATGCTTTTATTCCTATGTTTTACATGTTATCAGAAGACGTTTGATCGATTCCATTACATGCAGTGCCTGTTATTTTGATCTCAATTGATTTTTGAAGGTGGGACCCACTGATTGGCTAATTCAATGTTGGTTGCCAACAAAAGATCCAGATTCCAGACTCCTTGTATGGGTATTCAAAATATACATTCTTCATTCAAGTTTCAGTTGTACATTCCTACAAGCCCCTTTCTTTTATCAGGTGTTAAAATCCTATGATTTGCAAGCAGGCCTTTCTATCAATGGCGCAAAGTCAAGGATTCAAGGTGAACAATAACAAGGGAACAGCTAATAATCTCATCTGGTAGGAAATGATCCACCACCAATCACCCTGGTATATTAAATCCAAGAGAAGTGGTGGTCCCATCTGAAATGGCCAGTGCAGCCCATGTTAGCATGTTGATCCCATACTTACGGAATCACAGCAGCGTCAATGATATCTGGGTGAGAAAAAAGCAGCTGCTCCAATTCTACAGGAGGAACCTGATTGCATGAAAGCAAACACAATCTTAGTAACAAACATAAAGGCCAAATAAAAGGACTAAAAAACTAGCCCTTTTTTTTCCATCGATAACTGGTATATTTTGTTTTGAGAGAGAGAGAGAGAGAGAAGCAATTGTGAACTGATCTTGACAAACTATTCAGTATGCAGTCTATACAAAAGAACAGGTTGTGAAGAAAGAATCTCATACTATAGTTACCTAGTTCGCAATTTCATAATTTGAGTCTTTGCTAGATCAATGAATTCGATGGATTAGGTTCAGATGATTCGCATCTCAATTCGTCTAATTCGCAATTCAAGTTCAACAAGTTCTAAAACCCAAATCATCGAAGATAGCTGTTCTTTATATTGACTATGGTGAGATTTTACTAAATAGAGTTAGGCCCACATAGATTAATTGTGTGTAAATTACATGGTTAAAATAAAAACCAAACTAAAACTTCATGTTTTACTAGTAAGCAATCTTAAAGTGCCACTTTGATTGGAGTTGGATTTGGATTAGTGCTGATAGATAGGGGTGCCACGCTTTTGAATTGCTTGGATGGTAAGGTGACACCATAATTGGATTTATAGGACTCAAATTAGACAAGTACATGAGACTAGTTCGATGACAGTTTGTGAATTGAACTGTGAATTGTTTGAAATGAACTATTCGGAGTTTGAAAGCCTTATGAAGGAACCAGGTAACTATGTCCCATACAGGTCAAATCACTAAGGCCATGTTTGGTTGCAAGAACTTCTGACCTAAATTTATGTAGTTGGAAATTCTAAATTCCCTTAAAAACTTGGATGAAAACCATGTTCGCAGGGGATAACCATCAGAATGCAATTGAAACTTACCATATGACCTTTAAAACTCTCTGAATTAATTCAAAATCTGGAAATTGTGGTAGATCAGCGTTTTAAAGAATTTCACTAAGCAGAATGAGGTGAGGCTTTGGAATTCTTCCAACATGAATTCTCCCAACTATAGCAACCAAAAAAGTGCTAACAATGATCATCTTGTGGGATCAGATATTTTTTTAGTTTTTAAAACAGGCAACAAAGTAAAAGGAGTCATTCTCCAGTACACCACAATCTAATGTCTATAACTATATTGTTTCATTTCTTCATCCAACATTTATCACAAAGCTCATAGCATGAGATTAGTACACTACAAAGCACTACTGTACAGTGGAAAATTATAGCTTCTTAAACAGGCAGTTTACCTGATATCCCTTGCACTTTATCAGTTCCTTCAATCTATCAACAATAAAAAGGAACCCATCATTGTCAATGTAACAGAGATCACCAGTTTTCAACCACGCTTCAGAATTTATAACTGCAGCAGTCGCAGCTTCATCGCCAATGTAACCTACGCTCAAATTGCCAACATCGAATGATCCTTGATTAAGAAAATATAATGGTAGCTAGTAATGAGTCAAATTACCCTTCATGATTGTGGGTCCTCTTATCCAAAGTTCTCCTTGACTGCATGGAGGTAAAGCAATGCTAGTGACTGGATCAACTATCTTGGCTTGGCAGTAGGGTACAATGCGCCCTACTGAACAATAATGTTTGCATTCTTCAGGTCCAACTATCTGAAATGCTCTACCTGTAGCCTCTGTAAGGCCATAGGCCTTCATAAGGCTTAAAAGAGATAGCATTAGTACCATTGAGTAGCGAAAGCAAGAGGGTGTTCTAATCCATCAGTAATCCATAACTTGTAGAATCCAAATCGCTCAAAATAAATCATTTTGTGTAATGTCTTCCAATAAAGTTTTAAGTTGGATGATGTTCAGTTCAAGGAACCTTAATATTAATCATGGGCAGATGTTTCTTACTTAGAGCAGTTTGAATTATTAATTTTCTTTTTGTTTGTTAATAAGGTTTTCTAGATGAATTTAAAAGCCCTGGACATAAGATGTAGTCATCTCCTATACAAGGATCCCGACCCCTTTTACAAAATCTGTAAGTTATATATACTCATGTCGGGGTCGAGTCAAAAACTTGCATTAGATGGAGCATTTTATTATGGATTCGGATCCTCTGTTTCGTCCAAACAGGACTCCGCCCCCTCATCCACCACATTGCCTGTCACCCCCTAATTCATCCAAACAGGGTTTCCCTATTTGGGCGAAACAGGGGATCTGGTTCTTTTTATTATAGGTGCAGGAATTCCCATACAACCTTTGACTAAAGAGGATCCAGATTCTAGAACATTTCAAAACCAAGCCAACTTGAACTCAAGTCAAGCCAATCATTGCCCAGCTTGATTGGCTGTGTTTCTCAAGGGGACGTGTGCAGTGTATGGGCATCAGCCCAGCCCATTGTGGCCCAATAATACGTATAGCTTTTTTTTTTTTTTTTCTTTTTCTTTTTGCTATCAGAGGATTCCAACCCTTTCGCCTTAACTAAACCCTTCGGGCCGAGAGAAAGGCCGGGTCAATAAATAAGAAATGGGAGTTGGCGCTTGATTTGTTGGTACCATTCAACTAAATCCAACTCAATGTTTACTCATTCACTAAATGAATTTTCAAGTTCAACCAACCCTTTTTCAAAATATCTATCAAATCAAGTAGATGAATAAGAATTATGGGAAAGTCTTTCATTTTTCTATCTTTATAGACAATCTCATCCATATTATCTATGGAACTCGAACCTGTTTTTATTTATGATTCAGAATTTCTATTTTATTGGCTCAGTATCGTAGTGCACTTTCCAACTACAAACCATAGCCAACTGAGCTACCCCCGAATTCACCCCAGTATAGCCTGTGAAACAACGTTTGACAAAGCCAAATCAGTTATCAATTATCACAATAACCTGTGCCAACTGGACGTTAGGGAATCTGGAGTTGAAGCACTCGATTGCATCCTTAGTGAGTTGAGCGCCGCCACACCCCACCACTTGCAACGACCTCAGATCGTATCTCTCCGCCACGTCTCCCTTCCCCATCGCCACCACCACCGGCGGCGCCACCATCACGTGCGTCACCCGAAACTCCTCTACTGCCCGCAGCAACCTCCCAATCTCAAACCTCCCCTCCATCACCACCATCTCCTCCCCCATCGCCACCCACCTCAGGCTGTACATGAGCCCGTACACGTGAAACATCGGCACTGTCAACAGAACCGCCGCCGCCGGCTCCCCCCTCGCCCTCAAGGCGTACGCTCCCGCCACCATCGCCATCAGATTCCGGTGCGTCAGAACCACCCCCTTGAAGTTCCCGGTCGTCCCCGACGAGTACAGGATCGCCGCAGGGTCCGACTGCCGTACAGATGTGGGGCCCAGCAGATGATGACGACGTGGCACATCTGACGGTGATGACGACGCCGAGAAGAGGGAGAGGAAGAGAGGGGAGTCGAGGAGGAGGGTGGGGAGGGAGGAGGGGAGCTTATGGGAGGTTGATGACGTGGCGAAGGCGATGACTGGGCTGCTGAGCTGGATCTGGCGGGAGATTTCTGATGCTGTGTTGGCGGGGTTGGATGGGGAGATGACTATTCCTAGAGAGAGGAGAGAGAAGTAGAGGACTGGCACGTGTATGGTGGATGGAGAGAGGACGAAAGCGATCTGACCTTCGGTTAGGAAAGGGAAATGGGCTTGTAGAAATGAAGATAGAATTTGAATACGGTGGAGGAATTGAGAGTAGGAAACGCGAAGGGAAGTGGTGGAATCAATGAGAGCTGGGACAGTTGAAATTGAATTTGAGGTCGAATTTGAAAAGGAAGAAGATGAAAGATAGAGAGAAAGGGCATAAGAAGCAGAGGTTAGAGGGAGAGTTGGAGACGGAAGAGAAATGGTGGGACGGATGCTATGGAAAGTTTTAGTTGCAGAGCAGTAGCCGGTGTTTGGATTGATGGATGTTTGTTGATCAGAAGAAGCCATGAATGAAAGAGAGGACTGAGGAGAACATGTGGTGTGTGGTGTTACTAGTGCTTTTATCCATTCTCGTACTGACGAGAAAGAGGAAGGGAAAACGAAAAGGTAAAGATTCAAGTTCAAGCTAAGGGGTTATTTAGTGGCACATAAGTAAATGGGAGTTCATGCAATTATGCATTCCATATTTGGCTGGACCAATATTTTACGCATATCTACTACTATTATAAAAGAGTACAAGATGTACAACTTTTTTCTTTTTTTTCACTACACATTTGTCCAATTAAATGCAATATGTGTGCCCCACTTAAAATAATAATAATAAGATTATAAAAGAGAAGAACTTGTGTGGGCCCCACTTAGATAATAATAATATAATCTATATATTATTATTACCCTTCTAAAAGAGAACTTGAGCCCCACTTATATAATAATAATAAGATTATAAAAGAGAAGAACTTGTGTGGGCCCCACCTATATAATAATAATATAATCTATACATTATTATTATTATTACTATTTCTCTATCTCTATATCCATATCTATATCTATCTATATCTATACATCTATACCCTTATATAAAAGAGAGTAAAGTATAATATTTTTTTACTACACACCTACTCAATAAAATGCAAGATGTGGGCCCACTTAGTATTCTCTATCTCTCTATCTCTATCTTTCTATCTATCTACTCTTATAAAAGAGAACAAAATGACAATGATTTTCACTACACACCATGACCCACTTATAATTTTCACTAAAGTGTAGTACTTTTTCACCACACACCTGTTCAATAAAATGCAAGATGTGGGCCCCACTTAGTATGATTATTTTTCACTACAAACCTGCCCAATAAAATGCAAGATGTGGGACTCACTTAGTATTATTATAGATATATATATAGATATTCCCAATAAACTGCACGAGGTGGGCCCCTCTTAGTATTATTATTTTTCACTATACACCTACCCTACAAAATGCAAGAAAAGGAATCAAGTGTATTTTACTTACTACCTTTTTTATGTTCAATACTTATAATTTTGTGGGCACTTTTAAATACTTCATCATCGGCTTAAAAATCAATTTAAAAGTCGCGACAAAAGTTATTAGCTAACTTACTACTTTTGTTATTGTTGCTGGTGGCCAATTGGTGGTTGTGTTATAATTCAAATATCAAATTGACTACACACGAGAGAATTAACATTCTCCTTTTTTTTACCTGAAACAATGCTAATTGTGCAAATAGTTTCTATTTATTTATTTATTTGTTTTTATTTTTGTTTTTTTTATGGAAGTAAAAGATACTTGAGTGGTATTTATATTTGAAATTTGAGAGTTAAGAACATCAAAGAGCTTCGGGAGGTTTCCAGAAGATATGAGATTATTTTCTTTGTACGGATGTAACCCTTTGTTATTATTTTTTAAATATTAACCCTTTAATCTTTTGTGCACTAACCTTAAATATTTGTAATTTGATGTTCCTTCAGTTGTAAATTATTTATTATGGCCTTTGAAAAAGGTATAGGGACCTCCAAAACTCATAAGCAAATCCCATATATACAAGTACTACGTTTGCATTATTGCTTTATGTTTAGTTTTTTCTTTTTCTTTTTTAAGAAAAAAGCAGCAACTGACAAAATATCATAAATAAGAAAGTGAAATGTACAAACTTAAACTCATTTTATATCCGCCTTGTTTTTTTCTCTCTTTTAATGAAAGTTACCATGAAAAAAAAAATTAAATATTATTTTCCCTTTTGCTTCATGTGTTTGTATTTTATTTAGTTAGAATAATTGAGTTTTCAATCTAACATAATAGTTGTATTGATCTTGATTTATACCCCTGTTGGAAGAATAATCACAAGTTGGATAATGTGATAACTACTACTAAATATTGGTTATCTTCTAATATTAATGATTGCTAAAGATAATTCCATAAATGCAATTTAGTGGTAGGTCTTATAGATTGCTATCGTAAAATTATTGTTGTTCTATACAATTTTTTAGTTTCTTAATATATAACTTTTGTGAATTTTTTTATTATAAAAGGGCATTTCAAGGGCATGAATATATTTATTTATTATTGCTCTTACTCATGAGGTTTAAATTGAAAAACTTTGATCATTTTCTAACACATTTATTTCTTTCATCATTGCAAGCTTCTTCTTGTTGTTGTTGTTCTTCTTCTTTTCATATATTTCAATGAAGTGTCATGCATTTCCTTAAAGGAAAAACAAGAATCTCATAAAAACTGCTTGTTATGTTAGCTTTACTACTAACTTCAGAGTCAATGAATGAAGTGATCGTTTTAAGTGTAAACAACTAAAATAAGTATTTGATGCCGAGCTGCAACACAAATTCAGTTTGTCTTTGTTCATTTTGATTTTTTCTTACTTTGATCAGCACTCTCATCCTCTATACAGAACATAGCAGAATAGTTGATCTAGAATACCTATGTTACATTATTATGCATTTCTTAAGAGGAATGTCCAATTCTTTTGTCAGATTTGTATTTGTAGTTTTTTGTTTTTTGGTATTTTTTTCCCTATGGATATCTCTATTCGTGAGCTTCCATTTAACTAAACTTCTATGATTACTTTGTATTATTCTTTTCTTACTGGGTATAAAATATAGCACTTTATATCAAGTAAAAAGAAGATGCTGACTTTAGGAGAGGTATTGCCTCTTTTTACCTGTAGTGGTCCATCTTATAAAATAAAACAACGCACATGTTAAATACTAATATTGATCAACATGTGTTCTGCAAATCTTACTCGTCAGAGTTCATATAATAGTTCCACCATTGTTGATTCCTGTCGCTTGAGGACAAGCCGGATTACTTCATTATTCTTGACGATCTGTGTGAGATGTTATTCTTCATTGTAAGTTAAAACTAAAACCATTATCTCAGTTTTTTTATTCTGATGTCCTTAGGTAGGATATGATTATTTTTTTCCCCTTAATAGAATTTGATTTTGTAGTGAACATATAATATTCATGGTAATTGGTTAAAACAGTAAGTTCATCTGGTTCTTAGTTTTTATTTTTATTTTTTATAAAACTGCAGGTTATCAATTTGACTATACTTTTGACTGGACTCCAACTTTAGCAGGTCAAGCCTATCAAGAAACTGATAAGTCGACCTGATAAATTAAATAAAGTAAATTTAAATTTCTTAGTACACATTCATGATAAAATATCTAGAAATATGTGATTTATATCCTCAAAAAGTTATATAAATTCCATATCGATGGTCTTTTGAGATCTCATTTTTCTCACTATATCATCGTTTTATTGTTTTTAAATATATATGAAAAAAGTATTGTCAGCTGTATTTGGACATTGCACGGACCTTGCAATTTACAATCACTCATTTTCTATTGAAAGTTGATTTTTAAATGTATTTCAGCTTCTACTAAATTTTTTAAAAGCTTTATTTTTTTAAAATTTTCTTAGTAAAACTGTGTGTTCGGTGCACGTGCATTGCACGTGTAGGGCTCCACTAGTGATATGTAAATGTGAGTGTGAAAATGGGTGTGAAAATATACCCCTCTTGATCTATAATAGTCAAGTAATGTTTCTTGATCTATTAAATTTCAGGTGATAGAGACGAAATAAAAACAATAGAGAAAATAATCTTAGAGCAATCTGAATTTTTTCCCCTTTTTTTGGGAGTGGGTGGGGTTGGTTAATTTCAATTCTAGACATAAGCCTCAATAGCATACTCAAATTCCCCTCTAATCACATTTATCTAAAATGAACAAATAGATGTCAAGTCAAGGAGTTATTTGCCTTTTATGCATGGGCATAGGAAAATTGATTTCACATATATATATAAATGTCCTATGCAAATGTTACATATATGTGAAACGCATTACCATTTTTGTCAAAATCACTATTTTCTTATTGGCAAAGAGTGCATTCAATAGTTTTAAATGTATTTGGATGTTTTGGATACTTGTTGGAAATACGGTTTTAAATATGTGATTCATGTTATCATGTCATCAAAATCACCATTTTTTCACATGAGTAAATGAGTACATTCAATTATTTTAGATGTATTTGGATGTTTTAGACATTTTCACAAATTTTTCAAATTCGTGAACTAAGCATGCCATTGCTTATCATTAATACAAGAATATTGAATGATTTGGATCATGAAGTGAGAGCCCGTAAAGGTGTAAAAATTAGATTTATAGGTTAAGACTTTCTTTCTTTTATTTTATTTTATTTTGTAAAACTACGTACTCAAAATCTATGATGATTTAAGATAATCAGTATAAAAGTATTTTAGTTTATTAGTATAAAAAATAAATTGAATGGTTTGGATTATAAATATAGGATCAATATGAATGAAAAAAATGGGTGGTTGATGGAGGCCCATGATAATACAATTACTGTTAAAGAGTTGAGCTAGTACAACTTTTGCAAGAGAAGGTGAAAGAAAGCGGTTTTCCTATTGTCTTTTATGTGTGAGAATTATGATGATACACTATTTTCAAACCTTATTTATGCATCACATGCATAAATGAATTTAAGGAAAAAAAAAAAAAAAACATGATGATACATGACTAAAGGGTGGCAAAAAGGTCGGCTTGGGTCAATAAGTGGGGTCCACAATTCAAAGCCCAACTCATGTTCGACTCATTTTCAAAATGGGTCTGGTATCCTCAATTTGCACCCAAGATGGATCAACCCGACCTGACTCGCATTTCACGTGCATGGCCGGCACATATGGAACCGAGAAAAGTGGTTTTCCGCCACACCAAATATGGATTTTACCGTAGTATGGAAAACCATTTCCACAATCCTTATTTTTCCATGGAAAATCAGCTACACAAAAGAGATGGCAAATGGGTTGGGTCGCGCTAAGTGGTCGGACCCGATCATTAAATGGGTAAAAAATTCTTAACTTGTGCACGACCCGACCATATATTAAATGGATCATATATTCTTGTGTTGTGCCCACTATTGGTCAACCAAACCGAACGTTTGGCAACTCGCATAGCCATTGTAGTTTGAGCCCAGATTTATTTTAACAACTATTGTACGTCCATTACCTAGTGTCCATTGGGGAAAAGTGGGGCCAATGTCTATTAACCTATACATTTCCCATCCATTGAAACAATGTGTGTAAACTTTAGCCCATTTGTGAATCCTCTAACTACGCCCAACTTCATTCTTTAGAACAAATGAGGCTCACTAAAAGTTTTCCAAACTGGAGTCCAATTGGCAATATCAATTTATATATCCGTTTCCAGCGCATGCACAAGAACATTTCATTCAATATGTCATGTCCAATGTATTTTTGAAAATTCTAAAAATTATGGGGGATTGTTAAAAAAAAATTTAAAATAAAAACCCAATATACTTTTTTGTAAGGTAATTTTTTGTTTGCTGGAAAATTCTTTTCAGATTCATGCCCTTTTCATAGAGAAATATTGAAAAATCTCATGAAAAAACCCATTTCTTATTTAGAGATTCACCCGTGGTTTTTTTTTTTTCCTAAATCTTTTGATGAAGAAGGCATTTTACAAAAAAATTTGCGGTAGGTGGCCGTTGCACGAAAAAGGACCCCGTAGTTTAGCCAGCACACATAGGGTCAATCTGTCAGCCCATTTTCATTTTATTTGAGAATCTTGAGAGGAGCGTCTTTGATCGTCAACCCCCCATCGAAGCACCGCTCTCTTCTTCCCTACATCTCTCTCCCCCGCTTTTTGTCCTCATGATCATGGACTCAAGTGTTTTTCCCTTTAGGTTTTTTAAAGTTTAGTATTTTTATTCTTTCATAAGCCATATCTTTATCAAGGAAAAATATTTAGATTTTCATAAGCTCACTTGATTGCCCCACTGTAATGGGGCTTGCTCATACAAAAACCTTTTATGGTCACTCCATTTAGATTTCATATTATTTGGATTTAACCCACTTTTGGACTACCAACAGAAAATGATGTCTTCTGCTCAGAAGGGTTATTTGCATTTGAAGGGTTCCGGTTGTGTTGGAAGAACAATAAGATGTAGTTTGGAACTAGGGATGTCAATGGACCGGGGCGGGGGCGGGGGGCATGGTCTCCATCCCCGTACCCGCTTAAAAAATCTTCGTCCATCTCCGGTCCACCCCCGCTAACGGGTATAATTTTCATCCCCATCCCCGTCCGCGGGTAAATTTATAATCCCCGTCCCCGTCCCCGCTTCCCCCGTACTCGCCTAAGCCTAAGCCTTTTTTTTTTTTTTTCTAGCCTTCCCCCAGCTTCCTTGCAATAGGAGATCACGCCTGAATCAAGGGTATGAGAAATATTATGACACTTTCAGTACACGAACATTAATAGAGAACTACTCCTAAAAAATCATATACATAACAGCGAAATCAAACCAATCACTGCTGCCACGAACACCTGATACATACATTCCTATGAAAAACAACACCTAAATCACTAAATGTCATAACACCATAGGTACACTACACACACACACATATATATATATATTTAGCGGGTAATGGGGATGGGGCGGGTACGGGGCGGGGGTAAGGGTAAGTCCATCCCCACCTCCATCCCCGCACGGGTTTATACGGGTATCCCCGTATACGTCCACCGTCCAATACGTATAGTCCATCCCCGGTCCAAACGGGGCGGGTTTGGACGAATACCCGTTTTTCCCCGGTCCACTGCCATCCCTATTTGGAACCACAGTCTTATTCCATTGGAGCACCAAAACATCCATGTAAATGCTAAAAAGATGGCATTCTTAAGAACTTTTTCCAAGTTGGTTATAAACCAATGATAAAAAGAGCTTTGACATGATAAAAGACTCTTTTTCCGTGTTGCCTGAACTATGGGGCCCCTATTCATGCAACAACCACCTACCGAAATTTTAGTGTAAAATCTTCTTTTAACTTTTTATATTGATTCCAATATCAGATATGTTAAAAGGATGTAGGCATTTACAAGACATTCGCTAGCAAACTATCGGTCCAACTGTTTAATGGTTTTAACCCTTCGCTTAGGGTTACATCGAGTCAAATTTGGCAGGCTAAAGGATGGTTGTGACCTTAACTACATGTGGCTCATGCATTCAGAAATGATTCATGACAAAAATTTAGGACTGTTGAAATGCCACACGACCCGTTAACACGACACGAATCCACACGATATTAACAGCTTCGGGTGGCTTCTTAACGTGTTCGTGTTGTTAATGAGTTAGATCTGTTAACTCGTTAAATTAGCGGGTCGTTAACGAATAAAACCTGTAACCCATTAACAACTCGATACAATCCGCCAAATAATAAATAACATAAATTATAGAATGTATGAGGGGCATTTTATAAAATTTGAAAAGGTTGAAGTGAAACCCTAAAATTCACATATAAAATATCATTTTTTAACTCCTTCACTCTCCTTTCCTTAGTAAAAGAGTGTATGTTAATTGATATGGTCCAAAATAGACAAATTATTTAACGGATTAACGGATCGTGTCATGCAACCCGTTAAATTAGTGGGTTGTTAATAAATAAAAATCTATAACCCATTAACAATCCAATACAACCCACCAAATTATAAATGACATAAATTATAAAATGCTGGAGGTGTGTTTTACTAAGTTTGAAAAAATTGATGTGAAACCCTAAAATTTAGGTATAAAATATCATTTTTTATCTCCTTCACTCTCCTTTTATTTGTGATGTAAGAGTGCGCGTTAATTGATTCTATTGCGAATTCATTAACCTGCAGCCCGAATTCCCGAATTCGTTGCAGCCACTCGAAATTACTGCAACTTCACCTCATCTCGTTCTTCCATGGCGTGGAAAACCCAAATTTCTCGAACATTCGTGACGGATTAAATGCGTTTTCACCTTTCGTCACTCGAATACCTCTCTCTATCGAACTGAGGTCGTCTTCTTCTCTCTATAATTCGTTCACAGCCGTTAGTCAGGTTAGATTAGAACACTGAGTTCTCTGTTGATGGTTCCTTCTCTCTCTCTCTCTCTCTCTCTCTCTCTCTCTCTCTCTCTTTTCCCTTGATTTGGTGTTGATTCTTATCGCGTTGTGTGTCTCCTATTGATGGGTTTTAGCTTGTGGTTTTGTAGCATTTGATGTGAAGATGAGTTCATTCTCTATTGCAAGGAAGAAAACCCCTTTTCAGAAACATCGAGAGGAGGAAGAGGCAAAGAAAAAGGTAAAAAAACCCAATCCTTTTCTTATTCTTATAGTATTAAAAGTTATTGGGTGTCCAATTTTTTCATTTGAGAATGCATGGTAGAGGGCCGAGGATGAAACTGCTCGATTGTATGCGGAATTTGTGGAGTCATTTGAAGGGGATAACGCGCCCGGGTCTAAGGCTTTTGTTAGAGGAGGCACCATCAATCCTAATGAGAGGCTGAAGACTAATAGTGAAGGTCAGTGTCCTAAGAGAGTCTTATAATTTTGAGGTTCATTGTTTATACTATGTGAATTGTGAAGTTCCCTTTTGCATTTTATAATGTTTGATAAGTGAGTGTATTTCTTATTACATGAGCAAGTTAATAAAAGAATGGGCCTTTTCATTCATTATACAATGGCAGGTGGGAATTCCAAAGATGGGGCATCTGTTCCAAAGAAGGGAAGTAGGTAAATGAATGTACTTGAATCTTTAAGATGGAATGTTGGTGTTAGCCAATAGCCATATTCCATTTTTGGAGTAGAGACTCTTGGAGTGAACTCAGCCATATTCTTGTGTTTTGATCAAAATGGATTTTTTTTTTCATTTTTATTTGATCACACTACAAGACATATTTATCTATTCAGAGATTTTGAATTAGGAACATTATCTATTAAGATGTCTTCTGGATCTTTTGAAATAGGAACATTATGGTTGTGAAATTGTGTTCTGGATGAAGTTTATTTTAATTTGGATGTAGCATTGTCATCACTTAAAGGAGTATTGTTTTTTTTTTTTTTTCTACTTCATCAAGAAGGTCGAGGTCTGAGGGCTTCCACTTAGTAGGTTTTTCTTTACTTTAATGATGCATGCTGCTTCAACCTTATACTATTACATTCTGGACCGAAATTATAAAAATGCAAAAGATGTCACTAGGGCCTTCATGTATGTAACAATATAATGCGATTTACATGCTAATCACTCCGTAACATCCATCACAGAATTTTAGTGTTGTTTTTGCCCTTGGAATACTTTGGTGTGTTAAGAGGAAACATGCCACAAGTACATCATTAGGACAATAAATGTTGGAGTAAACAATCAGTTTGTCGATGTCTGTATGACTATGAAAAGCAGGATGCTAGATTACATCATTCCTTTTTTGCTAACATGGACTTCCTATTTTCATTGGTTGCCTTTCTTGTATATTTTACTTCACTGACATATGGGCATTCTAATGGATTACTCTTCTATTTTGGCACTAAAACTGATATCTGTGCACAGTTTTATTTTTGTTATTGTAGTTAAAGAAATTGATCTTGGCAACTTTTAGTTAGAAATTCATCCTTAGAAATTCATGGCAGGATGAGTTTTGTTGAGTTGGTTGAAAGATTTTATCAGTTGATTTCTGTTTGGTTCCTAAATATTTTACATCAACTACCCTTGTTTTCAAAAGATATTCTCCATAATTTGATGTGGGGGTGGCTTGTTTTTATATTCTATCTTCTGTTAGTAAAGATTAGATAGCGTAAAAGGAAGGAGTCATCGTGATTGGAACTCCATCTATTCGTTGTAGTGATATATGCTTTTTTTTTTGGTGCCAATGTGGAGTGTATTAAAGAAAAGATGAAGAGGCTTTTACAACTTAATTGATAGTAGAAGACTACATACAGTTACTAAACAGCAAGAGAAACTACCACTACAACACAAAGCAACTATAAAAAAACTACTACTAGCTATCTATGGCTTCCAAAACATCACTGCTGCCCCTTTCTGCAACTAGCAACTAGCTACTGCGACGAGCCATCTCCTGCATGTCTGCCATCTTCTTGTGCAGATATATAACATTTATATCAGGCAGTAAAATGTGTTTGAAAACTGTAAAGAGAGGAGGCCCCAGCTTAGAAAGTCCATCTGCAACCCTGTTAGTAGCTCTACAACAATATCCAGAAGACCAGTGTAGAATACATTTCAGTAAAGACGGGATTTTCTTCCATATTGGCATTAATCCTATAAAAACAACTCATTTGCTTGGAACACCCTATGGATTAGTAGTGCATCTCCTTCAATAATTACCTGATCCCACTGTTGCCTGATAAGTGGTTGGATGCCTTCAAACAACCCCGATAATTCTGTCTGTAGTGGAATGTTTGTATCTAATTGGTCTGCATATCTTGTCATCTTATTGCCTGCATGATCTCTTAGTATACCCTCAAAGCCAGCATAATTTGTAGTATTGGGATTTACTGAACCATCAAACTTCAATTTCACAAATCCTTGGGGTGGTGCCTTCCAAATTGCAGTATTCTTTGCTTGTGGAAACAGCCAGCTAGTGTAGTAGAAATGTGCCATTGTTGCATGAGTAAGGGTTTTTGACATGAATTGATTCAGGATGGATTGGGAAGGATTAAAAAAGGTAGGAGTTTCAAGATTTCCAAATATACCATTAGGTGATTAGGCCTAAAACACATGAAGGTTTTGTGCTTTGCCAGAACCAGGCTCCTACATTAGCAAAAGTAGCTGGGTTATCAAAATAAGGTGGAAAATGTCTCCAAACTGGCTTAAAAAAATCACAATGAAGGAAGAGGTGATCTATGGTTTTGTCACACTTGCGACAACAAGCACAATCTGGGGGTATCAATGAAGGAAGAATGGTGCATTGAAGTTAGAAATGAGTTCTCCAACGTAATGAGAATTGATGTACCAAGGATCTTGTGTATTTGATGTTGAAGAATGTGGAGATGAAGAAACATTAATAGAATCTAAAGATTTGGAGAAAGATTTTGAAGGGAAACCAATAACATATTGCAGCCTAGAATTCTAGAGAATGTCATTAAGAACAAGTTGATTTAGTAGAAATGGGATCATAAGACGTACTCAAAGCAATCTTGCAGGAGGGATGTGAAGTCTGACATGTGTTGGCTTAGGAGTATTTGATTATCAGCTAACTGGGGAACAAAGTAAAACAGTTTGCAAATTAAATGACTTGTTGCATACATCTGAAAATTGCTGACCTTGGAGATGTGCATAAGATGTAATATTGCCAATATAAATTGGTAAGATGGTGCCCCAGAGTCCAGTTGTATGATTGGAAGCTCCAGAATCTAAATACCATGCAGATAAAGGGGCTTATGAGAATGACTACCTGCAAAACCATGAAATTGGAGGCAAATGCAGTAGGGTTTTGAATCACATGTCGACTTGCTTCTGGATGATTGTGAAGATGGTGCTGAAGAACTCTTAAGTTGGATAGGAGCAATGGATGAGGGTACCTAATGAGCTATTGGGCCTTAGTTCCATGCCAGCTTTCTCCATTTGGAGACTTGTTTTGGTCCTTTGTAGTAGTTGCAGAATTTTGCCATCTTGCATTGATGTTGGAGGGTGGGAGAACTAATCTATAGAAATAAAAATAAAAATGGGAACTTTTTTTACAGCTGATTGTAACAGTTCAATCCTGCATTGTTACATTTGACTGTAACAATCAGTTCCCTTAAATTTTTTTCTTTGTGTTTTCTCAGATTCCTTTTTCTATTTAAAAAAGGCCCTTAGCAGCAAATAAAAAAAAAAAAAAATTTATACTTGTGGGCATGAGGCATTCAAAATATAAAAAAAAATGGCTAGAAACCTGCAAGAACTTGGGTGCACCTAAGCACATCAGGCGCATGCCTAAAGGTGGTGCCTCATGAAATAGTATGTAATAGCATGGAGAGAGACAGAGGAAGAGAAAGAGTTTGTAGGTAATAGTCGTGTGTCCATTGAGGATTGACCAACCATATTTTATAATGAAATTTACCCTAATCACATGCTATAAATCAACAGTAATTACAATCTAATTACAATTAGAATCAAAGAATAAAGGAATCCTAATCTCTATACATAGAAGTATATCTACAGAACAAGCTGTATAAAGCTTATCCCAGTCCCACACACGGGATATTATACATGGGCCTAGATGGGCCAAGAATAGTGTACATGGGCCTTTTTATTTCATGAGTTATCTTATATACTCCCCCTCAAATTGATGTGGGAAGATACAAAACATCAATTTGGAAGTAAGATCATCATGCCGTGGTTTAGGAAGAGGTTTGGTGAAGATATCTGCCAACTGATGATGGGAAGAAACATGAGGCAAAGTGATCTTCTCAATAACAACATGCTGACGAATGAAATGACCATCAATTTTAATGTGTTTTGTCCTTTCATGAAAAACTGGATTGTTCGCAATACGGGTGCACTGGTATTGTCCCCATACAAAAGTGTAGAAGTTCCAAAAAGGACACCCAATTCACAAAGAAGACGTCGTAGCTAAATGATTTTAGCACACTAGCAGACGACATGGCGCGATATTCTGCCTCAGCAGAGGATCTTGAAACCGTGGTTTGCTTCTTGTATTTCTAGGAAATCAGAGATTCCCCAAGAAACATGCACTAGCTAGTGGTAGATCTTCTAGTATCCGTACAGCCAGTCCAGTCAGCATCAGCATAAGCGGTTAAGTGTAGAGAAGCCCCAGAGGGGTAGAAAATACCATGATTCAGAGTGCCTTTAATATAACGGAGTATGCGCAAAGCAACAGTAAGATGAGGCTTGTGGGGATTGCTAACACTGACTAACAGTATGAACCGCATGAGAAATATCTGGCCTGGTCATAGTCAAATAGAGTAGACTATCTACAATGCGGCGGAAAATGGAAGGATCAGTCAGGGGAGAGCCATCATCCGAGCTGATCTTGCTGTTCAGTTCCATAGGCGTAGCAAAGATGTTAGCATCATCAAGTTGAGCCGAATTGACCAAATCTGTAGCATACTTCTATTGATGAATCTGAATGCCAGATTTGTTTCGAACAAACTCAAGCCCCAGGAAGTAAGTAAGAGGATTAAGATCCTTCGTTCGAAAATGGCGAGTGAGATGATGTTTGAGGGAAGTAATGCCAGCAACATCATTGCCATTGATAATCATATCATCAACATAAACCAAAAGAAATGTGTATCCCTTTGGAGTTCATCTGTGGAAGAGGGAACTATTAGAATGACTCTGGTGAAATCAAGCTTGAAGGATGGCTGCTCGAAATTTATCAAACCAAGCTCGAGGAGTCTGCTTAAGGCCATAAAGAGCTTTTTGCAATTTACAAACATGCTGTGGAGGACAAGCATACCCGGAGGTGGCTTTAAATAAGTAGTCTCACACAAGTCGCCATGAAGAAAGGCATTTTTTACATCCATTTGCCAAAGGGGCAAGTTGCGAGCTGCAACTACACAAAGGAGAGCGAACAGTGGTCATTTTAGCCACTGGTGCGAAGGTCTCCTCATAGTCAATCCCATTTTCCTGTTTACAACCCTGTGCAATTAATCTGGCTTTGTAGCGGTCAAGACTCCCATCAAAGTGAACTTTTATGGAATAGATCCATTTACTACCAATAACAGATTCATCGGCTGGGGTCGGTACCAATTTTCATGTCTTGTTTGCTTTAAGAGCAAGCAACTCCTCAGTCATAGCATCCTACTAGTATGCAATTTTCAAGGCCTGTGAATATGAGGTGGGTATAGGAGCACTATCCAAAGAAGTGAAGAGCAGGAAAGCCATATCTGTCAGGTGCAATGGAAGGACGACTAGAGCGTCGCAGAGGTAGGACACTATCAGTAGAAGAAGTATTAATACCTGAAGGTGCAGTAGGCGCCTAGGCGGCATTGGTAGAGGATCAGGAGAAGGAGGCCCCACAGGTGGAACTGTGTTGCGCCGGACATGGACATTAGTAATAGGTGGAGGAGAAGTAGTCGCAGGAAATTGTGGCAGATAAGACACAGCAACAGGATGATTATCCAAACGCAAAGAAAAGAAAGGAATGTGTTCCAAGAAGATCACATTACGAGATATTCGCATGCATTTTTTGGATTGATCGTAACACAGAAATCCCTTGTGTTCAGTACTGTAACCTAGAAAGATACATTTAGCAGCCTGTGGTGACAACTTAGTGTGCTCGGTAGGTGGAAGATGAAGGAAGCACAAGCAACCAAAAACACGTAAGTGAGAATAGGAAGGAACATGACCAACATCATGATACCATGAAATAGTATGTAATAGCATGGAGAGAGACAGAGGAAGAGAAAGAGTTTGTAGGTAATAGTCGTGTGTCCATTGATGATCGACCAACCATATTTTATAATGAAATTTACCCTAATCACATGCTATAAATCAGCAGTAATTTCAATCTAATTACATTTAGAATCAAGGAATCCTAATCTCTATACATAGAAGTATATCTACAGAACAGGCTGTATAAAGCTTAACCCAGTCCCACACGTGGGATATTCTACGTGGGCCTAGATGGGCCAAGAATAGTGTACATGGGCCTTTTTATTTCATGAGTTATCTTCTACACCTCACCCCGGAGAAGCTGAGGTGCATGACCCCTCCAGGGGGCCTGAGACACTGGTTTTGGGCATGCACGGAGAAGTTCAAAGACAATCCCATATGAGAAGTATTACAAATTCAAGGAACTAGGGAGAGAAATAAAGCATTAATGATAAAAAATGAGGCAGTGAAGGAAAACATGAAAGATTGTCGGGTTGTAGAGAACATGGCCTTACATTGGATTGAGAGAGAAGCATGACTTAGCCCTATATAGATGAGATTTGGCTTCAGATTTTGATGATGATATATTTTGTTAAATCATCACTAATTGATTTAGCCACTTGTCTGTTGTACTGCTTTCTTTCTAAATAAGCATCATCATTAAAGTAAACATCACCAAATCTGCACTTTCACAATGTTTGATTCTAATATATGTACCCATAGCCTGATACATGTACCCACACTCATGCAAAACAAAACTCTTTCCATAACTTTTATGTTTATAATTATAGCTATCTATCCATCTTCATTATTATGTTTTTTTCTTGTTATCCACGGGTATTATTTAGGTTTGTGCAGTAGGTGAGTTCCTGTTGTATTGGATGAAGGCATTATGTAAGTCTTGTTGAAATCATTCGTAAGAATCTATTTGTAATTATTGGGGCAATCTGGTTAGTGTGTAAATACTTCCACTGTTGGGACTTGGGAGATGTAACATACGATTATTTTGAGGTTGAATGAAAAAGACTTTTTTTTTCCCCTACATTCTTTCTTCTTAATTATTAGGGTTAAATATGTTGAACATGGTATCACAACCATGGTTTAGGGCTAATTGGGTTGTCAATAAAATAGTCATTCCTCCCCTCAAAGAATCAAAATCGATCAGCCTTGATCGTTGTTGCCATTGCATAGAGTAAGAATTAAGGGATTCTTGCTGGTTGAAACCCAAATCTCGAAGATTATAGGACTTGTCAAAGCAAACCTCTAAAGTCTAAACCTCTTCGGACTTGTCAAGTTATTATCCAGAGGAGTTGCAAGGGATTGGAGCCTCTTTTTTTTTTCTTTTGTCCAATTTCGCATCACAATCGTTAAAGTTGTTGAGATACGGCAGTTGAACCCATGGATGAAAATAGTTGCGTAGCGGCCGCTATATCGGCCGTCGCGGCTGCCACCACTACATTACGGCCGATTTATCGGCCGTCACACCCGTAGCGGCCGTTACGTCTGCTACGGGGCCATTACGGGTCGCTACGGCCACTATGGGGTGAGAAAAATTCCTACTTTTCAAATTTTTAAAAAATGCATAATAAGACTTATTTCTTTTCTTCTTCTCTCCAAATAACATTTCTACACAACTCTTCTACCCTTTTATGTTTAAAAGAACACCAAAAAGCATATGATCTCGCCGAATTACAATCGATACATAGAGTTCTTCTCAATGATTCTTTTCTAAGTACATCCTATTAGATACCCCCTTTGGTAGATGTATTCTTTTTCTCTAGGTACTCTTTAGTCTTGACTTCATGACATAGTTTTTTCTTTTATAAGCCTTTCATTAGTTTCTAAGTTATTTCTAAGTTAGCATAACTAAGCAACATGAACACATGTGAAAAAAATGATCATTACTATTATTTTCTATTTATACAGTGATACAGGACCTCATACAGTGAGGGGACCGCTAAGCCCCCTTACCTTAGTTACTTTTGAAAAAAAAAATACATTTTCTCTCATTTTCCAATATTCTAGATTTTCTAGAATTTTTTCATATTTTTTTGACGATTTTTCCAAATCGCACTGCTACGCCGCTACGCCGCTACGTAGCGCTCGCTACGTAGCGTTTTGGCGGCAGGCCGTTACGCCCGCAGCTACCGCTATTTTCATCCTTGGTTGAACCTCGGCCAACAATCCTAAAACCCTTTTTCCCCCTTTTCTTGTCTTCTTCCCATTTCAGCCCATTTCCTCCAAACACCAGCAGCTCCTCTTCCTTCATAACACATCCAACACCTCTCAAGCCATCAAAAACACATATTTTTTTGCGAATTTGATAGGGGAAAATCACATACAATTCTACCAAAGTTAGTATTTTGTGATTTTTTTAGATTTTTTTAAAAAATAGCTTAGAAATGATGATTGCATGCCCTTTTTTGTTGTGGATATGTTTCATTCTCTTAGATATACACATTTTGATGCTAAATCTATATATTGGAGGTTTTAGAAATGGGTTACTTTTTATGGTTGTAGTTTATTAAATTTGTGATATTCTAACTTATTTTGTTACATACATCTAAATCTATTTAATTGTATATAAATTTTATACAATTTCAAATAAGATAGCGATACAAGATGTCATGACTAAGGGAGACCGACAATTTGATTTATAGTTGGTACTAATGGAAAAAAATCGTCTTTCAGTATTTAATAGTATTATGGATTTCTTGAATATTTTTTTCAATTTTTTTTGGAATAAAAAAAATTGACACTGCGACATACCACAAATCGGGACCGATACCAATACCGTATCGGTTTTTGGGGCCAGCCGACACCGCAACCGGTACCATGATTTTGAGCCATGTGAATTACTGTTATTTTTCCGGATCTGCAATCCAAGGTTAAGGTGGATTCCAAAAAGGAAGGAGATAATTCCATTGGTTCTTCTTCTACTGGTTCCTTGCCCCAAGTAGGAACTCTAAATCCAGTTTCTAGGATTAGGGGGGAACTCTTTAATGGAAAAACTATAATGAGTGGTCATATTCAACAGAATTGGCCCTTGAGTGACCTGTGAGGTTGGGGTATATTGATGGAACCATTCCTAAGGTACCCAAGGATAATCCTAAATATGCAGATTGGAGGGCAGAAAATATGTTAATTATGAGTTGGATCTATAACTCTATTGAATGACATATTTCTTGGAGTTTCTGCTTTTGTAAGAGTGCTAAAGGATTATGGGATTCTATTAAAGGTTCCTATGTGCAAAAACGAAACCATGCTAGGATCTACCTGTCAATAAGGGATCTAGCCATTTTAAAGCAAGGAAGTATATCCTTAGGAGATTACTATGCCCAAATTCAAGGACTATGGAGAGAACTTGAACCCTATGAACCTATTCCTCTAGGCCAAGAGAAAGCCATTGATTATTGTCGTATCCATGAATTGTTGGGTGGTGTGAATCCAGAATATGAGACAGTTAGGTCATGAGTTTTAAGCCTAGATCCCCTTCCATCTATTGGGACTATTGTTGCTCTCCTTCAAGGTTGAAGAAGATTGCCGATAAGTTATGCTTGGAAAGGAACCACCATCTCCACCATCACAGGAATGATCTGCCCTTTTGATTAATGAAATAGAAAGTCGCAATAACAGTGGTTACGGTTGTAGTCGTGGCTGTGATGGTGGACGAGGGGGTCGTGGTAGTGGTCAGAACTATATTGATAGGGACAAGCTCCATTGTTCACACTGTTGGAAGAACATGCATACACATGAATATTGCTGGGATTTAGTTGGAAAGTCCCCACAATTCAATACAGCAGACAAAAAAATCAAGTGATAACATTGGTGCAAAGAAAAATGATATCATCATCATAGAAGCGCTATCCACACTGATACGAAAGCTACAGGCTCTAGAGGGCTCTACTCCTACTTCATTGTCAGGTGCAGCTGCCTATACAGAATCATCCGCTCACATTGCTTCCACGTCCTCATCTAGCCCTCTATGTGTTTTAGATTCTGGAGCTACAAATCACATGACGATTATGCATTCAGTATTCACAAATAACAATACCTCTACGCATGGCAGCATTCGTGTTGCAGATGGAAATTATACTCTAGTTCTAGGTGAAGGACCTAGTGATATTTCTCAGTACTTATCTCTCCCGAATGTCATGTTCCAAAATCCTCCCACAATGTAATTTCTGTTAGCTTTCTAACTAAATCTCATAATTGCATTGCAGTATCACGTTTTTTCCTTCCTTTTGTGTCTTTTAGGATCGGGAGATAGGATGAACAATTGGCAATGGCTGTGTGCATAACATTCTCTATGTTTTTTTTTCCGGGTTTGGAATCATTGTTAGCTTTTCAGTCATCAGGAAGCATGGAAGATATCAAGAAGTGGCACTGCCGATTAGGTCACTTGTCATTCAACATTCTTAAGAGTCTTTTTCCATTATTGAATATTAGGAGTAATTTTACTATTAATGAACTTCAGTGCGAAGTCTGTCAATTTTCAAAGACGTGAACTTCATATCTGGTTAGTGTTACCGAGAAGAATCAAGTTCCATTTGGTTTAATCCATCGTGATATTTGGTGTGCTCCTATTAATTTTATTTCTGGTCATCGATGTTTGTTTCATTTATTGATGATGCATCTAGATGTACATGGGTGTATGTGATGAAATCTTGTGATGAACTACCATCTATCTCTGAAGATTTTCATAAGATGGTAGAAAATAGATTTGATGTCAAAATGAAAATGCTAAGAATAGGTAATGGAGGAGAATACACATCAAATGCATTCCAAAACTATCTTAAAACGAATTGGATTGATTCACAAACATCTCGTGCTTACACTCTTGAACAAAATGGCATGACAGAATGTAAAAATTGTCATTTGTTGGAAGTCAAGAGAGCATTGTTGTTATAGATGAATGTTCCAAACACTTTCTCGGATGTTGTCCTCACAGCCACATTTTTCATAAATCACATGCCATCCAACACGTTAGGAGGAAAATCACCTAGACATTTTTGGATGCATTTGTTTTGGCCATATTCCTGAGCAACAAAGAGATAAATTGGATGCCAAAGCTGATTAGTGTATTTTTGTAGGATACTCAAGGACATAAAAGTGGTATAAGTGTTGTTTTCCAGGAAGGAAGGCCGAGTACTTTGTTAGTATGGATATCACTTTTTCTTCTTTTTTTTTAGAACACACCTTTCTATTCTCAAGCAGGTGTGGAGATACCAAATTCTAGTAGTCGGGCAGAGAAGCAGCCCCAAATAATATCTGATTTGCCCATCATTTACAATCAAGAATCAATCACAGATGATGTCATCATGATGAGCATCCAGAGAGAACTCCATAAAAGCCTTTAGCAGAAAAGACTCCAGAAAAGACTCCCTTTCGAGTTTATTCAAGGAAAAAACTAGCAGCATGACCATTGTTCTCAGCCGGCCCACTATCATTGAATGTCCAAGATCTAGAAATTGATACCTCATTGCATGGTGAGATTCCTAATCCAGTTGATGATCTTGATATTCCTATTGCTCTAAGAAAGGGAAAACGCTCATGTGTTACTCATCCAATTCAAAATTTTGTCATATCATTGTTCCTAACCTACATTTCGATCATTTGTGTTGCAAATGTCTACTGAATGCATACCTTCAAGAGTATCAGAAGCTTTGAAAGATCCAAGGTGGACAGCTGCAATGATGGAAGAAATGCATGCACTTGACAAAAATAATTCATGGGATATTGTTGATCTTCCCAAAGGCCAGCACGCAATAGGATGCAAGTAGATGTGACACTGAAATATAATCGTAATGGTACAATTCAGCGATATAAGGCAAGGTTAGTGGCAAAAGGACTCACTCAGTCATATGGTATGGACTACTTCGAGACATTTTCCCGTGGCAAAGTTGAATTCAGTTTGAGTTATTCTCTCTCTTGCAGCAAATATGGATTGGCCTTTATACTAGATGGATTCCAAAAATTCCTTTCTCCATGGAGATCTACAAGAAGAGGTCTACATGGAATTGCCTCCAAGAATTTCATTGAAGAATCATAGTGATAAAGTGTGTTGATTGAGAAAGGCCTTATATGGGCTAAAGTAATCTCCAGCTGCCTGGTTCAGCAGATTGAGTCAAGCTATGTTAAGGAAAGGTTACGAGAAATGTCATTCATATCACACGTTCGTGAAAATAAATAGATCATGCATTACTATCTTAATTGTGTATGTGGTTGATTTTGTTATCAATGGTATTGGTGTGGAAGAAGTAAACAGGTTAAAGACACATCTACACTTGAGCTTGAAATCAAGGATGTGAATTGTGACACTTTCTTGGGATTGAATTTGCAAGGTCAACTAAAGGAATTATGATATGGCAGTGAAAATATACTCCAGATTTGTTGGACGAAACAGGAATGCTAGGTGCAAAGCTTGTCGATACTCCAATTGAACAGAATCATGGCATTTATGATGATAGTGGAGAATTACGTCATGACATCAGCTCCTACCAAAGATTGGTTGGATGATTATTGTACTTAACCATAACTTGCCCAGATATAGCTTATGCTAGTAGTATTGCCGGCCAGTTCATGCATACTCCAAGGACATGACATTTAAATGTCGTAGATAGGATTCAGAAACATCTCAAGAAATCTCCAGGACAAGGGATCTTGTACTCCAAAGTCCAAATATTACCATTTAATGGTGGAAGGATATACTGATGTAGATTAGGCAGGTTTACAAACAGATTGAAGATCTACAACAGGCTATTGTACCATGGTAGGAGGAAACTTGGTATCCTGAAGAAGCAAAAATCAAACTGTGGTATCAAAATCTTGTGCGGAAGCAGAATATCCGACAATGGCCCTTGGAAGTTGGAACAGTTGAATTAATGTGGTGGCTGATTTTGTTATAGGAGCTGGGATTTATATACAAAGATCGTATGGTGTTGTACTCTGATAGCAATTTAGCTCGGCAAATAGCTGGAAATCCTGTCCTCCATGAACACACTAAACATTTTGAAATTGACGTTCATTTTGACCGAGAAAAGGCTGAAAGCAAGGATATCGAAGTGAGGTGTATTCATACAGATGACCAATTGGCAGATTTTCTAATAAAGGCGGTTTCAAGGGGAAAGTTGTCAAATGCATTTTTCAAGCTGGGCATAGTTGATATCTATGCTCCAGCTTGAAGGGGAGTGTTAAGATCATTCGTAAGGATCTATTTGTAATTATTGGAGCAATCTGGTTTGATTGTTTGTAATTCCAATGTTAGGGGGTGTTTTATAAATACTGAAAATATAGTTCTGTATATATTGGGAGATGTAACATATGATTATTTTGAGGTTGAATGAAGAATTTTCTCCCTGCATTCTTTCTTCTTAATTGTTAGGGTTTATTTATTAAGTTAAACAACTGTAGTAGAGGTTTCACTGGGGACTCCTATTGCTTGGTACCTGTGGAGGGTAGTATAGATATCTCTCTTTGTTAGATAAATAAATCTACAAATACAATGGCACCTTTAGACGTACCAATCATAAAGAAGAAAATGGCAACTCAAAATGTTACAGAGAGCAAGATCTTTAATGTAAATTGTGCATGTGGAGAAAACACTTGCCGAAGATTCTCGTTTTGAGTCCAATCAACAATTGAGTCTTAATTGTTGAATGATTGAGTTTGGGGGTTTGCAAATGAGGACAGAAAGAACAGAAAAGGTGATTGAATATGTTTACTTAATCTGTGTTTATTGTTTAACCAATGCAAGTCTACACATGTGTAAGTAAAGAGTGGTTGAGATAGAAGGGACGGAGTGACAAAACTTACTCATTTTGTTTTACAAATGAATGTATGTAGTAGGTGAAGAGGAGGAGGTTTGGATAAATGAGCGTCAATAATTTACGTATTCTCTTTTAATGGTTGCAAGTCAGGTAATTTAGAACACAAAGGTGGGTGAGGATATAATTGGACAATATAACATATATGCCAGAGACCTAATAATAATTAGAGTTGATTAATGTTGATGGGATTAAATCCATGAGCGTGGGAATACTGATTGATAAGGGCTATTTTGTTAGAGTTACCATTATGAGGAGGTAGACGGGTTATGCATGCAATCACTGTCAAATCTTCTTCCTGCAATGTGGAGCTCTTGTAAATTTGAGGATTTAGAAGTGTTCATTATTGTTCCTTTTAGGAATGCTTTCACTTCGACTAATAAGCTGAAGGATCTTGACATCCACTTCCATATCAGTTTGGAAAATCCTGGTGGAGGTGTAGATAGTTGTTAAAGGGTAAATTAAAGGATTAAATTCTTATTTTCCATTTCTATGTAAGTTGAAGGTTTTGAGTTTCAAATATATTCTTGAAATATGGGGTTATATATGATCTTAGTAGTGATAGTTCCTCTAGGCCAGAAGGGCATGCAACATTTGATGTATATCCAGTTATGTATGTATCCTTTATGAGAGAAGCTTGAGCTCGAGTGTGTTTAGCCTGTTGCTATACATAGAGAGGTCTTCTATGTATTTAGCACCCCTTTTATATTCGGAGGACTTTCTTTTTCTCTTTTTCCTCCTTTGGTATAGGCGTTCTATTCCTTTGCTTGTATCTTCTTAATTTTCTTATTGAGGACTTCACCTTTACTGTTAAAAGGGAAGAAAAAAAAAAGTGCTCCTATTGGGGGAGATACCTAGCTGCTAAATATGTTCACCTTTTGAAATAAAAGGAGATTGATTATCAACTGTGTCAGAAGTAGCCGCCAAAAGTCTTTTATTTACTGTACTTTTCTCCTTTTTAATAAAATGATAATGTTACCTATAAAAAAAAAAAAAAAAAAAGTAGCCGCCAAATGGCATTTTAGTAGGCTCTGCCTGGCTTCTGTCTGCTTCTGCTTCTACTACTACGCTTGTGATGGTATGATGGTACTCACGACTCACAAGAAGATTGGTTAGTTTCTTAAATCACAGATATTCGTAGAATAAAGTGATTGCCATCCTTCACTGTTCGTCACTAGGAACTGGATAATCGTGTCTAGTGTGGAAGATTATTGCTTTGTTTCATCGACCCACAACTAGTGACAGATCAATGACCAAACAGGTAAGATCGAACCTAAAACTTTGTACACCAACAGAAGATGCTCAGATAGCAAAAATGACGTGGATCTCAAACTTAGAAAGTGAGCCACTGATTTTTTAAGTGAAATTGAGGCATTATAAATGGAAGAACTGTTTTTTTTTTGAAGAAAAGAAAGCTTGTTTGAGTGGCCATATTTTGTGTATTTGGAGAGTTTAAGAGAAAACAATACACGCCAGTTTGTCCAATTGAAAAATAAAGTCGCAAGCTTCCATAAAGACGCTGCATCTTTGTACAATATTAATGATAAGGAAAAAATCTATTATTCAGCATGTCAACAAAAATTGAAATAAAGATGAGTATTAAGCCGGCCTTGAGACTCCATATTGTGATTGTGAATCTCTTGGATTAGATTGTTGATGGAGATTGCTAGATGAGATGAGGGCAGTTGGCCTATGCTCTTAACACATAATTCTTCACCTCCTTCTATGATTTCTTTTCGAGCTAAGCTTGGATTGGTTTGCTTTGAGTTGTATGGAAAAATAGGAAGTTTTAATATTTCCTCTCTTCTGAACTAGCTTGGAATGGTCGGGTATTGAGTCTCAAGGGAAGAATAGTAAGAGGAATTGGCAGATTCTCACCTTGGATTGCTCCCTGAGTCCCTTAATAATCTGAGTGAAGTTCTTATTTTTGTTGATTTTCTAAACTTGGGCTCCAAGCCATGATTGTGATTACGGGTTACTGTTTAACTTGGTTGATATCAGTGTTAATTACATGTGGTTCACAAAAGCTTTTGGGATGACTTCCTGAAGAATCATTGCAAAACTATCGTAAATTGACTCTTTAGACAGGGACCTAGTCCTTTTCATA
Organism: Cinnamomum chago; assembly: GCA_038049695.1. Classification (NCBI taxonomy): domain Eukaryota; kingdom Viridiplantae; phylum Streptophyta; class Magnoliopsida; order Laurales; family Lauraceae; genus Cinnamomum; species Cinnamomum chago. The sequence continues at coordinate 19,760,645 of CP142462.1, read as the reverse complement.
AATGAGATTCTGATCTTGTATTAGGGCATGCATTATGGTGTAGAGGGTTCTACCACATCTTGTCTAATCATTACAAAATCGGAATGTAGATATCATTTTAGGGCAAAAAATGCTTATTTTTTGGCCTTCAAAATTATTTTTCCTTCTACTTTACGCCGCTATATTTTGTCAAATAGAGACTGTTTTCTTTGTTTTTCTTGATTCATCCATAGAGTTTGGAAGTGTTTAGATTTTGATTGGTTGATCCAATGTGGATTAGCATATCATCATTCTGGAGTGTTGCCAGAGTTTTATTTTCTTATAAATCAACTCTCTGACACTTCTTTGAAATAAGGGTTACCATGTAATCTTGTCCAACTAGATGGTGTGCAGCATATAGTTACAATTGCATCCTTATTTTCTGATGTTATGAAGAATTGAAGATCCTCGATAAATGCTTGTGCAGGTGCTCTTTAGATGCACTAGTATCTAACCAAATTTTGATTTTATTATTGGTTCTCCGATTTGAATATGATATTTGCTGAGCGCAAGCCCTTAATACCCAAGATAGCTTCCAAAGCTAGAGGCTTCTCTGTTTGTTTCTTTAATCTCCCATCCATCCCTTCAACAGCTATAATTAGCAATTATTAGCTGCTTCTATCCATTCTATATCTGTTTTGGTTAGAAACGCTTGAACCATCAACATTAAGAGTCTATGGTAAAGTCTACTGTGATTTCTTGGCAGATAAACTGTTTGCCAATCTGCAAGGTGTGCTCATGCTTCTTTTTTATACCTAGCATAAAAAATCCTGTTGTGGCTTTCCACTATTTTCATGATAGAGGCCAGGACACTAGAGTTGACTGTGTAAAAAGTACATGGATTTTCGGAGCAGTTTTTTTTTTTTTTTGATAACTTTAGGAGCAGTGTTTGTTGACATTACATGTCCTCTTCAAAAGACAAATGTCTATGTTTCCAGGTTGGTATTCTTTAGACGGTCCATTGACAAATATTAGGAAATGTGCTGAACATTCACACTATCCATTTACCACCAAAACTAATTTCAATAGCAAGTATGGTAGAAAATCCTAGCAAACATGGTTGTATGCATTTTGTACATTAACTTTGCATATAATGCTTGGCTTCGTCACCTTCTCTCATGTCAATAGATTCATTAGCTACTGAAATCCATCCAAGATTTGTCTTTTGTGGATGGGGACATGCATGTTAACGCCTTGAACACCTAGCACATACTTCAGTTTTCCATATTTGCATTTCAAATAAATGAATGCACTCTAGGCTCTATGTCTATTTCGACTATAATAATGTTGATTTACTTCCTTTCTCCAAATGCATGAAAGATTGAAATGGATTGGTGAGTTTATGCCTTTTAACTCATAGTGTTGTTAGTCTCATGGTGCGATATTTTTTGGTATCTGACGGAAGCTGCAGGGTAAAAATTGATGCCTTGATGATAATATTGCAATTAGGGCTATGGCAGGGTGGCCAAAGTGGAGAAAAGCCAGCGAAATATTGTGTGATTGTCTGGTGCTATTTTTTATTGATGTATATTTTTAGAAGGTGACAATTATTCCTGTGTTTTATGTGGAGATGAATGTTGGTCAACTAAGAAATGATAAGAAGGCAAAGTACATGTGGTTGGGATGTGTGTACGAAGATGGATGTGTGGTGTAACAAGAATGGGTGAGTTCAGTTGTCATGTAACAGGAATGGATGAGTTAAGTAATGAGTATGCCAGAGAATCTATGGTTTGTTCCTATAGAAGAGAAAATCAAGGAATGTTGTGCTCAAGATGATAAGTGCATGCGTGATGGGTTTCAAAGTGTATAGAAGGAGGCCCTAGAGTAGGCCCACGATCAGCTGCCCATTGGGCTGAACCAATAGTGGGCCAGCCCACTGGGTCATGCGGCTCATGCCCATAGTTGACGTGTTGGACTTAATTCATGTTTGGCTAGCCTATTGGGCACAATGATATCCACTTTCTTTGCATAGAAAGTTTCTAATAAGTTTTCTTAGATTTGCAATTTTAGTTTATCAAATCTCTAATAAGATTTTCTAGATTTGCATCCTTAGTGTAGAAAATCCTAGGAAGATATCCTAAGTATAGCAAGATAGTTGATTGGTTTGTAATCAATGATGGATAAGAAAGAAAATCCTATATTAAAAATGGAGATTACTATGTAACGGGTGGGAGCTTGTGGATTGTATATGGAACCACTTGGGTAGGGGCTGAGTGAGAGATTGCTGTCATGCAATCACTCTCGGGTTGTGATATAGAACCTTGAAGATATTTTACTTTTCAAATGGCTAGGATTTCATTGCCCCAATCACTAGGTTACTGTTCATGAACGTGCGGGTGGATTATTATTCATCCACCCCTACCTCACTGTCTGCAGAAAAAAAAAAGAATGCATTTTGTTTTAACACATCAGGCGAAAATATACACGAAAGAAGATCTAATTTTGTTAAGGTATAATTTGGGTACAAGCACTAGGTGACTGGCAAATGACAAGTGTTTCTAGCGCCCCTTTTTACAATTGAATTGACAGCACCGAAGGCAAGAAAAAGAAAGAAAACAGAAATGACATGATTCAGAATGCGATGATGGAATTGTGAAGATAATTCTGTTAACCTCTCTGCTACATGGGAAGATCTCTTTTGAGGGGAAAGAGCTGAAAGAGGAAGCTTTCACCCCAAAACGCCCCCTGTAGAGTTTCATGGCGTGCAGATCAAAACCATTGTGAATGGAACTGATCTGGAGAATCCTGATTTAACTGAAGGTGCATGACACTGTTGTTGGTAGCACCTTTAGGCTGCAACAGGCCCCTCTTACTGTTGATTATTTTAGCTGCCTTGTCCACTAGGCCTCGATAAAGTAAAATTTTGGACATTGGTTGCTGGTATGTGCATTTTCAAAGGGTGATTTGCCCCCCTAATCCCCACTTCTAAGCTCGCTGGGAGGGAAAATGAAAATAAAGGATTTCTATCTGTCGTGTGTGGCTTTGATGAAGATGTTGATGGCGATGATGTGCAGCTGTGAAAGGATCCTTGGGATCACTTCTTTAAGGATAGAATACACGCCAGCCATATTAGGACCAAGTACTCACCTAATTATTATTCTTCTTCTTTTTCCCCTCCTCCAGACCCCACTTACCTCCATGAACTGTTACTGTGCAGTCTTCCTGTATTTTTAAATCTATGTTCTCTTCCATCATTTATTTTTTTTTAGTTTTTGAATGATAACTTTATTAGGAGGAAAGCAAAATAAAGCATAGGAGAGAGATACTGAAATCCTGAAAAACGGAAAGAGGGACAGAGCACGAAAAGTCCAAGGCTAACAGATTTAGATGGAATATCCTGTTACCCTTGGCCTTCTAGAGTTCTCTTCCCTCTTTGACCCTTGAACATACACTTTTAAGTTCTTAAAAATAATGTTTGATTGTTTCCTGTATTCTCACCAATCATTTTAGAATCCTTTGCAACTTATATATATGCAGGTATCTTAAGATCTTACGGGTAGGGCTTTGATGATGATGATGCTTTTCTTAGTTATGTTTTCCCCCCTTGTATTCTCGTTTTATGTTTGGACTCTTTATAACTTTCAAATAAATTGTACAGGGTGGTATATGTAAGAATAGTATGAAGATCAGGGTGGTATATGTAAGAATAGTATGAAGATAAATGGAAAAGTGGCATGACTCCCTCAGTTTCTAAGTCATCTCCAATTGTTGCTTTCGTTCTACATTTTGGCATTGGGTAGTGATTGGGATCCTATTTTTGGCTCTGGAACCCCTCGGTCTTTTGGTGTATCACCTCGTGTATTGTGCAGTTCTTTAAGAAAGTTAACTAAAAAAAACACCAATCTCTTTTATTTGAAAGACCGAGTCCTGAGTTTTATTTTCTTAGCAATAGTTGGTTAGTTCTCCTGAGAAGGAAAAGTGTCCAAGTCCCATGTCAACAAGCTATGGCTTCAGTTTCTTTGAACACTCTTAAATATGTTATGTTTTCCTTTGGATCTGTAGTTGAGTTGTTTGGACCTCGAATCTAGATAATGCCACTTTGTTGATCACATTCATCGCTCTTGGCATGTTTGGTTACTTTGATATGTTATTGTTGATCATCATCTGTTGGTTTCAACATTCTTAGTACTTTGGTATTTTCTGTTTTTAACACTGCTTTTGGGCCTCTGCTTATTAAAATATCTTTCTATTTGAAAAGGACTGTACAGAAACATGTATAATGACTCTAATTTTACTTTGCAGATATGTGCCATCCTTCTTACCACCACCTTTGGCAACTAAAGGAAAGGACTCCATGAAGAAGGTCTGATGGTGCTTTGTTATTATTCTTAATCATTTTACTGCAAGCTGTTTTATATTTATAGTGCATGGTGGCTTGGTTACTTTAATGGGGCTTGCTGGTTGCTTATCTTTACTTCTATGGGGCTTGCTGGATACCAATGACCACGAATGTAAATATTACCTGCAACCAGTACCATTAACTTGCCAAAAAGGTCCTCGAGATCCACTTGATTGCATAAAAGAGAAACTTTGATACTTGTCTGTCCAACATTATTTTTGTCAACATAATTCCATAATGATTCTGATAATGGATACTTACATACTTCTAAGATACACATTGGGACCAAATGGCCTATGAAATTGGGATCAGATGAGTTGAATGTGGATTCAAACAGCGAGACACGTTGAATCAAACTTTGCTTTGAAACCTGTCTTAAAGTCTATCATGTTACAACCATTTACCATCAGCCTCATGTTACAAACCATTTACCATCAGCCTAATAGTTCCTCATTCCATTCTTTAACCAGCTATATCACATTCCATTTCCACTCAAAATATCCATCTAGAACATGCCTGTAACTGTTCCTTCTAAGGCGCATTCTTTTGGCCCACAAATTACTTGAGATCATTTGAGACTCAACTCAGTCATCAAATCTATTGTATCCATTCACAAAAAACTTCATTTTATTTTGTCCGCAAAAATATCCATTTCAGCCTAGAATTTAGCTAAGTACAACTAAATAGGTTCCTTGTCACACATTAATAAAAAGGTCCAAAAACCCCACCCATCCCACGACCAAACTACGGGCCAACTCCAGCCCCAACCATCATCTGGAAATCAGTTTTGCAGTTACTCTTTAACCATTCCCTAATCCATAACAACATTAGCCCAACTGTTGGCCTAATTTGAATGGAATTCTTATTCTTTGGACACTCAGTTTTGATGTGATGCCAATGTTAAGAAAATAGCATACAATGCCCAGATTTTAAAAATGTTTCTTATTTTAAGTGCTAGAGAAAACCAGCTCAATTTTAAGAAGGAAAGGTGTTTAAAGAAAGAGTGTTGGGTTCTTTTTCATAATTCGGGAGAGATGGAGATTTCTGTGATGCATGTGACAACCCACGCTAGAAGATGAATCAGTATGGATTTAACTTTTCTGCCCAACTCTGCGGAGGAATTGCTGTTTCTTCTCCCTATGAATTCACTTCACTAGGGAGGAAAAGTTTTGGATGAAAAGACCCATTTATGCACTATTCTTTATGCATACATTTCATTTAAATATTTAAAACATGACAGAAATGCCCATGTGTAATGTTTATACATGTATTATTTACTCATCTAAAATGCTGCAAACAGATGGCCGCATGTGGGTTTTTTCTCGTTACCTCATTCCATCAGTTTTTGCACAGTCTACGTATTCCCACTATAGGACTCAGTAGAAGGTGCATGCATAAACACATTTGCTGAGTTACACTTGTGCAATTAATCCTAGAAGTGCCCTGAAAGTTTCTTGATGCCCATCAATAAGAGCTAGTGTCTCCTAAACAGTAGAGTTTGCTATCACAATCAGATCTAACACTCAATAAATGAATTTTTAAACCGAGGTCTATTAGTTTTTTTTAGCAGTACATGATTTAATGGTAAAGATTAATAATTGCCATTGTCTGCATTTCTAACATAGGGGGACTGTGCTTGATCAATGGCACAGATCAATGATCCTGGCTGTCCATATGTCTAATCATAATGCGTTGCACTTGATCAATACTCTTTGTTTCTCTTGAATCTCTTCCTGTTTTATTGTCCTCTAAAGTTGTTACTCACTTGCCTGTTTTACAAGTAATGCATATATATATATATATGTATTTATTTGAATGGTTTTTACAAGTGGTATTTAAAATGGGTTTGCTGGGTTTCTCTCTCTCTCTCTGAAAAAAGAAAGATATTCTAAAGTTATTGTAATATAACTTTCAGAAGGATGAGGAGAGGCCAAAGGAGAAGGAAAAAGGGAAGTCTCGAAATATAGATCATTTCATGGAGGAGTTAAAGCTTGAGCAAGAGCTGAGGGAGAAGCGCAATCAGGAACGTGAACAATGGCGTGAGGGGCATAATAATGAAAATTCTGCTGTAAGTAGTTGCTGATATTAGCATTTCTTCTTTACCGTGTACTTTGGAAATGACAAGGATGAATCCACTTTATCCACCATCCAGAAGTGTCCAATGCTTCACTGATGCCCCATTGTTTTCTCTGCTTTTATATTGGAAGGTGAATCCATGCTGATGATTACAATTTGTATTTCCTTAAAGTCTAAGGATGCTGTTTTACATACCTTGAAACAATAATTTTTGCTGAATGGATTCTTTTAGAAAAAGCTACATAGTTGAATCATCTGGGATTGTTGGAACTGGATTAAAATCTGTTATTCATTTATCTTTCATTTCTTCCAGAAATCATGTCTGTTCCATTCCATGTCTGATGTGAAATGTTATGGATTTGGAGGAGAAAAATCCCGCTCATTTCACTTTACAAGGGGCATCCATATGTTTCCTAATGTGTAGTTACTTGGTAATTTGTTTCATTTTGGAGATACTTATGTTTGTTATATCTCTTCAGACATTTATTTCATGGTTTATTTCCTTATTCGGTATCTAGGCACTTAAGTTTACACCTTAAACCATCAAGAATAATTTGCAAGCTTTTGCAATATCATTTTTTCTATATTGATTTTTATGTTGAAAGTACAAAATGATGGTTGTCCTGTATAATGGTGTTTTCATTCTGGACAAGGATCATTACAGGTGGGGCATCTTTAATTTTTCGCCATTAATCTGGTGGGGCTACAATGGATGGTTGGTGCTGCAATGACTTTCCCCACATCATTTGATGTAAGGCTTGTGAATGGATTATCCTGAAAATGTGGTCAACAACCAGGCCATTTGTTAGGTGATTGAGATTGATCAGTGATAAAGATTATTTGTTCCACGATACAAGCTTTGTGTACTAACTCTATATGCCAGTCATTTTCTTGAAATACCATTTTTGAGCAATTGCGCATCTACTTGACCTTATATTATAAACCTATAAATGCAATTCCAAGCTGTTTCTTTATGGGAATTTAACTCTTTTGAAACCTAAAATTTCTTCTTTATGCAGCCACTTAGCCGTTTTGATGAGCTAACGGATGATTTTGATCCAAGCGGAAAGTTTCCTGGATCATTTGATGATGCGGACCCACAAACGACGAATCTTTATGTTGGGAATCTCTCACCGCAAGTAGGGTTATGATCGTTAATATTCTTATTCATTCTTTAGTGCCACAAATTCATTGGTGCTCCAGTATTTTGGAACCCTAATGTTATATGTCCCATCCTGCTATGTTGTCTTGCATCATGTCAGGTGGATGAGAACTTTCTTCTGAGAACTTTCGGCAGGTTTGGGCCTATTGCTAGTGTGAAAATAATGTGGCCTCGGACAGAAGAGGAGCGGAGGCGACAAAGAAATTGTGGGTTTGTTGCTTTCATGAATAGAGCAGATGGACAGGCTGCAAAGGATGAGATGCAAGGTTTGCTAATTTATTTTTACTCTGAATGGTTTTCTAGTAACCTTTTTAGCTGTGTTTTAAAACTTGGTTGAGTCTTGTTCTTCCTCTCATCCCAAGACTCTCTCTCGCTCTCTCTCATGGCTTCCAACACCTTCCACACCACCCCATCAAAATCCCGAACCCTCAATCCCGCTATAGTTTCCTTCCTCACTACACTCATCAAACTCAAACACATAGTTATTAGAATCGTACGATTTGTATCCCAAATCCTAAGGAAAACAATTAGTATCTATGCAACGAATCCCATTTACAGATGAATCTTAGGATTCATCTGTGAATCTTATAATTCGATACTCATTTCATCGAATCTTATGATTCAAGCGATTTGGCTGAGCGAGAATAACTACAACCAATAAGTTAATATTAACAATCTCTTACCTTTTTTGTTCCTTTATTCTTTCTTTCTTTTTGTGTTTTTACTTTTAAAAGGTTATTTAGTAGTTAACAAATCCTCTTAAGAATTTTTGCGGCTTTTGGGAGGTTTTAGAAATGTATAAAAGTGTTTGACTGTACGTATTTAGCTTGTTTATATCTTTTCTGTTTTTTTTTTTTTTTCTTGATGATCACTTTCTTAACTTTAAGAGATATCCTGCTGTGTAAGATTGATGGTTTGAATTTTTAGTTTTAGTTTTATATTTTGATTTAAAGATAACAAAAAATAAATAAATAATGATACCTTAAACTTATTTAACTATTTACACTTATCATTTATTATATATTAATATATGTCATGATGTTCTTGACATAATTGTATGATAGACTTATTTGTCATTGTATTTATACTACTATAAATGGGAAAATGGATGGTTATGAATAACTACTTTTTTTTTCCTCTCAAATTTTAATTATTTTTATTTTTATTAGAAATATAAAAAATCCTACAATTCGTGATACGTTTCATGATTCGATTTGATTCATCGGTATGAACGATTTGCAATACGATTCCGATTTTCAAAACTATGCCCAAACCCTCATTCCCTCTCTAGTTTCTTCGGCCATGCCTTCCGAAAGACTTTAGTGGAAAATTGTTGCTTCTTCCGTGATTCCACTCTCCTCCTCATTCTTTTATTGAAAACCCATCTTCCGAATCCCAATAATAAAAACCCATCTCTCAATAATAAAAACCCAATTCCCCTCATTCAATCTCTCCTCCCCACCCCTCTTCTGTAAAAGAAAAAATAAGGTTGGGAGAGACCGAGTTTCACCCAACTCCGCCAACTCGACCAGATTTGCTGAGCTGGGGCTTGGTCCGAGTTTTAAATCACGTATTTCTACCTATACTGTGAAAAGGTATCACTTTTGAAGTCTGGATTATCAACTTCCATGAACAAAGCTATGCTGATGCCTGTATGGGAGTTTTGATGCGGGTGATTTTGTTGACCCTTGTGGGCCTACCTTTGCTCGATTCAAGATACTCATATAAGATGTCTCCAAAAACTTGGAACAGGCCTAAATTTTACTCCACTCTGAGTAATATACATGGTTAAATTCATCAATGCCAACCGTGTCTCTCTCCAAAAGGAGTGGCATTTTGGGCCATAGCAATTCATTTGGGAACTGATATGAATGGCTTGAATCAAACATAGGTTGATATGAGCGTCTACAAAAACCATCCACATGGAAATTCCCTGTGGATGTCAGCGAAGGAACTTTTCTCATTAATTTTATTATTATGCAGGCTGCCTGGTATCTACTAGAACACGAGAAGAAAGCTAAGAATTCCATCTTCCCATTTCCCAAAACAATGATGCAATTTTGCACATTTAAAGAAAGTGGATGAGACCATATCATACTTCCTGATCCATCCTACATGTTCCTTCAGAAAAAAGGCTGGTCTACATGGCAGCCGATCACTTGCCCAACTTGTATCAGAGAGAGAGAGAGAGAGAGAGAGAGAGAGAGATGAATGCCATTACGGAAAAAAAGAGGCTGCCACCTTCTTAATCAGAAAAAAAGTGGCTGCCGCCTTCTTCTTCTTGTTCCCCATTTCCATCATCTTCTTTCTTCTTGTTCATCTTCTTCTCCTCCTTAATGGCAAAAAAAGCGGCTACTGCCTTCTTCTTCTTGTTCCCCTTTTCCATCTTCTTCTTTCTTCTTGTTCATCTTCGTCTCCTAGATGAATGCCATTACGGAAAAAAGCGGCTGCCTTTTTCTTCCTCTTGTTCCCCTTTTCCATCATCTTCTTTCTTCTTGTTCATCTTCTTCTCCTCCTAATGGGAAAAAAGCGGCTACTGCCTTCTGTCTTGTTCCCTTTTTCCATCTTCTTCTTTCTTCTTGTTCATCTTCGTCTTCTCCTCTCATTTTCTTTTTCCTGCTTCCTTTTCTTCTTCCTCTCCTCCTCTCCTTCCATCTTTTTCTTTACTAATGGGAAAAAAACATTGTTTTCTAGCATTTTACAATATTTTGGATTTTTGGATATTTTTTCAATTTTTTTGGGGTAAAAAAACATTCACTTTGCAATGCGATGCCATGTTGTATCGGTTTTTGGGGTTGGCTGCAACTGCAACCTACTGTGATTTTCATCCATGGTTTACATGATATGGATCACCCGATGGATGATTGACATGCAGCCACACCCATGTCATGTGACCATGAATAGACAGAGCTAGAATAGACCTCTGTATTGGCTTTACAGAGCTCCAGGTTAATCTACTTATATTTTCTTAATGACATGTTTATCTTCGTTGATGTGGATTTATTGAATTATTTTTAGATGCCTGTTTAGTGCGGCGAGCCCCCAAGTAAATAATCTTTTATGTTCCAGGGGTTGTTGTTTATGAGTATGAGTTGAAAATTGGGTGGGGTAAGTCTGTGTCTCTTCCATCACAGGCTCTACCAGCTCCTCCACCAGGACAAATGGCAATCAGAAGTAAAGAGGTTGGTGAATGCACAATGTTGTAATACCGTCATCTTTTATCTTTTTTATTTTTATTTTGCTTATTCTTTGCACTTATATTTCTTTACCACTTTCAAGGAGAATTTCCTAGTTATATTCCGACTACTTTTCTCACACATCTTATCATGAATAGTGAATTTCATAAAATAGCAACTAAAGCATATACAATGTGATAATGGACAGGGTGGTACTGTGATCTTGTCTGGACCTGATGGACCACCAGTTGCTTCAGTGACGAGCCAAAGTTCTGAGTTGGTAGGTGCCTGAAACTATTTGGGTCTCTGATTTACTATTATTGTTATTTTAATCTCTTATTTTTGTGCACTGGTTCTGTCTATCATTATCTTCTTTATTGAAGCCTTACCCTGGCTGGGTTTGCTTACTGTTTTTGCCTGTCTATTCTCCATTTTCCAAAATATAGTCATGAAGAGTGCTGTGCAATCTATTCTATTTTTATTTATGGAAAAAGGTGACTGCATTCATTACTCAAAAAAACTGTACAGTATTTAGGGTATACTGAACACAACCAAAAACGAAAGAACAGCCAACCCAAAAGATGGGCGCTGAGGCACCAAAAAAAAAAGAAACGGAAAAAAGCCAAGGCCCCATATCAGAAAGATGAAGACAAATTAAATATGAACAGAAATTAACAGCTCTAATCTATGAACACCCTCTTTAGCTAGCTGGTCCACTTTCTCATCGGCTGTGCACTTTGTATGTTGGATGGATACATTTAATGTACTGGACAGCTCTATCACCTCTTCAATTAGATCAGCTAGGCACCATGGGGGATTGGTAGATTTGGAAGCCCACCAAATAACGCAGTCCGATTCTCCTTCCACAAGAAGACGCTGAGGACTCAATCGAGAAGCTTTGCGAAGCCCAATGTTTTAAGGCTAACAATTCAGCTTCGTTTATAGAGCAAAGGCCGGCTGGCCCAAAGTAGGACAACAGAATGCATCCCTCCTCATTGTGAATAACACTCCCACACCAGTCCTTGGATTCCCGAAAGTGCTTCCATCAAAATTAAGCTTAGAAGCTCCTGGAGGAGGAGGTCGCCATCTAGTAGAAATTAAGCTGTTCAATCTATTCTTCTGTCAGCATTTCAATCTTGTTGTCCTGACTGCCAATACACTGGTCTTATCAGAAGTTGTTTATGCTGTGGAGTACGATTCTCTTATATTTGACCTCAAAAGTTGCACCTGAAATGATAGTGGTATGAAGAGGAGGTTTGGCCTTGTTTGGGCCCATAAAGCTAAATTGTTGTTTATAAAGCTAAATTGTTGTTTAAACATTTATTACAAGGAGTTGTGCACTGTTGTTTCATTTCCTGAACATTGTGTTGGCATAGTATCATTTGCGAAGACCTGGTTACCCTACTGTAAGATCTTTGCTCAAGGTCAGGTAGATGATGACTTATGCTTATTGAAGTCTAAGGTAAATCCATTTCATTTATTTGTTTCTCAAAAGTCACTTCCAAATGATGATCCCTAGGTATCAAGGTTTGCTGGAGGCTTTAAAATGTTTATCATTTGGATGAGTCTGTGTCACTCATTAGTGTTTGTCCTTTAGGTAAAGCTGTATGAATCATAGCAGTTTCCTAGTACAGTTGGAAGGTGCTCAGTCTGGCAACCACAAGGGTTGTGGGTTCAAATCATGTTACCATTCCAAAGAAAAAAAAAAAAAAAAAAGAAGGGAGAGAGGGAGGGAGGGTGGCTATTATACTACCATCGCCAAACTTGGATTGCTCTGATATTCAACTTATCTGGGTTGTACTGTAAGTCTTTTAGATTTCTATGTTGTAAGCACTCCCATATATCTTACCGTGTCTTCTTTGCTGAAGGATTCTTTACTTTTTAACCCTTAGCACCTGAAAATGATGAGTTTGGCGATGTCAGCATAACTGTGCATTTGTAATGTACATCATTTATGTCGACAAATGATTTTAGGTGTTATTTTGTGGAGGAACATCACAGCCTAATTTTTCTCATTTAACATGGATCTGAAGGGAGTCAAAATGTACTTTTACTCTAGTACAGTTATAGATAAAAGTTCCCTTGAATCAGAAGTCACCTATTATGATTTGGTTTCAGGCCACCATCCCTCCAATTTTCTCCGATACCCCTTCAGACCAATTGCAAAGTATTTTTCAATCATCTTTGTGCATTGAGAGTTGAGTAAACTCAGTGTGCTCCCTTGAGAAATTTCTCTTAGATTGCACAATCCAGTTTGATTTATCAACCAAAGTAGACCCTTATTCCTCAGTTTTGTGGTAAGATTGCTATCATGCCGTGCGGAAACTTTTGTGGCCAAATTACCAAATAGAGTTTGCAGTGCTTACACTAGTTAACATTCGTAGCATGCGGGCAAGAGACTTTTTGGATTGTTAATGTCTTTCCTTTGGAGATTCTCTCCCATGATATTGAGTATAGTTGCCTTATCAAAGGCTACAAATCTGGCTCATCAATCTAATTACAATCTAATACTAATGAAAGAATATTTAAAGAAGGAAGAAAAATGTACAATTGTTTGACCAAATCAAACGTGATTGGATAGCACCATTTTGGGCCTGAATTTGAGTCGACCCTTACAAGTGGGCCTGAGCCATCTTGTATTTGAAACCCACCCACCCACCCCAAAAAAAAAAAAATTTGATGCCGGGGAATCCACAAGCATCAATTTGCTAACCAAGAACTGATTACGAGGTCACGGAAGCCCCTTTGTGAGGATATCGGCATTTTGAAGATTAGAAGAGATGTGAGGAAAGCTAATCACATCACGCTTGTATTCATCTCGTTTAAAATGATAATCAATCTCTATGTGTTTGGTGCGTTTGTGGAAAACTGGATTGACAATAATACGAATTGCACTAGTATTGTATGCATAGAGTGATGTGGCACTATCAGCAGGAAATTTGAGATTCGAAAGCAAACCGCAAAGCCAAAGAATTTCTGAACAAGCAGCAGACATGGCACGATACTCAGCTTCGGTGGAAGATTTTGAGACCTTATCTTATTTCTTACATTTCCACGAAATCAGGTTATCACCCAAAACACACCGATCCAAAAACATGTAGATCATCATAAGACGGTGTAGTTTTGTATAATCGATAAAAAGGACTCATTTTCTAAAGAGAAAGAGGGTAATTGATTTATAAGATGGACAGCAGTGCTGAGAGCTTCTGTCAAAACACGTGTAGGAACATAGGATTAAATAAGAAGAGATTGAGTAACATCAAGGAGATGTCTATTTTTCCTTTCAGCGACCCCATTTTGCTGAGGGGTATAAGGACAAGATTTTTGAGAAATTATTCCTTTTTGTTGTAAAAAAGTTTGAAACTCTGTTGAAACATATTCACCTCCCGAATCAGAACGGAAAACTTTATTGCAAGTGGAAAATTGATTATCATCATATGCTAAAAACATCTTGAAAACATTAAAGACATCAGCTTTAGAATGCAGAAAATAGACCTATGTAAATCGACTATAATCATCAATAAATGTCACAAAATATTTATAATGTGCATGAGACAGATGAGGAGCAATACCCCAAACATCACTATGAACTAAATCAAAACACTGAATGCTATTAGAGGTAGAGACAGAAAATGGAAGAGTCTTACTTTTTCCCATCTTACATGTAGCACAATCAAAAGAAACAAACTTAGAAAAGCCTATTGAGTTCAACAATCCAGAATTAACCATGTGAGACATAGTTTTAAAATTAGGATGTCTAAGCCTACTATGCCACAATTGACAATTATTTTGAGCAGAAAAACAAAAATCATTTGCTGATTTATTCCCAAGTAAAGTAGATAGATCAAGAGAAAATAAGCGTCCATGTTTAGGCCCCCTCGCGATCTCCTTCCCTGACACCTGGTCCTATACAACACAACCAGAGGAAGAAAAGTAAACATTACAGTTGTTTTCAACGAGTTGTCCAACTGAAAGAAAGTTTGAAATTAAATTGGGGGCAGTGATAAACATTCTTTAAGGGCACGATACTAGAAATATCTCCAATAGCAGTGATAGGAAGACGTCCGCCATCGGCTGTTTGAACATGAGTATTGCCAGTATATTTTGTCAAGCTAGAATGTTGTACACTTGAATGAGTCATGTGATTTGATGCTCCGGAATCAAGATACCAAATGGAAGAAGGGGTTTTAGATTTACCTGTGATGCCAAGTGTAGAAAATGCATTGATGACCATTTGTTGAACTAATTTAGGAGTGAGTGCAGTTGAAGAAGAACCAGGCTGTGGGGGCACAAATGTGGATGTAGCATCAGCAGTAGAATAGTCTATCTTGGAAACATAGGCATTGGGAGTCTAAGGTTGTGGACGGCAGCAACATTTAGTAATGATGCGTCCTTCTTCTTGCAGTAATTACAAAATTTCTGGTTGCATTGTGTTGCGAGGTGTCCATATTTTTTGCAACAGTAGCATTGGACTTTGCTCATATCCCGAGTCTGCGGAGTCAGAGAAGACTGAGTGGTCGGAGAAGACTAAGAAGTCTGAAGAGACTGAGTGTTTCCTTTAGCAGAGTATGCAATAGTATAAGTCTCAGTGTGCTGTTGTTCCAGATGGGCTTTTGTGTGAATACATTGTTCTTCTCACAGAAGCTCATTTAAACAAACATCTAAGGATGGTAATGGGCTCCGGCTCAGCAGAGACGAT
This sequence comes from Cinnamomum chago, assembly GCA_038049695.1. Classification (NCBI taxonomy): domain Eukaryota; kingdom Viridiplantae; phylum Streptophyta; class Magnoliopsida; order Laurales; family Lauraceae; genus Cinnamomum; species Cinnamomum chago. Next base: position 19,745,175 of record CP142462.1, on the reverse strand, counting down.
GTTACAGCCTCGTATTTAGGACGTAATTTCATTAAAAATTGGTCCATGTGACTTGAGGCTTGAAGGTCTTGTATAGTTTTAAGAACATTGTTAGGAACAGAAGCATATTTAATTCCATCTTATTCACTCCACAAATTGCGGAAACCTGAATAGTAGTCTTGAATGGACAAGGGGCCTTGACTGTATTCTGCAATTTCACACTCAAGTTGAAATTGTCGTGCAAAATTATCTTGATGATAAATTGTCATTAAGTAAACCCCACATCTCCTTGGAGGTCGTATAGGGCTTGAAGTTCAAAATTAGATGAGGTTCCACAGACCCTAAGAATCCATGTTTTAATTTTTGCATCTTTTGTATTCCAAGTAGAAATCTTTTTTTCATCCTCTGTAGGCTTTGGATCATAACCAGAAACAAATCCCCATAATTCCTTGGCCTCAAGATATAATTGAAATTGAAAAGCCCATGTTGGATAATTTTTACCATTAAATCGAATCAAATTAACTTTTAGCTTCCTCCATTTTTAAGATGGTAGTGGCACAAATGTACTAACTGAAATATCCAGCAACGATGATTGAAAAAAAGAAAAAGAAAAAAAAAACCCTCTTAAACCAGTCAAACTGATGATGTACGATGACAAAAATGAGGCCTTTTCAACATACATACAGAAGCAAGGATGCAATGATCCGATGATGTTATATACAGATCACTGATGGAAATCCAAGACAGAACAAAAAAGAACCAAAACAAAACCCTAAAAAAGCTTCGAACGACTAAGAATTTTACACAAAAGCCTCAACATGGGCCCCACTTATGGATCTGAACAATAATCAGATCACAGATCTGAGTAATATCCCTATTCCTTCTTCGACTGGAACAAGTTTGATCTAAATCCAGTGTAGATCCAAGATTCTGGACAGTCTTGATCAAAACCTGTATAAGATTTTGAAAAATCACAAGAATTATCGAAAGACTAACCTGGTAGTTTCGAAAAATTCTGAAAAAATCACCAAAAACATCAGAAGACCTAGATGACCTTCGCTGGAATGGTCGCTAAAGATGCCGTGATGATCACAGGTGGGCCACAGTAGATCTGAGGCTATCGCAGATCCTAAATGAATGACGATCTCTAGAAACAGATCCTCAATCTGTTTTTCTTCACGAGAGAGAGTGGTTTCTCTCTGATTAACTCCTTCGATGATTTCTAAGACTGAAAATCAAAGCTCTGATACCATAACATTCGTAGCATGCAGGCAAGAGACTTTTTGGATTATAAATTTGTGTCTTTCCTTTGGAGATTCTCTCCCATTATATTGAGTACATATGCCTTATCAAAGGCTACAAATTTGGCTCATCAATCTAATTACAATCTAATACTAATGAAAGAATATTTAAAGAAGGAAGAAAATTGTACTATTGTTTGACCAAATCAAACCATTTTGGGCCTGAATTTGAGTCGACCCTTACAAGTGGGCCTGATGGACTTGAGCCATCTTGTATTTGACACTAGTTACTCCAGCTAAAGTAAGAGGTGGTATGGGTCAGAGTAAACATCTAAAGTAAGAGGTGATATGGGCCAGAGTAAACATCTGACTGAAGTACATGACAATTAGCTCGTGTAGCCCATATTTGAAAACTTCTAAGCTCATATGACAGCCAAAGGAGTGCAAAGTTGACATGGTGTGGTTGGAGGTTTTGTATCACCACTACTGACTTTTGTCCTCCTTTAGGCTTTTTATGCGGAGCGGGGTACTAGACACAGGGCGGGTAGAGAAGGAGAGACGAGAGATGGGAGGGTGGAAGGGATATTGTCGTGCTTTCGCCTGAAAGTTGGCCTTACGCCAAATTCCCCATCACGGGCGAGGAAGAAGAGATAACTCTGGGATACCACAAGCACTCATAAAATTTTCATTCAATCATTAACTTCAGAGGCAAAAGGCTTTACAATGCTTATATATGAGGGAAAAAAACCTAGATCTCAATCATCTAATAATCCTACAATTGAGATTAAAACATCTCACTTAACTAAGTAAAGGGCATAAATAAATGAAAATAACTCTAAACAAGATAAGGATAGCTAGGCTGGGCCCAAAGGCCGGTCGACCCATGGGGGACCATTGATCTGTCCTGCATCAGCTTTGTGCCATTTGTCTCTTGTTGTGTACTTAATTGAGCCTTTTTAGAGCTTATGTGGAATAGATAAACAGTCTTTGGTTTCTATTTTTTTGGGTCAACTCTCCATCTTCAATTTTCATTTGACCATGCATGTTGTTGGCATCTGGATATGGGTTCTCAGGTGCTTACTCCAAATGTTCCTGATATAATGGTTGTTCCACCTGAAGATGATCACCTTCGCCATGTTATTGACACAATGGCTCTGCATGTTCTTGATGGAGGATGTGCTTTTGAGCAAGCCATAATGGAAAGAGGCCGTGGAAATCCACTTTTTAACTTCTTATTTGAGCTTGCTTCAAAGGAGCATACATACTATGTATGGAGGCTGTACTCCTTTGCTCAGGTATGTCACGTTAGGCTGCTACCATTCATGGTCCTGATTTCTGTTAGCGATTACAGTGATTTTGGAGTGAATTTCAGTGCATGTTTGCCTAAAGTTTTGTACATATCACTATGCTTACACTTCCTTATGTTGTGGAAAATGTAGGGTGATACACTACAGAGGTGGCGGACAGAACCTTTCATAATGATAACAGGAAGTGGGAGGTAATTACTTGTTCTCACTTCCCAAGCTCCTTTTTAAAAATACCTACATGATTCAAAAACTCAAACCTGACCCAGTTTGATGACCGTGTTTTCTGAATTAATCAACTATTCTGCCTTAAGTTTTTAATTAAAATTCTATAATAGTAGAAACTGGTTGCCAATCTAAAACCAAAAGTTGGCAGTCTAGTTGTATCCACTAAAAAAACTCATGGGTGTAAACAGCGTTGGAAAATTCTAGGTCAACTCAGTACTACGCCTACTCTCTCATTTGGAGGTGGGTTTCATTTTTTTCTTCCCCTTATTTTCTTGATTTCTTGAAATGGATATTTTTGATATCTTGGATTGGAAATTTGGGTTCTTTGATTTCTTGAAAGAGGTTTTACAATGATTAAAGAAGATATCCAATGGTGATTTAGAGTTGGGTTCATAGTTGCGAATATCGTTTGTTTTTTTGGGACAATATTCCCGACAAACTTCACTTTGCCAACTATAACGAAACAAAACAGCCCTTAGAAAATTTCGCTCCTAATTTTGCCCAATTTCGGCTGAATTAGGCATTTCGGCCAATTTGGGCAGATCTCATCTGAAATTTGACAAAATGCCCAATTTCGGACACATTCATTTTATAAAAGGAGGCTGATTGAAATACCCTAACCTTAAAAACCCTCTTAAAAATGAATGAGAGAGAGAGAGAGAGAGAGTAGCTGTCTCCGTTCTTTCTTTTTCTTTCATTCATTCCTTCCCTAGAGTCATCATCAACAAAAGGGGGGAAAGTTCCCATGCCTTTTATGAAGTGTACGGGTGGCCCACTTGGCTCCTTTTGTTTTCTCTGTTCTTTTTTTTTTTTTCCAACTGTTGGGCTACAATTGAAGAAATAATAGTAAGGCCCACCTCATTGAAAATTCGATCCACTCATTGGGGGCCTCACTTTATTTGAGACCTAAATTGAAATTAAATAAAACTTTACTTAAAATAAATAAATCTCAAATCAAATTTCTTCATATATATAAATATACTTTTATATTTTTCAGAAATGTTTTACCAAAAATTCCAAATTGGCCGAAACATTTCATTTAGAGGCCAAACCGAAATGGTGACAAACGAATTTCACAACTAGGGTGGGTTTCATCTTCTTCTTTTCCTTTTTTTTTTTTTTGTTGAAACGAGTCTTCTTGTTCTCTTGGATTGGAAATTGGGATATCTTTGATTTCTTGAAAGGGGTTTTGCATTGAGGGAAGATCTCCTATGCTATGAAAGATGGTGTTGTGGAGGTGGGTTTCATCATCCTCTCGGTTTTTTTTTTTTTTTTGGAAGTTAGTTTTCTTGATCTCTTTGATTAGGAATTGGCTTGATTTCTAGAAAAGGGTTTTGCATTGATTGGAAAAGATCTCATGGATGGTGTTTTTGATGTGGGTATGGGTTTCATTATCTTCTTGTTCCCTTTTTTACCTTGTTTTCTTGAAATGAGTTTTCTTTCCCTTGGATTGGCAATTGGGCTATCTTTTATTTCTTGAATGGGATTTTGCATTGATTGAAAAAGAATTCTTATGCTATGAGAGATGATGCTTTGGATGTAGGTTTTCTTGATCTCTTGAAATAGGTTTTCTTGATCTCTTGGGTTGGGATTGAGGTTTTTTTTTATTTATTTTTTATTTTTTATTTCTTAAAAGGTTTTTTGCATGGATTGAAAAACTCATATACCATTAGAGATGGTGTTTTGGAGGTGGGTTTCATCTCCCTTTTCGTTCTTTTAAAAAAATAAAATAAAATGGGCTTTCTTCATGTCTTGGGTTGGGGTTGGGTTTTCTTTGATTTCTTGAAATGGGTTTTGTTGCTCTTAATATGAGGGTGTTGAGAGAGACAAGGTGATGGAGAAAAAAGAATTTTGTAGAGGTTGCCATTGTTATGACTCTAATTCATGACGGAGAGACCGTAGAATGGTATAATGTGAGGCAGTGAAAGGAATCCAATCACCAAAGCACAAAAAAGAGTTTATATATATAGAGTTCTGATCCAGTGCACGAGTCGCGCACTGGATCAGTGTCTGCACCTCAATGTGGGGCAGATCGAAAGATCTCGCTGGGCCCTTCATCTTTGAAAAAAATCAGCCCTGGCCCTACCTAAACACTATCGTCTCCATCAGGACTCCACAAATTTAACGTTGTACAGTCCATTCGGATGGATACGCAGTGGATCCAATGGTCCAATCCATTCGGATGGGCGCAAACCTGGGACATGTGAAATTCGGGGGTGGGGGTGGTTGTGTGGTCCATCATGCGGGGCCCACCCCTGGTGCGCAAGATGCTCACCTGATAACCATTCTATATATATGTATATGCACACACATATAAACACATATCTACCTTGCAAGAAAGGCTCATAAGGAAGATGAAGAGATATATGGTGATTGCAAATATACTCTCGATTTTGCTGTGATTACCCAATATTCATGTTTTTCAATTGCAAGTTTGCAACATATGGGCTATGGGCAATTTTGTCGATAAAAATCACGAGGCCCTCTATTGACAATAATGTTTAAAATTTTAGTGTTTCTGCTGTCAAAAACGTGTTTAAAGGGTTTTTCCCTGTAAAATTCTGTGATGTGGGGTGTTTTTGTCAGCAACCCTGAGCTGATCTTGTGAATTTCAGCTTCTCGGTGACAATGTAAACATTGAAACCTGATATTGCAATTTTGTTTTCGCTGCTTGAAAACCGGACTCCTCCCAGCCCTCGTTTTCTTCTCCTGGCAATGGCAGTTGGCGTGCTGGAGTGGCGGTTGTCCCAGTCACCTTTTATTTCCTCTGTGCTCATTTATGCCGCCAAAACGAGATGACCCCTCTCGTCTCTGCAACTAGAATTGCAGCAGCTGTGACCCACCTGAGATCTGAGATGAATGAGTTCTCTCTCCTTTTTTTTTTTGATGAGTAACAAGGACTTTCATTAAAAAAGGACAGAGAACCAACCACCAACTGGGTATTGAGAAGGTATAAAAGCATTATACCTTCAACAAGAGAAACCCAAAAACAAGGAGATAAACAAAAAATTACAACATAGTGGCAACAAACAGAATCTTCCTGTCCACCCCTTTCTTGGCCAAAAAGCGTATGCAAAATTGTTGGCCGTCCGGCCGACATGATGAAACTCAACATCCATTGAAGAAGATAAAACCTTTATCTCTTCTAACCAGATCCTCTGTTGAATCAGAAGCCGGAGACCATTACCAGATCTGGCCCAATCTGTGTTGCCTAACTGGGTTGGTGACCTTCTTTGTCTTTCCCTAACTTCTCTTGTTGAATCCAATGAATAACACAATTGGAGAAAAACCCACTTTGGTTTTCTTCATTACTTCTCCACATCTTGCTCTCAAACCCATCCAAAAACCATCTTTCAATGGTTTCCACAACACCCATTTCGCAATTCCTCCTCTTTTTGCCTGAACCCACTGCAGAAATCTAAAAATCCGATCATTGAAACAACTTCTTTGTGAAGATTCAGCCAAGAAACCCATTCACCACTCTCCATCCTTTGAAGGAGAGAGGAGGCGGGGGGGGGGGGGGGTGGGGTTGGGTTGCTTCCATAAGAGGGAGGACTTCCTTGTACTAATTGCAGTCGATGGCAGGCCGTGGTTTAATCAACTGTTGCAGCAGAATAAGAAATTGGGGAAGAAGTTGAAGTTCGCACAATCATTGTGCTTGGGTTCGCATCTCCCACACACCCGCGCAAACCAAAAAAACCCTACCCACCTACCCACCCAAAATATATATAAAGCCGTGGTGTAGTTTGAGTAGAATTCTTTAGTCGACACCAGCTTTATGGCGTAAGGCTCTGATGATTGTAAAGAAGGTGACACATGAGTGGAACACTTTGCTCAGTAGTCACTCAGGTTGAGTGACTAGTATAAAACTTGTATTGTAAAAAAAAAAAATGTTCTGCAGGATTTGGCTGGGCAACCTAATATGATTGTACTGGAATTCTCAAACTAAGCATTGAATCATGAATACGCAGGTAAGGTCCAAGGGATACTGAGTTGAATCAGATAGATACCACAGGATCGAATGTCCGGGAGAAACTCTGCAAATCCAAGAAATTGAATGTCCAAGATGGAGACTACACCAGCAAATTGGCTGAACCAAAAATAGCCTAAAATATCTTCGTAGGAATGCCTAAGGATTCCATAAAGTAAACTGTTAAATCTCCTATGAGAGGCAACCAATAGTATGAAGTTTGATTGCAGATTTGCTTGCTGTAGTGCACCCCACTAGCTGATGTCTCTAATCTGTCGATTGTAGCTTCTGTGCAAAGCAACAATGGAATGTCTTGTATTACTGATTTGAGATTGGGTCTAATTATCTGGAAGATATAGATGCGAAGATCCTGAGTCAAAAAGGAAGTATCAACTCTTTAAGTGATGGCTTAGGATTTTGACGAACAGGTACAAGTAGGAATAGGTTTTTTTAGATGTAGCTGTAGTGATTGAAATCCCCAGAAAGATAGGGTATTTGTAGTTATTGACGAAGGCAAAAAAAACATGCCCACTGTACCCAAAAAATGCCTAAATCCTAGAGGAGGGGCTTCTCCCCTTTTGTTTACTTCATAAGGGGTAAGTAAACCCGTTCTGCAACTGAGACAAAAAGGAATCAAATAGTCTCCTTGCAGAATCCAGTTGTCTGAATTACTTTGATGATTGAGACAGGACTGATGCAGGACGTGGGTATCCAAGGATCACCTAGTCGCAATTAAAAGGCTAAATCCTAGTTTGACAATGTATATACGGAGTCGATTAGCAGCCACACTTGTGGCTGTTTTGTTTCTTTCAATGATATGGGTTCATTGTTTAATAACTCTTATGGAAACAACAAATCTCAAAGTGCTATATAGAGCCTTTTCATTCAATCACCATTACAAATCCAAACACACAGTAAAGATACCCACTGTTTTCCGGACCGTTAATGCAAATAAATCATTTTAATAGTGGATGCAGTAATGAAGAGAAACGTGTATGCTCTGATCTTGTTTTTAGATCTCAAACCAGCTGCTAGAAGTGTGTATCTCTCATTCTTTTGTTGCTCAAAACCTCACAAGATTCAGCCGAGACGTCCGGATCTTGCCCAAATCTAGATTGCCCTAGATTAAAAAGAACAAGGGTTGCTTTCAACCATTTTGCAGACTCACCCGAGATGTGTCTTTTTTTTTTTTTTTTTTGAAGTTAGGGGGTGGGTTTGGTTGGTCTTGTGTTTTCTGCTAAATTGGGATTCTGTAGCGCTACACAAACGTACCCTAAAGAGTTTGCCATCCCATTAGCGGTCGTTTCCACATGTTGTAAAAAAAAAAAAAATGTGTTAATTAGTCATAATCGGGGGACGAGGCGGGCCAGGGGGGCAACACTTGAAGCCACTCGAAAGTAGGCATGTCAACATACACATAGTAGTGTGTGTGTCTCTCTCTCTCTCTCTATATATATATATATATATATATATATATATATATGAGAGATGCTCCTATGAGAGCATCTCTCACCTTACTATGAGAAATAAGGTGGGGGCCCTCACATCCAAATCCAATGCCAACAACTTAAATGTGAGGGCCCCCACCTTATCTCTCATAGTAAGGTAAGAGATGCTCTCATAGGAGCATCTCCCTATATATATGGGAAATTCTCAAAAACTCCCCTATCTCAAAAAGGGAGTTTCTGCCCCTATCTATTAGCCAATGAATTAAGAGAATCTATAAAATATCCACAGTTTTAGGAGAATTTTTAGAAGAATGGATAAGTGTACCATTGATGACACGTGTCACACTTTCATTGGCCAAAAGAGGGGCGTTTTTTTTTTTTTTTTTTTGTGAAAAACGGCAGGGGAGTTTTGTAGTGTAACTCATATATATATATATATATATATATATATATATATATGGGAAATGTTCAAGTGCATCCATCCCTCACCATAGGGTGAGGGCGCTTTCCCTTTTTTGCACATGAATCCCCTTTTGTACTTCACCCTATGTACTTGAAATCCCTATTTTATACATGAAAATTTTCATTTATGGAAGCATCCCTCACCCTATGGTGAGGGATAGATGCACTTGAACATTTCCCGATATATATATACACACACACATATACACACGCGCCCGCACACCAAAATACCCCTCTCAACATACTCATAGTAGTAATACTAGCAATACTAGCAACACTTGAACCCACTCGAAAGTAGGCCTGTCAATTCAGCCTGGCCCTCAAAAGGCATGTAAAATGAGGGCTTTTGTTTTCCCTAGAAAGTTAGAGGGCCAGGTTGGACTTAGTTTTTGAAGGCCCACTATTTTGATGGTTGATCTTGATCTTGGACAATACTCTGCCCTCCTATTTATCTTCTTAAACACACACAAGTAATACTAGCAATGAAGGCATGGGCTTAAATAAAAATAAGAATATATTAAGATGTATATATTTCTTTACAATATTAATGGAAAGAAAATAAATCTAAAATAAACAAATATAGTATTTATCTGAAGTAATATATATATATATATTGAAGATGGTGACTTATAATTCTATTGCTCGAAAAAACTATACAGCATAAGAGAAAAATACTGAACTCAAAGGGCCCCAAACAAATTTCCAAAACAAAAAGGATGGAGCTAAGCCCAAAGAAGCGGCCAACAACCCAAAATTAACAAACTACACAGAAATATACTACTCTGTTCTAAGAACTCCCTCTTTGGCGAGCCTATTCGCTTCATTATTGACCGAGCACTTCATATGGTGGAAAGAAGTGTTGAAATCCCCCGAGATCTGGATAACCTCTTCAATGATATCCACAAGGTACCAAGGGGGGTTTGAAGTTTGGGATGCCCACTAAATTGGGCAAAAGAGTCCCCTTCAACAAGTAGCCGATGAGGATAAAGATTAGCTGCTTCTCGATATTTTGAGAGCTAACAATTCAGCTTTGTTGATGGAACAGATTCCGGTAGGGCCCGAGTAAGAAAGAAGGGTAATACCTTCCTCATTACGAATAACACCCCCCACACCTGCTAGACCCAGATTACCCAAAGTACTACCATCAAAATTAAGCTTTAAGGCATCTGGAGGGGGAGGGCACCATTTAGGAGAGACTCGCATATGGTGAGGGTTAGAGAAAGCTACTTGCTTCCAATTATGAATAATGGAATCCATCGAGATCCCTTTGAAAATAGGAAGAGTAGAAACCCAAAGAGCCACGGAGTACTTCTCTTTCTCTACTAATTTGCTAACATCAAATGACTTTCCTTCGTAGCATCTCAAGTTTCTCTCTTTCCAAATGGACCAAATAGTCGCCAAGAAAGACACCTTCCACATGATCCTTCCCCTCTTGGATCCCAAGCCCAGAAGTTATATATATATTGATTATATTAGCTATGATTATATTTGAATTAATATTAAGGTAGAAACAGTCAGAAAAAAACTTATTAAGTTAAAATAGTATTCATCTCATCTCTTAGTAAGTTACTAAAATGTAAAATCATATAACCAATTTTTAAAAATGTATATAAAAATTGTTATATTCTTTAAGATTTTATAAATTCTGATCTGTGTTGCTATTATTAAAAAAAGACAACTCTATTTAAATGTAAAATGAATAAAAAAAAATTTAAATTGAAGAAATATGAATCCCGGTAATGCCAGATTAAATGTAGGAAATTGGAACAAAAAACATAATGTCATGTGAATCCCAGAGAATTTGGTATCTTAAGTCTTACTCATTTTTAAAATTATATATGGGAGATGCTCCTATGAGGGATGCTCTCACATTACTATGAGAGATAAGGTGGGCGGCCTCACATCCATATACGATGCCAACGACTTAAACATGAGAGTCCCCACCTTATCTCTCATAGTAAGGTGAATATATATATATATATATATATATATCAACTTTATCTAAAAGGAAATAAAGTATTACATAAACTACAAACCAAAAATGAATTTAAATGAGAGAACTTTTAATGGTGTCCAACTTTGATATATCTAGACCTCATATACCTACCAATTGATGATAGCTTGAGTTTTAAGCATTTTTAAAAATATAGATATAAAAATTTATTCAAAAGGATTAAAAAGATATAGCTAACTTACATAAACTACAAGTGAAAAATGTATTTAGAATTAAGTAAATCAAAATTATTAAAATAAAATGAAATAAATAATATATTTATGAATTTTAAAATGATTAAGGCTCTCCTAAGCTCAAGCTTAGGATAAGGTAAGCTCAAGTGTGTGGTGGGGCCCACTTGGGGACCTACATGGGGATGGGGGTGGGGGGGATTTCAAGGACTCCCTGAGATGTTCCTCTCTGCAAAAAAGCAGCCCCAACCGTAATTTCTATCATCTCTGTATGGGCCTAAAAGTTTAATAGTCAATAGTCTATTCGGATCGATGCATAGTCGATCCAACGGTCCAATAATTTCGGATTTGACCAAAATTTGGTGGACATGTGCAGTTTAAAGGGGTCATGTGTTTAGTCCATTTGGATGGACCAACGGTGGGCCCCACAAGCATGATCTTATGAGATTAACCTAAGCTTGAGCTTAGGAGAGCCTTACTCTTTTAAAATTATCTTTAAAGTTCATTTAGATGACTAAACTAGGATTATATAACCTATATCCAACCCATTTTTAAAATAGGTCACATAATCCGGCTTGCTGACTCAACCTACTTTTAGTGGCTCTCTAATATGTTTATTTGATACCATTAAAAAAAAATGTTTATTTGACTCAAATCTAATTGAAGGCTGTTTAAAATTTAAATAAAGACCAAAAGAAAATGTATTAAGCGTGAAGGGATGGAGAAAAATGTATATTAATAATTGCTTCATGATTAGTTGGGCCTACAATTATAATGACAATAAATGGAGTAATTAGCAAAGGGTCAAAATCTATTGTGTGGAGTCAAAATCAATTAGAGATTGATTTCAATTGAAATCAGTCTCTATCATATATATATATATATATATATATATATATATATATAAGGGGAGGGCTCTCCCGAGCTATAGCTGAGGGAACCATCAGCTGGAGTGTGTGGTCTCCACGTGTGGCAAACAGAAAAAAAACATGGACTCCAGGGCCCGCTCAAAAATTTCACATTTCCCCCAACCGGCTTCAAACTAAACCCAATCCAAAACTTTTGCTCTGCAACTCTCACTGAACGTCTCTCTCTTGCTGCAGCTCTCCCTCTCTCGTCTCTGCCTCTCAACTTGTGTCATCTCTCCCGGGCGTCATCTCTCTCGTTTTAGATCTCCCTCACGACGCCTCTTCCTCTCGACGTCATTGTGTCGAGCTGCAATCTCTGTGTCCTCTCCCAATCTATGTCCTCACTGCAATCTTCATCTTCCTCCTTTTATCATTTTGATTTTTCTGCTCTTTCCTTTTGAATTGCATGAAACCCTAGTTTTGATGATGAGATTGTGAGATTCTTTGCTTTCCTACTTGTACGCAAAACCTAGGAAGTGCATTTGGCAGCATTTTTTTAGGGTTTTGTTTCAGTTTAATCCCACAAGGCTTTGTGCTTTCCGTTTACCAATAGTTGGTTTTTTGTGATTTCGGTTTACCAATAGGTAGAGCCAATTGATCGGAAGGGGACTCTCATGAAGCTTCGCTTCATACAAGTGACAGGAAGAGATAGAAACACGGGCCATGTAGTAGAGATTTCTCGTGACACTTTTTCGATCCTTTATAAATGCGATTGCCATTACCCACCATCTCATGCTTTAGATGGTGGATTTTGGTCCCTGTCACAGCTAGTATTGACGACTCTCTCTCTCTCTCTCTGAAAATCGATCGAGGCACATAATGGGAAGATTTGAATGTAGATTAGGAGAATTTGAGATATCAAGCTATCAAATGATCCTATTAATTTTAATTCCACAAATCTTAATCACTATACTTTATGTAGGTTTTCGGTGATGAAATCCTTAATCACTCTTTCTCTTGTTTGTCCCCTAATATCTTAATTTGAAGATCTCAGTGTTAATGGGCTTAAATCTTGTATCAGAAAGAAGATGGTTTCATCTTAGAATGCAAGGAGATATTATACCCAGATAGCAAAATGTAGCGGTTGTAAGCACAACCAGTTCCTATTATTCAAGTCAACTGGGTTGAACCTTTGTAGGGATCACATATAAGGATTTTTTTAAGGGGGAGTTTTTGCAGTCTCAACCAATTACTTTGCAACTATGAATGTCATTATCTTTAAAAAAAAAAAAAAAAAACTTTGAATGTCATTCTCCACTAAACATGGTTGCTGATACTAATGAGATGAGTGTAAGCTGCCTGTTTCATTGTGACATCCCGTCAAACAAGCTGTTTCATAAAATGAATTGGGTACAAGATGTCTCACTGTAAGTTCTTTTACTGCTTTTGATTGCAACTTGGATCGCTGCCCTTGATGGTCAGAGGCAGATCCTACAAATTCAAGGTCTGTCCAACACGTTCACCGGTCCACTAGTGGGCCCCACTGTCAGTAGGCTACATATGATTTTTCTAGATAAATCTTCATTGCAATTGAGCGGCATCTAAGAACCCATAGAATTGCAATTTCATACCAGGAAAAGAGGAACTAATAGAAGTGGGATCGGTTTTTGCATAAACACAGTGATGCTTGCATAAATGACAATGTGACATCTTCCTAAGAACCCACAGAATTTCAAAATCCATTCATTGATGTCTTTGACAACAAATAATTCGTAAGAAACAGAATTTTAAACCCCACAGAATTCCTAAGAACTCGCAGAATTGCAGCTGGCACCTTCAGTTTTGCAGCCGGCACCTTCTCATCTGTAGTGGGATACTTGTGTTTGACGGTGATGCTGTCGATGAGGGTGGATTTGACGAATTGATGGAGGTGGGGGGAGAGCTTGGCCCAGTGTCCAGTGATCTTCTTGCGGAGGAGGACGGTGGAGAGTTGCCTGATGTTGGGGGGTCTTGGACGAGGGTCCTTCGACAAATGCTTTATCTGCTCCTCTGTTTGTCGCCTCGCGTGGTAGTCTGACATAAAAAACTGTATCAATAGCAACTCCAGCGACTAAGCCATCTCTCTCTCTACTTCGATTTGATTTGATTTTCTTTCATTTTCGCTTAGTTTCACTCTCGCTTATGTTTGGTCGCGCGTTCCACGGTAGGGCCAAGATGGTCGCGCAACTCGACACAATGACGTCGAGAGACTGAGGCGTCGTGAGGGAGATCTGGAGCGAGAGAGATGACATGAGTTGAGAGGCAGAGGAGAGAGAGAGAGCTGCAGCAAGAGAGAGGCGTTCAATGAGTTGCAGAGCAAAAGAGTTTTGGATTGGATTGAGTTTGAAGCAGAAAGGGGGAAATGTGAAATTTTTGAGCGGGCCCTGGAGTCCACGTTTTTTTGTTTGCCACACGTGGAGACCACACACTCCAGCTGATGGTTCCCTCAACTGTAGCTCAGGAGAGCCCTCCCCTATATATAAATAGTGCGCAGAAAATTTTCTCAGCTATTCTCCTCTTATATTTATTAATATATATAAAAGCAAAACACCATTAAGGGTTCCTTATATTTAGGAACTCTTTCTCCTCTTAGGTGTTTTATTAGATGGATTGATGGATGGACTAGCCATTATCAACTCTTCTTTTTTCTGATCATTTCTATACAGTTCTCTACATATGTGGTATGTAAGTGGTAGAACAAAGCAAAGAAGGTAGGCCCAATGTCTGGAAGTAACATGCCATACTCGAACATGTATGTAATGATAAAGAAGATGAGGTGTTAGCATCCCAATCCAGACGCAACTAAGGTGGCTGTGAATGTTCATTTGACAGTTGGCTCTATGCCTAGTAGCAGTTTAGGGGAAAAAACTTAAAATTTGGTTTTATTGTTTTTGGGCCTTGAGCCTGGCCTGGCCTGGCTCGCAAGGGTAGCGTAGGGGCCTAGGTAGTGCAAGCCGTCCAAGGGCTTTGGCCCACCTTACATGTCATGGTAGGGTAAGGAATTCCTCGGGCCTGACCCTTCGACAACTCCACTCGAACTAGACTTGAGTCGAAGTCTAAATCCCATCCCCACCTCGAACCAAACAAACCCACTATGAAACCCTCCCCTAATGGGAGCAGGTTGGGTGGGCCACCATACTTGTTATCTGCCATCTCATTCGTGCTTCTTTACACAACTTGGTAAGTGACAAACTTAGAATCGTTGGAAAATTGTTATATCCTCTTAGAGGGAGTGCCCTATACTTATTATTAATGATCACAATGTACAATTACATGAATACCTTTAGGTCATTTGTTTGCAGTCATTTGCATTTGTAAATGATTCCCATACATAATAGTTACATGTCATCACATTTGTTTGCGCTTATTTACACGTGATGCATGAATGAGGTGTGAAAATGGTGTAATTAATGACATTTACACACCAAGAACTTCACGCCTGAATAGGTGTGAAAATTTTCACACCTTCTCCAAAAAGGCGCCAATACACTTTTTACAAGGTGATTGGATTCTTGTGGGGCCCATCAACCACTTTTTTCTCATTCCTATGGGCCCAATGTTTGTAATGTTTGTAATCCAAATTGTTCACTTTGTTTATTGAATTAATAAACACCAAGATCTTGAAGCTGATCATCTTAAATGTTCATAGATTTTTAGTAATTTGTGAAAAAGTCCCAACCTATAGATCTAATTTTCTGCACTTCTAATGGACTTCCAATTCGTGATCCAAATAGTTCAATATTCTTTTATTAATGGTAAATATCAGGTTATATATTTTCATATCTTAATTCTTCATGGTTTTTGAGAAACTTGTTGAAAACATCCAAAAAATTACCATACATCTAAAATTGTTGAATGGGCTCATTTGCTCATGCGAAAATGGTGATTTTGACAAACATGGTAATGTGTTTCACATGTGTAACATTTGTATAAGTAGCATTTTACATATGTAAAATCCATATTCCTATCACATGTAAATGGCAAATGACCCACGAAGGAACATTTTAAAGGATATGTACAATGGTAATTAGGAAGAACTAATTAACAGGTAGTTATTGAAAAGAAAATCCCAAGTCTTGAAACGTACATTTTTTAAATCTAATTTTGCGGAGAACATCATTCCATTGAAGATGACACGGTTCAGACATAAATTGGCCGAGAACTGGAACTGCATAGGTGATATCTGGTTGAGTCATGCTGAGATAAATAAGACTGCCAACTAATGTCCTGTTAAGAGAAGGATTAGAAGTAGGCTCCCCACTGTTCTTTAAGATTTTATATGTCATTTAGCTCTGTGGGGGTATCAAATGGTTTTGCATATGTCATTCAAGCCATGTCAATGAGATCCTTTGTATATATATGCTGAGAAAGAAAGATACTGGTAGTAGTAGGAGTGACTTCCAAACCAAGGAAATAGGTAAGGTGCTCCAAATCTTTAATGTGAAAAGATGATATCAATATTTATTTCAAGGAAAGAATGCCTGACTTATCATTTCCAAAAATCAAAATATCATCAACATACATCAGAAGTATAGTGAGGCCCTTGAAAGATTGTCAAAGAAATAATGAGTGGCGGCGCCGGCAATTGCTCTATTTAAACCCATATTTGAGAATTGTAGAGAATTTTTTTTGAAATCATGTATGTGGAGCCTGTTTGAGCCCCCATATAAAGATTGGCTAAGTTGACAAACATACATAGCATTTGGAACTGGATAGCCGGGAAGTGGTCATATATGCTCTTTCCTCAAGATCTCCATGTAAGAATGCATTTTAAATATCTAGTTGGAAAATGGGCCAAGATTTAGTAGTGGCAAGTGCCAAAATTGTTCTTACTGTTATTAGTTTTGCAGATGGAACAAATGTCTCGTTGTAATCAATACTGTACTCTTGTTGATATTCAAGTTTCAAGACTTGCATTTGATTTCAACTTTATTGTGTAAACTCATTTACAAATAATAATAATAATAATAAGTTTGACCTTTGAAGGGCAAGGTACTACATCTGATGTGTGATTGTCATGGAGAGTCTTCAACTCCTCATTCATAGTAACCTGCCATCACTTATGCTGCCTTCTTATAAGAGTTAGAATATAAATCAAATTTAAAGAAGCAAGGAGGGATGCAGAATGAAATCCATAGCGCGGTCAGAGGGCATAATAGTTTTGAGATGAGCAATGGAGTGACATGGCAGCAGTATCACAGAGAGGATCCTGTGGCATACCTGTAGAAGCTTATGAGGAAGAGTCATGAGGAGACAGTTGATTTATTTTTCCTTTTTTTTTGGATAAACCACACCTTTGAATCGTGCAGGTGATGACAAATCAGAAATTGAATCATTCGACGGAGAGGAATTGATGGATGAGTTAGAGACTATAGGCATAAAGGGTTGGGACATGACAAATGTAGATGGAGATAGAGAAGTATGTAAGGGAATATTGTATAAAAAGATAATGTTTCTCGACCAACGTAATTAATTTGTATGAAGAATGAGGATCATAACAAACAAAGTCTTTCTGTCCATCTCTATACCAAAAAAAAAGTGCACCAAATGGATTGACTAGCATATCATAACAAACAAATTATTTCTGTCTATCTCTATACCCAAGAAAAGTGCATCGAATGGATTGACTAGTAAGTTTAGTTTGCTCAGTTGGAGGTAGCAAGACAAAACACGCACAGGTGAAAGAATGAAGCTGTTATAATTTGGATGACGGTGAAGAAGACGAAAGTAAGGAGATTGGTTCGACAAATTTGGATATAATTGTGATTAATGACATGCTAACTGCTTCAACCCAAACGGATGCAGGCATAGCTGAATCTAATAGTACTGTAGTGTGAACAGTTTGAAATTGTGTTGATGTTTATGCTTTGCTACCCCATTTCGTTAAGTATGAGGACAAGAGTAATTGGTAGTAATTCCTTTTTTTTACACGTATGACTGAAAATCTTTTCACATGTATTCTCCCTGAGTTGGAGCATAATGTTTTGATACATGTAAAAAAATTATTTTCAATCATGTTTACAAATTGTTGAAATATGCACTGAGATTTGGGACGTGAAAAAATATACCCATATATAACAACTATAATCATCAAGTATAATATAATGTTTGTATCCTATCCTAGATATGGTAGGAGACATTCAAACATCAGTATGCACTAATCCAAACAACCAGAAGCATTATGAGTGATAATAGGAAAAGGAAAGGTTTTCCCTTTCCCCTTGTGAGAAATGGTGCGAGAGAATTGGGAAACAGTAAATCTTTTATTGACAAACAACCAGAATTCAACATAAATAACAATTTATTAATGTTTGGATTTCCGAATTTCCTATGCCACAGAGGTAAATCATCATTGTGAATTGTCAAAAGATTCAAATGAAGACAAAAGCGAAGAAACAAATAATATATGATGTGGAATCAAAGTTACGGCAAATAATCTTCCGCTTCTATGCCCCATCCCAACTGTTTTCTAGTTGCTTGGTCCTGTATTAGGCGCCACCCATCCGGAGATAAAAATACAGACTAGTTGGTGTCAATAAGTTGGCCAATAGATAGAAAATTATGAGATTAAGAAGGAACAACAAGAACATCATGTAAAGCAACAGAAGAAAAATGACAATCCTTAATACCGAAAATATCCATTTCTTTTAGCATCAGCAGTACAAACACAAGTTGTTCGAGTATATGGCTTAAAATTGGACGAATTTGGTGCACATAGTCATGTGATCTGATGCATTAGAGTCAAGATACCACGTCGCTGAAGGAGAGACATTACCAGAGAATCCTATGGTGGATAGAGCCTACACAATCTATTGCGAGGCTTAGGACTAAGAGTAGCAGGTACAGGAGCAGTAGTGTTTGTAGGTTGAGATGACTGAGTTGGGGCATTAATATCAATGGTGATGTGATATGCTTGAGCATTACAATTTTGGGACAACCAGCAATTAGATAGCCGAGTATTTTGCAATAGTTATGAATTTTCATTTTTTACATCGGTTAGCAAAATGACCATTTTTTTTTCCTTGAAATTATAGTGTACTTTGTCAGTGGTATTGCTCGCTTGTTTTCTGGTACAGAGGCATGTAAGGCTATGAAGAGTACTGATTCTAGTCCACTGCCAGAGGATGATGTTTCTGAGCATATGACATCTCTATAAGAATAGTCCCTCTAGATAACTACTTGTGAATTAGTTCTTCCTAATCTATTCTTATATAAATCCTTCCTTTAAACCCTTAAGGGTATTCATGTAATTTTACATTGTGAACATTAATATGGATAAAGGGCACTCCCTCTAAGAGGGGATGACAATTTTACAGCAATTCTAAGTTTGTCATGTATCAAAGCCATTCGTTGGTTCATGTTGTCTGCAACAATCTCGATCTAAATCGGAGTTCCCTGGTTAAGGGATTAGTTCCGATCTAGTGACCAGATGTCTAGATAAGAGCACTTCCAACTACAGTGTCAGTAGCTGAACAGAGTTCATATCATCAAACTCTCTATCTATCTCTCTTTACACACCCTTTGGTCTAGCATTTCAGAAAATAGCCAAAAAACTAATATTGTTGACTCCAAAAGACCGGACTTTGGACTTCGAATGGCTAAACCAAAGGAAATAAAAGATCCAATTTGAGAGAAGAAATCTCACATTGCTTCTACGACAACTCTCTTCACAGGAAGCACAGTTGAGATGATCTCATACCTCCCAAATTGCTCTCAAAAATAATTTCCTAACTCCATAGTTTTACGAGGGTTGTTGCCTTTAACAGGTTTACAAATAGGGGTTTTATTTTGGAATTTCTTTTGCCAATTATTTTGAGAAGACCATTTGGTACTTTTTTGTTGTTGTTCCTTATATTAAATCTCAAAATCAGTTATAAATTTTTTTAATGGTAAAATCACTTAAATACATTCGATTGGTTTGTTTCACACATATTTGCTTTTAGTGTGCTATTTCACAAATAAAGAGTAAATTGTGCATATATTTGACTTTCTTTTATATATAATTGTTGTATCTATGTTTATTTATCTATTAAGTTTAATTATTAGGAAATTGTGGAATTCAGTCTTAACTTGGTGAGTTGGTGTACATGAACTGGTTTTTGGTGAGTTACTCAGTTTTGGTCAAGAACTATTTCCACCTTGTAACTGAGATTTTCCTTGTTTATGATGTTCTACTTTGTTGTGATGCATCATTTAGATGGATACCACCCTCTCTACCATCTATCAAGAGCCCAGAGCATGAGAAAGAAAGTAGTACTACGTTTGCTGCAGGAAGAAGCAGGGTAAGTTTTCCTTCTCTTAGAAAAGTTTAATATCCTATGTTACCTGAAGGTCCTGAACCCTTAAATCACAGGTGGTTTCTATGTCGAGGTCCATGTTGGATATGGCTCAGCTCTATATTAAAAACTGATATAAATTTTAAAGACAGTTGAAAATTGAGTAAAAACTATGTTGTTGAGCCCGTAGATGGTGGCAAGGTTCTTAGTGCTGCAATTGCGAGATTGTACTTTTGTTCCCTGCCATCTGTAAAAGGAAGTGTAAAACTTATATAGTAGTGTTTTTAGTAAAAATAAGATTATTTTCCAGTCCTTTTCCTAAACTTTTGGGGTCAAGTGAATCATTTACTCAGGTGACTTACCTTGTTTGAGTACAATGAGAACTTCCTATTGTGGACAACTTAATTCCTGTTCCATAAAATGGATCAATTATTAAGCAATTTCATCATTAACTTAAAGAATGCATTTGGCTATGTTTCAATTGCCTCTTCAAGTGCTTTCCTTGTTTTCTGGATTTTCAATGTGAAAACCTAATAATCAAAAGAGGATTCTTCTCATTTCCAAAATGGCAAGAGTCCATATGGAACCTAAAGCATGGTCATTGAAGGAACTTTGTTTTCACTTCTTTTCTCCTTGTAAACCTTTTGCTAGCGTGTGGACTTGGAGCGCACTCTTACAGATTCACAACGGGATGAATTTGAAGATATGTTACGGGCTCTGACTTTGGAGCGGAGCCAGATAAAGGAAGCCATGGGTTTTTCCTTGGATAATGCTGATGCAGCTGAAGAGGTAATGCTGATGTCATAGTTTGAACTGATTTCTCTCACTTTGGAAGAAATTATTCTAGGTTTTATTTTTATCTTTATTTTTATTTTCAAATTGTTCTAGGTGTCACCATATTTAGGTGGGTTTTAGACCATATTTGGGTGGGTTTCAGCCCTAATTAGTCCTGATATGGTTTTCTCATATTTTTGTTGGACAAAAACCAGATTCTGAAAGAATGGCCAGATTTAGTCCAATAATAAATATTAATCTGATCTGGGTGATATTTAATCCCATCATCATTCAAGGCGTCAGATCTTGGTCAACAGTGTACTTTTATGATATGAATTAAAGAGGCTCGACAAACATATAATCCAAGTGGGTGAACTTCTGTTGTGTCCCTGGTTTCATATGGACATTTTTCATGTGCATGAAAGTGGAATGATTCAGTTACATCAACAGTGTTACAGTTTTTGGCACTGTCTAGCAAATTTGCACTGCAGTAACCCACTTCTAAACACAGATCTCTGTATTAACCTTACCCCACGAATTCTTGCTCAAGTGTCATGCAGTTTGGGTTAAAGTGGTCTTCTTGAATTCTATTCTGTCATTTGATGAACACTCGAACCAAATTGAATATGAATCTAATCTCGAGTGATGTTTGGTCTATATCCATCAATCACACCTGGAGGATTTGATCCAACTATCTTCTCTTGATGAGAAATCAGCCCTCAAGTGTAGACTCGTTGTACTGTGGCAGTTCTTTTTTTTTTTTTTTTAATTTCTTTTGAGTGTGAGAAATTATCATTTTTAACCATTTTTTCCTTTGATTCTTTGATGGTATCGATTCTTTGAAGTATGATACTTAGGCACTTCAAAATGAAATACAAACACATACTGTATTGTATCTGATACTTAAGGTTTATGTGTAGAGGCCATCCCCCTGCTATATCAATGGTGTGTGCTTTCCATATGCATCCCATATTTGAGCTTCATATCCCTATTTTTTTAATTAATCTTATTTGTTGAATAGTATCAAAGAACTCAAAAGAAATTGAGAGGGCTCTAAAATTGGGTTTCTTTAAAGGATATACTAAGTTCATGTCCGTTACGTATCTGCAGGTAGTTGAGGTTCTTACTGAATCCTTGACACTAAAAGAAACACCGATACCAACCAAAGTTGCTAGACTTATGCTTGTCTCTGATATACTTCACAACAGTAGTGCTCCCGTAAAGAATGCTTCGGCTTATCGTACGAAATTTGAAGCTACCTTACCTGACATAATGGAGAGCTTCAATGACTTGTATCGCAGTATCACTGGAAGGATCACGGCTGAGGCCCTCAAAGTAAGTTCACACCTCAAAGTATAAAAACCTGTACTTGGCATTTGTTGCTGGGTTTTGTCAGAATAAAATATACAGTGAACAATTGAGCATTTTATTTGACTCAACCAACTATAAATGTTGAGTTTGCTTTTGGGTGACCAACATTGTGTGTATGCTGAACCCTGTGGTGGAAGACACCACAAAAAATCTCCCCATCAGCTGCTTTCATAGGGGTGGATTATTTGGTAGTCATTACTTCATTTTCATCGGATGCATATGATTGTCTGTTGGGGGAGATATTGAGTAGATGGTCGAAGGCTAGGCCTAGCAAATGAAAGGCTTGTGTTAATGTTATTGAAAGGTTGTTTCCACCTATGCTATTGTTTGGTCAAGCAAAAGAATTTTAATCTTTTCACTTTCTGCATCATCTGGCAGTAAGATACCTCTTTTTTTTCTTTTTCTTTTTTTGATAGAAATAAGATACCTCTTTTACTAGTCAGTTTCTATAAAATTTCAGTGACTTGATTTTTCTATGTTTGGATACTCTAGGAACGTGTTCTGAAGGTTCTCCAAGTGTGGTCAGACTGGTTTCTCTTTTCAGATGCATATGTGAATGGACTGCGTGCAACTTTTCTTCGATCGAGTAACTCAGGTGTAATCCCATTTTACTCCATATGTGGAGATGCACTGGAAATTGAAAAGAAAACCAGCTCTGAAGATGCCACTGATGGAGGTAAGCTCAACCAAGATGCTGCATTAGCAATGGGGAAAGGGGCAGCTATGAAGGAGTTGCTAAATCTTCCCCTAGCTGAGCTGGAAAGACGCTGCAGACATAATGGGCTCTCTCTCTGTGGCGGTAGGGAGATGATGGTTGCCAGATTGCTTAGTCTGGAAGAGGCAGAAAATCAGAGCAGATATGAGCGAGAGGATGATATGAAGTATGGACAAAGCCATTCCAACTCCATTAAGTACTCAAGAGATGAAAGCATCTGGAATGCAAGTAATGCCGGTAGTAGACAGAACGAGCTTGGACTGGAACCATCAGGGTCATCGGGATGGAATCGATATGGGGATGAAGTGGCAAAATCACAAGATAAAGGTTTTGCTGCACCTTTGGCTCAAACCATCACAATTCCACAACCTGAACTGAAAGCCTTCTCAAAGACAAGAAAATTTGATCCTGTTTTACCTGCTTCTAAATGGGCTCGTGAGGATGATGGTACTGATGATGAAAGAAAAGATGCTCATGGTCTGGGTTTGAGCTATTCATCATCTGGAAGTGAAAATGCTGGTGATGGTCGAGGCAAGGCCGATGAGCAGGAGGTGGGCACTGACACAACTGTTCCTACTTATCCGGACAGTAGCACGAGTGAAGAACACAGGTTGTAACATATTTCAAGTCTAATGGAAATCTTATGATGCATTTGGATGTACCCTAAGCCAAAGTCATAGTTGTCATCATCATCATCATCGTCGCCTTATCCCATCAATCTGGGTTAGGCATAATGAATTCATTCCTCTTATTTAGCTCACACTTTAATTCACTATGGGCGTGAATATTAACCTAGAATGCATGGCTATTCAGCCCACATTGTTTGGAGCAGTGCAGGAATCAGAGTAACAGGGGAGGGATTATGTCTTCAAATCTTCATTTCGGTCACCACCTTGGTACATGAGCTAGCTAAGTTGCACCAAGTCTCAACTGATATGCATGACGTTCAGCCGAGTCCTAGTGACTTGATAGCCTGTTTTGAAACCAATGACTCAACGAAATTGACTTGGACCTCGCCGAGTTTCAAAACCTTGGTTGGGATACTGTGTTCCTGTGTTTTCCACCCCATACAAATTAAAGGGGTGTGAGTTTGACTGTTGACTCGAAGTAACAGAAAATCATCTTAGTTCTGATATATAAAAATGTAGCTGGAATATTGTCCTGACTCTAGAATTGGGGATTAACTGAGCTTTTGTTCTACAGGCAAAAGTTACGGCGTCTAGAGGTGTCTGTGATAGAGTACCGCGAGACTCTTGAAGAGCGGGGCATCAGAAGCTCAGAGGAAATTGAACGGAAAGTTGCAAGTTACCGTAGACGTCTGCAATCGGAATTTGGTCTATCTGATTCTGCTGAAGATGTTCGAGGGAACAAGCATGTTGATCGTAAGTCAAAACTAGTTGCATGTTGTCAGAAACCCTTAAATTTTAAATCAACAGAGTATTTTCGGGAACCCTTAAATTTTAAATCAACGGAAAATTGCATCTTTCTCCTTTACTCTATGTTACTTACTATATGGAGAGCCCCAACATTGCTATGTTTTTGCCTTATGCTAAATAGTTGAAAACTGAAATTATATTATATTTACATCTTGCAATATTAGGCATATCTGAACAATCTTGACAGTGGTTGGGTGAATGGGATCTATAATGATCCTTATCCCAATTATTGCCTAGTTAATGGATGTTATCATGATTCTTGACTCAATTAAGCCATCAACAAAACTTGAGACAGTATTATTGCATGAGGTTTGATTGTGTGTAGTCAATTAAATTTGGCCATATGTGCAAGCTCATATAGTTTCTAATTTTGAAATTGTAGAGCGGACATCTCTAGAGAGGAAGGATAAACATGATGAAAGCCGTGATTCTTCACGGAAGCGGCATCGTAGCCATAGTGGAAGTCGTAGTCCACAGCGCAAGTCATCAATCAGAGACAGGGATAGGGACACTGATGGGGACAGGGACCGAGACAGACACCGTGATAGAGCCCGTGAGGGAGACAGTAGAAGGGGGAAGGAACGTGTGAAGAGTGGGAGTAGGGAGAGGGATGACCATGACAAGTCCAGAGAGAGGGACAGGGACAGGAGGAGAAAGGAAAAGTGAGTTCATGGCCTCAGGCACAACTGTCTAAAGAAAAGACACTGACATCTTCGTCGGATGCATTTGCTATTCATATGCTCTCATAGGAAGATGGAGTGGGAAGTGTTAGCAATGGATTTTATTGTTCAGCGTTGTTTTCTCTAGGCGAATCATGGGCAAAAGAAGCCTTGATTGATTGATTAGCCCATGAAAATTGCTTTCCATGTCAAGCACAGAACGTACCTTCTCCAACTGAAAAATATCTTCTCAAATGAGCAGCTTGTTTTGAGCTTTCCATATTTTTTAAATTATGTTGCAGCTACAAGTTTTGTGTTTAACCTTGGAATTGATGGCATGGTTACCCAATCAATATTTGTTTCAGCATATACTTTTAGCAGTTACATGATTATGACACCCCTCTCCATTCCTTTAGATAATATGTTGATCTCATTTTGCTTCGTAAACTAACTGCTAATGCTGCATCCCTTGTAACATTATTTCTGTTATGAATCAAATTTTTCGGCTGATTATTAGTGGTTTGCAACTCAATGTTGAATTTCTGTTGTATAAATCCAGTGTGGCGGATCTCTGAACCATGTTTTAGGGGCAAAAATAAAAATAAAAATTCGTAAGAGTCCTTTGGTAATATTTCCCTTCATGGTAGGGGACCGATTAGAGTATGTATAAATTGGGCTTCTGGTTCTCTCCTCTAACAAAATCCTTGTGAAACACCATCCAGCTCATCCTAAAAGTGTAAACAGAGTGGTGGTCTTTTGTACATTTAATCGGGTGCAGGGGGCATCGTCATGGGAGGATTTAACCTGCTTATCATCGAAGGCACTGAAACAAGACCAGTTATGCCCTCTTGGATCTCCTGTACTCAGGGCTCAAGGTAAGTAGGAGTTTGTGTCTCTTAAAAATCCTATGTATTCTATGGACATAGAGCTGGTAACAAGTCATGAAACCCATTAGGTTTGAGATTTATGGTTGTTGGTCTCTGTTGTTTCTATTTGTGGATGGATTTGTGGTGCATATTGTGTGTTTTAGAGTGCTAAAATGCATGTCTTAAGTATTCTGGTTTCCTATATTGCTACTAATGTGGGTTTATGGGGCAGTAATGTGACTGAAACTTTAGGCGACACTTTTCAATATATAAACTGATGCTTTTTTCTCCTCTCGGGAGAGAGGACTAGAAGCTGGCAGGGAGAGGTGGGATGAGAATAATCAGGCAGCTGTAGCATAGGTCTTGTATTGTTAGCTTGACCTCTAGGTAATAACCAAGTGCGGACCTGGCCACCCTTCTATCAAAGGGCTGATGAGATTTTGTAAGGTCTAATAATGATTTTTATATTTTCATTATTTGAAAATACCATTAATGTATAGCACATTCTATCTGCTCTTTCCAAATAAAGATGTGGAACTATGAATTCTTAGATGCTCGCCATCAGCTTCCACTCAGACAGGGCAATCAATGAACTAAGCAAGGTTTTGAGCCGTTTTGGCTTAAGCTCAAGCTCCTTTTATTGGCTTGGGCTCGAGAGACTCTATTTTTCAGGCTTGTCTAAAGGGTAAAAAGGGTTAGATTTTGGAAGGATCTGTGATCTGCTTGGCTTGAGATCGACCTGTGAAGTGGCTCAACTCAGCTGAAGCTCCAGCTTTTCTAGTCAGCATGTATGTCTATTATCAACCAAAACAAGTCAATAAATTTGAGTCTTCGTATTTTGTTCTATATCAATTGAATCTGTTGAAGCTCGATGTTAGCTGTCACTGTTGACAAATTGATCATTTTCTTAATTCATCAACGCATATGACAGCACATTAAAGAGAAATTGAGTTGATTGCTTAAAGCTTGGGCTCGAGTTTAAGGTGAGGTATATAGTTTTTAAAACGATTTAATCATTTACCACCTAATTCAGTTCATATTTCATTTGATTTTGTGGCTCTCGGCTTATTCGATATGTGGGTTTTCTATTTATTGATTCTATCTGGTTGATGAAGTTCCCAGAGAGCTTTTCTAGTCATATCTTCTGTTGCATTTATGAACTCGTTTGACAATGATATCATACAGCAAGGAAGGAGTTCTGCAAAGAGCTTTTAGTTTTTCCCCACACTGTATGACATGATTCCATTCGGTTTCTAACCGGTTCCTGAACCACATTGACCTTAAATGACATGTTTGCACCATTAGTAAGCAAAGGTAGTACCGCATTCGTATGAACTGGTCCGCAGAGACAAGATGTGGAGTTTCCTCAATGATCGTTTTGCCCACCAAGAGGATCAGACTCTCAAGTGGAGGAAAAACATCCTCAAATTGAACACTAAACCACAACTTTGTGACAGTGACCTGACCACTGGCGTTCATGGATCACAGTGATCTGGGTACCCCTTTTACCCGACAGAAGATGTAAATTTCTAAGGTCCATGGACAGAGTCCTGGTCCCAGACACCAAACAGGTGGATCCATGGCATATCCAACCTAGACCCAATTAATTATCAATCGAGCCTGCACCCCATGTTATGTAGTCTAGTTAGTTGACAGGCACAGATCCTCTCAGGTTGATTGTTTTAGTCCAAAACATTGGTAACCAAAAGGTTTATTGTTTATGCCATTCAGGTATATACCTCACTGGTAAGTGGTAACCAACCTGAACTAAAAACGTAGTAGAGACGTCACTGTGGGAGGGAGTATCAGAATTTCAGTTCTGCTCAATCTGTTGAAAGCTAATTGCAGCAGAATGTGTGCGGTACAGCCGTACAGGTACTACCAAAAAAACAAAAGAATAACTTTGGAACTGTTGTAATGTGACAAGTTGTAAGTGTTTATTGAGAAACGCTTGACAACTCTGTTTTTCCATAGGTGGGCTGAACTAGATGATGCATGACAATCAGAGTAGGCAATGGGATGAATATGCATGAATTAGGAGCGCTAATTCCCGCCAATTTCTCTCTCTTAGGTCTTCAAAATTTAATAGTTATATAATTAAGATTCAGTGGGGATGCCAACAATGATTTTTACAGAAACGACCATTGGGAATGCATTTACAGGAAGGAAAATAGGGTGAAAATCATCATAAAGTATGACGGAGTAATGTCCAAATCACAAACCATACCAATATCAGAAAATGTGGCCTGTTTAATTACCCTAGGCAAATGATTCAGTGTCATTTTCCATATGCAAATGATACGCCAGTGAAACGCATTTCCATGTCTATCAAAATCACCAATTTCACATGTGAATCTGAGTATCTAGCAGTTCTTTGTATTTGGATTTTTGAGACCTCTTTTTTACACATTTCTCAAAATCCATGAAGAATTAAGATGAAATATTTGGCCCCGTATCCCTTTTTAGCTTTCTAAAGAAGATGAACGGCTTGAATCGTGAATTAGGGGCCCACGAAATTCCAGAAAATTAGATCTTATGATGAATTAGGAGGCCATAGGAATGAAAACAATCACAATTTTATAGGCCCCATGGAATGAAAAAAGGTGCCGAGATTGTTATTGAACCCCATACTGATGGGGGAGTTAAACCTCAACACACTTTGGACACAATTTGTTGGTGGGCCTTGTTCCAATTGCAGCTAACTTGGGGCACTACAAACAATTGGGATATTTGGCAAGACACTCGTGGTGTGTGGCGTTGGCACCTTAGTTTCATATATAGAAGGTGATCCTCAAATTATAAGTATCACTCCTCACTAGTAGTCCAGCATAAATAAATAAAAAAGAAAGAAAAAGTAACAATTGTGAGATTTATCAATCAAGATTCAATTAAAATGGCCAATTCACACTAACACTCTTTAACAAATTTTATTCCGATAGGACTTGATCCACAGTTGTATTGATCGTATGATTAATAACGTAACTAAAATCATGCCATCGTGCATGTATTTATTTTAATGTATGTAATAGTTTTATTATTTGAAAATAAAATTATATTCTTCAATGACTAAATATCTCAAGAAAACTTTATATTTGTAAATATCTTGAAAATCTCATAAGATTTATACTTATTTTTGAAGATTAGTGAGTCTTTCGTTTAATAATAAAGAATATAATCCAAAAAGGAAGATTCAAAAGAATTCTTCATGGGGGCATACCCCATAAATATAAGAAATGCAGAGAGAACACAACCCCAACCTAAGTCAATAAAAAAAAAAAAAAAGAGAAACCCACTAGCCGGTTCCAAGCTACTGAACATTCTCTAATTGCTCTATCTCCACATTGGATAAACTTGATGGAATTTATACTTTCTTGATAACAATATTTGTAACAATTAGGTGTTGCTTATTCCATTTTCATTAATGGACAGATTATAATAATTAACCACCTGTGAATCCTTTGACCTCCTTTCTCTATATATAACCAACAGCCACTCTTTAGAATAATAATAATCCCACTAAGCTGCAATCCCATTGCACTATCTCATCACTATGTGGACCCCCCCTCCCTCCAATAATTATCCACTTTCCCCTTCATCTCATCTTTCTCTCTCCCACACATTCATGGCTTCTTCTCATCATCAACAACCATCCATCAATCCAAAAACTGGCTATTGCTCTGAAACAAAAACTTTCCACAGCATCCATCCCAAAATTCCTCTTCCTTCTCCAACTCTCCCTCTAACCTCTGCTTCCCATGCATACTCTCTCTATCTCTCCTCCTCTTCTCCTTCTTCTTCTTCTTCTTCCAATTCAATCTCAACCGTCCCTGCTCTCATTGATTCCACTGCTTGCATCCACATTTCCTACTCTCAATTCTTCGACCGCATCCAAATTCTATCTTCATTTCTCCAAACCCACTTCCCTTTCCTGACGAACGGCCAGATCGCCTTCGTCCTCTCTGCATCCACCGTACACGTGCCAGTCCTCTACTTCTCTCTCCTCTCTCTAGGAATCGTCGTCTCCCCATCCAATCCTGCCAGCTCAGCATCGGAAGTCTCCCGCCAGATCCAGCTCAGCAGCCCAGTCATCGCATTCGCCACGTCATCAACCTCCCACAAGCTCCCCTCCTCCCTCCCCACGCTCCTCCTCGACTCTCCGCTCTTCCTCTCCCTCTTCTCCACGTCATCTTCATCATCGTCAGATGTGCCGCGTCGTCATCATCATCTGCTGGGCCCCACATCTGTACTGCAGTCGGACCCTGCGGCGATCCTGTACTCGTCGGGGACGACCGGGAACGTGAAGGGGGTGGTCCTGTCGCACCGGAATCTGATGTCGGTGGTGGCGGGGATGTACGCGGTGAGGGAGGAGCGGGTTGAGCCGGCAGTGTTGCTGTTGACGGTGCCGATGTTTCACGCGTACGGGTTTGTTTACTGCTTGAAAGCGGCGGCGATGGGGGAGACGGTGGTGGTGGTGGAAGGGAGGTTTGAGGTTGGGAGGATGATGAAGGCGGTGGAGGAGTTTGGAGTGACGCATTTGGCCACTGCGCCGCCGGTGGTGGTGGCGATGGCGAAGGGGGAGGTGGCTGACAGGTATGCGGTGAGGTCGCTGGAGAGGATGATCTGCGGTGGTGCGCCGCTCCGGAGGGAGGCGATAGAGCGGTTCAAGGCCAGGTTTCCCAATGTGCTACTGCAGCAGGTATATACAATACATACGTAATGATTACATAAAATAGTTTTGTGGGGCCCACTTGTAAAATTAAAATTATATCTATTGCGTGAGAGTGAGACCCTCACTCAATTCAGCCTATGTACATGGACGATCCGGATTCGGGTGGAACAGATTAGTGGGGCCCGCTCAGAATTTTGATGGTTTAAACCAGAAAGTTGTTGAAGACACTGGGCCAATCAGAGAGTTTTTGGACATTATCTGATTGATCAGATAAGGATTTCAATCCAGACCGTTTATTTTGTTGTTAGTTTAAGCATATAGTCCAAAACAAAGGGTGATCAGACTTGCCTTTAGATTAGTGTATGATTGAGATTCATTTGTCATTTATCAGATAAGTTATTATTTTAATGGGACCACATGGTCGAAATTTTTAGGGTTGCTCACCAATTTGAACTCCAAGGAACTCAGGGATTGGCCGAGTGGTTAGGACTATCGTTCATCCCTCTTCCAAAGATATAGGTCTTGGTATCGACCCTCGGTTCCCCATTCTTCAAGAATCGAAGGTTGAGTCCAAGGTGTTTACCGGGCTTTCCTTTGAGCCCGAAGGGATTAGTCCAACCCTTTAGGTTGGAAATCCTCCAATAGCGAAAAAAAAAAAAAAAGGAACCACGAGAGTAATGTGGCATTTGTTTTTAATTTTTTAAACAAGGACATTTCTGGCATATTAGACATTTGTATCATTTTTATTAGGGGAATTTCTACTGGCATACAAATATTTACTTTTCCCAAATAAATTCTATCTACACACATTCCTATAATTTAAAAATTACATTAGTTCTTTTCACACACCAAAATTTTCTAAACTACCCATCCCTCTATTTCCCTCTTACTTCCCACACATATCCTCATCCCTTTCTTTCCTATCTCTTCTTTACCATTTTTTCCATCTTAGATTACTTTTTTTCCCATGAAAACTTGTTATGGGGATAGATTCTCATTCAATATAAGTTTTTACAAACAATGTTAATGTCTTTTCATGCATTTGGATTGCATTTTATCCATCATCGTAAGGGTTTTTAACCCAGAAATCGCGACTATGTTCGGTCTCTGGGTAACCGAACATACTGCAGGTGTTCGGACACAACCTGAGTGTCCAAACAAAAAAATAGTGTTCGGACACTCAGGTCAAATATCAATGTTTGGTCTTAAAGGTCCGAACAGATGGCATATGTTCGGAACTATAGGTCCGAATAGATGAATTATATTCGAAACTATACATCCGAACATATGTCATCTGTTCGGCCCTAAAAGATCGTATATTTTGGGATACGGATGTTTTGGTCATTTCATGAAGGGGTAAGAATGTAATTAAAAAAAAGATAATTTTTTTGTGTTTGAAAAGTAAAATTTCGTGTGCCAATAGCAGCACTCTTTATTAGTTGTCCATCCACACCATTCTCTAATCCAAATCAACCTATAATATGATAATAGTCTCACATATGCCCTAATTATACTATATTAAAGGCGAGAGTTTGATATCTAATTTTGACCGTGCTATCTAATTCTGACAGTTTAGTTATTTGTTCTCCTCTGAAAATGCTCACAATTTCCTCCTCTCCCTGGTGTTTCTTTGCTAATGTTTTCTTCCACTCCTTTTGTGCAACTTCATCTCACTCAGTGATTTGCACTTTTCAGTTTTGCATTTTCCTTCAACATCTCTTCTTAAACCTCACTTATCTACTCATTGTGTTGTTTAATTTTCCTTTTATACTCTATTTGCTTTGGAAGTGCGAAAAAATGGCACTGCTCTAATTTTCTTCCCTTTTGTTTTCTTTCTAAACGTTGCTTTTTGTTTGATTTTGGCTTAAATGTGAATTGGGGCTACTTTCTTCTATTTGGAATAATGAAAGTCATTTACAAAATGTTAACATGGAACGATGAAGATCATTCCCATAATCCTTTCGCTTTATTTTTCTTTTAAATATGCGCTACACAATCCTATCCTTTCTTTGCAAGATATGTGCCACACAACTATATGCTAACCTTTCATCACTATAAGATTGTTGATTATTAATGAATGATCATTTAATTTGATATATATGGCACATCCGTGCTCATCACAGGTTTTTGTGTTAGTTTCTATTTAAACTCTTGCATTGAAACTAATTATTCAAAATTTTCACTCAAATCGACATGTAATTCACCCGAATGAAGGGTTAGTTAGAGGTCGTTTGTTCGCACCCATTTACATATGTAATTTATGAACATGGGTAATAGTTATGCATGAATCATGTGTCTGAACTCTAGCTCGGTCCGAACTCAAGTCTGAATGAGTACATTTGATTTCCTTTATCGAGATTCCTTTTTCTCGAGGTCATTAAAATTTTAATCTTCATTAGCACGTTTCCTTTGAGTCTAAATCCTGACTTTAACGTGGAGAAAACCTACTAAAAACAAGTTTAAAATTCTCTTTTGTATATTTATTAATCATGTTTTCTTATGAAATGATCAATTTCATGATGGACCAACTCCTTTTGGATTCGGATTGGATGGGTTTCAAAAAAGTGCTTCTCATGAGAGAGAGAGAGAGAGAGAGAGAGAGAGAGAGAGAGAGAGAGAATAGGAGATGATGAAGTTTGAGTATGAATTAGAAGATATTGATAAGTAAAGGGGTCAAGAAACAAAAATGAAGATGGATATGGTAGAAGAAAACGAGTAGATTTTGACTGTGT
Source organism: Cinnamomum chago (assembly GCA_038049695.1). Classification (NCBI taxonomy): domain Eukaryota; kingdom Viridiplantae; phylum Streptophyta; class Magnoliopsida; order Laurales; family Lauraceae; genus Cinnamomum; species Cinnamomum chago. The sequence goes on along the minus strand of CP142462.1, from coordinate 19,711,974 downwards.
TCACTTATTTTGTAACGGCATTACAGTAACCAGATAACAAGGATCGGTTTAGAATCTGCCTGAAAACTTAAAAAACCTTTTTTTTTTTTTTTGTAAAAATTGTCAGTTCATTGAACACTTCTAGGCCAAAACTTAGGAACTGTTTGCTAAGTTCTCCCAAATTAATTGTGAATAATGCTCACTGTGACTAATGTCCGAATAAGCGTCAAATTAGGAAGGTTTCCAATTCAAGAGTATAGGTATGCATGAAGGGATTATATTGATCTCAGATAGTCCAACTAAAATAGAAAAATCTATATCACCTGTTCATGAGCCTAGAAGAAGTGCCCAATTCCAGGCAGTTTATCTAGGTTTGATGCCTGGCCTATTAACAGCCCTATGCATGTAGACAAGGACAAGGTTAAGACATATGTGGGTCACTGGGCCAAACATGCCTCTTGCATTGATGGTTATAACTGGCCCAGGACTACAAAACTCCATGTTCAATCTAGTGGGCCATCTGGGCTTCACTTCTAAGCCCTGAGTTGTTGCCAAGAGTAAGTATTAGGTTCAAAAATCAAATAGGCTGGACTTGGGCAAGCTTTGACTGTCTTTTGGATACCATTTCAATCCTACTTACTACAAAATCTAGTGCTAAAAATAAAAATAAAAAATCTAGTACTTAACATCAATATACAGTTCAACATAGATTGTATTCTGATATTAGGTGACGATGATAATTTCTTCAAATTTTGCTCAGGGTTATGCTTTGACTGAGACCACTGGGGTCGCTTTTCGGATGGTTGGGCCTGAAGAGATCTCCCATCTTGGCTCTGTAGGGAGGCTTGTACCCTACTGTGAAGCAAAGATTGTCGACCCTGGTACTGGAATTACACTGTCTCCATGCAAGCTCGGCGAGCTTTGGATTAGAGGTCCCATGATCATGAAGGGTAATTTCAACTTCTATTAATTATTTTGTGATCTTAGACAGCATTGCTTAATCTTACACATGGTTATAGCAACTGGGGGCCAATGTCTGCCTTTCAAAGTTGTGTTCCACTGTTCTGTACTGTATACATCAGTCATGGTAGGGACTATCAACCTAAAATAAGGTCCAGATCCATCAGATTAATGCTCTTGGATCATTGTGATTTATTCTTTTGATGATCTCTTTTTTGAGAAACACACTTGGGCCATCCGCAGTAGAACCATCTGTCATTCTATTCATTGAGTCCCAGTGTGAATTCTCCTTCATAAAATATACACTGTCAACTGTCTATTTGAGGTCAATGTTCATATGGTCAGAATCATCTGATTAGTGCGATTATTTTGGGCTCTAGCCTGTCCTTGCTAGAATCTATTAAATAGACAGACCAAATTGTCTTAACTATGGACCCTCAGGGCTGTGTAGTGTGTATGATTTGGGCCTAGACTTTGCCTACCAATGGGCTAGACCCTGTGGAGAGAACTTTTATGTAGGCCCAACCTGACCAGTAATTTTGGGCCCGAATCAGCTCAGGCCAGGGCCCAGGTCCACTGAGAACTATTGCCCCAATGTGCATCACAGGTTTGGGAAGACTTGGCTTCAAAAAACTTATTGGATTGGGCTTAGGCTTGGGCCAATCAAAGGTCATTTTTATGTAGGTTCTATTTCTAATAGAAGATCAAGTAAAATTACCCAATCGTTATTTCATATGTAGTTAAATTGCATCTGATGTAGGCAATTTTTAGTGTAGGTTATGTTGGCGATGAATCTGCAACTGTTGCTACAATCAACTCAGATGGTTGGCTGAAAACCGGCGATCTCTGCTACATGGACAATGATGGGTTCCTCTTTGTTGTTGATAGATTAAAGGAATTAATTAAGTACAAGGGTTATCAGGTAATCAACTAGAGGATGATCTGACTTATGACTTTGTTGGTAGATTAAAGTTGTCTTTGTTGGATGACTTATGCAAAGCAGATCTTAACACTAGACCCTGCACTCTTTATAAGTCTTAACCCTGTTCTACAATGTCCTTGGAATCCAGTAGGACTTGGGCAGATAGGCCCAATATAGACTCATTGAAATTGAAGAGAGGTTTGATAATTGCTTTATAGTTATATAATAATCATATATTTGTACTTAACTATGCAATAATTGTGATTTATTAATGGTGATGATTTTCTACCATAATCGCCAAACAGTGGGGCCTACCATTAATGGGTTGGGCTTAGGGTTGTAAACGGGTCGGTTCCGGTCCGGGTTCATAGTGGACCCGGAACCAGAACCGGAACCGGATTCGGACCCGGAACCAGTTTCTTGGCTCCGGAACCGGAACCAAAACCATATATGGGACGGGTTTGGATCCGGGTCCGAGTTTAGGTAGAGAATGATATTAAAAAAAATTGATTTTTAGGAGAGATTTTTGAAAATTGAGGTAATATATCGGATCTTGGGTCCACAGGTCCAAACCAAGGTGGAACCGGACCCGGACCCATTTACTTATCGGAGCCTAAATAAGGACCCAGACCCGGTTTTTAACTGGTCGGAACTTCCAGGTAATCGGAGAATCGAGTACCCATTTACATTCCTAGTTGGGCTATTGGAACCCTGCATTTTGGGCTCCTTCCGCCACCTTGATCGGGTGATCCTAGCCTTCCATTAAGTTCCTAGAGAAATTGTCGTTCATCAAACATTTTAATGATTTGCAGCTTTTTAGTTGATTTTGCCTTTTTCATGCAAATGCATCAGGTTCCTCCTGCAGAATTAGAGCAGTTGCTTCTTACTCATCCAGAAATAACTGAAGCTGCTGTCATTCCGTAAGTTGTTCATCCTCCTGGTGGCTGATATGATTAATGAGGTCCACACCCAGCTGGGCCTGCACCTTCATGGGTCAACCCAGTAGCAATAAATATCGCATATGCTAATTACGATAGATTATCCAGTGTTTTTGTGAGATCGATTCCATCTAAAACATGGGTATGCCGGGCCGAGCCGTAGCTTGTCCAATGTCCAAGCCTAGCCTGTTTGCTAGCCACATCTAATATGTAGGTGAATCCGCTGCAGGGTGTAGAAATAGGACTGGGCTCGGCCCATTCGAGAAAAGTTCGTCGTGATGAATTTACTCTATCATCATTAGTCAAATGCGATTGGGATCCACTTGGGCTAATGTGGGTTTCCTTCCTTGGGTTCATGTGATGAATGATATTTGGAGTGCAGGTACCCAGATGAGGAAGCAGGTCAAGTGCCTATGGCTTTTGTTGTGAGACGGCCCAACAGCAACCTCAATGAGGCACAGATCATGGAGTTCGTTGCTAGACAGGTACTCTTCTTCTCCGTATAGTTTTTAATGACGTACGTAATTTAAATTTATTGTGATAAACTTCAATGGTGGCTAATATCTGGACAGTGACAAATAGAACCAATGCCAATTGAAAGGAAAGTTAGTGAGTTTTCTAATGAGGAAATGGACCCCCGATGAATGACAGAATTTTGAGATACTCAAAATGTGGAAGAGTGATATCTGATGGGAAAAGACCTTGTCTATTGTCTAAAATATTCTCCTTGTCTGCTACTTGTCACGACCCGGACCCGAGATCAGAGTCATTAGGGTTAACCCCCAGGTCGCGGTGATAATCATACTTACTCCCGTAAACCCGAATTAACCGAAGTTAATACGAATTTACAAGGGATCTTGCATACGTACCTGTCAATGTACTGTGCGGAAGATACAATAATATACATTGACAACCTATTTAAACAAAACGAATCAAAACCTTTACTTAGAACGGTAAAGTTACTTTACATTGTTTCATTTCTACTATCAACCACTACATATTTAAAATACAATGCAGGGAACAACATTTTAATACTTACAATACCAAAATGAATTTATCGAACAGTTTACAAAAATTCTCCAAAAGATTCTACGTTATCCTCTCTCATATCACGTCCATTCGGCTAGACCTCTTGGAAGTATCGAATGGGCCGCCTCCGCTGTCTGGACGGTCTCGGAGGGACCGGTACGGGCAACTGAGCCTGTAATATCATCAGTAATACTGTGAACACGACGGTTCAACAAGGTATACATATATTTATGACATTTCATAATTCCTAACAATTCATTGTTTAACAGTGCTAAACAATTCATAATAAATACCATTAATCATAACAATATACTGGCAACTACACTAACATGGGTTTCAACTCCATTCATTTCTTCCCAAAAGGAAGCATTTCATATTCATTTATTCATAATGTTCAATATTTATTAATGGCTTTTCAGTGTATGACTTTTCAGTCAATGACCTTTTTGTCCAAATAAGGTGGGATCTCCAGGTGTCTTGATCAGAGATCACTGGTGTCACCACGGGCTCCGGAACACCCCAATCTCATCTACTGCAGTAGGAATAGTCATTTCATTTATCACTTTATTCAATTCAATGTAATATTGAGTTCGGAACCCACTAGGTAATGCCAGACTTGTTACTAATGTTACCAACTAGTATGCAATTCAAAAACCAATTATCTAAACCAATTACTCAAGTGAAACACGGTTTATCAGTGTACGTATTACTATAGATGACATTATGGAATGAAATGGTGCATTGTAAGAACCGTAGTTACACTCATGAAGGTTTAGACTACCCTTTAGAAATTAGTACTTTACTCGTCACCTTTCTTTTCTTTTTGTTTCCCTAGTCTTGAGGACCTTAGATTAGGGTATTTCTTTCTTTTAGTTTACATAGTCTTGAATACCTTAAATTAGGGTATTTCTTGTCATACATACCCCTAGGCTCATAGGAAGCACACTTGTTTCCCAGAAAAAAATCAGCTCAAAATTTACTTCGGTCCGATCGATCGGCCTAAATTCTGTCCCAGTTACTGACAGGTCCGATCGATCGGACCATATGGCCGATCGATCGGTCACCATACAGAAACAGAACGCAGGGTTCTGTCCTGAAATGGGTGCATGGGTTTTCTCATCCATTCTTCTTCCTCTTGTAAACCTAATGAGCAATTCAATTAAGTAATACATAAAAGCATATAAATCCCAATTATCCACACTAAACCATCATTACATAACCTAATCCATGCATAGGGTTTCAACCCTTAATTAAACCAACATCTAATTCATCATTTCTTTTTCCATTAAAACCACTAAAACTTCTCACAATCATTAATCATAAACATATGTATCTACTTGCCTCAAATGAAGCTTTGCTTATCACAAACCCTTGTTTAGTTTGGTTTTGAGATGAATCCCAAGCTTGACTTCCAAGGTAACTTAAGAAGATGGTGAAGAAGATGAAGAGGATGGATTCCCTTTCATGTAAATCACCTCCAACACACTTGATGATGAAGAACTTGAAGAAGAAAGAAGAACCGGATGAAGAATGCAATGTTGCCTAGGGTTTGAGATGAATGAAGTCATTTGGTTTATATAAATTGTCTTTTTGCATTTCACCCCCCATTCATTCTTTCATTTGCATTTCAAGTCAATTAGTAGGTCATTTGACCCGATAGTCGTCGAATCAATTCAAGTCTTTTACGAAAGTTATCGTACTCGTCGAGCTACACATGCTGGTATCAAGAGTTTCCGAATTCGACAAAATACGTATAAATCCGTATTTATACACAAGTCCTTCATTTGCTTGTTTAAGCTCCATTCCAATTCAATTCAGTTATTAATCTTGTCTAACATTTCATTAAGCCTACATTAGGCTATGTCAACTTCATTTGGTGATAAATCACCATTAAGTCACTTAATCCGGCTTAATTAGTCTTAAGCTCAATTAATTAGAGTTAATTGGGATTAACTCGGGACGGAGCCTAACACTACTCCAGCTCATTCTGCCCCAAGAGGGATTAGATATGGGCAAATCTTATCCTTCTCCCACTGTCATGAATCAACAACATCCAATTGGATTTTTTTACCAACAAACATAAAGTCCAATTGGACCCATTTTGGAATGGAGCAATTTTGGTAGAAGCTGATGGATGATCCATTTGGATACCAATATGTGGCACATTGTGAAAGAGTTTTTTAAAACTCAGTAGAGTCTGAGTCGAGTTTGTTTCTTCTATCATGTTTTCCAGATGTATTCTTTTTTGCTTTAATTTCCCCAATCTCATGTAAACCCCAAAATCTGTCTTCAATTTCTCCTCCTCTCCCATAAGCCCTCTTCTTCTCCACCTGTCCACCCTCTTCTGCTACTACACCACCAAGACCAAATTATCTTCTTACTTAGAAGGAAAAAAGGGAGACTCCAACTCGACTCAGCTACCTGACTCAACCCTACAATGGCGGAATCAGGGTCCAATTTGAGTTTTTAGACATTGTTATGAAATTTAGCTGTCATTACAGTTTCTTTACCTTTTAGATTACGAGAGATTTTGCAGCACGTTTGTGTAGTGTCCATGAAAAATAGGTCCCATAGACACTTGCTTTTCCATAAAAAAATATTTTCCAATCTCCCCCATTGGAAACATTTTTCCACGGAATTACAAAAATTGAGCTCATTTGTGCATTTTCCCTCTTGGAAAATCTTTCGCACCAATTGCTGAAAAATTCTCACATGTTAAATTATTGAAATTGGAAAAGAAAAATGCTAACATGTCTCTTTCACCTTTATCCTCTATCATGAGATGAATGCTTCTATGGAAATGAAATGAGGGTGGTCAAATTTGAGGTTTTGCATAATGTAAAAAAGATTGATACGGTATTTTCACTTTCTACATTTCAGCAAGCCCATGGTTATACTTTAAGCAAAGATTTTGGTAATTATAACAAGTGATGTTATTTTGATGTAGGTTGCCCCATACAAGAAGATAAGGCGAGTTTCATTCATTAATTCTATACCAAAGAATCCCTCTGGTAAACTTTTGAGGAAGGATTTGGTAAAGCTTGCAACCTCAAGTTCAGGGTTACCCTCCTCTAGGCTCTAGTTGTATGACTGCATATTGAGTCAATTTGTTGAGATCAAGAGTATCCTAAAAAAAGGAATCTTGACTAGTTTTTTGATGATTGGGTTGCTGTGTTAGTTCATGTTTGAATATTGACCTAATGTATTGATCCAGCAAACCAAATGGACCAATTTGTTGCATCCATTGGCATTGCTTGGAGGTAAAGGAGTTCCCTTAATGTAGAGGATGAGGGTTTGATCCTTACTAAATACGAATGAAGTTAAATAGAGGAAAATACAGTTATTGTGCCTACTATACACTACTCATAAAATAGATAAATGACTTTCCACTTGTTTAAACTTAGGGCCTTTTTTTTGTGTGTGAATTTCTGACAAGAATTCACCATGCTAGGAAATTTTTAACATGATGTAACATCTTGTCCCCTTACATTATCAAATGCCATGTTTATTCTCTACAATTTCTAAATTCTAGCCACATGAAAGGTTTCAAATGACCATTGGGAATCAAAGAATTCCAACTTCTTTAAATTTTGGTGAAATTTCTGGATTCTCAAGCTCAAGGGAGTATTCAAGAATTCCATTGTGTTTGGGAATTCAGAAATTCTTAGAATTTCAGCAAAGAAACAGGCGACTTAAACGGAATAGGAACCAAAAAACAAATGAATAGAAAAATAAGTACAATATATAAGCCAGACCGTTTAGGAATTTTCTAATCAAGTTAAGGTGAAATAAAGCATCCATTTCTCATTAAAAAAAAAAAGCGCCCCGACTATGGGTGATATAAAAAGTACACAAATTCAAAATTTCCTCTGGTTTTTTGAAAAAAAAAGTCAAAAAACAACATCCTTTCTCCACTAAATGATTGGAAAACATCCACTTTTTTTATACAAAAAGTTACAAAAGATTTTCTATCAAGCAACTAAAGACAAAATACCACCATAACCCACTTATATTTTATTTTTTATTTATTTGAGGCTTTACTTTACGTCATTCTACATGTAAAGCCAGTGGGGCCAACCTATAACACTAAATGGACCAAGATTTGTAGCCTATCAAGCTGATGATAAAAAAACTAAGCTCCTATTTAGATGTAAAGAATAGTTATTCGGATAAAATTTTCTCTAGTGAGATACATTTTCCCTGGTCTGGTTCTATTTCTGGGCCTTGTTTTTGCAATGAGAGTTTTGTGCACTTCATGAGTTTTTTATTTTACAAAGAGAGGAGTTAAGTGTATTCGTACTACTCCCATAAGAAATTGAAATTTTCTTATTCAAGGGAAATCAATTGATATTTTTCCCTTTTCTATAAAGACAATGTGTTGCACCAATTAAGGGAATAGTGGGCTACACAAAAAAATAAAAATAATTTTTCTCTTTATAATAGAATCATCTCATTGTGCAATGAGAGGATTATGTACTCCACAAATTTTCGTTTCTATAGAAAGGAGGAGTCTTTCATTCCTACCCTCAGCATAAGAAATCATAATCCTCTCTGTTGAGGAAAATCAACTTATTTTTATATTTGTTCTCCATGGAAAAGCATCACACCAAGCAATGAAAGTGTGGATTGCATGAAAAACTAGAGCATTTTTCTTCTCTATTGAGAAATTCTCTTGTCATACAAATGTTTTCTTACTAAGAAAAGTAATTCTCTCTTAATTAGCTTTCAAAAAAAAAAAAGGAAAAAAATTTCTTGTCGAGGTGTAGAACCCTTTTTCTCCAGTGAAATTTACCTTTTATTAATGAAAGTTGATATGTAACTATTCAAAGATGAACTTTTATTTATAGAATATTTGCAAACTGATTTGGCCAATAGTTTTCTGTTTAATTCAAATCCAAATATAGTAAAGAATTAGCATTGGAGAAATGTGGTGAGTCTTCGTAAGATTCTCCACCCCTACTTTTCTCCTCGTTTCTCCACCTATTTGTCATGTCCTCTACATCAAAACGGGCCCTAAAGCTTCAGGATTTTAAAAGTTCAAGACCAAAATGCTCGATAGCCTGTTCCCTATTAAGCCTATGCCCAAACTCTCTAGGCCTTTTGGCCCATACTTGAGGCCCAAAGTGGCATGATCCAAGCCCAATGCCGCTAAATTCCTAGATCAAGGTTTTGAGCAGTTTGTCCTAGCCCACCAAACTTGGATCATAAAATTGTAAGAACTACAGCTAGGGGCAAAAAGACCACCACTCTCCAAAGAGTGGTATAAGGTTCATTTCTTTAATAAGTATTGAACACTAGGGCCCATTTAGATGTAGATAAAAGTTTGATGGAGAAAACACTTTTCCTATTCTAATCTACCTTCCGGCCATTTGCATGTGGAAGAAATAAACTGTGAGTGGGTTTTTCCTCCAATGAATTAAATTTCCCTTGTTTGGATATGGAAAAGAATTGTGAATGAATTATTTCAAATACAAGCATGGTGAAGATCTACAATAGATTTATCCTCGTTTTTCTTCCTCATGAGATTTCCATTTCTCATTTGTTCCTTATCCAAAACGGACCATTAACTGACTCCATTTTGCCAGTCCAAATCCAGCCCCTAATCTGATTGGTACTTTTGGGCATCTATCTAGCCATTTGCAGTATATAGGGTTCTTTCATCTCATTCTATCTAACAATGCGATGAACTAATTCTGACCCAACTCATCTAACTATGGATTCACTCTACTTTGTTTTGAGTTGACACCATTATAATATCAAAAAGTCTACTTGGACAAACTTTTTTGGCCAGAATTTGGCCAACCCATATGGTTTGCATTGAATATCACTATGATATTCAATGCAAACCATATGGGTTGGCCAAATTCTGGCCAAAAAAGTTTGTCCAAGTAGCATTACTCTTATAATATATTAAGCTAGGAGGTTTTGGATTCGATTTTGACCGGCGGTTATAATTTTGATCCACGGTTATGTAATTACCTACTCATTTTTCCATCAAACCATTCATGTTTCAGTTGTTCCTATGTAACTATATCTTTTTTGCTCCAATTTCTCTATTTCTATTTTATCAAACTTGTCCTATGGAAAGAGGTATTTTTTTAATATATGATTATTTATTTTGCAATGCAGGAAGATACTGTGCTGAACATGGATCATTGGGCTAGTTACTATCACGCTGGAATATGTAGTTCCAAATTTATAATATATTAAGCTAGGAGGTTTTGGATTCGATTTTGACCGGCGGTTATAATTTTGATCCACGGTTATGTAATTACCTACTCATTTTTCCATCAAACCATTCATGTTTCAGTTGTTCCTATGTAACTATATCTTTTTTGCTCCAATTTCTCTATTTCTATTTTATCAAACTTGTCCTATGGAAAGAGGTATTTTTTTAATATATGATTATTTATTTTGCAATGCAGGAAGATACTGTGCTGAACATGGATCATTGGGCTAGTTACTATCACGCTGGAATATGTAGTTCCAAATATGATTTGGAGTACATGCAGCTGCCATCAAGGCATGAATAGTGTATAAAGTGGTTCAGAATCTGAAAGTTCCCACCAAATGTTGATTAGGTGCTAAAATGGCGCAATATTCTTCAAGCATATGAATTTAGCATCAGCTTTTTACAAGCATAAAGTAGTATAACATGAACCCCGAGGGGTAGCTCAGTTAGCCTAGGACTGCGGTTTGCATCCGGAGGTTATTGGTTCAAAACTGTAGTACCATATTGGGGTCACGGGGGAATTTTATCCGGCTTTCTCTCCTGGGCCTGTATTCTGACCCAAAGTGCTAAGAACCCGCTTTATCAAAAAAAAAAAAAAAAAGAGTAGTATAACATGAGTTCTTGCAGTGTCAAAAACCTTTGTGGGCTCAGGTCATGTTACCAGTAAATTATTTTTTAGAAAGCAATCTGAAAACATAATCAGATTCAAAAGCTCATCTGTTGATCCAATTTGTCACATCCCGGACCCGAGAATCCCCTTATTAGGGTGGTTCCTAAGGCGTGACACACGTACTCGTACTCTCGTGAACTCGCACCTGTTCCGGACCAAGTCCGAATTCACGAAGGAGAAAATTCCACATTTCACGTGTGAGGATTACTCACCGACACCTGTCAATGAACATTTATTTGCGGAAGTATGTACAATATCAATATTAAAGCCATGAGCGGTCCATTAACCAATCTATTATATTACAATTGTCTTTATCAAGCTAATAATTTAAACATCTAAAATGCATAGTACACAAGTACTCTAATGACCATCTACTAGATGCTTATCTAAGATTGAACATAATTCTAATACAAATGCAAAATAGAACTAATCATATACATTACCTTAAACTAAGTGCAAGATTAAATGACTAATCTTAAACTCATCAATACCACTCTGGTACGTACTCCGGAGTCAAGCTAACCAATACCTAAACCGATTCAATCAATAGTCTGTAGAACTATCAGTTATCTTCTTCGGAAACATGAATTCCTGTGACACCAAGTGTAGCACCATGAATACGACGATTCAACAATATATATGAGCAATTAAGATTCAACACATGTTATTCAAATTTCGAATTTAAAGACGAATAGATTAAAGAGATCAAATAAATGTCAACTAGGCAGATTGTGCATTATGAATAAATCATGCTTTATCGAATCAATAATCGAATACTTATTTTCTAATTTGTTACTACATTTGCTCATCCTCTCCGATAGAGAGCGAATCTAGTTGGGATGTCACCAGTGACCCGGCCAAAGGTTCTCCTGGCTATCCGGTTATAGAGTTCCGGTGCTCCAGACGACATACTGCAGTAGTCTCGAATAACTGAACCAAATTGTAACCCCGTCGGGTATCACAAGGTCGAAGCTAAGTAGTGCCGAACCATTCCAATCAAATAATAATAAACTAGACTAAGACTCTACGAATCGAATCATTTCTAATCGTATCCATTATTTTCATTTCATAATCTCGAATCATTTCTAATCGAATCGAATCACATACTTACTCCCTTCAAATAACGCATCAATGAATGATAATATTTGTAAGACGATTGTAATACAATTTGTGAAATAATACGAAGAATGCAATATAATAATCATTTGAATATATTGAGGGCAATAATGAATTAATCCCAATATGCATATGCAAATAAATTAATGGAATCAAGAATATTTACTAGCCAATCCTAATCTAATTATCCGCCGACTCTAACCGTCAATTACGATGTAGTTTTAGATTATTCAATGCACGTGCTACATCTCGTTGGTGTCACGTTGTGTATGTGTAAGGTGCATTGAAGTCCTCTATATCAACACCCATGACAAAGTTCTAGATGAGTCAGATAAGTATATGAGATGATCTCAGCCAAAGATTACCATATGACATAATTCTGTCGGACTATGATGATCGGTTAGGATTCCATGTTTAAGGACCTACAAAGTCAATCCTTTACCCCTAAAAACCTTATTGGTTTAGTGTTTATGTCACAATCATCCCCGGGGATTGATTATGAAGGGTTTAGGCCTTTTGAAGTGGCATAAACCCTTCGAAGTGGCATTAACTCCCTTAATGGCCAATGGTTCCAACCTAGGGGTCCACCTAGTTGAAAAACCCTTTTTCTCAAAAGAGACGGGCCTGGTTCATTGATCCACATTTTCACTTCCTCTCTTGACCTCTAATTACTAGGAGGTGTGTACCATTGGTTTCTACATTCCAAGATCTTTCCAACGACATATGGAAGTAAAAAATCGGATGTATGGGTCAAAAGTTATGGCCATCCAAAGTTGGCATTGTTGGGCCCATTAGGCTGACCCATTCGAGCGGGCCCAATCCGGCTGGCCCAATTATGAGCAAAATTTTCCACACAGAACATATAAAAATTATGTTTTACATTGTTTATCAACCCCCCCATCTATCCAAACTTCTACAACATTCCTAAGAACATGAAATGACCAATTTGAGCCTCCATTTGCTCCCTATGGTCCATTTCTTTTCCACACATCCAATTCATTCTTTGCTAATCCATTCAAAAGAACCCACTTAACAATATCAATCTAATTTAAATGAACAAGGCTGAAATTAACACACAAGAGATTATAACTTTCAATCAAAGAATCATTAGCATGCATATATCTCAAATTGCTCATTTACTTGCCTTTTTTTGGTGCTTTCCAATCTAATTTCTCTTCTTGAATCAAATGAAGCAAAACCCCCAATTTTCTAAGCTCAATCACTTCCTACAATGGTGAAATGCAATACATGGAAATCTATTAACTTGCATGCACTTTAAATGAGTCTAATCCACTAGTATAATCTAAATAACACATTAGAGAGAATAAATTTTACCAAGAAGTGGGCGAAACGGTGAAGGAAAAAGCTTAGGTTGGAGAAGATGGTTGCATGTGTAAATGGAATGGAGGAAGGAGATGAATCCAGTGGCTAGATTGCACATGCATGCCCTTCTTGAAGTTTGAAATGGCAAGAAAGAAGGAAGGATGGAAATGGAGAAAGAAAGGAGGAAATTCCTTTCAATTACTACTTTTCCTCGGGTTCTTGTTGGTATTTTGTGGAGAGATACTCATCACCCATGGAAGGGACGGCGAGTGCAATCACTACCTATTTATGATGGTCTCTACCAACTGTTGCAGCTTGTTCCTCCGGATATTTCATCCATTACTATTGAGATTGATTCTTCTTTGCACTCTTCTTCTCCATCCTGATAAATCGGATTGGGTTCTCCGTTTTATGGCAAGACGTCTCCATGCTGTTGTTCATAGTTTTGGGCCTGTTCAATTTGTGCGTCTTCATCCTCAGACTGTGCGATTCAGTAAATTCATTAGCAGATTTCCTGGTCCTCCATTGCCCAATGTTGATAATATTGATATTTTGTATCACTATGTTAGTGCACAGTTGTAATTATTTGGTTGCTTTCATGTATTTATTTTAATTGTTTCTGTTTTGTATTGGACGGGGTATGCCCGTTGGGAAGCTTCTATAATCACATTGATAATAGACTTCCATTTGTAATTTATTTTTGAGAAATTGAAGAACTACCTTACTCTTCAAAAAAAAAAAAAAAAAGGAGTTTACTTTGGCTGGAACAGATGAGATGAAATGGGTATTCTGGGACGATGGTGATGGCTTGTAAAGGGGCAATTTTTGTTCCCTTTGCATGTAAGTCCAATGTCTTGTGAAAATTTTGGGGAAAAAGGGAATTCTTAAAAAAAAGGGGCTTTTGAATGAGGAATGGCTTAGAATGGGTTGTGTTAGGGTCCAATTAGGTTGGCTTGTAAAGGGGCAATTTTTGTTCCCTTTGCATGTAAGTCCAATGTCTTGTGAAAATTTTGGGGAAAAAGGGAATTCTTAAAAAAAAAGGGGCTTTTGAATGAGGAATGGCTTAGAATGGGTTGTGTTAGGGTCCAATTAGGTTGAGTCCAAACATGAATTTTAATGTTAATAACATGCTAATGAAATGCACCTAGACCCAATAAACTTTGGCAACACATGTGTGGCCCAAAATTATCAAAAGGTCATAGGTCTTCCTAAATTAGTTCAACACTCCACTAATCTACTTATTCCATCACAAAACCATCCAAAACATATAATTGGCACCTAATTAAAATTAATTAGGCATTAATCACATTTAAGCGGGGTCGGGGTCTTACACAATCTGACTTGTTTCACTTACGCCCATTGAGTCGAATCGTTTCTCCTATGTGAGAAGCAGGAGCTTGACAGCCGCAGTAATCGTTTACTTGTGTAAAATCTATGTTCTTACTATATCTATGGCATAATGCTAACATTAATGGGCAAGTAGCTTTTAGGGATCCATGGGTCGGATCCAAGATGGGACCATCGTGGACCCGGATCCATTTTTATTAGATCCACAGAACCTATGTATTGTAGCATTCACCGTCAACTTAAAAATATAGATCTACTTCTAGATCCAAATCCAAAACAAAATGTAAGTGTATTAGTATAATTACATAAGAGAACTTCAACTTGACTTCCAAATATTAATATAACTCAGCTTATATGGGCCTCTCAAACCTATGTATAATTTCAATATGTGAATGTAATTGTCTTGAATGTAGGCCTTTGGATGAAATATATTGAAATCTGACTGTGGATCTAAATGCATCAAATTCAATATTGTGAAGATTTGGATTTACATCCAAATTTCTCGTTGATCCAAGAACACATTTCGTACTCACTTTATTTGAAACGAAGATGATTGGATATCCATTTGTAACCCTAATAAACTCATCACAAGATGGTTCCATGATTCCATATCACATATCATGAGATGACACCAACAGTACATGATGATGTACTCCAAGAGATGGACCCCGGCATTTTGGTAGACCATGGGCAGCCAACAGCCACATGTTCCAGTTGCCGGATCATTTATAACCGTGCTCCCGCCGTGCATGACAACACCTCGATGCTTCTCCCACGTCCCTCCATCAACGGCGAGTATCCAGGCACAGCCACAGGATAAATTATAAAAAAAAAGTAAAATTCCAAACAAGACTGGAAATTTCTATTTAATTTTTAAAAAGGATACAAGTTTTTTTTTTTTTTAATAATGGAGGGTGTTCTAACCTTTTGAGTCAGAATAATCCCTACTGTCCTAGAGGGAGTCGGGTAAATTTCCTGTGGCATATTCTGATGATGAACCGTGGTTGTAGGCCAACTGAACTAAAAAATTTTCAAATTAGTGTTTAAGTTTTCCAGTAACTTTATAATTAAGGACGTCCAACCAGTTAGAGGTATTTTTATACCTTTTTTGAAATGTTCAAAAAAAAAAAAACAACAAAAAGTGCATGTATTTCTAAACGGTAATATTAAGGTGAGAACTAGTTTTCACATATTATATGAAAAAAAATTTGTGGGGTCCAATTGGGGATGGGACCAGTGTGGATGAAAAGATTTATGTGAGACTACCTCAAGTATCAAGTTTGACTCTAAACCCATCACCCTAATCCCCTTCATGAGTGACCTATAAGTTTAATGACTTCATATTAAAAAATATATTCAACTCTCGATCCAATGGTTCAGTCCATTCAGATGTGTGCATTAGTGACTATGAGAGGATTCCTATGGGTTGCTAGGTTTGAATGTGTTCCTAATTGGACCTCCCAAAAAGTTCTCATATAATAAATAGTTATCCCTTGAGTATTTTCCTTTTTTAAAATGAGAAAAAGAAGAAGAGAGCAGTGCGCATTGCAGACTGGATATTCTAAATAGGTACTCAAGTGTTCACATTTCTTATCACTAATTTAACTAGGGGTGTTTAAAAAAATTGAAAAACCGTTTAACCATACCGAACCAAATCGAACCGCGATTAGTAACTGTATTTCATGAATCTTTTAAGTTACAGTTAGTAAAATCTAAAACCCCAACAGTTTGGTTCGGTTACGGTTTTTAGTGATGATTCAGTGTTGTTATTACAGGACGAAGCATTATACTAATAACAAAAATGTAAAGGGCCTCAATGCATAAAGTGTGTATCCTACTGTTCTTGCCAAAACGAAGCCCTAAGTCCTCTTTCTCGCCTCACTCTCTATCTCGATTACAGGCGCAGCAAAACCTCTCTCTCGCAGCCAAACAAGGAACTGAGGAAGAAGAAGAAGAGGAGGAGAAGAAGGTGACGGGTGCTGCCTCTCTCTCTCTCTCTCTCTCTCTCTCTCTCTTTTCTGTGTTTCTCCCCTCCCTCAGATCTCAGCATTCATGAATCTCGCTCCATGCCCATATGATATGCATGTTTTTCACTATCTGTGTTTTCCCATGTCGATGATGACATCGACCCTGGGAGATGAAAACCTGCTCCTCGGCTCTGATTGTTCATCTTTCAATGTTACTTCATCTTCATCTTTTTTTTTTTTCAATAAATTTTCTTGCCTTGTTCTTTCTTTTTGATTTGGGGTACGTTTGGATGTACCTCAGATCACAATCGGTTCGTCGGTACCTTATCTGGGCATTTGGGGTGGCATGGAATGTGGGAAGCTTAATTGGGTCGGGCACTGTTTTTTCAGTTTCTACTTAAATAAGTACCATTGCAATTGCCCAGATTGATTTTGGGGCGACAGTGAGAGTGCCTGGGGGTTGGTGGTGCAAGTGGAGGTTTGGGGAATTGTGTTAGGGTGGCAGCGACGGAGGAGGTTGGGTTATGGTTGTGGAGGCTGGAATTGACTAGGATGAGTCCAACAGATCCTGTTCCAGGTTTAGGGAATTCCAGTTGGGATGGTTCTAAAACAGGAGACAGTTTAGTGAGGCTGGAAAGCAGAAATGGGTTACTCTGTTGTAATTGGTGTTGGAATAGTGGCATTGGTGTGTCTTGTGAAAGGACTAGTACAATATTTATTCTAAACTATGATATTTGTGTGGATTACTTAATTCTACAAATTGAGTCTGACTTCGATTCTTAGATTGGCTGTTTTTGTTTTGTTGTCTTTCTCATTAAAAGCTGCTGCAGTTCATGGATTATTGAGGACAGATCTATAGTTGATATCCTTTGCAGCATTTTGGTCAAGTGAGGATTTGATTGACCCATGTGATTCAGCAATCTTACTGAATAAACTATCCAAGTGTCTGATGATTTAAAGGGGACCAGAAAATCATGCTTAAAATTCAAGTTGAGGAATGGATGGGAGAGAGAACACACAGGAAGGAAGGTGTGAAAATGGTGCATGAATAGATTTTTCCACTGTTATTAACCGTAACCGAACCGTGTAATACGGTTAACCGCGGTTCTCTTTTCCATGGTTTTTGTGGATACGGATACTGCGGTTCTCTTTTCCATGGTTTTTGTGGATACGGATACGGATACGGTTATTGTTTTAAAAGACTGAAAACCGTAAGCACCGTGCTTACAGTTCGGTTAACAGTTTTCCCAAAGTGATCGGTTAACCGAACTGTTACACTCCTAAATCTAACAAATGTAGGGTTTCAGTCAATACAATACTCCTAGATTTCCTCTCCTCCTCCTCCTCTTCTCCCTCTCTCTGACGGCTGCCTTTTAGGTCCTCTTTCTCTTCTTTAATGTATCTATAGAAATCTAGGGTTTTGCTTTCTTCATCCGATGCGGGAATTTCTAGGGCCTAAACTAGATTTCTCCTCTTTCTCTCTGACTTCTGTGATTTAGCTCCTCTCTCTTCATCTGATGTTTAAATTTCTAGGGTTTTGGGGCTTTGCTCGCCATCAGAAGAAGCAAGAAGCTGCAAGAGGTTTGGTTCTCTCTCTCTGTAGATATATATCTTCAATTGATCTTTAACTTGCATTTCTGATTCTGAATTGCAGAGAGGTACACACTTTCTCTCTATGCTAAACTTTAGGGCCCGTTTGGCATTTTACTAATACAATACAAGTCAAGTAAAGCCTCCATTTTTCAGAAAAGATGTCACATCAAATGCATTTAATTCAAAATTCCCCCCATCTTTTCGATACAAAAAGTCAAAAACCAACTACCTTTATCCACTAAAATACAAAAATACTCCACTTTTCCATACAAAAAGTCAAAAAGATTCCATAACAAATAACAAAAAACAAAATACCATCATAATCCACTTATATTTTATTCTTTCTTCAAAATCAACTTTACTTAACTTGACTTAATTAGTAGAGTTACCAAACGGGCCCTTCTGGATCCCTAGACTTTGGATCCAATCTGTCTCCCTGAAAGTGAACTTCATAACCAAATGCAAACCCTTTTTTTTTTTTAGCTAAAACCTCTACTGAATATGCAGTCGGTCCACAATAATTTCTGATTTCTCTTGTTTGCCAAATGCGTAGCTTTGCGGATGTGTTGCCATTCACCAAAAACTTGCAGTGAATTTGTTGTTCATTAGCAAAGCTTGGCGCATTGGCACTGTGGATGCTGTTGAATTAATGTTAAGTCATGTAATTGCAACTTAGAGTTATGCTTATAATGCAAGGAAGTGAGATTTAGCATGGAATTGATAATAATAATTATTATTTTTGATGTTGGTGAAGTGATTTCAATGCATGTAATATTGTGCTTTGACGTTTGAGATTCTGTTGATTTTGTCATTAGGGAGGTTAAGATCTAGGGAGGACATGGAAAATGATAAAGTTGATTCTGCGTCAGCCTCAAAAAAGTCGAGTTCCAAGGCCAAAAATGGTGATTATCTCCCTGTCTAGAATCTCATCTAGATAGTTTCCATTCAGTTTCTATAGTTGTTTTAGAGCTGAATTCCCAAAGTTTTCTTCAGCCAAGAAGAAGGAGGTGAAGAAAGAGACAGGCCTTGGTCTCTCTAATAAGAAGGATGATAATTTTGGGGAGTGGTACTCTGAGGTATTGTTTCTGTACTTGGGCATTGCTTGCTTGTAAGTTTCAACTAGATTTTTGTATCATGAAAGAAAATGGGCATGACAAGAGAAGCCTTATTTACCGATCTGCTTCTTCTTGTAATTCTCAGTTGTGTTATGAAGTTTTCCTGATGGTGTATATTAGCTCAATCCATTATTTCTATCAATTCTTGTAGGTGGTTGTCAGTGGTGAAATGATTGAATACTATGATATATCTGGTTGTTATATCCTAAGGCCATGGACAATGTCCATCTGGGAAACCATGCAAGTAAGTCATTGATTTGATTCAGTTATTGTATGTTTCCATCTCTTATATATATATTGTTGTGGCTAGCTGTGCTAAAAATAACTAAACTAGATTTCGAAGTTTGAACTGTAGTAAAATAATTATGGCATAGTTGATGATTCCTTGATTGAGAAGTTTCAATTCTGAGGGTAAAATGACCAGCATTTCTATGTTTTGGCCCTGAAGCAACTGTCACAATTTTGGACCCCTTTAAATCAACTATTTGTAGCTAATGCAGGTGTATTGCCATTTTAAGGAATAGGAATAAAATGTGTATGTTATATGGTTCTTTTCCCTGATCTTGCTTGGTTGTCTATATGCAGACCTTTTTTGATGCAGAGATAAAGAAGATGAAAATCAAGAACTGCTATTTTCCTTTATTTGTATCTCCGAGTGTTTTGCAACGGGAGAAGGACCACATTGAAGGTTTTGCTCCAGAGGTAAGGGTTTTAGTGCTTTGAGTGTGACTTTTGCTGCCTTGTGGATCTCTTTCATTGTTATAGATCACCTGTGTTTTCACAATGAAGGTTTTGTTCCTCAAAGCACTTGCAGTGGTGCCTAAATACAGCATGAACACAATGATACAAATTTCACACACAAAAACAAAGTATTAGATACAGTTTGATATAATATGGATAAGTTGCCTGTTTCAAAGAATCTGTATATTGCTTTGAATGCTGAAAATTGTATTGGACCATAAATTATAAGACATTGAAAACCAGGAATTGTAACCGACAAATCATAAAATTTTAAGCTTCTTTTACTTATACTAAATTCTACCTGACAGTAATTAATTGATTAATTTTTTTTGAGTCTTTATTTTGCTTTAGTTGAAATCAATATTGATTCAGGCTCATATGATTGTTTATGATTCAAAGAACATAATATTTAGTTTCAAAAGAAAAATCTGAAAAGAACAACGAAGAGAATGACAAAAAGGTTAATTTCACTGGTTACGATTTCGTTCATAATCATGATACTTGCTAGTTGCTCTGTATGATTTAAATTGCAAATAATAAGAGTCACCAAGAAAAAACTTACGATTCTTGTAGAGGGATTCCATTGTAAGGTTCATATAATTTTCATAAGATTTGATGAAAATTTAAGGTTCATATAGTCAATCGCAAGATTCTGAGAGCAGTGGTGCTATGGTACATTGGGAATGAGTCATGACCATTCAATAAAATAAAAAAAAATATTTTTAAATGGTACCTATTGAATATCTTCTGTTCTTGTAATGAAATAATGCCTGTCATGTTAGAGGTAGTATGTCCCTTCTTCTTTCATGTCTGCTCAGTAACATAGCACAGAAAAAGATAAGGGTGCAAAAGGGGACTATATCTTGAACTTCGAAGTTCTGGATTTTCTTTTGAATAGTTAATTTCATTAAAAGAGAAAACAGTACAAGAGATTTATACTGACATGAAGAACAAAAACACCGGATCCCCAAGAAGCAGGGTTTGAATGAAACCTACCCTCCAAAATACACAAACTAGAACGAAAGTCCCCAAGACGTGACTACAGGAAAGCCACATCCTTCCAACTGAACATGATTTGTTCTAAAGATTAATCTTTGAATATGGGATTTATTAACACCCATTGAGCTACAAAAAAATTCTTCTTTTCACAAATTGAGAGTCCATTTGTTGTGACTCCTTTAAAACATCTAGCGTTCCTCTCCTTCCATATATGTCAAATCATTGTAAGAAAGGATAGCTTCCACATCTCCTTCCCCTAATGTGACCCGATGGGAGACTTCCAAGCCATAAACAGACCCTGGAAATGCTTTCAGAAGACCGAACTACAACCAAAACAGCTAATTACAGTATTCCAAATCTTCACAGCACTGTTGCACCTAAAGAGGAGGTGATTTATTATTTCCTCATCTTCCAAACACATAGGACATGCATTGACCACTACATTCCCTCTTCGTTTAAGGTTATCCATAGTAAGAATTCGTCTTCGGAGAACTAGCCAACCAAAGACCACTATTCGTGGTGGGGCCTTGAACTTCCAAATATTCGTTATCTGTGATCTCCTCACCTATGATACCCAGAGACGGATATGGATACGGACACGGATATAGGGATCGGGGATACAACTCCTCACTTTTGAAAATTTAGGACACGGATTTGGATACAGGTGTCCTAATTATTTATTTAGATCACTTTTGAATCATTGAAATTATCATTGTTGTCATCCCTTCTTAGCATATTTTGTGATGAGAAGTAAAAATATTAAAAGAAATATCTGAAATAAAGGACTTTATAAGTTGGATATGTTAAACTTGTTACCTAGAAGTATCGGTGCAGCAGAAGTCTCATTGGTCCGATACGGATACGTTAGGCCTGTACAAGTTTCTGGGTATCATAGCTCCTTGTTGTCCTTGTGGAAATGGCCGAATAAAATGATGAAACAGAGAATGAACCATCTTTCGAGGCTTTCCAGATCCTGGCATACTCCCCTTCTTCAGGGATGAGCACATCCCTAAGAACGTTTGTAAGGGAAAGAAACTGCCTTTCCTCAATGTCCCTCAGATTTCTTCGGAAAACGGGGCACCATATCACCTCCCTATTTGTATTTTTTGCAAAATAGCTTTTAACCTTTGCTTCCTTCACCAAAGCACAATTTTTTTGGAAATTTCTTTCCTAGTGGGCATTCACCTATCCATGTATCTTTCCAAAAGAGAATCTTCCCCGAACGAACATGATACTTGATGTTTTGCATGAACTTTTCCTTTACAGATATTATGCCTTTCCACATCAGTGAGAATTTATAGCTGCTGTCTTTAGTCTCCCAGCCATCCCTTTGATTGCCATATTTGGCCATCAACACCTTCCTCCATAGGCCTTTTGACTTATTCCCCAACCTCCATAGCCATTTCCCTAACGATGCTTTATTCATGCCTCTTAGGGATTTGATACCCAAACCTCCTTCCAGCTTGGATGAGCATATCGAAGACTAGTCCACTAGATGGAACTTTCTTTCCTCACACCTCCCTTGCCAAAGAAAATCCCTTTGAAGCTTCTCTATCTTGTTGTTTACTGAGATTGGGCATTTCAGAATCGACTAGATAATAAACTGGGGAGATTTGTCATCACTATTTACCTCCCATAGAAACGTGAGTAGCTTTTCAAGTAGATAGTTTCATTTCCATCCTCTCAACCATCAGATCCAAACCGATTTCTTCTCCGCCCTAAACAAAGGAGAAGGCCCAAGTATTTAATTGGAAAAGATCCCACTTTGCAACCTAAAACATCTACTAGTTGTTGTATCGCCGAATCCTCGACTCTTATCCCTATCAACTCATTTTTAAAGAAATTAATCTTTAGACTCGACACCGCTTCAAAACAGATTAGGATGGCTTTCACATTTCCAATTTGGTCCTCTGATGGTTCACAAAAGGTGAGGAAGTCATCGGCAAATTGTAAAAGAGATATTGATGGAGCCATAGTTGCCACTTTGAATCCCGTTATTAGGCCTCGGATCTCTGCCGCCTTCACCATCCTGTTCAACGCCGCCTCTACAATAACAAATAGGAAAGGTGATAGTGGATCTCCCTGCCTTAGCCCTCTCTAAGCTTGGAAGTAGCCTTTTGGGGTGCCATTGATTATGATAGAGGCTGAAGTCATGCATTCCTTGATCCAATTCCTCCATTTTCCATCAAACCCCATCCCCTGTAGAAGGTATTGCGAGAAGCACTAGTCCATGTTATCATATGCCTTTTCTAGATCAAGCTTGCATATCAGACCGAGTCTACTTTTCTTGTCCCTTGAATGGGCACACTCATTTACTATAAGGACTCCATCCGGAATCTGTCTTCCTTTAGAAGGCTCCTTGCTCTTCCGATATAATACATGGCAAGATCTTCTAAAGCCTTGCTGCCAAAACCTTAGCTAGGATCTTATAAATGCTTCCGATCAAACTAATGGGCCTGAATTCTTTTATACCGATGTTCCTTTACTTTTTCGGAACGAGAACTATGAAGGAGGCTCCCATGCCGTTTGTTAATTTCCCTTTTTGTGAAACTCCTCCAAGAACTCAGGGATATCATCTTTCAACATACCCCAAAGCCTGTTTTAGCTTCTCTCTTTTTTGGGGCGGTGGCTATTTTTCAGGGGTCCTCCCTAGCCCTCCCTAGCCGCTTCTCAGTATAGCCCTTTTATACTGTAAAGCTTTTGATCAATACAAGTTGCCATTTCAAAAAAAAAAAAAAAACACCATACCCCAAAGCCTTTGGAAGAAAGCCATCTGGTGCATTGTCCCCCGCACAAGAAAAAGCTGCCTGATGAACCTCCTCTTCAAATTTTCTTTCTAGGCATTGAGCCTTCTCTTCTCCTATTCCCACAAATTCCAAGTTATACAAGGAAGGTCTTTCCCACGCATCCTTAGAGTAAAGTGAAGCAAAGTACTCCTCAATATGATTAATTATTTCCTCCTTGCTTTCCAGCCTTCTATCCCCATCCACCAATGAAACTATTCTATTTATCCTCTTTCTTGAAGAAGCTATCTTTTGAAAGAACTAAGTGTTCTTATCCCTGTCTTTCAACCATTTACATCTTGATCTTTGTCTCCCCTTAATCCCTTTCTCCCTCACCTTTCTTTGAAATTCTTCTTCCTCCAAAGACAGCTGTCTGGCTTCCTCTTTCCTATTGAGTCTTTGAATCTCTTCTAGTAGGTGAGCCTTCAGCATTCCCACCTCTCCAAAGTTATTCCTAGCCCACTCTTTGATTTTCAGCTTCAATAATTTCAGCTTGGTAGCCAACATATATCCCACCCAGCCCTCAACCTTCATTTCCTTCCACAAGTCCCTAATCTTTTTCCGGGAAGCTCTTTTCCTCCAACCACATTAACTCAAAACGAAACGGAATTGGGCCCCACCTATCTGGATTAGAATCAAGCATAATAGGGCAGTGATCAGACGCAAATTGTTGGAAGAGCTAATTGGCATCCCTCTGGGTAAATGTCCAGCCAGTCACTTGAAATAAAAAACCTATCCAACCTTGATAAAATTGGCGAGCTCTGGTGGTTAAACCAAGCGAAATATGCTCCTTTCAATGGCAGATCCACGAGCACTTGTGAATTTATCCAGTCTTAGAAGGACTTCATATCTTCTGTAATACTGCCTGCTCCTGATTTTTCACTAGGAAACCCAACTATATTCCAGTCTCCTCCAATACACCATGCATCATTCCATCTTCCTCTTATCACTTCCAGCTCCTTCCACATTTCTTTTCTTTTCTGGCTGTCATTTGGGCCATAAACAGATGTTATCATCCTTTTAATTTGTTGGACAGGTTCTCGACTACCACTGAAGCAGAGAACACATCCCTCCAGCTCTTCAAAATCTTAATTGATCTAGAATTCCACATTATCATAGTCCCCCTGGCTGATCCCACTGATTTGACAGCCATCCATCCTATAAACCTGGATTTTGTAGGTGCTTTGGGTGTAGTTTTGGTACATTCTGAATATATTTCAATGTTGTCAGGATATTGCTCATGCATGTGACTCGCATCCACACTGCACACATTTGTGCCCATTGTTTTAGCCTCAAGGGGCAGCGATATGTAGCTAAGTTTGTTTTCTTTATATAGGTTTTAGGTTTCCAATTTGATGCACCATATTTTAGCCTCAATGTATATGATTTGATACTGATTTTGATTCTTTAATTTGGTTTTAGGTTTCCAAATTCCACATTGATGCACCGTATATTGGACCCTCTTGTAACTGCCATTGTTTTGTCTTGATTTTAAACCTGCCCAGCACAGTTGATTACAAACAGAAAAGTCCTCCTTGGAGAGGATGGATAGCTAGCTTTGACCCTGGTTAGAACAAGGCAATAACCTAGTTCCACTCTTACTGAAATTAGTCTCTCTCCTTTCAGATGCGAACATGTTCCTCTAGTTTTAGCTTCAAGGGGCAGCCATATAATGCTAATTCATTTTTCTTTATATTAGCTTTTAGGTTTCCACTTTGCTGCACCATATTGTAGCTTCAATGTATAATGATATACGCTAATTTTGGTTCTTTAATTAGGTTTTAGGTTTCTACATTCCACGTTAATCCACCATAATATAATGGACACTCTTATAACTGCCATTGTTTTGTCTTGATTTAAAGCCTGCCTAGCACAGTTGGTAACAAACACAAGGTGCTCCCAAGAGAGGAAGGGTAGATAGTTTTGACCCTGGTTAGAATGGGGTATCTACCCCCACCGATCGACCGACCGGAGAGAGGATTGCATGACTCTCCCACTTACTTTTCTTATTCTGTTTCAGGTTGCGTGGGTTACAAAGTCTGGTGATACTGATTTGGACGTCCACATTGCGATCCGTCCCACAAGTGAGACTGTGATGTATCCCTACTATTCAAAGTGGATAAGGGGGCATCGGGACTTGCCTTTGAAACTTAACCAGTGGTGCAATGTTGTTCGTTGGGAATTCAGCAATCCAACTCCCTTTATTCGGTATTCTCTTCTGCATATGTAACCATTATTTAGTGATTCTTGTTTGCTGCTGGCTGCTTATCATGAATTTTGTTTTTCTAATTTTCCTTGCTTGAATGTTCTGTATAGCAATTCAATGAAGCTTAAGGTATTCCACATGTATATTTTTAGTGTTTTCTTTTATCTACACTGCTGTATTTTCTGAAATTTACAAGTACACACTGAGTGAGGTGATACATGAGGCAGTGAAATGGCAAAAGTGAAGTCTCCTCAGTACATATTTATTTAGCATTGAAAAGCGTTTTGTGGTTTATTGGACTTTTACAAAACCACCCCCTGGGTAAACTTTTTCAAGATTTCCTTCTTTCCTTTTCCCCATGTTTTACTTTTCTATTTTTCATCCTCCTTTGTTTAATAATGAAAAAAGAAGAATTGTTCTCTTCTGATGGATGACATATCTGCTATGTTTTAGTTTAGTTGATTTACATTTTACACAAACTGGTTCTTCTTCTTCTTCTTCTTTCCTTATTACTGTACTTGTTTATAGTTCGCACACTTGGTGGTTTATAGGTGCTTTATCATTTTTCCAATGACCTTATTGGCTATCAATATATAGTGACATTATCTGGTTTTAACCATGCAAGTTACTGTTGTGAGGATATATATTTTTTATTTAACTGCAGAAGTCGTGAGTTTCTATGGCAAGAAGGGCATACGGCTTTTGCAACGAAGGCTGAAGCAGATGAAGAAGTAAGGATGTTTTTCCTGTCTGTCTACTTGTACTTAATTTTATATAATTTAAGATTCATGACTTTGGAACTTGAATTGGACCTGCCAGAGTGAAATTTAAATTTGGAAGTCAAGAGATGAATCAGTTGATAGTTTCAATTAGTAAATTAAGGAATTGGATAAGTGTCTAATCTCTGTAAGATAACAAAACTAGTGGTGAAATAATTCCATATGTTATCTATTAAAAAAATAGTTACAAGAGAAAAAATGGAATCTTCCAAGCAGGAAAGATACTTTAAGTTTAGCGCCGCCCCCCACTGCGAACACCATAAAAAAAATATCCCCAAACCCTCCCTCCCTTATCTGTGTGTGGGCGTGCGGCCGTTTTTCCCACTCTCTTTTTGACAGTTTTTGAGTTATTGTATTTTGTAAACTGTAATATAGCAAAACTTTACTAAGGAGTTATGTTTTGGTGCGATCCAAATTTTTATTAGGGAATTTTTTTATATTGTCCATGGATTTTCCCCTAAATCTTTTATAATCCAGAGTTTCAACATATTATTAATTAGCCATTTAAGATTTCTAAATCCTTTTGGTTTTATCCATGCAATTATAATCAATGTACCAATGGTTAAAACTCACAAGGGCACTAGCCAAAGTTTTTTCGTTTTTTACTAGCCAAAGTTGTGGTAAACTAAAGCCCCCCTGACTTGTCACTGGCCTTAACTTCCATTCCAGCCTAAACCTTGACTCATTCTAACCTAAGTCAAATTACTAGCTTGAATGCAGTTAAGAAAACCATATCCTCTTCTTTTTTCTGTTTAACTTCCTGATCCCAACCATTCCTGTAATATGAGGTTTTGTCTGGATCTGTACTGAACGACTCAATGGCTGTGGCGACTCATTCTGATTTGTTAAATTTTGTTTGGTACTGGATATTAAGAGTGAGTCAACCTCGACTCATCTGGTACCAAACCAAACAGGGCAGTAGCCCTCCTCGGGCCCTGGTTCGTTCCAATTCTGACAAAAGCTCTACACCTTGTACCAGAACCAGAACCTTTGACCAGATCAGCATACTCTTCTAGCTGGGTTTTAAAGAAGGTAGTCCAAAGATAGGCCATTCAGTTTCCAGCTTTGTCATTAAAACATGTGTTAGTGAGCATATGGGTTTTGAAGTATTCCGTAACTTATTCCTTGATTTCCTCCAAATCTTCTAGTTGCTTGACTTCATCAACTCAATATCTGATGAATATACACGTACTGAATATCTGAGGTTGAGATTGCACACACTGTCTTGAATTTCTCCATTGCATTAAACTTCTGGTGCAGCCGCAC
This sequence comes from Cinnamomum chago, assembly GCA_038049695.1. NCBI lineage: Eukaryota > Viridiplantae > Streptophyta > Magnoliopsida > Laurales > Lauraceae > Cinnamomum > Cinnamomum chago. Next base: position 19,684,009 of record CP142462.1, on the reverse strand, counting down.
ACTCGCATTAGACTGTGATAACTTCAAGAAAACTGAACCACCAGTGGAGACTAATCTACCTAATAAGTGATTGCCTCCACTTCTCCAACTTTATAACATGGAATAGTACACAAACCAAAAGTGATGGCATTGAAATTAATGATGCACTTTCGAACATGGCTAATGGTTTCTCAAGCCTCACATTTTTTGTGTTACATGCCATAATCCTGACTCTGAATATTTCAAGTGATTTCTCCATCCATCATACTTCATGTTGTCAATTCTCCTATCCAAAAGAACAGAAAAAGAATCTGTTCCAGTGATCTTCCACTGTGCACTGCTGTAATTTTCTAGATGAATTGACGAACTAAAAGAACAAAGCAGATCTGTGATTCATCCATCAGTAACCAATTCAATCTTCAAATGTGAGATTTCTTTGCAGATCTCTCCATGATTGAACTGTTCGTGCACGTTTCAGTTTCTATAAGGAATTAACAAGCTATTTCAGTCTCCTGTGATAAATTTTGTTTTTTTATTACACTTTTGAGTTTCCACTTTCCTGGGGATCAGGTGAACATTAAAAAAGGTGACACTTTTGAGTGTCCAGTTGGATGTGGCTTGGCTGAGTTGGACCGAGCTGCAACCTAGGCCTAATAACATTTAAAAAATATGAAGAATATCAAAAAATTAAAAAAAAAGAAAATAAATCAATGGAATCTAGAATTTTAACATTTATTATGTTTTATTATGGTGACCTAGGGGATGACTCTAATTGGAACCTACCAAGTCCAAAGTGACTTAGATTCAGGCCACGGCTAAAGAGACCGAGATGATGGCCATCCGGGAGATGTTGAGGATATTAATTGGATCCTTCTTTACCCACCCATAATTGAGAGCGATTCTTTTAATGCCATTGGTTCGGCTAATAATCCTAGATGATAATCCTTCGCTTCTTGATCTGCATTTACCTTTACAGTAAGTCAAAGACCTATGCAATCCAATGGCAATAGAGTTTTGTTACACCAAAGGAGTGCTAATGAGGCACCACCACCACCACCACCACCACCACCATCAAAGCCTTGTCCCAACAATGTTGGGGTTGACTACATGAATTCTGTTTCTCCATTTTGATTTATCCAGAGCCAAATCCATAGATAAGTTGCATGTCTTTAGATCTATTTTTACTATGTCCACCCACGTCCTCTTCGGCCTACTCTTCTTTTTAGTGTGCCACCAACTTGCATAGCCAACCTTTTCCTTACCGATGCTATTGCCAGCCTACGTTGGACATGCCCAAACCTTCTCAAAGAGGTCTCTTTAATCTTAACCACTATTGATGTCACCCTAAATTCTTTCGAAAGCACTCATTTCTAAGTTTATGTTTCCTAGTTTTACCTCACATCCACCTCAACATTCTCATCTCTGCTACATCCATTTTGTGTATATGTTGCTTCTTAATTGGCCAACATTCTACTCCATAGGTTATAACCGGTTTAATCGTTGTCCTGTAAAAATTTTCCTTCAATCTTGTTGGCATGCATCAATCGCAAAAAACTCCAGAAGTAAGTCTCAACTTCAACCATCTTGCTTTTATCGTATGTTCGACATCTTCATTAATCTCCCTATCCTTAATTATTGAGCCAAGGTAATCGAATGAATCTGTTTGTGGTATCTTCTGGGCTCCAATTCTCACAACAGCTTAAGCTCTTTGTATATGCGCACTGAAGTTGCAATCCATATATGTTGCCTTTGTATAGCTTATTTTAAAGCCTTTGGGTTCTAAAGCCTCCCGTCATCTTTTAAGTTTTGCATTCACACAATCTCTTGATTCATTCACCAACACTATATCATCTATAAACAACATATACCAAGGTACCTCCTTTTCTTCAATATGAGTTGTTAACTCATCCATAATCAGTGCAAAGAGATAAGAGCCTAGGGCTGACCCTTGGTGCACACCTATGGTCAGTGAGAACTTGAGTTTCTCCTAGTTCTTACAGTCATTACCGCTCCTTCATACGAGTCTTTAATAATTTCAATATAACCTCTCCAAACATTCCTTTTATATAAAATCCACCAAATTAAATCTCAAGGCACCCTGTCGTGACATTTTTCTAAGTCGATGAAGACCATATGCAGAATTTCCTTTTTGCTTGATATTTTTCCACTTATTGCCTATTTGAGATAATAACTTCCATAGTTGACCCCTTTGTCATAAAACCAAATTGATATATTGGTCTTTTGTCTAAGTCTTTGCTCCATTGCTCTCTTCCATAGCTTCATAGTTTGACTCATAAGTTTAATCCCATGATATTTGGTACAATTTTGTACTTATATACACATAGGTACTACAACAGTTTTGTATTGTTTCGCTATTGAGCCACCAACATTCTGTTAAAGTTTTGTACGGTATATATATAGTTCTACCTTTTCTTTTTCCTTTTTTTTTTCTTCTTTTTTTTTTTTTTTGCAGCTGGATTTGTTATTTGTAGCCAGCCTTTTTCTTCTATGGCAGTATAATGCTCTTATACTTCAGCTTTTCATTTTCTTTCCTTTTCCTCTGAAAATCACTGTTATGATGGGGAAAAATGCAAAGCAAAGCAGCTTAGAACCCGGTGAATTAGTTGGTTACAACTTGCAGCAAAAAGAAAAAGAAAATGACTCCTGTTATTTAAGCGAAATTCAAGCACAGACATTGCATTAGACCAATCTTGTTGAAAGAATTTACAGATGCTAGTGTTTTTACTTAGAAATTATGAACATCTGTATATCGCTTGTTTAGCTAGAGGGCAGCATATGTGTTTTCATTATGTACTTTACAGCATATGCTCAAATTCTGGTGGACAGTCCAACCATGGAATTTACAAACCTGTCTTCGCAGTGTACACTGGAAGAACTGGAAATCTGGCTTGAGCATTTGGGCTCCACTTTTTAGCTTAAGGTAGGTGGAGCCAAATAGATATGCGTTTTGCCTGCAGAAACAGATGGATTGGATTGTGTTGTCTCGAAGAAGTTTAAGTTAGGCAGGGTTTGCGTATTGACGAGGTTCTAGGGTATTTTGGTAATTTTCCATAATTTGGTTACTGGCCTACAAGTTATTTTCTTGCTAAGTTGATCTTGATCAAATGGATGAAATCCAAATTGATTTTCATAACTTAAGGACTAATTACTTCTTCTTTTTTTAAATCTCAGGGATGGCAAAATAGTGAGTGAAAATGGATGGACTGTATAATATTTTATTATTGGTGCTCTGTAGATTGTTGACACTGTTAGCTTAGGCTTTTAATATTTCCTTGCTTTTGTGACATTCGAGTGTATTGATTGACCATATTGCCTATCATTTTCTTTGATCTTGTATCGGATTGCTGGCTTTTAGGGTTGTCAACTATAAAGAAATGTTGTTTCATTTGAGCTTCAACATTTGTTTCCTTTTACTTTTGATATATGATTTCTTAAGAACAATTACTTTTAGTCATTCGAATGGTGTGTCCCTGTGTGGTCTCAGTATTTCTTTCCGATGGCTAATATATCTTTGCATTTTTGAATGCATATGGTTTTCCAGGTCCTTCAAATATTGGAATTGTATAGAAGGATATATGAAGAGTTTCTTGCCATTCCAGTCGTGAAAGGAAAGAAAAGTGAGTTAGAAAAGTTTGCTGGTGGGCTTTACACAACAAGTGTTGAGGTATGCTCAGAGGGAACATTTGGATGAAGTTGCCAGTTACCTTTTTTGCACCCTTCATTCTTCGTGCTTTTTTCAGGCTTTTATTCCAAATACTGGTCGTGGTATACAAGGTGCTACCTCGCATTGTCTTGGTCAAAATTTTGCAAAGATGTTTGAGATAAACTTTGAGAATGAGAAGGGGGAAAAGGGTATGGTCTGGCAGAATTCTTGGGCATACAGTACTCGTACGGTAATTGTCTATTGTTTACTTGATTGTCTATTAATAAAATCCTTTGGTTTCATAGCTGTGTTCATAGTGGTGCTGATATACTATAGGTGTATGAGTGTTTCTTGTAAAAACTAAATCAGTGTAATATGGTTTTGTATACTGTTAGGCACTTGCTCGCATTCTTCCTAATTTCTTTTCAATAGTCACCTTGCTTTTGAAGTGGGCACATTTAGCAAACATGGATAGCTATGTTGAGGCCCCAGGTTTGAGATTTTTTATGGCTCTTTGTTAAACCTTCCTTGATTCTGATTTAATTTTAGTAATTTTGAGGCTACTCTTCCTTGAACTATGTCTGTCCTTACTGATGAAGGAACTTTTATCATCTAATATACACCACCTCATATAGGGAATGCCATGGTCTTTGTAATTAGTTATTGGGGGTTTTTGTGCGTGTTTTTGAGGGCTTAGCTCCTGTCCTTTTGAGTTTTGATTGCTCTCCCCTCTTTTGGGGTTTTTTGTTTCCAGAATATCCCTCTTATCCTGTGCAGTTCTATTGAGCAATGAATTTCATTCACTATTGTCAAAAAAAAAAAAAAAAAAGAATGCCATGATCTTGTGATCTAAATATTTTATGTTTAAATGTTGTGGCTGACTTGTTGCACACTGGCTTAGAATTTTATGACATAATGTGATTTATCTTTGCCAACATATGTTTGTCTTACAGATTGGGGTAATGGTGATGGTTCATGGAGATGATAAAGGTTTGGTGTTGCCACCTAAAGTAGCGTCTGTCCAAATTATTGTGATTCCTGTCCCTTTCAAGGATGCTGATACAAAAGGTATCTTTGATGCCTGCTCTGCAACTGCAAAAACATTAAGTGAAGCTGGTTTCAGTGTTGAAGAGGATTTAAGAGAAAACTATTCACCTGGTTGGAAGTACTCTCATTGGGAAATGAAAGGCGTCCCTTTGAGGATTGAAATCGGGCCAAAAGACTTAGCTAATAAGCAGGTCAGCAGCAAGTTAAAGCTTTTAATTAGGTGATATATAGCCAATGTGCCTGTGTCATCATTTTCTTTCTTTTTCCCACATTGGATGGCAATTTTTTTTTTTTATCACTGTTTATTGTTTCTTCTTTTGATTTATAGTGACATGAATGATATCTCTTTCAATCCACGATTTTGCTGAAAAGAAATCTATGAAAACATATTGTTCTTGCAGGCTACAGCCTGCATTTCGGATGATGGGAGGTGGTGCATGTTGTATAAATGTTTTAATTGATTATATAATTGTAGTTAATACAAAAATACTAAGTAGTTTTATACACCTGAATAGGGCCAAGGAATGGTGAATCTTGTGACTTGCGAGCCAGATATTATTTAATGAAATTTTATTCTCTCTCTCTCCGGTTTATTTTTTTTGTGCATGTTCATGTGGGAAAGCTTCACTGTAACGGAAATAAACTATGAGGATAAGTACAAATTATGACCCTTCTGTGTAGGATTAGAGCTAGAGCAATGGTAGAATCTCCAAAGCTGGCAAGAGCGGCCTGATTCTTTTCAAGTATAGAATGGGGAAGGATGTCTGGGGGAGCTGAAATGTCCAAACCAAGCTCTTGTGGATGTTTAACTTGGCCAGCTGTAACATTGACTTAACAAGAGCAGTGTCTTGGCTCCCAAGTGAATATCTAGATCAGTCCTTTCTATAAGCTCCTTTCACCATTTGGATTGAGCCCACAAAGTGGACATCTGAATGCTGAAGTTTTGCATCTCCTTTAGAGAGTCCTGCCCTATGATATCTTTGGGCCTATAATGGAACACATAAACACCTGCAGCAAAGGCCATTAACATGGCTGTTAAAAATGTGATGTTTTTTTACTGATAGATGGTAGCTTGTAAAATGTGAATTTATGTAATAAACATATTCTTAGATTTAAATGGGCTCTGTGTATATATTAAAATTCACATGACATGGATTTAAATGGGCTATATATTGAAGAATGAGAAAAACGGAATCTTGATACAGGTACGTGTTGTTCGTCGTGATAATTCAGCTAAAACAGATATACCTATGAGCAACTTGGTCGAGCAGGTTAAGGATATATTGTCCAGCATCCAAGAGACCTTGTTTGATGCAGCAAAGCAAAAAAGAGATGCTTGCATTAAAGTTGTAAAGACATGGGATGAGTTTGTTATAGCTCTTAACGAGAAAAAGATGATCCTTGCACCATGGTGTGATGAGGAGGTATGATACACATTCTTGCCATTTGCATGATTTGGTGTTTGGGATTCTACATTAAAATGGATAAAATAATATGACATAAGTAAACAAGAAGCAAAACACAGGGTTTCCTTTCCTTTTTGTTCGGTTATTCTGAAGTCTGGACCTGAAAATGTTAAAATTGCACGCAATCTCACTGGATTAATTTCCTGTTAATACTTACTCTCTAAAATCTTGAATCTATGTTTCCTTCCTTGCATGTGAAAGTGTATTAATTTATATATTTATCTATATATATATATATATATATATATGAGGAAGTTTCAAGTGCATCTATCCCTCACCATAGGGTGAGGGACACTTCCCTTTTTGCATATGAAGACAAGGAAGTGTACATCACCCTATTTACTTGAAAAGTAACTTTTGTACCTGAAAATTCCCAATTATGGAAGTGTATATATATATATATATATATATATATATGAGCAAGGCTCTCCTAAGCTCGAGCCTTAGGGAGATGCTCCTTTGTGCCTTTGGGGTGGGGGCCCTCACATTTAAGTTATTGACATTGGATATGGATGTGAGAGCCCCACCCAATCTCGGAGATGCTCCTATGAGAGATATCTCTCACCTTATATGAGAGATAGGGGTGGGGCCCCTCACATTTAAGTTGTTGGCATTGGATATGGACTTGAGGGCCCCCACCCTATCTCTCATTTAAGTTGTTGGCATTGAATTTGGATGTGGGGTTTCAATTTGGTTGCTAGGTTTGGATGGGTTGCTAGTTGGGCCCCGCAAAAAAATTCTCATATAATAGGCGATAACTAGTTCTCACTTGAATATTTCCCTATATATTTTTGGATTATTTGTGCCTTTGTGGTAGGTCTTAGTATTATTTTCTTTTCATGAAGCTTTATGTAGTGAGTAACTGAATATTATGGAATATGTTTGACTTGAATCTATATAGATCTTTTGTTTTTAATAAATTGAATGTCTGTCATAAACTTAGGTTCTTTTTGGTGAAATGTGAACCAAAAGGCCATTTTGATCCTCAATGTCCCCTGATTTTGGTAGATAAATCATTATGGGGGTAAAAACTACTGTCTGTCGTTGCTAGTTTTCTCCTGCGAAATGTATAATAACATGCAATAGGGGAAGCCTGCAAAAGAGACCATTTATCCACCATATAGTTGTGTGAAAGGAGGGATTTTCTGAAAACAAAAAAAGAAAAAGAAAAAGAAGAGGACTCCCAGCCTTCCAGAACAGAGCCTCTGGAAAAGAAAGTGCATTATTTCAATCTCTCACAGATTTTAGCAGTTCAATTTTTGCATCTTTCGTTGTCATTTCTACTAGTTTGTATGGTTTCTGTTATAGGAAGTTGAAAAGGATGTCAAAGCACGAACCAAGGGAGAAACGGGAGCAGCAAAGACACTTTGCACCCCATTTGATCAGCCAGAACTTCCTGAAGGTAGTACTTCTCTTCATATTGTAAATTTTGAGATTGTACGTCAATTTTCATGACATCTATTCTCAGGATTCTTACCGTTGTCCGTAACCTCTATGCAGGAACCATTTGTTTTGCCTCAGGAAAGGCTGCAAAGAAATGGACTTACTGGGGTCGAAGCTACTGATTTATGTTTTGCAGTGAGTATGAGTGTCGCATATGTTTTCTTCTACAAAAAGTCTGTCATTGGAGCACTTCATTCAAGGTTTTGATTGAATGTATTTATTGAATTGTAGGGGCTATGCTTGATGTTTTAATTGACAGTCACGTGCATAGGCACAGCTGTTCATGGGATGCCAAATCTAAATCTATTGAAGTATTGGATATGACTCCAGCATGACAACGTACTTTATATGATGGATTTAGATTAGGGAAAGTTTTGAATTTTAGTCATTTGGTAGTTTGGAACATTTGTCATTTTCGAAACACTGATTGTTTATTACCAATTTTGTAGGAGAGACATGCAGTTATCAAAATATGCTTATGTTACTGCCGCATTAGATATTGAATGTAGCTATCAAGTGCGGTTTGTCCCAGCTGAAAGTATTTGATTCAGACATTTCACCAATCTGAGGAGCCCACTGGTAAAATTTTGGACCTGTTCAGATGAAATTTTGCTCCCATTCATTGATTTTCAGCTGAATAGACTGAAAATTTCCAGTTTTGGCCCGAATTAGTTTTGACACAGGAATGTGTTTTTTCCTTTTTTTTTTTTGTTAAACTGACTTTTTGGCAAAATATGCCCTTTATTAAAGGAAATAGATAATTATAATTTTTTTTTTGCGGTGTTAAAAAAGGTTTTTAATCACAAGGGATTTACCTAGCTCTCCCTGGGCCGAAGCGATTAGGGCTGGGACACCCTCCGTTGTTAAAAAAAAAAAAAGGTTTTTCATAAAAAAAGGGACAACTCTTTATGAGAATTTTTTTTTTTGTTGAAAATTAGGATTTTGCAAGTTGGAACTCTTAGAGGCTTTTGGTTTACTTCGTATTGAATTCCTTCATGGTAAATGGGATTTTAACAAGTAGTGAGTGGTGACTATGAAGCAGCAAGGAGTGAAGTATCCAAGGTGGAATTGTTGTGCAGACTATGACATTGATAATTGGAGATTAGACTTTGAGTTGAGAATGTATGTTATCATTTTAACATTGTTATGCATAGACATATTACATTATTGATTTAGTAGGGTGCATTAAATACATATAGCTTTTATTATTTTATTATTTTTAATGTATTTAATCTTTTAAATAACCTTCAACCTGAAAACAATGAAATGAAATACTGAAACGCCACACTGGCTGAAAATTTTCAGTTTGGAGTCAATCTGAAATGAGGTATGACACAAAGTTACTGATTACTATGGTATTGTGTTTAAGTACATAAGATTTGTTAGGCATCTATTTTGTTGGCATCTTGTGTTCCATGTGCTTTGTATATATATTTTTTTTGCATGATCTAAGGGGAAGATTGCAATCTTTTTGCATCCTAGGCAGGTGCCACTACAAGTGCATCATTGCATCTCTTCATGAATTGTTTTTGAATTTTTTTATATATACCCACTAGGGTTTTAAGTCTTTTAAATTGGCCCTTGTGGTTTTAGTATTTGTAAATAGGACCTTTCTTTTTTAATTTTAATACCTTCTATCTCCAAAATTATGAGAATGAGCAACCATCATGAGGTTTGTGTTGAATTTTTATAAAAATGACATATTTTCCCTTACACATTAAAAAAAGAGAGAATTTTTCCTAAAAAAGGCCCCTACATGGCCACTAACCAGAAGAGGTATCAATAGTATATATGGCACGAAAGTGGTCTCAGGGGACCACTTTCGTTTTTTTATTAATGATTGAAACGTGCGATGACATTGTCGCACATTGAACCTATAAAGCTCCCTTGAAACCCCATTTTCCCATTTTCCCCTTCTGCTGCAGTCACATTCTCTTTTCCCTTGGCTGTTTCGTCTCCTCCTTCCTCAAAAGACAGTTAAGGTGGTCTCAAAGGTCTTTTTCCATCCTATTGGATTGCAGCATCAAGCTTTCCAACGGTTTAAACCCTACTTCCCCATTTCCACCTTCTTCCTCCGTTGCTTTCTCCTTTTCCCCTGACAGATTCGTATCCGCCTTCCTCAAAAGGTAGTCAAGGTGGTCCCAAAGGTTGTTTTTCAACCTTTTGGATTGTAGCTTCAAGCTTTCTAGCGGTTTATCAGGCGATTGTAAAGTATATATTTAGCTCTATATTGAGAGCCTTTGGTTGGGGTGATTAATTCGCTATTTCTGTTCCGTAGTGGCTCTTTGAGCGGCGGCCCTATTGCTCCTTGTTTTTCCTTTTTGTCTTGTGCAGTTTTATAGTTGAAAGGCCATGCTTTGCCTTTCTTGTTGTTGTTGGTGCTCTCTTAGTTCCACTGCTATGGGTTTTTCTGGATGACAGCTGTTGTGGAGTTCTTTCTAAAAAATGTCAGTTGGTTGTGTAGCTACTCTCGTTCTCTGTTTCTTTTAGTTTGGGGTGTTTTGTTTTGCAGCTCTCTCTTTCTAGTCAAAGTCTTGGGAGCAATTTAACTTTTTTTTTGCCATTGTTGGGCTTGCTTTTTTTATATCCAAAGCCGTTGCATTTTTTCTTCCTTTTGTCCTATGGCCTTCTTCCCTTCATATGTTATGGAAATTTATGCAAGATAGAAGCTTGTAATTCCTCTGGGTCTTGTACTGCGTTCGCACATCAAAATAATATAAACATCAATTTTTTTCGATTGCAATGGTCAGTGACGACGTCGTTGCTTCACAAAAGCTAATGCAAAAAATTATGTGTGACTGTATAACGACGTCGTTGCTTAACAGAAGCTAGTGGAAGAAAATATATGTGACTATACAACAACGTCGTTGCTTCACAGAAGCTAATGTAAAAAAAAAATGTTTGTTATTATACGATGATGTCGTCGCTTAACAGAAGCTAGTGGAAGAAAATGTGTCACCATACAACCTTAGAACAACCAAAGTTGTTACCTTGATGATTTAGTCACCCAATAATAATTTTAAAATAAGATAATGTCATGAAAAAACTGTATATCAAAAGCCCTAATGAACTTTTCCCAAAAAGGTAAACACGAAACTCAGAATCTATAGTAGCTAATGCATGAAAGAACCTTAAAACTATGTTATGCCTACCTTTTAATGGAGATCAACAACCTCCACAAGGAATATACAAGTTAGGGGAGAGTTCTGGTTCATTCAGTATTCAATCATAAATGAAAAGGGAAGGAGAAAAGGAAGTTGTGACGTGACGCGCGCACACAGATATATAGAACATTAGTGACAACGTCATCGCTTGTTGAAAAAAGGCAAAAAAAATAAAAATAAAAAATCTGGCGGGAATGCCACTTCCGTGCCATATATACTATTAGTACATCTTTTGGTTAGTGGCCATCTAAGGTCTCTTTTTAGGTAAAATTCTCTTTAAAAAAAAGGAGTAAGTCATTATTTATAAAAATATTATTATTATTATATATATTTATTTTGTCGCAATGCTTTTTTTCTCTCAACTCTTTCATGCATATGAAGCCTGATCATGAATTTTGAAACTTTTATCAATCTAATGGTAGGTTGTGCATGGATTGCATCAATTAAAATCAATTATAAGTACATGTATTGATTGTCATTATAATTGATTTAAATTTAATGAAATGAGCCCTTTATTCATAGACATGGATTTATGTAGGGTCGTTCTCCATTAATTAATGCTACAAGCTTAGAGGAAAATAACTCTAAGCTTTTGAAAGTATGTATATAGAGATAAAGAGATAGGCAAAAGTATCACTTCACTCTAAGGTTATTGATTTTGGGGACATGAAAGGTATTAAAATAAAAAAGAAGGGGTCTATTTGCAAATACTAAAATCATAGGGGTCTATTTACAAATTCTAAAAGCCTTAAAAAGGTATATACAAAAAGTTTTTTCCCCTCACACTTCACTAGTGCCAACTTCTACTCCTTCCTGCATAAGGGGTCGTTTGTTTCGTGTGAAAGTGATTCACATGTGTAAATGACCCACATGTGAGTCATTTGCATATGTAAATGACTCACATGTGGATCAGATTCCACTGTTTGTTACTAGCATAACATTTCACATGTGAATCTATGAATAAGTTGTAGATTGTTTGATGATATCTTAACATCCAAACAACATCAATGGTTGAAAATTGGACACATGATCGTGTTTGAGCTTCTGAAGAATATGAACGGTCCTGATTTTACAGGTGGGGCCCAGAACATTAAAAAAATCATAAAAGGCGGACTGAGTATGTTAATAACAATAGGTTGTATATTGTTTGATGATATCTCAACCTCCATGCATCATCAACGGTTGAAAATTGGACACATGGCCGTCGTTGAGCTTCTGAAGAATATGAACGGTCCTGATTTTACAGGTGGGTCCCAAAAAAGTAAAAAAATCATAAAAGGCGGACTGCTATATGTTAGTAACAATAGATTAATCCAACGACTGTGATTATGTTGATCATATCTCAACTTCCATGCATCATCAACGGTTGAAAATTGGACACATGGCCGTGTTTGAGCTTCTTAAGAGAATGAATGGTCTGAATGTTACAAGTGGGGCCCAAAAAAAAAAAAAAAAAGGCGGACTGCTCAGTGAGGCACTGTGGCACTCCGCCTGGTAACAGTGCAGTGTGAAAGTGTTTCACACCTCTTGAGGTGTGAAAATGCAATGCACAAAAATGGCTATCTTTCACACCATTTACACAACTATTTTATACATGTGAATCAAAATCACACCAAACAAACATGGTTTTTGTGTATCCATTACCCATGTGATTCAATTATATATGTAAATGAAAAAAACAAACGTCCCCTAAATGTATGCTGGATGGGATCTGGTAGAATAGATTGTGTTTGAAAGTCATCAAAAGTGGCAGTTTCAATTTAGATAAGTCATCTGCTAGTTTTTTTGGCTTCCTTTCCAGAGAAACCCACTTGCCATGGGAGGAATGAGTTGAACAACTTCACAGGATATTTTCCCATAATTCATAAGCTCCCATTGAAGAGTATATTTAGCCTACTTTCTATGTGGTTTTGATCATTAATAATAAATGGACTTATTACGGTGACTAATTTTTTGGGAACCCTAGCTTGAGGAGGCGGGTTTGGGACCCATGATCGCACCCACACATGTAGAGAGAGAGCCCACATAAGTGGGAAGAGAATCTGTACATATGTGGGAAGGGAACCCACACGATAGCTAATTATGAGACCTTGTTACCTCACAAAGGGGAATACAAAAAATTTCTAAAAGATGGTTACCATATGAGGAGCAGTTTCTACCTTATATGCATATTTAAGTGGTTTAGTGGTAGAAAATGAAGGAGAAGAGTAAGAGTTTTTATGTTTTAAAGGTTTTATTGGATGAGGCCCCTTGAAACTTCCACAATTTTCACATATTTTCTGCATTATTAGTATTTTATGCAATTCTTCTTTAAAGAGTCCTGGTTAGAGTAAAACTTTGTCTGAATGGATTCCGCTTCAAATAAGACTCTTCAGTATTTTATGGGTTGAATTAGAATGTGCGGTAAATGTAGGAACCACAGAACCCTAGAGAAGACTTGGAGAATAGTCCTGGGAGCATTAGGACTTTGCAATTAAACCCATATACCTATGGGATATCACACACTCTCCCCCCTCATCTAGGAAGACTCCAGATTCCCAGAAGCCTCCAGATTATTCCCTATCCTTATCTCTCAGGAAGTTTTAAAGTTGCAAAAATTATCAATAGAGAGAGAAATAATTGAAGCCAGAAGTGGGCCTCACCTCATCTTGGACATCCTACTTCCTCTCTCTTTCTTATCCTAAGCATCATGGAATTTTTCCTCTCTATATCTCTCGGTCCCATTCAGATTTGAAGATAAGAAAGAGAGATAAAACTGGACTCAAATCGAAAGAAGGTAGAAGAAACAAGGAAGCAAAGTCCAAGAAGGACTCCGCACATGTATGGAATGTCCAACACTCTCCCATGGGGCCCATCTCTTATGTAGTCATGTATGGAAGAGTCCTATTGCAAGAAGAAAGTCAGCTTCATTTTTCTCAAGACATTCTATCGTAAAATGATCATAATTTTCAATCTAACCGTAGGATCGGTGAAATTTACCTATCATTGGAAAGATTATTGGAAAGATTGTTCAGAGTAGATGCCTGTGGAGCTTAAGATCATGCAAATCGGGGCTTAAATGAGAAAGTTATGACCTCAGGAAGTCGGCTATAAATTTTTTACTCGGGAATAAATTTTTATTATCAAAGGTGGGCCCAATTCTTTTGCAAGTTTTGGTTCAAAGAGTTGTGTAAGCTAAGAATTCCAAGAATCCAGATTCATCTAGAAAGTTCTCTCATATCTCATCCAGTTTTTCAAATTAGCCAACCCGAAGATCTCTTCCACCGGAGATAAAGTTCTATTTCTCAAAAGAGTCCAAGGGAAGCAAGCAAGGGAGCTGAAAAACTATAAAAAGGTAGCCATATGGGACGTCCAGTTTCATGCTCTCTTAATCCCTGGACGTTCCTTCCTTTCCCCTCTTCTTTCTCTCCTTTCTTCTATTCTCCCCCTAATTAATATAATTAAAGAATTATTTTTGGGTATTATGTAGCCGTGTTCCAGAAATTAGGGTTAGAAGAAGGAGACTCTGAGACCATTATTTTAAAATCTGGAGAATTTTATGAAAAAATTGTTGAAGTTCTTTACCATGGAGGAGTAGTCTGTTGGATCTGAGCATCTTGATTTTGTTAAGTTGTTATTTTCTGCCTTTTTTGCAATTTAATCTAATGATTTGATTGTCTCAATTTAATGCATGTTTACTGATCTTAATAAATCTGTTTTCATGTCTTTGACAAACCTCTGATTTGAGTTCTATTGAATTAATCTTTTATCAGGTATGATTTCTTAACAGATTATGCTTAGATATGAAATCTTTGATAGTCTATGTTTGATTGATACGTGATGTTTAAATGGTTTCAATCTTTTATGAGGTGAAGAAGGTTTTTGGCTAAGTTAAATTTCTGAAAAATTATTCCCTTGATAGACAAATCATCTTGATCAAAAGCATTAATTTGTTTATGATTTGAGCTAATTGGAGGCAAAATCAGTGGGTTGATTGCATATTCTAGTTGATTAGTCTACTTAACTGATTCTTGATGTTCATATCCATTTTTATTATTATTAATTTTTTTCACTTTAATCTTAATCATTGCAAAATCTCTTATCCACACACATCACCCTTGGATTGATTTATATAAAATTCAGTTTTTTATCTTTTTAACTTAAAAAGGCTTCTTGTGGGTTAGACTTGTAACTAGGGGTGCATAAAAAATTCGTCGATTCGTAAATTCGATCCGATCCGATTCGATCCGCGGATTTTTATCCGATTCGAAAGTAAACGGATTGGTGAAGGATTGAGAATTTTGTAATCCGTTAGCAACGGATCGGTGACGGATTCCACCCTCAATCCGCGGATTCAATCCGATCCGATCCGTTGACATTAAATATAAATAAAAAAAATATACGGGGTCTAAATATAAATTAAGATGTGTAAATATAAAATAAGAAAAAAAATTATGGGTCAAAATGTAATTTTTTTACAACATGTTTGATATTTTTCTTTTAACATTAGATTGAACAGATTAATCCGATCCGATCTGGTCCTCCACGGATCGGATTAGATTGGATTGGATCAGATTTTAATAACCACGGATTGGTGACGGATTCTAAATCCATCAATCCGTAGGTAACGGATTGGTGACGGATTTGACCCAATCCGCACCAATCCGATCCGTGCACACCCCTACGTGTAACTGCCGTTATCTCAACAAGACAACTATGCACTTGCAGTTTTGATGGATTGAAATAAATCACACATCATTGACTCTAAACTTTATGCTAATAGGAGCTAGTCGTACAGTAGGATTGTATGACATTCTAGATCATATTCTTAATCTTATTGTGCGACAAATTCTTATTGAAGTAAGATTTGGGAAAAACCCACATTAAGGAGATGAAGTCTACTTTGAGTGTAAGTGAAGCAGTCAAGAGAATCCAGAGTCTTAACTTTCCATTACCATATCATTTAAGTCTTTAGTATTCATCTTGTTATGACATGTTAATGAATTCAAGCCTTGGCTTGCCCTTTTAACCATCCAAACAAATCATTCGAACATGGTAAATTAAACGATCAAAAGTAACTTTACATATAACCAAATTCAGTTTAGGTCTTACTTTGATTAGAACTCTTAGTGCCAAAAAAAGGAGCAAAGAATTATTTTAATTAGTTTGTATTCATTACAATGAGGCCTACTATTTTGATATTTTAACGTTTCTCATATAGTTTTGAGAAATTATATATTGAGAGAAATTGGGGTATATTTAAATTCAAGACTTTTCTCCAGATATTATAAAAAAATCTATAAAAATCATTTTTTTATTAATAACTATTACATCAATAATATAAAATGTCATCAGTCAAGTGTCACTTGCCCTTCCACAAGAAAATCCCATCTCCGCCACTAGTAATGTGCATGTATGTGTATTCAAATTTCTTGTAGAGCATAGAGAGAGAGAGAGAGAGAGAGAGAGAGAGAGAGAAAAGATAAGACCTTGCATGTAAACAGTGGCGGACCTACACTTGTGGAACCTGGGTTGGTTTTGAATTTGCCAATAGTGTAACTGGGTCTTACATATCCCACGTGTAAGTATTTTTATGTTTGCTAATTCATGGGTTGGACAAAACTCTGGGTCTATTGATTTGTATAATCTAATTTATGTAGAATGGACTGTAGTTGTGCCGCCGGAAGAGCTGAACTGAAGAAAAGAGAAGATCGGGCGAATCTCCCAGGTCCGATCGATTAGAGCATATGTCCAATCAATTGGAGGGTTAAAGCGTCCTAGTTATTTTAGGTGGTCCGAGTGGTGTAGGATTTTCGGGAAAGTCTCCTAAGCTGATGCAAATTGGTTTCCTTTTGAGACTCTATTTCCCACCTTGAGTCCTATTGGTGTTCTAACTACAAGGCACAAATTTGGGGCTGTAAAATAGGGTTGCTCTCAGCCCTAGATACCACCTCTCTCATTAATCTGAGCAAGAGATATCTTAGAGAGAGAATTATTCTTTAGAGCCATTGAAAGATTGTTCTGAATGGCTGCTCTAGAAGGTTTTTGTTGTTTCTACTCTTTTGCAAAATATAGTTCATTTTGGATGACAAGGTGCGAGAAGATCAAGTAAGGAGAACGGTGCATGGTGGAAGTCGTGGCAATAGAAGTTGTGTAAGAACAACTACAGTCTTTAGGTCGAGGTACTGACAGAGGTAAAGGAGCTGTGAGTATATCTTGAAACTGTTCGTGAGTTTTTTGTTTCTGGATCGTGGTTTTTCTCCTTAGAAAGGGTTTCCACGTTAAATATTGTGCCTGCCTTCTTGTGGTGTGTGATTGGTAGATTTATTTGCTGGTTCTGTCTATGTTTGGTCGGTTACATCCGCTGCATTGGTTTGATTAATTAGATTAGCATCCATTCTAGTGGGTTCTGCAGAACTCTCACCATGTATATCTCACCCCACGTCTAAACATTGTGATCGCCCAATGTTATAAAGCCTTAGTGACTAAAAGTACCGGATCAAATTTGTGCCTTTCTCTTTCGACATCTTTTTTTTACTGAGAGTTCGAGATCCTGTTAGTGTTGATCAAGCTTCTCATTGCCAGTCCTCTCGTGGTTAGTGTCTCACCATATAGCCATAAATAAAAAAAAATCTCCCTCCCTCCTTGGATTTTGTATAATCTTAATCACTCGATACCCGATTCTGAGCCGTTAATCTTCAAATCTCAATTTCAATCCCTTAATCCCCAATTCCAAATCCAAACCCTAAGCCTTAAATAACCTAATCTAACACATCTACAAGTCCGAAGATGACCAAATAACCATTGGACACACTTTAATCTTCAATTCACAAATAACTCAGGCCTTAGGATTCATATTTTTGATAACTTGAGTTACATTTAAGTGAAAAAATTTCTTCTTTGCCATGAGCCCATGACCAACTTTAGAGAATTATTTCTAGAGCTAGGTAAGTACATGCAACCAAATTTTTTAGATCGAAATAGAATTCCTTTGGAAACCCAAATTGGGTGCTTTCCCAAATCACCGTTTCGAGGCATCCAAACACCTAGGATTAAGGGAAATGTTATCTTAACTATTTTGATGATGATAAATTGATGATCACCTGAATTTGAGAGAGGCAGTGGTATGACCCTTCAATTAGGTAAGAGATTTGAGCATGGAATTTTTTTTTGTGTCTATTCAAATGTGATACATTTTCTTTTTGGTAATTTTTAATGTGAAAAAAATAGCAAAATTGAGCAAAAATTTTACCCCTCTCCAACAGAAATCCTAGATCCGCCTGTGCATGTAAAGAACCATAACCAACAAGACAGCACTTCCTTGACTCTTTATTCCTCTTTCACTTTTCTATCAACTTCTTCTACAGGTAAAAGGTTTCCTTTGCATCTCTCTTCCTCATCTTTCCCATCCTTTTATTCAAAGTGAGGTTTCCTTTTCATCTCTCTTCCTCATCTTTCCCACCCCTTTATTCAATGTGTCGGGAATCCAGTCCTTGGAGAGCCATTGAGGTTGGAGGAATCACTGTGAAAAGGACCAATGATGCCTCTCCTGGTGTGGGTAGGGCCATATGTGTACAAAGAGAGTAGAGAGATGGCCATTGGTCATTGTTTGCCTTGCATAACACCATCTAATTATAGTAGCTAGCCGGTACAGAATTCATTTGTTAAGGGAAGTTGAAGCTGAGGACCTTTTAACAATTCTTTTCTAATGTGTTTTGGTTATGTGGGTTTTTTGGGAATAAGGACATAAAGTTGCCTTTTTTTTTTTTTTTTTTTTTTTTTTTGAGGGCTGCTAAATGCACAACTGATTTAGTATTTCCACACCCTACGATTTTTCTATGATCAATATACCAATGTAGGGGTGCACAAAAAATCCGTCAATCCATAAATCCGATCTGATCCGATCCGCAGATTTTTATCCGATTCGAAGGTAAACTGATTGGTGACGGATTGAGAATTTTGTAATCCGTTAGCAATGGATCGGTGGAGGATTCCACCATCAATCCGCGGATTCAATCCGATCCGATCCGTTGACATTAAATATAAATAAAAAAATATAAGGGGTCTAAATATAAAATAAGAAAAAAAAATTTATGGGTCAAAATGTAAATTTTTTACAACATGTTTGATATTTTTTTTTTAACGTTAGATTAAACGAATTAATCCGACAAGGACCGGATCGGATCAGATTTTAACAGTCACGGATTGGTGACGGATTTCAAATCCGTCAATCCGTAGGTAACAGATTGGTGACGGATTTGGTCCAATTCGCACTAATCCGATCTGTGTACACCCCTATACCAATGTAGAAAAATGGTGTGTCTAGAGAGTGGTTTTGATCATTTTTCAACTTTAAGTGATGGGTGTAGAGAGAAGCGGTGTGTGGAAAGGAAAAACCAGTGTGCTTTTAGCAGCTCTTTTTTTTTTAGAACTACTGTTGAATACTTACAAAGAAAATTTTCTACCATAGTTTGATTTGATTGGTTTTGTTAATTTTACTAATTAGAACCCCACTACAGGAAGTTTCTTTAGAAAAGGAAAGCCTTCAGATAGAGAGAAGTGTTGGTCCACACTCTTTTTTTTTTTTTTTAATTCTAAATACTCATTGCACATACCCACCAACACATTTTTCGAGTTCCTCATCATCAATGCTACAGATGGGGATGAATTCCTAGTGATTTTTGTGGAGGGAAGGTGCCTCACCACCGAAGCTACCATGGAATAAGCAATGTTGTCAGCAAAAATGCTACATATAAATGTCTGCCATTTTGCATTTTGTTTTGTTTCCTAGTTTGTTATGATATTTGCTTTGGACAAAAGTAGCCAAAAGTAATTAATCTTTTGAGGATTTTACGAGAAGAAATTCCTTAAATGACCTATGCACAAAAAAGGATCCCATAATTTCCACTGCACAAAAAGGCTCTCCCACCAATTTTAAGCACTTTAATTTTATTTTTTTTACCTTCTATAATGAGCGATGATATCGTTGCTCAATTAATCGTCGCTCATTTCAATTGAGCAACGATATCATCGCTCGTGTCTTCTTCTTTCTTCCTCTTCTCCTTTCACTTAATCCTTTGCCCTCATTCCATTTCTCGCCCAACCCATCACCCACAACACCTCCATCATCCTCAACACCTATTCATCATGAAGGGCAAAATCCAGCTTGGGAGGTTTCCATTTGAAGTGAGAATGAGACAGGCCCCATTAGGGTCTCTAGACAGCATCATGTCAATGGGAACGGAGGCAGATGATATAGTGAGAATAGGTGTTGAGAATGATGGAGGTGTTATGGGTGGTGGTCAGGTGAGAAATACGGTGATAAAGAGGAAGGAGAAGAGGAAGAAATTAAGAAGAGAAAGAAAAAGACACGAGCGATGATATCGTCGCTCAGTGCAAATGGTAAAATTAAAAGGCTAAAATTGACGGGAAGTTCTTTTTGAAGCAGTAGAAACTATGAGATCTTTTTTTTATGCAGGAGTCATCTAAGAGGTTCTTTCCTGTAAAATACAATAAGTGAAGGTCCGGGTAACATTTATAATTACACACATATTTTTAGAAAAGAATGAACAACCAACATGTGGGGCCCATTTGGTCATAAAAAAACCCCTCATGCTCAACACTTCTCTTGTATTGGTACTAACCAAATTTTGACACTTGTTCAATCTCTTGACCTCTAGGATAGAATATGCGAGTTTGACACTTGTCTACTTTTAGCTGAACAAATTTGATTAAGAAGTATGTTTTCCATATTTAGATGACTACTGTACTTCTTTTCCACAAGGTAATTCATGAAAAAAACCCACTTGGGAGTTGATGAAATGGCATAAGAATGAATTTGCTATTTATGTTTTGTCTTCAAAATCGCCCAAGATTTACCTAGTGTGTTTGTGTGGGTTTAATGGATGCCACCTAAAAAAAATTAATCTTATTAAATCAAAGACTTTAGGAATACCCACATCATAAAAAAAAAAGAAAAAAAAGAAGTTAATTCACAAGAAACATCTCAAACCCCTTACTTCTCCATGATGGTCATGCTTCTGGATGAGTTCTATGGGTAAGGCTATTTGAGAAGATGGCCTTATCATCTATGGGAAGACTTTTCCTTGCGCTCTTGCGCTGTGCACTACATTTGGATTATTGGGGGTTCTTGCCTTTGGGGAGGGTCGAGATGAGTGCTCCCATGGATCACTTGGACAGGAGAAAATCCTCCATTATCTATTCTATGACTTATATTTTATGAATTGAGCAAATGAGCATACCTTAGTTCCATGCTGTTAGGGTTGTCAATTGAGCACATTAAAATGGGTACCTAGTCCGGCCCATCCCAAGTCCGAAAATACAGAGTTTTTTAAAACAATTTGAGCCTGATAGGTTGGGCTCGGACAATGGTTATAAAGCCTGGCCAAAATACGATTAGGAATGAGCAAAACATTCATGCCCGTCCAAGCCCGTTCGTAAGCACTTTCATTCATTTTTAATAAATTTACCCAAATTGTCTTCCACTAACAACATTTAATTGTTAACAAGGAGGGGGTATGTTTGTAACTAAACCATGTTGCTTGCTGTATTGCACAGTCGGTCCCAAGCTCAGAAAAAAGGTGGAGGGTTTAAAGTCCGATTACACCTGGGGTTCAGCAGCAGTATAGACCGATTTATAAGTATTTTTTTTATTTTTCTAATGACGTGGTATCCCCATGTCTTAAGGTGGTTTCAAACACAAGACATGCGGAGCAAACCTATGCGTTCGGCCACTCCACCAACTCCTTGGTGGTCTCATTTCTTCTTCAAATCTATCTCAAGTTATTAATTTTGAAAATTACCCACTTATACATTCTTCTAAAGGGGCCAACCTTAGCAAAAAAATAAATAAATAAATAAACCCTCTTTGATCAATACAAAGATCCGATTGGACCCATTTCTAATCGAGTTCATACCCGACAATTCCCAGGTACAAAACGACCCCTTTTTAAATAGGGTGATTCTATATGCACCTATATACATTGCTGAACCCACCCACCATATACTTTTATTGAGAAAGAGTTTGCTGAGCCCACCCACCGTAATTCCCATAGTACCCATGAGTCTTCTTCCTCCTCAAACTTTCCGAGCGGTAGCGGTTTGAACCTATCGATGACGGTGGCGGTTTTTAATCTCTCGACGACAACTTTCCGAGCAGTAGTCTTTCTCCTCCAAAAAGCCCTCCACTGCCCAGCGCCTCTTCTTCTTATTCTTCTTGTTCATACGAATCCCATAGAAGGTGAGCTCTTCTTCTTTTTTATCTTCTTCTTCAGATTCCTTTTAGGTTGTAATTTTCACATTCCTTTTAGGTCGTAATTTTTTAGACTCAGAGATTACAAACGTTTGCATTAGGGTCGTAATATCATCTTCTTCTTCTTTTTCTCATCCGGTGTCTGTGCATTTTGAAAAAAAAAACATGTTCCCGATATGCACGGTATCGCAGAACCATGCATATCATTTTTGTAGGACGGATGTTCGCTGTGCAAAATAAATTTGCACGAGGAATGTTCGCGGTGCAAAATTTTTTTGCATGGTATATCTATCCTGTGAAAAAAGATATGCACGGCAAATGTATGCTGTGCACATGAAATATGCATGAAAAACTATGCCGTGTAGAAGAATTTTGCATAGTGTACATGTGCCGTGCAGAAGCATTTTGCACATTACATTTGTTTCGAGCAGGATAAGAAAACATGATTTCTTCTGTTATATGAATTTTTCTCTTATCTTTATTTTTAACAAATTGGAAAAAATGTCCAGAAGACCAGCTCGTGATATTGGTGGCACTCCACATCCGACAGGTGGACGTGCTATTACTTCTTTTGGCGAGCCATCGAGAGTGCGGACGAAGATTGACATTGCTAGACCTTCTCGCCGAAGTGTGCATGCCAGTACTTCGATTGACGTCCGTCAACGGCCAACGGCGTCTGAACAAAGACACAAATTGCAGCAGGATCCACTGCTCGAGCCGGTTGAAGAGCATATAGAGAGCTCTTCAGAGGATGAGGCAAGGCCGTCTAGTCCAACTGTGGGGGCAGCAGGAGGGATGATTCATCAGATGAGGAGGCACAACCATCCAGTCCTCCTGCAGCGGCAACAAGTGAAGGTCCTATTCCCGGCAATCCGGCCAACCTATCCGTTATTGTGAGTGTTAGAACGTACGTGGCCATATCCATATGGGACGGGGAGGTACACATTAATTATTTTAATGTTTTAAGTAAATTTTTTTCAAATAAGGTGTTTCATAGTCTATAATAATAGACATTCATGAAGATTTATACTTGTAATGTGCAGGAACGTGGCCCGCTCAAATGTATCAGTCATTGGCATCAGCTGAAGGACTGGTACATACCTCTGCATGGAGATGGGGTTGATCTTCATTTGCCTCGGTTTCGTGCTATTATAGAAGAGTCTGGATTGGTAGACTTGAGGCGTTTCAGCTACCGATATATCTACTGCCCCTTGGTTTCGAACTTCGTCAAGCAATGGCAGACCGGGACCAATACCTTCCACATGCCGTTTGGGGAGATGACAATCACCTTAGATGATGTGGGTACTCTCATCAGCATCCCAGTTACGGGACTTCTTGTCCATGTATCTATTAATATGGGATTTACTGAGCAAGTAGATTTGCTCAAGTGTGGACTAGGTGTGGATAGGGCATTTGCGGCAGCAGAGTTGAGCCTGGCACGGGGTGGCGTAGTGAGGATGGGATGGATCCGACGGGTATGCGGTGATGTGACTCCTGCTTCGTCTGTTGAGGAGGTAGAGTGTGCAGCCAGAGGCTATCTTCTTTATTTGTTAGGCTGCACACTATTCACTGATAAGTCCGCCACTCGAGTTCTAGTCTACTACCTATCTTTGCTGATGGACCTGCCACGGGTCCGTCATTATGCATGGGGGGCTGCCGCACTGGCGTATCTGTATCGCCAGTTGGGGACCGCGACGAGGGCAGATGTGCGAAAGATTGCTGGATATCTAACACTGCTTACGGTAAGACCAATACATTTTATATATACATATACATGTTCCATCATAATTGATCTTTTAGATTGTATAATTAATATTTTTTGTCATTTGTAGTCCTGGGTGTACAAGCACTTCCCATTCGCCCGTCCTCCTGCACAATGGGGATACACTGTAGGGATGCCTCTCGCAAGCCGCTGGAATCCTGGTCAGCATTCCGGAAATGCGAGAGAAAACATACATCTGATGCGGGAGAGGTTGGATGTCCTACACCCGAGCGAGGTGAGCACCCATTACAGCAGAGTCCTCGACATATAATTTACGTTCTTGATATATTTTACGTTTTTTGCCAGCTAACATGTTTTATTATATTAATGACTTGTTTCTCTTACATGCGACAGGTCAGTTGGGATCCGTATGCTAGTGACATGGCTCAGCATCCATTTCAACAGATATCCTTCTTTTGTGGTTGCTTGAGGGCCCTAGATGTCATTGAACCCTACCACCCACACAGGGTTCTTAGACAGTTTGGCTATGTACAGACCATCCTACCAGCACCGCTCGCCCCCATCCATGCAACTCAAGGAACTGTTGCTGGTAAATACAAGGTTTCCTATACATTTCTCGACCAGTACTAGGTTACCTGGGAGGACCATGTATTATCTCTGGTGCACTGCGACCATTGAGCACAGCATGTATGGGAGTGTTCCCCGGACTACCTCGAGTGGTACACTAAGATATCACACCCTCGTGTATAGGACCTCGCTCGTCATTCCCACTATGACCCCAATGAGGGTAGAGATGACTCGACTCTAAGAACGGTAAGGGCATTTTTAACTATCTTATTCCAAACCTTGATGCATCTATTCTTTTAAACTATCTTTGACGCATTGTATTGTTTTATATATATATATATATATCCTTCGAGCAAAGGACCATATTCGTGCTACGCTTGCGCGAACGGAGGAGCCAACTGATTTCTATTATTGGGCATTGCAAACTACCCTCGAGATTTTGGATGGCTTGCCGGTGACCTACCGCCGACGTGCGCAGTAGTGATGATAGGAGAACTTCATGAAGGATTGGTCACACTATCTTTTTCTTTGGTACATGTGTATTCTGAGAATTTATATGTACTACAAACTTTACTGTAGCAATTGAAGAATTTTTTCTTTGTGTATGAACTTTTATGATTTTTAACTTCTTATATGAAATGGTTGATATCTTTATTTATTTTTTTATGAACATCTACTAGTTCTTTCAAAATGGGAGACATGTCCACTAACCTTAACAATCCTGCACGCCCATAACATTCCGTGCATATCCATTCTGCTCGGCCAACAAGTACCATGTAGATACATTCTACATGGCCAACAGGTGCCGAGTAGATCCATAATGGTCGGCAACTGTTGGCTGTGCAGAATTGTTTTGCATGGTACTTGTTTTCCGTGCAATACATTTTGATTGGTGCATGTTTGGCGTGCAATATGCAACCGAACAAAAGAATAAACACAAAACATAATAGCATAAAAGTTTGCTTCTGTTTCAACAAGTATTAAATTTGTTTACATTAAGTTGAAAGTACAAGAATTTAATCACTTTCAAGATTAACCGACTCCTGTGTCTCCAATTATTTCTTTGAATCGCTGGATGCTCTGAGCATATGGTAGTTTCCATCTGTCTGCATTAGGGTGGTGGTGTCTATACTAATTTGTAGCAATGGGAGGCATGGGAGCCCCGGGTGTCATGAAGACCTGCACAAAATGGTTTCTATTGACGAAACCAATCATGATAACTTTGCGAGAGCAAGGTGGAATCGGGGATGATCTCAAAGGCAGGAAAGTAAGGCACTGCTGCACAGAAAGGTGGACCAATACAACGTTATAGTATAAAGATATCAAGTGACCCATGTATGGCATTGTCATTCAACGATCAAATGAAGGATTGCTATCATAGTACACCAAGGCATAATACAGCTCCCCAACCCTATCCTCTCCTCCATATACCAATGAATAATAATTCTGATACCTTTGCAGTTCATTGCACAAATCCAGTCTAACCTGCATCCAACTATCCTCGTCCATGCCCAGAAGACCAGCTATGGCTCTGAATCCATAGTTACCATCGGCTTCAACATCCTTAACAGTCTCGATATAGGGTCCTAAAGACTTAGGAAGCAAATGCTCTAACATGCATGATCGAGTGCGATGGACACTTAGTTTCTAGTTCTTTTTCGTTACATCTAGACTGTTGGATCTAGCTGGAATGCTATCTTCCCTCGAGAGTGCATACTCGAAAGCAGATGGCTCCCAACGCATAGACCGATCCAACTTTTTCTTTTTCGAGGATAAACGACCCCTAAGTATTCAATTTAACATCCGGCTTAATAAGAGAAGTAAACGAAGGACTCCCTAATTCTTTGAGTTTTTTCAATATTACTATTTTACCAGCCTGATCAGTACTTTGAAATTTCCTATTGATCAACTCGAATTCGGAAGTTGTGGTCAACTCGGGGGCTTTATTCACCTTAGTGGAGTCTAAATTGAGCTTCCTCCAGTACTGATGGACACAACTCAGTGGTATTTGAGTGCATTCCCTCATGTATTCGGCAATTTCGTGTGCACATGGTAACCCATGAGTCCGTCGAATTACACACCCACATGCCGCCGAATCTGGACCAATATCACCAACTCTTATCGACTCATTTAGAACTTTATCTATGGCATTCTTTGATATAAATCCTCTCAACTGAACTTATGTTGCACGGTGTTCATGCTCGTTTCAAAAGAAGCCTTTATCTCCGTAAAGAACAACTCAAGCAATGCATGGATAACCTGCCAGGACGCATCAAAGCTACAGTTCGATGTGCCAAGGTGTCTCTTCAATTTTGCATGTGCGCTCTCAGCCTTGTTCGTAGTCACGTTCCCAAAGTGCATATGCCGATCTGTCCAAGCACCCACAAATTGTTCCTTGCGGTTATTCAGCCACGAGTTCTTCACATAATCAACAGCGTGTGGATACCCAAAGAAATTCCAGTCCAATGCACTTAGAAGTTGAATGTAGTCATTTTCAGTGAGAGAGACTACCAACATGTTCAAACAAAAGATAAACGCATCTCATCTATCATTGGTCTCAAAATACTTCTTACAATTTGCCAAGATGTTCCTAGAAATATGCCACCTGCATAATAAGTTTGCTGCATTTGGAAAAACAACGTTTATTGCATTGATCAGTGCTAACTCTTTGTTGGTGACAATCACACAGGGCATAATGCATCCATCCATTAATTCCTAAGCCTCTCCAAAGCCCATCTGTAATTGGCCTTCCTCTCTGACTGAAGGTACACAAAAGCAGCAGAGAAAGGCAGTTGAGTAGATGTGACACCACCAATCTCAAGCAAGGGAAGTCGATATCTATTAGTCTTGTACGTGGAATCCATTATCAAAACTTTTGGAAATGCACGTAACAACTGAATAGATGATGGATGTGCCCAGAATAGGTCCATCATAACATCTGTAGTGTCGTTGCTACTGTGATACTTAATGTAGTTGTTATGCTCCAAATACATCATGAGTTGCTGCATCTGTGATCGACCAGCCAACTCAGTCACCCTCCATTTCTGACGAGCATTGTAGATAATCTTCATCGTAGTGGTGTTGTGCACGTTCCTTTCCTGCAATGTTCGAAGGATATTCCTTGACTTCACCAAACTCTTCGACATATCAATCAAAACATTAATTGCTTCCCCAGAAAGCCTCCCAACAAATGAGTGCCACTCGAGATGTTGTGCGTTTGGATTATTGTGCACCCCACAAACCACTGTTAACATCCAATCATCGTCATTTGCCAACTTTCAGCGCTTCAAAGCAAAATGGCAACTACATTTCTTTGTTCCCGTTGCCTTGTTATGATTTCTCTTTTGGGAGACCTTTGATGGACCCTTATAACTTCCACTTCTCTCGCAAGATAAAACTATTCTTGGCTTCCTACCATCTCCACCAGCATCTGAAGTTTTGATTACAATTACTAAGCCATGTTTCTTTCCAACTTCCCTTGTACATTGTATTAGGTCCTCTCGGCTTCTGAATATCGTGTCAGTGGTGAAGACACTAGTAAAATCCAAAGAGCACTCACTGACAACGGTTGACTGAATCTCTTGAAAATATGATTGCAAAATCTTAGTGTATCAATGCACAAGACTGTATGCTGTCCTTGTGAGATATGTTCGGTTTACTATTGCTGTGCAATAAATTTTTGCATGGCATAATTAGTCCGTGCAATAAATTTTTGCACGGC
Organism: Cinnamomum chago; assembly: GCA_038049695.1. Taxonomy (NCBI): domain Eukaryota; kingdom Viridiplantae; phylum Streptophyta; class Magnoliopsida; order Laurales; family Lauraceae; genus Cinnamomum; species Cinnamomum chago. The sequence continues at coordinate 19,655,984 of CP142462.1, read as the reverse complement.
ACAATTATTCCGTGCAAATTAAATATGTTTGATGGTATTCAGCTGTGCAATATTCATTTGCACGGCTCTGGAATACCGAGCACAACGCGCGAAAACATTAATTAAACGACTGTAAACGAAGTCAAGATGTATACCTTCTCTTGGTAGATCGTCAGTTGCTTGTCCATATTGAAAATGTCTACTTTCAATAGACAATGTGGTGGTGCATGGAGATGAGTATAATACTTTTTAAGAGTTGGAGAAGAAGATGATGAAGGAGATGAAGATCAATGATGATAAATGAGTGCAGAGGAATTGTGTCGAAACAGTGGATAAAATGGATAATGAACAATAATAAGAAGAAGAAGATGAAGAAGAAGAAGAAGAAGAAGGGTAGATGAGTAGAAAGGAGGGCAAGAAACACTGCAGGAGAAACAAAGGAAGAGGAGAGAGGAGGTTGATGGTGAAGGGTGATTTCATCATTTCACCTGAGGGCATTTTGGTAATTAAAAAAAAAAATTAAAATGTGGGTGCATACCACAAATGCCGTGTTCGGAAACACCCTTTTAAATATCAACGCCATCTCCGATATATAAACACTGCAAACCGGACCAAACGCAACACGAGAGAGAGAGAGAGAGAGAGAGAGAGAGAGAGCCAAAAAACCGAAGCAGAGAAACCCAAGACAAAGAGTCCGTGGCCATGGCCGAAGGAAAAGTAGGTCAGATCAAAGAATCTTCAATCTGCTCCGATCTACTCACCTTTCTCAATGCCTCTCCCACTGCCTTTCATGCCGTTGGTAGCTGATAATCTCTCTCTATCTTTCTCTTCTGATTGCTTCAATCGATTGTTTCTAGGGTTTCTGAAAACCAAAACCTATGTTTTCGTTTTTTGTGTTTTTCAGATGAGGCAAAGAAACAATTGAAGGATGCAGGATTCGAGCACATCTCGGAGAGAGAAGATTGGAAGCTGGAATCCGGAAAGAAATACTTCTTCACCAGGAATCACTCCACGATCGTCGCATTTGCAATTGGAAATAGGTGCTTTTCAGATGATTGGATTGATTCATGAATCTGAAAAGGATTAATGCTTTCAGTTGTTTTGCTTTTTTTTTTGTGTGTGTGTGTGTGTGTGTGTGTGTTTTGTGTTTATCAGATCGCGAATTTTTGTTCTTTCAGGTATGTGGCCGGGAATGGATTTCATATCGTTGGAGCTCACACTGATAGTCCCTGTTTGAAATTGAAGCCGGTTTCGAAGGTAGTTACAATGAGAAATGATTTGATGTTGATAACTAGCTTATTTAATCTGTGTGGGGCCCACCTATGGTTGATGAGCGGAGCCGCTCTTGATATGCACCATCCCCTGTATGGAAATTGGTCCGGAATTTGCTCAAAATGGAATGTTGTGCAGTGTTGGATTGATCATGTGTAAAAGATACCAACCGTGTGTATCCATCTGGCTGGTGCTTAGGGTCCGGTTGGGAGGGGAGGGGAGGGAAAATTTGAGGGGGAAGGAAAATGAAAGGGAGGGGAGGGAAAATTAATTTTCCCTCTTCTTGTTTGGGAAGTAAAAAAGCAAGGCGAATGAAAGTGAAAAAATATAATTTTATTTGTTTGTGAGGTACAGAAATAAAGACTATTTTATCCTTGTTTTTGAAAAAATTTAAATAGAGTCTAAGGGCAATTTAGTCATTTCATCACTCCATGGGGGGGAAATTTTTGAGGGAAAAAGTACCATTTTTCCCTCCATTTCCCCCTCCCCCATTTTCCCTCCACCCTTCCCAAACACCCCCCAAAATCACTTTCCCCCCATTTTTTTCCTCCCCCCCCCTTCCCAAACAGACCCTTAATATTGGTCATTTCGGAAATAGGCTGAGGGATGTGATATTAGCGAGTTGGATCAAACAAAGGTGGGCCACACACAAGTTAAATCGGGTGGAGTGTGGGGCTGGTTCTCCTATGATTTTTTATATTTTATTCTATCTGAAGGATATTATTATTATTTTTTTCATTTCAAATTGTTGATGGTTTTAGTGAAGGAGATTTGAATGATTTTAGTAAAATTGAATTGTTGATATTCAAATTCATTGTAATATTTTGATAGGAAAATCAGTCCCTTATATAGAATTGTATTTGATATGTTATGTAATTATATTAATATTCAAAATTCATGGTAATATTTTGATATGGATAATCAGTCCCTCATGTAGAAATGTATTTAATTTGTTATGTAACTAGATGATTTTTGACAACAATATGTATGGTATCATGCTTGAAGTATATGCAAATGAGGTTCGTTGTGGTGATTCAGAACATTGATTTGATGGTGACCGGGGCAGATATATATACCCATCCTGATAAATCTCCCTGGCAAGTCAATTGGAACTCTTGGATTGGAAACGTGCAAATATTCAGTTAAGAAAAGAATATTGGAATGATCTGCATTAGGGGGCGAGAAAAGATCATCTGACTTCTGTGATCCTCCTGTTTGTGCTGGTTTTGAGGCATGATAGGGTCCATTGAATTGATGGTCTGTGTAACTGAACTATGGACCTTATATGTGCGTACTCAAGGCTTGAGAATACTATGCATTATCTTGGGGTGAAAGATCATATGTTCCACTTCAATAATCAATTTAAGAGTGAAACTAAACTTTTTGATTTAAAAATTGCATTTCTAATCTTCCATTTGCAAATAAACATTATTCAATGTCTGAACCCTTAAATAAACATTGTGCACATCAATTTAGACATGGAATCCACATGAGTAGAAATTGAATTCCTTATGCTGTCCTTTAAGATTTTCTGTTCTTCACCATGTGAAGGTTCACCTCTGAAGATTCAATTGAAGATATTATATGATTTCTTCAGGTCACTAAAGGAGGGTATTTGGAGATAGGCGTCCAAACCTATGGTGGTGGGTTGTGGCATACATGGTTCGATCGTGACTTAACTGTTGCGGGCCGCTTGATGATAAAGGAAAAGTATGGTGATTCCAACATGTACTCGCACAAGCTTGTCAGAATCGAGGAGCCCATAATGCGGATACCCAACTTGGCAATTCACTTAGATAGGTTAGTCAAGACTATTATTGGTTGTATAATTTCAGTATGAGTCTTAAAGATTATCGTATCACCTACTATTTCATGTTTTACATTCATTCTTCAGTAGTTGCTAGGTCTCCTGCTTCATAAGCAAAAGATTTGGTCATTCTACATGAGAGTGAGAATTGTATGTCCCACACATATTAGTGTCGGCATCTCATTTCCGAAAGGTGCATTTTATGTATTTTCCTCTCATTCTTCAGTGTGGGTCTGTCATACACCTTACAGCATTACATCCACTATTTAGTGAGCCCCAAAGCTTGATAAGCTTTATTTTGGTGAAAAACATGTGTTTTATTGTTATTGTAATAAAATTTTCTTTAATCTCTTTAAAACAAAAAAAGAGGAAAATTCATATACATTCTTTCTTTATGTTCTCTTTATGTTTGATTGGCAGGAATATTACAGATGGCTTCAAGGTTAACACACAAACTCAGCTTGTACCCGTGTTGGCGACATCTATTAAGGTGCATGTTTATTCAGTACTGAACATTAATGGATTTGTATTGGGTTTTACTTACTAATGGATTTATATTGGGTTTTACTTCCTAAGATTTACGTGTAGATTGTTGAATCTTAACCTTGTTGATCCTGTCTAGCGTGGAAAATTGCCATTATACTTTATTTTGAGTGCCTATTAAAGGTCCATGGAACTTTTGTGGCCATTGCTGGAGCGATGCATGTGTTTCTAGCAATTGCTTCTGATTTCATTCGTCGTGTGGCTGTGGTTTTTCTCATCTTCCTCACACTCAGTTTCTTGACTCACATTGATCCAACCAATGATAAATTTTGGGGTTGAGCACCCACTCTTTTGAAATGTGATGCCTTAGAGATTGGCATCGAGTCCTGGAAGACTTTTGAAGTGATCAAGGCTTTTAATGACCCCTGGGAATGTAGATTCAAGAGATTGTAGAACGGAGGGTTCCCTAGAACCAGTGGGCCTTCCTCATCTGTTAAACTGTTGACTATGAGAAAACAAAAGTAGAAATCCACAGAAAAACATTGGCACTTTTCTGCTAGTTCCTAACTATCTAATGGTGGTTGAACTGTAATTATGTATTAAGAGTAGATGCAATCTATTTTAATGCAACTTTCTCTGGCATTTTTCACTCTTTTGGGTGGATCTATTAGGCATTCATGTAGATTGTTAAGTTATTTCTTTGAGTTACAATGTTATCAGGTTTAACACCCATCTCATGCTTTCTATGCTTTGTTAAATTGGTATTCTTGAAGCATCTGTCTTCACTTCGCATGTAAGCCCACGCGGCAGTGCCCTGACTCCTTTTATACTACAAATTACAAAGTTCAAACTAACTCGGTGTGAGATCATTTGAGCCATTTGCAACATTCAACCAAAAGTAGCTTCTGTATTTTAGTGAAACAAGGTAGTTGAACAAAATAAATCATATAGATTACAATAGAGAGGTCAAGACTCAAGAAAACATCTTCTCACTCCAAGAATTGGTCTTACTAAGCTCGCCATAGTATCATTCTAAAAAAGAAAAAAAAAAGAAAAAGAAAAAAAAAGGGTTTGCAAGAATTATATGCTATATTCTAATATGCATTGATCTTATCAATAGACTGGCAGAGTTGGCCTTGCAGAGTCTTATTTGAATTTAACTCTCTAAAATGCATCCTACATGATTCTTCTTCTTCACCATTATCATCTAGGCTTGTACCAACTATGTTGGGTTCCTACATGATTCCAACATAGAAAAAATATGCTCATTGATACTATTGCAGCAACTTGTATTGGGAGAAAGCTTTAACAGCCTTGGTCAACCTCTTTTTGTATTCATCATATACTTGTGTCATTATAATGTCTTTGATGTGCCATTAATGTCAAGGGGTGGAGATTTTTCTTTTATCATAACATTACCTTTTTTCCAATCATCTCTGATTATCTTGTCCGTGCCCATTATCATTCCTCATTCGCCAAATTTTTTCTTTGGGCAAAATAACCCCTTTTTCTGCTTTTTTGAATTTAACTTGCTCTTTCTGAGGATACCGCTCAAGATAAATCGGAATGGAGAAACATAATTCTTGTAGCCGACCCCAACGTAGTTGGGATAAGGCTTTGATGATGATGGTGAACTTACTCTTTTCATCAGTTGATTGTAACTATTCTGATCCTTGTGTCTTATTTAAGGAACTTTGTTGCTTCTGTGTCTAATTGTGAATATTTGCAGGCTGAGCTACAAAAAGTGGCGGCTGAAAACAGAGTCCAATGTGATGGAAAGGAATCAAATGAAAGAAAGAATGCTGATGACAAAAACCATCATCCAATTCTATTACAAGTATATAATTTTCCCTAGAAAATCTCTAGTTTTTAGAACTTAATGCTGTATAGAAACAAATGCTTTACTCTTTTACATTCATTGCATCTTGCATTATAATTTAGTTGGTTTCTCCTTTTGCTTTTCTTTAGCTTCTTGCAGCTCAGGCTTGCTGTCAACCTGATGAAATACGTGATTTTGAGTTGCAAGTTTGTGATACTCAACCAAGTACCATTGGTGGTTTGATGAAGGAATTTATATTTTCCGGACGGCTGGATAATCTTTGCATGTCGTTTTGCTCTTTAAAGGTTGGCACTGCAATCAGTCATTTAATACTCTAGCACAGCGTGCAATGTTTTCAAGTAGTGGAAAATCACATTATCTTTGATACCATGGCAGTATTCTTGTCTTAATGCTGTTTTCACCCTCCAAATCATTATTTTTATGAATATAGAAAACTCTAAGCCTCACTGAATTCAACTGGTTCTGGTTCATTTTCAAATATTTAGCTCCAAGTTATAAAACTAGTGTACCATCCAAAAAAAAAGAAAAAGAAAGAACAAAAGAAAAACTTGTAGAACTGGAGTATGCTTCAACTTTTGTGGTCGGAGCCATCTCTCCAACTTATATAGTTTTAGAGTATAACTTTTTAAGCCAACTCTATAATGGGTGATGGGATCCAATGATGGATAGAGTCTTCTCACTTTCAACATGGATGTTTGACATTTGGCGTCACTACTATTGACAACTGAAGGTGCCTTCACACTAGGGGAAACACTTACTACAATCACAATAATGGGAGGGAAAGAGTAAATTTACATTGACTGAAAGAAAGATTTTACAAGAGAATTTATAGATGGAAAGACAAGTGTGTTCTGGATTCCATATGCAACCCTATTCAATGTAAAAATATATAAAGAATGAGAACATAAATGGGAACGAAGTACCAACTACCACACCATGGTTCAAAATAGTAATGGCCACATTATCGGCTGCAGCGGTTGAGGCTGCTACGCTATTTTGAAAATAGTGTCACTACAGTCTAAAACATATTAGAGCCAATCAATTTTAATTTAAAACATTATTTTTCTATTTCTTTTCCTTAATAACCTTTTTTTAAGTAGTCTTTACCCTTATATGGTTCCAAATCACTAAAAAACACAAGATTGGCTGCTACACTAGATTTGGATTCTTTTAACCACTTAAAAAATTCACGCCACTATGCCGCTATGTATCGTTGCAACCGCTACGTATCGCCCGCTACGTAGTGTTTTGGCCACTGGCTGCTACACCCACTGTTGCCGCTATTTTGATCCTTGACTCCTTGTACCACATTGATAATTCATAAGTTAAGAAAATACATAAAAAAATAAACAGCATAGTCCTGATTCATAAGTCAAAAATCTAAGTACTTCACAAAAGTAAAATCTCAAGCATTTTGTCAAACTTTTCCTACATATCATGGCTACTACTACTTCCATGCCATGTTTTATAGAGTTGTTACCTTGACATATTCTTCCACTTCATCCACTATCTCAAGATTGGCTTCTTTTGCCTTAGTAATACCATACAATTGATTATTAGGAAAGAAAGCAGCATAAGTAGGATAAGGAAATAGAGGGAAATCAAGTCCGGCAGGCATAGGCGGCATACTTTGTAATAAAAAATGGGGAGTCTTGTTTTTGCTCTCCAAGCATGCGGTTGATAGAGATTCCAACAAGGCAGAAGTTCTAACTATTTTGGAATCGCCAAGGATTTAGTCACCATCATGGAGAGATTGGTAGTGGAAAGCACTTCTTCTAATCCATTCTGTGGATTTCATATTTGGATAGGTGATGTGGCCATAAGGGTAAGCCCCAATGCAGAGGAGGATAACAATTGCAAACTAACCAATAATATTGAAATATTATGGTAAAAAACAAAGCTAGTGTTGGGTATCCCCTATGCAAAATATTTATATTGCTTTCTTCATAGAAAAACCGAGTAGGAAAGGGACAAAAAAGGCCTGGAAATTACTTGATATCCAAGCAATAGTGGACATTTCATTTAGTGGGGGATATTGGGCCCCACGTAGGGTTGTAAACGGGTTGGTTCTGGTCTGGGTCCATGGTGGACTAGGAATCGGAACCGTTAAGGAGAACGTGGAACTGGATCCGGACCTGGAACCGTTTCGGAACCGGTTTCATGGCTTTGGAATCTGAACTAGAACCATATATGGTCCGGGTTTGGATCCGGGTCCGGGTCTAGGTAGAGAATGATATAAAAAAACGTGGTTTTAAGAAGGGATTTTCTAATATTGAGGTAATATGTCGAGTCTTAGGTCCAAGAGTTCGAACCAAGGTGGAACTGGAGTCGGACCCATTTAGTTATCAAGCCTAAATAAGGACCTAGACCCGGTTTGTAACAGGTTGGAACTTCCGGATAATCGGAGAATCAGGGACCCATTTACATCCCTAGCCCACTTATTGTATCAATGGGACCTTCCACCGTGAATGGGAGATGTTGTACAAAAAAGGGGGAGAGGTTGATTTAGAGAATAGTGTAGTCGCTAGAGCATGAGGTACTCAATTTTGAAAGGAAAAGAGCATAGCTAATTAGCAAACTCCCTTTTTTTTAAATTAATTTATAGATAAGGTACATAGTAGGGCTGCACATGGGTGGTTCGAATCGGTTTAACACTAAAACCAACAACCAAATCGAACTTGTCGGTTTTTTAATTAACTGATGATCCGATCCGACCGATGGAGATGGCTTAAACCTAACCAATGGTTCGGTTCGGTCGGTTAAACCGTTGTTTTTTATTTTATTTTTTTGAAAATCAGACATAAAATTTCAAAATGATGATGCCCCGTCCTTTGCATTTATTCCAATGTGTAGTGCAAACATAAAAATCCTACATTCTAGACTGGACTAAAAGCATATAAAATATAATTCTACTCCAAAAAGAGAGTTTGGACTAAACACAAGCTCACAAAAAAAAAAAAAAAAACCAGCTTGCGGTGAAACATTCATTCCACCTGATACCATTTGGAATTACAATAGAATAGTAGTACATGTCAAGAAAAGTCACACAAATGGAATTTGTATCAGAACCCAGTACTGAATTTTTAGAAATGAAGGTTTCTCAACACACTGGTTAGGTGAGACCAAAACCAACCATCAAAAGGCTAGGCTCTACTGGCTTTTCTAGCATTCTCAAGAGTGTAACTTTCTGATAAAAACTTTATTGAAACGAGGTAGGAATTATGATGGAAGGAAAACACCCTGTATAGTAATCCTTCCATCTGCAATGAAGTATCAAAAAACATTTCAGAGATTAGAGGAGATGCACTGAGGCAGTGTTGATGGTTGAGTTCATGTGAGAATGGAGTTGTGAAATGTAACTTTGAAAGTAGTAAAAAACAAAACCTTAAGGCTAAAATAGTAAAAAAGCAATATTTAAGTTATTGCATATGGTCAGTTCGGTTTAAGCGGTTAACCGTGGGCTCAAACTGATAACCGACCGATGTAAGCGGTTTTTATGATTTTCAAACCGTTAACCGAACCGATCTACTATAAACCGATCCGAACCGCCCGGTTCGGTTGGTTCGGTTCGGTTTGGCGGTGATACTTGATTTTTTGTGCAGCCCTAGTACATAGTTTGGGAATACCAGTGATTTTGGGTTTACAGTATGCTCTTGGCCAACCTAACGACTGCCAACCCTTGAATGAACCCAAGAGATCGACTAAGATACCTGCAGTTTTCTGGGATTTGAATGAATCTCAAGTCCTTGGTACAAATATCCTCACTGAAACCTTTGACTTGTGACTATATAGGAATCCGAACAGTGAGAGAAAGACGTCCATAGGGCCTCCAATATACCAAGGCCTAAGATCCCTGAAGAGTGAGGTACACGTGACCAAAATGTGTCCAAGACTAGTGGCTAATACCGCAAAGAGGAGGTAGAGTACTTGAGAGCCTAGGGGTGGCAGTGCTGAGGTAAGGATCGTGATTGATGAGGTAGCTTTGTCCTAAGAGGTCCAAGTAGACATGGGCGGACACACATATAGGCTTGTGGGGGCTGAAGCCCCCACCCAATTGGCAAAATGTCCATGAGGTTCCTAAAGCCCAACTAGTCCAGCCCCCACTTAAAAAATTGTCCAGCCCCCATCAATGTCCCCAAACTCTCTCTCCCTCTAAAAAATCCCTAAACTGATTAACACCTTTCTTTTGGCTATTTTCTTCTTTTTTTTTTTAAAGTTATATACTGTGGTTAAGAAGAGTGGGCAATGGTTGTCTTGGGTTCATTTATTTCAAAAGGAGAGCTTCATTTTAGAAGGATAGAAGAACGAGAATAGAGAACTTGACATAGTATTGGCTCTTTATATAATATGGTGTTATAAAAAACTAGTATGAGTTTTTTAATAGCTCTTAAAACTCATGTAACATGTATCATTTTGGCCGTTACTAAAACTCATCTTTCAGGTTATCGTTTTGAATAAATTTTTTTTTTCAAGCCCCCCTGAAACGAAAATCCTTGGTCCGCCTGCCACTGCAAGTAGATATCAAGAGGCCACCCAAGGGAGGAGGGTTTTACACCCAGGCTTTGTGTATACAAGAGCTGGGAGAAAAAGAGTTGCTAACCCCGGGTCTCCAAGTAGCCAGGGACCCAAGGGAAGAAACTCGAGGCTAATGGGTAAGATAGCCTCGTCTTAAGAGGTCTCAAGTAGATATCAAGAGACCACCCAAAGGAGAAAAGTTATACACTAAATGTCTGCGTATGCAAGAGCCAAGTCAAGAAGAGTCACTAACCTTGGGTTTCCATGTAAGACAAGGACCCAGAGAAAGGAACTCAAGAGACTAGAACTCCCAAAACATTAGAGATGCTGAGAGAGGATGGGCAGAAGTCCCCCTACAAGGAGGCAGGTGGGTCTATTTTTACCTTAATGAGATTAAATCCTTAGTGACCTTTTCACATGTGGGTCGGGTGGCTCGTGGCATAGTGGATTCATTGGCAAAGCAAGGGGTAGAGAGAACTGTTTCTTTGGTTGCTTTTTTTTCTGTGATTGCTGTGCTAGCATTTTGGTGCAAGGTTCTCACCAATGCCGCTCCTTTGGATTCCTGTCCTTTTATATTTTGTTTGAAATCTCTTTTTTCTTTTAATATAATTTACTATTATTGATAAAAAAAATGAGAAGGATAAGGTGGAAAAAAAAGAAGATGGTGACAACAAAGAGGGAAAAAGGAAAATGAAGATGAAGATGATGACAATTGAAGAATGATGTGGGAGAAGAAACATAAACAAAGACTCTTCTAGTCGTCTTCAGTTGACTGCAATAGTTGACTCAACAGGAAAAGAGGAATAAGAAGATAAAAATATATATAATTGTTCAATTGACTGTCACAGTCAACCGACTGCTGTAGGTGACTGTACGCTTTGCTACGGTCGACTTCTAATGTAAAGAAGCAAGGAAAACGGAGATATACCTATTCATATCTCTCTCTCTCTCTCTCTCTCTCTCTCTCTCCATTTAAAAGGACTAATAAAACAGGTCAGTCTTTCAGTTGTGCTTGGGTGCACACCTAATTACGGGGCCTTGCCTGATCCCCAGATCGGGCAGAAAGGGCATGGCAAGGCATCTTTGACTACACTGCTTAAATGTTATCTACTTCATTTCGGTATTCATATTTCGAACATACAAACTCAGAATCCCTTCCTACTAATTGTAGTTCATCATGACAAAGTACTGAAATCCTGATCTACTTCAGCCATACTGTATTTGTTAGTGTACTTTTTTTTTCTTTTGGGAATGGTTATTGTACTTTGTTTCTAATGTTTAAGAACAAAATAAAAATGATGGCTTTGGCATGTCAACTAGCATTAATGCAGGATTTATTCCACCACCTTCCCTCTGAATTTTATTTTATTTTATTTGTAATCAACATCAGGCATTAATTGACTCAACACATTCAGAAGATTCTCTCAATAATGAGACTGGTGTAAGGATGGTGGCCTTATTTGATCACGAGGAAGTGGGATCTAATTCAGCACAGGGAGCTGGTTCTCCAGTGATGTTCGATGCTCTGTCGAGAATAACAATGTCTTTCAGCTCTTCAGATTCCAAGGTACCGATGCTTTTCTTTGCCATTCCCCCACCCCACCCACCACACACACACACACACACAAAAAAAAACCTTCTTGCTTTACACAGTAGAATCATCCAAGAAAATGATGCAGTCACCTTTATTGTTTTATAGTTTGATGTATTAACAGATGCAAGTTTTAGACGTCTTGTGTTTACACTTGTTACTATTATTTATGAACTTAGAACTTGGCTCTCTTTGGTTAACAAGGATTCTCACCGCCTCAACTCAGAGTCTCAAAACCCAGTTAGATATTTATTGAGATTAATTGTTTTAAAAGCCATTCCCAAGAACCTTTCTATTTCCTCTTCCTGTTGTTTTTTTTTTTTTTTTTTTTTTTATTATTTTTTTTTATGGGGGAAGGGAGGAGGGAAAAAAAAAAGGAAGCGGAGTGAAACTTTCCTCCCTCGTTTAAGTTTTAATCTTGATCAAGATTTCTGGTGCTGGATCAATTCCCTCAAGTAACCATTTTATATTGTTTGATACTTGACTTTTTTTTTAAAAATCAAGCTGACTGCAGAAATTTTTTTCTTCTCTTTTTTGAACCCTGTGTGTGCATTAAGGCTTGCTGCTGTCTATCTCATATCTTTATTTTACATGGCTTCAATATTGCACCCAATTGTGTAGCCCCTCAATTTTGCATTGCTGTTTGCTTATTTTTTATAACATTACTGCTTGCCAGTTGGTTGAAAAATCAATACAAAAGAGTTTCCTCGTGTCTGCTGACATGGCTCATGCGTTGCACCCTAATTATATGGTATGTCAATTTTCAAGCCCTAATTATTGTATTGCAAACTCAGATGTTTGGATAATTCCATAGCTTTGTGATGTTCATTCCTCTTTATCAGGATAAACACGAAGACAACCATCAACCAAAGTTGCATGGAGGTCTTGTCATCAAGCACAATGCTAATCAGCGTTATGCTACAAATGCTGTCACTTCATTCATATTTCGAGAGATTGCTGAGAGGCATAATCTTCCTGTTCAGGTAAGTTTGTATCCCATTTCAGACCGTCCTATGTTTTTTTATTTTCTTTTTAAAATGGTTTAGTTTGCATTTTCTAAATGTTCATTTCATTTCATTGGGAAGTTTCAAATTTCAAATAGATATGAAGCTCGCCAAAAAAATGAATTAATTAGGGCTCATTCATTTTTCTCATTGTCCACTGAAAACATCTTACTGATATTAACAGAATCAACAACAAATGATGATGATGATGATGTTTCATTATTTTTTGGTAATCATTATGTTTCATTATTATAATAAGAGAAAGAGCAAGAACAGAGGTGTGATCATGATGAGACATTCTACTTGATTGTTAAAATATGACAGAAAAAGTGAGGTAACAAAGATTTTGTTTTCTTCAAGGATTTGTAATCATGATCTGACACACATCATCCCTAGTGTTCTTGGGTTGAGATGATGTGTCTATGCATGTATACTTTTTTTTTTATGCCTATATCCAGTTGTTTTGAAAGTTAAAAAGCTTTGTATAAGTGCTTTTCTAATTTTCTATGATTTTTATTTTTGAATAAATATATTTTAATTTAGTGTTGGTTCTCCCAATGAAAGGAGTTGACTCTATCATTTCTAATGTTTCAAGAGAGACCCATCACAGTGGCTGATTCATTGGCTAAAGCTGGAGTTGGTATTTGGGGCCTGCCTGTGTTTTGTGGTTTCTGGACGTTTTGTACTCTCAGTATAGGCCTTCTATTCCTTTTGGTTTACTCTCTCTGCTTTTTTTGGAAACTCATTTTCTATTACTGCTAAAGAAATGAAAAGAAAAAAATAGTTGACTTTAGTACAAATACAGATTGGACGAACTTGTAGTTTGATTATTATTTTTTTTTGTGGAAAATAAAATATCTAGTAACTTTTGGAAATACAAGTTAAAAGAAAAGAAACAAAACAAACTGCCTTTTTTGCAGTAATAAACAAATTGTAATTGTTGATGCTGTTCCACATTTGATAAAACGGCCGTAGTATACAAGGGATAGAGAGGGTCCTACGAGCCAACCAATTGGTCACACTTGATGGCTGGACTCCCATGGCTTTTATTGTGTTCCATGCCCAAGATCCCTAGGGTTAATTTTTTTTTTCTTGTTAAGTCCAAATGTCCTAGTTTGGTTAGAAGTTATTTCTATTTTTGTTTGTTGTTATTGTTAAGTTAGTAGGTGCCCGTTATTTTTGAAGCTGAGATGGTGTGATTAAAATGGGTGAATTAGTTGAAATTGTCTTGGGATTTGACAATTCTTGACAATTCTTGACTACACTTCCAGGTCAGGTCTTTAATCAACTTGTTTAGGATGTCCCATTGGTTCAGTAGCTTTTTTCAGCTAAGACATTGGTGCAGTGAACTTTTTGACTCTCTCTCTTATGAGTTGTGCTCGCCAGAGACTCTAAGCATCTTCACTGCTGAAGATTCCATTGGAGCCCCTAGGTGTTGAATCTTAGGTCTATCACAAGCAGTTGATGCCTAAAGTGCTGACATGGAGGGTCCAAACTGCATCATGGTTGTATGAGAAAGTAGATGATTGTGGACATTGAATTGATAAATTAAGCAACTTGCAGTGCTTATGGAACAATTTCCTTTTTCTAACCGGTTCCCACATTCCAATTAAGAGGAGGATTTCTTTGAAGTTATGGCATACATCCCTCTATTGTCATTCTTCATTGAGTTTTCAAAGTAACAACGCTAATGATTCAGCTGCAAAATATGTCCCTTGTGACATTCTGTTTTCTACGTCTTGATTTTGAGAACTTAAAAATTGCTGAGGTGCACATATATAGTGTCAAATTTGCCTTAAGTAGTTAGTTAAAAAAAAAAAAAAAAACAGGACACTGATTTCACAAAAACCCATTGCACAGTTTGGAATAGTTTTTGGAGGGAGCTTGTTTTTATTGCAGCCATGAGGGTTATGAGTTTGGGTCATTTTACCCTACTTAAAAAAAAAAAAAAAAAAAAAGAGAAGAAAAGAAGAGACAATGCTTTGTAGTTTTGGATGAAACCCCCTGTTTGCTGCCTCAGCTGGTCCATTTTCACAGATGGCTCCTATGTTCCTTACTGAATCATTGATTCCTTCAATGCATGATCCTCCCTACATTCATATCCTCAAATCCAATATTTGACTCGGTAAAAATCCCTGTTTTCTTCATGGGCATGTGAGAGAATTCATGCTTACACTACTTCAATATTGTATCTTTGCAGGATTTTGTGGTTCGGAATGACATGCCTTGTGGTTCAACTATTGGTCCCATAATTGCCAGTGGTGTCGGAATCCGCACTGTGGATGTTGGCGCCCCACAACTTTCTATGCACAGTATAAGGGAGATGTGTGCCACTGATGATGTGAGGCATTCCTATATGCATTTCAAGGCCTACTTCGAAGAGTTCTCCCAGCTTGATGCCAAGATTGCTGTGGACTTTTAACTTAACATCCAGTATTTCTCCACTCTACCTAGTCATGCTTCTGTTCTGTAACTATTTACTGTTCCCTTGCTGATAATAAGATAACCAGTAACTTATTAAGGTAACTTTTCTTCGTTTTTAAGTGGATTGCTTTTTTTTTTTTTTTTTTTTTCTTTCTAGTTTTTATTATATTTTTTGGGAAACTGAAGACAACCAGTTTATTGAAGGTGAAAAGGGGTCTTGCAGAGCACCTGCTGAAGACAGAAAACTTTGCCAGAGACAGACTCAACGAGTGAGTGGGGCCTGCTGCCCCACCAGATTCAGTCAGGGCGTGGGGATTAATCAGATCTAATTCTCTTGATACGTATTAAGGCATTAAAAGAGTGCCTTTATCACCATAGCAGCATCCCTTAGATCTGATCTACTCCACATGCCTGCCTGTTTACAGCTAATTGCCATTGTCAGCTTTTGACATAGTTCCAACTCTGTCTCCGTGATCTGCTTTGCAGAGAATTAGGGGGGAAATAAACAGGTTCTGCACTACCAATTCAAGGAGTAAGAAACCACATCCCAATCTCTATTTGAAAAGAAAACTGTGAGCAATGTTTCGAGAATCAGACGACAGTTTGAACGGCTTTAAAAATCGTATTGATGAGTAATCAACTTTTATTTCTTTCGGGTAAGGTGGGTAGGTGGTGTGCAACTTTACTTTAAATAGATTTAAGATTTGATTTGACAAATTTATCTAAGGCTGGACAATCAACTGTTGGGTTGTTTTACCTGTAAAACCCAAAACAATTTCAGCTCAAATTGGAGTTGGGGCCATTGTGAGCTAAATCGTGTGTGAAAATTACATTGCTCCGCTTGTGTTTAATTCACATTTTTAGACGTAATCAATCTAATGGAGGGCTTAACATGGAATGAATAGGGTCTAGAGCCAATTCCAATGGATTTATAGGCCTGGTCCATAGAACACATAAGGTTCTAGACTCTAGATATCAAGCTAGAGTGCTCAAATGGATCTTAAGAGGAAGATATTTAATGCTAACTTTCTTTGTTGGCCACCTCCCACAGTTTTATGTGGTGCATGTGGATAGAATGGTTTGCATGATGCCCCTAGGGATTAGTTCTTGGCTGTTCAGAATTGAGTGTCCCTTGGGCTCAGGACCAAAGACTCTTGGGCTGGGAGGGAGATACCCTGGATTATAAATAAATAAAAATTTATGCTAACTTTGGATGTTTAGATCTTTAAGTTTGGGTCGAGGTGGCAATAGCTATCTGGACCGCATAGCCCAATCCACCCGTATTTGGCCGCAGAGCGTAACTTGTAATATACACAGGTCAGTCGCGGGTTGGGAGAATTTGACCCGCAGTAAGAATGGGTTGGGTTTTTGTTAAACCACAACCTGTATAACTTGCCTTAACCCATTTAAATGGGTTGGTTTAGGGCTGACCCGCTACATAAACCACTTAAATAATTTGGTGGTTTAATATTTTTATACTTAGAATAGTTTATTTTATATAGAATGAGCCGAGCTTGTGTTAGGGTGCTTTTTTTTTTTTTGTTTTTTCCTTTTGCTATAAATTTAACTCAAATATAATTTAAGATTGAAATGGATTGAGTTTGGGTCATGCTTCTATAGGGTGGTTTGGGTTAGCTGGTTCACCCGCATTGAATGTGGGTTGGGTTGGGTTGACCTACAGTAGGTGTAGGTTGAAGTTACTTGGCCCATTTTAAAGATGGTTTAAATATGGGTTGGACTTCAACTCCTTAGATATGCCTTGTCAACATGACCTGTTTTGATTTGATGCTACCCGTTTGCCACCCTAAGTTGGGGCGATTGGGGGCGTTCCTTTTCGTTTATCATGTTTTTAAAGTATATGTATTTTGAAAAACAGGTTTGATTCCTCTAAGAGGTCCCTCTCACGGCTTGTGTGAGGGGTAACAATTATAGATCCACATGGGACCCACTTATTATCAATCCAATCCTCTTACACTTATTAATCCTCATGAATTAGCACTCTCTCTAATTTCACACTAGTTGAATTACACTCATGTGGTTAAGGTGAGATAAACCAGCATTTCACGCATTCGTAAGTAGGAATTTTTTTGACTTGTATGGTTAGTTTACATTAGGACAGACTCAAGAGGTTGTCTTATAATAATTCCTAGTGAATGCAAATTCCAATTCTATTTTCTCCATCACAATCTAAAGACAAGGAAGATAAAAAAGCAAGACCTCAACATTAAGCTCCTTGTTTTTTTCTCTCTCTCTCTCTTACGCTGGGATGGGGGACTGGTACGGAAGTATGAGGCAACCTATTGATCCCTGGGCAGGGCGTATGAGATGGGATGCCCTTACCACCGGGCTATCCCGTGATTCTCACATTAAGGTCCTATTTTGTTTGCATTAAAATGGATAGGAATTAAATACATGAGGTGGTTAAAATGAAGATCAAAGGTGAATTTTCAATAATGAGTATGAAATAGTATCTTATTTTGATCCTATTATTGTGAAAGAAATTGTAAACTGATGTCTATTTTTAAAAATTCACATTTAATCTTTATTTTTAACTCCTATGTATTCTAATGCAAACCCTAAAAGTAAGCCCCTATTCTTTCCCATTACTGTCATGCATGCATAAACCTACAGAAAATGAAACAAAGCATCATACGAAAGCAATCAACTTTAAACCATCAAACAGAAAAGAATTTCAGATTCACAGAGGATTTGATATCCTAGTTTGCCTTTGTAAAAGAATGGAAGGGAGGGAGGAAATAACCGATTCTTTTGAATTCTAGATTTGTGGAGGATTTGTACTCCCTGATTAGTTTCATCGTTCTAAAGTGGTACAGAAAAGGAAAAGAAAGATGGGACTGTGCAAGGGCAAGGCTCCGGCAGAGCGTCACTATAGTGCACCAGTTGCCCCCCTCCATTAAAGCTTCCCCCTCCATTAAAGCTTCTCCATATCATCCGTAAATAAAGAAACTACAAATCATCATTGCCATGGATTTTTTGTAGGGCTGCACAAAAAATCCAGTATCACCGCAGAACCGGTCCGAACAGACCGAATCAGGTGGTTTGGATCGATTTTATGTAGATCGATTCGGTCAATGATTTGAAAATCATAGAAATTGCCTTATATCGGTCGGTTATCAGTTTGAACCTACGGTTAACCACCTAAACCGAATCGACCGTATGTATTAACTTGAATATTAAGTTTTGACTATTTTAGCCTTAAAGGAAGCGTTTGAATGTTCTACTTGCATGTTACATGTTTGATAAAAGTTCTACAAGAAGTGTGCATTATTGGATTTTTAGTAGCGCTGCTGAGGGGTTTGGTCTGACTTAATAGAAAGTGAACTATGAAGAGGCTCATCTCAACTGGTTCAAAATTGGGGCTACATTCCACTCGAACCCATCTTGTTGGCAAAAGAAGAAGGGAAAAAAAAAAAAAAAAAAAAAAACTAGTTCCTTTTGTGTTAAATTTATTGGTATGGATCAAGCAATGTTATAATGTAGTCTAGTCCAGGTTTTATGCAGAGAAATATGTAAGTGCCTGATCATTTTGTTGGTGTATTTTACCAAAAGATTTGAATTGCTTCAGATCATTGGCATGAAAAGTTGGCCAAACCTGGCCTGGTCCATTCAATCATGCGACCGAATGATGGATGGAAAGAGTTCATCTATCGTTTGATGTATGCTTCCTTGGTTGACATGAATTATGAAAAATATTTTAGTGTTCATTACAGCTTCTCTTCATTCCATTTGATGGACCAAGTTTGAACTGCAATTTTTTTGTGAAAAAAAAAAGAACCCGTAACCGAACCGAACTGAGCCGGTTCGGTTCAGTTCGGTTTGAACACATGGGCGGTTCGGTTCGGTTTGGTTTGGAAAAATAGAAAACCGATGAGTTTGGTTTGGTTGATGGTTTCCCTTCTAAACCGACCCGAACGGCTCGTGTACACCCCTAATTCTTTGTAAGCCTTTGCATTAACTAAACTAGATTTCATTCCAAGAACACCCTTTATATTTATCAAGTTAATCATCTTCCAAAATTACCGTTCATCAATCTTCTCCCATGAGAGCTCTATAGTGCACACTTGGGCCCACTTCTTAGTGCATCCCCTTTAACATTTTATTCCCCTGCATTGGTGGAGCTAGGATTTTCTTACGAAGGCAAGCATGGTTGACCAATAGAGGCATAGGAAGGATTTTCTTCTCGAGGGGACCAACATTATTTTATATTATGATTTTTTAATAATCATTTAAAAATAAAGTTCTTTACAAATTTTCTTGATGATATGCAAAGAAAAATCCTAAATTTGAAAACAGATTAATATTTCGAAATACATAATGTCTGTAATTTTTTTAAAGACATTTAAAAAACATAAATAACACAGCTAATCATAATGAATCACCAACACTAAAAAACAATCATAAATAATATCAAGAGTCATATCTCACTCTAATCAAAGGAGCCATGTTGGATTGATCATATGTAAACCAAGCCACCTACAATTGACTAATGAAAATTCATTGATTGATTACTTGTGATTGTTTGATGGATTACGATGCATGTAATATGCACGGATAGTTGAGGGGGCAAGATGGATGTCCATTCATCAATATCTTGAAAAAGGTAACCATTCAAAGTGCAAAGGATCCCACTTCGTGTGACTGAATTGAATTTTTCCATGAGATAAGATAAGGATTTTGTTGAAAAAGAGTTGTGAAAATTGCTAATACATTTTATTCTTAAATAAAAATAATTAGATACTGGAAAAAAGAGACCCAAACAAACAGACGCTCTTTATAGAGCATGATACATCTCTTTGGATAATCTTAACCACTCGTGTACTTAAATGGATGAAGAACCTTGAACCCCGGTGTGGAGAATAGGTAACCCCTAAATGGGTCGCTATGCACATTGTGGGCAGCTGCGTTGTTGCCACAAAGACTACAAGCGAGATGGGCCACGTAGCGGGCCTGGACCATGATCACCCGAGTCTTGAGTCCAAAATTACACATGCATGCTTGGCTCGCTAGCAACGGAAGGCCGGCTGTGCGTCGAAGTCACCACCATCTCATCCTCAAATTAGCTAAACACCATAAGTAAGAGGGAAATCATATAAATGCCAAAAAAGTGTTGCCCACAACACACACACAAAATATATCTCATATGCTTTAAACTATAAAACCAGCAACAAATTTAGAGTCTCATATTTGGTTATGTCAAATGAGTTGGGAAGAAGTTTTTACTAATGGATCACCTAGAAAAACCTGTAACAATCATTTCCACCCAGTACTCATTAATACCTTTGCACGCTTCGGTGTGAGATAGATCATGTAAAGTCATAGCAAATGATAATGTTCTCTAATCTTGTGAATGATCAACCAAGGGTTCTTATCTCCCTTATAGAGCAATCCTTAGGACTCTACCCTTCTAATATCTCACATCTCCTGATCAGTGTGAGCAATTACCCTACATGAGATAGATGTTGATTTAGGACTCTCTAACATAGTCATCCCTATCCAGACTCTCTTAAGAGTCATAGATCAAGACTTTATCAGAAGATTCACCCATGGTCTTAATCACATGCTTAATCCGACATGAGTCTCATGGCAGGCGGGCCACACACTCATTCTAGGTAAATGTCCATCTAGGTGCAATAGTAATGATTATTAAGAACCGCCGCTTATTAGTGTGTGAACGGTACATTTCCTTGTGCCGAGAAGTGCTTTTATTAATTGCTCGCATAAGTGGCAATAGTTTAAGTCCTTTATAGGACCCACTAGAATGCATTCCATTGCGTGGAATAGTGTGATGGAAAGGTCTCATCATGGAATTGATTTTGGAAAAAATAAACTGCTTTAATCAAGTTATCATCACCAATAAGTTGAAGGATCTAAAGTTTTGAGGGTTTCTTAAGTTACAGTGTTATGAAATTCAATCCGAAGTATAGTTCATATTATTGTCAAATTTATGGTAAGTACAGTTCAAATTCGTGTCAAATATAACCCCGAGGGTTGCTGAGTTGGTCTAGGACCACGGTTTGCTCTCGGAGGTTGAGGGTTTGAAACTGTGCTACCGCACTGGGGCCACAGGGGTTCCCCACCCCACCCCCCCCAAGGTTTAGTCTAGCTCAAAGAGCTGGAACACCATCTGTTATTAAAAAAAAATTAAAAAATCGTGTCATATTAGGGTGAGTATCAATTTGTAGTTCTAAATCATTCATTGTTTTTAACATTGTATTGGCCATGGTCATTTATATGTACAATAAACAAAAGGTAATATAAAGGCGGTGAAAATTGAGTTCTAGTACATATTTTCTTTTTAGACTAAACCCAAAAACCTTGTGGTCAGGCCCATTGGCTGAAACTTTTACATATTAAGCAATACAACCAGGTTTCACTTAAGTTTAAAACTATGCTAAGATGCGCAGCTTGAGCCCCAAGCTTAAGACGAGTCAAGCTTGAGTTTCATGTATTTAATGAGCCAAAGTTGAACTCAAGCTGATAAATAATCGATAAATGCTAATTCGATTAGACGAACTTAACCTCGATCTTAAGCCAAGCCCTTCATAAGGTGAGCTCTAGTTGAGTTGAGCATGACGGACGGTCTCAAACTTTCCTCGCTAGCTTATGAGCTGAGATTGAACGGCCTCTTACCTTAGCAGTAAGAGATGGTGATTCTTACCTGGCTGCCTAGGGTTTGAACCTAGACAGTTACCTTCCCTCACTCGAGGGCTGTCTTGTCTCACCAAAGGACAACTTTCCTCACCAGCACAGCCCCCTAAGCTGCATATCCAAAAAGATAAAATAATAATAACTGAGTCAAGAAGAGTTGGCTAACGTGCTGGCTCGTCTTGTTGAAAGCCCTATATGGATTGGAGAATAGATGATATAGCAGGATTTGTTTCCTAATTGGATATATGTAATAATAGTGTACGATCAAATCAGGCTGGAGGCCAAACCAGAAGCAGCCCACCCCATACAACAGTACTTGCATTGCCAGTTCCATCCCCAACCCCTACAAAAAGCGTATCAAGATAAGCTTAGTATAAAAGAAAATCAGCCTGATCACATGCAGACATCTCTCTTATCTAAGAATGCCTCTCTTATCTAAGGCCGTTAAATGGATGGATATAACGAATCAACCTTAGAGATAAGGAACTTATAGGGAAAAACTTGGCTAGGTGAAGAAGATTTATAAAAGGAGGAGCAACAGCACAGATGGCTTCAAGTTATGCAATGAACACTCTATGCACTATCGGTTGGGCCCACAGGGAATGAAGAACCCTCATGGCCAAGCTTGAGTGATCAATGAAGCAACAATCCATCAATGAGATCAACTTAAGAAATGCTGAAAATGTATGTCATATATTTTATGATTCCACCAAAGCTCTCTCCAGATTGGAGTCGGACCTACTATCAAATTGATCATGCCCATAACCTGAGTGATCAATCTTCAGAACTTAAAACTAAAGGTTAGATCTGATGGGTTGGTGAAACCTGATCTATACTTTATTTAATTACAGGGGCTTATCTGTAATTTGTCGGTTTAATCTAGACCATATGTTATAAGGCCAGATCCGACGGATGTGGGTGTTTAGAGGGTTAGGGCTTTATATATTTATACTAAGTGGTGAGAGTATTGTAAAAAAAAAGAGGGTAATATTGAGAGAGAACCAGAGAGACAGTGAGTGCTTGTACTCATGTGAGAATCTCCAGTAATAGTGAACGACGTGAATCTCCTATGGACATAGGCAATCTTGCCGAACCACATAAATCCATGTCTCGTGAATTGATTATGTGATTGGTGGATTGATTATCTCGTAGATCGTGCGTGGTATAAGAGCTAGAGCCAAGGATTTTCCTAGGGCGTAGTGTTGCGCGCGATCATGATTGAGATTGAGTTTAATCCCGGAGACGATCTAGATCGGAGTTCTGATCAGGGCTGGAAGAAGTCGCACAATGAAACTGATTCATCGCAGGTGGGCCACGCTTGAGGGCAAACATGCTTTTTGAATCCTGGTATGGTCTGGATCACAATCAAATTCAAAGGATCTGATCTCATCCGAGCCAACGGAGACGACCGGATTCATTGCCTGCGTCAGAGAAGGGGAGAGTTCTGCTGCTACCGCCTTCCACCGCCTGTGGCCAGTTGCATTTGCTAATCCCTGTAGCAGTTGAAACCGCTACAGCCGTTAGCCCATCGTCGCCGCCGCAATCGTCGCTGGTTTCCCTTCGCCGTTCCCGTCTCGCCAGTGCTGCCATTCGCCCAGCGTCGTCTGAGAAGACTGCCGGAGAGAGGGTGACTAGGCTACACCTCTGTTTTTTCTGTCACAGAAAATAGAATCGAGGAAGAAGACGACCCTGTTGGGTCCGTTCTAGGCTCAGGTCTTGGGTCGGTTTAGGTCAGTTTCGACTTGACTCATCTCGCAGAAGCTCAACAGTATTCGGGAGTTCTGGGCCAACCAAGTCAGGTCCAGGTTAGTTTGGCCCGACCCGTTTTGCAACAGAAGTAGCCAGACGCTGACGTCATCCTAACGCAAGCAGTACGGTCAACAAACAAGTTTGACCGGATTCAACTGCTAGAATTGTTTCTTGATTTCTAAAGCCATCCGGACTCAGAATTGCGCTTCATTTTTTTTTCCGATTCGTATCGACAAGATCTACAAGGTAGATGGAATGGATTGACCGTTTGACGGGCATAGAAATTCGTCAAGTAGATTGAGCTTAGTTTGAGTGGGAGCAATGACGGACGTCATAAAGCTCACAATTGAGAAGTTTAATGGCATAAACTTCACGTATTGGAAGATGCAGATTGATGATCTCCTCTACCAAAAGAATTTCTACTTGCCACTTGGGGGAAAAGCCTAGAAACCTGCAACAATGTAAGATGCAGAATGGGAGGTACTCGACAGGAAAGCCTTAGGTATGGTTCATCTCTCTCTATCAAAGTCTGTTACATTCAATATATCAAAGGAGAAAATCACTAAAGATGTTATGGATGCTCTATCACGAATATATGAAAAGTTTTCCGCATCAAATAAAGTTTTCTTGATGAGAAAGTTGTTTAACATGAAGATGGTTGAAGGTGGGGTTGTTGCTGAACACCTGAACGAGTTTAACACGGTCATGAGCCAGTTATCCTTGGTTAACGTACAATTCGAAGATGAAATTTGGGATTTGTTGGTTTTATCTTCTTTACCAGACAACTGGAATGGTATGGTTACATCACTGAGTAATTCTTCAGGATCAACCAAACTGAAATTTGATGATTTAGTGAGTTCTATCATCGATGAGGAAATTCGTAGGAAACCTTCAGGTGAATCATCAGGAAGTGTATTGAGTGTGGAAAACAGAGGTATGTCATCTGAGAGAGAGCAAAGCCGTGGAAGATCAAAATCAAGGAGCAAGTTAAGATCATCCAAAGGCAAGATCGAGTGCTGGAATTGTGGCAAGAAAGGACATCTGAAAAAGGACTGTAGAGCTCCACCAAAGAAAAATGAGTAAAAGAATGGTAATAAGGACAATGAAGCTTCCGCAAATGTCGCAGGTGATACTGTTTAAGATGCTTTAATTCTTGTTTTTTATTATAAATCTGAATCTTGGGTCATAGATTCTAGTGCGTCTTTTAATGTTACTGCACATAGAGACTATCTTAAAAATTATGTACAAGGTGATTTGGAAAAGTTTATCTTGGTGATGATGAACCTTGTGACATAATTGGCAAGGGAGATGTTCAGGTTAAATTGCTAAACTGTAGTATATGGCAATTGAATGATGTCAAGCATGTATCCAGCGTGAAGAGAAACCTCATATCAATTGGTCAGCTTGCTAGCTCTGGTTATGTAATTGTTTTTACAAATGATTTATGGAAAGTTACAAAATGGAGTATAGTTGTTGCTCACGGTAAGAAAGAAGGAACTCTTTACTTGACTAATAGCTCTACAAGTTCCGTTGCAGTTGCAGATAAAGGAATTGACTCAAACACATGGCACTATAGACTCGGATACATGAGTGAGAAATGGATGAAGATTCTTCATTCTAAAGGAAAGTTGGAAGGACTCAAGACATTGGATTTAGAGTTCTGTGAAGACTGTATTTTCGGAAAGCAAAAGAAAGTTACATTCTCTAAAGTAGGCAGGCCATCGAAGTCAGAAAGGTTGGAACTAGCACACAGGGATGTGTGGGGACAAACTCAGGTACATTCTCTTGGTGGATCTTCTTACTTTGTTACATTCATTGATGATGCTACCAGAAAATTATGGGTATATCCTATGAAACACAAGTCTGACGTGTTTGATGTTTTCAAGAAGTGGAAAGCTTTGGTTGAAAACGAAACAGGTTTAAAACTGAAATGCCTAACATCTGATAATAGAGGAGAGTACTGCAACAAAGAATTTAAGGAGTATTGCGCCAAAAATGGAATTAAGTGAGAGAAGACCACTCCCAATAAACCACAGCAAAATGGTGTCGCAGAGCGCATTAACAGGACAAGTGTTGAGCATGCCAGAAGTATGAGGCTACATGCTGGATTGCCCAAGTAGTTTTGGACAGAAGCAGTGAATACAGCTGCATACTTGATCAATCGAGGGCTTTCAGTACCTTTGGATGGTGGACTACCAGTGGAAGTTTGGATCGAAAAAGAGGTAAACCTTTCACACTTAAAAGTATTTGGTTATATCTCTTATGTTCACGTTGATGTTGAAAAAATATACAAACTAGACTTATCTAGGAAACGCACTTTCATTGGATATAGTTCTGATGAGTTTGGTTACCGCTTCTGGGATGATGAAAATAGAAAAATCATTAGGAGCATAAATGTTACATTCAATGAGAAAGTGATGCACAAAAACAAGGACAATGTGCAGGAGGACAACAATGAATACTTAGAACTAGATGACACTTCTGAAAATGATGTACCTGAAAATGAAAACCCACAGGCGGACCCTCAAACACCTGCTTCGGTAAGAAGGTCATCTTGGAACTCTAAGCCTACACACAACATTATTCGTCTTCTTTGTTTTACTTGTTGTTAATTGATGGTGGTGAGCCAGAATGTTATGAAGAAGCATTGTAGGTTGAAATTTGGGCTAGGTGGGAACAAGCCATGGAAGATGAGATGCAATCTTTGTTATCAAACTAGACATGAGACTTAGTTCAGTTGCCTGAAGGAAAGAAAGCATTGCACAACAAGTGAGTGTACAAATTGAAGGAAGAACATGACGGTAACAAGCGATACAAAGCCAGATTAGTTGCAAAAGACTTCCAGTAGAAGGCACGAATTGATTACTTTGAGTTATTTTCTCCTATGGTTAAATTGAACACAATCAGAAGTGTTTTGAGCAGTTAGATGTGAATACTACGTTTCTCCATGGTGACTTGGAAGAAGACATCTATATGCATCAGCCATAGGGATTTGCTATACCAGAAAAAAAGGAAATAGTGTGTAAACTCAAAACACTACAACAAAACACAGTTTTGCCAACGCAGTCATTGCGTCTGGAAAGGTGGGTTTTGTGTCGGCAAAAGATTTTCCAACGCATTTCAGCGCGTCGGCAGCGCGTCGACAATCACGTGTAGCCAAATCCATAACCGACGCTATTTTAACTGCGTCGGCATATCCCTATACAATTGCCAACGCACTGTAGCGTCGGCCAATACGCCAGCAAAGAGATGTGCGTCGGTAAAAAGTCCAACTTTTCTGATTCGAAAACTATATTTGCCAACGCTAGTAGTGTGTTGGGAGTTCCTAGTAATGGCCGACGATGGCAGCGCGTTGGGAATTTATAGTAATAGCCAACGCTTGTAGTGCATTGGGAATTCATGGTAATGGCCGACGATGATTAAGCGTTGGGAATTCATGAAATAGCCGACGCTATCAAAGCGTTGGGAATGCATGAAATAACCGACGCTACCAATGCGTTGGGAATTCATGAAATAGCCGACGCTACTAATGCGTTGGGAATATATGAAATAGCCGATGCTACCAATGCGTTGGGAATGCGCTATATCTTTGGGCTAACACGTTGGGAAATGCAACTTTGCCGACCACAAATCACGTCGGGAAATGTTGTAATAAATTTTCTTTTTTGCAACGCACGCTGGTGCGTCGGGAAAGATGATTATTATTATTTTTAATTAAATTTTCATTTTTCCCTATATACCACAAAAAAATAAATAAATTGAATAACTGTTCAAACCAACAAACTTGATGCACAACCCAATTTAAAATTGATCCATTAACAAATCGAAAATAACATTCACAACCAAATATCCTACATCCATAGACCAAAATAAACCCACAAATCTCTAAAATACACAAAAATTACTACTTGATAATTTCCAAGAATCTTAAACATATACAAATGTATCAAAATAAAAAAAGTAATCCCTAAGAGCCCGCAGCTAGCACAATAATATCCAAAATCAATCTGCAAAACCAAAAAAGAACACTGTTAGAATACAAGTAGCAATAAACTAGCAACAACGCCCCGTACTTAGCCTGGGGCAAAAAGTAAGATATTACATTTTGAATTTATGAGATACCAAAAAGTGGGAAACCTAATCTTTAAAACCCCAATACATGCTTAGAAAACCCTTTGTATTTTTGTCATGTCGTCTGCATGGGAGTTGACATTTTTGCTAGTTTATAAGATTGGCTGTGTTAAAGAATCTTGGAAAGGAATTTCCTTTGTATTCTATTCATTCAAGGTTGGTGGCTTACCTTATAGTATTACTACCATAGTCTTCAGAAGTAGATGAAAATATCAGTGACTAAATTATATATTCTCTTTCAAACCTTCTGTCCTTAGATGTTAGATGGGTCTCTTTGAGTAACTTGACCTCAACTTGCCACAAATGAAAGATTGGGTCTTCCATAAAGACAATCTTTTCATGGGGCTTGATATGGAGATTGTCCATTTATTAGGCCCACCCAGCATAGGTTGATTACCTACTAGGGAAGTAGAAGAAACCTCACATAAAAGACAGAATTGACAATACAGAGAAATTTTCTGTGTGTGTGCTGTTAAGGGACCCTATTACAAAACACAAGCTTGTTACAAAGCTTCTCTCCTCCCATTTCTTTGGGAGCTCCACAACCTTTGGATTAGAGTCAATCTACTGGAATACATAAAAGTCAAAGGGGAGAAAGAAAATTTTGACTTCACAAATATGTTGTGTTCACACACAATCATTTAACAATATAAGCTTATGCAAAATCAATTTTGTCACACTTAAGAATCAAATTATGAGAGATGAGATATATTAAATCTGAATGATATAATAATGGCCACAGAATCCACTTCATTATCCAATAATTTTATTGTTCTCCCCCTTGTTCTAGTTACTTGAACCTGTACCATTCAATTTGTATTATGGGGCCTCATTTTATACATATCCAGACTATCTCAAACAACATTGCTTCTTTTTTTTCTGTTGATCTTTTTAAAAAAAAAAAAAAAATCTTGGTCATTGCTTCGTCCTTGACAGTTTCCCCTGGTGATCATTATCTAACCAATAGAATGATAGGTGATTGCCTACTAGCAGATTGTGTGGCCCACCAAGCAATAATCATCCAACCAATCATATGATGGGGGGTGGTCTGCTTAGATGATTGCATGGCCTATCAAGCTATCATTCTCCAACCACTCACATGATGGGGCCCACTTTTCTTGAGGTTTTATATAATGGCCTGAGGAAGTGGGAGTTTCTCTTTCATTTATTTAATGATTTTTTTTTTTTACCTAGCCAAGGGGTGGGAGTCTGTACCCATGAGAGTCCACTGCACATATCCATCAGTCCATATCGCGTAACACTTTTCTGCAACTGCAACTCCATTGTGGGTCCTACTTAAAGAAAATCTAGACCGCTCAAGATGGGTAAAACCTCCGGTGGTGATATAACATCAAGTTTCAGTTCAAATAGAGTGGGTCCCACTGTACAATAGAAACCTATTAGACGCTTAAGTGGCATAGTTACGAACATTGTGCTAATCGCGTTTCCGTCATGGTGCTCTATCCTACGATGAGATCTACTCCTTTTGAGCTAAAGCTTGAGGACATATCATTGGCAGGGATGTAATTCATGGGCCCCATGATGGAGTTCCATAAAAGTTTTACACAATTCTTGTAATAACTGCAATAGAGGATCCGACACCTATCAACATCAAATCTAATAATATTTGTTGCAATCTCATCTATCACAGTATTATATGCAAATGGTGCCTGCATATCCCATTCTGCATCCTTTCCATCTTCCTCACCCAAGAATCGATAATGACGTTTTCATTGTGGGTCAAACTTTCTTGATACTTTCTTGTGATTTGCCATGGCTTGGTGCAAAAAACCTTGTGGTCCATCACTCCATTGTCATTAATGTATCCATCAAATTTTTTTTAATCAATACTTTATCTTTTGTGTTTTTCACCACTTTCTCACACTCTGCCAAAGATACACCTGACATTTTTGAGCCAACATCTCTATATTAACCAAAAGATTCTTCAAGTTAGTGGGGGAACTGATTGTTTCTGTTCCCCATAAACTATGACGATGAACCCTCTAAACTGAAGGACTTTAACCAACCTCAGTATCCATGCTTCACTAATCTTAGGCTAAATAACTGAGAAAAATATCCAAAGAGACATAAAATATAAGAAATCCAACAAACAAAAGAGAAGATAGTCTGTGAGTTAACCTAATTAATTACGAAATAAACTGTGATTTAAAACTTTGCTCTGGAACATAGGAGTTTCCGCACTCAGATGTAAAACCAGAAATCAGATGAAACTAAGCAGAAACACAATTTTAAATGAAACATTTTTGGGACATAAGTGTTCCCATACTCGGATGTAAAAACCAAAATTAGATGAAACTAGACAGCAATGCAGTGGTAAAAGTGAAATAACAAGTATAACCGTGCAATTGTACTCACCTCAACAAATCTCTAGCTGCCCGTGGAGCCTAAACCGCCTAAGCCGACTCGCTGGAGCAGCATTTGAATTTGACTTGCCTGTGTAGCTGCCTGATCTTGCATCACATCCTGTTGTCGCCGCAAATCCTCTTGTCCCTTCGGCGCCTCGTCACACTGTCGCCGCAAATCCTCTTGTGCCTTCTGCGACTCTTCATACTTTTGCCGCAACTCCTCTTGCACTCTCTGCGACTCGGATAGCTGCCGCCGTAAGCTACTCACCTCAGTCGCTACCACAGTACTGCTAGATATTGATGCTAGGCCCCTCGAGCGGTACCCTTGCCTCCTCGCGACCCTCTTCCCTAGCACATCCTCTATCAATTGTTGCTGCACCACTGGGGAGCCGCTCACCTCAGATTGCGACAGTCCTAACTCCAACCTTTGCTGCATTCTCAAAGAATATATAAAAACTTATAATATATGTAAATACCACTATATAAAGTATGACATACTAATGAATTTTCAAGAACTCACATACGTCGCTTCACCATGAGTTGTGATCCATTTGTTTTACTTCTTGCTCTAGTGTTGTTGCCGGTATAATTCGGCTTGGGAGGAAGGAGCTTCCTCAGCAGGCATGATTGACAACCGCTGTGCAAATGATTGAGAGCCAGAACAATGAGTCGTCTTCACTTGACTCCGGCTCATTGAATTCCTTTGTGACTGAAGCTGCAAATTACAAGTTAAAAAGAATGTAGTTAGCTTATTTAGAAAAAGCACGAGGGAACATAGCAATGGATTTAGTTACCTTCCACTCAGGTGTCTCCCATTTATGCTCTATCATCCATATCCACTGGTCCGCCCTTTGCAGATCTGGTGGGTACTGCCTCGGATCGTGTCCCTCTCCCAATAACTTCTTATACTTCATGTGAAGCTCCGACCTAAACTCCCTATATATATGCATGGCAAGTTTCTGGACGGCTATTTTCACTACCTGGTCGGTCTTCCAGTCGCCGAAGTCAAACTTTTGCTGTCATTTCAAACACCATAAGTTGAGTAATAAACAATGATGCATTTAAAAGGCAAAAAAATAAAAAATAAAATCAAATTCTACATCCATCAGATAATTTCAAGTAATTATCTACATTGAGTGCCAAACGGGAAGCAACCAAAAAAACACTTTCTACCATCACTGGATCCAGAAGCATGATTGACTGGATTCAATGCTGCACGATTTAAAGCATACGGAATAGTAAGTCAAAGTTCGTTTTATTACCTCAGCTGCCATGTAGACTGCCTTCCTGGTCCCTTCATCAACCTTGATCCATGTTGGTTTGTCATATGGTGCAATCCTCCGGATATGACTACCAAGCTCAACCGCAAATGTGGAGGCATTTGCACCCTCGAATGCCCCCGACACTTCGCCCAACGGAACATTCAACTTAACACCAAGAGCCTTCATCCTCTTTTCCGACGCCGAGCCCACCACCTTGCCCCGCACACGTCGAGAGGCTGATGCTACAACCATTAAAAAAGAAAGTAAAGTGTTACTTTAAACATAAACAAATGAAGTTTGGAATATAATAGGGTCCAATATTACTTACCAACGCTACTATACGTAGACTGACTGGTAGCATGCTCTGGGACCGTAGACTGACTGGCAACACGCTCTGGGATCGTAGACTGACTGGGAGCACTCTCTGGGACCGTAGACTGACTGGCAGCACGCTTTGTGGCCGTAGACTGACTGGCAACACGCTGCGAGTGACTGACTGCACTGCGGTGTCTCTGTCTCCCTTGACCAGCCATGTTTGCGAACTGAATAACACAATCAATGAGCATATATAAAACAACAATAAGTCACATAATTGAAAGATGTTTGATGACCCATACAATAACATGTAACATTAATGATCTACCTCACTCACAGTATTATTACCTCATCTTCCAAGTCATCTTCACCCGAGGAACTCGACTCTTCCTCACTCCTGGATGGCCTGTACTCCATGTTTACATCATCATCTTCTTCTTCAGGTGAGACCCGACGTCAAGCTGGACCTTCAAGTGCTCGTTCCAATGGCCATGCCCCCAGCTCATTTAATCTGGGGATTTTCCTTTGAATGTTACTATTTCGATTTGCCCCATAAGAAATTTTCTCCTGGGTCAATGCTCCGGGCTTGACATAAAGTTTTCTTTTGGGAGGCATTTTTGGCTGCTATGATTAATAAATTGACATAAAATAAAACATATATGCTTAGAACACACATGCGGGAGGAACAAGTTACATATAAATAAACACATTAAAAGGCAGACTGAAAGGAAAAATAATGAATTCATAGCATTGCAATACTTGTCCACACACATGCAAAAAAAAAAAAAGTTTACATATCATATTCCATATCATAATCAATATCTGCATCGGACTGATCAGTTTCATCTTCATTTACGTATTCTTCCAATGTATCATCCTCATTATCACCATTATTGGCAGTGGGTTCATCATGGCCGGCTGTTAGTTCATTATCCTCAAGAATGATCTCTGGTTCAATGTCATCCCTAGTGTAAGGAAAGGAAAAATCCTCTTGAACAGGGACTGAGACACTTTCATTTGTTTCTTCCTGTTGGTAAGGCTCATTTGTCACATTTTGTCTACTATCTTCATCTCGCTTTGGCACATCCCAAATTTCTCAATGCTTGACACGTTCCACCACTTTCCAATTTGCCCCTAATTTGGTATCATTGACATAGAAGACCTGAATTACCTGATTTGGCAAGGCAAATGGATCCTCCTCATACCACCGATCCCTAACGTCAATGCTTGTGACATGTGCATCGATATGTATTCTATCTTTACGCCCAGTATTATACCACTCACATTTAAACAAAACCACTTTAGAACCATTAATGTATGACAATTCAAATATGTTGGACACGTAACCAAAAAAGTCAATTATTTTGCCATCGTGTTCCCCCTCAACAACCAACCCACTATTCTGGCTCTTGTGACAGTTGTCGCGATCTCTAGTGAGGAAACGAACACCATTGACCATACAACCTGAATATTGATGCGCTAGACAATTCGGACCATTTGCCAATGCCCATAGTTCATCGGTTGCATATCGAGACCGTTGAGATCTCAGTTGATTCATCTGCATTAATTAATAGAGCATGAAACAAATAAATTAGGTTCACAATAGCTTAATGTTTCCGGTTGACAAAATTTATTGTGAATTTATCGTACGTACATGATTTTTGAACCATCTAGAGAACTCTTCCCGTTGTATATTAGTGATGTTGCGTCCCCCAGGCACATGCACCTGCCTCTTGTGCTCCCTTCTCAGGGGATTAGTGACAAAAAGCGATTTTAGCGACACAGAGGGAGATAAAGAAATTTACATGTTACGTTTAGTTAAACTGAACCACTTACTCTAGATAAGGTACGACCTCAGGAGTATTATACAACACAAACCAATGGGCCAGGTTGCGTTCCCTATGTGACACGTTGGGAGCCCTCGTGATAGGTGCAAAGGGATGGACGCGTTCGGTGAAGACGTCCAACCCCGGGCCTCGTTCGCCCCCATCGTCATTCCGTTCTTCAAGAACTTCTCCCTTTAGGTACCTCTTGATAAAATTAACACTCTCTTTGGCAATGTATGCCTCGGCGATCGAACCTTTTGGCCGAGCTCGATTGGTTACGTATCGCTTAAGGGTTCCAAGAAACCTGTAGACATAACGATCAACAATTAAGATTAAAAAACTAAAATACCGTTACACTAATCAACAATATAAAGATGGGTAATGCAATCACTTCTCAATTGGATACATCCATCGATATTGCACCGGTCCAGCAAGCATGGCCTCGCACGGTAAGTGAACTGCCAAACGGATCATCACATTAAAAAATGCAGGAGGAAAAATCCTCCCCAACTTACACAATATGAGTACTATCTTTTTCTCAAGTACTTCCAAGTTGCTCCGTCTTAATGTCTTTGAGCAAATGTCCTCGAAGAAGCTGCCCAGCTCAAATAGTGTTGTGCATATCTCTTTGTTCACATACCCACGCATGCCGATCGGAAGAAGACGTTGCAAAAGAACGTGGCAATCATGGCTTTTCAGATCTGCTAATTTCCTGTTCTTCGAGGTCACACACCTCGATAGATTCGCAGCATACCCATCTGGGTACTTGATCGATTTCAGATATTCATAAAAACCATTTCTCTCCTTTGGGGCTAATGTGTATGAAGTAGGGGGCTTCTCACTTCCCCGTCCATTCTACTCCGTAGATGCAATTCTGGCCTAATATTCATATCTACCAAATCCATACGGGTATACTCGGTGTCCTTGTTCCCCTTGTCTATGCCTAACATTGTGCCAATGTGACTTTCACATATATTCTTCTCTACGTGCATGACATCAATGTTGTGTCGAACCTTTAGTTTCTTAAAATACGGAAGCTCATAAAAAATGCTTTTCTTCTTCCACTTCAAGTCTTCAGGATCACGAGGTCTCTTCTTGTTGCTAGAGTGCTTCCCAAACCTTGTATCCGGCAACCGATCCAATTGTGCTTGTACCTTTTCCATCGACGGTAACTCCAATGACTTCACCCGATTCTCATTCTTACCGTTAAAAGTCCTTAAGGTGTCGCCAGGTGTGGTTCTTTGGCAAGTAAGCTCGATGGCCCGTGTAACCAACCTTTCTTTTCAACTTAACCGCTAAGAATTCGTCATTACAAGGGGGACAAGCCATGTAACCTTTTATGGTCCACCCAGACAAGTTACCATATGCTGGAAAGTCGTCTATGGTCCACAACAGAGCCACACGCATATTGAAGGTCTGTTTGCTGTAGGCATCGTAAATTTCAACACCTTTCTCCCACAACTCCTTCAACTCATCAATCATGGGTCAGAGATAAACATCGATATCATTCCCAGGTTGACGCGGCCCAGGGATAAGCAATGATATCATGAAGAATGGCTCCTTCATCCACATCCAGGGTGGTAAGTTGTACGGCATAAGTATGACAGGCCACATACTGTAGGAAGTGCTCATGTCCCCGAAAGGGTTGAACCCATCGAAGGCTAGCCCCAGCCTTATGTTACGAGTCTCTGCGGCAAAATTCGGATTCTCTTTGTCAAAATCCTTCCATTCATCACAATCGGCCGGATGCCTACATATCCCGTCATCTCTCTATTTGTCACTATGCCATCTCATGTGCTCAGCAGTCTTTCCGGACATGTACAGTCTCCGTAACCTCGGTATCAATGGGAAGTACCGCAACACTTTATGAGGCATCTTCTTGCCCTTCCCAACATTGACTTTATATCTGGACTCCCTGCATACTGGGCATTTATCTAGACTTGCATTCTCCTTCCAAAATAGGGCGCAGTCATTATCACAAGCATCAATGTGCTCGTATCCCAATCCCAAGTCACGCAGTATCTTCTTCGCAGCATAAATAGACTCAGGAACCAAGTTACCGTCTGGCAGAATGGCCCTCTGTATTTGCATCAAATTGTTGAACGACTTGTTGCTCCACTTTCCCTCAACCTTCTGCTCTATCATCTTAACAACAAAGTCTAACAGAGTGTTATCTGGAGAGCATCCATGGTACAGAGGGAGCAGAGAAGCATCCACAATCATTTCAAAGTGACGTATGGATGGTCTCAGCCTCAGTGTAAGTTCCCATGTAATGGTCATGCATAATTTCTGGATATTCATCTCGATCCTCATAGTCACTATCAATATCCTGTTGTCCCAGTTCGACTACTTCATTTACTAGAGGTGTTGTTTCTCCATGGTAGATCCAGGTCTTGTAGGACTCTTGCATACCCTTATGGAGAACATGAAATTTCACAGTAGCAAAGTCATGCCTACGACTGTATATGTTCAAGCAAACCCTACACGGGCAATAAATCTGAGTAGCATCCCCTGCATTTGCGTTTGCAAAATCAATAAATGACTTTACCCCTCTCTGATATTCTTGACCAAGTCTTGCCATTTTATTTTTGCTATCCAATGTCGTCCAAGTCTTGTCCATATGTAGTCTTTTTAACAGAGAAATCTAAACAAGAGATCCACACAAATTAAAAGCATGCTTTCATCAAACCGATAGAAGAAAAAAAATCATAAACAAAGATTTTTATGGATGACTCAGATTGGCTAATGGGATTATTAATTTTATGGGTATTCCTATTGGTGCAAGGACCACCAACCCCCTCAGAGTATTATATCTTCTTTTAGGGTCGGCTACGAGTCCTGACTTTCTATGGAAATCTATTTTTTTGTGTAGAATATGATATGATTAACTAATATTTCATGATATTACTAAAATTAACAGTTAGTTACTTTACTTCATTTTTCTCATATATATTATGATACATATAATTTTAAGAGTGATAAATAATACATTTTTTTCTCTTTTAGACTTTTCTTTCTAATAATATGTTTTAAACCCGGGCCTTTGTTACTAGTTTGTAAGTTAACTAAATATGATAGAAAACTAGACTTTATTATCAAAGAAAGCAAATAAAAGGACAAGTCAGTAACCATGACAACAATGAACTGGGTGGGCTGGGCTTGAATGGTGTTGAAGTCCATTCCTTGTATGAGTAGTGAGTTGAACTCGAGATCTTAACATGATTTGGCCTTTTCTCTCACAATTTCTATGAATTGTTGAACTAAGTCTAAAATTATCAACAAGCATATTCATTGTCATTAATTAATCTTAATTATGCCATTAACCATTCAATTATGGGTGAAATGGGGGCATCATTATATATGATAAGTGTTTAAGGCTATCATAGGTGACCAAAATGAGGTGTCTACAATAGGTAGAGGAACTGAAGTAGCAGACAGAGTTTGTGCCCAGAGGAACAATATAGATCAATGCCAAGCACAAGAAAAACCCTTTGCTAAGGGAGAAAATAGCTTGCTAAGAGAAGTACAACTATAATATTGAGTACTAACCCAATCCTGCACAATTTGATATCAGGGATGGTTTGACTCAGCCAAAACCTTGATGATCACATCATAAGCCTCATGGAAATGTAAATTATAAGGAACAAAAACAAACTCTGACAACTTAAGTTTCTTAAAATCAGCATTTCATCCAAGCTCATCCCGTCGTCTATTAATATATTAGAAATTAATTATACATTATATATTATATACCGTGTATTACATATACACATATAATCCATGACCCTTTTTATCCTGGCATGCCCATGTTTGGTTCAAATATGAAACTAGTACCTGAACAACACAATTCTTGAAACTTTTTCCTTTTTTTTTTCTTTTGCTTGGTCAGACAAAATTTCTGTTCTAATGGTCATGAATATTTGCTTGCGGAGCTTCATACAAATCATATGCTTACTAACAAATCACAGCCCACCCAGTTCAATCCTGAAATTTATCCAGTGGACGGCATCTTGCAGTTTTAGTTTCAGAGCTGCCCAATGGATAGTTTAGCATACTGCTAAAGTATAATTTTCATCTATGATTCTAGTTTATCCAAAATGCAATAAAATATAGTACATTCCTTACCCAATCTAAGTCTTGGAATGACACTTGCAACACAATCAATAAACAAATGGCAACTCTGTTTGGCTCATTATATAGGATTCCTATTTAGATTGGATTAAAAAAAGAAAAAAAAACACTACTGCTCATCAAAATATGTAGAAATCATAGCTTCCAATGGAGCATCAGTTAGAGATTTAAGGATTGGGTATTGTGTTTCAAGGTTTAGGGATTGTAGATTGGGGAAAGAGATAATTGATCAGGGTTTGCATTTAGCGATTGTAGTTTAGGTATGAAGATTTAGGAAAAGGGAATAGGGGATTATGGTTAAGGTTAAGCATTGGAGTTTAGAAATTTAGGGATAATGTGTATGAGAGAGAGAGAGAGATAGGAGAATACTTGCTAGGCTGCTAGTCGTAGAGGGAGGCAGCGCCATGCCGCAGATGGAGTAGCTCCTAAGACCAGGAGAAGCCTTCTTTTTTGGGGTAAGAAAGGTGGTGCGAATGATTTTGAACAATGGGTGTAGGGGCCAGATGGTACAAAGCCCTCTATGGGTTTCTTTTCGATTTGGGTGGGATGGATGCACCCATGTGCTAGTACATGGGTCCCGCTCCTGCCCAGAACAATCACTTATAATGCCGGGTAAAATGATTTTGGCATTGAACCAACAATTTGCAACCTCAGTTGAGGCTCTGTTATCTTTCCCTTGGTTTTCAATCACACCAGTTCTAATTGTCATGAACCACAGTTCACCCATAGTTATTAACCAACAACAGTCTTAATCACCAAGCCATTGCCCTAGATGCAAGTTCCTATATGCAACAGAAAGCTTCCTTATTAATCCAAATAGGGAATTCAGATTCCTTACAACTACAGACATGTTTACCTTCATGAATTCTATTTCCTGGACAAGGTTAGTGCCTTTCTAACTAATCTTTGAAGATTAAAGTGAAGGTATTCAACTGTGAACAGCCAAGAAATAATTCAAATACTGGAAGCATAGCTGCCAGTAAGTCTGTAAGTGGACATGAAGTGTTCTCACCATGGTCCTGCCCATTCCTGATTTGCAAGAAAATAAGAGAACCAATAACATGGTTTCTATCATCAGTCTTACTCTACATTGTTTTTCTTGTTTACGCTTTCCACTTGCTAGCTTGGATGTATGACATATATCCATATAAAACAAAATAAGAAAAGCCAAAAGCACAAAGCTCGTTATCTGTATTCATAAGCCACCTTTATTCAGTGAAAGTTCGATACGAAACGGCTGGGCAGATTAGAGAAACCGATGAGGAAGAAGCCCTAATGGATCCGTTTGATGCGAAGCCAGTGAAAATCAGAGAAAGAAAAAGACATGAAAAGACATGAAATCAGAGATCAAAAAGCACAGAAAAAAGACATGAAATCAGAGATAAAACAACAGAGCTCAAACTGGCAAAGATCTGAAACAAGAAACCGGAATATTCTTCGAATTCGAGCCTCATATCTCTGTCGACTAAGGGAAAAAATAGTAAATCTGTTCATACGAAAGAGGGAAAAGGAAGAAAATTTTCTCATACCTTTTTAGCTATACCCGGGGAACGAAGGGCGTGTTAGGCGTGGACAAAGAAAGAAGGAGAGAAAGGGAAGAGAGAGTGGGGTTTTTGGGATTTGGGGTTTTTTTGGCAGGCAGCAATGGATGCAGTGCGGTGGAGGATGCAGACGATCGATGCATGGAAGAAGATGTAGGAGTTATTCGTCCTCTTCCAAGCCCCCTTGTCCCACGTGTGAATGGCGGGAAAGAGAGAGTTCTGCTCTGCGTGAGTTGGGCGAGAATGACTTAGAAGAGTGCTTTAAAAACATTCGCTGGAATGATTTAACTTAGGTTAAAATACATTCCCCAATGAGCAACATGAGCGTCCTTAATTATTATTAAAACCCTTCGCCAACGACCTGTGCATCGCCAGTAGGCAAAATAATTGTATGTTTTCCACAACTTTTGCCAACATGGTCTTAAATGTGTTGGTAAAAGTAACAAGTCTCTGTGACTTTTGCCAACGCAGTCCAAATATGCATCGGAAATAAGACTTTTGCCAACGACAATTTTCACTGCGTCGGCAAATAGTGTCGGGAAAGTCTTTCCACGACTTTTGCCAACGCGGTCTTACTTGGGTCGGTAAAAGCAACAATTCTCCGTAACTTTTGCCAACACAACTTTTCACTGCGTCGGAAAATAGTGTCGGGAATGTAAGTTTGTCATAAATAGGGCTTTGGGGACGCAACTCAAACGTTGACAATGATACGAATAAAAACTTAGACCTTTCCCAATGCATACTTGTGCGTCGCCAGTAGGCAAGATAATTGCCAACGCATTATTGCGTCGCCATTAGAAAAAAAATGTGTTGGCAAAAATTTTCCTCTCTTTTGGGGGTGTTTTTTTGTTGGCGCCAATGTGGTTTACATAGCTTTTGCTAACGCGGTCTTACTTGCGTCGATAAAAGTTGCATTTTTTGTGACTTTTGCCGACGCAGTCCAAATTTGCGTTGGAAATAATACTTTTGCCAACGCAAATTTTCACTGCGTCGGCAAATAGTGTCGGGAAAGGTGCCATTTGTTGTAGTGAAAAGAGTTTATACGGTTTGAAGCTAGCCCCAACACAATAGTATCTTAAATTTGTCAGGTTTATGTGCAACACATGTTACAAATGGTGTCATGCAGTGTAACGCCCCAAAATCCGGGCGCCACGAATCTCGGGACGCTACAAGTAAGTACCCAAGAGATGCGGAAAGTCCAATAATATAATCAAGTATGAATCTCACATGAGCAAGTAAATGGACAAAGCCCTACAATTTTAATTCACTTTAAGAGATTACAAGGTACTTTCCGTAATTAAACTAACTATTCAATCCTAGGCTGACACGGCCAGCTATGAGAAAAGGAGAGAATAGAGATCTAAGTGTCAGACGCCTCTCGATGCACCAACTGCATCATTCTCTGAACCCCGCGGCAACGGATCAGTCGCCAATCAATTCTACCAATCAAAGAAAGTGGAAGAGAAGATACCTGAAAACACCAAGGATTGGGTCAGGCTCGATGAGCCAGGCAAATAGGCATGTTTAGATGGCGAGACATTATATTAATAGATAGGGAAGAAGACCATACCTGATCCCAGCTGTACCTGCGTGATTAGTATCTTGATAATGATATAGAAGATCAAAGTGCAACAGCAAACGGTGTAGAGTGTAGTGCATGAACGATAATCGAAATATTTATTTAATAGATGTTTGATACAGTATATCAGGTAGATAAGAGAAGCCATCATCATCAAGACATCATATAATCATATAAGCACATCAGAGTCACCAGTAGCATAGATAACCTGAGGAAGTAACCTTACCATATATGTAACCATCGTATCAAGATCCAATCGTAACAATGTCGACAATTAAAGACAATAAGTAACAGCATCCACGATACATAATAATCATGCATCCAATATACATCCACAAAAGTATATAAAGGTACGTCCACAGTTGAAGTACGAGGGACGTGAGGGGTCAGAGCCAGCTCATTGTCGTTGTCCCAACAACTGTCGATGGACATTAGCCATGGGGGTCATAGCCACCCATCGCTACCGTCACATCGAATAGGAGTGTACAAGAGTCCATCAATATCCATAGCCACAGCCAAGTCCCAGTCATTGGTCTTACGTGCTAGATCTACCTCAACACTCATCTATAGCCACTGCCAAGTTCCAGTAATTGGTCTTAGTGTTAGATCTACCTCAACACTCATCCATAGCCACTGCCAAGTCACAGTCATTGGTCTTACGTGCTAGATCAACATCAACACTCATCCACATGTACCCGGCCCGAATGCCGGCGGTCTTGGTACCCGATCACCATCGGTACCTACTGTACTCAACCACATCTCAATCACTCAATACTCAATATCAATGTCCATGCCGGCATCATAACCCTCGGCAGACCAATCGTACATCCATAAATCCTACAGATCACTAGGTGGGGGTACTCCGAACTGGATATCCTTGTTATCCTTACTATGAGATGATAATAGTCAAGGGTACGAGGCACAGAGTTCGAGTATAGTTAATACATCCTTGTGATTCTCAATAGCTAATAATGCATACCCTTATAAACTTCGCTTCTCTATACACTTAATTAGCATTATCTCATTATACAGTCCGTCTATCAGTATCTACCGTTAAGTTCTTAATATTACAGGTCAGGACTTCGAGTGCCATGTCCCGACATATCATCCAGTATGGACTGTGATCATAGACCAGAGCCTAAGTGCAATGCCATGATTTGTAATATCTCTCGAGGCCTACATCCAAGGATCGGATCTACCAGCCAGCCTTAGTGTCCGTTACCAAGTATCACATATCACAAATACATCGGTGGTCGTTGGCCCTCTCTTCGGGTCCAGGGTCCCACTTTACCTAAGACTATGATCATGGAGTCCTAGATGCTTATTAAGTATCCTTGGTGCTCCTGTAGGTATTTAGCATCATAAGACATCCATAACCATTGAATTGGATTCCGTTTACAACCCAAGACCCTACTTAGGTGGCTACACGGGTCAAGGTTAAGCCCGGCCCTTGAATCGTGTCTCGCATATCTCAAACAGTCCAAATGGAAGGTCAACGGGTCCCACACATGATCAGATCATAAAAGGAAACTAAATATGGAAAATCATTATTTACAGTGTACTGGGTCGACATCATGGGTACACGGGTCGACCTGCTACACCGTGGAAGTGGATAGCTAACTGGGAGACAGAAATCACATTTCATAGTGTTCCCGGTCGACCGGGTAAACTGTGAGAATTTCCACAAACATCTGGCAAGTGAGGGGTACTGCAGTGTGGCTGGTCGACCGGGCCTTTTGGCCGGTCGACCGGGTACACTGAGTTCTGTACCCTACAGGTGATTTCAGCTCCCAACTGAGGGTCAGTCAGCTGTGTGCCCGGTCGATAGCCTGAGTGACCAGGTTGATCGGGTACACATGAAACCCTAAAAATCAAGATTCTGTCATCTCCTATTTTCCATCAAAACTACATCAAATGGATTCCAGATCTTCACCACACACTTCCAAACATCAAACACACCTCCCTCATCATGATCTCATCATAAATGGGCCTTTGATCTTCCAAATGGGGGATTCCCATCCATCAATGGCCAATAACACATAAGAAAAGTCTTAGAACAACTATCCATGCATAATACCATCTAATCAACCATCTAAATACATAAATCATGCCAAATAACTATAAAAGATAGTAATTAACAATCTAAGCATATTAATCAATTTAATTAAAGAATCTAAGCATGTCTACTGGCCTAATTAGGAAGAAATCTCCTCAAATAGCTTGGGCTCCACTCCAATAGCTCTAAGATCACTCCCACTGCTAGATCTATAATCTCTACACCCATTCCCAAAGAGAGAAATGCATAAGAAATGGACTTTTAAGAGAAAGAGCTATACTCCAAGGAAATTGGAAAGAAAGAAGGAGATTACCTTAACTTGGAGAGGGAAGAGAGATCTAGGAGATGAGATGAACTCCTTAGCTTGTAGATAGCTAGATATAGATGAGGTCCTTGCTTCTAGTGATTGGAGGGCTAAGATCTAGAGAGAGAGAAATCCTAATCTCTAACTTAGAGAGAGAGAGGGAATTTGTAGTGAAATGAGAGGAAGAGAGTGTAGGAAATGATTTGGGAAGGTTGTAGTAGATTTCTTATATAGGAATAGATGGAGTGGAAAATGTCCAAGGTGCCCCCTCTTGTTAGTGTAAGTTTAGGATAAGGATGATGGTATTTGGGGAAGGCTAAAATAGAATGACCAAAGGGTCATTGGCTGCCAATAGAAATA
Organism: Cinnamomum chago; assembly: GCA_038049695.1. Lineage (NCBI taxonomy): Eukaryota > Viridiplantae > Streptophyta > Magnoliopsida > Laurales > Lauraceae > Cinnamomum > Cinnamomum chago. Next base: position 19,612,780 of record CP142462.1, on the reverse strand, counting down.
AAGGATAAGGATTTGGGTAATTTAGGTATTCACATATAATGACTAAAGTATCTTCAAATCAGTGGTTGTGGATAAAGGAGCCTAAGAATTCCAAAGATATTTTACCGTGACAGTTAAATTGGCAGGAGCTAATACTGCTATGTTAGTGGGAGCATGACATCCTCTGCATTCAACCTAAAAGTAAAATTGGCAGTTATTAAAATGTGTTATTTTAAAATAAAATAAATTAAGAAAAATAGTTTGTATTACCATCACATCAAATTCTTTTTCGTCGTCCCAACCATTTTCCGGTTGAAGGGCGGTCAGATTCTCCAGTTCTACACAGAAACAAAGCATGTATCTACTACTCATCTTTGCGAAAGACCAAAGTGTTATAACTAGGGCGTAGTATGCAATGAATGGAATGGTAGAAAGGAGAGCTTGGTAGTAAAGGTATATATGTGCTCTCTTGGTAGAAAGGAGAGCTTGGTAGTAAAGGTATATATGTGTTCTCTTGTACTTCCTGCACACAAGAAATGAATGGTCACCCTGGCGGATACTGAGTTAGAAGAGTGGAACCCATTTATCCACCCAGTGCAATAAAGGTAGGCTATTTATTATGACAAAAATGCCCATGTTTACTTGGTAGAGAATAAAGGAGCCAAGGTCATTTATGGTATTGAGATTTCCAAAAAGGAGGGAAAATGTATGGCAGGAAGGACTAGAGTACCCTCATATGATAAATGGGCAAATGAGTTGGGCCATAGGTAGTTGGGTCATTCTAAGATAAATTGCACCACTCTTTAAGGAAAACCCATCTATAATTAGGATTACAACTAAGGCCTCTAATTGGTTAATTAATTCTAAGAAAACAACTATTAATCTCACAAGAGTCTCAATCCTATAAACTAAGCTTAATTAATGGGAAATAACTAACTATTCATGCTAATCACCTATTAAATAGGATAACCTATGGTTGACTTGGTCAAATTGGGTCCCACTAGGTATTTCTAGGAATGGGTCCTTACATCCCTCACTCCTAAAACTCATTTGGTCCCCAAATGCAAAACAACTACTTCTAAACTTCTAAGGTCTCTATCATAACCAACTTTGCAAAAAAGGGAGTTAGAGTACCCGGTTAACACTCGGAATAGCTAGTCACAACTAGGAGAGATACTAGAGCTATTCTTCTAACAATACAGGTTAAAAACAACAGCTAGTAAAACAACAATTCAGACTACAATCAACAACTAGTAAAACAACAATACGAGTTGTAATCAACAATTGTTAAGGTAATAGAATCTGACCTTCTAACACTCTGACATGCTAGTGAACAGGTAGTTGGACGATAGGGTCTAATCTTCTAATACTTGGGATTACAAGTAATAATTAATAGCTAGCAGTACAAAGGATCTGATCTACTAACAATCTGAAATACAATTAGATAGATGGCGGAACAATAGGGCCTGGTCTGCTAACACTAAGGAATACTAGTTAGTAGCTAGTTAGGACAATATGACTGGTCTTCTAACTCTCTGAACAACTAGTCAATGGCTTAACAAGACAAACAAAGTTTACCCTCAATCACTCTAGAATACTAGACCTCAACTAATAGGTTGATGGGATCTGGACATCTAACATTCTGGAATACTAACAGACAACTAGTAGGATAGTAGGATCTAACATTCTAGTACTCTAATCAAGGTCAGCTACCTAACTCTGCTCAGTTTGGGCTTCTCATACTCTTAACTCCAATAGGACTGACTAGGGGTGTCACACACCCCTCACTCCTAGGAACTAACTATGGGTGTCTCACATCTCAACTCAAAAGGAACAACTAAGGTGTATCACACTCCTAATTCCAAAGCTCAACTAGGGGCTATCTCACTTTCCTTATTTATAAAGACTAGTTCGAGGTGTCTCACTCCTCGGATACTAAAAAATCTGACTAGGGGTGTTGCACACCCCTCACTCCTAAGGACCTAACTCAGAGTGTCCCGCACTCCTCACTTCTAATGGAACTAATTCCGGGTATTCTATTCCTCTGACTCTAAAAGGGTTCACTAGAGGTGCTTCACACCTCTCACATTTAAAAGAATGGTGACGCGGTGCCTCGCAGCCTCACACTCTTAACTCAAAAGGTTAACTCAGGTGCCATTCACCTTGAGCTCCTGAAAGGGTAATTCGGGTTGTCACACACCCCTCACTCCTAAAGAACTATCTCGGGATGTCTCACAATTCCCGACTCTAGAAAGGACAATTCGGGGTATTACATACCCCTCACTCCTAAACAACTATCTCGGGATGTCTCACAATTCCCGGGTATTACATACCCCTAACTCTTAAAGAACTATCTCGGGATGTCTCACAATTCCCGACTCTAGAAAGGACAATTCGGGGTATTACATACCCCTCACTCCTAAAGAACTATCTCGGGATGTCTAACAATTCCCGACTCTAGAAAGGATAATTCGAGGTATTACATACCCCTCACTCCTAAATGGAACATTAGGCTATTTAGGAAGCAATAATCAATCATTCACACAATAATGAGAGCACACATTACAAGGATCCTAAGCATGACAACAACAAGGGATCTAAGCACACCAACCATAAGAGATTAAGCAAACCTCCGGAGAAGTTGATCTCAGAGTCTTTGCTCGGTAGGGAAATCAGGTTGATGTCTTTGACCAATCAGAAGTGCTGCAGAACTGTCTGGATAATCCCAAGCTGGCTGAAATTGATCATGTGTCTGTGGGCATGGGGGCCACTGCTGAATAGGTGGTACCTCGAGTACTGTGCTGCTGGTACACTCTGGTAGTGGAAGCCTATGAGTCTGATGGCAGAGTCCTGAGGTACGGTTCCTCTTCCTTGGGCAGTTGCGAGCCTTGTGTCTAAAGTTTCCACACACATAACATGCCCCTGACTGCCTCCGATGCTCACTGGTCTCATGACCTCTGCGATAGCGCTGCTGTCTCTGTTGAAATTCCAAATCTGTCCATGGTTGCTCATCATCTTGGACTGCCTCATCTTCATCATCTTCTGGGTACACTTGCATCATCTTCGTCTGCTTGGAAGCTCTCCATTGGGCTAAGGCTACCTTGTGAAGAGCATTTCCAATCCATATTGCCTGTTCCACATAAGCCTCATACGTGGGCAGCTCTATAGGAGTCATGTGCAACTGGATGTCTGCTCGAAGACCCAGTGCAATAAAGGTAGGCTATTTATTATGACAAAAGTGCCCATGTTTACTTGGTAGAGAATAAAGGAGCCAAGGTCATTTATGATATTGAGATTTCCAAAAAGGAGGGAAAATGTATGGTAGGAAGGATTAGAGTACCCTCATATGATAAATGGGCTAATGAGTTGGGCCATAGGTAGTTGGGTCATTTTAAGATAAATTGCACCACTCTTTAAGGGAAACCCATCTATAATTAGGATTACAACTAAGGCCTCTAATTGGTTAATTAATTCTAAGAAAACCACTATTAATCTCACAAGAGTCTCAAGCCTATAAACTAAGCTTAATTAATAGGAAATGACTAACTATTCATGCTAATCACCTATTAAATAGGTTAACCTATGGTTGACTTGGTCAAATTGGATCCCAGTAGGTATTTCTTGGAATGGGTCCTTACATGCGGACTATTGTTGTTATTTTAAAATTTTTGATGACTGTTACGTTATTCTACTCTTGTACGTAGTTGATATGCTTGTTGCAGGTTCAAATATGCATGAAATAAACAATTTGAAGAAACAGTTGCTATAGGAGTTTGAAATGAAGGATTTGGGTGCTGCAAATTAAATTCTCGGCATGAGAATTAATAAAGATAGGAAAAATCGCACATTGAAGTTGTCTTAGGCAGAATATGTTGAACAGGTTCTAAAAAGGTTCAACATACAGAATGCTAACCAAGTTAGCACTCCATTAGCTACATACTTCAAACTCTCGAAAGAGTTGTCTCCTAAGACAGAACTAGAGAAGGAGAACATGTCCAAAGTCCCATATGCTTCAACTATTAGCAGCTTGATGTATGTTATGGTTTGCACTAGACCAGACATTGCTCATGTAGTGGAAGTTGTAAGTAGATTTATGAGTAATCCCGAAAAAGCACATTGGGAGGCAGTTAAGTGGATTCTCAGATATCTGAGAGGCACCACTGATGTATCATTGTGTTTAGGAGGATCTGAAATCAAATTGCATGGCTATGTTGATTTGGATTTGGCAAGAGGCAGTGAGAGTTGTAAGCAGATTTATGAGTAATCCCGAAAAGCACATTGGGAGGCAGTTAAGTGGATTCTCAGATATCTGAGAGGCACCACTAATGCATCATTGTGTTTAGGAGGATCAGAGTTCAAATTACATGGCTATGTTGATTTGGATTTGGCAAGAGATCTTGATAGAAGCAGAAGCACTACATGATATGTCTTCACATTGGGTAGTGCAACTATTAGTTGGAAGTCACAACTACAGGACATCGTTGCACTTTTAACAAAAAAAGCAGAGTATGTTGCCGCTATAGAAGCTAGTAAGGAAATGATTTGGTTACAAGAGTTAATGGAAGAGTTGGGTAAGAAGCAAGAGTCCAGCAGGCTTTACAGTGATAGTAAGAGTGTTATTCATCTTGCAAAGAATTCAGCATTTCATCCAAAAATCAAACACATTTGGATCAGATATCACTTCATACGATGACTTCTGGAAGAAAAAATGTTGAAACTGGATAAGATTTTATCAAGTGAGATTCCTGTAGATATGTTCACAAAGGTGGTGAATACAGAGAAACTGAAGCTGTGCTCGACTTCAGTTAGTCTTCAAGCATGAAGATGAGGTATCGAGATTCTTAGCCGTATTCTGTTATTATCAAAGCCATTCAATATGTTTAGTCTTTAAGTGGGAGATTGATGGGTTGGTAAAGCCTGATCTAAACTTATTTAATTACAAGGGCTTATCTGTAATTTATTAGTTTAATTTGGACCATCTATTATAAGTCCCGATCTGACAGTTGTGGGTGTTTAGAGGTTTAGGGCTTCATATATTTATATTGAGTGGTGAGAGCATTGTAAAAAAAAGGGTGATATTGAGAGAGAACAAAAAAGACAGTGAGTGCTTGTATTCTTGTGGGAATCTCCAATAAATAGTGAATGGCGTGAATCTCCCGTGGATGTAGGCAATCTTGCCGAACCACGTAAATCCATGTCTCGTGGATTGATTGTGTGATTGGTGGATTGATTGTCTCGTAGATCGTGCATGTGTTTTTGATCCTAACAAGATCACACTCTGCTCATCTAAGTCCAAGCCCTTTTCCGTTAAGAGCCTGGATCCTCCTGAGTGTCTCCCTGAAGTATCCTGTGACTAAAGGGAGTAGAACTCCATGGTGGGGCCCATCTATTAGAAACCTAGAAAGTTCAAAATGGCCACTCTTTACGGCAGTGGGATATCTTCCAATTCTACGCTTAGAGTAGAATTTGGGTAATCAAATTTTAGAAAGGTGAAACGGTCTGAATTTTTATATGTTGGGCCCACCATGAATTAGACGCCTTCCACTCAGAAGATTCGGACTCCCAACTGTCCACCATGAGTATCTCAAATATTCAAAATTTTTATCCAACAAACTTTCAAATTTCATTATCTGTCTGTTTGCACCAATAATCCATCACACTTTCAGTATAAATAACTGTCCAAGACTTCCATTCACGGCCTCTCTCCTTCTAATCTCACAAGTGTTGGTGAGGTATTTAATTCATATATGTACTTTTTTTAGATTGTGATGTGATTTTAATCCTGCCAATGACACATACATGACACCTACAATTTTGGGGATATAACTCCAAAATTTCTCTGCTAAGTTTGAATAATGGATCCAAATGGAAAACCTTTCGAAATGCTTTACAAAATTTCTCTGTCGAAGTTTGAATAATGGGTTCAAACTGGAATGGTTTTTAATCATATGTTTATAACAGTACAGTAGATATTAAGTTATACATTTATAAATTATAATCTCTGAATTGATTAAGCTCCTTGGTTTGTTTTCTGTTAATTCGAGTTACGTTTGGTATAAGCTATGATACAATTGTACCTTATAATTTTTGCATAACATTGCAAAATCCATAGCTTTGTTCTTAAGGAATCACAGACTGAGATTTTCTTTTAGGAAGTGAAATAAAGATGGCTAGTTCTAGTATCTTGTTATTGGCATTTTTGTACTTTTGCTATTGATGGGGAGCATATGGAGAATATATTAAGTACAAAGATCATAAGGTGGCAGTAGAAGCTAGAGTTGAAAACTTGCTTGCTCGGATGACTATGGCCGAAAAGATCAGTCAGATGACATAGCTTGATTGAGTTGTAACCACCCCAAGAATAGTTAAGGACCGGTTGATAGGTATGGTTGCACTCATCTTTCTCTTTACTCAAATTTGAAACTCTTCCTTTCATTTGATGAAAATGACTTGCAGGCAGCATACTAAGTGGTGGAGGGAGTGTTCTTGCTCCACAGGCCACGCCGGAGGAATGGATGGATATGGTAGACAACTACCAAAAGGCTGCTCTCGCTACCCGTTTGGGGATTCCGATAATATATGGAATTGATGCTGTTCATGGGCACAATAATATCTATAAAGCAACCATCTTCCCACACAATGTTATACTTGGAGCTATAAGGCAATCATATAAATTCTGTTTTTTGTTTTAATCTAAAAAACTAGCCTAGTCGCTTATAAAGATTATGCAGCAGTACTAGATTTAAATGAAAAGCAGATGGTTTTTTTACTCTATATTAGAGACCTAGAACAAGTACAGAGAATTGGTGCGGCAACAGCTCTGGAAGTCAGAGTAACATGGATTCAATATGTGTTTGCTCCATGTGTTGTAGTAAATATAACCTTCTCAATGTTAAGTTACTTTAGCAGTTTTTTCGAAGAAGCTGGTCCTTATTCAATTTCAGTTTCTTCTGTTGGAAATTCATAGGCCTATAGAGATCCAAGATGGGGTCGATGTTATGAGAGCTACAGTGAAGATCCAAAGGTTGTGGAGTCCATGACAACAATTATTTCAGGTTTGCAGGGAGAAGTTCCAGATGCGGACCATGGTAGACCTTATGTTAAAGATAGGTAAGGGCCTGTTGAGCCATCTAAAATCTCTTAATACTTTCTAAATCATTTGTGGGAAGGCTTGATTTCTAATAATGTGTTATTCATTGCAGTAGCATGTTTCGGCCACTACAAAGCATTATGTAGGCGGCGGTGGGACAACTCATGGCATCAATGAGAACAATACTGTCATTGACTGTCATGGTCTCCTTAACATTCACATGCCTTCTTACTTTGCCGGAGTTGCCAAAGGTGTTTCCTCAATCATGGTTTCTTATTCAAGTATCAATAGGGAGAAGATGCATGCAAACATGAAACTTGTTACTGACTATCTCAAGAAAGTACTTAAGTTTAGGGTAATTATCCAATCGAATCTAGTGTCTTAAGTAAATGAGAAGTTTGGTATATTTTTTTTTCTTTCTATTAATTCAATCTGAACAATGGGGAACCCTTTACAGGGTTTAGTCATCTTAGATTGGCAAGGTATTGATAGGATCACAAATCCCCCTGATTCAAATTACTCATATTCTGTATATGCTGGTATACATGCCGGTATTGATATGGTAAGCGCGCTCTAATATATTACATATCAATGTACTCCTAAGTCCATATATTTAATATAACTTGTTATTCAAGTTTTAACTTCCTTCATTTGTGGCTTTACAGATCATGGTTCCTTTCAATTATTCGGCGTTCCAAGGTGATCTTACCTATCAGGTCAATCAAAATGTCATCCCCCATAATAGAATTGAAGATGTTGTAAGAAGGATTCTCCGAGTTAAGATTACAATGGGCTTGTTTGAGCAACCTTATGGAGATAGAAGCTTAATTGACAAGGTTGGGAGCCAGGTTAGTGGTACTCTCTCAAACTATCTTAAACAGTCTTGACCGCACTATCCGGAGACCTGAACGTGTTTCATTGAACACTTGATCATACAGAAACATAGAGATTTGGTAAGAGAAGCGGTGAGAAAATCATTGGTTCTTCTGAAGAGTGGAAGGGATCCAAATTAACCCTTCTTGCATCTTCAAAAAAAGGCCAAAAGGATCCTTGTTGTTGGAACTCATGCTCATAACTTGGAATATCAATGTGGCGGGTGGACCACCACATGGCAGGGAGAAAGGGGGCAATAGTAACCTCACAGCTGGTACCTTAGACTAATCTCTTCATGTCGATACGTTTTCTGTTTTTGTTTCTTAATGTTTATACTACATCTACTTGAATTCGACTAAATTGTTCTCTTCTAAACATAATCAACAATTTTGGATGGCATTTTGAATGCTGTTGATCTTGACACTGAAGTTGTATTCATTGAGAATCCTGATGCTGATTCGCTCAAGTCCAACGACTATATCAACTATGCCATTGTTGTCGGAGAGCCTCCTTTTGTAGAAACAGCAGGCCGCAGTAATATTCTGACCAATCTTGAACCAGGCCCAAGTACAATCACCAATGTTTGTAGTGCTGTAAGATGTGTGGTGGTCGTCGTCTCTGGTCGACCTGTTGTGCTAACCCCATATGTATCTATGGTTGATGCACTTGTGGCTGCATGGCTTCCCGGTACCGAAGGCCAAGGCATCGTTGATGTTCTTTTCGGTGACTATGGGTTCACGGGAAAGCTTCCTCACACTTGGTTTAAGTCTGTGGATCAGCTGAAAATGAATGTTGGTGATAAGCATTATGATCCACTCTTCCCATTCGGATTTGGGCTAGCAACAGAGTCGGCTACATCAAATTGACTATGATCTTAATCAAATAGCTTAGCTTTCATGTGATTATGTGAAGGTTTTTGTAGAGATCTTGTTTTAGCAACCCGTGATTAATAAGGAGGAATATGCATTTTATTTTGCTTTCACAATGGTTTGCATTTGTTTTTGTCCATTGTACAAATGGACATCTCATATTAGTCATAAAAGTTACTTTGTAATTGCCAATTTCATGGCTTTAGTTCTCATACATGACAATAGGCAATGCCCCCCTTCTAATTTTTGAGATGGTAAATGTCACATCCCGGACCTGAGAATCCCTTTATTAGGGTAGTTCCCAAGGCGTGACACACTTACTCCCGTGAATTCACACCTGTTCTGGACCTAGTCCGAATTCACAAAGGAGAAAATTTCACATTTCACGTGTGAGGATTACTCACTGACACCTGCCAATGAACATTTCTTTGCGGAAGCAAGCATAATATCAATAATAACAAGCCATGAGCAGTCTATTAACCAATCCATTATATTACAATTTATCTTTAACAAAGCTAATCATTTAAATCTCTTAAATGCATAGTACACAATTACTCAAATGAATGTCTACTAGATGCTTATCTCAAATTGACCATGATCCTAATAGGAATGCAATCATAAATAAACCATGATCTAGTGCAAGGTGCAACATCTAATCCCAACCATGATTCCCACAATTTTATATTCTCCGGCAAATATGCTAATCAATATTCTTACCGATCAAATCTCTGATCGGAATGGTTATTAGTAATTCTCTTTGGTGTCTTGGATCCTTGTGACACCAAGTGTAGCACCATGAACACGACGATTCAGCAAGATATATGAGTAATTAAGATTCAACACATATTATTCAAATTTCGAATTTAAAGACAAATAGATTAAAGAGACCAATAAATATCAACTAGGCACATTGTGCATTACGAATAAAGCATGCTTTATCGAATCAACAATTGAATACTCACTTTCTAGTTGGCTACTACATTTTCTCATCCTCTCCAATAGAGAGCGAATCTAGTTGGGATTATGGAGTTCCGGTACTCCAGATGACATACTGCAGTAGTCTCGAATATGTCGAACCATTCGAATTGAATAATAATTAGACTGGAGTAAGACTTTTCTAACCGAATCATTTCTAGTTAAATCCATTTATTTCCAAATCATAATTTCGAATCATATACTTACCCCATTCTAATATCACATCAATGTACGATAACATTTGTAAGACAATTGTAGAACAATTTGTGGAATAATACGAATAATGCATATTACAAGTAACTAAATATTTGAGGGCAATAAATAAATCAATCTCAATATGCAAATGCAATTAGATTAATAGAATCAAGGATATTTACTAGCTAACCCTAATCTAATTACCCGTTGTCTCTAACCTTCCATTTTGATATAGTTTTAGATAATTCGATGCACGTGCTACTTTTTCTTGATGTCGCGTTGTGCATGTGTGAGGTACATCGAATCCCTTTAAATCAACACCCATGACGAAGTTCTAGATGAGACGGATAAGCACGTGAGATAATCTCAGCCCAAGATTCTCACGTGTTATATATACTTTCCATCGAACTATGTTAATTGGTTAGGATTCCATGTCTAAAGACCTACAAAGTCATCCTTTTCTTGCCTAAGAACCTTATTGGTTTAGTGTTTGCTCCACAATCATCCACAATCATCCTCAGGGATTGATTATGAAAGGTTTAATTCATGGGTTCCAATCTATGGGTCTATGTTCAAATTCCCATTTTCCCAAAAGAGATAGGGCCAGGTTTAATTGTCCCCATATCAACTTCCTCTCACAATCTCTGATTACTAGGATATGTGTACCATTAGTTTTTATGTTCTGAGGGCTTTCGAACGATATATGGAACTCTAAAATCGGCCGTATGGATAAAAAGTTATGGCCATTCAAAGTTGGCACTGTTGGCCCATGGGCGGACCCGCTAGAGCAGGCCCAATTCTGGGCAATTTCATAGTCTGAAAATGTGAAGTTTTAGCCATTCTTCTCCCATTTCAATTACTAATCATCCTCAGACCATGTTAGACATGGTTTGAGCCTCCAAAGCTCCATGTACAAGCTATTTGATCATTTCACATCCCTTCCATTATCCATTAACACTCATATATATATATATATATATATATATATATATATATATATATATATATACATAACCCATTTCACAAGATGAATTCCATTCAAATGAAGAGACTGAAATAACATTTAAAAGCATAACCATGTTCAGTCAATGAATCATTCACATGCAAAATTCTAAATTGCTCAATACTTGCCTCTTTTTGGTGATTTTCACTCTAATTCTCTTATTAGACTCAATTGAAGCTAAAACCCCCAATTTCTATGCTCACATGAATTACCTATAATAATGAATGCAAGAGATGAGAGCTATGTAACATGCATATAGTTTAATTGAATCCAAACAGCCCATCCTAAGCTTAAGGAATCATTTAGAAGATGGGTTCTTACCAATATAACAAGAAGAAAGAAAAATGGTGATGTAAGAGGCGAAGTTTTACAATGATTACAACTAGAATGAGGAAGAAGAAAATGTATATAGTTCTTAACAATCATTAATCCCATTTCAAGCAATGTATGGCATTGGAGAGAAAGAAGACTTACCATTTGAGATGGGTAGAGAGAATAGTAATGAGAGGAGCTTAAAGATGAAGAGGATGAGGTCTTTGGAAGTGGGCATTGCTCTTTAGCTCTTCAAAATCCATATGCATAGTCTTCAAGAGTAAGATTGGAAGTGTAAGTGCAGAAAATATAACTCACAAGATCGGGGGGAGCCTTAGAGGACTTATCTAAATGACTGTGGAGAGTTATCCGCTTCAGGGACCTGAAAGGGAAGAAAAAGCAGTTAAAGGACCCCGGCTGTGGGTAGCGCAGGGCTCTCCGATGCTCAAGTTAGTGCAGGGACTAAGGTTGAGGGAGAAGAGAAGCAGAGTAACGGCTAGGAGAGTGCATACATGTATATGTACCTGGTTTTTAGGTGGTATCTCCTTTTATAAGAGAAGAGTCCTAGATACTTGATAGTGAGCCTAATGATTTGACTACTAGGGTCTCATTAGCCCATAGAGTAATTAATGAGGATCCATCATAGCCCACATTGCATTAAATGAGGGTCTGATCAGCCCATACTACATTAAATGCTAGTCACATTGGGCCTGATCTCGCCTTGACCTGTTGGCAGCTAAGGTCCTTTCGAATTCTTTTTTGAGCCCTGTCCTGATATGGCTCTGTCAGGGATTTGATGAGGATTCTGGACGGCTGGAATGGTGTATCTGTCCCATCAACGCGTACCTGCATCCTGCCACATGTCATTAGGTGAGATGTGGTTGTCAGTGTCTGTCTCGGTTAGCAGCCCGTCATCTCGGTTGCAACCGAGATGCGCGACTCAAGGCGAGGCATGCGGCCGAGATCGTGGTGATCAATGCTGGTCTCGGCAAGCGCACCAGCGTTTGTGCCGAAACGCGCATAGCCGAAATGAAATATAAGAGCTGGCATCATCGCAGGGCTTAGCATAACTTGTGCATTAAGGATTGCCCCACACAATTGCCCCTAGCTTTCGACTTCCTGGGATCTTGGATTCCTTGAGGTTGGGAGCTATAATCACGAAAAACCGCCAAAGATTTTCGCTCTGACGTCAGCTGTTGAGACGTGGTCCTTATCCAACTTCTCTTCGCATGCTAGGGGTAATTAGTGGCAGTAAATGCCATGCCCTAATTATTGCGGGAGATAAACCGTCGATGACACGCATCGCCATCTGGTTCGACACGCTGTCACGTAGGGTGCGCGTGCAGCCTTTTGAAGCGACATTTTTGAATTTCGGAAATGGCGCCATCAATGGGCGCTTCTTTTTTATAAATAACTATATCTTCTCCTTCTTCCCCTTTCTTACTTTTCATTTTCGAAAGAGCGTTTCCAAGAACTCCAGAGCAGAAGAAGCATCCAGCGTTGTGTAGCGTAATGCTCAGAGCAGGAACCGCCTCCGGTCCTAGACCCTTCTCGTCAGTAAGTTCTGCAAGTCTTAGTTTATTGCTTTCTTTGATTCTTTTTCTTTGTTTTCCTCTGATTCCGTCTTTTCTGTTCTTTTAGACATGGGGGTATACAGCCATTGGTTATAGTGCGTAGGTGCCATAGAGGGTTTTAGGTCAGCGTACGAAGTACCCGACGATGTCTTCGTCCGGCGAATGGATCTCGTGGATTATGTGAGCCGCTCGTACTCCGAAGGCTGGATGCCCATTCGGGGCTTATAGCAATCATAGAGGGGGGGGGGGGGTTAGGTTTCCATTAGATCCCCTGCTTAGGATCTGCCTTAGCGCCTGGTCCATCACCCCCTGCCAGCTGACGCCCAACGGCTACAAAATCATCATGGGCACGGTCGTGCTCAACAGGCACTTAGATATCGACCTCGGCGCCCATGATATAGAGGACGTCTATTATATCTGTAAGTCTAAAGAGGACACCTACTACCTCCAGGTCAAGCCCCACAGAAAATGCTTCGTCACGGCGCTCGAAGACTCCAAAAAATATGTAGGGGACGACCTCTTGTCTGTCTCGGGCAACTCGGAGTTCGGCGCCGGAGAGGACAGAGCATACAGAGTCCCTCGTCGCCCCGGGGTTGTTCCAAGTATGAGATCGTTCTTCTAGTTCTAATTCTATACTTTTTTTACTTTTATTTTCTTGGACTGATGCTTTTCTTGACCATGCAGCTGCTTGGGAGAGGAAACAGTTCGCTAAGCAGGTCGACTGGAAGAAGAACGAGGCCTGGCATCAGCGGATCTCGAGGTGCACGGAGTTCTCGGACCAAGTGGCCTGTGCGCTTTTGGGCTACGAGCCCAGGTACCGCGACTATTACAAAAGAGCCAAAGTCGCTCAACAACCACCGCGAAAGAGTCCAGAGAGTGAGCCCGAAGCCGAAGTGGGTCCTTCTCGGATAACGCCCGAAATCAATAGCAGGGTTGCATCCGGCGCCAAAGCCTCGACCTCCGAGCCGAAGTCGAGCGGGACTCCTCTCATCAGGCGACCTCGCCGCTCCTCACCAAGTCGAACAGAAGAGATGCCACGCATTCCGGCGTTCTTGGACTTGGAGGCTCTAGCGTTTGGGGATGTCGCTTCAGAGTCCCCTCCGCTCGTGAAGCCGTCACGATCCTTGCTGATGAGGGAGAGGAGGCCTTGGTACAATTTGTACATCCAGGAGCTCAGCCATCCTCTCCCGAAGCGGGGCCAGGAGGGAGCACTTCAAGGAAGAGGCCGAGAGAGGAAGGGACAAGCTCGGGCGCAACATTGTCGCCAGCTCCTTGGGAGCCGAGCTTTGTCCTCAGCATGGGCAGGGCTATAACAGTTGAAGACAAGATCCACAAGAGACCCAACTCTCTCGTCCTCGAGGCGCTTGGCAAAGCATGCTCCTTGCAGGTGGACATGAAGCACTTTGCGGGGTACAACGACCTGAAGCTGCTGGCGTCACTGCTGCAGTCTAGCCTTCAGGTGAGTTTACAAGTCTCCCATCTTTTCAGCTTTTTTCAAACATCATTTTTTTTGTAACCCAAGTGTTTCATCTCGGCTGGTTGTTGCTTCTGTCTTTCAACAGACGCTGCAGAAGTCGATGGTTGTCATTGACAGATTTAATAAGTAGAGCCCCATGATCGCCGAGCTCGATAAGGAAAAGAGAGAACTAAAAGATGCTTTGGGGGTCTGCAACCAGAAGGCGAACCGACTGGAGGCGCAGAAAGGCGAGCTTGAGGCCGAGGTCGAGGCGGGGAAAAATAAAATAGTTGAACTCGAAGCCTCGGTGCAAAAGCTGAAGGACGACCTTAGGGCTGAAACGCAGAGAGCGACCGAGGCCGAGGCTAAGGCCCAAGCTGAAGGCGATGCTATTTTTGCGGACGCAGTGAAGCATGCGACGTCTCATTACGAGGCCAAGGAGCTCCGCGTGAGGGACAAGGCTTGGGAGAAGGCGTGGCGCGTTGCACTAAAAGAAGTGGGGTTCACGGAGGGCAACCCATCATTCGTGAATCCGTCGAACTTTCCCGGCCCGTCTACTCCCAGAGTTAACGTCATCATTGAGCCTGCCTCCCAGCCCGAGGTCGGCACTGAAGCTTCTGCCCCCGACTCTTGAGGGCCTTTTGCAATGACGATGTATATATTTTTTTCTTTTTGTTGAAGGAATTCACAATGTAATGACGCAAATGTAATATCTGATATATCAATACAATTGAATTTTTGTCTTAATGGACTCTTTTCATTTTCTTTTCATCTCTCCCTTTTTTTTTGTGTGCCGCTTTTATTGCTTTTCGCTTTTGCAAAAGTATTTGAGTTCGGCTTGGTCTATAATTCGGACTAGAGGGTATGGCCGAACTGAACACCCTGTGAGACAGGAAGCAACTTCCTTCTCCATTGTCATTTATGCTCGACACGACTCCACCACTTCGTTTCTTATGGCCCCGGTGTCTCATTTTTGTTTAGCTGTAATTTGAGTACCATTCACAACGCGTTTAGTGCGTAACCAGGGTTGATTGTGATACATTGGCCTTTAGAACGTCGTTTTGAGTGAAAAGATCTCCGTGCTTATCAACCCGAGGAGCCTTTTTGGCTGAAATGGATTTGCACCTGAGCGAGATGTACCGACATTGGGGCTGTCTCGATGGCCGAAGTGGCTTCATGCCTGGGAGGTATATATACCGACCCAAAGGCAATCTCATCAGTGGTCGTAATGGCTTCATGCCTGGGTGATATATATACCGTCCCAAAGGCAATCTCATCAGTGGCCGTAATGGCTTAATGCCTGAGTGGTATACATACCGTCCCAAAGGCAATCTCATCAGTGGCCGTAATGGCTTCATGCCTGGGTGGTATATATACCCACCCAAAGGCAATCTCAGTCAGTGGCTGTAATGGATTCGTGCCTGGGTGGTATATAGACCGACCCAAAGGCAATCTCATCAGTGGCCGTTATGGCTTCATGCCTGGGTGGTATACATACCGACCCAAAGGCAATCTCATCAGTGGCTGTGTCGCCGAACTGCCGATAGCCGCAACAAAATTCTCATGACAATCAAGAATGAAGACTGTTTTCAATGATCTTGAAAATTTTGAGTACAGACTAGAAATAGAACTTTTTGAGGTGCGACGCGTTCCATGGCCGTGGTAACTGTTGGCCCTCCATATCTTCAAGTCTATAGGCCGACTGTCCGGTAATGGAAATCACTTTGAATGGTCCATGCCAGTTCGGCACTAGCTTGCCGTGATCCGGATCCTTGTCGCTTGGAAGCATTTTCTTCAGGACCAGCTTGCCAACTGAAAATTTCCCCTCTCTGACCTTTTGATTATAGCCTTTGACCAACTGCTGCTAATAGGCAGCCAACCTGACTGCTGCTGCTTCTTTGCGTTCGTCGGCAGATCCAATTCCAGAGCCAGATTTGCCTCATTCTAGCCTTGATCAAAGAGCTCAGATCTCAGAGTTGGGAGGCCGATTTCTAGGGGAATGACCACCTCCATACCATAGGCTAAGGAGAAAGGCGTTGCCGAAGTGGAGCGCCTCGGAGTTGTTCTGTAAGCCCACAGGACGCTTGGAAGTTCTTCTACCCACCTTCCCTTTGCTCGGTCAAGTCGCCTCTTTAGCCCATCGAGTACCACCTTGTTAGAGATCTCTGCTTGACCATTGCTCTGCAGGTACGCTGGAGTGGAGTAACGGGTCCTGATGCCGAGCTCTTGGCAGAAGTTCCTAAAGAGGCTGGAGTCGAACTGGGTCCCATTGTCCGAGACCAAAGCTCTTGGAATGCCGAACCTTGTGATAATGTTCTTCCATACGAAGTTCTTCGAGTCCTGTTCGGTAATGGAGGATAAAGGTTCTGCCTCAATCCATTTGGTGAAATAGTCGGTGGTTACTATCAACCACCTCCTGTTCCCTGGAGCTCGGTGAAGTGGTCCCATGATGTCCGCCCCCATTAGGAGAAGGGCCAAGGGCTGGAGAGCGGACTCAAATCTTGTACTAATTGGTGGAGGGAATGGGAGAACTTTTGACACTTCTCTCATTTTTTAGCTTATACTTGCGCGTCCTTCTGCATATATGGCCACTAGTAGCCCTGGCTGATAACTCGGTATGCTAACGACCTTCCTCCAATATGGCTTCCGCAGATTCCTTCGTGTATTTCGTAGAGGAAGTCTTCGACTCTGCTTGGATGAACGTACTGGAGGTATGAGCCAGTGAACGACTTCCTATAAAGCTTGCCTTCGGGAGACAACCAAAACCGGGTTGCTTTGAGTTTGATTCGGTGAGCCTCACTTTTGTCCTCGGGAGACTGATCATCTTTGAGGTAGGAGATGATTGGGTCCTTCCAGCTTGGGCCGAGATTAAGGCATAGGACTTTCCGAGGTGGATGGAGCTCTATACTGGGCATCGCCAACAATCCTACTTCGATGGTTCTTCTCTTTCCTGCTTCAATAGCGGAGGCTAAGTTAGCAAGGGCGTCGGCGTGAGAATTGGACTCTCTGCCTATCTGTCTGATCTCGACTGTCTGGAACTGAGAGAGCAGCTTCTTTGCAAAGGCTAAGTAGGCGGCCATTCTGTCGTCACGAGCTTGGTAGTCTCCAGTCAGCTGATTCGTCACTAGCTGTGAATCACTGAAGACCACTAGCTGTTGAGCTCCGAGGATCTTGGCGCTGTTTAATCTTGCTATTAGGGCTTTATATTTAGCTTTATTGTTTGATGCCTTGAAATTCAGGGTCAGAGCTTGCTCGATGACTAGTTGTTCTGGTGACTGGAGGACAACTCCAGCGCCAACTCTTCTTAAAGTTGAGGATTCGTCAATGAAGACTCTCCAGGCCGAGGCAAGGCATTGATTCTGAGATGAACCATCAGTCTCCGTGAGTGCTTCCTTGTGCCCTCTGCCCCCCAGTTCGGTGCCGAGCGGGTTGGTGCCGAACTCGGAGAGAACTCCACGATGAAATCTGCCAACACTTGGGCTTTAATCGCTGTCCTGGGCTG
Source organism: Cinnamomum chago (assembly GCA_038049695.1). Taxonomy (NCBI): domain Eukaryota; kingdom Viridiplantae; phylum Streptophyta; class Magnoliopsida; order Laurales; family Lauraceae; genus Cinnamomum; species Cinnamomum chago. The sequence goes on along the minus strand of CP142462.1, from coordinate 19,594,952 downwards.
ATATTGAATATCATACTGACCCAACTCAACGACCCATCTGGAAATTCTCCCTGAAAAGTCAGCCTTTTTGAAAACAGATTTAAGTGGATGTTCCGTAACAACCACAATGGTGTGAGTTTGAAAACAGTGGGAGAGCTTGCGCGAGGCGCTGACGAGCGCCAATGCGAGCTTCTCCAATTGCAAATATCTGGTCTGGGCATCAAGAAGGGTCTTGCTCGTATAATAAATTGGCTTTTGAAGCTTATCTTCCTCTCTGACGAGGACCGAGCTCATAGTGTGATCTGAGACCGCCAAATATAGATACAAAACTTCTCCATGTTTTTGAGTAGAGAGTAAGGGGGGTGAAGAGAGATAGGCCTTGAGTGCTTGCAGGGCCTGGTCACACTCTGGAATCCATTGAAATTTCAAATTTTTTCTAAGAAGCTGAAAGAAGGGTCGACACTTATCTGAGGATCTGCTGATGAAGCGGTTCAGTGCAACAGCCATACCAGTGAGCTTCTGGACCTCTTTCGCAGTGGTTGGACTCTGCACTTTGAGGATGGCGGATATCTAATCTGAATTGGCCTTGATTCCTCTTCGTATGACCAAGCTCCCAAGAAATTTGCCGGAGCCGACGCCGAAAGCACACTTGGAAGCATTGAGCTTGAGCTTGAACTTCTTCAGAATGTCGAAAACTTGAGCTAGGTCCTCTAAATGATTCTGCGTCTGCATGGACTTGACGACCATATCGTCGATGTACAATTCGACGATTTTGCCGAGCTGCGCCTGAAACATCTTGGTGACGAGCCGCTGATAGGTCGATCCCGCGTTCTTTAACCCAAATGGCATTACTTTGTAACAGTAGGTGCCTCTGGGTGTTATGAAGGTGGTCTTTTCTTCATCTGGTCCGTACAAAGGTATTTGATGATAGCCCAGTACGCGTCGAGGAAGCTCATCCTGTCATGACTAGCGGTGGCGTCGATCATCTGAACAATTTTTGGGAGAGGGAAGCTGTCCTTGGGGCAGGCTTTGTTGAGGTCGGTGAAGTCGACGCACACTCTCCACTTGCCTGTTTTCTTCTTGACTACCACCGTGTTAGCTAACCAGACTGGGTACTGGACTTCTCTGATCACTTCAGCTTCGAGCAGCTTGTCCACTTCCTCGATCACGGCCTCTGTCTGTGGTACCCCAGCCCGACGAGCTTTTTGTATCACTGGCTTGTGGCTAGGGTCCACATTCAACCTGTGGCACATGACCTCGGGGTCGATGCCAGGCATTTCGTAGGGTGTCCAGGCGAAGACTTCTCTGTTTTGCACCAAGAATTTGACCAATTTTGACTTCTCTGGCTGAGTGAGCTGGCTTCTGAGCAGGATCGTTTGGGTCGATCCTTATCTCGGTTAGTTCTTCCACGCTCTTCGCTCCATGTCTTGGCCGACCTCGTCCAACTTTTTCTCCATTTCGGCCATGTTAACCTGCTTGGGCTCTCGTTCTCCGGACACTACGACCATCAGGCACTGCTTGGCCATTTGCTGGTCTCCTCTGACTGTAATTATCTCTACTCTGCCGTTCATGCCTTCCAGTGGGAACTTCAGCTTCTAGTGGTGAGTAGACGACACTGCTTCCATGCTATGGAGCCACGTCTTGCCCATTATGGCGTTGTAAGGCAACGGTGCGTCGACCACCAGAAAAATCTGCCGTCACGGATGCTCCACCAACCTGGACTCTGAGAGTCACCTTTCCTTTAGGGTACACCGGCTTGGCGTTGAAACCTATGAGAGGAGTTCGAGCCTCCTGCCGGTCCTTTTCTGAAAGGCCCATCCTCTTGAAGCAATCAAAGTAGAGGACCACGAATGAGCTGCCGGGGTTGACGAGGATCCTCTGCACCTTGCAGTTCTTCAGCTTCAGGGTGACAATGAGCGGGTCGTTGTGGGGGAGCTGGACCCCTTCTAAATCTTCATCTGAGAACCAGATCTTGGCCCGCTCTCTCCGAGCCCTTTTGGGGGCCGATTCCAGTTCGACCGCCATCACCTGTTTACTATGGGAGGCCTGCCTGGACTCGGCTTGAGCTCGGTTACTCCCCTTGGGAGGAGGAGCTAGATGGATGACATTTTTGAGCTTCTCGGACTCATCTTTGTCTTGGTCTCTCTCATCTCGGCGCGGAGCTTGGTTGTCATCCCTGGCACCCACCTTGATGTAGTCCTTCAGATGTCCATCTTGGACGAGCTTCTCTAGGTGCGACCTTAGTATTCTGCATTCTTCGGTCTTATATCCGCTCTGCTTATGGTAAGCACAGAACTTGCTCTGATCTAGCGCTGATGGGTACCCCCTCATGGGCTGCGGTCAGCTGAAGAATGACTTCGACTTGATCTTATTCATAATCTTATGGATAGGCTCTTTGAAGATTGTATTGATAGCTCTGTAGGGATCGATAGACAGCCTGAGCTTCTTGTTGCCTCCTGAGGTGGATGTTGGGGCTTTCGCCAAGCTGGCGGGCGCCCAGCGTCTGTCTGATTCCTCTATCTGAGACGACCCCTTGTCCTTTTTCGATGGTTTGCCATCTCTGTCTCTCTGCGCGACTCCAAAGCTTTCCCGAGCTCGGACCTGGTCGTCCTCTTGAGCAATGAAGCACTTTACCCTAGCCATTAATGCTGCTATAGATGTCACTGGGTTTTTGGCCAGATCTTTACGAAGATCATTGTCTGGCAGCAGAGCATTTTGGAAGGCAAAGATAGCCACTTCGTCTTTGGAGTTCTAGATCTGGCTGTACACTGTCCAGAATCGCTTGGTAAACTGGGTGATATTCTTCTCTTGCTTCATCTTCAAAGCCATGATATCTGCATCTGTCTTTGGCATGACTCTGTAGGCCTGAAACTTCTTCATGAAGGATTGCTGGAGCTGCTTGAGATGGACCTCTCGGGGAGCGTGCAGAACCACTTCAGGGGGAGGTCTCCTAAGCTAGAGGAAAAAACTTTGCAGTTCAGATGGCCTTCGTCCCCTCAAACAGACATCTTCTGAGAAAAATGTTGAAGATGTGCAGCTGGGTCTGAGGTCCCGTCGTAAGTGACGAACCTTGGGACAGTGAACTTCCTCAGAAGGGGATAATCTCTGATGTCACGAGTGAATGGGGACGTGCCGAGATCAATGGACTCACAGACGTCCCGCTGGTCTCGGGTGAGATCGGCCACCTCTAGGTTGTGCCGGACTGTTTGCCTGATGCGCTCGTCGAGCCATTCTTGGTCGTGGTATCTGGCCTCTGGTATGGTCTCTGACACTCTTCTCGAATGGCTGCGACTGGTGCACGAGCCTTCATCACGAGCTCTATCACGCCTCTTCTCGTTCAAGTGAGTCCTCAGGTCTCTCTCGGGAGGAGTAGTCTGTCTGCTACGAGAAGCTCTCCCCTCGCCACGTCGCCGTGATTGTTGTTTGGTCGAGCCTGCTGCTCTCTCCTGCAGCTGTTGCTGGAGCTGGTGGATCAAAGCGTCTTTCTCCCGGATAGTGACATTTTGTGCTCAAATCTCCTCGAGGGTAGAATCGAAATCCTCATCAAGATTATAATCATCATCATCATCCTCAGGGTGATCGGACAAAGCTGGCCTATCTACTACCGGGGATTCACTCCGTCGAGCCCGACCCAGTAGATGATCCTCTCTAGGCTGCTGTCGAGAGTCTCCTCGCTGGAGAGACGCCGTTATTCCTCTCGAAAGTGACTCCGAGTAAGATGGTGCTCCTGAAGGTTGATTGGAACGAAATGATAATCGTCGAAGTCGTCTGCAACAGTCTTCTTCCCAGACCTTTTCTTGGCAGGAAGGATGATAGAGGACGGTCCTGCACGTCGTGTTTTGAATGTTTCTCTGCCTTTCGCAGCTCTCTTAGTCTTGATGTCAATGAAGACTTTATCAATGATCTTCCCACAGACGACGCCAATTGTAAGTGCAGAAAATATAACTCACAAGATCGGGGGGAGCCTTAGAGGACTTATCCAAATGACTGTGGAGAGCTATCCGCTTTAGGGACCTGAAAGGGAAGAAAGAGCAGTCAAAGGACCTTGGCTGTAGGTAGCGCAGGGTTCTCCGATGCTCAAGTTAGTGTAGGGACTAAGGTTGAGGGAGAAGAGAAACAGAGTAACGGTTAGTAGAGTGCATACATGTATATGTACCTGGTTTTTAGGTGGTAAGTCCTTTTATAAGAGAAGAGTCCTAGATACTTGATAGTGGGCCTAACGATTTGACTGCTAGGGTCTCATTAGCCCATAGTGTAATTAATGGGGATCCATCATAGCCCACATTGCATTAAATGAGGGTCCGATCAGCCCATACTGCATTAAATGCTAGTCACATTGGGTTTGATCTCGCCTTGACCTGTTGGCGGCTAAGGTCCCTTCGGATCCTTTTTTGGGCCCTGTCCTGATATGACTCTATTAGGGATTTGATGAGGATTCTGGACGGCTGGGATGGTGTATCTGTCCCATCAGCGCTACCTGCATCCTACCACGTGTCCTTAGGTGAGACGTGACTGTCAGTGCCTGTCTCGGTTATCAGCCGTCATCTTGGCTGCAGTTGAGATGTGCGACTCAAGGTGAGGCATGTGACCGAGATCGTGGCGATCAGTGCTGGTCTCGGCAAGCGCACCAGTGTTCGTGCTGAAACGCACATAGCCGAAATGAAATATAAGAGCTAGCATCATCGCTGGGCTTAGCATAACTTGTGCATTAAGGATTGCCCCACACAGGAAGTAAGGAGAAAGTAATAAATCTATATGCATAATCTTCAAGAGTAAGATTAGAAGTAAGGAGAAAGTAATTGGGTGAGAGCTTTGCCGATGAAGAGGGTAGAGATGCGCTTGAGGAAGGAGATGGGCTTTCCCTAACTTGACATGCAACTCCACATTGGAGATAAAATCAAAGATAGTAAAGGAAGAAGAAGAGAGACAAAGAAGGGGTTGTTCTCTGTTTGGATGGAAGAGAGAAATGAGAGTGCGGACGGTGGGGAGTGATGTTATAAAAGGGTACCGTTTTGTGTTTTGCATGCAAGTCCACTTGTTTAGGAAGATTTTGGGGAAAGGGCTTTTGTGTTGAAATGGGCTTGGATATGGGTTGGGTTGGGTCCAATTAGGTTGAGTCCAAACATGACGTTTAATGTTAATGACATGCTTATGAAATGCTTTAAACCCAATAAACTTTGGCAACACATGAGTGACCCAAATAATCAAAAGGTCATATGTCTACCTAAGTTGGCACCCAAACTCTACTAATCAACCAAATCCATCACAAAATCAACCAAAACAAGTATTATACACCTAATCAAAATTAATTAGGCATCAATCACATTTAAGCTGGGTTGGGGTCTAATATTCATGTAATAACCCAATCCCACATCGGAAAGGTGAGATGTCCGGATCCTGTCTATAAGTCCAGATCTCCGCCTATTGTATTACTGAGGCCTTTTGGGGACGCTTGCGTGTCAACTCTAGAAACAAAACCATGTGGGTCAAAGGCTCAAAGCGGACAATATGGGTTGGTGGGATGAGTCTGTGACAAAATGGTATCAAAGCCGAGGACGGTTGCCGTTCTGAGTGGGGGAGGATGTAACAACCCTATCCCACATCGGAAAGGTGAGACGTCCGGATCCTGGCTATAAGTCCAGATCCTCGCCTATTGCAGTACTGAGGCCTTTTGGGGACGCCTACGGGTCAGCCCCAAAAACAAAACCGTGCGGTTCAACGGGCTTGTGACAGTTAATCTCGAAAGCTCCTGCCTTTGAGCATAGTGGAATCGGTGTGATCCGTGGACGTACCTCAATATCGAGGGAACCATGTGGTTGCATCTTTGTTCTAATATCAAGAGATCTTGGGTTTCGCACATAAGCAAAATCAAAGGGGAGTCCGGATCTGGGGAGGTAAGAGACAGTGACGTGGCGGACGACCGTGGTTAGCATACCCACTCAGTGGATCCCGATTCAGTCAAAGAGATAACAACAAGATGGACTGAAGAGGCAAGAGTGGATTGGGGTCCAGAACGAAGGCAGCGAGATGTCAGGTCTTAATCACCGTTTTCATAGACCAGATACCAAGAACACCTCAGTTGGTTATATGACATGAGAAGGAGCACTTGAATCTATCAGTATTCTTTGTGAAGCTTGTGGGTTTTTTGATGTTCAAGATTTCCAGGTTGGGTGACCTTTTTATTCTTCTCTCTTTCAAGAGCTTGGACTCTGTTTTGCAAGTTTGAAGACCAACTTTGGAAGGTTTATTATTTTAATTTTTTATCTCATAATTTAAATCTTTCTAATGAACAAGAATTTGAAGAAGAGGAAATTAGTGTGGCATTAGTCGAATGTGCTGGTGATAAGGCCCAGGTCCTTTATTCATGATGGCTTCTATTTTGCGTTTATTCATGCAGCTTGGGATTGTATTAAAAGTGTTTATTACGCCATGTTGTCTAAGTACTATCATAGAGGCCATTTAAATAAAGAGATCAATGTCACTTTTATTACTTTGATCCCAAAAGCTTCTAATCCGGTGGAGCTTCGGCCATAAGTCTAGTGGGGTGTGTTTACAAGTTGCTCTTTTAAGATTTTGGCAAATAGATTGAGGAGGGTCCTTCTTGATATCATAGGCCCTTCTCAAGGTGCTTTTGTGCATAATAGGCCAAGTTTGGATGGATTTTTATTGTATGATAGGCCAACTTTTTGCCCCCTTAGAGAAAATCCTGGCTCTCCCACTACTCATGGGTAATGGCCATCAATATGACATTGACAGGGCCAACATGGGCATTGGGATTTCAGAAGCCTCCCATGCTAGTATGGTAACAACCAAAGTTTGTTATTAGATATGGTCCCGAGATCGATCCTAACTGATCAAATAGATGATATTATTTGATAATTGTTGTTGGTATGAACCTGCGATAAATATTGGTATCATAAACGTACTCACTGCAGGCTATACTATCTATTAGATAAATAATGTGTGCAACCCACTTAAATTCGGGTTTAAAAAATCCATGATCAATATAAAACTAGCAAACATGACCGCGCTTAGGGCCGATAATATAATTTAGAATATTAAAAATAAAAAAATTATTAAATAATATTTAGTCTAAATTATATTGAGATGATAAAAATTATAATCAAAATTAAATCCTATGAAAGAACAAAAGATTAGTTGGTTAATTCCAAAATGAGAGCACTTTGATTTGTTTGAAACCAATTGAATATTTTACTTCAAGCATTCTTTTGAAATTAGAAGAACAAATTCATAATAAAAAAATGAAATTGATATAAATACCACAAAAAACACAACATGAAAACAAAAGTCCATAGACAATCCAATAATAATAATAGCAACTTAGAAAAAACAAACAAACAAACCCATGAAGACCCAATGTCTAAAAACAAAAAAATTGAAACCAAGAAATAAAAGAAAAAATACAAATCCATGAGAATCTATAACCACGGAAACTAAAAGAACTCATCAAAACAGAGAAAATAAAACATAACTACGATAAAAAGAAAAAAGAAAATCATTAAAACACCAAAAAATACATAAAATAGGAAAAAAAATTTAAGAAAAGGAAGAAATATGACATGATCATATTGCAAAAATCATTGAAGATGCAGCTGTGAGAATCCCCCATCTCACCTCACTCTTGTTAATTTGAATTATTGTAGGGTGGTTGAAATGAATGAGGCTGGTCTCCTCAAGTTGGGATGGTTAGGGCTAACAACTTCCTCATTATATGGTCTCAATGGTTCAGTGCTAGATACCTCAACAATAAAAATCCATTTTGGACCCTAAAAACTCTAATTATGGGTTATGTATTTGGAAAGCTATCAGACGCCTATCCTCATTCCTTCAGTCTGGTTGCAAAGGGAAAATTGATGACGGCAGATCATGAGCATTTGGTATGACCTCTGGCTCGGTAACAACACAATTGCAGCTCTTTTACTCCCACTTGGATAAAGTTTCATCTCTCATTAATGGTCAGAGTTGGCAAATACCAGATTTCCTTCCTGAAGTCATCAAGCAGTGCCTATAACCGTTTTTCTATCTGCCTCTTCCTCCCCAACCAGAATCAGATTCTGCTACCTGGTGCAATAATTCCTCGGGCATTCTTTTCATAAAGGAGGCTCGGAATATGATGAGAACTCGTGCTGCCTCTGTGCCTTGGCCGAGACTTATTTGGAACCAAATGTTTAGGCCGCACGTCTCCACTCTAGTATGGAGAAAATTGCTTCATAGGAAGACCCTAACCCAGGCTTGGGCGAAATCCATTGGAGTTAATCTTGCCTCTAGGTGCATTCTCTGCTGTTGTAATGAAGAATCAGACTTTCATCTCTTCTTTACCTGCTCAAATCTCTTCCACTATATGGTCTTGGGTTTTACAAGGGATTGAGAAAATGTTGTCTCAACCCCTCTCGGCCTCCCTTATATGGTCAGCACTCTCCGAAGGGAGATCCTAGGTAGGGTTGCACATGGGCGGTTCGGATCGATTTAATACTAAAACCAACAACCAAACCGAACCTGTCGGTTTTTTAATTAATCGATCTGATCCGACCGATAGAGAGGACTTAAACTGAGCCAAACCAAACCAAACGGTTCAGTTCGGTTCGGTCGGTTTAACCGTTGTTTTTCATTTTATTTTTTTGAAAATCAGACATTGAAAATTTCAAAATGATGATACCTCGTCCTTTGCATTTATTCTAATGTTTAGTGCAAACATAAAAATCCAACATTCCAGGCTGGACTAAACGCATATAAAAAATAATTCTACAGCAAAAAGAGAGTTTGGACTAAACGCAAGAGCAAAAAAAAAAAAAAAACTTGCAGTGAAACATTCATTCCACATTATGCCATTTGGAATTACAATAGAATAATAGTTCATGTAAAAAAAAGTCACACACAAACGAAATTTGTATCAGAACCCACTGTATGTTTAAGAAATGAAGGTTTCTTAATACATTGATTAGGTGAGACCAAAACCAACCATCAAAAGGCTAGGCTCTACTGGCTTTTCTAACATTCTCAAGAGTGCAGCCTTCTGATAAAAACTTCATTGAAATGAGGTAGGAATTATGATGGAAGGAAAACACCATGTACAGTAACCCCTCCATCTACAATGAAGTATCAAAAAGCATTTGAGAGATTAAAAGAAATGCACTGAGGTAGTGTTGACGGTTGAGTTCATGTGAGATGGAGTTGTGGAATGTAACGTTGAAAGTAGTAAAAAACGAAACCCTAAGACTAAAATAGTAAAAGAGCAGCACTTAAGTTACTACATACGATCGGTTCGGTTTAAGCGGTTAACCGTGGGCTCAAACCAATAATTGACCGATATAAGCGGTTTACCGTTAACCAAACCGGTCTACTAAAAACCAATCTGAACCGTCTGGTTCGGTCGGTTCGGTTCGGTTCGGTTTTGCGGTGATACCTGATTTTTTGTGCAGCCCTAATTCTAGGATTCCAAATAGTGGGCGGCATGCAATGGTGTTTTTCAATGTTATTTTCTGTATTTGGAGTTTAAGGAATGATGCAACCTTCAACAATGTGTTGTCTCTCCATTCATTCGGGCTTAGGAGACGCTTTTTTCAGCATATCAAAGATGCTTTCTTATGTGTATCCAGAGGCGGATCTGGCTTATATCCACTGGGGGCCTGGGCCCCCAGTGGATTTTATAAGTTTTACTTATAATTACGAGGAGGCCCACTAATTTTCTTCATAAGGCCCCCAATGAAATTTTTGGGCCCCCAGCAGGCCCCCAGTGGATTTTATAAGTTTTACTTATAATTATGGTGAGGCCCACTAATTTTCTTCATAAGGCCCCCAATGAAATCTTTGGGCCCCCAGTGACATTGAACCAGGCCCCCCAATGAAAAGTTATCACTTATCAGGCCCAGTATATATCCACTGGGGGCCTGCGCAATCGAATGAGTGACCAATTTATGAATGATTGTCTTGTATGTTTTATAGAAAAAGAGTTGCTTGGAATAATTACTAATGATATTGTAATAGAACTTTTTCAGAATATGAAAACTCGTAGAGAACAATTGTGATAAATAAATATGTCTTGTTTTATTGCTTGAAATTATTATATTATATTTGTTCCATATAAAAGGTTTGGGGTAAATCTGCATACTATTTGTCCTTGCTAGGCATGATTTGCAATGCAGTGGAAATCTACAAACTATCCGTCTTTGAATGCACTTTTTTGTGTATTAGTTACTAATAGTGTATGTAAAAGGTCCACTATTTTTTTTGTGTATTGTTTTTTCTCAAGCATGAAGAAAAAAAGAAGAAAAAATCATTTGCAATCATATAAATAACCCAAAAAAAAATTTCCGGGGCCGTTGCCCCCGGACCCCCACTACTTAATTGTGCCCCCAGTGAATTTGAATCCTGGATCCGCCATTGTGTGTATCCATCTCTATTCAAAGGCCAACCCATGACTGCCTTTTCTAGTTTTTGGGGGTTCCCGCGAGGGCCATGATTAGTCTTGTTGATCATTAGAAATGACCCAGCTTCTTCTTTAGTTTTTTTGTTTGGTGCATGTGGCATCTCTATGTTCAGTACTGCTACGTGTTCCTACTCCTTTTGGGTTTGAGCTAATTTTATGTCTCCCTCCTCCTTTTGGTTGTTTTCTTATCCACTTTTGGTTTTGGAGGGTATACGTGTATACACGTTCCTTATATCGTTGGGGCCATGCCCTTTGTTCTCTCTCTTTTAATATTTTATTTTGCCTTTGGCAAAATAAAAATAAAAATAAAAGAATTACGTAACAACTGAAGGGAGATTTAAGAGTTTAGATTCAATTAAAAACCATCTAAATCGTAAACCATGATGAGATTGTACGAGATAAGGTATGGAAGGTTCTGATGACGGAATCTTTATTATGACATTTGATAATATTTAATTGCCTATGACATTAGATAAGAAAATCTGAATATACATTAATTGATTAGAGATCAATTGAAGTCTTTAAAAGGAGTTGAAGCTCAATTACAAAATTGAATCCTATCCCTTTATATATATATATATATATATATATATATATATAGAGAGAGAGAGAGAGAGAGCTCCCTCGCTAACCACCTGCATGTACATGTTGGATAGATGTACAAGAAAGATACAAGGCTTATTACCTTTAGATTAAATTTTACTTTGATCTGATAATCACACCATTAAATTGAGGAATGTAAAATGAAGGGTTAGATTAAATTGTCTCAGCCATTTATTTGACAGCCCAGCATGAGAAGGTTAATTTTCATATTATATCATTTGAAAATATTTTTCCTAAGATGTTGTATAAAGGCCATGACATCATGGGACAGTCCCATGAAATCATGAAATTTGTCAATTTATGTGACAAGCACTGTTCCCATTATATCAGGAGATCTAGGGCAAAAAAGAATAAGACCGGAGTCAAACACTTTGTGACATTATCTGAATTTCAGTCATGAGATTAGAAAAATCAGGTTAAAAAAGGACTAATATGTACGTCAAAACCCCTCTTAGTTATTGGATAAGGAAAAACAAACAGAAACAATGTTATTTCTGTTTTTATTCTTGTGGTTACTTACTCAACCTAGCTTCTACACTCTATCGGTCTATCCTTCCCACCTGGGCCCAAATGAAATAAGGAATCTATGAAGATGGCCTTGTGAAATTCTAAAAGGTCAACTTGTGTAAAAGTCAATTACCTAGGTCAAACAAGAGGAAACAACTTCAAGATAAGTTCATAGATAAAGAAAAATTGCAAATCACCATTTTCAATTGCCTTTCACGATGTGTTTAGATATACACAAAATTATAATGTAAAGGTGTTGAGATCAAAGTTCTAGAGACTGTATTGGTAATGGCCGAAAGTTTTAAATATCATGCAACAGGAGGGTTTTTAGAACCAAAACTGCAATCTATGCTAGCGAAAGAAATTATATTAATTACAGTATCTATTCACACTCATTTATTATTTTCATATTTCATCTTGTTGTAGCTTCTGAATTCTTACAAATCTTGTTGTAGCATTACAGAATCTACAAACTAAGAATTTACAAGCCACATAAAATCCTCAAATTTTCTTGGTATCCCATTTTTATTCCTCAGAAAGCATCTTTCCTGCTTGCAAAATTTCCTTATTTTTCTCCAAGATAGCTAATGTAACTAGTTCACTGTTTTTTTTTTTTTTTTTTTTTTTCAAACAATAAATTGATGAAAATCATCATTTTCTACTGGGGTTGGGGATGTATTTACATGAGAAAAAAAAATGTAACAGTAGAGTTCCATTTGAGGTTTTTGGATTATACCCATATAAAATTCATTTTCATCATGCCAAAACGTTTACATTTTGGGTCATATGCATGGGTTTGGCGAGTTTTAAGACCATAGGTATGGGAAGGATAATATATAACTTCCATGATATTCGAGCCACTCAAATTGCACACCTAGCTCCAGTCGAATTGACTCAGTCCAATTGTTGAGTTCATGAATTTGCACATTTTCGCATCATTTTAGGATGAATTAGGGATTTAATTAGGTGAATTGCATTATTATTCATCTAATTTCATCATTTCATGCATTTTCACATCGGAACCTGAATTTTCATACTTTTAATACATTTTCTGCATTAACTTAGAATGTTTTAAAAATTTTCCCCGAAGAGTTCTAGTTGGAGTAGAACTCTGTCCGGGTGGGTCCCGCTTCAATATGGGCTCTTTAGTATTTGATGTGTTGAATTAGAATGTACAGAAAATGAGAATTGCAGGCCTCTGTCATGGAATCCACTTTGAAACACAAATAGCCATCCTAAGCCCTAAAGTGCTGAATTGAAGTTTGAAAAGAAGTAAATTGAAGAATTTACCATGCGACGCAAATCTATCAAAGAAGGGGTGATTTAGTCCACCCTACTCAATGATGCCCTGATTAAGCCCCGAGTTAAAGATCACCTATCATTTCTAGACCCATGATCACCCCTGAAATTTTCTCATTGCGTTCTACCTGTCGAGGGCTTTCAGTCCATTTATAGAACTACGAGATCGGACGGACGGATTGAAAAATTATGGCAGCGGGCCCCACACTCCAAAAGCGCCTGCTTGAAAAATCACCTACCATTTCTAGACCTTTGATTGCCCCGGAAGTCTGTTCATCATGACCTACTTGGCAAGAGCTTTCCGACGATGTGTCGAACGTTGAAATCCAGCGAGCAGATCAAAATCCACGAAGCCTGGGCCCCGGCGATGATAGCCCGACCCAATCTATCAAATTGGGCCCAAACCCATCTAATCTGAACCGAATCCACCCGAACCAAACCCCTCAAGATTGGACATGACCGAACTCAACCTAACCTAAAACTGACCTAACCCATCTAAACTCTAGCTCAAACCCAAACTCCAAATCCAAATCCAAATCCAAACCTGAAGCCCAACCCACGATCCAGGACCTGGCCCAGTCTGCATGGCCCGTCGCTGGATAAGGGACGGAGAGTCCAAATCCCTGATATCTCTCTTTCCCTCTCTATCCCAAACTACCTCATCTATATCCCTGGCTCTCCTCATCTCTCCATCAGGCGCAGAACTCTCGATATTCCTATCCGATCCCCAGCGTACGTGCAGTGGTACAATCACCATCATCCTCTCTCTCCATCTTCCCTCTCAGATCATCTCCTCTCTGCTCTCATCATCTCTTCACCCCCATCCTCCATTTCTGCTCACGCTCCTCTCATCTCCCAGACGTACGTAGGCCCTCCATCTCCATCCCAGCCTCACGCTCACCACCTCCCTCTCTCGGATCCCTCCCTCTCCAGACCTCTCTCAGGCGCACGACCCACTTCATCTTCCTACGCCAGACGACCACAGCAGCACTGTCAAGCGCGCGCAGCAGCCCCCGGACGCCCGCAGAGCCTTCCTCTTCCTCCTCGCGCCGCCGGACGCTTCCCTGCACCAGGTACTCCCCTAGCTCTTCCTGCACTCCGCACACACCGCGCACCATTCCCTCTATTCTCTCTCTCTCTCTCTCTCTCTCTCGTTCCCCAGGTCCCTCCGTCTCTCCTCCCTCACAGCATCTCTCCACGCAGCCACCATCTTCCCCATCGCCGGACCGTGCGCAGAAACGCCCCAGACGCCACTGCGCACCATCTCTCTCTCTCCCTGCACCCTCTCCATCTCCCCGCTCCTCCGCCTCCCTGCTCTCCCTCTCCCTGTTACTCCTCACTCCGCCCCACTCTCTCTCTCTGCTCGTTCTCTCTCTTTCTCTCGTTCTCCCTGCATCATTCCCTCTCTCTCCCTCTCCACTGCTGCTCTCTCCCTCACAACACCCCACTCCCTCTCTCTGCCCATTCTCTCTATCCCTCTCTCCGCCACTCTCTCTCTGCCACTCTCTCTCAGCCCTCACTCCCTCTCCTCACTCTGCCATTCTCTCTCTTCCCTCTCCTCACTCCGCCCCACTCTCTCTCTCTCTCTATATATATATATATATATATATATTCCCTGCGCCCAGCTATCTCTCTCTCTCTCTCCCAGCACACCCATCTCCTCTACCCGAGCCCAGCCCACCGGCACAACGTGCACCACACCTGTGTACCCACCTGCACTCCTTCACCGCACACACCCACTGCACCCACCTACCTATCCAAGCCCAATCCACCTATCCAAGCCCAATCCAACCCATGCATGCATAGTTCATTTTTGTTTTTGCTATTTATTTTCTGCGTTTAATTCTCTATTTACTGTGTGTTGCCCTTATTTTATTCATGCATCTCAACGTAACCATGCATTTAAGTTAGTACCTCAGGCCTTTATTTATTTTAAATTAATTCTATGTTCTTCCATCTAATAGGCCCATGCATCAAAATATGCCCACGCATTATAATCACGTTGCATCCTATTTCTTTATTTTGATCTCTTTATAAAAATTAAGACTGCGTTTCACTTGTCTGCTCATTTTGTTTTCTTTATAAAAATTAAAATTGCATAACTCATAAAAAAAACAAACAAAAAAAGAACAAAAAACAGAAAAGAGTAAAAAATAGAATTCTAAGTATTAGATTAATTACAATAATTAGGTTAGGTTTAATAATTAATTCCTTCTCCTCCTCCCCTCTCCTTAGGATAAGGGAATTTACTTAGAAAAGTCTAAATTAGTTAGGTAGATTAATAAATAAAAATTAGTAAATTCATATTCCTTCTCGTCCTCCCCTTCCAGTAGGATTAGAAAATTAGTTTAGTAGATTTTAAGCTTTATAAATAAAATAAAAATAAAGCAAAGAAAAATAAATAAAACAAACAAAACAAAAAATAAAAATAAAATAATAAAAAGTCAGAAGACCAAAAAACAAAATGACAGTTATTTAAAACCCAAAAACATTAATAAACTGAAGTTATAAATTAAATAGTGGTTTAGGCTGACCAGGTCACACCCCAGACCCAGATCTAGGTCTCCCCCTAGCCAGGTTAGACTACTTTTAGTTTCTTTCATTTTAATAACTTAAGTCTCACTCTCTCTCTGGGCCCCGCTAAGGGACCGGGAGAGCAGATGAGGGCGGTCAAGACGCAAGGGTAGGGTAGAGATCCATTTAGGGAAATTGACTAGTTAGATTAAATCCAAGTAGAAAATCCCCTAGTAAGGTCCTTCTAGCCCCAATTATTAAAAATTAAAAAAAACAAAAAAACCCATAAAACCAACAAATTAACCCTAAAAATATTTTCTTCTCTTTTCCTCCACCTCCGGTGCCAAATATTCATTTGAATTCAAAAATTTAAGGGAATAGAGGCTGATTCTGAGAACCTGAATTAACATACTGTTGTACGATTTGTGCTCTCCATTGCAATTCAATGGAGATGGCCCATTCGCCAACTAGATGTTAGTAACGCCTTTTTACATGGGGTTCTAACTGAAGAAGTTTATATGGAGCAACCTCAGGGATTTGTGGATTCATCGAAGCCTAATCATGTATGTCGGCTTCACAAAGCAATTTATGGCTTGAAACAGGCTCCGCGGGCTTGGTATCTACGACTTACAAACTATCTTTAGAGTCTTGGCTTCATTGGGTCAAATGCAGATACATCATTATTTGTCCGTAACTTTGGAGGTGAATTCATTATTTTGCTTATTTATGTTGAAGACATTATTGTGACTAGCAATAATTCTGCTGCATGCACTTCCTAAGTTGTTGGTTGATCTCGACCGCCTTTTTGCAATGAAAGACTTAGGTCCTTTGCATTATTTTCTTGGAATTGAAGCACACCGAGTCAACTCCGAGTTGTATCTCACCCAAACAAAATATATTTGGGATTTGCTACGCCGGACAAATATGCATGATGCCAAACCCATCAAATCACCAGTGGACTCAGGGTCCAAGCTCTCTAAGTTCTCTGGGGATCCCTTGCCATCTCCTCATGAGTATCGCAGTGTAGTTGGATCATTACAATATGTCACCCTTACGAGACCAGACATTGCCTTTGCTGTTAACCAAGTCTGTCAGTATATGCATGAGCCTAGATCTACTCACTAGGTAGCTGTTAAAAGAATCTTGAGGTTTCTTAAAGGCACTATCACCCATGGTCTTCGATTTTTCAAGGGTCCCTTCAATCTTACTGCTTACACAGATGCCAATTGAGTAGGAGATCTAGATGATAGAAGATCTACCTCAGGTTACACTATTTTCTTTGGTCCCAATCTGATCTCATGGAATGCAAAGAAACAGCCAACAATATCAAAGTCAAGTACTGAATCAGAGTATAGGTCCCTTGAAATTACTGCAGCTGAGTTGTATTGGGTTAGAATGCATATGCGGGACCTTGGACTTTTTCTTAAAACTCCACGTCTTGTGTACTGTGACAGTATTAGTGCAATCTCTCTAGCCTCAAATCCAGTATATCATGCCAGAACAAAACATTTGGAATATCATTTCATCAGAGAAAAGGTCATACGGGATGATCTTCAAGTCCGATTTGTGAACTCTGTTGACCAATTAGCTGATATCTTCACGAAGGGGTAAAGCTCTGCACGCTTTCAATTATTAAAAGGCAAGCTTCACGTCACAGAAAATCCGTTTCGCTTGAGGGGGCATGTTAGGATAAGCACACAGGCCCATCCATCAAAGCCCAATCAAAGCAAGAGTGATCTCATTATAGCTGTATGATAAAATCAAATCTCTCAAAGATTAACTTTCTGTAATATATTAAATCTGCTGAACTGTAAATCTTATTAAGAGATCTCCCATGTATTATATATACACTAGTCAATGAGAATCAATATACAGTGAGATTGATACAACTCTTACATATATATTCTTGTTATTTTACCGGTTAATTCTGTTTAATGGTTTCCATAAAATATTACAAAATTCCTATAGGAAAGGTTTAATCAAACATGATTATTTGGCCAATATGACTATATTGTCTTCTACATCAGCAGATCTAGATCTGCATCTGCATCTGCTTCCTCATGTCCTTTTCCTTTATTTTCTTACCTTTCAATTTCTCTCTCCCTCACATGCGACCTGTTTTTCATGGCACATGAAAATGTTTCTATATCCAGCTTATGTCTTATGCAAAGCACAAGTAGACAAGTGTGGGCTCCATACTGGGGTCCACCCATTAAAAATATGAGCCGTTCAAAATAAACTCCCTCTTTTATATGGGCATTGGGAAATGGTCAAATTTCATGCTGATAGGAGATGGGCCCACCGTCAAATTGATCAGTGGGCCCATCTCTTATTAGCATGAAATGTTTTAATAAATCTCATAGTGGGCACATCTTTTATTAGTATTCAATTTGCCCATGAAATCCATTTATATGTATATATATATATATATATATATATATATATATATATAGACACACACACAATGATCAAGCCCACTATAGGCCAAGTTTATTTGGAGTTAAATTTAGTCATGCTGTATGTATACAATCATCAAATGGACAGTAAGAAACGTTTATATTCTGACCTTTCAATTAATGATATTTATTATATAGTGCACAATATTTCTAACCCCGAGGGGAGGGCTGAGGAACCGGAGGTTGCGGTAATCGGCTCCAACCCTCATCAGCTTGAAATTCTACATGTGATGGGCCAATGATTCTAATCATGTGAATTGGTTCATCTAATGGTAGGCATAACTTAAATTGGAGTGAAAGCTTCCACAAAGCTAATATGGGCTAATTGATGGATTTCTGAATTATAAAGATGGATCTAGAGACTAAACAATAACACTCAACATATGTGACAGGATATTAAAAACATGATACCTGATCTTATTAGTGAATGTTATCGGTTTTTATGAATAATTATTAAAAAGAAATTCATAAAAGAGAAGTTCATGCCGCGATGTGTCGTGACTGCCGATGTTCATATTTTTCTCTTGTTGCAACCTTTGATTTCCTAAAATCTGTTACATGAGGGGATCCATAATTTTGTGCTGAAGATAATCACAAACTAACATTTTCAGGAAGAGAAGCAAAGATGACTATCTCCAGAATCTTGGTATTGTTAATTATATGCTTGAGCTTCTGTGGAGCATTTGGAGAAGATGGACATATGAAATACAAAGATCCCAAAGCGCCACTTCTTGTAAGAGTCGATGACCTGCTTCGTCGAATGACTTTGGCTGAAAAGATCGGTCAAATGTTACAGATTGAAAGGGCTGTTGCCACCCCAGAAATAGTTAAAGACAACTTCATTGGTATGGACACATTGATTTCTCTTTGTGCTCTAATGTGAAGTTTCTCCTCTCATTTGATTAAAATGGCTTGCAGGTAGCCTACTAAGTGGTGGAGGGAGTGTTCCTGCTCCACAGGCCTCGCCGGAGACTTGGATTGATATGGTGAACAACTTCCAGAAGGGTGCTCTGTCCACCCGGTTGGGGATTCCGATGATATATGGAATTGACGCAGTTCATGGGCACAACAATATCTATAAAGCAACAATCTTTCCACACAACATCGGGCTTGGAGCTACCAGGTAATCTTACCTGGTAATTGTATTCATTTGTAATGTTGACAAACTAGTACTAAAATTAAACGAAAAGCATGACGTTCTCACTGTCTGTATTAGGGACCCTGAATTGGCAAAGAGAATTGGCACTGCAACTGCTCTAGAAGTTAGAGCAACAGGGATTCCATATGTGTTTGCACCATGTGTTGCAGTAAGTACCCTACTCTCTATAAAATCTTTTTATTAAGAAAGTTAAGCCTTGATCTTTTCTCATTCTTCTTTGGTAAAATTCAGATTTGTAGAGATCCAAGATGGGGTCGATGCTACGAAAGCTACAGTGAAGATCCAAAGGTTGTGCAATCAATGACAGAAATTATTACAGGTTTGCAAGGAGAGGTTCCAGTAGCGAACCGTGGTAGACCTTATGTCAAAGACATGTAAGGGCCTATTGAAACATCTAAAATCTCTTAATGCATTCTCAAATAATTTGTTGCTATGCTTGATTTCTAATAATATGTTATTTTGCAGTAAGCATGTTGTGGCCACTGCCAAGCACTATGTAGGTGATGGTGGGACAGTTAGGGGTATCGATGAGAACAATACCATCATTGGCTGGCATGATTTGCTTAAAACCCACATGCCTCCTTACTACTCTGCAATCATCAAAGGTGTTTCAACAATCATGGTCTCTTATTCAAGTATCAATGGGGAGAAGATGCATGCGAACAGGGATCTTGTTACCAACTACCTCAAGAACACACTTAAGTTTAGGGTAATTATTCAATTGATTCCAGTCTCATGTAATTAATAAGTTTAATACATTCTTCATTTCTTCTAATTCGGTTTGTTACAGGGTTTTGTCATCTCAGATTACGAAGGTATTGATAGGATTACATCTCCCCCGGATGCGAATTTCTCATATTCAGTACAAGCTGGTATACATGCCGGTATTGATATGGTAAGTATGCCTTAAGAAATAGCTGTCATTAGTTCTAACCATCTAATGTAACTTGTAATAATATGTTCATTTTTGGCTTTCCAGATCATGTCTCCTCACAACTATACGGAGTTCATAGATGATCTTACCTATCAAGTCAATCAAAAAATAATTCCCATGAGTCGAATTGATGATGCTGTGCGAAGGATTCTGCGAGTTAAGTTTATGATGGGCCTGTTTGAACAACCTCTAGCAGATTACAGCTTAGTTGACGAGATTGGAAGCGAGGTTAGTGGTACACTTTAATCGCCTTTTACGTTTTTCTCAAACTAACAACAAAATAATGAATTAACTAGTTTTAATCTTAGATTGTCCATGTTTAAGTATTTGGGGATCTGAATGTGTTTTATTGAACACTTGATTTTACAGAAACATAGAGATTTGGCTAGAGAAGCAGTTAGAAAATCATTGGTTCTTTTGAAGAATGGAAAGAATTCAAATGAACCATTGCTGCCTCTTTCGAAAAAGGCCAAAAAGATCCTTGTTGCAGGAACTCATGCTAATAACTTGGGATACCAATGCGGCGGATGGACCCTCACATGGCAGGGAGTAGCGGGCAATAACGTCACAACTGGTACCTTGGACTAATTTCTTCGTGTCATAATATTCTGCAATGCATCAATTTAGCAATTTTCCACCTCTCTGCATTGGTCATTTGCTCATGTTCACATCTTCGATAGTTACCTTGAAACTTCAAACTTCGTCAAAATACTAGGGTTATAAGGTTTAGGTCGTCGTCGTCGTCGTCGTCGTCATCATCATCATCATCATCATCAAAGCATTGTCCCTGCCATGTTGGTATCGGCTACATGAATGATGTTTCCCCATTCCGTTCTATCTTGGGCCATTTTCCCATGTCTTTTTCTGTATCAGGTTACTATAACACCTACTCTAATTTGACTATATTGTTTTCTTGTAAACAGGAACTACAATTTTGGATGGCATTTTGGCTACTGTGGATGTTGACACTGAAGTAGTCTTCAGTGCGAATCCTGATGCTGATTTGCTAAAGTCCAATGACTTCTCGTATGCCATTGTTGTGGTTGGAGAGCCTACTTATGCAGAGATGTATGGCGACAGTACGAATCTGACTATTCTTGATCCTGGTCCAAGTACAATCACCAATGTTTGCGGTTCTGTCAAATGTGCCGTTGTCATCGTCTCTGGCCGACCTGTTGTGATCGAGCCATATGTTTCTAAGATTGATGCTCTTGTGGCTGCATGGCTTCCTGGCAGTGAAGGCCAAGGCGTTGCTGATGTTCTTTTTGGTGACTATGGATTCACTGGCAAGCTTCCTCGCACTTGGTTCAAGTCTGTTGATCAGCTGCCTATGAATGTTGGTGACAAGCATTATGATCCACTCTTCCCATTTGGTTTCGGACTAACTACAGAGCCATTTACATCTAGTTAACTATGATCTTAATCCACTTTATGATCAAATGATCAAATGTATGATCCGGATATTATTAGTTTATTGGGTACTAGAGTCAGAGAATAATGGAAAAATAAATAAATAATAGAAAATATTGAAGTACTTTCATCAATGTTGTCTTCAGCATGGTCTGGGGTTGATGGCAGAGGCATCTGGATTTTGTGATCTGCATTCAGAACAAAACTGCCTAGAGTGGCAAAGAAGTCTGGTCTGGTTAATTTGCAAGCACCCTTGTCAATTAGGTTGCAGGCAAGAATAGTGCTGCACATTTGCATAAATGTGTTAGGAATATGTTAGGATATATTCATTCCAGCATCAGATTAGGGAAATCCAATGGAAAAGGAAACATCAAGACCATGAATTTAAACATTATTGTATTGATCCATGAGAAACTTAACTTTTCCTTTCTAATAAGCCCCCTTAGTTTGTGCTAACATAAAAATTTGCTAAAAGTAATGTTATTTTGTCCCTTTGTTAATTTGCCATGAAAAGGAAGAGTAGAAATATTCTTGCAATGAAATTAGACACTAGTAATAGGTTTACCCAGAAATTTATGGGAACAAGAGACACCCCACACAACAAAGATTTGAACAGGAGAGATTTAAACCTAAGTGGGCTGAGACCCATGAGAAAGCCCTTAAGTGGGACCCCACACATGAGAAAGAGCCCACGGTGAGAAGGAGCCCACATGTGTGGGATGATAGCCCGTTCACGTGAGAAGAGGTTAGCATACTTGGGGATCAAACCGTGAGTAACTGGGTTAGACGACTTAGCAACCTTGGTTCATAACCCGGTAAGAGTTAATAGATTGAGAAGAAAGCTTTCAATGACATCCTACTATTTTCAAACACATTCGATAGTTCTGCTCGTGAGAAATCTTGTAGCTTTTCGTAGTGAAAATCTCTCACATTTGGTGTGAATACTTTTTTGACAGGTAAAGCATATTTACAAATGAGCTAAATTTCCAGCTACTTGGCGGGAAAGTGTTTTTGATAGGGAGGGAGGTTGGAGTTTTTTCCCCATGGAATAATCAGGTCCATTGTAGTCAGAGCCAGGTTCTATACCCGAGAGGCCGAGACCTATGTAGGATAGAAGTTAAGGTCTGAGTAGAACTAATATAAAAAAAGGCCCACTTTTGTGCATACTACCACACTATGACCTACGAAGGATTCTTGTAGGAGAAAGCCCCCCAGGGAATGGTGGGAGACTAGGCAGGTTGGGGTTTACCCTGACTCATTCCTAACACAACATGTTCGGTCCCTAATCGAAAGTGCTTCATTTGTGCTTGCATTTTCCTTCCTTTGTATGGGCCAAACCATGAGATTTTAAAATGGGCTGACAGTGAGACTAGACTGTCTTCACAATTGTATAATTGGATGGCCAAGTTTGATTTTACAAATTCAATACAAATGAATATCTATATCACAGAATTCTGGATTCTGGTATGATCCTAACATTTAAGTTCATTGGGGAACCAGGACAAAGTTTTAGAGGGTGTTTGTGCAGCGCCTTCCTCATCATCACTCGTCAGCATTTGGCGCAGTGACAAATCGAGAATAGAAAAGTCAGATTTTAGCCATCATTTCTTCGCTGGAGGGAATCCGAAAATCCTATGTAGCTGGATCAGGAAGTGGCGTCGCAAAAGAAGAAAATGGAAGTTTCCTCTTATGCGGCTCTACACAAATGCACCCTTATGGTCCCGATCTGTGGTCTGCCTAAACAGGATGTGGACCAGGTTAGCCTGGACTTGCATCACCCCAGCACACTTCTGCTGTAGGCCTGTAGGCTTGGACTGGATAATTTCTTGCCTGATAACAAAGTTCTGGGTTCTAACTGTGGCCTGGGGTACCAGGTCCGGCCAACATATCTTGCACAAACGTGCCTTTTGCATTACATTTACTGAAGAGCTGTGCATGGGCCTGACATCGAAGCCCGTGCAATGGACCTGGATCTAAATATTGATGAGGTGCTTTTTTTTTTTTTTCAGATTAATGAGTAATTATCCCAAATGGTCTGACTGTACAATGACCATTTCTGTGGGCCAACCTGGCCCCTATTGATCAATCAAATCTCCTCAGTGTTCTCAATCATGATTGGCATGCATTTAGGTGGGGCTTACAGGCCAGACCTGGGTGTTTTGTCATGTACAATGTCCATTGTACTTTGACTGGGGAGCTTATGGGAATACTCTTGGGCCTATGTTTCTTCAAGGCCCATCCTGACCCAACATACTTATAACGAGGGTTGTTTTATTGTTGGAATTGTATCTGGGCCTGGGCCTGAATGATAGGCTAATGGGATGGATTTGCACCTGAATATCATGCCCGATATGTAAATGGGTTAGCCTGTTTATATAAGCTTTTAACTGCTTGACACAGCGCATGAACATGCCAAGTAACAAATTGTGGGTGGAACACTGAGGGGTTGCAAGTAGGTAATCAACATGAACTACCCCAACCTTTTAATTACGTTGGATGTCAACCCAAAACCCAAATTATATGACCAGGTTGGTGGATTAAGCTCCAAAAATCTCGGCTGCATTTAGTCAGGTTTTATCTGTGTGTCAAAAGGCATGTATAAAGTTAAGACAAACCCTGCCCCTTTATTAATCAAGTTGGAAACGTCAGTCAAACCTTGAATTATTGAGTCGGGTTCATATCAGGACAAGTTGGCAGGTTGAGTTGGGAATTATTGGTTGGACCCATGAGCCTCTTCAACCAAGTGAGGGTATCAATGGGCCACAACATGCCAGATAAATTAACCCAAGCATGACCTTTTCTGGACCTGAAATTCAGTCCACCATACTCAATGATATCGTGATTAAGCCCCGAGTCAAAGATCACCTATCATTTCTAGACCCATGATCACCCCGGGAATTTTCTCTTTGCGTTTTGCTCGTAGAGGGCTTTCCGTTCATATATAGAACTCCGAGATCGGACGGACGGATTGAAGAATTATGGCAGCGGGCCCAACACTCCAAAAGCGCCTGCTAAAAAATCACCTACCATTTCTAGACCTCTGATTGCCCCGAAATTCGGTTCATCGTGACTTACTTGCCGAGAGCTTTCCGACGATTTATCGAACGTTGAAATCCAGCGAGCAGATCAAAATCCATGAAGCTTGGGCCCTGGCGATGATAGCCCGACCCAATCTATCAAATTGGGCCCAAACCCATCTAATCTGAACCGAATCCACCCGAACCAAACCCCTCAAGATTGGACCTGACGGAACTCAACCTAACCTAAAACTGACCTAACCCATCTAAACTCTAGCTCAAATCCAAACTCCAAATCCAAACCTGAAGCCCAACCCATGATCCAGGACTTGGCCCAGTATGCATGGCCCGTCGCTGGATAAGGGACGGAGAGTCCAGATCCCTGATATCTCTCTTTCCCCTCTCTATCCCAAACTACCTCATCTATATCCCTGGCTCTCCTCATCTCTCCATCAGGCGCAGAACTCTCAATATTCCTATCCGATCCCCAGCGTACGTGCAGAGGTACAATCACCATCATCCTCTCTCACCATCTTTCCTCTCAGATCAGCTCCTCTCTACTCTCATCATCTCTTCACCCCCATCCTCCATTTCTGCTCACGCTCCTCTCATCTCCCAGACGTAGGGCCTCCATCTCCATCCCAGCCTCACGCTCACCACCTCCCTCTCTCGGATCCCTCCCTCTCCAGACCTCTCTCAGGCGCACCACCCACTTCATCTTCATACGGCGCCAGACGACCACAGCAGCACTGTCAAGCGCGCGCAGCAGCCCCCGGACGCCCGCAGAGCCTTCATCTTCCTCCTCGCGCCGCCGGACGCTTCCCTGCACCAGGTACACCCCGCGCTCTTCCTGCACTCCGCACACACCGCGCACCATTCCCTCTCTTCTTTCTCTTTCTTCTCCGTTCTCTCTCTCTCTCTCTCTCTCTCTCTCTCTCTCTCTCTCTCTCTCTCTCTCTCTCTCGTTTCCCAGGACCCTCCGTCTCTCCTCCCTCACAGCATCTCTCCACGCAGAACCCATCTCCACGCAGCCACCATCTTCCCCATCGCCGGACCGTGCGCAGAAACGCCCCAGACGCCACTGCGCACCATCTCCCTCTCTCTGCTCGTTCTCTCTGTTTCTCTCTTTCTTTCTCTCCCTGCACCCTCTCCATCTCCCCGCTCCTCCGACTCCCTGCTCTCCCTCTCCCTGTTACTCCTCACTCCGCCCCACTCTCTCTCTCTCTGCTCGTTCTCTCTCTTTCTCTCGTTCTCCCGGCATCATTCCCTCTCTCTCCCTCTCCACTGCTGGTCTCTCCCTCACTCCACCCCACTCCCTCTCTCTGCCCATTCTCTCTCTCCCTCTCTCCGCCACTCTCTCTGCCTCTTTCTCTCAGCCCTCACTCCCTCTCCTCACTCTGCCATTCTCTCTCTTCCATCTCCTCACTCCGCCCCACTCTCTCTCTTCTTCTCATCCCTTTCCTCACTCCGCCCCTCTCTCTCTTCCCTTTCCTCACTCCGCCCACTCTCTCTCTCTCTCTCTCTCTCAGCCCGCACTCTCTCTTCTCTCTCAACTCGCATCCACTCTCGCTCTCTACTCATTTTCCCCCCTCTCTCTCTCTAAATATATATATATGGGAGGTTTCAAGTGCATCCATCCCTCACCATAGGGCGAGGGACACTTCCATATTGGGCATTTTCAAATACAAAAGTTACTTTTCAAGGACATAGGGTGAGGTACACATCCTTGTCTTCATGTGCAAAAATGGGAAGTGTCTCTCACCCTATGGTAAATGATAGATGCACTTGAAACTTTTCTATATATATATATATATATTCCCTGTGCCCAGCTATCTCTCTCTCTCCCAGCACACCCATCTCCTCTCCCCGAGCCCAGCCCACCGGCACAACGTGCACCACACCTGTGTACCCACCTGCACTCCATCACCGCACACCCACTGCACCCACCTACCTATCCAAGCCCAATCCAACCCATGCATGCCTAGTTCAAATTTTTTTTTTTGCTATTTATTTTGTGCGTTTAATTCTCTATTTACTGTGTGTTGCCCTTATTTTATTCATGCATCTCAACGTAACCATGCATTTAAGTCAGTACCTCAAGCCTTTATTTATTTTAAATTAATTCTATGTTCTTCCATCTAATAGGCCCATGCATCAAAATATGCCCATGCAATATAATCACGTTGCATCCTATTTCTTTATTTTGATCTCTTTATAAAAATTAGGACTGCGTTTCACTTGTCTGTTCATTTTTTTTTCTTTATAAAAATTAAAATTGCATAACTCATAAAAAAAAACAAACGAAAAAAAGAAACAGAAAAAAGAAAAGAGTAAAAAATAGAATTCTAAGTATTAGATTAATTACAATAATTAGGTTAGGTTTAATAATTAATTCCTTCTCCTCCTCCCCTCTCCTTAGGATTAGGAGATTTACTTAGAAAAGTCTAAATTAGTTAGGTAGATTAATAAATAAAAATTAGTAAATTCATATTCCTTCTCCTCCCCTCCCAGTAGGATTAGAAAATTAGTTTAGTAGATTTTAAGCTTTATAAATAAAATAAAAATAAAACAAAGAAAAAGAAATAAAACAAACAAAACCAAAAACAAAAATAAAATAATAAAAATTCAAAAGACCAAAAAACAAAGTAAAAGATATTTAAAACCCAAAAATATTAATAAACTGAAGTTATAAATTAAATAGTGGTTTAGGATGACCAGGTCAGACCCCCAGACCCTGATCTAGGTCTCCCCCTACCCAGGTTAGACTACTTTTAGTTTCTTTCATTTTAATAACTCAGATCCCCCTCTTTCTCCGGGCCCCGCTAAGGGACCGGGAGAGCAGATGAGTGCAGTTAAGACCCAAGGGTATGGTAGAGATCCATTTAGGGAAATGGACTATTTAGATTAAATCCAAGTAGAAAATCCCCTGGTTAGGCCCTTCTAGCCCCAATTATTAAAAAATAAAAAAAAAACCATAAAACCAAAAAATTAACCTCAAAAGTATTTTCTTCTCTTTTCCTCCACCTCCGGTGCCAAATATTCATTTGAACTCAAAAATTAAAGGGAATAGAGGCTGATTCTGAGAACCTGAATTAACGAGAATGATGAGACGAGACGAGTGATTTCACATACTCCAATATCATTTTATTTGCTTTCGGCCCATCATCGGCCACCTTTAATCAACTCCGACCCATCATCAGCCATTTTTACTTATTTTCGGCCCATTATTGGCCATGCACTCTTATCACTCGCATTACACACACAAACCCACAGAAATCACAACTCGAAGTTCCGTTTGCATTGTTTTTTCGATTCGAATAATTAGCCTTTAAACCCTAGGTCGTCAAAGGACATTGAAGGGGGTACCTGAGAACGGGGCTGATCCTCTTCTAAGTATTTGGCACCTTCCCCCTAGTTTCTCATTTTATTTCATTTATCCCCCTAGAATACTTGGATTTAATTTCAGTTAGTCTACATGGCCCTGAATGTTGGTTTCCCATGCCTAGTTCACTATGACCCAATTTTGAGACCCATAATTCGACCCAAATTTGACCCAAATTGAAAGTCCCAAATTAAATGACAAGATAACCGTCGTGTGTCACCGGCGGCACATCAAACGAAAGAAGATTCCATCCCATTTTCTCCCGCTCTCTTTCGACTTTTGTCGAAGGACAATGTTACGGCCATATCTGTAATTGGCGATCGTGATTTGTCGATTTTGAAGGTAGTCGGAATCTTCATTTTCGATGTAACTTTTTAATATCTCATATAATTGAATGGCGATTTCCCTCTCCGGGGTGATCAAAATTCACATCCGACAGTAGTTGCAAATTAGAAATTATTAATGGACAATTCAAAGAGTACAATTCTGATTGGAACAAAAAGAAGAAGAGTTTGAATCATCCACATCTGATTTCCTTTCAAAAATGAAAGTTGTGCAGAGATAGAACCCATTGCAAATCAAAATTTAAAAGTTAATCCCATTTTTCTTAGGATAACTCATCTTCAAATGACCATAACTTTCAATCTGACCGTCGGATCGATGAAATTTACCTATTGTTGAAAAGTTTAATCAGAGTAAATATTCGTGGAGCCCAAGAATGTGAAAATTAGATCTTTATTGACAAAGTTATGGGACCAGAGATTTTTATGTTCATTTTTAGACTGGATTGCAATTAAATCCACATCGTTGATAATCAATTGCTGCACATCCCTTGTGGGACCCCATCTGACGATTAGCCAAGCCACCCAGAGGTTTCCAGAAGCTTTCACCTCATTCAAATTCAAAAGGGATAAGAGATATACCTTATCAATAAAGATAAATTAAATCTGTAAAGAATGAGTCCAGATTAATGTATTTGATAGATAGCCGGAAATATAAAAGGAACCAAAAGGTAGCATATGGGAGTCACTCCCTCCCCTTGGACGTCCACTATTACTCACTCTCCTCTTTCTCTCCTTTCCCTAATTAATAGAATTTAATAGTTATTTTTGGGCATTCTGGAGCCCTATTCTAGAAATTAGGAATTTTAGAAGAGATATTTTTGAGAGACCATTGTACAAGGAGATGCTATCAATGAAATTACTTATGGAGTTCTTTTCAATGACGGGCTAGATTTCTGGATTGGAGCATACAGATGAAGCTAAGTAGATCTTTAATCTAATCTATGTGATTTTTCTATTACTTTCTTGTCTCTTTTAAATGTATGCTCCATTAGAATAATAGATCGGTCTTCATGCTTTAGGCAACCTCTATTTTGATTTCTAATGAAAATAGTTTGATGATTTATACTTATTTTGATAGATTATGCTTAGGGCTGAGATCCTTTGATAGTTTATGCTTAATTTGATGAATCATGCTTATGATTTTTCTTTATTTTATTACGTGAAGGAGGTCTTGGGTTGTGACCTTATTCTTTTTATTAAAAATTAATTTTTGCGAAAGACAAATCCTCCGGATCCAAAACATTGATTTGTTTCTGATCTGAGTTATTTTTGAGAAAAATAGTAGAATAATTGCATGGATGGATTAATTATCTTGCTTAGTTGATTTTGGATGCTCTGATCTGTTTTATATATTTGATTAGTTTGTTTTTATGAATTTTTCTAGTTTTTTCTTGGATCTCAATTACATATTAATCTTTGATTTTAAAAAATCAGATTTTAAATTTTAACTTAGTAGTGCTCCTTGTGGGATTCGACCTGTACTTGTCGCTGTCTTAAAAAGGACAGATGTTCACTTGCAGTATTAAAATATTGAATTTAAATTCATATCACCAATCGTCAGATTAATCACTTGTGGAAGAAGTGATTTGCATGCGATTATTTCTCTTAGATCAATCAAATCGACTTGATTTACTCCTTCCAGTAACAATTTTTTTCTTTATCATATATTTTAACAACTAATCAATCTTTCGATAGAACCAAGTCTGGTTAGAGTGAATTATGGCTGGATCACAGTACATGGGGGATTGTTATTTTAGCATCTTGGACTAAAAGTTGGGCCCGATTAAATGGTGTGTTGTCATTAGAAAATACTCTTATCTTTATCTGTTAATATTATCCAGCCCACTTGATCCAAAATTTCAAAAATGTGTGATCATCCAAATTTCAAAAAAGTAGATTGATTTTTTTTTCTTTTGTCACAGGATATGATCATGAACTTTTATCATGAAAAGTTTGATCGGATTGTTTTAGACAATTATCTGATTGCCCTGTCATGAGATGGTTATCCTTATCAAGAAGATATTTTTAATTATCCAAGAACAATCTGTTATGGTTTATCTTAAGAGTTAAAAAAATCTTGGTCCATGATTATCTACTAGCTACCATGTAGCAGATCTGGGATTCTTTAAACTGTATTCTCTATTTTGGTGGATACTCCCATCTATGACTGTTAATATTAGCTGAGTCCTGTCATGATATGGTCATCATTATCAAGAAGATGTTTTTATCCAATAACAATCTGCTATTCTTCAGAGAGAGAAATCTTGTCCCATGATTCTCTACTAGCTACCATGTAGCAGATCTGGGATTCTTTAAACTGTATTCTCTATTTTGGTGGACAGTCCCATCTATGACTGTTAATATTAGCTGGGTCCTGTCATGATATGGTCATCGTTATCAAGAAGATGTTTTTATCCAATAACAATCTGCTATTCTTTAGAGAGAGAAATCTTGTCCCATGATTCTCTACTAGCTACCATGTAGCAGATCTGGGATTCTTTAAACTGTATTCTCTATTTTGGTGGACACTCCCATCTATGACTGTTCATATTAGCTGGGTCCTGTCATGATATGGTTATCGTTATCAAGAAGATGTTTTTATCCAATAACAATCTGCTATTCTTTAGAGAGAGAAATCTTGTCCCATGATTCTCTACTAGCTACCATGTAGCAGATCTGGGATTCTTTAAACTGTATTCTCTATTTTGGTGGACACTCTCATCTATGACTGTTCATATTAGCTGGGTCCTGTCATGATATGGTTATCGTTATCAAGAAGATGTTTTTATCCAATAACAATCTGCTATTCTTTAGAGAGAGAAATCTTGTCCCATGATTCTCTATTAGCTACGGTGTAGCAGATCTGGGATTCTTTAAACTGTATTCTCTATTTTGGTGGACACTCCCATCTATGACTGTTAATATTAGCTGGGTCCTGTCATGATATGGTCATCGTTATCAAGAAGATGTTTTTATCCAATAACAATCTGCTATTCTTTAGAGAGAGAAATCTTATCCCATGATTCTCTACTAGCTACCATGTAGTAGATCTGGGATTCTTTAAAGTACTGTATTCTCTATTTTGGACCTATGAGGCCAGCCATGTAGAATTCTCTAGAATCCAAACCCTACAACAAGATGCAATCCAATCAAATTGGGCTCATTATGCAGTAGCATTGGAATACAGTCACTTCAATCAGAGTCCATCCTTAATGTCAGATTGATGATCACATCCAAACCAAATAATTATAAAAATGATGAGTGAATCGATCAATCTGACGGTGGGTCCAACTTTGATAGGCGAGAAATTTCGTAAAGCAGTTTGAAATTTATGGAGGGCCCACTGATGGATTAACAGGATTTACAGGGTTAATGATTGGCCGAGGAATGTACGATTCTCCTAGCATTCCAAAAACTTGAAAACTCTTTCAAATTCGACTCTCTTAAAGTTATGTCATATCTCTAGGGAAGTATTAGCCATTATACTCGACTCTTTTCCTATATATATAAGTCTTATCTCATTCTCTATTTCACTCATCCTCTTTCAGTCATTTTCTTCTACTCCGCGAGGTATCCTCTCTTCATCTGTTCTGTTTTTTCCAACAGTTTTTCTTTCTTTTGTGATGAAAAAAATTATATGGGTCCTCTGTGTTTTGTTTGATGATCATATTTTCTTCCATGTGTTAATCTATTTACTTGGTTCTAGTTATTTCATCCTGGTTTCAAAGGCCAATGATATGGCTGTTGGTATTGCTAAGGAAGGCCCCACTAAAAAAAAGGGTAAAGCAAAGGAAAGATTTTCTCATGTTTCTGTTTCTTTTGATGTATAATATTGTTTGATTTTTTTAATGTTCTGTTGATTATTTTGTCGTTTGGTTGTTGTTTCTCGGCTATGCTGTGTTTACTCAATCTGATTTTTTTTGAAGCAATAAATTTTGCTGTTATATATAAAAAAGACATCTTGCTCAGTTCCAAAAGAAACGGGTTCAGAAAATATATGAAAGAAGTGCTAATTACCATTTTCAATTGAGGTTGGGGTATTCTTAGAAGTAAACATAATCATAGAAATATAAAGGCACTGAGAATGGACTTTATACATTCCCAGGGCTACCTCTAGGCAATTCAAGGCCTAACGCGACAATCCTAAATGTGACATTTTCTATATTTTAATATTATTATAAATATTTTATTTAAAATTTATTTTTCTTGCTTTTTTGTGATGCAAAATTATTATTTAAGTTTTTATATTTATGTTTTGCCAACCTATCTTAAATCCACATCCAAAACCCACATTTGGG
This sequence comes from Cinnamomum chago, assembly GCA_038049695.1. NCBI lineage: Eukaryota > Viridiplantae > Streptophyta > Magnoliopsida > Laurales > Lauraceae > Cinnamomum > Cinnamomum chago. The sequence goes on along the minus strand of CP142462.1, from coordinate 19,562,603 downwards.
CCCCTCCCAAAACTCACAAAGAAATCTTGGTCACAAAGTCCAGTTACACCTATTTGGCTTATTGGTTATTGCCGGAAAGTTTATGTATCTAGCAATAAGGATTGGTTTTGGATCAGTTTTAAAACCATTTATATGGGAAGAAAACATATTACTTTCATGATCTATACACTTTTTTTTTTTAAAGCTCTGTTCAATACTTCAAGTGATTAGTTATGAGATGAGGTTGGGTCTCTTTAGAATAGATATGTTTGGAGCACTCGTTTGCTGCACCTTTATTGCACATTTGTACTCTCTATGTATTGTTAGGACAAGCACGCAGGCCCATCCATCAAAGCCCAATCAGAGCAAGAGTGGTCTCATTACAGCTGTAGGATAAAATCAAACCTCTCAAAGATTAACTTTCTGTAATATATTAAATCTGTTGAACTGTAAATCTTATCAAGAGATCTCCCATGTACTATATACACTAGTCAATGAGAATCAATATATAGTGAGATTGATACAACTCTTACATATATATTCTTGTTATTTTACCAGTTAATTCTGTTTAATGGTTTCCATAAAATATTACAAAATTCCTAAGGAAAGGTTTAATCAAACATGATTATTTGGCCAATATGACTATATTGTCTTCTGCATCAGTAGATCTGCATCTGCATCTGCTGCTGCTTCCTCTTATACTTTTCCTTTATTTTCTTACATTTCAATTTCTCTCTCCCTCACATGCGACTTGTTTTCATGGCACATGAAAGTGTTTCTATATCCGACTTATGTCTTATGCAAAGCACAACTAGACAAGTGTGGGCTCCATACTGGGGTCCACCCATTAAAAATATGAGCCGTTCAAATTAAATTCCCTCTTTTATATGGGCATTGGGAAATGGTCAAATTTCACGCTGATAGGAGATGGGCCCACCGTCAGATTGATCAGTGGGCCCATCTCTTATTAGCATGAAATGTTATAATAAATCTCATAGTGGGCTCATCTTTTATTAGTATTCAATTTGTCCATGAAATCCATTTATATGTATATACATATAGGGGAGGTTTCAAGTGCATCCATCCCTCACCATAGGGTGAGGGACACTTCTATAATTGGGCATTTTCAAGTACAAAAGTTACTTTTCAAGTACATAGGGCGAGGTACACTTCCTTGTCTTCATGTGCAAAAATGGAAAGTGTCTCTCACCCTATGGTGAGGGATAGATGCACTTGAAACTTTCCCATATATATATATATATACATACATACATACATATACATACATACATACATATATATACATATACATATACATACATACATACACACACAATGATCAATCCCACTTGGAATCCCACTATAGGCCAAGTTTATTTGGAGTTAAATTTAGTCATGCTGTATGTATACAATCATCAAATGGACAGTAAGAAACGTTTATATTCTGACCTTTCAATTAATGATATTTATTATATAGAGCACAATATTTCTAACCCCGAGGGGAGGGCTCACGAACCGGAGGTTGCGGTAATCGGCTCCGACCCTCATCGGCTTGAAATTCTACATGTGATGGGCCGATGATTCTAATCATGTGAATTGGTTCATCTAATGGTAGGCATAACTTAAATTGGAGTGAAAGCTTTCACAAAGCTAATATGGGCTAATTGATGGATTTCTGAATTATAAAGATGGATCTAGAGATTAAACAATAACACTCACCATATGTGACAGGATATTAAAAACATGATACCTGATCTTATTAGTGAATGTTATCGGTTTTTATTAATAATTATTAAAAAGAAATTCATAAAAGAGAAGTTCATGCCGCGATGTGTCGTGACAGCCGATGTTCATATTTTTCTCTTGTTGCAACCTTTGATTTCCTAAAATCTGTTACATGAGGGGATCCATAATTTTGTGCTGAAGAAAATCACAAACTGACATTTTTCAGGAAGAGAAGCAAAGATGACTATCTCCAGAATCTTGGTATTGTTAATTATATGCTTGAGCTTCTGTGGAGCATTTGGAGAAGATGGACATATGAAATACAAAGATCCCAAAGCACCACTTCTTGTAAGAGTTGATGACCTGCTTCGTCGAATGACTTTGGCTGAAAAGATCGGTCAAATGTTACAGATTGAAAGGGCTGTTGCCACCCCAGAAATAGTTAAAGACAACTTCATTGGTATGGACACATTGATTTCTCTTTGTGCTCAAATGTGAAGTTTCTCCTCTCATTTGATTAAAATGGCTTGCAGGTAGCCTACTAAGTGGTGGAGGGAGTGTTCCTGCTCCACAGGCCTCGCCGGAGACTTGGATTGATATGGTGAACAACTTCCAGAAGGGTGCTCTGTCCACCCGGTTGGGGATTCCGATGATATATGGAATTGACGCAGTTCATGGGCACAACAATATCTATAAAGCAACAATCTTTCCACACAACGTCGGACTTGGAGCTACCAGGTAATCTTACCTGGTAATTGTATTCATTTGTAATGTTGACAAACTAGTACTAAAATTAAACGAAAAGCATGACGTTCTCACTGTCTGTATTAGGGACCCTGAATTGGCAAAGAGAATTGGCACTGCAACTGCTCTAGAAGTTAGAGCAACAGGGATTCCATATGTGTTTGCACCATGTGTTGCTGTAAGTACCCTACTCACTATAAAATCTTTTTGTTAAGAAAGTTAAGCCCTGATCTTTTCTGATTCTTCTTTGAAAAAATTCAGATTTGTAGAGATCCAAGATGGGGTCGATGCTACGAAAGCTACAGTGAAGATCCAAAGGTTGTGCAATCAATGACAGAAATTATTACAGGTTTGCAAGGAGAGGTTCCAGTAGCGAACCGTGGTAGACCTTATGTCAAAGACATGTAAGGGCCTATTGAAAAATCTAAAATCTCTTAATCCATTCTCAAATAATTTGTTGCTATGCTTGATTTCTAATAATGTGTTATTTTGCAGTAAGCATGTTGTGGCCACTGCCAAGCACTATGTAGGTGATGGTGGGACAGTTAGGGGTATCGATGAGAACAATACCATCATTGGCTGGCATGATTTGCTTAAAACCCACATGCCTCCTTACTACTCTGCAATCATCAAAGGTGTTTCAACAATCATGGTCTCTTATTCAAGTATCAATGGGGAGAAGATGCATGCGAACAGGGATCTTGTTACCAACTACCTCAAGAACACACTTAAGTTTAGGGTAATTATTCGATTGATTCCAGTCTCATGTAATTAATAAGTTTAATACATTCTTCGTTTCTTCTAATTCGGTTTGTTACAGGGTTTTGTCATCTCAGATTATGAAGGTATTGATAGGATTACATCTCCCCCGGATGCGAATTTCTCATATTCAGTACAAGCTGGTATACATGCCGGTATTGATATGGTAAGTATGCCTTAAGAAATAGCTGTCATTAGTTCTAACCATCTAATGTAACTTGTAATAATATGTTCATTTTTGGCTTTCCAGATAATGTCTCCTCACAACTATACGGAGTTCATAGATGATCTTACCTATCAAGTCAATCAAAAAATAATTCCCATGAGTCGAATTGATGATGCTGTGCGAAGGATTCTGCGAGTTAAGTTTATGATGGGCCTGTTTGAACATCCTCTAGCAGATTACAGCTTAGTTGACGAGATTGGAAGCCAGGTTAGTGGTACACTTGAATCGCCTTTTACGTTTTTCTCAAACTAACAACAAAATAATGAATTAACTAGTCTTAATCTTAGATTGTCCATTTTTAAGTATTTGGGGATCTGAATGTGTTTTATTGAACACTTAATTTTACAGAAACATAGAGATTTGGCTAGAGAAGCAGTTAGAAAATCATTGGTTCTTCTGAAGAATGGAAAGAATTCAAATGAACCATTGCTGCCTCTTTCGAAAAAGGCCAAAAAGATCCTTGTTGCAGGAACTCATGCTAATAACTTGGGATACCAATGCGGCGGATGGACCCTCACATGGCAGGGAGTAGCGGGCAATAACGTCACAACTGGTACCTTGGACTAATTTCTTCGTGTCATAATATTCTGCAATGCATCAATTTAGCAATTTTCCACATCTCTGCATTGGTCATCTGCTCATGTTCACATCTTCCATAGTTACCTTGAAACTTCAAACTTCGTCAAAATACTAGGGTTATAAGGTTCTGGTTGTCGTCATCATTATCATCATCATCAAAGCATTGTCCCTGCCATGTTGGTATCGGCTACATGAATGATGTTTCCCCATTCCGTTCTATCTTGGGCCATTCTCCCATGTCTTTTTCTGTATCGGGTTACTATAACACCTACTCTAATTTGACTATATTGTTTTCTTGTAAACAGGAACTACAATTTTGGATGGCATTTTGGCTACTGTGGATGTTGACATTGAAGTAGTCTTCAGTGAGAATCCTGATGCTGATTTGCTAAAGTCCAATGACTTCTCGTATGCCATTGTTGTGGTTGGAGAGCCTACTTATGCAGAGATGTATGGCGACAGTACGAATTTGACTATTCTTGATCCTGGTCCAAGTACAATCACCAATGTTTGCGGTTCTGTCAAATGTGCCGTTGTCATCGTCTCCGGCCGACCTGTTGTGATCGAGCCATATGTTTCTAAGATTGACGCTCTTGTGGCTGCATGGCTTCCTGGCAGTGAAGGCCAAGGCGTTGCTGATGTTCTTTTTGGTGACTATGGATTCACTGGCAAGCTTCCTCGCACTTGGTTCAAGTCTGTTGATCAGCTGCCTATGAATGTTGGTGACAAGCATTATGATCCTCTCTTCCCATTTGGTTTCGGACTAACTACAGAGCCAACTACATCTAGTTAACTATGATCTTAATCAACTTTATGATCAAATGTATGATCCGGATATTATTAGTTTATTGGGTACTAGAGTCAGAGAGTAATGGAAAAATAAATAAATAATAGAAAATATTGAAGTACTTTCATCAATGTTGTCTTCGGCATGGTCTGGGGCTGTTGGCAGAGGCATCTAGATTTTGTGATCTGCATTCATAACAAAACTGCCTAGAGTGGCAAAGAAGTCTGGTCTGGTTAATTTGCAAGCACCCTTGTCAATTAGGTTGCAGGCAAGAATGGTGCTGCACATTTGCATAAATGTGTTAGGAATATGTTAGGATATATTCATTCCAGCATCAGATTAGGGAAATCCAATGGAAAAGGAAACATCAAGATCATGAATTTAAACATTATTGTATTGATCCATGAGAAACTTAACTTTTCCTTTCTAATGAGCCCCCTTAGTTTGTGCTAACATAAAAAATTGCTAAAAGTAATGTTATTTTGTCCCTTTGTTAATTTGCCATGAAAAAGGAAGAGTAGAAATATTCTTGCAATGAAATTAGACTCTAGTAATAGGTTTACCCAGAAATTTATGGGAACAGCAGACACCCCACACAACAAAGATTTGAACCGGAGAGATTTAAACCTAAGTGGGCTGAGACCCATGAGAAAGCCCTTAAGAGGGACCCCACACATGGGGAAGAGCCCACGGTGAGAGGGAGCCCACATGTGTGGGAAGATAGCTCGTACACGTGGGAAGAGGTTAGCGTACTTGGGGATCAAACCTTGAGTAACTGGGTTAGACCGACTTAGCAACCCTGGTTCATAACCCGATAAGAGTTAATAGACTGAGAAGAAAGCTTTCATTGACATCCTACTATTTTCGAACACATTGGATAGTTCTGCTCTTTCCTTTCGTTGCATCACACGAACGACAGCAATTTTGTAGAGAAGGCATGAGAAATCTTGTTGCTTTCATAGTGAAAATATTTCACATTTGGTGTGAACACTTTTCTGACAAAAAAAAAAAGCATAAATGAGCTAAATTTCCCGCTACTTGGCGGGAAAGTGTTTTTGATAGGGTGGGAGGTTGGAGATTTTTCCTCATGGAATAATCAGGTCAATTGTAGTCAGACCCAAGTTCTTTACCCGAGACCTATGTAGGATAGAAGTCCAGGTCTGAGTAGAACTAATATAAAATAAGGCCCACTTTTGTGTATACTACCACACTATGACCCATGAAGGATTCTTGTAGGAGAAAGTTCCCCAGGGAATGGTGGGAGGCTAGGCAGGTTGGGGTTTACCCTGACTCATTCCTAACACAACATGTTCCATCCCTAATCAAAAGTCCTTCATTTGTGCTTGCATTTTCCTTCCTTTGTATGGGCCAAACCATGAGATTTTAGCCCAATAGCTAAATGGGCTGACAGTGAGACTGTCTTCGCAAATGTATAATTGGATGGCCAAGTTTGATTTTACAAATTCAATACAAATGAATCTCTATATCACAGAATTCTGGATTCTGTGATAATTTCTTGCCTGATAACAAAGTTCTGGGTTCTAACTCTGGCCTGGGGTACCAGGTCAGGCCAACATATCTTGCACAAATGGGCCTTTTGTATTACATTTTCTGAAGAGCTGTGCATGGGCCTGACATTGAAGCCCGTGCAATGGACCTGGATCTATATATTGATGAGGTGTTTTTTTTTTCTCAGATTAATGAGTAATTATCGCAAATGGTCTGACTGTACTATGACCATGCCTGCGGGCCAACCTGGCCCCTATTGATCAATCAATCCTCATCACTTTCCTCAACCATGATTGGCATGCATTTAGGTGGGCCTTAGAGGCTAGAGCTGGGATTTTTGTTGTGTACCATGTCCATTGAACTTTGATTGGGGAGCTTATGGGAATGCGCTTGGACCTATGTTTCTTCAAGGCCCATCCTGACCCAACATACTTAAAATGAGGGTTGTTTTATTGTTGGAATTCTATCTGGGCCTGGGCCTGATTGATAGGCTAATGGGATGGATTCGCACATGAATATCATGCCCAATATGTAAATGGGCTAGCCTGTTTATATAAGCTTTTAACAGCTTGGCACAGCCCATGAACATGGCAAGTAACAAATTGTGGGTGGAACTCTGAGGGGTTGCAAGTAGGTAGTCAACATGAACTAGGCCAACCTTTTAATTACGTTGGATGTCAACCCAAAACCCAAATTCTATGACCAGGTTGGTGGATTAAGCTCCAAAAATCTGGGCCGAATTTTGTCGGGTTTTATCAGTGTGTCAAAAGGCATGTATAAAGTCAAGACAAACCCAGCCCCTTTATTAATCAAGTTGGAAACATCAGTCAAACCTTGAATTATTGAGTCGGGTCAAGGACAAATTGGCAGGTTGAGTTGGGAATTATTGGTTGGACGCATGAGCCAAGTGAGGGTATCAATGGGCCACAACATGCCAGATAAACCCAAGCATGACCTTTTCTGGACCTGAAATTCTGCCACAGGGCCACCCATTGGCCCCAATAGGCCCAACTCAGGCCCATATAACGTGAGCAAATTAACAACCACGGTCCACTCCCAATAGGAGTTGTCAACAGTCAAATGGCATATCCGAAGTGCACTCAAGACTTGACAAGCACGTGTGATGGCCTACCATATCAATCAATTGTGTCTATAATGTGTTTATTCATGTGCCACATGCACCATGAAAATGTGGGGCAATTGTGAGCTGCAGCCTCATTGGGCTCAGAAGTCTAAAGTTCCCCTTCTAGCTCTTCTTTTCCCATTTCAATCTAAATTAGTTCAAACCAGCTTTCAAGTATGTATATATGTGAAGATTGCCATTATTTATTTGATAGAGATGTAATAGATTTCAGAATCTAGCTTTAAGATTAGACTGATCCACCAAAAGTAAGAAAAGAACATCTGGGAAAAATGATTTAATAGCAATAAAGGGTTGGGTTAGAAGTGACAACTAAGAGCCCTGTGCCCATCATTTAATCTTTCTTTTTCCATTTGATAGCTTCAGTGCAATGCCTACTTTTGGTCCCAAATGGATGGTGAAGGTTGCTCTCAATGGAACCTGGTTATGAAGCAGACCAGCTTTTGGCCAAATTGGCATGTGCACTGTCTTTTAACAGGACCCAGCATGAGTGGAGTGGAGTGAAACAAAGAAGAGTGTGGAGGTGAGAATGAATGGCCCGACCATGTTTAAGATATTGGAACTTCTTTGGCACTACACCAAAAATCGGAAATTGGAACGGAAAAGCGTTCCTAATCCTTCCGTTCCTAATCCGTTAAAGTGTTCCAATTTCCGTTCCAATTTGGTACGAACCGTTCCTAATCCAAATTGGAACGGAAATTGGAACACTTTAACGGATTAGGAACGGAAGGATTAGGAACGCTTTTCCGTTCCAATTTCCGATTTTTGGTGTAGTGTGGTCTTGTCTAAATCAATAATGTATTCCCTCATCAAGAAAGAAAAAAATAAGATATGGTTTTCCCCATAATTGTTAATTTTATTTCACTTATTTAAAAGCACTTGCTTTCTTATTGTGATTTGTGTGTCTTCATTTCGTAGTGAAAGGTTGTTGAATATAGAATTAATTTTCAAGCCCCTAGGAATTCAAAATAGATTTAGGTCAAGATTGGCAACCAAATTTTTGGAAAAGGTTTTTGTTCTTCATAAAGTGTTGGCAATTATAAATCTTGAAATTTATAACAGTGGAATAAATCCTCCGTTTTTAGGATGAATCTGACCACCCCAAGCATTTTAAAATCCTCACATCACGGATTCGCACACCAAAACCAACTTTTCACAACTATATGTATTGATAGGTAGCGATATTAACGTGAAATCCTCTACTACACAAATCCACAACAAGGAGTCCATGTTCCAAGAGCAGTGAGGAATCCTCATATCTATCGATTCCTCACCTGTTATAAAACATTCTCACGTGCATTATTGCGACGAGAGGACTTAACGATAGAAATGAAAATTGATCTAATCTCTAGTGTATCTCAATATTCCACTAGCACAAAAACCTGTGCTAATCACGAGTATGCATGAAGAGATATGATTCTACGTATGTTAGAAAGGGGGAATATGGGAGTCCAGAAGTAGATGAAGTATATTAGTGGAAAGTGGAGGGAGAGTATGTAAGCAGTTGTAGAAACCGAAAATAACTTGCTAGTAGTTGTAAAAACCGAAAATAACTTCTGGTCAATATTAAAAAGTAAAGTCAAAATTAGATCCAAAACCTTTCGGCTTAATATATTATAATTGTTTTGTGCAACACATTTTCATCGCTAAAAAAGAGTAAGATGTAGGATTCCTCTCTACAATGGAAATAGAAATCCATGAAAAAGAGGAAACCCCTCATTGCACAAACTAGTCCTAAATGAAAAGAGTATAAATGAGGTGAGTGACTGAGGGCTGTGAGGTAGAGATATATATGGGACCATTAATTTATCAGAATTTAATTTATTAAAGTATTATTTTGTTGAGAAGGAGAGGTTACTCGAAGGCTCTTTTCAAACTTTTGCCTTCAATCTTTCATTTTTAGGGCCCATTTGGATGTTTACAGAATACAATATTTACAGATTTAAATATTACAAGAATAAAATTATATACAATAAAATAGTGTATTATTAAAATATTAAAATATTTTTACTTTTTGGCAATTTTTGAATAAAATTACAGATGTAAATTGATTTGTTTGGACAATACTATGATTTTATTATATGTTAGAGAAACACAAAATAACAATAAGTTAATGTTATTGATCGTAGTAAAGTTCATTATTAGAATACTTTTTTTATTAAATACTTAATTTATATGGAGTTTATTATGTCTAGATGAAAATGTAGTGTGGTAAAGTAAAGTTCAACTGCCAATTCTTTTACCATAAGCTACTTTTCTTTATCACATAAAACTATATAATTAAAGTGTAGTAAAGTAAAGTAAATACAGAGGGCAACTACTTCAGAACTCTCTCTCCTACTTTACTTCACCACTTACTTTAATTATGTTACCTTACTAACCTCATCTTTTACCATGATGTGACATCAATATTTATTTTACTTTACCACAAATGTAAATAAATATGCATTGACCTAAATGCGACATATAATCCCTTCACCATGTTTAGATGAAAAAATAGTGTGGTAAAGTAAAGTCTAGCTGACGCTTTTTTACCATAAATTTTATCAAAAGTCACTTTTTTTTTACCATATATACTATGGTAAAGTGTGAAAAAGTAAAGTCAAACAAAAAGAAACTATTTTACCACTCTCTTACTTCACCATATAGTTTATCTCACCTTTATCGTGATGTGATATTTACCTTTACTTTACCATACATGCAAACACATACATCATGATAGATTTGGTGGAGTTCTTTACTTTACTCTACTGCTTTGTAAACCTTATTTTCAAAGATCTTTATATTGTAGAAAGTTTTCTACAAGGGAGAGTTGCAGGAAAGAGTTTTGAGGTTTTTAAAAGAAAATGATCTTTTCTTCAAAAAAAGTTTTGGGTTACCAAACACACAAGATTTTCTTCTTTATGAAAGACTATATTCTATAAAATATTACTTTCTTGTGCATCCAAACCGGCACTATTTCTTAGCCTCTTTAATGTAATGGCATTGCAAAAAAAACACAATCTTAGAGAAATTCAACGACATTCAAACATTTAGAATCTAATGTTCTCATCTTTTGAAATGTTGTGGAGGCTTTCTGTCAAATATCTCTACAGGCAACCCATTAGAGAGAAATCATCCAAGAAACATGAAGTGATCTAATACATTACTAGCAAAACATGCCCGCGCTTAACACGGGCAATGTAATTTATAATATTAAAAAGAATATAATTTTTAAATAATATTTAGTTTAGATTATATTGAGATGGTAAAAATTACAATCAAAATTAAAAAAATATAAGAAGGTACGATGTAGCAGTCTACTTCATATCTCTGACAATCATGTTGTGGGGTCAATTTAGGTAAATCTCACTGTAGATGAAGGGATTGCTTTGAATTTGAAGAAATAAACCCATACCCAAAACTTGTAAAAAAAAAAACCTCCCAATAATTCTTGCATAATCCAAACTCTTTAATCTCAGGGCCATAATTGATATTTTAAAATTTTAAATTCACCTGAAGAAGGTTAACATAAGTGAACTCTCAATGTAAATCTAAATTGGAGCTCCATTTTCGTAATCTAAAATTGAAATTGAGATCCAAATTCTCAATCAATTACGAAATTGGACTCCAATTTCAGACTTGTAGACTTGAGAGTTTGAGTTTAAGGTGGATACGTAAGAGAGTTCTTGAAAGTTTGGGTTTGAGATGGATAAAATTGAGAGTTTGGGTTTGAGTTGGATAAGTCACTTGAATTGATTTGATTGATAGAGTTTATCTCTTGAAATTGATTTGAGATCCAATTTCTCAAATTGATTTGAGATTAGAGTCCAATTTTGCAATCGATTGTGAAATCGGACTCCAATTTCGAAATCGATGCCTACGTCGAGGAAAATCCTAAATATTTGTAAAACAAGTCAGATATGCTAGAACTAACACATAAATGAGCCAAGCCGAGCTGAGCTTGACCAAGCCCGGGCCAAATCCTGTATGATCAGCTCGAGCCACCATTGAGTAGCCTAGCTTGAGCCAGCTTGATTACAAAAGTGAAATATAAACAAATATGCCTTGACCTACATATACGTAAGATTACATGTATTGTTGTATTATGTAATTATATATCAACATGTATAGTAATATTAATTATAAAATATGATATCTCTAAAAAAATATATAGAAATTCAACAAGCCTACCCAAGTGTGAGCTCAACCAAACCACTTTTTTTTTTTTTATGCTAACGGAGGGTTCCCAACCCTTTGGGTGAGACTATTCCCTCCGGGCCCAGAGAGAAGTCAGGTAAAACCCCTGTAGCCCTTAAGTACTGGTAGCACAAGTGGACTCAATCTTCGATTCTTGAAGAGGGGGGAATCGGGGGTTGATACCAAGATCTTTAGCTCCGGAAGAGGAAGAAACCGTGGTCCTAATCACTTGGCCAACCCCTTGGGGTTTGCTCAACCAAGCCTTTAACAAGCTCGGTTGTGACAATCAAACTTAACTTGATTCACACATGAGGAGAGCTAACCCTTGGGCCTCGTCAACCAAAGTTAGCTCAGCTCATTGGAAAGATGGAAATATCTACTAATGATGAAATCATAATGGGAACTGAAGATAAATCCATTCATGGTTATTTATTTGTAAAAAAACTAGTCTCCAAAACCTGCTTTATTTTACATTTTAGTGGATCCAACTCATTAAGGTGTGGTCTTCATTTACTCATGACTTTGAGTGATTAGAGAAATCTTGTGTTAGGTCTAACAGTGGTTTTGACTTAGAGATATCTTTTTTTTTCTTTTCTTTTGGGTAAAGTTTGAGAAATCTTGTGTTAAATGAGTGAAACTCCACACCGAGTCCCATCTATTAAAATTCCGAGTTACTCAAAATAAAAGCTCTCCAATTATATAGAGTATCCCATAATTTTATTCAAATAAGAGTTGGTCCCACAATAAGATTGACCGTTTCAATAAAAAAAATGAGATTAACACCAACTATGCATTATTAAGCATCATGTTCTTTATTGAATAGTTAATATTGTGCCGGGACCAATTTTTATTAGAGCAAAGTTTGGGAATACTCAAATATAAGGGGAGGAATTTCATTATGAGGGGCTTGGATCTTCAATGGGTGGACCTCACCATGCGTTTCATTCCTTTAACTTAGGTTTTCTCTAAGTCAAGCCTCATAGGATCCAGGCTCAAAGATAGAAGCCCAAGTGGAAATTGGCGGACCTTAAGCTCCCCATGATCCCTTCTGAATGTAAAAGTCTAGGCACCCCGACTGGGACCCCGGGCCCCTTGGATCCCAGCCTCCCCTGGGATCCAACCGACCCCAGGGACGGGGCACCCCAGTTGGGGTGTGTAGCTCTTCTCCTTCTGAATTGAGGCTTGAGCTTAGCCTAGCAATTTGGGTTTCCTTTGGGCTCGGCTTGGGCTAGCCGACATGCAATTTGGGCTGAGCTTGGGGTTTAAAAAAAAAAAAACAGAAAAAAACAGTGCACTAAAGATATGTATCACACAAATTGGTCCCATCCACATGTCACTTGCACCATTTTCAAAAGATTCGTGTCATGCATCTTGATGGGTGTGTGGAAATCAGAAATCAGAAATCAGAAATCAGGAGGAGGAATCTACAGCTAGCCCGTTCCAATGAGGCACCCTCCATCATAGTTGGGGTTGTGTCTTTCAACGATGAGATCACTCGTCAGGACAGTGAGGCCCACCCTAATGTTATTCTGCATAATATGTGCAAGTGCAATACTACTGCTATGTACAACATTTCCTGAAAAAGGTTCTGTTTGGAGGAATTTCAAACCGGGATTCCATTCCATGCGTTAAAAGTTTCAAAGATGGAGCTCGTCGAACCATATATTCCTTTCGTTTATTTTAATGTTGGGCATGCTTGTGTACAACCGCAGTGCCGTAGGAAAATCGAATTTGGACTTCGTATTGGCTTTGTGGAATAATGAAACACTCGATTGCATTTTTATTTTTATTTTTATTTTTTTTCTGTTTTTTCGTTAATGATGTAATGTAGAAAGTGTTTTTCACCTTTTATGCTATTTTTTTCAAAAATATATATTTATACAATATTACATATGTAAATGAGTCCAAACAAGCTTGTATACCCATAAATTTCTTATGTTCTTAAGGTAGGGGTAGGGGTCTAAGATTGGCTGGGCTGCCTAGGCCCGTCATGGCCCGGCACACCGGTCAACATGCCGTGGCCTACCCTGACACGTTGACCGGCGCGGCATGGCCAGTAGTGGATAGGTCTTGATGGACCAAGGTGATGACACCTGTGACACGGCACGTACGTCTTGGCCAGTCGAATTGAACGGGTTGTATTGTGCCAAGGTGCCGGGCCCAGCCTGGCGGTCGTCCCCTTCCCCAGCAGTCCAAAAATGGTTAGGGTGTTTTATGACAATTTCATCCCACCCCACTCCCAAAAAAAAAAAAAAAAAAAAAAAAAAAAAAAAAAAAAAAGGGGATCAAGTAAGGGATAATTTGTGTCATTTTAACACTTATTAGATTTATAAAGATCCGAATTTCCATCTTTTCTCAACACTCATCTATAGTATCTCTAAACTCTCCTTTTCGCTCTATAGATTTTTCTAAGCTCTTTATAAGGGCACCAAAAGCTTTCTCTATACTCTCAAAAGGTAAATGATTTTATTAGTTTGTGAGAGACCAATGCTTCTCTCTCTCTCTCTCTCTCTCTAGGAACTTCTATATAGCTCTCTAATTCTAATTAATTTATATTCAAGGAATATAAAATATTTAAATTTGTAAATAAGCATCAATGTTTGTTTGTGTATTTATTTTAATATTTCAACTTTATTTCAAATTGAAAACCCTAAAATTCCATAAATTTCCTTTTAATTTATATAAAAGACTAAAATATATAAAAATAAAAGGGGTCAGTCGGCCGACTCAGTACGGCTCGACAATTGTCGTGCCATGGGCCGTGCTGAGCCGACTGCTTGCTACGGCATGAATTCACGAGCCGGCCAAATAACAATTTGTATTACCCATTTGACACCTCCAATGTAGGGCATGCTTGTGTACAACCGTGGAAATCCACTCCCACTGAGTAGGAATATCCAACTCGACCTAAGGAATTGGCGTGCCGCAGAATCGTGAAACACTCAATTAATATGTTTTGCTTTTTTTTTTTTTTCTTACTATATGTAATGCAGAGGAAATTTTCCACTTTCCACACTATTTTTAAAACACTCAGCACAAAATATTAGATATGCAAATACATGCAAACAAACGAGGCTTGATGCAATAATGTCTACCCTAAGACCTGGCCCACTTGGTAGCCGAAAATTAAAAAACACTGTTCACGTGCACGGCATATTGGAATCTTTGGCTTTGATGTGATAGTAGTCTGGGTAGAGATTGAACACTCACCCAAGACGAAATAGGCACTGTGGGTGGACCACAGACAAAGACAAAAAGAGGCTGCAAAGTATATCTTGTCCCTTTCACAGGGACGATGTGATGTAGAAGCTGGTGTCGTCTTTCTCAAAAGAAAATATTAAACAAAAGATTCGTATCCTCTTCGCCTGATGCGGATCTTCTTTGCCAATGTTGTTGGAATTCATTTCCTATACTAAAAAGTAGGTAAGATTATCCAGCTTGGTCTCATCTCACAATACATGCTAATTTGGGCCCGTTTGGTAATCAAATCGGGCTTGGATTAAGTGGCAGAAAGCCCAAAGTCCAGCTTGGTCCAACTAATGAGTGCTTGTAATTTAGTGCATTTTATTTAGAAAATTGTTAGAAAGCCCAATTCGACCCTGCTCAATCTGACGACTAAATGGGTGGGCTTCGGCCTGACTTTTACAACAGTATTGGGTTTGGGCCAAGGACAAACTTATGTTTCTAAAGTGAGGTCAGACCATGATTATGCCTCAACCTGCCCCATGAACACCCCCTACGCAAAACACACCGTCTATTTGGTGACAAGAGACCTCACTTAACCTAGCAGTGCTAGAAATATTGAGAGAGAGAGAGAGATTTGTTTTTAAACTACATTCTTCCACCCTAAAATAGGGTTAACCAATTACCGACCCATAGCCCATGCTATACACCTTCCTCCATGAAGTTATATTCATCTCAATTTGACGTGGATTATTATTCACCCTTGAATTAGATTGTTAAATGAATAGACTTATAAGCTCCTTAATCGTTTTGGCCTTTTATTTAACGGTTAACATAATGGAAAAAATCTTTGTTAGGCCCACCTTATGACCCATCCAAGTGGACCATAAAACAAATGCCCCTAACAGTCATTAATTCCAAGTCTAACACCCAACCAAATGAACTAGACCGTCAGTATAACTATGTACTCGTTTTGAACAGTGAGAATTTGTCAATCATTGATCAAGTAATTTGGACGATGATTCAAACCTCCATCACCATGTACACACATAAGGAGGGAAGGTATCTTTCCATCTTCCTTGATCAGATCCCCAAGTAGAACCTATTTAAACTCACCTTATCGTGAGCATGCACCGATACTCAATTGAAAGGAGCCCTACGATAATATAATTGAATCATGTTAAGGTTTGCCAAAACTGCTAATACAGTATGCCCTCTCAATTCTCTCATCCTTCAACCATATACCTACTTGAACCGCGTTTTGGTAGACCGTAGACCCCTTTGTTCTTTATTAAACACCTCTTCACGTGCGTACGTGTTTTTTATATTTGAGTACTGCATGAAACAGGGATGGTTAACAGAAGAAAAACAGATGACCATGACCCGTGACCGAACTCTTTCGCACCAAGTCACATCACAGTGGAGCCCACTTCGTGAGTACTTAGTTTGAAATATTCTCCACATGCAGTGTCCAATACAGACATCTTGAAGTGCCCATGTGGAAATATGCACAAGTTGCACTGCACTGCCCCGAAGGTATTGAAATCTCCTTTTACCTATGGTTGGAACTAATCCATTCATGTATTTTTGTTCTAGGGGGTCAGAACTTTGAATGTGTATAGGTGTGGCACGTCGTTTTGTGATCGAGTGTATCCGTTACGATTACGAAGCCCAACTTGAACAAATTATTTAATGTCATAAAGATTGATGGGGAGGTACATTTCCCCAAGTAAGATGTTACAGTTTCAAGCAGCAATTGCACATGTCCAACATACAGAATAATTGCCAATCTCTGCCTCGTCAAGTTGGTTGGAAACTATGGTTTAGACGGTTATAAAACATGCGTCATGCATTCGAGATATGACACCAACAAACAAAAAACATACAAAATAATTTATAAAAGTTTTCCTTTTCTTTCCTTTTCTTTGCAAATAGTTTTCCTCTCAGAAAAACAAATAAATAAAGTATTTGTTGTACTCATTCATAAGAAGAATAGTCCATAAGATGCTAATGGCTTTAGGCCTATCAGTTAATGTAATGAGAGTTATAAGATTAATTCTAAAGTCATAGCTAACAGTTTTGGAGAAATTCTTGATAAAGTTATTAGTCCTATCAAAGTGTCTTTGTTAAAAGAATAATGATTTCGGATGATTATATACTAGCCCATGAAGTTTACACTCTTTTAAGAGGAAAATGAAAAATAAAACTTTGATCCATAGAATAGATATGGCCACAACCTGTGACAAATTGGAATAGAACTTTTTGGAAAAAGTGTTGATGTCTTTTGGTTTCCATAATAAATTTATTTTTCTAATCGAAGAATTCTCCTACTTATTCTTTTTTTAAATGGACACCCATATGAAAGCCTTACTCTTTCGCAAGGCCTAAAATAAGGAAACCTGTTATTCCCTTATCTATTTATTATGGCCATGGAGGTTTTCTCAGAAGAGGAAGATGAGTTAGAGTATCTAGGAGAGGTCCTAGTATGTCACACCTATTTTTTTTTGTGTTGACGATAGTTTCATCTTTTGTAATGCCACTATAAGGGAAGTTAGAGAGATCAGGGATATTCTCAATGTCTATTGTATGATTTCGAGATAGATGGTAAATTTCTATAAAATGACTGCTTACTGTATATAAATTTCTATTATAGTAATGGAGCGTGTCACTCCATATATAAAAATCTTCTATCCTCAGTGTTAGAATGATAAATGAGAGTGACAAGTATCTGGAAAACCCAATTCTATATATAAAAATCTTCCATCCTTAGTGTTAGAATGATAAATGAGAGTGAAAAGTATCTGGAAAACCCAATTCTTTTCAAGAGAAACAAGAGTCTTTGTTTTGATTTTCTTATCTAAAAAGTTAAGAAAAAAAAATCCAGTCATGACAAGCCAATGAATTATCTCAAATCGGGAGAAATACCTTAGTTAAATCCATCGTTTCTTTTTAAACCTATTAAGCTACCTAATATGACTTTAGATTTCTTAAATGAAATGATGAGAAAGCTTTGGTGAGGGGGACATCTTTGATAAAACGGCACGAAGTTGCCTCTTCAAAGGAGGCCGAAGCAAGAGCGGTCTTATATCCATTGTAGAAGGCAAGAAAGAATGGCTTTGTCAAACTTCATGTTATTTTGGATGTGCAGAAAGTGGTGTTAGCGCACTAAAGGGCAATTATGACTGGTCCATTACCCCAATCATTTCAGGCATTAAAGCTTTTGCTGCTTGGTTTTGTTGTGTACATTTTAACTATATTCCTAAAACATTAAATGGCTTGGCACATAGGCTGGCCAAGTTTGGTTACTCTTCTAGACAGGATGTAGATTGAGGTTTAGCTTCTAACATCCTTTTTGCTAGGTGCTGGGTCCTTTTTAGTCTTTTTGTTGTTGTCTTCTTGGTTGTGTGCTTTTCCTCTGTTAATGATATTTCCTTTCTACCAAAAAAAAAACCACCATACAAGCTACCATCCTTGGATCATGGCTCAAAAATCCCAAAACCGATAACAATTCAAATGAAATAAAATGTTTCAGACATTTGTTTGTTAATCTAGTGATCATTGTTTAATCAAAACAGCTAGAATTAGTGTGCATTGTGTAGATCAAATAGAAGGGATCAGTTTGGATATATACAGATTTAAATATTTCTAGAATAAAGTATTACATAATAAAATTAATAGTTAATAGTATTATATTATTGTCATTTGGCAATTTCTTGAGAATGTAACAAGTTTTAAACTGAGTTGTGTGGTTGTTGATGCATGTTTTAAAATAAATGTTAAAAAAAAAAAGCTTCAAAGATGACAAAAGCATTTTAAAGTTCTTGATTATATTAGAGTTCATTATCATATAAATATATATGCACTCATACAACACTTTATTTGTACGTAGCTTTTCTCTTCAAATCCTTCAATAAGGCTCACCTTTCTAAATTACTCCAGGTCACTTTCTGACATTGTTTCATAATTAAGAAAAATATCACTTTAGTTAGTGTTATGCCCCGCACAATAAGATATTGATCATACCTACAGCATGTATTAAGTAGGAGAATCCCCTCCTACTTTAAAAAAAAGAAGAAGAGTAGAACCCTCTCTTTAGCTCACATGAACAAGAGCTTTCCATGCACTCGCACGTGTGGGTGCTCCTGTCGGCCTATCCAAGTTGACCATATAATGGGAAACCCCCTGTGTATATATTCACTAGTCTTGAGCTTTGGCATCTATCTGAATAGATTGGGCCATTGGAGCGACAGTGCACTCATTTTGGACAATAAAAACTTTATTGACCGTTGATCTCAAGGGTTTAGGATGAGCATTTGAGCCTTTCTCACTATACACAGGTAGGTAGGGGGAGATATTTTGAGCCCTTGGTCCCGTCCCCAAGTGGGACTCCACTCTTGCGAGAGGACCAGAACCTCTAGGGGGGGGGGGGGGGAGGGGGAGGGGGCGGGTGCGGGGTGTGTCGGTCATTAAAATAAGGAAAAACAAAATAAAATGGTGGGAACAATTGAGATTGGAGTAACATATAAATAGGAGGACACCGGCATTACTATCATCAGGGTCATATTCAACATCACCACCACGACCACTGCCGCCGCCGCCATCATCACGGGGCATTGTAAAAAAATGCTTTAAATTTTCATGAAACTAAAGGTTTTTTTTAATTATTATTATTTTTTCAATTTAGGGGGGCCAGGCCCCCGACTCTGCCACCATGGCCGCTGCCAGGCCACTATCACCACCACCACCACCATTGTTACCATCATCACCAATACCCTTACCACCATAGTATCTCTTCAATATTATTCTCTAATAGGACGTAGATAATATGCATTCTCAAATAATTTAAACAAAATTCTCATGAAACCCAAAAGAATTTATAGTGTCTTCAGTAAAATCCTACTTCATCCTATTGTAACCTTTTGTCATGCCTAACTATAATTTCAAGCCTTTCAACTATTTTTTGTTCTTTGTCTGAAAATAGTGCAGACTTTCAAGAGCAATTACATATTTATTAGTGATATATCTTTCTTTCAAGAAGGTGCTTTGAAAAGGGCCAATAATTTATCAAGAAACACAGGTGATTATTACTTGTAAAAACCATTAGTATTCAAGTTTCTCTTAATTATAATCAAAAGAACAAGTCATTTTTACTCCATACTGAAAGTCCAGAACCAAACCCGGGGGGGGGGGGGGGGGGGGGGGGGGTACACTCAATTCCAATGCCCAATTCTTCTTTAAACCAATATCAATTATGTTTTGATAGTTCATTAACTTGATTATTGATTAAAGGTCTAATATCAAGTAAAGAACTCATGAATACAATCAAAGTTGACATTGATAAGAAAATAATAAATTTAAGCACATCATCCACACAATCACCATAACAAGGAAATTTATAGTGGTTCGGCCAATCATGCCTACATCCACTCCCGGTATTTCTACCGGTGTTCCATTATCAATTTTAAGGTTTAGGCCCACCTCCAACCTTACAACACAAATGCTTTTTACTCAAGGCTAAGCATTAATCTATACAACCTCATATGCTTTTCAATAGGCTAAGAATAAACCTTTACAACACGTTTTTTAATCTAAAAAATTATGTCTAAACAAGCATACTATGAGATGCAAGTGAATACACATAAATGCCTCTTGACATAGGCTGATATGAAGGTGATAATTAAACTAAGACACATGCATGATAAATACAAAGATCAATAAATGATGCATATGCCTTTAAATCTACTTCTATCTCTTTTGAAAATCAAAGCTCATAAATGATATAAGATAGAATGACTACACATGTTAAAGAAAACAATAAATGTCTAACATGTGAGTTTTCTTAATCAAATGATGAAGGTAAAATGATAAACATATTTTAAAATCAAATCATGTTTAAACACTCAACATTTGAACACTTTTAGTCATGCATTTTAAGAAATCAAAGATCTAAAGACAAGCATGAATAAAATAAAGATAAGAGGAGCAAACCCATTCAAGAATCAAAGGTTTGATAAGTTGATTTGCCCTCCTAACTTCCCTCTAGCCTAGCATGGATGTCCCACCTTCCTTGGCCCTCAAAAGTCTCAAAAGCGTTGGCACAAATCCCAAGGAAGAGTTCATTTTATAGAGAAAAAAGATTCCAACGGAACTATTGTCGGTCGACCGACAAACAGGGTTCGGTCGACCGACATCCAACGGTCAAATTCCAACAGTCATATTTTCGAAATTTGGAGACCGTTGTAAAGGTGTCGGTGCATCGAACAGAAGCTCGGTTGACCGACAACTGACCGACGTTCCTTGATCCACTGTTATTGCATTCTGTAATTGGAACCGACAACTGACCGACAAGAGCTCGGCTGACCGACCATCCCTGAAATTTTTAAAGACTTAAAAAAGATTTTAAAATGGAGTTTTAGGTTTTGGAGAAGTGGGCTAGACTAAGGACTAACATGTTTGATAAAAATAGTTTTTAAAGTACAAATCAAAACAAGTTTGAGCATGCTTTTTACTAAAGAAATTTTAGATGCTAAGATTAGAAACAAGTGATGTATGAAGATTCCAATAAAGAAGTATGTGAGAACAAGCTTATGAAAATGCATGTATCCAATCTAATTGTAAACTAATGAAAACCCTAACAATCCCCCCCTTTGCAATTTGATGGCAACTCTGAAGCTTGACTCTATCTTCTTCCTTCAATGAAACTTGGATATCTTCGACTTAAGGAGCTTTGGATATTAAGGAGCATTTAGATTTTCTTTGCAGGAGCAATGAAGCAATTATCTATATCTTTGCTCCCCCTCAACATGTGCCATGAAACTTTCTCTTCACTAGTTAGAAGATCGTAGTACTTCTCCCCCTCAATCAAGGCCAGAGATGAAATGATATTTGCCAATTTGTCGATATCTCTCCCCCTTTGACATCTAATTGCAAAGAATTTAGCCCTGTTTTTAAATAGGAAGACAAACATTGTTAGTAGCACCTGTTTATAATACATGATAAAAGTGATATGCATGTACATGTGTTTTGAACTGCAAGGAATTAATGATCAGGGCAAGAGCCAATGCCCAATTGATGTCTCAAATGAATAAAACGTTCATTTCCAAGGGGTTTTGTAAAGAAATCAGCCAATTGAGCATCAATGAGAACAAAAAGTAACTCTATTGTGCCTTGATCAGCATGATCACGCAGCAAATGATATCGAATGTCAATATGCTTGGTGCGTGAATGTTGCACAAGATTTTTGGAGATACTAATGGCACTAGAGTTATCACACATGATAGGCATACATTGTTGTGGAACATTATAATCTAAAAGAGTTTGTTTCATCCACAACAATTGAGCACAACAACTTCCTGCAGCTATGTATTCAGCTTCTGCAGTAGATAAGGAAACTGAATTCTGTTTTTTACTATGCCAAGTAACTAAACAGTTCCCTATGAAGTAGCAGCAGCCAATGAAGTAGCAGCAGCCACTAGTGCTCTTTCTATCATCTATGGATCCTGCCCAATCAGCATCACCGTATCCAATCAATTGTAATGTTGAATCACTAGGATACCAAATACCATAATTAGTAGTCCCATGAATATATTTGATGATACGTTTGACAACTTTGAGGTGAGATTCACGATGATCAGATTGGTACCTAGCACATATCCCAACACTAAAAGAAATGTCCGGTCTGCTGGCAGTAAGGTAAAGTAGGCTTCCTATCATGCTTCTGTAGAGTTTTTGGTCTACCTTTTTGCCTTGAGGGTCATTAGAAAGTTTAGATGTAGATCCCATGGGATTATAACTAGTCTTGGAGTTTCCTAATCCGAACTTCTTGACAATTTCTAAGGCAAATTTGGACTGACTAAGGAAAATATCATTTTTAGTCTGATTAACCTGAAATCCAAGAAAAAATTGCAGGGGACCGACCAAACTCATCTCAAATGTAGAACTCATTAACTCTGAAAATCCTTGAGCAAGTTTTTCTGAAGTTGATCCAAAGACTATATTATCAACATAAATTTGAGCGACAAGAATGTCTTGATCAATCTTTTTAATAAAGAGAGTTTTGTCAACCTTTCCACAATTAAACTCATTTTCAATCAAATGATTAGTGAGTTTTTCATACCACGCCCATGGTGCTTGTTTTAAACCATAGAGAGCTTTCTTGAGTTTATACACATATTCAGGGTGATGAGGATCTTCAAAGCCTTCTGGTTGTGTTACATACACATCTTCCTCAATTTCACCATTTAGGAAAGCACTCTTAACATCCATTTGAAATAATTTGATTCCCCTACTACTAGCATATGCCAATAAAATTCGTATGGATTCTAAACGAGCTACAGGAGCAAAAGTTTCTTCAAAGTCAACTCCTTCTATTTGAGCATATCCTTTGGCAACTAATCTTGTCTTGTTCCTTATAACATTTCCAGATTCATCTGACTTGTTCTTAAAAATCCACATTGTTCCTATTGGATTTTTTTCGTTAGGTAGAGGAACAAGATCCCAAACATCGTTCTCCTTAAATTGACTTAGTTCTTCCTGCATTGCCTCCATCCATTCGAATTTAGATTCGGCCTCAGAGAAATTCTTGAGCTCGATTTGAGAAACAAAGGAGTAATGAGCACATAAATTTTGAACTTGTCTCCGAGTCATAACCCCACTTTTGATGTTTCCAATAACATTATCCAAGAGATGATTCTTCATTAATCTGGTTGGTATAATAACTGTAGATGGAAGGACATTTTCTTTTTCTTTGGGAATAGATGGTTCAATGGTAATTTCAGCTTCATCGTCGTTTTATAAAGTTTTTCTAATTTGATTTGATTCATCAATAACAACATGAGCTGATTCCATTATGGTCATGGTTCTATGATTGAATACTCTATATGCCTTACTTCTGTCAGAGTAACCTAGAAAAATTCCTTCATCAGACTTAGGCTCAAATTTTTCCAATTGCTTTATATCTCTCAAGATGTAACACTTGCTATCAAATACTTTCAAATACCCCAAATTAGGTTTTCTTCCAAAGTAAAGTTTATAAGGGGTTTTGTTGGTATTTTTAGTTAGAAAGACTCTGTTTATAAGATAACAGGCAGTGTTAACCACTTCAGCCCATAGATTGCGAGATAGATGCTTTTCATTGAGCATAGTCCTAGCCATTTTTTGAATCACTCTATTTCTCCTTTCAACCACTCCATTTTGTTGAGGTGTTTTTGGACCAGAGAATTGGTGATCAATGCCATGAGTATCACAAAATTTGGCAAATTTTTCATTTTCAAACTCACCTCCATGATTATTTCTAATCTTACGAATTTTGCTATCTTTTTCAACTTGAATCTTGTTGCAAATTCTAATGATATTTTCTACGGCTTCTAATTTAGCATGAAGAAAAGCAATCCATCCAAATCGAGAATAATCATCAACCATAACTAGAATAAATTTCTTTCCTCCAATACTCTGCACAGGTGTAGGCCCTATCAAGTCCATATGTATTAGTCACTACAAGAAATTTAGGCTGTTGCGACGAAATCTGATGACGAATTTTTTTTTTTGTCTTAAAAGAACACCCAAAGGGGACGAAATATAAATTTTGTCGTCTGTTTTCATTTTTTTCAAAAGTATAGGAGATGAAAACAAAATTTCGTCTACAAAAATATGGCGCCACCTTGTTTTGTATTGGCGCCAATTATTTTAGCTCATTAGAGACAAAAATTGTTGTCATAAAATATAATTTTTTTTTGCAACGAACGTAATTCGTCACCAATAAGGATAAGTTATGGAAGACGAACATATTTCGTTACCAAAATAAGGCGCCAATTTCATTTGCTTTGGCGCGGATTATTTTAGCTCATTGGAGACGAACATTTATGTCGCAAAATATAATTTGTTTTTGTGACGAACTTAATTCGTCACTAATAAGGATAAGTTAAGGAAGACGAAAATATTTTGTCACTAGAATAAGGTGCCAATTTCATTTGCGGGCGCGAATTATTTTAGCTCATTGGAGACGAAAATATTTGTCACAAAATATAATTTATTTTTGCGACGAACGTAATTCGTCACCAATAAGGATAAGTTATAGACAACGAACATATTTCGTCACCAAAATAAGACGCCAATTTCATTTGCTTTGGTGCGAATTATTTTAGCTCATTGGAGACGAAAATTTTTGTCACAAAATATAATTTGTTTTTGTGACGAACATAATTCGTCACTATTAAGGATAAGTTATGGAAAACGAAAATATTTAGTCACCAAAATAAGGCGCCAATTTCATTTGCAGTGGCACCAATTTCATTCGCACTTGAGCCTATTCCTCTCTTACAAGTATTGCTTTAGAAAAGCCTTTAAAATGACTAAAATGGGCCCCCCAAGGCCCTAACGTCCATCCCCCCCACCCCCACCCCAATCCAACGCCCCTTTTCCAAAACCCATTTCCCCCTTTGTCCCTCCATCTATCCCGGTCTCTTTTTTGCAAAACCATTTTCCCCCTTTTCCAAAACCCTTTTCCAGAAGATGAGAGAAGAACCATTTTCCCCATTTTCCAAAACCCTTTTCCAACATCTTCCACCCATCGTCTCAAGCAGCAGCCCCATGGCCCATTATTGGCCCCCATCAATCATCATCACCCTCCATCAACACACGCAGTGCAGACCCATCCCTGATCAGTGATCCCTCTTATCTCTACTTCTCTCAGTCTCTCTCGCCTTGAATTCCCAGACGCATCCACCATCACCAATCACCATCATCTGTGCCCATCATCCTCCATCCAGGAGTCTGCCACCGCCAGGTACACCTACCTCTCTCAGTCTCTGCTACTGTGAGAACTTGGTTCGGGCGGTACCCTTAACCACAGGGAGAAGCATGTCAACCACGAGCTTCAAACGATGAGTCTCCGTTAGCCCGCATCAGAAATATCCAAGTCCTGACCTTGGGCTTATAAGTCAAACCTCGTATTAACTTAGCATGAGGCTTTTTAAAACCATGCGTCCCCGGAAATCGTAAGAACTCTGAAGTTAAGCGTGCTCGGGCAGGAGCAGTATTAGGATGGGTGACCTCCTGGGAAGTCCTCGCGCGTGCACGTGGGCCAAAGCGGACAATTTCATACTGAGTTGGGCGGGGCTGTGATAGTTGGTATTAGAGCCGATGACGACTCTATTTCTAGTGGGGGAGAATGTCAGATATTGGTTCGGGTGGTACCCTTAACAACTGGGCGTAGTGTGTCAATCACGAGCTTCAAACGGCGAGTCTACGATAGCCCATATCGGAAATATCCAAGTCCTGACCATGAGCTTATAAGTTAAACCTCGTATTAACTTAGCATGAGGCTTTTTAAAACCGTGCGGCCCCGGAATTCGTAAGAACTCCGAAGTTAAGCTTGCTCGGGCGGGAGCAGTACTATGGTGAGTGACCTCCTAGGCAGTCCTCGCACGTACACGTGGGCCAAAGCGGACAATTTCATGCTAAGTTGGGCGAGGCTGTGATAGTTGGCATCAGAGCCGATGACGGCTCTATTTCTAGTGGGGGAGAATGTGAGATCTTGGTCCGGGCGGTACTCTTAATCACGGGGCGTAGCGTGTCAACCACCGGCTTCAAACGATGAGTTTCCGTTAGCCCGCATCGGAAATATCCAAGTCTTGACCATGGATTATAAGTCAAACCCCGTATTAACTTAGCATGATGTCTTCTAAAATCATGCGGCTCTAAAAATCGTAAGAACTCCGAAGTTAAGCGTGCTCGAGAAGGAGCAGTCCTAGGATGGGTGACCTCTTGGGAAGTCCTTGAGTTGGACGGAGTAATTACGACAAGATTTTTTTGTCTCTATTTCTTATATTTATGACAAAATATTTTTGTCTCTAATTTCTTCCTTTAATGACAAAATATTTTGTCACTAATTACTTACAAGTATGTTTCCAACATAGTGTATTGGAGACAAAAAAAAAATCGTCACAAATTTATCTTTTTCAATGACGAAATTTTTTTTCGTCACCAATACCTTTTAGCGACAAGGCTTTGGCAACGAAACGGGTGACGAAAATTTTTCGTCTCAATTAGTTTTGGTGACGAAATATGTACATTTTGGGACAAATTTGTGTCGTCCTTAAACCCCAAATTTCTTGTAGTGAATTCAAGAGGACGCAAGGATGATATATCCTTTAAACCTTTGAAGTTTTTCTTAATTCGTTTCCCTAGTTGACAGGCTTTACAGATATCAGATTTTTCATCACTCAACTTAGGAATTCCTCTCACAATTTCATTCTTCGATAAGATCCTCATTAGCTTGAAGTTTATGTGGCCCAACCTTTGATGCCATAGGTAATTTTCTTGATCTTTTGTTATCAAGCACCTAGACTCATTTTCATCACGTTCTTCTATAATATAGATGTTTCCTTTAGTTCTAGAGCCAGTAAGAATGACTTAATTGGATTTATCATCAACAACTTTGCAAGATTGACTATAAAAAATAACATTGTTTCCTTTGTCACAAAGTTGACTTATGCTAAGAAGATTATGCTTCAATCCTTCCACTAGAAAAACATCATTTAAGTTTGGCATTTGATCTCGTTTAACACATCCTTTGCCAATGATTTGAGCTTTACTGTTATCTCCAAAAGATACATTTCCTCCATCATAATCCACAATCAAGCTGAATTTAGATCGGTCTCCTGTCATATGTTTGGAACAACCACTATCTAAAAACCAAGTAGGATTCTCCTTAGCTTTCAAGGTAGTTTGAGCAAAAATGCTCTTAAAAGTTCTATCTTTAATAATCCAACTAGACAAAGGAGATTTAAGGGGAATGATCTTGGGACTAAACTTAAAAAGCACTCTAGTGGAATTTTCTAAGGACATTCTAATTTTGTATGGGCAATTATGAACTAAATGTCCACTACGATTGCAAATGTGGCAAGTCCATCTAGAAGTATAGTTTTTCTCATCCATAGGTTTATGAAAGGTCCTAGTGAAATTTTGAAAGTAATTTTTGGTTTTGCTAGAGGAACCTTCAAAACCTAACTCATTCTTGTCTCCCAAAATTTTATGCATATACCTAACATTTGTTAAAACTTGTCAATACCTAATGTGAATTTATCAACAACAAATTTTCCTTTAGTGAGCTTCATTTGAAGGGAGTTTGTTTCAAGTCGACTAGATTGAAGTTTGGATTGTAAATTATGAATTTCCTTTTGAGCATGAGCAAGATTCTCATTTAATGTAGTCATCTTGTGTTCTAAAGTTCTTCTTTCATCTTTCATAATAATAACAAGCCTTTTGGTTTATTCTTTTAAGATTTTGTTTTTCTTAATCAAGATTTCCCAATTTTCATATAGTTCATCATAGGCTTATTGAATTCCATTAATTTCATCATTCAGTTGCTCTTTCCCTAATGTTTCATCTATTAAACTATTATGCTCATTGTCTTCTTCAATAGATATAAAGAGAAGCTAATTAGGGGAATTTTCATCTTCATCATTTTGAGATTCATTATGATCACTACCTTCATCTTCTTCATCCCACATTGTGTTTAAAACTTTTTTACCTTTCCTATCTCCCTTTTCCGATTCTTTGGGGGTAGAGCAATTTTGAACAATGTGACCAAACCCCTTGCAATTGTAACATTGAACATCCTTTTTAAGGGATCATTTGGAATTTCTTTGGAATCTAGGACTTTTAGATTCATCTGAATTTCTATTACTCTTGTTGTTTCTAAAGAATTTTTTAAATTTTTTAATAAACAAGGCATTGTCATCATGACTCTCATTTTCCTTTAATTGAGATGAAAAGGCTACTCCTTTCTTTTTGCTGGGAACTTCTAGATCTAGTTCATAGGTAAGGAGATTTTCTCTTAGCTCTTCAAGTTTAATTTTGTCAACATTTTTGCTTTCCGCTATGGCTACAATCTTGGGTTTGAACATTTTAGGAAGAGATCTTAAGATTTTCCTCACAGCCTTGGACTCATCCATTTTCTCTCCTAGACCTATAAGAGAGTTGACAATCTCCATGAATTTAGAATAGAATTCATCAAATGTTTCTTCATTGAGCATCTTGATATCTACAAATTTAGATGTCAACATTTGAATTTTAGTTATCTTGACTTGATCCGTTCCTTCATGAGTAGTCTCTAAGGTATTCCAAACTTCCTTAACCGTTTTGCAATTGACTATTCTATTAAACTCCTCTTGAGATAAGGCACAATACAAAGAATTCTTTGCTTTAGCATTTAAATTAGCCCTATCCTTTTCTCCTTGAGTCCATTCTCTCTTAGGCTTTGGTTTAATGGAGATGACATATCCTTCCATGTCTTGCTCAATGATAGTAGGAGGATGATAGCCTTCTTCTATGATATTCCAAACATCTAAGTTTTGAGATTCTAAGAACACTTGCATTCTAATTTTCCAGTAGCGATAATGTGTTCCATTAAATAAGGGTGGTCTATTTGTAGCATTTCCTTCTCCCAAATGAGTTTGCATAATGGCAACTAATGAAAACACTCTAGGATTCTCTCAAGGTTAGTTAGACCTAGACAAGAGCACCTAGGCTTTGATACCAAATGAAAATCCAGAACTGAACCCTAGAGGGGTGGGGGGTGTTGAATAGGGTACACTCAATTCCAATGCCCAATTTTTCTTTAAACCAATATCAATTATGTTTTGATAGTTCATTAACTTGATTATTGATTAAAGGTCTAATACCAAGTAAAGAACTCATGAATACAATCAAAGTTGACATTGATAAGAAAAGAATAAATTTAAGCGCATCATCCACACAATCACCATAACAAGAAAATTTATAGTGGTTCGGCCAATCCTGCCTACATCTACTTCCGGTATTTCTATCGATGTTCCATTATCAATTTTAAGGTTTAGGTTCACCACCAACCTTACAACACAAACGCCTTTTACTCAAGGCTAAGCATTAACCTATACAACCTCATATTCTTTTCAATAGGCTAAGCATAAACCTTTACAACAAGTTTTTTAATCTAAAAAACTATGCCTAAACAAGCATACTATGAGATGCAAGTGAATACATATAAATGCCTCTTGACATAGGCTGATATGAAGGTGATAATTAAACTAAGACACATGCATGATAAATACAAAGATCAATAAATGATGCATATGCCTTTAAATCTACTTCTATCTCTTTTGAAAATCAAAGCTCATAAATGATATGAGATAGAATGGCTACACACGTTAAAGAAAACAATAAATGTCTAACATGTGAGTTTTCTTAATCAAATGATGAAGGTAAAATGATAAACATATTTTAAAATCAAATCATGTTTAAACACTCAACATTTGAACACTTTTAATCATGCCTTTTAAGAAATCAAAGATCTAAAGACAAGCATGAATAAAATAAAGATAAGAGGAGCAAACCTATTCAAGAATCAAAGGTTTGACAAGTTGATTTGCCCTCCTAGCTTCCCTCTAGCCTAGCATGGATGTCCCACCTTCCTTGGCCCTCAAAAGTCTCAAAAGCGTTGGCACAAATCCCAAGGAAGAGTTCATTTTATAGAGAAAAAAATGTTCCAACGGAACTATTGTCAGCCGACCGACAAACAGGGTTCGGTCGACCGACATCCAACGGTCAAATTCCAATAGTCATATTTTCGAAATTTGGAGACTATTGTAAAGGTGTCGGTGCACCGAACAGAAGTTCGGTTGACCGACAGCTGACCGACACTCGACCGACAAGCTGACCGACGTTCCTTGATGCACTATTATTACATTCTGGAATTGGAACCGACAACTGACCGACAAGAGCTCTGCTGACCGACCATCCCTGAAATTTTTAAAGACTTAAAAAATATTTTAAAATGGAGTTTTAAGTTTTGGAGAAGTGGGCTAGACTAAGGACTAATATGTTTGATGAAAATAGTTTTTAAAGAGCAAATCAAAACATGTTTGAGCATGCTTTTTACTAAAGAACTTTTAGCTGCTGAGATTAAAAACAAGTGATGCATGAAGATTCCAATAAAGAAGTATGGGAGAACAAGCTTATGAAAATGCATGTATCCAATATAATTGCAAACTAATAAAAACCCTAACACATACTAATGTTTTCAACTTTCATGATCTAAACTCTCGCACACGCCCTACCCTTATTAACAACAACACTTTTTATTAGATTCTCATCCATTGTTGGATTTAATCTCAATAATAATAGCACTAGTAGAAAGGCTGATAAGACCCAAAAGTATAAGGTGATGATCATTTGACTAGATTGATTTTTGGCCAAATTCCTAAACACACCCTATTTAGATAGTTGGCTAGCTGATCCCTAATCCAGATTATTATTGTTGAGTTCTCTTAATGTGAATGACACATGTATACATAATTTTATTTTATTTTAAATGTCTCACAGACCATATTATTCAAAGATATAGATTAATACTAAAAATCTTTTTAAAACAAACTAGTATATGTTTAGCGCTCATGGACTTGGGATGGAGCGGGAGGTGGGATTGAAAGATCTCACCCAAAATGGCCATTGGAGGGTGCTGGGGGCTTTGATCATCATGGCCCCCACTTGTCCCACAAACAACAAGTTTTAACCATCCAAAACGAGTGCACACGATATTGACAGCCACATTCTCTGATATGGCTGCCCAATGCGGGATCTCTGACTATCGAGAGGGTCCCAATTTCATTCCAGTCAGATTAATCAAGACAAGCCCCACCATGTGTTTTGGAGCATCAGCGGTCAGCTGCGAGAGTCCCGTGTTTACATATATAAATAATATGCATATAGTACGACAATCTTTTAGAAAACTTTCTATATAACTTGAAGAATTGAATATAAAATTACATTTAATGTTCTAAATATAAGAACTTATAATTAATTTCATTACAGTATAAAATAATTTTATCAAAAATAACTTTTAAAACATGCATACCCTCGAATATAAAACTGTAGTCTATATGCTAAGTTGGAAAAGTATATTTAAAAAAAAAATGAAATAATGAGAATTTATCAGAAAAATCACCTAAAATGTAGACTACACCAAACTAGCCCTCTTGGTTTTTGTGTGAAATGTGATCTGCATTGATATCGACCTTCTCTAAAACAGGGAGGGTCAGGTCCTTTAAAACGCGAAAACCCTAGTTTTTCCCTCATCTTCCCCCTCCTCTCTTTCCCAAACCTAATGGGAATTGTAAGTCAAACTAGTCTATTTGCACTTTTCACAAATAATTCTATAAACTTTTAAATATGCAGAGTAAAGTGCCATTGAACTAGAACAATTAATACAACAAGGGAGATTCTACTGCACACAAATTTTTTTTCCCACACAAATTCTTTTTACACACATCACTATAATTTAAAAATTATTTTACATCTTTCCACACACATCAAAAATCCCCAAATTATCCATCTTTCCATTTCCCTCTTTCTTCCCACACAAATCACAACGGGACCTCTCCACATCTCCGGCATTTCGGTCTCTCCAGCATTCCTCCGACATTCCTCCGGCGTTTCCAATCCTCTACGCTATCTCATCTTTCAAAGGTAAATGTTTCTTTCCATCATTATCATTTCATTTCTCTTTCCTATTTATTCTTTACCATTTCATCCACCTTAGATTACCTTTTTTTTTTTTCATAAAAACTTATTATGGGGGATAGATTCGCATTTAATGTAAGCTTTTACAAACAATGGTTGTGTTTTTTCTCGCATTTGGGCTGATTTTAATGTCTCATCGTAGCAGAAATCGTGAATGTTTGGTACTGTACTTCCGAACATACAACATATGTTCGGTAATGTACATCCGAACATGTGCATTCGGTTTAGACCTGAAGGGCAGTACATATCGGGACATGTAACTCGTTGCAAGTGGAGAAAAAATAAAAAAAATGTGGCAAAAATATGAAAAAATAACAAAGAAACGGAGGAAGATGGAATGAAAAAAGGCACCATTTGATAGTTAATTGATTTCTTTCTTCATTGTACTAGAAATTAAGCCTTATAGATAGAATGAAAAAAGATCAAGTACAAGAAGAAAGAAAGATGAAGGAGATGGAGGAAGATGAGTTGCCTAGTAGAAAATGGAGGAAGATGAGTTGCCCAAAACCTTTGTGTACAGGGAAGTGGAGAGTGAGAAGTGGAGGGTGAGATGGGTGGAGAATGAGATAGGGAAGAAGATGAGGCTGTATGTGAAAAGAGAAAATATGTTTTGTGCTTTTGTGGGATAATGGATATTTTGGTCATTTCATAAAGGGGTAAAAATGTAATAAAAAAAAAGACACATTCCTTGTGTTGGACAAGTAAAAATTTGTGTGCCAATAGCAGCACCCATACAACAAACATGCGCGGATGTAAAAAGACCATTATACCATACCTTATCACACACTACTCGTTTAGTCACGCATATCTAACTAACATGCCATCTCTTTTCTACCAATAAAAGAAAAAAAACTAACGTGCCATCTCCTAAAAAGACCATTCCCACATCCTAAAGATTAATGGCCCTTTGAGTCATATTGATTGCAATGGGACCCAAACAGATTAAAACATAGGGGTTCCTATGGGCTACTACTCTTCAAATTACAGATCCATAAATGATTAGTGGAATCAGAAAAATAAACCCTTTTCCATTTACTACTAATACAACTGTGACAATAAATGATTGAACCAATACAGTAGATATCCACAACTGGGTTTTACAGTACATGTTGCATTTTCAACCAGGCAAATCAACAAATCAATTGAAGTGTCCACATGCCCATATTATGACCAAAACCCCAAAACCATCCACATTTCCCCTGTTATTTATCCAACAGAAAATCAAATAATCAAGGCCATTAAAAGCTGAGAGAGAGAGAGGCTCATACAAGGACTAAAGATTAATTTAACATACAAATACGAACCCCAATGGGCAGGAGGAGAAGGGAAAAACTAGGGTTTTTTTTGTGTTTTAAAGGATCCAACATAGGGTCGATATTGTTTTCAATAAAAGAATATAGAAATAAATAAATAAATAATCGGAAGTGGTTCGAAGGAGACCACTTCCTTGTGAGGGTAACTAAGAGGTTCTTTTTGGTAAAGTCAGCATTTGTGGTGATTTTTCAGGTAAAATCCTGTAAAATACTATTCAACAAGAAGTTTCAACATACCCACATGATCATTCCCACATTTCATACTCATATATGGCAAAATTCTTACCCATAAGTTTAATTTGAAATCATATATATCCTAATTGAACAATAAGAAGATTTTTTGGTCTTTTTGTTTCTTTAACCAAATTTTGATGTTAGGTTTTAATCCTTTACCCAACTTATATCTAAATACATCC
Organism: Cinnamomum chago; assembly: GCA_038049695.1. Classification (NCBI taxonomy): domain Eukaryota; kingdom Viridiplantae; phylum Streptophyta; class Magnoliopsida; order Laurales; family Lauraceae; genus Cinnamomum; species Cinnamomum chago. The sequence continues at coordinate 19,528,504 of CP142462.1, read as the reverse complement.
GTATCGCATTTTTATGATTGTAGGTTTTAATCCTTGACCCAACTTATATCTAAATGCATCCCGTATCACATTTTTATGATTGTAGGTTTTAATCCTTGACCCAACTTATATCTAAATGCATCCTGTATCACATTTTTATGATTCTAGGTTTTAATCCTTGACCCAACTTATATCTAAATGCATCCTGTATCGCGTTTTTATTATATGCAAACAACAAAATGACAGCGATCCAAATAAAGATCTTATCCCTGGCCACAAACATGGATCCAGGTGGGCCCTCCAAAACACAAAACCCTGGTCATTTAGATTACCACTCTCTACATAGACTACAACAGTAAAAATTTAGCGCCTATAAAGTAGCAATGGTTCTAAACAGGACAATCACAATCATTGGTCCCAATGAATATGGACAGTAGTTTGATTGTTGGATCTTGATTCATTGACAGTTCTTTTTCCTTTTTTCTTTCTGGGACCCAGCCATGTGGGCTGGAACCCATGAGGCCCCAGCCATTGACAATTCTTTTTAATTATCAAATGTGGCGTTCAAATTAGACAGCTGAAGGTAGGGCCCGCTAGTTTAATATGCCAAATTTAAAGAGGTGTCAGCAACTCCCGTTTGGAGCAAGTAATAGAAGGAGTTGTTCTGCTGAGAGGTTTGAATCTTCTACGGAAGATTTTCTTGTCATTTGTAGATGTGAAGTATGTGATTTCATGAGCTCATAAATTCTATCAAGCTGCTGCAATCTCTTTCTATCTTTTTTTTTTTTCAAAAGCTTCTGAGTACTTGCTGTTCATGGCCACCTGACTCTCCTCTGTATGCTGTAACATTCTTCCTTCAGCTCTCTACAGAAAATCTCTGTAGAGAAACTGAGGTTCTTTTGTTGGAGAAATGGGTGATCAGAAGGTTGAAAATAGTGTCACATCTAATGGTTCTGGGACACATAATCCAGCAATGGTGATGGAGCCAGTGCCCGAGAAGCGTCGGAAGAACAAGTATGCATTTGGTTGCGCAATGCTTGCTTCCATGACTTCCATTCTCTTGGGCTATGGTGAGTGCTCTACTTCTCAACTTTTAGTTGTCAAAGACCAGAAAATAAGACATGGGTTTTTGTTTCTAAGAATAGAAGAAATGACCCTTTTCTTCTTTCAGTTGAGATTTCAAGAGATTTGAAGTTTAGTTGTCTTCTATTAAGGTGTGAGGAAAAATGAGGCTCCTGACTTTCAAAAATAATCCAATTCAAAAGATAGACTTATGTTGTTCTTTTCATACTTCTCTGAGATTGTGTAAGATCTCAAATTAAGTAACTTAAAATCTTGTATTCTACTGCTTAGTTAAAATGAAAGGGATTTTAATATCCACTGACAGATGATGCATTCAGAAAAAGAATTTCAACTTGTGTTCTGTTCTTATGCCTTTGTTTTTCTCTCCCTACTGAGAAGTACTCTTTTTTTTTTTTTTTTTTTTGAGATTGTAAAAGATGCCAAGTTTAGTTGCTTGTATTCGATTTCTCTGTTAAGATGATTGACCACTTAAAAATCTAGATGATTCAATTTAGAAGTAGAAAATTTTGATATGGGTTTCTTTTTCGTCTCCTTTTGCCTCTGTGTCACTTAGATATAGGAGTAATGAGTGGAGCAATGTTGTTCATCAAGGATGATCTGAAGCTGGACGACACAAAGGTAGAAGTCCTAATGGGAATTCTGAACCTCTACTGTCTAATTGGATCAACAGCCGCGGGGCGAACTTCTGATTGGATCGGTCGGCGATACACAATCGTCTTTGCCGCAGTAATCTTCTTCTTTGGTGCATTGATGATGGGATTTGCAACCAACTTTGCCTTCCTCATGGTGGGAAGGTTCGTCGCGGGTATTGGGGTGGGCTATGCTCTCATGATTGCTCCAGTTTACACTGCTGAGGTCTCGCCTGCCTCAACCAGAGGCTTCCTCACTTCATTTCCTGAAGTGTTCATCAATGGAGGAATCTTGCTTGGATATGTCTCCAATATTGCCTTCGCTGGCCTCCCAAAGCACATCAGTTGGAGATTAATGCTTGGAGTTGGAGCCATACCCTCAGTGATCTTAGCCATCGCCGTTCTGGCCATGCCCGAATCACCCCGGTGGCTTGTTATGCAAGGCCGGCTGGGCGAGGCCAAGCGGGTACTTGACAAGACCTCTGAGAGCAAGCAGGAGGCCGAAATTCGCCTCTCCGACATCAAAGATGCTGTTGGAATTCCACAACATTGCACCGATGACGTCGTCCCTGTCCCAAAGCGCAGTCATGGGGAGGGTGTGTGGAAGGAACTGCTGCTTAGGCCATCTCCATCGGTTCGCCGAATCCTCATCGCTGCAGTGGGAATTCACTTCTTTCAACAAGCTTCTGGTGTGGATGTTGCCGTCCTGTATAGCCCCCGCATATTCCAGAAGGCGGGAATCAAGTCCAAAAATGGGCTACTTGGTGCAACCGTGGCAGTTGGATTTACAAAAACCATCTTCATCTTGGTTGCCACATTTCTGGTCGACCGGTTCGGGAGGCGGCCACTGCTACTAACTAGCACTACGGGCATGATCCTCTCCCTGTTGGGACTTGGGACTGGATTGACCATCATCGACCAAAATCCTGATAAGAAGCTCGTGGGGGCAATTGCAATTTGCATCCTTACAGTCCTAACCTTCGTTGCATCGTTTTCAATTGGCCTTGGACCGATCACATGGGTCTACAGCCCAGAGATCATCCCATTGAGGCTCAGAGCTCAGGGGATGAGCTTGGCGGTGGCCGCCAACCGTGTCACCAGTGGAGTAATTGGGATGACTTTCATATCTCTATACAATGCAATTACAATTGGAGGGACGTTCTTTTTATTTGCTGGGGTCGCGACGCTTTCATGGATCTTCTTCTACACCTTCTTGCCAGAGACTCAGGGTAGAACCCTCGAAGAGATGGAGGCAGTCTTTGAAAAGAAGAAAGAAGAGAGAGGTCATGGCCAGCTGCAACTAGGAACTGCTTCTACATTATCAATAGGGAATGAAACTGGCAAGATCTAAGAAACAAACAATACTACTATTGTTGCTGCTAATAGTGAACATGGTTTGGTACTATGGCTAGGTAGTAAAATGTCTTGGGAGTTATTTCTAATTTCCAGAATGTACTGGAAAGATTTAGTTCCTTAAAATTGTTGTCCAAATAGTTGAATCTCTATATCAAAATTAAAAGGGCAGTCTCCTGTCATTGTTGCAACACCTATTTCTTGTTCTTCTTTCCCGTCTTTGGTGAGTGTTTTGCATTGGCAGAAGTACCTATAAAAAACTATAAAGGGAGAATAGGAGTGACACCTATGGGGTCGATCTTTGATTGATCTTTTCTGGGCCACTTCATAATGCCTGATCACATCAGGTTCATTGATCGGTTGTTGATTGTTTGACACATGGCAAACAATCTGGTGCTTCTCCAAGCCTCTGCTTGTCTGCTTTTTGTGCCCGCTTGGCATTTTTACTTTTAAAATAAAGTGGAGTGAAGTGAAATAAAAAGAGAGAATAAAATATAAGTGAGTTATGATGGTATTTTGTTTTTAGTTGTTTGAGATGAAATATTTTGACTTTTTTTTTATGGGGAAATGAAATTTTTTTTGTCTTTTAGTGAATAAAGGTAGTTGTTTTTTGACTTTTTTTTTAAAAGTTGGAGAGAATTTTGAATTAAAGTAATTTTGATTTGATGTTTAATTTTACTTGACTTGACTTGACTTAGACAAATAAAATTATCAAACAGGCGACTGTTTGTTTGCATTAAGTACATACAAATGGAAGGTCAAATGAGAATTTAAAAAATGCATCAAATAACCTTTTCTCAAAACAAGATGGGATTGGGTCATCACCCTAGTAGAATCTATTTCCTCACGGGGGGAAAGATTATTTGATGTTCATTTTTTAAAACCCACATTTGATCTGCAATTTTAACCATTGATGGTATAAATCCAATATTGCATGCACTCCAACCCTATGTACTCCATCCAAGCCAAGTTGTGATTGATTTGTGGACCCCTCCCCCCCCCCCCCCCCCCCCCCCCCCCCCCCAACAATTTGTGTTTTTTGTGTGAGCCTGAGGTCTGATCTGAACCATTCATCATGATTAGAGCATCCATAATCCAAGGTGTTAAGTTCCAGATCACAAATCTTTGTCACCTATCCAATTGTCCATTTTTCTGTACTCATGTGAACAATCTGCACCATTCAGTGTATGGGACATATATTTTCCATAGAAAAAAGGAATCCAAGGATCCACTGGATTGCACATATAATATTGAGACAACCGCTACAGTAAGTGCTTTTGTGCTTGAGTCCAGTGCTTTTTTCCTCATAGCCTGCAAGCTGGAATGACTCATGATGGGTGTGTATGACCAAAATGCTGCTGTAGGCTTTCAGTGTGGTCAGTGGTGAACCTGAACTTACTTGGCCCACAAGGGCATTTTTCTGACTTTTGGGTGGAATCTGCAGTTGAGTTACATGATCTGAGAGTGGTCTCCTGAAATCAGAAAATTGCACAACTTGATTGGGCTGTTTAGGCATTCCCTTTGTTTTAGGCCTTACCCCAATAGGATAGTGCCCCTTTTCTTTGAGTTTTTGTAACTTTTTAAGAGATGATGTGATATGATTTGGTCATTTAAAAATAACACAATATTTGAGTGTGGAATATGTCATTGTTTAAATCGATTTCATTTTTTTTTATTGTGTGACTCATCTCGTTCATTCATAAGATTACAAAGTGGGCTATGACTCCACATGGGCATAAGTTGACCAGTTACTGTAAAATTACGAAGAAGGACCATGGATCATGGTTATGGGCCCGCTATTGATATTTCATGTAGTCCCCAGTTGGTGAGTGCATGAACTGAGAAACTTTGTTGACAGAGTAACACTACACCAAAAATCGGAAATTGGAACGGAAAAGCGTTCCTAATCCTTCCGTTCCTAATCCGTTAAAGTGTTCAAATTTCCGTTCCAATTTGGTACCAACCGTTCCTAATCCAAATTGGAACGGAAATTGGAACACTTTAACGGATTAGGAACGGAAGGATTAGGAACGCTTTTCCGTTCCAATTTCCGATTTTTGGTGTAGTGTAAGCAATATCAGGCCCGGTTGTGGTTAGGTACGGCAGGGCCCCAACTGTGCTGCGGAATTCAGATTGATCAGACATAGAAGGAGACGTAGAGAAACGACTGAGATTCCCACCGGTAGTAGCCATAGGTGTTGCCACAGGTTTCGCACCATCCATATGTGTCTTTAATAATAAGTCACGGATATATTTAGATTGAGATAGAAAGAGACCAGATGAGAATTTGTTGGCTTCAACAATTCTAGAAATGACACCTCTCTAGTTTCAATGAACATGACTAATGCCACATAATCCTATTAGGGTTTAGATCTTCGCCTATGTCCGTAAGTTATTCCCGTTTCTTTATCAGAATTTCAAGAATTTATGTGTAGGAGAATTTTAAATTTTCAAAAGCTATCCCCTTGGCTGGAATTCTAAATGCCTCTTCTTGATGGAGGATTTGAAATCACAACAAAATATACAGCGAGTGGAATTCCAAAAGGTCATTTGAAAACTTTTAGGTGTTTGGAATTTGAAATTCTGACGAAAGAAACGCATCATTTCAAATGGCAAGGGACAATACTTCACATTATGTCAAAAAAAAAAAAAAAACCCAACATCTCAAGTTCTTGTCATAAATTCTGCATTTTTTATTGAATAATGTTTGCCATCCTCTGTTCTAAAAGGATATATTGATGTTAGTTGAAATATGGATTCTTATGATTCCAAGTTCATATGTAATTGCATATACATTCCTGAAAGAGATACATATTCTGGCGGACCTAAATGTTATGACACAGTGTGACCGCACCCTTGAAATTTGAGAAATTTCTTCTTCTTTTTTATGTAAAGGAAATTTGAAAAACTTCATTAATAACGTACACTTAAAATTTTATTATTTTACTTCTTAACTTGACCATAGCCCACCCAAATAAAAATCCTAGGTCTGTTTAATGGGTCAAAACGATAGCCTCCCACCCACCCCCACTAAGAAAAATCAGAATTGAAATCTAAGTTTTGCTGGCTCCAGTGGAAAGAGTGTATATAGGTCGAGAACCCCATCACGTGAGTGAAAGGTCTGCCTATATCCATGGTCATCACAAAATGTTGCGTGGAAAAAAAAAAAGGACTGAAATGACGAAATATAATTATAAAAGCCACATGATATCATGAATCATCTGATCAGAGCAGACTAACCAAAAATTTAGAGCATTGGGCTTTTTCGTGAAGTAATGTTGAGATCTAGATTAGACTTAGAGCTGAGAGTTGAGCTCAGATGACTTGATGATGAATGATAATAGTTTCGATGACAAAGTGGATTGTACTAAACGAAGAAGCAACTGAGAAAAGAGTTTAGTGTGACTGCGACCTAAGGGCAATACACCATTTCACAGCTACACTCTTTGGCAAAAATTTAAATCTTTATTCTTCATCATCGTTCCAAGAATAATTTGAAATTAGAAATGGGGATGCTTTAGCAGTCAATGTTGTGAATAGTGCACAACACAACTTTAACATTCATTGGGTATAGGTATTTACATATAAATTATATATATAGGAAAATTTACCAAAAAAATCCCTCTAAACATGATAACGTACCACAACCGAGGAATCCAAAATCTTATAATATTAGCAGAGGTCCTCTCGCTCAATTCCCAATCTTTCATTCATGTTTTGCGCTTCTTTAGTGGATGTCAACGAAACCCTAAATCTTGAAATGGGCACTTGACTGGAAAAAGAAGGAAACAAAGAGAAAAAGAAGAAAACGTTGGGAAGCCTCATCCTTCTGCATCCACCATCAAAACTCGTGATTTTTCAAGTGCATTCAATGAACTCACGGCTCTATTCTCCTCTACCAACCCTAAATCATCGTCTCACTACACAAAAAATGGTGATTAGGAACAATGCATTTGCACGATTTTGAGCAGTTCCTATGTAGCATGGTTTAAAATCGTGGTATTGGTCGCGGAATTGGCCGGGACAAAAACCAATATGATATCGGTATCGGTCGCGGTTATCGGTCCTTCACGGTCGTCGCGGTGCAAATTTTTTTTTAATAAAAAAAAATCGCAAAAATATCCAAAAAATCCAAAGTATTAGAAAATGCTGAAAAACAGTGTTTTTTTCCCCATTAGTAACAATAATAAATCAAAATATCGGTCACCTTAAGTTATGAGTCATGTCTGTGTCGTAGTTCACTGTCTTCTCCAGTATTTCATATAATGCAACTATTATTTTGGCTCATGGTCAACTTATTAGTGTAAAATATAAGAAAATAAAGATAACATATCAATTATCTATGCACTATTAATAAGCTATTAGTATTTACTATTTAATATCATAAATACTCCAACAATTTTTTTAAAGTAGAAGATTAAAAAAAACCATTTTTCTACACCCAAAATCATGTTTATAAGTAGATCTAGCATGAAAGTGTGTAGATCTAAGTGAAGAACACAATACAAACCCAAAAATGACAAGCCAATGGTCTTTTCATTAGTTTCTATGCTTTATCTAAAAATAAAAAATAAAAAAACACATAATAGTAAAAATAAGAGAGTCAAGTTGATTTTCTCTTACTAAATAAAATGATTTCACTACACCAAAAATCGAAAATTGGAACGGAAAAGCGTTCCTAATCCTTCCGTTCCTAATCCGTTAAAGTGTTCCAATTTCCGTTCCAATTTGGATTAGGAACGGTTGGTACCAAATTGGAACGGAAATTGGAACACTTTAACGGATTAGGAACGGAAGGATTAGGAACGCTTTTCCGTTCCAATTTCCGATTTTTGGTGTAGTGTTTATTCAAGAAATAGTGTTGGAATTTGGAAATACATAAGAGAATGAGCTATGGAGACATGATTTCTCTAAAGAGATGAGAAGAAAATGGGAAAATAGGGAAAAAGTTACAAGAAATTAGGGTTTTTGACCATTAATCAATCTCAACCGAGATATCGGTTAAACTGATATTTTGACCATATCAGTCGAGATTGGCCGATATTTTGGGGATATTTTGCTTAACTCGATATCGTAGCAAAATATCGTCGCGATATGAGCCGATACCGGTTCATATCAGTTGATATGAATCGGTATCGGTCGAGATTTTAAATCATGCTATGTAGGGAAAGCACTTTACCGTTTCAATAAAAAAAAAAAAAAACGTTTCTAGCTTAGAAGTGGCCCATATTCTGATGAGAAAAGCCCTTTTCTGAAGCATTCCCTTCCTTTTTTTCATCACGTCCTTTCTTATGCAAACATGTCATTCCCATGGCCTTCCTGTAACGCCCTAAATTCGAATGTCGAGTTTACTGCCAAGGTACCCGAAATTGGCGCGCTACTTCTCGGAAAATCCGAGAACTTCCAAGATCATAGTCCGCAAGGTCCAATTTAAAACTTTTAAAATAATATAATGATCAATGGTAATTACTTGCAGAAGCATAAGAAAAAAAGCAAAAGCAATATCAACAATAGCGGAAGCATAAGGTACCGATTCAATCATATATCAAATGTAAGGGCCTCTGACTACTAGTCTCAAAGTAAGAAATATAGTCTGTACATATCCGATAAATAAAACCCCTTGCTCACAACAAGAGTCTCTCAAACCCAAAAAGAGAAGGTGCACTCAAACCCAAGTGCAGGTAATCAGTCTCTAGCTCGACCTCTTGGTTGGTCGGTTCCCATCCGTATTCTCCAACTATGGGTGCCTCGACGATCCCGTCATCCTCGGGATCAAGGTCGATACCTAAATACCAAAACGATGGGTCAGAAGGCACAGTATACAAGTAATATAGGATATAAGCATCAAGGAGAATAGAGAAGATCATAGTATCATATGAACACCAACGGTACAATTCTAGGCAATTGAGCAAGATGTAGCAAATAGAATAAGAATGGAAAGTAAGCATCTAGCCTAACCATACATCAATGTGACACATTCACATACGCTGGACACTGTAGGATATTATGTTGCAGCCCTCCCTACTGTAAACAGTCGCGGCGGGGAAAGTAAAGTAACAATGCAACGGATAATGAGCCTCGCCAATAATAACAACAACAATATCAACACTCTCACCCTCAATAGATCGGAACCAGAATCACACAGTCCGTCTAGCTATGGCTTATCATGATAGCTCTAATCTACAACCAATATAGCTCTCGCCAGTGATGATCAGTTCAAAGGCTAAGCTTATAACAACTCCGTGAATGTTAATGCCAACTCAAGGGAACAAGTAAAGGTCTGTGTCTGTCCATGCTTGCTTTACACGAGCAAGGTCCTATCAAGTCCATAAGTGGTCTAAGGTATAGGTCTAATCCATAAATACGAATCCAAGTCCAAGTCCATCATCAAATCCATTGCTAAGGACCAATAATGCCAAGGTCTTAGTCCAAATAGTCCAAGTATATAACATTCATGTCCAGTCCAATAGTATTCAGTCCATTCTCATTCATAAATGGGTCATGAGTTCACAACAACCATCCTCTACATTCTAAGGTATCACAACCATCCATTCTTAGGCCATATGATGGCCTGCCTAGCCATAGACACGGGTCATTAATCACCAATCCTCAACACCAAGTCACCACTATGTAATCCTATGTTCAGGTCATCCAATTTCCATTTAATTAGCAGGTATTATAAATAGAAAGGATGCAAGAGTAACAACAATGAATTAAGCATATTCAACTTCCATGATCAAGCTAATCAACGGGAATAATCAAAGGTCCAACCTAAGTAATATCCTCCTTTTCAGGTCCAAGTCCATGTCAGTCAATTTGATTTCAAAATGGAGTTTCAGATGCTCAGGATACTGTATTTTTGGTGCTTCAAAGGTTACGGGCATTTTCAACAACGTTTAAGGATTGAATCGAAATCTAGTCAATGTTGGAAGTAGGTGGGCCTCATGGACATGTTTTTCAAAACTTTTGACCCACTTGACTGAAGGATCAAGTGCTCATAAGGCCATAAACCACATTCAGGATGCAATCCCTTCATATCATCAATCATGTACAGCAATAAAACCTATCTTAAAGATAGAAATCAGCAACACCATGCATCCAAAAATAATCCACAACAAATAGAGAAGTAGATTATACCTTTGGAGCCGAGTAATGCTCTAATGGAGAATAAGACTTGCTTGTTGAAGAAACTCTTTCTTTAAGCAAACTTAAGATCTCCAAGACCTAATTGTCTTCCACGCTATGACCCACTATCAGATCTCTTTTCCCAAGAAGATTGGTGGAAACTTCAAGAGAAAAACCCTACTAGAAACTCCAAGGAATTAGAAGAGAACTAGAAGAGGAATTGTGCAACACTTGTTCAATTGGGGAGCTTGGGCGTGGATACTATGTATGGGACGTCCAAGGGGTGCTTCCCCTTTTATAGCTTTTGCAAACCTCCTCTTACTAATTAATTAGAAGTCATACTTTCAAAAAAATTAACAACTTTCTCCTTTCTAATTATTATAGAAGTCTCACTTTCACAACAATTAGTAACTTACTATTACCACTATTAGAAATCCTACTTCAAATAGAAATAATAACTTTCCAATTCCTTCCTTTTGGAGTTTAAGTAGGATTAGTATCTTTCTAATAACTTGGACTAGCGTGGGGACCACTAGGGATTTCATAGAAAGCTGGCTCCAACTGAGACACCGCGATCCCACATCTCATGTGTAAACCAGGCCCACAGTTAATTGCAAATAACACCACTATATAAATGCAATTGCACTCCAGTCTTTGGAATAAATTACAATGAAGACCCTAAACTTTCCAATTACCACAAGTAAGCCCCTCTATCAATATTCATGGATCAATTAGAATAAATCTGTCCCATCCAATCTTAGATCCACATCTTATTATCCTTGAACCCCAATTAATCATAGTGATCATCAGTACCATCTAATTAACTCTTAATCGAGATGGGTGCGCACTTACTAATGACAAATCCATTAATTGGCACAAGGGGTAATACGGATAGATTCCATCTTGACCATTGAATGTTCTCACAGTCCTACTACCACATACCCAAGACAACGATGTATTGACCTACAATTGGCCTCACTCATTGGTGACTCAAAGCAAATGAATAGATAGAAACTTGAGTTCATCAATGTCTTAGGATTGGAAGCCTATTGCTAGGGAATTATGAGAGCAGACCGTAAAATCGAGAAAATATTCCATAAGGTGTTTCTCATGGTCCTTCAATACATCTAATGTACCAGCATCGTGATCCAGAATTTTACATTCTGATGATCGAGACAAATCACACTATCTCATAATGATCAAAGTGCTGCAACCTTATCAGATGAGATGCCTAGTCTCATCACTGGTTGTGAACATATTTAAGTATAAGATTTGTGATACATATGTCTTCCGTATGTGGATCTCATCCATATACATATATCACATCTAATATACTAATGGGACCCGGCTCATCTCATGAACCATCATGTCATATGTATTGGTCATGTGCATTAAGTAATAAAACATCATTCATCTCATGAAAGGAAAGCATGATTTTATTGATAAATAAAGAAGTTAATTAATTTATTACATCATCTGATTGATTGAGTCCATACAATCTAACAGTCAATACACTAGACCCTACTTTAGTGGCTCCCATGAGTCAAGGTTGAGACACCATTGACTCCTGCTTGGTACATTAATAAAATCCATTTGGATGGTTAATAATAGATCAAAACATGAGAAACTACAAAATTGGAAAACCTCAGTCTGCTGCGTATCCGGTCGACATCCTCTAAGGGCCAGTTGACTGAGTACACTGGGGAGGTCAGGATGTCAACTCTTAGGTCGACATCCACTGCAGTATGTCCAATTGACATCATGGCCAGGATGTTGACCGGGTACCTGGGACATTCACCTGGTAGGCAGTACCCTATTTCCTGAAATCCCACAATGTGTCTGGTCAGCCCTTGGCCTGAATGTTGACTGGGTACACTGGATTTCTGAAACAAAAAGTTCTTCCATTCCCAGTTGAATCTCTAGAAAGCCTTTGTATCGGGTCGACACCCATTAAAATGCCATCCAATCTCGTCCATCCATCATATGGGAACATCATCAAACATCAAAAACACTTCAAACATCATCAAACCATCTACAATTGGGCCATTGATCTTCCAAATGAGAAATCTTATCAATCAATGGCCAAAAGACATGAAAACAAGCTCAAAAAGTAGAACTAAGCATGCAATCATTAGTTGAATTGAAATTACAAAATCAAAAGAAGGAAAACATGCATTTTATGCTAAATAGGTATATTGTACTTGCCTCTAATCCAATAACAATGAAAATGACAAGTATAAGAGAAATCCAAGCTCCAAAACAGAATTCAAAGCTTCTAAGGTCTTCTAATCACTCAATTAGCCCAAAAACACAGATCTGAAGAGATCTCTAACACCTAATCCTAGATTCACAAGAGAATTGCAATAAGGAAGGAAATCTAGAGAGAGAAAGGGAGATTTCTAGGGAAATTGAACTAGAAGAAGAGAAATACCTTAATTTAAAGAGAGATGAGAGATCTATGAGATAGAAGAGCTACTTAGAGAAGATAGTAGCCGGAAGTAATTCTCCTTCTTCTTGTAGCTAGGAGTCTAGAACTAGGGTTTCTAGAGAGAGAAAGGGAGGGAAATGAGGGAATTGGGGGGAAAATGAGGGGAGAGAAAAGAGAGGGAAATGAGAGTGAAAAATGAAGCTCGTTGGGATGGGGGAGGGTAGTTTTATAGTGTGTTAGGTGGGCAATTACTAAAATGTCCCTCCTACTTCAATAGAAAATGAAGATAAGTACATGGGTATTTGGATCATTTTAGGGAAAGTTAGAATATTCTCAAGTGGAAACCCCTCTTAATAGTTCTAATTGCTAGCTAGGGTATCTAACTAACTAACAAACTCCTACAATTATAAAAGACACCCTATAGAACCTATGAAATAAAAAAAAAGAGACTAAATCTTAGAAAATAGGCTAATAGCCTAGGAAAATACCTATCTACCATTACGAAACCCTACTAATTAGCATACTTAGATAATCCAAATTATAATTAATAATATTCAAATCACAGTGAGGGGCCTCACACTTCCCACTGTGTTTTCACCTCTCTTCTACCTCAAGTACTCTTTCTAGTTCCAGCTGCTTTCATCCGCGATGAAACAACTTCCTTATTCGGCTTCGTCGGTGCTACAGCAACCCTAGTTCTCTCATGTAAGTTAACGATCTCTTTACAGATCCCTTTATTCTCTAGGGTTTTGATTTGAACATGATGTTCTTTTCTAGGTTTTTTTTTATTTTGGATTTGAGGCTATTTTCTTCGTCTCGGGCATGGGAGCAGCGTACGGGACGGCGAAAAACGGCGTCAGCATGGCGTCAACGGGAGTCATGAGGCCCGAGCTCGTGAGGAAATCGATCGTCTCCATTGTCATCTCTTCCATTCATCTCCCTTTAATTCTTCATATTCTGCATTCAACACCCAGTTTTCTAACATATTTTTTAGTCATCTCCATTCACATCCTTCCTTTTCACCTTCTTTAATACTTAAGTTTTGATTGTGTATTGTTTTGTCTAATGGGTCTTTCTTAGTTTCACTTTGTGGTTTGGCATTTTGGGTGGTTTTGGTTTTCTTCTTATTCAGCTATTTTGTTGAAATGGTAGTGTTCTTGAAATAGATGTATGAAACATATTTTATTGATATGGTGGATGCCAATTTTCTTGGTTAATGCAAATGGATATGTAAAGTAACAATGCTTCATTTCCATATTTGAATTTGTTGATATCAAACACAGACATCCTTTTGTAAAAGTGGAGTCATGCTCTTGGTTTCTTTTCTGTAAGTTGGAGCAATGTCTTTTTGTAAAGGTGGAGCCATTTCATTTTTAGTGCTAGAGAAAAGCCCTTTTGTAAAGGTGGAGTCATGTCTTTTGGTAATGGTGGATCCATGTCTTTGATTTAATGGAAGAAGCAAGTTTCTTTTGTGTAATGGGGTGCACCGAATGGTGGGATCATATTCCAAATTCATCAATGTCGACTAAAAACTTTTCAATATTAACAAGAAATGTGTCGACGCCGACGAATATGTATTGATAGATAATTTTTAGTTCATAGAGTACAACACAGTGTTTGTCGATGTCAACTAAAAATTTGATGATATTAACAAAAACTATGTTGACGTCAATGAATAATTACTGATAGACAAACTTTAGTTCGCAGAGTATGTCACAATATTGGTCAATGTCGGCTAAAAATTGGTTAATATCAATAAATAATATGTCAATGTCGACGCATAAGTACTGAATGAAAAATTTTAGGTCATAGAGTATAATACAATATTTGTCGATGTCGACTAAAAGCTTGTTGATATCTTTAAAGATTGTGTCGACGTTGATGAATAAGTACAGACATGTCTAAGACTTACCTAAACAACAAGGTTTGGAAAAATCTAAACACTTTTGTTAAAACATCTCCCACCAATAAATATATCACAATATCTATTAATAGCCATATGAAGTGCAACTATATGTTCGACCAACAAATCTATCACCATCCTCATTCGATCGTGTTTATTTAATAAAAAATCTTCTACATGAAGTGAAACTATAAGAATTGTTCCACCAACACATTTGTCATTAACTTCCACATTAACATGCAATAAGAAGCCTTTTCCTCATTTAAAGCTTAGGGCCCGTTTGGTATGTCTACTTTTCAAGTCTATATCTCTTAAAACTAATTGGAACAGACATTATGAGATATTAGACTGTTTGGATATCACCAATAGTATGTCTGTTTAAATCAGATCATAGACATTTTTTGTCTACTTCAAAAACGTCCTCTGGGTATGCTGTTATGGACAGACAAAATGGTCTGAAGCGGGTAGCCCATTGTGAGTAATTTTTGGACAAGTTTGCCCTCACTTTCTTCTTTGATTGCCAAGTTTGCCCTCACTTTCTTCTTCATTTCATTCACATTCGAAAGAAAAGCCCTAACAGAGCTTTGGTGTTTGCTTCCTTCGTCCACCTTTTCTTCATTCCTCACAAGGTATTTCTCTCCTAATATGCTATTTGTTTATGTGATTTTCTCTCTCCCTTTCCATTCCTCTCTTCATCTTTGTTATTGGTTTTGGAGGGGTTTTTTTTTTCGTTCAGAAGATTGACGGCCATGATAGAGAAGAACTTGGGTCTGATTTTCTGAGTTGGGGTTTTTTCTTTTGTGGGTTTTATGATTTGGTGTAAGGGTTGGATTGTAAAAGTTGGATTGGAAAAGGTTTTCATGTGAAGATGCACCCAATTTCACTTTTTGGTACTGATTCACACACGGACCTGTTCTGATCTTGAAAGTTGAAATCCATCCACGTTGTGACATCTTTCATTGAGACTCCTTTCCCATGCCCTAAGAAAAAAGAGGCACACAAGTTCCTCCATGCCGATTAGAACATAACTTTTTCCATTGTAGAATCCTTGTTGCCGATCTGAACAGAGTAAACATTAATGAACTTCCAGAAATGATTTCTTATATTTCCTAACATATGCCGGCTGGAGGTTTTTTTCTATTTTTTATTTTATGTTTTTTGTGTTATGTTCTAGCTAACTCATGTAATTATTTATTTGTTAAGAAGATGTGTTCATGAAGCCTACTTTTTCGGCAGTTGAGATGCCTCACCTCATGCATTCAGTTTTGAAACATAGATTAGCTGTTATTCTTTGGGCACAGAGAGAGCAATATTCTTACTTTTTAAGAATAAAGCTGATCCAGTTGAACTCTAGTTATGAAGGTGCATTGAATGGTGATCACCTGGTCACTAACCCAGCAGAGTTTAAGGCTGTTCGTGCTTCAGATTTATGACATTTGTAGGTGGAATTTGTTTATGTCGTTTCTCTCTCAAGTAGCACCATTTTAAGCCAGTCTCTTCCTCCCTGAGGCATATTAAAGGTCAAACTCAATGGCAGTGTAGTTATGGGATCTAGCAGAACTAGTATAGGTGGTCTTATTAGAGATTAAGCAGGTTGTGTAATTTCTTTAGTTTAGTTTCAGTCACTGTTTTTGTTTTGTTCATCACTTAAGTCCTGTGTGCTCTGTTTTAACAAAGTTTCCTTTTGAAATACAAGACAATTGTCAGTGCTGGTTCACCTAGTTTATCACTCCCTTGGTACCTTTCCTCATGACAAGTGTGGTTTTCTTCAACTTCCTTTCATTGATTGCAAGATGTAGGGCCTCTTCACATGCAAGAAAAAGGCATGTGTTATGTTTCCCATAGCGTTCTAAGGCAATGTAACAAGAACCATATATGATTCCCATTTATAATTAAAATGAACTTGGTGGTTTTTTTTTTTGGTTATCTTTGCCTTGTATTTATTTATTTGTTTGCTTTATTCTGTTCTTACAATTGATTCCAAAGATTATTATTGTACTTGTATCATGCAATTTAATTTTCAATTGTTTCACCCCTTCTTTTACACTTGCTTCAAATGTATATAAACTAATGTTTCTCATGCAATTATATGAGCTTTTCAGGCACCAATATTTCTTGTTTGGCTTCTTTTCTGCATTAGAAACACATTAAAAGATTAAAGAGTAATCTTTCAGCTTGGCAGACGAGTTTATGAGATAGAGCTTCACAGAATCATATGGTGCTTCCAGTAACTATGGCTTCAACCATAGAACTGTGTTTCTTTTATCTTTTCAGAAAGTTATAGTTCTTTAGAAAGAATTATAACCCATCTAAGGTACTACTTTGGTGATCTACCTGGATGGGTTCTATAAGCAGTTACAACTTTGGAAATCATTGTAGTCGTCATCATCATGATCATCATCATTTTACTGGCACAACACACCACTACACTTAGAAGGATTTACAGCACACCAATTGATTTTATTGAGGAAAAAATTACTGGTCTGGGTTCATCTTAATTCTTTTGCCATTGATCAAATGCCCATGCAGAAACTGAAATTTATTTTGCCATGACAAAAGTTATTCCACAAGCCCAATTATTCAGTTTTATGTGTGTCTGAATGTGAATGTTATCTGTGGTTGTGCCTTCAATACAGATGCGATGATTTGATACAGTTATGAACTATGAAGGCTAACGCATTCGCCCACTTCCAATTTCTCATATCCAATTTAATGGTTGCTGAAATACCCATCAGCTTGAAGGGGACTCTTGACAAAGATATCATTGTTGCTTGTGGTGTTAACCGTTTCTACTGCTGTAACCAACTATGTTTTATAGTTTTTCATGCACATAGTTTTTGATGATTCTGTTAATTCAGTTGTAAAAGTTCTTCTTGAATCTATATATTAGTTCATGTACAAATTAGTAACAAATAATTCTTTTTTATACTCTGTTCCTTAATCTCTCTCTCATTCTGCTCGAATGCCTCAAACAATAAAATAATCAAACTACATTAGGCTGCTCATTTGTGTGAGAAATCCACAGGATGTTGAATGAATATATGGATCTTAAACCATCCTCTAGTCAACAAGAATAAAGGGAGTAAATTGATCCCTGGGGAGGGAACTTTGGATTTCACTGAAAGTCCAGGACCTCTACATCCTCCCAATGGTGACAGTTGACCAACAATGCACAAGAAAAGCACAAAACAAAAGGTCCAAAATTGAAAAAACAAAATACATGAGTGGCTAACATTGAGAAAGGAGATGGCTGCAGTCTTCTTGTCGCATGGAGATAAGAAGGAATGGATCCTAAGACGCTTGCATAGAATTTATGCTTCATCCTTTCCTTAGGTAGGATTTATTTAACAACACATTTATATCATGAGATTGGGTTGATTTTATGCTTTAGTTTCAAATGTGACATGTGAAATGTATTTCTTGTTCCATGCAATGGTTATTGATTTATGGAAACAATATTGCTTGTGCAAACCATTGAAGCAAAATGTTGTTTCCTCTACTGAGGAAAATTCATTCAAAAAGTGCATTTTTTGCATGAAAATCCATCACCCCAGATGACCAAAAGTTTAGTTGAGCCAAAAATGGTGGTTGTTTTTTTAGCATTTGTAACATGTTTGCCAACTTGATTGTTAGATTATATTACATCTGCTGAGGCATCCAAAGTGAGGCTTTTTATTTTTACTTTTTATGTTTAGGATCTCCTGTGTTCTTGGCATATGACACTTACAGTAGTACCTTTCTGTGCAGGGGAACCAGCCATCAAGTAGCAACCAAGGCAACGAGTATCATCAAGATCATGGCTTACTTTGTGCTTCTCTATGTTTCCTTTGCTTTTAATAGAGATTCTGTAACTTTTACTTAGAAGCCCAAGTGGCTTCTGTTATGGGACTCAACTTTTTTGATGTATCCAACCAAGGTGGCAAATAAGACTCTAGATGCTGTTCGTAAGAAAGAATAAAAGAGAGCTTGTTTTTCTCTATGTTCCCATTTTCACTTTACTCATAGGTATCCAAACACATATAAAGTATTTTAGATTTCACTTTACACAAAGCAACCAAACAGAGTGAAGTGAAGTTAATTTAATCAACTTCAACCCACTTCACCCCACTTCACTTTTCATATGAAATTCACTCCACTTCACTCTACTCATCAATTATCTAAACAGGCCCTAATGGTCATGGCTATGTTTGCTAGGGGTTATACGTAATCATCCCTTCCATTCACTCTCTACCTGGGTCTCAATTCAGTGCCCAAATACAAAGATTAACTAATTGGTTTATATCTACCATATGGGCGGGCTTGTGAGTTATACTTTGATTTAGCTACACGTATTATAAACTCAACTAAAATAAGCGGTTTGGTCCAATCAATCGACCAACTACAATAGCAGCGGCATAGATGAAAGTCAATCAGACTAATTTGATATAAAACTTCGAAGATAAAATCAGGTAGTTATGCATACCTTACCTCAACTGTTGATGTGCAAAAATCTCCCAAACGGGAATTTGTGCAAGTGTATATTCTGACTTATATATATTTATTTATATATTCTGGAAGCCCCATTGTCACAAGGGGCACATCTTGAAGCCCAGAGCTGTGATCTAATGGGCCCAAGTAAGTGGTAACTTGAAGAGGATTATGACACTCCATTTTAACAATACGGTGGATCAAGACATAGCTTGGTTCATTTTATATTTTTCTTCCATTGGACAAACAAGATCATTCCAGTCATGGGGCCCACCATTTGGACAAGACACACAATTTATTGCTGCTCCATGTGTTCCAGTCAATAATACATTGTTTGAATGAATTTAAAAATAATTTGTAATGGATGTCAAATTGAATTTCTTTCCTAAATTGACTTTTTTGGAAAAGACAAGAAATGCCCCTGTAATAAGCTCTTCTTTTTATGTTTACCAAACAAGTTTTATCAAATAGATCTATTTGAATTAAATATACTGGATGTATTACCAAACGGTCTATTTGGAAAGGAGTCTATTTGAAATAGATCTATTTGAAATAGTCTATTTGAGCCAGATCAATTACAAACAGATCAGATTTGCCAAACAGACCCTTAGTATCTTCTACATAGACAATTTACTCATTGAAATGAATATCCATCCAAACTAACAACCTCTTCCTCATCCAAATCAAATTTCAATTATTTTAAAAAATCTGGATCACTTTCAAAACAACTACCAATCACATCCATATTGAATGAAATACTTGTACCACAATTTTCTCAACAACCATCCACAACCTTCTCATATATATTGACAGACAACAACCATCCACGTTAGATTAAACCATCAACAATTGGAAACAAAAATCATATCTAATCACATACATAATTAATAAAATTAAACCATCCATAATGGCTTCCACATTAAAAACCTTTCCGACATAAAAAATACAATCCTTAACATTCAAATTAAAGTTATAAAAAGAAGACAATACAAGTAAGAGTTAAACATCCCACTGAAAGAAGAGTCGCATGTCACAATCCAAGCATTATAATATCAGTCACAAATTTAAGATCCACCCCCTTATTCATGTCGATTGTTGAATCATTCTCTAATACAACTCTCTAAGTCTTTGTACTAGTGGACTACTAGTTTACATCTATAATACATCATGTCTTGTAGAGTGAACTTGACCCTGCGAATTGTGACGGTGTGTTCTATGAATCCCATTGCAAAGAAGCCGCAATCATGCGAAGTCTTTCATAAAGAAACATTCTCCATGTTTCACCTTTTCCAACCTCGAGTACTATGGCATACTATTGTAGTAATCCCACCTTCTTGCATTTGGATATCCATGGATGACTGTGAAGTGCTCCAAGTAACACATCGAAACAACAATAATTTCATGTTTCTACATTATATACCTTCTTTTGCTTGGCATCGCAAACGGCAATGAGTTCTTTCAGGGATTAGTTGTAATCATAACACGCTTTTCTCACTTTCAGCTCTCTTAAATGGGATACATAAAGAAACGAGGAGCACCTGTCTCAAACCAAACTGCTTCATTATCCATTCGGAGTTGTGACGCTCGACAATCCAATAAAAGATTACAGCTGTATCAGACGTGAATAAGTGCCCATCTCCTCCTAGAACAACTGTGAAGTAAGTAAATGTTCTTAATACATAGGAAATGTACTTGGTGACTGAAGGTAATAAAAGAAACTATCATTCACTACCAAGACATAAGTACCCAATAACCTTGATGTTCCATGATAATAGATTAGCTTTCAAGTCCGCTCTACTTGCCACACTAGCGATGTTCATGTGGCTCCCATCAGTGCTCTACCTCGCCATCCTTAGATACTTCATTATCGTTTTCATTTTATCTACAAAGTCTACATTCTCATTTTATCTATCATATGATTGAGGATCAGCTTTAGAAGAAAACCCTTTTCCCCCTCACTTCAACTCTATACATCGATGAAAAATAATCAAAATGGTACTTTCTATAGAGAAAATGATAAGAAAATACCACTTACGCATTCAAACAAGCACATGGAATTAAGGCAGACACCTACACTTTCAATCATCTCAGGGCCATCACCACCTCTATCCCATTTCTCTCTTAAACTACCTTCAACATTCTTTCTCAAAAGCTTGGCTCCACTTCATTTTCTTTTGATGGAAGAAATCTATGAATCCCCTCTCCAGTTAACAACCAACCCACATGAAATATTTAACTTTATGTTGAGTTGTTAGCATTGGTCACGACTTTTTAACCAAAATTAATCCAACATAGTGATTTTTCAATCATAAAATACTAGCAAAAAGTACTCGTGCTAAGTACAGGCAAATCACAATATTAAATATATCATAAGAATTTTGGAAAAAAAAAAACTCAAAACTGAAAAGATTTGTTAGGGGTTTGTAAACCTATGATAAGAAATCATCCAGAAATTAGTTGTATCTTTAGCACGAGAAAATCACAACATTAAATATATCACAAGAATTTTGGAAAAGAAATTCAAAACTGAAAAAATTTGTTGGGTGTTTGTAAACCTATGATAAGAAATCATCCAAAAATTAGTTATTTTTAGCATGGGCAAATCACAACATTAAATATATCATAAGAATTTTGGGAAAGAAATTCAAAACTCAATATATTTGTTGAGTGTTTGTAAACATAAGATTTATCTTCTTCTTTCTTTTTTTTTCCATTTTTGTTGTTTGAACCTTCTTCTTTTAATATAATTTTACCGTTAAAATGACCCAGTGCGGGTCCAGCCAAAGCAGAGTCCTATGATGTTCAAGACTAACGAAACTAACCCTTCCCAGTTTGCACATAATTTGACCATCACTGATAAAAAAATCTATCAAATAACATTGATAATAGGAACTATGCTCAATCCTAATAGAATTTGGTGATATTAGATATTCAAAAGACGGCCAAAAAACCCTTATTTATGATGTCATGCAATAACAAAGTATGTTTTAGTGTGAAAAAAAGAAAATGAAAAACAAAGTATGGTTGAAGTGTTGGGCCACTGCATTTCACCAAAATACTGGTAAGAAATATGCAATTTTTTTTCTTACTTCTATCTCAAAGAAGTAACTCTTATATATTGATCTTAGAAACAGATCTTCTCATTGAAGAATTTTATTTTTCCTAACTTTATAGACATTACAATAGCACTTTGTCTAAATGGTGAGACACTTCTCATAAATGGCAACCAAGAAACATGTGATTTGATTTTCTTTTTCAAATATCTAATATATATTGGAAATAGTAAAAGTATGCACACCTGCATCAGTTACATCAAAAGCTGCAAGACACGGTCACCTTTCTGGAGAATCTCTACACTGATACACATCCATTAAAAGAACTTGGAAATTGTATATGAAGTGGTATGGGATATAAATGAAGACAATTGTCCAACTTGAATACTATTTCCATTTTTTATGCAAGGAAAAAGAATCCTGGAGAAAGAATCCTATGTTCACCACATACAGAGAAATGAACCCTAATTATGATTCCACTGTAGCCATCGAGCAATGTTTGAAGAAACACTTTGAGACAAAGTTTAGTTTCTATTTTAAAATCAAAAGGTTCATTTGGTGAGAAACGTGCACGTGACATATATAAACCATGTTGGGCTGTAAATTTCTAGTGAAGAATCAGACATTGCAAAGCCACAACATGCAAAGAAATGAAGAAACCAATCCCTATGCGAAACTGTTGACGTTTGGGATATTAGAGTACTTGACAACAGCGTTGGCCCTTCTCCTCTTTGGTCAAATAATCGGAGAGGCCACCGCTTGTAGGTTGACTCTATTTAATGCGACTAATGACTGGATGAGAGAGAAGGAGATTCCAATGACAGTGGTGACGTAAATGACGATCTCAATCAAGAGATCGGAGAGGATCACTATTCCTTTTGATGGATCTTTGAAGAAAAAGTGATTAAGGAGATGAAGAGGAGAGAGAGACAAAGAGGAGAGGAACAGGCAGTTGATTGCAGAGACAGAGGAGAGGAGAGGAAGAGTCAGATGAAGAGGGAAGGGTTACAATATTGAAGACTTCTAAAAATTGAGTCTAACTTTATTTAATCTCTAATTGTTCATCTTATATTTACGTTATGAGTTTAAGATGGAGAAAGGGGGACGTGGGGGAGAGGGTTTTAAGAGGGGTCAAATGAAATTCAAACAGTAAAAAATCAATTGAATGAACTGAGTTTGATTTCTCAATCAAATCTACTTCGCTTCATATATAATAATAGAGAGAGAAAAGAGACAGTGATTTTTCCATACTACATTAATGGAGGGCGCCTCCATCTTTTAGAAGTATTTTAACCAAATTTTGTGTCACAAAATAGAAACAAAAAACATTGCTGGTTTTGGGGAAAACTTAAAACAAAAGAAGGAAATCAAAGGAAAGGAAAGAAAATGGAAGGAAAAGTGCGAAAGGAGACCACATAAAAAAGACTGGATGGAGTTTGGAGAAGAAGTTTATCAATCCTACCTATCTAGATTTGCCACCCCTAAATCTTGTGATGATGAAAAGCAGAGGAGAGAGCACTACTTTGGGCTTCTTGTTCTAGATTTTGGAAGAATTTGTCACTTGCAGAACACAGGTACACCTAAACAAGAGGAAGAAAGGACCCCACGTCTCTTTTTTACAAAATTTATTTCTTGACAATGGGTGGATGTACTATTCAACTATAGGTCATTATGTATTTTCAATATTTGTGGCTCATATCCACTAAAAATCAATTAATATTGTTTTCTATTATTGCATAAACTTTCAACTCAATCAGAGTCTTATCCATCATTGATAAAGAAATTGTATTGTGATTATTATTATCCATGTCAAAATAAACTGGATTAAAGAAATTAATTTTAAAGGGATAAAACAAATACGGTTATTGTGCTTTTGAATGGTTTAAATTTTTGATAGAGGAAAGTCTCATTAATTTTATATGTTTTAAAAAATATAGTACATTTAGTCATTGGACAGCTGTGCTGCGGCTCAGACCCGCCCGGCACGAAATCTTTCCGTACCATATTCCAACGACCAGTGGTTCAGCACGGCCCTCATAATTTTCCTTGCGTGGCCCGGCTAAACTTTCACCTCATGTTTAGATTTCTGGCACCTACTGTACACCATGGATTCCTATGCATTTTAGGTAAACAAATTGGACACGTTATCCATTTACTTTTATAAAATGGTGCAAACAAGCGACCTAAATGCGTGAAACGTCCAACCCAAGACGCGGACCCACTTGATAGCTGAAATTTCAAACCAGCCCGAACTCGGTACATTGGAAATTTGGAATCGTATCTCTCTGATGTGGGAGAGACGAGGGTAAAGACACGGCTAATACGACAAAGGTTCTGTAGGCTGGACCACTCACAAAGATAATAAAAAAATGCTATCTTGTCCTTTTCACGGATACGATGTGACTTAGAATAAGAATATAAGGTGCCTGGTCAAAATTGATTTACTCACCCGACCCTAATCATAAAAGGTTCGGATCCTCTTTGCCAAATGATGCCAATGCTGATTGTTTTTTTTTTTTTGGCTATATTAAAAACCAGGTTACATGATAGTAAAACTGGGGTTTCATGACTAGCTATGTCTATGGGTGCTCATGGACCAGCCTGGCCTGAGCCTGACCCACACACAGCCCAATTTGGGTCGGACTGCAGCCTTACCCTCTGTTTGGGAAGGGGGGAAATGGGGGGGAGAATAAAAAAGGAGGGAAAATGGAGGAAAAATGATTTTATAGAGTGTTTGTGAAGGGGGGAGGGAAAATGAGGGAGGGGGAAATGGAGGGAAAAATGCATTGCTCTCCCTCAAAAATTTTTCCCCCAAAACAGGAGGAAAAAAGAGGGGAAAGTTCTGGAAATGACTAAACTGCCCTTTTACTTTAATTGAATTTTTTTCAAAAGCAAGGATAAAATGGTCTTTGTCTCTGTACCTCATAAACAAATAAATTTATACTTTTTCACTTTTCATCCCCCTACTTTTTTACTTTCCAAATAAGAGGAGGGAAAATTATACTTTTTCACTTTTCTTCTCCCTCTCCTTCATTTTTCTTTCCCCCTCAAATTTTTCCTCCCCTCCCCTCCTCCCTTCCCAAACATAGGGTTAAATTTCCGAGCTAGGGTTGGGCTTGTACTTTAAATTTAGGACCTGTTAATCTACGGTTGAGCTTGAATTCAGAGATAGAGAGCCCAAAACCTGGCATAGCCAGACTCAAAGTCATGCGCACAATTGATAACCAGCTGAACTGCTATTATTAATAGTTGGTTTAGAACATTTTATTTTTAAAAACCTTTATCCACGGGGCTCGGTAAGAAATTAATGTGAAACCCAACTTGAACAAATTAAATAATGTCATAAAAGATGGATTTATAGGGAAGTACATTCTGCAAGCAGATGTTACATACTCAAACAACAACCATCAATGTCCAACTGAGAACGGCCACTCACCTGGTAAGTTCGCTGAAGTTTTTGACCGGCTGCTTATGGTTCAAACTCTGGCTGTGTCGCCTATTTTTTTGTGTGGATTCTTTTCCCATTTGTAGGGGCCTTTTTTCCACTTGTGCGGGTTGTTTTCCTGTGTGTGTGCGGGCTGTCTCTTGGGTCCCGGCCCCCTAGTTGGATTATTAAAAAATTATCAATGTCCAACGGAGAAGACATCTAGAGAAGTTGTCACACTACAAGCCTGGGCTGTGCAGAGTTTCCCCGGTCATTTTATTTTCTTTATTTTGTTTTTTACTTCATCCAATTAGATTCTAATGGCTTGTTTTGCCGTGAGATTCGTATAATTGAAGGTTTTATTTCTAGATATGTACCCATTCTGATAGTTGGTGAAATTAATTTTTCATTAAAAAAATTAATGTAAACATCAAC
This sequence comes from Cinnamomum chago, assembly GCA_038049695.1. Taxonomy (NCBI): domain Eukaryota; kingdom Viridiplantae; phylum Streptophyta; class Magnoliopsida; order Laurales; family Lauraceae; genus Cinnamomum; species Cinnamomum chago. The sequence continues at coordinate 19,502,625 of CP142462.1, read as the reverse complement.
AATTTTGAAACCACTCAAATAATTTAAGTGTGGGTACAATATTCTTCTCTATCTCCATATCTTTGTCTCCATCCCAGTAGATTTCAACATATATAACATTTCATTGTTTAATTATTGTTTTTATTTCTCATTAATTTTTTTCATCAACATTCGACTGTTTCATAATTATATTGACAAATTCTTTCCCCATACTTAATGCTTAATTTTTTGCATATGCATTGGATTGTTCTTCGATTACGGTTGATTACGTAATCTAGATTATTATTTTCCATATTTTATTCCTTGTTTGCATCAGTTAGTGTAGAATTAATGGGGGACGACTTAATTTAATAAATTTACGCTTTCTTTCAATTTTTGTATTCTTTTAATCGTTTTTCCATTCATTGTTATTATAACATCTTATTATAGTATTTATATCTTTTTACCGCGTGAGTTGGGCCGGGCCTTTCTCACTAGTTCTACCTAGTAGAGCCTAGTTGTTGTCTTTAGCCTTCCTAATTCTATGTCCGCCGTCACAAATAGGCTTCTATATTTTATTCCAACTAATAGCATGCAATTTCTTTTCATTATCTCGGTGCCCCCACCAAAATTTATAAACATTCTGTTCAACTCATCTGCAGTTTTTTTCAGGAAGGATGACTGGATTAGGGATGACAAATAATAAATGGGCATGGTCCGATGGTCGAAGCAAAAGATTTTATTAGAGTATTTCTACTTGCTTGTGAAAGAAGAGGTATTTGCCTCTGGAAGTTTTTCCTGTCATTTCTAAATGTTGAGTTGCTGCAAACTCCAATTACGTTTACATTGCTCACCATTCCATTTGGAAATATAAACATCTTACCTTGTCAAAAGAAAAAAAATGTCTCTTTCTAGTTTCTATCTAGTTTTTTCCAAGCTTATGAGAACTTCTTGTTCATGGCTACTTGATTAGTATCATAACATTGTTCCTTCAACTCTTCACAGAAACTCTCTGTACAGAAACTGAGGTTCTCTTGTAGAGGAATGGGTGATCAGAAGGTCGGAAAGAGTGTCACATGTGATGCTTCTGGGACACAGAATCTAGAAATAGCGATGGAGGCAGTGCCGGAGAAGCATCGAAAGAAAAAATTCGCATTTACTTGCTCAATTCTTGCTTCCATGACTTCCATCCTCTTGGGTTATGGTGAGTACTGTTCCATTTCTCCATTTTTAGTGGTCAAAGACAAGAAAATAAGACATGGGTTTTCTTCTTTAATATCAGACTTTAAGAGATTTGAAGTCTAGTTACTTTCCAATTATTATTATTAAGATGAGGATGATGCTAGGAAGAAATGTTATTCTATTTCTTTTTTTAACTTATCTGCGATTGTATGAGGTCTAAGATTTAGCTACTTGTGTTCTATCCAGTTAAGATGAAATGGATATTAATATCCATAGATAATGCATTCAGGAAAAAAAAAAAAAAACCCTCTGTTTCTCTCCCTGATGAGAAGGGTGTCTTTTTTTCTTTTTCTGCTCTTTTATTTGAGATTGTAAAGGATTTCAAGTTCAATTAGTTGGATTCTTCTACTATCAAGATATTTGGCCTCTTAAAATCCATAGATGATGCAATTTAGAAGAGGAAAAAAAAAAAATCTTCACTTGGGCTTGTTTTTTTCTCCTTTTCCCTCCGTCACTCAGATATAGGGGTAATGAGTGGAGCAATGTTGTTCATCAAGGATGATCTGAAGCTAGACGACACAAAGGTAGAAGTCTTAATGGGAATTCTCGGCCTCTACAGTCTAATTGGATCAGCGGCTGCCGGGCGAACTTCTGATTGGATCGGTCGGAGATACACAATCGTCCTCGCAGCAGCTATCTTCTTCTTTGGTGCATTGATGATGGGCTTCGCGACCAACTTCGCCTTCCTCATGGTGGGGAGGTTCGTCGCTGGCATTGGGGTGGGCTATGCTCTCATGATTGCTCCGGTCTACACTGCTGAGCTCTCGCCTCCCTCCACCAGAGGCTTCCTCACTTCCTTTCCTGAAGTGTTCATCAATGGAGGAATCTTGCTTGGATATGTTTCCAATATCGCATTTGCTGGCCTCCCAAATCACATCAATTGGAGACTAATGCTTGGAGTTGGAGCCATACCCTCAGTGATCTTAGCCATCTGTGTCCTGACCATGCCCGAATCGCCCCGGTGGCTTGTCATGCAAGGCCGACTGGGCGAGGCTAAGCAGGTACTTGACAAGACCTCTGAGAGTAAGCAGGAGGCCGAAATTCGTCTCTCCGATATCAAAGATGCTGTTGGAATTCCTCAACATTGCACTGATGACATTGTCCCCGTCCCAAAGCTCAGTCACGGGGAGGGTGTGTGGAAGGAGCTGCTGATTAGGCCATCTCCGTCAGTTCGCCGGATCCTCATTGCTGCGGTGGGAATTCACTTCTTCCAACAAGCTTCTGGTATAGGCGTCGCTGTTGTTTACAGCCCCCGCATATTCGAGAAGGCGGGAATCAAGTCCAAAAATGGGCTACTTGGTGCAACTGTAGCAGTTGGATTCACAAAAACGCTCTTCATCTTGGTCGCCACGTTTCTGGTCGATCGATTTGGCAGGCGGCCCCTGCTACTAACTAGCACCATGGGCATGATACTCTCCCTATTGGGACTTGGGACTGGATTGACCATCATCGACCATAATTCTGATAAGAAGCTGGTGGGGGCGATCGCACTCTGCATTGTGACAGTCCTAACCTTCGTCGCATCGTTCTCAATCGGCTTAGGACCCATCACATGGGTCTACAGCCCAGAGATCATCCCATTGCGGCTTAGAGCTCAGGAGATGAGCTTGGCAGTTGCCGCCAACTGTGTCACTGGCGGCGTACTTGGGATGACCTTCTTATCTTTGTACAAGGCAATTACAATTGAGGGGACCTTCTTTCTGTTTGCTGGTGTCGCAACACTTTCATGGATCTTCTTCTACAACTTCTTGCCAGAGACTCAGGGCAGAACGCTTGAAGAGATGGAGACAATCTTTGGGAAGAAAGAAGAAGAGAAAATAATACATGGCCAGCTGCAACTAGGAACTCCTGCTGCAACAACTCCAATTTGTAACGAAAATGGGAAGAAATAGGAAATAACAACCACTACTATTTGTGCTGATAAAAGTGAACATGGTTCGGTACTATGATTAGTTTGTAACATGTGTGGGGTGTTTTCTTTTTTTCTTTTTTTTTCTAGAATATATTGTAAGGGTTTAATTCCTTCAAAATGTTGTCCAGATAGTTGAAACTCTATATCAAAATTTGGAAGGGAAATCTCCCATCATTAATTGTTGCAACACCTATTTCTTCTTGTTCTTTCATGTTTTTGGTGAGTTCTTGCACACTGACCGACGGATTGTGAGGAAATTAAGTACAAAAAGTCTATGGAGCGCGATTACGAGCCCGATTGAGAGCACGGTCCGAGCTGGAGGTCCACCGGGACCTCATGTAAGAAAGAAAGAAAGCGCCCGCCCTGTTTTTCACTCTACCCACTACTAGAAAAAAGGGCTTTTATATCGGTTGCAAAAACTGCCCTATATCGGTTTTTCATATAACCGATATAATATCTTCAGTCAAGGTATTTTATATCGGTTAATATTTTTTTATATCGGTCAATTTTTTTTTATATCGGTTATACTGGAACCGACATAATAATCTCTATATATAATATCGGTTAGGAAAATATGTGATATTAATTTCAATATTTTATATCGGTTATTATAAAACCGATATTATAGACAAATATTTTATATCGGTTGTATACATATATTTTATATCGGTTGTATACATATATTTTATATCGGTGATTATGGAACCGATATTATATATACATATTTTATATCGGTTCTTTCCCTCCTTTTTATTTTTCCTTCTTCCCTCCCTTTTCAGGACGTCATGCGGCTAAACGCCTGTGCACATGCGGCTAACCGCCAGTTATATATAATATTTTATATCGGTTATTATGAAACCGATATTATATACCTCAAATCCCTTAATCCCCCGTGCGGGCTCACTCCTTCTTTCCCTCTTTTTTTTTCCTTCCCTCCCTTCTCTTTCTTTCTCCATCATTCCTTCTTTCCTCTCACTCTTGCTCTCTTCTCTCCTCACTCTTGCCTCTCTTCCCAGCGCTTCTCTCCCTCCAAAAACCCCTTTCCTCTCACTCTCGCTCTCTCTGCTCTTCTCTCACTCTCGCTTTCTCTACTCTCTCTCTGCTCTCCCTGTCTCTCTCGCTCACTCTCGTTCTCCGGAGAAAAAGAAGACGACGACGAAGAAGAAGAAGAAGCTGCTCTTCCGGCGCTGTGCAGGTGCCAGGTACATCATGTTCTTTCCTTTCTTTCCTTTTTCTTCTGCTGTTACTGTTTTCTGTTCTCTCTCTCTCTCTGTTTTTTTTTTTTTTCTGTTTTCTCACGATCTCTGCTGCTGTTCTGTATTTTTTTTCCCTGCTGCTTTTCTTTCCCTGCTGTGTTTCTACTGTTTTTTTTCCCTGCTGCGTTTCTTCACAATGCTGTTTTTTCCCTGCTGTTTCGGCTAGCCGCCTCCAAGTTGAAGGCTAGCCTCCAACTTGGTTCGGCTAGCCGCCTCCAAGTTTGAAGGCTAGCCGCCAGAAGTTGGAGGCTAGCCTCCAGACGTTGAAGGTGATTTTACACTACTTTCCATTCAATCTGGGTTAAATCTCAAAACATGAAAGTTGTAGCCCTCTGATAAATCTTTCATTTGGATCAAGAATCATGTTGTTTCGAGTTCAGAAGAGGAAGTTATGAATTTTCTACTGGAGACAACTCTGCTTCACTCAGGTTGCTGTTTTTCTGTGACCAGTCAGCTTCAAGGTGATTTTACACTACTTTCCATTCAATCTGGGTTAAATCTCAAAACATGAAAGTTGTATCCCTCTGATAAATCTTTCATGTGGATCAAGAATCATATTGTTTCGAGTTCAGAAGAGGAAGTTATGAATTTTCTACTGGAGACAACTCTGCTTCACTCAGGTTGCTGTTTTTCTGTGACCAGTCAGATTCAAGGTGATTTTACACTACTTTTCATTCAATCTGGGTTAAATCTCAAAACATGAAAGTTGTATCCCTTTGATAAATATTTCATTTGGATCAAGAATCATGTTGTTTCGAGTTCATAAGAGGAAGTTATGAATTTTCTACTGGAGACAACTCTGCTTCACTCAGGTTGCTGTTTTTCTGTGACCAGTCAGATTCAAGGTGATTTTACACTACTTTCCATTCAATCTAGGTTAAATCTAAAAAACATGAAAGTTGTAGCCCTCTGATAAATCTTTCATTTGGATTAAGAATCATGTTGTTTCGAGTTCAGAAGAGGAAGTTACGAATTTTCTACTGGAGACAACTCTGCTTCACTCAGGTTGCTGTTTTTCTGTGACCAGTCAGCTTCAAGGTGATTTTACACTACTTTACATTCAATCTGGGTTAAATATCAAAACATTAAAGTTGTAGCCCTCTGATAAATCTTTCATTTGGATCAAGAATCATGTTGTTTCGAGTTCAGAAGAGGAAGTTATGAATTTTCTACTGGAGACAACTCTGCTTCACTTAGGTTGCTGTTTTTCTGTGACCAGTCAGCTTTAAGGTGATTTTACACTACTTTCCATTCAATCTGGGTTAAATCTAAAAACATCAAAGTTGTAGCACTCTAATAAATCTTTCATTTGGATCAAGAATCATGTTGTTTCGAGTTCAGAAGAGGAAGTTATGAATTTTCTACTGGAGACAAATTCTACCATTCAAATCAGGATGGCTCACGGCTAGCCGCAGGAAAAGTTGGGGGCTAGCCGCAGGAAGCACAGAAAATCATCTTGAAAAAACAAATGCTTACTGGAAAGCTGACCGTGGGTCTGGCGGCTAGCCCCCTTGCAAAGGGCGGCTAGCCGCCAGGTGACCGTAAGGTCACCTGACCCTTTCTAGAAGGACTATTTATAAAAAAAATACATATATAATATTAAATCGGTTACAGAACAAACGATATAATACAATCCCAAAAAATCGATATTATAAATATTTTTTATATCGGTTTCACTTTTTTTATATCGGTTTTACAGTAATATGTGTTATAATTTCAGGTTTAAAAGACATCAGTTGTCCAAAAACCGATATGAAATAATACACATATTATATCGGTTATAGTTATCTATTATATCGGGGGCACTTATATCGGTTTGAAGTTTACTGAAAAACCGATATAATAGGTCTTTTATATCGGTTTTTAGCCGATATAAAAACCCTTTTTTCTAGTAGTGACCGCTTGAAATTTTCGACTATGGAAGAGGCGCTGCAAATCTCAGAGGGCTGAAGTTCGCTCTTTTCTTCCTCTCTCTCATTCTCGTGCGTTACAGCTCTCTCTCTCTCTCTCTCTCTCTCTCTCTCTCTTTCTCTCTCTCTCTCGTGATTCTCCTCCCTCCCCATAGCTGCGCGTCCAGACCCACACTTTGGAAGAGGCGCTGCAAATCTCAGAGGGCTGAAGTTCGCTCATCAGCTTCCTCTCTGTCAATCTCGTGTGCATCAACTCTTTTCCTCTCTCTCTCGATCGCGATTCTCCTCCCTTCCCATCGCTGCGAGTCCAGACCCACGGCTCCACCTCCACGCAGCAGCATCGAACTCTCTCCCTTTAAACATCACAACGCCTCTGTTCCTCCCTCATCACTGTCGCGTCCCCCTCGCAGATAGGTACCCCCATCGCAGAAGCAACCCTCTGAATCCTTTTAGTTTTCTTTTTTCTACATTTTGTTGCTTTGGACTTGCTATGATGGGTCCTCTGGATTGCTGAGGTTCTGTCCCCATTGCAGCAGCATCCAACAATTTCGTTTTGGTCGTTTTGTGATATTGCTTGTAGAATTTTTTAAGACTACCTTTGTTGATTTAAATTGAATGGATTTGTTTTGGTTGTTTTAGGGCAGATGCCAGATTCGTTTGTGCACTTTTTGTATGCATTGTCTCGATCAAATAATGGTTTTCTGCTGCTTAGGGTTTGATTTTTTTTGCCTCAGTTTGATGATTCATGAGTTTATATTGCATTTGATATGGGTGAAAGACTTTCTATAAGTGAATAGAATGAATCCGTGCTTGAATGGGTTGGTTGTGTTTGCAGGTTATTAAGATCTATGTAACTGGTAAAAGGATATTTTTTTATTCAGATTTAATACTTGTCATGTCCTATTATTATCCTCAAAATGAGGATCAAACCTGTATCCTATAGGTTCATTTGAATCTTTGTAAACCAAGTGCACCCATTCAGTTTACATGAGGATTCATGCATTTGGCTGGCTAGAGTTACATGAAAGTTTGTAGTTGTTATGTCAATCTAGTATAATCAATTGTAGGTAAAACATGGCTCCAAGCAATTTCTTTGTCATTTTGTCTATCCGTGTTTGGGAGTATGTTCATCAGCTACTAACTAGCATCTGTCTGCTGCAGGATGGAAGGGCCTCCTATCAGCTATGTTTGTGGAAGAGCTGAAATTGCCTATTTTTTTTTCACTGATTGAATTATCAGCCAAACTCTGATATTTGCATATGGGCGCGAAATTTTGTGCTTGATTATGGAACTTTAAAATGGAAGATTTCTTAAGCTTTGTTTAGGGTTGTCAACAAAGTAGGCCTGTGTTGGTTTCATTTTGTATTTGTATATTTCATTTCGTCGTCTCATCTTTTAAGCACCTGAAAGAGTCTTACTTGGAATGATTGATAAACCTAGAATGATTTCAGATATATAAAGGCCTACAATGTGAACGGAATTTCCAACATTCTTGCTAGAATGATTTCTACCATTGTGAGAAACCTTGCTGAATACCCCTGTTTAGGGGACTGTTTAACCCACTTCCTGAGGGGTTTTTTTGCTCAAATTTGAGGCTTTCAAAGTCCATATCATGAACTTAAAACCTGCTATTTTTCAGTTAATTACAATCACGTCTGTGATGTTTTCAACTTGGGCACGTTTTCAATTCGGTTAACACATATCTGTAGAAACCTTGCTGAGTACCCCTGTTTAGGGCATTGTTTAGCCCACTTCCTGAGGTTTTTTTTTGCTCAAATTGGGGGCTTTCAAAGTCCATATCATGAACTTAAAATCCTCCAATTTTTCAGTTATTTACAATCACGTCTGCGATGTTTTCAACTCGGGCACGTTTTCAACTCGGTTAACACATTTGTAGAAACCTTGCTGAGTACCCCTGTTTAGGGCACTATCTAGCCCACTTCCTGAGGGATTTTTTTTTGCTCAAATTTGGGGCTTTCAAAGTCCATATCATGAAGATTGACCCTTCCAAATTCCAAAAAACCAAGACCTACAATTTGTTGTTCGAATCATAAACCTAACCATTACACACGTGCACCTAGAAAGACCTCAGTTTTACTATCATAGATATGCAAATTCTTCTATACTTTCTTTTCCACTGTCAACTGCAAATTCTTATATACCTGCCCCATCCCATCCCGTATGTATAATATATATTTATTTCTTATTAAAGTTGTAAACAAAACTAGTGGTCCAAGTGGTGTTGGGCATTATACACCAACCCAAATGGGGCAGTTTGGAACCACATAGCAGTGAAGTCACAGGGCAAGGTAGGTTTGGATCAGATAAACTTAAAACGGGGTAGGTTTGGGATTACCCCAACCCATACCAAACCCACCCCGTTGCCATCCCCAACTAAAAGGCATTTTGCATTGACATCATTGCGTTGCTATTTACTGACAATCATGTGATCCAACCAGAATCAACACATCAAACTAATGCTGGTAAATAAATAAAGTAGAAGATTAAAATGTCAACACTTTCTTCGCTAGACAAGGATGTCGAAAAAATACAACACAGTTGAAACCAAATCATCCATGATTTGGTAAATATAATAATAATATGAAGAAAGCACCCAAAAGTAAGATTCATATTAAGCACAGGGTAATATTTAAAAAAGATAGTGTTATTGAACATGAGTAAATTTAAAAAGAAAAATGTAAGCACATCTAGCGGTGTCAAATTCGCCATGCCAAGTTCAAGAAAAATTAAACTTTTTTACAAGATGCACCTGATTTGTTTGAAGTTCCTGACAAACCAACACAGGCCTACTTACAACACTAAACAAAGCTTAAGAAATCTTCCATTTTGAAGTTCCATAATCAAGCACAAAACTTCGCATCCATATGCAAATATAAGAGTTTGGCTGATGATTCAATCAGTGAAACAAAATAGGCAATTTCAGTTCTTCCACAAACGTAGCTAATATGAGGCCCTTCCATCCCTGCAGCAGACAGATGCTAGTTAGTAGCTGATGAACATACTCCCAAACACGCATAGACAAAATGACAAAGAAATTTCTTGGAGCCCTGTTTTACCTACAATTGATTATGCTAGATTGACATAACAACTACAAACTTTCAGGTAATTCTGGCCAGCCAAATGCATGAATCCTCATGTAAACTGAATGGGCGCACTTGGTTTACAAAGATTCAAATGAACCTATGGGATACAGGTTTGATCCTCAATTTGAGGATAATAATAGGATATGACGAGTATTAAAGGCATGTTTGTGTAATACTTTTCCGCGGAAAAGTGCACGGTTTTCAGGGGAAAATCCATTTTTCCGATGTTTGGTGCCGAACAATTCCGTGGAAATGCTTTCCTAACTCGTCAGCATTTTCCTTGATAATTGTGGAAATGGGTTTCCCATTGGGGGGGGGGGGTATGGTAAATGGATTTCCTCAGAAAACTTCTCCCTCTTTTCCTCACTCTTGATCATTTGAACCCAAAAACCCTATAACTCTGTCATTTTTTATTTCTTTACATAAATTATTATTTAATGTTAAATAAATAATATACATATTATGCTATTTTTCTTCAAAAAATTATATCACCAAATAAGAAATTTTGATTTTCTATAAGGAATCCATAGCTGCACTAAACAACATCTACACCAATTCAATGAGGAAACTCTTTTTGCACCAAACATGAATTTCTAAATTCTACGGAAATCCTTTTCCATAGTGTGGGCTTGGACGCGCAGTAATGGGAAGGGAGGAGAATTACGATCGAGAGATAGAAAGAGAAAGAAAGTTGTTGAGCACGAGATTGAAAGAGAGGAAGAAAAGAGGAACTTTAGCCCTCCGAGATTTATAGTGCCTCTTCCATAGTAAAAAATTTCAGGCAGTATAATGAAAAACAGGGCGAGCTCTTTCTTTCTTTCTTAAATGTGAGGTCCAGCTGGACCTTTAGCTCGGATCGTGCTCTCAATCAGGCTCCATAGACTTTTTCAAGTAAGTATTGGCAAATTCATTGGGATATGGACAAAACAGGGAATTTATGATTGCATTTAAAGATGGATTGTCCAGATCGAAGATTTGAATTCATGTATTTTGTTTAGTTTGAGATCGTCTAAGGCCAAATGGAGTTGTAAAGAATTCTTCTTTTTATAAATAACTTGCATTTATAAGGCAAAGAGCTTGAACCTATGTAACATATATATATGAGAAATGAATGAAAATCACAGTTGCGTAAATGACTCTTTCTCTTTTTTTCTAAATATGAGCATTGTGAATTGTATCTAACTCCTTCCCAGTTTTCTCCTATAATTTGGGCTTTCTATCCTCAAAATAGTTGTTCCATTAGTTATGCTTATGGGTTGGCTTGCTTGGGAAGCAAGTCATTCATGTATGGGAATAGGGAAGTAAAATGGGCCGTGTCGTGCCAAGAAATGTGAAGGTTGCGTTTAACCCTTAACACAGGCTAAGGTCTTATATCAAATTTCTTTATGGATTTCAATTCCAATTAGTTAAAACTAGAAGTAATTAACCTAAGAAGAAATGCAATCAATCACAAGAGAAACATACGCAACTTTTTACGTGGAAAATCCTACACGAGAAAAAATACGGGTCTTTTCGTCTATACCATAGACAACCAAGCACTATGTAAAATAAAGGTTACAAAGACTCATAGAACCTTCCCTTGCTATAACTCAGTCGAAGAACTGTGATGGTCTTGCCGATGACTCGTCGTACACCTTCCCTGTGCTTGAAGCGTAAACCACCATGACGCCTCTCAAGGTGCTTCAAAAAGCAATAAGAAAAGATCAATCTTCAGCGTAGAACTCTTGCACGACAACTCAACACAACACTATCAAAAGATCTCTTAAGAATTCTCAAAATTTTGGATGGGAGAGAGATATCAATTGTAGGGTTGCAAGTGTTAGTATATATAGACTTTAGGGTCGTGCAAGGGTTTGTCAATTCGATTAGGATATTGATAGGCAGGGGAGAGAAAATAGGAAGAAGTTTCCAATTCATGCTAGGAATTTTGCGAGGGTTGCTTGAGCGAATGAAGGACTTCATTGTCTAGAAATTTGTCAGTGCTACAGAGCTCGCTCGAGCGAACCTGGGCTTCGGCTTAGGGCTTGAACACGCAACTGAAACTTCTAATTGTTTTTGTTTTTCTTCCTTCAATCTTCAAAATGAAGCCTCATCACAGTCCATATCTAAAAATGTAAAATTACAAGTAGATTTGGACTTGAGTTTTGTTTCGAAACCAATGAATTGCCAACTATATAACTAACAATCCCCCCTTGGCAATTCATGAACAAAACTCCCTATTGACCATCAAAACTAAGTTCCCATTACAATCGTTCCCATGAAGATAACAAAAAATAGACACCTTCCAAACATTCAATCTTCAAATCCCTATCCCTGCAAAATTAGAAAACCTACACGACACAACTTGACAAAGATTTCGCATAAATCATAGAAAATGAAATGAGTGTTAGAATCACACGATCACTGAGAGGTGGGGGGGGGTGAATCAGTGATGTCTCAATACTTATAATTGAATACAAGTAAGTCCAAATAATCAAAGCAGTAAAACAATAAGCAAGCAACCACAGGAACACAAGGTTTTAACGTGGTTCACCCAAAGGCTTCGTCCACGGTGCAACGACTACCCGGACACCAATCTGAGGCTGGTCTTAGAATGTATTGCACTAATTAATTCTGAAGCTTCAACTTCAAGGAGTACCCACCCCTGATTCAGATAGCACCCACTATCTAGGAAGCAACAACTCCCTTTACAATTCGTCTGCACCAATAGACGGGATCACCAAGCACCCACTTGATGCTTTACAATGATTAGAGAAGAACCCTTTACAGAAATTCCTTTCTACAATCTCTCACTCTCAATCCCATACAAACAGATTTTTAATAAATATGAATTGAGAGACACTTATCTAAAAGAACTACTGATGAAGAACCATCTTCTTGATGCAGAGTTTCTTCTTGACTTGCTGTAGAAGAATCACAGCAGTATCTCCTTGCAAGCTCCTCTTGAGAATGATTAATCTTACAGAAGACAAAGAAGAACTCTTCTGTCCTGAACTTCAGATCAATAGAATAGGTGTTGTGGAGAAGAAACACATATCTCTCTTGATGATCTCCTCACTTAATTGCTAGGAGAGATACTTCCCATACATCCTTTCACGAATCTCTTCATCTCTTAAATAAGATTAGGTTTTCTTAGAAACAGATTACCATCAAAACGAAAGAAGAGTCGTTCAGATCCTAAAAGCTCTCAGCCCAGCCGCTCGAGCGCACCTCCACGCGCTCGAGCGCGCGAGTCTGCTGGTTCGACCTTGGTGAGTTCTGGCTGTGCGCGCTCAAGCATGTAAGTCCATGGGGATCCGAACCCTAGAGGGGGGGGGGTGAATAGGGTGAGCTTCTTTTATGACCAATTTTAACAATTTTAACTTCTTTAAAACAAACTAGTCACAAGTGATGATTATCAAACAATATACGGAAGCTAATATAAGCAATCACCACAAAGCAAGCACCATCACACAAGGATTTATAGTGGTTCGGCCTCAATGCCTACATCCACTACCGGCTTGTGATCCAACACCCCACCGGATTTCCACTATTTATGCTTTTCAATAGGCTAAGCAATAACCTTTACAATATGCTTTCCAAGGCTAAGCAATAACCTTACATTGATGTTTTTCAAGGCTTAACATCAACCTATACACTATGCTTTTATAGGCTAAGCAATAACCTCTTCAACCACAAGGTTGGTTATCTCTCTAAATTAGTGTCTATAAACACTTGATGGAGATTCGATTAAGCTCATTACAATGCCTCTTAATTAGGCGGATATGGAAGTGAAAAACTAATACACACTCACACTATGAATGCAAAGATGAAAGTATATGAAGTGTGTGTGTGTGGTCCTCAATCATTTTGAAAATGAAAGCTCATAAAAGTAAGCCTAATGCTTTTGAAAGTTTTAGCACAAAAACATTTATGATTGAGGAAGTAATGCAATCACATGTTAAAAGTAACAACTTGTTAATGATATCAAAGTTACACAAGTTGTATGAAATGGATTAGCTCTAAACATGTGATGCATAGGGATGTCAATCAAATCACCAATGAAGCTCAAAACATAAAAATAGATTTGATTGAAAAGAGGGGACAAATCATATGTAATTATAAATACAACTTGAAAATGATTTACCTATCAAAGTGATGCAAGTTGTGAAACTTTAAAACAATAATACACATATAATTTGTAATGATGTTGAATCCAAAACATAAGATACATTTGAAAGAGATTTTCTTATGATGGAAAACAACAACCAAAGATTCAACAAAGTATATGAATCATGTTACATATTTCATTAACATGATCTACTTAGATTTACCAAAGATAAAGTACTACTTTGATGAATCAATGGTGATGTATCCAAAACAATAGATCTATTCAAAATATAACACATGCTAAGGATACAACACATCATAGGTTAACATGTTACAAGATTTACCAATGATAAAACAAAACATGAAAACATATGATTTGTAAAGAAGTTGAATCCAAAACATAAGTTAGTTTTGAAAGAGATGTTCTTATGATGGAAAACAACAACCAAAGATTCAACCAAGTATAAGAATCATGTTACATATGATTTACCAAGTTTCTTTCATTAACATGATCTACTTAGATTTACCAAAGTTAAGTACTACTTGGATTGAATCATATGGTGTTGTATCCAAAACAATAAATCAACTCAAGACATAACACATGTTAAGGACACAACACAAACATAGTTTAACATGCTAGAAATGATTTACCAAAAATAAAACAAAAGCATGAAAACATATGATTAAGGAAGGAAGAGCCTACTTGGTGGTTTAACTTCATTAATCCAAGCTTTAGCTTTCCTAATCATCCCCTTCATCCCTTGGTTCTTTTCCCTTTTGATATGCCTCAATACCTCTCAAGGAGGGGTTAAAAATTCCCAACTTTTGGCAAAGGAAAGAACTCATATTTATAGCAAAAAGTTGCCAACGGCTAGTCCTCGGTCGACCGGCACACAGGCCTCGGTCGACCGGGAACACACAACGGTCGGATTTCTGACCGTTGGTGCGCCAGGCAATTTTTTGCTGCAGTGTTCCCGGTCGACCGGGACCTCTGCGCCGGTCGACTGGCGACACTGCCGGGCCACCCCCTTTTTTGCAAAAATTTCAACTTTTCACATTTTAAAGGTATTTCTTTGGGGGACCTTTTGGCCACTAAATCAAGCTTGAAAAACATGTTTTAAAGATTCTAATGGTTTTTAAAACATGACATAAAAAGCCTAAAAAGATTCAAAACTTTTAAAACAAAGGCTTGCTTGATTTCTTGAAAACTCTTTTCTAAAACAAATGCATCCAAGATTAAAAAACAAATCATGCATAAATCAATACTTTTACAAATCTTAAAAACAATGCATGTTTAAAACAAGATTTCAAGTTTATTTAAAACCAATGCAAGTGTGTAAATCAAATGATGCTTGAATGATATGCATCCATCAAATTGCAATCTAGAAAATTCCTAACAAAGCACACTTACAAGCGCTCAAGCGCGCGAGACTGCTATCTGGAAATTGCAAAATTGCGCTCTAGCGCGTGAAACCTCTGATCATGGCCTCTGACACAGTCCTCAATTCAGATGTTAGATGTGAAGATACAACGACATTTGGATCGTAGCTGTGTTGTTGTTCTGCACCACACTTGTTTGCAATGTTTGTGACAATGTGTTGACAATAATTCCAAATAATTCCAACACATAATCATGCTTAACACTTCATCAATTTTCTCAAAGCATCTCAAATTCCAACAATCTCCCCCTTTGGAATTGTTGGCAACACTTGGAACATGCTGACCTTCACGATGCTTGCAAACATGTCTTCATGACAGACCTTTCTTCAATAATCCATACCCATACCATAGTCTCCCCCTGTCTTCATGCAAATGGCTCTCTCCTTTTCAATGAGAACCAACATGTTTTACACATGCTCTTCAATAATCCATACAGCTTCAATAATCCATACCACACTGTCTCCCCCTTTGACAACAAATCCAAAGGGACTGTTTAAAGGAGCAAAAAAAATATGAGAATTTGCTCCCCCTTGCTAGAAGGTCTTCTAATGCTTGGGAGAGTAAGTAACTCCCAATTTCTTACGAAGATACTCGAAGACTTCCTTTGGTAGAGGCTTTGTGAAGATATTAGCCACTTGTTCAGTGGTTGGAACATATTCCAATTTTACCTCACCGTCAGCAACCTTTTCTTTGAGAAAGTAATAGCGTATGGCAACGTGCTTTGTGCGGGAGAGTGCTGGACAGGGTTCTTGGAGATATGAATGGCACTTGTGTTGTCGCATAAAATTGGCGTAGGATCTTTCGTCTGAACACCAAGATCTAAGAGCATTTGACGCATCCACAGGACTTGGGTACAGCAAGTTGCTGCTGCTATGTACTATCCTTCCGCTTTAGAAAGAGATACTGAATCCTGTTTTTTACTGTGCCAAGCCACCAAGTTTTCACCGAGGAAGAATGCACCTCCGCTTGTGCTTTTGCGGTAATCTACACATCCTGCCCAATCAGCGTCAGAATATACAACAAGAATGAAGGATTTACTTTTGGGATACCATATACCAAGTTCCATAGTACCCTTAAGATATCGAAATATCCTCTTCACAGCTGTAAGGTGCGCCTTCGTTGGTGATGCCTGAAATCTCGCCACCATACATACGGCCTGTAGAATGTCCGGTCTTGTAGCCGTCAAATAGAGCAAACTTCCCACCATTGATTGATAAGTTGAGTGATCAATTGATGGAGCCTTGTCATCTTTGCTTAGCTTTGTGTTCGTAGACATAGGTGTGCTTACCGGTTTGCTGTCCTCCATAGTGAAACGCTTCAACATTTCCTTGATGTATTTCACTTGAGATATGAAGATACCATGCTTCAGCTGTTGTACTTGCAGACCAAGAAAGAACTTCAGCTCTCCAAGCATTGACATCTCAAATTCATTCTTCATCTCTTCAGCAAAATTTCTGCACAATTCCTCGTCATTACCGCCAAAGATTATGTCATCGACATAAACTATGACCACTAGTTGGTTACCTTGTTCTGTTTTGACATAGAGATTGCTATCAACCAGTCCTTTGCCGAAACCAATCTTGCGAAGATAGTTGTCTAGCCGTGCATACCAGGCCCTCGGTGCTTGTTTAAGTCCATAAAGAGCCTTGTTCAACTTGTACACCAGGTCTGAACTATTGCTGATGAGAAAACCGTCCGGTTGCTCAATGTAAACCTCTTCCTCAAGTAGTCCATTCAAGAAGGCCGACTTCACATCCATTTGAAAGACTTTGAACTCTCTATATGCAGCCAATGCAAGAAACATACGAATAGCTTTTAGGCGAGCCACTGGTGCAAAAGTCTCTTCAAAATCTATGCCTTCAATTTGAGCATAGCATTTACAAACTAACCTTGCTTTGTTTCTCACAACTTGACCATCTTCATTTAGCTTATTTCTAAAGACCCATTTAGTAGCTATGACATTCTTATCAATAGGTCTAGGGACTAAATTCCAAGTGGAGTTCTTCTCTATTTGCTCTAATTCCTCATGCATAGCCTTTAACCAATTTTCATCAAGGCTTGCTTCAGCTTCTGTCTTGGGTTCGATCATTGATACTAGTGAAAAAGTGTTCGCCACACTATGTCTAGTTTGAACACCAGCCTTAGGATTTCCAATTATTTGGTCCTTAGGGTGTTGTTCGACCCAAGTGATGTGCTTTCTAGGAGTAGCATTTTCTGAGTCATCCTTTGATTTCTCAGAATCATTAGGTTCAGCCATTTCATCATCGATCTCGCTCAAGTCCTCATAAACTAGACTGTCATTATGAGTAACATTCATTGGTTCATAATTTTCATCTACTCTAATATCAATACTCTCTATGATTTTTCTGGTCCTTTTGTTAAGACACCTATATGCCTTGCTAGTGGAGGAGTAACCCAGAAATATACCTTCATCAGCCCTTTCTTCAAATTTTCCCGGATTTTGTTCAAGTCGCTTGATGAAGCACTTGCTACCGAATATCTTGAAGCGCTTGACTGAAGCTGCCCTTCCAAAACATAGCTCGTAAGGCGTCTCATCTCCAAAACGCCTGATCATGCAGCGATTTTGTATATACACAGCTGTATGAACTATGTCCTTCCAATATATGTCAGCCAGTTTGCTCTCAATCAGCATAGTGCGTGCCATTTCCTGCACGATACGGTTCTTGCGTTCAACGACTCCATTCTGCTGTGGAGTTCTAGGGGCTGAGTATTGTCGTTAAATACCATGATACTCGCAGAACTTGGTGAACTCTTCAGATGTGAATTCGCCTCCACGGTCAGACCTTAACGTCTTGATCTTCTTCCCTAGCATGTTTTCAACCTATGCTTTAAACACTTTGAATCGATCAAGTGGTTGATATTTATGTTTTAAAAATAAGACCCATGTCATTCTAGTATAATCATCAATGCATAACATGAAATACTTATCTCCATTGCTGCTTTGAGTCCTCATTGGTCCACATAGATCTGTGTGGACGAGGTCTAAGGGTTTGCTTGAGTGATGATCCTTTGTCTTGAACACAGCTCGAGTTTGCTTGCCGTTTTGACATGAATTGCATATCGGGTTGGTGGGTTTGCTAACTTTTGGAAAATTTCTCACCGCCTTTGTAGTGCACAACTTAGACATGTTGTCAAAGTTGAGATGGCCTAACCGCTTGTGCCATAGCCAGCTCTCCTTACCCTGGCTTATTAAACAGGATTTTTCCAACCCATCAGACAGGGTGTAGAGATTACCCGTTGTTCTTGACCCTGTAGCCAGTGTTTTGCCATTGCTACACTTCTTGATTGCGAGCCCATTCTTCATGAAGATTACCTCATGACCTTTATCATAGATCTAACTTACGCTTAGCAGGTTGTGTCCAAGTCCAGACACGTACAACACTTCTTCAGAACTGATCTTGCCTTCTTTCAGCTGAACAACGCCTTTGCCACAGATTTTGGCGCCGTCGTTGTTGCCGAATTTTACAGAGCCACCCTCAAACTGTTGTAGCTTTGTGAACTTGGCTTTGTCACCGGTCATATGACTTGAACAACCACTGTCAAGGATCCATGGTGCAACCTTCTTTTGAGCATTGAAAGCGGTTTGCACAATGAGGGATTCCTTGACTTTTGCAGCAGTTTTCTTTATTCTCCAAACCTTGACAGGTTTGTACTCCTTTTCAATCTGAAATTGGTTAGCAATATGCAACCTACAGTCCCTAGCCAAGTGACCAAAATTATAACACTTATGGCACTCAATGTTTTTGCTATTTAGGATTGAGAAAGGGTTCCTAGTTACAATCCTACTAGGTTTAGCATGAAGTTTACATTTAGCAATTTTATGGCCAAACTCATTACAATGATAACAGTAACCATAAAATCTGAATCTTCTTTGTGGTTGGTTAGACTTCATTACCTTCCTCACATGAATGAACTCTTTCCTAGGCTGGACGGTGGGCTTCACAACCTTAGAAGGTGTAGATGTTTGCTTCACAAACTTGGGTGGTGCAGTAATTTGTTTAGAGGGTGTGGCTCTAGAGGTTTCCCCGGCATCAAAACCTATACCAAACTTGATGTTGGCAGATCTTTGAATCTTCAGCAGTTCAGTTAATTTCCTTGATCCATTGATCGCTTGGAGTTCTTTGAGCCTTTGATTTGTTTCTATGTTCTCAGCCCTTGCTCCAAGGATTTCGTTCTCAAGTTTTACAACTTCCTCAGTTTTAGCACTGACTTGGTTTTCTAGAACTTCAATGGTTCTCTTAAACTCTTCAACTTGAGTCTTTAAAGAAATTATAGAACTTTCAGCATCATGGAGGACTTTCAGATTTTTCTTACTTGTTTTTTGCACCACACTTAACTCCTTAAGTGCCGCAATAAGTTCTCCTTCGAGGTTGACCTCAGCCTCATCATCATTAGCCTCCAGCTCTTCCTCCTCTTCAACAGTGACCATGAAGAGTGCTTCGTTCGACTCAGCTGAGTCGAACTCGTCTGAACTTTCAGACGCTTCGTTGGTGTAATGGCTGATGAAGCTTTTAGTCTTTCCTGTTTTGCCGAACCTCTGCTTTCTCTAACTCTTACTAGCATACGAGTCTTTTTCATCATTGTCCTTGAACGGACATTTCGAAGCAAAGTGGCCAACACCGCCACAATTGAAGCACTTGAAAGGTAACTTCCCCTTATACTTTCCGTTGCTGCCTTTCTTCAATCTTCTGACGAATTGAGCCTCAAGCTCATCATTAGAATCATCACCTAGATCAGCATCCTTTACCTTCTTTATTACTTTGAAGGCCATCTCTCTGTCAGATGAAGATGTCTTGCCTATTCGCATCTCATAGGCTGTGAGAGAACCATGCAACTCTTCCATGGTGAATGTCGTCAGGTCCTTGGCTTCTTCAATGGCAGAGACTTTTGAGTCGAACCGGAGTTGGAGCGATCTTAGAACCTTCTTGATGATAACTGGTTCTTTGATCTCCTCCCCCAGTCCTCGGATGGCGTTGATGACTTCATTGACTCTCTGCATGTAAGAATCAACATTCTCACTTTCCTCCATATGAAGTGACTCAAATTGTGCACGATGAGTCTGAAGCTTTGCCTCCTAGATTTTGTCATCTCCTTCATGGATGCTCTGCAATTTTTCCCATACCTCTTTAGCAGTTTTACATGTCATCACCTTCACCAATTCGCTGTCGACAAGGCCGCTATACAGAGCATTCTGCGACTTGGATCCGTTGTCTGCAGCCTTTTTCATTATAGCATCAGTTGGTGTGATCGACGTGTTGTAGCCGACTCTCACAGTTTCCCAAACATCATAGCCAAGAGACTTAATGAAAGCTTGCATCCTTAGCTTCTAGAAGGAATAGTTAGTACCATCAAACAATGGTGCCTTCATGTTCTCGGTATTGGATCCCATGTGATTCATCTAAAGATCACCCTTAGCGTGTTAATGCTTGTCAAAGGTATCTGGCTCTGATACTAATTGTTAGAATCACACGATCACTAAGAGGGGGGGGGGGGGGGGTGAATCAGTGATGTCTCAATACTTATAATTGAATACAAGTAAGTCCAAATAATCAAAGCAGTAAAACAATAAGCAAGCAACCACAGGAACACAAGGTTTTAACGTGGTTCACCCAAAGGCTACGTCCACGGTGCAACGACTACCCAGACACCAATTCGAGGCTGGTCTTAGAATGTATTGCACTAATTAATTCTGAAGCTTCAACTTCAAGGAGCACCCACCCCTGATTCAGATAGCACCCACTATCTAGGAAGCAACAACTCCCTTTACAATTCGTCTGCACCAACAGACGGGATCACCAAGCACCCACTTGATGCTTTACAATGATTAGAGAATAACCCTTTACAAAAATTCCTTTCTACAATCTCTCACTCTCAATCCCATACAAACAGATTTTTAATAAATATGAATTGAGAGACACTTATCTAAAAGAACTACTGATGAAGAACCGTCTTCTTGATGCAGAGTTTCTTCTTGACTTGCTGTAGAAGAATCACAGCAATATCTCCTTGCAAGCTCCTCTTGAGAATGATTAATCTTGCAGAAGACAAAGAAGAACTCTTCTGTCCTGAACTTCAGATCAATAGAATAGGTTTTGTGGAGAAGAAACATATATCTCTCTTGATGATCTCCTCACTTAATTGCTAGGAGAGATACTTCCCCTACATCCTTTCACGAATCTGTTCATCTCTTAAATAAGATTAGGTTTTCTTAGAAACAGATTACCATCAAAACGAAAGAAAAGTCGTTCAGATCCTAAAAACTCTCAGCCCAGCCGTTCGAGCGCACCTCCACGCGCTCGAGCGCGCGAGTCTGCTGTTTCAACTTTGGTGAGTTCTGGCTGTGAGCGCTCGAGCACACTTACACGCGCTCGAGCGCGCGAGACTGCTGTTTGGAAATTGAAAAATCGCGCTCTAGCGCGTGAAACCTCTGATCATGGCCTCTGACACAATCCTCAATTCAGATGTTAGATGTGAAGATACAACAACATTTGGATCGTAGCTGTGTTGTTGTTCTGCACCACACTTGTTTGCAATGTTTGTGACAATGTGTTGACAATAATTCCAAATAATTCCAACACATAATCATGCTTAACACTTCGTCAATTTTCTTAAAGCATCTCAAATTCCAACAATGAGAGATAATCAAGAAACAAGATCAAGAAACAACTCTAACTTATCCAGCAGTTCCTACTCCCTCTTTTTGTTTAGGAATTGACAAAACAAGCAATCAATTAAACCAATCTACTCCCTCTCAATCAGATAATCTTCACCTCAAAAATTGAATAAAAAGCACTATTGCCAAAGCTCAATTGGGCCAAAAATGTGAAAATCCTTGATGATCAAATACTATAATTTGCAAATCTCTTAGAAACCGATAAATAAAGCAACACAATTTTTAGACATTTGACATGTGTGTAAATTGTGTGTGATGGATGATCTCAAATGGAAAAACACAAAGAAGTCTATGATTGGTTAGAAATCAATTTTCATCAGGTACAAAGTAAGATTCACACATTTCCAAAAACATACAACCCGACCAAATAATGATGTGTGAATCTCCCCCTTAATGTCACCTTCTTTTTATTAAACCATCATTAACCCAATGCAAAATCTTCTCACGAACTTTATCACACGTAAAACTGTTCAAGTTCGAATGATATAGGAAAAGTTAACATCAAGGGAGCATACCTAGTTATTAACTTTTTCACTAGCTCACTTTTTCGATGCAGGAATTTCTGAGTTCATAATATTTAAGCAAAGTTAAGACTTAGGAAGTAGACCTAGTCATTATTCTTTTTAGCATTTACGCCCTACAAAAATTTCTACACACAGTCATTAAGAACTTTGGGTCGAACATACACATTAAGAAGAAAGCATAATAGAATTAGGAAAATCAAGATCAAAGCTCTAAGAGAAATTGCAAATCCACTAAGACCGTGAATCCTATCGATCCTAGTGTCACATTAACCCTAAGTGAGCGTCCAAGTGAGTCATTGTGTACTTGAAGACATGTTCAAAAGCCTTATACCATGTACCAAGAAAATCAGTTCCAACAATAACCATATAAATTGTGTCACATGCCAGATAATCACAAAATGAACACAAAAAAAAGGCATCATGTGGATATTAGAACATGAATTGAGGTAAATTTTAAGGTTGTAGGCCAATGCCTAGTGACTTACGGAGGGAATCAAACTTAGCAGGCTCAATTGATTTCATGAGTGCAGTGTGGACCACATTACAGTGTAGGTCAGATTTACAAACCCAGATGGACTTTGTCTTGACCTGTTGATTAGGAGAATAATGCTTCTTCCTCTACTAATTTCTTAAATGATTTCTAAGTTTGTCACAATATGGTCGGATGTGCCCTTTGATCCCACAAAAGTGACAGGTGGGAATGAGTTTTTTGTGATGGATGTGCTTATAGTTTGCATTCACACATTTCATGGGTAGAGCATTATGAATAATTGGTGTCATGGAGAACATAGTAGGTCCTTGAATAAATATAGATTTATTTTTGTCCTTCACGGCTGAAGCTCCATGTACAAAGCCAATGATAGTACTGACGAGTCAATCTTTTGGCTTGCAAGATTTTGACCAAGCTTCATGGACCCTATATTCATTCTCTTTATTGAGGACTCGACAGGTTCTAGCTTCGTGAGTGCCAAATTCAACTCGCCGTTTAGATCGTCCTTTTCATCTTTACAAGTATTCAACTCCTTTCATAATGCATCCATATCCTTTCAAGCTTGCTCAACTTGTTCTTTCAATAGAGCATTTTGTTGAGGTCAATATCCACCTTCGCTCCTGAGCGGTCATAATCATGATCGAGCTCTCACCCTCGGTAACGCCCCAATTCCGAATACCGAGAAAACCATCAAGGTACCCGAAGTTGGAGTTACTTCCCGAAAAAAATTCGAGAACTTCCAAGATCGTAGGTCCAATTTAAAGCTTTTGAACAATACAATATCAATAGTTAAATTACAGAAGCATATAAAATATAGCGGAAGTAATATAACAATAGCGGAAGCATCAATAAGGTATCATAGGAAACATAACAAATGTAGCAGGGCTGAAGTCCAGCCTAAAATGTCAAAATGTGAAATCAAATGTTTTATACAAATAAGACTACCTCCCTGCTCACAACATATAATGCTCAAACCCAAAAATAAAGGTGTACTCTCAAACCCTTGGTATTGGCACTCCATCCTCCAGCTCGACCTCCTGGTCGGCTGGTCCCCAACCGTAGTCGCTAATTACGGGTGCATCGACGACTGCATCATCCTCGTAATAAGGGTCAACACCTAAGCACCACGAATGGGTCGGATCTAAAGATCTGACAAGTCACAGTATACATAGGATGTATGCATCAAAAGGAGAAGAGACGATCGTATAGTTAAAGAGAATAACATATGGAACATAATCTAGGCAATTGAGCAAGATAAAACAGTTGGAATCATGATAAGTATGTAATCTATTCTACAAATATCAAAGTGGCACATTCACACAATCTGGATACTGCGGGATATTATGCCACGGCCCTCCCATACTGAACACAGTCGAGGTGGGAAAAACTCACCAATGCTGGAGAATGATGAGCCCCACAAAAAAACACTCATCCATCTCAACATTCAACACTCAAGAGACTGGACCCGGTATCACACCATCCGTCTAAAACATAACTCATCATAATATCTCACTCAACACTCATAAATAGATCTTATTAGTGATGATCAGTCAACAGGTTGAACTTAAAGAAACTGAGTGAATGTTCGTGCCGACTCAAGGAAACAATAAAGGTCTGTGTCTATCTAGGCTTTTGCCTTGCGTGAACAAGATCCTAACCAAAACCCTTAGGAGGTCTAAATACTAATTCAATCCATGGAACATAGTCCTGGTCCAAGTCCAATCATTTGATCCATACCAAGGCCCACCAAACACATGACCTGGTCTACAATAGTCTAAATGAGGTAACAAGTCCATTTCCGATAATAAATAGTCCATACTCATCCATAATGAGTTATAAGTCCATAATAATCAACCTCTCCATCCTAGGTATCACACATCCATACTTAGGCCATAAAAGGGCCCGCCTAGCCACAGACATGGTTCAGTGTTCACCCCAATCAACAGAAAGGATAATAGAGTGATAGTAATGTGTTAAGTGAAGTAAACCTCCGAATAAGAGAATCAACGGGAAATATCAATAGTCCAACCTAAGTATTGGTCCCTATTAAGGTCCAGGCCCATCTCAGTTAATTTGATCTATAAATGAAGTTTCAGATGTCAATGGATACTGTGTTTGGTGCTCCAGACATTACGGACATCTTTAACGACATTTAAGGATCGAGTCATCGTTGAATCCACGACCTAGACCCTACTTGGTGGTCCCGCAAGTCATGGTTGAGCCACACTATTGACTCGTGCTGGGCACATCAATAGAAGTCCATTTGGATGGTCAATGGGCCCCACAAACAATCATAACTTCAGAATGTGAAAACTGGAAATTCAAAGAACACAGTGTCTTCGGTCGACTTGGCACAGGGCTCGGTCGACCTAGTGCACTGGGTTGTCAGGATGTTGACTCCGAGTACTCTAGGAAAATGGGGTCAAGCACCTGGCAGGCAATGTCCTGATCGTAGGAATTCACTGTGTGTAACGCCCCAAGATCCGGGCGCCTCGAATCTCGGGATGCTACAGGAAAGTATCTAAGATATGCGGAAAATCCAATAATATAATCAAGTGTGAATCTCATATGAGCAAGTAATTGGACAAAGCCCTAAAATTTTAGTTCACTTTAAGGGATTACAAGATACTTTCCGTAATTAAACTAACTATTCAATCCTAGGCCGACACGGCCAGCTACAAGAAAAGGAGAGAATAAAGATCTAAGTATCAGACGCCTCTCGATGCACCAACTGCATCATTCTCTGAACCCCGCGGCAACAGATCAGCCGCCAAGCAATTCTACCAATCAAGGGAAACGGAAGAGAAGGTACCTGAAAACACCAAGGATTGGGTCAGGCTCGATGAGCAAGGCAAATAGGCATGTTTAGATAGCAACACATTATACTAATAAATAGAGAAGGAGACCATACCTGATCCCAGTTGTACCTGCGTGATTAGTATATCAAAAGTAATATAGAATATCAGAGTGCAATGGAAAACCATGTGGAGTGCAGTGCAAGAACGAAAATCAAGATATTTATATAACAGATGTTTGATACAGCATATCAGATAGATAAGAGAAGTCATCATCATCAAGACATCATATAAATCATATAAGCACATCAAAGTCACTAATAGCATAGATAACCTGAGAAAGTAAACTTACCATATACATAACCATCGTATCCAGATCTAATCGTAACAATGTCAACAGTTAAAGACAATAAACAATGGCAACCACAATATATAATAATAATACATCCAATATGCATACACAAGAGCATATAAAGGTACGTCCACAGTTGAAGTACACGGGACGTGAGGGGTCAGAGCCAGCTCATCGTGGTTGTCCCAACAACTGTTGATGGACATTAGCCATGGGGGTCATAGCCACCAATCGCTACCGTCACATCGAATAGGAGCGTACAAGAGTCCATCAATATCCATAGCCACAGCCAAGTCTCAGCCATTGGTCTTACGTGCTAGATCTACCTCAACACTCATCCATAGCCACTGTCAAGTTCCAGTCATTGGTCTTACGTGCTAGATCAACATCAACACTCATCCGCATGTACCCGGTCCGAATGCCGGCGGTCTCGGTACCCGATCACTCATCGGTACCTACTGTACTCAACCACTCCACACTCAATATCCATCCACATGTACCCGGTCTGAATGCCGGCGGTCTCGGTACCCGATCACTCATCAATACCTACTGTACTCAATCACTCAATACTCAATATCAATGTCCATGCCCTCATCATACCCTCCGCAGACCAATCGTACATCCATATATCATACGGATCACTAGGTGGGGGTACTCCGAACTGGATAACCTTATTTTCCTTATTATGAGATGATAATAGTCAAGGGTACCTTGCACGGAGTTCGAGTATAGTTAATCCATCCTTGTGATCCTCAACAGCTCATAATACATACCCTTATAAATCCCGCTTCTCTATACGCTTAATTAGTATTATCTCATTATACGGTCCATTCATCAATATCTACTGTTAAGTTCCCATTATTACAGGTCAGGACTTCGAGTGCCATGTCCCAACATTTCATCAAATACGGACCGTGATCGTGGATCAGAGCCTAAGTGCAATGCCCTAATTTATAATATCTCTCGAGGCCTACATCCAAGAATCGGATCTACCAGCCAGCCTTAGTGTCCGTTACCAAGTGCTACATATCACAAATACATCGATGTTCGTTGCCCCTCTCTTCAGGTCAAGGGTCTCACTTCACCTAAGACAATGATCACGAAGTCTCAGATGCTTATTAAGTATCATTGGTGCTCTTGCAGGTGTTTAGCATCTTAAGACATCCATAACCACTGAATCGGGTTCCGTTTACAACCCAAGACCCTACTTAGGTGGCTATGCGGGTCAAGGTTAAGCCCAGCTCTTGACTCGTGTCTCGCGTATCCCAAACAGTCCAAATGGAAAGTCAACGGGGCCCACTCATGATCATATCATAAAAAAGGAAACTAAATATGAAAAATCACTATTTACAGTGTACTGGGTCGACATTATGGGTACACGGGTCGACTTGCTACACTGTGGAAGTGGACAGCTAACTGGGAGTCAGAAAAGTCAGTCTGCAGCGTCCCCAGTCGACCTGGAGGGTCACCCGGTCGACCGGGTACACTGGGGGAATTTCCATAAACATTTGGCAGGTGGGGATCCTGTAGTGTGGCCGGTCGACCGGGTACACTGAGTCAGGCACCCTGTAGGAAATTCCAGCTCCCAGCTGAGGGTCAGTCCCTTGTGTGCCAGGTCGACCGCCTGAGTGACCAGGTCGACCGGGTACACACGAAACCCAAAAAATAAAGGTTCTGCCCTCTTCCATTTTCCATCAAAACTACATCAAATGGATCCCAGATCTTCACCAAACACTTCCAAACATTGAACGGACCTCCCTCATCATGATCTCATCACAAATGGGCCATTGATCTTCCAAATGGGGGATTCACATCCATCAATACCCAATAACACATAAGAAAAGGCTTAGAACAACTATTCATGCATAATACCATCTAATCAACCATCTAAATACAGGAATCATGCCAAATAACTATAAAAGACAGTAATTAACAATCTAACCATGTTAATCAATTTAATTAAAGAATCTAAGCATGTCTACTTGCCTAATTAGGAAGAAATCTCCTCAAATAGCTTGGGCTCCACTCCAATAGCTCTAAGATCACCCTAATGGTTGAATCTACAATCTCTACACCCATTCCCAAAGAGAGAAATGCATAAGAAAGGAAACTTTAAGGGAAAGAGCTATACTACAAGGAAATTGGAAATAGTAAATGAGGATTACCTTTACTTGGAGAGGAAAGAGAGATCTTGGAGATGAGAGACCCTAATCTCTAACTTAGAAGGAGAGGGAGAGATGGGAGGGAATTGTAGTGAAATAAGGGGAAGAGATAAGAGGGGTTTCTTTTATAGGGGTTGATTGGGTCATAGTCCAAAATGCCCTCCCTTGCTAGAGTAAGTTTAGGATGAGGATGAGGGTATTTGGGGAATGCTAAAATAGAATGACCAAAGGGTCCTTGGTTACCAATAGAAATAAAGGATAAAGACTAGGGTAATTTAGGTATTCACATTTAATGACTAAAGTATCATCAAATGAGTGGTTGTGAATAAAGGAGCCTAAGGACAATAAAGGTAGGCTATTTATTATGACAAAAGTGCCCATGTTTACTTGGTAGAGAATGAAGGAGCCAAGGTCATTTATGGTATTGGGATTTCTAAAAAGGAGGGAAAAGGTGTGGTAGTAAAGACTAGAGTACCCCCATATGGGTCATTATAAGGTCAATTACACAACTCTCTAAGGGAAACTCATCTATAATTAGGATTACAACTAAGGCCTCTAATTGGTTAGTTAATTCTACGAAAACCACTATTAATCCTACAAGAGTCTCAATCCTATAAACTAGGCTTAATTAATGGGAAATCACTAACTATTCATGCTAATCACCTATTAAATAGGATAACATATAGTTGACTTGGTCAAATTGAGTCCCACTAGGTATTTCTAAGAATGGGTCCTCACACTATGTGTCCGGTCGACCTCCTGGCCTGGGCAGTTGACCGCATACACAAGAAAAACCTGGAAAAGATGTCCCAGCTCTTATTCATTATTCACTGCAAATCCTGTGGGCTCGATCGACCCGGAACAGTGCTCAGTCGACCTAGAACACAAAGTTTCTGTGTCTGAGGGAAAATTCAACTCCTAGTCAACTCTCTGCAAATCATGTGTTGTCGGTCGATCGAGAACAGGTCTGATCAACCGAGAATACAGGAGTGAGAAATTCTCAGAAAAATTAATTGAGACTTGATTTTCTTAAATTTCAGTGTCGAGTACACTGATCTGCAACAATTCCAAATTTCTGGATTTCTTCATCTTCAATCCAATTTCCCACTAAAACCCATTCAATTTCGTCTAATCATATGGAATCATCATAAAATAAGAAAAGCACTGCAATACACATCCAACCATCCATCATTGGGCCATTGATCTTCCAAATGAGATGAAACCCCTCCATCAATGGTCAAAAACCATAAAAATAAGCTCAAATGATAGATCTAGGCATTCTTACATCAATTGAACTGAAATGACAGAATGAAGAGAAGGAAAACATGCATTCTATGCTAAATAGGTATATTGCATTTGCCTCAATCCAATAGCGAAGGAAAATAGAAAGAGAAAGAGAAATCCAAGCTCCAAAAATAGAAATCACAGCTCTGTCTTCCAAACACTCAAACAGCCCAAAAACACATATCTAAGAAGATCTCTAACACCTAATCCCACATCCACAAGAGAATTGCTTTAAGGAAGAAGTTCTAGAGAGAGAAAGCGAGGGAATTCTAAGGAAACTGAACTAGAAGGAGATAAATATCTTGATTAGAAGAGAGAAAAGATGTAGAAGATAAGAGAGCTTCATAGAAGGGATGATAGCTGTAGCTTGTAATAGATCTTCTTCTCTTTGTAGCTAGGGTTCTAGATCTAGGGTTTCTAGAGAGAGAAAGGGAGGGAGATGGGAGAATTGGAGGGAAATTGAGAGAGAGTTGGAGGGAAAAGAGGGAAGAAAAGAGAAAAGAGAGGGAGAGTTGCATACGTGTGGAATGGGATGGGGGAGTTGTGATTATATAGTTTTAGGTTAAGTGGTTGATTACCAAAGTGCCCTTCCTAGTTTAATAGGAAATGAGGATAAGTACATGGGCTTTTAGGTCATTAGTAGAATATTTAGAAGATTCTCATATGGAAACCCCTTTTATTAATTCGATTTACTAGCTAGGGCCTCTAACTAACTAACAAACTCTAACAATTTATAAAAGACACCCTATGGACCTATAAATTAGGCTAATTAGACT
Source organism: Cinnamomum chago (assembly GCA_038049695.1). Lineage (NCBI taxonomy): Eukaryota > Viridiplantae > Streptophyta > Magnoliopsida > Laurales > Lauraceae > Cinnamomum > Cinnamomum chago. The sequence goes on along the minus strand of CP142462.1, from coordinate 19,472,637 downwards.
AAAGCTTAAGAAAAATACATATCTACCCTTACAAAGCCCTATTAATTAGTGTAGTTAGGTACTGTAGGCTATAATATAGTATTAAAATTCAAATTGAGGGCCCACAAGGGGTGGGGCCTTACACCCTCACCATAAAACTATTGTTGTGCCGCTTCCTATCACCAATTGGTTTTGGGATAAGTGGTAGCTCAATAGGGTGTAAGATCCTACAAATGGTATTGGAACCTATTAGGTCGGGTGTTCAAGTCACTGGACATGCGTTTTGTGAGTTTGCAGTAGGAGTTGAGGCGGGTTGTGCCGCTGAGGGAGAGATTGTTGAGGTCAACGTCTACCTTCGCTCATGAGCGGTCATATAAGTGGTTGAGCTCTCACCCTTACCATAAAACTATTGTTGTGCGGTTTCCTATCACCAATTGGTTTTGGCATAAGTGGTAGCTCAATGGGGTGTAAGATCCTACACATTCTCCTTACTTGCATTAATCAGGTTGTCAGACAAAATCTTATGTTGAGATTTCAACCGAGTTACCTTTGCACGTGAGTCTTTCAGTTGAGCTTTCAAAGAAGAATTCTAAGATTACATTGGTTTCAACTTCAGTGCCCTTTTTTTCGTTGATCTTTGTCATACGTATGGGGTCTTGCAACAATCTCCTATTTTAGCTTCCATTTCCTATTCATTGTCAAGAAAATCATGTAGATCTATAATTTCATCTGACTTGGAGTCCTTGTTAGATGAACTCGGCATAGACGAAGCATTAGATAACGTCTTGAAAGTAAAAGAAAAAAAAACCCTGACTCATTGGAGGGAGACTTAGGCTCACTATTTTCCTCCTCTGAACCATATTCCCAAGAGACATTTAAACCCTTACCCTTGTTTCTCTCTTTCTGATTTGCACACTTAGAAGCAGTGTGACCTTAGCCTTGACATGAGTTCGATAGGCTTGGAGAAACCCCTAACAGGATTTTTATTGGACTTAGGCAAGAATTTGGATTTGTTGGGTGCCTTATCTTCTTGTTTGGTTTTAAAACATTTGACTCATGAGAAGGAGACGACGATGAAGAATCATGGGGACTACTCACAAAAGGTCTACTAAAGGATGCAAAGGAAGTTCTTCCTCTCTTGCCTGGACAAGGAATAGCTTTCTTCATCCTTGGGGGCATTTTCACAAACACTTGGTGAGCACAAATGGGTTCAAGAAGAAAAGGAGAGAACGACAGTGAAAATTAATGAAAAACCTGTGCAAAAGGTAAGAAGGACACCAAGCAAGAAGAAAAGAAACTAAACTAGACAATGAGAAGAAAATAGAGAGAAGATGGAGGAGGTTGGGAAGAACCTACACAAACCACAATCATTGCTCAATACAACAATCACAAGAATAAAAGTAAGCAATGAAAGAGAAATGGAGAGAGGAAAGAAATTACCATCAAGAAGGGGTGAAAGGAATGTAGGAGAGAGGAGTTGGAAGAAGCCCTAGAAATGGAGAAAGAAAAGCTGACCGAGAAAGGCGACCGAAATGAACAGTTCCGCGCGTAGAGTTTTAAAAGCCAATGTGCATTGTCGGTTGACCGACAACTAAGAGTTCGGTCGACCGAACTCAGTAAATTTTTTTTTAATTAAATAAACAAAAAGAACTTTAGGTTTTCTTTTGAAATTAACTTTTAGGAATCCACCTAAAGTCTTGAGAGGACTTCTCTTGCAGATTATTTTTAGAAAAACCACCAACACTTAAGGATTTAACTTGGTAGATAGACTTCTCATTATGATTGATATTATCCTGAGAAAAATTATTTGTCTTTTGATGTTGGTGAGTTTCTTTTATAATTTCCTTCTCCTTTTGCGTTTTGATCTTTAAATTTAGATTCTCAATTTTCTTCAGGAGATCTTTCATATGGGGTGTTAAAGGAGGTAAATTTGGAAGTTCCTCTTCTATTGGTTCCTTAAGTTTTGGTTTAAATTGATTGAAACTTCCAGAACCAAATTGAAGTGATTTCATTTTATTAGACTCATGATTCCTTCGAGTTTTACATTCAAATCTTAGGTGCCCGTCATTTCCACAATAATTGCACTTTATCTTGGGCAAGGAAACATGAGTTCTTGGAAGAGAGGTTTCACTTTTAACAAAGGTATTAATAAAACCAGGTTCAAGAGGGGTTTTCCAATTAAAACCAAGGCCAGTCATATCTTTATGAAATTTACCCATTTTAAATAATTGTTCAAATTTAACTTCTCCATGAGTAAACCTATTCTCATACTTTTGTTTGTAATCTCTAAGAATAGTAATTTGATCCCTAAGGTTAGAGTTATCCTTTTTAACTTCCTTCAAGTTGTTTAGTTCTTTGTAGGCAAGATTGAGTTCATCAGCCAAATTGGATCCAAGTTCTACATCTTTTAATTTGATATAAGTTTCAGATAGAATAGCTTCAATAATGGTTAACTTGGATTCTAAATTATTAATGATTATGTTTTGCCTCAGAATTTGATCTTTTAATATAGCATTTTCATTAAAAAGTTCATCACATCCTATCTTCAATTCATCTGAATTTATTTGAGCATTAGATAGGTTATGTAAGGAGATCAACAACTTAGAGTCGAAACAACTTATAGCTTCATTATTTTCTCTACTTTCATTATGAGAAGTGTTTAAAGCTTTTGATAGTTTTTCATATTCTTCTTTCAATTTCTTATTTTCCTTAACAAGTTCTATGGAGAAGGTGTAGAGTTCATTTTAAGCTTATTGGATATCATCTTTATTTTCAAGAAATTCTTCTTCTATAAATTGAATAGCATGGGTTTCATTTAAGGAATCTTCATCTTAAGAACAAGAGACTTTGATTTTAAGAGAAGAATCTACACAATCTATCACAGTGGAATCCATATCAAATGATTTTCAAGAAAGCACAACACTAGGGTTTTGACTCTAGGTTTTTACACCTAATCAAGAGTTTCCAAGACACTTGATCCTAATATAGGGCGCAAGACTCTGATACCAATTGAAAGTTCGGGATCCGAACCCTAGAGGGGGGTGAATAGTGTGAGCTACAACTTAGTGACCAATAACGCCCAATTTTAACTTCTTTAAATCAATTAGTCACAAGTGATGATATAGAACTAAAATGTGGAAGCTAATAAAATCAATCATAGCAAGCATTCACCAATACACAAAGATTTATAGTGGCTCGACCTTAATGCCTACGTCCACTACCAGCTTGTGATTCAACACCCCACTAGATTTCCACTATCTATGCTTTTCAATAGGCTAAGCAATAACATTTACATTATGCTTTCCAAGGCTAAACAATAACCTCTTGCCCTATGCTTTTCTTAGGCTTAGTAATAACCTATGCACTATGCTTTTCTAAGGCTAAGCAATAACCCTTACACTATGCTTTTCTAAGGCTAAACAATAACCTTTACAAGAGTTGATTTCTCAAAGAAAGTGTCTATACAAACACTCTAAGAGATACAATTTGAGCTAAATTACAATGCCTCTTAATTAGGCGGATATGAAAGTGTAAAACAAACTCACACAACACTCTATGTAATGCAAAGATGAATGCATATGATGTATGTGTGCAAACTTCAATCAAAGTTAAAAATAAGACTCAAATGATCATATGTGCTCAAAGCATTTCAAAGTTTAAAGAAAAGAAATAGTTAGATTGAAGTTGTATTGCAAATCACATGTTCTTCTTCAAAAGACAACTTGTAAAGATTTCATTAATCAAGAAATGTAAGTTGTAAGAAAATTTAAATCATAAGGAACATGCAAAGAAAGAGCAAAGATTTTTTAAAAACATAAATATTTCCTTTGAGATCATAGAGTGAAAACAACTTGGTAAAGCCTCAACCAAGTAGAGTGATCATGCATCAAATGGACAAGAAGGTTGAAGCAAGCATGATTTATACAACAAGGCAATGACTTGGTTTGAGACTAAGTGATGAATCCAATAGTGAATAAATCAAAGATAATATAGAGGATTCAACACATCATAGTTAACATGCTACAAGAGATTTTCTAATAAGATAAAATAGCATGTAACAAATGAGAAGAGCAAAGCTTACTAAGATGTATAACTATGAAATCAAGCTTTGTCTTTTCAAGATGTTTCCCTTGCTCCCTTGTATTATACTTGATCTTGGGTTTGAATGATGTTCAGAAAACTCCCAAGATTTGTCTCCAAGGAGACTCACTAAAAGCTCTAACACAAAACAAAGAGAGTCCTTCTTAAATAAGGAAAAAAGAGTCCAACGGATCTCTTGTCGATCGACCGACAAACAGGGTTCGATCGACCGAGCCCAACGGTCAAATTACAACGGTCATAAATTTTTGAAACAATTCTATTGTCGGTTCATTGAGACTCATTCGATCGACCGACTTGGAACCGACACCTGACCGACAAAGAAAAAATGACTGAAAACATGCTCTCTGGGATCAGAACCGAAACGGAGTTCGGTCAGGTACTGAGACTACTTTGGTCGACCGACACTCGACCGACAGGCTAACCGACAGAAAAATAGCTTGCTGGAAATGGAAACAACAAAAGCTCGGTTGAGCTCGTTTCACTTGTCGGTTAGCTGACACTTGATTGACAGGCTGACCGATAGTGAAAACAGCCAGAGAATCTGAAGGTTTTGACTCGAAAATCTTTGAAACAAGGATTCACATAGAAAATAAAAGATTTCCAAGTCAAATAAAATTACATTTTGAAACAAAATGAAATCAACCAAAGACATTTTGAATAAAACATGGTAGGGTTAATTTTCAAACATGAATTTCTATAAACCAAAATGCAATTTTGAGATTAGGTGATGTGATGAACATGAATGCATATGTTAACCATCAAATTGCAAATAACATGGGTCTAACACTTATCAATGCTACAGAGCTCGCTCGAGAGCGAAGGACGAAGCATGTGCGAGCGAACCTGGGCTCTAGCTCGAGGGTTGAACGCGTAATTGAAGCTTCTGACTATCTTCGTTTTTCTTCATTCAATCTTTGAGATGAAGCGTCATCACAGTCCATATCTAAAAATGTAAAATTACAACTCAATTTGGACTTGAGTTTTTTCCCGAAACCTAATGACTTAACAACGAAATAACTAGCAAAATGTTTTGCATGGCCGTGCTGATCAGTTACGTGAAATTTCATAGGTCGTGCCATGCCCAAGCTAGTAGGGCCTTGCCCCAACATGGTTCGCAGGCACAGCTAGGCTTGTACCATTCTGGGTTGTGCCGGCCCACATCCCATCTAGGCTAGCCCATTTTTTTGAATCTTTAAAAAAATGAAATAGAGTTTTGAAAAAAAAGATAGAAAACATTGAACTGGAAATAAATACCACATTGAAGCTTGTTTGAGGCCATAAATATCACTCATTCACACTTGTATAGGATTATAAATACCACATTGAAGCTTATATGAGGACATAAATATCATTAGTTGACACATGTATAATGTCATAAATACCACATTGAAGCTTGCATGAAGCCATAAATACCAATTGTGAAATCTCCATGCCAAAAATGGGCCTTTTAAGCGCATCTAGTATCCCACCAACAATCATAAGTCTATTCACCCACTAATAAACATATAAGTCTCCCTAATTTTCAAGCATGGGTTTGAAGGATTGTGGCTATGCCTCACTGGGCCATGGGTCGTGCCTTCCCAAGCCATGGGCCGTGCCATGGCATGCCATGCCATAGGCTTGGACACTCTCACTCCGCATTGCCTGTGCTAGGGATAGGTTGGGCTATGCCGAGTTGGTCACTGTCCAGGCTGACTCATTTTACATCTCTATATGGGAGTGAAAGAAAGGCAATTTTTTAGTGGATTTAGGCAATTTTTTAGTGGATTCTTTGTGAAATCAAAGTTGAAGAAGAATGATAAGAGCCCAGCCCAACTGCTTGATAAGGGCTAAGTCATTGGACCAGCTAACAAGCTCACTAATATGGTGGGGCAAATTCAAAATAGGTCAATTTGAATTTTCTTGAATAAGGTAGAAGATAAGGCAGAGTGATCAGCCTAATCTTATCCATTAGGTGGAAAGATTGTATAGGATTTAGTTAGCATAATCTTCTTTCTTATGTAGTGATAATTTATCCTTGAACATGATAGTAGTCAGCTTAGATTTGTTTCTATCTATATAATCAACACTCTCTATTTAGTAAAGAATAATTAATGAAAAATGTGTATCCCTAAAATCTATGCTGGCACAAGGAGGGTGTCCAACCTTGAATTGGACCATCGATCTCTCTTTTTCTCAATTTGGTTCCTAACAATTGGTATCCGAGCATCGATTCTGGCAAAAAACGTCTTCACTTGTTGTCGTACTCGTCGCCGCATTAGAGCAAATCGTGGGTCAGATCCAATCCATTCCTTCAAGCCCCTAAAACACTCGTTCCCATCTTCACCACAACCAGAGGCGAATCCAGTTCTTTGTCACTGGGGGCCTGAGCCCCCAGTGACTTTTTGGGAAAAAGAAAATATGTATACTAAGTTACGCCCCCAGTGACTTTTTGGGAAAAAAAATATATGTATACTAAGTTAGGCCCCCAGTGACTTTTTGGGAAAAAAAAAATATGTATACTAAGTTAGGCCCAAATCAATTAGGCCCCCAGTGACATTGAACCAGGCCCCCCAATGAAAACTCGTAGAGAACAATTGTGATAAATAAATATGTCTTGTTTTATTGCTTGAAATTATTATATTATATTTGTTCCATATAAAAGGTTTGGGGTAAATCTGCACACTATTTGTCCTTACTAGGCATGATTTGCAATACAGTGGAAATCTACAAACTATCTGTCTTTGAATGCACCTTTCTGTGTATTAGTTACTGATAGTGTATGTAAAAGGTCCACTACTTTTTTTGTGTATTGTTTTATCTCAAGCATGAAGAAAAAAAGAAGAAAAAATCATTTGCAATCATATAAATAACCTAAAAAAAAATTCCGGGGGCTCCCTACTACTTAATCGTGCCCCAGTGATTTTGAATCCTGGATCCGCCATTGACCACAACCAAATCCATTTGCCTCTACAACCCCACAATCCATCCATCTCTTCCAAAAAAGAAAAAAAATCTCCAAGACCACAGCCACTACTCTCATCCAAATCCCATCCAAACTGCTCTCACATCCCAACCGTTCCCCCAAAAAAAAAAAAAAAAAAAAAAAAAAACAACAGTAGCCTTGCCCAACCGTCAAAGATCATAGAACTCTTCCACATTAGAGATCCGCCCCCATCGACCATCGTACAACCTCTTTCAAAGGACGCCACGCCACTCATAAGGCAAAGCAGAGATTAGTGATTGGGTGATCCAACTAGTTGCGGAAAAAGAAAGAACACAGAGACATGGAAGAGAAGGAAGAAACACTCTTGTATAAAACGTACCCCCATCCTCTTTCTTCCAGTTTTTCTTTCTCCAAAACAAAAGGGGGCAAAAGCGTACTTAAATTACCATACTGCCATGTAACAAAAAAAAGGGAGAGACTCACACACGAGATTGCATAAGATCTGCCTAAGATTGCATAGGATTTATTCAGCATAATCTTCTGTCTGATTTAGTAATAATTTATTTTTCATTATATATAGTAGTCAACTTAGATTTATTTCTATCTATGTAACTCTCTATTTAGTAGAGAAGAATTAATAAGAATTTATCCCTAAAATATGTGCTTGCATACATATGTTTTAGGATGTGCTTGCATACGTATGTTGTCCAATCTTGACGATTTAGGATGCTGTCCAACCTCAAATTGGACGATTTAGGAATTTGTCCAATCTCAAATTAGACAACCATCTATCTCTCTTTTCTTTTGGTTCCTATTAGAAGAAAGAATAAAATGAGGGTTTTCTCTAGGGCTTTGAATCTTCATCCGATCTTCTCCTATGGCTTATTAATCTAGGTGTATAGGGTTGTCTTTCCATTTTGGTTCTACTCTAACATGGTCTTTGGGTACTTATTGTAGCAGAGATTGGGGTTGTAAAGCACAAAGAGGTAATCTAAAGAGGTAATCTAGTATTTCTTTCTTCATTATGACTTGTCTTGAGTCAAGTATTGACAAAAACATGATTAGTTTGATTGGAAATCCATTGTAAACTTGATGCTGACTTTTTTATTTTGGTAGAAATCTTAATATTGATTTGGTGGATTGAGATCATAGTTTGTCTCATGGATTTTCCCTCATCAAAAGGGGGTTTTCCATGTAAAATCTTGTGTGCTATTTGTATGTTTGATTGCTATAAGCTATTTATATGTTTGATTGAATGGCTCGTAGACTCTATAATTTAATTATTTCTTGTTTGACTTGAGACTAATACTAGTTGCTTCTTGGTGCACTTGGGTTGCATTGATTCACAAGTAGATCTAGCGTTGGTTTTTTTTTTTTTTTTTTGCTAAAAGGTAAAATTGTATTAAGAAGAAAAGGCAAGGCCCCCAAAACAGAAGAAAGGCAACCAAGACAACACAGAAAAAGACAGAGAGAAGAGGAAAGCCTTTAATACAAAACAATGAAAGAAGAAACCTAGATCAAGCTCCAATAAATAAGAGAAAGAATTGCTAAATGAGAATTCCCATAGCAGCAAGATGGGATGGGGATGCAACACTTTGGCTGTGGAGACCATGCCTTTTATACTGTCCTTAAAGATCAACTTTGCTCTCTCTAGGGAAGGAGTTATGGAGTTGTGTTTGGAGCTATTCCGAAGAGACCATAGGATTGAGATAGCATGGAAGAAGATAGCTGCAGCACAGTTCCTTCCTTGAGTATCTCCAGCATAGTAAATTACCAACCAAATGGAAGAAGCTGAGAGAGAAGAAGAAAGAGGGACCCCACAACTCGTGAGCAGCCAATGCCAAAAGGCTGATGCCATATTGCAAGAGAAGAACAGGTGAGGTTCATTTTCTTCAGCTTTAAAACAATTGAAGCATCTGGAAGCCAAGCTGCATCCTTTTGATTTAGCCCAGCTGTCAGTCGGGGTTCTTCTATGGAAAAGGCGCCAGCTCATGCAAGCAATTCTAGGATGGATGAGATTGTTCCAGATCAGTTTATGCCATGGGACTTCAGCAGCAGCAGTCCTAATTGAGTTCCAAGCAATCTTAATGGAGAAAGCTCCTGAGGAGCTCCCAGGCCATATGAGGGAGTCTGGGACGTTGCTTTGCTTAGGGGGAATGGAAATTTGACTAGTGGAATGCATGAGATACTCCTTGAGCTGGGATGGCAGCTGGGGGGGAATGCTCCACATATTATCCTCAATGATGTCTGCTACCAGGTCATTAGCAGAGAAGAGAAAAGAGGGGAACAAAGAGGCTATAGGTTTACTGTCGATCCAGGTATCATACCAGAGGTTAATAGAATTGCCATTACCAATTTTCCATTTGATGTCCTTTTGGAGAGAAGAGAGATGAGTACTAATGTTTTTCCAAATACATAATCCGCCACAGTGAGTTCTCTTATTCCAGAACAAGGGGTTCCTTAGATATGGTGGTAGATCTAGTGTTGGTGGCCCAACAAATACTACTCCTGAACCAATCACATAGTAATCAGTAACATGTCTTTATTTCACGAAAGAGCACCTAAAAGGTCGAATAATTTTATCAACAAACACCCGTGCCAAGCCCAGGCCAAAATAAAGATATAGTAAATTATTATAATAATGAAAATCTTGTAATATCACACCTATAAAATCTTTGTAAATTGAAAAAAAAATGAATGGGTTGAAAGTCCCACTAAAAAAGAGAGAATCTTGGATGAAAGCAAAAATAAAAAATAATATCATTCAAAGAAAAAAAAAATGAGAAAAGGAAAAAAAAAAAAACATTCATCAATTTTCATACTAATACATCAATACTGTCTGGGGTGTGAGAGTGCCTTAGATGAGTCCCTTGAAAAGAAAAAGAAAAATAATGAAGTAAAAAAACTATAGAAGAAATATTGTGGGAAGGGGCAATTGTAAAAAAAATGCATACTAATTCTCAGAATTTGCAGAGGGTTCTTTGAAAAATTTTAGGTACACTAACAAGTAATAAAAGAGGAAGAAATTTTAAAAAGTGAATTAAAAAGAACAATAATTTAACCAAAGAACATAATAAATCAAAGATTTTAATAGGAACCATGTGGACCCCGCTATCCTTAGATGGATATCATCTTAGCCTTTTCCTCACTAACCCATTTCAAATCATAACCTCATCACAATAAAGGGATGGAGAAAAATTTGGAACATAATAGATACTAATGAGAGTTTAAATTCAATGATATGTTCAAAGGAAAGAGAATTTTCCGAAGATACCCATTAATTTGCTGTTGATTTAGTAAGCAATCAATAGCACCATTAATGATTGAAATAAGCATGAATAACATACTCCATATATGAATGCAATTTTGAGGACATATCCTCTATTTATTTAATATAAGAAAAAACAGATCCAAGGAGAAAAGGAAAAACAGCGAAAATAAAAAAAAATTAACAGAGCAAAGATAACAATTGATTGTTAAAAAATTCAAATTGAATTGTTTGATGATAATGCCAAATTACATCATCGTAATTTGGGCTTAACTACAATGCAATGTCCTTAGTAAAATCAAAGGCGGGGCCTACCTTTTTAAATCCAAAAATTAGAATAAAACATGAAAGGAAAATTATATAATCAAGGAAGACAATCAGAAATATCAATTAATCAAGTCAAACAATAAACCCTTAATGATTGAAAAGAGCATGGATAACGTACCTTAAATATGAATGTAAATTAGAGCAAATGTCCTCTATTTATTTAAAATTAAAAAACCCCAACCCCAGAAATGTTTCTAAAAGGTAGATTCAAAAGAGATAGGGCGATGAAATACCCATCGCCATGTGCATCAAAGCGTCCCAATCCACTGATGATTACTATCAAATGGAATCCGGCAAAGAAATCACAAAAATAGAAATTTTAGATTTTGAGAATAATTCAGTTCACACAGACAGTGGGAGGAGACCTCTGTTATTTTTCCAATATATATATAAAGAGAGCTGCTCCCCTACACTGCAGCCCTCCTTAATATCAGCTGCAAGCATGTGAGGGGAGCAGTGTAGGGTATGTGCAGGCATGGTTCATGGTTCACATGTGTGCTTGCAGCTGATATTAAGGAGGGCTGCAGTGTCGGGGAGCAGCCCTCATAAATAAATAAATAAATATATATATATATCTATAGAGAGAGAGAGAGAGAGAGAGAGAGAGAGAGAGAGAGAGAAATGGTATTTGAGGAGAGAAGCACGGTAGCACATATAATATCAATTTTGGCTTGGTTTGGACATTCCATTTATTGAACATCTTAAGAATGGAAGTGGATTTCGTCGCAAGTCCGTTTAACTTCGAGTCAGGTTTTTGAAAGTTAAGATGCCAAGAGAATCCACAAACCGAAGGGACTTCAATTTGCAAAGATGAGGTGTTGATAGTGTCTATATATGGCCAATAGCCCATGAAAGTAGTAGTACTGATCAAGAGGGTTGACAAAAGATGAATCTTTATAAATTGGCTTTCTCCGCCTGTAACCAACCATCCAACACATGTGGACTCTTCTTTCTTGCGAAACAAAGAAACTGTGCAATTTAGTGTGGAATAACACTCAAGAAGAATAGATGAAGGCTGTGGTGACAAACAATGTAAAATCTCTCCTTATAATTTTGAATGGATGAACGCATAAAATTATGCTGAGATGATTTTGAAAACCGTGTGATGAGTTGGATAGGGCAAACCATGTGAAATTTCTCTCCCTATAATTTTGAATTCGAAATGGAAAATGTAGATATGGATATATAGGAAGAACACTAAAATTATGCGTGAGATGATTTTGAAAACCGTGTGATGAGTTGGATAGGGCAAACCAGGTGAAATCTCTCTTGGTTTTTTTTAATATTTATTTGAAAGGAAAACTCCTTACATGATGATGTGGCACCCCTCACAGCCCTCCTCCCCTTTACTTTAATATATATAATATACTAGTAATTGAAAATAAATTCCTCGCATTGAAAGCACGACTCATCTTTATTTCATTCAATTGTGTCATCTTTTCTGATCTAAACTCTCACACACACAATACACTTTTGAACAACCTGAGTTCTGGTTAGATCCTCATCCATTTATGGATTGAATCTCATTAACAATGCCACCAATTAATAGAAGTGTCGGTTAGACCCACAAGAGTATAATGTGAGGATCATTTGAGTTGATTGATTTATTTTTTTTCCAAATTCCTAAATCAAACCCTACTTAGCAACGCGCTGTATGGTCCGAGTACAGTGATAAGTGAGCAATGACCGCTGTATCGACGCCCGGGTGCAATGCTAAATAGGCAAGTGTCCTCACACTTGAGACGAGTGTGGGGGGTAAGGAAGCTAGTCCAAAATAGAAGGCTGAGATTAGGTGCGTGGAACATTGAGAGCCTAACTGAGAAACTTATGGAGATGGTAGATACAATGGAAATGAGAAGAATCGCAATTGCTTGCTTGCAAGAGATAAGGTGGGTGGGACAAAAAGCTAAAGAGATTGAAAGGACTGGGTATAAGTTATGGTATACGGGACTTAATAGATCGAGGAATGAGGTCGGCATAGTGGTAAGCAAGGACTTAAAGGAAGATATAGTAGTGTAAAGCGCTGTGGAGATAGGATTATTGCAATTAAGTTAGTGTTTGGAGAAGAGACCGTGAACGTAATTAGTGCTTATACCCCCCAGGTCGGCTAAGGAGATGGACATAAGGAGAAGTTTTGGGAAGACTTGGAAGGAGTGCTAGTAGAAATGCCCCAAGGCGAGATGGTCTTCATAGGAGGAGATTTGAGCGGTCATGTAGGACGTAACGTAGATGGATATATAGGAGTACACGGGGGACATGGATACGGTAATAGAAATGAAGAAGGGAAGGATATTTTGGAGTTTTCAGTGGCTTATGATCTCATGGTAACTAACACCTTTTTTAGTAAGAGAGAGGACCATTTGGTGACTAATAAGAGTGGCTCCTCAAGGACACAGATTGACTTCTTTTTAACTAGGAAAAGAGACTGCTTAGCTTGTAAAGATTGCAAGGTTATACCGGGGGAGAATTTGACTTCCCAACAAAGGTTGTTGATCATAGATGTGCAGCTACAAAGGTGGACTAGAAAAAAGAAGTTGTATAGATGCTCAAGGACCAAATAGTGGAACTTGAAAGGTGATAAGCAACTAGCATTAAGGAAAAAAGTATACTAGATGAAGACGTTTGGGCGGTAAATGAGAGTGCAAATAATATGTGGGCTAAGTTAGTACATAGTGTATTAGGAGGGTAGGGAAAGAAGTCTTAGGAGAATCCAAAGGGGGTGATCCGACATAGAAAGAGGCATGGTGGTGGAGCGAGGCCGTCCAAGACAAGATAAGAGTTAAAAGAGAGTGCTTTAAAACTTGGCAAAATGATCGAAATGAAGCGAACTTGGAGAGGTATAAAAAAGCAAAATGAGAAACAAAAAGGACAGTTAGTGAAGCCAAGGCAAAGGCATTTGAGGAGCTATATAGGCGACTTAATACTAAGGAATGCGAAAGAGAGATATTCAAGCTTGCCAAAGCCAGAGATAGGTGGACCAAGGACTTAAACCAAGTTAAATGCATTAAGGATGAGGATGAAAAGGTATTAGTAAAGGATGAGGAGATAAAGGAGCGTTGGAAAAGCTACTTTTACAAGTTATTTAACAATAGCAGTAGTAGTGACATATAATTGGGGCAACTTACCATTTCTAGGGAAAAATCGAATCATAAGTTCTATAGGAAAATTAGTAGGGAAGAAGTTCAAGAATTATTGAAAAGGATGAAAAATGCGAAAGCGGTTGGGCCAGATGGTATCCCTCTTGAGGTTTGGAGGTGCTTGGGGGAGGATGGCATAAGTTGGTTGACAAAGCTTTTTAATGTAGTGCTAAAGAGCAAGATGATGCCTGATGCATGGAGGAAAAGTATTCTTATACCCATATATAAGAACAAAGGAGATATTCAGAACTGTGCGAACTACTGCATAATTAAATTGATGAGCCATACAATGAAATTATGGGAGAGAGTTATTGAGAGAAGACTACGAAGAACAACAAATATTTCAGAGAATCAATTTGGCTTGGAGATCAACCATGAAGGCTATCTTTCTCTTAAGAAAGTTAATGGAACAGTATAGAGAACGTTAGAGAGATTTACATATGGTGTTCATTGACTTGGAGAAGGCTTATGACCGGGTTCCTAGGGAGATTCTATGGAGAGTACTGAAAAAGAAAAGAGTGTGTGTCGCATATATTGAGGTGATAAAGGATATGTATAATAGAGTTGTGACATCTATAAAAACGACCGGCGGAGAGACTAAAGAGTTTCCTATCACGAGTGGTTTACACCAAGGTTCAGCGTTAAGCCCGTACTTGTTTGCCCTAGTTATGGATGAGATTACAAGACATATTTAGGATCAGGTGTCGTGGTTTATGCTATTTGCAGATGATATTGTTTTAGTGGATGAGACAAGAGGAGTAAATGCTAAGCTAGAATTGTGGCAGAAAACGTTAGAAACAAAAGGGTTGAGGCTAAGTCGATGCAAGACGGAATATATGAAATGCAAGTTTAGTCAAAGTAGGACACCTGGTAACTTAGAAGTAAGTTTGGGCACACAAAAGATTGTAGAGAAAGAAAACTTTAGGTACCTTGGATCATGGTGCAACAAGATGGAGAGATTGATACAGATGTAAGTCACAGGATTCAGGCCGGGTGGACCACATGGAGGAGTGCTTCGGAGCTCTTCTGTGATCGGAAAGTCCCGTTCAAGGTTAAAAGAAAGTATTATAAGGTGGCGGTACATCCAGTGTTATTATATGGATCAGAGTGTTGGGCAGTAAAGCATAATCATGTTAAGAAGATGGAAGTTGCGGAGATGAGAATGCTAAGATGGATGTGCAGGATCACAAGGAGAGATAGGATTAGGAATGAGGAGATTAGGGGCAAAGTAGGAATAATACCGATTAAAGATAAAATGAGAGAAAATCGACTGAGATGGTTTGACCATGTTAGAACGCGCCTAAAGGAGACACCCGTTAAAAGGTGTAAAAACATGGAGATTGCCAGAAGTAGGAGAGGGAGAGGGAGACGCAAGAGAAGTTGGAAAGAAACTATTAAACATGACCTTGCCTACATGGATCTAATGGAGGACATGACCCTAAACAGATTTGATTGGTGTCGTCAAATCCATATAGCCGACTCCACCTAGTGGGAAAAGGCTTGGTTTGGTTTGGTTTCCTAAATCAAACCCTATATAGTTAATTTGTTGATCCCTAATCCAGAGCATCATTGGTTAGTCCACAATCCACATAATCTGTGTATGATACATGTGTACATGAGGTTTTTTTTTTTTTTTTTTTTTTTTTTTTTTTTAAGAATGTCTGATACATCTTTCTTTCTTTCTTCCTTTCTTTTTGGAAAGATTGTGAATGTAATATAAGATAACAATTTGGCCTTATTTGACATCTCTACTTTTTTTTTTTTTTTGACCTACTAAAAAGAGAGACTAGAATAAAAAAGCATATTTGGTGATGCACAATTTTATTTTAAATTGATATTTTGAAATCAATGGTGGAGAGTTCTTCACAAATTTCTCGATATCCACAAGCTAAGGTATCAAGATTTGAAATATGACCCCATAACAGTATTCAACCTTCCAAAGAAATTTAACAGTTTGGACCTTGTGTTTGGAGCCCACACAATGTAGGAAATAATATCAAATGGTTTGCTTTTTTTTTGCACATACAATTAAAGTTGTCTGCTCAAGATGCATTTTGACTTTAGTAAGAAGATACGTGTTAAGGAATTGAAAGGATAAAAAAATCGTGTAAGTTGGAGAAAAATTGTGAAAGAGTTGAAAAATAGTCCAACATATTCAAAATTCTCTCCTTTAAAAAAATTAAAAAAAAAACCCTCCTTTTTACAATAAATGACAAAAAAATATCATTTTTTTACACAAAAAAGTAAAAACGATTTCCTATCAAACAACTAAAAACAAAAGACTATCATAACCCTTTATATTTTATTCTTTCTTGATTTGATGCATCACCTTACTTTACTTTAATTCACAAAACATCCAAACATATGATTTGAATATATTGACATGGCCTAAAAGCTGCTTGACACTTGGGCGGTGACTGGGTTCAAGGGGTATGCAAGTTTCACAATGGAAAAGAAAAAAGAAAAAGAAAAAGTGAGTAGTCTTATTCACTTGATTCAATCCAACGGTAAGCTTTAGTCTGATTAGTACTATACATTCACGCCTATCACTAATCAAGAAAGGAGATTTATATTATCAGCTTGCCATCTTAACAGGTAGTTCCCGTAGTGTAAGCCTAAGTCTAAAACATGCGATTGGCTCACCCGGCATTGGAGACTAGAGGCAGTATAAAGGAGGACAGAAGTCCAAAAATCTACCAGCCAAATTTAGTTATTACTCTCTAAGTGGCTTAGAGGATACTTATATCTAGACCTCCTTCAAGGGCAATGTGTATTTAGGGGGTGTTTGGATAACTGAAGAATATAATATCACCAAATTTGAATATTTTAAGACTTCATTATCACTTAATAAAACAGTGTCATGTTATGATATTGTATTACTTATGGTGTTTGGCAATTTCTAAAAAATTTCAATATGCTTATAAAGTACTTGGCAATTTATAAAATTTTCACTAGATTATGCAATGAAAATGAGAAATGATGAGAGAAATAGGGATGATAGACCCAAAGGGAACCCACTAATTAGTACTCACATGGGAGTGATTTAATATTGGTAACTAGGGTAGGACCCATCTAATTAGAAAATTATTGGACTAAATGATAAACATCACGAGCAATGTTGTTTAATCAATGTGGGTCTTACAGAGGACACTATCAAGTGTTAGACATCATTGAGGAATCCATCTATGAAAAATCAATGTGGGGACCCATTTGATGTTAATAGTCACCTTAACAAAGTTAATTATAGTAATCACTATGGGCCACTAAACAATCATGAGACTCATTTGATGGCAAACTAATAATTACAATTACACAATTTAATATTGGTAAAGAATACGAGATATACCTAATGTTGGTAGTATGAGACCCACGTACCTAATGTTGGTGATCATAGTGGGATTTACCTAATGCAACATTTTTGGGACCCACATAATATTAATAATTAATCAACAAGGAAACTATGTAATTATGACAAGGCTACAGGACCCATATAAAATTTATAAAAATAGAAGGGCCCATCTAATAGAGAGTCATAGTTGGAATCCTATAAAAACTATCAATGTTAAAAACTCTAGTGGGCCACCTTCGTACTATTTGCTCAAGAAACTTCCACTCGTGTTTGCAAAACCTCTCAGTAGTTTTCTTAACAAAAGATTGTTTTATACAACATATGCATGAATATTTTAATATGAATATTTTTGTAAGAAAGTGAGATATTGTAGGATTCCTTTTAAGTTATCCAAACATCTAGTTTTTAGGTGTGTAGATTATTTTCTAAACTAGGAGATAATATAGCAAAGTCTTTAGAGATAATGGTTTACAAACACCCCCTTAGTCTTGTGCAATTTTCTTTCTTCATTCCATTTTATTGATCCGATCCATGGCAATAGAACCTAACTATGAGGATGAAAAGGAGAGAAAAACGACAACAACAAAATAGATAGAGCGATAGGCACGGTAATAAATTGTTCAAGAAATATAGTATTCATTCGTGGAAACTCTAAAGAGACCCTTTTAGCTTTAATCCTATATTTTAGGGAATCTTAGGGATTTTGGGTAAATATCTGGGGAGAGATTTGGAAGTCCAAGATCCGAACTCTAGAGGGGGGTGAATATGGTGAGCTAGACTTTAGTGACTAATTATGCCAAATTTTAACTTCTTTAAATCAATTAGTCACAAGTGATGATTTGGAACTAAAGTGCGGAAGCTAATAAAAACAATCACCACAACTCATCCACCATAACACAATGATTTATAGTGGTTCGACCTCAATGCTTACATCTACTATCAGCTTGTGATTCTACATCTCACCAAATTTCTACTATGTATGTTTTTTTAATAAGCTAAGCAATAACATTTACATTATGTTTTCCAAGAATAAGCAATAACCTCTTGGGTTTTATTGTTCACCCCTAACCTTTACACTTATGCTTTTCTAAGGCTAAATAATAACATATAACCCTAAGGTTTTCTCTCTAAGTTGTTTCTAAAATACACTTAAAGAGATACAATTTTAAGCACAATAAGATTCCTCTAAATAGGTGGATATGAACATGAAAATCTAACTCACACATGTATGCCACACATACACTATACACCATATGAATGCAAAGATGAATGCTCAATGTATATGCATGATGTCTTCAATCAATTTGAAAATAAAAGCTCATAAATGTATGCCAAAAGCTTTTAAAAGTTTTAGCTCATAAAAACATTTATGCTTGAGACAAGAATGCTAATCACATGTTAAAAGCAACTTGTAAAAGATATACCTATCGAGTTCAAGCAAGTTTTGAAATTTTAAGAACAAAACATGTGATGCATAAGGACTTCAATCAATTTAAAAACATAGCTCAAAGGATGTATGCTAAAAGTATTTGAAAGTGCAAAACACAAAAAGATATTTGATTGAAGTGAAAGGACAAATCACATGTAATTTAAAAACCAACTTAAAAATAATATGCCTATCAATGCTAAGTAAGTTGTGTATAAAACTTTAAAATCAAATACATGTTATTTGTGAGTGTTGTTGAATCCAAAACATAAGATAGATTTGAAAGTGATTTTCTCGTGATGAAAAACAACAACCAAAGATTCAACCAAGTATATGAATTGTGTTACAAGTGATTTCAAATGTGATTCCAAAACATGATTCACTTAGATATACCAATTTGAATCCAACTTAGTGTGAGTCAGGGTAATGCGTCCAAAACAATAAATCAATTCAAATTATATTCATATTAAGGACACAATAAGCTAAATAAATTTACCAATAATTTAAGCAAAGCATGAAAACATATGACAAGGAAAACTAAGCTTACCTATATGATTTAACTCAATAATACAAAGCTTTAGCTTTCCAAATGATCCACTAGCCTATCCTAGCTCTCCCACTTTCCTTGACCCTCAAAAGACTCTAAAGTATTAACTCAAACCCCAAGGAATGGCTCAAATTTATAGGAAAAAAGGCATCCAACAGCTCTCTAGGCGACTAGCCTACTTTACAAGTCGGCTAGCCGACCTCCAACGATCATATTTGAATAGTCAAGACCTTTCACAGGTGGCCTATGCTAACCCCTGGTGACCTACTGGCAGATTTTTTGGAACGAAGTTTATTTTCTAAGTAGGATTCTTAGGTCATGGAAGTCATGCTTGGTTTCAAGTATAAACAAATAAAAAAATATTTTTCAAAACATGAACCTATCAATGCCTAAGATGATTTTGAAATTCTAAGATCATAGGCATGCTTGATAAAAATAATTTCTCAATTACTTATGCATCCAAGTTTAAAATTTATTATACCAAAAAAAGTTTAAAATTGAAAAAATGCATGTGACATAAGTTTTAAGAGTTTTAAAACAATGCATGCGAAAATCGGGATTTCAAGTTTTTCAAAATGAATGCTCATGTGAAAATTCAAATGATGATAATATAACAATGCATCCATCAAATTACAATACACAAAATTCCTAACAAGATTTTATGAGGTAGAAGATGCCAAGTGGCCGTTTATGTGGTATGCTCAGGAGCTCTCTATTTAGAAATCGAGAGCGAGCATCCCCTCATGTTGGTTGTTATAATGGTTAGCGGAGGGAATTTAATGTGAGATCGAATTCAAAGTTAGGTTGGAAAATTCATGACTCCGATTCGACTTGTCCAATATAAAAAAAATTGACTCAGATGGAGTCAATGCAGAGACTCGGGAGGGTCATTTGTTAAAAATATTTAAAAATGAATCCATTTTTTTACTAATAAAATATGAAAATATATTTATTTACATGCATCTTAATAATACATTCAAATTAATAAATTTCCATATGTAAGAAAAGTACAAAGGCAAGGAAAATAAAATAAGAATTATTACATATTTAATCATTTGTTAGTCCAAATATCGAATGTAGAAGATCAAATATAATTTTTAGATTATATTTCAGTCATTAATTTTAAATTGTTGACTCCAAACCTCGTGTATAATTACTTATAAGTAAACTTTAATTGTTTAAAATTAGATATGCCTATTAAATGGTTTGGAATTCAAACAACTGATGAGTCTCCCCTATTTTTGACCTGATCCTTTGTAAAATGAGATGATTTAGGAGGGTTAAGAGTCAATTCGGAGAGTTTTCCTACCATGATTCAAAGAGTTCAAATCTTTGTTGACTCTTTTTTTTTTTTTTTTTCCCTGTTGGACCCAGCAAGTGGGCTGATGCCCAGCCATTGACAGTTCTTTTGAATGGTCTAATTATATGGCTTCCCGACAGCTGAAGGCAGGATAACTAGTTTAATATGCCAAATTTAAGGAGACATCAGCACCACCAAGTTAGGGCAAGAGAGGTTTAAATCTTCTCTGAAGTATTTCTGTCATTTCTAGATGTGGAGTATGTGATTTCATGAGCTCATGAACTCTATTAAGTTGCAGCAATCTCTTTTCATCAAGTTGTTCCAAGCTTCTGAGTTCTTTCTGTCATGGCTATTTGGCACTCCTCAATATGCTATAACATTCTTCCTTCAATCTCTCCACAGAAACTCTCTCCAGAGAAACTGAGGTTCTTTAGAAAAATGGGTGTTCAGAATGTCGAAAAGAGTGTCACATCTGATGCTTGTGGGACACAGAATCTAGCAATGGTGATGGAGCCGGTGATGGAGAAGAGTCGAAAGAACAAGTTTGCATTTGCATGCTCAATGCTTGCTTCCATGACTTCCATTCTCTTGGGCTATGGTGAGTGTTCTGTTTTTTCATTTTTAGTTCTCAAAGACAAGAAATTAAGACATGGGTTTTCATCTTTCAAATGAGATTGTAAGAGATTTGAAGTGCAGTTATTATGATTCCAGGAATATGTCGCTTTTTAACTGTGTTCTCTCTCTCAGGGGAAATGTTTTTCTTTTTTACTTCTATGAGATTGTATGTGATCTCTAATTTTGTTACTAGTGTTCTCTTATTCAGTGAAGATGAAACGGATCTTTCCACAGATGATTTATTCAGGAAAAGAAATTCAACATGGGTTGTGTTCGTCACTTGCTCTGTTTTTCTCTACATGCCGATGAGTGCTTTTTTTCCTACTTTTTCTTTTCTTTTCTTTTATTTGACATTGTAAAGGATTTCATGCTTATTTGGTTGGGTTCTGCTATTATATTAAGATATTTGCCCTCAAATAATCAATAGATGATGCAATTTATATTAAATTTCCTTAGTTAACTATTATTATCAAACCACAGATACAACTAAAATACTTTCCTGGCTAACACTATCCTTATTTGGAATTTGATTGGCGTACTTTTGGTGACATGCATGTTTACGTGCTGAGTTGTCCATCCTGGCCTTCAAACATGCAACCAATTGACTCTGATATCATATTAAGTTTCGTCTGCTAACCATTCTTATTTAGTCCTTGATACATTAGTAGAGTCAATATTTCAACAATGTAAAAGTAAACAAACATTTACTTTGGGTTTGTCTTTCATTGCCTTTTGCCTCTCTGTCACTCAGATGTAGGGGTCCTGACTGGAGCAATACTATTCATCAAGGATGATCTGAACCTAGATGACACAAAGGTAGAAGTCCTAATGGGAAGTATCGGCCTCTACAGTCTAATTGGTTCAGTCGCTGCTGGTCGAACTTCCGATTGGATCGGTCGTCGCTACACAATCGTCTTAGCCGCAATGATCTTCTTCGTTGGTGCGCTGTCAATGGGCTTCGCGACCAACTATGCCTTCCTCATGGTTGGGAGGTTGATCGAGGGAATTGGGGTGGGCTATGCTCTCATGATCGCTCCGGTCTACATAGCTGAGGTGTCGCCGGCCTCCAGTCGAGGCTTCCTCACTTCCTTCTCTGAAGTGTTCGTAAATGGAGGAATCTTGCTTGGATATGTCTCCAATATCGCCTTCGCTGGCCTCCCAAACCACATCAATTGGAGACTAATGCTAGGAGCTGGAGCCATACCCTCAGTGATCTTAGCCATCTCCGTCCTGACCATGCCCGAATCACCACGGTGGCTTGTCATGCAGGGCCGACTGGGCGACGCCAAGCGGGTACTTGACAAGACCTCTGAGAGTAAGCAGGAGGCCGAAATCCGTCTCTCTGACATCAAAGATGCTGCTGGAATTCCTCAACATTGCACCGATGACATTGTCCCCATCCCAAAGCGCAGTCATGGGGAGGGTGTGTGGAAGGATCTGCTGATTAGGCCATCTCCATCAGTTCGCCGTATCCTCATTGCTGCTGTAGGAATTCAATTCTTCCAACAAGCTTCCGGTGTAATTCTTGTGGTCCTCTACAGCCCCAGCATATTTAAGAAGGCCGGAATCAAATCCAAAAATGGGCTACTTGGTGCAACTGTGGCAGTTGGATTCACAAAAACCATATTCATCTTGGTGGCCATGTTTCTGGTGGATCGATTTGGGAGGCGGCCATTACTACTAACTAGCACCATAGGCATGATACTCTCCCTACTGGGACTCGGGACTGGATTGACCATCATTGACCATAATTCTGATAAGAAACTCATGGGGGTGATCGCACTCTGCATTATAGCAGTCCTAACCTTGGTCACATCATTCTCGATCGGCCTAGGACCGATCACATGGGTCTACAGCGCGGAGATCATCCCATTGAGGCTCAGAGCTCAGGGGATGAGCTTGGCAGTTGCCGTCAACTGTGTCACTGGCGGTGTACTTTCGATGACTTTCTTATCTTTATACAAGGCAATTTCAATTGGGGGAACCTTCTTTCTGTTTGCTGGAGTTGCAACACTTTCCTGGATCTTCTTCTACAGCTTCTTGCCAGAGACAAAGGGCAGAACCCTTGAAGAGATGGAGACAATATTTGGGAAGAAGGAAGAAGAGAAAAGTCATGGCCAGCTGCAGGTAGGAACTACTGCTACTACAACACCAATCAATACTGAAAATGACAAGATAGAGGAAATAACAAACACTACTATTGATGGCTAGTAGTGAACATGGTTTAGTATCATGATTAGGCCGTAATAAAATACATTGGCAGTTTGATTTTTCCAGAATATATGGTAAGGATTTAATTCCTTCAAAACGTTGTCCAAACAGTTGAATTTCAATATCAATATTTGAAAGGGGAATCTCCTGTCTTAGTGAGCTTTTGCATAGTCACAAAGACTTATAAAAATTTTTTAAAGACAAGTCTGGGCCACTTGATAATGCCTGATCGCATCTGGTTTTCTGATCGGTTGTTGATTGTTGGAAACCTGGCCAGCGATCGGGTGCTTCTACGACTCCTTCCAACCAACAAAGGTATTAGAGCCTCTGCTGGTTTGCTTCAAGATTGCAATGATTGTACTGAGGTCTACACAAGTCCACTTGTGATTAGTTTTGTGTCCCAAAGAAGGTTTATCCTCTGCACTCCTCAGTGGGCCACTTATAAATAAATTCAAGCCAACCAAAATAAATGGCCCCATATTTTAATGGTCCTCATCAAATTTAACTCAATAAAAGTTGGGCCCACTTATAATTTTTACAATCTAGCACTCAATAATAAATTCATGATATTCCTCAATGGGGCCCATTTATGAAAAATTCAAGCCGATCAAAACTCATGAAACCCATCTTGTATGCTCTTCATGGGGGAACTTATAAGAAAAATCCAAACCGATCAAAACTAATTTAACCCATCTTTAATGCTCTTCATGGGGGAACTTATAAGAAAAATCCAAACCAATCAAAAAAATGACCTCATGTTTTATGAATTCACATCAAATTTCAGTAAAAAAATTCATGATACTCCTCAAAGAGGCCACTTGTCAAGAATTCAAGCCGGTCAAAACTAATGGAGCCATCTACTTTGGGGCCTGTGCTAAACCCATCAAAGTCATTAATTAAATCAAGTGTTTTATGAACATAAAAGATTGGAGGGACCCATCATTTTATTGAGCTTTGGGCTATCTTTAAAATTCGGATCTGCCTCTATCTTTCTAAAATTTGTTTTATTCCCTCAAGACTTTTTTGTTATCCTCAAAATTAGAAAGTTGAACACTCTTAGAAAATGAAAGTTATTAATAGATAATATATAGAGTTGGGACAAAGACATTTTTTCAAGAAGTGCAACTTATTTGAAAATTTGGCCCAATGCCAATCAGAACGGAGAAACATTAAAAAAAAAAAAAACATTTATATGGTGATGGTGATGACAGAGAAAATTAATGGTCCTATTTAAAGAACCAAAAGAATAAATAAATCACACAATAATCTAATGGTTCTCCTCAAGTTTCACTCAATTAGAGCTGGACCCACTTAAGACTCTCATAATATAATAGTTGCGATACTCCTCAAAGGGGCCCATTTATGAAAATTTCAGTACTATCAAAACTAATGCACCCATCATTTATGGGCCCCTGCATGCTAAGCCCCGCAAAAGTCTTTTACACAAAATCAAGGGTTTTAAATATTTTATTTAGGGGGATTTTGTTAGTATGGGACCACATCCAACCCATTAACTTCTAATACATAATATTGTGCTAATCATGTTATTCATCATTGGTCAGTCTAACAGTGGGGCACACATTTTTAAATTAACCAATTAAATGTTTTCATCTTTTACTTTGTAGTTGATTTTAATATTTAGTTATCTTCCATTGAAAGAAGATTTTTCAAATTAATCATTTATACTATTATTTAGGGCCCCGGATTAACACCGGCTTGATCAATTGCACTAGGGTGGCTTAATTCAGGACCACCATGACAATATAGGTTGGCCCACTTGAGGTGGTCCATGGATTGATGATGACGTGATGTCCATAAGACAAATCATGAAATCTCATATATAAGTTCCATTTGAAAAAAAAAAATAAACTTCTGATCTTTTACATTTTGATATTTGGGGTGAAAAATTATGTGATATCCAATTTTTTTTTCTTTTATTTTCCTTATTATAGTATTTTTCTTTCATTTATAATCTTTTTAATTTGAATTGATCATCATGAATGCATATAAGTGTTAGATGTATGTTGTCTGCAATTTGATGGTTAGTATATGCATTCATTTTCATCGCTTCACCTAGTTTCAAAATTGCATTTTAGTAAATTGAAAATCATGTTAATAAATTAACCCTATCATGTTTTATTCAAAATGTTTTTGGTTGATTTCATCTTGATTCCAAATGTGATTTTGTTCCAAAGATTTTTTAGTCAAATCCTTTAGAACAATCCTTTAGAACCTCTGTATTTATGATTGTATACATTGTCGGTCTCCTGTCGGTCAGGTGTCGGCTAATCGATCAGCGAACCGAGCTCAACAGAGCATTTGTCGGTTCCAATTCCAGCAAGGTGTTTTTTTGTCGGTCAGCTTATCGGCCGAGGTTTGGTCGACCGAAGGTATCTCAGTACTTGACTGAACTCTATTCGGTTTTGATTCCAAAGAGCATGTTTTTCAATCATTTTGTTTTGTCGGTCACATGTTGGTCGACCAAATGAGTCTCGGTGAACCGACAATAGAATTGTTACAAAAATTCATGAACGTTGGGTTCGATCGACCGAACCCTATATGTTGGTCGACCGACAAGAGATCTATTGGACACAAATTTTTTCTTATAAAAAGATCTCTGTCTTGGTTTTGAAGGAGGCTTAAGAGTCTCTTTGGAGACCAATCTTGGGAGTTTTTTTGAACATCATTCAAACCCAAAAATCAAGATAACTCAAGGGAGCAAAAAAAACATCTTGAAAAGACAAAGTTTTGATTCTATAGTTAAACATCTTAGTAAGCTTTGCTCTTCTCATATTAGTTGTTACATGCTAATTTATCTTATTAGAAAATCTCTTGTAGCATGTTACCTATGATGTATTGAATCCTTTATATTATATTTGATTTATTTACCATTGGATTCATCACTTAGTCATTGCCTTGTTGAATAAATCATGCTTATTTCAACTTTCTTGTTTCCTGTTAATGCATGATCCCTATACTTGGTTGAGTCTTTGGCTAGTTGTTTTCACTCTATAATCTCATAGGAAACCTTTATGATTTGAAAACAACTTTGCTCTTTCATTACATGTTCTTTAAGATTTAAATTTCCTTACAACTTACATTTCTTGATTAATGAAATCTTTACAAGTTGTCTTTTGAAAAAGAACATGTGATCTGTAATACAACTTCAATCTATCTATTTATGCACTTTAAACTTTGAAATGCTTTAAGCATATATCATTTGAGTTTTCTTTTTAACTTTAATTGAAGTTTACACACATACATCATGTGCATTCATCTTTGCATTACATAGAGTGTTGTGTGAATTTGTTTTACGCTTTCATATCATATCCGCCTAATTTAGAGGCATTGTAATTGAGCTTATATTGTATCTCTTAAAGTGTTTGTATAGACATTTTATTTGAGAAATCATCTCTTGTAAAGGTTATTGCTTTGCCTTAGAAAAGCATAAGTGTAAAGGTTAGGGGTGAACCTAAAAACCCAAGAGGTTATTGCCCAGCCTTAGAAAAGCATAAGTGTATAGGTTATTGCTAAGCAAGCATAGTGTTAGAGGTTATTGCTTAGCCTATTGAAAAACATTGATAGTGGAAATCCGGTGGGGTGTTGTATCACAAGCCGGTAGTGGATGTATGCATTGAGGTTGAACCACTATAAATCATTGTGTGATGGTGAATGCTTTGGGATGATATCTTTATTAGCTTCCACATTTTAGTTCTATATCATCACTTGGGACAAATTGATTAAAGAAGTTTAAAATTTGTCATTATTGGTCACTAAGTTGTAACTCACCCTATTCAAACCACCCCCCCCCCCCCCCCCCCCCCCCCCGGCCCGGGTTAGGATCCCGGACTTTCAGTAAGTAAATTACTTATTTATATTTTATAAGTATTCGACTCATTTTTAAATTTTAATAATTTTATTTTTTATTTTTGAAATCTTAATGTATTTTTCTTTTTTTTGGCTGAGCCGGGGGCCTTTTTGGCTAGCACTTAAAACAAAAAACTCTTAAGACATGTCTGGGCCACTTGATAATGCCTGATCCTAGCGATCCAATGCTTCTACAACTCCTTCCAACCTACAACCAATTAACCTACAAAGGTATTAGAATTAGAGCCTCTGCTAGTTTGCACCAAGGTTCCAATAATTGTCCTGAGGTCTACCCAAGCCCATTTGTGGACCCCATATTTTGTGTTTTCTGCATGAGCCTGAGGTCTGATCTGAAACCATTCATCATGATCAGAGCATCCAAACCCAAGGTATTATGTTTCAGATCACAAATCTTTGTGAACTTTAAAGAAATCTCTGAAAATGAAAAATTAACCTATCCAATTTTTCTTTTGTCTATACTCACTAGCAATAAAGGCCGGTGCTAAGCCCGGATTCCAAATTAAATAAAAAAATATTGATTTTTAATACATAATATTGGGAAGAAAATAAATCTGAAAAAATACAACTAATTTATTTATAATTCTTAAATTTTATATATTAAGATATAAAGGCAAAGAAGGTAAACTTATACATGCACCTATCAATTAAAATATATATATATATATATATATATATAAAAGAGTTAGTTTAAAAATACGAAGTGCAACCACCTGAATTGCATGTGTATTAGGGCATGTTTGTGTATACACTCTTTTCGTAGAAAGGTGAAATTTTCACATCAGCAAATTCCATAAAAATGAAAACCTCCGAAAAGGAATTCCGGAAAAATGGGATAACCGTCAACTTTTCTGTGGAAAAGTGTTATACAAACATGCCCTTAGACAAAACCAAAATCCACAACCATTACCATAGAAAAAAAAAAGGGACAAAACCCCGCATTTATATATAGAAGCATGAGTTCATCATCTTTAAAGTAACAAATAAATAATTAACTCTGAATGTAATTAGCTTTTTGTTTATACCCCCTAGGGTTTGTGGGATTTACAAATAGGCGCCTGCATTTTAATTTGAATACCTTCTGTGTCCCAAAAATCAATAGTCTCCCAACTACCATAGGTTTTTATAGCAAAATGATACTTTTGTCCATCTCTTTTATCCTGATATGCATAATTTCAAAAGCTTATACTCAAATTTTTTATTATAAATCACGTAACATTAATGATTGCACTTAGTGGAAGAGAATAACCCTGCATAAATTTTTTTTTTTTTATCAATATAGAGCACATCTCATTAAATCCAAATTGATCATGAAAACAATCGACACCTTTACTTATAACCGGTTATGATTTATCCAAAATCCATATTGATTTTTTTTAATGGCATGCCGTTGAATATTTTCTCATCCTATATATAATCGATCAATTTTATTGTATTTAAACTCTAATTGAAGTGAAACTTGGGCAACTCAAAACTCATGTAAGACAGGACAATGGTTTTGAATAATGAGGATTTTAAATAAGAAATAAGAAATATCTTTATGTATCCTTGTCTGTCCATTTCTTTTGAATATTTTACTCTATTTGTCTTATTTATATGTTTATTGTAGACACAAAAGGTTGCTGGTCAATGGAGGAGTAGAAGTTTCCCACAGAAATCATTCGGACTTGAGGTAAATTAATAATATTTTTGTAAATAATAATTTACTCATTTTTTTTAATATAATGGATGTAAGGGAAAAGCTATCATTTATATAAAAACTCTACATAAATCTCATGGTGGCTGTCCATTCTTATTAAGAATATTGATTTTCAGGACACGAAAGGTATTAAAAAGAAAATGCAAGGGCCTATTTACAAATACAAAAACCTCATGCGCTTATCTACAAATCCTACAAACTTGAGGTATATACAAAAAGCTCAAATGTAATTGATTAAATTCATCACTTTTCAAATGATTTGGAGAAAGGACTTCAATACAAAAGTTTTTAAAAGACTGAGAAAAGTAACAGAAAGGCTTAAAGAAAAGAGGTAAGAGATTTTAGGTAGAGAGACTTTAGGAGTTGAATGGAGATTTTAGGTGGAATAGATATTCTTGTTCTATGAATGTAGATTGGTTGGCCTTCAAATTTTGAATTTAAATATAGAAATTTTAGGAAATACGGATGAATAGATTTTAACATACACGAATAAAAAAAAAGTTGGGATGATAGAAATGAATAGACATAGATGGCAAGAAATCATCTATTTATACTTCATTTTGGCCCCGTGATAAGAAATTGAGAACTAAGAAACTGTCAAATATTCTAACCCTTAAATTAAGGGTTATGATGGTACAAGCAAATCCTCACAACATAGAATTACACCAACTCTATCATTAATTAGGAATTGCTATGAGATGGTCCATACCAAGTAATTTACTAAGTGGGTACCCATGCAACAACCCTATAAGTTTCATACTTGACTATAAGATCCCAACCATCAAAGACATTTTTGAACATATGATGGAATGGAAATCCAACCGATATGATCCTTTTACATTAGCCCAGTAGCATATCACGATAAGCCGGCCATCCCTTAGAATCAGTTGAGTGTCTGTCACCATCTCCCATATTAGAAAGCACTAAACTACAATTTTAAAAATGAGAAGAAATACAAACATACTGATGAGGAAGAAAATGGAGATAGTTCTTAGCATACAAAAGGAGATAGTTCTTAGCATACCTAACATGCCAATGCTTTTCCTCTTCTGACAGAAATATCCTGAGGGCCCATTTCTTTACTAGAATTCATAGAATTCATGTCTGGTGGTTGTTTGGAAATTTCAAATGCTGTCAAATTCTGGAATTCTAAATTCATTGTTTCATTCATTACCTAAATTCTTGCCTGAGCTCCTGGAATGCCGTCATCCCTCTCTCGGAATTCCTGTGCTAAGTGAGATTTCCAAATCCTCTTTATTAAAGTGGTTTTTCAAATGCTGAGTTTTTTTGGGATTTCAAATGCCCGGAATTTCAAATGCTCAAGAATTCTGGTAATGAAACACGGAATTCCTGATATGAATTCTGAATTCGCAGACAGCCTGAATTCCTGTCAGGAATTCTAATAAAGGAACGGGACCTGAGTGAGTCAGATGAATGTCTCAATGCCCCCACTTTGTTTTCCTCTGAACCTGCTTGCTACTTTCTTCCATGGCAAAATAACAAATGTAGGATCAGATTAAGGAGGAGAAGAGAACCGTCACTGAAGCTGAAGGCAAGGTAGACAGGTGAAGGAGGGGGTCCATGACAATCCCATACAATGATGATGGCCTTTGCTTCTGAAAAGGAAAAAAGAAATAACAAAACTGATTATGAACAAAGAGTACCACGTATTGGATGAGAATTGGGATAAAGATCCTCTTATAGGAAACGAGATAGGAATATTAACATTTTCTCTTTCGTGTGAGAGTGACAATAGGAATGGAAAATGGAGAGTAATTAGGAGAGATTTATAATTAGGCGAGATAGGAATATTAATATTTTCTCTTTCGTGTGGTTGGCCAATTATTTTGTGGGTCATTTGTAAATTTTTTGACTTAGGGCCGGAATATGCAATTGAGTTACATGATGTAATAGTTGTAACTCCTAAGGTCCGCTTTGAATGTCTCAATGCCCCCACTTTGTTTGGATGACAAAGTGGATGGTACTAGAACGAAAAAGAGGAAACCGAGCAGCGACACTTTTTAAATCTCTATTCTTCATCTTGGTTCTAACTCCTAAGGTCCGCTTTGAAATTAGAAATGGAGACACTCTAGCCATCAATGTTGTGAATATAGCACAATACAATGTTACGTACATATAATCCAGCGGCACACAGTGTAAGCTTAAATGCACACCTTGATATGGGGCTCGTTTGGGATCCCAGTTGGAGATGGGACCAATGGGGATCTCTTCATCTTGTTGGAGGTCTACCTATGTATAAAATATTGGTCTCATCTAATAATCCCAACCCCTTAATCAATAGCCAACAAACTGCAGTCTTTCATAAATTGACACGTCCATCAAATGATAGAAATCATTCGAATGGATGTAAAAATGGGGCTGGCCTATTTCAGGGGTGTGCAGTGGGTGTGCTCCATTTGTATGGGTCATTAAGTGGGCCCCCATATTGCATGATGTGCACAAATAAAAGGGTGCACACCTGGCCATAGGGCTCACTACTGGTCCATCTGAATGGACTGGTCCCACTAATTGACTGTGAACTAATCCGAATGGTTTGTACACCCATCGAATGTGTATGGCTTACATGAAGGTGATAGGATGATCGGATGGGTTCCAAATTTGATGGTTAGATAGGGCCCACTTGGGGATGGGGAGGGGGATCTCTTCATTTTGCTGGAGGCCTACCTATGTATAAAATATGGGTCTCATCTAACCTTCCTAACCCCTTGATTAATGGCCAACAAATTTTGGCCCTTTAAAAACTGATCCGTCATAATTCGGATGAGTGTAAATTTGGCACTGGTCTAATTCAGGTGTGCCCAATGTGAAGTCCAGTTGGATGGGTCATCAAGTGGGCCCCAATATGAGTTAGGCATGGTGTGCACCAAAAAATGTGCACACTAGACCGAGGGGCTTGCTATTGGTCCATCCAAATGGACCTTCCCTAAATTACAAAGGTCCCATGGGTTTTAAATCCATCCAAATGGATTGGTCTCACAGATCTACTATGCATCAATCTAAATGGATTGTTCACCCATTAAGCCGATAGGGATGATCAGATGGGTCCCAAATTTGATAGGTAGATAGGGTTCACCTAGATCCTTCAATCCCCCCGTCCTCTCCTTGGGCCCCACATCCAAATGCACATACATGCCCAATGCGTGTGGTGTGGACCTAATTATACCTTGTATCGTTAGACGGTAAGGGAAGCTTGTACGTGAGCATTACTCATGTGATATATATATATAGGGGCTAGCTCTCATATATCATTGAGCACCGTGTGCCTACTAGGGCTGCACATGGGCGGTTCGGATCTGTTTAACACTAAAACCAACAACCAAACCGAACCTGTCAGTTTTTTAATTAACCGATCCGACCCGACTGATGGAGAGGGCTTAAACCAAACCAAATCAAACCTAACGGTTCGGTTCCGTTTGGTCGGTTAAACCGTTGTTTTTTATTTTATTTTTTTGAAAATCAGACATTGAAAATTTCAAAATGATGATACCCCGTCCTTTGCATTTATTCCAATGTGTAGTGCAAACATAAAAATCCAACATTCTAGACTGGACTAAACGCATATAAAAAATAATTCTACTCCAAAAAGAGAGTTTGGACTAAACACAAGTTCACAAAGAAAAATAATAATAATAATATCCAGCTTGCAGTGAAACATTCATTCCACCTGATACCATATGGAATTACAATAGAATAATAGTTCATGTCAAGAAAAGTCACACAAAAATGGAATCTATATAAGAACCAAGTACTGTATTTTTCAGAAATAAAGGTTTCTTAATACATTGGTTAGGTGAGACCAAAACCAATCATCAAAAGGCAAGGCTCTACTGGCTTTGCTAACATTCTCAAGAGTACAGCCTTTTGATAAAAACTTCATTGAAACAACGTAGGAATTATGATGGAAGAAAAACACCCTGTAAAGTAATCCTTCCATCTACAATGAAGTGTCAAAAAGCATTTGAGAGATTAGAGGAGATGCACCGAGGCGGTGTTGACGGTTGAGTTCATGTGAAAATGGAGTTATGGAATGTAACTTTGAAGGTAATCAAAAACAAAACCTTAAGGCTAAAATAGTAAAAAAGCAATACTTAAGTTACTGCATACAGTCGATTCGGTTTAAGCGGTTAACCGTGTGCTCAAACCAATAACCGACCGATGTAAGCGATTTTTATAATTTTCAAACCGTTAACCGAACCGATCTACTATAAATCGATCCGAACCGCCTGGTTAGTTCGGTTTGGTACGGTTTGGCGGTGATACCGGATTTTTTATGCAGCCCTAGTGCCTACACTCCTAATGGGCCAAGCCTACCTTATGACCTACTTGAGTGGACCAAAAAAATAGGGTCCCTCCTGATAGTCACCAATCCCATATTTGGCACACCAATATGAATTGATTAGACCACAGGATTGATTGTGTACTTATTTTGGATAGTGAGGAGCAATTGGTGCACCGTCCAAAAAGTTTCTTTCACAAAATTGGGGCAAATCCCAACCGTCAGTTCCAACAAAAGATTCAACGGGTAGAAATTCAGTCAAAAGAGTAAAAAAAAAAAAAAATGAAACTCCCTTCATTTTTTTTTTCTACATAGACGGAAAAAAGAATACCACTATTAAATGAGTTCTAGATAGGTACACACTCGAAAAAGCATTACGAATAATGAAACAATCGCGCCCATTGTTTGATTGATTGTTAGATTAAAAAAATAATGAATATACATAAATTGTGTTAATCAGTTTTTCTAACAAGCGTTTAATCAATGGTGTGGACAACACCTTTTGAGGTGAAGTTTTGGGAATATGGGAAATAATTAGGTGGGAAGTGTTCTCCCAGTTCAAACCGTGAGAATTATGGGTGGAGCCCACCTATCACCAAATCCAAATCTTGCAATAGACAGGGACCCATTGATAGTCACATACCCCAGGGTTTGGTACCAGTGCAAATGAAGTGGACCGTTGGATCGACTATAGGCCCATATGAATTGATTAGGCTTGTCGACTATGGATGAAGGGATTAGGAGCATGGAATTGTGGCCAAACTTGATATTCAGAGTGGTCTCATATAGATCTTCCAATCCCCACCGATTCCATCCCAAAATGGGACTCCAACATTTCAGTACAAGAGTTTATATATCTTGAGCCACTACAGTTTCAGGAGTTGGCTCCCACAATGCCATTTCCCAATTTCAACTCATTTTTTGACCAAGTAAAAGGCTTGAGTTTGAACTGCTTTATTCCTCGGCGGACCTACATAGAATGTGAATCACTTTTAACTTTTAAGTTTTAACTACCCCCCCCCCCCCCCCCCCCCCCCCCCCCATAAAAGCACGTACCCACATCCCATTGCGTCAATACGAGTCAGACGCGGCAAGTCAGGTCAACCCACCTTGGATGTGGGTCCAAGAAATTTGACCCATTTTTAAAAAATAAATGGACAACCAATACTAATAACAATAGAAATTGGACCCAAATTGTTAATATAGTTTAATTTGAGCATGATGGTGGCAATACTATTCCCTGACTAGTTCAAACTGGATGGCATCACCCGCAGTTAGGGGCAGATCCCCAAGATCTTTATTTGGGTGGGGCAGATAATGGTAAATTGAAAAGGTCAAAATCAACACCGACTAGCAACAATCTCCATTTACTAATTACATGGTTTAAACACATTATTTTTTTATTTTTTTGGCGGATTAAGTATAAATAATTCATAGCCTAGGGTGGGGTGACGACTTTACTAGAATGAAGCATGGGTTATAGGCCATTTTGAATCAGACCTGGGGCAACCCCTAGGTTTGTATCATGTCCACCCCTATCTTCAATCTCCATCTAATAGTAAAAAATAGAAAGTGGAATGAGGCATGGGCTTTAGGCTATTTTGGATCAGGCCTGGGCAACCACCACAGGTTTGTATCATGTAGGTCCGCCCCTGCCCACACAGTGGATCACGGCTAAAAAAAACTCTAGAATTATTAACAACTCAAATAAAGTAAAATGATATTGCCCTTTCGTTTTTTAATTTGCAAGCATTGTTTAATCAAAGAGCAAGAAATAATTTATAGATTAGGTATTAGGGATTTAAATGTGTTTCATGGCCCATTTTGATATCTGCATAATAAAAATAGATGTATTTAGGAAAAAAAAAAAAAAAGCCCCCTTAGAAATGGATACAATGACAAAGGACCTAAACTTTCAATATTAATAGTAGACGACCTCCTGCCTCCATTTTTTTCCCCCTTACTGTACTGCCGACATTCACTGATATGGGTGAATCTGTTATTGATGTTAAATATCCCCAAAATGGGGTTCTCTTTTTCTAATCTATTGTTTCTTTGTACTCTCTTTCAATTTTCCTTGTCCGTAGTGATTGTGGGTAGTCTCGCCGGTTACTCCTTCATTTGTCCTCTTCCTTCTTTTCTTTGCTTATTTATTTCTTTCCACCATTTTAAGACCATCAGTGACCTATGCAATGGAGAATCTACAGTCATCTTCTTCCCTTGTCTAGTCATTTCTCACTGTAGAGCATTTAGAGGAATTCATGACCTGAGCAGCATTTTTTTGTTTTTTTTTTTTTTTATAACGCAGGTTCCAAGCCCTTTGGGCTATAATATTTTCTTACAAGCTCAAAATAGAAAGCTGAGTAAAATTCTCCGGTCACCCCAATGTGGTAGTGCAGATTCAAACCTACAACTCCCGGTGCAAACCGTAGTCCTAGGCAAAAAACAAAAAAAAAAGGACCAGCACATTTAGTAATCTTAATGGACCATATCCTTAAAATGCAATTATTCCTACCATTCCAAAATTTCCACCACAATTCTAGAATCCATGTTTTAGAGTGCTGATAGTTAACATGGGGACAACTTGATTTGAATCAAAGCAAGGAGTTGATGATGTGAATTAAATCAATCCATTGAAATTACTGTAAGTGTACAGTTATCTTGTTGAAATAGTGGCTGTGTGGGCCAGTTCGTAGACGATATAGGCACTCACTTCGGATGCATGCACCTCGCACTAGGCTTGAATGACTGGCCGAGACCAGATCTCCCGTCACCAATTCTGCCGAAGTCGATGCCACCTCTTTTGCTGCCGAAGTGGAGACGGCCGCCCGAAATGGGTCTGTTTTGCCACGGGCAGCATACGGACACGTGGAAAGATGAGGGCGCCGTGATGGGACGGACACCATCCGGGCCGTCTATTCTCAACACGCTTCTGACAATCATGTTCAATGGTTGCGGCTGTATCAGGGCAAGGCCCGAGGGAGGATCCGATGGGACCCCAGCCGCCAATAAGCAAAGACAGGGTCAGGCCCAACATGACCAGCATTTAATGCTATGTGGGCTGATCGGACCCTCATTAAATGTAATGAGGGCTGTGATGGACCCTCATTAATGACTATGTGGGCTGATAAGACCCTAGTCACGTCGTGAGGCCCACTGGCACAGGCACCAAAAACAACTTCTCATATATAGCATGAGACAACCCAAAAATGAGGTATGCACTCTCTTACATGCAACCTAGACCTCTCTTCCTCCTGTTTCTTCTCCGATCACTGCTAACTTAAGCATCGGAGAGCCCTGCGCTGCCCCAGCCAGGGTCCTTTGACCATTCTCTTCTTCCCTTTCAGGTTCACCAGACACTCGCCAGACACGCAGCTCCTTCTCTGGTACTTTGAGTAAGTCCCTGGTGGCATCCTAATCTTGTGAGTATATTTTTCTGCACTTACAATTGGCGCCGTCTGTGGGGAACGATTTCTGCAATCTTCCCTTTCACCATGACGAGGAGAGCTGCGAAAGGCGGAGAAACATCCAAGACAAGGCGTGCAGGACCGTCCTCCGACCTCCTCCCTGCTAAGAAGAGGTCCGGGAAGGAACCAGTAGTAGAGGATGACGTCGAGCGTGGCCTCGTCCGAATCAACGTTCAGGAGCGTGATCCTCGCTTGGAGTCTGCTCTCCGGAGGAAAAACTCTCAGCAGCAACCTGCAGGAGGCCTCCTGACGGGACGAGATCAGCGGAGCAAGTCTCCAGTGGACGACGGACCACGTCCTTCTGACCAGATAAAGGATGAGGAGTATAATCTTAGTGATGACTTCGACTCCACCCTCCAAGAGTTTAGAGCTCAGAATGAGGCCATCAAGGAGAGAGACGCTATGATCCTCCAGCTCCAGCAGCAGCTGGAAAGAGCTACGGGTTCAGCAGGGCTCCGGCAACAGTCCCATCAGCAGTCACGGCAGCAGCAGCGGTCGCAACAACAGCGCTCACAGCGACAGCACGAGAGGAGGGTGTCTCGTAGTAGGCGCCCCGATTCCCCCGAGAAGGATTTGAGGGACCATTTGAATAAGAAAAGGCGCGACCGAACTCGAGATGAAGGTGCGACCGAACTCGAGACGAAGGCTCGAGCGCCAGTCATAGCTACTCGAGGAAGGCGTCAGAAACCATTCCGGAGAGCAGGTATCATGATCAGGAGTGGCTGGACGCGCGCATAAGGGAAACGGTCCAGCGTAATCTGGAGGTAGCTGGTCTCGGCCAAGACCAAAAGGACGTTTGTTGCGACTCCATTGATCTCGACGCGTCTCCTTTCTCTCGCGATATCAGAAAATATCCCCTGCCAAAGAAGTTCACCGTCCCGAGGTTCGTCACTTATGACGGGACATCGGACCCAGCTACACATCTCAGGCACTTCTCCCAGAGGATGTCTGTCTGGGGAGATGAGGGTCATCTGAACTGTCGAGTCTTCTCCTCCAGTTTGGGTGACCTCCCCCTGAAGTGGTTCTGTGCGCTCCCGGAGGGGTCCATTTCGAGTTGGCAGCAGCTCCAGCAGTCCTTTTTGAG
The DNA here is from genome assembly GCA_038049695.1 of Cinnamomum chago. NCBI lineage: Eukaryota > Viridiplantae > Streptophyta > Magnoliopsida > Laurales > Lauraceae > Cinnamomum > Cinnamomum chago. The sequence goes on along the minus strand of CP142462.1, from coordinate 19,435,019 downwards.
GAAGTTCCAGGCCTACAGAGCCATGCCGAAGACAGATGCGGATATCATGGCCCTGAAGATGAAGCAGGGAGAAAACGTCACCTAGTTCGCAAAGCGATTCTGGACGGTCTACAGCCAGATTGAAGACTCCAAGGACGAAGTGGTCGTCTTCGCATTTCGGAATGCCCTGCTGCCAGACAGTGATCTTCGCAAAGATTTAGCCAGGAACCCGGTATCCTCCATAACAGCGCTCATGTCCACCGTCAACCGCTACATCCCCCAAGAGGACGACCAGGTCCGAGCTAGGGAAAACCATGGGGCCGCACAGAAGAACCGAAGTGAAAGGCTTTCCAAGGAAGAAAGGGGACCGTCCCGAAGAGACGAGCCCTGAAGAGATGATTCACAGAGACGCCGGGCGTTAGCTAGCTCAGCAAGGGCTCAGGCGTTTACCTCGGCGAGAGGCAAAAGGCCCAGGCTGTCCGAAGATGCGTATCGGGAAGTTAACACGATCTTCAAGGAGCCTATCCACCGGATCATGTACAAGATTAAGTCTCGGCCATACTTCAGCTGGCCAGAGCCCCTGAGAAGCGATCCTTCTTTTCGGGATCAGACCAGCGTACTACAAGGAGAGCGGCCACAAAACTGAGGAATGCAGGATACTGCATTCACATTTGGAGAAGCTTGTCCAGGAGGGACACCTGCAGGAGTTCGTCAAGGCGGACACAAGGGCCGACAACCGAGCCCCGCGCCGAGACGACAGAGGCCTCGATAGCGACGGGTCAGAGAAGATCATTAACGTCATCCATTTAGCTCCCCCGCCCAAGGGAAGTAACAGAGCTCGTAACGAGGCCAGGCAGGCCTCTCACAGTAAGCAAGTCATGGCCGCCGAACTCGGCTCAGCTCCGAAGAGGGTTCGGAGGGAGCGGCCCGAAATTAGGTTTACGGATGCAGACCTGGAAGGGGTGCAGCTTCCCCACAACGACCCGCTGATTGTAACCCTGAAGTTTGATTGCTCCAAGCAAGGCGTGAAGAACTGCACCGTGAAGAAGGTCCTCGTCGACCCCGGTAGTTCATCTGATGTCCTCTATTTCGATAGCTTTCAGAGGATGGGACTGACGGAGAAGGACCTGCAGGAGGCCTGAATTCCCCTCATTGGCTTCAGCGCCAAGCCGGTGTACCCCAAGGGAAAGCTGACGTTCAAGGTCGAGGCCGACGGAGCGTCTGTTGAGACAACCTTCATGGTGATCGACGCACCCTCGCCTTACAATGCTATAGTGGGCAGGTCTTGGCTTCATAGTCTGGAGGCGGTCCCTTCCACTCTCCACCAGAAGTTGAAATTCCCATGGGAGGGAAAGAATGGCAGAGTTGAAATCGTCACTGTCAGAGGAGATCAGCAGGCAGCCAAGCAATGCCTGACAGCTGTAGTGTCCGGAGAACGAGAGCCCAAGGAGGTTAACATGGCCGAAATGGAAAAGAGGCTGGAGAAGAAGCTCAACGAAGTCGGCCAGCACCCAGAGAGCAAGAGCGTAGAGGACCTGACCGAAATCAGGATCGATTCACAAGATCCGGAACGGTTCTTCTTGCTCGGCAGTCAGCTCAGAGAGCCAGAGAAGACCGAACTGGTCCAGTTCCTGGTGCAGAACAAAGAAGCTTTCGCCTAAACGCCTCAAGAGATGCCTGGCATCGACCCGGAGGTAATATGCCATAAATTGAATGTGGACACTAACTATAAACCGGTGATGCAGAGAGCTCGCCGAACTGGGGTGCCGCAAACCGAGGCCGTCGTCGAAGAGGTGGACAAACTGCTCGAGGCCGGCGCCATCAGAGAAGTCCAGTACCCGACCTGGCTAGCCAACACCGTAGTCGTCAAGAAAAAGACTGGCAAATGGAGGGTGTGCGTCGACTTTACCGACCTAAACAAGGCATGCCCCAAGGACAGCTTTCCCCTCCCAAAGATCGACCAGATGATCGATGCCACAGCTGGACATGATAGAATGAGCTTCCTCGATGCATATCGCAGGTATCACCAGATTCCGTTGTATCGACCGGATGAAGAGAAGACAGCTTTCATCACACCTCGGGGCACCTATTGCTACAAGGTGATGCCGTTTGGGCTGAAGAATGCAAGAGCCACCTACCAGCGACTTGTCACCAAGATGTTCCACGATCAGCTCGGCAAGACTGTTGAAGTCTACATCGACGACATGGTGGTCAAGTCAAAGCAAGCCCATAACCATTTGGCGGACCTGGCTAAAGTTTTCGCCACTTTGAAGAGGTTCAAGCTCAAGCTCAAGCTCAATGCCTCCAAGTGCGCCTTCGGAGTCGGTTCCGGCAAATTCTTGGGAAGCTTGGTCACACGCAGGGGGATTGAGGCAAATCCAGATCAGATCTCAGCTATCCTCAGAGTGCAGAGTCCCACCTCGGCTAAGGAGGTCCAAAAGCTAACCGGAATGGCAGCCGTACTAAATCGGTTCATCAGCAGATCCTCAGATAAGTGCCGGCCTTTCTTTCAGCTTCTTAGGAAGAATTTTAGATTTCAGTGGACTCCGGAATGTGACCAAGCCTTGCAGGGGCTTAAGGCCTATTTATCTTCACCTCCTCTACTGTCAACTCCGGTTCATGGAGAATTTCTGTATTTATACCTGGCGGTCTCGGATCATTCAGTGAGCTCGGTCCTCCTCCGAGAAGAAGATAGGGTTCAAAAACCCATCTATTATACTAGCAAAACCCTGATTGATGGCGAGACCAGATACTTGCCACTCGAGAAGCTCGCTTTGGCACTTGTTAGTGCCTCGCGGAAGCTCTCTCATTACTTTCAAACACATACCATAGTGGTTGTTACGGAACATCCACTTAAGTCTGTTTTCAGAAAAGCTGACTTTTCAGGAAGAATTTCAAGATGGGCTGTCGAATTAGGGCAGTATGAAATTCAATATCAGCCCAGGACAGCGATCAAGGCTCAGGTTCTGGCGGATTTCCTTGCCGAGTTCGATTCGAGTTCGGTACCAACCCAGCTCGGCACCGAACTGGGGGGCAGGGAGCATGAGGCGCCCACGGGCTCTGTACAGTCACAATGCCAAGCCCTCACCCCAGTTTGGAAAGTCTTCGTTGATGGATCTTCCACCTCGAAGAGAGCCGGTGCAGGAGTTGTTCTCCAATCGCCAGAGGGACTGGTCATCGAGGAGGCTCTGACCCTGGATTTCAAGGCGTCGAACAATGAAGCTGAGTACGAAGCCCTTTTAGCCGGACTGAACAGCGCCAAAATCCTCGGAGCTCAACAGCTGGTGGTCTTCAGTGATTCGCAGTTGGTCGCAAACCAGCTGACTGTGGACTATCAGGCTCGCGACGACCGGATGGCTGCATATTTGGCCAGTTCGTAGACGATATAGGCACTCACTTCGGATGCATGCACCTCGCACTAGTCTTGAATGACTGGCCGAGACCAGATCTCCTGGCACCAATTCTACCGAAGTCGATGCCACCTCTTTTGCTGCCGAAGTGGAGACGGCCGCCCGAAATGGGCCTGTTTTGCCACGGGCAGCATACGGGCACGTGGAAAGATGAGGGCGCCGTGATGGGACGGACACCATCCGAGCCGTCTATTCTCAACACGCTTCTGACAATCATGTCCAATGGCTGCGGCTGTATCAGGGCAAGGCCCAAGGGAGGATCCGATGGGACCCCAGCCGCCAATAAGCCAAGACAGGGTCAGGCCCAACATGACCAGCATTTAATGCTATGTGGGCTGATCGGACCCTCATTAAATGTAATGAGGGCTGTGATGGACCCTCATTAATGACTATGTGGGCTGATAAGACCCTAGTCACGTCGTGAGGCCCACTGGCACAGGCACCAAAAACAACTTCTCATATATAGCATGGGACAACCCAAAAATGAGGTATGCACTCTCTTACATGCAACCTAGACCTCTCTTCCTCCTGCTTCTTCTTCGATCACTGCTAACTTAAGCATCGGAGAGCCCTGCGCTGCCCCAGCCAGGGTCCTTTGACCATTCTCTTCTTCCCTTTCAGGTTCACCAGACACTCGCCAGACACGCAGCTCCTTCTCTGGTACTTTGAGTAAGTCCCTGGTGGCATCCTAATCTTGTGAGTATATTTTTCTGCACTTACAGTGACAATTACAGGTCGATCCCACAAGGAGCACTACTAAGTTAAAATTTAAAAATCTGAATTTTTAAAAAAAAATCAAAGATTAATAAATAATTAAGATCTAAGAAAAACTAGAAAAATTCAGAAACACAAACCAATCAAATATATAAAACAGATCAGAGCATCCAGAATCCACTAAGCAAGATAATTAATCCATCTATGCAATTATTCTACTATTTGTCTCAAAATAACTCAGATCAGAAAAAAAAATCAATGTTTCGGATCCAGAGGATTTGTCTTTCGCAAAAATCAATTTTTAATAAAAAAGAGTAAGGTCAACCCAAGATCTCCTTCTCCTCATAAAAGAATGAAACATCATAAGCATGACTCATCAAATTAAGCATAAACTATCAAAGGATCTCAGCCCTAAGCATAATCTATCAAAATAAGTATAAATCATCAAACTATATTCATTAGAAATCAAAATAAAGGTTGCCTAAGGCATGAAGACAGATCTATTACTCTAATAGAGCATGTATTTAAAAGAGACAAGAAAGTAATAGAAAATCACATAGATTAAATTAAAGATCTACTTAGCTTCATCTGTATGCTCCAATCCAGGAATCTAGCTAGCCATTGAAAAGAACTCCATAAGTAATTTCATTGATAGCATCTCCTTGTACAATGATCTCTCAGAAATCTCTTTTCTAAAAATCCTAATTTCTGGAACAGGGCTCCGGAATACCCAAAAATAATTCTTAAAATCTATTGATTAGAGAAAGAAGAAAAAGATGAGAGAATGATTATCCACGTCCAAGGGGAGGGAGTTTCTCCCGTATGTTAATTTTGGTTCCTTTTATTTCTTCGGTTATCTATCAGATACATTGAATCTAGACACCTTCTCTGCAGATTTGGTTTATCTTCATTGATAAAGTATATCTCTTATCCTTTTTGAATTTGAATGAGGTGGAAGCTTCTGGAAACCTTTGACTGGCTTGGCTAATCTTCAAATGGGGTCCCACAATGGATGTGCAGCAATTGATTATCAACGGTGTGGATTTAATTTGCAATCCCGTCTAAAAATAAACATGAAAATCTCTGTACCCATAACTTTGTCAATATAGCTCAGATTTGTACGTTCTTGGGCTCCACGGATATCTACTCTGAATAAGCTTTCCAACGGTAGGTAAATTTCATCTATCTGACGGTCGGATTGAAAGTTATAGCCATTTGAAGATTAGTTGTCCTGAGAAAAACGGGATTAACTTCTAAAATTTGATTTGCAATGGATTCTATCTCTGCACAACTTTCTTTTTTGAAAGGACATCAGATGTGGATGATTCAAACTCTTCTTCTTTTGTTCCAGTCAGAATGGTACTCTTTGAATTATCCATTAATAATTTCAAATTTGCAACCACTGTGGACCCTGCCATGTGAGACATTTCATCTGTTTGAATAGTGGGCCTTTTGAGAAGTCTTCTTCTGTAGTTAGGATTCTTCAAGTGACATGATAAGTGGACCTCTCCTTTGATTGATTTGCATATGGCTTGTGTGTGGGGTCCACATGGTGAATTTTTCAATTTACTTCTTTTCAATCTTCAATTCAGCAATGCAGGGCCCAGGATAATTATGTGTGCTTGACAGTGAGCTCCGTGACAGAGGTCTGCAATTCTCATTTTCTGCACATTCTAATTTAACACATTAAATAGTGAAGAGCCCATATTGAAGCGGGACCCATCCGGATAGAGTTCTACTCCAATTGGGACTCTTTGGAGAAAATTTGCAAAACAGTCTAAGTTAATGCAGAAAATGTATGAAAAGTATGAAAATTTAGATTTCTAGGTGAAAATGCATGAAATGATGAACTTATATGAATAATGATGCAAATCACTTAATTAAATTTCTAATTCATCTTAATATGGTGCGTAAATGTGCAAATTCATGGACTCAACAGTTGACCAATCCAAAATACCATTTTTTAGAATATTATTAGATATCGTCTCGAAGTGAGGATTAACTCAGACAAGTCTGGCAAAAATACAATGGAATAGAGCATGCTTAATTGTCTCAACCTCATTCCTTTTTTTTTTTTTTTTTTTTTTTTAAACCTATCATCTCAACCTCATTCTTAAGAATAGAACCTAATTCACTGTCATCCTTCTCGATCTAGACTCTCACACACACCTTACACTTTTAAACTCGGTTCTGGTTAGATCCTCATTCATTGTTGGATTGAATCTTACTAACAATAGCACTAAATAATGTAAGTGTTGGTAAGACCCACATGTCTAATGTGTGGATAATTTGAGTAGATTGATTTCTAAACAAATTCCTCAATCAGCCCTTAGTTGATTTGACGGTCCCTAATCCAGACCATTATTGGTGAGCCCGCCATAATCTGTGTTGATTTTTTCAAGCATGTCTCATATACCATATCTTTCAAAAGATCAAGAAAGTAATATAAGATTACATATGATATTCTAGAAATATAAGAACTTATGTTCATATAACAATATAAACTAATATTAACAAAAAAATGACGTTTTAAAACATGCATACCGTCACAAATAAAGTTGTAATCAATGTAGTTGAGAGCTTGTTTCCTTGGGAGGGTATCACTATGTAGTTGTGTTGTGTGGGGGTATAATGCTAGCTCTTGTACGTTTTTCTTTTTCTTTTTTCCTCTTTTCCTCGTTCTTTATCCTTTTAATGAAAGCTTTTTCTTTGTTACCGATAAAGAAAAAAAAACATATAAATATGTAATCTATATGCTAAATATAAAACAATATTCAACAAAAATTCAGGATACGCAGATGATAATATGCACATTTAACGCGCACATATATGGCATAAAATTTAATACTGAGCTTTAAAAATAAAATAGTATTATATCCAAATATATCAAAATCAGAGATTTTTGCATTTTTATTGCTGTAATCAAATCTTAATTGTAGTTTTTAATCCATGACCAAAATTATGTCTAAATGTATCCAGTAATGCATTTTTATTTTATGCAGAAAAAGTTAATGGTGATCCAGATTAAGACCTTATCATCATTATCCCCGACGACTAAATGCATCCAGACGGGCCTTCAAAAAAAAAGAAAAATCTAAACCTTGGTCAGTTATATAAATATTAGCCCCCTCTACACAAATTTTAATAAAGTAGCAATAGATGCCAAACAGGTAAATTAAAATCATGGTACCAATCAAAGGGGAATAATCAAGTCATTGACGGTTCATTTTTTTTTGGAACCACCCGAGGTGGGCAGGAAACCTGGAAAACTAATAGAAGAAATTGCCTGCGGAGATGTCTGAATCTTTTCTAGAAGCTTTTTCTGTCAATTCTGGACGAGTATGTGTTTAGATGCGTGCATAAACTCAATCAAGTTGCTGCAATCTCTTTCAATCTAGTATTTTTTTTCCAAGATTCTGAGTACTTGCTGTTTTTGGCTACTTGACTCTGCTCAGTGTGATATGACATTCTTCCTTCAGCTCAGCTCTCCACAGAAATTCTCTGTAGAGAAACTGAGGTTCTCTTGAGAAATGGGTGATCAGAATGTCCAAACGAGTGCCACATCTGATGCTTCTGGGACACAGAATCTAGCAAAGGCGATGGAGCTGGTGCCGGAGAAGCATCGAAAGAACAAGTATGCATTTGCTTGCACAATGCTTGCTTCCATGGCTTCGATTCTCTTGGGCTATGGTGAGTGATGTTTTTCTCCGTTTTTTAGTGGTCAAAGACATGCAAGAAAATAAGACGTGTATTCTTCTTTCATATTAGATTGCAAGAGATCTGTAGTCTAGTTACTTTTCTAATATTATGCTGCCACGAAGATGTGGCTCTTAGTATCCAAAATTAATCCAATTCAAAGATTGTGTCGTACCAGTGTTCTTTCTCACCGATTATTAAAATGCTCTCTCTCTCTCTCTCTCTCTCTCTGTGTGTGTGTGTGTGGAAATGTTTCCTTTTTTGCTTCTCTGAGATTGTATGAGATCTCAAATTTAGTTACTTGTGTTCTCTTATTCAGTTAAGAATAAAGGGTTCCTAATAAGGCCCTCCGTTCAGGAAAAAAAAAAAACCCTCAACATGGGTTCTGTTCTTCACTCCCTGCTGAATAGTGTCTTCTTTTTTTTTCAACTTATTTACTCTTTTCTGTTCCTTTATTTGAAACTATAAAAGGATTTCAAGTTTACTATGTTGTATTCTAGTATTATGTTAAGCTATTTGGCCTGTTAAAATACACAGATGATGCAATTTAAAAGAAAGAAAAAAAAAATCACTTGGGTTTGTTTTTCATCTCCCTTTGGCTCTCTATTACTCAGATTTTGGGGTGATGAGTGGAGCAGTGTTGTTCATCAAGGAAGATTTGAAGCTAGACGACACAAAGGTAGAAGTCCTAATGGGAATTCTCAGCTTCTACTGTCTAATTGGATCAGCAGCTGCTGGCCGAACTTCTGATTGGATTGGCAGGCGATACACAATCGTCTTCGCCGCTGTGATATTTTTCGTTGGGGCATTGATGATGGGCTTTGCAACCAACTTCGCCTTCCTCATGGTGGGGAGGTTCGTTGCCGGCATTGGGGCCGGCTACGCTCTCATGATCGCTCCGGTCTACACTGCTGAGGTCGCGCCCGCCTCCACCAGAGGCTTCCTCACTTCCTTTCCTGAAGTGTTCATCAATGGAGGAATCTTGCTTGGATATGTCTCCAATATCACCTTCGCTGGCCTCCCAAACCACATCAATTGGAGACTAATGCTAGGAGTTGGAGCCATACCCTCGGTATTCTTAGCCTTCTCGGTTCTGGCCATGCCCGAATCGCCTCGGTGGCTCATCATGCAAGGCCGTTTGGGCGAGGCCAAGCGGGTACTTTACAAGACCTCTGAGAGTAGGGAGGAGGCCGAAATTCGTCTCTCTGAAATCAAAGAAACTGTTGGAATTCCTCAAAATTGCACCGATGACACTGTCCCCGTCCCAAAGCGCAGTCATGGGGAGGGTGTGTGGAAGGAACTGCTGATTAGGCCATCTCCATCAGTTCGCCGTATCCTCCTTGCTGCTGTAGGAATTCAATTCTTCCAACAAGCTTCTGGTGTATTTCTTGTGGTCCTCTACAGCCCCAGCATATTTAAGAAGGCCGGAATCAAATCCAAAAATGGGCTACTTGGTGCAACTGTGGCAGTTGGATTCACAAAAACCATATTCATCTTGGTGGCCACGTTTTTGGTCGATCGGTTTGGGAGGCGGCCACTGCTACTAACTAGCATCATGGGCATGATAATCTCCCTACTGGCACTCGGGACTGGATTGACTATCATCGACCATAATTCTGATAAGAAGCTCATGGGGGTAATCGCACTCTGCATTATGGCAGTCCTAACCTTGGTCGCATCATTCTCGATCGGCCTAGGACCGATCACATGGGTCTACAGCGCGGAGATCATCCCATTGAGGCTCAGAGCTCAGGGGATGAGCTTGGCAGTTGCCGTCAACTGTGTCACTGCCGGTGTACTTTCGATGACTTTCTTATCTTTATACAAGGCAATTTCAATTGGGGGAACCTTCTTTCTGTTTGCAGGAGTTGCAACACTTTCCTGGATCTTCTTCTACAGCTTCTTGCCAGAGACAAAGGGCAGAACCCTTGAAGAGATGGAGACAATCTTTGGGAAGATGGAAGAAGAGAAAAGTCATGGCCAGCTGCAGGTAGGAACTACTGCTACTACAACACCAATCAATACTATTGATGGTTAGTAGTGAACATGGTTTAGTATCATGATTAGGCCTAAATAAAATGCATTGGCAGTTTGATTTTTCCAGAATATATGGTAAGGATTTAATTCCTTCAAAACGTGGTCCAAACAGTTGAATTTCAATATCAATATTTGAAAGGGGAATCTCCTGTCATTGTTGCAACACCAATTTCTTCTTGTTCTTAATTTCATGTTTTAGTGAGCTTTTGCATAGTCACAAATACTTATAAAAAAATTTTAAAGACAAGTCTGGGCCACTTGATAATGCCTGATCGCATCTGGTTTTCTGATCGGTTGTTGATTGTTGGAAACCTGGCCAGCGATTGGGTGCTTCTACAACTCCTTCCAACCTACAAAGGTATTAGAGCCTCTGCTGGTTTGCTTCAAGATTGCAATGATTGTACTGAGGTCTACACAAGTCCACTTGTGATTAGTTTTGTGTCCCAAAGAGGGTTTATCCTCTGCACTCCTCATTGAGCCACTTAAAAAGAAATTCAAGCCAACCAAAATAAGTGGCCCCATATTTTAATGGTCCTCATCAAATTTAACTCAATAAAAGTTGGGCCCACTTATAATTTTTACAATCTAGCACTCAATAATAAATTCATGATATTCCTCAATGGGGCCCATTTATGAAAAATTCAAGCCGTTCAAAACTAATGAAACCCATCTTGTATGCTCTTCATGAGGGAATTTATAAGAAAAATCCAAACCAATCAAAATAATGACCTCATGTTTTATGAATTCACATCAAATTTGAGTAAAAAAATTCATGATACTCCTCAAAGAGGCCACTTATCAAGAATTCAAGCCGGTCAAAACTAATGGAGCCATCTACTTTGGGGCCTGTGCTAAACCCATCAAAGTCATTAATTAAATCAAGTGTCTTATGAACATAAAAGATTGGAGGGACCCATCATTTTATTGAGCTTTGGGCTATCTTTAAAATTCGGATATGCCTCTATCTTTCTTAAATTTGTTTTATTCCCTCTAGACTTTTTTGTTATCCTCAAAATTAGAAAGTTGAACACTCTTAGCAAATGAAAGTTATTAATAGAAAATATATAGAGTTGGGACAAAGACATTTTTTGAAGAAGTGCAACTTATTTGAAAATTTGGCCCAAGGTCAATCAGAACGGAGAAACATTAAAAAAAAAAAAACTTATGGTGATGGTGATGACAGAGAAAATTAATGGTCCTATTTAAAGAACCAAAAGAATAAAGAAATCACACAATTTTCTAATGGTTCTCCTCAAGTTTCACTCAATTGAAGCTGGACCCACTTAAGACTCTCATAATATAATAGTTGCGATACTCCTCAAAGGGGCCCATTTATGAAAATTTCAGTACTATCAAAACTAATGCACCCATCATTTATGGGCCCCATGCTAAGCCCCGCAAAAGTCTTTTACACAAAATCAAGGGTTTTAAATATTTTATTTAGGGAAATTTTGTTAGTATGGGACCACAGCCAACCCATTAACTTCTAATACATAATATTGTGCTAATCATGTTATTCATCATTGGTCAGTCTAACACTGGGGCTCGCATTTTTAAATTAACCAATTAAATGTTTTCATATATTTACTTTGTAGTTGATTTTAAAATTTAGTTATCTTCCATTGAAAGAAGACTTTTCAAATTAACCATTTGTACTATTATTTAGGGCCCCCGGATTAACACCGGCTTGATCAACTGCACTAGGGTGGCTTAATACATGACCACCATGACAATATAGGTTGGCCCACTTGAGGTGGTCCATGGATTGATGATGACGTGATGTCCATAAGACAAATCATGAAATCTCATATATAAGTTCCATTTGAAAAAAAAATATTAAACTTCTGATCTTTTACATTTTGATATTTGGGGTGACAAATTATGTGATATCCAATTTTTTTTCTTTTATTTTCCTTATTATAGTATTTTTCTTTCATTTATAATCTTTTTAATTTGAATTGATCATCATGAATGCATGTAAGTGTTAGATCTATGTTGTTTGCAATTTGATGGTTAGCATATGCATTCATTTTCATCACTTCACTTAGTTTCAAAATTGCATTTTAGTAAATTGAAAATCATGTTTATAAATTGACCCTATCATGTTTTATTCAAAATGTTTTTGGTTGATTTCATCTTGATTCCAAATGTGATTTTGTTTCAAAGATTTTTTAGTCAATTCCTTCAGAACCTCTGTATTTCTGACTGTATACATTGTCGGTCTCCTGTTGGTTAGGTGTCAGCTAACCGACCAGCGAACCGAGCTCAACCAAGCTTTTGTCGGTTCCAATTCCAGCTAAGTGTTTTTCTGTCAGTCAGCTTATCGATCGGTCGAGGTTCGGTTGACCGAAGGTATCTCAGTACTTGACCAAACTCATTTCGGTTTTGATTCCAGAGAGCATGTTTTTTCAATTATTTTGTTATGTCGGTCAAGTGTCGGTCACATGTTGGTCGACCGAATGAATCTTGGTGAACCGACAATAGAATTGTTTCAAAAATTTACGACCGTTGGGTTCGGTCGACCGAACCCTATATGTTGGTCGACCGACAAGAGATCCATCGGACACAAATTTTTTCTTATAAAAAGATCTATGTCTTGGTTTTGAAGGAGGCTTGAGAGTCTCTTTGGAGACCAATCTTAGGAGTTTTTCTAAACATCATTCAAACCCAAAAATCAAGTATAACTCAAGGGAGCAAAAAAAAAAACCATCTTGAAAAGACAAAGTTTTGATTCTATAGTTAAACGCCTTAGTAAGCTTTGCTCTTCTCATATCATTTGTTACATGCTAATTTATCTTATTGGAAAATCTCTTGTAGCATGTTACGTATGATGCATTGAATCTTTTATATTATCTTTGATTTATTTACTATTGGATTCATCACTTAGTCATTGCCTTGTTGTATAAATCAGGCTTATTTCAACTTTTTTGTTTCCAATCAATGCATGATCCCTATACTTGGTTGAGTCTTTAATTAGCTAGTTGTTTTCACTCTATGATCTCATAGGAAACCTTTATGATTTGAAAACAACTTTGCTCTTTCATTACATGTTCTTTACGATTTAAATTTCCTTACAACTTACATTACTTGATTAATGAAATCTTTACAAGTTGTCTTTTGAAAAAGAACATGTGATCTGTAATACAACTTCAATCTATCTATTTCTGCACTTTAAACTTTGAAATGCTTTAAGCATATATCATTTGAGCCTTCTTTTTAACTTTAATTGAAGTTTACACACATATATCATGTGCATTCATCTTTGCATTACATAGAGTGTTGTGTGAGTTGGTTTTACGCTTTCATATTATATCCGCCTAATTTAGAGGCATTGTAATTGAGCTTATATTGTATCTCTTCAAGTGTTTGTATAGAGACTTTATTTGAGAAATCATCTCTTGTAAAGGTTATTGCTTAGCCTTAGAAAAGCATAAGTGTAAAGGTTAGGGGTGAACCTAAAACCCAAGAGGTTATTGTTCAGCCTTAGAAAAGCATAAGTGTATAGGTTATTGCTAAACCTAAGAAAAGCATAGTGTTAGAGGTTATTGCTTAGCCTATTGAAAAGCATTGATAGTGGAAATCCGGTGGGGTGTTGGATCACAAGCCGGTAGTGGATGTAGGCATTGAGGCTGAACCACTATAAATCATTGTGTGATGGTGAATGCTTTGTGATGATTATCTTTATTAGCTTCCACATTTTAGTTCTATATCATCACTTGTGACTAATTGAATTAAAGAAGTTTAAAATTTGTCATTATTGGTCACTAAGTTGTAACTCACCCTATTAACCCCCCCCCCCCCCCCCCCCAAGGGTTAGGATCCTGGACTTTCAGTAAGTAAATACTTATTTATATTTTATAAGTATTCGACTCATTTTTAAATTTTAATAATTTTATTTTTTATTTTTCAAATCTTAATGTATTTTTCTTTTTTTTGGCTCAGCCGGGGGCCTTTTTGGCTAGCACTTAAACCAAAAAACTCTTAAGACATGTCTGGGCCACTTGATATTGCCTGATCCCAGCGATCCAATGCTTCTACAACTCCTTCCAACCTACAACCAATTAACCGGAACAGGCCCTAGATGAACCCCCATTTTCTCCCTCCCTCCAGCCTCCCTCCTCCCCTGACCATCTCCTCCGACTTCACCCCCCCCCTTAGCCGTCTAGCCTCCTCGTCCCAGGGGCAACCTACCGCCCTTCCCCTCTCCATCTCGCACCTGCCAGAGCAAAATCTCCAAGGACCTGGAGTCTCCCCAGGCTCTGCAGTTTCAACTCCCCTCGCCAACTCGGATGTTGCCTCCGCTCTCCTTTCCCCGACATGGGTCCTCAACCAACTAGAAATGCTGCACCAACATCTCTCTGGCATCATCCTCTCTACAAAAGGTCAAACTTCAGGTCAGTCTATCCCTCTCCCCCAAAAACCCCCAGATCCTGGCCCGCCCCAACCCCACCTCCACTCAGACCCCATTTCGAAGCTTCTTCATCCTCCTTCGAGTCAATCGCTGCCCCTCCCCACCCTTAAACCCTGGCTATCCCTCTTCCCTGATTCAACCCCTCTATCCCCCTCGGATTACCCCCCTTCCTCCCTCATAGACGGCCAACTAATGATGAAAATCCCCTCCTCCTTGATTGAGCCCAGTAAATCCTCCTTCTCTAACACTGCTATTGGAAAATTCTTTGGGAAAAGACCTACAGTAGAATGGCTAACGGCCCAGGTTAACTCCTCGTGGAGCCTTTCCAAGCCCTGCCTCGTTTCACTCACAAACAAAGGTTCTTTCCTATTTAGGTTTGCTACTAAGGAAGATAGGGATATTGCTCTTTCAAAAGGTCCCATTCTCCTGCAAAACAGGAAATTCCATATCCTGCCTTAGTCACCAGGTCAAGACTTCTCCACCTGGCCTTCCCTGCACCCGGTATGGATTCGTATTCATGGTATTCATTATCATTGCTGGAGCTCCAATATCCTCTTCTCCATAGCCAGTTCCATTGGCACCCCCATCAAACTAGATGACATTACAGCCTCTCAAAAACTCCTCACTTTCGCTAGGATTCTAGTGAGGCTGGACCTCTTTGGACCTAAGCCTTCAGAGATCAAAGTAGATCTAGCAGGAGAATCAGAAATCCTACTTTCTATCTCCTATGAGAACCTCCCCTGCTCTAATTGTTTATCCTCAGGCCACTCTAAGAACCTCTGTTCTCTCCTCTCCAAACCCAACATCCCAAACTCCTCCCCGCAGGTGCAACGACAAAGTGCAGGCATTCTGGGAAAATCTCCCACCACTCAACCCCCTCCAACTACTACTCCTCACCTATGCACACCCATGCTCATGTCTTATCCTCCCATCCGAATCCTGGCCCTGTCTCAGACAATATGGACCCAGCCACTCTCCACAACGCCTCCAATTTCCCCTCCCCCCCCCCCCCTCTTATCCCCGGCCCCAATACTGTCTCCTGCCTTGGCATAGTAGATACTCCCCTAGACCTATCCTTTGACATTCTAGAAAAATTCCCATAACCAATCCTAGACACTTCCAATTCTTTCTCCATCCTAGAAAACTGCTCTCTTCTTGATCCCCCTTCTTTCTCCCTCCCCAACTCTGTTTTTGGAGAAGCTTCTGGTCAGATGCCTTCTACCTCTGGTATCTCCCTTGTAGTTGACCTCACCCCCTACTCCAAGAAAAAGAAACCAAAACCCAAAAGGAAAACAGTCAGTCCCAACTCCAGGCCAACCACAAGGAGCTCCAAAGGTCCCCCCCCCCTCCTTTTAACTAGTTCCCAGTGATCAAAGCCCTCTACTGGAACTGCAGGGGTATTTCTAACTCCCCAACTATCAGATCCCTCCGCCACTTGGCTTCTTCTAAATCCCCTGATATCATCTTTATTGCTGAGCCCAAGACTGCCTCCCTCCCTCCTCTCTTCCCTGGGCTATGATGGTTTCTTCTCTAATAACCCCCTTTCTCCTGCCTCCTTATGGTGTTTCTTTAAATCCAATCCCAATTTTAGTATCTCTCTCGTAGACTCCTCTCCCCAATTCCTGACCATCTCCTATACCAATCCTGCTACTGCCACAGTTTGCCTTCTTACAGGGATTTATGCCTCAACTAACTACATCCAAAGACGTGACCTGTGGAGCTATCTCTCCTCCCAGGCTAGCTCCAACAGCCCCTGGTGTGTGTTGGGTGATTTCAATTCCATCATCTCCGCCTCTGAGAAAGTTAGCTTTAGGCCTTCTCGCCTCAACCTTGAATTCCTGCAGCTGCTTCTCTCCTCTGGTTTTGCAGGATATGGGCTTCTCAGGCAACAAATTTACCTGGTCAAACAACCGCCAGGGTGCCAGCTATGTTGCAGCCAGATTGGACAGAGCCCTCTGCAACCACCACTGGCTCTCCACTTTCCCTGACCCTCAGATCATCATCCTGCCAAAGATATCCTCTGATCACTACCCTCTGCTTCTTACCCACAACAGTCGGCCCACTGCTCGTATGGCTCCTTTCAAGTTTGAAGCAATGTGGATCCAACATCCTGATTTTCTCACTCTAGTGGCAGACTCCTGGAACCATGAATCTACAGGCAATTACCAGCAGGAGCTGGCTTCCAATCTGAAAAACCTGAAGCAGGTCCTTAAAGGCTGGAACAAAAATGTGTTTGGTGATCTCAGGCTCAAAGTTGCAGCTGTTGAAAAGCTAGTTCAAGAAGCTCAAGACCTCCTTGATGCTGGTCCTACCCCCTCTCTCCACCTATCTCTGGCTGAAGCAAAGGCTTCCCTCCACAACTGCCTCCATCTCCAAGAAATTCACTGGCGTCAAAAATCTAGAATTAGATGGCTGAGCGAGGGAGATAGGAACACAGCTTTCTTCCATGCATCTGCCAAATCCAGAGGGGTAGTTAACCGCATCGACAAAATCCAATCAGAGGGTATATGGCTAGAGGACCCAGCAGCTATCCAGTCGCTGGCGGTGGACCACTTCTCCTCCATAGCAAATTCCTTCCATTCAGCCCCCTCTGATCTCCTTTTTGGGGTTGGCAGCCACAAAGTCAATGCAGCAATGAATATTTCCCTCTCCAAATCTCCTGATGCTGAAGAGATTAGGGTAGCAGTTTTTGCTCTAAAAAAAGACAGCTCTTCAGGCCCGGATGGTTTCTCCGGCCATTTTTTCACCTCAGCTTGGCACATCATTAGCTCCTCAGTGGTCAAAGCTATGCAACAGTTCTTTACCTCAGGCAAGCTATATAGAGCCTTTAACACCTATTTCCTAACCTTGATCCCCAAATCCTCCTCCCCTACCACCTTTGCGGACTATAGGCCTATCAGCCTCCTCAACTTTACCTGCAAAATCATTGCTAAAATCCTGGCCTCCAGACTTTCTAAGATCATCCCCCATCTTGTATCCCAAAACCAGGCAACTTTTGTCCAAGGCAGATCTATTCATCAACATATAGCCTTAGCTCATGAATTGTTTCAAAAACTCCAGTCCAAGCTGAAAGGTGGCACTCTATGTATGCAATTGGATATCTCCAAGGCTTTTGACAAACTTAGCTAGCCCTTCCTCTTCAAAAGCCTCCAATTCTTTGGCTTCTCCTCCAAATGGATTAGCCTCATAAGAGCTTGTGTTTGCACAGCCAAAGGCTTTGTCCTCATCAATAGGACTCCTTATGGCTTCTTCAACTCCTCTTGTGGTCTAAGGCAAGGGGACCCTCTTTCCCCCTACCTCTTTATCCTCGCTGAAGAAATCCTTAGCCTCAACATCCATAGTCTGGCCTCTAGCAACACCATTTCCCCCCTCTCATCAACTCCAAACACCCCCTGCCATCTCTTGTACGCTGATGATATCCTTCTATTCTTAAAAGGCCACAAAAGGAGCCTCTTAGCATTACAGGAGGTAATCTCCAACTACCGATCTAGTGCTGGCCAGACCATTAATTTGGAGAAGAGCAAACTCTTTATTGGCAAATGCTCCCCCAGTAAGAGAAGGCAAATCCTGGGCATCACCAAAATTCAGGAAAGACCTCTCCACTCCTTCTACCTTGGAGCTCCTCTCATCATTGGTACCCCAAGAAGACACCACTTCACCCCCCTGCTTGATCGATTCATGAAAAGACTTTCTGGCTGGAAATCCCAGCTCCTCTCTATGGCTGGTCGCAGGATTCTAGTGAGACACGTGCTTAGCAGCCTGCCTATCCACATTGCGCTGGTTCTTCCAATTCCAAAGTCAGTGTCAACCAACTTGGAGACCATTATGAGGAACTTCCTCTGGTCTGGGGGGGCTACCAAGCAGAAAAGAAGCCAAATCAACTGGCACACGGTCACTCTCCCCATCAAAGAAGGTGGCCTGGGCATCAGGCGAATCTGTGAGCAAAATGTTGCATCCTTTATCAAGCTTGGTTGGACGGCCATGACCTCCAACTCTCTCTGGGCTAATTGGATGGTTGCAAGGTATTTTCCTAATTCTTCTATCTGGCATCCCTCCACCTCCAAATCTGGATCATGTATTTGGCGTAAAATCAGGAATTTGGCCCACCACATTCATTCTGGGAGTAAGTGGAAAGTTGGTGATGGCAAGGATATTGACTACTGGTATGATAACTGGATGCCAGAAGGTAGCATGGCCTCCCACTACCCTTCTGTCAATTATCCTCCTAATCAAAAGCTGCATTCTCTCTGGGATGGCTCCCAATGGACGACCCCTCCTGACCTCCCTGCTGCTGCTGCTGACTCCCTGCGTCTAGCTACCCAGCTCCTCTCTCTGGACCAGTCTTCTAAAGATTCCTTGCAATGGATCTCCCACCAGGATAAAGGTCTCACTCTTCAGGAAGCTTGGCAATTTATCAGAACCAGTAACCCCTCCACTTACTGGTTGAACTGGGTTCCCCTGGTGTGGAACTCCCTTCAACATCCCAGGATATCCTTCTTTGCCTAGAGGCTGCTTCATGGAAAGACCCCCACTCAAGCCTGGGCCCAGCACGCCAGCATCAGTATGGCTTCAAGGTGCAGTCTGTGCCAAAAAGATCAAGAGACTATTTTGCATCTCCTCTTCCTCTGCCCTTTCTCCTATGTCACTTGGAAATGGATCCTCACCAAGGCAGGTTCGGCTGTTGCTGGTCCTTTCTTTCCTTCTAAGATCTGGCAAGCTCTCTCCCTCCAAAGTGACATTCTGGCCTGCAAAGGAGCTGCTTCTATCTTCTTCTCAACTGCCTATGCTCTATGGAAATGTAGGAATGAAGCTTTCTTCTCGAATTCTAGAACCTCCGAGACGAAGGTCCATCTATACTTGACTGAGCTCCTCTCTGCCTCTCTCAAGCGTATTAACAAACCTTTTTCTGGTAGACCTCTTACTCTCTTCTGTAAATTTTTGTTCCCAAATTCTTAAGCCTGGTATGTGTTTTCTTGGCTTATGTTGGTTTCTTTTAATTTTCTGTTTTCTTCTTCTCTGTTGGTGCTCTCTGTGTTTCCTCTCTTCTGGGCTTTTTGGCCCTGTCTTCTTCTTCTTTCTCTTTTAATACAATTTGCCTTTCAGCAAAAAAAAAAAAAAAAACAACAAATTAACCTACAAAGGTATTAGAATTAGAGCCTCTCCTAGTTTGCACCAAGGTTCCAATAATTGTCCTGGGGTCTACCCAGGCCCATTTGTGGACCCCATATTTTGTGTTTTCTGCATGAGCCTGAGGTCTGATCTGAAACCATTCATCATGACCAGAGCATCCAAACCCAAGGTATTATGTTTCAGATCACAAATCTATGTGAACTTTAAAGAAATTAATCTCTGAAAATGAAAAATTAACCTATCCAAATTTTCTTTTGTCTATACTCACTAGCAATAAAGGACAGTGCTAAGCCCGGGTTCCAAATTAAATAAAAAAATATTGAATTTTTTATTCATATTATTGGGAAGAAAATAAATCTGAAAAATACAACTAATTTATTTAAAATTCTTAAATTTTATATATTAAAATATAAAGGCAAAGAAGGTAAACTTATACATGCACCTATCAATTAAAATATATATAAAAAAAGAATTAGTTTAAAAATACGAAGTAAAACCACAATTCATGTGTATTAGGGCACGTTTGTATATACACCATTTTCGCAGAAAGGTGAAATTTTCACATCAGCAAATTCCATAAAAATGAAAACCTCCAAAAAGGATTTCCGGAAAAATGGGAAAACCGTCCACTTTTCCGCGGAAAAGTGTTACACAAACATGCCGTTAGACAAAACCAAAATCCACAACCATTACCATAGAAAAAAAAAAAGGGGGGACAAAACCCCGCATTTATATATAGAAGCATGAGTTCATCATCTTTAAAGTAACAAATAAATAATTAACTCTGAATGTAATGAGGTTTTTTGTTTATACCCCCTAGGGTTTGTGGGATTTGTAAATAGGCCTCTGAGGTTTTAGTATTTACAAATAGGCGCCTGCATTTTAATTTGAATACCTTTTGTGTCCCAAAAATCAATAGTCTCTCAACTACCATAGGTTTTTATAGCAAAGTGACACTTTTGTCCACCTCTTTTATCCTGATATGTATAATTTCAAAAGCTTGTACTCAAACTTTTATTTATAAATCACGTAACATTAATGATAGCACTTAGTGGAAGAGAATAACCCTGCATAATTTTTTTTTCTTATCAATATAGAGCTCATCTCATTAAATCCAAATTGATCATGAAAACAATCGACACCTTTACTTATAACCGGTTATGATTTATCCAAAATCCATATTGATTTTTTTTAATGGCATGCCATTGAATATTTTCCCATCCTATATATAATCGATCAATTTTATTGTATTTAAACTCTAATTGAAGTGAAACTTGGGTCAACTCAAAACTCATGTAAGACAGGACAATGGTTTTGAATAATGAGGATTTTAAATAAGAAATAAGAAATATCTTTATGTATCCTTGTCTGTCCATTTCTTTTGAATATTTTACTCTATTTGTCTTATTTATATGTTTATTGTAGACACAAAAGGTTGCTGGTCAATGGAGGAGTAGAAGTTTCCCACAGAAATCATTCGGACTTGAGGTAAATTAATAATATTTTTTTAAATAATAATTTACTCATTTTTTTAATATAATGGATGTAAGGGAAAAGCTATCATTTATATAAAAACTCTACATAAATCTCATGGTGGCTGTCCATTCTTATTAAGAATATTGATTTTCAGGACACGAAAGGTATTAAAAAGAAAATGCAAGGGCCTATTTACAAATACAAAAACCTCATGCGCTTATCTACAAATCCTACAAACTTGAGGTATATACAAAAAGCTCAAATGTAATTGATTAAATTCTTCACTTTTCAAATGATTTGGAGAAAGGACTTCAATACAAAAGTTTTTAAAAGACTGAGAAAAGTAACAGAAAGGCTTAAAGAAAAGAGGTAAGAGATTTTAGGTAGAGAGACTTTAGGAGTTGAATGGAGATTTTAGGTGGAATAGATATTCTTGTTCTATGAATGTAGATTGGTTGGCCTTCAAATTTTGAATTTAAATATAGAAATTTTAGGAAATACGGATGAATAGATTTTAACATACACGAATAAAAAAAAAGTTGGGATGATAGAAATGAATAGACATAGATGGCAAGAAATCATCTATTTATACTTCATTTTGGCCCCCGTGATAAGAAATTGAGAACTAAGAAACTGTCAAATATTCTAACCCTTAAATTAAGGGTTATGATGGTACAAGCAAATCCTCACAACATAGAATTACACCAACTCCATCATTAATTAGGAATTGCTATGAGATGGTCCATACCAAGTAATTTACTAAGTGGGTACCCATGCAACAACCCTATAAGTTTCATACTTGACTATAAGATCCCAACCATCAAAGACATTTTTGAACATATGATGGAATGGAAATCCAACCGATATGATCCTTTTACATTAGCCCAGTAGCATATCACGATAAGCCGGCCATCCCTTAGAATCAGTTGAGTGTCTGTCACCATCTCCCATATTAGAAAGCACTAAACTACAATTTTAAAAATGAGAAGAAACAAAAAGTCTTTGCACCCCGGGGTGACTGGGGTCTATGGATCCCGGGGTGCATAGCACCGCTCGAGAAGAAATACAAACATATTGATGAGAAAGAAAAAGGAGATAGTTCTTAGGATACCGAACATGTCAATGCTTTTCCTTTTTTGGCAGAAATAATCCGAGGGCCCGTTTCTTTACTAGAATTCATATCTGGTAGTTGTCTGGGAATTTCAAATGCGCTTTTAGCGACGAAAATTTTCGTCTCCAAAAGTCACAAAAACGTCGGTAAAAACTTTACCGACGAAAATATTTTCGTCGGCCAGACGTCGCTAACAAGTGGTGGACAAAGAAGCATTTTGCCGATGAAAATATTTTTTGTCGGCAAAAATTTGTATTTTTACTTGCGATTATTTGAACTTTACCGACTTTTTTAAAACGTCGTTAAAACTATTTTACATTTCTAAATATTTAATAAATAATTTTACCGATGTTTTTTTTTTTCGTCAGTTGAAAAAAAAACAAAAATAAATAATTAAAAACACTTTTACCGACGTTTATTTTCGTCGGCAAAAGAAAAAGAAAAAATAAATAAAAACAAAAACCACTTTTGCTAACGTTTTGTTTCGTCGGAAACAGTAAAAAGAAAAAATAAACAACATATAAAAAACATTCACCGACGTTTTTTTTTCATCGGCAAAATAAAACCGAAAATATAAATAAAAAATGAAAAAAGTTTACCGACGTTTTTATTTTCGTCGGTAAAAAAAGAAAATAAATGAAAAAAAAAAAAAAAATTGCCGACGGTATATTTCGTTTGTAAAACCAAAAACAAAAATTAAAAACATTTTTTACTGACAATTATTTTCGTCAGTAAAAAATGTTTTTAGTTTTTATTTATGTTTGATGTTCTTTTTGCCGACGAAAAAAAAGTAGGTAAAGATTTTTTATTTTTTTTAAATTATATTTATTTTTTCAATATAATTTTCCTGTAAACCTGCTTTTACAATGTACCTGTATTCAATTAAAAAAATGCATACAAACAAAACTTGCTAAATAAACAAACAACCATCGTCACCATTTTTCATCAAATCATTCATCTCATTAATCAAATATTCTAATCATTAATGATACAGTCCCATATAAATGTCCAATATACATATACAAATAAACAAAAAGGAATAAAACACTCCCAAAAGTCTGCAACCAACCCCAAAGCGTCAATCAATCTGCAATGAAAAAAACAACATTAAAAACTTTTCAATGAACAAAAATATAAATGAAAGATAATCATGTATATATATATAAATCATTTCCTAATTTTTTTTGGCGGCCTGTTTTTTTCCAGTCTAAGTGTTGAGAATCAGGCGGTTTTTGTGTATAATTCAATAACCTTAAATTCCTACAAGTTACTTTGGCCTTGAACAAGGTACCCGTCCTTGTTTCTGGGCTGTCCGATGGCCGTTACCCATTTTCAACCTCCGATAGCCTATTTTCAAGACTAAGTGTTAAGAATCCAACGTTTTTAGGTCTAGTTCGTTAACCGAAAGTCCGATTTACGAGCCGCCAGTTCCTGAAAATTAATTTCAACTCGAGCGAGGTGCTTGTGCCAGTTTCCGATTTTTCCAGTGGCCGTTTTCCATCCAAACCTCCAGCAGTCCGTTTTCGAGCCTAAGTGTTGGAAAATCCTTTATTTTCCCTTCTAATTCTCAAACCGGGAGTCCTATTTGCGAACCGTCAGTTCCCACAAGTTACTCTACCCTCCAGTGAAGTGCTCGTGCCGATTTCCAATTTTTACGGGGGCCTTTTCCTGTTCCGGACTCCCGACGGGCCGTTTTCGAGCCTAAGTGTTGGGAAATCCGACATTTTCGCTTCTAATTCTCAAATCGGGAGTCCTATTTGCGAACCGTCAGTTCCCACAAGTTACTCAACTCTCCAGCGAAGTGCTCGTGCCGGTTTCCAATTTTTCCAGGGGGCGTTTCCCATTTCGGACCCTCAGTGGGTCGTTTTCGAGTCTAAGTGTTGGGAAATCCGATGTTTTCGCTTCTAATTCTCTAACCGGGAGTCCTATTTGCGCACCGTTAGTTCCCTCAAGTTATTCTACCCTCCAGCGAAGTGGTTGTACCAGTTTCCAATTTTTCCGGGAGCCGTTTCCCATTCCGAACCCCCGGCGGGCCATTTTCGAGCCTAAGTGTTGGAAAATCCGATATTTTTGCTTCTAATTCTCAAACCGGGAGTCTTATTTACGAAATGTCAGTTCCCACAAGTTACTCTACTCTCCAGCAAAGTGCTCGTGCCAGTTTTCAATTTTTCCGGGGGCCATTTCCCGTTCCAAACCCTCAGCGGGCCATTTTCGAGCCTAAGTGTTGGGAGATCCAATGTTTTCGCTTCTAATTCTTTAACCGGGAGTAATATTTGCGAACCATCGGTTCCCACAAGTTACTCTACCTCCAGAGAAATGCTCATGCCGGTTTCTGATTTTTCTGGGGGCTGTTTCCCGTTTCGGACTCCCGGTAGGCTGTTTTCGAGCCTAAGTGTTGGGTAATCCGATATTTTCGCTTCTGATTCTCAAACCGGGAGTCCTATTTGCGAACCGTCAGTTCGAACAAGTTACTCTACTCTCGAACGATAAAATCGTGCCAGTTTCCAATTTTTCCAAGGGCCGTTTCCCGTTCTGAACCCCCGGCGGGCCGTTTTCGAGCCTAAGTGTTGAAAAATCCGATATTTTTGCTTCTAATTCTCAAACCGGGAGTCCTATTTACGAAATGTCAGTTCCCACAAGTTACTCTACCCTCCAACAAAGTGCCCGTTCCGGTTTTCAATTTTTCCTGGGGCCATTTCCCGTTCCGGACCCTCGGCAGGCCGTTTTCGAGCCTAAGTGTTGGGAAATCCAATATTTTCGCTTTTAATTCTTTAATCGGGAGTAATATTTGCGAACCATCAGTTCCCACAAGTTACTCTACCTCCAGCGAAATGCTCATGCCGATTTTCGATTTTTCCGGGGGCTGTTTCCCGTTTTGGACCCCCGGTGGGCTGTTTTCGAGCCTAAGTGTTGGGTAATTCGATATTTTCGCTTCTAATTCTCAAACCGGGAGTCTTATTTGCGAACCGTCAGTTCTCACAAGTTACTCTACTCTCGAACGATAAAATCGTGCCAATTTCCAATTTTTCCGGGGGCCGTTTCCCGTTCCGGACCCCTAGCGGTCCGTTTACGAGCCTCAGTTTTGGTAAATCCTATGAGATGAAACTATGAACTCTTACAAGTTGAAAGGAAAGCATTATATTATTTTATCATAGAAGTCATGATCTCATATGCATTAAAGAAATGGTGAAAGAGATCACGTATAGACAAACCTCAATCAGGACGAGGACAAGGAGGACTGTGAGAACCATAGTCGACCTGCTAGTAACCATGCTTGTAGTTTGAGAGAAAGAGAGATATGATGGAGGACTATGAGTACCATTTTCATTTTCTGAAGAGGCTTCAGTTCAGTAGCTGCAGTAATCACACAAATGATGTAAAAATTAATTCTTTCCTTAATGCCAAAGATATCTCTTAAAGAAATATATTAAATAATATATATGGAAACTCTTTTATGGGTTTTTCCAACCAAGTAAGTGAGCCCAATCATAGGATAGGACCACACCACACTTCCTTTAGTCCAACATAAACATGAGCAGAGTCCCAATTCCCAACCACCTCTATCTCATCCATTGTAAATTGTAAACTCATCTCATCTCACTTTAAAATTTAAGTAAAACCGATGTAAGAGAAACTCATATAATGCAACGTCATCCTCTTCACTCACTGACAATTAATTATAAACTGTACAACTGATGAAAGTTAAGAATTATAAATGATTTTATTGCACATGATCCCAAGTTCTCTGAGACAATCACCAACAACCATGCTGATTACAATATTTCTGGCAACCACCAAATCTTCATTTGCACGATTCTCAAGATAATCAAATACAATCTTAAATCATCATATATCAAATATGCCAAAATACCCTACCAGTTTTTCACCATATTGCAGCCACCACGGTCACCGTGTGTGTAGACCCACTCACAGATTCCTTATTCAAAATTGAGGGACCGTGCTATATTGCAGTTGTGGCCTGCTGAGTTGTATCTATGATGCTGTTGAATAGATGCATGGAAACCGGTTACGATGATAAACCTCCAGAAGTTTTAGAAAAATAATGGGCCCACTTTGTTGGGTTGTTGCACTATATTATATGGGCAATAGATTGATATACTTTTTTTTTTTTTTTTGCTGTCGGAGGGTTCCCAACCCTTTGGGCTGGACTAATCCCTCCGGACCCAGAGGGAAGCCGGATAAATCCCCTGTAGCCCTAGTGTGGTAGCGGAGTTTCGAACCCACAACCTCCGGGAGCAAACCGTGGTCCTAGGCCAACTAAGCTACCCCTTGGCAATAGATTGATATACTATTAAGTGGGACCATATAAGTGATTAGATTAGATGTATGTTGTGGTTTCAATAATTGAATACGCCAAAACACATAATAGCAATGAGTGATCACTGACCGTTCATAACAATGGGTCCCACTATTATATGAAACCATTAACAAATTTATCTAGTGGGTCATTGCATTGGTTTTCTAAAAGTTTAATAATTATTATCATGGTCCATACTTAAAGCTATGCATATATTGTAAGATGCAACAACACTGTCCTGACCATTGCACAAGAGAGGAATGGAAATTTGGAAACAAAGAAAGAGGCCAATACCCTACCAGTTTTTCACCGTATTGCAGCCACCAACTTTGTATTTCATGGTCCTGGAAGTGTATGAAAAGAGAGTTAGGAAACATGATGTCAAAGTAATACGTTGATATTTTTATGTTTTTCTTTCACATTTTCCTTACCAAGTTCAATGTAAGTCTCACTTCATACTGTTCTCCATTATATGTTGAAACTGGATATAGTTCTGAACCAAGCACTATAGTATTATCTACTTAGAATGAAAACCTTACATACGAGATTGTAGCAAACACTGTTGCGATTTCCATCTGCCTGCACACATAATATAAGAAAATTACATGAGAGATTGAGGATAGAGTTTATTCAAGGACAGTTTTTGGCACTTATTTTTAGGTATTGAATTCCTGAGGATTCTAAACAATGCCTTCTTACCATAGGGGCTTCACAGAAATTGAAGAAGTGGGTGGAGGTGAAAGGCAGCAAATGATCAGCGAATATTGTTTCTCCTTTCTAGGACCATCAAGATGCTGAAGATAACTCCTATCTCCCTGACCCTGTAAGAGAACTCCAGGCCTTAATTTTCTTTTCAATTGATGGACATACATAAACAGTAGTAGAGGTACTGATAGACAACAGAAACAGAAAATAAAAACTGACATAAATACACTAGATGTTTTATTGCAAATACGCAATCACATGATGCCAACATCATCACAATTCCCTAGTTCCCAGCACTAAATGTTGTTATGTGTGCCCACTGCCCATGGTTCTAGAATCCTAGAAGTTAAATCACCCTCCTTATCCCTCCTCCCTGTAATGGCCACTGAACAAAATAGAATACCAATCAGAGTGGACTGTAAGTGCAAAAAATATCACTCACAATATTAGGGGGTGCCTTTGAAGACTTATCCAAACAGTTGGAGAGAGCTATCCGCTTCAGGGGCTCAGATGAATGTATGAGGTTTGTTGGAAGCTTTCGGGAGAAGGAGCAGACGCCTGAAACCTGGAAAAGAGAGAGGAGAAGCAACGGTTAGGAACCCTGGCTGCTGGCAGCGCAAGGCCTTCCGACGCCTGAGTTAGTGCTGGCACTGAACAAAGGGTGAAGTGAGGTGGAGAAGAAGAGAGGGCTCAGAGTAAGGGAGGTCCCTGTGTCTGAACCTCCCTGCACTGTGTGTAAGCCTCCATGACATACCTCCCGTTGAGTTTACCTCTTGCCTGTATATGTAGGGAGTAGTTCAACCGGAAGCTTTCTTAGTGGAGGTAAGTGAAAAGTAGATGTCCCATCTGCCCATACATTGATCTCTAGTGGATGTGACCATTCGGCGCCCATCCTGTCTATCAGTTCGTACTGCAGCGTGACTGTCTTGTCATCTGGCACTACTGCCTAGATGGAGCACTTGGCCGAGATGAGCAATCTAGCCGAGGTGGAAGAGCCTGTCCGGGTGGGCAGTCTTGCTGAGGGGAGAAAGACTGGCCGAGATGGGTCGTCTGGCCGAGATGGTCGAGAAGAGCAGTCTGGCTGAGATGGCCGAAGAGCAGTCTCGCCGAGGTGAGCTGTCTGGCCGAGATGTGAGCTGTCTGGCCGAAGTGAGCTATCTGGCCGAAGTGAGCTGTCTGGCCAAGATGAGCTGTCTGGCCGAGGTGAGTTGTCTGGTCGAGGTGCCTTTTTCGAGGCCTAAACGATGGAATTTGGCCTAAAAACAAAAAGTCCATTACATAGTAATGGATTTTGAAGATCTCGCCATTTCCTTTCCAGAATGTGGTTCTGTTCGCGATTCTGACTCCGAAACTCTAATTTCGCCTAGTATCGTTAGGGCGAGATGGGTTGAGCCGAGGTGCCGAACTGGTACTCGTACCGGAGCTGAGCACGATTTTGGTATTGTGAAATTATCGCCACACAATAGCCCCCCCAGCTTCTGACTTCTTAGAGTTCCAACTCTTTGAAGTCAGAAGCTGTTAAGATGAGAGGGCTTTCTTAAGTGCGATCTTACCGACTGAAATCGCTGGTGGTGCCACCGAGCTGAAACTGTAGCGAGCTGGTGCTGTCCGAGCTGGAGCTGTCCGAGCTAGTGTTGACCGAGCTGGAGGTGCTAGCGGCCGAAATGGCTTCATGCCGGGGTGGAACTCATCCTGACCCCAGGGCAATCTCGTCAGTGGTCGTAATGGCTTCACGCCTAGGTGGTAGAGGTACCGACCATAAGGCAATCTCATCAGTGGCCGTGATGGCTTCACGCCTGGGTGGTAGAGGTACCGACCCTAAGGCGATCTCATCAGTGGCCGTAATGGCTTCACGCCTGGGTGGTAGAGATACCGACCCTAAGGCTATCTCATCAGTGGCCGTAAGGCTTCACGCCTGGGTGCGGTGTAGAAACCGACCCGAAGGCGAACTCATCAGTGGCCGTAAGGCTTCACGCCTGGGTGGTGTTCAAACCGACCCGAAGGCGATCTCATCAGTGTGGCGCAGTCGCCGAACTGCTGATAGTTGCAGCGAGGCTGATGGTAGAGGATCGTGCCGCCGAGGATGACGGTAGAGGATTGTGCCACCGAGGCTGACGGTAGAGGATCGTGCCGCCGAGCCGGTGCTGACCGAGCTGGAGCTGTCCGAGCTGGTGTTGAAACCGAACTGGAGCTGTCCGAGCTGGTGTTGAACTGAACTGGAGTTGTCCGAACTGGAGCTGACCGAGCTGGTGCCGTAACCGAGCTCTCTAACTTGGTGTCTTCATCTTTATCTCCTGCCCCACAGTTCGGTTGCCCCTAGGGGGTGAAACTGGAGTTGTCGACCTTTCTCGTAGCTGCTGCTGGAGGTGACGAATCAAGTCGTCTTGCTCTTGGATAACAAGGTTTCGGGCCCTGATGGCCGTGAGGAGAGAGTCGGCATCGTCATCTTCGCTGTCAGTCCAGTGATAGGACTGACGAGATTTGGATAGCACTGGAGTTTTATTTCGTCCGGGAGGCTCCAGTTAAAGATTGTCTGGCCGGGGCTGCTTCAGTTGAGCGGGACCAGATCTT
The DNA here is from genome assembly GCA_038049695.1 of Cinnamomum chago. NCBI lineage: Eukaryota > Viridiplantae > Streptophyta > Magnoliopsida > Laurales > Lauraceae > Cinnamomum > Cinnamomum chago. The sequence goes on along the minus strand of CP142462.1, from coordinate 19,405,461 downwards.
GCTCGGGATCTCCTCTGGCGAGGGACTGACGGTTGCTCTGGCAACACAAGTGGTGGCGGTGGTAAGGCCTTTGATGATTCTCCGCCCTTCTTCTTAACTCTCGGAGGCATGGCGTTTTTGTATCGTTTTTCCACAGACGGTGCCAATTGTAAGTGCAAAAAATACCACTCACAAGATTCGGGGTGCCTTTGAAGACTTATCCAAACAGTTAGAGAGAGCTATCCGCTTCAAGGGCTCAGATGAATGTATGAGGTTTGTTGGAAGCTTTCGAGAGAAGGAGCAAACGCCTGAAACCTGGAAAAGAGAGAGGAGAAGCAACGGTTAGGGACCCTGGCTGCTAGCAGCGCAAGGCCTTCCGACGCCTGAGTTAGTGCTGGCACTGAACAAAGGGTGAAGTGAGGTGGAGAAGACGAGAGGGCTCAGAGTAAGGGAGGTCCCTGTGTCTGAACCTTCCTGCACTGTGTGTAAGCCTCCATGACATACCTCCCGTTGAGTTTACCTCTTGCCTGTATATGTAGGGAGAAGTTCAACCGGAAGCTTTCTTAGTGGAGGTAGGTGAAAAGTAGATGTCCCATCTGCCCATACTTCGATCTCTAGTGGATGTGACCGTTCGGCGCCCATCCTGTCTGTCAGTTCGTACTGCAGCGTGACTGTCTTGTCATCTGGCACTGCTGCCTAGATGGAGCACTTGGCCGAGATGAGCAATCTAGCTGAGGTGGAAGAGCCTGTCCGGGTGGGCAGTCTTGCCGAGGGGAGAAAGACTGGCCGAGATGGGTCGTCTGGCCGAGATGGCCGAGAAGAGCAGTCTGGCTGAGATGGCCGAAGAGCAGTCTCGCCGAGGTGAGCTGTCTGGCCGAGATGAGCTGTCTGGCCGAGGTGAGCTATCTGGCCGAAGTGAACTATCTGGCCGAAGTGAGCTGTCTGGCCGAGATGAGCTGTCTGGCCGAGGTGTGTTGTCTGGTCGAGGTGCCTTTTTCGAGGCCTAAACGATGGAATTTGGCCTAAAAACAAAAAGTCCATTACAAAGTAATGGATTTTGAAGATCTCGTCGTTTCCTTTCCAGAATGGGGTTCTATTCGCGATTTTGACTCCGGAACCCTAATTTCGCCTAGTATCGTTAGGGCGAGATGGGTTGAGCCGAGGTGCCGAACTGGTACTCTTACCGAAGCTGAGCACGGTTTTGGTATTGTGAAATTATCCCCACACATGGACCATACTTAGGATTAATCACCTTGGAAATTAGTGATTTACTACTTTTATTTAATTAATCCAATATGGGTCCCATAAAACCACTAAGAAGCTGGCAGCCAAGAAATTCCTGAAAGTCAGAAGCTCAATGGGATCATAGCCAAACATTCAATTAATCCATTTTCCAGTGCATCTGAGGCAGCATGGAGATCGTAAACCAATTTAGGCGGGATACTATCCCTTCACCTTTCCTTTTGAAAACTATCATAAAGTGAGAAATTCAGAAAGAATAATCACCTAACAAGCTTCAATTACTATGCTGCTCTAAACACCGCAGAAACTACTATCAGCAATAAAATCAGAAAGCAATACACACCAAATCTGCTTTCCACTTTCCTAGTTGCGCCAAACAAAGCAGGCAAACTTCCCATTCAAATATTCAAGAAGCTTGATTCTGGAATACATATTAATGCATTAAAAACTATAAACAAAGCAGGCAAACATCCCATTCAAATATTCAAGAAGCTTGATTCTAGAGTACATATTAATCATCAAGAAATGTAAACATAGTTGTTACATATTGAAACTTCTCTTACCACTGACTCTGGTTGCTCACCAACATGACCACTAGAAGCTACCATGTCAATAATTTCACTGTTGAGGGTCCTGAAGACAGTGATGCCCTTCGTTCACCATGATGAGAACGAGTAATCATGTTAGAGAACTTTAACTCTCTCACCACTACCCTTTCCTAGAAGATCATGCCACAATTTAAAATTACCAGCCCCCTAATCATGGAAGAGAACTCACTTATTTAATATTACAGAAAGATTTTTTTTTTTTTTTAAATGAAGATAATGGCAACAAAGCTTCTTATTTTTAGATCATGTGAAAAAGGTTTGTCATCATCTTCATGAGAACAGTAATTGATAAAAAAAAATAGAAACATTATTCATTCCACTATACAGTAAAGAAAGAAACTCACCCAATCAAGTTATAGGAATCACCCTCAACAATATCTCAGATAGGAGATAAGTTTATAAGAACATAAGGTCTGATCAAAAGTGAAACAAAGATCTCCATCACCCTCAATTTTGATGTAGTGTGCTAAGTTCAAAATGGATAAAAATTGCATATAGTTCACATTCAATTAACCTAAATAAGATGCAAAATGGTACCTGAGGCTGAATATCAATAATCTAGCTCATGTGATCAGAAACAAGTGGCTCACTGGTAGGAGGTAGGCAGCGAAGAGAAGTCATACGCAGGTAATTCATCACAAAACCAACCACTCAAATGTACTGGACCCTCGCCCAATTCATTTGCTCTTCGAATTATCTGCAGTACCCAAGAAATTAGCAGCCAATACGAAATTGGATATAAAATGTTGTTTGAATGGAAGTGCTACATTTTTAGTGTTTATAATTTCGACTAGTTATTACATTTCAATTCAAGAGAATAATCTACTAACCAAAAGGTCACATCATGATCTACAGTAGTTGTGCCATCACCAGCAGAAGTGGTCCCACTCGAGATGTCCAAATAGTTGGTCGGATCTATCCCTGCCGCAGCTGCCAACTGTTGAATGAGGGCCTCAAGTGCACGTGTCCTCCTGTCCAACTCAGCCTGCCTCCTGTCCTGCTCAACCTGCCTCCTAGCCTGCTCGGCTAGTTGCTCCCGCAGGGCGATCACCTCAGGATCTAGTGCCCGAGACTGTGTGGAAGATGAAGAGGTCCTCCTGTACATCTCATACCCTTTTAAGTATCCCGACCTCGATCCAAGCACATCAACAACAATCTGTTTCTCAGTCATCGGAGCTGTGACAGAGGGCTGCGACTGCTCCTCAGTCCGCTGCACCAAGGCCTCCTGCCATTTAGAGAATAAGGAATTTAGAATGCTTTTATGGCATTATTGATCATAATAGGTTTATTAGAAAACGTACATGTCTTTGTTGAACCACCTCATTTACCCACCATTACTCTTTTGTCTATAGTGGGTGTCGTGGAAGAACTGAGTAATAGGCGGTGCTTGACCGGCATTCTGTGTCGTCTATCATTTGAAATAGTTTTGTATTAGATATGAACCTAGCTACATATTCATAAATTAATAAACTTAATCAAGTTTATTCATATGAATATAATTAGTACCATCATAGACATCCTCGATGCAAATGACCTGGAGCCACTAGTATGATTATATAGCAGCTTGGCTCGACTCTCTTGAGCTTTTTTTGACTTCGCCTGCATAGAAAAATAATAATACAATAGCAGTCATTTATAAAATCATTACTAATAGAATTACGTTGGAATACATAAATAATTGTTCTAGATAACATCCTAAAGTTACCTTCCAGGCTGAGTTCTCCCAGCACTGCGAGACCATCAACTGCCAGTCAGCTGGATCACAACCCTCTGCCGGGTGGTCCTGGGGTCGGGGAACCCCCTGCTCCAACAGCTCGAGGTAGTGACTATGCAGCTCATACTTCCAACTCTTATACAAAACCCCGCATTGGCGGTCAATGTCCGCCCTGAGCTGCATATCGCCCTCGTAGTCCCCGATGTCAAAAATTTGCTACAATTAGGGGAGAGCCATGTAAAGATTAGGAATAACAACATATAATCAGATTTTGTAATGCGGAGCACAACTATAATCAGTTTGCTTAATATTTCTCGTTTCAGTTTACCTGTATTAAAGCAATGACGGCAGGCTTGATCCCACTGTCAAGCTTCTTCCAACCATGGGGCCTAACTGTGGCAACCTCTCTAATGGCTAACCCAAGATGGTTAACCAGTGATGGGGCATGTTCCCCTTCTGGCCAATGACTGGAGACGGGGATCGGGACTGGGATGTTATGACCTAGTTGTCTCCTCAGCTTTATCACATTCTTCCCTCGTGTAACACCCCTTACACGGCTCGGAACCTCCGAGACTGGGGCTGATGCTGTTAAGATGACAGTGCTAAATGAGTTAGTAAAATAAATCATTAAATTGAGGTGAACCATTCTGAATTTTACAATGTCATAATTTTCTCACCAACGCTGCTCCTGACTGTATGAAGACTCGTCGGAGGCTGGAACGGCTGGGGATGGGTTGGCGAGAGCTGTGTGGTCGGAGGCTAAATCGACAGAGTGTGGGGGGCTGCCAGATCAGGGGTCCTCCCTGATCCTCCAGACTGTGTAATAAGAAGAGCAGCTGGCGGAGGCTATGTCGAGGCCTTGGGTGTGCTCTCTACACGAGCTGACCCTAGTTCAACTGCAATCTTCCGAGCACGTTTCGCCCTTTGATCCCGAGGCATATCTGCAATCTGGCTTAAAGCAAAGTGACAAGGAAAATAAATAATTATTAGCAAAAATCATAATATTAGTAAAGTGAATGTCAGCAATTTACATTAAATGGAAATGCCAGATAGTGACTATTTGAACGGTGGGACTAAACTTATGGAACCATCTATTTTTAAGAGCCTTTGTCATGGCTACATTCATTCAATCAGAGAGATGTTGTAATGCAACCTTCCATCGTCGAGCTGCAAAGCAACCATTTGGGCCTCACAAAGCAGCTCTCATCTGCTAGGAAAGATGTATAAGAAACATTGGATAGGGTAAAGCTTCAACTGGCATCAGCGCCCTACTACCATTGATATAATTAAAGAGAAATGATCAAGAACAGCTAGTTGGACACAACACCAGTCAAGCTAAGACAAGAAAAGGAAACCAGAAAGAGAAGAAAACACCCCTAAAAATAGACTAATTAGGCTATGCAAAAGAAAAAAAAACAGCCCCTTCCCATGATGCATAATCTGGTCTAGAGAATATGTTTTACATTTGGTAAAAATCACTTTCATGCAAGATTATTGTTAACAAGAAAATGATTAAATGTTGTTGATGTAGCTTCTTGAAAAGTGGCAAAAACACCCCCTGCCACCTCTCTTACAAGCCATCCCCATAGATCTCCAAAGTTAGAAAGCCACCCCAATACTGCTATATATAGAACTCAGAGAACAATCCATCCATTTAACCTAATAGAGTTCTATGATCAGAACATATCCAACCCTTGTATTGATAATGTATTTATATTACAGTATTGAGATTCTTGAAAGATCCTAGATCCTATATAATAGGGATACATACAAAGATATCATATCAAGATCCTATTAGTCAGGGATCATACATGATAAGGATAGATACAATGAGATCATCTAAACAGAGAAGAGAAGATCATTATCTATCATGATTGAAGTTGTGATGGGCTAAGTGGGCCACAGTCATTGTGTGATTGGATTGGTCAACAGCCCCCCGCAAGCTAAACGGCCGATCAGTGACGTGCAACTTGTTCTTTAACAAAGTAAATCTTGTTGAACTTAGTCCTTTTGTAAAAACATCTGCCAATTGATCCACAGAACTGACAAAGCAGACTTGAATGTCTCCTCGTAAAACTTTCTCTCTAATGAAATGATAATCTACCTCGATATGCTTGGTGCGTGCATGATAGATTGGATTAGATGCCAAAGCAATTGCACTAATATTATCACAATAAATTGTTGGAGGAATTTTAAGATAAATTCCTAAATCTTTCATCAACATGCGGACCCAATAGAGTTCTGCAGTGGTAAGTGCTAGAGACCGGTACTCAGATTCTGTGCTTGATCGGGAAACCGTCGGTTGCTTTTTTGCATTCCAGGATATGAGATTAGTACCAATGAATATGGCATAGCCAGATGTGGAGCGCCTATCATCTGGGTCTCCGGCCCAGTCTGCATCAGAATATGCAGTGACCGCAAATGTACCTTTACGAAAGTGTAAGCCATGTGTAATTGTCCCTTTAAGAAAACGAAGAATACGCTTGACCGCCATCCAATGTGTTGAGCGAGGATCATGCATAAATTGGAAAACCTGATTTACTACAAACGCTATGTCCGGCCTAGTCAGTGTGACATATTGAAGAGCTCCAACAATGCTACGGTATTCTTGAGCATTAGAAAGAGGGTCACCATCATACCAGGATAATTTTAAACCGGGTTGCACCGCTGACTTAAGTGGTTTGGCATCATGCATGTTGGCCCGGTGAAGTAGATCCAGCACATACTTAGTCTGTGTGAGATACATATCTGAGGGAGCTCTATTAACTTCAATTCCAAGAAAGTAATGTAGTGGCCCCAAGTCTTTCATGGAAAACAGTCGACTAAGCTCCCGCAATAATTTAGGCAAGGCATTTGTATTATTGCTTGTAACCACTATGTCATCAACATAAATTAACAAGATAATGAATTCCCCTCCAAAATTCCGAACAAACAAAGATGTATCTGCTGAGGAGCCATTGAACCCTAAACTTTGAAGGTAATTTGTAAGGCGAAGATACCACTGGCGTGGGGCTTGTTTCAGCCCATAAATTGCCTTGTGAAGTTTACAAACATGGGTTGGATGGTTAGGATCAACAAAGCCTTGGGGCTGGTCCATATAGACTTCCTCAGAGAGCACACCATGCAGGAACGCATTGTGAACATCAAGCTGGCGGATTGGCCATCCAAGTTGAAGAGCAAAAGAAAGAACAAGTCTAATTGTAGTGTGTTTCACCACTGGACTAAATGTGTCACTATAATCCAGACCTGGCTTTTGATGGAACCCCTTGGCAACAAGACGGGCTTTATATCGCTCTATAGTCTCATCTGCTCTTTGTTTAATTTTGTAGACCCAGCGACACCCAACACGATTTCAACCAGATGGTAAAGGAACTAGAGTCCATGTACCTTGTCGATGAAGGGCATCAAATTCGAGTGCCATTGCCGCACACCACTCTATTGATTTTACAGCTTGGGAAAAGCACGTAGGTTCACTTGGTGCAAGTGCAGTCTGAAACACCTCTGGTAATGGGTGTTTAGTAGCACTGAAAGTTTTGGGCTTAAAGATACCATCAACAGCCCGGGTGCGCATAGTGTGGGTGCGCTGAAGATGTGGTAATGGGTTGGTGATGGGAACAACAATGTCATGTGCTGGCTCGAGTGATGGAGGAGTTCCAGCAGCAACATGTGACAATGTATCCATTGAGTCAACATGATGTTGATCTTCATGAGGGGACTGTTGTTCAAATAATATAGACATTATGGAATCTGTAGGGCGGGACATATCAGCCATTTCTGTTTGAGGTGCAGGTTGCACACATTGTGCATCACGTTGTGGTAATGATGCCATTTCAGTATGACGTTGTGGCTCCACCCAGGTAGTTGCAGTAGGGTCTATTCTTGGAGCACCAGCAGTATAAGGTGGCCCGATCTGGGCAGCAGTATTATGCTGAAATTGGCCACGGTTAGAGGTGTTTGAGTGATCACAGACTGAACCCAGTTGGGTCCTAGTTGACTGCAATGGCGATGTCTGTGATGGGTCTAACCGATCAGCATTTATGAGAGTAGTTGGTTGTGTGGTGCCCACTGCATCAGGAGAGGTGCCATCATCCAGACGTGGTGGTACAACAATAATAGGAGCCTCAGTAGAACGAGGCAAGTTGAGCACATTGTGTACCGTATGATGACCAAGTATAACCTGTTCATGGGACCCAGTTTGTGGGGTGGTAGCCTGCAAATTGTTAGTAAGAAAAGGATAGACCATCTCATCAAACACCACATGTCTGCTCATGTAAATCCTTTTGATAACAGGATCAGTACATTTATATCCTTTATGGTTGCGCCCATAGCCAAGAAAAACACATGGAATAGTTCGAAATGACAATTTACCAGATGTGTAGGGTCTAAGATAAGGAAAGCAGACACAACCAAAAGCTCGTAAAATAGTATAATCTGGAGATTTTTGCAATAATTTCTCATAATGTGAAATGTGATTAAGCACACGAGTTGGCATACGATTGATTAAAAATACTGCGGTATCAAATGCAGCATCCCAAAAGGATAAAGGAACACCAAAAATGGGCCAAAAGGGATAGCCCAGTTTCAACGATGTGACGATGTTTTCTTTCAGCTAATCCATTTTGTTCAAGTGTGTGTGGCCAAGAAATGCGGTGAGAGATGCCATGTTGAACTAAAAAATTTTAAAATCGAGTGCTAGTAAACTCTCCACCACCATCAGATTGAAAAGACTTGATTTTTCGGTCAAACATATTCTCAACTAGAGATTTAAAATTTAGAAATACATCAAATACTTGAGACTTAGATTGAAGTGGGAAAAACCAACAATATCTATTAAAGTCATCAATGAAAGTCACATAAAATCTAGCCCCACTTAGGGATGATGTGGGAGAATATCCCCAAACATCAGAATGTACTAATTCTAAAGGAAAAGATGAAACAGAAATAGAAGGTTGAAAAGGTAATCTTGACCGTTTCCCCATTTGACACGCAGTGCACACAGAGTCAATCTTAGATGTCCCATGGATTGAGAGAGATGTTGCGAGTTGTTGTAGGATCTGATGTGAGGGGTGGCCTAATCTGTGATGCCATAGGTTACGAGAGACTCGTGTACTGTTGAAGGCAGATGGAGAGGTGGACTTATTCTTGATGCATTGATTTAGATAGAGTGGATAGAGTCCATTACTGGTCGCTCCGTGGAAAAGGATCTTCCCCGATTTGGTTTCCTTCACATAGAAACCAGATGAGGTGAAGACAAAATAACAATCATTGTCTTTACTAAATTGAGAGACTGACAATAAATTTTGTGAAATAGTAGGCACATGAAGAATATTATGTAAAGATACCAAGTTACCATTAGAAAGATACTGAGAAGAACCTGTGTTTGAGATGGAAAGACCCTTACCATTGCCAACAGCAAGTTTATCATTACCCACATAGTCTGAGTGTATGGAGAGGTTGCTAAGATCTGGTATCACATGGTTTGTAGCCCCTGTATCTGTGAACCATGTTGTCTCCGCTTGTTTTGCAGCTGCCATTGCTTGAAGCTTCTCAGGAGGGCGACGCCCTTGAAAGGATAAGTCCAATCGATTGAAGCAATCAAGAGCTAGATGCCCAACCCGATTGCAGATTTGACATAAAGGTCGTGGCTTAGATGATTGAGACTGAGTAGATGGTGTAGAAGAAGAGCCACCACGATTATTTTGAGCGCGGCCACGACCACGCCCACGGCCACGGCCACGAGAGCCAGATCGCCCTTGAGAATTAGTAGTGGTATATAAAGCAGTAGCCGGTTGCTCCACAACATGAGTAGACTGATGTGCTTCGAGTCGTAGCTCGAAGGTTAAAAGTTGCCCAAAAAGTTCTTCAAAAGTAATGGGAGTCTCACGGTTCACAACAGAAGTATGAACCGGATCATATTCTGGTCCTAGGCCATTTAGTATTTGGTTGCAGAGATCATACTCTGTAACAGGCTGGGCAATGGCCTCAAGGGCATCAGAAATGCCCTTCATCTTATCAAGATATTCTGTAATAGAGAGACCCCCTTTCTTGAGATTTTGAAATTGTTGTTTCAACTGTAAAACCTTAGAGCGTGATTGAATCAAATGGAGATTCTCCAATCGCTGCCAAACTTCATAAGCAGATTGGAGACCCACAACCCTTTGTAGCACTTGGGGGGTGAGAGTGGCATTGATCCAAAGAAGAACAAGGGCATCTTGCTCAACCCAAACGTCAAAGGCAGGATTAACAGTAGAAGAGAGCATCCCATCCTTATTTGTGAGAAATTTCTCAGGGCAATGAGCAGTTCCATCAATATATTTTAGTAATTTATTTGCCCTGAGAACCGGAAGAAACTGACTCTTCCATAATAAATAATTGTCCCTGTCTAAACGAATAGAGACGAGATTGGCAATATTAGATATAGAGATCGTGCCATAAGAAGTACCGGATGCAGCCATGACAGGAGCAGCAACTGAAGAGATCCCCAGTACACTTATCAAAGAAGTGCGTAGACAGAATGCGACACAACGTGTATCGATTTGGCAGCAACACGTCCTTAAGTTGTAGGCAAAGAGACTGCACTCGGAGAGACTTTGAGATGCAGATCTGAATACTGCACTTTAGAGAACAACACGTGGATAAGAGAGCAACAGGTGGAGAGACACTTCCACACAGATGTCCTTTGACCAGCAACAGAATATTTCACACTATTCTGCAGAGAACAAATTCATATACCTACACAGATATATATATAGTGGAGCAAGGTACTTGAGGACTTATCCACTCACAGGCACATCAATGAAAAGACCTACACAGATCTGAATTATGATGTACCAAGCAAGACAACCCACTCAGAAAATAGAATCGAGTGCTCTGATACCATAATAGAGTTCTATGATCAGAACATATCCAACCCTTGTATTGATAATGTATTTATATTACAGTATTGAGATTCTTGAAAGATCCTATATAATAGGGATACATACAAAGATATCATATCAAGATCCTATTAGTCAGGGATCATACATGATAAGGATAGATACAATGAGATCATCTAAACAGAGAAGAGAAGATCATTATCTATCATGATTGAAGTTGTGATGGGCTAAGTGGGCCACAGTCATTGTGTGATTGGATTGGTCAACATAACCATGGCTGTAGAGTTCTCTATAACTATAGCTATATAGTGGTTGGGGGGGTGGGGACGGACTCCCATGTGACTTTGGCCCGAAGGAAATCTCCACCATCAAAAGTAAAGAGGTGATTGTACTCATAATTGTGCATACACGACATTTCAAAAGTAAAGAGGTGATCTTACTAATAATTGTGCATAAACCACACTTCAACTCCACCTGACATCTATTCACCACTCATTAATAGTGGGATACTCCGTCGAAGTTTGATTCAATGGTAAAAAAATAGCTGTCGCAGACACAATAGATTGGCTGACAAAACCATGTAAATGCTAGTGATAGAAACTTCAATTGATCTATTTTGGGCTACAACTCACACTCTACCCAAGTCCCTAACCATCACCACTATGGCATCAATGGATGTTGAAATTAACCGACCTCTATCTAAAAAGATCACCTACCCTTCCAAATTCAAAGCCCCGGTCCCCAGTCCGAACCATCTCTAGCCTAATAGCATGTGAGCGCTGACTTACCATAAAACAGATGCAATTAACTTAACCTTCCAGAAACCATCGCTCTAAGAGTTACCTGACCTATTTCAGTGCTTGTTATACCCCCACAAATTTGAATTTACTTACATGCTTTTTAATCTTGCTAAAGGTAATGTTGGTTCATATATCCATGATCATTATTGGATTGCAGGAAGAAAGAAAACAAGACATACCAATAGGATGGGTATTGGTATTTGGACAAGACAACATGCACTTGAAATCGAGAGTAAAGATTATCTGGACATAGTGATTTTTGATACACTCCCATCCTTCAACATACAACACACGTCTGTGGTCTCTTCGGAGACATCCAAGAAATTGGAAATATACATACATAATGCCCCTGTCAAGATGCATACCAAGTTGACCCACACAGGAGGGAGTTGCATCTAAAGACTCCATATAGTCTTTGAAATAACAACCGAGTTTGATCGCTTTAAATTTGGCATCAACATTTGATGGGTCAGGTCCAAATGACTCGGTCCACAATGACGGGTCAGGCCCAAGTGACTCGGTCCACGATGGTGGGTCAGGCCTAAGTGACCTGAGTCCGTGACAAGCCCAGGTCCAAATCCACAAAGTGACAAAGTCAGCGCGTCATTCCATCTACCTGCTTTTACCAAGTCCTGCGGAGGAGATCCTACCTGCCTCGTCTGTTGGGGACGGTTCGAAGACTCCACCAGAATGAAGCGCCGTTACTGAAGAGTCGTCCCCATCATTTAGGGGAAGACTATAAATCACAGAGCCCACCAGTACTGGGGGGCAAGCAATTCTTCTCCATTTTCACGTTATCATTGTATTCCTCTAAATTGTAATCTCTACATCGGAGAATAGTAAAATCACCAATTTGAAGTGGACGTAGGTCACACTGACCGAACCACTATAAACTCTCTCTCTCCATAAATTTTCACATTAATTGCTTATCACTTGACCGGTGGTGCCCGAAACCACTTTTTAGCATCATCAGTTTGGCGCCGTCTGTGGGAAACGAAAAGAATTTCCTTTTTTTCCAAAGCCATGCCAATCACCACAAGGTCAACAAGGCGACAAGATGGTAATCCCTCGCAGGAGGGTGAGGGTAATCCTCCACCGACTAACCCTGCACCGAATGCTCCCGCTCCCTCTCCTCAACAGATGTTGGAGACCATGCAGCAGCTGGTGACTCAGAACCAACAAATATTGCAGCTCATGCTGGCGGGACAGTGAGGAGCACTAGGTGCAGGACCATAGGAAGTACCACGCTCAGAGCAACCGGTTGCTCCACGCAGAGGGGCACCTCACCCGGGCGCCCGTCCACACGGTGCCCGGGGCCGAGGCGCCAACCGACACCACCCTCACCTGGGCGCCCATTCCTAGGGCGCCCAGGGTCGAGGAACACCCTTGGGCGCCCATCCTCATGGTATCCACGCCCAGGCACATCTACTGGAGCTCCACCTGTCGTCCCACACGGAAGACTCCTGGTCAACCCTCAAGGCCGCGCTCATCTCGACGTACCCCCTCCCCCGGGTGGAACCCCAGGAGGGTCAAATCGCGGTGGACTTCCACCTCCTCCCTCTGCTTCCAATGATGAGGATCCTGATTTCCAGGAGGAGGGAAGTGGGAATTATAGCCTGGAAGGCGAGAGTCGTTTTCGAGGTCAGTCCAGGGAAGCTCCCAACCATTGGGACGAGAAGATCAAGGAGATGCAAAATCAGATTGGCAATGGCTTTAATGCCATGAAAGCATAGGTACCAGAATCAATAGACTACCTGGTACAACGAACGGACACAACGTTCAAATCCTCCGTGGCGAACTACACACTCCCCAAAAAATTCAAAATGCCGACCATGGAGACCTTTGATGGAACCAAGGACCCGCTGGATCACTTGGAAACTTACAAAACTCTAATGCAACTACACAACATCTCTGACGAGATCATGTGTAGAGCATTTCCAACCACCCTGAAGGGCTCCGCACGGCAATGGTTCTCCAATCTGGCCCCAGCCTCCATCTCCACCTTTGCAGAGTTAAGTTAGTCCTTCGTGTCACACTTCATTGGAGGACGCCGCCACCAGAAGCCCGCCACACACTTGCTCAGCATAAAGCAGGATAAATGTGAAAGCCTCAGGAGCTACCTCACTCGTTTTAACAAGGAGGTACTCCAAGTCGAAGAGCCCGACGACAAGGTCTCCATGACAGCCTTCCTGGGAGGCCTTCGCTCGTCAAGTTTCCTCTTTTCAGTAACGAAGCGACCACCAAAGAGCATGCCAGAACTATTGGTAAAAGCTCAAAAATATATGAATGCTAAGGAAATCAACAGGTCCAGGCGAGGTGAATCATCTCGTGGATCGCCAAAAGCTTGACCTGCCTCTGTACTGTTCTTAAACAGGCAGTCTATCTCCAGCTTAGCGGCTCTCTCGCGGGTCGCCAAAACAGCTTGGCCTCTGCACTGTTCTCAAACAGGCAGTCTATATATCCAACTTAGCGGCTCTCTCGCGGGTCGCCAAAAAAGCTTGGCCTCTGCACTGTTCTCAAACAAGCAGTCTATCTCCAGCTTAGCGGCTCTCTCGCGGGTCACCAAAAAGCTTGACCTACCTCTGCACTGTTCTCAAATAGGCAGCCTATCTCCAGCTTAGCGGCGCCTGACCCACTTAACTCGCCCAAAGTGGTGCCTCTTGATGCCTGTACGGCAAGGCCAGCTTCCTCCATAGAGCCCAAAGCTCGCAAGGCAGCCCCGGCTCCCCCAAGGCAGCCCTGGCTCTCCCAAGCAGCCCAGGCTCGCCCAAGGTGCTCCAAAACGGGGCGTATAAATCAAATCGAAGCTCTCGACGAGCCCTACAGAACTCACCGCCTATGGCGGTGATTGATGGTGTCAAAAGTCCAAAAAAGGTCCAGAAACAGCTGTTTTGGCCTCCAGAAGTTTTTCAAAAAAAAAAAAAAATCTTCTCAGTTGGCCTGATCTGCTCGCCAGAACCAGCTGAAACAGAGTGCCCGGGGGGCCGCCAACTCCTCGTCCACCAGCCGTAGCGGCGCCCGCAGCAGTGTCGGCTGCAGCAGAGCAACAGACGCAGTGGCAAGGGCGCCCTCGGCGGCGCCCCGTCACTGGTCGTCATCTCGCCCATGGTTAAGGGTGCCTCACCCATGGTTCACGGGCGTGCTCTCCCACCAACTAACAAAAAAAGAAAAAAAAGGCCTCGCCCATGTTCACGGGCGTGCTAGCCCAACGAAGGAAAATATATATATATGATGCTCGCCCAACAGCAGCAGGCTGGGCGCTCGCGCTCCCGGCGCCCGCGCCTGTGCCCGCGCTCCTCGCCCTCGCCCACGCCCGCGCTCCCGCACCAGCAGCTGCTGGGCGCCCACCACCGGTGCCCAGTCCGGCGTCGACCAGCGCCTCGCGCCTAGCAGGCGGGCGCCCCGTCCGACGTCAGCAAGTGCAGCAGCAGGTGGGCGCCCCGTCTCTCCTCGGCAGCAAGCACTGCAGCGGGCGCCCCGTCTCCCCACGCCAATAGGTTCAGCAACGTCAGGGGCGCCCAGGCGGGCGTCCCTATCCGTCGTCGCCGAAGTACCTGCAGCAAGGGCGCCCCGGGTGGGGGCGCCCCGGGTGGGGGCACCCGGACCTCTATCCGCCTTGGCCGAGCTACCTGCAGCCGGGGCGCCCCGACCACTCTCCTCTGTCGCCAAGCCTCCTGTAGCAAGGACCCCATTGTCACCTTTCCTGACAGCAGCAAGGTTGGCCCCTCCCTTCCATTGCCCAACTCCTCTGCCTCTTGCTGATAATCCATGAAGATGAAAAGCAAGAACCCCAAAGGAAAAACAACTAATGCTGGAAAAAGCCTGATGTTCAAAATGCCTCGCTTTCAAAGCTTCCTTTGGCGCTAGGCATTGGGGGGCAAATGATGGGTCAGGTCCAAATGACTCGGTCCACAATGACGGGTCAGGCCCAAGTGACTCGGTCCATGATGGTGGGTCAGGCCTAAGTGACCTGAGTCCGTGACAAGCCCAGGTCCAAATCCACAAAGTGACAAAGTCAGCGCGTCATTCCATCTATCTGCTTTTACCAAGTCCTGCGGAGGAGATCCTACCTGCCTCGTCTGTTGGGGGCGGTTCGAAGACTCCGCCAGAATGAAGCGCCGTTACTGAAGAGTCGTCCCCATCATTTAGGGGAAGACTATAAATCACAGAGCCCACCAGTATTGGGGGGCAAGCAATTCTTCTCCATTTTCACGTTATCATTGTATTCCTCTAAATTGTAATCTCTACATCGGAGAATAGTAAAATCACCAATTTGAAGTGGACGTAGGTCATACTGACCGAACCACTATAAACTCTCTCTCTCTCCATAAATTTTCACATTAATTGCTTATCACTTGACCGGTGGTGCCCGAAACCACTTTTTGGCATCATCAACATTCTTCCAAAAAAAAAAAAAACAAAGAGAGAGAGAGAGAGCACGCTTGAGTGAGAGAATTCTGAGACAAGACCGTGTTACCTGGTTACTTTATGATTCCAATTTGCTCTGTATCTATCAGAATTGAGAGAAACAGGTTCACCTATAACTACTTCTTTGCTTGAATTAGCTTGATTTCTAACCAGGAAGTGTTACATTTGGATGCATGCCACCTTATGTTCTTTTCTTATTTCATATTCTTCCTTGAAATTGTTTTCTAGTCTGGGAGCCTTATTTTCATCAATGTTAAGTTTTCTTATATTCATAGCTTAGAGTTTATTGTGATAACTGTATCTATTATTCAAGGGCCATCATTTTAGTTGCTTGATATTTGATAATATTGGTGTGGGTTCTTTTTTATGACCTCTCATATGTAGACAAAAGGCCATTGAACCCCTGAACTGGTACGGAAGATCAACTGTCGCGCAAAAGCAAAATCAAGCCACATCTCTGGCCTAATAGTATGGGTCTTTGAGTAGGGCAAAAGCAAGTACATAAGTGAATAAAGCTGAGAAATTAAATTAATCTAATGTGGGCGAGTAGAATCTATGCTGCTATGACATTAGGCCATTTAATCACTGACAGCCCCCGGAACGAAACAATCCCCGGAAAAATCGGAAACCGGCATGAGCACTTCGCTCAAGGCTAAAGTAACTTATAGGAACTGACGGTTCGCAAATAGGACTCCCGATTAGAGAACTAGAAGTGAAAACATCGGAATTTCCAACACTTAGGCTCAAAAACGGCCCGCTGGGGGTCTGGAACGGGAAACGGCCCCCGGAAAAATCGGAAACCGACACAGGTACCTTGCTCAAGGCCAAAGTAACTTGTAGGAATTGACGGTTAGTGAATCGGACTTCAGGTTAACGAATGAAATGCAAAAATCGCCCGATTCTCAATACTTAGGTTGGAAAACAGGCCGCCGAAAAACTTAAGAAAAGATTTATATATATACATGTTTATCTTTCATTTATAAATTAATTCACTGAAAAGATTCTAATGTTGTTTTTTTCATTGTAGATTGATGGACGTTTTGGAGTCGGTTGCAGATTTCTGGGGTGTTTTATTCTTTTTAATTTATTTGTATATGTATATTGGACATTTATATGTGACTGTATCATTATTGAATGTAATATTTGTTTAATGAGATGAATGATTTGATAAAAAATGACGATGGTTGTTTGTTTATTTAGCAACTTTTGTTTGCATACATTTTTTATATTGAATATAGGTACACGAATAGGTTTATTTTTTTTTATACAGGTGTATAAACAGGTTTACAGGAAAATTATATTGAAAAAACAAATATCGCATTTTTATAAAAAATAAAAATAATTTTACCGACGTTTTTTTTCGTCAGAAAAAGTAGAAATAAAATTAAAAAACAGAAAATACTTTTACTGACGTTTGTTTTGTCTGCCAAAAAAAATAAAATATAAAAAACATTAAAGACACTTTTACCGACGTTTGTTTCGTCGGCAAAAGAAGAAAAAAAAGTAAATATAAAATATAAAAGTTCTTTTACCGACTTTTTTTTTTTCGTCCGCAAAATAAGAAATATAATAAAAAAAAATTTAAAACTACATTTACCGACACTTTTTTCGTATGTAAAATAAAACATAAATAAATAAATATAATACTTTTACCGACGTCTTTTTCGTCGGTAAAAGGATTGATAAAAAGAAAAAATATAAAAATAATTTTTCCGACATTTTTTTGCGTCTGCAAAAGAAGAAAGAAAAATAAATATAAAAGTACTTTTACCGACGATTTTTTTTGTCGGTAAAATAAAAATAAATATAAAATACTTTTACCAATGTTTTGTTTTTTCGGCAAAATAAGAAATAAAATAACAAATATAAAAATACATTTACCGACGTTTTTTTTCATCAGTAAAATAAAAATAAATAAATAAATATAATACTTTTACTGACGTTTTTAATTTTCGTCGACAAAAGGCTAAATATAAATAAAAAATTATAAAAATATTGTTACCGACGTTTATTTTCGTTGGTAAAATAAAAAATAAAAATAAAATAAACATTACTGACGTTTATATTTCGTCGGTAAAAGTCCGTGGTTTTTATTTTCCCTGAAAAATAAGTTAATGATAAAATTGAACTTTTACCGACGTTGTTTTCGGAAACATCGGTAAATATAGGACTTTTACCGACGAAGTTTAGAAAATGTCGGTAAAGAGTGCACTTTTACCGACGTTTTGTAAACTTCGT
Source organism: Cinnamomum chago (assembly GCA_038049695.1). Lineage (NCBI taxonomy): Eukaryota > Viridiplantae > Streptophyta > Magnoliopsida > Laurales > Lauraceae > Cinnamomum > Cinnamomum chago. Next base: position 19,387,577 of record CP142462.1, on the reverse strand, counting down.
CGGTAAAAGTCCTATATTTACCGACGAAATTATATACGTCGGTAATAAGTACTCTTTACCGACGAATTTAGTAAAGCGTTGTAAAAGTGCAGTTTGTTGTAATGTGCTAGTATTTGAAATGCTGCCAAATTCTGGAATTCTAAATTCGTTGTTTCATTCATTGCTTGAATTCTTACCTGAGTTCCTGGAATGTCGTCGTCCCTCTCTAGGAATTCCTGTGCTAAGTGAGATTTTTAAATCCTCTTTGTTAAAGTAGTTTTTCAAATGCTGAGTTTTTTGGAATTTCAAATGCCCAGGAATTCTGGTAATGAAACACAGAATTCCTGACATGAATTCTGAATTCCCAGACAGCCTGAATTCCTGTCAGGATTTCTAGTAAAAAAATGGAACCTGAGTGAGTCAGATTAATGTCTCAATGACCCCACTTTGTTTTCCTCTGAACCTGCTTGCTACTTTCTTCCATGGCAAAATAACAGATGTAGGATCAGATTAAGGAGGAGAAGAGAACCGTCAGTGAAGCTGAAGGCAAGGTAGACAGGTGAAGGAGGGGGTCCATGACAATCCCATACAATGATGATGGCCTTTGCTTCTGAAAAGGTAAAAAGAATTAACAAAACTGATTATGAACAAAGAGTACCACGTATTGGATGAGAATTGGGATAAATGTCCCCTTATAGGAAACGAGATAGGAATATTAACATTTTCTCTTTCGTGTGAGAGTGACAATAGGAATGGAAAATGGAGAGTAAATAGGAGAGATTTATAATTAGGTAAGATAGGAATATTAATATTTTCTCTTTCGTGTGGTTGGCCAATTATTTTGTGGGTCATTTGTAAATTTTTTGACTTAGGGCCGGAATATGCAATTGAGTTACATGATGTAATAGTTGTTCTCCTGAAATCAGAAAATTGCATCACTTGATGAATGAAAGCAGTTTGGATGACAAAGTGGATGGTACTAGAACGAAAAAGAGGAAACCGAGCAGCGACACTTTTTAAATCTCTATTCTTCATCATGTGTAAAGATCACGCATAAGACATGATGTTATTAATATTGAGCAAAGTATATATAGTACATTGGCTATCCCTAGTTGATCATACAAGCTGTCGTATCTTCTATCTTTAGGAAACAATCCTAATCATATCTTGGTATTCCATAAATCACTCCCAATCCTAATCATATCTTGGTATTCCATAAATCACTCCTAATATATCGTAACACCCCCCCTCAAGTTGGAGCATGCGGATTGAAAATGCCCAACTTGCCAAGGAGAAAATCAAAGTGCTTCTTACCAAGAGCCTTTGTGAAAATATCCGCCAATTGTACCGTCGTAGGAACATATGAAGGTTCAATCAAACCATCTGTAATAGCATCGCGAACAAAGTGACAATCAACCTCAATATGCTTCGTTCTCTCATGGTAAACCGGATTTTTAGCAATATGTAAAGCAGATTGACTATCACAAAATAAGGGAATCGATTTAGGATGATGAACTCCTAAGCTGAGCAATAAACCTTTAAGCCACTTTAACTCACAAGTGATGGCTGCCATGGATCGATATTCTGCCTCGGCGGAGGACTTGGAGACGGTGTGCTGCTTCTTCGTCTTCCATGAAATAGGCGACCCACCAAGAAAGACAAGCCATCCAGTCAAGGACCTTCTGGTAAGGGGGCAGGCTGCCCAGTCCGAATCACACCACCCTTGGAGAGACAAGTTGCTGTCGGCACGTAACAAAATACCTTGACCCGGAGTCCCTTTTAAATACCGTACAACCCTCAAAGCTGCCTCCCAGTGCGCTTGGGTAGGGTCCTGCATGAATTGAGACAGAATGTGGATTGAATAAGCCAAATATGGCCGTGTCACAGCCAAATACACAAGGCGACCAACAAGCCGTCGATACGACTCCGGATCCTCTAGCTTAGCTCCCGTAGCGAGACCAAGCTTGTGATTTTGTTCAATAGGAAAATCAACCGGTTTAGCCCCTAAAAGACCCACCTCGGAAATGATGTCAAGAGTATACTTGCGCTGACATAGGAACAAGCCGGAAGAACTCCTAGCAACCTCGATGCCAAGAAAATATTTCAGAGTGCCAAGATCTTTCATACTAAAACAATCACTCAAATAAGCCTTAAAAGCTTGCAATGCAGCGGAATTATTGCCAGAGAGTATCAGATCATCTACATACACCAAAACATTGATCTGAACATCACCATTAGTGTAGGTAAACAAGGAATAATCAGAGTAAGATTGTAAGAAACCATAGTCCTTCAAAGCCGTAACAAGCTTAGCAAACCAACATCGAGGAGCTTGCTTTAATCCGTACAACGACTTCCAAAGACGACAAACCAAATTAGGATCAGAAGACTCAAATCCGAGAGGCAATTTCATGTAAACTTCATCATCAAGATCACCATGAAGAAATGCATTGTGGACGTCCAACAGCCTCCGTTTTCTCGACAGGGACAGCAGATGCGGTGCGAACACGTTCATCTTGAACTACCAATTGATAGGCACGATTAAGAGAAGGAAGTGGGTCTTGAGCAAGAATGCTCGACCTCAACTGTCCATAATATTCTGCATATAATCCCATCAGAAATTCATGTAGCATATCACTCTCACGACGAAGTTCATGAGCGCGCCCCGCGGTACACTTTGAACAGCACGTACAAGTTATCAACGGTTCATGATTGTGCAATTCTTCCCATAAAGCAGTTAGTTTGCCATAGTAGCAAGCAACAGTCATTGTTTTGGTTTGAACACAACCAGCAATGGCAGCCTTTAATTGTTGTATTCTTGGTCCATTCACAAGAGCAAAACGTTCTTTTAGTGTATCCCACAATCGCTTGGCATCTTTATATTTGGAAAGGGTAGATTTTACCTCCGGAGCAATGGTGTTTGTAATCCAAGAAACAAGCATGGCGTGGATTGTGAGCCAATCCGCCTGTGTACAAGGAGGAATCGGTGCAGTGATTGTGCCATCAAGAAATCCGAGTTTTCGTCGTGCTTGTAGGGCTGTTTCAATCTCGCCTGCCCAGTCGTCATAGTTCTCACCATTGAATCGAGCCGGAGTAATAAAATCGCCAGGACGATCTTGGGGACCAAGAAAAAAAGGTGAATTTGTGTCGATTTTTGGTGGAGGTGGTGGTGGCGTTTCATCGCCTGCCATTGTTTATGTGGATCTTTGATAACCTCGCTCTGATACCATGTAAAGATCACGCATAAGACATGATGTTATTAATATTGAGGAAAGTATATATAGTACATTGGCTATCCCTAGTTGATCATACAAGCTGTCGTATCTTCTATCTTTAGGAAACAATCCTAATCATATCTTGGTATTCCATAAATCACTCCCAATCCTAATCATATCTTGGTATTCCATAAATCACTCCTAATATATCGTAACATCATGGTTCTAACTCCTAAGGTCCGCTTTGAAATTAGAAATGGAGACACTCTAGCCATCAATGTTGAGAATATAGCACAATACAATGTTACGTATATATAATCCAGTGGCACACAGTATAAGCTTAAATGCACACCTTGATATGGGGCTCGTTTGGGATCCCAGTTGGAGATGGGACCAATGGGGATCTCTTCATCTTGTTGGAGGTCTACCTATGTATAAAATATTGGTCTCATCTAATAATCCCAACCCCTTAATCAATAGCCAACAAATTGCAGTCTTTCATCTTTCATAAATTGACACGTCGATCAAATGATACAAATCATTCGAATGGATGTAAAAATGGGGCTGGCCTATTTCCGGGGTGTGCAGTGGGTGTGCTCCATTTGTATGGGTCATTAAGTAGGCCTCAGATTGCATGATGTGCACAAATAAAAGGGTGCACACCTGGCCATGGGGCTCACCACTGGTCCATCCGAATGGACTGGTCCCACTAATCGACTGTGAACTAATCCGAATGATTTGTACACCCATCGAATGTGTATGGCTTACATGAAGGTGATAGGATGATCAGATGGGTTCCAAATTTGATGGTTAGATAGGGCCCACTTGGGGATGGGGAGGGGATCTCAAAATTTTTCTGGAGGCCTACCTATGTATAAAATATGGGTCTCATCTAACCTTCCTAACCCCTTGATTAATGGCCCACAAATTTTGGCCCTTTTAAAACTGATCCGTTATAATTCGGATGAGTGTAAATTTGGCACTGGTCTAATTCAGGTGTGCCCAATGTGAAGTCCATTTGGATGGGTCATCAAGTGGGCCCCAATATGAGTTAGGCATGGTGTGCACAAAAAAATGTACACACTAGACCGAGGGGCTTGCTATTGGTTCATCCAAATGGACCTTCCCTAAATTACGAATGTCCCATGGGTTTTAAATCCATCCAAATGGATTGGTCTCACAGATCTACTATGCATCAATATAAATGGATTGTTCACCCATTAAGCCGATAGGGATGATCAGATGGGTCCCAAATTTGATAGGTAGATAGGGTTCACCGAGATCCTTCGATTCCCCCCGTCCTCTCCTTGGGCCCCACATCCAAATGCACATACATGCCCAATGCGTGTGGTGTGGACCTAATGATATATAGAGTAATGCCCATGTACAAGCTTCCCTTACCGTCTAACGATACAAGGTGGCTTGTATCGTTAGACAGTAAGGGAAGCTTGTACAAGAGCATTACTCATGTTATATACATATATACATATATACATATATATATATATGGGCCAGCTCTCATACATCATTGAGCACCGTGTGCCTACACTTCTAATGGGCCAAGCCTACCTTATGACCTCCTTGAGTGGACCAAAAAAATAGGGTGCGTCCTGATAGTCACCAACCCTAGATTTGGCACACCAATATGAATTGATTTGACCACAGGATTGATATTTGTGTACTTATTTTGGATAGTGAGGACTTATTGGTGAACCGTCCAAAAAGCTTCTCTCACAAAATTGGGCCAAATCCCAACCGTCCGTTCCAACTAAAGATTCAATGGGTAGAAATTCAGTCAAAAGAGTAAAAAAAAAATAAAAATAAACTCCATTCCATTTTTATTTTTTTTTTGCCTAGACGTAAAAAAGAATACCACTATTAAATGAGTTCTAGATAGGTACACACTCAAAAAAGAATTACGAATAATGAAACAATCGGGCCCATTGTTTGATTGATTGTTAGATTAAAAAAATAATGAATATACATAAATTGTGTTAATTACTTTTTCTATCAAGCATTTAATCAATGGTGTGGACAACACCTTTTGAGGTGAAGTTTTGGAAATATGGGAAATAATCAGGTGGGAAGTGTTCTCACGGCTCAAACTGTGAGAATTATGGGTGGAGCCCACCTATCACCAAATCCAAATCTTGCAATAGACAGGGACCCCTTGATAGTCACATACCCCAGGATTTGACACCAATGCAAATGAAGTGGACTGTTGGATCGACTATAGGCCCATCTGAATGGATTAGGCTTATCGACCATGGATGAAGGAATTAGGAGCATGGGATTGTAGCCAAACTTGATATTCAGGGTTGTCTCATATAGATCTTCCAAACCCCACTGATTTCATCCCAAAATGGGACTCCAACATTTCAGTACAAGAGTTTATATATCTTGAGCCACTTCAGTTTCAGGAGTTGGCTCCCACAATGCCATTTCCCAATTTTAACTCATTTTTTGACCAAGTAAAAGGCTTGAGTTTGAACTATTTTATTCCTCGGCGGACCTGCATAGAATGTGAATCACTTTTAAGTTTTAACTACTACCCACAAAAGCACGTTCCCACATGCCATTGCGTCAATACGAGTCAGACGGGGCAAGTCAGGTCAACCCACCTTGGATGTGGGTCCAAGAAATTTGACCCATTTTTAAAATGGGTCAGTTGTGGGTTAGGGTTTGAACCCGGAGACCTGACTATCACCGGACACATTTGCCACCCCTAAACTTCTAAGTAGTTAATTATAAATGGCGGCTACATATGAAGTAATATTACAGGTACTGTTGTATTATGTAATACATCATATGACTTGTATTGTAGCAAGAATTACAAATATATATTATATAAAATAATTAAAGAAATCCAACAAGCCTAGCCAAGCCTGATATCCACCAAGCCTTTAACAAGCCGAGCTCGAGCTGGGATTGTGAACCAAAAGGTTGCTGAAGCAAAATGTGATTGACACACAATTAGGGGTGTAACAGTTCGATTAACCGTTTATTTTGAAAAAACCGTTAACCGAACTGTATTTTACTGTTTTTAATTTTTAAAAATTATACAAAAAAAAAACCGTTAAAAACCGAATTGCGATTAACCGTACTAAACGATTCGATTACGATTAATTGTCACTTAAAAAAATCTATCTTTCTTTGCCCTTTGACTCTACATTAGAACCCCGCTCCGACTCTTAGACGGGGCGGGGACGGGGATGGGTCTGTTTTTTACCCTGCCCCGCCCGAAATTAATAATCCTCTAAACAATATATATATATATATTTAGAATTCTTTTATAATAAATAAACATATTTATATGTAAATGTATATATTGATTTTATATTGTTATTAAGAATTAAGTAGATTGATTGAAGACTTTTTTTTAAAGTTAAACATGTAATTGAATGAACCCTAAACATTATAAAAGCATATAATATGATCTCATTCCCTCTAATTCAAATTTAATGAAATTAAAATTGTTAAAAAATCTATCTAAACTTATTTGACATTAACCATATTTAATGTTAAATATAATTTAATTTATTATGTTTGTGGTTGCACCACATCAAGGCGGGGCCCCGCGGGGTATGTCGGGGCGGGGACGGGGTATATAACATACTCCGAATTGTGGGACGGGGCGGGGACAGGGAGGTGCGTTGCGGGGACGGGGCAACCCATTTCCGCCCCCGACCTGTCCCTTTGTCATCCCTAAAAATGATACTATAAAATATCTATCGTGCAATACATTGAGGGCTTTAGTTTTTTATTTTTTAATGTAAAAGTTCAGTTAATTGTGTGTTTTGAAAAAATGGTCAACCAAACCAAATCAAACCAAATCGTATTTTACGGTTGGGTTCTGTTAATAATCGTAAGTCGAGACTCAAAATTGTAACCGAACCATGAAGCGTGGTTATCTGATTTTAATAACCGTAACAGTAATATAATTGTAACAGTCACCGAACCTTGAAACACGGTTATTAAATGTCGGTTGGATTCGATCATTTTGACGGTTTTTGGGAATTTTTTTACACCCCTACACACAGGTTATCCTCACGTCTATCTTAGTCTAGCCGGGCTGGCTCAACTCATCAACATCCTTGCGTAATGTTTTTTTTTTTTTTTTTTCCTTCTCTTACTTTTAAAATAAAGTGGAGTGAAGTGAAATGAAAAGAATGAATAAAATATAAGTAAGTTATGATGATATTTTGTTTTTAGTTGTTTGGAATGGAATATTTTTGACTTTTTGTATGGGGAAATGTAGATTTTTTGTCTTTTAGTGAGTAAATGTAGTTGCTTTTTGACTTTTTTTTGAAAAGATGGAGGGAATTTTTGTAAAAAGTATTTTTGATGGGATGTTTAACTTAACTTGACTTTATTAGTAAATTTATCAAACGGGCCCTAAAGGATGAGAATTAAATTAAAATCTTAAGGAGGTACAGAGCATTTTAATAAAGGGAGTTCTGAAGGCCATAGCCAGGCCAACCACACAGCTACTGGCCACTAGCAAATAAACACAACTGAAAGGACTCATGATGAAAATAGAGAACACATGATGAAAATAGACAACAATGATGAAAGCAATGATGAAAAGAGACAACACATGATGAAAGCATGATGTTGATGGCCCTATTTTATTTGGTGTCTTACTGGACCCAACTCATATTGCATATTATGATTTTACTCCCACTTCTAGTGATTACACTAAATAGATGTCAAACGGGCCGTGCCGGCGCCCCAACTCCGGCCCACCCGTGCCACGGGCCGGGCTGGCACGGCCCGCCCCAGCTAGCGGGCCGGGCCGGAACGGCCCACTGGCACGGCGGGCTGGCCGGCCAGGCGGGCCTGCTGGGCTGGGCTGTTTTTTTTTCGTTCTTTCATTCATTCATTCTTTCTTTCTTTCTTTCTTTTCTTTCTTTCATTCTTTCTTTCTTTCTTTGTTTTTTTTTTCTTTCTTTCTTTCTTTGTTTTTTTTCTTTCTTTCTTTCATTCTTTCTTTCTTTGTTTTTTTTTCTTTCTTTCATTCTTTCTTTCATTCTTTCTTTTTTTCTTTCTTTCATTCTTTCTTTCTTTCTTTCTTTGTTTTTTTCTCTTTCTTTCTTTCATTCTTTCTTTGTTTTTTTTCTTTCTTTCTTTCTTTTTTCTTGCTTTCATTCTTTCATTCTTTGTTTTTTTTTTCTTTCTTTCTTTCTTTATTTTTTTTCTTTCTTTCTTCCTTTCTTTCTTTTTTTTTTTATTTTTTCTGTTGGGCTGGCTGGCGGGCTGGCGGGCTTCGGGCCTGGCGTGCCCAGCGGGCTGATCCCAGCGTGCCCAGCGGGCTGGAGCTCCCAGCCCAGTGGGCTGGCGTGCCTGGCGGGCCAACGGGCCCAGGGACCTTGGCCCAGCACGGCCCGTGTCTCGGGCCGTGCCTTGTGGGCCGGGCCGTTGACCGGGCCGTGCGGTGCCACTACCCGTTGACTAGCGTGCTGGGCCGGCCCGGCCCATTTGACATCTCTATGATTAGTACCTCTAAGGGCCCTACCAAGTGGATTCTACCAAAACGTCAATTGTCAAAGGATGCCTGTCTAAATGCAGTCCAACTCATAGCCCCAGTTAGATGCATGTATAGGTAGGAATGGGAGGGGGTTAGATGAAAAGGATTCTTTATGAATAAATGGGAGTTAAAAAAATCGGTTTCAATCGGTTACCCTGGCCCTTGATTTAATTACTTTAAAATTTAATGGCATTTTAACGGTAGATGTTTTTGAGTTTCAATCTAACAAGAGTGAAGGTTCATTGATTGTAAATTTGGGCCTAAAGTCACCTTATGAGCTAGCTGAAGTATCAAAGGGGCTATAATTGCCTAAGGTGGGGCACCCTTAGAGGTTAGAGCTGGGTTGCATATGCAGTCTACTGATAAGAGAAACTTTTCCGTCAATTGTGGATTCTACTATTATCACTTATGTGAGTTGGACTAAGCTCAAGTGACTTGTTTTGGCCTGCATGAAAGCCCAATTTAAACTGAATTATCTATCCATAATTGAAAATTGCCAACGCAGTCATAGTTGAGTGGTGTCCACTCTAATCTAAGACACATGCCCTGAGATCAAGTCCACAAGTGAATGTATCAGCGGTAGCCCAAAGAAGAAGTAGTAGTGAAAACTTGAATGGGCCTAAAGTTTGAAGTCCAAGTGAAACTTGGCCGAGCTTGAGCTGATCATATTACTTTTGAATTGAGGCTTGAGCTTAGCCTAGCAATTTGGGTTTCCTCTAGTGCTTTTCTTGTCGGTGTAATAGTTTGGTTAACCATGTGTTTTAAAAAATTCGTTAACTGAACAAGGTTTTCAGTTTTTAAAAATCGTAACCGTGTTCAATTACCGTTAATTGTCACTTAAAACGCGCACACACATATATATTTTGTCGGAATGCAAAATACATGTTCAAAAGTCAAAACCAAATGTCTTGAATGACAAATTACATAATTCTAAAATACTAAAATAACATTAAAATATTCACATAGACAAATGAAATAATAAAGTGTTGGGGTGTAACGGTTCAGTTAACCATACATTTTAGAAAAACGGATAATCCAATCGTATTTTACAGTTCAGTATGATTAATAACCGTAAGTCGAGATTGAAAGTCAAAATCAAACACTAAAATATGATTTTTTTTATTTTAATAATCACAACTGAAAGTGGGAAACAGTAATCAACCATCGGTTCAGCCGATTAGACGGATTTTCCATTTTTTTTCCTTCTTAGCCCTATCTCTTGGGATAGCCGATTTGTAATTTGGGCTGCGCTTGGGCTTTTTATGGGATTCTAGTATTCTACCCCCAAGCAGTAGCACCAAAGATATTTATACCACTAGTGGGTCCCACCAATATGTTGCACCATTTTCAAGATTCGTCGTCATCCCACGGTTTACGATATCGAATATTGATCCTTGGTCAAGGCCAATGGCACGTGCCCTGCATCTTGATGGGTATTGGGAAATCAGAAATCAAGAGTAATCTGCAGCTTGTTCCAGAGGGTCACTATCACTGTAGTTGGGCAGTGTCTTTCAACGGGATGGAGATCTTTCATCTGCTAGTTGGGGCCCATAATCATATCTTAATTCCAGCTGAGGATTCCAAGGATGCAATGTGGTGCACCCCATTGTTGAGGATGGATGTGCACTGGGTGAAGCAGGGAACCGGGTGAGTTTTGTGGGATTCTAGCTAGGAAGCAATATACAACTTTTTCTTCATGAAGGGATTTGCTCCGTGGGTTGAAACTTGAGAGTTTAGTGCATGTTTTTGCACACAGAGGATTCTCCTATCTGCAGTTTTTCATACCCTTTCCTTTTTAATATTAGATATTAGTATGTGTGTATGATTCATCCATGGTATTGTATTTTTTTTGTATTGATATCCTAATAATAAGGTGAATTTATATAAAATGTTTTAACATAGGGAGACACATAAAGGGATGAATAAAGAATGGTTTATATTTAAGTATGAAATATGAAATGTGTATATGTATGTATGTGAGGGCATGTTTTTATTAATAACAAATATAAAAAATACTAAAAGTAATCCCAATAGTATATCACGCGGAGTTGAGCTGCAAATTTAAAAGCTAAATTATTATTTATAAAAATATTTTTTTTGGAAAAACATGGGTTATGTGCACCCATCTTTTGGCTTGTTATAAAAACCTAAACAGGGGGTCTACACACCCCGACACGGACTCCGAATGGGAGCCCGACTCCCCCATGGGGTCCGTTGGATACCAGCCGCCCCTCGGATCCAACGGACCCCATGGGGAGTCGGGGTCCATTGTCCGGGTGTGTAGACTTTTTGAAACCTAAATTGTGACTGACCCATATTCAATCTGAGTTGAGTTCGATGGGTCAAAGATGGTCTGATTAGAATCGAGTTAGTGGGTCGGGTCAAGTTTCTCTAGCCCTACTGAAGATTCACCCAGGACGAAATGGTATTGTAGGTGGACCACCAAACAAAAGAAAGAGAAAAAGTAGAAATGTAGGTGGACCACCAAACAAAGACAGAAAGCAGGGGTGGGGCGGGTGTTTCTTGGAGATTTTGTCCTTTTTTTTACAGAGAAGATGTGATGTTATGACTTAAAATATGGTGTCTTTCTTTATAAAAAAAAAAAAGGGGGGTTTTTTCTTAGAAATTTTGTCCTTTTAGTATATACCCCATGAGGTTTATATGATTTGTAAATATACCCTGTGATTTAAGTATACACAAATAGGTCTCTAGTTTTTCATTTTAATATCTTTCGTGTCCCCAAAATCATTATTCCTAATGAAATTGGATAACCAACATGAGACTTATGTTGAACTTTTATAAAAATGACAGCTTTGCCCTTACACCCATTAAACAAAGGTAAGCATATTATTATTTATAAAAATATCATCATTTTATCCCAAGTCCCAACGATCTTTGTCAATAACTCTTTAATGCACATGGAGCCTAATCATGTGTTTTGAAACTTTCATCAATTTAGCAGTGGATCAAGCATGGATTGAATCGATTATAGTCAATTATAAGCACATGCGTTGATTGTCATTATGATCGATTTGGATTTAATGAAATAGGCCATATATTGATAAAATAGATTTACGAGCTGTCATAAATTTAAGTGTGATTATTCTCTCCAACTAAATGTAATTATTAATGTTGCAAGCTTTAGAAAAAAAATAAGTCCAGGCTTTTAAATTTATACATATATGGATAAAGAGATGGGTAAAAGTATCATTTCACTCTAAAAACGATTTGTAGTTGGAAGGCTACTGATTTTGGGGACACGAAAGATATTAAAAAGAAAAGACAGTGACCTATTTACTGATACTAAAACCAGGGGGCTATTTACAAATCCTAAAAACCTGAAGGGGGTATATGCAAAAGCTCAAAAACAAAAAAAGATTCATATCCCCACCTAACCTAAGCAAAAAGATTCGGATCCTCTGGTGCTGTGGGGCTTCACTTCCTATACTAAAATGCCATGTTCCATAGCTTGCTCACGCATGCACCCTTACATTTTAAGGCTTGATCTTGTCTCACCATACGTGCCATGATAATTGCGAGGAAAGTCGAATTTTGATAGTGCTTTATGCACTAAAGGGAATCTAAAATTTCAACTAAGCAAGATTGAACATTGGTGCAGCGGAAGAGGTAACCTCTTTTCCTCTTCATAGCTTGTTCACACATGCACCCTTACATTTCAAGGCTTGATCTTGTCTCACAATACGTGCCAAGAAAATTGCCTACCGCACATCCTTGATCACAAGGAGGATTTGTTTATTAGGCATAAACCCTAATGAAACCCCAGAAATATGCCCGGGGCCACTATGTAAAAATATAAAATATCGGCGGGGGCGGGGGCGAATGTAACAAAATATGTAAAATCCCCATAAAATAGAGGAGGCTTTTCACAATTTCAAGGGGGCACATAAAAAAGAGTATATTGAAAAGTCATCTGTCCATATGACTTTGAAGTGGATGGCTAAGATGAAAATTCGAAATGGCTCATAGTATTAATTATTGCAGATGATTGAAATTCCAGTAGCATTTATTTGGGCTAGCTCCAACTTAGGAAATTTTTTTTTTTAAAAACTACATCACCCAACATACACCTACCTTTGTGAAATAATATACTTCCAAATTCAACATTGATTATTAATCATCCTCTAATCAAAATCGTGATATGAATGCATATATTACTAATTTATGAGGAATGTTCATGTGCATTCATTCCTCACCATAGGGAGAGGGACACTTACATGGCTTTCCCTTTGCAGATTAACATTCATCTTTTGCATATGATCATATATGGTTTTTCCTCTTTTGCATGCAAATATTTCTAATTATGTAAGTGTCCCTTATCCTATGATAAGAGATTGATGCACATGAACATTCATCCTAATTTATTATGTCCTTTAATTGCCGTGGCCTTATATTCAAGGGTTAAGATAATATGATTAAATGTATTGAGCTTTGCCAGAACCCCTAAATCCTAATCCACAGTTTGTCATATTCTATACCTTAAAGCTGGATGTCTGTTAGAGGAAATAGAGGGGAAAAAAAGAGAGTCAAATTTCCCCTCTCCTTGAGCCACATCAGAATTGTATATCCAATGACTCTAATACTTATCCCTTAAATTTAGTTAGGGGTTGCAAGTCGTACTATACCTCTTTATTACGCCCCATAATACATGCCTCTTAACATTTCACCCATTTGAAACTCTTAAAAAACACGTCTTAGTATTAAGAACCACCTCTTAAGTCATACCTCATAATATAGGTCTTTCATTGTTGAGAAATGCTGAGCAAGGTATTTTCCTTGGTCCATTGATTTAGATGGGCATCACCATGGTCTAGCCCTTTAAATATACGCCCCATAATACATGCCTCTCAAGTCATGTCTCTTAACATTTCACCCATTTGAAACGCTAGAAAAACATGTCTTAGTATTAAGAACCACTTCTTAAGTCATGCCTCATAGTACAGGCCTCTCACTATTGAGAAATGCTGAGTAAGGTATTTTGCTTGTCATGAGTGTGACACCGGGACCATTGATTAAGATGGGCATCGCCATGGTCTAGCCCTCTAAATCCTTCATAGCAGTGCTTCACCATTTTAGAAACTCTGGAGTAGCAAATAGGAATGTGAGACCGAGTATAATAATCAAGATGAACTTCACTATTATGTTGCTTGATGTTGTGGCCCATGTTTTAGAATTCAAGAAAAACATTCAGTATCCAACAACAGAGTTCGTCTTTTCAATCCAAACCCTTCAACCAATGAGAAGGACTTTTACAAAAAAATAAGAAAAAAATGAGAAGAATCTCCAGCGTTCAGGTCTCTGGCCCACGCATCTTTCCAAACTTAGATCATTCAAATGATAGACCGTGTGTTTTTATCAAATGAAAGCAATCAATCTGATAGTGCTACAATTGTGGGATATTATAGTCTATATGTGACAAGTGCCGTGTATAGCAGCTACATGCATTCTTGTGATAATTTGTTCTCCATCGTTTACTTTGGTTGAAAGGGACATACTGCATGTTTAATTTTATTTGTTTGGCAATTTTACTATTAGAGTGAATCAAGGTATAGCCCGATTTTTCAAAAAAAAAAAAAAAATCCCACCAAAAGCACTTTAATTCAAATTTTCCACCATATTTTTCCTAAAAAAAAAAGTCAAAGAGTAATCTCATTTCTCCATTAAAAGACAAAAAAATTCCACTTTTTAATAAAAAAAATTCCATCACAAACAACTAAAAATAAAATATCATCATAACCCACTTATCTTTTATTATTTCTTCAAAATAGCCTTTACTCCACTCAATTCTATTAATAAAACCCCACAACCGCCTCCAAGTTAGGAGGATTAAAATATATTAGTACCTTAGAGCTACAGAGGAGTTTGATGCATTCCTTAACCATGCATCCCATTGATGCTAGTCATTCTACAACCATGTACTGGGATCATGGATGCATTCTCCCTTCTCCCATAAACACCACCATTTCTGGACTCTTCCCAAAATTACAAAGGGCACCTCGCGTACGTGTGTGCGTTTTTTTATATTTGGACACCATGAAACAGGATGGTTAAAAAACGAAAAAAAAATTAAAAAAATGAGTTGATCAGGACCCATAACCAATTTTTCACACCAAGTCACATCAGAGTGGAGCCCACTTGATGAGTTGTTCGAAATGTGTAGAATTTGCACTACTGTCCGGTAGGTGTTGAAAGCTCCCTGGCAAATGGCAGGAACTAAACCATTCATGTGTTTTTATTTCATGGGGCTCTGAGCTTTTAGAATATTTACAACGAGGGCACATCGTTTTGTGACCAAGTATTTCCGTGTACGAAGCCCTAAACTTGAACCAATTAAATAATGTCATTATCCTTCCCAAAGCAGATGTTACAGATTCAAACAGTAATTGATCATTTCCTTTTCTTTCCTTCATCCAATTATATTCTAATGGCTTGTTTTAGGGTAAGATTCATAAAATTGAAGGATTTCTTTCTTGACATGTACTAATCTGATATTTGGTCCTGGTCCAAAGAATTTTTATTTTAAGATTAATGTAACCATAATTTTGAAAATTTTGAAATATAAAGGGGAAGGGGTTCATAAATATGAATTTCGCCTGCTGAAGATGTGCACTCTTCCTCTTTCCTTTACCACATCTAGCAAAATATTTAAATTTCACTCTCAAGATGTCCATTGAGAAATTACACACTCAAGAAATGGACTCAGCGGCTATTTCACATGTGCCCTGAGAGAAATGTATTAGGAAATTAGTGGTGATCAGGTAAATTAAAACATGTGGAGAAAAAAAAAGAAAAATAGATGTGTGGACAACCAATACTAATAACAATAGAAATTGGACCCAAATTGAACCATAAACTAATACATTATTTATTTATTTTTTTGGCGGATTAAGTATAAATAATTCATAGCCTAGGGTGGGGTGACGACTTTACTAGAATGAAGCATGGGCCATAGGCCATTTTGAGTCAGACCTGGCAACCCCCTAGATTTGTATCATGTCCACCCCTATCTTCAATCTCCATCTGATAGTCAAAAATAGAAAGTGGAATGAGGCATGGGCCATAGGCTATTTTGGATCAGCCCTGGGCTACCACCACAGGTTTGTATCATGTAGGTCCGCCCCTGCCCACACAGTGGATCATGGCTAAAAAAAACTCTAGAATTATTAACAACTCAAATAAAGTAAAATGATCTTGCCCTTTCGTCATTTTAGTTTGCAAGCATTGTTTAATCAAAGAGCAAGAAATAATTTATAGATTAGGTATTAGGGATTTAAATGTATTTCATGGCCCATTTTGATATCTGCATGATAAAAATAGATGTATTTAGGAAAAGAAAAAGGCCCTTTAGAAATGGATACAATGACAAAGGACCTAAACTTTCAATATTAATAGTAGAGGACCTCATGCCTCCATTTTTTTTTTTCCCCTTACTGTACTGCCGACATTCACTGATATGGTTGAATCTGTTAATGATGTTAAATATCCCCAAAATTGGGTTCTCTTTTTCTAATCTATCGTTTCTTTGCACTCTCTTTCAATTTTCCTTGTCCGTAGTGATTGTGGGTAGTCTCGCCGCCTACTCCTCCATTTGTCCTCTTCCTCCTTTTCTTTGCTTATTTATTTCTTTCCACCATTGTAAGACCCATCAGTGACCTATGCAATGGAGAATCTATTGTCATCTTTTCTTCCCTTGTCTAGTCATTTCTCACTGTAGAGCATTTAGAGGAATTCATGACCTGAGCAGCACTTTTTTTTTTTTTTTTATAACTCAGGTTCCAAGCCCTTTGGACTATAATATTTCCTTACAGGCTCAAAATAGAAAGCCAACTAAAATTCTCATGTCATCCTAATGTGGTAGTGTAGATTCAAACCTACAACTCTCGGTGCAAACCGTGGTCCTAGGAGGAAAAAAAAAAAAAAAAAGGGACCAGCACATTTAGTAGTCTTAATGGACCATATCCTTAAATTAAATGCAATTATTCCTACCATTCCAAAATTTCCACCACAATTCTAGAATCCATGTTTTAGAGAGCTGATAGTTATTAACATGGGGGACTACTTGATTTGAATCAAAGCAAGGAGTTGACCAATCCAAAATACCATTTTTTGGAATATTATTAGATGTCATCTCGAAGTGAGGATTAACTCAGACAAGTCTGGCAAAAATACAATGGAATAGAGCATGCTTAATTGTCTCAACCTCATTCCTTTTTCTGTCTTTTTTTATTTTTTATAAACCGATCATCTCAACCTCATTCTTAAGAATAGAACATAATTCACTGTCATCCTTCCCGATCTAAACTCTCACACACACCTTACACTTTTGAACTCGGTTCTGGTTAGATCCTCATTCATTGTTGGATTGAATCTTACTAACAATAGCACTAAATAATGTAAGTGTTGGTAAGATCCACATGTCTAATGTGTGGGTAAATTGAGTAGATTGATTTCTAAACAAATTCCTCAATCAGCCCTTAGTTGATTTGATGGTCCCTAATCCAGACCATTATTGGTGAGCCCGCCATAATCTGTGTTGATTTTTTCAAGCATGTCTCATATACCATATCTTTCAAAAGATCAAGAAAGTAATATAAGATTACATATGATATTCTATAAATATAAGAACTTATGTTCATATAACAATATAAACTTATATTAACAAAAAAATGACTTTTTAAAACATGCATACCGTCACATATAAAGCTGTAATCAATGTAGTTGAGAGCTTGTTTCCTTGGGAGGGTATCACTCTTGTACATTCTTCTTCTTCTTTTTTTCTCTTTCCCTTGTTATTTATCCTTTTAATGAAAGCTCTTTCTTTGTTACCGATAAAGAAAAAAAAAACATATAAATCTGTAATCTATATGCTAAATATAAAATAATATTCAACAAAAATTCAGGATACGCAGATGATTATATGCACATTTAACGCACACATATATGGCAAAAAATTTAATACTGAGCTTTAAAAATAAAATAGTATTATATCCAAATATATTAAAATCAGAGATTTTTGCATTTTTATTTCTGTAATCAAATCTTATTTGTAGTTTTTAGTCCTTGACCAAAATTATGTCTAAATGTATCCTGTAATGCATTTTTATTTTATCCAGAAAAAGTTAATGGTGATCCAGATTAAGACCTTAATTATCATCATTATCCCCGACAACTAAATGAATCCAGACGGGCCTTCAAAAAAAAAAAAAAAAATCTAAACCTTGGTCAGTTATATAAATATTAGCCCCCTCTACACAAATTTTAATAAAGTAGCAATAGATGCCAAACAGGTCAATCAAAATCATGGTACCAATCAAAGGGGAATAATTGAGTCATGGACGGTTCATTTTTTTTTGGAACCACCCGAAGTGGGCAGGAAACCTGGAAAACTAATAGAAGAAATTGCCTGCGGAGATGTCTGAATCTTTTCTAGACGCTTTTTCTGTCAATTCTGGACGAGTATGTGTTTAGATGCGTGCATAAACTCAATCAAGTTGCTGCAATCTCTTTCAATCTAGTATTTTTTACAAGATTCTGAGTACTTGCTGTTTTTGTCTACTTGACTCTGCTCAGTGTGCTATGACATTCTTCCTTCAGCTCAGCTCTCCACAGAAATTCTCTGTAGAGAAACTGAGGTTCTCTTGAGAAATGGGTGATCAGAATGTCCAAAAGAGTGCCACATCTGATGCTTCTGGGACACAGAATCTAGCAAAGGCGATGGAGCTGGTGCCGGAGAAGCATCGAAAGAACAAGTATGCATTTGCTTGCACAATGCTTGCTTCCATGGCTTCGATTCTCTTGGGCTATGGTGAGTGATGTTTTTCTCCGTTTTTTAGTGGTCAAAGACATGCAAGAAAGTAAGACGTGTATTCTTCTTTCATATTAGATTGCAAGAGATCAGTAGTCTAGTTACTTTTCTAATATTATGATGCCACGAAGATGTGGCTCTTAGTATCCAAAATTAATCCAATTCAAAGATTGTGTCGTACCAGTGTTCTTTCTCACCGATTATTAAAATGCTCTCTCTCTCTCTCTCTCTCTCTCTCTCTCTCTCTCTCTCTCTCTCTGTGTGTGTGTGTGTGTGTGTGGAAATGTTTCCTTTTTGGCTTCTCTGAGATTGTATGAGATCTCAAATTTAGTTACTTGTGTTCTCTTATTCGGTTAAGAATAAAGGGTTCTTAATAAGTCCCTCTGTTCAGGAAGAAAAAAAAAAACCTCAACATGGGTTCTGTTCTTCACTCCCTGCTTAATAGTGTCTTTTTTTTCAACTTTTTTACTTTTTTCTGTTCTTTTATTTGAGACTATAAAAGGATTTCAAGTTTACTATGTTGTATTCTACTATTATGTTAAGCTATTTGGCCTGTTAAAATACACAGATGATGCAATTTAAAAGAAAGCAAGAAAAAAAAACACTTGGGTTTGTTTTTCATCTCCCTTTGGCTCTCTATTACTCAGATTTTGGGGTGATGAGTGGAGCAGCGTTGTTCATCAAGGAAGATTTGAAGCTAGACGACACAAAGGTAGAAGTCCTAATGGGAATTCTCAGCTTCTACTGTCTAATTGGATCAGCAGCTGCTGGCCGAACTTCTGATTGGATTGGCAGGCGATACACAATCGTCTTCGCCGCTGTGATATTTTTCGTTGGGGCATTGATGATGGGCTTTGCACCCAACTACGCCTTCCTCATGGTGGGGAGGTTCGTTGCCGGCATTGGGGCTGGCTACGCTCTCATGATCGCTCCGGTCTACACTGCTGAGGTCGCGCCCGCCTCCACCAGAGGCTTCCTCACTTCCTTTCCTGAAGTGTTCATCAATATAGGAATCTTGCTTGGATATGTCTCCAATATCGCCTTCGCTGGCCTCCCAAACCACATCAATTGGAGATTAATGCTAGGAGTTGGAGCCATACCCTCTGTATTCTTAGCCTTCTCGGTTCTGGCCATGCCCGAATCGCCTCGGTGGCTCATCATGCAAGGCCGATTGGGCGAGGCCAAGCGGGTACTTTACAAGACCTCTGAGAGTAGGGAGGAGGCCGAAATTCGTCTCTCTGAAATCAAAGAAACTGTTGGAATTCCTCAACATTGCACCGATGACATTGTTCCCGTCCCAACGCGCAGTCATGGGGAGGGTGTGTGGAAGGAACTGCTGATTAGGCCATCTCCATCAGTTCGCCGTATCCTCCTTGCTGCTGTAGGAATTCACTTCTTCCAAGCAGCTTCTGGTGTAAGTATTGTGGTCCTATACAGCCCTAGAATATTTGAGAAGGCCGGAATCAAATCCAAAAATGGGCTACTTGGTGCAACTGTGGCAGTTGGATTCACAAAAACCATATTCATCTTGGTGGCCACGTTTTTGGTCGATCGGTTTGGGAGGCGGCCACTGCTACTAACTAGCATCATGGGCATGATCATCTCCCTACTGGCACTGGGGACTGGATTGACTATCATCGACCATAATTCTGATAAGAAGCTAGTTGGACCGATCGCAGTCAGCATTATGTTTGTCCTAACCTACATCGCATCATTCTCGATCGGCCTAGGACCAATCACTTGGGTCTATAGCCCAGAGGTCATCCCATTGAGGCTCAGAGCTCAAGGGATGAGCTTGGCAGTTGGTGCCAACTGTGTCACCAGCGGCGTACTTGGGATGACTTTCATATCTTTATACAAGGCCATAACAATTGGAGGGACCTTCTTTATGTTTGCTGGGATCGCTATGGTTTCGTGGATCTTCTTCTACATATTCTTGCCAGAGACTCAGGGCAGAACCCTTGAAGAGATGGAGACAATCTTTGGAAAGAAGGACGAAAAAAGTCATGGCCAGCTGCAACTAGGAACTACTGCTACATTACCAATAGAGAATGGAAATGGCAAGATCTAAGAAACAACAAACACTAAGTGGTTTGGTACTCTGGTTAGGTAGTAAAATGTGTTGGGGAGTTTTTCTTTTTAATTTCCAAAATAAATTGTAAGGATTTGATTCCTTCAACTTGTAGTTCAAACAGCTGAATTTCTATATCAAAATTTGGAAGGGAAATCTCCTGTCATGGTTGCAACACCTATTTCTTCTTGTTATTTCCTGTTGTTGGTGGCCTTTTGCTTAATCACATAATAAAATAAAAAATAAAAAATCTTATAAAGCGAGTGAAAGAGGAGAGGTAGTGATATCTATATAGGATCGATCTTTCGTCAATCACTTCTGGGCCACTTGATAAAGCGTGGTCCCATCCAGATTGCTGATTGGTCTTTGGTTGTTGGACACATGGCAAGTGTTCAAGTAGTTCTTCAACCCCTTCCAATGGGTGTGTCCTGCAATCACCACAAGCTCAATTGTGATAAGTTTATAAACCCCTACTTTGAGCTTTTGGGGTGAGCCTTAGGTCTGGTCTGAATCATTTGTCATGGTTAAGATCACAAACCCTCTTGAACTTTAAAGAAATCTCTGAAAATGCAAAAATATAACCTATCCAATTTTTCTTGGTTCACAGTCTATGGAAATTAATGTACTTTGCAAAAATAAAAAAAGGGAAAAACTAAGGGATTCTAGGACCCACTGGATTGCACATAAAATGAGATAGCCCCTACAATGAATACTTTTGTGCCTGAACCAAGTGATGGGCTGTTTTTCATCAGAGCCAGCACGCTAGAATGGCCTGTGATGGGCATGCAATGACTAGCATGATGCTGGTAGGCTTTCAGTGTGCTGGACCTGAACTTATTTGGCCCATAAGTTTTTTTTTTTTTATTGGCTTTTTCCATCTATAAAAATTTGGCCACAAGGGTCTTTTTTCATTTATGAAAAAATTACTCTTGTTGCTCTACTTCATTTTACTATATTGCATTTGCAGCAGACTGAAAAAAGAATAAATATTGCAGCAGCATCTTGACAATTTTTGCTCTTTTGTTTTCCCAAAATATGCTTGAATGGTGGAGAACGTGTTTGGCCCAAGATGACATGTGGCTGGCCAATTATTTTGTGGGTCATTTGTGAATTTCCTGACTTTGGGGCAGCTTATTCAATGTGTCATGATTATTTAATAGTGGTGTCCTGAAATCAGAAAACTGCACAATTTGATTGGGCGTTTTAGGAATTCTTTTTGTTGTGGCCAAGCCCAATGGGATAGTACCCCCAGAGTTTTTGTAACTCGAGATGAAGTGATATGATTTGGTCATTGATAAATGATACAAATATTGAGTGCATAGTGGGTCTTTTTTTCATATTGATTAATTTCAATGTTATATGCAACTCACCTTGTTGATTCATATGACTACAAGATAGTTTGGGTTACCATGTCAGTATAACGTGACCCGTTACTATAAAATTATGAAGGATTATAGTTATCAATGCAACATTAGGATTTGGCAAACTTAATGGGTGTAAAAGTGTGTGAAGGGATTGAATTCTAAAAAAGTAAAAGGATTTAATCAATTTATGATACACAAACAAATTATGTGTGCCTAATTAATTTGGTGGATCATTGTGCTGTAATGAATGCAAGCTGTGTAACTATATATCCGAATCCATCAAACTCAACTACAAACTAGGGGAATCAAACAACAATTGAATGAACATGCCCTAACAAAGTTTCAAATTACGATAAGTAACAAATTAACTAGCAAGAGAGGCCCGCACTAAGCCCGGGCCCAAGAATAAAACTATAACTAATTTGGGGCTATTTTTTAGATATTAATTAATGAAAAGAAAATAAATTAAAATTAATAAATACCTCATTTATCAGTTTTTAAATTCTATAAAACAAAGTTTATTTAAAAGGAGAATGTGTAGTAATCATCTCCAAGTCAAATGTGAAATTTATAAAACTTCATATATTATGGTGTTTTATGCTAAAAAATCAATGAAACTCAATTTACATATTCCACATAATATGCCGTAATATTAGTAGAGCCTTGATATTCAAACAATCCTTGAAGGTTGATGATGCCAAAAAGTGGTTTTCGGGCACCACCGGTCAAGTAATAAATAATTAATGAAAATGAATGAATAGAGAGAGAGAAAGAGAGAGGAGATTTATAGTGGTTCGGTCAGTGTGACCTACGTCCACTTTAATTGGTGAATTTACTGCTCTGGGGAGGAGATTACAAAGTAGGAGATTACAATGATGATGTGAAAGTAGAATCGGAGGCCCTCACTTCTCTGATAGGACTTCTCCTTTTATACTCTTTCTCCAACGGGTGGGGAGATTTTCCAGGGATCTCCAATGATGCACGCTCCATTTTGGTGGAGTCTTTCGAACCGTCCTCAACAGACGAGCAGATAAGATATTCTCCGCAGGAATTGGTAAGAGCAGGTAGGTAAAACGACGCGCGCTGACTTTGTCCTTTAGTGGATCCGGACCCGGCCGATGACGACCCGGGCTTATCATGGACTTGGGTCAGTTGGTCTTGACCTGCTATAGTGGACCGAGCCGTTCGGGCCTAACTCGTCACTGCGGATCGAGTCATTTGGGCCTGACCCATCATTTGCCCCTCAATGTCTCGCGCCAAAGAAGGCTTTGAAAGGGAGACATTAGTAAAATTCAAGTTTCTTCATACCAGGCAATTTGTAGCTTTCCCAGTAGAGTCCTTCCGGCGGTTCTTTTCCTCTTTGAATTTCCCTTTTAATATATACCATCCGCAGAGGGGGTCCGGGGGTGTCCCCCGGCGGTGGTCGAGCTGACGACGGAGGTGCTGGACAGGGCAGGGGCGCCAGCCAGGGCACGGGCGCGGAGAGCACTGGGCGCGGGCGCTGGTGCTGGCGAGGAGCGCGAAGGAGCTGGGCGAGGAGCATGGAGGAGATGGGCGCCCAGGGTGCTGCTGGCACTGGTGCCGGGCGCCCAGCCTGGGCGAGGCTGTGCTGGGCGCGGGCGAGGACACGCGGGCGCTCGGGCGCAGGCGCGCGGGCGAGGGCACGCGGGCGCTCGGGCGCGCGGGTGCTGGTGCCCAAGCGGGTGAGGGCGCTGCTGTTTTTATTTTATTTTATTTTATTGGTGGGCGTCGACAAGGCTGGGGCGCCCCTGCTGCAGGGGAGACGGGGCGCCCACCTCCTGCTGGATGTGCCACCTGCTGCTGGAAGTGTAGATTTTTTTTTTTTTTTAAACAGTAAAAGACAATCATAACCATTGTTATAAAATATTCAATGGTTAGATTTAAGTGTACTCCTTGAGAATGTTTGGGATTTTAGAATACCATAGCAAGAATAAAACTGTTTTCCATGGTCTATGATGTGACGCACCAATGTACAGTTGGTGACAAAAACCCACAACAAAGTATTGTTTATTTGACATCAAAGGCTTTATGTGATGGTGCCTTTTGACTCTGTGTACTTCACTGATGATGCCTTTTGACTTGGTGTATTCATGTACATAAGTGAAGCAAAATCAAAGGAATCTTGCCCAGGTAGTGGACTTGGACGCTGGGGGCGTGCTGTGCTGGGCGCCCAGCCATGGGCGAGCAGGTTTTTGTTTGCTTTTTTTTTTTTGTTGATGGGGGCAGGGGCGCCCAAGTGCAATTGAGATGGGCGCCCATCACTTGGAAGGGTGTAAGGGGCGCCCCACATGTGGCACCCTCTTTTTATTTTATTTTATTTATGGGCGAGCACATGGAGAGGCCCTGGGCGCCCATGTGGCAAAATTAGCCCAGCCCTGTTGGTGTGGGCGAGGAGCTGCTGGCCGGGAAGCCCCCTTGGGCACGGGCGAGGCTGTAACAAGCGATGGAAGGGGCGTCCAGGCTGCGCCTGTTCCTGCGATGAGCAACGGATGGGTGGCGCCCCTAATGCTGCCCAGTTGGCGGTGTCTCTGATGCTGTGAAACAAAGGGGAAAGGGCTGCCCGTGGTCTGCAGAGGAGGAACTGAGCGCCAAGCTGTTGTGTGCCAATGTGGGCGAGCACCGCCTAGTCCATTAGACACCAAGGAGGGATGCTGATCCAGACGAGTAAAAGGAAAACTGTTTTGGGCGAGCAGACCGTGGGCGAGCAGACCGTGTCGGTGCCCTTATAGGCGTTGTTCCAGCTGGTTTGGCTCATTTGGGCGGCCAGACAGTTGGGTACGCTATTTTAATGTAGTCCTCCGGGTTGCAGATGACCTGAGTTTCAAGATCCTGCCTAGAGATGGCAAAAATGATGTTATGCGAAATATTAAAATATTTAACATGATTACCTGGTGAAAGAGGCAGACTGCTTGCGTGAGAGCAAAGACAGAGTCTGAGGATTGCTCGTGAGAGAGCTTGAGACCGTGCTTTTGGTGCCCCATGAAAGAGCCGCTAAGTTGGAGATAGGCTGCCTGTTTGAGAACAGTGCAGAGGTAGGTTAAGCTTTTTGGCGACCCGCGAGAGAGCCGCTAAGCTGTTGACAGACTGCCTGTTTGAGAACAGCGCAGAGGCCAAGCTTTTTTGAGCGACCCGCGAGAGAGCCGCTAAGCTGGATATATAGGCTGCCTGTTTGAGAACAGTGCAGAGGCCAAGCTTCTTTTGGCGACCCGCGAGAGAGCCGCTAAGCTGGAGATAGACTGCCTGTTTAAGAACAGTGCAGAGGCAGGTCAAGCTTTTGGCGATCCACGAGATGATTCACCTTGCCTGGACCTGTTGATTTCCTCAGCATTCATATATTTTTGAGCTTTTGCCAATAGTTCTGACATGCTCTTTGGTGGTCGCTTCGTTATTGAAAAGAGGAAGCTGGATGAACGGAGGCCTCCCAGAAAGGCGGTCATTGTGACTTTGTCATTGGGCTCCTCGACATGGAGGACCTCCTCGTTAAAACGAGTGAGGTAACTCCTGAGGCTTTCATTTTGTCCTGCTTAATGCTAAGCAGGTGCGTAGCGGGCTTCTGGTGGCGGCGTCCTCCAATGAAATGTGACACGAAGGACTTACTTAACTCTGCAAAGGTGGAGACGGAGGCCGGGGCCAGGCTGGAGAACCATTGCCGTGCGGAGCCCTTCAGGGTGGTTGGAAATGCTCTACACATGATCTCGGCAGAGATGTTGTGTAGTTGCATTAGAGATTTGTAAGTTTCCAAGTGATCCAGCGGGTCCTTGGTTCCATCAAAGGTCTCCATGGTCGGCATTTTAAATTTTTTGGGGAGTGGGTAGTTCGCCACGGAGGGTTTGAATGGTGTGTCCGTTCGTTGTACCAGGTAGTCAATGGATTCTGGCACCTGTGCCTTCATAGCATTGAAGACGTTGCCAATTTGATCTTGCATCTCTTTGAACTTCTCGTCCCAAAGGTTGGGGGCTTCTCTGGATTGACCTTGGAACTGGCTCTCGTCTTCCAGGCTGTAATTTCCACTTTCTATCTCCTGGAAATCAGGATCCTCATGATTGGAAGCTGAAGGAGGAGGTGGAAGTCCACCGCGATTCGACCCTCCCGGGGGAGGGGGTACGTCGAGATGAGCGCGACCTTCAGGATCAACCAGGAGTCTTCCGTGCGGGACGACCGGCGGAGCTCCAGCAGACGTCCCCTGGGAGCGGGCGCCATGATGACGGGCGCCCAGGGCGCCATGAGGATGGGCGCCCAGGGCTTGGGCGCCCAGCTGCAGTCCTCCAACCTGGGCGCCCAGGGGTTGGGCGCCCAGGTGAAGGTGGCCTCGGTTGGCGCCTCGGCCCCGGGCACCGTGTTGACGGGCGCCCGGGTGAGGTGCCCCTCTGCGTGGAGCGACCAGTTGCTCCGAGAGTGGTGTTTCCTGCGGTCCTGCACCTAGTGCTCCTCCCTGACTCGCCAGCATAAGCTGCAGTATTTGTTGGTTTTGAGTTACCAACTGTTGCATAGTCTCCAGCATCTGCTCGGGAGAGGGAGCGGGAGCATTCGGTGCCGGGTTGGTCGGTGGAGGATTATCCTCGCCTTCCCGTGAAGGATTACCATCTTGTCGCCTTGTTGACCTTGTGGTGATCGGCATGGCTTTGGAAAAAAGGAAATTCTTTTCGGTTCCCACAGACGGCGCCAAACTGATGATGCCAAAAAGTGGTTTTCGGGCACCACCGGTCAAGTAATAAATAATTAATGAAAATTAATGAATAGAGAGAGAGAAAGAGAGAGGAGATTTATAGTGGTTCGGTCAGTGTGACCTACGTCCACTTTAATTGGTGAATTTACTGCTCTGGGGAGGAGATTACAAAGTAGGAGATTACAATGATGATGTGAAAGTAGAATCGGAGGCCCTCACTTCTCTGATAGGACTTCTCCTTTTATACTCTTTCTCCAACGGGTGGGGAGATTCTCCAGGGATCTCCAATGATGCACGCTCCATTTTGGTGGAGTCTTCCGAACCGTCCTCAACAGACGAGCAGATAAGATATTCTCCGCAGGAATTGGTAAGAGCAGGTAGGTAAAACGACGCGCGCTGACTTTGTCCTTCAGTGGATCCGGACCCGGCCGATGACGACCCGGGCTTATCATGGACTTGGGTCAGTTGGTCTTGACCTGCTATAGTGGACCGAGCCGTTCGGGCCTAACTCGTCACTGCGGATCGAGTCATTTGGGCCTGACCCATCAAAGGTTTCTTTATCTTTTATTTTTATTTAAGGTAGAATGTTGGATGAATTCTAACATATGTGTTAAAATAGATTTAGATCACTGTCTAAAACTAATGCTATACAGGTATTATAAGAATTACAACATTTTTCAACATTGATAACTCCAACCGTTGGACAAAAATGTATTTCTATTTTTAAGATGCTTTATATGTGTGCAGAAAATAATCTCTTTTTAAAAATGCTTTATATATATATGTGTACAGAAAATGACTAGGTCTCCGTTGTATTTATGAAAATTTGTGACCCTAACACCACAAGATCGAGAGAGAGAAGCTAATACCCAAGCATAAAAACTAAAAGTAAAAAGGAAAAAATAGAAAATATGCAAATCCATGAAAACCTATCAATAGAAGCTAAACAAGCCCATTATAACTGAAAAGATAAATAACCCATGATAAAAAGTAATCAAATTAATCAAAACACCACAAACATAAAAAAAAAATCCATAATAAGAAAAAAATCTCACAAATCCTTGAAAAACCATCACCATGAAACTAAAACAGCCCATAAAATTGAGAAAAAAAAACCATGGTAAAAAAAATAAAAAAAATTCATAAATAGAGATTCTTACAACATGTCAAAGCAAGTCTTATATATGATGAATAGAGTTTCTTACAACATGTCAAACCAAGTCTTATATATGATGAATAGAGTTTCTTACAACATGTCAAAGCAAGTCTTATATATGATGAATATAGTTTGTTACTGTGGGAGAGGACAATGGCAGAGTCAGGATTTTTGTTTGAGGGGTGCGAACCTTAATAGGCAATTTGATTTTGAGGACAAACCGAAGATTTTCATGTGGATTTTGAGGGTGGACTCAAATTTTTATTGGAATTTTTTAAGCATTCCATGGTCTAACGGATTTTTATTGGAATTTTTTAAGCATATCATGGTCTAATGGGTGCGATCGCACCCGAATGGTTATGCGTAGGTCCACCCATGGGAGTGGGTCTAAGCAGGTGTTACTTCCAGGGGCAAAGTCTCTAATGGGTCCCCGCCCCCGCCCCTTGGCTGGATAAATAAAAACGAGAGAGGGAGAGAGAGAAAAAAAAGAAAAGAAGAGAAGACGAATCTTACTATTGTCCAATACATCATATTTGAAAATAAATAAACAAATAAGAGTCAAATCAAGTGTTTCACACTCTGTATCGCTCTGACAGTGAGTATAGGAATAAAGTTGGTGCAGGATCCTATGGATTTGACCTTTAATGAACATGAATTGATCAATCATGATCCATCATGTCACCGTGGAACAGCCCTACTTTAGAGATAGACAACTACCCAAAGTGAGTGGAGGGCCACTCAACGTGGATAAAGCCTCACCAGATCGAGACTCGTAAAGTTGTGCCTCAAGATGTGATTGATATAAAACAATGTGGGATAAAGATTTAAAGTGATTTAAGACATCACTGGTTGGGCTATATTGATGGATTTACAGCCATAGATTCCATGGAAAAGCAACACGTCATTTTCAAATTGTAGAAATGTTCATTGCACGCAGCTTCACCATCCTCCTTCCGTGGGGAATCTTTAATCAAAGGATGTGGAGAGTTTACTGTATGACCCGTCCAACATCGGTAATAATAACATAAAATAAGCACTTCACCAAAAGTGAACTGCTGTTTCGAACATGATTCATGTCTACAAGATCCTCTCCCTCCCCAGCGGCTGTGGATCACTGAAGCATGTGTTTGGATAAAGGGGTTCTTTAATTTGGATGAACCAACGTGAAGGCCCCTGTGCGATTCACAGTTTAAGTCTCGTGCGATATGAAAAATCAATTCCATTTATTTGATCTTCATAAAACTAATATCCCTTTCATATAAATTTATTTATAACAAAATAATTAAAAAATTCAAAGCAACCAAAAAATTATGAAAATCAAACATTTATTTCCTTAATCCACGTCAACATACATGTTTCATCTTAAAAACAAAGAGTTCGTATACATTTCTGCTCATTTTGAATACTATATAAAAACTTTGAAAATAACCTTAATTTATAAAGTTGGATG
Organism: Cinnamomum chago; assembly: GCA_038049695.1. Classification (NCBI taxonomy): domain Eukaryota; kingdom Viridiplantae; phylum Streptophyta; class Magnoliopsida; order Laurales; family Lauraceae; genus Cinnamomum; species Cinnamomum chago. The sequence goes on along the minus strand of CP142462.1, from coordinate 19,358,308 downwards.
GCATCTCTTTAAATTGGGTCACATCCACAAAAATGGGCCCAAGAGAAAGAGACACATTTAATTAAAGAGGCACGTATGTATTTTTAAAAAGACACACATGATATGAAAAGGAGAGACTAAGAGAAAGAAGATTAGGCGAAGAAGAGAGAGCCTTTTTGTTTATCTCATTAACTGTGTTCAAATACAAAGGTAGAGAGGCCTATTTATAGGCAAAGTAACCCCACAAGAGAAGAACCCTAATTCTAACCCTAACTCATCTTAAGTGGGCATCCATCCAAGACCCATATCTTATAACACCCCCCGTTGGATGACCACCATTCAATGCCAGTTACCTCATTAAAAACCTTGCTAAGGAAAACCCAGTGGGAAAAACCAAAACGAAGGGAAAAAGTACAACATTCTTCAAGATCATTGAACTGGTGTTGGACGTGCATAATGTTGTCTCGTTAAAACATTAACTAGGAAAACCCAGTGGGATAAAACCTAAAAAAGAAAAAAGAGTACAGCGCACAAATGTCCCGGGTAGTATACTTCAGGATGCTCCCTGATAAACCACTCCCCCTGATGATAGCAACCATTCAAATAGTTTGTTGATGAACTATACGCATGCCAATCTCATATACAAACTTCTGGAATACTGATTTTGACAAAGATTTGGTAAAAAGGTCAACCAAATTGGTACTCGAACGAACTTGCTTGACTTTAATTTCATTGTTCTTCTGAAGTTCATGAGTGAAGAAGAACTTCGGTGCTATATGCTTAGTCTTGTCCCCTTTAATGAAACATTCTCAAATCTGTCTTATGCATGCTTCATTATCTTCATAGATAATATTTGGGGTACATACAATAGAAGGTAATTGACAAGAACCCGAGCCACGAACATGCTGAATCAAAGATTTTAACCATACACATTCCCTACTGGCTTCATAGAGAGCCAAATCCTCAGCATGGTTGGAGGAAGTTGCTACCAAAGTCTATTAAGTAGAACGCCAAGAAATGGCCACATTACAATTTAGAAACACGTAACCTGTCCGTGACCGACCCTTATGAGGATCAAAGAGATAACTTGAATCTGCATATCCTACAAAACTGGAAACTTTATCATCGTAAGAATAAAATATTCTCAAATCAGTTGTTCCACGTACACGCAGATATCGTAGGATGCGTTTAATACCAATCCGGTGCCTTTGAGTTGGTGCGGAACTATACCTAGCAAGTAGATTCACAGAAAATGCAATATCTGGTCTAGTGCATTGTGCCAAGTACATCAAGGCTCCAATAGCACTTAAGTATGATACTTCGGGACCCAATACCTTTTCATTTTCTTCGATGAGACGGTATGGATCTTTCTCTATATCAAGAGACCGGACAACCATGAGGTGCTTAATGGATGTGCCTTGTCCATACTAATTCGTTTTAAAACATTCTCGGTATAATTAAATTGATGGACCAAAATCCCATTGAAATTTCTCTCGATTTGAAATCCGAGACAGAATCTCGTTTTTCCAAGGTCTTTCATTTCAAATTCTTTCTTTAAATAATCAACAGTTTCTTCGAGCTCTTCTGGAGTCCCTATCAAATTTATATCATCCACATAAACTGCTAATATTGCAAATCCCTTCAAGAATTTCTTTATAAATAGACACGGGCAAATGAGATTGTTTTCATACCCCCTTTTAGGCAAGTATTCACTAGGAAGATTGTACCATATTCTTTCGAATTGCTTCAGGCCATACAATGATCACCTTAATTGGATTGACTACATACTCCTTGCCTTTGCTTTAGGCAAAGGAAATCCTTCCGGGATTTTCATGTGAATTTATGTGTCTAAGTCCCCATACAAGTAAGCAGTTACAACATCCATGAGTCTCATTTCTAGATTTTGAAAAACTATTAAACTTATCAAATATCTGAATGTCATTATATCCATAATAGGGGAGTATGTTTCATCATAATCAATCTCAGGTTTCTGCAGGAAACCTTGTGCCACTAATCATGCCTTATATCTTGTAATTTTATTCAGCTCATTCATTTTTCTTACAAACATCCACTTATAATCTACATGGTTAACATCTTTTGGGGTTTGTACTATAGGTCCGAACACACCACGTTTGTTGAGAGACTCTAACTCTGTTTTGATGGCACTTTTCCATTGTGGCCAATTCTTTCTTTGTCGACATTCATTTATAGAACGTGGTTCTGTGTCCCAATCATCATCATCATTTTTTTTTATATTTATGTAGCTACCGCATATGCAAATGCATCATCGATGATAATCTCATTTCTCTTCCATCTCTCTCTTGAATAATTGTAAAGTATAGAGATCTCTTCATTTTCCGATACCGATGCCTCTTCAGGGGCTTCCAAAGTCTCACCAGGGACTTCCATTATTCTAGAGAGAACGGACTTTGCCATAACCTCTTCAGAAGCATTATGTGCATCTTTGGGAGGAACCTCTTCAGGAGCGTTACATGCCTCTTCGAGATGATATGATGATGATTGCTCATTTCTCCTTTTCCGCGGAGCTGAGTCCTTGAACCTATAGGTCTGCCACGCTTTTGGCGTATCGTAGATTCTTTTGCTGCCGTATTTTGACTTTGTCCTACAGGGACATTAATCCTGGCAAGTGCACTCATAGCTGGCACATGTGACTTCGTCACCTTTGCTGCATCGTTAAATGCATTAGGTAATATGTTTGTTTCTCCGTACTTCATTCTCTCATTGCGAAGTTCTTGGATCTAGATGAACAGAGTGGAAGCATTCCATGTTAATTCCCGACGTTCTTTAGAAACGGGTTGTTCTATAGGAACATTACGTTCTTCAGGAACTATCTTATCTCCCCCTAACGATGGAAAGATTGTCTCATTGAATTGACAATCGGGAAAACGAGCAGTGAAGACATATCCTGTCCTTGGTTCTAGATATTGAATAATCGAAGGAGAGTCATAACCTACATATATTCCTAATCTACGTTGTGGTCCCATCTTAGTCCGCTTAGGAGGTGGTATTGGAACTTGAACTGCACAACCAAACTTGCGCAAGTGAGAAATATTGGGTTGATTTCCTGATATAAGTTGTGCAGGAGAATATTGATGATAGGCCATGGGCCGAAGTCGAATTAACTTTGATGCATGCAACACAGCATGTCCCCAAGCACTAACTGGTAATTTGGATTGCATTAGCAGAGTCCTAGAAATAAGTTGGATACGCTTGATCATGGATTCATCAAAGCCATTCTGGGTGTGGACATGGGGGACAGGATGTTCAACTATAATTCCTAGAGATGAACAAAAATCGTAAAAAACCTGTGATGTAAATTCGCCTGCATTATCAAGTCATATAAAGTTAATGGGATAATCAGGGAAGTGAGACCTCAATTTAATTATTTGAGTTAAGAGGCGGGCAAATGCTACGTTTCTAGTTGAAAGTAGACCTCAACTTAGATGTATGGGTCCTGATTGGAGCAATATTATTCATCAAGGATGATCTGAAGCTAGATGACACAAAGGTAGAAGTCCTAATGGGAAGTATCGGCCTCTACAGTCTAATTGGTTCAGTAGCTGCTGGCCGAACTTCCGATTGGATCGGTCGTCGCTACACAATCATTTTAGCCGCAATGATCTTCTTTCATTGGTGCGTTGACGATGGGCTTTGCGACCAACTATGCCTTCCTCATGGTTGAGAGGTTGATCGAGGGAATTGGGGTGGGCTATGCTCTCATGATCGCTCTGGTCTACACAACTAAGGTGTCGTTGGCCTCCAGTCGAGGCTTCCTCACTTCCTTCTCTGAAGTGTTCGTAAATGGGGGAATTTTGCTTGGATATATCATTTTGTTGATACCATGATGTATGGTAGAGATACTCTATCCAAAGAGGATGTAGAGGCAGTCTTGAACTCCAAGTAGTTGAAGAAAACGGTTGTGGTTGATAATGATGGTTCGGATGAGGGTTTGGTAGTACGAGGAAAGAACAAAAGACTCCAGTAGTAAAGGCAAACATAGATCCAACTGGAAAAACATTGAATGTTATTATTGCTATAAGAAAGGGCACATTAGAAAAAACTGTCTCGAAAGGCAGAGGAAAGGGAAATAAATAATAGAAGATTCGTCATTTGATGATTCAGTCAGTGTTGCAGATGGAAAATCATATTATGTTTCCAACAATGCACTTTCTGGGATTGAGGATGGAATTTGTCATTAGGAATAATGAATTCTTGATTCAGGTTGATCCTACCACATGTGTCCCAATAGGGACTGGTTTACCACTTATAGAGAAATCGACGATGGTAGTGTCTTGCTAGGCAATACTGTTGCATGTAAGGCGGTTGGAATTGGAACAATGAAAATCAAAATGCATGATGGAATCATCAGAACGTTGGCAGATGTTCGGCATGTTTCTAATTTCAAAAAGAATTTTGTTTCTCTGGATGCCTTGGACTCTGACAGTTGTAAGTTCTCAGCTGAAGGTGGAGTCATAAAGGTTGTGAAGGGTGCTCTGGTTCTTATGAGAGGCAATAGAGTTAGAAACTTGTATGTTTTGTCCGGAAATACTGTTACAGGTGAAAATGCAATGTCTTCCTCAGATGACCATGAATCTGTCTCAATGCACTTATGGCACTTGCGCCTGAGTAACATGAGTGAGAAGTGATTGACAATACTGAGAAATCGGAATTTGCTATGTGGCACAAAGACAAATAAGTTGGATTTCTATGAGAAATGCATTTTCGGAAAGCATCGAAAAGTCAGTTTCAAGACATTTAGGGCTTTAGTTTTTTTTTTTTTTTTTTTTTTTAAATTAGTGTAAAGGTTTAGTTAACTAAGTGTTTTGAAAAAGGTTAACCAAACCAAACAAAACTGTATTTTATGGTTGGGTTCGGTTAATAACCGTAACTGTATTTTACGGTTGGATTTGGTTAATAACCGTGAGTCGAGACTAAAAATCGTCACCGAACAGTAAAACACGATTTTCTGATTATAATAACAGTAACAGTAACCGAATCGTCAAAGTATGGTTATTAACTGTCCGTTCCGTTCAATTCAATCGGTTAGACGGTTTTTAGGAATTTTTTTCCACCCCTACACACTAGTTATCCTCAAATCTAGCTTAGTCAAGCCAGGCTGGCTCAACTCATTAACATCCTTGCATAATGGTATTTTTATTTTTATTTTTTTGTGCCTAAAGGATGAGAATTAAATTAAAATCTAAAGGAGGTACAAAGCATTTTAATAAAGGGGATTCTGAAGGCCCCTAGCCAGGCCAACCGCACAGCTACTGGCCACTAGCAAATAAACACAACTGAAACGACTCATGGTGATAGCATGATGAAAATAGACAACACATGATGAAAGCAATGATGAAAGCATGATGAAAAGAGACAACACACGGTGAAAGCATGATATTGATAACCCTATTTTACCTGGTGTATTAGGTAGAGATGTCAAACGGCCCGGCCCGGCCCTGCTCGCCAGGGAAATACTCTGGCACGGCCTGCCATGGGGCGGGCTGGAGCAGGTCGGGCCAGGCGGGCTGGTGGGTCAAGCGGGCCTGCTCTGTTTTTTTTTTTTCAGTATTAAAAAAAATAGAATACAAGCACGGCCCGCTGATCACTTTCATTTAGTGGGCCCATTATGGATCCCGCTCTATAAATGAGAAAAATGCATAGGAACCTGTGAGAACAGGCAATTGATTCAACACTTTAATCTATAGAATACACCTGACTCCAGACTCTCCTGGAATTATCAGCCATTCAGCCTACATTCTCACTCTGAAAAATATAACAAGTTCTCTACATGAATTTCCATACTCTTCTTTTCCTTGTATCAGGTCACTGACAAAACCTTAGTAGCATTATCAGTTGCAAAATCAAATTCCATTAACTTCTCATAGTCTATTTCGGCCGCACGGAACTTCAACTTGTACCCACTCTTATTCCATGACCGGATGTATAGGACAGGTTGCATATAGCTATGCGGCAAACAGATCCGCTGCTTGTCCACTTCATCACCTTTGCTGGAGAACAGCTCATCAGGGGCCACCGAAGTTGCCTGAACATCCAAGAAATCGCGTGCTAGGTTTTGAGGGGGGTAAAATGGATATTTTTTTAAAAAAAAACCACTTTTGGGCGGGCCAGGCGGGCCGTGGAGGGCAGCCCATGTACCTGGTGGGCCCGAGTGAAACGGGCCAACGGGCCCAGCCTCCTTGGCCCAGCGCGGCCCGTGCCGTGCCGGGCCACGGGCCGTTGACCGTTTGGCCCGGCCCACCCCATTTGACATCTCTATGTCTAAGTGGACCCAACTCATATTGCATAGTATGATTTTATTCCCACTTCTAGCGATTAGTACCTCTACCAAGTGGATTCTACCAAACGTCAATTGTCGAAGGATGGAATTAAATGCAGTCCAACTCATAGGCCCTAGTTAGACGCATGTCAATTAATGAGAGAAGGTTAGATGAAAAGGTTTCTTTGTGAATAAATGGGGGTTAAAAAATCGGTTTCAATGCGTTATCGCGCCCTTGATTTAATTACCTTAAATTTTAATGGCATTTTAATGGTAGATGTTTTTGAGACTCAATCTAACAAAAGTGAAGGTTCAATGATTGTAAATTTAGGCCTGAAATCACCTTATGAGCTAGCTGAAGTATCAAAGGGGCTATAACTGCCGGCCCCTTAGAGCGGGGTTGCATATACATTATACTGATGGGAGAACCTTTTCCGTCAAGTGTGGTCTTTGGATAGATTTTCCCAGCAATGGATTCTACTACTATCACTTACGTGTAGAGTGCAACATGAGTTGGACTAAGCTTAAGTGACTTGTTTCGGCCTGCATGAAAACCCAATTTAAGCTGAATTATCTATCCATAATTGAAAACTGCCAACACAGTCATAGTTGAGTCTGGGACACATGCCCTAAGATCAAGTCCACAAGTGAATGTATCAGCGGTAGCCCAAAGAAGAAGTAGTAGTGAAAACTTGATTAGGCCTAATGTCTGAAGTTCAAGTGAAACTTGGCCGAGCTTGAGCTCATCATATTACTTTTGAATTGAGGCTTGAGCTTAGCCTAGCAATTTGGTTTCCTCTAGTGCTTCTCTTGTTGCTGTAATGATTTGGTTAACCATGTGTTTTGGAAAAATCGTTAACCAAACCCTATTTTATGGTTTTTCAGTTTTTTAAAATAGTCACCGTGTTTGGTTATGGTTAATTGTCACTTAAAACACTTTTTTTTTTTGTCGGAATGCAAAATACACGTTCAAAAGTCAAAACCAAATGTCCTAAATAACAAATTACATAATTCCAAAATACTAAAATAGCATTAAAATATTCACATAGATAAATGAAATAATAAAGTGTTGGGATATAATGGTTCGGTTGACTGTGTATTTTGAAAAAACAGATAAGCCGGTCGTATTTACGGTTCAGTACGGAAAATAATCATAAGTGGAGACTGGAAGTCGAAATCAAACTGTAAAATATGATTTTTTTTTATTTTAATAACCACAACTAAAACCATGAAAAGCAGTTATTGACCATCAGGTTGAGCCCATTTGGCGGTTTTTCCATTTTTCCGTTTTACACCCCTATCTCTTGGGATAGCCGATTTGTAATTTGGGCTGCGCTTGGGCTTTTGATGGGATTCTAGTATTCTACCCCCAAGCAGTTGCACCCAAGATATTTATACCACTAGTGGGTCCCACCAATATGTTGCACCATTTTCAAGATTCGTCGTCATCCCACGGTTTTGATATCGAATATTGATCCTTGGTCAAGGCCAATAGCACGTGCCCTGCATCTTGATGGGTATTGGGAAATCAGAACTCAAAGAGGAATCTGCAGCTTGTTCTAGAGAGTCACTATCACTGTAGTTGGGCAGTGTCTTTCAACGATGAGATCTTTCATCTGCTAGTGGGGCCCACAATCATATCTTAATTCCAGCTGAGGATTCCAAGGATGCAATGTGGTGCACCCCATTGCCGAGGATGGATGTGCACTGGATGCAGCAGGGCACCGGGTGACATTTGTTGGATTCTATCTGGCTAGGAAGCAATATACAACTTTTTCTTAAGTGGTTTTGCTCCATGGGTTGAAATTTGAGATTTAGAGCATGTTTTTTTAGCAGAATTTATGACTAAAATTTGAGAGGTTGGGGTTTTTTTGGACATAATGTGACGTCTTGTTTCCTGGCATTTGAAATGCTTGTTTCTTTCGTTAGAGTTTCAAATTTCATCCACTTAAAATACCTTTTGAAATTTTTGGAATTCCACTCTTTATATCATTTGTTGGAGTTTCAAATCCTCCATCAAAAAGAGGGATTTGGAATTCAACCTATGGGGACAACTTTTGGAGAACTTGAAATTCTCTTAGAAATGAATTCTTGAAATTCTGATAAAAAAACGGGTCGTTAGTGCATGTTTTTGCATAAAGAGGATTCTCCTCTCCGCAATTCTTCATACCCTATCCTTAGATATTAGTATGTGTGTATGATTCATCCATGGTATTGTATTTTGTTTGTAATGATATCCTAATAATAAGGTGAATATATATAAAATATTTTAACATAAATTAACATAGGGAGACACGTAAAAGGATGAACGAAGAATGACTTATATAAATATGAAATATGAAATGTATATATGTATGTATGTATGTGAGGGTATGTTTTTATTAATAAAAAATATAAAAAATAGTAAAAGTAGACCCAATAGTATATCACGTGGAGTTGAGTTGCAAATTTAAAAACTAAGTTATTATTTATAAAAATAACAATTTTTGGAAAAATAAGGGTTATGTGGACCCATCTTTTGGCAGGTTATAAAAACCTAAATTTTGACCAACCCGTATTCAATCTGGGTTGAGTTGGATGGGTCAAAGATGGTCTGATTAGAATCGGGTTAGTGGGTCGGGTCAAGTTTCTCTAGCCCTACTGTGGATAGAGCTAGTCCAACCATGGATTCCTCATGTATTGTAAACAAACCAACCCAAGTGTGAATGGAGGCAAACAAATGACCTTAATCCAAGAAATGTCCAACCAAAGACGGGGGCCCACTTGATAGCCCGAAATTCAAACAACACTGTTCCACGTGCCCAGTATATTGGAATTTTTATCTTTTTTTTTTAATGGGGAAACTGAAGACTCACCCAAGACGACAAAGGTATTGTAGGTGGACCACCAGACACAGACGGAAAAATAAATAAATAAATAAAAATAGGGGATTTTCTAAAGAGAAGATGTGATGTTCTTACTTTTTTTTTTTAGATTTTGTCCTTTTAAAAGAGAAGATGTGATGTTCTGACTTAGAATATGGTGTCCGTCTTTTTAAAAATAGGGGATTTTCTTGGAGATTTTATCCTTTTTGTATATACTCCCTAAGATTTATATAATTTGTAAATAAGCCCTGTGGTTTAAGTATTTGTAAATAGGGCTCTAGCTTTTCATTTTAATACCTTTCGTGACCCCAAAATCATTATTCCCAATATGAGACTTATGTTGAACATTATCCCCAAAAACATGAGACTTTTGTTGGAGATTTTGTCCTTTTTACAGAGAAGATGTGATGTTATGACTTGGAATATGGTGTCTGTCTTTCCAAAAAAAAAGGGGATTTTTTTGGAGATTTTGTCCTTTTTGTATATAACCCCCTAAGGTTTATATGATTTGTAAATAGGCCTTGTGGTTTAAGTATTTGTAAATAGGGCTCTAGCTTTTCATTTTAATACCTTTCATGTCCCCAAAATCATTATTCCCAATATGAGACTTATGTTGAACTTTTATAAAAATGATAGCTTTGCCCTTACACCCATTAAATAAAAGTAAGCATATTATTATTTATAAAAATACCATCATTTTATCCCAAGTCCCAACGATCTTTGTCAATAACTCTTTAATGCACATAGAGCCTAATCATGTATTTTGAAACTTTTATCAATTTAGCTGTGGGTCAAACATAGATTGAATTAATTATAACCAATTATAAGCACATGCGTTGATTGTCATTATGATCGATTTGGATTTAATGAAATAGGCCATGTATTGATAAAATAGATTTAGAGCGGACATAAATTCACTACAAGAAGTTGCACTTTTAGCGACGTTTTTAAAATTCGTCGGTAAAAGTTAACTTTTACCGACGTTATAATTTCGTCGGGAAAATGAGCACATTTTTTAGAGAAAAATCTTTAAAACTTTTGCCGACGTTTTAAAAACGTCGGGAAAATGCACATTCGCCGACGTTTTATAATAGAACGTCGGCAAAGATAATTTTTACCGACGTTTAATTTTCGTCGGTAAAATGAGAACTTTTTTCGTTTAAAAGGGAAAATTGTTTAAAACTTTTGCAGACGTTTTCTGAAACGTCGGTAAAAATTGACTTTGCCGACGTTTTTTTGGTTTTACCGACGTTATAATGTCGTCGGGAAAATTAGCACATTTTTACTTTTTAAAAGGAAAAAATTTTAAAACTTTTGCTGACGTTTTTAAAAACGTCGTGCATAGTGTATATTTGCCGACGTTTATTTTAACAACGTCGGCAAAAATTGAAGTCTGAACTTTTTAATGAAGATTTTACCGACGTTTTGGTACTTTTGGTGACGAAATGTTAACGTCGGTAAACGGGTTTTTTTCCCTCCCCCGCGCCAAAACCCCTTTTTTCCTCTCTTTTCCCTAACTCTCTTTTCACTCTTTTCTCTCACTCCCGCTACGATTTCCCTCCCTCTCTTTCTCTCACTCTCGCCCTCGGTCGATCTCTCCCTCGCTCGCTGTCTCTCCCGCCACCGGAAGTCGCGTGAATCGCCCCTTTTCCTCTCCAATCCCTCTTTTCCCTCACTCCGCGTGAATCGCCCAAATCTCCCTCCCTCTCCAGACCTCTGCCAGTCCCAGGCGCACGACCACAGCAGCAGCCCCCGGACGCCCGCAGAGCCTTCATCGTCCTCCTCGCGCCGCCGGACGCCACTCCTCCCTGCACCAGGTACACCCCTCCCTCTTCCTGCACTCCGCACACACTGCTCACCTCTCTCTCTCTCTCCCTCGTTCCCAATCTCTCCGTCTGCTCTCCTCCCTCCCTCCTTCTCTTCTTCTTCCTCCCCTCTCCCCTCTCTCCCTCTCTTCTCTTCTTCCTGCACTGTTCCTCTCCCTCTCCCCTGCTTCCTCCTCTGTGGCGCCCTGCGCACCACTCCCCCTCTCCCTTGGCTCTCTCTCTCTCTCTCTCTCTCTCTCTCTCTCTCTCTCTCCTTCTCTTTTCTTCTTCCTCCCCTGTTCCTCTCCTCTCGTCTGCAAAGCGCAGCAGGCGCAGCCGCTGCCGTTTCCTCCTCCTCTTCTTTCTTTCTTCCTTATCCTTCTCCCTCATCTCCCTTTCCTCTTTCTCATTCCACGCTCTCAGCAGTCCCCTCTCTCATGTTCTTCTCCCTTCGAGCCAAGGTCATCCTCTCCAGCCATCTGCTACGTCTTCTTACACGCTTTTTTTTTTAGGTTTCATAGATCGATTCTCTTGCATTCTGACATGGGTTTCTGGTATTTTCGGGTATTGATAAATGATAGTGATGATTGGCTGTGCTGGTAGTGGTCTTGTTTTAGTAGTTTATCCGATCTCAGTCTGAATAGAAATCTTTGGTTGTTTTTTTTTTTCCCCTTTTCCTGTGGTTTGGAGATTCTACTGAGTTGTTTTTATTCTCATGCTTTGCTAATTATTTCATACTGAGTTGATTTTTGCATTCTGACATGCTTTGCTTTGCTAAATCCCTATTTCAAATGGGGCTGGATCATATTTACCTACTTTACAGTTTGATTAATTTGTATTTGAGTTTGCAATTCATAATTTGAGATTTAGCATGTGCATATGAGATTTTAATGAGGTAGTTTCATTTGATTTGCTTCTCAATTTATATAGTTTGGAGTTTGAGTTTGTCAAGTGATATGAACTAATTCATCTATGCTCATTGCTAAGGCCCACGTCTAAAATCCCTTTTAGTATGGGGAACAAATCTTCTTAACTAGTTAAGAATTACCCTTCTATGGTAAATAAACCAAAATGCAAAAAAAAAAAAAAAAAAGCAATCATTTTATGGTGCCAAAATTCATGAAAGGACAAAACTCAATAAAAATTGAATGAGAAATTTCCATCTAACAACACCCAATTCATGAAAGGAACAACACCCATCAATCGTTTCCTTCATTTTCAAAGAAAAAACCAGCAGTCTGTTCCTTAATCACCCACTAACCCTGCAAAGGAAATACTCCATCAAAATCAAGAACTGAATAAAACCCACCAAAACATGAAAAAAAAAAAAAAAAAAAGGATGCTGATTGGAGCTACAGACGAAAAAATCGAGACTTTTGTTCATAAGATTCAGCCCATGTTTCTCATACAAACACCCATCTTTCCCATTTTTACCATTCCAAAAACACACATATTTCTTTAAAAAAAAAGTTGGGTATTGGGATTTCAACGAGAATAAGAAGAAGGATGTGAAGATTATTAGTTTACAGAGCTGGAGATCATCTTTTCTGCTGAGAAATCTAGGAGGGAGGAGCGGGTTTCTTCGGCCCATGTTAGAGTTTGACCCATTATAATGTGGTCTTGTTGCATCCATGGGCTTGGGTCCTCCTTGGACTGTATGTAACATCAAACCTATAGCTGTAGCCGTAACCCCTGTCTACTACTCCCCATGTATCATATCTCTATATATTTCCCAGTCCAGAAAATTGCATGTCCTGGCCAAATGGCCTTAATGCTAGTAGGTTTTATTATTGCAAGAACACCATCAACTCTCAGTAGGTGCATAGGACGACGTTGGTTCAGTTAATCAGTTCCCATCTTCCTAATCCTTACAAAAAAAAAAAAAAAGTCTTCAAGTCAAATGGTTATTGTAGTATGCGTGACATTCGGGCTGTTGAACCCTCTTGGTCATGCATGATCCTCTCTCCTCTGTTTTTTTTTTTTTTTCGACCCTGGTTAGGCTACAGTGGAGGAGTGATACTAACTCGAATACTCAGTGATCGTGCCTTGGGCATATGTGGGTGATGCCAACGCGCCCAACCATGTGCCTTTGAAAGTTGGCCCATTCATAAATTGCTGTCTTTGCATGACTGTTCACATTGCTCCTGGGACAGCATGATGAGGAATGGGAAAAACAAAGGCCAAAGCAAGAAATTAGACGGGCTGGATTGGTGATAAGGGTCTCCATTGGCTTAGGAGGCCCACTGGCTAATTACGATCAAGAGGTGAAAATTAAAGTTTAAAGCGTACGCTTTCAAACCTCTTTAAGATAATAAGAGCCTCCAAATAGATTTAGACTTGACAAACGGGGCGCCACGCCATTCCTATCTGTCCTTCTCCAAATTAGAAATCAGAAATCATTTCAGAAGCAAATGGCTGCAAATAAAATCAGTTTAATAAGCTCAAATATGCAGCTTCTGCTAACTAACAAAAACATTTACCATTTGTATAAAAGAAAAGGCATCTATCATTTACACATTCACACTCCAATGGAAATCCCAGAGCCCCGGTGCCTTCTTAGATAGTACAGGTAATCTAGGTGTTTTATGAAATCAAGATTGTTGAATACAGGGCTACAAGAAAGAGAGATCAGTTTCTGCATTCTGGGTGTTGATGTAGCAATAAAAATCAAGGAGTGGATGGTAATAAGTGTGGGACAGCTTTTCTAAGCATGAATATATTTGTGATATTAGTTAGCAAAAGGATCCCAGCATCTAGAGATTGCCAAACACTTTATCTTCAGTGCTTTCCATACTATATTAGAGGTTAGTTTTGGATTTACTTTTTTATTTTCTTGGGGTTTCTTCCTAATAATGATCGAATTTAAGCTTATAAAAGTAATATAGGTGCAGGATGTGTATACCAGTTAGGGTTGTGAAACCGTTAATACAGGTAGTTTGATTGAGTGTCTTTTTTTTCAGAAAGGTAATTGCTGGTTTGCTACAGATAAAACCAGTGCAGTCGGTTCAAAAATGCAGTTTAACAAGTTCAACAAGTGCAGTTTGACCGTATTTTTCCCTAACTGGTTCAGTTTGTAGTCATGCATTTTTCAATTTCCAGTCACCCAATGTGCAGTTCAACAAATTTATAAAGTGGTTGATGAGAAATAGTCATGAAAAAATAACATGTTTAAACATTTACTTCCCTTTGACAAGTAGTTTTAGCCCCTGCACGCAAATTATAAGCTGGTCCTCCAAATTTCTGTCCTTGACCATTCGCTCCTCTTCCTTTGTTAGATAAAATTCACTTTCTTATCAGTTGCTGTGAAAATCAATAAGATAGAGACAAACAACCCCAGAAGATGACATAAAACATGTAAATTAGTTCTTGACTTTTTTCTCCCATTAAGCACATGATAATTACCAATTAAGAATGAATCTCTTAAACCTTTTAACACGCATCAATTTGGTCTCCATTCCTTGTTTTTGAACTTTTCTGGCCCGTTTGGTAATTTTATTAATATAATCGAGTGAAGTCAAGTCAAGTTAAACATCCTATCAAAAGCATTTTTTACCGAAAGTCCCTCCATCTTTTAAAAAAAAAAAGTCAAAAAGCAACTAATTTACTCACTAAAAGACAAAAAAATTCAATTTCCCCATACAAAAAGTAAAAAATATTCCATTTCAAACAACTAAAAACAAAATATTATTATAACTCACTTATATTTTATTCATTCTTTTCATTTCACTTCACTCCATTTTATTTTTAAAGTAAATTATCAAACGGGCCTGAAGAATCGATTCTTCATTAAATTGTTTTTCTTTTCCTAAATTTGGGTCATTAGTTAAGTCATTGTCCATAGTACTTCATCCAAGGTCTTGGCTATTCTTAGGTAGGGTAAGGGCTTTGGTATTGGAAGCGCCCCAAAGATTCCAAAAGATTATGAGGGCGTTGGCTCAACCTAAGCATGGCCCGTATGATACAATGGAATTTAAGTTGGGACATGCATGCTAACGTTCATCAAACTCAGCTCGAATATGACGGATCTTACATTATAGTCATTCATAAAACTGTGTAATTTGATAGATTATGACGGATCTTACATTAAAGTCATTCATATGCATCTCATTTCATTTATGTTGATGTTGCGATGTTTTGTTTGATAGATTATAATTACTTGTGATTAGGTCAGATATGGACAGGAGTTGGATATTACATTATAGGAACCGATTTAGTGCGGAGTACATAGCTGGGGTGAACTCATTTCTTGATTTTGCGAAGGCGAATTCGGGCGGGACAGTGTTGATTAATTGCCCGTGTAACGATTGTTGTAACCATCGGAAGCAGGACTATGTAACCGTGAGAAGTCATCTGCACATTAAAGGAATGATGGTCCATTACCTACGGTGGATATATCACGGGGAACCGGCTGTTCAACCTGATGATTCGGATGAGAGCGAGGATGAATCAGAAGAGAATCGTGATGAATATAATGAGTTGATAGATGATCATCGTAGGGGAACTTACTTGGAGGAAGATACTCAAGAGATGGATGATGTGCATGATTTTGAAAATTTGTTGAATGCTTCTCAGCGAGGCCTTTACCCAGGATGCAAAAGCTCAGATACTCTGTTATCGTTTGTCATCAAGATACTGCACGTGAAGGTAGAAAGTGGATGTAGCAATAAGTCGTTTAACAAGGTTCTGCAAATTTTTAAGGACTTCTTACCCGAAGGTCATGTGGTGCCAGCATCAATTTACGAGGCGAAGAAATTATTACGTGACTTGGGCATGGGATACAAGAACATAGATGCCTGCAAAAACAATTGTGTGTTGTATTGGAAGGAGAATGCTCAATTGGATAAATGTCCAGAATGTGAAGAGCCTAGGTACAAGATCAATGATGGCAAGCGAAAGAAGATCCCTCACAAGGTGCTCCGTTACTTCCCATTGACATCGAGGTTACACAGATTGTATATGTCAAGGAAGACAGCCACAGAGATGAGATGGCACAGTGATAAGCGCGTTGACGATGGGATAGCGCGGCATCCGGCTGATTCAGTGGAATGGAGAGAATTTGATAAGAAATATCCAGAGTTTGCCCAGGAGACACGTAATGTGAGGTTGGGGTTAGCCACCGATGGATTCAATCCTTTCGGTAACATGAGCACCTCTTATAGCATGTGGCCTGTCGTACTTATGCCCTATAATTTGCCACCATGGATGTGCATGAAGGAGCCTTTCATGATGATGTCATTACTTATTCCAGGACCAAGCTCACCGGGTAACGATATCGATGTATATCTGAGGCCCTTGGTTGATGAGTTGAAGGAGTTGTGGGATCATGGTGTATTGACTTATGATGCCTCCACTAAACAAACATTTCAAATGCATGCGGCTGTGATGTGGACGATAAATGACTTTCCTGCATATGGTAACTTGTCTGGGTGGAGTACAAAAGGTTATAACGCATGCCCCTTGTGTAACGACATCTCGTTAGGGGTGAGGTTGAAAGATAAGATTGGGTACATTGGCCATCGAAAATACTTGGAACTAAACCACCAATGGCGTAGAAGCAAGGCCTTCAACGGTCAGCCTGAGCGTAAAAAGAGGTCTTTGGATCTACCAGGGCAAAAGGTATTAGACCAGCTAGAAGAACTACCGCCGGTCCGGTTTGGCAAGAATAACAAAAGAACGCGTGACGCTGCAGAACTGAATTGGACAAAGAAAAGCATCCTATTTGAATGGCCCTACTGGAAGTGCAAAAAACTCCGACACAACCTTGATCCTATGCACATTGAGAAGAACATCTGTGTAGCCTTGGTTGGAACAATTTTGGGCATAAAGGGCAAAAACAAGGACACCGAGAAAGCGCGTAAGGATTTGAAAAATATGGGCACCAGGCCAGAGTTGCATCTAGTGGAGAGGGGCGATGGATCCAGCTTGAAGCCGCATGCCTCTTACACTCTGGCACTAAAACACAGAGATGGATTTTATGAATTCTTAAAGTCGATCAAATACCCAGACGGCTATGCCGCGAACCTCTCGAGGTGTGTAACCTCGAAAAATGATAAATTGGCTGGTTTAAAGAGCCATGATTGCCACGTTCTTATCCAACGGATCCTTCCTATTGGCATGCGTGGCTTTCTGAATAAGGATATCTGTACAACATTGTTTGAGCTAGGCAGCTTTTTCCAAGATCTCTGCTCGAAAACACAGAGACACGATGTTTTGGAAAAATCGGAGGAGCAGATAGTTTTAATATTGTGCAAGCTTGAGAGGATTTTTCCTCCTGCTTTCTTCGATGTGATGGTTCATCTATCGGTTCACTTGCCACGCGAGGCCATCCTTGGTGGACCGGTGCAATATCGGTGGATGTAACCGATAGAAAGGTAATAGTTGATGACAGTTGATTAATCATTTATATATTAGTGCAATTGCCTTGCATTGAAAATCGTAATAGTTGTCATTTGTTGTTTAAAAGGTTTTTAAAGACCCTAAAGGGGTACGTTAGCAACAGAGCACGGCCTGAAGGTTTGATCGCCGAGGCTTACATTGTCAAAGAGTGTCTCACTTTTTGCTCAATGTATTTAAGGCAGACTGATCGACCAGAGCGTTATGATGATGGTGGCGAACGTGGTGTGGGGATGTCGGTCTTCACACAAACTGCCCGTCCCATCGGGCTGATGCCAAGGGCACATGATCCTTCTCAAAGAGAGCGTGACATGGCTCATTGGTTTGTGCTGAATAATTGCCCCGAAGTGGAGCCGTATCTACAGTATGTGCTTCAATCTAGCCATATTTATGTTTTGCTTGTTAACTCATTTATTCATTCTCTATTCGTACTTATTCATTAAAAGCTATCTTGAGTAGGGAACACAGGAATTTAGTTCAAGACCAAAGAGGTGGAGACGTCGGGCAGATACAACGAAAAGAATTTGCAGAATGGTTCAAACAACGTGTAAGACATAAAATATTATCATTTTAATAACTTGATATTATTTGAGTATAAGCTTCAAATAACATTAGTCTAATACATTTGTCTTAATATGCTTATGTAGATGAATCAATTGCGAACTATAGGGTCACCAGAAGCTTTTGATGAGATGTGGTCATTAGCAAATGGCCCTAGATCCCTAGTGAATCTTTACCAGGGGTGTGATTGCAATTGCGTCCGATACCACACTATAGACCGTGAGAAATGCCGTAGGAGCCAGAGTAGCGGCTTGGTCGTTGAAGGGGAATATGAAGGGGTGAAACATGACTACTATGGCTACATCTGCAAAGTCTGGGAATTGTCCTATCGGCACGGGGGTAAGGTGGTCTTATTTGAATGTGAATGGTACAACACTAGTACCAAGCACAAGATAAACATCGAAGACCATTTTACAAGCATTGATATCACGGGTCGGTGGTGTAAGGATGATCCATTTGTCCTACCAAGTCAGGTGAAACAAGTCTTCTACGTCAATGACACCAGCAGAGGAAAAAATTGGAGAGTTGTAGAACGGGTCAAGACTCGGGGAGTATGGGATGTACCCGCTAAGCGGGATGACGACGGTGATGATGATGATGTGCCGGTTGATGCATTTCAGTAGGACGAAACGGCATTTGTTGTCCCAGTCCTCGTCGATGGTACTAGTGACCAATACTCTAGGGATGATATAGATCCTGAGATCGTTCTCAGTGATGAGTCAGCATCAGAGGATGGCCAAGACGAGGATGAAACGCTGGCGGAATACGAAGATGATGAAGAGAATGATGGTCATAGTCAGGAAGATGATGACATGGAATATGACATGTAGTGTTTACTTTTAATTTGCACATGTAACGATTAAGTAAATTAATAAAGAACTTTTCTTATAAAAAGTATGCTTAATTTCATTCGATTGTTATATATGTTGTGTGCCATGTTATTACCTAGCTTGTTATATTATGTTCATGTTTGATTTATCCGTTGTTGCTTTCCTTTAAATTAAAATTGAAACGATTCAATTTTTCAACTCTAACACAGAACATATGAATACACCTCTCAAATACTGTCGTGGCAAAGACTCTCAACGTGTTAGGGAATGGACAAATGAGTTTGAACATAAATCATTTGAAAATGAAACTCCAATAGCAAAGTATGGTTCCCGCAAAATTCAACTGGCTCAGTGGCTGAGACTGTGTGGCAATTTCATCCCTGAAAGTTATATAATGATAAAAGTTGCTGAAACATTGCCACGGGCTTGGGATGCTGCAAAGATGAGGATATTTGAAGTCTTACGACCATGGCATGCAGTGGAGTTCGTCGACCTATTACAGTCATTTGAAAAATGTATTCATCCCTTATGGATACAGTTCCGGAGAGAGAAAATGGTTGAAGGAATATCTGTTAGAGAACATTTGCTAAACAAGGAGCAATTGTTTTACGATCTCAAAAGAAGAGGATTTGAACCAAATATTGCAGATCTGGTGTGTTCAATAGTAAGCACTCTACCACCTCCTTGGCCAGTACAAGAAATTCATGCTAAGCTCAAGATTAATTTCCTAGACTTGAGGGAATTAGGAGAAATGCTAGAAGAGATCGAGGTCGACATTAAATTTCAGGTTGTGCACATGTAACGATTAAGTAAATTAATAAATATCTTTTCTTACATAATGACATGGTCACTTTGCTTATATTCACGTTGCGAATATTATTTATTGTTGTTAATAATTATTTATTTTCCTTGTCACTTTGCTTTAAGCCAGATTGCAGATATGCCTCGGGAAAATAGGGCGAAACGTGCTCGGCAGGTCGCAGCTGCACTCGGGTTAGCTCCTGTGGAGAGCACACGAGAGCCCTCGACGCAGCCTACGCCAGCTGCACTCGATGTTACACGGGCTGGAGGATCAGGGACCACCCCTGAATCGGCAGCCCCCCAGCCTCTGCCGATTCAGCCCTTGATAGAGCAGCCCTTGTCGACCCAGGCCAGCCGTCCCAGCCTCCCGCGAGTCCTCATACGATCGGGAGCAGCGTCGGTGAGAAAATTGGAAAACCTTTTAAACTGTATAATGGTTCCTCTCAGTTTATATTTGTGCTCTTTAACTTCTTTTCTTCTGATTTGATCACCTCAATTATCATTTGTGCTCACTAACTCATTTAGCATTGTCGTCTTAACAGCATCAGCCTCAGCTTCGGGTGCTCCGAGCCGCGTAAGGGGTGTCACGCGGGGGAAGAATGCGACGAAGCTGAGGAGACAACTGGGTCATAACATCCCAGTCCCGATCCCCAGCTCCAATCATAGGCCAGAGGGGGAACATGCCCCATCACTGGCTAACCATCTTGGGTTAGCCATTAGAGAGGTTGCCCCAGTCAGGCCTCATGGCTGGAAGAAGCTTGACTCCGGGATCAAGCTTGCCGTCATCGCTGCAGTTAAGGTAAACTGAAACGATAAACATCAACCAAAGTTGTTACAGTTGTGCTCCTCATTACAATATCTGATTATATTTTGTTATTACTAGTGACTAATATGGTTATCCCCTAATTGCAGCAACTCTTTGAGATCGGGGATTACGAGGGTGATATGCAGCTTAGGGCGGACATTGACCGCCAATGCGGGATCTTGTATAGGGGTTGGAAGTATGAGCTGCATACTCACTATCTCGAGCTCTTGGAGCAGGGGGTTCCCCGACCCCAGGACCACCCGGCAGAGGGTTGTACTTTAGCTAACTGGCAGCAGATGATCTCGCAGTGCTGGGAATCACCAGCCTGGAAGGTGACCTTGGGATGTTATCTACAACGACTAATTATATTCCAATGTAATTCTATTAGTAACGATTTTATAAATGACTGCTATTGTATTATTGTTTTTCTATGTAGGCAAAGTCAAAGAAAGCGCAAGAGAGTCGAGCTCAGTTGCCATACAATCATACGAGTGGCTCCCGGTCATTTGCCTCGAGGATGTCTCTGATGGTACTGATTATATTCATATGAAGAACTTTATTAAGTTTATTGCTTTCTAAATATGTTGCAGGGTTCATATCTAATATAAAGCTTTTTCAAATGATAGGCGGCACAGAATGCCGGTCAAGCGCCGCCCATTACTCAGTTCTTCCGCGACACCCACTACAGACGATCTTGTAATGAGTGGGTAAATGAGGTGGCGCAGCAGAGACATGTACGTTTCCTAATAAATGGTTTATAATTGCATAATGTCATAGAAGTATTCTAAATCCTTTATTGATTTAAATGGCAGGAGGCCTTGGTGCAGCGGACCGAGGAGCAGTCGCAGCCCTCTGTCACCACTCCGATGACTGAGGAGCAGATTGCTGCTGATGTGCTTGGGAAGAGGTCGGGCTACGTAAAGGGGTATGAGATATACTCAAGGACCTCTTCCTCTTCCACACAGTCTCGGGCACTGGACCCTGAGGTGGTCGCCCTGCGCGAGCAGCTAGCCGACCAGGCTGAGCAGGGCAGGAGGCAGGCTGAGCAGCTAGCTGAGCAGGACCGGAGGCAGGCTGAGCAGGACCGGAGGACACGCCAGCTTGAGGCCTTTGTTCAAAGGCTGGCAGCTGTAGCAGGAATAGATCCGGCCGCCTTTCTTGACACCACGGGGGGGACCACATCTGCTGGGGATGGCACGGCTCCTGGAGGATTATGATGCGACTCTTTGGTTAGTAGAATACTCCATTGAAATTTGCACATAATAACTAGTCGAAATTTACAAACACTGAAAATGTAGTATTTGAACAAATTGTCACTATCATGGTTAATTGTGGAACATGAGAAATCCTTGGCTATTAAATTCTCAGTGAGGATTTTCCATTTTCAATGGCAGTGGGGAATCAATCTTTAGATTTACAGATTCCTCAGTAGTTACCAAACGTGCCATTAGGGCCATTAACTTGAACAGGAAAAGTTTTCCACATTGACTCATTTATTTCTGCACAGTTGACCACTTGAACCCCAGGTCTTTTGATGCTCCAAATAAAAATACAAACCATATCAACTGATGAGATGGCTACAGATACACCGGTTAGAAGCACATGTCCAAGGAGGGGGTGCTAATGTGCAGCATTTACTGAGTTAGAGGATGCAGGCAATCCAACTTTATACAATTAGCTTGTAGACCTCTCACCTTGCCCTCCTCTGGGCAGCTCCACTTTTTAGCTAGTAAAGTCATGGCAAGGATAAAGTGATTTCTTTTTGCTATATCACCACCTCATGTTTTTGATATCTGAAACCTAGTCCCTCTATTGTAACAGGGCCTGTTTACAAAGAGTCCTCCATTGCCATGAAATTTTGCATTTCCTCTGTCCTACAACAGGGCATGTGTGGCTTACTATTTGGGCATGTTCTGTATATTTTAATGGATCCAGGTCTTCTATGGCCTCCACAATAGAAGTTTCTCTGTTGAGTTTATTTCAAAAGTTGGTCAACTGGTCAAAGTTTGTTGAATCTATTGGCTTTTTATATGTTCATAAAAAATCACGTTTCAAATTGGGTGCACTGATGACTTAATCTGAATCTCTCTTCCTTTTGAATAACTAAATTTGAAATCCCAATTGTATGTGATATGCCAGTACATTCAAACAAATTGAAGCTGCAGAGGCAAGATCTAGTTCCATATTAGTGTTTCAGATTATCCATAGGGAAATCCCACCACAAGTAAATGCCCAATAGGAGTTTATTCTATTTTCTCTGTTGTGTTTTTTTTTTTTTTTTTTTTTCTTTTGATAAGATCAAACTTCAAATAACCAATCAGAATCTAGGCCAAAAAACAACTAATGATAGAAGCATCCAAACATTTGACTTTTAACTTTATTAAATTGTGATTTTTTTATTTTTTTTTAACTTGACTTGACTTGACTTGGGATTGACTCACTGCCTCCACCAATTTCAAATAATGATGAAAAAGAAGTGAAGGGAGGGAGTGGGGTGGGTTTGGTCATCTAAACCTTTAATGTAAGAGATAAGAAAGATACTAAAAAAATTTAAGAAATGGTGAACATGTATATAGTGCAATCAACCCTCTTAGGGTTTGGTGGTGAGACATACAAATCTCTAATCAATAATACAACAACTAAAAATGTATGTGACATTATGAACCAATTAAAGGTGAACAGACTTAAGGCAAATAGGATACAACAGAGCCTTTGAATTTTCTTCTGGATTGCTATAAACTTCAGTGGAACTAATTATTGTGAAAAGTTCTACAAAGTTAACCACGAACTGGATGGTCTAGATGTATTGTTAGAGTGAAGCTGTTTGGTTCATATCCTGCTCCATGGTTAGACAACTTCGCCTCTTAAGTCTGATTGTACCTGTGTGGGGGCCCATTTCGTGAACCAGTTTCTCTTGGTCTCGGCTAGGGTTTCTCTTGGTCTCGGCTAGAGTGTGCTCGGTTAGCTACTGTATGGGGGACCACGTCCCTTGATCTCGGCTACGATCCGATCCATATCGGTCTCGGCACTACGTGCTGGTCTCGGCCAAACAGAATTCAGTTCGGCCGCGCATACCGTTCAGTCTCGGCAACGCGAGCTCGGCAATGCAGTACTGCGCTTGCAGCTAACAGCCACGGCCCTCTCGTGGCTAGGCCCAAGGAAGGGATCTGATGGGACTTCAGCCACCACCAGATCAGGGCAAGATCAAGCCCAATGTGACTGGCATTAAATGCATTATGGGCTGATCGGACCCACATTAAGTGCAAAGAGGGCTATGATGGACTTTCATTAATGACTTTGTGGGCTGATGTGACCCAGGTCACATCACCAAGCCCACTGGCACTCACCCCAGACTGTCCCATATATAAGGCACGAGCCAAAGGGAGCAAGGGGTAAGCATTCTCACCTGGACACTCAGTCTTTCTTCTTTCTTCTTCTTCTTCTCCGATCCATTGCTGACTTAAGCATCGGAGAGCCCTGCGCTGCCCATAGCCAGGGTCCTCTGACCTTTGTCTTTCTCCTCTTTCAGGCTCAGGTCGTCGCAGTTATCTCCTCCATGCATTGAGTAAGTCCTAAGAGGCATCCTGATCTTGTGAGTATTATTATTTCTGCACTTACATTTGGCGCCGTCTGTGGGAACGATTTCTATAATCTTTCCTATTCCTATTCCTAAATACCATGACGAGGAGAACTGCGAAAAGCGGAGAGACTTCCAAGACAAAGCATGCAGGACCGCCCCCTGACAAGCAGAGGGCTGGGAAGCAAGTAGTCGCAGAGGACGATGCTGAACGCGCTCTCATCCGGATCAACGTCCAGCAGCGTGACCTCCGTACAGAGTCCGCTCCCGGGAGGGGAGACGCCCAGCAGCCTGCAGGTCTCCTGACAGGGCGAGACCAGCGGGATAAGTCCCCAGTGGTCGATGGACCACGCCCTTCAGGTCAGGAAGGACACGTCGAGGACGTCGAGGATGAAGAGGATGATGACTACAACCCTGGCGACAGCTTGAACTCCACCCTTCGGGAGATTAAAGCACAGAACGAGGCCCTCAGGGAAAAGGATGCTCTAATCCGCCAGCTCCAGCAGCAGCTGGAGAAAGCTGCGGGCTCAGCAAGGCAGCAGCAGCGGACTCATAGGGAGCAGTCCCAGCAGCAACGGTCTCGACAGCAGCAGCGGACTCGTCAGGAGCAGTCCCAGCAGCAGCGGACTCGTCAAGAGCGATCCCAGCGACAACATGAGGAGAGGGTTACTCGTGTTACGCGCATCTCTTCCTCAAAGGAGGATCTGAGGGACCACTTGAACAGGAAAAGGGACGACCGAACCCGAGATGAAGGCTCAAGCACCAGCCGTAGCTATTCCAGGAAGGCGTCCGAAACCATTCCGGAGAACATGTACCGTGACCAGGAATGGCTGGACGCACACATAAGGGAAACGGTCCAGCGCAACCTGGAGGTAGCCGGCTTCGGCCGAGACCAAAAGGATGCTTGCTGTAACCCCGTTGATCTCGGTGCGTCTCCTTTCTCCCAAGACATCAAGAGGTACCCCTTACCGAAGAAGTTCACCGTACCAAGATTCGTCACCTATGATGGGGTCTCGGATCCAGCTACGCATCTCAGGCACTTCTCCCAGAGGATGTCTGTCTGGGGAGATGAGGGTCACCTGAACTGTAGAGTTTTTTCTTCCAGTCTGGGTGACCTCCCCCTGAAGTGGTTCTGTGCACTACCGGAGGGGTCCATTTCGAGCTGGCAGCAGCTCCAGCAGTCCTTCTTGAAGAAGTTCCAGGCCTACAGAGTCCTTCCGAAGACAGATGCAGACATCATGGCCTTGAAGATGAAGCAGGGAGAGAACGTCACCCAGTTCGCCAAGCGGTTCTGGGCGGTCTACAGTCAGATAGAGAGCTCCAAGGACGAGGTTGCCGTCTTCGCATTCCAGAATGCCTTGCTGCCAGACAGCGATCTCCGCAAGGACTTGGCTAGGAACCCGGTGTCTTCCATAGCAGCGCTCATGTCCATCGCCAACCGGTACATTGCCCAAGAAGATGACCAGATCCGCGCTCGGGAAAACCATGGAACCGCGCTGAAAGACCGGGGTGGGAGGACATCCAAGCAAGACGGGGGACCGTCTCGGAGGAGTGAACCTCGGAGAGAGGAGCGGCGGAGAGATGAGCCAAACAGGCGTTGGGCGCCCACCAGCTCGGCAAGGCCTCATGCGTTCGTCTCGGAAAGAAACAAGCGACCCAGGCTGATAGAGGACGCATTCCAGGCGGTCAACACGGTCTTTAAGGAGCCCATCCACAGGATCATGTATAAGATCAAGAAAAGACCGTACTTCAGTTGGCCAGAGCCCATGCATGGCGACCCGTCCACCCGAGATCAGACGAAATTCTGTTCCTATCACAAGGAGGGCGGCCATAAGACTGAAGATTGCAGGATACTGCGGTCGCATTTAGAGAAGCTTGTCCAGGATGGACACTTACAAGAATTTGTCAGAAGAGAAGCCAGGGCCGACACCCGAGCCCCGCGCCGAGAAGAGGGGGGTCATGACAGCGACGGGTCTGAGAAGATCATCAACGTCATCCATTTGGCGCCCCCGCCCAAGGGGAGTAACCAAGCACGTGCCGAAGCCAGGAAAGCCTCTCACGGCAAACATGTCATGGCCGCCGAACTCAGTTCAGCACCGAAAAGGGCTCGGAGGGAGCGTCCCGAGATCAGGTTTACTGATGCAGATCTAGAAGGGGTGCAGCTCCCCCACAACGACCCCCTGATCGTGACTCTGAAGTTCGATTGCTCTAAGCAGGGCGTGAAGAATTGCACTGTGAAGAAAGTCCTTGTTGACCCCGGCAGTTCATCCGAGGTCCTTTATTTCGACAGCTTTCGAAGGATGGGACTGACGGAGAAAGATCTGCAGGAGGCTCGAGTTCCCCTTATCGGCTTCAGCGCCAAACCTGTTTATCCTAAGGGGAAAGTGACATTCAAGGTCGAGATCGGTGGCGCATCTGTCATGGCAACCTTCATGGTGATCGACGCACCCTCGCCCTACAATGCTATAATGGGCAGGTCTTGGCTCCATAGCCTGGAAGCAGTCCCTTCCACCCTCCACCAGAGGCTGAAGTTTCCGTGGGAAGGAGAGAGCGGCCGAATTAAGATCATCACGGTCAGAGGAGATCAGCAGGCAGCTAAGCTGTGCTTGACAGCTGTGGTACCTGGGGAGCAAGAGCCCAAGGAGGTCAATGTGGCCGAGATGGAGAAGAACCTGGAGCAGGGGCTGGATGAGCTCGGCCAAGATCCGGGCAGGAAGAGCGTCGAGGAATTGACCGAAGTCCGGATCGACCAGAAGGACCCGGATCGGTTCTTTCTACTCGGCAGCCAGCTTGGAGAGCCGGAAAGGTCCGAACTGGCCCAGTTCCTGATGCAGAACAGAGATGCCTTCGCCTGGACGCCTCAGGAGATGCCTGGCGTCGACCCCGAGGTAATGTGTCACAAACTAAATGTTGACCCTAACCACAAACCTGTGATGCAGAAGGCACGGAGGACTGGGGTCCCGCAGACCGAAGCCGTCGTCGAGGAAGTGGATAAGCTACTTCAGGCCGGCGCTATCAGAGAAGTTCAGTACCCGAAGTGGCTAGCCAACCCGGTGGTCGTCAAGAAGAAGACTGGCAAGTGGAGGGTGTGCGTCGATTTTACTGACCTCAACAAGGCCTGTCCCAAGGACAGCTTCCCCTTGCCAAAGATCGACCAGCTGATCGACGCCACGGCCGGGCATGACAGAATGAGCTTCCTTGATGCCTACCGCGGCTATCACCAGATCCCACTGTTTGGGCCAGATGAAGAGAAGACAGCGTTTATCACGCCCAGGGGAACCTACTGTTATAAGGTGATGCCGTTTGGGCTGAAGAATGCAGGGGCCACCTACCAGAGACTTGTCACCAAGATGTTTCACGATCAGCTCGGCAAAACCGTGGAGGTTTACATCGATGACATGGTGGTCAAGTCCAAGCAGGCGCGGGATCATCTGTCAGACTTGGCCGAGATCTTCGCCACTCTAAAGAAGTTCCGGCTGAAGCTTAACGCCTCGAAGTGCGCCTTCGGTGTTGGCTCCGGCAAGTTTTTGGGCAGCTTGGTTACACGCAGAGGCATTGAGGCAGACCCAGATCAGATCTCGGCTATCCTCAGAGTGCAGAGTCCAACTTCGGTCAAGGAGGTCCAGAAGCTTACAGGAATGGCCGCGGCACTGAATCGCTTCATCAGCAAATCTTCAGATAAGTGCCGACCTTTCTTTCATCTTCTTAGAAAAAATTCTAAATTCCAATGGACCCCAGAATGTGACCACGCCTTGCAGCAGCTCAAGGCTTACCTTTCATCACCACCGTTGTTGTCAACCCCGACCCACGAGGAGACCCTGTATTTATACTTAGCGGTCTCGGATCATGCGGTCAGCTCGGTCCTCATCCGAGAAGAGGACAAGGTTCAGAAATCGGTATATTATACGAGCAAGACCCTTATTGATGCCGAGACCAGGTATCTGCCTCTGGAGAAGCTCGCCTTGGCGCTCGTTAGCGCCTCGCGAAAGCTCTCCCATTACTTTCAAACCCATTCTATTGTGGTTGTTACGGAGCACCCACTCCAATCTGTTTTCAAGAAGGCTGACTTTTCAGGAAGAATCTCCCGATGGGCTGTCGAACTAGGGCAGTATGAGATTCAGTATCAGCCACGAACAGCAATAAAAGCCCAGGTTCTGGCAGATTTCCTCGCCGAGTTTGATTCAAGTTCGGCACCAACCCAGCTCGGCACCGAACTGGGGGGCGAGGAGCATGGGGCTCCCACGAGTTCTGAACAATCACCATCTCAAGCCGAGACCCCAGTTTGGAAAATCTTCGTCGACGGATCTTCCACCTCGAGAAGAGCCGGAGCAGGAGTTGTTCTCCAATCGCCAGAAGGACTGGTCATCGAGCAGGCTCTGACCCTGGACTTCAAGGCGTCAAACAATGAAGCTGAGTACGAAGCCCTTTTAGCCGGACTTAACAGTGCCAATATCCTCGGAGCTCAACAGCTGGTGGTCTTCAGTGATTCACAGTTGGTGACAAACCAGCTGACTGGGGACTATCAGGCTCGCGACGACCGGATGGCCGCGTACTTGGCCCTGGCTAAGAAGCTGCTGGCACAATTTCAGTCGGCCGAAGTCAGGCAGATCGGCAGAGAAGCGAACTCTCACGCAGACGCCTTGGCTAACTTGGCCAGTGCTGTTGAGGCAGGGAAAAAGAGGAGCGTCGAAGTCGGATCGCTAGCTGCGCCCAGCATTGAGCTCCGTTCACCTCGGGAAGTGTTATGCATCGGTCTCGGTCCGAGCTGGATGGACCCTATTATCACCTACCTGAAGGACGACAGACTTCCCGAGGACAGTGGTGAGGCCCACCGGGTCAGACTCAAGGCAGCTCGGTTTTGGCTATCTCCCGAAGTCAAGCTCTACAGGAAATCGTTCTCGGGACCGTACCTCCAGTGCGTCCATCCAAGTAAGGTCGAGGACCTCCTTTTCGAGATACACGAAGGAATCTGCGGGAGCCATATCGGAGGAAGATCCCTATCTTACCGAGCCATCAGCCAGGGTTACTGGTGGCCGTATATGCAGAAAGATGCGCAGGTATATGCGAAGAAGTGCGAGAAGTGCCAGAAGTTCTCACACTCTCTCCATCAGCCCGCGCAGGATCTCAGCCCGCTCTCTAGCCCGTGGCCATTCGCCCAGTGGGGGCTCGACATAGTGGGCCCGCTCCACCGAACCCCAGGGAACAAGAGATGGCTTATTGTGGCGACAGATTACTTCACCAAATGGATCGAAGCAGAGCCACTTTCATCCATCACAGAGCGAGACTCCAAGAATTTTGTGTGGAAGAATGTCGTCACAAGGTTTGGCATTCCCAGAGCGCTGGTTTCGGACAACGGAACTCAGTTCGACTCTAAACTCTTCAAGACCTTCTGCCAGGATCTCGGCATCCGAAACCATTACTCCACGCCAGCTTACCCACAGAGTAACGGCCAGGCCGAGATCTCCAACAAGGTGATCCTCGATGGGCTCAAGAAGCGGCTGGACCAAGCGAAGGGGAGATGGGTGGAAGAACTGCCGAGCGTCCTGTGGGCTTACAGGACCACTCCAAGGCGTTCCACTTCGGCTACCCCCTTCTCGCTCGCCTACGGGATGGAAGCAGTCATCCCTTTGGAGATCGGCCTCCCCACTCTGAGGTCCGAACTCTTTGACCAAGGACAGAACGAGACTAACTTGGCCAGGGAACTGGATTTGGCAGACGAAAGAAGAGAAGCGGCGGCAGTCAGACTGGCCGTCTACCAGCAGCGGCTAGCCAGGGGCTATAACCAGAACGTCAGAGAAAGGAAGTTCTGCGTGGGGGAACTGGTTCTCAAGAAAACGCTCCCAGCCGACAGGGATCCGAATCAAGGGAAGCTAGCGCCGAATTGGCATGGTCCGTTTAAGGTCACTTCCATTGCTGGACGGTCGGCTTATCGGCTCGAAGACATGGAGGGACGTCCGCTACCGAGACCATGGAACGCCTCACACCTCAAAAAATTCTATTTTTAGTCTCTGTACTTGTACAACGCTTCTGGATTCAATGAAACTACAGTTCTCCACAATTTGTAGCAATCTGGCGTCCTGACAGTGACAATGGTGCGAAGTTGGAAGACCGTCTAAGGCCGGCACTCAGCCACCTAGACGAGTATCCGCCACGGCCCATATCTAAGGTTGGCACTCAGCCTCCTAGATGAGTTGCCGAAACGGCCCATGTCTAAGGTTGGCACTCAGCCACCTAGACGAGCTGCCGAAACGGACCATGTCTAAGGCCGGCACTCAGCCACCTAGACGAGTATCCGCCACGGCCCATATCTAAGGTTGGCACTCAGCCTCCTAGATGAGTTGCCGAAACGGCCCATGTCTAAGGTTGGCACTCAGCCACCTAGACGAGCTGCCGAAACGGACCATGTCTAAGGCCGGCACTCAGCCACCTAGACGAGTATCCGCCACGGCCCATATCTAAGGTTGGCACTCAGCCTCCTAGATGAGTTGCCGAAACGGCCCATGTCTAAGGTTGGCACTCAGCCACCTAGACGAGCTGCCGAAACGGACCATGTCTAAGGTGGGCACTCAGCCACCTAGACGAGTTTCCGTCACGGCCCATATCTAAGGTTGGCACTCAGCCACCTAGATGAGTTGCCGAAACGGCCCATGTCTAAGGTTGGCACTCAGCCACCTAGACGAGCTGCCGAAACGGACCATGTCTAAGGTCGGCACTCAGCCACCTAGACGAGTTTCCGTCACGGCCCATATCTAAGGTTGGCACTCAGCCTCCTAGATGAGTTGCCGAAACGGCCGATATCTAAGGCTGGCACTCGGCCACCTAGACGAGTTGCCGAAACGGACCATGTCTCAGGCTGGCACTCAGCCACCTAGACGAGTTTCCGAAACAGCCCATGTCTAAGGCTGGTACTCAGCCACCTAGACGAGCAGCCGAACGTGTTATGATTACGGTTGGCACTCAGCCACCTAGATCAGCCGAAACGGCACCAGTCTTCCACCACCTTGACAGGTCCAACACGGAAATCTGGTTTCGCCGAAATAAATGGGGCTTCCAAAGGGTCAGCGCTCGCAGAGAACCCTGATCAGGTCGGTCTACTCTAGTCCGAAGTCACACCCAAATTCACAACACTCACGGAAAGCGTACAAAGGAAAGCAAGTAAAAGCCACACCACACAGGAGAAAAATATGAGAAAGAGTCTTTCATTGATAGCATTGATTTACATCGAGACAGTTTGAAACAAAGACTACATTTTATAAAGAAAAGAAAAAAGAGGAAGTCAAGTCGATGGCTCTGCTTCTAGGTCCTCGATGACGACCACGGCGGCCTCGGCTTGAGGAGCTTCTTCAACGGGGTCAGGCGTTGGCTCGGAAGGGACTTCGGCCTGAGTGGCAGGGGTCTCGGCCAGGGCCTCATCTAGGGGCTCCTCTCCGAGCTCGGGGAGATTCTGATGTATCGGATCATCTGCAGGAACCCCCATCTTCTTCAACACGGCCTTGCAGCCGAGCCGGTACAGCTTCGGGCTGAGTGCCGTGATTTGATCAACGTAAATCTTCGCAGCTTCCTCAGTCCCCTCCAGGAAGGCGGCATCGACCTCAGCTTTTTTCGATGCAAGGAGTTCCTCCTTCGATGCAAGGAGTTCCTCCTTCGCCTTCCTTTCCAGCTCCAGCTCGGCCTTGAACCCCGCCGAACTCTTCTCCTCTGCCTGGAGCTTCGTTTGCCATTCGAAGCCCTCTGACCTTGCTTTGCAGAGGTCGCTGGCCATCATATCTGACTGAGCCTTGAGCTCCGCAGTCTTGGCCGCCTCCGCCTTCAGCTCCTCCTTGGCCGCTCGCAGTTCGGATTCGGCTTTCTGCTTTTCCTTTGCCAGGCGAGCCAACCGACTGTCCTCCTCCGCTATCCTGTCCGCGACTATCTGGAGCCTTTGGACAGCCTGCAGCGGAGCAAACAAAAGAAGCTCAGCACGAAAACAAGAAATATCAAAAGATAGAAACACCTGTGACCAGGAAAGTCGGGCACTTACAGCGAGGGAGTGCTGTATGGTCCTCATAATCAGCAGGGGGGAGTCTTCCGACCTGTGCCTCTCCATGTCCCTGGGCAGTGCACAGGCTCGGCTGAGCGCCGCAATGACATCTGGGCTCCCCACCAGTCTGTCCTCAGCATTTAGGGGCCTCCCCTTCCTCGGCTCCATGTCCGGCCTGAACTCGGCCGGTTCGGCACCCGAGGACGTTGCCGCCTGGGGCTCGGAGCGACTCTCCACCAGAGGAACTGCCGGAGCGGGCATCACGTCCACCGCCCTCTCCCTCGTAGCTTGGGGTGAACGTCGCCGTGATCGCTCCTCCTGATCCGGCCCCTTCCCCTTCGCCTTTTTCCTCGGCCTCTCACTTTCCAAGTCTGGGGGAGGTCGGGCCTCAACTCTGGCAGGGACGATGGTCCCGAAGGAGGGCGGGGCAGTGCGGGGTGCGGCAGCCTGTCTACCGCTACCGACGACGGCGTCCGCCAGATTCCGCGGCTGAAACGCGGGCCTACGCCTCTCCATATTGTCGGCTTCGGCCTCGGCTCCGGATGAGTAGTTCTCAACTTCCCTTGTCGGAGATTCTACCTCGGCTCCGGAGGTATATTCTTCAATTTCCCTTAGCGGGATGCCCGTGACCACGGCCAACGTTGCGGACGCTTCCGCAACCGTCACGGTCCCGCTGGTTTCGGCTAGATCGGGGGCAAATCTCTCCGGGTTGCCGGATTTCCGTGTATAAGACACGTATCTCGGCTCGTACTTCAGAAGAGAGTAGGCAGCTCTTGTATAGTGGCCGTGGTAGCAGTACACCTTGTTCAGCCAAGGTGAGTGTCTTCTCTAACCGTTCAGCTGGGCTTCGCGCTTGCGTTCGGAAAGGCCTGCGAAAAACAGCCGAGTTAGAATTCGGCAGCAGAAATCAAACATAAGAAGAAATCCGAAACCCAGGGAGTTAGGTCTTTACTCGGTGGAGTCCCGAAGCGTCGAGGGACTCGGACCCTCCTGGCTGCTTCGGTCTCGGCCTCGCCGAACTCCCAGTTTCCCGAGACAAGCAGGCGGTCATCTCCGGCGTATTTATTGGAGTCCTCCAACGCCGTGACGAGGGGTTGGCACTTGGCCTTGACACGAAGATAGTAGGTGACCCCCTCCCTGGACTTGCAGAGGTCATATATATCCTCTATATCATGGACGCCGAGGTCGATGTCTAGAATCTTGTTCAGCTCGGCGATGCCCATGATGATTTTATACCCGTTGGGCATCAGCTGGCAGGGGCTAAGGTTCCAGGTCTCCAAGCAAGACCTAAGAAGGGGGGCCACGGGGAATCTGACCCCACCCTCGATCACGGCTATCAGGGGAAACGGCATCCAGCCGTTGCGAAATGAGTAAATGGAGGGGTCGGCTGCCATGATCTGGACATCGTCTGGGATCATGTAGACTCTCCTAAGAGTTGCCAGGCCCGACTGGGAATCTATCCAATGGGTGAAAATCCCCATCTCTGAATCTAAGGAACCCTAACAATCTCTAGGGGTCTGAACTGTGGAAGGACCTGAGGACAGAGGCGATCCTAGGAAGGGTTCAGGTCAGAAATACAAAATGGAAGAGAGGAGAATCGAGGCAGAGAGACTCACAGACTCGGGCGAAATCACAACTCACGCCGTTGATCCCTCACTGGTCCTAGAGAAAGTCCTGGACGAAGCTAGGAGGCGACGGAGGTGGTTCTGGCAGTGAAGGTTCCGGCGAACAGAGGTTTTAGCAGAGCTTCGACAAGGTTCGTTTGCAGAGATGGCAAAGGGAGAAGACAGAAGTGAATATAAAGGGGAGGAATGGGCGCCATTCCGGAATTCGAAGCGGGACACGCGTGAGACGTCGCCTCGGCTTGCGTCGCACGCCCCCTCGAAAAGACAAGAGAGCCTACCGGGCAATAACGCGTGGCGCTGTGGCGATGATGGTCCGCCTTCCCATGCTAATCATAGCCCCGCATTTATTGCCCCCCTTATTATCTCTGGCAGACGAAGCGGCGGCGGCGTCTGGCGCCGAATGAATCAGAACCCTTAAACAAAAGCGGATGGAAGGCGAGCACTATCCGTCTCGGGAGACCGGTTCGGTTCTTAACCCTAGAGGAGGGGATCAGTCCAGCTCTTAACCCTAGTGCCCGAGAGAGCCCTAGAGGTCAAGAACTGAGGGGCTATTGTGTGGGGGCCCATTTCGTGAACCAGTTTCTCTTGGTCTCGGCTAGAGTGTGCTCGGTTAGCTACTGTATGGGGGACCACGTCCCTTGATCTCGGCTACGATCCGATCCATATCGGTCTCGGCACTACGTGCTGGTCTCGGCCAAACAGAATTCAGTTCGGCCGCGCATACCGTTCAGTCTCGGCAACGCGAGCTCGGCAATGCAGTACTGCGCTTGCAGCTAACAGCCACGACCCTCTCGTGGCTAGGCCCAAGGAAGGGATCTGATGGGACTTCAGCCACCACCAGATCAGGGCAAGATCAAGCCCAATGTGACTGGCATTAAATGCATTATGGGCTGATCGGACCCACATTAAATGCAAAGAGGGCTATGATGGACTTTCATTAATGACTTTGTGGGCTGATGTGACCCAGGTCACATCACCAAGCCCACTGGCACTCACCCCAGACTGTCCCATATATAAGGCACGAGCCAAAGGGAGCAAGGGGTAAGCATTCTCACCTGGACACTCAGTCTTTCTTCTTTCTTCTTCTTCTTCTCCGATCCATTGCTGACTTAAGCATCGGAGAGCCCTGCGCTGCCCATAGCCAGGGTCCTCTGACCTTTGTCTTTCTCCTCTTTCAGGCTCAGGTCGTCGCAGTTATCTCCTCCATGCATTGAGTAAGTCCTAAGAGGCATCCTGATCTTGTGAGTATTATTATTTCTGCACTTACAGTACCCAAAATGGGGATGTTAAATCCTAGAGTTCCATCATTTGGAACTTTCTTTCTTTCAGGTCAAACAGTTTCTGTTTCTGTTTGATATTCTTCTATTCATAACTGTCAATAGTGTAGGAATTGTATGGAACAATAGCTTGACTTGGTCTTTCAAAGAAAAGGGGGACCTAAAATCCATGCATTAGCATTGTCCTCATACACGATCATGTTCGGTCCTTTTGGTCACTACCAGCCATTCATGTACAGCCATAGCAATATAAATTTCAAATCAGAAACTCTTACTTTTCAAATATGTTTTATTAGATGGCTAGAAATTAGACTCGCCTGCCGGGCCCAATAACTTGGGTTTGATTAGTTTGAACTGACATAAAACTATGGAGGGTGCTTTTGATATATTTAATTTCAATTAATGAATTTATGAGATTCTCTGCAACATTCCTGCTTTTGATTCTGTTTTCTGGTTTAAATGTTTTGGCCTCTTTGACTTTTGGATTTCACCAATTGGGACTATAAAATGTACTTCCTAAAAAATGTCAAATGCACACCTTTATGAAGGAAGGCTTGTAAAGAACATGTTTTAGTTGATTTAACTCCATTTCACTTGGCTTTTCAATGGTACCATTTCTAGTTCAAAGTATTATCTTTTATAGGATTTTTTCTATCATTTTGATAGTTAATGAAGTCTTAACTTAAATGAGGGGTGGTGTCTTAACCAACTCATCTATACATTTTTTTTGTTCAAAGTATTATCAGCCAGTGATATCAATCGTGTGTAGGTTTTTTTTTTTTTTTTTTTTCTTTTTAATGGTGAAACATATGGAATCAGTTCTAATCAAAGTTTCATACAACTTTTAAGTTCAGTAAGATTTTTAATAGAATATTTTCAAGGAAATCAAATGGACATTCCTCTTGTGTAACTTTTTTTTTTTTTTTTTTTTTGATAACGTAGGGTTCCTAGCCCTTTGGGCCAGAATAATCCCTACGGGCCCAGAAGAGAAAGCCGGGTAAAATTCCCCTGTGGCCCTAGTGTGGTAGAGCAGTTTCGAACCCACAACCTCCGGGTGCAAACCGTAGTCCTAGGCCAACTGAGCTACCCCTTGTGTAACTGACTGTTGCCATTCCTTTTTGACCCTTGCCTACATCAGGATCTCATAGAGAGGATTCAGTGCAATTCTCTATAAAGTGACATAATTTCAATGAAATTGGCTTTTCACTCTATAATAAGTTTTACTGCTATCACACACACACACACACACACACAAAAAAAAGTTTTGCTGCTATTTATGTCTTTTTAGGGTGGTTGTGGCTTTTGTTTTTGTAGGCATTGATATAACAAAGCTTCAGATTCATGGCACTGTTGGATTTCTATATCATGGGATTATAGAGGTGGTTCTATGTGGTGCTAGTAATGAGGTTCCAGTCAGCGTACAGCACCAACTGATTGAGTAAGGGTTAATGCAGTTCTAGATTTCATTTTCTTTTTATTTTATTTTCTTTTCTTATCTTTTGTTCTTTGAATGATGTGAAACCTCAACTCTTTGGATCCAAACAGAAGTTTCAGTTTTTTATTGGGGATGATCCAATCAGTTTATATATATATATGTATATCTTTTATTTATAATTTCGTTAATTCAAAAGATACTAATTTTGTTTTTGTTTTTGTCATTGCAGATTGATGGACGCTTTTGGATCGGATGCACACTTTGGCGTCATTTTGTTGTTTTTAGTTTATTTGTTTATGTATATTGGACAATTTTATTCAACTATTTGTATATGTTTTTA
Source organism: Cinnamomum chago (assembly GCA_038049695.1). Lineage (NCBI taxonomy): Eukaryota > Viridiplantae > Streptophyta > Magnoliopsida > Laurales > Lauraceae > Cinnamomum > Cinnamomum chago. The sequence continues at coordinate 19,321,698 of CP142462.1, read as the reverse complement.
GTTTTATTCGACAATTAGAAATTTTTATTAATTGTACTGTTATTTTTAGGAGATGAATGATTTGATGAAAAATGTGGATGATTTTGTTTGGATTCATTATTAATTGTATGTTTGTGGATGATTTTGTTTGGATTCATTATTAATTGTATTGTGAGTAGGTTTGTGGATTATTAATTGTATTGTGAGTAGGTTTGTGGATGATTTTGTTTGGATTCATTATTAATTGTAGAGTAATTTCTTGTTACAGGTGGTATTACAGGTGTATCAGGATGTTTACAGGGAAATTTTAAATGAAAAACGAGAATTTTATTTAAAAAAAAAAAATAACTTTCGTCGGTAAAAGTCCTTTTCACCGACGAAAAATAAACGTCGGCAATTGTTTTATATTTTTTAATTTTATATTTACCGACGAAAAAAAACGTCGGTAATTTAATTTTATTTATTCCTTTTAATTTTACCGACGAAAATAAAACGTCGGTAAAATATTTTTATTTTTTCTTTTTAATGTTACCGACGATAAATAAACGTCGGTCAATATTTTATTTTAATTTTTATTTATTCCTTTTAATTTTACCGACGAAAATAAAACGTCGGTAAAATATTTTTTCTTTTTTTAATTTTTCTATTTAACATTACCGACGAAAATAAAACGTCGGTAAAAAGTTTATAAAGTATTTTATAATATTACCGACGAAAAATAAACGTCGGTGAAATAGTTTTATTTTTTTCTTTATTTTCTTTTTAATTTTACCGACGAAAAAATAACGTCGGTAAAGTGTTTTTATTTATTTATAATTTTCCTTTTGAATTTTACCGACGAAAAAAAACGTCGGTAAAAAATTTAAAAACGTCGGTGAAAATTATATTTTTGTCGACGGAAAATTAATTCGTCGGTAACATGTTTTCTTGACATCTTGTCGCCGACATCTGACCGACGAAATGAAAAACGTCGGTAAAACTTTTACCGACGTTTTTTTTACTTTTACCGACGAAAAAAAACGTCGCTAAAAGTGTATTCTGTTGTAGTGATTTACGTGTGGTCATTCTCTCCAACTAAATGTAATTATTAATGTTACAAGCTTTAGAGAAAAATAAGTCTAAGCTTTTGAATTTATACATATATGGATAAAGAGATGGAAAAAGTGTCATTTCAGTCTAAAAACTTTTAGTGGTTGAAAGGCTATTGATTTTGGGGACACGAAAGGTATTAAAAAGAAAAGACAGGGACCTATTTACTGATACTAAAACCATAGGGGGCTACTTACAAATCCTAAAAACCTGAGGGGGGTATATGCAAAATGCTAAAAAAAAAACTTGTATCCCCTCCTAACCTAAACAAAAAGATTCCGATCTTCTAGTATTGTGGGGCTTCACTTCCTATACTAAAATGCAGGTTCCATAGCTTGTTCACGGATGCACCCTCACATTTCAAGGCTTGATCTTGTCTCACAATATGTGCCATGATAATTGTGAGGAAAGTCAAATTTTGATAGTGCTTTATGCTCTAAAGGGAATCTAAAATTTCGACCAAGCAAGATTGAACATCGGTGCAGCGGAAGAGGTAACCTCTTTTCCTCTTCAAAGCTTGTTCACACATGCACCCTTACATTTCAATGCTTGATCTTGTCTGACAATACGTGCCAAGAAAATTGCCTACTGCACAATCCTTGATCACAAGGATGATTTGTTGATTAGACATAAACCCTAATGAAACCCCAGAAATATGGCCGGGGGCACTATTTAAAAATATAATATATTGGCAGGGGTGGGGTCATGGTTTAAAATCTCGGCTGATACCGGTTCATATCGGCCGATATGAACCGGTATCAGCTGATACCGCGACGATATTTTGCCACGATAAGAGTCAGGCAAAATAGCGGCAAAATATCGGCCAATATCGGCCGATATGGTCAAAATATTGGTTTTACTAATGTCTCGGCCGATATTTTCATATGAAGTAATGTTCAAAAACCTTGATTTTTTGTAATTTTTTTCCTATTTTTCATTTTCTTCTTCTCTTCCCTCATCTCCTTAACGCAACCATGTCTCCATAGCTCATTCTCTTATATATTTCCAACTTCCAATACTATTTTTTGAAGAAATCATTTTATTTAGTAAGAGAAAATCAAATTAACTTCCTTATTTTTACTATTATGTGTTTTTTATTTTTTATTTTTATATAAAGCATAGAAATGAATGAAATGATCATTGGCATGTCATTTTTGGGTTTGTTTTGTGTTATTCACTTAGATCTACACTTTTTCATGCTAGATCTACTTATAAACATGATTTTGGGTGTAAAAAATGGTTTTTTAAAATCTTCTACTTGTAAAAAAAAAAATGGTCGAGTATTTATGATACTAAATAATAAATACTAATAGCTTATTAATAATGTATAGATAATTATTATGTTATCTTTATTTTCTTATATTTTACACTAATAAATTGATCATGAGCATCAATAATGGTTGCATTATATGAAATACTGGAGAAGACAGCGAACTGCGACACAGACAGGACTCATAACTTAAGGTGACCGAGATTTTAATTTATTGTTGTTACTAATGAAAAAAATATTGTTTTCCAGCATTTTCTAATATTCTGGAGTTTTTGAATATTTTTGCGAATTTTTTTGGATTAAAAAAAATTCACATCGCAACAACCGTAACGGACCGATATCCGCGACCGATACCGATATCATATCGGTTTTTCGGCCCGGCCGATACCGCGACCGAGACCGAGATTTTAAACCATGGGCGTAGTCGAATGTAACAAAATATGTAAAATCCCCATAAAATAGAGGCAGCTTTTCACAATTTCAAGGGGGCACATAAAAAAGAGTATTGAAAGTCATATGTCCAAATGACTTTGAAGTGGATGGCTAAAATGAAAATTAGAAATGGCTCATAGTATTAATCATTGCAGATGATTGAAATTATAGCGGCATTTATTTGGGCTCTAACTTAGGAAAAGATTTAAAAAAAGCATCATCACCCAACATACACCTACCTTTGTGAAATAATATTCTTCCAAATTCAACACTGATTATTAATCATCCTTCAATCAAAACCGTGATATGAGTGCATTACTAATTTATTGTGTCCTTTAATCGCCGTGGCCTTATATTCATGGGTTAAGATAATATGATTGAATCGTATTGAGCTTTGCCAAAACCCCTAAATCCTAATCCACGGTTTGTCCTATTTTATACTTTAAAGATGAATGTTAGTTAGAGGAAACCGAGGGGGAAAAAAAGAGAGTCAAATCTCCCCTATCCTTGAGCCACATCAACATTGTATATCGAAGGACTCTAACACTGATCCCTTAAATTTTGTTAGGGGTTGCAAGTCACACTGCACCTCTTTCCTACGCCCCATAATACATGCCTCTTAAGTCACGCCTCTTAACATTTCACCCATTTGAAACACTTGAAAAACACGCCTGAGTATTAAGAACCACCTCTTAAGTCATGCCTCATAATACATGCCTCTCATTGTTAAGAAATGCTTAGTAAGGTATTTTGCCTGTGATGAGTGTGACACCGGGCCCATTGATTAAGATGGGCATCACCATGGTCTAGTCCTCTAAATTAAATCCTTGATAGCAGTGCCTCACCATTTTAGAAACTCTAGAGTAGCAAATAGGAATGTGAGACCCAGTATATTAATCAAGATGAACTTCACTATTATGTTGCTTGATGTTGTGGCCCTCTGGTGGTCCATGTTTTAGAATTCAAGAGAAGCAATCTGTATCCAACAGCGAAGTTCGCCTTTTTTAATCTAAATTGTTCAACCAATGAGAAGGACTTTTACAAAGAAAAAAGAACCCATGAGAAGCACCTGCAGCGTGCAGGTCTCCGGCCCATGCATCTTTCCAAATTTAGATCATTCAAATGACAGACCATGTGTTTTTATCGAATGAAAGCAATCAATCTGATAGTGCCATAATCAGTGGTGGATCCAGGAATTCAAGTTAGTAGGGTCAACAAAAGACTTATCTTCCGCAAATCAAATAAATTTATTTTCTCCTTTATCAACATCTGTCATCTACTTCCGATAATTTGTCATCTACTTCCGATAATTTGACAAATATAATATAAAATTCTCTAATAATCTATTTCCAATAATCTGACAAAGATAATATTGAATTCTCAAAAAAAAAAAAAAAAACATAAATTTTAATACATTGTTACTAATAGTTCTTAATCCAAAAAGAAAATCCAAATACATAAACTCCTACAACTGCCCTCAACAGGTTTTCAGGCGTTGAAATTGTTGCATAATAGCTTCATTATCAACACTGGCAACCACATCATTTTCAATATATGTGATAAAACGGTCATTTATCCATTGATATCCCATTTGGTTACGCAACCTATTATTTACATACTTCATTGCTGAAAAAGCTATTTCTATTGTCGCAGTTGCTACTGATAAAATCAACGTCAATTTATAAACAAATAAACTAATTGGTATAAGATATCCTTCTTTGTCTCCACTAATTTTATAGTAATGTCACCAATTCCTGTAAGTTCTAAAAACTCGTTGTTAGAGCGCATATCAGTAATGTGGGCCCATTATTATTATTATTTTTTTATATGTTGGTAGACAATTGGCCCATTAACTTATGCGGTGGGTATTTTATGTTGGCTTCTGTTCACTACCACATCAACAAAGAAAATGTGTAAAGTTAGCTAATGTAGGGGTGAAACTCTTAAATTGAGTGGTGTCAAACTCAAAAGTTTATGTGGGGTCAAACTCAAAATTTCAATTATGACGTAAAAGATTTTAGTTTTAAATATTTGTTCAGATCTCAGGGGGTCAATTGGCCCCACTGTGATTAATGTGGCGCCGCCCATGACCATAATTGTGGGATACAGTAGGTGACAAGTGCCGTGTATTATAGGGTTGTAAATGGGTCCCCGATTCTTCGATTACTCGAAGGTTCCGACCCGTTAGGTTCCGGGTCTTGATCCTTATATTGGTGCCGATAAACAAATGACTCTAGTTCTGAATCCTTTTTTTTTAAACCGATACCTAAATGGTTCCGGTTCCGGATCCATAGTGGCTCAGACCCATGGACCCGGGACCTGACCCAATATACATTAACATAAGGTAACTTTAGTATGTGAAAACAGAACCCTTTTTACTTTTGTACTTTTCTACATTAGGGTTTCTATTTTTCTACATCTCATATCCGGAACCAAAACCAGACCTGCCTCATAAATGGTTTCGGTTCCGGTTCTGGTTCCCATTAATATTATCGGTTCCGGTTCTGGAACCAGTTTTCTGGTTCCGAACTGGGTCCGGTTTCAGTTCCCCGAAAACGGTTCCGGTTCTGGTTTCACCCTGGACCCGGACCGGAACCGACCCGTTTACAACCCTACGTGTATAGCAGCTACATGCATTCTTGTGATAATTTATTCTCCATCATTTACTTTGGTTGAAAGGTACATATTACAGGTTTAATTTTATAACTTATAGAGCAAGTTGGGAGAATTAGAATAGATTACTACCTTAGTGCTACAGAGGAGTTTGATGCATTCCTTAACCATGCATCACACTGGGATTTGATGCTAGTCATACTTCAGCCATGCACTGGGATCATGGATGCATTCTGGTAGGCCCCACAAACCCCTTCCTTCTTCCATAAACACCACCATTTCCGGACTTTTCCCAAAATTACAAAGGGCACCTCACGTGTGTGCTTTTTTTTTTATTTTTTATATTCGGACTCCATGAAACAGGATGGTTAAAAAACATAAAAAAAAGAAGAAGAGTTGATCATGACCCAAAACCAATTTTTCACACCAAGTCACATCAAAGTGGAGCCCACTTGATGGGTAGTTTGAAATGTGTAGAATTTGCACTACTGTCGGTAGGTGTTGAAAGCTCCCTTGGCCAATGGCAGGAACTAAACCCATTCATGTATTTTGGTTTCTTGGGGCTCTGAGCTTTTAGAATATTTACAACGAGGGCACATCGTTTTGTGACCATGTATTTCCGTGTACGTATCCCTAAACTTGAACCAATTAAATAATGTCATAATCCTTCCCAAAGTAGATGTTACAGATTCAAACAGTAATTGATCATTTTCTTTTCTTTCCTTCATCCAATTATATTCTAATGGCTTGTTTTAGGATAAGATTCATAAAATTGAAGGATTTCCTTCTTGACATGTACTAATCTGATATTTGGTCCTGGTCCAAAGAATTTTTATTATAAGATTAATGTAAAAAAAACCATAATTTTGAAAATTTTGAAATATAAAGGGGAAGGGGTTCATAAATATGAATTTCACCTGCTGAAGATGTGCACTCTGTCCTCTTTCCATTACCACTTCTAGCAAAATATTTAAATTTCACTCTCAAGATGTCCATTGAGAAATTACACACTCAAGACATGGACTCAGCGGCTATTTCACATGTGCCCTGAGAGAAATGTATAAGGAAATTAGTGATGAGGTAAATTAAAACATGTGGAGAAAAAAAAGACAAATAGAAGTGTGGACAACTAATACTAATAATAATAGAAATGTACCCAAATCGTTAATATATTTAATTTGAGCATGATGGTGGCAATACTACTCCCTGACCAATTCAAACCGAAACATCCCACCGGATGGCATCACCCGCCGTTAGGGGCAGACCCAGGATCTTTATTTGGGTGGGGCAGATAATGAAAAATTGAAAAAGTCAAAATCAACACCGACTAGCAATAATCTCCATTTATTACATGGTTTAAACATATTATTTTTTATTTTTTTGGCAAATTAAGTATAAATGATTTATAGCCTGGGGTGGGGTAACGACTTTACTAAAATGGGGCATGGGCCATATGATATTTTGAATCAGACCTAGGGCAACCGCCTAGGTTTATATCATGTAGGTCCACCCCTATCTCCAATCTCTATCTAATAGTCAAAAATAAAAAGTGGAATGGGGCATGGGCCATAGGCCATTTTGGAACAGACCTGGGCGACAGCCGCAGGTTTGTATCATGCAGGTCTGCCCTGCCCACAGCGTGGATCATGGCTAAAAAATTTGTCAATGCTGTTTTGTATCCCCAAAATCCCTTTCTCTTTTTCTAATCTATTCTTTGTACTCTCTTTCAATTTTCCTTGTCCGTAGTGATTGTGGGTAGTCTCCCCGGTTACTCCTTCATTTGTCCTCTTCCTCCTTTTCTTTGCTTATTTATTTCTTTCCACCATTGTAAGACCCATCGGTGACCTATGCAATGGAGAATCTATAGTCATCTTCTTACCTTGTCTAGTCATTTCTCACGGTAGAGCATTTAGCGGAATTCATGACCTGATCAGCACATTTAGTAATCTTAATAGGACCATATCCTTAAAATGGAATTATTCCTACCATTCCAAATTTTCCACCACAATTCTAGAATCCATGTTTTTATGGGCGACAGCTTGATTTGAATCAAAGCAAGGAGTTGACCAATCCAAGATACCATTTTTTAGAATATTAATAGAACTGATCTCCAAGTGAGGATTAAATCAGACAAGTCTGGCAAAAATACAAGGGGCTTTTGGCGGTAGGTCTTTCATCATTTTCTTTTAGAACTTAAGGTCCACGATATTTTATCGTACTGACGGAAGTCTTCTCATAAAAATGAGGCAGTGAAGAAGACAAAAAGACCCCTATACACGTCAGCAAAAGCAGACCACACACAAAGTCATTTGAGTTTTGCACGTTAGTTTATTTGTGGACAGAACAGCTACAACATTGGACCCACTTTTCAGTAGTCCAGCCTGTCCACGCTACTGATCAGATAGATCATGATAACAGTGTATGCACTTGCAGTTGCAGACACCATTCTCTGGAAACATTAGGCCCATTCATTTTCTTTTCTTTTTAACATGAACATGCATTTTTGATGTGATTCATCATTTGCTCTCCACTTGGGACCTCCATGAGACCTTAACCCATAGTTGAGCTGGGTTCATGAAGTTAATGGTCATGATCTTCTAACAGTGGGCCCCACGTGTTCTTTTCAATCCCCAATTACAATTTCTTATCTTGGGTCGTCAGTCAAATTGTGGTGACTTTCCAAATATTAGCAGAGTAGTGGTAGTGGTACCATCAAATTTTGCCCCTGCAATTTGGACCACCGACCCTTTTGTTCCATCTCCACCGTCTGTTTGACGGCCCTGCTTTGATGGTCATGATCATCAGGGAGGCACCACAATGTGGAAATCCCTTCCAGTCCAGACTTGTTAGTGGTTGGGCAGGCCTTGCATTCAAGGCCTACTAAAGTAGTTGGTTCTCTTACCAACTCACATAAATTTTCCAAAACTCAGATAAATTTATTTGAGTTTTGCCAGAAGTTCAGGTAAGTTTGCCGAAAACTCAAATAAACTTATCCGAGTTTTGGCAAATTTATCTGAGTTTTTGTCCAGTTTATCAGAGTTTCTATAAAATTTATCTTAGCTTGGCGACACCAAAAGTCAAAATACGGAAAATCAAATTCTAATAAAAATCGAAATCCAAAACAAGAACACTTGATGACCATGATCCAATCGAGAAAAGAGAGAGAGGGAAAACAAGCAAAAGAGCAAACTGCTCTTTCAAATCAGTTGTAAAGAGAGAGATAGAGATTTCAAAACTGTTTCTATCTTTGAAGAAATGAAAGAGAGAGAATCGAAAGTCATGGTGGCGACGAAAGGTGCTCTGCAACAATATTCCATAACCATGAAAAGGAAAGGAAAAGGGAAAATGAAAGAGAAGAAGAAGGAAGGAGTTCTCTGGGACAACAAAGAATAAGGGCGAACTTGGCCTAGGAATGAGGGTTGAAATGGGCAAATTAGTCATGAAAATATATGACGTGGCATATTAGAGACCTTTCACCAAAATATCTCCAGCTGTCTGGACTAGAGACATTAGAGAAAAAGTTGTTGTCCTTGATGCCTTAGAAGACCGTGCTCAAGGACTGTTGACCAATTTACCCAAAATACAATGGAATAAAGCATGCTTAATTGTCTTAACCTCATTCTTTTTTCTTTTTTCTAAAAAAACCTATCATCTCAACCTCATTCTTAAGAATAGGACCTAATTCATTGTCATCCTTCCCGATCTAAACTCTCACACACACCTTACACTTCTGAACTCAGTTCTGGTTAGATCCTTATCCATTGTTGGATTGAATCTTTTCTAACAATAGCACTAAATAATGTTAAGTTTTGGTAAGACCCACATGTCTAATGCTAGGATAATTTGAGTAGATTGATTTTGTCACACCCCGACCCAATTTAACCTTGATTAGTGCTAATTGAGGGTGTTTAGCTAAATTATTTGTGTTTAATTACTAATTATGATAATTAGTATTGCTTAGCCTCTATAGACTGAGTTAGTTGAGTCTTGAGCCTCGAATAGGTGAGTTAGAACCGAATTGACTCGGTTGGATAGAGTCAAGGGCTTTTTCATAATTATTTATTCTCGCATTTTGCGTCATTTGCACGTCATCTTGGCGTCATCGTGTGTATTTCGACGAACACGTTGATTCCCGTATTGAACTTCATTTCATTCGAGCTACCATTGAGTATTTGGACCCCCATTTGACTCAAAATGAAAATATATATCTTTAGTGGACCTCCTTGCAAAAACGGTATCCTTACCCTTTAAGGGCACTTTACCCATGTTTGCCTTATCATTTCCTTTACACTACCTTTCTTCTCTATTCTTCTTCATCCTTCTATTGAGAGTGATTGCTTGGGCATTGGAGATAAGGAGTGGAAAGCTCTTCATCTTCATCTCCTCCGTCCTCTTCATCTTCTTCCTCTAGTTGATGAGAAGAACCCATCTTCACCATCTTCTATTCTCTTCAAATTCGTAACTCTTGCTAAGAGGTAGGAATCAAACCCTTTTGTTGGGAATTTTTTTTTTTTTTTTTGAGTTGAAAAGGAGTCAAGGGACTCTTGGAAATCATACATGCACATTCATTGCATTTTACTTCGGTATTTGTGTCTAGGGTTTGGTTTTTTGGGGTTCTTTGAGCCAAGTGTGTAGAGAAAGGTTTGAAAGCACAAATTGAGGCAAGTATAAGCATAAAATTGGAATTACATGTTGTTAATGTTCATTTGATTCGAATGAGATTCTTTCTCAACAATTCTAATTTCTTAATGAATGAATGAATGGGTTGTATGGTTTTATGGTTTTAATTGATGAATGGAATGGAGGAGTCATATGTGGTGATGGGGGAGCAAAGAGGCTCCATTTGTGCAGGTTATATGTGGAAAGAGGGTGAATTTGGATGGGAAGAAGAAAACATGAGAATTTCGATTATAGGAATTTTGGAGTGTTCGTTCGAGCGAACTGGAGCATTCGCTCGAGCGAATCTCCTTCTGAAGCATTTCGTCGAGCGATCAAAAGGATCGCCCGAGCGCCCACCTTTCTGGATGGGGTCTGCTCGAGCGAACCCCCCTTCTGTATCCACCGCTCGAGCGAGCAATAAGATTCACTCAAGCGAGTCAACATTTGGATGGGTCCGCTCGAGCGAACTTGAAGTTGAAACCTGGGTCTTTTCTGACCCAATTTTAGGGTGAATTATCGCCCTTAACCTATCATAACCCACCATAATCCTCTCCAATAGATAATTATGGTGCTCACCCTTATTTCCATAGAAATTTATGATTCGTTGAGACTTTATGACCATAAAATGGAATTGTTAACCTTGTTAATTGGTCCAAAGGACATTCATTAGTCTAACACTACGCCATGAGGGTTAGTTTGAAAGTTCAACGCATTTATCATAAATAGTGACACCTAACAAGGTAGTAATACGTTGACCTTCCCAACCTACCTTGTGTTGGACAGTGAAAGACTAAAAACTATAGTCTAGCGTTGGTTTGTAAAATTGTCTTGATTCTTTTAATTATTCCATTTCATATTGGAATACGATTTCATTATAGATATCAAATCCTAATTAGTAGATTGGTTGCATTATTAGTATTCATTGATGTCTGATTCAGTATTCGTTGGTAATGTGGATTGAGTAAGTATTCGGGATATGTGATTACAAATCGATTTGATTATGGACAAGTGAAATACAAACTTACTCAAATCTGATTATTATTCGGTTGTTATTTGATTCGATTGAGTCGGCACTACTTAACTTCGACCCTGTGATACCCGACGGGGTTGAACTTGATTTAGTTATTCGAAATTATTGCAGTAAGTCATCTGGAGCACCGGAACTCCAGACCCGGATGGCCTGTTAGCCCTTGGCCGGGCCGCTGGTGACATCCCAACTAGATTTGCTCTCTTTTGAGAGGATGGGCTTAAGGTAGTAGTCAATTAGTATGTTTTCATTTTATTTGATTCACAGGTATAAAGTATTCAATTTTCGCATAACTTGCCTAGTTAGTACTTACCATTGACATCTATTAATCTAATTGTCATTTAATTATTCAAATTGAAGCATTATGTACTTCCTTATTAATGCATATACTTGCTAGATCGTTGTATTGAGATGCTACTCTTGGTGTCACAGCCGCAGGTGCAGCTCTCGGCCTTGAAGAGGCCCAGGAGGGCGAGGAGGATACCCAAAAGGTTCCTCCAGGACTAGAGGAATGTCCAAAGCAAGGGCCAGCGTAGCTAGCTTCCCTCGGAGCGCGATGTGTACTTTTAAGGATTTTGTTAGTGTGTGGTCACACTTAGATTTTAGTTATTCTTTTGATTATACTTCTGGAAGTTTTATAGGGTTCTTTTATACACCTTCTTTTGTAATTAATTAATGCATATACTTGTATAATTCTTTTGTATTAAACTTGAACAGTCAATTGGACTGAATGAGAATTGGTACCTTCATTTGTACAAATGACAACTTTCGTTATGAATTAAATGTTATGGATATGTTCTAGTGAGATTGACTCACGTGTGGAAAAATGTCGTTTTTCTCCTTCGTGTATTGTATTTGGCTTGAGATAGGTACAACATCATGGGAATACGTGTGTCTCACCTCGGAGATTACCCTAGACCAGGGTGATTCGGGACCCGGAAGTAATATACGTAAGTATGGTATCAGTGCCCTGAAAGTCTTCCTAAAAGACTTAGAAACCTAACTAGAAACGTTGTGAGGGTGCGTTAGAATCAATTGCGAGTATAGAATTGTCAGGGCTAGTTGTTGATAGTTATGAGTTATTTGTTAGCATTTTATGTCTAGCGTGAGTATTGTATAGAAAGGTTAGAGTATGGTCCTAACTCTTGCAATTGTTTTATAGGTGAATGGCATTCGGCTCTGGGAGTGGACACAATGGTGGGAATAACGAGTCCCACAATGAAGACTCATTCGCTGTACTAGAGAATGATCCTCCCTCCATGGAGGCTCGAATGATGGTTCTAATGGAACAAATAACCAAGACGAATGAACATCTAGCAACACTGATGGCCAGACAAGGTCAAACACAGCCAAATCTAGGAACCCAAGTGGTCGCCCAGTCTAAGGAATATGACCGGAATGCCTTGTACGAGAAGTTCAAAAAGAGAGGAGCTACAGAGTTTCAAGGGAAAGAAGATACCATTCAAGCTGATGAGTGGCTAGAACATATTAGTGATGTGTTTGAGACAGTGGTATGCGACAACAAGCAATGTGTGGTTCTCACTACCTTAATGTTTCGTGGCGTCGCTAAAGATTGGTGGAAGGGCGTCAGAGATGCTTATAAATTCATGTCCAACGCCACTATATGGGAAACATTCCAAGAACAATTCCGCCCCAAGTTTACACCGGATCACATGTATCAGAAGAAGGAAGAAGAATTCATCTCCCTCAAGCAGAACCAGATGACAGTGGCGACATATGTGCACACTTTCATCCAATTGTCCAAGTTTGCCAAGGATCTAGTTGATACCGAAGAAAAGAAAGTGACGAGATTTATCTGTGGGCTTTATCCGATGTATGAAGAGCATGTGGTGACGTACAAGAGGCCCGAGACTTTTCAGGATGCAGTAGACAAAGCTTACACTATGGAAGAAATGGCGATCAAGAGTAGAAATGCTGACCCTAAGTGGAGTATGTCTCACTCTGGGAAGAACTTCCAGCACAAGAGACAAAAAGGTGTGGCAAGCGGCCCTAGGGTGTGCCAAGGTGTGAGACTTGTGGAAAAGGGCACCCTATGGAGAGGTGTTGGAGAAACACCGGTGCGTGCATTTTATGTGGATCTATGGAGCACCGGGTAGCAGCCTACCCCAGAAACAGAGGTGGTTATGGAGCACCTCAGCAGCAACCTCCTTAGCTGTAAGCCAGGCCAACCCTTCCAGCCCCACCTCAACGGTTGACATTACCAACACCACCTCTGAGACCCCCAGCAGTAGCAGCAACGACAACAACAAGGGAGGCCAGTCCTTCCAGCCCCACCTCAACGGTTGTGACAACAAGCTGGGAGACTTTTAGCAATGAATCTTGAGCTGGTTGAAGCAGCTGGAAATGTGGTAGAAGGTACTTTTTGTTATGTGCTAGAGACGTGAAGACTTTGTTCAATTCGGGGTCTACACATTCATTTGTGGAGCCCCATTTTGTTTGTGAACTTCAGCAACCGCTTGAGTTGCTACCATTCATGTTGATGGTGACTACCTCGGTGGATAGGCGATTAACTTGTGATAACTACTACCTCAAGTGCAGTGTTTAGATCGGGGATTTGCTAATGCCAGCAGACTTGATCATCATAGCGATGCAAGACTTTGATGTCATCCTTAGGATGGATTGACTCGCGAGATATCGGGCTTGTGTGGACTGCTTCCACAAGACTATCACCTTTAAGGTGGAGAAGCCCGAGTCGAACGTGATATTCAAGGGTGTACGGAGAGAAAGGTCCAATACCGGACTTGTATCAGCGTTGGATGCTGTGAAACTACTAGAGAGTGGCTGTGAAGGCTACTTCGCCTTTATCTCCGAGGAGAAACCGCTCGTGAAGTTGGAAGAGATTCCAGTGGCGTGTGAATTCCTTGATGTATTTCCGGACGAAGTTCCATGACTACCACCGCCTAGGGAAGTAGACTTTCCTATTGATTTAGTACCGGGCACCGCTTCAATTTCGAAAGCACCGTACATAATGGCCCCAATAGAACTCAGAGAATTAAAGGAGAAATTGCAAAATTTGTTGGACAAAGGACTCATATGAACTAGTGTATCACCTTGGGGAGCTCCGGTGTTGTTCATGAAGAAGAAAGACGGGACTCTTAGAATGTGTATAGACTCCAGGCAGATCAATCAAGTGACGATAAAGAATAAGTACCTGTTGCCTCGAATCGACGAACTGTTTGACTAGCTTTAGGAAGCAGCTTACTTTTCGAAGATCGATCTCAAATCCGGATATCACCAGCTAAGAGTCCGTGAGTAGTTAATTGAGAAGACAATGTTCAGGACGAGATACGGCCACTACGAATTTCTTGTGATGCCCTTTGGTTTGACCAATGCACCAGCGGTATTTATGGCGTTAATGAATAGAATCTTCACCCCTTATCTGGATCAGTTTATTGTAGTTTTCATTGATGACATTTTGGTATATTCCAAGTCTGTGGAAGAGCATGCAGATCATCTCAGATCATCACTTCAGCTTTTGAGGATTCATCAGTTGTATGCTAAGCTTGAGAAGTGCGATTTTTTGCTTGAACAAGTGGCATTTTTGGGACATATTATTAATCGAGATGGCCTAAGGGTGGATCCAGCAAAGATAGAAGCTGTTATAAATTGCCAAAGGCCGAGGACAGTGGCAGAGATTAGAAGCTTTCTAGGCCTTGCGGGATACTACCGTAGATTCGTCAAGAGTTCTTCCAAGATCTCAGCCCCATTGACACAGTTGATCAGGAAGGATGTGCCGTATATATGGACTAATGAATGTGAAGCCAGTTTTCAAACTTTGAAGGAGAAGTTGACGACCGCCCCAGTTTTGTCCTTACTTGAAGGTACATGAGGATTTGTGATTTATTTAGATGCATCTAGAGTCGGTTTGGGGTATGTTCTTATGCAGAATGAAAAAGTTATAGCCTATGGATCAAGGTAGTTGAGGAATCATGAGAAGAATTACGCCACCCACGACCTTGAGTTAGCAGCTATCGTGTTTGCACTGAAGCTTTGGAGGCATTACCTGTATGGAGAACAATTTGAAGTGCATTCTGATGATCGCAGCTTACAGTTTATATTTTCTCAACAAGATCTTAACATGAGGCAGAGACGGTGGCTAGAATTTATAAAGGACTATGATTTTCCAATCAAATACATCCCAGGAAAAGGAAACGTTGTGGCTGATGCCTATAGTAGGAAGTCGTCACTAGCTAGTTGCATCTATGGGCACATAATGATCCAAGTTTGATGCTTTCCAGGAACTAGATGTAGAGGTCTAATTGCTTAGTGACTCGGTGATGATGGTAGCCATGTCGATGTATGAACCCGAGTTGATGAATTGAATTAAGAATGAGCAATTCAAAGACCCTAATTTGGCTAAGATAAGAGATCATATTCAATTAGTGGATGTAATCATGTATTTCAGGAATCGATTGTGTGTACCGAAGACTGATCAGCTAATAGTTTCGATTTTAATAGAAGCACACAATGCCAGATATGCGATGCACCCTGAGAGCACAAAGATGTATCGAGATCTTAAGAGGCAATTCTGGTGGAATAATATGAAGAGGGAAATTGCTGAATTTGTATCCAAATGTTATACCTGTCAGCCGGTAAAGTTTGAACATATGAGACCTCCGAGTTTGTTGCATCCTTTGTCTATCCTTCAGTGGAAATGGGAACACATATCGATGGACTTCGTTTTAGGTCTACCGTTGACTAGTCGGAAGAACAGTGTGATTTGGGTGATAGTCGACCCGTTGATGAAATCCGCTCATTTTCTTCCTTTCAAGAAGGATATGAAGTTCAACGAGATGGCAAAGCTCTTCGTAAAGCAGATAGACCGATTGCATGGTACCCCAGTTTCGAATTCTCTGACCGAAATATGAAGTTCATTACACCCCGACCCAATTTAACCTTGATTAGTGCTAATTGAGTGTGTTTTAGCTAAATTATTTGTGTTTAATTACCAATTATGATAATTAGTGTTGTTTAGCCTCTATAGACTGAGTTAGTTGAGTCTTCAAAAAAAATAAAAATCTAAACCTTTGTCAGTTATATAAATATGGAGAATATTTATGTGCATCCATCCCTCACCATAGGATGAGAGACACTTACATAATTGAAAATATTCATGTGCAAAAGAGAAAAAATAATATATGATCATATGCAGAAAAAGATTGTTCATGTGTAAAGAGGGAAAACCATGTAATTGTTCCTCACCCCCGTTTGGTAAATTTACTAATAAAGTCAAGTTAAGTTAAACATCCCATCAAAAACACTTTTTACAAAAATTCCCTCCATCTTTTCCAAAAAAAGTCAAAAAGCAACTACATTTACTCACTAAAAGACAAAAAATCTACATTTCCCCATACAAAAAGTCAAAAATATTTCATTCCAAACAACTAAAAACAAAATATCATCATAACGTACTTATATTTTATTTATTCTTTTTATTTCACTTCACTCCACTTTATTTTAAAAGTAAATTACCAAACGGGCCCTAAGGTGAGGGATGGATGTACATGAATTTTTCCCGTAAATATTAGCCCCCTCTACACAAATTTTAATAAAGTAGCAATAGATGCCAAACAGGTCAATCAAAATCATGGCACCAATCGAAGAGGAATTATTGAATCATTGACGGATCATTTTTTCTTGGAACCACCCAAAGTGGGCAGGAAACCTGGAAAACTAATAGAAGAAATTGCCTGCGGAGAGGTCTGAATCTTTTCTAGAGGCTTTTTCTGTCGATTCTAGACGTGGAGTATGTGCTTAGATGAGTGCATAAACTCAATCAAGTTGCTGCAATCTGTTTCAATCTAGTTTTTTTTTTTCCAAGATTCTGAGTACTTGCTGTTCTGGGCTACTTGACTCTGCTCGGTGCGCTATAACATTCTTCCTTCAGCTCAGCTCTCCTCAGAAATTCGCTGTAGAGAAACTGAGGTTCTCTTGAGAAATGGGTGATCAGAATGTCCAAAAGAGTGCCACATCTGATGTTTCTGGGACACAGAATCTAGCAAAGGCGATGGAGCCGGTGCCGGAGAAGCATCGAAAGAACAAGTATGCATTTGCTTGCACAATGCTTGCTTCCATGGCTTCGATTCTCTTGGGCTATGGTGAGTGATGTTTTTCCCCTTTTTTAGTGGTCAAAGACATGCAAGAAAATAAGACGTGTATTCTTCTTTCATATTAGATTGCAAGAGACCTGTAGTCTAGTTACTTTTCTATTATTATGATGCCAGGAAGATGTGGCTCCTAGTATCCAAAATTAATCCAATTCAAAGATTGTGTCTTACCAGTGTTCTTTCTCACCGGTAATTAAAACGCTCTCTCTCTCTCTCTCTCTCTCTCTCTCTGTGTGTGTGTGTGTGGAAATGTTTCCTTTTTGGCTTCTCTGAGATTGTATGAGATCTCAAATTTAGTTATTTGTGTTCTCTTATTCAGTTAAGATGAAAGGGTTCTTGATAAGGCCCTTTGTTCAGGCAAAAAAAAAAAAAAAAAAGAAACCTCCACATGGGTTCTGTTCTTCACTCCCTGCTGAATAGTGCCTTCTTTTTCAACTTTCTTACTTCTTTGTGTTCTTTTATTTGAGACTATAAAAGGATTTCGAGTTTACTTTGTAGTATTCTACTCTTATGTTAAGCTATTTGGCCTGTTAAAATCCACAGATGATGCAATTTGAAAGAAGAAAAAAAAAAATCACTTGGGTTTGTTTTTCATCTCCCTTTGCCTCTGTATTACTCAGATTTTGGGGTGATGAGTGGAGCAGTGTTGTTCATCAAGGAAGATTTGAAGCTAGACGACACAAAGGTAGAAGTCCTAATGGGAATTCTCAGCTTCTACTGTCTAATTGGATCAGCAGCTGCTGGCCGAACTTCTGATTGGATTGGCAGGCGATACACAATCGTCTTCGCCGCTGTGATATTTTTCGTTGGGGCATTGATGATGGGCTTTGCAACCAACTACGCCTTCCTCATGGTGGGGAGGTTCGTTGCCGGCATTGGGGCTGGCTACGCTCTCATGATCGCTCCGGTCTACACTGCTGAGGTCGCGCCCGCCTCCAGCAGAGGGTTCCTCACTTCCTTTCCTGAAGTGTTCATCAATGGAGGAATCTTGCTTGGATATGTCTCCAATATCGCCTTTGCTGGCCTCCCAAACCACATCAATTGGAGATTAATGCTAGGAGTTGGAGCCATACCCTCTGTATTCTTAGCCATCTCTGTTCTGGCCATGCCCGAATCGCCTCGGTGGCTCATCATGCAAGGCCGATTGGGCGAGGCCAAGCGGGTACTTTACAAGACCTCTGAGAGTAGGGAGGAGGCCGAAATTCGTCTCTCTGAAATCAAAGAAACTGTTGGAATTCCTCAACATTGCACCGATGACATTGTCCCCGTCCCAACGCGCAGTCATGGGGAGGGGGTGTGGAAGGAACTGCTGATTAGGCCATCTCCATCAGTTCGCCGTATCCTCCTTGCTGCTGTAGGAATTCACTTCTTCCAACAAGCTTCTGGTGTAAATGTTGTGGTCCTCTACAGCCCTAGCATATTTGAGAAGGCCGGAATCAAATCCAAAAATGGGCTACTTGGTGCGACTGTGGCAGTTGGATTCACAAAAACCATATTCATCTTGGTGGCCACGTTTCTGGTCGATCGGTTTGGGAGGCGGCCACTGCTACTAACTAGCACCATGGGCATGATCATCTCCCTACTGGGACTGGGGACAGGATTGACTATCATCGACCATAATTCTGATAAGAAGCTAGTTGGACCGATCGTAGTCAGCATTATGTTTGTCCTAACCTTCATCGCATCATTCTCGATCGGCCTAGGACCAATCACTTGGGTCTATAGCCCAGAGGTCATCCCATTGAGGCTCAGAGCTCAAGGGATGAGCTTGGCAGTTGGTGTCAACTGTGTCACCAGCGGCGTACTTGGGATGACTTTCATTTCTTTATACAAGGCCATTACAATTGGGGGGACCTTCTTTATGTTTGCTGGGCTCGCTATGGTTTCATGGATCTTCTTCTACATATTCTTGCCAGAGACTCAGGGCAGAACCCTTGAAGAGATGGAGACAGTCTTTGGAAAGAAAGAAGACGAAAAAAGTCATGCCCAGCTGCAACTAGGAACTGCTTCTACATTACCAATAGGGAATGGAAATGGCAAGATCTAAGAAACAACAAACACTAGTATTGATGCTGCTAGTAGTGAAAGTGGTTTGGTACTCTGGTTAGGTAGTAAAATGTGTTGGGGAGTTTTTCTTTTTAATTTCCAAAATATATTGTAAGGATTTGATTCCTCCAACTTGTAGTTCAAACAGTTGAATTTCTATATCAAAATTTGGAAGGGAAATCTCCTGTCATTGTTGCAACACCTATTTCTTCTTGTTATTTCCTGTTGTTGGTGGCCTTTTGCGTAATCACAAATAATTAAAAAAAAAAATTCTTATAAGACTAGTGAGAGAGGAGAGGGAGTGAAATATATGGGATCGATCTTTCATCGATCACTTCTGGGCCACTTGATAAAGTGTGGTCCGATCCAATTTGCTGATTGGTCTGGTTGTTGAAGTTTTGACACATGGCAAGTGATCAAGTAGTTCTTCAACCCCATCCAATGGGTGCGTCCTGCAATCACCACAAGCTCACTTGTGAAAAGTTCATACATAAACCCACTTTGTGCTTTTGGGGTGAGCCTTAGGTCTGGTCTGAATCATTTGTCATGGTTAAGATCACAAACCCTCTTGAACTTTAACGAAATCTCTGAAAATGCAAAAATATAACCTATCCAATTTTTCTTGGTTCACAGTCTTTGGAAATTAATGTACTTTGCAAAAATAAAAAAAGGGAAAAACTAAGGGATCCTAGGACCCACTGGATTGCACATAAAATGAGATAGCCCCTACAATGAATACTTTTGTGCCTGAACCAAGTGATGGGCTGTTTTTCATCAGAGCCAGCACGCTAGAATGGCCTGTGATGGGCATGCAATGACTAGCATGATGCTGGTAGGCTTTCAGTGTGCTGGACCTGAACTTATTTGGCCCATAAGTTTTTTTTTTTATTGGCTTTTTCCATCTATAAAAATTTGGCCACAAGGGTCTTTTTTCATTTATGAAAAAATTACTCTTGTTGCTCTACTTCATTTTACTATATTGCATTTGCAGCAGACTGAAAAAAGAATAAATATTGCAGCAGCATCTTGACAATTTTTGCTCTTTTGTTTTCCCAAAATATGCTAGAATGGTGGAGAACGTGTTTGGCCCAAGATGACATGTGGCTGGCCAATTATTTTGTGGGTCATTTGTGAATTTCCTGACTTTGGGGCAGCTTATTCAATGTGTCATGATTATTTAATAGTGGTGTCCTGAAATCAGAAAACTGCACAATTTGATTGGGCGTTTTAGGAATTCTTTTTATTGTGGCCAAGCCCAATGGGATAGTACCCCCAGAGTTTCTGTAACTCGAGATGAAGTGATATGATTTGGTCATTGATAAATGATACAAATATTGAGTGCATAGTGGGTCTTTTTTTCATATTGATTAATTTCAATGTTATATGCAACTCACCTTGTTGATTCATATGACTACAAGATGGTTTGGGTTACCATGTCAGCATAACTTGAACCGTTACTATAAAATTACGAAGGATCATAGTTATCAATGCAACATTAGGATTTGGCAAACTTAATGGGTGTAAAAGTGTGTGAAGGGATTGAATTCTAAAAAAGTAAAAGGATTTAATCAATTTATGATACACAAACAAATTATGTGTGCCTAATTAATTTGCTGGATCATTGTGCAGTAATGAGTGCAAGCTGTCTAACTATATATCCGAATCCATCAAACTCGAACTCCAAATTGGGGAATCAAACAACAAATTGAATGAACATACCCTAACAAAGTTTCAAATTATGATAATTAACAAACTAGCAAGATAGCCCGCACTAAGCCCGGGCCCAAAAATAAAACTATAACCAATTTAGGGCTATTTTTGAGATATTAATTAATGAAAAGAAAATAAATTAAAATAAATAAATACCTCATTTATCATTTTTTAAATTCTATATAACAAAGTTTATTTAAAAGGAGAATGTGTAGTAACCACCTCCAAGTCAAATGTGAAATTTATAAAACTTCATATATTATGGTGTTCTATGTTAAAAAAAATCAATGAAACTGAATTTACATATTCCACGTAATATGCCGTAATATTAGTAGAGCCTTAACATTCAAACAATCCTTGAAGGTTTATTTTTATTTTTATTTAAGGTAGACTGTTGGATGAATTCTAACATATGTGTTAAAATAGATTTAGATCACTGTCTAAAACTATTGCTATACAGATATTATAAGAATTATAGCATTTTCCAACATTGATAACTCCAACCGTTGGACAAAAATGCATTTCTATTTTAAGATGCTTTATATGTGTGCAGAAAATAATCTTTTTTTTTTAAATGCTTTATATGTGTGCAGAAAATGACTAAGTCTCTGTTGTATTTATGTAAATCTGTGACTCTAACACCACAAAATTGAGAGAGAGAGAAGCTAATACCCAAGCATAAAAATTAAAAGTAAAAAGGAAAAAAGAGAAAATTTGCAAATCCATGAAAACCTATCAATAGAAACTAAATAAGCCCATTATAACTAAAAAAAATAAATAACCCATGATAAAAAGTAATCAAAACACCACAAACATAAACAAAAATCCATAATAAGAAAAAAATCTCACAAATCCATGAAAAACCATGCATCACCATGAAACCAAAAGAGCCCATAAAATTGGGAAAAAAAATAAAACCATGGTAAAAAAAATAAAAAAACTCATAAATAGAGTTTCTTACAACATGTCAAAGCAAGTCTTATATATGATGAATAGAGTTTCTTACAACATGTCAAAGCAAGTGTTATAAATGATGAATATAGTTTCTTAATGTGGGAGAGAGCAATGGCAAATCAAGGGTTTTTGTTTGAGGGGTGCGAACCTTAATAGGCAATTTGATTTTGAGGACAAACTGAGGATTTTTCATGTGGATTTTGAGGGTGGACCCAAATTTTTCTTGGAATTTTTTAAGCATACCATGGTCTAATGGGTGTTATCGCACCCGCATGGTTATGCCTAGCTCCACCCGTGGGAGTGGGTTTAAGCAGGTGTTACTTTAAGGGCAAAGTCTCTAATGGGTACCAGCCCCTTGGCTGGATAATAAAAAAGAGCGAAGGAGAGAGAAAGAAAGAAAGAAAAAAAACCCAATCTTACTATTGTCCAATACATCATATTTGAAAATAAATAAACAAATAAGACTCAGATCAAGTGTTTCACACTCTATATCACTCTGACAGTGAGTATAGGAGTAAAGTTGGAACTGAGGTCCCGAGGAATTTGACCCACAGTGGTGTGATTGTAGATGGACCAATCATGATCCGTCATGTCACCGAGAGACAACCCTACTTTGGACATGGCGGCAGACTATTCACAGTGACGTGGTGGGCAATTCAATGTCGGTAAAGCCTCACTAGATCGAGACTCCTAAAGTTGTGCCTCAAGATGTGATTGATATAAAACAATGTGGGATAAAGATTTAAAGTGATTTAAGACATGAATGGTTGGGCTATATTGATGGATTTACAGCCATAGATTCCATGGAATAGCAACACGCACTTCAAGAAAATTGATAATTAGCGGCAGTTCATAACGGCGGTTTATTTGTCCGTCACTACATCTAATATTATGGTAAGTACAGCGGCGGAAAATATATTTTGCTGCTAATAAGCACATATTGCGATGGAAATTGTATTGTGCTGCTATTAAAGAGGGTTTTTGTTAATATACAGCGGCAGAAATTATACTTTGCTACTATTAAGCTAATAAAAATTATTTACGTAGAGCAGCGGAACGTATATTCCGTCACTACATCTATTAATAACATGTATAGCAGCATAACGTACATTCCATCGCTACATTTATGTATTAATATTTATACATATAGCGATGGAAATTGTATTGTGCTGCTAATAAAGAGGGTTTTTTTTATTTAACATACAGCGGCATAAATTATATTTTGCTGCTATTAAGCTTTTTACGTATTACCAGCGGAACATATATTCCGTCGCTATATATTAAAAACTATTATTATGCCATGTATAAAAGTAATCAGTATACTATGTATATACGGTGCATTCATTTAGTTATACTATGTATAAAGCATTATAAACGGTAATCAGTACGACCGTATAGCAGCGGAAATATGCTTTCTGCTGCTATACATTTAAACCTATATGCGCCGTTAGCACAGTCCATGGACTGGCCAGTCCCAAAATCCCTTCTCTCACCTTCATTAGCAAAACTTCTCTCACTTCTCTCACCTTCTTTCCTCATCTTCTAGGGTTTTGATTCTCTCCTCTAAATCCCTCTGAATCCCTCTTGTTGCTGCTCGGATCGAGACATTGCGCCTGGAGCTACCTTTTGATCTCCATTCCGCTCGATTTCGTGACTGTCGTTCTTTGAAGAGATCGTCTGAGGGGTGTTTCTCATTCTTTTACGTTTTGTGTCGATTTGTGATCTTATTGGTTGAAGTTGAAGAGAGATTTGAGAATATGTTTGGTTTTTGCAAATGATTCTTACTGAGGATGTGGTTTTGTTCGATTTTGGTGAAAGATTGAGAGATTTGTTGAATGTTTAGGACGTTTTGTAAAATCCTGAGAAGCGATCATCGGTAGATTGCATGAAGAAATAGATTGCTCTCTACCTCTCTCTCCTCTTCTTTATCTGATCTTCAAATCCTGCTTTCTTATTATTTTTTTTTTCGTCCTTTTCCGATCTCTATAGCGATAGTGATCATAGATTCCTGTTTCGAGGGCTTCGATCCGTGATTTTTTGTGCAGAACGCACGCTACTTGTACAGACGATCTCGATTGATGATCTCTCCTCCTTGATGGATTTGGGGATGCATTTGGTTTATGGATTTGGGGATGCATTTGGTTTTGTATTGTGTTTGTTTTTGTTCATTATGGTATTCTGATTTTGATCTCTTTGTCTTGTTTGGAAATGCTTGCTTATTTGATGGAAGATTGTATGTTTCATTCACAGATCTTGTGGATTTTGAATCTTTGGTTGGATGATTTGATGCATCGATGTTTCATTTTGATGTTATGTTTTTCTCCTCTATGCAATAATGAGAGATTGATTTTAATACCTATGATGTGCTTGTGGAATCGGAAGAATCAAATCAATTTAGATAGGCCTTTGTTGCTTTAGTGGAAACTAGGTTAATGTTGTCATCGACAAGGAGAGAAGTTCCTGTTGAAGCTCAATATGAGTCTTTGGGTACCTATCATGAAATTTATGGGCACTATCTAATCGTAAGAAGTACCTATCGTTCTATTCTTGATTTCCTTGCTTTTTGAATGCATATAACTTGTGTGATTCTCTTGTATTTGTTCCATGTTTTCTCTCATTATCATTGATGCAGATTTATTGAGTTCTGTTTAGCTTACTTCTCTCTCCCTTTTCTTGAGAAACATTTTTGAAGACATTCTCAGTTGCTGTTGTTAGCGATGTAGAAAAGTTGATCAAAATTGTTCCCACTTCCTGAAAACTGCATGTCTCTCATTCCTAGAAAATATGCAAAGTTAACATATAATTTGAATGTTTTTTCTCATACGTTTGTGTAAATGTTGCCCATCATTGATTTTTTTTTTTTTTTTTTGCTTTCATGTATTATAATTTTATTCTCTTGTTAGCATGCATTTGATGATTTTGCTTGATGTAGGCTGCATAACTACCAAAGAATTGGGTACAGTGATGAGATCCCTGGGTTTGATGATCCCAGACAGTATTTTACAGTTTGGATTGGCAAAATTTAGGGCTGAATACTACTTGGCCAAATGGAGAACCCAAACTCAGCCTGGCAATGAGAAAACAAGAAATCCTAATTTTCAGATACATCAATTTCTCTACAAGGAAAAACTACAAAACCTATTATATTGCTCTCCACAATCCCAATCATGACATGTTAATATAAAAACAACAGGAAGTTCAATAAAAATAAATAACAGAGTAGAATAGTTCATGGTTTTCCATGCTTTGATTACTATCACACAACCTCAATTCTAATTTTCAATAAAATAGAGAAAAAGCATACAACACCCATGATGATTTTTCATACATATGAATAGAACCCACAAGAAAATTGCTTCCAAACCCCTCAACTGACAGTCTGAGTGTCTGACACAATTAATATAAGTATAACAATTCAGGGTTTTTTTTTTCCTCATAATATGATCAGTCCAACACATATCAAATTCTAACTTTCCACAACATAATATATGAACATAAAAACACCGCATATCACATGACAACTCATATAAACCAGTAGCAGATAACTAAAGCTTACAATTATGGAGGATGCTCCAAAATTCTCACACACCAAGAGATTTCAAAATCCTTCAGTAGGTAGCCTGCAAATTTAATAAATTGCACATTTCAGTGTTTGGGTTTTCTAATTTTAGAAGTTTTTCAAAGCATTCCACATTCCAGTTAGGCCTATCAGATCTCTCTGGATCAAGAAATATCAGCCCCACATGCCAGGAATTTAGCACCTGTGAACATTTTCTGAGTGAATCAGGAATCAAGAGCCATGTAATTTCCTGCGAATAAACAGATAGAAAATAATTCGCATCCCAGAAGATTCATTAGGAGTGTCACTGACATCATTTCCTTGTGATGCTTCTTCTCTCAGCCTAAGGTTTGAGTTGATGAACTGCTTCTAAGTAAAGTGAACAATTAAGTAATAATATTTCTAAATGAATATCTGCCTTACGTAGCCGCACCCACTTCTTATTGTCTGAGTTCAGTTCATCATTTTGTTTAACCAAAATCTATGTCGTGTGTCAACCAGACGGTTTGTACCTTGTAAATTGTTTTTTTCCAGCCACTAATGCTGATACCTTGTTTAGAGTAGCTTGCCTTAGCTTCAGCTTCAGCTTCACCAGTCCCCTCTATGTGTCACGTTTTCAATCAATCTGATGGTGGGACTCATTTATGATAATCAAGAACCACCCCCCTCTCTCTCTATAGGTTACTGGGGTATTGTTATTATTGAGTTTTGGAGATTCTGATCTATTTGATCCTTAAAATATGTTTTGTTGATGGCTTATTTTCTTTATGTTCATTTGGTTTATTGGGCCTTTTTTATGTTTTGATCTCAACAAAAGAATACCCAATAAAAAAAATCCATTTGGTTCTTGTAGTTTAGAAATTATGCATGATGCTGCTTTTCTTTGTTCTTGTAGTTTTGATGGTATACATGATGCGGCTGCTTTTTTTATTATTTCTACTTTGCATATGAAGAAGGGGTCAAACAATTCCTTGACTTTGCATTTGCTAACGTAATAGCAAGGGAAATGATCAAATGCCCATGTAAGAATTGCAGTAATATATATTATAGATCTCGGGATGAAGTATATGAACATCTGATATGCGATGGGTTTGAAAAGGGTTATGACTGTGGTGTTTGGGTTTTTCATGGGGAAACTTTTGCATCACCACATCAAAGGTCTCCTATTGCTACCTTGGATGAAGATGTACCGGATGAAGTAGATGATATGCATGGAATGTTACGGTCGGCATTTGGAATTCACGATCCTGAGTCTAGTTCACAAGAAGCTGAAGAGGAGCCTAACGCAGAAGCAGTGAAATTTTACAAATTGGTAGAAGATGCCGACCAAGAGTTGTACTTAGGATACAAGAATTTCACCAAGCTTGCTTTTGTTATGCGATTATACCACATAAAGTGTCTGAATGGATGGAGTGACAAGTCTTTTACCATGTTGCTTGAGTTGTTGAAAGAAGCATTTCCTGAAGGCGAAACCTTGCCGAAGTCCTTTTATGAAACCAAAAAGATCATTGGAGAATTGGGACTTGGTTACAATAAGATTGATGCTTGCCCTAATGATTGTATGTTGTATTGGAAAGAAGCTACTAAGGAATTTGCATGTTCTGTATGTGGCACTTCAAGGTGGAAAGCCAATGATGATGGTGCATCTCCTTCATGTTCCAAGGAACGAAAAATCCTTGCGAAGATTGTACGTCACTTTCCCTTGAAGCCAAGGCTTCAACGACTTTTCATGTCAAATAAAACAGCTTCCTTAATGAGATGGCATGCAGAGGGGCCCACCAATGACGGGGTCTTAAGGCATCATGCTGACTCCAAAGCGTGGCAAAATCTGGACGACCGATACCCGAATTTCGCTGCAGAGCCTCGTAATGTTAGACTTGGGTTAGGAAGCGATGGCTTCAATCCATTTGGTACCATGAGCATTGCCCACAGCACATGGCCTGTTGTTTTGATGCCATACAACTTGCCACCATGGATGTGCATGAAGCAACCGTTTTTTATGATGTCGTTGCTTATTCCTGGTCCTCGTGGACCGAGGAATGACATAGATGTATATTTGCAACCTTTGGTAGATGAGTTGAAGGAGTTGTGGGAGGATGGATTACACACTTGGGATGCATCAACCAATCAAAACTTTCAGATGCGTGCAGCATTGTTATGGACAATTAGTGACTTTCCTGCATATGCAAACTTGTCAGGATGGAGCACAAAAGGTCGCTTTGCTTGTCCTCATTGCAATGAGGACACTTCTCATTACTACTTGTCACATTGGAAAAAGTTATGTTATATGAGTCACCGCCGTTTCTTGAATGTCGATCATAAGTTTCGTCGTGATAAAACAAAATTTGATGGAAAGACGGAATTCAAATCCGTTCCTACATTGCGTGCTGTTTACGATCTTAAATTTGTAAGAATTGATGTGTTTTACTTAAAAACTGACTGAGCTCAAAATTCTGAATTGCAGAGACAGCTCAATGAAAGACTTAGCCAACTTCCGGAAAGCTCACAAAGCAGGACAACACGAGATGACATCTTCACCCAAGTGATGGGAGTAGATGGACGTGGCTGGGTTCGTACGTTTGGGTTAGGTGTCACTCCCTCTGATATATATGGCCCACGAGCTTCAATTGCTGAAGCACGAGCTGCAGCTGTTGAATCGGCGAGGATAGCAGAGGTGGAGAGAGCTCAGAGGCTAGCCATACAAGAGGAAGTGGTCCAGATGCGAACCCAATTGAACCAATTGATGACATGGATGCAGAGCTTCACTGGGAGTGGCCCGTCGTCGTCTTCGTCTGTCCCTGTAGGTAGCATACCATAGATTTAAAAATCAGTTATATTTGGATTTAATTCATTTTAAAATTCATACTCAAATGACTTTTTTTTTGTACTAGATTTCCGGTGCTGCTACTAATGATATCCAGCATGATGGTCCTGTTTAATGGACCGTTAGCCCATGTACACTAGATCCAACATTTCCCATTAATCAATAAGAAGCAATGGCTGGGCAGCAGATAGGAGTGGCAGAGAGCCTCTCATTGGATCTCTCTTTCTAGTTACTTCATCAGTTCATCTTACGGGAAAAAAAAGGCATTGGGTCGATTTCAGCCATTTCATTATCCTCCATCCTTCCTACCAGTGCTCTACATACAACCTCTCTTTCTCACCATCAATCTCTCTCCAACAGGCATGGAAATGCCCAGTGCCTACTATGAGGTAAATAAAGAAATGTCAATGGTGAGAGGGGTCTGTGTGTATATTCATTTATATAGAGGCCCCTTCACTTAATTTAAAATTTTCTTTTTATGTTTTAGTAACAGTCAGGTACTACATATGTAACTAAGAAAAACTATTAAATTTTGCTTCTCTCTCTATTATATTTTATACTGTTTGTAGGAACATCTTATAATGGGTTCTTGATGGCAATATATTCATCACCCACGATTCTTGTTCGATACTAACCATCCATTCTGGTGTTCATGTCCAAGTAAAGTAATTGTGAAGATGAGTCACTGAAGGTTGTTTTACAACTAATGATATTACTTCAGACTTATTGGTTTCTTTGATTTTGTTGAATGGAAGAGAAAAATAGCAAAGCTTTTCTGTGAATCAAGGTTGCACTAAAGCTAGAAACACAGGATATATGATCAAAGCTGGTTCATCATCATCATCATTTAATTAGAACACACTGGTGCATTCTCATTCTGAACTATTAACTGCAGTCTCAAGAAAGAGGTTCCTCTGAGGCGACAAAGTTCTCCCTGGTTTCCAGCAACTAGGGCATCAGCAACCGGTTCCCGGAGGCAGGGCAATGTCTCCGGAACCAGTCCCTTCTTCTCCGGCCTCTCCTCCTACACCCCCATTCCATCCCTCTCTCCTTCGGTCTGATCCCCTTCTCCCCATCCCACCTCCTACCTTTCCACTGCCCAATCTTTTTCCCAGGCTTCCTAACCATTCAGCCTCCCAACCACCTCCCGCCCTCCCTCTCCCAGCTCTACTAGCTAGCCAGCATCCCCTTCCTACTCAACTCAGTACCTCGCTTCATCCTCCCAACCTTTACCCGAGCCTGTCCCAATCTCTTAGCCTTTCCTTACCCCAAAAATTTCAAACCTTTCCTTTTCCCGCCCAAGCCTCTTCCGTAGTAGGATCCCTTCCCTTTCCCCCTTCCTCAGAAGCTCCTGCCATCTTCTTCCCCCAGTCTAGCTCAGTATCTTCTTTAGTTAACACCCCTCTCCCCCTTCCCCCCCCAGAACAGAATCTAGGTCTTGCCTCCTTTCCTCCTCTGTCCAACTCAGCTCCCCCTCTCCAAGCCTCTCCTCAGCTTCCCAGCTCCTATGCCAATCTCTTCTCCTCTCCAAGCCTCTCCGTCCGAAGCCTCCCTCTCCCATCTCACTCCTTTCCCCCCTACAACCTGGATTAACGGTCAACCTTCACTGACCATTCCCCAATCTATGCTTTCCTCTAGCAAGGAATCCTTCACCTTTGCTGTCATAGGTAGATTTGCAGGTAAACGACCCTCCCTCGAATGGGTTGAAGCCAAGGCTAAGAGATGGTCCCTTTCCAGGCCATGCATGGTCTCCCTCACGAAGAAAGGTAACTTTATTTTCCGTCTCAACTCCCCAGCTGATAAATCCTTCCTTCTTGGTCTCTCGCCTATGGTCATAGACAAGAGAAAACTTTCCTTCCTCCCCTGGTCTCCTGGCCAAGATGAAACTCTTTGGCCTTCGTTTGCTCCAGTATGGGTGAGACTCTCGGGGCTCCCCTACCATTGCTGGAGTCAGCATATCATTCTCTCCCTAGCCTCTGCCATTGGCCAACCAATTAAGCTCGATGACATAACCTCTGCTCAAAGGATCCTAACTTTTGCTAGAGTCCTGGTTAACCTCGACCTTTCAAAACCGAAACCTCACTCCATCCATGCTGTTCTGCAAGGAGAGAGTGAGCAGACCATCTCCATAACCTATGAACACTGCCCCTGTTCTCACTGCCTCCAACCTGGGCACTCTCACCTCAACTGTCAATTGACTTCCCTTCCCTCCACAGAGGTCAACTCTCAAACTCCTCTCAATCCTCCTGGCCAAACCACCCTGTCATCCAATCCTCCAATTCCAACCTCTACCACTCAACCCCAAGCCTCTTCGGTCTCCTCCATCACCTCCACCAATCCACTTCCTTTAACCTCAACCACCCAGCCTCTAGTTAATACTGTTATATCCTCCGCCTCTGCAATGCCTCCTAAATCCCCTCAACCAGCTCAACCTAACTCCCATCCTCTTCCTACTCCCCCTCTAGTCTCCCTTCCCCCCAAACCTTCTCTCAATGATCTTCCTTATGATGTAGTCTCTGTTATTTTAGAAAAATCAAAATCTCCTTCCATAGACACCTCCAACCCCTTTGATATTTTAGAAAACTATTCCTTTCTAGATCCAGTTTCCAATCCTCACATCTATGGCCGTAATCTCAGTTCCTTCCTCTCAGAAGATTGTCCCTCTTCTCCCCCTCCAGGCTTTGACCGTCCCTCAAGTCCCTTCTCCTCTACCATTAAGGCTACCACTAAGGCTCATCCTGAGACCCTTCCTCTGCCTCCCCCTGACTCTCCCCTGCTGGTTAACATTGCTCCTCCCACCTCCATCCCTGCTATGACAATTCCTATCACCTCCCCTCTTACAGTCTCTGCTGTAACCTCAGACTCTTCCCAGATTCAAGCTCTGCTGAATTCTACAGCCCACCAAGGAAGACCACCACCCACAGGCAAAGGAAAGAAAACCAACTCAGTCACTGGCTCTGGTTCGATTACCAGGAGGTCTAGAAGCAAACGCACCTCCCCCCCTTCCCCCCATCCATGTTGAAGGTTCTTTACTGGAACTGTAGGGGAATAGCCAATTCCCCTACCACAAGAGCATTGGCAAATTTAGTCCGTAACAACCACCCCGACCTGATCTTCCTCTCTGAGCCAATGTCTACCTTCTCCTCTTTCCAAGCTCTTGGCCTGTCAACATTCGGTTTTGACAGCTTTCACTCCAACCTTCCTTCCCCTGTCTCTCCTACTCTCTGGTGTTTTTCCAAGTCCTCCTCCCAGCTCTCTGCCTCTGTAGTCAATGCTTCCACTCAACACCTTACTCTGTCCTTTCTCAATCAAACTTCTGGCCTCTCTTTCCTCATAACTGGAGTCTATGGATCCACCAACCCCTCTAAAAGGAAAGATCTCTGGCAGACTCTCATTAACATCTCCCCAACCACCAAGCCTTGGTGTGTCATTGGTGATTTTAATGCAATTCTTGCCCATAGTGAGAAGCTTAGTCTTCGCCAAGCAACTCCCACCTCTCTCAAAGACTTCCAATCCACTGTCCTATCAGCTGGCCTTTCCAATATCAGAGCTTCTGGTAGCAACTTCACTTGGTCTAATAATAGGCAAGGCCTTTCTTATGTAGCAGCCAAACTAGATAGAGCTCTTGTCAACCCCCAGTGGTTAGCTTCCTTCCCAGACCCAATCGTCCATCACTTGCCTAGGCTCTCTTCTGACCATAGTCCTCTCCTTCTTGCTCATTCAATCCCTTCTCCTTCTCCCTCAGCTCCTTTTAAGTTTGAAAACAAATGGACCCTCCATCCCTCCTTCCTGGATTTGGTCAAATCCAGCTGGGAAGTTTCAATAGCTGGGAACCCTCAGTTTGTTCTTGCTCAAAAACTCAAAGCTCTCAAGTTAGCCCTCAAATTCTGGAGCAAGAACACTTTTGGCCTAGTCCACCAGAACATCTTAGCTGCTGAAGCCTCTGTCCTGAGATGCCAGTCCAACCAAGATTCCTCCCCCTCTGAACCATTTAGGAAAGACCTCATAGAAGCCAAACTCCACCTCCATGAAACTCTTAAAGCCCAGGAAATTCATTGGAAGCAACGATCCAGAGTTTCTTGGCTTAAAGATGGCGATAAGAATACCAAATTCTTTCACCAGTCAGCCAAAGCCAGGGGAGCTTTCAACAGGATCAATGTTATCTCAGTCAATGGCACTATCACAGAGGATCCTTCTATCATCCAAGACCAAGCTGTCCATTACTTTTCTTCCTTATTCAAACCCCACGACAGCCAGCTCCATCCTATTCTCTTTCAGGCTGACAGTCCTAAAGTCTCAGATTCTGAAAACTCCTCTCTTGCCTCAGTTCCCTCTGACTCAGAGGTTAAGGCTGCTGTCTTTTCTCTTAAGAAAAATAGCTCGCCAGGCCCTGATGGTTTCAATGGTCTTTTCTATACCAGCACCTGGAATATAATAGGGAAAACTGTCACCACAGCAGTGCAGCATTTCTTCTTCTAAAAAAAAATCCTGCAAGCCTCCAATGCCTTCTTTCTTTCTTTAATTCCTAAATCCAACTCTCCTACCTCTTTTTCAGATTTCAGGCCTATTAGTCTTCTAAATTTTTCCTACAAAATCATATCTAAAATTCTAGCATCTAGGCTCTCCATTCTCCTTCCCAATCTGATTTCCTCCAACCAAGCTGCCTTTATCCAAGGAAGGTCTATACATCACCATTCAGCCCTCTCCTTTGAACTCTTCCAAAAGCTCAAATCCAAGATTAGAAAAGGCTCTCTTTGCCTAAAACTGGACATTTCTAAAGCTTTTGATAAGCTCAATTGGACCTTCCTCTTCTCAGCCCTTAGATTTTTCAATTTCTCTGAAGATTTGATCTCCCTCATTAAGGAGTGCGTTTGCACTTCCAAATGCTCAGTGTTAATCAACCGTTCTCCTCATGGCTTTTTTGGTTCTTCTTGTGGGTTGAGACAGGGAGATCCCCTATCTCCTTACCTCTTCATTATTGCTGAAGAAATTCTCAGCCTTCATCTCCACAACCTCCAGGCCCAAGGCATCATCCTCCCCCTCTCCTCTATTCCCCTCACCCCTTGCCACCTCCTCTATGCAGATGATATTATCATCCTAATGCAAGGCTCTACTTCTGGAGTTCTAGCCCTCCAAGATCTCCTAGACATTTACCAATCCTCTTCCGGCCAACACATCAACCTTCTCAAGAGTCAGCTCATCATAGGCAAATGTGGCATTAGAAGGAAAGCCAGAATCTGTTCAATTCTTGGCCTCCAAGAGAACCAACCTCATCTCAAATACCTAGGCTTCCGTATAGTTCTAGGCACCCCGAAGCGTCCCCATTTCCTCCCCCTGCTGGACTCCATCACAGCCAAATTATCAGCTTGGAAAGCCAAAACCCTCTCTTTTGCAGGCCGTCTTATTCTTATTAAGCATGTTCTCTCCAGCATCCCTTTGCATATAGCCACCATCCTTCCCCTCCCTAGCTCCATTTGTAAAGCCATTGATCGCCTCATGAGGAACTTCCTATGGTCAGGATCTTCACCTTCTTCCAAAATCAACTATGTTAAATGGTCTCAAGTTACTCTTCCTAAGCAAGAAGGAGGTCTTGGGATCAGACTCATCTCAGAAGTAAACAATGCTTCTCTCATCAAGCTGGGATGGCAAGCATCCACTTCCAATACCATATGGTCCTCATGGTTCAAGAATCGCTATTTCAAGTTCAAGAACATATGGGATCCAGCAAACACTTCCTACGGCTCCTGCATCTGGAACAGAATTCGTCGCCTGGCTCATTACATTCACAAAGGTAGTGCTTGGATTTTTGGCAATGGAGAAGACATCGACATCTGGCATGACGTTTGGTTTGGTGATAAGGCTCTTTCATCGGTCTTCCCCAACCAGGTCTTCCCACAGAACCAAAGGCTAGCTTCTCTCTTCCATTCAGGTTCTTGGCACCTTCCATTACATATGCCTTCAGCAGTCCTTCACTTGCTCACTGCAGCTACCTCCCTCCTCTCTCCTAGCCCCTCTGTTAGAGACATCTTAATTTGGAAAGATTCTTCCAACGGCCAACTAACTCAACTCAGTGCTTGGGACCTCATCAGATCGAGAGGCACAACACTCCAGTGGCCTTCACTGATCTGGAACGGCGTCTCTCTCCCAAGGATCAGCAGCTTTGGTTGGCGTCTCATGCTTAACAGAACACCTACAGAAACTTACCTTCAACACATTGGATTCTCCTTGGCCTCTCGGTGCAGCCTCTGCTTCAAAGGTACTGAAACAGCAAGTCACATTTTCTTCTCTTGCTCTGTAGCCCAGTCTCTGTGGAACTGGTTGCTCAGCTCAACCCAAGCTCAGACCCAATCCCCCTGCTCTGCTTCAACAATCTGGTCGTCCATCTCTAAAGGCAATGACTCAGCTGGGTCTACCAACATGGCAGCAGTCTTCCTCTCAGTTCTCTTCCATCTCTGGAAGACCAG
Organism: Cinnamomum chago; assembly: GCA_038049695.1. Taxonomy (NCBI): domain Eukaryota; kingdom Viridiplantae; phylum Streptophyta; class Magnoliopsida; order Laurales; family Lauraceae; genus Cinnamomum; species Cinnamomum chago. Next base: position 19,286,944 of record CP142462.1, on the reverse strand, counting down.
GAATGCAGCAATCTTCAACAACCAGCACCTTCCTCTCAATCAGACCCTTAGCAACCTGCAAGATGAGCTAAGAATCTCTCTCTTACAGATTGTTATACCTTTTGGCAGCCAGTAATTAAGTTCTCTTCTTAGATCCCTGAATTTCTCAGGGCTATGATTAAGTCTGGCTCTCTTCTGCTCTTCTCTGTGGCTCTCTTCTGCTCTTCTCTGTTTCTTTTCTTTTTGGTTTTCCTCCAATGATGGAGGCCATTCTTTGTATTCTTTTTTTTGTCTCTTAATACAATTACCCTTTACTCAAAAAAAAAAAAAAATTAGAACACACTAATCCAACCCTTGATTGATAATAAAACTATGGAACTGGGGCTCCATCAGTTCACAAGTCAACTATTAGTATATATGTTGTTGGATCCAGGATATGTTATTTTAAGTCTTTGTAAGAGACTAAATTTCTGTTTCCTTGCATGTAAGTGACATGCTCTACATCTTGTGCTTTTCTACTTTATCAAAACTGGTTTTTTCTTTTCTGGATTGTGCAGCACGGATATAGGAAGCAGTTCTTAATGGTGTTTCCCTTGAAGATGATGACAGAGACCGATTCAATAAAATTCAACAAGTGAGGTTTTGGTGCTTTTCATGTTGTTGCCGCCTTCTTTATTAACTTGATGCTCTGGTGCTGTCATGCCTGAATGTTTTTAGGACTATTGAAACTATGAAATACTAACCTCCTGAGGACCTGTTATTATTGGCTATTTATCATTTTGTACCTGAGTATTTCCTTGATTAGGCAGTACTAGTTCATTAATACAACAATAAACACAGATTTAGATCGGATATAAGTGGACTCACGTGTGGAATTGCTGCTTTTAGTTTATGGACAAAGGTAGAAAATATTTTGCAGGTGGGGCAGTCCTTTGGGCATGGCAAGGCCCATTATAACTTTTTGGGGTTTTCTGGGCCGCCCCAGGTCCTCATCACCTGGGTCCATCCCTGAATCAAATAATTCAAAGCCTATACACACACCCCACCAAAGAGTCCACACCTATGTAAGCAGAATTCTCTCTCTCCCAACCTCTTAACATGAATAAAAGGACCCATTTAAGATAGAGTTCTAATTAGATATTCTCTCTCATGAGATGAGCTTAATAGTTATTCCATTTATAATTTTCTTCATTCAGACTAATTCTTGAGTTTGGCAAATTACAAAATTGTTTTCATTTGTTTTGTAAATTTCTTTTCTTAGTTAGTTTGGATTCTAAAGCGGGTAAAAGGAAATGGTCAACCCATTTAACTATAACTTATTTGTTATCTTTTAGATTGATCCCATGCATGATTCCCAATCTCGGATTTATTATCTAAATCAAATCTTCTTTTTAAGTCCATTATGAAATTCTCTCTTCAAATCGGAAAAAGTTTTGCCTTCGCCCCTATTTGAGAAAGTTAGAACTGATTTCACAAACCTACCAACGTTTACAGTATTAGCAACACTTGTTTTTGTAATGTTAGAGAAAGAGTGTATACCAGAATGCACTTTCATTGAATTGGTATAAGTAATTGTTTAGCAAGCCAATCATAACAGAAGCAGTCTTACTCAGTATTTTCCTTTTCAAATAATAATCAGCACTGAACTATTTTTTTCTTTTTTCCTTTAACTGCTCAGACCTGTGCAGTTTCAACTTGAAGATGCGATTGAGAAGGAGGACTTTGAGGAGGCTGCAAGACGGAAAAGGGCTATCACAGAAGCAACATCAAAAGACAGTGGCTGAAGTTATGTCTCAAAAAGTATGCCTGTGCCATGTGAGGTGGCTCTTGCTTCGATATCTGAGGATGGTGGAAATGAGGATGAAATTAGCTGTGCTGAATCTTGGGCTTCTGCTTCAATTTCAGAACTAGAGCATTTTAAAAATGGGAAACCAAAGGGTCAATCATGTAAAAGTAGTGCACTATCGGACCTACTTTTCCAATGGAAAAGTTCTGAACTTAGTGGTGTTCTACAGAATTTTGTCCACATTTGTAATGATCTTTTACATGGAGAGGCTGATCTTGAAATTTTTGTGGGAGAACTGATGTAAACTTTGAACTTGATTATGAATCACTACTTTTCCCTTCAAGATGTTTCAAGCATGAACGTGGGCACAACTAAATTTCATTGCTTTCTTCATGATCTTGTGTACGTGATGACCTATAATAAAGACACCCAATGAATAAGTACTAAATTGACATAGTAGACTTGAGGCCTTTTAGCAGCAGTTTGTGATGTCTGCTGCTACAAGACTTGAGGCCTTTTAGCAACAGTTTGTGATGTCTGCTGCTACAAGATACAAATAGCAGCAGACAATTATAAATATAATATTGAAAATGCTATGAATCAGTAGCGGCAGATTATAATAATTAGTGGCGGTTTACAACCACTGCTATTGATAATTTTTTAGCAGCAGACCCAATTCTGTTGCAAATACAATCAGCGACAAGATCTTCAACGACAAAAGTGGCGGCGGACATTTTTCCACCGCTAAAGGTATTAGTGGCAGTTTTCATACATATAGCAGCGGTTTTTATCCGCCTCTAAATGTAATTTTTCTTATAGTGACGTCATTTTCAAATTGTAGAAATGTTCATTGCACGCAGCTTCACCATCCTCCTTCCGTGGGGAATCTTTAATCAAAGGATGTGGAGCATTTACTGTATGACCCGTCCAACATCAGTAATAATAACATAAAATAAGCACTTCACCAAAAGTGAACTGCTTTTTCGAACATGATTCATGTTTACAAGATCCTCTCCCTCCCCAGCGGCTGTGGATCACTGAAGCATGTGTTTGGATAAAGGGGTTCTTTAATTTGGATGAACCAACGTGAAGGCCCCTGTGCGATTCACAGTTTAAGTCTCGTGCGATATGAAAAATCAATTCCATTTATTTGATCTTCATAAAACTAATATCCCTTTCATATAAATTTATTTATAACAAAATAATTAAAAAATTCAAAGCAACCAAAAAATTATGAAAATCAAACATTTATTTCCTTAATCCACGTCAACATACATGTTTCATCTTAAAAACAAAGAGTTCGTATACATTTCTGCTCATTTTGAATACTATATAAAAACTTTGAAAATAACCTTAATTTATAAAGTTGGATGGCATCTCTTTAAATTGGGTCACATCCACAAAAATGGGCCCAAGAGAAAGAGACACATTTAATTAAAGAGGCACGTATGTATTTTTAAAAAGACACACATGATATGAAAAGGAGAGACTAAGAGAAAGAAGATTAGGCGAAGAAGAGAGAGCCTTTTTGTTTATCTCATTAACTGTGTTCAAATACAAAGGTAGAGAGGCCTATTTATAGGCAAAGTAACCCCACAAGAAAAGAACCCTAATTCTAACCCTAACTCATCTTAAGTGGGCATCCATCCAAGATTCATATCTTATAACACCCCCCGTTGGATGACCACCATTCAATGCCAGTTACCTCATTAAAAACCTTGCTAAGGAAAACCCAGTGGGAAAAACCAAAACGAAGGGAAAAAGTACAACATTCTTCAAGATCATTGAACTGGTGTTGGACGTGCATAATGTTGTCTCGTTAAAACATTAACTAGGAAAACCCAGTGGGATAAAACCTAAAAAAGAAAAAAGAGTACAGCGCACAAATGTCCCGGGTAGTATACTTCAGGATGCTCCCTGATAAACCACTCCCCCTGATGATAGCAACCATTCAAATAGTTTGTTGATGAACTATACGCATGCCAATCTCATATACAAACTTCTGGAATACTGATTTTGACAAAGATTTGGTAAAAAGGTCAACCAAATTGGTACTCGAACGAACTTGCTTGACTTTAATTTCATTGTTCTTCTGAAGTTCATGAGTGAAGAAGAACTTCGGTGCTATATGCTTAGTCTTGTCCCCTTTAATGAAACATTCTCAAATCTGTCTTATGCATGCTTCATTATCTTCATAGATAATATTTGGGATACATACAATAGAAGGTAATTGACAAGAACCCGAGCCACGAACATGCTGAATCAAAGATTTTAACCATACACATTCCCTACTGGCTTCATAGAGAGCCAAATCCTCAGCATGGTTGGAGGAAGTTGCTACCAAAGTCTATTAAGTAGAACGCCAAGAAATGGCCACATTACAATTTAGAAACACGTAACCTGTCCGTGACCGACCCTTATGAGGATCAAAGAGATAACTTGAATCTGCATATCCTACAAAACTGGAAACTTTATCATCCTAAGAATAAAATATTGTCAAATCAGTTGTTCCACGTACACGCAGATATCGTAGGATGCGTTTAATACCAATCCGGTGCCTTTGAGTTGGTGCGGAGCTATACCTAGCAAGTAGATTCACAGAAAATGCAATATCTGGTCTAGTGCATTGTGCCAAGTACATCAAGGCTCCAATAGCACTTAAGTATGGTACTTCGGGACCCAATACCTTTTCATTTTCTTCGATGAGACGGTATGGATCTTTCTCTATATCAAGAGACCGGACGACCATGAGGTGCTTAATGGATGTGCCTTGTCCATACCAATTCGTTTTAAAACATTCTCGGTATAATTAAATTGATGGACCAAAATCCCATTGGAATTTCTCTCGATTTGAAATCCGAGACAGAATCTCGTTTTTCCAAGGTCTTTCATTTCAAATTCTTTCTTTAAATAATCAACAGTTTCTTCGAGTTCTTCTGGAGTCCCTATCAAATTTATATCATCCACATAAACTGCTAATATTGCAAATCCCTTCAAGAATTTCTTTATAAATAGACACGGGCAAATGAGATTGTTTTCATACCCCCTTTTAGGCAAGTATTCACTAGGCAGATTGTACCATATTCTTTCGAATTGCTTCAGGCCGTATAATGATCACCTTAATTGGATTGACTACATACTCCTTGCCTTTGCTTTAGGCAAAGGAAATCCTTCCAGGATTTTCATGTGAATTTCTGTGTCTAAGTCCCCATACAAGTAAGCAGTTACAACATCCATGAGTCTCATTTCTAGATTTTGAAAAACTATTAAACTTATCAAATATCTGAATGTCATTATATCCATAATAGGGGAGTATGTTTCATCATAATCAATCTCAGGTTTCTGCAGGAAACCTTGTGCCACTAATCATGCCTTATATCTTGTAATTTTATTCAGCTCATTCATTTTTCTTACAAACATCCACTTATAATCTACATGGTTAACATCTTTTGGGGTTTGTACTATAGGTCCGAACACACCACGTTTGTTGAGAGACTCTAACTCTGTTTTGATGGCACTTTTCCATTGTGGCCAATTCTTTCTTTGTCGACATTCATTTATAGAACGTGGTTCTGTGTCCCAATCATCATCATCATTTTTTTTTATATTTATGTAGCTACCGCATATGCAAATGCATCATCGATGATAATCTCATTTCTCTTCCATCTCTCTCTTGAATAATTGTAAAGTATAGAGATCTCTTCATTTTCCGATACCGATGCCTCTTCAGGGGCTTCCAAAGTCTCACCAGGGACTTCCATTATTCTAGAGAGAACGGACTTTGCCATAACCTCTTCAGAAGCATTATGTGCATCTTTGGGAGGAACCTCTTCAGGAGCGTTACATGCCTCTTCGAGATGATATGATGATGATTGCTCATTTCTCCTTTTCCGCGGAGCTGAGTCCTTGAACCTATAGGTCTGCCATGCTTTTGGCGTATCGTAGATTCTTTTGCTGCCGTATTTTGACTTTGTCCTACAGGGACATTAATCCTGGCAAGTGCACTCATAGCTGGCACATGTGACTTCGTCACCTTTGCTGCATCGTTAAATGCATTAGGTAATATGTTTGTTTCTCCGTACTTCATTCTCTCATTGCGAAGTTCTTGGATCTAGATGAACAGAGTGGAAGCATTCCATGTTAATTCCCGACGTTCTTTAGAAACGGGTTGTTCTACAGGAACATTACGTTCTTCAGGAACTATCTTATCTCCCCCTAACGATGGAAAGATTGTCTCATTGAATTGACAATCGGGAAAACGAGCAGTGAAGACATATCCTGTCCTTGGTTCTAGATATTGAATAATCGAAGGAGAGTCATAACCTACATATATTCCTAATCTACGTTGTGGTCCCATCTTAGTCCGCTTAGGAGGTGGTATTGGAACTTGAACTGCACAACCAAACTTGCGCAAGTGAGAAATATTGGGTTGATTTCCTGATATAAGTTGTGCAGGAAAATATTGATGATAGGCCATGGGCCGAAGTCGAATTAACATTGATGCATGCAACACAGCATGTCCCCAAGCACTAACTGGTAATTTGGATTGCATTAGTAGAGTCCTAGAAATAAGTTGGATACGCTTGATCATGGATTCATCAAAGCCATTCTGGGTGTGGACATGAGGGACAGGATGTTCAACTATAATTCCTAGAGATGAACAAAAATCGTAAAAAACCTGTGATGTAAATTCGCCTGCATTATCAAGTCATATAAAGTTAATGGGATAATCAGGGAAGTGAGACCTCAATTTAATTATTTGAGTTAAGAGGCGGGCAAATGCTACGTTTCTAGTTGAAAGTAGACAAACATCCGACCAACAGGTGGAGGCATCGATCAAAACCATAAAATACTTAAAAGGTCAACTAGGGGGATTGATGGGTCCACAAATATCACCTTGTATTCTTTGTAAAAAGGATGGGAATTCGTATGCAACTTTAGTAAGAGAGGGTCGGGTGATCAATTTCCCTTGTGAACATGGGGTACATAATTACCCACTAGGTATGGTCAATTGATGTTTCTCTAAGAAATGCCTAAAAGAGTTATCTATGATTTTTCTCAACATAGTAGCCCCAGAGTGACCTACCTATCATGCCAAAGCTGTAAAGTCTTAGGATTACTAAGCTTCGGCCTTGACTTTGTTGTTTTGCTTATAACCTAATGTGATTCAACAATGGAGATTGTCGTGTAATATAACCATGAAGAGAGTGCACTTAGTTTTTCTAGTATTTGCTTCTGGCTTCAAATACTAGTAATGATGCATAAGTATTGCTTGTTACCTTCACTTACAGTCTCAATGTGGTACCCATTCATTCTGATGTCTTTGAAACTAATCAAGTTTCTTCAGAAACTTTTTGAGAACAAAGCATCTTTAATGAATAGATGGGTACCATTAGCTAATATCATATCGGTTCTTCTAAAGCCTTCAATTATCTACATAGGTCCAGCTATGGTGGATACCTTTTGTGTAATGAACATCAATTCTGAGAAATTTTTTTGATTTTTTAGAATGGTGTGTGTTGTGGCACTATCTATCAAATAGAAATTGTCCTCAGTTCCATAATCCATACCTTAAACAAAAATAATAAAACATCATAACTATGCAATCACATGATTAAAATTGAAATAATTAAAACATTCACCATAAATTAGGACATTAATGAAGTTTTCTATCAAAACAGAAAAGTCTAAGAAACATGCATCTCAAATGAACTAGAAAAAAAATTTAAGTTTGTGACGTTCAAAGAATCATGAGTATGCAAGACCATCCCAGGGGGTGCCCCCAACACTACACCAAAAATCGGAAATTGGAACGGAAAAGCGTTCCTAATCCTCCCGTTCCTAATCCGTTAAACCGTTCCAATTTCCGTTCCAATTTGGATTAGGAACGGTTGGTACCAAATTGGAACGGAAATTGGAACGGTTTAACGAATTAGGAACGGGAGGATTAGGAACGCTTTTCCGTTCCAATTTTCGATTTTTGGTGTAGTGCAAAAGATTATTAAATGCCTCATTTTCCAAATGTTGGTTATCTTCATCCTCAAAGAACTCACAAGTCTCCAAGTTTGTAATGTCAATTGGAGGCCTCTCTGATGTCATTATATTCCAATTCCAGCCTTCTAGATCATTTGTCTCTGCTAAATGAACATAAGCCTTGTATGCTTTGTATTGTTCCATCACTTCCTTTGGTTCACGGAAAGTGCGTGACCAATGCCCACTTCTTCCACATCTGTGGCACGCGTCATCAGGACGGTGAAAAGGATTTGCAGGTGGATTCAGGTTGTTCTTATGCTGACGGCCAGACCACTTTTGGTGATTTTTGAATTTTGGTGGATGACCTTGAAAACCACCTCGCCTGGAGGAGTTATGTCGTCCACCTCTATTGGAGGATTTATATCTGCCATCCCCTCTACTTTTGCCTCTGTTTGAGCTAAGATTGCATTTGCTTCAGGAACTGCCAAACATCCAGTTGGTCTGGAGTTATGAGTTTATATCAATACTATGAAATTTTGTTCAGCGACTAGGAGACATGAGATAAGTTTTGAATATTTGAAGCAATGTTGCTCTCGATACTGCTGCTGCAGGAGCACATTCCAAGCATGAAAAGTGGATAACGTTTTCTCCAACATCTGCTCCTCCGAAACCTTTTCAACACATAATCTTAATCTTGAAACAATATTGAATGGGGCATAGTTGTATTCAGATAATGTTTTATAATCCTATAACCTCAGGTTTAACCATTCAATCTGGGTAGCTGGCAGTATGACCATCTTCTGGTGATCATACCTATCATTCAGGGATTTCCATAGGCCTGCTGGGTCTTCCTTAGTGAGGTATTCATTTTTGAGGTCGTCATGTATGTGGTGGCGCAGGAAGATGAGGGCTAACACCTTTTCCTCTGGGGACATCTTGTTACCTTCCTTTATGATCTCTCCTAATTTCTTGGATTACAAGTGGATTTTAGCATCCAGTTGCCAAGATAAGTAATTGTCCCCATTTATGTTAAGTGCTTTAAAGTCAAGTTTAGCCATATTTGACATCATGCAAGAATTGTAATAAGAAATATATATTAAGTTAACCGTGTGCAAATAATCAATAAAGTAATAATGAAATATTAACATCAGAAGTAATTAAGGATGGAATTTAAAAAAAAATTCCAAAGAAAAGTTAGAATATCATGTTCACAACTTCGAGAATCAGAATTGCTCATTCCGTCAAGACTTTAGGCTTGATTTAGAACTTCAGGTTCATAACTTGAGAATCAGAACTGCTGGTTCTATTAAGACTTCAAGTTTGATTTATAATTTCAGGTTAGATTTATAACTTCAGGTTCATAACACATGAGATTAGAACTTCTGGTTCTGTCAAATCTTCAGGTTTGAAGTAGAACTTCTAGTTTTAACAAATGATTAGAACTTTTGGTCGCAAATAATTAAAAAAAAAAAGCTTGGACTATTAGCAACCGCCATAGCGGTCCCTAATACATCATTTTTTTTGAATTTTTCTTTTTTTTTAATTTTTAAAGTATTAGCGACCGCCAGAGCGGTCGCTAATACATTGTTTTTATGAATTTTTTTTATTTTTTTTAATTTTTTAAACTATTAGCGGCCGCAACTGGCGGTCGCTAATACTACTTTTAGCGGCCGCCAAAAGCTAATATTTTTTTTTAAAGAAAATATTCCGTATTTTCTCAAAATTTTTCCTTGTTTTTATACCTGTACCTGTACCTGAGTATATGCAACTACTGCCATCAATTAAAATTAGAAATAACAAAGCCTGAATATATACAACTACTACCATCAATTAAAATTACAAAAGAAAGTCTTATATTAATTACATTCAAAACATTACAAAAGTTTCAATAAATTATATCCATTACAATTACAGGAAAAAGAAAAAAAATTCCGTGCAGGGTGCCGTGGTATATCCGATGCTCTCAAACTTGAACAGAAAAAGAAAAATAAATATTAATAGATAAGTATAAAAATTGGCAATTTATACTAAATATAAAAAAATTAAGAATTAAACTTATTATTTTAACGTATGTTTCAACATTACGAGCAATCCGGGAGTCGGAATCTCGTCCCGTCAGTTCCTACAAGTCATGAATGACTACGGGCCGTGCCCGTCAAGTTTTACAGGCAACAGAGCTCGTTTGCTCATTTTGGGCGCCCGAAAGCTCGTTTTCTAAGTCTTAAGTTAACGTTCTAACTTAAACCTACATTTCAAATGTACGAGCAATCCGGGAGTCGAAATCTCGTTCCGTCAGTTCCTGTAAGTCATGAAAGACCAGGGGCCCGTGCCCGTCAAGTTTCACGGGCAATGGAGCCTGTTTGCTCGTCTTGGGCGCCCGGAGGTTCTTTTTCTAAGTTTTAAGTTAACGTTCAAACTTAAACCTACGTTTCAACATTACGAGCAATCCGGGAGTCAGAATCTTGTCTCGTCAATTCTTGCAAGTCACGAATGACTACTGGCCCGTACCCGTCAAGTTTCACTGGCAATGGAGCCCGTTTGCTCGTTTTGGGAGCCCGGAGGCTCGTTTTCTTAGTTTTATGTTAAGGTTTTAACTTAAACATACGTTTCAAGATTACGAGCAATCTGGGAGTCGGAATCTCGTTCCGTTAGTTCCTGCAAGTCATGAATGACTAGGGGCCCATGCCCGTCAAGTTTCACGGGCAACGAAGCCCATTTACTCGTTTTCGGGGCCCGGAAGCTCGTTTTCTAAGTTTTAAGTTAACGTTATAACTTAAACCTATGTTTCAACTGTACGAGCAATCCGGGAGTCGGAATCTCGTTCCGTCAGTTCCTGCAAGTCATGAATGACTAGGGGCACGTGGCTGTCAAGTTTCACGGGCAACGAAGCCCGTTTGCTCATTTTGGGCGCCCGAAAGCTCGTTTTCTAAGTTTTAAGTTAACGTTCTAACTTAAACCTATGTTTCAACTATACGAGCAATCCGGGAGTCGGAATCTCGTTCCGTCAGTTCCTGCAAGTCATGAATGACTAGGGCCCGTGCCCGTCAAGTTTCACGGGCAACAGAGCCTGTTTGTTAATTTTGGGAGACCGGAGGCTCGTTTTCTAAGGTTTATCTTAATGTTTTAACTTAAACCTACGTTTCAACATTACGAGCAATCCGGGAGTTGGAATCTCGTTCCGTCAGTTCCTATAAGTCATGAATGACTAGGGGCCCGTGCCCGTCAAGTTTCAAGGGCAACGGAGTCCGTTTCCTCATTTTGGGCGACCGGATGCTTGTTTTCTAAGTTTTAAGTTAAGGTTTTAACTTAAACATACGTTTCAACATTACGAGCAATCCGAGAGTCGGACTCTCGTTCCGTTAGTTCCTACAAGTCATGAATGACTAGGGGCCCGTGCCCGTCAAGTTTCACAGGCAATGGAGCCCGTTTTGCTCATTTTGAGCGACCGGAGGCTCGTTTTTTAAGTTTTAAGTTATAGTTCTAACTTAAACCTACGTTTCAACATTATGAGCAATCCGGGAGACGGAATCTCGTTCCGTCAGTTCCTGCAAGTCACGAATGACTAGGGGCCCGTGCCCGTCAAGTTTCATGGGCAACAGAACCCGTTTGCTCGTTTTGGACGCCCGGAGGCTCGTTTTCTAAGTTTTAAGTTAGTTTTCTAAGTAAAACCTACATTTCAACTTTATTAGCAATCCGGGAGTCGGATTCTCGTTCTGTCAGTTCCTGCAAGTCCGGAATAACTTTGGACCCATGCCCGTCAAGCTTCACAGGTAACGGAGCCCGGCTGCTCATTTTGGACGCTCGGAGGCTCATTTTCTAAGTTTTAAATTAACATTCTAACTTAAACCTACTTTTCAACTGTACGAGCAATCCGGGAGTCGGATTCTCGTTCCGTCAGTTCCTGCAAGTCAGGAATGACTTTGGACCCATGCTCGTCAAGCTTCACAAGCAACGGAACCCGTTTGCTCGTTTTGGATGCTCGGAGGCTCGTTTTCTAAGTTTTAAGTTAGTTTTCTAAGTTAAACCTACATTTCAACTTTATGAGCAATCCGGGAGTCGGATTCTCGTTCCGTCAGTTCCTGCAAATCAGGAATGGCTTTGGACCCATGCCCGTCAAGCTTCACAGGCAACGGAGCCCGTTTGCTCATTTTGGGTGACCGGAAGCTCGTTTTCTAAGTTTTAAGTTAGTTTTCTAAGTTAAACCTACATTTCAACTTTACGAGCAATCCGGGAGTCGGATTCTCGTTCCGTCAGTTCCTGCAAGTCAGGAATGACTTTGGACCCATGCTCGTCAAGCTTCACAGGCAACGGAACCCGTTTGCTCGTTTTGGATGCTCGGAGGCTCGTTTTCTAAGTTTTAAGTTAGTTTTCTAAGTTAAACCTACATTTCAACTTTATGAGCAATCCGGGAGTCAGATTCTCGTTCCGTCAGTTCCTGCAAGTTAGGAATGGCTTTGGACCCATGCCCGTCAAGCTTCACATGCAACGGAGCCTGGCTGCTCATTTTGGACTCCCGGACGCTTGTTTTCTAAGTTTTAAATTAACATTCTAACTTAAACCTACTTTTCAACTGTAGGAGCAATCCGGGAGTCGGATTCTCGTTCCGTCAGTTCCTGCAAGTTAGGAATGACTAGGGCCTCGAGCTCGTCATGCTTCACGGGCAACGGAACCCTTTTGCTCATTTTGGGCGCCCGAAGGCTCATTTTCTAAGTTTTATGTTAAGGTTTTAACTTAAATGTTGAAATCTTGAATTAAAAAAAAATAATTTTACCTGGTCAGGATCAGTCGAGCCTGCTAAATCATGACTGCCCTCTCCACCAAAGTCATGTCTAGCCCTGTGGCCGCTGCCAGCGTCTGGTGCTTGTAATTATTTATTATACAGTTAAAAACAATAAAAAAAAACATAAGTATTGATGCATCAATGACATAATTGACAATTTATACATACAAATTTTTTTCTTACTAACCGGAGTAGTGGGTGGTGGGTCTGAAGCGAGTGGGGCGCGACTCTGTGATAGACGACTCTTAAGCTCTGCCATCTCCGCTCTCCACTCGGCCCTCATCTCTGCCCTGACCTCATTTGTCACCTCCTTTCTGATCGCTGTCTTCACGGATTGCAACAACTCCTGAACCTCCTCATCTGTACGGAGGCGTATGCCCTGGGAGGAGCTAGCACCGGATGACTCCGATCGCGCGATGTGCGAGCATGGAATGCCCGTCCCATACGTGAGCGTGTACCCGTGCCTGTCCCGGCCAATGACGGAGTGGAATATCTCATCCCTCCGCGATGGCAAACTGCGCTCCTCCTCGGGTAACTCCTTCAGGCGTGACTGATACTAGGCATGCGTAGTTGATTCATTTAGTATCTTACCATGCATAACAAGACATATTAATAGAAAGATAATTTAAACAGTTCAATATAAAAACTTACGAAGATAGCCGCAACCTCTGGGTGGCGAGGATCTCGAGAACGCATCCAGACGGACATCCTGTGGACCGGAACACCCTTGGAATGCAACTGTTTGGTGGAGAGTTATATTATTAGTATACTATCATACAGAATGACAAAAACATAAATTACATGTACGATATCACTTATTACCTCGTGGCGGACCTGGGTGATGTGTCGAGTCCCCAACCTGTGTGCGGGACCCTGCATTGCATGGTTCCGCGCATTCGTAGCAGACACTCTCTGTTTTTAATATTTATCAGTCGGAATTTTTGTTAGTTACGTTAAGTCACTAGTATATTGTTAAAATTAAAATAAAAAAATTACAAGTTTCTCACCGAAACCTCCTCGCTCGTCCAGTACCGAAACGAGCTGAGTCCACTGATCAGGGAGAACGCCAGTCGGAACTCGCTGAAGTATGTCAGGCGCATCCTGATGAGGCTTCCGGTGCTGCATCTTAACTTTATTTTTATGATCTTTCCACATCTTCCGGCACTTTGACATGCAAACTGACCGGAAGAGCTCAGGACATGCCCTTAAATTGTCCTGTTATGGTTTAAATTGACACATCCTGAGGAGAAATGTTAAATTATTACCTTGACCTGCTGCCAGGTACGATCTAGCGTCTCCACCGAGAATGCCTCCCAATCAAGTGTAGTCAAAGGGAATGCGTGGGGATCCCAGACCATATGTCCTAACTGGCTGATGAGCTGGCGAGCATGAGGGCCCACCGGATGATATGTCTCATCAAACTCATGGGATGACCGGAATTCCACGTCCAGATCCCCCTAGCAGGGCCTCTCCCCCTGCTGGAAGAAGGGCTCGTGCTCGTAGCACCTGTTTAAATTAGAGATAATCTAATTAAATTGAAATAAAATAATTTGCTAGAATTAATATGTTTTAATTAAATAAACTTATACCAGTCTGTGTATCTGCCGATGCAAGCCGAGATGGTGGAGCTGAAGTAGTGGATGACGCCGAAGCATCCACTTGAGTGGATGGACTCGGATGAGATGTCGATGGCCTACTCGGTGGGGCCATCGAACTAGACTGGGCGGCATCTGGTGCCGGTCTAGGCTCCTTAGACGGCCTGCTGGCCTGGCGCTGCAGCTCGTCCATCGTGAGCGGACGATCTCTCCTCTTTCGTCCTGACATATCTGTTCAAATGTTTGTAAGATAAATTTCATTAAACGAGATAATTGAAATAAACATTTAAAAATTATTTACACTAACATTTAACATTAGTGAAATAGTTCCCAACCGTTCATTGGTCATGTAAGTCAACTGTATCTCCTTCAATGGTTTCCCGAACCCTATTAATATCTTCATCATGTTGAACACCTGTATTCTGGTCAAGAACTTGTTGGGCGAATGCATCAATATCTGGCTCATCACATTCAATCTGATACACTCCCCTCCTTGACATTTTAACTGCAACCTGCCAGTTAGGATCTTTCGGATCTCTGACATAGTAAACTTGCTCCACCATTGAGGACAGTATGTACGGTTCGACACTTATTCGATCATCACGATGTAAAAAATTGTTAAAATTTACCAATGTAAACTAGTAATTATCTGTTTTCACCCCTCGGATGGGATCCACCCAATCACACTTAAACAATAGAAACTTTAACCCGTGACTATACACAACTTCAACAATATCTTTCAACCAGCCATAGTAGTAACCAGCATCGACGGATGGACAACCGAGCCCACTATTTTCGTCGCTCGTTTATCATCTACATCCTTGATGCGAAATCGAAAACCGTTGACATCACAAGTTGTGTAATGTCGGGCCGTTATAAAGGGGTCATCAGCTAACTGGTTCATTTCATCGGTCAAATACGGATCGTTGGTTCTTCGTAAGCTACACACCTACGTAACGCATGTAATCACTGAATATCACTACATGAACATAAATATGACAAGAACAAGTGAAACTACTCCGAATGATTGAATACATACATGATTCTTGAACCATTCGTGAAATGTGTGGTAATGGGACTGATGAATTTCATTCTCTGTAGCACGAGGTATGTCCCGTTTCAGCTCATCGATGTGTGTCCTGTGATGCATAACACGTGTTAACGACAAGTATGATGATTTAGGCAAAAAACTGACAAGTTACTCTTATAAATGAGTGATAACTTACTGAATCAAAGCCACAACAGATGGGGTGTTGAACAACACCCACCGGTGAGCTTGAATCCACTCAATATTGTTGAGATCAAGGGCGTGCCCTGCCCAACTGGACCATCATTAATACGCGAGGGCCTAGTTAACTTTGTTTCAATATTATCTTTAAGATATGCTGCGCAGAAATTGGTGCACTCATCCATCAAATACCCCTTAGCTATTGATACCTCTGGACGAGCTCTATTACGGACATACCTCTTCAATGTGTTCATGTACCTCTCGATCGGATACATCCATCTGAATTGGACGGGGCCACCAAGTAGGGCTTCATTGGTTAAGTGTATGGTTAAGTGAACCATGACATCGAAAAATGCAGGTGAAAATTTTTTTTCTAAATGACACAACGTCACAGCAATCCTCTCTTACAAACCATTCAACTCATCAATTCGATGAACTCTAGAACAAAGTTGTCTGAAGAAGTTACTAACTTCAATCAATGGCGCTACAACATTCTTAGGCAAACAATTCCGTATGGCGATAGGCATTAACTGTTGAATGAGAATATGATTGGCATGACTTTTCAAACCCTGTAATGTTCTTTCTCTCATGTTCACACGCTTAGCAATATTCGAACAGTACCCGTGAGGAATTGACACCCTTCAGAACTGAGAGGAAGACATCTTTATCATCTTTACTCATCGTGTACTGCGCAGAGGCATGTATGCCTTGTTGGACTTTCTCAGCTGCAAGTGCAACGGTTTTCTCAAGCCCATTTCTTCCAAGTCACGGCGTGCATTGCCACCATCCTTCGACTTCCCCTGAACACCGAGAATGGTCCACAGTATATTATCACAGACGTTCTTTTCGATGTGCATAACATCTAAGTTGTGCCTGAGTAAGTTATCTTTCCAGTATGGTAAATCGTAGAAAATACTTTTTTTCTTCCAATTATGACCTCGCCTTCTATTTGCACCGGGAATAGAAGGCAGCACTGGAGCCAGTAAATCTTGAAAATCATACACAGTACGTATTTGCTCATGCTCGAGCTGTGACAACAATTCAACTCTCGTCATTGTTCGAGGTGCTAGACCATATTCTCGACTCCCATCAAATGACACTTTGTCCCTTCTGAACCTATGCAATGGAGGTAGAAAATTCCTATGACCCATGTATACCCATTTTCTGCCGTGCTTCAACCAAGTTGACTTCTCCTTATTGTAGCAAGGACATGCAAACTCTCCCTTTGTGCTCCAACCCGACAAGTTGGCGTACGCAGGGAAGTTGTTGATTGTCCATAATAATGCGGTGCAGAGTTTAAACATTTCATTGCATTTGACATCAAATGTCATCAGACCATCAGCCCATAATTCATTCAATTCATCAATCAAAGGTTGCATATATACATCAATCTTGTCCCCTGGTCCTCTTGGTCCATCAATAAGTGTGGATAGGATCAGAAAAGGTTGCTTCATACACATCCATCGCGGAAGATTATAAGGTACCAAAACAACTGGCCACGTACTGTGATTTGCCCCAGTCATGGATCTGAATGGACTAAAGCCATCGGCAGCCAAACCAAGCCGCACATTGCGACAATCCAAGGCAAAGTCTGGATTCCTCCGATCAAAGTTTTTCCACGCTGGGCAATCTGCTGGATGGGTTAACTTACTATCGTCCCTGCTATTCTCGGCATGCCATCTCATCAGTTTAGAAATATTTGATGACATAAAAAGCCTCTTCAACCTTGGCTTAAGTGGGAAATATCTCAATTGCTTTACTGCCACAAGTTTGCCACGGTTGATAACACTTGTAGAACTATTCTGGCGATTGTTACCAACCCCGTCCTCCTTCCATCTCGAAGTCTGACACACAATGCACTTATCAAGATGGGCATTCTCATTCCTAAACAACATACAATTGTTCGGACATGCATCCAAAGTCTCATATGTGAAGCCTAAATTTTCAGTTAACTTGCGAGCCAGATAGTAGGACTCAACAAGTTTTGCACTGGATGGGAGCACTCGATGCAACAACTGGAGGAGCATATCAAAAGACTTGTCAGACCATTGATTCAATGCCTTCAACTGTAACAACTCAACAATAAAGGACAATTTACTGAAGTCCTTGCATCCAGGATACAATTCTGTCTGTGCATCGTCTAGAATTTCAAAATATCTCAAGGCTTCTTCATCGGCACCAGAGCGAGGATTACTCCCACCCACCCCCTCAGTCTCACAGCTTGTGTATTCGGGTGCCAACCTGTACGCGATATCATTTAGCATCGCGATCATCGGATCAGCCTCTGACATATCATCCACCTCAATTTCATCTATTTCCTCTCTGCGATAGGAAACATACTCTTCTCCATGTCTTATCCAATTCTTGTACTCCTTCAAGAATCCGTTCAGAATCAGATGCTCTCGGACAATCTCTCTTCTATAATAATATCGATTCGCACATTTTCTACATGGACAACTGATGAACTTATTGTCAAACCCATTGGTAAATTCCATGAACTGGTTAATCCCCTTCATGTATTCCCGAGACATCCTATTCGGTAAATCAATCAAACTCTTGTCCATCTCCGTAATTGTTTCTGTGGAAATCTAAAATGAGCAAGTACAATTAGCCCACTGTACCGTGGCATCATGAAAGTCACCTATCCATAAACTGCTAACTCCTTACTACAGGGTGGTTGGTCCTATCCCATTCGAGAATGCACGATCCAACTTGCACTCAACAACTTGAATGCTTCGTCCCCTAGTTAGACAAAATTTTGGTAGCATGTCCGCGTGGTTCTCCAAGTACACGACACAGGTACAACATCAGTCGTACCTATGTATGTACCCAGAGAACAATGAGACATCAACCGAAACTCTGTCTAACATCAGACTTGCATGAGCTATTGAGTATAAGATAGATAATTGCATTCTCAAACTGTCTGAACTGGACAATTCAAGAATCGTATACGACAAAGTTCGAATGTACATTACAAGAACAACGAATCTAGTCAAAGACCCATTCCGTCGCGTCAAGGATTACCGAACAAATGTCGTACACAATTCTCGAACGGGTCTAAGTTTCACTAATGCATGCAAATGAATAAAAGTTGATAATGAAAGGTTCACAACCAATGAAATCTTCAAATATAAAATTTTCTATAAGTAAAGTTGTATGAATTGGAGAGTCAAGAACACCCTCCTATACTTTAAGTAGAATTGCATGAATTGGAGAGTAAAAACCCTCAATGTATGGCATCTAATGAAATTTCTATTCTCTCTAACAAATTCCCAAGTGTTCATTTCTTTCTTTTTTCTTTGTTCATATAGGAGGCCATCTTTGATCATTCTAATCTCTTCACACACCGTATATTGAATTACCACTTGCCCTTATTTCACTCTAAATTCGACGCTAACTTAGCTTGGATATACACATTGAAACTCCTTGACATTAACACATGATTGCCATTGACATCACCAGGTAAAAACATCAGTTGGGTCAAAATAGATTTCACACATTTTAGGTCCTTGCATTGCTAATTTGTTGCTAATATATATTAGTGATGAGTTGATCATACCGAGCAAGATGTATCAACTCTTGAAACATGATAAATGAATAGCTGCCAAAAGAATGAATCTAAGTGCCAATAAAGTTTGTGTCAAAACATTCTATTACAAAGGGAGAACCAAGCAGATGCAGCTGGTACATGAATCGTACTAGGGAGAATGTTTTACATTATCAGTGTAATGTTTCAAAGGAAAAAGTAAATTATAGTTATCTTCTTGAGGAAAACAGATCCAATGGTAAATATTACTAAAAGATATATATTATCAACATTACCACAAGAATAAATATATATATATATACACATACATATTTTTGAAAGATGTTAGTCAATGAAGATCTTGATATTACATATTAGCAGCACTGATAAAAAAATGTTACAAAATAGCAATAGGTCAATCTATGATTCCTAGACATGGGTCTGGGGAGCAGGGCTGGCTCTAATTCAAGACACTTGCACAATATCCTATCCAAAACATGACATTTTACATTTTTGTATTAAGATTTTAATTAGAAAAGACTCACACTTGACACCTTGTGACTGTGAGCAACCTAACTGTTTTATCAACATGGTCCCCCCCACCCCCATATCTAGATATATATATATATATATATATATATGCTCTCTCAATTTCCACAACTAAGATAAACAATTAGGAGCAAAGATCAGCCAAATTTGACAATCATAATTCAATGTTAGTTTACCTGAGAAAACACAAAAAGCATGTCACACTCATCTAAAAGCTAAAATTTATTTAGCTTTCAGCCTATGGGTAATTCTTTTATATATATATTTTTATAAGAAGAATAGTCATGGGTAGTGGGTACCTTCATCATTTGATCAGAAAGAGTGCAGGTAGGTTACTAAAATGCATGCTGTGGAGGTGCAACTTGAGGAATGTAGTATCAGTAACTTCTTTGATTGTAGTTGTAGGCAAGGACAAATATTATTTCATGGTTGCAACTTGCAACTCTTTTTTTTTTTTTTCCTTTTTAGGCCCATCTTTTACTTCTCTCCAAACAAAGATATCCGGTAAAGAACAAGTAAAAATAATTGATTTTTTCCCTTTTTTTAATTTTTAAATTCCCTCTCCCTCTCCCCCTCTCTCTCTCTCTGTGCTGATTTTAAGATTTTTTTTTATTGCCAAGTCAAAAAGAACTAGTACAAGGCAGAGAAGATAAGGGAATTCAAGAGATGGATGGCCCTCACCTCTTCTCTTTTCACCAGACTCCAAGGCAAGGCAAAGGCATTAGGACCCAAAAAAGAAAAAAGAAAAAAAAAGGATTTGTAATAAAACAAGTTCTATATTTGCAGACCCAAAAAAAAAATCTAAAAATAAAAACTTAAAAAAAATGCCATTCTTTTTTCTTCTAAATTCATGAAAGAGAAAGGAATATATGTAAGAATCAAACCCCAATTCTCAGCAATGATCTTACTATAAAGAGAATCAGAAGAGAGAGAGAGAGAGAGAGAGAGAGAGAGAGAGAGAGAGAGAGGAGATGATGAGAAATATGGAGCTGGAAATTAATGAAATGAAGAGCAGAATTAGTAGTTTATACCGTTACATTAGTTTCATGTATGCGACACAAGTCCTCTACTTCCTGAGAGAAGCTCTGGAAGTAGTAGGGAAAAACAAGCCCTGCTTCTGCATACATTTCTCTCCCTCCCTCCCTCTCTTCTTCTTCTTCTGCTTTGTAAGAAGAAAACTAATAAGCCGAGTAAGAGGAGAAATTGAACAGCTCCACCACTGCTACTTTTCTTTTACCCCCTCTGCTTTGTGTAATTGTGTCACCACCTAGTTTTTTTTTTTTTTTTTACTGGGTCTTTTTCCAAACAAGTGTTTATGCGTGAGAAAGAGAATTGGAAAAAGGCAGGTGAGGTGAGGTGAATGGTGATGCTCAAATAAGGACAATGTGTGGGACATTGACATTCTGACTTCTCAGACTATATTGTCTATGGGACAGGTACAGGTTAAATCCTCTCCAGCGATTGGATTTTGCTCTTTTAACGGATGGCTTCAAGTGAACCATGGTGCCCACGACATGCAAATGTGAGATATGGATGATGTGAGATATGCAAATTATTATATATTAAATCAAAAGAAAGGGTGATTGTATAGGAAGCCATATCAGCCCTTAAAGCTCTCTCCTTTTAAAGAAATACAGAAGAAAAAAGCACCTTCCTCTCCTCCTATCTCATTGTTCCCTAGTCTAAAAGTTCAAATCCCTAATCTCTCTCTCTAAACTTACATATCATTTAATTTAAATCACTTGAAAATCACTTCGGGTAGGTGTGTTGCCTATGCTTACCCTAAGCTCCTAAACAAGCGTGCTTAACTAGGCAACACATCACATAATCATAAAGTCTACACCTCATACCACAGGCCCCTTATACAACTCATTTCTTATTTACCGCACCCTCATTGGTCACATTCAGTAGGAAAATCTATGTCTGATACCATAAACACCCTTCCTTAGGCGACATGATTCTCAGGTGCAGGAATCCCACACATGAATTAGAAGCAAGTTCTGGACACATGAAACAAATGCTCCAGTATTGAAGTAGGTCTCTCCGTTTGTTCCAAAAAATATAAGAATGCACATCTGCACCCCCAACATTCAATAAGATGATTAGAAACACAGATAATAAGACAATCTAGTTGTTTTCTGTGAGAAAGAAGAAAACACAAGATATCGACTTTCAGGATACAGTTGGGAATGCTGGGAGATTTTGGCTTGTTAGGTTGTTTGTAAAAGGGAAAAGGTAAGAACGATTTGATCGATAAACAAAATTTCATCCAATACTCAATCTTCCAGATTTTCAACAAAATGAAAAAGAAAAACCCAATTCACCTGAAGCCTACCTATTACTAATTCATTAATCAATCAAGTCAAAACACAAATGCAATAACATCCAAATAATGCAAAGCAGCAGAAACCTAGATCAAAGTAATACAAAAGAACCAACTCCGGTCATAAAAAGGAAGGGGGGAATAAGAAGAGGAAGTGAAACTTGAAACAGAAACATCAATTCATCAAAATCCACCAAATTATCAAAGGCTTAAAAAGCATCAAATCTCATTTGCAAAAACAATACTTTCCATAGTAAACAGTAGAGCAAACCAGGCACCAAACTCATTAAAACCATCCAAATCATATTAGAACAAATCAAAATCAATGGAGAACAAAACCCAATTCATGAAATCTCACCAGAATCAGTAAACCCATCAGGAAAAGTTTTTCTATAGAAATGTTACAAATCCTTTTGAAGGTGATCCAGTTGGGTTTGGGAGACAAGAAGGCATCTAGTATTTTTGAGAATTTCTTCAGATATTAGAGAGAGAGAGAGAGAGAGAGAAATAGAGTGAGAGGGAGAGGGAGAGGGAGAAGGAGGGAGAGAATGAGTACCTGTGGCGGCTCCGACGCAGGGAGGGAGAAATAGAGAGAGAACCGGTGGCAGGAGGGCACAGTGCAGAGCGAGAGGGAGAGGGAGGGAGGGAGAGAGGGAGAAATAGAGCAACGAGAGGGGGAGGGAGAGGGAGAGGGAGAGAGAGGGCGTATCGTGCTGGTGCGGTGGTGGCGTGCTCGTGTGGTAGGAGGGGAGAGCGCGGGAGCAGTTCCGTCAATGCAGAGAGAAATAGAGAGAGAGAGAGAGAGAGAGAGAGAGAGAGAGAGAGAGAGAGAGAGAGATCTGAGGGCGAGGGGGATATTGGAAAGGGGAAAGGAAAAGGAGGAAGGGAAAAGGGGACCAGAGCGCGGGAGAAGGAAACCAGAGCGCGGGAGGGAAAAGGGGAAACGAGAAAGGGGAAAGGAAAAGGAGGAAGAAAAAACGTGGCTCGGTCGGGGGTTATAAGAGCTTCGCCCGACTTTTGAGCCGCGAAAAGTCAAATCTCTAGTAGTGTATTCCAACTTCTAGGATTGCTGGTCCATGAATAGGTGAACTTCATGTTTATATTTAGAACTTTCGGTTCTGTATTGTGATCTATTCATAGCATTAATAAATTTAAATTGAAAGAAAAAAAAATCATGTAAGAAGATGAACAGTTACCAAACACTATAATATCATAAATTGATTTTATGCATTCTAATAGATTGGATTTGAACTATGGTTTAAGTACCACTTACCGTGATCGAAGTGCAAGAAAGAAAATTTATTACCATTGAAATACTGATCTGTTGCGTCTATTTGATAATGCTCGTTGTCACGAATCTGAAGAACCAAACCGTTCATTGATCGGGGAACAAATGAAGAAGTTATGCAAACCAAGGCAAGAAGCAAACAGAAGCGCGTCCTTCCATCTCAACGAGGCAAACCGAGGCAAGGTCCTACTCACTGTACTAAAGCATAAGGTCTTCTAAATGAACTCAGATTGAAAAACAACTGTTTTTTTTTTTTTTTTTTGTTCTTCTTCTTCTTTAACTTTGTGTTGCATGGAAACCGAGGGGAAAGAATCTCCTTGGGATGTTTGAATGTAACTGACGAACGAGAAAGACACTCGCCTGAAGGGAAAAAAACGCACGCCAAGGAAGGCTTTTGTTTGGATTTTTTTTTCTCTTTTATTTTTTCCTCTCGTGCTGATAATGTGATATAAACAAGAGAGACTAATAGAAAGAAGATTAGGAGAAGAAGAGAGAGCCTTTTCATTTATCTCATTAATTGTGTTTAAATACAAACGTAGAGAGACATATTTATAGGCAAAGTATTCCCGCAAGAGATGAACCCTAATTCCAACCCTAACTCATCTCAAGTGGGCATCCCACCCAAGATCCATATCTTATAACAACATACACAAATGAGTCTCAAGAAGGGGGACATTTTATTGAAAATGAACATGTGTTTTTTGAAAGACACATTCACTAATGAGCCCCAAATAGCTGATGTGGCTTCTCCTAAGGCTAGAATTGAGGGTTTTTTTTTTCAACCGCTATACAACTTCAAAGAGGAAGAAATTAAAGAGAAGGGTCAGGTCTTCCCTATAGCAACGCTGTAGCGCATATCCAATGGATAGACACCACGTATTTGGGGAATTCCAAACCGTAGTTATATCATTTCAAAACTTCTTTTTGGAGATAATGAATGTATTTTATTTTCATTTTTTCCCTTTCAAGTAAAGAGCCCTTTATCTTCTGTTGAAAAAATGGCAAAATGTTTGTAACCGTAGCCTCTCTAAAAAATGGGCCCGTCCTCAAATTTTTTCCATATAAATATAAAAGTGGGACCCACCTCTCTAATGCTTACATAAGCTCACCCCCTAGTTTCTCACCCTGTAATAGCAAATTAGCAACTTTCAAATTAAATCCTTTCTTTTGTAATTCTAGCACCTTGAGTTGAAGTGGGACCTTCCTTTTAATTGATCATTTACAATTTTAATTGAAACTAAAAAATTACAAACAAAACAGAAAAATTGAATCGCATCAAATTTTATGGCCTTTATGGCTGATATAGTTTTTTAAGCAACAACATTGAGGTGCAATGGAATTAAAAAAATAATAAAAAAAAAACTCACCCAAACTTATACACCGCGCATTGAGGTCGAGTGGGATTTAGCACAGGGAGTGGGCAAAATACAGGGTCACATCTAAGTACATCCTGGTGGGGGTGTGAATGCACTTATTGGACTTTGGTGTGCTTCTAAAACCAATATTGGCTCTAATTCGAACATTCACATACAACGTCCACCCCAAAACCCCCATGAAATTCTTGGGCTTTTGTTCCCAAAACCCAATTACGTGTTTGGGTCTGCAACCCTCAAATGGAAATCCTTGGTCCGCCACTAGTCAACTACTATTTCAATTAAAGAGTCGTATCAGCCATAAGAGCCATCACTTTAATGCGATTCAATTTCTTATTTATTTTTATTTTCTAAAATTTAAAGGTGGGTCCTACTTCAATTCAAGATGCTAGAATTATATAAGAAAAGAAAGTTGCTATAAGAGAGGTGAGAAACCGGGGAAGCTTTTATAAGCATGAGAGAGGTGAGTCTTATTTTTATATTTACGTGGGGCCTATTTTTAGAGACCGCGTTTTGCCCTCGCTTTACCAACAAAAGATAAAAAAAAAAGGCATTGCAAATAACTCTTTAGTTGAAAGGGTAAAATTGAAAAGAAAATGCATTTATTATCACTACCCGTTTGGTAGTTTTACTTTTAAAATAAAGTGAAATGAATGGAGAGAATAATACGTGGGTTATCACGGAATTTTGTTTTTAGTTGTTTGGGATGGAATATTTTTCACTTTTTGTATGGAGAAATGGAGTTTTTTGGTATTTTAGTGAATGAAGGTAGTTGCTTTTTAACTTTATTTTTTGAAAAAAATGGAGGGAGTTTTGAATTAAAATTCTTTTGATTTAATGCTAAACTTTACTTGACAAGTAAAATTACCAAATGGTAAAGATGATTCGGTAGATGTAAATGCAGTTTGGAAGCCTGCCCCTGGTCCCATCTTTTACTTTTCTCGTGATGAAATAATGGAAATTATGCTTCCACCGACGAGAATTTTGAATCAGTGCGGATTCAAGTCGGGTAAATTGTGTACCCATGATTCACATGCAAACGTAACCCTGCCTCTCATTTAGAATTATCATTCATTCTTCCGGGTAGGTCATAAAGGAGGTTAATATTTAGGCCACCTAAGCTTGGTTGGCTTAGCCTAGGACCACGGTTTGCACCCGGAGGTTGTGGGTTCGAAACTCCGCTACCACACTAGGGCTACAGGGGATTTACCCGGCTTCCCTCTGGGCCCGGAGGGATTAGTCCAACCCAAATGGTTGGGAACCCTCCGATAGCCAAAAAAAAAAAAAAAAAAAAAAAAACTCTGTGCCTCTCAAAGAAACAATATAACAAGGGCCACCTTTATTACAGCAGAGAAATTCCTCTTCCCCACTTTCATTCCTGTGTCTCTATTTCTGTTTTAGGTGAGAAAGCATGTACTATTACCACCTTAAGATGTCGACTATTCAAGTTCTGTTCAACAACCTCTTATAAAAAGCTAAGCAGGATATTTTCCGAAGTTTGAAGGAAAGTCTTAATAGCACAGAAGTAGGTAAGGCATCCATTTTATTTGCATAAAAGGAAAATATTCTTCTGCGCACAAAAACCGTAACATGTGGGTTTAAAAGGTAGGTCCTCCCTGCAACACTCCCGGATTCTTGTCCTTGTGTCTGTTTTTCAGTTTTATTGCCGGTTGAGGCTTGGATGCATCATTTCTAATGGAGTTTTTTTCTTTTTTTTTGGTTTGTTAAAGATTTCCACTAATCCAAGGGTGGTTGATCCATGGTCATCTGTTTGAATGATGCGAAGGTGTTCATGAGTTGGGTCGGGTCTGGCTAGGCCACACAATGTCCAAACCTGATCTGATTTTAAACCATTGGCCCAAACCTAACTTGGACCATCGGTGCCTGGCTGGAGCCCAACCCACCTGAAAGAGGTTAAGCTCGAGACCGCGTGCATCATGGTTTTTAGAGATAAAAAGAGGCTTTTTCTGGCTGTCCAAAGCCGTAGCTTACTTGGTTGGGACGCTGTGCAATTGCATATGTTTGAGTCCTATTTTTACTTAAATTGTATCTCTTATTCGGGCCAGGTTTTGGGTACTCATGCAGGCCCATTCCATAGAATAAACGGGCCTAAATCTTATCTCCAATCATAGCCTGACTATCAAAACCTAAAGCTAAAACCCGGCCCAAAGCGGCTTGGCCCAGTTCAGTCTTGGGGCGCCCTGCCCATGAACACCACTAGATGCGACATCATAAATGGGAGTAACTTGTATTTGCAATTGCATGTGTTTGAGTCCCTATTTTCACTTAAATTGTATCTCTCATTCGGGCCAAGTTTTGGGCACTCATCCAGGCCCATTACATAGAATAAATGGGCCTAAATCTTATCTCCAATCATAGCCCAACTATCAAAACCTAAAGCTAAAACCTGGCCCAAATCGTTCTTGGCCCAGTTCAGTCTTGGGGCGCCCTGCCCATGAACACCACTAGATGCGACATCATAAATGGGAGTAACTTGTACTTGCAATTGCATGTGTTTGAGTCCCTATTTTCACTTAAATTGTATCTCTCATTCGGGCCAGGTTTTGGGCACTCATCCAGGCTCATTACATAGAATAAATGGGCCTAAATCTTATCTCCAATCATAGCCCGACTATCAAAACCTAAAGCTAAAACCT
The DNA here is from genome assembly GCA_038049695.1 of Cinnamomum chago. Classification (NCBI taxonomy): domain Eukaryota; kingdom Viridiplantae; phylum Streptophyta; class Magnoliopsida; order Laurales; family Lauraceae; genus Cinnamomum; species Cinnamomum chago. The sequence continues at coordinate 19,259,887 of CP142462.1, read as the reverse complement.
GGCCCAAATCGTGCTTGGCCCAGTTCAGTCTTGGGGCGCCCTGCCCATGAACACCACTAGATGCGACATCATAAATGGGAATAACTTGTAATTGACTTAGGTCAGGCCCAAATATTGTACAACATAGCATAATGATAAAAGGACTGATGGAACTCGTCAAATTAAGTCTTATAAACATTTAGGACCGTAACATACCACTACACTTCAGCTCACACCCTGCTAAAGGTAGCCCTCACTCTACTCTAGGAAGCACTTTCCGTGACTCGAACCCGAGACGTGGAGGTTGGCTTTGATACCAAATGTTATGTACCTAATCAATACGCCAAAAGCCTCAGGACTGATGAAACGCAATAATTTAAGTCTTATAAACATTTAGGACCGTAACAGGATCTCGCAGTTGGGTCACATTGATAGATTTGTAGTGATAAGATTAGGGTATTCTTTGAAGCTTGCCCGTAAGAAGATCAGGATTCCCCATAAAATGGGCCCATCTTTTTCAATATGTTTAAAACAGTATGAGTGTCCTACTTTCTTTTTTTCCGCCATGGTGAGTTCAATGCCTTAGAAGCTACGGAGGATTTTGGATTTCCTGGCTTTGGAGGACGAGAATGCATTTGCGTTTGAATATTCTTTACTTTTGAAAAGCTCTGCATATGCTTTGCGGAAAGTCCACAAATCTCTTCGCCTCTTTTTATTTTTCATACTAGTGCTATGTTATCCTATACTAGTGCAACAGGCCCGTGTGATGAAGAATAATTAAAATTTTAAATAGTCATATTTATAAATAGTAAATAATAAATAAATATTGTCATATAATTCATAACACACAATTAAAATTGAACTTCAAAAAGCAAAGGCTTAAAGGAAAAGATAATTAGAATGACCTAGTCAATTTATCCAAGTTTAGGACCTTGATTTGATTATATTTGTTATTGGGCACAAATCTAGTATCAATTTTAGAATTAGGATTTTACCGGAAAAAACAGATTATGTGACTACTATACCTAAAAGGTAATTTTAAGTGACCTTACACTAAAAAAGTCATCATGCCCGAAAAATGTATCTTTTAACCATTTTTTCAATGTTGAGGGTCCACGGCAACCTGGCGCTGCATGCATAGGCACGCACCTGTCGCACAACCTGGTTGATGTCGACCTTGCGCAATATCCATTTTAGGGTTTAAAGCCCCGATTAAAGTCTTACCTTTTTCCATCTTCTTTACCAGCATCGATGCAACTCCTCTCCAGCGCCGAGGTGCGTTCTCCGCCAGCGAGCCCTTATTCCTCCAGCCTCTATGGTCCCCTCCAAGATTCTATTTGTCATTGACCGTTCAAATGTATGCTTTTTCGGATGGTCCCCTCCACGATCCTATTTGCAATTGACCATTCAAAGGAATGCATCTTCGGATGGTCACCTCCACGATTTTTCTATTCTTTTGTCATGTTCTGATTGCATGCTTTGTGCCCTTGCCATCCCTCATGCAATATCGGCATCCCTCATGCTAAACATCTACTTTCCATTTCCTTTATGAGATAATTAGCGAAAGGTCCCTCATACAGGTCTTGTAAGGCCTCCAGTCCATCAACTTTTCCTTTAAGGCCTGTAGTCCATGTAGCTGGACATATTTCGGCGAGAGGTCCCTAGATACAATTTTGATGATTGATTTACCCTTTCGACCCTTTTAGACATAAAATTTTGAAATTTCAAATTTCAAATCTTGTATTATCCCTCTTCTTCTTCAACCCAAACATGTTGAATCGGCGCTTAGGGCATAAAAGAAAAACAGAAGAAGAAATGAGAGAGGAGAAAGGAGAGGAGGCCGCTGTGGAGAAACCCCAAGATCACAAACAAAAGAGGATTCAGGTTTTTTGGTTTGGTCATTGTGCAGAAACCACAAGATTAGAGGAGTGTTACACGCAGGGTCTTCTTCCTGTTGTAGAAACACGAAACCGAAAAAGATGATCTCTACCGGAGTTTTCGCCTTCCATCGCCTGAGGTGGAGATCGAAACATTGGGTTCCCCAAGTAGATTTCATTGCACCATCTAGTTCTTGTTCTCCGTGCAGAATAGAACAAGAAACTCCATTGCAAAAACCCATTCGAAGAAGACAAAGACCACCCTGCACGCCGCAGTCGTTGTTGGAACAAAAAGAGAAAAGGATCACCACCCGAGCCATGACGCCCTCGCTGCCAAGTCCAGACGCCTAAACTGTCAATGGAAGAGAAGCGGTGAGCTGGATCCGGATTCGCCCATCCCCGGAACTGGAAGAGGGGTCGGACTTCATCTCCATCGGTCGTTCTTCGCTAGCCGGAGACCACTGTGCCACATCTCACGTCGCCCGAGATCAAGAAGAAGCAACAACAAGGTGCTGCATCTCAGTTGGGTCGGTTCCTCCCCAGGCGCAGATCGAGAAGCAGTAAGGCGCAGTTCAATTCAAGTTCTGGATTCTACAACGACAACTGGTTCTAGATTCCAGCGACGTGCCAGTTCAGGTCATGTTCCTCGCCTTGTTGTGCCTTGCCAGTTCTGGATTCTGGAAGCAGTGCCTTGCTTCACCTAGATCCAGAACCCAGATCGAGATGCAGCGCATCAACAAGTCTTGTTACAGAATCAGAACCCGTCAGAGGAAGGAGAAAACCTAGTTGGGTCAGTTCCTTGCCAGGACAGCTCAGTTCAGGTTCGACCTAGCGCAATCCAGAAGCCCAGTGAGGCAGAGTTATTAGGCAGTTCAGTTCATGTTTTGGAGAAGATGATAATGGGTTTGATTGGGTTCTAATGGGGGTTGGATCGACTGAGAAGGAAGAAGGTCTGCTTGTCTCGTTGTGGCCGCACAGTAGTTTTCCCATCATTGCCAAACGTAGTCAAGGGTGCTACGCCATCACCAGATAAGGAAGGCAACACGGCTGCTATATCATTCTTGACAAATCTATATGAGTTTTTATGAAATTTATCTGAGTTTTTCTGAAATTTATCTAATTTTTTGTCAAGTTCATTTGAGTTTTAACAAATATATAGGTGGAAAATACCATAGAACTTTTGCCGGCACCCCCTTACGTTGCTCAGTCAGGTTCTTATTCACTTTGTATCTTGACTCACCACAAGTAGGGCAACTAGTTTTATTATCATTATCAGATCCCTTTCTATAAAGCACGCAATCATTCGGACATGCGTCTATCTTCTCATAGCTCATCCCATACACAGACAATGTCTTTTTAACCTCTTTCATACTTCGGGGCAGTAAATTATTATCGTCGGGTAGCATGTCTCCAATGATTTTCAACAACCGTGAAAAGCTTATGTCAGACCACCCACTCCTTGCTTTCTCATTAAACAATGTAACTACTGCAGATAATTTGGTAAACTTTAGACAACCTTTGTATAAAGGTTCCTCAGCCTCTGCAAGAATTCTTTGAAACTTTTCAGGATTTGATGAATACTGGTCACAAGCGGTCTGAGCCAATTTTAATGAGCTTGCAGCATCATCTGGGGGTGTAGTATCATCTGGGACATCACTCCCAAAATGGTGTTGGGTGGACCTATTTAAAGGCACAATTGAGGGAGCTTCACCAGGAGATGCTTCTCCATGCCATATCCACCTAGTATAACTTCGATCGATACCATGGAAAAACAGATGGTACTCAACATCCTTAGCTACAAATTTATTGAGATTCCCACATGTTTTGCATGAACATGGCATGGGATTCCCATCACCAAACTTCTTTTTGGAAAACATCAAAAAACTTTCAACCCCTTCCCCGTATGCAATAGAAAACCGATTCAATGACATCCAAGACTTGTCCATTTCTGAATAGCCCAATAAAATGCTACAGACAAGCAATAATCAGAAAGTCATTGCCATATAATGCTAATATTACAACCAATTAATGTACAACCAATTAATGTGAGAGAGACCTGGGTTGGTGTGCACCAAAAGAACTGAATATCCTTGTTTCCAACCTTGGTTATTCTCGTTCGGGCAAAGCTTTCAGATTGGCTGAAGATTTGTAGAAATAAATCCATGGACAGAGATTCACCAAACAACAATACAAAAGCAACCAAGTTCAAAAATTCACAATTAAACCAGATACAAATATTTAAAAAAATTAACCCACAGAGAAGAGTAATGTAGATAATCCACAGAAAAAAAATGACTGACATTAATAAGATGAAATAAAAAGATCTAATGACAAACAAATGCCTGAGAAGAGTAATGCAGCTGCACACAAAATTTGATGACAACTGCACGACCCCAATGAACTATTCAATAAGTTGGGTTTGTCACGAATAACAACTAGCTCAATAATTGTGCAGAGATATAATTGTGCGTTGAAGTGACTATTCATGTCCCACTTACTGTAAATTGGGCATTTGAGGATAACAACTAGCTCAATTGCTCCCCTGTGACCAAGAAAAAAAAAACCATCTTCCAAAACCCTCTTCCCAAACCAAAACAAACAAAAACCAACAAAACAAACACCAGCACCAACAAAAAGTGAAAACCGAAATAAACAAAACACCAACACACCCCATCCACGACGTCAACCTCTCAGAAAATTGAATCAGGTTGGCTCACGGCTAGCCGCAGGAATAGTTGGGGGCTAGCCGTGAGGCAACCGCAGGGGTCATCGCAAGAGGGTGTTCTAAAAAACTTGTCTCTGGAAATCAAACCGAAGTCCAACGGTTAGCATTGCGGCTAGCCGTAGGTGCACTGGCGGTTAGCCGCAGGTGCACTGGCGGTTAGCCGCAGGACGTGCTGAAAATCATCCTGAGAGAATAGGCTTCCTGGAAAGCTGACCGTGGGTCTGGCGGCTAGCCCCCTTACAAAACACCTACAGTGCCAACCAAAATCCCATACCATAAAACCCAAATAACCAAACGCTCAAACGCCCAAACGTAACAGGTTAAAACAGATTGAGAAACATTGATAGTCAACAGAAACTACACTGTCAAAGAGGCACATAAAGCTTCTTCCTGGAATGAAAATACTGAGTAGAGCTAACAAGCCCAAACAAATTATACAAGTTAGGGAAAAAAAAAATCATAACCATAACCATAACCATAAGTACCATCAGCAAGAATCCAAAAATAAAAATAAAAAAAAGGAAAGAAAGAAACAACCATTTTGAAATTGAGATAGAACTAACAAAAAGATAAGATGGTTAGGAGAGAAATGAAAAAAACAAAAAAAAAGGTCCATGACCCAAAATTGCAAAAAAAAGAACTCCAATGTCTCATCTTTACAACCCAAAAATTAAACAGGAAAAAAAGGAGATAAAAAGACCCACTTATAAAATAGTAGCAAAAGAAGAAGAACCAACCTCCATTCATACAGATAGTAAGGGGCTTCTTCTCAGGATGCTCCTCTGCTTCAGCAAAATAGTAAAAGAGACTCCTCCCTCTCTTCTCATCCACATTAACATACGGCCAGCAGATAGCAGAGAGAAAGAGAACGAGAGTGAGCGAGAGAGACAGGGAGAGCAAAGAGAGTAGAGAAAGCGACATCGAGAGAAGAGCAGAGAGAGCGAGAGTGAGGAGAGAAGAGAGCGAGAGTGAGAGGAAAGGGGTTATTGGAGGGAGAGAGGCGCTGGGAAGAGAGGCGAGAGTGAGGAGAGAAGAGAGCGAGAGTGAGAGGAAAGAAGGAATGATGGAGAAAGAAAGAGAAGGGAGGGAAGGAAGGAAAAATAAAAAGGAGGGAAAGAAGTACTGATCGATCGAGCCCGCGCAGGCGATCAAGGGATTCGAAGACCGATGTAATATGATTGGATATATAATATCGGTTTCAAAATAACCGATATAAAATATTATATAACACTTGCGGTTAGCCGCATGTGCACAGGCGGTTAGCCGCAGGACATCCTGAAAAGGGAGGGAAGAAGGAAAAATAAAAAGGAGGGAAATAACCGATATAAAATATGTACATATAATATCTGTTCCATAATAACCGATATAAAATATGTGTATACAACCAATATAAAATATATATGTATACAACCGATATAAAATACTTGTCTATAATATCGGTTTTATAATAACCGATCTAAAATATTGATATTAATATCACATATTTTCCTAACCGATATTATATATAGACATTATTATGTCAGTTCCTGTGTAACCGATATAAAATTTTTTTACCGATATAATTAAATATTGACCGATATAAAATACCTTGACTGAAGATATTATATCGGTTATATGAAAAACCGATATAGGGCAGTTTTTGCAACCGATATAAAGCCCTTTTTTCTAGTAGTGGCAAGATGGTTCTGAAAAAACTAGTCTTTGAAAATCAAACCGTAATCCCACGGTTAGCACTGCGGCTAGCCGTAGGTGCACTGGCGGTTAGCAGCAGGAAGCACAGAAAATCATCCTGAAAAAAAAAATGCTTACTGGAAAGCTGACCGTGGGCAAGGGGGCTAGCCGCCAGGTGACCGTGGGCAGGGGGGGCGCGGTGGGGTTTAATTTATTCGGGTATTTGGTTCTGATGATTCCAGGGTGCTTGGTTGGGAGGATTCAGGTTTATGGGCTATTTGTTTATGAGATTTCTTGGTTGTATGGACTATTTGTCTAGAATTTTTTTAGTTGTTATCAGGTTGATTTTAAACCCATTTGCAATTTTGGCTTAGCTTGAATTTGTAATTCTAGTCTAAGTTAGGCTACCATTCTGGCCTGAGTTAGACGCAGAATTCTGGCCTGATTTTTTACCTAGAATCTGGCCTGAATTAGTCCCAATATTTTGGCTTGACCCAAAATCTGGCTTGATTTAGACCAAAAAATATGGCCTGATTTAGAACCAGAATCTGGTCTTATTTAGGCCCAAAATATGGCCTTATTTAGGCCCAAGAATCCGTCTTGAATTGGACCCAAAATATGGCCATATTTAGGCCCAAAATCTTGCCTGAATTAGACCAAAAATCTGTCCTAGGTCAGACCCAGAATTATGAACTGAGAGACTGGCAAATTTCAGTCTCTTTTGAGCCAATTCTTGGGCCCATTTATATCCACCATTTAGGATTTGAAAATTCAGGCTGTTTGTTTTAGTGGATTTGGGCTGTTCATTTTCAGGAATTCAACTCATTTGGTTGTAGGAATCCATGTTCTAAAGCAATGCCTAGGACACATTTTAGGGTCATAGTAGACATTATGTCAGGCTCATAACAGCCCCTGTTTGGGACATTTACAGCCCATGCCTCATGCCAATTTAAATTAGTTTGCTTGTGATTCAGGCCAAATTTATTTTTTTACAATGGGTTGAGACCTGGACTGAGTTCTATGAACCGGGTTCTTGAAATGGGTTCATTTCTCAAAGCGGGTTCACCTTTGGATAATCTCATGGAAGGGTTCATAGATGGAGGTAATTTTATGAAATAAATTAATACATAGGAAAATCTGATGAAATGGGTCCTCTATTTGTACTATTTTTGACCCATTTACATAAGTCATTTGAGCCATTTAGAACCTAATTCCAGCCACTATTAGGTCGTACTTCAACCCAATTTCAATATGGATGCTTCGATTGAGTTGCAGGTTGATTTTATTTTAAACCCACTTTCAGCCAATATTTGGGTCGTCTCCTGACCAATTTGGTGCCATAATCTAAAATGAATCTTTTATCCATTTGCAGCCAATATATGGGCTGTGTTTGTTTGAGTGGGCTCAGGTCTGTGGTTTGGCTCGTTTGTGGAGTTTTATAGTTGCTATGGCCTGATTTTCAACCCATCTGCAAATATGGTCTGGGCCAATCACACTGACACTGGCTCTGAATTTTTTTTTTTTTGCTTGCTTTGAAGTTTGTCATTCTTAGCGGAGATAATTCCTTTTTAGGAGTTTTTTATTTGAAATGTAGCATTTTGGCCTCCCCCACCTAAATACTTCTCTTGAGCGTAACTTAAAAATGACTGAGATTTGGGTTTGCAGTGAGATGACACATGTTGGCCATCACCTTGACTTTCAGTTTTCAGAGACGTTCTGTTTGTTCCACTAGAATCCAATGGTGGAGTTGAAGTTGAAGAGTCATCTTTATGGGTTACTCCCTGACCACTCCTAGAATAGGGTTGCAATTATAAATTATTCTCCGCTATTATCTCCGCTTGTAAAAGCAGAGATGTTAACCGAGTATCGTATCCACTGGGGCAAAAAGGCTAAGTTGTGCTGTTTCTTAAATTCCTAAACTAAGTCTATTGGAAAATAAAGTTCTGATTATTAAACTAATCCTACTAGAAAACGAAGTGTTGGGTTGATTGGTTTGCAAATTCTAAATTAACAAATCGAAAGATAAGTTTTTGATCCAATTAGAGAAAAGTCTTAGGGTATGAATCCACCATAGCCTGTGCAATGGCGAATATAGGTCTAGGGTTTCACTGTCAATGCTTTCCAGACTCGTTCTAGTTACAAACCTTCACAGAGTCACCAAAAAAGGGTAGTGGATGCAAATCAGGGCATAACATATCTCTATGGCATAGATTATCCTAGATCTAACAAACACATTCATTCAAGCATCATGTTATATGACTTGGTATTCTAAACTACAAGAATAAAACACCAAAAAGAGATATTGCATTAATAAACAAATCCAATCAATGGATTAAATCAATGTCATATAATCAAAGCATTGAAAGTAAATCCCTAGAACCTATACATCACCATAAACACAAAACTAGGGCTTCATCACAACCCTAAGATAAGGAGTTAGTTACGCATGGAAGACGGTTGACGAAGAGTTCTTGACGAAATCCCCATTGATGCTCTTCCCCAAGCTCCAAGAAAGCCTCCCAAAACTTCTCCCAAGATGTGAATATCTCCAAAAACGAGTTTGGGCTCTTATTTATAAGTTTTGGGGTGAAAAAGGTCTTCAATTCGTGTAGGAGTCGGATTCCCGTCGGGTCCGGGCCCACTGGTCATCACAGCGAACTTCGCAAGGTCATATCTCCCTCGATATAGCTCCGATTTATACAATCTTGGACTCCACGGATATCTAATCGAAAAGAGCTTTCCAACGGTATGTAGATTTCACGAATCCGACACTCGAGTTGAAAGTTATGACCATTTCAAGTTGCTGCCTCTGAGAATTCCGAGAATCATGGTACAATTAGAAGACCTTCCATATTGGCATGCTATGGGGTGAGTGGGACCCATGTTGGATGTCCCAGGCATGTTTGGACTCTTGCTTTGCTTTCTTATTTGAGTCTCCTCCCATATTTGGCAGCTTTCTTACTTGCAACTCCTTCTTTGTCATGCTTTGTGATATTTCTTCCATTTTAGCTCTGAATTTCTCTCCTTGCATTTGTAATACCTACAAACAATAAAATAACAGAATTAAACTAATTAATCTCTTTCGACGGTATAACCAAGTCCTCATTAAGGGGCCTAAAATGTATCTTTTAGGCTCTCATCACTCCCGCACCCATTATAGGTCATGCCAACTGACAAATTCCGAGATGTCATCAACCTTAAATAGTTCATTTGTAAGCTGTTTTCTCCAATTTCCCATATCACCAACATTTATTCTAATGACAGTTTGGTGTTTTGAGTATAGATATAAAACATGCTTATGAAATTTCAAACCTTCCTCGTCTTGAGCACATATGAGTGCATTTGTGACCAGGTTTTGTAACCATTTGAGACCTTCAACTATGGTCTTCAATGGAGTGCTTTTACAAACAATTTCCTTGCAAGACAAGGATCTAGATATTTGTTTCGGCTGGAGGGCGGAATCCTCCTAAAAAGAAGCTCTGAATCGTCATTTTAATGGTGGTCATGTTGCATTACACATGGGAGTTTGTCGGAGGGCGGAAACCTTTCAAAACAAGGATCTGAATCTCCATTTTAATAAAAAAGAAGAAGTGTGCAAGATGAAGTTGGTGAAATGAAATGAAGAAGATGAAGTATAGAAGGTGGAGTGGCATGAAAGATGAAGTGGGCACCCAATTGGTAGGAGGGCGGAAACCTTAAGGAACCAAATCTCCATTTTAATGGGAGGAAAATTGCAATATATGGGGATAATGAAGTGATGAAGATGAGATGAAGGAGATGGAATGGAGGTAATATGGTGGCTGGAGGGCAAAATCCCTCTAAAGAGGGCTCCGAATCTCCAATATATGGTAGTAGGAAAGAAATAATGGATGGCATGCATGGAAAAGATGAGATGGGAAAATGGAGTGGGGATATGACAGAGAAGAAGGAAATGACAACAGCTTCATTACCTCCTTTTTCTTTCCTTCTCTTCTCTCTTTCACGTTTCTTTCCTTTGTTCTTTAGCCAAACGAACCAACTCCCCCCTCTCTTTACTTGTCCTTTTATTTTCTCTGTTTGAGAAGTTATGGAACTTCCAAACATGATGAGATCGTGAGAATGGGTGGGGAGTTTTAAAAACTTCCCACAACGATCTCTTTTGGAGTTGAAACTTAGACCTTTGAGATCAAGTGCATTGGCTTCCACCACTTTACCAACAACTACTCATGTAGTTGTTACTAAAAAAAAAATGTTTTGAAATTTTGATGACTCAGGTCATTGAATCATGCTAATTTAATGGGCCTAGACCAATTTCCATCTACATCTTTTGCTTGGCAAAATTTTGACATCAACAGTTACAATCAAGGCTCATTACATATATATATATATATATAAATGTACAGTCTCAAAGACAAAACAGATTCAGATGAGCTGGAGTCTAGACAGTTACAACTGTTATGTGACAATTGTTGAGCTGGACTCCCTAACACTCAGAGACGGGTCACTAAGTGATTTCAACTCAGTGTTTTGTGTAGCTACTGTGCCATTAGTCCCCCAAAAGCTCAAGGGTTGATCAGCCACCAGAAGCTTGGATCGAAGAAACTGAAAACGCCGATGATGGACGCCTTCAGTAAAGATGTTAGCCACCTGATCTTGAGTAGAAACAAAGCAAATATCAAGATCTTTTCGAAGAACTCTTTCACAGACAAAGTGGTAGTCAACCTCAATGTGTTTTGTCCGGGCATGAAAGACAAGGTTCGAAGCAAGAGATATAGCTGAAATGTTATCACACCAAATAAGCGGACGAGTGGAGAGAAAGAACCCATTGTCTTTGAACAATATGCGCAACCAAGACAATTCAGCAACAGTGTGAGCTAAAGGCCTATACTCTAATTCAGTGGAAGATCGTGCGACTGTATGTTGCTTCTTGGCACACCAGGAAACCGGAGTAGGCCCCAAGAAGACACAGAACCCAGTTGTGGATCGACAATCAGCAGAATCACCTGCCCAATCGGCATCTGAGAGCAGTAAGATGAAGAGGACCATCTCTGATGTGAAGGCCGTAAGACAAGGTCCCTTTTATGTAACACAAAATTCGTTTTAAGGTAATGAACTGAGCCTCAGTTGGACAGTGCATGTACTGGCATGCTAAATTCATAGCAAAGGCTAAATCAGGCCGTGTTAATGTGAGATATTAGAGAGCTCCGGCAATGCTCCGATAGATAGTTGGGTCCTTCAGCAGAGATGAAGAAGAGTAGGTAGATGATTGCTTAGAGGAGCATGGAGAGCCAACTGGTTTGCAATCCAGCATAGATGTCCGGAGAAGAAAATCTTTAGCATATTTTGTTTGGGAGAGGAACAAACCAGTGGGGGTAGTGCTGACTTCAATCCCCAAGAAATGATGAAGCTAACCAAGATTTTTCATCTCAAACAAGAGGCCCAGCTAAGAGATAAGAGAGGTGATATTGCAACTGTCATTTCCAGTGATGATAAGATCATCAACATAGAGCAAGATAAGAATGACAGAATGCCTAAATGTCCATATAAACAATGAGGGATCTGCATATGTAGATTGAAAGCCCAAACCAAACAGGTAGTTGGAAAACCTCTCATACCAGGCCCTGGGTGCCTGCTTAAGCCCATACCGCGACTTATGGAGTTTGCAGAGATGGAAGGGAAAAGATGGGTAACAAAGCCCTAAGGATGTGTCATGTAGATATCCTCCTGGAGAATGCCATGTAGAAAGGCATTGGTGACATCCAACTGATGAAGAGACCAGTGATAATGAACAGCTAAGGTCAGCACAATCTTAATAGTGGCTTGCTTAACCACTGGGCTGAAAGTCTCAGTGTAATCAACCCCAAACTCTTGATGAAACCCCTTGGCAACAAGTCTAGCTTTATACCTAGCAATAGATCCATCTGGATTATGTTTGATTTTAAAAACCCACCGGCAGCCAACATTGTGTTTATCAGGTGAGTGAAGAACAGGAGACCAGGTTCCCTAACGTTGTAGAGCAGAAAACCCCTCAGCCATTGCTTGGCGCCAAACATGAGATTTAGAAGCTTCTATGAAACTGGAAGGCTCATGTGTATTGTAATAGGGATTACAAGGAAGGTGAGGAGGGTGTTTAGTTGAGAGGTAGACCTTCTTTTTAAAGATCCCAGACTTGGATCTAGTAACCATGGTATGAGTAGTAGATGGTAAGGAAGGAGGTGCTGGAATAAGGGTAACAGGAATCAATGTGGGACTGGGGGAGGTAGAGCCTATGAGAGTGGGATCAGCTGGATTTGGATCAAATGGAGATGGAAAGGCAGGTACCGAAGGTTTTGAAGAATAAGGGAAGGGGGTAAGAGGTAGAGAAACCAAAGTTGGAAGAGAGGAGTGTGAAGATGAGTTAGAAGAATGTGGAAGTGGAGAAGTAGGCAAGGGAGTAGAAGAGGATGGAGGTGAAGAATTGAGCCAAAAATGCAGTACTGAAACACGATCTGAAGAAAAGAGAGGAGAAGTGGAAGGAATCTTCATTGAAAATAACATGGTGAGAAACATAGAGACGACCAGTAGTAAGGTCCAGACATCTATAACCCTTTTGAGTAAGGCTATATCCCAAAAGTGCACACTGTTTAGACCTTGGTTCTAGTTTGTGAGAGGCATAGGTCTCAGCCAGGGATAACAAGAACAGCCAAACGCCTTGAAGGTAGAGTAAAGAGGCTTGGAATGAAATACTTTCTCCCAAGGAGAAATGAATTGCAACCTTCGCATAGGGAGGCGATTAATTAGAAAAATAGTAGTGGAGAAAGCATCAGCCCAGTACTTAGGAGGCACAGGAGCTTCAAACAAAAGAGTAATACCCATTTCTACAATATATCTATGCTTCCTTTCAGCACACCCATTATGTTCAAGGGTGTAAGGACACGACAATTGACATAAAATCCCATTAGCAGTAAAAAAAATAATGTAACAAAGCATTCATAAACTCACCACCACCATTAGTACGAAGACATTTAATTGAGAAAGCAAGCAATTTTTCTACTTGAAGTTTGAAGGACAAAAAGGTGGTGAAAACATCCTATTTACATTTCAAAGGAAAGAACCATGTATAGCGTGAAAAGTCATCAATGAAGATCAAGTAATATCTAAAACCAATTACAGACAAAACAGGGGAAGGCCCCCAAACATCACTGTGAACAATCTCAAGTGGCTATGATGAAACAGTAGCTGAAGGTGTAAATAGTAGTTTGTGACTTTTCCCATACTGACAATGTTCACAAAAAGACATAGAGGAAGTGCCTCTTATTGGTATGTCATGTAGAAGCTGCTATAAGGAAGAAGAAGAAGGATGCTCAAGGAGCTTATGCCAAACATCAATAGAGGACTTTTTCACCGAAGAAGACTGTAGGTGCAGTAGGCTAAAAAATGGAGGATGATGTACAGAATGGGTAGAGTCCATTCTCACTGTGACCTTGAAAAAGAATCTTCTTGGACAGGCGGTCCTGTATAGTGAAACCAAATGAATCAAATATGAAAATGCAATTGTTATCCTTAGAGAATTGATGCATTGAAAGGAGGTTAGAGGAAATCTGTGGAACATGCAACATATTAGACAGTTGAAAAAAACCAGATGAAGTGTGTGCAGTAGAGCTACCAATATGAGAAATGGCCTACACCTTGACCATTACCAACTGCCAATTTGGCTTTCCCTTTGTAGTTTGAATGAATAGACAAGTTCTGTAGGTCATTAGTGACATGTGTGGTCACGCCAGAGTCTGCGAACCTGTTCTGCTCGCCATCAGGAGTGAAGGAGGCGGCCATGGCAACTAACTGTGACGGAGGTTATCAACCTTGATAGAAGAAGTCCATCCTATGATAGCAATCCAATGTTAAGTGACCTGTCTTGTTAGGAGAAAGTCCATCCTATGATAACAATCCAATGCTAAGTGACCTGTCTTGTTGCAGATCTGGTGGCAAGGTTTGGATGATGATGATTGATAGCTAGTTTGAGTGGAAAAAGAGCCACGACCTTTAGTGCTTTTGCCCCATCATCCTCTACCATGGCTGGAAGATTTACCAGTCCCTCTGTTGCGCTGTCCACTGGTAGAACGAGCAGAGGAGTTGTCCTTGGAGGCGAGAAATGTAGATGTAGCATAATCAACAACTGCAGCTTGAGATGACTCTAGACTCAATTCCTCACACAGAAGAAGGACATGAAGGTCCTCTAAGCTGATGGGAGAGGACCTCGTTCTGATGGAGGTCTTGAATGGGCCATAATCAGAAGGTAGACCATTCATCATATGAATGATGAGGTCTTCATCATCCACAGGGCAAAACACAACAACAAGACTGTCAGCCAAGTGTTTGATATGTTGAATGTAATCAGAAATAGATTGAGATCCTTTCTTGATAGACTGTAGTTGAGTCTTCAGCTGGATGATATGAGATCAGGACAAAGAGGTAAACCTCTTCTCTAACGCAATCCAAACATCTCTGGCAGTTTTGAGACCAACAACATGGGCTAAAACAATAGCAGATAGCGTAGCATTGATCCAACAAAGTACATTCTAATCTTGCTAGATCCAGGCAAGATATTATGGATTAACATCCACAGTGGGATTTCATGTTGAATCGAGCAGAAATTCTGGAGGACAGGGATAGGATCCATCAACAAATACAACCATACCATGTGCACGCAGCACAGGCAAGAACTGAGACTTCCAGAGCAAGTAGATCTGGCCATACAACTTAATGGAGATAAGATTTCCGATGTTAGAGAATAGGAAAACAGGTGTAGATCGAGAATCAGCAAGTGAGAAAGACGTAATTGCAAAGATAATGAGAAAATCACAATGCTGGACAATAGATTGGAAACAATCAGCAACGAGAGTGATGAAATCACAAGTCTTGAGATGAAACAACATACAAGATGATGGGTCTTGAAGCAAGAAACATTCAAGAACAACCAAGAAGACAACAGATCTTGTAGAAAACCCCTTGCAACTGAAAGAGGCTAGATCTGAAATTCTACCTCAAGACGAAAGCCAATTTTGAAGAAAGAACAGAGATCAAACGTATCTAAGAATCAATTTTGAAGAAGGATGAATGTTGTTGTTAAGAACACAGATCTGAAGAAGACGATCTAAAGCAGAGAATTCTTGATCAAGAAGCTTAGGGAGGAAGCTTCGCAACAATTTCTTGCTGAAGAAGCTTGTAGAAGAAGCTTTGCAAAGAAATCTTGTACAGGAGATCAGGATCCTCTGACGCTAGTCAACTACTCTGATACTGAAAGATTTAGGGGTTTGCAATCTCTAGATTGGTTTACTGAAACAATCAACCCAATAGTGTGCAGATTTAAACAATATGCAGCCGAAATAAAATCAACGAGCACACACCACAAGGACACCAAATTTAAAGTGGACAACCCTAACCGGGTGAAAAACCATCGATCCGAACTGGATCAAATCAAACACTATGAATCTCGCAATTACAAGAAACTCAGATCTCTTCCCCAGATAACCCCTAACCAAAGACTGAAGTTACCTTGTGTCGCTTCAAGGTTCAACAACTTCACACCGTTGATTGCAACAGATTCAATCCAACGCTTGACTCCAAGTCTTCTTACAAGAAGATAATCTTCTACAAAGGATGTAGAAGAACTGACTCTAGAGAACTTGTCAGCACAACTCCTTTATAAATCTCTAAAGAAGAATTCTCTCAGTGATAATCTCTAACTCAGAACTTTGAGAGGTTAGGTGTCGTCTTTGGAATAACCCTTGAGTCCTTTAAATAGCCCTTGGTTCGTGCTTAAGGTTGCCTAACTTCATTAGGGTTAAAACAAGCAATTTGGGCACAAGTAGAAAATAGTTTCTAAATAAACCTGGACTTTGCCGCCTTGTCCGCTCGAGCGGATGAATCTGTCTCAGTGCAAATTCTTTTCTATCAGGCGTTTGGGCTTTCTGTCTTGCCTTCGCTCGAGTGAAGCTTGGATCGCTCGAGCGGACCCCATTCTGAATGATCCGGAATTTCATCTCTCTTTGTGCAGCTTTCTTCTTCTAATTCTTTCAGACTTTTTTCTTCTGAATCCTTCCAATCTTCTATCTTCAGAGTCCTTTTCTAAAGAATTACAACTCAAAAGACCCCTAGAGTTTTGTTCAATCCATGAAGTTAGCTAATACTAAAAAACTTAACAATCTCCCCCTTTGGCAATTCATGGACAAAAAAACTCCCTAAGACTATACAAATTGATCTACCACAAAGAAACCCAAAATACATTGAAACTTTTTTTAAAAGAAATGTCAATCAGCACAGAAATTTGCAATCAACAAATGTAGATCTGGATTGTTTCTGACTCAGTCTGAACTTCTTGCTCTCCCCCCTTGATTTGTCACCTTTCTCCCCCTTTTTGTCCATAATTTGACAAAGTTAAAGATAAGAACATGCAGCTTTCTGATTAACAGCTCCCCCTCAGTAGCAACTCCCCCTGAATGTATCTTCGTAGCAGCGCTGGGGGTGGGAGCTTGACCTCCTTGATCAGGGCTTATTATATGTAGACACCCACACTTGTGTAGTTTGATCTTTCAGCATAGTGTGAGAAAACTCCTTAGGTAGATCAGACCTTCTTGCCCAAATTAGTGCCATTTTGGGTGGAGAAAAATTCTTCCGCCATTGCTTGGTCTTAGTAGACTTTGCAGCTTCTTGCACTGGAGACGAATGTGTCATTTTAATCCACAATGATGGCAAGTGGATATGTGTGTAGCGCATGACACATTCTTTTTCTTAAAACTACTCGAACATTATTTGAAAGTGCAGTATGTGGAGTAGCATGTGCAACACTTGAAACAAAAACTGTTTTACCTTTAGCATTCGAAGTGGATGCACCATGATTAAAACTGAGACCGCTTCTGTAAAAATGAGACTTCTGACTGCACAAGATGTTTGTAAGAGTCTTCGAACCAGTGTTCATCTTGTTTAGATAAGCTAGTTTTACTTCTAACTCACACTACAACAGATGGGATTTTCAACGACGAAAATATTTGCGACGCAACCCAAAGCGTCGCAAAAAAATAAAATAAAATTGCAACATAAAATTAGACCCGTCGCAACAAGTTAAGTATTTGCGATGCAAGACTCCATGCGTCGTAAACAAATACTTTCAGCAGTGAATATAGTGCGTCGCAAACAAATGTGTCAAAAAATCATTGGCGCCAAATGGCGGTAAAATTATTCGCGACGCCAGATAGTCATTTGCGACACAATCATTTGTCGTAAATAAGTGTCTCTATTTGCGACACAATCCCCGTGTTGCAAATAATTTTTAGTCTAAGCTATGTCATAGAAAAGTTAAGGTTTTTTGCAACAGTTTCCTTTTTGCGTCGCACATAATATCTTATTCGTGACGCTGATATATTTGCATCGCAAATAATTAGTATTAGCTGCCTCCATCATATGGTGTCATAAAAATTTTAAGCAAAAAAATAACTATTTATTTGGGACGCAAGTAATCTTCAGTCTTCCTTGTAGGTCTTCTTTTTCATATTTAACAGTCTGTAACTCCGTCTTCATATTCACAATCTCTTGTTCAGCCTTTTCAAGTTTTTGACTCTCATTGGTCAAATTTTCAGTCATGCAGTTTTTCTAACTTTCCAAGAGACGAATCTTTTCAAGTACTTGCTCTAAATCATTCTTTATTGCCAAATTTTCTTCTTGAGCAACTTTTAACTTTATTATGACCCTTTTATCATACTTGGTCATCCTCGCATAATCATTAAACACGGAGTAATATTTTTCTTCCTAATCTTGTTCTTGATCTGACACCTTATCTTCATTATCATCATCAAACATAGAAGGTCTTGTCAAGAATTGAGTGAGTACCATTCTAGAAATCTTGTAGGATCAAACACAGCAAGATAGTGCCACCCGCTCTGATACCAATTGAAAGACTTAGGGGTCCGTGATCTCTAGATTGGTCTACTCAAACAATCAACCCAATAGTGTGCAGAAATAATCAATATGCAATCGAAATAAAATCAACAAGCACACACCACAAGGACACCAAATTTAAGGTGGACAACCCTAACCGGGTGAAAAACCATCGATCCGAACTGGATCAAATCAAACACTATGAATCTCGCAATTACAAGAAACTCAGATATCTTCCCCAGATAACCCCTACCCAAAGATTGAAGTTACCTTGTGTTGCTTCATGGTTCAACAACTTCACACCGTTGATTGCAACAAATTCAATCCAGTCCTTGACTCCTCAAGTCTTCTTACAAGAAGATAATCTTCTACAAAGGATGCAGAAGAACTGGCTCTGGAGAACTTGTCAATACAACTCCTTTATAAATCTCTAGAGAAGAATTCTCTCAATGATAATCTCTAACTCAGAACTTTGAGAGGTGAGGTGCAGTCTTTGGAATAGCCCTTGAGTCCTTTTAAATAGCTATTGGGTCGTGCTTAAGGTTGCCTAACTTCATTAGGATTAAAACAAGCAGTTTGGGCATAATTAGAAAATAGTTTCTAAATAAACTTGGATTATGTCGCCTTGTCCGCTCGAGCGTACACTTCATCCGCTCAAGCAGATGAGTCTGTCTCAGCGCAAATTCTCTTTTATCAGGCGTCTGGGCTTTCTGTCTTGCCTTCGCTTGAACGAAGCTTGGACCGCTCGAGCAGACCCTATTCTGAATGTCTGAAATTTCAGCTCTCTTTCTCCAACTTTCTTCTTCTAAATCTTTCAGACTTTCTTCTTCTGAGTCCTTCCAATCTTCTATCTTTAGAGTCATTTTCTAAAGAATTACAACTCAAAAGACCCCTAGAGTTTTGTCCAACCCATGAATTTAACCAACACTAAAAAACCTAACAAATACCATGACAACATTGAAGAAAGAAGAAAGATTGCAAAGAAAGCCAGAGCTCTCAGTTTCATTTCACTCAGACCATTAGGTTACAATCAAGGCTCATTACACACACACATACACACACACATAGATATATATATATACAGTCTCAAAGACAAAACAGTTTCAGATGAGTTGGAGCCTAGACAATTACAACTGATATGTGACAGCTGTTGAGCTGGACTCCCTAACACTCAGAGACAGGTCACTGAGTGACTTCAACTCAGTGTTCTGTGTAGTTGTTGTGTCATTACCTTGCATCTACACTGTGTGATGTGTGGTGAGACCCGTGACATGTGGCTAGATGATTTCCTACGTTCTCTTCTTCTCTCTTCATTTAATACTTAGCATCTACCAAGAAGTTGGCAAAACAACCCCGCAACTGCAACTCCAATAGTGTTCAACCACGAATTTCAATAAAAAAATATAAAAGTTTAGAGGGACGAGTAATACAATGAAACAACTACTTTTGCAGTTGTCATAAATGATCAATCTCCAGGTACCATCCACAAATCTACTACCGAGCACTAGGGCTGCACAGAAAATTTGGTATCATCGTTAAATAGGATTGAATCGGTTGGTTTGGATCAGTTTTATAGTAAATTGGTTTGGTTTACGGTTTGAAAATTGTAGAAACCATTTAGATCAGTTGGTTATCGGTTTGAACCCCCGGTTCACCGCCTAAACTGAACCAACTTGTATATTATGTAATTTGAGTATTTGACTTTGGGTTTATATCTTTGCACTAAACATTGAAATAAATGCAAAGGATGGGGTGTCATCATTTTGAGATTTTTAATTTTTGATTTTCGAAAAAATAAATAAACGGTTTAACTGACCAAATCGAACTGAATAGTTCGGTTCGGCTCTGTCTAAGCACTCTCCATCAGTCGGATTAGATTGGTTAATTAAAAAACCTATAGGTTCGGTTTGGTGGAAGGTTTTAATGCTAAGTCAATCCGAACCACCCATGTGCAGCCCTAAGTGGCACTGATTCGACCTTGACACATATGCTGACATTAACCCTGATTGGATTTTATTATAATAAACTTGCATAATGTATAATCATTAAAATTTGAGAAACTAATTTGATGAGCTTCATATCTCATATATACCTAACCTATGCTCAAAACTTGCCGTCCCTCGATTGTGATGTATGCTACTAGGCCCTGTTAAAAATAAAAGTTAGTACAGAGATCAGAGATCAGAGGCAACTTCTTATAGACACCTCTTGATAACAAAAGTTCGAGGAAATATGATTGTTCCAAGAGCACATTGGTGTAGAATATATAAAAGGATTTTAGAGTCTCACTATTAAAATAAGGCCTGCTAAATATTTTATATTAAGCCATGAGATAAATAGTCAAAATAGAAACTTTGCCTAAAAATATTGGATCGTTAGAAATTTAGGGATCACAATGGATCATGTTAATAAGGTGACTCACCCCAGCCTACTTTCACAAAGGAGAGGCTTGGTAGTTGATTTAACAGGTTCAAAGTGGTATAAGTTCACATATGAAAACCTGATTTGGATTTGGGGCAACTAAATTAAATTATATAATCTAAGAAGAACAAGGGGTTGCCTAGTTAATTGGGAACGCCACCTCTCACCTATATAACTTGGGGGATTGTTCCCTAGGTCTCTTCATATGTTTAAGGGTGCTCCCTCCACCCAATGCGCGTGTCCTCTCTTCACGTGTGCGTGTACTTCCTCCCCACGTGTGTGGGCGACCTCTTGCGTGTGTGGGTGCTCTCATGGGACCGTGCTTCCTCTTCTAGGATAAAAAAGGTTTTACAATTGAGATGTTAAGGAGCATGTACTATTATAGGTCGAGTTGTACATAGTAACGATTCACACACACATACACACACACACATATATATATACTATGAGAGATAAGGTGAGGGCCCTCACATCCATATCTATATATATTAATAGCCACAATTAATCGGAGCATATAAACCATTTAAAATCTTTGGAAGATGTCACGTGAAAGATTTAACCTAATTAAATTTAGCATGCAAGACTTTTTCACCTTTCAAGATTGTAGCTCAATTAAATTTGTTGATAGCCCAAGAAAGACTACTTTCCTAGATTGAAGGTTATGTAAATGTAGTTCTCATTAAGAGGTATGGCTTCTATACTATAGGCTTGCCTTTAACTTAAGAATAAAAAAGATAAATATAAAAGTCTATATTTCGCTCAAAAGCTTTTTTTTTAAAGGAAAAGAGAAAGGTAAATATAGAGTTAGCTGACCCAACTCTTGGTTAATTATGAGCCCTACAAATCATGATAGATAGTTTGTAGGGATCCTGACTCATCTGTAATTTTATAATATATATATATATATGGAGATGCTCCTATGAGAGATTATGTGGGGGCCCTCACATCCATATCTAATGCCAACAACTTAAATGTGAGGGCCCCCACCCCTATCTCTCATAGGAGCATCTCCTATATATATATATATATATATATATGAGGGACACTTACATGGCTTTCCCTCTTTGCACATGAACATTCTTTTCCTCTTTTGTACATGAATATTTCTAATTATGTAAGTGTCTCTCACCCTATGGTGAGGGATTGATGCACATGAATATTCTCCTATATATATATATATATAACACCTTAATAAAAGTCTATGATGTGCGTTGGATTGCATAAACTCTAAAAATATATTCTCCAAAGCTTCTCTCTATAGGTTAGCAACCCATAGTGCTGGTCTCACAAATTAATGTTGAAGCTTACCTTATCTTAAGCTGGAATAGTGCCGGTCCCACAAATTAAAGTTGATTAAATCCATTTTTTGCATGATGGAATTGAAACTTTCAGTTCTGATTGGATTTGTCTTAATTTTGGAGACGAACATCGCGCAAAAAATAACAATAATCGAATTTAATTTGTGGGACAAACAATATTTCAGTTTAGATAAGGTAAGTTTCAGCTTAGGAGAGCTGGCCTAATATATATATATATGGGGATTTAAAGGGAAAAACCCCTCATAAACGGCCATTGCATTAATTTGGGCCCAATAAAAATAGGCAGACAGATGCGGGCAATTTCTTCTTTTATTTCTTTTATTTTTTCTTTTAGCGCTATAGTCAATATCAATGCTTATACAGAAGGCCGCCCGAAACTAAATTGGTTTGCTATGTGGGTATGCACCACCATCCCTCCAAAACGATCATCTTTAAACTTTTGTTGCTAGCCACCGCAGTGGCCACGATCTCTTGCTTCATATTCAACAGCAAGATCGACCCAATCAACCGCTGCGATCCGCCCTGGGCGAGATTCTGATTCCACCCACTCAAACACTTTGAAACTCCCCCAAACTCGACCACTCTGAAAAACCCACAAACCCCACAAAAACCCTAACCTTAGATCTTGATTCCCTCTTCAAGGACATGATCGCATCCGATGTTTGCAGCAGCGTCTGCATCGGCCCAACCTCCATCGTCTGCAACGTATCTGCGTCGGCCCAATCCTGTGATATGTCTGCCGCCCTATTTCGATCACTGGTTTGGAGAGAAGCACAAAATAATGATCCTTGTTCATATGAACTATAGGCACGTCCGATGTCTGCAGCTCTCGGGCTCTGATGCAGATGTGGATCATGAAGGCAAGAAAAGGTCCATGCTACAGTTCGTGAAACGTTTTGAAAATACATTTCTTGGCACCATAATTATTCCCCCTTGCCTTCATCGGAACAGGGCTCTAAAGCAACTCTGATACCGGGGCTCATATGAGGGGCGGTTGGGCGGTGCGGGGCGGGGCCGCTGCAGATGATGGAGGTGATGAAGGCCGCCGCGCCCTTGTCATCGTTCCTTCGCTTCTTCGATGTCGCCGGCGTACAAACGGTGAATTGCTCGGTAATGGTGGTTTTTGTTAGGTTCTTGTTTGTAGCAATTTTGATGGATACACTTTCACCTTCACTATCTAATGATCACACACTCATGCTATTAGTTTTTGACTTTAGAATCTTGGATTCTACTTGCATGTGCATATGTTTCTGAAATAAATTTCTCATGCATGTTTTTTAGAATTCATATTTGGTTTTGAAAACCTAATTCTTCGTACATGATTTTGGAAAATCAAATTGAGAATTTAGGTTTGTGCCTTGCATACATATTTCATTTTAGTATGCATGAAGCACACTGGCCTTGAGTTCAAGTTGCACCTTTGGGATTTTGAAAAATCAGCAAGAACTCTTCCCAGGCCAATTTGGTCGGTCGACCCACCCCTGTGCGCGGTCGACCTGGCAACTAGCCGTTGGGCAATATAGCCGTTGGGCCAGGTCGACCCGGGGGTCATGGGGTCGACCGGGCCAACTAGCCGTTGGACTGTTTTTTGGTATAAAACCCATTATTTTCCCCACTTTTAAAAGGCTTGTTGGATGAACTTTTGAAACCATTTTGGAGCCTAAGAAAGGGGAAGAAGTTGATAAGGCTAGAGGGTCAATGGGATTAAAAAATACTTGAGACAAAGTATATCTTTCAAGTTAAGATTTGTTTTCCATTCCAAATGAAATCAATGCATGTTTAATTATTTGTATTTTCATATATGCATGATTTCTAGCTTTTAAGGAGATGTTTTGCAAACACATGATCATCTTTAGAATATTAGATTGGTTTGCAAACATCCTTGCCTAAATCACATGTGTTCTTAGTCCTTAATTTTCATACAACTTGTTTAGTTCTTTTCTTTCAAGTTGCTTCATTCTTTCATGTGATTAGCATAAAACTTCAATCATCATTTTTCTGAACTTAGATTTTAAAATGCATCAGGCATTCATTTAAGAGCTTAACTTTAGAATTTGATTGAAGTAAAACACTCATACACTTTGTGCACACACTTTAGCTTAATTTAGTGTATGTTTGTACTTTGTATTTCACTTTCATATCAACCTATTTAAGAGGCATTTTATTTGTGCTTAAATTGTATCTCATAGAGTGCTCTTGAAGAGACACCTTCTTAGAGAAATCCTACATTTGTATAGGTTATTGCTTAGTCTTAAAAAAGCACATTGTAAAGGTTATTGCTTAGCTTTTGAAAAGCATCTTGTAAAGGTTGTTGTTGAGCCTAGAAAAACAACATTGTAAAGGTTATTGCTTAGCCTAGTAAAAAGCATAATTAGTGGAAATCCGGTGGGGTGATTGGATCACAAGCCGGTAGTGGACGTAGGCATTGAGGCCGAACCACTATAAATCTTTGTGTAGTGGTGTTTGCTTGTGGTGATTGTTTTATCTGCTTCCGCATCTTGTCTGGTAAATCATCATATGTGACTAGTTTATCTTAAAGAATTAAATTTGATCTAAGTTGGTCATATTTGTAGCTCACCCTATTCCCCCCCTCTAGGGTTAGGATCCCAGGACTTTCAATTGGTATCATAGCCTCGTGCTCTATCTTTTAGGATCAAGTGTTTGGAACTCTTGATTAGGTGTAAAAACCTAGAGCTTATAACCCTAGATTTGTGTTTGAATGAATACTTTTGATATGGATTCCACTAAGCTAGGTTGTTTAGACACTTTTGTGTAGATTCTCCTAGACCTCTCATTCTTCCATCTATTGGAGATTCAAACATTCAAATAAATGAATCTCAATGTGAATTAAAAGAAGAAGAATATGATGAAGATGAACTTCAACAAGCCTATGAGGAATTATATACATTATCTTTAGGGCTTGATAAGAAAAAAAAATTAAGAGAAGAATAAAAAAGACTAAACAAAGAGCTAGTCTCTTCAAAAGATGAACTTAGAGAGAAAGAAGAAGTAATACAATGTCTAGACTCTAAGTTTATGATCTCTTTAAATAACTTATCAGATATCAAAGATGAACTAAATGAAATTAAGATAAGCTATGATGATCTTAAAAAGGAAAATTTAAACCTAAGAGATCAATTAAAAAGGCAAGACAAAGACTTTATCAATTTAGAATCCAAGTTGACAATTTCCAAGGAAAACTTGTCTAATGCACAAAGTATTGTAAAAAACTTAGAACTTGGATCTAATGTTGTTAATGAACTTAAACTCGAATAAAAACTTGCCAATGAAGAGCTAAATAAATATAAGAAAATTGAAAATGAATTATCAAAAGTTAAAAATGAAAATTCAATCCTTATAACCAAAGTCACTCAACTAGAAGGATACAAACAAAAGTATGAGTGCAAGTTTACCAAAAGTGAAGAGAGACTTGAAAAATTATTTAAATTGGGTAAATCTCATGGAGATAGGACGGGTTTTGGTTTTGATAAGTATACTTCACATAACCCTAAATTCACCAACACTTTTGTGAAAGGTGAGTCATCTTTCTCTAGCACTCTTTCTCCTATGCCCAAGACTAAATGTCATTATTGTGGTAAAGAAGGACATTTCAAGTTTGAGTGCAAATTAAGGAAAAGTCATATGTCTAAACCCATCTTTGAACCTAAGAAAATTAAATCTAATTCTATGAAGGGTAAGACTTTGAATTCCAAGGAAGACTCTAAGAAGTTCAAACAAGTTAAAACATTTCAAAAAGAGTCATCCAAGATAGATTTTAAAAAGACCAATAATCAAAATAAATCTATCAAAAAGAAACTTCTCTCTTTTCCTTCTTTAACCTTAGAAATGAAAGAATTATTGAGAAATGTTGAAAAGTTAAAATTAAAGTTCAAAAGACAAAAAGAGGGAGGAAAAGCTAAAAGAAATGAGAAGAAAAAAAAGAATATGAAACACCAACTTCCTAAGACTAATCATCAATCTAAAATAGTCAAACCTCAAAGATTTGATGTTAAGTCTAAAAGAATACAACCATTATCTCCTTTAGTTGGTGGAATTTCCAAAATAGTCTCCAAAGCCCAAGACCTTAGATGGATACCTAAGGTTAGACCTTTAAGATTACTAAGGTTTCTTAGATAGATAGGACCAACCCTTTCTCTTAGTCATATGCTTAGTTGGTCTTGATTCTATTCTCTTGGTATTTCTTGAGGCTTCTAGATTCATTTAATTGAGTCTTGTTTGTTGAAAATGCATTTTGAATTTAAAATGGTATTTTATGATTAAATGCATGATTTTGATCAAATTGATTTGAAAAAGCTTTTATAAGTTATACCACTCTCAATCAATTGATTTGTTTTTCAAAGTGTTTATTTTTGAATGGTTTCATAGTCAAACTTTTGTTTTGTCAAATTTAAATTCTTTTGAAAAATGATTTTTATCTTACAAGCCTTATTTTCTTAAAAAGGAATTATTTGGAATTGATTTTGTAAAATATCTTTTCTAAAATCTTTTAAGGTTGTTTGATAACTGGGGTTTAGACGTTTTAGTAGTTAGATTGACCTATCCTCTTTCAGGCTGTTTTTTCTCTGATTCTGTTCAGATTGACAGTCTGGCCCTGTTAGCCCGGTCGACCGAGCCTGCGTTTTCTGCAATGTAAACTGCAGTGCAGTTACTGTTCTGTTTCAAACAGAATCAGTTCTGCCCCCTTGTGCAGGTCGATCGCGCTGAGCCTTGTTTCCTTTGTTTTCTTTTCTCTTCTACTGGATCAAAGCTTCCCTTCTCTTCTCTAGATCTCTTTCTCTTTTCTCGTGCTCTTCATCCTCCTCTCTATGCAGACGTCCTCCTTCTGTGCTTCTTCAACCTCGTCTGCCCTTCCCAACCCTATTTTTCCCATCTCTGTTTAACTGTTTTCTGGTTGTTTTTGTGTTTTTCTTTATTTTAGGATCTCTGTAGTCATCTGGACTCACCCCTCTTAGCTTCATTCTGTTGTAATCTCCCAGCTCCAAAACCTACACACTAGGTGTTGGTCAAAATTCCGGAACCACATTTTCTCCTCAATTAGCAACAATTGTGCCATTTTCTACCTTTTCATACTTGAGCATCCTTTCCATTAGAATATTCAGAAATGACTCGAACAAAACAAACTTGGAGGAAACCTTCTAAGAAATCCAAGACCGGTCAAGCCTTTGCTTCCCACAGATATCCTTCCACCTCTCCGGAGCTTGGCCCACCTCCTGAGATTAAATTCAATCCCATTCGTTCTCCATCTTCAGTTGTAAAATCTTTTAGGAGCAAAGGGATCATTGTTGAGAAATTCTGTGTTCTTAGTGATCTAGTAGACTACCGTGTCCCTGCCATTTTAGAAGCCATAGGTTGGGGAAATATTCTGACTTGGAGTGGCAAAACATATGCCTCATCTGTCCATGGCCTGTACGAATCTATTTGTGTTACATCTGCAAACTCCTTCACTATTAGATTCCTTCACGGTGAGGAGACAGTTACCATTGATTTGATCTCTTCCATCATTGGCATTCCCAGGTCGAATGGACCAAAATTCATTGCAGAAGTCCTTCCACTCGATGAGAGAGAGTCTGTCACCACTACTCTTTGTGGCCACCCTGAAGATTGGTCAGTCAAAAATTGTCTCCAGGCCTCCTCAATGATACCCTCCCTTCGGATCATTCATATCATTTTCACTCACTCCATTTACCCGAGGAAAGGGAATAGGACAGAAGTCACTCCATACATGGCAAATATCCTTCACAATGTGATTACCGGGGTGCCCATGTGTCTACCGTCCAGCATCATGCACCATATCATTCGTGTGATCACTGGCTCCCAGCCATGTGCTGCTCCATTTGGATATCTTATCACTGAGATTGCTCGTTCCTTTGGAGTGATTCCTCCATACTCAGAAATACCAGAGCCAACAACAGTTTTCAACAAGACGAACATTCTTCTGATGAGGCTTCCTCCACCACCTCGGGCAAATCCTATAGCTGAAGGAGACGAAGAGGTAGAGGCTGCAGATGTAGAAATTGCAGATCAGCAGCAGCCTCAGCATGATCAGCCTGCTCAGCCACGTCAGCCTCAGGCCCCTCCTCGGCGTACTATGGAGGAGCGCATGTCATCCTTGGAGCAGTGGTTACTACCATGCGTGCCGAGTTTCATGAATTTCGTCAAGAGGCCTCAGGGATGATGTGCAAGACTTTGAAGTATTTATCGAACATCTCCAAGACTTGCAGGCGCCTCGATGACACCATGCCTCCTACCCCTCCAGATTCTGCTTAGACCTTTTAGGAGTGTTTTTCTTTTTGTTTTGGGGTTATTTTGGGTAGTGATAGAGTGTTTTTCACGTGATGTATTCATTATCTATCAACTAACATGTTGTTTTGAGTATTGACCATTATCTTTTGTTTATGTATTGGTCAAGTACTTAGTGACCTTGTACTGAACTTATCTTGGTATATAAATGAAAGTACAGTTTCACATTTCTTCTATTTTCTCCTTTGTGATTCTCTTCATGGATGCTTTATGTTGTTTTGAAGCTTTAATATGTTAAATCAATTTATATATGTTATCGTAGCTTCATTCAAACAATGCATACACAAATCTATATACATGATAACCTGTTTCGCATTACAATTGCTTTCTCATTTGGTAACAGGTGCTACTGAAAGCTATATGTTTTCTCATGTATACAGGTTCCTTTGCAATTCGATGTCAAAGGGGGAGAAAAAGATCAGATCTACCTATTGTCACAGAGGGAGAGAAGAATAGAAGATATGAAGATCAGACTGAAAGGAGACCAAACAAAGGGGGAGAGAAGAACATATTTAACTAAGGGAGAGATCTACTTCAAGAGCAAAGTGAAGATTGCTTGGTTGTTAAGAGCAAAGGAGAGCTTTGACCAAGGGGGAGAAATCAGCTTGGAAAGATTAAAGTCAAAAGCTCTCGACGAATCGGTCATGCGGTCGAAGCTACATTCAAGTGATTTCTAGAACAGTGCAGATTAGGAGGTCCAAAGTCCTTTAAGTGGTGTGATCATAGGAGTTGCCATCAAATTGCAAAGGGGGAGATTGTTAGGTTCTTGTTTGTTGCAATTTTGATGGATGCACTTTCACCTTCACTATCTAATGATCACACACTCATGCTATAAGTTTTTTACTTTGGAATCTTGGATTCTACTTGCATGTGCATATGTTTTTGAAATAAATTTCTCATGCATGTTTTTTAGAATTCATTTTCGATTTTGAAAACCTAATTCTTTGTTCATGATTTTGGAAAATCAAATTGAGAATTTAGGTTTGTGCCTTGCATACATATTTCATTTTTAGAATCATTTTAGTATGCATGAAGCACACTGGCCTTGAGTTCAAGTTGCACCTTTGGGATTTTGAAAAATCAGCAAGAACTCTTCCCAGGCCAGTTTAGTCGGTCGACCCACCCCTGTGCCCGGTCGACCGGCCCAACTGGCCTACTGGAAAATGGCCAGTGTACCCGGTCGATCGGGCAACGAGCCGTTGGGCAATATAGCCGTTGGGCCAGGTCGACCCGGGGGTCATGGGGTCGACCGGGCCAACTAGCCGTTTGACTATTTTTTGGTATAAAGCCCATTATTTTCCCCACTTTTAAAAGGCTTGTTGGATGAACTTTTGAAACCATTTTGGAGCCTAAGAAAGGGGAAGAAGTTGATAAGGCTAGAGGGTCAATGGGATTCAAAAATACTTGAGACAAAGGTATATCTTTCAAGTTAAGATTTGTTTTCCATTCCAAATGAAATCAATGCATGTTTAATTATTTGTATTTTCATATATGCATGATTTCTAGCTTTTTAAGGAGATGTTTTGCAAACACATGATCATCTTTAGAATATTAGATTGGTTTGCAAACATCCTTGCCTAAATCACATGTGTTCTTAGTCCTTAATTTTCATACAACTTGTTTAGTTCTTTTCTTTCAAGTTGCTTCATTCTTTCATGTGATTAGCATAAAACTTCAATCATCATTTTTCTGAACTTAGATTTTAAAATGCATCAAGCATTCATTTAAGAGCTTAACTTTAGAATTTGATTGAAGTAAAACACTCATACACTTTGTGCACACACATTAGCTTAATTTAGTGTATGTTTGTACTTTGTATTTCACTTTCATATCAGCCTATTTAAGAGGCATTTTATTTGTGCTTAAATTGTATCTCTTAGAGTGCTCTTGAAGAGACACCTTCTTAGAGAAATCCTACATTTGTAAAGGTTATTGCTTAGCCTTAGAAAAGCACATTGTAAAGGTTATTGCTTAGCCTTTGAAAAGCATCTTGTAAAGGTTGTTGTTGAGCCTAGAAAAACAACATTGTAAAGGTTATTGCTTAGCCTAGTAAAAAGCATAATTAGTCGAAATCCGGTGGGGTGATTGGATCACAAGCCGGTAGTGGACGTAGGCATTGAGGCCGAACCACTATAAATCTTTGTGTAGTGATGTTTGCTTGTGGTGATTGTCTTATCTGCTTCCGCATCTTGTCTGGTAAATCATCATATGTGACTAGTTTATCTTAAAGAATTAAATTTGATCTAAATTGGTCATATTTGTAGCTCACCCTATTCCCCCCCCCCCCCCCCTCTCTAGGGTTAGGATCCCATGACTTTCGGTTTTCAGGAAGAGGGATGGGGATGCGGGAGCACATAAGCAATTGCTGCTCCCGTAGTTGCCCCAATCTCCGACTTAATGAATTCAACTAGGTGGCCTTCATCTTTGTGCTACACTGGGCATTTACATCGTTGTTGGTTTTGGATGTGCACATAGTGAATGAGCATCGATATCGACTATGCGCTAACAGACAAGAAGAAAAAAGAAATTGCCCGCATATGTCTGCCCATTTTCATTGGGCCAAATTAATGAAATTGCCATTTATGAGGGTTTTTTCCGTTAAAACCCATATATATATATATATAAATATAAGGTGATGCTCCCATGAGAGATATCTCTTAGCTTATATAAGAGATTGGGTGGGGGCTCTCACGTCCATATCCAATGCCAACAACTTAAATGTGAGGGCTCCCACCCAATCTCTCATATAAGGTGAGAGATATCTCTCATAAAAGCATCTCCAATATGTATAACACTAGTTTATGATGTGCGTTGGACTACATTAAGACTCTACAAATATTTGCTCCAAAGCTAGCAACCCAAACCTTCTTGCATTGCAGCAAATATTTGAACTTTGAACATTCATATCTCACTACAGAAGCCACCCCACAAGTCTATGATGTGCGCTGGACTACATAAACTCTACAAATATTTGCTCCAAAGCTAGCAACCCAAACCTTCTTGCATTGCAGCAAATATTTGGACTTTGAACATTCATATCTCACTATAGAAACACCCCCCACCCGAAAAGAAATATATATATATATGTGAAATTTATATATGAGTCTGACGCTGAAATGATTTGTTTCTTTCATTGTCTTTTTTTTCTTTAACCATGAATTAATGGTGGAAGTCTTTACGCTCAAGGATCGATCACTAGGGAGCTATAACCCCATGGTGTGTTGTGGATTTAATATATATATACTACCAACAAAGGCCTGGGACCAGGCCCAAAAGAAAAAATATATATTTAAAACTTGACATATATTATTGGGGAGAAAAAAAAATCTAAAAGAAAATTAATTTTATTATTCATCATTCTTAAGTTTTATATATCAAAATATAAAGAAGAAGAAATAAGTCAAACTTACACAATCTATAAATAAAATACAAATTTTTAATTGTCACTTATT
Source organism: Cinnamomum chago (assembly GCA_038049695.1). Lineage (NCBI taxonomy): Eukaryota > Viridiplantae > Streptophyta > Magnoliopsida > Laurales > Lauraceae > Cinnamomum > Cinnamomum chago. Next base: position 19,228,230 of record CP142462.1, on the reverse strand, counting down.
TTAATTTTTGATATAGTTTTTAAGCATGAGAAAAAGTTATAAATGTATAGATTAGAGTAGAAATAAATGTAAAAATCAAATGAGTTTTCATAAGTTAGCTATGATAAACACTACACCAAAAATTGGAAATTGGAACGGAAAAGCGTTCCTAATCCTTCCGTTCCTAATCCGTTAAAGTGTTCCAATTTCCGTTCCAATTTGGTACCAACCGTTCCTAATCCAAATTGGAACGGAAATTGGAACACTTTAATGGATTAGGAACGGAAGGATTAGGAACGCTTTTCCGTTCCAATTTCCGATTTTTGGTGTAGTGAAATATCAAAACCTTATATCTTACTTATGCAAGATATAATAATAGCTTGAGTTTTCTTGCAATTAAGAATGCCCATTCAAGTTGTTTCCTTTTAAAATGTTATACCAATGAAAAAAACATACCTTCTGCATCTTCTCCTTCCTCACATGGAGAGTTGGAGAGTGATGGACGATGTTGGAATGATACCAATTCTTAAAATTAATGTAGAAACCAAAAGAGAAATAGAATAGAAAGAAGCTTGGCAAAATAAAGATGTAGCAAAGCTTACATGGCAGTTTTAGGATTAGAATTTTCTTTGACATATTATTTTTTATTGGTTTCTATGAAACATTATTGAGAGAAAATAAATTTAAAAAAAAAAAACATAAATGAATTAACAAAATGTGAAACACGTTTCTAATTTAACGATTTAATTATGCAGATGTAACACATTATTTATAATAGAAATGAAAGAAAAATATGTAAACCTTTATCTAAAAAATTATCAGAAGCAAATACTTTAAAAGAGAACATCAAAACTATAGCTTCCAAACAAATGAAGCCCAAGAGGAAAAAAACCCACTAAATTACTGATTACATCATGATAATAGTCCCAATTTGATTTGATAATTCTAACCATTGGGTACGATCACAAAAATGAATGGTTGGATCAACCTTTTTTACCCATTTATGATCAACGTTCCTTTTGAGATGGTTGTGAATGTCAAAATATTTAACATTTGAGCTATAAACAAATTTTCAAAAGCCATTGTTATGACCTTGAATATCATTCCATATAATTTCACATTCTACATGTATTTTTGTTTTACTTTTACCCATTAGAGCCCAGCCAACCCGTAGAGATGGACCTCAGAAGATAGGATAGATCTCAATATTAGTCCAAGCACTCCACAATAAGAAACTACATAATAAAGTTGCTGCTCCTACACATGAGAATTACCATGTCATTTTTACATTTTACATAATCCAGTAAAAAGAATAGCCAGAGTCGTGGTGCACCATGAAAGGTGACATATAGGAACCGATAAATAATGAACAAATATTAAATTAATAAGCTGACTTTGAAAGACTTCAAGGTTTGATATGTAAAGGTTGAAGAATTCACCCTTGTTCACATCTGTAAAGTTAGAAATGTCGGTAACTGCCCTTGGTTCCTTCCAGAGTGCCAATATGTGAAGTAGAAATTGATGTCAGATGAAATTGCCCACTCCATACCTGTGAAAAAGAAGCATTTAAGCACTCAAAAGTATCAACAAGTTGAAGGAGGCGGCACCTGATCTAAAGGTTGAGAGATTGATAGCCTTTTCATTTTATGTTCTAGAGAAGTTACAAGAGAAAATGCCTACAAAAGACTCAATCAGAATTTTCATCATACAACCAAAAAGAGAAACAAATGAGATAAAACCTAGAGAGGAAAGAAACATGCAGTAACATATGCAGAAGAGAATCAATCCTCTGTGAATAGCAGAGATCTTGATGTATGAAGCATGAACGTCATGGAGAGAGTAGTTGATCGATCCTACAACAGGGTTTCAAATATAATTTATTCTCCGCTACTACCTCTGCTTGCAAAAGCAGAGATGTTAACCGAGTATCGTATCCACTGGGACAAAAAGGCTAAGTTATGTTGTTTTCTAAATTCCTAAACTAATCCTACTGGAAAACAAAGTTCTGATTATTAAACTAATCCTATTAGAAAGCGAAGTATTGGGTTGATGGTTTTGATTTCTAAATTAACAAATTAAAAGACAGGGGTGATTCAATCAGAGAAAAGATCTAAGGGTACGAATCCACTCTAACCTCGCACAATGGCAAGTATAGGCCTCGGGTTTTACTGTCAACGCTACAGAGACTCGTCTTGGTTACAAACCTTCAGAGTCAATAAATAAAGGATGTGGATGTAAATCAGGGCAAAACCTATCTCTATGGCATAGATTATCCTAAATCTAACAATCACATTCATTCAAGCATCATTATATGACTTAGTACTCAAATCTACAAGATTAAAATACCAAAGAAAGAAAAATTGCATTCATAGAATCCATTCAATGGATTAACATCTTATCATATAATCAAAAGCGTTTAAAATAAACCCTAAACCTATACATCACCATAAACAAAAGGTTAGGGCTTCATCGCAACCCAAAGATGAGGAATTAGTTACGTATGGAAGATGATTGGCGAAGAATCTCTGATGAAATCGCCATGGCTATGCTCCCAAAAGCTCCAAAACCTTCTTCAGACCTTCTCCCAAGATGTGAATATCCCCAAAAACGAGTTTGGGCTCTTATTTATAAGTTTTGGAGTGAAAAAGGTCTTTAATTCGTGTAGGAGATGGATTCCCGTCGGGTTCGGGCCCACTGGTCATCACAGCGAACTTCGCGAGGTCATATCTCCCTCGATATAGCTCCGATTTATATAATCTTGGACTTCACGGATATCTACTCGAAAAGAGCTTTCCAACGGTACATAGATTTCACAAATTCGACACTCGAGTTGAAAGTTATGACCATTTCAAGTTGTTGCCCCTGAAAATTTCGAGAATCATGGTACAATTAAAAGACCTTCCATGTTGGCATGCTATGGGGTGAGTGGGACCCATGTTGGATGTCCAAGGCATGTTTGGACTCTTGCTTTGCTTTCTTATTTGAGTCTCTTCCCATATTTGGCAGCTTTCTTACTTGCAACTCCGGTTTGTCATGCTTTGTGGGATTTCTTCCATTTTAGCTCTGAATTTCGCTCCTTGCATTTGTAATACCTACAAACAATAAAATAACAAAATTAAGCTAATTAATCTCTATCGACGGTATAACCAAGTCCTCATTAAGGGGCCTAAAATGTATCTTTTAGGCTCTCATCACACACCCCAACTTACACTTTGCTAGACCTCGAGCAAGGCTAAAACAAAAAAAAAACTAACTAAGGCCACTTTCGTAGGGAGCACGGCTGCACTTAGCATGTGCAGCAAGCCTTTAAACCTCTAAGTTCCCCATAGAGGAAGAGTTATAGTCTCGTGAGAGTTTGCAGTGAATCTACCCTTAAAATTCCTAAAACATAAAAGAAAAACAGGGAAAATTTTCCGCCAATGTATCGACGAACACCGGATATTCCTGATTTTTGGGGTTTTCCATACACACTCAAACGTGGTTCACCAATCCTATCTTTTGGTCAGAAATCCTCAAAATCAAGCTGGAAAAATTGATCGTGCACAGTGAAAATTGTGTACATATAGAGGCATGAAAGCATAAAACGATCCACTAACAATTTCCGTGAAAACACATCTTGTTCTTTCGAAATGTTGGCCCACCGAACCTCAGTAAAAGTTAACATGATTCCTCTCAAAGCATTTGTGGTGGCTTTCACACTATTGTTTTTCAAAGGACATGACAACACTATTTTGATTTATTTTATTTTATTTATTTTTTTTAAGAAATGACTGTGCAATGCCTAGGTCCCTTAAGCTTTCTAATTAACTCATGTAACGAGCATTCAGCCAATGACTCCCAAGACAGATGTCTTTAGGGCACTAGGTATGGCAATACCCCTATGGGCTTATTGGCTCGAGTTAAAAAGGCTACGAACCCAAACTAGTCACAACTTTTCTTTTTTTTTAATAAACGATCCCTAACAATAAGTAGCCCTTTCCATATGCCCGACTTCAGTATGACCGAGGGTCAGCTTTCCATCATAATTGCTCTAAAGTTTAATGGTATGGAAATCATAGCTTCACATTTCAAATTTTCTATATAATACGTGTCAAGTGAAAGATTAATAATTCAACAATTTCTCAAAAACTCTTTCCTAAAACAAGATAGTGAACCATTTCTCTCTTTTTCCTCACAAAAAGTTCCAAAAACAGGGTATCTTCGTTTCACAAAAACCCGGTTGGAAATCTCCCCAAAGACTACCAAAAATTAGCAAAAGCCTTTTTTTTTTCTTTTTCTTTTTTTTTTTGAAATTTCCGGCGTCCAGACGCCCCATTCCAGAGAGGGATGGCGTTTTTTTTCATTTCGACGCCCCATTCCAGAGAGCAGCCTGTTTTGTAAAAAAATCCGGCCGTCCGGACGCAGGAGAAATTTTTTTTTTTTTTTTTTTAACTACAGGAAAAGACTACAAGTAAAGAGCACTAAAAACCGCTAAAAACTACCCCTAGACTACTCGAAAGGTTAATACCCCACCCCCCAACTTAACCTAACATTGTCCACAATGTTAAAAACAAAATAAAAGATAAAGGACAAGGAAAGTAAATGAAAAGGAGGGATATCACCTGGGTACCGCTTAACAAGAAGTGGAGGGGAGGAAAACGGGGAGGACGCCCCCCAACTCAGACCAAAGTACCTGCGGAATGTTAGCGGCAAGCATAATAAACAAAAACAAAGAAACCCTAAGAAGTACAAACCAAACTTGTAAAAAGACATGACTCAACACTTCCTTTATGTCTACCTCCTCCAGGTTAGGAACTAAAAATCTCTGCATATCTCGAGAAAGTGTAAAATCAGCAATGCAAGGGGGACAAGATATGTAAATGGAGGAATCAATATCTTTCAACTCAGCAATTAAACAGTCGAGTGCATTCTTGCGCAAGTCCAACACATCCAAATTTTGAGCTTCCCGAGCATCAGACAGATCAAGAGCAATGACAGCCGGCAAAGTATCCTCAGGGTGAAGAACGTTTTCTATAATCTCATCAACAACATTGACTACAAAGCAGTCATCTTGGTCTGAAGGTTGATGAGAGGCCCTAAAAGCATTCAGCCTCACTTTCATATTCCCAAAGGAAACATCCATAACTCCGGTTCGGCAATTAGTGTTCGCATTGGCCGTGGCCAAAAAGGACCGTCCAAGAATGACAGTGGTGTGCTTCCGTGAATTTTGCACTGGTTCAGTGTCAACGACGATGAAATCGACAGGGAAAAAGAACTTGTCGACCTTGACCAGAACATCCTCAATTATTCCCCGGGGCACCCTAACAGACCTATCAGCAAGTTGTAAGGTAACCGGAGTGGGCTTTATGTCCCCTAGCCCAATCTGCTCATACACCGAGTAAGGCAAGAGATTGACACTCGCTCCCAGATCCAACAATGCATGATCAATAACGTGATTCCCAATTGTGCAGGTAATGGTGGGAGTGCCAGGATCTTTCAGCTTGGGAGGAGTGTCATTATGGAGAATTGAGCTCACGTGCTCGGTAAGTAAAACCTTCTTTGGCACATGAGATTTTGATTTGCGTTTTTGAGTGCACAAATCTTTCAGAAATTTAGCATAAGAAGGAACCTGCTTGATAGCATCCAGCAAAGGCAGGTTAATCTTTACTTGCTTAAACACCTCCAACATTTCATCCATGGTTGCTTTCTTTTTACTCAAGGGAGATGGTGTGTCAAGACAAGTGGGAAAAGGGACTTTAGGCACATATGGGGGTGCCTCATTTCCCTTAGAAACCATTTCAGCCCGAGAGCTATTGGGATTTGTTATGGGCTCTTTCACACCTTGCTTAGGCTCCTCAAGCCTAGTCTCAACCTCGCGCTCATTCCGTAATGTGACAATCATTTTCACTTGCTCATGATAGGTATCATTATGTTGCGAGCCACTACCCACATCAAAAGAATTCTTAGGGTTAACTATGGGTTGGCTAGGAAAGCGTCCCTCCTCTCTTTTGTTAAGAGTATTAGATATTTACCCGATCTGGACCTCCAGCTTAGCTATGGATTGAGAGTGGGAATGGACCAGCTGAGTGGTTGCTTTGAGCTCTTTGAGCTCTTGCAACACTGTCTCCTCAAATGATGGAGTTCTTTGAGGTGGTTGAGGGTTGGGTTGCTGGTAGGATTGTTGGGAACGATAGGCCGCATGATTGTATTGAAAATTTGGCCCATTTCCCGGTTGAGAGAATGAAGTCCCTTGACCGGGCGACTTCCATGAAAAGTTGGGGTGATTGCGCCATCCCGGGTTAAAAGTATTCGAAAATGGATCATTACCCGGTTTGGAGAACCCCTGTGCAGCATTCAGTTGCTCTTGCACAAACTCAGGAAATTGGGGTGCTGCAGGACAATTGCTCACAAAGTGAGTGGGACTGTTGCATAAAGCGCAAGCATCTTGATGAGCAGGGGGCTGGGGAGATGAAGATTGGAGAGATTGTCCCCCAGAAATCAGCTGATCTAACTTTTGGGTCAAGGCAGCCACTTGGGTTGTGAGCTCATTATAGGGCTGAATTTCAAATACCCCCTTAGGTTTCTGCACAATCGAGGCTGCTGGCCTCTCTAATCTAGCAGTGGAGGCATGGTGCTGAAATGTCTCACTCATATTGTCAAAAAGTTCCCATGCCTCATCCTCATTTTTCAGCATAATTGATCCCCCACTGGCGGTTACTACCATGTTTCGCCATTCGGGTGATAGCTCATCATAAAAGAATTGCACCAATTGCCATTTGGCAATTTGGTGATGAGGACACTTTCTAAGGAGATCCTTAAATTTATCCCACGCCTCATGAAATTGTTCACCGTCAGTTTGGGCGAAGGATGTGATTGATCTCCTATACTGATTTGTTTTGCCCACAGAGAAATATTTGTGCAAGAATTTTTGTTGTAGTTGGGCCCAAGAGTTGATAGAGTTTGGAGGTAAAGTATTCAGCCAATACTTGGCTTTGTCCTTTAATGAAAATGGAAAGAGAAACAATTTTAAGGCCTCACTACTGAAATTATTTATTCGCACCGTGGAGCAAATAACCAAAAACTCATCAATGTGGTTATACGGGTCCTCATTGTTCAAGCAATAGAAAGAAGGGATAAGATTGATTGTGCTGTGCTTGATTTCATATTGAGCTGCTTGTACAGTAGGCAGCTGAATACACGATGGTGACGTGTATTCGGATGGAGTATAGTGCTCCTTCAAGGGTCGGAGAGGTGGAGTCTCAGGACCCTCCTCCTCTTTTCTTTCTTCAGCCATTAATGAATTTGTGTGTGAGACAGCAGAACGGTGTTTAGATGATCTAATTTTCCTAAAGGCTCGCTCTAAATTTTGGTCTAAAGAAACAAAATTTGGATGACAAGAGCGACGACCAAGCATGCACACACAAAAATTTACTGCAATTATATGAAAAGAATCAGAAAGTCTAGGCTTACAGTGCCCTTGGGAGGAGAGGAAAGATTTCTTTGAGCAAAGCTTTGTGAACTCTCGTAGATCCCTGCACAAATTCTAAGATTCTGTGTTAAAACTAATATCCTGCAGTAAGAATAGTAGAAGTGTGAGAAGAGATGGCAAAATAAAATAATAAAAATAAAAAAAAAAGAAAAAGGAAAGACTAAACTAAAACTAGAATTAAAAGAAACAAACAACCGTGCTAATTGTCCCCGGCAACGGCGCCAAAATTATGGTCAATCCTAGAACAGGGTTTCAAATATAATTTATTCTCCGCTACTACCTCTGCTTGCAAAAGCAGAGATGTTAACCGAGTATCGTATCCACTGGGACAAAAAGGCTAAGTTATGTTGTTTCCTAAATTCCTAAACTAATCCTACTGGAAAACAAAGTTCTGATTATTAAACTAATCCTATTAGAAAGCGAAGTATTGGGTTGATGGTTTTGATTTAGAAATTAACAAATTAAAAGACAGGGGTGATTCAATCAGAGAAAAGATCTAAGGGTACGAATCCACTCTAACCTCGCACAATGGCAAGTATAGGCCTCGGGTTTTACTGTCAACGCTACAGAGACTCGTCTTGGTTACAAACCTTCAGAGTCAATAAATAAAGGATGTGGATGTAAATTAGGGCATAACCTATCTCTATGCATAGATTATCTTAAATCTAACAATCACATTCATTCAAGCATCATTATATGACTTAGTACTCAAATCTACAAGATTAAAATTCCAAAGAAAGAAATATTGCATTCATAGAATCCATTCAATGGATTAACATCTTGTCATATAATCAAAAGCGTTTAAAATAAACTATAAACCTATACATCACCATAAACAAAAGGTTAGGGCTTCATCGCAACCCAAAAATGAGGAATTAGTTACGCATGGAAGATGATTGGCGAAGAATCTCTGATGAAATCGCCATGGCTACGCTCCTAAAAGCTCCAAAACCTTCTTCAGACCTTCTCCCAAGATGTGAATATCCCCAAAAACGAATTTGGGCTCTTATTTATAAGTTTTGGGGTGAAAAAGGTCTTTAATTCGTGCAGGAGATGGATTCCCGTCGGGTCCGGGCCCACTGGTCATCACAGCGAACTTCGTGAGGTTATATCTCCCTCGATATAGCTCCGATTTATACAATCTTGGACTTCACGGATATCTACTCGAAAAGAGCTTTCCAACGGTACATAGATTTCACAAATCCGACACTTGAGTTGAAAGTTATGACCATTTCAAGTTGTTGCCCCTGAAAATTCCGAGAATCATGGTACAATTAAAAGACCTTCCATGTTGGCATGCTATGGGGTGAGTGAGACCCATGTTGGATGTCCAAGGCATGTTTGGACTCTTGCTTTGCTTTCTTATTTGAGTCTCTTCCCATATTTGGCAGCTTTCTTACTTGTAACTTCGGTTTGTCATGCTTTGTGGGATTTCTTCCATTTTAGCTCTGAATTTCGCTCCTTGCATTTGTAATACCTACAAACAATAAAATAACAAAATTAAGCTAATTAATCTCTATCGACGGTATAACCAAGTCCTCATTAAGGGGCCTAAAATGTATCTTTTAGGCTCTGATCAGTAGTCCTTTTAATTTTCTCTTCAATTGGTATGAATAAAGAATCTAGCAGTTCTCGTAGGACATATAAATGTGAAAATTGTGTGAGTAAATTCTTTATCTATTACACATAAGATGTGGAAGACCACAATAGATGTGGAGGCATTGAGGCCGTTTATTGTATGTATTTGAAGATATGGGTTTGTAAGAAAGATAAATAGGCGTGTTTAAAGAGGAGGGACCGTTTTCTTTGCGCGATTAAAGAAAATGGCAGGTAATGACTGATGAAAGGAATGTCAAGAGATACAATAGGATAGAACCTAAATTAAATGAAAGGAGATGAATTTGCTTAGGGAGATGAAAGTAAAAGGCTGGTCAAAATCAAATTCATGATAGTCAAAATCAATCAAAAAATTGAGGCTGATTTGTTAATTGAAATCAGTCTCTTTCATATATATAAATAAATATAATAATAGGTTAGGTCAGGAATTATAGGGGCTCTATTTCTTTCACGGAACTTCTGAGGACTTGGCTTATTAGGAATTTCTGACAGAAGTTAGATAGTTATCCCTCGGCACATGAAAATCCCCTGCTTCTCTATCAGAATTTAGAAAGAAAAAATAAGTCTTCCAAACAAAAATTGGAGATGTACCACTGAAACTGAAAACAACAGACCTGCCGACAGCTCTCATTTGTCATTACTCATTAGGTGACTAAGGTACCCAGTTCTGCACATTCAAAAAGTTCAATCAAAGGAACCCCACTGGCAGAGATCAAAATGATGGAGAGGATTAATATTCAGCTGTCATCTCATCTTAAGTTTGATTTTAGCGAACTGCTTGTCCAATTTGAACAGAAAAGTGGAACTTCACTGCAGGGCTCATTTACGTTTGGCAAACCAAGAGGATTCAGGATTCCTTTGATTAGCTAGAAACAACACATCCTCAAAGAGGATTTCTCAAGACAGTTCCCGGTTTGACAAACATAGAGGATTCCTACCATTTGCATTATATGTGATCCAATGCTTATTGATTGTTTGTAAATATCTTATAATCCATGTAAGATCAAGGGCTGGAATTTTACGCCATAGCCATTCTTGGCTCTCCAGAGAATGTTAACGGTTCAGATCTTGCAAATGGCCCCCACAAAAATATAAAAATAATTTTTAGTCTTTGTACTTTTTTTTGCAAATATCTTAAAATCCATTATGGATCAACGTTGAAACTTGAGGTCTTCTGGATGTGATGCATGGTTCGTATCATGGTTTTGGGGTCCATAAAAACTCAGAAAATTGAAAAAAAAAAGAAAAAAAACAGAAAAAACAGACTACTAGAGAATCCCCTTTTTGTACTGTGGGAGATCAACGGTCAGAAGTCTTTTGATATTTTCTCATGATCCATGAAGAATCATGCCGCCAAATTTAACATAGAAACCATTTTGGGCCTTTTGAAGAGTTTTAATGGTTCAGATTGTTCAAATGGGTCCCACAAAAGTCCAGAAATCGAGATCCAATGATTTAGATTTTTTTAGAAATATCTAAAAATATGTGAAGAATCAACTGCTGATATTTGACTTCAGAGCAGTTTTTGGCCTTTTAGACAAGATTACCTGTTCGGATCTTGATTGTGGTGCCTAGAAAAACCAAAAACCTGAAAAGAACGGTGACTCGTACCCTATTGCGTTTTTCACTATAGCAGCGCACTTCCTCTATTCCGTTGATTCTCATATTCTGATGGGGGAGGGTCTGAAACGTGGATGCAGTGATTCTAACTGAGGGTTTTTCTTGTATTACCAAATGTATGTTTCCCAAGGGAGCATAGAAAAGTCGCAAGGAATCCTCCCTCAAAATGGTTACCAAACATGCCCTTTAATCGACAGTTTGATAATTTTACTTTTAAAATCAAGTAAAATTAAGTGAAGTGATCTTTTTGACTTCCTCTTCCACCGAGCCAATGTCTGATTTTCACTTAAAAGTAAGAAGCACGTGCATTGACTGACTGCAGTTGCCTGTCGTTTAGTGGAGATCTGTTCAAACACTACTCTCCATTTTTCTTAAAAAAAAAAAAAAAAAAAAAAGGCTAAGTAGGTGTTGGGCACGACCATGGTTAGGTTCACTTGTAAGTCAGGTTTGGTTCGTTCGGGTGAATGACCAAAAATCAATTGAAACGTCATTCAATCAATTGAAAACCATTTACATACACATCAATTATTCGTTATTCGATTAAATCAATATAAAAGATATACATGTTTAAATTTTTCATACTTTGAGACCCTAACACCAAAGGTTAAATGATGGGACCTAAGGATAATTTTATCATTTCTCAAAAAAAAAAAAAAAAAAAATGAAGAGGACCTAAGTGAAATAACAGTAGAAAAAAGGTATACTTTTTTGAAAATGCGCGACAGCTTTTATACCTTTTTGAAACCCTTCCTTTGAAAACTTAAACTATAGAATGAGAGAATTCCAAATGCTCTCAAGACGTGATCGGATATCAACATTAGAAATTTCTAACACTTATAATTCTCACCAAAAATAGCTCCAAACAAGCATACTTTGCGATCCGAACCCTGTACGTTACTATCGGATTCTGTGTCGTACTCTACCGCCAGCATTAAGCTATCATATCAAATTTCATAATCCGAATGGAACAAATCATAATAACAAAGTACAAAGCTGACAGTAACAGGATAATTCATTTCTCATACATGTTCAAGTTACAATTTATAAAAGTGTGTTAATTACAATTCCAAAGGAAAGGCTAATAAAAGCCATGCAAATACAAGCAAAATAGAATTCTACCTCCAATTGTGTGACGAAACTCCAGTGCCAAGCACAATGTCTGAATGACATCATCAGCACAACAAACCTACCTAAACACATGGCTCCGCAGCCAACTGCACGCACTCTAGATTGGGACGAGGGAAGTGTTACTTAGAGCACCAAACGTAGAGGGTCAGACACGATGGTCTGGCAGGTGACTAAGATGGATAATAAAGATGTTGACAATATATTGATTACTAAACCAGTGATAAATCATGTTATTTGGTATGGAAAAGCTTTAAATTTTGTGCAACATCTAGGATTTCTCAGTAGTATGGAAAAGCTTTAAATTTTCTTTGCTTGCCATTTTTCACTAAGTTGTACAGCGTGATCTATCTTTTCTTAACTGTATAAAAAGTCTTTGAAGATCCAATAAGACTAATCCCCTAGGTGGCGCCCGCTAAATTAGGCTTGTCGATCTCGCCCCTAAAAAATCCTTTAAAATGAGGGCTTTTGTTTCTAGGGAAAAACTTTAGGCCTTGGATGATTTTTTGCATGCCCTGAAATTTGAGGGCCGGGATTGGATAGTACCAGTCCGGCCTTGGGTATGAGTCTCCTACTTTTATTTATTTTATATAATATATGTTTATATATCTAAATATATATACTATAGTGCCCATATCACAGTCACTTAGTAGTAATAAAAGAGGGGAGGGGGTAATGAAGGCAATTTCATATTTACCTACTTTTACAAAATGACTAAAAGTCCATACACATACTTGGTTCATTTCATCTATACTAAATTATTTAAGTTATGTACGGTACTGAATACATAAGCAATAAGTATTGAACAGTTGCTTCTAGTCCCTTTTAGGCTTTTTATATTATTCTTATATATTCTTGTTAGTGCAAAAGGGAAGTGTACTCATGATTCCTATTAATAAGGATACATTTTTTCATGAGTTATTTGGGATGCCAATCAATTCATAGAGGTAATTTGTATGTGCATGGAACTTTAAAGATATGAGTTAATCCAAATACCCTTTTAAATAGATAATTATGACTCTCAATTTTTAAAAGAATAAACTAATAGTATCTTTTAAGTTATGCTTAATAGTCAAATCAGTATTAAATTGAAAATCATGTCAATTAACAAAATGTAAGTGAATATAAATAATTTAAAATCTTCAAAGATAAGACACTACTGGAATGATTTTCCATTGAAAGGTGTCAAATAGACAAGACTATTTAACCATTTTCCTTCTTTGACAAAATAAATAAAACTATATTTTTAAAACCCACGTTACTAAAGTACATGACTTTATCCGATAAAACATAGTTTTTAAAGGGAATTTATATTCTTCAAATATTTTCATAATGGTTCCTTCACAATTGAGGTTAGATAAGATAATATTCAGTCCACACTCCATTCTTGGTAACATTGTAAAAATAAAATAAAATAATAAGTGCAAGACTTCCGAGGGCTTTAGTCTGCCCAAGGCCGGCACTGCATATATTGAGGGTAGGTTTAGGACAACCTTAGGCCCGGCTCGGCCCTTTGACAACCCTATACTAAACACACATAAATACACACCGAGGGGTAGTTCGGAACACGAGATCACATGGGGAGCAAACCTATGCCTTCTGTCACTCCACCAACTCCGAGGTGAGTAATACCAAAGGTGAATATACAAAAGTAATTATCAAATAATCTCTTCTTTAATAAAAAGTGAAACAAGGGATGACAGAAAATGAATATCACAATCGGCTATTGAGGAGTGGGCTCCACCAGAGGAGAAATGTTGAAAAGTATTTATGCAAGCTTAGTAATTCAAGTCCTTGGAATGTCAAGGTCTCATCTATCTATATTTCACTTTTTCAATAATCCTTCCATGGAGCTTATTTTACTATAATCTCTTGCGTATTTTGATGCAAACAAATAGCTTTTCAAAGTTGGAGATACCAATTAGTGGAACAGGAGAACCATGATAGCAGTAACAAGTGGTGAAGGATTTGGATTCCAAAGAAACATATGAAACAACATATTTTTAGATTGTTCTAATGTCCTTGTCACCTTTGTAAGATCTGATATGGTTTGTAATTCAAATCAAACACATGGATCTTGATCTATGCATGAACAATGAATAATCTAAAATACCAAAAGAGTACCTAGCACCATGATCTTGATGATGAGCGGAACTCTTTTCTCAAATAGGGCTTTCTCCTATCTCCCTTATCACCAACTCCAATATACGCGAAGTTGATGGTTACTTTTCAGATCTCGTAGGTTAAGAGAGAGGACTGGAAAACCATATATATAGATAAGCCCTGAAGAGATTTCTTCCCATCAAAGAAATCTAATAAAGTAAGTTTCCTTTATTCTCTCAAATTAGCCAACAAGAATCCTATATGACTTGGGCTTACTAAAATTGAATCCAAGATAAACTTAGTAAAACCAAAAACCAAAAGGGAAAAGTAACTTAAATTAGTGGGCTCAAACCGTGGGTCCCAACACTGTTGCACATTTGGTCATGAAGACCACTCATGTCTAACAACCTTTTCTTCACAATCACCATCATCCATGAGATTTTATGAATCGAGATGTGTAGCTTCTGATCGTGAAGTATCATGCATGCATGTTGTGTGGGGTCGATTTGTAATCACAGAATTATGTGGGGCCACTCCCCAATTTCGGACTATCCTTAGTCTCAGTATTGTCCAGCTTTGGCAGTTGCACCATCTCGGTGGCTACGTTCACGAGCATCCACCTCGATCTCGGTTTTAAGCCCGATCTCGGCCTCCTGTCACTCAGCCATAAATGCAGTCATGAATGCGCTGCCGTGACGGTGACGAAGAACTGACAAATAGAGTGGGCGCCAGACCTAAATAAGAGGCACGCCTTATCTCAAGATCACGTCCATAGGCATAGGAGGATGGTCCGATGGGACGTCCCCTTTTTACCTACCCTCACTCAGGAGAGAAAAGTACATACTGATGGGACTTCCTTCTCCCCTTGGGGTCCAGTCCGATGATGACTCTCACGTCTATATATTGCATGAAGGAAAACCACATGAAGTACGCAACAAGTCCTCCCCCCATACTGCACCTTCTCCATTTACCACACTAACTTAAGCATTGGAGTGCCTTCGGCTGCCTATAGCCAGGGGCTCTGACTTTTGTTCTCTTTTTCAAATTGCCGGAGGCCTAATCCATTCCCCCAATCATCCCAAGATCATCGAATCAAAGGTTTAATCCTCTTTTAACTAAGTTCGTAATTTTTAGGCACTTACAGTTGGCGCCGTCTGTGGGAACATGATCTTTACCAAAATCAGACCAATGAAAGCCATGCCTCCAAAAACCAGATACGGTGGCGAAGGGTCGTCGAAGTCCCGAAGAACATCGTCCTTTCCTCCGCCAGAACAACCCTCATTCCCACCGTTTTCACAGCCTCAGCCGCTCCAATCGGCACCTCCAGAACCACCCACTGGCGTTCGCTCTGCTCTCCTTCCCCCTCCGGAACTAGCGAGGGTCCCCCCCGTCCCGCAGGGGCTGTCGGGGATTCCCCGCCAGAGAAAGTCTGGAGGAAAACCCGGTCCCGCGTACGTGAAAGGTGTTGTCCAGTCGGACTCCTCGTCCCGACCTCTGACGGCACCCCCCGTCGTGATGACCATCAGGAGGCTCCTCGCCACTCAAGTAACCAGCCACCCAGGGGCCTACAGCAGAATGTCTCCTCGTCAGATCCTCGACGACGGGGCAAGACCCCTGTCGGGGAAAAATCCCACCACTCATCATCGCACTCACGACGACGGCCAGTCTTTTCACCAGGCCCATGAAGCAAGAGATGACGACCCCCTACTTAAAGAGCTCGATGCCCAGAATCAGGTCCTCCAAGAAAAAGAGGAGTTGATTCGCCATCTCCAGGAGCGTCTTCTGGCAAATGAGAGGAGGTCTCGTGTTCCGCCTCCCAGGAGACAACAAAACCGTCCGGGCAGCCGAGATCTGAGGCAGGCCCTCAACGATAGAAGGAGAGATCGCTGCGAAGAGGAAGGCTCAAGCAGCAGCCACCTACTTAGCGACCTCGGGGGATCGCGTCGCGAGCCAGGATCCCCGAGGCCAGAGAACACGACGGGCCTGAAGGAACTGCTGGACCACTACGTCAAACAAGAGGTCCAAGTCCGGCTGGCCGAGGTCAGTTTCACCCGAGGCCAAATGGAGGACCGCGAAGGAGACGACGACCAGGGCATGTCCCCCTTCTCACAGGAGATAAAAAATTTCTCTCTCCCCGAGAGATTCAGCGTCCCGAGGTTCGTCCTCTTTATGACGGGACCTCAGACCCAGAAGCGCACCTGCGGCATTTCACTCAGCGGATGTCGGTCTGGGGGGATGTCGGTCATCTGAATTACAGGGTCTTCTTCTCAAGCCTAGGCGACCTCCCACTCCGATGGTTCTGCGCAATCCCTTCTAGGACGGTCACGAACTGGCAGCAGCTCCGAAACTCCTTTATCGAGAAGTTCGAGGCACACCGTGTCATCCCGAAGACCCTCATGGCGATCAGGATGAAAGACGGAAAAAGTATCACTGTGTTCGCCAGAAGATTCTGGACGACCTATAGCCAGATCACAGACGCCAAGGACGACATCGCCATCATGTGTTTCCGGCAGGCGTTGCTCCCGGGCAATGAGCTTCGTAAAGACTTGGTCCGAACTCCCGTAACCACAATGAAGGCGCTGATGGCCAGGGTGAATCAGTACATCGAACAGGAGGAGGACGAAGCTCATGGCAAGGAGCGGTTCGGCCTCTCGCAGAAGGGCCAAACCTCCAAAGGAGAGGGGACGTTCCCCAAGCAGAGGCCAGATAAAAGGAGGGCCACCGCCAGTTCGGCAACCTTCTCCACCTCTATCTCGGGCAGTAGCAAGAGACAAAAGTTCAATCCTACCAGGACGGCAGGAGATTCTTACAGGGCCGTCAATGTTATCTTTAAAGAGCCCATTTACAGACTCCTTGGCAAGATCAAGGCAGAACCTTACTTCCAGTGGCCACGGCCGATGAAGGGCGACCCATCTACCCGCGACCGGAGCAAGAAATGTTCTTACCATAAGCAACACGGGCACATGACTGAGGACTGCATGGCCTTGAAGTCCCACCTCGAGAAGCTCGTCAGGGATGGACACCTTCGGGAGTATATCAAAGAAGGAGAAATGATCAACCAGGCTCAGCAGCGCACTCCACCGCCTCCACCCAATGATGATCAGGACAACGACGGGCCAGTGGGAGTCATCAACGTTATTCACCCGGCCCCCACTCCCAATAAAGGAAGTCACCAAGCTCGATTAGAGGCTAGGAGGGTTGCTCATGGCAAACAGGTGATGTCGTCCAAACTGGAGCATGTACCAAAGAAAGCTAGGAAGGAAAAGCCCAAGATCTGGTTCTCGGACGAGGACCTAGGAGGGGTCCATCTCCCCCACAATAACGCACTCACCCTCACCTTACGGCTGAACAATTACACCATGAAGCGCGCCCTCATAGATCCAGGGAGCTCGTCCGAGATCCTCTACTTCAGCTGCTTCAAAGAGCTCGGCCTGACCGAGTCTGATCTACAGGAAGCCCGCGTCCCCTTAATAGGCTTCAGTGCCAAGCCAGTATACCCCAAAGGAAGGATCTCACTTGAAGTCCGAATAGGAGGCGCCACGAAGATGGCAGACTTTATGGTGGTAGACGCACCGTCTCCTTACAATGTGATAATGAGGCGGAGTTGGCTGCATGCCATGGAGGCAGTACCCTCCCTTCATCAGAAACTCAAGTTTCCATTAAAGAAGGCCGGAGGGGTGATCGAAATAGTAACTGTGCGGGGGGGTCAGTAGATGGCCAGACAGTGCCTCACCGCCGTAGTGCCTGGTGAAACGGAGCCACAGCAAGTGCATATGGCCGAACTGGAGGTCGAACTCGAGGATGTCGGTCACCCAGCAAAACAAAAGAGCGTGGAAGAGCTCACCGAGGTCAGGATCAATTCCGACGACCCTGAACGGTATTTCTTGCTAGGAAGCCAGCTCCCCGACAGCGAGCGGTCTGAGCTGCTTGACTTTCTATTGCAAAACAAGGACGTCTTCGCTTGGACTCCAAACGAGATGCCCGGGATCGACCCCAAGGTCATATGCCACAAACTAAATGTCGACCCCGGGCACAAGCCCATAGTGCAAAAGGGCCGCAGAATAGGGGTCCCGCAGACAGAAACAGTAATTGAAGAAGTAGACAAACTCCTCGAGGCCGGAGCAATCCGCGAAGTGCACTATCCGAAGTGGTTGGCCAACACAGTAGTGGTTAAGAAGAAGAATGGCAAGTGGAGGGTCTGTGTGGACTTCATCGATCTCAACAAAGCCTGCCCCAAGGAATCTTCCCCCTCCCAAAGATCGACCAAATGATCGACGCCACCTCGGGACACGATAGGATGAGCTTCCTCGACGCCTACCGAGGCTACCATCAGATCCCCATGTACGGATCTGATGAGGAGAAAACCGCGTTCAAAACACCTCGAGACATCTACTATTACAAAGTGATGCCCTTTGGGTTAAAGAACGCTGGGGCAACATACCAAAGGCTGGTCACGAAGATGTTCCAAACCCAACTCAGGAAGACAGTGGAGGTCTACATCGATGACATGGTGGTTAAGTCCAAGAAGTCGCAGGACCATCTGGCGGACCTGCGCCAAACATTCGTCGTCCTTAGAAAGTTCTAGCTCAAATTAAATGCCTCCAAGTGTGCGTTTGGCGTCGGTTCCGGCAAGTTCTTGGGGAGCCTGGTGATCAGGAGAGGGATTGAGGCCAATCCAGAGCAGATTGCAGCTATCCAGGCGATTTAGAGCCCGACCTCGGCCAAGCAGGTCCAAAGGCTCACAGGGATGGCTGCTGCACTCAATCGCTTCATCAGCCGAGCTTCGGACAAATGTCGTCCTTTCTTCCAACTCTTGAAAAAGTACTCAAAATTCCAGTGGACCCCTGAATGTGATCAAGCGCTGGAGAAACTCAAGGAGTACCTCTCTTCACCACCACTATTGTCCACTCCATCACAAGGTGACCTCCTCTATCTCTACCTAGCTGTCTCGGACCACGCAGTGAGCTCGGTGTTAGTTCGAGAGAACGACAAGCAGCAGCAGCCCATTTACTACACAAGCAAGATCTTGCTCGATGCAGAGACCAGGTACCTGCCACTCGAGAAGCTGGCACTGGCACTCATCAGCGCCTCTCGCAAACTCTCCCACTACTTCCAGACATACACGATGGTGGTTGTCACGGAGTACCCGCTAAAATCCCTTTTTCGGAAGGCGGACTTTTCCGGAAGAGTCTCCAAGTGGGCCGTCGAACTGGGGCAATTTGATATCCAATATCAACCAAGAACGGCGATCAAAGCACAAATTCTGGCAAATTTCATCGTTAAGTTCACTTCTCCTAGTTTGGCACCAACCTTACACGATACCAAACTGGGGGCAGCAGGGACGAGACAGCAGGGACGATGAGACGGCCGAGACCGAGCAAGACCGATCTTAGAAACAGTTCCTTAAGTCGGCCTGAAAGGTCTTCGTCGATGGATCTTCAACATCCAGAAGGGCTGGCGCTGGCATAGTCCTCCAGTCCCCAGAGGGGCTAGTCATCGAACAAGCACTGACCCTTGACTTCAAAGCATCCAACAATGAAGCAGAGTACGAAGCGCTAATTGCGAGTCTCGGTAGCGCAAGAATACTGGGGGCACATCGGCTAGTAGTCTTCAGCGATTCCCAGTTAGTGACGAACCAGCTAAAAGGAGATTATCAAGCCCGAGACGAAAGGAAGGCGGCCTACTTGGCCCACACGAAACAGCTCCTCTCCCAGTTCGAGAAAGCAGAAGTCAAGCAAATCGGCAGGGAGTCCAACTGCCACGCAGACGCCCTTGCCAACTTGGCCTCGGCCGCAAAAGCAGGAAAAAAAGGACAGTTGATGTGGGGACATTGAAAAAACCAAGCATAGAACTCCTCCCAGTTCGGTAAGTCCTCTGCGTTGATCTCGGTCCAAGCTAAATGGATCCAATCATAGCATTCCTCAAAGAAGATAGACTCCCTGAAGACAGGAATGAAGCCCACAAGGTCAGAATGAAAGCAGCTCATTTTTTGCTATCCCCAGAAGAGAAACTATATAGAAAGTCCTTCACAGGACTGTATCTCCAATGCATTCACCCGAGCAAAGTAGAGGACTTCCTTTTTGAAATTCACGAAGGAATCTGTGGAAGCCACATCGGAGGAAGATCACTGGCGTACAGGGCTATCAGCCAGGGCTATTGGTGGCCCTACATGCAAAATGATGCCCAGCTCTACGCCAGGAAGTGTGAAAAATGTCAGAAGTTCTCCCACTCCTTGCACCAACCAGCACAGAACTTGAGTCCTCTCTCCAGTCCATGGCCCTTCGCTCAGTGGGGACTAGACATCGTGGGACCTCTTCATCGAACTCCAGAAAACAAAAGGTGGCTGATAGTGGGCACTGATTATTTCACCAAATGGATAGAAGCAGAAGCCTTATCCTCCATCACCGAGCAGGATATAAAGAATTTTGTATGGAAAAACATTGTCACGAGGTTTGGGATCCCCCGAGCTCTGGTCTCGGACAACGGGACCCAGTTCGACTCAAACTTCTTTAAGAACTTCTGCTAGGAGCTTGGTATCAGGAACCTCTATGCAACCCCGGCCTACCCACAGAGCAACGGACAAGCAGAAATCTCAGACAAGGTGGTACTGGACGGACTAAAAAAGAGACTTGATAGGGCTAAGGGCAAATGGGTGGAAGAATTACCAAGTGTCCTTTGGGCATACAGGACCACCCCGAGAAGATCCACTTCGGCAACTCCTTTCTCCTTGGCCTACAGAATGGAAGCTGTAATCCCTCTCGAAGTCGGCCACCCGACCTTGAGGTCGGATCTCTTCGACCAAGGGCAGAATGAAGTGAACCTCGCCAAAGAGCTCGACCTGGCCGAGGAACGAAGAGAAGCGGCATCAATACGCCTGGCCTCCTACCAGCAACAACTATCCAGGGGATACAATCAGAAAGTCAAAGAAAGGAAGTTCTCCATCGGGGAACTGGTCTTAAAGAAGGCGCTTCCAGCAGACAAAGATCCCAATGAAGGCAAGCTAGCCCCAAACTGGCTCGGGCCTTTTAAAGTGGTCTCGGTATCCGGGAGGTCGGCTTATAGGCTCGAGAGCATGAACGACAGAGAATTGCCACGACCATGGAATGCTGCGCACCTCAAGAAATACTACTTCTAAATGTACTCAAGTGATAAATCAATGAAAGTGTGATCTTTTGGAGAAAGTGTGCCTTTGCATCCTTCAAAGTTGTGAATCAAGGGTCCGGTCCTCGCACCAGCCTCCTTGAGCTCGGTCATAGGACCAGCTCCCAAGGCTCCGGTCCTCGCACCAGCCTCCTTGAGCTCGGTCATAGGACCAGCTCCCAAGGCTCCGGTCCTCGCGCCAGCCTCCTTAAAATCGGCCATAGGGCCGGGACTTTGTTCCTCCCTACAGCCTCGTTGAGTTCGGATGTCAAGCCTTCCCCTTTAGAACAGGAACGCAATCAACTATCTAAAAAATTCACTCTGAAGTCGCGGAGTTCGGCCTGCCTTTGAGTCCAGCCGAACCCCCCGGGTCATCAAAGTTGATGGCACGGCCCCAGCTCTCCAGCAACAGGGTGGCACCGCAGGTTGTGGGTCCAAAACTAACTACAAGTTCTTTTGAGGCATCTCCCTCGAACGCACGTTGTTAAAAGCCCGGCCTTAGGGCCGATGTTCATCGACCTTAGCCACTTGGAAAGTTCAAAGGCAGGGAGGGGCCTCATTCTCACTCGATATCCCGAGATCAGAAGGTTAAAGTCCAGTTTTTATAAAATCGTCGATCTCAGCCACTTGCAAGTTTGGAGAAAATTAGTCAGAACATAGGGCCTCAATTTTGCTTAAACACCAGAACAACATTCATACGCCATTACAAGAAAGAAATGAAAAGATAGCTGGAGAATTGAAAGGAAATTGTTTTTCATTGATCAGAAAAGATGATTACAAAGCTCTGTACACTTGGGAAAGAAATACATTAAAGAAAAGAAAAAATACAGACATTTATTGCTCTACTTTTTAGGCTCCGCAGCTTTATTCTCTGGCTCTGGGGGGCAGACGGAGTAGGAATGCCCGAAGCCTGGGGTGGAGGAGCCACAGTGGAGGTTTGGGCCTGGTCACCCTCAGCAGGAGTCGGGGGCGAAGGAGGAAGGCCTGGAGCTTCAGGAGGAGCTTCCGGAGGGTTGGAGTCGGGCTCTGACTCTGCTCGGTAGGATAGATTGGAATTTGGGAAGATTCGTGAATATAGGGTCGTCCTCAGAAACCCCGTACTCACGAAGAGCCTCCTTGCATCCCATCTCGTACAAAACCGGGCTCAGATCTTTGATTTGAGCCACGTACTCTGCCGACACCCAATCCACTCCTTCCTGATATGCCTTTGCGACCTAAGCACGCAGAGTGGACTCGACGTCGGCCCGCTCCTTCTTAGAGGACTCGAGCTCGGCCTTTTTCCCAGCCAATTCAGTTTCCTTCTTGGCTAACTCGGCCTCCAGTTGACTCACCCTCCTTGCCTTGTCCTCGGTTGCACCCTTTAGGTGTTTATTCTCGCCTCGCAACTTGATAATCTCGAACTTTGCCCCTTGTTGTTCCGTTGCGAACGCGGCGATCTTCTCCTCCGCCTTCTTTATTTCCGCCGCACTAGCTTCCAAGGCATCCCCCATTTTCTTCTTCTCCTTATCCATCTCGATAACCCGAGTGGCTGTCTCCTCCATCCTCTCCAGTATTATTTGGAGCCTCTGTACATTCTGCAAAAGGACAAAAGGGGCAGGAGGTCAGAACGGAAAACCAAGGCATAAAGTTCAAAGGCAAAAGAAGCGGGAGGCACCTCGAGCGACGCCTTCATCGTCGAATAGAGCAGGCTCATTGTCCCGGATTTATTGTGCCTCTCCATGTCCAAAGGGAGAGCACATCCCCGGGCAACTGCCGAGAGCGTCCTGGTGGAGGTCCCCATCCGGTCCTCCACAATCATAGGCTCGCAGGGGTTGAGGTCGAAATTGGGCCTCCAGGGCATCGGCTTGTGAGGCCGGGTCTGTGGATCCGCTTCCTAGACTCGTTCCTCCTCGCCCCCCACGCGGAGCCTCTTCTCGAGTGGGGGGCCCTCACCCTCGTTCTCGACCTCCACAGCCCGTGGGCAAGTTTCTCTTGGCAGTAGAGTCTCCTTCTCGGCCTCCGCTGCTCGTGGCCGAGTTTCCTTAGGCGGCCGAGAGTCTTTGGGCAGTCGGGCATCCTTGGGAGGCTCTTCCGACCTCCCCCTCTTCTCCTGCGGGGGGCCTTGCGCACGCTGGCTGAAGAGCCCTGAACAGCGCCAGGCCCGCTGGGGGCACCTTCGGGGCAGGGGGAACACGGCCCCCGAGAATCATGGCCCCCGAGTTCTTCAAAGGAGGGCACGGCCCGTCCATCTCCTCTTCCGCTTGGTCTCAGTCGGGGGAGCTGTCTGCAACTAAGATCGGGCCCCGGGGCTCCGAGGTCTGGCCACTAGTCTCCGCAAGCGCAAGCACGATCTCCCCTATCGGCTCAAGGGGGATCTCGGCAGTCTTCCTGGTGTAAGACTGGTACCGCGGCTTGTATCCGAGCAGCGAAAAGGCAGCCCAATCGTGGTGACCGTGGTAGCGGTAGATCTTCTCTAGCCATGCATCGTTCATCTTCCAACGATCAAGGTCGGCCTCTCTCCTCCTTCGCTGAACACCTGCGTAGAGAACAGAGGACATCAGCTCGACAAGTCGACGCGCAAAAATGACACAAATAAGCCCGGAGAAACAGGTATTTACTCGGAGGGGTCCCAGGTTTTCGTGGGACCTGGATTCTCCGCTCCTCTCCGGTCTCGGTCTCCCCGAACTCTCAGTTCCCCGAGACCAGTAGGCGGTCATCCCCGGCATACTTGCTCGAGTCTTCCAGGGCATTTATCAAGGGCCGGCGCCTAGCCTTCGCCCGAAGATAGTATGAATCCTCGCCCCCCGCGGTCTTACAGATGTCGTAAACATCCTCGATGTCATGTACACCGAGGTTGATGTCGAGGATCCAATTCAGCTCCGCCACACCCATTATAATTTTAAACCCATTTGGCATCAGCTAGAAAGGGCAAATCCGCCACGAACTGAGGCAGGATCGAAGAAGCGGGTGGATAGGGAACCTAACCCCACCCTCGCATACCGACAACAGAGGGAAGGGCATCCAATCCTTGTATCGGGTGAGGCCGTCGAAGAGGCCCTGGAGGTCGTCGGGCTTCACCAGAACGTCAGCAGGAATCTTAAACGTCGCCCTGAATCCCTCCAGGGCTGCGGGACCCTCTAACCAATGACTGTAAATTCCCATTTCCTAAGGGTTAAAGGGGCAGAGAGCAAGGGAGAGGAAACGAAAACTAGAGAAACCTAAGGGGCTGAAACCCTTTAAAACAAAGGGAAAAGAGGCGAAAGGAGAGTAACAGAGAAGAGAACTCACAGAGAGGATGTGACGGTTTGCTGAGAATGAAAAGCAAAGAGTGAAAAGCAAAGGGAAAGAAGTCTTCGGGTTCGGTGAGGTTCTGTCTTTAGCAGGATTGTAGCAGGACGCCTTCTTCAGCAGGATCTCCTTCGGACGAAAGCAAAGATAAGAGGAGAAAGGGAGGGGGGCATCCCCATTTTATAGAGGGACACCCCTCTTGATTATCGCGCACGCGAAGCAACGCTTCGGACTCGCCACGCGTCGCTTCGGTCCCGATGAACAACCAGACGAAGGGTTACACGTGGCAGCGCCGGTCCATCTCTCACCATGCCTCTGGTACAGCATTTATCACCTTGGGCATACGGAATGGCTCCCGCGTGCCCACCTTGGCGAAGCAATTATGATACCATATTTATTGCCTAGGGCAAACGAAAGGGCATCATGATGAGGATCGCACGACAACAAGATACGATTAGATAGGGCCAGCCCATCCATTCAAATCTTAGCTCCCGACCTCGGAGGGAACCAAAGAAGTCGAGAGCTAGGTGGCAATTGTGTGGGGTCGATTTGTAATCACAGAATTATGTGGGGCCACTCCTCGATTTCGGACTATCCTTAGTCTCGGTATTGTCCAGGCTCGGCAGTTGCACCATCTCGGGGGAGCGTGGAGCCCATCTCGGTGGCTACGTTCATGAGCATCCACCTCGGTCTCGGTTTTAAGCCCGATCTCGGCCTCCTGTCACTCAGTCATAAATGCAGCCATGAATGCGCTGTCGTGACGGGGACGGCGAACTGGCAAATAGAGTGGGCGTCGGACCTAGATAAGAGGCACGCCTTATTTCAAGCTCACGTCCATAGGCATAGGAGGATGGTCCGATGGGACGTCTCCTTTTTACCTACCCCCACTCAGGAGAGAAAAGTACATACTGATGGGACTTCCGTCTCCCCTTGGGGTCCAGTCCAAGCCTGGGATTCTGTGGTCGGGATGGGGGACCGGGCCATGGTTCGGTCCCCCATTCAGTCCAAGTAGCAGGCCTCCTTTACAAAAGGCTTCAAATAAACTAGACCCACGCTATCCATGACAAATTAATGAAGAACTCAAGAAAGTAGCACACGAGAAACTGATGAATTCGTATTTTACGCCGCTCGGACATGAAGATGGTCCGGGGTAGTTGCATCATAAAGTTAATATACCTCTCTGCAGATTTACTCATACAATTATTTTTTACTCCAGCAAATACTCAGGCACCATAAATACTAGTCCCAATCATTCACGATCTACGCTACAATCAAAGATCGAGCCCTCGTTGTTTTCATAAAAGAGAAGTGCCTTACTAACCAAAAGGTATTAATAAGTTGACAGTTTTTTAGAAGCACTTGAATCTTCTTGCAAGAGTTATATTTGTTGTTAGGCTTCATTACTTTTTAATTCTCAAAACTGTTAGTTTTTTTAAATTTTGCTTTTTTTTTATATAACTTTGATGTGCCTTAATTAGGCCCTATGGAATTTATGAATTTCTCTTGCATTTGCATTGAGGAGCTTATGAATTTGTATGTATAGAGAAAATTCTCTACCATGTTTACTTTCCTACAAGATCATTTTCATGATCTATCAAATAACCGAAGAAAGATCACTCCACATTTGTAAATAATTGAACAGGCCATGAAAGAATCTTTAATAGGATACTACTCTTTTAGGGTTTCAATTCCCAACCCAAATAAAAGTGGGTGTGCGGCCGCTGGAAGCACCCGGACTTACCAGCCTACCTTTTGAAATGTGGCCAGTAATTATCTTCTACGTCCACCGCTCTAAGTTTTCACATAATGTATGTCATATGTCTCTCGCTTATAATTAATTTCCACCCAAGTCACACAAACCTCATGGCTTAAGTTCATAATTGTTAATTCGGTGTGACCTTCAAACTCAAATGTTTCGGCCGAATCAAAATTTTAGCAAAATTTTTTGAAATTACATTTCAAAGAAATATAAAAATAATATATATTTATATACATATAAATAATAATAAACAAAAATTTTGGATTTAATCCATTCTAGTAAAATATTTTGGAAATACATTTTGGACAATATATAAGAAACACAAAAAATATATATGCATAAAAATTAGAAAAATAAAAAATATTAATTATCTAAAATTTCATTTCGGCTGAAATAGACCGAAATTTAAAACGAAAACTTTTATGCGAAGTTTTGTTTCAACCACTTGACTAAAATGAAAATTTTCGGCCATTTCGGCATAAATATTACTAAATTAATAACTATGCTTAAGTTCCCTTAAGTGCCACTTAATATATAACACCGGTCTTAGCATTAGTCATTCTTAAAACGCATCTTAATAAGTTTGCATAATTTTTACATATTAAAGCTTAAAATTATTTCATTGACTTGATATCTGTATAATCCAAATCTTTTAGACTTGCATCTACATGTGTCCCAATTTACATGGCCCCACTTTCAAAGACGACTTCTACCGTAGGAAAAAAAAATGCTACAAAAACGCCTATTCTTTTGTGGGCACTGTTCTTGTGCAGGCAATCTTGGATGGAGCGAAGGAGCAACCTTGGATGGGCCCCAAGGAGGATGGAGCGAAAGAGCAATCTTGGATGGGCCAAGATATCAGGTTTCAAGTCAATTCCATACTTGTAATTCCTTTATCCATAACCCATTAGTTTAACAACTATATATTAAAGAAAAAACTCGATCTTCTATCTAAGAGTCCAATCCATTTGAATAAGTAAAAAATCGATAGATTGATCCATTGTAATTTAGAAGATTCCGAGTGTGTGGATGATCCGGATGGATAGTGAGATGAGCCCCATTATGTCGTCCAACCTCATACGGCAAGAGGTATATGCATATCAAAACCTCTTCTTTTTAACACCCAAGAAATTGAAGGATATAATAGTTTGAAGGCCCACTCGCTTTTAATATCCCATCATATTTGGGAACCCGTTTTAAGCCATCCAAGATGGTTTTATAATTGGAATGAATCTTAATCTTTTTTTGATAATTTTATCCTAAATTCATTTTAGTACACGTTTCAAACACAATTCGATTCATGATCCTTTTTACATAGATGAAACTTGGAATAAATTTTTAGTTTCTTTGATAATCCTATCCAAAATCCAATTTATCCATTAGCAATATCCAATTTATCCAGTAGGCTCTCTCTCCTGCCAATATTATGCCACTTGTTCTCTCTCTAGACAGAAGCTGTGTATCGAGTCCGGATACAGTACATAACTTGCAAAACTCTTTGTAACTTGTAAATTTCTTTAACACACACATTAATATATATATATATATGAGCAAGACTCTCCTAAACTTAAGATTAGGATAAAATCTCGTAAGCTCATGCTTCTGGGGCTCACCTTTGGTCCATCCAAATAAACCAAACACATGACCCCTTTAAATTGCACATGTCCACAAACTTTCGGTCAAATCCGAATTTATTGGACCGTTGGATCGACTATGTATCGATCCAAATGGACTATTGACCATTAAATTTTTTGGATCATATGGGGTTGATAGAAATTACGGTTGAGGCTGATTTTTTTATAGAGACGATGATCCTAGGGAAATCTTGAAATCCCCCTGACCCCATCCCCATGTAGGTCCCTAGGTAGGTTCCACTACACATTTGAGCTTATCTTATCCTAAGCTTAAGTTGGTCGTATATATCATGACTATGCACAATGGGCTAGCGAATCCCCACCGTCCAATGTAGAGAATTTTAATCGCCCGTTATGCAGGGTATCTATAAACACAGATGAAGATGGGCAGCGGATGATGTTGAAAAGAAGAGTCTACTAACCAGACAGAAAGAAGTTCAACAACGTCAGTTTCTTGGCTTTCTTCTACTTCACTTCTACCTTTACTCGGACCCATCAGAGCTACTTGCGAAATTCTGCGAAGATGGCTGAGACGAAACCAGAAAATCCTCCTAAATCTTTTCCTTCTTCTCCCTTTGATCCGACCAAGAAAGTTGCTTTTTCTACCACTGACCCAGCAGATGGGGTGGTTCTTCCCCGTACAAAGAAGAAGAAGATGAACAAGTATGTGCTCGCTTGTAGTTTGGTGGCCTCCATGAACTCTATTCTCTCTGGTTATGGTGAGTTTTTCACTTCTTTCATCTCTCAATTCTACCAACAACAACAACAACAAGAACAAGAAATTGGGCTCTTGTTCTTTTATTATTTTGGGCTTCTGTTTTTTGGTAAATATCTAGTCACAATCCTCACACTACCCAAGTCCATCACCAACAGAACCACAGGTATTTTTTTTTCAATGTTGCTTCTGTAGAGGGGAGATGCTGCTTCTGAGCTATTAGTGGATTGGCTCTTATTTGGGGCTTGGAACTGCTTTTTTTATTTTTTTCCTGTTTGATCTTTTCTTATGTGCGTTAGGAACTACTATTTTATTTATTAATTTTTTTATTCCTATTTGTGGTGGAACTTTTTTTTTTTTTTCTTTTTGGCTGTTGGAAAAGTAGTGGATAGTCAATAGTTATGTGTGTTCCTTGACTCTACTCAATCATGAAAATGCTTTATTTTACAGTTTTTGTTTTGTAGGTACTTCTTTTCTGATTTGTTCTTAGGAACTACTTTATTTATGTATATATATATAGTCCTTAGTTGTTTGTGTTCCACTGCTCTACTCACTGAAGATAATGCTTCACTATAACATCTTCCCCTTTTTTCTTTTTTTGTTACTTTTTTTTTTATTTGGATAGTCTATAATTATTTGTGTCCCTTAACTCTGTTCACCAATGAGAATGCTTCATTCTTAGAGCTTTTTCCTTCTTCTTTTGGTTTTCCTTTTCTTATTTGGGGGTTAAGAACTACTGGAAAGTCTATATTTATTGATTTTCATTAACTCTGTTCACTAATGGGAATGCTTCTTTCTAAGACCTTCTTACTTTTATTTTCTGATCTGTACTTTTCAGTTCTTACTTTGGTTTTGTTTGATTAATGTTCTAATAATTTATTTTTCTGTATATTGACTTCTAGAATTGGAACAAGTAATTTTTTTCCCCTTCATTTTTGTTCTTATGCTTGTAATTTTAATGGCGCACCTGTGCAACGAGAGGATTCTATGGGAAATCCTCTCTACAGAGGAAACTTTATTTGTGATCTTTTTCCTTCTCCAAGTAAAAAAGTGGGTAACCAAACACAGAGAAGGGGAACAAGGGGAAAGTCAGAGCGATTTTCTTCTATAGCAGAATTTTTTTTGTTATGTGAGGTATCCTAAGCATTTTAATAAATCCCAGTAAGGTATGGTTTATCATTAAATTCTGCTTTTGATTAACATGATCGCAATATACATCTCTCTATGTGTATCAGATACTGCTGTTATGAGTGGTGCTATACTATACATCCAAGATTATATGAAGATCAGTGATACAATGTCAGAAATCCTCATGGGAAGTATCAACATCTACTGCCTAATCGGGGCGACAGTCGCCGGGAGAATATCCGATTGGGTTGGTCGGCGACGCACAATCTTTATTGCTGCTGTAATCTTCTTTGTGGGCGCATTGCTTATGGCAGTGGCATCGAATTACTGGGTTCTCATGGCCGGAAGGTTCATTGCAGGGATTGGCGTAGGCTTTGCCTTTATGATTGCCTCGGTCTACACTGCAGAGGTCGCACCTGCCACCACCCGAGGATTCTTCACCTCCTTCCCTGAGATTTTCGTGAATGCAGGAGTCCTGCTTGGATACATCTCAAACTTCGCCTTAGCTCCGCTCCCCACTCATATCAATTGGAGACTTATGCTGGGGCTTGGAGCGATACCGGCAGTATTCTTAGGCATCGCTATTCTTTTCATGCCTGAATCACCGCGGTGGCTAGTTATGCAAGGCCAGCTTGGGGAGGCCAGAAAGGTACTTGAAAAAACCTCAGATAGCAGTGAAGAGGCTGAAATGCGGCTAGCTGAGATCAAAGAGGCCACTGGAATCCCTGAACACTGCAATGATGATGTCATCCAAGTGCCCAAGGGACGTAGTAGTGGTCAAGGTGTATGGAAGGAACTAATTAGGCCAACCCCAGTTGTCCGCCGGATACTCATCGCCTCAATTGGGATCTTCTTTTTCCAGCAAGCTTCTGGCATAGATGCAGTTGTCCTCTACAGCCCAAGTATCTTCAAGAAGGCAGGAATCAAGTCGAGAAGTAGCCTTCTTGGCGCAACCATGGCAGTTGGATTCTCAAAAACTATATTTGTGCTAGTGTCGACCTATCTAGTCGACAGGTTCGGAAGGCGTCCACTGCTCCTAATTAGCACCATGGGCATGATTTTCTCACATGTGTTATTAGCAACTGGATTGACAATCATCGATCGTAACCCCCATAAGAAACTGACGGGGTTGCTCGCACTCTGTATCGCCATGTTGTTAACCTTGGTTGCATTCTTCTCATCTGGGCTTGGACCGATCGCATGGGTGTACAGCTCAGAGATCATCCCATTGAGGCTTCGTGCGCAGGGATTAAGCTTGGGTGTAGCAACCAACCGTGTTATGAGCGGCGTCATTGGAATGACATTCATCTCTTTGTACAAGGCAATTACAATTGGTGGAGCCTTCTATCTATTCGCTGGAATCACAACGGTGTCAGCAGTCTTCTTCTATATTTTCTTGCCAGAGACTCGGGGCAAAACCCTTGAAGAGTTGGAGACCCTCTTCGAAAAACCAAAGCCTCATGAGGATGTTGACTCAGAAAATAAGACAGCCAACAATGGTGTGAAGGCAGCTGTCTCATCTTAGGCGGCTTCAAATTGTGATACTAGGTTAGTTATAGCAATGTAGAGCAAATCGGACTCGCAGATTGTCGAGATATTCACTGTTGGATTATCATGTCAGACAGGTGGATATACTATCTCTTGTATGTGTTTATTTCTGGAGAATGAGATCAACCTTGGATTTTCATTAGTATTAGTATAAGAAATTAGGTATATTTGTTGTTTTATGTAATTTACATTTGCTCATGCCGGCGGAAGTCGGTAGCAGAGCAGCCTTGAGAGTGATGGGTTCAAGTCGTGCATGTAGTGATATTGACACCACCCGAGCCAAAGATTACGATTAATCCGAGTTAACCCCGAGTCGCGACAAATATTTACTCCCGTGAATCTCAATACATTAAAATTCACAAGGGATATCAAATATATATTAAGCGGAAATATTAACAAATATACATTGTTTGTGTAAAACAAAAATCCATTTACATTATACACAAACTGCTCACTTGTCTATTTAAATACAAGGCAATGATTACAAGTGTAAACTTCAGTCAAATCCAAAACAAAGTTCTCTTATCAACTTTTTATTGTTTCATTTCATTTCCATTCTACTAATCCTCCTGGAGGAACCGTAGTGGAATTCTCCGGTGGCGCTGTGGCCTCAGAAGAACCGGCAATGGCAGTTGTGCCTATAATGCCATCAATAACACTATGAATTTTACAATTCAACAATGTATAAACAATTATATGATTAAACATGCTAATGATACATTCAGTTCGTCTAACTTATTGTTAGCCAATTATCAATTCCAAATCATAATCAATAAGAGTCTTTATTTGGCAAACTACAATAGCATCTCAATTCATATTCAATTTTCATCGTCCTTAAAAGGAAGGATTCCCGCTTCCATATGGAAGGATTCATCTATTGTGGGACTTATCAGAGTCCGAGCCAAGGACAACTGATATCACCACGGAGCTCCGGAACGACACGAATAATCTGCTGCAGCAGTATCAGTTCAAAGAGCTTATAGAAATCACTATGTAGTGCCAGACTCAATGAACAATTCAATTATCATTTTAATACCGTTAAATTTAAGTTAACGGATATATTCGACAAACAATTCTGATGAATTCAATTTCCATTATATTTCATGTCGAATACTATCCAATACACAATTTAAATTAAACAATACCAACCATTCAGGTATAATACTTAGTTGTTTAATGTACGTGTTATTCACGATGGACATCACAAAATATGTGAATTTTGTACATTAAAGTCCCTTGAATCAACACCAATGGAGGAATAAACAACAGCAACAGCCTTGAAATAATCAATAGGCTCTTACACTATAAATTCAGGATTAAATCCAAAAGCTTATCGAGTTCGGTCACCTGTCGGTCAACCGAATAGCCCAACTCGGTTAACCGAACTTCACTCGATTAGCCTACAAGCTAACTTTCCACTTACAGTCAGTTTCAAACTGTCGGTCACCTCTCGGTCAACCCTTGGTTAACCGAACTCTGTCGGTTACCTCTCAGTCACTTGTTGGTTCGCGTTCCAGAGACCTGAAACTTCACTTGATTTTCAAGAAGACTCTCGGTCGACCGAACCTTACACGTCGGTCGACCGAACAATGTTAGGTCACCTCTCAGTTCGCAAACCAGAGAGCAATTTTCTTCTGCATAGACCGTCGGTCGGTAGTTCGGTCACCTGTCGGTTGACCGACCTGCACCCAGACTGCTGCAGAATTCTGAAACAAATTCTGTTTTGAAACTCTTCATAACCTGAAATAAACACTTGGAACCTACTGTTCCCTTCCTCAAATACCATTTAAATACAAGACAACAGTTCTATTCCATCATTCAAACACTAATAACTAATGCAAATCAATGAAAACCACATCTAATAATAAGAAACTCACAATATCACAAGTAATGTCTATACTTGCCTTAACTATAAGATTACACAAAAACTTCTTTTACTAGCTTGAAGCTTGACAGCAAAACCTCTTCAATCAAACCTTAACTCCAAGGAAGCACAAGAAAGATGATAGGGAAGATGATTAACACAATCACCCACTTAAGAACCACCTGAAACTCTCCTTTCTACACTTGATACAAAGAAACGAAAAAGAAAGAAGAAAGAAAGAAAGACTAAGCTGCTGTATTTCCTTCTTTCTCACTGTTACTGGGATGAAACCACCTCATGACATGCAACTCAACCTATTTGACACTTAGCATATGCATTGTTGCACATGAACCCCATACATCAGGTATATTTCCATTTTGAGTCAATTCAAGGCTCATTTGACTCATGTTAAGTCAAACGAGAACGTGTGTATTAAGAAAGTTGTTGTACTCATTGAGATACACACTATGGTATCAATTTTCACCACATTCGACGAAATACGTATAAATTCGTATTTACGAAAAAGTCCGTAATATCACCACTTTGAGTCTAAAATCAACTCAATTAAGCCAATCTCTTCCAAATTCGTTCATTACACTCAAGTCATCCATTTAAGGCTAATTTGATCCACTTCAATCATTAATCACTATCAAATTGACTAATCATGCGGCATTAATCTCGATTAATTAGAGTTAATATCAATTAACTCGGAATGGAATGTAACATTCTCCTAAACTTTTAGAATCATTCGGTCCTCCGAATGAAACATAAAAAAAAATAAAACATATGAAACAAAATACAATAAACAACTTACCTGAACGAATAACTCTGGATACCTTCGAGCCATTTGTTCTTTTAATTCTCATGTGGCTTCACTAGGTTCATGATGTGCCCAAAGGACTTTAACCCATTTGATCGTCCTTGTACGTAGGACTTGCTCCTTGGTATCAATAATTCGAACTGGCTTCTCAACATATGTGGTGTTCGGTTGAACTTGAATCTCATCATAGTTGATGATGTGTGTAGGATCCGCCACATATTTTCGAAGAATAGATACATGAAATAAATTATGAATACCGGAGAGTTGCGATGGAAGATCCAAACGATAAACCACATCTCCAATTCTACTTTTAATTTTGAAAGGTCCGATATATTTTGGTGAAAGCTTTCCTTTCTGCCCAAATCGGATTGTACCTTTCATTGGAGAAGTCTTCAGAAATACCCAATCATCAATGGCAAAATTCAAATTACGCCGACGATTATCAGCATAACTTTTCTGCCTTGATCGAGCTACTTTCAATCTGTCTTGTACTTTCTAAACTCTTTCAGCTGTTTCTGCAATGATCGTAGGACCATGGAAACTTCTAGTCCCAACTTTTTCCTAGCTAACTGGAGTCCTACATCTTCGACCATACAATGCTTCAAACGGTGCCATCTCAATGCTGGAGTGATAACTGTTATTGTATGCAAATTCACACAACGCAAGATGTTCTTCCCAATCACTACCAAAATCCATAACACTGGCACGAAGCAAATCTTCCAATGTTTGAATTGTCCTTTCAGACTACCCATCTATCTGTGGATGATATGCAGTACTAAACCGAAGTTTAGATCCCATTGAACTCTGAAATGATCGCCAAAATGTGGAAACAAACCGACTGTCTCGATCTGACACAATCGAAACCGGTGTTCCATGCAATCTAGTCACTTCTCTCACAAATAACTTGGACATTTCACTGAATCCCATATCTTTTCTGAATGGAAGAAAATGTGCAAACTTCGTAAGACGATCCACAATCACCCATACGGTATCATGATGTCTTCTAGTCATTGGCAAACCAGATACAAAGTCCATAATTAAGTGTTCTCACTTCCATCTAGGAATATGTAAAGGATGAAGTAATCCACGTGGCTTTCTATGCTCAAATTTCACACGCTGACAGGTCAAACATGAAGATACATAGCCTGCTATCTCCCGCTTCATGTTATTCCACCAAAACATGTCCTTGAGCTTTCTATATATTTTAGTACTTCCTGGATGCATGGAATATCGAGTGTGATGAGCTTCAAACATCACTGCCTGCTTCAAATCTTCTTGTGTTGGTATACACAATCTGTCTCTGAAGTAAATAACTCCTTCGACCAACACAAACTCTGGTCTAGCTGCAATGTTGTCTTTGATTTTCACCAATTCAGGATCTTCGAATTGTCTTTCCTTGATTTGTTTGATAAGATTTTGTTCAAACACTGACATTGCTGCAAACATAATTCTGTTGTCCACCAATTCAATGAACACATCCAAATCTCTGAATTCTTCAATCAAATACCATCCACCCACTAGCGATGCCGAGTTAGCAGATTTGCGACTCAAAGCATCAACTTCTACATTAACTTACCGGGTACATAAGTGAATGGAAAATCATAATCTTTGATCAGTTCTAACCAACGGCGTTGCCTTAGATTTATGTCCTTTGAAGTGAATAAATATTGAAGGCTTCTGTGATCACAATGAACTTCAAAAACCTCTCCATACAGATAATGCCTCCATTGCTTCAAAGCAAATACAACCGCCGCGAGTTCTAAATCATGCGTAGCATAATTCTTCTCATGTTCTTTTAACTGACGTGAACCATAGGCAATAACCTTGTCATTTTGCATCAGTACACATCTCAATCATATGCCGGAAGCATCAGAATAAACTACAAATC
The DNA here is from genome assembly GCA_038049695.1 of Cinnamomum chago. Taxonomy (NCBI): domain Eukaryota; kingdom Viridiplantae; phylum Streptophyta; class Magnoliopsida; order Laurales; family Lauraceae; genus Cinnamomum; species Cinnamomum chago. Next base: position 19,192,555 of record CP142462.1, on the reverse strand, counting down.
CTCCTCTTCCATCAGGTAATGACAAGATTGGGGCTGAGACTAATCTCTGTTTCAATGTTTGAAAACTGGACTCACATTCATCATTCCATACAAATGGAATGTTCTTTCGAGTCAGTTTTGTCCATGGTGCTGCAATTCTAGAGAAGTCTTTTACAAATCTTCAGTAATACCCAGCCAATCCTAAGAAACTCCACACTTCAAGAACATTCTTCGGACTTTGCCAATTAGTAATGGCTTCAATCTTAGCTGAATCCACTACTAATCCTTCTCTAGTAATGATATGACCCAAAAATGCCACCTGCTGCAACCAGAAATCACACTTTTCTAGCTTTGCATATAATTGATTGTCTCTTAACAATTGCAATGTTGTTCTTAGATGGTGTGAATGTTCTTGCTCTGACTTTGAATATACCAGGATGTCATCAATTAAGATCACAACAAACTGGTCTAAATAAGGAGCAAAAATTCTGTTCATCAAAGCCATAAACACTGCAGGTGCATTTGTTAATCCAAAAGGCATAACTAAAAATTCATAATGCCCATATCGGGTCCTAAATGCAGCCTTCTGCACATCCTGATCTCTCACACGAATTTGGTGGTATCCAGATCAGAGATCAATCTTAGAAAAATACGATGCACCCTTGAGTTGATCAAACAACTCATCAATTATAGGCAACAAGTATTTGCTCTTAATTGTTATCTGATTCAGTTGCCTATAATCAATATACATACGTAGGGTGCCATCCTTCTTCTTAACAAATAATACAGGTGCTCCCCATGGAGAGACACTAGGTTTAATAAAACCTTTGTCAAGCAAATCATGTATCTGCTTCATCAACTCATGTAATTCAGATAGTGTCATTCTATATGGTGCCCGCGATATAGGTGCAGTACCCAGCACAAGTTCTATAGTGAAATCTACTTCCGTTGCTGGAGGTAGACCTGACACTTCCTTCGGAAACACGTCCGGAAACTCACAGACTACAGGAATGTCTTCCAATTCCTTCATTGGTTTCTTCTCAGTAATGAATGCGATGTAGCCTTCACAACCACTTTACATCATTCTTTCAGCCTTTATTGCTGAAACGAGTCTTGTATTAAACTCCTTTTGCGTTCCTTTAAATAACACACTGGCATTGGCTTCATCTACTTTAAAAGTAATGATTTTGTGGAAACAGTCTAGACAAGCTCTGTATTTCGCAAGCCAATCCATGCCAAAAATTACATCAAAATCATTCATGGACAACACTACTAAATCTGCTGGCATTGACACCTCTCCGATTTTAACACTACATTGGGGTACATATAGTTCACATACTACTTTTCTTCCCAATGGTGTAGTGACGGTAAAATCATATGACAGTTGTTCAATTTGTTTTTCAATATTACATACAAATGGAGGTGCAACAAATGAATGAGTAGATTCAGGGTCAAACAACGCAATCGCTGGTCTATTATCAACATAAATCATACCTTCCACCACATTAGCTGCAGCTTCAGCTTGTTCTCTATTCGTAGCATAGACTTGTCCCACAACCTGAGGCCTATTTTACTGTTGCTGTTGCCGAGGTTGTTGTTGTCTCTGACGTTGCTACCATTGATGTTGCTGCTGTGGCGGATCGAATAGGAAATGCTGCCTGTCTTTAAGGAGGTTGTTGCTATGGAGCTTGGTCGTCTCTTCTAACTCGGGGACATTGAGCCATTCTATGTTCCATTGAACCACAAGTTAGGTATGCCCTAGTGTTTCTCCAACAAGCTTCAGTTTTGTGAGCTTTTCCACATGTCTCACAAACTGGTCTAACTTCAGTTTTAGCAATAAATTTCTGCTTCTTGTTCCTAAATTTGCCTCCTTTTTTAATCCAAGGGCTACCACTCCTTTTAGGAACAACATTTGATTCTTGTTCTTCTCTATGTACCTCTTCAGCAGTATATGCTTTATCTACTACATCATCAAAGTGTGTAGGCTGTTGTCCAGCCATAACCATTTTCTTGTAAGCTGGGTTCAAACCATTTATGAACATCTTGATTTTCTTCTTTTCAGTATCTATCAATTCCGAAGCATACTTAGATAGTTTGATGAATGTATGCACATGTACTGTCACAGTCATATGTCCTTATTTCAAATTCAGAAACTCTGACTCTTTCTTCTGTCTAACATGCTCTGGAACAAAGTTCCTCTCAAACTATTTTCTGAAAGTCTCCCAAACAGTAGTTGTAGGTGTTTCAAGTAATGCATTTTTTTATACCTTTCCACCAATCCTTTGCTACATCTCGTAACATGGAAGAAGCAAGCAACATCTGCTGCTTCGAAGTACACACAATGGTATCAAACACATCTTCGATGTGTTGTATCCACTCATCAGCTACTAATGCATCTTCTTTACCCTGAAACTCAGTGGCTCCACGCTTTCTAAACTGTTCATAAAGAACATTAGAATCCTTCTCCTTGGTCTGCACTACCACCTGAGTACCCACATTAGGCAGTGGTTGAACTGGTGGTGTCTGTGGAGTCTGAATCTGAGTTTGCAACTGAGCATGCACTTGAAGCATAGCATTAATCTGAGCTTGCATATTCAACTGTGCCTCATGGCTTTTTGCCATTTGCTCTAATATAGCAGTGAATTTAGTATCACTATTCAGAGGAGTAGGAGGTGTAAGTGTAGGACCTTCATTCCCACTAAAATCAGGATTATCATTCCCATTACCTCCACTTCCTGATCCAGATGCCATTTTGAAAATAACACAAGAAGTTAAGACAAATATCTTTATACTTCCATCACATATATATCACATATAATGAAGCAATTCACATTAAGTGAAACCAATAAATCATAAATCCAAAAGTAGGATTTGATTCGTAATTTGTCGTTTCCTCACCATGTCCTTACATTTGCTAAGGATTCTAAAGTTTTCTTAACTCTTTCACTTAGCTCTGATACCATACAATAAGTATGACACGACCCGAGCCTGAGATTACGATTAATCCGAGTTAACCCCGAGTCGCGACACATACTTACTCCCGTGAATCTCAATACATTAAAATTCACAAGGGATGTCAAATATACATTAAGCGGAAATATTAACAAATATACATTGTTTGTGTAAAACAAAAATCCATTTATACTATACACAAACTACTCACTAGTCTATTTAATACAAGGCAATGATTACAAGTGTAAACTTCAGTCAAATCCAAAACAAAGTTCTCTTATCAACTTTTTATTGTTTCATTTCATTTCCATTCTACTAATCCTCCTGGAGAAACTGTAGTGGAATTCTCCGGTGCCGCTGTGGCCTCAGAAGAACTGGCAATGGCAGTTGTGCCTGTAATGTCATAAATAATACTATAAATTTTACAATTCAGCAATGTATAAACGATTATATGATTAAACATGCTAATGATACATTCAATTCGTCTAATTTATTGTTTGCCAATTACCAATTCCAAATCATAATCAATAAGAGTCTTTATTTGGCAAACTACAATAACATCTCAATTCATATTCAATTTCCATCTTCCTTAAAAGGAAGGATTCCCTCTTCCATATGGAAGGATTCATCTATTGTGGGACTTATCAGAGTCCGTGCCAAGGACAACTGATATCACCACGGAGATCCGAAACGCCCCGAATAATCTACTGCAGCAGTATCAGTTCAAAGAGCTTATAGAAATCACTATGTAGTGCCAGACTCAATGAATAATTCAATTATCATTTTAATACCGTTAAATTTCAGTTAATAGATATATTCAACAAACAATTCTGACAAATTCAATTTCCATTATATTTCATGTCGAATACTATTCAATACACAATTTAAATTAAACAATACCAACCATTCAGGTTTAATACTTAGTTGTTTAATGTAGGTGTTATTCTCGATGGACATCACAATATATGTGAATTTTGTACATCAAAGTCCCTCGAATCAACACCAATGGAGGTATAAACAACAATAACAGCCTTGAAATAATCAATAGGCTCTTATACTATAAATTCAGGATTAAGTCCAAAAACTTATCGAGTTCGGTCAGCTGTTCGGTCACCTGTCGGTCGACCGAATAGCCCAACTAGGTTAGCCGAACTTCACTCAGTTAGCCTACAAGCTAACTTTCTACTTGCAGTCAGTTTCAAACTGTCGGTCACCTCTCGGTTGACCGAGCTCTGTCGATTGCCTGTCGGTCACTTGTCGGTTCGCATTCCAGAGACCTGAAACTTCACTTGATTTTCAAGAAGACTCGGTCGACCGAGAGGTCGACCGAACCTTACACGTTGGTCGACCGAACAATGTTCGGTCACCTCTTGGTTCGCAAACCAGAGAACGATTTTCTCCTGCATAGACCGTCGGTCGGCAGTTCGGTCACCTGTCGGTCGACCGACCTGCACCCAGACTGCTGCAGAATTCTGAAACAAATTCTGTTTTGAAACTCTTCATAACCTGAAATAAACAATTGGAACCTACTGTTTCCTTCCTCAAATACCATTTAAATACAAGACAACACTTCTATTCCACCATTCAAACACTAATAACTAATGCAAATCAATGAAAACGACATCTAATAATAAGAAACTCACAATATCACAAGTAATGTTTGTACTTGCCTTAACTTCAAGATTACACAAAAACTTCTTTTACTAGCTTGAAGCTTGAGAGCAAAACCTCTTCAATCAAACCTTAACTCCAAGGAAACACAAGAAAGATGATGGGGAAGATGATTAACACAATCACCCACTTGAGAACCACCTGAAACTCTCCTTTCTACACTTGATAAAAAGAAACGAAAAAGAAAGAAGAAAGAAAGAAAGAAAGACTAAGCTGTTGTATTTCCTTCCTTCTCATTGTTACTGGGATGAAGCCACCTCATGACATGCAACTCAACCTATTTGACACTTAGCATATGCATTGTTGCACATGAACCCCATACATCAGGTATATTTCCATTTTGAGCCAATTCAAGGCTCATTTGACTCATGTCAAGTCAAACGAAAACGCGTGTATTATGAAAGTTGTTGTACTCATTGAGATACACATGATGGTATCAATTTTCACTACATTCGACGAAATATGTATAAATTCATATTTACGAAAAAGTCCGTAATATCACCACTTTGAGTCTAAAATCAACTCAATTAAGCCAATCTCTTCCAAATTCGTTCATTGCACTCAAGTCATCCATTTAAGACTAATTTGATCCACTTCAATCATTAATCACTATCAAATTGACTAATCATGCTTAATATGCATTAATCTCAATTAATTAGAGTTAATATCAATTAACTCGGAATGGAATGTAACAAATATTCATGCTTCATTCGAAGCAATCTTAATGACATGGTTATTTTACATTTTCTCATGCACTTATGTGATGAATCTGATTATGGATATGCTGTCTATTGTGTGTTGTTTACTGCTAGAGAAGACAGTAACTCTATAGTTTCTTCAATAAATTCCTTGTATAGGGTGTTTTGACGTTTTCATGTGGATTTACGAATGACAGAGATGATATTTCATATTAGTGATTGGAATAGGCAAAAGATCATATGTAATTGGGTGTGGCGGCATATGTGAGAAAATTTGATGGTCTTCTCTTTGGTTGGTTGCTTCGACTATAACCGCAGCTCTATTAATTGGTCTTACAAAGATACCACATTTGTAATGAATTGAATGTGAAATTCTTAAAAATTAAAATTTCTATGAAATTCCTTCCCAATTCTTAGGCTACGTGTGTTTCAGACTAATATTTTGGACTAGACATTACCTTTCTTTCTCTCTTTTCTATTTGGCTATTGTATTGTACATAGCTGCTACATAGTATAATACACCAATAGCATACATATTTCTTTACACGAACCTCCCCTTTTATACTCCTAATCCATGATACAACCTTCCATTCATTCAACTGCTACATCTTGTTATAAAAGTATCAGACGAAACAAAGAAAACAGATTGTCTGATTCCGAGTCTAGATCCTCTCTAACAAGGTTCTACAGGAATTCCTCTGCTTCAATGAACTTGCTCCTAACAATTTTATTTATATAGAGAAGCCATTAGCCCTTTAAAAATCATCAATATGGCCAAAAGTATGTTAGAGGGGGTTTCTCTCCCCATAAAGAATGTAGATCTGTCTCATTTCTTTGTAAGCCAAGCAAGCCCTACTAGGACAGTAGATGGAAAATCCAGCCTTCAAGATGCAATATGGCTTAGTGAAAATTTTATTATTGCCAGAGCTAATTATGGTCCAAGAAATTGCCTCCTACAAAAAAGTAGAAGCGAGGGCAGTCCTCCTTGCTCTAACTAAAGCAAGCGGCCATGGATTTTCAAGAGCTCATGTTTTCTCCAATGCTCTAAAAGAAGTAAACGACATCAGTGGTAAAGAAGTTTGGTCTATTAACTCGATTATAATAAATATTCACTGCATGTTATTCTTGTCTTGATCTATTTTTGTTGTATTCTGAGAAGTTTCAATGAGGCGGCACAGTCTCTAGCTAAAATTAGTGGTTAGCTTTTGGTTTTCTTGTAGTGCTTGTTTGTTTCTCTTCCCTCTGTGTCTTGAAAAATAAAAATTAAAATTGAAGATAGTTGTTCTTTGTCATTAACATAATGAGTTGTAACAGGACCAAAACTTTCAATGTTTAGAATTTTAGATGAGAGAGAGAGAGAAACCAGACATTATCATGTGTTTAATATGTACACGTTTGTCCTTATTGACACAGAATCCTACGAAGCAGGGGAAGATGATGCGCCCTGTTGAAGAATAGTGCTAGTTTCTCTCCCATCAAGCTTCTGGGCTTTCTAATCCGCTCCATGTTGTTTGGAATGGTATTAGTCTGACAGCCTCTGGAATACAATTGGAGCTCTATTATGTAAGGTCAAAAAGTATGTCAGGCCGCCAAAAGCCTGTCAGAGCCAAAATTGGCAGATTTGGCAAAAGCATGGCAGGAGCGAGCATGGGGGACTGTGGAAGCCTGATATGATTCGGATTCTATCTTTAGAGTTTCAAAAGGCTCTCTACTCTAAGGGCTTGTTTGACATTTTACTCTTTTTTTGACAGACCATTCAAAATAGAGTTATTAAAAAAAGAGCTATAAAAAAAGAGGCTAGAACAAAAAAACGTGTTTGGTTATGAATGGATCTATTTCAAATAGACCGTTTGGTATGCCCTCTATTTACCTCTTTTTAGAGGGGTTTGCCTCTTTTTTAGAGGGGTAATTTCTGTCATTATGTAAAAAATGAACTAATGCATATTATATAATTTGAAGGCGTTTTTAGTGAGATTTTGATGTTGGTATGTTCGTGTTACACAGAGAATTCAAAGATGATGACTAAAGACTCAGAGAGGGGGGTCGAAGTTGAACTATCTTCATATATCCAAAGTTTATGAGCTTGATTTTGGACGCTCACATTGACCCAAAACAGATTTTGTAGTGATTCTCTTTATTCTCTAGACAAATAAAATATCTGAGACCACTCCTTCACGTTCTTTTGTTTATAAAACAATGTTTTAACTTTGTGTAAACATCTTTGGCCATGGCACATACTATATATTTTGCAGAGGTAACCTCCAGCAATTCTTATGTTGGTGAATGGGATATTTTCAATCATTTGTACTTCATTATCAAAAAAATTGCTTTCTATCACTTAATGATGGAAGAGGGAGCATTTAGTACGGCCAAGTATGTAAGAAATTGTGTGCTGAGAAACAGAGAAGCCATTGTTTGTAATCAGTGGGAAGCTTTAGGTAGTGTATGGCTATGGAATTAAAAAAAAAATTACAACATTCAGATCATTCTTAAACAGAATGAGGTAATTCAGTTTTGCTCAATTTCATTGGCATCAAGCATAATTTCACTGGAATTGATTATCAATTATTGTGGCTTTGCAGATGGAGAATTTGATTAGAATAGTACATCCACATGAACGGTTGCAGAATGAATTATCATTGCATGACTTTTATGTTCACAGTTCACCATGAAGTTCTAGGAAGTTTATTTGCAATAACAGAGTTCGATCATACATATTCATTTTCTCCTGCAACACTGTTCAGTTAAGTGCCAAACTAGAGAAAGGTTAGGATAATAAAACCCTTTCTCACTGTATTCAGAAAAATCTTTTCTCCACTAACCTTGTTATACAATAAGGGAAATCCATTTGTGCGGATTCTTTACCCCTGTTTTCCGAAAAATCTTCAAAAGGGTTAGAATTTAGAATAGCAACAAATTATATAGTGTCTTCAAAAGGGTGAGTAGATCATTCATCCATAGCAACAAATTACAACATCAAACACAACATCAAACCATGACATAAGATGATAAAAATCAAACACGAGCACAAGCATCTCGCCAAATGGCATCTGCAATTGAATTCCTCTTAGCATCCATCTCTGTCCGATATCAAATGTATAAGTGTTTTTTCCATGTGATTCTTCAACGTCAGTGACACGCTCTACTTGGGCATCATCATTCTTCAACGTCAGAGACGAGACCCTTGTTTGAAGAGGTGAATGACAGCTACTTTTATGTCCACCATCTTTTCATCTAGCACAAGATAATGGTCAAAATTTGATACAGTTCATCCATGGATGAATCAAGCATAAGTTCATAACCATGTAAACCAGAAGAGAATTGATGCTAGCATAAATTAGATCCAGACATCACAAAAGATTTATTCATTATTACTGCATTACACCTACAAAACAATTAGTGAAACAATTTCTATAACTGGCTTAATCCAAAAAAAAATTCCAAAGATTGTTGAAAGCAACAAGCTAATTCATTGAATTCGACCCAACACCCAATACAGAATGTATAACATGAGGAGTTAGTTTAATATCCCCTTCTACATTTCACACTTATCTCTGGTCTCCTCCCATGTTACAATGAATGTTTGGAGTATTTGAAGGGCTTCATTTTCAAATTAGATGATTGAAACTTAGAAACTGTTAGAGAATACGAGAATTAGCTAGTTTGGGAGTAGCGATAAAATAAAGCAGGGAAGAGGCTGGGATGGAAAGGGACAAGGTCCCTCTGAGACTGAGATTGAGTGGAAAAGGTCCATTGAATTGAAATCTTAATAATAATGGGATTGGTAAACAGAGAATGTGAGGTGGAATGGATGTTAGCTTGGGTCAATTATATAATATGGCGTAGAGATGATGATATCCATGGATCCGATTATTGATAAAAAAAAAATGATGATATCAATGGATGAGAATGATTACCTATATCATTTAGAGATATATTTGGTCAAATGTTTAAGTTCAGCTGCAGGCACTGAATCAGATTCAAAATGAAGTGGAACTATATATATATCAGAAGCATTTTGCAGATCAAGATGATGCTTCTCACATGACCAAACAATTGTATAATTATACGATTATTTTAATCACAAATAATATGATGCTTCATTCAGAAAGATTGAGATTCTCTCGGACCTGTCTCAATCTCATTCACTCTCACACCCTGTTTGTCCATATGGTAATTGGTATGTTTTCCATGTACAATTCAAGATAACAAAAACTCATTATCACAGGCATAGTTATCACTGCTACTATTATAGTATGATCTCTGATGCTTTAATTTCCTTGTACTCAAGGCCCTGTTTGGCTGATGGAAAATGTCCACCAGTAAATCATTTCACTGTGGCAACTGCTCCATTTCATTTTCATGGAAATGACCCTCAAAGTTAATGCACACCACGACAGCATTGTTGTCTGAAAGTGTCAAATGAGAGTTGAAACAGGCCATTTCAGTGAAAAAGAAGGCATGAGCCAGAAACTAAAAGTGGTGTTGTGCATTTCAATGGGACTTTCATTTCTGTGGAAACTATGTCGGGTTGATTGGCTGGAATTGTGTGGAAATACATGTATTTCGAGAATGACAAGATGCCTTTTTGTTTAGGAGGAAAGCAAGTGGAGAAGGAATCTACAGTCCTACTAGTTATGGCAACGTCTGAGGCATGGAATTCATCTTGGGGGTGTCCCTTTCCAGTCACTTTCATTTTTAATGAATGCATGGCCCGTCATGTAAACCAAGAGAAAGCAAGACACCATCATCCTAAATGCTCAAAACTTCCCTCAGACACCACCTAAATTTCGAACACATCAAAGTGCATCAAACCATAACCTAAAACCAGCCCCTTTCTATCATCATTACAAATTTCCAAATCCTCAGAAAGCATCCAAAAAAACCCAATTCCCATTTCATCAATAAATCCCATCAGCATCGGCAAACAAACCTCTCCAAGACCCATCTCCCAAATCCACCAAAACCCATCGATATTCCTCTCAGCCATTGAAATCTCCTCCCAAAACCTCAAAACCACCCAATCCATGGACCAGAAATCCATGTTCCAATACCATCCCAAAAACCCATCTCCAACCCTTTCCAGCCTCCCATCCCAAACAACCCATCTCTAACCCTTTCCATCATCATTCAAAAAAAAAAAAAAAAAAACCATGCATCGATTGAACACAGAGAGAGAAAGAGAGTCACTACAACAAAAGACACTTTTAGCGACGTTTTTTTTCGTCGGTAAAAGTCGAAAAAACGTCGGTAAAAATTTTACCGACGTTTTTTATTTCGTCGGTCAGACGTCGGTAAGATGACGTCAAGAAAACCCGTTACCGACGAATTAATTTTTCGTCGGCAAAAATGTAATTTTCACCGACGTTTTTACAGATTTTACCGACGTTTTTTTTCGTCGGTAAAATTAAAAAGGAAAATTATAAATAAATAACAACACTTTGCCGACGTTATTTTTTCGTCGGTAAAATTAAAAAGAAAATAAACAAAAAAATAAAACTATTTCACCGACGTTTATTTTTCATCGGTAATATTAAATAGAAAAATTAAAAAAATAAAAAATATTTTACCGACGTTTTATTTTCGTCGGTAAAATTAAAAGGAATAAATAAAAATTAAAATAAAATATTGACCGACGTTTATTTATCGTCGGGAACATTAAAAAGAAAAAATAAAAAAATAAAAATATTTTACCGACGATTAATTTTCGTCGGTAAAATTAAATAGAATAAATAAAAATAAAATACCGACGTTTTTTTTCGTCGGTAAATATAAAATTAAAAAATATAAAACAATTGCCGACGTTTATTTTTCGTCGGTGAAAATGACTTTTACCGACGAAATTATAAATTTCGTCGGTAAAAGTTTTTTTTTTTTTTATAATACAATTCCCGATTTTCGTTTAAAATTTCCCTGTAAACATGCTGATGCACCTGTAATACACCTGTAACAGGAAATTAAACCTACTCACAATACAATTAATAATGAATCCAAACAAAATCATCCACAAACCTACTCACAATACAATTAATAATGAATCCAAACAAAATCATCCACATTTTTCATCAAATCAAAAATCATCCACATTTTTCATCAAATCATTCATCTCCTAAAAATAACAGTACAATTAATAAAAATTTCTAATAGTCCAATAAAACTAAAAACATATACAAATAGTCGAATAAAATTGTCCAATATACATAAACAAATAAACTAAAAACAACAAAACGACGCCAAAGTGTGCATCCGATCCAAAAGCGTCCATCAATCTGCAATGACAAAAACAAAAACAAAATTAGTATCTTTTGAATTAACAAAATTATATAGAAAATAAGAAAAATAACTATTTTTCTTGAAATTTGGATGAATAAATATCATTTTACTTTACAAGACTTTCTATTGGTTGGTCTAGTTGTAAAGTGGGAAAAAAGAGAAGTCTTACTTTCTCACATGTGATGGTATTTCTACCACTTGTTTTCATCTGATTCATATTGGTGTTTGGAGTAGTGCACAAACCATTTCACATGCTCGTTATAAATATTGTCACTTTAATTGATGATGTAAGTAGATATATTTCTTGCATGCAAAACCCAAAAGTATTTAATGCTTTTAAAACAATCTTAGCCCTTTTTGAAACTTAAATTTGTAAAAAAACCACGATTCTTTGATCTAATTCATGAGGAATATGGCTCACATGCATTTCAAGAGTTTCTCCAAACTAAATGAATTTTATCTCAACTTTGGTCCCCCCACTGAGAGCTCATGGGGTTAGAATTGACATTCATGCGGCACAGAGGGCAATTCACGTTAGATTTCAACCATGTATCGATGCATGGAAGATGAAACGCATGGATGCAATTGGGAAGAAGCCTCAGGTTCTCATCCTCACGAAACTCGTTCAGGCAAATAGAACACTCAGTCCCTTCAAAAAGACTGCCACCTCTCTTGTATTTACACAGTGATGGACTCTATCACGGACTCTTCAAGACCCATACCATTATATGTAAAGATGAATGTAAAGATGTACGAATTGGAAGATCGTTCTAAGTTTTGTTCAGTTCATTTCCTCTCCAAAGAGAGGATAGACAGATTAAATTTGACACAATTTTTTTACTCCTACTGAGTTTTGTGTGATTTTGCATTTGTATTTGTAAATGTGGATTTATACTTTGTGACACAAACGAAAATCATGGTCTAAGTTTGTTTTAAAGTGATAAGTGTAAAAGTTAAGATCTATTGTTATTGTCCTGCCTATTGAAGGCTCTTCAATCTGTGTAACTGTTCTCATTTTTCCCTTAAACTTTAATCTGTGGTTTAATTGTTTTTTTTTATAACCAATCTGTGGTTTAATTGTTCTGACAAAGTTTAGTTGCAATCCAATCTCCACAAAATGACTTGCATCATTGGTTTCAAGCATTTCCCCAAATTAAACTTTGGAACAAACTAGATCTCAATTTTTTAGTATTGTTCTTGTACTGGAATATAAGAGGAATCAGGAGGCCAAGGGTACAGTTGCTAGAAGCTATAGATTGTCCATATGAGATATATAACTATATACATAAAAGGGGAACAGAGCCTGAGTAAACATTTTTAGTTCAGGCAATAATGAGAACAACCAAATGATCAAAATTTTAGAAGCTAAAGTGTCTGTAAATCATGAACCATGATGGGACTAGATCAACTAGTGCAACCATATTGATTGCTCAGAATGGTTTTGTTTTGAAATCTTGCCTTCCAATACACTGTTCCAGATGAATGCATAATATTACATGCAAAACAGAAGTCTAAGTATAGTCAAGCATTTGAATGATTTTCATCTGACGGTCATGGGCCTGTTTAGATTAGTAGAGTGTATATTCGGAACCTGGAGGTCATGTCACTTGGTTATTATCACACGGCACGTAAACAAGATCCTTAAATTTCCCATTTGTAGTTGGACACAATTCTTTAAGTTTCCATTTGTAGTTGGTAAAATTAAAACGGAGTAAGTGGACTTGAAAAGACTTCAAACAACAAATTGATGCATTCATCTCCCGTTCTCCCGTTTACATTCATCTCCCGTTCTCCCGTTTCCCGTTCCGGGCCCCCGAAGGGCCGTTTTCGAGCCTAAGTATTGGAAAAGAGTCGGTTTTCGGCTCTAATTCCCTAACCGGGAGTCCTATCAGCGAGCCGTCAAATCCTACAGGTTACTCTACCCCCGAGCGAACTTCCCGTGCCGGTCCCCGACTTTTCCGGTCGCCGTTTCCCGTTCCGGGCCCCCGAAGGGCCGTTTTCGAGCCTAAGTGTTGGAAAAGAGTCGGTTTTCGGCTCTAATTCCCTAACCGGGAGTCCTATCAGCGAGCCGTCAGTTCCTACAGGTTACTCTACCCCCGAGCGAACTTCCCGTACCGGTTCCCGAATTTTCCGATCGCCGTTTCCCGTTCCGGGCCCCCGAAGGGCCGTTTTCGAGCCTAAGTGTTGGAAAAGAGTCGGTTTTCGGCTCTAATTCCCTAACCGGGAGTCCTATCAGCGAGCCGTCAGTTCCTACAGGTTACTCTACCCCCGAACGAACTTCCCGTGCCGGTTCCCGAATTTTCCGATCGCCGTTTCCCGTTCCGGGCCCCCGAAGGGCCGTTTTCGAGCCTAAGTGTTGGAAAAGAGTCGGTTTTCGGCTCTAATTCCCTAACCGGGAGTCCTATCAGCGAGCCGTCAGTTCCTACATGTTACTCTACCCCCGAGCGAACTTCCCGTGCCGGTCCCGGAATTTTCCGATCGCCGTTTCCCGTTCCGGGCCCCCGAAGGGCCGTTTTCGAGCCTAAGTGTTGGAAAATAGTCGATTTTCGGCTCTAATTCCCTAACCGGGAGTCCTATCAGCGAGCCGTCAGTTCCTACAGGTTACTCTACCCCCGAACGAGCTTCCCGTGCCGGTTCCCGAATTTTCCGATCGCCGTTTCCCGTTCCGGGCCCCCGAAGGGCCGTTTTCGAGCCTAAGTGTTGGAAAATAATCGATTTTCGGCACTAATTCCCTAACCGGGAGTCCTATCAGCGAGCCGTCAGTTCCTACAGGTTACTATACCCCCGAGCAAACTTCCCGTGCTGGTTCCCGAATTTTCCGATCGCCGTTTCCCGTTCCGGGCTCCCGAAGGGCCGTTTTTGAGCCTAAGTGTTGGAAAAGAGTCGGTTTTCGGCTCTAATTCCCTAACCGGGAGTCCTATCAGCGAGCCGTCAGTTCCTATAGGTTACTCTACCCCCGAGCGAACTTCCCGTGCCGGTCCCCGAATTTTCCGGTCGCCGTTTCCCGTTCCGGGCCCACGAAGGGCCGTTTTCGAGCCTAAGTGTTGGAAAAGAGTCGGTTTTCGGCTCTAATTCCCTAACCGGGAGTCCTATCAGCGAGCCGTCAGTTCCTACAGGTTACTCTACCCCCGAGCGAACTTCCCATGCCGGTTCCCGAATTTTCCGATCGCCGTTTCCTGTTCCGGGCCCCCGAAGGGCCGTTTTCGAGCCTAAGTGTTGGAAAAGAGTCGGTTTTCGGCTCTAATTCCCTAACCGGGAGTCCTATCAGCGAGCCGTCAGTTCCTACAGGTTACTCTACCCCCGAGCGAACTTCCCGTGCTGGTCCCCAAATTTTCCGGTCGCCGTTTCCCGTTCCGGGCCCCCGAAGGGCCGTTTTCGAGCCTAAGTGTTGGACATGACCCTATGCTTTGCATGGTTCTTTTATTTCATTTTAGATAATTTCATTGCATTGCATATGCCGTGTAGTCACCTTTGGCCAGTGCATTCAAGATGGTTGCCTTTTAGGCACCTCATTGCTTCCATTATCAATATTAATCAGGAGTGGAGTCATTAATTCATATTGGTCATGAAAGCTCCAACAATATTTCCATTTGTTCATCACAGCTTGCACCTTCTATTCCTGCTTGGACCTCCTTCCTTCTAGCCTTGAGGATTTTCTAAGAATATATTTGCTTCATTATTCTAGAGCATTTGCATTTTTATTGAGTTTAGATTCGTAACAGGTTACGTTACTGAACACAAGAATCAAGCACATCTGCTGATATCAAATGCTCTAGAATGCTGAAATAACTTTTTGACTTCTCTATGTTTTTATCTAGTTCATTCAACTCATTTCAGCAACTCATTGCAGCAGTTGTTTCCATATTCTTTTAACTTCCCTTTTCTCCTTGTGTAAGGTTTCTGATAAGCTTCTGGAAGGAAGGGAACTGGAGTTCTACAAATGGGAAGGGGATGTGTCAGAGATGTTAAAAGATGTGAGGTTTATGCTACTTTTGCATTCCTCATAGTATACGATCCAACATGCATTAGCAAGACCAATCTCATTAATTAAGTTGATTCCAACCTAATCTTTGTAGTCCGACTTTTATGTTGTGGTGTATATATATACTCATCCAGGAGGTGCAGTGAAAATTTGATAATGCAATCTGGAGGTGCAGTGAAAATTTGTTCAAATACTACATTGTCAATGTTTGTAAATTTCAACTAGTTATTATGTGCAAATTTCAAGAGAGTATTCTACTAACCAAAGAGTCGCATCATAATCCTCCAGGAGCCGTGCCATCCCCAGCAGATGTGGTCCCCCCCGTGGTGTCAAGAAAGGCGGCCGGATCTATCCCTGCTACAGCTGCCAGCCTTTGAACAAAGGCCTCAAGCTGTCGTGTCCTCCGGTCCTGCTCAGCCTGCCTCCGGTCCTGCTCAGCTAGCCGCTCAGCTTGCCTCCTGGCCTGCTCAGCCTGCTCGGCTAGCTGCTCGCGCAGGGCGACCACCTCAGGGTCCGGTGCCCGAGACTGTGTGGAAGAGGAAGAGGTCCTTGAGTATATCCCATACCCCTTTACGTAGCCCGACCTCTTCCCAAGCACATCAGCAGCAATCTGCTCCTCAGTCATCGGAGTGGTGACAGAGGGCTGCGACTGCTCCTCGGTCCGCTGCACCAAGGCCTCCTGCCATTTAAATCAATAAAAGATTTAGAAAACTTCTATGACATTATGCAATCATAAACCATTTATTAGGAAACGTACATGTCTCTGTTGCACCACCTCATTTACCCACTCATTACGAGATCGTCTGTAGTGGGTGTCGCGGAAGAACTGAGTAATGGGCGGCGCTTGACCGGCATTCTGTGCCGCCTATCATTTGAAAAAGCTTTATATTAGATATGAACCCTGCAACATATTTAGAAATTGATAAACTTAATAAAGTTTCTTCATATGAATATAAACAGTACCATCAGAGACATCCTCGAGGCAAATGACCGGGAGCCACTCGTATGATTGTATGGCAACTGAGCTCGACTCTCTTGTGCTTTCTTTGACTTTGCCTACATAGCAAAACAATAATACAATAGCAGTCAGGCTATAAAATCGTTACTAATAGAATTACATTGGAATATAATTAGTAGTTGTAAATAACATCACAAGGTCACCTTCCAGGCTGGTGATTCCCAGCACTGCGAGATCATCTGCTGCCAGTCAGCTAAAGTGCAACCCTCTGCCGGGTGGTCCTGGGGTCGGGGAACCCCCTGCTCCAAGAGCTCGAGATAGTGAGTATGCAGCTCATACTTCCAACCCCTATACAAGATCCCGCATTGGCGGTCAATGTCCGCCCTAAGCTGCATATCACCCTCGTAATCCCCGATCTCAAAGAGTTGCTGCAATTAGGGGATAACCATATTAGTCACTAGTAATAACAAAATATAATCAGATATTGTAAGGAGGAGCATAATTGTAACAACTTTGGTTGATGTTTATCGTTTCAGTTTACCTTAACTGCAGCGATGACGGCAAGCTTGATCCCGGAGTCAAGCTTCTTCCAGCCATGAGGCCTGACTGGGGCAACCTCTCTAATGGCTAACCCAAGATGGTTAGCCAGTGATGGGGCATGTTCCCCCTCTGGCCTATGACTGGAGCTGGGGATCGGGACTGGGATGTTATGACCCAGTTGTCTCCTCAGCTTCGTCGCATTCTTCCCCCGCGTGACACCCCTAACGCGGCTCGGAGCACCCGAAGCTGAGGCTGATGCTGTTAAGACGACAGTGCTAAATGAGTTAGTGAGCACAAATGATAATTGAGGTGAGATAATCAGAAGAAAAGAAGTTAAAGAGCACAAATATAAATTGAGAGGAACCATTATACAGTTTAAAAGGTTTTCCGATTTTCTCACCGACGCTACTCCCGATCGTATGAGGACTCGCGGGAGGCTGGGAGGGCTGGGCCTGGGTCTGCAAGGGCTGCTCTATCAAGGGCTGAATCGGCAGAGGCTGGGGGGCTGCCGATTCAGGGGTGGTCCCTGATCCTCCGGCCCCTGTAACATCGAGTGCAGCTGGCGTAGGCTGCGTCGAGGGCTCTCGTGTGCTCTCCACAGGAGCTAACCCGAGTGCAGCTGCGACCTGCCGAGCACGTTTCGCCCTATTTTCCCGAGGCATATCTGTAATCTGACTTAAAGCAAAGTGACAAGGAAAATAAATAATTATTAACAACAATAAATAATATTCGCAACGTGAATATAAGCAAAGTGACCATGTCATTATGTAAGAAAAGATATTTATTAATTTACTTAATCGTTACATGTGCAACACCTGAAATTTAATGTCGACCTCGATCTCTTCTAGCATTTCTCCTAATTCCCTCAAGTCTAGGAAATTAATCTTGAGCTTAGCATGAATTTCTTGTACCGGCCAAGGAGGTGGTAGAGTGCTTACTATTGAACGCACCAGATCTGCAATATTTGGTTCAAATCCTCTTCTTTTGAGATCGTAAAACAATTGCTCCTTGTTTAGCAAATGTTTTCTAACAGATATTCCTTCAACCATTTTCTCTCTCCGGAACTGTATCCATAAGGGATGAATACATTTTTCAAATGACTGTAATAGGTCGACGAACTCCACTGCATGCCATGGTCGTAAGACTTCAAATATCCTCATTTTTGCAGCATCCCAAGCCCGTGGCAATGTTTCAGCAATTTTTATCATTATATATCTTTCAGGGATGAAATTGCCACACAGTCTCAGCCACTGAGCCAGTTGAATTTTGCGGGAACCATGCTTTGCTATTGGAGTTTCATTTTCAAATGATTTATGTTCAAACTCATTTGTCCATTCCCTAACACGTTGGGAGTCTTTGCCACGAAAGTATTTGAGAGGTGTATTCATATGTTCTGTGTTAGAGTTGAAAAATTGAATTTTTTCAATTTTAATTTAAAGAAGAAAGCAACAACGGATAAATCAAACATGAACATAATATAACAAGCTAGGTAATAACATGGCACACAGCATATATAACAATCGAATGAAATTAAGCATACTTTTTATAAGAAAAGTTCTTTATTAATTTACTTAATCGTTACATGTGCAAATTAAAAGTAAACACTACATGTCATATTCCATGTCATCATCTTCCTGACTATGACCATCATTCCCTTCATCATCTTCGTATTCCGCCAGCGTTTCATCCTCGTCTTGGCCATCCTCTGATGCTGACTCATCACTGAGAACGATCTCAGGATCTATATCACCCCTAGAGAATTGGTCACTAGTACCATCGACGAGGACTGGGACAACAAATGTCGTTTCGTCCTGCTGAAATGCATCAACCGGCACATCATCATCATCACCGTCGTCATCCCGCTTAGCGGGTACATCCCATACTCCCCGAGTCTTGACCCGTTCTACAACTCTCCAATTTTTCCCTCTGCTGGTGTCATTGACGTAGAAGACTTGTTTCACCTGACTTGGTAGGACAAATGGATCATCCTTACACCACCGACCCGTGATATCAATGCTTGTAAAATGGTCTTCGATGTTTATCTTGTGCTTGGTACTAGTGTTGTACCATTCACATTCAAATAAGACCACCTTACCCCCGTGCCGATAGGACAATTCCCAAACTTTGCAGATGTAGCCATAGTAGTCATGTTTCACCCCTTCATATTCCCCTTCAACGACCAAGCCGCTACTCTGGCTCCTACGACATTTCTCACGGTCTATAGTGTGGTATCGGACGCAATTGCAATCACACCCCTGGTAAAGATTCACTAGGGATCTAGGGCCATTTGCTAATGACCACATCTCATCAAAAGCTTCTGGTGACCCTATAGTTCGCAATTGATTCATCTACATAAACATATTAAGACAAATGTATTAGACTAATGTTATTTGAAGCTTATACTCAAATAATATCAAGCTATTAAAATGATAATATTTTATGTCTTACACGTTGTTTGAACCATTCTGTAAATTCTTTTCGTTGTATCTGCCCGATGTCTCCTCCTCTTTGGTCTTGAACTAAATTCCTGTGTTCCCTACTCAAGATAGCTTTTAATGAATAAGTACGAATAGAGAATGAATAAATGAATTAACAAGCAAAACATAAATATGGCTAGATTGAAGCACATACTGTAGATACGGCTCCACTTCGGGGCAATTATTCAGCACAAACCAATGAGCCATGTCACGCTCCCTTTGAGAAGGATCATGTGCCCTTTGCATCAGCCCGATGGGACGGACAGTTTGTGTGAAGATTGACATCCCCGCACCCCGTTCGCCACCATCATCATAACGCTCTACTCTATCAGTTTGCCTTAAATACATTGAGCAAAAAGTGAGACACTCTTTGACAATGTAAGCCTCGGCGATTGAACCTTCAGGACGTGCTCTGTTGCGAACGTACCCCTTTAGGGTCTTCAGAAACCTTTAAACAACAAATGATAACTATTACGATTTCCAATGCAAGGCAATTGCACTAATATATAAATAATTTTTCGATGGTCATCAACTATTACCTTTCAATCGGGTACATCCACCGATATTGCACCGGTCCACCAAGAATGGCCTCGCGCGGCAAGTGAACCGATAGATGAACCATCACATCAAAGAAAGCAGGAGGAAATATCCTCTCAAGCTTGCACAATATTAAAACTATCTGCTCCTCCGATTTTTTCAAATCATCGTGCCTCTGTGTTTTCGAGCAGAGGTCTTGGAAAAAGCTGCCTAACTCAAACAATGTTGTACAAATATCCTTATTCACAAAGCCACGCATGCCAATAGGAAGGATCCGTTGGATAAGGATGTGGCAATCATGGCTCTTTAAACCAGCCAATTTATCATTTTTCGAGGTTACACACCTCGAGAGGTTCGCAGCATAGCCGTCTGGGTATTTGATCGACTTCAAGAATTCATAAAATCCATCTCTGTCTTTTGGTGCCAGAGTGTAAGAGGCATGCGGCTTCAAGCTGGATCCATCGTCCCTCTCCATTAGATGCAACTCTGGCCTGATGCCCATATTTTTCAAATCCTTACGCGCTTTATCGGTGTCCTTGTTTTTGCCCTTTATGCCCAACATTGTTCCAACCAAGGCTACACAGATGTTCTTCTCAATGTGCATAGGATCAAGGTTGTGTCGGAGTTTTTTGCACTTCCAGTAGGGCCATTCAAATAAGATGCTTTTCTTTGTCCAATTCAACTCTCCAGACTCACGCGGTCTTTTGTTATTCTTGCCAAACCTGACCGGATGTAGTTCTTCGAGCTGGTCTAGTACCTTTTGCCCCGGTAGATCCAAAGACAGCTTTTCACGCTCAGGCTGACCATTGAAGGCCTTGCTTCTACGCCATTGGTGGTTTACTTCCAAGTATTTTCGATGGCCAATGTACCCAATCTTATCTTTCAACCTCACCCCTAACGAGGTGTCGTTACACGAGGGGCATGCGTTATAACCTTTTGTACTCCACCCAGACAAGTTACCATACGCAGGAAAGTCATTTATCGTCCACATCACAGCCGCATGCATTTGAAATGTTTGTTTAGTGGAGGCATCATAAGTAGATACACCATGATCCCACAACTCCTTCAACTCATCAACCAAGGGCCTCAGATATACATCGATATCGTTTCCCGGTGAGTTTGGTCCTGGAATAAGTAATGACATCATCATGAATGGCTCCTTCATGCACATCCATGGTGGCAAATTATAGGGCATAAGTATGACAGGCCACATGCTATAAGAGGTGCTCATGTTACCAAAAGGATTGAATCCATCAGTGGCTAACCCCAACCTCACATTACGTGTCTCTTGGGAAAACTCTGGATATTTCTTATCAAATTCTTTCCATTCCACTGAATCAGCCGGATGCCGCGCTATCCCATCGTCAACGCGCTTATCACTATGCCATCTCATCTCTGTGGCTGTCTTCCTTGACATATACAATCTGCGTAACCTCGGTATCAATGGGAAGTAACGGAGCACCTTATGCGGGATCTTCTTTCGCTTGCCATCATTGGTCTTGTACCTAGGCTCTTCACATTCTGGACATTTTTCCAATTGAGCATTCTCCTTCCAATACAACACACAATTGTGTTTGCAGGCATCTATGTTCTTGTATCCCATGCCCAAGTCACGCAATAATTTCTTCGCCTCGTAAATTGATGCCGGCACCACATGACCTTCGGGTAAGAAGTCCTTAAAAATCTGCAGGACCTTGTCTAACGACTTATTGCTACACCCACTTTCTACCTTCACGTGCAGTATCTTGATGATAAACGATAACAGAGTATCGGAGCTTTTGCATCCTGGGTAAAGGCCTCGCTGAGAAGCATTCAACAAATTTTCAAAATCATCCATCTCTTGAGTATCTTCCTCCAAGTAAGTTCCCCTACGATGATCATCTATCAACTCATTGTACTCATCTTGATTATCTTCTGATTCATCATCGCTCTCATCCGAATCATCGGGTTGAACTATGGGTTCCCCGTGATATATCCACTGTAGATAATGGACCATCATTCCTTTAATGTGCAGATGACTTCTCACGGTTACATAGTCATGCTTCCGATGGTTACAACAATCGTTACACGGGCAGTTAATCAACACTGCCCCGCCCGAATTCGCCTTTGCAAAATCAATAAATGAGTTTACCCCAGCTATGTACTCCGCACTAAATCGGTTCCGATAATGTAATATCCAACTCCTGTCCATATCTGACCAAATCACAAGTAATTAGCAATTAGCAATTATATAATGTCCACTATTTTGTTCTCTTTCAATACAAGGTCCATGACAGCCCTTTTTGGAAAGAATCAATAAATAAATAAAGAAAATAAAGAAATGAATTGGATACCTAAGGGCCTATTTGGTTAGAAGAATTGTGAGGATTCTTGTTCGAGGGAATTCTCAGAATTTCAAATGGAGTCTCTAAAATAGAATTTCAAATACTAATGCAACTCAACCCCCTATAAGATTAAAAGAGTTATTTTAAGTGAATGACTGGAGTCTAACTAAATAGGCGGGCGTGTCTGTAATAACACGAGATGATAACGGATAATGTTGGTAATAACGATATTTGCTAGTCGGTTAACCTAGTAATAACTAAAAAATAAACGTTAAACGTAAAAATAACCTAGTAATAACGTTAAATGCAGACCTCGTCAAAAGAGGTGGTGCGGTGTACCAACTTAATAGCTGTAACACTCATCTTGTACACCAAACAAGAAAAAGGACCCAATATTACAACAGAGGAATAGTAGAATCATGTTATCTGAAACTTAAGCTTACAAGGAGCCAGGAAATGACATAATAATATTAGAGGAAGATGGCCCCTGGCCAAAAAATTGAGTGAATTTTTCTCTGTTAGTGTATTACTGTAAAATCTTTCGGGATGTAATCATCTGTGTGCATGTATTAGCATGTGATTTTGTATGTTGTAGTGTGGAGATCTTGCTTTCATTAAATCTTATTCTTTGAAGAGAGGACGATTATGTGGTCAAACCCCCAATCCTCCTTTCCAAAAAGCAACCCTTCTATTTTAATTGTTAGTGGTCTAAAAGATTTTGTCTCTGCTGTATTTCTAAATGCAAGAACCGACTCCCACCCCCACCACCTACTCTCCTCTAGGAAAGTCCATGTTGCTATTAGAATAGAAATCAAAATCTGCGTTAGTTAGGATCCTGATTTCACTGACTCAATCTGGATAATTGGCAATTGATTGATTGTTTGTTGCCTCTAGCAATTGATATCTTAATGTACAAATTCTCTCAAGTTAGAACATACCAAATTATGAAATGACCCTCGCTGACTATATTTAAAAATTAAGATTATGGGGGCAAAAAAGTTTGTGGGTCAATTTACATTATCAGCTATTAGCGGCACTGATTTTGATACTTTCTTTTCTAAAGCTATGTAATGGATTGTGTGGATTTATTTTATGATATTTGATTAGACAACTGGCAAACCCTAATCTACTGCTTTCAAAATGGCTAGATTCTAAAATCTTAATGCATTTAGTATGAACATTGGGCCTCACAAGTCACTATCATATGTGTAAGCAATAAGGAATCCTTATTTATATAAAAACCATATTAAGATTATGTGTGTGAGCAAAATGGAAGATCCTTATCAGTCCAAAAACCAATGTCTCCCACCCTTTTTTTTTCTTTGGTCTTTGGTGGCAAATTCCACAACAGTAATACAGTCATAACCTGCTATGGTTTGTGGTAGCATTATTCCTTTGATATAAATCACTTTGGTCATTTGTTTGCAACCACACAATTAATAAGTCAGCTAGACAGGTTAGATGTCTCTTGCAGACAGTAATGTGTCTCTCTCATAAATATCGACTGTGTAGCCATAAGCAAACCATTGGATTAGATTTCAATCCCTGTCATTGTTTGTGCCTTCAAATATCCTCATATCATCAATATGATTATCACCATTGGTTCAGAAAGTGCAGATGATGTGATTAATATCTAACATGGTTGCGTTAATGACATTTGAGCATTGATTTAAAGTGGACCCCACAGTAGATGATACACTTTTAAATCACTAACAAGAAGGGTAAAAACATTGTTAATTGGGCCTACCATGATTCGGTTGCTAATAATCACATTGGTTGGACAATTCTGCCTCCTAATCAGAGGGCTCAGGAAAATTAGAAGAGGATGGTCTCAATAAGCAGAGAAGTCTGCTAGCAAGAGGGTTATGAAAGGTCAATATCTTGTACATGTATGCCAAATGTATGGAATCCCATGCTAAATATATAAATCAAATTAGTTTTTTACTTAAAACACTACTACAATTTATTTAATCATCCAATTAAACCTAAACTAAGACATGATAGAACCACTTGTGGAACTCAACATTCCTCAGAACAAGTCAAAAACACCCAAAAATAATAGACCATGCATTGACATCAACCTCTTATCTCAGTCATATTCAAATCTGATGGGACCACCTACAGGAAAAAAATTCATAAGGAAGAGGCCAACCACTCTAGACCTGGAATCTCTCTGGTCTGGTTGTTGGGTTTGAAACTTCCTTCTTGGAAACCTTCTTCCCTAAGAACTAGACCACTTTTCTTTCTTCCACACCTTCAATTCAACTCCCATGTAACGAAAAGGAAGCATCCTCATATTTCCAAAAAGAAAAAAGAAAAAAAAAATCATAACCTTTATCCAACTCTGGTCTGTTTGGTTTTTCACAGCCTATTACATGCACACAGATGCTAACAATTTAAGCAGTAACCTGTGTTTGTGCTTAACCTGACCCATTAATTTAAGTAGTTGCATCCCTGGACATCTGGAGAGTGTTCTCCTTTCCCTTTTTCCTTCCCTCTTTTATGTCTAGAGAGAGCTCTGTCTTCCCTCTTGTTTAGGTTAAGCCTTCTACAAAAATCAGGGTCCGTTTCAACTCTACTGGCTATTTGGAACTCCCTTGAGTCCCTAGGCTTTTGGAACTCCGTTTATATATATATTCCAGGCTTGAGCCTGGAATCAATGTTTCTGAAAAAAAAGGGGAAAAACGATAACTCTGCACTACAGTACGGAGAAAAACAACAATCAATGGAAGAAGAAGATTTAGAAAAATAGAGAGCACTTGCAGCAGATTTAGAAAAAAAAAATGGGGAAAAACAATGGAAGAAGAAGAAGAAACTGTGTACCTGGCACCGGAGAAAGCGTGGGTGGGGCCTGGACTCCGACTGGGCGTGGCACCGGCGACTGGTGAGTGGCGACTGGTGGTGACTGGTGAGAGAATCAGAGCAGATCGAGATCGAGGGCGAGAGAGAGAGAGAGAGAGAGCGATAGAGAGAGAGAGAGCGATAGAGAGAGAGACAGAGCAGAGCGAGAGAGAGAGAGAGAGAGTGAGAGAGAGAGAGAGAGACAGAGCAGAGCGAGAGAGAGCAGAGAGCGAGTGATAACGAGAGTGAGAGAGAGATCGAGTGAGGGAGCGAGAGTGGGCGAGTGAGATTTGGGCGTCCGGGGGCTGCTGCAGTGGTCGTGCGCCTGGGACTGGCAGAGGTCTGGAGAGGGAGGGAGATTTGGGCGATTCACGCGGAGTGAGGCAAAAGAGGGATTGCAGAGGTCTGGAGAGGGAGGGAGATTTGGGCGATTCACGCGAGCGAGGGAGACAAAGATCGACCGAGGGCGGGAGAGGGGGTTTTGGCGCAGCAGGAGTGAGAGAAAAGAGTGAAAAGAGAGTGAGGGAAAAGAGAGGAAAAAAGGGTTTTGGCGCGGGAGAGGGGAAAAAAATGCCTTTTACCGACGTTAAAATTTCGTCTCCAAAATTCTAGAAAAACGTCGGTAAATTCCGTATTAATGTTTCAGACTTTTTTCCGACGTTTCCAAATCGTCGGTCAAAGTAATAAAACGTCGGTAGAGTTAAATTTTACCGACGTTTTTTAAGACGTCGGCAACATGTGTAAACATTTTTTCCTCTTTATACGAAAATAGTTCTCATTTTACCGACGGAAATAAAACGTCGGCATATATCAATTTTACCGACGTTTTCCCATAAAACGTCGGCGAACATCATTTTTACCGACGTCTTTAAAACGTCGGCAAAAGTTAAAAAAAAATTTTAATTTTTATGTGCTCATTTTACCGACGAAAATAAAACGTCGGCGAATATCAATTTTACCGACGTTTTACGAGAAAACGTCGGCGAATATGATTTTTACCGACGTCTTTAAAACGTCGGCAAAAGTTTAAATTTTTTTTTTACTTTTTACGTGCTCATTTTACCGACGAAAATAAAACGTCGGCGAACATCAATTTTACCGACGTTTTTCCATAAAACGTCGGAAAAAGTCATATTTTGCCGACGAATTTTTTAAACGTCGGCTAAAATCCACTATTTACCGACGAATTTAAAAAACGTCACTAAAAATATACTTTTACCGACGAATTTTAGAAAACGTCGCTAAAAAACGTCGCTAAAAGTGCAACTTCTTGTAGTGAGTAGAAAGCAAGAAGAAATAGAAACAACGCACCTCTTCCCTTGAGCGTTCTCCCTCCTTCCAGCCTCTTTCACGTTGCAGAACGAAGAGTTGAAACGTTGCAGAGAGCTACAGTTCATCGAGGGTTTATGCAAAAGGATATTCGTTGGCAATAAATTTGCGTCAGGGGCATTTTTGTCCGAGAAAATAGGTTCCGCCTCTACTTTTTCAGGAGGCATTGCCTCTAATTTCTACATGCTATTTTTGGGGCATTTCTTTTTTAGAGACTTTGCCTCTTTTCCTCTAAAATGTGTAGAGGCTCTAAATTATTGCCAAACACCTCTAAATTTCAAAATCTCTATCCGCTTTAGAGAAATAGATATTTAGAGGCAAAAAATAGATATGCCAAACAGGGGCTAAGTAGTTTTTCATTAAGAGTTTTGAGCATGAATTTGGGACTATATATTTAGTGTTACTCTCAGTTCAAAGAGATATAGATTATCTCTCAAGTTATGAATTATAAATCTAATTGAGAGAAATCTTCTCTAGAGATTTTTTTTAAAAAAGTTGTGCTGCCAAGTACTCTAGAGAGCCAAATTCTTTTGCATCTCTTGTAGAAGATAATCTTCGTATGTAGAAGACTTGAGGAGTTAAGTATTGGATTGAATCTGTGAGGCCCCCTCATTTTGAATTTGAATACTATTAATTTTGGTAATATAGCATAATTCTACTAATTAATAGGGATTAGTAAGGGTAGATAGATATTTTCCTAAGTTTTAGTCTACTTTATATGATTTAGGCCTATTTTGTATTTTATAAATCTATAGGGTGTCTTTTTATAATTTTGTAGGGTTTTAGGAGTTGAGGCCCTTACTAGTAAATAGGTTTTTATAAGGGGGGTTTTCCACACTTGAGAACATTCTAAAAGCTCTACCGAAAGACCTAAATGCCCATGTCCTTATCCACACCCCTATACAAACTAAAAGGCCCTTTTGGTAATTATCCCAAACCCTAGCCTATATAAGCTAAACTATTGTATTGGGAATTAAACCCTAAATTCGCTCTCATTTATCCCTCATTTCATAAAACCCTAGCTAAAACCCTAACCCTGGAAACCCTTGCTAAAACCCTAAGTCCAAAACCCTAATTACAAGAAGAAGAAGGAGGTCATCTTTTACTTATTGCTACTACAATTCCCTAAGAGCAACTCCAACAGATACTTCAAATTGTCATGTCAGCCTCCAACAACTCTAATTGACATATGAGATTGTCTCCAACAGATACTTCATATACTACATGGCATTTGAAGTATGTGATGGTATGCCAAATTTGGCATACCATAAAGCATACTTTAAAATTTTTTTTGAATAAAATAATGGTGAGAGCCCACTTGCATTTGAGTTTTTGGGTGCAAATCTTTCTTTTGCATAAAATAATGATCATAGGCCCACTTACATTTGCATTTGACATCTCTTTTGGAGTTGCCAAGTTACATTTGCCAAAATACATATGCCACATCAGCCTTCATTTTTTAAAAAGCATATCCAAATTTAAAGTACCTCTTGGAGATGCTCTAAGGAACCTTCTCTTGTCAATCTCTTTATCTTCTACAAACCAAGGTAAGGCTCCTTCCTTAGTTCAATTTCCATGTGATTCTCTAGGATTTTCTTTCTCTTTAGATTTCTTTTCTAAGCATTGGTTCTTCTGTGGAATGGGTGCTAGGTTTGGAAGATTGGATTGGTTTGGGTGTGAGAAGACCATTAGATGTTTAGATAGCTTGAATTGCTTTTTCTTGACTATTTTCCCTTGCAAATTCGGATTTAAGGAAAGTGCAATATACACACTTAGTATATAATGCATGTTTATTGTTTTTAATTATAAGATTTTATTCATATTACGCTAGAAATGCTTAGATTTGCCAATGAGCTTGTTTCTATGGGTCTTAGAAGGTTGATGGGTCAATGGTGATTGTGATAGATTGTTGGAGTGGGGTTCCACTCAGATCCACCCAGGGCCAGCGATGGATCAATCTGTATCAGTTTCATGGAGATGGAACCGTGAGAGGGTTGTTTGTGCATGTTAATTGTGGGACCCTGGTGGGGCCACCCGATGACTCATCCGATCCATGGATCCGAAGGAGGACCCACGGGCGACCCAGTAGATCTGAACCCGTCGAGGTGGGCCCTGTTTGGCCCACCATCCAGCGTCTGATCAGAGAGAGGGAGAGGACGTGTTTTAGGAACAAAATCAGTCTTGGCAGCAGATGGTTGTGGGACCCACTAGTTGATCTGATTGCAGATATGGTCCGTCCATCGGGCCGAAAATGGTGGGGCGATGTTAAGGATGTGGACTCATATGAGGTGGACCCCGTTTGGTCCACCATCCAAAGACCCAAAGAGGGCAGGACGGTAATGAAGAAGAAAGAGGGGTTTCCGTTTTTCGGAGACTGTGGAGCCCAGGTGAGTCACCAATGTTAATCTGGACCATACATCTTGTAGTAGGGCCCTGGCCGACCTTGATGGTGAGGTCTGATCTGGGCCTGGATCAGTGGAGTCCACGATTTTACATACTTAGCCCTAGGCGAGGAACTTGTAGTCTCTAAAGGCGCTCTGTAACTTCTGTTATAGAACATGCGATGTTGGGAAGAAGGGGTGAGTAGTCTGGTGGTCTGGGGGTGCATGGAAAAAGTGTGAGAATTTGTGTGGATGAGTGAGAAAGAGAGATTGGTAACGTGTGGGATTTTTGTGTGTGGATTAGTGAGAGATAGGATGGAGGTGACATGTGGATGAGTGACAATGGAAGAGAATGAGTGATGACATGTGGATGAGTGAAAAGGGAAAAGAATGAGTGATGACTTGGTGACCTGATGAGGATGACTTGATGACCTAGTATGTATGTTGGAATAAAAGGAGGGAAAGGAGTGGTGATGACATGGGTTGATGCAACCCATCATGTGCCTTAAGTTTGTTAAATTATTCACATTGCCCCCTTGAGTTTCTAGAATTTAGAAAATGGGCCCTTAGCCTTTAATGAACCCAAATTAGATTAGTTTCGTGGCTTATTTTAGAGAGGAAAATTATTTTGGGTAGGGGCCTATTGACCATCCAAATGGACTTCCATTAATGTGCCAAGCACGAGTCAATGGTGTGGCTCAACCTTGACTCGTGGGACCACTAAGTAGGGTCTAAGGTTTGGATTTGACATCGATTCAATCCTTAAATGTCGTCGAAAATGCCTGTAACTTCAGGAGCACCAAATACGGTATCTTTAGCATCTGAAACTTCATTTAGGGATCCAATTAACTGAAATGAACCTGGACTTGAATGTGGGCCCTTACTTAGGAGTGGACTTTGATATTCCCTTTGATTCAATTACTTGGAGTTTATTCCACTTATTATATTATTGTCACTCTTAAGTCCTTGTTCTTATTTTAAACATGTTAATTTAAATGGAAAATGAAGGACCCGAACCTACGATTACTTAGAGGTGACCTGGTGATGTAGTTTGGAGGCATTTGATCCATGTTAGTGTCTAGGCGGGTTTTCATACATCCAAAATTGTATGTGTGAACCCTAGGATGGGGAGGTAGTTGTAATTGGACTTGTAACTCATTTTGGATGAGTATGGATTGTTTGATATTGTATTGATATTAGTGATCTCTCCTAAACTATTTAGACTACGGCCATGGCTTGGTGGGCCTTAGTATGGACCCAATGATTGGTACTTGGACCTCTTAAGGATTTAATAGAACCTTGCTCGCGCAAGGCAAGCTTAGACAAACACAAACCTGTACCTTGGTTTCCTGAGTTGGCACGAACATTCACTCAGTCCTTCTAAGCTCAGTCTGTTGACTGATCATCACTGGTAGGAGCTACTTATGAGTGTTGAGTGGGCTATCATGATGAATTGTGTTTTAGACGGACAGTGTGATACCGGGTCTGGTCTCTTGAGTGATGAGTGTTTGAGATTGACGAGTGATTTGCGGGTTAGTTATCTCCAGCACTGGTGAGATTTCCCTACCACGACTGTGTTCAGTATGGGAGGGTCACGGCATAATATCCCGAGGTATCTAGCTTGTGTGAATGTGCCACATTGTATAGATAGATTGGCTTATCTTATTTTTGTGATTATAAATGTTTATCTTGCTTAATTGCTTAGCATTTGTACCTTATATATTCTTATTGATCTAATTACTGTCTCTAATCATTTGTTGCATACATCCTATGTTATTTGTATACTGTAACTTGTAAGATCATTGGATCTGACCCATTCTTGGTGCTTAGGTGTTGACCCTGATTACGAGGACGACGCGCTTGTTGAAACGCCCATAGCCGGAGACTATGAATGGGGACCAACCGACAGGAGGTCGAGCTAGAGGATGGAGCGCCTGTACCGGGGGCTTGAGTATTTTCCTTTTTTTTTTTTTTTAAGTGTCCTTATGTGGTGAGTAGGGAGTTAGTTAATTATACTTTAAGATTTACATTGGACTTCAGCCCTACTACACTTGTTATATCTCTATGATACCTTATGCTTCCGCTTTACTCTTTACACTTCCGAAAATTTTAACCATTGATTATATGCCAGTCAAAAAGTTTTAAATTGGACCTCACTGCGGACCAACGATCTTGGAAGTTCTCGAATTTTTTCGGGAAGTAGCGCGCCAACTTCAAATACCTTGACGGTTTTCTCGGTATTCGGAATTGGAGAGTTACAAAATCTGTTGCAATCAATGGTGTGAAGTCGTTGAAGCGTGAAGCGACACAAGAAAACTTCACTCCTTAGGTAAGGGATATCTAGTGAGGAAATCTGAGTTTCCTGTAATTGCGGGATTCATAGTGTTTGATTGTTGATCTAGTTCGGATCCGTGATTTTTCACCCAATTAAGGTTTTCCACGCTAAATCTGGTGTCCTTGTGGTGTGTGCTTGTGATTTTATTTCACGCTATTGGGCTGATTTATTCAGTGGACCAATCTATAGATCTCATACCCTAAACCCCTTCAATTGATATCGGAGAGGGTTGCACTAAGTTGTTGTATTTGATTCTAAGATATTTCTAGAATGTCACTCAATAGAGAAGGGACATCAACTTCTAAGCCCCCTTGGCTAGATGGTTCTAATTATGCATATCGGAAGCAAATGATGATTGGGTTCCTTAAGTCCGTTGATAATGGTGTTTGGGATATTGTTGAGGATGGCTACTCCAAACCAATAATTGTGGCTAATGGGAAAACTGTTCATAAACCTAAAGGCCAATGGACTAAGGATGAGAAGCATGCATCCAATTGTAATAATAAGGCGGTGAATGGAATATACAATGGAGTGTCTGCTCAAGAGTACTGTATGATTTCCACTTACAAAACTACAAAAGAAGAATAGGAAGTCTTACAGACAGTGTATGAGGGTACAGACACAATAAAACAATCTAAATTGTAAAGGCTGACTAAAGAATTTGAAACCATTGTGATGGAAGAAGATGAGACCTTCGATCAATGATATACTAAGCTGAATGATATTGTCAATTCTGTTTTCAATCTGGGTGAGAAAATACCAGAAAATAAGATTGTCAAGAAAATCTTGAGGCCTCTACCTTTGAGGTTCGATTCTAAAGTTGATGCTATTGAATAAAATAAGAATCTGGATATCCTTAAAGTAAATCAGCTGGTTGGAAATCTTCAGACCTTTGAAGCAAACCGTTTGGATAAAAGAAAATCTAAAGAGAAAGGTATAGCTTTGAAACCCGGTTCAGAATCAAGAAAGAGACCTAAAAAGAAAATTGAGTCTGATTCTGAGTCTGAGACTAAAGATAATATGTCTGAATGGTTTAATTACTTCAAGAAGTACATGAAGTCAAAACAGGCCAAGTGGAAGAATTCTAAATTTAAGAAGAAGGATTTTGCAAAAGAAACTAAATGTTTTGAGTGCCAAGGCTATGGTCACTATACTAATGAGTGTGCCAACAAGAAAAGGCTCTCAACACAACTTGGGATGAAGAGTCATCAGAAGAAGAAAAAAAACCTTCAGTGATACTTATGAAACTGTGAATGACAAGTTTGTGGCTTTCATAGTTAAGTCTTTGTCTAACAATGATACTGATGAAGATCATGATGATGAGATGTCAGATCAATAGAAAGATTATGAAGAGTTGTATCATACTACATTTGTTGATTCCGTCAGGATGACAAAGTATGGCAACAAGATTACTATCAAGTTTATAGGCTACTCAAGAAGAGAATTATGCATTGAAGATTGAATTAGAGCAATCACTTGAAAATGTTCATCTCTTAGAAAGTCAGAAGAACTGCATGGCTGAAAATTCGACTATTGATGGTCAGAAATTCAAGAAAGCTGAACAAGAGATCGAGACCCTGAAAATAGAGTTATAGAAGGTGAAAGATGAAAATAAAGATTTGCAAGAAAGATTGAATATTACTGTGTCTGAGCTAGAAGCAAAACATACTTCTCCAAACAAGATGAACTCTGGTTCGAAGACTCTTACAAATATCTTGTGCAGTCAGAAGTCTCTTTTTGACAGGAGCGGTCTCAGTTATGATCATGGTACATCCACTTCAAATGCTAAAGGTAAAACAATTTTTATTTCAAGTGTTGCACATGTTACTCCACATACTGCACTTTCAAAGAACGTGTCGAGTAATTTCAAGAAAAAGAATGTGTCACAAGCTGCATGCACATCCACTTGTCACCATTATGAAAAGAAAGGACACATTCATCCCTAATTTATGATACACTTACCATGACATTGTCAAATATGGATAAAGTTGATTTAGTAAAAAAATAGCTACTAAGTTTGGAGATAATTTTTTAATGTTTGAGGAACAAATTACTTAGACTACTGTTGTAGAGGAAAAATATGAATCAGATTGTTATTTGGAGAAGCCAAGGGATAAATCTACAAATTTCAATATATTGGATTGGTGGGAAGTTAATTCAGCAAAATATCCAATTACTTCAAGAATGGCTTGTGACATTTTAGCAATTCTAGTCTCTATAGTTGCTTCTGAATCGACATTTGGTATAGAAGGAAAAGTACTTGATCAGTATAGGAGTTGTTTAAAAGCTGAGACTTGTAGAAGTCTTAATTTGTGCACAAAATTGGATACGTTTACAGCAACACCCTGATAATAATGCATTTGATGATTCTTTAGATATTCTAAAAGAAAATTGATTAATTAAATAAAGAATTATTTTTATTTATGTATATGTATTATCATTTATAGAATTAATTTTATATGTTTTATTTTTTATATTATAAAGATTATCTTATCCCACCACCAACCTTTCAAAAAAAAAAAAGTTTTTTACACCGCCGTACTGCCTTTTGCATTGCATTTTCGGTCCTCAACCTAAACAATGAAGGAGGGTTAGCATTAAGTATGAAGTTGGTGGTAGCATGAGAAATACTTAATTTTTTTACCGAAAAAGAATCTTCTTTGCTTTTGGCCCTTGTCCCGGCCCTGACCCTTGTGGGTAGGGTAAGGTCCTAAAAATTATAGGTCTGCTATAAAAGTCGAGGGCTCTTGTTCGCTTACGCCGACTTATGCACGTGGGGATAGGATCAAGGCTTACCTCAGCTCGGCCTGGGCCCAACCCTTTGACATCCCTATACTTCACATCTTGCCACCAGTGTGGGATTTCTTCCTGCTTGTGCGGGCTTCCTTCACACTTCTGTGGACCTTCTTTCTGCTTGTGCTCGCTGTCTTTCCGTGTGTGCAGCATGCCTCTCTCTTGCGTCCTAGGCCCCTTGGATCGATTAAAAAATAATTTTTTTTTATCATCCATTTTACATGTATATAAATCAGATAGATTGAACTACATTTGATTTTCTTTAATGGATGACCCAACCACATTTTATTGCATCTTAAAAACACATATTTTAAAGTCAGTGTGAGTCCCAAGAATAGCTCTCATGAAGTTAATGCTCTTGTGGTTTGCAAACGGGTCCCAAGTAGCCCTGTCAATGGGACGGGACGGGCCTGGCATGGGATGTCCAATCTCGTCCCGAATATTGGACAGGCCTACTGGGAGTTGTCCAATCCAGGCCCTAAATTGAGCGGGCCTATGTCAAATCTCATTTAGTGCGGGCTCGGGTCAGGCCGGGATTGGGCTTTAGCATGATCTTGAACATAAGATCAACATTCTCTAATTATTCATACACTGTCACCAGACTTTAAACCCTCCTTTTTTTTCCAGGCTTGGGACCAGCAATACAATGCAACAAGCAACATGACGGACATGTAGCTTTGTGGGGGGTAGTAGTTCTTATTTTGGGAGATGTACTTTGCAGGTCTGACATCAACTTTCTTCTTAATTTTTCTTATTGCTAGCTCACTGATCACATCCATGAGTTGCATGCTCATAGTAAGTAATGCAAAAAAATGTATGAGTTGAGAATTAAGAGCTTCATGTCTCACTTGTTTGGACTGGTGTCACAGAGATATAAATCTAGGACTTTGGCCTTTGTTCGCCTTCTCAGGCACCTCAGTTGTTGTATTTTTCTAAAGTATTCTAAAGTTAAAAATTGTAAAATTATAAAACACGATTTTTTAAACTAAAGATTAATAAAATAACTTGCGGTTAGGCCGGGTTGGGCAAGCCCTGCCCATTCCCAGTCCCATTTTGCTGGGCTTTCAAATAATTGTCCAAACCTAGCCCGCTGGGCTCAAATTTTTTTAAACGCCCTGTGTTTTCAAGCTTAGGGCGGGCCGAGTCGGGCCGGGCCGGGCCAGGTACCCATTTCAACGGAATAAATGGACAAACCTAGTCGCAAGAATAGCTCGGTGTGAGGTGCAAACTCGCCAACCACATCTTTTCACATCTTAAAAACACACATAGTTTACCCCTTTTTATTTTCTTTTTACACTCTTGTGGCCCCCTAATTTGTAATCCGATTCTTCAACATTTTGATAAAACTAATAAACCCAAAGGTATGAAGTTAAATCCTATTTTTCTGATTTTTTTTGGCACTCATGTAGCTACAAGCAGTTGTAGCAAAGTGTCTGATTAAGGAAAAATAAAGGAATCCGTCCATATACAGCAAGAAATGTATTTTAGTGTGGCCACCAGATTCTGACATGGGGCTACAAATACTGAAAATGTGGCTATCCAGAACCAACTCTTTGTCATAATAGGCAATATAATGTTGTCCCTTATCACATGGAAGGCTCAGATTGATGATTAAGTTCAACGTTGACCAATTTTGACTAAATAAGGGTAATTTAGTAATCTCACATGAAAAAGTAATTAAAAAGATGATCTTCCCGGGATACCTGCAGTGTCATAGTTCTCTCCGATGTCTTTCTCGGATTTCTTTCTTTGCCACAAAGATCTCTTTAGATTCATGACTCTCATCTTATTTCCTCACCCCAATAAACATTTACACATTTCCATCAATGCATACTTAGCAGGTCTTGTGGATATAGAAAGATGATTAATGCTCTCTTTTTATTTAAATTTATACCTATCCAAATCTCAAAGAGAGTCTTGAAAAAAATATGAAAACACAAGATTCTTAAACTCCCTTCATCTTTTTCTCTTTAGAGAGTAGCATATTTTTAGAAGTTTCCAAGATCATACATTTGATAGAGAACCCCTTTGGTCACATTGGCAACCAAATCTTTAAGGAAAAGATTTTTCAGTTTTCCTAAAATTATAATAAATTCATGTTTGACAATTATAAATTCCTGAGGATTTGGACGAATAAAAATCTTCATTTGATAGGATTTTCAAATCCGACCACCCTCATAAGATTTGAAAATCCACACCGAACTCTAATTTTCTCATCTATATTCATCGATATGAAATCCTCAACTATACAAATCCTTAGCGAGGAATCCTTATTCCAATGCTAGTGAAGAATCATAAGATCGATGGATTCATCGCTTGTCACCAAACATGCCTTGTATATTATACTATATCCAGACACATTACACTAAATGCAAGCACAAATACAATATAGTGGACACCACCCCGTAAAGTGAATATACATCTAATGAATGAAGATGCCAATTCCAGCTGCTACTTTATCCAACAATAGCTGGGAGGATTCTAAGATAAGAGTGAGATTCCTACCAATAAAAAAAAAAAAGAAGATAAGAGTGAGATACTGAGATGATTTTCTAGATAAGCCAACACATGCATTCCTTACTTGTCCAAAGGTTTGGAAACCCTCTGATAGCGCGCGCACACACACACAAAAAAAAAAAAAAAAAAAAAAAAACGCTTCTTCTAAAGTAATTAGACTAAAAACTTATACAATGTTTTACTATTTTTAATTTTATTTTATTTTTTACAATAGTTTCTAAAAAGATAATTTTTAAATGAATCCAATATTATCTCCCACGTTTAGTGTACTGTACTTTGACCCTGTGTCCCTGCTTTTGTGTTTAATGTGCAATGCATCTGTTTTAGTGGGTTTCCTTTTCTATTTGCTGTAGCTTTTTCCCAAAGATGCCATGAAGACAGCAGTATTCTTACACACAGAAAGCAAGGCCAAAACTAGGAATTAAGACATCCAAGCTAATAATGTTATATAGCTGCTTCCACCAATTTAGCTCTCTTCTCAACCAAGTCTTCTACAACCTTCCCTACCATCACCAAAATGTCACAAACTTACTACTGACTGAGTTGAAACCCTTAGTTGGGGGCATTCTTTGGGTCCCATCTTTTACCAAGTTAATGTTATGAGTTTTCTAATGACACAGCTGATACTAAAAACAATGAATTGAAGTCACTCAGTGACCCATCCTTGAGTATTAGGAAATCCAGCTCAACAGCTGTCACATGATAGTTGTAACTATCTAGGCTCCAGCTCATCTGAATCTGTTTTTCCTATATATATATATATATATATATATATATATATATATAATGAGCCTTGATTGTAACTTGTCGTCTGTGTATGAAATGAAACAGAGAGCTATGGTTTTCTCTGCAATCCTTCTTCTTTCTTCAATGATTTCAAGGTATTAGAGCAGTTGACTAGCGTCAGAGGATCCTGATCTCCTGAAGACTCAACTACAGTCTATCAAGAAAGGATCTCAATCTATTCTGATTACGTTTAACGTATCAAACACTTGGCTGACAATCTAGCTGATGTGCTTTGCCCTCTGGATGATGAAGATCTCATCATTCATACACTTCTACCTTCTGATTATGGCCCATTCAAGACCTCCATCAGAACAAGGTCCTCTCCTATTAGCTTAGAGGAACTTCATGTCCTTCTTTTGTGTGAGGAATTGAGTCTAGAGTCATCTCAAGCTGCAGTAGCTGATTATGCTACATCTGCATTTCTCACCTCCAATGACAACTCCTCTGCTCGCTCTGCCAGTGGACAACCCAATAGAGGCACTAGTAAATCTTCCAATCGTGGTAGAGGACGATGGGGCAGAAGCACTAAAGGTCGTGGCTCCTTTTCCACTCAAACTAGCTATCAATCATCCTCAGCCAAACCTTGTTGCCAGATCTGCAACACGACAGGTCACTCGGCATTGGATTGCTATCATCGGATGGAATTCTCCTATCAAGGTTGACACCCTCCGTCACAGTTAGTTGCAATGGCTGCCTCCTTCACTCCTGATGGCGAGCAGAACTGGTTCGCAAACTCCAGCGCAACCACACATGTTACTAATGACCTACAGAACTTGTCTATTCACTCAGACTACAAAGGGAAAGACAAATTGGTTGTTGGTAATGGTCAAGGTCTCGCCATTTCTTATATTGGGAGCTCTACTGCACACACTTCATCTGGTTCTTTTAAACTGTCTAATGTGTTGCTTGTTCCACAGATTTCCTCTAACCTCCTTTCTGTGCATCAATTCTCTAAGGATAACAATTGCATTTTCATATTTGATTCATCTGGTTTCATCATACAGGACTGCCTGTCCAAGAAGATTCTTTTTCAGGGTCGCAGTGAGAATGGACTCTACCCGTTCCGCACATCATCCTCCTTTTTTCAGCCTATTGCACCTGCAGGCTTCTTTGGCGAAAGGCCCTCTACTGATGTTTGGCATAAGCACCTTGGGCATCCTTCCTCTTCTTCCTTGCAGCAGCTACTACATGACATACCAATAAGAGGCACTTCCTCTATTTCTTTTTGTGAACATTGTCAGTATGGGAAAAGTCACAAACTACAGTTTACAGCTTCAGCTACTGTTTCATCACAGCCACTTGAGATTGTTCACAGTGATGTGTGGGGGCCTTCCCCTATTTTGTCTGTAACTGGTTTTAGATATTACTTGATTTTCATTGATGACTTCTCACGCTATACATGGGTTTTTCCTTTGAAATGTAAATCGGATGTTTTCACCACCTTTTTGTCCTTCAAACTTCAAGTAGAAAAATTGCTTGCTTACTCAATTAAATGTCCTCGTACTGATGGTGGTGGTTAGTTTATGAATGCCTTGTTTCATGCTTTTTTTTTTTACTGCTAATGGGATTTTACATCAAGTGTCATGTCCTTACACCCCTGAACATAATGGATGTGCTGAAAGGAAGCATAGACATATTGTAGAAATGGGTATTACTCTTTTGTTTCAAGCTTCTATGCCTCCTAAGTACTGGGCTGATGCTTTCTCCATTGCTGTTTTTCTTATTAATCGCCTCCCTATGTGAAGGTTGCAATTCATTTCTCCTTGGGAAAAACTGTTTCATTCCAAGCCTCTTTACTCTACCTTCAAGGTGTTTGGATGTGCGTGTTATCCCTAGCTGAGACCTTATGCCTCTCACAAACTAGAACCAAGGTCTAAACGGTGTGTATTTTTGGGATATAGCCTTACTCAAAAGGGTTATAGATGTCTAGATCTTGCTACTGGTCGTCTCTATGTGTCTCGCCATGTTATTTTAAATGAAAATTCCTTCCCTTTCTCCTCTCTCTTTTCTAACTCTTCTCTTTCTTCTCAAGACCGTGTTTCAGTACTGCATTTTTGGCCCAATTCTTCACCTTCATCCTCTTCTACTCCCTTGCCTATTTCTCCACTTCCACATTCTTCTGACTCCTCTCCACCCTCATCTCTTCCAACTTTGGTTTCTTTACCTCTTACCCCTTTCACTTGTTCTCCAAATCCTTCAGTCACTGATCCAATTCCTGCTGATACAAATCCAACCAATCTCACTTCCACAGGCTCTGCCTCCCCCAGTCCCACATTGGTTCATGTTACCCCTATTACAACAACTCCTTCCTTACCATCTACTACTCATACCATGGTTACTAGATCCAAGTCAGGGATCTTTAAAAAGAATGTCTACCTCTCCACTAAACACCCTCCTCACCTTCCTTGTAATACATATTACAATGCCCATGAGCCTTCCAATTTTATAAAAGCTTCTAAATCTCATGTTTGGCACCAAGCAATGGCTGAGGAGTTTTCTGCTCTACAACGTCAGGGAACTTGGTCTCTTGTTCCTCCCTCAGTACCTGATAAACACATTGTTGGCTGCCGGTGGGTTTTTAAAATCAAACATAATCCGGATGGATCTATTGCTAGGTACAAAGCCAAGCTTGTTGCCAAGGGGTTTCATCAAGAGTTTGGGGTTGATTACACTGAGATTTTCAGCCTAGTGGTCAAGCAAGCCACTATCAGGATTGTACTGACCTTAGCTGCTCATTATCACTGGCCTCTTCATCAGTTGGATGTTATCAATGCCTTTCTCCATGTCATTCTCCAAGAGGATATCTACATGACACAGCCTCAGGGCTTTGTTGACTCTTCTTTTCCCTCCCATCTCTACAAACTCCACAAGTCGCTGTATGGGTTTAAGCAGGCACCCAGGGCTTCGTATGAGAGGTTTTCCAACTACTTATTTGGTTTGGGCTTTCAATCCACATATGCAGATCCCTCGTTGTTTATAAGGAGATTCAAGAATTCTGCCACTCTTATCTTGCTCTATGTTGATGATCTTGTCATCACTAGAAGTGACAATTGCTATCTCACCTCTCTTATCTCTCAGCTGGGCCTCTTGTTTGAGTTGAAAAATCTTGGTCAGCTTCATCATTTCTTGGGGATTGAAGTCAGCACTACCCCCACTGGTTTGTTCCTCTCCCAGACGAATTATGCTAAAGATTTACTTCTCTGGACATCTATGCTAGATTGCGAACCAGTTGGCTCTCCATGCTCCCCTAAGCAATCACCTACCTATTCTTCTTTATCTCTACTGAAGGACCCGACTATCTATCGGAGCATTGCCGGAGCTCCCCAATATCTGACATTAACACAGCCTGATTTAGCCTTTGCTGTGAATTTAGCATGCCAATACATGCACAGTCCAACCGAGGCTCAATTCGTTGCCTTAAAACGAATTCTGCGCTACATCAAAGGGACCTTGTCTTATGGCCTTCACATCAAAGATGGTCCTCTTCGTCTTATTGCCTTCTCCGATGCTGATTGGGCAGGCGATTCTGCTGGTCGTCGATCCACAACTGGGTTCTATGTCTTCTTCGGACCTACTCCGATTTTCTGGTGTGCCAAGAAGCAACATACAGTCCCCCGATCTTCCACTAAATCCGAGTATAGGTCTTTAGCTCACACTGCTGCTGAATTGTCTTGGTTGCGCATAGTATTCAAAGACGTTGGGTTCTTTCTCTTTACTCGTCCACTTATATGGTGTAATAACATTTCAGCTATTTCTCTTGCTTCGAACCCTGTCTTTCATGCCCGGACAAAACACATTGAGGTAGACTACCACTTTTTCTGTGAAAGAGTTCTTCGAAAAGATCTTGATATTCGCTTTGTTTCTACTCAAGATCAGGTGGCTGACATCTTCACTAAAGGACTCCATCCTCGGCGTTTTCAGTTTCTTCGATCCAAGCTTCTGGTGGCTGATCAACCCCTGAGCTTGAGGGGGGCTAATGACACAGCTGATACTAAAAACACTAAATTGAAGTCACTTAGTGACCCATCCTTGAGTATTAGGGAATCCAGCTCAACAGCTGTCACATGACAGTTGTAACTGTCTAGGCTCCAGCTCATCTGAATATGTTTTTCCTATATATATGTAATGAGCCTTGATTGTAACTTGTCATCTGTGTAAGAAATGAAACAGAGAGCTCTGGTTTTGTCTGAATCCTTCTTCTTTCTTCAATGATTTCATTTTCAACTAAATTAAAATAAAGTAGGAAGCTGCATCCTAAGGGGTGAGTGACAACTCTAGGAGATCTAGGAGTTTCGCGCTCATCTAGCAAGAATTTATCGTTTGACCTTCGTCCAAACAACAAAAACACCACCACCACCACCACTAAATAATAATAAGAATAATAACTGCTATTTGGATTATTGGAGCCTCAAGAATTCCCCGTTGTTGTACATTAATCGCTGGGCCTTGCTCCAAGAAGCTCCAAACCACTTTCTCATCTAAGATAGACATCCCTGGGCCGAATTGTCTAATAGAATTCATGTACTCGACCCAATATAGTTGCGAAAAGGCTTTATTGTTCACGATGTTGATGACGAACGAAAGCTTTCATTTCAACATTGACCACTAGTGCCTTTCAATCAATCTTGAGTCTCATCGGACAAAACATCGACCTATTATTATATATTAAAATAACTGATTTTTTATCATCCCAACCATAATTGACTCCTTCAATTTTGAGTTTGACCACCCTAATTAATTTTGACTCTACATGGAGCCCACATGAATTTAACTAACATTAGAGCCGACTATGAAGCTAACAACTAGTCGGATTTGGCACTAATCGTAAATACTTGAACTCACAGCCTCTTAGGGGTTTTTTCTTTTTTTTTCTCTGTCTATGAAATATAAGGATTCCAATGATTGAAACTAGTAATAGAAAAATTAAACAAGACTTTGATTTCATTTTGATCCTAACATTGCTTTTTGACTCGGAAGTTGGCTTTAGATTAGTCCATTTCTTTTCTTAGTTTTTCTTTATTTTATTATAATTATATTTTAATATTTATTATTTTCTCTCATTTTATGTATTTCATTTTAAGTTACAAAAAACCACTCTAATAGTGGGCTCAACCGGAAATGAAATTAAACATAACATAAATGTGTGTTGGTCTTTAAGCTTTAGGCAAATGTTAATAATCACAAACATCTTTTTTAATTATATCACATGTTTCCTCTTTTTAATTTCTACTTCTATATTTTGAAAATCTATGATACTAGGCATTGGAAAAAAAGCCCTTTTCGAGTTTTCGTACCTAGCTATTCTTAAATGTATAAAGAATATATTTTCCTTTGATTTTGACGACTTCTATTTTAAATTTGTATTAAAATCTTATTCACGTAAAAGCTAAGGTAAACTTTGTATTAATTATACCTTAAATCTTTAATTTATTTTATTTTCTAATTATATTTTAAGAATTTTGACCCGGCCCTATCATTACTATTAGGACGAATTTATATCCTTTTCTATGCATGTGGTCAAACAAGTCATTATATATCATAGGGGATGATTTTCAATTAATAATCTTTAAACATCACCTTTCAATTTTTACTCTCATCAGACCTCACATCAATAATCAATTTATAATTATATATTATAATAGGCCATTTTGCATTCATTATATAAAATGCTGTTGTATTCATTATATAATGTATTCATTATATAATATAAGTTTAGTCAGGATGTTTACAAGATATATGTCTGTGTCATGGCAAAAACAGGGACGGAGGAAGAGGTTACCTGAATGTTGTGGGGCCGGTTCTGCTGGTTTCTAATGGTCACCCTTGAAGATAAAGGATTGAAGATGAGGGCGGAAGAGCTTAAAATGTAGTGGGCCGCTATGGCAGTAGCTTCTCATAAACTTCCCCTTCTGTTTGTGAATATTCTTGACCTTTGTTTTGGTTAGTTTTCTCAATGAAAAACTGTTTTATACAATATACGTACTTGGATATTATAATATGAAGATTTTTATAAGAAAGTCAGGGGCGGCCCTACTTGGTCCACAATGGAGTCAATTGACCCCACTAAGATTTGAAACAATATTAAAAATTATTTTTTGAACCCACTCAATTTAAAAGTTTAAACCTTTTCAATCCAACAGCCACTTGTTGTTGTTGACATATTCTCTCTTGCAAAAGTTTTAAACCTTTTCAAGTCTTCAATTTTTTATTATCTTTTTGTCCTTCTAAGATCATAGGTTCGCAGTGAGATCCAATTTAAAACTTTTTGACCAATATATAATCAATGGTTGGATTTGCGGAAGTGTAAAGAGTAAAGCAGTAGCATTTGGTATTATAAAGGATGTATCAAATATAGCAGGGTTGAAGTCCAGCCTAAACTTCAAAGTATGATTAAGAACATATTTTAAACATAACAGACTATCTCCCTACTTACAACATAAAGACACTCAAACCTAAAAGAAATATAAACACTCAAGCCCCACTACTAGAAAAAAGGGTTTTTATATCGGCTAAAAACCGATATAAAAGACCTATTATACCGGTTTTTTAGTAAACTTCAAACCAATATAAGTACCCCCGATATAATAAACAACTATAACCGATATAATATGTGTATTATTTCATATCGGTTTTTGGACAACTGATGTCTTTTGAACCTGAAATTATAACACATATTACTGTAAAACCGATATAAAAAAAAGTGAAACCGATATAAAAAATATCTATAATATCGGTTTTCGGAGAACTGATGTGTTTTGAAACTGAAATTATAGTATACGTTACTGTAAAATCGATATAAAAATGATTTATAATATCGGTTTTTCGGAGA
This sequence comes from Cinnamomum chago, assembly GCA_038049695.1. Classification (NCBI taxonomy): domain Eukaryota; kingdom Viridiplantae; phylum Streptophyta; class Magnoliopsida; order Laurales; family Lauraceae; genus Cinnamomum; species Cinnamomum chago. Next base: position 19,148,353 of record CP142462.1, on the reverse strand, counting down.
ACTGATGTGTTTTGAAACTGAAATTATAACATACATTACTGTAAAACCGATATGAAAAAGAGTAAAACCGATATAAAAATTATTTATAATATTGATTATAAAGGACTTTGCTATATCGGTTTTTTGGAATTGTATTATATCGTTTGTTCTGTAACCGATTTAATATTATATATGCATTTTTTTTTATCAAAAGAATTTGCATTGCTGCGCGCAGTACCTATAAAACCTGCAGTACCATTGCAGTACACTGTACACCATTAAAACTTTACACTATATATACAAAGTGATCGTATATATATATATATATAACTAATTATGGAAATATTGTGTGTGTGTATATATATATATATATATATATATATATAGTATCTACATTGTCTTCCATGGGATGTACAAAAAGTTGGAACTATATATAAACAAAAAAACCAAAAGAACGTGATTTATATGGAGTATTCATGAACGTGATGGCCCACCGGCCACTACATCAGCTACTTATATAAGTGAATCGATCATATCCCTCTCATAGAAAATAAAAGAACACAACAAACACCACAATCATACCACATTAAAGCCCAGGACTCATTCTAGAAGTGCCTCAAGCATGAATTACATAAGGTGAAAGGGAAGAATGTAGACGACTGCTAAAACAACCAACAACACCAATACATTCTCAAAACTAAGGTAGCCAAATACTTGCATCATATTAATTTGATCCTGGCAAACTAAGGGGCTGATCTTCTCTCCTAACCATCGATTTATAGGCAATTAAATCATGACAGTAAATTAGGAATCCTGAGTGAAGAAATAAACTTTTCTTCATATGTCTGACACAGTTTATGTTAAATGGGTAATGTTTCTGCCATGTTGTTGATACCATTATTACCATCATAAAAACTTAAAATGATGAGAATCAAAAGAAATGCACTTTTTACTTTATAATCCATTTTTTTTTAATTAAGGAACCATGAAGTTCAATTTAGTTAAAAATGAACAAAGACAGTAGCTGGAGCTCAGCTGCTGCAAATATTGTCATTTGTGAATAAGATGAGAAGAATAATAAAGCTAATATAATTTATCAGATAGTGAGACATAGTAAATAATTCCAACCGCTACATTTTTTTAAAGTATAAATTAAAAAATTCGAAAAGATCCAAAAACAAAAGATTGATAATATGAAAAACAAATGCTCACCTTACTATAGGCAGAACTCTGACATGGGACAGAGTACAAAACCAAAAGATTCACTTTGGTTATCAGCTGAAGTTTAGAAAAAATGACGATATATATAGAACGTATAGATAAAAAGGTGAAAGAAGTAAGAATTTAAATAAATTAATATATATAAATATATATATATATAAGTTCTAAATGACCAACCTCCATCCATCTTGTTGCAGAAAACTCATTAACAGAAATTGCACGTTGGCCGTATTGTAATGGTGATAACCAGGAAGCCCATACCCACCATGGGCGGATAGTTTCTACATAAAGGAAAAAGAAGAGAAAAGGCACAATCATTAGAAGAAAGAAATGAATGGGACAAGATTTTCAATGAAGAAATCAGAATTGGTGGGTTTGCATAGTACAATAAATTTTTAAAAAAAAAAGAGAGATGCATTAACTCACATGTGAATCAGAATTGGGGTTCGCATAATACAATAATTTCCAGTCCTCAATGAGACTAGTATTTGAAATAGTAATTAACGAAAAGAAAAAGAAATGATATGCCAAATAAGATGCAACATTCATCTAACAATTGGGGAATCTGATTTCAAAGCTAACAATGTTATCATCATTAGTAAGTAGTAAGTGATAAGGAAGACCACAAGTTGGTGGACCACACAGGTCATCACATAACATGTCATCACACATCAAACATACAAGAGCAATTTGAGAAGGTTGACCAAAAAGATAAGGCAACACAACATTCCAGCACAACAGACTCAAGTATGTCCAAGCAAGGAGGAGACAAAGGGTTGCAGAGATAAAAGGCAAATAAGAAGATTGCAAACCTGAAGAGGAGAAAAATAAAATTAATAAAAATAGAGAAAAGGTTGTATCTTGTAATACCAAAATCAACTAATATAAGTTATATATCATGAGTACAGCCCAATCCATCCTAATCCATCCTGATATAGGACATTCCTAGATGGTACAACCCATGGAGAGCTCTGGTCATTAATGTATAAATCATGAGTGGAATTTTACATGATGGAAGGTGTTGTTAGGTTCAATTGGTCACTGAGAGGGAGGGGGTGAATCAGTGACTGTCTTTTCTCCACGAATTTATCTCAATTTTAATTCTGTAAATTAGAAAAAGTTGCATGTCTTCTCTGTTGTTTTTCTTTTTCACTCACTGCACGTCTTCCCTGTTCTTCTTCTTTTTTCTTAACATTCAGTTTTCAATGCACATATCTCAGATCCTAAAAAGTTGGATCTCTAGCCAATAAGAAAAGTTGCTAACAATTAAAAAGGATATGAAGAATATTTTGTTGACTTTCTTGCCAAACAAAAGACCCAATAAGAAATTTCTCGTTTGGATTGGACTGACCTACTATTTGAGTCAGATGAATCTGATGGGCCATCTTGATTACATTCCAACACATAATGGGACCCACAACATAGTACCAAGAAGAATTAATCTCGCAGTGCATAAAAACTGTAGAATTTGTCTCCAGTAGAAAATTCATAACTTCTTCTTTTGAACTCGAAACAATATGATTCTTGATCCAAATGAAAGATTTATCAGAGGGATACAACTTTTTCATGTTTTGAGATTTAACCCAGATTGAATGGAAAGTAGTGTAAAATCACCTTGAAGCTGACTGGTCACAGAAAAACAGCAACCTGAGTGAAGCAGAGTTGTCTCCAGTAGAAAATTCATAACTTCAAAACCTGAAGTCAGATCGACCTGATTCCAAAACCAAAAATCAATCTCTCTCACTGATGCACAAAAGTCATGTTGACCACTTTTTGATTCAGATGTTAGATAAGAAGATATAAGCATAACAACATGCTTAACTGACATGACTTGAATATGCAGTTGCCCAGTTTCACTTTGAATGCCTGCAACCTTCACCATACTGCCTTCAAACACCGTGCCAACATCCTAGGTTTGACAACAATTACAAACTAAAACAAAGGTCCAACAGGTGTGTGAAAAGTATTTATTCCATGATAAAAGAGCGCCAACTGAAGCCAGGGGTGCAACTGCAGCTGCAACCACCTCTAAAGTCACTCAAGAAGGAGATGCAAATACGGTACCTGTGAGGTAAAACTAGAGAATAACTAAGGATGGTTGGACATGAAACTCCAATACATGGTTGGGCAGGTTGCAATTATTTTGGACCAACACAGTAACCTATACCATTAAAGCTAAGGATGAAAATTAGCAAAGACCACAATCTGAAAAGGTCAGCCTGAACTCAGAAGTAAAACATGTTTAAAATACAATTAAAAAAACTTAAAATGCAACTCATCCGCAAGAGTTACTTAAAATGCAACTTAAAGAGCTCCAAGAGGATTACTTATTTGCCAAAACTGGTCCTGACTTCATACAACCTATATAGACTCTAGGCTTTAATCTGTGCCGAGCAAGAGTTAACACTAGCATGCCTGCATATATAAAAGATGTAAACAACAGTTATAAAACATGCATGAGAGGTACAAATCATAAGGATCCCAAAGAGACCAATCTAGCTCCAAAATTAAATTTTAAAATGAACCTATAAATCCAGCTGCAAAACTTTCTAAAAGAGTGATCATCAATATAATCACTATCCAATCTCTATAGTAGTCTTGATAAAATACCATACCCTCACCAATGCTTCTCAAAATTGCTTAGGCTTGAGCACATTGGAGATCACCCATTTTCATGCCTACTTTAATCGTGCAATACGTGTTAATGTCCAAGCTAGGTGTTGAATTTTCAAATTTTAGTTGTTGCATTTGATCTCATACCTACTCCTTGAATTGTTCTTCCTTCTATTCATAGCTGGACAGAGTTATCACCTCTACCTTCAAATTAATAAACATATCCATCAGAAGGGGGGAAAACATAGTGCTCAATTATGTATAACTGACACTTCACCCTAAAAAAATTCACTAACTGGAGTATCCTTGTGAATCAGGGGTGTAGATACTGTATTGCAAATGTATAGCAATGGTCCATCACAATTAATACCTCTTGACTCAACCGTCAATGCTAAGTTGTTCCAAACAGGGGCGCCAGAGTTTGTGGTGAAGAAGGGTGAATTATAAGCACTCGTAAAGCGGTACTGAATCAACTGAGACAGGTTGAAAAAAAAAACTCAAAACATAAAAACGCTAATGATTAACAAGTTAAACAAAACATAAAAAGGAACTGGTCCTGGCACTGCATTCAATCGATCACTCCCTTGGAAGGCCACACTCCCCACTATTGATACTAAGCCATTAAAGGCCTTCCTTTGATCCCTACAATCAGGTTGCCTTGCACCCAATTTTCTTAGAAACTTTATTTAAGGCCCATTCTCATGTTGGTAAACCAAGTGTAGCTGACTCATCATGCACTCGGATAGCTTGAGTTACTTGAAATTTATTATGACAAAGAACACATATGTAACTTTCATTCTAGTTTATGGAATTGGTTTTGCTTTCACCCACTTCCAAATAATCAACATCATGCTGACATTCTCATCTCCTCTGCATTAATCAACAGTGGCTTCACCACTTGCACAATAAACATCTTACCAGATTAATTTGGAATAAGAGCGTCATGAAAACATCAATTATCAACGTACAAGTTTATAAGCAGCTACAAATTTATAGAGTGAAAATAAACATCTTAGAAGTAGAAGGAAGAAAGAAAAATTCTTACAACATATACAGAGCCAACATTGCAAGATTTATCTAAATCTCGTGTTTAAATAGAATTATAGTTCACTAACATGATGGGTTCCATCCACGAATCAAAACATTATGAAACAAATATCTCCTGAGAATTCGAGGGACTTGTCTGTCTCCTCCTAGCAATAGTCTTTCTTTGAATTATAGCTCACAAATATGATGGGTTCCAATCCCACATATAAGTAGACTACTACAATGGCATCAACTTGGAAATGGATTTCAGTATAAAAACACGTCTCCAAAGCTGACAAACACTAACCCACTTCTCAAGAATGAAACTTTTACTAAATTTAAGCTCAACAGCCTCAATACTTGGCACTAAAACAAGGGAAAATAAATAGGGCTTATAGGATCGTAAAGAAAAGGAAATAAGAAGAACATACCTAGATGCAAAACCCTTGAAGTATTCCATTCCTCCCCTGTACAAACACCAAAATAGTAATTTTAGAGGTTTCGATCAAATGGTTATTTCAGATGACAAGGGGAAAGAAGGCATTTAAAAAGTTACAAATATTGAATTCCCGACCTATTGGGATAGAGAATCTGCTGGTCTGCTTGAGCATACCAAGAGCATGTTGGTCTGGAAGATGTGATCAATAAGCGGTCGTCCCAATTAGACACTGGTCACTTTCTTTCCCAACCACAAAATTGTGATGATAAAAAATGAGAAATTAGAGCTTGTTTACCTTGGCAGGTTCTGTGATGCTATCTTGGTCGTTGGAATTTGGGTTTTTTATAAATTGAAACTCCATATAAACATCACAACAAATCCCAATACATTGAATGGAGCCAAAGCCCTAACTTACAACATAATGAAGAAAGGAAATCAAAAGATCTAAACAATGATATGATTCAAGGACCATTCCACCAGTTCGGTGGTCCACTGGGCAAAGAGGGGGAGGAAAGAAATCAGAAAGAATGAGAGAAAGAAACAGAGAGAGAGAGTGAAATGGGTGGGTGCTCAGTGACGTTGCTGGGAAGAGTGAATGAGGAGGAAATAAAGAAAGGAAGAAAGAGAGAATAGAAAATCAAATGGGAGATGAGATGAATGAGTGGAGAAGGGAGAGGGAAATGAGAGAGGGGGATGCTGAGAGCGTGGAATGAGAAAGGGGAAAGGGAGATAAGGGAGAAGGATAAGGAAGAAAGAAAGAAGGAAGAGGAGGAGGAGGAGGAAAGGGCGGCTGCGCAGGGCAGAGGAGAGGAGAGGAACAGGGGAAGAAGAAGAGAAGAGAGCAAGAGAGAGAGAGAGAGAACCCAAGGAGAGATGGAGTGGTATGCAGGTGGGCGCAGGGCGGAACAGAGGAGGAAGCAGGGGAGAGGGAGAGGAACTGGGGAGGAAGAAGAGAAGAGAGGGAGAGAGAGAGAGAACCGAGGGAGCGAGGGAGTGGTGTGCAGGTGGGCGCTGCAGCAAGCGCAGGCGAGGGGAGACAGGGGAGGAAGAAGATGAGAGGAAGGGAGGGAGAAGAGCAAACAAAGAGGAAACAGAGTGATGGGGAACGAGGGAGAGAGAGAGAACATAGAAGAAAGAGAGAGGAGAGGGGGAATGGTGCGTGAGTGCAGGAAGAGGGAGGGGTGTACCTGGTGCAGGGGAGGGGTTCGCGGTGCGAGGAGGAAGATGAAGGCGTCCGGAGGCTGTTGTGCGCGCTTGGCGGTGCTGCTGTGGTCATCGTGCAGTGGAGGGGTCGTGTGGTGCGCTTGGAGAGGTCTGGAGAGGGAGGGAGAGATAGAGGAGATGGGCTCTGGAGAGGGCGATGGAGGCAGGAGAGAAAGAAATGAGTGAGGAGAGAGAACGAAATGAGTGAGAAGAAGGAGAGGGCGATGGAGGCGGGAGAGAAAGAAATGAGTGAGGAGAGAGAACGAAATGAGTGAGGAGAGGGAAATAAGGATTTTCGCTGGCGGGAGAGAAAGAAATGAAAGGTGAAATTTGGCTTGATCTTTGCCGGAGAAAAAAATAAAACGTCGGGAAAACCTTGACCTTTGCCGGCGGAAAAAATAAAACGTCGGGAAAACCTTGACCTTTGCCGGCGAAAAGAATAAAATGTCTGGAAAACCTTGACTTTTGCCGGTGAAAAAGGCAAATCGCCGGGAAAAACCCAATATTTTCCTGCAAAAATATGTTGCCGGGAAAATCCTAACTTTTCCCGGCGAAAAAGCTTCTTTCGCCAGGAAAGGATATACTTTCCCCGGCGTTTAATAATTGTGCCGGAAAAAAATACGAGTAAAAGTGTAAATTGTTGTAGTGGCATATTATATCGGTTTTCCTAATAACCGATATTAAGGGATTTTTAAAACCGATATAAAATCATTGCTTTTTAATAGTGTATATAATATCGGTTTCATAATAAACGATATAAAATATAGCAATTAATATCATATATTTGCTAACCGGTATTATATATAGAGATTATTATATCGGTTACTATGTAACCGATATAAAAAAAATCAAATTGTTGTAGTGGCATATTATATCGGTTTTCCTAATAACCGATATTAAGGGATTTTTAAAACTGATATAAAATCATTGCTTTTTAGTAGTGTATATAATATCAGTTTCATAATAACCGATATAAAATACAGCAATTAATATCATATATTTGCTAACCGATATTATATATAGAGATTATTATATCGGTTACTATGTAACCGATATAAAAAAAATTAACCGATATAAAAAATATTAACCGATATAAAAAACCTTGACTGAAGAAATTATATCGGTTATACGAAAAACCGATATAGGGTAGTTTTTATAACCGATATAAAATGTCCTTTTTTTAGTAGTGCCCCTGGTACTAGCTCTCCATCCTCCAGCTCGACCTCTTGGTCGGCTGATCCCCATTCGTAGTCACCAGTTATAGGCGCCTCAATGTGCGCGAGCGCACCGTCCTCATAGTCGAGGTCGAATCCTAAGCACCAATAATGGGTCAGATCTAAAGATCAGGCAAGTTACAGTATACAAATAACATATGATGTATGCATCAAAGGAATAAAGACAATAATATGATCAATAAGAATATCCAAGGTACATATGCTAGGCAATTGAGCAAGATATACACTTAAAATCAGGAAAATAAGACAGGTTATTATATTAACACAACATGACACACTCACACAAGCTGGATACCACGAGATATTATGCCCCGACCCTCCCATACTGAACATAGTCGCGGTGGGGGAATCTTACAAGTGTTGGGGTTAACTAACCCCGCAAAACACTCATCAATCTCAAACACTCATCACTCAGGAGACCGGACCCTATATCACACTGTCCATCTAAAACACAGCTTATCATAATAGCCCACTCAACACTCGTAACTAGCTCCTACCAGTGATGATCAATCAACAGGTTGAGCTTAGAACAACTGAGTGAATGCTTGTACCGACTCAAAGGAATACAGGCATAGGTTTGTGTTTGTCTAGGCTTTGCCTTACACGAGCAAGATCCTAAAAAGTCCCTAAAAGGTCCAAGTATCAATTTCAATATTATGAAACACAGTCCAAGTCCAAGTCCAATAATTGGATCTATGCAAATGCCCATCAAGCCGTGGGCTTAGTCTAAACAGTCCAGGAGATCACCAGTTTCAATCAGATATCCATCAGTCCCTTCTCATTCTCAATGAGTTACAAGTCCAATCACAACTATCTCTACATCCTAGGGTTCCACACATCCGAACTTAGGCCATAGAAGGGCCTGCCTAGACACAGACACGGGTCAAATTTCACATAACTACATCACCAGGTTGCCTCTAGGAATTCCTAGGTTCAGGTCTTTCATTTTCCATTTAATTAACAGGTACAAAGCAATGATAAGGACATAAGAGTGACAATAAACCTCTAAATTAGAAAATCAACGGATGAAATAGCAAAGTTCAATCCTAAGTAATGGTCCACATTAAGGTCCAGATCCATTTTAGTTAATTAGATCTTTAAATGAAGTTTCAGATGCCAAGGATACTGTATTTGGTGCTCTAGAAGTTACGGGCATCTTCGACGACGTTTAAGGATCAAATCGACGTCAAATCTAAATCGTAGACCCTACTTAGTGGGCCCCACGAGTCAAGGTTGAGCCACACCATTGACTCGTGCTTGGCGCATCAATGGAAGTCTCTTTGGATGGTCAATGGGCCCCATTATCGATCACAACACAAAATAAAGTCCGAACCCAAAACTAATTATCTACAATGTGGCAGGTCGGGGGCTGAAATTTGGCTTGGACTCTGGAATTTCTTGTGTACCCGGACGATCGAGTGGCCAGCCAATCAACCCAGTACACAGGTTCCCTACATCAAGCAGAATACATGCCAATTCCTAGACCTCGAGCTCCCTAGTGTATCAAATTGATCAAACCTGAACACCATCAAGTAAATGACCTTGTCCGATCGATCAGATTGAGTGCCTGATCGATCGGACTGAGTACCCCATCGATCGGATTACGTCTGACTGCAGTTAACTGAGATACGTTCTCTATTCGATCGATCGGACCTGAGTGCCCGATCGATCGGACAGCGAACTGTCACCCGAAATTTAGGTTTTCTGCAACTTCTTCCCCAAGCCATTCCATGGCTAATCCTGCAAAAATGAGCCTCCATGCTCCCCATTCATCACATGAATATCCAAAACAATAGAAACACTTCTATCATCATCCATCCAATCACCATTGGGCCATTGATCTTCCAAATGAGCAAGAAACCCATCCATCAATGGCCAAAACCCATAGAAACAAGCTTATAGGTAAATCTAAGCATCCTAACATCATATAAATGAAATTTCATGGTTCAAAAACAGTAAACCCACATTCTATGCTAAGTAAGTATATTTACCAATCCAATCTACAGCTCTTAATACCCAATTCACAAGAGAACCAAGGCTTAGAAAGGAAATCCTAGAGAGAAAGAGGGAATTGAGTGGAAATTGAACTAGGGAAAGTGATAGAGGAATCTACCTTGATTTGTAGAAGAAGTAGAGATTGACAAGAGAGAGCCCTTTGGAGATTGTAGTAGGTGAAATTGGGGGTGGCTCCTTGTGGCTAGGGTTTTGGAATTAGGGTTTTAGCTAGGGTTCTTAGGGTTAGGTTTTTATGAAATAAGAGGCAAATGAAAGATAAATGAGAGTGGATTTAGGGTTCTATTCCCAATAAAATAGTTTAGCTAATATAAGCTAGGGTTGGGATGATTACCAAAAGGGCCTTTTAGTTTGTATAGGGATGTGGATAAGGACATGGGCAAAAAGAGTCTTTTGGTAGAGGTTCTAAAATGTTCTAAAATGTGGAAAACCTCTCCTATAAAATCTTATTTACTAGTAAGGGCCTCAACACCTAAAACCCTATAGAAATTATAAAAGACACCCTATAGATTCTATAAAATACAAAATGGGCCTAAATCCTATAAAATAGGCTAAAACTTTGGAAATATCTATCTACCCTTACTAATCCCTATTAATTGGTACAATTATGCTACTAATATCATAATTAATAATATTCAAATTCAAAATGAGGGCCCACCAAGGGCGGGGCCTCACAAAATGCATGTGCATATGAAAGTTTTGGGGGGCTATCGGAATGGATTACCAATTCTAATTTAACCAATCAATTCGGCGGAAATAACCAATCATACAATATAGAACTACCTATCTACCAATCACACACCACAAGAAGGCAGACACAATTTTTAATGTAGAAACCCTATCTAGGGAGAAAAATCATGAACTAGAAATTAAAAGTTCACGAACAGTTACAAGATATAATCATAAGCTCATTTACCTCAGTTTGTACCTGACCTAAGGACTGTAGTTGTTCTTGCAAATAATCCATTGACACGACATCCACTGTGCCCCGTTCTCCTTATTTGATTTCCTCGCACTTTGCCAGTCAAGATGAACTATCGTCTACAAAAAAAGTAGAATCAACAATGATCTTCTAGAGCAGCCATTCAGAACGATCTTTCAATGGCTCTAGAGAATAATCTCTCTCTAAAATATCTCTGACTCAGATTAATGAGAGTGGTGACTTTTAGGGTTGAGACCAACACCCTATATAGCTTCAAATTCATGCCTTAGACTTAGTGTACAAATAGGACTCAAATTGGGAAACATAGTCTCAAAAGGAAACTATTTCGGATCAAAATAAGAGGCTTTCCCGAATCTGTGCACCTGTCTGATCGATCGGACAGTGCATCCAATTGATCAAACTGCCCATTTAACCGAGGTGCACTTTCAGTCCGATGGATTTTGCCTGATCTTCTTTTTTCTTCTAATATTTGCTTCAGTTCTTACGGCGACATAACCACAGTCCATTCTAAAATAAAATTGAAAATACAACTCAATGGACCCAGAGTTTTGTCCAACCCATGAATTAGCCAACATAAAAATACTAACAGCATATTCAATATTTCTTTTGCCCTTAGACTTGTCCATCCATAGCTATTAGTAGTTTGTGTATTTGAATTTTCTTTTTGGATTAAGAACTATTAGTAATAATGTATTAAAAATTTTATTTATTTTTGTTTGAGAGTTCAATATTATCTTTGTCGGATTCTCGAAAATAGATTATTTGAGAATTTTATATTATGTTTGTCGAATTATCAAAAGTAGATGACAGAAGTTGATAAAGGATAAAATAAATTTATTAGATTTGTGGAAGACATGTCTTTTGTTGACCCTACTTATTCGAATTCCTAGAGCCTGTAAGTCCTGGGGATCCGAACCCTAGAGGGGGGGTGAATAGGGTGAGCTCCAATTATGACCAATTTTAATCAATTTTAAATTCTTTAAAACAAACTAGTCACATGTGATGATTAATCATACAAGATGCGGAAGCTAACAAAATAATCACCACAAAGCAATCACCATCACACAAGTATTTATAGTGGTTCAGCCTCAATGCCTACATCCACTACCGGCTTGTGATCCAACACCCCACTGGATTTCCACTATTTATGCTTTTCAATAGGCTAAGCAATAACCTTTACAATATGCTTTCCAAGGCTAAGCAATAACCTTACAATGATGTTTTTCAAGGCTTAACATCAACCTATACATTATGCTTTTATAGGCTAAGCAATAACCTCTTCAACCACAAGGTTGGTTATCTCACTAATTTAGTGTCTAAATTACACTTGATGGAGATTCAATTTAGCTCATTACAATGCCTCTTAAATAGGCGGATATGGAAGTGAAAATCTAATACACACTCACACTATGAATGCAAAGATGAAAGTACATGAAGTGTGTGTGTGGTCCTCAATCATTTTGAAAATGAAAGCTCATAAATGTATGCTTAAGGCTTTTGAAAGTTTTAGCTCAAAAACATTTATGATTGAGGAAATGCTAATCACATGTTAAAAGTAACAACTTGTTAATGAGATCAAAGATTTACAAGTTGTATGAAATGAATTAGCTCAAAACATAAAAATAGATTTGATTGAAAAGAGGGGACAAATCATATGTAATTATAAATACAACTTGAATATGATATACCTATCAAAGTAAGGCAAGTTGTGAAACTTTAAAACAATAATACACATATGATTTGTAAAGATGTTGAATCCAAAACATAAGATACATTTGAAAGAGATTTTCTTATGATGGAAAAACAACACACAAAGATTCAACCAAGTATATGAATCATGTTACATATTTCATTAACATGATCTACTTAGATTTACCAAAGATAAAGTACTACTTGGATTGAATCATATGGTGATGCATCCAAAACAATAGATCTATTCAAAGTATAAGACATGCTAAGGATACAACACATCATAGGTTAACATGCTACTAAGATTTATCAAAGATAAAACAAAACATGAAAACATATGATTTGTAAAGAGGTTGAGTCCAAAACATAAGATAGTTTTGAAAGTGATTTTCTTATGATGGAAAACAACAACCAAAGATTCAATCAAGTATAGGAATCATGTTACATATAATTTCAAAGGTTTTTCCATTAACATGATCTACTTAGATCTACCAAATAAAGTACTAGAATTGAATCATATGGTGTTGTATCCAAAACAATAAATCAACTCAAAACATAAAACATGTTAAGGACACAACACAAACATAGTTTAACATGCTAGAAATGATTTACCAAAAATAAAACAAAGCATGAAAATATATGATTAAGGAAAATAAAGCCTACTTGGAGATTTAACTTCATTAATCCAAGCTTTAGCTTTCCTAATGATCCCCTTCATCCCTTAGTTCATTTCCCTTGAATATGCCTCAAAACCCCTCAAGGAGGGCCTTAAAATTCCCAACTTTTGGCAAAGGAAAGAACTCATTTTATAGCCCAAATTGCCCAACGGCTAGTCCTCGGTCGACCTGCAAAGAGGTCTCGGTCGACCGGGAAGGCACAACGGTCATATTTTTGACCGTTGGCAGGTTTCAGCTCAGAACCTGCACACTCGACCAACAGTGTTCCCGGTCGACCGGCGACACTGCCAGGGCCCCAAATTCCAGTTTTGCAATTTTCAAAGATTTTCTTTGTGGAACTTTTTGGGCCATATAATCAAGCTTTAAAACATGTTTTAAATCATTCTAAGGGTTTTAAAACATGAAACACACAAAGCCTAAAAATGATTCAAAACTTTAAAACAAAGGCTAGCTTGATTTCTAAAACTTTATTCAAAAACAAATGCATCCAAGTTTTAAAAGCAAATCATGCATAAATCAAAACTTTTACAACTCTAAAAAAACAATGCATGAATAAAACAAGATTTCAAGTTTATTTAAAACAATACAAGTGTGTGTAAATCAAATGATGCTAGAATGATAATGCATCCATCAAATTGCAATCTACAAAATTCCTAACAGAGCCGCCCGGGAAGTAAGTAATATAATGTATGATACTTTCTAGGGGATTTGACAATTCAATACCCCTTAGACACCCAATCCCCAAATTTTGTACCAGAGTCAAACGACTCTGGTGACATTTAGTGACTTTTAGTCATGAATTTGGAGATTGAGTGTCTAAAGGGCATTGAATTGTCAAATCCCCTACTTTCTAAGCTATCTATTTTTTGGTGTGTGTAGAATATATTTTAAAGTAGAAGATATTATAGCAAAATCTTTAGAAATATATGATTTCTAAACACCCCTAAATCTTAAACTCGTGAGTGTTATGTGTTGAATTTTCGAATTATATTTGGAGCTCCTGGGTATCATGTCTCGAAGTGGCGAAAGAAAACTGAATGGCAATTTGGTCCTAGAAAAAATAAAGTCAAGATGCTTTTTAGTGTTACAGGTATGTGAGGATGTTTTTTTGGCGGTATAGAGACATTTTGGTAAAAAGCCCCTTTTGAAATCTTTTCAAGAAAAAAAAAAAAAAAAAAAAGGAAGATGTGAGAGAGAGAGGATGGAAAAGGAAAGAAAAGATGAACCAAAAGAGGAGGATTTGAGTGACGAACTAATTGCAATCAAATCTGCTCAGATTTGGAAACACTAGAAAATAAATGAAAGGAACGAGAGAGAGAGAGAGAGAGAGAGAGAGAGAGAGAGAGAGAGAGAGATTATATGCCTATAAGAACTATCCTTCAGGAAAATCCACAACAATGGATTAGGCAGAAACCAATCTAAAAAAAAAAAAGAAAAAATTCAACGTCTGCTTCTTTCTAGCTTCAGTCCATCCCATCAGAACTACTTGGGAGATTCTGGGAAAATGGCTGAGAAGAAACCAGAAAATACTTATAAATCTGTTACTACTTCTCCCTCCCATCCGCCCAAGGCAGCTTCCTCTTCTACCATGAAACCTGCAAATGAAATGGATCTTCCGAGTGCAGAGAAGAAGAAGATGAACAAGTACGTGTTTGCTTGTAGTTTGGTCGCCTCCATGAATTCTATTCTCTCGGGTTATGGTGAGTTTTTCGGTTCTTCATCTTATCATTTCCACACAGAAGAAGCAGAAGAAACTGAGTTCTTTTTCCTTTCATTATTTGGGTTGTTTTTTTAAATGCTTTTGCTGTGTAGGTACAGACAACCACACACACTGCCCAATGGCTCTTTTTTGGAGTTCTGATTTTTTATTTTTGTTCTTTTCTCATTTGCCTTAGGAACTACTTTTTCTTCTTTTTTTGAAAAAAAAAAAGAATCTGTGGACGGTCTACAGTTATTTGTATTAAAAAAAATATATTTTTCAGACTTTTTTCAGGAACTGTTGATAGTCTAAAATTATTTTTGTTAACTCTATCACTCATGAGAATACTTCTTTTTTATTTTTTTTTCTTTTTTGCCTTTTTTTTTTCTTATTTGGGGTTAAGAACTACTGTATTATTTTTATTTAAAAATAAAAAAGAAATCTGTGGACAGTCAATAATTATTTGTGTTCCTCAACTCTGCTCCTTCATAGAAATGCTTCTTTTTAAGATCTTTTTTCTTTTTTTACTTCTCTGATCTGTTCTTTTTCATTTCTTCTTACTTTGGTTTTGTATAATGTGAAGCTCTTTATTTGTTTCATATTCTAATAATTTATTTTTCTGCATATTGACTTCTGCAATTGTATTGAGTAGCATTTTCTTTCTTTCTTAATTTCTTTCTTCTCTTATGCTTGTGATTTTAATGTGTCTCACTTGTGCAATTAAGAGGATTCTTCACTGTCCAGAGTATTTTTTCTATGTATGGGAAAACCTCTCTAAAGAGAGGAAAGTTTATTGATATATACAGAAAAGTGGGACGAGGGAAAGATAGAAGAATTTTCCTCTCTAGCAGAATTTCTTGTTATGCCAGCATATCCTAACCATTTTAATAAATCTTAGTGAAGTTGCAGTTTGTTATTTTTTTATTTTTATTTTTTGTTAACACACACTCTATATACAATATTTCTCTATATGTATCAGATACTGCTGTAATGAGTGGAGCTATATTATACATCCAAGATTATATGAAGATCAGTGACACACAGTCAGAAATCTTAATGGGAAGTATCAACATCTACTGCCTAATCGGGTCGACAGTCGCCGGCCGAATCTCCGATTGGCTTGGTCGGCTACGCACAATCTTTATCGCTGCTGTAATCTTCTTTGTGGGCGCATTGCTGATGGCAATTGCAACCAATTACTGGGTTCTCATGGCCGGAAGGTTCATTGCAGGGATTGGTGTAGGTTTTGCCTTTACGATTGCATCAGTCTACACTGCAGAGGTCGCACCCGCCACCACCCGAGGATTCTTCACCTCATTTCCTGAGATTTTCGTGAACGCAGGAGTCCTGCTTGGATACATCTCAAACTTCGCCTTAGCTCCCCTGCCCATTCATATCAATTGGAGACTTATGCTGGGGCTTGGAACGTTACCGGCAGTATTCTTAGGCATCGCTGTTCTTTTCCTGCCTGAATCGCCGCGGTGGCTAGTTATGCAAGGCCAGCTTGGGGAGGCCAGAAAGGTACTTGAAAAAACCTCAGATAGCAGTGAAGAGGCTGAAATGAGGCTAGCTGAGATCAAAGAGGCCACTGGAATCCCTGAACGCTGCAATGATGATGTCATCCAAGTGCCCAAGGGACGGAGTAGTGGTCAAGGTGTATGGAAGGAGATAATTAGGCCAACCCCAGTTGTCCGCAGGATACTCATCGCCTCAATTGGGATCTTCTTTTTCCAGCAAGCTTCTGGCATAGATGCAGTTGTCCTCTACAGCCCAAGTATCTTCAAGAAGGCAGGAATCAAGTCGAGAAGTAGCCTTCTTGGCGCAACCATGGCGGTCGGATTCTCAAAAACTATATTTGTGCTAGTGTCGACCTATCTAGTCGACAGGTTCGGAAGGCGTCCACTGCTTCTAATTAGCACCATGGGCATGATTTTCTCGCATGTGGTATTAGCAACTGGATTGACCATCATCGACCATAACCCCGATAAGAAGCTGACTGGGGTGCTCGCACTCTGTATCGCCATGTTGTTAACCTTGGTTGCATTCTTCTCATCTGGGCTTGGACCAATCACATGGGTGTACAGCTCAGAGATCATCCCATTGAGGCTTCGTGCGCAGGGATTAAGCTTGGGTGTAGCAACCAACCGTGTTATGAGCGGCATCATTGGAATGACATTCATCTCTTTGTACAAGGCAATGACAATTGGCGGCGTCTTCTATCTATTCGCCGGTATCACAACAGTGTCAGCGGTCTTCTTCTATATTTTCTTGCCTGAGAGTCGGGGCAAAACCCTTGAAGAGTTGGAGACCCTCTTTGAAAAACCAAAGCCTCATGCACCACTTCACTCAGAAAATAAATAAAGCCCCTCAGCGGTATGAGGGCCCGATTATGATTCTAAGTTAGTTGTAGAAATGTTGAGCAAATCAAACCCACAGATTGTGGCGATATTCACTGTTCGATTGAGGTGATCTTGAGGACATGATTATCTCACATTTTCTCTCATATCTCTGTCTAACAGTGGATATGCTCTGTCTTATGTGCGTTTGTTGCTAGAGAAGAGTCCCAACTCTGGATTTTCTTTAGTATAAGTTGGGATGTTCTGCATTTTATATTATTTACCTAGAATAAATTCCCTATTGTGACAAAAGCTCATGGCACAATAGCGGGTGCTCACAGCGCAACCTTGTGGTGTGGGTTCAAGTCGTGTTTATCAATCAAAAACTTGTCGATCCATTGTGATGATGTAGTGATATTGACTCTTCACTTGAATGGATCTTAACGTTGTGCTTATTTTATATTTTGTCTTCGATTATGTGTGATGAATCTGGTGGAAATGCTATCAATTGTGTTTGTTTAATTGTATAGTTTCTTCAACAAATTCCTTACAGGGGTGTTTGATACTTTCATGTAATTTACATATAAATGTGAAGTTGTTAGGGATGACTAAAAGGCAAAAGATTACACGCAATTGGGTAGTGGCTAATAGTATAAATTCTACTGGATATGAGAAAATTTAATTTATGGTCTTCACTTTGACTGGCCGCCTCAACCATAACCCCTGCTTTATTGATTGCTCTTGCAAAAACATATCATAAAGATGCATCATCATATTTGTAATCAATTGAATATGCAATTCTTAAAATGAATTTTTCCTAGAGATTCCTCCCAATTCTTGGCTACTGAATTTCATGGGCGATTTAGATTAATATTTAGGAATAGATACTTTTTTTTCCATTTAGAAAAACGAGAGTAAAATAGATATAACCCCTCTTTCTCTAGTTTTAGGTATTGTTTGTTTGCTTATAATACATGGGAATTGAATAATTATGAATTCATGGTCAAATGAGCTCCACGAAAGGATTGCTAAAGAGGAGAGGATGGAAGGAATTGTAGTGAGAGTTGAAGGATATAACAAAGCAATGTAGATGGACTTTGACTTTCAAAAGATTTGAATTACTAGGTGATGGCTGGGTATTCCCTTTCATTTAGATGAACGGGGAGGCTATTTGATGGCTACTGCGTTTTTATCCAGTTTAAAAACAGAGTGAACATTTACATCTTTGAATCAAGACATACTCTCAGCAGATCTATTCACATCTACTCAAAATACAGTCATGAAAAATAATAAAACTCTAAATGATTAAAACCCTCTTATTTATTCATTTTCTTCTAAATAACTATCAAGAAAAAGTATTGGATTTATGCTATCAAAAACATAAGTATTGCATTTATAGAGTTTTATAAGATGATACATTGAGTGCAAACACTTGTCAAATATTGACCAATACAATACAGACCGAATCCAGGAACAAATACTATCACTGAATTAAGACATGCATTATCATCCTTTAATTGTTGGAAGGATATATATCTTTATCCCTTTATTGTCGGCAGGACATAAAGCGTGAATTCTGTATCTGAGGAGATCTCAATAGAAGTCTAGAAATGTTAACACATACAATTGTTACTTTTACGTTTTTTCTATATTTTATTTTTATTTTAATGTTTAATTTAGTTGAATATATAATGTTTTTCTATAAAAATATTATCACTCTGTCAGTTTAAATGGATCTGTTTTCAACCCGAGTTTTGGCCTGTGATAGTTGTTTCCTATAGTGGGCTTTCCTTTTTCTTCTGGTGCTGTTTCTTTTTGTGAAGATGTTGTGAGGATAGCAATCTTTTTACACCATAGATAGCAATGGAAGGATTAGGAAATAAAACACCTAATGCTGTGAAGAGAGCAATCTTTTTACACCGTATATAGCAATGGCAGGTAATGTTACACCCCAACCCAAATTAATCATATTTAGTGCTAATTAATTATATTTTAGTTAATTTAATTATATTTAGTTATTAATTATAGTAATTAGTCCTTATAGGTTAAGTTAGTTGAGTCTTGAGTCTTAGATAGATGAGTTGAAACCGATTTGACTCGGTTGGGTCGAGGGCTTTTATGTAATTATCGATTTTCTCATTTTACATCATTTGCACATCATCACGGCATCATTACGTGTATCTCGTCAAGTGTGTCGATTTTCATATTAAACTCTACTTCATTTGAGCTATCATTGACTAAGTGGGCCACCATTTGATCCATTATGAAAATACTAGAAATTGGAGGGACTTTCTTATAAAATGGGAGCCTTATCTCTTAAAACTCATTCAACACCCGTTCCAATTGACCCATCTCCTTTTGTTGGCTACAAAGGAGCTCCTTTTGTTGGCTACAAAGGAGCTCCTTTTCTTCTCTTTTCCTTCATTCCTCCTCTCTTTTCCAATCATCAAGAGGACTTGTGACATGTGCATTTGGAAGCAAGCATGGTTTAAAATCTCGGTTGATACCAATTCATATCGGCTGATATGAACCAGTATCGACCCATACCGCGGCGATATTTTGCTACGATACCAAGTCAAGCCAATCTCGGCCGATATGGTCAAAATAACGGTTTAACCGATATCTCGGCCGAGATGGAGTAATGGTCAAAAAGCCTAATTTTTTGTAACTTTTTCCCTATTTTCCCATTTTCTTCTCCTCTCCCCTCATCTCCTTAGAGCAACCATGCCTCCATATCTCATTCTCTTACATATTTCCAAATTCCAACACTATTTCTTGAAGATATCATTTTATTTAGTAAAAGAAAATTAACTTAACTCCCTTATTTTTACTATTATGTGTTTTTTATTTTTTATTTCTAGATAAAGCATATAAATGAATCAAAAGATCATTGCCATATCCTTTTTGGATTTGTGTTGTGTTCTTCACTTAGATCTACACAATTTAATTTCATGCTAGATCTACTTATTTGGGTGTAGAAAAATGGTTTTTTTTAAATATTCTACTTTTTTAAAAAAATTTGTTGGAGTATTTGTGATGCTAAATAGTAAATACTAATAGCTTATTAATAGTGTATAGATAATTGTTATGTTATCTTTATTTTCTTATATTTTACACTAATAAATTGACAATGAGCCAAAATAATAGTTGGATTATATGAAATACTGAAGAAGATAGCGAATTGGGACACAAACATGACACATAACTTAAGGTGACCAATATTTTGATTTATTGTTCTTACTAATGGAAAAAATATTATTTTCTAGCACTTTTTAATATTCTGGATTTTTTGGATATTTTTGCGAATTTTTTTGGATTAAAAAACATTCACACCGCGATGACCGTGACAGACCGATAACCGCTACCGATACCGATATCATATCGGTTTTTTTCCTAGCCAATACCACGATTTTAAACCATAGAAGCAAGGCTTGGAGCCACCTTCATCTTCTTCATCCTCTTCTACTCTTTGTTGACAAGACCCATCTCCACCATCTCCAATTCTCTCCAAATCCGGATTTCTTGTCATGGTGTGAGCCAAACCCTCTTTTTTTTTCTTTTTTTTTTATTTATATTTTTGAGTTACATTAGAGTCAAGAGGCTCTTGGTTAATCATGCATGCATACTCATTACCATTTTCCATGTGTATTTGTGATTAGGATTTGATATTTGGGGGTTTAGGTTCTTTTGAGCAAAGTTTGTGAAGAGAGAGCTTCGAAAGCTTTGATTTAAGGCAAGTATAAGTTTAATTTTGACTTATATAGTGTCTATTCAATTATTGATTTAGAAATTTTAATTCCTTGATAAATCTATTTCTTTAATGGAATGCATGATTGGTATTAGTTTCATTGATTTGATTTGATGGAGATGAATGGAGGAGTTACATGTTATAAATGGGAGCAAGGTGGCTCATTAGTGCATGTGTTATGTTAGAAGAAGTGTGAGAATGGAAGGAGAGGAAGAACACATGGAATTTCGGAATCAGGAATTATGGAGCGTCCGCTCGAGCGGACAGAGGACCGCTCGGGCGAACTGCTCTCTGGAAGGGTTCGCTCGAGCGACCACCTTTCTGGAAGGGTCCGCTCAAGTGAATATGGAACCGCTCCAGTGATAACCTGTCTGGAAGGATCTGCTCGAGCGGATCGAACCTGAAGTTGGAGGCCGGGTTCTTTTTGACCCAATTTAAGGGTGAATTACCCGCCCCTAACCTATAATAACCCTCCATAATCCTCTCTAATAGATAATTACTAGCAACAGCCAGTGCTATGCACGGACCACAGTACCACTAAATGCATAGATTCATACGTACTATTTTTATTAAAGAATTTATTTAGTAAACAGTTGAGTCATTTTTTTGTTGCTAATTTGATTTTTATGTGTTTTTCCAGATGTTTTATTATTTAGGCGAGTTGTAAATGGAGCTTGCTGAAGCTTGGGTAGGTGTTA
The DNA here is from genome assembly GCA_038049695.1 of Cinnamomum chago. Lineage (NCBI taxonomy): Eukaryota > Viridiplantae > Streptophyta > Magnoliopsida > Laurales > Lauraceae > Cinnamomum > Cinnamomum chago. Next base: position 19,126,834 of record CP142462.1, on the reverse strand, counting down.
AAAAATTAAATAAAAGACATATTAACAATAAAACAACATAATAAAGCAAGTAAATGTAATTTTACTAACACTGGGTTCACAATATACACATTAGTACGAATTATACAAATGAGAAGGCACCGAATTCAAATTTTGAAACGTTTATGTTAACCTCTAGAAATCCAAAATATTTACAAATTATAACACAGACAATATCAAACAAACTATTCATGCCGAGTAATTGTAACTCCATCTTTCAAGTGCTTTGTGGTGGACCTGTAGGCATATAAAAACCCGTTTAATAATTTAATAATAAATTAAATATTATGTTAATGGAAAATATTCAATTGCAACTATCTCAGTAATCATCATAAGAGGACATTTTTACCTAAAATATGGAGATCTACTTTCATACGGTGTTGTTGTTGTTCAGTCCATCCTCTAAATTTTCTAAAGCCTTCACAGTTGTAAGGTCTAACTCGATTTCTTCCAACATTTCCCCTAATTCCCTCATGTTTACGAAATTAGTCTTCAACTTAGAATGGATGTCTTGTACCGGCCAAGGAGGTGGTAGAGTGTTTACTATGGAACGTACCAGATCTGCAATATTCGGTTCAAATCCTCTTCTTTTGAGATCGTAGAACAACTGTTCATTGTTCAGCAAATGTTCCCTAACCCATGTCCCTTCAACCATTTCCTCTTTCCTGACCTGTATTCATGAGGGCTTAATATATTTTCCAAATGATTGTAATAGGTTGGCAAATTCCACTGCATGCCACGGTCGCTAAATTTCAAATATCCTCCTTATTGCAGCATCCTAGGCTGATGGCAATGTCTTAGCAATTTTTATCATTATATAGCTTTCAGGGATGACATTTTCATACACTCTCAGCCACCGGGCTAGTTGTATTTTGCATGAGCCATGCTTTACTATTGGGGTGTCATGCTCAAATGGTTTATGTTTGAACTCATCTGTCCACTCCCTAACACGTAGAGAGTCATTGCCACGACAATATTTGAGAGGTGTACCCATCTTATCTGGTTTAGATTTGAAGAATTAATTTATAAATTGTCATTTAAATGAAAGCAACAATAGTTCAACCAAATTAGTAATAACATAGTAAGCAAGTTATTAACTTGGCACACATTATAAAATACATGTAAAATAAACATAACGACACATAAGCAACCGCGGTTATTAACTATTGGGGTGGGCCACCCGATAACCCATCTGATCTGTGGATCTGAAGGAGGACCAACGGGCAACCCAGTAGGTGGTGGACCCGTGCGAGGTGGGTCTTGTTTGGCCCACCATCCAGCGTGTGATCAGAGAGAGGGAGAGGACGTGTTTTAGGAACAAAATCAGTTTTGCAGCAGATTGTTGTGGGACCCACTAGTTGATCCGATCATCGACCTGGTCGAGGACCCACGTTGTTTGTTTATTCGGATTTGAATTTATTTGGGTGTTTGGTTTTGATTATTCAAGGGTGTTTGGTTAGGAGGATTCAGTGAGGGCTTGATTTTCTTTCGTTGATACCAGGACCTAGGTGGGCCACCCAATGACCCATCTGATCCATCGATCCGAATGAGGACCCACAGGCAACCCAGTAGGTGATGGACCCACGCGAGGTGGGCCCTGTTTGGCCCACCATCCAGCGTCTTATCAAAGAGAGGGAGAGGACGTGTTTTAGGTTTGAATTTATTTGGGTGTTTAGTTCTGATTATTCCAGGGTGTTTGGTTGGGAGGATTCAGTGAGGGCTTGCTTTTCTTGCGTTGATACCAAGACCAAAGTGGGCCACTCTATGACCAATCTGATCCGTGGATCCGAAGGAGGACCCACGGGCGATCCAGTATGTGGTGGACCCGTGAGGTGGGCCCTGTTTGGCCCGCCATCCAGCGCCTGATCAGAGAGAGGGAGAGGGTGTGTTTTAGGTTTACATTTATTTGGGTGTTTGGTTTTGATTATTCTAGGGTGTTTTGGTTGGGAGGATTTGGTGAGGGCTTGATTTTCTTGCGTTGATACCGGGACCCAGGTGGGCCACCCGATGACCCATCAGATCCGTGGATTTGAAGGAGGACCCACAAGCAATCTGGTCCAACCACCACTCGATTCATAATTTCACATTCTCGTTCATAGTGCCTGTGACCTCAACCTAAAGCATGGAGAAACAGTTTGGAATAGATAAACTGAACACAAAAAAATCCCAACCCCTTTCCATATCCCAAATGGTCTCCTTAGCAAAATCACGTTCTACAGAACCCATGGCTTCAGTTAGACATAAAGATGGAGGAAACAAGTATTAAATACAATGAACGTACTGAATATATTATAGAATGACAGAAGTCTTCTCTCTTGCAAAGCCCAAATAGATGATGTGCAGAGAGCCAACCCTTGAAGTGTAGCAACGAAGAAAGTTATATCCTGCAAAATTATAGACCAAAACTAAACAAAGCAAGCAATTAAGAAGTGGGAATTTGTTTTTAGGAGGTTATGGGTTTCAGTTATTGTAAAGAGAGGATAGTGGATAGAGAGGGGAGTGGAGGGTGGAATGAGGTGTTGACACCTTTATTCAGGTTTTCTAAAGAATGATGATTCTTAAAATGGAGGCCTGTAGTCAAATGAGGAAAAAACATTCCCTTAGAGATATAGACTAGCAACACCCTGTGCTATGCACGAACCACAGAACCACTAAATGCACAGACTCATACGTATTATTTTTATTAAATAATTTAATTAGTAAACAGTTGAGTCATTTTTTTGTTGCTAATTTGATTTTTAGCATGAAGTGTGAGGATGTGATTTTTCTTAGAGCCTTGATGGTCTGATGATATAGTTAATTGTAGACCTGGAAAAAAAATCAACGCCTCATCAAGAACATGTCAAAAACATTACTGACATGGAGTTCGACTCTTTTATTTTTCCAACCCATCAAGTTTAGATGGAGGTGCAAAAAACCTGAATGTTTTATTTTTCCCTTCTTAACATGCCCTCTCCCTGATCAAGGTGCTGGATGGCCCGGGCCTTTTAATTAAATGTGAATGTTTGATTAAAGATAATAAAAAAACATAGTCCCCTGATCAGATCGCCCATTGGGTCCCACAGTCCAAGACACCCAAACAATTTTTTATTTTTCAAACATGCCCTCTCCCTGATCAAGGTGCTAGATGGCCCACGCCTCCACGCCTAACAAATCCAGCCCCCTCATCCGGAGTTACATCTGGGTGGCAAGATATTGGGTTCCACTGGGCCCCGATCACAGATTGGCCCATTTGAAGCTGTTAAATTGTATAGACTCAATCCATCAGTTGATGTAATAAATTGATTAATTTCTTTATTTATCAATAAAATCATGCTTTCTTTTCATGAGATGAATGGTGTTTTTATTACTTTATGCACATAACTAATACATATGACATGATGGTTCATGAGTTGAACCGGGTCCGATTAGTATATTAGATGTGATATATGTGTATGTATGAGATCCACACATGGGAGACATATGTCACAAATCTTATACTTAAATATCTTCACAACCAGTGATAAGACTGGGCATCTCATCTGATAAGGTTGCAGTACTTTGATCACTATGAGATAGTGTGATTTGTCTCAATCATTATAATGTAAGATTCTGGGTCACGGTGCTGGTACATTGGATGTATTGAAGGACTATGAGAAGCACCTTATGGAATACTGTCTCGATTTTAGGGTCTACTCTCATAATTCCCTAGCAATAGGCTTTCAATCCCGAGACATTGATGAACTCAAGTTTTCATCTATTCATTTGCTTTGAGTCACCAATGAGTGAGGCCAACTGTAGGTCAACACCTCGATGTCTTGGGTACGTGGTAGTAGGACCGTGGGAACATCCAATTGTCAATATGGAATCTATCTATATTATCTTCGTGTGCCAATTAATGGATTTGTCATTAATAAGTGCGCACCCTTCTCGATTAAGAGTTAATTGGATGGTACTGATGATCACTGTGATTAATTGGGGCTCAAGGATGATAAGATGTGGATCTAAGATTGGAAGAGAGATATTTATTTCAATTGATCCATGGATATTGATAGGGGGGCCTACTTATGGTAATCGGGAAGTTTAGGGTCTTCTTTGTAATTTATTTTTAAGACTGGAGTGCAATTGTCTTTATATAGTGATATTATATGCAATTAACTGTGGGCCCAGATTGCACATGAGATGTGAGGTAGCAGTGTCCCAGTTGAAGCCAGCTATCTATGGAATCCCTAGTGGTCCCCACGCTAGCTCAAGTTATTAGAAAGATACTAATCATATTTGAACTCTAAGAGGAAGGAATTAGAAAGTTACTACTTCTATTTGAAGTAAAACTTCTAATAGTGGTAATAGTTAACTTACTAATTGTTGTGGAAGTGAGACTTCTCACTACTAGAAAAAAGGGTTTTTATATCGGCTAAAAACCGATATAAAAGACCTATTATATCGGTTTTTCAGTAAACTTCAAACCGATATAAGTACCCCCGATATAATAAACAACAATAACCGATATAATATGTGTAATATTTCATATCGGTTTTTGGATAACTGATGTCTTTTGAACCCAGAATTATAACACATATTATTGTAAAACCGATATAAAAAAAAAAGTAAAACCGATATAAAAAATATTTATCATATCGGTTTTCGATAAACTGATGTGTTTTGAAACTGAAATTATAGCATACATTACTGTAAAACCGATATAAAAAAGAGTGAAACCGATATAAAAATTATTTATAATATCGGTTTTCGAAGAACTAATGTGTTTTGAGACTGAAATTATAGCATACATTACTGTAAAACCGATATAAAAAAAAGTGAAACCGATATAAAAATAATTTATAATATCGATTATAAAGGGCTTTGTTATATCAGTTTTTTTGGATTGTATTATATCATTTGTTCTGTAACCGATTTAATATTATATATGCATTTTTTTTATCAAAAGAATTTGCATTGATGCAGTACCATTGCAGCACACTGTACACCAATAAAACTTTGCACTATATATACAAATTAATAAAGTGATCATATATATATAACTAATTAATAATTAACATAAAAAAGCTTGACTAGACAAATTAAATCTCTATGGAAATATTGTGTGTGTGTGTATATATATAGTATATATCTACATCATCTTCCATGGGATGTACAAAAAGTTGGAACTATATATAAACAAAAAAAAAAAGATAAATAATCATAATTTACCTCCAGAGCTTCAACAACCATCTTTTCGCTTCCCTTGAAGGCAAGACCCAACTCCTTTTTTACTGGCATAATGATCAGTTTCTGAAAAAAATTTACACTGAATCATCTGTGAAATTGCACTCAATGGAACAAATGACTCAACCTGTGTAGGGTTTGAAGGTCCTACCTCTAATGTAGGTTGTCCTTGATAGTGCAGGGTAGGGCCAATGACTAAGTCCTAGAGGGGGGGTGAATAGGACTAAGGGAATCAATTATACCAATTTTAAACTTTTTAGGGCACTTTTAATAAAACCAGAACAGATAACAGAACAAACGTAAGAAGAGAAAGACTTAAGTAGCATATGTGTTCAACAAGACAGCTTAAACAATACCAAGCAAAGAGATACAATTAGATGAGAGTAGATAAGCTCAAGTGTGTGTGTCTATTGAATCTTAGTGATGACCTATCATACATAACAAATCCCACAATATAGATATATAAATGATTAAATCATGCTACAAAGAATAGACACATGCAACTTCTCACACAACACACTCATCTTGGAGCTAATGGAGCTCTAGGATTTTCCTAAATGTACTACATGAGTGTTTGGAACAAGATTTGAGAGCTAAGATATGTTGGGAACAAAATAGCCTGCAAAAGCTCTCTCAAAAGAGTCACTGTGAAAGGAGAAATAAGCTCCAGATTTATAGAAAAGATCCAACGACTATATTGGCAGCTAGCCCCTTTAGACCAGCGGCTAGCCGCTTTCAAATAACGGTCTAAAATTTCAAATCAGGTTAGCTCACGGCTAGCCGCAGGAACAGTTGGAGGCTAGCTGTGAGGCAGCCGCAAGGGTAGCCGCAAGATGATCTGACAAAAACACAGCCTCTGGAAAGCAAAACGAAATCCCACGGTTAGCTCTGCGGCTAGCCGTGGGTGCACTGGCGGTTAGCCGCAGGAAGCACAAAAAAAATATGAGAAACAGCTTACTGGAAAGCTAGCCGCAGGTTTGGCGGCGAGCCCCTTTGCAAGGGGCGGCTAGCCGCAGGTGACCGTAGGGTCACCTGACCCTTTCCACAGGGACTAATTATCAAGGATAAAAAACATGAGTTTAAAACACAACTTTTCCCAGGGATCTAATTAAGGGTTTGGTCTGGGTATGAATTACCTGAAAAGGTTGTCAAACACAAATGGAGACCTTCTTTGATTAATCCGGACTTTCCTACAAGCTTGATAATCCTCCTGAATGTGATCTTCCTTGAGTCAATTTGAGAGGCAAGAACTTTGGACCTCATTGGCGCGGAATTGACAAACAAAACTCAGTGCACACAGACATGTGACACTTACAATCTCCCCCTTTGTCAATTTCGTGACAAAATCATTTAGCTAATACAAGATTACAGAAGATATCCAAAACAACTCAAAGAACAACCATATACTATCTACAAGACCTTTTACAACTGAAAAACGAATACAAGAACAAAAAGGCATCAAGACTAGTATCCATAGCTCTTCATATGAGATTGAGAAGATGAACCTGTAAAAGCACAACACTAACAAACAGAGATTAAAAGCATGAGAATGGAGATGGATTCTCCCCCTGCAAACTTAAACCATACTCCCCCTTTTTGTCACAAATTGAAAAAGACAGAATAACCATGGATGTAGAGAAGACAGACAATAAATGCAAGAAGATAATAGACAATTAAAGCATAAAAGCAATTAATCACTAAGACCATAAAAACATCCATATCCAGTGAACATCCATAGAGAGTAACCAACATAAGTTTAAACCAATTAACCATAGGAGGGGCAGCCACAAGCCAAAAGAACACCACCAAAAAGAGTACAACCAATAAAAACACAAGTGGCTATGAATCCCCAAAAGAACTAATCTGACGGAGGTGAAGGAGACGGAGGCATGATAGTAGCATCTTGAGTTTTGCACGCTTTTGACAGTCCACTGAGATATTTGAGAGTCTTCTTTAGAAGCTTTTCGGTTTTGGACTGATTGCGTTCGAAAGCATCCATCCGTTCTTCAATACTCTGGGGAACCGATGAAGAGGAAGCCTGTCGATGTGAAGAGGAAGGAGCGAGCCCTGAAGGTGCCTGATGTTGAGGAGCTAAAGGGGCTTGGGGTTGAGGATGAGGGGGTACATCCCCTTCTTCTTCATATGGAAAGAGATTCATCTGAATTAGATTAGCAGCGCCAAAAGGTGTATAGGAAATAGTAGGCTCATTTGGGCGGAGAACACCAAGAGACCGAGCTATTTGAGAGATGAGGAAGCCAAAAGGGATTGCTGGCTTAGAGGCAGTGGAGAGGTGAAAGCGAACAATGGTTCTACAGATAAGAGAGGGAAGACATATTTGAACACCTGACACCACTTTGGAAAGAACATTTACCATATACGCAGTTAATTCAGTCCGATTTCCTTTACGAGGATAGACATTGAAGGTGAATAGGTGGTGCAACAACCTGTATTTTGGAATGAGGGATCCCAATGGAAGGAAGTTCTTAGGATCCCAATGGAAGGAAGTTCTTAGGATCCCATTTAACAGAACAACCACATAGAACAATAGTAGCTTGGGCCTTTTCAGCTTCAGTGAGGGTGTCAGACACCATGGAAAGACCATCAGGGTTCACTGGAATATTCATGATTGAAGAGATAAGATCGGGATCAACCGTAACTTCTTTGTTTCGAAAGGCAATTGTGAAGGAACATGAGTCAACGGAAGATACTGCACCAGTGATTGAAGCAAACACGCCAAAAACAAGAGACGGATATGCTTTGTCCCCCCAGTCTAACATGTTTTCCCATCTGACCTGAGCAAGAATGGCTGCTGACTCATGGGGATTTACAACATTACGCAAAGTGCGTCTTTCAACCATGATTGATCTTTTTTTCAAAGCAGCCAGCATTTGGGCATTGGGTTTGAGAACAGCAGAGCCCGGCTGTGGAGGAGGAGAAGAAGGAGGGGTAAGAGAAGGAGAGGTGGACTGAGAGATAGACTGAGAGGGTGAGGGAGATCTAGTTCTACGAGAAGAGGAGGCAGCAGTGGATCGTCCTCGTTTAGCATGGCGGTTCACAGCTGTTTTCATTCGTGGAGGCATTTTTACAAACACCTGGAGTGCACAAGAAAACACTAGGAGGAAGAAAACACAGCATAGAGCAAAAAGGCAGGATTTAGAAGAAACAAGGAAGAGAAAATTACACGACAATAAGTAATATGAAGAAAGAAACCAATGGAAGAGAGAAATGGAGGAAGTTGGAAAGAGAGAAAGAAAAGAGAAACACCAAAACGAAACAGATACTGTTAACAAAATGGAAAAGAAAATAATTCTACACAACTGAAATATAAGAGAAAAAGAAGGGAAGCTACCTTGGAGGAAGAAGGGAGAAGAGGATCAGATACGTAGCAACGAAGAAGACCAAAGAAGGAAGAGAACAGCAGCTAACCGAAAGAAAAAGAGGGAAACGAAAAGCAACTTAAAAGGGCGCAGGCCCAGAATGCGGTTAGCCGCATGAATTTTCACGGCTAGCCGAAAAAGCCCCTTTTTTTTTTTTTTTTAAAGAGTAACTGCAGGATGAATATTGTGTAAATAAGTTAAGGATGGACCATCTGTTTGGCCATAAGAACGAGGCCATAAATGCTCCCCTACAAAGAACATGAAGCAAATAATCATGCTAATGCTCATGCTCAATTTGAGCTCACACCCAAATTTCAAGCTCACTCACATTATCAAGCTAAAGCTCACTGCAGTTAGCAGCCATCCTACAGAAGCTCAAAAAAGTGTTCGTTTACCAAATCTTTGATGACAAAGAAGGTGAACCATTTTTTTGAAAATCATATGATTAAGACCTGTTTAAATAGAAAATGGAGTTTAACCAGCAGATGCATTCTAATTAGAGCATACAGCCAATAACAGGTCAGGAACACATTTGAGCGTTAGCCAGGAACACATTTCACCATATGCATATAAAAATCACCAAACAAAACAGAATGACAAACCATAAAAAAATCTGTGAAGGAATTCCACATTAATCATGTCATCAGACTATTAAGTACGAGTATACTCACTACTGGGAGTAGTAAGCTTCAGAGTTATGAAGCAGATATCATAGAGGGCCTCATTGTCAAGCACCATGCACTCATCAGCATTCTCCACCAGCTGATGAACAGAGAGAGTGGCATTATAAGGCTCAACTTAAAATAATCGGCCAATTAAGCTATGCATGCAAAAAGTTTTAAGAACATTACCAAAGTTTTTCTTGGGTCCTAGCTTCTTCACTTCTTTTGTTACAGTATACCTCTCCATTACTGTATAGCTTTCTTTAAATTCAATTCAGTCACTTAAAAAAAAAGTATCAAACCACCCTGCACACACCCACCCTGCACAACCCTCCTGTTGCACACTCCCACCTGCACACCCACTGCCTCCTCTAGTAAAGTGCTTTTCCATCCACCATAAAGAAATGAAACAAGAATATTCATTCCATTTCATATTAATATTCAAATATCCTTACAACATTAAAAGCACTTTACTAGATCCATTACAAAATAAAAATCCATGCTAACATTCCACTTTGTACCAACATTCAAACTCTGAGTTCTGTTGGCTGCATCTTTTCTACATTCAATCTCTCAATTCTTTTTTAACTTCATACAACTTGTACATGCATTTTCAACTTGTACCACCATTCCAAATCTGAAGGTCACATCAATCGAAGTATAGACCAAAAAATCCATGTTCATTCCATGATTCAAATTGAAACTAAATTTAGCCAACCCAAGTACTAAATCACATATAAAAGAGATCTTATAATTGGATGGAGGCTTATCTTACAACAAGGAATCATAACTTCTTTCTGTTTTAACATAAAGCTTGACTAGACAAATCTCTATGGAAATATTGTATATATATATATATAGTATCTACATTGTCTTCCATGGGCTGTACAAAAAGTTGAACTATATATGCACAAACTTACCAAAAGTATGTATATGTACTATGTAGCATATGATGCCCTGGTGTACCGCTGCTCCCCGATTAGTTGTCCAATGAAAAATGGACCTACAAGGCATAAATCACTTCATCGATCAATACTTTGCAAGAGAAGCCTATCTAATATGTATATGCTTCCTATCATAAATGACATAGTAGTAAGTTTTAAGAACATTTTGGATGGTAAAAGCTTGTGGGAAGTTGACACTTCCCCTATTCGATGAATCAAGACAAAACATGCATTCATGACAATTTAGAGGCAAAAGCATAGAATGTACCTATTCTCCATTGTTGATAAAATCTAAAATGCATTCAACTAACTCCAAACGTAAATCATTAAGCTCCTCATCGCCATATGTCGCTGCCTCCTCAACTTCTTTCAACTTAGATTTTGTCGACACGAGAGGATCTTCCATAAGATGCTTCATAAATTTCATTACATAAACCCCGCATTCCTTTTTCCCCGTTTGCTTAGGGCACTACACAGAGACCATAAAAAGCATACAAAAAGGATTATGTTGTATGTATGATATCATAAACACAAATATTCATTGCTCACCTTCACCAATTCCCAAGTTGGATTTCCTTTAATTCTTTTTCCCATTTCCATAGCTGCCACTTTCATTGCACTTCACACAACGATATCCATTTAGACTTAGTATTTTAAAAGAGAAGCCTTGAAAACAAATGAACAAGAAGAATTAATGGACTACTCACTCATTCACTATGAACTTTACATTCAAGTCAACAACCTTTCGTACCAAGGAGTCCAACCAAAACACTTCCATTGATGTCATATCAATGACTAATAGAAGCCAATGACCCCTAATTCCATAAAAGCAGACGGATTAAATGACAAATAAGATTTAATTACATACAAGTGGATATAAAATGACTACTAAGATAAATTGAAGACACGTGAAAATATAGTACGCCCTTACATGGTGGAGTATGGAACAAAAATCAGTTGGTCCTTTTTTGCAAATCTCAACCGCTTTATCATGTTGCGTTTCATCTCTTCTTTCTCTCCAAAATCATTGAAATGTGCAGGATGGGAAAATCCATATCTTGCTCGAGAATTTTCAAATCGATCGTAGAGAAACCTAAAGAAATAAGGTAAATAAAATGGTCATAACATCAAATATATTAGAGACTGATATTTCTTAGGAGAAGACAAATAGTTTACCTTTGGTATGCAGTCATTGAGTTAACCTCTAGCTTCTTCATGTTACAAAGATCTAACAAATCAGATTTTAAAAAATAATTGAATTCTATATCTTCTTCAAATACCCCTTTCTCAAGTTGAATACTTATTTGACTTGATTTCATCATCGTTTCTATAATCTTGCCAAACTTTTGGAGTTGACTTGCCCCTTCACCATTAGTTGCATCACCATTAGCTGCAGAAGAATCATCAACCACACTCAACAAGGAAATCCAAATTAAAATGAAAAAGTTAATTACAGTAGTTTAACTTAAGCATAACTAATAAGAGTTCGAAAATACACTTTACCTTATCATCTAATATCACCCATTTTTCAGGCCAAGCCACAAATGAGTTGTGTGCATCTAAAATAGTGGTCAAAATACCACGTACGGGTATAGGAAGAGGGGAATCAGGACACAATACACAATCTATCGACACTCGTACATTGTGCTCCCCTAAAGAAATATTGTGAATCTTTTCCAATGGTCCAGTCTTCCCATAAACCTTTCCTTTCGCAACAATCTTGTCCTTTGATCCCAATGCCAATCTACAATTCTGCATCTTCAAATAATATATAAGTACTAAATCTTACATCGACTAATGTATATAATACGATGAAACTAATGTTGGTTGTAATTTCTTAATTTAATAACCGGCCCATAAAACATACTTGCGGGGAACCAAGAATATTTGATGATGTCTTGTTCACTTTTGAAGTCGTTTCCAGGTTGTCGTGGACCCGATATCAACATCGTTAAAATCACAAACTTTCTTTTCATGTACAACCAAGGCGGGAGATTGTAAGTGACTAACATTACTGGCCAACAACTATACTTGCTGCTCATCGAACCATGCGAATTGACCCCATCCGCTGAAAGTGCTAAGCGCAAATTTCTTGGCTCTTGTGCAAACTCCGGCCATTTATCATCTACCAACTTCCATGCGGAGGAGTCAGCTGGGTGGCGTAACTTATCATCAGCCAATCTCTCATCAGCGTGCCAAGTCATCTGTTTCGATGTTGTACCGACTGAAATAATTTCTTAAACCTAGGGATAGGTGGAAAATACCATAGAACTTTTGCCGGCACCCCCTTACGTTGCTCAGTCAGGTTCTTATTCACTTTGTATCTTGACTCACCACAAGTAGGGCAACTAGTTTTATTCTCATTATCAGATCCCTTTCTATAAAGCACGCAATCATTCGGACATGCGTCTATCTTCTCATAGCTCATCCCATACACAGACAATGTCTTTTTAACCTCTTTCATACTTCGGGGCAGTAAATTATTATCGTGGGGTAGCATGTCTCCAATGATTTTCAACAACCGTGAAAAGCTTATGTCAGACCACCCACTCCTTGCTTTCTCATTAAACAATGTAACTACTGCAGATAATTTGGTAAACTTTAGACAACCTTTGTATAAAGGTTCCTCGGCCTCTGCAAGAATTCTTTGAAACTTTTCAGGATTTGATGAATACTGGTCACAAGCGGTCGGAGCCAATTTTAATGAGCTTACAGCATCATCTGGGGGTGTAGTATCATCTGGGACATCACTCCCAAAATGGTGTTGGGTGGACCTATTTAAAGGCACACTTGAGGGAGCTTCACCAGGAGATGCTTCTCCATGCCATATCCACCTAGTATAACTTCGATCGATACCATGGAAAAACAGATGGTACTCAACATCCTCAACTACAAATTTATTGAGATTCCCACATGTTTTGCATGGACATGGCATGGGATTCCCATCACCAAACTTCTTTTTGGGAAACATCAAAAAACTTTCAACCCCTTCCCCGTATGCAATAGAAAACCGATTCAATGACATCCAAGACTTGTCCATTTCTGAATAGCCCAATAAAATGCTACAGACAAGCAATAATCAGAAAGTCATTGCCATATAATGCTAATATTACAACCAATTAATGTACAACCAATTAATGTGAGAGAGACCTGGGTTGGTGTGCACCAAACGAACTGAATATCCTTGTTTCCAACCTTGGTTATTCTCGTTTGGGCAAAGCTTTCAGATTGGCTGAAGATTTGTAGAAATAAATCCATGGACAGAGATTCACCAAACAACAATACAAAAGCAACCAAGTTCAAAAATTCACAATTAAACCAGGTACAAATATTTAAAAAAATTAACCCACAGAGAAAAGTAATGTAGATAATCCACAGAAAAAAAATGACTGACATTAATAAGATGAAATAAAAAGATCTAATGACAAACAAATGCCTGAGAAGAGTAATACAGCTGCACACAAAATTTGATGACAACTGCACGGCCCCAATGAACTATTCAATAAGTTGGGTTTGTCACGAATAACAACTAGCTCAATAATTGTGCAGAGATATAATTGTGCGTTGAAGTGACTATTCATGTCCCACTTACTGTAAATTGTGCATTTGAGGATAACAACTAGCTCAATTGCTCCCCTGTGACCAAGAAAAAAAACCATCTTCCAAAACCCTCTTCCCAAACCAAAACAAACAAAAACCAACAAAACAAACACCAGCACCAACAAAAAGTGAAAACCGAAATAAACAAAACACCAACACACCCCATCCACAACGTCTACCTCTCAGAAAATTGAATCAGGTTGGCTCACGGCTAGCCGCAGGAATAGTTGGGGGCTAGCCGTGAGGCAACCGCAGGGGTCATCGCAAGAGGCTGTTCTAAAAAACTTGTCTCTGGAAATCAAACCAAACTCCAACGGTTAGCACTGCGGCTAGCTGTAGGTGCACTGGCAGTTAGCCGCAGGTGCACTAGCGGTTAGCCGCAGGACGTGCTGAAAATCATCCTGAGAGAATAGGCTTCCTGGAAAGCTGACCATGGGTCTGGCGGCTAACCCCCTTACAAAACACCTACAGTGCCAACCAAAATCCCATACCATAAAACCCAAATAACCAAACGCCCAAACGTAACACGTTAAAACAGATTGAGAAACATTGACAATCAACAGAAACTACACTGTCAAAGAGGCACATAAAGCTTCTTCCTGGAATGAAAATACTGAGTAGAGCTAACAAGCCCAAACAAATTATACAAGTTAGGGAAAAAAAAAACATAACCATAACCATAACCATAAGTACCATCAGCAAGAATCCAAAAATAAAAATAAAAAAAAAGGAAAGAAAGAAACAACCATTTTGAAATTGAGATAGAACTAACAAAAAGATAAGATGGTTAGGAGAGAAATGAAAAAAACAAAAAAAAAGGTCCATGACCCAAAATTGCAAAAAAAAGAACTCCAATGTCTCATCTTTACAACCCAAAAATTAAACAGGAAAAAAAGGAGATAAAAAGACCCACTTATAAAATAGTAACAAAAGAAGAAGAACCAACCTCCATTCATACAGATAGTAAAGGGCTTCTTCTCAGGATGCTCCTCTGCTTCAGCAAAATAGTAAAAGAGACTCCTCCCTCTCTTCTCATCCACATTAACATACGGCCAGCAGATAGCAGAGAGAAAGAGAACGAGAGTGAGTGAGAGAGACAGGGAGAGCAGAGAGAGTAGAGAAAGCGACAGTGAGAGAAGAGCAGAGAGAGAGAGTGAGGAAAGAAGAGAGCGAGAGTGAGAGCGAGAGGAAAGGGGTTATTGGAGGGAGAGAGGCGCTGGGAAGAGAGGCGAGAGTGAGGAGAGAAGAGAGCGAGAGTGAGAGGAAAGAAGGAATGATGGAGAAAGAAAGAGAAGGGAGGGAAGGAAAAATAAAAAGGAGGGAAAGAAGTACTGATCGATCGAGCCCGCGCGGGCGATCAAGGGATTCGAAGACCGATGTAATATGATTGGATATATAATATCGGTTTCAAAATAACTGATATAAAATATTATATAACACTTGCGGTTAGCCGCAGGTGCACTGGCGGTTAGCCGCATGTGCACAGGCGGTTAGCCACAGGACGTCCTAAAAAGGGAGGGAAGAAGGAAAAATAAAAACGAGGAAAATGACCGATATAAAATATGTACATATAATATCCGTTCCATAATAACCGATATAAAATATGTGTATACAACCGATATAAAATATATATGTATACAACCGATATAAAATATTTAACTATAATATCGGTTTTATAATAACCGATCTAAAATATTGATATTAATATCACATATTTTCCTAACCGATATTATATATAGACATTATTATGTCAGTTCCTGTGTAACCGATATAAAAAAAATTACCGATATAATTAAATATTAACCGATATAAAATACCTTGACTGAAGATATTATATCGGTTATATGAAAAACCGATATAGGGCAGTTTTTGCAACCGATATAAAATCCCTTTTTTCTAGTAGTGTCTATAATAATTGGAGAGGAGAATGTTACTAATTATTTTAGAAAGTAGGACTTCTAGTTAATTAGTAACAAGAGGAGGTTTGAAAGCTATATAAAGAGGAGGAGAGAGGGTTGGACGTCCACAATCTTGGAGTCCACGCCCAACCCTCTCGAGTGCAAATGTTGCACAACTCTCCTTCTTCTTCTCTCTCTCCTAATTCTCTTCTAGTTCCTTGGAGTTTCTAGCAGGGTTTTCTCTTGAAGTTTCCATCAATCCTTTTGAAAAAAGAGATCTGATAGCGGGTCATAACGTGGAAGATAACGAGGTCTTGGAGATCCCAAAGTGCTTCAAGAAGAATTCTTGATCTATTTATTTGTCTTCTTCTCTATCAGATCACTACCGGGCTCCAAAGGTATAATCTGCTTCTCCTTTTATTGTGGATTATTTTGGTTTCATGGTGCTGCTGATTTCTATCTTCTAGATAGGTTTTATTGTTGTACTTGGTTGATGAGATGGAGGGATTGCATCCTGAATATGATTTATGGCCTTATGTTCACTTGATCCCTGAGTCAAGTGGGTCAAAAGTTTTGAAAATCTGTCAACGAGGCCTACCTACTTCCAACAATTGGTATCAGAGTCATACCTCATCTCTAATCATGTTAGATCAACAATCTAGATCTAATCTTTGTATGAGATGTGAAGAGGATAGACCTAGGTCTATGTAAGGATCAGTTATGGTTGGGTTTGCTCGATCCCCGCCGGGGGACACTCCCAGACCCCCTTTGCGAAGCGCATGTTTTAAAAAAGTGGCAACCTTTGGCTTCTTGTTTTTCCATTATGGTTTGATAACCTGGTTTTGTGAGATGCTTTGTTGTATGAGATACTAACTTGCAGGTGATAATGTCATCTCCATATGGCCCACAAGTCTTTTACTTTCCTTTTATGGTTGATGTTTATTTTGGGCAACTTGTAAAGGGCATCATGGTTTCCTTGGTTTCCCGCGAAAGGGCAAGGCATGGTGAATTTTCCTATAGCCCTTTTATTTCCATGTTTAGATTACCATGTAAGTCTCATTATTGAGGCATAGGAATTTATGTAGTTTTTCAAATTTGTAAATTCTGGCGATGTCTGAGACAAAGAAGGAAAGTGAAGTTGGACTCCAAATCAAAGAGTTTGAAGATTACGAAAAGGCGTTTTGGAGATGCCCAAAGAGTTTGAGGAATCCCAAAATTTTGGAAAGTCTAGAAGTCCAAGAAGTCTATTCTGCCTGGGCCATGTGGAGGAGATGACTAGTTTCTAATTTTAGTACTTTTTATTTATGGATGAACGCTTGTTTTAGAAAGTTTCCAAATCTGATCCAAGCATAGCAATTTCCAAAATTGGTCAAATCAAATTAATTTTTGGAAGGAGTTCTAATTAGAGTTGGTGGGCCCATGAGATGGATCCATTGGTACTACTAATTTAAGAAACTGGACTTTCCTTAAAATAACTTGACATGGAACCAATCATTGGTCATATCATGATATGATTTGATATCTATATTTGTGGGCCCATATACCTATAAGGAAATCCTCAATTCTAAAATATTAAGTGGGAGCGAGGTATTTATATTTAGAAATCCCCATGGTTTTCCACCATAGGTTCATTGTAAGGAAAGTATTAAATCGCGCCATCTTGAGAATGGCCGTTCCCCACGGAGGGCTTTTACTTGTCTGGTTACTATATATGGATCTCCTGTGGATAGTGTTGGTGAGACGGGGCGGGGGCCCACTCCCGAAGGAGGAGCTGCTCACAACGGTTGTCATGCAATGCTAGTTGGTGGGTCACACTTAACTAAAATAACGATTTAGTATCCCTAAGGATTTGGCTTATGTATTTTAGAAACCGAAGTTAATCGGGAGTCACACATTATTTGTATGAGATACCTAGATAATAATGAATGATGGGGATCATGGATAGTTAGTCATAATCCTAATTTTGACCAACTTTTATCCGCACCAATCTAGGTGGTATTCGCACTCCCTAAGGAGGCATACCCCGGGGATTGGGATTCCGATGTATTCTGAATTTAGTGGTTATGAGGATTTCCACATAAATTTGGCAGAATACTAAATCCTAATGTCATTTATATTCATTAATTGAATGTATGGTTGTGTGCTACAGTATTTCAAGCATGAATTCAAATACTTTCAATCCACTTGCAACCACCATCAACTAGAATAAGTTGGTGGGATCCAACTATGTGGACTGGAAACGGAACCTGGATATTGTTTTGACTGCTTCGGGATATAAATATGACCTTACCAAAACCCCCCTTGATAAGTCTGGCCTGGATGCATCGAAAGTATAAAAGAAACTTTACACCAAATGGGCCAAAGACAATCAGATGGCCAGATGTTACATTCTGGCTTCCATGTCTAGTGTTTTGCAACACCAATATCAATCCTATAAGACTGCCTACTGAAAGTCCAGAATCCTAACCCTAGAGGGGGGTGAATAGGGTGAGCTACAAGCTAGTGACCAATTAAGCCAAATTTCATTTCTTTAAAATTAACTAGCCACTAGTGATGATTATCAAACAAAATGCGGAAGCTAATAAAAATGATCACCACAACCATACACCATCACACAATGATTTATAGTGGTTCGGCCTCAAATGCCTATATCCGCTACCGGCTTATGAACCAACACCCCACCGGATTTCCACTATCTATGCTTTTCAAAAGGCTAAGCAATAACGTTTACAACGATGTTTTTCTAAGCTAAACAACAACCTATCAATGTGTTTTTCTATGCTAAGCAATAACCTTTACAAGACGCTTTTCTAAGGCTAAACAATAACCTCTACAATATGCTTTTCTTAGGCTAAGCAATAACCTTTACAATAAGAAAGATTTCTCTCAAAGTAGTGTCTACACAAACACTCAAAGAGATACAATTTAAGCTCAATACATTTGCCTCTTAAATTGGCTGATATGAAAGTTTAAAACAAGATACAAACATACACAAACAAATAGCTAAGGTGTGTGCTCAAAGTGTATGAATGTTTTACTTCAATCAATTTCTAAAATGAAGCTCTTAAATGAATGCTTGATGCATTTGAAAATCTAAGCTCAGAAAACAATGATTGAAGTGACAAGCTAATCACATGAAATATTCAAGACAACTTGGAAAGACATACTACACAAGTTGTATGAAGTTTAAAGACTAAAATACATGTGATTGAGACCTGAGTATTTGTAAAACAATCTAATATGCTTAAGAGATTTTGTGTTTTCAAAACAACTCAGTTAAAGCTAGAAATCATGAAAATATGAAGTTACAAAGAGTTAAACATGCATAGATTTTAAATGGAATGGAAATCAACATTAACTTGGAAAGATATACCTTTAAATCTCAACCATTTGGATTTCCATATTGGCCAACGGCTAGATTCCCCAGTCGACCTGGACAGGGCTCGATTGACCGGGTATACTGGCTATATATCCCAACGACTAGTTGACTCGGTCGACCGGGTACAGGGATCAGTCAACCGAGTACACTGGCCTGAGAGTTCCTGTTGAATTCTCAATTTTCCAAAAGATGAAACTTGGAACTCAAGGACAGTATGATTTATACATAATAATAAGATTCTAAAAATGAGGAATGTATGCAAATCACAAACCTAGATAACTAACTTGATTTTCCAAAAATCATGCATGAAAAACTAGGTTTTCTAAAAAGCGTTTAAGTTCTAAAACATCCAGGATTAAATAATTTGAAAAACAAAAGCATAAGCAAGCTAGAAACTTAGATTTCTAAGTCCAAACTAAGATGCTTGCGTGTGTGATCAATTCATAGTTAAAGTGATAGTGTATCCATCAAATTAGCAACATACAAAAAACCTAACAATCTCCCCCTTTGCAATTTGATGGCAACTAAGATGATCACAACACTTCTAGGTCTTTGGCTTTTCTGAACGGTTTTGTTCTTGAAATCTCTTGAATGTAGCTTTGTCCGAACGACCAATTCGTCGTGAGCTTTAACTTTTTCTTTTCAAGATTTCTCCCCCTTCATTAGAGCTCTCCCCTTGCTCCTCGCATTCAAGCGTTCTCCCTCTTTAGTCCCTGAACAGATCTCCCCCTTAGTTAGATCTGATCTTCTCTCCCCCTTTATTTGATCTTCTCTTTGTCGGATCTTCTGATCTTCTCTCCCCCTCTGTCATCGAATTGCAAAGGAATCTGTATACATAAGAAAACAAATACATTTTAGCAACACCTATTACCAAATGAATTTATAAATGTATTGCAAAACAGGTTATCATGTATATTGGTTTGTCTATGCATTGTTTGAATGAAGCTAAGACAAAAATATTAATTGAGAGAATATAAAGTTCAAAGAATTATAAACATTCATCATGAGAAATATAACAAGAAGAAAAGAGATGAACAAGTGAAACTGTAGTTTCATTGATTTTAAAAATAGAAGTTTAGTACAGATTTCACTAATTACTTCACCAATACAAAAATCAAAATATCATGGTGAGTAATCAAAATTTTAGACAGTTGATAGATAAAAAGTTCATCAATGAAAGTCAGTCTATCACTACCCCCCACAAAAAAGAATGCCCTCCTAGGATCTAAGAAGAATCGGTAGGAGATGGGAGCATCACATCATCATGACGTCTGTAGCTGTTGGAGATGTTCGAGAGATATTTCAGGGTTTTCTCCATCATCCCTGAAACCTCTTGCCTAAACTCCTGAAACTCTATGCACATAGTAGCAACAACTTGCTCCACAGACGTCATACGATCCTCCAAAGTACACTGCTGAGGGGGCTGGGGCTCTAGCTGATGAGGCTGATCAGCTAATGGATCTACAATTTCTGTCTCTGCAGCCTCTATCTCAGCATCTCCTTCTCCTACGGGGTTTACTCGCTGAGGAGGTGGAAGCTTCATCAAGAGAATATTCGTTTTGTTGAAGATCTCAGAAGCAGGATGAATCACACCAAATGATCTGGCGAGCTGGGTAATGAGAAACCCGAAAAGAGCAGCACATGGCTGAGAGCCTGTGATAACCCGGATGATATTGTGCAGGATGACTGATAGAAGGCACATTGGAACACCCGTAATCACATTGAATAGTAAATTTTCCATGTGGGGAGTTACTTCTGTCCTATTCCCTTACCTAGGATAGATGGAATGAGTAAAGATGATATGAATAATACGAAGGGAATGGATCATAGAGGAGGCTTGAAGGTAGTTTTTGGCAGACCAGTTCTCAGGTTTACCATAAAGAGCGTGAGTCACTAACTCTCTCTCATCAAGAGGCAGAACTTCTAAAATAAACCTTGGCCCATCAAACCTAGGAATGCCTAAGATGGAGGAAATCATATCTATGGTGACCACCTCTTCACCATAAAGGAATCTGATAGTAAATGTATTCGTAGTGGAGGCACAAATAGACTCATAAAGGCCATGGACAGATGAAGTATAGGTGTTGCCACTCCATGTTAAAATGCTACCCCATCCAAGGCTTCAAGGATAGCTGGGACATCATAGTCCACTAGATTTTTTACTATGCTCATCTTCTCTACAATAATCCCTTTGCTCCGAAAAGATTTGACAACTGAAGATGGAGAAGGAATGGGATTGAATCGAATCTCTGGAGGAGGGACAACTTCAGGAGAGGATGAGGGAGATCTCTAGGAAGAAGAAGCTTGGCTAGTTTTGGACTTTTTGCATGGCCTCCTAAAGGTTTGCTTTGTGCGAGCCATTTTTGAAGATATCAATGAGTAGAATGCTCAAAGCAATAGGCAAGAGCTGAAAATAAGCACAGCAACAGCAAACTGAAAAATGGTGTGGTTTAGGCAATCTGTCAAACACTTGGAATGCAGAAATTGAGGCTAAGTAGTTCACAGAAGAATGATGCCAAAAAGATGTGTACAGATGACTACAGATACTCTACAAGGAAGGTAGAAGATACAACTCCAAGCAATTGATCAGCCACAGTCAATCAAAGACTAAAACCAAGATTGGGAATGGACTATGAAGTAGTTTTGGATGCATAGACTGCTGCATCACAATGTCATAGTATATGGACTGAATGAAAATTGATCTCTGGATATGATGGCAAGAAAAAAAAATCTTCAAGTAGCTGAAACCAGTAAGCTACAGACGAGGAGATCTGATGGAGCCTTGAGAGGTTGATGGGAGAAGATGAATGGCTACCTGAGACGGATCTGTTATTAGCTAGGAGAAAGGATGAAGGAAGCATAATCACAATGAAGAAGGATGGAACCAACTCAGCAAACAAGGAGGAAGAGAAAGAGGAAACATGAGCGCACACACTTTTGTCGACCTCCAATGGAGAAGAGTTTCTGTTTGAAACAGAAACAGCCTAATGCAACATTTTAAGTTGCTGGGTGCGCATGCTCGGTCGACTGGCCATACTGGGAAACTTGATATTCTGATTAGGTTCAAAGTAAAAAAAAAGGCCTGAATACATTAGGGAATTCTACAAGCAATCTACCCCTAACCCAGCTATCCTACAAGCTTAAGAAAGTTTAGAAAAGAGATTTTATCAATTCTAAAAATAAAAAAAAAACCATTTGAAATATAGAAAAGTTGTAAGACTAAAATCATTTTTCAAAAACATTTAATTGAAAAAAATGGTTTGACTATGAATCCAATCAAATTTAAACAAATTTGAAAAAACAAATCAATTGACTAAGAAAGTATAACTTTTAAAACTTTTTCAAATCAAATTGGTCATAAACATGCATTTTATCATAAAATACCTTTTTAAATTCAAAATGCATTTTAAACAAGTAAGACTCAATCAAATGAATTTGAAACCTATAGAAAATACTAAAAAAGGTAGAAAGAACTAGACTCAAGACCAACTACAGATATAACAATGAGAAAAAGGTTGGTCATATCGAGCTAAAATGCCTTAGTATTTGTCTAAAGGTCTAACCTTAGGTATCCATATAAGGTCTTGAACTTTGGAGTCTATGTTTGAATTCATACCAACTAGAGGAGATATTGAGTTCTTTTAAACTTGACATCATATCTTTGAGGTTTGACCATTTTATATTTAGATTGATGATTAGTCTTTGGAAGTTGGTGTTTCATTTTCATTTTATTCTTCCCATTTCTTTTAGTTGTTCCTCCCTTTTTTTGTCTTTTGAACTTTAAGTTTAACTTTTCAACCCTTTTCAAGAGTTCTTTCATTTCCAAGGTTAGAGGAGGTAAAGTGAGAAGTTTCTTTTTGATAGATTTATTTTGACTATTAGTCTTTTTAAAGTCTATCTTGGATGACTCTTATTGAAATGTTTTAACTTGTTTAAACTTCCTAGAGTCTTCCTAGGAATTCAATGTCTTGCCCTTCATAGAATTAGATTTTGCTTTCTTAGGTTCAAAGATGGGTTTAGACATATGACTTTTTCTTAATTTGCACTCAAATTTGAAATGCCCTTCATTACCACAACAATGACATTTTGTTTTGGGCAAAAGAGAAAGAGTGCTAGAGAAGGAGGACTCACCTTTCACAAATGTGTTGGTTAAATTAGGGTCATTTGAAGTATACCTATCAAATCCAAGACCCGTCCTATCTCTTTGAGATTTACCCAATCTAAATAATTTTTCATATTTCTTTTCACCTTGGATAAATTTGCACTCATACTTTTGTTTGTAGCTTTCAAGTTGAGTGACTTGGTTTATAAGGATTGAATTTTCATTTTTAGTTTTTAATAATTCATTTTCAATTTCCTTATTGTTGTTTAGTTCTTCATGGGCAAGTTTTAAATCAAATTTAAGTTCATTAATAACATTAGATCCAAGTTCTAGAGTTTTTATGTTATTTTGAGCATTAGATAAATTTTCCTTAGAAATTTTCAACTTGGGTTCTAGGTTGTTAATATTTTTGTCTTGCCTTTGTAATTGATCTCTTAGTTTAAATTTTCTTTATTAAGCTCATCACAACTTATCTTAATTTCATTTAGTTCATCCTTGATATTAGATAGGTTATGTAAAGAGATCATAAACTTAGAGTCTAAACAATGTATAACTTCTTCTTTCTCTCTAAGTTCATATTTTGAAGAAACTAATTCTTTGTTTAGCATTTTAGATTCTTCTCTTAATTTATCATTTTTCTTAACAAGCTCTAAGGACAATGTATACAATTCATTATAAGCTTGTTGAAAGTCATCTTTAATTTCAACATTTTCTTCTTCTTTTAAATCAAATCGAGATTCATTAATTTGAAGGTTTGAATCT
The DNA here is from genome assembly GCA_038049695.1 of Cinnamomum chago. Taxonomy (NCBI): domain Eukaryota; kingdom Viridiplantae; phylum Streptophyta; class Magnoliopsida; order Laurales; family Lauraceae; genus Cinnamomum; species Cinnamomum chago. The sequence continues at coordinate 19,102,887 of CP142462.1, read as the reverse complement.
CCAATAGATGGAAGTAAGAGGGGTCTAGAGGAATCTACACAAGAATCTAAACAATCAAATATAGTGGAATCCATTCTAATAATATTCATTCAAACATAACACTAGGGTTTTAACTCTCCTAATCAAGAGTTCCAAAACACTTGATCCTAAAATAGAGCACAAGGCTCTGATACCAATTGAAAGTCCGGAATCCTAACCCTAGAGGGGGGTGAATAGGGTGAGCTACAAGTTAGTGACCAATTAAGCCAAATTTTCATTTCTTTAAAATTAACTAGCCACTAGTGATGATTATCAAACAAAATGCGGAAGCTAATAAAAACAATCACCACAACCATACACCATCACACAATGATTTATAGTGGTTCGGCCTCAATGCCTATATCCGCTACCGGCTTGTGAACCAACACCCCACCGGATTTCCACTATCTATGCTTTTCAAAAGGCTAAGCAATAACGTTTACAACGATGTTTTTCTAAGCTAAACAACAACCTATCAATGTGCTTTTCTATGCTAAGCAATAACCTTTACAAGACGCTTTTCTAAGGCTAAACAATAACCTCTACAATATGCTTTTCTTAGGCTAAGCAATAACCTTTACAATAAGAAAGATTTCTCTCAAAGTAGTGTCTACAAAAACACTCAAAGAGATACAATTTAAGCTCAATACATTTGCCTCTTAAATTGGCTGATATGAAAGTTTAAAACAAGATACAAACATACACAAACAAATAGCTAAGGTGTGTAATCAAAGTGTATGAATGTTTTACTTCAATCAATTTCTAAAATGAAGCTCTTAAATGAATGCTTGATGCATTTGAAAATCTAAGCTCAGAAAACAATGATTGAAGTGACAAGCTAATCACATGAAATATTCAAGACAACTTGGAAAGACATACTACACAAGTTGTATGAAGTTTAAAGACTAAAATACATGTGATTGAGACCTGAGTATTTGTAAAACAATCTAATATGCTTAAGAGATTTTGTGTTTTCAAAACAACTCAGTTACAGCTAGAAATCATGAAAATATGAAGTTACAAAGAGTTAAACATGCATAGATTTTAAATGGAATGGAAATCAACATTAACTTGGAAAGATATACCTTTAAATCTCAACCATTTGGATTTCCATATTGGCCAACTTTGAGGTCTTGTTTAGAAGTCTCACCAACTATAGGAGATTTAACTTGATAAATTTTCAATTTGAACTTATCACCATGATATTTAGATTTGACTAAATTTAGCTTAGATTGGTGATTAGTCTTTTGATGTTGGTGAGTTTGTTTCTTTGGGGATTGATGCACTTTTCTTTTCTTCTTATTTTCTCCCTTTACTTGACTTTTGAATTTTAAATTTAACTTTGTTACTTTATTCAAAAGTTCTTTCATGGGTTTATATAAGGGAGATAGTTTGAGAAGCTTTTTGTTTATAGATTCTTTTAAACTTGGTTTGACTTGTTTAACCTTTTTAGAATCTATCTTTGGAGACTCCATTTTAATAGATTTAACTTGTTTAGTCTTTTTGGAGTCTTTCTTGATTTTTAGTGTCTTACCCTTCATAGATTTAGATTCTACCTTTTTGGGTTCAAGGAGGGGTTTAGACACATGGCTTCTTCTTAGTTTGCACTCAAATTTGAAATGTCCTACTTTACCACAATAATAACATTTAGTTTTGGACATTGGAGAAAGAGTGCTAGAGAAAGAGGACTCACCTTTCACAAAAGTGTTGGTGAATTTAGGGTCATATGACATATTCCTATTAAATCCAAGACCCGTCCTATCTCCATGAGATTTACCCAATTTAAATAATTTTTCAAGTCTTTCTTCATTTTGGGTAAACTTGCACTCATACTTTTGTTTATATCCTTCAAGTTGAGTGACTTTGGTTATAAGGATTGAATTTTCATTTTTGACTTTTGAAAGTTCATTTTCAATTTCCTTATATTTGCTTAGCTCTTCATTGGCAAGTTTTAATTCAAGTTTTAGTTCATTAACAACATTAGATCCAAGTTCTTTGGTTTTTAACTTACTTTTAATCAACTTGGCTTCTAAATTGTTAAAGTCTTTGTCTTGCCTTTTTATTTGATCTCTTAGATTTAAATTTTCCTTATTGACATTATCATAACCCATCTTTAATTCTTTTAGTTCATCTTGAATGTTAGATAGGTTATTTAAAGAGATCATGAACTTAGATTCTAAACAATTTATGACTTCTTCTTTCTCTCTAAGCTCATCTTTAGAAGAGACTAGCTCTTTGTTTAGTCTATTTGATTCTTCTTTTAAACTTTTATTTCTCTTATCAAGCTTTGAAGATAATGTATATAATTAATTATAGGCTTGTTGAAGATCATCTTCATCATGTTAGGAATTTTCTAGATTGCAATTTGATGGATGCATTATCATTCAAGCATCATTTGATTTACACACTTGCATTGTTTTAGATAAACTTGAAATCTTGTTTTATTCATGCATTGTTTTTAAGATTTGTAAAAGTTTTGATTTATACATGATTTGTTTTCAATCTTGGATGCATTTGTTTTGAAAAGAGTTTTAGAAAATCAAGCTAGCCTATGAGTTTTAAATCTTTCAAAATGTTTTAGGCTTTTTATGTTCCATGTTTTAAAACCCTTAGAATGATTTAAAACATGTTTTAAAGCTTGATTATATGGCCCAAATAGTTCCACTAAGAAAATGTTTGAAAATGCAAAAGTGGAAATTTTTGGCCTCTGCAGTGTCGCCGGTCGACCTGCGCAGAGGTCCCGGTCGATCGGGAACACTGCAGGCCGTCAGGGCCAAAAGTGCTTCAACGGTCAGAAATTTGACCGTTGTGCCTTCCCGGTCGACCGAGGCCTGTGTGCAGGTCGACCGAGGACTAGCCGTTGGGCACTTTTTGCTATAAATATGAGTTCTTTCCTTTGCCAAAAGTTGGGAATTTTAAGCCCCTCCTTGAGAGGTTTTGAGGCATATTCAAGGGAAAAGAACCAAGGGATGAAGGGGAGCATTAGGAAAGCTAAAGCTTGGATTAATGAAGTTAAATCACCAAGTAGGCTTTACTTTCCTTAATCATATGTTTTCATGCTTTGTTTTATTTTTGGTAAATCATTTCTAGCATGTTAAACTATGTTTGTGTTGTGTCCTTAACATGTTTTATGTTTTGAGTTGATTTATTGTTTTGGATACAACACCATATGATTCAATCCAAGTAGTACTTGAATTGGTAAATCTAAGTAGATCATGTTAATGAAAGAACCTTTGAAATTATATGTAACATGATTCCTATACTTGGTTGAATCTTTGGTTGTTGTTTTCCATCATAAGAAAATCACTTTCAAAACTATCTTATGTTTTGGACTCAACTTCTTTACAAATCATATGTTTTCATGTTTTGTTTTATCTTAGGTAAATCTTTAGTAACATGATAAACTATGATGTGTTGTATCCTTAGCATGTTTTATACTTTGAATAGATCTATTGTTTTGGATGCATCACCATTGATTCAATCAAAGTAGTACTTTATCTTTGGTAAATCTAAGTAAATCATTTTAATGAAATATGTAACATGATTCATATACTTTGTTGAATCTTTGGGTGTTGTTTTTCCATCATAAGAAAATCTCTTTCAAATGTATCTTATGTTTTGGATTCAACATCTTTACAAATCTTATGTGTATTATTGTTTTAAAGTTTCACAACTTGCCTTACTTTGATAGGTATATCTTATTCAAGTTGTATTTATAATTACATATGATTTGTCCCCTCTTTTCAATCAAATCTATTTTTATGTTTTGAGCTTCATTGTTGATTTGATTGACATCCCTATGCATCACATGTTTTGAGCTAATTAATTTCATACAACTTGTGTATCTTTGACATCATTAACAAGTTGTTACTTTTAACATGTGACTTGCATCAATCCTCAATCATAAATGTTTTTGAGCTAAAACTTTTAAAAGTCTTAGGCATACATTTATGAACTTTCATTTTCAAAATGATTGAGGACCACACACACACACTTCATATACTTTCATCTTTGCATTCATAGTGTGTGTGTGTGTATTAGTTTTACACTTCCATATCCGCCTACTTAAGAGGCATTGTAATGAGCTAAATAGAATCTCCATCAAGTGTATCATAGACACTAAATTAGAGAGATAACCAACCTTGTGGTTGAAGAGGTTATTGCTTAGCCTATAAAAGCATAATGGATAGGTTGATGTTAAGCCTTGAAAAACATCAATGTAAAGGTTATTGCTTAGCCTTGGAAAGCATATTGTAAAGGTTATTGCTTAGCCTATTGAAAAGCATAAATAGTGGAAATCCGGTGGGGTGTTGGATCACAAGCCGGTAGTGGATGTAGGCATTGAGGCCGAACCACTATAAATCCTTGTGTGATGGTGCTTGCTTTGTGGTGATTGTTTATATTAGCTTCCGCATATTGTTTGATAATCATCACATGTGACTAGTTTGTTTTAAAGAAGTTAAAATTGATTAAAATTGGTCATAATTGAAGCTCACCCTATTCACCCCCCCTCTAGGGTTCGGATCCTCATGGACTTACACATCATACTCATTTTCTTCTTCTTTTGAATCAAATTGATATTCATTTAATTGAGGGTTTGAATGTCCAATAGAAGGAAGAATGAGGGGTCTAGAAGAATCTACAAAGTCTAGCATAGTGGAGTCCATTCTAATGATTTTCATATAAGGAAACTCTAGGGTTTTTTACTCTAGGTTTTTACACCTAATCAAGAGTTCCAAACACTTGATCCTATAAGATAGAGCACGAGGCTCTGATACCAATTGAAAGTCCTTGGGATCCTAACCCTAGAAGGGGGGTGAATAGGGTGTGCTACAACTATGACCAATTAAAACCAATTTTAACTTCTTAACAAAAACTAGTCACATGTGATGATTAATCAAACAATATGCGGAAGCTAATAAATGAATCACCTCAAGCATACACCAAAACACCAAGGTTTATAGTGGTTCGGCCTCAATGCCTACGTCCACTACCGGCTTGTGATCCAATCACCCCACCGGATTTCCACTATTTATGCTTTTTACTAGGCTAAGCAATAACCCTTACAATGTTGTTTTTCTAGGCTAAACAACAACCTCTCAATGTGCTTTTCTAGGCTAAGCAATAACCTTTACAAAATGCTTTTCTTAGGCTAAGCAATAACCTTACAAGATGCTTTTCTTAGGCTAAGCAATAACCTTTACAAAGTGTTTTTCTAAGGCTAAACAATAACCTTTACAAATAAAGATTTCTCTAAGAAAGTGTCTTCACAAAAGATCACTATAAGAGATACAAATTAAGCACAATGTATTTGCCTCTAAACTAGGCGGATATGAAAGTGAATAACAAACTCACACAAACACTAAATGAATGCAAATGTGTATGCTCATGATGTGTGTGTGTGATAACTTCAATCAAGTTTAAAAAGAAAGCTTAATCAAATATATGCTTAAAGCATTTCAAAGTTCAAAGCTCATGAAAGATTTGATTAAAGTATAATGCAAATCACATGTATGAAAATCAACTTGTTAATGACATGAAAATCAAAGATTCACAAGTTGTTTGAAAATGACTAACTTAGAACATGTGATGCATGTGCAATGTTGTTTTCAAAACCAAAATAATTTTACTAATGTTTAAATGAATGAAAACAATAAGTAATGTTTCAACCAAGAAAATGAATCATGCTATATAAAGGAAATCAAAGATTTAGGCTAAGCATGATTAAGGAAGATTTAAAAACTACTTGGATGAAAACAAAGTGAAGAATCCAATCTTAATTAGATTAAAGATTGAGAGAAGAATGGATTCATCACATCATAGTTATCATGCTCAAAATCATTTACCAATAACTTAAACAAAGCATGTAAACTATGATTAAGAGAGGTAGAGCTTACTTAGATATTTAACTTCATTAATCCAAGCTTTAGCTCACCAAATGACTCTTTGGTCTCTCTTAGTTCATTCCCTTTGTCTTGTCTCAAAGCTCCTCAAAAGAGTCTTTAAAATCTCCAACATTTGACATAGGAAAGAACTCATTTTATAGCCAAAAAATGTCCAACGGCTAGTCCTCGGTCGACCGGGATCACAACGGTCAGAAAAATGACCGTTGGAGTTCCAGGGACCCAGTCAGCCAGCAGTGTCGCCGGTCGACCAGGACCCCTGGGCCGGTCGACCGGCGACACTGCTGGCCGACCCCCTGGGACCAAAATTTCCAAAAAATCATATTTCAAAGTTTTTTCTTAGGGAAACTTTTGGCCACTAAATCAAGCTTGGAAAACATGTTTTAAAACATTCTAAGAGTTTTAAAAACATGAAACACACAAAGCCAAAAATGATTCGAAACTTTAAAAACAAAGGCTAGCTTGATTTCTAAAAACTCTTTTCAAAAACAAATGCATCCAAGATGTAAAAGCAAAACATGCATAAAACCAAGATTTCTTCAAGTCTAAAACCAATGCATGTAAAAATCAAGATTTCAAGATATTTTAAATCAATGCAAGTGTGTGTAAATCAAATGATGCTAAAGTGAAAATGTATCCATCAAATTGCAAATACAAAAACCCTAACAGTCATCTCCCCTTACCTTTCTCTCTTATCTTTCCAACTCAAGCTCTTAAGTTACAGAACCTAAACCCATTATGTAATGGTTTAACGACGATAGCTTCATCTATGACACTTCGGTTAATGGCCCATTGATCAAAGGTCCGCGATCCGACCCTACCATCAAGGTCGCCCGGGCCCATACGGCCAGATGACCGGCCCAGATCCACGATCCAATCACCCCGCAGGTCCCACAGCCGGATCGAATAGGAGAAAATCACTCCAGTGACTCACGCCTGTTACATGGAGAAGCAATGATCGTGGGCCCCACTGATCAAGGGCCCACGATCAGCCCTCATCATCTGGGTCGCCCAAGGTGGCCCTACACGATGTGGGGTCCGGATCTCCAAAGGTGGCACACCTGGACCCCACTGATCTCAAGACAAAAAAACCCAAAATCTCTCTGTAACAGGCACTGCAACAGTAGCTTATGAACAGTAACTGTTGCAGAGTCACTGCAACAGTCGCCCTCTTCACCCATTTTCAAATCCATAAATCCACAAATTATAGCATAAGAAAAAAATAGATTTCTCTCATCCATCAATGGCCAGTAGTCCATCTATTCTAAGCTCAAAGGTAATCTACAGATCCACATTAACTGAATGGAAATGACTGAATCAATGAAAACAGAAATATACATTCTATGTTAAGAGTGTAGTGCACTTGCCTTTATGAAATGTGGATTGTAGAGATAGAGAAGAGAAGAGAAAATCCCAGCTGAAATAAAGAAGAAGAAGAAGAAGACACAGCAGTAGCAGTAGCTCCTAAATAGTTTTTCCCAGCACAACAGTCCACACTCACAGCTCAACGGAAAAGAAGGAGAAGTAGTAGCAGCAACAGTCGTTTAGAAGGAGGGAAAATGAGAGAGAAAGAAGAGAGAAATGAAGAAGCTGCAGCTGTAGCAACTCCAAGGGAGAAATCACAGTAATAGTGGCTGGAAGAGAAGAATGAAATGGGAATTGTAGCTTAGGGTTTGGGGAAATGTGCCAATTTATAGATTTTGGGGGAGGGCTAATGACTGGGATGCCCTTTTGGGTTACATATAATTAGGGTTAGGGTTAGGGGTATTTTTGGACTTGAGCTGGAAGGTTCTAGAGAAGCACCCTTTTTGCACTAAACCCCTTATAACAAACTAAAAATCATACTAAGGACCTATCTACACTAATCAAACCCTAAGATTAACATAAACACCCTACTAACCACAACACTAACTCAACTAAGCTAATCTAGCTATAACTTAGGAAGAATCTAACTAATTACCCTGATTAACCCCTAATTAGCATAATTAGCTAGTAATTAGCAATAATTAGTATTAATTAGCAAATATTATTATTTAAAATAACAACTAGAGGGCCCACAAAGGGTGGGGCCTCACAGTCCCCACGTTAGCTCAAGTTATTAGAAAGATACTAAACCTTTTTGAACTCTAAGAGGAAGGAAATAGAAAGTTACTATTTCTATTTGAAGTAAGACTTCTAATAGTGGTAATAGTTAACTTACTAATTGTTGTGGAATTGAGACTTCTATAATAATTGGAGAGGAGAATGTTATAATTATTTTAGGAAGTAGGACTTCTAATTAATTAGTAATAAGAGGAGGTTTGAAAGTTATATAAAGAGGAGGAGAGAGGGTTGGATGTCCACAATCTTGGAGTCCACACCCAACCCTCTCAAGTGCAGGTGTTGCACAACTCTCCTTCTTCTTCTCTCTCTCCTAATTCTCTTCTAGTTCCTTGGAGTTTCTAGTAGGGTTTTCTCTTGAAGTTTCCACCAATCTTCTTGAGAAAAGAGATTTGATAACGGGTCACAGCGTGGAAGACAATGAGGTCTTGGAGATCCCAAATTGCTTCAAGAAGAGTTCTTGATCTAGTTGATTGTCTTCTTCTCTATTAGAGCACTACCGGGCTCCAAAGGTATAATCTGCTTCTCCTTTTAATGTAGATTATTTTGGTTGCATGGTGCTGCTGATTTCTATCTTTTAGATTGGTTTTATTGTTGTACTTGATTGATGAGATGGAGGGATTGCATCCTGGATGTGATTTATGGCCTTATGGGCATTTGATCGCTGAGCCAAGTGGGTCAAAAGTTTTGAAAATATGTCCACAAGGCCCACCTATTTCCAACAGAAGCCATACTTGGGCTAATTTTAACCCCTTTCTAAGGATAAACTTGGGTTGGGTCTTTAACCTCAACCCATTTTTATTTGGCCTCTTTTTTTTTTTTTAGCCTGCTTGGTCAAGGGTTCAGGCCTATATTCATTAAAAACCTTTCTTTTTTTTAGCCAATCCACTGTAACCAATTCCTATTTATAGACAAACTGTGGAGTAATTTTAAGTCTATTCACACAACTGATTTTTAGCTTTTTCATAGTAGTTTGGTGAGCCAATTTTTAGTCCATTTAGGATTCACTTTTAGTCTGTGTTTCATCCCACCACATCTATCTATTTGGGGTGGTTTTTTACCCAATCTCAACCCATTTGATGTCGAAATTTGGTTGTGACCTAGCCCAATTTCTGCAATTGTTTGAGATAAAATCTAGTCAAGTTTCAGTCATTGTTTAGGCAGATTTTAAGCTCATTGAGTTTTACAATTGTTCAGCTTGTTTGGATATGAGGACCCAAACTGTTTGTTTAAGGGGATTTGAATTTATTTGGGTGTTTGTTTTTTATTATTCCAGGGTGTTTGGTTGGGAGGAATCGATGAGGGGTTGATTTTTTTGCATTGATATCGGGACCAAGGGGGGCCACCCGATGACCCATTTGATCCGTGGATCTGAAGGAGGACCCACAGGCGACCGAGTAGGTGCTGGACCCATGTGAAGTGGGCCCTGTTTGGCCCACCATCCATCATCTGATTAGAGAGAGGGAGATGACGTGTTTTAGGTTTGAATTTATTTGGGGTTTGGTTCTGATTATTCCAGGGTGTGTTTGGTTGAGAGGATTCGGTGAAGGCTTGATTTTCTTACGTTGATACTGGGACCCAGGTGGGCCACCTGATGACCCATCTAATTCGTGAATCCAAAGGAGGACCCACGAGCGACCCAGTATGTGGTGGACCCATGCAAGGTGGGCCCTATTTGGCCCACCATCCAGCATCTGATCAAAGAGAGGGAGAGGACATGTTTTAGGTTTGAATTTATTTTGGTGTTTGGTTCTAATTATTCCAGGGTGTTTGGTTGGGAGGATTCGGTGAGGGCTTGATTTTCTGTGGTCCGTGCATACCACAGAACCCTTCCAGAAAGGTCGTCCGTGCATAGCACCCTAGGAGAAAGTTATGATTTCGGCCAGCCATATCCATCTTTTGTTGTACTTTGTAGGTAGCATCTAAATTAGCCAAGTTATATATATATATATATATATATATATCTGTGTGTGTGTGGCTATTTTTGTTGGAGACTGCTGACAAGGAATTGAAGTTAGGCAGCATTAAACATGGGCAACACACTCGTCATTGAAGAGGGTAGGAGAGGAGCAACTTCATAAACAAATGGCAATAGATTGGCATATGGGTTATTTTATGTGACTCGTCTCTTTCCATCCTTATCGGCCACATCTTTAAAACTGTTGTATAGCACGTTACTAGCAAAACCCCGTGCTATGCACGAACCACAGAACCTCCCAATGCACATACTAATACAAATTAATTTTAATAAATTTATTAATTAGTAAACTTGTGACTCCCTCTTTTGTTGCTAATTTGATCTTTATGGTTTTTTTTTTTCAGATGTCTTATTCTTTAGGTGAGGTGTAAATTGAGTTTGATGAAGATCGGGCACGTGTAGAAAAAAATAAATAAAATACATATTCACAATAAAACAAAAAAAATAAAGCAAGTAGATTTAATTTGAATAACACGGGGTTCGCAATATACACATTAGTATGAATTATACAAATTAAAAGACACTAAATTCAACTTTCGAAACGGTTACATTAACCCCTAGAAATCCAAAATATGTACAAATTAAGACCTAGACAATATCAAACAAAATATTCATGCCGAGTATTTGAAACTCCATCTTTCAATTGCTTCCCAGGGTTCATTTTGTCAATATTGTGTAATATATCTTTATTATTATTATTATTATTTTGTTTGACCTAAGTTGGGTTTTTCTCCTTTTATTTTATATCTTGACATAAGTTGTTTAAGTCGGCAAGGCATTAAATCCTACGTCATTTTTAGTTTATGAACAATAAGTATTTCGTTTTGGTTGTTGCTTTCTTTTTACTCTATTTAGGCTGGTTGTTCTTCTTTAGTGATGCTAACATACAATTCAATATGAATACATACAAAGTATTAAAAACCTCAATGTGTATCCCTAGAGCTTCTTCAATATGCCTTTTCTTTATCAATTTAAGTTGCATCTTGCATGTCATTAAAGAAAGAAGAGTCATAAAAAAACTAATAACATATAAACATCTAGCAACCCAAACTTGTTGAAAAAACATGTAATATAACTCGTTTATGCTTCAACATGTGATAAGATGCCCAAAGACACATGATCCATAAGATGTGACAAATCCTCATAATTTGATTTTAGCCAACCAATTTTTTTCAATTATCTAAGTTGAAATGTACCCATATCTCAAAACGGATCATTTTCCTATTTTCTTTATATTTTTAAGACCTCATTTGGGTGCATGAAATGGCATTTCTAGAAATTTAGAGAAAGAAATTTCTAAAGTTTATAAACATATAGGTGAAAGTCCATAGATAATCATTGAATAATCATATAAAAACCCATAACATATAATTTGGAAATTATAGAAAATAAGGAAAAATGTCAGCAGAAAATACATTTAAATGGCCAGATATCCTTAATTGAATCTTTTTTAAAAATGTGAGGAAATAATTTTAGATGATTCAAAACGTGTGTCCTCTTTTGAAATAAGTTAAAACTTAAGGCCTTATCAAAATTTATATTCATTAATTCTTGGCTAATAAAGTTTGACGTGTGGAAGACTCGCATAATTAAAGTCCATCTAACTAATTAAAGGAAAGTCAAATTCTAACTCGTTCTCAGATGGGTTAGTTTTGCCCTCATTCATGTGATGGATGGGATGGGACTACATTTTCATGCAGTTGGGACGCACATTTCATGTGAGTGGGCCCGTCGCTTCACAGGTGCGTCAAGACTTTTATGCTCATTACGTCATATTGTTTACTAATTTAACTTCTTTCACAGAACATAACACATGACCGAGCAATATTATAGATTACCTTGTAATCTATAAGTTAATTTGCCACGCTCAAATGGATCCATTTTTTAAATCTCAGTTTATGTACCTTCTTGTTCACTTCCCACCCTCTCACATCACTACCACATGCCATATCCAAACAATTGGATAATTGGATTCTTCTTATTCAAAGTGTTTTCACTGCGTATATTAAGTTTTCGACATTTTGAAAATATTGATTAGCGGAGGAAATTAAAATTTTATTATATCAAATAAAATTATTTACGTTCTTTTTTTTATTATTTCCTTTGCTTTGACATTGGATTTTACTTGGGAGAAATGCAAGCAAATCATATCGTAATTTCCTATTTGATATGAAGGTCAATCAGGAGCTGGTTTTTACCAAAGAGACATTGGGGATAAAGGAGAAATGAGAAAGCGTATACGGGGCATACACACGGATGGTTGGTGGCCGCGTGAGGCTAGAGGGTCGAGATGGGACCCACATTTGTTGAAGACCGGTGCGATACGTGGCCCGATGAAATGAATACGGACGAATGGGGGCCTTACAGTGTTTTCTTCGATTTTGGGTAACGCTTGTAATTATATGTAAAGATGAAGGGCGATTGTTGAAGTGGGACTCACCATTCATCTTATTGGTTTTTTATTTTTTTAGGAAGTTATGCTTCAGTTACTTCAGAGAGAGAGAGAGAAAGAGAGAGAGGAGACTTGGGGTGATCAGAACTTTCTCTGGAAGGGTACGCTCGAGCGACTATGGAACCACTCGAGGGACCACCTTTCTGGAAAAGTCCGGTCCAGCGGATATGGAACCGCTCAAGCGAACACCTTTATGGATGGTATCCGCTCGAGTGAACACCTTTCTGGAAGGTATCAGCTCGAGCGAACCTGAAGCTAGAGGCTAGGTTCTTTTTTACCCAATTTAAGGGTGAATTGCCGCCCCTAACCTATAATAACCCTCCATAATCCTCTCTAATAGATAATTATGGTGCCTACCCTTGTTTTCATAGGTGATTTAAGACTTCAAAGACCTTTATGACTTTAGAATGGAACCTCTAACCCTCTTCTTTGGTATAATGGAAAATTATTAGTCTAACACTATGCCATGAGGGTTCGTTTAGAAATTCAACGTACTTTCTCATAATAAGTGACACTCAAACAAGGTAGTAATACGTTGACCTTCCGAAACTACCTTGTATTGGACGGTGAGAGACTGTGAGTATTAGTTTAGAATTGGCTAGTAAAATGTCTTGATTCCTTTAAATCTATTGCATTTCATATTGAAATCAACTTCTCCATTGATATCACTTCTGGTTAAGTAATTAGTTGCATCATTAGTATCAATTGGGATTTGGTCATTCATTCTCAATTTGTTGTTATTAAATTGTCTTACAACTGTTTCAGTAGTCGTTGGAGATGTAAATTGAGTAAGTATTCGTGTATATGTGATTACTATTTGATTCGATTATGAACAAGTGAATGTACGTAAACTTACTCAAATTCGATTATTATTCAATTCGATCGAGTCGGGTACTTCTTAGCTTCGACCCTGTGATACCCGACAGGGTTAAACTTGGTTTAGCTATTCGAGATTACTGCAGTAAGTCATCTGGAGCACCGAAACTCTAGAACCGAGTAACTAGCTAGCATTTGGCCGAGCCGCTGTTGCATAATAACTAGATTCGCTCGCTTTTCAGAGGATGAGCTCAACGTAGTAGGCAAATTAGTATGTTGATTTCCCCTTAATTCACAAGCATAAATTATTCAATTTTTGCACAATTGCCTAATTATTACTTGATATTGACATCTGTTAATCAATTACCATTTAATTCGATTTGATACATTATATAGTTCCTTATTAATGCCTATACTTGCTGAATCGTCCTATTGAGATATTATACTTGGTGTGACGGCGCAAGTGCAGCTCCCGGCCCTGAGGAGGCCCAGGAGGGAGGGGAGGAAACCGAAGAGGTTCCTCCAAGACTAGAGGAGTGGCCAGATAATGGGCCAATGTAGATACTTCTCCACCAGAGAGCGTTGTGTACATGTTGAGAGCTCTACAGTTAGAGTGTGACTAACAGTTTTTTGTGTGGGTCACACTTAGCTTTTCAGTTATACTTTTGGTATAGTTGTATAGTGTACTTTTATAAACCCTCTTTTGTAATTCAATATACATACATGTGTAATTCTTTTGTATTAAATTCAAACGTTTAATTAGACTGAATGGGAAATGATACTTTGATGTGTATGCAATTACAACTTCCATTATTCTTAAATGTTATTGATAGGTTCTAGTGAGCTAGACCCACGAGTGGAAAAGTTGTATCTCCTTCGTGTGTTATATTTGACTCGAGATAGGTACAATATCACGAGAGTACATGTGTCTCACCTCGGGGGTTACCCTAGGCCAAGGGGATTTGAGACCGGGATGTAACAGATAACCACCCCAAATTTACCTAGTGTATGTTTGTTAGTCCTATTGGGTCAAATACGTCATGGATATCCAAGTCATCAATTAAAAAAAAGCCAACTATCATCATGTGGGTCAGTTGCAAACGGATTAAGTAAGGGGGGAGAACCATGTGGTATTCAGAGCCTAAACTGGATCCAACCAGAGCCTACCAAATGGATCCTGATCCGATTGGTTATGGATCCCACTACATCACCTGTTCATCTCAACTATTTTTCAGGGAAACATTGTTTTTAATCTCAAACTTCTCTCTAAGATAAAAAAATTTAGAGCTAAGACAACGCACTTAATAAAGGGAACAGTGAATCCATGAACAAAATAAAGATACAAAGGGAAGATCAGACATACCTTCAAATTGCCTTAAAACATGGGAGGGTAGATATTGAAGAATGAAAGAGCTCAAAACATTGAACTCATTCCAGAGTTTTAAAATCCGCACTTCATGCAACTGCAAGCAAGTGTAGAGATTGAAGAATGAAAGAAATCAAAAGAAGTCGTTAGAATCATCACAGGAAGAAAAGAGAGGAATACTGATGAGATTTTCTAGAGTGGGCATTGGATGGACTTGCAGGAGTTGAAGCGAAATTTTTTTTTTTTTGCTGAGGACGATGATTTTATTAAATAGTAGGAGTTACAGTGAGAACACTAAAGGAGGGATACATGTTGAGGAACATGCATAGAGGTGTAAACAAAAACATAGCCAGATGAATCTCCAGATGCACAAAGCTTTAGCCCATTAATCTCTCAAGGGGACTCTCTGGAGGAAGGTAATCTCTCTGATAATAATCTAGGGTTTTGAACTGAGAGAGGTAGGTTCTTTAATGAGGTTAAACCCTTAAATAGGCTTTTAGAAACGTGTATGAGAGATTAGGTTTGAATAGGATTGGAATAGGTGGCTGAAGAGGGAAGCTCCTAAAAAATAGGTGAGATTCGCCGCTGTCCTATCGATCGAACTGAAGGTTCGATCGATCGGACTGACTTTTAACTGGGACAAAAATTGGTCCAATCGATCGGTCAACGGAACCGATTGATCGGTATCTCCCCCTTTGGCAATTCATAGACAAAAACATCTAATACATGAAGTCTACTCAGAAACTACCCAAAAAAAATAATACTCCAAGAAAATTCGTCATCCGTCATCTATAGCCGATACCTGCAATACCTGTTGTCACATCCCCCGAACCCGATTAGAGAATAAACCGGACCCGAAAGTGAGATTTAGGGCTAATTAAAATTTGAGATAATTAGCCAAAGGTCCCTAGAATTGAATGTTTCCAGCCTCTAGTCTAGACGAATTCTTTTTAAGGGCTCTGGTCCAAGCAGCTAGACTGTTTACAGCCAGAGGTCCCTGAATACAATTTAGATGAGCAATCTGCCCTCTTTCAACTGTTTAGGCAACCAGATATGAATTTTAAAATTTCAAATCTTGGATTGCCCCTCCTCATTCCTAGGGAGATTCAATCATCACGATTTTTTAACCCCTTTCGGCGATGGATGGGCACCTACCGAGAGGCCGCACTCGAAGCCGGCCCAGATCTGGCGGTCAGTGCAGGCGATGGTGCGGACGAAGGAGCCGGCCTGTGTCTCGCGGAGGGGGTGAGGGCGGAGCTCGAGCGGCAGCGGGCGGCAGAGTTGATCGTGATTGAGAGAGAATGTCAGAGGAAAAGAAAGAGTGGGAATGTGCAGTAGTGAGATTAAGAATGTTGGATTTGGCTAGGAACAAAAATAGTGATGGAAGAGATGAGACGGCATTGGTGGCTTCTCATTGTCTTAATAAATTGAGTTTATATTTGCCTTCTCTCATATCACTCTTCTACTGCCTCCAATAAAATCACAGATCTGGCAGTCAGTGCAGGCGATGGTATGGACAAAGGAGCCGGCTTGCGTCTCGCGGAGGGGGTGAGGGCGGAGCTCGAGCTGCGGAGGGCGGCGCAGAGGGGGACCTTGAAGATGTCGGTGCTGCCCCCTGCACCGGATAATTCGGGGAGGGGCTCGCAACGGTCGGAGCCGTCGTGGACAGAGGTCGATGAAACGAGAAAATGGTTGACGAACTCGGGGTAGTCGTGGCAAGAGGCAGAGGAGTCGTCCTCGTGGAGGAGGCAGGGGTCTGGGATGGCGTGGAGGAGTCGCCCTCATGGAGACGGGCTTTTCTGTCCGTTGGATCAATTCTCTCGAAGAAGTGGGGACGTTTAGATTTGAGAGTAGAATTGCCTATGGGATTAAGTAGTCGCAACCTAAATGTTGATAGATGGACGGATCAGGTAGAGAAAGAAATAAGGATTGGATGCGGGGCATGTGGCGCCTGTTCCGCCCATAGTTGTTTGTACATTAGCTCGTAGGTGAGCGAGCGCTTTTGGCGTTATCAGCTGCTTACTGCTTTTAGATCTATTTGTGTTTTTTAATTTTATTTTTGTTCTTTGCATTTTATTTATATTTTTTGAAATTTATTTGAATCTTTTAAATTTTATTTGGATCTTTTGAAATTGATCATCATCTTTTGTCAAGTCTATCTAAGTTTTAACAAATTTATATGAGTTTCTATCAAGTTTATATGAGTTTTTCATTTTTTGTCAAATTTATTTAAGTTTTCGCAAATTTATCTGAGTTCTTAAACAAATTTCTCTGAGTTCTGGACAAATCTATCTTAGTTTGTGACTAATTTATTGGAGTTCTGCACAAATTTATCTAAGTTCTGGACAAATCTATCTGAGTTCTGAACGAATCTATCTGAGTTTTTTGAAAAATTTATTTGAGTTTTTGAAAAATATAGCCGAGTTTCTGACAAATTTATCTCCATTTTAAAAATTTTAACTGAGTTTTTGAACCAATCTTTCTATGTTTTTGAAAATTTTATTTGTATTTTTTAGATCTATTTGTGTTTTTGAATTTTATTTGTGTCTTTTGCATTTTATTTACATTTTTTGAAATTTATTTGAATCTTTAAAATTTTATTTGGATCTTTTGAAATTGATCTTCATCTTTTGAAATTTATTTATTATTTTTTTGAAATTTATTTGGATCTTTTGAGATTTATTTGCGTCTTTTTAAATTTCTCTGCGTTCTTGTGAAATTTAATGCGTTTTGTGAAATTATTTCATTTTTTAATTTTATTTATGTCTTTTGAATTTTATTTGTTTTCGAAATTATTGCTTTTTTAATTTTATTTAAGCCTTTTCAATTTTTTGCGTTTTTGAAATTATTGCGTTTTTTGAAAATTTGAAATTATTGGATTTTTTGAAATTATTGCCTTTATTTAATTCTTTTTAAAATTTATTGCGTTTTTTCAAATTATTACGTTTTTTAAAATTTACTTGCGTTTTTTAATTTTACTTATGTTATTTTGAAATTTATTTTTGTTTTTTTTAGAATTTATTTAAAAATTTCATTAATGGGATTCCATTAATCGTGGCCAATTAAATGGTAGTTGACCATTATTAGTGGCATATCCCACTAATTGTGGGATATGATTTTGAAGAAAGGGTAAATTAGACTTTTTAGGTCTTCAAATTTGAAAAAAGGACCTACTACACTATGAAAAAAGATTGTAGATCTAAGGCAATAAAGTGAAATGTTCAGGGACCTCTCACCGAATCCCCCTTAAAAATTTTGCCCTTCAGGCCCAAGGATCATAAGTCCGCTGTGAGGATGTTGCATCTCAAACCTCAAGTAATATAAAACTGCGGAATTCATACAATTTGAGGCATATTAAATTTCAAAGCAATGAATAACAAATCTCATTAATAGTTAAAGTTGCACTAGGAAATAATAAAACTAATCAAGGAATTAAAGTATTAACAAAGGCCATCCCAATAACCAAGGCTTTTTAAAAGAACACGATGTCAACAAATGAAAGGTCTAACGATAGAATAATAAATGAAGAAATAAAATCTAGAGAAGTCCCAATGAATCGCACTCATGCTGGGAATGATGACGCTACTCTACGTCATCGGCAAACCACTCTCGCTCCTCCTCTCCTGGCTGGAGATCCTCTGGGATCTCCTCATCGGTCTGCTCGTCATATTAGTACTCACATGAGGTGTCTACAAGCCAAGGAACAGAGTCAACGACATGTTGAGCAATAGATAAGCAAGATATAAATAAGCATGACAAGCATCAAGTATAAGAGTAATGACAGGCATGATAATCAAGAGAATATAAGGAATCGAAACTAGGCATAAAGCATGAATAAATAACCAGAAACAATAACAGGAAATCCTAACATACTAGCAATAACCATTGTCTAAACAATAAAATGCAAGAATCAAGAGGGAGACTCCGAGGATGTCCAAGCCACCTCCCGGGGCACCAGTAACAATCCTACCCGGACTATTGATACCAAAGTCCAGCTCCAGGGGGATCCAAGCTCCCGGTCCTGAGAATAGTAGCATGGTCCAAGCCCGCTCTCAACTATTCAACGCCATGGACGCCGTCCAAAGCCAACTGCCCACCCCGATGTCCGAGTAAACAGCCTATCAATAATACCCCAAACTGCAGTTGGCCATGACATGCAAATTATAGTAAAGTGGTGTTGACACAAGCAAACCAAGACAAGCAAGTCTGGCTAGCTTAATATACAAGACATGCTCATAGGGATTATCTCATTCAAGTCAATACAAGACAAATCCAATCACATGATAATCCCTTCAGTCTAACCAGTCATGTTTATCAATTACATAACACGGGGTCCTAAGGTACACTCTAAGTCAGGTCAAAGTCCTAATTCTTCAAAGGATTATGTTTCATAATTAATTAGGTGTATTATGTCGAGAGAGTGTACAAGGTGCAATTACAACGTATACAATTAAACAAGTCAAGGGGGAATTACAAGCCCACCCTAGGCAAGTGGTGTCATCCATGTATCCTACATGTTCGAACGGAGTACGTGTGGAATTGGATCAACGATGCTTCTAAGGAAATCCCTTGGT
This sequence comes from Cinnamomum chago, assembly GCA_038049695.1. NCBI lineage: Eukaryota > Viridiplantae > Streptophyta > Magnoliopsida > Laurales > Lauraceae > Cinnamomum > Cinnamomum chago. The sequence continues at coordinate 19,083,680 of CP142462.1, read as the reverse complement.
GTACAATCATGTTAAGCATCCATTAATTCAATTCCATACGCATTCGGTTACCTCATGTTTAATACACGAATACCTAGACACCTAACCAAAACATATCAAACCATGTGCTTCGATTTCAACCCCCATAATGGTCATGTGAGAGTAAGTTCATGGTTTCCAACATCTAAGGCCCAAACCTAGGTTACTGGTCTTAGTTTCAATAAAAATATGAATTGAGGCAATAATCCAATTATCTACATCACTTCCCGATCTCCGATCGTAATGAAACACGAACTATTAGATTGTACATCTCGTGGGCTTTCCAACGGTATATTACATGTCGAAATCCGACAGGCGGATTAAAAGTTACAAGTGTTCGAAGTTTCCAAATGCGATCAGAAAATTACCATCCGATCGATCGGTCTGCAGGTCCGATCGATCGACACTGAACCACTCTCAGTTAGTGGCCTATCCAATCGATCGGTCTGCAGTCTGATCAATCGGACTGAGATTCGTCTCAGTTAACTGAGACTAAATTCTGTCCGATCGATCGGTCTGCAGTGTCGATCGATCGGCACTGCTCTACCTTAACTCGAAAATGGGTTTTCTACTCCTTTTTTCTCCGGCCAATCATGGCTAACCTGCAAAAAACGAGCCTCCATGCTCCCCATTCATCACATCTATCATTTTCATCCATTCTATCAAATTAAAAACCTCCAAAGCTACAATTTTAACAATTAATTCAAACCAAATAATCCTAAAACCTAATCTATCATATAAATCCCAAATCAAAACATAACCATAGCTTGGAATTTGGGTAATCTAACAAGAAATCATTGCAATCAATATAAAACCATACACACATGTTTAAATATAAAATGCATATCTACTTACCTCAACCAAGAAGAAGATTGAAATAAGGAAAACTTGAGGAGAAGCTTTCTATTACGAAATCCATGAATCTAACCCAACCAAATGTAGCCTAAAAGGCCAAGGAGAAGAAAAGAGAGGAAAAGATCGAGATCAAACATAAATCTAACCAAAAGAGAAGATGATTGAAAGATGAGCGTGAGGGAAATCTTACCAAACTAGAACCAACGGAAAGGGAAGATCGCGAGGAAGAAGATGTGCGGTTTGGATCTTCGAGATTATCTCTCGCAAAAACTCTGGGCTTGAGAAGATGAAGAGGAAGAAGAAGAGGAAGAAGAAGAGGTTGTTGTAGCTTTGTTCATTGCAGAGATGAATAAGAGATTAGGGTTAATCCCTAACTAAGAAGAAGGGAGGGAGAAAATGACTAAATTGCCCTTAAGTGGGTTCGGTGAAGGAATGGACCACTTGAAGGGTTTCTGATTGTCGGATCGCGATGATCCAAGAGAGAAAAATGATCAGCGCAACTAGACCTTTCCAACCAACCCAAAATCACGGTGATAGGAATTTTTTCAGAAAAACACTCAATTTTCCCTAAATTGCAAACTACCCCCTTTTCTAGGATCAAACGAACTCGAAATCGAACGAAACTTCGCAAGCACTATTCTAACACTAAAAGAAACTCACTCAAGGCCTAAACCCACTTAAATATCTAACAATACAATTAATTATAATAATAATAATAATAAAATAAACGGGTCAACAGGCCTGCTACTAGGCCCAATTGACCCAGTAGGGTCGCGGACCTTACATCTCTCACCTCTAAAATGAACATTTGATCCCCCAAATGCCTAAAAATACCTCATCGAAAAAGAGATAAGGATATGCCTTCTGCATCTGGTCTTTGAGCTCCCACGTAGCTTCCTCCGGAGTGTGATGCTCCCATTGTACCTTGACCCACTGGATGGTCTTGGTACGCAACACTACTTCCTTGGTGTCGATGATCTATGCCGAACACTCCACATAGGTTACATCTGCTTGTAGCTGAAGTGGCTCGTACTGCAATACATGAGTAGGATCTGGAATATACTTCCGAAGCATTGAGACATGAAAAACGTCGTGCACACCGGCTAGCTCAGGCGGTTGCACCAAGCGATAGGCCACATCTCCAATCCTGCTCTTGATCTCAAACGGTCCCACAAACCTCTTAGCAAGCTTTCCTTTCTATCCAAATCTGACAACACCTCTCATCGAGGATACCTTCAAGAACACAATATCCCCCACTTGGAATTCTAAAGGTCTCCGTCTCTTATCTGCATAACTCTTCTAACGATCCCGAGACTTCTTCATTCTCATATGAACAATCCGAACTTTCTCACTGGAATCAGCAATCTCTGAGAGGCCATGAAAACTCTGAACTCCTACTTCCCCCCAACATGCTGGAGTCCTGCATCTCCGTCCATACAATGCCTCAAATGGTGTCATACCAATACTTGAATGATAGTTGTTATTGTAGGCAAACTCACTCAGAGGCAAACTTTCATCCCAATTCTCCTTAAAATCCAAAACACATGCTCGAAGAAGATCTTCCAATGTCTGAATGGTACGTTTTGACTGTCCATCTGTCTGAGGGTGGTAAGATGTACTAAACTTCAACTGAGTACCCATAGATGACTGAAAAGTAAACCAAAACCGAAAGACAAACTTAGTGTCTCGATCGGATACTATGGACTTAGGCACTCCATGTAGTTTGACTATATTGTCTCTATACAACATAGTCATCTTGTTCATAAATTGTCCAATCTTGAATGGCAGAAAATGTGCTGACTTCGTCAATCTAACCACAATCACCCAAATAGATTCATTACCCATTTCCACTGAGGAATATCTAACGGATGAAGCAAACCAGGAGACTTCTTATGCTCTGCCTTAATCTGCTGATAAGTCATACACCTAGAAACGAATTCTGCAATCTCCTTCTTCATTTTCACCCACCAATAGTGATTCTTCAAATTCTGATACATCTTGGTGCTCCCCGGGTATTAACAGTAGCAGAACTGTAGCTCAAGACATTTTCATTGACAACCACATAACAATTATTGGAATTCTTTTTACCAGAAAGAACATGTTTTCCATGACTATCTACAATTGAGCAAGTATTTAGAGAAAAATGAACCTCATTACCAGACTCACAGAATTGACTGATACTTAGCAAGTTTGTCTTAAGGTCATCAACTAGAAAAAACATTATTGATACTTGACATACCTGGTATGTTGACAGATCATTTACCAATGACTTTTGATTTGCTTCCATCTCCAAATTGAACATTACCACCAAGATGACTTTCAAGTGATGTGAAAAGAGACTTATGAAAGTCCGAGATTCGAACCCTAGAAGGGGGGTGAATAGGGTGAGCTTTAACTTAGTGACCAATTATGAACAATTTTAACTTTTTTAATTAAATTAGCCACTAGTAATGATTATCAAACTAAAATGCGGAAGCTAATAAAAATAATAATCACAGAGCATTCACCATCGCACAATGATTTATAGTGGTTCGGCCTCAATGCCTACATCCACTACTGGCTTGTGATCCAACACCCCACCGGACTTCCACTATCTATGCTTTTCAATAGGCTAAGCAACAACCTTTACAATATGCTTTCCAAGGCTAAGCAATAACCTCTACATTATGCTTTTCTTAGGCTTAGCAATAACCTATACACTATGCTTTTCTAGGCTAAGTAATAACCTATGCAACCAGAAGGTTAGTTATCTCTCTGAGTAGTGTCTAGAATACACTTGATGGAGATATAGTTTAAGTTCAATTACAATGCCTCTTGATTAGGCGGATATGAAAGTGAAAATCTAATTCACACACACACACACACACTATGAATGCAAAGATGAATGCACAATGTGTATGTATGATATCCTCAATCAATTTGAAAATGAAAGCTCATAAATGTATGCCAAAGGATTTTAAAAGTTTTAGCTCATAAAAAACATTTATGATTGAGGAAAGAATGCTAATCACATGTTAAAAATAACTAGTAAAAGATATACCTATGTATTCTAAACAAGTTGTGAAATTCTAAGAACAAAACATGTGATGCATAAGGGTTTCAATCAAATTAACAATGTAGCACAAAAATAGATTTGATTGAAGTGAATGAACAAATCACATGTTATTTAAAAACCAACTTGAAAAAGATGTATATCAATGATAAGCAAGTTGTGTGAAACTTTAAAACAAAATACATGTGATTTGTGAAGTTGTTGAATCCAAAACATAAGATAGATTTAAAAGTGATTTTCTTCTGATGAAAAACAACAACCAAAGATTCAACCACGTATAGGAATCATGTTACATATAATTTCAAAGATGTTTTCATTAACATGATTTACTTAGATATACCCATTTGAGAACTACTTGGTTTGAATCAAGGTGATGCATCCAAAACAATAAATCAATTCAAAACATATACATGTTAAGGACACAACAAATCATAGTTAACATGCTTAAAAAGATTTACTAATAATTTAAGCAAAGCATGAAACATATGAAAAGGAAAACTAAGCTTACATAGAAGATTTCTTTATGATTCCAAGCTTTAACTTCCATTTATGACCAACTAGTCTCCCTTAGCTCATTCCCCTTTGTTTGGTCTCAAAATACCTCAAGGAGTATCCCTTGGATCCTCACATTTGTCCTAGGAATGATCTGTTTATATAGAAAGAATTATCCAACGGCTCTATTGTCGGTCAATCGAGCTCAAGTTCGGTCTACCGAACTCCCAATGGTCATAAAACGGCTAGTTTTGACCATTCTGGAACGTGAACCGAAGTGGGTTCGATCAAGTGTCGGTCGACCGACATCTTGAGTTCGGTCGACCGACATCCAATTCGGCTGACCGACAACACTGTAGCAAAAGCACTGTAGCAAAATTACTATAGCACCAAAAAAGTTTTGCCCTATTAAACGATTAAGTAATAGGCTACTCCAAGTATTTTGCTAGACGGAATTCTGGGTGATAGAATCAAGCTTGGAAACATGTTTTAAATCAATCTAAGAGTTTTAAAAACATGAAACCTAAAATGCCTAAGTTTATTTAAAAGGTTTAAACTCATAGACATGCTTGATTCAAAAATCTTCTTTTAAAAAATAAATGCATCCAAGTTTAAAATCAAAACATGCATAAATGAATATTTCTACAAGTCAAAAACCAATGCATGTGTAAATCAAGATTTCAAATATTTCAAAAACAATGCATCTGTGAAAATTCGAATGATGATAAAATGATAATGCATCCATCAAATTGCAATACACAAAATTCCTAACAACTTATCCCCTGACATGTGTCTAGAGCACCCGAAGTCTAAATACCATACATGTGAACTTTGCGCTTTAAGAGCAGTTAAAACCACATTGCAGCAAAGATCAGTTTTGCATACTCAAATGGATTTTTGTTTGACCTTATAAGGGGTCAAATTGATCTTCCTTCTTTCATTGCGAAGTTTGTTACGCAGTCTATTGCAATGAGGCCTAATATGTCCAATGATTCCACAAAAATGACAAGTCGGGACATATTTACATTGAGGCATGCAATTTTTGAGGTTGGAGCTCACATGTTTAGGATGATAAACAGCAGGTTCAATAGCAAACAGTGTATTACCCCGAACAAATTTACCTGGGTTTTTGGAGGAGGATGCACCATAGTCAAATCCAAGGCCATACTTGGTGCAAGATATGATTTGCGCGCCCAAAATTTCATCAAGTTTCTTTGATCATGTGTTCATTCGATTAAGATCAGCTTTGGTAGAGACCAATTCAAAAGTAGTCATCTTGAGTTTTTCCGAGATGCTAGCTTTTTCAGTTTTGCAGGAATTCAGTTCTTTCTTTAGAATTAGTATTTCCTTGTCAGCTTGAACAAAGTGCTCATGTAGTAAGTCAAGTTCATTCCCTACAGAAATCAACTTGTTATATAAAATTATACACTGTGATTCAAGTTGAGATACTTTACCTTGGGCTTCATTGAATTCAGTTTTAAGATCAAGATTTTCTTTTTCAACTGTCTTCCATTTTCCTTTTAGAATGTCATTCAATTGAGTCATCCTCCTTGAGTGTTTGAGGAGACTATGATATGCTTCTACTAAATCATGTTCATTATCTGACAAAGAATTAAGATCGTCTGAAATAATTTCATCGGATTTTTCCACACCTTCCAGCAAAAAGGAATCGTTAGATCTTGCCATAAAAATCATAAACTTTCAATGTTCAGGTGATGATGATTCAGGTTTAGTATCATTGCAATCTTGATCTGAATCATCATCCCACGTGACATTTAAAATCTTTCCTTGAGTTCTGAAGGTTCTATTGACACATTGAGATGCATAGTGACTAAAACCTTTGCATTCATAACAGTGAGTACTCTTGGGAGGGATTTTGGACACATTTTTCTCAGAGTTTTGACCAATATTGGATTTAAAAGAAGAAGATGGCCTATTCTGTCCATTTTGAGAAGAGTTTTTAAAATCCATTTTAGCATTTTTCAAAAAAAATTTAAACTTTTTAACAAAGAGAGCATCAAGATCTGGGTCTTCAGTCTCTTGTTTGGAGTTATTATCATGTTCCGGCTGAGACTTCAAAGTCATTCCTTTATTTTTCTTTGTTTTTCTGAAATTGGCTTCAAAGGTTTGCATATTTCCAACTTACTGATCAACTTTGATTAAATCCAAATTGCTGGACTCCTCAATAGCTACTACTTTTGGGTCAAATCTCTCAGGAAGAGATCTTAAATTTTTTTTAACAATTTTGTGTTCAGGAATGATTTTACCCAAGTAGAAACTAGAATTCACAATAGTGGATAATTTATCATTGAAATCATCAAAAACTTCATTTTCCTCCATCTTCAGATTTTCAAAAGCAGTAGCCAAACTTTGAAGTTTTCCAAATGATATGTGATACTAAACCTACCTCGTGATGATACAGGTTGGTTAAGATTTAATGCCACAAGGTTGGTTAAGATTTAATGCCACAACTTTTTTTTATTTGAAGAAATACTATGACAAATAATTATTATTTATATTCTTTATTACTTGTAAAATAGTTTAAAAGTTCCTCAAAGCACTGAACTACAAAAGACATAATAATTTATTCACGTGTTTGGGAAGTCTAATTTCAACCTCTTATTATCTTAAATCGGTTTCAAAACACATTTCGAGTGGAAATGATTTTAGCTACCTCTGTTTCAATCCACATAAAGGAAAAATGGCTCTCTTTCAAGTGGAAGGGAAAAGAAGGAGAATCGGAATAGAGGATTGCATCTGAAGAGCGCAGACATGCAGACACACAGTAACTTGGGCAGTCGTTTTTTTACCCTCCGTTTTTTATTTTGTTTTAAAATCTGGGACCCTAAATGATTCTCCAAACCCATAGAAGCATTAAGAAGGCCAAACATGACCTGTAAATCAAATTGCAGCTGTTGATCTATCGTAGATCTCGAGATATTTGTGAAAAACTGCATAACCATATATCTATGTTTTTCTAGATTTCTGTGGGGCCCATAATCACAATCCAAACCATTAATATTGTTTGAAAGATCGGAAACAGCTTTGGGTAAAAATTACAAGCCCTGATTTGGTCTAAAGCTCAAGAAACTTATAAAGATCAAAGAACTGCCAAAGAGCACATGACAATGGTCACAGTGGTCGAAACGGGATATTGGGATAGTCCTTTTCTTCTTTTATTTTCCTTTTATTTTCCTTTTTTCTTATTGGTTCTTGAATTATGGGTCAGTAAACTACCATCGGAACTGTTGGATAGCTGTAACAGTGCAAGCATGAATATAGGCTCAGACTTGAACCGTTGATCTATCACGGATCTCGAGAAATATTTGAAAAAAGTTTGAACTATTTTATCTAATATCTTAAATTTGTGGGCCCCTATTTCAAGATCCGAACAGTTGATTCTCTTAACAATACTTAGGTCAGCCATGGGGTAAAAAATCAACCTTTGATTCCTTTTAGATATGGAGAAATTTAATAAAAATCATTTATGGTTGGATTTGAAAAATCTATTTCAACCAGTTCTTTTATGTTACCAAATGCTCTATTTCAAAGAACATCTATTTCAAACGGAGCCCATTTGAAACAAATCTGTTTAATGCATATCCATCTCAAACAAATGAGATTTGCCAAACAAGCCCAATAGTAATAAATAGGGTGAAGAGGGTGGGCCTATATAAGCTGAAAGGCCTAGGCCGACCCAAACCCAAAAGAATGTAGATATGTTTTGCAAAAGGGTAATGACTTCATCCCTTTGGACTGAACCTGGTTCTAAATGGGAAGCAAGTAGATGGATTGGGCTCAGACAATCTCCAACTATAAAGCCTACCCAGCCTGCCAGCCATGAACACCCCTAGCCCTAGACATGGGCATTTATCAGAGTCAGCTGCCCACTGTCAGAAAAGATTGGCTGGTTTGGCATCTTGGATGGCAAATGGGGAAGCATTTTAGAAAAGTTCATTGTCAACTTTGATTTTGAGTGAAAAACTTACTAATCCATAAATAGATTTTTATACATTATAAAAGAAAATAATGTAAAAAGTCTCGGATTGATTTGTCCAGAAGTGGTTGGGTTGCTTTCACTGATGGAATGCAGGGACAAGGCCTATGCAGATAAGTCTGACATAGCAGGTTTCCGCATAGGATTCTATGTGGGTGATTTTCAAACGGGAGAAACGTGACCTGATGAAGTTTATGGGCCGGCACTAGTTTGGTTCGGGCATTCGGGTGGGAAACTTATGGATCAGGATCTTTTACCAAAAATAGGTTCCAAGTATGGTTTTTTTTTTTTTTCCCTGACTAATAGTATACGTAATGTTAAACTTGAAGGCTTAGAGATCGACCTTCAGACACATTTGTAATATTGAGTTACCAACGCCATTCAAATATAAGGGTCTATTTGTACAACAATGGAATCGATGAAAGCAGAAGGGGACAGGCCGTCGGATTTTTCGACGCCTTCTCCGTTGTATTCTAGGCAGCGATGGGCTCCTGCTACAAATTTTCTAATGCATAGATGAGGCGCCCTTTCCCATGGATGGGGGATCCAATTTCTCGACCAAAAGGGATGAGAAACAAACTACTGCAGTTTTCCCTTCTACGGCGCTATACAAACAAACCCCACCTATTTTGTAATTTTACAGGTAAAATAAAGTATATTAATAGATCAAATTAAAAGAGAATAAAATATAACAGAGTTACAATGTTATTTAATTTTTAGTTGTTTGGTGTAAAATCTTTTTGACTTTTTAAAATGAAAATAGGGGGATTTTTTTTTTTTGTCTTTCATTAGAAAATAGAAGTTGTTTTTGAATTAAAATGTTATTAATGTAACATTTTTTTAAATAATAAAGGCTTTATTTGACTTTTACTAATCTAGTAAATTGTCAAATGCCATTTCCATTCCATATTTTTTATTGTACAGTCAGAGGTAGATGAGATATGGTGACAAGAGAGGCCCTTTGCCAGCAGACTGTCTCGTCTGATTGTTCTCCTCTATATTCCATTTTTTTTAAATTAGAATTAAAAGTAATTTTAAATTTATTTTTTATTGAGTTAGAACTGCCAGGATAATCGGATAAATGGACATGCATATACAAATTTAACAACTACTAATTGAAAAACGAGAGCTAGTGGTGTGTGTTTGTGTTCCTGGGTCTTCTAAATGTCTCAAGCCAAACAGACCTCCCTCTCCCGCCATGGCTTCTTCTTCTTGTGTTGTATTATAGATACAGAACTAATGGAAATAATATATAGTTTCATATTGCCACGGATCCTTAAGGAATTGGTGGACCCCACCATGGATGCCATCAGGTCATTTCAAAGTGTGCCCCACCATTGCCGCCATCAGGTCATTTCCAAAGGCTGTTCAGAGTGACAGTGCCATATGATCCCAACCATGACATTGACATCTCATTTCATAAAACACATGGCTGGCTAACAACCACATGCACAAAAAAAGCACACGTCAACAGGTCCATTGTTCAACATAGTCATGTTTGCTTATTATTCAATAGATCCAAACCATGGACCTGAAATTACCCTCAGACCCAGCCCATGTGAAAATATATATCCTTTTGTGCTAAAAATATCTCAGCCAAATTGGGCCTTTTAGCATGCAAAGGCTCCGATTATGATGTCAAACCATTGGATCATAAAAGTAGACCCAACGACCTGACTTCAGGCCCAACTGATCCATACATATGCTAGGGCAAGTGCATACATCCGATCTTTATAGAGTCCATTTTTACATCATCAAACTCACGTGAATAGGAATCGGCCAAATTTTGTTCTTTTAGAAGTAAAATAAATCATTATTGGATTACCCAATTAGAAACAAGTGTTATTTGGGTGCTGATTTCTGAAAGAAACAGTGGGTCTCATTCGATTTATTTTGTTTAAGAACTTTTTAACAAATATTATTTTATTGTATTTTATTTAGTAAAAACTTTGTAACGGTAGAAGAGATTTACTCTATAATGTAAGTGGCTGTTAACTTTGTTATGGTAACCCTCTCTCAAATTCAATTTGATTTATTATGAACTTGTAAGAACTTCAGAAGCAATAGAAGAAATTTATTTTGTAACAGAGCCGTGCATTTTATCTTATTCGTCTATATGATCCTAAACAACTGGCAGCACAAGAGAATGGGGCATGCTCACAATTAGAAAAGGTGGATTCACATTGTAAATGCTATAAATGTGACTCTCAAATTCTAATAACTAAAGATGTGTACACGGTGGTTTTTAAAGATGGTCCTATATTCACATTAACAAAAAAGGTGACCCATATTATACTACCTATAAAGGTGAACCATATTGGAAATCCAATGGATATGAAATTGAATGAAAAACAAGTCCAACATAAGCTCTGCTCATTCCATACAAAATAAACTATTCTATGTATCAAAATATTAAAGCATCAAATTCTTAAATGGGTTTTTGCATGCATGTCAGACTTAAGCCATCCCATTTAAATAGGTTAGAAGGTTACCTGGGTTAGGGTTAGGCCCTTGTTGACCCTAAGGGCCTAACCCAACTCATTTTTACTACGGGACAAATTCTCTTAAATCCATTTACACAAGAATAAACTTGCTCAATTGGATCTACCAATACTAAATTGTGGGTACATTAAGCCTGCTCTTTATTGTAACAAGCAATGTATGGGCCTCATCTTACGAATGGCTGAGATTGATAATTTAATTTAATTTAATTTTTACTAACCCTGATTAAATTAATTGTAACATGTAGCTCCGGACAAATGTAAATCTTCTTGTGAAAACTCTTCTCATTGTATTCATGGATGGAGGGCAACAGCGCAAGACCCATTTTATGATCCATCCATATGGTACCCACACGGCGATAATTACTGAACTATAAAGTTTACCCCCGGGATAGATTAGATCATTTGATCGAGGGTCAAATTTTTTTTTTTTTAATAAAATCGGTTAAACTTGTGGACATAAATGATGGAATTACAAGGATGAAATTGACTCCATTTTTTATATTTAAGTACATCGTAATTAGATCTTTTCATCTCCAATATCCAATGATTTGTGATGCCCTTAGGTGGGTCTCAATCCTCATAAGCAGGTATAGGGGTGTAACGGTTCGGTTAACCGGTTAATTTGGGAAAACTGTTAATCAAACCGTAACCGCGGTTTTCTATCTTTAAAAATCAAAACCGTAACCGTAACCGTGAAAAACCGTAACCGCGGTTCACCGTATTAAACGGTTCGGTTACGGTTAATAACCGTGGAATGTCTTCCTCATATAAGGGGATAAATGTGAATGATTGAAGGTAAAATGACATATAACGAGAAATTAAATAAAGTAAGAAATATTTCATTCAACTCCCTTATTTTTTCTTTTATTTGTAAATGATACGGTTCGGTTCGATTAATAACCGTAAATTATTACGAAAAATCGTAATTAAACCAAATATTACGATTTTTTATTTCATTAACCGTATCCGTAATCGAACCGTGAAATACGGTTATTAACCCCGATTCAATTCGCTTCCATCCTGTTAGACAATTTTTAGATTTATTTTTACACCCCTAACACGTATGCCCACAGATGCACAGAAAGTATGTAAAATTGCAATCCCACAGGTCCTCCTTTCCCGCAGACGTGCACGTTCGTTTCATGTGTTTCTCGCAGCTCTTTTTCTCTCACTTCTTTCTTTCCTTCGAAGTTCAAAGATATATAATTGCATTTACGTCTCGCATTGGATCTACCCACACATCTCCTTCCTGACCTGTCAAAAATCGTACGATGCTCCTTCCTAACTTATATCTCATGAGATATCAATGGCCTCTTTTCAGCTTTCTTTTCAACGCGTTTGGTCATACAAACTTTTTCTACCATCTCTTCCAACCTTCTCTGCAACAAAGAGACAAGTTCATCTTTGAAGAGTTTGAAAAGAGAGATTTTTGGGTTTTTATGCAGCAGTTGAAGAGACAGAAGATTATATATTTTTCTTATGAGGAGGAATAGATGTTAGACACAAGAAATCCCAACATTTTTAGGTGATTGTACAAAAATAGCTGAGCAGAGACGAGGATAAACTTCAACATTTGTTTGTTTTTCTACCTCTAATCCACCCTGCAAATGAAATGGATCTTCCAAGTGCGGAGAAGAAGAAGATGAACAAGTATGTGTTCGCTTGTAGTTTGGTGGCCTCCATGAATTCTATTCTCTCGGGTTATGGTGAGTCTTTTTTTTTTTTTTTTGGTTTTTTCATCTCTCAATTCTACCAAGAAGAAAGTTGGGTTCTTTTTTCTTTTCTTATGTGGGGTTAGGAACTACTGTTTTTCTTTTGTAGTTTTTCATTCTTTTCTTATTTGGGAGGTTAGGAACTTTTTTTTTTTTTTTTGAAAAGAAAAAAAAATGTAGATAGTCTATAATTATTTGGGGAAAGAAAATCTTGAGAGTTTTTTCCATTAGTATTCTACAAAGAAGAAGAAAGAGTTGGGTTCCTTTTCTTTTCTTATTTGGGTTAAAAACTACATTTTTCTATTTCTTTTTGTTCTTTTCTCATTTGGGGGTTAGGAAATGCTATTTTTATTTTATTTTTCCTTTTTTTTGGGTTTCTTTTCTTTTCTCATTTGGGATTAGGAAATTTTTTTTTTTTGTTTTATTTTGTGATATTGTTATTTGGGGTTAGGAACTACTGCTTTAAAATTTTTTGGGGTTCACTCAATAGATCTAATAAATCTTCTTGATCTGTAATTTTTTGTGTTCTTACTACTATGATTTTGTACAAGAAGTATTTTGATTAATATGCTACTAATTTATGTTTCTGTTTATTCACTTCTACATTGTAGTGAGAAGGGTTTTTTCCCCTCTTCTTTGATAATCACACACCCGTTTTTGGGGCACATTTGGTTGGTTAGAGAGAGATTGATATTAGTTAGGTTGGTTACAGATAAGTTTAGCCTGAATTTGATTCATGTTCTCTCTTATATAAAAAGAGAAAGACGTCTCAATAGGGTGAAATTAAGGCACTGTATTGATTTGTCAGATGTTACTAGATCTGATAGTGATCTTGCCATCAAGCTAGACACAGTCCTCTCGTTCATGCTGCTTAAATGTTAGATCTCACCATTTTATTTTTTGAATAGATTAAACATTGTCTCTCATCTATTAAAATACCCAAGGCTTATGATCTCGCCATCTTGATCGATCGAAACTTTTAGAAGAAATTAAGAAAATTCTGATGTTGTGGGTGGTTCACAATACTAGCACAATACGTGCTAACCATTTCACCAACACATGTAAAATATATTCTATGATCCATTAGAAAAAATTTAGATCATGCAATGTCATCCTCAAACACTTACCGACAGCGATTTGGTTTAGATAGAGGATAAAATTTTGGAAAGAGAATAAAATGAGAGAAGATTACGAGAGTACCCTTTTTTTGCAACCCAAGATTCCGTCTCAATCCAAGAGTCCATTGAGTAGAAATGGGCTGTGAGAAATGGAGTAGAAAGAAAAGAGGAGAATTTGATTTGGGATGAAAATGAAGTTGTTGCTTAGGGGGAAAAGATGGAAGAAGATTTGAGTGGTTACAATAGAATTACACAGTAGAAAGTGGGAGGAGAAAGTGAGTGAGTTGTAGGACATGGGTAAATCAGCAGTTGCAGTCAAAATTAACTTAAAAACCCTTGGCTTTAATATTAGTTTCATTGATTTTCGAGTAAGTGAACCTATCAGAGATTTATAGCGATTTTCCTCTCTATCACTAAGCATTTCAAATGAATCCTAGTATGATAGTGGTTTATTATTAAATTTTTCTTCTGATTAACATGCAGTGGTTTATTATTAAATTCTGCTTCTGATTAACATGCCCTCTATGTACATCTCTCTGTCTATCAGATACTGCTGTACTGAGTGGAGCCATATTGTACATCCAAGATTATATGAAGATAAGTGACACTGAATCAGAGATCCTAATGGGAAGTATCAACATCTACTGTCTAATAGGGTCGACTGTTGCTGGGCGAATCTCCGATTGGATTGGCAGGCGATACACAATCGTCCTTGCAGCTATGATCTTCTTTGTGGGTGCATTTTTTATGGCAATGGCACCCAATTATGCCTTTCTCATGGCCGGAAGGTTTGTTGCAGGCATTGGTGTAGGCTTTGCCTTTATGATTGCACCAGTCTACACCGCAGAGGTCGCCCCTGCCTCCACCCGAGGATTCTTCACCTCCTTCCCTGAGATTTTTGTCAATGCTGGTGTCCTGCTTGGATACATCGCAGACTTTGCCCTCTCTCCGCTACCAACTTATCTCAATTGGCGATTGATGCTGGGAGCAGGAGCCATACCAGCTGCAGTCTTAGGCACTGCTATTCTTTTCATGCCTGAATCGCCGCGGTGGCTAGTCATGCAAGGCCGGCTTGGGGACGCCAGAAGTGTACTTGAAAAAACCTCAGATAGTAGTGAAGAGGCCGAAATTCGGCTAGCGGAGATCAAGGAGGCTAGTGGAATCTCTGAACATTTGACAGATGATATCGTCTACGTGCCCAAAGGGCAGAGCAACGGTTCAGGTGTGTGGAAGGAGCTGCTGATTCGTCCAATACCAGAGGTCCGCAAGATGCTCATCGCCTCAGTTGGGATCTTCTTTTTCCAACAAGCTTCTGGTATAGATGCAGTTGTGCTTTACAGTCCAAGCATCTTCAGGATGGCTGGAATCAAGTCCAGACTCAGCCTCCTGGGCACGACTATGGCAGTCGGATTCTCAAAGACCATTTTTGTCTTGGTATCGACCTATCTAGTAGATAGTTTCGGAAGGCGGCCACTGCTACTAACTAGCACCATGGGCATGATTTTCTGCCAGTTGCTATTAGCAACTGGATTGACAGTCATAGACAATAACCCTGATCAGAATCTAGCATGGGTGCTCGCGGTCTGCATCATCATGGTCTTAGCCTTGGTCGCATTTTTCTCATCAGGGCTTGGCCCAATCACCTGGGTCTACAGCTCAGAGATCCTCCCGTCGAGGCTGCGTGCGCAGGGATTGAGCTTTGGTGTGGCAACCAACCGAGTAGTAAGCGGTGTCATTGGGATGACCTTCATCTCCTTGTACAAGGCAATTACAATTGGGGGTGTCTTTTTTCTGTTTGCTGGAGTCACGGCATTGTCATGGATCTTTTTTTATCTATACTTGCCAGAGACTCAGGGTAAAACCCTGGAAGAGTTGGAGACCCTCTTTGAGAAACCAAAGATTCAGGGCAAAACCCTAGATGAGTTGGAGGCCCTGTTTGAGAAACCAAAGCCCCATGAGGAAAACGACTCAGAAAATTATACAGTCAATGCTGGTCTGAGCGCAGCTGCTTCAGCTTCATACTAAGTGTCTACAAATTATGATAATAGGTTGTGGTGATGTTAGAGCAAATAAGACCTCACATTGTAGTGATATTCATTGTTCTATTGAGGTGATCTTGGCGGCATGATTGTCTCACATTTTATCTGAGATTTACGGATATGCTATGTCTTTTGCGAGTGTAGTAGAGGAGGCCCCCGGTAGATTTTCTTCAGTTAATCTCTTGCTAGGTCTGTTCGTCATTTATAATTTTTTTCATAGAATAAACTCTGTTATATGGCTCTGTATTGTGTGACAAGAGCAGAGCTCACCTGGCAACCAGAGGTTGCAGGTTGAAGTCATGTTACCTATCAAGAAAAATATATGTCCATGTATTGTAGTGATTATGTAGAGATTATTCATGCTTTGCTTGAAGCCATCTTAATGACATGATTGTTTCACATTTTATCTTGCAATGGTATTATGAATCTAATGTTTGATATACTATCTATTTTATGTGTTTTCTTGGTAAAGAATTGGTTAATTATATATTTCTTCATTAAGTATCGTTAGGGTGGTTGTTTGAAATCTTCATGGTGTTTACATATGAAATTTAACATGTTAGACATGGGTGAAAGGCGAAAGAAAACTCTTTGTTTAGTATGGCTAATGGTGTAAATTATGATCAAATTTGATGATCATATAAAGAAAGAGAACATATTTATACTTGTAATGAAATGATTGTACAATTATTGAAAATGAATATTTCTATGAGATTCCTTCCCCATTCTTAGGCTATTGAGTTCCATGGGTGATTCAGATTAATATTTAGGATTAGATGGAGCCAATCTTTTCTCTTTTTTCTTGTACTCCACAGAATTGCTACATAGTATAATAGAATACAAAATATCTAAACAAAACCTTTCCCTTACATACTCCTAATCCATGATAAAATTTCCACCTCAATGGAGTTGATTTTCCGCAAGAATGCTCTACCCCCTTTGTTGTGTATTTTTTCTTCATTTTAAAAACGGAATGATTCCACTTCTTGGTGTGAAATCCCGAGTTAAAAGGAGTGTAACTCCACAATGGAGCCCAACTATTGAAATTCAAGCCATTCAATAAAAACGTCGTCCATATACATGAGCTATCCCTAAACTTTTGGCCAATCCAAGTTTTTCCCACGTTGGATTGACTGTCTAAACTAAGGGTTTCTTCTGTTAAGTCATTTCCCAAGTAAACATTTACTTCTTTGCACCAATACATGTTAGCTATTCAAAGACCATCAAGAAAAATAATAACACCCAAAAATTAAAGCTCTCTTTAGTTTTCTTAGATATAATTGTCAAGATAGAGACATATTTGTATAGTTTTACAAGATGATACGCTGACTGTGAACACCTTTCTAACATACTGAATGCGAACACCTATACAATACACATTGAATGCACGCACCCGCATGATAAACTGAATGAAGACACCAATACCAGCTGTTAACACATGATTTTTGGGAAGATATATCGTTTTATCGATTTGATTGTTGGGAGGATAAAGTCTTATCTTTACGAGGAGATCGCACTAAAAATTTGCAAACTGATACAGCCTTATTTTTTTTTTAGAGCCTTTTGCATATACCCCCACAAGGTTTTTAGGATTTGTAAATAGGCCGCTGCCTATTCATTTTAATGCCTTTTGTCTCCTCAAAATTAGTAGCCTTCTGACCATCCAAAGTTTTTAGAGTGAAATGATATTTTTTTGCCATCTCTTTATCTCTATATGCAAAAATTCAAAAGCTTGAACTTATTTTTCTCTAAAGCTTGTAACATTAATAATCACATTTAGTGTGAAAGAATTATCATACGTAAATCTATTGCTATCAATAAAGGGCTTATTTCATTAAATCCAAATTGATCATAATAACAATCATCACCTATGTTTATAATTGGTTATAATTAATTCAATCTATGTATGACCTACCGTTAGATTGATATAAGCTTCAAAATACATGATTAGTGCTTCATGTAAATTTACAAGTTATTGAGAGAAACTATTGGGACTTGGGATAAAATAATGGTATTTTTGTAAATAACAACATACCTATTTTTATTTAATGGATATAAGGGCAAAGCTGTCAATTTTTTTTTTATAAAAATTTAATACAAATCTCATTATGAATATTGATTTTGGGGACATGAAAGGTATTTAAATGAAAAAGTAGGAGCCTATTTACAAATACTAAAACTACAGGGGCTATTTACAAATAATAGAAACCTTAGGTGGTATTTACAAAAAGATCTTTTTTTTAACTTCTTCTATAGCCCCCATAAAAATTTAAAAAATTCTTCTAAAGCATGGTATTATACAATATTTTGCTACTTTTTAATTTTTAGTTTAGGAGCCATTTGGAAATTCTAATATAATTAACAAGAGCTAATTATATTGAGGTCTAAGATAAAAGCTCTAATTTTTAAGTTCTAATTTACTATTAGTGTGTTTGGTATAATTATAAACAAAAAGGCTCTTATCTCAAGAGATAATTGGGCTCACCTCTATGAATTGTGGTAATTGGGGCCCATCTTTTATAAATTACAATGTAGAACCCACCATTTACGTTATTTCAAAAGATTTATGAGTTTATTTCATCCAAACCACATAAATTTGCACTATCCACCTCCATTCGCATTAGCTAGAAAAAAAGAATCCTGAAAACGAAATTGCCCCCCTTAGCATATTACTTTTAGAGGCAAAATCTCTATTTTGTAAATAAGATCTAAAAATAGAAAATATTACTAGAGGTTTACCAAATGCTCTAATATCCAAATAAGCTCTAAATCGCAAAATAAGAGCTTATTTTTAGAGTTACCAAACGCCGTCTTAGTGTTTTATTAAGTTTGATAATATTTTTTTGATAGTAATAAAATTTAAAACTATTCAATATTATCTCTCACTAATATTATCCCAATAATGATATTTGCAATATTTGAGAAGTTTTGTCATATATTTTAAAGCAGTCTTTAGTGGCTATTTACTCTATATACATCTGTTTTCTACAGTGGGGTTTCCTTTTTCTTCTTAGCTGTAGTTGTTGAAGATCCTATGAAGATTTGATGCTGATAGGAATCAGAAATGGCAATGACCGTATTAGGGATTAGGGCATCTTCATTTACTAAAAAGAAGGAAACTAGGACATCCTACCATGACCCAAGAGAATCTTGAAAATAAAATCAGAACCTATATCAAAACTAAGTAAATAAGAAAATATAAAAAATAATAAAATTCAATAATATATAATTAAAGGATAATGTATGGTCCGGTGAGAGTACTCAAAGTTGAAAGGTAGCAATCAAGTCTGATTTAGAAGAATTCTTTTTTTTTTTTTTGATGGAAAAAAGTATTATGTTGAAATATGTAATATTAGGTTAGAGTTGGTAAGAGTCAAAATTAAAAGACAGTGTTCAAAATTGAATTGAGAATCTTATGCTAGGACACACAATGTGTTAGGATTTTAGTGTTGGCTGATTCATGGTTTGGACAAAAGTCTGGTCCACTGAATTGTATTTTTTTTTTAAATGACTGTATTTCTGCTCCGAAGATAGAAGACTTGAATGACTCAAAGAAGAAAGTCTAGCAGAATTACAAGTGGGAAGTCCAACATAATTAAAAGTATGCAAGTAGGAGAAAAAGAATTATGAAAGTTTTAGAAGAAGAAAGCTGTGAAGAAATAGAAGTGTTGAATTTTCAGATCAACCATAGTAAGGGCGCTCCCGCTCGAGCGGATGTAGTCAGTATGCAGCTAGAAGCCAGACAGAATGTTGGCCTGCTCGAGTGTGCCATAACCCGCTCAAGTGGACAAGGCAGCAATGACCTACGGAAATTAGAAGTTCTAATTCTAATTTTATGGATGGATTTTTGAGATTTTTTATGGGATGGGGCTAGCTGATGTCATTGAAGAAGCACAAGATCCATTTTCTTCCATTTATGGGCCCGATTCTGTTCTGTTGGCCTCTAGCAGTAGCAGAGAAGCTTCTTTGCTGAGCTAGGTAAGGGAAACACTGAAAGGACAAGGTTTTGGAGACAAAAGTATCAAGTTTGAGTCTTATTTAAGTTTGAGATATGAGGGTACAGACACTGCTATCATGGTGAAGAGACAATATGAGCAGATGGAAAATGACTTTGCAGCTGAATTTGGATTTGGATTTTTTTTGTGTGTTTTTCATAAATCTGGAATACCTACATGGGATTATAAATTTCTTTCTGCTCTAGGATCTGTTTTGAACGCTAATGAATGAATCAATACTTTTTTTCCACGGTTATTAACCGTAACTGAACCGTCTAATACGGTTAACCATGGTTCGGTTTTATACGGTTTTTGTGGATACGGTTACGGTTACGGTTTTGAAAGATAGAAAACCGCGGTTACGGTTCGGTTAACGGTTTTCCCAAAATAACTGGTTAACTGAACTGTTTCACCCCTAACTCCAAGTCCATGCAAAAGTCCAAAATCCAAACAGAATTAATGTCTAGACCTGTATCAGGTTCGCTCGAGCAGACCAAACAGAAAGGTGTTCGCTTGAGTGGACTCACTGTTCGCTCGAGCGAACCCATCAGAATTTCAGTCCGAAATTCTGATCCCCTCTTCCTTCTTCTACTCTCCTTTCTCCATCACCTTCCTGAAAGTCCGGGGATCCGAACCCTAGAGGGGGGGTGAATAGGGTGAGCTTCAATTATGACCAATTTTAACCAATTTTAACTTCTTTAAATTAAACTAGTCACAAGTGGTGATTAAGTAAATAAATGCGGAAGCTTACAAAAACAATCACCACAAAGCATGCACCATCACACAAGGATTTATAGTGGTTCGGCCTCAATGCCTACGTCCACTACCGGCTTGTGGTCCAACACCCCACCGGATTTCCACTATTTATGCTTTTCAATAGGCTAAGCAATAACCTTTACAATGATGTTTTTCAAGGCTTAACATTTAGGGCCCATTTGGATGTCTACAGAATAAAATATTTACATATTTAAATATTGTAAGAATAAAATAGTATAGAATACAATAATGCAATATTATAATAGTATAATTTTTTTACTGTTTGGGAATTTTTGAAGAATACTACAGATTTTAAATTGAGATGTTTGGAAGGTGCTACGATTAAAGTAAATTACATTATAAGAATTTTTTTATTAAATATTTTAATTTATATGTAATTTACCACGTCAGGATAAAAAAAGTAATGTGGTAAAGTAAAGTTTAACTTTCATGTTTTTATCATAAGTTACTTTTCTTTTATCACATAAAACCATGGTAAAGTATAGTATAGTAAAGTAAATGAAAAAACAACTACTTTATAACTCTCTCTCACTTTGCTTTACCACATACTTCATCTGACCTTACTTTACCTCATCTTTTACCATGATATGACATCGATCTTTATTTTACTTTACCACACCTGTAAACAAGTCACTTTTTATTTACCATATAAAACTACGATAAAATGTTTAAGTAAAGTAAAAAAAAACTACTTTACCATTCATTCCCACTTTACTTCACCATATACTTTATCCCACCTTTACTTTACCCCCACCTTTATCGTCCTGTGAGATTTAATTTTACTTTACTTTTCCATATATGTAAACATACACATTATGATGGATTTGTTTAACCAAGGTCTTTACTTTACTCTATTACTTTGTAATCGTCATTCTGAAAGATTTTTATCTTGTAGAAAGTTTTCTATAAGGGGGAGCTGTAGGAGAGAATATTGAGCTTTTTAAAAGAAAAGAATCTTTTCTTCAAATTTTTCTTGAGTTACCAAACGCCCAAGATTTTCTTCTTTTAAAAATGAAAGATTATATTCTAAAAAATATTATTTTCTTGTACTTTCTTGTGCATCCAAACATGCCCTTAACATCAACCTATTACACTATTCTTTTCTTAGGCTAAGCAATAACCTCTTCAACCAAAAGGTTAGTTATCTCTCTAAGTAGTGTCTATAATACACTTGATGGAGATACAATTTAGCTCATTACAATGCCTCTTAACTAGGCGGATATGAAAGTGAAAAACTAATTCATACACACACATTATGAATGCAAAGATGAATGCTCAATGTGTATGTATGATGTCCTCAATCATATTTAAAATGAAAGCTCATAAATGTATGCCAAAGGCTTTTGAAAGTTTTAGCTCATAAAAGCATTTATGATTGAGGAAAGAATGCAAGTCACATGTTAAAAATAACTTGTAAAAGATATACATTTGTATCCTAAACAAGTTGTGAAATTCTAAGTACAAAACATGTGATGCATAGGGATGTCAATCAAATTAACAATGTAGCTCAATATGTGTATGCTCTAAGCATAAAACATAAAAATAGATTTGATTGAAATTAGGGGACAAATCATATGTAATTATAAATTCAACTTGAATAGGATATTCCTATCAATGCAAAACAAGTTGTGAAACTTTAAAACAAAAGTACATATGATTTGTAAAGATGTTGAATCCAAAACATAAGATATATTTGAAAGAGGTTTTCTTATGATGAAAAACAACAACCAAAGATTCAACCAAGTATAGGAATCATGTTACATATAATTTCAAAGATTTTTCCATTAACATGATTTACTTAGATATACCAATTTAAGTACTACTTGGATTGAATCAATGTGATTCATCCAAAACAATAGATCAATTCAAAACATAAACATGTTAAGGACACAACAACACATAGTTTATCATGCTAGAAAAGATTTACCAATAATAAAGCAAAGCATGACAACATATGATTAAGAAAAGTAAAGCACTTAGAGATTTAACTTCATTAATCCAAACTTTAGCTTTCCAAATGATTCCCTTCATCCCTTAGTTCATTTCCCTTTGATTGGCCTCAAAACCTCTCAAGGAATGCCTAAAAATCCTTAAATATTTTCAAAGGAATGAACCACTATTTATACCCAAAAAAATGGGTTTCTGCGAGTGCCCGGTCGACCTGGCCTCAAACGATCAGAAAAATGACCGTTGGAAGAGCCAACAGCTCTTTGCCCCGGTCGACCGCGCAGTGTGGCCGGTCGACCGGGTCCTGGGACCAAAATTCCCTAAACTTGTATTTTTCAAGGTATTTTCTTGAGGGAACTTTTGGGCCACTGAATCAAGCTTGGAATCGTGATTTAAATCAAACTAAGAGGTTTAAAACCATGAAACATAAAAAGCCTAAAAAGATTAGAAAGATTTAAAACATAGGCTAGCTTGATTTGATAAACTTCTTTTCAAAATAAATTGCATCCAAGTTTGAAAACAAAACATGCATAAATCAATATTTCTTCCAGTCTAAAAACCAATGCATGTATAAATCAAGATTTCAAGATTTTCTAAATCAATGCATGTGTGAAAATTCAAATGATGCTAGAATGATAATGCATCCATCAAATTGCAATACACAAAATTCCTAACACTTCCCACAACCTGCAATAGACATTGGAACCTCCTATTCCCTCTTCATACATCATCCATTAACCATTTCAATTAATCCATAAATAAATTCCAAAACTCAATGGAAAATGCACAAAATCCAAATCCATGGAAATTCTATGAACTTCTACAATGATTAACACTAGTCACAAGCAAATGTTTATACTTGCCTCTCTTGAAACTTAATGGCAAAATCCCCCTTTTTCCTTAGCTTGGATTGAGATTAAAATCCCCAAATTTCAAGCCCTAATTCCATGACAACATAAAAATACAACTCATATGCCATTTATGCTAAAAACCATGCCTAATCACTCATTACAACTTGAAAACTCATTAAAAGTTCCAAGTACTTACTTGTAGCTCAATGAGAGAAATCTTGAGATCTTTCTCAAGCTCTACACTTCAACAATGGGGGAAAATGACTTGAGGAAGAAGGAAGATGAATATGGATGAAGTAGTTCAACTTCACTCCAATCTCTTGGCAACTCTTTCAATCTTCACACTAGATGGAGAGAAAATGGAAGGAGAAGAAGAGAAAGGGTGTCTAGGGTTTGTTTGAGGCCAAAATGAGCTCACTCACTCATCTCATTCTAATATAAGGCTCTCTCACACCAAAACCCCCTTTGATTGAATCTAATTATATTTTGAGTCAAACAAAACTTCATTTGATCCATTTGGGGTCAAATGGAATCGCATCTATTATGAAAGTTAACGTACTATTCGAGATACACACGTTGGTATCAAGAATTTCCGTATTTGACGAAATACGTGAAAATTCATATTTACGAAAAAGTCCTTATCCTACCTTGTTTGAGTCTAAACTCATCTTAACCAACTCAATTCCATTCAAACCCATTCCATTATGCTTAATGCATCATTTGAGACTAATTTGTCTCTCTTTGGTCATTAACCCTCATTAACACAATTACTCATGCTTAATTAGCATTAATCACGATTAGTTTGGGTCGGGGTGTAACAGTTTCAGAGCAGGTTACACTAATCTATTGTGTGATCTATTTTTTGTTGATCTCTAATGGATATCAATAGAGAAGGAACATCTACTAATAAGCCCCCACTTTTAGATGGAACCAATTATGCTTACTGGAAAGTAAGGATGATTGCTTTTCTAAGGGCTATTGATGACCAAGTTTCGAACATGATTGTGGAGGGATACATTGATCCCACCATCGTTGCTGAAGGGCAAACTGTACTGAAACCCAAAGCCCAATGGACTGCTGAGGAGAAGACTAAGTCCAACTGCAATAATAATAAGGCCATTAATGCAATTTACAATGGTATTACTGAAACTGAATTTCATAGGGTTTCTGCATGCCCTTCTTCCAGAGCCACCTGGGATTTTCTACAAACAGTTTGTGAGGGAACAGACACTGTCAAGCAAACTAAACTCCAAAACTTGACAACTTCTTTTGAGACGATTCAGATAAAAGAATCTAAAACTTTTGATGAGTTCAATACAAAATTGGCAATGATTATCAATTCGTGCTTCACCCTGGGAGAACCTATTCCACAATCTACAGTCGTTAAGAAAATTTTGAGGTCTCTCCCAGAATGCTTTCGTCCAAAAGTAGTTGTCATCGAGGAACATCAGGATCTAAATTCAATATTAGTAGAAGAACTGGTTGGAAATTTACAAACCTTCGAAGCAAATCATTGTCAACTGATAAAGGGAAAAGACATTGCACTAGTGTCTTCAGATTCGGTGGATGATCCTGGAATTAGTGATCCTGGCAGTGAATTTGATGACGTAAAATTTGAGGCATATCTTGCTAGAAAGCTTAAAAAGATTTGAAAAAATAAAAAGGCTTTTACCAAAAAGGATTCATCGAATCCCAAGGGACCTACAAAAGGAAAATTTGTACCCAAAACTGAACAGAATCAATCTAAGGGTACACCAAAGCCAATCAAATGTTTTGAATGCCAAGGATATGGCCACATTGCTTCTAAATGTGTAAATCGCAAAGAAAAGAACAAAGGTAAAGCTTTAAATGTTGCCTGGGATAACGAATCTGATGAAGAAGTTTCTGAACCTGATTCACCTTCAAGTTAGTCTGGAAAATATGTTGCTTTCATGGCTCTTTCTAACATTTCTTCTGTGCAGGAATCTAAGTCTGAAGATGATTTAGATATTAATGAAATTTCTGATGGAGAACAGGAAGGTGATGAAGATTATCAAAAGCTATTACAAGAATCTGTCAGAATGTCAAAAATTAGCGAGAAAAGAGCCTTTAAATTAAAGGCAATGGAAGAAAAGAATACTTCATTACAAGCAACATTGATAGAATCTCAGTCTAAGATAAAACAGTTAGAAGATCGACGCACTATCTTGTCTAACAAGTTAATTCTTGCAAGACAAGAGAATGATCCTCTGCAACAACAATCTCAAAAGGTTGAATCTGAGTTGGTGATCTTGCGAAACGAGTTGATTTCTTGCAAATCTAAAAAGGAGAATCTTATTGGAAAATTGAAGATGGTCCTTGCAGAGTTGGATTCTACAAAAGCATCAATAAGTCGAATGAATACAGGCTCACTGAAGCTGAACAAAATTCTGGGAAAACAACAGTCTGTTTCTTCGAAATCTGGACTTGGTTATGTTCAAGGAGCCTCTACTTCAAAGGATAAAAGTAAGTCTACTTTTGTTCAAGGACCCACGATGACAGTATTGCCCCCAATCTATCCAAATGCTACATACCCGAACAACTACTATCAAAATTATGTGTTAAAACCCAAATTTGTTCCCATATGTCACTTCTGAGGGATCACTGGACACATATGAACACATTGTAATAAATTGAGAAATTATCAAAGGAATCAGCGGAGGAAGCAATTTGTCTTTCCTC
The DNA here is from genome assembly GCA_038049695.1 of Cinnamomum chago. Classification (NCBI taxonomy): domain Eukaryota; kingdom Viridiplantae; phylum Streptophyta; class Magnoliopsida; order Laurales; family Lauraceae; genus Cinnamomum; species Cinnamomum chago. The sequence continues at coordinate 19,057,623 of CP142462.1, read as the reverse complement.
AACAGGTCCGGACCGAACCCATCTGGGTCCGTAAATCTGACCTACGTTGTAATGTGGTCCTTACAACACTTGGTTGATGGGCTTAAGAAGAATCTTTTGAGTATGGTACTTGGATAGTGGCTGTTCAAGGCATATGATAGGAAACAAAGCATTGTTTACGTCACTAGAAGACTATAATGGTGGAAGTGTTCGTTTCGGAGATGGAGTTAAGGCAAATGTTATTGGAAAAGGTACTATTTCCATTCCAGTATGTCTCAACTAAAGAATGTTTACTTGGTTGATGGGCTTAAGAAAAATCTTTTGAGTATAAGCCAATTGTGTGATAACAAGCATAAAGTTCACTTTTCTGCTAATGAATGCATCATTGTTGATAAAAAGAGAAAAAAATGTGCTCCATGGTTAAAGAAATCCTGACAATTGTTATGTGGTATCAACAGAATAAGATATGATCTGTAATTCTGCCATAATGAGTGATATTGATTTGTAGCATCAAAGGTTGGGTCATGTTAATTACAAAGACCTAGAAAAATTATCAAAATTTAATTTAGTTCGAGGGCTACCCAAACTCTAAAGAGCCCCGAATAGTGTTTGTGGCCAATGTCAGGTAGGGAAACAAATTAGAGCTCCGCATAAAAAGGTTGACTCTCTTTTCACTAAGAGACCTTTAGAACTTTTGCATATGGATCTTATGGGACCCACTAAGTTTGAAAGTATTGGCGGTAAAAAATACATATTTTTTATCGTTGATGATTTTTCTAGACGAACTTGGGTTCAATTCTTGCATGATAAGTCTGAAAATTTTACTGTCTTTAATGACTTGTGGTCTTTGCTTATTGCAGATAAGGGACAAGAGTTTGGAAGTGTTTCTAAAATAAGCTCCGATCATGGATCTGAATTTCAAGATTCTGACTTTTCTACATTTTCCACTTAACATGGGATCAAACATGAATTTTATGCACCAAAAACACCACAACAAAATTGAGTGGTTGAAAGGAAAAATCGTGTGGTACAAGAGATGGCACGGGTTATGTTGCATAGCAAAAATATTCCTCAACAGTTTTGGGCTGAAACCGTTAACACAGTTGTTTATGTTATTAACCTTGTCTATCTGCATCCTGATACAAAAACCACTCCATATGAAATATGGACTGGAGTCAAGCCCAACATCAAATATTTCAGAACTTTTGACAACAAGTGTTACATTCTTTGGGATAGAGAACACTTATCTAAATTTGACTTCAGAAGTGACGAATGAATCTTTCTCGGTTACTCATTAATGAGTAAAGCCTATAGGGTGTTTCATCTTAAAAACTCTATCGTCATGGAATCTATAAATGTGGTTGTGGATGATGCAGAAACATCTTATTGCTTTTCTAATGATGATGAATGCATGACTTTTTCTCCTTTTGAACAGGTTGTGGATAAGGAAACTGAAAGTCAAGTTGAACCTGATTCTGGAAATGAGAAGAAAAAGGAAATAACTACAACTGAAGAACCTGTAAGCCCAAAGTTATCTTCTTTAGAATCTATTGTGCCGGATATCATTCATCAATTTGAAGAGAGAAGTGCATCTCCAAAAGTTGTACATCCACGATCCCAAAAAGGATAAGTACTGAAAGATTATCCTCTGGATACGGTTATCAGTGAGATCTTTGCTCCTTTGAAAACCAAAAAACAGGTATGTGATGAGGTAAGTCATTTATATTCTGCTTCTACTCTTGAACCAAAAACTGTTAAGGATGCTCTTGTTGATGATTGTTGGATTAATGCTATGCATGAGGAACTTGCTTTATTTAAAAGAAATCGAGTTTGGAAGCTTGTTCCTAGACCCTATGACACAAATGTCATCGGTACAAAATGGATATTCAAAAATAAAACTGATGAGACGGGTCAAGTGATAAGGAACAAAGCACGTCTAGTTGCTCAGGGGTATACTCAAGTTGAGGGTATTGATTTTGATGAAACATTTGCCCCTGTCACTAGACTTGAGTCTGTGCGATTGTTGTTTGCTGTGGCTTGGTTTTTGAGCATCAAATTATATCAAATGGATGTGAAAAGTGCATTTCTAAATGGTTTTTTAAATGAGTAAGTTTATGTTGAACAACTAAAAGGATTTGAAGATCCTCATCTTCCGGATCATGTTTACAAATTGAGAAAAGCTCTTTATGGTTTGAAACAAGCACCTAGAGCCTGGTATGAAAGATTGACTGTGTTTATGGTTGAGCATGGTTTTCAAAGAGGCAGTGTTGACAAGACCTTGTTCATCAAACGAGACAAGAGGAACATTGTTATTGCACAAGTCTATGTCGATGATATAATCTTCGGTTCAACTTCTGAAATTTTATTGGACGAATTTGCTTAAAGAATGGCCAGTGAGATTGAAATGAGTATGGTTGGTGAGCTTTCATTCTTTCTGGGATTACAAATCAAACAGACTCCTTTTGGCATCTTCATCTCCCAGCCAAAATATGACAGAGTTACTGAAAAAGTTTGGCATGCAATCGTCGAAACATGCAAGGACTCCGATGAGCACAACTGCAAAAATCAATCTTGATACTGATGGAATGGACGTCGATGTAAAACTATATAGGAGTATGATAGGTAGTCTTCTCTACCTTACTGCCAGTCGTCCTGACATTGCTTATAGTGTTGGTGTTTGTGTGAAATATCAGTCCAAACCTAAACTTTCTCATGTTCAAGCAGCCAAAAGAGTTTTCAACTACATAAGCGGAACTGTTGAATATGGAATCTGGATGTCTAAAGATACCAACGCTGCCATTTTTTATTTTTCTAATGCTGATTGGGCTGGATGTGTTGACGATCATAAGAGTACTTCTGGTGGCTATTTCTTTGTTGGAAATAACTTGGTGGCCTGGCATAGTAAAAAGCAGACTTCGACATCTTTGTCGACCGCTGAAGCTGAATACATTGCTGCAAGAAGCTGTTGTACACAACTTTTATGGATGAAACAGATGTTACAAGATTACAGAATTGAGTAAGTAACAATGAAAGTGTTTTCTGATAATTAGAGTGCTATCGACATTTCCAAAAATTTAGTACAACACTCTAAAACTAAACACAGAGACATTAGGCATCATTTTATTCGTGATCTCGTGGAGGAGGACATAATTTCTTTGCATTATGTTTCTACTTGAGCTCAATTTGCGGACATTCTCACAAAACCTTTGGATGCAACGCGGTTTGAATATCTACGTAAATCTCTAGGGATTTCTCTTATTCCCTAAACTCCATAAATTTTTGTGTATTTAAGTGCACATTCACATTTTCACACAACCATTTTTTTACTTACACTTTCACGGATCGATTTCAATTCTCTCACATCTATCTTTGTCTTTAATGGCTACCTAAGAATGTGTGTGAAAGCTTCCACTTGATTGAGAAGTCTCATTTGGAGAAGACTATCATGTTCATTAGTGTGAAAGTCACCCATGATGGTTTAACTTGTCCTCAGCTTGAAAAAAAGGAAGAACTAGATAGAGTAAAAAAAAAAAGGGTCCAAAACAAAAAGGGGGGGGGGGGGAACTATTTTGTCTAACATTTTGTTGATGGGTGTGCTCCCTATGCAACATTTATGTTCATTTCGAGAAGATATAGGGGGAGTGGATCACACTATTTTTTTTTAGTTTCATTTTTTTCTTTTTTCCTTCGTTTTTTTTCTGGTCATATTATTCACTTTTATCACTGTGTGCTTAAATATATGAAAATTTCAACAGTATTTTGTTTTAATTGTTCATGGAGCGATTTGACCGAAGAATAGATGTTAGAGTATTTTTGCCGCGCTGCGTTGAATTTTTAAAAAAATTTTCACTTCGCTCGAGCGACCATTCTAGTTTGCTCGAGCGAACCCTCAGCAAATAAATTCGCCCGATCTTTTCTTTCTTTCATTCTTCCTTCCTTCCTTCTTTGTCTATCCTGCTTCAAGCCCTAGCGCCCATTTCGTTCGTCCCTCTTGTTTCAACCCGTGTTCATTCCGATCACTTAAGAGGTATTTCTCTTCTTTTTTTTTATCTTCATCAAATACTTGCATTTAGATTTCTTTTTCTTTTCTAACTCTACAAAAATCGTTTGTGAATAGGTTTTTCTTAGAGATTCATGTTTGTTTCATGGCATCTAGGGTTTCTCTTGTTTTCATCCCCATTGTGGCTAGATTCCATTTCGTTTCATAATCCGCTTATCATCATTGTTGGCATTTCATCTTCCATTCATATACTCTGTGTTTGTTAGGATAAGGTTTTATGGGTGTTGATTGGATTGGAAACTCTTCGATGCCATTTGGGATACATTGGATTCTTTATAGAATCGTTATAAATCTTTGTTTCTTGATTAATTGCTGATCTTGGAGATTGACTGTGTTTGGAAGCTCTGTTACAAAAAGGTGGATATGTAGTTTGTTCTTGAGGATTTTCTATGGTGGTTGTCTGGAATGTGGAGATGGGTGGTGACACCCAAATTTTTTTGTAGGGATTTGGCTGAATAAAATTTAACTTGATATGCTCTTTTCCTGTGTTTCCTTGTCTTCACTAACTTGGACAATTTGGTTGATGTTCTCTTCAAACTCATGGCTCTAAAGAAGAGACCTCACACTGAGTCTTCTTCTTCTCAACCTCAATATGATCGTCATCGCTTCCCTTCACTTAGCAAATCAAACCTCTTCCACGAACAGTTCATGAAAAGAACCGTTGAGTCCGAAAGGGAAGTCGATGATGCTCTTCTTGGGAAAGCAGTGTGTCGAAGTATTGTCGATAGAAATTGGGATTCCCTTCTCAAATTTAACATCAGAGAGATTTACCCTGATTGGGTTCGGGAATTCTATTGCAAGATGGAGCCAGTCTCTTATGAATCCCCTGATTCTGCTGATTATCTGAAGACTTTTGTTAGAGGAAAATGGCTTAACATTACAACCGCTGAAATCTCGGAATTTCTAAACATTCCGATACCAAAGGGTGCTGATTATCCTCTCCCAGTAGACAGTCAAATGCAAGTGAACTTTGATATAATTGGAACTATACTGTGTGGGGAAGACACTCCTTGGCCGAGTGGTATTATACTTCAAGGAAATCTTACAGAAGAATATCGATTTTTAAATCGATTTGTTTGCCACAATCTAGAGCCAAGAGGACACACCTCTAATGTCGGTCATAAGAATGGATATCTTTTGTTTTGCATTGGCACAGGGAAGCAAGTGAACATTCCTTAAGTTATTATGAATTTCTTCTTCAGGATGCTGTCCGCCAAACGCAATTCCATTCTACCTTTTGCAGCACTCATCAGTGAATTTCTCTTATGGAAAGAAGTTCCAAAACGACCTAATGAACCAACTCAACAGATTCGGAATCCAATCAATGCTCGCACACTTGCTCAATTGTCTGCTCATGTTCCACCAATTATTTGAGGAGAAGAGGTAGAAGTGGAAGATGAGGCTGCACCTGCACAAGGTGAGGGGGAGAAACAGCAGCAAATAGACATGATTGATCAGCTTGCAGCCCAAGTGCAGGGGTTGAGTGCGCGACTTGATGCGGGCCTTTGTGAAGTGGCTGGCAGATTCAATTCAGTTGATCAAGCTCTTGCTGATAAAAAAAAAAAAAAAAAAAAAAAAAAAAAAAAAAAAAAAAAACTCTTGCTGAGATCCTTGCCAGATTAGGACATCACTGAATTGTCATCACTGAATGCAGAATTCCTTACTTTCCATCCTACTTTAGTTGTCTATGAATCTAATTTGTTGACCTTTTGATTGTTGTTGGTGGTTCATGCTTTTGTTTTGGATACTTTTTCTTGTTTTGATGATAACATTACATGTTCTGCTTTTTTCTTTTTCTACTACTAACTTGTGCTTTCTCTCCTTTCTGTTTAACTTTGACAATTTATGAACAAAAAGGGGGAGTACTTATGATGATGAGTACTTGATGGATGTGCTGAAATTCTTTCTGTTTCTTTATGCTGAAAATTTCTCTATGATAATTCTTTTTCCTTGATAATACACTTGATCTAGTGAAAGGAATTGCAGGGATTCAAATAATTAAACAAGATTTTCTGAAAGTATTTTTTGTCCGGAGAATTGAATGGGTACATTTTTGTGTAAAATAGGTGTTTTGTCCATGAATTGCCAAAATAGGATTATGGACAAAACGAGTTTCTTAAAATTGTATTTGATTTATAAAAGGACTGCTTATGATCTTTTGCAAAGAAACTGAGAAGGAAAGAAATTCTGAAATCTGGAAGTTGACAGAGGTTGCTCGAGCGAACTCTTCACAGAGAGCTCGTCGCTCGACCCACACTATATCTCCGCTCGAGCCATCTCATTGCTGCGCTGAATGTCTCAAGACAGAGACCAATTTGCTCAAGCGAACTCCATGACCGCTCGAGTGAACCTGCAATTTTTAGTTGGATCAAGATTCCACTTCCTATTTTCTCTCAAGGCTCTTCTCCCATTCTAATTCAATCATAAGTCTTAAGATACGAATTTTGGCTTATAAAAAGTCATTCTCTCTCTCTTCCAAAAATACCTAAGATAAAAGAATACATCCTGTGAAGATTTTGAGAGATCCATTCAGTTTCCACCCCAAAGCTTCAAGTTTTGCTACACTGAAGACCAAGTTTTTGAGATTGATTCCATCCTACTTTTATGAAGGCGGTTTTGCTCAAGCACGGTGAAATTAACAACGAGTTGTCGATAGGATCAGAAGTAGTCCTTAGGTTGAGTCAACAACTGGGAAATGGTTGTAAGTAATCTTGTAATCTTCGTTTTCATATAGTACTTGGTTTGTCTGTTGGCCTAGACCGTAAGGCCCATGGTTTTTTCCCGAGTAGGTTTTCCACGTACAAAAATTGATTGTCCTTCTCTCCTCGTGGTTTGATTGTTTTTAATTTGGATTAGGTCTAATTATTAGTTTAAACACTTGTGATTGATATTTAATAGAGATTGGTAATTTGGACCTTTGCTTGTGTTAAGGCTGAATTTTCACCTCTCTCTCCTTTTCTTCTCCCCTCCCTCCCTTTCTCTCAATGGCATTTCATCGAACATGTCGTCTCTTTCCCTTCCTGTGTCTGCACAGACAAAAAAACTCAAACCTTCTGGACCTTCAACAACATCCTCTAATACCAAAATCGAGCGACTTCCTTACCTACTTCTCCATTCCTCTCAAGCTCGTCTACTTTGTCTCATGCTCCTCCATCTTCCCCTTTTATTGAATCTTCTTCCAATTCGGTGCCTTCATCATCCTCTGCGGCGTCACTCACTTCCTCAACATCTTCGCCTACGCACCTCACTCCTTATATCTCATGCTCTCTCTCATAATCCTGGTTGTGTCCACCGCTCTGGACTAGCACTAGCAACCAAGAGAGAAAAACTCAGTTTCTATTTGGATTTTGTAAATTGCGAGCAACCACCACAGAATGATCAATATTGACCATATCACTAAATGACAACAAAAAAAAAGAAACAAAAACGCACTAAGAGGACATCTCTTGTCTATAGGGTGATTTTGGGATCTCATCAGTGGTACGGGGTCCTATAGGGCTTTTACCCGTAAAATCCTCATTTTATTATTAACTCATAAAGACTTGTAGCTATATCTTACACTTTCATCAACTCACTACTCAACAATATAATTAAACATTATTATATATGAGAAAGGATACTTCAACGCTTTCCTGTGGCAAGAAATTTTCATTGTATGGTGTGATCTTTTTCGTCTACGAGGAATAGCACAAAACTGAGTCCAATTGTTTGTGAGTAAAAAAAATTCATTTTCATTACCGGAATAGGAAAAATCTTTTTTTTTTTTTTCTGAAGAATAGTGAAAGTTCACAGAACAGATTTTCTACATACACTACACACAAATGTGCCCAAAGTTTTACTGTTATATTTTATCACAATAAGTTTGGAGTATTTGTAGCTTAATGGAATTTGAGGACTTAAAACTAAAGACTAAAATCATTTGATCATCTTATTATCTCATGTATGCTTAATCCATATCTAAACTTTACTGCTTCCCTGCCTTCATGTAGACCTTACCATCTCAGACTTCGAATTAAGAACTCAACATTAGAAACAATGTCCAATGCACATGAAATAGAATAAATGACAGCCTACCATATATAACACTGTAGGATCTGAAAGACTAGCTAGGTTGGGTCTATTGGATGGTGCCCCAATCAATAGAAACTCTACCCATCATCCATTCTACGTGGCCTTGAATCAAACAAACTAGAAACACACAAGGAAATCTTGTATCTTATCTTATTCCTGTACGGGTGGCCCCATAAAAAAAACCCATGCATGTTTGTTTAACAAGTTTTAAAGCTAAGGTGAAGGTAAGGTTGACGCAGTGGTCACATTTCCTTGCTTTATGATGGTTGAAAAATCAGAGTTAAAAAAGGCAATCACCAGCTGCCTTATTTTCCTATCCTGAACTTTACAAGTCACTGTTTTTACCTCATAAAATTGAGGGCAAAGTGCGGTAAAGTAAATCCAACACAAAAGGCAACTACTTTTCCACTCTCTCACTTACGACACAGTATATATTAAAAAAAAACACATTACTCCATTACCTATTTTATCTCGCATTTACTATTTACGTGACATTTGTTTTACCTTTACTTTACCATCTATGTGAACAAACATATCAGAATCTTTTTTTTATTATTATTAGAAAACTCTTTTATACTACACAATCCCTCCTCCAAAGTTTTGACACGTGTCCACTTTTGCAAAATGCAAGTGAAATTCCTTTGGCCAAAGCTACTGATAGGATCTGGAATCATCCCTTCTTTCTGTCTTTATTTTGTCTTCTCTTCTTCAAAATGAAAATGACCACCCATGATCAAACAACCATGTGGGGCCCACCACTCAAAATTATGACCAGGAAATGGGAGTTCAGATTTTATAAATGGAGCTCTTGAGTCCAGAGGAGATAACTTTAAACCAGACCGTGAAGGAGAAGGTGTAGTGTTGGTATATATAAGTTCTTGTACTTTAAGAGAATTTGTAAGCTATCACTGGTATCCTGAAAGGAAATTCTGCAAAAATGACCGAACATACACTAGAAAAAACTTCAAAGTCTGTTTCTTCCTCTACCTCTAATTCGGCGAAGACAGTAGAAAAAACTTCCAATTCTGTTGCTTCTACTACCTCTAATCTTGCAAACACGATGGCGCTGCCATCTACAGGCAAGCAGAAAAGGAACAAGTACGCGTTTGTTTGCAGTTTGCTCGCATCCATGACTTCAATTCTGTTGGGTTATGGTGAGTTTTTCGGTTCTTCATATCTCAATTCCAAGAAAGAAGAAGAAAAATTGGGCTTTCTCTCTCTTTTCTTGTTAGTGGTTAGGAACTACTGTTTTTCTTGAACAAGTCTGTTGATAGTAGATTATTATGAGTTCCTTAACTCTATTCACTCAAAAGAATGCTTGTTTTGTAGTTCTTATTTTGCTGTTATAGAAGACGAAGATTAATATCATACTAACTTATTCTTATGTATTTTGACTACAACAGCTGTAATGGAATTTTTTTGTTGATGTTTCTTTTTTGTGTTTTTGGTTATATTCTATCTGTAATGCTTGAGTAGTTATGTAAAACAGGATTCAATGTTTCTAAACATTCATTCCTATCCAAGAGAGAAATCCAGCATTCTTACCCTTCTCATAAGAAATTGAAATTCTCTGTATTAACCAAATTTAGTCAATATGTTTTCACCTTTTCCTTGTAAAAAAGGTGTTGAATCAAAAAACAGAAAAGTGACCAATGCAGAAAACTATAGCAATTTTCTTGTTATGTAGGCATAGTTGAAGAGTTTTGATTAATCCTACTAAGTTAATGGTTAATTATTTAGTTTAGGTTTGACTAACATGCTCTCTCTCGCTCACTCACAGATATAGCTATAATGAGTGGAGCCATACTGTTCATCAAAGATTATCTCAACATAAATGACACCCAATCAGAAATCTTAATGGGAATAATCAACATCTACTGTCTAATTGGATCTACCGTTGCCGGGCGAGTCTCTGATAGGATTGGAAGGCGATACACAATCGTCGTGGCAGCTGCGATCTTCTTCGTGGGAGCATTGATGATGGGATTGGCAACCAATTATGCATTTCTCATGGTCGGAAGGTTTGTTGCTGGAATTGGGGTAGGCTTCGCCCTCATGATCGCACCGGTCTACACTGCAGAGGTTGTACCGGCCTCAACTCGAGGCTTCTTCACCTCCTTCCCTGAAGTGTTTATCAATGGAGGAGTCTTGCTTGGATACATCTCAAACTTCGCCTTCGCCCCCCTCCCAAATAACCTGAATTGGCGACTGATGTTGGGAGCCGGAGGCTTACCGGCGGTGGTCTTAGGGGTCGGTGTTCTTGCCATGCCCGAATCGCCACGGTGGCTAGTTATGCAAGGCCGGCTAGGAGAGGCAAAGATGGTACTCGAGAAAACCTCTGATAGTAAGGAGGAAGCTGAACTTAGGCTCTCAGAGATCAAAGAGGCTGTTGGAATCCCTGAACATTGTACCGGTGACATCGTAGATGTGCCAAAGCACAGTCATGGGGAAGGTGTGTGGAAGGAGCTTCTCATTAGGCCATCGCCAGTAGTCCGCCGGATCCTCATTGCCTCAATTGGAATCCATTTCTTCCAACAAGCTTCCGGTATAGACACAGTAGTCCTCTATAGCCCAAGAATCTTTCAGAAGGCTGGAATCAAGTCCAAACTCGGCCTCCTTGGCACAACCATGGCTGTTGGGTTCACTAAAACTATTTTCATCTTGGTCGCGACGATGCTAGTTGATAGGTTTGGAAGGCGTCCACTGCTCCTAACTAGCACCATGGGCATGATTATCTCCCTATTGCTATTAGGATCTGGATTGACAATCATCGACCATAATCCCGATAAGAAGCTCATTTGGGCACTAGTCATTTGCATCACGACGGTCTTAACCTTCGTTGGATCCTTCTCGATAGGGCTTGGACCGATCGCTTGGGTCTATAGCCCAGAGATCATCCCATTGAGGCTTCGAGCACAGGGGCTAAGCTTGGGTGTGGCAGCTAACCGCGTTGTAAGTGGTGTCATTGGGATGACATTCATATCTTTGTACAAGTCAATTACAATTGGGGGCGCATTTTTTCTGTTCGCCGGAGTGGCGATGGTGTCATGGATCTTCTTCTATACCTTCTTGCCCGAGACTCAAGGCAAGACCCTTGAAGAGTTGGAGACTCTCTTTGAAAAACCAAAGCCTCATGCACAAGTTCAGTTAGAAAATGTTAAGAGCCAACAATAAGGATGGTACAAGGGCAGCAGTATAAGCTGTTTATATTAAGTGACTCCTCCAAGTTATGATACTAAATTAGCTATGGAATTAAATGTCGACCAAATTAGAAGCCACAAATGTCTGTGGTTGTATGGTGATATTCGGTGTTGGATATGGAGGTGATCTTGATGGCATGATTATCTCACATTTTATCTTGAGATATGCTGTGTCTTGTGAGTTTGTGGTTTGACAATAGACCAATCGCAGGTTTTCTTAAATAAGTTTCTTAGTAGGGGTGTTTGACACACTTAATTACATTATTTACGTATAGACAAAATTCTATCACGTCTATGTGTAATTGCAGTGAAGATGTTTGCACTTAACTTGAAGCGAACTTTTATATTTGGTAGAAATAAGATTTCATTAAAAGAAAAGAAAAAAAAGGATAACAACTACAACAACAAAGGAGGAAGAGCACCCAAAAAAAACGAAAAAACCCACCCTAAACTTGGGTTGAAGCAAACTTAATGACACGACAATTAATTTCACATTTAAACTTGGGTTGATATGATGAATCTTATGGTGGATATGAGCAGAGATTATTTTGTATTTTATCCAATAAATGCCTTATTAATTATTAAGGATGCTTGACATTTTTCATGTCATTTATATATGATGAAAATGGTAGAGATAATTAAAGGTGGCAATATTCTCCTGCGCACAATGCATCTAGATTGTCCCAAAGGTAGGACCCGACTCTAAATATGCATGGCACATGGTCCGGTTACACACTACACATGTGAATATTCTCCGGTAAGAAGTAAATGACATAATGTAAATGATGATATTTAGCCTAGCTTGATGATGATATTTAGCCTAGCTTGATGGTGTAAACCCATGATTGAATTTATCAGCTCATGGGTTCGAGATATGGCACAAATAAAAAGATGATATATAAATAAGTACCAGAATAAATTCATTCTACCGTGAGAGAGATATTGGATGCTCTTTCATTGGACCGTACTTCTTTAGTATATTTTCTTCTAAGTTCACTTCTCCAACCTCTTATCCATATTTGTTATAGGGAAAATCTCAAAAAACGCCCCGCTTTGTTATTCTTCTTCCTTTTTTTTTTTTTTTGTCATGTTGAGTCAAAATAGTCTTTTCACACACACACACTATATCCTCCATGAATAGACACAAATCCAAGTTTGACACTCATCCAACTTTTCATCACCATTGGATTGAAATCATAATAAAATGATGCCTATAAACAATTAAATTTTAGGGTCATGGATCAAAAGTTAGGATGATCTTATGGGCTCAAGATTTTGTGTATAGGTAGGCCTCATATGTATCTTTTTATCCAACAGACTTCTATGATCATCATGCATCCCATTAAGCCTAGCTATGAGGGAAATTTTTTCCCAAAAAAAATGCCTGGGCACTGTGTAGCGCTCCCCTCTGTTTTATATATATATATATGCTACAAACTCCACTGGCATTTTTCACAAAAGTAAAAAAATAATAATAATAATCATCCCGTTTTAGCCAATGAAAGTGTCACACATGTCATATGTTACACATATCCAATTATCTCTCCTATACATTCTCATACAAACGTGAACCTCTTATAGATTCTCTTAAAATATTAATAAATCATTATCTATTAGATTAGATCAGGGTGAAAACTCTCCTTTTGAGATAGGAGAGTTTTTGAGAATTTCTTAATATATATATATATATATTGGAAATATTTAGGTGAGAACTATTATATGAGAATGTTTTATGGGGCCCCACTGTGGGCCCCATTTGGGGATGAGATCAGGGGGAATGGAAAGATCCATGTGAGACGTCCGCCCCAAGTATCAAGTTTGACCCAAACCCCCTTCCCCTAACCCCTTCAACCATAGCCCACAAGTTTAATGGCTTAGTCAAAAAAATATCCAACCCTCACTCCAACGGTTTGGTCCATTCAAATGTGTGCCAATCTTTGGGATCGATGACTATCGGGGGGTTCCCTATTGGTTGCTTAGTGGCCCCACAAAAAAGTTCTCACATAATAGCTCTCACCTGAATATTTCCGTGTGTGTGTGTTTGTGTATAGGGGTCAGCTCTGAGCTCAAGTTTAAGATAAGGTAAGATCAAGTGTGTGAGCTTGAGCTTAGGAGAAGGAATAGAAGAATATTTTAGTTTTTTACTTGCTACTACTTTCTTCTCGCGTCAATTGGTAGTGCTTGGTTATTTAGATTCATGAACTATGTTGATTAATTTTGAGGAATAGATACCTCTTTTTTTTCTCTAATCTATTTTGCTATTGTACTGTTATTAACATAAACATCCCTGTGTACCATTCTTAATCCATTATATAATCTTCCCTTTCAATCAGAAATCTCTTTACCAATCTTTTAGGGGACGTTTGTGCGGCTGGGTTTTTCTGCAAAAAAAAAAAAAAAAAAAGCATGAAAAATCTAGACGCTTTTTCACGGAAAAAAAAACTATATTTGGTGTGGTCACTTTTCCTTATAAAAAAGGCCAAAAGATGAGCCAAAATTCTCTCATTTGAATGGAAAAGCTTTTCCTGGAGTTTGAAAACAAAATCTGTGGAAGAGGAAAGAGTCCACCAAACCAGTTTGGGCAAGTGGAAATCCTCAATTTTTAAGGATTTTCATGTCTAATCCTCCCATTGAATTTGAAAATCCTCAGTTTTGCGGATTCATGCATTGATACTAATTTTTTTCAGCCATACACAACAATACATATCCATATGGATGCAAAATTATCAACTCTACAAATCCCCAATGAGAAATCCTTGAATTTGCTAATTTCTCACTTGTTACAAAATCTGCCCTATAAGTAAGGTTGTAAATGGGTCCCCGATTCTCCGATTACCCGAAGGTTCCGACCCGTTAGGTTCCGGGTTTGGTTCCTTATTTTGGTTCCGATAAGTAAATGGTTCCGGTTCCGGATCCTTTTTTTGGAACCGTTACCTGAACGGGTACGGTTCCGGTTCCACAGTAGCTCAGACCCGTGGACCCGGACCCGACCCAATATACTCTAACCTAAATACTAGTATCTGTATGGGAACCCCTCATTCTAAGTTTCTAACCTAATCTTTGATTTATACATGAGATTGTCTGAACATGAAAAACGACTAATGCAACACAAACCACTTTCTGAAGGAGCTTCATATAAACTTAGAACCTTTACCAAGATCATACATGCAGATTACCTGAAAACACAACACTCTGCATATGATGAGAGCACGGAAACTAGTCTTCCTGATCAATGTTCTTCACAACTGTCACTGGACAAGAACCATTGTTTACCACATAGTTACTAACACTTCCCAACAGTGCCCTGCAGAAACAAAAAGAAACAGAGACAGATTAAGGAAAAGTCTTAACACAACCTGGGTTAAAAAACCAAATCCATGCTATCTGGGCTGTCAGTTCACATCATATTTGTGCTGTTCTAGTCTGGTTATAGATCAAATTGGACGATACTTAAGTCAACTGATTATTTGATATAACAGCATAATGAGTACCTGATAGTAGAGCAAAATAATGTAGATAATGACCATTTTTACATATCAAGGCAAGCTCACCCCCATGATTTACAGTCATCTGTGTTTTTACAAATTTGCATTTGCTGATTCAAAATGCTTTTCTACTCCAATTTAAACCATTTACTTTTCAGGTCCTCCACTTGAATGAATTGAATATTGATTTGGAATGGAAGACAACAAAGAAAAACCATGTCCTGTATAATGCATTTATATTTTCCCGAATACCCCATAAAACAATGTTCTTCACAACTGTCACTGGGCAAGAACCGGAACCGGAACCATACCCGGAACCGGAACCAGACCCGCATCGCAAACGGTTCCGGTTCCGGTTCCAGTTCCCATTAAAATTATCGGAACCGGTTCCGGAACCAGTTTCCTGGTTCCGATCCGGGTCCGGTTCCTCCTCTTACTAAATGGTTCCGGGTCCGGGTCCACCCTGGACCCGGCCCGGAACCGACCCGTTTACAACCCTACCTATAAGCCATCAAATGCAGAAGAGTCGTCCTTTTTTTTCTTTTGAAATGATAAGTGTATATATTCCAAATGGTGTACAATGTACAATAACAAAAGAATGAGAGAAGGAAGTGGCCCAAAAACACCGGCCAATAGGATAGAGAAGGAACAAGGACCTCCATCTTTTGGAACGAAAATACCTACCCTAAATGGGCCCTAACAATCTAAAATTTCAACTCTATCCCCTTTGGATGAGTCTAGCCCGATAGATAAAATAATGCTATTAGCCACATGTACTCCATTCAACTTCAACTCTAAATACTTCTATTTCCTTGAGTAAAAGTGGATTCTACTCCAAACCTTAACTTCAAAATAAGCATTCAAATGAAGTGAAGTGAAGTGAAGTGCTCCACTTTAACTTCAACTTACTTTAGTTTTTTCACTCTACTCCACATGTGAAATCCACTTCATTTTACTCCACTCCTCATTTATCCAAATAGGCCCTTAAATGAAGGAATCCCACAGCCTAGGACAGGGCCAAAAACACCCTGCCCCGGCCAAGCCAAAAACAAAAGAAAACCCTAGCCTCTTATAAAGCCCAACGAGAAAAAGCCCAAACCAAAAGGCACCCATGACATGAGAAGGCCAGAATCTAAGAACAAAGCAGAGGTTGAAAAATACATGGAAATCTTAAAAATACAAGCAATGGGGGGCATGTAAGCTTAAAATCCCTCAATCCACAAGAGGATCTCTTTGGGTCTAATCTAAATGACACAATGCAGTAAACATAAGTAATCTAAGAATGGGGAGGAGCTTACCTTACTCAATAGCTCTTTCTCTTTGAAGTGACAGAAGCTCCTTGAAATGTCTGAGATTTGGAACACACGGGTTTAAAACTCCTTTGCCTCTGCTATTCTTTTTTATTAGTAATGGAGGCCAAAAAACTATTAACTAAAGGAGTAACCCAAGGGGTCTTTTATAGGAGATTCCAATCCATCAAGGAGCTATTAACCCCTAACTACCATCTACCATTTTAATCTCAGCCTATTATTAGTTTGTTTGCAAGTGAATTCCTTTTAATAAAATAAGTAGGTCTCTTAAATGTGATCCTTAATTAATGGGCTTGAAGCCATGTGTGCCAGACCCATTTAACCAACAGGGCATTCTACGGCTGCTTTTCTCACCGTTGGTGTCATGTACTGGGCTCTTGTGAAAACACTTCGTCTCTCGATTTTCATGAGATTAATTGAAATGGTGATTGTAGTTTACCACTTGGCGACAGCTACCATTACTAGTCCAAGAGGGAGTATAAAGGGCAAGCAAACAAATACAAACACTCTCATACAAAAACGTTGCTTTCAGGCTTTCTTCTTGTCTAGGATAAGATTCTCTTACAATGTATGTGCTTTTTCTGTCGCCTTCTAGCTTTAATGTGTCACTAGCACGATAACCCGTGCCAAGTATGGGCATGACCACCCGACCGGGTCCCCCAATTTAATTATTTTTAAAAATAAGTATTATGAAGTGTAGTGGTTAGATAAGTTAGAGATCAAATAACCCCACCCCATATACATTTTTAGTTTTTTTAAATAATATCAAATTCTACTACAATAGAAGTTGGTCCAACCATTCGATTGAACGTATAATAACATATAAGATTGTACTATTTAAGTTAATAGTCATGTGTTCAATCTTACAGTGGAATCGACTCCCGATGAAGTAAATATTAGAGTATATATCCTAATAGGGGATGACATTCGAAATGAATGGTCTATTATCAAAGTTAGGCCCAACAGCGGAGTTCTACAAAGCGTGTGGGATACACTGAGGGCCCTGAGACAAATGTTTTGGTCAGTTAGGGAATGAGAATTAATTTAACTCGCACATTTCCATTTTGATAGAGACCTTCTCCTGCAGAGCTCGATTGCCTCTGCAAGTCTAGAATATCTGGTTCTTGAAATTAGTGGAAATGATGCTTTTAGTGGACTCACTTTGGGCCTATTCGTTTGGAGGAATTACTAAGAAAAGATCCATATGCAGGAAGTTTTTTATCGCATGTCAATAGCTGCTCATGGAGCTTTTGGAATATCTAATTTGATTAGTAAAACTTCAAAAATCCAATATCATAAATTGCCAGTTGTGGCGTTATAATTAACCAAATTTCATCTTTCAAAATATTGGATTATATTTAGCATTTCGAAATTCTCTTGGGCGACAATATTTTGGAAAATTTGCAGTCCACCGGTGGAAACTTTCTAACTTCTTGCAAAGAACCAAGCTTGTAGTTAATCGGTGTAAAACCCATGGAATCCATGACATATATGGGGAGGAAGGTTTTCGGATGTTGGATCGAATCAATCGGTGGGCCCCACGGACTTTCCTGCATGGTGCAAAACATCACGCCTAGTTCGGACCATTAATTTTAGATCATATAGATTGGTGCAACACTAGGGCTGATTTTTGACAAATGCCAACCTAGAAAGGTCAATGGTCCATACCATGTGAAGTGTCCTGTCCCCGGCCTAGAAAATTTTCTCTTATGGAGGAAGCAAAAGATGTGGAATCCTAGGGATATTGGTATGCCCACATGGATTCAGGAAGTGTGGGGTTCAGCTCAAAGCTTTGCCAAACCATCACTATTATTTCATTTTCTGAGGCCCAACTTTGAGATCCACAAGAGTCAATAATCAATATGCTACCTCTTCTGCTCTTCACTATCTTGATGATGAGGTGTGCATAATGCATGTTGGAGAGCAATTTTTCTTTTGATAATGTGTTATATGATTATGAGCAGTCTAAAATTAAAAGATGACTCTGTTTTTGGTAACTTGGAATAATTTAGATTTTTTTTGTTTTTTTGCAAAAGAATCTCATTAGTTGGTTTATACAATAGTCTCAAAGAATTGCTTGAGTCTCAATCTAAGGTTATGTTTCTTTACCAGAATTCTTGACAAGGATTTGTAATGTTAGGGATTTCTGGACAATATACGACGTATGTTGCCTTGGCATTTTTTAAATTCCATTTTTCTTTACTCGAATTCTGAGATTCAATCACTAGAAAAGTCACTTTTATCCTTTGAAACCCCAAATTCTCACACCCTTAAGCATTTCTAGATACTACAGGCAAGAGGAGAATTCAGGAATTCCACCCTATAGGACAACTTTTGAAGAATTACAAGTTCTTTGCACATGGATTCTTTTGCAAGCTTTTGAGATTTTTGTTTGGAGAATTTGTAATTCTCCAAATGTCATCCCCCAAGTGAAATTCACAAATGCACGAGATTATGATTATCTTGGATTTGTAGGAACTTGATAAGAGCCTAAATTGCACCATTTAGGCCCCTTAACTTAGATCTTTATATACACTTTGATGAGTCTAATTAGTCTAATGAGGTTATTTTCATGTTTTCATGCCCCTAGGTGCATTGCGAAGAAATTGGAGCGAAATAGAAAGAAATGGAGAAAAAAATGCAAAAACCAGAAAATGGAGCTCTCTAGCTTCGGGCGTCCGGACGCCCGGTCACAGAGAGTTGCGCGCAGGAATTAAATTCCTGGCGTCCGGACGCCCGGACCATCTGGGAGTCCGTCTCATGTGCGTTTCTAAGTAGTTTTTGATCCCAAAACTTATAAATAAAAGCCCAAACTCGTTTTTGGGGATATACACATCTTGGGAGAAGTTTTGGAGGCCTTCTTGGAGCTTGGGGAAGAGCATCAATGGGGATTTCGTCAAGAACTCTTCGTCAATCGTCTTCCATGAGTAACTAAATCTTCATTTGAGGGTTGTGATGAAACCTTAGTTTCGTGTTTATGGCAATGTATAGGTTCCAGGGCTTTATTTTAATACTTTGATTATATGACATTGATTTAATCCATTGATTGGATTCTTTTGTTAATGCAATATCTCTTTTGGTGTTTTATTCTTGTAGTTTGGAATACCAAGTCATATAATATGATGCCTGAATGAATGTGTTAGTTAGATCTAGGATAATTTATGCCATAGAGATAGGTTATGCTCCAATCTGCATCCGCTTCCTTTATTTGTTGACTCTGAAGGTTTGTAACCGGAACGAGTCGTGAAAGCATTGACAGTGAAACCCTAGACCTATATTCGCCATTGCACGGGCTATGGTGGATTCATACCCTAAGACTTTTCTCTAATTGGAAAAAAAAAACTTGTCTTTCAATTTGTTAATTTAGGAACTGCAAACCCATCAAACCAATACTTCGATTTCTATTAGGATTAATATAACAATCAGAAGTTTGTCTTCTACTAGGATTAGTTTAGGAATTTAGGAAACAACACAACTTAGCCTTTTTGTCCCAGTGGATACAATACTCGGTTAATATCTCTGCTTTTTCAAGCAGAGATAATAGCGGAGAATAATTTATAATTGTAACCCTATTTTGGGATTGGTCATAATTTTTGGCGCCGTTGCTGGGGACAATTAGCACGGTTGTTTGTTTCTTTTAATTCTAGTATTAGTTTAGTCTTTCCTTTTTCTTTTTATTTTATTTTGCCATCTTTTATCACACCTCTACTATTCTTACTGCAGGATATTAATTCTAACACAGAGAGTCCTACGGTTTATGCAGGATCCTAGAGCACTGTTGACAACTTGAAAGTCCTACTCAAGTAAAAGATCGCTTATACCTGGAGCACAGTAAGCTTGGACTTTTTGATTCCTTTCATATAATTGCAGTAAGTTTTGTGTGTGCATGTTTGGTCGTCGCTCTTGTCATCCAGATTTGGTTTCTTTAGACCAAAATTTAGAGCGAGCCCTTAGAAAAATTAGATCATCTAAACACCATTATGTTGTCTCACACACAAATTCACTAATGGCTGAGGCAAGAAAAGAAGATGAGGCTCCACCTCTCCGACCCTTAAAGGAGCACTATACTCCTTCAGAATACGCGTCACCATCGTGTATTCAGCTGCCTGTAGTACAGACAGCTCAATATGAAATCAAGCCCAGCACAATCAATCTGATCCCTTCTTTCTATGGCTTGAACAATGAGGACCCGTATAACCACATTGATGAGTTTTTAGTTATTTGCTCCACGGTGCAAATAAAGAATTTTAGTAGCAAGGCCTTAAAATTGTTTCTCTTTCCGTTTTCATTAAAGGACAAAGCCAAATATTGGCTGAGTACTTTACCTCCAAACTCTATCAATTCTTGGGCCCAACTACAACAAAAATTCTTGGACAAATATTTTTCTGTGGGCAAAACAAATCAATATAGGAGATCCATCACTTCTTTTGCCCAAACTGACAGTGAACAATTTCATGAGGCGTGGGATAGATTTAAGGATCTCCTTAGAAAGTGTCCTCATCACCAAATTGCCAAATGGCAATTGGTGCAATTCTTTTATGATGGGCTATCACCCGAATGGCGAAACATGGTAGTGACCGCCAGTGGGGGATCAATTATGCTGAAAAATGAGGATGAGGCATGGGAACTTTTTGAGAATATGAGTGAGACATTTCAGCACCATACCTCCACTGCTAGGTTAGAGAGGCCAGCAGCCTCGATTTTGCAGAAACCTAAGGGGGTATTTGAAATTCAGCCCTCTAATGAACTCACAACCCAAGTGGCTGCCTTGACCCAACAGTTAGATAAGCTGATTTCTGGGGGACAATCTCTCCAATCTTCATCTCCCCAGCCCCCTGCTCATCAAGATGCTTGCTCTTTATGCAACAGTCTCACTCATTTTGTAAGTGACTGTCCTGCAGCACCCCAATTTTCTGAGTTTGTGCAAGAGCAGGTGAATGCTGCACAGGGGTTCTCCAAACCGGGCAATGATCCCTATTCGAATACCTACAACCCGGGATGGCGCTGTCACCCCAATTTTTCATGGAAGTCGCCCGGTCAAGGCACTCCTTTCTCTCAAATGGGAAATAGGTCTAACTTTCAATACAATCATGCGGCCTATCGTTCCCAACAATCCTACCAGCCACCCAACCCTCAACCCCCTCAAAGAAACCCATCATTTAAGGAGACGGTACTGCAAAAGCTAAAGGAGCTCAAAGCAGGTAATCAACTGGTCCACTCTCATTCTCAGTCCATAGCCAAGTTGGAGGCCCAGATGGGCCAAATAGCCAGTGCTCTTAACAAAAGAGAAGAGGGCCGTTTACCTAGCCAACCCACTGTCAATCCCAAGAATACTTTCGAGGTGGGAAGTAGCTCTCAGCCTCATGACACTTATCATGAGGAAGCTAAGGTAGTTGTCACGCTGAGGAATGGGCGTAAGATCGAGACTAGGCCTGAGGAACCTTCGAAAATCATTAGAGAATCTACCCCAGACCCCAAAGGCTCTAGGGTGGAATCGAGTCCCCAGCTGAGGCACCCACTTATGTGCCTAAAGTCCCTTTCCCTACTTGTCTGGACACACCCTCTCCCTTCAGGAAAAAGGGGACAACCATGGATGAAATGTTAGATGTGTTCAAGCAAGTGAAGATCAATCTACCTTTGCTGGATGCTATCAAACAAGTGCCTTCGTATGCAAAATTTCTAAAAGACTTGTGCACTCAGAAGCGTAAATCCAAACCCAATGTGTCCAAAAAGGTCATGCTCACCGAGCAAGTGAGTTCCTTAATTCAGCATGACACTCCTCCGAAGCTGAAAGATCCTGGCACCCCCACTGTAACTTGTACAATCGGGAGTCACACTATTGATCATGCTTTGTTGGATCTTGGAGCTAGTGTCAATCTCCTGCCTTACTCACTGTATGAGCAAATAGGGTTGGGTGAATTGAAACCCACTACGGTCACCTTGCAACTTGCTGACAGATCCGTCAGGGTGCCCCGGGGTATAATTGAAGATGTTCTTGTCAAAGTGGACAAATTTCTTTTTCCCGCTGATTTCATTGCCCTTGACACAGAACCAGTGCCAAACCTGCGGAAACAAAATCCAATCATCTTCGGCCGCCCCTTCTTGGCCACAGCTAATGCGACCATTAACTGTCGCACTAGAGTTATGGATGTTTCCTTTGGCAATATGAAAGTCAGGCTGAATGCTTTCAAGGCCTCTCATCAGCCCCCGGAAAATGACGACTGTTTCACAGTCGATGTTGTTGATGAGCTAGTTGATGAAGCCCTCCCTTATGTTTTAATTGAGGACCCCTTAGAGGCTTGTTTATCCCATTTTAGCTATGATGAGTATGATGTTGACCATTCGATTACCGAGGTCAACGCCCCTTTGGATGAGGTAGCTATGCTGGATTTTCCCCCATGGAGGGCAAAGATCGAACACCTACCTCCACTGTCTAAAGCACCAGCCCCTCCCTCGATTGAAGTTCCTCCCAAACTTGAGTTAAAACAACTTCCGGCTACACTCAAGTATGTTTATCTCGGCCCAAAGGATACTTTGCCAGTCATCATCGCTTCTGATCTATCTGATGATCAGGAGAGTCAGCTCTTAGAGGTGTTACAAGAGCACAAAAGTGCAATCGGCTGGTCTGTAGCCGATTTGAAAGGCATTGACCCCTCCATCTGCATGCACCGCATTCATTGCGAAGATGACGCGAAACCGTCACGTGAAATGTAGCGTCGTTTAAATCCTAACATGAAAGAGGTGGTCATGAAAGAAGTACTGAAGCTTCTTGATGCGGGTATTATATACCCAATTTCTGACAGCAAGTGGGTGAGCCCCACTCAAGTGGTGCCAAAGAAGTATGGCATCACGGTTTAGGAAAATGAGAACGGAGAACTAATTCCCACACGTACCACTATTGGGTGGCACGTGTGCATTGATTATCGAAAGTTAAATTCCATGACCCGAAAGGACCATTTTCCCTTACCTTTCATTGACCAGATCTTAGAAAGGTTAGCTGGCCAATAGTTTTATTGTTTCCTGGATGGTTATTCTAGATATAACCAAGTGGCCGTCTACCCCGATGACCAGGAGAAAACAACTTTCACTTGTCCTTTCGGTACATTCGCTTACCGGAGGATGCCTTTTGGACTCTGTAATGCACCCGCGACTTTTCAACGGTGTATGATGTCTATTTTCTCCGACATGGTGGAGAAATTCTTAGAGGTGTTCATCGATGATTTCTCTGTTTTCGGACCTTTCTTTGATGAATGTCTCCATAATTTGGCAAAGGTGCTGAAACGTTGTACCGAGACAAACTTGGTCTTGAGTTGGGAGAAAATTCATTTCATGGTGCGAGAGGGAATCGTTTTGGGGCATATCGTCTCTGCTAGAGGCATTGAGGTGGATAAGGCCAAAGTTGATCTGATATCCAAACTTCCACCTCCCTCAACGGTTAAGCAAGTTCGTTCCTTTTTAGGACATGCAGGGTTTTATCGTAGATTCATTAAAGACTTTAGTAAGATCTCTAGACCCTTGTGTGCATTGCTCACCAAGGAGGCCTCGTTTGACTTTAACGAGGCTTGCATGCAAGCTTTTGAAAAGCTGCGGGAGGCCCTGTCCACCGCCCTATCATTCAGTCACCGGATTGGGCCCATCCGTTTGAGATTATGTGCGATGCTTCCGACTATGCGGTCGGTGCAGTCCTGGGCCAACGGGTGAACAAGGTTCCACATGTTGTCTATTATGCTAGCAAGACCCTCTCCGATGCCCAACTGAATTACACTACAACGGAGAAGGAATTGTTAGCTGTTGTGTTCGCCTTGGATAAATTTCGGTCGTATCTTTTAGGATCGAAAGTTATAGTGTTCGCAGACCATGCTGCGTTGCGGTACTTATTGTCGAAAAAGGACACTAAGCCAAGATTGATTAGGTGGATTGTATTACTTTAAGAATTCGACTTTGAGATTCGGGAAAAGAAGGGTTCCAAAAATAGTGTAGCCGACCACCTCTCCAGGATCTTGGTGGATACCACGGAAGACACCTTACCCTTGCATGACTCATTTCCCGATGAGCAATTGTTTACGGTGTCCCAAAATCGCCCCCCCCCCCCCCCCTGGTACGCTCATATTGTGAATTATCTAGCAGTGGGGGCGATTCCTTCAAATTGGTCCAAGCAGGACAAGGATCGTTTCTTCTCCCAAGTAAAGATGTACTGTTGGGAGGATCCTGAACTTTTCAAGTTCTGTCCAGACCAAGTGATCAGGCGATGTGTACCCGAGAGTGAATATAACAGTATACTTACTTTCTGTCACTCTCTTGGGTGTGGAGGGCATTTCAGTGGGAAGAAAACTGCTGCAAAAGTGTTACAGAGTGGCTTCTATTGGCCCACTCTTTTTCGAGATGCTCATCAGTTTTGCAAAACTTGTTTGCGCTGTCAGCAAACAGGTAACATGTCTAGGAGGAACATGATGCCCCTACAACCAATTTTGATTGTAGAAATTTTTTATGTATGGGGCATCGATTTTATGGGACCGTTTCCGCCGTCTTTTGGTTTTCAATACATTCTAGTGGCGGTTGATTACGTGTCCAAGTGGGTGGAAGCGGCTGCTACAAAGACTAATGACCACAAAGTTGTGGTCAAATTCCTGCAGAGCAATATTTTCAGTCGCTTTGGCTGTCCGCGAGCAATAATAAGTGATGAGGGCACCTACTTCGTGAATAAACCCTTTGAGGCGTTGGTAAAGAAGTACTCCATCACACATAAGGTAGCTACACCTTATCATCCTCAAACCAGCGGCCAAGTCGAAGTGACCAATATGGAGGTGAAGCGTATTTTAGAAAAAACGGTGAAGCCCGACCGCAAAGATTGGTCTTTGCGGTTAAATGATGCTTTATGGGCCTACCGTACCGCTTACAAGACTCCAATTGGTATGTCCCCCTACCGATTAGTGTTCGGTAAGGCTTGCCACTTGCCAATGGAACTCGAGCACCGCGCCATGTGGGCTATAAAGCAATTCAATTTTGATATAGCCGCTGCCGGTTCTACTCGGAAACTCCAGCTCAATGAGTTGGAAGAGATTCGGAACGAAGCCTACATGAGTTCCAAAATTTACAAGGCTCGGACTAAAGCTTTCCATGACAAACACATTTGGAGAAAGTCCTTTGAGCCTGATCAAAAGGTTTGGCTTTTCAATTCCAAGTTGCGACTCTTTCCAGGTAAATTGCGGTCACGGTGGGATGGACCGTATGTGGTGACCAAAGTTTTTGACCATGGTGCAGTAGAAATTCGCAACCCCAACACTAGGGGTTTTCTTAAGGTAAATGGTCAGCGGTTGAAACCCTATATAGAGGGTATTACTACAGGTGAAGGGGTGGAGTCCATTGTTTTAATGGACCCGTCCTATCTTATGGGCTGAGAGTACTTGACGTCTGGCTGACAACGTTAAACCAAGCTCTTGCGGGAGGAAACCCGAGTTAGATAGAGTCATAGCGTAGGTTTTAGCAGTCGTTTCGTCCTTTTTGGTGTCAGTATTGAGTCCTTTTTGAGTCACCCCCTGTTGGCGGGAGGGGTACCTTTAGGGAGTTAGTCCTAACTATGAGAGCTAGTTAAATAAAAAAAAACATGGTGATGAAGTGAGGGAAAGGTAAAGGTCTCTTTTTCTCTGGGTCCTTTTTAGACTCTGTAAAGAGCCTACAGACTTTGCACATTTCTCGAAAAATCATACGCGGGAGAGATACCACGTATCCGGCATGGACAGCGTACAAAGTCACGAGGAAGTCCCCCTCCTCTCATCCTTGTGATGCGTGGGGAATGCATTTACACACAGCATCTGATCAATCAGCCACAACTGTTGAGGTAGGTAACTACGACGAGTGCTCGTATAGTTTGCCTTGCTAAACCTACCCCCACACATCTCATTGGTGATACTGGTCACAGTGGGGGTGACTGGAAAAAATGGAAAGTCGGTTGCATTGGGGCGACAACCGAGGGAGTTAGTCCTAACTATGAGAGCTAATTAAAAGAAAAAAAACATGGTGATGAAGTGAGGGAAAGGTAAAGGTCTCTTCTTCTCTGGGTCCTTTTTAGACTCTGTAAAGAGCCTACAGACTTTGCACATTTCTCGAAAAATCATTCGCGGGAGAGATACCGCGTATCCGGCATGGACAGTGTACAAAGTCACGAGGAAGTCCCCCCTCCTCTCATCCTTGTGATGCGTGGGGGGACTTCCTCGCGACTTTGTACGATGTCCATGCCGGATACGCGGTATCTCTCCCGCGTATGATTTTTCGAGAAATGTGCAAAGTCCGTAGGCTCTTTACAGAGTCTAAAAAGGACCCAGAGAAGAAGAGACCTTTACCTTTCCCTCACTTCATCACCATGTTACTTCTCTCTCGTTCGGATTCATTGACCCGAACGGTCCCCTTCCCCATTTCACCTGCTGAGGAGTCTCTCCCATGTTCTGACCTCTACGGTGAGGTGCGATGGACACTGAGTGTCCAGACCATACTGCGTAATATGCAGCACGCTCACCCTGCCATGATGCCGGGAGTAGACGCACCTGTGGTTGAGCCACCGGTGCAACCTCAAGCCCCTCCTGTTGTACCTCCTCCTGCGGGGCAGGCTCACCCGTTTTACATGACCTATGCCCAGTACAAGGCTATCCTCCAAGGTCAGCAGGCCCTCCAGTCCCGTCAGATGGCCTTTGAGTCCCGCTTTGAGGACTTTGCCACTCGCACTACAGACTCTCTTTTCGAAATGCGATCTTTAATGAGAGGTCTGCGTGGCCTTTCCCCTCCTCACAGAGATGATCACATGCATGACAGAGGTGAAGGGACTAGCCATGGCGGGGATGGGGAGGATGATTAAGTTGTTTCTTTTACTGTTTCAGTAGCGTTTCTTTTTCGCTTCTCTTTTTGTGTTTCTAGATTAGTGCTAACATTTTGCAGGTTATTTAGTGCAAGTTGGGGGGTCTACCCGACTTTTCTTTACTGTGCATCTTTTTGTTCAGCACCACCCAGGTGATATCCCTCCTTCTCCTTTACTTTTCTTGTCCTTTATCTTTTATTGTATGTTTAATATTGTGGACACTGTTACGTTCAGTTGGGGGTGGGGTATTAACCTTGGGAGTAGTCTAGGGGTAGTTTTAGCAGTTTTAGTTCTTTTTGCTTGTTGTCATTTCCTTGCCTTTTCCTTTTCCTTGTCTTTTCTTTTGGTGTTTAAAAAAAAAAAAAAAAGTTTTTGCCAGTATTGTTAGTCTTTCGGGAGATTTCTAACCGGGTTTTTATGAAACGAAGATACCCTGTTTTTTGGAACTTTTTGTGAGGAAAAAGAGAAAAATGGTTCACTATCTTGTTTTAGGAAAGAGTTTTTGAGAAATTTTTGAATTATTGATCTCTCACTTAACACGTATTATATAGACAATTTGAAATGTGAAACTATGATTTCCATACTAGTTAAAACTTCAGAACAATTATGGTGGAAAGTTGACCCTTGGTCATACTGAAGTCGGGCATATGGAAAGGGCTACCTATTGTTGGGGACCGTTTATTAAAAAAAAATTGACTAGTTCGGGTTCGTAGCCTTTTTAACTCGAGCCAGTAAGCCCATAGGGGTAGTGTCATACCTAGTGCCCTTAGGACATCTGTCTTGGGAGTCATTGGCTGAATGCTCGTAACATGGGTTAATTAGAAAGCTTAAGGGACCTAGGCATTGCACAGTCATTTCTTTTTAAAAAAAATAGTGTTGTCATGTCCTTTGAAAAACAATAGTGTGAAAGCCACCACAAATGCTTTGAGAGGAATCATGTTAACTTTTACTGAGGTTCGGTGGCCCAGCATTTTAAAAGAACAAGATGTGTTTTCACGGAAATTGTTAGTGGATCGTTTTATGCTTTCATGCTTCTATATGTACACAATTTTCACCGTGCACGATCAATTTTTCCAGCATAATTTTGAGGATTTCTGACCAAAAGATAGGATTGGTGAACCACATTTGAGTGTGTATGGAAAACCCCAAAAATCAGGAATATTCGGTGTTCGTAGATACCTTGGTGGAAAATACTCCTTGTTTTTATGTTATGTTTTAGGGATTTTGTGGGTAAATTCACTGCAAACCCTCACGAGACTATAACTCGTCCTCTAGGGGGAACTTAGAGGTTTAAAGGCTTGCTGCACATGCTAAGTGCAGCCGTGCTCCCTACGAAAGTGGCCTTAGTTAGTTTTCTTTTTGTTTTAGCTTTGCTCGAGGTCTAGCAAAGTGTAAGTTGGGGGGTGTGATAAGAGCCTAAATTGCACCATTTAGGCCCCTTAACTTAGATTTTTATATGCACTTTGATGAGTCTAATTAGTCTAATGAGGTTATTTTCATGTTTTCAGGCCTCTAGGTGCATTGCGAAGAAATTGGAGCGAAATAGAAAGAAATGGAGAAAAAAAAATGCAAAAACCAGAAAATGGAGCTCTCTAGCTCCGGCGTCTAGACGCCCGGTCACAGAGAGTTGCGCGCAGGAATTAAATTCCTGGCGTCCGGACGCCCAGACCGTCTAGGAGTCCGTCTCATGTGCGTTTCTAAGTAGTTTTTCATCCCAAAACTTATAAATAAGAGCCCAAACTCGTTTTTGGGGATATACACATCTTGGGAGAAGTTTTGGAGGCCTTCTTGGAGCTTGGGGAAGAGCATCAATGGGGGTTTCGTCAAGAACTCTTCGTCAATCGTCTTCCATGAGTAACTAAATCTCCATCTTAGGGTTGTGATGAAACCTTAGTTTCGTGTTTATGGCAATGTATAGGTTCTAGGGCTTTAATTTAATACTTTGATTATATGACATTGATTTAATCCATTGATTGGATTCTTTTGTTAATGCAATATCTCTTTTGGTGTTTTATTCTTGTAGTTTGGAATACCAAGTCATATAATATGATGCCTGAATGAATGTGTTTGTTAGATCTAGGATAATCTATGCCATAGAGATAGGTTATGCCCCGATCTGCATCCGCTTCCTTTATTTGTTGACTCTGAAGGTTTGTAACCGGAACGAGTCATGAAAGCATTAACAGTGAAACCCTAAACCTATATTCGCCATTGCACGGGCTATGGTGGATTCATACCCTAAGACTTTTCTCTAATTGGAAAAAAAAAACTTGTCTTTCAATTTGTTAATTTAGGAACTGCAAACCCATCAAACCAATACTTCGCTTTCTATTAGGATTAATATAACAATCAGAACTTTGTGTTCTACTAGGATTAGTTTTGGAATTTAGGAAACAACACAACTTAGCCTTTTTGTCCCAGTGGATACGATATTCGGTTAATATCTCTGCTTTTTCAAGCAGAGATAATAGCGGAGAATAATTTATAATTGTAACTCTGTTTTGGGATTGGTCAGAACTTTGCATGGCAAAAGTGACATTTAGAATGTCAGCTTTTTGAATTATCCTGATTTAAATAGAGAATTCAGAATTCCACAGAGACGAGACCTGTATTATTGTCGAGAATCTTCAACAAGAGGGATTCCCATAAAAAATACCTCTAAACAAAGAGGCCCTGAAGGGTACATTTGTGTAAAACGGTTCAAAGGAAATGAAGCCAAAAAGGGCATTACTTTTTTAGCACTAGTTCATTTTAACTTTGGTGGGCACATTTTCTTAACAACAACAACAACAACCAAAAAAAAAAAACCTTGCAAAAGACAACTAATTCTTTGCAGGGCCTCGTGAAATACTTCTAGGAGGGTTCGAAAGGGCTTTTCCCACTGTCTAAAATAGGGGAAGTCAATTGAATGCCTTTCCACAAATGTTACACGAACATGTCCTATTTCTCTAAGCTTTAGTATCCTAATTGAAATGAGTGCTCAAAGTAATGAATGGTTTATCCACTATATAATATGGCAACCTCTCTCTATATTTTTGTTAAGCAAGAAAGTGCAAAAAAGGGAAAGTTCACTTCATGCCATTTGTTTCCATAAAATTGAATTCTTAAGACTTTTAATGTTTTTTTTTTTTTTTGGGTAGAAACATTCGGCTGATGTTAAGACTTATAATGTATTTGATATCAAGTAATGGCCATTAAAATAAACCCCTCTTTCTTTAAAAATGAATAACTAGTCATGACTTTGTACATCACATTCTATGAAAGTAAAGGTCCTAAACAACTCGAGACTGATTGAATTCAAGTCCTCAATGTTGGATAGAGTTTGAAAACATGCCCCTTCCCGCCCAAACCCACCAGCTTTTTCCGACCAGCCCCCAAACCCACCAGTTTCTTCCGACCACCTCCAATGGCCAATCTCCGCCCCTCCCATCTTCTTCGTCCGCCATCTCCGCCCAGCCTCTGCTTCTGCCTGCTTTCCACCCCCTGCTAGTCAGCCTCTGCAAGTTCCAATTCTCCCAGTTCCCTACAACCTCTCTCCCTTCTAACCTCCTCCACTGGCCAACCTCCACCCCTCCCATTTTCTTCGTCCGCCATTTCCGCCCAGCCTCTGCTTCTACCTGCTTTCCACCCCCTGCTAGTCAGCCTCAGCAAGTTCCCATTCTCCCAGCTCCCAGTTCCCTTCAACCCCTCTCCCTACAACCCCATAACTTCCCTCCTCTTCCTTCCCAGGTCTCCCCTCTAATTCCTCCAGCCTTCCCCCGCACAGAGCCAAGTTCTTTTGTCCCTTATGTCAACCAAATTAGACCGGACCCTCAACTTTGTCCCTTTGCCTTCAACCCCTCAGGCGTCAACCCCTCCCCCCTCCCTCCTTTCTCTTCCCTCCCTCCTCTCCAACAATCGTTTGCTAACCTTTTTACAGTGCCTCTTACCTGCCCTACAGCTTCTCTTCCTCCTCCTATGTGGAACAATGGTAAGCCATCATTAACTATTCCTCAATCTATGCTTAACTCAAGTAAAGAATCTTTCTCCTTTGCAGTCATAGGCAGATTTGTCGGCAGACGCCCCTCCCTTGAATGGATGGAAGCTAAAACCAAGCTTTGGACATTATCCAGGCCCTGTATGGTTTCCCTCACCAACAAAGGCCATTTCATTTTTCGCTTCAACTCTCCTGCTGATAAAGCTTCTATCCTCAGCCTCTCTCCCCTCTCCATTGACAAGAGAAAAGTCTTCTTCTTATCCTGGTCTCCTGGGCAAGATGAAACAGTCTGGCCCTCCATAGCCCCTGTATGGATTCGATTGTCTAGGATTCCCTACCACTGCTGGAGTCAAAACATCATCCTCTCCCTTGCCAACTCAATAGGGCAGCCAATTAAGCTAGACAATATCACATTGGCACAGCGAATCCTTTCCTTCGCCAGAGTCCTTGTGAATGTCGATCTCTCTAAACCAAAGCCCCCCTCCATCCTGGTTAACTTCCAAGGGGAAGGAGAACTGGAAATCTCAGTGGACTATGAGCAATGCCCCTGTTCTCTATGCCTCTCCCCTGGTCACAGTCAGACATCTTGTCCCCTCTCTAGTAATTCCTCAGTCAACCTTAACTCCCCCCCCCCCCCTCAAGTTTCCTCCATTACCAGCTCCCCAGGTCCCCCCCCCCCCCCAGCTCTACCTCTTCTCCTCACTCTAATACTTCAACCTCTACCTTTCAAGCAGAATCTCTGGCTAACTCTCATGTCCGAGCTCCTACCCTGGTCCCCCCCAGCTCTACCTCTCCCCCTCACTCTAACCCTTCAACCTCTACCATCCTAGCAGAATCTCTGGCTAACTCCATCTCAGGTTGTCCTCTCTCCTCTCTCAAGCCTTTAGCCCCAGCTCCTAGTGCCATCCCCTCAATCCTCCCTCCTCCCTTAGTGGTCTCTCTCCCCCTTTCTGGTCCTATCCTCTCCTCTGCCCCCCCCCCCCCTCCCCGTCCCAAGTTTTCCACTGCTCTGAACCAGAAAGCCACCAACCAGAAGGCCTTCCCCCCTCCCCTCCTCAATGACCTCCCCTATGATGTAGTCTCTACCATTCTTCAGAAATCTTCCACTCCATCCATCGACCTCTCTAACTCCTTCTCTATCCTAGACAACTACTCCTTTCTAGACCCAGTAGACAACCCCTCTATCTATGGCCGCAACCTCCAAGCCTTCTCAGAAGGAAATTCCTCCCCAGAGCTGCCCCCTGGTTTTGAGACCCCCTCTGAGCCACCAGTCCCATCCTCTCCCCCAGTCCACCCCCCAGCTGTTCTTAGCTCCCCTTGCTCTAGTCCAATGGTTCTAGACTCCACCTGCACTCAAACCATCTCCCCTAGCTCCTTATTGGATACCACTGCTGCTAACCCTCCATCCACTTCCAACACTAGAGGAAAAGTAAGGAAAGGGAAAATCCATACCTTCCCAGCTCCCTCACCTGGCCCGACAACAAGGAGGACTAGAGGCAAGAAAACCCCCCCCCCCAAACTCTTCCTCATGTTAAAAGTCCTCTATTGGAATTGTAGGGGCATTGCCAATCGCCCTACTCAACGTGCTTTGGCTAACATGATTCGCAAACACTCTCCTGATCTCATTTTCATTTCAGAACCAATGACTCCCTCCACTCCTGCTATCTCCCTTAGCTGGATCAGTCTTAGTTTTGATACCCTCCACTCCAATGGCCCTTCAGCTACCTCCTCTATTTCAAACCTTTGGTGTCTTTCCAAATCCTCTCACCATCTCTCTATCACTGTTCAAGACTTCTCTTCTCAACACCTCTCCATGTTCCTCCACAACAATTCTACTGGTCTAACTACAATCATAACTGGTGTCTACGGTTCCACCAATCCTTCCCTTAGAAGGGACCTCTGGGCAGTCCTCATTTATTTCTCCATAACCACCCTGCCTTGGAGTTTCATAGGGGACTTCAATGCAACTCTCTGCCATGCTGACAAGCTCAGTATCCGCCCTCCTACTCTCTCCTCCCTGAATGCTTTCCAAACTGTTGTGCTCCAAGCTGGCCTTCATGACACCAAGTTCGTTGGTAATAAGTTTACTTGGTCTAATAATAGGCAAGGTTCTTCCTATGTGGCTACCAGGCTTGATAGAGCCCCAGTCAACTCCATCTGGCTTCGCCACTACCGTGACCCTGCTATCCACCACCTCCCTAGAATATCCTCATACCACAGCCCTGTTCTTCTTGTCCACCACACCCTAGTTCCCCTATCTAACCCCCCCCCCCCCCCCCTTCAAATTTGAAAACAAATGGCTGCAGCACCCATCCTTTCTTGATACTGTCAAGACAAGCTGGGAATTGCCAACAGCTGGTGACCCCCAATTCACTCTGGCCCAAAAACTTTTAACTCTCAAGCACTCCTTTAGGCTTTGGAGTAAATCTACTTTTGGAACCTCTCCCAGAACATCAAGAATGCAGAAGACAAAGTCCTTCACTGTCAACTGCTCTTCGACTCAGGCCCCTCTGACCTTTCCAGAGATGCCCTCCACTCAGCCAAAGCTGAGCTCCATGAGGCTCTCTCTGCCCAAGAAATTCACTGGAAACAAAGATCCAGAATTCAGTGGCTGAAAGAGGGAGACCAAAACACCAAGTTCTTCCACCTTTCAGCTAAGGCTAGGAGCTCCTTCAACTCTATTCACCACATTTCCATTGATGGCTCAATTACAGAGGACCAAGCAACCATCCAAGCCCATGCCGTGGACTACTTCTCCAATCTTTTCAAATCTCAGGCCAGCCATCCAAGTCCATCTCTGTTCCAAATTCACAGCCCGAAGGTTACTGACTCAGAGAACTCTTTCCTCACTTCCATTCCAACTTCTGAAGAGATAAAAACGGTTGTCTTCTCTCTCAATAAGCATAGCTCCCCTGGCCCAGATGGTTTTAATGGGGCTTTCTTCTCTGCTACTTGGAGCATCATTGGCCAAACAGTCTCTTCAGCAGTGCATCATTTCTTCCTCTCCAGAAGGCTTCATAGAGCCACCAATTCCTTCTTTCTAGCTTTAATCCCAAAGTTGAAATCTCCAAACTCCTTAGCTGATTACAGACCCATCAGCTTGTTGAACTGCTCCTACAAAATCCTCTCTAAAATTCTCTCCACCAGGCTTTCCACAATTATTCCCAACCTGATCTCCCCCCATCAAGCAGCTTTCATTAAAGGCAGAAACATTCAGCACCACACTGGCTTGGCATTTGAACTATTCCAAAAACTGAATTCCAAGATTTCCAAGGGCTCCTTCTGCCTTAAGCTTGACATCTCCAAAGTATTTGATAAGTTGAATTAGTCTTTTCTCTTCTCTGCTCTCCAGTTCTTTAATTTCTCTGAGGCTTGGATTTCTTTGATTAAAGAGTGTGTTTGCACAACCAAATGCTCAATGCTCCTAAACAGTAGGCCCCATGGCTTCTTCAGCTCCTCCTGCGGCCTCAGACAGGGAGACCCCTTGTCTCCTTACCTTTTCATTCTAGCAGAAGAAATTCTGAATCTTCACCTAAATAACCTTCAGCTCCAAGGCCTCTTCCACCCTCTCTCTAAGGTCCTCTCCACCCCCTGTCATCTGCTGTATGCTGATGACATTCTCATCTTCATGAAAGGGGTTGCCTCTAGTGTTTCTATCCTTCAGGGCCTTCTGGAGACCTATCAATCTGCTGCAGGTCAATTCTTTAACTTGCAGAAGAGCCAATTGTTCATTGGCAAATGCAGCTCTAGAAGAAAAAGAAGAATCAGCTCCACTCTAGGCATTCAAGAAGTCTCCACTCACCTTAAGTACCTGGGTACCCCAATCTGCTTTGGGACTCCTAAAAGGAGACACTTCCTCCCTTTGTTGGATGCTGTTCAGGCTAAGCTCTCTGCTTGGAAAGCCAAAACATTGTCTTTTGCAGGCCGGCTAACTCTTATCAAGTTTGTCATCTCTAGCCTTCCAGTTCACCTAGTTGCAATCATTCCTCTGCCTACTTCAGTTTGCAAAGAGATCGAGAGACTAATGAGGCACTTCCTCTGGTCTGGGAATGCCTCCAACCACAAGATTAACTATGTCAGTTGGGCTACTGTCACTCTCCCAAAGGCTGAAGGTGGCTTGGGCATTAGAAAAATTGCAGACGTTAACACTGCTTCCTTTATCAAGCTTGGATGGCAAGCTTCCACCTCTCACTCCCTCTGGTCTAAATGGTTTAAGAATCGTTATTTTAAATTCCGTCCCATTTGGAGCTCAGAGAACACTAGCTATGGTTCTTGCATCTGGAAGAAAATCCGCAGAATAACTCCTATCATTCACCAAGGAAGCTCCTGGAAATTTGGCAATGGCCAGAGCATTAACGTCTGGCACGACTCCTGGTCTGACAGTGCACCTATTTCTACTTGCTTCCCTGGTCATCTTTTTCCTAGAGCCGTTTTCCTAAAGACCAACGGCTCTCTTCCCTCTATCAATCAGGGACCTGGGCTACTCCAGCTCACCTGCCTTCAGCTATTCATCAGCTCCCCCTTCTTCTCCTCAAGGATCTTTCTCCAATCCCAGCCATCAGTGATTCCCTCAGCTGGAGAGACACTCCTGATGGAAAGATTTCCTTGAGCTCAGCGTGGCAGAGAATCAGACACAGAGCTCCTCTTCTCCCCTGGCCAAAGCTGATATGGAACACCATCTCCCCCCTCAGAGTCAATTGCTTCGGCTGGCGTCTGATGCACAACAGACTTCCCTCAGACTCTTGGCTGAAGCGGCTGGGCTTTTCCCTTGCCTCCAGGTGCATTCTTTGTAGAGCTGCAGAAGACTCCGTGGGTCACCTCTTCTTCAATTGTGATCTAGCTAAAGCAACTTGGTCCTGGTTTCTTCATGCGGCAGGGGCTCCTCCTCCTTCCAGCTTCTCTGTTTTTTCTCTTTGGTCGACCCTCTCCAAAGATTCAGACGCCAAAGGCTTCAAATTCATGGCTGCCATCTTCATCACTGTTATATATCACCTATGGAAGGCTCGAAACGAAGCAATTTTCGAAACCTGCAGGCCCTCTCTCCACTCCATCCAAGCTCATCTAACTGAAGTCATCTCCTTCTCCCTCAAGCAGATGACTTCCCCTTTTGTTAGTCTCCATCTCAGCGCCCTCTTCGTCTCCTTGAGAATTTCTCCAGAGCCTATCTAGCAGAGTTGTTGGAGTGCTCTGCTTTCTTTGGTTGAGGTGTTTTTGTTTTCCTTTTTGCTCTTTGATTTTGGGGGTCAACCTTTGACCTTTGTATTCTTATTTCTCCTTCCTCCCTTCTTTTTCAATATAATTTACCCTTACAGCAAAAAAAAAAAAAAAGGGTCCTAAACAACTCCACCTTATCTTATTTACCTATTGCCTCTTTAATATTCCTTCTTTAATATTCCTTCTTTGTAAAATCCTATGAATTCAATTGTACTTGGACGAACCACCATTAGTTAAATTTAAACTCTTCCCAAACTGTCTTTGGTCAAAGTTTCGCACTAACTCAAGTGGCTCTGCGTTGGATGGATTATTTGTAAAGTACATGATTAGCTCTCTCATCAATCAATTAAAAACCATATAAGATAATGTATGGATAGCCTAATGGCTGGGTAACCCATTCCCTACACGTGCAGGCGGCCTGCTATTTAATTTGGTTTCAGTCTGCATCTATTAGGTCTTTAATGGTACAACACCCTTTATTGATAAAGAAAATTAATTAATTAATTAACAAATAACAAGTTTTACACCGGTCAATCTAGCAGTGTGAATGTGTGATCCATTTGAGTCCGGATCGAAACAGGGACATACTATGTTTCATCCAATTCACAATCGATAATTGTGTAAAATGTTCCGCCAGCTAATGCACCCTCTAAATTGCTTTTTTAGAATGAAAAAACCAATAAATAAATTTTACACAGTTGGCAATTGTGGATTTGATGAAACAGAAATAGCAGATTTGGACTTGATCCATTTTGATCAAAGAGAAATTTGAGCCATTATAAATTACATAGAATTTAAGATGCGGTGGCTCCTTCACCTCGAGAGAAAGAGAGAGATATGTGGTGGCTCACTCAATGTTGGGAGAAACAGATATATATATATATATATATATATATATATATATATGAGGAATGTTCATATGTATCTATCCCTCACCATAGGGTGAGGGATGCTTCTATAAATGAGGGGTTTCAAGTACAAAAAGGGGATTTCAAGTACATAAGGTGTACTTGAAACCCCTCATTTATGGAAGCATCCCTCACCATAGGGTGAGGGCACTTTCCATTTTTTGCACATGAATTCCCTTTTTGTACTTCACCTTATATACTTGAAATCTCTCATTTATGGAAGCATCCCTCAGCCTATGGTGAAGATGTATGCACTTTAACATTTTTCTGTATAAAAGTGCATACATCCCTCACCATAGGGTGAAGGCACTTTCCATTTGTTGCACATGAATCCCCCTTTTATATTTCACCCTATGTACTTGAAATCCCTCTTTTATACATGAAATTTCTCATTTATGGAAGCATCACTTACTTTATGATGAGGGGTGGATGTATTTAAATATTCTTCATATATATATATATATATATATATATATAGAGAGAGAGAGAGAGAGAGAGAGGGGGAGAGAGATGTGGTGGCCCGAATCTTTAAATGCAATGCATTCGTGTTCCACAAAGGTCTGAAAAAGTGTACAGAGCACATGGCAGAGTGTAGTGTGGTGGGGCGGGAGTGTATAAAATGAGAATCGCATATGACAGCTTATCATTTATACAGGGGGCATGGGCCCTAAACGTGTGAGCTCCACATATTTAGGTGACAACAGTACTACAACATCCCATATGCATTGATCAAGGTGCCCCCTGTTTTCACACTGGGACCATTGGGCGAGTCTAACCCTGAACCCATGTGCCAGTCTCAGGAGACTCCCTAGTGGGCCTTTTAATTAGATTGATTATGTCTTTTATTTGACCCAACATTTATTAAACTGAAATTAGGGTGGTGGTGGTGGTGGTTGTTGTTGTTGTTGTTGTTGTTGTTGTGGTGGTTGTCTACCAACCTCATGTTAGGGATGGCAAACTACCACTGTACTATGGGGGACCCCATTATTACAAGGTTGTTCAACCGACTGGGCTTGGGCAATCAGGAAACCAACATCTTAGATTTCTGACTCTTTTTTTTTGGCCTTTTAGCTTTATGTCCAATCAGGTGCGGAACTAGGTGTTACAACGCAAGTGCGGATTCGAGAAATTTTTAAATAATACATTCAAAAACTCTATTTTATTATTTAAATTCTTAACTTGACCATTATCCACACCACCCAAATGAAGATCTTGGGTCTGCCATTGTATCCTACCTACCTAAATAACCAACCGTATATGAAAGGGGTCGATTGTTTCATGTAATTGGATTCATAGGAATTCAATGTCCTTGTATTTTTATAAACAGTTTAGAGAATTTAATCAAAGGTGAATAACCAAAAATGGCCATCAAATAACTGTTCATATAAATTGAATAAGGGAAGAATGGGAAATGAATAGCCAGTCAATATACCCTTGTAATTAGATCCTAAGAAAGTCAAGGTGCCTTCTCTTTATATCCTTCATATCTCACCACTTTAATAATACTTCATTGGAGCTAACATGACCATGACCTCGTATGTACCTATGAAAACAAATAGGCCCTAAACAAAAGCCATTTTTTGCACCTAAAATATGAGATTTACATTTGCATTTAACAACCTATTTAGTAATAATTGGGATAAATGATCCAGGTCCGGACATTATTCGGTTCATTGGATCCAAATCAAGTCCTTGAACCTGAGAACGGCTCCTTACCTGAGTGGTAAGGAGTGGCAGTTCTCATCTGGCTGCTCAGGGTTCTAACCCTAGGTATGTCACATCTTCCTGCATGTGTGGGCTTCCCTTCCCACTTATGTGGGCTTTCTTCCCGCATGTGCGGGATCCTTTTCCGCTTGAGCGGGTTGTCTTCCCATGTGTATGCAGGCCCTCACTTGGGTCCAGCCCCCTTTGCTGGATTACCCTAAAAAAAAAAAGTCCTTGCACCTAGGTACACCATGGACTTGACCAGAATCAAGACTCCAACGTAATATTACCTCCTTCCATCCAACAACAGCCGAGAGTTTTGGCTGTGTCACTCATAAATCTTAAGTTTCAATTTTAGCCAAAAGAAGAAATTTTCTTGAGTTGCAAACCTTTGATCTGGGCCCCATCTGGATGCATCCAAATCACTAGGGTGAGGGGATTACTTGGTATTGTCTTGGATTGAAACTACGGGCCTCATATGGGCACAATCAAGGGATAATAACGATTAGATTAAGGGCTCCAAAGATTCATAGCTATATATGCAATTAGAGAACTTTTGAACTTTAGGGTCCTCAATTTGATGGTCACAATTAGAGGATGGTGGCTACATGGATCATCCGCCAATCCCATGAAAAGGCCTACCAATTGCCCCTGCCCCCAGTCATTTCCAAGGGTAGAGGTGGATCCCAGATTCAAGCTGGTTCACAACATTAAGAGTTCAAACAGATCCATGGAAATAAGGTCCACATCCATTAAAAAGATTTTAGGCCCAACAAAAATCAACCCAAGAAAGATGATTGAAGGTAGCTCTTCTGGGACTCTGAAGGACACAAAAACCTAGGTTGTTCGACCCAAATAGATGTGGGCTGCTAAACACTGAAATTCATATGCCAATATCCAGTCTGTAAGCTGAGAGGTCAAACTGAACAAAATCCAAATTAGGCACTTCAGGCCCAGTTATGGCTCCTACCAACCATGAACAAGGTATATGCCCAACAAATTTTAAATAAACCTGGATGGTTGAGCTAGCTCATTTGAGCATTCAGAGGACGCAAATCTAGCCCAATAAGATATGGATTACAAAACATTGGAAACTCATATGGCAATGTCCAGCTCATGCTCTGAGAGCTCAAAGTGAATCAAACTAAAAGTAGGCATGATAGAGATTGATTCATTTACATAATTGTTGCAGGGTGGATTTTTTTTTTTTTTTTTTTTTTTGGTGTGCCACTTATTTTCCCTTAATGGACTGTGCCTTAGGACTATTGCAACACTGAGCTGGTGAACTCATTCTCCTTCAATTGAGTCTAATCAGTGAGGCAGGTATGAGCCAATCCAGAGGTGAAACTCACAGTGGACTCACCACTCACCAGCTTATCCAAACCACGGTTTTTTTTTTTTTTTTTTTTTTTGGTAACCCAGTCAGGGGGGCTGGAACCCAAAACACACTAAGAAAAACAGCCTACACAAGCGGGAAAGAAGCCTGCACAAGCAGTACAAGGTAGCGTACCCAGGATTCGAACCCTGGGCAGCCAAGTGAGCACTGTTTTTGAATGCTTCCTATCACCTCTATTAGCTGTACATGGGCTGGATTATAAATAACTTGTGCCCAGTTTTGGCTAGGTTTCTTCAGAAGTGCAAGCCCAAAGGCTTGGCCCAATTGCCATAACTTAAATTTTAAGGGTTTTCCTTTCCTTTCAAACACATCTCTCTCTCTCTCTCTCTCTCTCTCTCTCTCTCTCTCTCTCTCTCTCTCTCTCAATTTGTAAATGAAGCTCCTAATCTCCTATTACCTGATTATCCTTCGGTAACGACCCAGAAATTTCAGGTATGGACACATCTTTTAAGCCCAACAGATAATTGTATGCAAATTTTCAGGACTACAATGCCTTATACCAGAGCTTCTAGTCAATGCCTGGACCCCCACAATTTGATGGCAATTTTCACCCTTATCCTGAGAAAGGACTTGAGCTGCTCCATTCTGTGGTCACTAGCAAACATTCACTAAAATGTTAGTGATAATTGATGGAGCAGGCCCCCACTTGATGTCATTCCACCACAAGTTAAAAAGGGAAAATGTCTACCACAGTGGGGCCCATTTTCATAGTTGCAGTATCCCAATCAGTAGGATTCCATTACAGTTTCCTTAATGCAACCTATGATTTTGGCATTCCCCACTTCCTCATTGTTCCTATCACCATGCATTACAATGACAACAACATATTCAAGTTCTACCTGGCTGGGAATGTGCAGTTTACTTAACTGTGAATCCTATACGTGTGGGCCCATATTAGCCCATCTTTCTCTGATCCAAAAGGCCAGTAAAATGCCTGGCCCACTCATAGATGTGGGATGGCAAGAGAAAATATCAAAGATTAGAAGATCAAAGACATTCCATTTTTGAGGTTTTAATGAATTCCCTGTGTTCTCAGCTAAAGTTGTGGATTAGAACATAATTGGACGCAGGGGATTTTTTGTTGATTGCACAAACTCAAGGCTTGAGGGGACTGAACATTTTGAACTGGCGCATAGAGACTCAAAGAACAATGTTATAAGCTAATCAGTATCTTCCTACATTTGAAATTTAAACCACTAGAAATCATTGTCCCACCTTGCACTATCGTTAATTGCATATTTACACCAATCAAAGTTACTCCTACCATCAAATTAACTTACTCGAGAACACGTGATCTGACTCCTTTACTCACTTCTCTCATGTTTTTCATATATCAATCTCAGAGTTGGCATAATTCTGATTTGAGTAAAACTTAACAAAATGATAGCTCAAGGTGTCATAGTGATTTTTAGTGGTTTGGGTT
The DNA here is from genome assembly GCA_038049695.1 of Cinnamomum chago. Lineage (NCBI taxonomy): Eukaryota > Viridiplantae > Streptophyta > Magnoliopsida > Laurales > Lauraceae > Cinnamomum > Cinnamomum chago. The sequence continues at coordinate 19,016,048 of CP142462.1, read as the reverse complement.
ACTTAGAAAATATCTAAGCACTAGATTTAGAGTCTGACTTTCAAGTTTGGCTGACTGATGTGTTTAATGTTTTGTAACCGGATCCTGTTGTTGTCTTTGTTTGGTGTCTAATGTAATTTCATTTTTACAAAAAAGTATATATATATATATATATATATTCTTGATGAAGATTTTGCCAAATCAATGATCTGTGTTAACTCCTCTTCATGATAAGTTGGACAAAGGTAACCCATATAGTTCACTTATTGCTATGGACTAGAAAGAAAATGAATTTAGGGCACTGTGGTTTGTTACAGTTGTAGCAGTTAATGGTTGATAAAGTACAATCATTCATGAGTTTATAGTTAAAATCCAACTCCAACAAAGTGGTCGGACTCTTTATAATGTGTGCATCTAAGTACCAAAAGTTATTATTGTGCTCCTAGATAGGAGAGTTTCCCATGTGTACATTGCTTTCAGTCATGAGTAAGAATGGGAGTTCTTTGAGTGGAGGTTGCATTATTAGTGATTGTGAAAACAGCCAACCAACCAAAAAAATGTTGAGCACTACATTGTGCACTGTAGAAAGTGAAAGTGCCACCACTAGAAAGGTGGTTGATGACATCCATGGCCAGTACTCATATCAACTGTTGGCACTGAGAATGGCCATTTACCTCACTCAAATCAACTGTTGGCATTGAGAATGGCCATTTACCTTACTGGTGAGTGGTAGCAATTCTCACCTGGCTGTCCAGGTTTGAATTCTGAATACACCACATTTTTCCTCGTGAATATGATTGACCTTGTTTTGATGGATCCATTGTGATGGCCCATATTTTATAACTACAGGCCGTACCCACATAATTGGATACACATGGATACATCCTAAATTTGGTTTAATTCCACCCTAAACTTGGTTCAACTTGTTACATATAGAATTCATACGCTCATTTATGTATTTGAACAAGCAGGCATGAATCCAAATGGACTTGGTCATACCCAGTTACTGGATAGGTCTATAGCTGTGCCAAACAAGTCCAAAAATAAAGGCTTATGATAATTGGTACACGTTGGCACGGTTTCATTTTCACCTACAAAGCAAATTAATAGCCCATATCATACTGTATAGGCTTTTTTTCACCAAAAAAAAAAAAAAACTGAATAGACTTTTGTTTTAGCTATATTAGATTGTATCATTGATAGTATTTAGATCATATAGGTGTAAATTTGGTGTTATGGTGACATTCTGGTTTCTCAAAAACCATTAGGTTAATACGGTTCATATTGACCAACCTTTAGAATCATGATCCCAACCCCCCCCCCCCAAAAAAAAGCATCATAAACGAATATTAGGATAAGCATAATTTTTCAACAAATCATTTTTTTTTCCTTTTGTGCTCAAGTATGGGGGAGGGACCCATGAGACACTGTTATGGAAAAAGAAGACTACTGTAGGAAAATAAAAATAAAAAAAACCCCAGCCCCAGGGAAAAGGCCTACTCTCGCATCAAGAAAAACCCAAAATCAAACTCTGTATAGTTAGGTGAAAAAGCGGAGTAACCAACCAAATTGGCAACTACATGTCACTCAAGAGAGAAAAAAGAATTTTTGGGAAAAATAAAAACATTCAGTTTCATTCCACCGAAGAAATGAATAAGCAAGGGCAGTCTTCTCTCCCAAAGACGCTGAAGTGAGGGCGGTCATCTTCTTCGCTCTTATAATTGTTAAAGCCAAAGACTTCTCCAAAGTTAGTATTTTATTGGATGCTCAAGAGGTTGTGGATGCTCTCAATGACTGATATGATTGGGTTATCAACGCATTAATTTTAGATATCAAATACTTGGGGCCCATTTGGTAACTCATCTTTTGACCATGTCAAATTTACGTTCCTTTCAAAATCTAAGAATGAGGGTGTTCATCTACTTGCTAAACTGAATTACTGTTGGAATCAAAATTTTATTTTTGAATTGGGGTGGGTACCTAGGAGGGGATGGGTAAGTGATTTATTTTGTTCCTTTTTGTTGTTGTGTTTCCCTCTGTTCTTAATGAAATTCTACTTACCAAAAAACCATGAAATGATTAAGATTCTACTTACCAAAAAAACATGAAATGATTAAGATTCTTTCACCTTTAAAGAACTTCTCGTGCATCCATGCAATGTAAGAACCTTCCAACTCTACCACAAACTTTAAAATCTTGTTGTCTAATGTGATTAAATTCGAATCATTGGACTTTTGGTCTCAACTCAACTCTCATATTATAATGTTTGATTCAGTGTCAACCAAATAAGCCCAGATGTTGCCAAAGCCAAAGTTTATTTTAAGCATGGACTGCCAAACAGCTCACATTGTAAGTTATAAATAATTAAGTTATAGTATTTTATTTCTAGATGATAGATTGCTCCATGTTATTATATTTTCTAAAATAATAATTGTGGACCAAATCCGACCAATTTGTGCCTGAGGAGCGACGACTACTCGTCTCGAGCAGTGTCGCAAAAATTGTTGTTATTTCGTTGTCATCAATATTCTTCTCGATCATTATTTTTTTATGTAGAATTTCAAAAAAAGTATAAAACTTTGGGTGCGTTTTTTAAAAAGTACATGGAGATTTGAATATTTAAAATTTTATAAAGATTTCCCACAATTCTTTCAATCAAGTCATCTTCATAGTTTTTTTTTTTTAGAAATGACAAAATTAAATACACTTCCCTTATGATAGGTTCTTATTTTATTTTCTTAACTTCTTTCCTTTCTAAAATTATGATTTTAATGATCATGACCATTTAATGAGGTTTTTAGTCATTAGGAATCCTTGTGTTTTTTTACCATCCATGCATAAAGTTAGTTGAAGTGAGCCCACTAGGTCATTTGGGTTGGACTTTTGATAAATGACTTGAAGGTAATTTTGTTATCTCTCACTGCCTTTTTATGGAGAGGATTTGATTGAAAAAATTGTGAAAATCTTTTGTATGTTTTTAAAATATTCATATCTTCATGTACATTTTTTAAAATGACCCAAAGATTTATACCTTTATGATATTTTCCCTTTTTTCTTCAAATAGTGTTGAGTATTTTCAAAATGTCTGCAAAATTAAAAACTTCACAAGAAAACCATAAAAGAATCACAATATTATCGAAACAAAACAGCAGAACTATAATTTTTAACAGTAATTTATATTATTCCCAATTCTTACTTTTAAAATTATGTAAAAATGGATTTATTGTCCTTGCCAATTTTTCAATAATATCTCAAGGAAAAGGTCAAATTCAAAAAAATATAAACACTATTTTAAACAATAATTACTTGAGAAAGATATCTAATGACTACTGATATCTAGACTACCTCCTAAAAGTTGCTTTAAATTAAGAGGGTAGTTGTTTATGATTCATCAATGATAATAATATATAAAGTGGTGTACTAAAACATACTTCTTAGGCCCACATGTAGCTTTCTAGCAATTCAGTGCTTCGAATCGACAAGGCCGACTCACCAAAAAGGAAAAATCGATGAGGCTGTCGACACTTCAGCTCATGCATTCCTCATGAATGATTTCTGCACTATGAGGGTGATATATCAGTTTTTGACTTACAGCAAAGGGGATTGATAAAGTGGGGGCTGAAACTCACAAGAAGTATTAAAGGCTCCTCACAATGCTCACTCTTTCACTTTAATACTAGTTGGATCAAATCTCAGAAATTAAAAAAATCTTAAACATAATTAATCTGACAGTGAGATCAACTCACTGTTAAGAATGAATTTTGTGCAAAAAAAAAAAATTAGAAGAATTTTGTCCAATGCTGAAGCAAGTAAAGGGTATTTATTTTCAGTAGTCTAGATTTTTAATAAATGAGCTCAATTGAAGGACCTTATGAATTTCTTGCAATTCCAAGTCTTAATGGTGAAGGATCTTACACGAGCAGGTTTCTTTTTCCGTGATTGAGTGCTCATCCATTGGTTTGCCTCACTTGGTTCGTTATCTTTGTTCGTGTTTTCACTTAATTGCCTAAGGTTTTGCCCTTGAATTTTATTCTTATTAGAGCATACTTCTTTCTTCATGGTTGTGTCTTCTCTTACACCGAGAGTAGACTTCTGGCTAAGGTCTTATAGTAGGTCTTAGTCGCCTTGGCTATAAGTAAGAAAAAGGGAGGGAGAGAGAGAGAGAGAGAGAGAGAGATCTCCATGATCAGGCCTCATTTGTTTCTATAGCGGAATTCACTGAATCTTTAACTGAATAATTTTTAAATTGTCCAAAAGCTATCTCTTTGTTGGAATCCTAAATTTTCCTCTTCGTTAAAGAGTTTAAAAATGCCAAACAGATAATAATTACGAGCGTTCCTAAAGACCATTTGAAACTTTCAGATGATTGAGTTTCAAACATTTGCGAGCCACAGTCATCAAAATGCCAAAATGTCAAGATTCCTTTGGCATTTTTCTTTTGGTAGAAATTCCTTGACATTATGAACTCTTCTATTAAAGAACAGGCTCTGGTGGGAAAAATAGGGATGACATACTGGTAAGGCATTATGCTCATATCCTTTATATCTGAGATCGATCTCTGGTGAAAGGTTTGAATCTCCTTTCTCCTAACCAATGAGCCATAGCAAAAAAATAAAAAAATAATAAAAAATAAAAAATTGCCCGAATGGTTTGCCCAAATGAGATCCTTAATCCGAGCTGGAGGTCCGGAAAAAAAAAATCACAGGCTCTGGTGCAGCTGACGACTGCCCAGAGGACAAAGCAAACATTCACCGACTTTACTCCATATCCACAGTGTAATGTACTTTTCGAGTGACGTTGGGTCCTTCCTTTGGATGGACAATAGATGGTGAAAGAGGAAGACCCATTATGTTTGATGGGGACATTTCTCCACAGGATGTCATTTGGTCAAGTTTTTGTTGGGCCCACCATGGCATATCATCAATTATTGTTTCAATTTTCCTCTCCAAGGGGGTCATTTTGGATAATCAGACAAAAAGAAATTCACCCCACATCATGGGTGGACTACAATAAGATGAATGCGTATCCAATGCCATATCCATGCAAATGGAATTACGCAGGAAATCTTATATGAGTGAACTAGGTCATGTAACAAAAGCTGGGACTACAATTTTTCAATCCCCCCTGAAGACCCAATGCTCTCAAAAGTCTCATATTTACCATATGGGGTAATGGGGATCCAGCCTTGTAGACAATATTCAAGTTCCATGATTTACACTTTCATATACTGCACAATTTGGTCTATGGTAGAAAGTATTTTACTGCAATAGAGGCTGAAATGGTAGAAAATGAAGCTTTCAAATTTCACCTTCTGTACCAAAATAAAATAAATCTGAAAACGCGCTGAAATAACTACCCCATACAATTATACAAACAAGTTATTTGCACTATGGTTTTCAGTCTTTCAAACCAGTCATATGGGATGCAATGATTTTAATGGGTTTCAGGTATATATGCAGAATGAAAAATCTTCTTTTAGGGGCATTTAGTAACCCTAAAAATAAACTCTTATTTTATGATTTAGAGCTTATTTCTATATTAGAGTGGTTGATAAACCTCTAATTATGTTTTTTATATTTACAACTTATTTATATATTAGAGCTTTTGCCTCTAAAAAGTAAAAGAAGTTAGAGGGCTGCTTTTTTTATGAATTGTTTTAGCTATACGGGATAGAGGTGGACAGTGCAAGATTTACAAGGTTGTTTAGACGCCGCATTTAATCTGGGTCCATCTATTTAACTAGAAATAACTTGTAGAAGTGTGGTCCAAACTACTCCATTTCAAATTTTAAGCCTAAATCTTAGTTTGATTGCGGTCCAAAAAAATGTACAAAACAAGCTTGTCTCATTTCCAAAAAAAATAAACAATTCTAAGTGCCAAAAATGTTAAAACACCAAATTGTTTAGTTGGTTTATGTATGAAGTTGGGGCTAAACCAACAATTTTAAATGGGTTAGCGGATTATTAGGTTTGAGTAAGTTGACCTTTAACCTGACCAGATTTTGTGGGTTAAGTTCTCCTAACCCATTACCGACCCCCCTATTTATTGCACGTTGGGTTATGCTGGGCAAACGTTGGTGGGGTTCGGGTCAGGTCAACGGGCTGGATCAGGTTTTGCCACCCTACGTGGAATAGGGTGTTTATAATGTCCAAGCTTATAATGTAGCTCCTCAAATTTTAATGACCTTGTTGTGGAAATTTGCTGTGAGAAAGCCCAACGAAGACGACTATAGATGGTTGGAAAACTCTCTGTGTTGACTCTTGATTCTCTCGAGTCATCTCGTTTTGATAAAGAACCAAATCAAATATAGGGAAGACTCGGTGGTGGAGTCACCTCAATTTAGTAAGTCATTTATATTTGAACCATTTGATAGGAGAATCTAACTGTAAACAATTAATATTAGTTTTTAAGTAAGTAAGTACGCATGAGTCAACATTTTAAAAATGAAGATCGGAGTTCTTGGATTGATCCAAGGCAGGGCCCCTGTCTGAAAACGAAAAATGAAATGTGCTAGTTAAGGGTGTATTCTAAAGAACTTATCCCATATATGTTAGTGGAGTCATCGAGTCAGACTAATCCGGAGCATGGTTCAGATTTCACTTCGGCCCTAAAAATTTTCATTTGCGCTCAAATCCCAACAAGACCATCCCAAGTTGCATTTTCATGCATCCCAAATCCCAATGCATGAAGGCTCACAATTGGCCAAGCCCAAGTTAAACCCAATTAACATCCTAAAAACAGGAGTACACATGGTGTGACCCACAAATCTTTATTTTACAGATAGACAGCCCCAGATAAGCACATGTCCTGTCCAAAAAACGATTCTTTTTCACTGAGAGCAGGATATATTAGTTATAACAGTCTATGAAGTTGGTAAGAGTAGATCTTGGAATGCCAAAAGAAGTAGACAAAGAAGGATGGCGTGTATGAAGATTCCAACAACTGAAATGTCGGAAGCACTGGAAACCCATCGAAATCGACGAAGAGGAGGAAGCTAAATCTTGACATGGTGTTGCCTTCCTTTGAATTAATAGCGTTGTTATTTGTCACACATGCATCATTCGTTTTATTCTAGAGTTATCAGCAGATTGTCCAAGGGCATGTTTGTTTGCACAGGAGGAAAATATTCTCCTACAAGTAAACTGCATGCGTGTAAAATACAGCTCCAAATGCAGCCTTTTTACCGCTTGAACCTTCATTCACTGTTGGAGTGAAATTCAAAAATACTATATTAAAGACACCATTAAACTTAAAGCTTGTTAAATTTAAGGGCTAGATTTTTTTTAAAGACGTTAGGATCAAAAGAGGGTAGATGATCTCTTAAGAATATGGATTCTAGATTATTTTTTTTTTAAAGATTTTTTTTTTAGATTTTTGTTCCTTTCTAAAAACAGAATGTGATGGTTGATATATACCTGTTAAGGCTGTCAAAGGATTGGGTTAGGCTGAGCTCAAGGCAATACAATTCACGCCCTCAACATATGTGGGTGGGTTCGGGCGGGCAAAAGGCTCAAAGCCCTCGGAGCACCTACACTATTTAAGCCCTAATCCACCCCTTGCCGGCCAAGGCCATGCCCCAATGTCTAATGAGGATAAAATCAATTTTTAATTTTATTCTCCAGTGTCAATGGGCTCTGTGTGAGAACCTATCATTAATCATCCTCCTTTATCCAAGCGTGAGACTATCATTGCATTGTAATTGACAATATGACGGTAAATGAAAACTCACTTTACTATAATTTTATTTATGGTTATAGCTTGTCAATAAGTTACCATTCAAGAGAAGACCATTTGATGATTTTGGTGAACCTTACTCTTAGCTCTTCAATTTTAGGCACTTGATTGAATGCTTACATTGAATTCTCATCAATTAACTACCCAACAAACAAATGGATCCTATATTAAAAACTGAAAAAACTATCTCATAATACCCTCTACAGCATAGCATTGAGATTTTGTAATCCCTTGTTTTCTAGACGGTGGCTCATTCAAGTTTTCTAAGAAAAATAAGAAAAACTCCTTTAATGAGCTTTTGAGAGGGTTGGGCTAGGCCAAGTACCATAGTTGTTAATTTCATTTCGGACTCCATTTCAGTCTAGCCAAAATGAAATGTTTCAATCGATTTAAGACTTCGATGAAATATTTTGGAGTTACATTTCGAAGAAACAAATAAAACAAAAATATACATATATGCTATAAAAAATAAAGAATACAATTTATGCATTTGATTCATTATGATAAAACAACATTATAGCGCACAAGTATAAAATTTAAGCGCGTTGATTACCATAACAAAGTCTAAATACAATTTGCATAAGTCTAATAGTTAACAACTTTTAAAATTAAAGTTTGGAGACATTCCCCCAAACATTTCGGCCTGTCGAAATCCATGTTTTTTCCATGCTTTTGGCCAAAATTGGCTGAAAACCAAACCAAGAAGCTATGCCATGCATTTCACTTCGGCTTCACGGCCAAAACAAAAAAATTCTAATTAGTTTAGTCGAAACGAGAAAAAATTGATAACTGTGCCAAGTACCCTCATAAAAGGGCCCGACTAACGCCCATGTGAATCTCCAAAACACCTAGTATGTATTGATTTTCATCAATTTAAGCAATACCAGTATTTAAATTTGCAGTGTTAAAATTACTTGAAAAGTATCAATAAAATGCTGCACAGTGTCGACAAAAGAAAAGGTGAGAAACTAATTCAAGCGATAGTTTGACTTGGGATTCCACAAAATGTCACAATTACATGACGGGCTGACATTACATTTTCACTTTACATGTCAAAGAGGGCCCTTTCAAACAAGTCTTACAAATACAACTTAATTAGCTCAACTCGCAACCACAGAGACGGAAATATCACTAGAGTGGGTGCCTTTTATTGGAACTTGCAGAAAAGTTTTTGAGTGTGTGGGCCTTTGTACAGGCTGTCTCCTGTCTGAGATTTTAAAACCTTTGCCAGAGGGCAAGTTTCCTCATAGACATCATCTAATCTAATCTCATATGTGTGGCCATTGGAGATTTGGAGTATTTTATTTTTATTTGATTTGGCATCTTCTCAACGGCTTATAGCATTGTGGATATGATTTAGGTCAGGTGGGGCCCACATATGCAGATTGGGGAATGGAACTGGTGGAATCCATGTGATAGATGATGGGTGGAAGACTTTTTCAGTTTCCAACAGGCGCATTGTGCTTTTGAAGATCCACATTTGAATCAGAGCCTCAGGCAAATACCAAGTAACCTATGTATGCCAACAAGGCATCCCCAATTTACTATAAGAGACCATTTGCCTCTTATTAGAAAAAACAAACAAACAAAAGAAGAGCCCATTGGCCTTCTTTACATTGAGATTCTAAGAATTTATGATAAGGTGTGGGGGTGGGGGGATACAAGGTGATAATATATGGAACCTATTTTCTTAGGATTTGATTTACTAGGTAATCTTTGGATAATCATCGCCACCAAAAGAAAGATGGGCAGGGTCGCTGCATGGTAGCATGGTGCAGTGCCCATGCTAACAACATGAGTGGGGCCCACTTTTGGAAAATCCAAATAGTTCTATAGGCCTTAGACCCATTATAAAATTTGTATCTTTCAGTGGGCCAACCAATGGGTTGATCATCAAATTTCACACATGAGAGACTCTTCCATTGCTGTCCATTAAAAAATAGAAATAAAGAAAGGTAATCACATGTTCCAAATTTAGTTGATCAAACGGTTGCCATCTCTCACTAATTTGAATAATAACTTTTTGTTTGATTATTATAATGGGTTTTAGAGTTGATAAGAGGTTTGGATTTTCAAAGAAGGGCCTCACACATGTATTTAGCATGGGTGTTGCACTATACTACCATGCAACTTCTGCTCCAAAAAAGATTATTGGATGACCATTTGTGTATTTTCATCTTTATTCAATTTTAGCCACTTTTGATGGTAAGACTTTTCTTAAAGTCCAATACAATTGGGAATTAAGAGCCGGATTTCCTTCTTTACTGGGATGAAAATGGGCGGAGTGGACAAGGGTTCAATGTAGAGGACCTGGTTCTAGCTCTGAGGACTCCAACTCTACATTGACTTGGATCAAGATCGACTCAAAGCACAAGTGTCTTGTTAAATGTTATTGTTAACATGTATCATGTATATATACTATATAAATATATAAAGATAATTTAGTATATCTTATACACTAGGGTATAAAATTATAGGGGCATTGACCCAAATTTGATTGTCAATCAAGTTGAAAAGAAAGGTTACAAACCCAGAATTTTAGAATAGGGTCCTTTGCTGAGGATAAATGGATATGGGATGAAACCAAATCAGGAACGTTTATATTATGTGTGGAGCCTGATTACACCCGAGTCAGATTGTTAACTTAGGTCCACTATCGCGGATCTAACTTTTGCCTATTACCCTGTGCTATTATGTAACCCTAGTATAGCCGCTAGAGATCTTGTATCTTGTATTCTTCTCAACTTCTGCTTTAGAGCACAGTGGAATCGGTGTGATCCGGAGACGTACCTCAAGATTGAGGGAACCACGTAAATCTATGTGTCTTCTTGTACGTGTTGTCTGATTGCACCTTTTGTTCTTTATTTCCTAACAGTTTAATTTACTGTTAAAAGTGCATACTTAATTAGTAGCTCAAAGGCAACTAGAAAGCTCTAATATAGGGGAGTCCTCTAATTTGGGTGCTCGCAAAAAGTTGTGGAAGTCCCTTTGGAATATAAATGTTCTTAAAAAAAAAACAAAACTTTTGCATGGAGGGTATGTAAGGACATTATCCCAACAAAGGTATATCTTGAGAGGAAGAATTATATATCTTAAAACTGGATGTTAGTTAGAGGAAATAGAGGGGAAAAAAGGCAAATCTCATCTCTCCTTGAGCCACATCAGCAGGGTATATCCAAAGACTCCAAGGACATATACAACCCTTCACATACAAAGACATCCCTTCACATATAGAAATATTGCATCTCTCACCCAAGAAAACATCTCTTCTAAAGCATTAAGACTCATCTTCCTCAAACTTTCATTTCTCTTTTTCCCCACTCTCACAAACATGATCATGTGTCTAATATTGGTGCCACTTCATTTCTCACATATGTCCCCGGATTCCAATGAAGGTATGGTTTCTATTCTAAATGCTTGTTTGTAATTCAATTCAATAAGACCGCCTCCAATTTTACTCAAAATCTAAATGTACTTCTAACATTATTAAGAATTTAACTTGAACATTATTACATTCTTTTTAGTTAATTATGTGATAATATGAACTTATATTTAGAAATCACACAAATGGATTTATCATTCAGATTTTTTATTCATTACTTAGTAATTAATTTAAATATCAAATTTATTTTATTATTTAATTTGCATAGGTTAAACCGTGCATCGCACGGGGCATTGTGCTAGTATAGTTGAAAGTAGAATCTGTGATTTGTGTGTGGGGGAAGAAGAAGATTGTCTTCATGCTTTGTGGTCATGTCCACAAGCACAAATGGTGTGCGATGTTTGTCCTTCTAAATTTGATATTGTGATGTTCGTAGTGAAAATTAGAGGAGGAATTTTCATATGCCAGCTTGGGACATGGTTGATAGTGTTTGGGAAAAGGATTTGGAGCTCTTTTTTACTATAGCCTGGGGAATTTGGAATAGGAGGAACGAAATTGTTCATAATGGGAAAAATGAATGATCCACGGAGCACGGCAAAAGGTGCAATGAACTTGGTTGTAGGATTCCAACAGCTACATTCAAAAGCTAGCATTCTAGAATGTGAGGAGATTTTGAAGTGGTGTCCAGCTGAATTTCGATGGGGCTATATTTGAATAATAAGAGAAAGTAGGAGTGGGAGCATTATTAAGAGATGAGATGGGTAATGTCATTATAGCAATAAGCAAAGTCGAGATGCCGGTGATCAATGCGGCAGTCGATTAACATTGAAGCTTTGGCTGTTCAGCGAAGGATTCAAATGGTACGTAATATTGGTGTGAAGAATATTATCATCGAGGGAAATTCACTTTGGACAATCATTGCCCTTAACTCATTGATGCCGAACTTGTCTAGACAAGGCCATTTATTTGAAGAAGTAACAGCTATGCTGATATATTTTAACAGCTGTGAAATAGTTCATGTGGGAAGGAGTGGTAATGTTGTTGCTCGCAAATTAGCTAGGCATGTTCAATTTACTTGTATTATGGAGGTTTGGTATTTTTCTACTCCTAATTCTTATATTAAACAAAATGTACTTATTGATGTACATTTGATGATGAAATAAAAAGCGCTTCATGTGTTCGTATAAAGAAAAACAAAGAATAGGGTCCTTTGCGTGAGTGTTTTTTTCTTTTCTTTTTGGTAAACATGACCAAACTAGCCTTGAGATTCATACATGTGGGGAGATAAGGTTGTGGGTTCTAACTATAACACTCTTTCACGTACATTTATCATATTTTCAGAAAGAGGAATTTGATATCACATACCAATAATCCGTCACATACATTTATCATATTTTCAAAATAAAGATGGATTTGATATCACATACCAATAATCCGTCACGGGACAGGTAGGATTTCAAATTTCAATGAGACAAATTAGAGAGAGGGCAAAAGTTCCTTGCCATCATCCCCAGTTCATGGGATAGTCATCAGTCATCACCCCAGTAATAAGACGATAATACCGGTAACGTGCAGACATTCGCAGTACAGTTTGGAAGGTGAGCAATTTTTCCATTCATGCTCCTCTTCTAACTCCTGGACACTATCAGTATTACTGGAGCTGACATTGCGCAATCTATCTTTCTTTTCTTTTGCATCCTTTGTCTCTTAGAAACATAAAAAGCACGTAACGACAAGGCACAAGGTGAAAAAATCATTCACCGTTAATGATTTGGAAAGAAAGAAATATATCAAACTGTATCGCTCAAAACCTGAAAAAGTTTTGGTACTGATTTGGCTTTTTGTAGATTCAGTACAGGATTAAAAATGTATTCAAACACTGGAAAAGGAACTTTTATGGATACTACCACTGTAAATACAAATACAAGTAATGATAAAAGCTATTAATTTACAGCTATGGAGGCTCGAATCATCACGGCCACACTCGATCTACGTCTAAAAAGTTTTCACCATCCAACACAAATGCACACTCGATAAAATGATCCAGCCATTCAGATGGGTAGCAAACCCTGAGATCTATGACTATTAAGTGGGTCCTTATTTTATGGTCCACTCAGATGGATCAAAACATGGGAACCATCACATCTTCTAGAGGTGAAGACCAATGTTCAAATGAGATTGTCCCTTTTTAAAATATTTTTCTTAGAAAGGACTGAAGAGTCAAAGAATATCTGATAAGGCAATGCAACACCCTTTGGGAAACTTACTAATATAGCGTAGTGAAGTAAAAATTATTTTGGAGAAAAAATAAAATATAAGTGGGTTATGATGGTATTTTATTTTTAATTATTTAGTATGTAATCTTTTTGACTTTTTGTATCGAAATAAAGAGTTTTTTTTTCTTTTAGTGCAGAAAGAATGTTGCATTTTGACTTTTTTTTGAAAAAAAAATGACTGAAATTTTGAATTAAAATGATTTTGATGTGACTTTTTATTGAGAAATGGAGGTTTTATTTCACTTGACTCTATTAGTATAATTTCCAAACAAACCCATGGGTCGGGAGCACCTTTCAAATTCCAAATAGCTTATTAGTCTGAACACCTATTGTATTCTATGTAGGTAAATACTCAAAAGTTAATTTCAACAGGCCTATGATTAAATTGATTAGTGGGTATTCTTTGTAGGTAAATACTCAAAAGTTAATTTCAACAGGCCAACGATTAAATTGATTAGTGGGTTTTACACATGGGAGACTTTTCCTCTTCTAACATTTTATTTTTAGTCGGCAGAAAGTAAGGGAAGACGCACGGAAGTTATCACGTGCTCAAGATTTGCTCAAGCGAACAATGGCCATGTTGCTAGTAAGAATTTATACTAGCATAGCCTTGGTAAGTACGGGCATGTCATAACCCGAGAGGTAATTCAGTCGGCCTAAAACAACGGTTTTCTATAAGAGGTTGAGGGCTCAAAAATGCACTACAACACTAGACAGAGAATTTATCCAACTCTTCTTGAGTCATAGGGATTAGTCTGGTTCAAAGGGTTGGGACACCCTCCATTATAAAAATAAAAAAAGTACGGGCATGGCCCGCGTGGCTTGGGTCCTCGCTCTATCTATCTAATTAGATTTGACATTTTTTAAATAAATATTTATATATAACTATTGTGCAATGCAATGGTTAGGTTGGTTATTTAAAAAGATAAAATATCATGAGTTCAATTCTCATAGTTTTTTATACAAATATATATATATATATCATAGTTTATACATTAGTTTAGCTTTTTACCAATGTTTATTTAAAAAAGGTCAAAATTAATTCAGTCAAAATTGAATTTAAAACCTTCAACTTTAATATGTTAAAATGTGGATAACTACAATGGGTGTCCGTATAAACAAGCGCTTAGGAATTTTGAAATTCGGGTAGGTAAAGGTTTTAACATTGACCGTTAAAGTATAGGAAATCGTGTTTTAAAATCACTATTTCAATGAGAAAGAATGAGAGAAAATATAGTGAAGTGTTTAGGTGCTGCCCAATTCAAGGTAACAGCTGATCATATGGTAAACATCATATCCAAGGATTTAGATTTTAGAACATGGTTTCGGATATAGAAATGGACAATGCCGAAATGTTTAAATATCGAGTAATTCATTGGTTTTTGGGATTTATATAAAAAGAAAATAGTCCTAAATCCTGATTCAAGAATCGATTAAGACACTAAAATATCGAATTAGCTTGTCGTACATAGCCAAATGACCAATTTACCCCGGAAAGATATCATTAGGGCTCTTTTCAAAAATCCTTATCATTGTTCCCCGGTAAGATATCGTTAGCTCCCTGTGAACTTTCTCCCTCTTCTTGCCTCTTTTTTCTTAGACGTTATCCTTGGTTAGTCTTCGTTTCCTGCCTAGAAAAAAGAAATTCATCGTCTTCTCTCGCCTCTTTTTTTTTGCTCTATGCGACTCAAAACCTCTCTTTTTCTATTATCTCTCGTTTCCAAAAACATGGTGAAAATAGTGAGAAAAGTCACCTCAATCATACATTTCATTTGCAATGGTTGGAGAGTGGTGGCGAGGAAGAACGACAGAGACCACAATGGGAAGCACGAGTAATGGAGAAAAAAATTATAGCATAAATGGGAGAACTAGCATGGCAACCAAATACGAAGAGCTCTGAGGAAAATCGTTATCGTCTATCAGCCACCAAACTGGGAATTGTGAAGAAGAGGAGAAACCGAGAATGATGAAGAAGGGAGGAAAAGTAACAAAGATGGGGTTTTTTATTTTTTGAACAACCCCTAATGATATTGTTTTGGGGAAAAAAGGTTTTTGGAAAGGAGAGATTGTAGGAAGAGAGAGGTTTCGAGTTGCAAAGAGCAAAAGAGGAGAGGTGAGAGAAGACGATAGGCTTTTTTTTTTTTTTTTTTTCTACACGGGAAATGAAGATCCGACAACGATATTGTCCAAGGAAGAAGATGAAAGAATAGAGAAGAAAATCGGAGAAGAAGATGAAAGAAGGCAAAAAAGAGCCCCAACAATATCGTCTGAGGAACAAGATAACAGTTTTTAAAAAGAACCCTAACGATATTGTTCTGGGGCAAAATGGTCTTTTGGTTGTGTGCGGAAACTTAACTTGATGTTTTAGTGTATTTTTTAATCAGTTATACAATTTAATCAAGATTTAGGACTAATGTTTTAGTAAAAATCCCTTGGTTTTTTAAGGGACGATTATGAGAGAAAGTTTCAAATATCCGAGAAGTTTCAAATATCCGAGAACCTCGAGTTTAGACTTAAAAACACATGAAACACCTCAAGAAGGCCTCTTACGTTGACAACAACAAAGAAAGGATAAAACGGAAAAAAAAATAAAAAAAATGGATGATTTGAGCTGGAGGTCCTTAACTGTCATTTTAGAAGTGTAGGGTTCTTAACTTTGGTTATCCTATTTAAATAGTTTAACATATACAAAACCCCCAAACCACCCCCCGACTTTGGTTAAAAGGTAATTTCTTGTTCCATGCTGCTCACTTCAGTTGTTTTCATTCTTGGACAATACTGACTCCATTCTATCAGATTCACACCGAACCTTGATTCCATGCTAAAAGTTACATGGGTGCAAACTGCAAACAAGGCAAGGTGGTGTAAATCTAGGGCCATGTCTCTTTTGGGTCTTGGCTGATGCTGATCTCATAAGACGTCCCAGAATTTCAGGTGCTCCTCAGGCTTATCTGCCTCTCCCATTGTACCAAAAATTGGAGGGGCACCCTTGTTACAGACTTACGGCTGCCCTCTGCCCCCTGGCAAGTGCAGCCTCCCTCTGCTGAGTCTGTTCTCCTCATTCATGATCACACCTACGCTAGTCTTCCTCAAAGTAGAGCTGTGTCTTGTCTTCAACTTATCACCAACCACTTTCCTATCATTTATTCATCTCCAACTGTCCAAGATCCATAGCCAGAGAATCGTACAAATGGCACATGTCATCCAATTTGGACCCCTTGATTGTTGCCCATCTTTGCCACTTTTAGGATTCACAACAAGGGTGGCAATTCCACATCCAACACCTAGGTCTACCCCATATCCAACCCTATTAATGAGGATTCGAGTCCCCATCTACCGTTTTTGGGTTACATGGTATTTGGCATTTGTGACCTTATTAATTAATGAGCTTCTTTAGGATTCTATCTATTCTTGATATTTGACCAGTCATATGGCCTTATTGAGGTAAGACTGGGGCAAGCGATAGTCGATTAACAACAGTAGACCCATAGATTTTTTAAGAAGAAATCAATAATATTTTTATATTTTTAATTTTTACTTATTATCTAAAAGAATTTATTTATTTTCTCAAAGCTTTTTTTACTAATATATAAAGAGAAAATCCCAATTGAAAATACTTTAATATTTTTAAAGACATAATTTCTCAAAATCTTGAGGACAATTAAAATCCAAAAAACAACGAAACCAAACTGTTAAAAGAATATTTACTCCTCCTTTTAGGACTAGGAGTTGTATCACACCCTATAGAAAGTAGAGTCTATATCATGTTAATCATTTGTAAATCAATCCACCCATAATTAATTAGTGAGAATCTATTGATTAGTTACTCCTTACCATTTAATAGGCCATGATCCCCTATGGTAGACATAAATGGTTGAAATCCATTGATTGGTTACTTGTGATCATTTGATTGGCTATGATGGTTGCAGTATGCATGGATAGTTGAGAACACTACTGATAGCAATAAACTGATGTTAGAAAAATGTGAATAATCAAAGCTATATTATACATGCTGCTTAGAATAAACGGCTTCTTAAATGAATTTTCTCCAAATTCTACTTCAATAAGAGTTGGTCTATTTTAAGATTGAGTACATCATATTTTGAATATTATCTAAATCCAAAGGATAGCTAAGTCGCCTAAATCCATCAACTAATTGTAGATAAAGTCTTTTCTCCAGATATCATGAGGGGAGGAAAGTGATTGACTTAGCTAATTGTTTGTAACTCCCTTAAAACTTGCAATATGATTTGCTTATCTAATTTAAGAAGCAAGCAAAATACATACGTAACCGCAAGCCATTTTAAATGCTCTCCTTTTATAAAATGAAAAGGCAAATGAGGAAGGAAAAGTTTTCAAGAGACCATAAAGCTTTGAAAGATGGGCCAAACTCTGGCTTGACCCTTGTGACCTCGAGATTGAGTTCATAAGGCATTTTAAACCTTGTTTCGAGAAGAAGGGTTTGCCCAATTTGTTGAAAACATACTTCTCACTTTAGTATCCAAGTTCTAATCCTTGCCTGTTGGTATGTAGGGTAGAGTAAAATAAAACATGATTGTGTGTAGAAGAAAAATAAAGGAGAGGGAGTGGGAGTAAAACACAATTTCTATCATTTTGTGCTTTTTAAGAATTTTTTTTATCATATTATGCAATTAAAAATAAGTTTTTTTTTTTTTTGTCGTTTATGCTTTTATAATTAATTTCTTTCACTATTTTATTTTATTTTTATTGATTCGATACTCTATTTCATTTCATTCTATTTTACTCTAAAAACAAAAAGAGATCATATCATGAAGAATGGAGTTTCTTTCTCCCAAAAAGAAAGGATTATCAATACAAAAGGCAAAAAAAAAAAAAAGGATTATCAATACGAAAGGATGAAGTTGAATACCAATTTTTTTTTTTTGGTAGAATACTTTGAATACCAATTGGAATCATCTCATACCCGGCCAATTTTGTCCGGAAGAACCTACCACCCCGTACATATATTTTTTACAGGAAATCACCACCCCGTTTTGGATCGAAGATTTGACATGAGAGACAATAATAAAGGTATCTCCAGCTCATTTATACTCTCCCCACTGTGAGAGAGGGAGAGATTTCAGCTGTAAACCCATCTGCATTAATGCAGGGAAAGGAAAGACCAGAGTCTTCAACGAATAAAGAAGGCCATGTGGTAGCTCAATGTGCTTTTAATCCTTCAGCTGCTGTTTTCGAACTCTCCCATTCAAGACCCACTCCACTCACCCAAACATCTCCACAGAAAAACACTCCTACATCATCGGAATCCTTTTGTTTTCTGCAATTTCCACCATTCCCTCTCATGGGTTCTCTCTAACTTGCAGAAAGATCCAATCTTTCCTCATAAAAACGGACTTCAGATCATAATACAGGCTTCTTCTTTTTTGTGCTTTTCCTCTGCTCTTCCTTTGATGGATAGCTTCTAAAATCATCCGAGTTGGGATTTTTCAGCATTTCTTTTGTGTTCCTTTAATGGGTTTTTCTCTAGCTTAATAAAATCGGATATTTCCTCTACCCTTCTTGTCCATGAAAGCTTTCTCTTCATTATCTGCTGTTTCTTTCATGGGTTCTTCTTATTGAAGCCTGTACACGTAAAGCAGTCTACTCTCAGGGAGAAAACCTCTCTTTCGATGGCATCTTCTCATGCATTTCTTGTTGTCTTTCTTTCATGGTTTTTCTTAATCTCCAACGCCCAACAACTGCAATCCTACCACACCCAGATACTAAAGCAGCTAAGAAAGCATTTGGAATACCCAAAATCGCTGGAAGTATGGGATAAGGGTGGAGACCTCTGTAGCATACCTCCATCTCCAGAGCTAAGCATCACTTGCCTTGATAACTCAGTAACAGAGCTCAGAATCAGAGGTGACAAGCCTCTCAAGGTCAGTGAGTTTGAGGGCTACTCTATTCCTGGTCAGACTCTTTCCCAAGATTTCTCTATAGATTCTTTTGTAACTACACTCTCAAGGCTAAATAGCTTGAAAGTAGTCAGCTTGGTTTCTTTGGGAATCTGGGGTCCTCTCCCAGATAAGATTCATAGATTGTATGCACTTGAAGTTCTCAATTTGAGCTCTAATTTTCTCTATGGTTCAATTCCCCCCAAGATTTCTGCCATGGTGAAGCTCCAGACATTAATGCTAGATGGGAATTTCTTTAATGACACAGTCCCTAATTGGTTCAATTCGTTGTTGAATTTAACAGTTTTGAGCTTGAAAAACAATCAGTTGAAGGGTCCATTTCCATCGTCGATCTCTAGAATTACCACTCTTACAGAGCTCTTGCTCTCGCAGAATCAAATTTCAGGTAAATTGCCTGATTTTAGTGGGTTAACAAGCCTTGAAGTACTGGATTTAAGAGAGAATGTGTTAAATTCCGAATTGCCTATGGTGCCCAAAGGGTTAAAAACTGTTCTACTGAGTAACAACTCATTGTCTGGTGAGATACCAAAGCAATATGGTGAATTGGATCATCTTGAGAACCTTGATCTTTCATTCAATTTACTAAAGGGGACGCCTTCCACAGCATTGTTCTCTTTGCCCAATATCAGTTACTTGAATTTGGCATCGAATCAGTTTAGTGGGTCACTTCCCAATAGCTTAAGTTGCAGCAGCAAACTTGGGTTTGTTGATATTTCCGGTAATAGATTGGTAGGTGGTTTGCCTTCATGCTTGAGCTCTGGATCAGCCAAGAGAGTAGTTAAATTCAATGGGAATTGTTTGTCTGTCGATCCCCGCCATCAGCATCAGGAATCATACTGCAAAGAAATCAAAGCAGAGGAGAAAGCGTCCCCGGCGGGCAAAGGTGTAGGAGTTCTAGTAGGTGTAATTGGAGGAATAGCATTTGTTGTGCTACTGCTTGCAGTTGGGTTTCTCATTTTCTGCAGAATTCATTGGTCGCGAGGGATATCAGCACAGCATCTATTGCCAAAGCCAGTGATAGATGACTCCCCAACAGGATTCTCCTCTGAGCTCATTGCAACTGCAAGTAAGTCGCCGGATTATGGTGCCTTCTCTGTTCAACTTATGGGCTAGTCTGTTCTAATACTGTTTGCATTCTTTTATTGAGAATTGATTGGTAATTATGCATTTTCTTTTAAGGGTATGCATCTCAATTAGTGAAGGTAGGGGTTCAAGGTTCACCGCTGCATCGGTTGTTTTCTTTGGAAGAATTGAAGGATGCAACAAGAAACTTCGATCAGTCAATGTACATGGGTGGAGGTTCAGCTGGAAAGGTAATCATCTCTAACTCAAAGCATGCTTTGAATATTTTCATGGAGTGTCTTTATGAGATAGGGTTACTCTTGGTCCAAGTCCAACTAAGATGCCTGAGGGTTATACCACTTGCTAGCATAGCATATGCTGTAAATCATGTTGTGTTAAATAACAAATTGGGGAGGGGGGGTATAAATGCAGTCTAATGGTTATAATTGAACTCTGAAGGACCAAGAGTGGCTTCATTACTATTGATTATTATTTCAGCATTAATACATCCCTTGGATGTATTGTAAATCTAGTGTTCTTTATTTATGAAGGCAAACCAAGTTTGGTTAATTTTATATGTACCTAGACACCCTGTTTGGTTTTTTTCAACACTGCATAGAGTTTAGGGCCTTCAGGCCAATTTCAGGCAAGTGTCCTTGAGGAAAGTTACGCATACTCGATCCGGGTAAGATGATTTGGTCGTCTTTTCTTTGGGGACACTGGACAGAAAGAACTCCCAAAGGAAGATGGGTTACATTAAACAACCACAGTTCTGGCCAACCTGTGCATTTTTCTTATATGTCAGATGGCTTAAACTTACTCCAGACACACCCATATGGCACTGTACAAACATATAATACATTATAAGGCACATGCTATGTTATGGACCTTGTCAGCAAGTTTAGGACATTGTCTTTGGCATTATTTGTATCTAGTATCTTAAAAAAAGACTTAAGTGTTCAGAAGCTTTTGCAGTAAGTACTCTTATCGGTTGAACTGCATGTTTTTAGCCATTTTAGGAACACTTCAATTGGAGAAAGGCCAACCAAATTAACCCAGACAAGAATTAGGGCTACACAACCAATAAGAGAAAAAAAGGAAGAAAAGGCTATTTGGATTGCAGATGAATGCACCAATAAGGATCAAATGGCAAACTAGGTTATAGTGGCCTAGATGTCTTTACTGATGTAAAGATTGGATATAACCTTGAATATCCAAATGCTTCTATGTGTTGCCAACCCACATTGGATGAGTGGTGGAGGCACTTGTCCTATCATGGGTGAATCAGGGCTCAATCTCGGACAATGGAAGGAAAAGCTTGCTCATGTGTGGCAATTGGCTTTGCCAAACTATTCAAAAAAAAAATAGACAAAGAAAAAAAATGCTCATATGTATTTAGCTTAGTGGTATTTTGACGGATAGATACCAACTGGTCCTGGGTGCTGATACCTGAAAATAGCAGTTCAAAAATTCCCAATTGCATATTGGGCTTCTGGCAGATACTAGCCTCCATGGAGACGAGCTGATGTTGTGGAAGAAACTTGGGATCTAGCTAGACAAAAAGGGGTCTCCTTTAACCATGTTAATCGTAGTGCTAATTCTGTGGCTGATATGTTAGCAAAAGTGGGAGTTGGGCATCCAAGTTTGATTACTTTTCATGATACAGATCATCTTCTTTGACTATAGATGCTTTCAGTTCTATAGCTTTTTTTTGTATTTCAGCTTTTGATACCATAGCCATAGAGTATACCTGTTGAGAAAAAAGACTCCCACTATATCTTTGTGATGTTATTTATCCATATATGGGATCATAGTGTATAACGTTGTTTGATTTTATGCATGAACTTATAAACTTCTGAAAACTTTTCTATTTTTCAGCTTTACAAGGGAAGATTGGAGAACGGGAACTATGTTGCCATACGATGTTTGACATTGTTCAAGAGATATCCAATTCGAAATCTTAAACTGCGGTTGGATTTACTTGCAAAGCTTCGCCACCCAAATTTGGTTTGCCTGTTGGGACACTGCATTGATAGTACACCAGACAACTCCAGTGTCAATGGCGTCTTTCTTATTTATGAATATGTGCCTAATGGGAATCTACGTACTCATCTTTCAGGTATTTGTTACAGTAGATAGACATTGGATGTGTCTTTTTTTAAAATTATTTAGACTTGAGATGAATGGTCCTTAATAATTTCACATATATATTTTTGCAGAAAGAAGCCCTGAGAAAGTTCTTAAATGGTCAGAGAGGTTGGCAGTATTAATAGGTGTTGCAAAGGCCGTACACTTTCTACATACAGGAGTAATTCCTGGTTTCTACAAAAACCGATTGAAGACCAATAACATTTTGCTCGATAACCATCGCATAGCAAAACTGAGTGACTATGGACTTTCCATCATTACCGAAGAAATTGACAAACGTGAGGTGAGTATTAGCATGCATTTGTATGTACTCCAGCTTGTTGAGTTTCTATATATGTTATGACAGAAAACATTTTGTTGTACATTAGAACAATGGGAGATCTGGAAATAATTTGTGGGGGAGTGGGGGGTTGGTTTTCTTTCCCAGTTTTGTGGCCTCAGAGAGATTGAAGGAGGGTGGGAAATGGTCTGGGTGGGCCTATTGGGTTGCGTAGCCGGTCTACTACAGTCTAGGTTTGGATTGAATTTTTACTCCCAGCTAATAAGTGGATTGGATCTGGGCCTGGATTTCAGATACAACTTGTAAAGCGGTCAGGCTTGTGCCTAGGTTTGACAATGGTCTTCATTGCTGCTAAGCCTGTGCCCAAATAAGCCCATTTATGAATAATAATGGCCAGGCCCAGGTCTGAACTTTTGGCCCAATTAATAAATAACTTGATGCAAAATTTCTTCATATAATTTTTGGCAACAAGTGTGACTATGCCATTGGAGACAACTGTGACAAATTAATCAAAGAGAATGGGTAGGCCCCACCAGTAGAAAGGGGTGCCTGTCAATTAACATCCTACCTATATCTTGATCCATAAGAATTTTGTAGCCATCTGACCCAAGAGAAGGAAATAATCAGTATCAGTGAATGGCCTTTAATCATCCCCTCAGAATTCAGATCAGACAGCCAGCATGGTCTACTGGATCTGATTTTTGTTTATTACTAATCCGAAGACAGCCGTTTCATATGGTGGAGACCATTTTGTGCCACTTGCCTTATTTGAGAGATTCATCCCATTTGTCTCCATTACAGCTTGTCATACTAGCAACACTCTTTGGATATCAATTTTTTTCATTATTTATATGTGATTATAATGTTTATTCCATGCTTTCCCCTCTATTTGTAGGCAAGGGCTGAAGGCCATAATTCCTCTGTTGAAAGTAAAGCATGGTAAGGATCTTCTCAGATGGTATGCTGTGCGCATGTTCATGCAATGTGCCTGCCAAAATTCTTTTGGTTCTAGAAAGCTTAAAGATTTTCACGGGTTTGTTCTTTTGATGTTCATCTTTGCAGGCAAATGACAAAATTGGAGGATGACGTTTATAGCTTTGGTTTCATATTATTTGAAGCACTACTAGGCTCTTCAGTCTCTGAAAAAGAAGCATCTTTTCTCAATGAAATGGTATTCCCATACTTTTGTTTTGATGGTACTTACTGTTTAAGATAGTCTTTGTAGTCTTTGGAGACTTTGTGAAGAGGGCAGTTCTATTCACAGGATCATCACTCCAAGAGTTGGATTGTCCCAATGAGAAATATGTTTTTTTTCTGAGCAGGCTATACTGTGCCACCTTTTCACAATCTATTATTTATTACTGGCTCCTTTTCGATGGTCTTTTCGATGGTCTCTGTTGGTAACCCTTCTCAATGATAGCTTTTGACTTCCTTAATCAATTCATCTGACTGCCTTGGAGATAGCATCTCTGTTGATGGTTCCATATATGTTGGTTCCTTTCTCTTGGCTGAGCAATGCTTTGATTGCAAATGACTCATTTTGTAGGCCATTCAATCATCTCACTTTGGTTGATTCCTCGGCATGTACCACTCTCAAGCCTAGAAAAGGGAGGGTTTAGCATTAGACATGCAATAGACCATTAGAACTCTCTAAACCAAATCCTTTTTTAATATTTTTGAGGCAAAATAGGTTTCAGCCTACACAGTATTGAAGGGATGAGGTTATAACTGATATGAACATATGGTATAAACAGTACAGACCGTCATATTAACACTGAATCATTAAATTTAAACCCACCTCATTCAAGTGTGACTCCATTAACTCTACATCTAAATCAAGATACCATGATTTACTGTGAGAAATGACCTCAAACCTGCATCTTTGACTTGAAATGTTTCATGATCATAACAATTAATCACAAAAATAATGTTTCATCATCATCTTTGAAGTGTTATATAACATCTTGGTTTTTGGGCTGGATTCGATTTTTAGGACTAGACAGCCATCTTGATGCGGTTCCCATTTCCCATCCTACCAAAATATTCTGTTCCATTTTATTCAGGGTTCATGCAAAGTGACCCCAACTCTTCTTAGATGTTAGTGTTAGATGATTTGCTTACCGGAGACTTCACAAGGCATTCTTCTCAGTTGTCTAAATTTTAACAGTATTTGAACTTTTTCAACTTTTCTTTTGCAGAGTACATCATTCAGTAGTCAAGATGGTCGAAAACGCATTATCGACCCAGTTGTACTCACAACCTCTGCCCGAGAGTCATTATCGATTGTAATATCCATAACCAGCAAATGTATTTCTTCAGAACCATCATCTCGTCCATCCATAGAGGATGTCCTTTGGAATTTGCAGTATGCAGCTCAATTGCAAGCAACCACAGATAGTGATCGAAGATCAGATGTCACCTCACAAACATAAGTGGGGTCACCAATACATTGGAGCTCAACTCATCTTCGAAATATTTTCCTTCCAAGGTTGATGAAATGAGAGAAATCTGTAGGATATCCTAGCACTTGGTATAAAAGTTTTGGGCTTCTTTCAACAATCAATATGCCTGTTTGGCAAGCCTTTTTCCTTCACTGCAATTGTAATATATATAATGCCCTTGTAGTTGTATGATTTTGCTGCATGTTTCCACTATCAGTTCCTTTCCACTATCCATGATCTCTCAAATATTACAAATAACAGGAGAAAAAATAGAATCATATTGGCATACTGATAAGATTGAGTTCAACTATATGATTGTCAAACTAAAATTGATCAATGGTTCACATATAAAGGCAATTGGTCTCTTAGCATTTTACCTGTTGGCCTCAATCTCCTTCCTTCTCTTTTTAATTGATCAGATGGTAGGGTTTTTATTATTGATGGCCATTTTAGCTTGTAGCCCATCCACACTGGTTCTACAATCAACCTCCTCACTGATTGTGATTTTTTTAATTTTGAGCTTCTTGCCCTGTGCAGGCCCTTATAAGTTACACCAGGCTTACTGTGCTTGTGTGCACTTTTCTCTACTGTGGCTGCATTTTCTGTTGATGTGGGAGACTGTCTAGTCTGTTGGGTCCCACCATTGATGGGTCATGGTCTATGCATATTATCTGAAATGGATGATCATATCTGATCAATCAATGGCCTTCAGTTACAGAAATGTTCACCTGAAATCCATCAATCGGATGGTTAGGAATAATTTGACCCATTTTATTTGAATTTGTGTCGTCCCCACCGTCGAACCCAATTGATGGGAAGCTATGGTCGATGATTGGGTAGAGTTTGTTTGATCTGATGGGCCCACCATAGATTGAGAATGTTTGAAAAAACCCTATGAAATTGGAAGATCCTACCCATCCCATCTGGTCTTCATCCTTGTGAGTAAATTGGAGAATGCCTAGTGCAGATCACCGTTCTTTCGATTTGGCAGATCCCATGTGGGCTGCCATTCATGATGGGGCCTAGAAGTAGCCACCCTTGAAAGAGTGCGTAATAGCTCACTGATCGAGTGCTCTTGCACCGAAGATGAATGGGGCTAAGCGATCTGCGGAAGCTGTGGGATGTAAAAATGCATCGGTAGGGGAGCGTTCCGCTTAGAGGGAAGCTCCCGCGCAAGCAAGTGTGGACGAAGCGGAAGCGAGAATGTCGGCTTGAGTAACGCAAACATTGGTGAGAATCCAATGCCCCGAAAACCTAAGGGTTCCTCCGCAAGGTTCGTCCACGGAGGGTGAGTCAGGGCCTAAGATCAAGCCGAAAGGGTAGTCAATGGACAACAGGTGAATATTCCTATACTACCCCTTGTCCGTCCCGAGGTACGGAGGAGGCTAGGTTAGCATACGTCAATCCCGAGGTACGGAGGAGGCTAGGTTAGCATACGTCAATGGCCTGGGTATCAATAAGCATACATTTTGGTCTGCGTATCAATGGCCTGGGTATCAATAAGCATACATTTTGGCCTATCAAAACCACTCACATCACTTGACTCTCTCTATATACTATCTGACCCAAATTTCACTCAGAACCAGAGCTGCATGTACCATTGGATCCAACAAAGATGTGCCCACATAAGTTGAACAAGAGAGTCAATGGTAAAAGGGCTGTATGGGACTATTTATCAATAATTTATTTACTGATCAATCATCATGGCTAAGAAATTAAGCATTTAGGTATTGTTAATACTCCCTTTACAAAAAAAAAAAAAAAAAAAAAGAGAGAAAGTATTGTTAATACTAAGATCATCTTAACCGTTTGATTTTCGATTGATTTTGAAATTTAGCAATTCTGATTTTATCTGTGCATTTTTAATCTCATTTCAATCCAATGCTGAATAATGGTCTAGTCGATGTCAAATTGGGAGAAATGACTCAATTTATGAGATTAGAGCACATTTTTATTGTGTTTGGGGCAAGCCATTTCCGCCGGAAAAAAATTGTTTTTCTACTCCATCAAAACTCAAAAGTGCTTTTCTTTATAATAACAAAAAGATTTAGCTGATATTTATGGTTTTCCCATATGGAAGTGATTGACGTCGTAAATTTTGAAAGTGGGAAAGCAGTAGGGTTGGAGACGATTTCGGGTCGGAACCATACCAGACTTGGACCCGGACCAAGACATGTTAGAAATAATGGTTTCGGTTTTGACTTGAAACCTGTTTTCTTGGTTCCATACTTGGTTTCGGAACTAGGGGCTGTAATCTAATTCCAAAATGGATTCTAAGTTCTCTTTATATTTTTTTTTCTTAAAATAGAAATATCATTCAACTTATAACAATGCATCAAGTTTATTACCTCTTATATCATATATATTTATGTCCTAAGAAAAGTTGATTTTGAGATGCAATTTGCAATATCAAAAACTCATATGTCAGGTCTCGGGTCCTCGGGCCAAACTTATTTGAACCGAGAACTGGACATGTTTATCAATCGAAACCTAAACTAGGTTCTGGACTTGGACCCGTTTGTGAATCGGAACAAAAAATAGGCTCTAAATCCAGTTTTTTGCAGGTCCGAACTTTTGGATAATTAGAGAATTCAGATAACCGTTTGCAACTCTAAAATGCAGCAAAATCTTCTCGCATCTTCCATAGAAAAGGTGGCTGCGCCACTATAACTTAGCAATAGGGATGTAAATGGGTCGGTTTCGGGGCTGAAACCATAATGGACTAAGAACAATATCCAACCAGAGGACCGAGATCCAATTCCAAAATCAGTTGATTTTTTTTTAACTTTTTATTTATTGCTTAAAATAAAGATATCACTTAATTTATAATAATACATTAACTCTAACACCTACACGATTAAGCATAAAATTGTTCAAACAAAGTTGAGTTTAAGTTACAATTTGTAAAATTAAAGACTCGCATGCTGGAT
Source organism: Cinnamomum chago (assembly GCA_038049695.1). Taxonomy (NCBI): domain Eukaryota; kingdom Viridiplantae; phylum Streptophyta; class Magnoliopsida; order Laurales; family Lauraceae; genus Cinnamomum; species Cinnamomum chago. The sequence goes on along the minus strand of CP142462.1, from coordinate 18,987,877 downwards.
TCTGAAGTCATAAGTTCGAACTTGTATAGATCCAATGCTGAACCCATTTATCAATCGGAACGTCAATTGGAATGTAAATCGTAAAACCCATAATTGAAGAATTGGGTATTTACATCCTTACTTAGCAACCCTCATTTTTTACTGGCCCATCCTTCCTTTGATCAAAGATCCAACGGTCTTCATCAATTGAATGATGGCGTGGCCCTATAACCTACATGCATTAGACTCAACCCATGTCCTCGGCCGAGCACCAAAACTCCTATTTCGTTTGAGGCATCATCTCTCTCGCACACTCATCAAACACGATTTGGGAATTCCGCCATTGAAGCTCATGGTACGAGAATTTCCTCCTCTCGCTCTATAATTACTCTTCATTCTCCTTCGATTTTTCTAGGGTTTCTTCTGTATGCTTTCAATTTATGTTAAACTCGTTGCATTAGATCTGATTTGGCGAACTTCTCTGTTGTGGATGCTTTGATGGGAATGATTTTGGTTTTCATCCTTCCAAGTTGTATTGGGGTTTTTGTTTCCATCAGAAAGATCGCATAATTTAATCACTATTTTGGCGGAAAAGCATCCAATCGAACTCTTGTTTGATTTTGAATGCATTTGGTGTTCTGGGTTTTTTTTTTTTTTTGTTGTCTTCGTTCTGCGATTGATCGAATCCGTTCTTTGGGAAGTCCAAAGTCTACCCTTTCTATCTGTGATGTAAATGGAGTGTTATGTGTAGTGTATCAAATGTTAATCGATGGAACTCTGAAATCGGTTCCCCATAGCTCAGAAATTGTACTTACTAGATGATATTAGCTTTGCAATTGGTGGATTTTTAGTAAATGGCTATAGATGAGAGAGAAATGATCTTCATTCAGAAGGACTGCAGTCATTGGCGTCCCGCTCACGTCCCACCCACATCAGTAACTAAAATAGTCGCCCCATATCAAAAAGGTAGAAGGAAAAAAAAAAAAAACCAGGATCCTCTTTCGAGGACCTGAACCCTTCCTCCTTCGAGTGCACGCAGCATGGAGCGTGCACGGATCTCTCGCACTTCTAGTCGGACATCTATGAGGATCTTTGAGCTTCCGGTAACTCCCTCTCTCCGTCGCCTCTCTCTCCCTCTCCCTCTCCCTCTCCCTCTCCCTCTCTGTCGGACATCCATTTTAGTGGCTTCTATGTCGCGTATCTCTCCCTCTCCCCTATTTTCTTTGATTTCGTTCATTATTTTAGGCGTTGCACAAAGAAGTTAGGGTTGTTTTTGTTTGATTTTTGTTTCATGGTGAGGGTTAGCCGGTTAGGGTTGCTTTGATTTAGGGATTTTTATTTATGATATTCATTGTTACATTACTTGATTTTGGTTTTTATTTTTTTATTTTTTTATTTTAATCTTGTGTTCTTGTTTGAATTATGAATGAGTGAGATTTGTGGGTTGTTGTTGATGTTCAGATTATCTGACAATAGGGACATGGATGAGACCACTTTCTCATCCAATATCAACAAACCCAATTTCCGGCACTGGTGGGCCAACCAGATGAGATGTCCTTCAAATGACAGTCCACTTTCACTTGCCAGTAGGTGCATCCAGAGACGATTTCTTGTTGGTGGTCCGTTGGTTGGCCATTTCACTAAAATGACAAAAAGCCCAACAAGTCTTAGAAAGCCTGACATTCAAATGAGCCCCTGCTTAATGCTTCCCAACCAAAATCAAGATTTATTGGTAATTGTTAATAAATAAAACTATCTGCAAAAGCTAACATGTGTACTCTTAAAATAAAAGATCATTTAATTAGAAGATGGTTGAAGCAGAAAGGGACATTGCATATCCTTTAATTTATTTGCTCTTGAAATTAGCGTTAACCCTACCAATTGCCACTGCTACTGTTGAGAGAGTATTTTTTGCTATAAAAATCGTTAAGAATCGACTGTGCAATCGAATGGAAGATGAGTGGATGAATGATTGTTTGCTTGTGTATATCGAAAAGGACATATACAATAGCATTGATGATGAGACGATCATGCAACGCTTTCAAAACATGAAGAGCCGTAGAGGGCAATTGTAAAAAACTTTGTTTTGGAGTTGAGATGACTTTTGATGAGAGAAGTGTATGTTAGTTGATGTCCAATCGTTAATATGTACTTCTTTGTTCGGGTTGATACCCGAATTTTTTGGAGGTTGTGAACCCTTTCTTTTTGGGGATAATTGGTTTGCCCTGACTTTTTTGTTTTCAGTATACTTTCTAATACTATAAATTTTGGAGAAATGAATGGTCATCATTTCAAACAAGAAATATATTAAGTTGATATAGTTAAATATTTTGTGTCTATTTACATGGAATACATGTTTTTCTTTTGTTATTGTTGATGTGAAAAAATTCTAGCAAAAGTTTAGCCCCACCTAAACGAAAATCCTGGGTCCGCCACTGATTAAAGAGGTGATGGGTGAAGGATTTAAGCTATTGATGTAGACGAAACATTGACTTCTCTAGGATTTGAATTACCAGGATGATGAATGAGCATTCATTTCCCAGCTTTGTTTGATTCAATTCCCATTGTGACCTTTGATTTTTCATGTTTAACCACTATTAGAAATTCAAAGTCTTAGAATTCATTGGAATTCAATTACTTAGCATTTTCAACTAGCTTGCTATGATAATCGTGTTCACAGTTTATATTGTAATTCCATTTCTGGTGGGGATGGAATGTATTATGCACTAACTGGTGTTCATGCACAAGGAATTTCACTTTGAATCTTTAGTTGGTTTAAGCCTCTGTCTCTGTCATAAAATAGAACATATACAAATAAATTCAAGGACCATCTTTTTGGCAAGTAAAAAAAAGTGCTTTTGATCTACTGTAAACAACTGCTTGCTAAATTAACTAGACCTTCGAAATAACTCATCATTCTGCTTTCCAATCGTAGGAATTATATTGTTGCCAAATTCTAGTAAGTGGTGGTCTCTCACCAATCATAGGCTTCGGTTGGGCACGTGCATAGAAGAGCAGGAACAGCCCCCTGTACTACTTATTGAAAGATTACATGTGCAAGGAACTATGAAAGTTAAACCAGGCAGTGAATACCTTTAATAAATTAGTCAGGAAAGACTTGATGGGTTGTAGAGTTGTGGAGTTATTGGAAACATGGACATAATTAGGGTTGATGGTAAAAAAGGAACTCACAGAGATGGCCCCAATTAAACGGGACAAGGCTTAGATGATGGTGATGGTTGTCTAAACCCCACATTAATTCCTAGAATCCCTCAAGAAGGTATATTACAACAATTCCAACTGTGGGTGGCGGCGGCAGTGGTGGGAGTTGGTGTGTGGGGTGGTGAAGGGGGTTGGGAATTGAAGCAGATCTTAATGGTTGGTTTCTTTAATTACCACTGATTTTGTGCATGACCCACTGAGCAAGGTGGAAAATGTTGGAATACAAGGAATGCACTGCAACAAGAAAGTGAAGTTGGTGCAATGGAGCTTGGGAAATGCATTATTTGCAAGAAGATTTTATTTGACCAGAACCTTGGAAAAGATGAAAACTTATTGCATCGCAAATTCTTGTCAGTATATTATGTGAGGATTTATGTTTGGGTTGTGAAGAAATTTCAGTTGGCTGTCAACCTACCCAACGCCTTTCCTCCTTTATCCAGGCTTCTGATCACCAGTATAATTGCCTAAATTTAACCCAGCGGAGTCTAAATTGGCTGACCTCAACATAGTTGGGACAAGGCTTTGATGATGGTGATTCGAGGATTTATCTCAGCAATCCTAAATTTAAGGTGAAGGGAAAAAAAATAGTAAATGAGTATTTCGAGGAGTTTCCATGAATATGAAGATTGAGAAATTATTGAGGAAAGGCATTGCTTCAAAATATGAGGAAAGGAATAGAGAATGAAATATGGGGAGAGGATGTACAAGTGCGGCGCAATCAAGGGTGTTGGACATCAGGAAGATTGGGAAGGAGAATTTTTTTTAAAGTGGGAAAATTTTCTTAATAATTATAGATTTTTGGTGGAGATTATGGGATTCATTTATGGGAAGGTTCATGGGTGGATGTTTCACCTAAGAAATCTGTTAGCAAATTGTAGGGAGCCTAAACCATGGATTGTAGTGTAGAGGTTTAAGGATGAACAGTTTGGAGCGCACCTTTTAGAAGGAAGCCTAGAGTTTGAATTGCAAATGGCAATGGATTTGATGATGACTCTTAAATCTGTGGTGCTTACTTTGGAAGGGGGTGATAAAGATATTTTGACACCAGATCCTCTTTGGAGTTTTTTGAAGTAAATGCTTATTTTGTCTCTTTTCCTCCCATTCATTGTATTTTTTTTCTTTTTTTTCAGTTTGGTGTTCCCTTTCTCCACCTATAGAGTCGACTCGAGGTTCTTTTTTCTTTTTCGAACAGCTTCTTCCTATATATATAAATATATATATATATATATATGTTCTTAACCGTCATAAGTTTTGATCTTCCTCATATTTGTTTCTGTGTTTTCAACTTTTCATCCATGGAGAGAATTAGTTGGCCAACTCTTCATCCATTGTCAGTCAACTTGTATCATTTCGTGTTTTTTCTCTTTCCATGCGATGCAGGAGCTTATGATCGAGATCCATGTGGTTATATGACACATCGGGCCACAAATTATCTTAATTGGCTTGATCCATGAATCCATACTAACTAGAAAAGGATCAAATATAAGGGATCAAATCTTCGATTGGATGGCCGATATAGGTCCAAATCATAATTAAGGGATCGAAACAGCACCTTTATGGCACTTGTAATTTTTGTCCGAAATTCTATTGATGCTGCCTTTTTTTTCTGGAAAAAAATGTGTCTTGTTGTAGTTGGTGTATATTTGAAAAGGTAACTTTAGCTGATCTGCTGCTGCTTTAAATCTTAATATTTGATCTACTCAGGGGCCCATCAAGAACATTCTCTCTCTACCTAGGAGGACAAATCTGGTTCATCGCTACAGCGAGAGATGCGGTTTTGTTTGTAGATCATTCAGTGCTCAAGCTGCACCTACAGGAGGAACTCCACAGCCTCCACCACCACCTGCACCTCCTGAGAAAACCCACTTTGGAGGACTGAAAGATGAAGATCGCATCTTCACTAACCTCTATGGCTTGCATGACATTTTTCTCAAAGGTGCCATGAAGCGCGGTGATTGGTATAGGACAAAGGACCTGGTTCTCAAGGGTGCCGACTGGATAGTCAACGAAATGAAGAAGTCTGGACTTCGTGGTCGTGGAGGTGCTGGCTTTCCATCTGGTCTGAAATGGTCTTTCATGCCAAAGGTCTCTGACGGACGCCCTTCTTATCTTGTTGTAAATGCCGATGAGAGTGAACCAGGAACATGCAAGGACAGAGAAATCATGCGCCATGATCCACACAAACTACTTGAAGGCTGTTTGATTGCTGGGGTAGGCATGCGGGCTACTGCAGCTTATATCTATATAAGGGGTGAGTATGTAAACGAGCGGCTGAACCTTGAAAAGGCCAGAAAAGAAGCTTACCAAGCTGGATTATTGGGCAAGAATGCATGTGGCTCTGGTTATGATTTTGATGTACATATCCACTACGGTGCTGGTGCTTACATTTGTGGAGAAGAGACAGCATTGTTAGAGAGCCTTGAAGGAAAACAAGGAAAACCAAGACTAAAGCCTCCTTTCCCTGCAAATACAGGCTTGTACGGCTGCCCAACCACAGTCACTAATGTGGAGACAGTAGCTGTATCTCCCACCATCTTGAGACGAGGACCTGAATGGTTTGCTAGCTTCGGTCGGAAGAACAATTCTGGTACGAAGCTATTTTGTGTGTCCGGTCATGTGAACAAGCCCTGCACTGTCGAAGAGGAGATGAGTATTCCATTGAAGGAGCTGATTGAAAGGCATTGTGGAGGAGTGAGAGGTGGGTGGGATAACTTGCTGGCAGTTATACCTGGAGGTTCATCTGTTCCTCTCCTGCCTAAACACGTTTGTGACGATGTCTTGATGGATTATGATGCCCTAAAGGCAGTTCAATCTGGATTGGGGACTGCCGCAGTGATTGTAATGGATAAGTCAACTGATGTTGTGGATGCAATTGCAAGGTTGTCTTACTTCTACAAACACGAGAGCTGTGGACAATGTACTCCATGTAGAGAGGGGACAGGGTGGCTGTGGATGATCATGGAGAGGTTAAAGGTTGGGAATGCAAAGTTGGAAGAGATTGACATGCTTCAGGAGGTTACAAAACAAATTGAGGGGCACACAATATGTGCTTTGGGTGATGCCGCTGCTTGGCCTGTGCAAGGACTCATCAGGCATTTCAGGCCAGAGCTTGAAAGGAGGATCCGAGAGCGTGCTGAGAGGGAGCTGTTGGAAGCTGCTGCTACTGCTTGACCTCACACCCAGGTTGCTTGTGCCTTTCCATCTCTAATTATAGAACCGATTTTCTTTCCATTGTTGATTAAGATAATGCCTGATTATTTTACATGGTGAGCACTATAAATGCCCATTTAACAAAGACTAGATGTGCAAGGAGATAAACATCTGGTTGAATCATGTAAATGCCCTGGTTTATACTGTTTTCTGGTTTGTTACTTAAAGGTATTTGTTGCAGTCCCGGTTTACAATCAGAATGTCGTGCGATGTCCAATGCACAAAAAGCCAGAAACTCAGAAATTAACTAATTGAATACTGCGCTAACCTGTTGGTTTGTTTGTATCTGTTCTTTCCTGGTTAGGCCTGACAGTGTTTCTGCTGTGTCTGTCCATTGTTTTTGTTTTTGTTTTTGTTTTTTTTTGTTTTTTTTTTTTTGAGTAATAAAATTTACTGTTATAAAAAGAAAAGAAAAGGAAAAAAAAAAAAAAAAACACTGCACTAACCTGAACCTGATTTGAACAGCTCTTTCCAATCCAAAAGAGACTTAAATGGACCCAGTGGGAGGAGGGGAAACTTTTTTTATTCAAGTTGTTGAAAAGTAAGCAAGAGAATTCTTACAACCAGGACAGTCAACCACTTTATATAGTGTTTATGTGTTGATACAGTTACTTTCCTAATATAAAGATATTATACTATACTAGTTGAAAGCAATGATGAAAATAGCGGTAGCGGCGGGCGTAGTGGCCCGCTGCCAAAACGCTACGAAGCGGGCGATACGTAGCGTAGCGGCGCGATTTGAAAAAATCGCCAAAAAAATCTTTAAAAAATCCAGAAAATTGTAAAATGAAAGAAAATGTATTTTTTTTTTTTTTTTTTGCAAAAGTAACTAAGGTAAGGAGGTGTAGCAGTCCCCTCACTAATGAAAGGCTTATAAAAGAAAAAACTATGTCATGAAGTCAAGACTTAAGAGTACCTAGAGAAAAAAATATATCTACCAAAGGGGGTGTCTAATAGGATGTACTTAGAGAAGAATCATTTAGAAGAACTCTCTATATCGACTGTAATTCGGCGAGATCATATGCTTTTTGGTGTTCTTTTAAACATAAAAGGGTAGAAGAGTTGTGTAGAAATATTATTTGGATAGAAGAAGAAAAGAAATGAGTCTTATTATGCATTTAAAAAAAATTTGGAAAGTATGAATTTTTCTCACCCCGTAGCGGACGTAGCGGCCGCTACGGGTGCGACGGCTGATAAATCGGCCGTAGCGTAGCGGTGCCGCTACGGCCGATATAGCGTAGCGGCCATTACGGCTGATATAGCGTAGCGGTGCCGCTACGGCCGATATAGCGTAGCGGCCATTACGGCTGATATAGCGTAGCGGCCGCTATTTTTACCCATGGTTGGAAGCTTGAAAAGAGAGAAATCACCACACCACTCAGCTATAGGCAGGGATTGATCCCTGGGAAAAAAAACAGTGGAAACCAAATAGCCCACTTTCTGGGAGGCCCCATCAGTTTGTAGGCTGCTCTTGGACGGGCCAATTGGTAGAGGCCCCAAGTGGGTTTGGGTCCAGTCCCAAAAAAACAGCCTGTTTGCTCTTTGTTCTCCGCAAAACTGATTTCTGCAAATTGCAGAAACCCACCTAAAGTTACGGATTTACTTAAATGGTCCCTGTACACAATTTTATGAAATCCATACTGTTTGGGGCCATTCTTTTTTCTGAACCATTTCAACACTTAATCCAACGCTTGTGGGCTCTCTTGGTGACATCATAATTCTCTAAAAGTTCTGTAGCAAGAGAAATTAAATGATCCTACTCCAATTCACCATCAGTAGTCCTGTGAAAAACCGTGACATTTTCATACTACTGCAAGTCAGCAGGGCATTTGGCCAGCAATTATATGTAGGTGCATTTTCGCCATCATTTGGAGCCACTCAAGGTTACTTGAATTGGATGCCCTGTCAAATGCCAGTATTTGTGACTGCCATGATGAAGTACTCCCTCATAGGCTACCCCGATAATATTCAACCTATACAGATCTTATCAAATCCGTCCATTTTTGTGTTACATCCATTTCCTTGCTGTATCCGACAGCCCTTAAATTCCACAAAGCATTTACTTTCAATGTTGCTGAAAATGCTCGGGTTTTTTGTGTATAAGTGTGTGTGTGTGTGTGTGTGTGTGTGTGTGGGTGGGTGGTGGGTTGGGTTTGGGTTTGAATAGGACGTCTAAGGGTTCCAATGATGCAATCCTAGGGTTAGGATGCACGTGCCGGAGCACAATTAGGATTCCGAAGAACAATCACTCGAAGAAGAAACAGTCTCCAACGAAAAATCCACACAAGGAATTCTATTACTCAATTCTAATATCTAATTACCGATCTCTACAATGCGATATATATAATTAAAGAAACTTAAGCCCTAAGAAAGCTTTCCTAATCAAACTAGGAAACAAAATAACAATCCTCTCCAAATTAGAAACTAATCCTAAATACAACTTCTTAAATAAAACTAGAAACAAATCGGAATGGTTTGGGTCCCACATGTGGACCATGAGTCTTGCCTCAACGGCTAGATAGTGCTGTTGCATCGTTCTCCCCAGGTTGGAAAAGAGTTCGACCTTGAACTCGGCTCTTCTTCTTGGTGTTGCTTTTGTAGGTAGTGTGTATGTGAAGCGCTTCCTTGGTGAGACGAGAACTTGACCCTTTCTTTGGTGGCGTTGGCTTCAGAGGACATAGTGTGACTTGCTTTTCACCATGCATGAATGTGTATGTGTTGTCGTGCATGCCATTAGTGTCATTCTTGTCATACATTCATGGACGACCCAACAAGATATCACAACTATCCATGGGTATCACATTACACCACACAATATCTATATAATTTGCACCAATGGAAAAGGTAACCGGACTTGCACTTCATCACCTGTCATTAACCATCTAGCAAAATAAGGACGATGATGCTTCCGAACTTTCAGCTATAAGCGATCCACAAAAGCTTGGGATATAATATTTTGACAACTGCCTCCATCAATGACTACCATGCATTCCTGACCATTGACTGTTCCTTTTGAGTGGAAAATATTTTCTTGTAGCCATTTCTTCGCAGTTGTTGATGTAGTTTCTTGGATGACCATGAGAGATTCAAGACCCTCTTCGGGCATAATATTCTCCACCTCCTTTGTGTCATTCTCTTTAGGATCTTCTGGAGTATCTTGCACATCACTTTAATTCTCAATGAGGTGGATACGTTTTGGACATTCTACTGCACGATGCCAAAGTTGTTTACAATTAAAGCATGTGAGCGTATTTTGACATTTGGGCTTGGTGAAAACTTTCTCCGATGATGCACTCGGTTTAGAACCTACAATTGAGGAATTCTTTTGTATAACCCATTTAGTTGCATTAAGTTTTTGGGCTTTGATGATTTGCAATTCCCTCACAGCTTTGATAGCATGCTGAATAATCTCATCAACATTATCAAAATGTTTGAATGCAAGGATATCTTGAATGTCAAGTGTAAGCCCATTAAAGTATCTGTAAACTAATACCTCATCATCTTCATTCAAACCAAAACGGGCTTGCATGGTCATAAACTCCTCAGAATATTCAACAATTGTCTTAGATCCTTGTTTCAAGTATTGAAAACGTGAACGTAGATCTCTGAAGTGATTGACATGCAAGAATTTCTTCTTCAACAGATTTTTCATCTCGGCCCAAGGTGTCAACAGGGTCAATTTGTTGGTATCTCCTCTTCTTTTGCAACTCGGCCCACCATATTGCAGCATAATTGTGAAATCGAGTTGCCATCAGTGTAATCTTATGACCATCTGTCATAGGTTTATGTGCAAAAATAAACTCCTCATAATACTCAACAACTGTCTTAGATCCTTGTTTCAAGTATTGAAAATGTGAACGTAGATCTCTGGAGTAATTGACAGGTAGGAATTTCTGCTTCAACAAATTTTTCATCTCGGCCCAATGTGTCAACAGGGTCAATTTGTTGGTATCTCCTCTTCTTTTACAACTCGGCCACCATATCGCAACATAATTGCAAAATCGAGTTGCCACCAATGTAATCTTTTGCCATCCGTCATAGGTTTATGTGCAAAAATATTTTCAACGCACACTAACCAATCCAAGAACTCATCTGGCTTCAATTTCCCATCATATTTGGGAATCACAAGTTTAATACCTAAATCTCAATCAACATTGACGGCATGTGGATCTCATTGATTTTGATTGTGTCCTCCATCATCTCGATGATTATCCTCACGCCGATTAGTTTCCAAATTTATTAATCGGGTCTCAATCCTTGTAAGAGTCTCTTGCATTTGAACCATCATTACCGATAATTGCCCAACGGTTCCCCTCAAATCATCATCATTATGGGAGGAAGACTCCGCGTCAACTTGCTTCTTGGGAGGCATTTTTTTTTATTACAAATTTAAAATTTGTGACTAACCTGATGTGTAGATCTGCTTTCCACGAGCATGTTGGTGAAAACGAATCGAAAATCTAATGCTAGATGGGCCTGATATCGCAAAAGGAAGTCGCAACCGTTGATTTTGGTCAAATCTGGGTCTTTAATTCTCTGCTGATGAGAAGTGTTGCTGGCTGGGTTGAAACTTAAGTGGGTTGGATGACCTGAACACAACCCAAACTGAAGGGCCCAGATGGGGACCTCTCGTCTCACATGGGCACGTGGGTCTCTCCTCGGGTCCGATACAACCAGAGAGAAAAAAAAAAGGTTCTGGCTTCCCCTTTTTCGTTCCTGGAAAAGGAGAGAGCAAGCACTAGAGACACTAGAGGAAGGATGGCTGGACCGATGGCGAGAGAAAAAGAAAGGGTGTTTGGCGATGCAGCTGATGGCGATGGCGCGACGATCGTGCAAGGATGGCTGGACCGAGGTGAGTGTTTGGTGATGGTGAACGGTACGCCTCTTTGATGTAATCCTAGGGTTAGGACGCAAGTGCCGGAGCACAATTAGGGTTCCGAAGAACAATCACTCGAAGAAGAAACAGTCTTCAACGAAAAATTCACACAGGGAATTCTATAATTCAATTCTAATCTCTGATTACCAATCTCTACAATGTTGTATATACAATAAAAGAAACTTAAGCCCTAAAAAAGCTTTCCTGATCAAACTAGGAAACAAAATAACAATCCTATCCAAATTAGAAACTAATCCTAAATACAACTTCTTAAATAAAATTAGAAACAAATCAGAATGGTTTGGGCCCCACATGTGGACCATGAGTCTTGCCCCAACGACTAGATAGTGCTGCTGCATCATCCAAGCACAAAATTTAAAAACTCTTATAAAAAATACATATTAAAAACAAGTGCAGAGGCAGTAAGAGTCCAATAGAGCAACATCAACAGCCGTGAATATAAAACTCTGATTCTAACAAACTAACTGCACAAGTAATGATGATCATTCTAAAAAAAAAAAAAACTTACATTCTGCTCATACATCCCATAGCATGCATATAGAATAGAAGAGCAATCAAGAGATGTAGACTCATGATTTCATAGTGATTCGGTCCTCCAACCTACGTCCACTCTCAAAACTCAAGAGCACCACACCCAATGGTCTCTTGGTTTCCACTGTGAAGTTTTCAACAAGCACATCGCAAACCCATACAACCTAGAATTTTTTATGCAATGGTTCGATCATACAGGTCTACTCCGCCAACCACGGATTTTTTTGATACGGTGGTTCGATCACGAAGGTCTACTCCACCATGCTATTTTTTTTTACAGAGGTTCAATCACGAAGGTCTACTCCTCTTTACAAGATATAATAAAGTGAAAAGCAAATAAAATGCTAATAATAATAAATATTAATCTGAAGATCGCGTTTACTGATGAAATTCGAAGTCCTGACTCGAGCTTTAGCTTCCGCAGCAATCGAATCTTGGTAACGTAGCACAACCAAATAAATCGTAGAGCCTATGGGATCTAGGGTTTTGGTAGAAATTCTTATGAAGAACTTAACCTAGATCACAATATATTCCACAAGAACTCTCTCCAATGAGCTTGAATGCTCAATACGATTGTCCTATGAAGGACTTAGAGAGGTGGAAGAAAGTTTGAAAGCTTGAGGATATTTTTAATGGCCCGCACGAGTTTTTTTCTCTATTAGCTTTTAGAATGGTCGTCTATGAAGATTTGAATCTGAAGACACGTTTATAGATTCTGCGTTTCGGTTGACCGAGGAACACTTCGGTTCCCCAAGACCCTATGAGCCTCAAAAACATGCTCTTTGGAAAATAAACCGGAGGAAAATTTTCGTCCTCAGAAGGGTCTCTCAGCTGACCGACACCATCAACCCCCGAGACCATCAGTGCTCAAAATTGGGCCCTTTGGAATTTAGACTGAAGAAAGATCTCTCTCTCTCTCTCTCTCTCTCTCTCTCTCTCTCTCTTTAATGGTCTTGAGAAAGATCTCGGTCCACTGAAGATCCTTAGAAGCCTATAATTAACTGTGCTTCCTCAGCCACTTAACCTAACAAATTTTACCAGTTTGGTTCAAGGTCCTGGGGCCTGTTTCTTGGTATATTCTAAGGTCCATTTTACCTGATGGTTGGCACATATTGGGAATATGACTTGATGTAGCAAGGCCTTCCATGACTTTGTCTTCTGGACTTGATCTTGATGTAACTTGACTCTTCTCCATTGGCAACTTCATTGACTAGTCACGGAATCGACAACCCGAGGAAGTGATAAATTTAACTATGGCACTAACAGTTGCCACTATGAGGCTGCAGGTTCAAGTTATATTACTAATCAAATTATGCATTCACAACATATTTAGGGACAACCTCATATGAGGTTACATGAACATTGTATAACTCACCAATTGTGTGAATGTGATCATTGTCCCCAATGGGACAATGTGTGATAGAGATGGCTGAATGGAAGTCTCTTTTCCCTGGTTAAGCAACTGCAAAAGTCCCAACTTTCACTAATCTAGACTGTTCATCTGCATCATATGATTTAACTTTTTTGCTTAGTTCCCGGTGTTTATTAAGGGGAAAAGGAAAGAAGTCCTATATCCTGATTGTATGGACGTGATTTTCCTATAGGAAGAATTTTTGAAACATGACATTCACAGTCCCTCCAGTTGAATGACCTGGATCGCAGCAACATAGGCCTACAAACTAAAAATGCCAGTGAATTCAACTGAGCATCTTATGTGACTGTTTAATCATGTGTTAATATAATTTTTGTGTATGATATATTTTTTTTCTAGGAACGAGGATGTTATTTATTCAGTTATTTATTCATCTATAAATGTATGTAGGGACATGCCTGAAGGTGGATGCTGTGGAATAAATGGTCAAAGCAACCCCCAAGTTTCCATGATTTGGTTTTTGTTCTACAATTCACATATATTTCTCTGCAAGTGATTTCTCTCAAAATTAAACTGGGTTGGCTTTGTTTCAGCAGCTTCTTGTGGGTAAGAAGCCTTGCTTATTTATTTTCTCTCTGGTTAACAAATCTTCTCTGAACATTTCCGAAAATGACATATTCCTGGACGGAGATTGGATCTTTCTTAGAGGAGATTTGATAATGAGAAACTATGATAGTCTTAATCGCTCTCGCTTTCATAGATTTCTTTGTTGTGCTTCTTTCCTACGAGCATAAAGAAAAATTCACTTACATCATCATTACCATTATCGTTATCAAAGTCTTATCCCAACTATGCTGGGGTTGGTCCCAACCCTTGATAAAGGAGGGTTGTGTTAGGTAGGTTGATAGCTAGCATAAATTCTGAGATTAAAACTTACATTTCTGGGATTAACACTTACACAATGACATAAAAAGAAAGGGTGTTACTGTATATACACATGCCTCAGCCACTGTACACATTGCATCCATGTACTTCTTCCATCCAAATTGTGGTCCTCTTGTAAAAATGAGATTGGTCCCATGACAGTGGAGCATTTGATCCCTTAATAAGAACTTGCTTTCAGTGGGGCCCACCTGGATGCATGACAAGTGAGCCAAAAAAATTAAGGTTTGGGTGTGGATTAGAGGAATGCAAGATATGATGCCTGTAAAATGGTCCTTACCCTAGTTTTGGGGTCCTTTTAGTAGCTATACATCAGGTCCTCTTGTTGCCATTTCTAGTTGGGTTGGGGAATGGTTTGGATTTATCAAAGATGTAGCCAACTTAAATGAAAGCTTTCCTCTTCGTCTCTTTCCTAGTTGTTTTGTGCTTTCTTAATCTCAGAGTAACTGTTAAAAAATTGATGTGATGTTTGAACTTGGAAATATTCATCCATATTTTGGGGGCATAAAATAAATGGAACCAGCTGGAAGGGTGATTTTGACTTGTACATGGGAGGATCTATGCAGTTTGGAGAGCTGGGAGGGATGACCGAGGGTTGGTGCTTGGGTGGAGGGAGCACAAAATCCCACACCCTTTTCTCTTCTAAGACTATTTGTGCCATTAGCCATGAGCTTGTGGCTTCACTATTTCCTAGTGACTAATAAGACTTCACAAGTCATCAATGTGGTGAGAGCTATTGAATTCCTACCAAACTCAAAAAGAATATGTTGAGCTTTTTAAACTCTTGGGACTGTGTTGGAAATCTAGCAATACATAATTTCCAGAAAATTGTTACCATGTTTAGGACTTGAGTTACTGTCATAAGTTTACTTTTGAAGAAGACTTAACATGGGAATCTGTCACAATACTTGGTTGGGTGAGATGGACCCACCTGAGTCCGTCCAAATGTGATTATGACATCCTTCCTATCTGTCATAGTCAAACTTCTCGGCCTTTTCATTTTCTAAGCCATCTCTTCAACAAGAAATTATTAGTTCATGCTTCACATGCACCTTATTACTCAGTTTATATTTGGTTTGATCTGGGGCTTAAAGAGCTGATGCGTATTGGTTATACATGTTTGGTGTTGGTATGATGGAAAAACAGGTTGAGAAAAAAAAAACCCTAAAACTTGTATTCTTTACAGATTAACTACTACATTTTGTGTAATATAGGTCCTTACATTGCTACAAAATGTTGTTGACAAATGAATATAAAATATTATTAAAAAATATTGTCATAATTTTCCCCTTTTTCTCCCTTTTTTTTTTTTTTTTTTTTTTTTATTTATTTATTTATAATTTCAGTTTCCTGCATTTCCTCAAGATAGTTTCATTTTCTTGAAATATCTAATAAATATCGCAATATTAACGGAAAACTCCTTCGGGCATGGATCGTGATATTTGCAAAGATGTTGCATTGGTAAACACCAAGTCTCTTAACCATTAGTGCTACAATGAGGGATCAATAGTAGTTGTTTTTGTGGAGTTTGGGGTACCTAACATTTATAATGTAAATATAACCGTGTATGATTTAAATGCGGGCTTCAGCATACCCACATGCAATTTACAGTGAGCCGAACCCTAGATTTGAAGCCCACTTGAAATTCAGGCCAAGCTTGGGCGTATATAGGCAAATGATCTGAATGCGATGAAGGTGTTAGGCCTTCAAATATATGTCGAGAAGAAAAAAAAAAAAGAAAGTAGAAACCCAAATCCAAAAAAGAACCGATGTCCTCTAAAACGTTAAATGTGGGGGATAAACAAGGGATTAAGATGATCTAATGGAAAACAAAAATAGAAATCCAAATCCAAAAAAAATGATTGTCTTCTAAAACGTTAAACATGGGGGGATAGATCAAGGGATTAGGACGATCTAATGGCTTGATATTTTGTACACTAATAGGTTTCATTTGAGCCTTTTCATCTCCCAACTCCATCATGGTTAGCATCGCCGTGGGTGAGCCATATAGGATTCATTGCACCAAATCAAATCCATGTATATATAATGTATAATATAGTCTTATTTATTTACTGTAAGGGGTAGCTCAATTGGCATAGGATCAAGGTTTGCACTCAGAAGATGTAGGTTCGAAACTGGGTTACAGGGCTCTGGGCCCGGAGGGATTAGTTCAGCCCCCAAAGTTGGAAACTCTTTGGTACAAAAAAAAAATTAAAAAATTAAAAAAAAAAATCAAGGAAAGTGCATACACCAGGATATTGTGTATTATCATGGCCCCAACTGGACTACTGGTAGGAGGCTAATGAAATGCCATCCTCAAATACAAGCAACAGCCATTGTCATTCATTCAAATAAATAGAATCTTGTTGAAAAATCAACACATAAATCATTAGAACCAACTAACACTGCTTTTGTCATCAGATGTGGACACCACAACTTAAAAGGTCTTTAATAAATTTGTGAAAAAGTAGGACCAACTATCCCTATTCGTGCATTTACTTAACTTTCGAATAAAGGGGTTTTAAAAACGTGTGTCTTCTACCAAACAATGCCCTTTCAAGGGGAATTGGGGCCTTCCATTTTTCAACCTTTCGTTTTTTCTTCGATGCATACATACAATTTTCATATCTAACACTCCTCTTATTTATTCTGCAAGTTGAAAGAGACTGACATCATTCCCCACACCTTAGAAAGGCCATTAAATTACACAATGGATGATAATTTATGGCTTCCACCACATAGAGTGGAGTGTGAAGCACTAATTTTGATGTTCAAGGCAGTGGTTCGATACTTTGATCTCTTAAATTACCAGAAATCTGGGATCTGGTCCCAACCTACTAGATCTGAACTGATGATCAAGTGCCAACTGACCATAGCCTAAAGTTCATACTAGTCCTGACTAATGGGTTGTTAGGATTTGGGGAAGCCCACAAAGGATACATTTGCATTTTTTTTCTTTTGCTTTTTGTTTTTTATATCCTTGGGTTTACATCAACAGGTCGTAAATGGGGTCCAAGAAGTGGGGGTCACATGGGCGGTTTAGATCGGTTTAACACTAAAACTAACTACCAAATCGAACCTATCGGTTTTTTAATTAGCCAATCCGATCCGACCGACGGAGAGGGCTTAGACCAAACCGAGGTTAAACCGTTTATTTTATTTTATTTTTGAAAATCATAAATTGAAAACTTCAAAATGATAATACCCCCAAAAGAGGCGCATGAGTTGTCGAATGCTAGCCAAATGAAACCCTAAAATCTAATTAGTCAAATACTCAAATTACATAAAAAAAACCGGTCGGTTCGGTTTAGGCAGTCAACCAGAGGTTCAAACAGATAACCGATCGATCTAAGTGGTTTCTACGATATTTTCAAACCGTAGACCAAACGGATCTACTATAAAATCGATCTGATTTAACGGTGATACCGGATTTTCTATACAGCCCTAATTAAAATTGAGTTTATTTTAGGGTAAGGCCATTAAAATTAGGCTTTAATCCATGAAACTGCCAGGGCCAACAGGCCCAAAGTCACTTAACTATTTAAGCACAGCTGAAATTGTTACAGGATCATTTTGTCCTTATTGAGGAAGTTATAAAAAGATTAGACAAGAAATTGAAACCATGGCACAAAGACACTGCACTGTAGATGATATTTCCTTAAGGCGGCGGAACCATTAGGTTTTCAAGGGCCCATTTGGTACTTCCTAAAACAAAGTGTTGGTAACTTTTTTAACATGTTAAGTTACCAGTAAATCTTACTCCTTTTGCTCCTTTCAATTCCAATTACATGTGCAGAGCTGCAAGTGATTAGATTTAAACGAAGCGGACACACTCATGGTTGAGTGATGTTGGCAGATTCATTCATACACGTCCGAGGATCAATCCCTAGGTCTTTAAGTTGAAAGTGTGTCACTCTTAGCCAATACTAAATTCCACTGCCGTTATAGGAGGTTTGACCGTACAACTGCCGTTATACTTGACAATTATCCTAAAACGATTGAAATTTAAATGATTTTGAGCTATTCGTATAGAAAAGGATGCTCTAAAAGTGACGATTTTACTCTTAAACTTGCAATATCCTGGGGCTATAGGATATCATGCTGTGTGATATCCCAAGTCTGTAGGATATTGCACGATACAATATCATGCATCCATAGGATATCGCACAAGTCTTACTTCCAGCCCAAATCCAAAATGCACATAATTACTCCGAACTTAGAACTCTATTTTCTCTTCATTGTTTTTCGCTCGGGTGTGAGTTCTTGAGTTGAAACTCTTTTAATATTTACATTGACCTTAGTGAAACGGTTTTGACTATGGCCCTTTCTCTCTCTTTGGTGAAAAGCAATAGACGTTTCTTCTCTCTTCAATTAAAAGGAAGAGGGTGAAAATCATCTGAATTTTGTGCAATATTCTATAGCCCTCCCATCTCGCACAACTTAAAGGTAAAATCATCAATTTTAGAGCATCCTTTTCTGTACAAATAGCTTTGTAGGAATTATATAAATCTCCACGCTTTTGAGCAATTACCAAATATAAGATCAGCCGTATGACTAATATCCAAAAAAAAAAAAAAACTTACAAGAAAATCAAGTGCATAGCTACTTAAAGATCCAAATGGGGCCCGAAGGAAAAGTTTTTCCTTTCTGGTGGTTCAGAAAAAAAAAAAAAAAAAAGTTGAAATCAGATAACAGTAAACTTCAGTTACACTGTCAGTTTCAAACTCTAAAACTGAAATTTCTAACTTGAGTTTATTGGGTAATTACCAGAGTTACAGGGTGTATAGACAGGCCTCTAGTAACTACCAACAAAAGGGTTCCGTACGTTATGCATCTATTTCGGATTATAACAAATACCCGACACCCACACAATGGGTCCGGATCCGGATTCTGAATCGGGTCGTGTTACGTCCGATTTTGACCGGTGTCGACTGCTGAACCGTAATTGTCGGCAAATGCTTCCAACGAGACGTGGAAATGCGTGCTAATTATTATTCTTAAGTGACTAACTAATCCTATGCCTATTCGCGCGAAGAAGATTATCATATCAGTGTCTCACGTGCTTGCACGACATCCTAGCCGTTGATCAGGTCAGTCCTGTCCCAAACTCTATGGGACCCACCACCTGATTTCCTTATTATTATTGACTTTCAAGCCCTTCATTCACCGCCATGCCCTCATTTTAAGTGGGCCCACATCTTTTGGACATTCGAAGCTTACCCTCTGCCTCAGCATTTGAATAAATTACCATCTGGTGGACCACACCACACTTTTATTCAAAAATGAATGCGCTTTGGGTGCATGGAGTATCATCTAATGCTACGTCAATATGAATTTTTTTTCCATAGTTAGATTGCCAGTTTGATATAAGAAAGTGATTAACACCAACTTATGCATATTTATTATCATATTTTTCATTAAATTGTCAATCCAACGGTGGAAAAACAAAACCCAATATGACTGCACATAGTGGAAAGCATTTATTTTGGAGCCTAAATAAGCAGTAACACGTGTTAAACATTAATCGCGTGGGACTTTTTTGAAACTCCACTTTAAGGCCCCTACTCGTATAGAGATCATCTAGACCGTTCAAGAAAAATCGCATCCCCTCTTACTGTATATCCTCAAATTTCAAATAAAAATAAATGGTTTCCACCATCCAATTAAGCACCTAACAAAAATGTGCTAGCCTCTGATGTGATTTAAATGGCGTTTCCATCGTAATGCTCAATTGAATGGTGGGATCCATTTATATTGATATGAAATTTAAGGATATACTGTTGGAGGAGATGGATTTCATCTTCATTGATCTAGATGATCTCTATGTGCACCCCACAATAGGGTTCATAAAAAGTATTACATGATTACGGTGGTGTAAGAGCTACCATACAAAAGATCTCGACTCATTATTTTGGACAGTTCAGATTTCAATAAGCAGGTCTATAACCCCAAGGGGTTGACCGAGTGGTATAGACCACAATTCCTCTCTCTTTCGAAGTTAGAGATTTTTGTATCGACCATTCTTCAAGAATCAAAGGCTGAGTCCACTATTACTACCACCTTAAGGCCATAAGGGTGTTTATCCGGCTTCTCTCTCTGTGCCTGGATGAATTAGTCCAGCGCGAAAGATTAGAAACATCGACAACATAAAAAAAAAAAAAAAAATTTCTAGTGTAGAGTTCCACTCATGTGACCCTAGATTAAAGCCTCAGAGGATCCCAAGACTCATAAAAAAAAAAGGAAATGAAGCCGTGTTCAACGGATGAGATGTGTGGCCCACAAGATGAATGGCCAAGATCTCTTCCACCAATCAAAATTGCCACGTATGGCTTCAATAATTTCAGTCCAGTTATCATCTTCGCGCGCATCTCTTCTAACAGCTGTAACAGTAACTGCCCCCCTCCTCTTTTCTCAATTTTATATAACTAAAGCTTCCTTTCTCTGTACAGCTTTTGTCAGATACTCTCTCTCTCTTCTCTCTTCTCTCTTCTCTCTTCTCTCTCTCTCTCTCTCTCTCTCTCTGCCTTGGATTCCTCAGCCATGGAGAAAACCGGAAGATACACATGGAATCCTCTTCAGTTTCTTCTGCATTTTCCTTCAGAATCTGCTCTCGAGTGTTTCATCTGTAAGTACTCCTTCTTCACTTTTTCTGTGATTTTTTTTTCTCGTGATTTTTTGTTGATTTGATGATAGATTACTTGAAATGACGAAACTTTTGCGATTCTTGTGGTCAAATTCGTTCGAAATCCGATTGCATTTCTGAGATCACTCTTTTCTTAGATTCTTTTCGCAGTTTTTCGTGGATTTGATGATAGATTACTTGTAATGAAGAGATTTTTGGGTTTCTTGTGCTCGAATTCGTTCGAAATCCGATTGCGTTTCTGCGGTTTGTGATTTCAGGTTCGATTTCTCGGTTCTGTGGTGCCATTTGGTGATCTAACGGTAAAAAGATCTTCTTTTGTTGTTGTTGTTGTCGTTAACGAGTAGATCAGATGCTCGGATGAAACTGTTGACTGATATTCTACTATTTGAAGTCGAATATCTTTGATTTGAGGTTGCTTTTGCGATCAGTTTAGTATTATGGTGGGAGTTAATTGCGGTTTTCTGATTTTTAGCGTTTCTAGTGTCTTCTGTCATGAATGAACATAAATGCAGGGGAAGATTTTAGCTGTGATTCATGTTTGGTCGCTGTTTTTCTTTTTCAGCTTTGTGGGTTCTTCAGTGGACAAATGTGGAAGTGTTTTTCTGATGAAGAATGAGATTCTTTGGCTGATTTTTACTCTAATGTGAGCAGACATTCAGCGAATTTCATTTCATTTTGCTTCTTCCTTCATATATTATGTCCGTTTGTATGGTTGTAGGAATTGCAGAAAATTAGCGAGGTTTTGGCCACTTTAATCCCTTCTGTTATGCAATTTTTTTTTTCCAGTTTGGGTCTTTCTTTTACTATGTATGAGCCAAAACGTAGCGAAACCATGATTTCTGATTTGTTTCATTCTATTACTCCGAATAATTGAAATTATAATTTCTGCGTATGATGCCCAGATACGGCATGAATACAGATATAAATTTTACACATAAAAAGTAAAGTATAGGATAGTATATGACATGATAAGTTGCCCATTTTGAAGTATCCGTGCATCATAAATTAGTGCAAATTTTTGGAGGATAAATGTCATGTGAAATTTGAATATTTTGTAGGGATTCTCATTGTTTTTGCTCATCAAATAATTGAACCACGGCGTGAACACGGTATCATGTCATTTAATGTAAAAGCATGTTTCTTGCTGGAATTCTTCTAGTTTCTAGCTTGTTTTTCTAATCTATTCATTTGTGTTTGATTGATTTGTAACAAAGATTTTGTTTTCATCCATGCCTTGTGAAATTCTTTTCTGGACATCAAAGAATTCATAAGATGTAAACAGATGTACGATTGAAGACAAGTGCGGGATTTTGGAAGTGTTGATCCAAAATGGTACTTGGGCTAAGGACAAAGAACCGAAAAGGTGCTTCCATCCAGGTTAATTATATCATCCATGTACAGGAGATCAAACCATGGCCGCCATCTCAATCTCTGAAATCTCTGCGTTCTGTAGTGCTGCAATGGGAAAATGGTGATCGGAGTTCTGGGTCTTTAAACCCTGTGGTTCCCTCAATTGGATCTGGTGTTGGGGATGGGAAAATTGAATTCAATGAGTCATTTAAGCTTACAACTACTTTATGTAAGGAAGTATCTGCAAAAGGTGGCAACGCTGACATGTTTCTGAAAAACTGTTTGGAGTTGAACTTGTATGAGCCTCGCAGGGAAAAAACAGTGAAAGGGCAGCCCTTGGGAGGTGTTATAATAGACCTGTCAGATCATGGTATCATTAAAGAAACTGTGATCTTGAGTGTCCCTATGAATTGCAAGAGAAGCTTTAGGAACACGGCTCAGCCAATCCTGTATGTTAAAATCCAACCATTTGATAAGGACAGCACCAGCACTTCGTCGAGGGAGAGCCTGTCGAAACAGCTGTCTCTGGAGAAGGATGGTAGGGAATCTGTTTCTGCCTTGATGAATGAAGAGTATACTGATGAAGCTGAGATTGCCTCTTTCACTGATGACGATGTTTCATCGCATTCATCCCTGACTATCTCATCATCTGCTTTTGAGTCTCGTACAGATTCACCAACTCAAAATGATACCATGAATGTTGGGCGGTTGCGAGAAAAGGTATTCATTTTGCATTCTTATTTTCTTTTCTTTTTTCTGTTTAAACAGCCATGTTAAAAAAAAAAAAAAAAAAAAAACTTTTAACTCTTATCTAGTAAGGTAATAAATGTAATTTAATGAATATATTTCTTAGATTGTCTTCTGCCTGGATCATAAATAGACGGAGAGGGTATCCCCATTATGCATCAAATCTCATGACAATTATGTCATAGACATGACGTTATTACTGGAAGACATAGTGTCGTAATGGTGCCTCTGCTGCTGTTGTTTTTACTTATATACAATTTATTATATGTATTTTGCTAAGAGGTACCTTTCGAGCTGTGCAAGAGAACTTTTTTACTACCACATGGAAACCCCCCCAATGATCAATCCAAGCCGCTCACACTAACGAACAGCCCCCCTCTCCCCCTAGTGTACTCAGCCTAATTTGACAATAATCTGAATTATATCCACTGTTGGATTGAATTTCATAAAAATATGACTTGAGGAACCACTTTAAGGGCCCTAAATCAATGCTCGTCATCATCTGATTGAGATGATTTTTTTCCTAGAATAATCTTTGTGGCGAGACCTTTCCATCATACCATGCCCCCATGATCAGCAATTTAGCATGCATACTAGTGTGTCCCTCAAGGGTCTTAGATTTTAACCTCACAGTAGAAAATAACCCACACGCGCGCGCATGCACACACATGTACACATGCATATATAAAGAACGTTATGCGAAAAGGTTTTTATTATTTATTAAGTTTCTTCAACTAGCCATTCCTACCAAAACTTCGAGTTGTTAGTAGAGGCAACATAAATACTTTTCAATACTCCCCCTTGGGTGGAGCCGGTGGAGCCCACTCCTCAACACTCCCCCTCAAGTGGAAGCGGCACACTCACTTCTGGCGACACACATTTTTTTTTCGCGCCGAGTCATTCCTCTTAGGATTCGAGCTCACGAACAATTGGCTCTGATACCATATTAAGTTTCTTCAGTTAGCCATTCCTACCAAAACCTCGAGGTGTTAGTAGAGGCAACATAAATACTTTTCAATACTCCCCCTTGGGTGGAGCCGGTGGAACCCACTCCTCAACACTCCCCCTCAAGTGGAAGCGGCACACTCACTTCTGGCGACACATTTTTTTTTTTCGCGCCGAGTCATTCCTCTTGGGATTCAAGCTCATGAACAATTGGGTCTGATACCATATTAAGTTTCTTCAGTCAGTCATTCCTACCAAAACCTCGAGGTGTTGGTAGAGGCAACATAAATACTCTTCAATACTCCCCCTTGGGTGGAGCCCACTCCTCAACAGTTTTCAACTCCTTGCGTAGCCACTTGGATGTATGTCAGTCATAAGGAATAGGGTGATGAAAGTCTCATTGTGGATTATATCTTGGAAAATCAGTCTGGTCAGATCATTGTTGTCATTGAAGCCTTGCCCCATCTATATTGGTCGGCTTTGTGAGTTTTACTTTTCCACTTAACACTATATAATTGGTGTTCTTTGAGACTCCACAAACAAGCATGTCTATCTCATTACTTCATTGATTCCTATCAGCAGTCTTTGGTCTATTTGCAATAATTCCATTCCAGGATCCTCATGAGTTTCTTCTATATTTGTAAATTTATCACAATTTAGTGATTTACAGATTGATTCTCTGGATTTATCATTCAGATCCATAGTAAGATGACTTAATGATTGATTGTCATTCCCCTGCAGGAGACATTGGAAGCTGCAAAGGAGAGCACAGGAGACGTTAATGGAGTACATGACTTGCCTTTGGAATCCGTATCTGCAAACTCAGCTGAGAAGCCAGAGTCACTTTCAACAGCAAATGCCTCAAACCAAGATTTTACCCACCAAAATGGAAGCTCATCTCAACCTTCATCAGTAGACTTATCCACTGGTCCCATGAGCCCAGAAAATGACAAAACCTCACCAAATTCTGAGAGGACCTTAACCATGAACCCAAAGAAATCAGTCACACAGAGCAAAATTTCTTCCTCGTCCAAAGCATATGAAGATGTAGAAGAGGAGGTTAGGTGTACTAACAAAATAAGAAGCATTGAGCGGGATAATTTGGCTGTGGAGGTTCTTGAAAGGGCCGTGGACAGCAAAATTGAAACAAAAGAAGCTGCTCAAAACCCAGTAATAGAAGAAACAAACACCAGTGGGAACATGCAATCTTCAAATAGAGATCCTAAGGTGGAGGAGAAGCCAAACCTTACAAATGCTGCTGAATCTGAAGTCGGTGAAGATGGAAAAGTAAAATCTTGGAGACAGAGAAGAAATGGGTCAGCAGAAGGAGCATACACTAATGGTAGACACCAGGTGATTATGGAAGAGATGGCTGAAAACAAGCATGTGGTAAATGAACATACTGGAAATCTTGTGGAAGACAAACCTCATTCAACAGAAATTGAAGATATGATTCATCACTCTCCAGGAAATTCATCTCATACATCAGTAGCGAATTCGGAAGAAACACAAGTTAATCAGCAAGGTCGAATTTCACAGGACTCTCTTAAAAAACTAGCTGGTGGTGATCCACTTTCACTGAGCAGGAGAGGTATTGGGGTGAAGGGAAATTCCTTTACAAATGATAGACTGCAGCACATGAAGTTCTCTTTAAGGTCATCGCAGGACTTAGCTGGGGGCATTGCATATGTGAATGATGATCACTATATGGAAGAAGATGAAGATGAAAAGGAAATTAATATGCTAGAAAATGCACGTTATGGTTCTAGGCGAATTATAACCAATATAGCAAAAGAAATTCGGGAAAGTAGGAGTTTTGCTTCAGAGAAAGCTAAGAGTGTTTCCAAAGAGACACATAACAGCTCTTCTGATAGCAAGATTCGGCAATTGGAGAGGAGAATAAAGACACTAGAGGCAGAGCTGAGAGAGTCTGCTGCAGTTGAGCTTGGCCTTTACTCCATTGTTGCTGAGCATGGGAGCTCAGTACAAAAGGTTCATGCACCTGCTAGGCGGCTATCTAGGCTATATCTGCATGCTTCCAAACAAGGGTCCAGAGAAAGGAGGGCAGGTGCAGCTAGAACTGCAGTGTCAGGTTTAGTTTTGGTTGCAAAAGCATGTGGAAATGATGTCCCGAGGTATATCTAAACTCTTATACCAAAAAAAAAAAAAAAAACCTCTTACATGCATCTTTCAAAGCTTTTCCCAAAACATGACTGCATAATGCTCTGCCATTTGCAGCACTTTCAGTTTCATGTATAGCAAACTGGTTATGTTAAGGTCACATTCATCATTTCCTAACAGTTTCCATGGAAAGGGAAGGGTTTTCGCCTTTCAGCATTTTAAAATGGTGAGTAGTTTGAAAGTTAAGGATGGGTATCTACACGACAAGACCATGGATTTCATTCCCATAGGAGGGTAGAGAATGATTTTCTTCAGAAAACCAACCACCCACTACATTTTTTCTCTCACCAGATGAGCCACCAGTGCATGACACTGTTCCACCTCTTTCCAACAGAAAACCTGTAGGAAACAGTGGAATGTGCCCTAAAGCTCATATGTCCTCCTGTGGTGTAAAGATATATGAAAGTTATTTGCTATTAATGCCAATGCCAAAACTGGGCTAGATATTTGATAGTACTGTATCCTCAATGCAGGTTAACTTTCTGGTTGTCAAATTTGGTTGTGTTAAGAGCAATTATCACAGAAGCTGCAGGGGACTGGCACCAACCAGTTTCAGCTGGACCTCACATTGAAATAAATGGAGTTGCGAATAGAGCAGAAAGTAAATTGTCTTCATTGAAATGGGGGCCTGGTCTCAATAAGAAAGAAAATAAGTTTGCGATAAATGTCGATGACTGGGAGGACCCACAAACATTTACTGCTGCATTAGAAAAGATTGAAGCCTGGATTTTCTCTCGAATCATTGAATCTGTGTGGTGGCAGGTCAAATCCTCATGCTCTTTTACTTTCATGGATTATTATTGTTTGGTTGACTGTCCAGTTGGAAGCTTTTAGTGATTTGCAAATGCTTACTTGATGTCTGATGATGAGGTTTCTTCTGTCATCTCCAGACTTTGACTCCGCATATGCAATCTGCCACTCAGGAGGGAAGTGAAGATAAGCTAGGTTCATTCTCAAGGAAAAGTTATGGAAAGAAACCTAGTATGAGTGAACAACAACAAGGAAACTTTTCTATCAACCACTGGAAGAAGGCTTTTAAGGATGCCTGTGAAAGGATTTGTCCTGTTCGAGCTGGGGGGCATGAGTGTGGCTGCTTGCCTACGCTGGCTAGATTGGTGTGTATGCCAAACTTCTTGATGATATTACGTGGGCACATTTTTACTGTCTATTATTGCAAGGGTACAGGGACATAAAACAGTTCAAATATGGGTTGGACTACAACATGAATGGACATGTGTATGCATTCTTAGGGATACGACTTGGATGGAAGCCTAGCTGTGTAACAGTGGCGGGCCCAGGATTCATTTCATTTGAGGGGGGCAGATGATGGCCATAATGTTACTTTCTTTGTTATTTTGTCAATTGAGGAGAGGTGGGGGGTGGGGGTTGGGGTGGGTGGGGTTGGATGCTTTTTTCTGATGAGGCATTGGCTTATTTCCAAGCCATTTGAAACCAAATGGGCCAATTTTTCAAGTTAAAGTGGGCTCATTTCCAGGTCAGATGGGGCGGCGGCTCCCAAAACTTAATGCCTGGGTCCACCCCTGGCTGAGTTGATTTCATGCATCTCTCTTCATAATATTGACGAGAACCCAGCTGGTAGATAAAAAGTAAATAGGAAAGCGAAAAAGGAAATCTGTATGATCTTTGAAAATCATATTTTAGCTTCCAAAAGAATCATCACCACCACCACCACCAAAGCTTGCCCCAACTATCTTGGGTTCAGCTACATGAATTCTGTTTCACCATGCTGGCCATTATCGCTCCCTTATACATATCGTTAATGATGTCAATATAACCTCTTGCGACACTTCTTTTATCTAAAACTCATCAAATAAAATCCCTACGTACCCTATTGTAGGCTTTCTTTAGAGTGACGGAGATTATATAAAGATTCTTCTCTTCTCTTGGTATTTTTCCATTAATTGCCCAAGTGAGAAGATAGATTCCATAGTTGATCTTCCAAAAGAAGAAAATAATGAAAAAGTAACTGCGTACTACGTTGTATGGATTCTTTGAAATGAGCAACCTCCCCATGTCAAATGTGTCTCAAATACAACACTGCTTTGGATTTGTTATAGATTTCTCTATTACTAATTTAGAGTTTAAATGTTTTTCTATGTTAGTAGATAAAATATTATTACATGTTTTGTTCTTTTGAAATATAACTAAGACATTAAAATTTATTTAATTTATATTTAAAGTAAAATTTCTCAGTGCTACTTTTTGCATCATTTCTGTTTAAATTAAAATTATATTTGAGCTCATTTGAATCTATGCTAAGCCCATATTTTCTTAATCAGCTCGTACAGATATCAAATTTCATCATACAAATTTGTAATCATGCAACTCAGCCACAGGATAATTTACAATATGTGATTTGTCATACATATAATATTATTGTTGTCATAATCCTATGATTTGCATCCTAAATCCTATGATTTGTATGCAATCATGGGGAAAAATACTTGGAGCTATGCAACTAATTCCATTTGCAAGTGAATCTTAGGATTTAGGTGTGAATCTTACAGTTTGAGACCTGTTTAATGAAATCTTTTGATTCAAGTGATTTGTCTGTCTAGAAATAGTAACAACCGAATGGCTAATATTAATAATTGTTTACTCTTTTATTATTTTTAAGAGGTTATCTAGTGATTAATGAAACCTTTTAAGAACTTGTGGGACGTTGGGGAAATCTTACATGTAAATAAGGAATAAGTATATGACTGAGGCACTCAATTGTACTTATGGAGTTTTTTCCTACATTCTTTAAAATATATCAATTTATTCTTCATAAACACTTCTTCAGGTCCAAAGTAATGTTGATAATTTAATTTTTTTTTCAAGAAAATTAATTTGCATCCTACCTTACTTTTTTCCTCAAAACATTTATGTCTCGAACATATTTAACTATCTGACACATGTATCATTTATGATATATCATATTAGTATATGTTAATGTTCTTTCTATGAATGTATCCAATCTTATTTGTCACTGTATTAATGATGAAATGGGCGGATTATGAATAACTACTTTTTTCCTTACTTTTTTAGATTTTCTATTTTTTTCAATTCTTTACAAGAAAAATAGAAAATCTTACAATACAGAGTACGATTCGTTTCAACCCCTTGAACAATGTCCAATTTGAGTTTGATTTTCAGAATAATGCGTAATGCTACTGATATTTTCCTTCATGGTTACTAAAGTGCATCTGACTCCTTTGCCAGACTTTCTTTATGTTTCTTTTATCTTGACTACCTATGATCCATGTAAACAGTTGTTTTCAGTTTGCAACAGACTAAGAGAACACTGCTATCCAGATCATATGTATTTCAATTTTAAGAGCCCAATACATAATCGTCTTTAAATATTTTATCAGGTCATGGAACAATGTGTAGCAAGACTAGATGTTGCTATGTTCAATGCTATTCTGCGTGAATCAGATGATGAGATGCCAACAGACCCTGTATCTGGCCCAATCAGTGATCCCAGAGTACTCCCCATTCCTGCTGGGAAATCAAGCTTCGGTGCTGGTGCACAACTGAAAAATGTTGTATGTATATCTTTTATTTTCAAACTAATTTTATGCTTACATTACGTTATTTTTTTGTTGTTGGGGGCATATGTGCTTTTCATTCTATGTAATTGCACTCCTGTAAGCATGATTTGGTGTTAGTCTAGGTTCTGAAATGCTTGCTTCTCTGTTCTCTTTCCTTAATGTCTGACCTCTGTAATTTTGGGTTGTTTAAATACCATGAACTGGAATTCAGTTTTCTTTTTGACATGTAAGATTGACCATTGTTCAAAACTCAAAAGACTCCCTGTTAAAATGATCAATGACGACTCAAGGAATAGTGGGCATAAAAAAAATGTCAGATTTTTGTCAATTTTCTTAAATGATAAACAAAAATCCGGTCTTTTGATTTAATGATCTTGTATTTTTTTGTGGGTGTCAGATTGGGAACTGGTCTAGGTGGCTTACAGACCTTTTTGGCATCGATGATGATGACTCTCTTATAGATGGAAATGAGACTGATGATGAAAGACAAGATTCTGCAGCATCCTTTAAATCTTTCCTTCTCCTTAACGCGCTGAGCGATCTCTTGATGCTGCCAAAGGACATGCTTTTGGATGGGTCCATCAGGAGAGAGGTTCACCACCATAACTCAGCATTTTTCTTTTCAAGTTTTTTCTTTTCTGTGAGTCTCACTGTCCTAAATTCCAATTTCTGAAGGTATGTCCTACATTTGGTGCGCCATTGATCAAGCGGGTCCTAAGTAGCTTTGTTCCAGATGAATTTTGTCCAGACCCAATCCCTGAGACTGTGCTGGAGGCACTAGATTTAGAGGTTGGTCCTTTCAATATGTTCAACTTCCTATTTTCTTCTCTTATCAGTCACATGTCTGCAAATTCTCTCTCTCTCTCTCTCTCTCTCTCTCTCTCTCTCTCCATATATATCTTGTGGGTGATATTATTTGAACTTGCATATCAATTGCTATGCTCATCACTATTGTGATCAAGGATGAAAATAGCGGTAGCGGTGGGCCCCAAAACGCTATGAACCGGGTGATACGTAGCGTAGCGGGGATACGTAGCGGTGCGATTTGAAAAAATCGCCAAAAAAATCTGAAAAAATTTCAGAAAATCCAGAAAATTGTAAAATGAAAGAAAAAATATATATATATATATATTTGCAGAAGTAACTAAGGTAAGGGGGCGTAGCGGTCCCCTCACTGTATGAGGTCTTGTATCGCTGTATAAATAGAAAATAATAGTAATGATCATTTTTTTCACATGTGTTCATGTTGCTTAGTTATACTAACTTAGAAACTAATGAAAGGCTTATAAAAGAAAAAACTATGTCATGAAGTCAAGACTTAAGAGTACCTAGAGAAAAAAATACATCTACCAAAGGGGTGTCTAATAGGATGTATTTAGAGAAGAATCATTGAGAAGAACTCTCTATATTGACTGTAATTCGGCGAGATCATATGCTTTTTGGTGTTCTTTTAAACATAAAAGGGTAGAAGAGTTGTGTAGAAATGTTATTTGGAGAGAAGAAGAAAAGAAATATGTCTTATTATGCATTTTAAAAAAAAAATTGGAAAGTAGGATTTTTTCTCACCCCGTAGCGGCCGCTACGGGTGCGACGGCCGATAAATCAGCCGTAGCATAGAGGTGGCGGCCGCTACGGCCGATATACGTAGCGGCCGCTATTTTCATCCATGATTGTGATTGCCGTTAATTTACTAAAAAAATCAGCATGACTATGCACTAGTTTGTGGGGCATTATTCTCATAAAGGATATTGAATCGCAATGCCCAATTTTCTTTCCACTAATGCCCAAAAGAAATAAACTCTTGAGTTACTTTCTACAAGAACTAGCCCGTGGACATGAGAAGATAGAAACTTTAGCCATTCCTTAAATGCAAAGAATTTCTGCTCTCTTGCAAGAACCGATACCAGCTCAGCCAATGAATACTAAACATAATTTTCCTAAGATTCTCTTTTAATTATCCCGCCCATTTTGGATAGGATGGATTTACCCTTGGAGCTCCCATCCAGTAATTATACCTGCCAGAAGTTGGAGGTATTCGTTTCCCCTTCCATTGGATTCTATGGAAGGACCATCAGTTGAATATCTTCAATCTCTTTGTAGGCAGAAATACGATGGAACTCCTTAGGTTGAAGGCGAAGGTTTGTTCCTCACAAAGACAAGATACCAAACATTTGCCTCAAAATTCTATACTATCTCTTCTTTGTCAAAAATTCATACTATATTATTTCTTTCCTTCAATACCCCTTTCAAGACTGCAAGAGGTAAGACTTTCATCAATTTGTTATTCCTCCCTTTGAAAGTGCCCAATCCCCACCCATCTATGCATTTGAAAGATTTTAGGAAAACGTAAGATGTGGAGAAGAGGTACTATTTAAAGTAAGATTTGGCCAGACCCCATGCATAAAAGGGCAATTAATTTTGAGCAATTTGGATTTTTTATATGTGGGCCATTGTGGGGCCTAAAATTTTTTAAAATTTTCATACCTGAAGTTTTATAATTTCTTTTTTAAAACTTGTGCTCTCTAATAGGACCCACTCATCACTCATGAAAAATCTAACCAATTAAAATAAATCTCTCTTGAATCAACCCTATAATTTTTCTTCCATTAAAAGTTAGGCCAACTTCATATTGATCACTTATAAAAATATATAAGTAAAATATTAAGATTGATCAATGGGCCCTCAACAATTTTTATTCCAATAGCCCCGTAGCAAGTCGGTCACTTATTAAATTGATCAGCTCAATATGGGCCCAATAAAATTAAAGTAGGAAATTTCACATAATATATAAGGGATGATAGTTATTTTGAGTGATTTTGATTTTAAATATAGGTTACATTGATGGATTTATAATTTATAAATATTGGCCCTAGAGATTTAATATGAAAACTTAACAGAAAGATGAAACAACGATACAAGATATTATAGATATTTTGCTTTATAGTTGGTCCTAATGGAGAAAGTTATTTTTTCTAACATTTTATAATATTTTAAAGTTTTTGAAAAAAAATTCAATTTTTTTTGGGAACTAAAAGAACCCACGTTGCAACAACCACGACTGATACCGTATCGGTTTTTTCCCAGCCAATACCGCGATTTTGAATCATGATGATTCCTCTACAGCTAAAAAATCTTCTGGCTTCTACCCTCCACTATGTCACTTAACTACACCACCGTGCCAATCTATTGAATCAAGCAAGTGTGCAACCTGTTCCGAAACTGATCTGCAACCTGATTGTTACCTCGTGTAATTAGCCAGTGGCACCATGCTAAGTTAGCATATGATAATTTGCATGGACCTGATCCATTCACCTACCTGTCCCTTGCCCCCACTGGACAGCACCACCATCTTGCATCTCTCGTGTGCTTCCTGAATCTTGCATTCTCTGCAGCCCAGTGTGCCCTGTAGACCTCCATCAATGGTCCTCTCTGATGGTCCATGGTCCGCTCAAGCCATGTCACACCCTTCTTGCACCAGTCCCTTCTCCATTTTATCCTTCGATCATTGGCACCATTGCTTGCATACGGATGCTACAAATGTATCACCATCTGTGCTTGAACTTTTCCTTACCTGCTCAACTCGGCAATTCATTGCTTGTAGGTTGCAAGAGTTTCGTGCATAACTTATATGAATGATGGACAACTTTTCTAGAACTATGTGTTTAGTGCTTGGTAGAATTCCGTATGCTCTTATATATAAATGAAAGTTGCCTTTACCAAATAAAAAGAGAAAAAGGAAAAAGGATTTCATGTGCTTTGATATGTTTTTGGCTTTGTCAGTCTGCTACTCAATCATGGTCGGCAGTCCTACATATTTTCTTTCCATACATTCTTGCATGTATGCATAGAAAGGGTGCATCTAAACAGGTGTTTTTATATGAACCTGAGTCAGAGGTTCCCTTGAAAATTGATTAATTCAGAGTATCTATACTCAATCCCGGAGACTTCTTTTTTGCCTTGCTTGGTTTATTTATTTATTTATTTAAATATACCTGCTATTTGTCACAGGACCCCCTTGAGGCTAATGAAGAGTCAATCAGACACTTCCCATGCGACGCCTCTCCTCTTCACTATTCCCCACCTTCCGCTACTTCAGTCTCAACTATTATCGGGGACCTTGGAAGCCATTCTCAGCTGAGGAGAAGCAGATCGTCAGTACTTAGGAAATGTCAAACTAGTGACGATGAGCTCGATGAACTGGATTCACCCTTGACTTCAATTCTTATCGACGGCATTCGGGTATCTCCTACCTCTACAGCAGACTGGAGAGCAAAAGAAAGCAGCGGCCTCAAAGCATTCAGATATCAGCTCCTCCGTGAGGTATGGAGGGATTAGCTAATATCAGATACCTTTTTTTATGCTCTCTTTATACATATTTTTGTAAAAAAGAAAGTTCTCTCTTTTTGGGCAATTTCTCACTGTCCAAAATGTTCTATTAGCATTTTTATATAAGAGATGAGTTGTAAGAAAACACTGTTCTGTAATGACATTTTGCATCTTGTGCTGGTTAAAGTTGCCAACTTTGTATGAAAATTTATTGAAAATTATGTTTGCGTATAGTCATTTATCTGACGTGTGTGTTAACCAACTTGACTGGCAATGAAAGAACAGTTTCAGCTTAAACCCAGTGAGTTAATCTTGGTAAAATTAACTTGTCTTAGTGGTTTTTTCGGGCTAATGCTTGACGTTTAGTCTAAAGCAGGTTAGATCTGAGGTGCTGTCAGTACTTCCACAACTCTTTGAAATTATTCAGTTATTTGGAAATCAACCTTTGACTGCCATTCTGGGAATCCTGATTAATATTATCAAATTAATGGAGGTGGGTATTAGTAAATATCTGTATTTGCAAAAAATTATGGGTTTTTGTAATATGAGAGAGAGAGAGAGAGAGAGAGAGAGAGAGAGAGAGAGAGAGAGAGAGAGAGAGAGAGAGAGAAGGGGTGTTCATGGCTGGGTTAGGCCTGAGCCAACTTTAGAAACTCAAGGCCTATATCTAGACCAAGCCCAACACTGGAAAGTGAGTTTTCAAGGCATATATCTAGTCCAAGCCCAACACTGGAAAGTGAGTTTTCAAGGCATATATGTAGTCCAAGCCCAACACTGGAAAGTGAGTTTTCAAGGCATATATCTAGTCCAAGCCCAACACTGGAAAGTGAGTTTTCAAGGCATATATCTAGTCCAAGCCCAACACTGGAAAGTGAGTTTTCAATGCCTATATCTAGTCCAAGCCCAACACTGAAAGTGAGTGGTGCCCATCTCAAACTTGTCAGGCCTGAGCCTGCCCATTTAGTCAGTCAGGCTCGAGCCCGATTAAAGCCTAATTGAAGCCCGATTTTAATACTAACAAGAAAGAATTATGGAGATCTCAAATGCACCTGTACAAATAACAGTTGAACATATCTTACACAGCTGACAGCTGTATAATACATCCATGATTAGGAGTGAACCAGTATCCTTACAAACCCTAAATTCCTATCTCTTATTTGGCCCTGGCTTTGGGCTTTGGGGTTCCTATCACCTAATCTATGTCTGGCCCCCAAATGTTAGATTAAGGGCCAACCATATACTAAAAAAGGGGGCTTGGGCCCATACCATGAGCGTCCACACCTCCATCCATCCAGAGATTCTCAATCTTATTAGTACAGAATAGTGGAAGTTTCTTTTATTAAGATTTTGTAGGTCACATTCTTCTGATGCCAGTAGGGATGGGATGTTCTCTGAACTTGAAATCTTCTAAAAAGATCACTGGAGGGAACAGTAGGGGATTCCAATTGACTTGAAAGATTACAGGGAAGCATCGTTGTAGGTTTGAAACTGCACTACCACACTAGAGCCCAGAGGGATTAGTCCAGCCCAAAAATTTGGGAATCCTCCAATAGCAAAATGAAAAAAAAAAATACATCCTAATTTTTTCGAAAATAAAATTTTTTCATTCACGGATCTCTTACAGAGTCCATGTCAGCGCCTCTCTCTAAAATCTTTCTTTAGACTCCTTTCTTCGAATAAGACATCATCTTTTTACATAGCTCTCTCCTCGGAAGACCTCCCTAAAATCTCTCCCTCTAATTGTCTCCTTCACCTGTTGCCATATAATGCACTTATCCACATCTACTTATCTCTCACAATAATGGAATCTTTTAATGAAGAAAGGTTTTGAAAGGAAAGTGATGAGAACGTTAGTTGATCTCTCAAATTTCTAATCTCTCTACCAATTGAGCCCCCCCACTTTTTAAAATCCTTTTTACATCTCTCCCCATTCTCCAAGAATCCTATCTAATGCCACGTTACATGTTATAGTTTAGGGAAGCCTTATTCTGAAAACTTATATTTCTTCTCCCAAAACATATAAACCCATCTCATCACTATATGGCCTCTCACTATCTCAAGCTGATAAAAACTTCTTATCACGTAAATAATACACACCTCTCATATGCCATATTTCCTTAAGAAGGCCCATCCATGGTTGATCTCCTACCGATATGTATTATCAACCCTGAAATCTATTTATATATTTTAAGATTTAAGTACTTGTTTATGGCCCTGTTTTTTGCTAGTTTAATTTAAAAGGGGAGGATCCATTCACCCCAACCCACTCCATCAATATTGGGAGGATTCAGCTAAACTACACATTCTGTCGTCGTCGTCGTTTAATCCATCACCTTAGACGTCTTGCCCCATCCACGGCAAAACCATTGTTTGGATCATCTAATTCCAACCTATTTTAGGTGCCAGAGCCTGGATGGCGATGGAACCCACTACTAGACAACAAATCTTAGGCTTTATAGATAGAGATACCTGAAAATCCTTTTAACTTTCAGCGTCTATCTACTCCAGATGAGTTGGGATTTGTCCAACCAGCAGAGATTTAGCTTGCCCCCAGCTGGTAAGGAAGGACACTGCGGCACATATCTAGGGATGTAAATGGATCGTCGATTCACTTAAGTTACCACCCGTTAAATACCAGGTCTAAGTCCTTATTTAGGATCCGATAATTAAATGGGTCTAGATCCGATTCCACCTTGATTCGGACCCAAGACCCGACATTTTACCTCAATTTTTGAAAATCTTCTAAAAATTATGTTATTTTAATATCATTCTCTACTTAGACCCGGACCTGTCCCATATGTAGTTCCAGTTTTAGTTCCGAAGCTAAGAAATCAATTCCTAAATAGTTCCGGGTCCGGATCCGATTTCACCTTCCCCTTAATGGCTCCCGTTCCGGGACGAGAACCGACCCTTTACAACCCTACACATATCCATGGTTCATTGGGACTGTTTGGATGGTGAAAACAGCAAGTAGAAAATCTTCACCGGAGGAAAACCTTGTTGGGGAAATAACTGCAGCACACATCCATCTCTATAAAGGCTGTTTGGATGATCTGAAAATGGCAAGTGAAAAATATCCACTAGGTAAAGAGAAATGAGTAGATAACAAGGAAATGAACAAGCCCCTCATCCCCCGTTTTCAAATTTATCTGGAGAAAAAACTACCAAAAATAAAAACCTTCATAAAAAGATTTTGCAAAAAATATTATTTATTAAACAGAAAATTGTCAGCTAGTACTAACCAAAAAAAAAAAAATTCAACTTCCTAGAAAACGAGGGTGTTCTTCCTCTATCCACTTAAAAGGAGGGAAAATCTCTTCTCCAACATTTTGTTAGGTCATTTAGGACAAGTATTCTCTCTTTTTAAGTAGAAATCAAAAGGGGAGAATCCATTTCATTTGTGAAAACAAGAAAAAGGATTTACCCCCTCAAATTTTCTCTGAATCAAAAGAAGCCATTACTTCTCGAATCAATCTTCAGACCAGCTATGGGCAAACTAGTCTCATCAGCACTAAATATAAGTAGACCAAAAGAATAAACATCCATTTTCAGCTGACAGTAAAGATAATACCTCCGCTTAGCAAATAGTAATTTAAAATTTCTGCTATCACAAGTTCAGAACAACCTCTATAGTACACCAGCGAGCTTACCCCACTAACAGAACATGAAAAACAATTAAATTGTGAAAAAAAAGGTTAGAACCCCCCATTCACACGAGAAAAAGGTAAACACAGATTCACACAGCAAAAATCACCTTCATTGCAAGGGATTATTTAGAAAAAACAATTATCATCTTGATATTTTTCCAATTTGCTAGAATCAGAATACAAACTCGCATTATCAAAATTGCATGCATCCGAGGTGGGAAAACTCGGAACACTACAAATCTCCAAAACACTCAAAAATTATAGCTACAGAGCTCTCAACTCCACAGTATGCATGGTGTACTTATCTTTATAATATAGGAGGACAGGAAGTAAGGGTAATTGTGGAAACAATTACACAGTCAACTTCTGGGAAGAAGAGACAGCATCCATGTGCTGAAGGTGTAATGCTGCCAAGAGGCCTCGCCAGGTTTCTCCGGGACCACCAGCCACCTGAAAGTCGAGAAGTTTCTTCTGCCTCCGATAGTATTCTTCTAATGGCTTGCTCTGCAAGAAACATACATTCAATTTGTGAAATTTCATTCCAGGTTAAGGTCAATGTAAGTCCCAAACTCCAAAATTCATCACGACGAGTGGTAATACTGGCACTGCTGAAATATGAATGAAAGAACTAACATACACAAGCACACAACTTTATCCCATTACCATAGAAAAAATAAAAAGGATGGGGATCTTTACCAGTGTAGCACTTTTATAATATAAAGCTTCTGATCAATACAGGTTGCCATTTCAAAAAATAAAAATAAATAAGGATGCATTGCAAATTAAAAACAGAAAAGCGAAAGTCATGAATTACAGTGTTTTAAAAAGACAAGCAACAACCTACCATGCATTAAGAGCCTCAGTCTTAGGCTCCTCGAGAACCAAAGGGAACACACTAAATCTCTACACTTCAAATCATTCATTTCAACACGTCAGACAGTGACAGCACCATCAACTTCTTCAGTGTCTCCACTCACTATCAATTTGTCTACTTATGACATCAACTGAAGTACAAACACAAGCATTTTGAATTTACTTACCTCAAGGTCCAAAGAGCAGTTCAACACTTCAAAGCACTACCATTGTTGGATCACCAGTCTTTGCTCTGTTCTAGTATTGTAGTGAGTTTACAGCATGTTACTGCATTTTCTAGTTTTGTTAATTATGCAATTGATCTACAACCTATTAATATCATGCAATCACCAACTCCTCATGACTGACCTTAATGGACATTCCAGAAATACAAGACTCAAATGGAAACCAGATGCAACTTCAGAGGCCAACAGTATCAAAAGAGCCACCGCGTGAATATTTTGATGATCACGAGCAATACATTATATTTATAATAGGAGAATGCTTTGCAATATGGAAGCAAAACGTCCATATATGTTAAGTTGGGTCATTGGATATAGCATAAAGAACATCCAAGCTTGTCAGGCAGTAGAAAATCTAGCACACTATGAAAGAGTGAGCTGCATCTTATGTTACAGAAGACTAAAGCGTATAGTAGGAGTAGAAGAAGAACAAATGAATAGTGTCTCCCTAAGCCTCTGACTCTCATACAGCCTTTTCCAATAATAATAATAATAATAATAAAAGTAAATTACTGTGTTGAGGCCCCAAAACCATAGGACTCAACCATGGCACAGGTTCTCAACTCACCACTTGCCAAGTCCAAGTCAACTCTTAATGGGCTGAGTTTTAAAAATTACAGTCTTAACACAAGAAATCTCCTTATTCAATCAAAATGACCAAAAAAAAATGTTTTGGTTTAGTATTTATTACTAGGCAGTACATTTTCCTGTCACCTTGGTGCCTATGTTACCAAACATATTTCTTTGTTTCAAGAAGTGCCCTCTTTTCCCCAAAAGCTGTAGCCATTCCA
Source organism: Cinnamomum chago (assembly GCA_038049695.1). NCBI lineage: Eukaryota > Viridiplantae > Streptophyta > Magnoliopsida > Laurales > Lauraceae > Cinnamomum > Cinnamomum chago. The sequence continues at coordinate 18,948,443 of CP142462.1, read as the reverse complement.
TTAGTATAAAATGAGCTACCTCCATTTTTTTCTTTTTTCTTTTTTTAAATAGAGCTAACTTTCTTTCTTTCACATTTTTTTTCCTCCTATATTATGGAAAAGGGCACTACTACCTTTCTCTTTATTTCTGGTTGATCAAATGAGCATCATTTTCTTCTAAATATCATACATAACAAGATGCCCAGAACAAGACTCAAGTAAGACCCGTCCAAGTCAGATTGACTAAGTGAAACTTCAAGTATGAGTGCCATAATCAGATCAAGGCAACAACTGCTAAAATAATATGTCCCCAAGCTGTAGCTTAGCTGACAAGGGACATGGATAGTGAGTGGCAAGTATAAAAATAGCGTTTGTAGTGAGGATAGTAGCCATTAGCCAAAATGGTACATAGTGGGCGATACATAGTAGCATCACGGTGTGAATTTTTTTAAATGGTAAAAAAAAAATTTGAATCTTGTGTGGCAGCCAATCTTTTGCTATTTTAGTGATTTGGAACCATAAAAGGATAGAGACAACTATAAGAAAGGCTATTGAGGAGAAGAAATAAGAAAAACAATGTTATTTATTAAAGTTGCTTGGCTCTAATAGGTCTTAGATTGTAGCACCACTATTTTCAAAATAGCGTAGTGACCTCAACCGCTGTAGCTGTAGCGGCCAATATTTTGAACCATGGTGAGTGGGGGTGCATGAATTCTAGTCTCCAATATTGGGGGAAAAAACTAGTATAATAATAATGCTTTCCATGATACTGAATGAAGATAGTACTGCTGAAAGTGGTAGTGGTAGCAGTAGCATTAGAGACAACAGTAGTAATGATTCTTAAAACACAAAACACATAGAGTTACTAAGCAATTTCTATGGGCTAGTGGACAGTAGGATCCTCTTTGGCCCTCTCCGCAGTTAACATGGGAGTAGATTTGTAGAGAGCACAGCAGAAACCTTGTGACAAGTTTCGACCTGCACTATGTGCTATGGGCAGGCAGACATTAAACTACTAATTTTGTCATCATAAAGAAACAATAAAGTCATGCAGAGATGGGAGTTACCTGTTCTGCATAGAGCCTGAGTTTTTCCTTGTGAGCATCCTCTGCATATGAAGCAGCAGAGTTCAGGTGGGTCTCTGTAGATAGTACTGTGGAACAGGGATTGAGACTATAATATTCTGCATTGCTCAAGTTGGTAGAATGTCCACAGTGCTTACAGATCCCACTGCCCAAGTGTTTTTTCATCAAGCATTCTTCTGAACATTTGAAATTTACAACCATATCAATGTCCGCAATTTCGTCAAGGATCTCCTGCCAAAAGGAGGAGGAAGGAAGAGGAGGTTAGTAGACAAAGAATTCAAGCTAACTACCTTCTCTAGAAAGAAAATTTGGCCAACCTCGTAATAAATTAACAGCCTCAGTCTTCACTATTTTAATTTATTAATAATAATAATAATAATAATAATAATAATATTATTATTATTATGTTGGATCAGTCGTACAAGGAAGTGAAACTAACCTACACACCCATGGTACAAGGAGGTGAAACTAACCTACACACCCATGGACTGATCACTGTGCAGGACTATGTGAGGTGAGAAACGCCTCTTGACACTCTTCTACAAGGCATGTCTCCATTAAAATCTTTAGTTGAAATGGGAATCAATGTAACATTTGAAAAGCTCAAATTGAAGCAGCCGAAATTTTGATGAGCTGAAAAAAAGAATGAAGGATACTCACCTATTGAGAAATGCAAGACAGCACAGTAGTAAGGGCGTCCCATCCCACACGCCTGCCAAGGGATCGATCCTTGGGCAGGTTAGTCTCACATGTCTTGTACCCCTCACCCAAACCAGCAAAAAAAAAAAAGAAGGGAAAGAACAAGAAAAAGAAAGATACTCCCCCATTTTATTTTCCTAGACAAGAACCAAAGAAATAATGATATTAAAGTAATAATATTTTCACTAGTTTATGAATAAGGGACCACACCATTGTACAGTTAATTGTTGCCAAAAAGGAAAATAAAAAGAAAAAAAAAGGTCAATGCAGCCATAAGGGCATGTTTGTGTAGAATCATTTCCACAAAAAACTGAACATCATTTCCTCTTTTGGCCAAATGCATGTGTTCGTTGCAATGTAAGTTGCCGCAGCAAAGTGCTAAAAAATAGGTGTTATTTCCACTTTTGCACATAAATAGGAGTCCAACCCCTCCCCATGGAAAAGACATTTCCCTAGAAGCGGAATGTGGCTTTCCTCTTCTGTGGAAGTACACAAATGTGTCCTAAATTTACTTGAAAACACACAGCCTTAAGTTCCAAACTAAGACATAGCCATAAAAAAAAATGGAAAATGAAATTTCTTATTAGCATAGTGTTAGCAGAGGCGTGCCACAATGCCACTCCCTGCGACTGCCCTAAAAACAAGCCCGCGAGCACGAGTCGAATGCCGCATACAATATTGAGTTGTGCCTCCTCCATCACCAATTGGTTTTGAAAGGAATGGTAGCTCAGTGCGTGCAAAAGATCCTACAAGTGGTATCAGAGAGCTCTAGGTCATGGGTTCAAGTCGCGGGAGATTGTTGGGCAGAGGCATGCCACAATGCCACTCCTTGCGACCACTCTGATAACAGGCCTACGGGTGTGATGTCGAATGCTGTATAAAACATTGAGTTGTGCCTCTTCCATCACCAATTGGCTTTGGAAGGAATGGTAGCTCGGTGGATGCATAAGATCCAACACATAGAGAACTTGAAATGGCATAATTGGTTTGTACTTACAGCTTGAATATGGGTTCGAGGAATCCCATCCAAAATAAATCCAGTTTCACCGCTGTAATACCCTTCCTCCAACCTTTTGGACAGTAGCCCAAAAATTATATCCTCTGGAACAAGTTTCCCTTCATTCACTGCATTTGCAATCTGGAAAGAGACAGATAATTGTCCCATTTTGGTAATAATTACAAACATGAAACCATCCTCTAAATAACATTTTGAAAGGGAGAAATGATCATGCAATAATATGAATATCACACACCGGAACACCAAGTATATAATAATATATATAACAATATACATATACATACATACATGCATATACATATATATATGGGAGGTGCTCCTATGAGAGCATCTCTCAACTTATTATGAAAGATAAGGTAGGGACCCTCATATCCATATCCAATACCAAATATGATGGCCCCCCAACTTTATCTCTCACGGTAAGGTGAGAGTGGCTCTCACAGGAGAATATTCATCTGCAAAAGAGGAACAGTTAAATATAATCATATGCAGAAAAAGAATGTTTATGTGCAAAGAAGGAAAGCCATTTAAGTGTCCCCCACCATATGGTGAGGGATGGATGCACATGAATGTCCCCCGTACAAACACAAATATATAGGGAGATACTCCAATGAGAGATATCTCTCACCTTATATGAGAGAGGGGTGGGACCCTCACATTTAAGTTATTAACTCTCATGATAAGGGGAAAGATGCTCTCATAGGAGAATCTCCCTCTATATATATATATATATATTATATAGGGAAGTTTCAAGTGCATCTATCCCTCGCCATAGGGTGAGAGATACTTCCCCTTTTTGCACATAAAGACAATAAAGTGTACCTCACCTTATGTACTTGAAAAATAACTTTTGTACTTGAAAATTCTCAATTATAGAAGTGTCCCTCACCCTATGGTGAGGGATGGATGCACTTGAAACTTCTCATATATATATATATATATGTATATATGGGGTATTCAAGTGAGGGATTCCCTCCCTTTTTGGAGAGGTTTCAAGTACAAAAGGTGTACTCCCTTCAAATACAAAAGCCCTTTTTTACTTGAAACCTCCCAAAAAAAGGAATCCCTCAAAGGGAATCAGCCACTTAAATACCCCCCCATATATATATATATATATATATATATATATATATATATATATATATATATCTTGTACTGCAACATAACATTCAGGTGCAAACAGCTCCACAGTCCTAAAATCTTCTATTGCACCCATTGACCACCCTTCCAAATCTACTTGGGGCTGAAAACTGAAAAAGAATCTATGGGATTCCTGACCCAGAAACAAATTTAGAATAAAAATTTATGGCAACCCCAAATAAGAAAAAAAAAATCAAAAATTACCAAAATACTTACACAGGTATTTCATTTCCCAACTCAACCCCTACATTGGAAACGTTTTCAATGGACCCCAGAAAGAAAAATCAGCCAAAGTTTTTTTTTTTTTTTTTCACCATCTCTGATTTGCTCTCATTTCTCTCCATAGAAAAAAACCATTTTTTTCTCATTTCTTGGGATACACAACCTGTCATTCTATTTCTCTCACCATCCAAACCAACCCTTTATTAAAGAAAATAATGGAATATCAAAATCAATGAAATCCAAATGAAAGAAAAAGGATGAAAAGCTGAAACAATTGCTTGTAGAGGAAACATATAGAAAACCCCCAAATGAAAGAAAAAGATGAAAATCTGAAACACCTGCCTGCTTGTATAGGGAAGATCTAGGGTTAAGCTCCTGCCTCACAAGACTTCCCATGGAGATGTGAGGAACTTCTAGAAGCTTCGACAGCCTCTCCGCGTACACGTGCTTCTGCGCGCCTGGGTACCCCATCACCACCCATTGAACTCCCCGGTCCGGCACCGAACCTGCAGGTTCCGCCACCGTCCAGATCCGGCGCCGGCCGACGGAGACCTCGCTGTCGTCCTCGTCCTCGAAGTCGTACTCCACCTGAAGGGCCGCCGCCCCGTACGACCTGCTTGGAAGCGTTAGGCCTAGACGGCCGACGGTGGAGCGCGCTGCCGTTCTGAAGCGGCAGATTCCGGCCATGGCGGCGTGCTGGCGGATGTTGTTTTGAGGGTTTGGAGGGAGCGAGCGAGTAAAGAGGGTTTAGTGGTGGAGACGAGAACGTGTTTAAAAGGGGGCTTGCTATTGGCACACAAAATTTAGCTTTTCCCACACAATTTCTCTCCACACACATCACAATAATTTAAAAATGGCATTTTTTCTTTCCACACACAGCAGAAATTCCCATTTTAGCCCTCTCTCCATTTCCCTATTTCTTCCCACACACACGTTTTTCATCCACAGTCACCAACATCGGCCGATCCATCTTTCTTCCAACTCTCTCCACTTCTCCGGCGTCATTTATCTCTCCGGCATTACTCCGGCGTTCACAATCCTCTACACCATCTCCTCTTTTAAAGGTAAATCTCTATCTCCACCATTGTCATTTCATTTTTCTTCACCATTCATTCTTTACCATTTTATCCATCTTAGATTATCTTTTTTTTCATGAAAACTTGTTATGGGGATAGATTCTCATTCAATGTAAGTTTTTACAAACAATGGTGATGTTTTTCGTTGCATTTGGACTGGTTTGTACACCATCATCGCCATTATTTTTCTTAACAGAAAGCACGGTTTGTTCGGACCTGAAAGTCCGAACAAATTTGAAAATCATTTTGTTCGGATGTTTATGTCCGAACAAAATGATTTTGTTCGGACGTTCAGGTCCGAACAAATGGACTTTGTTCAGACCTGAACATCCGAACAGTTTGATGCAAAAACCATAATCCTACAATGTTTGTATTTTTATTTCAGATATGGACCAACCGAGCTCTTCTAGGGTGCGACCTACTGCTTCAAACAGAAGGCGTCGCCACCCAGTGGAAGAGGTTGTAGAAGAACATGTTCTTCGTGAAGAGGACGTTGAAGAACAACCAGAGATGGAAGAGCAACCAGCTCATGGGCCACGATGTAACGCCCCAATTCCGGATACCGATATAATCGTTCGAATACCCGAAGTTGGCGCGCTACTTCCCGGAAAATCCGAGAACTTCCAAGATCGTAGGCCGCAGTGAGGTCCAATTTAAAACTTTTTGACCCAAATAATGCTCATTGGTTTAAGTTGCGGAAGCATAACAATTTAATAAAGCGGAAGCAATTTGGTATCATATATATTAAGTGTGAGCAGAACAGTAGTATAATTAAAAAGATTCAGTGTTAATCAAAGTTAATACATATTTGATTCTACCCAACTCACTACAAAATTTCGCTCAAACCCAAAATAAGATGAGCTCTCAAAACCCTGGTAAATAATCTCCACCCTCCGGCTCGACCTCTGGGTCGGCCGGGCCCCATGCGAACTCTCCAGCGATCGGCGCATCAACTAGCGCTAGTGCGTCCTCTGAGATCTCTGGGTCAAGGCCTAAGCACCAATGAAGGGTCAGATCTAAAAGATCTGGCAAGTAACAGCATACTACTAACATAGAACATATATATCAAATGAATAGAGACGAGTAAATAAATTAAATGAATAGCAAGGTAAAGAACTAAGCAGTTGTGCATTTTAATCATAAGGAATCAGGATAAATATAAGCATCTAAACTACTACAACGAAATGGCACATTCACACGAGCTGGACTACCGCGGGATATTATGCCGTGGCCCTCCCATACTGAACACAGTTGCGGCGGGGAAATCTCACCGGTGCTGGGAATTACTAATCCCGCAAAACACTCATCAACTCATTACACAAGACCGGATACGGTATCACACCGTCCGTCTTAACCACACAGCTCATCATGATAGCTTCTCAACACTCAACTAGCTCCTACCGGGGATGATCAGTCCACAGGCTGAGCTTAAATCAACCGAGTGAATGTTAATGCCGACTCGAGAATACTGCTAAGGGTCTGTGTCTGTCTAGGCTTTGCCTTGCGTGAACAAGGTCCTATCCAAGTCTCTAAGAAGTCTGTACATTAATCAGTCTATGGATTATATTCTAAGTCCAAGCCTACTCGTTGGATCCATAAACAGGCCCATCAAATCTGTGGCCTGGTCTAAAACCGTCCAAACGAGGCATCATATCCATTAACTACTGATAAACAGTTCATTCAATCCATAGTGACTTAAAAGCCCAATATAAACTACATCTTCCAACTAAAGGCACACATCTCCATACTTAGGCCCACTAAGGGCCCGCCTAGACACAGACACGGGTCAGTGATCTCCAAATCATACTAACGGGTCACCTCTAAGATATCCTAGGTTTAGGTCCTCCAATTTCCATTAATTAACAATTAACAGCTACTCTAAAGATCTAAGAATGACAGCATTAAATAAGGTGAAGTGAGAACTTCAACATGAGAATCAATAGGGAAATACAACGGTCCAATCCTAAGTAATGGGCCACGTTTAGGTTCAGGTCTATCTCCGGTAATTTGATCTCTAAACGAAGTCACTGATGCCATATGATACTGTGTTTGGTGCTTAGGAGGTTACGGACATCATTGACAACTTTTAGGGGTCAAATCATCTTAGATTAAATGACCAAAACCCTAATCGGTGGTCCCCACGAGTCAAGGTCGAGCCACGCCATTGACTCGTGCTTGGCACATTGATGGAAGTTCATTTGGATGGTCAATGAGCCCCACAATCGATCAATCATAGTACAAATGCTAAACTCACATCTTAGTGTTCACAATATGGCAGGTCGACCTGGCAAGGGTCGGGTCGATCTGCTCCACTGGAATCAAAGTTGGGACTTGGTTTGGATTTTAGAGTTTCCAGTGTACCCGATTGACCAGGTGGCCAGCCGGTCGATCTGGTACACAGGTGTACCTGAGTAAACAGACTCCAGGCCAAATCTCAACTTTTGCACTAAAGTCTGGGTCTGTTGGAAAATCCAAGTCATACACAAACTATTCGAATTGGGTTCGTAAAATACCCAGGGTGAAATCAAATTATAAAATCTAATGAAATTTCTAAAAGTGTAAATCTAAAGGGTCCAAACTAATTTAGATTAATTAAAGACTAAGGGGTCTTTTATTTCTAATTCCTAAAATTAATAGGGTTTCATAAAGGCTAAGGGCCCTACTTTCCTAGTTTTCTAAAACTAATGGTACTAATAGTATACATTAAAACTAAGGGATTAATTTTAATTAAAGTAACTAATGGGTTATAGATCATTGGGCCCCACTGGGCCCAAATCCCTCCATCCAGAACCTAAGTCCACTTACAAAATTTGAAATGAAGTGTGGACCACCTTTTCCCGTACTCCCTCGCGTCACCTATTTTTCCATGCTCCCATGGAGCACCCTTTCCCACTTTTATCTCACCCATCACCACCTTTACACGTGTCATCTACCCTTCCTTTCTCTCTTACCTTTCCAACTCATGTTCTAAGTTACAGAAAGTTACAGAACCCATTTGAAATGGTTCAACGACAGCAACATCAAGGCACTACGGTAGTGGGCCCCACTATGATTGATGCCGAGATCAGCCCACACTATCAGGTTCGCCCAAGCCCCATCTAAAAGATGTGTGGCCTGGATTTCCAAGGGTAGCCCACCTGGGCCCCATAGTTACAAAAAAAAACTGGAATAAAACACTCACGGTTTGGGGGGTTTATCAGTTGGGTGTCCACCACATGGGTCGTGGCCCTTCCCGGATCAAATCCGGATCAGGCTCCACTCCCATGGTCGCCCCACCCAACCAGACCTGATGGACGGACTGGATCTGCGATCAGATCAGTCTGTGGGTCCCGCAACAGTTGAACCCAAAACTGGGTTTCTCCCCTCACTAACGCCTGCTGGTCCTTGAGTGCATGGATGGTGGGCCAAACGGGCACCACCTTGCACTAGTCCACCACCTATAGGGTCGCCCGTGGGTCCTCTATCGGATCCACGGATCAGATTGATCATCGGGTGGCCCACCTGGGTCCCGGTATCAACCGAACAAAACAAGTTTCTCACAGTTCCATTTCCTGGAACCTGTAACAAAGAACCTGTAACAGAGAACCGTCCCTGGATTTTTCTCCCCAATCCATTTTCCATCCAATTCTCTTCCAATCACTTCCAAACGACATAAAATCAACCCAGAATATCAAAGAACACTTCTAATCACCATCCATCGCCTCCTTGGGCCATTGATCATCCAAATAGGTAAAACCCATCCATCATGGCCATTAATTCCATGAACATAGCTCAAACAGATAGAAATACAGAATATACATCAACAATTGAAATGAATTAATCAGAAACAAAGGGAAGAAGCATGCATTCCACGAAATCCAGTATAGGGTACTTGCCTTTTGGATTAGCAGGTAGTAGGGAGAGAAGAAATGGAAGAGAGAATCCAATATAAGAAGAAGATGAACCAAAGTAGCTGCAGCTCTTACTAATCCTCCCAGCACAACAGTAGCTCACAATAGAGAGAAATGAGAGAGGAAGAGGAGAGAAATGAGGGAGAGGAGAAAAGAGAATTGCAATGAACAGTGGTGGCTGGGTTTAGTTTAGGGTTTGGGGATATGTGCCCATTTATAGGTTAAGGGAAGAGATTAAGGACAGTAATACCCTTTAGGGTTTTATGCAATTAGGGTTAGGGTTAGGGTTATATGGGTCATTTGGTAGGAATCTTCTAGAGAGGAGCACCATTAAACACTAAACCCTCCTCTAATTAATTAAAACCACTAACTAGGCCTACCTCACACTAATTAGCCTAGGATTAACCAAAACTCCATACTAATAAAAATACTAACTCCACTAATCTAATCTAACTACAAGCTAGAAGAATCTAACTAATCACCCTAATTAACCCCTAATTAGCCCAAATTAAATAGTAATTAGCAATAATTAGTAATAATCAATAATTAGTATAAATTAGTATTAATTAGCCTATAAAATAGTAATTAGAGGGCCCACAAAGGGTGGGGCCTCACACACGAGATAGGTCGTTACTGACCAGCTTTGATACACATATAGCTGGGCATATTTGGAGTGGAGAGGTGTGTTTCGTTTGTTTCATATGAACTTTGATTGATTGATTAAGTTGTGAATTTATTCGATAATGATGTATCAATTGTTGACTGCAGGATCGAGGACCATTGAAGTGTCTAAGCCATGGTCAAAAAGTGTCATTGTGGCAATGGCAATTGAATGGGTCTGATAGGTTCAGGCGATGGATGTCCAGGTCCAGTTTGGCTCCCTTAGTGACTACATCATACCGCAGTGTCAATAAGATTATTGTATCGGGTTTTGTGGAAAGGTGGCAACCTGAGACTAATACCTTTCACATGTCATTTGGTGAGATGACCATCACTTTAGATGATGTTGCATCCATCATAGGCATCCCAGTGACGGGGCGGACTGTCTCGTACAATGATAGAATGTCATATGAGGAAGCTCAAGCACTCCTTGTTGATGCACTAGGAGTAGAAGCCATAGAGGCACATGATGAGATGATCCAGGTGCGGGGCCAATCTGTTAGATTGGAGTGGCTACGGGAAAGGTTTGGTGGAATGTCTGACGATGATGGAGAGGAGATGGTTGACTGTGCAGTCAGAGCTTACCTTCTGTACTTACTGGGATGTACGTTGTTCACAGACAAGAGTGGCACAAGGGTGCCGATCATATATCTTACACATCTGGTGGATTTGGATAACGTACGTTCATATGCATGGGGTACTGCTGCACTGGCATATTTATACAGGCAATTGGGGTTAGCAACCAGGCGTGAAGTTAAACAAATTGCCGGTTACCTGACTCTATTTGAAGCTTGGGTGTACGAGCACTTCGAATGTTTGGCTCCAACTCCAAACATTCACTATCAGCCCTCCCACCTCCAGGTCCATCGATGGGTCTCTCGTAGGGAGTCTGCGCCTTTACAGGATTACGAGAGAGACTTGATTCCATGAGCACTGACTTGGTAATTACGCAAAGTTTCTTACTCATTTTTTATCACATGATGTTATTATTCTGTATTATGTATTTTCATATCTTATACTTGGATTCACTATTTTCAGGTCACTTGGGACCCATATCGTGATGTTAGGCGCTTTCACCCATTCAACGAGGTTGCATACTACTGTGGATGCATCAAGTGCATGGATGTTGTTGAGCCTTATCATCCGGATAGGGTGCTCAGACAGTTTGGGAGAGTACAAACTATTCCTCCACCGCCATTAGCCTCCATTCGCGCTACGCGAGGTCCGACTGCCCGTGACTACCATATCACGTATCAATACATGAATCAGATTTGGGAGGGATGGCCTAATCACCTACTGTCTGCATTGAACCGTAGTCAACCGGTAAGGCGTCCTGCAGAATGTGTTCCCGGGTATATGGATTGGTACAGACAAGTCTCATGGAGGATATTACAAAACCCAAATCATGACTCTAATTTTGCGCCCGGACCCGACGAAACACAGTCAAGCAATGCGGTGGACTATGAGCATCGTAATTCGGATGCACTATTCATTCTTGATGAAGTCATGGAAAGGGGTGAGGACCATTGGGTTGAAGATCCACGGGGACTATATACCCATGTGAATCAGGTTGCCCACGTTTTACGGGGAATGTCCATTGTCGATGCTCAACGAACCATTCGACATCCGCACATGAGTTCACAGAGTTACACCCGCAGCAGGTCAACAAGGGGAATGAACAACTGAAATTATGAAGAAGTTTGACTAACAAAAACCAATGCTTGTAGTCATTTTTTTATTATTTTTATAATTTGGATGGTTATTATAAGACTTGGAAAATCTTTTAAGTTGTCTTTTATTTGGAAAGTGGTTGTACTTTATTAATTAATTCAAATGGTATTTTGTTTACTTTACCTTTGATTTTATGTTTGGAATATGCTTGAATTGTTACAGATGTAGAACCATATATCTTCAATGAAAATCTTCGAAATGGACGAACTGAACATGTATTGGGAGTACAGTTAATGTTCGGAAACACAGTGCCGAACCAAACCAGTCTGTTCGGAAACACAGTGCCGAACCAACCCATTCTGTTCGGAAACACAGTACCGAACAAAACCATTCTGTTCGGCACTGTGTTTCCGAACATTAACTGTAACCATTCTGTTCGTCTTTAAAAACCTGTCTGTATTCGGCCGGCAAAACCAATGCATCCTAGTAGTTTTAAAATTTCTTCATACATCAAAGCATTCATTAAATACAATAAAAAGAAATTACTAAAACACATTCCAAACTCCATCAAATGTTTAAAAATAGTTATTACATGCAACATAAAGTCTCACATACACCATGTAGTTCTATTCAATCCAAATCAATTGTCTCACATGTTGATACATCTGGAGTTACAAGCTCTTTGAATTGTACAATCCGATCTCTGTATGGAGTCTCCCAACCATTCGCACAAGAGTGATGAAATTGTCTCCACTTATTTGAATTGGGCGGAATTGGATGACCAGGTACTAAGAATAATTGAACAAAATGATTCTGATTAACAAAACCTATTGTTCGCTTGTTTCGAGAAGGTGTCGGCACTGGCACAGACCGCAATGGGAGGAAAGTCAGACACTGTTCTATGCTCAAGTGGTATAACACCAAATTATAACGAGACGCTATGAGGTGCCCCATGTCAGGCATAGTCATCCAATTGTCCATCGATGGGTTGTCATCATAGTATGATAATGCTTCCACCAATTCCTCAACTCTGTTCTCCACCGCATATAATTGTTTGTAGTGGTCTACATGTGCAAGCAACTCTTGTAATAAATCTCTCCTAACTTGTCTCCATTCGTCCTCGGCTAGTCCAACCAAACCAGCGATGGCTCTGAATCCACAGTTACCATCAGCTGCGACGTCCTTTACATGTCGAATGTAAGGCCTCAACCCCACGGGAAATGAGAGAACATAATTATTAATGCTCCTTGACCTCGTACGAATCGCACTAATCTTTTCTCTTCTCTTTGGTTTGCATTCTAACCGTCCTTTATCTTTAACTTCTGTCATTGCAACTGAATTAGGAGAGTAGCTATCATGTGCAGACGATACCAACTCAAATGCGCTTGGATCTCGTCGGGTTGAGGTGTCAACTTTCATACTTGGTCTACCTCTTGTTCTTGATTTTACTTCAGGTTCTATCAAATGAGTACTTTCTGGTTTTGATAGTTCTCGTATCTTCTTTAGAAGTTGCAGTTTTCTTGTGGAATCATATTCATTGAACCGTTTTTCCAGTAACTGCAAATCTTCCTTACAATCCAGGCCCATAGAAGAACTTGTTGACGGGGTAGTAGGCAACATATCAAGCTTACACCAATGCGGATGTATGCAACTTAGAGGAATAGGCCGCCCTTGACTTATATATTCTGCAATCTCATGCGCACAGGGTAATCCATGTGTGCGTCGAATAACACAACCACAAACACTGGCGTCAATTCCAACTACGTTGGCTCTCTTGGTTTCTGTTAAGATTTTCTCAAGTGCATTCTTAGAGACATTACCGCGAAGCTCTTTGTATTCGGCCGGCTTGAAATTATGTTGCACAATTGTCTTACTTTTCTCAAATGAAGCTTTGATACCGATATGCTGCAACTCTAGCAAATTGTGGATTTTAGTCCAAACCGCTTCAAAATTTCCTTGACTTGATCCCAGCTGCCTCTTAAGCTGTGCATGTGAACTCTCGGCCCTGCATATGATTGTTAAGAGGTGAGACATAGTAATTAATAGGCATAAATCAAATAGAAGGTATTTTTTTTAAAGTACCTGTTCGAAGTAGTATTTCCAAAATGGATACTATTGTCTGTCCATGCAGAAACAAATCTCTCCTTGTAATGATCTAACCATCAGGATACGTACTGAATTCTTGATTTAGCTTACGTAGTTGTTCACCAAACTCCTCTTCTGTTGATGAAGACACTAACATATTCCAGCTCATAATAAACCTGTTCCATTTCTCTTTAGTTTCAAACAACTTTTTGCATCTCGCCAATACGTTTCTATTAATATGCCATTTGCATAATAAATGAGTTGCACTCGGGAATACTCTGTTAATGGCGTTCATGAGTGACAGTTCTCTGTCCGTCACAATGACATCGGGAAGAATACCATCACCAATAATTTCCCGCAATACACCCAATGCCCATGCATAATTATCTTCGCGTTCTGCATGAAGGTATGCAAAGCATACAAAAAAAGTCATGTTTGTGGATGTGACTCCAACAACCTCCAATAGAGGCATGCGATAACGATTGGTCTTGTAAGTACAGTCCATTATCAAAACATGTGGAAATGCACGTAATAAATCTAAACTGCTTGGGTGCGTCCAAATCAAGTCAGTTACAGTATCGCTGTCCTCACAAGTCTTATGCCATTCAATGTAATTATGCTCTGTTAGCTTCCCAAGCAGTTGTTGCATCTGACTTCTTCCACCCCGATCATTAACTTTATATCTGTAGCGTGCATTGTATATTGTCTTCATTGTGGTTACGTTTAATTCACTTCTTTGTTTCAACGTAACCAAAATCTCTTTTGGTCTAACCATGCTCTTGGACATATCAACCAGCAACTGAGTTTCCTCCTTTGATAATCTGCCTGCAAAAGAATGCCCCTCTAAATGTTCTGCTACCGAATGATTGTGCACGCCACATGTGACCTCCAACATCCAATCATCATTTGAGTCTAACTTTATGCCCTTTAATGCGAAAGGGCATCCACATTTTTTTGAACCGGTTTGTTTGACCCTTTTTCGCTTTTGGCCCTCTTCATGCTTATATTGTCCACTTCTCTCGCATGCAAGGAGTACTCTAGGTTTGACACCTATCCGAGCAGCATTTGAAACCTTTATCACAATGACAAACCCGTTTTCCCGTCCTACACCACGAGCCCAACTGATCAACGAATCGCGACTGTGAAATATCTACAGTAAACAATTTTAATATGAATTTAGTAACAAATATTTATAATTTGAGTAATAAATTCACAATCGGACATACCTCTTGAGTTATAAACTCACTGGTATAATCCATGACAAACTCCAATCCAACCTGACTTTCCTGCGTAGGGGCCTACAAAAAATACATAATAATATGTCAATGTTCGGTATGAAACATCCGAACATATGAAGTGTTCGGAATTTCAGGACTGAACAAAAGCCATTTGTTCGGACATTAAAGTCTGAACAAAAACCATTTGTTCGGACTTTAAGCCATATGTTCGGACCTGAAAGTCCGTACATATCGAGAACCTGCAACTCGTTCCAGGTGAGAAAAAAATTAAAAAAAGAGGTAAAATAAATAAAAAAACACAAACAAACAAAGGAACTGACCTTTCCAATACTACTTTGGTTTAAAGTTACAATTTGATTGTTGTTTTCTTCCTTCATTGCACTAGAAAGTAGATGAATGTAAGTGAAGATTAGTAGAAAAGTGGATGGAGGAAGTAGAGAGTGAGAAGTAGAAAGTAAATGGCTTGAATAGGAGAAGAAAATGGAGGAATGTGAGTGAAGATGAGTTGCCTAAGAAAGGTGGAGGAAGTGAAGAATGAGATGAGTGAGAGAGGAAGAAGCCTGTGTGTGAAAAGAAAATAGGTTTTGAGTTTTTATTGGACTATGTCTATTTTGGTCATTTCATGAAGGGGCATGAATGTAATAAAAAAAACAAGTTTCCTTGTGTGGGAAAAGCTAAATTCGTTGTGCCAATAGCAAGCCCCTTAAAAGGAAATGGAGGCGGGAAAAAGGGTTCGGGTTTGTGTTAAATTACATTTGTGCCATTGGAGCGTGCGGAGAGCACGTAGGGTAGTAGGGTAGTTAATCTACGTGGCTAGGAATATAAATGGTCCCGATACTTCGATTACATGAAATTCTGACTCGTTAAAAAGTGAGTCTAGATCCTTATTTAGACCCCGATAAATAAACGGGTCCGGGTCCGGTTCCACCTTGGTTCGGATCCGTGGACCCGAGACCCGATATATTACCTCAATTTTCGAAGATCTCTCATAAAAATCATATTTTTCTTAATGTCATTCTCTATTTAGACCTGAACCCGAATTCAGACCCATCCCATATATGGTTTTGGTTCCTGCTCCAAAGCAAAAAAACTTGTTCCGAGTCCGGATCTAATTCCACATTCTCCTTAACGGTTCCGGTTCCGGATCCACTATGGATCCAGACCGGAACCGATCTGTTTACAATCCTAACCGTGGCCCCACCTGTTAAAAATTTCAACGGCTTAAAATGAATATTTCCTCGTCAGTGGTACGGGTTCCTATTGTGCTTTTCTCCGTAAATTCCTCAAAATTTAAATAGGAGTGTGAGCTTATAATGGAGTCAGTCTTCTTCTACATCTGAACGGCTCAAAATGACATATAATTTTGATGGAAGGGCAAATTTCACTCGAGATTTAGATAGGCCCAATAATCACATTAGTCACTCTAATAAAATAAAAGAGTTCCTAATGTTATCAGGCCTATTTTAACTCTCATGAAACTTTCATCCACACTTGAATTGAATTGATGGATATTAAATCAAAGATCATCTTATGCATGCTTATGGGGTTGATTTTTTTTATTTTTATTTTTGGAACCCCATCCCCACTAAGAAGTAGGCATCCAAGTGGGCCCACCTGTTGGACGGCAGATAGAGAAGTGTGAACATTCCCCACTCAATTCTAATCTTCAGTTTTGAATTTTGATCCCTCCACACCTGGCCCCTGACTTGTCATGAAACTTTGTCTCCTCCTTCAAATTAGGAATTTTCCAAGGTCTGGGCAAAAAAGATCCTGGAAAGGACCACAGAAGAGGACCCGAATGTTCCAGAATTTAACAAAGGTGCCGTTGCAGTGGTCCAAACTACTACTACTGACACGTGGCGAGCAATCTGCCTACAATTGTATTTCAGGTTTCTCAATTTCCTCTTCCTCCCTGATTCAGCCAGCAACTCTATATTAGGTGGGTTATGATGATATTTTATTTTTAATTCTTTGATATGAAATTTTTTTGACAGGAAAAATGGAGTTTCGTTGTATTTTAGTGGATAAAAGTGGTTGTTTTTTTATATTTTTTTAAAAAAATAAAGAAAGTTTCGAATTAAAGTGTTTTTTACATGACATCTTGTCTGCAAAATTGAGGCAAACTTAACTCCTAGGGCCCCTGGGACCCACGGGAATTTCAACCTAAGAGCATAGAGTTTTTGACTTGAGCCTTTGATTGTCCTATAAATAATGTAATGTTGGATTGATTGTTTGATGAAAAACATAATAATAATGAATATGCAAAATAGTATTAATCACATATTTACTCAAATCGCCAACCCAACATGAAAGAAACTCCAGAAGTCCTAAAATTTTAAGATTGTCTGTATAGCTTTTCTTTTCTCTTTTTTTTCTTTTTTTTTTTTCTCCTATCGGAAGGTTTTCAACCCCTCTTGGGGGTCGATACCAAGACCTCTAGCTCCGAAAGAGGGAAGAACCGTGGTCCTGACCACTCGGCCAACCCCTTAGGATTAATTGTATGTATAGCTTGAGGGCATTTATTTTGAACCCTTTGAATTTACTGTGGAGAGAGTTTCACTTTCTTTGAACTTGGTATTTCTCTAGGTTAAAGCATCAGAGGATCCGGTAGTCAGATGCTTCATGAACATCCAGACTGCTTGTGGAACAATCTCCCTCCTACACACAAGTCCCAAATCGCAGCACTGCACATTATGTTTTATCCCCACCTTCAGTTTAGGACGGTCCCACTTTGTACACAGCAGGGATTCAGTCTCTGTTTTGCTGCATTCTCTACTGTTGTAATAAAAACAGTATAAACACAACTTTTTCACTGGACATTTCTGATGACATTCCAGATATGATATGGGTACCTGCATATTGTCCTTGCATTGCATACAATGAATTTATGACTTATGAGAAGGAGAAACATGAGATGACTCAGTGGAAAGGGACATCTCATCTCACAGAGACACCCAAGATTTTATCTCTGGGTAGCTAGGTATCTTCAAAAGTTCTATACCACTGCCCCAAGTCCCAACTTAGGGGGTTAAAAGGGCCAAGGAGAAGAAAACTGCAAAACTGAAGGACTGAGATACAGACAAGACAGACAACAGAATAGAATTCATAGGCCAAATATCCTCCTACAAGAACGTCCGCATGTCAAAGATGTAAGGAAAGCATATTCCTCTCTGACTACTGATACTTATAATTGAGATTCTAGCAATAACTTGGTTAAGTTAGGTGCCAAGAATTTGTCACGTTTACATGGGCATGCTGGTGATACCCATAGACCCCACAAAATACAATGGGTGGTTGAGAACAATCCAACTACCAAAAACCAAATTTGTCTGGCTAAGGCAATTATTGTTTGGCTTTACTTTTCAGTAAATGGCTCAACCAAGCGGCCCAGGCCTTCCTCTTGTATTTAATGTATCCAATAAGCCACATAAGCTGCCAAATTTTATGAGATAAAACCAAACTTGGTGACCTAACACTTGCCAAGTTATGCTAGCACATACGATCAGGATAACCTTACAACTGTGTCTCATCTTTCCAACCACTGATAAAAGTATCCAGCAATTAATCATTTAATGAACATTTTTTGTGAAATGGATCCAAGCAAATAATGGCACAATACATGAGCGTTATTCATTCCAAAATTGGATTAGAAAATACCTGCTATTCATCACTACAAACACAGAAATAAAGCTTGGGAAACCTCACATCACAAACCCTTCTCAAGCATAGCACGGACTCTTGTCGGGAGCCCATAAAGCCGAATAAATCCTGCAGCGTCTGCCTGGTTATAAATCTGACCACTCTCAAATGAAGAGATATCTTGTCTGTACAAACTGTACTTGCTTTCCCGACCCACGACGGTGGCAGACCCTTTGTACAGTTTGAGAGTCACAGTTCCCGTTGTGGTCTTTGTAATTGACTTCATGAATTCATCCATGGCCTCGCGAAGAGGATCAAACCACAGGCCCGCATAAACAAGCTCAGCATATCTTAGAGCGAGTGAGTCCTTGACTTGCATCGTCTCACGGTCAAGGGTTAGAGACTCGAGTTCACGGGCTGCAGTGAAAAGGAGAGTCCCACCAGGAGTTTCATAGACACCACGACTTTTCATTCCAACAAGCCGATTTTCAACCATGTCAATGCGGCCAATTGCATGCCTCCCTCCAATTTCATTGAGCTCAGAAAGAAGTGATGCTGGAGATAACTCCTTCCCATTGACAGATACAGGGAGGCCTTCAACTAGTCCAATCTTTATGTATCTGCATGATGTGCGTGGGAAAAAGAAAATCAATTTAATTATAATAGTAAGGGCTAGAAAAATTCAGTGTGTATAAACAAATGTTCCAAGCTCGCAAGTGATAAATGTAAATATTTTGTTATATGCCATATTGCCATTATGCCACTAGAAAAAGGATAACCACATGCTCTACTAAAAAAATAACCAAAATAATTACAAATCTACATGATCAAATATCTCATGAAAAAAATCCCCAAATATAGATAATAAACTAATCTATTTTTTGTGATAACTCAGAAACTCTTATCATGCTGAAACTATTCCATCAACCGCAGAAATGGCTTTGATGTTTTTTTAAAAATTAATATAATTAAACAAAATCCTACATTTATGAGAAACTCGGTAGTATTTAGTAAATTTCTTACAATGGATCTCATGTTGTAAATTCCCAACTGCATAGCTCAAGGGAAGAACAGAAAAAAGAGCTCATTTTACCATCAGAAATTTGGGATAGCATAATTATGAAGGATAAAAACAAGCCCACAATATGAACAAATACTCTAGGATAGCAATATTACCAACATTTATTACAATTAGAAACTGTTGAGGAAGCAGGAGTTAGAGACTCGGTACAAAATGCCAAGGCAACATATCTTAACAATTCATCCAGAATGGTCAACCATAGAATGTAGCCACTCAGATCAAAAGATCTCAACCATCCAATTTGAATGTAAAATATTGGTCATTTCTAATTATTATCAACTATCCACTTGCAAGTAACTGACCAGACTGCTAGGATAAGTCAGTCATTATAGTCAATTCACAATGGGAAATATCAGATGACTGGCCCAAACTAAGTCTGTCATATCCTATGATTACCCAGATGCAGGATAAATACGGGAGAGGCACGCCATGGATACAGCCGGGTCATGGTTTTTACACACAAAAAAAAAAAAAATGATCAGATGCAATAAGATATGTTGCTATTTTGAAGCATTCATGTAACATAGGTCAAATCATGACCAGTGCATGAAGGAAAGGAGGCAACTTACTCTGGTGTATTAGGAGCATCTTTTGGGTCGACAGTCATCATGAACATATCCTCACTGGGTTCATGTGCAGGGTCCTCCAGAATGTCACCCTTTGATGTCAAAAGATAAAACAAAGCATAATTTAGCTTCAATTCTCAGAGGGAAAAGCCTATTAACTTATTGATAGTTGTGGCATTTTACCATTGCAAAAATCAGTCAACTTCAATCTATTTGCAAGTATCTTGAGGGTGAACTTGGTTGGATCAATCAAATGAAAATTTAAAATGGGATCATCAATGTCCACGATAAACTATCATAACAATTTCAAGAAAAAACTAACAAAGAACCACCATCATACCAATTACACATATTCAACATATTAAGTTCATTTGACTGCTCTGAGGACTTCGGTCAACTTTCTGTGAAGTCATATATAGTTTTTATACCATTTGAGGTGATATGTAGTTTCAAAAGGATCAGATTTTCAAACTTTCATGACATACCATGATAAAATCAGAAACATTGTGCTCATTTGGAGGGATGTTGCCGCTCCTTGATAAGGGATCTTTCTCTCCCCTTTTTGTCTTAGAGCCCTTGCAGCCCCTCTTTACTCTGTGGTTTGTTTTGTGGCTCTTTTTGGATGGCGGCTGTCTTTTTGTGGGGTTTCCCCCAGCTGCTTCTAAGTAAAAAAAAATATATATATATATATATATATTGTAAAGCCTCTTCTTTTAATACAAGTTATCATTTTAAAAAAGAAAAAAAGTACACAGTTAATATTCACAACTCTTGATTCTAGTTGTTGGATTTGGCTCATGATAGATAGGAATGGAGAAAGGCTTTGATGATGATGATCAC
Organism: Cinnamomum chago; assembly: GCA_038049695.1. Taxonomy (NCBI): domain Eukaryota; kingdom Viridiplantae; phylum Streptophyta; class Magnoliopsida; order Laurales; family Lauraceae; genus Cinnamomum; species Cinnamomum chago. The sequence goes on along the minus strand of CP142462.1, from coordinate 18,927,554 downwards.
GATCAAGATGACGATGACGACAACGATAATGGTGGTGGTGGTGGTGATGAAGACTATGAGGACTTCTTTGCTTTAAAAAAATGGAGTTGATATTATTCCCATCCAAGAGGACTTTATTCTGCACACAACATCCTGACTCCTGAGTGTCAGGGACATAATTATAATAAAATCATGTTATACCCCAAATAGAATTATGCCGAAGATGTTAAAAGTTTAAAACGATAATGGAAAAAAGAAAGCAAACTAATTTAGGAAACTATCATCAGGGTTTGAAAACCCTGACTCAGCCCCCGACTCGGCTATGGTTGGATTGAGTCAGGTCCTAAATTTTGTTTCTTTTTTTTTTTTAAATAAAAGCTAACTTTTGTCTATGTAAAGTTAAAAGCAATGATGCCCAAATACGGATTTGGATACGGACACTGATATAGGGATCAAGGATACAACTCCTCACTTTTGAAAATCTAAGACACAGATACGGATACGGGTGTCCTAATTTTTTCTTTAGATCGCTTTTGAATCAATGAAATCATCATTGTTTTCGTCCCTTTCTAGCATTTTTTATTATGAGAAGAAAAAATACGAAATGAACTATATGCAATAAAGGACTTTATAAGTAGGATATGTTAAACTTGTTCCCCATAAGGTATTGGTGCAGAATCAGGTACCACTACAAGTGTCGTATCGGTTCGATACGGATACGTTCGGCTTGTACAAGTAGCCGGATATCAAAGGTTAAAAGAGACAGAAAGACGAAGGGAAGAGATTGAAAGATAGAGAATGGGAACTAAAAAGAAAAAAAGAAAAGGAGCAGTGCAGAGAAGTTGGTCCTACCGTCGTCCTTTTCTACATGATCTATGGCATCTCCGCCATTCTCTCCATTGTCTTCACCATCATCCTTTTCTTCTTTTCTCTAAGAAGGGCGTCGAGGAGAGGAGATTGAAGGAGGGGAGTTTTAAGGGAGAATGGGAAAAAAGGGATTTTGGGGTCAATTGTTTGCACATGCATGATGGTTACGCATCATCACATTTGTTTGCATTCATTTATGCTTGTGATGTGTAAAGGACATGTAAAAATGGTGCGAGTTATGCCATTTTCAGCCTCTCATTTAAATGGGTGGCAATGCACATGCGTCGTGGTTACACATCACCACATTTGTTTGAGCTCATTTATGCTTGTGATCAAGGATAAAAAAAAAGCGGCAGCTACGCTACGGGAGTAGCGGCACTGCCTGCTACGCTATTTGGAAATTATCGCCGTTCGCAACTCCGCCACGATGCCGATAAATATATGTATCAGCCGCTACACCAGTTAGGAGGGATACAATAAACAGTAAAATCCCAATTTTGAAAATAATAATAATAAAAAAAAAAAACATAATCCCTTGTTTGCTTTCAGGTGAAAAAAAAAATGAAAATAAGAAGACAGCGGAGGAGGAGGAGGAGGAGGAGAAGGGAGGAGGGGAGTACCTGCGTGCTGCCTTGGTCGTCATCGCCAAGCTCGTCGCTGTGTGTTGACATCGCCAAAAATGTGTTGCGCCTTCTCATCGACCTGTGCACGCCGGCGTTGGTTGCTCCCCCTCTCCTTCTCCTACTCCTCTTGCTCCTCCTCCATTTTTTTTCTCCCTCCTCTTTCCCTCTAGTGTTTTTCTCTGTGAAGCAACGAAAATGGGTTTGGACTTTGTAGCCTCTTTAAGAGGCGTCCTTTCCTTTCACTTTCACTGAAGCAACATGGTGGGCCATACTTTTCTCTTTTTTCTTTTAACTTAAAGCCCTTAAAAAGATTGTTTGGTGGGCTACACAATCAGGTCCACCTACTAAAAAAAAAGTCCAGACTGGTGGGCTGCACAATGAGTTCTGCCTATTAAATTTTAAAAAAAAATAATTAAAAGTCACATCATATGTCTATCTATGATTTTAGATTAGTTGAAAATTGATCCTAGCCAAACTTCATTCTAATAGAAAATAGGCCCATACTCATTTTAATCAGGAATAGGCCTACCAAAATTTTACTCTAATAGAAAATTGACCCTAGCCAATTTCACTCTAATAGAAAATTGATCCTAGCCAATTTCACTCTAATAGAAAATTGAGCCTAGCCAACTTTCACTCTAATAGAAATTAGGCCCTTCTCATTTTAATCAGGAATAGGCCTAGCCAAATTTCACTCTAATAGAAAATAGGCCATTTTCATTTTAATTGGGTATAGGCCTAGCCAAATTTCACTCTAATTAGAAATAGGTAAATAGGGCTCAATCAAATTTCACTCTAATTAGAAATATAGAAACGGCATGAATACATGTGAAGAAAAACTAATCATTACTATTATTTTCTATTTATACAACGATACAGGACCTCATATATTGAGGGCATTGCTACGCCCCCTTTTCTTACTTACTTTTGCAAAAAAAAAACATATTTTCTTTCATTTTACCTTTTTCTGGATTTTTTTCTGATTTTTTTGGTAATTTTTTCAAATCGCACCGCTACGCCACTATATAGCCCCGCTACGCTACTTAGCACTCACTTCGTAGCGGTTTGGCGGCGGGGCGTAGCTATTTTCATCATTGCTTGTGATGCATAAAGGTGGTATGAAAATGGTGTAAATTAGGCAATTTTCTGCCACTCATTTACATGCCTAAATAGGTGGTAAAATGTTACATATGCAACTACAGCTAGACAGTGGTACTAGTTGGGATGTGTAGCATGGTTGTGGGTTGAAACCCCATCAACCACACTTTTTTCACTTTTGTGGGACCCAAATATGATCCAAACCATCGCATCTTCTGTATATGGCTAATAAACCCCGAGACAGTTAATTTCATATCTTAAATCTTCGCAGATTTTGAGATTGGGAAAAAGTCCAAAAAGTCCCAACCAGTGATCTAATTTCTGCATTGTTGTGGAGCCCCAATTCATGATCCAAACTGTTGAATATTTTTGTATTAATGGTAAACATCAAGACATTTATTTTCCTATAATTCTTCATGCATTTTAAGAAATTTGTGAGAAGTATGCGAAAAACCCAAATATATCGAAAACCGCTGGATGTACTTATTTACTCGTGAAATGGCGACTCTGACAAACATGGCAATGTAGTTCACATGTGAAACATTTGCATACACAAAACCCATATTCCTATCACGTGTAATTGGCAAATGACTCCTTAGGATTTGGGGTCTTGATGGGTGTGAAATTTAGAGTTTTAAAGTGTGTGGATTCGGGGTTTTGAAAAGGACTTGGGATGAGATAAAAAGAAGATGAAAAAGAAGAGGAAGAGGGAGAAAAAAAAGAAGACGACGACGACTCAGCCAAGTCGCGTAGGATCTAACTCGGTCATGGGCCGAGTTTTGAAAACAGCGACTATCATGTATAAAAACAGGCTGAGTTTTGAAAACACCGACTATCATACATAAAAACAGACAATACAAGTAGCATATTGCATGTTAGTAGTTCTGTGAAAAAGGTACCTCATGGCTAAGGTGCCATAGATTCCTGTCTCTGCTGTAAATAGATTTCTTTGTCACTGGAACAGGAACATTGTGTTTCTTTGCATATTCAATGGCATCTTCCCGCCCTTTAATCTCCCATTCTCTCCATGGAGCCACAACATTGAGCTCAGGATTTAAAGCAAAGAAAGTCAACTCAAATCGTACCTACAAATTGAAAGTTTTATACCGAACTCAAGTCAAAGAAGAATTACCATGGTTAAATATAATCCCTTGAAAGCAGACACTAATATACCTGATCGTTTCCCTTTCCCGTGCATCCATGTGAAACTGCATCTGCTCCCACTTCTTGTGCAACATCGACCATTGCCTGAACAACAGACCAGCATGGCATACTTTCAATAGGCCTCCTTAGATGAAACATGAGATAGCACCAGAAACAATTGTAAAGCATATTCAACAAAAAAAGGAGAAGGTAAAAGACAACTCTATAAGCTACAACAATTTCTCTAAACATCTGCATTCCTCATGACCATGATACCTACTTCCCCACCACCACAACAACAGCATCATCATAAACCTAGACACCAAAAAAGAAAGGGGGGAAAAAACAAAACCACCCCTGTATACTTCATCAGAACAAAATCTTGTTTTCCGAATATTTAGCAGTGTCCAGCACCTTAAAATTGTTGAATATGTGCTTAAAAACTTGCAACAATATTAATAGCAAGCTATCATCCTTTAGTAGAAGCTAATTCATCCGGCCTTCTTACGGATTCTAGCTTCAGTATCTCTTAAAAGTTCAATATGGGAACATGATTTCCGAGTTTATCAAGCAGCTCAATGTTAAATTTGCATAAAACAAACAATTAACTCAAGGAAAGATTATGAAGAGATGATAATAAAAATAAAACAGAAGAGGAAATTTTTAAGGAAATTCAAAAGCAACTGCAACACAATCGCAACTACCAAGTTGTACACTATCTTATTTTTATATTCTTTTCATTATTTACAAAATGAAAATGATACTACGGCATAAGAGCTATGGTGGAAACAAACTCCATGTAAAGTATAAGCTACCGACGCCAAGAATGTTATTAAGTGTTTTGGAGACAAGGAAAAAGTTGACCATCTTCTGATCCTTTATAAATTGCAACTGTAGTGTTGTTGACCTTCTTTAAGCTGCGTAGGTTAAGTTATGCTGAGATCTTTGAAAGGCATTATAAAAGCTTGGCACTGGGGAGTTTTTGTCTAGAGAAGAGATACTATTCAGTAGCAGTTTCATACCATTTTCTGCTCATTTTCACAGACAAATGTTTATCTTTTTTAATTGCTAGCACAAGATTTTATTTAAAAGAGAAGATGGGTGCAGAAAGTAACGGTCACAAAGAAATAATAGCGCTTCGAGAAAAAGACAAAAAACTAAAAGAGTTTGACTGGGTGTATGGTGTAGCGTTTAAAAGGTAAGGACTGTGCTAGGTTGGACTCTTTTCATTCAAGGAAATTCAACAGGTTTCTCATTTGGGCGCTATTTCAATTTTCTTTGCAGTAAGATGATGTGAATGTTAGATGGCCTGCCTGCAAGGTAAATGGAAGCTGAATTTCAAGGGAAGTGATGAGAGACATGAAATTAGGGGTCTAGATTGAAACCAGAAAACCTGAGGATCCTAAATTTTTCTATTCCTCTTATGCAAGGAGGTTCAAATGAAACAAAAGTGTATGCCCTGCTCACAAGATGTAGAGAATTGTCAAAATGAGTGAATCAAGTGCCATAACCAATGGTGACTCGTTATGTTCTATTGTGAACAAGTTCAACACATGACTATCCTTGGAAAATAGGGGTTGGATAGAGGAAATTTCATCTTAGAACTAATGTAGACATAGATGATTTTCCTGTCAACATGGCATGTGCTCGACAAATGGTTATGGAAACCAGTTCGTGAAATAGAGACTTTTCAGGGCCTCGTTTATCATCTAATGTTTAACAGGTTCCAGGTAGCTAGTTTTTAGCACAGTTGTTGTATCCTTTTATAATTTAGAAGAATAAATATTATTGCCCTACATAAATTTTGTGAGTGTCTTAAACAAGTTGACGAGCTCTATTGCATATAACTTGTATGGCCTACATACTTACATGGATGATTTTAAAAATCAGCCAAGTGCACGTCCCCCAAACAAATCGAGTACTTCCTCAATACACATTCGACCTAAATCTATTATAATTTGGAATGGGGTTTCAACTTTCAAGAGGCAACAAGGATTCACTAGATGATGTGATGCTAAAGGTAAGAAGGATTGTCAACAAAATTAAGATGTATACCATTTGGACTAGCATCGCTGTTCAAAATATTTATTACAATTTCATGTGTTGCCAGAAAATGTGAGTTAGATTGCCCCACTTGCAAGGTAAACAGAAGCTGAGTTTTGATGGGCACTGTGACTTAGGATCTGTTAACGGGCTTAGTACAAGAGCATTGTGATGACCATCCACATGATATTGTCCACTTTGATCGAAGTCTCATGGCTTTAAAATGTGTCATGTGGCATTAAGGCCATGCCACACATATATTCCCAGGGTCAACACTTGGATGCTTCCGATGTGAGACTTAGTGTAGTCCAAAGCCCTGTGGGAGACGAGCAAGGACTACACTAAGTTCCACATCAGAAACATCCAAGTCCTAACCCTGAGCATATATGTGTGGCCTAGTCTTAACTCCACATGATACGTTTTAAAGCCGTGAGACTTCGATCAAAGCGAACAATATCATGTGGATAGTGGGTTCAGGTCATCACAGAATGGTATCAGAGCCAAAGATGGCACTGTTTTAGGCATAGTTGTCAAGTTCGTTCCGTTCCGGCCTGAATGGAATGGCCCCCTAAAAGTTTCCGGTCCATTCCGGTTCCAATTCCGGACAAATCCCACCCTATTCCGGCCAAAGGTATAATACTTCCATTCATATGTAGTGAAAACTAGAAGATGGTCAATTATAGAGTGTACTTTAATTTAAGTGATGTGATGTGAGTATGCATTTTTAGTATTATTTTAGCATTCAACTATTTTTTTCAATTGTAAGCATTCTTCTATATTTTGTTTAATTTTTCAATCGCATCTTTTCCGAAACAAAATACCGGAATTGACTGGAATGCCGAAACGTTCCACTACAGGATCAAACTAGAATGGAATTGACAACTATGCTTTCTAGTGTGGGAAATTGCTCCTCTACCTCTTAACGGGGTCTCATGTGGTGGAAAGAGGAGAGGATGAGAGGGTGTGGATGGCCTCTAAGGACGGCCGGTTCTCCGCTACTTCCTTCTTTTCGGCTTTGTCTAACTCTAGGAGGGAGAAAAGTGCAGTGAGTAGCATTTGGAAGCTCAAAGCTCCTCCCAGGATTGTTATATTTGGATGGTTGGCCTTTCAGAAAAGAATTATCACTATGGACAATCTAAAGAGGAGAGGGAGGATAGTGATTAATGGCTGCCCCATGTGTTTAAGAGACGAGGAATCAGTGGACCACCTTCTGCCGAATTGTACCACAGCTCAGTTTATATGGAGATCGGTGGTGGAGTGGTTCGATTGCTCCTAAGTTTTCACTCAATCCCTCTAGGATCTTTTCCATGCTTGGAAAGCCCCGACTGGGGCCCCTAGAGGCAAGGAATTGTGGAGACTATCTTTTCTGACAGTCTTATGGACAATTTGGAAGGAGAGGAATTCCAGATGTTTTGAAGGGGTTTCAACTAGTTGAAGATGTTTGGTGGAGAAAACTAAGTTTCTAGTCGCTTTGTGGGTGTCCATCAGTCCGTTATTCAAAGATTTCTCCATAGATCAGATTATGCACCATTGGAAGGAGATTGCTTCCTATTCCGTTGGGTCAATGTAGATATGTTTAAGGGGTCTTTTTCTTTTTATTCTGTCCTGCTTGTGCTTCTTTTTGAGCAAGTCAATATTATTCTCTTGTACTGTTTACTGCTTTAATGAAAGTAACCATTTCAAAAAAAAAAAAGTGTGGGAAATTGTGAGATCCTACCTGCCTAGGCTTGCTTGTCTTGTTTGTTTGCTTAACTCCCAGGGGACTTAGGACTACACTAAGTCCCACATCGGAAACATTCAAGGCACATTTGGCAAACAGAGATTGCTTGTCTTTTTATTTCCCTAATTATTTTTAGTAGGTTTCTAATTTTATTGAAAGATTTGTAATTAGGATAGTTTCTATTGCTTTACTAGTTTGATTGGGTTTTCTTAGCCCCAAATTTGCATATCCTATTTATATGACATTGTAAAGAAGGAATTCTCATACTTTGATTAATAGAATTTGATTTGGGTTTATCCTTCGAAGGTACATCCTCGTGTTATTGTCTCTGTAGAGACCTATCATAGTGTCTGTAGACACGTGCTTTAGCACCAACATCGTGCTTCAGCACTTCCATACAAGCCCTAACCCGGTCTGCATCACTTTTAAAAAAGAAAAATAAAAACTCTCTCTCTCTCTCTCTCTCTCTCTCTCTCTCTCTCTCTCTCTCTCTCTCTCTCTCTCTGCGCACTACATCCCTGACCATAAAAGGTCCAAAACCTGGACCATATAAGAGAGAATAAGTTCTTCAACTCGGTGCCTGACTAAACTAAACAGTTTCAGCCTGTTTGGAGAATGGAAATTAACAGCTGTTGTAAATGATCACAAATATACAATAATCACACATTTTTATCAGCTTAAAAAATGAAAGGTTCATTTGAATTATGCACTATGCATATAACTTAGAAAAAATATGAAGTGACATTTTAGATTGTAACACAACAAAGAATACAGCCCAAAGTAAGCAGTAGAGAATTAGAAACAACAGCCTACCTCAAAAAGACCCCTTAAGACTCTAATGTTAATGATGATGACCTTTTTACCTTGGCAATAACAGGGCGGGCCATTGAAGTTCCCAACAAGTACTTCCTTTCATAGATTGCACCAGCTCGTAAACAAGGATAAATGTAATCTCTTACAAATTCCTCTTTCAAATCCCTTACAACCAATTGACTTGCACCACTAGCTTTTGCTTTTTCTTCCAAACCATCCATTTCTTTGATGCCCTTCAAATCATTGAGCAGTAATTAGTACAAGATGAGAAACGATCGTTGACAATTTACAACAACACCACACAAGCTAGCTAAAAAAATCAATTTATGATATAAGAGGATAGAAATGAATACACATCAGTAAGCTTGGAAAAAATCAACTTGGGATCTAAGAAGATAGAAATTAATACACATCAGTCAGTTGTTGCCAGCTTAAAAGGGTGTGAAATACAACAGACTGACAGCTAGTTACACTCATGTTTTGGGGACTCACACAACACCTCATGATAAAAAGGAGAGAGAGACAGAGACAGAGAGAGAGAGAGGGTGTTGGGAAGGACAACGTGGCTATTGCTAATGTGGATTTAGCTGTTCCCTCCTAGATTTGTCTTCTTTTTTTCGGCCTTCTGTTTTTCCTTGGCCTGTTTGGGCATTCTCAATATAGTTCTCTATTTCTCTTATGATGTAATTTGCCCTTTTAACGTATTCTCAATATAGTTCTCCTCCCATGGTCTCCTCTATGGGAGGAGACTTCAAGACATAGAGAATAGGACTTTTGGTGAAATAAACACCTTATCACTTGATCTTAGAAACTTAATGGAGTAATAAAATATTTAACTATTGGTGATTGAAGTTGATGATATGACATGCAAGAAAAGTAAAATGGCGTAAATGTCTTTTTGTGTTGATTAGATTTTTAGCATTTTCCTATCACATCTTTCCCAAATGAAATGCTGAAAAAAAATCAGAAAATCAACACAGGCTCTAAAATTGAATTGTCAACTCCTCACAAATAATAACTATAAACAAAAATATCGATGTATTCAGCAGAAAGCACATAGAGCCACCAGCATTTATATTAAATATGGAACAAAAGAAGTTTATTCCGCACCTAATGTAGTTAAAAGGGATGAATCAAAACTGATGTTATTTGAGATGGTATTGGCATACATATAAAAGACTGAAACAAAAATACCTCAATATGAAAGAAATGTAGTGCTAACTGCTAAAAGCTCAAGGAGCTAGGAGAATGAAGAAACTTTAAGGAACTCCAAATGAAGTTATCATGTGGGGGAAAACAGAACATGTTCAAGGGGGAACAGATTTAAATAGGCATAAATGGAAACATGATTTAAAATAGCAGCCAATCGTCGTGCATCAGCGACATTATCGGGCGTATCGGCCAAGGCTAATACGTTATTTAGTATTTAGTGCCACGAGGGCATATGGGCCAAGACTGGTGCATTATTCAGTATTTAGCACCACTCACAATCCCGTTTCTTCTTCAAATCGATATGGACAGTTGACTTTCCTACCGGTCGACCTGTCAAGTTCAGTTCCGCAAGCTGCTGTGTCTCGCTTACAAAAGTGAACCTTCCCTTCCCGTCGTCCGGTGCCCTCGTGGTAGTACTAGAGGGAGGGCGGTGCTCATAATGGGATATAATTGCAGCACAGATTTTCTTGCTTTCCTTTTTTTTTTTCTTGCTTCTTTCAGTCTTTTTTAATTAATCACCTGAAAATGACCTGTAACTGGTAGATCTATGTTTCCATAGATCCACGCCACAAATGGTTTGAGGGCTTTTTTTTTTTTAATTTAGAATTTTTTGGAACAAAAAAATTTCCTCAAGTTGACCATCCAAATCACATCCTAATGCATTCTAACTTCTAGGTCTATGTTTTCCATCAACCAATCCCAATGGCTTGAGGTTTTTAAAAAAATTTTTGCTATTTATTTTTGAATTTTTTTATTTTAAAAAAAAAACTTTTTCTCAAAGTAGGCCGACCAAATCACATTAAATGTATTTTAATTTGTAGATCGATGTTTCTCAAGTCTCAACAAAAAAATATATATATATATATTATTCCACTGATGAAAGACATTTTGTCAACTGTGTTTTAACTTTAAACATTACTTTCTATGCCATATGTACTGTGCAGGTATGCTAAATTGCTTATTTGGGTTTTGGATTAGAAGTGTATAATAGTGATCAAATTTTGATGACACTGTTTGATTATTAGAAGTTTATTAGTTTCCAATTTAATACCTAACCAACATGAATATACATAGATGGACAAATAGATCAATATTTTATTATATAATCATATACAGGACCTCTATGCAACGAGGGGTCCGTTACACTCCTATCTTAGTAATAAGAAAAATCATTAAATTCTAACATTTTCCAATATTCTAATTGTTTAATGTTTTATCATATTTTTTTCAACCACATTTTCAATTCACGCTACTACGCTGCTAAGTATCACTACAACCTTTACGCACCACCTGCTGCATGTTATTTTGGCCAATGGCATATACACCCACGGCAATTATGATGCAATCTTAGGGTTAGGATCGCAAGTGCCGGGGCATAATTAGGGTTCCGATAGAACAATCACACGATGAAGACACTCTCCAAGGATAAGCCTACAAAGGGAAAATTCTATTAACTCAAATCTCTGAGATCATTGATCTCTACAATGCTATATTTATAATAAAAGAAACTTAGGGGCTAAGAAATCAATCCTAATCAAACTAGGAAACCAAATAATAATCCCTCCAAATTAGAAACTAATCCTAAATACAACTTCCTTGGATCCCACATGTGGACCATGTCTCTTGCTTCAACGGATGTATAGTGCTGCTGCATCAAATTAGTATTTTCAACCAAGAGTGGAGAAGTATGACTAATAGATTCAATCTCAAATACATGGGATTAGGCTTGAAAGCTAACGCAATAAGAAATTGCCCCATAAAATAATGGGGTACGGCGATGACCGAAACGTAGCTGGGTTCCCGTAACGATGGAGTCTATGTGATCGAACTGGAGGTGATGGCTGGGGCGACTTTGGTGCACGGCAAGGAAGAAAATATCGGCCGATACGAAGCGTATCGGCCGATATATCGGCCGTATCGGCCTTGGCCGATACGGTACAAGAAGTTATCGGCCGCTACGGGTGCGATACGGGAGTGTATCGGCCGATACGGGCCGATACGTACCGTATCGGCCCATACACGTGGGGGGGGGGTATAAAACCCCCCCTTTTGGACTTTTTAGGGTTTTTTACCCTTGTCTTTGTTCTCTTCCCCTCTATAGTTTCCATTTTCACTTCTTTGTGGTCCCAAATGTCTCCTAAGTCAAGAGTATCGGCCGATACATGCCGCCACGTATGTGTATAACCCCCCCTTTTGGACTTTTTAGGGTTTTTTACCCTTCTCTTTCATCTCTTTCCCTCTATGGTTGCTGTTTTCACCTCTTTGTGGTCCATCTTGCGTAAGTTCAAAAAAAAATATCGAATCGGGCAGCCCCAAAGAGCCGTCGGACTGCCCTCCGGGGCTCGGCCTCTTTATCAGTACTTTTCATATATTGAATGATCTATCATGAATGCATGCAACATATAATGTTTATGTTCATATTAAGCTAATTTTGATCACCAAAGTTTTATACTTAGGGTTAGGTCTCACCACAGTGACCCTAACAAAGTAACAATTAAACACTGATATTTGGCTCTAATAGTACTATCATGATGTTTACATTACATATTGTTCAAATGTATGAATATAAGTGTCTCCCAAATCCCTTTTGGTGGTGATCAAGGTATTCCTAATTTCCTATTTCTCTCACTAACTCTCTACTCCCTTTGTCATTTCTAAATTGGTGTTGAATGTTGATTGTTGATCACTTCATAGTTCATTCACTTGATTGAATTTGAACCTTGAATGCTGAAGTATTGATATTTGATTGTTCAATGTTCACTAATGACCTAACTCTTAAGTCTTCTTAATTCTTATGCCTTTATTTCATGTTCTAATTTTTTTCTATTTAGCTTTCCATTACTTTTTAAGTTAACATGACTAAGAAACATGAATACATGTGAAAAAACTAATCATTACTATTATTTTCTATTTATACAGCGATACAGGACATCATATATTGAGGGCACCGCTACGCCCCCTTTTCTTACTTACTTTTGCAAAAGAACCACATTTTCTTTCATTTTACAATTTTCTGGATTTTCTGGAATTTTTTCAGATTTTTTTGGCGATTTTTTAAAATCGCACCGCTACGCCGATACGTATCCCCGATACGCTACGTATCGCCCGCTTCGTATCGGTTTGGCGGCGGGCCGCTACGCCCGCCGCTACCGATATTTTCATCCTTGGTGCACGGTACTTCTTCTATCTCTAACTCTTCCTCTCTTATGTTTTTTTTTTCCATTGTTGTTCTCTCCCCTATGGTTTCTCTCTCTTTTTTCACCGGGATTGGGGAATGAGGGATAAGGGTTTGGGTTCGGCGAAGGAAGTGTTTCACCGGGTTTGTTCCACACCCAACAGCCTCAATCCATAATCTGCAACCTAATCCCCACCGTCAACCCTATTCCAGTAACCTCAAACCGACCCATTAACGCGAAACATCCCAGCCGACCCATTCACCAAAACTCCAAATCCCGAAACCCTAAAACAAACCAAATCCATCTCTGTCCACACCCAATCCATAAACTAACCCCGAGCCAAACCCCAGCCATCCCTTCGTCTAGCTCCCACACCCTAAACCCTATGAAAATCGGTGTTTAGGATTTGGGCTTTGGGTGTGGGAACTGGACGAAGGGACGGGATGGTTGGGGTTCAGGAGACGGCTTTGGTTTGTTTTAGGGTTTCGGGATTTGGAATTTTAGGGTTTTAGGGCTGGGACGGTTTGGTTGAATGTGGAAACAAAGTGTCGGGGGATGGTTTCGGGAATTAGGATGCATATGGTAGGGGATGGTAGGGGATGGGCTGGTCACGGTGTAGGTTCGGTGGAGGTGGAGTTTGAATTGGTTGAACGAAGATGGGTTAGGGGGGGCTTGGGGCTTGGGACTGGCTTAGCAAATTTTTCAGTTTGGGATTGTTAGAATAGAGTTGACGGTGGGGATGAGGTGTTGGGGCTTGGGACTGGCTTAGCAAAATTTTCAGTTTGGGGTTGCTAGAATAGAGTTGACTGTGGGGATGAGGTGTTGGTTTGTTGCAGATTATGGATTGAGCCTGTTGTATGTGGAACGAACCCAGTGAAACCCTTCTCCGAACTCGTAGCTCTCAGTCCTCAATCCCGGTGAAAAAAAGAAAAAGAGAAACCAGAGGCGAGAGAGAACCGCAACCGCAGTGAAAAAGAAAATGAAGAATCAGAGATAGAAGAAGTATTGTGCACCAAAGTCACCTTAGTCATCACCTCTATCTCCAGCTCTAGTCGCTACAGGAACCCAGCTACACTTCGGTCATCACCGTACTGCATCATTTTATGGGGCAATTCCTTATTGCATTAGCTTGATTCATCATCATCAAGCCTTAGTCCCATGTATTTGGGATTGTATTCGGTCGTCACAATACGGTATCATAAAACAAACATAAAGCTCGATAAAGGCATAAGCAATGACTAGCACAATGACACTGCACATGCACACTAATCAATTCCATACCTGACCAACATCTGCAGTGAAGCATACAACATCACAGCCATAATTTTCCCTGCAATATGCAAGACAACTGTAGATGAGATTGATGGATAAAAATGATTTCAACAGGAAGTATCTAAAATTGTTAGCCTACTAATATGATATCTGTGGTTGCAAAATTGATAGTCAATAACCGAACAGATAAAATAGTCAGCTGAAATTGAGAATTTTGAAATAACACAACTATTTTCCTCTCAGGATTGCTTCTGCTTCCTCTCCTTTCCACTTTGCTTTTGTTGCTTTTGTCATTCTCATCGCTGCCATCATCGTCATCTTCATCATTATAATTTTCAATTATGTTTTTATTGTTGCTATTTTTGTCCATCTCCATTGTTCAGACATGAAAGCAGATCCACATTTATCACTCTTACAAGCAATACCTTAGCCATGGCACAATAACTGAGGTGTCTAAACCGCCACTATAAGCAAGAACCACTTTATTTAATTTTCCACGGAGTCCTACACCCATTGGTGACCCAGATATATCACTCTCTCCTTCGCTAGAGAGAACAGCTCGAACGACTGCATACACAATAACAAGCACAGTATAAGTATAGTCAATTGCACAATAAATCTCACACGCATGCACCCATAGATATAACACAGTGTGAAAGTGACATAGCCACTTTTGAGATTTTTCATTGATAAAAGTGCCTGTTTAATTTAATTCATTTGATGGACAATTAAAAAAAAAAATTTCTGTCAACAAGTCCCAAATGGAAGCAAGGTGAGTTCACCTAATGATAAAACCTCAATGGGGCCCATACAAATGTTAAAACTACGGTGGTGTAATTCAATCATGGAAATAAATTAGGGCCCATCAATGGATGGAAGCGCGATGGGGCCAGTGCAGCAATGCCACCCAATGATGGTAATTATGGTGGTAATCACCTAATATGAGATCATCATAAGGCCCAACCATTAATATCATTAAAACGAGCAAAGGCCAATGATAAAAAACATGTCGGCTGCCCCAAATTATGGAATCATAATAGCCCACACAATGATTGAGCCATGGCGAGGACTCCCGATGACGGGAATGATCGCCAGCCCCATCTAATGATAACATCACGGTGGAATCACCACACTAATGGATATAGTGGGGCCAAGCCATTGGTGGAATCTAAGTGAGTTTCAGCCTATTAATCAATCAAGGTTGATGAAGATCTACACCTCCAACAGTGAGATCGAACCCTAAGACTCAAGTCCTAAGGCCAACTAGATGAGAACTCCCAAGAAACTAACGAGGACGGACAATTCTGAAATCTTATTATCAATGTAGCATGACTATTACAATCGGAGACTCCTCTATATATAATATTATTCCTTAATAACCAAGACATTCTAAGATAAGAAACTACCTAATAGAATTTAGGAAGCAAATATATTAATCAACTCTACTAATTTAGATACTATCTAAACTAATGATAGGGATCTCCAAATTAGAAATCATGTGGACCCCATCAAGCGGGTCCATCAGGGCCTGCGGGTCCTGGTCTTTGATCGGCCTGCATCAAAGGTTGCCTAGCCAATGATGAAAACAACACAAGGGCTCATTTAAGCAATTGAAAGCTCAGCACGACACGCCCAACATTTGAAACAAAGGTGGGACTCGCTAATAGAAATATAATACAAACCATTTTTGTAAACTCCTACATTCAAGACTTTAGATTTGTATGGAGTCCAAGGGAAAAAGGTTTGCATCTCTACAACGAATCTTATTTATAAGTAAATATTAGGGTTCAGGTGCAAATCTTACAATTCAATACATCTCGTATCGAATCTTGTGATTCAAATGATCCGTCTAGTGGCGAAAATAGACACAGTAGAATGGCTAATTTTAGATATTTCTTTGCTATTTCTATTGTTTGGTGTTTCCATTTTTAAGATGTTAACCAGTGATTAAAGCGCTTAAGAATTTGTGAGATTTAGGGAGGATTTGAAGAGAAATGAAGGATAGGCTGTATTATTAGAGCATCTGACTGTTGGCATGGGTTTCACACTACATTCCTTTTCTTAGAATATTTTTTCCTTTATTTTATGGATTTCTTTTTTCAGTTTCAAGCAAGGATCAAAATAGCAGTTGCAACAAGCATAGAGGCCGGTGGCCAAAACATTACATAGAGGTTGTGGCAATACGTAGCAGTGTAGTGGTGTAAATTTTTAAAATGTTAAAAAAATCGAATCTTATACAATGGTTAATCTTTTTTTTGTGTGTGTTTTAGTGATTTGGAGCCATATAAGGGAAGATACAACTTTAGGAATGGCTCTTATGCAGAAGAAATAGGGAAAACAATGTTTCAAATGAAAATTGCTTGGCTCGGCTAGGGTTTACACCGTAGAGGCAATGTTTTCAATTTAGTGTAGCGGCCATGGCCATTACGGCCGATATTTTGTTCCATGGTTTCAAGCAACACATCATAACAATATAATGTTGAATCGTTTCATTGATTTGATTTTTTTTTTAAAGAGGTAAAAACTACAACACGTTTATTTTTGTAATGGTGTTAATATTTTAAACACATTCAACCATTAAAGGATATATTATCAATAATAGATTGATGTATGTAAATGATGTTATGTCACTTTAATGATGTTGCTATGAATGGATTATTAACGACGACTTTTTTTCCTTGTCTTTATAATTTTAATGTTTTCTCCATTAAAAATCTTGCAATTCATCATTCATGCTTTGATTTGATTCTAACCCTTGATATATTTGTGATACAATTTCAATTTTCAGTACATAATATGAACAACTTGAAGATGGAAAATACCTTAAAGCCCACCTAATAAACAAAAACATGACAGCCCATCCACCCTATTAACCATCCACCCTATTAAACACGGTGAATCTAACTGATTGATGCTTCTCATTACTAGTTGGCTCTACCATGTTCTCGACATTGGATGAGCCCCCCATGTTTTCCAACATGTGTGTGTGATATAACCAATACATCATTACAGGGACCGGACCTTCATTACTTGGTAGGATAGCCACGTTCCCCATATTGGGACAGTCCGTTTTTATCATTGGATGGTCACATCGTGAATTTTCATCAAAAAGTAGCTCTACCATGATACCATCACAGAGTCGACCAATAGTTTTTCCAACTCTCATAATTTATTGGACCCTATATCATTTTACTGTTGATACTATCATCATCATCTTCATCATTATTATTGCAACTTTGCATTGGCACTTGGCGGCCCATGCATAGCACATGATGTTTTCTAGTTAGAATGAGAAAACAAGTACCTTTTACCTTTTTAAGTAGAACGATGTTGAAAGATCTATTCAGTAAAATAGTAGGGAAAAACATTTTGTTTCTGGAAACCCCTGGCTTTTTGACAGGATTGGCATCTTCCTAAGGAAAAGGGAAATGGTTTTCTAGAATCAACAGTGGGGGAAGGTGATGGGACAAGGGTGAAGATTCACAAGTGGCCATCAAGTTTTTTCTCATATGCAATTGATGCACAGATAGGAGTATGAATACAGCACTACTATGGGGATCAAAATACAACCATGGTTTCCAAATTCCAGGATACGGATACGGTATTCCATCAATAATATGAAATTTCATTTTTTAAAAATTTTATAGCAAGACTTCTATATGAAGTACTACTTTTCAACAATAGTACAGTTCTGAGTTTTTTATACTGAAAAGTAAGAGAGCTGATAGAACTCTAAAATGATGGACTTCGCACAACAAAACTGAAGCAGCCTGGATCCGCAAGTGGTGATGAAACGGGTGTAGACAAGCCCTACGAGAGAACTTGCCGAATCCTGGACGGATTCAAGTGAGGACCAACTCCGCATAAGGGAATCAGCCGAATTCCTCTTGGAACTCAATAACACTCTTTCATTGAAGAGAAATAACAAACCAAACAAAACCAATCTTTATTATTGAATAATCTTGAACTACTCTCCTAAGAGAGGAATTACATATTTATAGGAAGGGTTGGACATCTCCTTTCCTAATAGGACTTTGCTTTCCTAAACAATAAAGGAAACTAAACTTGGTTACAATCCAAATAAAATAAAACTCCTAATTTTAATGACTTCTAAATAAATAATAACTCTCTAAATAAGACTCTTAACTAATTAAAACTCTAACTAAATGAATGACCTATTGGGCTTGTGGACTGGACCCAATTAGTTGGCAAATCATGGGTCTGGCCTGCATCAAAGACATGTTCAAATAGTATTCTGCAAGTACCGGTGCATTATCAAGTAGCAATACCAGTATCATGTCCTTGAAATGCAGGGTATAATAGCCACGTACAAGTATTTGGGTATCATAGCTCTCGTATGCTTGAATTCCTTTTGAAAAATGCAAAGTGAAAAACCATTTTCCTTTGAAAATCTTCCTTACATTTGCATGCTCTAACCTACTAGTAGCTGCCTTGAGTAACAGATTACAGACCAATGGCAATGGACAAGATTCAGGCCAAACCTGTAGAGCTCAATCTCATGTCCATTTACTTTCCTGGGGCCAAAGCTAATAACCTATTTAGTCTTTGCCCAAGCCCACCTGTTAGCCCATCTAATATCCAAAGGTTGATTCAAGCTCAACCATTAGCCCATCATAGCATTTTTAAGCTCATTCAATTACATAAAGTACATATATGTGACAGCAACACAGATGAACAGTAAAACAAACAATTAGCATATCCATTGTTGCAAGAATCCTACAATTTAGGATACAAAATCCTATGACTGGTATGAGATCCAAGATAAAAAGATTTATATCTATACAACTGTTACAACAAATC
The DNA here is from genome assembly GCA_038049695.1 of Cinnamomum chago. Taxonomy (NCBI): domain Eukaryota; kingdom Viridiplantae; phylum Streptophyta; class Magnoliopsida; order Laurales; family Lauraceae; genus Cinnamomum; species Cinnamomum chago. Next base: position 18,908,787 of record CP142462.1, on the reverse strand, counting down.
CTATTTACTAGTATATCTTAGGATTCTGCCATTCAAAAAGAAACCACAAATGAGAATTTTGGTGTGGGTCTTACAATAAAAAGGCTTGATGTATTGAATCTTACATTTAAGGTGATTTATCTAGGAGGAAACATTTATCGATATTTACCATTCCACCCCACCCATGGTGGCATGTGTGTAATCTTCTATACATCAAAGAGCCTAGGAAAGGGCAACGGGTCCTAAAACTTGAGCAAGTTTGTTCAAATATAAGATAAAGTTGTTCAAAAGAGATTTAGATTCCAGTGAAGTTTTGTTCAGAGTTTGAGGTTTGGCTTGATTCCATCCATGGAATGTATCCAAAGCCAGTACATAACAGTAAGGGATGGTTTTCAAAACCTTTCTCTGCCTATGTGAGATCCATTCATCGTATGAGGAAATAGTACCTTACAACTAATCGATTTCATTAATCAACAAAAATAAATTGTGTGCATAGACAGGTATGACAAGAAAACAAGAGTAAAAAGACAGCATGTATAGTCATTTATCCTCAATACCTCGGTCGCTTGAAGCTCGAGCAAGAATCCGAGTCTGGTGAACAATTTCATTTCCATGGAGCCCGCTAAGTTTTGCCCCCAACTAATAAGGAGTAAACAAATAAAACCATTAAATACATGGGATAAAAGATAAAAGCATGGTCATCAATATCAAAATTGAAAAGAGAAATTCAACAATTTCCCTACCCCCTGGCATGACCATGACTGCCTTAGAGAGCAATGCTTATTCTCATGACTGAACAACAACTCTGCAATAATCAATACAAACACTAACCCCATAAATCACTAAAAAAAGAAGAAATTAAAATAACACACCTAATTACTCGCTACTATCCTTCATTTACGCCCCTTTCTTTCGGTTCAATGTGTGAATCCATTCCTAATGGTAAAATGCCCAATTGCGGTTTTCGAAAGACAGCCACATTCGCCAGCAAAACAGTCTTTTAAAGCCCGTGTTTCCATCACGAAATTTCCATCAAGAAGGAGAGCTTACCCTATGATGGAACACAAAATGTTCATATGCAGTCCAACTCGTGGGCAAACCGCAGATAAGCTGAACAGCATATGAACATTATCCAATTCCCTCTTGGGTGATCAAAATCGCCGATTGGGAATGCTTGTACATGACCGTTTCCATGGAATTTTACTTCTACAGGAAAATGAGACCTGTTATTTTTTTCACGTACACTAAAGATCTCGTCTTTCACTTGTTTTCAGTTTCCATTGTTTGGTGTGGCAAGTCAAAAAAAAAATCTTTCTCCCTCAGAAACCATTTCCATTTTCAGCTTACAATCGTAATCTTAGAAAAATCACATTTTTTTCTCAATCTACTGTTTTCACAACATTTCTGATCCAAATCGAATCAGAAACGGAATCGAATCAGAAACGGACTTCTAAAAATGACTTGCGGCCAAAAAGAACAGTTTAGAAAGACAGATCTTTAAGTGATGCTGTTCGTGATTTCAGGATTCAAACCGCTTGTAATCCGAACTACATCCAAACACATACCAAAGATTCAAAATGAAGAAAAAAAGAGCGAACTTTTACCTGATTTCTTGGGGGCATGGAAGGAGAGATTGGACGAAGAAATAAGCTGTGACTGAGCCATGAGAATTTTCTCTCAGAAACCTCCCAAGATCCGGAGCTTCTCCAGAAAGAAGATCAGAGGAGGGAGAAGAAAACTAGGGTTTTACAAGGGTTTTGTTTAGCCGCCGCAGGACCAGAGAGATGGTCGATCACGTGGCCACACCATTTTGTTTCTGTGTATGTGATCATACGAGTAGTGGATGTGACCGATGGCATGGCAGGCACGTGGGCCGATCCATCCATATGGATGGGCCCGCTGGCCCGTCTAAAAATGGTAACTTTTTAAAAAATTGTCTATTTTACTCCTCCCAACGGCCATGAAACGGTCATATAAGGGGTATTTTGTGTCCTTTTCAATTTTACAAAGTCTATAAATACTCTAACTCTCTCATTCTTCTTAGTGGAGTAGGTCGAGTTTGACTTGACCATTTAAATATCTTTGTCATTTTTTATGCTTGTGTTCTAATTTTTAATTTTAATATCGAAAAAGAGAAAAGAAATAAAAATAAATAAAAGAGGCGGCGTGAGCACGGCAAGCACGAAGGCACGGCACGGCTCAGCTCGTTTGTCTGGTGGGTCAGACCGGCACAGCCCTTTTCATCTGGCGAACCATGCCCGCCCGGCCTGTGGCCCATTCAGGCCTGGATTTGGACGGCCGACACAGCCCGTTTGACATGCCTATCGATGGTAACTATATATGCCTAATTAGATTGAAAAATAGTCGGATTTGGAATAATCCATCGAAAGCCACTTTCTTGTTTGTCATCTTCTCCAATTTTCTTTTGAGGACAACTTCTATCTAATTAATTTAGACTTGACCTTTTTTAAAAATTTACATGTAAAATAAAGTGTAGTAAAACATCAAATAATAAAATATAATGGGGTTATGATGGCATTTTATTTTTATTTATTTGGTTTGGAATCTTTTATACTTTTTGTATAGAAGAGTGAAGTTTTTTAATCTTTTAGTGGAATAATAATGTTTTTTTTTTTACCTTTTTTGAAAAAAATGGAGGGAATTTTGAATTAAAGTGCTCTTAATGTAATCCCTTGTCTGAAAAATGGAGGCTTTACTTGACTTTTACTAATCTAGTAAAGTGTCAAACAGACAAATTTAATGATAATTTTCCTGACAGCAATTAAAGGTAGATATTATTTGGAAATGGAATCCGTTACCACAAATAAGATTCCAAAGGAGAAAAACCTCTAGAAGTTTTTCTTTTGTTTCAAAAGCTCCATTAACTTTTTGATATTTTTATAATAAACGCTTCTAACTCTGCAACTTCAAGATTTTACCAAAAAAAAAAGCACACACACATTTAAACAAAAAAGTCACTTTAGCCAAAACCCATGCCGAACTAGCCTTCTTGAGTAAGAACTTCTTTTTCCGAGTGTCACCGTCGACCCTCTTGTCTCTCTTACCATGCAAATCTCAACTTTCCCATTTTGTGTTCAGCCCACTTCATAAAACTCTAAAGTGCACCAAAAAGCTGGAGTTTGTCATTTTCTCCCACCCATTAGCAACTTGCCACAAGTGTCATTTTCTACCACCTTTTAGTTTTGTTTCTCTACATTTGCTTTCATACTAATGGAGCCAAATGAATATATATGCTTTGAATGTGGGCTAAACAACATTTTTGTTTCTTTCTCATAGGGCATGAGTTCCCTCTATGGTCCTTTACCAGTTCACAATCAATCAGAAAAAAATGTTTAGTAAATGGTGTCAAATTTGTACTGTTGTGCATAGCCTAAAAGCTGACATGGCCAATGGTCCAACGAAATGTCAATCCATGACTTGACTCGCTTTGATGTAACAAAGGGTATCTTGAGGTTGTTCATACTTGAACGATAAGGAAGATAGGGATGAGTCTGAGGGTGTTCATACTTTTGGACGTGCTTGCCTCATTTCTAGGTATATGGAAGGAAGTTCAACGGATGTCGACCCTGTTGCATATTGCCCATGGTCGATAGTGACACGGATATTGACACTCTACTTTAGCAGAATGTCAATGTCAATGTCAGAGTCAACATCTACCCAGGTGCATTATAGTCAAGGTTGATAGTGCCGTTGGTTTTGCAGAAAGTCAATGTCAATGTCAATGTCAACGTCAACATCATGTTTAAAAAACAGCTCTTTTGCAATATGGGTGAGGAATCACACTCTAACCTTATTGCATCAACATCAAACTCATACATCAACTTCCGACTCATTCTGTCAACTTTAAACTCAGTCATCAACTTCACATTCACTACATCAACTTCACATTCACTACATCAACTTCAAAATCATACATCAACTTCTAACTTTGTTAATAAGTTTTACTCCTACAACCTTGGCAGGAGCTTTACATCTATGAGTGCGTGCTCGTTTACTAAAATAGGCAAAGGATTTATTAAAAATAATAATTTGGTCAGACACAAGGCAATAATCATCTAAGGTGTCCTTAATTTCACAACTTCACTAAGGTCACCTTCCAAAAAAGAAGGTTGTCATTAGCATATACGAGATGGGAGATATTGGGTGCATTTCTAGCTACTTTGTTCCTATGGATCTGCCATTCCTCTTCAACCTTTAACAACACACTGGATAAAACTTCTACCGCTAGGATGAAGAGACAGGGGGAAAGAGGATCACTTTGTCAATGGCCCCTGGACGTCTAAAAAAAGAGATCCATTTAACAAGATGGAAAACAAAGTGGAAGAGACACTCCATAATAATTTGAATAAAATCATTATGGAAACCATACACACTTAACATTGAAGCAAGGAAATCTCACTCCATCACATTCATACGCTTTAGCCATGTCTAATTTTAGACATCACCTTCTTCTTTCTTTTTTTTTGTCTTTTCATGTTCTCAAAGGGATGGAGGACCTTGTATGTAGGCCTATGATATAATTATCTGATATCATCCCACCTTTTATGAAGGCACTTTGATAGGGGCCAATAGTTCTTTCAAAAACATTTTTAATCTTTTAGCCACCTTTTTTCCTATAATCTTATATATAGCTTTACATAGACTGATAGGTCTATGGTCACTGACATTTTGTAGAAGGTTTTGTTTATTATAGTCAAAGATCCTTTATTAATTAAAAATAAAAAATCTTGAACAAACGAGACTATGTCTTGACCAATCGAAGGCCACATATGTTGATAAAATTTAGCTGAAAAACCATTTGGACCGAGAGCTTTAAGAGAACAAAGTTGAAAAACCATTTCTCTAACCTGATCTTCTAATGGGATTTCCAACAAGGCTACATTTTCATCAAAGAAAACACAAGGACTGATGATATTATTAAGAGGATTTTACTAGAAAAATCCTCTTAGATTGAGTGGAGACCAAAAAGGACCCAAAGTATATTTATCCACCGAAGTGTTCCTAGAGGACCTTTCTGATTTATTTTATTTTATTTTATTTCCTGAGCGAAGATATCCCCACTTCCATGTTTTTTAAAACACACCCAAATCTCATCTCCTCCGTGAGTTTTCTTCTTCCTCCTCCTATCTTTTCCTCCACGAGTTTTCATCTTCTTCCAATCTTTCTTCCTTCTTTCATTGTCAACCTCTGCTCTCCACTATCAATGGTGAGCACATGCCATTGAGTTACTTCTCTGCCCTCCCTCTTTGCCTCTTCCTATTCCCTCTTTCTCCCTCAACCATAGCGAACCCCACCTGGGCTTTGCTGCCGCCCTTCACTTGTAAGGTGTTTTTTTAATAAATAATCGCTGCCAAAAGCACTTTATAGTCATCTTTGAGATCACCAAACAAGCAAGTCATTTGAGTAGCATATTATTCTTGCCTCATACAATTCTATGGTTCAATTTGCCTAGTATGGATGTTGCAAACCCCATTTAAGTGGGACGCTTCTTTCAAACTCTCCGCATAAAATCAAAATTGCTTGTCTGACTTGATAATAAATTTATAATGTAGTTCTCCTAACAAATAGAATTTTCTTTTATTTAAAACTTTTCAAACCCTTGTATACAGTGTGAGAGGTACTGATAAAGATTGAAATGGAAAAAGAAAAGAAATAGTACCCCTCCTGATATTCCTTGCTCAATACATTTAGCACACTAAATTAAATAAAGATATTCCTGCCCAGCATAATCAAAACATTTAATTAGGTAAGTGTTTTAATTTTGATGAGCAAGGATATCCCCACCCACTTGTGAATGGTTGAACAAGGATATCCCCATTCACCGTAAAAGAGAAAAAAGGACAAAAAAATGGCATCTCTTCTCATATATAAATCAACAGCAATATCACCGCTCAATGAAAACGCCAAAAAAAAATAAAGATAAAAATGTGGCGGGAGGACCTATATGGTTATATTTAAACTTGAAGGCCTTTTTGGTCTTCAACAAGTCTTAGAGGATTTTCCCGGTAAAATCTTCTATTATTAATATATTCTAAGTCTCTAGCACCACTAAAATCGCATAATATTTTTAATGTTATTACAAAGGGTATTCCAATCTCATCTCTACTAACTAACCAATTCCCATTCGTGTCTTTAATTTTCTTAATTTTATTTACTTTCCTTCTATTTATTATACTTGAGTGGGAAAAAAATGTGCATCAGAGTTTGAGGAAGGCTCCTACAGGTCAAGGTTTTTTGGGTTCTTCATTGTACCTTGCACATATTTTTGAGTTAAGGATTTCTGTTTGTTACTGCATATACTGTAGCTGCTGGACTATTATCTGGTTCTTCGATTTTTGGGCCCCCACAAATCTAATTGAGTCAAATCGGACCGTGTCAAAAGAGGGTCCTAAATTTATAGGAAAAAAGGTCAATTGATTAGAAGATTTTCTTGCACCAAAGATAGCTGTAAGACCATGAGGGGTGTTGAAGAAGAATTCATCAAAGCCAAACAAGCTCAGTTTGGATCGTAGATTAGAAAAGGGACAGTTTAGGCTCAACAAAGAAAACTACTGAAGCCAGACATTTTTTTTTTAAGTGCTAGGCATGTATTCAACTACCTATACTGACTAGGCAATGCATATGTATATGATCAAAATGTCTCCAAATTTTTGTCCTGGTTGGGCATCTTTCCAAAATTCTGTTGCTGCTGTTGTGTAAATTCATTAAATATTTGATAATACAATCAGATTGTATGTTCTTGATGTTGGTAACAAGATCATACTATGTACATTCAGACTATTTGTATATCCAGTATATTTTTGTACCTTCAAACTATGCATGTGTACTGCTGGATCGTGTTTGGTAAAATGTTTTTTTTTTTTAAGTAATAGTTATAATTTTTTATAGTTGCTTAAAAGTTAAACTAGGAATCAACAACATGACTAGTTCATGCATGAGGCTTCACTTGTGTATCCTAAAGAGGGACTGAGAAAAGCCATAGAAACTCCCAAAAGCAGACCAAAAATGAATTCACAGTTATATTGGTAGTCTCTTTTTACAACAAAACAATAAAAATACATCGCTTTAACATGTGCTATCATCCACAGAAAATGCTGGCCTTTTGCACATTGGACATACATTCTTCAAAAGTAGCCATCGTTTGATGCAGTCTACATGGTAGTCATGTCCACATCCCAAAATTCCAATCTTGTCATTCTCCTCATACTCAGCCTGAAACACCAAATTATCCCAAGTTAGAAGTAAAAATAAGCTTATAAGCAGACAATTCCACTTTTATAAGTGGGTTTTTAAGATGATTGCACTTTCCCTTTTCTTCTTTGAATCATTTGGTGATTTCATTTTCTGATGAATAAGTAGAGTTTTTTATTTTTTATATAAGAAGAAAACACCCTAAATACATTTGATTTAAGGTGAGGCAAAGGTGTCTCGATTGTCTATACCTGGCATACAACGCAGATCGAGTTCTGGTCCATTTCTGATGACTTATCATGAGCTGATGATGCTGTGAATGAGGTATGAGTTCTTGTCCTTAGACAGTTTATGATGGTGTGTTCAGATAAACCAGTGTTGACATTTCCAATTCGTTCCTCCAAAGCCAACAGTTCCTGCATTTGCAAAAAAAACTTTAAAAATAGCATATAAATAATAATAATTGTCGCAATTTTACTAATGTCTCTCATCAATCTCCGTCAGACCTCCATTTCTAGATATAAAAACCACTATGCCTATCATCTGACCCAAATTGATGCTCATCCCCAGATGGACCCCACTTGTTCACTAAAAGTGAACTAGTGGAGGGAGGGCCACATTTTCTTTAGAAAACATGTTGGAAAAGGTGATCAAAATGAAAGATGATCATCAAAGAAAGCATAGAACTCATCCTAGTGTCTAATATACAACGTTTTGTGAAGAACAACAGGTTCTACATGGTTTTAATAAGTTTCAAATCAGGGATTTTTTAACACGTGAACCAGATTCCCTTATACAAATGTCTCAATTCCACTGCCTATTGCCCCCCAGCCATCTATCAAAGATAGTCTTTAAACCCATTCCCTCCATCTCATTCTCTCACTACTTTCGGCCTTCCGCATCTCTCAAGAATATTTCCACCCTCTCCTTATCATAATCATCAAGTTCTTATAAAGTCCCCACTCATTTTCTATTAATTTTCATCTTCATGTATATCACATCTCCCACTCTCCCACCCATGTATGTAAACATATGAACCATTTAATGGCAAGAGAATTGTATAAAAAAGAGGGAAGATATATGGGCATTGATGCCCCCAAACATAAGTCTAAAGGACCAACCATACAAAATTAATGCAACCGAAAACCAAACTATATAGTATACAGTATGCAATCCCACAATAGGGAGTAACCCAAAAGATACAAAAGAGGGTTAGGAATAAACGAAAAATAAATAAATTTACACGGTATGTGCTGATGGAGGCCTAACTCCACAAAAAAAAGGGCAAAAAAGAGATGAACCTCTAAATGGCCTCCTATATTTTCCATGATCCTCCTCAATTTTCAATGCTTCTAGTTTCACTGATATAAAAAAGTTTCAACTTACAAGTGGTACCACAACTTTGTTTACCTCATAAGATGCATCATTTGTGTGCGGCCGCATGCTTGGAAACTCAAGTACAGCGACTTCCTACATAAACCATAAGTGAAGTTAAATTACAGTTACAATAACATATAAGAAAATTGATATTATATACTTAACGAGGATAATCCACTTAAGCCACCAATGCAATTAACCCACAGCCTTGAAATCATTCTTACAGTTCTTACACTGCAAGCTGGTCGACAAAGGTTTTGGCATGATTTTTGAACAAAGGTAGTTCTATATCTACCAAAGCAAGCGTCTTTGTATACACATATTCAACTTTACTAACAATCTACCATTTCGGAAGCACCTGTCCGGTGCCGTCCATCACTATCTAAACACCATTCAATGCCAGATAAAGCCAACCCTCCCATTTTAGCTTTCTATCTATAGTTGTGCAAAATCTTAAAATGAACAAAGTCAACCCAATCCCCAATAGATGAGATGAGGCTTTGATAGCGATAATGATGATCGAGAACAAGAAGGTACTTACGGAGAATACCTAGTTTCCATAAACACTGATTCTACAACCCCCAATCAGAGAAAATTAGAATTATGAGTATAAAAAATAATACTACGTATATTTCTTATCTACATGGAACATGGAGAATGGCCTTTGTTTTGCGCCTATTGAACACCCTTTCACACAAAAGAAAAACTCTCTAAATATATTGGAGTATTTACATCATCCCTGGTTCATAAGAAGCCCACTTGTTGATTACAAATGAAAAGAAAACATAAGAGAAAGGAATTCACCTCTGATGGTAGAATCCTTATATGCCCAGTGATCTCTACATGAGCATACTGAGATAGCCTTGTTCGAGGCCTGTAAAAAGGTCGTGTGTTTGAAGACATAGACTCTTGACCATCCTCTCTATTGCTTGCGTTGCGGTGATGCAAATTGTCATTCATAGGGCGCCCAGAGAAAAGTGCCGGAATTTGATGATGAAAATGATGATTAAGACCTTGGATGCCTTGCACCGGTGGGGGACAGTGGAAGTTGTGGTAATGAATGGAAGAAGGATGCAAGAGAATTGCGGAATTATTGCTGGATGTGGTGTTCCGATATTCCTGTTCACTTATACTTCCAATCTCAAGATTGCCTCCACTGACACTTCTTTCTGAAGCAAAAAAGGAGAACATGATAAAGATGAGCATTCATAATGAGCTCAAAATCACATAAAACTTTATGGACATACTAGAGATATTAGATGGTACCAATTAGCAAAAGGAAATTAATTGATTTTTTTTTTCAAGTTGGCTAGCGCCAACATTAAGCAACTCAAAGCGTTTGGTAAAACACTAATCAGTATTAAAAAAATTATACAGAAATAGAAGGTTCTGATTCAAAACAATTCTATATTTAAGAAGATAAACAAAGCAGATATGTTGTTCTCTATTAAAGTTTGAGGCAATGTAGAAATTCAAAACCATAACGAGTGCAAGACAAATGACATCTATTAAATCAAATATAGTCATCTATAAGAATGAAGAAAATGGTTTTATGAAGAAATCATACAAAAGTCCAAGAAAGCAAAAAAAAGAAAGAAGATATTCTCCATTTCATAAATTCAAATGATAACAACTCCATTATAGTAAGACATAATAAAAAAAGCAAAAAATTAAAAATTAAAAAACATTAAGCACTATAAAGAATCTTAACCACTAATCCTGGCCACTATTATTTAACAGTTAAATAAAAACCTTAAAAAAAAACTTTTTAAAATGCCATAATATTTTTGGCTACTTATTGAGGATGGAATTGACATATATCACATGCAATCAACATCATGAGTCAATTCATGACCAAGCCGAGGCATCTTCACGTGGCTGTCGTTAAACAGATTATTCAGTATCTACTTGGGACAGAATGTATAACAAGTGGTGTTGTGGACCACCATATTTGTAGGACTAATCTTTAGAGTTCAGGGTGGCCCCAATTAACTGGTATTATTGCTATATACTCGTTGTAAATGGAATAAGCTAGTGTTTAAGAGAGGACTGATAACATTGATCAACACCCAATTAATTCATCTTTTTGCTCCTTTCTTTTTCTTAGTTTATCAGATTGAATCTTTTATTTGACATGAGACCCTAAACCACATGAAGAGTAATGATTGATATCCATGCATAATTTAAAAGCAAGAAGTTGTTTTTGAGATATAAAAATAACATTAAAAACAAATGAATGAAGAATTTCCAGTTTGGGTTCTTTCATATGTGCTCACGGAGGATATTTATAATTGCACAAAGCCAACTTCTATGTAACTATGTCAAGAAACAAGAGATTTTAGTATACATGGATGAGCTACAAGACATCAATATAGACAGCAACATTTTTAGGCATGCATGATTTCCTTCCACTTTTAAAAAGACTTTATGGAAAAAGAAAAAAATGTAACTCCAATTGGAAGTGCTAGGATCACTACTGACATGATAACGTTTTCCATAAAACATATTGGAATCATGATCGCCAAATAATGGATATAGATTTAGATTTGCACTGCTTCCCAAAGATGACAACATTGGATGAATACCTGGGTATGCAGGACCATTAGTGTCACGCAAAAAAATGTGGCGTTCTCGATGAAGGTTGCTTTGTCCTGCTTCCTCTTCCCTCAGAGGAACTGAAGCCGGAGGCACAGAGTCGGGCGTAAATACCTCCATCCCCATGGAGTCGGGAGAGAATACAGAACTAATTGAGGTTGGGGAAGATACGGACTGCAAAACAGAGGATTCTGACTGAAGAAACGAGCCATATTGATCTATTTCTAAATCAAGCATTTGACTATTGAATAGCATGTTCCTCTGCGCCATGTTTGATGGGTAACTTGGGCTGGTCCTAATCATTGATAGTAATAATTGTTCCTAGCCTTCCAAAGTTGCAAAACTCTGAATCCTAAAACACACGGTAATGAAAGTTTAAGTCAAGAGAAGAATAGTTCAATACAAAAAGAAAATTACATAAATTTTGGTATTACAACTCAATATGGCATAATTAAATGTGCACTGTCACAAACTACTTTGATTAAGAACTAAATGAAGTTGAGGCCAACCAACACTTAAGATTAACAATGGAATCACACTTGCACGTAAAAACAAAAAGAGTTCATCATTTAGTGAGTGGAAACAAACGACCATTGAAAATAAATGACACAGAGTAACATGCATACATAGGCATTTCCAGAAAACATGGTTTTAAAGCAAAACACTATTTCAATTATTAAGTGCTTGAAAGACATTTCAGAATGCAAGGTAATGTTAAAAACTGATTTTTGGGAAATGTGAGCAAATTGGAAACATTCATGAAGCCAATTTGGAAAGTATGTAATCCTTGTCATAACTGAAGGTGAAAAGAAAAATCATTGTAAAAACAAAGGTTCACTTTGAGGAACTACTATGAGGGGCCCTTCACATCCAGTTACCCCATTGCATAGGCACACTACCTGATTCCAACATAACTAAATATTCATCACTGGATTAATACCAACAGTTGGATTCATCTAACCTCTTAAAATTGTTAAACTTAGGGATTAAATTCAACTTTAAATTTTAGTTAGATAAAGGTCTTTTTTACCCACTCTACTGCACATGAAGGTCTTCCTTTCTTCCTAACTTAGCATGCATGGACACAACCAAATGATTCTCATATTTGAAATTCTGAAATTGATATTGGTGATATGGTCAATCAGCCAACTCACAAGCTAGAGAATGTTAGCATACTATAAACAAGAATAGGTGAATTGCATACTAAGTAGCAAAGAGTATTATCAAGGAATCATTTCCAGCACATTGGATGAAGATATTTCAATGATGAAACATCCTATGTAACCATTGTGCGTTACTAAGCTACAAATATAATTTTTTGTGGTGATTGGGGTGACTCCAAGAAAGTTAATGTTAATATTTACAAGGTACCTATTAAATATAATTAATTAATGTTTAAAGGGAAGCATTCCATGAAAGTTAAATCAAACTCCCAAGACCAAAGTGAAGGGCTTCCTCTTCAATTTTAACTAATGAAGCTCGAAAGTTACTATGTATTCCATTGCCACCCATGACAGGTGCAAGTCATTCAGGTCAAGGCTTGATACAGGTTATTGTATACTCACTTTCATTTAACAATATTAAGATTTTTAAGAAAACTTTTGAAAATAATGATAATAATAAGCCAGAGCTTTAGGGATGGGCGCTTGTTCCATTGATCAGCCATTAGGTGTTTATATAGAGAAAAAGGGGGATGTACAAATAACTTTCCCAGCCCAAATGGTGGCCTAATACTGAAGCTATAGGTCTATAAGTATACACCTTAATACTAAATGACACAATGTTCTTCATGATATGGCAGTCTGATACAATGGTCCATAGGATGGTCGGAATAAAGCGACTAGTTAACAACTTTGAATTATTAATTTGTGTCAGGCAGGCCAGTCATCCCAAGCCCACCTCGTTCCAAACTAGGTTTGAAATCGATAAAACCATTTTCACTCCAAACCTGTCAAAACGAATGAACCAAACTTGCCTAAAAAGGGCAGCGTGTGTTGGGTTGGATCAAGGAAAAAGGGCAGCTTGTGTTGGGTTGACTCACCCAACTCAGTCAAGGCCGAGTCCAAGTCGGTCAAGTTGGGCCAAGTCCCAATTTACTGCATAGATTAATTTTAAAAAGATAAAAATAGTTGGCGAGTTAGACTCAGCCGAGTCACATAGGACTCGGCTGATTCCCATAGGACCCGACTCTTTTAGGGCCGAGTTCAATTTTTAATCCATGGACCTTGGGTTACCCGCTTAACACAATCCACTGCAACTGCTATTAGAATCTATACACAGAAGTCAGTATTATCATCTCTCGCATTGAGTATTTGAATGGAATCTTTAATTTATACACAACATTTGTTGCTTTCTGAGATTATAACTATAAGATAAAGTTTTTCTTCACTTTCTCACTAACAACACCTAATCTATTTTAAACTATTGAATTAAATGCTTCTGCCTTTTTTTTTTCTTGCTATGTTGGGACTGGGATCCTCGTCAGGAGTGATACTTTTAACTTGAGGACCCAGGGATCGATCCCTGGGCATTTGTGTGATACTATGTTGCCAACACTGCTCAACATGAGTGGGCTGGCAATTCTCCAATTAAATTTGAAACATCACCAGTAAGGCTCTAAAAGTGAAAGACCATGAAATGCGGCAAACAAAATAGGTCCAGACCAATATTAGGCCCTGATCCAACTCAAAGGCAATTCTCCAATTAAATTTGAAACATCACCAGTAAGGATCTAAACGTGAAAGACCATGAACTGCTGCAAACAAAATAGGTTCAGGCCAATATTAGGCCCTGATCCAACTCATAGGCTAGACATCACAATAGCACAGTGATTAACATACAGAGCCTTGACAGGAAACAGCATCCATAACAGCCCGACCTATCAATAAACAAAACTCCTGGAACCCATCTACAACAATCATCTTTCAATTTGTCTTCAAACAATATCTTAAACCTGTTCTAAAACAATCCCAAAACTGTTCGCATTACCAGCTAACAAACAACATTGTTAAAAACTTATATTATAGCAGCCCATACCAGACCCTGAATTCTATCCCATAGAACCACCTATAACAGTCACCATTAACCTTATCTCTACCGCAAATCTATTCCCTAAAAGTTTGACTTCAAATATTGTCCTAAACCTGTCCTAAAACAAGCCAAAAAATGTTTGAATCGCCAGCCTATTAATAAGACTGAAGATGCTGACTAAACCTGGATGATATTTAAACTTCTACAAATGGTCAGTCCCAATTTGAGAGAATTCAGAGAATACTACACACAAGGTGATGGAATTATTCATCAAAATCAATAATATAAGTATTTTGTGATGAATGAATGAATATGCAGTAAGCCAAAGTCGCTAAATAAGTAATGCATCAATTTCAATTTCCAATATCTGTTGAAGACAGTTAAGTGAACAAACTGCCAACTTAGATGGACAGCATAAAGCTATGATGACAAGTATGAAAAAAAAAAAAAAAACATTGAATGTTGGTAATGGGGCTACATTCTTTCCATCTCATACCAAATCTCTAACCTTCTAACATATATTTGGTCTTAGATTCAACCGCAGTCTAATTCTAAACTTCCAGCCAAAATGAATTCATTAACTTGGCAAAGGTAGAATTCATAATATGCACCAAGGAGTTAGGGCTCTTGATAGGGCAAATTTGACTCTAACAATTAAAACTCAAACAGATATTTAAAATTAGAAGCTTTCTATAAAGATTCCAAGTTTATGTCAGATCAAATTATCAATAACAAGTAGATAAATACATGTACACGAATATATATATTTATATATATGAATGCATATCAACATACTTCGTACATAGTATGTACACACTATCAGTCACCGAATCAGTTAAGTTGATTGGTTTCTGTCAACAATTTGAACCAAACTGTATAAAAAACAACTCATACCATTTGGATAAAATCGATTTTATAGAAATAAGCTAGTGATCACCCCCAACCATCCTCGAAAGTATGTAATCAGTAATAACCTGAAATTTGTATGTAATCAGTAATAACCTGAAATTTGTTAGCATTCCAGCTACTGCTTCATCCCATAATTTGAAATTTCCCATTTTCTACAACCATAAAACTCCATTTCGATATAAGTTTTCATTACCTAAGACCAAAAAAAAAAACAAACTTATATAGAAACCCCATTTTCTATGGCAGTCTTCTACTAAGACTTTCATTCCTATAACTAAAGTCCAATATTTTAAATGGACAGAATCTGACTTTTTTGCAGAGGTATCCATGACAAATTGAACAACAATTTCTCAACAATGGGTGTCCATGAATGTATAAAAATTTACACAAACAAAGGAGAACTACTGCTCCAGATGCTTTATGCATGTATAGCTCCATAAATTAGGAGGAAAGCAGAAGAATTAGAAGCAGATCCCTAGGAACTGCCTCAAACTGCATTTGAGTTTTGAGAAATTTAGCGTCTTGTCTTGCCTTTTTATTTCTTCATTTAATGGATTGCCTCTGTACACTAAAATCTTTGTTCATGTTAGAAAATCTTAAGCTATCATAGAGAAACCCACAAAAAGGAAATCATCAAATGTGTTAATATGAAGCCCATGATTATTAAAATGGAGGAGAAATGGCATTTTTCTACTCATTGAATCCAAATATAGATTTGGCATGAGTAAGAGATTGAAATTAAGCAACAAACAACCAAAGAGCCAACCAAAAGAAAGGAAAAAAGAATCTAACTTATATAATGTTTCTCTCTCTCTCTCTCTCTCTCTCTCTCTCTCTCTCTCTCTCTCTCTCTCTCTCTCTCTCTCTCTCACACACACACACACACACACAATCCCCATCTATGTAAAAGATTGTAAAATAATGTCACTCAGAAAGTATGCATTATATTGCAAGTATCAAGAACTATCTGAATTGTAATAGCATTCACTCCTTAAAACAACACGCTTGATATTAAAATTTGGCTGGGATTGATAAAGTTAAATCTTCATCCATTAGACTATAAATTGAAATATATATATATATATATATGGTAGAATAAAAAATTCCACTAACAATTCCAGATGTTAAGGAGTTTTCTAATACAAATAATGTGAAATAACTGAGACTATAAAGCATAACTGCAAAGTACTTTCACTATAAAAGGTAATGACATCAACCACTTTAACATCTAAACAACCTAAGAAAATGTACCCATCTAAAATTCCAACTACTGATATCACTAAAATGAACATCTATTTCAATCCAAACCATGCAGTTAAATACCAGTGAATAGCACTCTCAGGAGCCTAAATAAGCAACTCCTGAACGGAATCTCATCCAAAGTCAATGACAGATACAACATCAAGAAAAAGGTGTGGTAAAAGAATTTCAAATGATACTTTACGAAGCATTTACAAAGGTATTCCCTCCAAATCACTATGCCTTTGCAATGGCAGTGAGAACCTCTCCATATAATTGAATGCCTGAAGATATGAAAGTCACTTGAATAAGTTGTTGCGGCAACCTCCTCCATGTCTTTGTTCATAGAAATAAAGAAACCATGTGGATATAACCTCCTCCGATATATTTGGAATCCCTGAGTACAGCAAATGTACTTAAACAAGAAGTTTGAAGTACAACTATTCAACAACATGCATTTGATGACCACGCTTGATGATAGAACCAATATCAATATAATATACATCATCATTAAGTGCCAGCCAAAGGAGAGCCACCAAATTCGCAATCGGATGAGAGATCATGGAACAAATCCCAAATATTACGAAAATCACTTTATTGGCACTCTGCCCAGGTATCTAATCCATATCGAGAATAAAGAAGATCCACAAAATTGGCCATCGCACAAACTTAGAATATCCCCGGAATACTGAAATAAGTATTCTGTATGTTGTAACTCCATTCCATTAGATTGAAACACCAACACATAAGCCATAGGAAAGGACCACATAGGCATATTATCCTGCAGCACCATCTCAAATTCAGTATAAATGGAGAAGAAAGTAAAGGAAATCTACCCTTCCATTGGCACAACGTCTCATGCATAAACTAAGACCTTTCTACATTACTAAACTGCCACATAGATCTATCCAACATAAATTATATGAAATAAAACTCACCACATGGGACAAAAAGTGAAAAGAGCCCATGTATATCATCAATGAGGCAACAAAATGAGAGTGAAAGAAGGGTCGAATGGAGCTGAACAAGCACGTGATGCTGTTAAGCTAGGAAAGAAAATCTTAAGACAATACAAAGCAATATAAAGTGAGGACCCCATGCAATCGAAAGTGTTGTGAGTTGTGACAGCAATACAGTGGCCTATATGATCATATTCACCCTAACAATGTGACTGTGACTCTTATTCGTCTTATAATTCAATGTGCATTGAATTCCCTCCATTTTTTAATTAAAAAAAAAACCTTAGCAACACTATAAGGGCATGTTTGTGTAATACTTTTCCACGGAAAAGTGGACGGTTTTCCGCGGAAAACTTATTTTTCCTACGTTTGGTGCGGAACAATTCCACAGAAATGCTTTCCTGCCTCGTCAGCATTTTCCTTGATAATTGTGGAAATGGATTTCCCATGGGGGGGTATGGGAAATGGATTTCCGCGGAAAACTTCTCCCTCTTTTCCTCACTTTTGTCCATTTCAACCCAAAAACTCTATAACTCTTTCATTTTTTATTTCTTTATATAAATTAATATTTAATGTTAAATAAATAATATACATGTTATGTTATTTTTTTTCAAAAAATTATATCACCAAATAAGAAATTTTGATTTTCTATAAGGAATTCACAGCTGCACCAAACAACATCTGCACCAATTCAATGAGGAAATTCTTTTTGCACCAAACATGAATTTCTAAATTCTACGGAAATCCTTTTCCGAGGTTTTCATTTCTATGGAATTTGCTGACGTGGCAATTTCCTCTTTCCGCGGAAAGGGTGTGTACACAAACGTGCCCTAAAGGTACAGTGTGTAATCATCTAGATAATGATGCGCATTTGTGGTTTCAGGTTGCTGGGATTATGCACTCCATTCTCAGAGGTTCTGTTTTTGCAGTGCTCCCATCCAGAAGCTCTGTTTTCAGGTTTTTCTTCTGGCTTTCAGCTGTGGCAGCATTTTTTGGGTTCTCTTTTGTATTTTTCTCCTGGTTCCTTCCTTGCATGGTCGCAGCCCGGGTTTCTATTGTTTGGTTAGCTGATCCCAGCTTGTGGACTGTTGTTGGCCTTTAGCCCCTCCTTTTTGTTGGGTTAGCTCTGCCATATTTGGCTTCTTGTTTGTCAAATGGGCCAAAGGTTTCCTTCAGATTCTATTGTACACTGTACATCTTATTTTGGAAACTCAAGACTCTAAACTTTCCATTAAAAAAAAAACACTTTAGGAACATTGTGTTTTCACATGCTGTGTTCAACTAAAAAGCACTGCAGCTGCACTGTAGCTTTATGTGCAAAAAAGAAAATATAGGCAGAAAATGCAACCTACTATAGTAAGAGTTCATCCTTTGTTGTAAGATGACTTTTGCCAAACTTTCTTAAGGAAAGTTATGCAAATGTGTGGAGGAGGGTCCTTGAGAGACTCGGTTGAGGTCAACATCCACCCTCGCTCCTGAGCGGTCATAATTGTGGTCGAGTCCATTTCTTATCATCAATTGGTTTTGGGATAAGTGGTAGCTCAATGGGGTTTAAAATCCTACAGACCCACCCTGACTTGCGAATATTATGGAGAGATCCCAAATGGGACTGTTTATGTGCCGCCTTACTCCTTTTACAATCAATTTCCATTTCCTATTTGTTGTGGCTTCAATTTCCTCATTTCAATCTTCAAAAAAAAAAAAAAAAAAAAAAAAAAAAAAAGAACCCAAGAACCTGGGGTTGGGTTTTCACAGTTAGAATTCAACTAAATGGCATTGTAGTTACTTCTACAAGAGAAACAGGTATAAAGCTAACATTGTTGACAGAGAAAGGTAACCAACCCAATTTAAATCAACCGAACACCCAAAACCCTAACGCAGATTAACAGAAACGAACAGATAAAAAAACTACAAAAACCTTCACGCAAACAAATAAAGAACGAGGGTTTGGGGTTTTCTTTAAGCAATGATTCTTGTCATAGAGACACCTAAAACCCTAATTGAAAGAGCAGAAAATGTAACTGCAACAATGATCAAAGCAACAATAAAACATCAAATCAATAAAAGAGAAAGCTATGATCTCTACAGAGAAAAAGAACCAACCGAATTGAAATCAAACGGATCAGATTGGTTCTTGCGATCAAAACACCCAAAACCCTATAAACCCTAACACAGATTAACACAAAAGTACACAAAACAAAAGAAGATTCAAGGATAAATTTTAAGAATTAAGAGAACTCATAAACAGAAACATCAATAATCTTCAAGAAGCTAAAGAAAATTTGAGAAATTCCAGGCGAGAGAGAACTAACCGATACTTTGAGTTGAAGTCCCTTGAATTGTTGCAGAAAGCGAGAGAGAGAGAGTGAGAGACGTTGCAGAGAGAAAATAAGCCTTCAATTGAACAAGACAGGAAGCAATGAGATGAGCGGGAATGAAGACCTGAAACATTTGTAATATATATACAGAGAGAAGCGAACGGGGTAACGAATTTTGAAAGCGTGTGCGCGGGAAACAAACAACCCCTTCCAAATGGGGATGCAAATGGTACATAATTCTCCAATTACCCAAGGTTCCGACCGGTTAAAAATCGAGTCTAGGTCCTTATTTAAACCCCGATAAATGAATGGGTCCAGGTCTGATTCCACCTTGGTTCAAATCCGAGACCCGATATATTAACTCAATTTTCGAAAATCTAACCTAAAAACTACGTTTTTCTAATATCATTCTCTACCTAGATCCGAATCCGGATTTGGATCCAGACCCGTCCCATATGTGGTTTTGGTTCAGTTCCGGAGCTAAGAAATTGATTCCAAAACAGTTGCGAGTCCGGATCCGATTCCAACTTCTCCTTAACGGTTTCAGTTTCAGGTCCACCATGGACCCAAACCGGAACCGACCTGTTTACAACCTTACCTCCAAAGGATATTCATGGACTGGGCCAGCCTAAGCCTAATCCCAACGCAGCCCGATTTGGCCTTGGCTTGGGGCTTAAGGTTTAGAAATCAAGTCGGACTTGGATTATTTATTTTGGCCCGCTTCATAAATGGGCAGGGCTTGGATTTATTGGTAGAGAACCCATACCCAACCTGGCCCGATTATAAAAGTAATATCACCTAACACAAGTATACCCAAACTAGCTTAGCCATGACTATAAGAATGTATATGCGGAACTTGTGAAATGTAGTCATTTGCCCTTGTTTCGTAGAAATATGGAGATACTATGCCAACTAATGTACCTTCCCAATTGCTTTCTTAACATGACATATATTCTCACTCTTGCTGTTAATTCGAAGGTTATATGCAATGATGGGTTTTTAGATGAGTGATTTGCAAGGTGTGTGACCCAAAAGATAACTAATTATGCACGACTCTTTGGTAGAACAACTTCTCAGCATTTATTCAAGGTCCAATACTAATGCTTAAAGCCTTTTTCGTAATTCAAACACCATCACCCTATGATCCATACAAGAAGGGGTGTTCATGGCCCGGGTTTGGCCTGGCCAAGGCATATCCAGCCATTGCCTGCCTTTTGAAACATTAGGCCCATGTCCTGCCCAAGCCAGACATGGGCCGTAAATGTCAGGCCTAAGCCCGCCCACCTTTTCAACTGGGCCAAACCAAACCAGGCTTTTTTATGATTTGTACGGTTTTATTTTACCATGCAATCCTTATTTAGGCCATTCTTTGCGCTTTCTATCACTTAATCCAAAGCGAGCCCAAAAGCTAAACAGGCCAAAATTGTAAACCTAAACTTGAACCCTATTTTGAAACTTAATCCAAGGCTCACCATGTTGAGAATTAGGTGTGGCAAATGCATTGGGTCGGGTCAAAATGGGTTGGGCTGATAAGGGATATCTACAGGGTAATGTCCAACCTGTATCTGACCTAAAAACTGATTAAGTAACTTCAACCCGCAGTAGCCATAGATCAATCTGACACAACCTAGCCTACACAACCCACATTAAATACTGGTCAACCTGTTTAACCCGGCCCAATCTATAGGGCTTGACCCATATATAATCTTTTTCAAATACTATATTTAAATCATAAGCCCAAAAGGCCCAACATAAGTTCAACTCATTCCATATAAAATAGACTTAGTCTAAGTACACGTATATCAAAACACCAAATTGTTTAAATGAGTTTAGATATGTGCTAAGTCAACCCCGTTTAGACGAGTTAGGCAATCCGTATTTAAATCCCCTATGTCTCTAGCGTGATAGTATAGTTTCAAACCCTTAATCTCCGGATGCAAACCGTAGTGATACGAAGAATATTTAATTAAAAAAAAAGATTAAAGATAAAAAAAAGGTGAAAAATAAATAAATTATGCTGCCCATGGGGTTCGAACACCAAATTGTTTAAAAGAGTTTAGATATGTGCTAAGTCAACCCCATTTAGATGGGTTAGGCAATCCGTATTTAAATACCCTATAACTCCAATGTAGTATTACAGTTTCGAACCCTCAATCTTCCGGTTCAAACCGTGATTCTAAGCCTCATACGAAGAATATTTAATTAAAAAAAAGATTAAAGATTAAAAAAAAAGAAAAAAAAGGTGAAAAATAAATAAATTATGCTGCCTATGGGGTTCGAACACCAAATTGTTTAAAAGAGTTTAGATATGTGCTAAGTCAACTCCATTTAGATGGGTTAGGCAATCCGTATTTAAATACCCTGTAACTCCAATGTGGTATTACAGTTTCGAACCCTCAATCTCCCGGTTCAAACCATGGTTCTAGGCCTCATACGAAGAATATTTAATTAAAAAAAATATTAAAGATATAAAAAAATGAAAAAAAAAAGGTGAGAAAAATAAATTATGCTGGCTATGGGGTTCGAACCCATGCGCACTTATGTGCAGCAGATCTTAAGTCTGCCCCCTTAACCTCTCGGGCAAACCAGCTGAATGTGCAGATTTATGAAACCTTAATATAATATTCTAAAACTGATCTAGTCCTCAGTAGATGGTAACTATCAATTCAAATCCTTTTTTAAGACACTTTATGCCCCCACAATTAGCAACCCATTTTCAAGTTGATCTAACGATGATCCACCATTGCATTTAGTCATAATAATAATGTAATTAAGTACATATAATAACCATTAAGTTTTATATGTGCCCTTAAAAATAAAGGGTAAGAATGATTGGATTAGAGTGTTGTTTTGCCAACCCATATTCACACCACATTTTTTGCAGCCCCTACCATGGACAACCATGCAAATATGTGGGCCCTATGAACTGGGGCTTGCTTTCTCAAAAGTAGGGATTTTTTATTTTATTTTTTTATAACAGAGGGTAGGCATGAAAATTTGGGCTGGGCCGGCACAAGGCGGGCCCTGTCTTGCCAGGGCCGGGCCGGCATGGCCCATCAAACTTTGACAGGTCCTGCCGTGCTGCCCGTGGACAGCCCACTTCCTTTTTTTAGTTGGACTTCACTTGGACTTGGACTTGGGCTCTTCTTCCTCTTATTTTTTTTTTTTCACCCATATGAAGTGATCAGTAGAATTCACATGGTCATTACTATGGATGGGCCACAATCAGTGGATCACATTGAATTGTTTTTTCTCCTGCTGTGAATTTGTCAAATGAAATGATATTTGAAGAGCAACAACTCATCATCCAGGCCCATCACATGTAGTGGAGCTAGACTTTTGTGTACAGACGGGCCAGGCCGTGCCGCCCACGAGCTTGGGGCCCTAGCCCAGTGGGGACTGTCGGGCCTGGCCGGCCTGTTGACCAAGTCAACGGGCCGAGGCAAGGGTTTTCCGTGCCAGGCCCGTGTTGGGCTTGGGCCGCCCGCCCATATTTACAACCCTAATAGAGGGTGTCCCTGCCCTTTGGTCCGGACTAATCCCTACGGGCCCGGTGGAGCAGGGTAAATCCCCTGTGGCTCTAGTGTTGTAATGCAGTTTTGAGCCCTCAACCTTCATGAGTAAATTGTGGTTCTAGGCCAATTGAGTTAACCCTCAGGGTTAAAACTATGGATATAGATAGAGAGACGCAAGTGGTAGCTTCTCACATTATCTTTACTGTATAACAAGTTTTCTTGAATTCTCTAAATACAGTTAAGTGTAATTTATTATGGATTAATTTTATTTTGTTATAGAACCATTATTATTTCTCCAAACTATAAAATGTATTTCAATCAAATGTTTAAAGCATGTGGATTATGTAACTGCATGCATTTACAGAGTCATTTTCAGGATTAGTTTGTTTCTAAGTTGGAATGATCCAACCTCTAATGCCCACCTTGGAGGATGACAAAAAGATTTCAGAGTGAGGGGTTTGACAGGTTTTCTGTAACATCTCTGTGTGAAAAAATGTAGAATTATCCAATTATAGATGGTTCAGTTTTGAGGATCTCAATTTGCCTAAATAGTAAATGTATTAATTAGGTCAGATAGATGCCAAAATCTTCATGATCAATTAAAAGGGCTTAAGGGCTTACATAACTCGGATAAATGTAAAATTTTGGTGTATGCATGTCAAGCCCAGCCTCTAACCAGCTGAGTGGATCAAGGCCTAACTTAATCTTGGACTCTTGGCTTATGAAAACCTAGCCCAACATCTTGGCTCATTCCCATCCCTGGTCAAAAGCAAATTAATGACCACCAATGTCTTGTGACTCCAAGACTAAAAAAACAATAAAGTAAAAGAGATGAGACTCAAGGCATCTGACCTAACTTTGTGATCACGGATTCTAAGAAAGCCACTTTATCCAATATCACATTAACCTCATTTACTGGGCAACTGTAAGAAAATAACCTCACATAAATGACATGCTTGTTAAAAAGCTTTCACTTTATTAATCCCACCATGTGTATTCCAGGCCCTGCAAGACAGAAAGTTTTTGTGGAGGTAAAATTTGTTTAAAATTTATGAAAAGTTCACTTTAATACTAGTCAGTTGTTACAACACTGTTTAATTATCACTTATATATTAAATAGATGCTAAACGTCAAATTACTGTGTTTTGTTTAAAAAGAAATCGGTCTGACTCGTGTTTTGCTACTTGGTTTTGAGCCGGGGTGTATCCACATATATGGTTAGGGGAAACTTGGGTCTGCCTCCAAAACTCGCATGAAAATTTTGGGTCCACCCCTCTAGAACCCGAATGAAGAGTTCAGGTCTGCCTCCAAGACTCATATGAAAATTCTGAGTTTGCCCACAAAATCCAATTACTAGTTTGGGTTCACCCCACTCCAACAAAATCCTAGAACCACCACTGCAAAGCAATGATTTTCATATATCATACCTTAATTTGGCTAGGTCTGTCGATTTAAGTATCAGGACTTAATAAAAATAATTTAGTTGCATCCGTTGTTATGAAAATATCTTATAATTTTTTGGTGATTGATCTTTTGGGTCATTCTATGCTCTAGAATTTAAGGAGTATCAAGTAGACTATTATCAAGGCTACTTAAGATTTGTTGGTGCAACAATAAGAGATTCTGTTTTCTTAGGAAAGAGGAATCATGCATTCCTATTACGTATCTCATAGGAAATTGAAATCCTTTCTATTAAAGAAAACCAGTTTTTCGCTTTTTTATTCTTTATTTTTTTACAATAAAAATGTTTTGAACTAAACAACAAAACAATTTGTCAAATTAATCAAACAATTAAGAACCATAAGCCCTAAAAATATGAAGACCTACCTATTCCTTTAAATATCCTATTGGGTTTCTTTTTTTTTTTTTCCTGATAATCGCGATAACATCATGACAAATTCATCTGTCTTTAATGACATTAGATTTACTATGTTTAATGTCTTGATAAGATATTTTTGGAAAATATCATAATAATTATTGTGATAAATCCAAGACATTTCAATCTTTGTTTTATTGCTCTAACATAGGGTTGTCTAAACCTAGAAAAGTCATTCATTTTATATGATCTAATTTAACCAATGTTAATTTCAAATCTTAGGTTATGTTTGGCAAGTTTACATTTTCAGTCTATTTGATTAAAACTAATTTAAATAGACTTTGAGTGCTATGATTGAATCATCTTTAAGATCTTGTCTTTATTTCAAAAACTAACAAAAGGGTTATTTCTTCAATCAAATATCAATATCTAAGGCAATCTTATAGCTTCTGTTTTTTTTTTTTTTTTTTGTCTTCTGACGAATTTGTCCATATAACTTTTATTATATGACAATCTAATTGGATCAACCCTATATCAAAATAAATCAGAATTTCAAAACAGCCCTTAGTCTAGAGCAACTCACGCGTTGACCCATTAATTAAAAACCTTGATTTCCAATCCCTTTTCCTGATGCTTCATAAAAATCATGCCATTACAAGCAACCAAACATAAGGGAGATTCACGAGTGTATTTGGTAAGCCATTCTGATGCTTCACAAGAATCACACTCTCCATATCCGATTCGATTCTCTAATTTTAAATACTTCATGGAATACCCAACTACATCCCTACTTTTGCGTTTTTCAGAGAAGAATGAAGAGAATGTGAATGTCTCTTCTTGCATACCTTTGGTGGTTTTACCTCATGCATATATATAGGCGTGAAAGTTGACTATTGGGGCAGGGGTCCCATCAGCCCCTTCTTGAGTGGAGGTATGTAAAAAGGGGAAGTTTCATCAGCCTGCATTTCGCCTCAATGGCTGCAGATGTGACTGTGAGACAAGGCTGACTACTTGTCTAGGTCTGGTGCCCAATCTTCTTGTCAGCTCGTGGCAGCGCATTTATAGATGAATGACAGCAGAGACCGATATCAGGTTCGGGCCGAGACCGAGGTGCGCCCTATAAGTATTTTCACTAGGATGGGCTTTGGGGTCTTTCCAGGTTGGCACTCCTACCGAGCTGGGTAAGGCTGAGACCAAGAATTATCCTGGCATCAAGAAATGCCCCCACACAGTGATGATGATAATGACTTCCAAGCCGATTATATGGATCATTTGGCTTGGAGTCCAGATCCCCTGTCACACATCTCTTAGAACTCCACCGTAGTGCACACATGATGATAATTTGGACCGTTCATCTTGAATCTCATCCCTCCAGTGACATATCCTGAAAGTTTACTTCAATTGGAGTTTGTCCCACCGTTAGACTGTGCATGTGATTGATAATTGATAATGCAATTAGCACAATCTTAGCATTGTTTGGGTTTGGTATTCTCCACTTTTCCATCCACCCATATTTAAAATGATTCTCCTTATTCCTGTGAATTTGTCACTTTAGAGAGGATGGACCAGAAACACTTTTTATGAAGGCTCCCTAAAAAGTGTATACTTACAAGGGTGCCTATTGCATAAGCTGAAAAATCAACTTTGGAATTTGGGAGAGTGCATGACTCAAACCCAAAGCATTCCATAAAAATTTCTAAACCAATAAAATCACCCCAAGAAGAGCATTCAATGTGCATCAGTTTGGTCAAGTGGGACTATGTACTTGAAGGGTCCACGCCCACTTGAAGCTTTGTCTTTTGAACTTTAATCTTCATGTGGCTTGGAGAAGTGTAAAATAAGGAAGAGAAGACACTCAGGCACAAGAGACAACAGGGTTGTATGTGGTTCACCACTGACCACTAAAAGGCTTACTCTCACAGGTCAAATTGAAGAGAGATGAAGAGAGATATAATGGCCACATTGTAGAAAGTCCAAACCACAAAAGAGGAAATCCGTGGGAATTGGTTACAAGGGAGCCTATGACCAACCCTTCCCATTAAAGCAATTGAGCACACAACCAACCAAACCCTTCTTGAATTAGCATAGCACAGACACTCTTTTCAACTATGATGCCTCACAACAACAGATTAGTAATAAGCCTTTAAGTGATCGACCAAGAAAGTTAACCACCAAATATGGACCTATTACCTAAAAGAAAAGAGAATCAACTAAGTCATATTTATAAGACTTCAACAGTAAGATTTGCAAATAAAAGAACTTTAAGGCTGGCAGGCATTTGCTTTTGCTCATCTTGCTCATTGCAAATGGCTAAGTATTCTTGCCAAATGAACTTACACCTAACATGGCTATGGGTGGCCAAGAATTCAATGTTTTATCAGCAAAATCATACCAACCAGTCCAACTCATCAGTTGAATTGGAACCACTATATGTTTGTGGTTTGGTATGATCGAATCACTCACCCATAGCTGAACTAGTTCAACTGTTGAACAGTTTAAATCAGTCAACTTTTCAATAAGATTGAAAAGAAAAAAGAAAAAGAGATAATAGTCTCAAGACTTTGAGTTCTTTTTAGTTTTATTTTTTATGCTTTAAAAATGAAACATTTTTTTTTCTTTTTTTGGAATTAAACTATTTGTGTTTTTTTTTAAAGAACTTTTTTTTGGGTGATTTGTTTATGTTTTAAATATGTGTTTATGTAATGAATTTCTATTTCTAATTTATCTATTATACCTCCGTGATGTCAAGTTGATGCCACAATTCGGTGAAAGTGAATCGTGGATTGAGCTTGGTTCGACCAGACCTTAGCCTCCATTTGTTCAAGGGCGGTCTAAGTAGGAATGTAAATAGGTATTTAATTCTCTAATTACTTGGAGGCCCGAACTAGTAAAAAAAATTAGGTTTGAAACATGTTTTAGGTCTCTGATCACAAACGGGTCTGCGTCTAGAACCTAGTGTAGGCTTCGATTGATAAATGGGCTTGGTTCTGAATTCATACAGGTTTCTACATGTGGACCCAAGACTTGACATACAAGCCTTTAATGTTGTAAATTGTATTTCATAAATAACTTTCATTAATCATTTTTATGCTTAATATTGTGTAGGAAATCGTGTGGCCCGCATGCCACGGGTCCCACGTCAGATCAAGTAGGGCAGACTCCCAACAGAGAATACAATCTCACTTAATGTAAGACTTGATCTGGTCTCACTAATAAGACTCCCAATAGGATTAGTGGACGTGAGTTTTTTGGCGAAAAAGTCTCTAGTAAGTGTGACTCTTTGTGACTTGTCTATATAAGATAAGGGAGCCCTAGGGTTGGGATTATTCCATCTCATAAGAAAGACAAGTGGCTTAACAACAAATAAGAAAGTCAGAAACTCGGGAATCAATCTTGAAATGGGATCCTAGTCGTTTGGATCCGTGTCCTCTTATCGAAATCGGGTCTAAACCATCAAAATAAGTTTCAGAGTTAGATTTGAATGTAGTACGGATTCCCCCAAAAAATAAACTATAAAAATATCCCAAACATTTTTAATTTTCATCAAATGAGCGACACACCACCACTCACCTTCACTCCTTGTGAGACACACAGGATTGAACTCTTGGACCATTTTGTGGCCCTCACAGAGTCCCACCTGTGCATGTGGACAGGGCCCCACCACCACTGGACACAGTTCAGAAAAAAAAAAAAAAACAGTCGGTAGGCTCCTGGACCGATGTACACTACACTGCCTACGAGTCACCCAACACCACCCACTTTTGTTTTCTTCTCTCTCTACTTGGTCAGAAATCAGAAATCACTCCAAATGAATGTGTATTTTATTCATTTGTGCTATTTGGATAAATTTTTTTACCAGAATTTTAGACAATTCCTGTGAAAAAGTTTGTCCAGGTAGACTATTTGTATTTTATTTGGAGCTCTTTTTAAAGAAACAGATCCTTCCACCACAGAGGTGGAAATCAAGTGAAAAAATCTGGAGGGGTCATTATGAAAAAAATAAAATAAAATAAAATAGCAGGGGCCAAAATGAAAAGCTGCCCAAGTCTACATTAAAAATGAGGGATTTTTTTTTTAAGTTTCAAGGGGATCATGGTCGCGGCGGGCCCCTCTCTAGTTTCGCCCCTGATTCATCAGGTTCACTAACTGGCTTCAAGCGAAAGGCGAGCCGCTTGGTTTAACCCGGTTTGATAAGAATTTTAAATGTCATTTCCAACTTCTTTTTTATTGGCCATAGATAGGGGGCTGGGATCCAAGAGAGAGCCCGCATATATACGAAAAAGAAGCTCACTCAAGTGGGAAAGAAGTCCGCACACGATGGAAGAAAACCTACACAAGTGGGAAAGGAACTCACACAAGCGTGAAGAGGTGACGAACCCGGGGTTTGAACCCAGGAAATGTCATCTCCAACTTAAATCATCAATTGGCCATTTTTTTTTTCCTCAGACAAAGTTCTCACACCTAAAATTCAATTTTAACCGGTGATGGTTGGGCATTCATTTTCTATTACCCCTAAACCAAATCCACACTTAAATCTAAGTTTACTACTTATATAGTCAAGAAAACATAGAAAGTGGCAGACCATGACATGAGCCAATATTTTTGTTGCATTCCTCTATACCAGCATGTCGTGATAGAGCTATCAACGGGCCGGATTCAACTGCGAGCCCTGGATCCGAGCGAGTCCAATAAGGGTTAATAGAAGGCCGAGTCAAAATTTAAGATTTTTTGTTTTTTTGAGCTTGATTTGAACCAAAGGTCAATAAAGGGCTTCATAAATGACCTCAGGAACCAGATCCAGCCTCACAAAACTATGCTAGAGCCTGTGTTGGTTGGCCTATTGGACCGTCCTAATGAGCCGATTCTGATTCAGCTTGGAATCTAGGGTTGTAAATGTGTCGGTTCCGGTCTGAGTCGAACCGTTAAGGAGAAGGTAGAACCGGTTTCTTGGCTCCGAAACTAAAACCAGAACTAAATATGCGACGAGTTTGGATCCGGGTCCGGATTTAGGTAGAGAATTATATTAAAAAAAACATGATATTTAGGAAAGTTTTTCGAAAATTGAGGTAATATGTTAGGGCTCAAGTCCATCGGTCCGAACCAAGGTGGAATCGGACCCAGACCCATTTACTTATCGGGGCCTAAATAAGGACTCAAATCCAATTTTTAACAGGTAGGTTCCTACGGGTAACCAGAGAATCGAGTACTCATTTACATCCCTATTGAAAGTACAACACCTACATATGGGTATCTAAAAAGGCATGTTAGGAACCCAAGTATCTGAAGAATCCATGGATCTATGTTGAAACAATGGATATGGGAATCAATTTTTGATTCACATAGATAATCAAACCCATTCCAAATGTAAGATAGTGGTTCTGAGTATTTTTACGATTTGGATCGAAGGAAACAGATCCAACTTTAACTACAGCCCAGATATACATATATCTAGGATAATCCCTTCAAATCATCTACTATTGGATCTAACTTTTTGGTCTGGATTTTCTATTTCCTTCAAATTTTGGATATGAATCCAACACATAAGTTCCATGTATGGACCCAGGGGCGGACCTACATGTAGGCCTAGGGGGGGGCAGTTTTCAAAATGTTATTTTTTACTACTAAATTTTTTATAATTTTTTATTTTTCCCCCTAAAATGTTAAAACTTTCTTTTAATAATTTTCATTTGGCCTCCCCTCGTTCCATTTTCTGGGTCTGCCTAATGGACCATATCAGAGGCAAGTCCCTCCGGATACACCAAGGCTTCACCCTTGAAAGTTTATAACATACTTCTTTGACTTCTATTCTTCAATGCTACTTAGAAATAACATATTTGTGTCCCTATTCCATTTAGGGTTTGTTTGCTTCCAATAGATTACATAGGAACTCGTGTTCAAATAAGCTTCACCAAAGAATTGTTAAAGAGACAAGGGGTGAAAGAATATGAGGTAATGACGTAGATGGGACGTGAGGTTTCCTAAGATTTGAATTACTTGAGTGATGAGTATACATTTCTAATTTCAGTTGGTTCAATTTCCATTATATCTTGTTTGGTAGGATTGATTAGCAAAGAAAATTTAATATGATATCAGAGTGAAGCAGGATTGAGCTCGAATATAAGAAGAAATGACTTAACACTAAAATGTGTGCCAATTGACTTTATCAACACTTTGAGATTTTGGTTCGATTGGTTAGCGGAGAAAATCTTATAGAAGCTACCAAATTTTATCCCTCTAAACTTTAGGGGACTACTACTACTGTCCTTTTGTGTGACAAGAAGCCAGAAACACAACACTGTGTCTGCATTTACGATAGCTTCATATATATCTTAATTATCATACAACAATATTCCTAGGTTCTGTCCATTGAATATAGTCAGGGGATAACTATCAATAAAGCTGGACATTATTGAGGTGGGAACATTGTCACATGCCATTCACATGCTTCAAACTTCCCTCTTTTGGGACCCTGTAATTCTCACATGAGGACATGCCCCATCTTTTTTCCTTTAACAAAAGAACCCTTGCAAATACACCTCCACATGGGTAAAAGAATCAAAATATTCCCCTTACATATACTTTGAGGATTCGAATCCATTTTATATCTCACTCTCCCAATCCAAATGTGACACAGATCGTATATGTTGGATCCGATTCCAGCATCTAGTGGGAAAAAAAATTCCAAAATTCGGATCCAAATCCAACAATGAAACAAGAAATAAGTCACATACTATAACAAAATGGAAGTTGGTCACTTATGAGCATACCCCAAAATTGACTTGTTTTGTATTCAAGTTGAGCTATAAAACTGGCAGTACCATTTAAGCTTTATAGGGACTCTCCAAATGACCATCTTTATATTCAATCATCTCAAGTATATTGGCATCAAAAGTGGGCCCCACGTTTAAATGTACACTATTACTTGATGTACATGCCTAGGATCAGAACCCATATCCTATTTTGCAGTCGAGCTCGGGGAGCCCACTTGAAAGCTTTTGTATCATTTGAGATATGATGGATGGAAATGTCTATTTACCTCGAAGGCAAGTGTCATGCAAAAAAATCCACCCAATTAGATTATCTTAGGCCTCGATTATATAGAGTTTTTTTTACATTCGATCCAACGATGAGTAAAGGTTTGATGAGCATAAAAGTGGACATAGTGATAGATTATAGGAGTGTATAAGTGTGAAAAGAGTTGCACTGATCAAAGGTGGGCCCGAGTGGGCCCTGTAGAGCTGCAATCGGCTCGTAGAAGAAAATCCTACATCACTATTATAGGTTTACTATCCATTAGTCGGATTTTTAGATTGCTAATTCAACATGTTATCCATGAAACGGTGAGATCATTATCATGAAATAGAGTTTTGGACACTATCAGGCCAAAAGTGAAACAAGCATTAGCATTGACATATTGGCCGATATTTTGGTCCCAGATTGATATATCAATCTGAGATATTATCAAGGTAAAGTCGACAAATGCCCATTTTCAATTGCTTTTGTGTTTATTAGTTGTAAATTAGAGAATTAAATAGAATGTAAATAGTACCTTTACGGTCTGCAATGAGATTTTCATATGTGAAAATATCTGCATGCCAACATTTTGGGCATGTTTGGTTAGAGGAATTGGGAGAATTCTTTGTCTGGGAGAATTCAGAGAATCCCAAAGCCGGCCCCCTAAAAGCAAAATTTCAAATGCTTAACCCCTCTCTAGAATTTGGAATGCTGGAATTCTTAGACTCCATAAGGCTAGAAGTGCCTTTTTCATGTGGTTCGGAACTCTGAATTCTTGTAATAAGTAGAGCATTTGGAATGCCTAGTGGACAAGATGTCCCGTCATGTTATAAAACCCCAACAAGCCCAATTCTTTGTCAAAAATGCCTCTAACCTAATACGGCCGTTGATTCTTACAATTATAGAAGTGTGGGGCTTAAGACATAAAATGGACACCTGGAACATCCCTACTTTAGTTAGAATTTTAAAAAAACATACCTACCTTAAACCTAAGCAATAATCTATCAAACTCGGCCCTAATAAGACCAGGATGGCATGCGTTCACATTAAAACTAGTGAGCCCATTGGCATCCTTGATATATAAGGATCCTAAGCTTTCTAGGATTTTATTTACAAGGTGATAAGGTGATGACTTAGTATTCATTAATGATCTACCCTCACTCATTTTCCACCGAAAGGAGATAATTTGATGACCAGTTGTGGATCTACTCACTTATTTTTTCAATCCAAGGGACTTCAATACAAATAAAAATTTCAAGATTCTTAAAGAATTCAATTCCTTTGCTTAACTTTAAAGAACTAAAATTAAGGTCCAAGGATTATCTATTAGACTAGTATTGTCATATTTTCAAGTATGCTTAAGAAGGAATCAGCATTTTCCAAGGATAGAAACTTAGAGCCTATTTATTTAATTAATAGAGTTTCTAATAAGGAATTTGGTGTGTTCAAGTATTTTGGACGTGTTATGATAGCTTATCTCCGACCATTTACAAATGTCATATTTCTTCACTAACTTAAAAATACAAGGCTCTAACAAGAGCATCAATAAGAATTGATCTCTAGTTATCTCGGCGGGAAGAAAGATGCCTTACGAGGATGGACCTAGTTTTGTTTTTCTATATCTTTATAATATAATATAAAAGCAGAGATGGGATATGAATTGAGTAAGATTCTAAAACATAGATAATGAGTAAGATTCTAAAAACATACATAATTGGGTTTCTCTTGTTAAATTAGCTATCAGATATAATATAATAAAATGAAGACATGATCAAGAGAGGTTACACAAAGTAAGAGAGATAAGAAAGAGGTTGGAACCCATGAGTGCATTTGACTCGAGATTGTGACGCATTGCGTGTTCCCAGATGTGAAGACCGCAGCAGTAGGTGTCGGTCGTTTAAGCTGTGGGCCCACCGATATTCCCTCCCTTTGAAAATTCAAAGACTGGTTAAAGGCCGGTGCCTTTTACGTGGTACGAATGGTTGGAACGAGTCTAGCCCTAGTCATGGAAAAACAAAAAGATTTCTACATTGATTGGGGGGCCACATCCGCCTAACTCGACACGTACAAATGATTGAGATTTTTAAACTAATGGGCCCGGTTCAAACCATTTTATGAAAAGGAAAGAATAGAATGGATTCAGATGCGGAGACTCTTAAGGCCCTGTTTCTTTTCTGGAATTTCTGATAGGAATTTTGGTTGTCTGGAAATTTCAGAATTCCTATCAGAAATTCAGCGTTTCTTCGCGAGAATTTCCAACATTTTAAAATTCCAGCATTTACAAATGTCAGAAATGAGACATTTATAAAACCTACCTCTCCATCGGGCATTCCCAAAACCCAGCGACGCAGGAATTCCGAGAGAGCTCTTCGGTGCTCTCGGTTATAACGGATTTGAATGGGGGAAATTCTAGATACACCCCTTATATGTGCTGAGTACACCCACATCCATTGTGCATATAGAATTTCCCTTTGAATGGTTCGACTAGCCGCCAACTTCGTGAGGCTAGCCTCCAACTTGGTTCAGCTAGCCGCCTCCAACTTACAGAGGCTTGGTGAGGCTAGCCTCCAGCATTTACAATTGCTAGAAATGTTTTGCTTCACTTTTTAGATTTGATGTTTCTTTCCATGCCTTATCATTAGGGGTTCACATGGATGTGTCTTGTCATCTATAGGCCATTTATATACTTCATTTTCTTTGTGCATATGGTTTTTTTTTTAATGAAAAAGAGTTGAGTAGTGGGTTGTTCTGTCACTAAAGATATCTTGAGATGGTAGTGTAGTTTATGAGGTTTTCCAGATTTTTAATCATGATATTCATTATATGCCTATGGTCAGAAATAATCAAAGTTGAATCAAGGATAGGCCCTGGATATGGACTGTCCTGTACAATACACCCTGTGCTCCACTACTGACCAAATTTCTGTTGCAATGTATGTCACATGGGTGTAGTATTAAACAATTTTGCGTATTGAGTTATAAAAAAATATTGATGAGTTCAATTGGTATATAAACAAAGCATACAAGAGTAAAATTCATGTCAAAAATCATTTTAGTTATGAAACAGGGAATTCAGAAAATTCAGGAATTCAGGCATTAATGAAACAGACAATTCAGAAATGACAGGATTCATTAGCATTTCAGAATTTCAGCATTTCAAAATCTCAGACAGCCAACAGACATGAATTCCAAAAATTATAGGAAAGAAACGGGCCCTAACACGCGGCCAGAGATTTATGTGCGTTCTGGTGATTGGAAAGTTCCGTAAATCTCTTCGCCTCTTATCTTTCCATGGATTAATATCAACATTAAGATTCCCTTATCTTATATAAACAAGTCTCAAAGAGTCACACTTACTAGAGACTTTTTATTGGCCAAGAAACTCACATCTACTATCCTATTGGGAGCCTTTTTAGTAGAACCAGATCAAGTCTTAACATACCTTAAGCGGGATTGTATTCTGTTGGCATCAGCCCTACTTGATCTGACGTGGGTCCCGTGGCATGCAGGCCACACGATTTCCTATAGAATAATGGTCAAATAAAAAAATATCAGAATTTTAAAAAATGCCCCTCTTTTTTAAATGACCATTTAATTTTATAAAAGAAAGTTAAAAAGTTATTTTTCCATGCCACTAAATAAATTTTTTTCCTTATTTAAAAAAAAGATGTTTGTGAAAGTTATGATTTGATGATATCACTAAATGACAAAAATATTTATTACTTTTTAATTTGAGCATTCAACTCACTTCACTAGTAAAGTGAAGTTACCCCGCACGCCTAGCTATTCCAACCTAAGTCCTAAATGACTTGAAAATATTGTCAACATATATTGCTGTGGCATTAAATCTCAATTCAGTTATAAATCTTCTTCCTCCATGTTGATTACTCATAGAGCTAGTGATCTCAATCCTTTTCTTATTGTTATTGCTATTCTTTGTTTTTGATGCCAGCTTAGGGGCTGGGACTTCAGCCCTCAGGTAAGGGAAGGAGACCTCAGGTGAGGTGAGGGCCATCATGTGGAGGAAGTGGCATGCCTCGGGCTCGAACCCATGGAAGCTCAGGTCCTTTGTTTAATTGTTGTTGTTGTTGTTTATTTCTCTTAATATAATTTGATACCGTGCTTTAAAAGTGATTAATGTGATAGTGTGTCTACCTCCAATTGGATTAAAACTTGACCTAATGTAATGCTTGTGATCATTTCTGCGGAGTTCACATTTCATAATGGCATGTTTTTGTCGCCTGTTTTTTGCACAGAAAAAAGTGAAGATTGTGGAAATGATTTTTTGCTCTACAGTAAAATTCATGCTTGGTATGGCCACTTTTTTTTGCTAAAAAAAAGACAAAAATAGGCTTTCTTTATGATTTCTCGGAAAACAAATTCTTATGGTGTGGGTTGGAAGTGTTTTTTCTCAAAAGTGGAAAGTTTCTACGGAAGTGGTATTTCGCAGCATGTAAAAAAACGTACCCATCATGTTTGTGTGACTACTTTTCCACAGAAAAAAATATGAAAATTGGAAAGGCTTTTTACATGACTTTTAAAATTTCACCTTTGGCGCAGCCACTTTTTCTCAAAGAAAATCATAAAAATAAACCAACTTTTTCGCGAATCTGTGAAAAGCCATTTCTAATGGGAGGAGGTCGGAAAAGATTTTCCGTTAAAAATGAAAATTTTGATGTGGAATTGGTTTTCCATAGCATCGCACAAATGTACTTTAAGTGTGTCCAAGTGATTAGTTTAGGGCATGTTTGTACAAGAGAAAAAGTAAAAAAGTGAAAACACTTTTTCCACAACAAATATAGTTTTACGGTTGGTACAAGCATTTCTCGAAAGATAGAAAAAATGAAAAATGTGCCCTTATATAATTGTTGTTCTGTTTTTTGTACAGACATTCTTGAATGTAGATGCCATTGTTGCTGCTTTTAATTTAGGGGAAAGGGGGTCCCGATCTTTTGACGAATCTAAACGTTTTGCATTGTGACATTCATGCATGTCAAAATCCGATTATAAGAGTTTCTTGATGGGATTCAAATTTTATATGATTGGTAGTTATCACATTTGGCAACCAAACCAATGGGACTCCTCATTGATTTTCCTTGATAATTTGAGAAATCCGCATCTCACAATTGTAATTTTTCAAGGATTTGGGCCAGCAAAATCTTCATTTGTGAGAATTTTCAAATCCAACCCCCTAATATTTAAATTAGAAATTCTCGCTTGCAAAATTATACATGATACTGATTTTCCTAAGTTTTACGCCACCAAGATCAATGTCAATTTCTAAATGATGAATCCTCGTATTTGAGACAAGGAGGAATCCTCATCACTGGATTCCTCACAAATTCCTTACATGTCACCAAATGTGATCTTATTCATGTTTGACAACTAAATCCTATAGGATTTCATAACTCTTATTTTAGAGAAATTTAAAAATTCAGGTTTGACTATTGTAAATTATTGAGAATTCGGGTAGGTGAAAATTCTCATTTTTCGAGCCTTATCAAATCCAAGTTTGAAAAACATTAACGAGAAGTCACTCTTTATAACTTAGGGACTTCTTTTTCTTTGTAGATTTGTAAAATTTGACGGGGAAAGTGGAATTTGAAGAATCAATGGAAAAGATGATTTTTGATGGGAGGATTTGAAAAATCTCCCATCATTTTTCCTCTCCTCTCCCAAAGGTGGGTTTTCCGAAGAAAATTAGAGAGGATTCTTCATGATATGAACCAAACATGCACAAAAGGCTCTGCTTGACCAAGAGTGCGTATCTGGTTCCCTGCTTCATGTCAAAAGGTTCTTCATTTCAAGGTGGGGTTCCCTTTCTTTCAGGTCTGCAAATTACACGTGGCATGCTGTTTCATAAGGTCAATGGAAATGTCAAACTAAGTAAAAGGTCCCTTGCCAATGATATCCTGAAACGTGGTATAAAACAATGTCATCATCCATGAGAGGAAGTCAACTAATGTCAAAATTGAATTTACATAGATAGATGTTTGCACGTGCAAAATTTTCATATGTAAAACACAATATGGCATTTATTTAGAAGCAAGCACCATTTCACATGACGATTCATATTACATATCTAGAATTTTATGTTATCGTTAATTTAATGAATATAATATTTAAGGGGTCAATAAAAAGTTTTTAACCGGTTCAGATTAAAATCTTGGAGCTCGTAGAAGTTGCAAAAAAATAAAAATAAAAAAGAGAGCTCATGTTGGCAACTTCTTAACTAAAAGGTGTGTAATACTTTCATATCTTTTTACGTGTGTAGTATGAAAATAATCGCATTTATACCTTATTTATAGATGAGATCTAATGTAAACAAATTGGTTGAGTTGCAAACGAAACGATTCCGAATCAGAACCATAGTGGATCCGGACCTGAACTTGTTTCTAAATAACAATACTAGTTTCGGGTCCGATTTTGATTCGGAACCTGTTTTGTTGGTTCCATACCTGGTTCCAATAAGAAAATCCGAATCCAATTCTAGAACCGTGTCTACTAGAGGTCTAGAATCTAGTTCCAAAATCGATTCTAATTTCTTTTTATTCTTCATTTTTTCTTAAAATAAGCATATCATTCAATTTATAACAGTGCATCAACTCTACTACCTCCAGTATTATACACAAAAATGTCTAAAAAAAAATTGATTTTGAATTACAAGTTGCAATATCAAAGGCTCATATGCCGGGCCCCAGGTCCAAAGGTCGGAATCTATATTGATTCGGAACCTGACCCATTTATCAATCAAAACCTAAATTGGGTTTGGAACCCGGACTCGTTTATGAATCAGAACCTAAAATAGATTACAAACTCAGTTTTTTGCGTGTCAAAATTTTCGGGTAATCGGAGAATTGGATATCCATTTGCAACCCTATAAACCGTGCACAAAAGTTCTCATTTCATGACCATTTTCATCTTTTCAATTCATTAAATCCCTATCATCAATGGTTAGATCTCCTGAATAGGAGGAAATTCATGCCCATGTCCCATTCATCAAAAAATGAGATGGCCCACCTCTTGATCCTGAACATTCATTATCATAAATGTCCACGTTGTTTCCACTTGTTTCCAAACAGTGAAAATCTGGTGTCGGCTAGTTTGTTTAACTAATCATTACTAATTTTAACGTCACCATGCAAGAAGACTCCAGCTATCACCTCCCAAAGCTCGAGTGAGACGTCCACTCATGCAGCAGGTCACAGCTAAACACAAATCATTATCATTAGCAGCCTCTCATTATTACATGCCACGTAGCATCATTATGCCAGCCATCCACACCGTTCACGTGGTGGGCCCCACTAAAACTATGAAACTACGTCATTTCGTTTGACCAGCCAAGTCCCTCCATATTGACGTTGACGTCACTGAAAAGGAGGCCCACCAAAATGAGCGGCCGAGATGGACCCCATACAAGTGGGGATGGTTAGATGAACGGTGGTGATTAATGATTGTGTTAGGTAAGGCAAAGGTGAGGGCAGTTACGCTGATTACGGATCTCAGCTGCGAGTTACAGTGCGGTAAAACTTGTGGTGAAAGATGTGGCCACGTGTACTGGTGGTTTGGGTTTTGATAAAATAATCCGACACATTGTTAGAGATTCCCTTTTACCGTACTCCTGCATGGAGACATAAGCTGACAAGTAGACATCAGATTGGAATTTTGTAAATTTTCTAAAAATTATTTTATGTCCTTCTGTTTTGCATTCTATAGTCCCTGGAGTCTGTAACATGTTGCCAGACATTTGCCATTGACTGACTATAACACCCTCAAAAGTTTAAGAAAATTAATAATTCTCTAATTCAGCTTCTCATTCATCCGGACAGGAATTGCCCACGGTGACATGGTGTAGCCTGAATGATCTACTTTAAGTCCCGTATATAAACACATTTAGTGGATTTCCATTCGTAACGAGCAGCCCAAATAAGTGAGAAAAAAAGCACGTACATATGAGAAGAGAAGCTCAAATAAGTGGGAAAACAAGCTTATTCACTTGTAAAGAGTGGTATACCCACATTGATCCCTATCTGTTATGGGGGTTTTATTAGGGCTGTCAATCGTGTCGTTTCAACGAATTCGGATTACGAATTTGGATTATGGGTCAACGAATTTGTGTTAAAATCACTTAAATCCGTACATGACCCGTTAAGTTAACAAGTCAAAAAATTCAACCCGAACACGACCCGTTAATTTAATGGGTTACACAACCCAACCCATTAACCCGTTAAGTAATTAAGTTATTTTGAAAATTAAAAGAAAATTCATAAAAATATATATAAGGAGAAAAATATATAAGCCACAAAAAACTTTAAGTGAGGATCTCGAGTGGATCCTAACTAAAACTCCAATATAAAATAATAAATTTCAATTTCTTCTTTAAGAATGTAAATTAATTCTAACTGCACTTAGGAACTAAAAATACTTTAATGGGTTAAGCGGGTTGTTAAAGGGTTACTGGTTTAATTCGTACATGATCTGTTAACTTAATATGTTAACGGGTTTGACCCGTTAACAACCCAAACCCATTAAGAGCCCACCCGAACTTGTTAATATCGTGTGGGTTCGTGTTATGTTAACGGGTCGTGTGACATTTTGATAGCCCTAGGCTTTACTAATAGAGTTAAGTGCGAGTTAAGTGTAGTAGAGATTATTTTGAAGAAAGAATAAAAAATAAGTCGGTTATGATGATATTTTATGTTTAGTTGTTTATTATGCAATCTTTTTTATTTTTTATATTGATTGTGGAATTTTTTTGTCTTTTAGTGGAGAAATGATGTTACATTTTGAATTTTTTTTGAAAAATATGGTGGAAAGTTTGAATTAAAGTACTTTTGATGGAATTTTTTTTTTCTTTTTAAAAAAGATGGTGGTTTTACCTTACTTGACTTTAATAATAGAGTTGCCAAACAAGCCCAAACAACCAGATAAGATGTAGGGTTGCCAACCTAGTGAAAAGAGCCAGTTTTGTTTTCTTATATGGCAGCTGTAGTAGCCTTCTAATGAAATTGCTTATAATGAAGTCAAATTGATGATCATGTTATGCGATCGTTACATTGGAAGAGAAGCCCATATACGTGGGAAAAGTGGATTTAGGGATTGAATCTTAAATAGCTAGATGAGATGTAGGGTTTCCAACCAACAAAAAAAAAAAACCTTTTATTCACCTGTAGAGCAGTTATAGAGTAGCCATTAAATGAAATTGCTTATAGTGATGTCATTGATTGCTAGGCCAACACTGTCAAATTGATGATCATGTGATGCGATTGTTTATTTTATTTTATTTTTGGATCAGTGATCTCACCATTGATTTCAAAGGCTACATATACACAGCCTCTTTCAATCACTCTCCAATTGGAATATATTTCATTCAATCTTTTGCTTATAATAGATTGATCTGTCGATTATACTACTGATCTCGACCAGACCATATGAATTGATGGGATTCCTTCCTTTTTCAATCTTTCAATTCCCCAATTGGAATGGCATTTGAGTCTCAATGTTGAAAGTTTGCTTTTTATCTGTTTATGAAACATGTGTTTTGGGTAGATGGAGGGGTGTACAGAAAGATATTTGGACTGTAATAATGTTCTTGACCATTGATTTATTAGTAGGTTCCGGGTCACGTTCAGTCTCTCCAGACAAATTGAGTGAATGATGGTAGTTCCTTTCACGGCCAACATGAACAAAAAGTCTACTTGGACCATGAAGCTTCCTGTAGCTACCATAAAAAAACAAAAGAGATGGTATTCAATTAAAGTTTTGAAGGTCTATAGTAAGGTTAAAGATATTTTATGCACAATTCATTTTGGGCCTTTAGAAATCATCCACATGGTACACATTCAATTATATAATTTTGTTTTAAAGGTAGAAAGTTTGTGAATAAGAGGGCAATCAAACGGTAGCTGACTAGCGAGCCACCTCCCTTTTATAAATCAATCCCTGATTACAGCATTGAATGTGATTAAGAGAAAACTTAGGGTTCATTTGGATGCACAAGATAATATAAGAAAGTAATATTTTATAGAATATAATTTTTCACTTTTTAAAGAAAAAAAATCTTATGCGTTTTGTAACTCAAGAAAAATTCGAAAAGAAAATCATTTTCCTTCAAAAAGCTCAATATTTTTTCTTACAACCATACCATGTAGAAAACTTTCTACATTATAAAAATCATTTAAAATGAGGTTTACAAAGTGGTAGAGTAAAGTAAAGAACTTTGCCAAATCTATCATGAAGTTATTTACATGTATGGTAAAGTAAAGTAAAGGTAAATATCACATCATAGTAAATGTGATGTAAAGTAAATGTGAGATAAAGTATATGGTGAAGTAAAATGAGAGAGAGTGGTAACATAGTTTCTTTTTATTTGACTTTCCTTTATCAAACTTTACCATAATTTATATGGTAAATAAAAAGTAACTTGTGATAAAGTATATTGTAAAAAAGTGGATGTTAGACTTTACTTTACCACACTACTTTTTTTATATCTAAACATGGTGAAGAGATAATATGCTACATCTAGGTTAAGACATGTTTGTTTATATGTGTGGTAAAGTAAAATAAATGCTAATGTCACATCATGCTAAAAGACGAGGTAAAGTAAGATAAGATGAAGTATGTGGTGAAATAAAGTAGGAGAGAAAGATAGTTGTAAAGTAGTTACCCTTTGTATTGAATTTACTTTACTACACTTTACATAGTTTGATGTGATACGGAAAAGTGACTTATGGTAAAAAAAAAACAGCTAAACTTTATTTTACTACACTA
Source organism: Cinnamomum chago (assembly GCA_038049695.1). NCBI lineage: Eukaryota > Viridiplantae > Streptophyta > Magnoliopsida > Laurales > Lauraceae > Cinnamomum > Cinnamomum chago. The sequence goes on along the minus strand of CP142462.1, from coordinate 18,866,055 downwards.
CTTTTTCATCTAGACATGGTAGATTATATACAAATTAAGTATTTAATAAAAAAAATTATTTTGATAATGAACTTCTCTATGATCAATAACATTAACTTATTGTTATTTTGATTTTTTTAATATATATTAAAATCACAGTACCTTCCAAACAAGTCAATTTAAAATATGTGATTTTCTTCAAAAACCGTCAAACAGTAAAAACATTACAACATTTGAATATTTCACTATTCTATTTTATACTATTTTATTCTTGCAATATCTAAATTTGTAAATATTTCATTTTGTAAACATCCAAATGGGTTCAGTACCCAAAGCTAAATCCTCTCGTTGCACAAAGATCTTGTTCACCTCACGAAAATCAATACTCTCCATTGTTGTAGGATGAATTTCAAGGCCATATTTGTTTTGCAAGTGATAAAGTAAAATATGTAGTCAAATTTCTTTTGCATTAAATAAAATTAACTTGATCACGTTGTTGGGTTGGTCAAAACAAGTAACTAAGTAAAATTCAAGCCAACGAAAAAACAATGTCTTCTTTGCTTTTATATACCAAGAGTGATACCCTCCACATCAAGACATAGGATGAACAAGCCCTAGACATCGATGAATGATGAATGAGTTGGAAAAGAAGAAAAGAAGTTTACTTTTACTTTACAAGGTCCCCAGCAAAAGTTTTACCTGATGGTGTTAGAGCACTAGAGGCCCTGACGAGGGGGTTATTTTTGTCATTTCATAATTCGAACACGAAACGCGGGCCGACAAGTGACGAAGTCGGCAAGTGTCGGCCGATAAACCGGGAGAGAAAAAAGCGCCGAAACTCCACAGCTCCAACACTCCCAATTCGAATTTCTTAAACCCGCTTGTATTTAACGCTAATCCCTCCCCTTTCGAAAACCTCATATAAGAAACCTAAAATTTCCGTTCCCTTCTCTGCATCTGCATCTGCATCTGCATCTGCATTTATTCATGTCATCTTCCTCCTCTTCCTCTACGCCATCTCCGAAACGGCCGACACGAACCCGAAATCCGTTCCCTTCACACCACCGCTCTATCCGAATCGCTCCAATGAGAAATCTATGATCTTCTCCTTCTCGATCTCGATCTGTTCCAATGCTCGTCGCTGATGAAACCTCCTCGGGAAAATCTCAGATTCTCGCGGTAATTTCTTCGATCCAGATCTCTTTTCGCTGCAGAAGCCGAGATTCCAATGTTGTTGTTGAGAAAATCTGGTTCAGGTGTCGAATTTGAGTTCTCGAAAAGACTCATCTGATTTCTTGATTTGTCTTTTAGCTTGATTTGGATTCGTGGTCCCTGTTCTCGGAAAGAAATCGGTGCGAAAGCTACTGTTTTGTTTTAGATTCAAGCGATTTGATGGAATGTCGAAATCTCAGTGCAGTATTTCGAAAGTCGTTTTCCTTTTTACTGTTTCTGATTTTTTTGGTGTTGAAGTGAAACTCTTGCAGTAATTTGAAGATAGATCTAATTTTTTTTTTTTTTTTTAACCAGCTCTGCTTCGTGTTTCTAGAGTTCTTCTTGCTGCAAAATCGGAATTTGACTGCTGCGATTAGCTGATAGAGTGATTTCATAGCAGCAATATGCTTTTCGGGGATTCGATTGATTCTGCTGCATTTGTTTATTAATTTAATGAGTTCTTCTTCCTGAAAAATCGAATTTTGACTACGGCGATTAGCCGATGGAGTGATTTCTCAGCAGTGATATGTGTTTTTGGGGGCTTTGATTGATTCTCCTGCGTTTATTTATTGTATTTTGATATTGATGATGTGCTGCATTGATGTTTATCTGGTAATTTGAAGTTTTTTATTCGATCTCATCGCTACAATTTGAAGTTTTTCTTCTGTTTGGTTTACATTTGCATGATGGATAGAGGTCTCTATTCTATCAGTAATTCAAATAAAATCTGTTACTGTTTTTCAGCTGAAGTGAAGTTCTGTTGAGAGGGGATCATGGATGCTCATGAGGTTGAAGAAAGTGTTTTTGCTGCCACTGATGCAAAGGTATTTAAGGCAATCTACTCCTATAAGTTATAACTAACAAAAGGATTTAAAAGTTTTTGAACAGGGTATTTTTTGTTTGTGTGTGTGTCCAATGTGGAACATTTCCTGTTGTCTAAAACTAAAAGTAAATTTGATAAGATTGTTTTGTGCATTAGCACTAGCAGCATGAACCTTCCTGTATAAGAAGGTGCTACTACCTATTTACCTTTCTTTTTGGTCATATTGACCACCCAACTACTGTGGTCGTTTGTCAAGGCAACATTTAACTCGAAAATTTGGGCTATGTTTAGTTTCTGTAACTTTTCAATGCATGGATATTTATCAAACATGGTTGCACATTTTAAAGTCTTTTAGTATTAATACATCATGCTTCCTAATAGAATGCTGAATCTACTTCTTGAAGGTTGTCCGAGTATCTTGATAAAAAAAGATGATTTCATTGGTCGAAGTTAAATGAATATGTTTAACTTGATTAAGCTGATTTTGGGTGTATCCTTATCAATGCATAGAGTTTCCCATCACCTTAATGACTCCAAATTGTTTTTGGACTTTGATTTTGGCTATAGATATCAATTTTGTGTTGGACATTGTTTTGGCTTGACTCCAAATTGAATCTTTTAAGTTGGTTTGACATTTGGTATTTCATTTTGGAGTTTTGTTTTGGTAAAATGTAAAATCTTTAAAAATACGCATATATTTGAAAAATAATAAAATGTTAAACTATATATATTTAAAGAAAGAAGCAAGCCATCACCCTAGTAAACTATGTCTTGGCGATATAAGCTATGAAGCTTTTTTTTTTTCCCTATTCTAACCATCTTTTGACATAGGTGCTCCGTTTCCTATTTTTTCCAATGTATTGTGCTCCAGATGCTTTCTTCTTCTTTCATTGTTAACCATAGTTTGATTGTAAAACATTCAGTGCTTTGTATATCTATTTCTCACAAATGTCAGTGTTTAGTGCTTTATGATTCTTCTTATTGACTGAGCCATAGTAATTAACACATTTGCGATTAACATATGCAGTTACATGGAGGCATGTGCAGAATACTTTCCAGAATTGTTTGTAAAGTGTTAGGAATTTTTCCAGCCTTAGAGGCAGCACAACCAAGGAGCAAGTCTGGCATACAGGCACTCTGTTCATTGCATGTGGCTCTTGAGAGGGCCAAGAGTCATCTTCTGCATTGCTCAGACTCTAGCAAACTTTACCTGGTAAAATTATGCTTCCTGTATATTCTTATCTTTTTGAAATTTTGATTAGCTGATGTTAAAACCTGAACAGAAGTTTATTAGGTCTGGTCGCTTTATCGTTTTCGAAGATTGGTGTTTTTTCATTAGTCACCAGTGTGAAGATATAAATATTGATAAGTACTGATTAATTTATATGCTTAGCTTTACTTTGGCTCCAATTATTTTGACTGATTACTGGATTTTTTGAGTTCTATTACGAGCATGAAGTTAATTGACTTTTAACCTGGAAGTTCTATGCGAAGCATTGAAGGTTTTGAAATTTTAACATTTGGCATATGCAGTTGTTTTATTTTTCCACAAATTGGCTTTTCCCATTGTTCTTTTCTATTATGATGAGTGTCCCAGATTTCAAATTTCTTCCGTCACAGTGCGTCTTGGCACTATAACACGACATATTTGTAAATTATGAATCAGTTTTCATTGGGCTACAGAAGATGATTATTGATTTGATGGACCCCATATATCTTTTATTTTATTTTAATTTTTGTAAAGGCAACAAGACAGGATCTTGTTCAATTGAAATATGCAACTTCTAAAAGCTGAACAGAAACACCATCCATCAAGATAATGGGTGTGTTACCTAACATACAGCATCAAAATGGTGAGGTTTATATTGCCTAGGCACCTATCACTGTTTCTTATCAACCCTTCATTGAGAATCAATTGACAAACGCCCTAGGCATTTACATATCTATTCAGAGAAGCCCTAGATGAGATCCAATCTTGAGTTTGGAACTTGAATTCTCCTGGACCATAATTATATTTATACCTGATTGAAAATCTGTATCTTTCATGAAGAAATGAACATCAACGTAAAATATACTGAAGATATGAATACTTTTTATGATTTGGGTTGTTTTAGACGAAATTTGTATTTTATTTACAACATTTCCTATGTCAAACACAATATACAGCACTAGTATATGGAGGCATGAACCCATGCAAACGATTTCATGTACAAACTGTCTCAAGTACTGTATTTTGCCATTTTCTAGTCAGTTTTGGTGCATATTTTGTTAAGAAGAACTGACAGATGGCATTGTCTTTTATTTATTTTTTGGTTAGGCTATAACTGGGGACTCGGTTCTTGTAAAATTTGAGAAGGCAAGATTTACTCTTGTGGAGAGTCTTAGGCGCGTGGAAGACATAGTTCCCCAAGCTATTGGTTGTCAGGTAATTAATACAGAAGTTGTATCAATCAATATTTTCATAAGCATTTCATCTTCTTTTAGGTCTCTGCAATTGCATTACTATGTTACTCGTCAATGTTTGACACGATTCATCATCTGTTTATGTGTAATTCCATCCACACTATGGGTATGCACTGAATGATTAAAGATGGACAATACATGTAAACTACCTATTCCCTATAACTACATACTAGTCGTCATCTACATGCAGATTTCATGTGAGTGAGATTAAGAATCACAAGAATTCTCCTTCTGGTTTTTTATTATTTACAATAGCCACTTGAATGATTAACAAAGCCAAGAGCATTTCTCAGTGCTGGCCTGGTAGATTAATCAGAGCTATCTAAACCGTAATTTCCTAATGTAGAATCATTACGACTATCACTAACACAATTATAAAAAAACCTTCCATTACTTTCTAATCTCATCAGCTAGCAATTCATTTTGCAGCACGTGCTACCAAAGAATTCTGTCTTTTAGCCAATAAAGAGCCATAAATTCTCTTTTCCAGGTCTTCTGATTTCATCATTTTAAATGCAAAGCTTCATGCATATGCTAACAACTCTTTCTGTAAACCTGAAAGAGAGGCAACTGTATTTGTTTTACTTCTTTTTTTCATTTTGATTTTCCAAAGCACCACACGGACAAGTTCTTGCTTTGATTCTATCACAGAAAGGGGCATTTACTCTGGTGTTCAAAAAGACAATGAGCTTTCCCCTGTAGAATTCCTTTTTTTTTACTTTTATTTGAGATCAAACATGCTTTTCTCTTCTTCACCCTAAAAAAACTCCTTCTCTCTGTAGTTGTTCCCTGTTCTATCTCCCATCACTTTCTCAGTAGGCCAACTAAAGTCATTTAAAATGATGATAGAGTAATTATTCTCATCTTGTCCATTCTGATATTGATAGCAGTATAGCCCTCAACATCCTCCCCTGCATCATGTAAAGATCTTTTGAATCAACTGTCTATTGGAAAAGAGGAAGATATGAGACGAGAAACCAGAAATGAGTACTTTTTTATTTCCTTGATTTAAAAATGAAAACCAACTTGATCTTCTTAATTCCTAGTCTTATATACTGTTCACTATCATGTCCGTTACAGGTCTTGGAGATTGTAACTGAGCTTGAGGGAACTGTGTTTTCACTCGATCCAGTAGAGAAGCAGGTTGGTGATGAAGTGATTGCATTGCTCCAACAGGAGAGAAAATACAACAGCAATTGTAATGACACAAACGAGCTAGAAACCTTTCATCAAGCTGCCTCAAGGCTGGGCATTACTTCTTCTAGAGCTGCTCTGGCAGAGAGAAGAGCTCTCAAGCGGCTGATTGAAAGAGCTCGCGTTGAGGATGACAAGCGGAAGGAATCCATTGTTTGTTACCTTTTGCATCTTATGAGGAAATACTCCAAGTTGTTTAGAAGTGATTTTTCAGATGACAATGATTCCCAGGGGTCGACCCCTTGTTCCCCTACAGTCCGGGCCTCTTTTGAAGACGGACATGGTCCTGGAGGAAATGGGCGTTCTTTTGATCGACAGTTGTCAAAGCTTTGTTCCTTTAATTTCAAGACAAATTGTAGGAGATTGGAAAACATACCAATACCACCAGAGGAATTTAGGTGTCCAATCTCGCTGCAACTTATGTATGACCCAGTCATCATATCATCTGGGCAGACATATGAACGTGTTTGCATTGAGAAGTGGTTTCATGATGGGCACAGTACCTGCCCGAAAACTCAGCAGCAGCTCTCTCATCTCTGTTTAACTCCGAATTATTGTGTTAAAGGTTTGATCACTAGTTGGTGTGAACAGAATGGAATTTCGGTTCCTAATGGGCCTCCTGAATCATTGGATCTCAACTATTGGAGATTGGCTTTATCAGAGAGTGAGGCTGCAAATTCAAGATCCATGGAGAGCATTGACTCTTGCAAGCTGAAGGGAGTCAAGGTGGTACCTCTTGAGGAGAGTGGTATTGTAGAGAAACTTGAAGAAAATGAAATCTGCAATACAGATAGCTCTTGTTATGACCAGGACAATGAAGTGGATATGTTTGAAAGATTTGAGAGTTTGCTTGCAATTTTGAATGGAGGGGAAGATTTAAGGAGAAAGTGCAAAGTGGTTGAACATATAAGGCTTTTGTCGAAGAATGATGAAGAAGCTAGAATTTTTATGGGTGGTAATGGGTTTGTTGAAGCACTAGTGCGGTTTTTGAGAACTGCTATTCATGAAGAGAATGAGAAGGCTCAAGACATTGGTGCCATGGCTCTTTTCAACCTTGCTGTTAACAACAACAGGTATGCAGTGCTTAACTGTATAATAATCAGTCTTATCCTTGCTCTGCAAGTTATATAGCAACTCATCTTAGATATTCAGTAAAAATTTTGCTACTCTTAACCTATGTAGCAAGAGGCAATTTTTGTCATAATTGTCAATTTCTCTATGGAGGTCATTTCAGTTTGCCTCTAGAATGGAACATCTAGAGTTGTGGCTGTTTTGTCATTCCATTTGGGAAGGGGGAAGAGGCATTTTCACCATCTGCAAGTTGGTTACAGGGTCAACTGGGAAACAGAGAACGAAATAAAAGAAACCCTCAGAACGATTCACTGTTTTCAGGAAGGAACCTTTTCAGTATTTGGCTAGAATATGCTGAGACTTTGGAAAAAAAAAAATTATACATCCATATTTGTTTTGAAAGAAAACTTTCGCATATTTATGTGAAATATGCCAAAGTTTTATCATTCTAACTGTAAGTAATCTGTGAGGATAGTTATGTTGGCCTTTAATAAAATCTGCAAACAGGGGCAATAATCTATCTTAACTTCCAAAATAGCAAAAAAAAAAAAAAGAAAAAAAAAGAGTAATAGATTGCCTTAAGGTATATGCTTATTGTTTATACATAAAATGAATTAATGTCCTGCTGCAAATTTCTATAGTTATTTACACCATTAACTCACAAATATCCTACTCATTGAGTCATTTGGGGAATGGCCAGCCGTTCCTAGCTCAAGAACAATCCAGCCTGTGGGGCCCACCAAGAAGAATGAAAAGTATTTGTTATTTAGGAGTTGGAAAGGTCTCCATATGAGCTACTTGTGCATCACAAAATGGAAATAATTTGATCAAGAAAGGTACTGTTTTGAGGCCTTCAAAGTTCTCCAAATCTTAGCTGTTGGATAAGTGCAATGGGTGCAAACATTTGCACAATCAATTGGAGGGCCTAGACAATGATTGTCAAATTTCAACCAGCTAGTTCATGGGGGGTGAGGTGGGGTGGAAGATATGCCTATTTCTTGTTCCACTTTATTATCCTAAAGCAAAATCATTTGAAGTTTTTTGTTTCAATATTTTCATCTAGTTCTCTGCCTGGTCTACCATCAATTTTAGAACAAATATGTCTTTAATATTTACATTACTTGTTCCATTTTTCCCTCCTTTGTAAAATCATTTCTAATTTTCTAAATATTTTCCAGCTTTGTACATGGATTTTTGTTGGGAAAAAGATCTTAATGCAAAATTTAGGTTTCTCTGTACCGTCATTATGCATTTCCCCTTGGGTTTCCATATGTTCTCGGTATGCATTTTTGCTCCTAAAAGGCATTGTTGTATCCTGTGAATTGTGTGTGCATTAATTGGTAACAAAGTATTTCATTGATAAAAAACCAAAACAACGAAGGTGGCCATCAAAAGAAAGGGCCACAAAGGCATAAAAGCATTATACCATCAATAGTGAACAGGATTTTAGTTCTTGATTATATTTTAAGAATGTAATCAAACTCTTCTTGTTTTTCAGGAACAAGGAAATGATGTTATCTGCGGGAATAATTCCATTGCTCGAGGATATCGTTATCAAGTCAAATGCTTATGAATCAGCCACAGCCCTCTACCTCAACCTCTCCTGCCTGGAAGTAGCCAAGCCTATCGTTGCCTCAAGCCAAGCTCTCCCTTTCTTAGTCCAGCTTCTCCAAGCTGAGACCGGAACACAGTGCAGGCTAGATGCCTTGCATGCCCTCTATAACCTTTCAACACACTCACCAAACGTCCCTCTTCTTCTTGCGGCCGGCATTGTCTCGAGACTCCAGGTCCTCCTCATGGTGAATGCTGGGCCAGCTGATCACACATGGGCTGAGAAGTCGATTGCTATTTTGATAAATTTAGCATCGAGCAAGTCTGGAAAGAAGGAAATCATATCGACGCCAGGCCTCATTGCAGGCCTTGCTTCTGTCTTGGACACAGGTGAGCCCCTTGAACAGGAGCAAGCCATCTCATGCCTCTTAATTCTATGTAAGGGCGACGAGAAATGCGGTCAGTTGGTGTTACAGGAGGGGGTGATCCCGTCATTGGTGTCTGTTTCAATGAATGGGACAGTGAGGGGGAAGGAGAAGGCACAGAAACTACTGATGCTGTTCCGGGAGCAGCGGCAGCGTGAGCCATCGCCTGTTCGGGTGCTGCAACAGGCTGAGAGCAGCAGTGCGGCACCAGACAGTAAGCCGTTGTATAAATCCAGGCCGAGGAAAGTAGGGAGGGCATTGTCTTTTATATGGAGGAGCAAACACTTGTCTGTATACCAGTGCTAGAGCTGTGGCTTTGGGCCAACCATGTAAATTTCTGTTGTTGTATCTTTCTTAACCTGGCATGATTTTTTGCCATTCTCTTTTTGGAGTAAAAAAAGTTGAGAGATGTATACTAGTCCTCTTAGATAATTTGATTTTCTTGTTATGTTCTTTTCCTTGTCTTTGTTTTGAGATAATTTTTTGTTTGTTTTTCAATGAATAGACGGACTGGACCGGACTAGACTGGCTTAGACAAACTTCAGCTGGTCCCTACTTGGACTATGAACACCTCTACTGGTATTGTTTGGTCAGTAGCATCGCAGTTAAGTCTTTCTTTTACCTTATTAGCGCCTAGTGGTGAACATCTCCCCTCAAAATGCCCATATGATTTCATGTGCCAGTGCCATTTTCCCACTGTAGCCACCATCAAATATGGGCATTGTTAATTCCACATCCAGGCCCACCAATTGGGAATGTAGGAATTGGGCGGGCCTCTATCACTGCCCTCTGATCGGGCCCATATTCATAGTCAACACAGTCATTTCCAAACAAAGGGAAACACTAATGGAAAAAAAAAACCCATAAATTATATTCTTCAACATGTTGCACACCAAGAGAACTTGTGTGGTATATGAGCAAAACAGTCCGTGTATATATATGCCTGGCAGTTACAACCAAGGTTCCAGGAACTTTCTGTTACTTCTTTTACAATGGTCTCACTTTCTGTTACTTCTTTTACAATGGTCTCTTGTGCCACCCTGCATTAAAAAGTTCAAGAATTGGTTCTTCCTCAGAAAAATCTTCATTGTTTTCACCAACTTCTCTCTGCAATTGCGTCTGGGCCCCATCATTTACATGCAGTACACGCTTCTCATCCTCCTCATTCATATCCTTAGAAGCACTCATGATCTCTTCATATGAGGTTAAATCATCATCGTCAATGCACCCTACAATTTTGCTTGTATCATAGATAGAATCCAGAGAATTGCCTATGGGCCTTGGCCTTTTAACATCTGGGCCTCCATTTGGGTCGTTCGGGTGCTCCCCTAATTCCATTGCATTGGTGGACTCATCGCAATTGAGGTGAATGGTAATCTCCCTGACCTCCCTTGCACCATCATAGGCCCAGTCTGTGAGTATAACAACCAAGAAATTCAATGTTGCCCAAAAATGGATCAAGGCCCAATTGACAGTGGGCATCTGACGGATCATGGTTGGAAATTGGTCTACGATAGTGTCGAATTTTCTAGGAAGTGTCTCCGAGACAGTGGCAAGACTATCAATCTTGTTAAAGAGATAGGCGGAGGGTGGGAAGAGGGCCTCGATCATGTCTTCGACGTACAGGATTTGATCGTCGGCTAGTGAGAGAATTGTGAGCAGCTGAGATTGAATTGTGTAGACAATAGGCCCAGCAAGTGAGGCCAGTGTATGTGCTAGGGAGCCCATGGGGCAATCAGTTTTTTCTGCTCTTTTGTAGGCTTTGTGAGCTATGATCAGGAGGAAGGCTCCCCAAGTGTACAAGATTCGAGCTCTTTGCCTTCGTGAGGTTGGAGATTGAGATTCCTGAAGAAATTTTTACTTAACAATGTTAGAACATTTGGAACTGAATTTGTGACTGTGCTCCCCCTTTCCTTTTCATTCTTTCTACATGCTTCAATTGAATGTGTGCTGATGCAAAACATAACAGTATTGTTTAAGTTCAGTTTTCTTATAATTCTTGTATCTGGATCCCAATATTCTGTAGCTCTACTTACCTGTAATTAGTAATGGGAAATAATCAGACTACTCTTCCATTTCCATAGGAGTTGGTCTTTTTGAATCTTCAAGTTTGCAGGTCATGGGTCTCACCCAATTAATAGATTTTGGTTCTTATTCTTGGTTCACTTGATTTGTGTGAACTATTCTACTCAGATATCTGTTTTCATTTCTATGAAAAAAAAAAATCCTTCAAATCTATCCATTCAATCTTTATCCTCTCAAGTTGGAGACACATAAAATATATATATATATATATATATATATATATTATCAATTCAAGAAGCTAACATTCAATTTTCAAGACTCTTGAAAAATGTAGACATCACTTGTTGTCAATTTCATTTCAAGCCCCATAGTAGTGTAGCTATGGATTGAATATCATGGCTGGTTCAACAACTACTAATTTTATTTAGGAGTTTTGTCTTTGTAAGATTCCATTAAAATTTAGAATATATATAGTTACACACACATAATTCATTCTACTAAATCAGCAATAAACCATGTTTGTTTGTCGGTGTGAAATTATGACATCCATTCTTTTAATCTTCTTTTATTTGTTTAAGTCTAAAATAAATCATAATCATCAAAGCCTTGTCCCAACTATGTTGTGGTCGACTACATGAATTTTATTTCTCCATTCTAATCTATTCTGAAAAGCCTAAAATAAATAAAATAAAAATATCCAGACAATCAATCCATTCCAATAGAACACAGTAGTATTTTAACAAAAGTGAAAATCTTTTTTTGTTAAAATAAAAGGCACTATTACCCTTGTTTGGCTGAACAGCCCAAAATCTCAACCAAATTGATCGAACATGGCCAAATATGTTTGAATTCCAAGCCAAAATTGCTTTTTAATCCTTCTGAATTCTGAACCACGTCCTCGGCATCTCTCACAAGTCATTTCAGATATGATCATTGATATTGTTAAAATATATCTCCTTGATTAACTCTGAATTGCACATGTATATCTATTTAATTTTAGAGAGAGAGAGAGAGAGATGAATAAGAAATAAGAAATCACATGAGCACATACCATAGTTGGCAAAGTCCCCTGAGACTCTGATGCAACTTCCATGAAATATTATGGTACCAATTGGATCTGTATGAAACGGATGAAATCTCAACAAAGACCCAGAAACCAAATTAAAGAGATGTGAACTCATACTTGCAAAATGAAGGAACACCCTTTTTCTTTCTTTACCACCTCAGCTTTGGCACGAGAACACTATTGTATTAGAGAAAAATGGAAACAGTTATGAGGGAGTGGTAAGAAAACAAAAGGTGGGCCTTGGATTTCGGGAAGAGTACTTCATGGTCGGAGAAGATTTCCTTGACCCTTGTTGGGCCCGGCTCCAGCCTGAACCAGGCCTGTATGGGCCATATCTGGGCTGTGTTTTAGAAATGCAGTTGTCTGGGTCTTATTTGTTGGGCCCCATGGCTACACAGGCTGGCTCTGGGCAATTCCCTATTCTCCAGCCCATTACTATTATTATTCCTTGGGCAGTTTACCACTATCATTCCTTTTAGGGTGATTCTGAACACACCATCGGTTTTTCTGAGCACACCTTATTAAAAAAAAAACTTGCACAAGACGAAAATACCCATAAATTTCATGCATATTCTGTGGGTATGAAATGCTATGCACATGAGATATGCATGATTTTCTCCAGCCGTGCACCTCTTCTGTGGGGATTCATCGGGCAAGATCAAATGCCAGCGGTGGTATTGGGCAATGGAAGAGGGAGAGGAAGAGAGGGAGAAGAGAGGAGAGGCACCTGCGACGACCGGCGGAGAGGCAGAGAGAGGGATCGGCTGGGAACATGGAAGGAGAGGAGAGAAGAGGAGGGTATTTTAGAAATGTGGGTAGGCTCAGTAAAAGAGGTGGGCGCAAATAGAATTTACCTTTTATTCTTTCCATTTCTAGCAAGGTTGGAATGTGGAAATCTATGCAGAGTTCACTTTTGACTTGGCCGAGTCACCTCAAGAGAGACCATCAGTCATTGAACTCATTGAAACAAATTTTTGAGGCTTCAAAACTAATGACAATATCAGTCGACCTACCATGCACCTTTTTTTTTTTTGTTTCTCTCCTCATTTTTTGCACATCCAATTGCCACATTTGCAAACTTTTTCTTCCTTTTACCAAGGTTCAAATCCTAAGCATCGCATAGGGAGGTACCTATTAAACTATTTTTTACTTCTTGAGCTCAAGATCAACATATAATAATATATAGGTCTATATCAGCACAACACTAATAATAATTTTTTTATAACCATACGATCCTCGCTTTAAAAGTGCGACTAAATTTGAATATTCAGATTGAGAGGAAGAAAGAAAGGCGCCTGAGGGAGGTAATCATTTCCCCTGGACTCCTGGTAGATGAATTATTCACTGTCATAACCCTTCACAATTGTCTAGATAAATAGATAAGAGAGGTCCATCTGATAATCAAATATTCAATTCATGCAACACAAGAAAATAGGTTCAAGTTAAACGCAACACATGAAATGTATCACCGACAAACAGATGATGAATTAAGCCTCCCTATAACAGAAAAGAGAAGCCCTCTCAGCATAAATGATCCTCAAATTGTCAACTATAAGGTGAAGGGGAAAGAAGAGTTGAAAAATGACAACAAAGACTAATCTCATAGGCGAGAGATGACAGCCTCCACTTCAGCAGGGGAGTAGAGATGATAGGTTCGAGCCACCTTTGCAATATCAACGTTGTTTGGAGTCACCTAACCAAAACAAAAAACAGCCCCAATGTATTATAGCCCGAGTCTGAAGGAAGAATTATGTATCGAAGAAAAGCTTTGTGACGATATGCAAAGCTTACCTTTTCCTCCATCACTTGCTTCAAGATAGAAAGAGCTATTGTTTCAGCCTCTTGAAGGGTTATGTCCTGCAAGTTTCTCGAAATGAATATCCAATTCCATGAGGCAATGAAGACTAAAAGAATATAGATTCAAAATCGGGAGGAAAGCACAGTATAGCAAAACACGGAGATGATCACGAGGCAAACCTTCGAATAATATTTCACTTGGTCATGTAACAACACTAGACTAAATCAAATAGGCCAAAACAGATTCATTCCTGCAAACCATTTACTGTTTTAAAATTTCCCTTCCGTACCAGTTACCCTAATCGATCTTAAAAAATGGGTTTCCTATCTTGAAAAATGGGATTTTCCAGAGAGGCCTGCTGCACCGAACAACCAAAAATGGAAAAACATAGAAACAACACTTCCGTTTCTGCTGAAACCCCTAACATAAACATGTCCTTGAAGATTATTAATTTTCTGACGTTAATATATTTTTTATCTTAAATTCTCATCCCCTCTTTTCCACAACGGAACACCAGAATGTTGCATTTTAGGGGCAAACTAAGACATCTCCAAAATGAAATGAACTGTGGAAAATTTGTCAAGGAGTTGCAGAATAGAATCAGTAAAGAGATGTTGGAAAACCATTGTAATTCCCAAAGACGGCTTATGTAGGAGTTTGTTTGTTTATTTCTATGATTGGTAACATGACTGAAGCCTGCAACCTCATGGTTACAATAAGAGAACCTTCTAACTGGCAATGTTTTGCTTCTCCAAGAGTGCAATTTGTTATGTAGTGACAAATAATAGTCATAAGATTTTTATTAGTATAAAGTATCTTTATATTGTTTTGTTACATCTCAACATTGCATAGTATTATAATTCATAATTGCATAAGGGCATTTATGTCCAACAATGCATGCATATGTAGGGCTTTTAGAAGGTTATCTCACCTCTTTCTGTAGTTCCCATTCTGGTAGACTATTTAGTTGTCAGTCAATCAGGATATCATCATGATCTCCTTGATTGATGTTTGCTTAGTTGTTTGCTGAATAAGCTTGCCATCTCTTAGGGATTTGGGTATACCAACTATTGCTATAAGATGAACATTGTTCGTGAGAAAAGGAAGGAATCCATCTTTTATTTTGTCTCAATCATAAAGGTTTTCTCCGCCTAGAGAACGTCGATCTTGTTTTTGTGTGAAGGGTATAATAAATGGTATGAGAGCCAGATTACAATACTGAGGCAGAGATGGCACCAGAAACACAAACACAGGACAGATGCAAGACAAAGATCAAGATACAACAGCTTAAAGAGAACTCTGAACGGCATTGGAGCAGATCAAAGAACTGATTGGAGCAGATCAAAGAACTGATTGGAGCAGGCAGGCATTGGAGCAGATCAAAGAACTGTTTCATGGAATGAATCACAAATACGTTCACCTTGCTTCAGCATCATTACGTGAAGGGTGTAATAAATGGTATCAGAGCTAGGTAACGATACCGGGGCAGAGATGGCACCAGAAACACGAACACAGGACAGGTGCAAGACAGAGATTAAGAACCAACAGCTTAAAGAGAACTCTGAATGGCAGTTGCAGGCATTGGAGCAGATCAAAGAACTGATTCTTGGAATGAATCACAAATACGTTCAACTTGCTTCAGCATCATTGGCTGTTCAAGAGGAAGTCTCAGCCGTTTGAGAGGACAAGAAGTGATCAAGCTTTTTCTCAAGTCATTCCAACTCAAAGGAGGCGAGCAGTTCCATTCAACCTATGTATACCAAGATTGATTTTCCAAATTTCACAGAGAAGGTCCCATGGGACAGATCTCACAAGCTGGGCAATTCTTTGATTTCCACTGGACGGTGGATCATGAGCGGGTTCCATTGGCAGCACTCCACTTGGAACAGGAAGCCTCGCAATGGTATAGTTGAATGAAGAAAATCAATGGGGTACGATGTTGGGGTGAGTTCACAAAATCCATTTGTGTTCGATTTGGCCCTAGTGAGTCTACCGATTTTACTACAACCTTCATGAAGTTAACGCAGACATCCGCCGTGCAAGAATATCAATCGGAGTTTGAGCACTTGTCTAGCCGTTCGATCATCACCGATGAGGTCTACTTGACTAGTTGCTTTATCGGGGGATTGAAGGCCGACATCCGACATATGGTTCAGATGTTTCAGCCAAATACTCGATCTGCAGCAATTGGCCTAGCTAGATTGCGGGAAGAGTTGAGCTTTAGTCGTTCTAGCCAACGAGCGGCGACCATTAGATCACCTCTGTTGTCTACACCAAGCACACCTCGTCCTCTGTCAAATACGGCAACCATTCCGACCAATAAATTGAAACCCGATGAAATGAAGGCCCGCAATGATAAAGGCCTTTGCTCCAATTGTGATGAGCATTTTTCGCTTGGCCACCGATGCAAGCAACAGATATTGCTCCTCCCTGATGCAAAGGCTCCAGAGTTGACGGAGGAGGGCACCATTGACGATACGGAGACTATAGAGGAAGAAATGCCAGAAGTCTTAGTGCTTGTATTGTCTGGATATACATCTCCACAAGCAATGAGGGTGAATGGATGTATTTGGATGTATCAAATGACATCCAGTGGTAATCCTTATTGACTCAGGCAGCACTCATAATTTTGTGGATCCCAAAGTGGCAAAGCAGATAGGATGCCATATGCAAGCTAATGAACCATGCAAATGGGGGGAAACTTCCATGCCACGGAAAATGCCAAAATCTATGACTAACAATGCAAGGTTACAAACTTCATTTGGATATGTCTGTCCTTCCTCTTGGAGGATGTGACATTTTAGGAGCTCAATGGCTAAGAACTCTTGGTCCTATTTTATGGGACTTCAAAGAGTTAAAAATGCAATTTTCTGATGGAGGCAAAAGGCTCACATTGAAAGATGAAAGAAAGGGCCAAATAAATTCGTTGATGCCAATCACATGGAGTGTCAAATAAAAAAAGGGGACAGTAGGTGTTGTGGGCTTGTGGCACAAATTTCGCACATCAATGCGAACACAAAGTCGATGATTACCCCTATAGACCTACAGGCAGTACTATCAGCCTTTTCATCAATCTTCCAAGAGCCAACAGGGCTACCGCCTCAACAGTCTCATGATCATTGCATTCAGCTCCAAGATGGCCAACCACCCACCAATGTAAGGCCCTATTGGTATCCCCATTTCCAGAAAAATGAGATCGAAAAGATTGTAAAGGAAATGCTAGATGCTGGTACAATTCGGCCTTCCATGAGCCTGTCTTCATTGCCTGTGTTGCTAGTGCGGAAAAAGGAGGGTTCATGGAGGACGTGTCGATTATCGAGCTCTCAACATCACCACCATCAAGGACAAATTGCCAATCCCAGCTATTAGTGAGCTATTGGATGAGTTGCAAGGGGCACATTATTTTTCAAAGCTTGATCTATGATCTGAGCATCACCAGATTCGAGTCCCTCAACCAGATTCGGCTTCACCTCACCTCAATTTAATTCACCACTCATCCAAACACGCCCTAAGACAGCCTTCACGACGAATGAGGGTCACTATGAGTTCATCGTTATGCCCTTTGGTTTGTGCAATGCTCCTTCCAACTTTCAGAGCCATATGAATGAGGTATTTCGGCCCTATTTCACCCAGTTGGGGATCTCATGTTAATCATGTTCAAGTTGCATTGGAAATACTTCACAAACACAAGTTATATGTAAAGATTTCTAAGTGCATATTCGGCCAACCCAAGCTAGAATATCTAGACTGATGCAGGCTCTAGGGTTAGAGCTTGCATGGAAGTGCTCAAAGCACAACGGGTGCCAAAGCACATGTCCGAAGACATAATAAATCTCCGCCAATTGATGCAATCCTAGGGTTAGGATCGCAAGTGCCAGAGCACAATTAGGGTTCCTAGGGAACAATCACACGAAGAAGACGGCTCTCCAATGATAACCCACAAAAGGGAAAATTTTATTAATTCCGAATCTGAGATAATTAATCTCTACAATGCCATATATATAATAAAAGAAACTTAGGGGTTAAGAAATCAATCCTAATCAAACTAGGAAACAAAATAATAATCCTATTCAAATTAGAAACTAATCCTAATTACAATTGGATTTCAAATTTAGAAATAATAATATATCTAAGTAATTTTGGGTGGTCGCACACATGGGCCACGAGTCAATCTCCACGGTGCTGCTGCATCGTAGACCTTATCATATCACATGAAGGAGTTGCTGCTGATCCAAAAAGATTGCAAGCATGATAGAATGGCCTAGGCCCACCACCATCAAGGGGGTTTCCTTGGCCTCACTGGGTATTATATGAAGTTTGTAAAGAATTATGGGTGTTCAAGTGCCCCTCTTACTGCACTTCTGAAGAAAGATGCCTTTCTATGGAGTGATGCAGCGGAAAAGGCCTTCAAAGATCGCAAATCTGCAATGACCATGACCCCTGTACTTGCCCTACCTGATTTCTCACACATATTTACCGTGGATTGTGACGCATCTGACACGGGCATAGGGGCTGTTTTGATACAAGATGAAAGGCATATTGCATTCACTGGTAAGGCATTATCTTGACGTCATTCGACACTATCTACATATGAGGAAAAGATGCTTGCATTAATACAAGCTATAACTAAATGGCAGCCATATTTACTGGGGTGGCACTTCAAGGAAGATCATTGTAGCCTCAGAGATTTTACGGAGCAGTGGGTCACCACCGAAATGCAGCAACAATGGGTCTCAAAGCTCCTCGGTTTTTATTATGAAATTATTTATGAGAAGGGGCTACAAATACAATTGCCCATGCACTATCTCGGCAATCTGAAGGCAGTTCCACACACATGGCAATTTCACAGACTCGTACACTGGCTTGACAAATTGAAATCTGAGTGGGTAACAGACACTACGCTTTGCACCATGATTGAAGATCTTCAGCAGAATCCTACATCACACCCCAAGTACACTTACATGAATGCTGAGTTGAGCTACAAGGGACGATGGGAAGTGGCCTCATATTCACCCCTAGGTTTTGAGATCATGGCCGAGTTTCATGCATCACCAATTGCTGGCCATTCCAGGTCATTAAAATCTTATAAACGTGCTTCAAGATCCTTCTATTGGAAGGGGATGAAGGGTGATATTGAGTGCTTTGTGGCAGAATGTGACGTATGCCAGCATCACAAAGGGGAAACAGTGGCTACTCCAGGTTTATTACAACCATTACCCATACCGGACCACACTTGGATGGATCTCCTGATGGATTGTATCGATGGCCTACCCCTCTCTTACAGATACAGAGTCATCTTGGTTGTCGTAGATCGGTTGACAAAAGGGACTCATTTTATTCCACTCAAACACCCATGGACAGCTCTCTTGGTCGCTCAAGCTTTTATGGATACTGTTTTCAAAATTCATGCATGCCAAAATCAATTGTTAGTGACAGGGATGCTGTTTTTACTTCAAAATTCTGGTCTGAGCTGTTTCGTTTACAAGGAACTCAACTTAAGATGAGCTCAGCACACCACCCCAAAACCGATGGGCAAACTGAGATCGTCAACAAGTGTTTGGAAGTGTACCTCCGATGAACGACCCAAGCGATGGGTGCGTCAGCTAACCCTTGAAGAGTGGCAGTTCAATACTCCATATCATACGGCATCAAAGATGTCTCCCTATGAAGTCACATTTGGACAACACGGAACCACCACTTACCATCAGTGACCACACTACTGGATCTAAAACAGTGGCCACATTTAAGGACTCATTAAAGACACGAACCTGGATCCTCCGACTGTTAAAGGAAAATTTACATCAAGCTAAGAATCGTATTAAAAAAAATGGCGGACCGCCATCGTATGGAACGAGAATTTCAGGTAGGAGAACTGGTATATCTGAGTTTTCTACCTTATCATCAAACTCCAATTCCTGTGCGAAGTTCGAGGAAGCTATCTCCACATTTTTATGGCCCTTTTCGCATAATTAAGAGAATTGGACAGGTTGCTTATCGACTACAGTTGCCAAAGGGCACTCGGATTCACCTCGTCTTCCATGTCTCCTTTTTAATGAAAAAGCTCGGCAATCTCGTCACCCCGAAGGAAGAATTACCGAGTTTCACAGAAAACGGTATCATCAAAGAGGAACCTATCGCCGTACTAGATCGTCAACTCGTCAAGCGCCGCAACCAAGCTGTTCCAGAGGTTTCGGTGCAATGGTCGAACATGACTCTTGAAGACGCCACTTGGGAAGTTTGGCAATCTCTTTACGAACAGTTTCCAGGAGTGAACCTTGAGGACAAGGTTCAACCTTAAGAGGAGGTGGACTGTTACATCTCAACATTGCATAGTAGTAATTCATAATTGTACAAGGGCATTTATGTCCAAGGATGCATGCATCCGTAGGGCATTTAGAAGGTTATCTCACCTCTTTCTGTAGTTTCCATTCTGGTAGACTAGTTAGTTGTCAATCAATCAGGATATCATCATGATCTCCTTGATTGATGTTTGCTTAGTTGTTTGCTGAATAAGCTTGCCATCTCTTAGGGATTTGGGTATACCAACTACTCCTATAAGATGAACATTGTACGTGGGAAAAGGGGGAAATTCATCTTTTATTTTGTCTAATCAAAAAGGTTTTCTCCACCTAGAGAACATCTATCTTGTTTTTGTGTGAAGGGTATAATATTTTTTCCTTCTGTAGACACCATGTTTTGCATGAGAATATTTGACGTCATCTTTAGTTGTCAGACTTTTGTAGCCTAAGACTATCAATGCCATGGGATAGACATTGTCATTTCACCAAGGAGATACGGGGCATGGAAAATAAAAAATTTCATGAAGTAGATCCTACTAATGAGTTGTTGAAGGCCCAAAAAAAAAAGCAGCTTATTTATAGGGTAAAAACAGCTTCTTTTCACCAAGAGTTTAATGCAGATCTTCTTTAAAATCTAAAACGTATATCAACTTGCTTTTTAGGTAAGACACACTGATACTTTGTTGATGATTCAGAGAAAAGGAAAAGGAAATAAAGGTAAGACCAACCAAGCATGAAAGCAATTTGCTCTTTTTTTTCCTTTTTCTTTGAATGATGATGAAAGCAATTTGCTTCAGTAACAAACCTGTCTAATTGTACTAAGACCTTAACTAAGTTGACTAAATTGTACATAAAAATGACCCCATTTGAAAATTAAAATGTAGTTTCCCTGCAAATCATTTTTCATCCCTAATTCCAATTACCTGTAGGTCCCTGTAATTGGTTAAGGCAAAAAGCAAAAACAACTAGCACTCACTGGTCACTAATACTATTCAAACACATGAATGTTTTACACAGAAGGCAAGTTACCTGCACTCAGTTTATGGAGATCAAAACAGGCCCCGAGGAGTGAACTAGTAGATGATGCAAAAAGAAAAGAAAAGAAAAGAAAGAAAACTTGGCCAATTTCTGGAATCTTTTATATTGTCTTTTATTTTCATTTTAGTTTTTGGCAAGGCCAAGTGGTCAAGTTTTTTGTTCACTCAGACGAATGAGTTCAAAATCCAGTGAGTGATTTTAGAATTCAAATTAAGATTTTCAAATAGTGGAGAAAATACAAAGTGTTTATCAGTTTCGTTTGAGACTGAACCGATTCTATTTGAAACCATTGATCACCATAAAACTCAACTTAACTCCTTTTTTCTCAGATTTACATCATATTCTGAGGCAAATACTCATGTCTACAACACCAAATTACCATCTTTTAAATCCATGATACAGAAATCACATATAAGGTTATGCTGTTCACAGGTAAAAAGAAATGAACAGAAGACAATTTTGACACTATAACAAGTAGTCACCTTGTTATATTGCTCCTGCAATGAGCTATCGGCTCCTTCAGAACCTGAACCTATTGCCTTCGCATTGCACTGCCAGAACGTACCAGATGGATCTGTGTAGTATCTACACATTGCAAGTTCTTAGTGAGTCTAGAAGCTACAAATAGATTGAAACTGGCCATCCAAAAAATCGATCAGTATCTTCTCATATGCTATCTTATCAAATTTGAGAGGCTAGTTTTATGGAATAAAAAGGAAGCATGCAAATGCATGATCTCCAACATATACATTTCAAAAATAAAATGCAATTGAAAGTCCAACAGTATCAAAAGATCATCGAGATGCTTACAAGCTAGGGCCATTCTCATCATGGCCAGCAATTAGAAGGGACACTCCAAAAGGTCGAGACTGTAGAAACGAAATGTCATTCCATTAGACTGTATAAAACAAATAGCTCATTTGGCTTGGTGATCCAGTCCAGAAGTACAGAACACTTTTTAGCTCTAAGCAACAAAAAGATCAAGAAGCATTAGCAGATAATTAAAGTAACAGTCCAAATATCTCCCAATTGTATAATAAATTTTTAAATGTTATACGTATAACCCAACTCAAGAATAGCTTTGAGATAAAAAAAACAAAAAATTTGACATCTTAAAATTCAGCAAGAAGCCAAAGTGTATTCTTCAAAATTGGTCTTTCCTCCTCTTATTTCTTGAAGAGTTAAACAAAAAGATTCTCTACAACATAAATTCCTTTATCCCTAATAAATTTCTGAAATGCAAGCATGGTAGTTTCATGCAACAAATGAAGGCCCAAGTATATGCACCTGACCAGTTACAACTGGAAATGGATTACCATACCATGCTGGATAAGCAACTCTTAGGAATAGTTCTAAAAATAAAAGTCATTCCATGTTTTCCCAAGAGGATATTAAAAAGTGGGCTCCACACAAGAGGGAGTATTGAAAGTATTTATGCTGCCTCTACTAATACCTCGAGGTATTGGTAGGAATGCTTAGCTGAGGAAATTTAATATGGTATCAGAGCCAATCAGTCGCAAGTTCAAATCCCAGCAGGAACGACTTGGCGCTAAAAAAAATGCATGTCACCAAAAGTGCACCGACTAGGTTCCACTTGAGGGTGAGTGTTGAAAAGTGGGCTCCACCCAAGAGAGAGTATTGAAAAGTATTTATCCAGCCTCACTAACACCTTGAGTTTTTGGTTGGAATGGTTAGCTAACAAAATTTAATAGAGGACAATGGCAAGAAGATACATTTTCTTTTAAAGTAGAAAGAATCCAACATGCACCTATTAAATAAATAACTGCAATAAAAAGGGAAGCAATTATAACCATGGATTCTTCATCGCCTTCACCAAATCGAAGAGCAAGATCACAAAGGGCTTGTGTGGTGGATTCAACTGTCATTGGTTCACCATATGAGAACCTGTGGTTCTGATAAAAATGTATTTAAGAAAATTAGTAACTGATTGCCAATAAATGTCATTTAGCAGTTAGAAGCACAGTGAATTCATAAAAAGCACCTGGGTTTCCACGCGTGCATGCTCCACAAGAGTGCGAGCATCAGCAATTAGTCCACTCATTGCACATCCTATATGCTCATCGATCTCCATAATTTTTTCCACACTGCTCGGCTCCTAAAACAAAGATGGAGAAACTTTGAAACTCTAGACAACGTGAACCAAAACTTTGGAAAAAAAAAACCAACATGAACACAATGCATTCATGTCAACAATAATCAATAAGGGTAAGTGGAGTTCTGTAATATTCCATAAAGAAATGCTAACAAAGTTTATTTAGTAGAAATACACAAGGCAATTTTAGCTAAATTCTATGATACAGATTTGTTTTTTGTTTTCAAAGAAGCAACAGAAATAGAATTTCATTAAAACAATGACATACAAAAGAGATGTGCCTGATAAGGCAACAGATCACACTTTTTTTTTTTTTTTTTTGAAAATGACAACAGATCACACTTAATAAAACCAAAATCAAACAAATAACAAAATACATTTCCCACCAAATTTCTCCTTCTAAATCTTTTGACCAAAGAATCCATATCTTCATTTCAATCTCTTCAAATATGAAGAAACACAAACTCACAGCCACCATTTTTCTTAATTCATTCACAACAGATGTTTCCTTGTGCCTAATTCATGGCATTGTTAAGAGTTTGCCTCAAATATCAAAGATCACATACTTAGGTTTTTAAATAAAGTCACCACTTCCTTAATTGCCACTATAGCTATAATCAAGTCTCAATGCTGAAAAACCCTAGAATGTTATAAATAAAAAAACCTAGAAAAACAATTAATACTTCCCCTTTCTTGTTCTTGACGTTTCCCAAATCCTGGTCCCTGGATGGCCTGGGCTTGCCGAAGGAACTTCCATCGGTATTCAACCTCCATTGGCTAGGATCGACCACACATATTCTTTATAATTCATAATAACTAGCTTTCAGCAATTGATCAAGAAAAAGGAGTGGCAAGCTTCCACAATATATATGCAAAATTGCAGCTAGAGTAAAGAAATCACCCATACCAGTTAGAATACACACTGGAATCCAACATCTATACAATGTGTCATGTTCAACAAACCCCAAATAACAGGACGCGTGGATTCAGCATAGTATTTAAAATAATTTAAATAATTGCATGATTTTTAATTAAACAATGTGCAAAAACACTATTCTTTTTTACTTTTTCTTTTTTTTGAATGGGTACTTTTATTAAAAAGAAAAGCGAGCAGTATAAGAGGACTATACTGACAAGCTTACGAACAACCATAAAACAAGCACAATAAGAACACCACCAAAACAAATACAACAAAGGCAAAAGACCAGAGAAAATATAGACACTAAAATTCCACATTAAGCCCAGCGACTTCTTTCCAGTTTAGCATGATTTGATCAACTGAGAGACCTTGGAACTCGAGATTGATCAAAACCCAACTAGCAATAGAGAATTTAATCCTTTCACACAAAAATTCACAGTTCTTCTCCACTCCTTCAAAGCATCTAGCATTCCTCTCCTTCCATATAGTCCATATAACACTAATCTTTTTAATTGAGAAATGCGCAAAAACACTAGTAAAAATAGTTTAAAAATCTTACTATAAACAATGACATAAGGGATAGATGGGATACGGCAAGGATGATGACTAAAACAGTAAAGTAATAATCATTTGAATACTTGATTCAGATTTTAAAAGAATATTCTATAAACCTCATTACAAAACAATGTTTAAGCTAGTAGTAGAAGAAACTAGTTGTGTCATAAAGAATCAAACTCAAGAATCCATGTCAATACATGTCGATGCATGATACACTGCCCATTCCAAAGAATTCATGAAACATAGTGCCCACTGGCATGATCCAGTATATATGCTCCCCAAGTGTGAAGTACAATGATGCATCACACATGATGGTACTTAAACATTAAAGAGAGAGAGAGAGAGAGAGAATTAAGTGTATGGGTGAATATAAAGTTGGCATAAAAAATAACTAATAGGGAACCGATAAAAAAGAACAGAGTAATGATAACAAATTGGGGACACAACCAAACCAATATCTAATTGGTATATAGAATCAACGCACCACTTTCCATTCTTCTAAGGGCGAACCTTTATATAGTGCTTAACATTTAACCCCACAACCCATGCACATACAAAAAATATTTAACAGGATAAAATGGGGTTGTGTAACTTACAACCACATTGTAGCAATTCTGTAACAAGAGCATTCCATTTTTCTCCTAGATATACTCAGTCCGCCTTCAGAGTTCCAAAATAACAAAAAGGATCCTCATCATCATCATTGAAACCTTATCTATTTTATTGGAGCCAGCTATGTGAGTTCTACTTCTCTACTAAACCCTGTGAAACGATATATTCTTTGCAAACTCCACCAGTTATCATGCCTTTTCCCACTACTTTACTCAAGGTTTTCAACTTTCCACACTTCACTGCTCCATTCATACAAGGACTATTTTTATCTCGTGTAAATGATTAAATCACCAGAAATTGTGTTATTGGTTCTCTCATATATAGGTGCTACCAAGTACCAATATGTTTCCACTTAGGTACTCATTCTTAATTCTACCCTTCCTCACACCCCCACATGCATCCACTTTGACAAACACATATAAGCCACGTTTAACTTAGATTCTCATCAATTCCTCTGTGTAACACTCGGTTCCACGCGGAAAGGAGTCCTAATAGCAAGTCTAACTCCTCCATGTGTCATCATCAGGTGCTAATATCAGACATTGTATCAGATTGACATTCAGTTATCAAACCTTACAGCACTTCAATATAAGTTATAATTTGAAAACTATTATCCTTATCATCATTGGAGCCTAGTCCCAATAGCGTTGGGGTTGGGATTGGCTTCTACTTGGAAAATTCATCATCCAAAAATGCTTACTAATAGAAATAATCAGTGAAAATCATGAATCATCTAGGTCAATCAATAAATAAAAATAAGCTCACAATCCAACCAAATTACAACTACACATTTTTACTTAAAGTGCAAAATAGGATAGGATAAAGAGACGAACGAGCAATGGCGAAGTGATTCGCTTCTCTACGGCTAGAACAACGCCCTCCTTCGTCTTCAGTCCGATTGCAGTCGACCCCAACTGCAGAAAGTTTCAAAAAGATTAAATAAATGAAAACCCAAATTCAACCCCATTTCCTACAAAACCATTACAAAGAAGGGGAAAAAAAAAAGCAAAGTAGTTACATAAAAGAGCTGACCTTAATCGCTTCAATGGCGTATTCCACCTGAAACAATCTTCCTTCTGGGGAGAAGGTGTTCACACCTCTATCATACTCAGTCCTGCAAAAATAAAAAAAGATCAAAACTTGCAAACAAAAAAAGATGTGATTTTGAGGATAAATCTAGGTTAGATGATGATTAAGAAAAAGACACTTCACCTGGTGAGAAACATCTTGAATCTGATGTAGAATACTGCAAAATTAGTGTCAAGAGTATGCCCTAGAATCAGTGAAACGAATCGAATGGAATTGGGGATTTTCGAAGGATATAAGTGAAGAAGATGAGAGGATCTGATGAAGCAAATGTGGAGAGTGGAAGAAGAGGGATCGATCTAGGGTTTTTACCTGACTTTGCGTGTGTGGGAGAAATTGTGAGGCTTCTGCTCTGCTCTGTCTGTTTCGTTTAATCTGAGGCCTTTTCGTTTTTAAAGGATCTGAAGAAGCTCTCTCTACTTGTTTGTCAAGGAAGGAGTGGCAGAATGGTAATAATATTGGCGGGTCTTTCAATGGGCCCACTTTGGTGGGCCTTAAGGTGAGAGTCCACAGTCCACACAGAGAAGACGGTTGGAGCCATTGGAAACATTTTTATTTTTTTTTATTTTTAATTACAAATTGCATGTTTTAAATGTAATCAATCCGCGTGAATGTACCCAATTTTCCATTGCAATTTGGCCCCCAAAAAAATGAAGAAAGGAAGGCAATTTTTAGAGGTTTGGATTTTAATATGTGGACCACATTGATGATTTATAACAAGGCGGGCCCGTAGTATTCTCTGAGACCTGGCCTCGGAGGATCTGGGTTTGGAGATTGAAAATATGGAGATCAAATCCGGATCCCCAGCCATTGTGTAATACATGCGAGGTTTTATCTATCGGGGGACCCACATAGGGATAATCCGAAATAGATTCGAGATTAATCTCATCTAGGGTTGCAAACGGAACAGTTATGGGTTGAAACCATAGCAGACTTGGACTCGGACTCATTTCTAAATAACGGTTCCAGTTCTCGGTCTGGTTTTGACTCGAAACCTATTTTGTTGGTTTTAAATCCAGTTCCAATAGAAAAAATACAAATCCACTTTTGGAATGGGTTCCACCTAGAAGGTCGAAAGTTAGCTCCAAAATCAATTCGAATTTCTCTTTATTTTTTAATTATTTTCTTAAAATAAGCATATTATTCAATTTATAACA
Source organism: Cinnamomum chago (assembly GCA_038049695.1). Classification (NCBI taxonomy): domain Eukaryota; kingdom Viridiplantae; phylum Streptophyta; class Magnoliopsida; order Laurales; family Lauraceae; genus Cinnamomum; species Cinnamomum chago. The sequence goes on along the minus strand of CP142462.1, from coordinate 18,838,666 downwards.
GCATCAAGTCTACCACCTCTAATATTATATAAAAAATGTTAAAAAAAAAGTTGATTTTGAAGTACAGTTTGCAATATCAAAGTATGTCGGGTCTCGCGTAATATCAAACACTCATATGTCGGGTCCGAGTCCACGAGTCAGAACCTGTATGGACTTAAAACTAGACCATTTTATGAAACGGAACCTAAATTGGATTCCGGGTCTGGACCCCGCTTAAGAATCGAAACCTAAAATAGATTCTAGACTCGTTTTTTTGCGGGTCAAAACTTCCAGGAAATCAGAGAATCGGATACTCGTTTGCAACCCTAATCTTATCCCCTCATATCCTCGTATTTCACTTTAATTGGACTAGGTCACACCTAATATTAACATATGATTAACCAATATGATTAACCAACGAGTGGTAGCTCAAGTTGGCCAAGGACTCTGCGCCTCAAGAAGCGGAGAGGTCTTGTATTTGACATCTACCTCCGTTGGCCACCTCCCGTAGTTTTTCCGGTTATCAAAAAAATTAAAAATTAACACATGATTGAGTTTGGAGAAATGTTACTCACCCAATTATGTCTTTAGTTTTAGAGATCTGATGTTATGGAAAATATTCACGCGCATCCATCCCTCACCATATTACGGTGAGGGACAGCATAATGGGGCCAACTTTATGATACATCAAAACCATTTTATTGATGGAACCTTCGAATTACACTGGATCCATCAAGTTTTCACATATCCGAATGGATTAGACCGTTGGATCGAGGGTCAAAAAATCTTTTTAGCAATAAGTTTTTAAATTTGTAGGCCATGGATGAAGGGGTTAAAGGCATGGGGATTGACCCCAAACTTGAGATATAGGCTCATCTGAGATATAGGCTCATCTAAGATGTCTTTTTTCATCCCCCCAAGTCCCATGATTATCTAGGCCCTAGGTGGACCCCATTAATTTTGTCCCTCACTGTATGGTGAAAGTTGGATGTACATGAACATCCCCCAAAGATGATATAAGAGTCTTCCTCTCATACAGCTGCACAATTCAGATGTCATGTGCTTTAGAAGAAAGCAAATGAGAGAGGGAAAAGGGAACCATATGGACTATTATAAATCCTCTTTGGACTGTTTTGGACCTTGTACTTATTTACTATCTATGGTGAGGCCCATGTCCACCAGATTAAATGATAACCAATGGCCCATCAATGACAAGCTAATATTAATCCACAATGGGCTTTAATTTTCCACCCACATGGTCAAGATGAGTGCACCCAACTGTACGGGCATTCATAATTACCTGCGTTATATCTTAATAGGAGCTCATCCACATTGAGGCCCATCAGATCAACGGCTCAGATCACACACCCGCACACACACACACACTTATACACTGCCCTAGAGTCTTTACTCTTTTTAGGATGAAATTTAAAAACGCCAGCTTCTTTTCGCCACCTTCCAGATTTTCATGTAACGTATGCATGTAATGTATTCATCTACTCTAATATTAGGCACTGCTGTTTGGTCAAATATCCAGATTGAACAAGGCCCATGTTTTGTTGATCAGCACCATTGACCTGTTGGGCCTCTTCCCAGAGTATATAGATCCAATCAGATCATCTTATCCGTCCAGTTTTCTACACTGAATATGGACAGTTGATGTGATTTACAAGTTGGTAATAAATTTAGTTTTTTTTTTTTTTGGGTCCTCAATGGCCCAGCCCACTTAGAAATCAGGACCCATGCATGCATTGTACTGGTTTTTCAGAAATTTACTCATTTATATGGGGTGAATTCAAACCTGCATTATATATGTATCACAAACACACAGAATTCTTCCCTTGGTTACTCTTAAGGCTTTTCGAGATGTATGGTAGAGAGGCAGTGGTAGTATGCAGTGACAAGAACACAAGCTCTGTCATTTCCATATGGGATTTGGAGTCTGGAGAAGACATCATTCACATCCCCACATTTGCTTCTCCTCCTCATGGCCTTTTGTGCTTGAACAACCAGTTTCTTGTGGCCTCTCAGATACAGAAGCACAGATGTGTTGGAGGAGGTGTCATATTCATGTGGCCTCTTAATAAGGTGATTTACCCAACTTCTCTCTTCTTCTGTTTTGATTTATCAGTTCTGGGTTTTCTTTTGATGATTAATGGCAGGCGAAATAGGATGTGGTTGGAATTAGTAAAAATATATATAATAAGTACAACTTATCTAAGAATTTGACTCGGGATAAATCGGAATGGGGAAGCAGAATTCATATAGCCAACCCCAACATAATTAGGACAAGGCTTTGATGATGATGATGATATTAACAGAATAGTGGGTTTTGGTGGGGACTTATCTAAGGATTTGACTAGGATATATCGAAATGGAGAAGCCAACCCCAACATAATTAGGACAAGGCTTTGATGATGATGATATTATAAGAATAGTGGGTTTTGGTGGAGACTTATCTAAGAATTTGACTCAGGATGGATCGGAATGGAGAAGCAAAATTCATATAGCCAACCCCAACATAATTAGGACAAGGCTTTGATGATGATGATGATATTAACAGAATAGTGGGTTTTGGTGGGGGACTTATCTAAGAATTTGATTCAGGATAGATCGGAATGAAAAAGCAGAATTCATATAGCCAACCTCAACATAATTAGGACAAGGCTTTGATAATGATGATAATATTAACAGAATAGTGGGTTTTGGTGGGGAGCAGAGTAGTGGGTTGATAATTTGGTTTTTGCTTTTGAGTTGTTCTTTTGATGTTCACTGAATTATATGAGAGTGTTGTGTTCTTAATGGAAGTGGGTGCTTATGGAAGCGGTTTATGTTTGTATGTATGTATTTATTTATGTATGATGCAAGAGTGTGTGTAGATGCATTTATGTATGCAGTCATGTATACACCAAAACTGATTATGGAATTGGTTTTACCAGACCACTACCCCATCCATTCTTTCATTTTGTTTGGCAGTCAATTCATTGACGATGAATCTTCTAGGGCCTGTTTTTTTTTTTGCATAGAATATATATGAAATTGAACACATGGGAAATCATAGTCAAATGAGCTCCCCCAAAGGATTAATAAACAGGTGAGGGTGAAGGATATAAGGTAGCAAAATAAATGCTATCTTGAGTTACCGGGGATTTGAATTACTAGAGTGATGACTAGGTATTCCTTCTAGTCCCCTTCATTCAATTTCCATTAAAGGGGAGGTTTTGTGATGATAATTCTTAATATTCACCTTTCATTACTCATTTTTAACCACTTACAGAAAAACAAAGTCTTTTGAATTCCTAGGAATTCAATCACTTGAAACAAACAGGCCCTTAGAGAGGTTGTTGAATGAGATCTTAACAGGACACAATATTTCCTCTTTTCCATTTACTGCTGCTACTTCTATGAGTTAAGAGCCCATTTGGTTTTTTTGGCATTAAATTTCTAGGAATTTGAAACACACCTTCCTATTTAAGTAGCTAAAATTGAAGAAGGCGAGGATCACAAATGAGAATCAAATGGTGTCATCTTTGGTAGGAAGGGAAGAGCCAAAGACTCTTGTGTGTCAAACCTGAGGGATTATGCAGACTATATATATAGACCTACAATGTACCATAATAGATTTTATCTCTAGATTAGCATTATCTTATCACAGGATATATGATTGCATCTTGTATCATCAGTACTTAAAAGATTACATAGTCATCCTATCATACAAGTGCTCTCCATACATTGTATAGGTGATCAGGAAAGATCATCCAATTTAACCAAGAATTCTTCCTAGTTTCATTGTGATTCACCAACCCTACCTGGGAATAAAATAAAGATCAATACTGCAAAAAAAAAAAAATTATATTTGTCCAACATAAGGAAAAATAATATTTTGATGGAACTAAAAATACTTATTTCTAGTAAAATAAACATTCCTATTTCAATTAAAGCATAAAGCATTCCTTAAACAACTTAAATAAAAATATAAATAAGTTCTAAACAATCATTTTAACATATTGTTGTCATAAATTGATATTTATTTCATTTTATTTTCACTTCCATACCTCGCAATATGTACTTGTTAAGATGGTTTTCTCAAGTTCCTCTTTAATCTTTGTTGCTTGTTTAAAAGTTTCCTTCAACAGACATTTTTAGTTGGTGTTGGAACTGTGTACACTTTATTTACATTTTGATTTGTTGTTGTTTATTCTTTTGTTATATGGCTGAAACCCTCCTCCTTCTCTCTTTTTTTTTTTTTTCTATTTAGATGTAGTGCAAACATGTATGTGATTACATGGATTGCTGATGGAATATTGATACACCCCTATTGTCATTAGCCATTTAGAGCTCCAAAGACATTGAACCTGTACTACCATACTGGGGCGCAGGAAAATTTACGTGGCTTTCTCTCCTGGGCCCGTAGGGATTATTCTGACCCAAAAGACTGGGACACCCTGCATTATAAAAAAAAAAAGGTCTCTATTGTGTTCCACTTAATTTGTCAATTTTCTGTGTCATTATGGGGATCATTTTTATTTGATTCTAGTCTATGTGGCATTTAATCAGTCCATGCTTATATTTAATTACCTGTTCAGCTTCAAGAATGCAATGGAAGCTACCCAATAGAGCCCATTGGGCCAATTGCCTGCACAAAGGACGGATTATTTCTCTTAGGAGGAGCACCTTCTGGGAATATATATGCTTGGGAGGTAATGTTATTTCTGTTGCCTTCAGAGCATGAGGTGGATACCTGTATATTCAAGAAATTTGGTTACAGCTTTTCAGCTTTTGAATGAAGTTACTTGTGTGTGATTGAATAAGATTAGTGTGAAGTTGAATCAATGTGCTCCTGCTCTTTGCGTGCTTCCTTTAAAAAGTATACATGGATTAATGAAGGATGAGAAAAAAAGGACTAAAAACTGATTGAATGGATTTTTAGCACTGAAGAAGGAAACATTGCTGTATAAAAACCATAATAAGTTAATAACAACTATTTAAAACAAGTTGTGTTGCTTACATAGTAATTATCAATAATAAAGACTAGCATTGACTTCACATATTTTAGAAGCAAAATATAAAACCAATAATTATGCAAAACGAACAAAAGAAAACCCATGTCACAGATTAGATCAAAAGAACTAATGCAGCAAATTGGAAATTTTTACCTCATCTTTAATCTGAGAGAAGAAAAGAGTGAATGTATAATATTAATTAAACAACAACGCTAACAACACAAAATCTTAATTATTTTAACTTGGAGCTCACTTGTTCCAATATCATCCTCCAATCTCAAGCCTAGCGGCTAGCCGTTATTTTCTCAGACAAATGGTTAGATAATAAAAACATTTGACATAATTCCAATTTAGGAAATTAAGCCAAAGTTTATCCTTCTCTCAAGATGGATCCCTTATTTCTACCCATCACCAAGGCCAACACCAATATTATGAATGATCAGTACATCTCAAGAAAAAAAGGGCAATTCAATCCAATGGAGGCATGGGCTACTAGGTATTTTTAGCCTTACTTTATTGTTTAGCAGAGAAGAGGTATTAATAAAAACAAAGATGATTCAGTCCCTATTAATGTTCCTCTATTCATCTTTCTCCCACTATTCTAAGGAAAGATAATATCGTCTAATTGTTTTTTACTGTTTTTTTTTTCCTCTTTCAGATTTTAAGGAAACCGGTAAGCAATCCACCCCTAAATTGCAACAACAAATTAGCATTCACTCAACACCTGTACATATGTATTCATAATAATATTGCATTTCCACTGAAAGAAGAACAGAAAAAAAAAAGAAGCTAAAAAACCAACCAAGAACAATCACTAATATAAAATTTAAGACAATGGCCCTGCCTCCACTTTCTTTTTTTTCTTTGTCTTTTTCTTTTTCTCCCTTTAAGATGCATAGATTTGACACTGTTACAGACATGTTGTTCAACAATTTCCTATTCTTACATAAATGCTATCTTTAATTCTCCATGGCCTGCCTCTCAACTCCAACATAGGATTTTAACGTTTTCAAAGAAATTCTTCACAGCTAATGGAGAATTGTGCCCGGTACTCATATGCGGCACGCACACATTATGTTTATGTGCAATGGATGAAGCCATAATATATTTAAATGGGAGTAGTTGGAATTTTCAGATCTTCTAGTCAAAATTATTAGTTTCATGCTGTTAAGTCTCCACCTTACTTGTAGGTTTCAAGTGGAAAACTGCTTAAGATCTGGCATGCCCATCATACATCTATAAGTTGCCTGGCCCTTTCCGGCGATGACTCACTTCTCATTTCAGGAGCTGATGATGGTTTTATCCGTGTATGGACGATGATCAGGTAAGGACATGATGTCCACTGTCTTTAATATACATAATTCATGTCTAATATGGTTAATAATATTGTTACAGAAGCAGTTGGATGCTCCGAATATGATGCATTGCTATTATTTTGATGGCAGTGTGCTAGATATGGCCGATTGTCAACCACATGGATGCTTTCCTCGCTTTCATTCTTTGTCACAGCATGGATCCTCTATAACTGGTCTGTTATCAGCGTGGGCGGGGACAGTGTTGATATCGAGCTCCCTCGATGGTAATTGCAAGGTGAATTGGCCAAGTCTAATGTTGTAGGAATCTGATAATTCAAGATTAAACATATCAAGTTTTATAGAACATTTTACTCTCCTACAATCTATATTTATGATCTCTACATTTAAATGACTCTAAACTTTTCATGTTCTCGGCTTCATAGCAAGTGGGTGATGCCTGACACATATATATCCATCAGATGACACTAACCAACCAATCATACCCTTGTTAAATGTGCATAATTGGCTTGTCCATAGCTTTGTAATCCTCCACCAAGTGAATACATTTCTAGAGGAAAGCCCCATCTAAACCTTTGCTGGTAGAATCAAAATACAATTTTTCTCTCCACTTACTATCATGTAGTCTTATCTTAATTGAGCGAACTATTATCAACTGTAGTGGTGTTGTAGTATGCATCAGAATGAGGTTATGAAGTATTGAAAAATCTTAATTCTTGAAATCCTAAACTTTTGATTTGACTTAAAAATCTTGAGTCTCAGTAGGAGTGCCCCTGTTACCACTCCTAGCTATGAGCCTTATTTTGCATATACTACCAACTGACACACTAAGTCCCATCATGACCCTTACTAGATCCACACCATTAACAGAAAAAAAATATATATATATATATATATATATTAAAAAGTAGAAGAATGATCATATGTTGCAGCCTACATGGGGATTTTTTATTTTTTTTAATTTTTTTGAAACCTCCAGAGTCTGCACTGTATGTACACTTCTCATTAATATAAACTATTGGACTAAAACAACTGTCCATATATAATATATTTCAAATAACCCAAATATCACTCAGATCAGAGTGACAAATTATTGTATTGATCGTTTCTCTTTTAAACTAATTGTAATTATCTTGTGTGCATATTCATGCATGCTTAACCATTTGAAGTTCCCTAATTTTTAGAACCGCTTGTTTGTTCCAACACCTGAATTGGCCTTGCCTTAAATGAGGTTGTCAAAGCCACATAAGTCGAAAATTATTGCTAGAGCTAAATAATGTCATAGATATATACCAGCTTTGTGCACGGGTTCTTGGGGCTTTAAATATGCTTTTAGTGTCATGCTTAAAATTTTGAGCTAATGAAGTTAAATGTGGAAGTGGGATGTAAAGGAATTTTTATTGACTTTCAAATGCAACTAGTGTTTATCAGCTAGCCCTTAATTACCATTACAAACACTTGAAATGCAATTAGGGACTTGCTTACACACCCACACACACACACCCACGCACCCACCCACCCCCACCCACCCACACACACACTAAGCACACTAAGCTTATAGTTTTTTAACGAATGGATGTGATATTTTATAGGTTTGGGACTTGGTTGAAGGAACGTTGCTGCAAAAACATGTATTTTCAACTGCTGTGACTGCAATTGTTCTTGATCCTGGAGAACAGCTGATTTTTTCTGGATGTGAAGATGGAAGGATATATGTTCATGTACTAGACATTGGACTGCAAGAAATTCCTCCTGTTGTTGCAGAGGATGAATCCAAAGTGCTAAATGGACACAAGTAACTAATGAGATCTTTTGTTCTTCAAATGACAAGTGAATAGGCATCATATGTTTTTTGAGATAAAAAAATCTTCATCATGCACTATATTTTTTAATTAAAACAACTTACGAGCCTATTGTAGGAAATCATGTGGCCCACCTATACATGCGAAGAATGGAGTCAAGTTTGTTTGAAAGATGAAAAGTCAAGTATGTGTAATATCAATAACCATGGTAATAGGAAACATGAGAACTAAACTGAAGTGAATAATTTTCTTCTATCATCATCATCTTAGCTTTATCCCATTGATCAGGATTTTGTGAATGATACAAGTGAGATTTTAGATAGATCTATATATCTTCTGTTGATTCAATGATAGCTCCTACTAAGCGAAACTATTTAGTTTTTCCTTTTAAACCCTGCTGCATATGATAACAGGGCCTTGATCAACAGTTGGCCCATTTCATGTGTTGCATGATGGTTTACAGTTTGAATTGTCCCTTCTGATACATAAACTTATCGGTTTTTTTAGTTGATTTCTTGACTTAATGCCTCATGGTCAAGATAGAGATTCGATTTGTTAAGCAAAAAAACACCAATCAACGGGTTTAGTTTTTCACCAATAAACCAATATGTTATCATGTGTTACGATCCCAGCTGAGTGCATAATAATAATCCAATTCCTCATAATTTCATGATGATTTGTGATAGATTACCTTGGTCTATTCTTTTGCAATTTATTTATAGTAATATCCCTTGTATTCATGAGTTATTGTATTTAATTTTGTGTGTATCTATGTAAATAAACATGTATTTATGTATCCTCTGTGGAGCTCACACCCTCACACTAAATAAACTCCTTGTTGTAGAGAATCCATCACTGCCTTGTCCTTCAGCTTAAGCAGATTATGGCTGATCTCTGCTTCAAAGGATTGCACCGTGTGCCTTTGGGACGTATCAAGTGGGCAAGTTACTCGCAAATTCAACCATGAGAATGGTAACTTGAGATCCTTGAGTCATGTTCCACTTTATCTTCATTCACTTCTTTATTTTCACTTCTATGTTTCCATGAATTAGTATAAGTTAATTTATTTTATTTTTTCATTTCATCATATTATCTCATAACATCTCGAGTAGTAGTTGCCATATGCAACTAAATTTAGCAAGTCATGTGATTCTTAGAATTTAAGCTGAGGATATAACTCAAATGTCCAAATTTTGAATATTGCCATCACTAAAAATACTAAAAGATTGGTCCTAGATTGGTTCCATTATCCATTAATTTAGTTTTGTGCATAAGCATGACTTTTCACAATTTAATCAATGATATAGTACACAAAGCTTTTTCTTTGTTTAACAGGACAGATAACTAATTTGTTGGTGATCCCACTTTCATCACTCTCTGTAATGGAAAGCCATAGAAGTTCTGCTCAACTTTGTGTGTCGTTGTTACAGAAAGCTCCTCAACTGACCAAAGCATCTGAAGGAACAATTGCTCTTCTACCGACATACTGTTCTTTTGAGGATCATCATGGTTCTACTGCTTTTAGAAGTTCAAATTTGCTGAACCAACAAATTCTAGACTTGGAGGTTCTCCTTTTCATTCCATGTCATATAAATACACTAAGTTCAGTTGTCTGCTTATGTTAATATGCCTATACATATACGTACACAAGCACAATTCTCTGCTTATATTGCAAGTGCCTGTAAAAAGGGCCTAAATGCCAGGTTGAATTGAGAACATAAAAGGCTCTATATTCATGTGTGCATAATCTCCTGAATCAAAAGGACATATCGGTCTCTTTTTTTTCTGGCAGGCTGGGATCACATTACTTTTGACTGAAAAATGCAATCTGAAAAGGTCAATTGGCAAAATATCAGATGGTGAATTTATGAATGTTTGTTTCAAATATTCACAGAGATGGAGGACACCAGAGGCAATGCAAATGAAGGTGGAGACTAATGTGGAGTACAGATTGTGGGCTATGAGCATGACAAAGAACATAACAGCCATGAACAAACAATTGCGGTCACTGTGGTTAGATCTCGTACAGCGTCGACTGGCTCCTGACTTAGAGCTTGATGTGGGATAGACAGAGAAGCTGAAGCTTAATGGTCCAGAGGGCCGGCGGCAGACCCCACCTTGATAAGATTTACCATTCTATTTATTCATAGATCAACATAAGATGTAAGAAAGCTAAGCTCCCATGATGAACTCCTTTTTAAAACCATGCAACAACAAGCATTTGTGAATAGTTTTATTTCATTGAAGATGGAATTTCGTTTGCTTGTTGGTACCTTTACGCATCAAATGGTCATGGCTACTGAAGTTGATATTGGTTATTTGATGCGGAATGATCCAATGTTCTGCAATCGAGCTTAGCATTTGGGATATATGCTAAGCTTTAAGAATGAGGATCATTGCTACCATGAGGAAGTAGTAGGCCCAATTCATAATCACATTTGATCATGACATGAGGGTGTTAATGGTGTGTGTAGACAGTAATTACACTATCATCCCATGTACACACACATAAACACGCTCAACAAACCTCTGCAGACAATCTCATAGCATGCTTCTATGATGTATCAATTGAATTCACAGAAGAAAAAGGCTGATTTTGGGGGCACAAAGACATGTACAAATTATAATATATTAAGCTGGAAGGTTTTGGGTCCAATTTTGACTGACAGTTAACCCTCTTTATTAAAATGCTTTACATTCTCTCGATATAACTACCTACTCATATCCTTATCTCATCAAGCCACGCACTACTATCCACTTTATCTCCACTTCTTCCTTTTTTAACTCTCTTGCTCGACCCCATCTCTTCTACTCGCTTTCCGTCCAATTTTTTTATTTTCCTTTATGCAACTTACTTAATGGATGGAAAAAGGCACTCCATACAATATTTTTAATGTAAGAATTTTTAAATTATAATGCAACTGTGCTGAGCACGGGCGGTTGTGCTAGTTGATGTTATGTTGCAATTGAAAATTTCATGACTTGAGAAAAGTTGGGTGATTGGAAAATATTGGCCCAATGTCAATGAAGACTGGGCTGTGATCTTTATTGGCACATGGTTTGGCAAACTCTTTGGCCAGAAAGGGGTTGTAGTCCCATTTTTAGGTCCTATTGGATAATTTTTTGTTATTATTATTATTATGATTATTATTATATCACAAAAAAAGTAAAACAAATTAAAATAAAAGAAAAGAAAGAAGGATCCATTACCTTGAGAATTTATAGAAGGGCCCCTCAGACAAAAGGCCAGAGAGAGAGAGAGAGAGAGAAGAGCAGAGAGAGATGAAACGGGCATTATAGAAAATTGGGAAGACAAAAGGCTATTCCAATTGTTACAGCCCGACCCAATTTAACCCTTATTAGTACTACTTAATGGGGATTTAGTTAAATTAATTATGTTTAGTTGCTAATTGTGGTAATTAGTGTCAATTAGCTTTATAAGTTGAGTTAGTTGAGTTTTGAGCCTTGGATAGATGAATTGGAACCGGTTTGACTCAGTTGAGTAGAGTCAAGGGCTTTTTCGTAATTATTGATTTTTGCGTTTTGCATCATTTGCACGTCATTTTGGCATCATCGCGTGTGTTTCGACGAGTACATCGACTTTTGTATTAGACCTTATTTCATTCGAGCTACCATTGAGTATTTGGACCCTCATTTGACTTGAAATGATAATATGATATGTTGATGGACTTTCTTGCAAAATAACACTTACCCCCTTTATATACAATCCTATCCTTTTCATTTCTTTTCCTCTCTACTTTTCTTCTTCACCTCTCTCCATCTTCTCTCCTTCTCCATCATCAAGAAGACTTGTGGTGAGTGCCTTAGGAGCTAAGGGAAACCCACCTTCATCTTCATCTTCCTCTCTTCATTGTTGGCTAAGAACTACTTCTCCCTTTCCTTATCTTCTCCAACTTTGAAACCCTCACTAAAGGTAGATATCAAACTCTTATTTGGTCGGGTTTTTGAGTTGTAATAGGGTCAAGAAACTCTTGGGTAATTGTTCATGCATGTTCATTTCCATTTTCCATGTTTATTATGATTAGGGTTTGGATATTTTGGGGTTTTTGGGATTCTTTGAGTCAAGTGTGTGAGAAAGCCTTGGAAAGCTCATTTGAGGCAAGTATAAGCTTTAATTAGGATCTATATGATGATTTATTTTTCCATTGACTCTAAGAAACTCTTTCTCTATGATTCTAATTCTAATATATGATTCTAATTCTAATAAATAAATGGGTTAATTTACTTATGTGGTTTTGATTGATGAAATGGATGAAAGGATTGTATGGTATGAAAATGGGAGCAAGGAGGCTCCATTTGTGCAGGTGTAAAGTGGAAAGAAGTCAGAAATACATGGGAGAATAAACAAATGAAAATCTTGAAATCAGGAATTCTGGACAGTTCGCTCGAGTGAACTGGAGCATTCGCTCGAGCGAACCTCCTTCAAAGCAATGGGTCGAGTGAATGAAAAGATCGCTCGGACGCCCATCTTTCTAGATGGGGTCCACTCAAGGGACCACACCCTCTGAAAACCTCACTCAAGCGAACGAAATGAGACTTTGGAAAGGCCCGCTTGAGCGAACTTGGGTCCGCTTGAGCAAACCTGAAGCTGAAACTTGGACCATTTCTGACCCAATTTTTTAGGGTGAATTGTCGCCCTTAATCTATCATAAACCATCATAATCCTCTCTAATAGATGATTATGGTGCTTACCGTCACTTCTATAGGAAATTAGGGATTTTCAAGACCTTATGACCTTAAAATGGAACCGTTAACCCCAGTAATTAGTCTAATGGATATTTATTAGTCTAACACTACGCCGTGAAGGTTAGTTGGGAATTCAACGTACTTCTCATAAATAGTGACCCCAAATGGAGTAGTAATACGTTGACTTTCCCAACCTACTTTGTAGTGGACGGTGAAAGACTAAAAATAATAATCTAGTGTTGGTTAGCAAAAATATCTTAATTCCCCTAAATTATTGCATTTCATATTGATGAAAGTCCACGAGGATCCTAACCCTAGAGGGGGGGGGGGGGGGGGTGAATAGGGTGAGCTACAATTATGACCAATTTAAATCAGTTTTAATTTCTTAAACTAAACTAGTCACAAGTGATGAATTGTCATACAATATGCGGAAGCTAATACAAAAACAAACACCACATAGCAATCACCACAACACAATATTTATAGTGGTTCGGCCAACATGCCTACATCCACTACCGGCTTGTGTATCCAACACCCCACCGGATTTCCACTATGTATGCTTTTTACTAGGCTAAGCAATAACCCTTACAATGTGCTTTTCTAGGCTAAGCAATAACCTTACACAATGCTTTTCTTAGGCTAAGCAATAACCTTTACAAATCAATATTTCTCTAAGAAAGTGTTTACTCAACACTCTAAGAGATTACAATTTAAGCTCAAATAAATTGCCTCTAAATAGGCGGATATGAAAATGAAAATCATAACTCACACAAACACTCAATGAATGCAAAGATGTATGCTTATGAAGTGTGTGTGTGAAAACTTCAATCAAGTTTAAAAGTAAGCTCAATCAATTTATGCTTAATGCAATTTGAAAGTTTAAGGCACAAAAAGATATGATTGAAGTTCTATGCAAATCACTTGAACAATTACACACTTGTGAATGATATGAAAATATAAAGATCACAAGTTGTATGAAAGTGTTTAAGCCTAATCAAGTGATGCATGTGCAATGTTGTTTTCAAAAACTAATTTGACTAAAGATAAAATGAATGAAAACAACAAGGGAAGTTTCAACCAAGTGAAGTAATCATGCAATAAAAGAAATCAAAGATTTATGGCTAAGCATGATTAAGAAAGTTTAAAACAAAACTTGGGTTGAAATCAAAGTGATGAATCCAATCTTGAATATCAAAGATGGAGGGAAGAAAGGATTCAACACATCATTGTTATCATGCTTGAAATCATTTTCCAAAGATTCAAATAAAGCACATAACAAATGATTAATAAAAGTAAAACTTACTTGGAGATTTAACTTAGTTGATCCAAGCTTAAGCTTCACTTAATGACCCTTTGATGTCTCTTAGATCATCTCCTTTGTCTTCTCTCAAAGCTCCTCAAAGAGGGTTTCAAAATCTCCATCCAAAGACAAAGGAAAGAACTCATTTATATCCCCAAAACAGCCCAACGGCTATATCCCCGGTTGACCGGCCATGACAGGCCGGTTGACCGGTCAAGCACAACGGTCATAAAAATGCCCGTTTGAGCTTCAGAAACCCGGTTAACCGGCAGTCTGGCCGGTTGACCGGGCCTCTTGGCCGGTTGACCGGCCACACATGGCCGGTTGACCGGGCCTGCCCAGAAATTCCCATTTTTTGGGTTTTTGAAGATTTTCTTTGGGGATCTTTTGGGCCATTAAAAACAAGCTTTTTCACATGTTTTAAAACATTCAAAGATGTATAAAAACATGAAACACACAAAGCCTAAAATGATTCAAAACTTTAAACCATAGGCTAGCTTGATTTCTAAAAACTCCTTTTTCAAAAACAATGCATACATATATGATTATGAAGGGATGAATGTATGCAAAGTTCAAACCTAAATTGTCAAGATGATTTTCCAAATATAATGCACAAGGAAATAGGTTTTCAAAAGAGTTTGGGTTTCAAAACTAATGCATCCAAGTTTAAAACCAAAACATGCATAAAACAAAAGCTTTTCCAAATCTTAAAAGCTATGCATGTATAAAACTAGATTTCAAGGTTTTCTAAAACAATGCAAGTGTGAGAATTCAAATGATGCTAATGTGCAAATGCATCCACCAAATTGCAAATTACAAAATCCCTAACAATTGAAACACAATTTTATTATTGACATCAAATTCCTCTTCGTAAATTTGATAGCATTTTTAGTATTTCTTGAAGTCCAATTGTTTATAACCAAATTGGGAACTTTTGTATTGTATATCCGATTTGGCAATTATTGGAAATGAGGATTGAGTAAGTAAATGAGTATATGTGATTATTATTCGTTTTGATTATGATTAAATGAATACAAGCTTACTCAAATTCGATTTTTATTTGATTATTTTTTTATTCGATCGAGTCGGCACTACTTAGCTTCGACCGTGTGCTACCCGACGGGGTTGAACTTGGTTTAGTTATTCGAGACTACTGCAGCAAGTCATCTGGAGCACCGGAACTCCAGAACCGGGTAGTCAGTTAGCCTTTGGCTAGGCCACTGGTGACATCCCAACTAGATATGCTCTCTAATTGAGAGGTTGAGCTTAAGGTAGAAGCCAATTAGTATGTTTTCATTTTACTTGATTCCCAAGCATAAATTATTAAATTTAGCACAATTTTCCTAGTTGATACTTATCATTGGCATCTATTAAATTATTCGTCTTAATTTCAGTTTTTAATACATTATGTGTTTCCTCATTATTGCCTATAATTGCTTACTCATCGTATTGATGATACTACTCTTGGTGTTACAATCGCAGGTGCAACCCCCGGCCCCTAAGAAGGCCAAGGAGGGAGAGAAGGCTACCCAAGAGGTACCTTCTGGGCTAGAAGAGTGGCCAGAGCTAGGTCCAGCTTAGATACCTTTCTCGAGGAGCGAGTAACATATTTTGAAGTTGTCGCAGATGTGTGGCTAGCCCCTTCTTGTGTGAGCCACACTTAGATGGATAGTTATTCTTTTGTTATTCTTTTGGTGTTGCTTGTATATCTTTTGTAAATCAGTGTATATAAATGTATAATTCTTTTGTATTAAACTTGAAATATTAATTGGACTGGATGGGACTTGATACCATCACATCAATGAATTACAACTTCCACTATGATTAATTGCTAGTGATATGTTCTAGTGAGTTTTAACTCACGTGTGGAAAAGTTGTTTTTCTCTCCTACGTGTGTTGTGTTTGGCTCGAGACAAGTACAGTACATGGGAGTACGTGTGTCTCACCTCGGAGATTGCCCTATGGCAGGGTGATTCAGGACCGGGATGTGACACCAATATACTGCAACATCTCACAATGAGGGGGCATTCCAGCCAATTTTCTTGCAAACAACAAGTACAACACACCTCTAGATATTTATTCATATCTAATTCTAAAGCGAAGTGTATGGCCAAAATCTATTAATAAAAAAAAATCACATCACCGGTCGTTAGTGAATCCTCATCCTGCTTATCAATTTGTGTTTTCAATTTGAAAGAGTTGCACCAAAGATTTGGCCCATTCATGAACTCCCAAACCCTTTAATCACATCATAGGAAGATTAAGAGAGAAGATTATTCATACAATTAAGGGTCTTTATGAGAATGAGGTTAAGGGGAGAGAATTTGCTAGGCCAAAAAACTAAAAGAAAAAAGTAAAATATGAAAGATGAATAAATTTAACTACTAAATCATAATAGATTAGCCTGTTGCAAACAACTCAAATGATAAGATCAAACCTTGATGCTTCGATACAAAATGATGAAACCAGTGACAAGGATGAGAAAGCATGTTAGTCAAAACTAGGGACTTCAGTTTACTTTTAACAACAAAAAGATCATCAAAGTAGCAAGACCATTAGAGATTAAAAAAAAAATAGTAGATAAGTATAAAAAAAAAACCATTATGAAATATCAAACTAAATTGACTATAGTAAGGTTTGATATTGACATGGCTGGAAAGGCATATGGCTAATTTGTTCAAGTCGGGTCGGACTTTGTATTACTTAATCCAAGCTTAGCCCATACATTAAACTGCCCAACCCAGAATTTAGATGCAGACCCAGCCCTTGAGCACCCTATATTTATTGGGAAATCCTCAAAAGGGTATAAAACTTGGGAGCTGCTATTTGCAGATCCCTTATTGGTCATTGCACATCCATTCATGGGACCTCTCATGGACCCCTCTAGCACATTCCCAAAATAATCATGTCCCCTCCCTCTCTCTCCCTCTTTATGCTCGGCGACGACCAACTCGCTCGGCTCCCACCTTCGCTAGCCTCTCCCTCCCTCTCTATCCTTCTCCTTGTTCACTTGCCAACTTCGCCGGGCACCCACTCCGCCCTCTCCCCTATCCCTCTCCTTCTCCCTCTTTATCGTCTTGTACTCTTGTTCGACCATACTCATTTGCTCAGCCTTGTGTGGCCGAACAGGAGAGGGACAACGATCAGGGAGAATGAGAGAGAGAGAGAGAGCAGGAGAGACACGAAAAAGGAGAGGGAGGGGAGAGGTAGGCGGCTGGCTGGAGTTGGTCGGCGAGCACCCGAGTAAGGAGAAGGAAAGCAATATGAAAGAGAGGGAGAGAGACCGGAGAAGGAGAGGGAGAGGGCAAGCAGAGGTGGGAGACTGGGAGAGGGAGAGGGCAGGCGGAGGTGGGAGACTAGGAGTGAGAGAGGGCATGTGGAGGTGGGAGACGGGCGAGTTAGGCGCCGAGCAGGGAGAGAGAGATATAGGGAATGAAATGGGACTTGCGTATTTTGGAAATGTCTTTGTGGGGTCCATGAGGGGTCCCATTGATAAATGTGTAAGGAGCAATAAGGGATGTGCAAATAGCAGCTCCCTAAAATTCTTACCTCATTTTCAAACAAGTACATGAAAAAATTGAATATCTCAAAAAAGTAAGAAAGTTTTTCCACATTTCTTTCAACCAAGTCCTCTCCTAAACAAAAATTTGAAAAATAATAAAATCACCCATGTCTTTTTTTCAAAATATCCCTCTAATAAATCAGTTAAGAAAAATGAGAAAGTCCAACCCAAATGACTTAGTGGGGCCCACTTGACAAACCAAAATGATTGGTTTTCAGGAAGGAAAAAGGTTAATAAAAAACAAAAACCTATCATTAGGGAAGAGTATTTTGTCATTTTTTAAAATCTTTTTATGGAGAGTACTTGATTGAAAGAATTGAGGAAAACTTTTAGGGAACGTTTGGTAAACTTTCTCTCTTGAGTCAACTCGCTTTTTTCCACGCTTCAGTGGAAAACTCACATTTGGTTTAACATGGAAAATGGCTTAAAGGAATCCTCACATCCCTGGATGTAATTATTTTTTAGGTTAGATCCTCCCCATTCAACTTTTCAAATCCACACTCGTCAAGAAAGCAGAGCTACAGAGCTTCCGGGCGGAACAAAAAAGCAATTATATTTGTGCTTGGAAACCTAATTTTTGGCTCCCAAAATTAAGATCCTAACAGTTAATCATCATGTTTAAAAAGGCATAAAATGGTTGTGTGGTCAAATCTTAGTGGCCGATTCCCCATAGATATTGAGATATTTAGAGAAAGTCTAGAACACTGGATCATGATTTTTGAACTTCGGTGGGCCCATTTTGCAAAATCCGAATAGTTCAGCGTCTTTATAAGGCCTTAAAACGGTTATAGGTGAAATTCGCAGCGTGATTCATCATAGGTCATGAGGAATCCTACTTTTTGGATCCCACAATCAAAATCTGAGCCACTAATACTTTTTTTTAAGGTCCTAAATGGCTATTATGTCAAATTTCAGCCGTTGATCCATCGTGAATTCTAAGATATTTTTGAATAAGTTTAGATCCTAAAGTGTCAATCTTTTTATTTGGGTGAGTCCTATTTGCAAGATCTGAACCGTTCAAATTCTCTTGAGAGCTATGGACGGCTATGAGGTGAAATATTACCTCTTTATTTTTCATTGATTTTGAAAAAATTATAAAAAAATCTATTATCGTTAGATCACACATCGTAGGAATCCTCTATAATAACCAAACCAAAACTCTCCTTAATAAGGGGTTGTTTGGTTGAGAGCATTTACGTATGTAAATAACTCATATTCAAATCATTTACACATCTTCATGTTTGGTTGAGGTCATTTACGCATCACGTGTGAGATTTTGATGTGTAAAAAGGAGCCATTTTCGTACTCAGATTTTCACATGTGAGGGGGTAGTAGAATGAATCTCATGTGATTTGCACATGAAAAAAAAACCACATAAAAAAAGGCGGACAGTGGGAACAAGTGACGTTCTTTCACAGAAGTGTTGGGTTCGAAACCCATCTACCTTCATTTTCTATTCTTTTTTTTATCCTTTCCTGTTTTATTTGAAACAACCCTGTGGAATACGTTTGCAACCCTAGCATACTTGGTATGACCCTTTTATCTCTCTCTCTCATTTTGGCATTCCACCTCTCCGCTCTCATTACCAATTCGTGACAACAACTTGGAGCTTTTCTTCTTCAGATATTATCTATATTTGTTTGTTTGTTTGTCCATGAACTTTGGCCTTTATTTTATTTTCTTTTTTTTACCCTCTCCTGTTTTATTTGAAACAACCCTGCGGAATACGTTTGCAAACTTAGCATACTTTCGAAACCCTCTTCTCTCATTCATCTTCTCTGCTCAAGAACTCCAGGTATGGCCCTTCTCTCTCTCTCATTTTGGTCATCCCACCTCTCCACCTATCGGCTCTCATTACCCAATTCGTGACAACAACTTTGAGCTTTTCTTCTTCAGATATTCATAAAGGCAGATGGGTTTCGAACGCAGCACTTCTGTGACGAAACGTCAATTGTTCCCACCGTCCGCCTTTTTTGATGTGATTTTTTTTCATGTGCAAATCACATGAGATTCATTCTACTACCCCCTCACATGTGAAAATTTGAGTACGAAAATGTCCCCTTTTTACACATCAAAATCTCACACGTGATGCGTAAATGACCTCAACCAAACATGAAGATGTGTAAATGATTTGCATATGAGTTATTTACATACGTAAATGCTCTCAACCAAACAACCCCTTATTAAGGAGAGTTTTGGTTTGGTTAATATAGAGGATTCCTACCTATTATGGGATGTGTGATCTAACGATAATAGATTTTTTTATAATTTTTTCAAAATCAATGAAAAATAAAGAGCTAATATTTCACCTCATAGCCGTCCATAGCTCTCAAGAGAAT
Source organism: Cinnamomum chago (assembly GCA_038049695.1). Lineage (NCBI taxonomy): Eukaryota > Viridiplantae > Streptophyta > Magnoliopsida > Laurales > Lauraceae > Cinnamomum > Cinnamomum chago. Next base: position 18,818,661 of record CP142462.1, on the reverse strand, counting down.
TTGAACGGTTCAGATCTTGCAAATAGGACTCACCCAAATAAAAAGATTGACACTTTAGGATCTAAACTTATTCAAAAATATCTTAGAATTCACGATGGATCAACGGCTGAAATTTGACATAATAGCCATTTAGGACCTTAAAAAAAAGTATTAGTGGCTCAGATTTTGATTGTGGGATCCAAAAAGTAGGATTCCTCATGATCTATGATGAATCACGCTGCGAATTTCACCCATAACCGTTTTAAGCCCTTAAAGACGCTGAACTATTCGGATTTTGCAAAATGGGCCCACCGAAGTTCAAAAATCATGATCTAGTGTTCTAGACTTTCTCTAAATATCTCAATATCTATGGGGAATCGGCCACTAAGATTTGACCACACAACCATTTTATGCCTTTTTAAACATGATGATTAACGGTTAGGATCTTAATTTTGGGAGCCAAAAATTAGGTTTCCAAGCACAAAAATAATTACTTTTTTGTTCCGCCCGGAAGCTCTATAGCCCCACTTTCTTGACGAGTGTGGATTTGAAAAGTTGAATGGGGAGGATCTAACCTAAAAAATAATTACATCCAGGGATGTGAGGATTCCTTTAAGCCATTTTCCATGTTAAACCAAATGTGAGTTTTCCACTGAAGCGTGGAAAAAAGCGAGTTGACTCAAGAGAGAAATTTTACCAAACGTGCCTTAAAAGTTTTCCTTAATTCTTTCAATCAAGCACTTTTTATAAAAAGATTTTAAAAAATGACAAAATACTCTTCCCTAATGATAGGTTTTTGTTTTTTATTAACCTTTTTCCTCCTGAAAACCAATCATTTTGGTTTGTCAAGTGGGCCCCACTAATTCATTTGGGTTGGATTTTCTCATTTTTCTTAAATGATTTATTAGAGGGATATTTTGAAAAAAGACATATAGGTGATTTTATTATTTTTCAAATTTTTGTCTAGGAGAGGACTTGGTTGAAAGAAATGTGGAAAAACTTTCTTACTTTTTTGAGATATTCAATTTTTTCATGTACTTGTTTGAAAATGAGGTAAGAATTTTAGGGAGCTGCTATTTGCACATCCCTTATTGCTCCGTACGCATCCATTAATGGGACCCCTCATGGACCCCACTAGGACATTTCCAAAATATGCAAGTCCCATTTCATTCCCTATATCTCCCTCTCCCTACTCGGCACCTAACTCGCCCGTCTCCCACCTCCACATGCCCTCTCCCTCTCCTAGTCCCCCACCTCCGCCTGCCCTCTCCCTCTCCCTCCCATTCTCCGGTCTCTCTCCCTTTCTTTCTCATTGCTTTCCTTCTCCCTGCTCTGGTGCTCGCCGACCAACACCAGCCAGCCGCCTACCTCTCCCCTCCTTCTCCTTTTTCGTCTCTCTCTCTCTCTCTCTCTGATCGTCGTCCCTCTCCCGTTCGGCCACACAGGGTTGAGCAAATGAGTATGGCCGAACAAGAGTACAAGACGACAAAGAGGGAGAAGGAGAGGGATAGGGGAGAGGGCGGAGGTGGGTGCTCGGCGAAGTTGGCCAGTGAGTAGAGAGAAGGACAGAGAGGGAGGGAGAGGCTAGTGGAGGTGGGAGCCGGGCGAGTTGGTCGCCGCCGAGCATAAAGAGGGAGGGGACATGATTATTTTGGGAATGTGCTAGAGGGGTCCATGAGAGGTCCCATGAATGCATGTGCAACAACCAAGAAGGGATGTGCAAATAGCAGCTCCCAAGTTTTATACCCTTTTGAAGATTTCCCAATAAATATAGGGTGCTCAAGGGCTGGGTCTGGATCTAAATTATGGGTTGGGCTGTTTAATGTATGGGCTAAGCTTGGATTAAGTAATACAAAGTCCGACCCGGCTTGAACAAATTAGCCGTATGCCTTTCCAGCTATGTCAATATCCAACCTTACTATAATCAATTTAGTTTGATATTTCATAATGGTTTTTTTTTTTATACTTATCTACTATTTTTTTCTTAATCTCTAATGGTCATGCTACTTTGATGATCTTTTTGTTGTTAAAAGTAAACTGAAGTCCCTAGTTTTGACTAACATGCTTTCTCATCCTTGTCACTTGTTTCATCATTTTGTATCGAAACATCAAGGTCTGATCTTATCATTTGAGTTGTTTGTAACAGGCTAATCCATTATGAATTAGTAGTTAAATTTATTCATTTTTCATATTTTACTTTTTTTCCTTTAATTTTTTGGCCTGGCAAAATCTCTCCCCTTAACCTCATTCTCGTAAAGACCCTTAATTGTATGAATAATCTTCTCTCCTAATCTAAATATGATGTGATTAAAGGGTTTGGGAGTTTATGAATGGGCCAAATTTTTAGTGCAACTCTTTCAAATTGAAAACACAAATTGATAAACAGGATAAGGATTCACTAAGGACCGGTGATGTGATTTTTTTATTATTAATAGATTTTGGTCATACACTTCCCTTTAGAATTAGATATGAATAAATATCTAGAGGTGTGTTGTATGCAAGAAAATTGGCTGGAATGCCCCCTCGTTGTGAGATGTTACAGTATATTGGTGTCACATCCCGGTCTCGAATCACCCTGGCCTAGGGTAATCTCCGAGGTGAGATACACGTACTCCCATGTGATGTACCTGTCTCGAGCCATACACAACACACGTAAGAAAGAAAATCAACTTTTCCACACATGAGTTAAAACTCACTAGAACATATCAATAGCAATTAATCATAGCAGAAGCTGTAATTCATTGATGTGAGGGTATCAAGTCCCATTCAGGTCAATTAATATTTCGAGTTTAATACAAAAGAATTATACATTTATATAAACTGCTTTACAAAAAGGTGTATAAAGAACCCTATACAAATAATACCAAAATTATAACACAAGAATAACTATCCATCTAAGTGTGGCTCACACAAGAAGGGGCTAGCCACACATCTACGACAACTTCAAAGTATGTTACTCGCTCTCCGAGAAAGGTATCTAAGCTGACCCTAGTTCTGGCCACTCTTCTAGCCCATAAGGTACCTCTTGGGTAGCATTCTCTCCCTCCTTGGCCTACTCAGGGCCGGGGGCTAAACCTGCGACTGTGACACGAAGAGTAATATCATCAATACGACGAGTAAGCAATTCTAGGCAACAATGAGGAAACTCATAATGTATTAAAAATTGAAATTAAGACGAATAATTTAATAGATGCCAATGATAAGTATCAACTAGGCAAATTCTGCTAAATTGAATAATTTATGCTTAGGAATCAAGTATGATGAAAACATACTAATTAGCTACTACCTTAAGCTAGCTCATCCTCTCAATTAGAGAGTAAATCTAGTTGGGATGTCACCAGCGGCCTGACCCAAGGCTAACTGGCTACCCGGTTCTGGAGTTCCGGTGCTCCAGATGACTTACTGCAATAGTCTCAAATAACTAAACCAAGTTCAACCCCGTCGGGTATCACAAGGTCGAAGCTAAGTAGTGCCGACTCGATCGAATAAAAAAATAATCAAATAAAAATCGAATTTGAGTAAGCTTGTATTCATGTAATCATAATCAAATCAAATAATAATCACATATACTCATTTACTTACTCAATCCTCATTTCCAATAATTGCCAAATTGGATATATAATACAAAAGTTCTGAATTTGGTTATAAACAATTGGACTTCAAGAAATACTAAAAATGCTATCAAATTTACGAAGAGGAATTTGATGTCAATAATAAAATTGTGTTTCAATATGAAATGCAATAATTTAAGGGGATTAAGATATTTTCGCTAACCAACACTAGATTATTATTTTTAGTCTTTCACCGTCCACTACAAAGTAGGTTGGGAAAGTCAACGTATTACTACTCCATTTGGGGTCACTATTTATGAGAAGTACGTTGAATTCCCAACTAACCTTCACGGCGTAGTGTTAGACTAATAAATATCCATTAGACTAATTACTGGGGTTAACGGTTCCATTTTAAGGTCATAAGGTCTTGAAAATCCCTAATTTCCTATAGAAGTGACGGTAAGCACCATAATCATCTATTAGAGAGGATTATGATGGTTTATGATAGATTAAGGGCGACAATTCACCCTAAAAAATTGGGTCAGAAATGGTCCAAGTTTCAGCTTCAGGTTTGCTCAAGCGGACCCAAGTTCGCTCAAGCGGGCCTTTCCAAAGTCTCATTTCGTTCGCTTGAGTGAGGTTTTCAGAGGGTGTGGTCCCTTGAGTGGACCCCATCTAGAAAGATGGGCGTCCGAGCGATCTTTTCATTCACTCGACCCATTGCTTTGAAGGAGGTTCGCTCGAGCGAATGCTCCAGTTCACTCGAGCGAACTGTCCAGAATTCCTGATTTCAAGATTTTCATTTGTTTATTCTCCCATGTATTTCTGACTTCTTTCCACTTTACACCTGCACAAATGGAGCCTCCTTGCTCCCATTTTCATACCATACAATCCTTTCATCCATTTCATCAATCAAAACCACATAAGTAAATTAACCCATTTATTTATTAGAATTAGAATCATATATTAGAATTAGAATAATAGAGAAAGAGTTTCTTAGAGTCAATGGAAAAATAAATCATCATATAGATCCTAATTAAAGCTTATACTTGCCTCAAATGAGCTTTCCAAGGCTTTCTCACACACTTGACTCAAAGAATCCCAAAAACCCCAAAATATCCAAACCCTAATCATAATAAACAAGGAAAATGGAAATGAACATGCATGAACAATTACCCAAGAGTTTCTTGACCCTATTACAACTCAAAAACCCGACCAAATAAGAGTTTGATATCTACCTTTAGTGAGGGTTTCAAAGTTGGAGAAGATAAGGAAAGGGAGAAGTAGTTCTTAGCCAACAATGAAGAGAGGAAGATGAAGATGAAGGTGGGTTTCCCTTAGCTCCTAAGGCACTCACCACAAGTCTTCTTGATGATGGAGAAGGAGAGAAGATGGAGAGAGGTGAAGAAGAAAAGTAGAGAGGAAAAGAAATGAAAAGGATAGGATTGTATATAAAGGGGGTAAGTGTTATTTTGCAAGAAAGTCCATCAACATATCATATTATCATTTCAAGTCAAATGAGGGTCCAAATACTCAATGGTAGCTCGAATGAAATAAGGTCTAATACAAAAGTCGATGTACTCGTCGAAACACACGCGATGATGCCAAAATGACGTGCAAATGATGCAAAACGCGAAAATCAATAATTACGAAAAAGCCCTTGACTCTACTCAACTGAGTCAAACCGGTTCCAATTCATCTATCCAAGGCTCAAAACTCAACTAACTCAACTTATAAAGCTAATTGACACTAATTACCACAATTAGCAACTAAACATAATTAATTTAACTAAATCCCCATTAAGTAGTACTAATAAGGGTTAAATTGGGTCGGGCTGTAACAATTGGAATAGCCTTTTGTCTTCCCAATTTTCTATAATGCCCGTTTCATATTTCTCTGCTCTTCTCTCTCTCTCTCTCTCTGGCCTTTTGTCTGAGGGGCCCTTCTATAAATTCTCAAGGTAATGGATCCTTCTTTCTTTTCTTTTCTTTTAATTTGTTTTACCTTTTTTTTGTGATATAATAATAATAATAACAAAAAATAATCCAATAGGACCTAAAAATGGGACTACAACCCCTTTCTGGCCAAAGAGTTTGCCAAACCATGTGCCAATAAAGATCACAGCTCAAGCTTCATTGACATTGGGCCAATATTTTCCAATCACCCAACTTTTCTCAAGTCATGAAATTTTCAATTGCAACATAACATCAACTAGCACAACCGCCCGTGCTCAGCACGGTTGCATTATAATTTAAAAATTCTTACATTAAAAATATTGTATGGAGTGCCTTTTTCCATCCATTAAGTAAGTTGCATAAAGGAAAATAAAAAAATTGGACGGAAAGCGAGTAGAAGAGATGGGGTCGAGCAAGAGAGTTAAAAAAGGAAGAAGTGGAGATAAAGTGGATAGTAGTGCGTGGCTTGATGAGATAAGGATATGAGTAGGTAGTTATATCGAGAGAATGTAAAACATTTTAATAAAGAGGGTTATCAAAATTAGATCCAAAACCTTCCAGCTTAATATATTATAATTTGTACATGTCTTTGTGCCCCCAAAATCAGCCTTTTTCTTCTGTGAATTCAATTGATACATCATAGAAGCATCCTATGAGATTGTCTGCAGAGCTTTGTTGAGCGTGTTTATGTGTGTGTACATGGGATGATAGTGTAATTACTGTCTACACACACCATTAACACCCTCATGTCATGATCAAATGTGATTATGAATTGGGCCTACTACTTCCTCATGGTAGCAATGATCCTCATTCTTAAAGCTTAGCATATACCCCAAATGCTAAGCTCGATTGCAGAACATTGGATCATTCCGCATCAAATAACCAATATCAACTTCAGTAGCCATGACCATTTGATGCGTAAAGGTACCAACAAGCAAACGAAATTCCATCTTCAATGAAATAAAACTATTCACAAATGCTTGTTGTTGCATGGTTTTAAAAAGGAGTTCATCATGGGAGCTTAGCTTTCTTACATCTTATGTTGATCTATGAATAAATAGAATGGTAAATCTTATCAAGGTGGGGTCTGCCGCCGGCCCTCTGGACCATTAAGCTTCAGCTTCTCTGTCTATCCCACATCAAGCTCTAAGTCAGGAGCCAATCGACGCTGTATGAGATCTAACCACAGTGACCACAACTGTTTGTTCATGGCTGTTATGTTCTTTGTCATGCTGATAGCCCACAATCTGTACTCCACATTAGTCTCCACCTTCATTTGCATTGCCTCTGGTGTCCTCCATCCCTGTGAATATTTGAAACAAATATTCATAAATTCACCATCTGATATTTTGCCAATTGACCTTTTCAGATTGCATTTTTCAGTCAAAAGTAATGTGATCCCAGCCTGCCAGAAAAAAAGAGACCGATATGTCCTTTTGATTCAGGAGGTTATGCACACATGAATATAGAGCCTTTTATGTTCTCAATTCAACCTGGCATTTAGGCCCTTTTTACAGGCACTTGTAATATAAGCAGAGAATTGTGCTTGTGTACGTATATGTATAGGCATATTAACATAAGCAGACAATTGAGCTTAGTGTATTTATATGACATGGAGTGAAAAAGACAACCTCCAAGTCTAGAATTTGTTGGTTCAGAAAATTTGAACTTCGAAAAGCAGTAGAACCATGATGATCCTCAAAAGAACAGTATGTCGGTAGAAGAGCAATTGTTCCTTCAGATGCTTTGGTCAGTTGAGGAGCTTTCTCTAACAACGACACACAAAGTTGAGCAGAACTTCTTTGGCTTTCCATTACAGGGAGTGATGAAAGTGGGATCACCAACAAATTAGTTATCTGTCCTGTTAAACAAAGAAAAAGCATTGTGTACTATATCATTGATTAAATTGTGAAAAGTCATGCTTATGAACAAAACTAAATTAATGGATAATGGAGCCACTCTAGGACCAATCTTTTAGTATTTTTAGTGATGGAAATATTCAAAATTTGGACATTTGAGTTATATCCTCAGCTTAAATTCTAAGACTCACATGACTTGCTAAATTTAGTTGCATATGGCAACTACTACTCGAGATGTTATGAGATAATATGATGAAATGCAAAAAAAAAAAAAAAAAAATAATTTAACTTATACTAATTCATGGAAACATAAAAGTGAAAATAAAGAAGTGAATCAGAAGATAAAGTGAAACATGACTCAATGATCTCAAGTTACCGTTCTCATGGTTGAATTTGCGAGTAACTTGCCCACTTGATACGTCCCAAAGGCACACGATGCAATCCTTTGAAGCAGAGATCAGCCATAATCTGCTTAAGCTGAAGGACAAGGCAGTGATGGATTCTCTACAACAAGGAGTTTATTTAGTGTGAGGGTGTGAGCTCCACAGAGGATACATAAATACATGTTTATTTACATAGATACACACAAAATTAAATACAATAACTCATGAATACAAGGGATATTACTATAAATAAATTGCAAAAGAATAGACCAAGGTAATCTATCACAAATCATCATGAAATTATGAGGAATTGGATTATTATTATGCACTCAGCTGGGATCGTAACACATGATAACATATTGGTTTATTGGTGAAAAACTAAACCCGTTGATTGGTGTTTTTTTGCTTAACAAATCGAATCTCTATCTTGACCATGAGGCATTAAGTCAAGAAATCAACTAAAAAAACCGATAAGTTTATGTATCAGAAGGGACAATTCAAACTGTAAACCATCATGCAACACATGAAACGGGCCAACTGTTGATCAAGGCCCCGTTATTATATGCAGCAGGGTTTAAAAGGAAAAACTAAATAGTTTCGCTTAGTAGGAGCTATCATTGAATCAACAGAAGATATATAGATCTATCTAAAATCTCACTTGTATCATTCACAAAATCCTGATCAATGGGATAACGCTAAGATGATGATGATAGAAGAAAATTATTCACTTCAGTTTAGTTCTCATGTTTCCTATTACCATGGTTATTGATATTACACATACTTGACTTTTCATCTTTCAAACAAACTTTACTCCATTCTTCGCATGTATAGGTGGGCCACATGATTTCCTACAATAGGCTCGTAAGTTGTCTTAACTAAAAAATATAGTGCATGATGAAGATTTTTTTATCTCAAAAAACATATGATGCCTATTCACTTGTCATTTGAAGAACAGAAGATCTCATTAGTTACTTGTGTCCATTTAGGAGTTTGGATTTCCAGGATCAAGAACAATTGCAGTCACAGCACTTGAAAATACATGTTTTTGCAGCAACGTTCCTTCAACCAAGTCCGAAACCTATAAAATATCACATCCATTCGTTAAAAAACTATAAGCTTAGTGTGCGCACGCTTAGTGTGTGGGTGGGGGTGTGGGTGCGTGTGTGGGTGTGTAAGCAAGTCCCTAATTGCATTTCAAGTGTTTGTAATGGTAATTAAGGGCTAGCTGATAAACACTAGTTGCATTTGAAAGTCAATAAAAACTCCTTTACATCCCACTTCCACATTTAACGGCATTAGTTCAAAATTTTAAGCATGACACTAAAAGCAAATTTAAAGCCCCAAGAACCCATGCACAAAGCTGGTACATATCTATGACATTATTTAGCTCTAGCAATAATTTTCGACTTATGTGGCTTTGAGTGCAACCTTATTTAAGGCAAGGCCAATTCAGGTGTTGGAACAAACAAGTGGTTCTAAAAAATTAGGGAACTTCAAATGGTTAAGCATGCATGAATATGCACACAAGATAATTACAATTAGTTTAAAAGAAAAGTGATCAATACAATAATCTGTCACTCTGATCTGAGTGATATTTGGGTTGTTTGAAATATATGGACAGTTGTTTTAGTCCAATAGTTTATATTAATGAGAAGTGTACATACAGTGCAGACTCTGGAGGTTTCAAAAAAATAAAAAAAAAATAAAAAATCCCCATGTAGGCTGCAACATATGATCATTCTTCAACTTTTTAATATATATATATATATTTTTTTTTTCTGTTAATGGTGTGGATCTAGTAAGGGTCATGATGGGACTTAGTGTGTCAGTTGGTAGTATATGCAAAATAAGGCCCATAGCTAGGAGTGGTAACAGGGGCACTCCTACTGAGACTTAAGATTTTTAAGTCAATCAAAAGTTTAGGGTTTCAAGAATTACGATTTTTCAATACTTCATAACCTCATTCTGATGCATACTAAAACACCACTACAGTTGATAATAGTTCACTCAATTAAGATAAGACTACATGATGATAAGTGGAGAGAAAAATTGTATTTTGATTCTACCAGCAAAGGTTTAGATGGAGCTTTCCTCTAGAACTGTATTCACTTGGTGGAGGATTACAAAGGTATGAACAAGCCAATTATGCACATTTAACAAGGGTATGATTGGTTGGTTAGTGTCATCTGATGGATATATATGTCAGGCATCACCCACTTGCTATGAAGCCGAGAACATGAAAAGTTTGGAGTCATTTAAATGTAGAGATCATAAAAATAGATTGTAGGAGAGTAAAATGTTCTATAAAACTTGATACGTTTAATCTTGAATTATCAGATTCCTACAACATTAGACTTGGCCAATTCACCTTGCAATTACCATCGAGGGAGCTCGATATCAACAGTGTCCCCGCCCACGCTGATAACAGACCAGTTATAGAGGATCCATGCTGTGACCAAGAATGAAAGAGAGGAAAGCATCTATGTGGTTGACAATCGGCCATATCTAGCACACTGCCATCAAAATAATAGCAATGCATCATATTCGGAGCATCCAACTGCTTCTGTAACAATTTTATTAACCATATTAAACATGAATTATGTATATTAAAGACAGTGGACATCATGTCCTTACCTGATCATCGTCCATACACGGATAAAACCATCATCAGCTCCTGAAATGAGAAGTGAGTCATCGCCGGAAAGGGCCAGACAACTTATAGATGTACGATGGGCATGCCAGATCTTAAGCAGTTTTCCACTTGAAACCTACAAGTAAGGTGGAGACTTAACAGCATGAAACTAATAATTTTGACTAGAAGATCTGAAAATTCCAACTACTCTCATTTAAATATATTACGGCTTCATTCATTGCACATATACATAATGTGTGCACGCCGCATATGAGTACCAGGCTCAATTCTCCATTAGCCGTGAAGAAATTCTTTGAAAATGTTAAAATCCTATGTTGGAGTTGAGAGGCAGGCCATGAAGAATTAAAGATAGCATTTATGTAAGAATAGGAAATTGTTGAACAACATGTCTGTAACAGTGTCAAATCTATGCATCTTAAAGGGAGAAAAAGACAAAGAAAAAAAGAAAGTGGAGGCAGGGCCATTGTCTTAAATTTTATATTAGTGATTGTTCTTGGTTGGTTTTTTAGCTATTTCTTTTTTTCTGTTTTTCTTTCACTGGAAATGCAATATTATTATGAATACATATGTACAGGTGTTAAGTGGATGCTAATTTGTTGTTGCAATTTAGGGTGGATTGCATACCAGTTTCCTTAAAATCTGAAAGAGGAATAAAAAAACAGGAAAATACAAGTAGACGATATTATCTTTCCTTAGAATAGTGGGAGAAAGATGAATAGAGGAACATAATAGGGACTGAATCATCTTTGTTTTTATTAATACCTCTTCTCTGCTAAACAATAAAGTAAGGCTAAAAATACCTAGTAGCCCATGCCTCCATTGGATTGAATTGCCCTTTTTTTCTTGAGATATACTGATCATTCATAATATTGGTGTTGGCCTTGGTGATGGGTAGAAAATAAGGGATCCATCTTGAGAGAAGGATAAACTTTGGCTTAATTTCCTAAATTGGAATTATGTCAAATGTTTTTATTATTTAACCATTTGTCTGAGAAAATAATGGCTAGCCGCTAGGCTTGAGATTGGAGGATGATATTGGAACAAGTGAGCTCCAAGTTAAAATAATTAAGATTTTGTGTTGTTAGCGTTGTTGTTTAATTAATATTATACATTCACTCTTTTCTTCTCTCAGATTAAAGATGAGGTAAAAATTTCCAATTTGCTGCATTAGTTTTTTTTATCTAATCTGTGACATGGGTTTTCTTTTGTTCGTTTTGCATAATTATTGGTTTTATATTTTGCTTCTAAAATATGTGAAGTCAATGCTAGTCTTTATTATTGATAATTACTATGTACGCAACACAACTTGTTTTAAATAGTTGTTATTAACTTATTATGGTTTTTATACATCAATGTTTCCTTCAGTGCTAAAAATCCATTCAATCAGTTTTTAGTCCTTTTTTCCATCCCTCATTAATCCATGTATTCTTTTTAAAGGAAGCACAAAAAGAGCAGGAGCACATTGATTCAACTTCACACTAATCTTATTCAATCACACACAATTAACTTCATTCGAAAGCTGAAAAGCTGTAACCAAATTTCTTGAATATACAAGTATCCACCTCATGCTCTGAAGGCAACAGAAATAACATTACCTCCCAAGCATATATATTCCCAGAAGGTGCTCCTCCTAAGAGAAATAATCCGTCCTTCGTGCAGGCAATTGGCCCAATGGGCTCTATTGGGTAGCTTCCATTGCATGCTTGAAGCTGAACAGGTAATTAAATATCAGCATGGACTGATTAAATGCCACATAGACTAGAATCAAATAAAAATGATCCCCATAATGACAGAGAAAATTGACAAATTAAGTGGAACACAATAAAGACTTTTTTTTTTTAATGCAGGGTGTCCCAGCCTTTTGGGCCAGAATAATCCCGACGGGCCAGGAGAGAAAGCCAGGTAAATTTTTCTGTGCCCCAGTGTGGTAGTACAGGTTCAATGTTTTTGAAGCGCTAAATGGCTAATGACAATAGGGGTGTATCAATATTCCATCAGCAATCCATGTATTCATATACATGTTTGCACTACATCTAAATAAGAAAAAGAGAAGAATGAGGACTTCAGATATATAACAAAAGAATAAACAACAACAAATCAAATTGTAAATAAAGTGTACACAGTTCCAACACCAACTAAAAATGTCAGTTGAAGGAAACTTTTAAACAAGCAACAAAGATTAAAGAGGAACTTGAGAAAACCATCTTAATAAGTACACATTGCGGGGTATGGAATTGAAAAGAAAATGAAATAAATATCAATTTATGACAACAATATGTTAAAATCATTGTTTAGAACTTATTTATATTTTTATTTAAGTTGTTTAAGGAATGTTTTATGCTTTAGTTGAAATAGGAATGTTTATTTTACTAGAAATAAGTATTTTTAGTTCCATCAAAATATTATTTTTCCTAATGTTGGACAAATATATATATATATATTTTTGCGGTATTGTTCTTTATTTTATTCCTAGGTATGGTTGGTGAATCACAATGAAACTAGGAAGAGTTCTTGGTTAAATTGGATGATCTTTCCTGATCACCTATACAATGTATGGAAAGCACTTGTATGGTAGGATGACTATGTAATCTTTTAAGTACTGATGATACAAGATGCAATCATATCTCCTGTGATAAGATAGTGCTAATGTAGAGAAAAAATCTATTATGGTGCATTGTAGGTCTATATAGTCTGCATAATCCCTCAGGTCTGACACACGAGGGCGTTGGCTCTTCCCTTCCTACCAAAGATGACACCATTTGATGATGTTCATTTGTGATCCTCGCCTTCTTCAATTCTAGCTACTTAGATAGGAAGGTGATTTTTTTAATACCGAAAAAACCAAATGGGCTCTTAACTCATAGAAGTAGCAGCAGTAAATGGAAAAGAGGAAATATTGTGTCTTGTTAATATCTCATTCAACAACCTTCTCTAAGGGCCTGTTTGTTTCAAGTGATTGAATTCCTAGGAATTCAAAAGACTTTGTTTATCCGTAAGTGGTTAAAAATGAGTAATGAAAGGTGAATATTAAGAATTATCATCACAAAACCTCCCCTTTAATGGAAATTGAATCAAGGGACTAGAAGGAATACCTAGTCATCACTCTAGTAATTCAAATCCCCGGTAACTCGAGGTTGCATTTATTTTGCTACCTTATATCCTTCACCCTCGCCTGTTTATTAATCCTTTGGGGGAGCTCATTTGACCATGATTTCCCATGTGTTCAATTTCATATATATTCTATGCGAAAAAACAGGCCCTACAAGATTCATCGTCAATGAATTGACTGCCAAACAAACTGAAAGAATGGATGGGGTAGTGGTCTGGTAAAATCAATTCCATAATCAGTTTTGGTGTATACATGACTGCATACATAAATGCATCCACACACACTCTTGCACCATACATAAATAAATACATACATACATACATAGATAAACCGCTTCCGTAAGCACCCACTTCCATTAAGAACGCAACACTCTCATATAATTCAGTAAACATCAAAAGAACAACTCAAAACCAAAAACCAAATTATCAATCCACTACTCTGCTCCCCACCAAAACCCACTATTCTGTTAATATTATCATCATTATCAAAGCCTTGTCCTAATTATGTTGGGGTTGGCTATATGAATTCTTCTTCTCCATTCCGATCTATCATGAGTCAAATTCTTAGATAAGTCCCCACCAAAACCCACTATTCTGTTACTATCATCATCAAAGCCTTGTCCTAATTATGTTGGGGTTGGCTATATGAATTCTGCTTCTCCATTCCGATCTATCTCGAGTCAAATCCTTAGATAAGTTGTATTTATTCAGATATATTTTTACTACCTCCAACTACATCCTATTTCGCCTGCCTGTTTTTTTATTATTAATCATCAAAAGAAAACCCATAACTGATAAATCAAAAGAGAAGAAGAGAGAAGTTGGGTAAATCACCTTATTAAGAGGCCACATGAATATGACACCTCCTCCAACACATCTGTGCTTCTGTATCTGAGAGACCACAAGAAACTGGTTGTTCAAGCACAAAAGGCCATGAGGAGGAGAAGTAAATGTGGGGATGTGAATGATGTCTTCTCCAGACTCCAAATCCCATATGGAAATGACAGAGCTTATGTTCTTGTCACTGCATACTACCACTGCCTCTCTACCAAACATCTCTAAAAGCCTTAGATTAACCAAGGGAAGAATTCTCTGTGTTTGTGATACATTTATAATGCAGGTTTGAATTCACCCCATATAAATGAGTAAATTTCTGAAAAACCAGTACAATGCATGCATGGTCAGCACTAAGAATTTCACTTCCCCCACGGAAAGATGCAAATGATTCGAGACCGCTAGTATCAAGTTTCATCCTTGCAGATTAAAAGATACACCTGTAACACTGAAAGAAGATCAATGGACAGATAGACATGAGATATATCAGTACAAGAGCACCACAAAACAATCTAATCAAAGAATCGGGATCATCTCGGGTTTTTCCCCACTGCGACCGGGGGTTTTTCTCCACTATGACCTTGAGTAGACCAATCATGGTCCGCCACGTCACCGTGGGCAACCCCTGCTCTGGCATAGGGAAGCAGCCCCACATGTACGGTAGGGTGCCCGCAGTGATGTGACGTGGCGGACCGTGATAGGTCCACTCAAGGTCAATGAAGCCTCACCAGATCCAGACTACTAATCAAAATAAGGCATGCCCCACACATAGGGTTACAAAAAATACACAAGCACACAAATACCAGGCTTAAGTAAAGCATGATGTCATAATTTTATAATTAATATATTTAAAAACAAAGGCATTAAAATTGGAAATGTTAATAAAAGGCATGAAACAAAAATGACATTTTAAAATTTACATATCTAACTACCAATCCGCTAGTACCTCAGTAGTAAGGCACATTCTTCTCCACATAAACAACCAGGGATCGATCCCTAGTTGTAATGCTGATGGTTATGGGACTTGGGAAGGTTGTGTGAGTATTTACGATTGGAAAAAAATAAATATATAATATAATTCAAAATTATACTTGTTCACATATCAATGGTTAAAAAACACTAATAAAGTCATGCAAGCATAAACCACATTAAAATTCTGAATATTCAAAAAATATATATGTATATATTGAATAACAATTTTTAACATACTAAGCAAGTACATATGACAAATCACATATAGGACAATCATTCAAATGGGCCCCAAAATGTGCGAGCAATCACAAATAGAAGATCATACACAGCACAATCAAGGAGGGTAAAAAAAATCAGAAAATAGAACAAATTCACAGAATATTACCACAAATAAGAAAGAAATGAAACCTCAAGATTCTAGCACCCAATGCAAATGGTGAGAACTAATGTTCACATTAATGAGAATGGATACACAATTTTCCCAAACAAAAAGTCCCAAAGCCTGAAAGCAAAAACTCAAATGGAAGCAACAAAACTGAAGAATCAAAACATGGAATCCAAGTGTAAAGATAAGGTTCCAAAACCCAAAAACTAGAAATTAAAAAACCCAACAGAAGGCCACAGAAACCCAAATAAAATCCAGAAAACCAATGCAGTCTATGAGGCCCACCTTTATAACCCAACCCTCAATCCATGCAGTTGACCTTCTCCAATCGACTGGTATCTGTATCAAGACGAACACCAGATGTTCGAACAAATTCCCCAATCAACTGCTAAATCAAGTCATACAGCCGAATGGACCGAATCTCCTTAACTCGACCATCCATAACACGAACACCATCTGCTCGACGAAATCCCTCAATCAAAAATCACCAAACCTAGGCCTCCAGAACCACTAAATCTTCCATGTTCTCTTCTCCCCTCCAGCAAGCAATGCAGTCATGGCGTTCGACAACACCAACCTCGTCCGTCTTCTCGTCTCTCTCTCGCAGACCTGCACCACCATGCGCGAGCTCAAACGAATCCACGCTCGAGTCCTCAGACACAATCTCCACTTCAGCAACCTCATCATCGCCAAGATGCTTCGTTTCGCAGCTGTTTCTCCATCTGGAGACCTCCATTACGCACACAATCTCTTCTCTCACATGCACCAACCAAACACCTTCTTCTACAACACCATCATCCGCGGCCACGCCAAGAACAGCCAAACCCTCTCCCAATCCATCTCAATCTTCAAACAAATGAGGGTTAGTTCCGTCCCACCTGACGAATTCACCTTTACTTTCCTTCTCAAGGCTCGCGCACAGATGCCCATAGACCTTGGGTCTCCATCTCAAGGAGAGGAGATTCATGGGCATGTTTTGAAATTTGGGTTTTGTAGCCATATCTACGTGCAGAACGCTCTGATTCATTTGTATGCTTCAAGGGGAGTTTCTGGCAACGCACGCAAGGTGTTCGATGAAATGCGAGCGCCTGATGTGGTGTCGTGGTCAGGGTTAGTGGTTGCCCACGTGAAGGCCCGGGAAATGGATAATGCGAGGTGGGTGTTTGATCAAATGCCTGAGAGGGATGTGGTTTCGTGGACCGCGGTGATTTCTGGGTATGCCCGGGTGGGGCGTTCCACGGAGGCGCTTGAATTGTTCTGGGAGATGCAGGCAGATCGAGTGCAGCCGGACGAGGTCACGATGGTCAGTGTCATCTCAGCCTGCACCAGCATTGGTGATTTGGAAGCTGGGCTGAGCTTGTACCGCTACATCAAAGAGAGCGGGTTTGCGTGGATGGTGTCGCTCTGCAATGCACTGATTGACATGTACTCCAAATGTGGGTGCATGGAGAAGGCGTGGGAAGTATTTGATGGAATGCCGAAGAAGAGCTTGATCTCTTGGAACTCAATGATTTCGGCTTGCGCCATGCATGGGACGGCTGAAGAAGCTCTTGGGATGTTTCGGGCGATGACTAGAGGTGTGGGGGTGAGACCGGATGGTGTGACTTTCCTTGCTGCAATGAGTGCTTGTGCGCACAAAGGTTTGGTTGAGGAGGGGAGGAGATTGTTGGAGAGCATGGAGAAGGATTACAAGATCGAGGTGGGTGTCGAGCATTATGGTTGCATGGTGGACATGTTGGGGCGAGCAGGGCAGCTTGAGGAGGCGTATGAATTGATCATGCATATGCCAGTTCCAAGTAATGACATGGTGTGGGGAGCATTGCTTGGTGCTTGTAGGATTCATGGCGATGTGGACATGGGCGAACGGGTGGTTGAGAAGCTGCTTGAATTGAAGCCAGATGAAGGAGGTTACTATGTTCTGTTGTGCAATATATATGAAGCGGCGGGACGGCGAGAGGAGGCCATGGAGATGAGGAGGAAAATGAGAGACAGAGGAGCAAAGAAGAATCGTGGGTGCAGTTGGGTAGGTACATAACCAGGCCCGTCAATTTAGCCAGTTGAAATGAGTACCCCGGCCCCGGCCCAAGCCCAAAATATAGGGCTTTAAAAAAAAATTTAGCCCAGCCTGAGCAATAATTTTAAAGCACGACCAAAATGGAACTGGGATTAGACAAAGGAAGCCAAGCCCATTCAAGCCCGGCCCGGCTCGCTCCAAGCTAATTTTACTACTTTTTTACTATTTCTTTAGATGTTTCAGTGAATATAAATTGTATTTTTTGCTTCTGTTAATTTCTATTGAGGCCCTTAAAATAGTATCTTTGCCGTGATACCATTTTGGTCTTTTAGTCATTACATTATTTGTTACTCATTACATTATTGGTTAAGGTAATAATGAAATAGTAAAGTCCTCAGATTCTCAGTTCTAAAACCTGCATCCCCCACTCACCTTTCTAATTCCAAATAAAATGCAAATCCATAGATTCTTCTTCTTTTTTTCACAATTAGCTCTAGTCGGGTTTCTAGCTTCAATTTTTTCAATTACCAAGATGCAACCCAATTTCACAAATTATACTCTTTCATGCTCCAGCAGCAAGCGGTCCGACTCAATAAAACCATGACTTGTATTTGCCTCCTCTATATTAAAACCACTTGCTTAGCTAGATGACCTTTTCTACACAAAACCTCAAGGGAACAAATTCGTAATTCTTTAATGGTGAGCTCTATCATGTTTCACGCCAGAGGTCAAGTCAAAACATCTACAAAACCTTATGTTCAATATTGTGCTAAAGCCCAAGCCCGGCCCAGGCTCGCATGGGATGGGATTTGACATAGGCCTGCTCAATTTAGTGTCGGGTTTGAACAACCCCCGGCAGGCTTGTCCAATATTTGGGACGGGATTGGACAACCCATGCCCAGGCCCGGCCCGGCCCATTGACAGGCCTATTAATAATTGACTTTTTAAGAATGGGAGAAGAGTAGTTGGAGGAAGGAAGGGAGAGTTTGCTACTGCAGACGTGGTCCGCATGCAATCATTTTATGAGCGCCTTTAATTCAGTGGAATGCCATTTTATGTTAGGCCCTTGCCTGCCTCTTCAACATTTAGATGCCTGTATTTTCCTATGGGGAAAATTTTTGGCTGAAGGAAAATATTTTGACAAATGGCGCATCTAATTTACATGGGGCTGATCAACCAGATCAAATGATCTGCAATTGACGGTCTATATCACCGAAAAACATGGACCACTCCTTGGAGGAATTCAAGTGCTCTAGGCTTGAGGTGGAGGGAGCTTTGGAGCAAAATGACTTTGGTGCTGCTTGATTGCAAGAATTCTGGAAATCCACGCGGATAGAATTTCTAAACCCTCAAATCCTTATCCCCTAATTTCTTTCAATGGAATTCCTCTAGGGCTTGTTTGTTTGCATTAGAATACATAAGAATTGCCCAATTCCTGCATAAGTAACTAAAACTGAAAAACAAAGGCGAACATCCAAAAAATGCCCATAAAATAACCTCCACTTTAATGGAAATTGAATCAAAGAAAGATGAAAATTAATATCCAACTATCACTCTAGTAGTTTAATATATTGGAAAGTCAATATCTCATCTATATCTCCACCTTATTCCCTTCCCTATTCACCTTATATTCTTCGTCCCTCAACTCTTTAAAAGTCCTTCGTTGAGCTCATTTGACCTTGATTTGCAAACAAATAGGCCCCAAGTGTTAATCTCGAAAGAAAGTACTTGGAATTCCATAATTTGGAAGACTTCACGGCAACTAAAATTTGAGAGACAGGAGGACAATGTTCAGAATAGGTTCTCTCTCCTCTCTCCTTCCTTCTTTGGTGGAATTATTTAGCAAAAGTTGTTTAATTGGTTGGAGGCAACATCAGAGCAAGAAACTTGGCTTACTGTTGTTTTTTGCGGCAAAGGTGAAACCTCTTCCGCTTCATTAATCATAACTACAAAAGTTTTGCAAGGAATCAAAAGTTCTAAAATCAAATTATTTTGTTTCAACCTCTTCCTGCTCTAATACAGGAAAGGTGAAAGCCCTAATGCCATACTTTTATTCATGAAAAGAATTTTATTTTTCATAGGAAAAATAATATTCAATGTGGAATGCTAATGTAGTGTTTATATATATATATGGGGGATATTCATATGCATCATATGGTGAGGGACAAACTTAATGGGGCCCACATAGGGACTTGAGGGAGATGAAATTAGAGACATCTTGGATGTCAAGTTTGGGGTCAATCCCATGCCTCTAACCCATTCATCCGTGACCCACGAATTTAACGACTTTATATTAAAGAAAAAGAGTTCGACCTTCGATCCAACAGTCTAATCCATTTGGATAGGTGAAAAAAAAACTTGATGGATCTAGTGTAATAAAGGAGGTCCCATGTATGTAGATGGTTCAAATGTATCATAAAGTCGGCCCCACTATGTTGTCCATCACCATAATATAGTGAGAGATGGATGCGCAT
The DNA here is from genome assembly GCA_038049695.1 of Cinnamomum chago. Classification (NCBI taxonomy): domain Eukaryota; kingdom Viridiplantae; phylum Streptophyta; class Magnoliopsida; order Laurales; family Lauraceae; genus Cinnamomum; species Cinnamomum chago. Next base: position 18,798,494 of record CP142462.1, on the reverse strand, counting down.
AAATATTTTTCATATGTATATATATTTATGGAGATGCTCCTATGAGAGTTACTCTCATTATAAAGCCCCAAATAAAAGTAAGCCCAGGGAGAGTTGCTAGTGCAACATCCCAAACTTCTCTGAGCACATCCCTTTACTTTAAGAACGATATACCCATGTGTGAAATTACTAAAATGTACATCATTCATAGTTTCATACCTCATCCAATTTCTCTCTACACTCACTCATCCCCACCTCAGCCCCCACTGTCCCCTCTGGCAGCACTGCCGGAAGGGGAGAGAGAAAGAGAGAGAGAGAGAAAGGGCGGGCAAAGACGGTAAGGATAGGGAGAGCGGGTGGAGGGCGGCGGGCAGGGAGAGGGAGGGGAGAGAGAGGGGGTAAGGTCTTGTGAAAGTGAGGGGGGGAAGAAGGGAAGTGAACTGAGAAATTGAGGGTGAAGGGGTTTGGGTATTTTGGGAGAAAATGGGTGTGTGAAGAGAAATCTTGGGAATTTTTTGACTTATTTGGGGTGTGTAGAGAGAAGGTATGTGATCAGAGAAGTTTGGGTTAGGGCATTAGCAGCTCTCAAGTAGGGTCGTCAAAATGCCACATGACCCGTTAACACAACACGAACCCACATGATATTAACAGGTTTGGGTCATTAACGGGTCAAATCCGTTGACACGTTAAGTTAATGGGTCGTGTATGAATTAAACCAGTAACCCATTAACAACCCGCTTAACCCGTTAAAATTTTTTAGTCCCTAAGTGTAGTTGGAATTAATTTATATTCGTAAAGGGGAAATTGAAATTTATTATTTTATAGTGGGGTTTTAGGAGGGATCCACTTGAGATTCTCACTTACAATTTCATGTGGTTTATATATTTTTCTCCTTATATATATTTTGCATGGAGTTTTTTTTTTTTGAAATGACTTAATTACTTAACGGGTTGGGTCGTGTAACCCGTTAAAATTAAAGGGTCGTGTTCGGGTTGGGTTTTTTTGACCAGTTGCGTTAACGGGTCGTGTACGGGTTGAGGTGATTTTATTAACACGAATTCGTTAACCCGTAACCTGAATTCGTTAACACGACACGATTGACTTCTCTACTCTCAAGTCCATGTGGTGTCATCCTTGCCTTTTCATTTTAATACCTTTCATATCTCCAAGATCCGCCGGCCTCATGAGAATGGGCTACCACTATTAGGTTTGAGTGTAGAATGATGTTTTCTGTCAGTTTTTCCCCCTTTCATGCATAATTACAAAAATGTAATTACCTACACCCTTTCTTTTCTTTTCTTTTTTTTTTTTTTCTTTTTATGAGTAGTTACTTTCATTATCGATCTAAAGAAAGCGGTACAAGAGAGATATATTGACAAGCTAAAAGAAAACAAAACCCTTGAAAGATACAAGAGAAGGCCCCTAACAGAAACTAACGTGACCCTGCAAATGAAAAGGCCAACTCCTCCCATTGCAACATAATCTGCTCTATAGATTATCCTTTAAAGGGTGGACTGATGGACTCCCAAAGCCCAACTAAGAGCTTGGTTTTCTCCGCCAAACAGTTGTCACTGCTAGCAACCCCTTCAAAGCTTCTTGAACTCCATTCTTTCCAAATTTCTCCAAAAAATGGAAAGAAAGGACAGTCTCCGCAATTCATTTCCTTTTGGGGACTCAGTTGGAATCTTCCAGGCCTGGAAGAGCTTTGGGAGGGACTTTGGGAACACCCAACTGCAATCAAACCATTTTACCACCAAGCACCAAATTAATAAGCTGAGCAGATTTACAGTTCACCATTAGGTGGTCCACCGACTCATCTCTTAAGCACATGGGACAACTGTTAACCACTCTCTCCCCCTCCTCTAGGTCATCCAAAGCAAGCAGTTCACCCAGCTGCAATCAAACAATTACCTACACCCTTTCTCCTTCCCACAATTTATCTTTTTCACTTTACATTTGTACTTTATCATTTCTACTTTCTTCCTCCTCAACTGGTTGTTCCTCTTAATTTCACTGTTAATCATCCAAGGACCACTTATACATTAGCAACATTCCCCACAACCAACAATAAGCAACTTCCTTCTTACCAATATTAAGGTAAATTTCATGTTATTTATTATTTATTTATTTCCATGTCTAATAGTTATAGGACAATATATAATTGCATGTTTGGATGATTTGAAATGATTTCAACTATCTAAAGGGCTATGGGACCATATAGAAATATACCCTTCTTTATATGTACTTTGCATTATTTATTTATATTTTGTAACCTAGGGTATCTTCTACCTAGTCCAGCCCAAGAGCCTTTGGCTTTAAGCCCATGAGACACTTGAGTCCAGATAGCCAAGAACTAATCCTTAGGGGCACATGCAAACCCTCCTATCCACATGTACCAGGTAAAATTATGGTAGGTGGCCAACAAAAAATTTGCAATAATGATATAATGACTATTGACTCAAAGAAAGAAAAAAAATTGAAAATATAATAGAATGAAAATGTTAGTAAATACTTTAAATTTTGATGTTAGGCTTCAGTCGTGTCATTTTTTTTAATTATTAATTTTGGAAGTTATGGCTAGGCCATGTGAAAATAATTTATTATTATTATTATTTGGTGCAGTGTAAGTGTAAATGATGGATACTGCCCATTTGGGATTGAAAAAGTAGTTTAAACTAAAGTAAAGTCTAAAAAAGATTCATTATATTTGCATCCCTTCATATCCTACCTGAATGGCTATAGATTTGGGAGTTCAGTTTTTTAAAAGTGTTAAAAACATTCTTTATCCTCATAAACACGTTACATATAATAACCAATGACCATGATTACAAAACTGGGTTAAAGAAATTTAGAATGAAAATGTAAATAAAAACTCATACGTTAGACTTTAACACTCAAGTATATGAAAACAATTTACTGATGAAATATTGCATTGAATTAGTGCATTGTAAATAGCATTGGCGAAGGCAAAATAGTAGTACATGTGGTGGGAGAAGCCAACCTGACATAAATCCATTTCTATCAATATATGGGACCCATTTCATGAAATTCAAAACAATCATAATGATAATTGACCTATTATTGGACACGACCTACCGTTTGATTGATGAAAGTTTCATACACATAATTAAACTTCATTTGTGTGAGAGAGAGAGAGACCACTTGAGACTTGGGATAATGCAATTGTATTTTTGTATCAATTTACACTTGGTGGATGTAGGAACAAAGTTATCATTTTCATAAAAAAATCCAGCACAAACATCAAAGTGGGCTACATTTAAATTAGAAAATCTTTGTAGTATATGGTGGGGGGACATTCAATTCAGAATAGGTTGCACATATCTATCTACTACCCTTATATAAAAAGGGAAGAATTCGGAGGAAATTTTGAAATTGTATACTTTTGATATGACCCCTTGTCATTTCTTGTCTGGATTCACTTTACTTTCACTTAACTAGTTAATTCCCAAACACGCCCCTAAAGAAGATGAATACCATCTCTTTTGAATCTTCTCCAAGTCACCCCAGCATGTAAGACAATTTTCCCTTTCTTCTCATATCTGCAAAGTGCTTCCATCTTTTCTTTTTAATTTTTTCTTCTCTATGATGGAATCTGTAGTGTGGGTTTTTTTTTTCCTATGTGCTATGGGAAAGCAAAGGCTTTTTTTTTTGTTGTGATCCTCTGATAATTATGGTTGAAATATTACATAGGAATTTTGCATTTGGTTGAAATATTACATATGGCAAAACCGGAAGAGTTGAAATGTTACCAAAACCACATTCCAGTATTCTTCGAATTGTTCAAAGTGTAGGTTGGGAGTGGATTCTGCCATCATCTATGTGCTTGTGGGGCCTACTTGAAATGGTACAAAGATAATAAGGTGATCCTTAACATTGGTGAGGGTGAGTGGATTCTGTGTCATGCTCTGCTTTGCATTCAATAGCTCTATTTGAGAATTCCAAATTCCCAATAGCATACATGTTATTTGGTGAAATGGGATGGTTGAATTTTTATGAATAAATTTCCAGTCGCACAGGAAAAAACATCTTTCAAGAACTTTACCATTTTTTGAGTAAATGACATTGTTGGATTATTTGCCATGCTCTATTTTCTCACGTGGAAATTTCTAAATTGTCTTTATGAAATTGAATTTTGGCGAGTTAAATTATTTATAATTTCACGAAAGAGATTTAAAATTTTTTCCAACTGAATGTAGTGCACGATAACTGTTTGATTAAATGCCAGTGAGAGAATGAGCATGTATGATAACTGCTTGATTAAATGCAAGTGATAGAATAAGAATGTAATGCTGTCTGGGTTGTTTGATTCTTTCTCTTGAGAATTTGAATTGTTGGTTTTTTGCAGATTTTGATGATGTAAAACTTTAAAATGCCGAGAGGTTTTAGGGTTGAATATAAGGAGCTTGGGTGGTTTCCATTATTTGAACATGAAGTCTAATTCAGCTCTTCATTAAGAAAAACTAAGAAACTTGCTTCAAGGTTGGTGTAGCCATTTGTGTCTCATCTAAAGGTTGCAAAGCAACAAGTTGCTTTCACAGTTCAGTCAATTAAGCTGGAAATTGGGGTACAGAAAGATGTATGCAAATGGCTCACTAAAGGAACTCTTAAATGGCTAGCAATGAGGGTGGCACTGTTTGTGCTTTGTCATGTTCTTCCAGAGGCTAAGAATAAAAAATAGATATTACAATTTTCCCCTCTATCGACTTTTTCTAATTATTCCTCACTGCCTTAGTTTCTGCAGAGATGGAAAAAAAATGAGGAAGAGGTAATGTCCATATTTTGTAGTTTCACAACTTGTTATTGTTGTTGTTCGTTTTTTTTTTCTCCATTTTTCTATTGATTGATTTTAGATTGTCGTTAATGGCCCTTACGTTGTATTGAATTCCTTAGAATACATTGTCAATGAGTGTTTACCGAAGAAGTGTATTCAGATTATCTTTTTCAGTTTACTTCATAAAACTCATTTCAGAAAATTGGGTAATCGATTTCTGTGGAAGGGAAAATCATTTGATTGTCATTTGTGGATTTTCTTCTTTAGATCTTCATTTTAGTTCCTCTCATAGAAAGACTTTGCTTTGAAATCCTGTGAATTTTGATACTGATTAAACACATGTACCATAATATGCAATCAACAAAACAAGGAAAAAGTCTTATCTTTTGGTTAACTGTGGTTTGATTTACGTTGTACTAACATGAAAATCTTCCATATTAATTATAAAATAACTTAACCTAAAAGACGGTGGGTCCAATTAAAATGATATTTTCTGCTTCATTTTCTATATACCAAATGGCATCATCCTCCTTTTCCTTCTCATTATAACTCTTATTCTTGTTCTTGTTGTTGTTGGTTTTAGTTAACGTGTTCTGAAGTCCAATTGTAGAGGGAGTATTCAGAGACATTGTGAGCGGGAAAAGACTGTCACCTGAGTTCACAATTGACTCATCAGGAATAATTGACTACAACAAGGTAACCAAAACTAATGGTAAGTCTGTTGTTACCATATGTGGTAATTAGTTGCTTATGATCATAGGCTTTGTTAGAGCTAATTAATGACCAGGTGATGTCTCTAATTGTGGATTTAGATATGATTTGGACATATTATTTTGTTTTATGTGATTTCAAATTGCATAATTTCTAAACTGTATTGGTTTGACAAATGCAAGGTTTGGATGGGAGGATTCGCAAATAATGATGGATGTTTGTATGCTCTTAGTGAGGTATGTCTCCACCATTAAAATAAGGGTATGTTTGTCTCTCATAGCTATTTTTTTTATATAAAATTTGTACATTTCTGATTTGGGCACAAGAAAAGCTTTTCTTTTTTGTATAAAAGTTTCGCATGGCCTCAAGGCGTGTATTAGCAAAAGAATGTGGATGATAGGACTCTGAGGAACTTGATTCTAAAATCTAGAGCCTGCGGTTGATCTTGAAGCTAGAACAACCCATATGCTTTCTGGTCGGTAATTTGCATATCTCTACTTCATAATTTAGTTTGATGTTTTTGTATTTGGATTTCTAAGTTTTAAGTTCTTGAATCTAGGATCTTGCAGTTATTTGGAAAATTTGTTTCTCTAAAGCATTTGAGAAAAGCTAATATTTCTATAGTGTTTGTATTTTTGGCCTATGTTCTTTCCTCCTTTTCCTTCGATTCTCATTCCTGTCCTTGTTTTAGGTGAGAACTTTTCACCATGGATAACTAGTTTCTTGTAGTTTCCACCGGCTTCAGGACTAGCATATGCTTCAAATGCAAAATTCCCACTTTGACTTACGTTGCTTAAATTTCTATTCCAAAACATTCAAAAGGAACATACAACCATCCGTTTTGATAAAATATTCAAAATGTTTGCAAATTCTTTTTAATGTGGTATGGTGTGGAAATGACAATGGGATTTTCTTTTGGTGTTTTTTATGCCATCACTCAACAATGATAATGGTTAAGGTTCCAAAGGGTGGAAAAGTTCCAACTGACCGAATCTGCTTATGTGCTTGAATCCCTATTCCAAAACACTCAAATGAACAAATAATCATCAATTTAGATAAAACATTCAAAATGCTTTCTGTTTTGGTGTGCATCCAAATTCCACGCACCCTCAATAGTTGTTTTTGGATTCAAATGAAATGAGTGGAGTGATTTGGAATGTTTCAGATTCTTTTTTGTTTTTTTGTTTTTAGATTGTCAATTTGGTGAAAGGTTGTTTACATTTTTATAGTAGAATTTTGTATATTCTTTTATTTCAATATTATTATAAATGGTAAATTATGCGGTGATTTTCTTAAGTTGTTATTTTCTCCCAGCTTGTTGAGTAAGATATTCTTGGATAATTATGTTGAAAATGCTCTGATATATGTTTTCTCCCTTTTCTTCTTTAAGTATCATCTAAGTGTCAATTGCTCACTATGGTGCATGAAAGGGATATGTATAGGTTTACTCTTTTTTATTTCTTTTCCATTTACTTTGGATAAGGAAATTTAATCCATATTGTTGTGCTTTAATGCACTACTACTTGCAGACTGTTTTCTGTAGATGAAGCCTCCGTATTCTACTTGTCCTACACAGTATCCTTTTTTTGTTTGTTCATTTTAAGTTCTTAATGAAGAATTTGTTAATCCGAGTACATACAGTAGTAGTTCAGAATTCAAGAAACAATCCCCCACATGAATGAAATTGATCGAAAGCAATGAAATGATATACAGACACACAGAGAGAGTACAATTGGAAATCTTCTGTATAGAGAGAGGTAGCTTGTGGCCTTGAACCTTCTCTTGTGAAGTACTATCGGATTTATTGGTTGAACAGTGAACATGACGTCTTGAACTGTTCAGGTTTTTGTGTAAACCGAGACAATAGAGTTCACACAGAATCTTTCCGGACACAATTGATTCTCATGATTGTGTTCATTTTGGCTCTGAACAATGCCTGATTTCATGAGTGCTTTAGAGAATTTAGCCTTACTATTCTCATAGAATCGGCCCAGTTCACACTCACATAGGTGATTCTTATTAAGAGTATCCTGCTATACCCCATTTGATTAGTCAAGATATAAGAATCATTAAAAGCTTTGCTTATCCTAATTACTGCTGCAGGTATCACTATTAATATCATAGGAACGAGCATGAGATTTTATCTCCATAGTGATATTGTTAAGTCACACTCAATTTGGTTGTCCCTTTGAACCTAGATCTTGGGATCTCCAGTCAACTAGGTAGGGTTTCCATTATGACAACTTTTCATTTATAGGCTTTAAGCCCATTCCCCTCGATGAACGATTTACTTGCTCTCTCGCTAAACCTTTGGTTAAAGGATCCGCAATGTTATCTATGGACTTTATATAATCAATTGTCATAATGCCATTAGAGAGCAGTTGTCTCACGGAATTATGCCTTCGACGAATATGTCGAGACTTACCGTTATATATTTTACTCTGTGCCCTTCCAATTGCTAATTGACTATCGCAATGAATGCAGATAGGAGGCGCACGTTTTGACCACATTGGAATATCTTCTAGGAATTGACGAAGCCACTCAGCTTCTTCGCTAGCTTTATCCAATGCAATAAACTCAGATTCCATAGTGGATTTAGTAATGCATGTTTGTTTAGAAGATTTCCATGATACCGCTGCACCACCAAGTGTAAATAGATATCCACTTGTGGACTTTGAATCTTTGATATCTGATATCCAGTTGGCATCACAATAGCCCTCAAGTACAGCTGAATATTTAGAGTAATGCAAACCATAGTTTTGGGTGTATTTTAAATATCTTAGAACCCGAACTAAGGCCTTCCAGTGGTTTGATCCAGGATTACTTGTGTATCTACTCAATTTACTAACAGCATATGCAATGTCAGGACGAGTGCAATTCATCACATACATTAGGCTGCCAATTATTTGTGCATATTCTCGTTGTGATATGCCTTTTCCATTATTCTTGGATAAATGGATACTAATATCTATATGTGTCATCGCTGGATTGCTATTATCTTGATTATATTTTTTGAGTATTTTCTCAATATAGTGTGATTGAGATAATATCAGTCCATCTGATGTTTTAGAGATTTTTATCCCTAGTATGACATCTGCAACACCTGAATCTTTCATGTCAAATTTATTGTTTAACATTCTCTTGGTAGATTGAATGATATCATCATTACTACCCATAATGAGCAAATCATCAACATATAAACAAATAATGACACTGCCATTGCAAGTGTTTTTAACATATAAACATTTGTCACATTCATTGATCTTAAACCCATTTGACATCATCAAACTATCAAATTTCTCATGCCACTGCTTTGGTACTTGGTTTAATCCATATAGAGATTTGACAAGCCGACAAACTTTTTTAGTTTGACCTGGAACATTAAACCCTTCTGGTTGTTCCATATATATCTCCTCATCTAATTCACCATTTAGAAAAGCTATCTTTACATCCATTTGATGTATCTCGAAATTGTATATAGCAACAATTGCTATTAATATTCGAATGGATGTTATTTTCGTCACTGGTGAATAAGTATCGAAATAATCCAAGCCTTCCTTTTGTCTGTACCCTTTAACAACAAGCCTGACCTTGTACTTATCGATTGATCCATCTGCTTTCATCTTTCTCTTGAATATCCACTTGCATTCAAGAGTTTTGCAACCTTGTGGGAGATCTATAAGTTCCCATGTATGGTTTTGCAAAATGGATTCAATTTCACTATTTATTACCTCTTTCCAATATGGTGCCTCTGGGCTGGACACCGCTTCTTTAAAGCTTTGAGGCTCATCTTCTAACAGAAATGTTAGAAAATCTGAACTAAATGTTTTTGATGTTCTAGCCCTCTTACTCCGTCTAGGTTCATCAATCTCATGTTGGTTTTGATTATTGCTACTAGCAGTATCATGTGTTCTTTTAAGAGAACTCGTTTCCTGCGATGGTTTATAAGGAAATACATGTTCAAAGAATGATGCATTCCTTGACTCAATAATAGTATTAGGATGCATATCGGGAATCTCGGACTTGTGAATTAGAAACCGATATGCACTGCTATTATGAGCATACCCAATGAATATATAGTCAACTTTTTTTTGTCCTATTTTAACCTTTTTAGGTGTAGGAACCCCACTTTAGCCAAACACCCCCATACTTTCAAGTATTTGTAAGTAGGCATTCTGCCTTTCCACAATTCGTAGGGGGATTTATTGGTTTTCTTTTGAGGTATTCGGTTGAGAATATAATTTGCAAGGAGGATAACATACCCCCCACAAATTCCGAGGTAATCCAGAACTTATTAACATAGCATTCATAATTTCTTTTAACGTTTTGTTTTTCCTTTTAACAACACCATTTTGCTGAGGTGAATAAGGAGCAGTAGTTTGGTGTATAATACCATGCTGTGAACAGAATTCACCAAAAGGTGATCATATTCACCCCCTCTATCGCTTCTTATTACCTTGATTTTCTTATCAAGTTGATTCTCAACCTCATTCTTGTAATGTTTGAACATTTCCAAAGCCCCATCTTTACTTCTTAGTAAGTAAACATAACAGTATCTAGTGTAATCATCAATGAATGTAAGAAAATATTTTTTACCACCTTTAGTTTGAACAAACTTTAGGTAACAAATATCAGAATGAATTAATTGAAGGGGTTCAGAAGTTCGTTCAATTGAATGAAAAGAAGTTCTAGTAAGTTTAGTTTCTACACATGTTTCACATTTGATATTTGAATCAAAACTGTATTTAGGCAAACATTCCATATTAACTAATCTACGCAAAGCGTCATAGTTAACATGACCTAATCTACCATGCCACACATTAGAAGACTCAAGCATATAAGCAGAAGACTTTTTCTTATTATGAACAATAGTCATTACATTCATCTTGAAAAGCCCATCACTCATGTACCCTTTTCCCACATACATCCCAGATTTAGTAAGTACAAACTTCTCCAACTCATATACCAGTTTGAAACCCTTCTTACTTAGTAGTGAGCCTGATACCATATTCTTTCGAATATCAGGTACATGTAGCACATTGTTGAGGGTGAGTTCCTTTCCATAAGTCATCTTCAATACCACCTGTCCCCGACCTTCAATCTTAGAAGTGACAGAGTTGCCTATGAAGAGTTGTTCTCCGGTTGATGCTTGATAAGTGGAGAACATTTCTTTGATAGAGCAAACATGTCGAGTGGCCCCTGTGTCCACCCACCATTCTCTGGTGTTGCCAACCGGATTGACTTCTGAGACTACAGCAGAAAGATTGATGTCTGAAACATCAGTGGAGAGAGTGTCCAATTCTGTCATATTGGCCTGCGCGAGTTTCTTACTTGTATTGCCTTGGTCCTTGCGCTTGCGACAGTCCTTAGCACGGTGGCCTGGTTTGTCGCACACATAGCATTTCCCTTTGAACTTCTTGTTGTCATTGAGACCTTGTTTTGGACTGTTGGGATTGTTCTTCCTCTTCTTGGGATTCTGCCCATGTTCCACCACATTTGCCTTAGCTTCAGTGAAGGTTTTTCTTGCTTTCTTCTCAGATGCACGATTGTCTTCCTCTATCCTCAATCTTACAATCAGGTCTTCAAGTTTCATTTCCTTTCACTTATGTTTAAGGTAGTTCTTAAAATCCTTCCAAAGGGGTGGCAATTTTTCAATGATTGCTACCACTTGGAAAGACTCACTAAGAGACATTCATTCTGTATGAATTTCATGGAGAATTACCTGAAGTTCCTGAACTTGATTGATAACTGCTTTGGAATCGATCATCTTGTACTTAAGGAATCTGCCAACAACGAATTTCTTCATTCCGGCATCTTTAGTCTTGTACTTTTTATCAAGAGAATCCCATAATTCCTTAGCAGTCTTTAATGAACAGTACACATTATATAATGTGTTGTCTGGTCCATTAAGAATATAGTTTCGACAGAGGAAGTCAGCATGCTTCCAGGCTTCTACAGCAGCAACCATTTGCTTGTCTGTCTCACCTTCTATTAAAGTAGGAGTTTCTTCATGGAGGAACCTAGTCAAGTTCAAGGTAGTGAGATAGAACAACATTTTCTGTTGCCATCTATTGAACTCAGTACCATCGAACTTCTTAGGTTTCTCCCCATGGTTCACCATAAGAGGGGTAGGGGTACCGACATGAGTATTCTTCTCAATACCCATTACTGTTAATAGAACAAAAATAAAATAAACATAGAGTATACTGTAGATTTACAAACTAACAGTACTGCAAATTGAAACTTAGACTATATGGTAACCAGATATTGGTTACTGTATACTAAGGCAATCATAAAGCAATTTATAGAACACACTGAAGTTCTGTAACTAGTTAAAAATAAAAAAGAGAAACTCAGTTTTACAATACTGGTTTCAGAATAAGAAGAAAAGGAAACTAGTAGTGAAACTGACATAAACCGGAACCAGAGAATACTGAAGTAAAACTGAAAACAGAGTCTACTTAAAAAAGAAAAAAAATTGTCTTAAGATTGTTAATCCGAGTACATACAGTAGTAGTTTAGAATTCAGGAAATAGTTCCTCACAACAGTGAACTAAAACAACAGTAAAACACAACTACAGAATGTAATTTACGAATGGAAATCACTTACTGTTTTTAGGTAGAAAAACAATACTCTGTTGTAAGATAGAAAACAGTATCCTTCAAAAAAATGTTTGATCAAGGCTAGTGTCTAACACTATGTCCTTAAGACAAATCTCGCCTCCGCAAAGGTGCTCATGAGCTTCAACAGCGTTTAGATCCCAGGATACAATGATCAATTTCACAATAGTTGCAACACTACAAACTATGTGACAGGCGAACCAAAAGTGTAGCAGTAGAACTCTCTCTTAACAATGAGAATGACTCGAAAATGCAATGCAACAGCAGTGAATTTGATGATCAAAAGTCATGAACAAGATGCATATAAATAGCTTGTAACTAGGGGTGAAAGTGGGCCGGGCCGTCCTAGGGCTGCCCGCGGACGGCCCGTTATAGGCTCGGCCCGAGCTCGGCTCAAAAGACAAAAGAGCCGAGCTAGGGCCTAGTAGGAGGCCCGTTTGCTTAAAAGGGCCGAGCTAGGGCTTGATGAAGCCCGGCTCGTAAGCCTTAGGGCCTACATATATTATAATACATATATTATATATAAGGATTTATTCAGGTCAAGTGGGAACCGTTGGATCATTAAAGTGCATCCAACCAACGACTGCCCAGTTTTTAAGTCTTGTAACTCTGAAACAATATTTCCTTTGTTGTTATTATTATTTATTAACAAGGCTCTATTCTTGTTGTTATAGGTGATGCTGGTGATGATGAAAACTTTATTTTATGATGTTAGCCGAATACTTTAGTTTTTTCTATGATGTTATTGGAGTTTAATTTGATTTGTATTATTGTTGGAGTTTAATGATGCTAATCTACATTAACATTGAACTATTATGGAGTGTTGGAACTAGGCTCCCTTTGCTTTTATGAAGTCTTTCTTATTTTAGTTAATTTTAGTGCTGCAATCCAAATTATGAGAATGGGAATATGGGATGAATGCATGCATTTGACCATTTTTTTGTTCTGGTTTGCATATGCAGATTTCTTTGAATTCCTACAGGATTTTTTTTTCCTGAAAATATTTTCTTTCAGCTAGTACTATATCATTATAAAACAGGCCGAGCTCACGAGCAGAGCCTAGGGCCTTAATCGAGTCAGGTTCAAAGGGCCGGCCCTAGGGCCTCATAACTTAATAAGGGCCGAGCCCGAGCCAGGATTTTTGAGGCCCTCTAGGGCTAGGGTCGAGCTAGGGCCTACTGAAAAATACTAGGGCCGAGCCTAGGGCCTGTCAAAGCCCAGCTCGGCCCGGCCCACTTTCATCCCTACTTGTAACAAGTCTCTTCATGAGGGGGTTGTATCTGTTTAGAACAGTGACTGTTCAGATGAACAGATGCACACCTTCTTTGGACACCTCTTGGGACTAGGGACACACCCTTTCAGATACGAAAGGGCACACACCTCTTGGACAAACCCATTTGCAAAAAGAAATTTTTTTTTATTAAATAAAATTTCTCCAAAAATAATAAATGGGTAGTGGGCCGAGCCAGGCCCAACTCACGCGTGAAGCCCAAGCCCAGGCCCCGGCCCTGGCCTGACCCGGTTCAATGCGGGGAATTTTCTTTGGCTCATATTCTTTGGCTCATATGTTCTGCTCTATTTTCTGGTGGGTTGGATATTAGTTGTTGCTATGTTGTTTTGAATTTAATTGCCCCTTCTGCAAAACCTTCAAGTATGCAGTCGAATATCTAAGTGTAAGGACAGCATAGGAAATAAGCAAAGAACAAATTGTAAGATTTGCTTCACCTTTAGTTATTTCCACTCAAGTATTAGGAGAAAGCTTCCAAATGTTGCAGAAATAAAACAAAGGTTTTTTTTAATGATGTTTCTACTGTGTTCAGGAAGAACAAAGGTTTATAGAAGTGAAAATAAGGATGCGGCACTAAGAGCTTCACAATGAAGAAGAAAGAATGCAGATGAGACAAGACAAGTTCTTCAAGCAGAATAATGGTTTTAGGCGAAGTTGAATATCAAGACATGTCCTGTAGTTGCCATTATGATATAATTGTTATCAGTTTTTTTTTTTCTTGATTGTAACTATTGATCTCATCCACTTTACAGTTCCATCTTTTAATTTATCAGCACAACAACTAGTATACTCTGTAGTAATGTTGATCAAATTTGTCCACTTTCTGTTGGCTAGGACAAAACAAGATTCCAAAGGAATCCTTTCGAGTTTGCTACAAGGCGTCACACTCACTGAACCTTGTCATTGTCCACTACAGCTTAGGATCCTTGTTGTATTTGCTTTTTTCTAAGTGTGGGGCCCATGACATGAACATCATATCAGTGGTCTCAATCCTGTTAAATTCCAAAGAGACCTCCTTCATATGTTTCACAAAAGTATGTGATCAGCCACCCACCTGGTGAGCCCCAACATGACTGGTCCTTGATGCTCCCATTACTTTACTGGATTATAATATTTCCTAATCTTAAATGCACTGACTTCTCAACCATTTATATCCCAATTCTTCCTTTCCAGCATTTGAAAGGGACCCTATTTGTTTTGAATCCCCAAGACCACCACCATTTGCAATGCTAAAGGATCGAGCGCAAATTTTTTTCTAATTTGGTGCAGCGCTTGATCATGTGAAAAGAGAGATTTTATGTTGATTCCCCTCGCTGAATCCTGAATGGAGTATCATGAGAATTACACACTTACACAGGCAAGCCGAGCTAGGCAAAGCCTTAAGTAGTATTCAGGGGATGTACTACAGAAGCAGAGTGAGAGCCAACACCAGCTCGAGCGCAGGCTCATCTTTTGATACCAAGCTCAAGCATAGGAAACGAGCAGAGATAAGAGGCGCTGAGCACAACTCTCGCCATCTAATGATAAAGCACCAATACATACTTTGCTTGTAATGCCCCTCAATTGGGCCTTATGCACAGTCCATTCCTGTAAACTTGTGTGGGTGTGTGCACGTCACTGACTATAAGTGCACCACATTTGAAGAACGGACTCTTACCTACGTGGTAAGAGGTGTCAGTGCTATCCAGGAATCGAACCTTGGACACGCCACATTCCCTCATGCGAGCCCCACCCTATCTCTCATATAAGGGGAGAGTATCTCACACAGGAGGATATCCATATATATATATATATATATATATATATATATATATATATATATATATATATATAGGGGAAGTTTCAAGTGCATCCATCCCTCACCATAGGATGATGGACACTTCTATAATTGAGAATTTTCAAGTACAAAAGTTACTTTTCAAGTACTTAGGGTGAGGTACACTTCCTTGTTTTCATGTGCCAAAAGGGAAGTGTCCCTCACCCTATGGTGAGGGATAGATGCACTTGAAACTTCCCCATATTTCTCACCAACTTGGTGAGAGTGTCTCTCATAGGAGCACTTCCATATATATATATTTCATATATATATATATATATCACTTCCATATCCACTCTTACCAACTTAAATGCAATGACCTCCAACTTAAATGTGAGGGCTCCCACCCATCTCTCACCAACTTGGTAAGAGTGTCTCTCATAGGAGCACCTCCATATATATATATATATAAATGTATATATATATGTATAGGAGAATGTTCATATGCATCTATCTCTCACCATAGGGTGAGGGATGCTTCCATAAATGAGGGATTTCAAGTATAAAATGAGGATTTCAAGTACATAGGGTGAAGTAAAAAAGGGGGAATCATGTACAAAAAAGGGAAAGTGCCCTCACCCTATGGTGAGGGATGAATGCACTTGAACATTTCCCTATATATATAAATGATAAATACATGACTAGATTGATGACCCACAAAGGAAAGGAAGTACGCCGAAGAGGACATGGATCAAAGTAGTAAAAACAAATATGAAGACATACAACCCGTCTAAGGATTTAGTTCATAATAGATTTAAGTGGTTTGGACAAGGCTTTGATGATGATGATGATGATTTTACATACCTAATACCGATAAAAGTATCCGATATATAAATCAATCCAGTTGAGCTAAAGCAACAATTATAAAATGTGCCCAAGAATCATCATTTCAACTGTGGACTGTGGATCAGGAGCATCCACCTAGTGGTACAGTGGACCAAGATGCCGCAGCCATCACTTTTCCCCTACTTACATGACCCGTACGAATTTAATGGTCCTAACCATCAACCAAGTGGTGGACCACATTTCCCACTTAAATGTCAAACCACTTTCAGGGGCCACTTTGGCTAAATTCGAATGGAATTCCTACAACAGGCTTTCTACCAAGGGCTATTCACGAGGAGATACGGACATTGGTAGAAGAAGGAACATCTAATTAGGCCCTGTTTCTTTTCAGGAATTCCTGACAGGAATTCCGGTTGTCTGGGTTTGATTCCCAAGGTCGACAATCATTTCCTCGTAAAGGAGTATATCTTGATGGCCCCCCTCTCTTGTTTATGTTAACCTTTAATACATACACTCTAATTAGCCCATTCCAAAGAAGCACATTGCCCAGGAATTCAACATGATAATGATCGCAAATGTGTTGAGTTCAACAGAACACTGTGACTCTAAAATGGTACCTACCCCATCCACTGTAAGGCCCCACCTGGTATACTATAATGACCAATCAGTCACCCGTCCAAGGCATTATTTTGCCTACATGGTGGGGCCCACTGTAAGCCACAAGGTAATACATTCACACCCCCTGCGAACTTGGTCCCAACTTACAGCAATATAAAATGAAGGGGAAATATATAGAACAGCTTCCGAAAACAAAAAGGAATGAAATTCAGTTTGTTATCACTCTGGTACACTATAAGAGAGTTTGTGCCCAATTCTGCTTTCAAATGTTAAAAGGGAAAACAAAGAAAAGCGCAACACATGCCCATCGATAATCAAACCTCTCATGTTGCTGCCACCTCAGCCATTTCTTGTTCAACAGAGCTTGGAACAACTGGGTAGTATTTGTAGTGAAGTTCTCCAACATCATCCCCAGAAAGCTTCTTCCAACCATCCGGTCCAACGTAATAAACTGAAACATAAAATCATAACAAGTTTAAATGCCAACATGCAAGCTCACAAAGTTCTTTTTCAAGATTATATACTCTATACTTCGATTCTCAAAAGCATAAATGGCCAACTAGTGGGTAGACAGATCTATACATTTGCATTTGATGCCCCATCTGGTGTCTACAATGCGAGAGGCCAACCCATTGTCAGCCAAAAACTACAATTTGCAAACCATATAAACCTGGGCAGCAGGGATGATAAATACAACATGCCCTTGAAAATTGGAATTGGGCCCTGGGACTGGATTAGGCCAGCAATAGTTTTTCACATCCCAAGGAAATAATACGAGCCTGTGCTTGACCCCAAACAAAAGAAGCTGGTACAAGCCAGTACTTATGCCCTAAAATTGGGTTTGATGAGCTCCAATGCCAACCTAAGATGCTCATCAAAAATTGACTTCGTAGGAACAGAACACCAGTTCCTAGTTTCCTACCATGCATGGGTATCCAAACATGCCCATGGACATGAAGCATATTACGATCAATATAGCACAATCATAAATATGGTTCAACAAGATAAAAACCAGAAGGAAAGAGCAATTATGTACAAGCAGGCATCTGTTGCCCCCCGCTGTTTTCAGCTGGCCAGGAACATGGTTGTGCATGCATAGTGTGTGGCACGCGTGTGAGCATGAGCTCAAGCCACAATGTAGCCAAAAAAAGAAAAGGGGCAGGCATAATATATCAGGTTAGGTATGAATTAGGTTATAATGTTTCCAAAAGCAGTCAACAAAATTATTGAAAAAGGAGGAAAAAGCAATGGCTGCATGCTAGATCATCATTCTTTATAATAATATGAGATATTAAGAACAAACCGCTAGCAACTCCACCACTAGCTCCATCGCGAAAAGTCGCATGATAAATAGATCGTCTAGCTAATTCAGCAGCTTCTTCAATTGACATGTCATAGCGATACCTGATACATGTTTATGAGCAACTATATACAAATTTCAACCAAAACAAAGAAAAGGATGATCAAGGCTCACCCATTATCCAGCACACCGTAAGCATATGGAGATCCAGATCCAACAGAGAATCGCGTTCCCTTAAGCCTTCCACCTTCACTGTCTACATAATACAAACCTGGCCCCTAATAGTATGCATGAACAAGAAATATGATAAACGTTACTGACATGAATAAACAATTGCAAAGAAAGTTGGTAACCCTACACAGTTCCACATGCAGGCAGATGCGCCATATCCAATCCATGAAACAAGACCTCATAGAAGCCCAGTCATATAGTTTGGATCCTGTTGAATGTGGAAAACTGGCATGTGTGACCAGAAATGGATGGTTTGGATCTGTAGGCACACGTCAACTGGCAAACCCCACCCTCAAGGTGGATGTCAATCTTTGAATTTTGACTGAATTAAGTGTGACTCGAGCAGGCAGACGCGCCATCTCCAAACCATGAAAACAAGACCTCATAGAAGCCCTGTCAAATAGTTTGGATCCTGTCAAATGTGGGAAATTGGCATGTGTGGCCAGAAATTGATGGTTTCGATCTGTAGGCATGTATCAACTGGCAAACCTCACCTTCAATGTCAATCTTTGAATTTTGACTGACATAAGTATGACTGGAGAGGTGGAACTCCCAAAGCCAAACTGGTGAATTCCCAAATGCAGTAAGGCTTTGATAATGATGAGTTCATCCTCTTAGTTTCTTTTTCTCATATCCATATTCTTTTACTTCCAAGTAGATTTGTTGTTGATAATAAATAACTAATGAAAGAACAAACCACAAGTGAACAAGATCAAGATCTTACCGTTTCATCCCATCCAGCAATCATGGTTCCAACCGATAGACCCATCCCACGGTACGAGTACAGAATATTAGCCAGTAGTTTTGAAGCACCTGTAACTGATATTCTTCGCTTATTTGCAAGCTCATGCAGACGGCACTGGAAACAAACAGCAATCAAACAAACTCTTCAAACTATATTTTAGATTTTGAATTATAAGCTTCAAGAAACTAAAGAGTACATAAAATGCCCAACAGCAGCATATTATTCAACAAGCTACCCTAAGATACATACCTTAGTTCCATACCAGAACATTAAGAGAAGGTTAGAAAGAACACAAGAATGTTAAATGTCTAACCTTAATGCCCAAATTTCTATGCCAAAACTGGCAGTCAGCAGCACCTCCAGCCATTGTACCAATCATGTAAGGGTTGATTTCAATTATTTTCTTCACCGACTGAGATGCTGCAAACGTCATGTGAAAGAAATGAATTTAGAATAGAGCAGGTAAGCTTTACAAAAACAATGTAAATTAGCATAAGGCATTCTAGCTGGTTGTTGTTGCTGTTAGTAGTAGTAAAGTTTCTTTAAAACCAAACAACCATAAAGAATGCAAGTAGTAGGTCCATATAAAAAATAAATTGTTAAGAGTCTGCATATCAACGTAATCTTTTAATCTCTTGTTGCCAATAAAAAAAGAAAAAAGAAAAAATATAATCTTTTAATCCAACTTGCAGACAATAATTAAGGACTCCCATTGTGCCTAGAGTCGATGCATCGACCAAATCAATCTCATTTCATAAGAAACTTTGATAGAAGAAATAAATTTCACGGATGAGTCGAGTAGCCTACAACCTCGGAATTCTATAGGTCAACTAATTATACAGACCCTCCAAGCAAACATCACCCTTTCTTCTGGAATTAAGAATATTTAACCAAATTGCTGACTCCCAATTTAACCCATTGAGAATATAGAAACATCACTGACACCAAAAAAACACATTGAACAACATCGCGGAAGCCTTCCAAAAAGGAGAGGAGAATATGGCATTTGATCCCTCATGAATAAGAAAACATGCTTGAAATTCAACGACTTCAAACACTTGTTCTAATATATCAGCCTTTTTTTTTTTTTTTTGAATAATAATTCTAATAGGATCAGCTTATTACCCAACTTTATAGGATTGAATTAGAGATTACCGAATTAGAGATTACCAATTGACGTATATCCAAAGTCCAAATAAAGACATTTTACCTAAGTCTGCCCCTTTCAGTAGTGGGTAACCTTCCACCATTAGACTCTCTGCTTCCAAGCTTTGAATATGATTTATTCTTCTTGCAATGGCCATGTCATTTATGTTTTTGTCCCAATCTTTCAACCATTTTACACTTCGTTTGCCTCCACATTGTTTCTGCTTCCTCAACCTCGTGTTCTTCTTTCAAGACAATGCATTCGCCTTTTACTATTCCAGGGATAGCTCTGCTACATTTCCTCATTATTATCCTGCTCGTTCCTTGAAACTTTGGATGAGCTGTTTATTTGCTCAAGAGAGAGTAGGTTCATGAACGTACTTCCATCCCACAATGGATGAGCTCTTTTGAAGTGGTCGTAAACTACTATCATATACTTCATTCATATTTTGGTTCAATGACGGTTTTCCTCTTTTGTGCATGAAAAACAAACCCGTGTTGTGGAAACCAACCCTGCCTTAAAGGAGGAAAAAAAACCATTCGCTTTCTCATTGAGCCAATTGAACAACTAAAGATATGGTTTCCCCTTTTCCAACTCTAAAGATAGCACTTCACCACCACCACCACCACCACCATCAAAGCCTTGTGACCTTGTCCCAACTATGTTGGGGTCGACGGTCGGCTACATGGGTTCTATTTCTCCATTCCAATCTATCCCGAGCCAAATCCTCATTAAGTTGCATGTATTTATATCTATTTTTACTACCTTCATCCACGTCCTCTTCGGCCTACCCCTTCCCCTTGGTGGGCCCATCAACCTACATAGCCAAACTTCTACTTATCGATGTTGTTGGCGGCCTACGTTGGACATGCCCAAAGTGTAGGAAATATCATTTTTTAGTGAGTTTTATGCATATGCATATTTGTAATTGCATAAAATTGCAAGGTCTTCATGTAATATTAAAGAATAGCTCACAATAAAAAAGTGTCAGTCTAACCTAAGATGGGTTGAGGATGACAACCACCTTCAACATCTTTGTCTCTCTCTTCATCCCTCTCATCTTCTCTTCTATAAATCGTATATTTCAGATGCAATCGTAGGGTTAACCGGTTAAGATCGCAAGTGCCGTAACACAATTAGGGTTCCCACTGCAGCAATCATGCGTAGAAGATCACTCTCCAACGATAAGCCCACAAGGGAAAATTCTATTAACTCCGATCTCTGAGATTATGATCTCTACAATGCCATATATATATATATAAAATAAAAGAAACTTAAGGGCTAAGCCAATCCTAATCAAACTAGGAAACAAGATAAAATAAGAGTCCTACTAAAACTAGAAACTTAATCCTAATTACAACTCACTAAATAAAACTAGAAGCTAATAACAATTAAAAATAAGAAAATCTCTTAAGCTTTATTGGGTCCCACATGTGGCCCACGAGTATTTCTCACATAGGCTATTGGTGATGCCGCATCAATTTTTTTCTTAAAAATACAACTAAACCATCTCAAACAGATTTCTCTTAGTTTATACCCTATTGATGCTATCCCTAAATGCTCTCGAAAATGCTCATTTCTAATTTTATCCGTCCTAGTTTTACCACACATCCACTACAACATTCTCATCCCTACTACATCCATTCTGTGCATATGTTGCTTCTTGATTGGCTAACATTTGCTCCATAGGTTATATAGCTGGTCTAAATCAAATCACTGCCTTGTAAAATTTTCCCTTCAATCTTGTTGGCATTCACTCATCACAAAGCACTTTAGAAGCAAGTCTCCACTTCGACCATCCCGCCTTTTATCCTATGTTCCACATCTTCATCAATCTCTCCATCCTTACTCATTATCAAGCCAAGGTAACGAAATGAATCTCTTTGCGGTATCTCCCGGGCTTCATTTCTCACTTCATTTCTCACTGGAAAACATGATTAAGTTGACAACATTAAAGGACTGCCAATTGTGTACATTTCAAATAAGTTCCTAGATGTTACATAAATCTGTTATTAAGAGTGAAATAAAACTTTAAGCCTAAACGCGCTAACAAATAGCATATTGTGAGCCAATCCTAGACAATACTAGGAATCACACTCTGGGCTTCGACCGCATGTAGATAGCCCAGGAGTCAAACCTCAGGTTCCTTAGAGTTGCACCAGGAGAGCAAGGAGTTGAACCACACCAAATAGGAAATCTTTAAAAATTCAAGTAATCAAGTCTTATTCCATGCGTTGCACAAATCAAGACAAACTCTTTTCGGTCATTGCCATATAATAGGAATTTAAATCCTATTTAAAAAATGACCAAGTCACTTATTCTTAGGCTTCTTAAACTAAAATAAAAATAAAACGAGGTGTCTGACAGTTACAACTTATAAGAAAGACTAAAAGAATCCTAACATAATACGGATTCATAAAACAAAGGAAACTCCAAAATATAAATTAACGGCTGAAACTCAACCCCATAGAGAGTTTCCTAATAAAGCCGGACTCTTAAGAAACGAAACAAAAGGATAAACAATTCAACCCCAATTGGTTTTGCGCAAGAGATAATATCCCATAGTACAGTTGGAAGGTGTTCATTATCACAACATGTTGCAAACCACAAGGTTGTAGATTTTACTGATGTCACCGAGCAAGAAAAATAAAACTTAAAAAAAAAGTAGGCACAAAATACTTGTTTGAGGTTCGGCCATATGCAAGACCGTTAGATCTTAAAGTGGAGCCCTTTCTTGGATTCTCCAAGTATCCCTCTCAATCTGCATCACTACTTCTAATTCTTAAGAACAGAATCACTTATCCAATTTTGAGAGAGGAAAAAAATGGAATCACTTAGCCTTCCAAAAATGACATACCCAAAGTACATGCATATCAGATTATTCCATGATATCATGGAATAGAGGTCCTCTACTTTAATCATGAAGTGTTTGGGCCCTCCATCCTATTTTCCACACGCTCATTGAGAAGGACACAAGATTGTGCTTGTGGGTTTTTGGGACAACCTTTTTTGGAGTCATACAGCCTTTTCTCATTTTCACTTTCTGTTATCCAAACTCTATCGATGGGATTGGTTGCATTGCCTTTTTCACCATGTTTCATTGGGGAAAATGTAACAACTAACAGAGGAGAGCTATTCCATCTTAATCATTACATATTCTAGAATTAAAAAAAAATTCCCAAAGAGCTGAATTGCCAAACATCTTAAACGATATAAAGTATGTTTCTTATAAATGCACAATGATATGTGTACAAACAAAATAAGCAGTAGTTTTTAAGGATCTCATACATACAAATATATCCTCCCATGCTTGCTCGAGAATCAGCAGCAACTATGACTCCTTCCTTAAAAATGAAAGCAAGAGTTGTTGTCCCTTTAGCAGGCTTTACCATCTGCACTGCTTTTTTCTGAAACTCATCAAACTGAAATAAGAAGTGAAGATCAGATCATCCATTCCCTCATAAATTTCAGAAAATCTTTCCAGATGCTACTTAAACAAACAATTCGCAACTAGGTCAAGACATGTTACCTAGCAATGATGATGATGATGATAACAAAAATAACAACAATAACAACAGCAGAAGATATTGAAACTCACATCAGCACTTCTGGGGAGCTCAAATGATGGTACTTGAGAGATGTCAGCACTAAGAATTTCACTTCCCCCACGGAAAGATGCAAACGATTCGAGACCACTAGTATCAAGTTTCATCCTTGCAGATTAATTAAGATACACCTGTAACACTGAAAGAAGATCAATGGACAGATAGACATGAGATATATCAATAGAAGAGCACCACAAAACAATCTAATCAAAGAATCGGGATCATCTAAGGTTTTTCCCCACTGTGACCGTGTGTGGATCCGGGGTTTTTCTCCACTGTGACAGTGAGTGGACCAATCATGGTCCGCCACGTCACCGTGGGCAGCCCCTACTCGGGCATAGGGAAGCAGCCCCGCATGTATGACAGGGTGCCCGCAGTGACATGGCGAACCATGATAGGTACACTCAAGGTCACCGAAGCCTCACCAGATTCGGACTCCTAATCAAAGTAAGGCATGCCACACACATAGGGTTACAAAAAATACACAAGCACACAAATACCAAGCTTTAGTACAGCATGATGTCATAATTTTATAATTAATATATTTAAAAACAAAGGCATTAAAATTGGAAATGTAAAAGGCATGAAACAAAAATGACATTTTCAATTTTACATATCTAACTGCGAATCCACTAGCACCTCAGTGGTGAGGCACCTCCCTCTCCACACAAACAATCAGGATCGATCCCTAGTTGTAATGTTGATGGTTATGGGACTTGGGTAAGTTGTGTGAGTATTTACGATAGGAAAAAAAACTCATAATGTAATTCAAAATTATACGCGTTCACATATCAGTGGTTAAAAAAAACTAACAAAGTCATGCAAGCATAAACCACATTAAAATTCTAAATATTCATAAATATAAATATATATATATATATATATTGAATAACAATTTTTAACATACTAAGCAAGTACATATGACAAATCACATATAGGACAATCATTCAAATGGGCCCCAAAATGTGCAAGAGCAATCACAAATAGAAGATCATACACAGCACAATCAAGGAGGGTCAAAAAAATCAGAAAATAGAACAAATGCACAGAATATTACCACAAATAAGAAAGAAATGAAATCTCAAGATTCTAGCACCCAATGAAAATGGTGAGAACTAATGTTCACATTAATGAGAATGGATACACAATTTTCCCAAACAAAAAGTCCCAAGCCTGAAAACAAAAACTCAAATGGAAGCTACAAAACTGAAGAACCAAAATATGGAAACAAGCGTACAGATAAGGTTCCAAAACCCAAAAACTGGTAATAAAAAACCCAACAGAATCCCCAAAAGGCCAAAAAAACCCAAATAAAATCCAGAAAATCAATGTAAAAAAAAATACTTTAAGCAAAAAAAAAAAAAAACCCACCAAAGCTACAAAAACCCACAGAAAAAGTTCCCGCAAAGCCCAGATCAATGACCAAAAACCCCAAAACAGAAACCAAAAAGATTAACGGAGAGGAGAAACGCATTCAGAATTCATAAGAGAAATCGGAGAGGAGAAAGAATAACGTACCAAGCTACGAACTTTGGAGATCTGGTAAGAGCTTCCCTCTCGTTCTCTATCTGTCGAAAGCTGCAGCGATATAAAACCATGCACAATGCTTGCGAAGAAAGAAAACAAGAGGGGGCACAATTCTTCCTTCTGCCTTTATTTTCTTTTTTTTTATGGTCGACCTTGATGGTGGAGTCTGATTCCTCTTAAGGTCACCCAGGCCCCTCTCATAGGCGGACCCACGTTGTCACCCCAGGGCAAATTCCAAATTCCTCTTCAAATAGTATTGGGCCTTTGCCCACTCCCCATATCAACAAAATCCACGCCCAGGTCAAAAACGTATTACAAAAGAAAAAAACTCAGAATCTTCTTCCGCTCTTCCCTCTTCCCTCTTCCCTCTTCCCTCTTCCGCACTTCGTCTCTTCAGACCTACCTTCTTCCTCCGAGGCTCGACGGTTCAGTTATCTCTCTCCCTCTCCCTCTGGCTAGGGTTTGTGCAGTTTCCTCTCTTCTTTTCCTGCCTCTCTTCCTCCTTTACACATTAGGGTTTATTTTTTAGTTTTCCCTTTTCTTTTGAAGTGAGATTTCAGTGCCCTCTATTCTATTAAAAGATGAGAAAAGGGTGATTGAGTTGAAGGAAGTGAAACCTTGGTACATACCAAGTTATATTAAATGCAAACCAGGGTTTTATTTAACACTCTTTTGCATAATCAAGAAAAAGAGGAATGCAATCTGGGTCTGTTGATGTAACGAGTCCTATCCATGCCTTCAAAAAAGTTTAGGGCATGTTCGGTAAATAGAAAGGAGCCTTCTATTTAGAGGATTCCTTGCTCTTCTCGATTTTACGTATCCACAATAAGCCTAGTATGCATTCAAGATTCGATTTTTATTGTATGGAGTTCTAGGGTTTCTGCTTGCAGTGTTCTCAAGATTGGTGTTTTCCTTTTTGCGTTTGGTTTCGATTCGTGTTAATGAGAATGCAGTTCTAGGGTTTTGTTTGATTCATGTACAACGAACAGTCTCTAGCTAGGAGTTCTTTCTTTCCATATCTCTATCTCTAAAATACGAGGCCAGGGGCTCAGAGAAAGCTCTGCGGCTGGCCTTGTAAATCATTGGTGTGGTCTATCTATTGAAATCCAAGCGTCTAAAAACTGCCTTGCTCTCTGTATTGGCTGGGGCTAAATTTCAACTGGAAGAGGTTTTGCTTTTGGTTTCTGTTTTGGGGTTTTTGGTCATTGATCTGGGCTTTGCCACAACTTTTGCTGTGGGATTTTGGGCTTTGGTGTTTTTTTTTTTTTGTTTTAAGGATCTTTTTTTTTACATTGATTTTCTGGATTTTATTTGGGTTTTTTGGCCTTTTGGGGCTACTGTTGGGTTTTTTATTACCAGTTTTTGGGTTTTGGAACCTTATCTGTACACTTGTTTCCGCGTTTTGGTTCTTCAGTTTTGCACCTTCCATTTGAGTTTTTGCTTTCAGGCTTTGGGACTTTCTGTTTGGGAAAATTGTGTATCCATTCTCATTAATGTGAACATTAGTTCTCACCATTTTCATTGGGTGCTAGAATCTTGAGATTTCATTTCTTTCTTATTTGTGGTAAAATTCTGCGAATTTGTTCTATTTTCTGATTTTTTTTACCCTCCTTGATTGTGCTGTGTATGATCTTCTATTTGTGATTGCTCTTGCACATTTTGGGGCCCATTTGAATGATTGTCCTATATGTGATTTGTCATATGTACTTGCTTAGTATGTTAAAAATTGTTATTCAATATATACATATTTATATTTATGAATATTTAGAATTTTAATGTGGTTTATGCTTGCATGACTTTGTTAGTTTTTTTTAACCACTGATATGTGAACGCGTATAATTTTGAATTACATTATGAGTTTTTTTTTTCCTATCGTAAATACTCACACAACCTACCCAAGTCCCATAACTATCAACATTACAACTGGGGATCGATCCCTGGTTGTTTGTGTGGAGAGGGAGGTGCCTCACCAATGAGGTGCTAGTGGATTGGCAGTTAGATATGTAAAATTGAAAATGTCATTTTTGTTTCATGCCTTTTGACATTTCCAGTTTTAATGCCTTTGTTTTTAAATATATTAATTATAAAATTATGACATCATGCTATTAATTATAAAATTATGACATCATGCTGTACTTAAGCTTGGTATTTGTGTGCTTGTGTATTTTTTGTAACCCTATGTGTGTGGCATGCCTTACTTTGATTAGGAGTCTGAATCTCGTGAGGCTTCGGTGACCTTGAGTGGACCTATCACGGTCCGCCACGTCACTGTGGGCACCCTATCATACATGCGGGGCTGCTTCCCTATGCCCGAGTAGGGGCTGCCCACGGTGATGTGGCGGACCATGATTGGTCCACCCACTGTCACAGTGGAGAAAAACCCCAGATCCACACACGGTCACAGTGGGGAAAAACCTTAGATGATCCCGATTCTTTGATTAGATTGTTTTGTGGTGCTCTTCTATTGATATATCTCATGTCTATCTGTCCATTGATCTTCTTTCAGTGTTACAGGTGTATCTTATTTAATCTGCAAGGATGAAACTTGATACTAGTGGTCTCGAATCATTTGCATCTTTCCGTGGGGGAAGTGAAATTCTTAGTGCTGACATCTCTCAAGTACCATCATTTGAGCTCCCCAGAAGTGCTGATGTGAGTTTCAATATCTTCTGCTGTTGTTATTGTTGTTATTTTTGTTATCATCATCATCATCATTGCTAGGTAACATGTCTTGACCTAGTTGCGAATTGTTTGTTTAAGTAGCATCTGGAAAGATTTTCTGAAATTTATGAGGGAATGGATGATCTGATCTTCACTTCTTGTTTCAGTTTGATGAGTTTCAGAAAAAAGCAGTGCAGATGGTAAAGCCTGCTAAAGGGACAACAACTCTTGCTTTCATTTTTAAGGAAGGAGTCATAGTTGCTGCTGATTCTCGAGCAAGCATGGGAGGATATATTTGTATGTATGAGATCCTTAAAAACTACTGCTTATTTTGTTTGTACACATATCATGGTGCATTTATAAGAAACATACTTTATTTCGTTTAAGATGTTTGGCAATTCAGCTCTTTGGGATTTTTTTAAAAAAATTCTAGAGTATGTAATGATTAAGATGGAATAGTTCTCCTCTGTTAGTTGTTACATTTTCCCCAATGAAACATGGTGAAAAAGGCAATGCAACCAATCCCATCGATAGAGTTTGGACAACAGATTTATGTAACATCCAGGCACTTATTTGAATGTACACAATGGGCAGTCCTTTATTGTTGTCAACTTAATCATGTTTTCCATTGAGAAATGAAGCCCGGGAGATACCGCAAAGAGATTCATTTCGTTACCTTGGCTTGATAATGAGTAAGGATAGAGAGATTGATGAAGATGTGGAACATAGGATAAAAGGCGGGATGGTCGAAGTGGAGACTTGCTTCTAGAGTGCTTTGTGATGAGTGAATGCCAACAAGATTGAAGGGAAAATTTTACAAGGCAGTGATTAGATTTAGACTAGCTATATGACCTATGGAGCATAATGTTAGCCAATCAAGAAGCAACATATGCACATAATGGATGTAGTAGGGATGAGAATGTTGTAGTGGATGTGTGGTAAAACTAGGACGGATAAAATTAGAAACGAACATTTTTGAAAGCATTTAGGGATAGCATCAATAGGGTATAAAATAAGAGAAATCCGTTTGAGATGGTTTAATTGTATTTTTAAGAAAAAAATTGATGCGGCAGCACCAATAGCCTATGTGAGAAATACTCGTTGGCCACATGTGGGACCCAGTAAAGCTTAAGAGATTTTCTTATTTTTAATTGTTATTAGCATCTAGTTTTATTTAGTGAGTTGTAATTAGGATTAAGTTTCTAGTTTTAGTAGGACTCTTATTTTATCTTGTTTCCTAGTTTGATTAGGATTGGCTTAGCCCTTAAGTTTCTTTTATTTTATATATATATATATATAGGTGGGCCTCGTGGATAGGTTTTCAAAACTTTTTACCCACTTGACTCAGGGATCAAGTACCCATAAGCCATAAACCACAATCAGGATGCAATCCTTCAATCTCATCAATCAGGTACAACAATAAATTCTATCAAAAAGATAGAAATCAACAACACCATGCAGCAAAAAACAATCCATAATAAATAGAGAAGTAGATTATACATTTGGAGCTCGGTTGTGCTCTAATGGAGAAGACTTGCTTGATGAAGAAATTATTTCTTTTTAAGCAACTTAGGATCTCCAAGACCTCTTAGACTTTCACGCTATGACCCATATCAGATCTCTTTTCTCAAGAAGATTGGTGGAAACTCCAAGAGAAAACCCAACTAGAAACTCCAAGGAACTAGAAAAGAAAGAGAGGATAGAGAGGTGTGCTACTGTTGCATAAAAGAGGGGGCTGGGCGTGGACTCCTTGTATGGGACGTCCAAGGGGTCTTTCTCCTCTATTTTAATTAGTAAGAGGTCTCCAAAATCAAAATAAATCCAATCAGAACTGGATTTTTCAGTTCCATTATGCAAAAAACATATATAATCAACTTTGATTTGTGGGACCAGCCCTCTTCCAGCTTAGGATAAGTTAAGCTGCAGCTTAGGAGAGCTGGCCCCATATAGATATATATGTGGCATTGTAGAGATCCTAACCGGCTAACCCTACGATTGCATCTGAAATATACGATTTATAGAAGAGAATATGAGAGGGATGAAGAGAGAGACAAAGATGTTGAAGGTGGTTGTCGTCGTCAACCCATCTTAGGTTAGACTGACACTTTTTATTGTGAGCTATTCTTTAATATTACGTGAAGACCTTGCAATTTTATGTAATTACAAATATGCATATGCATAAAACTCACTAAAAAATGATATTTCCTACACTTTGGGCATGTCCAACGTAGGCCGGCAACAACGTCGATAAGTAGAAGTTTGGCTATGTAGGTTGATGGGCCCACCAAGGGGAAGGGGTAGGCTGAGGAGGACGTTGATGAAGGTAGTTAAAATAGATCTAAATACATGCAACTTAATGAGGATTTGTCTCGGGATAGATTGGAATCGAGAAATAGAAACCATGTAGCCGACCGCCGACCCCAACATAGTTGGGACAAGGTCACAAGGCTTTGATGATGATGGTGGTGGTGTAGTGCTATCTTTAGAGTTGGAAAAAGGGAAACCATATCTTTAGTTGTTCAATTGGCTCAATGAGAAAGCAAAGGGTTTTTTTTTCCTCCTTTAAGGCAGGGTTGGTTTCCACAACATGGGTTTGTTTTTTCATGCACAAAAGAGGAAAACCGTCATTGAACCAAAATAGTAATGAAGTATATGATAGTAGTTTACGGCGACTTCAAAAGAGCTCATCCATTGTGGGATGGAAGTATGTTCGTGAACTTACTCTCTTGAGCAAATACACAGCTCATCCAAAGTTTCAAGGAACGAGCAGGATAATAATGAGGAAATGTAGCAGAGCTGTCCCTGGAATAGTAAAAGGCGAATGCATTGTCTTGAAAGAAGAACACGAGGTTGAGGAAGCAGAAACAATGTGGAGGCAAACGAACTGTAAAATGGTTGAAAGATTGGGACATAAACATAAATGACATGGCCATTGCAAGAAGAATAAATCATAATCAAAGCTTGGAAGCAGAGAGTCTAATGGTGGAAGGTTACCCACTACTGAAAGGGGCAGACTTAGGTAAAATGTCTTTATTTGGACTTTGGACATACGTCAATTGGTAATCTCTAATTCAATCCTATAAAGATGGCTAATAACCTGATCCTATTAGAATTATTATTCAAAAAAAAAAAAAAAAAGGCTGATGTATTAGAACAAGTGTTTGAAGTCGTTGAATTTCAAGCATGTTTTCTTATTCATGAGGGATCAAATGCCATATTCTCCTCTCCTTTTTGGAAGGCTTCCGCGATGTTGTTCAATGTGTTTTTTTGGTGTTAGTGATGTTTCTATATTCTCAATTGGTTAAATTGGGTGTCAGCAATTTGGTTAAATATTCTTAATTCCAGAAGAGAGGGTGATGTTTGCTTGGAGGGTCTGTATAATTAGTTGACCTATAGAATTCCCAGGTTGTAGGCTACTCTACTCATCCGAGAAATTTATTTCTTCTTTCAAAGTTTCTTATGAAATGAGATTGATTTGATCGATGCATCGACTCAAGGCACAATGGGAGTCCTTAATTATTGTCTGCAAGTTGGATTAAAAGATTATATTTTTTCTTTTTTCTTTTTTTATTGGCAACAAGAGATTAAAAGATAATGTTTTATATGGACCTACTAATTGCATTCTTTATGGTTGTTTGGTTTTAAAGAAACTTTACTACTACTAACGGCAACAACAACCAGCTAGCATGCCCTATGCTAATTTACATTGTTTTTGTAAAGCTTAGCTGCTCTACTCTAAATTTATTTACTTCACATGACGTTTGCAGCATCTCAGTCGGTGAAGAAAATAATTGAAATCAACCCTTACATGATTGGTACAATGGCTGGAGGTGCTGCTGACTGCCAGTTTTGGCATAGAAATTTGGGCATTAAGGTTGGACATTTAATATTCTTGTGTTCTTTCTTACCTTCTCTTAATGTTCTGGTATGGAACTCAGGTATGTATCTTAGGGTAGCTTGTTGAATAAGATGCTGCTATTGGGCATTTTATGTACTCTTTAGTTTCTTGAAGCTTATAATTCAATATCTAAAATATAGTTTGAAGAGTTTGTTTGATTGCTGTTTTGTTTCCAGTGCCGTCTGCATGAGCTTGCAAATAAGCGAAGAATATCAGTTACAGGTGCTTCAAAACTACTAGCTAATATTCTGTACTCGTACCGTGGGATGGGTCTATCGGTTGGAACCATGATTGCTGGATGGGATGAAACGGTAAGATCTTGATCTTGTTCACTTGTGGTTTGTTCTTTCATTAGGTATTTATTATCAACGACAAATCTACTTGGAAGTAAAAGAATATGGATAGGAGAAAAAGAAACTAAGAGGATGAACTCATCATTATCAAAGCCTTACTGCATTTGGGAATTCACCAGTTTGGCTTTGGGAGTTCCACCTCTCCGGTCATACTTATGTCAGTCAAAATTCAAAGATTGACATTGAAGGTGAGGTTTGGCAGTTGATACATCCCTACAGATCCAAACCATCAATTTCTGGCCACACATGCCAATTTCCCACATTTGACAGGGCTTCTATGAGGTCTTGTTTTCATGGTTTGGAGATGGCGCGTCTGCCTGCTCGAGTCACACTTAATTCAGTCAAAATTCAAAGATTGACATCCACCTTGAGGGTGGGGTTTGCCAGTTGACGTGTGCCTACAGATCCAAACCATCCATTTCTGGTCACACATGCCAGTTTTCCACATTCAACAGGATCCAAACTATATGACTGGGCTTCTATGAGGTCTTGTTTCATGGCTTGGATATGGCGCATCTGCCTGCATGTGGAACTGTGTAGGGTTACCAACTTTCTTTGCAATTGTTTATTCATGTCAGTAGTGTTTATCATATTTCTTGTTCATGCATACTATTAGGGGCCAGGTTTGTATTATGTAGACAGTGAAGGTGGAAGGCTTAAGGGAACGCGATTCTCTGTTGGATCTGGATCTCCGTATGCTTACGGTGTACTGGATAATGGGTGAGCCTTGATCATCCTTTTCTTTGTTTTGGTTGAAATTTGTATATAGTTGCTAATAAACTTGTATCAGGTATCGCCATGACATGTCAATTGAAGAAGCTGCTGAATTAGCTAGACGATCTATTTATCATGCGACTTTTCGCGATGGAGCTAGTGGTGGAGTTGCTAGCGGTTTGTTCTTAATATCTCATATTATTATAAAGATTGATGATCTGGCATGCAGCCATTGCTTTTACCTCCTTTTTTAATAATTTTGTTGACTGCTTTTGGAAACATTATAACCTAATTCATACCTAACCTGATATATTATGCCTGCCCTTCTTTTTTTTTGGCTACATTGTGGCTTGAGCTCATGCTCACACGCGTGCCACACACTATGCATGCACAACCATGTTCCTAACCAGCTGAAAACAGCGGGGGGCAACAGATGCCTGCTTGTACATATTGCTCTTTCCTTCTGGTTTTTATCTTGTTGAACCATATTTATGATTGTGCTATATTGATCATAATATGCTTCATGTCCATGGGCATGTTTGGATATCCCATGCGTGGTAGGAAACTAGGAACTGGTGTTCTGTTCCTACGTAGTCAATTTTTGATGAGCATCTTAGGTTCGCATTGGAGCTCATCAAACCCAATTTTAGGGCTTAAGTACTGGCTTGTACCAGCTTCTTTTGTTTGGGGTCAAGCACAGGCTCGTATTATTTTCTTGGGATGTGAAAAACTATTGCTGGCCTAATGCAGTCCCAGGGGCCAATTCCGATTTTCAAGGGCATGTTGTATTTATCATCCCTGCTGCCAAGGTTTATATGGTTTTCAAATTGTAGTTTTCTGACTGAATGGGTAGGCCTCTCACATTGTAGACACCAGATGGGGCATCAAATGCCAATGTATAGATCTGTCTACCCACTAGTTGGCCATTTATGCTTTTGAGAATCTAAGTATAGAGTACATAATCTTGAAAAAGAACTTTGTGAGCTTGCATGTTGGCATTTAAACTTGTTATGATTTTATGTTTCAGTTTATTACGTTGGACCGGATGGTTGGAAGAAGCTTTCTGGGGATGATGTTGGAGAACTTCACTACAAATACTACCCAGTTGTTCCAAGCTCTGTTGAACAAGAAATGGCTGAGGTGGCAGCAACCTGAGAGGTTTGATTATCGATGGGCATGTGTTCCGCTTTTCTTTGCTTTCCCTTTTAACATTTGAAGGCAAAATTGGGCACAAACTCTCTTATAGTGTACCAGAGTGATGACAGACTGAATTTCATTCCTTTCTGTTTTACGAAGCTGTTCTATATATTTTCCCTTCATTTTATATTGCTGTTAAGTTTGGACCAAGTTCGCAGGGGGTGTGAATGTATTACCTTGTGGCTTACAGTGGGCCCCACCATGTAGGCAAAATAATGCCTTGGACTGGGTGACTGATTGGTCATTATAGTATACCAGGTGGGGCCTTACAGTGGATGGGGTAGGTACCATTTTAGAGTCACAGTGTTCTGTTGAACTCAACACATTTGTGATCATTATCATGTTGAATTCCTAGGCAATGTGCTTCTTTGGAATGGGCTAATTAGAGTGTATGTATTAAAGGTTAACATAAACAAGAGAGGGGCCATCAAGATATACTCCTTTACTAGGAAATGATTGTCGACCCTGGGAATCAGTTCTTAGGATATTGTTGGCTCTCTTTAGATGTTCCATCTTCTACCAACGTCCTTATCTCCTCTTGAGTTGCCCTTGGTAGAAAGACTCTTGTAGGAATTCCATTCGAATTTAGCCCTGAAAGTGGTTTGACATGTAAGTGGGAAAAGTGGTCCACCACTTGATTGATGGTTAGGACAATTAAATTCGTACGAGCCATGTAAATAGGGGAAAAATGATGGCTGCGGCCTCTGGGTCCACTATACCACTAGGTGGATGCTCCTGATTTACATTCCACAGTTGAAATGATGATTCTTGGGGGCATTTTATAATTGTTGCTTTAGCTCAACTGGATTGATTTATTTATCATATACTTTTGTTGGTATTATGTATGTAAAGTTATCATCATCATCATCAAGGCCTTGTCCAAACCATATTAGGGTTGGTTATATGAATTATGTTTCCCCACTTAAATCAATTATGAATTAAATCCTTAGATGGGTTGTATGTCTTCATTTTTTTTTTTTACTATTTTGATCCATGTCCTCTTTGGTGTATTCCTTCCTATTTGTTGGTCATCAACCTAGTCATGTATTTATCATATATATATATATTTATATATATGGAGATGCTCCTATGAGAGAGATGTCTCGCCTTACTATGAGAGATAAGGTGGGGGTCCTCACATTCATATCCAATGCCAATAATTTAAATGTGAGGGCCTCCACACTCTCTCATAGGAGCATCTATATATGCTCCTATGAGAGATACTCTCACATTATATGAGAGATAGGGTGAGGGTCCTCACATTTAGGTTGTTGGCATTGGATATGAATGTGATGGTCCCTACCCTATCTCTCACCTGAGAGATATCTATCATAGGAGCATTTTTCATATATTTATATATTTTAGAAAAAAATAAAAAATAATGTATATATTTTTATGTACATAAATCTAAATGTTGCAATTACATTTTAATCGGTTCAAATCAATCTTATGATGTAAAATGGGTTGTATATTTTCTTGGTACCCGACTTGGGGGGCAGGGACTCCAGCTCTTGGGTCCCTCGCTTGAGGGAAGGTGGCGTGTCCAAGGTTCGATTCCTGGATAGCACCGACATCTCTTACCTTGGTAAGAGTCCGTTCTTAAATGTGGTGTACTTATAATCAGTGATGTGCACACGCCCACACAAGTTTACAGGAATGGACCGTGCATGAGGCCCAATTGAGGGGGCATTACAAGCAAAGTATGTATTGCTGCTAGGGTTGCACAGAACCGGACCGCAGACCGGACCGGACCGCAAAACCGGACCGGACCGGACCAGATTTGTGGTCTAAGACCACAAATCCGGATCGGACCGGACCGTTTTTTTAGACCACAAATCCGGACCGGACCGGACCGGTTTTGAAAAACCGGTTATATCCGGTCCGGTCCGGTCCGGACCTTTTAAAAACCGGTCTGGACCGGACCGGACCGGATTAATAATAAATTTTTTATTTTTTATTTTTTTAATACAAAACTTTGGATTGAAGGATATGATATTATCCATGTAGTAGGATCACCCATGTAGTAGGATCACCCATGTATTAAAAACTAAAAATTTGGTAGTAGTTTCTAATCAAATAATCAACTTTGATAGTAGTTTTTAATACAAAACTTAAAAAAAAAAAAAAAAACTAATGAAACCGGTCCGGACCACTTAAGTGGTCCAGACCGGACCGTTTTGGACCGGACCGGACTGGACCGGACCACTTATAAGTGGTCCGGTCCGGTCCTCTCATTTAAGCCGGACCGGAAATCCGGTCCGACCGGATTCCGGTCCGAAAACCGGACCGGATTTCCGGTTGTGCAGCCCTAATTGCTGCTTTATCATTAGCTGGAGAGAGTTGTGCTCAACCCCTATTATCTCTGCTCGTTTCCTAAGCTTGAGCTTGGTTTCAAAAGATGAGCCTGCGCTCGAGCTGTTGTTGGCTCTCACCCTGAATACTACCAAAGGCTTTGCCTAGCTCAGCTTGTCTGTGTAAGTGTATAATTCTCATAATACTCCATTCAGGATTCAGGGAGGGGAATCAACATAAAATCTCTCTTTTCATATGATGAAGTGCTGCACCAAATTAGAAAAAAAGTTTGTGCTCGAAAACATCCTTAGCATTGCAAATGGTGGTGGTCTTGGGGATTCAAAACAAAGAGAACTGCTACATGGCCCGAACTGGGGACCGGGTTCTGGCCCGATCCCCAGTGAGGGCCGTTGGATCCCAGTCCTCACTGGGATCCAACGGCCCTCACTGGGGATCGGGCCAGAACCCGGTCCCCAGAATCGGGCCGTTTAGACTTTTACCAAAACAAATAGGGTCCCTTTCAAATGCTGGAAAGGAAGAATTGGGATATAAATGGTTGAGAAGTCAGTGCATTCAAGATTAGGAAATATTATAATCCAGTAAAGTAAGGGGAGCATCAAGGGCCAGTCATGTTGGGGCTCACCGGGTGGGTGGCTGATCACATACTTTTGTGAAACATATGAAGGAGGTCTCTTTGGAATTTAACAGGATTGAGACCACTGATATGATGTTCATGTCATGGGCCCCCCACTTAGAAAAATGCAAATACAACAAGGATCCTAAGCTGTAGTGGACAATGACAAGGTTCAGTGAGTGTGACGCCTTATAGCAAACTCGAAAGGATTCCTTTGGAATCTTGTTTTGTCCTAGCCAACAGAAAGTGGACAAATTTGATCAACATTACTACAGAGTATACTAGTTTTTGTGCTGATAAATTAAAAGATGGAACTGTAAAGTGGATGAGATCAATAGTTACAATCAAGAAAAAAAAAAAAAAAACTGATAACAATTATATCATAATGGCAACTACAGGACATGTCTTGATATTCAACTTCGCCTAAAGCCATTATTCTGCTTCAAGAACTTGTCTCGTCTCATCTGCATTCTTTCTTCTTCATTGTGAAGCTCTTAGTGCCGCATCCTTATTTTCACTTCTATAAACCTTTGTTCTTCCTGAACACAGTAGAAACATCATTAAAAAAAAACCTTTGTTTTATTTCTGCAACATTTGGAAGCTTTCTCCTAATACTTGAGTGGAAATAACTTAAGGTGAAGCAAATCTTACAATTTGTTCTTTGCTTATTTCCTATGCTGTCCTTACACTACGATATTCGACTGCATACTTGAAGGTTTTGCAGAAGGGGCAATTAAATTCAAAACAGTATAGCAACAACTAATATCCAACCCCCCAGAAAAAGGAGCAGAACATACGAGCCAAAGAAAATTCTTCATTAAGAACTTAAAATGAACAAACAAAAAAAAGGATACTGTGTAGGACGAGAAGAATGCAGAGGCTTTATCTACTGAGTAGTGCATTAAAGCACAATAATATGGATTAAATTTCCTTATCCAAAATAAATGGAAAAGAAATAAAAAAGAGTATACCTATACATATCCCTTTCAAGCACCATAGTGAGCAATTGACACTTGGGTGATACTTAAAAGAAGAAAAAGGGAGAAAACATATATCAGAGCATTTTCAATATAATTATCCAAGAATATCTACTTAGCAAGCTGGGAGAAAATAACAACTTAAGAAAATCACCGCATAATTTACCATTTATAATAATATTGAAATAAAAGAATATACAAAATCCTACTATAAAAATGTAAACAACCTTTCACCAAATTGCCAATCTAAAAAAAAAAAAAAAGGAATCTGAAACATTCCAAATCACTCCACTCATTTCATTTGAATCCTAAAATAACTCTTGAGGGTGCGAGGAATTTGGATGCACGCCAAAACAGAAAGCATTTTGAATGTTTTATCTAAATTGATGATTAGTTGTTCATTTGAGTGTTTTGGAATAGAGATTCAAGCACATAAGCATATTCGGTTAGTTGGAACTTTTCCACCCTTTGCAACCTTAATCATTATCATTGCTGAGTGATGGCATAAAAAACACCAAAAGAAAATCCCATTGTCATTTCCACACCATACCACATTAAAAAGAATTTGCAAACATTTTGAATATTTTATCAAAACGGATGGTTGTATGTTCCTTTTGAATGTTTTGGAACAGAAATTTAAGCAACGTAGGTCAGAGTGGGGATTTCGTATTTGAAGCATATGCCGGTCCTAAAGCCGGTGGAAACTGCAAGAAACCAGTTATCCATGGTGAAAGGTTCTCACCTGAAACAAGGACCAGAATGAGAATTGAAGGAAAGGAGGAAAGAATGGACGCTAAAAATACAAACACTATAGAAATATTAGCTTTTCTCAAATGCTTTAGAGAAACAAATTTTCCAAATAACTACAAGATCCTTAGATTCAAGAACTTAAAACTTAGAAATCCAAATACAAAAAAACATCAAACTAAACTATGAAGTAGAGATACGCAAATTACCGACCAAAAATCATATGGGGTGTTCTTCAAGATCAACCGCAGACTCTAGATTTTAGAATCAGGTTCTTCAGAGTCTTATCATCCACATTCTTTTGTTGATACACGCCTTGAGGCCATGCGAAACTTTTAAACAAAGAAGAAAAGCTTTTCTTGTACCCAAATCAGAAATGTACAAATTATTTATATATATATATATATATATAAAGAAATAGCTATGAGAGACAAAGATACCTTTATTTTAATGGTGGAGACATGCCTCACTAAGATAATACAAACATCCATCATTATTTACAAATCCTCCTTGCATTTGTCAAACCAATACAATATAGAAATTATGCAATTTGAAATCACATAAAACTAAATAATCTCCATTTTATCAAATTGTTTTTAAAAAAGGATAAAAACAACATCTTTGGTCCAAATTCCTATTTTGAACAATGCCTTTTACAACCATTTAAAAATAAGAATGAAATTCATGTCTGCATTTGAGAAAACCATAAAAGAAACTGTATCAATTAAAACCCAATATATTCATGAATAGAGAACAAGGACATTTTCTTGATCATCTTTCTTATTTTCTGGATGAGTAACATAAATTTATTCATTGAAGAGCCTACATAGAAATACATAGGCCATAGATTGCCTTCAAATTAAGAAAGATACAAGACACTAATTGTTTGCTGTTGGCGAGGAAGCATATAAATCATTACCCAATACTTTGTCCACCCTTGTATACTAAAGACACCATTTGTAAGGGCTTGCTCATGATAATCCACATATGCCATTTTTTTTTTTACCCATTTCACATATGCCATTTCTTTGGTGCATATGAACAAGTTGTATGAAACCTACAATATAAGTCCCTATAAAGAAAGCAAAGTAAAAGAGGACAAAAACAGAGCGTATATTCCATTAAATAGTTCAATGCTCTAATGAACAAGACAAGATCTTACAATATACAACTAGAATGAATAGTATAAAACAAATGAATGCAACTTGAAACAGAAATCAATATCTACTTCTCAATTTGAAATATGTTAACTTTAGCTAGGCAAAAAAGCTAATCATTGACGAACCTTGAGCATATTATTAAGTAGTGCAAGATTAATCATTTTGTGTTTTTAGAGTAGTAGCTAAACGTTTTGGGTCAAACCTAACATAGACAAAGACAATAATGATTGTAAACAAACGCATTTATAACTGCTTATCGCCGACAAAAGAAAATGGTAGGAAGGAAAAAAAATTGAATGTAGATGTACACATTTACGAGAGAATATTTTTAAATAAAAGATCTTTCTATAGTGTTATTACCAGAATTCTCCAACAGATATTTCACCTGTTTCATAGCAATGAGAAGAATTGACAATATCCATGCAATAGGTTCCTATAGACTGCCACATATAATATACATACAAGAACAATTGTTGTAAGAAAGACAATTGCACCATATTATACTACATATTGAATATGCTTGAAGGGATTTTAAAATAATATCACTTAGATTCCAGCTAAATTATGAATGAAATACTTCAAGCATGGTTTTCTATTGGCACTTCTTTAATCACAAGTCAATTGAAAATGTAAGGTATTTGTTCATTTTGTTGTATACATTTTTCCTTTTCACGGGAAATGAAAAGAACAGTGACCAAAAGTAAAGATATATGTTAAACGAGGATCAAAGAAATTAAAATGGAATGCAATCATTATATTTCAAATGATCTAGAAAATAAATGATACTGAGCTAGCATACTTGTTTAAAACAGAATTAGGTACAGTTAGGAAAAGAAGAACATTGAAATTGGGAGGGGAAAAGGAAATAAGCAAATTAGTAAACTCAAGAGAGAATGTCCATTTCTGCTTACACAAAATTATAGGTAAATAATACCAATATGGAACAATGGCTTATGAGGCTACGATCATCAAAATAGTCATCTCCACCTTCAATATTACAATAACATCCAATCTCAAAAGGCCTTAAGACCACTACAAGAAACTGCACTTTCAGCGACGGAATTTTTCGTCCCCAAAAGTCACTAAAACGTAGGTAAAACACTTTACCGACGTAAATATTTTTTTTTGGCCAGACGTCGGCAACAAGTGGTGGACAAAACCTTTTACCGATGAAATATTTTTTCGTTGGCAAAAAATTATGTCCCACACAAAGAAATATCCGTACAGAATATATATATATATATATATATAGAGAGAGAGAGAGAGAGAGAGAGAGAGAGATTACCTGTTGAGACTGAATATGCTTTTGAGATAATGTTTCTTCACTCTTTTAGAAATATTCAATTCAGAAACGTTTATTTGAATGTGAAAATTTACCAAAGTCAAAGTTCTGCCTATGATTAAAATATCTTGGTCATGAAAGGAGAGGTCGGCCCTATCAATTTGAAAAACGAGGCTGCCATTGACAACATCCAAAATTTTCCTCTATTCTGGTTGTTTACCTTTTAAATTGGAGGCGATACTAAATTTTTTAGAAAAAGATATTAGTGCTTAAAAAAATTTAATGCCTTCAATTGATAAACTTTCCTAACCCATAAAAAGGTCAAAACGCAATAAGTGAATATGTTATTTTTCTAGCACATCATATTAAATGAATTCCTTCACAGCCAAAAACAAAGAACACACTCATACCAATTTAAAAAAAGGGAACTAAAATCTGGCCAAATCATATTTAAATCCACAATTAGAGACATCACCTGGTCATTAATTAGCTCTGACAAAGCTTATGATCATAAGCAACCAATTAACACATACGGTTACAACAGAGCTACCATTAGTTTTGGTTACCTTGTTGTAGTCAATTATTCTTGACGAGTCAATTGTGAACTTGGGTGACAGTCTTTTCCCGCTCACAATGTCTCTGAATTCTCTCTCTGTAGCTGGACTTCAGAACACGTTGGTTGAAACCAACAACAAGAAGAACAAGAATAAGAGTTATAATGAGAAGGAAGAGGAGGACGATGAGGATGCCATTTGGAACATTGAAAATGAAGCAGAAAATATCATTTTAATTGGACCCACCGTCTTTTAGGTTAAGTTATTTTATAATTAATATGGGAAATTTTCATGTCAGTACAATGTAAATCAAACCACAGTTAACCAAGAGATAAAAGACTTTTTCCTTGTTTTGTTGATTGCATATTATGGTACATGTGTTTAATCAGTATCAAAATTCACAGGATTTCAAAGCAAAGTCTTTCCATGAGAGGAACTAAAAGTGAAGATTTAAAGAAAAAAATCCACAAATGACAATCAAATGATTTTCCCTTCCATAGAAATCGATTACCCAATTTTCTGAAATGAGTTCTATGAAATAAACTGAAAAAGATAATCTAAATACACTTCTTTTGTAAACACTCATTGACAATGAATTCTAAGGAATTCAATACAAAGTAAGGGCCATTAATGACAATCTAAAATCAATCATTAGGAAAAAAAAAAAAAACGAACAACAGCAATAACAAGTTGTGAAACCACAAAATATGGACATTACCTCTTCCTCATTTTTTCCGTCTCTGTAGAAGCCAAGGTGGTGAGAAATAATTAGAGAAAGTAGATGGAGAGAGGGGAAAATTGTAATACCCATCTTATATTCTTAGCCTCCGGAAGAACACAACAAAGCACAAACAGTGCCACCGTGCCACCCTCATTGCTAGCCATTTAAGAGTTCCTTTAGTGAGTCATTTACTTACATCTTTCTGTACCCCAGTTTTCAGCTTAATTGACTGAACTATGAGAGCAACTTGTTGCTTTGCGACCTTTAGATGAGACAAAAATGACTACACCAACCTTGAAGCAAGTTTCTCAGTTTTTCTTAATGAAGAGCTGAATTAGACTTCATGTTTAAATAATGGAAACCACCAAAGCTCCTTATATTCAACCCTAGAACCTCTAGGCATTTTAAAGTTAAAATCATCAAAATCTGCAAAAAACCAACAATTCAAATTCTCAAGAGAAAGAATCAAACAACCCAGACAGCAATCAAGCAGTTATCATACATGCTCATTCTCTCACTGGCATTTAATCAACCAGTTATCGTGCACTACATGAATGTAGTTGGGAAATTTTTTAAATCTCTTTCGTGAAATTATAA
This sequence comes from Cinnamomum chago, assembly GCA_038049695.1. Classification (NCBI taxonomy): domain Eukaryota; kingdom Viridiplantae; phylum Streptophyta; class Magnoliopsida; order Laurales; family Lauraceae; genus Cinnamomum; species Cinnamomum chago. The sequence goes on along the minus strand of CP142462.1, from coordinate 18,755,541 downwards.
ATAATTTAACTCGCCAAACTTCGATTTCATAAAGACAATTTAGAAATTTCCACACAAGAAAATAGAGCATGGCAGAGAATCCACCAATGTCATTTACTCAAAAAATGGTAAAGTTCTTGAAAAATGTTTTTTTCTTGTGCGACTGGAAATTTATTCATAAAAACCCCACCATCCCATTTCACCAAATAGCATGTATAACTATTAGGAATTTGGAATTCTCAAATAGAGCTATTGAATGCAAAGCAGAGCATGACACACAATCCACTCACACTCACCAATGTTAAGGATCACCCTATTATCTATGTACCATTTCAAGTAGGCCCCACAAGCACCAAGATGATGGCAGAATCCACTCCCAACCTACACTTTTAACAATTCGAATAATACTTGGATGTGGTTTTTGATAACATGTAAGTGGCCCCACAAGCACAGGTGTTGGTGGTCAGTTTCTTTAAGCATGACAATGCACGGATGCATCTTAAGTGGGTGGGCCCCATAGGTGTAGAGAAAATAAGCAGGACAACTTCTTCACTTTTATATAAGGGTAGTAGATATGTGCAATCTATTCTGAATTGAATGTCCCCCGACCATATACTACAAAGATTTTCTAATTTAAATGTAGACCACTTTGATGTTTGTGCTGGATTTTTTTATGAAAATGATAACTTTGTTCCTACATCCACCAAGTATAAATAGATATAAAAAATACAATTCCATTATCCCATGTCTCAAGTGGTCTCTCTCTCACACACACACAAATGAAGTTTAATTATGTGTATGAAACTTTCATCAATCAAACGGTAGGTCGGTCCAATACTAGGTTGATTATCACTATGATTGTTTTGAATTTCATGAAATGGGTCCCATATATTGATTGAAATGGATTTATGTAAGGTTGGCTTCTCCCACCGCATGTACTACTATTTTGCCTCAACCAATGCTATTTACAATGCACTAATTCAATGCAATATTTCATCAGTTAATGAAACTGTTTCATATACTTGAGTATTACAGTCAAACGTCTAAGTTTTTATTTACATTTTCATTCTAAATTTCTTTTACCCTGTTTTGTAATCATGGTCATTGGTTATTATATGTAATGTGTTTATGAGGATAAAGAATGTTTTTTAACACTTTTAAAAACTGAACTCCCAAATCTATGGCCATTCAGGTAGGATATGAAGGGATCCAAATATAATGAATCTTCTTTAGACTTTACTTTAATTTAAACTACTTTTTCAATCCCAAATGGGCAGTAGCCATCACTTACACTTACACTGCACCAAATAATAATAATAATAATAATAAATTATTTTCACATGGCCTAGCCATAACTTCCAAAAATAATAATTAAAAAAAAATCACACGACTGAAGCCTAACATCAAAATTTAAAGTATTTACTAACATTATCATTCTATTATATTTTCAAATTTTTTTCTTTCTTTGAGTCAATAGTCATTATATTATTATTGCAATTTTTTTGTTAGCTACCTACCATAATTTTACCTGGTGCATGTGTGGACAGGAGGGTTTGGATGTGCCCCTAAGGATTAGTTCTTGGCTATCCGGAGTCAAGTGTCTCTCGGGCTTAGGGCCAAAGGCTCTTGGATTGGGCTAGGTAAAAGATACCCTAGGTTACAAAAAATAAATAAATATTGCAAAGTACATATAAAGAAGGGTATCTTTCTATATGGTCCCATAGCCCTTTAGATATTTGAAATCATTTCAAATCATCCAAACATGCAATTATATATTGTCCTATAACTAATAGACATGGAAATAAATTAAAAAAAAACATGAAATTTACCTTAATGTTGGTAAGAAGGAAGTTGCTGATTGCTGGTTGTGGGGAATCTATATCTCTAAGGGAATGTGGTCTCCCTTCGTTTAACCATAGGCCTCTAAAGTTTCATCCCTCAATTCATAGCATACATGAAGACACAATATCTCCTTTATCTCCACCCTCCTCTCTCTCCACTCTCCACTCTCACCAAGTAACCCACATAACTTCCTCCAAAAAAAAAAAAAAAAAAAAAAGAAACCCAATACGTCTCTATGATCAAACGCTGGGTGGTGGGCCAAACAGGGCCCACCTTGCACGGCTCCACCATATAATGGATCACCCTTGGGTCCTCCTTCGGATCCACGGATCAGATGGGTCATCGGGTGGCCCACCTGGGTCTCAGTATTAAAGCAAGAAAATCAAGCCCTCACCAAATCCTCCCAACCAAACACCCTAGAATAATCAAAATCAAACACCCAAATAAATTCAAAACACTATGAACGGGAATGTGAAATTATGAATTGAGTGGTGGTCGGACCAGATCGGCGATCGGATCAACCAGTGGGTCCCAAAAAAAATTCTAACTTCTTAACTGCTTCCTAAAATACGTCCTCTCCCTCTTTCTAATTAGACGTTGAATGGTGGGCCAAACAGAGTTGCCCACCTCGCACGGGTCCACTACCTACTGGGTCGCCCGTGGGTCCTCCTTTGGATCTAAGGATCAGATGGGTTATCGGGTGGCACACCTGGGTCTCGGTCATGGTTTTAAAAACCGGCCGATACCGGTTCATATCGGCCGATATGAATCGGTATCGGCCGATACCGAGCCGATATCTCGCTGAGATATCGGTCTCAGGTTAAATTCACCATCATCTCGGCCGAGATGATGTTCATATCGGATTTTTTTTATATCTCGGCCGATATATCGGTCCATCTCAGTCAAAATATCGGCCAAGATGGAATAATGGAAAAAAACCCTAAATTTTTCATTTTTTTCCTCATTCTTCATCTCCACTCATCTCCTTAGAGCAACCCATCCTCCTTAGCTGATTTTCTTGCATATTTCCAACACTATTTCTTGAAAAAAGTCATTTTATTTTGGTAAGAAAATCAACATACTCCCTTATTTTAACTATTATGTATTCTTTAACAATCCATACCGAATAAATGATGATGATGATGATGATATCGAGTGTGGGCGACACTCCACTTGGAATTTGGCTGTCATGCTCATCAATCTCTATCTCTCTAGTCTGCCCTAATTTCAGGTAAACCATAAACCTTTTGATGTCCAAGTGCTTTTTTATTGATTTATCTCACTATCATGTTTCAGATTTTAATATTTTATCTTCATGGTCTTGGATTTCACAACTTATTTTGATAATTGATTTAGTATTAAATGATACTTGATATGTTATCTTTATTTTCTTAGATTTTACACTAATAAATTGATCATGAGCATCAATAATGATTATATTATATGAAATACTGGAAAAGACGACGAACTGCGACATAGACATGACTCATAAATTAAGGTGACCGAGATTTTGATTTATTATTGTTACTAATGGAAAAAAATATTGTTTTCCAGCATTTTCTAATATTCTGGATTTTTTGGATATTTTTGCGAGTTTTTTTTTATTAAAAAAAAAAATTCACACCGCGATGACCGCGACGGACCGATATCCGCGACCGATACCGATATCATATCGGTTTTTCGGCCCGACCGATACCGCGACCGAGACCGAGATTTTAAACCATTATCAACGCAAGAAAATCCAGCCCTCACCGAATCCTCCTAACTAAAGACTCTGGAATAATCAAAATCAAACACCTAAATAAATTTAAATCCCCCTAAATAAACAACTTGGATCCTCGACCAAATCGGCGATCGGATCAACCAGTGGGTCCCACAACAATCTACTGCAAAACTGATTTTGTTCCAAAAACAAGTAATCTCCATCTCTCTGATCAGATGCTGGATGGTGGGCCATGCATGGGTCCACCACCTACTGGGTTGCCCGTGGGTTCTCGTTTGAATCCACGGATCAGATGGGTTATCAAGTGGCCCACTTGGGTCCCGGTATCAACGCAAGAAAATCAAGCTCTCACTGAATCCTCCCAACCAAACATCCTGAAATAATTAGAACAAAACACCCAAATAAATTCAAATCCCCCTAAACAAACAACTTGGATCCTCGACCAGATCGGCGATCAGATCAACCAGTGGGTCCCACAACAATCTGCTGCAAAACTGATTTTATTCCTAAAACAAGTAATCTCCATCTCTCTGATCAGACGCTGGATGGTGGGCCATACACGGGTCCATCACCTATTGGGTCGCCCGTGGGTCCTCGTTCAAATCCAAAGATCAGATGGATCATCGGGTAGCCCACCTGGGTCCCGGTATCAACGCAAGAAAATCAAGATAGATGTGGTGGGCTGAAACACAGACTAAAAGTGATGTGGTGGGCTGAAACACAGACTAAAAGTAATGCATGTATGCAATTTTGATTATGAACCAAACACATTTTTTGATTATGAATATTAAAATATAAGTTGATTTAATTATTAAAACAATTAATTATGAATATACCTGTGAGATAAAAATTGAAATTAATTGATTATGAATACAATGAAGAACACTATTTCAATTAAAGTTGAAATTAATCACAATTTTTGAATTTTTGATTATGAATATTTTTCTCAGAATATTAAACACCCCATGCTATTCTGTTTAGATTGGTCCGTGCAAAGCACATGGTGTTGCTAGTGTTGGTAATGTATAAGTGGTCCCTAGATGATTAACAGTGAAATTAAGAGGAACAACCAGTTGAGGAGGAAGAAAGTAGAAACGATAAAGTACAAATGTAAAGTAAAAAAGATATGGGAAGGAGAAAGGGTGTAGGTAATTGTTTGATTGCAGCTGGGTGAACTGCTTGCTTTAGATGGCTTAGAGGAGGGGGAGGATAGTGGTTAACTGTTGTCCCATGTGCTTAAGAGATGAGTCGGTGGAACACCTAATGGTGAACTGTCATTCTGCTCAGCTTATTAATTTAGTACTCGGTGGTAAATTGGTTTGATTGCAGTTGGGTGTTCCCAAAGTCCCTCCCAGAGCTCTTCCAGGCCTGGAAGACTCTAATTGGGGCCCCATAAGGAAATGAATTGCGAAGACTGTCCTTTCTTTCCGTTCTTTGGAGAAATTTGGAAAGAAAGGAATTCAAGATGCTTTGAAAGGGTTGCTACCAATGACAACTATTTGGCGAAGAAAACCAAACTCTTAGTTGCACTTTGGGTGTCCATCAGTCCACCCTTTAAAGGATACTCTATAGAGCATATTATGTTGCACTGGAAGGAGTTGGCCTTTTCATTTGCAAGGTTAGTTTCCGTTAGGGGCCTTCTCTTGTATCTTTCAGGGGTTTTGTTTTCTTTTAGCTTGTCGGTATATCTCTCTTGTACTGCTTGCTTAAGATAATGAAAGTAACTATTCAAAAAAGAAAAAGAAAAGAAAAGAAAAGAAAAGAAAGGGTGTAGGTAATTACAATTTTGTAATTATGCATGAAAGGGGGAAAAACTGAGACAAAACATCATTCTACACTCAAACCTAGTAGTGGTAGCCCATTCTCATGAGGCCGGTGGATCTTGGAGATATGAAAGGTATTAAAATGAAAAGGCAAGGATGACACCACATGGACTTGAGAGTAGGGCTGTCAATCATGTCGTGTTAACGAATTCAGGTTACAGGTTAACGAATTCGTATTAAAATCACCTCAACCCGTACATAACGGGTAAAAAAAACCCAACCCGAATAGGACCCTTTAATTTAATGGGTTACACGACCCAACCAGTTAACCCGTTAAGTAATTAAGTCATTTAAAAAAAAAACTCCATACAAAAATATATATAAGGAGAAAAATATATAAACCACATGAAACTATAAGTGAGAATCTCAAGTGAATCCCACCTAAAACCCCACTATAAAATAATAATTTTCAATTTTTTCTTCACAAATATAAATTAATTCCTGCTACACTTAGGGACTAAAAAAACTTTAACGGGTTAAGCAGGTTGTTAATGAGTTACTGGTTTAATTCATACACGACCCGTTAAATTAACGTGTTAACGGGTTTGACTAGTTAACGACCGGAACCTATTAAGAGCCCACCCGAACCTGTTAATATCGTGTGGGTTCGTGTTGTGTTAACGGGTCGTGTGGCATTTTGACAGCCCTACTTGAGAGCTGCTAATGCCCCAACCTAAACTTCTCTGATCACATACCTTCTCTCTACACACCCCAAATAAGTAAAAAAAATTCCCAAGATTTCTCTTCACACACCCATTTTCTCTCAAAATACCCAAACCCCTCCACCCTCAATTACTCAGTTCACTCCCCTTCTTCCCCCCCTCACTTTCATAAGACCTTCTCTCCCTCTCCCTCTTTCTCTCTCCCCTCCCTCTCCCTGTCTGCCGCCCTCCACCTCTCATAGGAGCATCTTCATAAATGTATATACATATGGAAAATATTCATGCGCATCCATCTCTCACCATTTATGGTGATAGGAAACTTAGTGGGGCCGACTTTATGATACATTCGAACCATCTACATACATGGGACCTCCTTTAGAACACTAGATCCATCAAGTTTTTTCTCACATATCCAAATGGATTAGATTGTTGGATCGAAGGTCGAATTCTTTTTCTTTAATATAAAGTCGTTAAATTCGTGGGCCACAGATGAAGGGGTTAAAGGCATGAGATTGACCCCAAACTTGATATTGGGCCCATCCAAGATGTCTCTTTCCATCCCCCTCAAGTCCCTACATGGGCCCCATTTTGTTTGTCCCTCACATATAGGGAATGATGCACATGAATATCCCCCATATATAAGAAACACTACATTAGTGTTCCAAATTGAATATTACCTTTACTGTGAAAAATAAAATTCTTTTCACGAATAAAAATATGGCATTAGGGCTTTCACCTTCCTTGTATTAGAGCAGGAAGAGGTTGAAACAAAATAAATTGATTTTAGAACTTTTGATTCCTTGCAAAACTTTTGTAGTTATGATTAATGAACAGGAAGAGGTTTCACCTTTGCCGCAGCAAACAACAGTAAGTCGAGTTTCTTGCTCAGATGTTGCCTCCAACCAATTATACAACTTCTGCTAAATAATTCCTCCAAAGAAGGAAGGAGAAAGGAGAGAGAACCTATTCCGAACATTGTCTCCTTGTCTCTCAAATTTTAGTTGCCGTGAAGTATTCCAAATTCTGGAATTCCAAGTACTTTCTTTCGAGATTAACACCTAGGGCCTGTTTGTTTGCAAATCAAGGTCAAATGAGCTTAACGAAGGACTTTTAAAGAGATGAGGGACGAAGAATATAAGGTGAATATGGAAGGAAATAAGGTAGAGATATAGATGAGATCTTGACTTTCCTATGTGTCAAACTACTAGAGTGATAGTTGGATATTAATTCTCATCTTTCTTTGATTTAATTTCCATTAAAGTGGATGTTATTTGATGGGCATTTTTTGGATGTTCGCCTTTGTTTTTTCAGTTTGAGTTACTTATGCAAGAATTGGGCAATTCTTATGTATTCTAATGCAAACAAACAAGCCTTAGAGGAATTCCATTGAAAGAAATTAGGGGAATAGGGATTTAAGGGTTTAGAAATTCTCTCCGCATGGATTTCTTGAATTCTTGCAATCAAGCAGCACCAAAGTCATTTTTCTCCGAAGCTCCCTCCACCTCAAGCCTAGAGCACTTGAATTCCTTCAAATAGTGGTCCATGTTTTTCGGTGATGTAGACCGTCAAATGCAGATCATTTGATTTGGTTGATCAGCCCCATGTAAATTAGATGCTCCATTTGTCAAAATATTTTCCTTCAGCCAAAAATTTTCCCCATAGGAAAATACAAGCATCGAAATGTTAAAGAGGCAGGCAAGGGCCTGACATAAAATGGGATTCCCCTGAATTAAAGGCGCTCATAAAACGATTGCATGCGGACGACGTTTGCAGGAGAAAACTGTAATATCTTGATCCTACCCTAATCATGTTTAGCGTCATATTAATCTTAATTAGATGCCTAATGTATGTTTTGAATGTATTTGGGCTTGATTAGGTAGATTAGAATGGGGTTTAACCATTGACTAGGTAGCATTATGACTATTGGGTATTTTGGGTTTATTAAGTCCCCGCATGTGTGTTTTTTTATTTTTCCAAGGATTTTGGGTGCATCTCATAGTTCATGAGTCATTTTTCAATTTCTATATTTTGACCCAACTCATTTGAGCTCATTTAGACCAATTTAGAAGTCAAAAGCCCTATATTATAAATCTTCATTATGTTTTTGGACTTTCCTTCAAATACTAGAACTTCATGGTATAAAGGGCTAGCTAAAACCCTAAACCCCATCTCTTTCATTTCATTCCATCTCCATTAACGAAAGGCACCTAGGGCCCCATTTCCTACTCATTCTTCATCATTTTCCTTGCTACCAAACACCAAATAGAGTTTTGAAATCACTCATTATTATTCAAAGCAATGATTAAAGGTTTTTAGTAGTGAATACTTATTTATTTTGTAGTTCTTTCTTCAATTTTCACCATTGTAGGAGCTTAGTTGAGGTTCCATTTTAGGGTTTTTTGCTTAGAGCTTGGTATTCAGTGGGTATAGCTTGGATTTCTATAAATTTGTATTGCAAGCACCTAAGGCAAGTAAACATTTATAAAATATGTATGTTTTTATTTATTTATGATTCTCGTAATGGATCTCATGTTAGATTATCCAATTTCAGCTCATGTTGTCCATTGTTCTAATTTGATTTAAATTTGTAAATGGGTGTAGTAATAACTTGATATTTCTTTTGGGTTTTATTTTAATTGGGAATGTGTTTGACAGTTTGGAGTGGGTATTGGAGACTCCTCTTGTGCATATGAAATGTGTTTGAAAGGTTGTGAGAGGTTGGAGAAGGAGCCTACTCCAAAGATAGAGTTTCAAGCATAGAATTCGTGGTTTATGCCAAATTTCAGGTCATAAATTCAGTAAAAAATTTGGCCAACCGAATTTGGGCAGATTCTTCACCGAATTTACAAATTTTCGAAAGGCTATAACTTTTGATCCGTATGTCCAATTTTGGAGTTCTACATATCGCTGGAAAGCTCTTGGAATGTAGAATTCATTGGTTCATACAATTTTATGATCAGAGGTTAGGAAAGTTGGGGTATATTTAAACTAATGAATTTAACCCCATAACTTATGCTACTTACATCGTACCTAGGTAAACCAAGTGTGGTTATGTTGGAATAAACTTAATAGGATTTTAAGGTGGTTATGGACCTAGTTTTGGACCTTAGTATTGAATCCTTGAATCTTAATTTAAGCCCAATGGATTTCTAATGTTAGAGGGTGTTGTTTGAGCACACGTACACTCTCATGGAAACTCGTTCTCAGCCTTCTTTTACCTCGAACCAAATGTGTTATCTTAAGGTATTTGGCGTCCCAAATTATGTAACGCCAAGGGTTTTTTTATAGCCCAATGATGTCGGAAACCTTAAGCCTACACATTGTTAAACGGTGAAGCCCACAAGTATTCCAAAATCTTAGGATTGACTCATCATGCATTATTGATTCCGTATATAATCCTTATGCATGCATTTCATTTCCATTTCTAGTGCTCTTGCATGATATGTACATGCTATCTCGTGTCTATTTGCTTAGCTCATGTGCCCTTGTTGTTTTACGTCATATGTTTCCTTTTGCATTATGTATTTATGTATGTTCATATGATATGTCATGTTACGCACTTATGATTATCGTCATGTACTTGTCCATGTTTACATTTATATATGTTTATGCTCACGCTATGTCACACCATGATATTTGATGTACACTTTATCCCTTGAGTCAGCACCACTTAGCTTCGACCTTGGTCCAGTAGGATCGGCTGAGTGCATGTTTAGTTAATTTTCATGGACCTCTGCAGATGGTATTTCTATGGGGGGTTGACTGGTACCTCAGGTCCACGATGGAGTATTCGGGCCCTATGCCTTGTAGTGGTACCTCATGTTTATGTTATGTTATGCCATGCTCTCATGTGACTATGTTTACATGTTTATGTGGGAGAATATAGCTCATGTGGTTTTGCCATCTAATTATGATATGTATGTCTATGCACTTGTCATCTTTGATTCCTTACGTCAACGTCAACGCCATTGCCCATGAGACTCCTCAACAGCTAGCAGAGTGGGCCTCAGAGGATGTCTTTTAGACATCTATGTGTTGAGTGTACATGCGTCATCATTTCCCTTGACCATGGCATGGATTGTGATGCAGCGAGCATTAGTGGATGACTCCTAATTCACAGCCTTCCATGAAACCTGTTGATCATTCTCAAAGAATAATACCAGGAATGATGGGCATCTACTGTTTTGTTGATCTCTACGAATACCAAAATAATAAGAAAAGAGAAAATTCTCCAAAATACACCTTCAATATTATTCAAGAACTATCTTGCATTCTGGCTTACAATCAAATATATAGGGAATTAACCCTAGATCTCATAGAACACGAAATCTAAATTTGCCAAAAATGGCAAAATCCAACTGAACATAGAAACTACTAATAATGAGTGCTGGAGTGAAGGCAGAATCAACGGGATGTTATTCTTAATTCTAAAACTTGAATTATTTCAAAAACAAGAAATTGTCAAAAATGGAAAATGCCCTTTTTCGGGGCCTAAACGATGGAATTCGGCCTTAAAACAAAAAGTCCATTGCATAGGAATGGATTTTGAAGATCTCATCGTTTCCTTTCCAGAATGGGGTCTCATTCGCTATTCCGACTCCAGGACCCTAATTTCGCCGTTTGGGCGCTGCACGGTGTGCCTTATTTTGATCCATTGCATCCATGTATTCATCTGCTTTGATCTGCACTACATCATCCCCACCAGATGGGAGAGAATTCGTCCTCGAATTCACGACCTCATCTTCTGAACTGTCACCATGATATGGCAGAAGGTATTTGACGTTGAAAACATTTGAAGTGTGAATATGACTTGGGAGCTTTAATATGTAAGCATTGGGATTAATCTTTGCTATGATCTCCAGCGGACCAATTTTTCTTGCTGCCAATTTATTATACTCCCCCACAGAAAATCGATTTTTTTTCAAAATGGCCCAAACAAAATCTCCAACCTCAAATTCAATAAGGCGTCGTTTCTTATCAGCAGCATGTTTGTACTTGGCAGTGACCTCCAATAGATTCTGTTGTGTGGCTTTGTGAACCTCCTGAATCATAGCAATTAAATCTTTAGCCTTCTTAGGAACACGCTGTAAATAAGGAACTAGAGCCAAATCAAGTGGAGATCTCGGGTTGTAATCGTAGATGACATAAAAGGGACTGAACCCGTGCTACGATTGACAGAACGATTGTAGGCGAACTCAGCTTGATACAATTTCTAATCCCGTGATTTCAGATGATCGCCCACCAAGCTACGTAGTAAATTACCCAAAGAACGATTGACAACCTCTGTCTGCCCATTAGTATGAGGATGATACGCACTGCTTAAATCTAGCTTGGTGTTAGTAAGACGCCACAAACTGCGCCAGAAATGGCTAAGGAATCGGGTGTCCCTATCAGAAACAATAGACGTTGGTAGTCCATGAAGTCGGTATATTTCCGGAAAATATAACTGTGCCACATTGATTGCGTCTGTCGTCTTCTTGCATGCAATGAAATGCGCCATCTTTGAAAACCTGTCTACTACCACATAAATGAAATCCATACCATGCTGTGTTCAAGGCAGTCCCAAAACAAAGTCCATACTCACATCGGTCCATGGTTGGCTCGGCACAGGTAACGGCATATACAACCCAGCATTTGTTGCTGTGCCCTTAGAAATTTGGCAGATGTGACAGCCCTCCACGAATTTAGTAATTTCCTTCCGCATAGATGGTCAAAAATAGGAACTCATTACTGATTGCAATGTTTTATCACGCCCCACGTGACCCTCATCATGTAGCTCCTTGATGATCTTCGAGCGGAGACTAGACTCAGGGACACATAGTTGATTTCCTTTCAATAAAAAACCATCATGCATCATAAAATCAGATCGGTTGCCTGCCTTAAGATCACTCACAATAGGCGCAAAGTAGGGGTCAGTGGACAATAGGTCACGAAATGACTCAAAACCAAGTACCTTGGTGCATATAGTTGTAAGTAGAGAAGCACGCCGACTAAGTGCATCAGCTACTCTGTTCAGTGCTCCAGATTTATGTTTGATGACAAATGTGAACTGCTGTAAATAAGCTGCCCACCCAGCTTTTTTGGGTAGTAGCACGATCTTCACATTATTAAACATGAAGTTATAGGTATTACTTCGTCCATCATGTGAGACACTTCTGTCATATTGCCATGGTCTCCCCAACAAAATATGACATGCATCCATGCAAACTACATCACACCAGATTGTATCTTTATAATTAGAACCAATCGAAACATGAACTAAATAGCGTTTGGAGACTGTTACCTCATTCCCTTTCTTTAACCATGACAGTTTGTAGGGATGTGGATGTTCTTCAGTTGGTAACCCCAACTTGTTGACAGCATCTTCCACAATCACATCTCACAACTGCCTGCATCAATAACGAAGCGGCATACCTTTCCACCAGTGGTATAGGTGGGTTGGAAGATATTGTTGTGAAGCCACCCGTCGCCATCCACTCCTTGGGGCGTGAGACAAGCTCTTCGTACCACAAGCAGTGGTCCGTCATCACCCCCAACCTGTTCCTCCGGTGGGTTACCACTCTCCATCATATCATGCTCAGATTGCTCAGGCTGATCAAACAAAACACCATCACAGTCCACGAACAAACCTTTAACAACACGATCACCTTTTTGACAATCTGCCACTCGATACCCAGATTCTCCACACTTAAAACAGCGTGGTCCACCACCCGTGGCAGGAGTTCTATTGGACTGTCCTTCGATCTGTGGTTTTCTAGCACCACCCGGTTGGTTGGAAATCCTAGTGGGGATAGACGGGTTCTGATTACCGCTTCCACCACCAACCCACGCAAAACTGCTAGTCCTACGATTGAATTGTCTCTCCAACTGTATGGCCCTCTGATATGCTTCTGAAATATTCAACGGGTCGAATAGGTTAAGTGTATCCTGAAACCGAGGTCGCACCCCTCCAATATACCAGGATACCGGTTGCTCTTCCGTCTCAACTAGATCATTACGAGCGACCAACTACTAAAATTCTATAGTATATTCATCAATCATTTTACTGCCCTGTCGTAAGTTCTGCAATTATTGGTATAGCGTCCTCGTATAGTTGTGGGGTAGGAATGCCATATGAAGATGTTTCTTCAGCTTTTCCCACGAATCAATCTTCCATTTTCCCTGTCGAGCACGCGTTAACTTAGATTGTTGCCACCACGCAGGAGCCCTTCCCAGAAATTTGGTTGCCACTAAGGGAACCCGTTTATTTTCGGGCACCTCTTTGAAATCTAGGACCTCCTCTAGAGCATAGATCCAGTCCAGAAATTCCTCTGGTTGTACGCTCCCTTGAAACTCTGGTATGTCAATCTTTAGTCCAGCGTCCCACCGTGATTGTGATTCACGGTTATCCCTAGGGTTCTCCATCATGGGTCCCTTTCCTCCCCAGGCATGACTAGCAAAGGGGTTGTCGAACTCGTCCGCAACTTCCCCCTCTTCCATAGAGTGTAGAGATGGAGATCGATCCCTCCGTCAAAAGTCCCTAGCTGCCAATGCAGTGACCTGGGCAGTCAACTCCTCGATCTGTCGTGTTAATCGGATTATGTCATCACTTTCGAACACATCGTTGATGTGTGCGTTTCGACCACTAGTAGCACGTCTAGGTGGCATGATTACAAGAACGAAACCTGACGTTCTGATACCAACTGATGCAGTGAACGTTAGTGGATGACTCCCGATTCACAACCTTCCATGAAACCTGTTGATCATTCTCAAAGAATAATACCAGGAATGATGGGCATTTACTATTTTGTTGATCTCTACGAATACCAAAACAATAGGAAAATAGAAAACTCTCCGAAATAAACCTTCAATATTATTCAAGAACTATCTTGCATTTTGGCTTACAATCAAATATATAGGGAGTTAACCCTAGATCTCACAGAACACAAAATCTAAATTTGCCAAAAATGGAAAAATCCAACTGAACATAGAAACTACTAATAATGAGTGCTGGAGGGAAGGCAGAATCGACGGGATGTTATTCTGAATTCTAAAACTTGAATTATTCAAAAAACAAGAAATTGTCAAAAATGGAAAATGCCCTTTTTCGGGGCCTAAACGATGGAATTCGGCCTTAAAGAAAAAAGTCCATTGCATAGGAATGGATTTTGAAGATCTCGCCGTTTCCTTTCCAAAATGGGGTCTCATTCGCTATTCCGACTCCAGGACCCTAATTTTGCCGTTTGGGCGTTGCACGGTGTGCCTTATTTCGATCCAATGAGTCCATGTATTCATTTGCTTCGATTTGCACTACAACAGATTGCCATATACTTAGACTTGATTTAGACTTTTATTTGGGATTATAAACCTAATTAATACTTGCTTCTGCTATACTTTAGAATTTCTTTCTTACTTTTTAACTTTGAAACTTAAACTCTTAACTATGCTCTTTTATCATGATCACATATTTTATATATATATATATATATATATATATGGATAAGTTATGATTGAACTATACAAGTTAAAGAACTTTTTTTTTTTTTATCTCACACGGGATATCCTGTGGGAAAACCCATTTGTGGAATTTATGTTGGTTTGAATTTCCACGCGGGCGTACGTCATACTTCGAGATGAGCTTAATCTTGGGCTCGGGGCATGACATAAAACTCTCCCTTCCTTCCTCCAACTGCTCTTCTCCCATTCTTAAAATATCTGTTATGTATAGGCCTGTCAATGGGAAAGGCCGGGCCTGGGCATGGGTTGTCCAATCTCATCCCAAATATTGGACATGCCTGCCGGGGGTTGTTCAATCCGGGTACTAAATTGAGTGGGCCTATGTCAAATCCCATCCCATGCGAGCTTGGGCCGGGCCTGGGCTTTAGCACGATGTTGATCATAAGGTTTTGTAGATGTATTGACTTGACCTCTGGTGTGAAACATGACAGAGCTCACCATTGAAGAACTACGAATTTGTTCCCTTGAAATTTTGCGTAGAAAATGCCATCTAAGCAAGTGGTTTTAGTATAGAGGACGCAAATATGTAATAGTTTTATTGAGTCAGACCACTTGTTGCTGGGGCATGAAAGAGCATAATTTGTGAAATTGGGTTGCATCTTGGTACATTGAAAAAATTGAAGCTAGAAACCTAGAAAAAATTTGATGTTAGTGTAAATACCTAAGTAGCTATGGGTTGCTCAAGATTTAGTGGAAAGGACTAGAGCTAATTGTGAAAAAAGAAGAAGAAGAAGAATCTTATGGATTTGCATTTTATTTGGAATTAGAAAGGTGAGTGGGGGATGCAGGTTTTAGAACTGAGAATATGAGGACTTTACTATTTCATTCTTACCTTAACCAATAATGTAATGAGTAACAAATAATGTAATGACTAAAAGACCAAAATGGTATCACGGCAAAGATACTATTTTAAGGGCCTCAATAGAAATTAATAGAAGCAAAAAATACAATTCATATTCACTGAAATATCAAAAGAAATAGTAAAAAAATTGTAAAATTAGCTTGGATCGAGCCTGGCCGGGTTTGATTGGGCTTCGCTTCCTTTGTCTAGTCTCAGTTCCATTTTGGCCGTGCTTTAAAATTATTACCCAAGCTAGGCTAATTTTTTTTTTAAAGCCCTATATTTTTAGGCTTAGGCCGGGCCGGGTACCCATATCAACGGGCTAAATTTACGGGCCTAATCATGTACCTACCCAACTGCACCCAGGATTTTTCTTTGCTCCTCTGTCTCTCATTGTCCTCCTCATCTCCATGGCCTCCTCTCGCCGTCCCGCCGCTTCATATATATTGCACAACAGAACATAGTAACCTCCTTCATCTGGCTTCAATTCAAGCAGCTTCTCAACCACCCGTTCGCCCATGTCCACATCGCCATGAATCCTACAAGCACCAAGCAATGCTCCCCACACCATGTCATTACTTGGAACTGGCATATGCATGATCAATTCATACGCCTCCTCAAGCTGCCCTGCTCGCCCCAACATGTCCACCATGCAACCATAATGCTCGACACCCGCCTCGATCTTGTAATCCTTCTCCATGCTCTCCAACAATATCCTCCCCTCCTCAACCAAACCTTTGTGCGCACAAGCACTCATTGCAGCAAGGAAAGTCACACCATCCGGTCTCAGCCCCACACCTCTAGTCATCGCCCGAAACATCCCAAGAGCTTCTTCAGCCGTCCCATGCATGCCGCAAGCCGAAATCATTGAGTTCCAAGAGATCAAGCTCTTCCTCGGCATTCCATCAAATACTTCCCACGCCTTCTCCATGCACCCACATTTGGAGTACATGTCAATCAGCGCATTGCAGAGCGACACCATCCACGCAAACCCGCTCTCTTTGATGTAGCGGTGCACGCTCATCCCAGCTTCCAAATCACCAATGCTGGTGCAGGCCGAGATGACACTGACCATCGTGACCTCGTCCGGCTGCACTCGATCTGTCTGCATCTCCCAGAACAATTCAAGCGCCTCTGTAGAGCGCCCCACCCGGGCATACCCAGAGATCACCGCGGTCCACGAAACCACATCCCTCTCAGGCATTTGATCAAACACCCACCTCGCATTATCCATTTCGCGGGCCTTCACGTGGGCAACCACTAACCCGGACCACGACACCACATCAGGCGCTCGCATTTCATCAAACACCTTGCGTGCGTTGCCAGAAACTCCCCTTGCAGCATACAAATGAATCAGAGCGTTCTGCACGTAGATATGGCTACAAAACCCAAATTTCAAAACATGCCCATGAATCTCCTCTCCTTGAGATGGAGACCCAAGGTCTATGGGCATCTGTGCGCGAGCCTTGAGAAGGAAAGTAAAGGTGAATTCGTCAGATGGGACGGAACTAACCCTCATTTGTTTGAAGATTGAGATGGATTGGGAGAGGGTTTGGCTGTTCTTGGCGTGGCCGCGGATGATGGTGTTGTAGAAGAAGGTGTTTGGTTGGTGCATGTGAGAGAAGAGATTGTGTGCGTAATGGAGGTCTCCAGATGGAGAAACAGCTGCGAAACGAAGCATCTTGGCGATGATGAGGTTGCAGAAGTGGAGATTGTGTCTGAGGACTCGAGCGTGGATTCGTTTGAGCTCGCGCATGGTGGTGCAGGTCTGCGAGAGAGAGACGAGAAGAGGGACGAGGTTGGTGTTGTCGAACGCCATGACTGCATTGCTTGCTGGAGGGGTGCGAGAGAAGAGAACATGGAAGATTTAGTGGTTCTGGAGGCCTAGGTTTGGTGATTTTTGATTGAGGGATTTCGTCGAGCAGATGGTGTTCGTGTTATGGATGGTCGAGTTAAGGAGATTCGGTCCATTCGGTTGTATGACTTGATCTAGCAGTTGATTGGGGAATTTGTTCGAACATCTGGTGTTCGTCTTGATACAGATACCAGTCGATTGGAGAAGGTCAACTGCATGGATTGAGGGTTGGGTTATAAAGGTGGGCCTCATAGACTGCATTGATTATCTGGATTTTATTTGGGTTTCTGTGGCCTTCTGTTGGGTTTTTTTATTTCTAGTTTTTGGGTTTTGGAACCTTATCTTTACACTTGGATTCCATGTTTTGATTCTTCAGTTTTGTTGCTTCCATTTGAGTTTTTGCTTTCAGGCTTTGGGACTTTTTGTTTGGGAAAATTGTGTATCCATTCTCATTAATGTGAACATTAGTTCTCACCATTTGCATTGGGTGCTAGAATCTTGAGGTTTCATTTCTTTCTTATTTGTGGTAATATTCTGTGAATTTGTTCTATTTTCTGATTTTTTTACCCTCCTTGATTGTGCTGTGTATGATCTTCTATTTGTGATTGTTCTTGCACATTTTGGGGCCCATTATATAATATGAAGCAAATAGGATTAAATTGTGGAATCAGACAATTGCATCCAATCGATTTTGACCCTGTAGTTAATTGGTTTTGGCCATCCCTTTATTCAGTAATTCGCTTTGACCATCCCAACAACTCCCCATGGGACCGTTTCCACTACTATTTCTCATTAGTTTCTGCTTCTCATTGATTTATTTTTACTCCATGCCTTTAATTCAAATGCTTCTGAAACTGCCATAACAATACGCTTCCCCAACTCATAGTCTCCTCACACGTTCTGCAACTTCTCTATCTTATACTACAGGTCAATATTGCGCTAGATGCTGATATAATTTTGTTTTACACTTTGCGGGTTGTTCGTGATCTTCTTTCTGTACTGAAATTGCATTCATGTAAGTCCAAATGGCAAATGATTTGCTATCTGATTGTAGGTAAGATGTTGCGTAGTTTTCTTTTTTTAAGATTTTGGGTACTTTGCTTCATCCTAAACTGTGTTTTTTCTGTAATTTTTCTCTTTTTTATTGTTATTTCCAAAACGGTTCATTCCCATTTCACAGCCTCTTCATCTCTATACCCTCCTTTCTTTCTCTCCTCTTCATCTTTGTACCCCACTCTTAACTTTTTTCCTCTTCATGCAAATGTGCAGACAAATGATACTAAACTTGACTTCTCCCTCCTACATTGGAACCCTCTTCCTAAATCGAGCTAAAGAGAAATAGATGGAGGTCTATAGTGGCAGTGCAACTGGGCCAATGTTTCAATCATTGAGAGGCCCTTCTGTACCTTGTCCTCAAATCTGGTTTCCAAAAATGGAAATACAGGTAAGATCTCACCCTCTCTCTCAGATTGATATTTATTATATGATTCATCTTGTGAAAATGCTGAGGTTTGTATAGATCTTCTCTGTTTATTGATCTCTTTTTGTGAATAAGGGATTTTTACACAAAGGATTGTACAAATCTCTCAATTACAATCGATCTCACAAATCATTTCCCTTTCCTTCATGTACCTTAATGTGAAAATAGGAATTTGTATTTGGTTGTTGGGGTTAAGTTCTTTTTATTATCATTCTAAATCATGGTGACTTTTGGACTTTTGAAACCCACATAGAACTGTGGAATTGAGCAGTACAGGTTTAAGAAATTGCATTGTAGTCATGAGAGAAGTTCTGTATGCTATGGATCCTCACCATCATGTCAGCTAAATTCTCACCAATATATTTTTGTCCTTGAATGCAATGGATCCTCACATCCTCAGGTATTGACTTAGCTAAATATGCATCATTACTATTTTGCCTTTTTCAGATGAATGAATAGAATAAGTTCCCTACATGTCATATGTTTTTAGTGTTATTAAAGAATCAGAGATGATGGTGGAAGTAGGTGTTAACATTGAGTCATTACCAAAGTTTTTCTTATCTTATATTTATATTTTATAGTTGGATAGTGTTATACTAATTAAAGAACAAAAAAAAGTGGTGCAAAAAGATATTAAAATTGAATGATGGCAAACTAATCCGAATGTTCTTTTGAAATAGGCGAAGCCATCAGTTGAATTTCTTTGCCCCTACATTTTTTTTTATCAATAGTGATACCAGTAGATCCCTGCAATGCTGAGCACATGACTTATGTTGATCTTTATTAAAATGACTCTATTGATTTCTGAGCATCCGTAATTCTGGTATGGAACTTTGCATTCCTTACCCTTCGTGATTTTTGCACAGTTAGGTTGGTACCCTGAAAATGATTCTGACGTATAAAAGTTGGTGTTCGCGAGAACAAAAGTTGACTTGATGGAGATTGCAACTAATATTTGAGTTAGTATCTAATTAATATATGGACTATTGATAGCTTTGGAGTTTTACTAATTTAGCAATCTATTACACATTCAATATTTATCTTTGGACCATGTGCTCTGTTATGCTAATGAGCAAAAGAGTTTTTTATAATTATTGATTAGGGCAAAAGATAAATATATATTTGAAAAGATAAAATTTTCATATATGATCAACTTGACTAAGCTTAACCAGTGGTCCTAACTTTATTACAAAACACTTTGCTGGTCTTAATTTGAGGCAAAAAAGAAAAAGAAAAAGAACTTATCCATATATTATCCACATCACTAAGCTGTGTAAGTAGTGCTCTCTGTATATTTTTTTTTCAACCCTTAGCTGTTATTAACTAGAGGTAGTTGAATTCATAGGAATTCAGTATAAAATGGGAACTAAGGTCTTTCTTTAAATTTTAAGAAGGATGGTGATAAGTCCTTTTTTTTCAAAAGAAAAGAAAGAACTGTGGGCATTTCTTATTCAATTTTTAATATTGAGAAGCAGATTTTCACTTTGACAATTATGATTAAAGGTAATGGACTTTGGATGATTTGGGTGCTGTTATTTACCAAACTGCACCATTTTAGTATGCTAATTGTTAAGGAAATGTAAATCCTCAAACCCAAAAATAGGAATGTAGTAATCATTTCTTAGTTCATAATTAATTTTTATAGATAGCTTGGAATTGTTTATGTTCCCAGGCTATTGTAGCTAACTTTTTCACTGGTTCAAAGGGCCTCTCACAATGGATTGGTTATCCAAAGATTTGAGGTTATACACCATAGTATATATTTTAAAAGATTCTTTTGTTATAGAAGTTGAAAACCTGTTTCTCACTTTCATTTCCAACATCTCCATTTCAAGGTTCAATTTATCTTTTGTACATAGTAACATTCTTAGAGAAAGATCTAAATACTATAGGATGAAGTTTCAAAATAAGTTGCTTTTGCTGTCCAACTGTTTTTCCTTTCATCTTGATATCATTTAAAAAAAAATTTAATATCAATTATATCAAACATTAAGAGATGCTTCAATTATTGAGCCTCTTCTTAGCTTTGGTTATTGCCTGATGCTTAAATTTTTAGTATCATGTTCTTTATTGTTGTCTTGGTGCTCTAATCTACATCATGTCTCCTCAAGTGTGAAAGTCTGGAATTTCAAAATTATTTTTTGCTTTAGTATCATGATTTCCAACAACCTTTCTTAGACACTTGATGTTATGAACTGTCCATTATGCTGTGGCAGAACTATCTTTCAGAATGCAACTGCTGCAATCATAGTGTTAATTATAACCTTTGTTCAGTTCAATTGAAGAAGCCCTATGGCATTTTTCTCTTTAGATTATTGATATGGCACCGTGATATCACACACATGCACAGGGATCCCTAAGTATGCAGGTAGAAAATTCCACACCTGACCAGTAGAAGTCATACAAGCCTTCTGATGTCCGTGCTTAGCACGGGGGCATTTTGCTAGTTTGAATGATTGTCCTATATGTGATTTTTCATATGTACTTGCTTAGTATGTTAAAAATTGTTATTCAATATATACATACATATATATATATATAATTATGAATATTCAGAATTTTAATGTGGTTTATGCTTGCATAACTTTAGTAGTGTTTTTTTAACCACTGATATGTGAACACGTATAATTTTGAATTACATTATGTGTTTTTTTTTTCCAATCGTAAATACTCACACAACCTGCCCAAGTTCCATAACCATCAGCATTACAACTAGGGATTGATCCCTGGTTGTTTATGTGGAGAGGTAGGTGTTTTACCACTGAGGTACTAGTGGATTGGCAGTTAGATATATAAAATTGAAAATGTCATATTTGTTTCATGCCTTTTGACATTTTCAATTTTAATGCCTTTGTTTTTAAATCTATTAATTATAAAATTATGACATCATGCTGTACTTAAGCCTGGTATTTGTGTGCTTGTGTATTTTTTGTAACCCTATGTGTGTGGCATGCCTTATTTTGATTAGGAGTCTGGATCTGGTGAGGCTTCGGTGACCTTGAGTTATCACGGTCCGCCACGTCACTGCGGGCACCCTACCATACATGTGGGGCTGCTTCCCCATGCCCGAGCATGGGGTTCTCACGGTGACGTGGTGGACCATGATTGGTCCACTCACGGTCACAGTGGAGAAAAACCCCATATCCACACACGGTCGCAGTGGGGAAAAACATGAGATGATCCCGATTCTTTGATTAAATTGTTTTGTGGTGCTCTTGTATTGATATATCTCATGCCTATCTGTCCGTTGATCTTCTTTCACCGTTACAGGTGTATCTGCAATGATGAAACTTGATACTAGCGGTCTTGAATCATTTGCATCTTTTCATGGGGGAAGTGAAATTCTTAGTGGTGACTTCTCTCAAGTACCATCATTTGAGCTCCCCAGAAGTGCTGATGTGAATTTCAGTATCTTCTGCTGTTGTTTTTGTTGTTGTTTTTGTTTTTGTTATCATCATCATCATTATTGCTAGGTAACATGTCTTGACCTAGTTGCGAATTGTTTATTTTTAATTTCATTTGCATTTGGAAAGATTTTCTGAAATGAGGGAATGGATGATCTGATCTTCACTTCTTGTTTCAGTTTGATGAGTTTCAGAAAAAAGCAGTGCAGATGGTAAAGCCTGCTAAAGGGACAACAACTCTTGCTTTCATTTTTAAGGAAGGAGTCATAGTTGCTGCTGATTCTCGAGCAAGCATGGGAGGATATATTTGTATGTATGAGATCCTTAAAAACTACTGCTTATTTTGTTTGTACACATGTCATGGTGCAATTATAAGAAACTTACTTTATTTCGTTTAAGATGTTTGGCAATTCAGCTCTCTGGGAATTTTTTTCTTTTTTTTTTAATTCTAGAATATGTAATGATTAAGATGGAATAGTTCTCCTCTGTTATTTGTTACATTTTCCCTGATGAAACATGGTGAAAAAGGCAATGCAACCAATCTCATCGATAGAGTTTGGACAACAGAGAGAGAAAAAGAGAAAAGGCTGTATGACTCCAAAAAAGGTTGTCCCAAAAACCCACAACCACAGTCTTGTGTCCTTCTCAATGAGCGTGTGGAAAATAGGATGGAGGGCCCAAACACTTCATGATGAAGGTAGAAGACCTCTATTCCATGCTATCATGGAATAATCTGATATGCATGTACTTTGGGTATGTCATTTTTGGAAGGCTAAGTGATTCCTTTTTTTTTCCTCTCTCAAAATTGGATAAGTGATTCTGTTCTTAAGATTTAGTAGTGATGCAGATTGAGAGGGATACTTGGAGAATCCAAGAAAAGGCTCCACTTTAAGATCTAAGGGTCTTGCATATGGCCGAACCTCAAACAAGTATTTTGTGCCTACTTTTTTTTTTTTTTAATTTTATTTTTCTTGCTCGGTGACATCAGTAAAATCTACAACCTTTGGTTGCAACATGTTGTGACAATGAGCACCTTCCAATTGTACTATGGGATATTATCTCTTGCGCAAAACCGATTGGGGTTGAATTGTTTATCCTTTTGTTTCGTTTCTTAAGAGTTCAGTTTTATTAGGAAACTCTCTATGGGGTTGAGTTTCAGCTGTTAATTTTTATTTTTGGAGTTTCCTTTGTTTTATGAATCCGTATTATGTTAGGATTCTTTTAGTCTTTCTTATAAGTTGTAACTATCAAACACCTCATTTTATTTTTATTTTAGTTTAAGAAGCCTAAGAATAAGTGACTTGGTCATTTTTTAAATAGGATTTAAATTCCTATTATCTGGCAATGACCTAAAAAAGTTTGTCTTGATTTGTGCAACGCATGGAATAAGACTTGATTACTTGAATTTTTGTAAAGATTTCCTATTTGGTGTGGTTCGGCTCCCTGCTCTCTTGGTGCATCTCTAAGGAACCCGAGGTTTGACTCCTGGGCTATCTACATGCAGTCGAAGCCCAAAGTGTGATTCCTAGTATTGTCTAGGATTGGCTCACAATATGCTATTTGTTAGCCTGTTTAGGCTTAAAGTTTAATTTCACTCTTGATAACGGATTTATGCATAGTTATCAGAATCCCTACGATTCGTATCCCGAATCTTAAGGAAAATGATTCGTATCTATGTAATGAATCTTAGGATTCGGGTGTGAATCCTACGATTCGATACGCGTTTCATTGAATCTTACGATTTAAGTAATTCGACTAAGCGAGAATGGCTATAGCCAATAAGCTAATATTAATAATCTTTTACCTTTTTTTTCTTTCTTTATTCTCTGTATCTTTTATTGCTTGTATTTTTAAAAGGTTATTCAGTAGTTAACGAAACCTCGTAAGAATTTTTACGGCTTTTATAAGGTTTTAAAGATGAATAAAGAATATGCATTTAACTAAAACAATCGACTGTACGTATGGTGCTTGTTTATATCTTTTTTTTTTAATCTAATTTGGGTTTTTTTTTCTTCATGAATACTTTCTTAACTTTAAGAGATATCCTACCGTGTAAGATTGATGGTTTGGATTTTATTTTATTTTTATATTTTGATTTAAAGATAATAAAAAAAATATATTGATACTGTAAACTTATTTAACTATTTTACACATCATTTATTTCATATATATATTAATAATAATATGTCATGATGTTTTTGATATGATTGTATGATAGACTTACTTGTTATTATATTTATACTACTATAAATGGAAAAATGGATGGTTATGAATAATTACTTTTTTCCTTTTCTTTTAATTTTTAATTATTTTTAATTTTTATTAGAAAAATAAAAAATCCTATGATTCACGATATGATTCGTGATTCGATTCGATTAATGGGTATGAACGATTTGCGATACGATTCCGATTTTGAAAACTATGGATTTATGTAACATCTAGGTACTTATTTGAAATGTACACAATGGGCAGTGCTTTAATGTTGTCAACTTAATCATGTTTTCCAGTGAGAAATGAAGCTCGGGAGATACCGCAAAGAGATCCATTTCGTAACCTTGGCTTGTTAATAATGAGTAAGGATAGGGAGTTTGATGAAGATGTCGAACATAGGATAAAGGCAGGATGGTCGAAGTGGAGACTTGCTTCTAGAGTACTTTGTGATGAGTGAATGCCAACAAGATCGAAGAGAAAATTTTACAAGGTAGTGATTAGACCAGCCATATGACCTATGGAGCATAATGTTAGTCAATCAAGAAGCAACATACGCACAAAATGGATGTAGTAGGGATGAGAATGTTGAAGTGGATGTGTGGTAAAACTCGGACGGATAAAATTAGAAATGAACATTTTCGAGAACATTTAGGGATAGCATCAATAGGGTATAAAATAAGAGAAATCCTTTTGAGATGGTTTAGTTGTATTTTTAAGAAAGAAATTGATGCAGCAGCACCAATAGCCTACGTGAGAAATACTCGTGGGCCACATGTGGGACCCAGTAAAGCTTAAGAGATTTTCTTATTTTTAATTGTTATTAGCTTCTAGTTTTATTTAATGAGTTGTAATTAGGATTAAGTTTCTAGTTTTAGTAGGACTCTTATTTTATCTTGTTTCCTAGTTTGATTAGGATTGGCTTAGCCCTTAAGTTTCTTTTATTATATATATATATATATATATGGCATTGTAGAGATCATAATCTCAGAGATTGGAGTTAATAGAATTTTCCCTTGTGGGCTTATCGTTAGAGAGTGATGTTCTACGTGTGATTGTTGCAGTGGGAACCCTAATTGAGTTACGGCACTTGCGATCCTAACCGGCTAACCCTAGGATTGCATCAGAAATATACGATTTATGGAAGAGAAGATGAGAGGGATGAAGAGAGATGAAGAGAGAGACAAAGATGTTGAAGGTGGTTGTCGTCCTTAACCCATCTTAGGTAAGGCTGACACTTTTTTTTTTATTTTTTATTGTGAGCTATTCTTTAATATTACATGAAGACCTTGCAACTTTATGTAAATACAAATATGCGTATGCATAAAACTCACTAAAAAATGAGATTTCCTACAATTTGGGCATGTCCAACGTAGGCAGCAACAACGTCGATAAGTAGAAGTTTGGCTATGTTTGTTGATGGGCCCACCAAGGGGAAGGGGTAGGCCGAAGAGGACGTGGATGAAGGTAGTAAAAATAGATCTAAATACATCCAACTTATATGAGGATTTGGCTCGGGATAGATTGGAATGGAGAAATAGAACTCATGTAGCCGACGGTCGACCCCAACATAGTTTGTACAAGGTCACAAGGCTTTGATGATGATGATGGTAGCGGTGGTGGTGAAGCGCTATCTTTAGAGTTGGAAAAAGGGAAACCATATCTTTAGTTGTTCAACTGGCTCAATGATAAAGGAAAGGGTTTATTTTTTCTCCTTTTAAGGCAGGGTTGGTTTCCACAACACGGGTTTGTTTTTCATGCACAAAAGAGGAAAACCGTCATTGAACCAAAATAGTAATGAAATATTTGATAGTAGTTTACAGCCACTTCAAAAGAGCTAATCCATCGTGGGATGGAAGTACGTTCGTGAACTTACTCTCTCTTGAGCAAATAAACAGCTCATCCAAAGTTTCAAGGAAAGAGCAGGTAATAATGAGGACATGTAGAAGAGCTGTCCGTGGAATAGGAAAAGGTGAATGCATTGTCTTGAAAGAAGAACACGAGCTTGAGGAAGCAGAAACAATGTGGAGGCAAAGGAAGCGTAAAATGGTTGAAAGATTGGGACATAAACATAAATGACATGGCCATTGCAAGAAGAATAAATCATATTCAAAGCTTGGAAGCAGAGAGTCTAAGGGTGGAAGGTTACCAACTACTGAAAGGGGTGGACTTCGGTAAAATGTCTTTATTTGGACTTCGGATAGACGTCAATTGGTAATCTCTAATTCAATGCTATAAAGATGGGTAATAAGCTGATCCTATTAGAATTATTATTAAAAAAAAAAAAAAAACTTGATGTATTAGAACAAGTGTTTGAAGTCATTGAATTTCAAGCATGTTTTCTTATTCATGAGGGATCAAATGCCATTTTCTCTTCTCCTTTTTGGAAGGCTTCCGTGATGTTCAATGTGTTTTTTTGGTGTCAGTGATGTTTCTATATTCTCGATTGGTTAAATTGAGTGTCAGCAATTTGGTTAAATGTTCTTAATTCCAGAAGAGAGGGTGATGTTTGCTTGGAGGGTCTGTATAATTAGTTGACCTATAGAATTCCCAGGTTGTAGGCTACTCTACTCATCCTAGTAATTTACTTCTATCAAAGTTTTTTATGAAATGAGTTCTTTGATTTGGTTGATGCAGTTGAACTTCTGGTTAGGGGAACCTAGGTGGGTCATGAATGATTGCATCGACTCAAGGCACAATGGGAGTCCTTAAGGGCCAGTTTGGTGCTTTACTGGATTAGTAAAAGTCAAGTAAAGCCTCTATTTTTTAGACAAGAGGTCACATCAATAGGACTTTAATTCAAAATTTCCTCCATCTTTTTTCAAAAAAAGCCAAAAAACAACATCCTTTCTCCACTAAAAGACAAAAAAGCTCCACTTTTCTATACAGAAAGTAAAAAAGATACCATACCAAACAACTAAAAATAAAATACCATCATAACCCCATTATATTTTATTCTCTCTTGAGTTGATGCTTTACTACACTTTTTTTTACATGTAAAATTACCAAACGGGCCCTAATTATTGTCTGCAAGTTGGATTAAAAGATTATATTTTTTATTGTTTCCTTTTTTATTGGCAACAAGAGATTAAAAGATTATGTTGATATGCAGACTCAAAGATTTATTTTTTATATGGACCTACTAATTGTATTCTTTACGGTTGTTTGGTTTTAAAGAAACTTTACTACTATTAACGGCAGCAACAACCAGCTAGAATGCCTTATGCTATTTTACACTGTTTCTGTAAAGCTTAGCTTCTCTATTCTAAATTCATTTATTTCACAACGTTTACAGCATCTCAGTCAGTGAAGAAAATAATTGAAATCAACCCTTACATGATTGGTACAATGGCTGGAGGTGCTGCTGACTGCCAGTTTTGGCATAGAAATTTGAGCATTAAGGTTAGACATTTAATATTCTAGTGTTCTTTCTAACCTTCTCTTAATGTTCTGGTTTGGAGCTAAGGTATGTGTCTTAGGGTAGCTTGTTGAATAAGATGCTGCTGTTGGGCATTTTATGTACTCTTTAGTTTCTTGAAGCTTATAATTCAAAATCTAAAATATAGTTTGAAGAGTTTGTTTGATTGCTGTTTTGTTTCCAGTGCCGTCTGCATGAGCTTGCAAATAAGCGAAGAATATCAGTTACAGGTGCTTCAAAACTACTAGCTAATATTCTGTACTCGTACCGTGGGATGGGTCTATCAGTTGGAAACATGATTGCTGGATGGGATGAAACGGTAAGATCTTGTTCACTTGTGGTTTGTTCTTTCATTAGGTATTTATTATGAACGACAAATCTACTTGGAAGTAAAAGAATATGGATAAGAGAAAAAGAAACTAAGAGGATGAACTCATCATTATCAAATCCTTAACTGCATTCGGGAAGTCACCAGTTTGGCTTTGGGAGTTCCACCCCTCCAGTCATACTTATTTCAGTCAAAATTCAAAGATTGACATTGTAGGTGAGGTTTGCCAGTTGACACATGCCTACAGATCCAAACCATCAATTTCTGGCCAGACATGCCAATTTCCCACATTTGACAGGATCCAAACTATTTGACAGGGCTTCTATAAGGTCTTGTTTTCATGGTTTGGATATGGCGCGTCTGTCTGCTCGAGTCATACTTAATTCAGTCAAAATTCATAGATTGACATCCACCTTGAGGGTGAGGTTTGCCAGTTGACATGTGCCTACAGATCCAAACCATCCATTTCTGGTCACACATGCCAGTTTTCCACATTCAACAGGATCCAAACTATATGACAGGGCTTCTATGATGTCTTGTTTCATGGCTTGGATATGGCCCGTCTGCCTGCATGTGGAACTGTGTAGGGTTACCAACTTTCTATGCACTTGTTTATTCATGTCAGTAACATTTATCATATTTCTTGTTCATGCATACTATTAGGTGCCAGGTTTGTATTATGTAGACAGTGAAGGTGGAAGGCTTAAGGGAATGCGATTCTCTGTTGGATCTGGATCTCCATATGCTTACGGTGTGCTGGATAATGGGTGAGCCTTGATCATCCTTTTCTTTGTTTTGGTTGAAATTTGTATATAGTTGCTAATAAACTTGTATCAGGTATCACTATGACATGTCAATTGAAGAAGCTGCTGAATTAGCTAGACGATCTATTTATCATGCGACTTTTCGCGATGGAGCTAGTGGTGGAGTTGCTAGCGGTTTGTTCTTAATATCTCTAATTATTATAAAGCATGATGATCTGGCTTGCAGCCATTGCTTTTACCTCCTTTTTTAATAATTTTGTTGACTACTTTTGGAAACAATATAACCTAATTCATACCTAACCTGATATATTCCCATTGATGCTTATCAACATCTATGCCTGCCCTATTTTTTTTTTTTTTGGCTACATTGTGGCTTTAGCTCATGCTCACACGCCTGCCACACACTCATGCATGCACAACCATGTTCCTAACCAGCTGAAAACAGATGCCTGTTGCCTGCTTTTGCATAATTCCTCTTTCCTTCTGGTTTTTTTATCTTGTTGAACCATATTTATGATTGTACCATATTGATCATAATATGCTTCATGTCTAAGGGCATGTTTGGATATCCCATGCATGGTAGGGAACTAGGAACTGGTGTTCTGTTCCTACGAAGTCAATTTTTAATGAGCATCTTAGGTTGACATTGGAGCTCATCAAACCCAATTTTAGGGCATAATTACTGGCTTGTACTGAGGAGATTGGTGTTGTACTGGTACTGCCAGATGCCAGCTACTTTTGTTTTGGGTCAAGCACTGGCTCTTATTATTTCCTTGGGATGTGAAAAGCTATTTCTGGCCTAATGCAGAGTCCCAGGGGCCAATCCCTGTTGCCCAGGTTTATATGGTTTTCAAAGTGTAATTTTCTGACTGACAATGGGTTGGCCTCTCGCATTGTAGGCACCAGATGGGGCATTAAATGCCAATGTGTGGATCTGTCTACCCACTAGTTGACCATTTATGCTCTTGAGAATCGAGTATAGAGTACATAATCTTGAAAAAGAACTTTGTGAGTTTGCATGTTGGCATAACTTGTTTTGATTTTATGTTTCAGTTTATTACATTGGACCGGATGGTTGGAAGAAGCTTTCTGGGGATGATGTTGGAGAACTTCACTACAAATACTACCCAGTTGTTCCAAGCTCTATTGAACAAGAAATGGCTGAGGTGGCAGCAACCTGAGAGGTTTGATTATCGATGGGCATGCATTCCGCTTTTCTTTGCTTTCCCTTTTAACATTTGAAGGCAAACTCTCTTATAATGTACCAGAGTGATAACAGACTGAATTTCATTCCTTTCTGTTTTTACAAAGCTGTTCTATATATTTCCCCTTCATTTTATATTGCTGTAAGTTTGGACCAAGTTCGCAGGGGGTGTGAATGTATACCTGGTGGGGCCTTACAGTGGGCCCTACCATGTTGTCAAAATAATGCCATGGACTGGGTGACTGATGGGTCATCATAGTATACCAGGTGGGGCCTTACAGTGGATGGGGTAGGTTACCATTTTAGAGTCACAGTGTTCTGTTGAACTTTAACACATTTGTGATCATTATCATGTTGAATTCCTAGGCAATGTTTAAAAAAAAAAAAAAGAAAAATTCCTAGGCAATGTGCTTCTTTGGAATGGGCTAATTAGAGTGTATGTACTATTTAAAGGTTAACATAAACAAGAGAAGGAAGGGACCATCAAGATATACTCCTTTACTAGGAAATGATTGTTCCACCCTGGGAATCAAATCTTAGGATATTGTTGGCTCTCTTTAGATGTTCCATCTTCTACCAACGTCCTTACCTCCTCTTGAATAGCACTTGGTAGAAAGCCTCTTGTAGGAATTCCATTCAAATCTATAGCCCAAGTGGCCCCTGAAAGTGGTTTGACATTTAAGTAGGAAAAGTGGTCCACCACTTGATTGATGGTTAGGACCATTAAATTCGTACGAGCCATGTAAGTTGGGGAAAAAATGATGGTTGCGGCATCTGGGTCCACAATACCACTAGGTAGATGGAAATGGATCCCCTATTTGGACCAATCAGGGGTGCCATATGGGAGAGATGTCACATCTCATCTCTTAATATATATATATATATATATTTATCTCCAAAAAAGTTCATTTCTCATGTGGCACCTCTTGATTGGACCAAACAGGATTTCCCTGTTTTGGACCAAACAGGGAAAGCCACATGAGGGGGCGGGTGTGGGGGCGGAGGAAAGAGAACAACCCCTATTTGGTCCAAACAGGGAATCAGTTTCCGTGCATTTTATAATTGTTGCTTTTATATTGTCGGTATTATGTATGTAAAATAATCACCATCATCATCAAAGCCTTGTCTAAACCATATTAGGGTTGGTTATATGAATTCTATTTTTCCACTTAGATCTATTCTGAACCAAATCCTCAGACGGGCCATCAATCTAGTCATGTATTTTTATCATATATATATATATTCTAGAAAAAAATTAAAAAATAATGTATATATTTTTATGTACAAAAACCTAAAAATTGCGAGAACATTTTATCTCTGCTCGTTTAGAAACAAGCTCCACCTACGCTTGAGCTTGGTAAAATTTTGTCAAAAGATGAGCTGCGCTCGAGCTGGTGTTGGCTCACTCAGCGAGGGGAATCAACATAAAATCTCTCTTTTTACATGAACAAGCGCTGTATCAAATTAGAAAAAAAGTTTGCGCTCAAAAACATCCTTAGGATTGCAAATGGTGGTGGTCTTGGGGATTCAAAACAAACAGGGTCCCTTTCAAATGCTGGAAAGGAAGAATTGGGATATAAATGAGAAGAGCATCAAGGGACAGTCATGTTGGGGCTCACCAGGTGGGTGGTGGGTGGCTGATCACATTCTGTGAAACGTATGAAGGAGGTCTCTTTGGAATTTAACAGGATTGAGGCCACTGATATGATGTTCATGTCATGGGCCCCCCACTTAGAAAAAATGCAAATACAACAAGGATCCTAAAAGCTGTAGCGGACAATGACAAGATGCAGTGAGTAACACATGTACTCTCCACATTCGGACCTTCTGCAGCGGCGGCCTTTGGAAATTGCCCACAGGCCACAGTAAACTCCAAAGGATTCCTTTGGAATCTTTGTTTTGTCTTAGCCAACAGAAAGTGGACAAATTTGATCAACATTACTACAGAGTATATGTGCAATCTATCCTGAATTGAATGTCCCCCCACCATATGCTACAAAGATTTTCTAATTTAAATGTAGACCACTTTGATGTTTGTGCTGGATTTTTTTATGAAAATGATAACTTTGTTCCTCCAGCTACCAAGTATAAATGGATATAAAAATACAATGTCCCAATTCTCAAGTGGTCTCTCTCTCTCACACACAAATGAAGTTTAATTATGTGTATGAAACTTTCATCAATCAAACAGTAGGTCGTGTCTAATAATAGGTTGATTATCATAATGATTGTTTTGAATTTCATGAAATGGGTCCCATATAATGATTTTTTTTTAATGTTAGGTCCCATATATTGATAGAAATGGATTTACGTAAGGTTGGCTTCTCCCACCACATGTACTACTATTTTGTCTCAGCCAATGCTATTTACAATGCACTAATTCAATGCAATATTTCATCAGTTAATGAAATTGTTTTCATATAGTATTACAGTCAAATGTCTAAGTTTTTATTTACATTTTCATTCTAAATTTCTTTAATCCAGTTTTGTAATCAAGGTCATTGGTTATTATATGCAATGTGTTTATGAGGATAAACAATGTTTTTAACACTTTTAAAAAACTGAACTCCCAAATCTATAGCCATTCAGGATAAAAAGCCAGGTGGGACGGAACTAACCCTCATTTGTTTGAAGATTGAGATGGATTGGGAGAGGGTTTGGCTGTTCTTGGCGTGGCCGCGGATGATGGTGTTGTAAAAGAAGGTGTTTGGTTGGTGAATGTGAGAGAAGAGATTGTGTGCGTAATGGAGGTCTCCAGATGGAGAAACAGCTGCGAAACGAAGCATCTTGGCGATGATGAGGTTGCTGAAGTGGAGATTGTGTCTGAGGACTCGAGCGTGGATTCGTTTGAGCTCGCGCATGGTGGTGCAGGTCTGCAAGAGAGAGACGAGAAGACGGACGAGGTTGGTGTCGTTGAACGCCATGACTGCATTGCTTGCTGGAGGGGTGCGAGAGAAGAGAACATGGGAGATTTAGTGGTTTTGGAGATCTAGGTTTGGTGATTTTTGATTGAGGGATTTCGTCGAGTAGATGGTGTTCGTGTTATGGATGGTCGAGTTAAGGAGATTTGGTCCATTCCACTGTATCACTTGATATAGGATTTGATTGGGGAATTTGTTCGAACATCCGGTGTTCGTCTTGGTACGGAATACCAGTCGATTGGAGAAGGTTAACTGCATGGATTGAGGGTTGGGTTATAAAGGTGGGGCCCCACAGACTGCATGGTTATAGCCTAAATTGGTTGGATCCTCTAAGCTCGCTGCCTTTTTTTAGGGTACTCATAGAGATGAATAATGCTAAATTTATGTATTTTGGATGACAAATAACTTTATAAGATTTTAAAATGATGCAAATGGTGGGTTCTATATTGTGGTTTTCAAAGTTAGGCCACAATTACCACAATTGCTAAAGGTTGGTCCCAATTACCTTATGAAATAAGTTTTTTTTATTTTTAAATAATTTTTATCAAACACATCATCCTCATCAAATCCTAGTTGGGGCGGGTTACATGAATTTTGTTTTCTTATTCCGATCTATCCTGAGTCTAATCTTTAGATAAGTTGGAATTCTTCAAATGTAATTTTACTACTCCATCCACGTCTTCTTCTGCCCACCCCTTCCCTTTAGTGGACTCATCAATTTGAATACCCAAACTTTTTCTTTCCGAGGCCCCGTTTCTTTATTGGATGTGCCCAAATCATCTCAAACGAGTTTATTTAATTTTTTCCTCTATTGATGCTATCCCCAAAATGCTCTCAAGATCGCTCATTTCTAATTTTATCATTTCTACTTTTACTGTACATCTACCTTAACATTCTTATCTCTATTAGTTTTTATGCCGGTTTGTGGGGGGGGATGGTTGCGTTAGGCAGGTTAACAACATACGCAAAATTTTGTTATAACCCAAATAAGTTTTATCAATCACACTAAATGTAAATTAAAACTTAAAAGTTAGAGCTTTTATTTTAGACCTTATTCTAATTAACTCTTATTATTTAGATTAGAGTTTCCAAACGTTCTCTATGATTGACCACATCTCTATAAAAGAGATGAAATTTATAGAATAATTTATTGACATTCTTTTTATTTGATCAATCTAATGGTAGGGCCAACTCTTAATGGAGTAAAATTTCTGATTACATCACATACACGTTGGGAAAGTTTATAAGGGAAAATTTTAAAAAAGGTATAAAACTTTTTTCTCATTTCTAAAAAGGTACATGAAGATTTGAATGTTTCAAAAGTATAAAAGCTCGCCACAAATCTTTCATATTTCATGAGACCCTCTATGAGAACCCGACCCCTAATTTCCTAGATTAGCGTTGTTTTATTTGTAGATTAGTTTCTCTAAGTGAGATTAGTGTTTGTTTGGTTGAATTTGTGAGCTAGAATAGTTTTTCACTAGTTTTGGGGGGTTTTGAGAGCCAGTGAACCTAGACACCGTAGGGTCCTACTTGTTTTGCGTGATCAGCTTGGAGAGGTTCTTCGTGATTCCCAAAAATTCCCATTTTGACTCCATTTGACTTATTTCATTAATCTCTACAACTTTCATGTTGATCCCGTCCCCGTTCGAGACCCCAAAACCTGACTTTTCCGACTTCGAGGGCAAAACAGTCTTTTTCCACCAAATCTGGACCCAAATTTCTAGATCTCAGAACTATGCCAAAATTATACTTTTTGAAAACTAGATTTTATAATAAACATTTTTCTCTTCTTCGTAGAATCCATCCGAGGCCCAGAAAGCCCATTTCTTAGCCCATGTAGTATTATTAGTTGTGGGCCCCACTTGAACCTTTAAATAATGGCCAAAACCCATGTTTTCTTCTTCACTCTTGCCCTCCATGAGATGGAGCATGCCTAGCCCTGCAACAACAGCTCCCTTCCCTTCTTTTTCTCACTTTGTTGCTTCCAAACTCAAGATCTATGCTACTAATCACCAAACGAAGCTTGCCATTGCATTCTCCTCCATCGTTTCTTGCTCTAGACACCATTTTTGTGGGAAACCATGAATGGCAGCCCCCTCATTTAGTTATTTCTTGCTGGTTGGACCACCTATAGGTATGCAATCACTTTCTCTCTTCCATTTTATGTAACAACACCTCCTTAAGTTCCATTTCCTAGTTTGATTTGAACCCATTCCTTGTCCTTCTTCTTTTGACTATTTAGGGTTTGTAATGGGTTGCATTTGGGTTTTTTTTTTTTTTTTTTTTTTTTTTTTGTGTATATTGGTGATTTGAGCTTAAAAGTGTGATTAGAGGCTTGATTTGCTAGCTTGGACCCAAGGCAAGTGGATGAATGAATAAGTTTTGAACGCTTACATGTTTCATGGAAATTTCTTGTTTTTTGCATTAATGGTTCTTAATGATTTTTACATATGTTTTCATAGTCTTTCTTGTCTTGATTTTTATCACTTTTGAAATGCATATTGATGAGTTGATTTCTCTATTATACATCTTGATGAATGTATCTATTATGTTATCAAGTGTAGATGAATCTTATGGATTGTGGTTTCTCTCTCTTTTTGGTGATTGAATGTGAAGAGAATGGAGGTGTTTGTGGTGGATGTTTGTGGAAATTTTAATGATGAATTGGAGGAGCCTTGGACTCATTTTATTGCAGGAATGTAGGGAGAGTTATGTGAGGAATGGTTTAAGGGAGAAAGAGCTCAAATCTGAACACAGTGGGGCTTTTCCCGCATCTGGCGGTCAGCCAGCGGTCACTTGTTGGCTAGCCGCCTGGTGACCGACGGCTAACTGCCAGCTGACCGAACCTTCGCAGTCACTTTTCCAGAGAGCATCTCTCTCCTCTGAGCCAGCGGTCAGCCTTACGATTAGCCAGCGGCCAGCCACCGAACCCAGCGGCGGCTAACCGCCATCTAACTGCACTATGGCGGTTACTTTTCCAGTAAGCTGCAATTTGCAGCCCAGCTGCAGTCAGTTGCGCGGTCAGCCCTACGGTTAGCCAGCGGCTAGCCACCGAACCCAGCGGCAGCTAACCGCCATCTAACTGCACTATGGCGGTTACTTTTCCAGTAAGCTGCAATTTGCAGCCCAGTTGCGGTCAGCTGCGCGGTTAGACAACGCCTAGCCGTCGAACCCAGCGGCAGCTAACCGCCAGGTGACCGAAATCGCCCAGAAATGTCAAAATGAAGAGAAATGAAGAGGATTTCTGTCCCAATCATTTATGCACCCTTTTAGAGAATGATAGGGACTGTTCACTTGGAGATATGTTTGGAGCCCGTTCAAGAAAGAAACCATATCACAAGGACTCATTTGAAGTTTCGAAAACCCTAGAGTGTATAAGGACCCCGACATGTCCCCAAACTCAAAGAGTACAAAGTCTTTATTAATACTGACATACGAGATCCCTATCCACCTTGAACTAGTCTTGAATTCCGATACTTGTCCTGAGATTTCAAAAGTTCTATAGTATTTCATTGTTCTCGAATTTATACTTCATGACTTATTATTTCCGAAAGTATTGAAAGTGTATTTGTAATAATTGTTAGCCCCGAAATGTATTGCCCGACATGAAACGACAGTTGTGCCTTTGAGCACCCCCGTCCCGCCCGTTTATTTACTTGTACTTGATTTATTTACACATGTCTTGATTTCTGATATTTGACCTATGAGTCGGCACCACTAAGGTTGGATAACCTTGTTAGTCTGATCCATTGACTTGGAGATCCCCCACTTGTCCAACCAGCTACAGTTTGGATCCTGATGCCCGGTTTATTATCGTGGTCCCGTCCGGATACCCGGCTCGCTCCCGTGGTTCCTAATACCTGGTTCGCTACTGCAGTTCTCGATGCCCGGCTTGCTACCGTGGCCCCGTCCCGTATTATTATTATATGTATATGTATATTTCGTTGAATCTCCTTACCTCGTGTGACTGAGATCAACGCCCCGATATGCTCTTGCCACTTCGGTGATAGATGACTTATCTTCGTGTGGTTGCCATCTTGCTAGTTCCTGATTTCTTGGATACCTTACATGTTTTATATTGCTTATTTGTTTTCCAGTAAATGATTCATTTCTTTTATCAAAGTTATTGTTTAAACATGTTTTAATGTTTTCCTAGGTAAATTCAGTTATTGTTATATTGTTTCCCGTTCCTTGGTACACTTATATGTTTTAAATGAACACCCGATTTGTTAAATATCCATGCTTTTACATAAGTTTCAAAT
Source organism: Cinnamomum chago (assembly GCA_038049695.1). Taxonomy (NCBI): domain Eukaryota; kingdom Viridiplantae; phylum Streptophyta; class Magnoliopsida; order Laurales; family Lauraceae; genus Cinnamomum; species Cinnamomum chago. The sequence goes on along the minus strand of CP142462.1, from coordinate 18,718,328 downwards.
GGACACTTGTTTTACCAGATCTCTATGTTCACACATGTTTTAAATGAACACCCGATTTGTCTAATATCTATGCTTTTACAGATGTTGTAAATGACACATGTTTTGTTAGATCTCCATGTTTTACTCATGCTTTAAATGAATACAGGTTTTTTCAGAGATCCATGATTTTTCACTCGTTTTAATTATATGCAGCCTTTGATCAAATAATATGAATTATCACTTGTTTTATTTTTCAGCATATTTATTATCTTTTCATCCACCTACCAGACTATCATGTCTGACCCACTATTTTGGTACTCAAGTCCAGACTTCTTCGTCCCGAGATGAGTGCTTTTGTTGGATGTGGTGCCATGAGTTGCAGGTTGTTTTGTCAGCTATGTCATGTAGACATTGAGCTTGACATCGGAGTTGCGTCAAATATGGGTAGTGGTTATTAACTTGTTATTGTATGGCTTTTATTAGCCTTTCTTGGGAGATTTTAATTAATGCACATTGATAATTGTAACTTGAACATGTATGGGAATGTAATATCCTATTACTGTCCGCTCTGTAATTGGTTGTAATGGTTTATTCCAGTCTAATATGATTCTTGATATAATAGCTATATGCTAGCGGTTGAGTGCAACATGGAATCTGATGGCCACGAACTCCGGGTCGCAACACCACGAAAGATTCCGCAAAATATTCAGAGTGTGTTGGAATGTGTTGTTTTCAGCGGATCTTAGGAGAAAAATATATTTATCCTTAATTCCATTCGCGCCCCCGAGGTTACGGTTTGGGGGCGTGACACCCTCTTCACAAGTTTTTTGAGAGATGACAAATATATCCCTCTTATGATAGAATTTTGTCTTTTCTTAATCACTTCCCTCCCCAAAATTGCTCATTTTGATTTTGATGATCATAACCATTTAATGAAACTAGTTTTTCAGTCATTTGGAATCCCCCCACCCCGGCTTGACATTTATCTTAAATGGTTTATTAAAGAAAAGCTTGAAAAATGACATAAGGGTATTCTTGTTATTTCAAAGATTTTTTATGGAGAGGACTTGATTGAAAGAATCCTTAAAGCTCTTACACTTTTTCAAATATTCACATCTTCATATACTTTTTTGGAGATGAGCCAATAGGTTTTTCCATTTTTTTAAAGTTTCCATTTTTGTTACACCCCGACCTAAACTAATCCTGATTAAGGTTAATTAATTGAGATTAATGCTAATTAAGCATGGGTAAATGGGTTAATGAAGATTAATGACCAAAGAGAGATAAAGTAGTCTCAAATAATGCATTGAACATAATGAAATGAGATTGGATTGGTTAAAATGAGTTTATACTCAAACAAGGTAGACTAAGGTCTTTTTTGTAAATACGGGTTTTCGCGTATTTCGTCGAATACGGAAATCCGGGATACCAACGTGTGTATTTCGGATAGTACGTTAACTTTAATAATAAACGTGATTTCATTTGACCTCAAATGGACCAAATGAGGCTTCATTTGACTCAAAATGTAATTGTACTAAAAAAAAGGGGGTCTTAGTGTGAGGAGTTCTTATATTAGAATGAAAACCCTAGGCACCATTCTCTTCTCCCTTTCTCTTCCATTCCACTTCATTAAGGGTGAGATTAGGATTGGTTAGAGTGGCTTTGAGAGAGAAGGCTCCACCTTCATCTTCTTCCTCAAGTCCTTTTCCCATTTTTGAAGAGTTGGAGCTTAAAAGATAGCTTGAAATCTCTTTGCTTGGAACTACAAGTAAGTAGTTAGTCTTCTCTTAGGCTTTCCAAGTTCCATTGGTTGTTTTGTAGAGACTTCTAGCTCAAATAGCTCATGATTTGTATATTTTCATGTTTTCATGGGATTAGGGTTTGATTTGGGGGTTGTAATCCCAAGCCAAGCTAAGTAAAAGAGGGCTTTGAGTTCATTGACTTCAAGAGAGGCAAGTATAAGCATCTATTGTGATTAGTATTACTTGTTGTAGAAATGTATTTAGTTTTCATGGATTCATGCAATTTCCATTGATTTTTGGAGTTGTTTATGGGTTTTGTGAATGATTAATGAATCATTAGAAGTATAGTTTTGGTAATGGATGATGTGTAAGGAGGGGACAGGAGGTCCCATTGCTATTATAGGTTGTGGATGAATAGTGGAGAAAGGAGTGTAAAAGAAGAGAGAAAGAATCAGATTTTCGGAGTTGAAACTCTGGACAGTTCGCTCGAGCGAACATGGAATGCGCTCGAGCGACCAAGGTTCTGTTTCAGAGTGAAATCGTTCTGGACAGTTCGCTCGAGCGAACATGGAGTGCGCTCGAGCGACCAACGTTCTGTGAGGTGTTCGCTCGAGCGAAATTGACTCACTCGAGCGAACCTGATACAGGTATATACGTTGATGATAAGTGAAAATTCGGAGTACTCTTTAAATTAGTTTTGAGTCTAAACCTCCATGGGTGATAATTATGGGGTCTATTCAATGCACACATTAAAAATAAATGTAATGTCCATCGAGAATAACACGTGCAATTGGAAACCAATGGTTACATCCAAATGGTTGTTTAAATTGAGACAGAATTGAGTAGAGCTATAGGTAAGTAGTAAGATCTCTCATTATATCGTATTTCACATTGTTGGGTTCCGATCTAGTGAGATTGGGACCACCGTTATTCTCTTCTCTTATTATGAAGAGAAAATATTGAAATGAATTGATAAATGAAATAAATGACTAATCCTGCTGCAGCAGATGGATTTGGGGGCATTCTGGAGCTCCGTGGTGATGCTAGTTGTCCCTGGCCCGGACACTAGTAAGTCCCACATATTCCGATCATATCTATGGGTATTGATTGATGCCTTCCGTTTGGAAGATGAATCCTTCCTTTGAGGGAAGATGGTAAATTAAATGAAATGATAATGAAATGAAATGAATGAATGAAAACTATGATAGTGATGTCTCGTAAATGTCTATTGATCAACTCTTATGTTTACCTATTGTCATTGTAGGAATTATCTAGATTTGTCTAGAATGGTAATTGTTACCAAATGGATTTAATGAATTCAGTATATGTTTTATCATGTGCTATGACTAGATCTGTTTATACATTGTTGAACCGTCGTGTTCATTAGTGTTATTGATGGCATTACAGGCCCAATTGCCCATACCGGTGCAGCCGCGCCCCCAGCGCCAGCGGAGGAGACAGCTCCGGTTCCTCCAGGAGGTCTAATCGAATGGAACGGTCAGGATGCCATTCGATATGGGCATCCGAGTGCAAGAAAGAACCCTAATATTTTGAGAAACGTTTTGAAACATTATTTTGTACATTCATTTATGGAATGTAATTAATTGTTATTGTATGATGTTGAAAATGCACCAATTGACAACTATGATGGAAGTGATACATGTATAAGGACTTTATTTTGTATACATGTAAATCGTAGATTGATTTTGTCAAGTATAGATATTTCCGCAAAAATTGTGTAATTGATAGGTTTTTTGAGAATGATATCCCTTGTGGATTCCGTTTTAACTTCGGTTAATTCGGGGTTTATGGGAGTAAGTATGGGTTCACGGCTCGAGGTTATCGTAATTCGGGCCCGGATCGTGACAATTTTATATGTATCAGTTGGAACTAGATCCTTCATGGCTTTAACCTAGACAAATCTTGAGATAGAGGAGTGAACTCCAGAGCGGGGCCCTCATATTATAATCTGACTCTTCCAAAACAAACGGCCCCCAGTTATATGCGGTGTCCTCAAATTTTATGTCAATATGAGCTTGTTTCACAATTGAAATGACTATTGATAAAAACATGATTATGAAAGTGAATAGCATTGTGTAAGTCACGTGTCAATCCAACGGTGCTACAAACTCAGATTGTGGTAAAATCTTTGAATGTACCATATTTTTAGAGGGCATTTATTTTGAATGATTTGGATTCTGATAAGGGGGCTCCACTGTAAAATTTTACTCCTTTAGCTTAAGATTTCTCCAAGTTTAAAGCCTCGGAGGATCCGGAGTTGGGTTTAGATTATTAACAAGGGAAGCACACTGAGAAACCTCACGAATTTCCTTGAGTGAGGGATTTATAACAAGATCTGGACTCCCAATAAAGAGTTCCAAGACTCCAAAACCAGCCTTATAAACCCCTTAGATAATCTAAATTCACTTCTATCAGACTTGGTTTTAGATAGATTTTGGGTAGAGGTGGGTCCATTATGGCCTAATTGCAACACATGTATTTATATTGTTATCATTACTTACACTGAGTGATTCTGTTTATACTATCCTAACCTTTTATCTCAAAGATCTTGACTTTTCAGAAGAAGGATATATAGACAATGGAATTCTTGCACTGTACAGTTTCGTTGAACCATCTATTTACTTCTCCATGGAAAGTTCTTCAAAATAGTGGTTATGATTGTCTAATCACCATAGAAGAGATTAAATAAATCTTTAGACGGCAAGGAGCAGGAGAATAGTAAGAATCTTAAAAATGTTGTAGTGCATAAAGGCATAATGATCCAAGTGACTTGAACATGATTCAGAACAAAGTTTTAGCATTGTAGGCTACCGCCAAGATTTTATATAGATGCAATCTTTAAGGCCCGTTTGTTTCACATAATTGAATTTCGAAGTATTTTTAAGACTACTTGTGTTTCTAATAGTGATTAAAATTAAAGAAATAAAGGTAAATATTTCCATCCAATAATTTTCCCCTCAAAAGAAAAATGATTAATCAAGCGGAAATGGAAAATAAATACCCAGCCATACCTTCTTTTTTTTTCCATTTTTTATGTGTCTAGTTTGGCAACCCCACTTTTCACCTAAATGATCCAGGATTGATCCTAGGTTTACTCATGTTTGCTTGTGTTCCCTCCATGTGTGTGCATGCATCCTCTTCTTTCTTGTGCCGAGTGCATGTTCTCTGGTCGGGTGTGTGGATGACATCTCCTTGCTTGTGTGACTGCTTGTGCAAGGGTGCTCTTATCGCCATAACCTTATTAATTCAGATCCTAGGAAAGCCATCGATCTTCTGTGTCTCTATGATTGCAATGATTAGAAGCACATAAAAGAAATCAAGGGCTCAAGGATTAGTACAACCTTTTCTTCATAAAAAAATCCGAAGAAAGTCAAGGTAGATTTAGATTTTGACGTTATATCCTTAGCCTTCACTTCTTTAATAATCCTTTATTGGTGACCATATGTTCAGTTCCATACCCTCAAGTGAAGGGCACAAATGGGCTTTCGGTCACTACTTTAAATGACCAGTAGGCTGGCTTTTCTTCATGTCACAAGTATATTCCCTCCATTCCAAACAGAATCTTGTCAACGCTGGGCTAGTTTGGCACTTTACTAATATAGTGCACTTTACTAAAAGTCAAGTAAAACCTCTATTTTTCAGACAAGATGTCACACTAAAAGTACTTTAATTCAAAACTCCCTCCATCTTTTTTCAAAAAAAAGTAAAAAAGCAACAACTTTTATCCACTAAAATATAAAAAAATTCTACTTTTCCATACAAAAAGTCAAAAAGATTCCATAACAAACAACTAAAAATAAAATACCATCATAACCTACTTATATTTTATTCTTTCTTCAAAATCAACTTTACTTCACTTACTCTATTAGTAGAGTTGCCAAACTTAGGGTAACTGAAGAGGTATAAATGGTCACCAGAGTCATCATTTGAACCAATTATAGCCTTACTCTTGAAGAGTTTCTGACCTTTCTCAGTATGAAAGTTGGAAGGTGGGAGATTTAGAATGTTGAAGTATCTCCTTTGAGAAAAAGAAAAAATACTTCTGCCCTTCACCTCAATGAAATTACATACATCGATTTTTTTTTGATGATCCATTGTAGATTTTCATCCTTGATCTTTACAATTTCTCATTTTATTGAGCTTTCTCATCAAACCAGGAAAATGGGCCTAAGGACACTTAAATCTATATAGATTTTTACCATTTTTCTGTTCAGACTAATAATGCCCAGCTAAGTATATATGTACTTTGTTTAGGAGTTTGTTCATAATGTCATGTAGTACTAGAAATGGTTTAGCTTGTAGATGGACTACTAATTATGTATATGACTAATTAAATCTCATAGCATAGTTGAAAGGTTCTCATTGTCATAAAGATGAAATTACATGGGTTTGACTTATTCAAAGGTTGTGCATTTTTAATCTATCTTTGGTAAATTCAACACTCATACATTCACACACGCTACGTAAGTTCGTAACCAACAGAACAACACTCGAAAAGTTAATCCTTGATTGTACTTGTAAAAAGAAAAATGCTGGCTTACCACTAAACCATCGGCGAATTGAGGTAAAGGTTGTGCATTTGCAATCTGATCTACAATTTTAGATCCTTATGATGCAGTTTCATCATTTATTCCATAAAACCCCAAACATAAGATTGCAATTGCCACACTATTTAAGGATTGGTTATTTATGAGAATGATTTCAAAATGCTCCGAACACTGTAGATTTGGAAAGCCTATTTATATCATTTATATTCATCTGCCTTTGATCCATTAAAAGTAAATTGGCAACCACATTTATAAAATTTGCATTAAGTACACCAATCCAAACATGCCATTTAATAGCTTACAAGGTGTTAGGTTATACGTCATATTCAAGCCAACCTGATCTTTTGGCTGAATAAATGGTGGATCTAAATTGGGGACTTTGTTCTCAAAGACAGAAAGAGAACTTATATCAATAGGTAATAAGGTCCAATCTTTGAAATCCAAAACAGCTCAAATTCACCAACCAACCTTGTTTTATTGCTACGGAGAATCTCTCCACATTTATTATACTGTTTTTGGGCATCATGAAAAACAAAATCCACATCATCAAAGCTATGGTTTTCAGTTTTGGGTTGCATACTTAAGAGATATTTCTTAGAAGCAAAGGTACCAACTACTGTACAACAACATTAATTAAAATATTTATAGTTGAATGATTACCTGATCAAATCCAAATCCAAATCCAATGAAAAAGGGGTGTAAGTTACGCCACAACCTCATCAGTACGTACTAGCTAGTGGTGATTGGAGCTTAGGATGATATGGAAGACATATGGCATGATAGTTACTCCACTGGCCCCATGATACTTAGAGCGAGATTGTTGGTTCTTCATCTATCAAAATTAGATTCTTTAGACATGAAGAATGAAGCCTAATTTTGGTAGGTGAAAATTTTGCAATCTCCTCTCGAATTTCTCAAGGCTATGAGCCCCACTGTTACCATGTGTCTTGTTTATCCTAGTTGGCCTCAGTTACCACCAACTCTTCTCCCAAGTATCCCAAGGGAAGTGATGCCATGTAATTCTAGATTTATGACTTGATCATTTGATGATGGTTATTAGAACAGTTTTTCAGGCTTGGCCTATAAATCCATTACTTGGCCTGCTTATAAAAAACCAACCACTAAAACCTAAACAAACATTGGAGTTGAGTCAAGTTTTACTTCAACTGGAGTTGAGCCAACATCATCAGATTCAACATATTTAAAACATAATGAAAATTCACAACCTAATGCCAATACAAATTAATGCAGTGTATCGTCTCCGACTGTTACTCAGCTAGTAAGGGACATGAGTGTGCGTGAGTTTGAGTCCCCAGTGTAGGGAGAAAAAAAGTCGGTGTATCGAAAAGTAATGATCTATTCAGATTGTATAAGTGAGTTCCAGTTATGGATATACTGGCCTAGCTGCGCAGAGAAACTTCTTATGACCAGCATGAAAGGATCCTTATCCATTCACCTGTCGGTCAAGGCTCAAGAGTAATCATACACAAATTTTACAACATTGCAAGAAAAGAAAAGTCATGGCCCTCATCTTACTAAAAGCCAAGATGATAACAAAAATTAGGAAAACAATGCAGCTTTACACTAGCTGTAGCTTGTAAGTATGTTTCTCATCATGAGGAAAAGGCTTGCACTCCTCTACTTGTAATTATTTCATCATAAGAAAAGAAAAACCCCCTCATTTTCTTACTAGTCCAACAGGAATCGAATTATCCTTGTTTTGGGATTCTTTCCCTGAATGAAAGGAAAAAACCAATGTGAGGAATCTGAGAATGGAAGATGAGGAAGGCTGTTTGTTGTGGAACTACTTCTCAGGTAATGATAATTCCCCAGAAAGTCCTTGTTGAAAGAGAGGCAGCAAAGAGAAAAGCAACGGTAGTAGTGGACGTGGAGTTGGATAGTGAAAGTGAAGTATTCATAATTTATCATTAAATTGGTGACTTGATTCCTTTCCTTTGAATCCAATTCTCTCTAAAATTGAAAGGAAGCTTCGTATTTTCAATGGAAAACATCAATGGCGTTTGGTTCTTTTCTCTAAGATATCATTTACGATCTATTAATTGGTGTATTTTAATGCAAGGCCAGCACGTGTACTGCTACTGGGTGTTAAGGCCATCATGTATCAAGCACTGTTTTTGATTGGCATTGCTTAAGTTTGTGGGTAGTGCTGTGGGGTGTGTGCGATACACAACTTGTGAGACAAACAAAGTACCCAAGCACTGTTCTCCTTAAATTGGCACTAGGCTTGAATTGACTGACACTCATCCGGTCATGACCCACCATTGGATTTCATCATAATAAATTTGAACAATACGTAGCCCATAATCTTTTGAAGATCTAAAATTTAAGGCTATAATAATTTGATTGGATCGATACCATTGAGCTACATTCCATGCATTCAAGCAAGGATACGAATGATTGTCATGCATCCAAGTGCTTAATTTTTGTCGAGTGCAACTCTTAACTACATATTAAAGAATTATAATGGAGCATTAGGGTAATTGAGTATTAGGGTAATTTGGAAATATATATATTTTTTTGATAACATGGGAACCCGCGGATCCCCCTTTGGGAGATCATTGGTAAATCCACGGATAATTTGGAAACATTCATGGTTCCGTAATGTATATTTTCATTGGATATTTTGGCTATGGGTACCATAAACCACGGAAATTGCAATTACAAATCAAGGGCCCGACCTCTACTCCTAGGACTTTAAAATCTCGGAACTGTGTACTTTGGCTGGCATCCTTTGTGTACTTTGGCTGGCATCCTTTCACAACAAACCCAATGAGAATTTCTTTACTAACAGTGCATTGCACGCATTCACAGATAAACAAGTTTTTTTCTTCTTCCTTTCCTATTTAACTGCTGCTGCACAAATATGCCCTTGACATTTGAAACCTTCTAACTGCTTCTAAAAGAGGAAACAGAGAAGAAAGGTGGGGAGATCACTAGTGTTTGATATTTGAAACCTTCTAACAGCTTCTGCATAGTATGATTTAGTGCATTAATCTCACGTTTGGACCCTCATTAGTGTTTATCTACTATGTATCTATAGGGTCATGTTCTACTAAGGGGCACCTCTCATGGATCCCTAAGAGGGAGGTGGTGGATCACAATATCCAAATGGGGCCTTCCTATGTCCAAATTAAAATCCTAAGTTTGTTCCATCATCCTAACCTCTCGATCCATGACCCTAAATTTTAATGGTTTTACAAACTATCATTTTTTTTTCTTAGTTCAACCCAACGGTGAGTCTCATTCAAAATGGTGTAAAAAACATGGGGCCTATGACATTCAAAGGGCTAGTGGTGTGGGAAAGGTTGGATGTATCATAGGGGGTTCCACAAGGGATCTCGCAAGGGTGCAAGACATTTGCACCTGAGCAATTACCTTTATATGGGATTGACTAGATCAGAAGAGGGCCTAGGTGACTTTTTTTTATTTTTTGTAACATGAAACCAGCCGACCCACCTTTGGTCGATAATTGGTAAACCCACGGATACATAGAATCACATACTAACCCTATGTATCAGGTAAGGCCTTAAGAGATTCGAAGGCAAGACCTTTAGGTTAAAATCAGACTTCCTAACCAGACGAACATTTTAAGTGTGGGTACATGACTTCATCCCACCACCATCATACTTAGATCATGGATACATGCACACACATTAATATATTAAAAAGCTAGTATGGACCCACCTTGCACAATATTATTGTGCGAGGTAGCAAGTTGGGCCCACTTGATCACCAATCCTGATGGACCATCCAAATCCCTTATATATGCCACTAGATCCCAAGAAGTTGCAATGATCAGTTGGGAATGGACCACACACAAACATAAATATATATTGAAAATGCTCCTATGCATCCACCTCACATGGTATTATCGTGCAAGGTACTAAGTAGGCCCCTCAGATCACTGATCCTAATGGAACATCCAAATCCCTAAACTTCACCGGATCCCTAGGAGTTGCATTGATCCATTGGGATTGGACCATTCGATTGAGGGTCAAAATCTCTTTCTATATAAAATTGTTAAATTCACAGGCCATAGATCGAAGGGTTAGGGACATTGGATTTACTTGAAATTTCATATTTTGGGTGGTCTCATATGGATCTTTCCATCCGCACCCATCCCATGATGTAACTGTGTGAGATAGATCTCGCAAGGTCTTGTCGTGTGAGACACCTAGTGGGGCCCACCAACGATCAATCCAAATGAACAATCTAAACGACGCCCATAGGTCACGGATCCCATAGAGTTTACATTGATATGAATAGATTGGACCTAGTTTAAGTTACTTTTTGGTTTAAAGTTTCTAAATGTGTGGGCCACATATTACGGGGTTAGAATCATTGGATTGACTTGAGATTTAATATATAGAGTGATCCCACATAGATCTTTTGACCGCACCTCTCTTGTGATTTATGGGGTCCTAGGTGTATACAATGTCTCACACTGGAGCACTCCTCATATATATATATATATATGTGTGTGTGTGTGTGTGTGTGTGTGTGTGTGTCCCCTATGTGGGGTATATATGTGTGGTCCACTTGAATAGGTGACTAGGTAGGCCCCATAAGGAGGCACTAGGTGCAAGGTTAATGACCGATTTATGTTCAGTACCTTTTGTTGAGTTCATTTCACCATGAATTCCAATATGTTTCGAATCAAACAAATAAGCCCTAAATAATAGCCTGTGATTTACGGAAACAGACCAGAGAAAATAGTTGGTGTCCGATAAACATTCTTGTCAAATTCTTTGATTTTCAAACAACTATAATAAGATAACTAAAATAATCTTTTAAAATCCTCTTAAGATAGAGACTTTCAAACAGATTTTAGAATTTGGCATATAAATAAACAAATCATTTTTGACAAAAGTTTGAGAGTTTTGAACCTTTTCAACAAAAAATTTCAAAATTTTAGAAGTTTTTACAAAAAAATTAACCTTAAACTCAAAATCAATGATTAAGAAATTTAGAAATCGGTAGAGTGCTTTATATACGATTAATTCAGCTTCTTTTTTATAATAATGTCCTTAATTAGTCATGTTATTGCGAGAGTCATTAACCTTCTGCCACATTCATGTTTGTTTTGTGGTAGAATAGCAATGGGGGCCAATCCATGCTCACTATTCTTGTGTCTTTGCATCTCCCAACAATATTGTAAAGCATTTGGGCCTCTAAATTCTAAAATCTAAATTATTTTCGTATCCCATTGCAATTTTGGGCACACACCCAAACATGTTCACATTTCTTTTTCAGCTGCATTCACACACACCTAGTGTTTGATGTGTGTCTTGTGTTTGTGATTTATTCCCAATAGTAGAAGCAGGTCATCACCCTCTACGTACGACAAGTGCCTGCACACAATTTGATGGGCCATCTAACCCCGTGAGCAAAGATAATGTTAGGGGGGATGGACTCATCAAGAAGATCAAGAAAGTCAGTTTTGTGCAGAGAAGTCAGATTAAAATAAAGATAAATACATCTCCAATTTGGCCCGCCCCTGCTCCTTGGCCGTTATCAGTCTTCATAGCCATATCTTTTCTTGCCGGCGTCTATGCTAGACATGTCAAAATTATCTCAAATGGGTTTATCTAATTTTATCTCTTGCTGATCCTACCCTTAAATGCTCTTGAGAACGTTCATTCTTAATTTTATCATTCCTAATTTTTTTTGCTAACGGGGTTCTCAACCCTTTGGGCATGACTAATTCCTTCGGGCGTAGAGAGAAGCCGAGTAAAACCTCTGTGGCTTGCAGGTGGTAGCACAAGTGGACTCAATCTTCGATTTTTGAAGAGGGGGGTAAATCGGGGGTCGATACCAAGACCCCTAGATCTGGAAGAGGAAGGAATCGTGGTCCTGACCACTCGGCCTACCCCTTGAAGTTATATCATTCCTAGCTTTACCTTCTTGATTGACAAACATTCTACTCCATAAATTATATTTGATCTAATTGCTTTCATATAAAACATTCCTTCAATCTTATTAACATTTGTTCGTCATAAAGTAGTCCAAAAATAAGTCTCCATTTCAATCTTATGTTTGACATCTTCACCTGTCTCTTCATCCTTACTAATTATTAAGAATGTAATAGAAGGAATTCTCATAGTAGTTTCAGCTTTTTATGGTGTATTGGCTAATTTCATTTTATCTCCGTCAAGATTTTACGGCTTGTCTCAAGCCCAAAAAATGGACAAGGATGCCTTAGATAACTTGACCATCAGCGTAAAATTTATCACAATCTGAACATAAATTTTATATAAAACAAAACAAAATCATTCACATCATGAAGGATGGAGCACTTTATCATGGATGATTTTCAAAATCCGTAAACTGTTTCTACTTCAAGTTTAAATTTGATTTTTGTTGGTAAAGCTCCCTGCATGAGCACTTTAAGATGTGGGCTCCTCATTTCTTGAACAGATGAATCTGCAATAAAGTGGAGGCAAGAAAATCGGATAAATGCCATTGATTGCAGTTGCAACTGATGCGTACCCGCATTTTCTCTGGTTTGAGAGATCCATTTCACGTCATAAATCCATGCAGTTGCAGACTGCAGAGATTATTTTGACTGACCAAAGTAGTACTCTCTCCTCCCCAAATAATGGAACAACTCTCTATACTCCAGAACTGAAGGTCTGCACAATACACATTTCTAATTCCTATTCTTTTATCAGGTGGGTCCATCAATCTTCTCTCAGCCCAATCCAGCAAAAGTTCAGGCTGACCCTTTTATTTATCTTTTTTTGAGTTGAGTTGATATACAAAAAGTCTACTTGGACAAACTTTTTGGCCAGAATTTTGGCCAACCCATATGGTTTCCATTGAATATCATATAGTGATATTCAATGGAAACCATATGGGTTGGCCAAAATTCTGGCCAAAAAGTTTGTCCATGTAGCATTACTCATATTGATAACAGGTGTGGTTGTTGTTGAATAGATTTTGCTGTTCAACCTCATCAACTTGACCTGAACTCCACCCTACTTGGGTCATTGTATATTATGATTTCAGTGTTAGATTACCAAGTATCATGATGCAGATTTGTTATGATGAGAATCAATTGTCATATTGATCAATTAAGAGCAGTACTATTAGATTTCTGACCTCTAAAAATAATAGCTTGTATGAAGGGTTTTATCAGAAGAATTTACGTTAGCATGAGATGAGTTAGAGCCTTTCCTTTTGCATGAGATTGAATTTCTACAAATCCTAACCTTGTGTTTTTATAAGTGGCCAAAAGTGTAGAATGAATGGTAGATATTAAACTTCATTAACCATAAAATAACCTCATCTTCCATCAGAATTGAATCAGGAAATGTGGGATCAGCCATCACCCTAGTACTTTAAATCCTTAAAAAGTGCAGTCCGTGTCCGGTCCCGCCTACATTGTCACCTAGAGAGTCCTTCCTCCCTCACCTTGTTAAAATAGCAAGAACACAGGGGCTACTTTGGATCCCATCCACCTCGGCTTGGGAACCAAAAAGAAAAAAAATCCTAGCCTTAAAGTTTCAATGAACATCAATTCAAACCCATTCAGGCCTACTTGTTAGATGACATCCAGATTCTACAAGATCATATTGCTCTATGGATCTCAACATAGTCATCTCTCTCTCTCTTTGTTTTTTTTATTTTTATTTTTTATAGGGCAGGGTTTCCTTCCCTTTGGGCCAAAATAATCTCAACGGCCCCGGAGAGAAAGTCTGGTAAAATTCCCCTATAGCCCCATTGTGGTAGTATAGTTTCGAATCCACAACCTTCAAATACAAACCATGATCCTATACTAGTTGAGCCACTGCTTGAGTTCTTCTTTTCTATTTATTTATTTATTTATTATTATTATTATTATTTTGTTTTAAAACATACATAGTCCTCTGCGCTAATAGTGTTTGGTACATTTAGGGTACGAATCCTTTGGATCAAACCTGGTCGGTCCATGAACTACCTGATACTTGGCCAATAATGGTTGGTGGTTGAGTGCCAACCCATAGCCATATCACATCTCTTTCCCTCCTGCACCTCCTGAGTGGTCCAAGGATCCGTTTCCCATGTGATATATCTAACCGGGAATTAGGATCTAGTATTTTGTCCATCAAACATGCTGCTTGGACAAACTCTGGGGACCGGACCAGATTTTGTCCAAGCGGACTTACTCTTTGTCCATCATGGTTCAAAATCTCGGTCTCGGTCGCGGTATCGGCCGGGCCGAAAAACCGATATGATATCGGTATCGGTCGCGGATATCGGTCCGTCGCGGTCATCGCGGTGTGAATTTTTTTTTTAATAAAAAAAAATTCATAAAAATATCCAAAAAATCCAGAATATTAGAAAATGCTGGAAAACTATATTTGTTTCCATTAATAACAACAATAAATCAAAATCTCGGTCACCTTAAGTTATGAGTCCTGTCTGTATCGCAGACTCGCAGTTCAGTGTCTTTTTTCCAGTATTTTATATAATGCAAACATTATTGATACTCTGCTCATGATCAATTTATTAGTGTCAAATCATTTACACATCATACAATGATCATGAATCATTAAAACAACATATTTATTATGAAATCCCCAAAAAATGATATATTATAATTCAAATATTAAAAAATCCGACAATAAAATAATTAAAATAAAAATCTAAATCATGTTTATGACTATGAGTAGATGTAGATCTATCATCTACATACTATTAATAAGCCTTTGGTATCACAAATATCCTAACAAGTAACAACAATTATTTTTTGAAAAACAAAATTAATAAAATCATTTTCAAAATCCTAAATATATCGATCTAACATAAAAGCATGTAGATCTATCATTTACACACTATACAATGATCATCAATCATTAAAATAACATATTTATGATGAAATCCCCAAAAAATGATATATTATAATTCAAATATTAAAAAATCCAAAAAATAAAAAAAATTGAAAAAAAATTTCAAAATCATGTGTATGAGTAGATGTAGCATGCAAGTAAATAGATCTAACTTCTAAATGAAGAAAACAACACAATTACACAAGTGAATAAGTGACAAACCTCTATGCTTCATATATATATAAAAAAAAAAAAAAACCGAGATAATGGTCATCTCGGCCGAGATGGGCCGAGATATCGGCCGAGATGATGAAAAAACCGAGATAATGGTCATCTCGGCCGAGATGGGCCGAGATAATGAAGAAAACAGGCCGAGACCGATATCTCACTGAGATATCGGCTCGGTCCTGGCCGAGACCGGTTCATCTCGGCCGAGATGAACCGGTCTCGGCCGAGATTTTGAACCATGTTGTCCATTGAAGCTTGTACCCATTTGTTTTATGAGAATGCATTGGGATGTTCCGTACGAGAGTAATGGTTTTGAAGTCCAATCTTCCCCATCGAAAATATGATTTTGACTTATTTGCTTGCATTTAAAACACATAGGTAGTTAAAAATGAAGGTGAGATGCATGAGATTTCAAAAATGAACATTAAATAAAATTTTACTTTAGTGAAATAGAATCAGAATAAGATGATATTTAATGCTCAATTTTAACAATTGACTTTTTGATCTTTTATGCATTCAACTCATATATGTATTTTAATGCAAAACAAGGCCAATCTCCACCAATTACATGGGATCTACCTATATCACGTGAAATTTGTATATATTTTCACTCGGTTATAATGGTTTTTAGGTGCAGTACACCCAGATTCAAATACCCAAGTATAGGGGTATAAGAGAAAATAAAAAAATCGTCTAACCAAACCGAATCGAACCGAACCGCAGTTAATAATCATATTTCCGGTTCAGTTACGATTACTATTATTAAAATCGAAAAACCGTGCGTCACGGTTCGGTTACGGTGTTTATCTCAACTTACTATTATTAACCGAACCGAACCGTTAACCGCGGGCTTGAATGAAAATTACTTTTTTTTTATAGTAACATATTATGTCATTCTCCAGCTATGATTTTTCTTTTCCCAGTAAGTTTAATTGGTAAATGACCATTTTTTTAAATGACAATTAACTGTAATCGAACCGTTAACCGTGATTTGATTTTTAACGGTTTTTCACGATTCAATTATGGTTACTATTTGTAAAAATAAAGAAGCATGAAACACAGTTTGATTAATAGTTTTCCGAAAATCCACGATTCTTCAAATCAAACCAAAATCCACGATTAATCGGACCATTACACCCGGACCCAAGTAGATCATCCATTTCCCCTTTCCCTAATATTTCTTCCATTCCAAACAGTCTCCACAAATCCCTACTATTTCCTCTAGCAACACACCCATGTCCCTATCCTGTGCCGCTGGCCAATCCAAGGTCAGTACAAGCAGTTGCTTTTCTTCTACGCCCTTTCCGTTGAAGTCTTTTTGGCGGGGCAGATGGGCCCCACCATCAATCAAACCTCACTAGTCACTCTACTCTCTCAATTTCTCTAAAATAAATACCTTCCAAACCCACCTTCTTCCCCTCCATTCCATTTCCCAATTCTCCAAATTCTCTCCTCATTCCATGTAAAACAAAATCCCAGGGAATAACAGAATTCTCTTTCTCTTGTACATCCAAACGCACCTCAATGAGGAAATATCGCAATAAAGTCCCATTTCATATCTTCTCCGTCTTCTTCATCTTCTTCGACTTTGAAGCGTTGTCTCTTTCGCCGGACGGACTCTCCCTCCTCGCATTCAAGTCCGCCGTAGATCCGGCGACAATGTCGCCGACGTTCGGAAACTGGAACGAGAACGATACCACCCCCTGCGCCTGGTCCGGCGTCTCCTGCATGAACATCTCCGGCTTCGCCGACCCCAGAGTCGTCGCCGTCACCGTCGCCGGAGAAGAAGTGCGAGCCTACCTCCCGTCGGAATTGGGCTCCCTAGTCTTCCTCCGCCGCCTCAACCTCCATGGAAACCGCCTCTACGGACCCATCCCGGCGTCTCTCTCCAATGCCACCTCCCTCCACAGCATCTTCCTCTACGGCAACAACCTCTCCGGCAACCTCCCTCCGCCCCTCTGCAGCCTCCCCCGCCTCCAGAACATCGATCTCTCCCACAATTCCCTCTCCGGCCCACTCCCCGCCTCGATCGGCCGCTGCAGCCAGTTGCAGCGCCTGTCATTGGCCAGTAATGGCTTCTCCGGCGCGATTCCCGCCGGAATCTGGTCGGAGCTAGGGAATTTGGTTCAGCTAGACCTTTCCTCAAATGGGTTTTCCGGGTCCATCCCGCCGGACCTCGGCCAGCTGAAATCTCTCTCCGGGACCCTCAATCTCTCCTACAATCACCTCTCCGGCAAGATCCCCAGCTCTCTGGGGGACCTTCCGGTGACCGTCAGCTTCGATCTCCGACACAACAACCTCAGTGGAGAGATTCCCGAATCAGGTTCCTTTGCAAATCAGGGTCCCACTGCTTTTTTGGGAAATCTAGCTCTCTGTGGTTTCCCACTCCAAAAACCCTGCAAAAACTCGTCAAAAGCCTCTCCTGCTCAAAACCCAGATTCCCATTCAAGCTCTTCATCAAAGAAAGGTCTGAAACCAGGCCTTATAATCCTGATTTCAGCAGCAGATGCAGCTGGGGTAGCTTTGTTGGGTCTGATTGTGGTTTATATCTATTGGAAGAGGAAGGATTCCAAGAGCTGCAGCTGCACCGGTAAGGGGAAGTTGGGTGGTGGGGGTGGCTGGAAATGCGGGTGTTTGGGGGGTTTTCCGGCTAGTTCGTCGGAGGGAGAGTCGGTGGATGGCGGCGGAGGAGAGGGGGATCTGGTGGCGATTGACAAGGGATTTACATTTGAATTGGATGAGTTGTTGAGGGCTTCGGCGTATGTGTTGGGAAAGAGTGGGTTGGGGATAGTGTATAAGGTGGTGCTGGGGAATGGAGTGCCGGTGGCGGTGCGGCGGCTCGGGGAGGGAGGAGGGCAGAGGTATAAGGAGTTTGCGGCGGAGATTCAGGCGATTGGGAGGGTGAGGCATCAGAATATAGTGAGGTTGAGAGCTTACTATTGGGCGCCTGATGAGAAGCTTCTCATTTCTGATTTCATCTCCCATGGCAATCTGGGCAATGCTCTTAGAGGTGAGTGACAAAAAAATCTATCTTGTTCTGGTTTTTCCTCCCTAGTTTTGCACAGTACTTGTTGCCCAACTTGTTTGTGTAACAAGAGAATTCCACACTATGTGGAGAGGGAGGAATTTTGCATCCCTATCCCTCCTATGTGAAATTGAAGTTCTTCCGAGCGAGGAAAATTATTTCATTGGTTTTCCACAAAGAAAATGTGAACAATGGGCTACCTGGGAAATTGGAAGAACTTGCTGATAGGTGCATCTGTGCCTAGA
Organism: Cinnamomum chago; assembly: GCA_038049695.1. Lineage (NCBI taxonomy): Eukaryota > Viridiplantae > Streptophyta > Magnoliopsida > Laurales > Lauraceae > Cinnamomum > Cinnamomum chago. The sequence continues at coordinate 18,699,710 of CP142462.1, read as the reverse complement.
GAAGATTCTGCAAGAGAAGGGAAATTCTTCAAACTTTTAATGCAGCCCTCTGTTTGGTTGTTTTGCACTGACATTTTCTTTGCGAGGGAGGAAACGACGAAATTAACCGATTTTCCTTGATCGAGAGAATTTCAATTTTCTATGAGATGGGCAGGAACATAGTGGAGAATTCTCTTGTTGCACAAACAAGTTAATAATATTTACTCTATGGCTTCATTTTGGCAAGTATGATGGGTAAACTATATGGGTGCTTAAATAGTATCAGGTCCCACCTTACCTCTAAAATCCAGACCACCTAAACTCACTGTCCCACTACCTTAGATGCACATGCAGAAGACTTGGGTTTGTTTTATAGATTTTTTAATGTATTTTTAAGGTGATAAGAAAGTTTAAAAGAAGGTTGTCTGAAATGATACAGGCACATGCAAAGAAAGACACGATAAGTCTTTTATATAAAACTGCACATGTAAGACCCAGTGAATCGCTTTATACTAAGAGATTAGAGCATAGGGAGAGTGAAATGAGAGAAGATTATGGATTGTAAATCAAACACTATGGGAGAGTGGAAGGTTTTCACTGTTGTAAACTTTTTTTTGTTTTCCTCCACTGTTGCAAACTTGAAGTTGTGGGTTCAAATTATGTTATCAATTAAAAAAAATATAGATTCAATGAAGGTTAGAAATAAAATATGATTAATTACCAAAGTAAAGCTCACAAATCTAACTTCTGGTAGTTGGGATATGACTTCAATTGACGATGAATATGAAACATGATCACTTTGGTGAGCTTGCAAAGACACCATTTGATGAGTGACTTTTTTTACTGGATTCACTTGGAATTTTCAAAATTTTCAATCCCTTTTAAGACCATTCTTTCTGGGTAATCTAGATTCTTCATTTTCAGGAAATAATAAGAAGAAAGTAACAAGATTTGTTACAATAGAATGGCCGAAAATCGCCTCTGAAATGCTTCAAATTCTTGAATCTTAACTATATATACATTGATATTAATCATTTGAGAAATTTTAGTGGCAGGGCTAACAAGAAGAATTTGAAGGGTCTTAAAATTGTCCCATAAAAAATTCATGAACTTATTATCAAACAAACCCCTAGTTCCATCTGTAGTGGAATTTGGCACAGTGCCAATGCACAACAAGTCACTGAGCCATCTGGAATTCAAGGTTGGAGTTGGCCTTAGTTCGATGATTGATGGATGTTTTGTCGTTTTTGAAAGATTGCACTGACAGAATGGCCCAGAGCCATGTGTTCGTTGATGAGCCTTGAATTCAACTTCTCATGTGGGGTATGGTACATGAACAGTTGAGAATGACCACACTAATCTCTAGAAAATGACCCTCATTCCCAAATCTCTCTCTCTCTCTCTCTCCCTCCCTCCTTGCTTTGATCAGATTACACAACAATCTCCAGTAAGACCTGAATTCCACAACTCAGTAATAGATCACTCATCTCCTTTTATAAAAGCTGCAAGGATTCAAATTTGATTGGATTTGCTTTAAAAAAATTTAGTGCCTCTTTTCTGCAAAGTCATCAACTGCAACGAGACTCTTTCTGCAGGAAGCATTAGCTTTCTTTCTTTATTTTATATTTGTGAAAGGGTAGGTTGGTACTAATGCTAGTACTTCCATGATTTAAGAAGAAGAAAGGCTTCTTCACATGGTCATTGAGTAATAAGATAAAAGAAGTTAGGAGAAGTGTTCCCAATTGCGGTTTCACCCCCAGTTATATATAATATTTATATTTCAGATATATCTTCTTAGCTGTATCATTCAACATATGTGGTTTGACCTTGGTCTTCACTGGACATGAGGAATCGGCAGTATTGATGTATTCAGATTTCAGACAATGCCCTTCCATGCTGCAATTCCTTTTTCTACCAAGATAATTTACAGAGACAATCCTGACCATTTGTCCTCATCTGCTTTTAAGTCGTGGAGGGGAAATTCTACATGAGCAGTGTTTTAAAACTCACTCGGTCGAGTGGACTCGGACTTGGCCACGACTAAGTCAAGTCATTTAAGGACTCGGTCGAGTCTCTCAACTTTATATAGTACTTCTTCATTTTCTTCCCATCTCATCCCAATTCCGACAGCTTCCACACCACCAATGAGTCAACTCGGACTTGGCCACTGATGAGTCAAGTCATAAAGGACTCGGCCTAGTTCGTCCCTCACATTTTATCCTAAACTAGAGTCTTGCTAAAATCACCATGGTAACTCTAGTTAGTTTAGAGACAACATTAGTTTGATAGTTCGGTTTTACTTATCCTAGTTATGATCAGATACTTAAGTTTGCGATAAACTTGTTTAAGGGTATTCTTGTCTTTTCATTAAAGAAATTAGCTTGGTACTATAGTTGGTTGGTCATTATTTTTCAAAAGGATAAAGTGATTGTTTAAAAATAGATGTGGTTGTTTTCAGATATTAGAAAAATGGGTGGTTATCAGTAGATCTTCCTATCCACAGAGAGAAATTTATGAAAGGCTTTGGAAGCTTTTCTTTTGTTGTGGTTTCAGATAAAAATTGAATTTCAGAGAGGAGTTGTGTTGGTCAAACATTACTAAAGACCCAGGGCTAAGCCCATGCTTGAGGTCCCATATCCAAAGTTCTCATTTATTGGATTATAAATGCTTGTATTAAGGTGCCTTGGAATGGACGGCAGTCTGAATTTTAATGAAGTTCCATGAATTTTGATTTGGTTTAGGAAGAACCAGGTGGGCCCATCATTGTGCGTCATACATGTTTTCATGAATTTCCAATCCCAATGGGCTGTGTCTGGGGGCACCATGACATGTCCTGTTTCTGAATTACTTTCCTTCACTCTTTGTGCAGGTCGGTCTGGTCAACCATCACCGAGTTTATCCTGGTCGACTCGGCTAAAAATCGCTAAGGGTACAGCCCGTGGGCTCGCTCATCTCCATGAATGCAGCCCACGAAAATATGTCCATGGTGACATTAAGCCTTCCAACATCCTCCTTGATGCAGACTTCAATCCATACATCTCTGATTTTGGTCTCAACCGCCTAATTAGCCTCGCCGGTAGTGACCCGTCATCCTCCGGTGGCTTCATCGGCTCCGCTCTCCCATACACAAGGCCTGCCCCATCTGACCGGGCCCACAATTACCGAGCCCCAGAGGCCCGAATTACAGGTAGTCGGCCCACCCAGAAGTGGGATGTATATTCTTATGGTGTGGTTCTGCTTGAAATGCTGACTGGAAAGCCCCCAGAAATCTTATCACTGTCGTCCCCATCGACATCATCTTCATCAGCGGCCGAGGTCTCAGAGCTGGTAAGGTGGGTGAGGAAAGGGTTCGAGCTGGAGAACCCGCTATCAGATATGGTGGACCCTGTGCTGCTCCAGGAGGTGCACGCCAAGAAGGAGGTGATTGCTGTTTTCCACATTGCTTTGGCTTGCACAGAGTCTGACCCAGAGCTGAGGCCCAGGATAAAGACTGTGTTGGAAAATCTTGAGAGGATTGGTTCCTAAGATTTATACAAATTATTCGCGCATTCAGTTTCTGATTCTGCAAAAGTTACTTCCTCGTCCTACAGGCGAATTTTGTATTGGTGAAGCAATCGAGGTTCGAATTTTTCCTAATGATTCCTAATTAATGGGAAATTTGTCTTCATAAAAATGTTCATTTATCTATGGTGAGTTCCCATGAAACTTTCAACCAGAATTCTATCTTGAGGAGAGTTAAAAATTAAAAAACCTGGGTATGATTTTTTCGAGGAGATTAGGAGCTGGCCAAATGTCACTTGTGATTAGATGATCCTAACCATTAATATTAGTATTTCAAGATGTTAGTTTTGTAGGCACAGTTATGGTGGATTATAGTTGGGTTGCTGACCAATTGATGGGTAGGGTAGGGGTAGGTATAGAAATGGATTTTTGGTAGCTGATCATGAAAGTTGGGACATAAAAATATTGCAGTTTCAAGTCTAGGCTGCAATCTTATCTTCCTCACATACTTGGGCAGCTGAACTGCAAAAACCCACTAGTAACATATCATGACAATTTTATAACTGAAATCATTCCTATAAAAGCTTATGCAGCACTAAAGTTGAATATAAAATATACCAGTGATCATTTCTTGCCAGAGCAGAACTTACTCTTTTTCCAAAGCAGCTTCCAGAGAGCCCACACCAAGTAATTTGGGGTAGAGCCTTCAATGATCATAAGTAGCTTCCAAGAAACCATATGAAACGTTGCAGGAGATTGAATTAGTGAACCATTATATATCAGCTTTGTATTTTTCCTGTACAGTGGTTAATTTCTTACAATCAATCACTTCTTGGGACACCAATCAAAATGTCATAATGGTCCAATCCTTTTCAAGAGTTTAAAAGAGGGCTAAATATATATATAGCCCAATCTGACAGTGTGCCAGCTTCTAATGGAATGAAATGGATTTTTTTTTATATAATATCTAATTCATGTTTTTCATAATACATGTCAGATTGACGAATAAAGAATATTTGAATTTTTCATAATATCTTCTAATTTATATGTTTGTAAGTGCACAATTTGACGATGGGCCAATCCTTATTGAAGTGAGATTTGTTGGGTTTTATCTAAGCATGGGCGTCGATAACTTATTTTAATTGATTTAGATTTTTCACAAAAGAGCACTCACGATCCTCACAAGTTTCTCACAAGTTGGAGTCTCAGAAACTCTTTTTTGGAGAAAGTAGCAATGTGAATGGGGCATCTTTTTTGTTAAGAAATATGAATGGGGCATTAGTTTCCTTATATACAGAAAGATTTTCACCTGCGCTCTTGCGCTATGCGCTCGATCGGATTGGCGTTGTCGCGACAGCAGGAGAACCTGTGAAATTTAAGGAGGGTCCGCATTAGGAGATGATCTAGATGACTGCTCCCATAGAGGTCACACTGCAGGTCAAAATCATCCTCCTCTACAACCAAGGTTGGATTTGATCTGTTGGAACTACATGTGTTGGTTATAGGCCAAGTTTTACTCCATTGTACATGGAAAAAATATGAAAGCCGAAGTGTAACACTTGGCTTTAAGATAATACACAAGGACATCTATATTGATGGGTCCATAATTTTGCTAGAGTTCCATCCAAGGTGATGACAATTATATGAATGATTATGATTTGTGTACAAGATTTGTAATGTGGTTAGGTTTTCAGTTGTTGTTGGGCAAAGTGATGGCATTTTCAGATTTCTTACGATAAGTGATATAATTGTATACTACTGTTTTTGTGTTTATTGGATTCTCTAAAATTATAATGGCAGTTATTTTATCACTAATCCTAGCAAGCTTAGATATCTAATCATTTATCCCAACAACAGTATGGCCCATTAAACGAATGGTCTACATTGAAGACAATGGAAGAGTTAAATCAAATAAAAGTTGTTTTTCCTTTTGTGTGGTAAAAGGAGATTTCTCATTAAGAAAAAAAAGAAGAACAAAAGATACAAAACATCATCACATAAGAAGTTGGTGATGTCTATTCTCTGTGTCTAGATGTTTCCACATGATGATGATCATTTTGTGACCTGCTGTCACTTGGAGAATCATAAATTATTTTGGGATGCCAATGGAACCAGGTATGGCCCAAATGTGTATGAGCCCAATGAACCGAACCAGTCAGAATATAGGGTCCCGATCCCTTATTGGGCTGAATATAGGCTCCAGGCTCATTAGACTAAGGTCATTTAAAGAGAGCTCCTGGAAAAGTTTGTTATCATCCAGGTTGCGTTGAACCTAATTATTGAATGATCCCAATTATTTATCTTTGGAGGCTTTGGTCGGAGGTCCCTCAAAGTGTGACTTTAATGCAAACAGTCCACAAAAAAAAGTCATGCAGCCAAAGGTCCCTCACACACATTCCCATACATGAAATGTCCAATTTTCCCTTTTTTAAAATCATATCCCATGATTGGTGGGGATATCCCATTAATAATGGTCAACTACCCTTTAATTAGCCACGATTAATGGAATCCTATTAATGAGATTTTTCAATAAATTCTACAAACAAACACACAAATAAATTTCAAAATAACGCAAATAAATTTTAAAAAAAGAAATAATTTCAAAAAATGCAATAAGTTTAAAAAAAAGCAATAAATTTTAAAATAACGCAGATAAATGTAAAAGGATGCAATTGAATTTTAAAAGATCCAAATGAATTTCATAAAATGTAAATAAATTTCAAAAGATCCAAAGAAAATTAAAAAAAATCGTAAATAAATTTAAAAAGCCTCAAATTAATTTCAAAAGGCCCAAATAAAATTCAAAAAAGAAATTTTTTTTCCAAAACTAAGATAAATCAATTTTCCAAATTTGTAAAAAAACTCAAGTATTTTTTCCAAAACTCAGTTAAATTTATTTCAAAAAATGTAAATAAATTTCTAAAAATGTAAATAAATTTCAAAAGTCGCAAATGAATTTCAAAAGACGTAAATAAAATTAAAAAATATAAATAAAATTTAAAAAATGAAAATACATTTGCCAAAACTAATATAAACCAATTTTTTAAATTTCAGAAAAATTTGCCAGAAACTTAAGTATTTTTTTCAAAAGTCAGTTAAATTTATATCGAAAAATATAAATAAATTTGAAAAGACACAAATAAAAATAAAAAACACAAATAGATTTAAGAAAATACAAATAAATTTGACAAAAACACAGAAAGATTCGTTCAAAAACTCTGTTAAAATATTCAAAATGGAGATAAATTTGTCAGAAACTCAGCTATAGTTTTCAAAAGCTCAAATAAAGTTCCCAAAAACTCAGATAGATTTGTTCAGAACTCAGATATATTTGTTCCAAAACTCAGATAAATAGAAAAAAACTTAGATAGATTTGTTCGGAACTCAGATAAATTTGTTTTAGAACTCAGATAAATTTGCTTAAAGCTCAAAGAAATTTGACAAAAACTTATATAAATTTTTCAAAAACTCATATAAATTTGACAAATGATGTCAGCCCTAGCTGGCTACTGGTTAATATTGAACTGGGCTTTCTACTGCGGATGGGTTATAACTGACTAGAACTTGACATTGGCTTGGAAACTGACCCAACTGGTCTCATCTTCTTCCTCGACAGGCTCTGTTTCTGCAACACAACCATGGACACTACAACGCCTTGTTGCTTCTTCTCCGACAACAGGCGAACTCTAACGATCATTGCTTGCATCGTTCGGCAATGACGACGGCGTGCAGGCAGCCTTCTCCAGTGATCATTTTACAAAGAGATCTATTTTCTACACCTTGTCTCTTTCGGCGATGGCTCCTGCGATGAGAACCGAGCAAGACACGAACCTCCACACCCCCCCTTTTTCTTTTTCAAAAGTCCAAAGACCTTTTGTCTTTTCTCAAGACTTCTCAACTACTTGTTTCTATCAAACGAACATGATGCACTGTGGATCTTTAATGGGCATGAAACAAGATTTTCCACCTCGTGACTCCAACGACCAGCAGCCCTGGTAACTCGTCGTGACTTAATCTCGTCAATCTCTGGTGGCACAGGATTGCCCAAGCCTAAGGAGGGAGAATACAAGATTTGAAATTTGAAATTTCAAAATTTTATGCCTAAAACGGTTGAAAGGGCAAATTAGTCCTGAAATATGTGATCATGTTGATGTAGGGACCCATGACTGCAAATTGTCTAGTTGTGTGGACCAGCGCCCTTAAACAAAATTTGCTTGGACTGGAGGTTGAATACATTCCACTTTAGGGACCTTTCGCTAATTTACTCTTTATCTTTTACCCATCCAAGAAAAAACTAGACCACCAATGAGATGGTAACATCTAGTTCAGGTGCAATTTTGAGTCCATAAATCATCACAGTGGTCAGCGAACCTTACATAGTTCAGATTCATGGGGAGGCTGATGCATCATAGATTGTGGAATTTCAAGATTTATTACACACCTTGATTTAGTGTATGCATGGAATAACGAAATATAGAATGACAGTTAAAATGAAAATCCGCAGCTCCTGGTGAAGAGGCTCTCTCTCTTGAGAAAATTCTAGAGCATCCATGGATTGTTAAAAACACTGATCCATCTGGCACTTGCAGAGATGGGAATGACTTGGGCTGGCAGTGTTGTAAGATGGTCTCCACCCTTTCTAATCTAATTAATTGTCTCTGCATTTTGTAGGAGATTATGTGATCCAGTTGCCTTGTGTTAGGCAAGCAATGAACTTTTGCCTTCTCCATCTGATAAGTCTCACAGCTCAGCAATTACTAACATTTTTCTGTGCTTTCTTCCCAAGTAGAGATAGTGCTCTCTAGAATCATTTGTAAGATGTTTTGCAAAAACCTCATCTCAGTAATTGGAAATCAGAGTATAGAAAACTCAATTGCAGGGCAGTTTGGTGGATGATACAGAGTTGTGTGCATATTAGAAGTAGAACAGAGAGAATTAATAATCTCTCGAAGTCCAAAGTTGTAAGCCCCACATGTTTCCATTACGTGATCATTGTTGTCATTTAGTTATATGGTAGGAAAATGTTGTTCTAAGATCTCACATTGTAGATGCAGTTAAAAACAAATAGCCAGGTCCACGCACAATCCCTTAAAAATGGATGAGATTGTGGTAGCTGCCTATACCAAGTTCTTCCTAGGGAGAAATCTTTTTCAAGCCCCCAAAGGGCCCAAACATATGCTTGACAATTTGTCATACTGCATTGGATTAATCCTTCTTGTTGATGGCTGAGACCACCTTTTTTTTTTTTTATTCTTTCTATATCTGGGTCTAGTTTGGATTGAAAAGTTGCCTAATGACTGTGTTTCTGGTGTGATGATATATCTCTTTGCCCATGCAGTACTCTTTAGTAGTTTAATCATTTGGTTGTTGTTTACATAATTATAACGGGGGTAAAGGTGATCCTTCCAAAATAGGGTTGCAAATATAAATTATCCCCCGCTACTATCTCTACTTGAAAAAAGCAAGGATGTTAATTGAGTATCGTATCCACTGGGACAAAAAGGCTAAGTTGTGTTCGTTCCTAAATTCCTAAACTAATTCTAATAGAAAACACAGTGTCAATTCTTAAACTAATCCTACTAGAAAACTAAGTGTTGGTTTGATTTCTAAATTAACAAATTAAAAGACAATAGTTTGATTCAATCAGAGAAAAGATCTCAGGGTACGAATCTACTCTAACCTCGCACAATGGCAAGTATAGACCTAAGATTTCACTATCAACGCTAAAAAGACTCGTTCTGGTTACAAACTTTCAGAGTCAACTATGATTTAAAATCTCGATCGATACCGGTTCATATCGGCCCATATCGCAACGATATTTTGCCGCGATACCGAGTCGGGCAAAATACTTCCAAAATATCAGTCAATCTCGGCCGATATGGTCAAAATATCGATTTAACCGATATCTCGGCCGATATTACCAATATCAAAATATCGGCCGAGATGGAGTAATGGTCAAAAACCCTAATTTCTTGTAACTTTTTCCCTATTTTTCCATTTTCTTCTCTCCCCTCATCTCCTTAGAGAAAATATGTCTCCATAGCTCATTCTCTTACATATTTCCAAATTCCAACATTATTTCTTGAAGAAACTATTTTATTTACTAAGAGAAAATCAACTTAACTCTCTAATTTTTACTATTATGTGTTTTTTTGTTTTTTATGTTTAGATAAAGCATAGAAATGAATGAAAAGATCATTGGCATGTCATTTTTGGATTTGTGTTGTGTTCTTCACTTTGATCTACACACTTTCATGTTACATCTACTTATAAACATTATTTGGGTGTAGAGAAATGGTTTTTTTTTCAATCTTGTACTTTTAAAAAAATAATTGTTGGAGTATTTATGATACTAAATAGTAAATACTAATAACTTATTAATAGTGTATAGATAATTGTTATGTTATCTTTATTTTCTTATATTTTACACTAATAAATTGACCATGAGCCAAAATAATAGTTGCATTATATAAAATACTGGAGAAAACAACGAACTACAACACAGACATTACTCATATCTTAAGGTGACCGATATTTTGATTTATTGTTGTTACTAATGGAAAAAAAAACATTATTTTCCAGCATTTTCTAATATTCTAGATTTATTGGATATTTTTGCGAACTTTTTTGGATTAAAAAAGTTCACATCTCGACGACCGTAACAGACCGATAACCGCGACTGATACCGATATCATAACAGTTTTTGTCCAGGCTGATACCGCAATCGATACCGCGATTTTAAACCATGGAGTCAACAAATAAGGGATGTTGATGTAAATCGGGGCGTAGCCTATCTCTATGGCATAGATTATCCTAGGTCTAACAACACATTCATTCAAGCATCGTTAAATGACTTACTATGAAAATCTACAAGATAGATAACATCATGTCATATAACCAAATAGCATTCAAAATAAACCCTAGAACCTATACATCACGATAAATACAAGATTAAGGCTTCATCGCAACCCTAAGATAGAGAGTTAGTTGCTCATGGCAAGAGGTTGATGAAGAATCTCACCCGAAATCCCCAGTGATGCTCTTCCAAAGCTCCTAAAGCAGCCTCCAAAACTTCTCCCAAGATGTGAATCCGTTAAAAAGGAGTTTGGCATAATATTTATAGAGTTTTGGCCTCAAAAATCACTTCAAAACACATTGGGGCGGTGCCCCCATACGGTTCGGGTGTCCAGACGCCCGGAGCCACTGAGCTCCGGTTGTCTTTCGGTTTTAGCCATTTTCGGTGGTTTATCTCTGGCTTTTGGTCTTTCACTTAAAACACCTTAAAACATAAAAATAACATAATTAAAGATCTAAACTATCATTCCAATGTTCAACAAAGTCTTTGTTGAGGGTTTAGATGGTGTATTTTAGGCTCTCATCACACCCCCCCCTAACTTACGCTTTGCTAGATCTTGAGCAAAACTAAAACAAAAGCAAAGACTAAGGTCATTTTCGTAGGGAGCACGACTGCACTTAGCATGTGCAGCAAGCCTTTAAACCTCTAAGTTCCCCCTAGATGACGAGTTATAGTCTTGTGAGGGATTGCAGTGAATCTACCCACAAAATTCCTAAAAACACAAAAGTAGGGAGTCTTTTCCACAAAGATAGCTACGAACATTGGATATTCTTCATTATGGGGTTTTCAATACACATCACAAATTTGGTTCACAAATCCTATATGTTGGTCAGAAATCTCCAAAATCATGCTGGAAAAATTGATCGTGCATGGTAAAAATTGTGTACATATAGAAGCATGAAAGCATAAAATGATCCACTAAGAATTTTCGTAAAAACATATCTTTTTCTTTTTCTTTCAAAATTATGGGCTACGTAACCTCAGTAAAAGATAACATGCTTGCTCTCAAGAGGCATTTATGGTGGCTTTCACACTATTGTTTTTCAAAGGCCGTGACAACACTATTTTAGTGATTTTTTTAACATACATATGTAACTACGCAATGCCTATATCCCTTAAGCTTTCTAATTAACCCATGTAACGAGCATTCGGTCAATGACCCCCAAACTAAGTAGCTTTAGGGCACTAGGTATGTAAATATCCCTACGAGCTTACTGGCTCAGGTTAAAAGGGCTACGAACCCAAACTGGTTACAACTTTTTTTTCCTTTTTTTTTTCAAGATTTTTAACTAAACACTTTTTTTTTCTTTTTTTTTTTAAATGTGGTCCCCAACAATAGGCAGCCCTTTCCATATGCCCGAATTAATTCACCGATTTGTGGATAACTCCACTCAGTTGAACTAGGACATTGTATGACTAAGGGTCGGCTTTCCATCATAATTGTTCTGAAGTTCTCATAAGTATGGAAATTATAGCTTCACATTTCAAATTTTCTATATAATTCGTGTTAAGTGAGAGACCAACAATTCAACAATTTCTTAAAAACTCTTTCCTAAAATAAGTTAATGAACCATTTTTCTCTTTTTTTCCTCACAAAAAGTTCCAAAAATCAGGGTATCTTCGTTTTATAAAAACCTGGTTAGAAATCTCCCGAAAGATAACAAAAAGAGAAAAATCTAACTCTTTTTTTTTTAAATACAAGAAAAGGAACTAATGAAACTAACTCAAAAGTTAATACCCCACCCCGAACTTAGACCTAACATTGTCCCCAATGTGAAACAACAAAATAAAATGTTAAGGACATGAAAAGTAAAGTATAAGGAGAGGTATCACTTGTGTTTCGCTAAACAGAATGTCCACATAAAAGAAACGTTGGGTAGACCCCCTAACTTGCACTAAAGAACCTGCAAAATGTTAGCGACAATCCAGAAACACAAATATAGAAAAGAAATATAAAAAAAAAACTAAAACACTATATATACACTAAAATGAAATAGTCACTGAAAAATAAAAAGAAACAACCTCAATCTTCCTCCCCATCCCCGTCATGGCCCGCCGCCGCCCCCCCCCCCCCACTTCCATTGTGCATGTAATCATCTCTACGGGGAGGGGAAATGCCACGTAGTACGAGTGGCAAAGTCTTCAAAGCGGGACTCAAAAGTCACCTTAACGGGACTGGAGGGCTTGCTGACCGTGGATGATTGCCTTGTACATATTGGGCATACGACATGTAAAAAGGGTCAGCATGCCCTACAGGAGGGTGGACAACAGGAGGGGCTTGAGGTGGCACCGGTGGATCAACCGCAGGTGCATCTATTCCCGGCATCATAGCAGGGTGAGCGTGCTACATATTGTGAAGAATGGATTGGACACTCTGGGTCCATCGCACCTCACCGTACACGTCATAGCACGAGATAGACTCCTCATTAAATGGAATGGGAAAGGGGACAGCGTTGACACTCAAAGGAATCAAAAATAGCATGGTGAGCAAATGAGGAAACGGCAAAGGCCTCTTCTTCTCTAGGTCTTTTTTAGACTCTTTAAAGAGCCTATAGACTTTGAACATCTCCTAAAAAATCATCTGCGGAAGAGATACCGTTTATCCGGAGTGGATAGCGTACAAAGTCTATAGGAAGTCCCCTCTCCTCTCATCTTTGTGATGCATGGGAAATGCATTTACACGTAACACTTGGTCAATCAACCACAACCTTTGAGGCATGTAACTACGACGAGTACTCGTATAGTTATCCTTGCTAAACCAACCCCCACACATCTCATTGGTTATACTTGCCATAGTGAGGGTGTCTGGAAAATGGGGGAACCCACCCACATTAGGGTGACAGCCTAGGGAATGAGCAATATCCCTCTCAGTAATAGAAACGGAATGCCCATCAATGCTGGATGATAAGACATCGCTATATTGCCCCATTATCTCTAAATTTTGGTAGAAAAGGCACACCAAACGGGGGTATGCAAGGGAAAAGGTCCACACAAAGCCGTCAATTGATACAAACGTAATTGTTGAACCGCCCAATGTGTGGTTTGGTCGGTTTCGAAAAAGTGCAAGTCAAGCACTGTTTGCCTATCTAAGGGTCGATTGGCCCATTTCGCATCCAGTCGTTCATGGGTAGGAGTGGATGCATTTTATTTGCGGGGTTGCGGATTGGAGGAGCCCTCATCCGCAGGGGCCTTTGACTTACTTCTCCCCCTTTTAAACATCTTTTTTTTTTAATTAAGGTGACAATTATAAGAAAAAAGAAAAAAAAATCTAAAACAACCTATCACAATTGAAAATTGTAATGTAAATAATAGTTAAAAAAAACAATTAATAAGAGAATTTACCTACAAATGGCTCGCCAGAGTTCCGGTGAAGTCGCCGGAGAAGATGACCGAAAAAAGTTGGCCAGAGACAAACGGGCACCGCTGGTGTGTAGAGGAACTCGTGGGGAAGAGAACCCAAGTGATGCAAATGGTTGGAGAGCTTCAAGCTCTGGTAGATCTAACCGGAAGCTTGGAGTTTGCCGGTGGGAATGTAGGCTCCGGTGGCACTTGTCAGAGGGAGGGAGATAAAATGGAAGAGGGGAAAGAGAGGAGCACAATCGTGGTCGAGAAAATGGGAGGAGGAGGGTTGGGGAAGGTAAAGAACAAAAGGGGGGCTAAGAGAGAAAAAGAGAGAGGAGTGAGTGGTAGTAGGTAAGGGAGCAGCCCTCAAGTCTCTGACCCATGAAATTTGCATTTTTTTTTATTGCGCTCCGGCGTCCAGACACCCAGCTCCCGGCGTCCGGACAGAGACTGCTATGCCTATTACAACTTTCTGGCATCCAGACGCCTGGAGATAGAGAACTACTCGTCTGATACGAACTTTCGGCGTTTGGACACCCTAACACAGAATGTAAACCTGATGAAAATGTACTGGACGTCTGTTACAACACTCGGGCGTCCAGATGCCCAATTCCGGCTTCCGGACTCCAGGAAGCATTTTTTTTTTTTTGGAATTCTCTCTCTCAAAGGTTAGGACCTAACAACCTAAGGGTACTCACCCCCTCCGGCAACATGTACGACTCAAAAAACAGAAAATGACTCAAAATGGACTAAAAATCAACGACACCTATGCTATGACACTAAACTACACTTGTGTTTCCTCCCTCAGGAGCTTGGTTTTACGTCATCAGCCAGACGTCGAGTACCCTTAGTCCATAAGATAAGATGGGTCCATTAGAGTGACGGACTCCACTACTTCTCCTGCAATAATGCCCTCTACATAGGGTTTCAGCCATTGACCATGTACCTTAAGAAAACCCCCAGTGTTGGGGTTGCGAATTTCTACTACACCATGGTCAAAAACATCGGTCACCACAAATGGTCCATCCCATCAAGACCACAATTTACCTGGAAAGAGCCACAACTTAGAATTGAAAAGCCATACCTTTTGATTCGGCTCAAAGGACTTTTGCAAGATGTGTTTATCATGAAAAGCTTTAGTCCGAGCCTTGTAAATTTTGGAACTAATGTAGGCTTTGTTCTGAATCTCTTCTAACTCATTGAGTTGGAGTTTCCGAGTGGAACTGGCAGCGGTCATATCAAGATTGAATTGCTTGATTGCCCACATGGCTCGGTGTTCGAGTTCGACTGGCAAGTGGCAAGCCTTACCAAACTCTAATCGGTAGGGGGACATACCAATTAGAGTCTTGTAAGCAGTACATTATACCCATAAAGCATCATTTAACCACAAAGACCAATTTTTGAGGTCGGGCTTCACCGTTTTTTCCAGAATACGCTTCACCTCCCTATTGGACACTTCGACTTGGCCACTGTTTTGAGGATGAGAAAGTGTAGCCACCTTGTGTGTGATCGAGTACTTCTTTACCAGCACCTCAAAGTGTTTATTCATGAAGTGGGTTCCCTCATCACTAATTATTGCCCGCAGACAACCAAAGCGACTGAAAATGTTGCTTTACATGATTTTGACCACAACTTTGTGGTCATTTGTCTTAGTGGCTGCCGCTTCCACCCACTTGGACACGTAATCAACCGGCACGAGAATGTATTGAAAACCAAAAGACGGCGAAAATGGTCCCATGAAATCGATGCCCCACACATCAAGTATTTCTACAATCAAAATGGATTGTAGGGGCACCATGTCCCTCCTAGACATGTTCCCTGTCTGTTGATAGTGCAAACAAGTCTTGCAAAACTGATGGGCATCTTGAAAAAGAGTGGGCCAATAGAAGTCACTTTGCGAAACTTTCGCAGCAGTCTTTTTCCCACTGAAATGCCGTCCACACTCAAGAGAGTGACAGACTATGAGTGTACTTTGGTATTCACTCTCGGGCACACATCGCCTAATCACTTGGTGTTGGCAGAACATGAAAAGTTCGAGATCTTCCCAAAAATACATCTTTACCTGGGAGAAGAAACAATCCTTGTCCTACTTAGACCAATTTGAAGGAATCTCCCCCACTCCTAAATAATTCACAATATGAGCATACCAAGGGGGGTGAGTTCGGGACACCGTGAACAATTGCTCGTCGGGAAAAGAGTCATGCAAGGGTAAGGTGTCCTCCATAGCCTCAACCAGGATCCGGGAGAGGTGGTTAGCTACATAGTTCTTGGAGCCTTTCTTGTCCCAAATCTCAAAGTTGAATTGTTGAAGTAGCAGAATTCACCTAATTAATCTTGGCTTAGTATCCTTTTTCAACAGTAAGTACCGCAACGCAGCATGGTCAGTGAACACTACAACCTTCGATCATAATAAATAAGATCAAAATTTATCGAAGTGGTTTGGAATCTAAAAATGTATTCTTTTGTGGAGGCAAAAAATGAAGATTACTTTGGAGTAGTTTTAATCTTTTATGCACTTGTTGGCAAAACACACCATCATGGACCACCTCAGATGGGTTATCAAGTGATGTTTTTCATGACCAGTGGATTCCAGGGACCGTGCCATTGAATACACTGCCAAACTATCACTCCTTACAATTGCTTCCCAATGTCCCAACAAAACTTTTATAGAAAAGATATAATCTTCATCTTTGTTTCTCCAGTTTATCTGCTTTAGAATTACATTTCTTAGAAATTCTTAAGATAAACATGCACTGGAATTGAAACCCGCCTAAGAGGAACGTGATTTCTTTTAGTTTTAGGGCCTGTTTCTTTCCTAAAACTTCTGAAAGGAATTTTACATGTTGGGGCCTTTTGGACATGATGTGACAGTTTGTCTCTTGGTATTTGCAAATGCCATATTATTTTTCACAAGTATTTCAAAATCCCAACCACCTGAAAAGTTTCCAAATGACCTTTTGAGAATTTAGGAATTCCACCCCCTTGTTTTTTTTTTTTTTTTTATGGAATTTCTAGATGCTCAAGTAAAGAAACAAACCTTTATTAATGTTTTTTAAAGTTCCTAAGCATATTAAATATGCTTCACCTGGAGCTAAGTAATAGTCTCTGCAACCACTATCTTGTAGGTTCAAACTTTACAATAGACGGGCTTGAACAAATAAAATACAAGGAAATGATAGGATGCCCCATAGGTTTTTTTTTTTTTTTTTTGCCTTTGTTTATTATAAATAGTTAATGTTTAGAGATCTCCAAAAGCTGCCCCCTTGGTGGAATTCTCGAATCCTCTTCTTGGCTTGAGCATTCCGAAATGCTTAAGAACCTGGTTCTTTACCAGAATTTCTGATAAAAAAATTGAAATATTAGGAATTCATAGATCTAATGTAATTGTTTATCCCTTAAAATTTGCAAATGCCATGTTTCTTTACCAAAAATTTCAGCTTCCAGCCATTTAAGAAATCTAAAATGACTTTTGAAATTCCTAGAATTCCAATCATTTTACCTTTTGCTGTAATTTATAGATGCTCCACCAAAGAGGATGATTCAGAAATTCACATAGGGGATAAATTTTGGTGAATTTATAAATCCTCTAAAAAGAAATTCTTAGAACTCCAATAGCGAAACATGTTCCGAGTGGATTTATTATTAAAGTAACATTAATATAAAGCATCAAATCAAGACAGAATAAAAGATAAATAAGTTATGATGGTATTTTGTCTTTATTGGATTGATAGGGAATCTTTCTGACTTTTTGTGTAAAATGTTAATTTTTTTTTTGTCTTTTAGTGGAGAAAGAAGTTTGGTTTTTTACTTTTGTTTGAAAAAGAAAAATAAAAATTTAAAGATGTGTACTTTTGATGTGACCCCTTGTGTGAAAAATGAAAGCATTATATTACTTTTACTACCCTAGTAAATTGCCAAATGGCCCAGAATTGTAATTTAAAAATTTTAAAGGATAAAATTGACTTTTCATGTAGTTAGAATTTATAATTATAACAAAGAAATAAAAAATTTGGAAACGCCAACAGAAAGAAACGGGCCTTAGACCTTTTTGTCTCTCTTTCGGGAAGTACCAAAAGGTAATTATTTTCAAATATACTTGAATATATAAAGTAATGAAGACATTTTTTTTTATTTTGAATTTCTCCCTATGACTTCTACTACTGTATGACAAGTTCAATTATTTTTCAATTACACAAAACGTACGAAAGAGTTTGTAACAAAGTTTAACTAAACATTATATGGTGAAGTATATGGTGAAGTAAAGTGTGTGCGAATGGTAAAGAACTTTTTGTGTGACTTTACTTTATCACATTTTATGCAGTTTATATGGTAAAGAAAAAGTAATTTGTGATAAACTTTATGGTAAAAGAGTGGTGGTTAGACTTTACTTTACCAGACTACCTTTTCATCTAAACATGGTGAAGAGATATTGTCACATATAGGTCAAGGCATGTTTGTTTATATGTGTGGTAAAGTAAAATAAATATTGATGTCACGTCATGGTTAAATGTTAGGTAATGTAAGGTAAGATGAAGTATGTGGTGAAGTAAAGTAAGAGAGTGAGAAAGAGCGATGAAAAGTAGTTGTCGTTTGTGTCACGTTCCAAAAAATACAATTATGGGATAACGTGAAAAATAAGAATAAATATTTATTTTCCCTTGTTTAATACAACACAAGCTTCCAAAAGTGGACCCACATAGCAAACAGTGGTGAGTCAAAATAAATTTCATTAAATTCAACAGAAGCGTTATTCAATTGGTATTCAAGGTTCATAATTAAGATCCAACACTATCATCAGATGAAGAAATAATAATTAAAGTTGCAGAATAAATCAAATAATTACTAAGGAAAAGTTTATCATTAAAGAAAATTCATCTAAAGAAGTTCTAAGATGACATTCTCTCCCAAGCAGGCTCAGACGACTCCATAGCCATCTCCGGCTCTCTACTCAGGTTCGTCAATTGGTTCAAACGCTTGAAACGTTTGACCATCCTCCGCCTCCACAGTATGGTAAGGGTCGGTACCTATGCACCAATAAACAAAGTAAACAGCACGTATGAAAGCATAATTTATAAATCAAATAAAAGATCAATGTGAGTAATGACAGGTAATAATCATAAGAGATTAACAATGGAACAATGATGAAAAGAACGTATAACCTAAATCCATTCTACACAATAAAGCAATACAATAATCACACAGAAGCACTGCTACTGCTTTGGGTGATCAGCCCTAACTATAAAGCGGGAAAACTTGTTCGAAGGCCGGCGGTCATAAACCGGTTCGTAATCAAAATCGTAGGCCGAATAAACCGATTCGAAATTCGGATATTACAGCGTCCGTACACATCGGTGATTAGCCGTCAAATTACAACTGCAGTCATTCGAATATGACCCAATCAATATACATATATATATATATATATATGTACACATATCCTAGTAGAATAGACCTAATGATCAGTAATGCTCTTGACACAGAAACCTAAGTCAAAGTGAAGGGCTGGCTGCACAACAATCCATAATCGAATACCAAACAAATCATTCGAATAAACCTCTACAGTATCTCAATCGATTGCCACGTCACATCACAGTCCATATCCAATCAACATAGGGTATGCAACTAATAGATGAATATCAAATTCAATCATGTATGCAACCCCGAATGTCAAGGAATAATCACAAGCCAATCCTAAGGTCAAACATAAGGTCTCATACCCGACAACCACATGAATTTTTAATAGATAAAAGATCAATGCATCCCTTCTAAATCAATGGTGCATAGACCAAATTAAGGGTTTTCCAATAGAA
Source organism: Cinnamomum chago (assembly GCA_038049695.1). Taxonomy (NCBI): domain Eukaryota; kingdom Viridiplantae; phylum Streptophyta; class Magnoliopsida; order Laurales; family Lauraceae; genus Cinnamomum; species Cinnamomum chago. The sequence continues at coordinate 18,680,222 of CP142462.1, read as the reverse complement.
ATGAGTTGAGCTCGAATCCATTAGAATTTCCTCAAAGTCATACGAAGAACTAAACCCCACGTTAGCAATATACCGTGTACCCGGACGGTATTTACTTGGTCCGAAAATCCAATAATAAAGTACAAAGATATTATTTAAATATTAATTTACAAATAATAACCTTAATGTATAATTTTAGAAAACCTAAGGATTCCAACTATAATATTTTTCCAAATTCATTTTTTTATAAAACGGGCCCAAGGTCTAATTGGTTTCATGAAAATTACAATGGGCTATTTGTCTAAAATCTAATGGGCCAAGTGTTAAAAAAGTAAGTTGTCAAAGCATGACTCATCTCTTTCCCCCACCACGTCATCACCGATCCCCTATTTGGTCCAAACAGGGCAATGAAGGGGTGCCACATGAGAAGCAAAAAAAAAATTAAATGGATGAGATGAGATGTCATTGACATGACATCTCCCCCACATGTGGCACCCCTTGAGTGGTCTAAACAGGGGATCCGCTTCCCCCAAACCACATTAGGTTCTGTATTAACCTCACATGGGATAACATCATCATGTCATCACCAACCTTTATTATCCTCACACATTACTAATCTCTCCCTCTCACTTATCCTCACAAAAACCCCACACTTTTTCCGGGCACTCACGGACCACCGATTCCCACTTCATGTCCTGGTTGTAAACCGCCACACAGAAACCCATCCTGGAACAGGCTTCACGTCAGACGCTGCAAGGGGTATTTGGATAGTGGCCCCCACCCTGGATTAACTTCACCAGTAGTGTCACCCAAACAAGTAAGGCCACAAGAATAGACCTGATCTCTGATCAGATCAAACACTAGGTCCCACCTCACTAATAATAAATAAAAAGAAACACCTCACAAGGTGCCTTCACATTCTACAACAAGAGGGGCTTCACAGAACCCGTCCAAACCCCTCGCAGAACCCGTTCCCAAATTGGGCTTCACGCTGGCACGGCTAGGTTGTTGAGATAGTGGGCCCCACTGGGCCCCGGCCTCAGATCAACCCCACTGTCAAAGTCGCCAGGGCATGTACGGCTACAAGAACGGACCGGATTTAATCAAGTCTCCCCACGGGCCCCACATCAAGATTAAATGCAAATAAAATATCTTCAAAGTGACTCTCGCCCCGAAATTTAGAATCAAAAGATGGTGGCCATATATGTGCAAGGTTTTATCCCAGAAAAAGAAAATCAAACATCGAGCGCATAAAAAAAAGGGGTTTCTATATGCAACCACATACGAATTAAGAAGAACACAAGCATTAAATTTACAAATTATGATTAGGTAATTGCCTGATGTCCACGGTTGAGAGAGACGGTCTAGAATTCCTATTGTCAAAGCTCAAGGCGCTAACTAAGAGAAAAATTGAATGAGAGAGAGTTGTGTGTGAAAATAAAAGAGTGTGGTTGTCTATAAATAGAAAATAAAAATAAGAGTTGTGATCTAACTTAAATTCTAAAGAATAGAGTTTGGGTTTTAAAAAATATAGGAGTTTGGATTAGAGAAGGATTAGAGTTTTTGTTAAAGAAGAATTATACCCACTAAACTGGGCCCGGATTAACTATGGGTCAAGACACCTATCCAACAAACCTAACTCACCAAACCAAAGCCTAACGTGGTCCCCACTTAGACTAATTGTGTATTTAATTAAAATACAATCAATTATATTATAATAATAATAAAATAATTAATTTATATAATCAAAACGTCACAGTTTGTATTGACTTTCCTACAGCACTTTACCATAATTTTATATGATAAAGAAAAGTGGTTTATGGTAAAAAAATTGGCAATTAAACTTTACTTTACCACATGACTTTTTCATCCAGATATGGTAAATCACATATAAATTAAATTATTTAATAAAAGATTATTCTAATAAAGAACTTTACTATGATCAATAACATTAACTTGTTATTTTAGAGTCTTCAAATATATATCAAAATCATAGTATCTTCCAAACAACTCAATTTAAAATATATAATTCTCTTCAAAAATTATCAAACTGAAAAAATAGTGAAATATTTAAATATTATACTATTCTATTATGTTCTATTTTATTCTTACAATATTTAAATCTGTGAATATTGTATTTTGTAGACATCCAAACGGGCGTGGGACTTTTCAAAAATAAAGCCAAAAGGCTAAAATTTCATTTTATAACAGGAAAAAGAGATGGAGGAGGTAATTTCCCTCCATGCAATTTGAATCAATCCATTCAATTTTCCCTAACAGCCAGGGCTTTCCAAAATTTATGGGCTCCAAGGCCCCACTTTCCGCCCACTCAAGGGGTTTACTTGTGTTTGGTGGGGTTGATGAAAATCCTGCAACATCCCTTTTGGGGACTTCCATGGAGAAAACTTTACTTGATATCTTGACAAAATGAGTTTTAATTAAAGTAGTTGGCACTACAATGTTGTCCTCATGGGAATAATACCCATAGAAGTCTGTATTGGGATACACAAGTTTTTTTTTTTTTCTCTTTAGTGTTCATTTATTTTGTGAATTTTGTACAAATAGGTAGGATTTTTGTATATCGTTTCCAGTGTCCTTTGTGAAAATCTTCTTAGTTGTGTGGTTGTCGGAATTCAAAGAACTCGTTTTGGGAAAACTCTAAGTTCTCCAAGTCAAATTGCCAACCAGTTTTCTAAGAACTCATTCCATTCTTACTAATCAAAGATTGAAATTTAGAGAATTTCAAAGACCAAAAATGACATATGAAGAGACTCATTTTTCAAATCTTAACTATCAAATAAAGAATTTCAACTGGTTTGTGGGCATTAACTTATATTGCTTTAAGTCATTCTCAATGCATGAAATTTTCATAAAAAATTCCTTCAAACAAATGCTTCATAAGGCTGCTTTAGGCTTTTTTTTTTTTGCTTTAAGGCTTTTTTTTTTCTTTAGGCTCATAGGTAAGCAAAGCATTGAATGTAGTTAGCAGGCATTGGAATTTATGTAATTTATGAAAGAGCGTAATCTCTTTCCAAATTTCAATATTGAGCAAGTCGCCTCACTATTTTACCATTTTGTGCTTAGACCAAACCGAATTATAAGTTGTTAAAGCTTTTCAAAGAATTGTCTAAAATGATTATTGTATTTCTTATTGTGAATTCTTACCCCAAAACCACAAACTTACAATGAAACTTCAAAAAGAAATCTCTTTAAAAAGCTTGACTTTTCAAAATGTATCTCATGTAACAGATTTTTTTTTTTTCTCCCGAAAATTTATACCGAAAGCTTTGAAGTTCTCCATAGGCATAGAATCTGAATCCAATGATCTTTTTTTTTTTTTTTTCAAGCTTTGAAAATCTCCAACATGATCCTTCACTAATTTTCGAAAAATCTGAACTTCAAAAACTAGGCCTATAAACACATAGATCCAAGTATCAATTGGGTCTTAATAAAAGCTCATTTGATGGATTTCTCTCCTGTGGCACTACCATTAGTCCTGTTATAAGCACTCAATATAATCAAATAAATAACTAAAACTCCTACCTAATGTCTTTTTTGGGTATTTATTTGATACCAAGTGCCTGGCCACTAACCATGAGTGTGTTGGCTATGCATTCAACTAGTTACTTATGGCCAAAAACAGTCATTTATCTAAGTGGTAATAGACTTCAATTCTCACTTAGCCATCAAGGTTGCCCCCATCCCTCACCCGAGGGCTCTTTTACTCATCCAAGAGCCCATTTATCTCACCTGATGGCTCTTTGACTCATCCAAGAGCCCCCTTAATTATCTCACCCGATGGCTTTCCCACTAGTGTAGGTTCAATGAGTCCTTAGCCGCGTGGTTGGGGTAAAAGCAAAAAAACAATTGTAGCCGAGATGCCTTTAGTTTTCGAGAATGCACGGCAAATTAGAATGTCAAAAACTTTCAATGGTCATATATTGGGGGTGAGGAATGAGGAGATGACTTGATCGTTTCTACCATATTCAAACATAGCCAACAGGAGTATAAAAATTATACTATGAAAATGACTTAGGAGCATACTCAAAGGTGTTTTAATCCCTTTCTAATTTTTTCACAGCTCTTACTTCTAATTATCATCCTATCAACTGTATCTCGATCGCTAAATCTGGGCCATCGATTGATTTCATATATTTCATCATTCAATCAATAGTTCATGATGAGGCCCACCAGATGATTGATGCCCATTGCACAAGAATGATGAAATACAATTTGGTGTTATCATGAGGGAAACTGGTAGTTTAGAAACTGTTGCAGTCAATTCAAAGTTCAAAGCCTCCCCCCCAACAAATTAGACCTGGTCTTAATCCCCCAATTCTTGCGAGTATGATGCATTGGCTCTTATCTATTTTCTTTCTTTGGTCCCTACGTCCATGCTATTATCTCCTCTTCCTAGTTCCTATACATCGTTGGATATAAGAATCTTTTAGATCTGACGCAGATAAGTGAAATCAGAAGGAGAAAACTAATGAACTTTCAAGTCTACCTTTGTTGAATGGCCTACACTTCCTCTTAACAGTTCAAGGTCCAAAAAAAAAAAAAAGTTCTTCTAGGTCCATAGTTCTTCTTGGTCATACAAACTGACCAAAATGCCCATTGTAAATACGGACCAGCTCACATTGACCTAATCCGGTATCCCAAGCTCGTTGACTGACCCACCAGGCCCACATCATTATCGGGTCAATTATGGGTCAGAATTATCTCCAGTTAACCAGGTTAGACATTGATGCTTTTTGCGTTTTGATTGGTGAGTTTTTTGACAAAATAATAAGAAAGTCCACGCATCCTTTTTTATGGGCCCATTAGTGAACAACCCATTTAGTGAATGAGTCGGACACGGGTCAGGCCTCAAGTTAATGGGCCCCATCTGAAGTCGAACCCGTTTGCCATCCAGGCTCATATCAGTTTGGCCCAAATTGTTATCTGTCCAAACCACTGCATCAGCACAGATATTTTGGTAATTCTGCCTTTTCAATCTATGGTCCACACATTCAAATATTGAAATCCATGTTCAAAACTGTAGGAAGCCACACCCTTATTTCCAAAGTCCTTGGTCAACAAGAAATGGCAGTCCTCCAAAAACCATGAGACTACTAAGATTTTCTACCTACCAATGTCTTAAAAGTCTCATATAGTTCACATTAAACATGAGCCATGAAACTGAAAATGAGACCAACTACTACTCTCACTATAAATACATGATCTGATGATTCAATCAAAACATCAAACAAACCTTCTTACAGGCAACTCACAAACATCTTCATAAATCCAAAAAAATCTCTCAGAAAGAGACTCCAAGAATTCCCAAATTCCGGCGAAGATCGGCATATCCAATGGCGAGTTTCCGACGTGCATGCACCCTTCTGCTTGTGTTGGTCCTCTGTGTTTTGATTTTCCGGCAAGGCAGTGTCGAGGCGGCGAGGGTGTTGCCGGAAGTTGATGCTGCTGATGCAAACCACCTGGCAATGTACTCTTCAGTGTATGAGAAGGCAAAGTCTGTAATGGATTGTTGGATTGGCCGGCTAACATCTGGGCCGAGCCCCAGTGGCCCTGGGCACTAGTGCATGCATACAGAATATTTAAGTGCAGCTGCACTGTGGTGATCAGGACCATCCATTTAGTGGGTCAGACTCTGGATGGAATAGAAGGTATGGGCCAATTCAGGGAGGGGCCAACGAGATGAACATTCTGCATCACCACATGGCAGGGAATGATATAAAAAATAGTGTTTTGTGTGTCTGTACATTGAATTCTTTGATCCTAGCAATAGGAGAAGATATAGATGTCTTTTAAGCAAAGAAAAAGTTGCAAATGTTTCAATTGTAATTCTGTTCTAATACTATTGGACTTACATCCAAAATCTTTTTTCATTTATTGATTATGCAAAAGCTTACTGTTTCTGAAATGTAGTATTGATCCTGTTATTGAAAGAACCTCTCTCTCTCTCTCTCTCTCAGTTGCAAATGTTTCAATTGTAATTCTGTTCTGATACTATTGGACTTACATCCAAAATCTTTTTTCATTTATTGATTATGCAAAAGCTTACTGTTTCTGAAATGTAGTATTGACTGTTATTGAAAGAATCTCTCTCTCTCTCTCTCTCTCTCTCTCTCTCTCTCTCATCTAATGAGTGGGTCTACCTTATTAAATCCAAATTTTTTACAAGGACTATTTCCAATATATCATCGCCAATTGGATGGACAAAACCATTTGTTTATACTAAGTCTGGATTCCCTAAAATTGTGATCATAGAATAATCCATGCACTTTTAATAAACTTGCTCCATATATACATGATCAATCCAACAATTGAAATGTATTGTTCCGAGTATATATAGAATTAATTTAGTATTTAGGAAATAGATTTATACTAAAGAAGGAACAGAACGACAGTAATAGAATATTCTTAAAAAGTAAATTCACTTACTGTTTGAAGGCAGAAAACATAGAACTTTTGTTGAAGTTAAGTGATCCGAAAATCCTCAAAAGAAAGTTAATTAAGGCTAGTGTTTAACACTATGTCCTTAAGACAGATTTCGCCCCCGCAACGGTGCTAATGGGCTTCAATGGCGTTTGTCTCTCAGGATACAATGATCGATCCATACAGTAGCAGCACTACAAACTATGTGACAGGCGAACCAATCATGCAGTAGAACTCTCTCCTGACTCAGGCTGATGACCCAAATGCAATGCAGTTGCAGTGAATGGAATGAGCAAAAAGGCATGGATAAGATGATATTTATAGCCTGCTTCATGTCTATTCATGGGGTTGCATCTGTTCAGTGAATAGATGCTTCTCTTTGGACACGCCTCTTGGGTTGGACACACCCTTTCGTATGTGAGTCGACATATCCTTTCATATGGAAATGGACACATAACTTTGGACACACCCTTTCATATGTGAATGGACACACCCCTTTTGGAAAAAAGAAATTTCTCCAAAAATATATAAATGGGTAGTGGATCAAGCCAGGCCCAACTCGCGTGAAGCCCAAACCTGGTTCGGTTCGATGCGGGGCAAGTACTGGTATTTAGGAGGCAATTTCTCATTCACTCCTTAATGGATTAGAGCAACCCAATACATGTTCTTAATCTAATCATGGGGTAGATTACATTCTCATATATTCCCACATAAAATAATAAGTGGATCCCACTTAGATTTTGGCTCAAAGTTGACAAAAATAGCGGTTCTCTTAGCCATTTTCCCAACAAAATGAAAAGCGGGTCGGTAGAAAAACCGTCAAATGAGGTTTAGATTAACCTTTTAAATTTATCCTCATAATTGAGAGGCAGAGAAAAACTCAATACGTCTAAATGCTAAATTCCTGTCTACTTACTTGGCACAAGTAGACTTAGACAGGATGGGTTCAACAATGTAGGCGACATGTTACTGACTCAATCACCTATCTATTAATTTGGTTGGAAAATCAACTCAAATCCTTATGTAACAAGATGTATGTTGATTGGATTAGCGGGTGAAAGCGCAATGAATTGGGTTGCAAATAGCAAGTATAGGCTTAATCTGAATCGGACTTATTTATTAATCAGGCAAAAAATGTACATAGAGCACAATTTTGAAAAAAAAAAAAAAATAAGACTAAAGTTCAACCAAACCTCAAAATTGCCACTTCAAGTTCCTGTCAGGTTGGCAGGTCAAGTGAAGAACTGCCACCCTATGTGGTGACATAAAGGATGTGCGTTGGTTGGGTTAGCAGGTGAGGGTGCAATGAGTTGGGTTGCAAATAGAAAGTATTGATTCAATCCAAATCTGACCCATTTATTAATTGGACCAGAAATGAACCTAGACCAAAAATATAATCAAAATAAAAGATCAACCAAAACTCAAATTACCACTTCAAGTTCCTGTCAGGTTGGCAGGTCAAGTCAAGAGTTGCCACCCTATGTGCCAACATACATGATCGTATAAATCCAAAGTCTCACTTTCTCACTGGATGATTGCGAAAGTCTTCAGAGAAGGAATGGTAGTGCCATAAATCATAAAGATTAAAAAAAAAAAAAAAAGTTTTAGGGCATGGAGAAGGGATGGCAGAATTTAAAGGTGTCAACGCGTCGTGGCACGGTCAACAGCGCGAGCCGTGTTAGGCCTGACTCCTAGGTCCGTTGTTACGAATGTGGCACGATCTAAGGACGGTATACTGTGCAAATTAGTCATATTTTGTGTATTTTGATTGTTTTAGCCCTCCAATTTAGCCTTTTACTTTTTTTTATTATCTATAAAAAAAATTTAAGATTTCGAAGGTAATCCTGTTGAAAAAACCTTCAATTGTAAAGATCCAAATGTTTCTCTTATAAATAGAGTAGGTCGAGTTGGACTAAATTACTTAAATCTATGTGTCATACTTTTCTTTGTATATATCTTTTAAATCCTTTTTAGCCTAAAACCCTAAAAATTGAAACATTACTCATTAGAAGCCTAACACGAACGAATGCTTAGCACGAATGACGAGGCCCAGGCTTATGCACGATTCAAGCATGGCACGGCACGACACTTCTGATGGGATGTGCCATGCATACATTGTCAACACAACACATTTGACACCTCTAACTGAATTAGAGGTGTAAAGGCACAACATGTCTCGCTTTGAGACCTGCCACGCCTGGGCTGCTCGTGCCCAGGTCGGCTAGGGGTTGGGGTTGTGCCCTAGGTGGGCTAGGTTGTGCTGCCCACGGGCCAACCCACATGCCTCTCTCTTAGTTTTATTTAATTTTTTTTATATATAAATTGAAAAGGACTTTATGGACTTTTAGGGTTCTCAACTTGAAATAAATTTAAATTTATTACAAAAATGCACAAACATTGATGATAATTTATAAATGAAAAACAAGACTTTAATTACTTTAAGTTCTATATTTCATTTATATAAAAAATCGGCATTTTCTAAAATAAATGTAATGTCGGGCCATGCCTCAGCCCAAGCATCTTGGCCCAGCACAGTACAACCAAGTTCCTGCCGTGTCGTCCCACGGCCCAAGGCTCCTTGGCCGGATCAACATAGTCATTATGCTATGCTGCCCCACGGCCTGGGCTTTTTCGGGCGGCCCAGTCACGGCTCAATTTACACCTCTTAGCTTGAATAGAAGGGAGAAAGATCCTCAATATCTCAAAGGGGCCTACTATAGGCCGACCCAAGTGGCCTCACGTAACATCTATCATGGAAAAAAAGGATGGGTGAAGTGTTCAGTTTTAGGGGTAGAAAGGGGCCTACTATAGGCTGACCCAAGTGGCCTCACATATAACATCTACTATGGAAAATAAGGTCTAACATGCAACAGCACCAGATTCAATTAAGTTTGGTAGGAAAGTACAATATATAATATATATCAATATTCTAAAAAGAGGAAATAAAGTAGGGATGTAGCTCAAATGGTAGAGCATTCGCTTTGCATGCGAGAGGTACAGGGGAATACTATATATATATATATATATATATATATATTATCTATCTCGGCCCCTCATTAAATATTTGCCCGTATTATTTTTTACAGGGTAAAAGTTGGATATAATTAAAGGTAATCATAGCTTTTTATACAAAAGGCCGATGTCTCTACGAAATTGAATCAACGGGAATGCATGGTAAAAACAGGTTCGATCAAAAGATTATTGAGGAAGTGAGGGTTAAAGGATATAATGTGGACATACATGTGTGAACTTGATTTTTTTTTTAGGATTTTATTTTCTATTGTGATGGCCATCAATTCATTTTCTAGCTCCCATCAATTCATTTTCTATGAACGGGGAGATCATTCGATACACATTGATGGACCTTTACCTTTGTTTCTTCAATTTTAACCACTTTTGTAACTACATTTCTTATAATTTCAGTTCCAATTAAACAAAACCAGCAGTAATTAAGACAATAGAAGTGAGAGCCCTATCAGTGTGCCAAAGTAACATCTACTTGAATGTGGACCATTGTGCTCCAATTTAGACCATGCATGAATCCGAAGGCTCCTTAAAAGCTCGTCTGAGCAATATTGCAATTGATGGACCCTAAATTTGTAAACCCAATGCTCAAAAGGACCACCACAAAATCTCAAGTAATGGACCTATTCCTTCTCCATACTTGAATAACCCTGGTCAAATTGAAACTCTCTGAGTTCTCTTGTAACAATGATACCATCAACCGAATGAAGTTACAACTCTGATAAAAATGAAAATGGGTATCCCAATATGGGTGCAATTCACAGCCAGATCCAAAAGAAGATGGATACGATCTGGACCTGAACTAACTTGTCTTCTACCTGGATGTGGGGTATTGCCCCCATGTCTTAAATTGGGCCGAAATCCTTACTTTCCATTTAATGGAGACCCATATCCAACAAGGACCTAAATCGAATTGCATAGTTTACCTTCTTAAAATCTTGGCGCATAAAACTCATGGGCTCCCTTCCATATTTCAGTGGATGAGTAGTGCTACCTGGACAAACTTTTTTGCCAGAATTTTGGACAACCCCTATGATATCCCTTGAATATCAAGGATATTCAAGGGATATCATAGAGGTTGTCCAAAATTCTGGCAAAAAAGTTTGTTTAGGTAGACTTTTTGTTCAGTCGATACACAAATTACCTTACCACAGAAATGTTATTGCAATGTATTTATTAAGTCAATCCCATAGCATATGTTTTATTTCTTTCTGATCAATTTCATGCATCAAAGATGTCAAGCAAAATACAAACGGCTATTACATTATCTTCAAAGTGCTAACAAGTGAGGTTGTCTCCTGGTGCCACCCCCAATTGGTTACAGTAATCAGTGTAATATTGAACGCGTGCACGGACGGTCGCCGGGTTCCGGCCATCGCACTCAAGTGCACCGTTGATGGCTCGGATAGTGGGCCCGAACCCTTGGCCGGAGGTTATGATCGAATGGACGCCGTTCATCCAGAACCAGAAGGCTGTCTTGAATGAGACCACAGCATCTGTGGCCACAGTTTCTGGAGCATTCAGGCCGTCGAATCCGATGCTGTTTCCGGCAGGCCCATAGTTGAAGTTCCATGACAATTGGATTGGGCCACGGCCATAGTAACCCTTGCCGGTCACACATGGATACTGCGTATTGTTCTCATCACAGTAGTCCTTTGATGCCCCATCTATCTCTTCAATGTAGCAAAAATCTGTACACCAAAAATAACATGAAATGTCATTTTTAATCTATGTACATACTACCACATACAATAGATATTATAGAATAGAGGTGCAATTCAGGGCGGTTTGGGTCAGGCAGTGGACCAAGCCAGGCCCAACTTGAGTTGCACGTCGATAAACCGGAACCCAACCTGGATGAATCCCAGACTTGCCCAAACTAGCCTGACCCAAATTGTATATTTTCTCCCTGAATACAAATTGGATTGTCGGAAGTTGAGTACCCCAAACTTCTGGATTTGGTTTGTTAAACTGTATAAAAGTTCAGCCTTATAAATCTAATTCAGATATGCGAAACAGATACCTGATGCAAATTAAACATGGATCCCAAAATCCAGTCCTGAGCCCAACCCCCTACCTAAACAGCCCAACCCAAATTTTACTTTTGGTTGGGCCAGGTCATATCTGTTCGGGTTTGGAACTCAGTATATATAGACCTAATAGTCCCTACATAAAAGGAAACGACACACTAGGGGTGTAATAGTTCGGTTAACCGCTCATTTTGGAAAAACCGTTCACTGAACCTTGTTTCACGGTTTTTGGCTTTTGAAAACCGTAACTGAACCATGAAAAACCGTTAAAAACCGAACTGCGGTTAACGGTTCGGTTACAGTTAATTGTCACTTAAAAAAAATTTGTGAAAATTTTGTCATTTACCAATCAAACTTATTGTGCAAAAAAAAAAAAGAACGCTGGAGAATGGCAAAATATGCTATTGTAAAAAAAAAAAATTAAAAAAAATGAAAGCAATTTTCATTAAGGCCCTTAGTTTCTTTTCTTATTAGCGAAATGGTTCAGTTAACCGTGTGTTTTGGGAACACGGTTAACCAAACAACGGTTAACGATTCGATTCGGTTAATAACCGTGATTTGAGACAAAAACCGTAACCGAACCATAAAGTATGGTTTTTCGATTTTAATAACCGTAACCGAACCGTGAAACACGATTATTAATTGCGGTTCAGTTTGATTCGGTTAAATAGTTTTTCGGTTTTCTTTTACAAACCTAATACACTGAAACTCGGTATATAAAGCAATAGTCTTGGCCAAACCATCTCATTCTGTCTCAATATGTACATATACTGTTAACTGATTATAAGATAAACAGTTCAAAAGGGGGTTTTTCCTTCATCTTTTCTTTACTTAACGAGTCATTAAGCAATGGACCAGCCATGATTGGACTGCCCACATACCCTAAATGGCTTGATTCAGTTTATACTAAATTAGTATTACTAGCCCAATAACTCATGCTCAGAACAGTATCTCCACTGTAAAATAAATAATCACTTTTTAAAAAAAAATCTCTTTCCATAGTTCAAGTTGGATAAAATAGAAATAGAGAAATTGTAGGAAAAAAAATGATATAATCACATAGGAACAATTAAAACATGAGTGGTTTGATATAAAAAAATGAGTGGGTAATTGCATGAGTAGTTATATAACCGTTGGTCAAAATTATAACCGACGGTCAAAATTGAACTCAAAACCTTCTAACTTAATATATTATAATTGATACTCTAAAATAAAACCGGTGGCAATGGAAGACTTACGTCCAGTCTCATGTGTGACATGAGCAAAGAAGGCAGCGATCTCGCGCTTGGAATCGTCTGATGTTCCAACCCTACCGAATTGAGGATAAGAATTGAGGGCGTCAAGGAACACTGATCGTGAGTAGAAGCTCTTGCCTGCGCATGAACTGTCTGCTTGACCAATTATACTGTTGAAGAATCCAGGCGTGACCATGTCAGCGACGGAGACATCGTTGGTACTCAGTGCAGAATTGCAAGGGCCTTGTTGGCATCCGGTGCCACAGTAGTCGTCGCCGGTGCCACAATATCCCAACCTGCTGCAGCAAAGGCCTGCTGCACAGCCACATTCCTGGCCTACAACATGGCTTGGCCGGAATCCGATGAGAATTCCAGCCAAAATAAAGGCCAGCAAGTTCCTGTTAATGAGTACCATTTTCTCTTTTTTCCTTGGGACCCTTTAAGAGGAGGGAAGCTAAGGATATGTATGTGTGTAATGTGTTGTGTGAGTATAGTTATGAACTTGAATGGATATTTATAAGGGGAAATTGTTGAAAAAGTCAAGATGTTAGATGGTGTAATAGCAATATGGGAGGACCAGAATTTGGTCTCTTGACTTTTACTTCTAGGAAGATTCATTTGCCTTTGCCACAACTCCCAACACACGCATGTGTATGTACACACCACGCAGGACTCATTCCTAGCTAACTGGGTAATCCATGTAATAATATATCATGGATTAGTATGAAAGTTCTTTTATTTTATTTTATTTTTTTGTTTTTCATACACATAAGGGAGACCCTTGCTTTGTTTTGTTTTGGTTGTTCCTTTCTTTTCTTCATTTCCTGGAAAGGTTGAGAGGGAAATTAAATTAGACATTTAAATATATTTTCTTTTCTTTTAAAGGAGAGTTTCATTAGAAGGAAGAAACAAACAAGACCATTTAAGGAACCAAACGGACAAGCAACGTAAGACCAAAACAAAACATACAAACATCTAAGCCATATATCAAAACAGCATTAGGGCTATCAATGTAAGTCTTCCAAGTAAAATCGTGGACAATTCCATGAGAAAAAACTATTACTCAAAATATTTGGTGAGTCCGTTGATGTCTTGCAAAATAGAGTTGATTGACAAATCACAGCTTCCATTAATTGCCTAGATTACTTCCAAAGCGTCAGACAAGAAGATAACTTTGGAAGGATCTCGCGTTATGCTTTCTCTCATCGCGAAAAGGATAGCCCTCGCCTCTGCTTCTTTATAGAGGAAGGGACATTTGGACCGTTGGATGACCCTGCAAACAAAAGAGAACCATTAAGTAAAATTGAATATTTGTAGCCCGCCCTTTCGCCTGAGGATCTAAAGGCGGCATTTGAACAAATGAGTGTCATATCCTTTTCCATTCACAATTTAAATCCATCATGTCCCTTTTACTCGAGGGAATATATTTACCAAATGAAGAGTTTGCAGTCCCCTATGACTCTTTTTGCCATATCCAAAGAACTAAGGGTCCTATTTCTTTCCCTCAAAAAGTAAAATCATTTTTATTCTTCCATATTGCCCACCAAAGAGCTAGAATCCAAGCTTTAAATTTAACACCGGAAAGAGAGTTGCTGAAATCCTTCGATTCAAAAAAGGTCCTCTACCAGTCATGGATTTGAATAAAAGGCAAGGAATGGGGTAGGAGACCAAGATTGGAACCAAACCATATATGTGGCTTGTAAGGTATTTTGAGTGTGTTGGCTAATTCATTAGGTTATGGAAAAAATCGGGAATCAAATTTAACAAGTAATTTTCTAGTGGACTGTTTGTCAGAGACAATAGGCAGCAAATTTTCATGTCCAAAACAGAGGCTTCACGCGCTCGAGCGCGTCTCAATCAGCTCGAGTGCCCCCAGGGCAGAAACTGTCAAGATTCAAAATAGAGGCTTCACGCGCTCGAGCGCGCCCAAGCAGATATCACCAAATTCAAAGCAGCAGCCTTAGGCGCTCGAGCGCGCATTCATGTTGTCGAGTAGCTGGGCTCAGAGAAATTCGGATTTGAGCGTTTTTTCCTCTATCTTTGTGCTGATCCGAGGGCAGATGACCTAATGATATATAAGAGGCTCTAATGTTCGTTTAGGTGCATTGCTTAAGAAATTTCCTCTTCATTAAAAACTTGGAGATCATTAAGAGAGAAAATCATTCTTCTCCACAGCTTCTATCCTGCTGATTTGAAGTTCTGAGCAGTGGAGTCCTTCTTATTCTTCTATGAAGTTAATAATCTTGAAGAGGCATTCAATGTGACTTGCTCAAGCACGGGCAAAGGTGCACAGTGAGCGGTCGGCAAGAGAACACAGTCCTTAGGTTGAGTCAACAACTAGGAAAATGGTGTGAGATCTCTCTTGTAACTTTCATTATTCTAGTGCTTGGTTGTCTGTTGGCCTAGACGATAAGGCCCGTGGTTTTTTCCCGAGTAGGGTTTTCCACGTATACTTCGTGTGTTCTCTGGTTGTGTGTTTGCTTGATGATAATCTAGTTTATGTTTAAATATTAGATTAATCACTAGCTTTTGGGAAATCTAATGGAGATAGCTTATTGGGACACTTGCCTGTGTTAAGGTAGGAATTTCAATTGGTATCAGAGCAAAGTTACACTAATTTGCTGTGTGATCATTTTAGTATCTCTAATGGATTTCAACAGAGAATGAACTTCTACTACTAAGCCTCCTCTTTTGGATGGAACCAATTATGCTTACTGGAAGATAAGAATGATTGCGTTTCTGAGGGCCGTAGACGATCAAGTCTGGGATAGTGTTGTGGATGGATACAGTGATGGAGTTCGCTGGTAAAGTACTTAGCCAATACTTAGCTTTGTCCTTTAGTGAAAATGGAAAAGAAACATCTTGAGGGCCTCACTACTGAAATTGTTTATGCGCACAGAGGAGCAAATAACCAGAAAGTCATCTATGTGATTGTATGGATCTTCATTTTTCAAGCCATAGAAAGAAAGAATAAGATTGATAGTACTAGGCAGCTGAATACACGATGGTGACGCGTATTCTGAAGGAGTATAGTGCTCCTTCAAGGGCCGGAAAGGGGGTGTACTGGGTGGAGCCTCCTCTTCATTTCTTTCCTTAGCCATTTGTGAATTTGTGTGTGAAAAACCAAAAGAGTGTTTAGATTATTTAATTTCCCTAAGGACTCGCTCTAAATTTTGGTCTACAAAAACCAAATTTGGATGACAAGAGCGATGACCAAGCATGCACACACAACGCTTACTACAATTATATGAAAAGAATCAGAAAGTCTAGGCTTACCGTGCTTTAGGTAAAGGAGAACTTTACTTGAGTAGAACTTTACTTTTCAAGAACTTTCCTGGATCCTGCACAAACTCTAGGATTCTCTGTGTTAAGATCAATACCCTGCAGTAAAGATAGTAAACGATGTGAGAAAAGATGATAAAGTAAAATAAAAAAAATTGAAAAAGCTAAAATAATGTTAGAATTAAAAGAAACAAACAACCGTGCTAATTGCCCCCGGCAACGGCGCCAAAATTTGATCATCCCAAAACAGGGTTGCAAATATAAATTATCCCCCGCTACTATCTCTACTCGAAAAAAACAAAGATGTTAACCGAGTATCGTATCCTCGGGACAAAAAGGTTAAGTTCTGTTGGTTCCTAAATTCCTAAACTAATCTTAATAGAAAACAAAGTGTTGATTCTTAAATTAATCCTACTAGAAAACGAAGTGTTGGTTTAATGGGTTTGATTCCTAAATTAACAAATTAAAAGACAATGTTTTGATTCAATCAGAGAAAAGATCTCAGGGTACGAATCCACTCTAACCTTGCACTTATAGACCTAGGGTTTCACTATCAATGCTAAAAAGACTCGTTCTGGTTACAAACATTCAGAGTCAACAAATAAGGGATGTGTATGTGGATGTAAATCGGGGCATAACCTATCTCTATGGTATAAATTATCCTAGATCTAACAACACATCCATTCAAGCATCGTTAAAATCTACAAGATTAAAATACCAAAGAAAGAGATATTGCATTAATAAAATCCAATCAATGGATAACATCATGTCATATAACCAAATAGCGTTCAAAATAAACCCTAGAACCTATACATCATCATAAACATAAGATTAGGGCTTCATCGCAACCCTAAGATAGATGGTTAGTTGCTTATGGTGAGAGGTTGACGAACAATTTCAGACGAAACCCCCATTAATGCTCTTCCAAAGCTCCCAAACCAGCCTCTAGAACTTCTCCCAAGATGTGAATCCGTTAAAAAGGAGTTTGGCATCATATTTATAGAGTTTTGGCCTCAAAACTCACTTGAAAACGCGCTGGGGTGGTGCCCCCATCCGGTCCGGGAGTCCGAATGCCCGGATGTTCTCTGTGGCCGGGCGTTCGGACGCCCGGAGCTAGTGAGCTTCGATTGTCTTTCGATTTTCGCCACTTTCGCTGGTTTATTTTTGGCTTTTGGTCTTTCACCTAAAATACCTAAAAACATAAAAATAACATAATTAAAGATCTAAACTATCATTCCAAGGTTCAACAAAGTCTTTGTTGAGGGTTAAAATGGTGTATTTTAGGCTCTCATCAAAAGGGTATCTTGAATATATCTGACAAGATTCATAAAATTTATTCTGTACAAATAGCACAAAGAACCAATCTAAGCTTCCACTGGGCCATTTTTTGCCTCGTATTTTAATCATATCCAACTCTTTCTACAAACCAAACAGCTTTATTGTTATCAGCAAATGTTGCCTCAAAACAAAGTAGTGGTAAAAGACTGCCTATGCAATCGTTAGGCCTTTCGAGATTTACAATTAACCAATGATGTCTTTGTTAAAGATAGGATGTTAGAGATATGATTAGGTTGGTTGGTTTGGTTATTAGAGATAAGATTGCATTTGAATTTGAATCATCTTGGTTATTGATATGTATAAATTGAGAGAATTTCCTCTTGAATTTATCAAAAAGTCTTTATGGTATCAGTGCTGGGCCCAATGATGATCTTACAATCAAGCTGGTCCTATCTTTCGCAATAATCACCACCGTCAATTTTTCCGTTTTCAATAAAATCAATCAAATGCCCTCTCTTTTCTCCATCCATTCAAGCATAAACCTTACGATCTCACCTTCTTCATCAAAATTGTATGATCAAAGCTTCTGGAAGAAATTGCGATAGATCTAATTTAGTTGCGATAGTGATGGATTCACGGACAAGATCGCATATCAATTTATTTAGATCTTATCTATGAAAAGATGATGTGATTGAGGGGGGATGTTAGATATAGGATGGTTGGTTGGTTTGGTTATTAGAGATACGATTGCGTTTGAATTTGAATCATCTTGGTTATTGCTATGTATAAATTGAGAGGATTTCCTTTCTTCATAGTTATGGTGAATTTATCAAAAGGTCTTTAATCTTACCTGTTGCCTTCAAATGCAACTCTTCTACAAAACTACCCATCCATAAATCAATATCATTTCCACAACTCCACCTATAGCTATTCTCCTCCCCTCAAATTTAGAGGTTTATATATATATATATATATATATATATATATATTGGAAAGGCCCACCAAACATTGAGGGATTGTTTTGGTTGTTTTCATTTTCCATTTTAATCTTATGAATTGGTTGGATATACCATCATGCCTAATCAGAGAAGAGAAGTATTTTGTACAATATGTTGTGCAAATAGGCTAATGGTTCTTTTTGGGAGAGGAATAGGCTTATGGTTTGGTTATCTCAAATTGCTAGTATAAACGCCTCTGTGCATTCATTAATATTTATGTTCTATACACATTCTATCTCCTTTCAATTCGGTGTATGCCATCAGATTGATCACGAATAGAATACCATCATTTAACAACTTGTTTTGTTTTCTAAAAAGGAAAAATCAATCAAATATTTTGTATTTAATTAGTCTGGTAGTCCCCCAACTCTGATTGAAGTGAAATTTTGCCCGGAAGCAAGACATAGGCAGAAAATATGTCAAGTGGTTTGGAATCTAAAATTGTATTCTTTTGTGGAGGCAAAAAACGAAGATTACTTTGGAGTAGTTTTAATATTTTATGCACTTGTTGGCAAAACACACCATCATGGACCCCCTCAAATGGGTTGTCAATTGATGTTTTTCATGACCAGTGGATTCCAGGGATCATGCCATTGAAGACACTCCCAAACTATCACTCCTTACAATTGCTTCCCAATGTCCCAACAAAACTTTTATAGAAAAGATAGAATCTTCATCTTTGTTTCTCCAGTTTATCTGCTTTAGAATTACATTTCTTAGAATTTTTTAAGATAAACACGCACTGAAATTGAATCCCGCCTAAGTGGAACGTGATTTCTTTTAGTTTTAGGGCCTGTTTCTTTCCTAAACTTCTGAAAGGAATTTTACATGTTGGGGTCTTTTGGACATGATGTGACAGTTTGTCTCTTAGTATTTGCAAATGCCATATTTTTTCACAAGTATTTCAAAATTCCAACCACCTGAAATGTTCCCAAATGACCTTTTGAGAATTTAGGAATTCCACCCCCTTGTTTTTTTTTTTAGTAGAATTTCTAGACGCTCAAGTAAAGAAACAAACCTTTATTAATGTTTTTAAAGTTCCTAAGCATATTCAATATGCTTCACCTAGATCTAAGTAATAGTCTCTGCAACCACTATCTTGTAGGTTCCAACTTTACAATAGACAGGCTTGAACAAATCAGATACAAGGCAATGATAGGATGCCCCATAGGTTTTTTTTTTTTTTGGCCTTTTTTTATTATAAATAGTTAATGTTTAGAGATCTCCAAAAGCTGCCCCCTTGGTGGAATTCTCGAATCCTCTTCTTGGCTTGATCATTCCAAAATGCTTAAGAGCCTGGTTTTTACCAAAATTTCTGATAAAAAATTGAAATATTAGGAATTCATAGATCTAATGTAATTGTTTGTCCCCTAAAATTTGTAAATGCCATGTTTCTTTATCAAAAATTTCAGCTTCCAGCCATTTAAGAAGTCTAAAATGACTTGAAATTTCTAGAATTCCAATCATTTTGCCTTTTGCTGTAATTTAAAGATGCTCCACCAAAGAGGAGGATTCAGAAATTCACATAGGGGATAACTTTTGGCGAATTTATAAATCCTATAAAAAGAAATTCTTAGAACTCCAATCGCGAAACATGTTCCTAGTGGATTTATTATTAAAGTAACATTAATATAAAGCATCAAATCAAGACAGAATAAAAGATAAATAGATTATGATGGTATTTTGTCTTTAGTGAATTAATAGGGAATCTTTCTGACTTTTTGTGTAAAATGTCAATGTTTTCTTTTCTTTTGTTTTTTTTGGAGAAAGAAGGTTGGTTATTTATTTATTTTTTTAAAAGAAAAATGAAAATTTAAAGATGTGTACTTTTGATGTGACCCTTGTGTGAAAAATGAAAGCATTATATTACTTTTACTACCCTAGTAAATTACCAAATGGCTCAAAATTGTAATTTAAAATTTTTAAAAGATAAAATTGACTTTTTATGTATTTAGAATTTAGAATTATAACAAAGAAATACAAATTTTGGAAACGCCAACAGAAAGAAACGGGCCTTAGACCTTTTTGTCTCTTTTCCAAGAAGTACCAAAAGGTAATTATTTTCAAATATACTTGAATATATAAAGTAATGAAGGCATTTTTTATTATGAATTTCTCCCTACAACTTCTACTACTATATAACAAGTTCAATTTTTTTCAATTACACAAAACATACGAAAGAGTTTGTAACAGAGTTTAACTAAATTTTAAAGGAAAAAATAAAAAAAATCTTTAAAATAGAAAAAAAGAGTTTAACGGAAACAACTAGATTTCAAAGAGAGAGATTAATTGAATCAGCTCAATTTCAAATTCAAATGGATCAGACTAGCTAAACAGACACGGTTACAAAAGAAGAGAGAATGATGAGCAGCTGAAAACAAGGATGAGCCCATTCAATCAACGGCTGAGATCTTGTCTAAGTATCCATATGTCATTTAGAACGCACCAGCATAGATATCAATTTCGTTTCGGCCGTCATTTTGGTCTCACCTCGAAAATGGAATATTTCAGTATTTCGGAATTTTGACAAAACTTTTGAAAATAAAAATTAAAAAAATATCTACGTATAAGTAATAAAAAGAAAAATAAAAAAATCTATAAATTACGCATATTTTTTTTATATGAATATTGAGAAAAAAATAAAAAAATTAGTGAAAATTATACTACAAATCGAAATGGGCCCAACTTCAAACTGAATTTCTTTTACCCCCGTCCCGTTCCGTTTGGATCGAAGGATTGAAATGAAAAATTCCAATCATACGAGTACATTGGCACATACAGATATTAAAGAAAGACCAAAGGCATGGGATCTTTCTTGAGTTTGAGGCATCTCTCAGTCTCAAGTCTCAAGTAGGTGAATGTCGCTTCCTTGCGTTGGCTTTTAGATTGTTCGCATATGGAGATGGAATTGTTGGGGATTCGAGTTAGTGGAGGAACAGTATCACACCCATTCTCTTCTTCTGAAATTGCATCCGATTGGATTCTCCCGCTGTCACTTCAGCCTCTCTCTCTCTCTCTCTCTCTCAATGGATTAAATATGTATGAATTCGAGATTGGTTCAATTTATTAAATACATCTAAACTTGAATCATAAGCTGTAATGCTTAAAATGCTCAGCTCAACTTGATATCTGCCTCCACTCATTAACTAGTCTTCCTTCAAATTGGTTGACTAGCAAGATTTTATATAAATAATTAATTAATCCACCTCGGGCAATTTTAACTGATGAAGGTGTCTGGTCTCTTAAAAAACATGCTATTTTTCCGGTGTGTGAAGTCCCTGCCTCCGCCATGCAAGGGGTAAATTAAGTTTTAGCCTGTGCAAGTGGCCTAGGAAAAGAGTTGAGTTTTACTCCACCGGAAATCCTAAATGCACCCACGTCATTTGTTGAGCACACCCATGTTTTAATTTTTTTTTTATTACCAAAATGCCTATATGTGAAATTCCGATTGTACTCTTGGCTTCATTTATGTATTGATACATAGATTCGGGTATATTAAACGTGCATGGTTTTCATATGCCGAGCAAAAAAATTATGCACAGATATGTAGATCCGTGCACGTTAAGCCATGTGCACGGATCTACATATCCATGCATAACGCAAACCATGTTTTTTTTTTTTTTTTTTCTATTGCAATCCGTAAGCCTTCTTTTTTCTCTCATCCCTTTCATTCAACTATGTTTCCCTCCCAATTGCAAACCACACTCTATTCCATTTGTATAGATTACATGTTTATTTAGTTGAAAAAAAATTAACAAAGAGGAAAAAAAAAGGGAAGAAGTTGAAAATGAGGAGGTACGAGGAGACGATGAACTTCGATTTATATGTCGAAGAAGAGAAGAAGATGAGCTGACGAGGAAGGGGGATGGGGAAAAAGGAGAAGGAGATGAGCCGACGACGAAGAAGAGAAGAAGATGAGCGAACAGAAATGAGAAAGAAGAAGGGCACGCTGGTAAATTTTTGTGGGTGGGCTCAGGAAAAGAATGGAGCTTATAATTTTCCAGTAGGTGAGCTCAGCACATGGATTGGCTAAGCAAATGGGTGGATGTGTTTAGAATTTTCCTTAATCCACATATAAGAAGCTGCAGCTTAAAGATTAAAAAAAAAAAAAAAAAAAAAGGAAAAAAAAATATTTCACAAAGCTAACTTTTTTAAAATTCTCTCTCTATATCAACCCCACAATTCCAAATGCTCCACAAAGAATTTCTGACAATATATTCCCCAAAAATCCCCCAACAATAAATCTCAATAGTAAAATAAAATCATTCGCGCGCACTCTACAATGCATATCAAGGATTCCAAAATACTTAACTAATAAAATAAAGGTAAAGTAGATCAAGTGATAAGAAAAGTAATCTAACCAGTATAACCTCATATTTGCCTTCCTTTCTTCTGCTCTGCTCCATACACAGTAGACAAAGCAAGCAAACAGCAAAAGCTGTCCCCGCACCACTGCATTTTAATGGCGCCGGACCAAAAACCCCTTTCATTCATTCCAAAGAGAATGTCGGTCTCTTTAAATCCTCTTTAATGCACCCATACCCTTTCCCTTCTTTACCATCTTCTTCTCCTTTTACTTCACCTCTACCCTCCTCACTTTACTTCACCTCATGTAATGGAAGAATCCAGAATCATCATCTCTTCCACTTTCCTTCGATTTCTACTGCTTCTAGCCTTGTACACAACAATGATTTCCACAACAGATTTCAATACACAAGACAGAGAAGCCCTTGTCAATCTTCGGTCATGGTTAGCCGATCCCAAACAGATCCTGACCAGCTGGAACATCTCCGTCACCGACTGTGCCAACTGGACCGGAGTCACCTGCTCCAACCAGACCGGCCGAGTCATCCGCCTCGAACTCAGCCGCTGCAATCTCTCCGGCCCAATTCATCCTGGTTTCTGCAACCTTTCCATGATAGAAACCCTAATCCTCTCCGAAAACAACCTCTCCGGCTCAATTCCGCCCTGTTTCGGCCGATTTCAAGCCCTCAGAACCCTAGATCTCAGCCATAATCGGTTTCAAGGGCAAATTCCGGCGGAATTCGCCAATGTATCGAACATTGAAGAGATTGTTCTTGCTGGAAATGGAGATCTTTGCGGCCGGATTCCGGACTGGATTGGAAGCTTCTCGCCGAAGCTTCGGAAGCTTGATCTTGCAGGGAATTCGTTCGAAGGAGAGATTCCGGAGAGCTTGCTGCATCTGAAATCGTTGGAGCATTTGGATTTATCGAACAATGGATTGGATGGAATTCTTGGAGATTTTGAGGAATCTGAGCTGGTTTTCCTGAATCTGGCGTCAAACAATCTCACTGGAACTCTTCCTTGCTTCTCTGCTTCTGCTTCTTCTCTTTCGATTCTCAATCTCGCTTGTAATTCCATCATTGGAGGGATTCCTACCTGCATCTCGTCTCTTAGGGTTTTATCTGAGCTGAATCTCTCGTCAAACTCACTGAGTTTGAAGATCTCTCCGCAGCTCATCTTCTCCGACTTGCTTCTGGTTCTAGATCTGAGCTGGAACGATCTCTCCGGCAGTCTCCCGGCCGGAATTGCAGAAACATCTGACAAATCAGGGCTACTTCTTCTCGATCTCTCTCACAATCAGTTCTCCGGCGGAATACCAACCGGAATTACCGAAATAAAGACGTTACAAGCGCTTTTCCTTTCCCACAATCATCTCTCCGGCGAGATTCCGACGACGATCGGAAATCTGACCTACCTCGAAGCGATCGATCTCTCCTTCAATTCCCTCTCCGGATCGATCCCTCTCAGCCTCGTCGGATGCTTTCAGCTTCTGGAACTGAAGCTCAACAACAACAATCTCTCCGGCACGCTTCGGGCGGAGCTCGACGCGCTCGACAGCTTAAAAATCCTCGATCTGAGCAGCAATCATCTCTCCGGCGAGATCCCGCTGCCGCTCGCCGGCTGCAAATCACTCGAATTCGTCGATCTCAGCGGCAACGATCTCGATGGAGAGCTGAATGATTCCATCCTGAAATGGTCGAGATTGAGATTCCTCTCGCTCGCAGGCAACAAGCTACAAGGATCTCTCCCCGATTGGATTTTCTCTTTCGAATCAATTCAATTCCTTGACATCTCTGGAAACAATTTCTCCGGATTCATTCCAGATGGGAATTTCAACGTCAGCTCGAGCTTCAACAGCAGAGATGAAGATGATTTCAGGTACACATTCAATGAAACTGAAACTAGAGTTTTTTTGACACTTGGTCCGAATAAGGAATTGGGTTTCGACTATGATCTGCAATCAACGGTTGGGATCGATCTGTCGAGGAATTCTCTTCGGGGGGAGATTCCTGAAGGGTTGTTTGGATTGAAAGGGTTGGAATGTCTGAATCTGGCGTATAATTTTCTGGCGGGGGAGATTCCGGGGAGTTTTGAGAAGATGGGGAGTTTGAGGAGCTTGGATTTGTCGCATAATTCGCTGTCGGGGGAGATTCCGGCGAGTATTTCAGGGCTGAGGGAGCTGGAGTTTCTGAATCTTTCTTATAATTGCTTGTCGGGATCTGTGCCGGGGAAGAAGGGGTTGTGGAGGTTTCCGGGGGCGTTTGCGGGGAATCCGGGGCTGTGCGTGGAGGGGTGTGAGAGGGCTGGGGTGTCGCCGGCGGGGTTTGGGGGAGAGGATGGGGAGGAGGACGGTGGGTTTGTGTCGGAGTGGGCGTTTCTGGCGAGTGGGTTGGTGAGTTTCTATGTTTCGGTGGTGGTTCTGTTTTGTACGGCCCCGGCCAAGAATTACATTCTGGGGCCGTCGAAAATAGAGCCCTGATGAGAGTTTTGAGAGCTTCAAACGGTGATCAGGTTTGGGTGGGAATCTTCTGTGACTGACTTGTGAATATGAAATTACTGTTTTGTGCATTTTTCTTTCTAATTTATTGTAAGTAATGAAAGATTTTTAGTTTTTTTTTTCCCTTTAATTTCAATGTATGTGAAATCCTGAAATAGAGCACATGCAAAAAGGGTCAATTTGGCATTGGCATCATCATCATCAATCAATTTTAGAGGTATATAAATATCTGTCGTTCCGTGAAATCGATCCGATCCTATCAGATCATGGATTTTTAACAGATCCGAAGGTAAATAGATTGGTGACGGATTAAAATTTTTGTAATCCGTTAGCTAGCGACGACGGATTATTTCACCCTCAATCCGCGGAATCATTTCGATTCGATCCGTTGACATTAAATATAAACAAAAAAGATTCAAGGAATCTAAATATAAGTTAAGATGTCTACGTATAAAATAAGAAAAAAATTAAAGGAGTCAAATATGAAATTCTTTACAATATGTTTGATATCTTTCTTTTAACATTAGATTGAATGGATTAATCTGATCCGATATGGTCTTCTACGGATCGGATTGGATCGGATCTATTTTTAACAACCATGGATTGGTGATGAATTCTATATTCATAAATCCATAGGTAACGAATTGATGATAGATTTGGCTCAATCCGCACCAATACAATCTGTGTACACTCCCAATTCATCATGGTACCTCATTTGTGTTTTTTAATTTTAAGCTGATGTTGGAGCTAGAATTTTAGATACAACACTATGGTCCTATGTAGAATCCAAATCCAGATTCAAACTCACTATGGTCCTGTGTAGAATCCAAATCCAGATTGAAACTCAGATGGGTTTGAATGGTTTCCAACCAACCCAGCCAAGTGAGCAACCACATGTTGGATTGATAAAAGAGGAAAGGGACTGCAGCAGGAGGGCTGCCATAGGAAACGGTTGGAATTCATACAACGAGGTTTGAGGGTCTTGGAGACTTGAGAGGGATGCCACAGATCAGTACAAAACAAAGACAAAATGACAAAAGAGGGGAGAAAGAGTGGGGAGTGGGGTTTTGTGTGGGTGCATACACACGGGTTAAAAAAGAAAAGATGATGGGACGTTTCGGAGGCTCTGCATCTGCATTTATTGCGGGAGTTTGAAGATGTGATGGGAACAACAACAACACTGAAGTTGTTCCCTGCCACAACCCATAATGCCATCGGACTCAATTCCACCATTCACATATAAAGACTAGTCTCTTTTACTTTCTTGTCATTCGCATCTCATCATCACCAACACTCCCAAGGATGGCTCCGGATCTCCACACCACAGCTACCCATATACATGCCATGCATGATGCATCAATCAAGAAAGATCCAGGCAAAGCCATCTGACCCAACGCAACCCCTCTCCAAGGTGGTCTCATGAGGTGCGTGAAAATAGTGCATAATCAGGGCTGACCCATACCAAAACTTCCACCTGAATAGATGTGAAATCACTTTCAATTTCACACCTTAAAAAAAGAGCTAGTTTAGTCTGTTTGACTATGATTGCATTCCTGTGGGGCCTCATAGGTCACTTTTATTTTTCTCATTGATATTGAATTGGGTAACTTAGATTTTCAATAGAAAGGCCCCACTGCGGATTTAGATCCACTCCTTTAATTTGGAGTTCTCCAACTCCCTTGTAAGGAACCTGACTCATTGGTTTCAGGTTGGGTCAATCAATGCTAAACAGCCTGACCAAACTAAACCAACCCTTGCTAATATCACCATCACCCCTCAACCTGTTAGTTTAGGACCAGTTTGCATGGAACTGGATATATACGAATTATACAAAATGTAGTTTTCAAAGGGGCTAAATCGAAGAAATAAAGGTGAATACCTATAAACGGCAATCGAATATTCTCTCCTTCAATGGGAAGTGAATTAAGGGTATGGAAAGAGAGATTTCCAACCTGATTAATAAACGAGTTGGGTTTTGGGTTCGACCCAATCAGTTCACAAGTACACTTACATAACAGCAGCAGCTTGCAAGGCATTGCAACTTCACGTGCATGAGATTGAACAATATACCATAAAAAAGAATCAGTCCTAAATGTCCCTAAAAAAGAAAGAAAAAAGATCTGTCCAACCTGCAGCTGCTAATCAGGTTGAGTTTCAGCACATAAACAGCCCAATAACAGCAGCCAATCTCACTCCCTTTCTCCTCTAACTGTCTACAATGCCTCCAAATTAATGGGATAAGGCTCTGATGACAATGGTAGTATAACTTTTAATATCTAATTGGCCCATCCAAGCTTCCACTTGCAAACTGTAAGTTGAAACAGGAAGCACCAGCTTATACTTTTGGAAACTCCAGATTTGATAATTACACAAGAATAAGAAATAAAAACAATTGAAGATAAGTACGACGGCTATTAATGAAGGATAAACATAATATGGCCATCAATTATTGTTGGTGAGAAATTCATTTCCGTGGTTTTAGACATTGCTTCGGACCCCATAATTTCCAAGGCCAAAACCATTGGCCAGACCTCTCCAAAATAAACAGACATGGCCAATCTTAATGGGCTTCTGGGGTGTTTGGTAGATAAATCCTTATAATTGTGGATGTAATAGAATTTTGATAGAGTCTAGGATTTCAGACCATTGCCACCGAAAACTGGTATGATTAACCACAGAACCATTAAGTAACAACCTTGTTTTTAAAGCCATGCTGATTTTCCGTTCAAAATGACCATGTTTCATGCTTGCCCTTTCTCACATACAATTCGTGTTTCTACAGAAAAATGTTGCAAAATAAGATGTTTCCCTCACCAATTTCTCATGTTGTTTTCTTCCTTTGCTTCTTAGTCTGGCAACTTCTGGTTTTAGTTGTGCGACCCACAATTCAGTCATCCAAAACTTTATTTTGATGGGCAAACTAGAGATAACCATGCCTCTGATATAAGCCAGATAGGAAGACACTATCGATACAAAACTTGGTTTTTCGCAGTTCACTGCGGGTTAGTGGAGGCAATGTGGCTCCATCAGGGGCAGTTCTGGTTCTATTCTACTCGTGTTCTAGCCAACAGCTTGGATAGTCAGAAAATGGGTCCCACGTGTGCAAGCTCAAGGCCCACGGATACTGTGGAAATCCTTGAATTAAAGATCACAAGTTTCCACTTTGCATGGATAAGTCTTACTGACCTTGTAATGGAGTGATCAACATGGGAAGAATGTTACCTGTCTAACAATGGGATCTGTTGTTGTGAAGAATTCATCAGTCAGGCCTTGCCATAAAATTCTCCCTTCATAGAGAAACAACAACCTGTTGATAAAGACCCTTTGATTGGTTGTCTAGTGGAAACATGAATACTTAATCAAGTAGTTACGAGTTTGGGAATGAATTACCTGTCAACAGCTCTTCTTATAGTACTATGTTGGTGAGTGACAACCACATATGAAGCTATTTTCCCAAGTTTGCGTTTACCTTTGGAATGGATAGAACGAATGAGATCTTCAACTACAGTTGATGCAATCGGGTCCAGCCCGGCTGTGGGTTCATCATACAAGATGACCTGCCCAGAAAGAGAATTCATTCAAGAAAAGTAAAAAGACAAATTCTACAGATCTATATTGTTGCTCGTGGATTGTTATATTAATTGAATTTCCAGCTGAGTTGACATTGAGTCCTTGTTGTCAATTGTCAAGGCACACCCAGCTATTATGCCAAGACACTGAAATGTGATGCATGGGTAATGAGCTTTCCAAAACCTATGACATGGAATTTGATATCCATATGGATTTTGATATCCCATGTGATATGTTAAACAATGCAAATAATGCTAAGAGCTAAAAAAATGGTGAAGCTAATCTCCTGTACAGTTAAGTAACGTTTAAGCAATGCATCGTGTGGTATGAGGCCTCACTCTGAACTTGCGTGTCAACTCATACTGTTGCAACTCATGTCAACTCACCCTTTCTAAGTTCAGCGACATTCATTTTCAATTTAAGGAACTACATTATTATTTCATGAACTAGTTGAGTCTTGAGTTGACCCATCAAGTCCTCTAGCTCAAATTGGCTATGACATTGAGAATAACAGGGGGGTATGCATGCATATGTGTATATGAGTTTCTTGGTTGTGAGGGTGGGTATGTTGCACATCTTTCCACAATTTCGAATCAATCACTTCTAAAACACCACGAACAAGAACCAACCTGGATTTTATTAGTTTTAGCAAAATCTACCTAAGAAGTTAAAATGGAACTATTTTCAGTACTTCATAATTCTCCAATTTCTAATTAAATTATTTGCAACACATCACAAGTCCTTGACAAAAAGAAAAAAGAAAGAAAAAGACTACTCTTATGAAATGGTTCCAACTTTTTTTTTTTTTTTTTTTTTTCTGAAAATGGTGACTTTTCATTATTGCTCAAAGACTGTACGATAAATGACGGCTATACCGACCAAAAAAGGCCCTACGAAAAAACGGGGAAGAGCTGGACAAAAAGATTCGAGACTCAAAACAACGGGCACCGACAAACAGCAAAAAAGAAAATAAGTATGGCAAAAAATGAGCAACGAAGGTTTAAGAACTCCCTCTTTGGCAAGTTTATCCGCCTATGCATTTGCTGATCTCATAATGTGATTGAACAGAACGTTCAAATCACCTGACAACTGAAGCAACTGAAGCACCACTTCTACAATGTCTGCCAGATACCACGGAGGTGAAGAAAACCGAGTTGTCCACTGTATAACACAAGAAGAGTCCCCTTCTACAAGGAGTTGTTGAGGTTGTAAGCAGGAAGCTTCTCGAAGACCAATGTTCAAGGCAAGTAGTTCCTCTTTGATGATTGAACAAACAATTGCTCGGCTGGAGTACGACATAATAATTATCTCATCTTCGTTGCGGACAACACCACCAACACTTGCCATACCCGGATTACCACTAGCGCTCTCATCAAAATTTAGCTTCAAAGCTCCATGTGGAGGCAGGTGCCATCTGGAGAAGATGTGCCTAACAATAGGGCGGGATCTGGCCACTTCATCCCAATTGTGAATAATGGAGCTTATTGATATTCATTTAAATAAAGGTAGAGGGGAGACCCAAAGAGCCACCGGATGCTTTACATTATCCACTATCTTGGTAGCATCTGAAGATTTTCCTTCAAAGCACCTTAAATTTCTTTCTTTCCATAAGAACCAAATTGCCGCTAAGAACGAAAACTTCCACATCACCTTTCCTCTTTTAGAGCCTACCCCTAATCTCCAAAAGTCAAACAAAGAAGGTATAGAATTCGAAAGAGGGCCACAAAAATGGAACCAAGGCAAAATCGATCTCTGAATGCACTGGGCAAGGGCATAATTAAGAAGCAAATGGTCTATAGATTCCTCACTAGATAGGCACATTGGACATGCATTAACTACAGTCACTTTACGTCGACATAAGTTTTCCATTGTTAGTATGCCACCAAGCAATGCAGTCCATTCAAATGCTATTACTCCAGGCGGTGGTTTCATGCTCCACAACCTGGCCCCAAAAAGAATGGCACTTCGCCACCACTTCAGACATCGAAGAGAAGAAGGAAGACACCGAAAAAAGTCCATCAGAGGAAGCCATACAAATTCTTCTATCTTTGCCCTTGCTAGGGATGAAGACACTCCCAAGGACTGCCAGCATAGAGCGGAATTGGCACTCCACCTCTTTTAAATTTCTTTTGAACGTAGGCCCCCAGCTGATTTGATCACCTCTTCTCTCCATGTATTCGATAACTTTAGCTTTCTGGTTAGTAGTACAGCTAAACAACTTTGGAAAGGTATAGGCCAGTGCGTTCTCCTCAACCCATAGATCAGTCCAAAAATAAAATTTGTCACTCCTACCCACTCATAACCTTACCTGCTTCATAAACACATCCTTTACTAAAAGAATGCCTTTCCAGAAGCTAGAAGAACGGGGAGAAGGATCTCGAACAAACCAACCATTCTTTTCCTAAAGATGTCATATTTAGAGGAAATGACTTCCTTCCACAGCCCCTCATTTTCATCTCCTATCCTCCATAGCATGGTTTAAAAAATCGGCCGAGTCGACTTGGACTCGGTTCTTACCAAGTCGGGTCAACATGACCTGGTATCGTTTTTAAAGGACTCGGCGAGTCCCACAAAGGACTCCCCCGAGTCGGCCGAGTCCGCACAGTGACGGACTTGGCTGACTATAAAAGTGACGAGGGCATTTTTTTTTTCCATTTTTCTTGTTGCAGCAGCTGAGAGATGGTGTATTTGAGCCTCCAAAACACATTTCTTGCAAGATTGAGCCTCAAATTTATCTATTTTGTGAGATCTAGCTCACCAAAGTTGGATTCTACTATTCACATAAAAGGGGGCCTTTTCATTTGTGTATTTTGAGGTATGATTTCTTGTATCTATATGCATAGATGGTTTAGGAAAGATGTTAGGATCTATGTTTTGCTCAAAGATGATTTTTTCCATCCATTATTTGTTGAAAAAATGCATTTTTTCTTATTTTTGTGTCGCTTTTTTTTTTTTTTTTTGTAAAAAAAAATATGAAAATCGAATTTTTTCTCATTTTTTACTTTTGCTTTTTGCATGAAAATTGAATCTTTTCCCAGACCGGCTTTAAAAAAGTTGATCACTTATTGGACAGCTCGAGGCAACAGTAAAAATTTCCAAGTGTTAGTAATCTGCCTTGAACATACCTTTGGTTCTATTGTGTCCGCTGTGGGATCAAAGATTATGGACCGAGCCAATGCTACTCGTTTTTTCATTCCACCAGACAACTGAGAAGGCAATCGATCCTCAGCACCCTGCATATGGTCAAGTTATCCTCATTATCCATTAAGTACTTGATAATTTATTTGTATACCTGATGCATCAGTCCCATGTTAAGTTACTATTTTGTACCCTACAAATGGAAGACACAACAGTCCATCCATAGGTTTGCAAGAGCCAGTGGCACACTCGTAAGTGCTCAGAGTTGAAACCACAACCACAAGGTTGCATTTTTCAGTGAATTTACGTTCAGAAAAGGAGGGCAGATTTTCTGAATGAGTTCTTCTGAGCAATTCTGGTGCAGAAGACATGTAGAGTTTCTAGGTGCATTTATTGCACAAATAGGGACCAGATAGCTAACCAGATGAAAAAATAAAATCCAGAGGATTAAAGTATCTTAACTTAATTTTGCGAGGAAGTAGAAGGTTAAGAGTTAAGACAGGCTGTTTGCTAGAAGAAGAAGAAATTTCAGAGTTCTGATTAAGCTGAAGCCATTTTGGATTTGATCCTTCAATTTAGATTAAAAAAATGAATCTGTGTGGCTGGATAAATGCGCTAACTTTTTTTTTTCCTTTTGAGAAAAATGAATTCTGCCCAAAGACATAATCTTAGCCTCTCCTATATTTCAGCTGAATTTACAGGTTTGGGACATATTTCTCAGGGAATTGGTTCCTTTTTCCCAACTTATATTGCCTAGCAAAGTCGAGAAATTTAACGTTTCCCTTCCCTTGCAAGCAAACATCTACCAATTGTGATCCACATCAATAGTTCAATGGCCAGATCATGGCCATTTGTATGGAACGATATATCCAGGCCAGAAGTGTTCCTCTAAATTATTTAGAAGTAATTTTTTTAAAACAATAAAATTTTATTAAGCAATGAAAAGAAACAAAACAGGACTTAGCCACATGATAAAATTTAGAAGTTTACTATTCTTTTTTTGTTTTTTTGTTTTTTTTTTTTTTATGGATGTCTTGAGATAAACGGGGACTCCCTATAAGGAGTACAAGCACAACTTGCATGAGTTCAAACCCACAACCCCAACCCCTGTAATGGAAGGTAGGTCTTACCATTGCTCGAAATGTCAGAAGACAAATTATTGATGAGCCTTTTGCAGCACAGAAAATTTGTCTGAAAATGCAGGACAGAGAATTGGGGAAGCCCTTCATCTTCTCTAGATGGTCTTCCAACTGAGAAGAAGGGCTCCAAGACCTATAAATCAATCTCTAGATGGGGGCTTCCGATGAGCACCCACCTTCTCTAGATGGGTTTCCAACAGAGAAACTTGTGGATCTCTAATACTACCTGCTGTTTTCTTTAGTTCACAAACCTTCTTATAATTGCTGGTGTCATTTTGACATCTCTTTTTTATTAATGAAGTTTCACAAAGAAGCAATGTGAAGAAACGAGTATGCCTTATTCAAGCAGCTGGTGCTATCCGTTGTCCAATATAACAATAAATACATTTCAAGGTTCAATGGCACTATATTTAACATTTAAATGCAACTTTAAATATCCAGTAAGTGGAACATAAAAGCATTTATATGGAGGAGTGCACAGCATAAATAACTGTTTGCAGGAACATCTATGCTAATAATACAATGCCCTTAAGATCACAAAATACAATAAAAGTCTGTTCAGGAAGTGAATGGCATGATCCCTGTTTGTTTGTGTGTAGCACATACAAGAGAAATGGGAGAAAGAGGGTCTAATTTTGGATACACTTAATGGTGGAGGAGGAAAAGTAGACTTTTGGTTGAACTGGCTTTCCAATAAAGTTCTGAAAGTTGTGGATAAAGCATTGTTCGAGAAAAAAGGCAAAAAAAAAAAAAAAAAAAAAAAGAAAAAAAGGGTTTAGCCATGTAAATGAAAAACCTTACAGTCTGAAAAGCATAATTAACATGAATAGCAATTCAAAAAAGTACCTTCAAGCCAACAGTCTCCAAAATATTTGAAACAAGTTCTGCTATTTGATCGTCTGACATATTGGATTTTTCATATCTGGCGGCAGAAGAAAGGACCATACTGTTAGGAATATTAAAGAGTCATACCAGTCAGTCTGAAGCAGGTTTTTCTTTCCTTTTTTTTTTTTCATTGAAACGATGAAGCCAACAATTAAAAAGGATTATCAAACTTGCTCAGTGGAAATTTAGATCTCTTACAAATGAAAACCAACATTTTCACGAACTGTCAAGGAATCAAAAAGTGCCGCACTCTGAAATACCTGTTATTCCATAAAATAATTAAAGGGATCAACAAATGCATGATATATTTGAGTTATGGGGATAAGGGAGGGTTTGTGAACGACTGTTTAAGGAAATTCTGAGCATTTAAGCAACACGCGTAGAAGACCAGGGAAATTCATAACGTTGACCTCACAATGAATATAGTCCACCATGGTTCTAAAACTGGGTTGAACTGAGACATCTCAGCTGATACGTAAAGCCTTTCACCCATGGCTAATACAGATTTTTTACGGATTCGAGTCCCCATCAAAAATTGTATTGAAACACTATTCTCACCACATGCATATTATTTTGTTATTTTATTTACTCATTCCAAAAAAATTAAAAAACTAATTTTCACAATTTTTATATTTTTGAATATCATCACGCCATCAAAGCCTTGTTCAATTGTGCCAACTATGGGTCAGCCGCAGAATTCATGTTGGGATTGTAATAAAAGTTTTATGCGAGTGTTGACCTACTTGACGCAACCGTCCTTATCTAAGCGTAGGACTCGCAGTTAAAAAAACTGGCTATTTTTTATTTTTTATTTTTTGAACATTTTCTGAAATTATTTCTTAGAAAAAAAAAAAAAACACATATTGGCTGATATGTAAAGGTATTGGCATCACTGATGCAGTGTCCAGAACCGGGTTTTAATACTATCTTTAAAAAACTGATTATGCATGTGTAGGCCATTGCATGTGTGGAAATGTCTGATTTTAGGGGCCATAGCAATTTGTGGTAGACACCATTAGATGTATGGCCCGGCTCTTGCACACTTGTACTGTAGTGGAGTATGTGCTGTGGTTGTGAAGCACCTCCTCAATGATCCTTTTGTGAATATCCTTCATGTTTATTGTGCCTCATATGAATGCTACAAAAGACGAAAATGGGAACCTAGAAATAAAACAGTACAATATGGTACCACTATATATCCCTTTTCCACAAAAGCCACAAAATAACGGAGAACACACAAAGTTAAAAGTTCTGTAAGAATTATAAAAATCTGTAATATCTCGCAGTCACAAAAGACACATGAGTATCTACAATGTTCCGTCAACACCAGTATTGACAGAGGTTGGTAGGTCAGCATTTAATCATTTAGTGAAATAAATGTAATAGATAGAATAGAAGGTGAAACAAGCATCAATGGAACTGAGAAGATTCAACCAACCCCACACCTTTTCTGAGAATTATGCATCATATGAGATATCATAAGGCCACAACTTTTAAAAGCTTCCAGCATCAATAAGAATCAGTACTCCAGATCGTGGATTCACAAGTAGAAAGTAAAATATACCAATCCAATACGAAGGCTGGACATCTCCTCATCGCTAATCAAACCTTGTCTCCTTCTTCCACAGATGAAAACTTCTCCCTGTTAATTGGACAACATATTTCATCCGTAAACGTGAACTACAAGAGGCTTCTAGAATTAAGAAGTCACCCAAGTTTATACAGAGGAATCCACAATGAAGATGAACTCATACATGAACAACTTCATCCGGGTGCTTACCTTGTCTGGAGCAAGGAGCCCTGCCATAATCTTCAATACTGTCGATTTTCCAGTTCCAGAAGGCCCAATTATTCCAACAGCTTCCCCATGTCTAATCTGCATATGTAGATAAAATTACAATGGAAAATAACAAACAAGTTAAACAAGTTGTCATTCATAAAATCAAATACAGTGAATTACTATAAAAGATGCTTAAATGATTATCCAAGATTGTCAAGAAAGTAAAATGGGAAACGAAATGGGACACTTTCCTACAAGGAACCCATTTGACTTTGAATGTTGGATGCATCACTTTCACCACAACAGTCTTTCCCATCATAGTGATTTTTAGCAACCATTGCGGTTCGTTAGTTGAAAATTAATTTTGAAGTTATCATTGGTAGACAAAAACTCAATTCTTAAACATACTTGTTGCCTTTTTTCTAAATTAAGGAGGAGCTTGGAGATGTGGTCAGGCCGTCAGGTTGGTATTAACTAATTCAAAGATCCTGTGCTCCCTTGAAAGAACAAAAGGACTTGATTCCTATACATTTTGAAGCGAGGTTCTTTTTTTGATCTTTTCTTGGGGAAGTTTACCTCAACAACAAAAAAGCTGATCCTGAACCCTGTTAGCTAGAAGGCTGAAAAAAATCTGAAGGATATTCCTTCTACAGTTGTAGAATTGAATTTTTAGTACAGAAAGTTCTGTGATAGGTGAGAAACCCCCAAGCTGGCTTGGAAAAGTTGTTGCAACAAGGGCACACGCCTCACATCGGAAACATCCGCCGAAATCCCAGGGTTAATATACTCAAGCCCTTCCTTAACTTGGTACGATGCGTTTTAAAGCCGTGTAGCCACGGGCCAAAGCGGACAATATCGTGCTGAGTGGGCTGGGCTGTGACAGTTGGTATCAAAGCCGAGGACGGCTTTGTTTCCAGATGGGGAGAGTCTGAGATAGCCAACCTTTGAGACCCCCAACCCGGCTTGGAAAAGTCGTTGGGGCAAGGGCACACGTCCCACATCGGAAACATCTGCATAGATCCCTAGGCCAATATAGTCAAGCCCCTCCTTAACTTGGTACGATGCATTTTAAAGCCGTGCGGTTCACAAGCCAAAGCGGACAATATCGCGTTGAGTGGGCTAGGGTGTGACAATAGGTCCATTCCAACAGGAATTTAGGGACCCTATGTAGGGATTGTTATGGAGATAAGACTAGTGGCCTTTTTTACATAGCTTCAAAGATGGTTCTTACTATTTTCTTGATTTTTATATTCATACAGATGATTTTTTGTTTTGAAAATTATACAAATGAAAGTTCTACAAGAAGCATAGCTAATGTGAGGCTCTTACAAATCAGGGGTGGTGCCTCTCATCACCATTGTCATCATTATCGAAGCCCCACTCATGCCAACCATTTGGGGTCAGCATGTGTGTGTAAATGCCTCCTATTCATGAATTGAGTCAAATGCACTCGTATCCATAATTGACAAACTTAAATACACTCCTATCCATGAATATAGCCTTACTTATCCTCCTATTCTTGAATTGATTAACTCATATTCACTCCCTTGTTCTATTCATGAATCACATATCAAAAGCATGCATCTTACAAAAAAGTAAAGAAAAAGAAAGAAATAAAAAATAGCAGTTGTGGTAGGTGCAGTGGCAGTGGCCAAAAAGCTATGTGGAGGGTGATGCGTAGTGGTTGCGGCGTTACGCAGTGGTGTGGCGGTATGGGTATTTTAAGT
The DNA here is from genome assembly GCA_038049695.1 of Cinnamomum chago. Lineage (NCBI taxonomy): Eukaryota > Viridiplantae > Streptophyta > Magnoliopsida > Laurales > Lauraceae > Cinnamomum > Cinnamomum chago. The sequence continues at coordinate 18,642,914 of CP142462.1, read as the reverse complement.
AGTCAAATCTTATGTAGTAGGCCATCTTGTGTTTTTTAGCGATTTAGGAACCATATACGGGTAGAGACAACTCTAGGAAAGACTATTGAGGACAGTGTCTTAAATTAAGAATGTTCAGCTCTACTAGGGTTTAGACCATAGCACCGCTATTTTCAAAATAGTGTATGGGCCTCAACCGCTACGACCGATAATGCGGCCGCTATGTAGGAACCATTTTTGCAAGTAAGACGAAACGTTCTTACCAACTGAGTCAAAAGAAACAACAATGTATGCATTGGTAATGAACAATGATAAAAGTATTAATTGCAATCAAAATTGTATCTGAATATGAAGCATAATACCCATGAAAGTGTCACAACTATCAGAAGCAGAAGTTGTATAGATTAGTTGAATGAGAAAAAACAGTGTCTTAGTTGGAGCTAACCATTTCTTATCTATAAAAACACCGTCTTCATTGAGTTAACCATTTCTTATTTAAGGAAAACGGGGTAAACTGAAAAGTATCAGTCACTGTTAACTGTAAGAACTTAGAAGCAATGTCATATTACGCAAACTAAATAAATTTCACCTTGAAGCTCAAACCTTTCAAGATATGCTTCTCTCCAAATGATTTGTGAACATCCCTACACTCAATAAGAACATTGGAATCGTCCTCAAACTCTCTCCTCGAACTTGAATTCTCCAGCACAGATAAATCCTACCAACAAAACCCAAAAAACACCCCATCAATCTACATGCCCCTTGTTCCACAGAAAGCATAAAAAATCAAAGCCCGTTTCTGCATATGGTCTAGGAAAGAAGTCTAATACTCTAATAGAATATTGATAACAAGCGCAAAAGCTTTGTCATCCATAAAATCTGAAACGAGAACAAGCAAATGCAAATGTATTAAAGCGCTCAAAGCTTCAATTCTGTAACAATTAGATGAACTCCGGATTTCAATTTCTCTGCATGATTAATCAAAGTGGGAGCAAAACCCAGATGAATGAATGTTAGAATGGGTCCGAAGGCAACATACATTAATCTCAATTGAAGAAAGGTCATCACCCCATTTCCTCGGAGGCGAAGAACAAGCACAAACGATCCTTCCCGCTCCGAAAGATGAACTCCACATCTTTCTCGTTGGAAGATAGAATCTACGACGCTGAGAAAAGCTGCGAAAATCTGGAAATGGGGGAAATGCGGAATTCGCAGTGGAAACAATCGCTGCCTGCATTTCCAAGTTTGGGTAATCGAAAGATGAGATTTTGAAGGATACCCAGATCGTTTTAGAGTGAAAGAACGCTGAAATCAAACCGAATCAAAGGAAAGGAAAAGGAGGAGGGAACGGGAATCTTTTTGGCAATGTGGGTGTTCTTCCAAAAGAAGGAAGATGCAAATTCCACTTGAGATTTCCCGGGAAAAAGAGGAACGAATGAGAGATCTTGGAATGACTAGACGTTTGAATTTTGCATGTGAAGTGTCAGGTGTTGCCTACAGTTTCAATCACTTGTTTTGACCGTTGGTCGTAGATTTCACCATGTGTAATTTTTGAAATTTACATTTTATACTTGGTACAAGTGTGGACCCTATTTTGTATAGTGGGGCCCACCTAAGATGATAAATCCAAACCCCACATACCTTGCCTTCATTTGAGAAAAGTTTGAGCCCTAGCAGCAGTAGGATCATTTGATTGCAATTGGATTGAGATAAATTTTATTTATTTATTATTATTATTATTATTTTGCTACATTGGGTCACTGCTACGGAGTAATATTTTGACTTATAATCGAGGGATCAATCTCTGGACATGTGTGTGGAAAGTAAAGCCCACAATACCACTCAACCATGAGCGTGCTAGCCATTCGATCATTTGATTACCAAGGGAAAAATCAAGATTTTTTGAGGGATTTTTCTTTTTAAAAAAACCCTTAAAATTAAGGAAAACGGTAGAGCGCCAATTACTTCCTAATCACCGCGGGAGGCATCCATCCGCTCTTTTTCTTTTTTTTTTCCTTTTTTTTTTTCTTTTTAAATCATGGAATGTTGGGGTACACTAGGATAACATGGAAGATCCCCCCCCCCCCCCCCCACCCCCGCCCCCCCCCTTTGGTTTTTTTTTTTGTGTGTGTGTGAAACTTACATATCGGATTATTAAGTGATAACGTGGAATGGAAGCCCTCTAATGTCATTATGAAGTATTTGGGCCCTTCATTGTTTTCATCAATTTAAAGTGTTCATTTTTTTTTTCATAAAAATCCCTTCTTTTAATAATACCCTAATATGATTGCTTTTGTTAATAAGAAATTTCATTAAAAGAAAAAGGAAAGAAAGGAAGACAACCAATTGGACCCTTCTTTTAACACCCTCATTTGACTTCTTTTAATAACACCCTTATTTGATATATATCACAATTTGTTTTGTATGTTGAGACCCATGTTGGATGTGTCATGGCCATGAAAATGTTGATTGATCAAACAAAGACAACTGGGGCCTTCCGATGACTTCAAATTTTTTTTTCCTTGGGATCAGTCCTTAGTGGACCACCAATTCAAGTGATCTGATCATCCCTAAACAAGTCAAGTGGCCAGAGAGGTCACTTCTAGTCAAGCAGCATATATGTGGATATAAAGCTTGGAATTGAAATTCCAATGTCAGATCTGAAAATCAAGGGGAATTTGGATCCCTTGGGCACCAAGTAAAGGCCCAGCGAATCCCATTCAAAGCTGAAGCAAACAGTTACAGATTCTGCCTGTTGGAATCCTCATTCCAATTACAAACAATCTACACTTTGTCATGTTTAAGGCCCCCTTAGCATTAACTTTAATTGCTGGTCAAAGGTCAAGGTAATTATAGCTTACAGGCACATCATGTAATCTACACACAAAAACCTATAGATTTGAGGGTTCCTCACCAAGGATTTGTATGACGGAGGATTTCAAATTGATATTGGAGCGGATGAATATGTATAGCCAAGAAAAATTAGTATCGGTGTACAAATCAGCAAAACTGAGAATTCCCAAATCCTCTGGAATGACTTCAAAGATGAGAATTTTACAATTGCGAAAATATGGATTTTCTATGACTTTCTGAAAAACTAGTGAGGAATCCCCATTGATTTGATTGTCCAGTGTGACCTCGGGATATGCATGAACAATTTACAAATATCCTGGGAACAATGCCAGTATGTTTTCAGATGAGGAGTTTTATCAAGTTGCCACTGGAAATGTTGCATAAAATAAATTTAATTTTTAAATATAATTAAAATAATAAATAAGAATAACGTATGCTCTTTTTTTTAATAGATTTTTTATTTTTCCCCAAATTCTTTTTTCCCCCCAATTCTATTCTGACTTTCTCACAACTTTCTCCTGGACATCTCAATTTTGGAGATATTTTTAAAGCAGTGGAATATTATTTAGGAAGATATCATTTCAGGTGAAAATAAAAAATTGCAGTCCACATTCAATACAGTCAAGTCAGTTCCACCACTCAATTTGATTTTGGATGTACTGTCCTTTCTCCATTGTAGTGTCTTTTTTTTTGTTTTTTGATTTTTTGGGTTCTCCATTGTAGAATTAGAATAGAATTCAGTCCTTATTCTGACCATGCAAGTCATTTGCATATGGTATTTGATAGCTGGGACAAGCATAATCTAACCATAGTTGCAGCATGCACTGGACAGCATTTTCCTAAATTGCGCGGTTCTATAGCAATCCTTTTATGGTCCCTGACTGGACAGGTAGTAGCATCATTTGATTCATATGCTTTCTCATCTGTGTATCACTTTCCATTGCATTATAGGTAGGAATTAGTTTCATGACACAGCATCAACAGATACAAATGCAATTTGTGAACCATGAAAGCATTTCCTTTACATTGATGTGCACCTCTACAGAATAATCACCCCCAGATATCAGCACTTTGGGACAACTTTTTGTTAAAGTAGGCTATCACCATTTATCATCATGAACAAAGCGTTGTTAGTTGGGGTTGGCTACATCAATTTTGTTTCTCCATTCCGATCTATCTTGAGCAAAAAAAAAGAAAAGGAGGCTTTTTTACTTTAGGAGCACCACACCCCATGCAAGCATGCCAATTGTAAAACAAATCCGACACTTTGAGATTTCTAAAATCCTTCCTGACCAAAGCCCACTTGGCAATTGAAAATGTAACATTCGAAACCGAACCCTCCAAAGAAGAGGCAGAGTTTCTAAAAACCCTCTCGTTCTTTTCCTTCCACACTTCCCAAAGGATGGCAAACGTAATAAGACGCCAAAAAAGCAAACAACAACCGCGAAAAGGTCCCCACACCTATACCTCCACGAAACTTGACAAGGTTCCTGGGACACGCCACAAAACCCCTCACAAGTTGATGAAGTAGAACCAGAGACAGGAAGTCACCTCGCAATGAAAAAGAAGATAATCAATAGATTTCCTTTCTTTCCCACAAAGAACACACGTATCTAAAGTAGAGTCCGACAAAATGCCCCTCCTAAGATTATCTGTTGTGGAGATCTTCCCTGCCACTGCTAATCAACAGAAAACCTCAACACGAGGAGGCACCAACCCCAACCATACTAACGAACATGATGCTCCTGGGTGATTAGCTGCTGTAAGCGCTAAGTAAAAAGCCTTGGTCGAAAAAGCCCCTTAGGTGGATGACTTCCAAATTAGCCTATCCTTGCCTTCCCTGCAAACTCCCCATATTGAACCTCTCTCGACTGACAAAGGGACCTCCTAAAGGACACTACCCAAGAACCATTATTACCACTCGTTGCACTACAATCCCACAGAAAGGACTCTTTATTATATACAACTATATAGACACTGGGAAACAAATACCTCAGAGGACACACCCCCACCCAGCCGACCAAAAACTAACCTCTTTCCCCTCCCCCAACATGTCCCCATCTCAAACGGGTTTATCGCATTTTATCATCTATTGATGTGACCCCTAAATGAGTTTGAAAGCGCTCATTTCTGATTCTATCCTTCCTAACTTTTTACCATACATGCACCTTAACATTCTCATCTCTACTACACTCATTTTATGCATGTGTTGTTTTTTTTTTATAGGCCAACATTCTTCTCCATAGGTTATAGCAGGTCTAATCGCTATTATGTAAAATCATCCCTTCAATCTTGTTTGTATACGTTGATCACAGATCACTCTAGAAGCAAGTCTCTACTTGAACCATCCCGATCTTATCCTATGTTCGACATCTTCTTCAATCTCTCCATCCCTACTTTTTTTTTATACTTAACTAATACATATATTAAAGAAGGGAATAGGATTACAAAGCAAAAAATCAAGCAACCAACCCAACAAAGAAAAAAAAATGGTATAGAATGATGATACCAACAATAAAACCAAAGAGAAACAACAAAAAATACTAAAAGATACCCACCAAATTTGTAAATCTATCCACTCTTGTTTTGCCAAGGACTCCGCAAACCCATTCGCTGACTGTCGCACATGCTAAAAATTGACACCAAGGTAAATTGAAAAGGCTTTGATCTCATTGAAGTAGAATTGAAATCTCCAAGGGAAGTTGTCCGCCTTCACCCAAGAAATAGCATTGAAAGAATCACTTTATGGTATCATAATGAATCTCCTTGTGGTATCTCTTAAGCTTCAATGCTCATAGTAGTTTCAGCTTTGTATATGCCCATTGAAATTGCAATCCATATATTCTATCTTCGTACGACTTATTTTAAAGTCCTTGGATCTAAGGCCTCCCGCAATCTCTCATGTTTCGCATTCACGTCAGCTCTCGATTCACCCACAAACACTAAATCATCTGGAAACAACATACACCAAGGTACCTCCTCAAGAATATGAGTAGTTAACTCATCCATGATCAATGTAAAGAGATAAGCGTTTAAGATTAACCATTTGGTGCACATTTACGATCACTGAAAACTCACTTATCCCTCTATCGGTAGTTCTTATACTCGTTACTACCCCATCATACATGTCTCTAATGATTTGAATATAACCCATTCAAACACTCCGTTTATTTAAAACCCCATTCAAACACTCCTTTTATTTAAAACCCACCAAATTAAATCTCTAGGTACCTTGTCATAAGCTTTCTCTACATCGATGAAGACCATATGAAGATGTTTATTAAAGTAGACCATTGCATTAAAATCATCATAGTGTATTGTTATACAAGAAAATGTTACTCAGATCCATACAATATTAACTATTAACTGCTTTCCAACCCCAAAATGAAATTGAGATCATATGCCACAAATATCACTTTTAATACAATGGTAAGTAATGCTCCCATCTAAGTGGAATTCAGGGAGGGTGGATTTTGATATAGCTGTTTATCTTCGTGATTATTGAACCTAACCATGAATTTTTTCAGAGAATACATGCTGATCCACCAAGTTTTGGATTACGTAGTATGGCATCAACCATGGTAATCATCCATGTATCCAGCTTAAATAGGATTGTTATACACGGAGAAAATCCTGGTGGTCCCTGTTTCAGTGATGCATTCAGACTTCAGAGAAAAGATGCATGGACTTTTTTTGGCTTTCACTGGTTAGGATAAGTAGGTTGATCAAATTATACCTAACTGCATAAAATCCCAACTTTAAGTCAAAACTTTTCCCAGCATCACCTGATGCTAACCTATGAATTGACTTAATTACCGATAGACCCTAGATTCTGATAGAGATGAATATTTTGCACTGGAATGAGAAAAATATATACAGATTAAGAAAATTGAATCATAGTAGCTAGAGGCAGGGGCTGCCAAAGAAGATTTCTACTGAGCCCAAAGCAATGCAACAGCAGCACAACATATCCACCACTTGACCAGGATTTTAATAAATACTTTAGAATTTTTTAGATGATGGGCTCTTACCATATATGCAGAAGCTTAGCTGCTCATGTGACATTTTCATTTGAGTGTCTCATTGGCGAAAACACTGGAGCAGCCTGCAAAGCACCAATTGCCATTACTGCCATTGTCAAAGTTAAGTCTCAACATAAAATATCCAACAAACCACTTGAAGCATCTACCATGAAAGAATACCCATGTCCCTGAGAATGACTGACCACTGTATTTCTGTCCATTCCATTTACCAAATGCTATGAATAAGGGTTAATTTTATTTTTCAATAATAGTGTTCTAGATATCGTCCAATCACAGACAAAATAACCAGCCATTACATTTTAATTTTAACATAGAAGTAGCTGGCAATAGCCATATAATCAAAATAATTATCATGAATAAAAAATCAAGTTGACCAAATCTTGAAGATGATACCAAACTTCTTTGGTTTTTGCACATGCTTACAAAGTATAACGGGAGAACACCCAGAAATCACAAAGAATTTTCTTCAGCTAGTGACGTTGAATTGCAGTTCTTGGGGCTGTCATGTCTTGAGCTACCAGTCTCAATTCCCAGAAGAGACAGATCTTGTTGAAGAGAAGCAGCATTTTTGAAATGTAAACCAACCATGCCAGCATTTACTGCAGCCTCTATATTTGCCATCCTGAATCATGTCATGGATGGAAAACAAAGTAATTAATGAGAAATTAGAATTACCATATCTCATTGCTAGATATCACCGAAGCATGAGAATGAGATTTTAAATGGAGGCCATCAAAGAAAATTACAGAACGTGCAGTTAATAACTTCAATCACTTATGGCCTTCTCCGGATGGAGAATACATTTAAATTGAATTGTTAGTTTCCAGTAAGAAAAGGCATGCTTTTGCATATGTAAAATGCAATATTTTTGGGAAAGGGGCTTAAACAACATGCTCTTTCGAATTGTAATGATAGCAAGCCCTAATTCTGCTTGGTTCAAAGTTGAATATACTCACAAGTATGGCAAGCATAAACAAGAGTGTATGGTACAAACACCTAGGCAGTTTGAATCTGTAAAAGCCCGATTAAAAAAACTCCCAATACATAAGGCTTGGCAAGACCGCCTCAAGTCCACATTGGACTGGATTTAGGCCAAGCACAATGATCCATGGTATGGGCCCAGGCTCAGACTTAGGCCCAATGATTAATAGGGCACTATCAGAGGCCCACTCTGCCATAGGGATTTTCTTCGTTTTCCTTCTTTTTTTTTTCTTCCAAATGTAAACACAACAGGCCTATTACACGGTCCCTGGCTAAAATCAGGCTCTTTTCAGGGCCATGATTGGATTCGGAGCTTGCCCTTGAATAACAATGACCATAATAGTTGGATCTTGATCTAACTAGTGAGATTGAGTAAAAGGCTGGGCATGGACAAATCTCAGCTTTGGCCCAAGTGCAGCCTTACCGTACCTGTTCATAGGTACATCATCTTAAAATGAAAACTGTCGAAGTAAGTAATTGAAATAATATCATGAAAGGTCTCTCTTTCTTAAATTCTGGACTCTAGAAGAAATAACCTGTCATCTATAAAGACACAACTTGCTGGCTCAACTCCCAGATGCTGCAAAACTTCCGAGTATGCTTCTGCCGCAGGCTTCCTCTTTCCTATGTAAGAAGTACATAGATGACTTCAGAACCAGTTGTAGGCCGCATGATGAGTATTTGCTCATTAATGGTTAGTTCACCACTATTATTCCATATACGGATTTAACTTATTAGTGTTTCAGTTACTAGCACATAAAATGGTAACATGATACTCAATGAAGAGCAGTATAGGCAATTATGGAACCTTAAAATTTTAAGTCGCCAAAAATATACATAAGTAGCCAATAGGAAAATATGCCACAAGACAGTAATTTCACAAATCCACAAGATAAATCTTGAACATTCATCTTCGTTTTAAAGTACAACTAGGCGAAGACGGTAAAAGGTCTGCAGAACATATGTAAATCAGCAACTGTTTCAAATTCAGCAAAGCACTTTAGGACATGTTTTACACAAGGCAAAAAACATTACCTGTTTTACAGGAACAAAATGTCCAAGACAAGTATGTGGAGATTTTTAACTTGTCTTCAATCAGCATGTACCTTTAGATCAAAATTGCAGAAACTAATTAAGACTATGATGGAGGAATGAAGGATAAAATGGCATTTTTGAAATGCAACTTTTATAAGTTAATAGTTAGATACATTGGCTTAATGTTCAATCATCAATGGTACTTGATGAACTGCAACAACAAAAAAAATAAATTAGAATCTTACTAAACATATACCCTGTCTCATCTATATAATAGATGTTAAAAAGAGTGAGCTAGGTGTGGGTATTGGACCACATAGTACAAGCACAGAATGTATGTAGCTTTTTTCAAGAGTTGGGCTGACTAACCAGATGGGGTAGTTTGTGAAAGCATGCATTTCATAGTTTTTTTGCTTCAAATTGTAAAGCAATGCTTCAATACCATCAATGTAGGAGTACCCACTTCTCATGCATTCTTTAAGACCTGCAAGGCCAATGATTGTCGCATTGCATTCATTCAGACAACTACAGAAAGGGACAGTTCAGATGAATGAACAACCTTAGAGAGAAAAGAATTCAGGTGTTCTAGTAGTTGTTCATACCCAACAACATTAGACAACATTTCCAATTTAAATTGCATACAACGCATATATGTATACATAGAAAAATTCTACACAATCATTTCTAAGATCTTGCATCATTTTTATTGTTAAGATGCAATCCACCAAATTCAGAATACTTGGCTAACGTCATATCGCTGATGGTCCATCGTATCTTTATAAACCATTAAACAGTAAGATGACTCAGATGTAAAAACGAGCCAATAACATTAAAGGGTTTATAGTTAAAAAAAAAAAAAAAAAAAAACTTTCATCACCATCATGTTGGAAGTATTTGTTATAAAAAAAATCATGTTGGAAATATTCATAGATTTATTAAATAACAATGTGCAAGTAATTTAAAAATCTTATTAGATTAAAGTATTTGTTATAAAAAAAAATCAGGTTGGAATCTTTTTTTCCCCCTTTAAATTTCAAAATCTCAAAGCTCTCTCTTCTTCCCCTTCTCATTCCTTAAATAGGTTCCACAAAAATCCCTAAAGCTCAAAAAAAGAAAAGAAAAGTCTAAAATGCCCTCAACAAATGCGCTACATAATGCAAATGAAGATGAAAAAAAAAAAAAAAAGGCAAAAACAAAATAATGGGCCAGGCCCATATAGTCCTGTGGTCTGCATCAGTCTTTGTAGGGTACTGCATTTCTAGGGTGTAGCTTCCCTCAAGAGAATCTTCCTGTCTCATCCTTGTCACAATTATGTGCCCTTTGTTTAACTCCAGAAAACTTTAACGAAGGACATTATGTAGCTCACTAGCTTGTATTGTTCACTGGTAGCTGTTATCTTTCATCGTATTTCCTTGTTAATATCACGGCATGTGTAGTACAGAACTTATCACTTCTTTGCTCAGGCAGGATTCAACAGGTAGTGTTGGCAAATATAAGGAGTTGCCTTGGCTTTATACCAGCACTTCAAAGGTGATCTTCTCATGGATATGATTGAGTTACTGTATGCAAGCATCCATGGGGCTTATGCTCCTCAGTATCTGTAGACTGTGACATGATAGAGTTGACATTTGATCTAGCTGAAATGCAAGAAAACTCGTGGTTGAGTTCTTCCAACCTGGGATCCAAAGGTTTGGTAGATTAAAGGGAGCCCTTGACCCAAAACAAAGGGTCTAAACTCTCAAATGTGGTTAATGTGACAAAATTTTAAAAAAGGATTTTTTTTTTTTTCATATTTTAAGAGATGGCATAATTCATGTGTCAAAAAATGTTTGATTGACACAATTAGGTTCATTTTATGTGTTATATTTGATTGCCAATTATGCAAATCAGATAGTTGTTAAAGAAGCCTTGGATCGATCTTTGGCATCAACTGCATAAAGGGCATCCGAATCTTCACCTAGGGCTGAAAAGGTCTAGAATCTGCACCAAACATCAAGAAATTATGCCATATTGAAGAACTGAGTCTTATTGAACAAGAAGTTTGAATGGCATACATATAAGTAGCATATTTGCTTTTGCCAAAAAACTTCTGTTTCCAATTATATACATGTTTGGCTACACCCCTTATTGATTTTCCATAATCAAATAAGTAATTCTAACGTCAAGTAATCTTCTACCAACTGTTAATAACTAGAAACACCAAAAGCTTGAGCTGTTAGTGAACAACAGGACAATGTATATCAAAGGGTCCTGATAGCTCCCCTCACATGTGGGGCTCCATGTGGATAGAAACACGCCAAATGACCAATGTGGATAGAAACACGTCCCCAAGGAATTCGAACACATGACCCCCTGTCTCTGATACCATGTTAGTAACCAGAAACACTAAAAACTCAAGTTGTTAGTGAACAACAAAACAATGTACATCAAAGGGTCCCGATACTAACAGCATGAAATTAAAATACAAATAGACTCCTCTCAAACAACGACTATTGACTTTGATCAACGAATAATCATATGGTGTTACTCAGCTATGTTCCATGTGCATGCTTCAAATGGGTTTTCTGCCTTGTCATGGACCTAGAATGGCTTGGCCCAGCTTCTCTCTTGTGTAAGCTGCTGCATAAACCATCAGCCTACAACATCACAGCGTCCGCAGAGGAAATCACTTTCCATGATACAACTACATCACAAAAAGTACAAAGAGCTGCATTGATGCAGGCCAGACTATTGGGCCACGCTTGAAGGTTTATTCCAGAAGGCCCAAAGCTTACAAGGCCCAGTAATGACAACATCCAATCCAAGATTCTCTCCCACAATAGTTTCTAATCTTTAATCTTCTAGAGGATTTCCTTAATTTAGTAGATTTCTTAATTGCTATGATAATTAGGCACTTTTTAAATTTCCTTAGATTCTTAGAATTAGGTAGTCTCTTATTTAGTAGGGATTGATTGTTGCTTAGACCTTATTATATAAGGATGTAATCCATTCTCTTGGGATATATAGAAATTAATGAAATTTGAGTTGCTCATCGTGTTATGTTCTCATTGTCTTTGGTGTGAGACATAGACACCCTACCATAAGCCGTTTGGCTATCCTCATTCTCCCTGCGCTACTTCAATTGGTATTAGAGCGAAGATCCGTCTCGGATCGCCAGTTCCAATCTCCGACTCGAGGTAATCCAATATCCACCCTTCCTATTTTATTTTATGTCACCTGTATCATCACCAGTGCCCCTCATCATTCTCATCCTCCTCATCACCGACCCATCCAAATCCCAGATGAAACCCATCACAACCCACCACTCTCATTCCTTTCATCCCTACAGCCACCGAAACCAGCCCCAACTGCTCCTGAACTCAATCCAAGCCCTACATCAATTTTCCCCAAAACCTAAAAATTGCCAAATCATCCCAAATTACCCCGGCCTCTGCCACGCACACCCCGACCGAACTTCATCCCTTCGTTTCCATCACCATACCATAGAGAAGAGAAATACAAAATAATAATAATAATAATAATAAATAAATAAAATCAGGGAGAACAGAAAAGAAGAAAGAGAGAACATAAAGGAAAGGAACACAAAACGGTACATACCCATGCCGTGCGCTCGTCGCCACCTAGCCACAGTCACCTCGACTGCGCGCTCGTCGCCACCTAGCCACAGTCACCTCGACTGCGCCCTTGTCGCCACCGCCGCCCAGCTCTCTCCTCCAGGCCTCCTACCAACCGATCTCAGTGAAGACAGGCAAGAAAGGAAGGAGCCCAAACCTTTTCTCTTCTTCTGCACATGGTATACGAGGCGCTAGGGTCACGTGTCTGTGACAAAAAATGAGCCCATCTCTTGGGCTTGAGTTCGAGTCAGATCCAACCCAACAACAGTAAGTAGTAGCAAAAAAAAAAAAAAAAAACCCAGCAACAAGTCAACATGTCTACCCCGATCCCAACTACTTGCACTGGAGCCACATTCAAAGGTAAATTCACGGACCACCAGCGTGATAGCTACAACATGGAATTAATGGACAGGATTGAAGAACGTCTTCGGAACACGCCTCCTCTAGGCAACAGGAACAATGACAACCCAGGACCTTCCTCCAACAAAGACGGCAGTAAGGCACGAGGGGGAAGCAACCGACAAGCAGATGTGGAATATTCTGTCAATGGTGAACTGAAGGAAATTTGTCGGCAATTTATGGAGCGTATTATGGATGAAACTGATTATGAAGACTGTCATGGCCAACGTGATGACATCCCAAGAAGGTACGTGTTGATGTTTCTGATTTCTTTGGACGCATGAATGTGATCTCCCAAGAAGTAATTGACAAGTTGAAGCTTCTAACAAAAAAACACCTGAAGCCTTACTAGGTCTCTTGGGTGAATGATTCAGCAATTCCAGTAACCAAGTGGTGCCAGGTAACATTCCGAATTGGTGGTTATGAAGATTCTATTTGGTGTGATATTATCCCCATGAATGTTACTCATATTCTATTGGGAAGGCCTTGGCTTTTTGATAACAAAGTCCAAAGTGATGGAGAAAAAAACACTCATACTTTTAAGTATAAAGGTCGCACGGTTACTCTTCTTCCACTTAAGCCTCCTACTGCCTCGGCAAAGCAATCACCATCAGTTCCAGCAAAACAAACTGCATCACAGCCTAGTTCTCGCGTCCTTTCAATGTGGAAATTTGAAGAAGAAAATAAAGAGCAAAGAGTTGTTTATGCCCTTATCCCACAAGAATTCAAAGAGGAAGAAGATGTGAAAGCAGTTTCTACACCACCAGAAATCAATTCCTTGTTGCATGATTTCAAAGACTTGATTCTAGCAGATCTTCAAAAAGAGCTACCGCCTATGAGGAACATTGATGCAACCAAGGAAGAGGACCAAACCCACAGTAGGGATTTGGCCGAATCCAAATGGATTCTACAGCCAAGAACTTACGCACAGAATAAACTAAACAAATCAATAGCAAATCAAAACTCAATTTCAATTCAATAATAAGATGTTGTGGATCCCTAAAGGGGGATTTACATATTTATAATAAAGCTCCTATGATCTTTCCTATCTCATAATATTCAAATTAAAGAAACCCACTAATTTTTTAAAATACTAGAGTAATTAGAAGACTAATAAAATAGGATAGCTTCCCACAACAGTCGTTTCAAACTCATTGGATTTGTGGGCTTTTCCAATGGGTTGGATTTGATTGACCCGATAGCTTACGGGCTAAGGCCCAATGGACTTGGGTCTGGCTTGACTTGCATTATTTCTCCCCGCCTTAGAAAAACTCGACTCCGGCGAGTGTATAGCTTGATAACGTTCATACAAGTCTGGGTTGAGTTGCTAGAAATCAATAGCAGTGATCCAAGATGCATCTGAGATGGGGCGATTCTTCCACTGAACAAGAAACTTCTAAAAACCTCCACGATGTGTAGACACGAGTTGATCATCAAGTACATCCACAATTTGATCAGACGAAGGAGGAGTAGGGGGTAGAGATAAGAGGTTTTCTTCAATTCTTTCATCTATGTGATGTCCACGATAGAGAGTCAAGTCTTCTACATTAAAAGTGGAACTAATGCCTAACTCTGCGGGCAGGTCAAGAACATATGCATTGGAACTTATCTTCTTCAAGATCTTAAAAGGACCCGAATTGCGAGGATGCAGCTTCTTATTTGCTTTGGTAGGAAGGCGCTCAGGACATATTCTGACCATAACCATATCACCTTCTGCAAACTCAACAAAACGGCGAAGTGCATTAGCATGCTGCTTGTAATTGTTATTACTAATGGCGATGTTACGTCGAACCTCATCATGTACATGCTGCATATGTCGGATAAAATCTTCAGCTTGTCCACTTGGTAGCGCTTCTAGCGGCAACAAAACCAAATCAGTAGGTAAGCGCGGTCGTACTACAGTCACGGCTTGGAATGGTGACATCCCAGTAGATCGGTTAACTGAATTATTGTAAGCAAATTCAGCCATGGGTAAGACTAGATCCCAAGATGTAACGTGGTCTCGAGCTAAGCATCTCAACAATTTGCCCAAACTGCGATTTACCACTTCAGTTTGCAGATGATAGGCATTGGAAAATTGTAACTTTGTCCTAGTGGCCAGCCAGAGTGTCTTCCAAAAATAGCTCATAAACTTCGTATCTTGGTCGGATACAATTGTCTTAAGAAGTCCATAAAGACGTACCACTTCTTTGAAGAATAACTGCACAACTTTGGATGCGTCAGAAGACTTGGAACATGGTATAAAATGAGCCATCTTATAAAATCGATCTACCACAACAAATATAGAATCAACTTTCCGTGCTGTGTTCGGTAGAGCCAGAAAAAAGTCCATACTGATAACTTCCCATGGAGCATGTGGGACGGGAAGGGGCTGGTTGAGTCCTGTATTCTTTTTGTTACCATTCGCAAGTTAACAAACCCTGCATAAATCACAAATTTTAATGATATATAATTTCATCTTAGGCCAAAAGTACCTGTCACTAACAAGATCAAGGGTCTTGTCACGGCCTAATTGTCTGCTACATCTGTCACCATGTAATTCTCGCACAATATGTTCACGGACGGAGGTATCCGGGAGACATAATTGTATGCCGCGAAACAAATATCCATCGTGAATACTGAAGTGCGGGTGTTGAGCTGAATCGCCATTGAAAAGAGTGGTGTAGATGTGGCCAAAATCTTTATCCGCAAGGTATTCTTGGCGAATTTCTTCGAAGCCCGTAACAGTGATAGACATGTTAGTCAATAAATGCTTGTGGCGGCTTAACGCATCTACAACTTGATTTTCTTTACCAGCCTTGTGACGAATGACAAAAGTGAATTCCTGAATATAGGAGTTCCACCTTGCACGGTGTGCACTCAATTTCTACTGAGAGAGTAAATGCTTGAGGGCTTCATGATTAAAGAATAAAACAAACTCTCTTCCAATTCAATAATGTCGCCAATGACGTAGGGTCCATACCACAGCATATAGTTCGAGATCATAGGGAGAATATGTTTTCCGAGACTCATTCAGCTGCTCACTGTAGAAGGCGATATGATGACCTTCCTGACTAAGCACACCTCCAATACCAACATTAGATGCATCACAATGAACTTCAAAAACCTAATTAAAATTTGGGAGGCGCAAAACTAGAGCTACTGTCATCTTCCGTTTTATCTACTCAAATGCACGGGTGGCAACACTAGTCCATTTAAAGGTCCCCTGTTTCTTACAGTTAGTAATAGGAGCCATGATGCTACTGAAATTTCTGATAAAACGCTTGTAGAAGGTCGCAAGCCCATGGAAACTTCGAGCTTCAGTTAAGGTTGTTGGAGTAGGCCAATAAACAACAACATTCACTTTAGCAGGATCCGCCTCGACACCTCGAGCAGTAATAAAGTAACCTAAGAAAAGCACATAATCAGTCATAAAAGAGCACTTCTTGAGGTTGATATAAAATTTGTCACGGCGCAGGGTGCTGAATATGCACCTCAAATGATCAAGATGTTCTATCTTTGATTTGCTGTATATCAAGATATCAACAAAATAAACCACAACAAATTTGTCAAGAAAGGGGCGCAATAGCTGGGTCATCACGCGCATGAAAGTACTTAGTGCATTCGACAGACCAAATGGCATCACTAACCACTCATAAAGACCATCTTTTGTTTTGAATGATGTTTTCCATTCGTCACCTAGTCAGACACGAATCTGGTGGTAGCCGTTGCGCAGATCAAATTTGGAGAAAATAGTGGATCCATGTATTATATCCAACATATCGTCTATCCGAGGAATACGAAAACGATACTGCATTGTAATTTTGTTGATGGCGCGACTATCCACACACATACGCCAGCTGTCATCCTTTTTTGGTGTTAGGTGGGCTGGAACAGCACAAGGACTTAAGCTTTCCTTGATATACCCTCTTTCCAACAAGTCATCAACTTGGCGCTTCAACTCGGCATGTTCACTTGGGCTCATCCGATAAGCAAGGAAACTTGGCAGGGATGCTCCAGGAACTAAGTCGATAGCATGCTGTATATTTCGCATAGGAGGTAGCTCTTTTGGTAATTCTTCAGGAGTCAAATCAGAGTATTCCTGAGCTTCTGTGGGAATACGAATCTTAGGAGGCTCCTGCACTTGTTTAGTGACTAGTGCAAACATCACATTTTGCTCTCTGGTTTGTTCCTCAAATTTTCGCATAGTGAGAACATGTGGATTGGATGGGGTAGTGGGAATCGCTGGGGAAAGTGCTATAGGCGGAATTGGAAGAAGGTCTACCATTTGTCCTTTCCACTTAAAAGAATGCATGTGCTTCTTTTAATCTGCAATTACCTCTCGATCGAAGAGCCAAGGTCAACCAAGAAGTATGTGAGCAATGTTCATAGGAATTATGTCACACCATATTTCATCTTCATAAATGCCAATTTTGAAAGTAATCAAGCACCGGCGGGTCACAGGAATGGAATGATCATTTACCCATGCAACTTTGTAAGGTTTCGGGTGCCTTTCAGTTGGCAATTTCAGTTTATCAATCACTTCCTGCGCAACAATATTCATAGCACTTCTGCCATCAATTATTAAATTACTCAGCTTACCTTTGCATCTTACATGCACCGGAAGATGGAAGTTCTCCGCTAATCTTCTTCTTGTTCATTGGTATTGAGAAGCCAGCGTATGATAAGCAAAGGACCACCTTCTTCTGCAGTGGTGGTGGCTCTATGAAAAGGATCCGCCCGTTCTTCTTGTTGAGTGTCTTGTTGTGCTTCCACTGGGTGATTTTCAGGGGGCGGTTCCATCTCAATATATTCATCATCATAATAGGCTTCCTCATCACAATAATAAAGATTTTGGACCCGTGGGCAATCATTGGCAAAGTGACTTGGTTGACCACAACGCTAACAACTGTCGTTCCGCCGATCCGGCCTTGGAGGTCCATGTCCCTATGGTACGGTGCCCCGTTGATTTGGTACAAGGGGACGCTGATTAGACTAGTTCGGCTGCTGCTGCCTCTATGGGGGATGATAACCTTGGGGTAGAGCACGGTTATTCTGAAATTCTGTAGCTGGGCGATAACCTTGTAGTGAAGCACGGTTATTCTGAAATTCTGTAGCTAGGCGATAACCTTGTGGTGGAGCACGGGAATTTTAAAATTCTGGAGCTCTGCGAGGCATGGGTTCTCTGGTTGGAGCACCAAAGCATCTCATATTTGGCAACCATAATTCCATTTCAACTCTTTTTGACTTGTTATAGATCTCATCAACTGTATCAAAGTCATGCATGAGGACTTCGCGCTTAATTTCTTGGTGCAACCCAGTTCGATAGCGGCTGACAAGTTCTCAGTCATCTTCTCGACTTTTGCAACAAATGACGTAATCATTGAATTTCTCTGTGTATTCATCTAATGATAAATAAAGTGCCCTGCATGAAGACAAGAAACTCTTGTTGAAGTATATCCAAATAATTAGAGGGCAGATACTTACTTTCAAGCTTTTTGCGCATGTCGTCCCACCTAGTGATAGCGGGACGTCCCATGACGAAATTGTTATGATCAACGCCGTGCCACCATGTTCTTGCTGAACCCTTAAGCTTGACTTTGACAAAGGCCACACGCTGCGCATCATCCATGCGGTACCAGTTGAAATAATCTTCAAGAGAATTGAGCCAATCAATAAAAGCCTGTGGGTTCAGGCGTCCAGAGAAATCAGACACTTCGACTTTGATGCGTTTGGTGATATCATCAACTTTGGGTGCCAGTGGCGCATCTTCATGGTTTTTTTTCAATAAAAAGACGCTCAATAAAATCATGAATAAACTCACGTCTATTGGCAACAGCTTGGTGAGGTATAACTTGTGGAATACCTGTACTGGGCGATGCATCAGTTGCTGGTTTTTGCAAGGCTGCAAACCTGGTCTCTAATGCAAGTACCCTGTCAGAAAGTCCGATCTCCAATGCATGTACCCATTGCGACAATTCGGATAGCATAGCATCTCATTGATTGTCAGAAAGCTTTCCCCGAAAAGTTTGACCGCTGCGAGTAGACATTCTTAAGAGTCTTTTTTTTTTTTTTTTTGGTGCTAGTAGGTGGGCTGGGCCTGGTTCGAACTCAAGTCAAACCCAACTGCAGGTCAGGTCCAGACGATGAGAAACACGTGGGAGGTAGATTTCTTTAGCCCTGCTTTGGGCTTTGTCCACTGCAGAAGACTTAAAGGGCGAAAAAGAAACGCTTGCCTTGCTGAAGAGATGGGGGGGAAACAAGGCGATGGCGATTTGAAGCAAGGCGACGACGAGCTGCTTCCGCGACGGAGGGAGCAAGGCGACGACGATGATGGAGATGGTAACTGCCTCTGGTGCACGATGCATTTCAGCAACCCAGACTAGAGTTCTCCTTCTTCTTCTTTCTTTCTGCTACTTCTTTCTTCTTTCTTCTTATTTTGTTTTTCCTTTTTTTTTTTTTTTTTTATCTAGGATGGGTTTCCAGCTGTTGGGATGGAATGGTCCGGGATGGGTTTTGGCGAGCAGGTTTGGTTTCGGGAGATGGGGTAGCGATGGAGGATGGGTAAGGGTAGTTCGAGTGAGGCGGTATTGGTGGGGAATGCTTGGAGAAGGGTTTTGGTGGGGAATTTGGTTCGGCGGAGGTCTAGGGTTTTCGATTTGATTTCGTGGATAGGGATTGGTGGGTCGGGTTGGTGGTTTGGCAGGGAAATGTGTTTGGGAAGATGGATGAATGGGATTGGAGTTGCGGTGGTTGACTAGATTGATCAGGGGCTGGCCGAGAGGGAAAGTGGGGGATTGTGGGTTCCGACAGTGTATGGGTTGTGAACGGACAGGATGAATGGATGGTTACTTCGAATTGATAGTCGGAATACAGATCCAAGATCGGATATGCTCTGATACCAATCTAATGCAGCTAGAGAAGAGGACCAAACCCACAGTAGGGATTTGGCCGAATCCAGATGGATTCTACAGCCAAGAACTTACGCACAGAATAAACTAACCAAATCAATAGCAAATCAAAACTCAATTTCAATTCAATAATAAGATGTTGTGGATCCCTAAAGGGGGATTTACATATTTATAATAAAGCTCCTATGATCTTTCCTATCTCATAATATTCAAATTAAAGAAACCCACTAATTTTTTAAAATACTAGAGTAATTAGAAGACTAATAAAATAGGATAGCTTCCCACAACAGTCGGTTCAAACTCATTGGATTTGTGGGCTTTTCCAATGGGTTGGATCTGATTGACCCGATAGCTCACGGGCTAGGCCCAATGGACTTGGGTCTAGCTCGACTTACATCAAACATCCAGCATGAAATTGATCTGGTCCCCGGGTCATCGCTTCCTAATTTACCTGCTTATCACATGAGCCCTATAGAACACAGAATTGAAAAGGAAAGTTGAAGAGCTCCTCCAGAAACGCTACATTCGTGAAAGCATGAGTCCTTGTGCGGTACCAGCCCTCTTGACACCCAAGAAAGATGGTTCTTGGAGAAGGTGTGTCGACAGCCGAGCAATTAACGAGATCACCATTAAGTACATGTTTCCGATACTTCGGTTAGATTACATGCTTGATTTGATGGCCGGATCTACCGTCTTCTCCAAAATTGATCATAGAAGCGGATATCATCAAATTCGTATTCGTACAAGAGAGGAATGGAAGACAACTTTCAAAACTAAAGATGGACTATACGAATGGTTAGTCATGTTGTTCGGCTTATCCAATGCTCCCAGCACTTTCATGAGAGTTATGGCACAGCTTCTACGGCCTTTCCTCGGTAAATTCGTCGTTGTGTATTTTGACGACATCTTGATCTTCAGCAAGTCCAAAGATGTACATCTTGATCACCTCAGGTATGGGATGTGTGCACTTCGCAAAGAGAAGTTTTACATTAATTTGAAGAAGTGTACGTTCTTAAGTTCCAAAGTTATATTCTTGGGATTTGTTGTCTCGGCCCAAGGAGTAGAAGCTGTTCCAGAGAAGGTCCAAAGATGCAATCGTTGACTGGCCCATTCCCAAAACTATCAATGAAGTACAAAGTTTCCATGGATTAGCCACTTTCTATAGGAGATTTATTCGCAATTTCAACACCATTATGACTCCTATAACTGACTGCATGAAGAAAATGTGACTTCAATTGGACCAAGGCAGCCACCTTTTGAACAAATCAAGCAGAAAATGACAAAGGCACCAGTTTTGAAACTTCTAGATTTTAACAAGGTCTTTGAAGTCAGTTGTGATACTTCGCAAGTTGGTGTTGGTGGAGTCTTAAGTCAAGATGGTCACCCAGTTGCTTACTTTAACGAGATATTGAATGACGCTCGCAAGAAGTATTCGCCGTATGACTTGGAATATTATGTAGCTGTACAAGCTCTTCGTCATTGGCGTCATTATTTGATTGGGAAAGAATTTGTGTTGTACTCCGATCATGAAGCTTTACAGCGTCTGAACTCACAGAAGAAGATGAGCGCCAACTGTGTCAAATGGAGCGCATATCTGCAGGAATTCACATTTGTGTTGCATCATAAGTCGGGAACAGAAAATAAGGTCGCAGATGCCTCAAGTCGTCGTTCTCACCTGCTCACGACGATTTCCGTCACAGTTCCAGGTTTTGAAGAGATTCGCAGAGAATATCCTGATGATCATGATTTCGGCCTGTCACGACCCAAATTCCGGGGCCCTGTCGGATATTCGGATCGTGATAACTTGGCAATGTTTACCATTCATTTATCAAATAATTCGAATAAGAGATTTGGCATATAATCAACTATAATTCCAATTAATTTAAATAAAGTCAAACAATATAAAAATCTCTAAATAATCCAAATCCCTATGTTCTACTCAAATAATAATGTACTAATCAGTAAATCAATTGCTAAACAAAAGCTACATCTTCTGTCACTCATATGAATATTTCTCGCTCTCTCTCTCTTCAGTCACGCATGCCAAAATCTACGTGCTGAGCGCCATCCTGATTTATCCCACCCGCAGTAAGATTACCTGAAGGGGCAACACAACATCAGTATTACTGATGAATGAATATTCCTAATTACATAAGCAGCATAAAGCATAATATTACATGATTTAACATTATTGAATCAATATATTATATGCACAATAATACATCCATAAATATACATCCGTGCCCATGCACCTTACCACGCCTCAAAGGCCTATTGTATACATGTATACCGATCCTTATGACCCTGTCTCATCGGACACGTCCCCTATGGACCAGCCGCTATAATGCCTCAGACACTAAGTCCAACATCCCCTGTCCGGGATCTCATCATCTCATAACAACCACAACTCACTATTATTATCAATCTTCCTCATATACATATCAATAGTGTGGGCCCCACCCTTACTAAGTTCATTGTTTACTGCCCCACTCCAATTCAAAATTGGTATTATCAGAGTAGGGTTGGTCCACACCATAAAACAATTCACAATATGTAATAAGTAAACATAATGCATATAATTATCTATAATTAGATTGATCACAGTTACTCAAATCACCATTAAATTAATCATCTCTCTTTAATTTATCTATATAATAAACTTTATGTGGTCATCACTTACCAATCCTGGGCCAAACCCAACTATATCCAGCTCAGATCCATCAACAGAGCCCAGTATTGGGTTGTTCATGCCTGACGGCTTGCCCATATAGCATCCAGTGGGCCCCGCTGGTCTAAATCACGATCAGGTCTACTCTCTAGGGTTACTCAAGTATAGGCTTTACTCTCAATGGATTGGATTCACCTACAGATATCTTTCCTGGGCCCCACCAGATTAACAGACACAAAGAAATTAATAATTTATCCTTATGGTTAATAAAATTGAAGTTCCTGGATAACTGGTCAGATGGAGACCAGGCCACATGGAACCACCACCATTGGGATCGTCTCTGAGTCTACTTCAAGACCTGGGGTCCTAATCCATGATTGGTTTTGTTAGTGGGTCCCACTACTACTATCGACTGCTCATTCACGCCTGCAACACTCCAATTTTTGTATCTAGTGGGCCCCACTCAACTAAATCAAGATCAGCCATCTAGGTGAGGTGATGGTCGACCACTACTTAGCTATCACCCTAATGGATCTGATCCATCATCAGATCCTGTCCTGGGGTCCACAAATCAAAAACGGACTTGCTGCTGTTCTATACACAGTCACGCCTGGGCCCTTTTGATTCTAAGGAATAATGGAATCTACTGGTCTAAATCCAAGATGGTCTTTCTCCTTATGGTCGACCATGAGTCCCCTTGTGGATCTATGGTCCTGATTCTCCATCTAGTGGGCCATGGGGTCCCACAACTCACAATCATCCAATATTACCATTGACGACAGTGCTCTGTTTTCAACAGAATTTGAATCTATTCCATGAATCTTTATCACCTTTCCACTTGTATGAATTCCATCTCCTTTAACATGTAATCCCATAACCAAAACGGATATTATTAGTACAGAAATTACATAACATAGGATTTCCTCAATCAAATCTTTTTAACAGGGAATCTAAATCACATCATATTATCAACCATCAAACTTAATCAACTCATTAATTAGGAAGATCACTCACCTTTGGTATGCAATCGTTGCTTTTGCAATGTGCGGGCGTGAATAGGACATCAATCAACCTTCCTCTCCTTCTCCTAGATTGCAACCACAAGACTCTCTCTCTCAGAATCTTCTCCAAAGGAATAGAATACAACAACTGTTGTTGGTTTACTTGTATATATAAAGAGAAGGCAAGTCCTAATCCTAATATATTTCTTATTTCCTCTACAATACTTGTTATACAACTCTAGTCCCAAAACAAAACGTGGGACACTTTCCACTTTCTAATTCCTTAATAAGTAGTATTACTAATTTCATAATAAGAGAACTACTAAAGTACTACCTCGGCCAGACTAATCCTGGCCCATAATACAGGATATTACACGGCCACATCTACAAAGCCCTTCTTAATGGTGAGTTTTCTGACCATCCCAAATTTTCTATCCATGATGGTTATTTGTTTCGTGGAAATCAGTTGTGTTTGCCAGCTACTACCATCCGTGAGTTTGTCCTCCGAGAGTTGCATGGAGGTGGATGCAGTGGACATCTAGGGCGAGATAAGACTTTGGCACTTGTGGAGACCGCTTCTTTTGGCCCGATTGAAGACAGATGTTCCCCGAATTTGTGAACTATGCCGGGTATGCTAGCTTGCAAAGGGACAAAAGAAGAACACTGGATTGTATCAGCCCCTTCCTATTCCACATGAGCCTTGGCAAGATCTAAGCATGGATTTTGTCTTGGGCTTACCAAAGACTACAAGAAGGTTTGATTCTATATTTGTTGTGGTGGACAGGTTTTTCAAAATGGCACACTTTATTCCTTGTGCTAACACAGCAGATGCAAGAAAGGTTG
The DNA here is from genome assembly GCA_038049695.1 of Cinnamomum chago. NCBI lineage: Eukaryota > Viridiplantae > Streptophyta > Magnoliopsida > Laurales > Lauraceae > Cinnamomum > Cinnamomum chago. The sequence continues at coordinate 18,618,608 of CP142462.1, read as the reverse complement.
CCACCCTTTTCTTCAAAGAGATTGTTCATTTTCATGGCCTATCCAAGACTATAGTGTCAAACAGAGATACTAAGTTCATGAGCTTCTTCTAGAAAACTTTATGGCATATGATGAAGACAAAGCTCCAGTATTCCAGTGTCTGCCATCCTCAAACTGATGGCTAGACTGAGGTCGTTAATCGCAGCTTGGGTAATCTTCTTCGCTATCTCGTCGGAGAGCACATTGCCTCATGGGATCTTATCTTACCCATGGCGGAGTTTGCCTATAATAATTCCGGAAACAGATCCACTGGAAGATCACCATTTGAAGTTATCACAAGAATTCAGCCGCGTCTTCCAATTGATTTGAGTCCTTTACTAGCTGACGCCAGACCTAGCCAAGAAGTTGAACAATTTGCCCGGCACATGAAGGACATTTATGATGAGGTCCGTCAACAGATTGCCAAAAGTAATGAGACTTACAAACAGTACACGGACACTCGAAGGCGCCATGTTGAATTTAATGAAGGAGACATGGTCATGGTGCGAATTAAGCCAGAACGGTTCCCCACAGGCACTTACAAGAAGCTCTATCCCAGAAGTGCAGGTTCGTTCAAGATTATGAAAAAAATCAGCTCAAATGCCTATGTGTTTGATCTTCCGTCAGACATGAATATCAGTTCTACATTCAATGTCGAAGATCTCACAATTTATCATGGGCATTATCAAGATGAATCGTTTCAAGAGCAAGATATCCGGCTTCCCATAGTTCTAGCTCCTTGCGAAGAAATCGAAGATGTCTCTGATGACCAGCTAGTGTCAACAAAGCCTGGCGGATATCATAAGTTTTTGGTCAAGTGCAAAGGTAAACTATTCTCTGAAGCTACTTGGTTCACCGCCACAGACTTTCAGAGACTCCATCTGGATTTGTACGAGAGGTACCAAGCTAACAACTCGCCGGAGTCGAATTTCTCCAAGCTGGGGAGAGTTGATGCAGGCCAGACTAATGGGCCACGCTTGAAGGTTTATTCCAGAAGGCCCAAAGCTTACAAGACGCAGCAATGACAACATCCAATCCAAGATTCTCTCCCACGATAGTTTCTATTATTTAATCTTCTAGAGGATTTCCTCAATTTAGTAGATTTCTTAATTGCTATGATAATTAGGCACTTTCTAAATTTCCCTAGATTCTTAGAATTAGGTAGTTTCTTATTTAGTAGGGATTGATTGCTAAATTCTTGCTTAGACCTTATTATTTAAGGATGTAATCCCTTCTCTTGGGATATACAGAAATTAATGAAATTTGAGTTGCTCATCGTGTGATGTTCTCTTTTGTCTTTGGTGTGAGACATAGACACCCTACCATAAACCATTTGGCTTGAGGAATAGTCCGTTGGCTATTCTCATTCTCCCTGCGCTACTTCATGCCCTTTTTCCAAATCAACTATATAGCAGCTGGTACCATTAACCACTAAGGCAAACAGCCTGAACCTAAGCATGCCCATATTAAGCTTTGACTATATCCACTAGCAATTTGGCATACATGCCAGATAAACTGAAGAACTTTGACCATACCAAGTACCCACCATGCTATGTTGCAGTGCACGACAATATGATACAATTCACTTGCATCTTTCGCACATGACAGCAGTTTGTGATGTCATGTGTCTTAAGGGAAATTGGAATATCTTTTGTCTATATAATGTCCTTGTATTCAGACAGAACACCCTAAACCCAATAATAATAATAATAATAATAACAGTTTAAGAATGAGAGATTTAATGAATGAGGCTCTCTTTTATAATTCAATGAATTAACTCATGACTAGATACAAGGACAGAACACCTCAAACCCAAACCACCCTCCCACAGCCGCCCCCCTCCCCCCCCCCCCAAAAAAAAAAAAAAAGTTTAAGAGTGAGAGACTTAATGAATGTGGTTCTCTGTTATAATTCAATGAATTAACTCATGCTTAGCAAATCAAAATAGACTTATGACTCTTGACTCTTGATACAGGAGTGACAATAAGGCACTGCTCTTCCAAGCTTATCCCATATGTTTATTTTTGTTCTATGGTTCTTTTCTATTTAATGAAGTTGCGTTTTGTTTCTTTTGAGAGATGATTTTTGTTATCGGAGCTATCAATTTCCATTTAAAATAAACAATGATAACCAATAAGGGATACATTATTATGAGGATCTTAGTGATTCCACCTGCACTGAAATCAATACTAATGAAAAACTGTGTTGTAAAATCTAGCATAGATTACCTGGAAATTCTTAAATGAATTCAGAAGACACAGTTGCAACTTGCAATTTGTAACGTCCAAATTGAAAAAATTCATACTAGAAGGATGAGGATTTAAGGTGATGACTCATGCAGTTACCTTCCAAATCAAAAGGTCTACCATCTTTGAAGAATTTTTTAGCTAGCTCCATCTGAAGTGAGATTAATACTAGTTGTTACTTGCCAGACACACACACAAAAATAAAATAAAATAAAATAAAAATGAGAGAGAGAGAGAAGATACAATAAACATATACAATGGTCCATCAATAATTCAAAGTTTTCTTTAAAAAAAAAATCGAAGTTTAGGTCTAATAAGAGAATTTTCTCATGTCCTGTCACTATGAATAATCAGTTTCATCCATTTTCCAAAAGAATTGCCTTAATCGAACTTGTGTCCATATCCAACATGCAGACATACCTCGACTCCTCCGAGAAAGAGATAAATCATATAGTTAATAAATCCATTTCATTTCCAATACTCCATTTTATCTCATATAATACAACACATGTATGAAGGGATGGTAACAAACCATTCCAAAAAAAAAAAAAAAGGGATGGTACCAAGTGGGGTTCATACGTTGGTCAAAACTGAGATGCATTTGCTCCCTACTGAGTCATTCACAACCAAATGTGAGTCAGTCGATGATTGTAGGCATTGGAATTCAAGAGAGAGAGAGGTTAAAATGGTCATTTGACCCTAACATTATTGTGGACCGTCAAAAAAGACTTACTGAAAATGATTTGTTTGCCTGAGTAAATTGAGATTCGACGAATACAAATGACTCTAAAAGAGCATTACGTATTTATCACATCAATCCTTTCATCAGAAGATTCCCAACGATATATAATATTTGAGAATGTGGCATATGGATCAAAAGATATTTCCTCTGGCGGCTAAAAAGGTCAGAAATGACAAATGAGTACATTATAGGAAATTGAAAGGTGCCTACAATATAAAAGAAAATCAAGAAATGTCACTTAAGATGGTTTGGACATGGACATAAAAGACCAAACATAACCCCTATTTCAAAAATCTAATTGTTAAAAGAAAATAGGACACTAATGAACACTTAGAATGAAGTACTAAAAAAAAAGATTTTAAAATTGTTAAACAATGGAGTGAAAATCCAAGTTCAAGCAACTGATTAATCAATAACACTTCCGTTTGTTGACCCTGAATCAAGTCCAACCATGATGTACCATCTGTCCCACATCTATAGGAGGTACCCACAATTCTCAGCTTGATTACCAATGTTTTCATTTGAAAACAGTTCTTTGTGTAAGTGTGACACCCTTTCACTGAATTGAATATTTTCACCCATCTGATCAATGGACATTTTTCCTAGGGTTGTCAACAGGATGGATCCAGACCTGGCCCCAATAAGGATATGGATCCAAGTATATGTCCAGGTTCGACATGGACCCTAGATCCTCCGAGCCAACTCGGATGAGAAATTTAGGAGGCTCGGACCCACCCTGTAAAGGCCAAATTAGGCCCGAGCCTGTTGAAAGACTTTTCAGGTAAAAAAGCTCTCTTTATACCATTCAAATGAATACTTTATATCATTATATATTTTTGTAAATAGATAAGCTTGCATGCACCTGCACATGAATAGACACATATTAAAATCTATGTAACAACCAACACACACATAGGCTAGCGCATATACTAAAACTCTGTAAACTAGAATCCTAGAGGCCTAGACCCAAAGCCCGAATCTTGCCCGATAACATTAAGGGATACAGACCCTAAATCTGGGTCAGTCCTACCCTCTAGGCTAATTGGGCACTGTGAATTATTGGACTTCGTATTGGGCAGATTCAAGCAGGACTTCAGTCCATTGACAGCCCGAATCTTGGTCGACATTGTATATCCATGATTCCATCCACCCACTAGTAGACCAGAAAACTGAATGGGTAAGAATTAAGACTGTATACAAAGATTCCATGCTTGGTATGTATCCAATGCCAAAGATGTAATTGCACTTCAAGGTAGCATCCATATCAACCCATTTAAAGTACAAAAGCAAGTTGGATATTGTTATCTGGTGGAATGTAACTATATCTACAATGTTGAAGTTGTCAAGCTGCAATATTATCAACATCGATATACAACAATAATAACAAAATTGGAAGCAAGAAGCATGCACTATCTATCAGCCAAAGGCCTGGGCAGTACCCAATTATTTTTAGAGTGCTTCCATATGTTGCTAAATGATACCTCATTAATCAGCCCCTTTTCAAACTCAATCCACGCCGTTGGGTGTTTTGTCTCTAGTAGTTCCCTCATAGGCATTCTGCACATGCAAAAATTTCTTTTAGGATTAGTTCGTAGAAGCTCAGATTAAGTTATTTAACAAGAACATTCCAAGAAACAAACAAGCATTACTTCATTTTAAATGTAGGATAATTTACTTTCAATATGAACTTCAAGGAAAGCATAAAAATTATCTCAGTTAAGTAGCCAACTTATTGGAGTAGTGAGATATAAATATAATTTCCCAAAAACCCTAAAACATAAAGCATACTCTACATGAGTCCCCCTAATGAGTTGGAAATTAACCAAAAGTCTTGCTGCCTTTTTATAAGTGTTGATGTTGGATCCACATGTTTTCATGATCATACCTAGTAATAAAGGCACCGCATTTTTTTAATTACAGTGTATAATCTGGATTATATCATATCCACAGATCATTGCCAACATCATGAGTCTGACATTTGAACACTGAATGAGGTATACAGTATACAGCAAAATTACTTGTGAATGATAAAAGGAAGGAGGCTTGAATCTTAACTGTACTTGAATTCCTTAAAATCTTGGGAGACTAGGGACTTTTCTGCCCAGATTGATATTAGAAATGTTTCAGTTCAAACCTGAAATACCTTCAATATCAATTTGGGAAGGAGAGGTGAAATAAAAGAGACTACATAACACAATGCTGGTCTGCCTTCCTCAGGGAAATGTGCAGGATGGATGGTTATCCTCTCTAAAATATTTTTACAGATTGTGATTCGAGTTTTAGTAGCGAATAGCGATCCATATTGCCCACTAAATATCAGCTTTTAGATCCAAATGCCACGTCTCACCTACACAACAATAAATAGTTGAGTTTTCACTACAATAATGTGATATGTGCCACAGGCTATCTGTTTCTTTTTTCCTACACTTTTGAAGCTGGTTGTTCTTTGGTGCTGGTTAATGTTATCCAATATGTACAAACAACATAGATTTTTGAAGCAGGACAATCATTAACATTTCTTCACAGACTTGTATCTAGCTATTAAAAAGCTCAAAAAGTGCAACATAAATATTTTAACCTTTTTTTCCTTCCATCAATAGTATGGAAGTTTTCATATAAAATCACATAGTAACATTTTAAGGTATAGAATTAAGTTCAAAAGTTGGAGTACTCAGCAGTTTTTATAAGAATTTATCATTTTCTCTTTTCTACTTCTATCAGTGGCTTGGAACCTCTATATATCATCATCACAGTCAAAACTTGCAGATTTCATATTACAAAATCCAATAATCACCTCAAGATGCAATTCTACAAAGTGAGAATCAAATGGGTTACAACTAATCTTACTATTCCCTTCATTTTATAAATGCAAAAGCATAGCAATATCAGAAAAACCCACATCGAGAAGAAAAACCATCTCCCAAATTTCACCAACAAAACAATCACTAAAACAAGTTCATAACACAAAATTCAGGAAACCCATATCCAATTAACTGAAAAGAGAAAAACCCATATCTTATTTGAAATAAAACACCCCAACTAACAAAGCACTGCATCAAAATTTAATCCAGTAAAATGAACAAAACGAGAAGTACCCAAAAAAAGCAGGAACATCCTGATAGAAAGGATCCCTGACAAGAGTATCCATGACATCAAAGAGCAAGATGGGAAGCTTTCTCTTTTCTGAAATTGAAGGAGAGAAGCTCTTCATTGCCATTCTTGCTGATTTTGATATGGGTTTTGGGAGTGGGAAGAAGGCAGGCCGGAGAAACAGAGCCATATGAGATGCAGCTGAATCATGACTAGGGTCAAGTCCCTTTGTAAAAAGGATTTGAAGATCTCCTTGGCTGCTGGGGCATGGCCCACTAGGGTTGTAAACGGGGCACAGTATATGGGCCCATTTTCGGATGCAAAATATTCTCTAAGGCCCAATTAAGAGTTTCGTGTCACCCCAGTTGAAAACTAAGGGGTTGCCCAGTTGATTGGCTATTCCATTTCTCACGGAATTCTACATGATTCAATCCGAGTTCCTCTTCTGCTTGAGCAATCTTCTTTACCCGTGGCATTAAGATTTCTTGGTGGCTTTGGGAATAAAATTATTGTAGTAATTTCTATTTAATATCTTTATCATAAATCTTCATATAAGAGTTACCTCTTATGTTTCCTAATTAAAAAGGTAATAAGTCATGTACCTCATGGGAACCATGATCATCAATCCAATCCTATTACACTCAATAGCCCTCTATGATTTATGATTTGACAAGCACCCTAGTTTGGCACTCATGTGAATTATACTTCTAGTGTTAGATCAAATATTATTAAAAATGCAAGTTAAGAAATTATTAGAATAAGGCTCTTAAAACAAGGTCATGGTGATCTAATTAGATGTTTTTTCTTGTCTAAAATCTAATCCACAATGGGACCTTTCATGACATCAACCTGCCTCATTGGCTACCATCCTAATGGGTCATAGATTTTAACCTCAAAGTAGGAAAGGTACATTCGGGAGAAAATTACCTCCTTTGAATAGATACATATATTTGCATGCATGGGCCGAACATATTTAGAGTCTGATAGCTAGGCCTGGAGTCTAGGGTTTGCTAGAGCCTAATCAAGGTTATGGACCATAAACTTGGGCTCATACCTAGCCCATTAGGCCTTTTTGGACAGTCCACATCTATTGTTATTGTGAGGAAAATTAATATTGACAGCCTTGCAGTACCTACACTCTCTTGATAAAGATGATCCACTGACACTGAATTTGTTTGCCTCCACATTTTTATTCCATCGTATTCTCATCATTCGTGTGGTAGAAATAGATGAGATCTTGACCGTCTATTCATGGGCTTTAACTAGGTCTGTGCATGGGCTGGGCCATCCTGGGCGGACCAAGTCTAGCTTTCTTTGTTCTGGTTTGGCATTAGGTTTAAGTATTTAAGCCGGCCTGGGATCTAAATTTGGACCTATTTGATATTTGGGCTAGGTTTAGATTAAGTGATAAAAAAAAAAAAAGTCTGCCTGAATTAGTGCTCGTAGTTTAGTAATTGATGTAAAAGTAAGTGATAGAAAGCCCGGCCCAACCTAGCCTGATTGATTAAATGGGCAGGCTCGGGACTCGCATGCTGTGGCGTGGGGCTGGGCAGGCACTTACGGGTGTGATGGAATTGGGTCGTTGATGACCCTGTTTTCCTAAAGTTGGGCCAGGCCTTGAATAACCCAACCGGCCCTATCTGCCAATCCACATTTCGAGGTCTTCCCAAGATATGTTGCTGATGGCCCCAGCTGTATGTGTTTTTGGGACACTCCTGTGTATTTCAATCATTCAATCAAACTCTTGCAATGCATTAGTGGTCAGGATCTAAATTCTCTACAACTAGTCTAGTTTTCTCAATCAGAGTTTTTTTTGGAATAGTTTGTGGACCCACTGTCCCTGCCACATAAAAGAGAACTTATTTTTTCTGATTAACTTGACTAGCAGCATTTCTTATATTTTTAGTGTGCTTGGGTAGGGATGTAAATGGGTCCCCATTTTCTGAATACCCAGAGGTTTTGACCCGTTAAAAACCGAGTTTAAATCCTTGTCTCTCGATAAATAAACGGATTTGGGTTTGGTTTCACATTGGCTCCGGCACATGGACTTGGGGCCTGATATATTACCTCCTAATATGTGACACTGGCATTCTTTCCCGGCCTTAAGTTAATGGAGCGGACCTGGTTTTGATGACCAGGATGTGTAAGTGCATTGTTCCATGTGGAGTAATATGTCAGCCCCAGGTAAATATTCAACCTACTCCACATTGGTTCCAGCACGTGCATTTGGATCCCATGCAAATATTCAACCTACTCCACATGAAACAATGCACTTACGCGTCCTGGTCATCAAAACCGGTCCGCTCCATTAACTTAAGGCCGAGAAAGAACGCCAATGTCACGTATTAGGAATGACAATAGGTCAGGTTTAAACGCAACTCAGCCGACCCGCTCCTCTTACGCGGTATTTGTTAGTGGTTTTCTTGGTTAGGGGTAGATTTGAATTTTGTTGTATACCCGCCCCAATTTGTGTGTGTAATATTTATACATATATATATATATATATATATATATATGTTTTACTTATGAGGAGCTTACCTTTATCTAACTTACATTGCTTTAAACATGTCTTCATATTTGTAAGTGATACCCAAATTTCAATTCTGTTGGAATGATAATATTTATTAATAATATAACTTATATTTTAGATGTATCAATTAGTGTATATCACTCCATTGAGTAAAATTAGGGATGGTATTTACAAATATAAAAGCATCCTACTAATTAAGCAAGCAAGTTCTAGCTAGTTACTTTTTAACGATTGTGAAAGGTCAAAGAAAAACATGTTTTCTTGGAGCACTATAGTTTCACAATGACATAAACGCCAGGGTGAAGAAAGGATAAGGTCAATTTTCGACCATTCTTTTCTTTATTTCTTCTTTTTCGGCTAAAGAGGCTATCCCAATCCCACAACACATGTGCACCAAGTAAAGTTAGGGGGCGTCCAACCAATGATGTTGGGAGCAAACCCAATTATACTCTATTAAAGCGGAGGGTTGTAGTTTAGATTTTCAATGTCAGTTGTAATTTTGCCTGGAAGTTATCTTCTTCTTTTTTTCTTTCCAAATACTCCATATTCTCCCCCCGCAACTTATTTTATGCAACCACTCAGGTCCACTCTCCACTTTTCAAAGTTTCACTTGCTCCTTTATAAAAAAAAGCTCTCCTCCTACGTACCCCACCTCTTCTATCATCAACCCCAATTCTTTTATTCCCATTCTATACTAAGCTCAAGTGTACTCAGCACTGGTACGGTTATTGTGGTAGTTATAATATATTAAGGCCAAGGGTTTTAGTTTTGGCCAAATTCCTTTCAATTTTGACTTTTCTTATTACCTTTGATAAGAAGCAAAAAATGTACAGGTTATGGGACTTGAATCCATAACCTTTTATCTTTTTAAAAAACTAATTAACCTAGCCACTACATCACAATACTTATATATAATTATTTATTAATATATATTAAAATTAATTGGATAGAGCGGGGGTCCTAACTGCGTGAGTCATGCATGTGCTTCGCACGGGTTATTGTGCTAGTTATTATTAAGTTCAAGCAAAGTTCTTTGTAACTGTATAATAAACTCAAATCACTCTTAGCTTTTATTTAAGTCCCCCTTCTTCTAGTCCTTTTATTTTATAGTGGGATTAACTGTAAGAAATTGAAAGCCATACTGACTACTTAACCCATATGAATTGACATGCACCCCAATTTGACATATACCATAAAAAAATCAGATTTAAATCTCAATGATAAATACATTGAAAATCAGTTAAATATTAAGAGCATGTTTTTGGTAACATGAGAGGAATTCATAGATCTGATGATTCTTCACTACTACTAGAACAAAGATCCCTCACTGAGGATTTGTGTAGTCGATGATTTCACATTGATATTGGTGTATATCGATGTTTGTAGTTGAGAAAAATAGAGTTCGCTATGCAAATCCTCATAAGTGAGGATTTTAAAATCTTACGGGGGTTGGTCAGATCTGAAAATCCTCACAAATGAAGATTTTAATTCGTCCAAGTTTTCTGCAATTTATTGCCAAATATGGATTTACCACAATTTTAGAGAAACAAAAAATCTTTTTCCTAAAAATTTGGTTTCCAAATGTGACCTAAAGCTTTCAAATTGATTATTGACATTATGCAATAAAGTGATATTTTGACCGCCAATCCAAGACATAAGAATTTCTCTCAATAATGAAAAATTGCCCTCTCTTCTTACCATATTCTTTCCCTTTTCCATTTCCACAGTTCAGGGCACGTTTGCCTCTCTTCTATGGAAACGTAAAACCATTTTTCTCCCTTCATTGGAAATCCAATTTAGAAAATCTCAGGAAAAAATGTACTGGTTTGGATGCTTTTTCTCAAGGAGAAACAATTGCATCAAATGATAAAAAATCATTTTGGCAGAAAAACATCCTTCATTTTTGTAATGTTCCCACAACTAGACAGTTACACAAACATGTCCTTCACCAAAAGAGCCTTGATGAAACAAAAGCCAGCGGCTACACCGGCCTCTAATGCTTCCTGAACTGATACTAGCCCAACACCGCGTATCTGCTGTCTATTTTCAACTTTGACTGCTCTTTCCGGAATATCAAAATGCCTATGGCTCTATCTATCCGTGTATCCTTTCTCCACTTCCTTTCTTCTGTATCCTCCATCACTCCTTTCACATGCTCCTCATTTTTCTTAACTTCTGCCAGTTTCCAGGAGGGAGAAATTACTGAAGGCTGACCCAAAATGGAATTATCCACCACCTTCTTCTTTGTCTTCTTTCCACTCCAAAACCCCACCAAATCAAGTGGCCCCCCATTTTTTCTATGACAATGTAAACAGACATTTCTCCACCACCCACACCCACACAAATTTAACACTCTTCAGATTCCAATCCAAACACCACTTTTTTTCATTCTTGTGATATTGCCACTTCAAACTAAACGCAAACTGCATTAATATCAATTTCACTGAGATGGGTAGTATAAGATAGCTGATGTTCAGATGATGGGCGGTTTTCTTTGGATTGTTGTGACCAGATGTTTGTACCTTGTGGTGGGCGTTTTGTACCGGTTAAAGAGTCTATAGAGTTGGGTTTTGACTTTTTTTGCTGGTTTTCTAGGTTTCTTTATGAAAAGTCAAGATATGGATTATTATGGATGGAGGAACATAAGCGTAGTAGACTAAGAGCAGATGGGGACTCTCACGTGTTTCAGATGGGTGTGGTCGGTTGTTTCATCTACCCAAGATTTTGGGTATGTGGATGCCAACTGATGTACAGACCCATATGTTTCACATAAGCAGACCATGTAGGGATGGCTGTGAAGTACTGGGGCTCCTGAACACACGACCCAGCCCAAGAAGAGAAGAAAAGGTTGGGGTTTCAGTCCAAGATTTGAACCCGTTGTTTTTCTCTTTTTACCCCAAGTAAAGGGGCTGGGAGCTAAGAGAGAGCTCGCATACACACGGGAAGGTCCACTTAAGAAGAAAGGAGGCCTGCACAAGCAAAAAAAAAGCCGGTATAAATTGGGAGAAATGATGTACCCGAACAGTCAGATAAGAACAGACGCTAAAGAGCCATTCTTGGCCTGTTGTTAATTTGATTCCAATAATGCATGGATCAAACAAAATTTAGTTAAGCCCCAGTTAACAGTGTTTATATTCGAGGACCCCAATGCCCAAAATCAATATAGTGCTTATGACAGCTATAATAAACGTTGGATGGGCCCTACCTCTTTAACGTCTCTGCTTGATATTCTCCCCTATTGGTAGGCACATTCCAATTTATATTTCAATGAGAGTGATATGGGACGCACTAACATATAAGAAATTTATATATACAAAGAAATATATATAGGGAAGTTCTAAAAAATGCCCCACTTTAAAAACGCCTATTTTTCTCCCTTCTTTTTTCTAGTCATGGGGCCCATGTTGAATAAATCTCGTCTTTTCACACACAGTACCCCACCATGAATAATCACAAGTCCAAATTTGACACTCATCCACTTTTCCTCACCACTGAATTGAAATATTAATAAATTGATGCCATTAAACCATTAAACTTTAGGACCATGGATCAAAAGGTTATGATGATATTATGGACTCAAGATTTTTCTTATAGGTAAGCCTCATATGGGTCTTTCCATCCAATGGACTTACATAATCATCATGCATCCCAGTGAGCTCAATTAGGAGGGGCGTTTTCTTATAAAATAATGCACAGGCGCTGTATAGCGCTCCCCATATATATATATATATATTTATTAGGTGTACCCGGTGCGCATCTTGCGCACTGGGGTTGGGGCGTACCTGATGGTCCATTTGAATGGGACCACACACATACAACCCCTCCTGAATTTCACATGGGGCCCGGGCCCATCTTTGCACCCATTCAATGTAATGTACACTGTTAGATTGACTGCACACCCATTTAAATGGATTGTACACCATTAAAACTTGTAGGGCTTAAATAGAGGTGATGATGATCAGGAATGGGGATGACTTTTTGTAGAGATAATGGGCTAGGGGAGATCTTTCAATCCCCTCTGGTCCTAGTCCGAAGTGGGGCCCCATGTGGGCTCCACGTTGAGGTACACACATTGATCCAGCGCGTGGACTGCTCAGTAATATATATATTTGTATATATAACCAATTTTCCTATAAATGCATCCATCTTGGATGGATCTTACTGTGAGATAGCTTGTTGTTGGGGTCCATCCCGCGTGGATATTAGGGGATCCCATGGTTTTGCACCGATACTCCTATTGGACTAGACCGATGGATTGAGGATCGAAATTCTTTTTGATATAAAGCCATTAAAGTTATGAGTCATGGATCAAGGTGTACTTAGTAGAATGGGATTGGCCTGACATTTGATATGTGCGCCCTATACATGAATCTTTCCATCCCTTGGTCCATGGTTTATGGGGGCGCCTCAGCAAGCTACCTTGCATAAGGTAAGCCGCATGAAAGAAGAGGGCTCTCTCTCTCTAGAAGAGAGGCAATACATACACAACAATTCTATATATTCGTGTATATTAATTCAAGGGATTTGTTCATATTACTCCTTAAATCCGATTTTCTGAATTTCATGACAGAAAGTTATGACTTTGGTCAATATTTTTTAAAACTATTTTGCCCAAAGTCTCATCATATCATGAAACAGTACGAATGTCACAAAGATCGACAAATTCAATGAATCATGGGATTGTCCCATGTGTCATGGCTTTTATGTAACATCTTCGGGGGAATTTTTTCCGAGTCATAGAACCTGAGAAATGCATATGTATATTTTCTTTTCACAAAATGTAATTGTTTTATGTTCTCTAAAAAATGAACTCGCTTGCTGATTGCAGTAAATGTATGATGCAGAAATGGATAAATCCCATGATATCATGCATGATGTCATTGTACAATCCCATGATATCATGGGATATTGCTCAAAAACGCAAAAAAGTTAAAATAAATATTAGACTAGGGTCAAGCGACTTTGGTGACAAATATTTCAAAACCTCTTATTTCAATTGATGTGAAACTTGGGATAGTATCTGCTTGGGCGCGGGGAAGGATTTGCGCCTCTTACAAGTCTCTTGGGCTAGAGCAAAAAAACAACCTGGACGAGCTTCTATCCTCAATTCTCGAGTAGCTTTCGAAGCCTTTTACCAGCCAGCATCTTAGCTAAATGGTTCATTCTTTGGTAGTGCAAGCTCCACTAACTTAAAATCACTATCGTCTCGCTCCTTTTGGATTAATGTACATACTTGTACATGGTATTGTTTTAGCGGTTCTCTTTTGTTTCAGCCTCTTTTAAAGGCTTTTTGGGGGGCGTCTCAGGCCCTTTTAACCCCCTTCTCTACACAGGGTAGATGCGTACGTTATTTGGGCCACATGGATGAATTATTGCCCAATAATCTCACCCATTGTCAGTTTGCCCACTTCAATGGTTTTGGAAGTTTTAAGAAGCTAGAGCTAGTCTACGACAGAAACCTATAAGATGGAATGGTTTAATACCTAACCATTGGTCCATGAGTTGTACTTGTGAACTTTTGTTTATGTTGTTTTGTAGGAGCGAATGCCATCTTGAGAACAGTTCTTTTAATCCTTACACGTCTAGCCTTTTAACAATTTGCTCAACTTTAACATTTATTGTGAATTTTTAACCAAAACTGGTCGGAGATGGGGTTAACAATGCTAATTTAATAATGGGTTTAGCCTCGTGTACTAGGGTCCTAGACCAAAAATGTTCCATGTTTGCGTCAGTGGGGTTCACCCCTAACTGACCCACCATCAAAAGTGAATGCTTTTGACCATTAAAAAAAGCAATAGATATATCAAAAGAGAAGGTGAGTGTTCTTTAATTTGTTAATTATAGATGATGAACAAATAATCAGCACTGAGTTGACACGTGAGGTAAATGAAATAAGGAGCTGAAAAGGCATTTGTGGTCCATAAGGCTTTCATGTTTAATTAAAAGATCATGGGAGAGAATCAGAATTAAATATGAAACTGCAGTAGTTCTTGGAAATAGCTCAATCCAATTGTGGTTTTGTGTTCATCTCATGAAGATATATCTTATCCTTTGTGTAATCATGTGTTGAAACCTATTCTGATCATCTCAGAGAATACTATAAATGGAAGAATATATTCAATGGCTCAATAAGAGGTTTTTTTTTTTTTTTTTTTTTTTTTTTTTTTTTTTAAATCATGTTGGATATGTTATGAGAGAGAAGGATCATGAGCTTATCATAGATTATGATTAGATTGGATTTATGTTATATAAGACTAATGTTATCATCTAATTACGCTTCCTATTTATTGTGTGATTAGTTTTCCTATTATGTGTGTGATTAAATTTTCGATTCTCAGCATTACATTTTTATAAATAGCTAGCGGCTATTTTTAATGAAATTACCACAGATAGTGTGACCAAAGGCAATCCCTTAATTTTTCACATGATATTAAAGCTACTCATGCCTTTGTGCAGAAAGTTTGTTTGTTTGCGAAAGTGC
The DNA here is from genome assembly GCA_038049695.1 of Cinnamomum chago. Classification (NCBI taxonomy): domain Eukaryota; kingdom Viridiplantae; phylum Streptophyta; class Magnoliopsida; order Laurales; family Lauraceae; genus Cinnamomum; species Cinnamomum chago. The sequence goes on along the minus strand of CP142462.1, from coordinate 18,603,501 downwards.
CATCTAGAAAAGGAGCTACTGCAAGTTTCTTGTTTACCAGGTCAATACAGTGGGGGCATAATTAACCCACAAGCTCAAGATCCGACAACTTTGAAAAGTTATTTTGTTTTTAGCTTTCTGAACTCATCAAAACTTTTATTGTCTATCTGTTTTTGCTTTGACGCTCATAACAACGAGATCTATGCATTTAAAGAACAGTTAGGGTAATCCAATGATTCTAAAAGGTTCTCTTTATAATCATCTATATATTCATCGTCTCTTAATCTTTTTTTTTTTTTTTTTTTTTTTTTTATCGAGGCTCATGATCTGTATGATTTTAGTAAGCATCGGATCTTATCAGATCTGATCTCGTAAGCCATTGTTTCAATAGAGTAACAAAAAAACCAGAATGTGGGAGTGATCGATTGACTCTACAGGCAGATGTCGATCGTAATTAGCAAAGCATGAAGGACGATATGGCAAATTTTTTTGCTAATTGGTAAATTGTATTAAAAGAAGAAAAGAAGGCCAAAGGCCCCAAGACAAGGAAAAAAAAAGAATATATCCCAAAAAATACAACAAGAAAGCCCACCCCTTAAACAAGAGGGGCAAAAACCGAGAAAACAAAGGTTGGAAAGAAGGACGTTATGGCAAATATAAACCAAAATCAATGGCTTATATTTTTGTAATAACCACACGACCCTTTCTTACTATTTCGAGGGATTCATAAGATAATATTCTAAAGAAGGATGGAAACTTTATGATGAGGGAAGGATATAAATTCATCTTTAATTGTGATTAGATTGGGTTTGGATTATGTTAGGATTGTGTTATATATGATTCGGCTTTTTGTTTATTGTGTGATTATGGGTGTAATTATCTTTCTGAGTATTATATTCCTATGTAATAGACATTGGGTATTCTCCCGTTTGGATAATTCAATTGTAAAGTAGTGTCTCAAAATAGTGCCTTAATTTTAGCACGGCTCTCCTCAATGAGAGACTAAATCTATGTCATTAATAAGCACATTGCATGCGTGATAGATGCAAAATGACATTAGCAGTTTTATTTCATGAACATCCAATGATTAGCAATGTTGCAATGGGTCAAGGAGCCTGCAAAGCGGATCCATCAAGGATTTTCTAGAAGTTCTTGTCTTCTACTGGCATCTGTGAGAAGAGAAGAATGTATCAGTTCAGCAAAATGACTGAGGAGACTTTCATGTAAATTTAAAAGTAAATGCAGGTAACATAGTCATGGTACAATTGGAGCATGGACAAATTAAAAATACAGCTAACATTGAGTCATGATTTACAATGTTTATCGACTTATTTTCTTCTTCTTGAGTTTGAACTTGTACATTTTTCATGTGAGTTAGTGAAAATACAAGGGCGATTGTACTAGTTTTAGTCCATGATTAGGAAAGTTTTCCAATGGATGCTCTTGCTGTTATCATGCATCCTACCTCGGTTACCAAGCAGCAACTCATAGTCATAGAGTAGATAAAAAAAAAAGTTAATTTCATTGGTGTTTGGGACCATATGTGGGCTCCTGCTCGTTCAGTCCTTCTCTGGCAAGAAACCAGCAGAGAAAATCTAGCGGCATCTGGTTTCATATGTTGAACCATTTCACCTGCCTTGACTGAAATCGGAAAATTTATAAAGGAAAAACCTCATCAATCTACCCAGTAGAAATTGAGATGGTGAAACACGGTCTCAGAGAGCATTAAGCCGGAGACCACCAACCACACAACAAACACTCTCTGAAGACTGTTTCCAATATTACTCAGTTCAGCTTTCTTTTCAGCAAGACAAGGAAACATCCTGTTTACACCCACCTAGAAAGAAGAATGTAGAAATTGAATCTTGCCTTGGTGATCAAGGCCTTAAAAGTGTATAATTCTTGTGGTCAGACTTCTATATTTCACACTTACCTAATGAGGGAAGAAAGAAGAATGCTATACGTATAGATATACACCAACATGGACAAGAGGAGGGCCTTCCCTCTTAGATGAAATAAATTAATCCGACTAGCATAACCATAAGATTCACTCTTCATTTTCATTGGAGTGCAAGTTCAACATTTTGACCAAGGATTTTTACCTATGGTGGCCATTAAAACAAAGTCATAGATGATTTTCTACACTCTCTCCTTTGAGATCACTACATGTTAAACACAAAGGACCTACAAGAATTCAAGAAAATATATGTACATGGTAATAAGGGAAGACTATGGATATGAAAATAGGACTTTAAAACAGGTTTATATAGATGCTTTCAAGGACTTTGGTGATAGTCAACTTAAAAATATAAGAGCTGACCTTATTTTTGTTCAAAACAAATAACAAATATTGATTCAAATGAGAGTCATCTAGTTGATCAACAAATTTGATTGTCATCCAAGCAAGAAGGATATTACAACATAAGATAATAGAAGGAAGTTAATGGGTTGAATGACAAGTTCATCATAAGAAACTCTCTCTGAAAAACTAGCTATGAATGTGATGTTTGCAGTTTCTTTGCCCCATTGAGTGAAAGGTGAGGTATCGAAGACAATTTAATAATTTTTTGCACCAAGCATGTATCTGGAATGTGATCATACATCCACACCTATCACCTTCCAATGGATTGCTAATGAAACACCTGAGAGCAAGCCATACCCATAAAGCCAAGAGTTTCAAAAGATTACAGTAACCATCTAAACTACATAAATTCAGTGTTTGATACAGGAAAATTGTTGTGATTGTCAAGGGTTTTGGATTTTCTTTTCGATACAATTGAATGCTCGAATAGATAAACCTCTCCATCCTAAAAAGAATTTAATGTACAAGGCTAGGAGTAACCCATGCTCTAAGCTATATTTATGGTGAATCATGTCCTTAGAGATTGGACCAAGTTACCCACGTTCCTTGCAGCATATTTCCACGGCCATGTATCCAGTTTTTGTGCACTCAAGAACTCCCTTGCCATGTGAAGAATGTCAGGAGCCCCACTAATTTCTACTGGCAACCTTTCAGGGTTTTTCAATAAGCCAATGTAGGCATCCAAGTCATGGACACATGAAGGGTTTTGCACTGTGAAATAATCAAGTGCAATTTCGACACCTACATGGGCATAACATGAACAGCTCCATGGAAGCTCATATCTTCCTCCCAAAACCCTAAAATTCTCATTGAGGAAGACCCCAGGAAGCTTTGTGATGGGGTCGTTCACATTCACTGTCCTCAAAACCTTCACACCCAACTCCTCACACCTCTCCTTGAAGCTGGAGTTCCCAACCCTTGGCCCTCCAAATGAGAAAACTGTAATGGGTATTTCTTCCATGGATTCATGTCGGTTCAAACCGAGCTCTGCAATATCATATGCAAGAAGCAGGCCTAGAGAGCTCCCCATGCTATGTCCAGCCATTGTAATGCTCACCTCTTCATCTTTGTACTGAGTTATGAGTCTGGATACCTCAGAAAGAAGCTGTTCTCGACAGCTCCCATTGCCAAACTTGCAAGTACTGTCATCTGAAGTATACAAACTAAGGAAACCTGACTCCACCTTAACATCAGGCCTTTGGTCGTTTGGGTCTAGCCTCGCCGGAGTCAGAGAACTCATGAAATTGGCGATCCACTCGGTGTTTGTAATGGTTCCCCGGAATGTTACAATGATGTCTCTCCTCCCAAGCCTCCTCACCTCATCATCAGTCGAAACCGCAACATACCCGATCCACCGGCCACAGCATGTCCCATTCTGCGTAGGGATGCTAATATCGGGTGTAGCATAGATGTACTTGGTGACTCTATAACCACAGTCTTCCATCCCAACTTCTCTCAGCACACTCTTCTTCCCATACTTGCAGTTTAAGTAGCGTTTCGAGCTGGGGTTGATATCAAAGGCCTTGTAGCATGCGTTGACCAACTCCCCATAGCGAATGATCTCGTTGCGGAGAAGAGGACTCAAGGGCTCAACAAGATCTTCCCAGTTGTTTGAGCCTTGGATCTCTCTCCACATGTTGGCCAAAAGAGGGCTAGTTGAAGCCTTGGGTGCAGCCACAGGTTCCATCACAGAAACTGATGCTTTTATGGATCGTTGGGTTGGTCGGGTGCTGTTCCTTGTGGACATTGGAAATTTCCCAAGCGGAATCTGTCTGTGCTTGCTCGAGGGAATTTGTTGTGAAAAAGAAGATGGGTTCTTTGATATACAAAGGCTTGAAGCCATAGAGAGAGAGAGAGAGAGAGAGAGAGAGAGAGAGAGAGAGAGAGAGAGAGAGAGAGAGAGAGAGAGAGAGAGGTTGGGGTGTGAAAGAGAAAGAAGAGGAAGAAGAGAGAGTGAGTGAGTGCAAGCTAGGGAGGAAGAGGTATGTGGGGTTGTTAATATATACATGTATGTGGATTTAGATGTGGGATTTCTTCACTTGGATATTTTGTCATAGGGGTGGTGTGGAATGTGATGATATGTATAATAGAGAAATGGAAAAGCATGTTTGGCGAGGGTTTGACTGGAATATGAAGTGGTCGGTTAGCAGTTGTTGTGGGTTGGGTTCTGGTGCAGTATGATGGGCTTTTGATGGATCCATAATCCATTTTACGGTTGACGTCAAACCCTAGGAAAAGAAAGAAAACAGGATTTCATTTTCAAAGCCGACATTTCTTTATAATTTATTTATTTGCTTCACCTTTTCATGTAGTAACTTATCAAAAGGTGAGGTAAAGATGCACTTCCTTTTACTTTGATGGGAAATGCTACACTGCCCGAATTTAGGGACCGGGTGCTGGCCCGAATTTGCATCCGGTCCCCAAATTCGGACAGTGTAGACTTTTTCTACTTTGATACCAGCTGTTCAATTCGAGCATAATCACCTCATGCATGATAAAAAAAAAAAAAAATTGATGGATTAGCTACGCGCTTAAAAAACATATGATCACCTCTCACAGTGCACATTCAAAGTAGGTTGTATTAGAGGAAGACAAAAACAATGGTGGGGACAGGAGGGGTTGCATATATTTTGACCAATTAATCCCAGCAGGTAATTCTGAAGCCTTAAAATATTTTATGGCTTTATAAGTGTTATTAAAAATTTAAAAGTCATTAATGGTCGGATTGAAGTTAAATTATGATGCGTGTCTGGTTTTACGGGGTTAAATGTGTCAATTAGGAATGGCAAGAGTGGGGGTTTTTGTACCGGTCACGTTCAATGCTATTGCTATCCCATCCCGAGACCTGTACATATCCTATTCAAGCCTTGTGACGGTGCATTTGGTTGTGATATCAAACCAACGACATATACAAGTTGGAACTAGTTTGGTGTAAAATGTAACTACCATCACTTTTTTGGTCAATCTTCAAGGTTAAAGTCATCGTTGACTTTGCACAGGCACCGGAAGGATAGGCCCAGTGACGCTATTTAGGATATAATATTATTAGGGATATTATTTTCTTATTATGATTGTATTTCCTATTTATGTTAGGATTCTATTTAGTAGGGTTTCTTTTAATTTTCTATATATTGGTGGTTGATGTTCATTATATAATAGAACACAATAATATAGAGTTTACATTTTGTGTTCTTCTTTTCTCTCTCCCTTTTCCCTCAACAAGTAGTATCAGAGCAACTTGGCCCTCAACATCTACTACCTACTAAGCTCTAAGTGTTTTGAATAAAAAAATTTCATAACAAATATTTAAAATAAGCATAAACATGGTGGGAGAGGGCCAGTTGGCCAAAATTCAAACTCACCTTGAACTTGACCTGAACTTGTGCAAAAATTTGAACCTCCGCATCAATTATAAAATAAGATAATACTATATTTGTAGAGCACATGTCCAACCAAATATGAGAGGGCTTTAAAAATAAAGGTATTTTAAAAAGTCTCAGATCTATAGGAAGTTTTAACTTGTGTCATTTAATGTTAAGGAGAATGAATAATGAGCAAAATAAAAAGAAAGCCTGCTTTTACTGTCCATTTCATAGCCTCGAGGGTACTTGTGATAAGTGGATTCCGTGAGAAAGAGGAAAATTATTCTCAATTTTTGTGCAACCTATTATTTTCCTATTTTGGGTAAGACATCTTCTTTTAGTGTTGATTTCTAAGATCCCATTTAGCAATCAAATACTTAGGGATTTCTCACTGACTTTTTACTAAGTTGCGAAAAAACCATGATTGTCAAATTGTAAATCTCTGTGGATTTTGGCCAGCGAAAATTATTTTGAGGTCGGACCTCCCATCATAGGATTTGCAAATCCTTAGTTTGAAGATTTACGCAGTAGCATTAGTCTTTTCTCAACCATATCCGTTGACACACATTGATATTAATATGTAATACTTAGTGAAGGAATAACCCTTAAATCTTCAAATCTCTCATAGATCGATCTCCCACTTGTTACCGAATGTGTAAAAAAAATAGGGACATTTTTTTCAAGGCTCTATGAAGTCTCAAAAGACATTTGGGATTTGGATTTAAAGTAATTAATTTTTTTTATTTTATAATTGCACCTAATTTTTTCTCTACTTAAATTGGTTGACATACAACATCAAATTTGCGATTTCACGAATAACCATTCACCAAACCTCGTTCTTTTAGCCTAAGAGCTTGGATCCTCACTACACCAAAAATCGGAAATTGGAACGGAAAAGCGTTCCTAATCCTTCCGTTCCTAATCCGTTAAAGTGTTCCAATTTCCGTTCCAATTTGGTACCAACCGTTCCTAATCCAAATTGGAACGGAAATTGGAACACTTTAACGGATTAGGAACGGAAGGATTAGGAACGCTTTTCCGTTCCAATTTCCGATTTTTGGTGTAGTGTCTATCGCACCTAACTGTGTAATACTTTTTTTGAAACTTCATTATCGGTATCGCATAAAAGTAACCTAAACCGTTCAAGATAAATATCATCCCATCTAACTAATCATCCTCGAGATTCTTGTCAAAAGGAATGGTACCCACCATTCGATTGAGTACATGAAAGAAACATGACTAGCTAGGTGGCATCATTGTTAATGTGGTTTAATTCACGTTTCCATCATGGTGCTCAATCAGACGCTGTGACACACTCCTTTTGAGTTAGAACTTGAGAATACATCAATGGAAGGGACGAGATTCATCTTAAAATGTTCGGATGATTTGTATGTGGGCCCCACAATGGAGTTCCAAAAGAATGTTACACAGTTACCCTGAAATAGGGTGTGAAAAAGGACCCAAACTCTTTTTACTATTCCAAGAAGTCCATATTAGATCCATACTCTTATGTGATGTGGGGGCAGTAAAGCAGCCACGTGTCTTCCATGGAACTATTGTTACGGGTACATGCAAATGCAACTTTACGGACGCATTCTAAGGAGAGTACTGTGGAAGTGTGGATGGTATCAATGCGCGGCGCAAGGGAGGATCGATGTAAGGCACCTGTAGATTCTATGATCATGAGATGGTCCACGATTGAATTTCATTTGCTATTTGAACCGTCCACTATGAACATGGCCCACGCATACTGCCGGGCCAATCTAAATCGTTCATCTTGGAGCAAGATTTCATGATGCACCTCAAAAGTACTTTTGTTGTCTCTACCAACACCTCCATAGAGTTAATCGTTTATTGAAAAGTATTTTTGTTGCATCAACTAATACCCCTAATGTTTTGATAGGGTTGTAAACGGGTCTGTTCTAGTCTAGATCCATGGTGGACTAGGAACCGTAACCTTTAAGGAGAAGGTGGAATCGGATCCGGAACCATTTCGGAACTAATTTCTTGGCTCCGGAATTGGAACCAGAACCAGAATTATATATGGAACACGTCTGGATCCGGGTCTGAGTTTAGGTAGAAAATGATATTAAAAATATGGCTTGTAGGAGATGTTTTCAAAAATTAAGATAATATGTCGGGTCCACAGGTCCGGACCAAGGTGGAATCGGACTTGAACTCATTTACCTATCGGGGCCTAGTTAAGGATCCAGACCTTACTTTTAACGGATCGGAACCTCCGGATAATTGGATAATCGGAACCCATTTACATCTCTATGTTTTTTATAGGATTGGTTACCGGAGGGTATTTACCTCATCCGCAGTAAAGCCCATGGATGAGACTTAACACGGCTACGTGGAAATAACTAGCCATTGTTTTCTATTGATGAGACTTATAATAGTACTGAAAATATGCAATAGAGATAAATGATTTTTCTATCCAATAAAAAAACCCTACTGATGCTTCCAAGTTTGTGATGTGAGGGCACGAAATAAGCAGAGTTTCTATGTTGATGGCCCATTTTTATTGCATTAACTCATACACTTAGCAACGTCCAACTGGCTTGATATTTTGCAGACGATAGGAGCTGAAAAGTTTTTTGTATGGGAAGGTAATAAGCTCTGTTAGATTCACTATATAATTTAGAATTGATAATTGTGCAATGCCCGATAGGTCTAAGATTTCATGGACGATTAATCCTTAAAGTCTTCTTGTATTTGATAGATTGGTGGATCTTATAACAAATTGTTATATGTCATATTTTTGAAAATTCCAATATCACCATTTTTAAAGTTGTAGATTATCAAGGTCTTATGGGGCTTTATTTATTTATTTATTTATGTTTCTGTTTTGCTATTATGGACCATAGGTGCGAATAATTCTATGAGTCCTACCCACAAAAGGATTAATCATTATGGTGCTATAAAGGTGAGAGCCTTTGAAGTTGGGGTTTTATTTTTTTTAGTACCCCAGCCAACGGGGCTGGGACCCAAGGTATCTTACATACAAGTGGGAATGTAGCCTACACATGTAGGAAGAGGATCCAACAAAAGTGGAAATAGTGATATGCCTAGGAATGAATTCCTAGATAGTTAGGTGACATCCAGAGTCGCCAACCGAGAACCCCATGTTGTCTTTGTTCCTGCTAAATTTGGATTTTTCATTTCCGATGCCTCAAACTTTAAGAAATTTGGTATGCTTTAATGAGGTCTGAAAAAGTAATTTTAGGCATACAATAGAATATGTAATCTATAAAATTGGACCACTCATCCTCATTGTTTCCTATGTAATACTAAGATGAGTTTCAATCTAGTCATGATACCTCCTTCCAATTGTGGTTGGGCATTAACTAAAAGAAGTGCCTCCTTTCTCATGGAATTTTGGACAGGGAGTTCTGAGAGGGAAAGAAAACTTGAATCTCCATCTATCTCATATCTCCCTCCTCTATCCTTTAAATAGTTGGAGAGGTTTTCTCTCTTATCTCACTACTATAACGCATCCCCATTGCCTATAAATAAGGAAATGAAGGACCCTCTTACCACTCACTTTATTCATTTAGTTAAGAGGGAGAATGGAAGGTAAAAAGCAGGCATAGCTTTTATTATACTTTTCGCTTCTAAATTTGAAGCAAAATAAGACATGCAATGAAATTTGTGGAGTAGATACAAAGCTTTCTTAAATGTAATTATCTAAACTAAAAAAAAAAGTGGACCCATTAAATATTGCCAGCTATTCAATTTAATTTTATGAAATGATGCATGAATTGTCCCAATATTAAATGTTGCTAACTATCCAATTTAATTTTACGAAATCATACTTGAATGTATGAATGGTAAAAATAAAAAAAAAAGCCGTCTAGGAAGCAGTGTCTGGAAAACAAACCACCTGTACCCTCCTTCTGTGAAAGTGTGCCCCAATTACAGAGGCTGTAGTTGACGAGGATCAAGAGGTTTTCCAATGTTGGATAAAGCAAGGAATTGGTGGAGCCAGCCTCTCTACACAGAATAAACGACACAAGGACTTGGAAAAATCCAAGCAGTGGGGACATTGGACAGCAGAAGTTATGTTTGTCTCATGCATTCAGCTTTCCCAAACTCAAATATTTCTAATGGAAAATTCGCAGACAAAATAAGATTGATTTGAAACCCATGCTGGAGAATGTCAATTGCCAACTCTTTTGATTGAAACTAGATGCAACCAAGGTCTCCCTGCAAGCCAGCAAAAATGACTGTTAAAAGGAAAATTGTATAGAAAAAATCCAACAAAAAGAAGGGGTGCATTGCACTAAATCTTGTCAAATTGTCTTTTGAGATCTAGCTTTTCAGTCCATGAGAATGAGGGTTGGTTTCATACTTTAGCATTGAATTTAAGTGAACCTTGAATACCCTTTTCATGGTATACACAAAGATAGTACACTTGAAGTGGACTTAGCAGCCCCTTAGGCACCCTTTAACACGGTCTTCCACTCCAATGAATCTACCCTTACTTTACATGGTCCAGAGTTCTTTCTAAGTCTCCGTGTCTATTTATGGACTCTCCTTTTCTGCTTTATTGGTCTAGTGGGTGATATGAAATCTTCATAGTTGGGGTTAGATGGAACTGTTAAGTGTATTTTTGACTCAGATCTTCTTTTGGTGCTCTCCTTTTCTTTTGTATCTAGGGTGCATTATAGATGGGAACATCAGATCGCTCCAACCTGACTTGATTGACAAAGATATGTGTATGGTGATGGGAGAAAATGAATTCAAACTTTGATTTGAAGATGTCCTTTTTTCATGAGATTTTATTTTATTTTTGGGTCGGAAAGCAAGAAAAGAGCTTTCCAGATACATAGTTTTTCTCTCCTTTGAAGGGTTCGTTGATGTTACTGAATATGAAAAAATGTAAACAGGAGCCACGGGCGTTACAAGAGGCATCTTTTATTGGGACCATTCTACTTTCAGCTTTAATGACAATCCAAGTCTTGAGAGTCTGATCTATAAAAAAATAAAATAAAGTTTCGACTCTCGAGACAGTGGCGGCTCCAGAAATTCGAGTCAGTATGGTCAACAAAAGACTTATTTTTCATAATTCGAATAAATTTGTTTTCCCCTTCCCTTTATCAATATCTGTCATCTACTTTCGATAATTCGACAAATATAATATAAGATTATTAAATAATCTATTTCCAACAATTCAACAAAGATAACATTGAATTCTCAAACAAAAATAAACACAAATTCTCAAACAATTCGACAATTCTTCTTTTTTTTTCTCTGTTGCTTGGCTGGGGTAGGGAGTCTATATGCCTAAATATAAATGTTAGGGTTTTCTCCTTCTAATATGGGGAGAATACCGTATTTAGAGATTAAGTTAATGTAAATGAAGAGTTAATGATAGAATGTCTAAAAAATGAAAAAAAATTTAAAAAACAAAACTTGGGCCCATTATTTTTTATTTTATTTTGGTAGACAGATGCCCCCATTAACTTAGGCATTAAGTGAGGTCAAAATCTTCACGTAAGTTCAATTCATTAAAGAATTTTTTTTTTTTTAATAATTTTCCAGATCTCAGAGGGGTCAATTGACTCCACTGACACCCATGTAGCGCCGCCTATGTCACGAGAGTCATTAGATGTGACGGCTCAGATAAAGTGTTAATGCATGCTTATTTTCTAACACTTGGTCCCTGATGAATATGTAAGGCCGGTAAAGAAAGTTTAGTGTAGTAGCATAAAGCCTAAAGAAAGATGAAAGTGGAGTAGCATAAAGCGTAAAAGAAAGATGAAAGTGGGGCAGATGACAAAACTCTAAATCCATTTAGGAAGAAGAGCTAGGAAAAACTCTAAAACTAAACTAAAATTTATTATTTTCTTAGTACAAAGAACAATGACTGTATTTTGATTAATGAATACTTAATTTGGTCGCTGATTCAATTTGCACGAGATTTAACAAATAGATTGCATGGGCTTATGCTAGTTTCCATTGAGTGGGAGATTATTTTATAGCCATTTTGGATCTTCATCTTTGTGTGATTTTATTTTCACTTCTAAATAATAGCACATCTAGTCAGAAACTTAGACTCACTGAGTTATAACAACCCAACTGTGTAATGTTTAGAGTTCAGCTGTAAACAGTTGTCATTGGACAGTTTTGCTTCCATGAGAAGGTTCTAGCGGAGTCTATAAATAGAAAAGCTGATGTAAATGTAATCTATCTGAAAATATTGAGGGAGTTGAATTAGAATGTGTATTGATTGGATTAATTACATACTTGGTGGATTTTGGATTGCCTAATCTCTTATTTTTATTATTTTTAATTTATATCCTTATTTGACTTGTTATATATTTTCACTTCTAAAGATCTACACTTTACACAACTTGTTTTAAACTCCTACACATTTCACACCACATCTTTACCTTAAATCTTCCATTTCCACCACCATTCATCCACTAGGTTAGTGTAGTTTGTTAGATTAACTTAGATCTTATTAAATTCATATTTTAGATTGTTAATTAGTTGTTTATATTGCATAGTTTATTAGTTTTATTTTTTTCACTTCATTTGTCTATATTAGCTATATCTTAGTTCAACTCTTATTTAATTGGATTTATTGTTTGTTCCATCCTCTCTCCGTGGGATCGATAATTCGGACTCTTTAGTCCTTTACTACTTGACGACACCGTAGTCTTGTGGTTAAGTGTTGCACATATAAGTGTTGATCACGACTCAAAGTTAATGTATAATAGAAACTCGAGTCCATTAGTCTCTCGGGATAAATAGCCTATTCACTACACCAAAAATCGGAAATTGGAACGGAAAAGCGTTCCTAATCCTTCCGTTCCTAATCCGTTAAAGTGTTCCAATTTCCGTTCCAATTTGGATTAGGAACGGTTGGTACCAAATTGGAACGGAAATTGGAACACTTTAACGGATTAGGAACGGAAGGATTAGAAACGCTTTTCCGTTCCAATTTCCGATTTTTGGTGTAGTGATTTCTTGGAAATTCTGAGAACAGTCTTTAATCAAAGATATATTTGCATAAGGTGCTACTTATGGTCCTTCAGTACATCCAATTTACTAGCACAACCATCCTGAGTCTTACATTCTAATGGTTGAGATAAACCACAATATCTCATAGTGATTGCGGTGCAACAACTTTGCATATTTGAGATACTTAGTCTCATCACTCGTTGTGAAATTCCTTCAAGTATAAGATTTGTGATCCATGTCTCCTATATGTGAATCTCATCCATGCACATGAATTACATATTTAATATACTTGTGGGCTCCGGTTTATCTCATGAATTATCATGTCATTTTGTGTTGGTTATGTGCAATCATAAAATAAAATATCATTTATCACATGAATAAAGCATAAAATTATAAATCAATTAAGGAATAAATCAATTTGTCCACATCATCCACTGGATTGAGGACATACAATCTAACAGAAGTATGCTTTGGAGTTGCATATTTCCATAGAAAGAGAAATGGATGACGATATCAAGACCACACTAATGATATCGTCACCTATTCCTTTATATTTGGACCTTAAATTTTTATATTAGGTACCGATTTGAAAAAAAAAATACATTAGATAAGAATAACTTAGTAATGCAGTCCTGATTCTATAGAAGCTCAAATGGGCGTATCAATTTGAAGGTAATATTTACTGGACAAATCTTTTTTTTTTTTGCTGAGTTGTTTCAATGGCCACGAAAGTGAATGTAGACCGACCCTTCTAGAGATTGATCCCTAAGTGGAACCATGGGAGCAAGCACTCTATCCACAAGGACAGCTCTATGATCCCCAGGGATAAATCTCTTTTGTTTTCGTATCTAACTAAGAACTAAATGTTTGACTGAGAATAGTGATGATATACCGGTATCGCTGGCATGGACATTTTCATCAAAAAAAAAAATTGTACAGCACCCTCAGCTGTTATTCTTATGTTTTCTTTACCTAGGCCTTTAATATGAGTATAAACATAATTTTTTCAAAAAAAAAAAAAAGATCATGTACATCACCAAATTAAATTAAATTTAGTAGCCATGTAGAAGAAAATGAGTGTATGAATGGATGGAATTGATTAGAGGATATTGCAGTATGAAAACTCATAAAAGGCCTCTAAAAGAAAGCAGCTGTTTTCCTCATTTTGTCTTCCAAGATTCCCTCTGTTTGGGGCTTTTGTTTTTTTGGTTGTCTGATACTTTTCCATGTTACAATGTCCGGAATCCTCGAAGTTACTAAGCTCTTAAACATGGTGGGCCCAGGCCGGCCCATGAACTGATTGGGCCGCACCTTGACCACGCCTTTCGCGTGTTCGACAGCTTTCTCCTGTTAGGGATTTCCCAGGAAATCAATGTTCACACGCACATCTACCGTCCATCTCAAACTTATACGTGTCAGATGGAAAAAGGATTGTTGATATGGGGCCCACGTGAGTGTGACAGGCACGTATCCAACTCCCATTTGGCTGCTGTGTCTCTCCTCACTCACCTTCCTCGTGGGACGGTTAGGAATCCGTCTCGTGAAGTTCTCGTGAGAAATTGTGTAGTCAAAATCTCCCGACAGATACTCCTATTGATTCTTCCTACGATATTGGAATTGGAATTGTTATCAGCCGACTTAATCACAGTGATTATGTTTTTTCTCTGTTTTTTTTCTTTTTTTCAACTGGAGCAATAATTAGAAGAGTTTAGGTAGGCAAGGAATTTTAATGAGTTTTAATTAGAGATCTAGGCAGGTGGAGGAAATGTACATTGTGGCATGTGGGACCCCACCACTACTTCCTTGTGTGGTTTTTTTTAGGAATAGTGGCATTGTGCTCTAGTTGTTTTTTTTTTTTTTTTCTTTTTTTTTTGGTGAGGGAAGATATATTATTAAAGGAGAATTAGTTACAAAACAACAGATATTATCATGACCCGGCCATCCAAAATTGAAAAGACATGAAACAAAATTATTTATCCAAGAATTTGGGGTTTGTGTTGCCATCTCCAACTCATTTATAATAGGCTATCATCATTATTGTTTGAGGGCATTTCTGTCAAGACTTCCTCACAGTAACACATGTCCATACCCTTGTCTTTTGAAATTTCCATATATATTCTCAATTTAAATTTTGAGAACTTACAAATCTAGAAAATAAAAAAAAAATGGTTTAAATGGTGAGAATTCTAATGGTTTGAATGGTTCTATGCTAGGGTGCTAGAGGTGGCTCAGTTGGTTAGCAACTCCATGTCTCACTCAACTTGCTAGGTTCCTGTTTGAAAATTAAAGTGAAGTTGAAGTAAAGCCCCCATTTCCCATACATAAAAAGATTAATGGTCATATAAAAAATAAATAAATTTAAAATTTCCTCCTTTTTTAAAAAAAGGTTAAAAAAGCACCCTCCTTTCTTTACTAAATGACAAAGAAAATCCTCTTTTTACATAAAAGTTAAAAAGATTCTCATCAAGCCACTAAAAATAAAATGCCATCACGACCTATATTTTATTCTTTCTTGATTTAATGCTTTTTATGTGTGTGGGTATGGACTTTTAAATACATTGCATAAATTCACAGTGAGGTTCATTTGTGGAATTATCTTAATTTAAACAACCTAATGATAATTCAGATTTAAACTAATACTTATGTAAAGGTGAGAAAACTTATCTCTAACCGATATCTCTAATACCCTCCCTAGTCGCATGATCTTTTGGGAAAGGGTTAACAAACGCTTTTGACATTTGAAAATAAAACTGTATATATTTTGTAGAAGTAATCACCATATGTTTATTGGATCCATTACTATCGTAACCCACTCCTTTTTCTAAGTTTGTCAGTGGTAGTGACCATTTAGACATGGGCAAATTTAGGAGGAAATAAGGGGGTGTCCATGGTCCCCGTAGATTTTGTTTAAAAAGAACCTTTTTATTAATGAAAATTTTGGAATTTTCTCACATTCTTCCGCCCAATTTTTTACAATGGCCACCCCAAGTCATATTTCCTAGTTTCGCCCCTACATTTAGATCAGATATGTCGTAATCTTTTCAAGAAGCTTTTGATCATGTAATTTGGTGAAGATAGCGAGATTGTAAAGGTTAGATAATTGGATGGATGAAAGGAGATATTCTATTTTATTAAAAGAGGAAAAAGTGGCGACGAGATTAGGTGGAAGTACAATAAGGATCATGACTGGCTGGATCACATGACCATTGCCGAGCCTTGACTCTAATGCCATATTATAACAAAACCAACCAAAACCTCGAGGCATTAATAGAGGTAGCGGAAAATGCTTTTCTATACTTCCCTTTGTGGTGGAATATGGTCAGCACACATTTTGCAAAAGAGCACATTTTAGCAGAGTCATTCCTCCTCAGATTCGAACTCTTGCGACCGGTTGGCTCTAATACTGTGAAAACATTTAAAGAGATAAATCCACTAAAATAAACTCACCACGAGATTTATTTTATATATGGGAGTCCCTTAATTAAGCACCCACACTTACATTATGGTGAGCGTCAGGCTTGTGGGGCCCACTTGATGAGGCCCTAGCTGGGGATGAGTTCATGGGAGGATCAGAAGATCTCACACCCCCCCCCCCACCACCACCACCACCACCACCACATCCATGGTGTAACGGCCCAAGATCTGGGCGCCTCGAATCACGGGATGCTACAGGAAAGTACCCAAGAGATTAGGAAAATCCAATAATATAATCAAGTGTGGATCTCATATAAGCAAGTAAGTGGACCAAGTCTTATAATTTTATTTCACTTTAAGGGATTACAAGGTACTTTCTGTAATTAAACTAACTATTCAATCATAGGCCAATACGGTCAGCTACAAGAAAAGGAAATAATAGATATCTAAGAGATGAGAGCCTTTCGATGCACCAATTGCATCATTCTCTGAACCCTGCAGCAACGGATCAACCACCAAGCAATTCTACCAATCAAGGAAAGCGGAAGAGAAGTTACCTGAAAGAATCAGGGATTGGGTTAGGCTTGATGAGTCAGGCAAATAGGCACGTTTAGATGGAAATACATTATATTAATAGATAGAGAAGAAGACCATACCTGATCCCAACTGTACCTGCGTGATTAGTAACTCGATAATAATATAGAATATTAGAGTGCAACAGAAAACGGTGTGTAGTGTAGTGCATTACCGATAATCGAGATATTTATATAACAGATGTTTGATATAACATATTAGGTAGATAAGAGAAGCCATCATCATCAAGACATTATATAAATAATATAAGCACATCAGATTCACCTGGTAACAGAAGTAACCTGCGGAAGTAACATTACCATATCCGTAACCATCGTATTCAGATCCAACCATAACAATGTCGACGGTTAAAGACAATAAACAACGACATCCACAATACATAATAATCATACATGCACAACAACACATAAAGGTACGTCTACAGTTGAAATACAAGAGACGTGGGGGGTCGAGCCAGCCCATCGTCGTCATCCCAACAATCGTCGATGGACATCAACCATGGGGGTCATAGCCACCAATCGCTGCCGTCTCATCGAATAGGAGCGTACAAGAATCTGTTAATGTCCATAGCCACAGCCAAGACGCAGCCATTGGTCTTATGTGCTATATCTACCTCAACACTCATTCATAGCCACAACCAAGTCCTAGTCATTGGTATTATGTGCTAAATCAATATCACCGTCCATCCACACACCCGGTCCGAATGCCGGTGGTCTCAGTACCCCTTCCACACGGTACCTACTGTGTCATTCACTCAGTCACTCAATATCATTGTCCATGCCGGCATCATATCCCTCGGTAGACTACTACTCGTACATCCACAAATCCTACAGATCACTAGGCGGGGGTACTCTAAACCGGATAGCCTTATTATCCATAATATGAGATGATAATAGTCAAGGGTATGAGGCACAGAGTTTGGGTATAGCTAATCCATCATTATGATTCCCAACAGTTAATAATGCATACCCTTGTAAACTCTGCTTCTCTATATGCTTAATTAGTATTATCACATTATACAATCCGTCTATTAGTATCACCGTTAAGTTCCCAATATTACAAGTCAAGAATTCAAGTGCAATGTCCCGACATATCATCAAGTACGAACCGTGATCATAGATCAGGGCCTAATTGCAATGCCCTAATTTATAATATCTATCGAGACTTACATTCAAGGTTCGGACCTACCAGCCAGCCTTAGTGTAACGCCCCAATTCCGGATACCGATATACTCGTTCGAATACCCGAAATTGGCGCGCTACTTCCCGGAAAATCCGAGAACTTCCAAGATCGTAGGCCGCAGTGAGGTCCAATTTAAAACTTTTTGACCAATATAATAATAACATTGAAATTGCGGAAGCATAACCGTTAAACAATGCGGAAGCAATAGGTATCGATATATAAAGTGTGAGCAGAACAAAGGTCTAGTTACAGTATCAGTTGTTAATCAAAACTTATACATTTGAATCTACCCAACTTGCTACAAAATTGTCTCTCAAACCCAAAACAAAGAGAGTCCCTCAAAACCCATATAGTTCGTCTCCACCCTCCGGCTCGACACCCGTGTCGGCCGGGCCCCACGCGTACTCTCCTGCGACAGGTGCCTCCACTACAGCTAGTGCATCGTCTGGAATCTCGGGATCAAGGCCTAAGCACCAATGAGTGGATCAGATCTAAAAGATCTGGCAAGTTACAGCATACTACTAACATAGAACATATATATCAAAGGAAATAGAGACGGGTATAAATTAAATGAATAGCAAGATAAATGAACTAGGCAGTTGTGCATTTAAATCATAAGGAATCAGTATAAATGAAATCATCTAAACTACTACAACAAGGTGGCACATTCACACGAGCTGGAATACCGCGGGATATTATGTCGCGGCCCTCCCATACTGAACACAGTTGCGGTGGGGAAATCTCACCAGTGGGAATAACTAATCCCGTAAATCACTCATCAACTCATCAGCTCAACACTCCAGATCGGCACGGTATCACACCGTCCGTCTCAACCACACAGCTCATCATGATAGCTCTACAACACTCATCTAGCTCCTACCGGGGATGATCAGTCCACAGGCTGAGCTTAAATCAACCGAGTGAATGTTCATGCCGACTCGAGAATAACTCTAAGGTCTGTGTCTGTCTAGGCTTTGCCTTGCGTGAACAAGGTCCTAACAATATCTCTAAGAGGTCTACACATCTCAATACAGTCTCTGGATCTCATTCAAGGTCCAGGCCCACTCGTTGAATCCATACCAAGGCCCATCAGTACATGGCCTGGTCTAAAACCGTCCAAACGAGGCAACTAATCCATCTCTTACTGATAACAGTTCCAATTCAATCCATAACAGCTTAGCAGTCCAATAAAACTACCTCTTCAAGCTAAAGGGTTCACATCTCCATACTTAGGCCCAATAAGGGCCCGCCTAGACACAGACACGGGTCAATGATCTCCGAAACCACACTATCGGGTCACCTCTAGATACCCTAGGTTCAGGTCTTCCAATTATGATTAATTAACAGTAAACAGCTAATCTATAGATCTAAGAATGACAGGATATGAATAAGTGAAGTATAACTTTAATGAAGGAATCAACAGGGAAATCCAACGGTCCAATCCTAGGTAAATGGGCCACGTTAGGTTCAGGTCCATCTCCGGTAATTTGATCTCTAAACGAAGTCATTGATGCCATAAGATACTGTATTTGGTGCTTAGAAAAAGTACGGGCACCATTGACAACTTTTAGAGGTCAAATCATCTTAGATTAATAACCAAAACCTTAATCGGTGGTCCCCACGAGTCAATTTGGATGGTTAATGGGGTCCCATAATCGATTAATTATAAAATAATGCTAAACTCACACCCTAGAGTTCACAGTGTGGCAGGTCGACCTGGCAAAGGTCGGGTCGATCTGCTCCACTGGAATCAAAGTTGGGATTTGGTTTGGATTCTGGAATTTCCAGTGTACCCGATTGACCAGGTGGCCGGCCGGTCAATCTGGTACACAGGTGTACCTGAGTCAACAGACTCCAGGCCAAATCTCAACTTTTACACTAGGGTCCGGAAATATTAATTTAAGGTTAATAAGTTAATTTATTCTAATGGGGTTCCACGGAGGCTAAGGGTCCTACTCTTTAAATTTTCTAAGGCTAATGGTCCCATAGTATGAATTAGAAACTAAATGGTTTGTTTCATTAATAAAACTAATGAGTTATGGAAATAGTGGGCCCCGCTGGGCCCAGCTCCGATTTGGTCCAAAAAGATTTAAAGGGGTCTAAATTTATAATTTAAGAAAAATTAATGGTGTTAATAGAAAGTATTAAAACTAAGGCTTAATTAATTAGTAAAGAAACTAGTGGTTTAAAGGTTAGTGGACCCCCTCCCACTGGGCCCAAAGCCCAAACCCACGACAGAACTACCCAAGCCCAACCCACTCATCAAGTCAACTCTCTTAACTCCCTCACCTACCCCCATTTCCCCATCATCATCCTCTCCCATCCTCACTTTTTCACTCACCCACGTGTCCTTCCCTACCCTACTTTTCTTTCACTCTTCCTAATCCATTCATCTCTCCTTCTCCACATTAATCGTCAGGCTTCCTCCTCACAGAACCCATATGAAATGGGTTTGACGACAGTAGCAACAAACACAACGGTTGTGGCCCACTAAGATCCATGACGTGATCAGCCTATGATACTAGCGTCGCCCAAGCCCCATAAGAGAGATGTGTGACCCGGATTTCCAAGGGGGGGGGGGAGACCCACCTGGGCCCCACTGTTGACGAAGAAAACAAATGGAGTAATCCACGGTTTCTTGTTTCACAGGTTAGTATACGACACCTAACCTATGGCCCACCTTTGATCAAAACCAGATCAGACTCCTCCACCAGGGTCGCCCCACCCAACCAGACCTGATGGAGGGACCGGATCTGAAATCAGTTCGGTCTGGGGGCCCCACAACCTGATTAAATGAAATAAAAACACACTGCCACAACCTCACGCCTGATCCAGAGAGAGGTAATGATCGTGGGTCCCACTGATCAAGGGCCCACGATCAGTCCACGGCACCTGGGTCGCCCACACTGGTTCTACAAGATGTGGGGTTCGGATCCCCCAGGATGGCCCACCTGGGCCCACTGATCTCAACCCAACAAAACACTCTGTTTCACAACCGTGACTGCAACAGTCACTCTTCTCAACTCGTATCTAATCCGATTGCTTCTTACTTTAAATCATTAATCAAATTAACAAATAAGAAATTGAGAAACACCACAATGCCCTCCATCAATGGCCATTCAATCTCATACGTGACACTAATGCTCAAGGTAACATCTAGCACAATAACTGACTGTAATACCAAATCAAGAAGAAAATCAATCCACATATGTTCTATGAAATTAGTTCAGAGCACTTGCCTTTTTAGCTTGATAGTGAGATTGTAGAGAAGAGATAACTTAAATGGAGAGGGAAGCAGAATCCAGTCCAGCTGAAATGCAGAGGAAGGAGAAGAAGATGATGACACAATCAGCTGCAGCTCCTAGGAGATTATAACAGTAACAGCAGCAACGAATCTCAACTTAGCAGTGGAGAAGAAGAAGAATAAGAAGAAGCAGTAGCAGATGTAGCAGTAGTTCCAAGACAAATCCCAGCTGTAGTGGCAGCTGAGAAATGGTCCTTCCAGCTCCGAATCAGTGGCTTGGAGGTGATGAAATATGAAAGGAAGAAGATGGGTAGTAGCTGCTACAGGGGAGGAGTTCCAAGATGAGGTTCCAGCAGACAGTAGCACCCAGGTGGAATTCCAGCAGAAATCAGTGTCTCAGGAGATGAAATGAGAGGGAAGAAGATGATGGAGCCACTACTGTAGCTTCAAAAGGGGATTCCAGCAGTAACACAGTAGCAATGGTAGTTCATACGTAGGAGGGAGATTTGAGAGAGGATGAAGAGGGAAATTGCAATGGAATAGTGAATTTGTCTTGGGATGGGGGCTGGCTTAGGGTTTGCAAATGGGGATTAAGAGACATTTTATAGGTTTAGTGGATAGTGGTTAATGACTAGATTAGCCTTAGGGTTTCCATGGAATTAGGTTTAGGGTTTGGGGGTAGTGGGGTCATTAGGCTGGAAGCTTCTAGAGGGCACCTTTTTGCACTAACCCACTTAATTAATTAATTAGACTCTATTAAGGACCTAACTAGCTCTAATAGCCTAGGTTTAACCCAAAACCCTTTTCTAATTAAATTAAACCCAACTAACCCCAAAACTAACTAAACCAAGCTAGTCTAACTATAATTTAGGGAAATCTAACTAGTCAATCTAATTAACCCCTAATTAGCCAAATTAATTAATAATTAGCCAAGATTAGCAAGGATTAGCAATAATTAGTAAGGATTAGTAGTAATTAGCAGAGATTAGTATAATTAACCAATAATTAACATAAATTAGAGTTAATTAGCCTATAAAATAGTAATTAGAGGGCCCACCAAGGGTGGGACCTCACACTTAGTGTCCGTTTCATCAACATAAGTACCACATATCACAAATACATCGGTGATCGATGCCCCTCTTTTCAGGTCCTGGGTCTCACTTTACCTAAGACAGTGATCATGGAGTCTCAGATGCTTATTAAGTATCCTTGGTGTTCTTGTAGGTATTTAACATCTAAAGACATCCATAACCATTGAATCAAGTTTCGTTTCATAACCCAATACCCTACTTAGGTGGCTACACGGGTCAAGGTTAAGCCCGGCCCTTGACTCGTGTCTAGCATATCCCAAACGGTCTAAATGGAAGGTCAACGGGGCCTATACATGATCAGATCATAAAAGGAAACTAAATCTGAAAAATTACTATTTGCAGTGTACCGGGTCGACATCATGAGACCACGGGTCAACCTGGTACTCTGTAAAAGTGAACAGCTAACTAAGAGTCAGAAAACATAGTTTGCAGTGTCCCCGGTCGACTTGGAGTGTCCCCCGGTTGACCGGGTGAATTGCGAGCATTATATCAAATAGTTGGCAGATGGGGAAATCTACAGTGTGGCCGGTCGATCGGGTACATTGGGTTTTGTACCATGTGACCACTTCTGCTCTCAGTTGTGGGAAAGGCCCCCTTGTGTGCTCGATCGACATCCTAGGTGCCTAGGTAGACTGGGTACACACGAAATCCTTATTTTTAGTATGTTGTCCTCTTCCATTTCTCATCAAAACTCCATCAAATGGATCCCAGATCTTCACCAATCACTCCCAAACATCCCAAACATCAAACACACCTCTCACATCATGATCTCATCACAAATTGGCCATTGATCTTCCAAATGGAGATTCTCATCTATCAATGGCCAATAACACATAAGAAAAGAGTTTAGAACAACAATCCATGCATAATATCATCCAATCAACCATCTAGATATAGAAATCATGCCAAACATCCATAAAAGACAGTAATTACCAATCTAAGCATATTAGTCAATTTAATTAAAGGATCTAAGCATGTTTACTTGCCTAATTAGGAAGGAAACTCCTCAATTAGCTTGGGCTTCACTCCAATAGCTCTAAGATCACCCCGACAACTGGATCTACAATCTCTACACCCATTCCCAAAGAGAGAAATGCATAAGGAAGAGAAATCTAAGATAAAAGACTATTTTACAAGAAATTGAAAAAGGAGATGAAGATTACCTTTACTTGGAGAGGGGAGAGAGATCTAGGAGATGAGGTTGGCTCTTAAGCTTGTAGATGGCTAGATGTAGATGAGGCTCTAGCTTCTTGCAATTAGAGGACTAAGATCTAGAGAGAGAAACCCTAATCTCTAACTTAGAGAGAGAGATGGAGATGGAGTGAAATGAGAGGAAGAAAGTGTAGGAAATGTTTGGGAAGCTTGTAGTAGGTTTCTTTCATAGCAATAGGTGGAATGGAAAATGTCTGCGGTACCCTCCCATGCTAGTGTAAGTTTAGGATAAAGATGATGGTATTTAGGGAAGGTTAAAATGGAATGACCAAAGGGTCCTTAGTTGCTAATAGAAATAAAGGATAGGGACTATGGTAGTTTAGGTATTCATATATATGACTAAAGTATCCTCAAATGAGTGGTTGTGAATAGAAGAGCTTAAAGGCAATAAAAGTAGGCTATTTATTATGACAAAAGTACCCATGTTTATTTGGTAGAGAATAAAGGAGGCTAAGGTCTTTTAAGGCATTGGGATTTCTAAAAAGGAGGGAAAAGGTGTGGTTGGATGGACTAGAGTATCCTTACTTAATTAACGGGCTAATGGGTTAGGCAATGGGTAGTTGAGTCATTCTAAGGTTAATTGCACAACTCTCTAAGGGAACCCATCTGATGAGTGTTAAATATTGCATATTTTACCCCTCACTAGTTCGAGTTTTATCAACATCTCATATGTATATCATTTTCTTTACACGGAGATTTTATCTTTCTATCATATTAACATATTATCATATTATCATGCATAAATTCGATTATTTATAGCGTATTTTTATGTAATTTCTCTTTTGTAGGTGGACCCCGCGACTAACGCAACCTTCCAGCTAGTGTCCCAAGGCATCAAGAAGAGATTTCAATAAAGAAGTTACTTGAAGAAATCTTAGGAAGAGTTGAAGAATTCCAAAATAAAAGGAGAACATTTCACTGATAAAAGAAGTCATTTTCTAACACAAATGAATTGTTGGTATGAAATAGGTTATGGGTTCAAATCCCAACAACTACATTTTTTTTTTCTCATAGAAAATATTCCATCCAACTCTAACATCTCCACCAATCAAAGCTTGCCATGGCACAAATCCACGTGAAATGATATGAGCCAATCAAAAGCCTCCAAATTGAAGGACCACAAAAATAAATATGCTTTTAGCTTTTGGAAGGAAAATTGAAGTAATCCTTGTGAAAGCAAAAGAGCCAATGAAAAGACATGTGAAAGCAAATGAGCAAATCAAAAGCCTTCAAGTTGCAACCAATCAAATGGAAGAAATCCTTGCGAAAGGAAATGAGCGAATCAAATGTCTTCCATGTTTCTATAAATTGGAATGTTTTTGCAAAGAGAAAAGGAAAAAAAGATCTTTTGGCAAGTTAATTTTTTTGCAATTTTATTTTTATTTTTAGACTTTAATTAGGAGCTTCTTTGTAACTAATTTAGAGAGAGTGTGTGTAATTGGAGATCATTAATGAAGATTTAGAGCTCTTTCTTGATGTTTAGTGGCTAAAGCTCTTGAATTAGGCTCTACTTTTGAAGAAAAGTAATATGATTAGTTCAATTTCATGTATGTTTTAGTTTAAATTCCATAGCTACTTGTGCCTTAATTGATTAGTAGATTTTAGATCTAATTGTGTTAATCTCTCTCATTTCTCATGCTTTATCTGTACACTTGATGCTTGGATAATCTCAATTGATGCTTTGTAGTTGGATTAAGTTCTCTCACATAGCATGCTCTAGAGCCCTTATCTTTGATCTTTTGTAGCTTGATTTTAATGATTAATTGTTACAGTAGTTAGGTTATGATCTAGGATCTTGGCATTTGATTTTCTTTATTTTGATCTTCATTGCTATATCATCCAATCCAATTAGGCAAGAGAATGCTAATTGGGTTGTAGATTTGAGAATTGAATTAGAACATGCATTATTTGAATTAATTATATACTTAGTTGATTTTGGATTGCCTAATCTCTTCTTTTTATTATTGTTAATTTAAATATTTATTTGATTTGTTATTTTCACTTCTAGATTGCTAGATCTACATTTCAAATAACTTGTTTTAAAATCGTACATATTTCACACCAAATCTTCACATTAAATCTTCCATTTTCACCACCATTCATCCACTAGTTTAGTATAGTTTGTTAGATTAACTTAGATATTATTAAATTCATATTTTAGATTGTTAATTAGTTGTTTACATTGCATAGTTTACTAGTTTTTTTTTTCTTCACTTCATTTGTTTATATTAGGTATATCTTAGTTCAACTCTCATTTAATTGGATTCATTGCTTATTCAATCATCTCTTCGTGAGATCGATAATCCGAACTATTTAGTCCTTTACTACTTGACGACATCATAGTCTTGCGGTTAAGCATTGCACATTTAAGTGTCAATTACCATCTATAATTAGGATTGCAACTAAGGCCTCTAATTGGCTAATTAATTTTAGGAAAACCACTATTAATCTCACAAGGGTCTTAACCCTATAAACTAGGCTTAATTAATGGGAATTACTAGCTACTCATGCTAATCACCTATTAAATAGGATAACTTAGGGTTGACTTGGGCAAATTGGGTCCCACTAGGTATTTCTAAGAACGGGTCCTTACACACGGCTTGTATATGGTGATGGAGGCGTGGATCATCATAAGTCGCACTTGATCTAAAGCAACAAGATTTCATTAATCAAAATGAGTACACAATCGATCAAACAGACTAGTGCAATTGGATGGGTGCAATACCCGAGACCCGTGACTATCAATGAGTTTCCATATTTTATGGCCCACTTGAATGGACCATAAAGTGGGCCCACCATGTGTTTTGGGGCCCCAATGCTCACCATAGCATGAGTCAAGTGCGGACCCAGGAAATCCAAGTGGTGGTTGGGGTGCTGTAAAAACACACATTAATTTTTAGAAATTGTAGGGGGTTTTAAGAAATTTTAACCTTTTCTAGGCACGGGTGGGGGTTTCAACCCCCAGACCCATAAACTTGGGTCTGCCTCTGGCGTCATGAGTGTTGGTGCTTAGCTGAGGGGCTCCATTTATGCATTATGCACACCCATATTGGTGTACACTTGATGGTCCATTCGAGTTGATCACCCCCCTCCAATAGTTCACATGGCCCCTGGGTTTTCATCCATTCAAGTGGACTGGCTCGTTGGATCAACTGTACATCCACGCAAATGGATTGGACTTATGGGCCATGGATGATAAGTTAGGATGCTTGTATGAGACTGATTTTTTTATACGTAGGAGGGCCCCACTAAGATCTTTATATATATATATAGGAACCAGTCTTGTGAGGACGGTCCCACAGTCTTACAGTAAGGACCACCTGGTAGGTCCCACCTTGGGACCCCACTGATCATGGGACAGAGGGGGATTAAAAGATCCAAGCGGGGCCAACCTAGACAATGAACTTGAATTCAATCTAATACCTCTAACCCCTTTAGCCGTGGTTCACAAATTTAGCGACTTTATATCAAATAACAAAAAATTGAGCATCAATCCAACAGTCCAGTTTATTTGAATCTGGCCAAATCCATGGGGTTCAGTGACTGTAGGAGGGTTGTGTATGTATGGTCCATTTGGATGGGACATAAGGAGAAAAGAATAATTCAAATTTAAGTAACCCATATCTCTATCTATCAAAAGATAAGCTAGCTATTACTATTAAGTTTCTAAAACCTATAACACTAACAACTCAAGTCTCATCTCTAACCACCAATACAATCGGTTGTCTCTTACAATGGGCTTTCCTATGGATCACAACCCCCTTAGCTGGGTTTGCAAATCTTACTTGTCTATTACTAAAATACTTATTTGGGGACATTTTCAGGTTACGTCTATCTGTTAGGGATTTTGTATGTTGCTAATTTGATGGATGCACTATCACCTTCGCTTTCATCTGATCACACACTCATGCATTGAAGTTAAAACCTTGGGATTTGGGATTTAGTCATGCATATTCATTTGATTTTCAAAGACACTACCCTGCATGTCTTCGATCTTAAATGCACTCCCAAAAGACTAGTTTGATTTATGTCGGTCCTTGTGTTTTTTACTAAAATCTAGTTAGGAAATTAGGTTCATGATTTACATACTCATCCTTCATTTTTAAAATCATAAATACATGCAAGAATCCATTTGGCCTTGAGTTCCCAAATAGATAAGCCAGAATTTTCAATTCTTGAAAGGAACCTCAGCCAAGCCAGTGTACCCAATCAACCGGGTCCCTTAGGATGTCGACCGGATGAACTAGCCGCTAGAAATATGACCGTTGGATCCGGTCAACTTGAGCTTCAGGATGTCGACCAGATGAACTAGCCGTTAGGAATTTTTCTGTTTATAGCTCGAACCCATTCCACACCAAATTGAGACTTTTGGGGTTGAATCTTTTGAACTGTTTTGAAGTCTAATGAAGGGGAATGAGCTGAGGAGGTTAGAAGAGAAATGGAAATCCGAAAAGCTTGGTATGCATAGGTATATCTTTCCAAGTTAAGCTTTGGTTTCCATGTTTTTGAAATTCATGCTTTTTCAAATCTTTGAAACTTTATTTTAGCAAGATTTCTAGTATTGATTGAGTTGTTTTGCAAACATTGATCACACAGGAATATTAGTTTGTTTTGCAAACATCCATATCACAATCACAAGTGTTTTAGCCTATGAAATTTCATACAACTTTTGTATTTTGATAGGAATATCATTTTAAGTTGTTCTTCTTGACTCACATGTGATTAGTTCATCACTTCAATCATAATTTTTGTGATTAGACTTTTAAATGCATCAAGCATTCATTTAGGAGCATTAATTTTAGAATTGATTGAAGTAAACACTCATACACATTGAGCACTCACCTTAGCTACTTGTAAGTGTATGATTGAATTTTATTTTAACTTGCATATCAGCCTTTGTTAGAGGCAAATGTAATAAGCTAAAACATTGTATCTCCTTGAGTGTACTCTAGACACATTTGGGAGATCAAATCTTTAGAGTTGTAAAGGTTGTTATTTACCTGAGAAAAATAACGTTGAATAGGTTGTTGTTGAGCCTTGAAAAATATCATTGTAAGAGGTTATTGCTTGGCCTTGGAAATCATTGTGTGTCGCGACCCCGGAACGGATTCCCGGGCCCTCGACGTGTTGATGATTGCAATTGTTTAGTTTTCCCACAGGTTCCCGCGGTGAGGATTCCCAAAGACATGCGGAATCTGACTCACATGATCAAGTATGCGGAAGCGTGTAGCAAATCACATCAAGACAAGCACCAGTAAATCTTTAAGTGCTATGACAAAATAACAACAAGACATAGTATCCAAAGAAAGGAGTTAACATGGCATTCCCATGATAATTCAAGTTATGAGACTAACACGAAAGTAAGTTAAGTTAGTTACATCCCATAAGAGACCAACAGAGGCCAATACAATTCTCAAAACAACAAAAGAAACCCCATGAAAAAATGATGAAACTCAAGAACCCGCCCGACGTCTAGTTGACATCGTCGGGCTGCCACTCTCTAACAGGGGTTGGCTCAAAAGCCTCCTCCGGACGCTCCTCCTCAAAGGCAACGTCTCTTGCACCTGGGCACCAACAACAAGAGTCAAACACAACGGTTTGGCAAGTAATCAATTTAGGTGAAAATATGAAACAAATAACGTGATAAGAAAACATAAAAGCAAATCCCTGATTTGAAATACTACAATGACTGAGATATATTTTTGAGAATACAAGCAAAGCTGAGATACTAAAACAAACTAGCATGAGTACATATAATATCATGAATAGTTACATTCCACAAAGAGCCCATCCTTTCTCTATCATATATATAATGAAAAGAGCAAGCACGCACGACAAGCACGATATACATAATATAATCACGACACGATTCCCACATATACGGGGATTCCGGCCGTGAAACCGGACACGCACGATGTGTAATAAAATACACGACTAGTCTGCAGACAATCCACATGTTTAAGGACCCCCAGACAGTGGATCAAACTGAAAGGGCAGTCCAAGTTCAATGGTGTTCACTTAATTCATGAATGCACAAAACACGCGAAACACTATCAAAACATGTCAAGATAAAAAGGGGGAAAATCACTTATCAAACACAACAAACACGACTAGCAAAAGGCATAATTAATATGCATAACACGCTTAGGAAGTGATCCCCTTTTTTCTTAAAACAAATCTTCAAAACGAGCTTATACTTGAAATTCAAAACGAGTGCACGATGGTACTTATCGTACCAAGACGGAAATTCAAAATACGAAATCTGACAAGCATGTGTTAAGGCTACTAATTGACCTTTGTGTAATTGGGACCCCAAATGTCGGAATACACAATAATTGGTGTCCCCAAAGTTGGGTTGCATTTCGAAGTTCTATTTACACAATGTCAAGTCAAAACCCTTAACATAGTCTAGTTTTTCAACCTTCAAGAAAATACACAAATGAAATAATTTTTCTTCCTGAATCTGGCAGGTTCGCTCGAGCAGAACTTGTAAGGAATTGACACTTCGCTCGAGCGAGACTGTTCGCTCGAGCGGACAATAAGGTCGCTCGGGCAGACAACTCTCTGTCTTGCTCCAAATTAGACAGTGGGCAGTTTGCTCGAGCGGACATAAGGTCGCTTAAGCGGACAACTTTGTGTCTGCGCTCGGACTAAGCAGTGGCTTGGTCGCTCGAGCGGACCCAATGGTCGCTCGAGCGGACAAGCTTCTGCCTGTGCTCGCTGAGTGCAGAAAAAGCCTTTCTCTTGTACAACTTCCCACACATTTCTCTCTTTCTTCTCATCCTTAAGCCACAAACAATCCCTTGAGCCTTCATGCTCACCAAGGGTTCATTTTCACCATTTCAAACATCCAATCCAATGAAAACAAGATCATGAGGTTTATAAATAAATTCATATGCACAATTTCTAGAACAACCATGAAATCAAAAATACACATGCAACATTGAACCTATAGAGATTACTTGCCTTAGTCCAAGATGTCTCACACTTCTCCAAGCACTTCACTCACTAATCCAAAGAACTACAAAAACCCATGAAAACCACACAAAACTCACTCAATCTTGAAAACAAGAAACCCATTTTACCAAAGGGGTTTGTAACATGAAAAACAAGATTTTTAAGAAACTAAAACGACTTCATGAAAAGTATGGGTTGTAGCTCTCACCTAGAAATGGCCAAACAAGGAGAGATGAGGAAAATGTAGAGCTTGTCCCACAAGAAACCCCAAGAAATTTGTACCAATAGAAAGCTTGCAAGGAGAGGAAGAAGATGATGGTCTTGGAATTTTATTTGGAGATCTCTAGCTAGATCATGCAAGGTGAGGAAGATGGAAAGGAAAGAGGGATTTTCAACCCTAGGTTAAGAAAGTTGCAGAAATTGGGGGAAAGTGAATGAAAAGAGTGGAAGAGAAGGAGTGATGACTTAAACGCTAGTGGGTGAGACCCAAGGAACCTGAACCTTGTATTGACAAAAACGTGATCATGCGGGCCTCGGATGAACTCGGCGAAGAAGGATAAAATGATCCTCGAAATATCTAGTTTCCAAAAAGTATATTTTTGACATGGTTTTGAGATCTCGAAAATTGTGTTCAGATTTGTGTAAAAAGACCACTTTACCCTTTTTGGGGCAGAACTTGGGTTTTTGGGCTTCAAACATGAATGGGCTTAAGACGAAAGTTGTAACACATAGAAAAATCATTCAAATGAAATCAAAATCACAATTACACGGAAACCGATACGATCCTCCCAAGCTTACACGTGCACTCAGGCCTTCCAGAGTGTGTCTGACTAATACTAAATGTTCTCAAAACTCTCAAAGCTATGTCCAAGACTAAAACTAATTACTTCTAACCCAACGAAAACTAAACTACTTAGGACTAAACACATACTAATCGCACACTAATCGAATTGGTCTGGGTCGGGGTCTAACATTGTGTAAAGGTTATTGCTTAGCCTATTGAAAAGCATAGATAGTAAGAATCTAGTGGGGTGTAGGATCACAAGCTGGGAGTGGATGTAGGCATTTGGGTAGGCCTGTCAATGGGACAGGTTGAAATGGGTAGAAAGCCAGGCCCGGCCCGTCCCAAGCCCGAAAATACAGGGCTTTATAAAAATTTTTGAGCCCAGTGGGTTGGGCTTGGTCAATAATTTTAAAGCCCGACCAAAATGGGACTGGGACTGGGCAAAGGATGCCCAGCCCGTTCAGGCCCGGCCCGGCCCGCTCCAAGTTAATTTTGATAAAAAATTTATATTACCTAAACTGCCCGTCACTAGCAGTAAAAAAAAAGGCTAGTTAGGAGGGGCATTCTTATAATTGCGCCCTCCATCAGTTCATCTCTTTTATAAGACATTGCAAGCCCTAAAAACATCTCACACTCAATCGCTCTTCTACCTCTTCTGCTCTCTGCCTCTTCTGCCCAAGATTGGTTTAGTCATGACCCAACTAGTGATGGTGATTTAGATAATGATGGGAATGCACTAATTGATGTTTTAGACATATTAAAAGAAAATTAATTTCTGTTGATTTATTTTTTATATTACTTGACCCATATAGGATATTCATTCTTATTCATTTTATTGATTTTCTGATTTTCTACTTTAAAAAAAAAAGTTTTTAACTGATGCTACATTACTTTAACTTGACTCATATAGGATACTTATTCTCATTCATTTCTATTGATTTTCTACTTTTCATTCATTTCTATTGATTTTCTACTTTTACCGGAAAAAAAAAAGTTTTTAATCATTCCTACATTACTTGACCCATATAGCCTATAGTATACTCATTCATTTCTATTGATTTTCTGATTTCCTACTGTCACTAGCAAAATTTTTTTTTTTTAACTCCGCCATGTTGCTTGTTGCATTGCATTGCCGGTCCCAAGCCTGAAAAAAAGAGGAGGGTTTAAAGTTAGGTTCACACCGGGTGTCTGGTGACAGTAGGAATAATGAGAGAATGTTTTGCTTATCTCCAGGATCGGGCTAAGCCCAGGCCAGGCCCGGCCCTGTCCCAGCCCGGGCCCGTACGAGACGGGATTAGATGTAAGCCCGTTCAATTTAGGGTCGGGATTGGACAACACCTGGTATAGGCCCGTCCTATTTTCGGGACGGGATTGGACAACCCAAGCCCAGGCCCGGCCCGTCCCATTGACAAGCCTAATTTGGGCCGAGCCACTATACATGATTGTGTCGTGTTGATTATGGTGATTACTCTTCTTATTTGCTTCCACACATTATTTTGTTCATCACAAGTGCCATTTTGTTTAAAGAAATTAAACATTGGATTAATTGACATTATTTGCATTGCTCACCCTATTCACCCCCCTTAGGGTTTGGATCCTAGACTTTTAATTGGTATCAAAGCCTAGGTGCTCTAAATTAGGATCAAGTATATTGGAACTCTTGATTAGGTGTAAAAACCTAGAGTTAGAACCCTAGTGGTGTGTGTTTTCATGAAAATCATAAGAATGGATTCCACTATATTAGAATGTGGAGATTTTTATGTAGATTCTTTTTCTAGACCCTTCCTTCCAACAATTGGAGATTCAACCATTGAATATAATGAATCTTAATTTGAGTTAAAACAAGAAGAAAATGAAGATGGCATTCAACAAGCTTATAATGAATTATATCCATTGACCATAGAGCTTGTTAAGAAAAATAAAAATTTAAAAGAAGATCTAAAACGCTAAACAAAGAATTAATCTCATCAAATGAAGAACTTAGAGATACGTAAGAAGTAATACATTGTCTAGACTCTGAGTTTATGATCTATTTGTATAACCTATCTAATACTCAAGATGAACTAAATGAATTAAAGATAGGCCGTGATGAGCTTAACAAGGAAAATTCAAATCTAAGAGATAAGTTAAAATGGCAAAACAAAGATATTAACAATCTAGAATCCAAGTTGACAATTTTCAAGGAAAACTTGTCTAATGCTTAAAGTAAAATAAAAAAACCTAGAACTTGGACCTAATATTGTTAGTAGTGAACTTAAATTTGAATTAAAACTTGCCTATGAAGAATTAAACAACTTTAAGGGAATTGAAAATGAACTCATAAAAGTTAAAGATGAAGATTCAACCCTTAGGGGACGTTTGGGTACAAGCGGAATAAAATATAAGTAGATTTAAATATTGACAGACTCTTTTTTTCCTATATTACAATATTGATATGTTATAATACTTTGCTATTTTTGTTGTTTGGTATTTTTTGCAGAATTTAACCTATTATTACTTTTAGTGTTTAATAATTATAGAATCTTTTAAGATATTCTAAGTTTATGTGTTTGGCTATTTATAAATATTAAAAAAAATGATAAAAAAACAAAATGAATAAATAATTTGTAACCATTGCTGTTAGTCTGGGAGGTTTTTCTTGGACTTGCACGTACGTCTTGTGATTTTCTTGAAATAACATATGATGATATTTTTGTTTTATGTTTAAACATTACATGTTTGTGTTTTCTTGGACTTGCACAACTGTAAGCTCCATTCATTGAAAGCCTCTGTAAATAATTTTATTTACATAAGATCTGAACAGGGGAATAAAACAAGGCAAGATGTATTATAGTTGTTTTTCAAGTACTAGTTCTTCTCTAAATGAGACTATTTCACCCAAGTCAAGAATATGTGTTTAGAGTTTAATTAGCTAGGTGATTAGGAAGAATCAAGCATTCCTTCTATGTCTTCCATGGGGAGTAGGTTGGGTAGGGAAAACAATTTTGAGGTGAAATTACAGTTGGGAAGGTGATCTACCTTTTCTTTTTAAACCTTCAGAAATCTCAGCATTCACACCCTAGCCACGCTTCTTAAGATAGTATTATAGTTCTGTACAGTCGCTGCTGGAAGTGAGGTTTTTCTGAGTGGATCTTGAAATAAGAGCTGTAGGATCAAGGGATCCTATGTATGGGAGGAGTGGACTATTTTTTTCTTTAAAAAAAAAATGGCTAGAGCTCTTGCATGCTAAAGCAATATCAATCTTCTTCTAATTTTCACCAAACCCATCTGAAAAAAAAAAAAAAAAAAAACCATTGCCATCTTGCCCAACCAATCTGCAGGAGTCCATTTTCATAAAAACCCATATGCTTGAAAACAATTATTTGCACATCCCATCATCGTCTCATACATACCCATCTGCTAAAATACTCTCTACCATCATTTATTGATACCACACCGTTTATATGCATGGATCATTTAGAATTGCATATGTCCTATGGATTTGGCATAACAATCAATTCATTAAGATACCTAACCCATTTGAAAAAATGCACTTATCTCAAGAAGATGTAGGCTTTTTCAACAGGAAATCTCCAGAAAAGAAGAAAGGAGGAGATTGCCAAAAAATGAGAAGGAAAAAAGGAGCTCATAATTGATAAAAGGGAGAGAAAAACCTTGCAAGAGAAAGGGCTTCTATGGGAATGAAGAAGAGAGGATTTCTTCTCAGCATGATATAAAGATGTCTCACGAAAGCAGTTGCTCAGGAAAGTTTCTCTATGCGGTTTTGAGATATCGAAAACCAAAAAACATAGTCCCTCCCGTGTTTTGAAAGATTGTGTTATCTTAGAATCTCCAATATTCACTAGCTCCTCCCCTAAAAAAAGCATCATCCAACTTTTCTAAAGAAAACCTAATAATGTAACTTATAATATACTTTTTCCAAACACTATCAAATAAAAACAACATATTATTATCAAACATATCAGAAAAGATCTTAAAATCTATAAGAATATACTCTTTCCAAAAACCCCTTAAAACCTAAGTCACTCAACTTGAAAGCTACAAACAAATGTATGAATATAAATTTACCCAAGGTGAAGAGAAATTTAAAAAATTATTTAGATTGGGAAATTTACAAAGAGATAGGATGGGTCTTAGATTTTATTGGTATACTTCATATGGCCCTAACTTCACCAACACATTTGTGAAAAGTGAGTCCTCATTCTCTAGTACTCATTCTTCCTTGCCCAAGACAAAATGTCATTATTGTGGTAATGAAGGGCATTTCAAGTTTGAGTGCAAATTAAGAAAAAGTCATATGTCTAGACCCCTCTATAAACCTAAGAAAGTTAAACCAAATTCTATGAAGGTTAAGACATTGAAAACTAAGGAAAACTCTATGAAGATTAAACAAGTAAAACCAATCCAGCAAGAGTCTTCTAAGATGGATTCTAAAAAGACTAAACTAGTCAAACATATTAAAAAAGAATCTATCAATAACAAACTTCTCACTTTACCTTAGGGGTGCACAAAAAATCCGTCGATCCGTAAAACTGATTCAATCCGATCCAATCCGTGGATTTTTAACCGAACCAAAGGTAAACGGATTGGTGACGGATTGAAAATCTTGTAATCCGTTAGCAACGGATCAAACGGATTTCACCTTCAATTCGCGGATTCAATCCGATCCGATCCGTTGACATTAAATATTAAAAAAAACTTAAGGGGTCTAAATATAAGTTAAGAGGTCTAAATATAA
Organism: Cinnamomum chago; assembly: GCA_038049695.1. Lineage (NCBI taxonomy): Eukaryota > Viridiplantae > Streptophyta > Magnoliopsida > Laurales > Lauraceae > Cinnamomum > Cinnamomum chago. The sequence continues at coordinate 18,567,610 of CP142462.1, read as the reverse complement.
AAGAAGAAAAAACTTCAGGGGTCAAAATGTAATTCACTTTTATAAATAAGTATAACAAATGAAGCCCTAGAACAAATTTCACCTTAGTCCTAAGAGAATGCTTTTCAAATTTTCTTTAACGTTAGATTCAACGGATTAATCCAATCTGATCCTCCACAGATCGGATCGGATTGATTTTTAACAGCCACGGATTGCTGACGGATTTAGCCTAATCCGCACCAATCTGATCCGTGTACACCCCTACTTTACCTCCTCTAACTTTAAAAATGAAAGAACTTTTGAAAAAGATTGAAAAGTAAAATTTGAAATTCGAAAGACATAAAGAGGGAGTAAATGCTAAAAGAAATGAGAAAAATAAAAAAGAAAATTAGACACCAACTTCCAAAGACTAATAACCAATCTAAATATAAAATATTAAAATCTCAAAGATATGATGATAAGTCTGTAAGAACTCAAGCTAAATCTCTTATAGTTGGTGGGGTTTCAGAAATAGACTCCCAAGTCCAATTCCTTCAAGACCTTAAGTGGATTCCCATGGGTAGACAATTAGACAAAACCTACAGCCTTGAGTGTGTTAGGATTTTCATTTGTTGCAATTTGATTGGATGCATTCATTTTAAATAGCTTGATTTCTCATGCAGTCATACTTTTTAATATATTAGAATCTTCATGCATTTTTATGTTTGACATCATGTAAGTTAAGACTTGGTCTTTATGCATGATTTAATCTTCACAATTTAGTTTCAAATGTTTTATAAAATGATTTTTTGAAATTCACGCATAAACATGTTTTGTATCGCATTTTGAAAATCAAATTTAAACGTGTTAGTCCCTATTCAACTCTAGTTTTTAATGGCCAAAAGACCCATTTGGAAAATCATTTTCAAATCAGAAATAACCTCTAGAAGTCGGCTAACAGACCTTTGGGCGGTCACAATTCCAGCAAGCATTTTTTGTTGAAATATAGTGGTCGGTTACCTGGTTGTCACCTGGCGGTCAACAGTCGGCCGACTGCTGACCACCTGTCAGAAGTTTACAAAAATATAGCCGTTGGAATATGACCATTGGAAGTCGGCTAGCCGCCCAGAGCGCCATTGGAACCCCCTTTTTGTTATAAATTGAGCAATTTCTTGGGATTTGTGCCAGCGCTTTTTGAGATTTGTGAGCACCAAGGAAGATGGGGCATCCATACTAGGCTAAAGGGAGGCTAAGAGGGAAAATCAATTATTTCAACCTTTGATTCTTCAAATGGGTTTGCACCTTCTATCTCAAATTAATTCATGCTTGTCTTTAAAATTTTATTTTCATTAAATGGCATAATTTAGTGTTCAAAGTGTTTAAATGTTGTTTGTTTAACATACTTTGATTTTAAACATGATTATTAATTTAACTTCAACATTTGAATAGTTCTACACATGTTATTAAATTAATATTTTGAACAGACTTACTAGATTTAATTTACATTTTCTAAAACTAGTTTGTTTGTCATTTCAGAGCATGTGTGCATCATTTAATCACTCTATCTCACATCTATGGTTTTGACCTTTGCATCATTTATGTGCATTTAATTTCAAAAAGAAATAGAGGCCTTCAAGCATATGCATATTTTACAGTTCTTTGCATTTATCATGCATATGTCCTAGATTGGTTTTCACTTTTATTATCAGCCTATGCTAAGAGGCATCAATATGTACTTAATTGCATCTCATCTTGTGCATATTTAGGCATAAACAATTGAGATAGAAACATCTTATTGTAAAGGTTATTGCCAATCCTTAGAAAAGCATAAGTGGTTAGAAGGTTAATGCTAAGCCTTTGAAAAAGATATGTGGTTGTAAGGTTAGAGGTGAACCTAAACTTTAAATTGAAATAGTGGAAAATCTAGTAGGAAAATCGGGAGTGGATGCAAGCATGATTGGTCGAACCACTATAAATTTGTTTGTTATGGTGATTGATCTTTTAATGTGTGGATGATGCCATGGATTAAAAAATCGGCTGATACCGGATCATATCGGCCGATATGAACCGGTATCAGCAAGTACCGAACCGATATCTGCTCCATGAGATATCGGTCTCGGTAAATATCGTAAAAATCCCGGCCTATATCAACCGAGATGAACTTCATATCGGAAGAACCTACGAGATGTGATAAAAAGGGTAAAAACCCTAATTTTTTCATCTTTTTCCCCATCTTCATCTTCTTCTCCTCTCTTCTCATCTCCTTACTAGCCATAGCAGCAGCTATACTCCATCACACATCCCTCCTGCATATTTTAAAATCCCACATCTATTTTTTGAAGAAAATATTATCTAAGGTAATCGAAAATCAACTTAACGCATTTTATTATGTGTGTGTGTTTTTTTTTTTTTTTTTTTTTCTAGATGAAGCATAGAAATCATTGGGTTTGTCACTTGTGTTGTGTTCTTCATTTAGAAGTTAGATCTACATACTTCCATGCTAGATCTACTCATACACATGATTTTAAACTTTTTTTCAATTTTTTTTTATTTTCGGATTTTTAATATTTGAATTATAATATATTATTTTTTGGGGATTTCATCATAAATATGTTCTTTTAATGATTCATGATCACTGTATGGTGTGTAAATGATTATCTACATACTTTTATGCTAGATCTATATATTTAGGATTTTGAAAATGATTTTATTAAATCTTTTTTTTTTCCTAAAAATAATTGTTGTTACTTGTTAGAATATTTGTAATACCAAAGGCTTATTAGTAGTGTGTAGATGATAGATCTACATCTACTCATAGTCATAAATATGATTTCTATTTTTATTTTAATTATTTTATTTTTGGATTTTTTAATATTTGAATTATAATATATCATTTTTTGGGGATTTCATCATAAAAATGTTCTTTTAATGATTCATGATCATTGTATGGTGTGTAAATGATTAATCTACATACTTTTATGCTAGATCTATATATTTAGGATTTTGAAAATGATTTTATTAAATCATTTTTGCCTAATAATAATTGTTCTTACTTGTTAGAATATTTGTGATACCAAAGGCTTATTAATAGTGTGTAGATGATAGATCTATATCTGCTCATAGTCATAAACATGATTTAGATTTTTATTTTAATTATTTTATTTTCGGATTTTTTAATATTTGAATTATAATATATCATTTTTTGGGGATTTCATCATAAATATGTTCTTTTAATGATTCATGATCATTGTATGGTGTGTAAATAATTGATCTACATACTTTTATGCTAGATCTATATATTTAGGATTTTGAAAATGACTTTATTAAATCTTTCTTTTTCCTAAAAATAATTGTTGTTAGAGCATTACTATTACATGAATTTGTTATTTTATAGGAACAAGATGGTGCGTGACATCGATCCATCATGGAGCTACGGTGAAGCAATCGGAAGCAAAAGTAAAGTAAAATGTAATTATTGTGGACGAGTGCTCAATGGCAGGATTACTTGATTGAAACAACATTTGGCACATGTATCAGGACAGGTGACAAAATGTCATAAAGTCCCACAAAATGTGAGAGTTGAAATACAGGAGCTCCTTGATGCATCTGCAAAAAAAAAAAAAAAAAAAAAAAAAAAAAAAGAACTGAGTTGTACAAGAAAGAAGAAAAACTGAGGAACTTGATACATGCAAAGAAGAAGTATTTGGTTCCTCCGATGAAGACCCGAAAATGAGGAGGGCTAGGAGAGAAAGTGTGAGGTCACTTCAGGAGGAGGAAGAGAGGAGAAGAATGCAATATGAAGCACCCGCTAGAGGTAGACAATATGAGCAGGGTGGGTCATCTGGATTGGGGGAGCGAGTTTGCGTCGGGCATTTAGTAAAAAACAACCCCGTCAAGATCCAGACATTGAGGAGATTGAAAGACTTCCTACACATGCACCTTGTAGGCCGGATGTGGTGGGGCCAACCGACCCATTTGCTTATAGAAAACCAACATCAAAGCAGCCCAGCATTATGAAAGCATCAAAGGGCAAGTTTGGTAAAGCAAGAGAACATCTAGTGAGAGCCACTATGAAGTTTTTTTTTTTTTTTTTGGATGGAGGCATTCCACCAAATAAGGCATCTTCTCCTTATTTCACCACCACGTTAGATGCAGCCGCAGAATATGGTCTAGGTATAAAGGCACCCACCTCTTATGAGATTGGGTATGTATGCGTCGAGAAAGAGCATGAAGAGTTGCAGGCTTGGGTGCAAACTTTCAAATGGGCATGGAAGGAAAGAGACCGCACACTAATGTGCGATGGGTGGACGACTATCACACATCTTCATTTCTTGAATTTTCTAGTCTACTCGTCTATGGGCATGGTGTTTATCAAATCAGTTGATGCAACTGATTACATCCAAGATGCAAAATATATTAATAAGTTATTGAATGAAGTGGTTGAAGAAGTTGGGGTAGATTATGTAGTTCAGGTTGTTACTAACAATGCTGCAAACATGAAGGCTGCAGGAATGATGCTTATGAAACAAAGGCCAAGGATTTTTTGGTCTCCATGTGTAGCACAGTGCCTGGATTTAATGCTTGAAGATATTGCAAAAGGAAAAGTCATGCAATAAGTGATTGGTAAGATAAAGAAGATCACCGATTTTTTTTATCAGTCATATAGACTCATTTCCATTATGAAAATGCATACAGACAACCATGAATTACTACGGCCTGGCATCACTAGATTTGCCACCCACTTCATTACTATCGAAAGTGTTTACAAGTATAGAGAAGGACTTCTCCGATTGATAAAATCACATGAGTTCATAAATACAAAATGGGGGAAGCGGCCAAGTCCCATTATTCTTGAAGTATGTAAAATAATTAAGTCCAACAAATTTTGGCCTCCTGTGAAGGGTGTTTTAAATGTTTTTGATCTCCTAATAAAGGTTCTTCGATTGGTTGATGGCGATGATAAGCCAACAATGGGCTTCTTACACAAGGTCATGGAGAGATCAAAGTTGGCTATTCAAGTAGACTGTAAATATTACAAAAAGTTTTGGAAGATCACAGACGATCGATGGGGACGACAATTGAAACATGATTTACACACTGCTGGTAAGTGAATGCTATTTCCTTTAATACTTGAATTGTTGTATTCAACTCTCCAGTCTCTCCTCACTATATTAATTTATCAATGACCAAAATTCATTGGTTTTACAAGATACTTCTTTAATCCCTAGTTTACGGATGGACACATATCTGATGAAATCCTTTTGGGACTAAAAAATGTAATTGAAAGACTGGCAGAGAGTACAGATGAAGCAATTTGGGCTACTAATCAGGTAGGATAATTAAGGAAAAAAATATATAACATTGTAATTTCTCTAGTTTATTTTTCTACGTTAATGTCTTCAGATTGACATATACAATGTACGTGCTGGAAGCTTTGGAACGACGACTGCGCGGAGAGCTATCACACAGACCTATCCTGGTATTGATTGTAATGTCATCTCTATATTATTCAAGAACTTATTATGATTTTATTGACTCTAATATCATTTCTATTTTTTCTCAGCTGAATGGTGGTTGAATTATGGAGAGAGTGCTCCTGCACTAAGGACGATTGCTATTAAAGTCCTTAGTCAAACTACATCGTCTTCCAATTGAGAAGAGGATACTGTGTTAGGTCAATGGCTGGAGGAACAAGAGGAACTGGTGTTAGACAAAGACTTAGAGTCTGAGGAGTTGATGGAGGAATTGACTGGGGATAGGCCTGAGCCAGTGAGGGCCGCAGAAAGGATAGAAGAGATAAACTTGACAATGCAGCATGAGCGAGCACTTGATATGAGTAAGCCAAGGGGAAAGGTGGACGAGGAGAGTGAGTCAAGTATTTCTACTTCTTCATCATCAACAGGAATTCCACCTGACTCTCCCGGGGATGAGGGTCATTATAGAGATGATGAGCTTGTCACTTATGAGACAGTTGAGCAATTTCCTAATGCTGCCGAGTTAGATCATCACCATGGCTATGTCAGACATGTTGGATAGACTGAGGCAGGGGGTAGTAGCAGCGCCGCTACTCATGGTCATCATGGGAGTTATGTTGGCTAAGGTGTCATGTATGGACAGCATCGGGGTTATGTTGGCCAACAAGGTGCCATGTATGGACAGTATGGGGGTTATTCATATGACCCTAATTGATTTGAAAAGGGGTTTTCTAATTTATACTATTTATAATCAATTGATGAGTCTTCAAAATTATTTAGATTTGAATGGATGCAACATCAAACCATGTTTGTCAAATCGAATGATTTTGATGTCCTACAAAAGGAAGATTAGCATAGATCTTGTAGAGTCTCTTTTGGTTACATCTTTTATTTACAAGATTGGTTGATCAATTGCTTTTGGATCTAGATTAACTTATTTATATCATTTGCGATTCAAAAGATTTTGTTGGTTCACATCTTTTTGAAAAATGTGGCATTGTGTCAAAATTGGCTTTCCAATGAACTCAGAGGAATATTTATTTTTGAAAATCTATTTTTGGAACACAAAGATCAACTTGATCATGCACCATTAGTTAAACTTTTTCTAATACAAGTTGAACAAGCATTCGGTCTAAATGATTTTGACTGATAAAGAGTTTGAATTAAAGGATATATATTTTTTTAATCTAATTAGGTGTGCTAATTGGTAAAAGATATTCTCTAGTTAGATTCGTATTTGTGTATACCTATTTAGACTCTTTTTAGGTTAGCTAGGTTAGGGGTAAAATGAGAAATGAGTGGAGGGTGTTCTTCAGAGAAGTTGGGCTATTTTACTTTTAACTAATCAAATGATCAGTTCTCCTAGTTGACCCGGTCGACGTCATGACCAGAGGATGTTGATCGGACATGCGCACCTAGTAACTTAAAATAGTTGCTCTGGGTTGTTATGTTTCAAATAGAATTTCCACCTCACGATGTTGACCTATTAGAGCTCTCCAGTTCTGTCCCTCGTCTCCTCCCTTGGAGTGTTTCTCTTCTCTTTAGTGGATTTGTCATTCCCTTTAGGTTTCTCCTCTTCAACCTAGCGTAGAGTGGCTCTTCTTTAGGAATCATAGCACCTGTTCGTCATCTTGCTGCCCTCCCTTCTCAAGACAAATGTTAATTTTTTTTTGGGCTGCAATGCATTCTCGTCTTTGGAATTGTCTCCACTTGTCTTGATGATTGATCCTTCAATCAAGACTCCCTTATCTTGGAAGAACACTGGCTGCTACATTTGGTTAGATTCAGTTGTGTTTTGTTTGATTTGGATCTCTACCAGACTACAACGAGCCATCTGTTTGTGATTGGGTTGTTGATGTGTGGCTGACCATCTGACTTGAAGTTTGCTTTTCAACATACTTCTAAGAGTTTATGTAGACCATTTGGTATAGCCCTTGAGCAGTGTTGGTGTATGGATTTCTGAGTTACAAGATTTGTCCACCAATTGTTTGACAGTTTACCTAAACCACTGTTCCATTCCACTCAGCAACTGTTTGTGCTCATTTTCAGCAGGAACAATGTGCATGTGAGGCTATACTGTTTAGTAGTATTTCAAAACTATCAAGCCAACTAGTCAAGGTGTTTGACAGCATACCTTAACCACTCCTCTATTGATAGTTAAAATGAATTAGTGTGTGTCGTCTCTCTTTCCCATCTGATATATGTTCACAGTGGTCACCTTCCTCTGTCAAATCAGTCCCGCACTTGTATGTAAGCCTTGAGCATACATTATCTGTTTCATATTCATTCATGGCTTGCACCAAGTAGACCTTTAGGCGTCCAAGTAAGAAGGCCAAATCTGCCCAAGCTTTTTCTTCTCGTAGAGATTGATCTCCATCTCCTTCACCTTCTCCCGATACTTCCGAATGTTCAGCATCACCCGAAGTTGCTCCTCCACGAGTGATTCGTTCTCAAAGGACATTCGACCCCATTCCTTCACAATCTTCGATAGTAAAATCATTTCGAGGAAAAGGGGATAATTGTGAAGAAGAGTGTGTTGTTGAATATCATGTGGATTACAATGTCCCCGCCCTCTTAGAAGTAATTGGTTGGGGTGGAATATTGACTACCTCATATGTCTTTGCACTTTATGAGTCCATTTGTGCCTCCACCGCTAACTCTTTCACAGTTAGATTCTTGAATGGTGAAAATGTTGTTACCATTGAGACGATCTCATCCATTATGGGCACTCCTAGGTCCAATGGGCCAATACTTATTTCAGATGTTCTTCCACTTGATGAGAGAGACACGGTTACTCAAGTTCTGTGTGGTAGACCTGTACAGTTGTCGGCCAAGTACTATCTCCCTGCATCTTCCTTGAGTCCTCCCATTTGCATCATCCACATCATATTCACTCATAGTATTTTCCCAAGTACATCATCCACATCATATTCACTCATAGTATATATTTACCCAAGTAAAAGGAAGCACAAGGTAGCAATGGGTGTTCCTATGTGTTTATTGTTAATTATTCTTCATCACATCATCCGAGTTATCACTGGCTCTCAGCCATGTGCGGCTCCTTTTGGGTTCCTGATTACCCAGCTTGCTAGATCCTATGTGGTTGCTCCAGCTTCTGAAAGACCTGAGCCTTCCAATGTCTTTAACGAAATGAATATTCACTTGATGAAGTTACCTCCGCGAGCGAATCTAGTTGTCGAGGGAGATGCAGAGATAGAGGCTGCAGAGACAGAGGCAGCAAATCCCATAGCAAATGATACTCAGCTTCATCAGTCAACATCCACCCAGCCAGAGCACTCACAGCCCCCTCAGTAGCGTAGTCTAGAGGACAAGATGACCTTTGTTGGGCAGGATGTTTCTACTATTCGCACGTTTCAGGAGTTTCGAAAAGAAGTATCTGGACTCAAGAAGTTCATGAAGAAATCCATGAAGTACCTCTCGAACATCTCCAGTAGCTGCATACGTCATGATGATGCGATGCCCCCGTCTCCTATAGATTCATCTTAGATTTTTGGGGTGCATTCACTTTTGTGGGGGGTAGTGATAGACTTTCACTTTTTGATGTATTTTCTTCTGATAACTGGCTGATATTTTATTTTGAACACTGACCATGATATTTTGGATTACGTATTGATCATGTATTAGTGAAAACTGTAATAAATTCCTATTTTAAATCAATAGATTTGCAGTGTCACTTATTCATCTCATGTCTACTTTTTATAACTCACAATCATGAATGTTTATGTTGCCTTGATCTATTTGCCCTCATAGTTAATATATATTGTTTTAGTTTCATAAAACACACTACATAGACAACCAACATATATGATAACCTGTTATGCATTCCATTTTCAACTTCATTTGGTAACAGGTGCTTCTAAATAGTATTTCTTTTTTATTCATGTATATAGGTTCCTTTGCAATTAGATGTCAAAGCGGGAGAGATCTAACAAAGGGGGAGAGAGCTTAAAAGCGAACAGCTCAAGCTCAAAAGGTCAAAGAAAGAGAAAAGCTTAGAGAAAGGGGAGAGATCTAACTAAAGGGGATATAGCTTATAAGAGAAAAGCTCAAGCCCAATCGGATGATCAGTCAAAGCTACATTCTAGAAATTTCAAGACCAGAACAGTTCAAGTGAGTTGAAGTCCTATAGTGTTTGATCAGTACATGTTAATTTCAAAGGGGGAGATTGTTAGGAATTTTGTATGTTGCTAATTTGATAGATGCACTATCACCTTCAATTTTATCTGATTACACATTCATGCATTGAAGTTAAAACCTTAAAACTGGGACATAGTCATGCATATTCATTTGATTTTCAAAGACACTACCCTACATGTCTTCGATCTTAAATGCACTTTCAAAAGACTAGTTTGATTCATGCCGGTCCTTGTTTTTTTGAGTAAAATCTAGTTAGGAAATTAGGTTCATGATTTGCATACACATCCTTCATTTTTAGAATCATGAATACATGTATGGATCCATTTGGCCTTGAGTTCCCAAATAGATAAACCAGAATTTTCAATCCTTGAAGGGAATATCATCACAGCCAGTGTACCCGGTCGACCGGGTCCTTCAGGATGTCGACTGGATGAACTAGCCATTAGAAATATGACCGTTGGATCCAGTTGACCCGAGCTTCAGGATGTCGATCGGGTGAACTAGCAGTTGGAAATTTTTCTGTTTAAAGCTCCAACTCATTTCACATCTAAATTGAGACTTTTGGGGTCGAGTTTTTTCGACTGTTTTGAAGTCTAAGGAAGGGGAATGAGCTGAGGATGTTAGAAGAGAAATTGAAATCCAAAAGGCTTGAAATACATAGTATTGACACAAAATGTCACTTTGCCTCTTCATATACTTTCAACATCAAGAAGCTACATGAAGCTGCATCCTACCACAAATAGGCAATGCTACTTCAAGCATCAAATCTTGTCAAAATCAAACAAGAATTGCAAGATTATTCAAAACAGCCAAAAGAAGAGTACACATAAAGTTTGGGACCATTTCGACAATATTTGACCTAACTTCACTCTTCCAGTAGTTGAACAAGAGATACCGGCGACGGCGACGCTGGAGACCTCGGTTAATAAAACAGAGCACACATTTGGCTTCAAAATGCCACTAGAAGGCTATACCTCAAATTCCAGGCCATTTCGACACCGTTTAGCCCAAAAAGCAAAAGCCACAGCAAAATCAGCTCTCAAAGTGGCGACAGCGTGGAAGACATTAAGTTTTCAATCAGAGCCTATGGAGGGTCTAAAAATATTTCCAAAAGGCTTTATGTCAAGTTTCAGGTCGAACCGACAACGTTTGACCGTATATCAACCATCAAGCAGCAAAATCAAGTCTCTTGGCGGTGAGAGCCACTGAGGCCATCACTCATCAAACAAAGCGCATGGGTGATTTCAAAATACTTCCAAAGGGCAACATGTCAAGTTTCAAGTCATTTCGACAACATTTGACCAGACTTTGACTCCCTGAAGCTAAATCAGGCATCCTGGCGGTGAAACTCCCTGGGACCATGATTTCCAAATCAGAGCTAATAGATCATCTTAAAATGACTCCAACAAGTTCCCTGTCTACTTTCAATTCAATCGGACATTGGTTGATCGTACATCAAAGTGCTGGATATTCCTCGCAACAAAATCAAGTCTACTGGCGACAATACCCCACACGGGTTCAAAACTCAAACAAAAACATGTGGTTGGTCTTATTTATTGCTCCGTGGGCTTCACCTCAAATTTCAGGTCATTCCGACATCATTTGACCTAGTTTCAGCTTCTGACGGTAAATCTGCAACTCTGCGTGACAAAGTCACCGACTTTCCTGGAAAATCAGAAACTTTGCTTTCTGATCAGCACGACTTCTCGTCAAGTTTTCAACTGGGAAATCAGGCCAATACATTTACAAAAATGCCAAGAAAAATATCAAAGAAGAAAGAAGCAGGAAAAAAAAAAGGCGAAAATCGGCGACAAAAAAATCCCCATGGTCGCCGGATTTCCGTCGAAAACCTGTTCTGGGTCCCTTTTCGCGTTTTGAGATGATTGGCCCTCCAAAATTCTAATTTTCGACACAAGAAATCCGTTGATCATGGGTTCGTCATCAGGCGCTTTGAAATCGCCAACCGCCCGATCAAGAAAGCACACTTTCTGCCCGATCGATTGAGAAATCGACAGGACAGATACTACCGGCTCACTGGTAACAATTAATGTATGAAGTTATATGATCATATGACTGCAATCGGCATGAAAATCCATCGGCGATCAAGGCTTCCTACGTCGCGGGTTGAATTTCAAAAGATGCGGTGCGGCCCGCAACTCTTTAAATGCTTTGGCGACCACTTAGTGCAATTAATGCCCCTTTATGACAAATTAATGTGGTCATTAACTCATTATTTTGGACGGCCCAATCAGAAGCCAAAAAATGGGAGTTACAAGTCAAGGGCAATCATTGCATTAAACCATGCAATTCGTCCCATCATGAAGCTTGAAGGCAATTAATAGACCATTATTCTCCAACGGCCAATCAAAAGCAAAGAAAAAGGAGTTAAAAAATACAAATTAAAAACTTGAAACTCCTCCCATCACGGAGCATTAATGCAATTAATGCATTTAAAGCTCATAAATTCCCCTCATGGCCACCAAAAGCCTATAAAAGGAGGCCATTTCCACCATTCCAAGGACTGAATCCACGGACACTGTGCAAATCCTAGAAAAAACTCTGCAACGTTGCTATGACGCTCCAACAACAACCTCTCCTCTGTTGAAGAAGTCTTGCACCGACCACCACTACAAGGTGACCAAAGTCCCTTGGAGGCCCTCCCCCAAGGCCTTCGCCCTCCATCTCCATAGCTTAGACATGGCTCTTCAGCTTGCCACTTAGAGTTTTATTGGATATAAGACCTCCTCTTGGTCTTTATCCTCTAAAAAATCTAAGGTTCAAGCCGAGCAAAGCAAATCAATAGCATCCTCTGTTCTCATCTGAATGATGATGGCGAAGTCCACACACGACTTGCGACCACCAATCTGAACAAGTTCCCACAATCTCCTGAGAAGTTAGATCCCCTTTTCTTGCTTTTCATTACTTTTTTAAAGAGACATAAAAATCACAACTCTTGTCTTTCCTTTTTTATAAGAATTGTAAATTGCCCTTCACGACAAACAAATGAAAAATTGCCTTTAACGTCATTCAAAACAAATCATGTCTCTTTTCTTAAATATATATGTAATGAAAACTAGAAAAAAGTTGATTTTCTTTTCTACTTGTGAAGATGGATTTACGGACCACCACTTGTCAATTCCAAGTAGAGTAGAAAATCTGGCATACCCGTGCACAAAAAGTTGATGTTCGCTCTGCCTCCGAGGGCAAAAGTGTTTGACCCTACGGACTCTCACATCCGCTGACCCGGGTAGTCCCACGAGCAAATAAGCGAGCCCTTCACATAGGCATATCTTTCCAAGTTAAGCTTTGGTTTCCATGTTTTTGAAATCCATACTTGTTCAAATCTTTGTAACTTTATTTTAGCATGATTTCTAGTATTGACTGAGTTGTTTTGCAAACATCCATGTCACAATCACATGTGTTTTAGCCTTTGAAATTTCATACAACTTTTTTATTTTGATAGGAATATCATTTCAAGTTGTTCGTCTTGACTCACATGTGATTAGTTCATCACTTCATGAATCATAATTTATGCGCTTAGACTTTTAAATGCATCAAGCATTCATTTAGGAGCATTAATTTTAGAATTGGTTGAAGTAAACACTCATACGCATTGAGCACTCACCTTAGCTACTTGTAAGTGTATGATTGAATTTTGTTTTAACTTTCATATCAGCCTATATTAGAGGCAAATGTAATGAGCTAAAACATTGTATCTCCTTGAGTGTACTCTAGACAAAATTTGAGAGATCAAATCTTTAGAGTTGTAAAGGTTGTTATTTAGCCTGGAAAAATAACATTGAATAGGTCGTTGTTGAGCCTTGAAAAACATCATTGTAAGAGATTATTGCTTAGCCTTAGAAAGCATTGTGTAAAGGTTATTGCTTAGCCTATTGAGAAGCATAGATAGTGAAAATTCGGTGGGGTGTAGGATCACAAGCCGAAAGTGAATGTAGGCATTTGGACCAAACCACTATACATGATTGTGTCGTGTTGATTATTGTGGTGATTACTCTTCCTATTTGCTTTCGCACAATTATTTTGTTCATCACAAGTGTCATTTTTTTAATGAAATAAAAAATTAGATTAATTGACATTATTTGTATAGCTCACCCTATTAGGGTTCAAATCCCAGACTTTCACTATCCATACTGCGGCTTCATAATGTCAATGCCTTGATTACTATCCCTGGCATGCATTTGAATTTGGTATCAAACCCATATAAGATGTGCGTCAAGTCAACTGGAATTATATATATTTCTTACTGGCATATCATTATAATTGTCTGAAAGTTTAAATTGTTAAAATAGCTTAATTTAGAGTGTATCATCCATTTGTAGACTTTATCAATGAGTGCTGATCAAACATCAAACATTGCTGTCCTAATGATGTGCTTGAACACTTAATCACATAGATTAGGTATATTTTCAGTCTCAAAATTCAAATGTTGGCGGATACTATACATATGTCAGCCGACATTAATTTGAAGCCGTAATCATTCAGGTTGAAAAAAAAAGGTGGGGTCAGGTAATTATTATTAACAATGCTTTAAAATAGAAATGGTCCTATTATGGGCCACAATGGTGACCAGAAGATCAAGGAGATCTGCTTTAATAGCTCCTAATAAATAAAATATTGAAAGTCAACACAACCTGGCCGTTCATGCAGTGGGCCCTTCCATGCATTAACTGTTAAGATGTCTTCTGACTTAAGAGACCAATTACAAGATATCTCTCCTGATTAGACATGATCTTATAGTTGTCATTTAGCAAAGACCCTAAGGAGATCCTATATCAGATAAATTAATAAAATAATGGAAGATTTTGATAATTTAAGATTGATCCACAGCTTTCAATCTTACTGTAGGCATTGCACAATTAACCTATGTCAAAAGATGAAACCTACCAAATGGTTGGTGATGACAATGGGTCGGGTTAAAAAGTCTACTTGCACCGAAAATTAGATCAACAACAACAACAAAAAAAAGGCCGAAACTAAAAAAGTCAGCCTATTGAAAGGACGTTGAAGAAACCCGACCAATCACCCCAAACAATGCAAAACTTAGCAAAGTTATGAGCACACTAGTTAATTTTAGGGGTTTTGACATATTAATTCCCCTTAAACTCAGATGTTCCAATTGGACCATAATTCAGATAATGACACCAGAGTCATTTGACTCTAGTCAACACTTTTTTCGAACTTTTTTGCTCCGAATCCCATGATATCATGACCATAATTCAGATAATGACACGACTCTGGTCAACACTTTTTTCGAACTTTTTTGCTCCGGTTCCCATGATATCATAGGAACAGTGAATGTCATAGAAATTGATAAATTCCATGATATCATGGCTTTGATGCAGCATCTTAGATAATTTTTTTCTCCAAATGATTTAACTTTAGAAGTGGTGATTAGATGTATATTTACTTTTCACAAAATGTCTGTTTTCATGTTCTATAAAAAAATGAATTTGTTTCTTATTTGCAAAAGATATATGATACACAAATGGATAAATCTCATGATATCATGGGATATGGTGCAAAAAAGCAAAAAGTAATGTTGACTAGAGTTCTAAATTTGGGTAATGAAATTGGGGAAATAGAGTTTAAAGTGAACTGGTATGTCAAAACCCCTTAATTAATTTTACGACAAAGCTAGGAACTGCTTGTGCAAATCTAAATTCTAAACCCCTCTCATTTTTACCTACCTATTGATTAATAAAATTTGAGGCCATAATCAATAAATCAATAGCTATCATCTTTCAACATCACCCGTATACAAATATTGTTTGTAGCAGTTTAAACTGCAAAGTGGGCCCGACAGGGAGATCTGCAGCCATTGTTCCACACCTACCATGTTATGACTATGACTATGCAGTTTCAGGTCTTTGACTGAGAACTGTAAACTGAATGCTGCCTGCTGTCACGAGAATCGCATGTTTTGAGTAGGAGGGAGAAGATCTTGTCAAGTCAATGGTGATTTACATGGCTTTTGTGTTTGTTTCAAAGAGGAGAGGCACCATCAGGACAAGCAGATGGAGATAGATTGAGCAACGTTGAAAATTGCAAGGTCTTCTGTTAAGGGGCTTGTTTGTGTAAAGCTACTGAAGAGGAAATGTGGGTTTGAAACAAATTTTCAAGGGTTGGTATTAGAAGATTTGAAATCTCTCATTTTCTGCAAAGATTTGTATTTGACTGCACAAAGAAATATGGTACGGACAGGAAATGGGAGATCTACTGATGAGAGCCTAAATGTATCACTTAGGCTCCTCAATGATCACTTTGTTACACCTTAGGATGATGTTATGTGGCCCTATTTGTGATATTTTCTTATTTGCCGGTGTTTTAGGTGAAGCGAGTGAAGTTTGAGCTAATTGGAGGTAGATGGCCCTAATACAAAATAAATTGGATAATTCTGCTTTCTGGCGTCCGGAGGTCGGCTCTACTGTCTTTTGGCGTCCGGATGCCATCTACTTACAAGGAAACTTCCTTGCGTACACACGCCATAGGGTGCGAAAAATGTTCTAGTTTCTATGTAGCCTAATGTTATGTTGTTTGGCACGGCATATTTTCCTCGTTGAAAAGGAAAAAGAGATCAATTGATTTTCTTCGAAAGAGAGGAATTTCAATTCTTTTGGAAGGGAAAGAAATATGAAATTCCTCTCGATTATGAAAACTAAAGCCACAAAAGTGTTGAATCTTCTCCCTGCACAAACAAATGGTAAGTGTTCGAGAGAAGCAAGAATTTCAGCTTCATGGTGGGAGTTTTCTCAACATAATGAGACCGATCATGACAGGTTTCTAGCTAGGCCCATTTAAGTCAATATTAAACAGAAGTAAATGAGACAAATCATGACAGGTTTCTACCTAGGCCTATCTAAGTCAATATTAAACAGACGTAGCAAACCAATGCCCAGAACATGTAGTAATTATCACATAGGTTCCTCCAGCTCGAAGAAGAAGAATAGCTAAAATCCATCCCCAATGCAGGCTGGACTTGGAAGGGTCCATGTGCCAGCGTTTGGGATAGCTTTGGCCTGTATAGAAATCGAATTTGGGACAGGCATTTTCGGAATTAGGCCCAGACTTGGGCCTAGATTTGAAACCCACCGGGTCAAACTTGCGCTAGGCTCGGGTTTTAGGTACCATAAGGGGTCCCCAAATCACTACGTCGAAACAGCCAAAAAACCACAATCATAGACTGTCGTTTTTTTTAAAAAAAAACAGCTATAGCTGTCGTTTTTTGTATCTCGGTTTGGAGTGTAGCTTTTGGAAAACGACAGTCCTCGAATGTGATTTTTATTTTGAAAAACCCACAGCCCCGCACTGTGGAAAATTTAACTTCTAATACGACATTCATAGTCTGTCGTTTTTTACACTGAAGTTGTGTGTTTTTTTTGAGAAAAAACGACAGTCAACGACTGTGGTTTTTTCTATTATTCCTGAAAAAAAATAATATTTCAAATATTAAACCTATTATAACAATCCATTTAAGCAATTCAAACAACCATATCCATCAACCATCTAAATCTCAAACATCCATATATTAGCCATCCAAACAATACCCAAATAACAATATAATTTCATTAATCAAAAGCATATGCAGTCATATAATATCCAAGTATCAACCAAAAAAATAAGCCAACAATATCCATCATCCAACATTTACTCAGACTTATATCCTCAAAACATTTACCAAAAAGTATAAATAGAAAACTAATAAAGTATGGTCCTAATTATAGGCCAATCAAGCACATCTCCTAGTATGACATCTCCTAACTTCCGTTTCCTGTCGAACAAGTCAACAATCCCATCAACAATCTCATCTAACACAATCATGTAGAAACCTGCCTCCGGTGACTCCGTACCCTGTAATCTTCCATAAGCAATTATGTTTTTCTTTGTCATGTGCTGCAACTTACACAAAGATGGGCCTCTTTTGTGTGGTATTGTTTGGTCCAAGTGTGCAGCTAGACTCTGGGAACTTTGGCTCCCCTACATACATCATTAGGAACACATTAATTTTTATTATATCAATGTAGACATTTCATTACATTTAAGAAGGAATCTATTATATATTAATACCTGAGAGGAGCTTCCACGTTCGGTAGAAGGCCGCATTTGTGTATTTGCTTGAGATAGGGACGCAAACATCCCCTCCATTTCATTCCTTAGATCCCTAGACTCCACTTCCAGTAGTCGTCTCAGCATCTTAAAGATCTGGATCAAGGATCAAACAATTTTAAAGAAATTGTGTTTGGCATACTGCTGGGTGGGTTACCCTACACATACTGTACGACTGACTCAATCTAGCAAAGAAAAAAAAAGTTTGAACGTAGTGCAACATGGTTTTCTTTTCTTTTCTGTTTGCTTTTAAACCTCACAGGACCGGCAAATTTAACTTACCAGCTTAAGTTCATGTTAGATCAGCGATGAAACTGTTGGGTTACGTTTATACATATTACTAAACTAGATCTGCATGTAAAGATTTTGCTAAATTAATTTTATATGTGGAAAGTTGAACTAACTACCTAAATCACAAAAGAGATGACCATGAGGATTGTTAATATGGAAAATGGAATTCTGGATTGAATGACCAGGATTGACATATTTGAGTGGCAACCAAGATCATTCTGTGATAGCTTGATTGGACTTGTACACATGTCATGCTTACATTTGTCCACATTGGAGCACTCAACCTTTAGAAGACCATCAATTAATTAAGAGAGATAAAGAGGTTGTATATAATGCAATCTAGAATGATGTTCCAAATCTAACTGCAAAGAGGTGCTATATAACGCTCAAAATGTTCAGTTTGGATGAGGTCAATTTTGATAGTTTTTGTTCATTGGCATCTCATCAGCTCTTGAAGGAAGGATCCAAGGTGTGGGTGCCTACATGATAGTATTGATTTGGGTGAAAAAAAAAATTTTGGGAGAGTATAACCCACCTAATTTAATACCCACCGCATGCATGAAACAAAGTCATTGCAACAATACATCACAGCAAAAAAACTACTTTCCCAAAGAAAAAGGGAAAAAAATAAGGGAAATGAGAACACCCAAAAACAATTCTCATCAACAAACTCTTCCAAAAATCGAATTGAAAGAAAAGAGAGGAAAAAAGAAACCAAACCCAGTTTGCCCAACTCATCAACTAGCAAGGAGATGTTGAATTCCTAATTAGAATCAATTAGAACACTAACCTTCCTTTCCAGAAGAGAAACAAAAAGGGTTATCAGAAAAAAAAAAAAAAAAGAGAAGCTAAAAATAAAATCCAACTTACCTTCCACCAAGCTTTCAACAGCGTTTGCTCTGGATTGAAGAAAGGGGAGAGCTGAAAGACCCATAAGCAAAATGGGTCTCCTTTCCATGAAATTGCTATCAGTTTGATTCTCACAATACATGTATATGTATATGTGTGTGTAGAGTATAATAGTTAATCATTACATGGCTTACATCTTTTGAAAGAATGCGTTCTATATCAAAGTTCAATTCAGGGTTGACAGTGGCTAGCTTCATGGAGAGAAACTGCGAAAAGTAATGGAAGTAACTTAGAAAGAACAACAGTTTCTGTAGAACATAACTTAGAAAGAAGAACAGTTTTCATTCAACGCAAAATTTAATTGCACTGAACATTCAGTTACATCAGTAGCTTTGTTTGTGTTCCTGACTAACTGGAATCAGGAAGGTTTGTCATTGTTCCCTTTAAAATAAGGCTCTCTTGCCAATCAACTCAATTGTGTAGAGGCAAGATGTTGAAGTACTATGTCAGTAATTTATTAAGGTCCATTTGGAAGCACCTCAATCACAGGAGACTTGCATCTTATGAACACCAACACTGTAATTACAGACAACAATAAGTGGGATAGCATAATTCTGCTTCCTCCAGATCAAACCATTATCACTGATGTTTGCTATATGATTTGGGCTTGAAAGCCTGGAAAAGTGTACCCCACCTTTGGCAATTTCTGCACTTTTCATCGAAAGCAGAAAGGATCCATGCCACTAAAATATTTTACAGGGAGGTGCTCATTACAACAATGAGGTCGTAGGTTCGAGTCATGTTACCACAGGGATAAAAAAGGAAGTGATATAAGCTACATCACCTAAAGGCTCGATGTTGTAAACCTTCTTTCACTAACATAATAATCAAAATAGCAGATTCTTTGGAATGTGAGTAGAAGTAGAACACACCTCAACTTGCCGTTGCAGTGATTGGACATAATTGATAATCTCATCAAGCATTACTGCCTTGCCTGTAATCTATAATAGTAAAATAAAACCTTGTAAACTAGATCATGAAAGGGAAGGAATGCTTAAAAAGGAGAACTTATCATAAGCCAGTGCTAAATAACTACCTTACTGCATCCTGGGACAAGATCTTGTAGAAACTTCATTCGCTCACTAATCTTTTCTCTTCTCACCTAAATTAAAAAAAAAAAAAAAAGCATTCAAAATCATGGAAGAAACAAAATATTAGAATGAAATTGCACATAAACTAAGCTTTCTGAGATGCATGTGGGTCCCTTGGTGATCCAAAGAGTTCATAGAATGTGTTGTTGGATGGTTTTAATTTCCTTTCATTAAATCTCAACCAATTGCTGCAATTTTCCATTTGCAAGCCACCATCAAATACGTAAGATCATCCTCTCAATCAAGCACCAAAAGATACCTCTAAACAATTTGAAGGCTCAGGAACTTACTCTTTCTGCAAGGCTATGGTTGTTGGTGGCCTGGCCTCGCCTGGCCCTGACATGAATGTAACCATCTTTTGAAGAATCTGAGTTTTGAGAGAGGTCCTTGGCCTGTTTAGCGGTCACCTTTCGAGCACTTGCAACTGAGCTCTGTTCGCTCTTATGTTTCTTGTCATCTTTCTCTTTCAAACCTTCCATGCTAGCACGTGAAATATCCTTCTGTTCCACCACATTAACACCCTGCCATAGCAAACAAATCTAAATTATTAACTGTTGCACAATTAAAAAAATATCAGCATCTTGTAGACCAGAAACTTCTTGTCAATATTATATTAAAATGGGCAGTGCACTGTCTTTCCATATATTGAAAAACAAAACATTTAAATAACGTCATATTGGTGGCCATCTAACCATGAAGGAAGAAATAAAGCTAAAGCTAACTTACAGTGGTCACCCCTCCTGTATTGCAATATTAAAATATTCAGCTCAAAGCTCAATATTGTAATGTTGCAAAATAGGTGGAAACCTTCAATAATTGGCAGTTTGGCTTAGTATATTTGATATAAGCTAAGAAATGTAAATGCATTGGACCCAATCAAGGGTAGATTACCTGAGTGCTATCAAATTGAGAACGGGAATCAACTGTGGAACCCTCGGGCTTCATTTTCCTTTTCTTTGCATTAATCGATTGTCCTGGAATCTCATCCTTTGAAATGGGGAGGCTCTCCTCTTGATTGGGTGCTTCATGATTAGCCTCCTTGCATCCTCCAAGTGGAGCCATAGTATCAGCATAACTACCACTTTCAAGGCATTGAAAAATATTAAAGAAGCTTGATCCTGCACAATACATAATCATATCTGCAATATACGATTAACAAAATGAAGTAGTGCACTGATACTTATGTACAATCCTGGGTTCATTGTTTCATATATTATTTCCGTTTTCCTGCTTTTCAATAATAAAATGTTAGAAAAGAATGTACAAAGTGAATATTTTCATTTATTAGAGATGTTCTAAATAAGAAAATAATACTGTTAAATGGATATTAGTATGAAAAAGTATTATGTTATGGGCAGGATGCTCATACCTTATGAAAGAAGGATTGTGCACATCCATAAATAGCAGTTGAACCCATCTTTGGCTTTAGTTGTTGAATGGGAACCATGCTTAGGTGAGAATAGAGGAGAGGTTTTTAAAAAATGAATCAATCTAAGGCAATCGAAACATCTGTATTCCAAATTAACATTCACATGAACGTGTCTTAACTACAGTATCATATTTCCATGACTGGTTCCTCTCTCTGTCATTGGTGTTCTCACACCCAACAAACAAACTTCCACACCAAACCATTCAACAACCCCCAACACCCATTTCTCCTTAAAAACCAACCTCTGGCCTCATTTTTTTTCTCAACAAGCTCACCCAAAGATATCATCTTGACATCTTTAGGTGTGTGGAGGCTCTCTCTTAAGCAATCAAAACTTGTGTGGTATAGAATACTCCTACTCAGAAGAAGAAATCCTTAGAAAAGAAGTCTTTTCCAATCCCAGTATCATTGAGGGAGAAGATCCACATCCTTGTTCATTGTTCTCTTCAAAAGGCTATACAGCTTAGAGAAATTTGTTAGTGTCTGAGTGACTTCAATTCCTTCCTTCTTAATCCCATTATAATCCAAGGAATTACAACCCACATTTTTTTGTTCATTGTTTCTTGTCAAAACCAGTTCCTGACCCTGTTTTTATCTTGGAACTTTTGAAAGGATTGGGAATTGGTTTCTTTTCAATTATCTGAAGAAATCTGTTTCTTGTGCTCCACAATCATCATGGCTACATCCTTTAGGCCCATCTTTCTCAGTTCCTCTCCTCCTCTGCTCAGTCCTGCTCAAATTACACCTTTTCTAGCAACATAAATTTCACTTCCTGCAACTCTCTACCCCAGCTGAATGCCCATCTCCATTGAAAATCAAAGGGGCAGGTCTGGACCTAACTCAGAAGTTGGCTCCATTTTAACTAAATTCCAGATTCAAAATTCATAATATGCTCTCTATAATTTCATTGGCTTCACAAATGTATAAAACTTTTGGCTCATTTAAAAAAAATATACAGAGAGATTTAAATATTTCAAAAAAGTATAAAAACATTCCGCAATTCTTTCGATCATCAATGAAGTCTCCTCCATGAAAATTTTAAAAAAGGTACAATGTATTAAAAAAAAAAGGCCTTACGATTCTATAGAGATTCCAAGGAACCTTGTTGTATTGAAAAGAACACATGTTAAACTTTTATGGACTCAAAAGGTACAACGCATACTTCACTAAAACCAACCTGAAACATGTGAAAGGTTCGAGACACCATAGAGGAATTATTTGAGTGATAATTGAGATTATGGGCTAAATCCTGATCGATCCTGATAACACCACTGCTACAAATATCTTCGATTATTCCTTGAAAAGCCACTAACTTGAAGATATAATCTCCATTTGGCTAAAAGATGATATTTGTGACAACAGAAGGAGTCCGGGATCAATCCTGTAAAGAAAGGGCGCTACTGGGCATACAAAGGGTGGGCCTAACAAAGGAGTTTGATCTAGCCAAATTGGGTGCCATACACAGAATAAATTAGATGCTAAGCTAATGATAATATTATTCAAATATGATTTGTCAAATGTCAATTGTAGAACTCTTAATCTCATCTATATTCTTCCAAAACTTTTTGTTGACAAAATCACTCCAAACAATGTAAAGACCCTTACCTTTTACCAATCAATTACTTTCCCCTCCTCTACCCAAATAAAGCCAAGTTGGTAGGTCCAATCAGCAACACACATTCACAACTATAGTTATAAAAAAGTAAAAGAAAGTGAATACCTGAGATGTTTGTCCAAGCTGGGAGGAGACAAAAGGGTAACAGAGACAAAAGGCAAAATAGAAGATTGCAAACCTGAAGAGGAGAAAAATAAAATTAATAAAAATAGCCAATATTCATTCTAAAGACACTATTGGCAAGCAAATCATCATCATAAGCTTAATGCCACAAATTCAGTTTCACTTACTGGAGTGTCAAATTGATTGCCACCACCTTAAATGAGGCTGAAACTATATCTGAGGTGGAGTCCCACGGATTCAACAAGCTTCAAGAGAACAAAAAAGCATACAAAACCAGATTGACTGTTCTTTCCAAAATATAGAAACAGTCGTTTTATATAGAGATGCAAAAAAATTCAACGTTTTGTATTAAAGATTCAAACTTTCAAAGAGTAGAAACGGTTTGAAAACCAAACCCCAAAACATCTTTTCATATCCAGTGCACAGTTACATCTCAATTTAATGATTCTTTCTTAAAACCTCCCTAGGTTAAGGACAATATATATATATATATATATATATATATATATAAACAACACTCTCAACTCTGAAACTTAATTTTTTTTTTTTTTTGTTAGAAAAAAAACCCTGCTTCAAGTTTTATCAACTTGTATTAAAATGGTATTCAAAGTGGTTCCAAAAGATTGTTACACTTTAGAAAATTTGAAGGTGTAATTGAGAATCAGGAAGGCTTGGACATACAAACTATGCTAAGGAATAAATATGTAAAAATAAATTCTACTTTGAGGAGTTTTTTCAGAATCTTATTTTTTCTGAATACATGAACTTGGGTATTAAAACCACTGAAAATGTAAGTGCAAAGAGTAGTTTTTTTTTCTTAAAGGCAATTGTAATTGAATTAACAAGAAAGGAAGGAATAGAAGCTAAAAGCCCCAATAAGAAGAGCCACCAAGGCACCTATGCAAGTAAGTAGTAGCTAGAAAAAACAGGGGAATGAGAGATACCCCACTATTAAGAGTAGTTTGCATAAATGTTTCTATAAACAGTTTCAAAGTGAATGGAGTTCTTTTTAGAATTTTTTAAAGTAAGGGCGTTTCTCCAATTGATTCATGGCATTTTTTGAAAAATAAAAGATGCATCAACAATCCGAAGCTACCTAATTTTAGAACCCACTAGGAGTCATCTATTGTGACAGTCCATACTGTGATCGGAGTGTTGAGATCAGATTTTCTTTTAAAAAAAAAGGTGAGAAAGTAAGATGCATATCCATCGATAGAATCAGAGAAAGCAAAGAATTGATTTAATTAGCAACGAAGTCCAAAAAATTTATAGAAATCTCTTCTCATACAAAAAAAGAGCTGTAAGATTCTCACCGATTAACAAAAGAAGAGGATAAGGAATAAGAAAAGATCAGAGATCTGAATATCCAGGAACAGTGCAAGAAAGCAAGATGCTGATAATAAAAGGATGCAATCTATTTTAAAAGTCTATACAAAAATATACCCTTCTATTTCAAATGAATCAGAGAAAGTAAAGAATCTAAAAGCAATTCACCACGAATTTATTCCATGATAAAAGAGATAACACAGTAACCAACAAAAATCAAACAAGTCACAAATGGTTTTGAAAGCATAGAGGCAGAGATTAAAAGTGGGAAAAGAGGAAATATGTGAAAAAAGTTCAGCCACGACCGAGCATAGAGCATAGCGCACCTTCAGCCACGGCAGCTATTGAATGATAGAAGGAATAAAAGCAATGGAGCCAAGCCATGGTTTGTTCAAGTGAAGCTCTGGTCTAGAAACTGAGATGAAAGAAAACCCAACAACAGCTGCCGGGAAGATGAGGACCTGAGGTACACTAGCCGCCGGCCGAGCAGAGAGAGGGTTGGAGTCTGAGACGAGCAAAGAGGAGAGACGAGCACAGATAAGAATATTCACAAAGGGTACTAGCGTGTCATACATATTCTATGAGGAAAAAAAATGGTTTTCCAAGTGTTATGTGTAAACATTTTCATTTCTTTTGAAGGCATATGCATTTTCTGTGAATTTTACAGGAATCAGATTCAAAGTCAACAGGTAAAAAACCATTTACTGCCATCTTACACAGGAAGTAGAAACAGCAAAGAAAATGTTGGCGAACAAACTCTATAGAACTGAAACTGCAGAATATGAAGTCTAAAGTTCTTACTTTCCAAGTAAAATGGAAGAACATTTCCGCGGAAAATGTCAGGCATAAACATTCAGAAAACAAGGAAAATAAGAAAAGCAAAATCAAACGAGGAAAAAAATGCTAAAATGCAGCAATCAACGACATTCCATGAAATTGCAGATCGAATCTATCAAAAAAGCAATTACATTCATCCAAAAAAAATCACTGCATTGTATCATATCCATTCCAAAAGGCCAAAACGCATGCATCTGAACCGATCTGCATCCAATCAAAAGTTCCAACACCAAAATCACTACAAAATCACAAAATCACTCGCTCAAACACAGATCAGACAGAGAAAACAAACGAAAACGAGCAAAACAAATGCAAAGCGGGGGAGCGACATTGCAGAGACAGTCAGAAACCCTACAGCGACATTTTCAAGGGAGAAACGTGGATTCAAAGATCGGAAGAGGAAATCAAACATCAAAAGCAGAGATAGAGCCAGATCGAAAAGAAATCAACAAATATATGGTAGGAAATGCAGGAGAAGGATCGATTGGAAATCTAAAGACCTTTCAGCGATGGAGACAATTCGATTCAACGAGTTTCCCAGAGAGAGATGCGATCGGCTCTCTCTCGCTCTCTCACTCTCTCTCGCTCGGTCACTTGCTCTTGTTTGGTTGCAGTTCTGCTGCTGGAGAGCGAATGAGGTTTCCAGAAAAAAAAAAAAAAAAAAAAAAAAACCTAAAACCGTAAAAAGAGCAGAGGGCGGAGGGCGGAGGGCGGGAGGGAAAGAAGGGAGTGGGCGGGAGAGGAATAGCGCGGGTACAGATTTAGGATTATTTTTTTAAAAAACAACCACAGAGATTAGCTGTGGTTTTCGAAAATAGGAGTGTCAAAAAATGTCACAGTTCAAATCAATGGTTTTGTTGCGTTTTTTGTGTCGCTGTTGGCTGGTTTTGACGTAGTGAATTTTGAGTTACTTGTATACTTTGTAGATATATAAATATATATGTAGATGAGAAACACGAGAATAGACTTTCGATCATTTTAGGTATGAAATCTAAATACATGGATGAAAAACACGTGGCACCTAGGGATGTAAATGGGTACTTGATTCTCCGATTATCCAATGGTTTCGACCTGTTAAAAATCGGGTCTGATTCTTATTTAGGTACTGATAAATAAATGGATATGGGTCCGGCCGGTTCCACTTTGGTTCAGACCTATGAACCCGAGACTCGACATATTACTTCAATTTTCGAAAATCTCTCATAAAAACCATCACTATAAGAAATTTAGGCTGTTGTGACGAAATTTGATGACGAAATTTTTTTTTGCCTTAAAAGAACACTCAAAGAGGACGAAATATAAATTTTGTCGTTTGTTTTCATTTTTTTCAAAAGTATAGGAGACGAAAACAAAATTTTGTCTACAAAAATATGGCGCCAACTTGTTTTGTGTTGGCGCCAATTTTTTTAGCTCATTAGAGACGAAATTTGTTGTCACAAAATATTTTTTTTTTTGCGACGAACGTAATTCGTCACCAATAAGGATAAGTTATGGAAGACGAACATATTTCGTCACCAAAATAAGGCGCTAATTTCATTTTCTTTGGCGCTGATTATTTTATCTCATTGGAGACGAACATTTTTGTCACAAAATATAATTTGTTTTTGTGACGAACTTAATTCGTCACTAATAAGGATAAGTTATGGAAAACGAAAATATTTCGTCACCAAAATAAGGCGCCAATTTCATTTGCGGGCGCGAATTATTTTAGCTCATTAGAGACGAAAATTTTTATCACAAAATATAATTTGTTTTTGCGACGAACGTAATTCGTCACTAATAAGGATAAGTTATGGAAGACGAAAATATTTCGGCAAACAAAATAAGGCGCCAATTTCATTCGCACTTGAGTCTATTCCTCTCTTACAAGTAGCCTTTAAAATGACTAAAATGCCCCCCCTAACGTCCATCCCTCCCCCCCCTCCCCCCAATCCAACGCCCCTTTTTCAAAACCCATTTCCCCCTTTGTCCCTCCATCTATCCCGGTCTCTCATTTCCAAAACCATTTTCCCTCTTTTCCAAAACCCTTTTCCAGAAGAGGAGAGAAGAACTATTTTCCCCATTTTCCAAAACCCTTTTCCAACATCTCCCACCCATCGTCTCAGGTAGCAGCCCCATGGCCCATTGGCCCACATCAATCATCATCACCCTCTATCAACACACGCAGTGCAGACCCATCCCTGATCAGTGATCCCTCTCATCTCTACTTCTCTCAGTCTCTCTCGCATATAACTCCCAGACGCAGCCACCATCACCAATCACCATCATCTGTGCCAATCATCCTCCATCCAGGAGTTCGCCACCGCTAGGTACACCTACCTCTCTCAGTCTCTGCTACTGTGAAAACTTGATCCGGGCGGTAATCTTAACCACGGGGCGTAGCGTGTCAACCACGGGCTTCAAACGGTGAGTCTCCGTGAGCCCGCATCAGAAATATCCAAGTCCCGACCTTGAGCTTATAAGTCAAACCCCGTATTAATTTAGCATGAGGCTTTTTAAAACCGTGCGTCCCCGAAAATCGTAAGAACTCCGAAGTTAAGCGTGCTCGGGAGGGAACAGTACTAGGATGAGTGACCTCTCGGGAAGTCCTCGCGCGTGCACGTGGGCCGAAGCGGATAATTTCATACTGAGTTGGGCGGGGCTATGACAGTTGGTATTAGAGCCGATGACGACTCTATTTCTAGTGGGGGAGAATGTGAGATCTTGGTCCGGGCAGTACCCTTAACCACGGGGCGTAGCGTGTCAACCACGGGCTTCAAACGGCGAGTCTTCGTTAGCCCGCATCGGAAATATCCAAGTCCTCACCATGGGCTTATAAGTCAAACCCCGTATTAACTTAGCATGAGGCTTTTTAAAATCGTGTGGCCCCGGAAATCGTAAGAGCTCCGAAGTTAAGCGTGCTCGGGCGAGAGCAGTACTAGGATGGGCGACCTCCTGAGAAGTCCTCGCGCGTGCATCTGGGCCAAAGCGGACAATTTCATGCTGGGTTGGGCGAGGCTATGACAGTTGGTATCAAAGTCGATGACGACTCTATTTTTAGTGGGGGAGAATGTGAGATCTTGGTCCGGGCGGTACCCTTAACCACGGGGCTTAGCGTGTCAACCAAGAGCTTCAAACGATGAGTCTCTGTTAGCCACATCGGAAATGTCCAAGTCTTGACCATGGGCTTATAAGTCAAATCTCGTATTAACTTAGCATAAGGACTACTAAAATCGTGTGGCTTCGAAAATCGTAAGAATTTTGAAGTTAAGCGTGCTCAGGCGGGAGCAGTACTAGGATGGGTGACCTCCTAGGAAGTTCTTGAATTGGGCGGACACGACAAAATTTTTTCGTCTTTATTTCTTATATTTCTGACAAAGTATTTTTGTCTCTAATTTCTTCCTTTAATGACAAAATATTTTGTCACTAATTACTTACAAGTATGTTTCCAATAAAGTGTATTGGAGACGAAAAAAAAATTACTTGCAAGTATGTTTTCAACAGAGTGTATTGGAGACAAAAGAAATCGTCACAAATTTATCTTTTTCAATGACGAATTTTTTTTCGTCTCCAATACCTTTTAGCGACAAGGCTTTGGCAACGAAACGGGTGACGAAAGTTTTTCGTCTCAATTAGTTTAGGTGACAAAATATGTACATTTTGGGACAAATTTGTGTCGTCCTTAAACCCCAAATTTCTTGTAGTGCATGTTTTCTAATATCATTCTCTACCTAAACCCGGACCCGGATCCAGACTCATCTCATATATGGCTCTAGTTCAAATTTCGGAGCCAAGAAACCGGTTCTAAAACAGTTCCGGGTTCATATTCGATTCTACCTTCTCCTTAACGGTTCAGGTTCCGGGTCCAACATGGACCCGAACCGGAATCGACCCATTTACAACCCCAGTGGCACCCCAATGGCAGGGGTGTCTCATCTCACATAGGTATCGATTGTCTCAAAAATTATGTACCACTCAACCATCTAGCAAAAAAAAAAATGAAGAATAATAATATAGACATGAGGATAAGAGGTTGCTCAGTTGGTTAGCAATTTTGTCTCCCTTGTCTCCCACTCATGCATCTATATCCCAAGGGGTTCATTCAATCTCTGGTATGGTGCTCTCTTCCCTGTGCGTACTACTCTCTTCCCACACGCTCGCGCTCTTGTTCTGGAGCCCCGGATGCCTTGACTAGGGTAATAGAAAACCTAAAGAAATGCCACACACACACACACACACAAAAAGAGTCTAAACACAGAAGAAATAACTCTTCTTGGAAAATTTGACTCCGCCCTGAAGAAATAATCTAATAGAATCTTTTTGTGCATGTACATTTCTTTCAGAGCACACCTTTAAGCAACATTTTCATGGAAAGCGAACTGTTTTTCCTTTTTTTTTTTTTTTTTTTGTTAGAAGTGCTAATATCCAATGTTTGGTGAAAGACGTTTTTATAGAAAATTCAATTGAAAACCTGTTATATTTCTCTTTAAGCCTTGTTTTCATGGCTTTTTTGGTCATTGATGGATGTGATCTCCCATTTGAAAGATCAATGGCCCATGGATGATGAGATTGTGATGGATTAAAGGGTTTTTATGTGTTGTGATGATTTTGGATGGATTTGAGACGGAATTGAAGGAATTGGATGAAATTGACAAGTTGAAGAGACCTGGAATTCATGTGTTGTATTTTTGTTTGCCTTCTTTTTAATATAATGTTTCAGTTACCGTTAAAAAAATATGTTATCTTTGAAGATTTTACAATCCAATGGACTATGGGTCGCAAAATCTAACCAAACTCACTAACCGAACCCAAACCCGACCCGCATTTGACTTGCATATATCAAACTGCAATATATACAGGTGGGTCATGGGTTAGAAGAACTCTAAAGCTGTTCGGGTTACGGTCAGCCCGCCTAACCCATTTAAATGGGTTAGTTTAGAGTCAACCCTCATACATAAACCCATTTAAGTAATTTTCTATTTTAATATTTTCACATTTAGAATAATTTATTTTTTTATGAAATAAGACAAGCTTGCGTTGGTCTTTTTGTGGCCTAAAATTTAACTCAAATATATGCTTTATCTTTTAAGTGGATTGAGTTTGGGCCACACGTCTACATTTTGGGTCGGGTTAAATAGTTACCCACATAGAATGGGGATTATACAGGTCAGGTCAGGTTGACCCGCAATGGGTGCAAGTTGAAGTTCCTCGACTTGTTTTAGAAATGGATCATAAACTGGTTGAACTTAATTCAACCCAGTACATATACCTTATCAACCCAAACCCTTGGCCACATCTTGGTAGGACTTGGGATTTCTTTCATAGAAAATGTGCTCTCTCTCTATGCTCTCCTTCAAAAAGTTGAAGAGATTCCAGGCTCGCTAGCAATTGTGTTTATAATTAATTCTCTTTTTTACTATATGTTTCTTTTGACAAGGGAGGGCGTCCGGGGGACCGGTTAAATTTCTTGTGGCTCCGGTGTGATAGCCTAGTTTGAAACCCTCAACTTTTGGATGCAAACCGTGGTCCTAAGCCAACTGAACTGGCCATCAAGATTCTCCTTGTTATATATTTTCAAATTCGCTATTAGTTCAAGTCGTCTAGAGTTGGATTTGTTTCCAGAGCCCAGTTTTGGTGGGCCA
The DNA here is from genome assembly GCA_038049695.1 of Cinnamomum chago. Lineage (NCBI taxonomy): Eukaryota > Viridiplantae > Streptophyta > Magnoliopsida > Laurales > Lauraceae > Cinnamomum > Cinnamomum chago. The sequence continues at coordinate 18,536,654 of CP142462.1, read as the reverse complement.
CGGCTTATTTGTGTCATGAGCTTAATATTAGTGGACCATATGGTCTTATTACACTTTGGGTTTGGATTTGGTGAGCTCCGGTTTGTAAAATGCTATCCTTGGACCTTGTCAAATAAAGTCATTTGTTTCACCCAAAAATTACCTTGGGATATTCACATAAGTCACACTGGTTTAAATATTAAGCACAAAATAACAGGGCACGTTAGCTGGGTAGTGCCAATTGTAGTCAGCTAAAGGTGAGTGGGTCATGTGGGCTAGGGCCCATGTCCCATTAAATGGTAGGCTAATTACTAGTACGACCAATTGGGTTGGGCTAGATTGAGTTAAATGGTGGCCCATTCCCCTTTGGTTCATCAAAGCCAGGGCCTTTGACCCATTCAGTAAAGATATGCCTATAGTATAAACCCCATCATATCAAGAGTAAAGACTCTTTGGACATCCAAAAGTATGGTGGGCCCACATAACTGGCCTAATGGGCCAAAAGCATATGATTAAGACCCGGAGTTCCTAATCAACCCTTGTCAAGTGTTGCCATCAAACGAAGGCCATTAATTGGATGGATAGGTATCTTTGATCAGTATCAGGCCCCTATTGGCCGGGCAAACTATTATATTTTATTTTTGGTAAAAAAAAGAGATTCATTCGTTAGAATAAAAGGAACAAACCAACATAAAGAACCAAAACCACGAACGAGAACAAGAACCATAACACAAAAGGAACAACACCAAATCTACCAAGTTAGAGTGTGATAACGAACTCTCACCAAAATATATATGAGCCACCTTGTCAAGTATTCTAGGGATGAAAGCAAAGACAATTGATTCGGATTCCAAAGAAAGACTTAGAATGTCTAAAACAATAGCATTGATAGTTCAGTCACTAGAACAAGAGACTAACCACTCAACTGAATTTCCATCTATCAACTTCGAAAGCTAGCACTGCACCAGACCGGCTGCAGCAGCCGGAACCCACCATCCTCCCCATTCCCCTTCTGACTACCATACAACACCTTTGCCCGGCAGCTAACGTACACATGTGAATGCCCGGGAAAAACCACCCCGAACTGCCACTTCAACTCTCCCTCCACCTTAACATCGATGGTGACGTACCCCGCAGCCTGCTCTAGGGAGAGAACCTGTGCCAGGTACGGCGTGACGGGCACCTCGACGCCGTAGAGGAGGGGAGACCAGAGGCAGCTTTCATGTTGGCCGAGGAAGGCGGGAGGGAGGAGGGTGGGGAGGGTGATCTGCTGGCTTTGGTACGAGGCGTAGACGCGTAGACTGGAGTAGGAGAGGCAGAAGCGGGAGGAGGGATTGTGGGCGGAGAGAGAGAGGTGGAGGGTGGTAGTGAGGGTGGCGGGGGAGGTCTGGTTGAATTGGTAGATTGTGATGTCTTGGAGGGAGAAAGAGAGGTTGGTGGGGCGGAGGGTGAACTTGATGAGAGGGACTGCTATGGAGATTGCTAAGATAATGGCAATTATGGTGATGATGATTATACGTTTGCGTTTATTGTGGCATGGATTGTGCTTTTCACAGTACCCCATGAGAGAGAGAGAGAGAGAGAGAGAGAGAGAGAGAGAGAGAGAGAGAGAGATGAGGAAGATGAGGGTTGAGGGTGAAGATGTTGCAAATGTAGAGAACATTAATATAAGACATGATCCGAGTCACCGGAGCAAGAAAGTCTAAGTAGTAACCATTATATTTTGGACATGTGTGTACATTTATTTCTAATAACTATTAATAATAATCATTTTTATTAGAATCTGTTCCAATAGATTTCAATGTCCCTAGCATCATTTTTAGGGTAACACGCGAAGGGAATATGCCTCTACATAAGGGAAGACCATCTATATACATGGGAAAGGAGTTTGCACATATGGGAAGAAAGTCCACACAAGTGGAAAGGAAGCTCACAAGTGCGGGAAGAGACGGTTTATACATGATTCAAATATTGAGTGCTTAGGTGAGAATTGCTGCTGTTTACCACAAGTAATAAGAAAAAAAAAAACACCTTAAATTACTTTTCTTTCACCGGAGTTTATAACTAAACTTTTTGCTGTTGGAAATTCAAAGATAGTGGATGTAATGGTTGTCGTCTTCGTCTGGGATTTCTATACGTTCTATTCTTTTGTTGGAATTCAAAATTCCCATCACCTTAAACGTCAATAGTAGCATTTGAAATTTTTAGAATTCTTACCAATATTTGACTTGAAAAACAATTTCAATCTCCACTCTCAACCATTTTCTTGCAATTGCAACTTTGTGTTGAAGTTCAAACTTTGAAGGCCGTTTTTTGCGACTCCAAGTTTACAACCCAATCAAGTCAAAGTGAAAACTTATGAGTGTGGGCTATTGTTATTTGTTTTGCCTTTAGGGCTGGGCTACAGTGCATCGATGCGATGCTGGCCTCTTCCTATAAGGAATAGCCATATAGGGTAACAAAAGAGGAATTTAAGGAGGTTATTTCTTGAAAGTAGTTTTTTTTTTCTAAGAATAAGTGTATTTCTTCATTTTCAAATAGTAGTAGATTACATGGTTGAAACCCTATCATTCAAATTAGGTACATAGGATTTCAAAAGGGGCATACCCCTCTAGGAACAAAGAAATAGAAATAACAATAATTTATGCTCATAGCCTGGGCAACAAGCTACAAATCAGTGTGAATGGTAGAGGACCTCCATTTCGTTGGCATTAATTCGACCGGGACCCATTCTATTTTTGGAAATCTTTTTGCTGAATTGAATTGTATGAGGATGCATAATGGAGAAATGAATATTCTCAAATCTATTCATGCTGCAAACTATTTTCCGCACTTGAAATCTCCATGTCCATGGAGATTTTGATGGGCATCTCAATGCTCGGGTAAAAGCTCAACATATTAATGTTGAGAACAACCACCTACCTCATGGTAGGTCTCACGGCTGCCCAGGGTTCAAAACCTATGTACACTGCCTCTTTCCATTTATGTGGGCTTTCTTCCCACTTGTGCAAGTTTCTTTCTAATTTGTGTGGGCGTTCTCCCCGCTTGTGCAGAGCTGTCTTCCCATGTGTGTATGGGCTCTCTTTTGGGTCCCAACTCCCTTGGTTGGGTTACCAAAAAAAAATGTTTAATTAATTCGAAACTTAATTTAACTCCAATTTGGTCGGAGCTATCTTATATTAGAATTGCAATTGTTTGGGATTTTTTACATTAGTGTCCTATCATGTCCTCTGAGCATTCCAAAATGTTCCATTTGTTGGTTCATTTTAATATTACTTGTTTCATGCAATAATATTAGTGGGAGTTTATTTGACCTAGTTTTAGCTTCTGACGGTAAATCGGCAACTCTGTATGACAAAGTCACTGGCTTTCCTGAAAAATTAGAAACTTTGCTTTTTGATCAGCACGGCTTCTCATCAAGTTTTCTGCAAGGAAAACAGGCCAATACATTTGCAAAAATGCCAAGAAAAATATCAAAGAAGAAAAAAGTAGGAAAAACGAAAAAAGGGAAGAAAATCGGCGACCAAGAACATCGGCGACCATGGGCCGAAAACCCGTTCTGGTCCCTTTTCACGTTTCCAGATGATTGGCCCTCCAAAATTCTGATTTTTGACAGACGAAATCCGTTGATCATGGGTTCATCATCAGACGCTCCGAAATTGTCAACCGCCCAACCAAGAAAGCACACTTTCTGCCCGATCGATTGAGAAATCGACAAGATAGATAGTACCAGCCCATTGGTAACAATTAATGTCTGAAGTTACATGATTATCCGACAGCAATCGGCATGAAAATCCTTTGGCGATCAAGGGCTTCCAACATCGCGGGTAGAATTCCAAACGACGCGGCGCGGCCCGCGACTCTTCAGATGCTTTGGTGACCACTTAATGCAGTTAATGCCCCTTTTATGGCAAATTGGTGTGGTCATTTACTCATTATTTTGGACGGCCCAATCAGAAGCCAAGGAATGAGAGTTACAAGTTAAGTGCAATCATGACATTAAACTATGTAACTCCTCCCATTATGGAGCTTGAAGGCAATTAAAAGACCATTATTCTCCAACGGCCAATCAAAAGCCAAGAAAAAAGAGTGAAAAAATTACAAATTAAAAACTTGTAACTCCTCCCATCATGGAGCATTAATGTAATTAATGCATTTAAAGCTCATAAATTCCCCTCATGGCCACCAAAAGCCTATAAAAGGAGGTCATTTCCACCATTTCAAGGACCGAATCGACGAACACCATGCAAATCCTAGAAAAAACTCTGCAACATTGCTACGATAATCCAACAACAACCTCTCCTCTGTTGAAGAAGTCGTGCACCGACCACCACTACAAGGTGACCAAAGTCCCTTGGAGTGCCACCCCCCCTCCCCCCAAGGCCTTCTTCCTCCATCTCCATGGGTTAGACATGGCTCTTCAGCTCGTCTACTTAGCTTTTTATTGGATATAGGATCTCATTTTGGTCTTTATCTTCTAAAAATCTGAGGTTCAAGCTGAGCAAAGCAAACCAATAGCATCCTCTGTTCTCATCTGAAGGATGATGGCGAAGTCCACACATGACTTGCGACTGCCAATCTAAACGAGTTCCCACAATCTCTTGAGAAGTTAGATCCCCTTTTCTTGCTTTTTATTATTTTTTTAAAAAGACATAAAAATCACAACTCTTGTCTTTCCTTTTTGATAAGATTTATAAATTGCCCTTCACGACAAACAAATGAAAAATCGCTTTTAACGACATTCTAAACAAATCATGTATCTTTTCTTAAATATATATGCAATGAAAACTAGAAAAAAATTGATTTTATTTTCTACTTGTGAAAATGGATTTACGGATCACCACATGTCAATTCCAAGTAGAGTAGAAAATCTGGCATACCCGTACACAAAAAGTTGATGTTCGCTTTGCCTCCGGTGGCAAAAGGGTTTGAACCCCACGGACTCTCATGTCTGCTGACCCCAGTAGTCCTGCGAGCAAATAAGCGAGCCCATTACATAGGCATATCTTTCCAAGTTAAGCTTTGGTTTCCATGTTTTTGAAATCCGTTCTTGTTCAAATCTTTGAAACTTTATTTTAGCATGATTTCTAGTAGTGACTGAGTTGTTTTGCAAACATTGATCACATAGGAATATTATTTTGTTTTGCAAACATCCATGTCACAATCATATGTGTTTTAGCCTTTGAAATTTCATACAACTTTTTTATTTTGATAGGAATATCATTTCAAGTTGTTCGTCTTGACTCACATGTAATTAGTTCATCACTTCATGAATCATAATTTATCGGCTTAGACTTTTAAATGCATCAAGCATTCATTTAGGAGCATAATTTTAGAATTGGTTGAAGTAAACACTCATACGCATTGAGCACACACCTTAGCTACTTGTAAGTGTATGATTGAATATTGTTTTAACTTTCATATTAGCCTATGTTAGAAGCAAATGTAATAAGCTAAAACATTGTATCTCCTTGAGTGTACTCTAGACAAAATTTAAGAGATTAAATCTTTAGAGTTGTAAAGGTTGTTATTTAGCCTGGACAAATAATATTGAATAGGTTGTTGTTGAGCCTTGAAAAACATCATTCTAAGAGGTTATTGCTTAGGATTAGAAAGCGTTGTGTAAGGGTTATTGCTTAACCTACTGAAAAGCATAAATAGTGAAAATCCGGTGGGGTGCAGGATCACAAGGTGTAACGCCCCAATTCCGGATACCGATATACTCGTTCGATTACCCGAAATTGGCGCGCTACTCCCCGGAAAATCCGAGGACTTCCAAGATCGTAGGCCGCAGTGAGGTCCGATTTAAAACTTTTTTGACCAAATAATGTTCAATGGTTAAAACTTGCGGAAGCATAACATTTGAAAAGAGCGGAAGCAATGGTATCATATATAATAAAGAAAAGCAGAACAGTGGTCTAATTAAAATAAGTCAATGTAAATTTAAAGTTAATACATTTGATCTTTCTACCCTTCTCACAACAAGTTTCGCTCAAAACCCGAAATAACAAAGTCACTCAATATCCCTGTATAAACTCGTCTCCACCCTCCGGCTCGACGTCAGTGTCGGCCGGGCCCCATACGTACTCTCCGGCTACAGGTGCCTCCACGAGGGCTAAAGCGTCGTCGGGAATCTCTGGGTCAAGGCCTAAGCACCATAGAATGGGTCAGATCTAAACGATCTGGCAAGATACAGCATACTACTAACATAGCATATATATATCAAAGGGAGTAAAGACGGGTACATAAATTAACTGAATAGCAAGGGAAAAGAACTAGGCAGTTGTGCATTTAAAGCATAAAGAATCAGTATAAATAGAAATCAACTAAACTACTACACAAGGTGGCACATTCACACGAGCTGGAATACCGCGGGATATTATGCCGCGGCCCTCCCATACTGAACACAGTCGCGGTGGGGAATCTCACCAGGGAATAACTAATCCCGACTCTCACTCATCAACTCATCATCTCAACACTCCAGATCGGCACGGTATGACACCTTGCCGTCTTAACCACACAGCTCATCATGATAGCTTCACCATACTCAACTAGCTCCTACCGGGGATGATCAGTCCACCGGCTGAGCTTAAATCAACCGAGTGAATGTTCATGCCGACTCGAGAATAACTCTAAGGTCTGTGTCTGTCTAGGCTTTGCCTTGCGTGAACAAGGTCCTAACAATACCTCTATAAGGTCCACACATCTCAATACAGACTCTGGATCTCATTCAAGATCCAGGCCCACTCGTTGTATCCATACCAAGGCCTATCAGTACATGGCCTGGTCTAAAACCGTCCAAACGAGGCAACCAATCCATCTACTACTGACAAACAGTTCCATTATAATCCATATAACTTAACAGTCCAATAGAAACTATCTCTTCAAGCTAAAGGGTTCACATCACCACACTTAGGCCCATTAAGGGCCCGCCTAGACACAGACACGGGTCAACGATCTCCGAATTCACACAACCGGGTCACCTCTAGAAACCCTAGGTTCAGGTCTTCCAATTATGATTAATTAATAGCAAACAACTAATCTAAAGATCTAAGATTGACTGAATAATAATAAAGAAGTATGAACTTCATCATAGGAATCAATAGGGAAGAACAACAGTCCAATCCTAGGTAAATGGGCCACTTCAGGTTCGGGTCTATCTCCGGTAATTCGATCTCTAAACGATGTCATTAATGCCGTAAAATACTGTATTTGGTGCTTAGTGGGTTAAGGGCATTATCTGACAACATTTAGAGGTCGAATCATCTTAGATAATCAACCAAAACACTAAACAGTGGTCCTCGCGAGTCAAGGTTGAGCCACACCGTTGACTCGGGCTAAGGACACTGACAAATACTCATTTGGATGGTCAATGGTGCTTAGTGGGTTAAGGGCATTATCTGACAACATTTAGAGGTCGAATCATCTTAGATAATCAACCAAAACACTAAACAGTGGTCCTCGCGAGTCAAGGTTGAGCCACACCGTTGACTCGGGCTAAGGACACTGACAAATACTCATTTGGATGGTCAATGGGCCCCACAACTGATCACATCTACTAAATGTTGAAAACTGGATAATCAGGGTTATCCAGGTGAACCTGACGGGTTGTGAACTCGGTTGATTTCCTGGCCTGGAAGATCAACCGAGTGCACTGGCTAATCTAAATCAGGCTTCCTGGACAACTCAATTCATTTCTATAGGCTTACAGCGTGTCCGGTCAAACAACCTGGCCTGGATGATTGACCGCATGCTCTGAAACCTTAGAAAGATTGATGATCCAGCTTTAAACACCTTCTAGAAGTAAATTCTAAGTTTCAGGTTGATTTGGGCGCAACCAGTCTGAGTTTCGGGTGAAAAACCAACTTTCAGTCATTCTTAGTGAAAACCATGTAAACGGGTCAACCTGGGCTAAGCCGGGTCAACCAAACTGATTAAAATAGGTTTTCTACAAGAATATGGCTGATGGCCAATTTTTCCATCAAAACCTAGTTGTCTCGATCGACTAGGATGGGTCCCAGTCGACCCAGACAACAGGAACTCAGACTGCAAAACACAGCTAACTGGGAGCTCTATTTTTTCCATTTTTCAGTGTTCTCGGTCGACCTAGAGGGGGGTCTCGGTCGACCTAGAACACTGTCGGGCGAGTCCTCGGGCGTGTCAGGGAAATTCTGCAGAAAATAACTGAGGCTTGATTTTTTGGAAACTGCAGTGTTCTCGGTCGACCTAGAGGGGGGTCTCGGTCGACCTAGAACACTGAAAACACTATTCCTGCAGATTTCTGCAACTTTTCCGTTTCAGCTCCGTTTTCGCCCAAATCACTTCCAATCACTTCCAAACTTCCCCAAACCACTTCTAATCAATAAATAACTTCATAAACCATCCATTAAACACCTTTTGGCCCACTGATCTTCCAAATGGGGGGTGAAAACCCCCATCCATCAGTGACCTTACCATCCAAACAAACACAACAAAGCTCAAATGTAATCTAGACTGAACTGAGCATGTTTAAGAACAAAAAAACACTGAATCATGAAATAAAACATACACCCTAAGTTATTAGTATGATGCACTTGCCTTTTGTAGCTTTTCAGAGATAGAGTAGTAGAGAGAAAGAGGGAAATAATCAGAGAAGCTCCAAGTCCTAGCTGAACAGGGGAAGAAGAAGATGGTGATGACTGCTGCAGCTCAGATTCCAGCAGAGTGGCAGCAGTAGCTGCTGTAGTAGCAACTATTTACTATAAATCCCAGCACATACAGAGAGAAGGAAGATGATGACACAGTAGCTGGAAATGAAGAAGACAGCAGCAGAGAAGAAGCAATTGCAGCACAGCAGAATAACAGATTGTAGCAGCAACAGTAGGTGTGGAAACTTTCAATTTCAGAATTCCAGGACCAAGAACTCTCAGGTGAATAAGTGGACAGCAAGGAGAAGAAATCAGCGACAGCAGCTCCAGGTGAATTTCTTCCAGCACAGAACCACCACAGAAATTTGGAAAATGGAATGAGAAGGGAAGGGTGGTGATATCAGTAGCCCCTGGAAAAATTCCAGCAGAGTAACAGTTGGATGAGGGAAAATGAGAGAGAGGGAAAAGAGGGAAATGAAGAAGATGAAGGGTGTGACTGATGTAGTGGCTTCAAGGTGAGGTTCCAGCTGTCACAGCAAGAGAAATGAGGAGGGAACGAAGAAGAAGATGGCTGCTCCAGCTGAAGTGAGTAAGACAGCAGCAGAGTGATGGCTCCAGGGAATTCCAGCAGAAATAACAATGAGGGAGAAGAATAAGAAATCCAGCAGAAGCCTCAAGAAGAAATTCCAGCAGTGAACTATGGCCTTCTCAGCTTCAAACGTGGGAGAGGAAATGAGGGAAGGAACAGTTGGGCTGGGTAGTTTTCTTGGGAAGAGAGCTGGGAGTTTCTTGGGAAGGGGGCTGCTTAGGGTTTAGGGTTTATTGCAATTGGGTTTAAGAGAGGTTTTATATAGATAGGAGGGGTGGTTAATGACTAGTTTGGCCCTAGGGTTTAGTGGAATTGGGATTAGGGTTTAAGGTTAACTTGGTTATTTGGTTAGGAACCTTCTAGAAGAGAGAGAGAGAGAGAGCACCTTTAGCTAACCCACTTAATCTCTTAATTAATTAGACTATACTATCTAAACCTAGGATTAACAACACCCAATGTAATTAAGAACACTAACCCACTAAGTTAATCTAACTAACTTAGGAAATCTAACTAGTCACTCTACTAAGCCCCTGATTAGCCCAAATAAAACAGTAATTAACCAAGATTAGCCAAGATTAGCAATAATTAGTAGTAATTAGCAAAGATTAGTGAAGATTAACATAATTAAACAATAATTAAGATAAATTAAGATTAATTAGCCTATAAAATAGCCCTTAGAGGGCCCACCAAGGGTGGGACCTCACACAAGGTGTAGGATCACAAGCCGGGAGTGAATGTAGGCATTTAGGCCGAACCACGACACATGAATCTTGTGGTGATTACTCTTCTTATTTGCTTCCGCACATTTATTTTGTTCACCACAAGTGCCATCTTTTTAATGAAATTAAAAATTGGATTAATTGGCATTATTTATATAGCTCACCCTATTCACCCTCCTCTAGGGTTCGGATCCCAGACTTTCACTATCCATACTGCGGCTTCATCATGTCAATGCCTTGATTACAGTCCCTGGCATGCATTTGAATTTGGTATCAAACCCATATAAGATGTGCGTCAAGTCAACTGGAATTATATATATTTCTTACTGGCATATCATTATAAATATTGTCTGAAAGTTTAAATTGTTAAAATAGCTTAAGTTAGAGTGTATCATCCATTTGGAGACTTAATCAATGAGTGCTGATCAAACATCAAACATTGACGTCCTAATGATGTGCTTGAACACTTAATCACATAGATTAGGTATATTTTAAGTCTCAAAATTCAAATGTTGGCGGATACTATACATATATCAGCCGACATTTGAAGCCGTAATCATTCAGGTTGAAAAAAAAAGAAGGTGGGGTCAGTTAATTATTATTAACAACGCTTTAAAATAGAAATGGTCCTATTATGGGCCACAATGGTGACCAGAAGATCAAGGAGATCTGCTTTAATATCTCCTAATAAATAAAATATTGAAAGTCAACACAACCTGGCCGTTCATGCAGTGGGCCCTTCCATGCATTAACTGTTAAGGTCTCTTCTGACTCAAGAGACCAATTACAAGATATCTCTCATGATTAGACATGATCTTATAATTGTCATTTAGCAAAGACCCTAAGAAGATCCGATATCAGATAAATTAATAAAATAATGGAAGATTTTGATAATTTAAGATTGATCCACAGTTTTCAATCTTACTGTAGGCATTGCACAATTAACCTATGTCAAAAGATGAAACCTACCAAATGGTTGGTGATGACTATGGGTCAGGTTAAAAAGTCTACTTGCACCGACAATTAGATCGGGTAAAAAAGTCTACTTGCACCGAAAATTAGATCATCATCAGCAACAACAACAACAAAAAAAAAAAAGGCCAAAACTAAAAAAGTCAGCCTATTGAAAGGACGTCGAAGAAACCCGACCAATCACCCCAAACAAAGCTAAACTTAGCAAAGTTATGAGCACACTAGTTAATTTTAGGGGTTTTGACATATTAATCCCCCTTAAACTAAGATGTTCCAATTTCATGACCATAATTCAGATAATGACACCAGAGTCGTTTGACTCTGGTCAACAATTTTTTCGAACTTTTTTGCTCTGGATCCCATGATATCATGAGAACAGTGAATGTCATAGAAATTGATAAATTCCATGATATCATGACTTTGATGCAGCATCTTAGAGAAATTTTTTTCTAAATGATTTAACTTTAGAAGTGGTGATTAGATGTATATTTACTTTTCACAAAATGTCTGTTTTCATGTTCTATAAAAAAATGAATTTGTTTCTTATTTGCAAAAGATATATGATACACAAATGGATAAATCTCATGATATCATGGGATATGGTGCAAAAAAGCAAAAAGTAATGTTGACTAGAGTTCTAAATTTGGGTAATGAAATTGGGGAAATAGAGTTTAAAGTGAACTGGTATGTCAAAACCCCTTAATTAATTTTACGACAAAGCTAGGAACTGCTTGTGCAAATCTAAATTCTAAACCCCTCTCATTTTTACCTACCTATTGATTAATAAAATTTGAGGCCATAATCAATAAATCAATAGCTATCATCTTTCAACATCACCCGTATACAAATATTGTTTGTAGCAGTTTAAACTGCAAAGTGGGCCCGACAGGGAGATCTGCAGCCATTGTTCCACACCTACCATGTTATGACTATGACTATGCAGTTTCAGGTCTTTGACTGAGAACTGTAAACTGAATGCTGCCTGCTGTCACGAGAATCGCATGTGATGAGTAGGAGGGAGAAGATCTTGTCAAGTCATTGGTGATTTACATGGCTTTTGTGTTTGTTTCAAAGAGGAGAGGCACCATCAGGACAAGCAGATGGAGATAGATTGAGTAACGTTGAAAATTGCAAGGTCTTCTTTTAAGGGGCTTGTTTGTGTAAAGCTGCTGAAGAGGAAATGTGGGTTTGAAACAAATTTTCAAGGGTTGGTGTTAGAAGATTTGAAATCTCTCGTTTTCTGCAAAGATTTGGATTTGACTGCACAAAGAAATATGGTACGGAAAGGAAATTTCTTATTTGCCCGTGTTTTAGGTGAAGCGAGTGAAGTTTGAGCTAATTGGAGGTAGATGACCCTAATACAAAATTAATTGAATAATTATGCTTTCTGGCATCCAGACGTCGGCTCTTCTGTCTTTTGGCATCCGGATGCCATCTACTTACAAGGAAACTTCCCTGCGTACACATGCCATAGGGTGCGAAAAATGTTCTAGTTTCTACGCAGCCTAATGTTCTGTTGTTTGACGCGGCATATTTTCCTCGTTGAAAAGGAAAAAGAGATCAATTGATTTTCTTCGTAAGAGAGGAATTTCAATTCTTTTGGAAGGGAAAGAAATATGAAATTCCTCTCGATTATGAAAACTAAAGCCACAAAAGTGTTGAATCTTCTCCCTGGACAAACAAGTGGTAAGTGCTCGAGAGAAGCAAGAATTTCAGCTTCATGGTGGGAGTTTTCTCAACAATATAATGAGACCGATCATGACAGGTTTCTAGCTAGGCCCATTTAAGTCAATATTAAACAGAAGTAAATGAGACAAATCATGACAGGTTTCTACCTAGGCCTATCTAAGTCAATATTAAACAGAAGTAGCAAACCAATGCCCAGCTCGAAGAAGAAGAATAGCTAAAATCCATCCCAATGCAGGCTGGACTTGGAAGGGTCCATGTGCCACCGTTTGGGATAGCTTTGGCCTGTATAGAAATCGAATTTGGGACAGGCATTTTCGGAATTAGGCCCAGACTTGGGCCCAGACTTGAAACCCACCGGGTCAAACTTGCGCTGGGCTCGGGTTTTAGGTACCATAAGGGGCCCCCAAATTCTGAGTTACTTGTATACTTTGTAGATATATAAATATATATGTAGATGAGAAACACGAGAATAGACTTTCGATCATTTTATGTATGAAATCTAAATACATGGATGAAAAACACGTGGCACCTAGGGATGTAAATGGGTATTTGATTCTCTGATTACCCAAAGGTTTCGACCTATTAAAAATCGGGTCTGGTCCTTATTTAGGTCTTGATAAGTAAATGGATATGAGTCCGGCCGGTTCCACCTTGGTTCGGACCTATGGACCCGAGACTTGACATATTACCTCAATTTTCAAAAATCTCTCCTAAAAACCATGTTTCCTAATTCATTCTCTACCTAAACCTGGACCCAGATCCAGACCCATATCATATATGGCTCTATTTCCGATTTCGGAGCCAAGAAACCGGTTCTGAAACAAGTTTCGGGTTCAGATCCAGTTCCGGGTCCAACATGGACCCGGACTGGAACCGACCCATTTACAACCCCAGTGGCACCCCAATGGCAAGGGTGTCTCATCTCACATAGGTATCGATTGTCTCAAAAATTATGTACCACTCAACCATCTAGCAAAAAAAAAAAGAAGAAGAAGAATATAGACACGAGTATAAGAGGTTGCTCAGTTGGTTAGCGATTTTGTCTCCCTTATCTCCCACTCATGCATCTATATCCCAAGGGGTTCAATCAATCTCTGGTATGGTGCTCTCTTCCCTTTGTGTACTACTCTCAGCCCATGTGCGCGCGCTCTTCTTCTGGAGCCCCGGATCCCTTGACTGGGGTAATAGAAAACCTAAAGAAAAAAAAGAAAAGCCTAATTCTCAACTCTAAAGTTTGACACCCACACACACACACGGAAAAAAAAAAAAAAAAAAAAGAGGCTAAACACAGAAGAAATAACTCTTCTTGGAAAATTTGACTCGGCCCTGAAGAAATAATCTAATAGAATCTTTTTGTGCATGTACATTTCTTTCAGAGCACTGCTTTAAGCAACATTTTCATGGAAAGCGAAGTGTTTTCCTTATTTTTTTTTTTAAAAGTGCTAATATCCAATGTTTGGTAAAAGATGTTTTTACAGAAAATTCAATTGAAAATCTGTTATATTTCTCTTTAAGCCTTGTTTTCATGGCTTTTTTGGTCATTGATGGATGTGATCTCCCATTTGAAAGATCAATGGCCCATGGATGATGAGATTGTACATGGATTGAAGGGTTTTTATGTGTTGTGATGATTTTGGATGGATTTGAGATGGAATTGAAGGAATTGGATGAAATTGACAAGTTGAAGAGACCTGAAATTCGTGTGTTGTATTTTTATTTGCCTTCTTTTTAATATAATATTTCAGTTACCGTTAAAAAAATATGTTATCTTTGAAGATTTTGCAATCTAATGGACTATGGGTCGCAAAATCTAACCAAACTCACTAACCCAACCCAAACCCGACCCGCATTTGACTTGCATATATCAAACTGCAATATATACAGGTGGGTCATGGGTTAGAAGAACTTTAAAGCTGTTCGGGTTACGGTCAGCCCGCCTAACCCATTTAAATGGGTTAGTTTAGAGTCAACCCTCATACATAAACCCATTTAAGTAATTTGCTATTTTAATATTTTCACATTTAGAATAATTTATTTTTTATGAAATAAGACAAGCTTGCGTTGGTCTTTTTGTGGCCTAAAATTTAACTCAAATATATGCTTTATCTTTTAAGTAGATTGAGTTTGGGCCACACACGTCTACATTTTGGGTCGGGTTAAATAGCTACCCACATAGAATGGGGGTTATGCAGGTCAGGTCAGGTTGGCCCGCAATGGGTGCAAGTTGAAGTTCCTCGACTTGTTTTAGAAATGGATCATAAACTGGTTGAACTTAATTCAACCCAGTACATATACCTTATCAACCCAAACCCTTGGCCACATCTTGGTAGGACTTGGGATTTCTTTCATGGAAAATGTGCTCTCTCTCTATGCTCTCCTTCAAAAAGTTGAAGAGATTCCAGGCTTGCCGGCAATTGTGTTTATAATTAATTCTCTTTTTTACAATATGTTTCTTTTGACAACGGAGGGTGTCCGGGGAACCGGTTAAATTTCCTGTGGATCCGGTGTGATAGCCTAATTTGAAACCCTCAATCTGTTGATGTAAACCGTGGTCCTATACCAACTGAACTGCCCATCGGGATTCTCCTTGTTATATATTTTCAAATTCGCTATTAGTTCAAGTCATCTGGAGTTGGATTTGTTTCCAGAGCCCAGTTTTGGTGGACCACGGCTTATTTGTGTCATGAGCTTAATATTAGTGGACCATATGGTCTTATTACACTTTGGGTTTGGATTTGGTGAGCTCCGGTTTGTAAAATGCTATCCTTGGACCTTGTCAAATAAAGTCATTTGTTTTACCCAAAAATTACCTTGGGATATTCACATAAGTCACACTGGTTTAAATATTAAGCACAAAATAACAGGGCACGTTAGCTGGCTAGTGCCAATTGTAGTCAGCTAAAGGTGAGTGGGTCATGTGGGCTAGGGCCCATGTCCCATTAAATGGTAGGCTAATTACTAGTACGACCAATTGGCTTGGGCTAGATTGAGTTAAATGGTGGCCCATTCCCCTTTGGTTCATCAAAGCCATGGCCTTTCACCCATTCAGTAAATATATGCCTATAGTATAAACCCCATCATATCAAGAGTCAAGACTCTTGGGACATCCAAAAGTATGGTGGACCCACATAACTGGCCTAATGGGCCAAAAGCATATGATTAAGACCCGGAGTTCCTAATCAACCCTTGTCAAGTGTTGCCATCAAACGAAGGCCATTAATTGGATGGATAGGTATCTTTGATCAGTATCAGGCCCCTATTGGCCGGGCAAACTATTATATTTTATTTTTGGTAAAAAAAAAGAAATTCATTCGTTAGAACAAAAGGAACAAACCAACATAGAGAACCAAAACCACAAACGAGAACAAGAACCATAATACAAAAGGAACGACACCAAAGCTACCAAGTTAGAGTGTGATAACGAACTCTCACCAAAATATGAGCCACCTTGTCAAGTATTCTTGGGATGAAAGCAAAGACAATTGATTCGGATTCCAAAGAAAGACTTTTTTTTTTTTTTGCTGTCGGAGGGTTCCCAACCCTTTGGGCTGGACTAATCCCTCCGGGCCCAGAGGGAAGCCGGGTAAATCCCCTGTAGCCCTAGTGTGGTAGCAGAGTTTCGAACCCACAACCTCCGGGAGCAAACCGTGGTCCTAGGCCAACTAAGCTACCCCTTGGGGTTACCAAAGAAAGACTCTGAATGTCTAAAACAATAGCATTGATAGTTCAGTCACCAGAACCATTTAAGGCCATCACCACATCCTTCAAATCAGAGAAAATAGAGACCCTTGTCATCACAATCATTTAAGGCCATCACCACTTCAAATCAGAGAAAATAGAGACCCTTGTCATCACAATCATTTAAGGCCATCACCACATCCTTCAAATCAGAGAAAATAGAGACCCTTGCCAAATTCATATCTTTAGTTGTCATGAGGGAATGTCGGATCGCATGCGCTTTGGCCTCTTTGGCGGTGAAGACCTTGGGTCCATGGATAGCTCATGCATGAAGAAAATTATTATTTAATTTAATAGCATAACCGAAAGTGGCCCTCCCATCTGAAGCCTTAAAAGTCGCATCCACTAAGACAATAGAGCTTTAGATGTCAAAGAGATCACTCTAGTCTAGGAATAGAAACTGGATGAATATAACTAGAGTTTATGCGACTAGTGTAATTATTAATAGCCATAAGAACTGAGGAGGGATTTAATTATTTTGAGATTACTAAAAAGAAAATCATTTCTAGCCTTCCAAATCACCCACCAAGACACCAAACTCCTCTTCTTAGAGTGATCATTGCTCATAGGGGGAGGAAGAAGCTTCATTTTCACAATACTTTAACCACCAATGTCTCAAGCTTTGATCCAGAAAATTATGAGGTAAAACCCCAAAATATGATCCAAACCAACATGCCCTTACATGCAGGGGCAGACCCAAGTGTATTGGGCTGGGGGCTGAAGCCCCCTCCAAAATCGAAAAATACCCATTAGGTCCTTAAGGCCCTTATGTCGGAGCCCCCACTTAAAATTAACCAAAGACCCCACTATCCATTCCCAACTTGAAAAACCCAAGCCCATCAGTTTACGTGATAGGGCACAGGATATCCTAGCCATATCCAATTTTTATCCATTTTTTTTTCTTTTTTATGATTATAAACCATTAGTATCATTTTGTTGTGGGGACATTCATGTGCAAGCATCCCTCATCATACGGTGAGGGTCAAACTTGATAGGGCCCACTTAGAGCCCCACTGATCATGGGACTTGGGGGATGAAAAGAGACATCTTGGATGGGCTCATATATCAAGCTTAGGGTCAATCCCATGCTTTTAACCCCTTCGTCCATGGCCCACAAATTTAACGTCTTATATTAAAGGAAAAAAATTGACCCTCGATCCACGGTTCAATCTATTCAGATTAGTGGAAATTCATTGGATCCAGTATAATTTAGGCGGTCCCATGTGTGCGGATGGTTTGGATGAATCATAAAGTTGGCCCCACTATGTTGTTCCTCACCATAATATAGTGAAAGATAGATGCATATAAATATTTTCCCATTTTATTAATAATATCAAGACTTGACATATCTTTCCGGCCTCTTTCTTGTTTGTTAGTCGAAACCAAATTTGTTATCAAATCAATCAAATCAAGTTTATTACTAAATCAATCACTTCATTTATAAAAGTGGTTTCATAATATGAATGATGGTTTTAAACATTGCTAGCCTAATTGACCTAACTATTAGTACTTTAGAGTTTAGTCTCATTTATATATTCTAGCTAAAGACTTATATAAATTAAAAAAATATATATCTATTTGTGATTTAGTCAAGGAGGACATTTATGTCCTTGCTTGCTTAACTGGCTTAAAGCTTCTCATTTGATATCATCCAATATGAAGATGTGTTTCTTTTTTCCTCATATTTTCTTTTTAAGTAAATTTGAGATCTAGAATAACATCAATTTTACGTTGAGCTCCATTGAAAAAGTACAACTCCATTTATTGTGTGAAAGTCTAAATTGGTGGACATGAAGAGGGTGCAACATGTCTAATCAAATTTTCGGCAAACTTAAAATTGGCAAAAACCTAAGTTTAACCTAGCTTAACTAATGTTCCCAAATGCCTAACATGATCCTAACCTAAACCTAACAAGAATTGAATTCGTTTTCGATTTTTAGGCAAAAACCAAAACTTAAATCTGTCAATCTAAGTTTGAGATTTGGTCAATTTGGGCCAGTGGGGTTCAGTTTAAAGGCTCAACCAAAGTTTGACAAATGTGTACTTAGTACAAGAGTGGCAAGAACTAAGTAAATGTAGTACATTTTCTCTCTTGCCTTTTTCTTTTTTTGGTGGGGAAGATGATATTTTATTTATTAATCATTGGATCGAGAAAGATACAGCATGATTACTAATGTAGGCATCAAGGCCTGTATACAACCTCGCTCGTACTAAATTATGTGCTTCACTATTAATGCTTCTACTAATCACCATAAAGTGCACTCTAGTAAAGACAACTTTTTTTTTTCAGAATCTTCTATAACGGGGCATAAATTTCCCATGGGAAAGGATATTGAGATTTTGTTATTGAATCAATTGCAATTTTGGAGTCATTAAAAAAACCTACTTTCCTCCACCCATGCTGAATTGCCAAATCCAAAGCTTCTTCGATAGCCAAAATTTCTGCCATGATAGCGGAATCTCCTTCAAATCTTTTGGACAGCCTTATCAAAATGCTACATTTTCTCTCTTACCATTAATGTGAAGAAAGTACCAAAAAATCGTGATTAATTTTTTTGAAGTAATTATCATTAGTCCCCATCAAACGAAAATCCTGGGTCCGCCACTGCTTACATGATCACAAAGAAATAGGGCATGAATAGTTGTTTCCTTCCCTTTAGCACATATGGGACAAGTTGCATCAGAAGAGCTGATTTTGGAGTTAATAAATTCTCTTACCATGCTAGCATTATTGAGGCATTTTCAACCAAATGAAAGAAGTCTTTGAGGAAGAGGAAATTTCCAAAAAGCTCTCCAATTTGGTTGGTTTTGATCGTTAGGGGCATTACTACCCAACAAGAGCTTATACACTGACTTGGTGGTAAGTTGACCATTTTTGGTCCATGGCCAAACCCTTTCATCGCCTCGATTAACATTAGGGATGTAGATCTTGTAAATATCCTTCACATCCTTTTTAGTATCAAAATGATTATTTAGTTTATTTATGTCCCAATTCTTGTTCTGGCTTAGAAGCTCATATACTGAAAGATTAGGGTCCCTAATAGATGAAAAGGCTTTCCTAAAGCCCTCTTTACAGGAATCCAATTACATTGCCAAGCATTAATAAATACTATGCCCTCTTCCTATAACCCATCCAACATTTTCCTTTATAAATCCAAATCCTTCAACAAAACCTTTTCAAAACCAAGAATCTCCCCTTCTAACTCTTGGTTCCCATAAAGACTTATTAGGGCAATATTTAGCCTTTAAAATTTTAGAGTATAAAAGGTTATCATTGCTAAGATATCTCCAACAAGTTTTACCTAAGAGAGCCATATTATTAGATTTAGTATCCCTAATCCCTAACCCCTCTTGATCAATCGGTTTGCAAATATCCTTCTATTTGATTGTATGCATTTTCTTTTTTCCTTCCACATCCCCTCACCGGAACCTGGACTAGGTTTTGTCAATAGAGTCAATCGTCTTTTTTGGGAGTTTTATGACTTACATGTTATACACAAGATTATAGAAGAGATAGATATTATTAGTGTGCTTCGCCCTCCTTAGGATATGAGAAGAGTTTTCCAAGTCCCAATTCTATTTTGGATTTTATTGATTAGGAGCTCAAAACTTAGATTTTTATTTTTCCTTAATATTAAAGGATTCCCAAGGTACTTCTCTTCATTCCCCATCAGCCTCACACCGAGGATCTGGGCTATAGCCCTACATCTTCTTTGACAAGCACCTTTGCTAAAATAAATAGTAGAATTATGATAATTAATTAGTTGACCAGACATTTCGCAGTAACCCTCAAGAAGATCCTTGACTTCTCTAGCCTCACTCAAGGAAGCTCTACAAAAGATAAAGCTATCATCTGTGAAAAGAAGATGGGAAATGTTCGGGTCCCCTTAGCAATCTTAGCACCATGCAAAAAGCCTTCCCTTTCAGTTTTAACAAGAAGACATGAGAGAACTCCCGCCCCCAAAATAAATAAATAAGGAGACATAGGGTGTCCTTACGAAAGCCTCTAGAAGGAATAATTTTTTCAAAGGGGGAACCATTCAACAAAAGAGAAAAGAAAAAGAGGAAATACGTTCTTTATTCAAATTGTTAAGTTTTTCATGGAAACCAAAAGCTCTAAGGGTTACTTCAATGAAGTCCCATTCCTTTCTATCATAAGCCTAGGCCATGTCAAGCTTTAGACTCATATTCTTACCCATTTTTTTTGGACTTAAAAGAGTGGATTATCTCGTGGGCTATGATGTAATTATTTGAAATTTGCCCTCCCTTTAGAAAAGCACTCTGAAAGGGGCTAATAATCTTTTGAAGAATCAATTTCAGTCTATTAGCAATCACTTTAGAGATTATCTTATAAATGACATACGCATATAAGCTAATGGATCCAAAGTCATTAGCATTGGAGGCTCTTGACTTTTTTGGGATAAGAACCAATTAGTAGGTAGAATTAATAGGTTTAAGAGAAAAGCTATTATATTAATAGCCCTATAGTCAACCCTGCACTATAAGGCTTCTGAGCCAGAACAAGTATTTGGTTCTAGCTCCGTTGGGCTAAATATTAACACCTGGGCTGGGTCTTAAAAACTTAAAATCAATGAAAACCAATGATCAATCCACAATCATCGGACCCATCAACATGCTTCCGCTTCGTAGAGAATAAAAGGAGTATAATCTTGGTTCATTATTGGACCTAGTGGGAGGCCATTTCTTCAACAGTCCATTTATGGTTCACCAGCACCATAAAAAGAATACGCGGGCTTAAGCGGATACAATAGACAGGCCGAAAAATTATGACCCGGCCCAAGTCATAGTATTTGACCCAAAGGATAGCTAGATAACCACTCATGACATCCCTTCGGGCCCACCAAGTCTATTTTAGTCCAGTAGTGGTCCGGATCAGCCCAATAAGACATTGGGACAGTCAGCCCAGAAGTAGTTAAAGGGACTTGTCAAATCGGAACAAGCCCACTAAACTGCAAAGTTAAGCCTCCTCATTCTAGCTTAAAGCTCCTTGCTCAAACCGAAGCCCATAGTTACGGTCAAATTTATAACATTTTGAAATGTCACTTTTAGCCTTTTTCTCCAAAATCTCGCATCCTAGATGCACGCGTGCATGTCAGAATATGGAAAATTAGTGGACATCATTTAGGAGAATTTTATTTCTCATGGAAATTCTTTGAGCTCACGAACAAAGATGTCCTACTAAAACATTGCTCTCTTCTTAAATTATCTAATCCAACAAAATCTTTTGTCTTCAACCCGTCTTCCTTACTTGCCATAAAGCAACTACAAAATCACATGAGCCCCAATCTTCCAAGTGATCTCCCCCACTCTTTCCCATGAGCATATGGAGTGGAATCCATAGTGGGATCCACTCAATGAAATCTCAAACCGCTCAATATGAATGTCCGTCCTATCAATAAGATGGTCTCAAACCTTACTCCAAAATAAGCAATTCCCACCATAAGAGTGAGCATATCATTAATGAAATAATTAACACAATCTCATTCATTATTAAATATATTCATTAATCATGTTATCCATGACATGCTAAGTCTTACGGTGGGACCAACTCGTTTTGAAGTAGAATTTGAGAACATCACATGATCACCAGGGCAAGAGTACATTTTGAGCGGCTCGGATTTTCATGATGCGGACCCACTATGAGATCCACTCTCCCACCGACACCACCGGACTCAAAGCATATGGGACTTATATTAAAAAACACTGCTAGAATCTTCGAGTTTGCGCTGGAAGTTTGATTCGTTAAACTCAGTTTAAAATAAGGAAGAATTTCAAAAAAGTCCTTAAGTTTCAGCCTTATTTAAAAAAAAGACACAAGTATCAAAACTTTTCAAATTAGTCCCTAAGCTTTTCAAGAAGTTTTCAATTAAGGACATCCATCTATTTAAAGTTATTTTTCGGCATTTTTTTTCTTTTTTTTAAATACCAAAATTATCATTCATTGTAATAAAACTCTCATTCACTTCCTCTATATTCTCCTCACTTCCCTCGCCGGTGTTTTCACGGTGATCAAGGACACCCAGTATTCCCACAGCGATTGGTTGCATGTAGTGGCTGCCAAAACTATATCATGACTTTAAAAGAAGGGTAATTTGGGTATTTTCAAAATATTGAGGGAAAAATTCACCAGAAAATACCTTTAAATGGCTGGATGTCCTTAATTTAAAATTTATTGGAAAGCTTAGGGACTAATTTGAAAAGTTTTAAAACTTATGTCCTTTTTTGAAATAAGGTAAAAACTTAAGGCCATTTTTGAAGATTTCCCTTAAAATAACAAAGAACGTCTCATTTTCGTTGACTTGAATGTCAACTAGGTCCTTAAAAAACTGACATAAGCACTTTCTGCGTTTGCCACCATAAAGTCTTCATGTGGGCACAATATCTTCCCTGTATATACAAAATCAAGAGCTAAAGTTGTTATCTTTATAGTGAGGGGAAACTACTATGTATGTTTGAGGGGACCAATTTTTTATTTCTTATATCTCAAGCTACTGTCCAGATTCACTGGGCAAAATTTGAATATTGGATGCCTCGAATCAACCAATTAATCCGAAAAAAAAAGGATAAAGATGGGTGATTTGTGTACTAGGAGACCTTATACCATTAGCAATCACCAATGCAACTTCTAAGAAAGGGGTGAGTATTATATGTGTTCTTTATTAGAGTTCGGATCTTCTAAGGCATGGACTTATCAAAAATTTGTAAGGCTCTTGAGTGACGCCCACATTTAAAAAATCTAAAGTGCTAATGTAAATGCCTATTCCTTTTTATGTGTTCTCATCCAATTTCACTCGGGTAGAAGTTTAGTGCACTCCTAAATTGAGATCTTATAAAATACATGAATAAGATATTTTAAAAACTTCAAGTTCTCTCTCTCTCTCTCTAGATCTCTCTCTCTATATATATATAAAAGATCTATTTTATAGCGGACTTGACTCTTATTAGAGTAAAATATGGTGAGTATATATATAATAAGCATTTATTTTGAACGATTTGGCCATTTTTTATACATGAGTAGAGCCCCACAGGAAGCCTCCCGAACTTTCCGTGAAACTGAGTGCACATACTATGGGCTAATATTTATGAACCATCCTCTCTATCAGGACAGTGTTTATTGGCTTTATTTAAAAGGTTAAAATACAATTTTGGTTCATGAAATGATTCAGCCAAAAACCTTTATGTAACAGCCGGTATATATAATTGTTTAGACGGCCATATTATCTCTTTGTTTGGTGATTAGTTTTATGTTGAAATTTTTTGTTGGTCCATTTTAATATTAATTGTTTCATTCAATAATATTAGTGGGAGTTTAATGGGTAAATGTAAAGTGGGTGCATTGGATTCTTGTTCATAAATCTAAGGAATTTGAATAGTTAATGGTTTGGATTTATTTTTATTTATTGGTACATTCATTAACCATTAACTAATTTGACTTTTCTTTTCAAATCCTTATAGAAGAAAATTCTTAATTAACCCCATTAATATATGAAACTCCTACAATATTAAGTTTGGACATTTCAATGACTTTTTATTTCTTGGTGAATGGACCATCAATCACGTAGTCAGTGACCCATTATCCTATTTAATTGCACCATTATTTTGATAGCCCATGGAACTTTTATATAAACCCTTGAGGTGTTCTTTTCGCGAAGCTTTGGATTCAACCACTTGCGTAGAGTTGCTCTGAGTTACACGGCAAACAGTCGGGCTGTTGTATCCTGGAGGAGACAAGTCAAGAAGAGAAGGTCTGCTTCATCGGTTCTTGGGCTTTGCCAACAGCAGAGGGCTTGAATCTCCTACGAGATTTCCGTGCCTCAGTCCGATCTGGTTT
Source organism: Cinnamomum chago (assembly GCA_038049695.1). Lineage (NCBI taxonomy): Eukaryota > Viridiplantae > Streptophyta > Magnoliopsida > Laurales > Lauraceae > Cinnamomum > Cinnamomum chago. The sequence continues at coordinate 18,512,489 of CP142462.1, read as the reverse complement.
CTTGTATTAATTTCGGTTTTTCATTGTAAGTTTATTTTACTGCGGTGAATTTCACCAACTGTTAGGCTCCGTCCCGAGTTAAGCGCGATTAACTCTAATTAATTGAGTTTATGACTAATTAAGCCGGTTTAATTGACTTAATGGTGATTTATCACCAAATGAAGTTTACGTAGCCTAATGTAGGCTTAATGAAATGTTAGACACGATTAATAACCGAATTGAGTTGAAATGGAGCTTAAACAAGCAAACGAAGGACTTGTGTGTAAATACGGATTTATACGTATTTTGTCGGTTTCGGAAACTCTTGATACCCGCATGTGTATCTCGACGAGTACAATAACTTTCATAAAAGACTTGAATTGATTCGATGAATATTCAACCAAATGGACCTTGATTTGACTTGAAAGGGAATTAATGAGAGTTATTGGGCTTAAATGCAAAATAGCCTTTATATAGGTAAGATGACTCCATTGAATGAATTCATCTTCAGAGAAACCTAGGCACAGCCGTTTCACCCTTTTTCTTCTTCTTTCTTCCTCCATTTCTTCATCATTAAGTGTGAATCAAGTGAAGGAACAAGTGAAGAATTCATCTTCTTCCTCTTCATCATCATCTTCCTCCATTTCATAGAGTTCTTTTGGGATTTTAAAGCTCCAAGTGTAGTGAATCCAAGCTAATCAAAGGAAAAGCTTCAAATAAGGCAAGTGATACATGTGCTTATGCTTGTATAAGTAGTTTTGTGGTTTTGTGGATTTTGGTAGAAATAAATGATGATTAGGGTGCATTATGGGTTCTAAAACCCTAATTAGATTGTGTATTGTTGTTTAGATTGATTGGAAATGGATAGTGTGTGTGGAGGGGACAGGAGGTCCCATTGTGCTTGCAGGTAGTGGAGGAATAAGGGATAAGTGATTGAGAAAGAAGAGAGAAAGAAACAGAATTTCGGAGTCAGAATCTGGACAGTTCGCTCGAGCGAACAGGGGGTCGCTCGAGCGACCAAGGCTCTGTTTTAGAGAAAACTCGTTTTGGACCGGTCGCTCGAGCGAACATTAAAGTGTGGTCGAGCGACCATCGTTCTGTGAGGTGTCCGCTCGAGCGAACTTCACTCGCTCGAGCGAACCTGATACAGAAATACACATTAAGAGTAAAGTCCTCGTGATTGGGGGACTCGATTCGAGTCCGGTGAGTTTTGGAATTTTTCGAGAACTAAGATCGCTTATGTGGTCATCAATGCTCTCGTATAGTTAAGTGATATGTACATCTTCATAGGTGTTAACTAGGGTTATTCGAATGCATAATCAATTAAGTAATGTCATCAAAAGTAATACTTGCATTGATAACCATAGTTACACTCGATGGTTGGTTAGAGGATTGGATAGAGGTTTGCTTCAGAGTGAGAATGAGATTGATACGAAGGGTTAACGGGTTTGGCACTACCTAGCGGTTTCTTAAACTCATTATTGAATTGCATTGAATGAATTGGTAAGTGAAATGACTATTCCTACTGCAGTAGATGAGATTGGGGTGTTCCGGAGCCCGTGGTGACACTAGTGATCTCTGATCAAGACACTGGGAGATCCCACCTTATTTGGACCGAAAGGTCATTGACTCAAAAGTCATACACTGAAAAGCCATTGATAAAGGTTGAACCTAATGAATAAATGAATATGAATTGCTTCCGTGTGGAAGAATAAAATGAATAGAATGGAGTTGAAACCAACTAGTGTAGTTGCCATCTTATTGTTATTGTTATTTATGTCTTATGGATTGTTTAATACTGTTTAGTAGCGAATTGCTAGGAATTGTAAACATGCTATAAATATATGTATACCTTGTTGAACCGTCGTGTTCACGGTATTACTGATGATATTACAGGCTCAGTTGCCCGTGCCGGTCCCTCAGCGACCGACCCGCCAGCGGAGGAGGCCCATTCGCTACCTCCAGGAGGTCTAGCTGAATGGACGTGATGTGAGAGAGGATAACGTGGCATCTTTTGGAAACAGTTAGAAAGTGTTTTGTACATTCATTTTGGTATTGTAATTAATAGAAATGATACTCCCCTGCATTGTATGTTAAATATGCAGTGGTTTATATAGGAAAACTGAAACGATGTAAATGGACTTTAAAGTTCTAAAGGAAAGTGTTAAATTCATTTTGTTAAGTTGGTTGTCAATGTATATTATTTGTATATTCCGCACAGTACATTGACAGGTACGTATGCAAGATTCCTTGTGGACTCCGGTTTAACTTCGGTTAATCGGGGTTTACGGGAGTAAGTATGATTGTATTGCGACCCGGGGTTAACCCTAACAACTCTGATCTCGGGGCCGGGTCGTGACACCAACATTTTTTACCAAGTACTTTAAAGAATGAAAGTTATAAAACATTTCAAACTCAAAAGACTTTAAAAGCGTTTGGATCTAAGAAAAAGTATAGAGGTGACTGTCTCGTAGCCCTGTTTTTAATATTGAGGTGACTGTCAAAACCTTCATGGTGGGAAAGTATATGTAATGACAATTGTTTTAAAACACTGTTTCAATTGGGAGCATGCATCAACGCACATGCATACCAGGAATATTGGAATTGCCCATGTGACCACCATCAAATTGTAGAATTAAGAAGAGGTTACGTATACTTTCCTTTCTTCTAGGGTCAGGGTTATCAACAATAACATTGATTTTTTTATAGTTGCAACCACCTAATTTAAATAGTAGTTAAGATGGAAACAGTGGAATTACTTAGATGGCTATTTTATGAGGTCCACCTAAAGCAAGACAATTAGGTGGGAAAGGTTTGTAAGGACCGGCTATGAGTAGCGAGCGAACTTTAGTTCATCGGAATGATAGTCAAAATAAGAAGAGTGGAGTTTTCTTTGGTAACATAAGTTCTATAAGAAGTTTCAAGTAATTACTTTTTTTTTTATGCTGATTTTTTTAACCTACCCCTATTCATGATCAGTAATCAGGAACCCCCTATCAGTAGGAAAAGAGTGAATTCTTCCTTTTGCTGAATGGAATTGGGAAAAAAAATTCAAAAGAACAAATTTTAATGAATTTGAAAGAAATTGTATTGAGAAGTAATTTGTATGGAACTCGTGACCCATCCATTTGCGTCAGGAGTCCTAAATACGTAACTGCTCAAGATTATATCTCCCGCCTTCTGTGGAACCAGTCGATACTACACATCATATAGCTAATCTACTTTCCTTTTTTTTCAAAAATATAAAAATAAAAACAAAAACATCATCGATAAAACAAAAAAAAGTAAAACGTGAACCATTTTATGTTAAATGGCCTTTTTGTATCTAAAGGAGTTCTGCACATGCACAATGCAGCGCGCACACACACACCAAAAAAAAAAAAAAAAAAAAACTAAACAAAAAAATGGACACCCAAGATTCCTAATACTATAGCTGTGTGGGTGTACACAATGCGAAACTAGCCCATGGTATATGTACTTCTGAGCTCTTAAGTTCACTTATCTCAAAATCAATTGGTGATGAAAAACGACACAACAATGTCTACCACAGGTGCACACGATGACAATCTTATCAGGCTCTGCTACTACTTATAGGACATCGAACCCCATTGAGTTACCACTTATCCCAAAATCAATAGGTGATGGGAAACCGTACAAAACTAGTTTTATGGTCCATTGGTTGTGTTAGGAAGGCATTTGAGCAATATTACTCCACCACGGGTACACACGAGGGTTATACCAGGGACCTAACATACACAAATAAATGTTAAATTAAGATGAGCTCTAATTCACAAGTTTGAAGAAACTACATTGATCAAAAGGTGAGCTAAGTGGGTCCCACAAGCCAAGTTGTTCTTGCTTTGGAGGCAAGATTCTGCATTTGGATATAATAATATCCAAGGGCATGTTTGTATAACATTTCCAGAAAATCCGTTTCTCGGACTTTTCAGGTTTTACAAAAGAAAAAAAAAAAAAATTCCTTCTCCTCCTCTTCATATACACTTTATTTATTTTTTAATCACTATTAATTTAGTACACTGTTGTACTTTTATTCATGAGAAAAATGGCTACACCAAGAAAGAAAAGACTTTTCTATAGCTACATAGAGAATTCAAATCTTCTACTACCACAAAGCAGTATTTATGTAGCTCATGGCCTTAGCACTTTGAAAATCTACCCATGTACAAAAATGTAGGGATGTGATACGTTCAATTGTTCAAGATGGGACTGTTTTTCATTCAATGGGTATCTCGTACACTCATGATGCCATATTTTTAAAATTCATAGACAGTGAACTGCTGCAGAAGATTCGGATAATGTGGATCTGCAGACCCAAACGATCTTGGGGCCAAACATATGAACGATTAATGAAGAAACATCAAATCCCACTAAATTCAACTACATTAACTGGACATCTAAAATTCTCCTTCCACAGTTCTTCAAACACCCACAAAATTAAGCATAGTAACCAAATACCAAATCAAAGTAGAAGAAAGAAAGATCACATTCACAGTACCATCATCAAACAAGAGACTAACCACACAACCAAATTTCCATCTATCAACTTCAAAAGCTAGCACTGCACCAGACCGGCTGCAGCAGCCGAAACCCACCATCCTCCCCATTCCCCTTCTGACTACCACACAACACCTTTGCCCGGCAGCTGACGTACACATGTGAATGCCCAGGAAAAAGCACCCCGAACTGCCACTTCAACTCTCCCTCCACCTTAACATCGATGGCGACGTACCCCGCAGCCTGCTCTACGGAGAGAACCTGTGCCAGGTACGGCGTGACGGGCACCTCGACGCCGTAGAGGAGGGGAGACCAGAGGCAGCTTTCATCGTGGCCGAGGAAGGCGGGAGGGAGGAGGGTGGGGAGGGTGATCTGCTGGCTGTGGTACGAGGCGTAGACGCGGAGACTGGAGTAGGAGAGGCAGAAGTGGGAGGAGGGATTGTGGGCGGAGAGAGAGAGGTGGAGGGTGGTGGTGAGGGTGGCGGGGGAGGTCTGGTTGAATTGGTAGATTGTGATGTCTTGGAGGGAGAAAGTGAGGTTGGTGGGGCGGAGGCCGAACTTGATGAGAGGGACTGCTATGGAGATTGCTACGATAATGGCAATTATGATGATGATGATGTTACGTTTGCGTTTATCCTCGCATGGGTTGTGCTTTTCACAGTACCCCATGAGAGAGAGAGAGAGAGAGAGAGAGAGAGAGAGAGAGATGACAGAGATGAGGGTTGAGGTTGAAGAAGTTGCAAATGTAGAGAACATTAATATAAGACATGATCCGAGTCACCGGAACAAGAAAGTCTACGTAGTAACCATTATATTTTGGACATGTGTGTACATTTATTTCTAATTAATAACTATTAATAATAATCATTTTTATTAAAATCTGTTCCAATAGATTTCAATGTCCCTAGCATCATTTTTAGGGGAACACGCGAAGGGATCGGAATATGCCTCTACATAAGGGAAGACCCTCTATATACATGGAAAAGGAGTTTGCACATATGAAAAGAAAGTCCACACAAGTGAAAAGGAATCTCACACGTGCGGAAAGAGGCGGTTTATACGGGGTTCAAATATTGAGTGCTTAGGTGAGAATTGCTGCTCTTTACCACAGGTAATAAGCAAAAAAAAAAAAAAACCCTTAAAGTACTATTCTTTTGTTCTATTACTTATGTAAAGGCTAACGCATGCATGCAAAGCTTATTTTTTTACCGGAGTTCATAACTAAACTTTTTGCTGTTGGGAATTCAAAGATAGTAGATGTGATGGTTGTTGCCTAGGATTTCTCTCCGTTCTACTCTTTTGTTGGAATGCAAAATTTCCATCACCTTAAACGTCAATAGTAGCATTTGAAATTTTTAGAATTCTTAACCATATTTGACTTGGAAAACAATTTCAATCTCCACTCTCAACCATTTTCTTGCAATTGCAACTTTGTGTTGAAGTTCAAAGTTTGAAGGCCGATTTTTGCGACTCCAAGTTTACAACCCAATCAAGTCAAAGTGAAAACTTATGAGTGTGGGCTATTGTTATTTGTTTTTACCTTTAGTGCCTGTTTGGATGTACGGTGAATTGAAGTATGGTGAGGTGAAGCATCAAATCAAGAGATAATAAAATATACGGTGTTATGATAATGTTTTATTTTTAGTTGTTTGGTATGGAATCTTTTTGACTTTTTGTATAGAAAAGTGGAGCTTTTTTGTCTTTTAGTGGAGAAAAGATGTTGCTTTTTTCATTTTTTTTTTTGAAAAAGATGAAGGGAATTTTGAAATTGTATACTTTTGATATGACCTATTGTCTTTTCTTGTTTGGATAATCGAGGCTTTATCTCACCTCACCTCACTTCACCACATATCCAAACACGCCCTTAGGGCTGGCTACAGTGCATCGATGCGATGCCGGCCTCTTCCTATAAGGAATAGCCATATAGGCTAACAAAAGAGGAATTCAAGGAGGTTATTTCTTGAAGGTAGGTTTTTTTATTTTATTTTATTTATTTATTTATTTTAAGAATAAGTGTAGTTCTTCATTTTGAAATAGTAGTAGATTACATAATTGAAACCCTATCATTCAAATCAGGTACATAGGATTTCAAAAGGGGCATACCCCTTTAGGAACAAAGAAATAGAAATAACAATAATTTATGCCCATAGCCCGGGCAACAAGCTACAAATCAGTGTGAATGGTAGAGGACCTCCATTTCATTGGCATTAATTCGACCGGGACCCATTCTATTTTTGGAAATCTTTTTTGCTGAATTGAATTGTATGAGGATGCATAATGGAGAAATGGATATTCTCAAATCTATTCATGCTGCAAACTATTTTCCGCACTTGAAATCTCGATGTCCATGGAGATTTTGATGGCATCTCAATGCTTGGGTAAAAGTTCAACATATTAATGTTGAGAACAGCCACCTACCTCATGGTAGGTCTCACGGCTGCCCAGGGTTCAAAACCTATGTATACCGCTTCTTTCCATTTATGCGGGCTTTCTTCCCACTTGTGTATGTTTCTTTCTAATTTGTGTGGGTGTTCTTCCCACTTTTGCATAATTGTCTTCCCATGTGTGTATGGGCTCTCTATTGGGTGCCAACTACCTTGATTGGGTTACCAAAAAAAATGTTTAATTCATTCGAAACTTAATTTAACTCCAATTTGGTCGGAGCTGTCTTTTACTAGAATTGCAATTGTTTGGGATTTTTTACACTAGTGTCCTAGCATTTCCTCTGAGCATTATTCCAAAATGTTCCATTTGTTGGTTCATTTTAATATTAATTGTTTCATTCAATAATATTAGTGGGAGTTTAATGGGTAAATGTAAAGTTGGTGAGTTGGATTCTTGGTCATAACTCTAAGGAATTTGAATAGGTAATGGTTTGGATTTATTTTTATTTATTGGTACATTCATTAACCATTAACTAATTTGACTTTTCTTTTCAATTCCTTATGGAAGTAAATTCTAATTTAACCCATTAATATATGAAACTCCCACAATATTAAGCTTGGACATTTCAATAGTCATGACTTTTTATTTCTTGGTGAATGGACCATCATTAACCTAGTCAATGACCCATTAGCCTATTTAATTGCATCTTTATTTTGATAGCCCATTGGAGCTTTTATTTAAACCCTTCTTCACCAACCCTAGAATACAGACAACAATATTCACAAATGCTTCATACACTAGAGAGTTTTTTCAATCAAAGAGAGGTGCTCTCTTGGTGGAGCTTTGGACTCAACCACTTGTGCAGAGTTGGTCTGAGTTACATGGCGCATAGTAGGGCTGTTGTATCTTGGAGAAGACAAGTCAAAAAGAGAAGGTCTGCTGCTCCGGTTCTTGGGCTTTGCCAACTGCAGAGGGCTTGAATCTCCTTAGTGCCTCAGTCTGATCTAGTTTCTCGTATTAAATTCTATTTTTTATTGTAATTTTATTTTACTGCGGTTAATTTCAACAACACCATTTAATGCAAGGATCTTGGATACCAGCCCACTTGAAAATGCACTTTTAGTCATTTGAATTCTAAGAATTCTAACATTGTGAGTGCTGGACGTGCAATGAGCATTTAGAATACCCACTTTTTTGGGGATAGCATTAGAAGAATTACAAATGCTTTCAGACAAGAATTCTCTAAAAGGGGCCCCTACATCTGTTTGTAAGAACTCCGGGAATTCTTATTTCTCCAATGTCCTCTCCCACTCCTTCTGCGACATTTAGAATGCAGGAATTTTGAGAATTCGAAAGGCTAAAAGTGGCTTTTCATGTAGGCTAGTATTCATATTCTATTAAGAGAATTCTATAAATCAAATAAAGCAATTAAAATACTCCGAGCCAGGTCTAGAACACTATAAAAAATTTCCAACATACCCAAGTCCCAGTCAGATACTATCTCTATTATGAGAAATTCTACCCTTTAGAGACTCGAAAAACCATTATGCTCATGAGTCATATGAGGCGGATGGACAAAGTTAACTCATCTTCTTCGTTCACTATTGGCTTGGGATTGTATAGACAGTAAATTATGTCTCATGCAACTAATATGAGCACTTAAATTTATAGAACCAGTGGATCTAACAACATGTCACATGTCCTTTTTTTTCTCTCTCTCCATTTTCTCTACCTAACACACAAATATGGCCAATAAAAACTGGCGGTCTGCATGTGCAGCTATGCAACCTCAGGCAAATGCACCTGCAAATTACTGGATTTAAATTAGTAATCTATGGTTGTCCGGATAAGCTAGTTGAATTATTAAAGTCATTTGAGTCAACGAGTCAATGACGTGTGGTCCTCAATTTAATAATTATAAGAGGGAAATCCTACCTTTGCCCTTTCCTCTCCATGGGATGATTGGTGGCCCCACCTTGGATAGGCCACAGGCAAAAGAATATATTTTTTTAGGTGGGCCGCCTTAATCAAATTATTAAATTCTCGATTGTTTCTACATAAGGAGGTGCCCCTCATCACTTCACTACAAGTGGATTGGCATGTGTACAAACAACTAATTAATTTTCTTCTTCGTATTTTCTCACTTCTTAGATTGTAATTTTTTTTTTTTTTTTTTTACTTTTAAAATAGGGAGAAGTTTTCTTTTTCTTTCTTTCAATCCACATTAAATATAACCTTTACATGGCCTATTTTTTTTTACTAGAATTTCTTATAAGAATTTGGTGTGTTGGAGTTTTTAGAACATGATGTGATGACTTGTTTTGTAGCATTTGAAATGCCAAGTTTATTTTAATAGAATCGCAAATTCTAGCCACCCTATATGCAAAAGTCTCAAATGACCTTTTGGAATCCCGGAAGTTCAAATATTTGCATTTTGTTGGAATCTCAAATGCTCTATTAAGGAAGAGGATTTGAAAATTCCACCATGTATAGAAGACAACTTTTGGAGAAACTGAAATTCTCTAGACAAGAATTCTATAAAGAAATAGGGCTTGTTTCTCTAGAAGAATTCCAAAAATTCATGTTTGAAAAAATTGTAAATTCTCAAAAACAATCCCCTTAGGTTGAATTCCTAAATCATTCTCTCCACAGGAACACCAAGTTATGTCAAGGAGGTTGGAATTCTAATGATTATTTCTATCATTTCAGGTGACTGGAATCCCAAATTCTAGAAAAGAAATTCAAGGGATATCACATCACTATCTTCAAATTCCCAACATTACAAATTCCAATAAAGAATTCGGCTAAAAAAATAGGCCCTTAGTGGTGAACCACATCAATTTAATTTGTCACTCTTCTTCATAATATGTTCCCTTTTACGTTTATGTACTTCTCAATATTCTTTAGTGCAAATAACTTTGAACCCTGGTTGCATGTGCATGGTTAGTATGTTTCCATATTTTGTCCGCTGTTATTGTGTGCTTTTTCTCCCACGGGGTTATTACACATGAACTGCTATACAGAATTTTCAATCACTGCAATTCAAGTTCATGAACATCTCATCTAAAAATCTCACACTAGTGCTATGCAAGGTCTGAAACCATATAACATTATCTTACAGGCATGTTTTTTCTTTTTTGGTAGAAATCTTACAGGCATGTACTTGTTATACATATTGGAGGATATTTGCTTACAAATCCTAATAAAATATGAAGACAAAACAGGACTACCTCGCACCAGAGTTAAATATTCTGAGTGTCGTGCAACAACATGAAGATGAAAAGGGAGAGTCTTTGTTTTTCAACCATTGCTTTGATTTTAATTAATAGTTGAGGATTTTATCGAAAAAATCTCATTAGATTAACTGTAAAGCAAAAAGGACTTGAAACTTATGAAATGACTTTAGTAGTCCAAAGAGCCCTATTGGATTCATTTTTTTTGTTGTTTCATTGAGTGGCGATGTCCCCACTCATGTTTTTCTTCTTCACGGTTAAGCGGAGATATCCCTGTTCATTTATTCCTCCTCCTCCTCCTCCTCCTCTCTAGAGCTTGAGAATCGGATCTTTGTGTGTGGTTACAAACTCCCTGCCACTTAATTCTGTAGGGCTGAACATTCTTTTACATCCCTCACATGGTTGCAATTCTAATAAATTGAGGGCCCAGGTGTGGGAGATGGATTAGAAAATAGCCACACTTCATAGAATCCTTTTGATACCTTTCACAATCATTTAAGCCCTTGTCTATGTATTTGTATGCAAGTAGAGCTGCAATGAGATTAATTTAATCATGTTCTGGTCCTAATCAGCCCCTTTCCTTGGTAAGATTTCTACACCGGTGGCTCGATCATTGGATGGCCTGTCTCGATCAAATTGGTGCCCACCCAATTCTGTTTATCGTCGGTGGTTTGCATATTCATTGCTCTAATGCCAGACAAGAGGTCCAAGCTGGACGCTGATCCATTGGATTAGTTTAGAGGAGGATACATACTATGTTTAATCAGGAATCTTTTGGACTCAACAAACCATACACATGAGCCTTTATTGGCCATATGAGCCTTTCTTTTGTTGGTTCCTATGGTTGATGGAGAACCCTAAAGTTTTCATCCATGATCAATGGCTTGTGTCACCAGAAGGTGGACCACATCTGTACAGTTGGGGGGTAAAATAGAAATATATTTTTTTTTATTATTATTATTATTATCGAGCATCACTAACTTCGTCTTAATTTAATGGTACATGATCAAGGCCAACTCAACTTTGAACATCAGAGAATTCTTTTTTGAATTCATATGCTCTCACAATCTCTCTCTTTAAAACTTTTTCATCACCCAAACACTTAACACAAAATGGGAACTTTTACAATCTTGTAAGTGTAACATGAGCAGGCCCAACTCCAACCGGCTTATTCATTTATCTTGCTCAATATAACATTAATCCAAACCTTGAGTTCTTGAATTGGGCGTCGGTCCACGTACAATGGATCTAGTTATATTGGGTTGGGCTCAAGTTGAAGTTGGGAGGTATGGATCCAACAAACTCGTCGAAGAACTCAACCCAAAAGACCTTCGCTAGATGCCATAGCGCAAGTTATTTTACTTATTCAATCGATCCAATCCAAGCCCCAATGCCTCATTATTCTACAGGGAAGGCTTATACTATAAAGTTGGATCAAAATCGTAAGGGATTAGTTGATAGAGGTGGTAGGAGGAGGAAGAGGGAGAAAAAGAATAAACGAGCGGGGATATCCCCAGTTGTATATACGAGTGAGCGGAAATATCGCTGCTTAACTATGAAAAAAAAAAAAAGAAATCTCCCCACTCATATATGCAAGTGAGCAGGGATATTGCCACTCGACGAAACAAGAAAAAAAAAAAACCAAGAAGGCCCTCTGAGACTATTGCAGTCATTTCATGTTTTTTATATCCTTTTTGCGCTACAATGAATTTAATGGGGCTTTTCCGGTAAAATCCCCTTAATAGTTTTTACAAATGAAACACCCTCTTGTAATGATAGGTACATGTGGAGATGTGACAGTCAAACATCAACATGTGAAATTCCAGCCAGGCATTCCATCCTTTATTCATCTGTGACCAATTTAATAAGGTCAAGGTCTGTTTTTGCAAACAAAGTAGTTTCCCCTGTTTTGGATCCCAGTGAGGTAAAATATTGCATGGACTAACTCTGAAAGATAGATAATTAGTTGCCGGAAAGGGATTTTGGAGCTTCAGACACATGGCGGAGCACACATATCTATGCTACATTTTGTGTTCATGGGCAGGATGGATCTTGGACAAGGCTTTTCCAAGCCTGCCATTTAGTTGGTTGGGAGGGACAATTCGGGGTGGCTCAGTTGCTCCGCAATACTGTTAGTCATATTACTTTTTCCACTTGTGTGAGTCTCCTTTCTAGTTGTATAGGCTTCTCTTTCGAGTTTGTGGGTTCCCCTTCTCACTTGGGTCCAAGGCTCCAGCTCCCTTGGCTGGGTACAAAAGATAAACCTTGGGATTCCAGTGCTTAATTTTCACAAGATTCTAGGGGTTTTTGGATTTCATCTTCAGTTATATATGCAAGGCATATGGTTTTCCCTAATTCCAACTAAAAATCCATGATTAAGGAGCCTTCCAAGTTCACCAACGTAATTGTTACCGGTATGCTGATTTTAGGGAATAGACTACTGCCTTTATTTTTTGAAAAATACATTAGTGCAAATTATCATTTGACACTTGAGATTAGTGTCACACTTGGGTTGGGGTGTTCATGGGCCGGGCCAGCCCACTTTGGGCTGAGCTTGGATTAGTAATTACTAATTAGGGCCCATTTAGTAATTGGGCAGGATTTGGATTAATGATAGAAAGCCCAAAGCCCGGACCGGCCCGGCCCTTGTTAGGAAAGCATGTAATTTAATTTAATTAGTTCAAACAATTGTTCAAATACCAAGAAAATTGGAAAAAGCACACTTTGGCCTGGCCCAATTGATTAAATGGGCGGGCTCTGGTCCAACTTTATGGCCCATGTCGGGCCTGGGCCAGTGTTTCTATAGTTGGAGGGCCTGGATATGCCTTAAGCCGGCAGGGCCTTGAACACCTAGACACTTGGGGCTCCCTCTTCCTCTCTTTCTTTGGTCTTTTGTTCTTTGTACCTTCTTTCTTTTGAATGAAACCTTTCGTTACCATTCAAACAAAATTTCAACTTGACAATTAGTTGATATTTACACATGCACAGGTTGATGATGCAAAATACAAGAAAATAGATTTTCCAAGTTCACCAAGGTAATATGAGGAAGGTAATTGGTACACCCTACATACTGCTTCACAGGGTCAAAACTTGCAGCCCATAAGTAGCCAATTTTTTTCCTTTTTATAATCTTGATTACTTATGATTGGAATCCTACTTTTATTCCATGATCATATATAACCACCGAATCAAGAACATAAAATGATACGATTTGAATGGTGCCGTTTCTTCGTGAGGCTTTTTCATGAGGTAGTCACGATTATCAAACCAAGGAATTCTCTTATTTATACATAACCCAACTAAAAATATTCTTATCCACCCCTCGAATGACACATTATATAGGTAGCCAAAGTGGGTCCTACAAGATGGGATGAGCAAGAATTGCACTACAACTGCGGTTTCCAAATCATCTCAAGACTTGATAAAAAAAGGATTGCTAAGTGGGTTGGCAACCTCGCATGTTGTTTGGCTATACAGGAATCAATCCTTTGGTATGCACTCTTCCCACTTATTTGGACTTCTCTTCGCACGGTGTGGGCTTCGTCTTCTCACATGTGTGGGCTTCGTCTTCTCACATGTGTGGACTCTCTTGGGTCTCAGCCTTATAGACCAAGGTACCTAAAAAAAGTCTTCCTGAGATATTTGGAGCCATGTACCCCTGTCTGGAACTTAGGTTTGCTTAACATGCTAGCATCATCATATTTCATTGTTTTATTTTTTTAATAATCATGAAAGTTGAAAGTTACACTAGTCCCCTACTTTTAAAAGCACATATAAAATGTCAAAAATGCATGAAGTCCTGTTTGTGTAGTGGTTAATATTAACAGAGACTTCTCTATGTAACTTTTGATCAGTTTTTGGGGAATTGCATATTTCATGCTTTTGGCCACTGCACTTTTGGGAATTGGAATGTAGTGATTCTTTGTCCATGATAATGAGATATTTGATTCATATATGATGTATGAATGAATAAGGACGGTTTCTTTTTGATAAACGTAATGCATTTGATCACTCCTCAAATCAGTTGCCTTTTTTCTGTTTTTCTTTTTTATGACTCTCCCTAGCATCTTTGATCTTAATATGAGCCGCCTATAAACATAATCTTCAATGGATTTGGAACCATTTTCTAAAGTAGAATCTCTGCTGAGAAAATGGGCAGAGAGAGATGAATCCAATATGCAAAAGCCGGTGCCACATGCATTTGTGTTCATGGGTCAGATGGACCTAGTCCGAGGCTTAACCAAGCTCGACCATTTGGTTAATGGAAATGAAGTTGTTGAAAAGAAGAGTGAAAAGTGGAAAGAAGTGAATCGGGATCTCCTTATTGGTCCAAACATGGGGATATGGACTCGAAAGAAATACAGTGGTTGCATGTAGAAGTGGAGGGAGATTGTGGATTAGTTATAGAGAATGGATATAACTCCCGGTTGAAATTACTTATGGTCAAAATTAGCTTTAAAACGCTTGCCTTTAATATAGTATAATAGGCCCGCGATGGGGCCCTCTTAGATCTGAATAGAGGGCCAATAACTAACTGTCAACAGATGGACAAGCTTCGGATCTGCCAGCCCATCCAGGTTCATTCAAGGCCCTATTTGAATCACATTCTGTACAATGGATTTCAAACTCTGTTCCAAATGTTAAGTTGTGACCATAAAAAGCCAGCCTTCTGATTAATTAAAGTCTGGGATGACGCATATGGAATGACATTGGGGTCAGCTTATCCATCGTAGGACTCAATCGAACAATATCATTAGAAATTTGTATGATTCTTCCCACTTTAGAAAACAATGAAGTGGTTAGTGATGGGCATTGAGGTGTCTCATGGGCTGGGCCGGGCAGGGCATCCCAGATAGAAATGGTTAGATTTGGGCCTGTATAGGACTTCTTGCTGTACCTGGGATTAATTTTGGTCTGATTCTTAAGTGGACAGGGCCGAGGCCTTCATATATGCTTCAAGGATCTGCCCCCGTTCGATGGAATTGAATTCTAGGAGTTCATGGTAAAATATGTTCCAACAAAGTGTTTTTAAAGAGGTGAGGGGTGAAGGACTAAAGAGTACTAGAGTTTGATTTAGTATGAGATGGATGGGTATAAATTTCTCATTCTTCATTTATTTTCCATGAAAGGGGAGATTATTGGATGGTCGTATATAAGTGTTTGCTTTATTTCTCCAATTTTAACCACTTTTTGAAACACATTTCTTAGAATTCCTAAGAATTCAATTTCATGCATACAAACAGGCCCAAAGGCTGTGTGTATTTTGCAAATGGGATGGTACTGGGCCTATTTTTACCACTAATGTTAGATATATGTTAGCTATATTCTAGTTTGACATGCTACATAGATCAACTCTGCTCCATTTCTCATATTCAAGAGAAGATCACTTCATTTAGAACAACACATCCAAGAAGTTAAGTCATAACATGCAACTTGAACTTCTCATTGGTACCTCTAAAAATAACTCCCAATCTTATTTACTATAACATAAGATGGTTCGAACTCTCTCAAGTTGAGCGGCGGCTCTGTACATTTCTCACTAGTCCTTTGAAAGATGACATAGTTCCCAAAACTCCAAGGAATAATCCAATTGCAATAAGAGTTGAATTGAGAACCACTGAAGGTTTTGACACTTGAGACCAGAAAGTCTTTAAGTAAAAGGCACAAGGAAGAGTAATGCAGATAGTAATGCTAACAAGGGATCCAGTGAGGCCAAGCACATGTTCAAAGTAAGGAACTGAGAGAGCTAAACAGAGAATCCCCATTAGGAGGACAGACCCAAAGCTTCCTCTAACAAGCATCCTTGTGTTGGAACTCATGGAAGAAGGAAACTTGCTCTCGAGTTGCATTGCGATTGGAGCAAATTCTAAGGCGTATTTGGTCATAGGCGTGAGGACTGTTGCCCAAAGTGCTATCTTTGTGACAATTAGATGGCGCGGCATACTGAGAGTGATCTGAGATTGAACTTCAGGGCCAAACAACTTGGCACCCATGAATGCAAGAGATGTGTAAATGCTTGTCACAATTGCAAAGCTTACAATGGATACCTGAAAATGAAGAAGAAATGAAAAGTAGGTTAGATCTAAGGACATTTTCATCTTTTTACAACCAAATATGTTAGATTTCGTCAGAATCTTAAGGTAGTTGATTGATTGTGTCAAAAAAAATATAGGTGGGGTACTAAAGTAAATCACCTGCATGCCTACTTAGTTTATGAAAAATTTGGGTCCATATAATCCTTTTAACCAATAATTAGAGGGTGCTGAAACTTGACAGCTTTTAACCCATAGATGAAGCAATTGTTTTTTCTTGTTTATTAGATGATCAATCTATCTATGGGTGTGTAAGTTTCAGATGATTTTCAGATTGAGACGAATGCTAGTTATCACCAACTGTTGGATAGATCATGGGAGGCTCAGGTGGGACCGACAAGCCAAGTGTCAAATTGGCCTGGCCATTCTGGATAAGTTTGCACATTTTTATTTGTCAAAAGAATATATGCAGTTGTGAATTCCCGAAGAAAAATTAGTAATACTAATGACAATTGTAGAATCTTACATCCCATTGAGCTAGCACTTATTTCAAAATCAACTGGTGATAGGAAACGGCACAATAATAGTTTTATTGTGAGGGTGAGGTCTCGACCACAATTATGACAACTCAAGAGGTGGACGTTGACCTCAACAACAATTACCTTGGTGAACTTGGAAGGATCCTTCATGGCTTTGTAGATGTTTGGGAAAACAATATGACCAGCATAACTGAAGATGTAAAGGCCAGAAATCCCTGGAATCTTGTGAAGGTTAAGCACTGGAATTCTGTGGTTGGATTTAATACCACTGAAAGCTGCAGTCCATCCTATTGTGGCGAAAATAAGAATCGACATGAGAAGTCCTCCAAGGGATAAGAAAGAGATGGAGGAAAGGTCTCTCAGCCACAAACTAGGCAGTGCCACCAAGACTGCCATCACTGTCAGAAGCTGAGTTGTGGTCATGTGGATCCATATTTTGAGGTGTGTCCCAAGAAAAACTGTGCCCAGATTGTCACTCAATGAAATAGTGTAGGAGACAAGGGCCATGAAAATCTCCAAGTATATGAAAGTAGCAGCTATGACTCTTCCCTTCATTCCAAAGGCATGCCCCCCTATGTCTTGGTAGTTTTTTAATTTGGGGTTGTCTTTAAGACATTTGCCCATCAGATGTGATGTATATGCACATATGATTCCAAGGCCTACAAGGAGGAAAGCAGAGGCCCACCCACCATTCTCCAGAGCATAAGGAGTTGATAGTTGCCCAAGACCTGAAAAGCAAATTGCCAAAAATGTTTTGTAAGATGAATCTTTTTTATTTCACAAAGAATAACAACAATAACTAAATATTTCCAGTAGGACCTAAGTTGGTTCGGGCACAGCCCATTAAGGAATCCAAAACCTATATCAGCCCACGCGCCGAAAGTCAGACTACCACACTAACTGGTGAGTTAAATATTGAGCTCAATTTAATTGTTTGGGCTGGACTGGGCCATATATATAGTGGGCCTGTTTGGATGTGTGGTGAATTGAAGTATGGTGAGGTGAAGCATCAAATCAAGAGAGAATAAAATATAAGGTGTTATGATGATGTTTTATTTTTAGTTGTTTAGTATGAAATTTTTTTGACTTTTTTTTTTTATAGAGAAGTGGAGTTTTTTTTTGTCTTTTAGTGGAGAAAGAATGTTGCTTTTTTACTTTTTAAAAAAATCTCAGAGGGAATTTTGAAGTTGTATACTTTTGATATGAACCTTGTCATTTCTTGTCTGGATTCACTTTACTAATTCACTTTAACTATTTAAATGCCAAACAAGCCCTAAGTGACCTAAGGCGAGCCATGAAACCCTTTTGACTGCCAAGTTAGCCACTATCAAGTCAGGCCAACTCGTCTTGATGGACATGGGTGAGTCAATTGAGATTTTAAACTATTGTCTAACCGTGGACTCCTTTCGCCCTGTAGGCCGACCTGACCCATTATAGTCCTAAAGAGCTAAAATCACTAATGAAAACTTCCAATACCCTCCATGAAAAACATCAAAGAGGGGTGTGTACAGCGTTCTATGTAGCAATCTTCCTACATGAATATGTGGGACTATGGGTGTTCATGGGCTGGTTCAGGCTGGGGAAAATTTTGTTCATGCCCAGACTGGATAGTTATCGGGCTCGACATTCAGGCCCAGTTCCATCTTTCGGTCAGGAAAGCTGGCCCATGCCCTACCTATTTGAAGACTTTATTTCTTCAGTGTTTAATATTTCAAGCCCGGCTGGGTCTTTAGACAACATAGGTCCAACATGGCCCTTTTACTCAGTGGGCCTGGAAATTAAATACGATACAGCGCATGGGTCAAAAATACAGCCCAACTCCATCCCAATGTGGGGCTGGGGGGCTGGGCTTTTGTCCGGCTTGAGCTGCCCTGGCCATGAGAAGGCACCCCTGCATGGGCTTCTCATTCACCTAAATTCTTATGGGAGTAGGAAACATTTTCCAAGACCCTGCAGAAAACAAAGCTAAAAAAAGCTAAGAACAATTTATGAAAAGAATTAGAAGAAAGTTTTTGATTGCTTTACCTATCAGCATTCCAGCCATGTTAATGACAGATTGAGTGAAGGTACTGTTAGCCACCACACTGTTATCACCGTCTCTTTTCAACTCATTTCCATCTCCACACTCACACACCTTATTCTCTTCCACACAACTCTCACAATTCAACCTCTCCATTGCAGCCAACCGAGCGCCATGCACCGTCTCGCTCGCCACCTGGTTCGAGTGGGGTGGACAGCTCGGTTCGAAGCGCGATAACCAACGTCCGATCACATTCCACTTGCCATGAGCCATTTCCCTCCCAAGACCAAGTTCTAGAACTGACCCAAGTGCTATGCTATGATCTTTGAAGCACTTGATGAGTGAATGAGGGACAGAGGGACCATTGGACTATTTATAAGGAAGGAAAAGAAGGGGTGGTCCAGTTATAGGAGAGATGGTTAAATAGAATCTCATCAAGGGAATGAAAAAGAGAGTGCAGGGTGGAAGCAATTTGCTGTAGAAGTTGCCAAATTGAGAAGGTGAGGTCACGTCGGATTTGTTGCTCCTAAGCCTTTTGCATAGCTGAAGGGGGCCAGAGAACTTGGATTATTTTTAGTGTATATGTTCCTCTTTGCTTTCCTTTTTCCTGTCTATATTCCTCTTTCTTAGAATCCTATTGGAGTCATTTCATAGATTCGACATGGACACATAAAAGATGCCAAACTAACTGAGCAAGCTTCTTTGTAATAGTTATTGTTAGGTTAGTTTGGTTGGTTTCTTTGAAGTGAGCAAAACATTGTCACTGTCACAATTATAGCTGTCATTTTGTACTTGTCGCGGTTTTTTTTTTTATCAATAATGTTGTGAAGAATTCAAAATATTTATGAGATGGAGTTTATCAGGACATACTGAGTGGAATTTTAGGGCACCTTTGTTTGCATGACATTGAATTCTAAAAATTCTTCATAAAATTAGCAATGAATTGCTTAACAGTTAAGGGGTGAAGGATATAATTAGGTGAAGATGTAGATGAGAGTTTTTTACTTTCCTAGAATTTGGTGATATATGGTTGGGTATTTATTTTTCATCTCCTTTTAATTCATTTTCCACTAAAAAGTAGATAATTTGATGGTTGGGTATCATTATCTTTGTTTCTTCAGTTTTAGCCATTTTTAGATTTCTTTTTTATCATTCCTAAGATCTCGATTCAATGCAACCAAACAGGCCTTAAAAAAAATGGTTTCTTCTTACAAGTTTATGGGTTTTGTTACGATTATAAAAGAGAAAATTAAAAGCGGGCTAGGAGCTTGCCACAAGTTTGCTTTCAAGCTTTGGATCTATTCCGTGGGGCAACCTCATTACATGCCAATCAAAACATTTGAGGGGAAGATATGGAGGTCCGAACATTGTATTGATAGGTCGATCAACAATATAAAGCCAATTCTTTATTTATATTTACACATAATGCAAACAAAGCTTTTCATATCAAGCCATATAGATACCCAAAGAGGGTCCCGCCAGTTGGGTTGAGCTAGAACTGCACTACAAGCTCTTCTTCTAAATCATGGGTAAGGACATCTGGAGCCATGTAACCCTGTCTGCTACATGGGTTTCCTTATGCTAACATCATCATATTCGGTTGAATATATTTTTCAATTGAAAGTTGAAAATTACTTCTTAACAATGCTAACATCATCATATTCCATAGTTTGGTTTTTCTTGAAAGTTTGAAGTTACACTCTCCTACTTTTGAAGGCATATATATAATTAAAGTGAAATGCATGAAGTTCTGTTTGTGTAGTGGCTAATGGAAAAGTAAATGAACTTGACTGGTTTTTGGGAAATTTGATTGATCATGTCGGGACATATTATAATTGTTATTTTCTATTGATTTAGGCTTTAGAAAGATATTGTTGGGTTTATGTTTTGTATTCTGGTATACCGGAGTGGTCCAATATTGGGTTAGTCAATGGCCGGTTTAGGATCAAGGGTATTTTGGTTATTGTACCGGGGCTTTTTTAGGGGCTAAGAAAGTGGAGGTTATATATCCAATGTAATATGTAACTCTAAACTCTGAAGAGAGTCAAGATGAGAGTCATTTCTCTCTTGTCGTGGATGTAGGCAGTTTTACAGAACCACATAAAATCTTCTAGTCTCTCTAGTGATGCATGAATTTTAGATCGTATGTATTCACACTTCTACACACACGCACACAACAGTTAGCACAATTCATTATAAAATATGATAGATGTTTCATTAAACAACATTTCTAATCAAACATGATTTAAAACCACAAATCCTATAGAAATACTTTTAAGCTTATGAACATAATATAATATCTTCATTTATATGGAAATATATATATGTATATCTTTCTTATATCTTGCTTTTGCCCACTTCATATGCTTTATCCATGATGATGAGACATTTGATTCCCATATGATGATACCAATGAATGTGGATGATGGCTTACTTACTATGTAAAAAAACGTTAATGCATTTGATGATTCATGAATCAGTTGATCCATTTTATGACTCTACTTTGCATCTTTGATCTTAATATAAGCAGCCCATGCACATAATCTGTACAGGATTTGGCACCATTTTCTAAAGATCTAGGAATCTCAGCTGAGAAAATGAGCAGTACTGAGATATGAATCCATTCGATTGAAGTGGGGGAGGAGGAAAAATAGATAGATTCGCTGTCCCAGATATATATAAGGTAATATTTCACCTGAGAGAAAGAAATATGAAGAAAAAGAGTGTTCTCTTGTTCTCGGATGCTCTTTCCTAAAAGACACAGCTTCAAATATATTAGGGCTGGGAATCAAGGCTGAGTATATAAGCATATATATATTTTTATGGGAATTCCTCGTGGTTGATCAAGTCAGGTGAAGTTGGAGCTTGTCCATGTCCAGCTCATTTAGCAATCTGGTTAATGTCTAGGCATGGGCCTAGGGCTTCTTGATGTTAGAAATGTTGGGTTGGCAGTTAGTTGGGCCTTAGAATAGACAGAGGTTGATGTCAAGCTCATTTAGTTATCAGTGAATCAGAAAGTAAGCCTAGTTCAAAGGAGTGGGCCTTTATCTTGTGTGGGACCAAGGCTGTCCAGCCTACTTGCAATCCATATCTAATCTATACTTTTAGTAGAATCAAATAACTTATGTAATCTCAAAGTGATTGCCTAGTTTATTTTCTATGTTAATTTTAGCTTTTCTATTTTTTTTTTTTTTTTTAAGTTCATTCTCATTTCCTATTGGACTTATAATCCGCTTATGGTAGGGCCAACCCATATAGGACATGTTCGATTCTCTTTCATAAGCATTTCATATTATACTGTAGTCCTCTCTCTCTCTCTCTCTCTCTCTCTCTCTCTCTCTGTGAACACCCTAAATGGCCCCTTTTCTCATATTCGAATGAACAGAATCGTTGGATCGGGTGTGAAGGATTTTTATTTAAAGTTGTTAGAACTTGTATACCAAGGATGAAGTGGTGAAGTAATTAAATCATTGGATTGACTTGAAGTTTCATGTGTGGGCTGGGCTCCCCCATATCTGGCCTCAATGGTGTTCTCGTCAGACACCCACACAAACTCACATACACACAAACATATGGCAATCTTCCTATGAGCAAGGTGCTAAGAGGTTTACTGTAC
This sequence comes from Cinnamomum chago, assembly GCA_038049695.1. Lineage (NCBI taxonomy): Eukaryota > Viridiplantae > Streptophyta > Magnoliopsida > Laurales > Lauraceae > Cinnamomum > Cinnamomum chago. Next base: position 18,490,170 of record CP142462.1, on the reverse strand, counting down.
CTAGCAAGCCCACCTAGGGCTCCACAGATCAGAAGGAAAGGGATGGAAAGATCCCCTGTACATAAGCCCGCATGTCAAATTTCAGCTCAAAGAGGACCCATTCATCCATGCCACTACAAGTTTAACAACTCTGTATTAGAGAAAATTGTCGTTTTTCTATTTTGATATTAAATTGTTTAACTTGTAGGATCAAGGAGTTAGAAACAATATTGGATTAACTTCAAACTACATATTTGGAGTGGTTCTACCTGAATCTTTGGGTCTCCCTGTGTCCTATGATCAATAGGGTCCAAGTGAGCGGAGGGCCAACTTTACCGTAAGGCCAACAAAGCCATTGCTTTAGGCCCCAAAAACTAAGGCCCAAAAAAAGGCCCCATAAAAGCAGCTAACATTTTAGAACAAACTTGTTAACTGCCGTCCCTTTTTTTTCTCCCCAAAATATAAGGCTCCATAATAACTCTCTCTTGAGAAGATACGACCAGGATTTTCATGGGCCTTAAAGTGTCATTTATGACCTATTATATTTTCAAATCTACCAATTATATTTTTATTTCTAGGAGTCCATTTGGTTTTAGCACACCATTATATTTTTAGCAGTCAATCTTTATCAGATCTCAACCGTACATCCAGTCATGAACTTGGTTCACAAGCATTTCTCATTATTTTTGTTTATCCTACTTTAATAGGGGCCCTGAAAATTAAGCCTTAACACAGGCAAAGGTCCCAATTTCCAATCTCTATTAAATATCAAACTCAGGTGTTTAAACTAATAATTAGACCTAATCCAAATTAAAAACAATCAAACCACAAGGAGAGAAGGACAATCGATTTTTGTACATGGAAAACCCTATTTGGGAAAAAACCACGGGCCTTACCGTCTAGGCCAACAGACAAACCAAGCACTATATGAAAACGAAGATTACAAGATGACTTACAACCCTTTCTCAGTTGTTGACTCAACCTAAGGACTGCTTCTGATCCTGTCGACAACTCGTCGTTAATCTTCACCATGCTTGAGCAAAACCGCCTTCAAGAAAGTAGGATGGAATCAATCCCAATGCTTGATCTTCAGTGTAGCAGAAGCTTAAAACCTTGGGGGGAATGAATGGATCTCTCAAAATCTTCTTCGGGGATGTATTCTTAATCAGAGGTGCTTGGAGGAGAGAAAGAATGGCTTTAAATAGCCCTATACTCGTGTCTCAAGTCTTAAGATCGAATTAGGATAGGAGAAGTTGCTCGAGAGAAAATAGGAAGAGGTTTCCGGATAAAACACAAATTTCCCAGGTTCGCTCGAGCGGACAGGGGAGTTCGCTCGAGCGAACTGGTCTCTGTCTTCAGAGGTTTTGAGATGACTCGAGCGAAGATTCATGTTGGATTGAGCGATGGAAGTTTTATGAGGGGTTCGCTCGAGCGACCTCTGTCAACTCCCGGATTCCAGAATTTCTTTCTTTCTTTACAATAGATCTGAGCAGTCCAATTCTAAATAAAATACAACTTTTAAGAAACCCGCTTTTGTCCATAAACCTATGAATTAGCCAACTAAAATTCTTTACAAGCCCATTCAAATTTGATCCATGATGTGGTTGTAATAGATCCATGGCTTGAGATTTCGGCCCTGATAATAGATCTTAAAATTTAAGATAAATTAACAATGGGCCACTGCAGGAATTTATTCACTTGAGCACCGTGCATCTGGAACATCCAATATGTGGGGCACACCTCTGAAGTCCATCTTGGATGATCTTGACACATGGTGCATATGCGAATCGTGCGCAAACTCGTGATTTTTTTTATTTTTTTTATTTTTTGGGCGGGCCGAGTTTTGGGGGGGGGGGGGGGGGGGGAAGATTTCCATGTGAGTTTTGGGAATGGGCCCAAAATTTTCATGTGGGTTTTGGAGGTGGACTTAAGATAGGTTAGCAAAACTTGAAAATAAAAACTTAATTAGTGATTTTGCATCACAACATAGAAATTCTATATATATATATATATAAACCCTTCTAGCTCTCTCAAGCTTTTAGGACCGTCCTTATGCTTTACGGTGTGGACCGCCTATTGGGGCCCACTATGATTCCCCACTGGTCATGGGACATAGGGGGATTGATCCAAGTGGGATCAACTTACATATTAAATTTGAAGTCAATCTAATGCATCTAACCCCTTCATCCATCACTCACAAGTTTAACAGCTTTATATCAAAAAAGAAAAATTGACTCTCAATTCAACGGTCTAGTTCATCTGAATCCATGTAAATTCATGGGGGTCAGTGCTTATCCTGGGGTTATGAATGAGTGGTCACTTTGGATGGGTCATAAGGTGGGCCCTAATTGGCGTTCCAAATGGTGCGGACTGTAAGGACGGTCTTGTATATATATATATATATATCTATATAAGGAGATGCTCCTATAAGAGATATCTCTTAATTACCTCAAATGCGAAATTGTGTGGGGGTCCTCACATCCATATCTAATGCCAACAACTTAAATGTAAGGGCCCTCACCCATATCTCTCATATAAGTGAGAGATATCTCTCATAGGAGCAGCTTCCATATATATATAAATATATATGGGTAATATTCAGGTAGGAACTGTTCTCACATATTATGTGAGAACTTTTTTGTGGGGTCCAATTGTGGGCCCCATTTGGGGATGGGACGATGGGGGATGGAAAGATCTATGTGAAATTACTCCAAGTATCAAGTTTGACCCCAAACCCATGCCCCTAACCCCTTCATCCGTGGCCCGTAAGTTTAATGGCTTCATATTTTAAAAAATATTCAACCCTGGATCCAACGGTTCATTCCATTCAGATGTATGCCAATCCTTGGAATTAGTGACTATCAAGGGGTTCCCTATTGGTTGCTACGTTTGGATGGGTTGTTAGTTGGGCCCTGCAAAAAAGTTCTCATATCATTGGTGAGAACTAGTTCTCACTTGAATATTTCCATATATATGTGTGTGTGTATGTGTGTGGGAGATGTTCTTATGAGAGCATCTCTCACCTTACTATGAGATGTAAAAGTGGGGGCCCTCACATTTAAGTTGTTGACATTGGATATGGATGTGAGGAGCCCACCATATCTTTCATGGTAAGGTGAGAGATGCTATCATATATATGAGGAATTCTCAAAATATTCATGCGCATCCATCCCTCGCCATATTATTGTGAGGGACAAGATAGTGGAGCCGACTTTATGATACAATTAAACCATCTACATATATGAAACCTCCTTAAGTACACTACATCCATCAAGTTTTCACATATCCAAATGGATTAGACCGTTGGATCGAATGTCAAAGTTTTTCTTTAATATAAAGTCATTAAATTTGTTGGTCACAAATAAAGGGATTAGAGGCATGGGATTGACCTGAAACTTGATATATGGGCACATCCAAGATGCATGTTTCTTTCCATTCCCCCAAGTCCAATGATTAGTGGGGCTCTAGGTAAGCCCCATTAAATTTGTCTCTCACCATATGATGAGGAAATGATTCACATATATAGCTGGACCCTATCTAGATAGATCTCTTCATCCCCCAGTCTCATCATCAATGGGTCCCTAGGTGGGTCCCACGAGCTACATTGTAGGGTAAGATGGTGCGAGGTGAATGTATCAGATCAAAGCCCCCATATATAATGATCTAGTGTACACCTACTAGTGGGCCCACCTGATAAACCATCCAAATGGACCACACACAACAGCTCCGCTGAATGCCACCGAAAACCATTTTTTCACCACAACAATCTAAATGGACTTTATATATATATATATATAGAGAGAGAGAGAGAGAGAGGGAAATGCTCATATATATATATATATATATATGGAGATGCTCCTGTGAGAGCTGCTCTCTCCTTGCTATGAGAGATAAAGTGGGGGCCCTCTCATCCATATCTTATGCCAACAATTTAAATGTAAGGGTCTATCCTTATCTCTCATAGTAAAGTGAGAGATGGTCTCACAAAAGTATCTCTCATATATATATATATATATCTGACAAACTTGTGGAAGTTTGATCAAGTGTTAGGACACAAGTTTGATCAAGTGTTAGGATAATATTATGGAACTGAGATTTCACATAAAGGGAGGGCGCCCAGGTGCCTTGTCCATATGTGTGTGTAATTTAGTTAACTACTTCAGACCCTTTTGGGACCCTTATCATCTCCTCCCCTTCACACCGGCCCTAAAATGAAGGGTGGAAATGATTCAATTGGGCTGGATTTTTTTCCCCAAAACTTAATTCATGATGTGTTCTTTTCATTGCCCTGTTTTCTTTTGGTTGACATAATATATCCAAATGGACTTTCACAAGAAGCTAAAATAGTTACCTCTTATTAAAATATGAGAACCACTTCTCGGTAGTGGACTCTCTCTAATGGCCAACAGTCTAATACATGCATCCATCCATCAAGCAACACTATGTGGCCAACCGCCCATGTAGGGCCCACCTTAAGCAAGCCAACACCAAATTAACTGATTCACTTGAGCAACATCATATGGCCGACGGATCACTGGGCCACACCTTTCATCCCATTTCCACATCCCTCACCCACCCACCTACCTCGAATCAGCAGCACTAGGCTCAGTCTAGCACTCATTCGAACTGTTTCCATGATCTGACTTTGATTTGATTTCTCTCTTTATCACTTTACCACCCTTGATTGTGATCTCCTCATACATCCACTATTTATCCATGCATATGCAGGCCCTTTCCATCTCCTGATGATCACCCAAGTGGGCCCCATACAAGTATATACTCAACTAGAAAAGAACTGATGGTCACAATTAGCAGTGATCATGGCCCACCAATCAATTGAAACTAGTGGTCCCGCTGACCTTTCCCCACAATGAAACAACTGATTGACTTCACCATTATTCTCCTAATGTTTCCAGTTTGCAGAGAGAATCTGTTTAGCAACCTCTATCGGGCTCAAAGGGGAGAATGTATACCAATGCCCTGTCCTTTGGGTGAGTGGAGCATATTTGCATGGTATGAGGCAGACTTGGAATAGGATACGCATCTCACCACCATCTCATGAAAGAAATCCCATTGCAAATTAAAACTCTCAAGTCTCTTCTTATCTTACATCCTACCCCTACTTTGTTTTTGACAAGATATTTGGGATTGGAGGCATAGAGGTATCACCTCATTTTATTTCCACTTATCTGTTCAGTTGCTTTAGGAAAACCTGAAAATCATGAGCATCTACTACATACTTTTTAGTTTCTGAAGAATCCCACAGCTCAAGAAATTAATCCACTAGAAGTATATTCATTCCTACTTTATTTTTTTAACATTTTTTTTAATCTTATTCCAGGGCATTGTAATAGGTTTCTAGTGGGATAAGGATGTGAAGATATTGCTATGAACTGGGACGTGGTGTAAAGAAAGCGGGGACCTGATGCCCAAGATTTGATGCTACCTACCTGGCCTACATTGTACTCTGTTTTTCTTAGGCATAGATATGTGCTGATCTCAGCTTATTTTTAAAACTGATAACTAAGCTAGGGATGATAATTTCTAATCCAATTGACAAGAGACAAGAGTACGTGACATGTGAAAGATGCTCGCTATTGCAATCTCGAGGTTGTAGGTTGTAGGTTTGAGTCATGTTGTAAATAAAAAGAAAACAGAAAGAATTCTAAATCAATCCCTATCAACTTAACCGGAATGAGGGTTTCATTCAAGCCACTTTTTTTTTTTTTTCACTTTAGAGTTGTGTGATTGTGTTTGGATGAATTTCTAATTCGTGTATTCTACCTATTTGATACACTATCCCATAACCAACCTGACTGATTTTAGTTGAGATTACAGAAGTGACCTGCAGTGCTCAATTCAACCCAAATCCACTAGTTGCCAGTAGGGGTGTACACGGATTAGATTGGTGCGGATTGGGCCAAATCCATCACCAATCCGTTACTTATGGATTGACGAATTTGGAATCTGTCACCAATCCGTGACTGTTAAAATTCGATCTGATCCGATCCTATCCGTGGAGGCCGAATCAAACCGGATTGGATTAATCCGTTCAATCTAATGTTAAAAGAAAAATATCAAACATGTTGTAAAAAAAATTACATTTTGACCCCTTAAAATTTGTTTCTTATTTTAATTTTAGACAACTTAATTTATATTTAGACCCCTTATATATATTTTTTATATTTAATATCAACGGATCAGATCGGATTGAATCCGTAAATTTAGGGTGAGATCTGCAACCGATCCATTGCTAACGAATTACAAAATTTCCAATCCTTCGCCAATCTGTTTATCTTCGGATCGGATAAAAATCCGCAGATCAGATTGAATCGGATTTACAGATCGACGGATATTTTGTACACCCCTAATTGCGAGTTTTCCAACCCTAAATTAAGCAGGTCAGGCAAGGGCATATATATGTATGGTTAAAGGCCTGAAATTGGACTGCGGCTCATGATGATTAACACAAATATCATGTATATTTGCAAATGGATGGGCTCAGGCCCAACCCTTAGACCTGTGAGATGGATCAGCCGTGTACATCCTACCCATTAATTAACAGATTCGGTTTCAACAGGCTTCAGCCCAGCCAGATCCGACCCATTCTCATTGATTACTGGGCCACCTCTCTTTCACCAAAACTGTTGGATCCAATTCAGAAAAACAGCAACCCCAATGTTCTGGTTCAACAATTAAACTTTCAATGCCTTAGAATCTTAATTCTCTTTAATGGTGACCTAAGTTTTCATAATTCATTATCCAGATCAAAGATCAGAACACAGGCCCATTATCTAAACAACCTGAAATCTTACATTAATTTTTTAGATTTTAGCCTAACAAATTAAGACAATATTGGGATTTGTCTCACCAATGACAGGAGACATAACATGCTAAGCTTGAACCTCATGCGAATGGAACACGTAGGAATGTAAATGGTTCCCCGATTCTCTGATTACCCAAAGGTTCCGACCCGTTAAAAATCAGGTTTGGATCCTTATTTAGGCAGCGATAAGTAAATGGGTTCAAGTTCGGTTCCACCTTGGTTCGGACCCGTGGACCCGAGACCCGACATATTATCTAAAATTTTGAAAATCTCCCATAAAAACCATATTTTTTTAATATCATTCTCTACCTAGATTCGGACCAATTCCATATATGTTCCCGTTCCGGAGACAAGAAACCCGTTCCGAAACGGTTCCGGATCCGGTTCCTCATTTTTCTTAATGGTTTCGGCTCCAGGTCCACCATGGACCCGGACCAGAACCGACCCGTTTACAATCCTAGGAACACTGTACATTAAGCTTGGGCCACATGACTCGTATATGACACGCAGAACCCAACCCGCATAATATGTGGGTTGGTCACGAGTCAAGGTTTTCTGATCCATGGAAAAAGGGTTGGGTTCGGGTTGACCGAGCTAACCCACCTAACCCACATTACCCATTTAAACTTTCCTTTAAATTTTAATTATTAGTTCAAATCCCAAATAGGAATAAGACCCAAGTGACATCCACTTTCTATTGCAATCTCAACTATCCAACCAAAACTTATCACTTAATCTTTTAGTATATTTTTATTTTGGAGATTTTTTATAATGAAAACTTTATTTTGTTTCTATTAGTTCTGCTACTCTATTTCTATAGTTTTGATTTAAAAAATATGTGCTACACTCAAGCTTTAAATAATTCATTTTTCTCTGTTTTTTCTCACGTGCGCCCTTTCCCTTTGTTAGCCTACTCTAGTATTCTTATATGCCCTTCTTTCTTTGGATATGGACTGTGGATATGAGGAAAATACAAGGGACATGGCTCATGGCATGACATAAACAAGAAAAGAGCTAAAATTGAATGGGATTGTTTCAATCCATGGACAAGAAAAGGATGAATGGGCCTTGGCCAATTGGACCCAACCTTTTATGAATGGAAAACTGAGTAACCAGCCTCATATCCTAGATAGAAATAAGGTTGGACTTCCTTAAAACATTCACAACAGTACTAAATTTTGCACTAATGGGTTAAATGTATGGACAACCAAAAGGTTAATTGATATTGGCCACACTTTTTACCAATGGAAAACTAGGTAATGCACCTCAAATAGTTGGCTGAAATGAAATTGGGCTCAAGTTAGGCATACCAGTTAGTTTGGTAAGGTCGGGCAAACCATGATTGGGTCAATTGATATACTAGATGGATCCGGGTTATGGGGGTCAGCCCGACCCACAGCAGCCCGCAATGGTTATGCAGGCTAAAGTGGGTCAGGTCAGGTTGACCCATTAATAGTGGGTGCAGGCTAGGATTTTCTGGTTCTTTTAATAAATGGGCTGGATGTGGGTTAGAAGTATCTGACCCGTTTAGCCCAACCCGACCCATTTGACAACCTGTGATACAGTTGTGAGTTAGCTCGTTAGACAAAAACTGAATGGATGGGTGAAACTAAGTCAGGAAGTGTGAAGCCCAACAGCTTGTTAGACTAGGATCCAGCTCATTATGCAATAGTACTTCATGATTTTTTGCATGTGATGTGAACAGTGAATACTGCTAGGGCACTATACAGTATATGAAGGTTACAATTTGGGCCCTGTCTAATTCAAATGTAGGGGCAAGCAAAGCTTTGGTTGGGTGTAACCTAAAATTGCAAGATTAACCCTACCTTAAATCTGAGTTGCTGGTACTGCATGATGTTGGAATTAGGTAGGCCTCGTGGATAGGTTTTCAAAAACTTTTGACCATCTTGACACAGGGATCAAGCACCCAATATGCCATAAACCAAATTCAGGATGCAATCTCTCAATCTCATCAATCATGTAGAGCAGTAAACTCTATCTAAAAGATAGAAACCAGCAACAATCAAGCAACCAAAACATCTATAACATACAATGAAATAGATTATACATTTGGAGCTCGGTAGTGCTCTAATGGAGAAGAAGACAATTAGCTTGAACAAGAACTCTTCTTGTAGCAAATTAGGATCTCTAAGACCTTGATGTCTTCCACGCTATCAGATCTCTTTTCTCAAGAAAAATGGTGGAATCTTCAAGAGATAACCAACTAGAAACTCTTAAAGAACTAAAAGAGAAATAGAAGAGTGAGAGGAGAAATGGGTGTGCAACAACTTGCACATGGGGACTGGGCGTGCACTCCAAGGATGTGGATGTCCAGCCCCTTGCTCCCTATTTATAGCTTTGCAACTCCTTTTACTAATTCAAATAGAAGTCATACTTCCATTAAGAATTAGTAATTATCTCATTTCTAATTATTATAGAAGTCTCACTTCTACAACAATTAGTAACCTACTATTACCACTATTAGAAGTCTTACTTCAAATAAAAATAGTAACTTTCTAATTCCTTGCTTTTTAGAGTTCAAGTAGGATTAATAACTTTCTAATTCCTTGCTTTATAGAGTTCAAGTAGGATTAATAACTTTCTAATAACTTAGGCTAGCGTGGGGATCACTAGGGATTCCATAGAAAGCTGGCTCCAACTGGGACACTGCGACCCCACATCTCATGTGCAATCTGGGCCCATAGTTAATTACAAATAACTCCACTATATAAATGCAATTGCACTCCAATCTTAGGAATAAATTACAAATAAGACCCTAAACTTCCCTATGAGTACAAGTAGGCCCCTCTATCCTTATCCATAGATCAATTGGATTAAACATGTCCCTTCCAATCATAGATCCACATCTTATTATCTTTGAGCCCAAATTAATCATAGTGATCATCAGTACCATTCAATTAACAATTAATCAAGATGGGTGTACACTTACTAATAATAAATTCATTAATTGGTACAAGGGGATAATAAAGATAGATTCCATCTTGACCATTGAATGTTCCAAGAATTCTACTACCACGTACCCAAGATACCGAGGTGTTGACCTACAGTTGGTCTCGCTCATTGGTGACTCAAAGAAAATGAATAGACAAAAACTTGAGTTCATCAATGTCGCAGGATTGAGAGCCTATTGCTAGGGAATTATGAGAGCAGACCTTAAAATAAAGACAGTATTCCATAAGGTGCTTCTCATGGTCTTTCAATACATCCAATGTACCAACACCATAATCCAAAATCTTATATTCTGATGATCAAAACAAATCACACTATTTCATAGTGATCAAAGTGCTATAACCTTATTAGATAAGATGCTCAGTCTCATCACTGGTTGTGAAACTATTTAAGTATAAGATTTGTGACACATGTCTCCCGTATGTAGATCTCATCCATACACACATATCACATCTAATATACTAATGGGACCCGGTTCATCTCATGAACCAGCATCTCATATGTATTGGTTATGTGCATAAAGTAATAAAACATCATTCATCTCATGAAAGGAAAGCATGGTTTTATTAATGAATAAAGAAATTAATCAATTTATTACATCATCTGATGGATTGAGATCATACAAACTAACAATCTCCCACTTGGGCGCAATGTCAGTTAGGGTTGCATCTAATGTCTTTCCGTCTACATGCTGCTCAAAGACTTTGGTAGTCAAATGCTTAGTAAATGGATCTGCCAGATTGTCTGCAGAGGCTATCTTGGTGATAGCAATATCACCTCTCTGCACAATCTCTCTGACCAAGTGATACTTCCTCTGTACGTGCTTTTGGCTTTTATGGCTCCTGTGTTTCTTGGACTGAGCGACTGTCCCGCTGCTGCGTCTAACTGTTTCGGTATCCATCCATACCTACTATGCTCGTCATATTACTCATCATAACCATCATACTCATCATAGTGCACCAGTCCAAATGCTGGTGCTTTCTCAATATCCGAAGATACCTATAGTGCTCGAACACATCAATGTATACCATACGTAGTGTATCAAGTGGGGGTACTCTGGACTGGATTGCCTCGTTGTGCTCATTTGGGACAAGACTTGGCAAGTATATGATCCATAGAGTTTGGAGTGTCGGTATTACCCTCTTATTGATATAAATAGTTATCATCGTATATACTCCACTTTTACATACACTTAATTAGTATTATCTTATCCTACTATCCATTGGTCAATGTATCCATCATTGCCTTACAATATTTATTAGTCAAAGCTTCTATTGCGCAAGTCTGGACCGCGATCCGATAATTGCTAATTACTAATCCAAGCGTTAAGTGTAATACCCTGATCAACATTCTAAGTGTCACTCTTAGGCCTTATCGTCTTAGTCCAGACTATACCGACCATCAATGGTACGCATCCATACCATCAATTCATAGAATGAATATAAACATATAAAAGACGTCTCATCTGTATTAAACAATAAATATGGCCATATGTGAGGTAAGTCTTTGCCCTTCTTCAAGTGTACGGTCCTACTTCACCTAAGATAGTAGCACCCAAATGAGCCCTGGATGCTTAATTAAAATGTTCTTGGTGCTTCTAATGGTAAATGGGATCCAAGGTCATCCATCAGCACCGGATTAGGTTCCATCTCATGACCCTAAACTCTACTTTAGGTGGCTACATGGGTGAAGGTTAAGCCCGGCCCTTGATTAATGTCTAGCATATCCATCATAGTCCAAGTGGAAGGTCAACGACGCACGATTGAGATTAGATTATAAAACAATCAATTTTTGGAATACATTGTCTGCAATGTATGCGGTCGACCACATAAGGGGCAGGTCAACTGGGTACACATGGTGGCTTGGGAACTCTGCCCGTCAACATGCCTCAGTTATGCAGTGTACGCAGTCGACCCAATGAAGGGTCGGTCGACCAATTACATTGGAATGTCTGAGGTTCAGTGAATCAGGTCATCTAAGTTATGCAATATACTCGGTCAACCACGAGGGACCCTGGTTGACCAACTACACCAGGGTTGCTTTAGCAGGTCGATAGACACAACTCTCAAGCAAGGGAATCTGTAGTGTCATTGGTCAACCCATGAAAGGTCGATCGACGGGGTACATCCAGATTTTGAAAATTCAGGTTTCTATATTTTTCTCCTTTCATCCAATTCTCGTCCAAAACCCATAAATTCCATCTCAACCCACCAAAATCCATCTCCATACATGAAACCCCATCATACATCATCATATCACAAATGAGTCATTGATCTTCCAAATGAGGTTTCTTATCCATCAGTGGCCATCAACATGGAAAATAGGTTTAGAGAAGGAGATCTACAAATCATACAATCCAATCAACATCAATTTACAGAACTCCATGAAAAAGATACATACATACTATAAATCACCAAATTCAAACATAATAATAAACATGCAATGAGATCTAGACATGTCTAGTTGCCTAATTAGGGAAGAACCTCCTCAAATGGTTAAGCTTCACTCCAAGTCTTCTAGGATCTCTCCAAATCGCCACATCTATACCTCCTACACCCATTCCCAAAAAGAAAAGTGCATAAGAAAGGGAAAATCCAAAAGAAGAAGCTAGAGATCTAGGAGATGAAAGTCACCTTTGATTGAGGAGAAGTGAGAGATCTAGGAGATGAGATGGGTCCTCTTTGTTGTAGATGGCTGGATCCCTAGGAATTCTCTTGTTTACTTGTTTTCTTGGTGATGGAAACCCTAGGTCTACGTGAAATTCCCTAGCTTGAAAAAGAAGGAAGGGAGAGAGAATAAAGGAATTGAAATGGAGAATAGAAGGAAGAAGAGGAAAATGAAACGAGAGAGGGAGAGAGGAAAATGGCGTGGGATGGGCTGGTATCTGGTTTATAGCCTTTGGTTTGGGGTCAATTAACTAAATTGCCCTCACTTGTTGGTTTGGCTAATGAAGGAACCTAAGGGTATTTAGGGTATTCTAGGTTTAGTTGCACAATTCTCTAAGAGAATCCCCTTCGGAAACTTAGAATTACATCTAAGGGCCTCTAGCTAACCAATTAGTTCTAATAAATATAATTAACCCCCTAACTAGTCTTATTATTTATTATTTTTTTGCCAAAAGGCAATTGAATTATAAGAGAAAGAGAAAGGAAATAGGGTCAAAAAGCCCACAAAGAGAAAGCTCAGAGAGCTACATCACAGGGGGAGGAAGCCAAAAGAAAACAGAGCCAAGAAAACTACAAACTAGAATTAAGTAATAGGAAACAAAAAAAATTAAAGAGGAGCTTCAGAGGTCTATCGGAAAAAGGCTTGTTGATACACTTGAGAGAGACGGAGAGGAGCTCCGTCAGGTATAGATTAACCTTCGTCTTGGAGGCTCTATAGTTAAAAAAAAATAGCGTCATTCTTGCAGTTCCATAAAGCATAAGCAGTAGAGAAGAATATGGTGGCTGCTCCTTTGCAGGCCAGGGAGTCACTGTGGAGGGAGAGAGCTTGCCAAATCTTTGAAGGAAGAAGGGGGCCATCAACAACCAAGCCAGCCTTGGAGAGAATCCACTTCCATATGTCAGAGGAGAAAGAACAGAGGAAGAGGAGATGCAGGGTAGATTCCTGCTCTTGGAGGCACAGGCTGCACCTTGAAGCCAGACTGATACCAGAGTGCTGAGCCCAAGCTTGAGAAGGGGTCTTGCCATGCAGCAGCCGCCAGGCAAAGATAGAGACTCTGGGTTGCTGAAAGGAATTCCAAACCAGGGGAGCCCAGTTGAGCCAGTAAGGAGAGAGGTTGCTGGTTCTAATGATTTTCCAGGCTTCATGGAGAGAGAGGCCTTTGGCCTGGTGGGAACTCCATTGCAGCGTGTCTGAAGAGGAGGGATCCAAGGAGAGGACCTGGGTAGCTTGCCGCAGGGAGGCAGCTGCTGCAATTGGGAGGTCAGGGGGGGATCATCCATTGAAAACCATCCCAGAGAGAGTGAAGCTTCTGGTTAGAAGGAAAATTTATATATAGAAGGGAATTGGGAGGCCATGCTACCTTCTTGCATCCAATTATCATACCAGAGATCAATTTTCTTACCATCTCCAACCTGCCACTTACTGCCTGAATGGATGTGATGAGCTAAATTTCTGATTTTGCGCCAAATACAGGATCCAGATTTGGAGGTGGATAGAAGAATGCCAGATTAAGGAATTTGGAAAGTACCTGCCTTCCATCCAGTTGGCCCATAGCGAAGTAGATGAGAGGGGAGAGATGGTGTTGTTAGAGGCCAGGCATGGATGTTGAGGCTAAGGATTTCTTCAGCAAGGATAAAGAGATAAGGGGATAGAGAATCCCCTTGCCTTAAGGCACAAGAGGAGTTGAAGAAGCCATAGGGAGTTCTATTGATGAGGACAGACCCTTTAGCTGTGCAGACACATTCTCTGATGAGCCTAATCCACTTGGAGGAGAAGCCAAAGAATTGAAGACATTTGAAGAGGAACGGCCAATGTTGTACAAATAGCTACTTAAAAATTATGCAACTATATGCACGTTTTAACTCGCAAGTGCATAAGATCAGACAAATAGTATAGAAAGCAAATACGAGATCATTCCCACGAGGATTGGATTTATCTGCGTTGAAAATTAATTTTCTAGAACTACTAAATAAATGGCACAAACTAAGAATGCAAAAGTGAAAGAAGACCCTACAGAAAAAAAAACTTATTTCACAACCCTAAGATATCTACTCAAAGTTAAGGTGCAATATACAAAGGCACTCGGTGTAGACAAGGTGTTCAAAAGGATGATTTTAAGATGATTTTGAAAACTGAAAATTTCGAAACAAAGTATTAAAAACAGCGCTTGATTAAAAATAGAATTAGATTGAGGCTAAGACAATGAGAAAACTAGTTAGGGATTCGATATTCACCACTAATCTTCTTCCTTAAGCAAACGACATACACAATGCTGCAAAACAGATTTTAGATGCTCATGTTTGTCAACCTAAAGGCATGATATCTACTCTTTAAATTATTGATTTCCCTCAGCAACAAGTTAGGCATGGGTATCTACGCTAACTCTTCTCATTCTTACAGTGTTTAGCATGGTGTCTACTAATTTGCACTTTAAGAACGCATAACACAATGGAAATCGACAAACACACAACTCCTAGAACATGGTATCTATTCTAGTTATTCATGATGATTAATTTCCAGAACTTATAACTAGTTCTTTTGTTACTCTCACAGGCACAAGACTCGGTCATCTAAATTTACCTGTGTAACAAACTCAATACACATCATGCATATGGGGATCAAGCATAACATAAAGTAAGTAAAGAGTAAAATATAATTTGAAATTAATCAATTAAGCATCACAAAAGCAGTTTACAGCAAAGCCATATCAAAATCCTTAAAGAAACATGATTAGGGCTTCAATCGAGCCCTAACTAAAGTACTTAGTTACCCATAAATCAAATAGACAGCAAGAACGTACAAAACAGAAAATAAAAACAGAGGAAGAAGATAGCTCTTGATGGTTTGTTGATCAGCACGCTTGCTTGGTCTCTGCCTTGATGGATGGAGCCGAATGGGATAGTGTGCTGGGATGGTGTACTGCCCTCTTCTTCTCCTCTCTTGTTTTCTATTTTTTTTCACTCCCCCCAAAAATTAGGTTTCTCACGTCTGGTGCTTCTTTCTTTTTATAAGAGTTCACAACCCCTCCACAAAGCCCATTGCCACAGCCCTCTTCTTCTCCTTTTACTTGGACTTTTCCACTCCAACGCAGGACCATGTATCATCTCATGTGCACCTTCAATTCAGCCCACTATTTTATTCAGTAAACTTGATTAGGCCCATTGAGACTTTTCCACCACAATTGCTCTAGACACCCAAAAATTGCACTTCAACTTTATTCTTCATGTATTCCCAAAATTGAGCACCTATAATTCAAAACAATTAAATTTAGTGCAGTTAACCAATCCAATTATACAAAATCTAAGGGAAATATTTATCAAAAAGTTATATAAATATTAACATATCAGCCAACTAAGTTTATCAAAGGCCTTGGAGATATCCAATTGCATACATATAGTGCCACCTTTCAGCTTGGTATGAAGTTTTTGAAATAATTCATGAGCTAAGGCTATATGTTGATGAATGGATCTGCCTTGGACAAAAGCTGCCTGGTTAGGGGAAACAAGATGGGGAATGATTTTAGAAAGTCTGGAAGCCAGAATTTTGGCAATGATTTTGTAGGTAAAGTTGAGGAGGCTAATAGGTCTGTAGTCAGCAAAGGTGGTAGGGGAGGTGGATTTTGGGATCAGAGATAGGAAATAAGTATTGAAAGCTCTGTATATCTTGCCTGAGATGAAAAATTGTTGCATAGCTTTAACCACTGAGGAGCCAATAATGTGCCAGGCAGCAGTGAAGAAATGGCCAGAGAAGCCATCTAGACCTGGGGAACTGTCTTTTTTAAGGGCAAAAACAACATTTCTAATCTCTTCAGCATCAGGGGATCTGGAGAGGAGGATGTTCATATCTTCATTGACTTTGTTGCTGCCTACCCCAAAAAGGAAATCAGAGGGGACTGGGTGATAGGAATTAGCTATAGAGGCAAAATGGTCCACTGCTAAGGATTGGACTTCTATTGGGTTCTCTATCCAGATACCATCTGATTGGATTTTGTCGATGTGGTTAACTACCCCTCTGGATTTGGCAGAGGCATGAAAGAAAGTAGTGTTTCTATCTCCCTCATTCAGCCATCTGATTATGGATTTTTGGCGCCAATGAGTTTCTTGAAGTTGGAGGCAGTTGTGGAGGGAAGCCTTAGCTTCAGCAAACAAAAGGTGAAGGGAGGGCGTAGGACCAGCATCAAGGAGGTCTTGAGCCTCTTGAACAAGCTTTTCTGCAGCTGCAACCTTAAGCCTAATTTCACCAAACACATTTTTGTTCCAATCTTTGAGGACTTGCTTCAAGTTTTTCAGATTGGTAGCCAGCTCCCACTGGTAATTCCCAGCAGAGTCTTGATTCCAGGAGTCCGCCACAAGGTTGAGAAAATCAGGGTGTTGGATCCACATAGCTTCAAACTTGAAAGGAGCCATAGGAGCAGGAGAACGTCTGTTGTGAGTGAGAAGCAAAGGGCAGTGATCAGAGGAGATCTTGGGTGGGATTAAGAGCTGAGGGTCGGGGAAAGTAGAGAGCCAGAGGTGGTTGCAGAGGGCTCTGTCCAGCCTAGCAGCAACATAACTTGTGCCCTTACGGTTGTTGGACCAGGTATATTTATTACCTGAGAAACCCATGTCCTGCAAAGCAGAGGAGAGAAGCAGCTGCTGGAATTCTAGATTTAGGCGGAAAGGCCTAAGGCTATATTTCTCAGAGGGAGAGAGATAATGGAATTGAAATCACCCAACACACACCAGGGGCAGTTCTTGTTAGACTGAGAGGAGAGGTAACTCCACAGGTCCCGTCTCTGGACATAGTTTGTAGATGCATAAATCCCTGTAAGAAGACTTTTTGAGGCAATAGAAGGGAAGGTGAAAGAGATGGTCAGGAATTGGGGGGAGAAGTCAATGAGGGAGATATCAAGGTTGGAATTGGATTTGAAGAAGCACCAAATAAAGGCAGAAGAAAGGGGGTTGTTAGAGAAGAAACCATCGTAGCCCAAGGAAGAGAGGAGGGAAGGAGGAGGGGAGGCAGACTTGGGCTCAGAAATAAAAATTATATCAAGGGATTTTGAGGAAGCCAAGTGATGGAGGGGTCTAGTAGTTGGGGAATTTGAAATTCTCCTGCAGTTCCAGTAGAGGACTTGGATCATTTGGAACTATTTAAAAGGAGGGGGGGACCATTTGAGCTCCTAGTAGTTGGCCTGGAATTGGAACTATCTACTTTTCTTTTGGATTTGGGTTTCTTTTTCTTGGAGTATGGGGTGAGGTCCACAACTAGGGAGATACCAGAGTTATGGGAGATGGCGGGCATCAGGGCAGAAGCTACTCCTGTGTCAGAGAGTGTAGAGTTAGGGAGGGGGAAGGAGGGAGATTCAAAGAGAGAGCAATTTTCTAGGATGGAGAAGGAATTGGAAGTATCCAGGATTGGTCCTGGGAATTTTTCCAGAATGTCGAAAGATAAATCTGGGGGAGTGTCAACTAGGCCAGAGCAAGAGACTATGTTTGAGCAGGGGATAAGAGGGGGGGATGAGGAGAGGTTAGACAAGTTGTGGGAAATGACAAGATCCGTGGGATCTGGGACAGAGGGTTCAGGGGGGACTATATGCAGATGGGAGGATGTGACTGGAGTGATAGTATTTGCTGCTGGGGATGTGAGGTTGACATGGGAGGCCAAGGGGGGAGCAATTGAGGCCAAAGCAGGATCGGAATTAGGAGTGGTGGCTGAATAGGGGGTACTGGTGGGGGATTTTCCTACAATGCCTTCTCTTTGCTGTTGCACAGGCAAAGAAGAATTTGGAGTGGGGGGGTTTGGGAATGGGAGAACAAAGCCAATGCACAAACTAGGTCTAATTACTAGAAAATTACCTAACTACCCTCATTAGTCACCTATTAGATAGCCCAATTAGGGATAATTACTTATTATTGGCTCCCACTAAGGTAAGTAAAGAGGCGGGGCCTCACATAGGATCTTCATGTACCTTACATAAATGAGGCATTTCCCCAACTAGCTCATTGTGTTGTTACCTCGTCAATGTACTTGTGGGGTAGTTCCCCTTTGTGGCTCTACCGACAATTTGGAGAGTGAACTCCTTATACAAGGTTATCTTTATCAATACACCTTGTTTAGAGTGTGCACATGTGTGTGGGCGTGCGTGCGTGTGTTGTGTGCATGTATGGGTATATGTGTGAGTTTTTTTTTTTTTTTTTTGGGGGGGGGGGGTACGTATGGTTTATATTTACCATCTATGGATAGGGGGTAAAAAACGTACGTGGGGGGGGGGGGGGGGGGGGGGGGGTGGGTTATGTACGCACGTATGGTTTATATTTACCATCTATGGATAGGGGGTAAAAAACGTACGCCAACATATCGGGTTCTCCTGGATTACATTTGTTTGACTAGCTTGTTGGGTTGATCGAGTTCGCTTGGGTTGCATTCATTTGACCACCTTGTTTAGGTTGACTTGGTTCACCCAGGTTGCATCACTCTGACCGGGCTTGCCTGGGTGTATTCATTTTGTAGTTTATATGATGGTCTGACTATTATGTTGGTTAGATAAGTCTCATTTATCCATTATTTATGTACCTTCTTACATATGTTTCGGTTGACACATGCTATATTGTTACTTATATCTATTTACTTTCCATTTTATTGATAGTGATATATTTGGTGCTTAGGTACTGATACCTCCATCAAACAAGAGGTTTCCCCGGATGTCGGATATGTTGAGTAGAGCGCCAAGCATGTAGTTTGAATCGTCGAGCCCAACACTGGGGAGTCATTCATACCCGTGGGCTTCTAATATTAGTACATTTGGGCCTATATCTCTTTTATTTTGATGGCTTGGTTGTGTTTGGCCTTAACTTAATGTTACGACATTGTAAGCTCATTCAAACTTATTTACTTCTGTACTACTTCCGTTTTGTTATATTTAAGGATTATGTTTTATCATTTGCGCACATGATTTGTGTGTTGATGCTTCCGCAATTAGATTAGGGTGACTGGTCATCATATATAACTTTATCATGGACTTCAATCCACCCGGTATTAGGGCCACAAATGTGATTAGTGATAAAAGACTTAATTGACCTCGATTCTCACACCCTTAGGATCGGGTCGGGCCCAACCTAATCTTTGGGGCATGACATTGGGCGCACTGGATAAATACCTGGAATGTGTCAGGTTCGGAGTTGGTCCCAAGTCTAGTTACACTATGTACCAAACAAATTTCCTTCTTCTTCTTTTTCCTTCTTTTTTTTTTTTATTTTTGGTTTTTGGTCGTTGTGAACTCGCGCAATCTCACTCACACCCCCATGTCCCTTGCCTGGCTAGCTACATTTGAGGACGGACCAAACTGGTTTTCATCCCATCCTAATGAAAGAAATGTTTAATAGTTCTTCCATGCCCCTTTATGTATGTGGATATATATATATATATATATATAGAGAGAGAGAGAGAGAGAGAGAGTTCAAACAGCGTGCAACCCGTATATAATTGGACTTCCATTGTTTATTTAAGACCCCTTTAACAGGATATTTACTTATGGAGAGACTTCCATTATTCAAACATTGTTGGATATGCGAAGAGATGTTAGGCTGTGAAATCTATTTGAAAATAAGTATTATCTTTGCATGCAGTTCCCGAATCTCAGCTTTATTCCCCGTAGCCATTTGACGAGCTCCCTTTTGTCTTTTCCTTCCTCAAGCAAAAGAGAGAGATACTGTCACGTGAAGCCCTCCAAGTTGCCAGTCAAACATAGGAAACATTCAACCCCTAGAAAGTATAATTTAAAAGAAAAAAGTAGAAGAGTGAGATTGTTAGCCTAGCATTTATATTAATTAAAAGCTGATCTTTGCTCACTACATATGTTTTTATAGCATAGTTTTTGGTGGAATGATGGCCTCCTCAAGTCTCCTCAGAAAGGTGTTGATTGAACTTGCTATATCAAGTACAAGAAGACCCCACTTGCATATGATATCAACAAGGAAATCTTTTAAGGGTTGCAAGACATCATTGTAAAATTCCAATGAAGAGATTTCATGAAGGATATTGGATGGGATCTAAGGGGAGAAGATAGATTCGTAAAAAAAATGGAGCCCTAGAAATCAGTGTTTGATGTCGGGTTGGAGGGTGTCCAAGGAATTGGACTGGCCAGTGCTCTTTAGAACTACCATTCAATAGCATCCCAATATAGATGTTTTGTCTCAAATGTGAATGTTCTAGTAAGAGATAATGTTGCAATACTTAGCTTTTGCAAAAATTAGTGTTTCAAGCTGCTAAATATTTTCACAGGTCAACAAAGAAGAGAAGAATGGAAAGGAGAAAAGGGGATGGATGAAAAGCATGTGAGATGTTATCATTGTCATGCCATCATAGTCCTAGGGCAGACACACACACAGAAGAGAGAGAGAGAGAGAGAATGATTTTTTGCATTTGAATCAACGTGTGTGAACAAGACACATGCTGAAATGCTTTTTGCGAGTAGATGCATTTTGAAGCTTTATGAACGATGGAGGGGTGTCCATGGGTAGGTAGGGTCGGTTGTGATTGACCACCATTGATAACTTGTTATTTATATATAGAATTGAGTTCACGAGAATTATAGGAACTGTATTTCTTCGATGTGACTAAAATTGCAGGAACAAAGGTGAAGATCCGTATAACAGGTATCAAATCTCACCTTTGTGAAAGATGATTATCCATCTAATTAAAATCTTGCAAGTTTTGCAGGCTACAGGAATACATCCTATAGATTCTTCCATTATTATTTAAATCCAATACCCATGATGACTGCCAAATATATTAGCACTCTAGATCAATAGTTCTAATCGAATTGCTTACTTTTATACTAATAAGTTGTAACCAAGTTATGTACATCTGACTTTGGATTGAAAGGGGACCTGTTATGACAGGTATGACTGTGTATGCCCTATGTATGTCTGTACTGCACATGCATGAAAATTAAAACACACATGTCATTCTTGTGCTAGATAGGGTATGAATGAATGAAATAAAAACGCACTAGTCCCATGAGGGTAGGCATGCACATTGGGGAATGAAGGGCACTTGTCCTCACATATATACACGTGCATGCACTCACATACACATGCCAAGTGATCCCAATGTGTATATCGTGGATGGTGTTGCCATCGAACAGCTCAATGTATATCGAATATCGCAAATATCGTATGGCACTGGTCCATGCACGTGCTTGAAGATGTGGATACACGTGTGCATGCATTCATAAATATGCAAAGGTTTGTGTTTTCCCTAAAATGGAATTGCACCATCATAAGAATGCAATATCAGCCTTGTGTGGGAGTGGGAACCATCTAAAGGTCAATGTAATTCCCTATCCTAATTGGAGTTATATTTAGTGTTAGATTTCCTAATTGGAGTTATATTTACTGTTAAGATTTTATCACAAGATTTTCAACCATGAAATCTTGGAAGGTTTTTAATTTGGGGGCATCTCCAATCAATTGGGGATGTTATGAGATTAGAGCCCAAATTTTTTTATGCTTTCTAATCATTTCAAATGTCCACCTTTTAACGTCATTGTTGTTGGAAAAAATGTTTCGCGGAAATTGTAAATAATTTAAAAAATAAAAAATAAATAAGTAAATGAAAGAAATGGCCGAACAATTGATAGCCAAGTACAAATGGATTTATGGACGCCTGTCCCATGATAAGACGGCTTCCTGTCGAATGATCTCCATCACTCGTACAATCAAATGGATGAAAAATTTGAATTTAAAATTACAGGTACGTCTTGCTGTAGTTTGAAAAGAACAAAAGAGATGAAAGGGGTGAGGAGTTTCCCGAGTAAGGATTTGTTGGGGAGTTAATTCCCAATTGATATGCGCATTAAGAGTGTGCAACGGATACCCCTGCGCATTCACTCTTGTACAAATATCCGGGTCAAATCTAAGTCGGCCCAAACCCAGTACCTAACTGAGACCTAAAAATAGCGCACACGCATGCCTAGATAGCTCGCGCGTGTGAATGTGTGGTCACTACTGCCTTAGCCTTTTGCTGAGACTAACACTATAATGATATGTGAAAGCATTAATAAATGACACTAAAGAGTTATCCACAACCAATGTGAGGATTTCTTAGGTAGAGAAAAGTAAAATACATGTGTTTTTTCATAAAAAGAAATACATGTATTTTAATGCACAAGGAAACCAACAATCCCCCATACATTAAAGCATAGAAGATGAAAAGTTGTTGTTGCAAGATAAATTGGTGAGATTATGCATAAATGTAAGTGAACTAAGTCTTGAACCTTCACTTAGTGTAGTAAGTTTGAAATACCAAGACTCTATGGTGAACTAAGATCTTGAACCAAGAGTTCAATTAATAAGTCGTACTTACTACACATAGTCTCAGAAATTCAAGGATTATTATAGAACCGTGCATATTAATGGCTTTGTGCTATCCCGGTATTTATGAACGCTCTAGAGAGTGGCTTAACCCCTCATAGGAAGCATCTTGACTTCCACACTTATAGAGGTGTTCTTTATACAAAAAAATGCTCTGGTATAGCTTATATAAGACATAGGGTTTCAACGACTAATATACTGGAAATGAACATTTCACATCATAGGAATGAATATGAATTAATGGGACTCTTTAAATGTTCTCACTGTGTCACCTAAAGATAACTTCATTTTTTTATTATATTAAAAATAGTCTAGGACTATTTATAAAAACAAAACACCTTAAATCAGGACAGGAAGCCCAATATTTCAACGTCCAAGGAACTTCCATTATTTCAACACATATTTATGCTTTGTGTGCGTTTCTCTGCACAGACGTGCTCACCCATGTGGCAGAGGATCAACTTAGGCCATGGGTTCGAGGAATACATCTATGACTGGCCAGTTCTAGAATTAGGGCTCTCTTCCCAGTTCCCACAATGGGATGGTCTTCATTCAGGTCAAACAGGTTTTGAATCCCAAACACTCCTTCCACTCCACCACTCATGTTTGCATGTGTTATTATTTTTCATCGCACTACCCCAAAAGGGAAGATGATGGGCATTCCTAAGGTTTGCTCTGCTTGGATTCTATTTGGGATAATAGGAGGGTCTAAGAGAGACAAACACAGACAGGCATGCAATAAACAAATGTTAAACGAACAAGGCCCAAATCCCATTCTTATATCAACATTAAAGCACTAACAGCTTCAAATGCACACTACCCCTACCTGTCTATCCATCTAAGGCCATGTATATGCAGATAGATAGATGGAAATGGAAATAAGAGGAAGATGGGAAATGGTGTTGGAAGCCGAGTTCGAAAAAACCGGCATATGGTGAGTATTCCCAGCGAGTCAGTCGTCCTCGACCTGGGTGCATGGCAATATTCACGTATTCTTTTCGAGGAGGCACGGGCGTTCTCCGCCGATTTCTCCTATGCACACACTAAACCCAGCAGTTTCCAACCTTTTAAAATTCTCAACTTTGGGAATTGGTTTGCGTGCAGGTGTGACCATGCTCTCTCTCTCTCTCTCTCTCTCTCTCTCTCTCTCTCTCAAAAGTGCCTGGGCCTCTCATATTGGTTGCTGCTCCATTCATTCATGGGTCACTAATTCTCCATGCTTTCCCTATTGGCATGTGGCTAAAATCCCTTGCTCATCCTTAGTAGTTTTTTTATTTATTTTATTTTATTTTTTTGCGTAACCCAGCAAAAGGGTGGAGACTCAAAAGAGAACCCTCACACATACAGAGAAAGATGCTCTTACAAGCGAAAGAGAAACCCACACAAGTGAAAAAATGTGGCATATCCAGTTTTCGAATCATAGGTTAGCTAGGTGAGAACTGCTACCACTTACCAATGAGATAAGTGACCATTATCATTTACAAATCGGTCTGAGCATGGATGGGATAGTAGTAGGGGGGTATTCACTCCCTCTACTTGGGGCACTATGGTTTAAGCCTAGTTTAACTCATTGAAAGACCTCCATGGCGGCTAGAGTAGCAACCTACTAATTAAGTGTGCCTGTTTAAAAACTTGAATTTATTGAAATATTACATTTAATTGGATCAAGTTATTTGAAATAGAGCTGTTTCAATTGAAGTATTTATAAATAGCCAGCTTGATAAGAGATTAGTATGTATAATTCAATTTAGAAAGGAAATTTCTGATAATAAAAATTACATGGGCAAATTAATTAGGTCTTTTTAAGTTCTAGTGTGAGATAATTGTGGGCATTTTGATGAAATTGTTATCACGTATCCTACCTATGATGGCCAAAGAATATTGTCATATGAACAAAGAAAATGCATTAAAAAAAGAATATATCTTGAATAGAAAAACTCCTATGTAGGGCTCAGATATGAAGAATCCATACCCTTCTGGTCAAAACCCATTTTTGTCCTAGAACACGTTGGAACATTTAATTTATGATCAAACAATTTAAGCACTTGATTTAATGAACTACAAAGTAGTCATACTAACCTAAACTAGTACGTACCCTTTTGACCCAAATCCTCCAATCTTATAGTACAATTAGAAATACAATAATTGTCTATTTTGGATGGTTGTGATCTTCCAGTCCATGCTCATGTTGAGAAAATATCTATATTAAGGTGGGGCCTGCAAGGAAATGTCTAGAGTCCAATTCCCTACATCCCCTACATGTACAAACACAAGGTTCATCAATCATACAGTTCCTTGAAACCATTCCCAAGAACATACAAAAAAGGCAATGAGGAATTATTAAACGAGGAATGGCCGGTATGAGTCTACAGTTTTTTTGAGCTGGGCTCTGAGTACAGGTGGGACCATCGACCAATGATACAATTTATTCAAGTGTCTGGACCCAGTGCTGGTTGGCAATGGAACACACATCTAGCTTATCTACTTAGCAATCCAATTCACTGGGGTTTCTTTTCCAATTAAATATGGCCTTTAACCATCCAGCTGGAAACCAATCATGAATTGCTCATCCAGGGTAGGGTCCAATGCAATCTTAATAACCGAGCATGTGCCCAACTGTATAAAATGCTTCTTCGCCCACTGCATTAGGGCCGTGACTTTTTTCTTTCTTTTTTCAGTTCTACCATTATGTGGTGTTTGGATGTCACAAAAATATAAGGGGAAATTTCATACTAAGGTTTCTACCCATGCCTTGGTTCATTGGCATAAAAGTGTTGTGGGAATGAAAGTGTTGTGGGTTCGTACGTTCGCTCGAGGAATTACTTCTGTCAGGTCAAATTCTACCCTGGTAAAAAAAGCACTAATTAAGTTGGCTTTGTCTCAAAATGTTTTTTTTATTTAATTTTCCAATGTAGGGATGGAAAAAGAGTTTTTTTTAAAGAAATTATTATTTTTTATTCCATTTAAGTAAATCGAGAAAAGGAAAAACATAATAAGAAATGACACTCCTATCATAGGAATGGAAATAGCCTTGTTGCTGCTTCAATAACAAGCATTTTCGTTTTCAAATCAAATAAATCATTTGATCTATGATTCATTGGAGCAAGGAATGGCCTGGCTAGGTACTGGCCAGGCGGGGGAATAAAAGAAAGAACTTTTCGGACAAAATCAAAGAGGTACTCTTTCTGTTGGAGATATATGTTTCGAATCATTATCTAAAGGGAATTGATGATAGATCAAATTCGTCAACAAAGAAAACATCCAATAAAAGAATTAACCAAGAGAACAAACCAAAAACGGAAAACAACAAAACTAAGGCCCAAAGAACACCATATTCCTATCCTCCTTCTAAGTTTTCTCCACACAACTATACGCAATCGGATTCAACGCTCTAGGAATATGAGAGACTTCAAATAGCTCAAAAGATGTCGCTAAAGAGGATATATCTTGCAAAATGGGGTCAATAGACCAATCCGGGTTCCGTTAATTGCACGAACAACTTCAAGAGCATCAGATATAAGGTGGACTTTTGGAAAACCCCTCATCTTAGCTTCGCTTAAGGCCACTAAAATGACCCTTGCCTCAACTTCTTTGGAAGAAGAGACTTTTGACCCATCCAATGAGCCTACAACCACAAAGGATCCTTTAAACCAAATAGATCGATTTTACGAAAAGCAACATTAGAAGAAATAACACCTGATCCATCCTTCATTCTAAAAGTCATATCATATTGTTGAGTACAATTTTCGGATTTTCTTGATTTAACAGAAAAAGAACTGATATTCAGGATAACACTCTACGTAAAAATTAGGGTATTTATAGGCTGAATCCCCTTTCCTGATGGAAAAGAGTTGAATTGGGTTTGGGAGTGAGGATAACGGGCATAGGCTCAACTAGAATCCAACCAATTATTGATCAAGTTGAGAATATCTCAACCTAAACCCTACTTAACAAGTTGGGTTTAGATTGGTTGAACAGGACATATAACAATTAGTTATAGAGGTTAGTTTTAGGTTTGGTTAGTGGATTGTCACTCTAGTCAAAACTAGATTGAAAACCTTCCGCTGTGATATAAAATGATGTTTTTTAATTGCAAGATAAACTTTTGATTTTGCAAGTTTTTTTTTTCTTTTGCAAGGAATATAAATTGATGTTACGAATTAAAGAAACACAAGATTCCCTAGTGGTAAGGCCATCCCACTCTCACCTAAATGTTAGGGATTTTTTTTTTCGCTGAATGGTAAATTAGATTAAGAGCGAAAAACAGGGCAGGGCCCCGGGGACAAAGAGGAAAAAGAATACAGCCAAAAAGAAGAGGAAAAACCAGAAACTAAAATCCCAGAACAGGCGGGAAAACTCAACCAAGGCTGAAACAGAGCACCAAGGGAAGAAAGAAAAAGGGGCCTTACCCGGCCACAGCACAGGCAGCACAACTCAGACAAACCAACAGACTAGAGGGAAACCAGAGAAAGGAATAGAATCAGATCAGCGCCATACCTCTTAGAACTGGATGGGAAAAGGGAATTGCAGAACCTGGACTGGAGCTGAGGAGGCCTCTCAACCGATCCAAACAGAGGAACTTTGCTCTGGCCAATGAGGGCTTCAGTCTGCGGTGCTTTGAATCATTTCGGAGGGACCAGAGAGAAGACACTACACCAAAAATCGAAAATTGGAACGGAAAAGCGTTCCTAATCCTCCCGTTCCTAATTCGTTAAACCGTTCCAATTTCCGTTCCAATTTGGTACCAACCGTTCCTAATCCAAATTGGAACGGAAATTGGAACGGTTTAACGGATTAGGAACGGGAGGATTAGGAACGCTTTTCCGTTCCAATTTCCGATTTTTGGTGTAGTGAGATATTACTTGGAAGAAGATGACTGCAGCAGCTTTCCTACCGAGAGCCGTTTGGCCTTGGGCGAGAGAGAGCCAAATAGAAGACACTGTCCAGGGGAGGGGAGGGGAGTGAGCTCCTAAGCTGAGAGTCCACGCCCACAGCTGACAAGCCAGCGGACAGGAGAAGAACAGGTGGAGGTCATCTTCTTCCTGGCTGAGACAGAGACAGCACCTTGATGCCATGGCCCAACCTCTTTGCTTTGACCTACTGTCGGTTGGGGTTTTCCTGAGAAGGAGACGCCAGCTGAAACAGGCGAGCCTGGGGTTCATCACCTTGCTCCAGACTAGACCTGACCAGGACACCTCTGCTTGACTGGGTCTAAGCAGGTTCCAGACTTCTTTAAGAGAGAGACTCCCTGGAGGCCTACCTTTCCAGAGGAGAGAATCAGTAACCGAGCTCCCTAAAGGAATTTGAGATGTTGAAAGAAGAAGAAAGTCTTTGATCTCAGAAGGAAGGTGGGAGGGAACTCTCCAGGAATTGTTGAAGATGATGTCTGCCAGCAGGTCCGATCCTGAGAAGAGGAAATGGGGAAA
Source organism: Cinnamomum chago (assembly GCA_038049695.1). Taxonomy (NCBI): domain Eukaryota; kingdom Viridiplantae; phylum Streptophyta; class Magnoliopsida; order Laurales; family Lauraceae; genus Cinnamomum; species Cinnamomum chago. The sequence continues at coordinate 18,461,950 of CP142462.1, read as the reverse complement.
TCTTGAGGCTATAGAGTCCATACCAATCCAATTGTCATACCAAATACTGATAGAGATCCCGTCTCCAATGATCCAAGAGCTGCCACTCTGGAGATGGAATGCCAGGGACCTGATTCTCTTCCAGATACTGGAACCTCCTCTGGAGGTTTTAGAGGACCAAATTGAGGCTCTTCTCAGATAATTTGATCTAAACCAATTTGCCCAAACTCAACACTTTGAGAGCGTAAAGATAAAATGATATTGTGGCGTAGGGCAGATGAAAGAGCACACTCGAGTGGAGAACTGCACTTGGAGTATTACTAGCAAAACACTAACAAATTAAGTAAGCGGTGCCGTTGCCACCTTCGAGCCTTTGGCCAAGAAGTTGCTGAACACACTCCGGAACTCCCGCCTCGTAGTCTAAAAGTAGTAGACGGTCATGGATCCCAGCCATGATCTCCTTAACCCAGAGAAGCACGGGACAAACAACCACACTGATACATAACCCTAATTGCAGATACAGACAAAGGACTAAGATCGCATGAAACACCTAAGGATTGATCCCAAGAATGATAAACCGGACTAGTTTAGGATTATGGTAGTTTAGTACCTTACTGTGTAGGGTGTGTTTCCTAAGAGTAGGATTACACTAGTCTCGGTAGTAGTATCAGCTCAGTTCATTCCGATCTCGATATCCAAGTTCGGTCATAGTGCCAAGATCCATCTAGTTCAGTAACGGTACGAGCTAGACATCTCTTCTCAGCTAGGAAAACAGTGCCAGCTTGTGCCAAGCTTGAACCAGTCTCGGTAAAAGTACCGACTGGGCTCATCTCGATCTCGGTATAAGGCACATCGGCAATAGTGCCAGAATGCATCCGAATATGGTCTCAGTATCATCTTCAGCTCGGTCCGTCCACAGAAATGAATACTAGGCCATGATTGTACTTCTACAAAGTTATGACTACGTTGTAGAACGTGCTGACAGACAAGACAGGCGCTAGATAATGGTCAGGTGTCGTCTTGATTAATCACATCCATATTGATACCGGAGGTCATCTCTTGATTCGACCTGAAAGTAGCTCCACCTACCCCCACTAAGGGTGCGCCATGTGAAATCTCTACTTATAGAGGGATATCAATCCCTTCTAAGGTAAGCAATATTAGGCACTAGCAGGCCATTATTACATATTGCAGAACGCGTTACAGAACGCTATGCAAAAAAACATACTTGCCTCTCATCTCTATCATTTGTTCAGTGACAACACTAACTCAGGCATCGGAAAGCCTTCGGCTGATGGCAGTCAGGGTCTCAAATCTCTATTTCTCATTTCATTTCAAGTCCTATGGCGATCCATCCTCCCCAAAGAAGTTTAAATAGCAAATCACGAGTCTCATAGTCACCTAATCTAAGTCTTTAACTTTTAGGTATTCACACTTACCTTTACCATTCCTCATATGTAATAAAAAAACACCCTAGATGTCCCCCAAAAAATTCTTCCCCCCACCTTCATTTATCATCACTTGATCATTTTGACCATTGACCAACTAAAACATGAGGGCCCCACCTGAAGAACCATCTAGGCATAGACATTGACCTAATCTGCCTCCTCATGTCATAATTTTTTTTATGTTAAACTACATTATTTTAATTTGTTAACCCTATAGTTCCTTTAATCCTTTTTGACGTTTTCCTTACTCTTTACTCTCCCTAGAGAGGCAACGTTGTTCTCTCCCAGGCGCAAACGGTTGGCCACTTGAAATCTCACCGTTATTTTTAAATCCGTGTACCTGAAGAATCCCTCGACCAGGAACCGACCAACCGCCACCTGTCGGTATCCCTTCGCCAACCTCCTCCTCCTCCTCTCTCTCTCTCTCTCCTTAACACACTAAAAAACCGCTTTCATATCTAAAACCAACATCACCCAACCTCTAAAACCACTAAATAAAGAAAACCCTCTTCCAAAAACCACCCACAATGGTGAAAACCACTCATATGCAAAGCAAAGATGGGGAGAGACAGAGATGTGAAAACAAGCAAGTTTTGGCTACTTTTCGTCGATTCCAAACAGACCCAAGGAAAATGCAGTACTGTAACGGATCTTTATGGGGGCATACTTCTGTAATTTCCAAAGGACTGTCACACGTGTGGTGGAGATGCATGCATTGCATGAATAGGGGTGCATGCACCTCTTCATGTTAAAATCCTGACCGTCGATTTGTTGGGGGGACATTGATTACAGGAGCCCAGATAATGGTTTCATGGGTAAGTCCAACTGTTTAATTGTTTATGTTAATTAGAATAAATCCAAGGACGGGAAACTCTGCTGCACACGTATACCCTTCTTTGTGCATATACTGGTACTATGTATCAGGGCAGGACTGTGGCTTCATGCTTAAATTCAAGTAATTAATGCTTATGGTGATAAGATGCAACCATTCTTAGGATAAGGTCCTGGAAAATCCATGATCATAGACCCACTTTTTAATTAACTCCAAACTCTTGAATTTCGTCCTCTGGAACAATTAGAGATTATTCACCATTGGATTAAATCACATGTTAGATCATATCCGAAGGCATGATAAATCTAAAGACATATTTTTTTCCACAAGAAACAACATTTTTTTATTGTCCGTGTGAAAAAATAGATGCCTCACCATTAAGTTATGTGATTGGCAATCAACCGTTATTACAACTCTTATGTATACAATTATAATATATTAAGCTGAAGGGTTTTGAAGATAATTTTGACCATAAATTCTAATTTTGATCGTGAGTTATAACTCCCCGCTTCCAATATGTAACCACTCATCTCCACTTTCGAGATGTAATCACTCATTTCCTCCACTTCATGTGACCACCTCTTCTTCCCACTTGTCACTTTTCTACAAGAACTTCATTTCTATCTCTATTATAATCACCAAATCATTGTCATAAGTATTTGAGGATTGATTTTGAGTAATCCGAGTTTTTGTTAATAGATCAGTAAATATACTTTTCAATTATTGTTGAACATGCGCATGCTAAGCACGGGTTGTTGTGCTAGTTAAGATTTAAGCTCATTGTAGTTTGCACTTGAGGTAGAAATCTAAAGATTTGTTGACTTCATTGGGGGGCCATTGCACTGATTTGCTCAACCTTACCAGACAAATTAATGCAATTTACAAAACCCTGAATGGGAAGTTTTCAAAGGTGGCCGGTGGGTAAACCATAAAAGTCGTATTACCTTCTTCTAACCCTAACTTGGGTATGATCACGATGAGTTTACCGAGACCATTTATTTACAGTGGTGTGCAGGCTTTAAAATTCATAAAGAAACAAGGAAGCCCATGTGTTTTACCATTTTGATTCCTTACTTGACGGTCAAACTTACAGTGGGGTTTGCACCCACCCACATGAATTTTCTTCTCTTTCTCTCTTCAATCAGCCTTTAAACAACTCATTTTTTTACAGCGTCCGTACTGTGATATAGTAACTAATGTAAAAGATTACAAGTAATTGATAAACAAATGAGAGAGAGAGAGAGAGAGAGAGGTGAAGAGGAAAAGTCATATGAAGAGAGTTGGGTGGATCTTGGAAATTCTTTATGGATACATTGGCATTTTAGATTTCCTTACTATCTGTCTACAAACTTGAGAATGACATAACCCCAACGACCCGGAAGACAAGGGTTTGTGTCCTCATTGAAGGGTGCAGGCGGCAAAGTACCATCTTTTTTCCTTTTGCTAGTCATTTTCCTTCATGTTTTCAGGCATTTGATGGTTTTTCTGGGTAAAAATCAAAGAAATGCTTCCATGATAGTCATGGTAGTGGGAAAAAGGTAACTGAAAAGGTGATGAGCCCCCCGGATGAGACGGGGGGGCCAGATTGCCAGATTGATGATTATTAGGACAAAATGACAATAGTAAAATAATGGGAGAGATGGAAGTGATGCATGGAATGGGAGAAAGTGATGGTGGAATCAATAGGGGGCGTGTGATTTTTGATACAGATGGTATCAAAGGGGGTTTGGTGGGAGAGTGGTGGGGTCAAACTACTGACATGATATGACTAGTGCCCAACTGGTCCTGAATAAATGGGTGTGGAGGAGGGCCTGTGTGTTGGTTTTTTGTCACACACTGTCAGACAACAGCTTCCTAAAGAGCGAGATACGACTCTCGCTTCTTAATTAAAGAAATTTGAAACAAGGGATTGAGAGATATTTGTGTGATAGTTCTATACTTAACTAAGATGGTTTCACATATGGACGCAATTAGAGCGATGACTAATGTAGGACCCAGGTTTAGTAATATAACATATGGAGATGAGATTAATAATGAAATTCAAACAAGAAGGAAAGAGAGAGAGAAAGAGAGAGAGAGAATTACATTATTATTAAAGAAGTTTCAACAAGGAATTTACCTTATAATTAAAGAAGTTCAAACAAGGAATTGAGAGATAGATCTACTGTTAATCAAGATGGTTTAACACACGGACAAAATTAGAATTATGCCTAAATGTAGGACCTAGGTTTAGTTATTGTAAGATATGGAGATAAGATTAATAAAAAAAATTTAAACAAAGGACTAAGAGGTAGTTGTGCTAATCCTACTTTTAAGCAAGATGGTTCTAACACATGGACTCAATTAGTGGTGCCTAACCTAAGTTTAGGCCATATAAGAGAAAGAGAGAGGCAGTACAGCAGATGTATGTTGAACTAATTAACATATATGATGTTAACATAGTTTTATCTCTATCTTAACAAAACATAGTTTACCCGTGGTCCCTTTTTTCTTTTTATCAATTTGAGGTTATTGCATTTTATTTGAGGGGAGAGAGAGGGGAGATTACATATAAATCCACTGTTTCCTTGAGTTGAAAAAAAATGTTACCTTTCCTCTTCTGTTACAAACCCCAATGACCCCTCTCTCCCAAACTTACCCTATTACCTCACCTTCCCCATGTTTATGTTCCTCTTCTTCCTTCTTGCTCATAGGTTCTTTTCCTTCTTTCAGGAGATGAAACCATAGATCTCTCCACTCCACCGATTCACTTCAATCTACATAACATCCTTTGATTTTTCTACTTGTTCTCCTTTTTACTTTAATCTCTCCTTACCTGCTACCCATAATCATCTCAACCATTCCACTCTTTTCAAAAACTTTCTTTATGGCATCCATGAACAATTGGTTGGCTTTCTCTCTATCCCCTCAGGAGTTCCCTCCACAGCCTCAAACCCATGCTTCCAGCGCCGTATCCCGCCTCATTTCTGGCGACTCCGTATCTCGTTCTGGCCTAGGCTTCAACTCGGATGAAGTCTCCGGTAGCGGCGACGTCTCTGGTGATTGTTTTGATCTGGGATCCGACTCCACTGCTCCTTCCATGAACATCCCAACACTAAGACCTGATGGCCCTTTCGGTATTCTTGAAGCATTCAATAGAACCCACCAGGCCCAAGGTACTTTAACATCAACTTCATCCCTCTCTTGTTTTAGTATCTTGAAATGAAAAACCGTGATGAAATAAATAAAGGGTTGTTCTTAGTTGTTGATTTTCTTCCAACCCATGTCTTACTTTTCAGATTGGAACATGAAGAACATGACCATGAACTGCGAAACCAACTTCAAAACAAACTCCGAGCTTTCCATGCTTGTTGGTTCGAGCAGCAACCAGAACTTAGAGCATGAGGAGCCCAAGCTTGAGGACTTCCTTGGTGGGCACTCATTCAACGGCCATGATCAAAAGCTCCATGAGTGCAATGGAATCCCAGCTTCATATGATGCTTCAAGTGACTATCTCTTCTCCAACTGCACTCTACAGCTTCCTGCTACTGCAACTGCAGTCACCGCGACCAGCAACGGCGGCGGAGGAAGCCTCAACAACAGTAATTCCATTGGGTTGTCGATGATCAAGAGCTGGTTGAGGAACCAACCAGCACCACCACAGCAGCAGCTACAGGAGAACAAGAACGAGGTGACCAGTGTTGGAACCTTAACGAATGCACAAACACTGTCTCTCTCGATGAGCACTGGCTCGCAGTCGAGCTCTCCTTTGCCGCTTGTAATGGTTTCCGGTGGGAACGGAGCGGAGAGTTCTTCGTCGGAGAACAAGCAGAAGGCAACATCTCTTGATGGACAAAGTGGGGCAGTAGAAGCAGTGCCCCGGAAATCCATTGATACATTTGGGCAGAGAACTTCCATCTACCGTGGTGTCACAAGGTTTCTTGGCAGTTCAAACATAAAACCCTTGATTGGTTTTCGCATTCTTTCTCTCTTTTTGTTGGCATTTTATCTTTGAATCAATCACATTCCATGTATTCCTTAAAATCCTAAAAAACCAAATGTTTTTTTTTTTTTTTTTTTGTTATAATTAGCTTTCACCTTTCAATCGTGTATGATCTTACATCTTCGTCTTTTCATCTTTGTTTTAACAGGCATAGATGGACTGGTAGATATGAAGCGCATCTTTGGGATAACAGCTGCAGAAGAGAAGGACAAACCCGTAAGGGTCGGCAAGGTGTGCATGGATTCTCACTACTTTTGATTGTTTATTGTGTTTTTCTTAAATATTTTCAGTTGTACAATTTTTATTAACCTGCTCTTCTTTTTTTGATTTTGTGCATTTTGTATGCGGGTCTTATTCAACTTCTTACAGTTTATTTGGGTAAGATTTACTGTTTCCTTTTATATATATTTTGTGGTTTCCCTTTCCATTTAGAGTATAAGATTATGGTAATCAGTGCTTAGGAAGGGATTTCATTATTAGTTTCCTTTTTTATTATTTGTTCTCTGATTCAGGTGGGTATGACAAGGAAGAAAAGGCAGCTAGGGCTTATGATTTGGCTGCTTTGAAATACTGGGGTTCTACAACAACAACAAACTTTCCTGTAAGAAGTTTGGAGAGGATGCTGTTCTTTGTTTTGCTGATGTTATGATTGGTATTGTTACATGAGTTGAATGGGTCACTTCTTTTGTCCAGATAAGTAACTATGAGAAAGAGTTGGAGGAAATGAAGCATATGACCAGGCAGGAGTATGTTGCATCTCTTAGGAGGTACCACATAGTATTTGATGTGTGGACATTTACCTATTCTGTGAAAAAGAAATGAAATAGATTGGAAATTGGGGGATGGTTAGAAAACATGAAATTAACAGTATTGCAAAAATTATTCTATATGCAGGAAGAGCAGTGGTTTTTCACGGGGCGCATCTATTTATCGCGGTGTTACAAGGTATTTTATCTGCTCTTTTTTGTTTTGGTAGAACAGAATGATTGGAATATTGATAAATGTGGCATCCTCCTATAGAAGAATAACTAGGCTAAGGAACTTGTTTTATTCTTCTGTATGAAAAAATATGTTCTTTTTTAATTCTTTTCTCATTTCTATTATAAAATATTGCCTTTCTGTTTATAATATTTCTCTTACAAAAAAAAAAGGGAGGATTATGATTGCATGTTTGATTGCTTTTCAGTAATGTTGGAGCCCATTCTCTTCCCCCAGCTTTTTTCTTTTCTTTTCTGTTGTAGAGTGCTTGCCCTGTCTTAGCTTTTCTGGGAGGATGTGGTCTCCCTCGCTAACCAGGTCAGGTTTTGAGGTTTTCGGTTGAATAGCTTTTTGGCCAGCTTAATTTCTTTTTGCCTTGCTGTTTTGGCTGTATATCCTCTTGAATTTCTTTAGCTAAGGCATTAGTAGAGGCAGCGGAAATACTTTTCAATATTCCCCCTTGGGTGGAGCCCACTTCTTAATACTCCCCCTTAGGTGGAACCCGGCCGGCGCACTTTTGGCGACACGCATTTTTTTTTTTTTACGCCGAGTCGTTCCTCCTGGGATTCGAGCTCAAGACCGGTTGACTCTGATACCATTTTAAGTTTCTTTAGTTAGTCATTCCTACCAAAACCTCAAGGCGTTAATAGAGGCAGCGAAAATACTTTTCAATATTCCCCCTTGGGTGGAGCTCACTTCTCAATACTCCCCCTCAGGTGGAACCCAGCCGGCGCACTTTTGGCGACACGCATTTTTTTTTTTTTTTTTTTGCGTCGAGTCGTTCCTCCTGGGATTTGAACTCATGACCGGTTAGCTCTGATATCATATTAAGTTTCTTTAGCTAGCCATTCCTACCAAAACCTCAATGCGTTAGTAGAGGCAGCGGAAATATTTTTCAATATTTCCCCTTGGGTGGAGCTCACTTCTCAATATTCTTGAATTTCTTTAGCTAGCCATTTCTACCAAAACCTCAAGGCGTTAGTAGAGGCAGTAGAAATACTTTTCAATATTCATCCTTGGGTGGGGCCCACTCCTCAATACTCCCCCTCAGGTGGAACCTGGCTGGCGCATTTTTGGTGACACGCATTTTTTTTTTTAGCCGGGTTGTTCCTCCTTGGATTTGAACTCACGACCGGTTGGCTCTGATACTATCTTAAATTTCTTTAGCTAGTCATTCCTACCAAAACCTCAAGGCGTTAGTAGAGGCAGCGGAAATACTTTTCAATATATCCATCTTTTGGCTTTCTCCCCTTTCTGGGAGCTTCCAGTTGTAAGCTATTCTCTTCTGCTTATTACAAATTACCCTTAAGCAAAAAAAAGTAATGTTAGTGACTTAATTTCACCTTGAACTTGGTAGAAGTTTCTTACAATTATAGCCTGTAAATGTAGAAGATGCCTAGTGTGACGATGGACCCTTATATGGCCTTTTTCTTCTTTTTGGTATATGGAAGACTTTTACCCTTTGAGATCAGTTGTCACTTTTCTATATGTGAGAACTATTTTTATGTGAACCACCTAGCTGCATCTCAATCATGGAAGGTAGGCTAAGAAAGCCTGTACGTGCAAGGATTATGTTTGTCCTGAGAATTTATTCACTAATTAGAACATTAAAGATAAGAGTGTTAAGGCTCCAATGATGACCTGTGAAAACATGTGTAAAATAGGCATTTTAATCCAATGATGAGTAACAATTTGATCAAAGTCAAATTAGGGTGGGCTCCAAGGGATGGGATGCTAGTGAATGAAAGGGTGGTAGATTGATCATAGATTAGTCCATTTGGCCCTAGAAACTAGTTCTAACAAAATTTATGTGAGGACAGTTTCCCATGATTAAAAATTCTCTTAAATTGAAGGCCTTTCATAAATTAATGTAATGACTCACTGATCCTTTCTTATATCAACACAAACTGGGACAAAGGGCTGTTCTTCAGCTAGATAAGAGCTTAAAGTAGAGAAACCATGGAACTTCTCCAGTAAAATGAGAAAGAATTCATAATCTTTGTGACTTTATCACTGGAGAGCAATTGATCTTGATAAGTATGGGAAATTTCGATTTGGACGAAGCAAAGGGCCATTTTTTTATTTTTATTTTGGAAAATTTCTCAACCTATGGAATAACAATAAAATATTCGATTTTAAATGGAAACAATGATTGTTATGTTTCATTACGCATATTAAATTCTTGTCATTCATCGTCATTTTAATGTATCTTAGGATTCTAATTGATAACAACCAAATTTGTAACTGAACAGAAACCTGTCTTGTGTCATCTGAAGGAAACAATTACTGTGGGGCAAGATAAGTGCAAAGAGACAATCTGAAGGAAACAAAAATTACCCAAACAAGAAAATTGTCTAGATTCTTGTTGGGCCTGGTTCTGATGAGAACTGTGTATGGATCAAGCCTGACTTGCTTCTTTGTGCATTTTCTATTCAATCACATGCTAGTTGGACATTGAGTCAAATTTCTGGCTGTCCCATCTGTCCTTTTAAGTAACGTCTCAGAACAGTTGCAGATCAATGTCCCATCTGTCCTTTTAAGTGTTGTCTCGAACAGTTGCAGCTGATCAAAGAATTAGCGGGATAAAATTTAGGATAACACTGCAACCAATTTTTTCTTTTTTTTCCCTAAACCATGGTTAATGTTTCAGACACCATCAACATGGAAGGTGGCAAGCTAGAATTGGGAGGGTTGCAGGGAACAAAGATCTTTACTTGGGCACCTTCAGTAAGTTTTGAAACAATTCATTCTCTTTCTCACGACGTACATATAATATGAAATCAGTTTTTTTCCCCATGGTCTTCTAAAATTTGTGTTTTCATCAATAGGCACTCAGGAAGAAGCGGCTGAGGCCTATGACATTGCTGCAATTAAGTTCCGCGGTCTGAATGCTGTAACAAATTTCGACATGAGCAGATACGACGTAAAAAGTATAATAGAGAGCAGTACATTGCCAATTGGAGGAGCAGCAAAGCGATTGAAGGAGGCCGAGCAGACCGAAAACAGTGTGGATGGCCGGAGGACCGACGATGACAACATAACTTCGCATTTGACTGATGGGATTAGCAGCTATGGGTCTAATCATCATGGGTGGCCCACCATCGCCTTCCCACCTGTTCAAGCATTGAGCATGCATTACCCATATGGCCAGCAGAGAGGATGGTGTAAGCAAGAACATGACACCATCTCCAGCCATGGGCTGCAAGATCTTCACCAACTGCACTTGGGAAGCACCCACAACTTCTTTCAACCTTCTGTGATGCATAACATCATGAGCTTGGACTCTTCGTCATTGGAGCACAGCTCGGGCTCTAATTCGGTCATTTACAGCGGCGGTGGTGGAGGTGGAAGCAATGCAAGCTTTCAAGGAGTGGTAGGTGGGAACAATGGCTATGTGATGCCCATAAGCACAGTGATGGCAGATCAAAGCAACCAAAGTCAAGGGAGTTTTGGAGATGGTGAAGTAAAGCAATTGGGATATGAGAATATGTTGGGATCCACAGATCCTTTTATGGGTCGAAACGCGTATTATCTCTCTCAACAATCACCAGGTGCTGTGAAGCCTAACAGCTATGATCAAGGTTCAGCTTGCAATAACTGGATGCCAACAACAGTTCAATCTCTTGCGTCAAGGGCGACCAATCTCGCAGCATGTCCAGGAGCTCCTATTTTTAGTGTATGGAATGATTCTTAGAAGGAAGAAGGATTAGCTAGGTAGCAAGGTGAAGAAGAGGAACAGCAGGATGGTTAATGGGAAAGAAAATATGTATACAGCTTTGCTCCTGATTTGATAATTTTTTGCTTTTTTCATCAGGGAACTAAGGGTGGTTTTACTTAACTTTTACATAAGGATTTGGCTGAAGTTCAGTAATGGCTAGTGAGTTTTGATGATGGTCTCAATCAATCTCACTTGCTGTTAATTTTGGGACTTCAGATGGATAGATCCTCAGGAAATCTTATGTAAACATGTTTTCGAATAATATATCATCATATAGAGAAAGGAATTTTCCCCCCAAAATCTGCATTGATGGAAGATGATATTTCGACCTAGCGTTTGCTCAACAGAATCTTTTTCTTTTTTATACAGGCATATAAGTGAGTTTTATTGGTTAATTATTGCTTGCTTTGTTAGAAAAATGTTAAGTACATCACTAACCAAACCATGAAAGTTTTGAAGGTTGTGTACTACTAGTCCATCGTACGTAAGAGAAAGGCCCTGTTTTTTTGTTTCTTTTTGGGGGTAGTGACTTTGGATCCTAGGAATGTCTTCTTATATATGGAATGGTTATCCAATGGTCTCCTTTCTAGTAGGAAATAATTACTCAACTATCACCCCCATAAAATCATATCCCACAAAAGGAGGTTATATGTTTGCCTTAGGTCCTTCACCTACACCTCTTTATTTTCTAGCTTATGGTGCATGTGTAGTGAAAGAATTTTCCCTTTTACAAATTTTAATTTCCAAAATAGCAAGGAATCTTACATTCCTACCCCTTACATTTGAAATGGGGATTTTCTCTGCGGTAGAAAATTAGTTCATTAGTTTCTTTTTTCTTTTTCTGCAAGAAAAATATGTGGTCAGGAACATTAGTTTCTTTTTTCTTTTTCTACAAGAAAAATATGTGGTCAGGAAAGAGTTACACAAGAAATCAAAATATTGTTCTACTCAACCACATTTTCCTAGTTCCAGCTAACTTTATAATAGGAGTTTCTAAAAATTCAATACCTTGAAAATGAACATATGCTCCTAACATCTTTCTATTCATCTCTTTAATGTTCTTTCCTTCCAATTGACTTTTAACATAGAGTTGCTAAAAATTTAAACAAAGGGCGCAAAAGAGTACTTTCTAAAGCGACTTAGAACTATCATGGGATTGAATGTTTATTACTTAAAACTATTTCAGAATCTTTTTTGAAGTTCTTCTCTCTTGATCAGTATGAACTAACAATTTGAAATAGCCATTCATGTTGAACTGATGTTCTTTTAACTATTAGAAGGGTTATTAAAAAAAAGGTTTAAACTATCTAGTTTATAGTCCCCTCGTGTGGACTCCCATATCGTGTATTTCTCCCTACTACTTTAATGCCCATGTGTATATAAATGATAAATTCCTCTTGTTCATGAAGACCTCTCTCTTTCAATCTATCATAACTTATTTCGCCATACACGAATTTTTCTGTCAGGACTTGCATGGCAGGCAGGCAGGTGTTGAAATTACTATAGAGAGGAAGAAAAACAACCCAAAAGTCCAACCTGTTGGTTCATCTCGAAAGGGACGCGTCCTATATAAACCTTAGTAAAAGCCCATGAACTAGCATTTCAAAGTTCTCTCTTCTCTAATTATATAGAGAAGATTTCCATACATCTCCATAGTGGTGGAATATTATAGCATACTTGAGTCTTCACATACATAAGTTTATGAGTAGCTAGACTGCTCACAATAAATATCTCATCATACACACCTCATATATATATATATATATATATAGAGAGAGAGAGAGAGAGAGAATCTTTTCTCTCCGGTGAGAGAGAGAGAGAGATATATATGAAGGAATCCAGCTTTACCTAAGGCAGATTCTTGGAGCCAACTGATACTGTCCATCAGTGAGACCCAATTTTGAAATCAACCAACAAACAGAAGGAAAAAAAAAAAAAGAAACTTTGAAATCCTTAGTACGTTTGAGTCAAGCACCTATCACTAACAACTAATCCTAAGATCACTAACAACTCAATCATACCACCCGATACCAAAGGTTTAGGCTATGACCGTTGCAGATTTTCCATCAAATCGGCCAAAAAAAAATAAAATTGTACCACATCTTTTCCCATTACCATTACAAAGATTCATAAATCTTGTATCTCCGGAATACATTATGAAATTATGGTCCCCATTAGTTTGTATGACTTTTCTTTCTTTCTTTTTTCTTGTGCATACACAGCCAAGGCGGTTGTGACTTTAGTGCATGGAACCTCTTCTCATCCTTCTCGATCTCGTTTTGAAAATGGGGATCGGCAATTTCAGAGCAAATCAGTCCTCATAATACAGTTCGACCCTTCTAGGAGCACTGTTCGACCTTTCTCGGAAATTGGTTCGACAAATATAGAGCTAACCACTTAAAGTCTTTGGTTTTTTTATGTATTTTCTTTTTCTATAAGCTTGGCATTTATCTTTTGAATGAAGAAACTTTTTCTGATTTATTAATTATTTTCAATTTTATGTGATCAAATCACTAAGGTAAAATTTCTAATTATTTTAAAATTTGGCATTTCGGGGCTCCTTCAAGCTCTAGGCATTTCCGTAAGATACATCACCCCTGGAGATATTCCATTCCCATGTAAGATACATCATTCCTAGAGATATAAACTGCAAGGTTCGATCACTGAATACTAAGGTAACTTACCAAGTCCCAAATTGAGTTGGCAACCCTTTATTCTCTAGTATGTAATTGAACACATAGGAATTCATCGTGATATGACTTGCAGCAAAGGATTATGAAAGAAGTATAAGGATGATATAAGGTTGACCTTGTCAATATTAAGATATGAATTGTTGGAAAGTCCCACATCCCACATAGCCTAAATCTAGAGGTGGCAAAATATGACCCGATCCGACCCGGCCCGTGTATTACCCGCTTAACCCGACCCGTTTGATAGGCGAGTCGGTCACGGGTCAAGTATTCATGACCCGCAATTAAGCGGGTCGGGTTAGGGTTGACCCGCTTGACCCACAGAACTCGCATTAATTTTTGTATTTAAGTTTATTTAAGATTACCAATACTTAATTAGAATGTACGTGGGGGTTGGCAATTGACATTAATTCTAACTCTAGGGACTAGGGGTTGTTCATCTTACATGGATGTTCTTTTTTTTTAATGATTTGTGAACTACAATTTGCTTGCCTTGCATGAGCCATGCTTGTATTGTTATTATTTTCTTTTTTCTTATAAATAAACTTATCACTCAATTCTATAGTATCTTTTTATTTAGATATGATATTTTTTATTTTTATGAAAAAACTGTTTTATTTCTAATATTTTTTTCTTGTAAAGAAACTTATCACTCACTTATTCAAGTATACGGGTTGACCTGACCTGTATAACCCACAATGGTTATGCGGGTTTAAGTGGGTTGGGTCGGGTTGACCCGTGGTAGGTGCGAGTTAGGGGTTTCTGACCCGTTTAATAAACGAGTCGGATGCGGGTTAGGCTTGTCTAACCCGTTTAATAAACGGGTCCAACCCATTTAGCACAACCCGACCCAATTACCACCTCTACCTAAATCCTAAGTTGGATAGGGTTTAAATTACCTGTTTGGACCTTCCACCTATCAGCTTAATATCAGTTTAAGATTTTTTATTAATATATGATTTCTAACATGGTATCAGAGCTGATTTGGGCTTCTATCTGGACCTTCCATCTATCAATTTAAGTTTTTGGACGTGTAATTTTTTTTAAACAGTAACACAGATTTCATTAAAAGAAGGAAGAAAAGACTACATCAAAACTTCATAAATAAAAAAAAGGAGTTAGAAGATACAAGAGAAAATCACCAGCCACAACTCCAATTACAAGATGACACCCACCCAAAAGACACTACACCAAAAATCGGAAATTGGAACGGAAAAGCGTTCCTAATCCTCCCGTTCCTAATCCGTTAAACCGTTCCAATTTCCGTTCCAATTTGGATTAGGAACGGTTGGTACCAAATTGAAACGGAAATTGGAACGGTTTAACGAATTAGGAACGGGAGGATTAGGAACGCTTTTCCGTTCCAATTTTCGATTTTTGGTGTAGTGGAGGGCGCATAAATATTTTTCAATAGTACTTGTGTATTTCGTTCCCCATCTCCACTTTTGATTTATTTTCTATAAATAGGAAATCATCGAGTGATCATTTTTTACAAGTGCGCTTCATGTTTTCTAAGCCATTCTCCAAAATCAAACTAATGGGTGATAGTGGACTTGGGTGGTTTGTGTGGGTCCCTCAATTGATGAACTTTCTCACAGGAAACAAGAAGAGTAAGAGGTGGTGTTAGGCTCTGTTTGGGAAGGGGGGGAACATGGGGCGGGGGGGGGGGGGGGGGGGGGGAAAGGGGGGGAAAGTGGAGGGAAAGTGGTTTTGGAGGGTGTTTGGGAAGGGGGGAGGGAAAATGGGGGAGGGGGAAATGGAAGGAAAAATTGCACTTTTTGCCTTAAAAATTTACCCCCAAAAACAGGGGGGAAAATGAGGGGAAAGTTGGGATGGGGTGAGGAAATGACTACAATGCCCTTTAGACTTTATTTGAATTTTTTCCAAGAGTAAGGGTAAAATAGTCTTTTTCTTTGTACCTCACTAAAAACAAAATTATACTTTTTCACTTTCCTTCCCCTTACTTTTTTACTTCCCAAACAAGAGGAGGGAAAATTAATTTTCTCTCCCCTCCCTTTCATTTTCCTTCCCCCTCAAATTTTCCCTCCCCTCCCCTCCCCCCTTCCCAAACGGACCATTATGCTCTGTTTGGGAAGGGGGGGAAAATGGGGGGGAGGAAAAAAAAGGTGGAAAGTGGAGGGAAAGTGGTTTTGGAGGGTGTTTGGGAAGGGGGGAGGGAAAATGGGGGAGGGGGAAATGGAGGGAAAAATTGCACTTTTTGCCTTAAAAATTTTCCCCCCAAAACAAGGGGGAAAATGAGGGGAAAGTGAGGATGGATTGAGGAAATGACTACAATGCCCTTTAGACTTTATTTGAATTTTTTCCAAGAGCAAGGATAAAATAGTCTTTTTCTCTGTACCTCACTAAAAACAAAATTATACTTTTTCACTTTCCTTCCCCTTACTTTTTTACTTGTCAAACAAGAGGAGGGAAAATTAATTTTCCCTCCCCTCCCCTTCATTTTCCTTCCCCCTCAAATTTTCCCTCCCCTCCCCTCCCCTCCCCTCCTCCCTTCCCAAATGGATCCTTAGTGTTTACGACCCACGAAGCTGATTCCCTGTTGTTGTTCCCAGCCACGCACGCCCGCACTCTCCTCGCTTTCTCCTCGGGAATCCCATGCAAATATATGAATTTCCCTCGAACGTCGCGGCTTGGGCGTCTATAAATTACTGCTTTTTCGTCCACTCCTCCTGCCAAACGCGAGAAAAGGACGGGAATCCATGGCACGTGGAAAATTGGTGTTGCTCGACCCTGTTCCTGGACTGACATGCACAGGATGCAGGGCAGGGCCCCACGAGACTTCTATTTTAATGTATATTGACAAGATAACAAAACAGAGGCCGCATGGGTTTCCAATGCTATCACTACACCAATCCTTTTACTGCTCTTTTCATTGGGAAAACCATCTTTCTGTTTGCTACCCTTTACCATTTTTACTCCTCTCTTCTCTCTCCCTCCTTCACTTACTTGTCGTTTTATGGGTCTATGTTTATAGGTTTGGACCCTGGTTCATCGGAGAGTTTAGGGTCTAAGAAGCGGCAATTATGGATTCTTGCTTCCCTAATGTTAATAACGTTGACAGCCTCTGTCTCCATGTATCATAGTGGGTTATTTAGAAGGGGGTTTTGACGTATTGATTCACTTTAAAGTTTGTTTTTTCAATTTCATAATTTAAATTTACGTAATATCACTAGAATCCTTTAACTCTGGATACCACTATTTTTTATATCTTTTTTCACCATATCAAATGTCATCATGGGATTTATTAATTTTGTATCATATATTTTTTGAAACTAATAAACAAATTTATTTTTTATAGAATACAAAAACTGGCATTTTGTGAAAAGAAAATACACAAAATGTCATTTGAAAAAAATCTTCCTAAAATGTTTCATAAAAGCGATGATATCATGGGATCCGGAGAAAAAAGTTTACCAGAGTTAAACAACTCTAATGACATTACCTGAATTTTGGTCATGAAATTGGAAAAAACATTTCAATTTAAGGGGGACTAATATGTCAAAACTCCTATTTAGAATGCCTAATCTCTAAGCCTTCTTAATGAGTTTCAATGATATGGGTGAGAACATTTTTATATATAACGGCATATTCTCCGAGTAACACATTTTTTATTTCTTCTGCCCCTACTTAATTTTGAGCATATTTGGAGGGCTCACCTTTTTATCCATGCAATCCTCCACACAAATTGATCTTTTATATTGACACGTCTAGTTTACACTCGGACATTACTCACTACAAAGTTTTTCGTAGTAAATTTGCATGATGTATAATTACTAAACTAAAAACGTATGGAGCAAATTAGAGGATGTGATGTGGAGAATAGGCCTCAAAAGCATCAATTTACTCATTAAGAATGGCGTGCAAGATGATGCAAGTTACAAATTCTAGGGGGTTAGTGGAGTTCGTTGATGACAAGTAGAGATTCACTCGATCCTATTGACGGAATTGGGGGAATATAACTCGCATCAATGAGGAAGAAGTTGCCGGACCTCTTCTCCAATTAGAGGGAAAAGCAAAGCAACAATCTATATATGTCATTTCTTTGTGTAAGAAGTTGGTAAGGGTAACTTTTATAAAAGTACTTTAACGTGGAGGATATTTTCTAAATTTATATTTGAGGTATTTGGTGATGGGTCTATGAACATTTTACTTTAATTTCTAGTCTTAAATCAACAATCTTTTTTAATAGTGTGGTAGGTGTAGGTCTTTTTTTCAAATTTAAAGACCTAAAATTTTCAAGTTACCCTTTCTTTAAAAAAAAATTTTTATTTAAAGATAAATCATATCCCATGATTAGTGGGATATGCCATTAATAATGGTCAACTACTATTTCAAAAGATAAATAAAATTCAAAAACACAAATAGATTTAAAAAATTCAAAAATTTGAATTCAAATCCTCTTGAAAGATTTGAAATTCAAAAATACAAAATTTTAATTTATGACGAATTCCAAATTTGCCAAAAAAGTCGGATAAATATTTTAAAATTTTGACTTTTTACTAAACAGAGTTCAAATCCTCTTGGAAGATTTGAATTTAAAAATTCAAAATTTGAGTTTTTGGTAAATTTTCTCAAATAGAATTTCCAAAAAACTCAGATAAAATTAAAAAAAAAAACTCTGATAAATTTCACAAAAACTTATATAAATTTGAAAAAAAATCAAATAAATTTGAAAAAACTCAAATAAATCTACAAAACTAAACTCAGATAAATTTCATTAAAACTCAAATAAGCGGTTGTATCTGAGCAAAGACTTCCAACTTTCTCCGGCGACAGTGATCACGAAACCAAAAATCTTTTCAAATCTTTACTGCCTCTGCCTCAACACCGATTTTGTCTGGAACTTCCGATCGTCTTTTCCGCAAACTCAATTTGCGTCTTCCTCGCCGGAGACCGTGCGTAGCAGCAGAGTCCCAGACCATCTCTGTTATGGTTCTACAGCAGTAACCAAGAAACGACAGTCTGTTGTCTTCCTCTTTGTCAATGATGGAGCAACATCGACTATGGCTGCAGCGACTGGCATGGATTCAGTCCGGCGAAACCAAAAACCTCCGACGATGGAGACAATAATCCTAAATCCCCTATTCGGATCTGTCTTCTATAACAGCGCCTGAAACAACTCGGGGCCTTTCTGGATCTTTTGAGTATGTTTCTCTGACGACGAGCACACGTATTTTGAAAGCCAAAACCCTCTCTGCACTCCGATCTTTTGCAAAATAGAGAATGAGAGAGAGCCATACCCTAAAACTGAGGGAGAATAGAAGATTTGAAATTTGAAATTTTATGCCTAAATAGTTGAAAGGGCAAATTAGTCATGAAAAAGTCCGATGTGGACAGCTAAGGGAACACTGCCTGAATTAATCCCATGCACCAGGGGCTTTAGGCCTTCAACAATAATATTGTGTACTAGAGACTTTATAACACAATACTCAGGGATCTCTTGCTAATTTACCCTTTACATTTCTGCCCCAAAGGAAAGAAGACAGAAGCATTTAATTAGACTCATACTAAAAATGTGAGTGGCCGCTGATTTTACTTATAAAAGTTCTCTCCAGTAGTAATTACAAAAATAGTTTTAGGGCCGTTTGCACAACACTCATTTTCAGGGAAATTGACAAAGATAAGGCGCCGGAAAACCTTTTGGCACCTTCGCACTCATGTTTGGATGAAACAACGAATTGAGATAGGAATCCAATCATGTTTTAGTAAAAAAAAATCAACGCTAGAGGAGATCTGGAAATCCGACCTATTAAAGTTGGATTTGAAAGCTACGGAAGAAGAATTGCCTAGAGCTACACAAATGCCCCCTCAGAAAATAAATTGGAGAAGTTTCCGGAGGCTCCCTCTTCCAATAAAGAATTTTCTTTTTCGGGTGGAAATACATTAAAAAAAGCTATCCAGGTAAGTTCTTTTCTTCGCGCTAAATTAAATAGCGTTATTACTTCTTGTTCTGTTTGATAAGTTGGAAGAATCAATTGAACATGCCCTCTTCCATTGTGACCATGCTAGAGCAATCTAATTTAAATCGCACTTTAGCTTGCCAGCTCACAAAATCCCCAACCATGGTCTATTTGATTGGTGGAAGAATTTCTTTGAAAATAACTAATTGGTTTCTTCCAATGAAACTTTATCCATTTAAAGCTTGGGCCTTTGTCTTATGGTGGGATATTTGGAAGGCTAGAAATGACAAGTTAATTAAGAAGTTTAAATTAAACCCAAAGAAGACTTATTTGTTGGAGAAAACAGAAAAAAGTTAGAATTTAGTAAATTATCCTTATCCTTGGAATAAGATTAGTTTAATGTTTGATTATAAATGTAGCAATTTCATTTTATGGAACCTACGGTGAAATTTATGGAAAGAAGTTATTCTTGAAATTCTTTATGATATCAAAGCTTGGGCCCGGCGATAATCTTGTGATCAAAAGCTGGGTATGATGCTCCTTCCGTGATTATCGCCGTCAATTTTTCCATTTCAATAAAGAAATGATCATCTTCTCCTACCTACCCATTCATCTAAGCCCTACGATCTCTCAATCTTCATCAAAATTGTACGATTGAAGCTTCTGGAAGAAATCGCGACAGATCTAATCTAGTGGGCCAACAGCACCGACTGACTAAAAAAAAGGATGGATTGCGACGGTGATGGATTCATGGATAGACGACGATCTCCAAGAAGACATGATTGGTTTTGCAAGATATTTACTAATTTTTATTTCTTATTTTAGAGATCAGTTTATTTTCATGTTACCAAGTTGGAGAAAACAAAATGTGTTGTTAAGATTTAGTATATTATCCTTATTCTTGGAATAACCTTATCTTTAAAATAAGGTTAGTTCAATATTTGATTATAAATGTAGCCATTTCATTTAATGGAACATATGATAAAATGTATGGAAAGAAGTGATTCTTGAAATTATTTATTATGAACAAGTCAAGAATCGGGTTCTAATGTCTTCTATGGAATTGGAAGGAGTGAAGGAAATTTATTGAAAAGCCCCAAACTTTGGTTCAATAATTAAAAAAAAGATGTAGTTGTCATTTTTCAGATGTTGGTTTTAGAGAATTGGATGGTATAACTACATTTGGATATATGTTGTTGTTTAACGGGCTTATTGTCTGAGTAAGCAGGACTAAAAGGAGCATATGTTTGCTTTTCCAAAGAAACAAAAACAAGGACAATCCTAGTTAGGTCTTTCAATGGGACGGTCTGGCCGGGGCCGGGGTTTGGGTTGTCCAATCCTATCTCGATTATTGGACAAGCCTGTCAGTGGTTGTCAAATATCGGCCCTAAATTGAACGATCACATCCCGAGCGAACTAAGGTCGGGCCAAGGCTTAGTACGATCTTGAATATAAGCTAAATATTCTCTAATTATTTGATAATATATGGCCACCGGACACCGCACGTGAACTGGACTTTAAACCCTCTTCCTTTTTTCCAGGCTTGAGACTGGCAATTCAATGCAACATGCAAATGGCGGAGTTATTATTATTTTAATTTTTAGTTTTAGCCAGTGGCAGAATAGAAAATCAACATAAATTAGCTAAGTATCATATGTGGGTCAAGTAATGTCTAAAAGAACTCCACATAAATCAATAGTATCATTTTTCTTGTAATATGTCTGAAAGATTATTTAGTGTATTCCTAAAATTGACCGACCAATCTTGGGCACAAATTAATGTTTCTACTGTATCCGGCTTTAAATAAATCCTATATGAGTCAAGTACCCTCTCTCTAGTGCTAAATGTCGGCTATGAAGCAACTATAGACACAAGAATGACTAGAATATTGCAAGCCATATGAGATAAAATAGGATACTTAATTGGATTTAATTTCCAAAATTGTAATATATATATATATATATATATGTGTTGTGTCTACAGACTTGTTATCAAAATAACGACCTAATTCCATTTTTTTCTTCTACACCTGCCTTATTGGTAATTTCTTTTTGACACCCTACAAAAAGAGAACGAACCTTTCCATGAGCATAGTCTTTCATTAATTATTTCCTAAGTCCCCCTCATATTGATGCAAAGAGTGCACGATCTTAATATTACAATGAGAAAACCATGATATCATTAAGTCATGGGCTTTGTATATATGTTAGTAATCAATACGAGGAGTAGAGTCAAGGGAGACTTTTCGTTCCTTGCAAGAAGTTTTAGATAACAAAATGACAATTGGCAATCCAACCTTAATGGGTGTTGTTTGCTTCATGAAAACTGAATTTAAGACTATATGAATCACATATCTGTTTATGTTTTGAGGTTCACTGAATTTTTTTTTCTATTCAAATTCATCTTTATTTGTTTCATATAGAAAATGAGAATCCATGTCATGGATGGGTTGGGCCTATACATCCCATTCTCCCATCTTGATCGGGCTTTAAAACCATTGTCCAACCCCAGCCCGTCAGGTTCAAATTTTTTTAAAAGCCCTATAATTTCGGGCTTGGGCTGGACCGAGTACCCATTTTAACAAGCTCAATTGATATACCTAGTCCTAGTTGCTATGAACAACACTAATTAAGAGAGGTGTGTTAAGAGAGCCCAAAGTTCTCTGCAATGCAAAAGAGGTGATCGAAGAAATTCATGGTGAGAGAAGATTCGGAGTTAATGCTTGCTCTAGTAGATGTTAGAGAATGTGATAGAGAGAATAAATTATAGGCAAAGATTAGGAAAAGTCTGGTTAAAGATTTAGGTAGTTTGAATTTGAATAATATATATTATATGTTGCATGGGTTGTTATTAGCCTCTATAAATTTTGAGGTTTTCTTCAATGAAATGCAACATTAAATCTTAGGAATGTTGTAATTTTTGAGATTTTACATGGTAACATAGCGAGATCCAAATTTAACACTAATCAATTGGACCTCTCTCCAATCTGTGATTAATTTCTTTTTATTGGATGCCTCTATTGCTCTAAGATATTTATCTTCTCCCTTCTCCAGCAGCACCCTAGATTATTTCTTTCTCCTCTGTAATCAGCCTTCCCAAGGGTTGAACTAGAGCTCTTTTGTTTATTTCTCTTGTTGCTGTTTGTTGTTGCTTTTGGCTGTAATCTTTCCTCTCTTTCTTAATTCAATTTGCAATTTAGCAAAAAAAAAAAAAATTTTGGACCTGGATCCAGATCCAAATTTCTACTGAATCCAAAAGTGGGAATCAACACTCTAAAGGAAAAACATATGGGTGCCACCATGTTACATAAACTGGCTTACCAAATATTGGTAGGTTTGGTGATTTCTCCCTTTATAAAGGTTCTGGAGGCCCCTTGACTAACTAGGGCTGGCTCTGAAAAGTAAGCACGCTTATTATAAGGGCTGGACCCAGACTTCAACATAAAGCCCATCAACCCCAGTTGGGCCCTGGCCATTTTTGGCCTACCACATTATATATATATATATATATATATATTAAAGTAAAGGGGGAGGTGGGCTATGGGGATGCCACGTCAGCATCGAAAGAGTTCTCCTTTTAAATAAATATACAGAAAAAACTGAGAGTGATTTAAGGAGCCATGTCATCACATACCACTACACAAACGCCACGTGTCATGTATCTTATTTCTAATATCTATCTCTATCATATAGAGTCAATTAAAATTAAAATTTTCCTAGATTCTCTCCAATTAGCTATCTTAATGGACTCTTCATATCCTAAAATTTCTAAAATGACACCTATAATGTTGAAATTCAATTCTATAAATTATCTCTTTGAATCCCTAAATTCTAGAGGGAAAAAAACCTAAAACTCTAAAGCAAGTCAACAAGAAACAAAGCAAATAGGCTAAGGAAAACATGAGTTGGGTTGCTTTAGTTAAAAAAAATCAAAGATCCATTACCGTTTCTACTATGAAAAAAAAAAAAAAGAGATGAGAAAGACCTCTCCAAGTAAAAGAAAGAAAAAAAAAATAGTGCTGGATTAGGAAATAGCATATTGTGCACGTGGATTTTGAAAATCCCTGATGAATAGAGTTTAGAAGTGGGAATATTGGGAATTGGGAACCTGCTTGTGTTAATCAAGACCATTGGACTCTTGATTTATTGTGTTTTTGGGTTGCGTTGGGCATACTCTAAATCAAAACTAGGAGTGCATCTAGGGTTGGCTCAAGCTCCAAACTTGCATTTACTGGCCCAACCATATGCAAGGGAATCATTCATGTTTCAATGAATACAGGAGAGTTCGAATTTGGGGTTCTAATATAAAAGTTGTACGTATCGTGTTAGAAATACTCTTAGAAATTTATTTATTTTTTTATGTACCATGATTTTTTGTGCTTTTTTTTTTTTTTTTGTTTGTAGAAGATTTTCTGTGCTACATTTCAAGGGGAATCCCTTGGCTAAGCAATGCTTAGTGCTCTGGAGAACATGGTGCACCCCCTCTCCCTCTCCGGGGTTATGGGTCCTAGGGTTTGCTACCCATCCAAATGAACTAGCTCCTACCAAAGCTGCTCAGGTCAGGTTTTCAATTTAAGGAAAAGCAAGCTCTTCCTTGGGAAATGCTCTGTTAGAAAAAGGAGCCAGATTCAGCAGTTGACTAATCTCCAAGCTTCTCCCCTCTCCTCTATGTACCTTGGAGCCCCTCTAGTCCTTGGCACGCCAAAGAAGCACCATTTCAACCATCTGATTGACAGATTCATCTCCAAGCTCTCAGGTTGGAAATCCAAGCTCCTCTCCTTTGCTGGCCGTAGAATTCTCATCAGACATGTGCTGGGCAGCCTTGCTACCCACATAGCTTTGGTCTTCCCTATTCCTAAATCAGTGATAAATCACCTGGACCGTTTGATGAAGAATTTCCTGTGGTCAGCAGATCCCACTCTTCCCAAAAGGCACTATATCCGCTGGCAGGTGGTCTATCTCCCCACTGATGAAGGTGGTTTGGGCATAAGACGTCTTCAGGAGCAGAACAAGGCCTCTTTCATTAAGCTTGGATGGCAGGCTGCCTCTTCTCCCTCTTTTTGGGCTAATTGGATGAGAAGAAAATACTTCCATAATTGCTCTCTCTGGAATCAAACTTCCCTCAAAACAGGCTCGTGCATCTGGCGCCATATCAGGCTGGTGGCCCACTTTATCCACTCTGGAGCTAGATGGATCGTTGGAGATGGCTCCCTGGTTGATATTTGGCATGACAGTTGGGCAGAGGATCATAGCCTGGCCTCGCTGTTCCCCTCCCTCTCTCTCCCTCTCAACCAGAGAATCTGCTCTCTCTTCAATGCTGAAAGATGGTTAATCCCTGAAGATATCCCCCTAGATGCTGCTGAGCTCCTCAGTCTGAAGCTCCAGGACTTAGTCATCCATCAGAACTCAGCTGACACCATTAGCTGGAAATCCCACCCTGGTAAGGACCTTCAGTTCAAAGAAGCCTGGGACCTCCTTCGTTTCAGAGATTTGAAAGCTCCTTGGGCGCCCTTAATCTGGAATTCCATGCTGGCTCCCAGAATCTCCTTCTTTGCTTGGAGGCTCATGCACTGCAAAACCCCCACTCTGGATTGGCTTCAGTCTGTTGGTTTCAGCCTTGCAAATCGATGTTGTCTCTGCAAGACTAGCTTGGAATCTGTTCTCCACCTCTTCTTCCACTGCCATTTTGCTGCTGGGATTTGGTCTTGGATTCTCCAAGGTGCTGGTGTTACAGCCACCCTCCATCCCTCCCCCTCGTGGATCTGGCATCTCCTCTCGGCTAACTGCGACAAGCTGGTGACACAGGGGGCTGCTGTAATCTTCCTCTCCACAATCTACTTCATTTGGAAATGCAAAAATGATCTAATATTCAGGAATTCCAACGTCTCCCAGCTGAGGGCCAAGATCCTCCTTGCTGAGCTCATTGACTCTTCTCTTAGAAAGCTGGTCAAACCTTTCTCAGGCAGTTCCATCCTGGAGTTCTTCAGGTTCCTAACCATTCCCCTTCCCAATTAGTTTGATGGATTGTTTCTGTTTGTGGCTCTCCCTCCTGTTTGGTCTTTGGTCTCTGTTTTTGTTTCTTCTTTTGTAATCTTCTTGGCTGTCTCCCTGGGGCTTTTAGCCTGTATTTTTCTTTCTTCCTCCTTTAATACAATTGCCTTTTAGCAAAAAAAAAAACCCATCCAAATGAACTAGCTAGGTTGTTGGGTTGAGTGTACAACCATTTTTTATGGTTGAAAATTTGTGGGCCATGGATCAAGTGGGCAATGATGATCGAAGCCTCTACCACCCTACACGGGCCGTGATGATTAGTGCGTTCACGGATGCCATGTGGCATCATTTTTTATCCCTATAATCTCTCATTGAGTTTACACGGTTTCTCATCAGATAGCAGTTATTAAAATTATCTCACAAAACTATATATCACACTTCAATTATAGTCATCACCCTCTTTTCTTCTCTCCATCTACAACATAAAAATCACACATCCTTCATCCCTCGAGCAGTACATCCTGAGGAAAGTCTCATTTATAGGTACGCATATCTCTCTCTACATCATGTTTTTAAAAAAAAATCTATTCTTTGTTTATTATTTTAGGATAGAATTTTGTTTAAATTATCATATCAATCTCATATATTAATCCAATTGAAAAAAAAAATTCTCTCTGCATTATGTTTTTTTAGTAGCTTTGTAATTTGATTATTCTTTAGGATATAATTTTTTTTTAAATTATGAAATCAATCCACTTGAAAAAAAAAAGGTCTTCTATTAAAAATTGGTTCCATAGGAAACGATTAAGAATTGGTTTGAAAATTATATCACCTCGGTAACAAATTGTGGGGCAAGCATGGAGAAACAACACAATGTTTATATTAAACAAGTCGTGCACATTTGAGATTAATTTTTACCTTTTATTTTTTTGTTTCATTTGTCTTCATCATGTACAAGCCCGAGCTTAGCACGGGCAATATAATCATAATATTAAAATTTATAAAAGAAATTTATAATCAGTTTCTTTAAAATTAAATGCAAAAGGTTTTAGTTTGAGAGAAAGGAAAAAAAAAAAAAAAGTCCATAAGAATTCAATACCGAATACCATATAATTTAGAAAAAAAAAAAACACAAGCCCATGAAAATTGAAGATTAATGATCAAGAAAACTATAAAAAAAAAAAAATGAAAACAAACAAACAATATAAACTATGAATAAAATCCAATGAAATTTGAAAGACACATAGAAATAAAAATCCATAATCAACTCAATAACATAAGCAATTTAAAAGAATAAAACATTGATGAAGAAAAAAAAAACCTAAAAAATGGAGCACAGAAAGGCAAAGGCAAAAGAATCAACAAATTCATGAAAAATGATCATAAAAAAAAAATACTAAAACCCATCACAAGTGAGAAATTATAATAAAATAAATCCAACATAAAATAAAATAAATTTTATTAAAAAATCTATAAAAATATATATAAATAAAGATTCATGGACAATACAATGATAAAAGAAATTTAGAATAACCAAACTAACTTGTGATAATCTAATACTAAAAAATGAAAATTTGAAGCCACAAAAGAAATAAGAAAAACCTTTAAAAAGATTTCACAAAGAGAACTTAAAAAACCCAATAGAAGTAAAATAAATAATTAACTCATAATGATAAGTATTAAAAAAATTTAAAAATAAAACAGAAAAATGAGAATTCACAAAAATCCCATGATAAAAAGTGATTTAAAAGAAAAAAAACCAAGGAGAACCCCATACGCAAAAGTTGAAAAAAAAAGGGAAAAAAAGAAACTCACAATCTATGAAAACCATACAAATACAAACCATAAAAATATTACAAATCTATAGAAATTTAAAAATGATGTTTATTTTTTATAAATCATATTAAAATGACATAACTAAAATTCCTCAAATAAAATATAATGAACTAAAAAGTAAATGAATTAAAAAAGGTTTATCTCTCAAATTGAAATGTACAAATCAAAGAGTATTCCAAATCAAAGAAAAAAAAAGGCATGATGGAGATTCCAAATCAAAGAAAAAAAAACTTTATTTGGAAAACTCCAATATTTTGTATTTTTTTTATCTGAGAATCAATTTGCGGTGAGAATTTGAGGTATCCCATAAATAGTAAGGATGTTTGCGTCAATAATTGTGATTTTTAATAGATGGGGTCTATCGTAGTGTTCCACTCCATTTACATCACGATTTATAAAAGTTAAAACCACACACACAAAAAAGGAAAAAATCAGATTCCACCCTTTCTCCCTCGGCAAGCGTACATGGTAGCACATCTGTTACATGGAAAATTTCCTGCCTCCGCTTTAGCTTCACGCTGTTGTCGTGAGTTTTTTTTTCAATAATATTGTCATTTTCTTATTAATTATGAAACTTATTATTTTTGTTGATCAATTTCATATATTATATATTCATTTGAGTTTAGTTTTATTGTAAAATGGTTGTCCTAAAAAATTAATGACTATATAGGAAATCATATAAAATAGTTATTTCAAAAGTTTGGTAATTTATGTTTAAAGTATGAAAATAACAACAATAGTAAATATAGGGGTCAATATTCTAAAAATATAGTCATTTTTATAAATACAAATATAGTTATTTTTATAAATACCTCGTAGATAAATCCCAACTTACGATCAATATTCCAAAGTGGGGCCGAGTCCTTTTCTCATTAACTAATTTTTTTTATAACTATTAACAAAAAGATGCTTTGTGGTGTAGTGGTATGGACATTCCTTTGAAATTCATATTGTCTTGAGTTCGAGTCTTGGCACAAATCAGATTAATTTTTACCATCTTATTAAAAATACACGGGTCAGGTTGGGTCCAAAGAGTGTGCTTTATCTCTGACCCGACCTAATTTACCCCGATCAGACCGGTTTGCTAGGGTCAAACTAAATTAAATTAGTAAATTGGATGACTCAAAATCAATTAGAACTTATTTGGATATTAAATGGGCTAACGTTATGGGCTGAATTTGGATATTAAATGGGCCATTACTTAGTAGGATTAATGGCCCATTAGTTGGTAGGGCCCGGGATTAGAAGGAGGTCAAAAATTATAAGCCAGTCAAAATCAAATCTAAAATTGACAGCGAAATTGGAAATCAAATCCACTTCGCTTCATATTATATATAATAAGACCCTAACCCCAAATCCAAAAGATAAAAAGTCCATTTTTTTTAAAATGGATTTCATTGAATTAGTCGGTTTGTTTGCAACGCAATGGCATGCTCTCATAATGAGATTCTTATTGACAAATTGATCTTGCAAAATCCTTCACATCAAATTGTGGGGCAATCAAGGAGAAACATGGCAGTATTTATGATAAACATTAGTTGTGCACATATAAGAATATTAATATTTATTTTTATTATTTTTTTACCATTTGCATTCATCATGTATTCATCCCTAGCCCCTAAGTCCAAAAGATAAACCAAAGTAAAAAGATCAATACATATATATAAAAGGGAAGGTGGATTTTTTTTCTTAATAACATTTAAAAGAATCTTATTTTTTCATGTATCTTTCATTTTAAACCCAGGCCTTTGTTGCCACCTCTGCGCCCAATTATTCTCCTTTCAAAAAAATACAAAAGAAAAAAAAAGGGATGGACCCTTTGCCTTTCAAGTGAGCCTTCTCAATCTCTCAATTCTCAATCTCTTCAAATCTCCTAAAATATCTCCATCTCCTCCCATCTTCCCTAAAAAAATCTCTCATTTAGAATAGCACCATATCATATCAAATCTCAAGTGTAAGAAGCCAGATTAACTGGGCCACGGTCACTCTCCCCACCATAGAAGCAGGCCTGGGCATTAGGCGTATCAGTGAGCAAAATGATGCCTCTTTCATCAAACTGGGTTGGACCACCATTACTTCAAATTCTCTCTAGGCCAACTAGATGGTCAGCAGGTATTTTCCAAGATCCTCTCTCTGGCACTCTTCCTCTTCCAAAATAGGCTCTTGCATTTGGCGGAAAATCAGGACTTTAGCTCATCACATTCAAACTGGCAATACTTGGAAAGTGGGCGATGGCAAGCTGGTTGACCTCTGGTATGATAATTGGATGCAAGCTGGTAGCCTGGCCTCTCAGTATCCCTCCTTCAACTTCCCCCCTAACCAGAAGCTCCATTCCCTCTGGGATGGAACCCAATGGATGTCTCCTCCTGATATCCCAATTGCAACTGCTGCTTCTCTGCAGGAAGGTGTCCAACACCTCTCTTTGGATCCATTCTCTAAAGATACTCTGCTTTGGAGCTCCCACCGAGATCAAGGCCTCTCTCTCCAGGAAGCTTGGCAAATCATCAGATCTCGTAATCCTTCTACTTACTGGTCGAACTGGGCTCCGCTGGTTTGGAACTCCATTCAGCAGCCGAGGGTTTCTTTCTTTGCTTGGAGGCTTCTGCACGGAAAGACCCCTTCTCATCTTTGGCTTCAACATTCACTACAAGAAATTTAGGCTGTTGCGACGAAATCTGATGACGAATTTTTTTTTTTTGTCTTAAAAAAACATCCAAAGGGGACGAAATATAAATTTTGTCGTCTGTTTTCAATTTTTTCAAAAGTATAGGAGACGAAAACAAAATTTCGTCTGCAAAAATATGGCGCTAACTTGTTTTGTGTTGGCACCAATTATTTTAGCTCATTAGAGACGAAAATTGTTGTCACAAAATATAAATTTTTTTTTTGCAACGAACGTAATTCGTCACCAATAAGGATAAGTTATGGAAGACGAACATATTTCGTCACCAAAATAAGGAGCCAATTTCATTTGCTTTGGTGCGGATTATTTTAGCTCATTGGAGACGAACATTTTTGTCACAAAATATAATTTGTTTTTGTGACGAACTTAATTCGTCACTAATAAGGATAAGTTATGGAAGACGAAAATATCTCGTCACTAGAATAAGGTGCCAATTTCATTTGTGGGCGTGAATTATTTTAGCACATTGGAGACAAAAGTTTTTGTCACAAAATATAATTTTTTTTTGCGACGAACGTAATTCGTCACCAATAAGGATAAGTTATAGACAACGAACATATTTCGTCACCAAAATAAGACGCCAATTTCATTTGCTTTGGCGCGAATTATTTTAGCTCATTGGAGACGAAAATTTTTGTCACAAAATATAATTTGTTTTTGTGACGAACATAATTCATCACTATTAAGGATAACTTATGGAAGACGAAAATATTTGTTTACCAAAATAAGGCGCCTATTTCATTTGCGGTGGCACCAATTTCGTTCGCACTTGAACCTATTCCTCTCTTACAAGTATTACTTTGGAAAAGCCTTTAAAATGACTAAAATGAGCCCCCCAAGGCCCTAACGTCCATCCCCACCCCAATCCAACGCCCCTTTTCCAAAATCCATTTCCCCCTTTGTCCCTCCATCTATCCCGGTCTCTCTTTTCCAAAACCTTTTTCCAAAAGAGGAGAGAAGAACCCTTTTCCCCATTTTCCAAAACCCTTTTCCAACATCTCCCACCCAATCGTCTCAAGCAGCAGCCCCATGGACCATTGGCCCCCATCAATCATCATCACCCTCCATCAACACACGCTTGCAGACCCATCCCTGATCAGTGATCCCTCTCATCTCTACTTCTCTCAGTCTCTCTCACCTAGAATTCCCAGACGCAGCCACCATCACCAATCACCATCATCTGTGCCCATCATCCTCCATCCAGGAGTTCGCCACCGCCAGGTACACCTACCTTTCTCAGTCTCTGCTACTGTGAAAACTTGGTCCGGACGGTACCCTTAACCACGGGGCGTAGAGTGTCAACCATGATCTTCAAACGGTGAGTCTCCGTTAGCCCGCATCAGAATTATCCAAGTCCTGACCTTGGGGTTATAAGTCAAACCCCGTATTAACTTAGCATGAGGCTTTTTAAAACCATGCGTCCCCAGAAATCGTAAGAACTCCGAAGTTAAGCGTGCTCGGGTAGGAGCAGTATTAGGATGAGTGACCTCCTGGAAAGTCCTCGCGTGTGCACGTGGGCCAAAGCGGACAATTTCATGCTGAGTTGGGCGGGGCTGTGACAGTTGGTATCAGAGCCGAGGACGACTCTATTTCTAGTGGGGGAGAATGTGAGATCTTGGTCCGGGCGATACCCTTAACAATTGGGCGTAGTGTGTCAATCACGGGCTTCAAACGGCGAGTCTACGATAGCCCGCATTGGAAATATCCAAGTTCTGACCATGGGCTTATAAGTTAAACCCCGTATTAACTTAGCATGAGGCTTTTTAAAACCGTCCCTGAAAATCATAAGAACTCCGAAGTTAAGCGTGCCCGGGCGGGAGCAGTACTAGGATGGGTGACCTCCTGGGAAGTCCTCGCACGTACACGTGGGCCAAAGCGGACAATTTCATGCTAAGTTGGGCGGGGCTGTGACAGTTGGTATCAGAGTCGAGGACGGCTCTATTTCTAGTGGGGGAGAATGTGAGATCTTGGTCCGGGCGGTACTCTTAACCACGGGGTGTAGCGTGTCAACCACGGGCTTCAAATGATGAGTCTCCGTTAGCCCGCATCGGAAATATCCAAGTCTTGACCATGGCTTATAAGTCAAACCCCGTATTAACTTAGCATGAAGTCTTCTAAAATCGTGCGGCTCCAAAAATCGTAAGAACTTCGAAGATAAGCGTGCTCGGGCGGGAGCAGTATTAGGATGGGTGACCTCCTGGGAAGTCCTTGAGTTGGGCTGGGTAAATGCGACAAAAAATTTTCGTCTCTATTTCTTAAATTTATGACAAAATACTTTTGTCTCTAATTTCTTCCTTTAATGATAAAATATTTTGTCACTAATTACTTACAAGTATGTTTCCAACATAGTGTATTGGAGACGAAAAACAAATTACTTGTTTCCAACAGAGTGTATTGGAGACAAAAAAAATCGTCACGAATTTATCTTTTTCAATGACGAATTTTTTTTCCGTCTCCAATACCTTTTAGCGACAAGGTTTTGGCAACGAAACGGGTGACAAAAAATTTCGTCTCAAGTAGTTTCGATGACGAAGTATGTACATTTTGGGACAAATTTGTGTCGTCTTTAAACCCCAAATTTCTTGTAGTGATTCTGGAATCAGTCTGGCCTCTGCTGCCTGTGTTTCCAAGAGCAGGAGTTTACCCTCCATCTTCTATTCCTCTGTTCCTTCTCCTCTGATATCTGGAAGTGGATCCTTTCCTCGGCGGGTACTGCTGTTGCCGGTCCTCTTCTCCCTTCTAAGATTTGGCAGGCTCTTTCCCATCGCAGTGATAGATTGGCTTGTAAAGGTGTTGCTGCCATCTTCTTCTCCACAGCTTTTGCATTATGGAATTGCAAAAATGATGCCACCTTTTCCAACCTCAGAGCCTCCCAGTCGAAGGTCATCCTATACCTGATTGAGCTTCTCTGTGTCTCTCTCAAGCGCATTTCCAAGCCTTTTTCTGGCAGACCTCTAATGCTTCTTTGTAATTTTCTGTTCTCCAATTCCTAAGCCTGGTTTGTGTTTCTGGGCTTCTGTTTTTCCTTTCTTTGCTGTTGCTCCTTGAGCTTTTCTTTTGTGGGCTCTCTGCCTTTGTTTCCCTTCCCTCTTTCTTTTAATTCAAATTGCCTTTTAGCAAAAAAAAAAAAATCTCAAGTGTTGCCCCCCCCGCCCCCCCCCTCAAATTTATAAATGACCCCTGATGTTTGAAGATAAAACACTTGCTTTTTTATATTTATAAAAAAACTACATTTATCAATCACGGACCTATTTATGTATAGAAACCACCATGTACTTTCTCTTACTTTTGTGAAATGAATCCATGATGGAGATTCATGTATACTATTTCTCTGTGCTGAAGAAAAATAAAGATTTATAGGGATAAGCACGGGGTGTTGTTGCTAGAACTAATCGTATAAAGGTTCTAACTTTTAGTCAGATCCAAAATTTATTGAACCGTTGGATCGACTATGTACTGATCTGAATGGATTTTTTTTTGGAAAATACAAAATTCCATTCTCATGAGGAAATAAAAATTTGCATAAATTAGAATCCTCTTGTTACACAAACAAGTCCAAATGGGGTGGCTTTGTTTTATTGGGCTTTGAAATTATCAATGGGTAACAAAAAATTGAATGCATTTCTTATTACTAATATTATATATATTAACAAAATCCACTTTTCTATATATTCTTTAGTAATTATTGTTGTTATTATTATTTTTATGTTTTGTTGAATGGATTTTTTTTAAGCTTTATCTTTGTAATAATTTATTGTTGATGTTGACCACTTGTATTTGTAATTGAAGATGTGTTGATTGTTTTTATATAAATATGCATGATTATATGATTATATGTTTATAATTAATTTTGATATCTCATAAATTCAAAATGTAATATCTTTCTTTTTGCCCCGGGCTAAGTACGGGGCATTGTTGCTAGTTATTATATCAATCATATCTCAATATTGTATTATCACTCATAGATACATTAATCATAGTTACTTTTGTTGGGTTTTTTTTTTATCTTTAATTAAACAGGTCTTATTTTATTGATCGTGTGATTTATTATGCAGCATTACATATAATGATATAAACCTAATGTAGAACTCAAAGAAATATGCTAGATAATCAAGTTTAATTCACATTTAGATAAAAATAATTTATCATTTATCGATTAACACTATTTTGATAAGTCCATGGGCTTCAACCTGACATTTTCCACAAGAGTCAGGCTTGGCCTTTACTTATAGGCCTGAAGACTAGCTCGCCTAGGGTGATGGGCCTGAGGCCCAGTTATAAGTGTGATGGGCTTAGATACACCTCTTTGACCCCCTAGTTCGCCCATTTTACACCCCTAAATATCCTTTTTTATTTGTTCACCTAGCTTTAGGGGTGGTTCCATCCCTATGTGAGGGAAGTAGACCTTGGGTGAGGTGTGGAAACCATCAGGTGAGGTAGGACAACCCTCGGTTGAGGTAAGGTGACTGACTGCCTAGGGTTTGAGCCCGTGCCTCTTACTGCTGGCTCGAGAGGCCGTTATTTACACCCCTAAATATCAGACCCATCAGGTGAGTACATTTGTGGACATTAGGCCCAGAGGAAATCACCTGGAAGATGCCACGGATTCATATGTTCCACATATGGGCCATGCTAGCTAGAAATGGGTCAGTCCATCTCATCATATATTCCACCTTGGTTGGGCCTCATATTAGTCCAATATCCAATAACTCATTGTAACAAGTCCTGACTGAGCAGAGTTAACTTTCCACAGTAGGTCACTGAGTCAGGCGAGTCGAACAGGGAAGACAGAGTTGTGCATGCAGCTAGACTCGAGCAAGTTACTTTTCTCTTGACCTTCCCAAGCTTAAATTGTTTTCAATTTCTTTAAAACTATTAGTCAAACAAGTTGGGCCAGATCAAATTTTGGGGCTCACTTTGGTACCAATACTTTTTTTTTCTTTTTGGTACCCCAGCGAAGGGGGCTGAGACCCAAGAGAGAGCCCGCATATATACGGGAAGGTAGCCCACTCAAGTGAGAAGGAGGCTTGCACAAACGGAAAGAAACTACCGATACTTAGTGAGTTAAATGTAATCCAATAGAGAATCATCACTGCGAATGTTGGGTTGTGACTGAGTTGTAAAAAATACTGGAATTCCATATCATTCCCATGATGGTGGTTAAGGCCCTATTTGGCATCGTGCCAACAGGCTGCTCAGGGTTCGAATCCCGAGTACGTCACTGGCCTTTTCCCGCTTATGCGGACTCCTTTTTCACTTGTGTGGGCTTTTTTTCCACTTGAGTAGACTGTTTTCCCGTGTGTATGCAGGCTATCTTTTGGGTCCCAACCCCTTGGCTTGCGTACCAAAAAGAAAAAAAAAGGGGTGTTCTTTTGTTCCCATTGGAGTATTTATGTTCTCCTGAAAATTTGTTTTATGGCATAAATGTATGAATATTCTTAATTAACTCTGTTTTAGTGGCCATTTGGAAGTTGAAAAATTAAGCACTTATTTTATATTTTGGAGCTTATTTACATATTAATATTTTGGCTTCTAAATTAATTAGCTAAGGGGGCTACTTATTTTAGTTAAGGTTTTCAGATTAAAAGAATATAGATGGATTGTGTAAATTAACTTGCAATTGATTTGGAAAAAAAATGACCTCATAAAACCTTCAAAATGATTCAAATGGTGGGTGGGTGATACATCCTATGTATTAGTCTAAAATAACTCTTAGTTAATATAATTCCTAAAGGTAGGACCCATGTTCACAATCACAAAATGTGGCCCCATTTTGTAATTCCTAAAGGCGCGTCACATGTTCCCAATAATAATTTGTGGGCCCACATTGTAAATCCGATAAAGGTGGGCCCACATTGTAAATTCTATAAAGGTGTGGGCCCCATATTCTAGTAATTAAAGGTGGGTAAAATATTGTAATTTCTACAGGTGGGCCCACATTCTAATTCCTAAATAGGGCAGTTCATGCAGCAGTCCTGTAAGAGTGGGCCCTAGTATTTTTTTTAATGTTTAATATGAAATCATGAATATTCATAATTGATTTAAATTCAACATTGGTGACAAATATGACCTCTTGATTTCATTTATTAAAAAAAATTATTATATCGTTACCAAACAAGTTCGGCCCATCATATTCTCAATGAAACAATTTAAGAGCATGTTGCCAAACAAGTTCTGAACATATCAGTTTCGCACAACCTGATCTCGCACGGTACAACCTCCTCTCAGTAAAAAAAAAAAACCAGGAACAATATTGAAATAATGCCAAACGAGGCCTAAGTTTGTTGGACAGGGTATGGGTCCTATTTTATTCATAGTTTTATCTATAGCAAGAAAAAGAGAGAAACAAAGATAAATCACCCTTTCTCGGTATTGAAAGCCAACAGCCCAACCACATTGGGCAGGGTTCTCAGGCCCGTGAATTGGTCAGGCCTAAATCTTGGACCAATTACTAACTGTATGGGCCTGGGTGTAGGCTTTCCCATGACATATGTAACATTGATGGGCTTATCAAATGGTAAAAGGATGGGTCTGTGCGTGGGCTTGGCTCAATCAGCCTTATCTAATGCCCAAACAAACAATCTTTGGCCCATTGCAGCCGAGCCGTTGACTAACCACTCTTCTTAGGCATTTCAGGAATACAACATTTCCGGCCCCAGGAAAGAAAACCACGGAATTCTTTTTCTTTGTAATCAAAATCGACTAGAAGAATATCAAGGGTGCTGGGCCAAGGGCCGACTTATAGGCTCATGGGTTTTCAATAGTTAAGTTTTCCGGTACTAGGCCTTTATCCATGTAAAGATGCCACTTGATGACCAGTCCTGGTTTGACATTTGAGATAATCTCACCTCTACCCTTAAATCCATCTCCAATTTCTCCTCTTCCATCTTCCCTCTCTAATCTCCTAATCTTCTTCATCTCTCATCTACCTTTATCAACCTACGGCTATACATCATCATCATCGTCATCATTATCATCATCATCTTCTTCTTCTTCTTCATTAAAAGGATTCATATTTGACTCGGCCAACCCCAAGGGGCAGATTAGTTGGCCTAGAATCACGGTTTGCACCCGGAGGTTGTGGGTTCCCAACTGCACTACCACATTAGGACTATATGGGAGTTTACTCGGCTTTCCTCTGGACCCAGAGGAATTAGTCCAGCCCAAATGGTTGAGAACCCTTCGATAGCAAAAAAAAAAAAAAAAAAAAAACCGACTCAGCCGACTACTAGGGATTGCTCAATTGATTGCCAACCCAACTCCGTTGGTCACCTGGCTACCCATAGACCAATTCTTTGGTATGTCATTCTTCCTACTTTATGGACTCCCATTTCCACTTGTTTGAGCTCTCTTGGGTTCTAACCCCCCTTGACTGGGGTAGCAAGAATAAAAAGAGTTTTGACTTGTCCGAGCCGAGTCGCACTCAAAAGTCAATGTCTATTTTTGAGTATTTAAATACGATCCTAAGCCCATATTCGACATCTTTATTTTCAACATCTATTTATCTAAATGTCTCAAGCGAGTAGAGGTTTGGAAAATAAGAGCCATTAAGCACAAGATAATATCTTTTACCCGTTTAGAGAAGTAGATGTAAATCTTCTTAAAATGAAATGCCTCATTTATAGATTTGTGAAAATAAAAGCTTTTGCCTATTTTATTTTATGGCTCTGATCCATGGCTCGGTGGCAATAAGAGTAGAGGTACAAATAAGACCCAAATTGTTATTGTTTATTTTTAAGTGATTTTTTTTAGATCCTTGCTATGTCAACTGATATAATAATCTCTTGCCGCCAAAATTCAAAATTTCTACATAGCCCGTGACATGCTGGGTTGAGAGTGAGTGATTTCTCACTCTTTTTCTACTTGAATCAATCTATGCATTTCTCTCGTTCTTATCCTATCCCTCCATTCTCCAGTACCCTTTTCTCCTCTCTCACCAAATCCCAAATCTATCTCCACTGCTTTTCCCCCTTCTCTTCTTCCACATCTTCAAAACCCACATGGAATTCAAACACCAACCTAATCATCACAAACCCAATTCTCCGTATCATGGAATCTTGCAATTCCATGTCCCAATTGAAGCAAATCCAAGCCCACATGACCCGTACCGGACTCATCTCCCACCATTTCCCCGTGAGCCGGGTGCTAGCCTTCTGTGCCCTCTCTGACTCTGGCGATATCGACCATGCCCATCTTGTATTTACCCAAATCCCAGAACCCAATATCTATATTTGGAACACCATGATTAGGGGTTACACCATGGCCAAAATCCCAGAAATGGGGTTCTCTCTTTTTCGTCGGATGGTTCAAGAACAGAAGGAAATGGACGGTCGTACCTTTGTCTTTGCCCTCAAGGCTTGTGAGCAGTTTCCACGATCCTTAGAGGGTGAAGCACTTCATTGTCAAATCCACAAGGAGGGTTTTGGTCCGGATTTGCTGGTGCGAAATGGTCTGATGCATTTGTATGTGAAATTTGGGTTTTTGGGCTCTGCACATCAGCTGTTTGTTGGGAGTTCTGAAAGAGATGTTGTTTCTTGGACTACTATGATTGATGGGTATGCTCAGAAGAACCTTCCAGATGAGGCATTGAAGCTTTTTTGCTTGATGGTCTCGATGAATGTCGAACCCAATGATGTCACTATGATTGCTGTGCTTTCTGCATGCTCTCGGGTGGGGATTCCGACTGTCGGTAGAAAGATTCATGAATATATCAAGAAGAGTGGTGTGCCTCTTGGTGTGAATATGCTAAATGCATTGGTTGACATGTATGTAAAGTGTGGCTGTTTGGATCTTGCTAGGGAAGTTTTCGACGAGATGGAAACAAAAGATGTATTCACATGGACTAGTATGGTTAATGGGTATGCAAAACATGGTGATCTGAAACTTTCAAGGCAATTATTTGATGAGATGCCCGAAAGGAATGTGGTTTCCTGGAATGCGATTATAGCTGGTTATTCGCAGACAAATCTACCTAATGAAGCATTGGATCTTTTTCATGAGATGAAGGCAGCACATGTTAGACCCACGGAAGGTACTTTAGTGAGCGTGTTATCTGCATGTGCTCAATCAGGTTGCTTGGATCTTGGCAGATGGATTCACCAGTATTATGTCAATGAGAAAAGGGTGGAACTGACTGTAATTTTAGAAAATGCTCTTGTTGATATGTATGCAAAATGTGGAAGTATCAATGCTGCCATGAATTTATTTGAAGTGATGCCGCAAAGGGACTTGGTATCATGGAATTCTATGATCGCGGGATATGCTGTACATGGTTATGGTGAAAAGGCCCTCATGCTTTTCAAACAGATGAAGAGTGAGGTGATAGTGCCTGATGATATCACATTTGTGGGAGTCTTATCTGCCTGTAGTCATAGTGGATTGATCACTGAAGGCCGCCAATATTTTGGAAGCATGAAAAGGGTGTTCGGCATAGAACCTAAATTGGAACATTATTCATGTATGATCGACCTACTTGGTCGAGTGGGGCTTTTAGAAGAGGCCTTGGAGTTGACAAGAAGAATGCCAATGGAACCAGATGAAGCTGGGTGGGGTGCCCTACTCAATGCATGTAGGATGCATGGGAATGTGGATGTTGGTAAACATGCTGCAGAAAAGCTTCTTAGTTTGAATCCACAAGATAGTGGTGTTTATGCTCTTCTATCTAATATGTATGCTACTAGAAACAGATGGAACGAGGTAAAGATGGTAAGGATGATGATGAGAGACAGGGGAGTTAAAAAGACTCCTGGATGTAGTTCAATAGAGGTGGATGGTAAATTCCATGAGTTCTTGGTGGCTGATATATCACACCCTTTGTCACAAGAAATATATTCAATGTTGGATGAAGTTTATTTCCACTTAAAGTTGGAAGGCTATGTACCAAATACATCCCAATTGATGGCTTTCAATGAAATTAGTCATGGTGTCATTGTGGCCAGTTGAAATTCGAGGTAACATCTTGACAATAATTTAAGTTTTTTTTCTGTTTAAATCCTATATCCCGTGTCATTTTATTTAGGCAGATTACACAAACATTTTACTTAACTATCTATCCTAATGGGCGAAATTCCATATAACACTGCTGCTTGTGGGTTTGTTCTACATATTGAAGTAATAGTTTCCTTGGTCATGAAAACAGAGGAGTAAAATTGTTCAAGAAAATGGTCAAGGAAGAGAAATCAACTTTGATAACTAACTTACTGAATGACTTTAGTGTGATCTTTTCCTAAATCTCTCTAGAATCATGAAATGAAGATTGTGCAGAACATTAGCTCTACAAGAAAATATACTTTTAGTAGCGAGCTTTTAGTGGGGGGACAAGTAAAAGCGCCGCTATATGGCACTTGTACCGGTGGTCAAATCTGGCCCCCACTAAAAGTGCTTTTTAGTTCCTTTCAGTGGCGGCCCTAGCGGTGGCTGCTGGTAAAGCCTCTACTCGGTGGCGCTGACCTTTGGGGGGAAGCTGTACACTTTTTAGTGTCGAACTTTTAGCTGCGGCCAATACCTGTGAGGGTAAAAATATATTTATAGCGGCGGCCACTAATGCTGTCGACGGTAAGTTTTATTTTTAGCAATGGTTATAGGAGCCCCCATTAAAAGTTTGGGAATTTTCTTATTAATTCTCAAATATTGAAAGCCCTCCAAAGCCCAAATTCGTTTCGCTCCTCTCATCTCCCATCCTACCAATCAGAAACCACAATCCTTTCCTTTCGCCCAGTTTCTACTCTCTCAATCGACCCGCGCCTTGGTCGACCCTGGCACCAGCGATCACCACCCGCAGTTGCCTCTTCATCTCCTCTCCCCCACCTGCATCTCCTCACCACCGGTACCAATCCCGAACTTCTCATCTTGTTTTCAATTTTAACCGTTATTTATGATGATTTTATTTTTTGATTTGTTACATTGGAATCTTGTGTTTCTTTGGGGTTTGATTTTGGTTTCTCTCCCTCCCTCCCTCCTTTTCTCTTTGTGTTGGCTTGGATTTGGATGAGTTGTGAGCTTGGATTTATTTGGTTCAGGCTAAAAGTGTGCGATGGAGAAGGTGGGTAGCGGGATGGTGGGTTTGCAGTGACAGGAATGGAGAAGGTGGTTATTTTTTGCGGTCAACTTTTCAGGTTGGGTTTGGTTCTGGCTTGGATGGTTTGGGTTGGTTGGGTGATGTGTTGTGTCGGTGTGGAGGCAGAAGATGAGGTTTCTGTGTGTAAGGCTCATTCGATTAGGATGGACTCTGGGTCTTATATGTTGACAAGATCAAGTTTCTCATGAGCTAATTATATGAACTGAATTGTCCTATGTATCTATTTTTGCTTGTTTTTTTTGATAAGTTTTGTGTTGTTTCCATGAACTGGAAAAGAAATGGGCTTTTGATCTTGTATGTTGACAAGATCAAGTTTGGTTTTAGTGATAGTGCTTTCTTCTCCTAATTAGCACGAACATCAAATGTTTGATGAAATGCTATGGGATTGTCTAATGTAATTCCAGGGTAGTGAAGATATTAAAGTGATTTTTCTTTTCATGTTTTGAAATTTAAATTGCAAATGGAAGGACTAAATTTAGGTTCCTTTGAATGTTAGCAAACCTGTATTGTAGTTAAGAAAAAATTACTAGGATTTATACTATTCTGTGATGTAAAAAGAA
The DNA here is from genome assembly GCA_038049695.1 of Cinnamomum chago. NCBI lineage: Eukaryota > Viridiplantae > Streptophyta > Magnoliopsida > Laurales > Lauraceae > Cinnamomum > Cinnamomum chago. The sequence goes on along the minus strand of CP142462.1, from coordinate 18,420,256 downwards.
AGAAAAACATACTAGAATCTAAAGAGTGGTGTTTTATTTCTTTCTTTCTTTTTTTTTTTTTACTCATGGAGCGGGCTCTGAGTTGGAAGTTAAAAAAGCACCGGCCCAGTTAAGTAACAGGGCTTATTGGGCCTTGAGAATAGAGAGAATTCTTGACCTTAATGAGTTGGTAATTCTTATCATAGATGTTGGCATGTGTTTCACCATAATCTAGTTGTTGAACAAACACTCACATGTTTTCCTTTGTTAGTTCATTTCTAATCAATCTTAAATTTTTAGGAGATCCAAGTATAACTATTTTAGCCTACCTAGATTGATGACGATGGCGATGACGATGATGATAAAATGGGTTTGACTGGTTATATGATATGAAACCATTAAACCACTTGTTTGATGTTGTGCATGAAGGGAGCAATGCCAAGTAATTAAAGTCATTGGTACATTAATGAAAAAGAGAAGAAGGAAGTTCTACATGAAAATTAAAAGTGTTAAAGAAAAAAGGCATCAATCAATCTTTGGAACACATTTCTCATTCTGGTTCGTTTTAGCTTGGATATGACTGGGGAAATCCTTTGCCATGTAAATTACCCTGAAGTAGGTCCTGTTGAATTAAAAGGCCATGAAGGAGAAGTTACTGCTGGAGATTGGTATGTATTTAGTAGAAAGATAGTCAGCCAATGCATTCTATGTTTTCATGAACTTCATTTTTTTTCTCTCTGAACGCCTTGCAGTTTAGGAGTTGGAGATAGTACCATTCCTTTTAATAAATGAAGTGCAGTCAACTTGGGTGAGTTTTCAAACCTCAATGCCAAGGGTGAATCCCTAAAACATCTTTCTTTTTTTAGAAAAAAAATCGAAAGAAAAAAAATATTAATCTTGGGTAGTTTTTTCCCTTTTCCTTGGGAATATTTCAGCTTTAGATATAATATTTCCTTTTTTTTCTGGGTCTGTTGTTCATGGCTTTTGCTCTGTTTTGGTTTTGTCCCTTTTAATTTTTGCGGGGGCTTTTAATGATGAATCAACAGTTGCACATGCATATAACCCGGCAACTCTGAAGTACTGGGGACAGGACACTATCATCATCTTTCTTGTAAGATTTTTTTTCATGAGCTCTTTTTTAACTTGAGTTCTGTTGGTTTTAAGTGAAATAAGCATAAGATTACTGGGATATTTGGTTTCTTAAATGATTTGTTAATATAGGCATCTACATTTCAGGAAGAGATCAAAGAAATGGAAGGACAATCAAAAGAATATATTGAAGATAAGGTACATATGACTACTACTTTTGTACCAAGAAGTACTTTGGATCCTAAAGCCCCTAGATGGTCTTCAATGCCATGAAGTATAGGGGCCCAGGGGGATCCATTACAAGTGTTTTTGTTCACATTTGCAGGTTACAGATGTATGCATGGCATGTCAGTTCATCATGTAGTGTCTGGTTTTACACAACCCCTAGAGACTAAATTCATCATGTCACTGTTACAGGGCCTGAAGTCTATATTACTAAATGATACCAAGGTGCTTGCTAGAACCATCAATATAGCTTATCCAATTTTTTTCTCAACTATTTGGATGTTGTTTGGATGATTACTAAGAGATGATGACTAAAAGGAAGGTGAAGGCCCTTCGATGAAGAAATGAAGTTGTAGAGTTAAGATGGTGGTGATGGTTTTAGAGGCATCTGCTACCACGGTTGTATAGCATCAAATTGGGTGAAAAGGTCTCGTGTAGGGTGTTGGTTGTTGAAAACGCTATCTTATTTTAGAACCTCAATCGTCATTCAAGTACTAGCTAGAATCTGTTGTGTTTGCTTGGAATGAATTGCTAGCTGATTTATATGTGCCAATATGTTTTGGATGTTCTTATTTTTCGCTTGTGAAGTTAATTTCACTCTTGTGTTATATATGTTTCCTTTCTTTTTTCCTCATTCAATTGATCTTGGTTTACTGTTCGTAGTCTTCCATGGCAGGATTTAAAAGTTACCACAATTCACTACATCAAAAAAGCTAATCAATGACTGTAAAAATACGCCATAAACAATGGTCTAGGCCATCGTTTGTTTTCTCGACGGATTTTGACCGCGGTTCTCCTAATAAGTGACACCATGGGTCACCAAAAAAGTGTTAATTTGTATGGCTCACTAGAAATTAGTAAGTCTTGGTTAACCGGGCCCCTGGATTGCCCAAGTTGTACTGTGATTAGAAGTAGGGTTTGGGTGTAACAGGGTTTGGGGCTGATATTATAAATAGAGACCCAGAGTCGCTAGGATGTACAACCTCTTCTGATTGCATAGTGAATTCCCCCATCTTCCCCGTAGACGTAGGCCAAAAGCCGAACCGCGTAAATCTCTGTGTTCTTCTGTGCGTGATTGATCTCTTCTCGTAGGCCCTAGATCACAACAAAAAGGGTAGCTGGTATTTCTTATATAACGACGGTCTTTAGACCGTCATTTAATGTCTACATATCAACATAAATAAAAACTCTTGCTTGGTGTCGACACTTCTCTCACTCTCATGAACGCTATTTCATTTCCTTCAGACCCTACTCATCCCCAAATCTCTGGCACGAACAAAACCCTACTTATCTGTTGACATATCTCTCTTTGCAACCTACTACTAGGGTTTTGATCGGTTTGATAACTTTGGTAGTGAGCATTTAGATCTCTCTCTCTCTCTCTCTCTCTCTCTCTCTCTCTCTCTCTGTGCATCTTCTTTCGTATTTTGGGGTTTTTTGGTTTGTCGATCTACGAAAACATCGAAATAGATCGATTCATCTGTGCAGGAAGAGTTCTCTTCGCCTCCATTTTCATCCTCTCCACATGGCAAGAGTAAGAAACATCATCATCTCACTCTCTCAATATCTCTCTAAGATCTGTTTCAGTATCCATCTCATCTTACTTCTAACTTAGCTAGGGTTTCTGATCTTGTTTTTATGCTAGCTTCTTCTTTTGCTACTGATCTTCTGCTTATGAGTGTTCTTTCTTACAAATCTAGGGTTTTGGTTCATATTATTTAGATCTGTTGTTTGAAGTGCTTATTACCTTGTATTTGTGTTAAATCTCTCGGATCCGGCATCTTTTTTTACTTTCTATAGACACACAAGCGTCAATTTGCTTGGACAATGAATGTAGTTATTGTTTTTAGCTGGTTATGTACAACTTTTGTGGAGACATACAAGAAATGAAAGCAACCTTTTAAGACATTGCAGGCTGGCCAATACCCACAAGAAAGAATCTTCTATATGGCTAAGATGCAGGGTTTGGCACCCTACTTTGCTTGGTTTAGACATGGCTAAGATCCAAGTGGGTTCTCCTTAATTGTATCATTCCCATAACTTCTTTATCTTATAAGTAAAAGTTCCTCAAAAGAGGGAAAGGGAATACTTTCAGTGTGAGTTTGTAGTTACCTGAACGAAGCAGTCGTGGAGGTGGATACGAAGCAGGGCTGTCAAGAGGGTTCATGTTTTGGCTGCCCCAACTTTTTCTTTCCATCAATAACTGTTCTACCTGATACTTTTTTGTATTAACTTTTTATTTATATCTAAAACACTCAGAAACTAAAAAAATTGAGATTTTCAAGTTGAACCTTTTTAGTAAAATGGGCTAAAACATGCTGTACATCATTCTAAGATTCTCCTCAGACCTGTTGGGGTTTGGGCCAGTCAAAGATTTTCCTTTCTAGGCTCAACTTTTTCCTTGACTGTGCCTTGGATTGCGCCACAAAGGTTGTATTATTATGGAAATAACCCATTTGATTGAAAGTTCTTCAATTAAGGATAAAGGACAACAATGTAAACAGAAAATCACAGAAATCACAGGTATGGGTTTTGAGAGAGGAATATCAAACAAAAAAACTAGAGACTGATCTTGTTGTGTGATATGGGTTTTGAGATAGGAATATCAAACAAACAAACTAGAGACTGATCTTGTTGTGTGAAAGACAGGGATTGGTCATAGACAAACTCAAAACAGAGGAATTAAATGGCCATAGCAGCCTCGGAGAATGTCCAATTTCTTGAGCTGTTGGTCCTACTCCTATTTGCCCACGCAAGAAGACATACCTGAGATTGGGATTTGGGGATATCAAAGAAAGAAATGGCATCAATCTCGGAGCATTTGTTGGAGAATACAGCATGGGAGGATGCTAATAAATGTTAAACTGTAAACAGTAAAAGTAAGGCCTGCCTTTTAAATTCAAACCCAAGGAAAATTTTCAGGTGATCCTGTGCAGTTAGTTCAGATGCATACTCCTATGATCAATCCGGATGGGGCACATACAAAATTTGGTTAATGACCAAAACGTCATTTGAATAATGACAAATGGAAAATTTCTTGAGTCTAAATTGCCGATTCTCGAGTCTTTGGGTTGGATTTTGAAAACCCAATATCTAGTTTATGATAACCCAAATCTTAAATTTGGAGATGATGGGTTATCTTTTTTTTTCTGTCCCTGGATAGGATTTTATGCAGTATTTGGTTAGTTGGACCATTAAAGTTCTGTGCATGATTTTGCTATGTGGAAATTGATGATCACACTAATTTGGACTCTTCCCTACTAAAAATCATTTTTTTGGGGTGCAGGTGATCATTTAGAGTGATAGAGTGTCACTGAGAGCACCATAAGTGATTATTATAGATATTTTTTCCGTCATCGAAGCCTCATCTAATCTATCTTGGGTCATCATTGTGAGTTTTATTTTTCCATTCAATCCTATTGGTGTCCGTATTTTACATAACTCAACAATTCATTAGTTTCCAAACTAATGTAATTCTCAATTCAGTTCATTCTAAATGGCTAACCAATAACCATCTATCCTGCAAAAGTAGGAAGACTTATTGTGATTTTGGCTGCATTGATGTTGCAACTCAGGTCACAGATGAAACCACTGGATTGAGATTCTCACTTTGACTTCTAGGATTTCAAGCAGTATTAGGTTGTTTTTCTTTAAATTCGAATTCATTTTGTATTTTAACAATGTGGGTTCCTTCACCTTCTAAGTATCTATCCACCTTTGTATGCATCATTTCCAGTGCAATCTACTGTATAGCTTATCACAAAACTGAAACTATCAAATTCTGCTGTTAATTGTAACTTCAATTTAAACTGGATTTGTAACTCCAGCGATTGTGAATCTCTTATGTCTTACTTTTGCCTTTTCTCTTGTATTGTTTATTTCCTTTATGTATGATTAGGATCTAGAGAAACTATTGAGTCAGTTTTGCCCACAAAATCCAACCACCTGTTTGGATCCGCCTCCCTCAAAACCAAAATCCTATTGATATAAGCATATCACTGAAACAAATATGCCTATTGATATAAGCATATCATTGAAACACTAAAGGCAGTATTGGTGAACTTCTTCCATTATAACAACTAACAAGTATACAAGCCAAAATTAATATTATTTAAGATCTTACAGAAGATTCCTAAAAGAAACATGAGTTTAGGGGCACAGGGTTCTATAAAAGAACAGCTAAAATACTTAGATTTCTTCATCTTGAAAGTAAATGGAAGTGTATGATACTGTAAGTGTCTAATCCAACAGTTCTGAACCCCTTAATTGATTGGATTTTGTTAATTTGTATTATCAAGGGAATGAAACAGATTTATTCTGTTCTATTAGAGTCTAGATTTCAACTGTCATTTGCAGATTTATTTTGTGTTATCAAGGGAATGAAACAGATTTGTTAAACTTTCTGTTCTATTAGAGTCTAGATTTTGACTGTGTCATTTGCAGATTTTTTGTGTTATCATGCGAATCGAATATCTTTTACATATGCAGATTGTTTTAATTAATATCCAATGCATAAATAGGCAATTGTAAGGTATGTTCGAACTGGGCCTTGTACTATGCAAAGGAAAGTTTAAGACCTTTTGGAGTTTACGTCAGGTCTTTTTCTTACCTTTAGGTCCTTTTCTTGTATTATTGTTCATTTCGCTCTTTGGTACACACATAAGTAACCTGAGCATGCCACCTTCCCTCGCCGGAGGGCTAGCTGGGGTAACCAAAAAAAAAAGTACTTGGAACATATGGAAGTGCATGTGCACACATCCATACTCCCGGTCGCGCAGAGATATATATGGTAATGTAAAATTTTTATTAAAGAATGAAGTGCAGGAGGAGAGAGGCAGGAATGTGATGAAAGAGCTACAAGAACATTGCAATGAACTACCATAAGCAGCAAATGGAATTCCTCTAGATATAAGAGTAACATGTATTCTTTTCTTTCCTTTTTCTTCTGGTTTTGAAAAAAAAAAAAAAAGAAGAAAAGAAAAGAAAAACATAGTGCTTGTTTAGATCTTCATAAGTCAAATACAGGGTATCTTTTTTTTTTTTTGGTTAAAACAAATGCAGGTAACTTGATTTTACCAAAAATAAGGGTTGATGTGTTTGGGTAACACCATTCAATGCTATTTCTATCAGAGTATGCAGAGAAAGAAGAATCCCAAGTGTTTCTGTTGGGACTCTATTTTCCTTACAGGAACAGAGCTGCCGCCTCTGCCTTCAAGAGATGGCCACCTTTGCTTCTGCCTGCAATTCCCGGATCTCTCTCAAGGTCTCTTCTTAACCCATATCTCCTTTGACCATTTGGGTTCCAAACCATCATGTTTGTGAACATTGGATTTGGTGTTGTACACATTCTTTTAACACATTTTGGATTTCCTAGGCCAAATGCACTGTCTCATATATGTTAATGTTGTTCTTCTTTGATACTTACGTTTCTCACCAATTGGTAGGTTTGGCTGGTCTGTCTATATGCCAAAATTTATGCCATTTACTGTATGATTTCTACTGGGCACAATTTTCTATTCATTTACTCGTAAAACTTGATTCTTTATGGGTTCTCTGACATCATATAACATTCTAGCAGTTGTGATTCTATGATGAATTTAATTAGAACAGGAATTACAGAATTCAATCAATTAAATTGATCTTTCATCTTATAGGTGGCAGCATGGAAGTTGTGACAAATGTATCATTGCCGGGTATGTTGGTATAGTTTGTGTTTGTAACTTGCCTATCACTTCTTTCTATATCCATCAAGATGATAATTAGAGGTTCTTTCTGGTGCAGTGGTTGAATAACTGTCTGAGGAGAAAAAACTACTTTACATTTATTATGGATGGAGAGCTGATAAGGGAAATTCTGTCAAACAAGTCAGGCCAGTTTGAGCAGGTCAAAATAAGTCCAATTGTGAAGTTCTTAATAACAGGGCTTGTGACCCATGAAGGCGAAAAGTCACAAGAGTATAATCAGTCCTGCCTTCCATCTTCAGAGGTTGAAGGTCTGTATCAACTTTAATGAGCTTTCTTCAGGATGACCAAAACACGATTCTTTCTTTTTTCTTTTTTTAACATATTCCTACCATGAAAGTTGTTACTTGTTCTAAAGTGATGTGAATGATCATCAGTTTTTTCTGTTTGATATTTGTAGCGAATGCTACCGGCATTCTCTCTTAGCTTGGTTGGTTTTTAGAGCATACGCGCCCATGTATATATATATCTCTCCAGATTCCTTAATCTTGGTTGGTTTTAGAGAATACGTAGTAATGATGGATAAGGTGAAAGTTCCATGAATGTCATGCAGATACATGAAAGGTGACTAATAGGGAATAGACTAGAGTGGTGAAGAAAGTCAGAAAGAGTCCCAAGGGAACACTTGCAAGAAATAGTCTTGATGAACTTGAGTTAGCTTAATATGATGAAATTGACCTTGAGAGAGCGTTAGCATGTGAACCTTGTACAGCTGTAATTAACTTTTCCACTTCACAGCTATGGTGTTGCTTGGTTTCTGCCAGATTCCTAATTTGGCGTACTATTGTGATTTTTTGTGCCTTTAAGAATAATTTTTTAGAGCTTTTGCTTGCTTGAGTTTATAGATTTTAATGTTGCAAGTATGTGAAATAAATCAATTGAATGATCTGTGCTTGAGTATTTTTATGAGAATTTGTGGTTCCTACTCCATAAATTTCCCTAATCTCTCTTTCTTTGCTTTTCTGTTTGGATGGAATTATTGTATGGACTGGTGGGTTTCTTTGCTTTTTCGTTTGGATGGAATTATGGTATGGATTTCTTTTTCTGGCATCTGAATCAGTTTAGGGCTTATAGTGATTTGAGTCTTAATGGATGATTTGAAGCTGTAAGGAGCTCTGGTTCTTCTACAACATACAAAAAAATTCACATGTAAGGAGCTCACATGTGAAGGTTTGTTCTGTTTCAACAAATGTTAAATAATAAGAGTTATTTCAGTCACGTTCATTACATAATGCCCGATTTATAGCCTTAAACTTCTATGTTGTTTTGTCTCAATTTCTTTTTATAAATTTGTATGCATAAGAAAATGAAATATTATGTAAAGGATATTGTTTTAAAACTATTTGTTACCTTATCATCTGAAAATTTAGCCCAAAATCATGCATGCACTTTCTCAAAGGGATCTTGAGGCAAAAGGAGAACCAAGATTGTGAATCCTTTCCCCCCTTCTTTGATTACTAGTTTATTTGTTTCTCGGTCTCACCCAATAGTTGAATATAGCGTTTTTTATGCAGATTTCCAATGGTCTTCTTGACAAGTATGGTCCAGAGAGGGTTCTTGATACTCCAATTATAGAGGTTGATTTTTTTTTCTTTTCCCTTATTTTCCTCCTTGACTTGAACTCGAGCACCCATGCACACTACATGTCCCTAGCCTACTGAGCAACAGTTGGGCAATTACAAAGGTTGATTTCTGATTTAGCTGTTTAAATTAACCTTATCAGCATATTGCTTAATATTGCTTGCTGTATTCCAGTATGAGCATTGTTGTAGAACATGATTAAGGAGGTGCTTGGATAACTTAGAAAGTATCTTACAATATCTCACTTTCTTTCAAAAACCTTCATATTACATGATTCAAGGATATGTTGTATAAAATAATCTTTTCTAAATACGAATGGAGAGTTTTAGTTAAAACCATTGGAAAGTTCATGAGCAACCATTAATTATAATGGCCCACTATAAGTTTCAACATTTATGAGTCCCACTATTAGATTGGCCCCACAATGCTTATAAATTTAATGTGGGGTCCTATAGTCATTTCACGACTATATAGCCCTTGTTAATTATCAATATTAGGTGGGTCCTATAAATTTCACCTTAGGTCTTTCATTGTGATTACCAACATTAGGTGGGTCCCATACTACCAAAATTAGCCGGGTCCCATAACTACCAAGATTGAATTGTGTGATTGTAATTATGATTTGGCCATCATTAAATGGGTCCCACTATTTGATAGCTCTCCTAGTGTTAATATGACTACCAACATCAAATAGGTCCCATAATGATTTCTAATAATAAAAGCTAGATAGGGCCATTTGTGATGATCACCATTAGATGTATTATCATATAGTTAGCAATGCTTAGCAGACCCACCTTAATTAAACAACATTTTTTGGATCTCCTGATTTAAATTTAATCTTATATTAATTTTTTTTTTTTTACAATAGATGGGTCCTACCATGATTATTAACACTTGTGATTACTAATTAGTGGGTCCCATGTTGGGTTAATTGATTATATTCTCTCCATTTCTTATTTGTTACATCATCTTGTGACTTTTTTATAAATTGTCAAACACTTCAAAGGCATATTAAAATCTGTGAAGATTGCCAAACACCATAAGTAACACAATATAATAATATGATACTATTTTATTCTATGATAATGAAATCTTACAATATTTAAACTTGTTGATATTATATTATACACTTATCCAAACACCCCCTAAACTTGGTTGAAAATCCTCTCTCCAATGCTACTCACTTACTCAAGTCATTTATTGGTTCAATTTTGTAGGCAGTCTTTGCTAGAATTGGAGTTGGTGCAGACCAGGATCTGATAAAAATGGTCTTCGACCTGTTGTAGAGTTTATGACATTTAACTTCTCTATGCAGGTTAGTGTTGTTTTCTTCTCTTTGAATCTGTTTCCTATTAGTTTATAATTCACAGTCTATAGTGCATTCCGATTTTTGTAATGTTTGTACTCACTAAAAGAAATTCAATCCAGACAAGATCTTTCAATGTTTGGCTCTCCATCACCCTCTCAAGGAAACAACGCCTCTACAGTCCCCCCCTTAGGCCTAGGCATTCTCATGTGTAGAGAATGGCAGCAGTAACAGCAAAAGGAAAAGAAGGCTGGGAGGCACTCCAGGTGAATAAAAAAAGCACTATCATCTTCCTCTACCTTTGTATAATTTACTAGTACATGACCCCTAAAAAATGGTACTAGTTCATACCATATTATTCAATTCAATTCTAGTGTTTGATTTGGGTGTGTTCCTTTTTTTTTTTTGGCCTTTGTTTTAGATCCTGATGCTGAGGTAGTCTCTCTTTCACCAAAAACGCTGTTGGAATTGGGTCGATATCGAGATCTGCAATTAAGGATTTCAGCGTGATCAGAACCTTTAGAAGCATCGGAGAAGGCACAAGGTCCCTTGGAAGCTGCTAAAGAGAGAGAACCTAGAGATGAGAAAGCACGTCTACGTGTGCCAGTGTTGGGCTGCTGCAATTCATCCATCTTATGCCAGTGTCGCGCTGATACACTTAAAAAAATGTTTTCTATTTCTTTCTGTTTTTTTTAAGTCATGCATTTGGGCCCTTATTTTCAATCCTTCAAGTCCTGCAAAAAACTAACAAAAGCTACAGGATAAAAACACTATAAAAACGACGGCTCATAAGCTGTCATTTTCTATAAACTACAAAAATTAGCGGCCATTTTTAAATTAGACTACGACGGCCTAAATGCAGTCGTTTACGTAAAACAATTGCAATTTTTTCCGACAGCCGTAAGTTAGTGACAACCGTCGTTTTTAATGTTTAACGACGGCTTAGGGTCGTCGTTTATTGTAAATAAGTATGTTTTCTGACTTTATAAATGCATTCTTAAAATGTACTTTTGATTGAGTTGGTTACTAATTGCACTATCCTTTTAATAAGGTTTTATGCAAGTCCCAACCAGATGAGTTTGCATCATAGTTGCACTATTGTTTGATATTAATTTGAGCAATATTGTTTTGGTATTGAACTCATTGAGTTTGTGATATATTAAAGTGTAATTGTAAGATGTCTAAAATTGTGTTAGCTAATTCAGGTCTAACATCTGCAATTGCGTGTGTTTGGATGTTGTCTTGATGACTCCTAAGAGAGGAAGAGTAATAAGAAGGTGAAGACACTTCAACGAAGAAATAGGGCAAAAGAGTTCCTTGATTAGGGTGTAGCCGTTAGAGGCATCTACAACTATCATGAAATTGGGAGAAAAGGTCCCATGTAGCATGTTGTTTGTTCAGAATTCTATCTTGTGTTAGAATCTATCATTCAAGTAGGCAATGAGAAATTGGAGTTGGGTCTTGAACAGTTCGGTTATGTACGGAATAGAACATATAATTTAAATAATAATAGTATTTTTTGTATTAATTTTTAGTAGACTTTGATTGTATTGTCTTAAACAGGTTTATATCTTATTGAAAATATAATGCAATTAATTTTTTTATTAAAATATATATAAGTTATTTTGGCCGTTTAATCCACCGCGGAAAATTATACCGGCGGTCGGACACACTGCAAAAAAATAATAATAATAATACCAGCGCCTTCGGTCGCCACTACGACTTTCACACACAGTTCCTACACCGTCAACTAGCAGGGGCCAATGTGGCTGCCGCTATAGGTATTACCGGCGGCCATATTGGTTTTAGCGGGGGCTGATGTAGTTTTTCTTGTAGTGTAAATGGCTAAATCATTTCATGTGCATGTATAAACACAATGCAAATAGCTGGTTAGGAGAAAGGACTTCTAAAGAAGAACCAATTGTAGACAATGTTTTTATCATCTTCTTTTTCTTTTATTATTTTTTGCATTCTCATTTAATGGACTTGGAAAGGTCTGGTGGCAAAACACAATGATGCATGCACATGTTTATAGTTTAAAGAAGAAAAAAAAGTAGCATGCATGTTAGCCACACCACTCCCACAGCTATATAATGGTTCTTCTCTCCTTTCTGTGCACTGTTTGCGATAGATTAATAAGTACTTAATTGCATATGCTTAGCGATGAACTTGGGAAATTTACAAATACTCCATGTAAGCCATTATGGACAACTCTGAGGGAACTGTTGTGCTTCTAAATCTTGCAATTGCCAGGTTTCTTTGCTTGTGAATTTTATTACTTCCATAGGCAAGGGTAACCCATCCACCGTTCGTAGACACTTACATATCTCACATCCCATTTCTGTAAAGAAATACTGGAGCAGATGTTGCAAAATTAGTTGCTTTCCACAATAGTTTCTTAGTCTTATAACTGCGGTTCTTTTTTACTTTCCATTGCCATTACAACCTGCTCTATTTTCTTGCACATTGGACAACTGGTGCATGACCGTGTTTGCTCAATCTGTTTTTAAAACAAGGGATCTAACTTCATGCTGAAACTAGTAAAGCTGATCAAATTAGCCGGCAGTTCAGCCATTTTGATAAACCTGCATTAGCATTGTCAAATAAATGTATTTCCAGTTCTAAAATTCTAATCTATTTGCTTCTGATTTGAACATTAACCAGCCCAAGAAGCCCAAGAAATACCTTTTTGGTGTGGTGTCCTACTTGTCTGAGAAACTATTACTAACCCATTTATAATAATAGAAGGGGGACTGTAGCAAAATAAAAAAGAGAGGGGAGTGCCAACACACTTCTATCCAGAAACATCTCGTCTAGGAAAACACACCAGCCCTACCATCAGCCTTTACATATTGTTGGGACCATTGGAAAGATGTTCCAAATCTAGGATCTGTTTAAAAGATATCATTAAACCCATATCTTTAAGTACTACTACTTCAGAATCAATCAACTACACTGATTTTGCAAGGAGCAGTAAGCAAAATGTAGGGAAAAGGAAAACAAGGAATGGAATGTGGAACTGTGAGGTGGCATTTACTTTCTTACTCTTATCAAGTGAATGCAAACGGTTCATTTAAACTGTAATATAATTAAGAATACAGGCACTGAAGCAATTTTTCTTAAAGCAGAAAGCTTTACTTGTAAATGAAGGAAAGGCAGTTAAAACTTCATTTGCATTTTTATACCCAGAACATTGAGCTTCTAGTCTAAGAAAAGAAAATACACATTCAAGCTGCAAACATTTCATTTCCATATATGTATATATAGATACAGCATATCTAAGCATGGACTTTAGCACCTTTCAGGTTCTAAAATTATTGGAGTCCATGGAGTGTCCACAAAACTCGCGACTCGTAGGCACTTGCACATTCTGCAAGTGGGGTTGGTTAGCTGAGGGCTTAAGATATTGCTGAAACCACAGCTAATTTAGGAGGCGTAGTGTTTCCAAGGACTTTGCATAAGCGACTTTGGCAGGGGGGCTTTGATGGGTCGTCGGCAAGGAGTGCAGGTATTTGCAATTTGGGCAAGTTGGAGAGGATCTTGAGATCATGACAAGTAGATGACACTTGAGGCATGCAACAGCTACCATATTGTTGCTTGAACAAGATTTCTTGGGCTTCTTTGAATTCTCAGACCTTACTTCATCTGAATTGGAGAGTGTTGAAATGTTGAGCTCCAAATCTATCTTCTGCTCTTTGGGCCAGTTGTAGCTCTTCTTCAAAGTCTTTCTGTTCAAATAATACATTCTCCCAGACTGGAATACAAATCCCACAAACAAAAAAAAGCATCAATCAGAACAAATGATAAAACTACTTCAAGAACTTAAAACTCCTTTTACCAAAAAAAAACTTAAAACTCCTAAACACCTCCCACATAATTTTTCCACTCATTACACAAGAACTCCTGTTCTAAACACCACCCCCGCATAACTTCTTCACTTATTACAACTTGAAATATGGTTTCCATTCTTGCTAAGATTCTTATTGGACATGAGCTACCTATACATGTACATAGACCTATATGCATAACAATTGAGTACATATTCCTATTCCATAGATAAATACATACATACATACATATATATATATATATATATATATATAGAGAGAGAGAGAGAGAGAGAGAGAGAGTACTTCAAGATCTAAGCATTGCTCCCAGTCCAAGGGTAAGGGATCTTTAAGCTGCAGCTCAATGCTATTTTGTATCATAGAATCGCTCTTCAAGTGATTCGAAGAGAATTTTCTCTTCCTATGAGAGTTGGCTTCAGACTCGGATGACGAGCTGTTGCTACTTTCAGCGGGGGCGATGAATCGAGAAAGGCCTAAAGTAAGGTCTGGGTTTTCCATCACCCTCCAGTGTTGCATCTTCTGCTTCATCTCCTTGTTCACTTCTTCCTTCCCCAAAGAAATCCCATGCATCTGTGGTAGGAATTCCTTGATCATCATCTGTCTCTGTTCTATGCCCAAGAAACTGATTAGGAGGAGAGACCCAAGATGGCCAGTTAAGGAGCCGTGCTTACTTACATACAAGAAGAGGGCAGTTGAGGGAGGTTGAAACTTGAAGATGGTTGTACCAAACTAAGTATACGATCAAATGCACTCTTGATTGAAAGGATCATGCAAGAAGGCGTGCATACTAAAGAGGGTTCTTAAATGACCATCGGACCCATTAAAAAGAGGGCAGGCCATGCATTAAAAGTGACTAGTAGAGACTCCTTGAATGCCCAAAATCCTACTTCCACGCCAAGCAAAAGGGAAAATGACTAAAAGAAAAGGAAAGAAAGAAATTTACTACGTGACCTGAATCAAATGTCCTCCAAACATCCCAAAGAAATCTAACCCTACCCAAGTCAAATGTCCTTCAAACAAACAAAGAAATCTAACACTTTGACTGAAATCATTTGGTTTTTGTTCTTCGAAATAATTTGGTTACGAACTACAACTACTTGTGTACTTTGATTTGCATGTCTTGAGATATTGTGCCTCATTTGGTTTGTCAATTGCCCCATCTCAACTTTTGCAATTCCTTTGAAATATGGAAGAGGTTGCAAAAAAAAAAAAAAATTATGGCTTTTAGTCCCTTACAATTTTGCCTCTGCTCACTTGCTTTTCATTCATAAAAAAAAGAAGAGAGAATTTAAAAAGATTCAAGGATACCTTTGTCTTTTAATTATTTTCAAAGACATAAGTCAATGATTCTCCAAATTTTAAGGAGAGACTGGACCTTGCAATCAATCCATTCCCTCTTTATCTCTCATATGTTTATCTTCGGGGCAATTTGAGAGAAGCTCCTCTAAAACTACATTTGGGCATCTTGGATTTTTCTTTGAATTGAATTTCAAGTATTTATCTACCATTGGATTGAATCTCAATGAAATCTACAACTAAAAGACCACTAAATGCTATGGCTATTAAATCAAGGGCTAAGATACTCTCAACAAAAGAAAAAGAAATCGGCCTGTTAAAAATGAAGCCCTTCTCATTAGTTGGGTTGCCCGCAATTTTTACTCAATACAAGTTGATCCCATTATATTGAGCACGCAATTAAAAATATTTTGTGCTCAACCTTAGGGCCCGTTTGATAATTTTACTAATAAAGTCAAGTAAAGTAAAGTCAAGTTAAACATCCCATCAAAAATACTTTTCACAAAAATTCCCTCCATCTTTTAAAAAAAAAGTCAAAAAGCAACTACATTTACTCACTAAAAGACAAAAAATCTTCATTTCCCCATACAAAAAGTAAAAAATATTCCATTCCAAACAACTAAAAACAAAATATCATCATAACTCACTTATATTTTATTCATTCTTTTCATTTCACTTCACTCCACTTTATTTTAAAAGTAAATTACCAAACGGGCCCTTATGGAGAGACTAACTCCTGTTTGAGTAAAGTTTGAGAAAACGACTTAAGAGAAGAGCTTTTATTCTGAGTAGCATGGATCATTCTACGTTGTTGTGTTATAATATTTGTGAATGGCTATCAGTAATGTTCTCTCAATCATCTATCATGCTTCAGGCATCATGACCCATCAACAGATTACAGATCATTAATCTATAGATCTTCAACCATCCAATGTCTATCACGTACTCGTGGCCCACTAAACAATTACAAGTAATGAATCAATTTATAAATTAATTAGGGGGGGTTGATTTACAAGTGATGAATCAAGCATGGGCCCTAATTTGTTTAGGGTGAGATACAACTCTTTATCCTAAAATAAGGAGTAAATGATTATTTTGAGCGTTTTGGACTCATTATGGTGAGCTATACTATTTTTGTATTTTAATTATGAATGGTTCTATTGGCACCACAGTTTCATCTCTCCACACCGCAAGAAAAAAAAAATTCCCTTTCTAAACTACTCCCCCCCCCCCCCCCCCCCCCCCCCCCCCCCAACCTAGGTGTCTGGCGGGGAGGGAACCCCGACTGGCTGCCCAGCCCCCTCCCCCTCCTCTATTTTCACTCCCTCTCTCCCCTCCCCTCCCCCTCCCAGCTGCCGGTGGGGAGGGAGATTGGGCGGCAGGGCTGCAGTAGGGTTTCCGTCCATTGCAGCCCAACCACTGGATCTCCCTCCCCGCCGGTGGCTGGTAAGGGAAGAGAAAGAGAGGGGGAAGAGAGGAAAGTAGAGAGAGGGAGAGGAAGGGAGAGGGGGAGGGGGCCAGCTGGGTATCCCTCCCCGCCTAAGACCTAGAGGGTGGTGGGGTGGGGTGGAATGGGGATGAGGGAAGAGGGTGGAGGGAGAGGGTGGACTATGGAGGGAGAGAGGAAGGGAGGAGGGGGTAGTTTAGGAAGAAAAAAAAAATTCTTACGGTGTGGAGAGATGAAACTGTGGTGCCAACAGAACCCCCTTTAATTATTTTCAGATTTTTGATAAATTTCCTTGAATTTAATTGATATTTTAAAATTTAAGACTTTCTCTTTAGATATTATTAAATAACTCTGAAATAAATAAATAAATAAATAATTAAATGATAAGTAAAAGAAATTAATAAATATGGAAATATTATTGATCTCCTCTAAAAAAAATTCTATCTTCATCAATGCTAGTTGGCTATCGCTTGCCCCCTCCAAAAGAAAATCTTGACTCTGTCACGATGGACCCAAATTTCATTGGGGAATCCATGCAACAGGCGTGAAACTAGACCTGTATTAGAAGGGGTTCAAATATTGGATCCACGCCCAAATTAATCCAACTCGATCCTTCAAGTAGTCTGGTTGCCCTAAATATACAATTTACAACCTTTGATCAAAATAAATCCTGTAATTAGCTAAAAAGGAGAAAATATTCTATTTCTTTATGGACAATTGCAAATGGACAGGAAAAAAATTAGTAATTAACAGTGTTGAAGAATATTGAATAATTTGATTCTCACCTTGATGAATGAATGAACTATGGAATATGGATAAATGGTTCGTGAAAGATCTTCCTAGGTTTGAATCACATTTATTAGTTCATAATTCCTTTGCCACACACTGGGGTTAGTTAACACTTAAGTTATTCCTGCATGAAGTGACCATGTTGGAAGTTAGTGCCTTCTGCCAAATATTCTACTTGAAGTGAATGTCTAAACTCGCAATATTTTCACTGTATTTATGTTTGGAGGCGCACATTAATATGTTAAAATAAAGCAACTGTTTCCATATTAATATGCCTAAGAGTGTAGACACTTTCTAAGCTTTGCAAGGCATAATCAGTGATGAATTAGTTGGAACAGTAAGTTGGAAAAACATCATGTGGCCTGGATGGATTTTCAATGCTTCTGGTAAAAGAAACATTCTTACTCTAGCTAGTCATCCCAATTATCTTGAATTTTTTTTTTCTTTTTGGTAACTTAGCCAATGGACTGGGACCCATGAGAGAGCCCGCACACACACGGAAAGACATCCCACACAAGCTGGAAGAAGGCCAACACAAGTAGTAAAGAAGCCCGCATAAGCGGAAAGAAAGCTTACATAAGTGGTTGGAACCCTGGGCAAATAGGTAAGAATTGCCACCACTTATCAGTGAGGTAAGTGACCATTCTCCCCAATTATCTTGAATTAGCAGAGAAAACTAAGCAGGTCAAACCTGTTATTGGTCTAACCCAACTCAGACAGAGTTGCATATGGGCAAGCCAAAAGTCAACCTGAAGCAATGAAACCAGAAACTATCTGACCCAAGCCTGACATGGGTTATAAATTCCTCACCTAAGTTAAATGAAGTTGATTTCGGTTGGCTTGCGTTAGGTGCATGGTATGCTCAGAATTTAAAAAGGAGCAAGGCATGCTTGTGGGGTTCACCCAAATGGATCAAACAAATGACCCCTCTAAATTATACATGTCCACCAACTTTCGGTTAGATCCAAATTTACTGGATCGTTAGATCGACTATATATCGATTTGAATGGACTATTAACCATTAAATTTTCCGGCCCATATGGAGATTATAGAAATCATCGTTGGGACTGATTTTTTATAAAGAGGAAGATCTCAGGGAGTCCTTGAAATCTCTGCCACCCACATCCCCACGTGGGTCCCCAGGTGGGCCCCACCACACACTTGAGCTTACCTTATTCCAAGTTTGAGCTTAGGAGAGCTGGCACCTTTAAAAATAACTGTGTATATAAAATAGGGTGTGTGCTATATGCATTATATGATACATGAACATTTGCATAATAAATTTGTGTATGTATGTATATATTTTGTATATATAAATGTATGTATTAAACTTGTCAAGCTGCAACTCCTACACAGATAAATTAAGAAGCGGATCAAATGAACCTAGTCCGTCTAATTCCCTTATCAAGCCAAATCTCAAATTATACAAATTGAAAAGTCAAATGCAAATTAATCCAACTGCAAACTGGCCGGGTAACTATGGCTAAGGGGTAAAGTATCATTATTGGTTCCTAGATTGGTCCAGTGAAAATTTGTTATGTATAAGTTATATCCGTGCTATGGACAGGCCTATCGCGAAGTCAATGTAATTTTATTGTTAATAAAAATAAAAAATAACAACCTGTATTGTCTATATTAGCCTGCGTTGCTGACGCAAATATTAACTAAGTATTACAATGATACTTTGTTTTGATTTCTTGAAAGATTGATTCATATTTGCTGCAGTATGTTTTGGCCAATATTTAAAAGGAAAAAATATTTCAAAAAAATAAAAAATAAAATCTACCATTCAAAAAAATTTCCTTTCAAAAAAAAAAAATTAATAGGAAAATGGTGAATTCCATTTGGGGTTCAAAATCCAGGTTGAGCCTTTACTCTAACCTTGAAAATCCCATGGAATCTCACTTTCAGTTGGGTTGATGATTCCATCTGGGCCATTTCCTTCTGGTTGCCATGCAAATACAATCCCTATTGTGTATGGATATATATACCTACACCATTAAATACCATGAAATTATTAATAACCTGTTGTGGGTGGGCATTCATGGCCTCTCCTAACTCTAATTATGTAAAGGGCCCGTTGAGAGTTCTGATGTTAATAAAACCAAACCTTCTCATTCAGTAAACTGCCGAACCACTGTCAGAGAGAGATAGAGACAAGGTTGGCAAGGATTGAAAGTCTTTAAATTGAGACTTCAAGATGATGTCATAGATATATAATAAATATATTTCTAAAACTAAAATATTCTAAAATTCTATTTAATTAGTTATTCTCAGGAATGTCCTAGCCATTCCAATTCTTGCTACTGTCCAAGTGTGGGCCAACAGGAAAGCATGAGTGCATAAAATTATGGAAGAGACTGGGGCGGAATCAGGAAATTTTTCTTTCGGGGGCCACTATGTATACTTCAAAAAAAAAAAAAAAAAAAACAAATGTAAGGGTCCTTTATAAAAGAAAAACTTAATTTGTTTATAACATAAAGGGATTTTCCAATTTTCTGGGATAGAAAAGATTTTCCATATCTAGTTATGCCCTTGGGTAGAGGTAAGGGCTTTCCTCAACTGACAAGAGCAGTATAGAAAGGTAGTTAGTATCTATTGTTCCAACATTGAGGTTGTGGGTTTAAGTTGCACAACAAGGAAAAAAATGTTTTCATTTATTTTGTAGCCTAAGTGGTTTTCATGGCCACCAGTCCATATCTAGTTCCACCCACTGGGTTGTGGTAAGGCCCGCGACAAAGTAGTTAGTGCCCGTTGTTCCAATATTGTGGTTGTAGGTTTAAGTTGACAACAAGGAAAAACAAGTCTTTATTTATTTGGCCAAAGTGGTGTTAATGACCTAGTACTGCCCTGGGGTAGAGGTAAGGGCTTCCATCTATTGACAAGGGCCCACGACAAAGTAGTTAGTGCCCATTGTTCCAACATTGAGGTTGTGGGCTTAAGTTACAACAAGGAGAAAAGTCTTTACTAATTTAGCCAAAGTGTGTACGAAAAATGAAAATCATCCAATCAAGAGAGTTACCATTAAAGAAACTAGTGTAAGAATCATGTGGCTCACGTCAGATTAAGCAATTGGCTTGGTGCCATGGTTAATCATCGAGATCATGTAGCATTGTTCCTTCCTAGTCAGTAGATGTGGGATTCTTAGTCCGAGAAAACTTTTAAAAGAAAACATGACTTTTAGAGATTGCTTATTTGAATTTTAAAGAGAGATGGGAACCATTTGCGGTTGTCCAGATATCCAAGCATTCAGAGCGAGTTTCCAAGGTCTTCCACCACCGGAGCACACAGAGATTTGTCACAAGATCTAAGTCAACATCCCATCTGGGACTAACAAATCGATATATGAGTTGAAGCCCTAGGTGAGATACAACTATAGTATGGTATGAAGGGAATTAGGTCAGTTGTAGAATGAGTAAGGTGAACTACACGGACAGCTACAAGCCTAAGAACGGTATGGCCTTTCTTGTAAATTCTCAGTATTTTATAAATTAATGTACGTAATAAATGTAAAGTTTCAAAATGCAGTTTAATTTCAAGGTAATGCCCTAGAAGTTAAATTTTCATGTTCGAAAGTGAAAATAACTTAAACATTTAGGGCATGTTTGTTTCATGTAACTTTTAGTACGTAGGAATTGTAAGACTCTTTATTTTTAAAAATAGTTAAAATTAATGAAACAACTGAAAATCTTCAAAAATGACTGTCAAACTATCTCCTTCTATTTGAAATTGAATATCAAGTGATGTGGTAAATGAATACCAAGCTACCACCATAGTAAGTGATGTATTTCATGGTTTAGATTAATGGTCTTTTTGGTAATTAAGAGGTTTAGATTAGTGATTTTTCTTTTGGTAAAGGGTTTAGATTAACGATTAATCTTACATGTAAGCCTCATAGGGTGGTCACTTGTGTATGGGCCTGAACACCCTTCCAGAGTATTGAATTGATGGCATAATTTTCTCAATAAATAAGGAGTGTTTAGAGTCTTTACCAGTGCCAACGACACCATTAAATTGGAGCGGCTCTTTCTTGGTTGTTGGAACATGAACCTATTTAATGTATTTTAATGTATTTTTCCACTTCCGTATCCATACCAACGCCCCCAGCAGCCCCTTTCTTCGTAGATTTTTTAAATCCTTTTTCCTCTCTTTTCACTGCAGGTATGTGTGGGATCCATAGAGCCCACACATGTTGGAAGAGGAAGCCTACATCATGGGAAAGAAATGCATGCTGTTGAGTTCATGAATTTGCACATTTACGCATCATATTAAGATGAATAAGAGATTTAATTAGGTGATTTGCATCATTATTCACCTAATTTCATCATTTCATGCAATTTCACTTAGGAACCTCAGTTTTCATACTTTTCATACATTTTCTGCATTAACTTAAAATGTTTTGCAAGTTTTCTCCGAAGAGTCCCAATTAGAGTAGAACTCTGTCCGGATGGGTCCCGCTTCAATATGGACTCTTCACTATTTAATGTGTTAAATTAGAATGTGCAGAAAATGAGAATTGCAGACCTCTGTCACGGAGCCCACTTTCAAGCACACATCGTTATCCTGGGCCCTGCATTGTTGAATTGAAGACTGAAAAGAAGAAAATTGAAGAATTCACCACGTGACCCCACACACAAGTCATATGCAGATCAATCAAAGGAGGGGTCCACTCATCATGTCACTTGAAGAATCTTAACTACAGTAGAAGACTTCTCATGGGGCCCACTATTCAAACAGATGAAATGTCCCACATGGCAGGGTTCACAATGGTTGTAAATTTGAAATTATTAATGGATAATTCAAAGAGTACCATTCTGATTAGAACAAAAGAAGAAGAGTTTGAACGATTCACATCTGATGTCCTTTCAAAAATGGAAGTTATGCAGAGATAGAATCCATTACAAATCAAATTTTAAAAGCTAATCTCGTTTTTCTCAGGACAGTTGATCTTCAAATGGCCATAACTTTCAATCCGGCCGTCAGATCGATGAAATTTACCTATT
The DNA here is from genome assembly GCA_038049695.1 of Cinnamomum chago. Taxonomy (NCBI): domain Eukaryota; kingdom Viridiplantae; phylum Streptophyta; class Magnoliopsida; order Laurales; family Lauraceae; genus Cinnamomum; species Cinnamomum chago. The sequence continues at coordinate 18,397,952 of CP142462.1, read as the reverse complement.
GTTAGAAAGCTTATTCAGAGTGGATACTCATGGAACCCAAGAATATGCAAATCAGAGCTATATTGACAAAGTTATGGGTCCGGAGATTTTCATGTTTATTTTTAGTCGGGATTGCAATTAAATCCACACCGTTGATAATCAATTGATGCACATCTCTTTCGGGACCCCATTTGAAGATTAGCCAAGCCACCCAGAGGTTTCCAGAAGCTTCCACCTCATTCAAATTCAAAAAGGATAAGAGATATACCTTATCAATGAAGATAAACCAAATCTGCAGAGAAGGTGTCCAGATTCAATGTATCTGATAGATAACCGGAGAAATAAAAGGAACAAAAAAGTAGCATACGGGGGCAACTCCCTCCCCCTTAGACGTCCATAATCACTCTCTTTCCTCTTTCTCTTATTTCTCTAATTAATAGAATTTAATTTTTATTTTTGGGAATTCTAGAGCCCTATTCCAAAAATTAGGATTTTTAGAAAAGAGATTTCTGAGAGATCATTGTACAAGGAGATGCTATCAATGAAATTACTTATGGAGTTCTTTTCAATGACTAGCTAGATTTCCGGATTGGAGCATACAGATGAAGCTAAGTAGATCTTTGATTTAATCTATGTTATTTTTCTATTACTTTCTTGTTTCTTTTAAATGCATGCTCTATTAGAATAATAGATCTGTCTTCATGCCTTAAGCAGTCTCTGTTTTGATTTCTAATGAAAATAGTTTGATGATTTATACTTATTTTGATAGATTATGCTTAGGGTTGAGATCCTTTGATAATTTATGCTTAATTTGATGAGTCATGCTTATGATTTTTCATTCTTTTATGAGGTGAAGGAGGTCTTGGGTTGTAACTTTATTCCTTTTATTAAAAATTGATTTTTGAAAAAGAAAAAATCCTCCGGATCTAAAACATTGATTTGTTTATGATCTGATTTAATTTTTTTAGACAAATAATAGAATAATTGCATGGATGGATTAATTATCTTGCTTAGTGGATTCTGGATGCTCTGATCTGTTTTATATATTTGATTGGTTTGTATTTCTGTATCTCAATTACTTATTAATCTTTGATTAAAAAATCAGATTTTAAATTTTAACTTAGTAGTGCTCCTTGTGGGACTCGATCTGTATTTGCCACTCTCTCAAAAGGACAGTTGTGCACTTGCAGTATTAAAAGATTGAATTTAAATTCACATCAAGTTTAAATCTCCGGCAACGGCGCCAAAAACTTGATGTGAATTTAAATTCAATCTTTTAATACTGCAAGTGCACAACTGTCCTTTTGAAAGAGTGGCAAATACAGGTCGAGTCCCACAAAGAGCACTATTAAGTTAAAATTTAAAATCTGATTTTTTAATCAAAGATTAATAAGTAATTGAGATCCAAGAAAAAAAACTAGAAAAATACAGAAACACAAACCAATCAAATATATAAAACAGATCAGAGCATCCAGAATCCACTAAGCAAGATAATTAATCCATCCATGCAATTATTCTATTATTTGTCTAAAAGAATTAACTCAGATCATTAACAAATCAATGTTTTAGATCCGGAGGATTTGTCTTTTGCAAAAATCAATTTTTAATAAAAGGAATAAGGTTACAACCCAAGACCTCTTTCACCTCATAAAAGAATGAAAAATCATAAGCATGACTCATCAAATTAAGCATAAATTATCAAAGGATCTCAACCCTAAGCATAATCTATCAAAATAAGTATAAATCATCAAACTATTTTCATTAGAAATCAAAATAGAGGCTGCTTAAGGCATGAAGACAGATCTATTATTCAAATAGAGCATGCATTTAAAAGAGACAAGAAAGTAATAGAAAAATAACATAGATTAAATCAAAGATCTAGTTAGCTTTATCTGTATGCTCCAATCCAGAAATCTAGTTAGCCATTGAAAAGAACTCCATAAGTAATTTCATTGATAGCATCTCCTTATACAATGATATCTCAGAAATCTCTATCTAAAAATCCTAATTTTTGGAAAAGGACTCCAGAATACCCAAAAATAAAAATTAAATTCTATTAATTAGATAAAGAAGAGAAAGAAGAGAGAGAGTAATTATGGACGTTCAAGGGAAGGGAGTTGCTCCCGTATGCTACTTTTTTGTTCCTTTTATTTCTCCGGTTATCTATCATATACATGGAATCTGGACACCTTCTCTACAGATTTGGTTTATCTTCATTGATAAGGTATATCTCTTATCCCTTTTGAATTTGAATAAGGTGAAAGCTTCTGGAAACCTCTGGGTGGCTTGGTTAATCTTTAAATGGGGTCCCAAAAGGGATGCGCATCAATTGATTATCAACGATGTGGATTTAATTGCAATCCCGTCTAAAAATAAACATGAAAATCTTCGGACCCATAACTTTGTCAATATAGCTCTGATTTTCACATTCTTGGGCTCCATGAGTATCTACTCTGAATAAGCTTTTTAACGGTAGATAAATTTAATCAATCCGACGGCCAGATTGAAAGTTATAGCCATTTGAAGATCAACTGTTCTGAGAAAAACGGGATTAACTTTTAAAATTTGATGTGCAATGGATTCTATCTCTGCATAACTTCCATTTTTGAAAGGACATCAGATGTGAATGGCTCAAACTCTTCTTGTTTTGTTCCAATCAGAATGGTACTCTTTGAATTATCCATTAATAATTTCAAATTTGCAATCATTGTGGACCCTGCCATGTGGGACATTTCATCTGTTTGAATAGAGGGCCCTATGAGAAGTCTTCTACTATAATTAGGATTCTTCAAGTGACATGATGAGTGGACCCATCCTTTGATTGATTTGCATATGGCTTGTGTGTGGGGCCCACGTGGTGAATTCTTCAATTTTCTTTTTTTCAGTCTTCAATTCAGCAATGCAGGGCCCATGATAACTATGTGTGCTTGAAAGTGGGCTCCGTGACAGAGGTCTGCAATTCTCATTTTCTACACATTCTAACTTAATACATTAAATAGTGAAGAGCCCATATTGAAGCGAGACCCATCCGGACAGAGTTCTACTCCAACTGGGACTCTTAGGAGAAAATTTGCAAAACATTTTAAGTTAATGCAGAAAATATATGAAAAGTATGAAAACTTAGGTTCCTAAGTGAAATTGCATGAAATGATGAAATTAGATGAATAATGATGCAAATCACCTAATTAAATCTCTAATTCATCTTAATATGATGCGTAAATGTGCAAATTCATGAACTCAACACATGCAAATGAGAAGAGAAGCCTACATATATGGAAAGAGGAAGCCCACACCACAAGTGAGAAGACAAGCACACCCAAGTGAGAAGAGTGACATGAACTGGGATTGATTCCTTTGCAAGCGCGGGAGATGTGGGTTTTTTTTTTCTTTTTTTTTTTCTCTTTTGACGGTGCGAGGGTGCACGAGAGACTTCTTCCATAGAACGAAAATTTATTTTGATATTCTGCAATTGATCTGAAGGGAGAAGAGAATTATTATGGTTTTCGACGCAGCCTACTATTGCTTTGGTTAGTGCACACATTTTCCTACAAAGAGGAAAAAAATAATGAATTAGTTACTCTTGATAGAGGGGATTTCGATTTCTTATGGGAAGAGTACATGAATGTAAAATTCCCCTCTCTATGAAAACAAAAATCCATGAAGGTTGAATCTTCTTATTGTACAAAAAAGTTCTTCATGCGACACCTTTTCACGAAAATGGAAAAAGATGAACTTGTTTTTTCTCAATAGAGAGAACTTTAATATCCTATGGGAGGGGATAGAATGTAAGATTCCCCTCTCCGGTGAAAATAGAAACTTGTGAGGCGGAACCCTCTTGTTGCACAAATAAGTCCTTATTCTCTAGCGGTGAAGGTCCTCAAATTTTGAATAGTATGTCTCCCGCCCAAACTCACCTACCTTTCCCGTCCACCTCCACCGGCAAACCTCCGCCCCACCAACCTTTTCCGTTCACCCCCTCAGACCATCTACCGTCCCACCAACCTCCTCTAACTGCCACCTCCATCCAGCCTCAGCTTCTGCCTGCCCCCCACCCATCTCTTCCCTCCCTCTCCTCTATACAGTCTCTGCTACCGCCTGCTCCTCATCCTCTCCTTCCCTCCCCCTTCACTGACCAGCCTCTGCATGGCCTCACGCACTCTACCCCCAGCAGTCTTCATCCTCTCTCCTTACAATCTCATAACTTCCCTCCTCTTCCCCACCCCAAGACTCCTCGAGCTTTCCCCACTGGCAAACCTCCGCTCCATCAACTTTTTGTGTCCACCCCCTCAGACCAACTCCCGTCCCACCACCCTCCTCAGACTGCCACCTCTATCCAGCCTCAACTTCTGCCTGCCCCTCACCCACCTCTTCCCTCCTCCTCCTCTGTTCAGACTCTGTTACCGCCTGCTCCCCATCCTCTCCTTCCCTCCCCCTCCACAGACCAGCCTCTGCATGGCCTCTCGCAATCTACCCCCAGTAGTCTTCAACCCCTCTCCCTTCAGCCACATAACTTCCCTCCTCTTCCCACCCAGACCCCCCCCCCCTGACTCCTCGAGCTTTCCCCTCTGTAGAGGCAAGCTCCTCAGCCCCTTTCGCCAACCCGGTCAGTCCTGGTTCTCAGCTCTGGCCACTAGCTATCAATCCCTCCCCCTTTCCTCCTCCTTATCAATCGTATGCTAACCTGTTTTCTGCTCCTCAATCCCCCCTTCTCTCCTGTCTCCCAGCGTCTCTTCCTTCTCCAACTTGGATCAATGGTAAGCCTTCTTTAACTATTCCTCAATCAATGCTTAACTCCAGTAAGGAGTCTTTCTCCTTTGTTGTTATAGGCAAATTTGCTGGCAGACGCCCCTCCCGTGAATGGGTGGAAGGAAAAGCTAAGCTCTGGCCTCTAACCAGGCCCTATATGGTCTCCCTTACCAACAAAGGCCACCTCATCTTCAGATTCAACTCTCCAGAAGACAAAGCCTCCATCCTCAGTCTCTCTCCCCTCTCCATTGATAAGAAAAAAGTCTTCTTCTTACCCTGGTCCCCTGGGCAAGATGAATCAGTCTGGCCTTCCTTAGCTCCAGTCTGGATTAGACTGTCAGGGCTACCTTACCACTGTTGGAGTCAAAACATCATCCTCTCCCTTGCCAACTCTATAGGGCAGCCAATCAAGCTTGACAACATAACAATGGCACAACGTATTCATTCCTTTGCTAGAGTCCTTGTGACTGTAGATCTCTCTAAACCTAAGCCTACCTCCATCTTGGTTAACTTTCAAGGGGAAGGTGAACTGGAAATCTCAGTTGACTATGAGAACTGTCCCTGCTCCACTTGCCTCTCCCCAGGCCATAGTCAGTTAAACTGCCCCCTCTCCAGCAAGTCCTCAGTTAGCAACCTCTCCTCACCAGCCTTAGTCTCCCCCAAAACCAGTACCCAGACCCCTGCCACCTCTAGTATCTCATCTTCCCTTAATCAAAGTCACTCTATCATTTCCTTCTGCCACCCTAATCCTCTCCCAGAACCTCTGGAGAATTCACCAGCCTTTGGCCCTCACTCTGGTTGCCCTCTCCCCCCCATTCTCAAGCCTTCAGGCCAAGATCCTAGTGTAATCCTCTCAGACCCTCCGGCCCCAGGGCCATTTCTTTCCTCCATCCCTCCCAATTCCGAAGCCAACACCTCTCCTGTTCTAAGCCTCCAGGAATCCATCAATGACCTCCCTTTTGAGGAAGTCTCGGCCATTCTCTAGAAAGCTGCCACTCCAACCTTAGACACCTCTAATCCCTTCTCAATCCTAGAACATTATTCGTTTCTAGACCCAGTAGATAACCCCGCTATCTATGGCCACAACCTCCAAGCCTTCTCTGAAGGTAATTCCTCTAATCCCTTCTCAACCTCCAACCTTAGACACCTCTAATCCCTTCTCAATCCTAGAACATTATTCGTTTCTAGACCCAGTAGATAACCCCGCTATCTATGGCCGCAACCTCCAAGCCTTCTCTGAAGGTAATTCCTCCACTGAGGTCCCCCCTGGATTTGAGTCCCCCCCTGAGCCACATGTTCCTTCCTCTCCCACAGCTCTAACCCCAGCTGATTCTAGCTCCCCCAGCTCAAGTTCAGTTGTCCCAACCCCTTCTCATTCAATCACCCCTAGCTCCCCCCAGGAAACTACAGTTGGCAACCCCCTCCCAAACATCAACTCCAGAGGAAGACTTAGGAAAGGGAAGAATTCTTCCCTCCCAGCTCCCTCTTCTGGCCCAATAACTAGGGGTTCTAGAGGCAAGAAACCCCCCCCCCCCCCCAACCCTTCCTCATGTTAAAAGTCCTCTACTGGAACTGTAGGGGCATTGCAAACAGCCCCACTCAACGAGCCTTGGCTAACATGCTCCGCAAACACTCTCCCGATCTCCTTTTCATTTCAGAACCTATGACTCCCTTCTCCCCTGCTATCTCCTCGAGCAGGAATAGGTTAGGCTTTGATACTCTCCACTCCAATACCCCATCAGCTTCCTCCTCAATTCCAAACCTTTGGTGCTTCTCCAAATCCTCTCACCATCTCTCCATCAAGGTTAAAGACTCCTCCTCTCAACACCTCTCCATCCTCCTGCATAATAACACAACTGGTCTAACTTCCATCATAACTGGAGTCTATGGTTCCACTAACTCTGCCCTTAGAAAGGATCTCTGGGCTGTCCTCATTGACTCCTCCTCATCTACCTTGCCTTGGTGCTTTATAGGGGACTTCAATGCTACCCTCAGCCATGCAGATAAGCTAAGTATCCGCCAGCCTACTCTCTCCTCTCTCAAAGCTTTCCAATCAGCAGTGCTGCAAGCAGGCCTCCATGACACAAAATTTGTAGGAAACAGGTTCACTTGGTCTAATAATAGACAAGGCAGTTCTTATGTGGCAGCTAGGCTTGATAGAGCCCTAGTTAATTCCTCCTGGTTTAGCCATTTCCGTGACCCCACAACCCATCATCTTCACAGAATTTCTTCTGATCACAGTCCTATCCTCCTAGCCCACCACACCCAAGCTCCTCTCTCAACACCCCCCCCCCCTTCAAATTTGAAAAAAAATGGTTGCTACACCCCTCCTTCCTAGACACTGTTCAATCCAGCTGGGATTTGCCCATTGAGAGTGATCCCCAATTCATTCTAGCCAAAAAACTCAAAGCTCTCAAGCAATCCCTTAGACTATGGAGCAAGTCCACCTATGGCAACCTAACCCAGAACATCAAAGCTGCAGAAGACAAAGTCCTTTATAGTCAATTGCTCCATGATTCAGATCCCTCAGTCCTCTCCAGAGAGGCTCTTCAGTCAGCCAAATCTGAACTTCATGAGGCCCTCTCTGCCCAAGAAATTCACTGGAAACAAAGGTCCAGAATTAGATGGCTGGAAGAGGGTGACAAAAACACAAAGTTTTTTCACCTTTCAGCTAAGGCCAGGAGCTCCTTCAACTCAATCCACCATCTTTCCATAAATGGCTCCATCACAGAGGACCAAGATACCATTCAAGCCCATGCAGTGGACTTCTTCTCCAACCTCTTCAAGTCCCAGGATAGCCATCCAAACCCCTCCCTATTCCAAATTAATAGTCCTAAGGTCTCAGCTGCAGAGAATTCCCTCCTTACCTCCATTCCTTCTCTAGAAGAGATCAAAGCTGCTGTCTTCTCTCTCAACAAGAGCAGTTCCCCTGGGCCTGACGGATTTAATAGAGCATTCTTCACTGCCACCTGGAGTATCATAGGCCATACAGTCTCATTAGCAGTCCAACATTTTTTCAGTTCCAGAAGAATCCACAGGGCCTCTAATACTTTCTTTCTAGCTTTAATTCCCAAGACCAAATCTCCAACTTCCTTAGCTGACTTCAGGCCAATTAGCTTGCTGAACTTCTCCTACAAAATCCTCTCTAAAACTCTCTCCACCAGGCTCTCCTCTATAATTCCTAACCTGATCTCCCATCACCAAGCTGCCTTTATCAAAGGCAGAAGTATTCAGCAACACTCGGGCCTGGCTTTCGAACTTTTCCAGAAACTGAACTCCAAGTTTAGCAAAGGTTCTTTCTGCCTCAAGCTTAATATTTCCAAAGCATTTGATAAGCTGAATTGGTCCTTTCTCTTTGCTGCTTTCCAATTCTTCAACTTCTCCGAAGTTTGGATCTCGCTGATCAAGGAGTGTATCTGCACTTCCAAGTGTTCTGTGCTCCTTAATAGAATGCCCCAAGGTTTCTTTAGTTCCTCATGTGGCCTCAGGCAGGAAGACCCTCTGTCTCCTTACCTCTTTATTTTAGCTGAAGAAATTTTAAGTCTCCACTTGCAAAATCTTCAAGACCAAGGCCTCTTCATCCCTCTCTCTAAGATCCCTTCCACCCCCTGCCATTTGTTATATGCAGATGATATCCTTATTCTAATGAAAGGGGCTGCCTCAAGTGTACTAATCCTTCAGGACCTTCTGGAGTCCTACCAGTCAGCAGCAGGCCAATTTTTTAACCTCCAGAAAAGCCACCTCTTCCTTGGAAAATGCAGCTCGAGAAGAAAGAGAAGAATCAGTTCTGTTCTTGGCATCCAAGAAGCCTCTTCTCACCTTAAATACCTGGGCACTCCGATCTGCATTGGGACTCCAAAAAGGAGACACTTCCTCCCTCTGCTAGATGCAGTTCAGTCCAAACTCTCTGCGTGGAAAGCCAACTTTCTGTCTTTTGCAGGTCGGCTAACTCTCATAAAGCATGTAATCTCTAGTCTTCCAATTCACCTGGCTGCCATCATTCCCCTGCCAGCTTCAATTTGCAAAGAGATTGAGAGGCTCATGAGGCATTTCCTCTAGTCAGGTAACTCTCTCACCCACAAACTCAATTATGTCAGCTGGGCAACAGTTACCCTTCCTAAGGCAGAAGGAGGCTTGGGAATAAGGAGAATAGCAGACGTTAACAAAGCTTCCTTCATCAAGCTTGGGTGGCAAGCCTCTACCTCTAACTCTCTCTGGTCCAAATGGTTCAAGAACCGCTACTTCAAGTTTCGTCCCATTTGGAGCTCTGAGAACTCTATCATTGGCTCTTGCATTTGGAAAAACATCCGCAGGTCAGCTGAAACCATTCATCAAGGGAGCTCTTGGATTTTTGGTAATGGCCAGAGCATAAACGCCTGGCACGACTCCTGGACTGCAGAAGACCCAATCTCCTCTAGCTTTCCTGGTCTACTATATCCAAGGGACCAACGACTCTCTTCCCTCTTCCAAGCAGGATCCTGGGTCATCCCTGCTCACCTGCCAACTACTGTTCAGCAGCTCCTCCATCATCTCCTCAAGGACCTCTCTCCCATCCTTGCTACTAGAGACTCCCTCAGCTGGAGAGACTCTTTCGATGGCAATCTATCCATGTGCATTGCATGGCAGAAAATTAGGCACAGAGGCCAGACTCTCCCTTGGCCAAAATTGATATGGAACAACATCTCCCCCCACAGAGTTAACTGCTTTGGCTGGCGACTGATGCACAACAAAATTCCTACTGATTCATGGCTGAAACGTCTGGGCTTCTCCCTTGCATCCAGATGCATCCTCTGCTGCGCAGCAGAAGACTCAGTGGGCCATCTTTTCTTCTCTTGTGATCTAACAAAAGCCATATGGTCTTGGCTTCTTCAAGCTGCAGGGATTCCTCCTACAATCAGCTACTCTGCCTCGTCTATTTGGAAGTCTCTCTCTAAAGACAATGATGCCAAAGGGTCCAAATACATGGCTGTCATCCTCATCACAGCTCTCTACCACCTTTGGAAGGCTCGAAATGAAGCCATCTTTGCTACTCGCAGGCCCTCCCTCCACTCTACTCAAGGCCAAATTCAAGAAGCCATCACCTTCTCCATGAAGCAGATGACTTCTCCTTTTGTTAGCATCCATCTCAGTGCCCTGTTTGCTTCCTTGAGAATTGCCTCTGGTGGTGCCTAATATGTTGGGTTCAGGAGCTCTCTTCCTTCTCCTGTTGTTTGGTCTAGCAAGCATCTTCTCTGCTTGTTTTTATTTTGCTCTTTTGGGGACCTCTCTCTGCCCCTTATATTTTTGTATTCTTGCTTCTCCTTCCCTCTTCTTTTTTAAATATAATTACCCATTCAGCAAAAAAAAAGTCCTTATTCTCTCCCCTTTTCCCTTCACATACATTACAAATATATACTTTAGGTTAAGGGAGAGTCAATTAATAAAGGGTAGCATTCACCTTTGGCATATACCAATTAACTTCTTACAAAAATATAGCTTGTAAAAATCTGATCTCACAACCTATCACTTTTTGAGAATTTTATGACTAGTTTGTGCTGGTGTCGTCAAAGCGGAAACTGCTTTTCCACTTCTTCGGCACCACAATTTCTATCCCCCGTGTAAGAAATGCATCACATCGTTAGCAATGAAACAAAAAAGGCTATTTTTTATCCATTTTCATCGCGTACAATGCTACACCAAAAGCGCTTTCTTTTTCTACTTAGAAACACGTCCCGATTCCACCCTACCTCTATACAAACACGTACTTAAAAAGTGACTAGGCAGCCACTGCACCATATAAAAAAAAATTTTCATTAATGTTTGTGCAAAATTGGCCATAGGAGAGACGAAAGACCCAATTCTTATCACGGGTTTTATAGTAAGATAAGCACCATATCATGTTCACCTTTTCCTATAGGTATAACTATAAAATATAAGGATTCCAATGATTGGGAATACAATTTAGAAAATTGATCCAAACCTATGACATCATTTTATTCTAAAAGTGTCCTTCAACATGGTCGACTTGGCTTAAGATTTATCCCACTGTTTTTGTTTGTTATTTAAATATATATTCACATTTTGATTTTATTAGTTTTAATCCTTTTGTGTATTCTAATTGTTGTTTTGTGAAAAAACTAATCCAATAGTGGGTTCAATAGGAACTGAAATTAAATTTCTCCAAAAGAATCTTCTTCATACATGACACAAATGTTCGCCTTTAGTCACTAAGTTTTAGGCATATGTCAATAACGATAAACATCTACTCTTAGTTCTATTACATATATCTTCTTTTGCTTTTCAACTCTATATTTTAAGTCTCTTTACTTACTCGTGCATGGTTTAAAAAAAATCCCCTTTCTGGTTTTTGGTACCTATTCTAAATGTATATAGAATACATTCTCCTACAAATTTGGGAATTGAACTTCTACATTAAATTTGTATTAATTTTATTATTTTGCATACAATTTAAGGTGCATACAATTTAAGGTGAACATTGTATTAATTTTTTCTTAATTTTAATTACTTTTTATTTTCAAATTATGTTTCTAAATTTTGACCCCTATCAAAATAGAAAGCTTATTTTGGTTCCTATTTTATGCACAAATATACATGCCTAAGCTTTAAGAACAAGTGGTCAAGCTAGTTATTATTAGTAGAAGATGGCTAATTAGATTTTGATGGCTACCCTTTAATTTTTTACTAAGGTCAACCCCACAAACTTTCAATGTAATTTTGTCCGCTACCCTCAATTTCAACTCTCCATGGAACTCAAAACCACCTATTATTAATTGGGATGTAAATTGGTACCTGATTCTCCAATTTCAAAATGTCCAAGACTTACTAAGAAAGGAATTAGAAATAGAAGCTCAAATTTCTATATGAAAAGAACGAACATTATATTGCTAAGGCTCGAGGAATCTGAATCATGTAAGACACCTCTATATTTGAGAAGATAAAGTCAAAATTGAGTTAAATTTAAGAGTAAAATTGATAAATCAATTGCTAAATTAATTGTCGATTTCCAAATCAAATTGCACTGGCTTAATATATATTAATTAGTATTATTGATAATTCTATTATTGTAACTTTAAACTGGCCTTAAGAGTTTGGCCTGGATTAAAGTTCATTTAGGTGGGCTTGGACATGCATCAGGATAGCATGGGCCACACCCATATACATCTGGTATGAGACCCTTACCAGGACAGATAGGGTTGTAAATGGGTCCCCGATTCTCCGATTACCCGAAGGTTCCTACTCGTTAGGTTCTGGGTCTGGGTCCTTATTTTGGTCCCGATAAGCAAATGGTTTCGGTTCCGGATCATTTTTTTCGAATCGATACCTAAACAGGTCCGGTTCCGGATCCACAGTGGCTCAGACCCGTGGACTCGAGACCCGACCCTAACATAAGGTAACTTTTGTTTCTGAAAATAGAATCCTTTTTACTTTTCTACTTTCTGAGTTTTTTGGTTTAAAGTGCATGTTATTGATAGACAAAAGTCACATTAGTGTTTGCAGGTGATCCAATTGAAATATGGAAAAAGCATAAATTTTTTAAAAAGAAAAACACATGTATTAGTCTAGACTCGGAACCATACCCGGAACCGGAACCAAACCCGCCTCACAAACGGGTCCGGTTCCGGTTCCGGTTCCCATTAAAATTATCGGAACCGGTTCAGAAACCAGTTTCCTGGTTCCGATCCGGGTCCGGGTCCGAGTCCGGTTCCCCCTCTTACTAAACGGTTCCCAGTCCGGGTCCACCCTGGACCCGAACCGGAACCGACCCGTTTACAACCCTAAGGACAGACCTGGTCCTAGGGTCACAAGCCTATTGGAATCTTTTTTTTTTTTTAAGAACCTGTTGGAATCTTATTAGGCTTATCATATATTTTATGTCTATGTATTGCTTATTATACCAAATCGACTAAAATGATATATATTAACATAAAACTTAGATCCTCCATATAAGAAAGTGTAGGTGCTAAAAATATCAACTGAGCCTTAGAGGACTTATCCAAGATTTGGGGGAGCCTTAGAGGACTTATCGATCCAAGTGACCGGAGAGAGAGCTGAGCCCTTCAGGTACCTGAAAGGGGAGAAGAAGATGTCAGAGGACCCTGACTGTGGGCAACACAGGGCTCTCTGATTCCTAAGTTAGTGTAGAGAAGTTGATCGGAGAAGAGAGGGTTGTATATGGTTGCATGCATGTAGATGTGCGTACCTCACTTTTGGAGACAGATCCCCTTTTATGGGAGAGTTCTTGGATATTTGTTAATGGGTCTCCCGATTTGACTGCTAGGGACAGATTAGCCCATAGAGCAATTGATGAGGATCCAATATAGCCCACATCGGATTAAATGAGGGTCCGATCAGCCCATGCTGCATTAAATGCCAGTCACATTGGGTTTGATCTTGCCCTGACCTGTTGGCGGCTGGGGTCTCATCGGACCCTTTCTAGGGCCATGTTCTGATATGGCTCTGTCAGAGATTCGGCCTGGATGGTGTGTCTGTCCCATCAGCACGTGCCTTCGCCCTGCCACGTGTCCAGATGCCGGGCATGGCAGTTTATGCCCGTTTCGGGCAATTGCTCCCACCTCGGCTGTAGCCGAGACGTGCATTGCTTTCGATGGGGAGTATGGCCGAGGTGGTGTTCGTCAGGGTTGGTCTCGGCAAGCGTTCCGGGGTTTGTGCCGAGACGCATGTGTCCACAACACGTACAGGCTGACATTATTGTTAATCTTGTACATTTAGGAGCTGTCCCACACAATTGCCCCCTAGCCTCCGACTCCTTGGGATCTCGGATTCCTTGGGTTGGAAGCTATGATTACGAAAAACCGCCAGAGATTTAAACCGCCAAATATTTTCGCTCTGACGTCTACCAATGACACGTGACACTTATCCAACTCCTCTTCGCGTGCTAGGGGTAATCAATCACAATAAATACCACGCTCTAATAATTGCGGGAGATAAATCGCCGATGCCACGTGTCGTTAATGGATTCATCGCTCTGTCACGCAGGGTACTTATGCCACCTTTGAAGTGAAGAGACATGTTTTCGAATTTTGGAAACAACGCCATTATTGAGCGCTCTTGTTATAGATATATGTACACCCTCCCTCTTCTCTTTTCTCATTTTACGTTTTCGAGCATCGCTAAGAACCAGAGAAGAGCTAGAGAAGAACCAGAGTCACCATTCTTAGAGATTCCAGAACAGAGTTTTTGTGCAGCGTTCCCACGACCGTGTCCACCCTCGTCCTCAATCTCCGTTATAAGTCCTGAGCTTTTATTTCTTCTGCGTCCTTTTCTTCTGTTAGATCAGAATGGGGATATACAACCACTGACTTGAGAACGAAAGGGCTATAGAGGGTTTTAGGACCGCATTTGGGATACCGGACGATGTATTCGTCCGGCGGGCGGACCCAGTAGATTACATTAGCCGCTCTTTCTCCGACGACTGGATGCCCATCCCACTGATAGCCGTCGTGGAGGGAGGCGTTAGGCTCCCTCTGGATCCTCTGCTTAGGGCTTGCCTGAGCTCATGGAACATCACACCTTGCCAGTTGGCGCCCAATGGTTATAAAATAATCATGGGCACCGCTGCGCTAAAAAAAACACCTCCACACAGACCTCAATGTCCACGATATAGAGGACGTCTATGATATCTGCAAGACTAAGGAGAATACATACTACCTCCGGGTCAAGCCGAACCGGAGGGGCTTCGTCAGGGCGCTTGAGGACTCGCACAAGTATGCCGGAGACGATCTTTTGTTGGTCTCGGGCAGCTGGGAGTTCGGCACCGAGGAGGTCGGAGCCTACAGAGTCCCGCGTCACCCCGGGACTGTCCCAAGTATGAGTTCGTCCCTTTTAGTTTCAATTTTTACCTTCATTCTTGATTCTCCTGATCTGACACTTTTCGTGATCATGTAGACGCTCGACAGAGGAAAGCCGGGTAAGTCGGCTGGAGGAAGAACGAGGCTTGGCATCAGCGGGTCTCCAGGTTTACCGACTTCTCCAACCGGGCCGCCTGGGCTCTTCTCTGCTACGAGCCCAGATACATGGGGTATTACAAGAGGGCTGAACTTGTTCAACAAGCCCCCCCGGAGAACCCAGAGAGAAGGGATCCTAGGACCGAAGCGGGGCCTTCTCGGACAGAGCCTGAGGTTGCTGCCAGGGCTACCTCCGAGGCCGAAGCTTCTTCTCCCGAGCCCGAGCCGGAAGGCACCCCCCTCGTGAGGCGCTCTCGACGCTCCCTGTCAGGTTCGGGGGAGATGTCGCATAACATAGCCTACCTCGACCTGGAGGCCCTCGCGTTTGGAGACGAGGCTCCTGAGTCTCCTGTGCTCGTGCCCCCGGGAGCCATCGGGACCCCGGAGGCCGTCGAATTTGCCGCGGCCAGCGCTGATGAGGGAGAGGGGGCCGCCATCAACTCTGTCCATCAAGGAGCCCAGCCGCCCTCCCCCGAGGTGGGGCCAAGGGAGGGTGCCCCAAGAAAGAGGCCAAGAGACGAGGGTACGAGCTCGGGCGCTCCCCTGCCTCCAGCTCCTTGGGAGTCGGACTTTATTCTCAGTACGGGCGAGCGAGTAACTATCAACGATTGCGTCCACTTGAAACCGAACTCCCTCGTCCTCGAGGCGCTAGCCCAAGGGTGCGCCTTACCAAGGGACATGGCGCGCTACGAGGGGTACAACGATCCGAGACTCATCGCTTCACTGCTTCAGTCTAGCCTTCAGGTAAGTCTGTGAGGCCCCACCCTTTGTGGGCCCTCTAATTGCTATTTTAAATACTAATTACTTGCTAATTAATACTACTTATTGCTAATTACTAGTTAATTATGCTAATTGAGGGTTAATCAGGGTAGTTTTGTGTTAATCTTCTAAGTTTGTGTTAGACTAGTTAGTTGTTTTAGTATTAGGGGTTTGGTGTAGTCTTTGTTAATCCTAGGGTTTATTTAGTGAAAGGAGGCCCTTAGTAAGGTTTTTTGTAAATTAGAGGGGGGTCATTGCAAAAAGTGCATCTCTAGAACCTTCCAACCTAAAGACTAAAAAACCCCTAACCCTAACCCTAATCCTATGTAAACCTAGAGGGCATTTCAGTCATTAATCCCTCCCCAAAAATCTATAAATTGGCACACTTCCCCAAAACCCTAGCAACTATTCATTCCCCATTTCCTCTCTTCTTCCTCTCTCATTTCTTTCCTAAGTTTCAAGCTACTGTTGTGCTGGGATTTCCTCTTGGGAGCTGCTGCTACTACTACTACTACTACTTCTTCTTCTTCATTGGCTGGGATTTTTCTCTATCTCTCTCTACCTTCTCTTCCAAGCAAAAGGCAAGTGCACCTTACTATTAGCTTAGAATGTATGTTGATTTCCTTTGATTTCTGTGGTTTCATTTCATGATTGTTATTAATTAAGTCTTAGAAATTTTACCTGAGCTTAGTTGTGTGTTTGGATTGATTGGGCATTGATGGATGGGGGTTTCACCCCCCATTTGGAAGATCAATGGGTCCAAATGTTGTTGGTTAATGGGCATTGGAGTGAATGGATGTTTTGTGATGATTTGGTGAAGTTTGGAACGGATTGAAAGTGGTTTGGAGGAAAAACGCGCTAAAACGGAAAAGTTACAGAAACTGGATTTTTCCCAATTTTCGTGTAGAAGGTCGACCTACTGAGTCCACCTGCAGTGTACCAGGTCGACCTACCTGCAGGTAGGTCGACCCGTGACACTAGGATTTGGAAAAAATGGAGTCCCAGCTAAAAATTCTGCAGGCCTGGTTTCCCTGTGTACCAGGTCGACCTGCCTGCAGGTAGGTCGACCTGGGACATTGCATTTTGGAAAATCAGCTCCCAGTTGGGAACTTCCTGCAGGATGAGTTTTCAGTTAGCCAGGTCGACCTGGCCCTTCCCAGGTCGACCCGGTACACTGTATTTTGTGGAAAATTGGCCCTCAGTTAATTTTTCCTGCAAAGACCCATTTCAGTTAGCCAGGTCGACCTGGCCCTTCCCAGGTTGACCCGTTACACACTATTTTTGCAGGATTTAACTGAAAGTTGGTTTTTCACCTGAAACTCAGACCCTCTATGCTCGGGTCGACTTTATACTTAGGATTTGCATTAGAAAATGTTTAAAGCTGGGACATCAACCTTTCTAGGGTTTTTGGTGTATGCGGTCAATCACCCAGGCCAGGGGGTTGACCGGACACGCTGGAAACCTTTAGGAACGAAATAAGTCTTCCAGGAGACCTGATTCAGATTATTCAGTGCACTCGGTTGATCCACCAGGCCAGGAGGTCAACCGAGCACACTATACATCAGGCCCACCTGGGAAACCCTGATTTTCCGATTTTCAACATTTAGGAGATTGATCAGTTGTGGGGCCCATTGACCATCCAAATGAACGTTTATCGATGTTCTAAGCCTGAGTCAACGGTTTTGCTCAACCTTGACTCGCGGGGACCACTGATTAGGGTTTTGGTTGTTAATCTAAGATGATTTGACCTCTAAGAGTTGTCAATGATGTCCGTAATCTCCTAAGCACCAAACACAGTATCATATGGCATCGGTGACTTCGTTTAGGGATCAAATTACCGGAGATAGACCTGAACCTGGAAGTGGTTCGTTACCTAGGATTGGACCGTTGCTTTTCCCTGTTGATTCTCTAATTGAAGTTCATACTTCACTGCTATTATTTACTGTCAATCTTAGATCTTTAGTGTAGCTGTTAACTGTTAATTAATGAAAATTGGAGGACCTGAACCTAGGATATCTTAGAGGTGACCCGATAGTGTGATTTGGGAGAACATTGACCCGTGTCTGTGTCTAGGCGGGCCCTTATTGGGCCTAAGTGTGGAGATGTGTACCTTTAGTTGGAAGAGGTAGATTATATTGGGATTTTAAGTCATGTTGGATTAGAATGCATTGTTTATCAGTAGTAAATGGATTTGATGCCTCGTTTGGATGGTTTTAGACCAGGCTATGTATTGATGGGCCTTGGTATGGATCCAACGAGTGGGCTTGGACCTTGAATGAAATCCATAGACTGATTTGATGTATAAACCTCTTAGAGACTTGGTTAGGACCTTGTTCACGCAAGGCAAAGCCTAGACAAACACAGACCCTTAGAGTTATTCTTGAGTCGGCATAGACATTCACTCGGTTGATTTAAGCTCAGCCTGTGGACTGATCATCTCCGGTAGGAGCTATTTGAGTGTTGAGAAGCTATCATGATGAGCTATGATGTTCAGACGGACGGTGTGATACCGTGTCCGGTCTTGAGTGATGAGTGTGATGAGTTGATGAGTGATTTGCGGGATTAGTAATTCCCAGCACTGGTGAGATTTTCCCGCCGCAACTGTGTTCAGTATGAGAGGGCCGCGACATAATATCCCGCGGTATTCCAGCTCGTGTGAATGTGTCATTTCGTAGTAGATTAGATGTTTTATATTTATCCTGATTCCTTATGCTTTTATTGCTCAACTGCCTAGTTCTTTACCTTGTCATTCTTTAATTTATTTTACCTGTCTCTATTCATTTGATATGTATGTCCTATGTTAGTAGTATGCTGTGACTTGCCAGATCTTTTAGATCTGACCCTTCTTTGGTGCTTAGGCTTTGACCCATAGATCCCAGATGATGCACTAGCACTGGTAGAGGCGCCGATTGCTGGAGAGTTCGCGTGGGGCCCGGCTGACACGGATGTCGAGCAGGAGGGCGGAGATGAATTACCAGGGTTTTGAGAGTTCTCTTTATTTTGGGTTTGAGAGAAATTTTGTAAGTGAGCTGGGTAGCTAACAAAGTTGTATTAACTTTTGATTAACAACTGAACCTTTTAATTAGACTGTAGTTCTGCTCACACTTTACTTATATATCGATACCTATTGCTTCCGCTTATTTCTTATGCTTCCGCAATTTAACTGTTATTACTATATGGTTCAAAAAGTTTTAAATTGGATCTCACCGCGGGCCTACGATCTTGGAAGTTCTCGAATTTTTTAGGAAGTAGCGCGCCAACTTCGGGTATTCGAACGATTTTATCGGTATCCGGATTTGGGGCGTTACAAAGTCGTTCCCCGAGTTTCTCATAACTTTTATAACGAGTGTTTCATTTCGGATAACCTCTTCATCATTTTATGCTGTTGCAGACCCTGCAAAAGTCGATGGTGGTCATCGATAGATATAATAAGCAGAGCCCAGTGATCGCCGAGCTTGAGAAAGAGAAAATGGAACTAAAAGAAACACTGCTGGCCACCACCCAGAGGGCGGATCAACTGGAGCCTCAGAGAGGCAAGCTCGTCGCTGAGCTAGGAGGTGCCAGGGCTGAGGTAGAAGCGGGGAAGAGCAAGGTCGCCGAGCTTGAGGCCATCGTGGATAAGCTGAGAGGTGACCTGCTGGCTGAGTCGAAAAAGGTGTCTGAAGCCAAGGCCAAAGTTGAAGCCGCCCAAGCCGAGGCCGACGTCATCTTTGTCGATGCGGTGAAGCAGGCTACTACACATTATGATACCCGGGTGCTGCGCGTGAGGGACAAAGCATGGGAGAAAGGATGGCGTGCCGTTTTGAGGAAGGCGGGGATCATGGAGGACCATCCGTCCTTCGTGGAGCCTACCTGTTTTCCTGGCCCCTCCACTCCCAGGGCAAACATCATCATCGAGCCCGTGGTTCAGCCCGAGGCCGGCTCCTCTGCTTCCGCTCCTCCTGCTTAATAAAAGCGCCTCAAATGTACATATGTTTTTTTTTGTAAGGACTCCATTGTACATAGAAGAAAATCAATAAAATTGAATTTTTGTTTCCTTGTGTTCTCCTCTGTGCGATGGAATGGTTTATAATATGATTGAATTATGTCTTCAAATCGTGAACTTCTCCATTCTGCCACGGTTTCTCTTTTACCTCTAATGCTTTGCTTTCACTACTCCCCCCCCTTTTTTTTTGTTTTAATACAAGTGTTCGAGCTCGACACGATGCGTTCCGAGTTGGGAGATAAAGCCTAACTGAAATGCGATGCGAAACAGATAGCGCCTCTCTGTAGTTAATCATGCCCAAAATAGGGTTTCGTCCCTTCAGTGGTGCGACAGAGCCCGAATGTGATACGTTCGTCACATAGGGTCGATTCCGTGGAACCTTGGCCTTCGGGCACTGTTCTCAGCAGACAGCCTTACATTGACCCTCCTGCTAGCCGAAACGGATCCGAACTAGTAGGGTCAGTGTCCTTATGAGAGCCTAGGCGGCCAGAGAGCTTTCGTGCCGGGATGGCGCTTGACTCGTCCCTGAGGAGCAATTGTCAATGGTCGTAATGCCTTCACGCCCGGGTGGCACATAGGCCGACTCGAGGTAATCTCATCATTGGCAGTAATGGCTTCACGCCCAGGTGCCACAGGCCACCCCGAGGCGATCTCATCATTGGCCGTAATGGCTTCACGCTCGGGTGGCACAGGCCGTCCGGAGGCGATCTCATCATTGGCCGTAATGGCTTCACGCCCGGGTGGCACATAGGCCGACCCGAGGCGATCTCATCATTGGTCGTAATGGCTTCACGCCCGAGTGGCACATAGGCCGACCCGAGGCGATCTCATCTATGGTCGTAATAGCTTCACGCAGGGTGGTGCATAGGCTGACCCGAGGCGATCTCATCAATGGCCGTAGCCGGAAGTCTGACAGAGGATGCCTCATTCTCTGAATAAGAAATCCACTTTCATTGAAATCTTCTAAGTACAGAGTACAGGTTTCAGAAATAGAACTTCTTGAGATGAGACACATTCCATGGCCGAGGTAGCCGTCTGCCCTCCATGTCTTAGAGTTGATAGGCTGACTGTCCGGCAGTAGAGGTCACCTTGAAGGGTCCGTGCCAATTCGGCGCCAGCTTGCCTTGGTTGGGATCTTTGTCGCTTGGAAGTGTCTTCTTTAGAACTAACTCGCCCACTGTGAATTTCCTCTCTCTAACCTTCTGATTGTAGCCCCTGGTCAGCTGCTGTTGATAGGCGGCCAACCGAATTGATGCTGCTTCCCTTCGCTCATCCGCCAAATCTAGCTCCAAAGCTAAGTGTGATTCATTCCGGCCCTGGTCAAAGAGTTCGGACCTTAGAGTGGGAAGGCCAATTTCTAAGGGAATGACAGCATCAATTCCGTAGGCTAGGGAGAAAGGAGTCGCCGAAGTGGAGCGCCTCAGAGTTGTTCTATAGGCCCACTGGACGTTCAGAAGCTCTTCTACCCATCTTCCCTTAGCTCTGTCGAGTCGCTTCTTCAGTCCGTCGAGCACCACCTTCTTAGAAACTTCTGCCTGGCTATTGCTTTGTGGGTATGCCGGGGTGGAGTAATGGTTGCGGATGCCGAGCGCTTGGCAGAAGCTCCTGAAGAGGTTCGAGTCGAACTGAGTCCCATTGTCCGAGACCAAAGCTCTAGGGATTCCGAACCTCGTGATAATGTTTCTCCACACAAAGTTCTTGGAATTCTGCTCTGTGATGGAAGACAATGGCTCCGCCTCGATCCATTTAGTGAAGTAGTCGGTGGCTACGATTAGCCACCTCCTATTCCCTAGAGTTCGGTGAAGTGGTCCCACGATGTCAAGTCCCCATTCGGCGAATGGCCATGGGCTGGAGAGCGGACTGAGATCTTGCGCTGGTTGATAGAGAGAGTGGGAGAATTTCTGACACTTTTCGCACTTTCTGGCGTATACCTGCGCGTCCTTCTGCATATATGGCCACCAGTAGCCCTGTCTGATGGCTCAGTATGCTAAAGACCTCCCTCCAATGTGGCTCCCGCAGATCCCTTCATGTATTTTAAAGAGGAAATTTTCGACCTTGCTCGGGTGAACACACTGGAGGTACGGCCCTGTGAATGACTTCCTATAGAGCTTGCCTTCTGGAGACAACCAGAACCGGGCTGCTTTGAGCCTGGTTCGGTGAGCTTCACTTCTGTCTTCAGGGAGCTTGTCGTCCTTCAGGTAGGTTATGATGGGGTCCATCCAGCTCGGGCCGAGATCAAGGCTGAGTACTTCCCGAGGTGGATGGAAGTCTATGCTGGGCACGGCCAACGATCTCACTTCAATGTTTCTTTTCTTTCCTGCTTCGACAGTAGAGGCCAAATTAGCATGGGCGTCGGAGTGGGAATTTGACTCTCTGCCTATCTGTCTGATTTCGGCCGTCTGGAACTGGGAGAGCATCTTCTTCGCAAGGGCTAGATAAGCGGTCATCCTATCGTCGCGAGCTTGGTAGTCCCCAGTTAGCTGGTTTGCCACCAGCTGTGAATCGCTGAAGACCACTAGCTGCTGAGCTCCTAGGATTTAGGCGCTGTCTAGTCCTGTTATCAGAGCTTCGTACTCAGCTTCGTTGTTTGACGCCTTGAAATCCATGGTCAAAACTTGCTCGATGACCAACCCCTTTGGAGACTGAAGGACAACTCCTGCACCAGCCCTTCTTGAAGTGGAGGATCCGTCGACGAAGACTCTCCAAACTTGGGAGAAGGTTTGGCTTCGTGGCTGCTCATTAGAGCCCGTGGGCGCCTCCTGCCCCATGCCCCCCAGTTCGGTGCCGAGCTGGGTTGGTGGCAAACTCGGAGAAAATTCCACGAGAAAGTCAGCCAACACTTGGGCCTTGATCGCCGTCCTAGGCTAATACTGGATGTCATACTGCCCTAGTTCGACAGCCCATCTAGAGATTCTTCCTGAAAAGTCAGCTTTTTTTAAAATAGATTTAAGTGGATATTCTGTAACAACCACTATAGTGTGAGTTTGGAAGTAGTGTGAGAGCTTGCGCGAGGCGCTGACGAGTATCAGCGTGAGCTTCTCTAAGGGTAGGTATCTGGTCTCGGCATCGATGAGGGTTTTGCTCATATAGTAACTGGCTTTTGAAGCTTGTCCTCTTCTCTGAGGAGGACCGAGCTCACCGCATGATCTGAGATCGCTAAGTATAAGTACAAAACCTCCCCGGGTGTCGGAGTTGAGAGCAGAGGGGGTGAAGAGAGATAGGCCTTGAGTTCCTGCAAGGCCTGGTCACATTCCGGAGTCCATTGAAATTTTAATTTTTTCCTAAGAAGCTGAAAGAAAGGCCGACACTTATCTAAAGATCTGCTAATGAAGCGATTCAATGCGGCTGCCATGAGAGTGAGCTTCTGGACCTCCTTCGCAGAAATGGGACTCTGTACTCTGAGGATAACCGAGATCTAGTCTAGATTCGCCTCGATCCCCCTGCGCGTTACCAAACTCCCCAGGAACTTGCCGGAACCGACACCAAACGCGCACTTAGAAGCATTGAGCCTGAGCTGAAACTTCTTCAAAATATCGAAGACCTGAGCTAAATCTTCCAAATGGTTCTGCGCCTGTTTGGACTTGACGAACATATCATCAATGTAGACTTCAACGGTCTTGCCAAGCTGAGCCTGAAACATCCTAGTGACGAGTCGCTGGTAGTGGCCCCTGCATTCTTCAATCCGAACGGCAATACCTTGTAACAGTAAGTGCCTCTGGGTATTATGAAGGTTGTCTTCTCTTCGTCCGGCCCATACATTGGTATCTGATGATAATCGCGATATGCGTCAAGGAAGCTCATTCTGTCATGTCCAGCGGTGGCATCGATCATCTGGTCGATTTTTGGGAGAGAGAAGCTGTCCTTGGGGCAGGCTTTATTGAGGTCAGTAAAGTCGACACACACTTTCCACTTGCCAGTTTTCTTCTTGACAACCACCGTATTGGCTAACCAGGAAGGGTACTGGACTTCTCTGATCACCCTGGCTTCTAGCAGCTTTTCTACCTCCTCGATCACGGCCTCGGTCTACGGCACCCCAGTCCGGTGAGCCTTCTGCATCACTGGCTTGTGGTTAGGGTCCACCCTAAGCCTGTGGCACATGACCTCGGGGTCAATGCCCGACATCTCCTGGGGCGTCCAAGCGAAGACCTCTTTGTTCCGCACTAAGAACTGGACCAATTCTGACTTTTCTGGCTCTGCAAGCTGGTTTCTGAGCAGGAAGAACCGTTCCGGATCACTTGGGTCGATCCTGATTTCGATCAGGTCCTCCACGCTTTTCGTCTCTGGGTCCTGGCCGACCTCGTCCAGCTTCTTCTCCATCTCGGCCATGTTGACCTGCTTGGGCTCCCGTTCCCCTGACACCACGGCCATTAGACACTGCCTAGCCGTTAGCTGGTCCCCCCTGGACTGTAATAATCTCCACTTTGCCATTCCTATCTTCCAGTGGAAATTTCAGTTTCTGGTGGTGAGTAGAGGGGACCGCTTCCATGCTGTGGAGCCAAGTCCTGCCCATTACGGCGTTGTAAGGTGAAGGTGCGTCAACCACCAGGAAGTCTGTCATCACAGATGCTCCACCGACCTTGACTCTGAAGGTTACCTTTCCATTGGGGTACACTGGCTTGGCACTGAAGCCTATGAGGGGAGTCCGAGCTTCCTGCAAATCTCTCTCCGTCAGGCCCATCCTCTTGAAGCAATCGAAGTAGAGAACCTCGGATGAACTGCCGGGGTCGACGAGGATCCTTTGGACAGTGCAATCTTTCAGTTTCAGAGTGACAATGAGCGGGTCATTATGAGGGAGCTGGACCCCTTCCAAGTTTGCGTCCGAGAACCAGATCTTGGGCGGCTCTCTCCGAGCCCTCTTGGGAGCTGAGCCGAGTTCGGCCGTCATCACCTGCCCACTATGGGAGGCTCGCCTAGACTCCGCACGAATTCGGTTGCTCCCCTTGGGCGGGGGAGCTAAATGGATGACGCTTATGAGCTTCTCAGACCCATCACTGTCCTGGCTTCTCTCATCTCGGCGCGGGGCCCGATTGTCATCACTACCGCCCATCTTGACGTATTCCCGCAGGGCCCAGTTGTCATCACTATCGCCCATCTTGACGTATTCCCGCAGGTGTCCGTCTTGGGCAAGCTTCTCCAAGTGCGACCTAAGTATCCTGCACTCCTCGATCTTATGCCCGCTCTGCTTGTGATATGCATAAAATCGGCTCTGATCTCGTGAGGATGGGTCTCCTCTCATGGGCTGAGGCCAGTTGAAGAACGGCTTAGATTTGATCTTGTTCATGATCTTGTGAATGGGCCCCTTAAAGATAGTGTGGACTGCTCGGTACGGGTCGGCGGACAACCTAGGCTTCTTGCTTCCCCCCGAGATGAATGTCGGAGCCTTCGCCGAACTGGCCGGAGTCCAGTGTCTGGGTTCCTCTCTTCGAGACGACCCCTTATCCTTCTTCGAGGGCTTGCCATCTCGGTCTCCCTGCACGATCCCGAAGTTTTCCCGAGCTCGGATCTGGTCGTACTCTTGGGCGATATAGCGGTTGACTATGGACATCAGCGCCGCTATGGAGGACACAGGGTTCCTGGCCAGATCCTTACGAAGATCACTGTCCGGCAGCAGGGCGTTCTGGAAAGCGAAGATTGCCACTTTGTCCTTTGAGTTCTCGATCTGGATATAGACCGTCCAGAACCGCTTGGCGAAGCGGGTGATGTTCTCCTCTAGCTTCATCTTCAGCGCCATAATATCTGCGTCCGTCTTCGGCATGATCCTGTAAGCCTGAAATTTCTTCATGAAGGACTGTTAGTTGCTGCCAACTCAAAATAGACCCCTCTGGAAGCGCACAGAACCACTTCAAGGAGAGGTCGCCCAAACTGGAGGAAAAGACTCGACAGTTCAGGTGACCCTCGTCCCCCCAAACGGACATTCTCTAGGAGAAGTGTCGCAGGTGAGCAGCTGGATTCGAAGTTTCGTCATAAGTGACGAACCTCGGGATGGTGAACTTCCTTGGAAGGGGATAGCTCTTGATGTCGCAAGAGAAGGGGGACGTGCCGAGATAGATAGACTCGCAGGCATCCCCTTGGTCTCGGGTGAGACCGGCCACCTCCAGGTTGCGCTGGACTGTCCGCCTGATGCGCTCGTCGAGCCATTCCTGATTGTCGTACCTGTCCTCAGGAATGGTTTCCAACACTCCCCTCGAATGGTTACGGCTGGTGCTCGAGCCTTCATCACGAGCTCGGTCACGCCTCTTCTCGTTCAAGTGAAACCTCAAATCTTTCTCGGGGAGAGCAGTGCGTCTGCCACGAGACACCCTTCCCTCGTCTTGTCGATGTGACTGTTGCTGCCTGGTCGAGCCTGTCGCTCTCTCTAGCTGCTGCTGGAGCTGGCAGATCAGAGCATCTTTTTCTTTGATGGTGGCATTTTGCGCTTGAATTTCCTCAAGGGTGGAGTCAAAGTCATCGTTGGGGTTGTAATCTTCATCATCGTCGTCCTCCAGATGATCAGAGGGAGCTGGCCGATCCACCACTGGAGACTTGCTTCGTTGGACCCGACCCAGCGTGAGACCTTCTCTATACTGTTGTCGAGAGTCTCCCCGTCGAAGAGACGCCGTCACTCCCCTCGAATGCGACTCTGAGCGAAGGTTATGTTCTTGAACGTCGACTTGGACGAAATCACGCTCATCGTAGTCTTCTGCAACAACTTTCTTCTCAGACCTCTTCTTGGCAGGAAGGATGTCAGAAGATGGTCCTACACGTTGTGTCTTGGATGTTTCTCCGCCTTTCGCAACTCTCCTAGTCATGGTGTTAGGGAGGACTCTGCAAATCGATTCCCACAGACGGCGCGAATTATAGGTGCTAAAAATATCAACTCACAAGATGTAGGGGAGCCTTAGAGGACTTATCCAAGTGACCAGAGAGAGAGCTGAGCCCTTCAGGTACCTAAAAGGGGAGAAGAAGAGGTCAGAGGACCCAGGCTGTGGGCAGCACAGGGCTCTCCGATGCCTAAGTTAGTGCAGAGAAGCTGATCGGAGAAGAGAGGGTTGTGTATGGTTGCATGCATGTAGATGTGCGTACCTCACTTTTGGGGACGAATCCCCTTTTATGGGAGAGTTCTTGGATATTTGTTAATGGGTCTCCTGATTTGACTACTAGGGACAGATTAGCCAATAAAGCAATTGATGAGGATCCAATATAGCCCACATCGCATTAAATGAGGATCCGATCAGCCCATGCTGCATTAAATGACCCTTTCTAGGGCCTGTTCTGATATGGCCGCAGCCATTGGATATGACTCCGTTAGAGATTCGGCGAGGATGGACGGCATGGATGGTGTGTCTGTCCCATCAGCACGTGCCTTCGCCCTGCCACGTGTCCAGATGCCGGACGTGGCAGTTTATGCCCGTTTCGGGCAATTGCTCCCACCTCAGCTGTAGCTGAGACGCACATCGCTTTCAATGGGGAGTATAGCCGAGGTGGTGTTCGTCAGGGTTGGTCTCGGCAAGTGTTCCGAGGTTCGTGCCGAGACACATGTGTCCACAACACGTACAGGCTGGCATTATTGCTAATCTTGTGCATTTAGGAGCCGTCCCACACAGAAAGGATTATTATTTTTTGGTCTTTAATTTTATAAGCTCATTCTTAATCCTAAATCACATACCCAGATTTGAATGTACTAAAAGGCATATGTAGACCCTTTTTTTTTATTTGGGTGAATCTATAACAATTGTAAATGGACTAGTAGGGACCTCGACACAGGTGGGACTGGATCCAGCCTTGCCTATTGACAACCTTAATTATAGAGCACGACATGATACATAAGTAGGCCTGTGAATGGGTTGGATCCAGCTAAATCTACTTGGGCACTCTGAATCCAAAAGGATTGAAGGGCCTACATCCAAGACGCAGTGTCATGTTTAAGTATGGACGAACTGTTCATAGCTTAAAAAGTACAATCTAGCTTGTGGGGTCACCTAAACGCATGATTATCATAAGGACATGGCTATTTGAAAACTCTCTCTCTCTCCCCTATGTGCAAATAATAACAATAATAATAATAATAATAATAATAAATGGAAAGCAATCCTACCATGTTGGGTTGCAAACGGAACGGTTCTGGGTCGGAACCATACAGGACCCGGACTTGGACCCGTTTCGAAATAACGATTTTAGTTCTGGATCTGACATTCGGGGAGTGGTGGGGTTGTGCTTGTATGTATCCCATTCAGATTGATTATTGGAGGCGGCTCACAATAGTTGTGGTCATCTAAGCCATTTTCATATAAGCACACCAGAAGGTAGGGGTGTAACGGTTCAATTAACCGTTTGTTTTGGAAAAACCGTTAATCGTACCGTATTATACGATTTTCAAGTTTTAAAAACTGTAACCGTAATCGTACCTTAAAACCCGTTAAAAACCGAACCGTAATTAACCATACTAGATAGTTCAATTACGGTTAATTGTCACTTAAAAAATATATATCTTTGCCTTATGACTCTGTATGCAGAACAACACAATCATTTTTCATATACCAAACAAAACAACACTATCATTTTTCACAAAAATAAGCACAACTAAAAGTCTAAAATGATACTAGAAAATATTTATCATGCAATACATTTAGGTCCTTTAGTTTTTTTTTATTAGCGTAACGGTTTGGTTAACCGTGTGTTTTTGGAAAACGGTTAATCGAATCATATTTTACAACTTAGTTTGGTTAATAACCGTGAGTAGAGACTGAAAACCGTAACTGAACTATGAAGCACGGTTTTTCGATTTTAATAACCGTAACCGAACCGTGAAACACGGTCATTAACCGTCGGTTCGGTTAGATAGATTTTCGATTTTCTTTTACACCCTATCAGAAAGTATATATATATATATATATATATATATATATTAAACTCTATGTACTACCAAAATCCAATAAGCCTAAGAGCCGCGGTTGCAATTTAGGCCCAAAAGAGATCCAGGCCTTAAATTGGGACTATGTAAGCCTATTAACTGGCCCATTGGATGGTCCAAATACTAAATCATCAAACTTAGATTTAGATGTTTTTGGGCCAAACCTGAGTCCACTAATAGCATTAGGTATATCCACAAATGCTTAGCGTGCATATTAAAGGAAGTAGGATGTGAAGTCATGTTGGAAAACGTAAATGTGTTTTCAAGCTTATAATAAGAACCCAGATCGTCTGCAGATTTTCCGCATAGTGAATGTTAGGAAACCAATCAATATCCGACACGTCACCGTGAAAATGCATGCCATGCACGTGGGCAGTGGTGCCTGCCCACGATGACATGGCATACCCTCATTGGTCCACTCCGTGAGGAAAATCCTCACTGAATCCTGATTCTTATGATAAATAGCTAGATGCCTTCTTGTACTAAAGAATCATGCAGTGCAACTTCTTTTATGATCTAAACAAAAAGGATAAGAAATCTTCCGAATGTGGTTTTTTTTTTTTTTTTTTTTTTTGCCAAAACTGAGTCCACTAACAACCCTATATAAATGTGCTGTGTGTTAATTAGAAGAAGTAGGATGTGAAGTCACATTCAAAATAGTAAATGTGTTTTCGAGCTTATGATAAGAGCCCGGATCATCTGAGAATTTCTCCCAGGATGATTGTGAGAAAATCGATCAGGATCCACCACGTCACCGTGGAAATGCATGCCACGCAAGTAGGCAATGGTGCATGCAGCATCCAACGGTGACATTGCCGACCCTCATTGGTCCACTCATGACCAACATAAGGAAAATGCTTACTATTTCTAATGCTTAGATACCTTCTTGTACTAAAGAACCGTACATTACAACTTCTCTTATTGAACTTTAAAGGGCAACTAGTTTTTTTTTTTGTACCCGTGCAACTTCTTTTATGATTTAAACGAAGAGGACAAGAAATAAAAAATAAAAATAAAAAAACGTCATCTAATTCTTTCTGTTATCATTTGCTTTTTTTCTTCTTCTTTTTCCTCTACTAACAAAATGTAAAGGACGCTCAACAAAGGTCTATAAATTTATATCTACGTACCAAAGTACGTAGAGCATACTCATATCATTGTACCAATACCAATGTAGAGCATACTCATATCATCAAAGCCCCATTTATATATCAATATCCATACACAGAGGGATCTTATTAAGAGGGTGATCTTTGTCTTACTTTTTGAAAGTATAGAGTGATTTATTGGGCATGAGGAAAATAAAGGCATGCAAAGGAGATGGGAAGGGTATGATATTGATTAGCTACGGCTTGGCCAAATATCACTTTCATTACAAAAGCTAACCATTACTTTTGGGGACATTATTTGGAGAGATTATGATTGCATTAGAGTCAATTTATGTTGATGTTCTTGGGATTGGTGTTTGTGAGGGTTTATATCGATTATAGGTGGGCTGCATTGAAAGCCAGATACTTAAGTTCGACTTTCTGATTCATTTCTAATTAAAGTCTATGGTCATTGCAACTCTTGAAAGTAGCTTGTCACTCAAGCCAGCTTCGCCTCATTTATTGGTATCTTTCTCTTTGTCAAAAATGTCATTCAAACACTCTACATGTTAGTAGAATGGTTGTTTTCAATGGTCTATTTACATCTCTAGGCGATTTCGAATGACTTTCATTTGATTGATTTATTTATTTTATGAGTTACCTAACTGTTTTCTTTTGACATTTTTCTTCTAAGACCCAGCATTTGGAGGGGCAAAATAAAAAATCTAAAATAACTCTAGCCCTTGTCATTTATTTATTTGCCATGGATAAGAGTGAACCTAATATAAGGGCCTGTGTTTCTATTTTTATAATTCCTTATGAAAATTTATCGTTTTGAAAATTTCAGACATTGATAGTATACTTATTCCCTTGACAATTGCAAATGCTTTTAGATTTTTTCTTTGAAAGTCATAAATATCCTTTCAAGGATTTTGAATTGTAACCTCAGCATTAAAAAAAATTTGGCCATGGGGATTTGTAAACTTTATGTGGGGGACAACATTTACAGAATTTGCGAATTCTCATGCAAGAACTCCTCTGAATTCTTAAAAAAGAATCGGACCTAAGTTGTATCGAATGATTCTAGCCCTTACTTTCATGGATAACTTTTATTTGTTTTTCCTTCCATTCGGTCGTGGTATACTGGTATAGTACTTGATCGGTTGATAACCACCCCCAATCGATCCGTGGGCTGCTGTGTGAGATGAGACACCCTTACCACGTGTCTCATGTCTCTTATTTTATTAAAGGGTGCTCATGGGCCAAGCTGGTATGGGGTGAGGCATAGGCTTGACTTGCCTTTAGAAACACAAGCCTGACAAATGTCAAGCCCAATCTCCTGCTTGTCAAGCCGGAGCTCCTAGGCCTAGCCCAAGCCAAGCCTACCTTACACATGTCAAGCCCGAGCTCCTGCATTTAGTCAATCTGGCTAGACTGGACTTTCTAATCACTCTTTTGGGGTTTCTAATCACTTGATTGGGCACATCAATCACTAAACTAGGTGTATTATTTAATGGGCAAGGCCAAACCATGCTTCGAGCTTTCTATCACTTGATCCAAGCCCAATCAATGTATTAAATAGGCCAAGATTTTGATCCGGGCCTGCCCAAAGTGGGCTAGGACCAATAGGGCGCGGGCTAGCTCATGAGCACCACTAACTTCATGGATCACTTTGTCCCTATAAATCCTTGACCCACTTTGATGTCTAAACCTTGATTAATCTTTTATGATTATTTTCACACCTTGCCATCGATGAAATGTCACATTAGAAAAATGAATGCACAAGATGTAGAGGGCGGGCATGTTTGCACTTGGAGGAACAACAAGTAGAGAAAGACTATGACTGGAAACGGTTTTTGCACGATTGGGTTGCATCAAAGTCACGTCTAACAAACAAATCACTAACACGCCCTAACAACTTGGCTTCAAGCTTTAAATACCATCCTAATATGTAATCCAAAGAATGTCCACTATCTCTTTAAATTTACTTATAAATATGTAAAGTAATTATAAATAGAATTATGGATGAGAGCGGAAGACGAAAACAAAAACCCAAATCTACCTTAAACTCGACTGGGTCAAAATCAAGAAATACTTTCCCACCCCAAATTCAAGGAATCATCACTTGACCTGGTCTGTTGAGTTTGATGTGTTGAGATAAGATAGGGATCCTTAATAGATCAGATTTTATCCCACGTAGTTAGACTCATAAAATGATTAAGGGGACATGGGTCTCTAATTAGCAGGCAAGTTGCTAGTAAATGTGACTGACCATTTTAGCACAAAGGTTAGTTTTTAGGGAGACCTTAGAAACCCTTTAACCCCTCTATAATATGCATGCTTCCAAGTGGATCCCACGTCCTACTCTAGTACCATGCTTGGGGATCCCTACATCATTTAATTCTGTGGGGGAAAAGTACATAAAAAAGCACTTCTGCTCTTGGGTACTTCACTAATCTTATTGGAACCACATGGGGTTGACCAAGTGTTCAGGACCACGGTCCTCTCTCTTCCGGAGTTTGAGATCCTGATATTTTTCCGTGGTTCCTACCTCTTCAGGAACTAAATGTTGAGTCTACTAGTACAACCACATGGGGGCCACAGGGGTTTTACCCGGCTTTTCTCTGGGTCCGGAGGGATTAGTCTAGCCCAAGGGTTGGGAACACTCTATTAGCAAAATAAATAAATAAATAAATAAATAACCTAATCTTATTAAAAAATATCCTTCTCAATGAATTGAAGATCAACCTACTACAAACCACCTAAATGCATCCGCTGATCTAGAAATATTAATTTCTAGAGATAGACTGTTTACTGGTCTCTTTAGTCTACTACCTAATTTTCTTTAGAGGAATTAATGATATACTCTGATTGAGATTGGTGGTCTGTACAAGTGGCGTACATGCAGATGGAACTAAAACAGCTATATAACAGATGTGCAACTTGAATTTCAACCCATCTGTACAATCCTAGCCGTCTGTTTGGTCAGACAGTGAACTAATTTTCCTTTCAACTACATTCGTTAGTTGGGTGGCCATCACTGTAGTAGGTAGTGATATTGATCACTGTATTTGATCACTGAGTCTCGGACTCACGGGCATTAATAGTTTTGTGAGGCTCCTGGTCCACTAAAGAAAAACCTCACCATTCTAAACCTATTGTGTAGGACCTTGCCAAAGTTAACTTTAATTATTATGTGTTAAAATTGCTGATTTTCACCAGTTGAATTTTAGTTTTGACCTAGCTTGCAAACTGAAAACAAACTATCTTAGAGGATCTATCATTAACATCACAAAAATGTGCCCCAAGTCTTTAAGAAAAATATCTAATTAGGAATGACAGATATCTATTTCTAATTTTATTACATGTACCTTTGTTTTTTTTTTTTTTTTTTTTTAACTTCTATATTTTGGGAAAGAAACTGCAAAATCATTTTCTTTTTCTAATTTTGGTACCTATTCTTAAATGTATAAAGAATACTTTTTTCTTCTACTTTTGCAACTTTACCTGAAATTATTATTAATTTGCCAATCCCTTTGCAGCCCAAGTGGTGAGAGATCTCCCTATAAACATATACAAATAGGGATCGATCACGAAGGTTACGTTTAGCAACAGTCCATGCTAGGAGGAGGAATCCTCTGTTTAGAGGATTCTCCCATCTCCAAAGAATTAACAGCTCCTCAGGTAGGATTCGTGAAAATAGTTCCAGCTTTGGATAGAGGGTGGATTCCTACCATTTGCAGAATGTTCGATCCAATGGATGTTTTTACAAATATCTCAAGATATAGTAAGCATCAATGGTTGAAATTTGGTCACCTTACCATGTTTGACCTTTCCGAACTAATGAATGGTTCCGATCTTGATTTTGGACCCCACATAAACCATAAAATTTGGAAAAAAAGACATTTTTTATTCCTGTTTTCAATAATAATATAAATTGTTAGGACGTTTTGGCACATATCTCAAGATATAAGAGGGGTCAACGGCTGAAATTTGGTCACCTTGCTGTGTTCGACCTTTCAGAACTAATGACTAGTTCCGATCTTGATTGTGGATCCCACATAAACATAAAAATTTGGAAAAACATACTGTTTTGATTCTCGTTTTCAATAATAGTGTAAACGGTCAGACGTTTTGGCAGAGGAATCAACGGATGAAATTTGATGAGGAGATCGTTTTGGAGTTGTTAAAGGTGACTAACGGTTTGGATAGTGATAATGGGACCCAAAAGGTACATTCCCAAAACCAAAGTTTATTAATTCCACATTACAGCCCTCTGTAAAATTTTTGTAGCTCCGCCTTTCCTCTATTCCATAGATTATGCACGTCCGAGGGGGAGGAGTCCGACTTGCAAAATAATCAGTAGAGCAGATTATTTATGTCTGTCCTCTTCAAATCCGCACCCAGCCAAACGTGGGAAATCCACCATCACACGGAAAAGCAGGGATGAATCCTCTACAATGACCGTTGCCAAACGTGCCCTTAAGTTTTTTTTATAGGGACTTAGTTAGCGTGAGTATGTGAGTGTGCAAGTATGTTTTAGAGCAAAACAATGTATTAATTTTCTATTTTTCATTAAATCTTACATTATGTTATTTTTATTTTCTAATTAGATTTTATTAAATTCATATCAATACTGCTATGGTAATCTTACTCTATTTTTTATGCATTATATATATATATATATATATATATATATGGGAAGCGCTACACATTGCCTGAGCAATTTTTAAGAGAAAACGCCCCTCCTAGTTGAGCTCAGTGGGATACATGATGATAATAGAAGTCCATTGGATACAAAGATCCATATGAGGCCTACCTATATTCAAAATCTTCACTCCATAAGATCATCCCAACCTTTTGATCCATGTTGCTATAAGATTTAATGGTTTTAGAGCTATCATTTAATCTTGATTTTAATCCAACAGTAAGGAAAAGTTGGATGAGTGTCAAACTTGGGTGTGCGTGATACATAAATTCGACTGATTTTTTAATGGAATGCCTTCCGTGTGATATCCCAAGGGCATATTTGTTTCATGTAATTGAATACCTGAAATGGTTTTTTATTTATTTATTAAGTAGTTAAAAATGAAGAACCAAAGGTGTATATTTAAAAACGACTGTCAAATAACTTCACTTTAATGGAAATTGAATTAAAGGAAGATGGAAAATGGATACCTAGTCATCACACAAGTAATTCAATATCTAATAATGGTTCACGGCTACATCTCAACCTTATATCCTCATAAGAATTCACCCTTCATCTCTTCAATGAACTTTTCGTGGAGCTCAATTCATCCTGAATTCCTCTGTATTTTATGCAAACAGACAACGCTACTAAACTTGATATGTAAGCACCACTGATATTGGAATCACAGGCTGCAACATCATTCATGATCAGTATAGCCTACCATTGTTCGCCAATTCATCCTAGAAGTGTTGGTGCACTCAACAGTACAATGTCGTGTTACACATTAAAATCCTGCTGAGTGGCCGGCCCGGTTTCTTAATTAATGGGGTCGATGTACCTAAGTAAACAGTACTGGGGCCCACATCTATCATAGTAGATTTTGTGAATTAAGATGGCCAACATATGATTTAGATGTGGGGTCACTGATCAATTGGATAGAACTTGGGACCTGTTTGTTTGAAGGACCTGTGAGGATTCTTGTTGGAGGAGACTTAATTTATCAAATGATATCCTTTAACTGAGATTTACAAATGCTCAAGTACCCAATATTTTAAAAGCTGAAATTTGGAGAATTCTATCGGCTTGAGAAGATTGAAACTCTGAAATCTCACAAATCAAATAAAAAATCCAAGATATGGGAAGACAACAAACTGACATTGCTAACAAAACTTCCTAATAATATATGGAATTCCTCAAACAAGTTATTCCTTACATGAAGATCTAATCTTGATCACCATTTCTATAACATAGGGTGGTGCTTTACCACTAATCATAAGGGATATTGATCTGCTCTAATTTAAGATGAAATGAACATTAATGGTATTGTATACAAATAGGTTGCCTTGGTCATTTGGAACTGGATTCTTAGTTCAGCAGGAGCCATAGCTGGAACTCCTCCCTCCAAGATCTGGTGTGCACTCCCTCAAAACTGTGACAAGTTGGCTCGCAAGGGGCTGTTGCGATCTTCTTCACCACTACTTTTGCTATCTGGAAAAGTCAAAATAATGTAATTTTTTACTACTCCAGAGTCTCTCAGACGAAGGTCAGCTCTTACCTGACTAAACTTATTTCCATATCTCTCAGGCAGATCACTAAACCTTTTTTTAGTAGAACTCTACAGAATTTTTGCCATTCTTTGCTCATTCTTGTTTGTTTATTTTCCTTCCCTTAATGTAATGGCCTTGGGTAGTTTCCTCTTTTTGGGGCTTCCAGCCTTTTCCTTTTCCTTTTCCTTTCCCCTTCCCCTTCCCCTTTCTCCTTTTAATACAATTTCCCCTTTAGCCAAAAAAGTATACAAATAGAAATTTGTATTATCGCTAATTTTGTGAAAAGCTTTTTTATATTAGCTTCAAATCATCATCATCATCTCCTTATATCAACTATATATGTTGCATAAGTTACATGAATTTTGTTTCACCATTTCAGGATGGGTTGAACTATTTTAGATCCATCCTAACTAGTTATAACATACCTTTTAAATGCTTGATTTAGAAATACATCCTTAAAAATAAAAACAAAAAATACCGTCACAAATCTTCAAGACACTAATTCGCATACATGATACAAGATCATATAAAATCCGATAAAATTGATATGTTTAAAATTCAATATAAATGCTAAAAAAAAAACCTTCAAGACATACACATTCGTGTGTGTATATATATATATATATATATATACATATAGTATATATATGTATATATATATACATATATATATATATGTATATATATATACATATATATATATATGTATATGTATATATATATATAGACACACACAAACACACTCAAATTCATCATTATTTTTCCCAAACTTTTCAATGAAAAGCATAAATACCAAATTGCACTCAAATCCAATGTTTTGGTGTAACCCCTTTTTACAGCCTAATTTATATCTGTTGCTTTGAACTGAATATCTGTACTATATATATCCAAATGTATTTTGTACTATATTTTTTGCCTATGACTATGGTCATATGTATGCATGACTTTCCTCTCTTTGGATCTTATCCCAGCAGGTGCAGAAACTTAAATCCCCATATGAGTAACTCTTTAAATGCTGCATTTATTCACCATTTGTTGTTGCAATGGGTTTCCTCACTTGTCTGAAGTCTAGATCGATATTCAAAGGAAATGGTCCCTTCATAACTACTGGGTCAGACCCTTTAAAGGATGGTAGTAATTTGCCAACAAAGTTGGCTCGATTCAGGTTCTGGCCGGTTGAATCATTTAAGAGCAACATCAATAAGTATTAACTAGGGCTATCGAGTGGCTGGAATGGGGCTGGAGGGCTGGACCTATGTGGGCTGGAGTTTGGTCCGATAAGAATTGGAGGCCCCGTGTCTGAAATTCGATCCGATATGGATGTTAGATAAGAGTAGAGAAACCAGGATCTTTATATATTGCGTACAGATCACTACGAAAGTAACTATGGATGAATATGATTAAAAGTCATATATGTTAGATCTCTCTGATTTGATCTCGGTCTTACAGCACCAAGGAGTGAGCTTCTTCTGCGAATTCTCCTTTGCTCTCCAAAAACGAGATTTCTCTCTTCTTATGAGTTGTTAACCTAGAGAGCAATAGCGCATATTTATACGCTACAATAGGGACCTTAAGAAAGAAATAAAGATAGGCTTCTTATGGAAACATGAAACCCTAATTCGATCCAAATTAGAATCCTAATTCCATAAATTACAATTCAATCTACTAGAGAACTGTAATTGCACTCCTGTCCTTATTCTTAAAATAATATTTCGAGCTTCTTATTATTAAATGCTTATTAATCTCCACACGTTAAGATTTCATATATCCATCAATTAAATAATTACTGACATCTATATTTAATCGATATCTTTCTAATTCCTTGAGACCTTACACTTAACTTATTTGATATGTCGGACACAAAGTCCACTTGCAGGGTTTGACATAATCAAAACTTAAAAACTTCATCAAGGGGATATCATCAATCCCTATTACGGAACGTGGATTCCGTCAATAAACTAATATCCACCATACACATAGCATAGTCATCCAATTCATTGATATTGTTGACCAATAAAAGATCTCACTCCTTCATAAATCAAAATGTCAAGCACTAAATGTATGTGTCTATTATTTATGTCGGGATTAAGAGTAAAAGCACTCATGATAACCATTTGGATATTAATCATCTTATATAGTTAGTATGGAGACAACAAATCCAAAAAATAGTCATGTTCAATACACACAAAGCGTACTAGCATAATGAGTCAAAACTATACCGTTTCCCGCAGCCAGGACAAGCATGCTGAAACATCATGCTATAATCGTACCGATGGTGTGTCTAAATCCATCTAGATTGTAAACAACAACTTATATTTTATAAGAACCGACAAGTAAGTCTTCCGTGTATAAGTAGAACTCTACACACCAACTTGTCTACTTTATAGAATAAAAGACACTCACATGCATAATAATTAATAATGCAACCATTTGCCCATACAAAATCTCAGTTAGATGAGAAGATAAAATATACTAAAAATGAATCACTCAAAGACAAATACATAAAGTATGCTTTTAGTATAAATTTCCAACAATGGACTCTAAACACTAGGCCGAGCCCACCCAATATGAAATAAAGGAGGCATGAGCTCGTTTATTAGAGGATCATTGAGTTCAATTAGGGCCCAAGTCCGTCTCCAAACCCTAATTGAGCATGATATATTTGGATCCTAAGCCTTGGTTTGGTATCCATGGCGGATCTGAATCCATCACCAGATACTAATCCAACATGTTCCTGTATCTTGGATCCGGACCCAACATCAAGATGAAAACAATTATTGGCACTCATATTAAGGCTTCTTTGCTATGCTCTTAGAATGAAAGAGTAGAATTTTTACGCTGGTTGCCATGCCCTGCAAGTGCAAGTAACTCAAAAAGGAATCTCAATGTTGTGGATTTCTTCTTTCCAAGATTCCGCCTTCCATGGAAAGAGATAGTGTGATATGTCTAAATTACATTCCATGGGCGTGCCCAAACAAACTCAGATGTTTATTTAGTTGAGTGAATGACGGACCCGGATCTTCTCCAAACAATTAGTTGGGTTTCAGGTGCAAACTCAGACCAATGTCTTAACCTAGATCGTAATACAAATTTCTACTAGATTCAAAAATAGATTTTATATCTTTTTCTTATTTTGGTTATCAGCATCTCAAAAGAATTGAAGATTTTCAATTTTTTTTATTTGGTAAAATAAGCTGAAACAAACTTTTTGGCCACATACAAAGTACATAACCTTATTTTAAATCACCCGTTACTATTAAAGTCGGTCTTTCATAGACTTTACTAGTGGGACTTTGATTTCGAACTTCCTTGTCTTAAATTTCTTTAACTAACCATTCCTACCAAAACTCCGAGGCATTAGTAGAGGCGGCATAAATATTTTTCAATACTCTTCTTAGGTGGAACCCACTCCTCAATACTCTCACACGGGTCTATTTGGTCGGCACACTTTTGGCAACACACACGTTTTTTTATGTCTGACTCATTGTTCCTCATGGGATTCAAACTCATGATGGATTGACTTAGATACCATATTAAGTTTCCCGTGGCCTTGGGTTCACTGGCCGGCCTGTCAAAATGTGTTTGGCAATCAACTAATTAAAGTAAAGTAAAGTGAATCCAGACAAGAAATGATAATGAATCATATCAAAAGTACATAATTTCAAAATTTCCTCCGAATTAAAAAAAAAGTAAAAAAAACAACCTCCTTTTTCCACTAAAAGACAAAAAACTCAACTTTTCTATATATATAAAAAAATAAAAAACTATACAAAACACCATCATAATACTTTATATTTCATTCTCTCTTGATTTGATACTTCATCTCACCATACTTCAATTCACCGTACATCCAAACAGGCACTCAAGGCATTAGTAGATACATAGATATAATATAAATACTTTTCAACACTCTCCCTCCTATAAACCACTCCTCAACAGCTAGGTCTACTTAGACCTCATAATTTAAATAATGACGAACCACAAATCTGGAACAAGTGCTGTACCAGTATCTGACCATTGTTATTGTTTTTCCTTCACAAGATCCAAAGGATCTCTGCATTGCATCTGTAAAACCGTATATTTAAGAAGATCTGAAACATGTTTGTGTCATGGGCATTAAACTCAGAGAAAGTCCACTTGGACAGAATGGGGGGACCGAATTCTGGCCCGGTCCCCCTCTGGCCCGGTCACCCTACTTCAATTCAGTGTACATCTAAACAGGCACTCGAGGCATTAGTAGAGACATAGATATATAACATAAATACTTTTCAACACTCTGCCTCCTATAAACCACTCCTCAACACCTAGGTCTACTTAGACCTCATAATTTAAATAATGAAAGAACCACAAATCTGGAACAAGTGCTGTCCCAGTATCTGACCATTGTTATTGTTTTTCCTTCACAAGATCCAAACAATTGTGTTTAACGGCGGTTCTCAGGGGACCGGGCCAGAATTCGGTCCCCCCATTCTGTCCACATAGCACCGCTGTTAAACTCAATCGTTTGTATGATTGTACTGCTTTCCTTGTTGGAAGCTATATGGACCCTATTACTTTGTGGAATGTACTACTCCTTCCGGCAATTTATGTGGCGTTTTGGCAGGAAAATGGATCCCTGTTGATATCAATCCCTGTTTGGTCCAAACAAGGCAATCCGAAGGTACCACATCCTTGTTCTCTCTCTAATGTGGCACCCATGATTAGTCCAAACAGGGGATTTGGATCCTACAGGGAAACCCTATTTGGACCAATCGGGGGTGCCACATGGGGAGATGAATATTTTTTATTCATTGGAGGAGATGGGATTTTACATCTCCTCCATGTGTGACCCTGAAAAGGTCCAAACAGGGTATCCATGATGTTAGGTTCCTTTTGCCAGGGATATAAGTTGAGCATTCTCCAGTCATGTTAAGATCTTCCATCTCTCGAGTACTGGGACTCCCAAGAACTATAAAAAAGAAATAGACAATGGAAGGCTTGCAACCAATATTAATTAGTAGATATCTTTCCATCTAGATATACCCATCAAACCAATTTGTAAATTAAGTGGGTTATAAAAAGATCGGAATTTATCCAATAGTGGACACTACACAATAACACTGTAATCTAAGTCTCTCCACAGCTCTCTCAACATAGTTGTAGTTAACACTCGCCCCTAAATTTGATGACATGCAGTAATTAAAGGTTAGAAGGATCTTAATAGAACCCATGTTCATATCACATCTTTGTTATCTCTCTTATCCTTTTATTGGCATGCATGATGCATCAAAATGGGCCCAAAAAGATCTCTGAGAGGTTGGAACAAAAGTGGGTTATGTGCATGATAATTTGTAGTTATAGGCTCATTAGAATTTATTTTTGAAGTTTGATTTTAAACTGTGTTGGGCTGGGCATAGGCAAGGCCAGTAGTGGGTGCAACTTGGTTTGGGTCAGACCCTGCTCACCTCAAACCTACCACCAATGAGCTCAACTTGGTCCTGATATGATGAAGCCATGAAAATTAAAATTCTGCATTTGAAAACTAGCACATATTCTCCGACCCCCAAAACAAAAAGAAGGAATGGAACATATTCTGGGCTGTTATAAGCATGGACCCAACCTGGGACAGCCTGTTGATGCCCTTCTTTTTATTGGCGATTTGTTCATCTAACATTGATGGTTATTTTTTACCAAAAACATTGATGGTTAATTTTTTTTTTTCATGCATTCCAGGTGGTCAGATTCTAACGTGCAATTTATACAAATCTTTGGTTACTCTTATCTCTGCTGCTGATTTCCAAGGAAAGGTAGGGAGGGCCAGTAATGGGTCTTGGGCTGCCGAATTCAGCCCATAGTTTTGCACTTTTTATTCATATTTGTCATGCATTTAGGTAGGGGTGTTCATGGGCCAATCAGGCCGGCTGAGGCATATTTAGACCTGACCCGACCTTAGAAACACAGGCTCCTATCCGGATCAAGCCCAACAGAGGCCATAAATGAGAGGTCTAAGCCCTCTCATTTAGTCAATCTGGCCGAGCCAGCCAAGTCAAACTGGGATTTATATCATTTGCAAAAGATTTCTAGAAATTGTTTGGACAAATTATCACTAAATTACAAGCACTTCTTATTTAGGAGTCAGGACAGGCCATTCTATGCTTTGGGATTTCTGAGCCAGGCCCAAAATTAAATGGGCCCAAAGGGGGCTGAGCCTGGATCAGTCTGGAGAACTCCGACTTTTAGGCTTGTGGACAGGGCACCTGGGGCCGTGCCTAATTTTACAACTCAAAATCTCAATACGTAAACAATCCAAGTCTGATATGGTCCCAACTACAGGCCCTTCCAGGCCTAACAATATTTAACATTGATCGGAAATAGCTGGGCCCAATCTCTGCCGCTCATGGGCTGGATCCAGGGTAGAATAATGTTCCTCATAATTAAACATTACGGGCAAGAACAAGGTTCGGCCAATTAACTCAGACCTGACCATGGCTAGCACTGAAGGTCTGGCTCTCTGGATGGTGCAGTCACTCGGATTCAGGTCTCGGCCTTATGGAATACACAGTTCCAGACACTTTGGTGTCTGGGTACAGTACAAACACCTAACTGCATCTGTAGGGATGGAAAGGGATCAGATTTGGTATGCATCAAGGTGAATCCATATCAGATTTTTATCATATGATAAAAGTTCCTCTCCAAGCTTGCCCTGACAGGCATGGATTAGAGTGATGTTTCTTTAATTAATGAGTGTAAAATAGTCAATAGTATGAACAAAAAGGAGTTGCCAAAACACCCTAAATCATATCCTTTCAGAATTTGGCCAATTACAGGTCTTATGCTCTATTAGCTAGGTTTGCCCTAGGGATGTAAACAGGGAAGATTTGGGTCAGGTCCTCGTGGACTCGAACCCGATTTAGTTCATATTCCTGGTCCTGGGCACAACTCTGATGGGTATGACTGGGCCTAGACCTAACTCCAGGCCCAAATCGAGAACGAAAATGTATTTAAATATTATTACACAATGTGACGTTGGTACCATGAACTAGCTAAGCTCTAACCAGCGTCCTTCTCATCCTCAGTGCCAGGGATCGACCCTTTGCATTTCCAGAGTACAGCCTTGAGTGTACTCAGGTTGAGGATGACGAGGATAGAGTGGAGGTCGGACTGAGGGATGTCCTTGGATTGATAGATTAGACTAGTTTAAGAATATGATAGTTTAAGGATAGTTTACTATCCTCTCCCATTTAAAGAAAAGAAATCGAACAAATCCCAATGTTTCCAAACATCGACCTAATTTCCAAGCTAATAAAAAAGAGGGTCTACTGACGAGACAGTTTTTTAGTTACTCCTTGAAAGTAACCATGTAATTTGGGTCATTTGACATGCTAGTTTGCGATTTCAAACACGTTTCTAGCAAAAAAAAAAAAAAAAGGAATGCCCATACTGTTTATTTGCATAGAATACATATGATAATGAACAAATGAGATCCGTGGATTATTAAAGAGGTGCTGGTGAAAGATATATATAAAATAGCGATGTACAAGAGACCTTGACCTTCAAGGATTTGCATTACTTTGACCGTTTATTTTTCATCTTCCTTGATTTAATTTCCATGAAAAGGCTATAGGGAAGTTATTTGATGGTCATATTTTGATATTCACCTTCATTTTTAACCACCTGTAGAAAGACAAATGCTTTCAAAATTGAAGAATTTAGATCTACCTTGACAGACAAAATCTCTATGGGGTTGGTATAAAAGAAATTTCTAATGCATTATATCTATAACAATTCCAATCAAAAGGGTTTTGGACAAGTTGCCTTTTGGGTGACACATTAATCATCTTGTTTATACCAAGATACATCTGGTCCCATCTCCAAAGTATCATGTTCACTTTCATTGGTCCATGATGTGCCATTTCTCTGATTATATTTATGTCTCATCCAAAAGTAAACTCAATCAAAGACACATTCCAATTTCCATGCATGTGCCTTTTATTCTTTATAGGCCGCCCTAATAATTATTTTATCATGTGCATATGATACCTTGCGTATAGACAGTGGTATGTGGAACTTCTCCAATCTTGGTGGGCCATCCCCTTATTCAAAGATCATGATCTTAAACATAGTTCACACAAGACAAAACAAAGTTGGACGATGCACCTCATGAGTAGTTTTTGTCAGTTTCTATTGTAATCTGGTGCTAGAAGGCTCCGGGCATGCAGTGCACGTTATGCTACCATTGATGCTTCATGGTCCACACCCAATCATGTACAGTTTCTGGTCCATATATGGTTGTGTCAGTAATTTGTTAAAGTTTTCTTGGATTGAAAGATTACTACTACAATCCATTTGACTACAAAAAGGAGAAAAGGAACGGTTGCTTGTGATTGATATCCAATGGTATTGTGGGGCCCACCATTTCAGCCCTATGGGTCATTGAGACTTGGGTCCCACTTGTGGGAAATCTATGGAACATAAAATCTTACATTTCATGAAGCAAAATAGAAAATGCTTTCTCCTCAAGCAAGATCATGGTCCCATTGGGAAAATTGAAACAATGATATTTCCACCTAGATTCACATCACAGCAAAATGATAAATTCTTCCGTGCGAGTGATCATTACAAGCTTCTCTCTCTCATCATCCTTGAAAGGTAGCAAATTCATGAGTAAATTATAGGGGATCGCAGAAAATCCGACATCGCTGGTAAATCAAACCAAACCGATTGAATTGGACGGTTCGGATCGATTTGCTAGTAGATCGGCTCAGTCTACGGTTTGATAATCGTAG
Source organism: Cinnamomum chago (assembly GCA_038049695.1). Classification (NCBI taxonomy): domain Eukaryota; kingdom Viridiplantae; phylum Streptophyta; class Magnoliopsida; order Laurales; family Lauraceae; genus Cinnamomum; species Cinnamomum chago. The sequence goes on along the minus strand of CP142462.1, from coordinate 18,353,538 downwards.
AAATTACCTCTTAGATTGAACCCCAATTCACCGCCTAAACCAAATCAACATATGTATTATGTAATTTGAATATTTAACTATTTATATGTTACGGTTTCATTATATTCGATATGGATTTTTATCTTTGTCCTAACGTTGGAATAAATGCAAATGATGAGGGTGTCGGCATTTTGAAATTTTCAATTTTTTATTTTCAAAAAATAAAAATAAAAATACTTAACCAAACCGAATTTGATTCGGCCTAAGCCCTCTCCATCCAATACATCAGCCATGTTAGGAGTTTGGTAATTGAGTGAATTAAACAGTACCAAAGTCCATAGATAAATTCAGAAACAACCCATAACCTTAAACATCGATCTTTTATCTAAAAATTGGCTCATCTCTATTCCACGGCGGCGATTGACCATAGGTTTTGCTCATCCTATCAGATCTAGGTGTGGCACCACCTTCTCATATGAATAATATGTGCAATGGTGATCACCCTAGGTTGGGATCAGTTCTGTCCAGATATATGCTGCCTTAGTAACCTTATCTGTTGTCCTTTTAAAATCTTCAGAACTCCAACCAGAAGCCCTTGATAAAAACAGATGAGATCAGATGATCTTAATTATAAGAAGTCAATTGAAACATGCTGGAAGCTTCCCTGCTATGAAAATTCATCCGCTGATCTTGCTAATTAGTCACTGTTGCAGCTTATGCTTAGGAATATAAGATTTTAAATTAATTCAAGTAAGAAACAAGAAAGAGGGAAGGGATGCCAGCATATGCCAAGAGACTTTGTACCTCTATATATGCATATATATTATTTTCTTTTAATGCACATAACACCAAAACATGGACATAATTGTCTTCATGCAAAAGAGACTGATCTGTTAAGTTTATTGTTTTGTGTTGAGTAGATTAAGTACTCCATTCATCATACTGGGAATTAAGATTACAAATTACAAAATCTAACTACGGAGCTGAAGCTAATGATAGTGCCATCAACATAGTTTAGTTCTGATGAGATAAAATCACCAAAAACAAGAGAAAGTAAAAGCTCTTTTTAAGAAGAAGAAAACAATAAAGCGACTGTAATGCTTGTGTTTTTGTGTTGCTTTTTGAGAACTTGAGTTGGCCTCAGCTAATTTAAAGAGTTGGAAGCAATCCATTCATCTAAAGCTTAAAAGGCACATCTCATTCAAAGGGCACAAAACAATCTAAATTTTAAAAGACATAGAAACTTGAAACATTTTAAAAAGCCTCTTGAGATTATGAGAAGTAAGTCGGTTATTAGAAAATATCCAACAAATGAGCTTTCTCATGACAGCTGCGGAAGAAGAAGGACCAGTCCTAAAATATGAGAGAGAATATTGACTTTGAAGAATAATTTGTGCAGTAAATAATTACACTAAAAAACTGTTGTATACACTACATGCCAAAGCAGCCCCTTACAGAATCATGTGGATGTGGTGCATGCACTTGTTCTCATGTCTCATCGCGATCACATGGTGGTCAAGGATGTTAGTTGGTATGGCCCAATAGCAGTTAACAAGTCTTGGTTAATCAGGCTCCTGTATTGCCCAAGTTGTACTATGATTAGAAATAGAGTTTGGGTGTAACAGAGTTTGGGGCTGATATTATAAATAGAGACCCAAAGTCTCTAGGATGTACAACTCTATTCTGATTGCATAGTAAACTCTCTCGTCTTCCTCGTGGACGTAGGTCAAAAGTCAAACCACGCAAATCTCTGTGTTCTTCTTACGTAGTTGATCTCTTCTCGTAGGCCCTAGATCAGAACAAACTAGTATCAGAATGATTTGGTGTGATCGAAAGAAATTCGACGGATCAGATTTGAGAGGGTTGATCGAAGACGAGAAACAGAGGATCCGTTTGTTTTGATCGAAGAAATTCATCACTAGCAGAGGATCCGTTTGCGCCCACTACTAAAACAAAGGATCAGCGTTTATCGGTCTTGACTGAAGATCTTGACCGGAGAAGAAGAGGATCAGAGGACAGCACGCACGCCGAAAGCGCTGCAACTGTTGCTAATCAGAGGAAGGAAGAAGAACAGAAATGCCGCTCTCGTTCTGGTTCTGAATCAGAAGAGAAAAACGAAGAAGAAGGGAGTTTCGGGTTGGGTCCAGTCTAGGTCGGCCTGACCGATTTACAGCAGAGCCCAGCAGTGCAGATATCCGTACGGTAAAGCCTAATTTGACCAAATTGAAAGCTAAAATTGTTTTCCGCGATATCTTGACGATCCGAAGTCCAATCTGAGATCCGTTTGAACCTGCGGACTCATCTCGAGGAGATCTACACAAGTGTAGTGAAAGATTCACGGAATGACTGCTAAATTCGAGATTGAGAAATTCAACGGAAATAATGACTTCGGTTTATGGCGTTTGAAGATGCACGCTTTGCTGGTTCAGAATGGATTGTAGAAAGCTTTGAAAGGAAATAATGCCTTGTCTGACAAATTGTCAAATGATGAGAATGATGAGTTGCTAGAGAATGCGTACGGTCAGATTCTGCTATTTTTTAGCGATAGTGTACTCGAAAGATTGCTTAGGAGAAAATTGCTGTTGGAATATGGCAGAAGTTGGAGAACTTGTACATCATGAAGTCTCTCACGAATTGCTTATACTTTAAAAAGCGATTATTCACCTTACAAATGTAGGAAGGTACGTCTGTTTCAACCCATCTTGATTCTTTTATGAAAGCTGCTATGGATCTTGAAAACATAGAGGTTCAAATTGATGATGAGGACCAAGCCATCATGTTGTTATGCTCGTATGAGAATTTTGTTGATACCATGTTGTATGGTAGAGAAACTCTTTCTAAGAAAGATGTTAAGTCAACCTTGAACTCTAAGGAGTTGAAGAAAAATGTTGCAACTGAAAATACTGACAGTTCTGGTGAGGGTTTGGTAGCACGTGGCAGAATAGAGAAGAGAGAGTAGAATAGAAGAGGTCGATCTAGGTCAAAATCAAAATAAAAAACTAGAAAATTAAAGTGCTTCAAATGTCACAATGAATGACACTTTAGAAAAGATTGTCCAGAGGGTAAAGGGAAAGAGAAATCTGATTCTGAAAAAATTGTAGGAGTTGCAACAGAAGTTGCATAGAGTAATTCTGATGGTGTAGAAGTTCTTTCGGTTACTGTTAGTAGCTCAGCTACTGAGTGGATTCTTGATTCGGGGTGTTCCTATCATATGTGTCCTTATAGAGATTGATTTAGCAATTATCAATCTATTGATGGTGGTAAAGTGCTTATGGGAAATAATGCAGCCTGTAAGGTTGTAGGGATAGGTGCAATCAAAATTAAGATGTATGACGGTATTGTGAGAACTTTGTCAGATGTTAGGCATGTTCCAAAGATGAAGAAAAATCTGATTTCTTTGGGTACGCTTGACTCCCACGGTTGTACCTACAAAGCTGGAGGTAGAGTTATGAAAATTTCGAAGAGTGCTCTTGTAGTGATGAAGGGACTGAAGCAGAATGGCCTTTACTTTCTTCAAGGTAGTACAATTACAAGTGTTGCAGCTGTGTCGTCCTCATATTCAGATTCAGAAACTACTAAGTTATGGCACATGCGACTTGGGCATATGAGTGAGAGGGGTATGGATGAGTTGACTAAACATGATTTTCTGTGTGGTCAGAAAATAGGAAAGCTGGACTTTTGTGAACATTGTGTCTTTGGAAAGCAGTGTAGGGTCAAGTTCAGGACAACTGATCATCAGACCAAAGGTACTTTGGATTGCATCCACTATGATCTTTGGGGTCCCTCTCGTGTTCCGTCTCTTAGTGGTGGTTTATACATGTTGACTTTCATTGATAACTATTCTCGAAAATTCTGGGTGTATATCTTAAAGCACAAACATGAAGCTTTTGCACAGTTCAAGCAATGAAAGGCTATGATTGAAAAACAAACAAGTAAACAAATCAAGCGCTTGAAAACTGACAATGGCTTGAAATTCTGTAATAGTGCTTTTAATGAGTTCTGCAAGAATGAAAGGATTGTGAGACATCGCCCAGTCAGAAATACACCGCAACAGAACGGAGTTGCAGAACGGATGAAGATAACTATTCTAGAGAAGACCCGGTGCATTCTCTCTAATGCAGGGTTACCTAGGAAGTTCTGGGCCGAAGTTGTGTTGTTATCTGATTAACCGGTCTCCATAAACAGTTATAGAATGTAAAACTCTTATAGATGTATGGTCTGAATCTCCTGCTGATTACACTAACTTGCGGATATTTGGTTGTCATGCTTATGCTCATGTGAATGATGGAAAGTTTGAACCAAGGGCAAGAAAGTGCATGTTTCTAGGATATGCCGATGGTGTGAAAGGATATAGGCTGTGGTGCCTAGATGGAAAATCTCCCAAATGCATTATAAGCAGAGATGTGACCATTCATGAGTCTACTATGCTAAAACCGAAGAAGTGTCATGATGCTGGAAACGAAAATGATGTCAGTAAAAAGGTGGAGGATAAAATCGGTGTCAGTAAATAAGTGGAGCTTGAGAATGAAGCTTCAGAAAATTTGCAGGATAAGGTGCAAGCAGATGTCCCAATTCGACAAGATGTAGAGGAAATGCAAAGCTCAAACGAGGAAACTGCAGTTCCAAATGATTACATGCTTACCAGAGACAGAGAGAGGAGGTAGATTAAGCAACCTCAGAGATACGGGTATGAAGATATTGTTGCCTACGTTCTTAATAAAGTTGAAAGTATTGAGTCAAAGCCAGTTACATATTGGGATGCCGTCACTAGCAAAGAATCAACAAGATGGGCTGTAGCCATGGGTGAGGAGATTGAATCTCTTCACAAGAATCAAACTTGAGAGCTGGTGAAACCTCCGAAAGGCCAGAAGATTGTTGGTTGCAAATGGGTCTTCAAGAAAAATGAAGGAACTACAGGGGTGGAAGATGCTAGATTCAAAGCACGACTAGTTGCAAAAGGCCATACTCAGAGGGAGGGTGTTGACTTCAATGAAGTGATCTCTCCTGTGGTGGAGCATAGTTCTATCCGGGTGCTACTTGCTATGGTTGCTAAATTGAATTTAGAGCTAGAGCAGCTTGATGTCAAGACTATGTTTTTACAATGCGAGCTAGATGAACAGATTTTTATACATCAACCAGAGGGATTTGAAATTCATAGAAAGAAAGACCACGTATGTTTGCTGAAGAAATTGTTGTATGGCCTGAAACAGTCTCCTAGACAGTAGTACATGCGCTTCGATACCTTTATGGTTGGAAACGGTTATTACAGGAGTGCATATAATAGTTGTGTTTATCACAAGAAGCACTCAAATGGCTCGTATGTCTATTTGTTGTTATATGTTGATGACATGTTGATTGTTGCAAAGGACATGTATGAGATCAACATGTTAAAGACTCAGTTAAATGGTGAATTTGAGATGAAGGACTTAGGTGCTGCAAAGAAAATTCTTGGAATGGAGATTCAATGAGACCGGAAAGCGGGCAAATTGTCTTTATCACAAAATGGGTACCTTGAAAAGGTTCTGGAGCGCTTTGGTATGCAAAGTTCGAAACCTGTGAACACTCCATTGGCAGCCCATTTCAAACTTTCCGTTGCTTTGTCACCACAAACTGAGGAAGAGGTGGAGCTCATGTCTCGTATTCCTTATGCTAATGCAGTTGGGAGTATCATGTATGCCATGGTTTGCACGAGGCCAGATATTTCTCATGTGGTTAATGTAGTTAGCAAATACATGGATAACCCCGGGAAGGCTCATTGGCAGGCAGTGAAATAGATACTCCGTTACTTGAAAGGTACTACTGATGTTGGGATAGTGTATGACAGAAGCAACAACACTTCTGGAAGTTTTATTGGATATGTTGATTCAGATTTTGCAAGAGATTTAGACAGAAGAAGGTCCTTGACAGATTATGTCTTCGCTTTTGCTAGCGGTGTCATCAATTAGAAGGCAACATTGCAATCCAAAGCTATCTTGTCTACCACTGAAGCAGAATATATGGCAGCTACAAAGGCAGTGAAGGAAGCTATTTGGCTGACAAACTTAGTTGGAGATCTGAGATTGGAAAAGAAGCTGACTACTGTTTTCTGTGACAGTTAGAGTGCGATCGATCTGACACACAATCTTAAGTATCATGAAAAGACCAAACACATTGATGTTAGGGCATACTTCATTCGAGATGTCATTGCCGATGGTGCTATTGCAATGATTAAGATTGCTACGGAGAAGAATCCAACAGACATGATGACCAAGACTATTGCAGCAGTCATGCTCAAGCATTGCTTGGACTTGATCAACGTGATCAGTACCTGAGTGCCCTTAGGGGCAGATGGAGACGGTGAGACGTGTTTTGTGTATGAGGATCATGCTTCAATGTTCGCCAAGGTGGGAATTTGTTAATTGGTATGGCTCAATAGAAGTTAATAAGTCTGGGTTAACCGGGCCTCTGTATTGCCTAAGTTGTACTGTGATTAGAAGTAGGGTTTGGGTGTAATAAGGTTTGGGGCTGATATTATAAATAGAGACCCAGAGTCTCGAGGAAGTCTCTAAGATGTACACCTCTATTATGATTGCATAGTAAACTCTCTCGTCTTCCCTGTGGACGTAAGCCAAAAGTCGAACCACGTAAATCTCTATGTTTTTCTTACATGATTGATCTCTTCTCGTAGGCCCTAGATCACAACAAAGGAGATACTATTCATCAAATGAGAAGTGTGTGTAAGCACCAAGATCACTATCCTCTTCATTTCTTTATTTTTAAGATGCATGTTAATATGGCCCCAACAACCAGTGATTCAGTTCTTCTGAAAGAAACCCACCAGTGATTAAATTAGTGAAGTTTAACATAACAAAAGTTGTTTTAGTGGCTCATCGACATTAAAATTTTATATATAAAGATATTGCTCTTTGGTCACAAGCCCCAACTCCAACCCAAAGGCCACATATAAACAGATTGTTCTTTTCATTTTCATGAAACCAGACTCTCCTTGGGAGTCATTATTTAATCAAGGTCAATATGCCTCACATGGGCTGCAGCCTGCAGGTGGCAAAGAGATAGATGGAAGTAATATCATTACGAAAACGCCCCTGCCGTCCAAATTCAGGCTACAAGTCACATAGTCTGGAGAGATGTAAGGATGAGGCTTCTCAGAATTCTCCACAGCCAATGATGTAAATTTTATTATAATGGACTGCTTTCTAAACTCAGAGTTCCCCGAATCTCGTTAGTTTGAGAGGGCAGATGATGGCTGTAATATTACTTTCTTTCATTATATTGTCCAGAGGTCTAAGGGGCAAGTGCCCCCAAAAACCCAATTACTTTGTAAGGAAATATTTAAGTGAGAACTAATTCTAACTTGTTATATATAAAAAAAAAGTAATTTGTGGGGCCCAACTAGAACCCATTCAAACATAGCAACCAATAGGGAATCCCCTGTTAGTCACTAATACCAATGATTGGCACACTTTCGAATGGACTGAACAATTGGATTAAATGTTTTTTTGAACATGAAGCCATTAAACCATGTGAGTCATGGATGAATATTATTGAATGGGTTAGGGGCATGGTTTTAGGGTCAAACTTGATACTTGGGGTGGTCTCACACTGATCTTTCCATCCCCCAATCCTATCTCCATTGTGGGCCCCACAAAAAATTCTCAAAAAATATGTGAGAACTAGTTCTCACCTGAATATTACATTTACTTGTTACGCTTATTTATGTCAATAGCATTATGATTACTTCAAATAATGCAACTTCTTGCTAAGAACGGTTCATTATCCGAGTGTTAAGGAGCGTCAGTTCTTACCTGACTGTTCAGGATTCGAACCCTTGAGTATGTTACATACCCGTGTGTATTCGGGCTCTCTCTTGGCCCTTGGCTGCGGTTAAAAAGAAAAAAAATCATCTTCTTCACGAGGTACTTCATTTTATGGAGCTTTCTATTGTTTATAATTCTATACGAGAAGATATCTGTCATTTGACACAAAATTTACGTGCCTTTGTGCAGACAAAAGGGAAATTATAACTGAAAGGCTGTTAGAAGCAGCAACCAGTTGTTCCCGATAATGGCGGGAAAAATCGTCAACGGTGCACGAGCATCGCGAACCAACGATCACATTCAGATGCACAAGGCATCGTTGCCACCGCCACCGCCAAGGTCCCATATTAAAAAATTAATATCAATAACATGCAAAAGGGATCTTTAATTTTTTTTATTTTTTTTTAAATGATAAGGGCATTCCTATGCTATTTTTACTCAACGCGTCTGTTTTCTTAATGCACGTATGGCCCTGCAACAGATGTGCTCCAGGTAAGTTTGGGGTGGAATTTGAACATTCACCCATGAAGATTAAAAAAAAACACACACACAATAGGGCTCCTTAGTTGTATATTAGTTATTGAAGTCTTTTATGCTCTCAGTATTTTACAAGTTTTGATTAAAGGGGCTGCAACAATACAAGTTTTGATTAAAGGGGCTGCCACAACAGGGGGGGGGGGGATAGTCGATTGATCACATATATCACAAGAACTTTAATCCATATGATTTACATTTGACTGATTTAACAGCAGACTCAACTCCAATCCAAGTAACATTTTGCCTAAAGGCTATATAGATGGGGCATGTGTTTTGAGTGGTTTAGATTTGTATCCGCCCTCTTTATTGGCAATTGCTAACTAAAAGGGTATGATGGCTTCTATGTGATCCATGCCGGTAAACGAGACACAAGTTCATTACATGGTGAAGGTAACATCCATCCACCCACTTCATCATTTCTCGTGAAGTTATAAGATTAGAAGATTAAAGATATTAATCAGAAGTTCTCATTTTCCTAGCTTTGATTTCTTATTCTTTTTTTTTTATTAGAAGGTTAGTTCTATGACTTTTTTTTTTTTTTTTTTGCCAAAAGACAATTGTATTATAAAGAAAGGAAAGAACAAAGGCTAAAAGCCCCAATGAGAACAGCCATCAAGGCAACTATACAAGTAAATGGATGGTAGAAAAATAGAGCAAGGAGCTACCATCATATTACAAAGCCTCTTAAACAAGACAAATTGACAAAAAATTGCAAAACTCTTGAAGAGGCCTATCAAAAAAAGATTTATCTAGAATACTGACCGAGAAAGAGAGAAGCTATGTCAGGCCTACCAATACAATTAGGGTTGTTCTACGACTCATATTAGATGCTGCGGTTGAATTCATTTCTTTATTTGAGCTTTAGATAAAGAGTTTGATTCATGAAGTTAGTTTTTTTTTCTTTTTTTTCGTAATTCGGACTTTTTTGTATAAAATAAATATTAATTTACTAATAGATGTTTAATTAAATACATTCTATGATTTATTAAGATTTACCAGAAGATTTTAAATAATTCACATTCATGTACTCTCTTTTTATTAAATTTCTAATAAAAAGTATATTCCTGAATATATTTTTTTTATCTCCAACAATATTTCAAATAATACTTTAAGTTATAATTTTCTTTTGGGCCCGCGCTAAGCAATAATATAGCTTTATCTTGATCTTCAATGCCCCATAATATTTAGGTCACTCTAAAGTTGGGTACTTGATGGACAATTTTAGTGACTTAGGTCCATTTGATAAAGAGAAATTCAAAAGCAGAAAGCCCCTATTAATTAGGAAGTGACACACAACTTTGTTTAAATGTAAAAGGAGAACACTATTTAAGAGAAAGTCATTTTAAGATTAATAATATATATAAAAATCTATTAGCCAATATAAAAATGCTGACTTTAATTTATAAAAACTTAATTCCAATAGAGAGCAGAGTGTTTTCTCCACCCCTAGCAGAAATTTTTTTTTTTTTTTTTTTTTTGCAAAAGTCAGTGAAAATGAAAATTATTTTTCTTTCTAAAATCCAAATAGAAATAAAAAATCAGTAATTTTTTTCTTTTCGGTAAAGAATAAGCTTTTTTCATCTATTTTTTGTCAAAACAAACCAATGATTTGCATTGTTATCAATGAAGTTTTTTTGCAGTTGTAGCAAGTAATCATATTTGTCTTTCTGGGTTAGTGTAGGGAGATGTCAATCTATATTACTTTTTTTTTTTTAAATATATATGCCATCGATTTTGAAAATGAGTGTAAATTTATAGTTGAGGTATAGTTACACTAACCCTAACCCTAGTAATTTCTTTTCTAACAAAAGGATAAGAACTGGCCCATGTGACATAATTAAAGGGCCTTATTTTAGCCAGTATCATTTCTTTCCAGACAAGGAACTACTGAAATATAAGCCATTCTTGTTTCAAGTAAATTAGTATTCCCAACTAGTTTGGTCACTGCTCCCTAGTAAGTGGTGTTTGATAAAGGCATATTGTAATATATATACCATTTCTATTATGCGACATCATAATTGTTCATGATCATAAAATACAGTAGCGTTATAGATGCCCAATTACCCATTTTAAGGGGCCATTTTGAATAAAACTAGGGGTTGCTCAGTTGGTGGGCTGGTAACCTCGCATGTTACTGCCAAGGGATAGATCTCGGGTACGTCACTCTGCTCATGTGTGTGGGCTATCTTTCCCACGTTGTGGAATTCTTCTTCTAAACTAAGCTGGGACAGCGGGTTGACTGCCCTTTGGAAACTCTCGTCAAATATAGTAAAATCTAATTAGATTAAAGTCTAAGATAAAAGGCTCTAACTTTATAAAAAAAAAAAGCGCTGATTTTTGACTCCTAATCAACAGTAGTCTATTTGATAGAATTTTATCAAAGAAAAAAAAATATTATTTCACAACAAAGTATTGGGTAGATGTACTAATAAGAGCTTATTAGAGGGACATTGCTCTATCATTTCCTAAAAGTTCATGCCGTGGGGCCCACCTTTAGAAATAAAAAATAGGACCCACCTTTATAGAAACTGAAACATGGGCCACTTGTGTGATGTGAACATAAAACCCTACTTTAGGAATTACAACATCGGCCCACATGTACGAATTGTTATACATGGGGCATACCTTTAGAAACCAGAACATATGACTCACTTTTTGGAATTAATTAAAATATGGGCCCACCTTTATAGGAATTAGATCATGTGAATTGAAATGGAAAAATACATTAGTGATTTATCAAATGCTCTAATATATATATAAACAAGCTCTAAACCATCAAATAAAAGCTGATTTTTAGAGTAATTTCCAAACTGCCCATATTTAAGAACTGAATCAGCCTATTCTCTTGAGACTAGTGAACTTCTTTTTCTTTTTCTTTTTTTCAGTTACAACAAAGACAAAAAACAAAATCAATTCTTAAGGTCGGGCCGGGCAAACTTCTCCTCACCCCGTGCAAAATAAAACCTTACCAACCAAAACTGATCTTGCCAAGTTTAGAACAGTACTTGGCCCAAATGTGACCCACCTAATTAAGTTGACAAATGTCCAAAATAATAGAGTTGATAGTCCAGTCCATAATCCCATTAATGCTCTCAATCACTTCCTTTGCATCAGAAAGAATTATAATCTTGGAGCAACCTTTATAAGATGCTTCCTCTATTTAAAGAGAATAACCCTCGCCTCTTGCTTCGTGAATTGAAAGAGAGGCTTTTCCCAAAATAAGCATATGCAAGAATAAGAAAGTGAACTTGAGTATGACCCTTAATTACTAGAAGATGTCTATTTCAAAGGATTTCTCAAATATTCTTAAGAAAACAATGAAATGAAAATTAAACTAAACTGCTGAAAGCCTATCATTTGTCTGAAGGAAAAATCAACAGAGAAATAGTCAAAAGCAACCAATGTAAAGAAATATATGAAAAGCTACACAAAGACTAGACATTTTCAATTCAAAGCAGCCAACTAAGAGAAGGCGACTTGTTCTTAAGTCATGCATGGAAGGAAAGTGCCTAATATTCCAAAGGCCAACGAAAGAAAACAATCCAATAATCCAGCTTGTAAACTCCAATGCCATGAGACATAGAACATTATAATATAGCACATATGACAACTCCATTCTAACTACCTTGTGCTATAAGTACGAGGCCATGGAAGGCAATGGAGAACCCAAGCTTCTTCTCTCTCACTCCAAAATTCCCTCGTCTGCAAAGATTACACACACACATTGGTGTTTTTTGAATTCTGATAGGGAAATTGGCTATAGGTGGTGAAGGATGTATCATCACGTCGGCCGGGACGGCCCCTTAAGGGCTCGTCAATGGCCTGAACTTCTTCTTGCATTTGCCATCCTCCTCATATCTAACAATGTAGCATTGGTTTCTAGCAATCCCTATGAGTACTCATCTCCACCACCGCCTTCGCCTTCGCCTCCACCACCATATATGTACAAGTCACCACCTCCTCCTTCACCATCCCCTCCACCACCTTACATGTACAAATCCCCTCCCCCTCCCTCACCTTCTCCCCCGCCACCTTATATGTACAAGTCACCACCTCCTCCATTGCCTTCAACCCTACCGCCATATTACTACAAGTCTCCACCACCACCTTCACCCTCGCCTCCACCTCCTTACTACTACAAATCACCACCCCCACCGAGCCCATCTCCTCCACCTCCCTACTACTACAAGTCACCGCCTCCGCCATCACCATCCCCCGCACCTCCCTACTATTACAAGTCGCCACCTCCACCTTCACCAACGCCTCCTCCTCCCTACTATTACAAGTCACCTCCACCACCATCCCCATCCCCTCCTCCTCCTTACTACTACAAGTCCCCACCTCCACCATCTCCTTCTCCTCTGCCACCATACTACTACAAATCACCACCACCACCATCACCATCTCCACCTCCACCACCTCCTTACTATTACAAGTCCCCACCACCTCCTTCTCCTTCACCTCCACCACCGTACTACTATAAGTCTCCCCCACCACCATCACCATCTCCACCACCACCTTACTACTACAAATCGCCGCCGCCACCATCACCATCTGCACCGCCTCCTTACTATTACAAGTCTCCGCCGCCGCCTTCTCCTTCACCTCCACCACCATACTACTATAAATCTCCCCCACCTCCATCACCATCTCCACCACCACCTTACTACTACAAGTCTCCTCCACCTCCCTCTCCATCTCCGCCACCTTCATATTATTACAAGTCCCCACCACCACCTTCACCATCACCTCCTCCACCATACCATTACAAGTTGCCGCAGCCACCAATGAAATATCCACACTCTCACCATGACGCTCTCATTGTTAAGGTGATTGGAAAGGTTTATTGCCATAGATGCTACAATTGGGAATATCCTTTGAAGACCCATGACAGGAAACACCTTGAAGGTACATTTTCAAAAGAAGCTTCCTTTAATTTATCCACAATTTGGTAATATTTACTTATGCTTATTCCCATCAATTTTTATGTGCACCTCCCAATAACTAGGACCACTAAATTTCATTGAGAATGGCTTAACGACGTGTCGATCAAATAAGAAAAGTAGAGAAATTTCATAATTAGGAGAAACTTCAAGTATGACCAAATGGTTCTTTACATTTCACATACAAACCAACGAACTATGTCATTCAATACTAAATTTCTCTCTTGATCAAATTTTATAGAGGTTTTCCCAATTGCTATAAGCTTGTTTTCTAAAATCATGTTTCAATTTGATGTCATGAGACATGCAAGTGTTGAAATTAAAACTTATATTTTATCATTTTACTTATCTAACATACATTCCATGTGTGATTGGTTATTCTAAATGGCAGGTGCTGTAGTAAAAATCATTTGCAAGGCTGGAGACAAGGACATTGTAGCTTATGGGAAGACCAAAAACAATGGTAAATACAGCATTACTGTTGAAGGTTATGATTACAGTAGATTTGGTGGTGAGAACTGCAAGGCCATGCTCCACATGCCACCAAAGGGTTCCATGTGCAACATCCCAACTGACCTACATAATGGCAAAAAGGGAGCGATGCTCCATGTGAAATCGAAGACATATGAAGAGGTTGTCCTCCAAGCCAAGCCCTTTGCCTATGCTCCGAAGACCCCCTATAAGGAATGCGAGAAGCCAAAGCCCCCTATGTACCACTACACATTCCCTCCACCTCCAACACCCACATACTACTATAAGTCTCCACCACCTCCTACTCCTACATATTACTACAAGTCTCCTCCGCCTCCCGTCTACTACTACAAATCACCACCTCCACCACCACCCACTTACCACTACAAGTCCCCATCACCTCCTACCTACTACTACAAGTCCCCAGCCCCACCATCTCCATCTCCTCCTCCTCCCTATTACTATAAATCACCTCCACCACCATCACCATCACCATTGCCTCATGCTCCCTATTACTACAATTCTCCACCACCACCATCAGCATCTCCTCCGCCTCCGTACTACTACAAGTCCCCACCACCTCCCTCGCCGTCTCCTCCCCCTTCCTACTACTACAAGTCTCCACCACCACCATCTCCATCTCCACCTCCCCCATACTACTACAAATCACCCCCACCACCATCACCATCCCCTCCACCTTCATACTACTACAAATCACCCCCACCACCATCGCCTTCTCCTCCTCTCTACTACTACAAATCACCTCCACCACCATCGCCTTCTCCTCCTCCTCCATACTACTACAAATCACCCCCTCCACCATCTCCCTCGCCTCCACCTCCATACTACTACAAATCACCCCCACCACCATCGCCATCCCCTCCACCTCCATACTACTACAAATCACCCCCACCACCATCGCCTTCTCCTCCTCTCTACTACTACAAATCACCTCCACCACCATTGCCTTCTCCTCCTCCTCCCTACTACTACAAATCACCCCCTCCACCATCTCCCTCGCCTCCACCTCCATACTACTACAAATCACCCCCACCACCATCGCCATCCCCTCCACCTCCATACTACTACAAATCACCCCCACCACCATCGCCTTCTCCTCCTCTCTACTACTACAAATCACCTCCACCACCATCGCCTTCTCCTCCTCCTCCCTACTACTACAAATCACCCCCTCCACCATCTCCCTCGCCTCCACCTCCATACTACTACAAATCACCCCCACCACCATCGCCATCCCCTCCACCTCCATACTACTACAAATCACCCCCACCACCATCGCCTTCTCCTCCTCTCTACTACTACAAATCGCCTCCACCACCATTGCCTTCTCCTCCTCCTCCTCCTCCCTACTACTACAAATCACCCCCTCCACCATCTCCCTCGCCTCCACCTCCATACTACTACAAATCACCTCCTCCACCATCTCCATCTCCTCCTCCTCCATACTACTACAAGTCACCACCACCTCCATCACCATCTTCTCCCCCACCTTACTACTACAAGTCACCGCCACCACCGTCACCATCTCCTCCTCCTCCCTACTACTACAAGTCACCACCTCCTCCATCACCATCTCCTCCTCCCTACTACTACAAATCTCCACCCCCACCATACCCATCCCCACCTCCTACATACATCTATGCATCTCCACCACCTCCGACTCACTACTAGGCTTAAAGGATAGTTTCTCTTCTACTCTTCAATCATGTGAGTAATTCTCATCTCAACTTGTCCTGTAAAATTTCTTTTACCTTACTTTATGGTTTCATCTCATGTGCTACAACATTATATGTGCAGGTTTTAATTGGGCTAGTGAAATAAACGATTGTTCCAGAAGAGTGAGGTTCCGCCTCAATCTTTGAGCTTACCTGGTAATAAGGATGCAATTAAGATCAGTCACAGTGTAGACCCAAGTTCTTCTATGACGGATATATGTTGCATGTTATTATGGTGCTAGCATTGGCTTTCAAAGGGAGCTTGACAGTGGCACCTCGAAGAGAGAAGCAGCCAAAAGGAGAGAAGAAAACAAATTCAATTTCCTCATTCCACAATCTTATTTATTGTTGTAAACCTTATTTATTTGGCAATCCTGTTTATGATGGTATTTGTTTCCACATAAGTGATCTGTTAGAATAAATAATATGACTTTCTCTGTTTCCATTTGCTCAGGCTCCTCGTTAGTTCCTGTTCATGTTGCTTTCTAACCTACTTTCATATTCCCCTAGTAAGCCAGGAAAAACAGAGTATCATGGCCCTAGAGCAAATCATCCACCTACAGCTTGGAAAATGCAAACCAGTCCTTACCATTTAAATCAAGACTTTTAATATAAAGAGTGGATGGCCAAGAATTGGGTTTAATAGAGTGATCTTATAGCCATTTGATTTTACTAATGGACATTGGACTGCTAATCATTCTCTTTTAGACATCAATGTGACAGGCTTAGAATACTGACATTGCTCTCTGATCGAAATGAAGATCAATGTACTCAAGATGCATATCTGATATGTTGTGGATGCATTTGACTCCAATTAATGTGCTCTCCATGTAAGTTCATGGGGCAAAATCTTGGGTTGTGACTTGTGATAGAGATTTTTTTTTTCAAATGTGATAAATAATTGTAGGCCTAAATCTGTTTGGAGTGATATTGTCACATTCCGGTCCCGAATCACCTTGGCCTAGGGTAATTCCTGAGGTGTGAAACATGTACTCTCGTGATGCTGTACCTATCTTGAGCCAAATACAACACTCGAAGGAGAGAAAAAAAAAAACTTTTCCACACGTGTCTGGCTCACTAGAACATTTCCATGACATTTAAAACATAGCGGAAGCTGTAATTCATAGATAAATGTATCATTTCTCATTCAGCCCAAAAAACTGTTTAAGTTTAACACAAAAGAATTATACAATTATATACATTGTTTTACAAAAGATGGTGTATAAAAGAACCCTATATAAATACTACCAAAAATATAAGAAAAGAATAACTACGCACTAAGGGTGACCCATGCAAAAGGGGTTAGCCAAACCGAAGAGAATCTCTCAAAAGGACACCACGCACTCCGAGGAAGGAGAATCTATACGGCCTCTGGCTCTAGCCACTCCTCTAGTCCTGGAGGTACCTCCTGGGTAACTTCATCTTCCTCCTTGGCCTCTTCAAGGCCGGGAGCTACACCTGCGACTGTGACACCAAGAATAGCATCTCAATACGACGATTTAGCAAGTATAGGCAATAATAAGGAAATACATAATGCTACAAATTGAATTAAAGACGATTTAATTAATAGATGTCAATGATAAGTATAAACTAGACAACTTGTGCAAAAATCGAATAATGTATGCCTGTGAATCAAGGTAAAATAAAAACATACTAATTGGCTACTACATTGAGCTCATCCTCTCAAAAGAGAGCAAATCTAGTTGGGATGTCACCAGCGGCCCGGCCAAAGGCTAGCTGAATACCCGGGTCTGGAATTTCGGTGCTCCAGATGACTTACTGCAGTAGTCTCGAATAACTAAAGCAAGTTCAACCCCGTCGAGTATCACGAGGTCGAAGCTAAGTAGTGCCGACTCAATCGAATCAATTAAATACGTGGATATAAATAAGGTTTCCCTACTTAATCGTAAAATCTCAAAATCTCAAATCGAATCAAATATTCATTGTTCACATCCATATTTGTACCTAAAAGAATCAATTACAAATACTAATCGAATCCGAAATATACTAATACATGTGCATTGATAAAAACACCTCGAAGTTAATGAGAATATTCAATATCAAGATGAAATGCAATGAATTAAAAGGAATCAAGGAATTTACTAGCCAATCTAGTCTAATTATCCGTGGATCTTCACCATCCACTTCGATATACATTTAGGGAACTATGCTATTTAGTGTCACAGTTTAATGAAAGGTTCCCTAACCTAATATCCATGGCTTGGTGATAAAATCCCAAGTTCTAAGGCTACTCAAGCTCTAAGGGCTCCCATTGGCATTTAAAAGGTTAGAGTATCAATTCATGGGTCTAAGGGATCCTTTCAAATTTCCTTAAATATGAAAAAAAATTGGGCAGTCGGTCAGCTGGCGGTTATTCACAGTCGGCTAGCCGCCCAGTGACCGCGGTTTCCTAATAGGGATTTGTCAGCTACTGGAATGGTAACCGACCGGAGGTCGGCTAGCCGCCAGGTGGACAAGCGGCTAACTGCCAGGTGACCGCCTGGTGACTGCTAACCTGACAAGGAAAATGGGCAGCCACCGTAAATTTGACCGCCCTAAGGTCGGCTAGCAGCAAGATGGTCACGCGGCTAGCCGCAGGTAACCACCTGGTGACAACCAACCGGCGGCAGAGCTTCAGAAACTAAATTTTTTCATCAATTCTGAAGCTCTCTCTCCTCCAATCTATTCTCCACAACTCCACCTACACAAACATGCATAACTGAGCCTCCTTGCTCCCTAAAAACTCTCCATTCACCCCATCCATTTAAATCAATTAAATCAAACCAACCCATTCATTTCTTATGAAAATAGAAATCTGAGAAAGAATTCATTGGAATCAAATGGTAATAATCGTCGTATAAATCCAAACTAAAGCTTATACTTGCCTCAATGAGCTTTCCAAATCTTTCTACACACTTGGCTCAAAGAACCCAACTTCCCCCAAATCACAAACCCTAATCACAATAAACGTGGAAAATGGAGATAAATACGCATGCATGATTGTCCAAGAGTTCTTTGACCCTTTTTCAACTCAAAAACACAAAACAAAAGGGTATGGCTCTTACCTTGACAAGAAGAGTCTAAATTTGGGAAGAGTAGAAGATAGTGGAGATGGCTCTAGTCAACAAGGAGGTACGTAGAAGAGGATGAAGAAGATGAAGAAGAGTTCCCCTCCTAACTCCCAAGGTACATGCACTCACTCCTTGTAGTGATTGGAGAAGAGAGAAGGAGAAGAAGAAGGAGAGTAGAGAGGAGAGTTGAAAAGGAAAGAAAGGGAAGGTTAGGTCATATATAAAGGGATAAGGATGTTCATTTTATAAGAAGACCCCTCCAAAAGCTAGTATTGTCATAAAGAGTCAAACGAGGACCCACTGACTAAATCGTTGGTCAAATGAAGTAGGGTCTTATACAAAAATTGATGTGCTCAACAAAATACACGCGATGATGCCAAGATGACATACAAATGATGCAAAATACGAAAATTGATAATTACAAAAAGCCCTTGACTCTACCTAACCGAGTCAATTCGGCTCTAACTCACCTCTATATCTAAGGTTCAAGACTCAACTAATTCAGTCTCTAGAGGCTAATTAACACTACTTACCATAATTAGTATATAAACACAATTAATTTGGCTAAAACATCATTAATTAGCACTAATCAAGGTTAAGTGTAACAGATATTGGGCTAGTGCTAATGGATACCTACCCATTAATTTGATCAGTTCTGATTTATAAATATGTATCCAGCAATACAATAGAAGAAAAGCTCAATTTTATCTGAAGCGGTTTGTTTGGTGCTCTGTTGGCAACCCCATATGCCACAAGGCTGCCTAGGTTTGTTTAGTTGGATCATCTTTACAAAGAGCTCGTGGAATTTCAAGTTTGTAGGAGAAAAGAAGTTTTGTTCCCTTAACAATGGCTTCGATGGTTTGGATGGAATTTATGAGATTCTAGTTCTAGCAATTTCATGCATATTCAAACCACTGCTTTTTTGTTTAGTTTTTGCTTGCAACCACAAATTGGGAATATCCAAAATTTCCCCGAATTCTCAAGTTTATCTCCAAACTTTAGCTCAGTATATTTGACTCCTCTCCATCCTACAATTTCGGAAGCAAACAACTCTAGGGACCTGTATATGTGCATGGATTTTTTTAGATTTTGGTAGAAGAAGAGGAAATCCATTACACAATCACAAAAGAGCACCAACAACACCAAGACAAAAATGAAAGGCCCAACCACTGCAAACAGCAAACAGACTAAATCCAACAAAACCAAAATAACCTACACCAAAAGAATCCCTAGACCACAAAAAGTTTTGACCATCCTGGCTCCATTTAACCAGGCAGTGAACCACAATGTTAAACTTTCTAGGAATGCATGGAAATAAATTTTTAAAAACTTATGGTAAAATGAGTTGTTAGAAAGAAGAAATATTAAAGAGGTGAGGATCACAAGATATAAGCATCTCCATTGAATAAGATAAGTGGGACTCACCTCATGCTGTGGTACAAGCGTCAAGAATGGCAGCATATATGCCTTGTTCTATACTTTCATACATTGCTATGGTAGTCTCACCATGATTTCCTTCACTGAGAAATGCTATCCTACGATCAACCTTATATGCAGTCCAGCTCAGTGGTACCCACTTGGGCCCACATTTGATCAATGTAGCTAGGCCTTTTCATACCCTCAACCGTCTATGATCTAGCACTCGGCCTAATTTTACTCTCATCAAACATTTATCTATGATTAGATTGGATCTCTATGAAATTTGTGGTTAAAAGATCACTAAACTTTATGATTATTAAATCAAGACTTGGACGATCCTATGGGGCTGATTTTTTGTTGACCCTTATCTATAAGGCAACCTTTCCATATACTGCACCCCCACTAATTAGTAGGCTATCAAGTGGGGGCCAGAAGCTAGACTCCATGGGACAAGTATGCTGTGTGATCTAAGTAAAGAAATCGAAAGTCTCTTCATGGATAGGAATGTTTTTGTTATAATGGCATTTGAATTGGCATTCGAGCTCCTACTTTCTCACTCTCAGACACTCGTGTTCCAAGCCAGTTGAGCTACAATACTGAGGACTCATCGTCGGTAAAAATTACATCAAGAACAAATCTCAAAGTTTTCTCATCTTTGGACCTTTTTTTTTTTTTCACTTCAATTTAAGGTTAAAGATCACATGAGTATCAAATTAAGCATGTTGCTAATTTAAAGGCAGAAGGAAGGGTGGCAAATGTGAAGGAGGGAGACTGATCAAAGGCTGGCTGAAGACTGAAAGATGCCCACATAGAGCTAGATTACATATGAATAGTGTGTAGTCTTTGTGATGTATTATGTACAAGACTTTATAGTAAATTCTGGTAGCATCCTCACCTAACTGAGACGACCCAATAAAAAGTAAGGTTGGAAATTTACAATTCTAGTTGGGCTTGAGTGGAGAATACTGGGGCTTCATTTATATATATATATATATATATATATATATATATATATATATATATAGGATATCAAATTTGCTTCACCCAAAAGCAATTTAGGTTAGAATAAGATTGGACTAATACTCAATCTAAACTCTATCAAGCTGCGTCCCTAACAAGCTCTAGCTCCACAGGTGAGAAATAGGGGTTCTCATGGGCAAACCAGGCAGAACCAGTGTACGAGCCCGAAGATTAGCCACCTGGCCCACATTGGTCTGTTTGGGATGCAAAAGTAGACGCATGGACTGCACACTCAAGCTAAGTTTTTCTTGTCCAATAGTTGACTCCTATTTATTTCATGTAATTGAATTCCTATGAATTCTCAAACTTAGTATTTTATGTAAGTGGTTAAAAATTAAGAATCAATTATAAGTAATAACCATTGAATAACTTTCCCTTTAATGAAAATTGAATCAATAAAAGATAAGAAATGAGTATCAAGCAACCATTTAGTAATTCAAATCCTAGAAAAACTGGTATGAACTATATACCTATAATATATTCATCATCTATCACTTGTTTAGTAATCCCTGGCAAAGCTCTTTGTCAACGAATTTTTATGTACTATGTGCAAGCAAACATGTCCTAAAGATGATAGATAACACACTCATGGTATTGGCACTTGCATCCATGTTTTTTTATGTATTATGTTCAAGCAAGCACGCCCTAAAGATGACAGCACACGCATCAAGTTGGCACCTAGAACTTGTTTGTACAGCGTCTGTGGACTTCTGCGGCAACACAAGTCCCAAACCTGAGATCAGACTCTAAGATCCTTTCATCGCAAGGAAGAAGTGCTTAAAATAATGGAATCCTTCGACACTATTCACTGCACCAAAACAGACATGCGAGAAAGACGCCTGATTTCCATCTCATGAAGGCACTACTCACTGATCGATATGAACCGAGTGGAAAGTACGTGGAAGATGGAACTAACCAAATTTGAGGATGTACTAAACCTCCTTGAGATAAAATTGCCCAAATTCGACGATGGACTAGATGTCCTTGTGAGATTTTGTGATAATTTCTGATATATTTCTCTTTAATAATCTATTATATATTAAATAACAATTGTTAAATACACAGATAGAAACAAACTGAAAATCGACCCCTACAACTAAGGATGGGAAATATCACCAACTTATAAGCAATGGATTTGCTAACAACTCCCACCATATTTGAACTCCCCTAATGGACGGCTGACAATATCCTACGATATCGATTAATAACTCCGACTATATATCGACTTCTAATGGATAAAAATGAGACCCTACTTTAGAATCATCCTACCACAATAGGAAACCCATTAGCTCATCTCGTGACTCAGCTATTATAGTGCAGTTGGGCTAGGCTCCTATCATAAACCAGTGGCAGTACCCCAATATAGCCGGGACCTATGATGCTTAGGACTAACTTGGGTGTTGGAGCCACATATTTGCGCAAAGGGAGGTGGGCCCATACACTCTTAACTCTCCGCAATCTTTTATATATATATATATATATATATATATATATGAAGGGATAATGACCGTACGATTGTCCTTATACCAGACTATAGATAATGACCGTACGATTGTCCTTATACCAGACTATAGCCCCAAACAGTTCAAATATATATATATATACAATTCTTGCAAGAAAGATTGTAAGATAAAAAGGGAGGGAAAAACAAAAGAGAATCGAAGAAGATGAACCTAAGTGAAAAGGGTTTTTACCGCAATTTTTTTTTTCTCTCTCTCTTTAACGGAAAGCAACACTCTACGATAAAAAAGGAAGAAAGGAAGACATTGAAAAATCTTTGAATTTGTGAGATATCCTACGACTCTAGGTTATCACACAAAATTAAGAGTAAAATCATAACTTTCAATCTATGGGAATTATTGAAGGTTATAGATGCAGCGGGAGCATGGATCTATAAGAGCTGGCGGCTACAAATGAGATAAGGACAGCGATGGTTTGAATCAAGTACTGGTGTGGAGATCTGTGACTATTAGAAGATGATAATGGAGAATTGTAGATCTAGTGGAAGGAAGATTAATTGTTGAGAGAGTAATCCCAACTGATATCTCTCATGTCTATATATAGCCCTTTGGCTAACAAGTGATAAGATCTCTAATCAAAATCGAATTAAGAGATTAAGGATAATAGGTTGGATCAAATTCTCTCAATTTGAATAGAGATATGATAAGGATAGAGAGTTGGATAAAACTCAAACTATTCATATCCATATCACCATGAGATTCCTTGTGAGGAGTGTCTCTTTGTGAGTGGGGTCCACCCACATGTAAACACAGGTGGGCCCCATCGCAAATGCCAACAATTATGTTATTTTTTATTATTTTAGGGCAATTGTCGAATATAAGGGCAATCGTACTGTCATTATCCAAAAAAAAAAACTCTCTGCAATTAAAGTCTAGAGAGCTTCTAAATGCAAACCACCCCCCCCCCCCCCCCACAAAAATTTTCTTTGCAGACCCTCGTTCGCAATACACCCACCATTGAGTTTGGGATTTTCACATTTATCTTAGCACACTCCCCATAATACCTAAACTAACATCACCTCAAACCCTACTCCCACCCCAGCCACCACCGCGCCCTCATACAGCACCGTCATTGGGTGTGGAAGAGAGAGAGAGAGAGAGAGAGAGAGAGAGAGAGAGGGAGGGAGGGAGGGAGGGAGGGAGGGAGGAGGGGGAGCGAGAGAGAGAGGGAGAAGGAGCAAGAAAGAGAGGGAGGGAGGGAGGGAGGGAGGAGGGGGAGCGAGAGAGAGAGGGAGAAGGAGCAAGAAAGAGAGGGAGGGAGGGAGAGGTAAAGGGAGCGAAAAAGACAGGGAGAGATAAGGGGGGACAGAGAAAGAGAGAGAGAGACGGGAAATGGGCGATGGAGATGGAGATGGAGGAGGAGCGAGAGAGAGAGGGAGAAGGAGCAAGAAAGAGAGGGAGGGAGGGAGGGAGGGGAGCGAGGGAGAGAGGGAGAAGGAGCAAGAAAGAGAGGGAGGGAGGGAGAGGTAAAGGGAGCGAAAAAGACAGGGAGAGATAAGGGGGGACAGAGAAAGAGAGAGAGACGGGAAATGGGCGATGGAGATGGAGATGGAGGAGGAGGTGGAGAGGGGAGGTGACGGAGGGCATAGCGGCAGAGGGCATGACGGTGGTGTTGCTGGGCAATGGAGATGAGATGGATAAGGAGGTGGAGAAGGGGAGGTAACAAGGGGTAGTTTGGAGATTTACCACAAGGGCATATTTGTAATTTAAAAAAATAAAGAGAGCTGCTAAATGCACACTAAAAATCTCTTTCCACACACTGCTTCTCTTTACACCCACGACTTAAATAAAAAAAAGTGTCAAAATTAATTTCTACACACCCTATATTTCCTAAACTACCCTAACATTTGCTCTCTCAACTTCTCTAAACACTCCCTCTCCCTCCCTCTCCATGCCCACCTCCGCTGGCCTTCTAGTCTCCATCTCCTTCTCCCTATCTCTATCCCTCTCCCTCTCCCTACCCGCCTCCACCTGCGGCCCACCTCCCGCTCTCCCTCTCCCTCCTTGTTTCT
Source organism: Cinnamomum chago (assembly GCA_038049695.1). Lineage (NCBI taxonomy): Eukaryota > Viridiplantae > Streptophyta > Magnoliopsida > Laurales > Lauraceae > Cinnamomum > Cinnamomum chago. The sequence goes on along the minus strand of CP142462.1, from coordinate 18,329,013 downwards.
CCCTCTCTGCCCCTCCTTCCCTCTCCCTCTCCCTTTTCCCCTCCGGCCGGCATTGTGCAGGCGGGGGTGGTAGTTTAGGGTGGGTGAGTGTAGAGAGAAGTTGGAGAGGTGGAGAGATTTAATAGATGTCCTTTGAGGTAATTTACTATATAAGTATATTTGTCATAAAAAAAATTGCACTGTGCGGAAAGAAATTTCCTGTGTGCATTTAGCAACTCCCAATTTAAAATGGTGGGTGTGAAAAGAAAAATGTTTTGTTAGGAGCCCTCCAAAGTATCTCCATCCATCTTGTTAACAATCGCCATCATAAACTCCGAATCCGACGATTCCATTCAACCAACCAACACGAGTACCATCCCACGAACGGCACGTCCTTTTCACACGCGTCACTCAGTGGCACGTGTGCAACCTCCATCTGATCTGTAAGCTCGCATGCTGCTTTCCCTTCCCAGTCAATCTGCAGACGGCGGCATCTGTCCACTTCCCGCGAAATCTCAGCTCTCTCTCTACTTCATGTTACTTCATGTGTTCGTCTTCCACCATCGTCTCTCTACAACCCCTTAACGAGAGAGATGCTGGGCGACTGCTTTCGACGCGGAAGGATCCTGGCCGTCGATGACGGGTCGGACTCGGTTCTGGATCCGGTCCTCCTGGTATCGGGCATGGGAGGCTCCATCCTCAACGCCAGGAACAAGAAGAACGGGTTCCAAATCCGCGCTTGGGTTCGGATCTTCTTAGCCAATTTCGAATTCAAGAAGTATCTCTGGTCTCTCTACAATCCTAAAACAGGTACTGGTTCTTTTTTGTGTTTTTCAACTTTTGGGCAGTTGATGATTTTGTGATATTAGATTTGATTGTGGTTTGATTTGGTTTAGGATACACGGAATCATTGGATGAGAACGTTGAGATTGTAGTTCCTGAAGATGATTATGGGCTGCATGCAATTGACAATTTAGATCCTTCAATGGTGAGTTTGGGGCCTCTCTCTGATATTTCTTCTGTTGGGTTTTCTTCTTTTAATAGCATTTGGGGTAGTTTCATTGTCCTTTAGAGAAGTGGGTCTTTTTTTTATTATTATTATTGGGGCCCACCTTTTTGAAATGCAAATGACTAGGTTGATCATGGCTATTCTGCACATGATCAACTCTATTCACTATTTGTTTAAGAGATACAAGTGAATAGTAGTTAATCAAGTGAAGATCATCTAAATCTACTGAGAACCCACTTTATCAACTGACTTCCTTTTCTGAGTTTTCATACCTGGCACTGGCAGCAACCTTTAATTAATCCTTCTTTTTTTTTTTTTTTTTTTTACACACACCTACCTTCTTTGCATTGGCACAAATCCAAATTTGATGACACTCTTCCAGATGTTATTAACTGTTGGATTTATATTATTTTTTTGTTGCATGGTGTAATATTTACACTCATTACTCAATCTGATTGTTTTTGCACTTTTGTGGCTGCCAATTCATGATTTGAACCGTTCAGTATTCTCATTTAAGTGACAATTGACAAAACATCAAGAAGTTTTGTTTCATATCGTAAATCTCCATAGATTTTGATTAACATGTGAAAAACAAAGTTACATCTAAAACCCTCATTTAAATGTTTGACATGGTGCTTCCAATCAAACATGATAATACATTTCAACCCTTTACATGCGTGATGGGTAACATAGATTGGGAAGGAAAATGCAATTAACTCCATTTTATGAACTTGGAAGTCCAAATATCATCATGTGAAGTGTGGAATATGGGTGGCTTCCACTAGCCCTACCAAAAATAGGGGCTGTTTTAGATTATTAATCAATCATAATTTGACAAAAATTTAGCTACATCTGACATTTTTCGGTCATCCAATCTAACACATTGATAGTGTGCAAAATTTTGTTTTAACATTGCGCTGAACTAATTTTTGTTCATCATTTATTCCAGAGCCTGGATTTGATCCCCAAGAATGTAAGGGGTTGATTTTTAGTAGAAGGCCAAAAGACAACCCCTTCTTGCATTTAATAGGACCTTTCGGCTCACCTCTTGCCTTCTATATAACTTTCTAAGTCGAGCAATCATGATTCTTGTGAAATGTCTTTCTTGGCATGGCAAGTCAGAAACTAAGTGTATGCACAGTGGGGCAGAAGCTGGAAATTTGCCTTTAGGGGCCACCATGTGAACAAAAACTTCTTGTGGTGGGGGTTTTCCAAAATTCTCCCCAATTATGCCCCTGCTTAGACTCTGCAGTGCGCTGGCCATCTAATGCAGACCCCTAAGATTAGGGTTTGCGTGGAAAAGTGCCGAAGCACAATACATGGTCTCCACAAAGACTTCACCACAAGGACGCATGTCAAAAAGGTATAAACCCACAAATTCTATTAATCAACTTTGAGAATTCCATGTCTACAATGCCCTTATATATAAGAAAGAAGCTTAGTGGTAAGACTTCTAATCAAACTAGCAATGCGAATAAACTCAGAAACTATCCTAATGACAACTCATTAAATAAAATTGGACAATAATGAAAAATAATTAAGGAAATAAAATAAGCCCTATACTATCTTGGGCCCCACATGTGGGCTGCATGCCTATCCTGCATCACCATCTAATCCAAGCAATAACTTAAGCCGTTGACATTTGTTTTCACTGTCTCATTCAAAGTCTTGTTAAGGCTAAGAATGTCTGATGGATCTATTTTTTATAGTCTAATACATGATCCGCTTCCTTTCTATTTAACAGGGCCAGTGTTATTAGCCTTGATTTATTATTAAGTAGCCCCTCATATAGACTACCTATTGCAACAAAAAATAAGAATCTAAAGTAATTGAGATAAACGAGGAACTACCCTAAGCAATTACAACAAACAATGAAACTACTTAAAGAAATTAAGATAGGGAAGTAGCTAACAAGATAACTCAAGGAAAAAAGAGATAAGAGCAAGAAAAATATAACAAAAAGTCTATTTGGACGGACTGTTGAGACCGAATTCGGGACTGATCCGACGTGGAGTTCCACGTGGCGCTGACGTGTTCTGCATAGTGCATTCAAATTTTGTTAGAGCAGGAGAAAAGAAAAGAAAAAAAAGGGCACATCAGTGTATGAACAGGAAATGCCCAAATCAAATCGCTCTCTCCTTCTCCCTGTTCAACCCCTTCTCCACCGTCGACCGCCTCGCCGGTGATCTGGATCTGCCCCTTCTGCTTCCACCGCAACCACTTCCCCCCTCACTACTACTCCATCTCCGACAACAACCTCCTTGCCGAGCTCTTCCCCCAATACACCACTATCGAGAACCAGATCGATCTTCGCCCCACTTCTCCTCCCTCCCAAACGGTTTCTGGTTCTTCTCCCTCCCAATAGGTCTCTACCCACCTCCCAAGATCTCAGCTCTCTCTCGCTCGGAGAGAGAGATGCGCGTTTGCCTCCAAGTGAGAGAGAGATGAGATCTAGGGAGGTGGGCAGAGACCTATTGGGAGGGAGAAGAACCGGAGACCGTTTGGGAGGGAGGAGTGGGGCGGAGATCGATCTGGTTCTTGATAGTGGTGTATTGGGGGAAGAGCTCGACGGGGAGGTTGTCGTCGGAGATGGAGGAGTAGTGAGGGGGGAAGTGATTGTGGTGGAAGCAGAAGGGGCAGATCCAGATCACCGGCGAGGCGGTCGACGGTGGAGAAGGGGTTGAATAGGGAGAAGAAGGAGAGAGAGATTTGATTTGGGCATTTCCTGTTCATACACCGATGGGCCCTTTGTTTTTCTGTTCTCCCTCTCTAACAAAAGTTAAATGCACTGTGCACAACACGTCAGCGCCACGTGGAACTCCACGTCGGATCTGTCCCGAATTCGGTCTCAACAGTCCGTCCAAATAGACTTTTTGAAAATCAATATAAACATGGATAGGATTCCTATCAGCCAGTGGGCCTTTTGGTATGCCATATGCCAACCATCAACCATGTAAATGAACCCAGGGTTATCTTCACTTACGAAGCTAGTACACTTCAAAATTTCGAAAGGATTCTTTAGTAATTTGGATGTGGCCTAGATGGTCTATCATTGTCTTCTTCTGATGTGCTTTTGTACTTCTGAAAAATCTTTTAATCTGCAATATTATTCATGCAGTTTGATTAGTTTCATTCATCTCCCATTGTGAAGTATAATTTGATTTCAATATTCTGAACATTGTGTATCCCAATGAGCTGGTTCTGATTCCCCACAATTTTACTGCTTCCCTGCATGTTTATGTTCTGTGTGTACCAATTGGGAATGTGTAAGGGATACTGATCGATACCATCAGGCAACAGTGGTTAATTTGCCCATTGCAGAGATACATTAAATTCATGTAGCTCCTATAATGTTTGTTGTATTTGTTAATTTATTTATTTATTTTTAATAGTATGACATCTTTTTTGTTGATTTTGTAGTTGGCAAAATGTCTCCATTTGACAGATGTGTACCAGTTTCATGATATGATCAATATGCTTATTGGATGTGGATATAAGAAGGGGACCACATTGTTTGGCTATGGTTATGACTTCCGACAAAGCAATAGGTAGGCAAAACTATTAACTAATTAACGGCTGCTCTTTCACCAAAACCTAAATGGGATTATTTGATACGCAATCAACTCTTAACCATAGCTAAGCCTGGATAAAATTTCATGCTGCTAGAGTTCCTCAAAGTAGCGTATGAAACTACCCGATGATCTCAGCATTGGGTTGGTTATCATGTTGGCAGAATTGATAAAGTAATGGATGGCCTGAAAGTAAAACTGGCTACCGCTTACAAGGCATCTGGAGGGAAGAGAGTAAATGTCATATCACATTCGATGGGTGGACTTCTTATGCTGTGTTTCCTTTCACTACATCCTGATGTGTGTAATTTTTTATTTTATTTTTTATGTTATTGACCATTTCATCTATGATAGTTTTTTTTTTTTTTTTCTATATAAATTGTATCTCATGACGGTGTGTGGGGAACTCATTAGGTATTTGAAAAGTATGTAAACAAGTGGATCTGCATTGCATGCCCCTTTCAAGGTAATTTCTTGTGACTTGTGTCTGGAGGAGTTTCTCCATATGAAATTTTACGAGTTTGTACTGGGTTACTAACCTGTGGATTGTGTTTTAACAGGTGCACCAGGGTGCATTAATGATGCCCTTTTAACAGGATTGCAGTTTGTTTATGGGTTTGAAAGCTACTTTTTTGTATCTAGGTGGACAATGCATCAACTGGTACTTCCGTAGCCTGTAAAGTTTTGTTTCTGGAATATACCTGGAGCTGAGTTAGTGTCTCAGACTGCTATCTAAGGTTTCTTATAGTTGAGATAATTATGCTACTGTATATTTTTTTCATTTTTCATTTTTAGTTTTTTATTTTTCTTTGGCAATGATATGACGTATTCAGTCTTGATCTGTGTGCATGATCTTGCTCCCAAGGCATCAACTGGATATATTTAAATTGCTGTTTACAGGATGTTAGTAGTCAGTTGGTGTTTTATTCCGTCATGTTCTAAGGGCTGCGAATATTTTGCCAGATAATCTTGCATAGGAGGGAGTTTTATGCTCATGGTTTTTTATATTTAGTTTTTCTTTTTTCTTCTTTTTTCCTGTTTAGGTTTTTGTTGGCTGCTTGTGTTGGTTCTGTTTTTGTTGTTTTTTGGATTAAATAAAATTTACCGTTATAAAAAACAATCATCTGCTATTGATCCCATTCTTTGATTTAGAATGTATTATCAAATCCACGACTGCTCTATTTGGTACCGTGGCAATCTTTGCTACACTAGTAGTAATTGAAATTTCAAATCCCCCCTCCCTCCCTCAGGTGCAAGTCGAGCCAAGCCTAAGTCCAATGGGCCCAACCCATGAGTTATCAGGTCAATCAAACACAACCCATTGGAATGGTCCACAAGTCCAATGGGAAGGACCGGCCGTGTTGTGGGAAGTTATCCTATTTTAGTAGTCTTTAGTATTTTAGAATTAGTAGGTTTCTTTAAATTGGAATTTTATGTTTAGCAATAGAATCCTAATGAGATAGGGAAGATCGTAGGAATTTTATTATAAATATGTAAATCCCCTTTAGGGATCGACACTGTAAGAGTATCCAGAACTAACCAGAAGCACACAAGAAGCTAACCAGAAGCATATAAGAGAGAGAAATATTGCAAGAGAAATTTTCATATGTTTGTATTGACGATGGATCCTTATATAACACAGTATTGCCTAGATTAGTGGATCTAATTAAAGGATTACAGGTATTGTTAAGGTAACTAGTATCTATTGACAACTCATACAATTTGTTGATTTGTGGGCTGACCCAATTTATGGGTTGTGGGCTGACCCATTAGGTCGAGCTAACCTGTATCTTTACACCCCTCTCAAGCTTTGGATGGGAGAATGTGACCATCGAGAGCTTGGAAACTAGCTCCAAAAAACGAGAGGTGGAGTGGCTTTTGGTGAAAAGATCTGCTACTTGAGCAGCTGATGAAATCTGGAAGAGCTTTATAGTACCACTCCGAACATGTTGACGAATGAAATGACAGTCAACTTCAAGATGTTTGGATCGTTCATGGAAGACATCATTTGTTGTTAGTTTCCGTGCACTTTCACTGTCCGTAAAGAGGGGTAGATTTAGGAACTAGAACTCCTAAATTTTGAAGTAACCAGCAAAGCCAAATAATTTCAGTAGTAGTGTGAGATACAGCACGATATTCAACTTTAGGGACGACCATGAGACAACCTCCTGTTTCTTGCTCTTCCAAGAGATGAGAGAGGAGCCACGAAAAATGGAGAAACCTATTGTGGAGAGCCGATCATTGACATCTCCTGCCCAGTCAGAATCTGAATAGCCATGCAGAGTAAGATTCTGACTGGAGGAAAGAAGGAGGGCGCGGTTGGAACTGCCTTGTAAGTATCTCAATATACGAAGTATAGCAGCCCAATGAATATGATTGGATTGCGTAACAAATTGGCTTACCACATGTACCGCATAGGCAATATCTGGTCTAGTAATGGTAAGATAAACCAAGTTGCCGACCACCTCACGATAATGAGTTGGATCAGAAATTAAATCTCCATCAGTAGTTCGAAGCTTTAGATTATGTTCAATTGGAGTAAAGACGGGCTCAAGATCTGTGAGCCCAGCTCGTTAGAGAACTTCATTGTAGTATTTCGTTTGTGACAAAAGATATCTTTGGGTAGAGTAGGCAACCTCAATGCCCAGAAAGTACCGCAGATGGCCCAAATCTTTCATCACAAACTGTCAATGAAGAAAACACTTTAAGGACAGAATACCAGGAGCATCATTACCACCAGTGATAATCATATCATCGACATAGAGCAACAGGAAAACACATCCCGATCGCAAGCAGCGAGTGAAGAGAGCGGAGTCATGAGCACTTTGAGAGAAACCAAAACTGATAATGCGGGTGCTAAGCCGTTCAAACCAAGCACAAGGGGCTTGTTTGAGTCCATATAAAGCGCGTTTGAGACGACACACAGAATGAGGAGGTCTCACAACACCTGGAGGAGGATGCATATAGATTTCTTCGTGAAGGAATCCATTCAAAATGCATTCTTGACATCAAGCTGGTAGAGGGGCCAATGTCTAACAGCGGCAACAGAGATAAAAGTACGGACAGTTGTCATCTTAGCAACCGGAGCAAAGGTCTCCTCATAATCTACCCCATATTCTTGTGTGTAGCCTTTTACAACCAAGCGAGCTTTATAACAATCAACAGAACCATCAGATTTGGTCTTGATTTTAAAAATCCATTTGCAGCCAATGGCTCGTTTCCCGGAGGGAAAAGGAACAAGGTCCCATGTGTGAGTTTTCTGTAGAGCTGCAAGTTCGTCGGCAATGGCAGTTCTCCAGTGTGGATGAGCAATGGCCTCCTTATAAGATTTTGGTTCTGCCAAAGTATGAATTGCTGCAAGGAAGGACTTATACGATGGAGAAAAATGATCAGTACAAACAAAGCCAAACCAGGATGGAGGAATTCTGGTGCGCAAGGGGTACCTTCGAGTTTGAGGAGGATCCTGCACATCTGGAACAGAGGAGATAGGCCCATGGTCAAAAGTAGGAGGTGGGTTGCAGATTCTGAGGGAGCAGACGGAGGTTTAGGCCGACGATGATATACCTGCAGGGGTGGAGGAGAAGGGGTATCGGAGGGAAACAGGTCTGGAAAGGGATTAAGAGGGTAGACCGTAGGTTGCTCAGGAGAAGGAGACTGTGTAGGTAATGTATAGAAAGGTATATGTTCCAAGAAGGTGACATTACGTGAGACCTGTAACCTATTGGTTTTAGAATCATAGCATCGATAGCCTTTTTGTTCGATGCCATACCCTAAGAAGACACAGACAGTGGATTTTGGGGAAAGTTGGGTTTTCTCATTATCATGCAACAGAACAAAACAGGTGCAGCCAAAAACTTTGAGATAGGACAAGTCAGGTTTACAAGAGAACAATTTTTCATAGGGAGATGTGCCAGATAAAACAAAGGATGGAGTTTTGTTAATAAGATAGATTGCAGTCATGACTGCTTCCCCCCAAAATTGCAGAGGAACATGTGAGGAATAAATCAAGGATCTAGCAGTCTCTAGGATATGTCTGTGTTTCCGTTTTGCTACACCATTCTGCTGTGGTGTGGCAGGACAGGATAATTGAGCTAGAGTTCCTTGACTTGTCAGGTAAGATCGAAATTTGTGGGACAAGTATTCTCCCTCGGAGTCAGACCTGAATATTTGAATCCTCTTGTCAAATTGAGTGGAAACCATGGTGGAGAAAGCAGTGTAGATAGTGTATAACTCAGAACGGTGTTTCATTAAATACAACCATGTATATCTAGTGAAATCAACAATAAACAACACAATAAATGGAACCACCTTTCGTTGGCTGAGAGGCAGGTCCCCAAACATCAAAATGCACCAAATCGAAAGGAGCATTAGTAAAAGAAGTGCTTTTATTATAAGGGAATGCATGTTTACCAAATTCCCAACCAAAACAAGTAGAAATGTCTGAGACAGAAATGTTTCCAAATACACCATTAGTAAATAAAAACTTCATTTTATTCAAAGATAAATGGCCTAGACGAGAGTGCCAAAGGGCAAAGGGTGATGTAGATGAAACAAGTGCGACAGGGGATATGCTGGATGATGGAAGATGCAGCGAGTGGAGATAGTAAAGTCCTCCTGACCTAAGGCCGGTCTCAATCTGTCTCCCAATGCGCGGATCCTGCATAGAACAGCCAGTAGAAGAAAATGAGACAAGAAATCCAGAAGAAGTCAATTGACTAACAGAGATTAAGTTGATAGACAGGTGAGGAACACACAAAACACTAGTGAGAGAGATCAACTTATTTGAAACGGAGCCAATAAGGGAGACTGGTAGAGGAGTGGCATCAACTGTATGGATGGTGAGAGAGCTAGCAGGGGTATAACAATTATGAAGTTTGGAAACATCATTTGTCATATGATAGGATGCACCAGAATCAAAAATCCATATAGTATCAAGAGTACCTAACGGACTGGAAATGGTCATGGCAAAACCAGAGGCTGAGGGGGTAGTGGCCATCTGAGAAGCAAAATCAGTGGAGGAAGCCAGAAATAACTGTTGCATGCGCTCATCAACCATAGCCTGTATCTAAGATGCAAGATCCATTTGCGAAGGCACAAAAGTATCATCTTCAGTAACATTGGCCGCATAGGGTCGCTGTGGATAAGATTGCATAGGACCACGATTGGGCTGTTGACCAGAGTGTTTGGTCTTATTGTTTGGCCTTTGAGGTCTAGTTGGGCAGTCCCGTTTCCAGTGTCCTTTCTTCTTACAATAATTGTCAAAGTCATTGGTACCAAATGGAAAAAAGCGAGCATTCTGTGGGGTACTAACATTTGCTAACAATACATGTGTGGGTTCCACATGTTTCTTCCTTGTAAGAGAAAGCTGAGTTTGTTCTTCAGCCAGAAGTTCCGAAAGTGCTTCATCAACGAAAGGCAGTGGTGACCGATGTAATAACTGACCACGAACATGTTCAAAATCAGGGCGGAGGGCCATAAGTTTCTGAACCAGGCGAGTCTGCTGCCGCCGATAGACTTCATAGGTGTGAGCATCATCAATTGTTTTAAAAGTGGGTTCCATTAGAGCCAGTTGATCCCATAATGCAGTCATTTTGATGAAGAAATCATGAATGGAGTCATTTCCTTGCTCTGCAGTTTTGATTTCTCATTCTAACTGGTACCGGTGAGCAGCATTAGACTGAGTATACAATTTGGCTAAATAATCCCAAGCAGACTTAGGACAATTGAATTTAGCTAATTGGTTCCCAATAGATGGGCTGACCGAATTGGCAATCCAAGAATTGATTTTCCCGACGGAAGCTTTCCATTCCTCAAAAGTAGCATCCGTACTATCTGATGTAGGGATCTGTTGAGCAACATATTTCCACAGTTTTTGACCTTTTAGGAAATTTTGCATGAGATGGGACCAATAGGGATAATTTATGCCATCAAGTTGGACAGTAATAACCGAAACAGTTCTATCAGAAGACATTGGAGCAAGACAAAGAGCTCACAGACGGAATATATGCAAAATCCAGCCCCAAAGCCAAGTCAGAATTGAAATCCAGCCACATTAACTAAACAGATCTTGAAAAATCCCAATAAATAGGTCCAGGTCACTTGAAATTAAGCACAGATGAGAGCTATGGGCCCCACTGAATGATCAGATGACAGATCACAGGCACAGGGAGCAATATGATCTAAAAAATCCCAGAAAAAGGGGCCAGGCGACCTTGAATCTGGGCACAGATCTGATCTGTGGGCCCCACTAGATGATCAGATCACACAGTGATCTCTACCTCAAAAATCCAAAACTCCTCCAAGTGGGATAATGAAGAAAGCTTGGGAAACCAAAATTTTGAACAGTCTTGATGAAAACTATTTGCACAAAGGAGACAAGTGCAGATTGGAGAGAATGGCCTACCTCAGATGATCAGAAAATCTTGAAAAAATGTGCAGAATTCCTAGGATAAATGGACGACCAGAATGGGGAGATTTCTCTTATGCAGAATGATCATCAACAGATGGGCCACCTTTGATCACAGTAGTGCAGTGCTTCTTACAGCCGAATACAGTATTCTCCTATCAGTTGATCAGGGCTCCTCTTATGCTTGAATGAACAGATCGATGGGCTCTGATCCCATGTAAGAGTATCCAGAACTAACCAAAAGCACACAAGAAGCTAACCAGAAGCATACAAGAGAGAAAAGTATTGCAAGAGAATTTTTCATATGTTTGTATTGACGATGGATCCTTATATAACACAGTATTGCCTAGATTAGTGGATCTGATTACAGGATTACAAGTATTGTTAAGGTAACTAGTATCTATTGACACCTCACACATTCTGTTGATTTGTGGGCTGACCCAATTCATGGGTTGTGGGCTGACCCATTAGGTCGAGCTGACCTTTATCTTTATAAACACATCTCTATTATTGAATAAAAGAGTTGATTTACGGTTTGTTTCTTGCTTTGGTTATTCATTGTTCGTGAATTCTTGATTGTTGAATCCATCTAGATTCGGCCAAATCCCTACTGCGGGTTTGGTCTTTTCCCTGGGCTGCATCAGATTGGTATCAATTGACGCAGCCAAGATCCGTAATTGAACAATAGATCAATCTCCCGAAGGATTGACCGAATCCAAAGATGGATTCCAGCCACTAGGGCAACCGCATAAGAGGAGAAAACACCATAACTGAAGAGAAAACTCTCATAACTCAAAAGATTAATTGATAATAAGCATGCCATTACAATGAGGCCTCACATCCTTTTATAAAGGAGTTGGCTTGATCCCTAAGCAACTATATTTCCTAATATATGGATCATATCTAAAAGGAAACTAAATAATATTAATCATAAATAAACCAAACTACTAAATAATATTTCTTAACCAAATGGATGTCCCCTTGGGCCTATGGACTGGACCCAATGGGTTGGCCGACCTATTGTCTGGCCTGCATCAATTCTCCCCCACTTGAAAAAAATTTGACTCCAGCGAGTTGATAGCTTGATAAAAAGAGAGAATTTGACCACAAATTCTGAAAAATGCCCGCCTGTGTCGAAAATCAATCGCACAAACATCTGTTTCTTCTTTTGATCTGCTTTCCCATGAGATTGCTTGGAAGCTTGATGCGGTCTTTTACTCCATTGAGAGGTAGATGGGAGGTTTTGTTTTTGCTGATGTCTGTATTGAGTTCGGATGTGTGATCTGACCAATAGAAGCTTCAGTTGTTGCCTTTGTACCGATGGAGCATGAACATTGACTATCCATCGGTGATCGCCAAAAATGAAGTCAATGTGAGGAACTTCAATTACTTGATTTGCTTGTGAAATTACTGGAACAATGGACTTGATTTCAGATGGCCCAATTGGATTTTCTGGAAGTGGTATGACAATTGGAAACACCGGATGTTCAATCTTCTCACTAACTTGATTAGAGTATTCAATATTTGCTTCTCCTTGATCATCTTCAACATTTTGCAGCTCTTGATTGACATTGCCTTGATCAATATTGTTTATACTCACGAAATCATCTTTGCCATGAACTTGCTCTTTGATGTCATCCTCGATGTCTTCTGGCTTCACTTGTGGCGCAGTCATGACTTCAGTTTCAACTGTTTGCTCTTTTTGTGACTTTTCTGTGGAAGGTGATGATGTAGACGAAGATGGGGTCGTTGAATTCATTGGAACAAGCATAACCCTTTTTCCATTCCACACAATGGTATATGTATTCGCCTCTTTATCAAGGTGCACTTTTCGATCATAAAACCATGGATGTCCGAAAATAATATGAGCAATATTCATATGGATCACATCACACCAAATTTTGTCTTCATAATAGCCCATTTTGAATGATACCAAACATCTATAAGTCACAGGGATAACATTACCATTTAGACCATGTGACTTGGTAGGGCTTAGGAAGCTTCTCAATTGGCCAATAAAGTTTGTCAGTGACCTCTTGCGCGAAAAAATTTACTGCACTACCATTGTCAATAATCAAATTAGCAAATTTATCTTCGACTCTTATCCGTGTGTGGAATTTCTGAGCCTGTCTCCATTCTTCTTCTTCTTCCTTTTCATTTGTATTGAGGAGTCAACAAATGACAATAGTAGGATTGTCTTCTTCTAAAAAAAGTCTTTCCACAATATGAGCTCTCTATCGACATTTTTGCCTGCGAGACCTTCTAAGCATGCGCTCAACACGGATGGCTTCTAAGTGTGCCTCTTGACAGGTTTTGCAATAATGCATATTTTCTAAGATATCGGGTCTCAAGCCTTGGACATAACGAGCTAAATTATGTATCTCATCTTCCTCTAATTCGCATATGTCTTGCAACTCCCGAAATTGGCAGGTATATTCATCAATGGTCATATGTTCTTGCTTCAAATTGAGAAATTGCTCAAAAAAGAACTCATTTTCAAAATACCAATCTCCATATGTAAATTTATACCAAATTCTTTAAAGTGCAATTGAGCTCCCAAAAATCTTCATATTGACTTGAATCAAGAGGAAACACGAAGAGATAATAATTTTCTTTGAATGGACTAACCTGATTTTAGAGATCACAGGTATAAGTGGGTCTCTGTTTGGAATTTGGATGATTTAAATATTGTTGCTTGATAGGCTGGGCTAATGGCACTCTGAGTGAGTCAGATTGGAATTAGGGCCTACATGACTAAGGCCACAAATTTCTACATTCTGGTTTTTCTTTTTTTTTTTAATGGGCTGGGTCGGGCTTGGACTCAAATCAGGCCTAGATTGCAGGTCAGGCCCAAACTGAAAAATGCAAATTCAGTATGCTGCAAGTGGGCTGGATTTGGGCTCGGGTTCAAGTTAGACCTGAATTGCAAGTTAGGACCAGACCCACACATAGATTGATCTGTGTTGACGATATGTTGGGTCTAATGCATGGATCCACTGTTTTTTTTCCAAAATTGATCTACACAGCGACTACCACCAAAGTCGCATCCGACTGGCTGACGAATGGAAAACAACATTCAAAACCAAAGATGTTCTTTATGAGTGGTTAGTGATGCCATTTGGTCTTTCTAAAGCACCAAGTACTTTCATGCGAGTGATGACCTAGCTATTGCGCCCCTTTCTTGGCAAATTTATTGTGGTTTATTTTGATGATATCTTGATATACAGCAAATCAAAGAGAGAACATCTTGATCATTTGAGGTGTGTGTTCAGCACCCTGCGCCGTGACAAGTTTTATATCAACCTCGAGAAGTGCTCTTTTATGACTGATTTTTTGCTTTTTTGGGTTTACTTCATTATTGCTTGAGGTGTCGAGGCGGATCCCGCCAAAGTAAATGCTATTATTGATTGGCCGACTCCAACAACCATATCTGAAGCTCAAAGTTTCCATGGGCTTGCGACATTCTACAGGAGTTTTATTAAAAATTTCAGTAGCATCATGGCTCCTATTACTGACTGTATGAAGCAGGGGACATTCAAATGGACCAGTGCTGCCGCCCGTGCATTTGAACGGATAAAACGAAAGACGACAGAAGCTCTAGTTTTGCACTTTCCAAATTTCAATCAGGTTTTTGAAGTTCATTATGATGCATCTAATGTTGGTATTGGTAGCGTGCTTAGCCAGGAAGGTCATCCTATCGCCTTCTACAGTGAGAAGCTGAATGAATCCAAGAAGACATATTCTCCTTATGATCTCGAACTATATGTTGTGGTACAAACTCTTCGTCATTGGCGACATTATTTAATTGGAAAAGAGTTTGTTCTATTCTCTGATCATGAAGCTCTCAAGCATTTACATTCTCAGCAGAAATTGAGTGCACACCGTGCAAGGTGGAACTCCTATCTTCAGGAATTCACTTTTGTCATTCAACACAAGGCCGGCAAAGAAAATCAAGTTGCAGATGCTTTGAGCCGCCGCAAGCATTTTTTGACTAACATGTCTATCATTGTTCCGGGTTTTGAAGAAATTCGTCGAGAATACCCTGCAGATAATGATTTTGGTCACATATACACTGATCTTCTCAATGGCGAGCAAGCTCAACATCCGCACTTCAGTATTCATGATGGCTATTTGTTTCATGGCACGAAACTATGCCTACCAGCTACCTCCATCCGCAAACATATTGTGCGAGAATTACATGGTGGCGGATGTAGCGGACACTTAAGCCGTGACAAGACCCTCGATCTTGTTAGTGACAAGTACTTTTGGCCTAAGATGAAATCATATATCATTAAAATCTTTAGTTTATGCAGGGTTTGCCAACTTGCGAAAGGTAACAAAAAGAATACAAGACTCTACCAACCCCTTCCCGTCCCACATGCTCCGTGGGAAGACATCAGCATGGACTTTGTTCTGGGTCTACCGAACACAGCATAGAAAGTTGATTCTATATTTGTCGTGGTAGATCGATTTTCTAAGATGGCTCATTTCATACTATGTTCCAATTCTTCTGACGCATCCAAAGTCGCACAGTTATTCTTCCGAGAAGTGGTACGTCTTCATGGGCTTCCTAAGACAATTGTGTCTGATCGAGATACAAAGTTTATGAGCTACTTTTGGAAGGCACTCTGGTTGGCCATCAGGACAAAGTTACAATTTTCCAGTGCCTATCATCCGCAAACCGACGGTCAAATAGAAGTGTTAAATCGTGGTTTGGGCAAATTATTGAGATGTTTAGTTCGTGATCACATCACATCTTGGGATCTGGTTTTACCCATGGCTGAATTTGCTTACAATAATTCAGTCAACAAATTTACTGGGATGTCACCATTTCAAGCTGTGATTGGAGTACGGCTGGCCGCATCTACCTGCTGATTTAGTCCCTTTGCCCATAGCATCACTACCAAGCGGAGAAGCAGAAGATTTTATTCGTCATATGCAACATGTACATGATGAGGTTCGACGGAACATCGCCACTAGTAATGACATATACAAACATCATGCTAATGCACGTCGTCGCTTTGTTGAGTTTGCAGAAGGTGACATGGTAATGGTCACAATCTATCCCGAGCGCCTTCCTCCCAAAGAAAATAAAAAGTTGCACCCTCGCAACGCGAGTCCTTTTAAGATCTTGAAGAAGATTAGTTCCAATGCATATGTCCTTGAACTACCTGCAGAGTTAGGTATCAATTCCACTTTTAATGTAAAAGACTTGGCTCTCTACCATGGGCATCACACATATGAAGGAATTGAAGAGCACATCTTATCTATACCACTTGTTCCTCCTCCGTCTGATAAAATTGTGGATGTACTTGATGATCAACTCGTGTCTACACGCTGTGGAGGTTTTCAGAAGTTTCTTGTTCAATGGAAGGATCGCCCATCTCAAATGCATCATGGATCACTGCTACTAATTTCCAGCGCATCAAACCGGACCTATATGAACGTTATCAAGCTATAAACTCTCCGGGGTCGAGTTTTTCTAAGGCGGGGAGTACAAGTGCAAGTCGAGCCAGGCCCAAGTCCAATGGGCCCAACCTGTGAGTTATCAGGTCAATCAAACACAACCCATTGGAATGGCCCACAAGTCCAATGGGAAGGACCAACTGTGTTGTGGGAAGTTATCCTATTTTAGTATTCTTTAGTATTTTAGAATTAGTAGGTTTCTTTAAATTGGAATTTTATGTTTAGCAATAGAATCCTAATGAGATAGGAAAGATCGTAGGAATTTTATTATAAATATGTAAATCCCCTTTAGGGATCGACACATCTCTATTATTGAATAAAAGAGTTGATTTTTGGTTTGTTTCTTGCTTTGGTTATTCACTATTCGTGAGTTTTTTATTGTTGAATCCATCTGGATTCGGCCAAATCCCTGCTGCAGGTTTGGTCTTTTCCCTAGGCTGCATCACCCTCCCCCCTTCTTCCTCCTCCTCCTCCTCCTCCTCTCTCTCCTTAAGCCTTCTTCCTCTTTTCTCCCACTTGTTGTAGAGAAGGAACTCAAGAAAGGTAGATCATGGAAAAATCCTATGACCTACCTTTTACCTCCAAAAACTAAGGGCCCGTTTGGCATCTTATTCTTTGGATGTTACCGATCCCATGAGGCAAGTGGGTAGGGAACTTGTTTGGTAAATATTAATAACCTAATCTTGTGGAACAATCCTTGAGATCATATCCGCCAAAGTAGGAATTTCAGACCAATCTAACTTTTTTTTTTTTTTTGGAACAAATCGCTGGAAACTTTTTTCAAAAGGCGCCCATTAAATAGGACCTATACGCTGTACGTCCCTATCGCCTTCCTCCCTCCTTTTCCCCATGCCTCTCTCTCTCTCTCTCTCTCTCTCTCTCTCTCTCTCTCTCTCTCTCTCTCTCTCTCTCTCTGTTATTTTCATCCTCCTTAAAATAACCACACCATATCCATCTAGTCCCCTCTTTAAATCCCATATAAATCCATCTCAAAAACCACACATCCCCAACCACAGACCATGGAGGCCTTTCTCAGCTCTCCCCAAACAAAGCACCTCACTTGGTCGTTGTCTTCTATTCCGACTCTTCTCACTCTATCCACCAAGTGGTTTGAAAACATAAACATGGATTTTGGATTTTGGATTTTGGATTTTTTGCCTCTTCCACCTATTCATTCAGACTATTAAGATATTTGAACCCTTGCCTTCTCTTTCCCGGCCACCTCCCTCTCTGCCCCCACCCACGCACATAGGTTACACAAGCCTCCCCTCTTTGCCTCTTAAAATTTGGATGGTCAAGCCCAAACCCACATGATCCGACCTCACTAAGTGTAATTTGGGTTGGACGTGTCTGATAATGAGTTAAACCAAGGCGTAGATTTTTATACACATGTAACCAATGAGTGGCTTGGATATGGGCAGCTTCTGTAAATTGAAAACAATTCAATGGGTAAATTGTACCGGGATCACTTGGGTTAAGGAGAAAAGAGAGAGCCTAGGTGTAGAAAATAGAGAGCTCTATTTTCATCCTAATCATCTCATGATTTAGTGGTTGATATAGTTTGCCCAAAGTGTTTAGCAGCAAAAGAAAGACTATCACAATAGCTTTTGGCTAGGTTTGAGCCACCACACCTTTCTTTTCTCTCTCATCTACCCTTAACTAAAGAAAAGAGATATACATGACGAAAAGGACCAAGAATCACTTTTCATATCTCTTTCTCTAATGAAAAAGAAAAGAGAGAAGGTCAAAAGGAAACGAGAAAAGTAGTCAAGCCCCTCTTCTCTCAGCTCGTCTTGGGTCGATCCTAATTTTTCTTCCCTACTTAACACATGGTCCTGCCTCAGCTTCCATTATACATTTGCTAAAGTCAGAGTTTAACCATTATACAAAAGTATTTAAAAAATAAATGGCCACTACAAATACCCCGGCCAATAAATATAACCAAAAGAAACTATCCAAAGCAAGACGTGAAGGCTCTTGGGTGAGAGGTCAGTACAACTATACTATGTTGTCTGCACACCACTTGTGGAAGTCATCAAGCCGATCCCCCAGAACTTCATCGGTCTCCTTCTCGGGATTGTTGGGCTCGGTACCTATGCACCAAGAGTAGCATTATCAAACTACGACGAGTCGGCAGGCAGATACCTATAAACAACAATATATATGCGGTAGCAAAAAACAAGTACAAACGATGTGATCATGTGAATTTCAAAGATGAAGTACTAAGCAACAGTGCATGAATCTCGATAAACGAAGAGTCAAATGAAAAGATCTAGACAAAACATTTTAACATATAGGCGGTCCACATAGGCTAATCACCACAGGATAGTATCACTGCCCTCCCCACTCGAATCGAGTCGTGGTAGAGAGAAATGCACGAGAGAATAGCTCAGCCGGAAAAGGTGATACCTAGGGTAACAAACATCAGAACTCTACATCTTTTGGTATCTAATGGTGTACATCCATTTTAGAATAATTTATCTTCAGCCGCAAAGTAAAAGTCTTTATCACAGTGGTTCCCCAGTTGTATTAGATGTTACTGCTAAGTGATGCTCGACTCAAAAGAATCCTATTGATACATTTGTGAGGGGCTAGACTTATTTTGTGTGAACAAGATTTCGTCAAAACGAATGACAAACTACTCTCTCATCAATCAATCGTTCAAACTTCCATCAAATTCAAAACAAAGCAAACAAATATTTCAAAACCAATATAAGTAGTCCTCTTCAAAGGCTTTACGATCAAAGCCCCCTAGCCTCAACACTTTAGTCAAGTCCCAACAAAAGGTTCGAAATACAATGGGGATCCTAAGTCCAATCCATCAAAGTTCTTCAATGCGATCCCAATATTACAAAGCTAAAGAACATGTTCAAGACATGAGGACGTCAATGCCAAAAGATATAATTTGAAGTCTCAATCTCAATTACTCAACAACCAAGGAGAATTACAATCCCAACCTAAGTCAATGATTGCCCTTTTCGTACGGTACATTACCATTCGGTTCTAGGGGAAATGAGGTCAATGATTTACGATCAAATCACCTTGGTCCATAACCCAATATTGGGTATCCCTCTTGCTTCACACCTTCCCACTTTGAAGTAGTTTGTACACCGCATGCCGTTTGTACAATCCGTAAGTGTATGTTAGCTCAAACATCCATCACTCTTATTCTCCCAATTGGTCCTCAAGGTAGGGTACCAAGGGTCCCAATACTAAGCCTCAAAAGTCCCAAGGAAAAGTACCTTCAAAAGGAACTGACCTTTCCATAGTTGGGCTCAGGTAATTTGGACTCACCAAGAACGTAAGTACAGGAGAGAGTTTTGGATAGAAATATAAAAAAGAAATCAAAAGTCTACTTTTTTATTATTCTTTATTCATCGAAAGGAGTGCTACGCATTTTTCTATATTATTATTCACTTTCTTTGTTACATTCTTCCATGGCCTATACATTCTGGTCCTTACTGAGACTTCAGTGTGACCTACTGTTCTGATCGCTTTGGACATGACTGTGGTTGCATAAAACTTGTACTAGGCAGTGATTTAACTTACTGTTTATTCAAGCAAGATCAAAACGCCTAGGCCCACCAAAAGTTAATATTTTTTTAATAGTTATGATAAACTTGTTGGATCTAACGGAGGACATGGCCCTAAACAGATTTGATTGGCGTCGTCAAATCCATATAGCCGACCCCACCTAGTGGGAAAAGGCTTGGTTTGGTTTGGTTTGGTTTATGATACATTTGTGAATATTTATTATAGACTTGAATTTAACTGCATTGCCAAACATGAGTATCTCAAGTTTTATTTCCTAGAACAGGATCATTATGGTATTACTAAACAAGTTCCGCACAACATGTTCTCAGCAGAACAAATTAACACAATGTTGTCAAGCAAGTTATGCACAGAATAGCCTCAGCGCAACCTGGTCTCAGCACATAATTGGAAAAACACAGGAACAATGCCAAACAGGCCCTAACTTCCCTAGGACTCCTGTACCTGAAGTAAAACAATCAAGTAACAAGCCCATGACACTGACCAATCAAGTAACACCAATCAAGTAACAAGCCCATGACACTGACCTCATGATGTGGAAACTGACACTTAAGAAGGGACGCCTGTAAATGAAGAGATTATGTAGTTTCTCACGCCACTACGCCGGCCATGAAATCATTCACTTTCTACTGTTGCAAAATTGTTCTAGACAATTTCAACAAGTTGCTGAAATCATTGACCATAGCCCACGACTATGGCCTGAATTGACTTGGTTCAGGGTTCATGCAGTCACCAGCGGTAACTTCACCAGTCCAAATAAACACAAAAAGTTGTCTCACTTGCTCAACTTGGCTGCATCTGGAACCTGTGATTTCCAGATAGGGCATCGATTTGATAGGTAAGATATGCTGGGCTTACAGATTCGCACATAAAAATGAAGTATCGTATATGATATGATACATATATTTTGCATTTTGCAAGTATACGATTGTCAGCCTGAAAGAAACCCGGCCAATTCAGGCAAAAGTCTGAATTATCGATCTTCTGCTGAGCTGAATACTGTTTCATGTTTATAGATTGGCAAACTAGGAAACAGCTTTATCATTCTATTGGTTAGCCAAACCACTGTACCACATTTGATTATTTTATATACTAGTTGATTGACTGAAGAATTATTCTGATGTGACGTACATCATTTGCGTAATAACCGAGAAACTCCTTTTCCCTTTGCTCTTGGTTCCCATCTCACATTGATTTCATGCATCATAAAGAATATAAAAAAAAAAATTGCATATTATTGGATGCCACAATTTATTTTCCTTAGCATTTCCCATGTTCCTTTCTTGGTTTGATGTTTAAAAATGTGTACTCCTGCATTTAATATGAGATTCCTTTTTCAATTCACAGTTGGTTGAATGCCCTTCAGTCTATGAGATGTTGCCAAATCCAGATTACCAGTGGAAACAAAAACCTTTTATCCAGGTTTGGCGAAAGCAATCTGAAGACTCAAAAGCCTCATTGATCAAGCTGGAATTGTATGGCCCAAATGAAAGTATTGAATTATTTGAAGAAGCTTTGAGGCATAACGAGGTACTCACTTCAAGCATTATTAACATGTCCTGGATTCATCTTTCCTTGGAGGTTACAGATGTTGTGTGTCTAGTGACCTGTCTTATTTGTTTTTGTATCTTATGTTCAAATTCTCTTAGTCTCACCTTCCTCTTATACATGAGTATACATGAAGCTTGTATCAAATTCTATTCTGTGAACTTTGAATCTGATCTTGTCACGATCTTAAAAATTGGAATAAAAGTTTAAATTCTATCAAGTCAAGTTTACTTGACAATATTTATTTACATAATTTTACTAATATTCCTATGTTGGTCGCTTTGGTACTTACATTCAACCAATCTTTAGCAAAATCTTAGCTCAAGCTTGGAATTGTTAGACCTTATATCTCATTGTTTTCTTTACCATCCATTGGCTGCTTTTGCAGCTAGAGTATCATGGGAAGTCAGTACCTTTGCCATTCAATTTATCAATCCTCAAATGGGCAGCTGGAACACGCCAAATTCTCAACACTGCTCAGTTACCGAACAGTGTCAGCTTCTATAACATATTTGGAACATCATTTGAGACACCATTTGATGTCTGGTATGCACATGGATTATGGATTTCTTAAATAGTTGGGGGATTTATTGTGTGCGTATTGTGTGAATTGAACCTTCATAAATTTTATTATGACATGAATTTTTTTCATGTTACAAATATTTTTCTCAAACCCAGTTAGCCTGATCCATGGAACTTACACACAGGACAGCCCACACTGTGGTTTCAATAATGATTTCCTATTTCTTGTAAATTTGACACAGCCTTCTCTCTTAAATGCAGCTATGGATCAGAAACCTCTCCACTGGGCAATTTGTCCCAGATATGTCATACAATGGTAAGTGGATACTTATAATCAACATAATTACATGTGTACTTGTCTGTGCCTATACTGATGTGCATATATTTGTAGAGATCTATATTTACTTTTCCTCAATGTTTGTTTGTTTCAGCCTCAATATTCCTATGTGGATGGCGATGGGACAGTTCCTGCTGAATCAGCTCAGGTTTTTTCCAAAGCATATCATTTTAAATTGATTTCAGTGGCATAGGTTGATTATCAGTTAAATTTGGAACATTATGGACCTTTCTAGTGAGCGAAATAACTAAAATGGCACAAGCATGTTCTACTTTGAAAGATAGGTAAAAGCATTCTCCTTTTAACAATGGAATTAGCTTTATAGTGGGGATATTAGCTGTCAAAAATCAGACATGGTTGAAGCTTTTATCTGTATCTTAGTGACAAATGTATTTTGCTGGCGTGTGGGGAGTTGTTTTGCAGTCTATATTTGGGTATGAGAATGAACGATATGAATACTTAAAAACAGAGAAATTTATGTGATAATAGGTTGAGAACCTCCAGGTATCATTGTTGTGGGTCACCAACATACGGTATTTTACATGGATGATGTATGGTAAAACTTTATGCATAATATTGTATTGATTGACCTATAAAGACATGATGATAGTTATAAAAATACCTACCTCCTTTTTCTATTACATCTACTTCGCCTGCGTAACTTTTAATGAGTGGTACTATTGTTGGATAGGTCTCAAGCACAGCGCATTCTTTGTATTTATTTCCAGTGCTGATTTAGACATTTTCTTTATAGTTTTTTTTTTTCCGTTTATGTTTTTGAAACCTAACTAAGAATTTGGAATGTTAATTATTTTCTTGTTCTTAGGTAGGATTTTTACATTTTTAAATTTTTTTTATTTTCATATTATTTGTCATTAGAAAAACTTAACAAAAATGTATTTAAATGCGCTGAATCTGAAGGATCCTATGTTTTGAGATTTGTCTAATCTTTCTTCTCATGCTGCCAATAAATTCCAAAATTATGAACCCCTGTTCTTGCAACTTCGTTTTCATTGAACTTCTTATTCAACCTAAAATGCTGCGTAGAAGTGGCAAGATGTTTAGTTTTGTCTCTTTCATTTTAGAAATGAAATATATTTATGCTGCAAGGGAGAGTGTTTTTTCCTTCTGTGACCATTATTAAACAAATACCATCAGTTTGGGCATCTAGTTTGAAAAGTCATTTTTTCAACTTGATTTAGAGGATGATGTTGTCACTTGCAAAACCTTACGGCATAATTTTATATTTTCTTTGTTGTAGGCTTCTATTTGATTTCCTTTTGATATCCCAAATTTAGCTTCTTTCCTTTCGGGGCCTGTAAAACAAGAAAAATCAAAGAATGGCTATTAGTTTGTGTGTCCCAATTCCATTCATTAACTTATTTTTGGTTTTGCAGGCTGATGGATTTGCAGCAGTGGCGAGAGTCGGAATTAGTGCTAGCCACCGGGGTTTGTTGAGAGACAAAAGGTTATTTCAATTTATAAAGGAATGGTTGGGATTGAGCCACGAATCACATTCAAACACTGCCCAAATGACCACCAAATATACTTAGCCTAAATGCTATTTGATTGGTTCTGTTCTGGAGCAAGCACCAAATTAGGTCAGGAATCCTTGTATTTTTATATCTTTGCTGATTCTGTATGGATTTGGTGTTCGATCTAGGTTTTAAATATTACAGATATCTGGACATTTAAACTGTAGTGGACATAGGTATTATTTCAAAGCCATAAGGTGGCAAATTCCCATGATGCGTTAGCTCTTTTGGGAGTCGAATCATATAAAATGGGGGTAAGGATTCTCTGACATTCTTGATATATATTCCATCACTTATACAGATTATATTCCACGGTAGGACGTGTAGTTTAAATTTGTTATCAAATGAGGAAAAGGGCAGAGAAGATTGATTTAAATTTGCAAATGGACAATAGTGACTTGGGCATTCTTGGGAAATAAGACGAGAAGAGTAGATATGGGAGGTGGATGAGTCTTGGATCAATGCTATTTTCAAGAGACATTGAAGATTGGATGCCAAAGACATCTTACACACACTGTTTACATCCAACGTATATTTTATCTAATTTCGTTAAGGGATAGATTAGTATAAAATACGTATATTTTGAGGCATTTTTATTACATTTCAACATGGGAGGACGAAATTACTATCAAACTATTGTTTTAGGATATAAGTATTGGTCCAAAAAAATAGATTTACAGCTACCAAAGTCACAAACAATACTCATTAATAACACGTTTAAAATTGGTGAAAGAATGAGGTTATGAGTTTGATAACCCTTCTCTTATTTTTCAGGTATTCATTATTTGAGTTTCATAACCCTTCTCTTTTTCACGTTTTCATTGGTTGTCCTAGTTAGGAGCATGCTTTCATTTAACAATAAGTTAGGCCAAATTAGTAAAATCATTTAAAAAAATTTAATTATAATTGGATAAATTTTTTGAGTATGATAATTGGATATATAAGTGAGCAATTACCCTTTGTGACACACGTACACACACAAATATTTGGCTTAACTTATTGTTAAATGAAAGCATGCTCCTAACTAGGATAGCCAATGAAAACGTTATGAAACTCATAATCTTAACCCTTTTACTAACTTTAATAGTGTTATTCAAAAGTATAGTTTGTGGTTATGGTAGTTGTAAATCTATCGTCTTTGGACCACTACTTGTATCCTAAAACATGAGTTGTATAATAGTAATCCTTTCCTCCAAGAAATGTAATAAAAATGCCTCAAAATATTTGTATTTCAGAGTAATCTATCTTTTTATGAAATCAGATAAAATAAAGTTTTCAATTAGTTGCTATTTCTTAAGAACGAATGGGTTTCCATTTCCTAAACATTGGCCTCTCATATGCAGGAACCAACTTGCCTTCATGATATGTCCAATCCTCAATGTGGCTGTATGTTGGATGTAAACATTTTGGTATCCAGTCGTCAATGTAATTATTTGGTGGATGTGAACATTGTGTGTAAGATTTCCATCTTGGCTAGCTCACTGTGTTGAGCATACAGCCCTCAATGTTTTGTTACTGTGTGCTTGATTTCTCAACTATGGGAGTTGGGTCATATTTGAAGAGCAGTTTTAGATGAAAGCTACAAAATGGTTATGATGTGTGGAGCTACTCTGAATCCCCTTCATTAATGATGACCATGCTGGACTCCAACAAGAGCTATAGAGAAAATAGACATAAAAACCACCAACACCAAAACTCTCTGGGCTTTTCTGTTTCTGTTTGTCAAATTAATGATATGGATCAAAAAAATGTTTGCCACTATTTGGATAGCTGGGGAATTTTGTACTGCAGATGCATTGTTACAGTATGGGTTGTGAAGATGGTACCAATTCTAACACACCTAAGGAAAATAATAACTGAAGTCTTCCTCTAGATGACTACATGTAAATTTGTCATTCTCAGATTTACCTTTGTATCCCTTCCTTTTTTTTAAAGCCATTTTATAAGGGCATTCATATAGTTATACTTTATGATTGTTAATATAAAGACAAAGCTCTCCCCCTAAGTGGGCATTGACTGAAAATCGTTGAGTTGGTAATTTTGAATATGATGACAATCCCCCACTATTTGCAAAAGAAATCACCCCTGAATTAAAGTCGCCCATCGAATTTAACACATGACTATTTGCAAAAGAAATCACCCCTGAATTAAAGTCGCCTATCAAATTTAACACATGGGGCTTTGATTACCAACTACCTGATCAACAATTATTTATGGATTTGGACTCTCTCTCTCTCTCTCTCTCTCTCTCTCTCTCTCTCTCTCTCTCTCTTATTATTATCACCATTCACCATCATCAAAGCCTCATCCCATCTACTTGGTAGAGACATCTCTCTTGTTTAAAAAAATTAGGATTTTCTCAGCTTTTCTACTCATAACTATTTATCAAAGGATACCTCATATTCGAGTGTGATGAAGTTTTCATAATCAAAGGCTGGCTTCGCAGGTTCAACTGTTCTACCAACCCTATTTAATCAAAGAGGGACGAAGAAGATGATGATGATGATGATGATGTGCTATGCATACGCTAGGATTCGCGTTGCAAATACCTGATATTTGGCTTTCCATTCCTTGCATTTCTCACCTACACGAATTATAAATAAAGTTTAGTTTTCACAGGAAACTCACCCAGTTTTTCACTGCTTTTCGTACATCATTCAATCACCAAACCCACTGAATGCACATGCCTACCCAATTGCAAATCACAATATCATTTGGGACCTGCATATGGACTTTTAGCTGTAACATATCTGCACACAATAGCCTGACAGTTTTCACTGAAATGGATATGGCTAAATTTTTTTCTAAGTTCAGAGTCAGTTTCTTCACAGTTCACATTGAAATGGACATTATCATCATCATTAAAAGCCTTGTCCCAACCATGTTAAATGCTGAACTAGTAACACTAGAATTCACCAAAGCCTTGCTCCACCCATTTGGAACAGAGATGGATGATACACCTGGAGCCCCAAAAGACCATCCTGGCTGCATGGATACCTCACTGTTTGAGGAAGAATCTATGTTCTATTTGAGCCAAATTGTCTAAACTGTCAACTGGATGACAAACTGAAAATATAAAGTCCTCAAATTTTAGTTGGACAAATTTATCATTGCCTGGGTTTTGGGTTTTAACCACAGAAAAAGGATTAAGCTCCTATTAGGCAGATATTTTGATATAGCAAAACGAGGATAATTCACTTGATACAACAATATCAGTGAAGGAACTTCCAATCCTCTTTCTTTTTTACTACAGTTCTGATCACACAAGTATGATAAATTAACATATGTCCATTAAAATGGACACTGCCCAAAGAAAAAGGATGATAGAATGGTATAAAGGAAAGGAGACACCAATTAAGGGGGAAAAAAAAGCACACCAAATAGCAAAAAAGGCCAATATGTAAGGATAAACAGAAGGCTTTTACACAAAAAGGCCTCAAGGGAGTCTGACTTAGCAATTTTCTATCCACAGCATCCAAAGGAGGTGTATCCGGGTATTTAAGAATCTCCATCAAATTGGCCACCATCTAATTTTAAGATTCTTATTAAGGTCTCTACTAAGGGCACATTTAGTGAACCAAATTTTCCATGGATATGTACCAATCTAGGGTTTGGTGAAGAAAATTTCTGTCCAAATTTTTTTTTTTTTGGCAAGATCAGTGTGGAAGATATTGAAGATTGAGAGGAGAGGGGGGGTGGGGTCAAACTAATGACTCTTCCGTGGAAAATATACACTCACCCCCTCCCTACACCCAAAAAGAAATTGTAAATTCCATCGGTCTGGAATCCACGCCGGAGAATGTCCATGAAAAAAGAACACTGTAGATCCATAACCTGTGGAATCCATGACTGTTTCAAAATGTGCCCTAAAAGTAACATTCCACACCCTTTTCCCTCTTAGTCTCTTAAACGAGTTAAAAAATTGGAACTTAACAATTAGACACCATAAAAAGCTTTTGAAATCTTGAAGCCAGCAGAAAATTATCAATCCACGCATTCCTCAAAGCAATGCAACTTCCATCCGCGCTAAGAATCTGAAAAATTGTACACCAACATTGCCCCATTGTAACTCACTCATTGCACAATTTCATAATCTTTCCACACTTTGAGCCAGTACTGTTATCACCTTCTCTCTTATATCCTTATCCCTTATTCCTTTCCCAATATTATAAGCAGTCACCTCTCTCCATAAGGCATCACTTTTTTTCTACAAACCTCCAACTCCATTTTCATAAAAGAGCCCTATCCTTTTCATATACATCACCTAATTCTATAAACCCTATTCTCATTTGGCATTTCTGCCTCCTTCAGGTTATAAGATGAAAAGGTCCCCATCACCTTCCAAGAGGAAAGTCCTTATAAGCTTTTTGAGTTTCTTTGCCACATCTTTTAGAATTTGAAAATTGGGCAAATAATATGTTGGAGGATTTCCAAAATTAAATCTAATAAGAACAATACCATCAAAAGAAAGATAACCTTTATTTTCTTCAAATAAGCTAACTGTTTCTAATTCCTCAACAATATTGGTGGAAAGATAGGGGCATAGGGCATTCCATATGTATATAGACAATGTTTCATAAACAAATTGCCATTCTATATTTGGCTATAGACAAAAGCACCTTGGAAGGGGTACCCACAACAAGGGTAAAGGATCTAAAACCAGGCACCTCCTTTGCAGGTTTGCACCATTATATAGAGGGATTAACATTGCAAATGTTGCAAAAATTCTTCTATCCATCCCAGACATTGGAAAAAACAAGAAAAAAAAAAAAAAAAACTCTCTTCGGGCTAATTTTATAAATATTTCACTAATAATTCTACTCGTCCTACCTGCGGAAATAATACTTTGAAGGCTTGCAGTAGCTTGTTTCTTAAAGAGAAGAGCATGCTAGATAAGAAGTCCAAGTGAAACCATCTGGTCTCAGTGCCTTACCTCTAATGAAAGTATTAAAG
Organism: Cinnamomum chago; assembly: GCA_038049695.1. Classification (NCBI taxonomy): domain Eukaryota; kingdom Viridiplantae; phylum Streptophyta; class Magnoliopsida; order Laurales; family Lauraceae; genus Cinnamomum; species Cinnamomum chago. The sequence goes on along the minus strand of CP142462.1, from coordinate 18,300,137 downwards.
GCAAGTGCACCTTGAATATCCTCCGAAAAAAACATCTTCTCTACTAGGACTGCACATGGGCGGCTCAGATCGGTTTAACACTAAAACCAACAACCAAACCGAATCCGTCGGTTTCTTAATTGACCGATCCGATCCGACCGATGGAGATGGCTTAAATCGATCCGAACATTGAAAATCAATCGGTTAAACCGTTGTTTTTTATTTTATTTTTTTGAAAATCAAACATTGAAAATTTCAAAATGATGATACCCCATCCTTTGCATTTATTCCAATTTTTAGTGCAAACATAAAAATCCAACATTCCAGACGGACTAAACGCATATAAAAAATAATTCTACTCCAAAAAGAGAGTTTGGACTAAACGCAAGCGCACAAAAAAAAATAATAAAAACAATAACCAGCTTGCAGTCAAACATTCATTCCGCATGATACCATTTGGAATTACAATAGAATAATAGTTCATTTCAATAAAAGTCACACACAAACGGAATTTGTATCAGATTTCACTATATTTTTTAGAAATGAAGGTTTCTTAACACATTGATTAGGTGAGACCAAAACCAACCATCAAAAGGCTAGGCTCTACTGGCTTTTCTAGCATTTTCAAGAATGCAGCCTTCTGATAAAAACTTCATTGAAACGAGGTAGGAATTATGATGGAAGGAAAACACACTGTACAGTAATCCCTCCATTTGCAATGAAGTATCAAAAGGCATTTGAAAGATTAAAGGAGATGCATTAAGGCAGTGTTAGACGGTTAAGTTCATGTGAGAATGGAGTTGTGGAATGTAACTTTGAAAGCAGTAAAAAACGAAACCCTAAAGCTAAAATAGTAAAAAAGCAACACTTGAGTTACTACATACGGTCTGTTCGGTTTAAGCGGTTAACCGTGGGCTCAAACCGATAACCGACCGATGTAAGCAGTTTTTATGATTTTCAAACCGTTAACCAAACTGATCTACTATAAACCGATTCGAACTGCCCGATTCAGTTAGTTCGATTTGATTTTGCGGTGATACCGGATTTTTTGTGCAGCCCTATTCTCTACCCGTGACGGCAGTTCATTGGAGATTTGAGTAAAAGAACACTGTATCAAATCGTCGTTCAAAAATAATTTTGAAAAGAACCCAATGAGCTCCTACTAAATCTGCTTCTTGTCCTCAATTCTTGTTCCATTCACCATCAACCATGCGATACAACTGCTCTACCACCTTCCACGTGCTGCTGTGAAAAAACTTATATCCCTTTCCCCAAGTCAGAGATATATGTTGGGCCAAATTTTCTCATCACCAAAGCCTTATCCCAGCTGTCTGTGTTCTACCATCTTTTCAGTAATTCCACAAGTCTCCAAGAAATTATCCCTCTTCTCAAAACCACATCAAGTTCACCTTCCAAATCTCCCTTCTTAGGCATTTAGCATTCAACAAAAATATTTGCTTCTCTTTCTAAGCCAACATCCATTGTTAGCTTCTTTTGCTCACCATGTTGCCAAATTTTAATGTGCTGCCCTAGAAGCAAAGGGATTACTACAGAGAATACAAGCACGTCCTAGACAAGTTCAAACCCTTCTCTCTTTATTCCATGATACAAGGTATGTCTTACCATTGCACCAAGCGCCAAAAGACAAATGCTTTTTTCTTTCACTCACAGAAAGTCAATTAAGTATTGTTCAACTTCATTGAGTCTGAAGCCAACTTTGTTTTAATGCAGATGATATGATCATTATTCAAGTAAATAAAGACCTCAATTCTCAACCAGGAACAACAAGCCAAGGAGTCCATTAGGATTCTTTCTTTGATCTACAAAAAGAATAGAATATACTGATTAAAATATGTGTTCCAATTTGAAGAAAGGAGGCAAGTGCAATTAACTTAAACCAAACCAACGGAAACTAATTTCCAAAAGAGATTGAATGGCATTGATGGAAGATTTATGGGGGATAGGTATAAATCTACATACATGAACCATTTCAGAAATCCGTTCATCATCTACAAACATTTGCTTGAATACGACAAGCTATGCTTTATGCAAATGCAACACATAAACAGACAACTTTCTAATAACAATCCAAGAGAACCCAGATGCAAATCCATCCTTACGTTCCATTTTATACACAAGAAAGATCATTTCCTGTACATTTTCATTCCATAATGCGCCATGAATGTCCAATCCTTGTCCTCTTGCAAACAAGTTACAGGTCTTGGTTGCAAACAAGTTACGGGTCATGGTGATCTGAACCCTTTCAGTCAGGCCACCCTGAAAATTCATGGACATGATTCACTTCATTCATTGCAGAACTACAGGATCTCATCAATGAGATCATTTCTAAAGCACTTGAGAGGGAAAAAAGAAAATGAATCATTGATTAGTATTGACATTTTCTAAAGCCAAGGGGTCAACCAATGCTAACAATGTTTATATTCTTTTGTCATTGTTAATGGGAAAAGAAGCGTAGCAAACTAGTTATTGACGTTATCGGCCAGGCATCTCAAACTCCCCACCCCCACCCCCTCTTTTTTTCTCTCTCCTACTACAGGAAAATCCTTGCTTTGCCACTTCATTCCAGCTTTCCAAGACTTCTATGGTATCCCCCTTCTAGTTCTTTGAACCGGTAATCCCTCAATGCATCATACAAATATTGTTTTTGATCATTTGTGTAGCTCCCAAACCATCTCAAACAGCATTCCCCTACTTTACATGAATCATCACGCTAAGTTCTTATAGTGTCACATTTTCACTTCTCTTCCCTATTTACAATGCCCACCATTTTTCATTTTGTAATAACAAAAAAACAAAATGGAAAAATCATAGCCCATATCAACATTGCCACACAACCATCAAAACGTATCAAGAAATCTTTCATTTCATTTCATTGATATAACACCACCACATCTTACAACACATTATCCCAAGGTTCCATCACATCTAAGTTCAAATGCAGAAACATTCAGATACACATAATAGACAACAACAACATTTCAATGCAAAAAACAAAGTAACAAGAGAGAAGTGAAGTAGAAGAAGATAATACTGACTTGACTTACTAACAATCTACATGAAGTGGGGATCAGAATTCCCATCCGCCTTCCCATTATCGCCCACCAAGCTCCCTGGATGATGCAAAACCTGTGAAGGGATGACGCCCATCCCGCCCCCCAACCCGTCCCCTCCGGAGCCGAAAAACTGGCAAACCAACCTAACCAACAGCCCCAAAACCTGCATCTGCCCATGGCAGGCATCAGCATGCATCTGCATCATCTGCTTCTCATGTTCCATCTGCATCCCCACCATCCTCTCCCTCCACTCCATCTCCTCCTCCTCCCTCCTCTCCTCCATCCTCATCCTCCTCCTCCTCTCCCCCTCCTCAAACTCCCTCTCCACCCTCCACCTCCTCTCCATCTCCCTCCTCCCCCACATCCACTCCCTCTCCTCCCACTCCACCTCCCTCTTTGCCCTCTTCGCCTCCCTAACCCCATCATCATCATCATCATCATCATCAACATCTTTACAATTCCCATCCAATTCCTCATCTTCCTCATCCTCAATGCCCAACCCCAACCCTAGAACATCATCACTATCTCCTCCAACAAAATTAAAGATTGGGTCCGCATCAAATGCGATGTCATTACTGATGTTAGTGTTGGAATTGTTGGAATTGCAATTGTTAGTGGTGCTGACAGTGATATTCTCATCTAGATCGATGTCGCCGAAGACGGACTTGTAGTTGAGGAAGTTGTGCCAGTGGTTGGTGGCATCAGACCAGTTAAAGCGGGGAGATGAAGAGGATGAGGAAGACGAAGGGATGCGGATCTTCTGCTTGACGCCGAGGTATTGATGGCGCATGTTTTGGATCTTGATGGAGACGTCGCGCCAGGACCAGAGGAAGGGGAAGGAGATGGGGTTCCGGAGATGGTGGAGGGAGTTGACGTGGTGGGCAATGGGTTCGAACTTCTTCTGCCGGGTCTTGAGCTTTTGGAGGGTGCCGGATTGGAGGAGGTCTGAATACTTGGCTATTAGGGTTGATTCTTCTTCCTCTGTCCATTTCTTGCGCTTCATCTTTACTTACATACGTATCTATTTCATACACTGTGTCTGTGTCTGTATCTGTGTCTGTGTCTGTGTCTGTGTCTGTGGTGTGGAAATTGGGGATGGAGAAGGGAAAGGGAGACAGAGAGAAAATGGTGGGGGTAGATGAGGTTCAAGAATGTGTGTGTGTGTGTTTGGTCTGCTGGCTTGGACTTGTTTTTGACCCAGATGAGTTCTAAGTGGGCTAGCTCTATGGTTAGTTTTGGTTTGAGGTGGGTCAGTACTAGGGCAGTTAATTGGGCCCTCCATTATGGATGAGAGTTATCAGATTGACCCGGACCTTAAAAAGCCTGTAAAATGAGGATTTTTTTTTTTTTTATAAGGCCTGAGGATGGGTTTGGACAAAGTTTTTGTAGACCAGAAAACTTGCTGGTTAGGATTTACATAAAATTAATCTCGAGGGGTAGCTCAGTTGATCTAGGACCACAGTTTGCACCTAGAGATTGTGGGTTCGAAACTGCACTACCACATTGAAGTTATAGGGGAGTTTACCCGGCTTCCCTTTGGGCCAGAGGGATTAGTCCAGCCCAAAGGGTTGGGAACCCTCCGATAGCTAAAAAAAAAAAAAAAGAATTTAGATAAAATCAATCATACCATATTCTCTTTTATTTTTTATTGTTTTTATGTATTTGTGTGTGTTTTTATTTGAGTATATATGTGGGTTTATTTTTGCATGATTTTTATGTGATTTTTATATGTTTTTTATATGAGTAAGTTATGTATGATTTTCTTCTCTTTTTTTCTTTTTCTTTTTTTTTTTGGAATGGCTTATTTTTATACAGATGTTGTGTGGGTGAGTTTATTTGAACATGTATGTGGGTTTATTTGAGTATGATTCTTATGTGGGTTAATGATGGCACAAGATTGGATCTAATGTTAAGATGGTTGGAAAATGAAGTTCTACAAAATCTCAATTGCATGTTGTAGAGAAAGTTATGATACAACTTTTTTTTATATGATCAATTTGTTTGTTTGGTATTTAATTCATGAGAATTCAATGTAATGCATTCTATCAAGGGATGAAAATAATGAGTTAAAAGATGAGATTCACCACTACTATCAAATTTTCTTCTCTTGAATTGCAAATGTATTACCTAGCTATCACCCTACTAATTTAGATTATAGTAAAGTGAGAATCCTATCTATCTCCACATCGCTTGTTGCATTGTATTGTTGTGCCTAGGTTCTTAATTCTTATAAAGGAAGGTTAACATCATGCTTGCACTCAGTGTCGGTGTAGAAATAGTTAAAAATTGATTTCCTTCTTTTCATGCCCATGGCCCAGCCTGGACCAAGAAGCCAGCTAAGGGCCTAGGTAGTATAAGCCCTCCAAGGATTTGGCTCAGCCTAGTTCAGGTAGAGCTTGGATAACTTTGGGCTCGGCCCGACCCCGAATAGGGTCCAGGGATAAGACCCTTTCAAGGTTGTGGGATTTGACAAGTGTTTTTTTTTTTTTTTACAATAAATTTGGCGGAGAGTCAAAGCCCCCTCCATATCAAAGGTTTTAGGGAATTTCCTAATTTGTCCGTATGTGCAAGCTCATTTCCCACATGACTGTGCTGTCTTCTTGTGTGTGCGGGGCTCTTTATTGGGTCCCAACCCCCTTGGCTCGACCAGGGCAAAAAAAAAACACTCAGAATGAAATGGCCTAGCCTGCGAGCCCTACCTGGGTCCAACTTAAAATCTCAAATTATCACTTACTTGAATTTCACCGAAGTTTGGAAGCCCTTTAATTGATAATGAGGAACTAGTACTGCTTCAAAATTATTAAAGGATTAGAATTTGGATGGCTCCGAGGCTAACAAATTGGTTTTTCTCATGATCAATTGAGCATTCATCTTAGAAGTGAAGCAGGTCATTGGGAGACCTTTCAATTTCTCTATTCCATTGCAAATGTCATGTGGGTGGGTTTTGCAAAACGGCCCGGTCCTTCATGAAAATGACTTGAAGGTTGGAGAAGTTTATAAGTTTTAGAATTAGAGAATGATGAACCATTCGGTTCAGAATTTCAGATCATGAACCTAGCTCATTAGAGTGCAGAGTGATTTAAAAAAAGAAAAAGTGGGATTAAATTATTCTTGTGTTTTCACATGTATCCGTGAGGATCTAAGATATAAATTCCACGCCTTTTACTTTATCATTTTTATGAGAATATTGAACGGTTTCGATCAAGTATTCGAGGCCCAACAATGAAAAAAAGGGATTACGTTATTTTGGCATTTTTCACATTTCTTAAAGAGTCTATGAGGATGTAAGATATGGAACTTCATGCCTTAGGATTGCTTACTTCTATGCAAATATTAGTTTGATCATGAAATAATACACAAGGATTTAAGTTCATCATTCAAATAATTTGATTAGGGCCCCAAAACTATTCTGCAAAAGAAATAGTGACTAATGTACATGTTGAATGGTTTGGATCATCAATTAGAAAGTCGGATTAGGCTACATATTCTGATTTTTGGGCTCGGCCTAAGTGCATGCCTTTGTTCCTAGTACTTTATAATGACGGTAGAGGACTTCATTCACCGTGCACCCATGACCCACATGAGAGTTGGTGGAGTGGCATGAGCACATCTACCCTAAGTGGTACTCAAATTTGTGAACATGTGCTCACCCATCTTATTTGCACAAAATGGATGTTAGCCGACAATTTGGCACCCTTATATGAGCACCTCCGTCATGCTAGTAAGAGGTGCGTGTGTTGCATGTAGTTGTTAGCGAGAGAGCGTCGTAGTGACATGTTTTTGTTAATGTCATATTACTTCCTCGGATTGTCAATTGCGTGACTATTTCATGTAGTCGCGTCAGTTTCATTAAAGGGTACATGATCTTGACTCTAGAAGATGCTCAAGTTATATCAAGACCAAAAAACAAAGACGTGAAGGCATTGCTTCATCAAGTTCAACCCAATTTGTGCCAACCGACAGGTAAAATTGATCCTCAATATATACCAAGAAACAGGCCCTAAGACCCTAAGTAAATTTGGTTAAAAAAATATGATTAGCCTAAGTGGCCAAGAGAATGCCTTTTTATTAGAGGTCTCTTAGGATCTTTGGGGGACCGATCCCTTTAGCTCGATGGACCAAAAGACCCATTCAAAGGCTCGAGACCTTGCTTCAGTCTAATTTCCAGAGAGCTCAGTTTTGAACTCTGATGGTCTCAGGGGCTCAAAGATGGTTATGTCCTCGACTGAGTAACTCATTAGTGGACCAAAGTCTTCCTTCAGTCGACTTTTTATAGAGGGTTCTTTTTTTAGGCTTGAAGGATCCCGGGCGATCGACCTGCTCCTCGACAACCAAAGCGGATTCATATAATTACATTATTTACAAATCCTACAAACCTTAGGGGGGTATATGCAAAAAACTCTCTCTAAAAGAACGGGGCACACTCCTAAGAACATATCGCATGGATCTATCTTTACTTTCTAGTCACCATAATTACATAATTTTGCAGTCTTAACTTAGGAGACTTTTTTATGAAGATTTTTAGTGGGAGTTAAGAACAACTATCATAACCCAGTCCATATTGATGGGATAATACATGATAATGATCATGAAAATGATCAATTCCTTCCTGGTAAAAACAAACATGATAATCTAGAAGCCTTTGAAAATCAAGGGATTTTCCACAATTTTCCGTTTATATCCATAGAAAATATTGAGAAATCAAGAATGTCCCAACTCCTCATTACTTTCATATGACCAGATCCTCAAGTTGGTCAAGTCGATCGAATGATCCAATCCGTGAAACTATATCATTGAATCTGGACAGTGAATTCTTTTCTTAAGATACTGGATCATCCAAGCAGCTTGATTTTGATCATCCTATGCATGAAACTAAAGCAGCCCAAGCAAAACCCCATTTAGTGCCAACTATGAAGGCTGTAGTACAAGTAGAAGAGACTCAGTGCTGACTCCAGACTTCTTCAAATTCCATAAGAGTGTGTGTGGGTGGGTGGGGGTGTGTGAATGGTAGTGACCTGACAAAACGAATCTCCACCTAAATGTTTGGATGCACCCCAAATGGCAATCAATTCAAATCTTTTTACCATTACACAAGGTTATATGATTAGTCGGGCACAAAAAAAAAAAAAAAAAAAAAAGTCAGAAGCCATGTTTGGTGGGAATCTCCCTTTAACAATGATTTGGAGTAGCGTAAATAGAAAACAAGGCTGATAATGGCACTAAACAACAAGGATAATGACAAAGCATGGTGGTCGGCAGAAAAACACCACCAAATTTAATATCTTATAAGCTGTAACTTCTACCAGCAATCCAGAATAAGCTGAGTGATTCACTCAAAAGTAAAGTCAAAATTGGTTCTGCAAGATTTGTGAGGCCAGGTGCCTCTCTGAGAGACTCACTCAAAAGTAAAGTCAAAATTGGTTCTGCAAGATTTTTAAGTCCAACTGCCTTCCTGATGCCAACACCACATTAGAGATTATTTCAAATTTCCATCCAGTCCTAAGCACAGGAATAATAGCCATCTGTTATGTCAAAATAGTGAAACTGCTTGCTATTTTGGGTACAACCAAGAGCAAGCTAATGCAGAGGAAAACATTCTCAACATGAAAAGAAAGAGGAATTTAAGCATGTGTCATGAATAACTAAATACTTAATACCAAGCAAATTTAAAAAGATATTTAAAGAATGATATCAATTATCTTAAAGATGATGAATTCTTTAATCTTTCCCATACTTTTGGACCTTCTGGATGAAGACTCACTTGATGTTTCACAAATCGTGCCTCTGAACATGCAAGAATAGAAGCCAAGGGCAACATAGGCCTCAGCACTCCTCTATCCCCCAACCATTTACACATTGAAAACCTAAGTTTGATCCTCTTTATACCATAACACAAATAAGAAGGAAATGGTATGACAGCTTCCAAGGGATAACCGAAACAATTTACAAGGTAGTCTATCTTCATCTCTATCACTTCTATTCTCTGGTTCAGCACCGAAGGAGCCATTTTGATCATGTTAGAAACAACATGGCAGTCCAAGCCAGCATCCACCAAACAGTCGAACCGTTCTTGTAGCCGATCCCCTTTGCCTCGAAACTGTTTCATCGCTTTTTTTATCTCATCAGAATTCTCAACAAACCCCAATTTCAACAAGAATGTGGTCTTCTCAGGAAGGTACATACCCTTCTCATCACCCACGACCCGCAAAAGTTTGATATTTGATTGCGAAGCAAAACTGCTCAAGTAGAGGGGGTCCTCCTTAATCATATCACACAACCTTTTCTGTCCTACCTTTACTTCCGATAACACAGTTTTAGGCTTCTTCAAACTAGAACAAGAACCCAGAGCCTGGGGTTGAGTTTGGACAATCTTTGCAATGTCTTCAGTTTCCATCCCAAGTTCAGACATAAAATGAATAGCCTCCCACAAATTCTTTGAGAGATCTCCAGCAAGAACTCGAGGATACTTTAAGAGCAAAGCCAAAATCTCATTCACTTTCAAACCCAATTTCAGTAATAGTGGAAAAAGTACATAGATCTTCCTTCCAGGATCATCAGACAAAAACTCAGGAAGTTCTTCAAGCAATCTCAGAAAATCGTTCTTACTGCAGCCCATCTCAGTAATGAAGCCCAATGTTTCCAGTATCTTATTCCAATCATATGTTATTTTATCCGACAAGTGATCGCTAATCCAATTACACTCTATCCCCAAACACTTCAACTCTTCAAGGACTCGAATCAGTGCCCCATTAACCCCACCAATCAAAAGCATTGGGCAACATGTAACCAACTTAATTACCATGGGTTTGCTCAGACCAAGCGCCTCGTAAGCGTGAAGCTTCGAACTCAAAACCCCATGATCATAACTAAAAATTTCTATTGCTTCTTTGTACATCTTACCAATTTTACTATATGGAACTCCGAAATTACAAAGCACGTGAAAATTCTCAAGCAACATATCATCATCACTAAGAAACATCAAATTACGCGGAAGAAGTGAGGAAATTTCAGATGGTTTCAAACCCAAGCTCTCAAAAAACGGCTCGAATTCATTAATGGGGTGGTAACGAAGGTACCTGCTCAGAGACCTCCTAACGTCCCGCTCATTACCAACCTTTGATAGCAGATCTTGAAGAAAAGCAGGAGAATTATTGCTCATATGCTCCGCGTCCAAGAATTGAAAGCCTCTCGTGCTGTAAAGGTAGTCAAAGAGAGCATCTTTGGCCTCTGTTCTTGCAATGTGAGAAAACCGGGTTGCAATTGGGGAATCATTCTTATCAGCAACTGAAACTTTTGCAACATGGATAAGTCTAGTCCTCCAATAAACTTGATTTTTTGGCAAACTGAAAGATGGGGTTTTCCAAAATCTCAATGAATCTTCAGAAACAACAGGAGGAAGCCAAGGTCGGTAGATTTGGGATATCAATAATATCATATTGCAGATTTGAGAGTAATATCTATCAGTGGGTAATGTCTCAGATCTTTTCCATATGTTTCCTTGCTTCCAAATCTCTGGGTATCTCTAATGAATAAAAGAGATGAATTTAGAACAAAAGGCAAAAGCTAGCAGTGTCTAGCGAATTTCATGAACTGGGATATGGTGACAGAGATTAAAAGGTAGATGAGTTGGGTTTTTGTTACCTTAAACTTCATGGGTTTTCAGGTTTACGAAGGAAAGATCAGTTCTTTCAGATTACTCTGCTATTGGAATTGAGAATTTCTGAAGTTGACTTCCTTTTGAGACTGCCACCAATAAGAGATGGGTGTGCTTGTTCTTCTTCGACAATTCCATCAGTTTTCGGAGGCATTTGGATGTTCCATATTGCTTTCACTCTTTTGGAGCAGAATATTAGATATCCGAACGCCCTCATCATCTCTCCTTTTGTAACGACGTTTGTAGATTGGAGGACTTCATTGGCTTTGTTTGGTTTGGCGTTTTGGGATCTATGAAAGATGGGTGGTAAGTTACATTTGTAGCATGATGTCAAATTTGTGGTTAGAGCTTTTGGGATCGATGCATCCTGCTACTACTGATACAAGCCCTAATTGAGAATTATTGGATTGTCTAAAGGTGGCATTTGGGGTTGATAGGATACAGATTTTAGAGATTTTTGTATAAACCCCTCTAAGGTTTGTAGGATTTGTAATAGGCCCATGAGATTTTAATATTTTCAAATAGACCCATGCATTTTCAATTAAATACCTTTTGTGCTCCCAAAATCAATAATCTTCCAACCACCATAGGTTTTTAAAGTGAAATGACACTTTTGTACATCTCTTTTATCCTTATATGCATAATTTCAAAAGCTTTTACTCAATTTATTTTTTTTATAAAGCATATAACATTAACAATTGTACTCATGGTGGGAGATAATAGCCCTATATAAATTTATTTATTTTTACAAATATGGGCCTCATTTCATTCAATCTACATTGATCATGACGACAATAACACATGTATTTAAAAATAGTTATGATTTTCCAACCCATACATGGCCCACCTTTGGATTGATAAAAGTTTCAAAATACATTATTATGCTTCATGTGTAGGGGGTAAAAGAAATATTAGGGGGATGTGCAAATGTAGAAAAAGATATTAAATTTTAGAATTTGTAAAGGGGTGGTGTTTGGCTCTATGTAAAAGAAATATTGTGGGGGAGGGGCAAATGTTGAAAAATATATAAAAAAAATTTAGAATGTGCGGAGGGAGGCGGAATCTTAAACTTTTCTCAACCCCCGGTCATATGCATGAGAGGGTTATTATTGAGAGAAATCATTGGGACTTGAGATAAAATAATGGTATTTTTGCAAATAAAAGTATACTCATTTTTGTTTAATGGATGTAAGGGCAAAGCTTTCATTTATATAAAAATCCAACACAAATCTCATGGTGGATGCCCATTATTGTTAGGAATATTGATTTGAGGGCATGAAAGGTATTAAAAATAAAAAACAATGGCCTATTTACAAATACTAAAACATCAGGGGTCTATTTACAAATCCTACAAACCTTAGGGGGGTCTATACAATAAGCTCTAGTTTTAAAAAACATTTTTGTATCCCTGTCAATGACGTTTATGATTCTTCAGCACAATGTTTAGGCAGTGAGCGCACCAAAAATTTGTCGATCCGTAAAACCGATCCGATCCGCGGATTTTTAATCGAACCGAAGGTAAACGGATTGGTGACGAATTTCACCCTCAATCCGCGGATTCAATCCGATTCGATCCATTGACATTAAATATAAATAAAAGAAAACTTAAGGGGTCTAAAAAAAAATAAACTTTAGGGCTCAAAATGTAAGAGTTCAAGGTTTCACTAGATGGAGTGTGGTTTTTATGAATTTAACATCATGTTTGGCTTTATTTGTTTATTAGATCTCTTTTGGTTGTAATGTAGATAAAAATAGCTCTTTGTATTGATCAAATGAGTAGCTTCCAAGGCAAAAAAAAATATTTGTAATTTTTATTTTTTTGTGGATTGTTAGCTTGTATGCTGAAACTCTTTACAATATTTTTGATATCTTTCTTTAACATTAGATTCAATGGATTAAACGGATTAAATCAATCCGATCTGGTCCTCTACGAATCGGATCAGATCGACTTTTAACGGCCACGGATTGGTGACAGATTCCAAATCCATCAATCCGTATGTAACAGATTGGTGACGGATTTGGCCTAATCCGCACCAATCCGATCCGTGTACACCCCTATATCCGGCCCCTCTATTTGGATGATATGGATTGATACTTGTATGTGTGCCACATGAATTATTAAGGAAAGATGAACATAAAAGTGCCAGCTTGTGGCTTCCTTTTTTTTTTTTTTTTTTTTCTGAATGATCGAAGGAAACAGGTAGAGTTAAAAGAAGCTTATCTCTCTCTCTCTGGATTTGTATGAAATAGGAGAGTTTATTCCTAGTGGTGTTTCGATGTTATATTTTGTAATTAAGTGGGGCCCATGTATGTATCATATTAGACTTTCGAGGGCAATTTAAAGTTGAATCTGCATTTAAATAATACATATGTGATAAGAATTCCAATTAGAAACTCTTCTAGCCATGAAATAAGGAATTTGCAAAGACGGGATATAAAATTCCAGAATTTAGGCCATGAATGAAACAAAGAATTTAGAATTCTAAAATTTTGTAGCATTTCAAATACCAGCATTTGAAATTTCCAGACATGAATTTTATGAATTCTAGTAAAGAAACGGACCCTATGTCTGAAAAAGAATGCAAAGGGGAGAGGGAAAAACGAGATAAGGGGTTTAATGGGACCGGGCAGCGGCCCACCTAACAAAGCTGGATGGACATGATTCTCTATCTTGATGTATATAATCAGATTTGCTACTTATGATAGATCCATGGGCCGGGTCTCACCGAGCTTTCATTGGTCAATATAACTTTCAAATCCACATACTTTCCCACTTGCCTCTTCCATACCCTACGTTGAATTAACACTCACTCAAATTTAGCACGCTACCAAATTTTGATATCCCCTTCGATTCATTAATACAAATTTTGCACCTTCCATCTGCTGAAACTTGAACAACTGTAAGAAAATATGTGGGCTCGGGTCAATGCCACCCTAACCTTTAATCACCTGCTAGGGTCAGATCTTCACCTACTCTCATATATGTGGGCTCGGCCCATATTAGCCCAAAGCCCTTGGAAGGCCTGTGCCCAAACTAGGCCCTTATATTTTGGGTTTGCTCCCCCATCTTGTATTAGGAACAGTCGCAGATTTGTCCAATGCAGATTTGTCCGATACATATTTGTGTGGATTTAGCCGGTGTCACCCGGTGCCATTAGTCCTCTTGCGTCAAAACTCAGAAGGCTTGGGGTTGGGGAATACCCATGTCATTTGAAAAAAAAAAAACCTTGAAAGTTTGCCTTTCCCTCTCAAATTCTGCAAACCAAACTGGTCAATATTCTCAGTAGGTCCTGTTCCTGTTTGAAATGCAGAAACCAATACAACCATTTTACTACATCAATTCAGACCATTTACAATCTCTTCTCCAACGTTGCATGAAATCAAAGGCCCTGCGGCCAGGCAAGCAAATCCATGCACTGCTATTCACTTCCGGTATCCACACACAAATTCAATCAATACACTCCAAGCTCATAGGCATGTATGCAGGCTGCGGAGATTTAATCTCTTCCAAGCTACTCTTCCACCGAATGCAAAAACCGAATGCCTTTGCATTTAACTGGATGATATCATCTTCTGCCTTCAATGGGGACTGCCAAGAAGCCATTTTGTTCTTCACTCAGATGCAGGAAGCCGGAGTTCTTCCCAACAAATTCACTTTCTCCTGCATGCTAAAAGCCTGCGTGGGTCTTTTAGATATCAAGAAAGGGAAGGAACTCCATGGAATTATATGCATAAGAGGATTTGAATCAGATGTTTCTGTGGCGAACGCACTAATCGACATGTACTGCAAATGTGGGGAGTTAGAGGTTGGCCGTCGAGTGTTTGATGGAATGCCTGAAAGGGATGTTGCTTCATGGACGACGATGCTGAGTGGGTATTCTCATAAGGGAGAATTGGAGCAGTCATCTGTGCTTTTTGAGAGGATGAAATCTGAAGGAGTGGAACCAAATGAGTTCACTTGGAATGCGATGATTGCTGGGTTTGCTCAAAATGGGGAGTGTAGTAGAGCTTTTGAGCTCTTCACTGAAATGAAGAAAGCAGGATTGGAACCTGATTTGGTTACTTGGAATGCGATGGTGGCCGGCTTCGCTCAAAACCAACAGAGTATCAAAGCTATGGAGTTGTTTGGGGAGATGTTGGCGATAGGTCTGAAGCCTAATGCAGTTACTGTTGCTGGATTGCTCCCTGCATGTGGATCGATGGGCTCGCTGCAAAGAGGAAGATTGGTCCATGCCTTGATCTATCGTAGAGGGCTTCAGCTTAATATTTTCACAGTGACTGCTCTCATTGACATGTACTCAAAATGTGGGAGTGTAAAGGATGCTAGAAAAGTCTTTGATCAGATTACAATAAGGAATGTTGCGTCATGGAATGCTATGATTGGCTGCTATGGAAAGCATGGATTTGTTGATTCTTCAGTTGGATTGTTTGAAAGAATGCAAGAGGAGGGTGTTTTGGCAAACCAAGTCACATTCACATGCCTTCTTTCTGCTTGCAGCCATGGTGGACTAGTTGAGAAAGGTTTGGAAATTTTCAAGTCTATGAAAGAGGTTTATGGGGTTGAGTACAGCAAAGAACATTACGCTTGCATTGTTGATCTACTTTGCCGCTCAGGACGACTCATTGAAGCTTATGAGCTCGTGAAGAAGATTCCAATGAAAATTAACGATTCTGTCATGGGAGCCTTTTTCAATGGGTGCAGAATCTATGGAAGAAGTGATATGGCAAAGCAGTTGGTGGAGGATATAAAACAGATGGAATTTAAGAAGCCTGGAGGTTTCGTGCTTCTTTCGAATATTTATGCGGCGGATGGCAAGTGGGAAGGGGTTGAAAATGTGAGGAAGTTGATGAAGGAGAAAGGGATTTGGAAGAAGCCTGGGTGCAGTTGGGTTGAGAAGAAGGATGAGCTGGTTGGGTTTAGAGTAGGAGAGACAGGCCTATGTGAAAGATAAAAGCAGGAGAATCATAAAGGCGATTTCTCAAGTGCAAACTCTAATGGTCGTTGAAGGATGGATCGATTTTTTATTCTTTATTTTTTGGTCAGAGCGGAATATATAAAGATTAAGATGCAAAGTTACAAGACAGAGCAGAATATATAAAGATTAAGATAGCAAAGTTACAAGTACTAGAGGATTACAAAGAGACTACATTGGTTTGGGAAAAGAAAGCCGAAGATCTCAAAATTTGCAGTCATCATCATCGTTGGCTAGGTGTGGCATGCTACTGATCACTTCTATGCTCACGTTCCTGAAGATACGATTCTTTCAAGTGAAATTGCCATTTATGTACAGGCAAGGATGAGAAACATATTTGCTTCATTGGAGCAGCTAATTTTGCAAATCAGCTACTGTGTTGGTGATCTTCTGCAAATAAAAAAAAAAGGATAAGTCGATGCAGGTGGCCAGTAGCTTGTCTTCAAAGAGGATCTGTAGTGGTAACCTGAAGTGAGTATGCTGCATGCATTTTTCAATATGAATCCTCATTATCTCCCCTATTCCAACTTTGGCTAATCTGGGGCTGACAGAACTATCAAAGTCCAGTTTATGCTATCATCCCTGCTGGGGAGGCTTCTACAGCTGGTGACGTAATCCCGTGGTGCAATTGATGTTCAGCCCATTAACCACATTCCATTCGTAGTGCACCATGCCCATGGCTTTGGATAGAGAGGCCTTTGGGTATAGGGTGGTATTGGAAAGTGCAGTTGTTTCTTGCGTTCCAAATATACCAACAGGTTATGATGTTTGAGACTTTGTTCTTTGCAGTAGCAGACCAGAAGTTATAAAAGGACGTTGTTAGGCCATGGAAGGATGGATCATTTTATTAAAGGGAATTTCCTTGATATACCAAAATCATGAGCTGTAGATTCAAAGCTGACAGCAGCAATTCTTCAAGCATATCCAAAAAAAAAAAAAAAAGGTAGTAGACACTCTTTGGTGGGATGTGATAGGACTAGGCTCTGTAAGTAATGCTCTTATATATTTAAATAGTCAATTTGGCAAATTTGATTGTTTTTGCCTTCTTTACCGATGTTTAAATTGAGAAATGGGTACGAAAAGAGGATACGTGTAATATCAAGAAGGAAGAGACTAAGAATCAATACATAGAGGAAATCTGCAGGTGACTCAGTTTAACGGGTAGATCGATAAATTTAAAAAAAAAAATGCTGTTTGAGATGGTTCACATACATATAGAAGACGAGGCAAGTTGTTAGAGAATTGGAATTTTTTTTTTTCATTGAACTAATAGAAGGATTCAGAGTGGTATACACTGACTTGAAACAGTAGAAATTTCAATATAATCTGTGAGTTTTAAATTCTTTGGTTTTTTGATAGACATAGTTTTAACAACAGTATGTGATCTGGAAAATTTTCATGGATTTCTTAGGTCAGACTCAATGATGATCAGGTGATCAGAGGTCCACTGATATCCCTACAACCTGCCGACAGCTTACCAGAGGGGTCCGAATGCTCTAGAGGCATTTTTATGGGGTCCAATGATCCCTCTAGGTCTTCTAATTTTGTCTGGCAATATACAGAAGTTCAGGGTTCTTTGGCAAGCACAAAGCGATTAGAGAAAACCACGCCCACTTCTAACACCTTTGTTTTACCTTTTCTCATCCATCCATACCGAATTGTTTTCTTCATCAAAAGGTTGTAGGTTGGTTTTCAATATTGCAAGCTGTAGAACAACCTTTGTTGCGATCATTTATCCTGGAGGCAAACTTGCTGTGACCTAGTTGCAGTCTGTACTCTGGAGCATATGCTTAGAGTGGGAACAACACTCTTACCTTACGGACGATCTAATCATCACCACCAAACAACAAAAATAACCGTGTTGAGTCATGGTAAGCTCTATAATGATGGCCTGCAAATAGCCAATTTAGAAAGAACTGCAGAATCTGTAGACTGATTAGATTGCTCAGATCTCACATCCCGTCATTCATCCTTTTCTTGAGAGCCAAAATCGACCAATATTTACAGGTTTGGTCCTTCCAAAATAATTTGTGTTTCGTGCATGGCCACCTAGATTTCATTAAAATGTTCAACTGTCAGTTCACCAGTACTTGCCCGCTTATCGTGTAGCCCAATGATTTCATCCCCCTATTCAACATGCTCATCATGGAATAGATTTCTTGCCTCTGAGGATGGAATCCATCCCCAGCAAGAAACTCATGAACAAGACCATCGACCTCTATCAAACTACAACCAGGCATCTTCCTCACCCCCTTCTCCTTCATTAATCTTCTCACACCAGATGCCTTTGCCCAATCCCCAGATGCTGCATATACATTGGAAAGGACCACATATCGTCCATCATTGTGTGGGTCCAGCTCAATAACATGCTTCCCTGCTTGTTCTCCAATATCTACATCGCCGTGTATTTTGGAAGCACCTAGTAAAGCCCCCCACACACTGCTACCAGGTTGCTTCGGCATACTACCTATAAACTCTTTAGCCTCCTTAAGCATGCCTGCCCTACCAAAGAGATCTACCATACATGCATAATGCTTATTTGTAGCCTCAATGTTGTAATGACCGATCATGGAGTTGAAGTGCCTAACACCCTCCTTTACCAAGCCTGCATGCGCACAGGCACTAAGCACCCCTAGGAAAGTAATCTCATTCGGTACAATTCCTGCCAATTCCATTCTAGAGAATAGAGCTAGTGCCTCCTCACCAAGTCCATGCATCGCCAATGATCCTATCATGGCATTCCAAGCCAAAACATCCTTCTTAGGCATCTCTTCAAAAAGTTCACAAGCACAATTGATGAAGCCAGTCTTCGCATACAAGTGTATCAATGACGTCCCTAAGAACACATTAATCTCAATCCCGTTTTTATTGATATAGTCATGCAACCATTTCCCTTGTTCAATAGCTCCCAACTCACCACAAGCGGAGAGAACCAGTGTCAGAGTCATCTTATCCGGCTTCACACCCACCCTCTGCATCTCATCGAAAACCAACAAACCTTCCTTAAATTCCCCATGACTCACATGCCCTCCAATCAATGTATTCCAAGACGAAACATTCTTTTGTGGCATTTCATTGAACAACAACCTTGCAATGTCTAATAAACCGCACCGAGCATAAGCCCCAACTATTGAATTCCACGCAGTCACTCCTCTAAGAGGCATTTTCACAAACAACTGATGTGCAACCTCGACTGCTCCAAACTTTCCATACCAATCAACCAGCATATTCCAAGCAACCTCACTCGGCTCCGAAATTCCCTCAAACACCTGGTGTGCAGACCCGTGATCCCCAACACTCAAGTACAGCTTCACCAGCGCGTTCTGAACGAACTCATTCGATTCAAGCCCGAACTTCAGAACCTGCCCATGGACAGCTCTCCCTTCCTCAATGGCGCCTATCGCAGAGCAACAATTCAGGGCAAAAGGGATAGTGTAATTCTCCGGTTCGACGCCGTTCTCCAACATTAGCCTGTAGAATTCGATACCCAGTTGAGGAGAGGTGCTGTTGGAATAGGCTCTGATCATGGTGCTCCAGATGAAGATGTTGGGAGGCGTCGGGGAGCGGTCGAAGAGGCGGCGGGCGTAGTCCAGATCGCCGCGAGGGGCGAGAGCTGCAAATGCGATAAGGCGGCTCAGTGGGAGGATTTGGCGGGCAATGCCGGAGACGGTGAGGTGGGCGTGGATTTGTGTGAGCTCTTTCATGGAAGTGCAGAGGTCGAGCAGAGAGAGAGTTGGGTTTTTGAATTTGAGGATTGTTGTGGGCTGGGAATGGGAATTGGGTCTGTCATGGGTCGGGAGAGTTGGAGAGAGGAAAGGGAGGGAAGATTGAGATTGCATTTTCATTTGCAGGAGGAAACTGTGTCTGCGTTCTGCGTGGTGGGATCTCGTCTTTAGTTGTTTTATAGGATCTAAAAGGGAGATTCTTGTGTTTGGATAAGTTGAGAAAATTGGGATAGTTTGGAATTTCGGTATTCCCTCTCAAACATGATTGAAAGATTTCTTGAATGGGTGTCACGGAAAATCAATATCAAATACCCAATGAAAAATGATTTTCCGTGGGGAATCATGTAAAAGTTAGGGTACTTTTGTGTAAAGGCAATTTTCATGGAAAGATGAAATTGTCACATCAGCAAATTCTGTGGCTTTTAAATGCCCTAGAAAAGGTTTTTTAGGGAAATTAGAGGGTCGTTGGGTGGAGTAAAGGTGGAGGTGGAGGGGGAAGAAAGAGGGTCGCTAGATGGAGTGAGGAAATTGGGGGTCGGTTTTCTATGGAAATGAACTTCCAATACCCAACTACCGCACCAAACACATGAAAAAGAAGTTTTTCGCGGAAAACCATATCATTTTCCGCGGAAATGGGCTACACAAACGTGCCCTTTAATAAACTCTCTCTTTTTCTTTGTAGAAAATTGGATGTTCCAATTTTTTTTATCTCGAGCTTACATGGCGGAAAATCTTTTTTTTTTTTTTCCCACATTTTCCCCCATTAAAAAGTGACCGTACAAATGTATCCTAAAAGTGGCCATTTGCACTCTTTATATAGCTTAAAACGGAAAAGTTGTGTTATGAAAAAGTCTAAAAATCTAGATACATTTAGAACCATTTGATCTAATCATTTACTCATCTAAAAATGGTGATTTTGAAAAACATGATAATGTATTTTACATGTATATCATTTGCATATTTTCACATGTAACATTTACATATGTAACATTTATATATGCAAAAACAAAGGACCCTTAAAGGTCTCTATAAAATATTTTTGTTTTCATCTTAGGAATTACTACTTTAATGTTTTTGGAATAGGTTATAGGTCGATTCTAAGATAGAGGAAGGAGTTGATGAAGTCAAAGTTTGAAATGTCAACTTCTCTACTATTATAGCTTTAGATATGTAGTTATTCATCATCATCATCATTTTGTTTATTTTGAATATTTCTATCATGCATCAATGTTGGAAAACTCTCCTAGTTTACTCTTGACTCCCCTCACTCACCTCATTTTGTCGAATGACCGAGTCAAAAATAGGGGGACAGGGGGACTTGGGCCGACTCACCTCATTTTAATAAATTGTTTGCATATGAACCATTTGATGGTAGATCTCATTATATATATATATATATATATATATATATATATATATAAAGCTTAGTGGGAGGGCCAATTTAGAATTTTCCACTAATGCCGGTTGTTTCTCACCGGGTTTTGCGATTAGAGATCCATTAAATATCCAAATTGCCTAGCCAAATTTCAAATTGCATAAGCTTGTGTAAACCAATAAACAAACATAAAGATATTGACAAATATTAGAGAATGCACAATATTTCCCAAAATAACATTTACATTAAAGTTGTAATATAAACAACAAAGGAGTAGAATACATTCTCCAAAAGGGCTGACAAAACAAAGGCCTAGACAAAAGAAACCAAAAACAATCAATTCCTCCCAAAAGATGTGATGTGCTCTCCGCACTAATACGATGCATCACTCTACATCGTTAGCGTTTCATTCAACAAAAACATGTGGATCCTCTTGAGCTGTCAAATCCTCCTACTCAAGGGGAGTGGGGACATCACATATAGCACCAAGTGTAATATTAGCCTACAAATAGACTAAGCAATGTACGTGGCATCAATTAAAATAATAATGACAATAGATCATATGAAAGTACATAAATATTGAACTAAGTAGATTATGCATGAATCCCGGTAAAGGAAAATGATTCATAGAAACAAAATTGCACAGAACCGTAGTAATCAACTCCCAATATCATAGTGACTCCAGCATGACTATGGTATAGAGGGCTTCTCACACATATCCAAACTAATGGCAACTCGTGTCACTAAATTATCCTTTGCAATGATTCCAACATGACTGTGGGGAGCGGACAGGAGGTACACAAGTACCAAGGTGAGCTTCGGGACACCTCAAAAACAAAAAAACTATATTGAGCTTCAGAACACTCAACGTGGCTTAGCCTTGAGGGTTTGAAGACGAATGGTGCCGACTTTGATGGTCATGATGACATGGTCTAACAAAAGAGATTGTATAAAGTACAGGTTGAAATCTCAGAAATAAAGCTCTCCAACGAGCTAATAATTGAGATGACATCTAACGTACGAATTTAATGGAAAAACAAAAGCATATGGAATCGAAAGGGATAACTACTGACCACCCAAAAATCATAAGAGCATTCCCACGTGGCTAGCTTAGCTTTAGTTAAATCTAAGCTATCTAAAGTCACTTTTGTTATTTAAGCTATCCTACTATTCACATGCACCTACATCAGCCTCTTTACTTTATCTTTATTTCATTTAAATATTATTTCTTCATTATTATTTTTTTTTTTTTTGTAACAGTCATATTTTTTAAACGCTCATGTTTTCCAATGTCCCAACGGCTATATTTTCTAACAGTCATATTTTGTAACGGTCATATTTTTTAAACGCTCACATTTTCCAATGACCCAACGGCTATATTTTAACGGTCGTATTTTAACGGTCATATTCTCTTAATATAAATAAGACAATTTCCTCTCAAACTTCTATCCAGCTTAACCCAAAATTCTCATATATTTTCATTCTTTGTTTTATCTCAACTCAAATTTCTCTTTCATTCACTCTTTTATTTGTTCTCTATGGAATATCAACATCCTGTATTCAACATAATTGCCAATGACTCCTCATCCTCTTCCGATGATGAGGTGGAGATAATTATACGACTTGCTATAGAAGAAGAACGATTGAATGGTGGCGAAGGATCAAGACCACGTCGACGCCGCACAGTCATCAAGCGTGATTTTTTGCAAGCCAATGAAAGGATTTTTCTTGACTACTTTGCTGACTCGCCAGTATTTTCTCCGAATTTATTTCGAAGAAGGTTTCGAATGAGTCGTTCTCTTTTTCTACGTATTCAATCTGTGCTAGAAGTGAACGAGCCATATTTTGTCCAACGAAGGAATAATGCTGGAAGGCTCGGGTTGTCTTCCTTTCAAAAGATGATCGCCGCCATAAGAATGCTAGCCTATGGAGGAACGGCTGATTTGTACGACGAATACTTAAGGATTGGAGAAAGCAACGCATTGAAAAGTCTAAAAAAGTTTGTTAAAGCAGTGATTACAAATTTTTCCGAAGAGTACTTGCGGTCACCAAACAATAATGACATTGCCAAATTGCTAGCGGAAGGCGAAAGTCGTGGATTTCCAAGGATGCTAGGGAGCATTGATTGCATGCACTGGAAATGGAAGACTTGTCCCACTGCATGGCAAGGTCAGTATTCTGGTCATTATCATGAACCAACAATTATTTTGGAAGCTGTGGCATCATATGATCTTTGGATATGGCATGCATTTTTTGGGTTACCAGGATCTCATAACAACATCAACGTGTTAGAACGCTCTTCTGTATTTACTGAGCTTGTTGAAGGGCGTGCTCCTTTGGTCAATTACTCAATCAACGGTCATAACTATACAATGGGTTACTATCTTGCCGACGGCATATATCCTTCGTGGTCAACATTTGTTAAAACAATTCCATCTCCACAAGGAAATAAAAAATCACATTTCGCTCATAAACAAGAGGGGGCAAGAAAGGATGTAGAGCGTGCTTTTGGAGTGCTTCAAGCATGCTTTGCAATTGTTCGCGGACCTGCACGTCTTTTTCAACTTGCAGATCTTAAAGACATCATGATGGCGTGCATAATATTGCATAACATGATCATTGAAGATGAGCGTCATCTCAATAATGCTGAAATAGTTGTTTACGAGCAACTCAATGAAACTCCTTGTGAACCAGTGTCACGCAATCCTATACTTTTGGAGAACTTCATTCAAAATCATCGTTGCATTAGAAATAGAGAAACTCATTCCCAACTCCAATCTGACCTTGTCGAGCATTTGTGGAAACTACATAGTGAGTTGTAGGCCTTAATTGTAATTTTAATTTTATGTTATTCCCATGGTTTTATTTATGTTAATCTTCATTGTAATGTTAATTCTATATTATTCGCATGGTTTTATTTATGTTAATCTTCATTGTAATGTTAATTTTATATTTCTGCAACTATACAAAATATTTCTACAACCATAATATTTCTACAACTATACAAAATATTTCTGCAAGTATAAATTTCTGCAATTACACAAAATATTTCTGCAGCTAAGTTGCATGACTAATTACTCTTTTTTTTACGTTCCATGATTTCTTGGCGAAGTTGAAGAAAGTATTCTTGTTGCACTGAATCCAAGCATGTTAGATCCATTGCCATAATTTTCATTTCTTGTTTCGTCTCTTCCAATTCAACTTCTTTTTGCTTAAGACGAATCAACGCTTCCTCTCGAATAGTAGCTTTCTCACTCTCCTTTATCTTAATCTCAATAAGTTCTTGTGTTTGAGAACATGCCCTCTCAAGAATTTCATTTTTCTCATCATGTTTTTTCTTCTTTCGTTCCATCATAACATTAAGGACCCCTTCAAGATTTGAAATCACACTATCATGATTATTTCTTTTATTTCTTCGTTCCTTTTCAGCCTTCCTTCCTTTTGGTCTCTCCAAGTCTACAAAGAAAGTAGGAGAGTCATCATCTTCCTCCCCTAGATTTATAGACTCTGGAGTAGAAGGAGAAGATGTTACAGCTGATCTTCTTTTTGGTTTGTCTTTCTCTGAATGACTCACCCATTTTGGGTTATGCCTCAAGATATTCCAACAATGTTCAAATTGAAACGGAGTTTTATTGAACCCTTGATACATAACCTTTGCTTGACAAATCTACAAAATTAACAAATAGAAATTGGATTAGTGAATAGAGAATATTTGTGCAATAATGAATTGACACCACTTTCAAACCATTGTTTACCTTATCTTGCTCAGTCACACCACTTTGATGTTTCGACTCAATTGAGGCTAAGAACCCACAAAACTTATTGGTGCCAAGTTGAATTAATGACCATCGATTCATTAGAGAGTTAGGAGTATGACGAGTAGCGAATTTCCTCTCTCTTTCGAAGTATTCCTCTATTCTAATCCAATATGTTTTGTGTTTTTGCTCATTTCCTTGTATTGCATCCATGGAAATATTGAGCCATGCTGATATAAGAAGAATGTCTTCTTCTACAGTGAAATTACCACCCGTGGTGTTTTCTTAACAATGGGTTCCATTTGATCTTCGGGTGGAGATTGTTGAGTATCTACTCCACTTTGGAAGAGATTAGTGAAGTATGCGTCATCCCGCATTTGTGAATCCATTCTTAATATGGAGGGGGATCTATATATACATAGAGTGAAACAAACGAAACTTAAGTAAGATGCAAACTCAACTAGTTGTTGTGAATCCATTACTTACACTTTTATTCTAATCCAAACTATACACTTTGAAGGCAGCAAATGCAATTTGCAAAAGAGTCCATTAATGTAGGATAACAATCATTAACAAGTATCATGAACTAGAGCAGCTACAAACTTATCCTAGAATACAAAAACACATATTTGTATTTGGGGGTCATTCACTGACTTATTCATGTTACCAAATAGGCCAAGGCTTGTTCATAAGCACTTCACAAACTTATTCATGTTATACATTGTAATCAGAATTCTGTTACTACAAAAAAAAAAAAAAAAAAATTTAGGCAACACAACATTCTCCTAATATGTCACTGGTTTACAGTTTTTAATTGGGGATATTTGTGAGGCTTAGTTCATGGAGCGGAGCCTCCACTCCATTGAGCAGCAACACACACATTGAGGAGCAAAACACACCCAAAAAATTCCCTGCAAACTGCTGGAAACCCAATAACAACTACAACAATGGCCACACTCATCATCATCAACAACACACGCACACACAACTGGGCATCATACCCATCAGCAATCCACAGAGGAAACACACATAGAGCAACCTCCTTTCTGAGTTACTTGTCCCCTAAATATTATATGGAATCAATTTCATTAGGAACTGTGTGTTTTGACAATCAATACTCATACCCTCCTTTATTAGTAGTATGAGCTCCCCTTTCCTGCAAGGTGACCATTTTTCAAAAAATACTGGGTAGGCAAATCCCCCACATAGCTTTTTACCTTTTTCTTCATTGTCGATCCACTGTACCCAACTCCTTCTTCATTGTTCTCTCACCTACCCATCATTTGTATGTGGTTTATTCCTTTCATCTTCTTAGGAGAGGTCCCCTTCTTCTAAAACTATTTTTGAAGTCAACTGCCACCCTTGTTCAGCTAGGGGTCTTGCAAATATTCCGCCTCCCCCTTTGACTTAAGAGTGCTTTTCTTACTCCCCAACTGTAACGCCCCAATTCCGGATACCGATATACTCGTTCGACTACCCGAAATTGGCGCGCTACTTCCCAGAAAATCCGAGAACTTCCAAGATCGTAGGCCGCAGTGAGGTCCAATTTAAAACTTTTTGACCAACATAGTTATAACATTTAATATTGCGGAAGCATAACGATTTAAACAGAGCGGAAGCAATAGGTATCGATAAATATATAAAGTATGAGCAGAACATATGTCTAATTAAAATGATTCAATGTTAATCAAAGTTATACATTTTCATTCTACCCTTCTCACTACAAAATTTCCACTCAAACCCAAAATAACAAAGTCCCTCAAAACCCTGGAATGAACTCCTCGCCCTCCGGCTCGACGTCCGTGTCGGCCGGGCCCCAAGCGTACTCTCCTGCCACGGGTGCCTCCACTAGGGCTAATGCGTCGTCGGAAATCTCGGGGTCAAGGCCTAAGCACCATAGAATGGGTTAGATCTAAACGATCTGGCAAGATACAGCATACTACTAACATAGCATATATATATCAAAGGAATTAAAGACGGGTACATAAGTTAAATGAATAGCAAGGGAAAAGAACTAGGCAGTTGTGCATTTAAATCATAAGGAATCAGTATAAATAGAAATCAACTAAACTACTACAACTAGGTGGCACATTCACACGAGCTGGAATACCGCGGGATATTATGCCGCGGCCCTCCCATACTGAACACAGTCGCGGCGGGGAATCTCACCAGGGAATAACTAATCCCAAATATCACTCATCAACTCATCATCTCAACACTCCAGATCGGCACGGTATGACACCTTGCTGTCTTAACCACACAGCTCATCATGATAGCTTCCCAATACTCAACTAGCTCCTACCGGGGATGATCAGTCCACCGGCTGAGCTTAAATCAACCGAGTGAATGTTCATGCCGACTCGAGAATAACTCTAAGGTCTGTGTCTGTCTAGGCTTTGCCTTGCGTGAACAAGGTCCTAACAATACCTCTATAAGGTCCACACATCTCAATTCAGTCTCTGGATCTCATTCAAGATCCAGGCCCACTCGTTGGATCCATACCGAGGCCCATCAGTACATGGCCTGGTCTAAAACCGTCCAAACGAGGCAACTAATCCATCAATTACTGATAACAGTTCCATTACAATCCATAACATCTTAACAGTCCAAAAGAAACTACCTCTTCAAGCTAACGGGTTCACATCTCCACACTTAGGCCCAGTAAGGGCCCGCCTAGACACAGACACGGGTCAATGATCTCCGAAATCACACCATCGGGTCACCTCTAGATACCCTAGGTTCAGGTCTTCCAATTATGTTTAATTAATAGTAAACAGCTATTCTAAGATCTAAGAACGACAGAGTAAAATAACAGTGAAGTATAAACTTCAATCAGAGAATCAACGGGAAAAGCAACGGTCCAATCCTAGGTAAATGGGCCACTTTAGGTTCGGGTCTATCTCCGGTAATTCGATCTCTAAACGATGTCATTAATGCCGTAAAATAATGTATTTGGTGCTTAGTTGGTTAAGGGCATTGTTGACAACTTTTAGGGGTCGAATCATCTTAGATTTATCAACCAAAACACTAAACAGTGGTCCCCACGAGTCAAGGTCGAGCCACGCCATTGACTCGTGCTTGGCACATTGATGGAAGTTCATTTGGATGGTTAATGGGGTCCCACAATCGATTAATTATAAAACAATGCTAAACTCACACCCTAGAGTTCACAGTGTGGCAGGTCGACCTGGCAAGGGTCGGGTCGATCTGCTCCACTGGGAATCAAGTTGGGACTTGGTTTGGATTCTGGAATTTCCAGTGTACCCGATTAACCAGGTGGCCAGCCGGTCGATCTGGTACACAGGTGTACCTGAGTTAACAGACTCCAGGCCAAATCTCAACTTTTGCACTGAGGTCTGGGTCTGACAGAAATATCCAAGTTATGCACAAACTATTCGAATTCGGTTTGTAAAACACCCAGGGCTTAATCAATTTATAAAAACTTGTGATATTTATAAAAGTGTAAAACTAACGGGTCCAGATTAATTAAATTAATTTAAAGACTAAAGGGGTCTGGAAATATTAATTTAAGGGGGGGAGTAATAAGTTAATTTAATTTAATAGGGTTTCCTAAGGTTAGGTCCCACTCTCCTAATCTTCTAAAAATCAATGGGTCCCATCGTATACATTAGGAACTAAAAGTTTTGTTTCATTATTAAACTAATGAGTTATGGAAAATAGTGGGCCCCGCTGGGCCCAAGAAAATTAAAGGATCTAAATTCTAATTTATGAAGATTAATGGTGCTAATAGAGGGCATTAAAACTAAGGGCTTAATTAATTAGCTAAAAAAAATTAGTAGGTTATAGGCTAGTGGACCCCCACTGGGCCCAAAGCCCAAACTCACAACAGGACCCAAGCCCAACCCACCGGACAGAGCTACCCACCCCCCAACAGGTCCACTTCCTTAACTTCCTCACCTACCCCCACTTCTTTCCACGTCATCACTGCCTTCCTCTCTTATCTATCCACTCCTCATGGGCCACACTCATCTACTAACTATCCCCCTGTACACGTGCCATCACCCCCCCTCCTTTTCTTTCCATTCTTCATTCATTCCATCACTTACCTGTAAAAGAGTGAAACTCGTCAGGCTTCCTCAGACAGAACCCAAGTGAATGGGTTTGACGACAGTAGTGACAATCACACGATGGTGGCCCACTAGGATCCATGACACGATCACTCCATGACACTAGCGTCGCCCCAGCCCCATCTGAGAGATGTGCGGCCCGGATTTCCGAGGGGGACCCACCTAGGCCCACAGATCACGACATCAAATTCCCAAAGTCTCACCGTTCCATTCCTGCAACTTAAAACAGAGAACCATTCTCTGGGTTTTCTTATACTCGATTGATTATCTATCCCATCCTATTCAATTCACTCCGAATCAACACAAAATTAATCTAAAACATTAGAAACACTGCAAATCAACAAATTCACATCTCCTAGGCCATCAATCATCCAAATGGGTCAAACCATCCATTTAGGCCATTCATTCCACAGGGACAGCTCAACTGGGTAGAACTAATGGTAATTCCATATCAAACGATTTGAAATGACAGTAAACAAGCAGGAAAGCATGCATTCTATGAGAGTTATACAGGGTACTTGCCTTTGAAAATTAGAGAGAGAGTTGTAGAGAGAAATGAAGGTGAAGGGGTCGGCTGCTGCAGTAGTTCTTCAAGGGATTCCAGCAGAGTAGAACCAGTTCAGCAGTGAAGAAGAGAAGAAAATCTCCCAGGTGAATAAATGAAGAGCAAGAAGAAGAAGAAGTCAGCAACAGCAGCTCCGGGTGAATTTTCCCAGCACAAACAGGAGAGAAGGGGTAGTAGCAGTAGCTGTTTCAGAGGAACACAGCAGCTGGACACTTGAAATGGGAAAGGAGGAGGAAGATGAAGACAGCAGCCGTAGTAGCTCCAAGACTGAGATCCCAGCTGAGATGAAGAAATGGAATGCAGCAGCAGTTCTCAGAGATGAGTCTCAGCAACAAATCCAGTCCGGCAGAGTAACAGCAATAGTGACTGGGAAGGAGGAATAAAGAGGAAGGAAAGAGAGAAAATGGAGAAGAGAGGTAGTTGCTGGTGGTTTTCTTGGGATGGGGGCTGGAGGTTTTCTTGGGATGGGGGCTGAGATTAGGTTTAGGGTTTTGGGTTTGCAAGAGTTAAGAGATAGTTTTATAGTTTATGAGAGGGGTGGCTAATTACTTGATTAGCCTTAGGGTTTAGTGGAATTTGGGTTAGGGTTTTAGGGTAAGCTAGTCATTAGGTTAGGAAACTTCTAGAAAGGCACCTTTGCACTAACCCAACCCTAATTAGCTTAATTAATTAGACTCTACTAACTAAGCCTAAGACTAACACAACACCCAACTTAATTAAAAACACTAACCCACTAAGTTAACCTAACTAACTTAGGAAATCAAACTAGTCCATCTAATTAGCCCCAAATAAACTCAATTAAAACAGTAATGAACAATGATTAGCCATAATTAGCAAGGATTAGCAAAGATTAGCAAAGATTAGGAGAGATTAGCAAAGATTAGCGAAGATTAGCGAAGATTAACATAATTAAACGATAATTAACATAATTTAGGATTAATTACTCTATAAAATAGCCCTTAGAGGGCCCACCAAGGGTGGGACCTCACACCAACCCATCTAGGATCAAAAGAATTTTCTTTTAATTTACAGGGCAACACACACCCAAGAAATTCTTTGCAAACTGCTGGAAACCCAACAACAACTAAAACAATGGGCACCAGTTCATAGACCCATCATCAACATCAACACACAGCAACACACACACACAACTGGATTTCATTCCCACTACGCAATCCAATCATCAAATCGCAACAAAAATAAAAGAGATCAGGGGAAAAATCAAAGCAAAACCAAAAATAAGAGCAAAATCGCAAGGCTAATCAACACCCATCGATTGGGGAAAAAATGAAGGAAAACATAAAAGAAACGACAAACCTCAAGTCCGATCAAAATGGGTGTTGATCGGCGTCGTTTACCACGCTCTACCTCCTGTCGATGAAGTCCAAGAACAGTCAGTCTTGAGTTCTTGCACAGAGCGTCTGAGCTTGAGAGTTGAGAGAGATTATGTTCTCTGTTTTTCTTGAGTAGACTTGCAGACAAAGGGAGAAAGAGAAAACAGGAAATGATTTTTTAATAAATCCCAAGCTACAGTACCTAGTTAAGTGTAGAGAGCCACTGTTCATGAATGCTTTTTCAACGGATGGAAAAAGAGGCTGATGTGCACGGATTTCATGCTACTTTAGCTACTTTGTAGCTAAACAGTGCATTTGCATAGCCACATGTGAATGCTCTAACGGTAGTTAATAGCTAAACAATGCTTTACAAAAGCCAAAAGGCTATTACGATTGATAAATAACCATCACCAAAGTTTAGCCCAATTTGGGCAGTATTTCGGCATAAAAGAAGGGTCTCAAAATGGAGAAAAGTATATTTGGATCCAGAGTAACTCAGAAGGTAGTAGTGCAACGAACGCCCGTTAATCGGTCCAAGAAATCCACCAAGGATCAGGACCTTCCTGGGAAGAAGTGGGCCAACATACTTTGCACTAAGTCCCATGGTGACCCATGGTGACCCGCATATATCAAATCAAATAACAATCAAGAAAACATTACTAGTATCATCCAAGGTCTTGGATTACCTTGTACGTGCAAGCACGATAACATTCAACTATATGCACCCTTAGGGCGTGTTTGGCACTTAACTAAGTTAAAGTGAAGTGAAGTGAATCCAGACAAGAATCCTTAAGGTCTAGATGTCAGGTTTTCATACCCTTGGTGCTTCAGAAGGTGATAAACACCCAAAATCCTAGGTCCGGATCATTTTGAATCATTATCATGCTCATATGCCTGTGGGACATCCAAAACGCGAATATCAGCTCAATGCATCAGTTCCCACTTGTGTTAACGTAAAAAAAGTGTTAGTCCGGTTCATAATACAAGGATCCACCTAATTCTAAGTTGAAAGTTTTCCAACCAAGGTCCATAGCAACTACGACTCCTAATATTAAATTGGCCTTACAGTGTTTACAAATTTAATGTGGGGTCCTATAACTATATCATAATTACATAACCCTTGTTAATTATCACTATTAAGTGGGTCCTACTAATGTTACACTAGGGGGCCTTCATCATCATTACCAATATTAGGTGAGTCTCATACTACCAAACTTAGCCGGGTTCCATATTAATTACCTAGATTAAATTGTGTGATTGCAAATATCAGTTTGCTATTATTAAATGGGTCTCATTATTTGATAATCCCCGTGTGTTAATATGACTATCAACATCAAATGGGGCCCCACAATAGTTTCTCATAGATTGATTCATGTCTGACATTGGATAAGGTTTTATCAAAAAGAGAAAAAAACTAGATAAGGTCATTTGTGATATTCACCATTAGATGTATTACACTATGGTTATCAACATTTGGTGGACCTACCTTAATTAAATAACATTTAATCCTATAATTTTTTAACAATAGATGTGTCCCACTATGATTATTAACACATGTGATTACTAATTAGTGGGTCCTGCATTTAGTCAATTAATTACTTTTATTCCATTGCTTATTTGGTAGATTATCTTGTGACTTTTAATAAATTGTCAAACAGTTTAAAGGTGTATTGGAAATTGTGAAAATGACCAAACACCGTAAGTGCCCCAATATAATAATAGAGGATTTTATGGGTAAAAGCCCCAAAGGACCTCATACCACTGATGAAGTCCTAGTAGCACCGTATAGATGGGAGGGGTCCTCTTGGTGCGTTTTTATCATCTCTTTTTTTTTTTTTTGTCATTTAGCGATATGGTCGATATCGACCATTCTATGGTGGTTGCTCTCGATTTGCATAACCCAAATAGAAATGTGGTGGTTGCTCTCGATTTGCAAAACCCAAATAGAAATTGGGTTTTTTCTCCCTTGGTTGATGGTGCTGCTCTAGAGCTGTGGATGGGCCAGGGGAGGCAGGGAGAAGGAGGATACGAAGGAATAGAGGGCGGCGAGCATCGGGTCATCTTCATCGAAGGAGGAGGGAGGATTGCCATGGAGGGAGAGGAGGAGGGAGAAGAAGGGAGGGGAAAAAGAGGAGAGGATGTATGCAGAGATGAGGAAGAGGGCTGGGCTTGCAGGAAGTGGGGGAGTGCGGGGATGGGGGCCAAGGACCTGCAGACCTAAGGGAAGTGAGAAGAGGCGAGGGCAGAGGATCTATAGGTGGACCTGCAGATTCGTCTTTTCTTTTCTTTTTCTTTTTTTTTGTTATTTCGCGATATGGTCGATATTGACCATTCTGTTGTATTCGACAAATAAGACAATTACGTGTTAAAGAAAATCTAACTGATAGAATGGTCGATGTCAACCATCATGGATGGTCGATATCGACCTTATCGCAAAACGACAAAAAAAAAAAAAAAAAAAGTTAAAAGGGCCATATGAGGACCCCTCCCGTGTCCAACATGATATAGGGACCTGGTAAGACGTCTGTGGTCCTATGGGGACTTTTCCCGTAAATTTCTCATAATAATATGACAATATTTAATTCTATGATAATGAAATCTTACAATATTTAAAGTTGTTGATATTATATTATGCATTTATCCAAACACCCCCTAATTATTTTTGCCATATATAATGAAACCAAAAAGTCCTCCAACTAGGTCCATAGTGTTAGGCCCCGTCCCGAGTTAATCAAGATTAACTCTGATTGATCTCAATTAAGGCTAACTAATCGTGTTTAATTGGACTAATGGAGATTTATAGCCAAATGAAAGTGAATTAGCCTGAAATGAATTAATTAGGCTTAATGAAATAGTAAGCAAGGTTATAGAATGAAGTACTTAGCTAAACAAACAAACTAAGGACTTTTGTATAAATACGAATCTTTACGTATTTTGTCGGATACGAAAACTCTTGATACCAACATACGTATCTTGACGAGTACGACGAATTTCGTAAAAGACTTGAAGTTATTCGACGACTATCGGATCAAATGACCTTTCATTTGACTCAAATTGTAAATTAAGAGAGATTAAAGGACTTAATTGTAAATTGGGAGCTTATATATGCAAATGAACTTCATTCATCTCATTCAAACCCTAGGCAACTTTCTTTTTCAAGCTTTTCTTTTTATTCTTCCATTCCTTCTTTCTTGAGAGTGAGTTTAAGGTGATTTAAGTGAAGGGGAATCATCTTCTTCATCTTCTACATCCTCTTCTTAGAGTTATCTTGGAATTGAAGCTTCAAGTGAAGGATTTCACCTCAAAGCCAAGCTAGACAAGTGGTTTTGTGCCTTAATCTTCAAACAAAGGCAAGTATACATGTGTTTATGCTTGTTGTGGTCTTTTCAATGATTTGTATGAAGAGTTAGATGTTAATGGTTCAAGGGGTGTGTTAAAGTTAGAAACCATGCTTATTAAGGTATTAATCTAGTGAATTAGATTGTGAAATTTAGGGTTTGATGGAGTGAGTTCTTAGAATTAGTATAGATGTGTTGTTTCCATGAATTAATTGGGTATCAGGTTGTATTAGGTGTGCAAGGTGGAAATGAAATGGAAGTGGATCGATTTCCCTGCAGTTACAGAACTGCAGGTGCAGTCCGCAGTTCACGCGGTCGACCGAGGCCACACATGGTCAGGTTCTCTGGATCCTGACCAAAACATTGTTCCTATATTAATCACTTACAACTGCAGGTCGACCGAGCCTAGGCTAGGTCGACCTGGCCAACTGAGAATGCTGAGAAAGTTCAAATTGCACTCTGAACTTCCCGAGTTGAAGAGTTTAGTCATTAAGACTGATATTAGTGGTGTCTAAACCTTCATAAGTGTTAACTCATGTTATCATAATGCATCATTTAATTACATAATGTCATCTACAGTAATACGTGCATTGATAACCAGTGTTTCACTTGAGTGTTTGGTTTAGATAATTGGTTCGAATTGAATAAGAGTGATTAGAATCAAGGAAGGGCCTGACACTACCTAACGGTTTCCAAACTTGTAACGAGTGTGATACTGAATTAATGTAACAACTAATCCTACTGCAGTAGATGGAATTGGGGGCGTTCCGGAGCTCCGTGGTGACACTAGTGATCTCTGATCAAGACACTGGGAGATCCCACTTTATTGGACCGAAATGTCATTGACTGAAAAGTCATATATTGGACTGACGAGTCCTATTGATAAGTCATTAATAAATGCTTAATGTACTAAATGGTACTAAATGAACATGAACTGCTTCCTTTGGGAGGAACGAAATGGAGTTGAAACCAGTACTATCGTAGTTGCCAATATTATGGTCATTCTTACTTGTGTTGTTATTGCACAAGGATTGTATATTGATGATTATCTAGAATTGTCTAGAACTGTTAAGCAATGATTTATCAAGAGTTATACACATGTCATAGAAGTATGTATATCTTGTTGAACCGTCGTGTTCATAGTATTACTGATGATATTACAGGCTCAGTTGCCCGTACCGGTCCTGCAGATACCGTCCCGCCAGCGGAGGAGGCCCATACGATACCTCCAGGAGGTTTAATCGAATGGACGTGATCTGAGAGCGGATACACAGTATTTTGGGAACTTTGTAGAAATATTTAGAGAGATTCATTTTGAGAATTATAAAGATGTCCCCTGCATTGTATTTGAATATGCCGTGGTTGACACAAATACACATACACTCTTGTATATTGAACTTTCTATTTTATGTCAAGGACTTGTTGAGTTTTAGTATATATTTCAGCACAACTGTACATTGACAAGTACGTATGCAAGATCCCTTGTAGACTTCGTCTTAACTTCGGTTAATTCGGGTTTACGGGAGTAAGTATGATTATCATTGACCCAAGGTTTAGCCTAATGACTCTGATCTCGGGCTCAAGTCGTGACACATAGCATGTCCACAACTTGGCTCTAAGGTCACAAGTTGAATGGAGAAATGATGGGTAACACAATGGCCAATCGGTCATTGGAGGGGTTCAAATAGATGATAGGCTTGTTTTGTGTTCAAGGGATGAAGTCAGGCCAAGTTTGGGCTGCACCTAATATGTTTCTAAGGTCTACAAGTTATTGAGAAAATATATGAATCCATTCCCCAAGAAAACAAGATCAAAACAGTTCCTAGACAGGGAACCGCCGAATAAACAAGCGGACCACCCAATGGCTGCCTGCAGTGAATCGTCGAGCGGAGGGATTTCCCAAATGGCTGAGTGAACATATATTATATAGTCAACTGTGGGAATGCTTGCAGTAACTTGGGAGATAAACAGAGATAAGAAGAAGAAAATGAGTTGGGTACTATTCCACAATATTTATAAACCATATGTCTAAATGGCCCGACTGGGGAGACCGACTCATGGCCTGGTCCCCTAGGAGGGCCGTTGGATCCCAGCGAAACAAGTCGGTCCCCAGTCGGGCCGACTAGCAGGACTGATTTATAAAAGATATTTTGGAGAATTTACAAGTTTGCCATCGGTTGTGTGGATACGATTACTGCACCATTTTTAATATTTAGTCAGCGAAACAAGTCAAGTTCAACATGAAAGACTCACGAAATCATTTCTTCTTTCCAACGGACCCAAGTTCGACAAAATCTGAGGTCTCATTCAAAAAGTCAACCCTTCCAAAAAGGGAACTTTGAGCGTGGGTTAAGTAAAAATATGGTTGTTAATTTTATTTCGGACCTCATTTCAGTCAGGCCTTCAAAATGAAATGTCTCAGCCTATTTGGAATTTCAGTGTAACATTTCTAAGTTATATCTCTGATAAATAAATAAAATCAAAATACACATATGCTAGAAAAAATAAAAAACAAAATATGAATATATAATTTATCCATTTAATTTATTATAATAAAATAATATTATAAAATACAAGTATAAAATCTAAACACATTCCTTACTACAAAAAAGTTGAATAACCTTTAAGATTGAAGCTTGGATAAATTCCCATAACAACATTTCGGCCATTTCGAAAATTTTGTCCGTTTCGGCCAATTTCATTCGAATTACATGGTTTTGGCCGAAATTGATTGAAAGCAAAACCAAAAAGTTACAACATGCATTTCATTTCAGCTTCATGTCTGAAATGAAGAACTTCGGTCATTTTGGCCGAAACGAAACAAAATTGATAACTATGAGTAAAAAACAAACTACATAAATGATTGTCTTCCGGACATCGAATGAGTATTAGGTCTTAACGAAAGTTTCTCTCAATTAAATCAGCTTTCCAACAAGCCCAAAATCATAGTTTTTGTAGACTTCCACGTGAAACTCATCTTTTATAGAAAAGACGATTATGTCCCTAGTCAAACGAAAGTTGTAAAATGAAGGGTTTCTGGACTTTGAACCTCTATGAGTTGAACATGAAAGCTGATCGACATGGCTTGGACTTTCTAACGAACTTAACTCGACATTTTTCTGAAACACATGAATTGCCCTTAA
The DNA here is from genome assembly GCA_038049695.1 of Cinnamomum chago. NCBI lineage: Eukaryota > Viridiplantae > Streptophyta > Magnoliopsida > Laurales > Lauraceae > Cinnamomum > Cinnamomum chago. The sequence continues at coordinate 18,263,134 of CP142462.1, read as the reverse complement.
CCCTGGTCGAAAGTACAAAACTAACTTTTCTAAGACGGAATGGGGTCAGTCAAAACACAACCAACTAATTCGGAAGTTACTCAAACTCTAAAATTCACTAAATTAGTGTTAAATAAACCTAATTAGCATCTAAATAGGGTAATTAGGGTTGAGCTCTTACAATAATCATGCGCAACAATTAAGAATGTGAGTCATTTACATATAAATGACTGCAACCAAACAACCCCTTAATGACTCATTTGATTTTTCTATCCAAACGTCAAAGTGATCCTTATTTCCATCCCCTCCAATTCTTATCCCCATCCATTGTATTTCCATCCCTAATGAATGAATTTATCACTCATCGTCATCATCATAATTTTTACAAGTGAACAATCTAAGAATAGTGTCAACAAACCATTTTCATAATCTTTCAAATATCTCGTAAATGAAAATGAAGATTTTCATTCCTTTATTTGATCAATGAAAACAAAGCCGTTGAGTGTTATGAAAAATATCGGTTTCTTTTTTCTTTATTGCCCGCCCCCCAAACAACTTGGAAAGGCCCCAATAATAGAAATTTTTAGTTTTTTATTGCCCCCTTCCAAAATAAATTATTTTTACATGGCAGTCACTTAAGGTGAATTTTTTGGTTTCACCTCTACTTATTACCTTACATTATTGATCTTTTGATCTAATAATCCACTGTTGACTATCTACAAGTTTGTTGCTTTTACTGTTGAACCTAGTCAAAATTCAAATACCATACTCAATGGCTGGAGTAAGATACACAAGTTTATAAATAAAATGTGTGAACTGTCTTAGCTGTTGTTGAGCTGGTTTGGGATATCGTGTAGTATGTGGGTACGTGAACTTGAGCCTCGATGAATGCAAAAAATAAAATCACATGCATGAATCGTCTCAAATTACATTTTTTATATATGGTATTTATTTTATGTTAAGGTACACATTTCTATACAAAAAATGAGAATTTGAATACTCCATTTTCACTATTTAAATTTTATCATTGATATTGACAAAGTATTTTCTACACTAAAATATGTTTTTACATCTTTTTTTAAGATATCCTCCTCTCCACACTGAACCTACTTTGCATAAGTTGTAAAAAAATGTATTTAGGAAATGCTTTTCCTTTACGGAAATAGTTCATTTCCTCCTCTTTTGATATAAAAAAAGTGGTGCGTGTCAAGTCATAAAAATGTATAGAAAAAAGCTTTGCACCAAATTACAAAAAAGCATCAGTGTTTGTAAAGCAAACCATTTTTTGTGAGCCCTCGGTATTACAAAATACACCCTAGAAGAACAAAAAAAAAGTAGAATTAATTACCACTATATAACAGAAAATATTATTGTTTTTAAGAAACACCATTTTTAATTTCGACATAAAATCTCTAAAACCAGAGAAAAGACTTATTTGTGCAATAAAAGGATTTCGTCTATCGGAAAATCATGCATTTCTACCTTTCTCAGGGAGAACCAAAATCCTTTATATGAAAATCAATTCTTTTTTAATTTTGAAAAAAAAAATGTATTTTGAACTTAATAGGCAACTGTGGGTTGCACCAAAATTAGAATAATTTTCCATCTTAAAATCGTTATACAGATTCAGTTGCGTTCTCCTTCTGAGCCTCACGTGCGAGTCACGTGCGAGCCACCAATCTACAATACTACAAAAAGCAACCTCGCTCTCTCTCTCTGTCTCTCTCCTACGATTTGCTGCAGAGAGATCTTAACCTTAACGCCCGAAAATACACAGACCAGAAGACAAAATAGTACAGAAGAAGAAGAAGAACATATAAAGAAAGAAAGAAGAATAGCAGTTGAGACGAAGAACATCACAACAATCAAATCAACTGAAAGCTCTCTCTTTTCATGGCAATCGGCCTTGTAGCAGCTTTTGCTTCTCCTTCTCCCACCTTCATAGGTAAAAATACCCAAAAACCCTTCTCTTCTCTTCTGCATGAAAAACCCATCTCCTCCCACTCATTGAAAGTTGAAATCCGAATCCATTGCATCGTTTTAAGGACTCAGAGAGGGAAAAGTTACCATCAATATATGAAAAGAAAGAAACCCTTTTGCACAATCATGCAATCAATCAGGAAATCATGTTCTTTTTACTATATGTGTGAATGGGTTATCTTTTTTCTTGGTTAGGAAATGGAAACCAATACTTTTCTCTGCAATGGGAAAAGAATCACCCTTTTTTTGTGTGTTAAAATGGCATTTGTTTTATTTTTTTGACTTAGACAGAGTACCCAATTTCATCTTTTACTCTTCTGTAATTGAGCTGAGGATAAACTAGTCTTTTAAGGTGTTACGAGGAAATCCAATTGAAGTTTTTGAGAGAGAACTGATTCTATGTAGGAAAGATTTGTTCTTTTTACTTTCATTGGCGTTGTTTTATTCATAGTCGATCTGGGTTTTGGTTGATTGTTCTGTAAATTCCTTTTCAGGATCTTCACACTGCAGATTTTGCAATATGGAGGGGTTTTGTTGCTCAATGTCACCAGGGATAGGGACTGGCTGGATCAGCCCTGTTTTTGAGAATCGGAGAGTTTTTGATGTTTTTAGTATGAGGTATGCTGTGCCAATCGGTTCTCTCTTTCTGAAGTAGACTTTTAAATGCATATATGTGCTCAGCTTTGTAAGACCGTACTTGGTTTCTTCTTCTTCTTCTTCTTTTTATTTTGATCATTTCATCGTATCATCATTATTATCGAAGCTTTCTCCCATCTGTCTGGGATCACCTTTGTGGGTTTTGACTTCCGAGTCATACCTATTTATAGCTAACATGTCCCTTCATTCAATGCTTGTTGGAAGTTTCCTACTATGTCATATTAGAGAGTTATATAATATCATTACTCTTTAAGACTAGAGGTATACCTGTAGAAATATAGATTTTGATGGGTGAATTTAGATTGTTCTAAGGAGTTGAGTCCCAGAAGAATGCCTGAGGCCTGGAGAAAGAGCTCTGTGCCTTCTATCAACAAGAATAAAGGAGATAATTAAAATTTTGACCTGTTTAAAATTATGGACTGTCAAACTCTTAAAACTTAAGGTCCATATGATGAAATTTAGCTGAAGTAATAGAGCAATGCATATGATGGGAATAAATGTTCCAGAGAAAATTTTTGGGTTTTTTAATTTTTCCATGTAGATCTATTGCAGCAACGATTTTCCTATTAATATGTACACAAATCATGAAAAAAAGATTAGAGAGACGTGGTTCTGCAGGCACTGGTGGATACCAGCAAATGAGTTTGCAATAATCTTATTCTGCTTTCAGGTTGGATGGTGATTTGGTGTTCAAATGAGGCAGAGATCTTGCCTATAAGAGAGGCATTGAGAATCAGGTGCATCTTGTGGTGGAAAGTGACTCCAATGCGATTGCTTATTTAAAAAATAGTAAAGATGCTCCATCGAAGCTTTAGTTTGACTTCTATGAAATTATAATGTGTTGCAAGTATCTAAGGGCAGAGTTTCAGCATGTATTGAGGGTTGCTAATAGTATTTCTGATAACTTGGCTAAGGAAGAAGCCTATCAAGCCTCTTTCCATGGGGGTCTCTAAAAGGTCATCACCCAGTGCAGTCCCGTTGCAGTAGGGTCCTAGGAGGGTCCAGACTGGAGACAGACCTAACCTTTGGCAATTTTGCACAAAGTGGCTGCTCGCAGGCCTTGAACCTGTGTTTTCACGCATGGCACCCGAGGCTTTTACCATTGCACCAAAGCAATGACCCTTTTCCATAGGGGTCTCTATTGTAGAGATATTTCATTCTTGATTCTTGTTCTTTTCTACCTTTTGGTTTATGCCTATAAATGCCTATGATAAGTTGCCAGGCGGTGAATTTGGTGGACTTTGAATAAAAGATGCATGCCTAATGGATAAATTGAATTGTACAATATGTGTATCAACGGGCAGCAATGAGTGCTAGAACTGTTTGGGGAGATAATTAAGCTTCGTGTTGTACTCATATTGCACCAAAAGTTTTCTTTAATTCACTTTTATTTGCCTTGCTTTACCAAGGGCCTATTTGTTTGCATCCTAATACATAGGATTCGTATCACAAGTGGTTAAAAATGAATCTCAAAACTGAATTTTAAAAAATGAGCATCAAATAACCTTTCTTTTCAGGGAAATTGAATTAAAAGAAGATGGGAAATGAAGAAACCAGCATCAACCTAGTAATTCATTTCCCATCTTCTTTGCTATATCCCTAAAAGGAAAGGTATTTGATGCTCCTTCTGGAAATTCACCTTTGATCTTCATTTTTACCACTTATGGCATGAATCTCATTTATTCAATTCCTATGTATTTTAATGCAAACTAACAAGACCTAAGTTAACTCTAGATATCAAGGATAAAATTTCTTGGTGTATTCTGTTTGTCGATGATGCGGAAGTAATCAGTCAATCAAGAAAGCCAGTAAATGATAACACCTACTTCTACAAAATGCTTTTGAGTCAAGTGGGCTAAAGATTAGCAACAGAAAAACAGATTATGAGTTGGTCCGAAGTGAAAATTATTTGGTGCCATAGCACAATAGATTTTAATACCTTTGAATAAATGTAGAACAAAATGTAGAATTTGAGTTGCAGGTCACAAATAGGATCAGTCAAAGTGGGGACAAGCTGATGGAGTGTTCTGCAATCATGGAATGTCACTTCGATTCAAGGTACAGTTAAACATGTTGATGTTTAAACCTGCTTTATTATATGAAGCTGAATGTTGGGCAGTGAAGAAATGACAAGAAGCTAATTAACATGCCCTGAGATGGTTAGGCTAGCATGAGTTTATGGAGTTGCAAGAAACAATAACTAAGTGAGTTCATAAGAGGAAACCTATGGTGGCCCCAGTGGAAGAGAATGTCAAGGAATGGTGTTTGAGATCGTTTGGTTTCATAAACAAAATACCAGAAGTGGTCTTTTTACAGAGTATTGACATGTTACAAGTTCAAGGAATTGGGGAATGAGGATATTAGTAAAGACTTGGAGAGGTAGAGTGAATAGTTAGATAAGACATGCTAGATTGTGGTGGGCTGAGACGAAAAGCAGAACTGACAAACCCACCCTAGATAGATGGAATAAGGTTTGATGATAGATCATGGGTTTTATGAAATGCGAGTTGCATGTTTTGTATAATGTTTAATTGGATATATTTGAAAACTAATATTAACTTTGAGATATCTCTGGTAATGAGTCATTGTTAGGATTTAAAACTGATAGAATTCTACCGTTTATATTTTATTAGATTCCATACATTTGAATTTAACTTTTCAAGCACAAACATATGAAGTGATAGTCACATACCTGTGTTTATTTTATGTTCTTTGCATGCATATATTACAATTCTTATTCCTGTACTGGATTATGTTTAATTAGTTTTATTTGGGGGATTCCTATTAATTAAAAGATAGATTTTGGTAATGATTTTTTTTTTTTTTTTTTGTTTATAAAAGTTATACTGAAACCTGAACTATCTTAATTTCCCGTCTTCAAATTTTCACATTGGACTACATTTTGATCTTTTGAGTTTCATTGTTCAAGAGGAAAATGTATACATTTGCAATTAGTGTTCTTTATCTACATGTTATGCTATTCGCATACATGCATATATTACAATTATTTTACTCCTTGCTACTTCTATGGAGAAAATTCTTTTATGTAAGTAAAGCATGCATTTTCTTTGTTTAATCTTTAGATGCAAGAACCCACTTTTTGGAGGAGTGCCATCCCATTTGTGGACAACAGGACCAGAGAGTTCACTACCAAAAGTCCGGGTTGCTTCAGACTACTCAGATTCAGTACCCAATTCATCTAATTATATGGGGAATCGAGGTTATCATCCTCTTGAAGAAGTGAAAGACAGTGATAGAAACAAAGAAAAAATGCTCACAGATGCTGAGATAGCTAGAACAACTGTTGAGGTGATCTTTTTCAGTTTTAGGAACACATCTTTACTATAAGCACATTAGGATTCAATGTTTTTGTCTGTTAAACTGGTTAAAAAAAGTATTCACTTATCCCTTTCCACCACAAGTACAATCAGTTTATGTGTTGTCTTTTAGGCCAACAACAGCGCTCTGCTTGTATTCCCGGGGATGGTACACTGTGAACCACATGGACATATATCGTGGGCTGAATTTCAATATGTTCTTGATGATTTTGGAGGTGTGTCATATCTTTTTTAACGTTATCCTTGCATAAATTGGACCTTATAATGCTGTCTTGAATACTACTATCAGGGTTTTCTTTTCAGATATATTTATTGAAATATTTGACGATGAAAACATCTTACAAGATCGCGGAGCAAGCAATCCTGTGGTGAGGAAAAAAGCATGTTTAAGTTCTTCAAGAGGGTTAGATTCCAATGTTAGTTGTCCACAATTTGCAAGTTTGTGGAGACTCTTTCATCGTACACCTGGCATGAATGCATGACCAACCAAACTGTCCATATTATTGGGATCATTACGGTTGAATATACCCCAAAGTGATTCTGGTTGGAGAATCCTGACCATCCATTGTCGAAGGAATTTTAACAATCTTATTGGTGGACATTAAGTGCATTGTAAGAAGAAAATGGTCAGTGATTCAAACTGAATGGGCTCTTCATATAGTTAGAATCATCCTATCATCATGATTTTCATTCTATATTCATCCATAATGGGGTTGGACAGCCTGATTTTGTTTGCATGCATGTGATGTGGACAGTGGATGAGTTGGTGGAAAATTGTGACATATGGAAGACAACATTAGAATTGAGTCTTCTACAAGTCATTTTCTTGAAATTGCGCTGGCATTTGTTTACTGTTAAACTGTTTCATTTCTTTCAGAATGTTTTTATTGGGATGGATCATCCTATACATGGAAAGAACAGAAGAGTAATTGGTAATCATATAGACAATTTGGCCAATGACGTTAGTGACGATTTTTCTTTTGGTGAGGATGAGGAAGAGGTTTGTAAGAATTTGTTTCTTCGGCGTCTTTTTCTTTCCACAGATTACCCAAAAATGGAACTTTTATTTCTAACATACACTATTGATTGTAACAGATTGCGGATACTGAAGTATCAGGTACTCTGATTGACTGGGGGATGCCAGATACCATGCGGCGTATTCATCCTATGTATTTTGCTAAATGTTTAACAAAGGTGATTATTGATAAACATCATTCTCACTGCATATTTTTAACAGGCTGCAAACCACACCTATGTCTACCTGACTACCTCTATTACTTTGATCAGTGATTTGTTCCAATTGCATGGATTTGCCTTTTCAGGAGATAAAGAGCTTTCCGCTTGCATAATATGTTGAGTAGTTTTTTTATTTTTTTCCTGGGGCATATGTATCAGTGTTTGCTAATTATTGAAATAAAACAAATGGATGTTAGAATACAGAGTATCAATAAAGTGCAGCTTGTATCATCGGTCTTTGGGATGTTCTCAATTATCATGGTCATAGATTGCATTGAATTTTAGAGTCAAAATCCTTTTAGACAACCCTGTTTTAAGGCTCCGATTATGATTGTGGTGGTGATGTTCTTAATTTGGTATCATGAAATTGGAATGTGGAGATATCTCATTGTTGTACTGCTAGCTAATCTTTAAATTAAAGTTTTCCATGTGTATGCTTTGTGTTTGCATGTGTTTGAACAATACCTTAAGTGTACTGGAAGAATGAGGTATGGATCTTAGTGCCCGGAACCGCCCATCATCCTTCTCGATCCCACTCAGAAAATGAGGATCGGCATTTTCAGAGCAAAACCATCCTCGGAGTGAGGTTCAAATGTCTTGGAATCGCGGTGCAGCCTATGGTGGAGCGCGGATCAACCGAAGATGGAGTGAACCATGCAGAATCTTTGGTTTATGTGCATTTTCTTTTTTTGTAAGCTTGACATTTATCTTTTGAATGAAGAAACTTCTTCTAACTTATCAATTATTGTCTATTTGATGTGATCAAGTTGCAAAGTTTAATTTTTCTCCATTTTTGATACTTGAATATATGCATAAGATATATTTGTGCCCATTAGTTAATTGTTTATAAACCTACAAGCACTATGTTTTATAGGTGCTTTGGAGGCGCTCCGGACATATAATTATTTTAAATTTAGCACTTCAGCACTCCTGCCCCCATTTCCGCTCCCGCTCCGCGCTCTGGGCACTTAGGTATGGATGCTACTAAATGAAACATTCTAGGCATGCCAAAAGACAACTAGAAAAGGGGAAAATAAGCATGCTGCTGTTACATTTGTTTCAACTATATAGACCCCGTATCTCAGCTTTCACTTTAACATATCTCGGAGCTGTAACCATATATGGCCACAGATAATCGATATGAACTCAGACCTTTGGCCAGTCATTTGTCTATGACTGGCAGTGATAAATGAGAGAGGGAAACTGCCGGAAACACGAATTTCCATGTTCCATTATCTACTCGATGCTTCAACGCTTGCTATTCTGAACTGCTCACTCTTCGTAGTAGACTAGTATTAACCACTGACGGTACCAACACACTCATGGTTGAGTGGTGTTGGGTCGTAGGCACATTGGTACCACGCACATGCCCAGGATTGATCCTTGGGCCTTCAAGCTTCAAGTTAGAGTATCACTCCTCGACCAGCAGCCCGACCTAGCCCCAACCCCCAACCCAAACACCCCCCACCCCCCGCCCCGCCCTGCCCCCCCACCCAAAAAAAATAAAAAAAATAAAAAAAAAGAAAAAGAAAAAAGAAAAGAAAAAACACTGAAGGTTTTTGCAAACACTTAAAAAGTTACTGGTGTGGGTTTGAAAATGTCTGATGGTGTAATTTTGTGCTTTTATCTGTACCCTTCTCATTGTGCATGTCTGTGTGATGATATAAGCCTTTTCCAGAATATTGTTGTCTTTTATCTTCTGTAGAATGATGGTTTTGGATGTCATTTCTTTTCTACCATAATAACCCTAGAAACAGAAGTGGGGTTGGTTACACAGTGAGCAGTCAATATATGATTCAAATTATTAGAACTGTTTCTGATTCTGTTGTCCTTGAATGGTCATGCATTATGATCAATCAATGCAGATTGTAGTTGATTGCTTGGAGGATATGCTCACCATGTGAATTTAATTCATGCATATTTGATCAGGAACACACGTTTGGATCCCAAAGATGCCATTCTAAATAGTGAAAGTAAAAGATAATGTCAATGCTACCTTTACCATCCTAAGGTTCATTGATAAGAAACTGAAACATTTTTCATTCTACATTCGACATGTTATCTTCAGCTGTGCCACCACCTCAAGGTTGAAACTGAAAGTGAAATGTGACTTGAACCCACAACCTCAAGGTTGCAATAGTGAGCACCTTCTACTGTGCCACAGGCTCTTTTCAAATGTCATCTTCTAATTAGTGAATGGATTCTTAATAATGGATTGTTTCTGATAAAAAATCAAAAGTTTCTTTGTTGTTGTTGTTGTTGTTGTTGTTCTTCTTATAATAATAATAATAATAATAATAATTATTATTATTTATTGTTATTATTTCATGTAGGTTGTTCATACCAAGTATGGGAAAAAGATGGATCATCCATCAAATGGGATTTCTATAATGGGATGTCTTAGACCAGCTTTTATTGACGAAGAATCTTATTTAAGAAGGCTCTTTCATGGCGAAGATGGTGATGGATACATCTCAGACTGGAGTGGTATTTATGCCCCACTATCTAGATGCTGATGCAGTAATTATTCCAATTAGCGATAAAAAAGAAATCATTACCCCAACCAATATCATAGTACAAGTAATCTTTTGAGGTATTGTCATTTTTATCAATAGTCTGTTTTATTTGTGTTCATCATGTGCAGAGGAATCAGAAAAGGAAGAAGAACAAGTGGCTGCAGCTTTCAATTTAATTGGTGATTCGAATCAGACTTTATAATCTGAATTTGTTTCTTCTCTATGGAAATTCAATACTTGTGTTTCTGTATGTTGAGTGAAGAAATTCTTTAGATTAACCATCTTTTGTTGATGTTTATTTTAAATATCATTTTAGATGGTGAAATCTTGAAGTTTAATTCAAAAGATTATGGAGCTAGAATAAGCTCAACACTCTACAAGTTGGAGATTATGAGGATCGAGTTGTTTTCTGTATATGGTGATCAGGCAAGAGCCTAGAGATTTCTTAGTTACCAAAATATGCAAATTCAGTTATATTGTTGATTTTTCCGCACTCTTCATCGAACAGATAAGTGACTGGAAAAGTAAATGCCAACTCCTGTCTACTTGCTATTGCTACCATCCAGTCACTTATCTGAACAACTATAAAAATTCTGAAAGGACTATTGGGCTCTAAGCTTTATGAAACAAACAGTTTATATTTGATTTCCATACTTGCAGAGTTCATTATTTGGTGATTCATACCATTAATAGGCCCTACTGTGGAAGGGAATTTTCTGAGAAAAAAAAAAAGAAATTTCTCTACCTTGGATGATTGTAATCCATTACTGTTGGTGCCTGGCGATTCATACCATTGATATGATAAACCCTACCAGGAACATGAGTTCTCTTAGGATCTCCCAACTTTGAAATTTTATTGAAAATATATACGAATGGATCCCCCATTTTTAATGTTTATTGAAACTAAATACGAATCAATGGCCACAAAGTAGCTTTTGTTATCTTTCCTTAATTGCCCAAAATTGATCCTGTCATCAACTATCTAGATTGTTGAAATATGAGTCACATGGGCCCAGCATTCATAGACTTGAGGCATCACAAATTGTTTATCTTCTTCAGGCTTTAGGATCATGGTATGCAATACTGGTGTTGGAGGCTGTATCAGCAACCTCAAGATAGTAGAAGCCTATATCTTGGTGTAACAGCACAAACTTGTTACCTATGTACTGTACTGTACCAGCCAGACCTAGAATCAATATTTCAAACCATCATAAGGGCATTCTATTTCATCTTTTATGTTCTTGTCACATTCCGTGTCTTTAGAGATATTAGTAATCAACAAATTAATTGAACTGCGCAGTCAATGGTTAGCTTGCAAGATTTCCAAGAAGCCGAGCCTGATGTTCTCGTGCATTCTGCTTCGACTATCTTAGAACGCTTTACTGAGTATGGAATGAAGTGTGACACTGCTCTTAAAGCTCTCTGTCGGAAGAAGAAGGGACTTCATGTTGAGGTGAGGCTTGCCATTATGCTAATGTTTCTTTTACACTTGATTCTTTAGAGCATCTGTGCTACGCTTTTGTTTGTCTGGGGCTTCATCTCAATTGCAACCTCTACATGTTTTTTTTAATAATGATTAAATTTATGGCACCAAAAAAGATTACAAAGCTAATCCAAAAGCAGCCTAACCAAGCACGAAACAAAAATCCAAAAGAAGCAACTACATAAAAACAAGACAATTAAAGATCAGAGGAAATAATAGAAGAATGGAAAATTCCCTCCTTTGCAAGATCATCCGTGTTATGTGTCCCTTTATAACATGATGAAATGAAGCTCCCATTTGACTCCAAATATTCTGCACCTCCTCCACCCAACCCACCAATCTCCAATGATGAGAAGCCTTGCTCACCCCAATTGCATTGCCGAGAAAGAATCACCTTCAATAGCATTGTATCCTCTCAACCTTCCCAACTCACAATATCCAAATAAAAGAGCAAAAACCTCCGCCTCATTAGCATCTAAAGAGTCCACATACCCATAAAAAGTCCTCACAGCAAAGCCATTGCAACCCCCTATAGATGTTACCTAATCATATGCATGGTTCACTTTCCCCCTTCCATTTGCTAAGGCATGGCAAGAGGTCAAGGATGCTTTTTTTTTATTTTTTATTAAATGTAATTACTTCATATCTTTGTGACCACCTAATTAATTTATTTTTTCTTGTTTTGAAAGAGTACCTATTAATAATCAAAATCAAATAGCAAATAGGCAAGGAAACATCTTTGTTTTGCTAGATTATATGCATCTGAATTAGCCGACCAAGGAATTTGAGAGAAGGAAAAGCGCCCAATATTTGCCAACTATTGAGTTTCTCTATCTGATCACTCTTCTTCCATGGATAATTAGAATGACCAGAACCCCACTTCATAGCACATAGAGAGTTGCCTTCTACCATTTCATGCATGTTGCTTATTTTGTCTAATTTCAAGAAAACCTTTGCCTCATTTGAATCCCAATGTTGCAATGGCCCAGAGTAATATCTTCACACAACAACCTCCCAATCTTGAATAATGCTTTCAATACCAGCTCTAACAGCTCCTTCATTTCATTCCCGTCAAAATTGAGCTTTATATGTCCCCTTTGACAAATAGATCAACAGACAACAAGGACTGGTAGCATGGAAAGCCCACAAGCAAAATTTTAACTCCCTTCAGTGAGAGAATTATTAGTTTAATGCTAGAAGGTTGTTCTGTGACGGTCATCTTTAGAACTTCTTATTATCAGCCACAAGGGAGGGACATTTCTGATCTTTGCATTTTTCTATTGTGAAGTGTAGATGGGGTATCTTCTCCATCCACAAAACCAGAAGTGCATCTTCATTATGGAGGATATAAGTTATAGTGCATTGAATATGAAAGATTCTAAATTCGTGAGAAAGGGGAAAAAAGAATCTTCATTGCTTTATTGGACAACTGTTAAACAATTTAGTAGGGTAAAAGAAAATGTATAACTTCATGATGCGGCAAACCATCCAGTTTCTGATCCAGCAGTGTAAACAATTAATGGGATGTTATCTTACTGCCTGCAATTTACCTATGTCTTTCTGCGCAGGGAGCAAATCTGATTGGTGTGGACAGCCTTGGCATGGATGTGAGAACTTTCTCTGGGGTCGAAGCCCAGACTCTTCGGTTTTCATTCAATGCTCGGGTAATCTCTTCATTTTACCTGATTTGAAATATCAACTTGACTATTAATTCCTTTTAGTGTACTGTACTTTTCATGGTTTTTAATTTCATTAGTTTTTTGTATGTCTCAATTTTACTGGATCTAAAAAATATTTTTGCACCATAGTTATTTGGTTTGGGGGTCAGGTGACCTACCATTTAGAGCAGTTGGGAAAGGGACCCCATGAATCTTCTATTGAAACAAACGACAATTTTCTATATATAAAATCATGAAGTGGAACTCAATTCCTCTTCACTAACTATGAAATGAACCCAAAGAGTTTTCCCAATGTAGCTCGGAAGGCACACTTATTGGGGTTAAACTGAATTCTATATTTCATAGTGGCGCATAACGGATATAGGCCCACGAGTGGGACCACCCAAGATTATTTAGAATATTATTAATTCTAATTTATTACTTTCTAATTTCATTAAATAGTTGTAATTGCTTAACTTTCGTAGTTTAATTAGTTTTCTTAGAGCCTAATTTTGCTTGTCCTATTTAAATTGCATTGCAGAGAAGAAATTCACAGACTTTGATAATTAATAGAATTTTGAGTGGGTATTTTATCCATTGAGGTGTGTCCTCGGGTTGTGATCTCTGTGAAGATCTCGTATAATGTCTGGGGACACGTGCTTTGGCATTTACATGCAAGCGCTAACCCTAGGGCCTGCATCAATTGCTTTTAGAGCCGAAGATCCACCACTGCATCATTTGGATTTTACCCCTTCCCATTCCAATCCCCCATCCAAAACCCCAATTTCCAAATCACTCCAAACCCTCTCATTGAACCATTCCCTTGTGGCCGACCCATCCTTACCAAACCCTAATTCGGTGGCACTCCCAAAACCCATGAACCCTCTTTGTCAATCCAAAACCCCAACCGAACCATCCCACAATCCAGTTTCCCTTTTCGCCAACATCCTAACCTCCAATCCTTTGCCCGATCCCTAAGCACGACTCCAAACCCCTCTCGTCCGACCCCTCCCTTTCGTTCGAAGCCCCTGTGACCAAACCCTTTCCAACCCTACTGAGGAAAAAAAAGTAGCAGATCAGAGATGGTGTAGAGAAGGAGATAGGGATAAGAAACATACCGTCCACATAGCATCAAATTCCTTGACTTTGTCCTTCTTCAATGATCTGTCGAGCCAGTTGAAGAGTCCTCAGTCAAACTCCCCTTCGTGTTGTCGTTGCATCACCAACTCAACAACAGAGAGCAACAACATCATCGCCTCTGCAAAGGAGCCAGTGCATCTCTTCACTTCTTCAATCAAGCAGCTACAAAGAAGGGGCTCCGAAGTCTGAAATCTTCGATTGACAATATAACAGAGAGAGAAAAGGATCAAACCCCTATTCCCTTCTTCTTTCTTTTGTTTCGTATGGAACACGAGGTAGAGGGCAGCATGTGTCTCCTTTGTACATGTGCCAGGAGTTTCCTGTGGCGCCTGAGTTCAGGTCTGGGTCAACCTTAGGTTAGGCGGCCCTAGCCCATTCAAGCAGCATCCATCAGCAGATTTGGCCACCGTGCAGTGTGACCAGATTGGTCGATCCAGATTGATTTCATGATAGTAGGCACATTTGAAGTTGGAATTCAGATCGGGTTTCTCCTGCACGCTCATGGTAACGCGATCTACACATCAAGTTGGTCAATTTTCTTTAATTGCACAAAAAACCCTCCAAAGATGCATGTAGAAGTGGAGTCTTCATCCACGTCCATATACAGGAATTGGCTGGAACCATTGCAGAATTATTTGGAAATGTTGCTCAATTATCTGAAACAATTGCTCAACTCCAAGAAACTCTTGTAAGGATGGATACCAAAATAACAATTTTAGAAAACAGTCAGCGGGCGGATAATTACCGAGGTGATGGAGGAAATATTCAGAATCAATGAGATCAACAGGCAAACAATGTTGATCGAGATTTAGGAATTAAACTCGTGATTCCCAAATATGATGGAAAATTGAAACCAGATGAATTTATGGATTAATTAGTGTGTGGAGAATATTTTTATATACAAGCCAATGGCGGAGGGCCATAAAGTCACCTTGGTAGCACCTCACTTTTTCAGTTATGTTGAGATAAGGTGGGCCGAGTTGCAGAAGGAAAGGAGGAACCAAAACATAGATCTTATTGAAACTTGGATTGAAATGAAGAACCTTTTGAAACAAAAGTTCCTTCAAGTTAATTACTCAAGAGATCTATGTTCAGGCTTTTAAGATTTGAAACAAGGGCCTAGGTCACTTGTTGAGTATTGTGCAGAGTTTATGACGATGCAAGCTTGTTGTGGTTTAATTGAGGCCGATGATGTTTTAGTTAACCGATATTTTCATGGGTTAAGAATAGACATACAACATATTATTGCATTCAAGAATTTTGATAATGTTGATGAGATCATCCAACATGCCATCAAGGCCGAGGATATTACAAATTATCAAGGCTGAAAATTCACAATGGGTTGTACAAAATAACCCATGAATGCAAGATTCTAATCAACTGGTAGTTCCTCGGACAATGTTTTCACCAAGTCTGAAGGCCATAATAGGATCACATGTTTTTATTGTAAACAACAAGGGCATCGATCATTTGAATGTCCGAAACGCGTAAACCTCATTTAAAATGAAGGTGATGTGAGGGATACACTAGATGATCCTAAAAGGAAAGAGACCGAGGCCAAGGAATTAGAGATCATTGGTCCCTGTCATGGTGAAACTCTCATGGTCCTTAAGGAGACTACACCAACTGTTGAGAAGAAATGGTTGCGGAAAAATATTTTTCGTTCAACAGGTATAGTACATTAACACACTTGCATAGTTGTGAATGATGGAGGAAGTTGTGAAAATATTATCTAACAAACTCTTGTGGATCACTTGAAGTTGAAGTTTCGAAAGCATTATCGTCCCTATGTTGTCAGGTGGCTCACAATAGGTGATGAAGTGCAAGTCTGACATACATGCCGAGCTACTTTTGCAATTGGTGAAGATTGTAAAGATACCGTATGGTGTGATGTACTACCAATGGATAGTGGTGATATTTTGTTGTGCTGCCAATGGATGTATCACAAAAATGGAACTCACGGCATGCTTGACAATACATACACGTTCATGCACGGTGGAATGCAAGTCACATTCCATTCAAAGAAGCCAAGACCACCAAAAAAAGGATCAAGATCCAGTGTCACAAAGGAAGCTCTTCTAATTTTATTACTTTCTAATTTCTTCAATGAATTGTAATTAGGGTAGTTTCTAAGTGGCTTAACTTTCCTAGTTTAATTAGTTTTCTTAGAGTTGAAGTTTGCTTTTCCAATTTATATTGCATTGCAGAGAAGAAATTCTAAGGCTTTGATAATTAATAGAATTTCGAGGGGGTGTTTTGTCCATTGAGGTGTGTCCTCGAGTTGAAATCTCTATGGAGATCTCATATAGTGTCTGCGGACACATGCTTCGGCACTTAAACGTAGGCCCTAGCATCACATAGGGCTTTCTCCTAGGAGAGTTCTTGAAAGGATTTGCTTGGATCATGCTTATCTTGTTGTTCTCCTTACATCACTCCACTAGAGACAATCCCTTTGTTTGCTTTGTCTGGTACCAATGTCACACGAACTCAAGCGGTTCAAGGATAGGATTCTAGACCCTCCATCTTAGCACTCCTGAGCTCGGGAGCTGGCAAATCAAAGGGTACATATGTTCTAACAAATGGCTTGTTAAATCTGACCAGAACAATGTGAATCTGATCTAGTTTAGGGTTACATCCATTGACTAGGGAAGATGATTTGGCCTGATATGAATAACATTGCGGAATATGAAGCCTGTATAGCCGGGCTCTAACCTGCTGTTGGGGTGATGCCGTCAAAGAAATGATCAGCATTAATAAAATTCCTAGGTTAGCAGTGAAAGAAAGAGCCCAACATTTATTTCTTCATTTCTAGCGGAGTACTAAAAGAGGACCCTACCCCATACATTCTGCGGCCATGGGATGACTACATGTAAAATAATAGCAGCACAACCAAATTAAGGCTCATGTATATGTAAAGAACTCAAATGTTACAACGGTATGATAATACAATATATGAGAATGCAGGAACTGTCATTGGTCAAGAAGGCAATAAAAAAGGAACTCGAGTTTTTGGAGGGATTGTTTACCAGCCTTGAAATTTGATATCTAGGTTGGCCCCACTTGGATTTTTCGACCCCCCTTGTTCCATGATTTATGGGGTCCCAAGTGGGCCCCACGAGGTGGCTTGTACCGTAAAGGAAGCTATATATATTATCATTATCATCTAAGCCTTGTCCCAACTATGTTAAGGTCGGCTACACGAATTTTGTTTTTCCATTCCGATCTATCTTGAGCCAAATTCATAGATAAGTTACACTTTTTTAGATCTATTTTTACTATCTTCATCCACATCCTCTTTGGCTTACTCCTTTCTGTTGGTGAGCCATCAACCATCATAGCCAAACTTTTCCTTATTGGCGTCGTTGCCAGCCTGTGTTGGACATGCCCAAACGATCTCAAACGGGTTTATCTAATTTTATCCCCTATTGATGCTGCCCCGAAATGCTCTCGAAAGCATTTATTTTTTATTTTATCCTTCCTAATTTTACCACACATCCACATCAACATTCTCATCTTTACTACATCCATTTTGTGCAAATGTTACTTCGTGATTGACCAACACTCTGGTCCATAGGTTATAGCTTGTCTAATTGTTTTCCTATAAAATTTCTCCTTCAATCTTGTTGGCATTCGTCTTGGTCACAAGGCACTCCGGAAGCAAGTCTCGTTACAAAGCACTCCAGAAGCAGGTCTCGTCACAAAGCACTCTAGAAGCAAGTCTCCACTTCTACCATTCCACTTTTATCCTATGTTTGACATCTTCAGTCTCCCCATCCTTACTAATTATTGAGCCAAGGTAAATGAAAGAATCTCTTTGTGGTACCTCATGTTGAATATGAGTAGTTAACTTATCTATAGTTAGTGCAAAGAGATAGGACTGACCCTTGATGTAAACCTCTAGTCACTGTGAACGAACTTGTTTCACCACAAGTAGTTTTCACATTCATTACCACTCCTTCATACATGTCGTTAATGATTTCGATATAACCTCTTAGAACATTCCTTTTACTTAAAACCCACCAAATTAAATCTCTAGGTACCCTGTAGTAAGCTTTTTCTAGATCGATGAAGACCATATGTGGATTTTTTCCTCTTTACTAGATATTTTAACATTAATTGTCTAAGCGAGAAGATAGCTTTCGTAGTTGACCTCCCTGACATAAAAACAAGTTGATTTTCAAATATCTTGGTATTTTGTCTAAGTATTTGCTCCATTACTCTCTCACATATAGCTTAATAGTATGACTCATAAGTTTAATCCCATGATAGTTGGTACAATTTTATATATCTCCCTTGTTCTTATATATGGTACTACAACGCTTCTCCATTTTTCCGGCATTTTCTGTCATAAATATCTTATTGAAGAGTCTAGGTAACCAAATCCCCCGAACTTCTCCTAAGTATTTCCAAGCCTCAATTGAAATGTCATCTGGACCCATAGCCTTTCTTGTCTTCATTTGTTTCAATGCTTTTCTCACTTCCACCACCCTAATTCCACGAAAAAAAGTATGTCCGCTAACAAAGAATCCTCTTTTGTTCTTATGTATCATATAGTCTTTCATTTAAAAGTCTGTTAAAGCATTCCCTCCACCTTTCTTTATTATCGTTGTCCTTCTTAATACACACACACACACAAAAAAAAAAAAAAAAAAAAATACACATAGGAAATGCTCATGTGAGAGTTAACTATTACAATCTTACAGTGACGGACACCATGATGGGCCCACCTATCACCAATCTGAACCATCTACACATGGATGGGACCCCCTTAATTTCACTAGAGTCCCGATGGTTGATGTTAAGTATAAATGGATCTAGCAGCAATTGAATTCTGAAGTATCTACATCCAACATTGTCTATTGAAAAATGAATCCGACATTTGAAGATTAGTCCATTTGAGCATTTCATACTTTTTGTGTTGTTTTTCAGCCACAATCCTGAACACATTTCTGGTACTGGTTTGTAGATCTTCCACACCCTATTGAATCTGCAGATTTCTGTAGTCAATTATGAAAGTCAAATAGCTCCTTTTTTGAATATTTCATCTCAGGTTCTAATAGCTTCCATCAATAGCCTAAATTCTGTGTTTTGTTCACTGGGTGGATGACATTTCTTCACTAGAAACACTAAACAAAGGTTTCAAGTGGATTTAATATTCATGAATTTTGATGTTCCATCCTATGTAGGGTTTCTGTAGTTCTTAATTAACTATCATGTGGAATGAATCTCTATATTCTCTTTTATGCCTAGCAATGTAAGTGCTTTTATTTTGATTCAAGCTGGGCACTTATTCTAGAGAAGTTGAACCCAAGGGATGCTTGACTTACAGTGATTTTTACTACCTGTTTCATCTGCTTTACCAAAAATGACAAAAAAAGGAGTCCTGTTTTATCTTTTTTCGTTCAGATTCTTTTAATATCAACTAAAGGAATGGAAACCTGACATGCAGGCAACATCAGAAAGTGCCGCGGAGAAGAAGATCCGACGGATGCTGTTCCCCCGGTATTACCGTAAAAATTTCAAGTCTCCTAGTGATAATCATGGAGGCTTGGATTCTTTTTGAACTCTAATTCAATGACAAGCTCAAGTACCTTGAAATAAATTAATAATTTAAAGAAGTGTCTCATTTTTGCTTTATGGTTTGCATATTTATTTACTTGTGGCAAAACCCATAAGATGGTTTTCTGCATTGGCAATGGGTCTGCAGTGGGTGTTGGTGATTGGAATATGGATCCTAGTCATGAAAGAGGGAATACAAACCATAAATAGGTTCCAAGCCCCACAAAAAAAAAAAAAAAAAACAAAAAAAAGTATCCATCATTGATAGTTGGAGATCCAAGGACTGCCATCACTTGGGCCAATGCAAAGTCAAGAGTGGTCGTTTCCTTGCATGTGGAATGAAGACAAGTCTTGGCTGAAATTTTGAATCTCATCTTTTGTTTTGTTTTTCATTTCACAATTCACATCACTGGAGACACTATACCTGATGCATGGATGATGCAGATAACGATGAAGATTACAGTGGGCCTAGCTTTTTTATTTTTTGAATGCATTTGATCGTGCAAATGGGTGTGGAATCCACTTATAAAAGGTTCAGATCAGCTGGAACCACAACAGCTCAATGGACTTTAAAATATTGCTTTGTGGGTGTCTCTTTGAAAATTCTGCAACTGTAAGGGTGTTCCTGTACTTTAGAAATTTGTTTGCAGAAAACTACAGCAACCAGACTGATATTGGGCCTGAATTAATTGGGTCCATTTTTATCCAAATTAAATCATTTAAAAAAAAGGTAAGATGTGGTTCTCATGGGAGGAAATGTTTGGATGGCCAAGCTCATCAATATTTTCTGTTTTTGGATTTATTCTTTTACCAAGTTATATATTTGGCAATAATAATCATAGAAAGATTTCTTGGCAAAAAAAAAAAAAATCTTAGAAAGATTGGCAAATCCCTTTTGAGTCAATCTAGAGGAAGATTTTCTCCTACTTTGCTTATGTGGTCCAGCTCATGGGGCTCATTTGTATGATTTCTATCATTGCAATTATAATGGATGGAAAGGTCTATTTATGGATAAGGGTCATGTAAAAAAGCAGTCATATTAGATTATCTTCGCCCTTGATTTAATTGCTTTAAGCATAGATTTAAAAAAAAATCAATCTAACGGAAAAGGTTTGATGAGCATAAAATTGGGCATGATGTGATGCCATATCATAGGGGGGATAAGAGTGAAAGGAGCCGCATTGATGAAGGGTGGGCCCAAGTGGGCACCATAGAGTTGAACTGTGTATGTAGTCTGCTCATAGGGGAGAGAATTCTTCCACTCTAGGATAGTTTATTCATAAACTTATGGGGCTTCAACACTATATATGTGCTATGTAAGGGTCGGCTAGTGCAGTTGTTGGGTTTATTTTTGTCTTTCTTCATTCAATGAAAGCTCTGTTTGCAGAACGCAGCCGCCCATGAGAGCTGTAGCTATGGGAAAATCTGAGTTTTATGATTAATACAGTTTAGATTTCTTCTTGTATGAGTTTGTGCTTGATGTATTTCGCTCTACTATCACCATTGGCTGTGGATCTACTGTTGCAGTAGTCTTTATGTTGGGTGCTTATAGCTTGGGTTTTTGGGGATCCATGGCTGCATTAGGTGGTATTAGAGCCTCCGTTTTCGCCTGTCGTTGCAACCAGCATTTTCTGCAGTTGTTGGAATCCTGTCTCTAGCCATTAACTGCAAAGGTCATGGGGCAACCGCTGCAATTCAGCAAGAAGATTTCCTAGGACACATGAAGTCCTTTGGCGTGCCCAATTCGGGATAATGCAGGAGCTGCTGCAAGTAGGGGTGCACAAAAAATCCATCGGCTAGTAAAACCAAATGGATCCGATCCAATCTGTGGATTTTTAACCGATCCGAAGGTAAATGGATTGGTAACGGATTGAAAATCTTGTAATCCTATGGCAATGGATCGGTGACGGATTTCACCTTCAGTCCACGGATTCAATCCGATTCGATCTGTCAACATTAAATGTAAATAAAAAAAATTTAAGGTGTTTAAGATGTCTAAATATAAAATGAGAAAAAAAAAATTTAAGGGGTCAAATATGAAATTTTTTACAACATATTTGATATCTTTCTTTTAACATTAGATTGAATGGATTGAACGGATTAATCTGATCCGGTCCTTCACGGATTGGATCTGATCGGTTTTTAACAACTATGGATTGATGACGGATTCCAAATCCACCAATCCGTAAGTAACAAATTGGTCATGGATTTGGTCCAATCCGCACTAATCTGATCCGTGTACACCCCTAACTGCAAGCAAGCATGGAAAAACTCATCAATTCATTGGCCACATTTTTTAGTTTTATTCGATACGTGTGGACATGAGGGTTTGCATGTGCCCCTAGGGATTAATTATCGGAGGTCTAGAATCAAGTGTCCCTCTAGCTTAGCTCAGAGGGCCAAAGGCTCGTGGGCTAGGCAAAAAACACTTGCCAATTCAAGGCTGACGAGGTCACCTTCAAATCCGAATGACGGTGATGATTTAGAAAGAAGTAATGTGAATCTCATCCAACCACGAGGCCCACTAGGTGATCTTCATAGATACAGAAGCTAAGAAGCTTGGGAGGAGAGAGTACAAACCTCAACCTAAAAATCAAGATTTGAAATTTCGTGGAAGCTTACGCATTGATGATTTCATGGACTGACCAGAAACCGTCGCAGATCTTCAAATATAAAGGAGAGATAACTGATGAATGCTTGATTAGAATTAGGCCAACCATCCTTGATTAGATGGACCTCTGTCTAACTTTCATTATTGCTGAAGATTGTAGAATAATGTAGACATGCGAGCTTAAGGAAGCAGTGGGGGCGAATCCCTTTGGAATTACCAAATGCTACCCTTTACAACAAATCTGGTCATTCAGATATGCACAAACAGAATGTCATCTCCTCTTGCAATGCAACTGCACAGAAATCAATAGCCCTTTCATCCTTCTGATTTATTTCTCTATTTTTTTTTTCCATCTTGTTGCATGTTGTTTTTCTAGAGTATTTTGATGTGAAGAGAAGAAAAGGGTTTTGGGGGTTTTGATGGAATCGAAAACGACCCACCCTTCTCCTCTCTCTCACTCATACACCAAAGGCCATAGATTTTAGGAGAGAGGATTCATGATCATTTTCCAGAAGTTTGATTGATGCAATTTGTTAATGAGGGACCCATATATTTATAAAATATTATATTCATGAACATTTTAGCTCTGTATATGTATACAGATAATGTATAAATATCTAAAACCTCACTTAGAAATTCAATAGTTATGAAATAAGGAATTTGTGAAATTCAGGTTGGATGAAATTCTCGCACAGGAATTTTGGCACGAAGCAAATAGGGAATTCAGGAATATTAGAAATCAACAGCATTCTAAAATCCCAGTATCTCAAATTCAGTAAACACCAATTCCATGAATTCGGTAAAGAAACACGCTTGACATTTGTAGATGCCATGTTTTTTCACAACCATTTCAAAATTTCAGCTACTTAAAAGGTTTTGCTGATCTTTGAAATTTCACAAATCCCAACCCCTTTTGCTTTTTGGTAGAATTACTATATGGTCAATTACAATAGAGCATTTAAGAATTCTACCATGTAAGATAATTTCAAATTTCTCCATATAAAAATTCCATGAATTCGCAAAGTAATACTCCCTAAAGGGGCAGCAGTAGGCCGGGGCAATGGAACATTGGTCGCTTTAAATGCAATGAGATCTTTCATCTTTCTTTGGCCATCTCGAAAGTGACAGAGTGCTTGGGCAGAAACTCATAGGGCAAAGAGGTCACATCAGACCATGAGAGCAAGAAAATCTCAATGCCAATGAAGGTGGGGTCGTTGAAGATGAAGCAGAAATGTTGATGATTTGCAGAGTTGGTTGGCACTAAAGAAGCTGAAAGAAGGCCCTAACTATGGGAAGAAAGGTTTGATGGGATAAAGAGGTTTATAGTGATGATGATCGAAGTAACAGTAATGAAATTATGGAGATAGTGGCCTATCCTTGATGGTTTGCTCAAGTTCGTTTATTATAAGCACCCAAATGACATAATTCGTGTAGATCAACAGTTGGGTTTGTTCCAAGTGGATTGTATGGTAACCATAAAACAAATAGAGTTTGTGATTGACAGTAGTAATAGCACTAATTTGGCAACTCAGCAAGTGCTACAGGACCTTCCACTACAATTGGAAGTAATGGAGCATCCATATAATTTGGGCATCTTTGTTTGGTAGAATTGTGAGAGGTCTTGTCTGTTAGAATTCCGAGAATTTCAAATGCTGTCCCCTAAAGTAGAATTTTCTTTAAATACTCACCTCCCCTTTAGCATTTGGAATGCTATGATTTTGGAAATTCATAAGGCTAAAAGTGCCTTTCATATGGTATGAAATTATAAGTTTTTGCATCAAACAGAGCGTTTGGAATGCCTAAAAGACAATATGTCACTTCATGTCATAAATTCCCAACAAGTTTAATTCCTCGTCAGAAATTCCTCGAACCAAACAGGCCCAAAGCTAACGGAGTTAAAAATGACCATGAAGTAGTCATTCATGAGTGACATCCTTTATCCGATTTGTTATTGGGAATCTTATCATATCTGCATATGGTTTGATGTGATATCGATTATGAATTCATGTCATCTCCACTTGGAGAGATGATGAGTGATTCACAGTAGGCAAGTAAACTCTTACACTATCCATGGTGATATTAATCATATTTTCAAATTTGAAGGGTTTGCTTTGATGAACCATGTTAGGAAGTTACTAATGAAATGCAGCATGTCATTGAAAGCATCAACTTGACTATTTTCAAATCACAATCAATATAAGATTCTATGGGCAGACCCAAGTACAAGGATATGGGGGCTGAAGTTGCACGCGAAACTGAAAAAAAAAAAAATTTCTTAATAACTCCCTGTAAATTCTAAAAATTAATATATATTTTTTTACGTTTGCCCCTTCCTCTAATATTTTTTTACGTAAACCCCCCACAAGGAGAATTTCATGGGTCTGCCCCTAAATACCACAAAGAGAATCAAAATAGCAGAGTAATTTGAATCATTGAATACCTTGCAACAACTGAGTATATGTCAACCTCTTTTGTGGAGATGTTCAACGACCAGAAACACCATCTGATCACCTTCCTTCAATTCAAGCAGCAATGATCAGCTTGGTATAGTGTATAAATAAGTGCATGTAGGATTGCATGCACAGCACCAAAGAAGGAGGAGGAGAAGGAAGAGGAAATGGAAAGGGAAGGAGAGACTAGCTCAAGTGAACTCAAGTTGAGTTCCTCTAGAGTGGGCAAGAATGATGCAGATCGTGATGATGGTAGATGGTATGTGAGGGAGAGGGTGAAAATTTGTAAAGAAAAGGGAATGGAAATGTGTGTGAGAGAGAGGGTGAAAATTTAAGATAGGGAAAGAAAAAAATTGCATTGGATTCATGTCCGTGTTGATTAACTTGACTTCATAATTTATAAGGGTATGCTGATTGAAGTGGAGTGATCTTTGTTTAAATGACTCTAATCACATGTTTCTCAGGTGGGCTATTTCTCTTTTGCCTAAGTTAAGAAGAACAACAACACAATAATTGACCTTTTCAAGTCACTATCCTAAGCCCCCCTCAAACAAAAATCCTCGGTCTGGCACTGCAAGCAGTGCCTTTCTAATGTTCTGAGGCCGGTTTGGTTATTTTGTTTGCCCTGGTTGCATTGTTCCTCTGCTTCTTGTTCATAGTCCTCATAGATCTGTTTGTTGAGAGAGAGAGAGAGAGGTCTTTCAAAAGGGAATGTTGCACTCCCACCATAATTTATAGCACTTAAATTATACAACTATTGTTACATGATAAATCATCTAAGCAGGGCAGAAAGGTTGAAGCTTTCATTTCCAAATGATGTCTCCAAACACAATCCTGGAGGGGTCAACCATTCATGGATATTTTTGTCCATCAAGTATCATGGTTCTAATGTCCCTGCAGGCGCATCAGCAGCTATAAACCCCTTTGTTCTGGCGAAGTGGAAATATGAACCCTTTCATTCCCCACAGGGCTGCATTTTCTTCTGTCATTTATTTACACCGCCAATTCTTCTGTCATTGCTCATCACTGATAAGCACATAAGGACCCTTCCCTCCTACAAAAAATAGAGCACATCATCATTGAGTTTCATCACTAACACATCATTCTTGGCACTCTTCTCATGTAGAAGAAATCTCAGCAGGGGCGCAGAGTCCTGAAGCTTACCATGTACTTTTCTCTGGGATCCAACCAGAGACCCTTCAATAGGATCATGTGTTCCAGCCTCCTCATCCCTCCTGTTGCACTGCAAACTACCGCTCTCAGTGATCTGAGCACTAGTTTCGTTCTCTTCTTTCTCACCCCTAAGCACGAGAGGAATTTAAATGAAATTACTAAATATGGAGAAATTCCAAGTGAATGAAATCTTATCAAGATGAAGGATACCCAGAATAAATTACAAGCCCAACCGCAACTGCACCAAAGGCAACATAGTACATCCAGTCAACCTGCAGAGGATTAGCATATTTAGATACAAGGAAATGTCTGCATTACAAAGCATTTAACTGCTTTAGCATAATATTTACATATCCATTGATAAAATTTGAAATAAAACAAAATGGTTACCACCTTTTCATGATATGCAAAAATACGAATAAAAACAGCCCACATGTCTGACGTCAGTAGAGAGAGGTTGAGCATGGTAGACCCACTCATCTGCATGATGCAACGGGAATTAAAACACGAGATAATCATGATGGAAGATTATCGTTTCTACTGTCAAAATGTACCAAAATGTTCATAAAGTGCAGTCAGTTATGGCTAACAAATTTGCAGGTTCTGGTTTCACCTTGTCCAGAGAAACTAACAATTTCTCAGATATAAATACAGAGAGCTGATTTACCCTCAGTAGGATAGTTCAGCATGTCAGAGCATGTAAAGAGTTACACAAGGGATATTCTGGAAAAAGAGCAAACAGGGAAAAATGCCTGGGAACACCGTACATGAGAAACTTAGGTGCTAAGTAGAGAATGAGAGATCATAAACTAAAATATGAAATGTAGTCAATGCCATAGATGACAATTAAAAATGGATGTTCCATGTTACTAACTTCTAATTGGTAAATGAGGACATAAACAATTAAGTTTGCAATTAAAAAACAAATAAACAAAAAAGAATATCTCAATTGTAACCCATTAGCATCAATTGAAGACAAAGTTGGATGACCTACAAGGGATACCTTTAGTAAAATTGGGACCACAGAGTAAAATGAAAACATTGCAACCGCATATCCGATGAATGGTAGCACCTACACAAACAACAGAAAACCTTTCAAAAAGTGTAAATGGAGGCATAACATCGTGTTTCCTTTACATCAATAACCAACAAAAAATATACTCGAAGAAAGACTGCATGCATAGGCATAACTAGGGTTGTAAATGGGTCCCCGATTATCCGATTACCCGAAGGTTCCGACCCGTTAGGTTCCGGGTCTGGGTCCTTATTTTGGTCCCGATAAGCAAATGGTTCCGGTTCCGGGTCCTTTTTTTGGAACCGATACCTAAACGAGTCCGGTTCCGGATCCACAGTGGCTCAGACCCGTGGACCCGAGACCCGACCTAATATACACTAACATAAGGTAACTTTCGTATATGAAAACAGAACCTTTTTTACTTTTCTACTTTTTGAGTTTTTTCGTTAAAAGTGCATGTTATTGATAGACAAAAATCACATTAGTGTTTGCAGGTTATTCAAATCCAATTGAAATATGGAAAAAGCATAATTTTTTTTAAAAAGAAAAACACATGTATTAGTCCAAACTCGAAACCATATCCGGAACCGGAACCAGACCCGCCTCACAAATGGTTCCGGTTCCGGTTCTGGTTCCTATTAATATTTATCGGTTCCGGTTCCGGATCCAGTTTTCTGGTTCCGAAGCGGTTCCGGTTCCGGTTCTGGGTCCTCCTCTTAGAAAGCGGTTCCGGTTCCGGGTCCACCCTGGACCCGAACCGGAACCGTCCCGTTTACAACCCTAGGCATAACTTCCAATTTAATGGCAACATAAATGTGACAATGCAAAAAAATAACAATAATGAGGTAAGGAAAACAACATTGATTATATATATGTTTTTGCAATCTTTGTAAGGTGTAATAGGAAAAATCAATTTTTGCAATGCCTGGCAATATTTTTACATCACAATATCATTTCTAACTCTTTCTGTTTTCCCTTCAATTTTTAGAAAAAAATTGTTTCACATTCTATGTAATTCTATGGTTCAACTAACAGCATAGTTCAGATGGATAATTCAAAATAATGAAAACTGAAATTTAGTACATCATTGCAGTTATATAGAAACATTCATCTAGTTCTCACACATGCACACACAGATAAAAAAATATACATCTATATAAATAGAGAGAGAGAGAGAGAGAGAGAGAGAGAGAGAGAGAGAGAGAGAGAGAGAGAGAGAGAGAGAGAGTTTTTACAGCAGAAGTAGTCCAGTGAATTGATTGAAGCTCATGACGCTCAAGGATAATTCTGCAGTTGTGGTTAAGGAAGCTGGAAACAGGGCAGCTAATTGACCAAAAAAAGGACAATCATTCTGTAGTATGATGTGTGTAAGCTGTAATTTAGGGAAAGGCCAACACAAAACAAAAAGATTGTAGAACAAAGTATGGAATTGGAAAAAAAAAGGATAAATCGTTTATTTCTCAAGGCCATCTTTTTTCTATTTCTATTGAGTGCTTTCGCATCACATTTTACTGCCTTCATGAGTATATTTTGTTGAGAGCAGAAGGCTTTGAAGAAACACTAATTCTATTATGAAAAAAAATCACATTACAATCATGCAAAATTGTAATTTTAAGAATTCCCCATGATCAACATTCTGTGACTGTATATGCTATTAAAGGTAAAAGATGTAAAGCTGTATGCAACTTGGACATACTTTTTGCCAGTTAAAAATGAGAATCTGAGGTTTTGTCATATCATGCTATTGGTTGGAGGCAATGTTTTCAGATTTTTTTTTTTCCTGATAAATGTGCACATCAAGTGTCTGGTATGCTTGTCATATTGCTGTGGTAAAAATTGAAAAAGTGGTCTCATATAAAAATTACCTACACTAATGGGTTGCATTTTGACTTCTTCATCATGCCTAGAAGTATATGATGTAATAGTAGAACATGAGCCTCAATTTAATCATCATCTCTATTTATAAAAAAAAAAAATTAATCATCATCTCTTTTCATGCTTGTGTGAAGTCTGACATTGTTTAATTATAAACTACCTGGTAATCAATTAAGAATTGTAACCAATTAACACTAGCATCAAGGATACATTTGACAAGCACTGACAGCTGCTCCAAATGTGCCCAACATTGCCATGACCTCAATTCTGTCTCCATTTTTCACTAGAAACTCCTGGATAAAGCTACATAAATTGTTAGAAACCGTTCAGCACCATGCTTTTGAACCATGCAAATATATACAGTTACTGCACTAGACCAATAATTATGAAAACAAAAAATTCAGTCAAGTGCTATTACGGCCAACTTTCTCTACATGTTATAACTCAGATAAAAGTACCAAAACCATAAAAGGATTTAGTTGAGAAAAATAAAACCCAGGTGCATCACTGCACTGTCAAGTGGATTAGCCAGCCCATGGGGCAGGAAAAGATTACATTTATATTTATGAAGGAGTTCAACTTCATGAAAAAAATATTCAAGTTATACATGACTTCTCTATGATGGAGAAAAATATATAGCACACCGAACCATTTGATATAAACTGCAACTAAATCCAAGTGAAATCCAAGTGTATCTCTGCATTGTCAAGTGCATTAGCCAGGTCATGGGCCAGGAAAGGATTACATTTACATTCATAAAGGAGTTCAACTTTACAAAAAAAAATATATATGAGGTAGATATGACTTCACAGTCTTAGAGAAATCTATGTGGCACATTGCACTTTTTTATATAAACTGCAATGGAACAACTTCCATTAAATGCCTCACAAATTCTAAATTCCAAAGTTATTTAACAAAACCATATTTCTTCACGAACTCCTTTAGTCATCAGCATATTGACTTTAATACCTGAAATAATCTGGGAATATTAAAAATCTAGGGGAAACACAGCTTTGCTCGTTGTAATTAAACAAGCCCATGTCAAAGAGTGAAAAACTGTGACTTTCTCAATTTTAAGGACGAAGAAAACAGAAACATAGCATACCTCACTAACATTAGTTATCGCATAAAGCATGGATCCACCAATGACCAGCATATCTCCTTTAACAGGGTTGCTCCCACCTATATCCATGAATTGCAGTTATCAATCAGGAAACTTGAACTATGGCAAACAGATATAAATGTGCGCAATTTTCATATTAACAGTAACTTGTACATATCATATCATATCATATCATAAGAAATGAACTTGACAGGTTAAAACCAGCCCATTATATGAAATTATTCCATGTAAAGCTCAGAAAATAGATCCGTTCATAATGTTCATAATGCAGAAGCACTGTAGAAGAAGGAAATATAATTTGGAAAAAAAAAAGGAAAACAAAACAACAGACACATCTTGCAGGATCTCAGCTCAGTTATACTACCAGGAAATGTGATCATTCTAAGGAAATGATTGTAAGATACTATATACCAACCCAAAAACTTAAGCTGATAGGTGGAAGGCCCGACTTGGGAGACATGGGATGTGGGACTTCCCAACGCTCCCCCTCAAGTACAGGCCCAACAGATTTCATAGATGGGCATGCCACGTGGGCTACATAAGAACAATGGGATCAAAACCCGCTCTAATACCATGTAAGATACCATATACCAACTCAAAAGCTTAAGATGATAGGTGGAAGGCCCAAACAGGTATATGAAGCCTTGTCCAACTCAAAACTTGGGCGATGTGGGATGTCGGACTTCCCAACAATGATTTGTTACAACTTTTGCGTAGTAACATCATATAGTCAGAAAGCATATATTGCAATAACACAACCACCGTTTGTCAGAAAGACTAAAATAAAATGACAAAGCAAACAGATGCTACAGCCACCCATATAAGAATGATTAAACCTTGCCATTTTTGCAATATTGTAAGACCAGATGTGAAACGCTAAAAAAGTCAGAGACAACCCACAGTGATGATGAAAAGCTATTAGACAGTCTTAGACCATTACATATGCAAAAATGACCTGAAGATGTAAATGATGACAAAGGTGAAGAAACCAGGAGAACTTCCAATTACCTCCATGGTCAGTTGCATGAACATCTGAAAATACAACCATCACGAGACCCGCAACACAAACAGCAACACCAAATAACTTCTTTGATCTGTATTGTGTCTTCAAGAACATCCACGTGAGAAATATGACAGATGGAATTGTCCAACAATCCAGCAGCATGACACTGGTCAGAGATGTATATTGATAGGCTTTCACCACTGAACCAAGATACAGCATGGTCAATTAATGCTTTGAAAACGAAGTAGAGAATATGTCAGTACGATAAAAATCTGTTCTCACTGTAAACCAACTAAAACCCAAAAAAAAAAAAAAAACGAACGAGGATCTTAAAAATCAAGATGGCCTGTTGATATTGCTAGGCTGCTAGCGAAACATAAAGTACACAATAATAAGCATGACTCCAATCATCTATAAGATATCAGCATCAGTTGATTTTATTCTTGGTTCTGAAACTGAAGCTCCAAATATTTTTCAGTATTACAGGAGCTATCTGCAGATGCCGCTATCCGATATTGCTTTGAAACATTGAATTTAAAGACATTAGACGTATTGGACCAGCTATGCTATAAGTAATATGTTAAGTGACAACAAATTGTTGCTCAGTTGGTTGGCAACCCCTCATGTCACCTGGCTTCCAAAGGATCGGTCCCAGGATATGCCACTCTTCCCATGTGTGTGGGCTCCTCTTCCCACTTGATGGGCTATCCTTCCTACTTTGTGGGGTTCCTCTTCCCACTTGTGTGGGCTCTCTTGGGTCCTAGCCCCCTAGGCTGCAACCCCTCATGTCACCTGGCTTCCCAAGGATCGGTCCTAGGATATGCCACTCTTCCCATGTGTGTGGGCTCCTCTTCCCACTTGGTGGGCTATCCTTCCTACTTTGTGGGATTCCTCTTCCCACTTGTGTGGGCTCTCTTGGGTCCTAGCCCCCTAGGCTGTGGTAAAAAAAAAATGTAACGTAACCAAAAGCAAGTGCAGATAAAAACAAAGGGTGATGAAATGAGGGTTTTAACTTTCGACACAAATGTCTTTAGATATGTAATACAGGCAAAAAGATGTTACAGAGTTGATAGGAAAAAAAAAAAAAGAAACACTTTAGGCAAATAATTCAGTGGCAACAGCATGTCGAGATAAAGTTATCATAGGATGGTTACTCACCAAGAAAATTGCCTTCTACATCAACAATAGCAAGCATCAAATAGTAATACCATTTTGTCTGCAGAATGTTAAAAAAAATGAAATCATTAGTACAAGTATAGAAAAAATCCTTTACTCCTATATGGATGGGATAAGGCTTCAATGATAATAATAACATAGGAAAATGTCTTCGAAACCTTGGGTATATACAAGGATATCAAAAAGTGATGGTCAATAACAGCAAGAAAAGTTTGAAAAATGTTAAGATTGTGTATTAAAACTAGTGGTACACACAGAACACAATGTGCTTCTAAGGCTCCATTGATCAGTATCAATTTTAACAAAAACAAAATTCCCTTGTCAATTATACATTAATATGAGTCATTGAGATGTGCATTAGTTTAACTCTTGACTTCTATTATAAAAAGAGTCTTAGTATGAGGAGCATATAACCAACTCACTTTCGGTGACAATCTGCTCAAAGAATGGTTTAGTTTAGGGTCTAGAAATCATCATTATTTCACAACAGAATTTAAAAACTAAACCCTCCCCCGATAGGAGCGCGTTCACATCAAAATGATCTGCTATCAAGAAAATGGTGCTATATCATTAAAGGTCAACTAATTTAATGCTCAAGCATAGCCACAGGTAAATGAAATTTAAGGTAGTGAAAGTAAATTAAGAGCGATTTCCGAGCTTTGGGTTCCAAGGAAATCAATTCAAGAATGTTAGGGGGAAAAACAACAAATGGAAGGAGCAAAACTAAACATTGAGAAATCCATGATAACCATCAACATTTAAAAATAATTAACAAGTAAGAAGATAAGAGAACAGTAAACAACCTGGAGCGCTTTTCTTCGATGAATTACCATACTTCCATAGACTACCGCCAAAATTAAGTAATTCAAAAAAGACTGCGATGTTGGTGCATTGATCCCTGAAGAAATGAAACATTAAATCAAATCCAAACTTACTAAAAATCAAATAAAACATATAATGCCAATCCAACAATGAGATAGATGTAATGAAGACAAATGGTACAAAAAAAACTTAAGGGTGCATTTGGATGTACTCCAAATTGCAAATCTTGATGAATATTTGTGCAGAACAAATGCTCATTACTTCTAGAATTAAAATTTGGAGTTTGGACACCATCCATAAAAACAGTCAGAATTGTCATGACATATGATTTGGGCACACCACACCACACCACACCAATGATTTAAAAATTTATGGGCCTATTGGGTCTATTGGGATGTACTCCAAATTTCAATTTTTTGATGAAGATTTTAGCAGAACAAATTCTAATTTCTTCTAGAATTAAAATTCGGACACCATCATCCATCACAACAATCAGAATTCTCAATTAATTGTCATGACTTATGATTTGGGCACACCCAAACACACCCCAAATGCAGAAATTTCCTTTCTCATACTGTCATCAACCAAAAATATAACAACAACTAGGAGTTCAGTTCACCACCCCCAACTCCCTTATTTGGTGAGACCCAGTTGGATTCAAAAAATCAAAACACGCAGCAAACTGATCCGTGATCCGGACCGTTCATCAAGTGGGCCAGCCCCCAGTCCACAAAACCCACTGTTGAATCATTTTCAACTCACCACCTGATGCTGAAGATCATAACATCACATCACATCAGCATTAGATCCGATCCACAGTGGGGGCCACCCAACGAACGGTCCAGATTCTGGGAAGACGAGGGAAAAAGTTACCGAAGCGAACCATTTCGGGAAAGCTGGGAAGACGAGAAACCCGTGGAGGTAATGAGGAGCGAAACCAACTGTCCCAGTCCGAGAGAAATCAAACTCCTTTTCCACGGAAATCTTTTTCCCATTCTTGGCAATCCTATTCCTTCAGATGCTGCTGCTGCTGCTGCTTCTGCTTCTGCTTCTGCTTCTGTTTTTACAGAAAACCCAATCTAGGAAACTGAATTCTCGGGGATGATTGATTTGTAGAATCTGCTTTTCCTTTGTCAGAAATTTGGTCTTTGGAGAGGTGATTGGACAGATCGACGGTTGGCAGGGGTTGAAAATCTGCAAGAAATTGTCATGGGCCGTTGGATGTAGAAGAGCGTTGAGAAATGCGCCGTTGGTGCGGGCGGATTGGGAAGGTGGCGTGTATATTCTCGGTCTTGTGTAGTAGTCCTCAGGACACTGGAAATGGAGGGTTAGTAGCCCAACGTAGCAAAACACAATTTGCTTTAAAAACAGCCAAGACAGACTAAATTCCATATAAAATAAGGACCACAGTTTGCACCCGGATAAAGATGAGGGAACAAAACCGTGCTAATACACGGGGGCCATAGGTTATTTATCCAGCTCTAGGGATGTAAATGGGTCTTCGATTCTTCGATTATCTGGAGATTTCGACAAGTTAAAAACCGGATTTGGGTCTTTATTTAGGCCACGATAAGTAAATGGGTCTAGGTCCAGTGCCACCTTAGTTCGAACCGTGGGCTCGAGACCTGACATATTATCTTAATTTTTAAAAACCTGTCATAAAAATCATATTTTTTTAATATCATTCTTTACTAGACTTGGACTTGGATCCAGACCCATCATACGTATGGTTATGTTTCTTGTTCCGAAGCCAAGAAACTGGTTTCGAAACGATTCTAGGTATATATCCGGTTCCACCTTCTCTTTAACTGTTCCGATTCAGACCCGGACTAGAACCGACCCATTTACAACCCTACTTGGCTTGGCTCCCCTTGGGACTATAGGAATTATTTTGACCCAAAGGGCTGGGATACCCTCCGTTATAATATATAAAAAAAACCACCAAATTGTTTAAACTCTTAGAAGGACTTGAATTATTAATCTCGTCCCATGCGTGAGGTGGTTATTTGTGTTTCTAATCAGCTAAGCTACAATCTGGAAGTCATCGGTGCTATATTTTTGCTATTGTAGTAGCATCTTAAATATTGATGATATTTTAAAAATATCTCAATATTTTCATAAGAACTCCATTACATGAGATTGTGTTTAGGGATCACGTCTAATAATATCTTTACGTTTTCTAATATCTATTTTAACCAAGTATTAAAGTACATTAAGTAAAATCCCCTTCTTATTTTCTTTTCAATTTTTTAAAGCTAAGATTTCTCATATAGTTCTTGTAAAACCTGAAAAATGAAAATCTTTTTACAATTTAGCTATGTTGGAAATTTGATCAATCGGAGGATGGATTTTGCTTTCGATCTCTTAATGCCTTTTTTGTTTGGAACAAATTGAACATACAACAATTAATGGTCTCATGCCAACAATTAATGGTCAAAGAGCTCAAACCAGGATTAATTAATCACTACAAGAAATGTGACCTTTTGTGATAGTCCTAGAGCGGCAGAAAATAAAAACCGCCCCTAAGGGCATGTTTGTGTAACACTTTTCCGCGGAAAAGTTTACGGTTTTCCGCGGAAAACCCATTTTTCCGAACTTTGGTGCGGAACAATTCCGCGGAAATGTTTTCCTGCCTCGTCAGCATTTTCCTTGATAATTGTGGAAATGGGTTTCCCATGGGGGGTATGGGAAATGGTTTTCCTCGGAAAACTTCTCCCTCTTTTCCTCACTCTTGCATTTCAACCCTATAACTCTTTCATTTTTTTATTTCTTTATATAAATTATTATTTAATGTTAAATAAATAATATACATGTTATGTTATTTTCTTCAAAAAATTATATCACCAAATAAGAAATTTTGATTTTCTATAAGGAATCCACAGCCGCACCAAACAACATCTGTACCAATTCAATGAGGAAACTCTTTTTGCACCAAACATGAATTTCTAAATTCTACGGAAATCCTTTTCCGAGGTTTTCATTTCTATGGAATTTGCTGACGTGGCAATTTCCTCTTTCCGCGGAAAGGGCGTGTACACAAACGTGCCCTAAAGGTTACTATTACGAGAGGTTTTACAGATTTTAGAAAGGTTGTTTTGTGTTTTTTCGTGTGTGGCAGAATCTCAAAACTGCCGCTATTGGTATATGTTTTAGTAGGTTATCATATCATTTCCCACCGCTAATCCTTGAGTATATGTTTTAGTAGGATATCATTTCCCACCGCTATTTGTATATGTTTTAGTAGGATTATTCGAGGAAAAATTCAGAATTTGGCCGGAAGGGTCCTGCAGATTGTACAGTACAGACGGGGTCTGTCAGGAACTCTTCCGTTTCTTTTTTCTTTTTAAATGCTGAGGGGAGCGACGCATGTTTGATGGGAGCGACGCTAGCATCGCTTGTGTCTGACTGGAGCAATGCTAGCATCGCTTTGCGTGATTTTCTTTCTTTCTTCTCTTCATGTTCTCAGTTACGACTAACTGAAGTACAATTTCTTTCTTCTCTTCATGTTCTCAGAATTTGGCGGATCGGATCATAGATCACCGATTCTACTGAATATCTACTAGTGGCGCACGTGCACCGAACACACAGTTTTAATAAAAAAATCTTAAAAAAAATAAAGTTATTAAAAAAATTCAGTAGAAGTTTTAATACATTTTAAAATAAAATTTCAACAGAAAATGAGTGATTGTAAATTGCAAGGCCCGTGCAATGTCCAAATACAGCTGACACTACTTTTTTCCTATACATTTGAAAACAATAAAACAATGATATAGTGAGAAAATGAGATCTTAAAAGACAATCGATATGAAATTTACATAACTTTTTGAGGATATAAATCACACATTTCTAGATATTTTATCATGAATGTGTACAAAGAAATTTAAATTTACTTTATTTAACCTGTCATGTCGACTTATTAGTTTCTTGGTAGACTTGATCTGCTAAAGTTGGAGTCCAGTCGAAAGCATAGTCAAATTGATAACTTGTCGTTTTATAAAAAATAAAATAAAAACTAAGAACCAGATGAGCTTATCGTTCTAACCAATTACCATGAACATTATATGTTCACTACAAAATCAAATTCTATTAAGAATTTTTTTTTAATTATATCTTACCTAAGGACATCCGAATAACCCATGAACATTATATGTTCATTACAAAATCAAATTCTATTAAGGAAAAAAAAATAATTATATCTTACCTAAGGACATCCAAATAACAAAACTGAGATGGTGGTTTTAGTCTTAACTTACAAAGAATAATAACATCTCACACCGACTGTCAAGAATAATAAAGTAATCGGCTTATCCTCAAGCGACAGGGATCAACTATAGTGGAATTATGATTTGAACTTTGACGGGTGAAATTTGCAGAGCACCTGTCGATCAATATTCGTATTTATCACGTGCTTTGTTTTATTTTATAAGACAAACTACTATCAGGTAAAAAGAGGCAATACCTCTCCAAAAGTTAGCATCTTCTTTTGCTTGATACAAAGTGTAATATTTTATATCCTGTAAGAAAAGGATAATACAAAGTAATCATAGAAGTTCAGTTAAATGGAAGCTCACAAATAGAGAAATCCATAGGGAGAAAAATACCAAAAACCAAAAAAACTATAAATACAAATCTGCCAAAAGAATTAGACCTTCCTCTTAAGAAATACATAAGAATGTAACCCAAGTATTCTAGATCAACTCTTCTGCTCTGTTCTGTATAGATGATGAGAGTGCTGATCAAAGTAAGAAAAATTCGAAACGAACAAAGACAAACTGAATTTGTTGCTGCTCAGCATCAAATATTTACTTTAGTTGTTTACACTTAAAACAATCACTTCATTCACTGATTCTGAAGTTAATAATAACGCTAGCATAACAAGCAGTTTTTATGAGATTCTTGTTTTCCCTTTAAGGAAAGGCATGACGCTTCATTGAAATATATGAAAAGAAGAAAAAGAAGCTTGCAATGATAAAAGAAATAAATATATTAGAAAATAATCAAAGTTTTTCAATTTAAACATCATGAGTAAGAGCAATAATAAATAAATATATTCATGCCCTTGAAATGCCCTTTTATAATAAAAAAAAATTCATAAAAGTTGTATATTAAGAAACTAAAATTTGTACAGAACAACAACAATTTTACAATAGCAATCTATAAGACCTACCGCTAAATTGCATTTATGGAATTATCTTTAGCAATCACTAATATCAGAAGAAAACTAATATTTAGTAATAGTTATCACATTATCCAACTTGTGATTATTCTTTGAAAAGGGGTATAAATCAAGATCAATACAACTATTATGTCACATTGAAGATTCAATTATTCTAACTAAATAAAATACAAACACGTGAAGCAAAGGGAAAAGAATATTCAATTTTTTCTAATTGTAACTTTAATTAAAATAGAGAAAAAAAATAGGGCGGACATAAAATGAGTTTAAGTTTGTACATTTCACTTTCTTATTTATGATATTTTGTCAGTTGCTACTTTTTTTCTAAAAAAGAAAAAAAAACTAAACATAAAGCAATAATGCAAACGAAGTACCTGTATATATGGGATGTGCTTATAAGTTTTGGAGGTCCCTATACCTTTTTCAAAGGCTATAATAAATAATATACAACTGAATGAACATCAAATTACAAATATTTAAGGTTAGTGTACAAAATATTAAATGGTTAATATTTAAAAAATCATAACAAAGGGCCATCTCTGTTTGAGAGAGAAGCCTAAGCACCATCTGGCCGTTAGATGGCCGTCAAAATACATGGCCCACTATGTTTTTCACTACACACCATGGTGTGTAGTGAACAGCATCACACTTTATATATAAAATTATAAGTGGGCCATGGTGTGTAGTAAAAAGCATTGTCATTTTGTTCTCTTTTATAAGAGTAGATAAAAGTAGATATGTATGTATGTTTGGTGGTAAAAGGAGGAGGTTTTCTACCTACACTCTAGGATGATGGAAATATTTTGGTTGATATGGCAATAAATGGAGTGGGGGATATGGAGAAATAAGAAGGAGATGAGGAAGAAGAACATCCAAGGAGCGACGCTAGTGTCGCAAAGAAAAAGTGCAAAAAAAATAAATAAGTGGTGGGAAGATTGAGTTTGTGCTACACAATTTGCGGGGACCCTTTGCGAGGAATGACCAGATTCAGAGATTTTCCCATAAAATCCTCTCTCTTTTTCTTTTTTTCTTTTTTTTTTTCATTTTTGGGGCTTTAACAAATTTTTTTTTGGAATATTTTGTAGTGGCAGATATTTTTTCTGCTGCTAATCCTTGATTTTTAGTGTTGGACGTCAAGTGGTACATACGTTTTAATGTTTAATTTCTCACGGTTTTTAGAAAGTATTTTACGACAGCTTAATTATCAATTAGCGGTGGAATTTTTCCGCTCTTGTTGGTAATTTCTAAAACCTATAGTGTCAAGAACGGCCTCTTACCCTAGTGGTAAGAGGCGCTTGCCCTTTCTTCACCCGAGGCTGTGCTACCTCACCAGTGGTCAACTCCATTTTAGTGGCGTATTTTTTTTGCTGCTAAAAGTGATATTTCTTGTAGTTAATTATTATTAAAGAGGTGAGGGGTGAATGATATAGAGTGGAGATATAGATGCCTTGACTTTGCTATGATCTGAATTACTATTTACTAGTCTGATAGTTGATTTTTCATTTACCATCTTCCCTTGATTCATTTTCTAATAAAAAGAATGTTATTTTTAGATATGGGAAATATTCATGTGCATCCCTCTCTCATCATATTAGGGTGAGGGACAAGATAGTGAGGCTAACTTTATGATACATTCGAACCATCTATACACATGGGACCCCTTGAATTACACTAGATTCATTGAGTTTTCACATATCCGAATGGATTGGACTGTTGGATTGATGGTTAATTTTTTTTTCCTTTAATACAAAGTCGTTAAATTTGTGGGCCACGGATGAATGAGTTGGAGGCATGGGATTGACCCCAAACTTGACATATGGGCAGATATAAGATGTCTCTTTCCATCACCACCAAGTCCCATGATTAATTAGTGCGTCCTTAGGTGGTCTCCATTAAATTTGTCCCTCACCATATGGTCAGTGATAGATGCACTCCAGTGAGGGATATATGTGCATGAATCTCCTCCATAATAGGGGACATTCATGTGCATCCATCCCTACCATATGGCGAGAGACAGACTTGTGGGGGCGATTTTATGATCCATCCGAACCATCTATGCATATGGGACCCAAAACTCGATATATGGGCACATCCAAGATGCCTCTTTCCATCCCCCCAAGTCCCATGATTAGTGGGGGGCCATCAACTCCTCGGGCCCCCTCAACTCTACCTGTCACCATATGGTAGGGATGGATGCACATGAATGTCCCTCATTATTATTATTACTATTATTATTATTATTATAATATTGGTTGTTATTGTCTCTATACTTTTTTCATGTTTATGAAATGATCCTTGATGTTTTTACTATTTGACCATTTGTAAAAAGAACCGTCTTATGTTTTCAGCAATTGATCATGTTTTTAAGATAAGCTCCTTGCTTTAAGTTGCACAATTTACAATTCTAGTGCAAGATGTTTTGGGCTTCTAACTCATCAGGTTCATCAAAGATAATGGTTCTGCTTGCTGTTTAAATCGTCGCTCACTTCAGCATCGGTTAAGGTCACATTTGGGCAGCTGCTTTTTCACGAGGCATGGAAAATGAATATAGTTTTCTATTGTGTTAAGTTTTTTCCATTTAGTGCGACAGCTTTTACACGAGGAAACAGCGAAAAATGAAACTAATTTTTCTACTATTCCATGAAAGTTGTTTATGATGGAATCAGACTTTATTTTTCTAAGGAACTGATTTTCTGCATAGTCACTCAAACATGCCTAAGGGAATCAAAATATTTGGTGCTTTGTAAGTATTCCCATTGAAAGTCTTCAACAAATACACGAAACATCTTCCAGAACTACAAAGATTCTTGAATCAGTTCATATTACTAAAAGAACACAGATGCGAGAATCATGAGACAACTCAAGTGGTAAAGGGCGCGGCAGAGGATGACCAAAGGAGATCCTTTTGCAGCAGAGCATAGAAAAGAAAGTGTGAAGTACTAAAGTAAAGAACCCTACTTAAAACTATGGCTGATAGTTTACCATTCCTCCCATGCACAAGCAAAAGATGCAGGGTTCACTTTTCTATCTGGTTTTGTTCAGTGTGGCATTCTTAAACTTAATTTCCTCACTTTTTTTTTTGGAAAGTTAAGAGTTTGTATTTTCAAAACGAGATTACAAAGAACAAAAGATTGAGAGGTAGCTCCAAGATCGCTTACCTACTCTTGACAAAGAAATGGAAGAGCGAGAATCTAATAAACCAACTGTGAGACCACCCGCAAGCCCGCCTACTAAAAACAAGAAGAAAAGCTCAACCCGATGCGCAGCCATACAAGGAGACAAATGGAGAGGGCAAAAATAAAAGCTCAATTTCCTCACTTTGCTTTGCAACTGTTGGAGCAATTTGTACAATAAATGAATTTTTGGTACAAAATCTCTATAGTCAATTAAAGAATCCTGAGAGCCACTTGACAGATATAAAAGGAATGCTACTGAATCTCCCTTCTTATTTTGTCATTGCTCTTTTCAGAATTTACTTGTATACATCCAATCCTATATCCCAATACTTCGACCGTAGACCCTCACCATCACATGCAAGGCCATAAGCAGAGCCATCATGCAGCCCAACTGTTTTCACTCAAAGTTCTTTTCTTCATAGAGATGAGATTGGGAAGTGGATTCCATAGGACCACTTGACGAGGACATGAATTCGATAAAGTCTCAGCTCCTTTAAATGTGCTCATGGCTTTTGTTTTGAACTACTTTATTAAAACAAGGTGGGGGATACATATTAGTTATTCTTAAATTAATTCTTTTCAATTTCATGACCAAAATTTAGATAATGTCATTGGAGTCGCTGAACTCTGGTGAACATTTTTTCTTTTTAACTTTCTCGCCCCGGTACCCATAATATCATGGGAACATTAGGGGTGCTTATAGGCCAGGCCAGCCCAAGCCCGATTTGGGCCTAGCCCGCTTTGGGCCGGGCTCGGATGTGGGCCAGGCTTGGACTAAGTGATGGAAAGCCCTTAGCCTAGCTTGGCTCGGCTTGTAGTGAAAGAAATGCATATAGTTTAATTTAATTAGCGCTCTAATGCCCACAAAAGTGATGAAAAGCCCGGTTTAGTCGAGTCAGATTGATTAAATGGCGGCCTCGGGCCTAACTTTTATGGCCCATGTCCGGCTTGGGCCAGGCATGGGCCAGTGTTTCTTAAGCCGGATCGGGCTTGGATATGCCTTAGCCCGGCCCATGAACACCCCTAGGGAATAGTGTATGTAACAAAAAATGATAAATCCTATGATACCATGGTTTTATGTAGCATTTTAGGAAATTTTTTTCCAAATGATAGAACTTAAGAAATGGTGGTCAACTGTGTATTTGCTTCTCACAAAATGTCATATTTCGTCTTCCATAAAAAGTGATGGTTATATCATTAGCTAGTTGTAGCAAATATATAATACAAAAATCGATAAATCTGGGATATGGTGCAAAAGAGTTAAAAAAAAAAAAAATAATGTTGACCAGAGTCAAAGACTCAAATGATTCTGGTGACATTATCTTAATTTGGGTAATGAAATTGGGAAAACGCATTGCAAAGGACTAATATGTCAAAACCCCTTAAAATAAATTTGTTACAACCAAATCCCAAATCTCCGCAAATTCGAAAATGAATGAAACTTGTCGAGTACATGTAGTGTACTCTGGTACACTAGTATTCAAGTAACAATCAAAGCTCATTTTCGTGATACTCTTCCAACAAAACTCAAAATGAAATAAACTCATAAATTAATGCAAATCATCCGCTTTCTTTCTTACGGTAAAATCAGCACTTTCAAGTGCTTTGAAAAATATTGTAGCTTTTCGGGCAACCCACTATATGGTTCAATGGTAAGGCATGTTCGTGTAGCAAGAACAAGAATCCTGGCTCAACAAAATGGACTCTATATCATTGATACTCAGTGTCTACAATGCCTTATCTTTGGAGCAATTAGGACCCAACCAAATAATCGAGGATAAAAAAACTTACATGAGGGACCTTGGGCTCAAAATAAAAGCCCTCGCAATAAAAAAAAAGTGATATAAGGATCACATTTTTTTTTTTATGATGTGGTCAATCTAACTAGCGGCGTACCTAATTTGTAGAGTGACCTGGGACGGTCGCCTCAGGTCGGAATTGAGATTCCTCGAGAATTGAATGGCTTCTTGAAGCAGGGCGAACCTACGTTGGGGCGATTTGGGGCACAATCTGAGGAAGTCGCCCCAGCTTAAAATCAGAATCCTCGTAGAGTTGAATGAGGCATTGGAACATGCCCCACATGTTTAAGCTCGTGACTCTACATATGTTTAAAGATAGCCCCACATATGTAAAGCTTCATTAGTGAAAAAAAGAAAAGAAAAGAAAATAGTGTGGCAACACATAGCTCCCTCTTCTTTCAAAATCTCTTCGCCCCAGTTGTCGATCGAGCTCCTTGTTGCCGATCCCTATACTCTGTGTAGACTACTGCATCTTCATCTACAAATATATAATAGCCCTTCATAATCACTCTATACCTAAATTAATCTCCAAATCCTAATTACAAATCATGAATCCCTAAATTCTAATCCAAACTCTAAGTCCTAAACCACTAAATTTGAACGTATCTACAAAATTCCAAAGATGAGCAAATCTATTCCCGTTATCATGTCTTCTTACCCCACTGTGATTTCAATATGGAATTCCATTCTCATTATCCAAATGTTTGAGGCTT
Source organism: Cinnamomum chago (assembly GCA_038049695.1). NCBI lineage: Eukaryota > Viridiplantae > Streptophyta > Magnoliopsida > Laurales > Lauraceae > Cinnamomum > Cinnamomum chago. The sequence continues at coordinate 18,219,476 of CP142462.1, read as the reverse complement.
TGAGAAAGTGAAACGAGAAATGATAGGTGTTCTCAAAATGTTCTTGTATTTAGTTTTTCTCACACATCCACTCACCTTGAATTTGCAGTGACATACATTGGGCATTGATTTTGACATATAAATTTAGCGAAACATGATAACATGAGTTGAGTATTTAAAATCAAGGTTAAAATCATTTTTTTATCTATCTAATGGTTTTTAGTACTTATTATTAATATCCTAACCTCTTTATTGTCCAATCTTCAATAACTTCACTCATCTAGTTGAGTACCACGAGAAAAACACATAGGTGTTATTTGGTAATGTAAAAAAGTCTATCAAAGTCTAATAAAAGTTTTATTTTATTTTATTTTTTGTTCAAATGTTAAGGCTAGTAAAACTTTAGCCCTACCCAAATGAAAATCCAAGATCCGCTACTGAATCTAAGGGTGGGTTAAAGCCAATGCCTTCGAAGATCTGGATTTATCACTTAGGCAATGACAATAGCAGGAATGAATAGAATGACGTCAAAGTCGAATATGTAATGACATCGATGTTGGGCTGATAGCTAACCATTACAACTTTAATTTAGGATAACACCAAATATTCTTTTACACTGGACACCGAATATATCACCATCGATTGCGATTTTTCTTTACACGGTTGGTTCGGGTTCACTTTTGTGGTCTCTCACACGCTTTCCGTGAGTGGGATGTATGGAGCTCCTATGTGAGGCCCACTAATTGATAATTCAAACGGTTAAAATTGAATTTCATCCCCTTCAATGGCATATCCTAAATCTTATTTCAGTTCGATTAGGTCTAACCGTAAGATTGAGTGATTAATACTGTTGTTAATGTATAAGATTATGCTAATGACATTCTTAATCATGGAAGGTGGTTATTTGGTCTCCTCCTTGGGTTCGTTCTTTGAAATTTAATGTTGATGGGGTTGCGAGGGGCCAGAAGGTGTTGGCACAGGGTGCTCTGGTGATGATAGGGTTGGAAATGAGTCCCCGATTTTTCGATTACCGGAAGATTCCGACCCATTAAAAATTGAGTTTGAATCCTTATTTAGTTCCCACTAAGTAAATGGGTCCGGATCTTTTTCTTGGACCCATGACCTAAACGGATCCGGTTCCAGTTCCACATTAGTTCGGACCCATGAACCTAACACATTACCTCAATTCTCAATAATCTCTCCTTAAAATTAAAATTTTCCTGTACCATTCTCTATATAGACGTGGATCCAGACCCGGACCCGCCCCATATATGGTTCTAGTTTTAGGTCCGGCTCCACATTCTCCTAACAGTTCCGGGTCCGGAGCTAAGAAACTGGCCCTGAGACGGTTCCTGGTCCGGGTCTAGGTCCGGGCCCACCTTCTCCTTAATGGTTCTGGATCTGAATCCACCATGGAGACTGGAAACAACCCGTTTACATCCCTCGGTGATGATGTTCTCTGAGCATGTTGATTCCTTGGAGTCCAATGAGGTGGAGGTTTTAGAGGCACTGTAGCCTTTTGTGCATTCCTTCCATGATAGGCTGTGGTGGAAAGAGGATCAATATTAAATGTTGTTTCTTGGCCTTCTTCCTCTTCAGCCTCCCACTGGAGATTTCAGTTTTACTTCAATGAGATTAAGTTCCTCTTGTCGTTAATTCAAATGAAGTTCAAGCATGTTGGGTGTTTGGCTAATAGCTCTGTAGATTCTCTAGTGAAGTAAGGGGTCCATAGAGTTTTTATTATAATACTTTTATACCATAATTTTTTGTCAGTGATCTTTTTTAGTTTCTTCTCCCTCATCTTAATATATATAATTTTGTTACTAATAAAACAAGTGATATGCTCAATCTTGGAATTGACGAACTTTTATTGAAGTAAAATCTGAGGATATATATATAGTGATCGGATGAGGGGTCCATGGTGGAATTCAATTTTAACCATGGTGGAGTTCCACGCATCCACTCACCGAAAGTGCATTGGGAGACCACTCAGGGATGCGGACTCAAGATTGTTGGAATCCTAAAAGTTACAGAAACCATGAAGCCTGGATATAAAGTTTGAGATTTGGAAAACAAGTACAGATAAGGTGCATGCACCAACATGGGAATCCTTTTATCCTTTTTTGGACATATATTGTTAGCCTGATTCTGGAAATCGACGTTTCAGTAATTCCTCTAAAGAAAGTGTGACAAAAAACGAAGTGAAGAATCAGGTGGTCCAAACTCATTGTCAAATACATGACTGAGGACTAGGACCAGTGGGCCACTTGGCTTTTATAAGGTATAAATGGAGGAAGTGGGTGAATAGTTATTGAAACTGCATAGAAAAGGTAAATTCCAGAAATAGATTGATGCAAGATAGATGCCCTTTGTTACACCCCGACCCAATTTAACTATGTTTAGTGCTAATTAATTGTACTTTATTGATAATTATGATAATTAGTGTTAATTAGTCCTTATAGGTTAAGTTTGTTGAGTCTTGAGGCTTAGATAGATGAATTAGAACCGATTTGATTCGGTTGGGTAGAGTTAAGGGCTTTTACGTAATTATTGATTTTTTTTCCATTTTGCATCATTTGCACGTCATCTTGGCTTCATCACGTGTATTTTGACGAGCACGCCGATTTTCGTATTAGACTCTACTTCATTTGACCAACCATTGAGTAAGTGGGCATTCATTTGACTCTTTATGAAGACACTAGAAAGTAGAGGGGCTTCCTTATAAAATGGGGACCTTATCCCTTATAAACCACCGCAAACCCATTCCCATCGATTCATTTCCTTTTGTTGGCTACAAAGGGACTTCTATTCTCGATCCTCTTTCCCTTTCCAATCACCAAGAAGGCTTGTGGCATGTGCAATAGGAAAAAAGACTTAGTCATCTTCATCTTCTTATACTCTTTATTGACAAGGATCCACCTCCCATATCTCCTATTCTCTCCAATTCAGATTTCTTGATATAGGTTAGAGTAAAACTCTTTTTGTTTGTATTTTTGAGTTACATTAGAGTCAAGAGACTCATGATTAACCATGCATGACCATTCATTAGCATTTCTTTATGTGGGTTCCTTCTTAGGGTTTGATATTTGGGGGTTTGGGTCCTCTTGAGCTAGAGAGAGCTTGGAAAGCTTTATTTTGAGGCAAGTGTAAGTGAAATTGGATTTACATATTGTTTATTCTTCTATTGATTCAAGAACTCAATTTCCTTAATGATTCTAATCTCTTAATGAGTGGTGTGATGAGGGTTGTTTTATGGATTTAATTGATGAATTTGAATGGAAGGGTTGTATGTTGTGAATGGGAGCAAAGAGGCTCCATTTTGCAGGTTAAGTGGTGGAAGGAAGATGGGAAATGAATGAGGAAGGAAACAATGAGGATTCCAGAAATTAGGAATTCTGGAGTGTTCGCCCCTTCTAAAACACTCGCTCAAGCAAACAAAGAGGGTCGCTCGAGCGACCAACTCTCTGTAAGGGGTCGGCTCGAGCGAACCTGAAATTTAGGTTGGGTCCTTTCTGACTCAAATTTTAGGGTGACTTATCACCCTTAACCTATAATAACCCACCATAATCCTTTCTAATAAATAATTATGGTGCACACCCTTGTTTCCATGGGGATTTAGGATCTTTAAGACCCTTATGACCTTAAAATGAAACTTTAACCTCATTCATTGGTCTGATGGGCAATCATCGGTCTAGCACTATGCCATGAGGGTTAGTTTAGAAACTCAACATATTTCTCATAAACAGTGACACTTAACAAGATAGTAGTATGTTGACATTCCGAAACTACCTTGTATTGTACGGTGAAAGAGTATAAGTAATAGGTTATAATTGGCTAGTTAATGTCTTGATTCCTCTAAATTTATTGCATTCCATATTGAAGTCAAATTTCCTTATTGATATCAAATCTTAATTAAGTATTTAGTTGCATTATTAGTATCAATTATGGTCCGATTATCCATTTCCAATTCGTGGCTTTAATTGTCGTATAGTCGTTTAGTATTCGTTGGGGAATGTGGATTGAGTAAGTATTTGTGTATGCAATTACTATTCGATTCGATTATGAACAAGTGAATATAGATTTACTCAAATTAGATTATTATTTGATTCGATTGAGTCGGCATTGCTTAGCTTCGGCCCTGTGATACCCGACAGGGTTGAACTTGGTTCAATTATTCGAGACTACTACAGTAAGTCATCTGGAGCACCGGAACTCCATACCTGGGTAGCCAGCTAGCCTTTGGTGGCCGGGCCGCTGGTGACATCCCAACTAGATTCGCTCTCTGTTAAAAGGATGAGCTCAATGTAGTAGCCAAATTAGTATGTTTTATTTTCCTTTATTCACAAGCATAAATTATCCGCTTTCCGCACAATTTGCTTAGTTATTACTTGACATTGACATCTGTTAATTTATTTGTCTTTAATTCGATTTGTAACAATATGTATTTCCTTATTAATGCATATACTTGCTAAATCGTCGTATTGAGATACTACTCTTAGTGTCACAGTCGCAGGTGCAGCTCCCGGCCTTGAAGAGGCCCAGGAGGGAGAGGAGGGTACCGAAGAGGTTCCTCCAAGTTTAGAAGAGTGGCCGGATCATGGGCCACAGTAGATACTTTTGTAGATACTTGTGTAATTCTTTTGTATAAAACTTAAACATTTAATTGGACCGAATGAGAAATGATACTTTCTTGTGTATAGATTACAGTTTTCGCTATACTTTAAATGTTATTGACAGGTTCTAGTGAGCTAACCTCACATGTGGAAAAGTTGTATTTCTCCTTCATGTGTTGTATTTGGCTCGAGACAGGTATAATATCACGGGAGTACGTGTGTCTTACCTCGAGGATTACCCTAGGCCAAGGTGATTTGGGACCTGGATGTGACACCTTTCTAATGCAATTTATACCCAAGTAACCAACTCTTCTATCTCCCTGTATTTCCCTACTTGTCATCAACATTTTGTTCAGGTCACAGATAGAAACTCAATTCCCCCCTCCTCTCATCCCCTGCCTCGGTCCTGAAATACTACTAGTACCTTACTACTTGTGGTAGTAACTTGTACACGTATCTTCAGTCTCTTATCTTGATGGCCAAGGAAAGAGATCTTTTGATTTTAGCTTCTGTGATAGGAGATGTTGGGAAAGAGATCTTTTGATCGTAAAGAGATGTTGGGAGAAAGAGATCTTTTGAATGCAGGTTGATGATGCCAAAAAGTGGTTTTCGGGCACCACCGGTCAAGTGATTGGTAAATGATGTGAAATTAATGAAGAGAGAGAGAGTTTATAGTGGTTCGGTCATTGTGACCTACGTCCACTTAAATGGATTGCTTTACTACTTCGGGGAGGAGATTACAAGGTAGTCAGATACAATGATAGTGAGAAAAATCCATTCTTCCTCCGTTAGTAGGACTCTCCTTTTATAGCCTTTCCCCAACGGGTGGGGAGGATCTCCCGCGATCTCAAACGGTGTACGCTCCAGTCTGGCGAAGTCTCCCGCACCGTCCTCAACAGATGAGCAGATAAGATCTCTTCCGCGGGACTTGGTGAAAGCCGGTAGATGGAACGACGCGTGTGCTGACTCTGTCATTCAATGGATCCGGACCCGGCCCTTAACGGGTAGATGACGACCCGGTCTCATCATGGACTTGGATCAGTTGGTCTTGACCCGCTATCGTGGACCGAGCTGTTTGGGCCTAACTCGTCACTACGGACCGAGTCATTTGGGCTTGTCCCATCATAAGTCGTGATAGGAAATGTTGTAGACCCTTTCACCAGTCTATACCGACTAGAATCACCTACAACAGCGAGACGGTTGTTACCAATGGTCGTGAGATTAGATCCTCACATGTGGTAAACCAACCAAGGGTTGAGATTGGAGGCAATGACCTAAAGACATTTTACACACTGGTAAATCCACTCCTGGCATGTGTCAATTGATTAGTTTCTCATTAATGTCATGATGAACCATTGTGGGCAGGGCTGGAACCAGTAAACCTAATGATGTAGACTTACGCATGCAACAATGGATAATAAAAAGTACTTAAAGTGTACCTTGGATCATGATCTTGATGATGAGCGGTTTGGATCTAATGTATATACTATCTCGTGTTATGATCTACGGCCTTTAAGATTTATAAAACTAAAGTGGAAAACAAGCTAGATAGAAAAAATAAATAATGTGAGATCCGAAAGGGGTGAAAGAGTATTATGGGAGATATAATGAAACGTGTCAAAATCCTATCTCATTTGCTAAATTCTTGAAAAGTCATGGCATTCTTTATGAATATACAATGCATTGCTCTCCACATTAGAATGGTGTGACTGAAAGACGTAATAGAACGCTTATGCAAACGGTATGAAAGTATATTAAGTAATTTTATATTACCTTGCTCAACATTGGAAGAAATCCTAAAAATATATAGTTGTGCATATCCTAAATTGTATACTGCTAAGGCTGTTGACAGGTAGAAAGCCAAGTTTAGGACATCTGCATGTTTGGGTTGTCTAGTAGAAACTAGAGTTTATAACCCATAATGGAGGAAATTGGACCCTACGACTATTAGTGAGTGTTTTATTAGATTTTCTGAAAGGTCTAAATGCTTTAGATTTTACTATTGTACTCATACAAAAAATATTGTTAAAATCGAAAATGTCATATTCATAAAAAGTGATGACTTTAGTCGAATTAATACACCATGAAATGTGGTATTTGAAAGACAACAGATACTTTTTTTACCGATTGAAACGATTATAGTTGGTATTCCAAATGACTTTGTTCAAAATAATACGATGGAATTACAATCTACCATATCAGAAGCACCACTAGATGAGCATGCCGCTCATAATTGTATGGTTGAAGATATCACTCATTCGAATCAAAATTTAATAGAACCAGAAGTCTTAAGAAGATCTAAAAGAGCTAGGAGAAAACCCTATTTAATCAAGGCCGTTGATCGCAACATGGGATAGTCTATAGATCAGATTCAAACCGCTCATCACCAAGATCATGGTGCAAGGTACACTTTTAATATATTTGATTATCCATTATTGCATGCATAAGTCTAGATCCATAGGTTTTATTTAGAGATTTTTGTAGATACCCTCCTAAGGTTTGTAGGATTTGTAAATAAGCCCCTGAGGTTTCAGTATTTGTAAATAGGCCCCTGCCTTTTCTTTTTAATACCTTTCATGTCCCTAAAATCAATATTTCTAACAAGAATGGCCAACCACCATGAGATTTGTATTGGATTTTTATATAAATGACAACTTTACCCTTACATCCATTATTTTATCTCAAGTCCGGCGCAATGGTTTCTCTGAATAACTCTCTCATGCACATGACCAGGAGTGCACCCAGGTACAAGGGTCTGGGGACTGAATCCCTCACCTATATCTGAGAAAAGTTTAAAATTTCCTCATCGCCTCGAAAATTCTAAAAATTAATATTTTTTTTTTACATTTTCCCTTTTCCCGCAATATTTCTTTTTTTTTATAACATAGAGCCAAACACCACCCACCTCACAAATTCAAAAAATTAATATATATTTTTTTTACATTTGCATGTTTCCCCAACATTTCTTTTACACCCCCTACACATGAAGCATAATCATGTATTTTGAAACTTTCATCAATCCAACGATGGGTCATGTATGGATTGGATAAATCATAACCGGTTATAAATACAAGTGTTTATTGTTGTCATGATCATGGTTGAAAAAATTGGTTGATACCGATTCATACTGTGAGGCCCCACCCTTTGTGGGCCCTCTAATTGATATTTTAAATACTAATTATTGCTAATTATTAGCTAATTATTTTAATTAGTGGCTAATTATGCTAATTAGGGGTTAATCAGGGTAGTTAGGTATTAATCTCCTAAGTTTGTACTAGACTAGTTTAGTTGTATTAGTATTAGGGTTTTTGGTGTAGTCTTTTGTAATTCTAGGGTTGATTAGTGTATGGAGGCCTTTACTAGGGTTTTGAGTGAACTATAGGGGGGTTATTGCAAAAACACCTTTTTCTAGAACCTTCCAACCAAAAGACCTTAATGCCCCTAACCCTAACCCTAATCCTATGCAACCCTAAAGGGCTTTTCAGTCTTTAGCCACCTCCCCCAAATCTATAAAACCAGCCCATTTCTCAATGAAACCCTACTACTATTCATCCCTTCTTTCTTCCTCTCTTCTTCCTCTCTCATTTCTCTTCTTAAGCTACTGTTATTGTGCTGGGAATATACTTGGGAGCTGCAGCCACTTCATCTTCTTCATTTAGCTTGGTTTTCTTCTCTTCTTTCCCTACAAACCTTCTAATCCAAGCAAGGCAAGTGCATTATACCTTTAACTTAGGATGTATGTTCTGTGTTACTTGATTCATTAATTTATAGCTCAGTAAATTTCATATGATTAGAACTACCTGGAGCCTAGTATGATAGATGGATGGTTGGACATTGATGGATGGGGTTCCACCCCCATTTGGAAGATGAATGGGCCAAAATGGTGTTTGATTAATGGGCATTGTGGTGTTGTTATAATTTTATTTGATTAATTGATGAATAGAAGTGCTGTAAAACCTATTTGATTAGAAATGGGTTGAAGAGAGTGACTGTAACAGTCACTGTTAGTGAAACAGTGAGATTTTGGTTTTTGGTATTGAGATCAGTGGGGCCCAGGTGGGCCACCTTTGGAGATCCGGACCACACATCATGTAGGGACACCTGGGCGACCCGGATGATGAGGGCTGATCGTGGGCCCTTGATTAGTGGGGCCCACGATCGTTGCTTTCTCCATGTACAGGCGAGAGACCCTTGCTGGCAACGTTGTGCAGTGTTCTGTTGCAAAACCTGTGTTGTGTTGAGTGGGAAAGAGATGAGTGGGGAAAGGGTGGTCCATAGGAGCATGGGAAAATAGGTGACGCGAGGGAGTATGGGAAAGTGTGGTCCACTGAAATTATGGGGCCCAGGTGGGTCCCTGATTTCAGATCGGGTCCAAACGTTGGATCCGGGGCTGCTTATTGACCATGATGATGAGGACTGATCTAGGACTGGGCCCAGTGGGGCCCACTGATCCGATAACCCACTAGTTGTATTAATTAAAATTAATCCTTTAGTTTTTAATGTATACATTTAGCACCATTAATTTTCATAAATTGGAAATATAGACCCCTTAAACCAAATTGGAGCCGGGACCAGTGGGACCCACTAATCCATAACCCATTAGTTTGATTAATTAAAATAAAACATTTAGTTTCTAATGTGTACAATGGGACCCATTAGTTTTAGAAAATTAGGAAAGTAGGACCCTTAGCCTTAATGGAACCCTATTAGAATAAATTAACTTGTTACCTTTAAAATAATATTTCTTGACCTCTTTAATTTTAGAAATTAGAAATTATATATCCATTAGTCTTTATTTAACCTAAATTGAGTTTGGACCCTTTAGATTTATACTTTTAGAAATTTCATTAGATTTTAGAATTAGATTAAGGCCTTTTAGTTTTTAATGAACCCAATTAGGATGGTTTGTGTATGACCTGGTTCTTTTTCCATCAGACCCAGACTTTAGTGCAGAAGTTGAGATTTGGCCTGGAATCTGTTGACTCAGGTACACTTGTGTACCAGATCGACTGGCTGGCCACCTGGTCGATCGGGTACACTGGAAATTCCAAAATCCAAACCAAGTCCCAACCTTGATTCCCGTGGAGCAGATCGACCCGACCCTTGCCAAGTCGACCTGCCACACTGTGAACACTAAGATGTGAGTTTAGCCTTTGTTTTATGATTGATCGATTGTGGGGCCCATTGACCATCCAAATGAACTTCCATCAGTGTGCCAAGCACGAGTCAATGGCGTGGCTCGACCTTGACTCGTGGGGACCACTGATTAGGGTTTTGGTCATGTAATATAAGATGATTCGACCCCTAAACGTCGTCAATGATGCCCGTAACCTCAGGAACACCAAACAGAGTATCCTATGGCATCTGAGACTTCATTTAGAGATCAAATTACCGGAGATGGACCTGAACCTGAACGTGGTCTATTACCTAGGGTTAGACTGTTGTTATTTTCCGTTGATTCTCTTACTGAAGTTCATATTTCACATTTCCTATTTATTATTGCTCTTATATCCTTAGTGTAGCAATTAACTGTTAATTAAATGGAAATTTAGGACCTGAACCTAGGATATCTTAGAGGAGACCCGATGGTGTGAATGGGAAAACATTGACCCGTGTCTGTGTCTAGGCGGGCCCTTGTTGGGCCTAAGTATGAATATGTGTACCCGTAGATGGAAGAGGTAGTTTATATTGGGATTACAACTCATAATGGATTAGAAGGAGCTGTTTATCAATATAAATGGATGTGTTGCCTCGTTTGAACTGTTTAGACCAGGCCATGTGCTGATGGGCCTTGGTATGGATCCAACGAGTGGGCTTGGGCTTGAATTACAATCCATTGATTAATGATTATATATAAACCTCTGTTAGGACCTTGTTCACACAAGGCAAAGCCTAGACAGACACAGACCCTTAGAGTTTCTTGAGTCGGCATAGACATTCACTCGGTTGATTTAAGCTCAGCTTGTGGACTGATCATCCCCGGTAGGAGCTATTATGAGTGTTGAGGAGCTATCATGATGAGCTGTGTAGTTATGACAGACGGTGTGATACCGTGTCCGGTCTTGAGTGATGAATGTGATGAGTTGATGAGTGATTTGCGAGATTAGTAATTCCCAGCACTGGTGAGATTCCCCGCCGCAATTGTGTTCAGTATGGGAGGGCCGCGGCATAATATCCCGCAGTATTCCAGCTCGTGTGAATGTGTCATTTTGTAGTAGATTAGATGTTGTACATTTATCCTGATTTCTTATACTTATCTTGCTCAACTACCTAGTTCATTTACCTTGTTATTCTTTAATTTATTTACCTGTCTCTATTCATTTGATATATATGTCATATGTTATTAGTATACTATTACTTGCCAGATCTTTTAGATCTGACCCATCTTTGGTGCTTAGACCTTGACCCAGAGATCGCAGACGATGCGCTTGCGCTAGTAGAGGCGCCGGTCGTCGGAGACTTCGTATGGGGCCCGGCCGACACTGATGTCGAGCCGGAGGGTGGAGAGCAGTTACCTAGGTTTTGAGAGTTCACCTTATTTTGGGTTTTGAGGGAATTTTGTTGTGAGTCGGGTAGTTATGGAAATGTATTAACTTTTGATATTAACAACTGAACCTTTTAAACTAGACTGTAGTTCTCCTCACATTTAATATATATCAATACCAAATTGCTTCCGCTTTATATATTATGCTTCCGCAATTTAACCATTGAGTTTATATTGGTCAAAAGTTTTAAATTGGACCTCACTGCGGGCCTACGATCTTGGATGTTCTCGAATTTTCCGGAAAGTAGCGCGCCAACTCCGGGTATTCGAAAGACTTTATCGGTATCCAGAATTGGGGCGTTACACATACTAGCCGATATGAACTGGCATCAGTCCATACCGATCCGATATGGCCTCGAGATATCGGTATCGGTATCTCGGGGCCAAATATCCCCAATATCTCGGCCCATTTCGGCCGAGATATCCTTCATCTCGGTTTTTCCGAGATCTCGAACGATATTTTCAAAATATCAACCGAGATCTCATAAAAAGTGTCAAAACCCTATTTTTTTCTATCTTTTTCCTCATCTTCATCTTCTTCTCCTCTCCTCTCCTCTCCTTACTTCTTAGAGCAGCCGCCATACTCCATCACACATCTCTCTTGCATATTTTCAAATCCCACTTCTATTTATTGAAGAAAATATTATTCAAGGTAAGAGAAAATCAACTTAATGCATATTATTTTGTGTTTTTTATTTTTTATTTTTAGATGAAGCATAGAAATCATTGGGTTTGTTACTTGTGTTGTGTTCTTCATATAGAAGTTAGATCTACGTACTTTCATGCTAGATCTACTCATACACATTATTTTAAAAAAAAAATTTCAATTCTTTTATTTTTGAATTTTTTAATATTTGAATTAAAATATATCATTTTTTGGGGATTTCATCATAAATATGTTCTTTAATGATTTATGATCATTGTATGGTGTGTAAATGATTGATCTACATAACATGATCTATATATTTAGGATTTTGAAAATGATTATATTAAGTCTTTATTTTTTTCTTTATTTTTTTTTTGAACTGAAGTCTTTATTTTTTATAAAAATAATTGTTGGTACTTGTTAAAATATTTGTGATGCCTACTCTCTACTAGTCCCCTCTAATTTCAAGTAAACCATAAACCTTTTGATGCCCAAGTGCTCTATGATTTATCTATCTCACTATCATGTTTCTGATTTTAATATGTCATCTTCAAGGTCTTGAATTTCATAACTTATTTGATGATTGAGTTAGTATTAAATGATGATTGATATGTTATTTTTATTTTCTTATATTTAACACTAATAAATTTATCATGAGCATCAATAATTGTTGCATTTTATGAAATACTGGAGAAGACAGTGAACTATGACACATACTGGAATTATAACTTAAAGTGACCGAGATTTTGATTTATTGTTGTTACTAATAGAAAAAAAATATTGTTTCCCAGCATTTTCTAATATCATGAATTTTTTGGATATTTTTGCTAATTTTTTTGGATTAAAAAAAATTCACACCGCGACAGACCGATATCAATATCATGTCGGTTTTTAGGCCCGGCTGATACCGCGACCAATACCGAGATTTTAAACCATGGTCATGATCAATTTGGATTTAATGAAATGAGCCCTGAATTGATAAAAAAAAATAAAAAATTATGTGAGGTTATTTTCTCACATTAAGTATAATTGTTAATGTTACATGCTTTATAAAAAAAAATTGAATCTAAGCTTTTGAAATCATGCATATAAGGATAAAAGAGATGGGCAAAAGTGTCATTTCGCTATAAAAACCTATTGTGGTTGGAAGACTATTGATTTTAGGGATACAAAAGGAATTAAAATGAAATACAGGGGCCTATTTGCAAATACTAAAACCTCAGGGGCCTATTTAAAAATCCAATAAATCTTATGGGGTATATACAAAAAGCTCTTTTATTTATGTTACAAACCATATTTGATTCAAGGAAAAGGATAGGAAAAATTTATTATTATTATTATTTTTTTATGGAGGAGATAAGATGTCATTGAGTTGACATCTCTCCCCCCATGTGGCACCACCTGAGTGGTCCAAACAGGGGATCTGTTTCCTTGATTCAATAGCCCCTGACAAGTGCATTCTCCAAATTCCATTGTAGAGTTCCACTCACCTCATTGCTTTGAGTGAGACTCCACCTTGGTAGCATATGTCTGAATGCCTGAGTATTTACTAGAGAAACGGAAAAGTTATGTGGAGGTAAAAACATTCGAATGTAAATTGTGAATTCATATTCTGTACCCACATACAAAAATATATACTATTATACTAGGCTGTAAGCACTAGACAGTATCAAAATGACACGATCCCCACCACCCCTCTCTCTCTGGATCAATAGCCGACATAACACTTTCAATCAAGCAAACGATAAACCAACAGGTAACACAAACGTGTCCTTATTGCAAACAGGTAACAGAGAGCCCCTTATTGTAAACAGGTAACAGAGCCTTATTTATTGTAAACAGGTAACAGAGAGAGAGAGAGATGTGGATCTATCGCCTTCTTCCACCAACAGAATTAGCCTCCCTTTGGCAGTTAAAGTAGATGGCAGCCACAGGCAAGCCCAAGTTGTAAAGCTCAGAGAAGTCCCTTGTATTGAAGTTCTGACGCCACCCAGGAGCATAGACTGTCTGTCGACCAAGCTGCTGGAACAGCAACAATACGAACCGGTGAATCCCAGCCGATGGTCTTGGACTCTCGTAGCATACAATCTCCCGCCCTGCAATCGTCCATCACAACCACGCACGTCATATACAAACAGTATACATGTGCGGCTTTGAAATTTGTTATTTTGTGTTTCATGTTTGTAGCATTAGATTGTGATGATGATGAGGTGAGGTGAAGCTCATACATCCTAGTCTTGGTGTCCCCATCAATTTTCATTGCTATTGAGAGCAGTGATGGGGAGTTAATAAACCAGGCAATTATAGAAGTACTGTCAATTTAGTAATAAGTCTCACAAGGTGCATGAACAGTATTGAGATCAGTTGATTTTTTTTTTCTTCTCTTCCATACTCTCACCAGCTGAGCTGCAGCCAGGGATGAGACCAGGGGTCACATGGACGGACATGTTTAAAGGATTAGAGTACTTGGAATTGTAACTCACCAAACGTTGCTCCTGTTGTTGCCGGTATATCGGTCACCAACCTAAAACATTGTCCAAAGCCACCACAATTAGTAAACACATCTCTCTCTCTCTCTCTCTCTCATATGATCGGAAAATATATAGTCAATGAAACACACCTCTCTCTCTCTCTCACTTATTACCACCCACAGTCTCTCACAATTACTTTCCCGACATTTCTGAGTTTGCACTCAACCCAATATCACACTCTGTTTGGTCAAAACAGGGAACCCTGTTTGGACCAAACAGAGAAAGCCACATCAAAGGGCGGGTGTGGACTTTCTCCTTCCTCCGCCCCCACACCCACCGCCCCCTACGTGTCCTTTATCATTAGATCCCTATTCTAAAGTAGCAATGCTTTCGAGTTTTGAAACCATTAAAATTTAAGTGTAAAAGATTAGATGCTTATAGTTAATGTGATGGTAGTCAGACAAAATTCTTTCGTAACCAAGAACGGCCTCTTACTCCAGTGGTAAGAGGCAACAATTCTTACATAACTGTCCAGGGTTTGAACCTGGACAGTATCTAACTGTATAGGTTTTGAACCTGGACATTCACCTTCTCTCATCCGAAGGCTGTCCTACCTTACCCGAAGTCTACAAGAGGGCTCCTTTACATCACTCGAGGCCTACTTCCCTCACCAGAGGGTTGGGTCCCAAGTATGGTTTAAAATCTCGGTCTCGGTCGCAGTATCGGCCGGGCCAAAAAACCGATATGATATCGATACCGGTCGCAGATATCGGTCTGTCGCGATCATCACGGTGTAATTTTTTTTTTAATAAAAAAAATTCGCAAAAATATCCAAAAAATCCAGAATATTAGAAAATGTTGGAAAACAATATTTTTTTCCATTAGTAACAATAATAAATCAAAATCTCAGTCACCTTAAGTTATGAGTCCTGTTTGTGTCGCAGTTCGTCATCTTCTCCAGTATTTCATATAATGTAACAATTATTGATGCTCATGATCAATTTATTAGTCTAAAATATAAGAAAATAAAGATAACATATCAAGTATCATTTAATACTAACTCAATTATCAAAATAAGTTGTGAAATCCAAGACCATGAAGATAAAATATTAAAATCTGAAACATGATAGTGAGATAAATCAATCAAAAAGCACTTGGACATCAAAAGGTTTATGGTTTACCTGAAATTAGGGCATACTAGAGAGATAAAGATCGATGAGCATGACAGCCTAATTTCAAGTGGAGTGTCGCCCACACTCGATATCATCATCATCATCATCAGTTATTCGGTATGGATTGTTAAAGAATACATAATAGTTAAAATAAGGGAGTAAGTTGATTTTCTTACCAAAATAAAATGATTTTTTTTCAAGAAATAGTGTTAAAAATATGCAAGAAAATCAGCTAAGGAGGAGGGGTTGCTCTAAGGAGATGAGTGGAGATGAAGAATGAGGAAACAAATAAAAAATTTAGGGGTTTTTTTCCATTATTCCATCTTGGCCGATATTTTGACCGAGATGGACTGATATATCGGCCGATATATCGATTAAACAGATATTTTCAAAATATCGGCCGAGATGGACCGATATTTTGGTGATATTTTGATCTGCGATACCGAGACCGATATATCACCAAAATATCGGACCGGTATGGGCCGATACCGGTTCATATTGGCCGATATGAATCGGTATCAGCCGATATTTAATACCATGGTCCCAGCCCCTAAGCTGGCTAACAAAAAAAAAAGTTTCTTCCATTTCCCATGCACGTACAAATTGCCATGCATGCATTGCAAGGCTTTTCTCTCACGAGAGACATTATATGACTCCCGTGTTTTTATATGACTCCCACTGTTTTTTTAGGCACATAGGATATCCTATGATCAATCCAACCCTCTCGCACTCACTAAAGCCTGCTGCCCCCTCCCTCCAAATGAATCGACACTAGTACAAATTTGACATTCATCCAACTGTTCCTCACCGTTGGCTTGAAATCCTAAAAAACGATATTTTAATTTCTAAAACCATTAAATTTGAAAACCATGGATTAAGGGGTTAGGATGATCTACCTGCATTATTATTTTGTACACCACTAGGTCTCATTGAGATCTTTTAATCTCCCACCTCCCATGATAGGCATGGCTCTAGTAGGCCCTACAAAGCTGTCTCCCATGGTGGTATCTTGTGACAGCATAGTCCATCCCTTGAGTGAGCACCCTTATATGAGCATCATCCATTTTTAAGTGATGGGACCCCTATGGCCAATCCAACTTTTCACACACTCAACTCCCATAAATGTTGCAAGAGCCGGGTTGTTGAGGTCAACGTCCACCCTCGCTCCTGAGCGGTCATAAGTGTGGTCGAGCACTCACCCTCACCATAAAACTATTGTTGTGCCGTTTCCTATCACCAATTGGTTTTGGGATAAGTGGTAGCTCAATAGGGTGTAAGATCCTACAAGTGGTATCAGAGCCTGGTAGGTCGGGTGTTAGAGTCACGGGACACGCGTTTTGCGCGTTCGCAGCAGAAGTCGCGGCGGGTGTGTCGACCCTCGCTCCTGAGCGGTCATAATTGTGGTCGAGCACTCACCCTCACCATAAAACTATTGTTGTGTCGTTTTCTATCACCAATTGGTTTTGAGATAAGTGGTAGCTCAATAGGGTGTAAGATCCTACACAGGTCTTTTACACCCATCAAAATGAGATTGAGCATTGGATTGAAATAACAAAAATGTTGCATTCTAAAATTGTTAAACTTGTTGTCTATGATCAAGAGATTAGGATGACCTGATGGACTTGAGATTCTGCACACAAGTGAGTCATATATATACATAAGGGGCTCCCTCTAATGATGAGCTCATGAACTCAAGTTTTCAAACACTTGTCGAGCCCACCTAGAGAAGCACCCGGTTCAGTCTTGAGTTGGGCTAACGTTGAGTTTTTTCGTGATGTAGTGAAGAGACACACTATTGGAAGCCGGGGCATTCTTCCTAAAAATTGCCTGCCCCATCTGGATGCCTAATATCTGTTCCCATTAAATGATTCTAATGCTTAGTTTAAAGTCCTTAAAGCCTTCCATGGCCTTAGAAAATAAAGTTTTTCTTGTGATTATATCCAATGCTAAGTGATAGCCAGATCAGTGTCAGGCCTAATGGAAAATTTGCTTATAGTAAATGGTTTGGACCCAGCCGGTCCTTGAGTCAAACCCAAAATGGGTTTACATTGATAAAATCTAATTATAAATTATACCAATGCAGATATTCCCTTAAGGCTGGTTGACTTGGACTTGGAGCATCAGGATCGACCATAACCTGCATCATATGATCACATAATTCAAAGCTTTAGAGAGAGAGAGAGAGTAAAAAGCTTCAGAAAGAGTAACTAATTTAGAGAGAGAGAGAGTAAAAAGCTTCAGAAAGAGTAACTAATTTGGACTTGAACCCTTTCTACAGGGTCTAAAACAATGATCAACAAATCAAATCATTCAAAGAAACAACACCCCAAGCACTAGAGTCAAAGCCTATAAATAGTTTTGACCCATCACCATTTGCCACATGTATGGCCAGCAGTGATTGGCAGCTATCATGGGAGCTACAAGTTCTCATGTTATTAAGGAGAAACTAATTATCTATTATCATATTCTAGGTGTGGATTTACCATCGTGTAGAAGTTCCTTAGGTCATCGCCTCCAATCTCAACCCTTGGTTGGTTAACCACCTGTGATGGTCTAAGCTCACAACCATTGGTAACTTCTCTGTTGTTGTAGATGACTCTAACTGGCAGAGATCTGGTGAAGGGGTCTACAACATCCCCTACCACACCACCTACAGCCAAAGGATCTCTTTCCCTTATCATCAAGATAAAGAGACTGAAGATCCTCCCACAAGTCAATACCCAAAAGTATATGTGGTAGTAGTAGTCTTTCAGGAAGCAGAAGTTGAGTTTCTATTGTTGTCTGAACAAAGCGTTGGGGAGAAGTTGGGTAGTACAGGAAGAGGGTAAGGCTACTACCGTATATATTGGATTAGAAACGCATCTACCTTTTCACAATCTATTACTGGAATCTATTGAGAAAGCCAAGTGGGCCTGGCTCTTTCTCATGTTTCTGATAATATGACGTTGCAGATAAAAGCTTTTCGATCTCTTTAGGATTCTAGAGCAGACAGTTTCAAGAAATCGAACCCATTGTCTATCGTGAAATTTATTCGGGGACCATTATAAATGAATAGTGGGTGTTGTTTTAAAGTTGAAAGAGTCACCATCGAATAGTTGTTACATTCGATATTGGCAGCACCCTTGCAGTCATCATAAGTGCATAAGCTATTAGATGCTAAGATCGTTGATTTGGTTTTATAGGGTCTTTTCATAGAATCGAGCCAGTACGTGATTCCGAAGATACAGCATCATTGTCACTGTGTATCAATGAATAAGCACTCCAGCAATGGGTCATCTGGGTTGGAATTAGTTTCATCATTTCTGGGTTTGTAGGAATAGGATCATCAGAAAGAAACAAAGTTGGAAAGGTGAAGGGATTCTCATAGTTCATATGGCTTCAACTTTCTAGGAGAAGTCAAATTGCAGGAAGAGAATCTCTTCTTCAGTGGTTGGATGCGAAAGCTTTATAGAGACGTACACCTCAATCATATTACTTTATTGAGAATTACGTTCAATATGGATAAGAGTATAATGAGATGATAATAAGGAAACTAAATCCTATCACAATTACAATCAATATAATCATAATATTGAGCTACTCTAATCACCCTAATTACTATATGAATTAGATTAGCATCTCATTAATAGCCTAATATATTAAAATATTCTAAACATAGCTAACAATTGTAATGTTTCTAATTTGTATTCTCAATCAAGATGGGGGTGTTTTTGGGAATGGAAAGAAGGTAACCTAATACAGAACCATGGAGGAAACATATCTATTCTAGATGTACTGTATTGGGAATAAGATCTCGTCCAAAATAAAGAAAACCTTTCCAACTATACTAAAGTTTTACCCTTTTTTCAGAGAGGGGTCATATGTATTGATTAACCCCGCTAATTCATTGTAATTGCCTTTCTCAAGCCGGGAGAAACAGTCAACAATGAAACTAGGGATGTAAATGGATAACCCAATATTAAAGACCGGGTTTGGGTCCTTATTTATGCCCCGATAAGTAAATGGGTTTAGGTTCTTTTTTTAGACCTGTGACCTAAACGGGTCCAGGTCTGGTTCCACCTCGGATCCGACTAGTGGACTCAGGACCTGACATATTATCTTAATTTTCAGGAGTCCCTAGTTCCTAAAAACTGTTTTTTTTCCCATATCATTCTCTACCCATACTTGTACCCAAACCCATCTCATATACAGAACCGGTTTGAGTCCCATCTTCTCATTAATGCCGGTTCCGAACATGTTCCGGTCCAGTTCAATCTTCTCATTAATTGTTATGGTTTCGGAACCCGAACTGGAACCAACCCGTTTACATCCCTAAATGAAACTTTTTTTCCAAATACAATATGAATTTTGATGGTCATATGTATCGGTAATTTCAAAGAAGTTTAAAAGTAGGCCCGTCAATTCAGCCCGTTAAAATGGCTATCCGGCCTGGCCGGCCTAAGCTCGAGAATACAGGGTTTTTAAAAAAATTTGAGCCTGGTAAGTTGGGCTTGGACAATGGTTTTAAAACCCGGCTAAAATGAGAGTGGAAATGGACGGAACAAGCCCGGCTCAGCACATAAGTAGTTTCACTCATTTTTAATTTTGTGTTTCACTGATATTTTAAACCCATGTCATGTTGCTAATTTACTTTTCTATTTTATAGCTTAGTACAGGCTTTTGTTAAAGAAAGAATTGCTTCTAGTAGTGTATATAGAATTGAGCATGGCTTAAATAGTCCAAAACTTGACCAGAAGTTGAAGGGGTTGGGCTGATCGACTTGACCGGGAGGCTTTTTGATTAAAGCTCATATGTCAAGATTCAGTTGGTGAGAATGTGGTTAAAACTTTGCAGTAACACTAATAAGATACTGAAGGTTTTAAAATATGAACGAATGAAAAAAATAATCGTGAAATTATTTTTCAATTGTATTGCCAATTTACCATCTCACCATGTCAATACTCTCTAGTGCAAATGTCTTTGCAAAGGTCTATAAGGTTTGTGAATTTGAAACAATCTATATTAGTAATAACATCAAGGATTGAATTGGAAAAAACAACTAAAGGATTTGGTGTAGGCTTGTTAAATTTAGAGCCGAGATTGGACAACCCTCGGCAGGCCAGTCCAATATTCAAGACGGGATTGAACAGCCCAATTCCAGGCCCGGCCTGTCCCATTGACAGGCCTATTTAAAAGTTTTACAACCTTCTTTCAAACAAATCTATTTCATGGTTAGTCGCGTGGCAACCTGCCAACCAGTTTAGAAAAAAATTGTTGGGAATAACAAAACCATCCTTGTTAGAATTCTCAGCATTAGAAATTAGGCTTTGTCCTTTTAACCCTTCCTCCTGTCTCCCTCAAGTCACCTTTCCTTGTTCTTCACCTTCATGATAAATGTTTTTTTTTTTTTAATCAGTCTTGAAGAAATAATAATGTTAAAGTGATTATATGTTTTGAATGAATTGTCATTCAGTTTTTCTCCTTTTCAGTGATTGACTTATGCTTATGAATAAATCATCAAACGATTAAAATACTTGAGTATTAGAAGAACTTTCTATGTAAAAAGGGGGATAAAGTAGAACAAATATAACCATATTTGGATGGATCATATTTTAATTCTTATAAGGATGTGGCCTTGGTTTTTAGAGATGCCTCTTTCAAAAAATCTAATGGAAAATGTTGTTTCGATTTTTCTATTTGTCTCAATGGTAATATTGTTCGGCCAAATGTCTCTTCCCCTAAAGAGGCTGAAACGAGAGTCATTCTCGCATCGCTTTTAAATGTGAAGCAATTGGGTTTCAACAAGATTCTTGTTTTGTCGGCTGCTCTTAAAGTTGTGCAAGCTATTGAAGGGTGTAGGATCTTACACCCCATTGACCTACCACTTATCTTAAAACCAATTGGTGATAGAAAACAACATAACAATAGTTTTATGGTGAAGGCGAGGGCGAGGGCTCGACCACAATTATTACTGCTCAGGAGCGAGGGTGGACGTTGACCCCAACAATCATTCTCGCATCGCTTTTAAATGTGAAGCAATTGGGTTTTAACAAGATTCTTATTTTGTCGGATGCTCTTAAAGTTGTGCAAGCTATTGAAGGGACTTTTGATCGATCCATCTACTCAATTCTATTCTATTTGATATTAAAGCTACTTCTTGTCGGTTTGATTTTATAGATTTTATTCATATTCCTAAAGTGTTTAATTAGGTGGCCCATGAGTATTCTAAATTAGGTAATCTAATAATTAAGTTCGTAGTCTTGTTGTAGGGTATTGTCATTTTATATGTTTGTTGTCGGCCCTTGTGTCTTAGTTGTCTTTTGTTCTCTTTTTTCCCCATTAAGGAAGCTTCACCTTCATACAATAAAAAAAATAAAAATTAGACCGACACGGTTAGACCCAGTATTGTAGAAGGGAACCATCAAACTGAAATATAGATACTTTTAACTTCTCCTGTTGAGAAACCTTGAGAGAAAATAAGGTTAAAGAACACTTCAGAGAGATAAGTGTATAATAAAATTAGCATGCATGCATCGATTGGTTACAAGCAATGCTAACACACACTCAGAGTCTGTCTTGCCGTTTTCAAAATTGAGTGGGCATAAATGATCCAATTTTATATGAGAAACAGAGAGATTATGATCTAGAGTCAGGACCAAATATTTGTAACCTGATTAATCCTTTCAATTCCCCTGAAGATAAAGCCTCCATCCTTGGTCTCTCCCCTCTCACCATGGACAAGTTCAAAGTTCTCTTCCTGCCTTGGCTTCCAGGCCAAGAGGAATCACCTTGGCCATCCTTAGCTCCAATATGGATTAGATTAAAAGGGCTGCCCTACCACTGCTGGAGCCAAAACATCATCTTCTCCATAGCAAACTCAATAGGTCTTCCTATTAGGCTAGACAACATTACCCTGGGCCAAAAAATCCTTTCTTTTGCTAGAGTTCAGGTCACCTTAGATCTGTCTAAGCCAAGACCAAACTCAATCCTGGTGGAGCTCCAAGGAGAGACAGAACTGGAAATAGAATTAGAGTATGAAAATCTCCCCTGCCCCAACTGCCTTTCAGCTAGGCATAAGCACTCCTCCTGTCCCTTCTCTCCTTTAGACAATAACAGAGCAGTCAACCCTTCCCCTTCTAACACTCTGGCCTCTGTCCTTATTGTTCCAGGCCCTCAAACCAATCCCTCCCCAGCTAGTCTATCCAACCAAAACCAGCTCCTCGTTTCTTCTCCCTCAGGCCTACCAACTTTACCTCTTCCCCTTCTCAACCACTTTCCTTCCTCCCCTGTCTCAATCCAAATTCCCCCCCAGTCAGCTGCTCTCCCCCATACCAGTCCTCTTTCTCTTCTAGATAAGCACAACCACCTTCCTTCTAGCAACTTGCAGCCTTTCTCCACCTCAGCAGCAAATAGCTCCCTCCCCCCACCTCCACAGCCTCCATCTAGGAAGTCTTCATCCTCCACTTCTCAAACCCCTTCTCTTTCCTTCTCAGACCTGCCTTATGATACAATCTCCGAGGTCCTCCACAGAATTCCCATAGAGCCAATAGATACCTCTAACCCTTTTGACATCCTAGACAAATGCACCTTGATTGATCCAGTCTCCAACCCTTCCACATTTGGCAGAAATCTCCACACCTTCTTAGAAGGAAACTCTTCTTCTTCCTCAGATCTTCCTCCAGGATTTGAGAATACAACTCCTCCTCTAGATCCTCAGTCTCCTGGCCACTCTTCTCCTTCAGTAGCTGGCCAATCTTCAGGACAACACCAAGGCCAATCTCTCCCCCCAGCTGCTGCAGCTTCAGAAATAAAGCCCCAACCAGAGGATATTAGCTCTTCCTTAGCTGAGGCTGCCACCAACACCAGACCACAAAACAAAGGCAAAACTGTAGGAAGACCAATCCTCTCCAAAGACCCCTCCTCTGGCCCAATCACCAGGAGATCTAGAGGTAGAATCTCCCGCCCCAACCTGTCTCCATGTTAAGAATCTTATACTGGAATTGTAGGGGAATAGCAAACCCCCCTACTAAAAGAGCTTTGGCTAACTTGGTCCATCACCACTCCCCTGACCTCATCTTTCTTTCTGAACCCATGACCCTTTTTTCCTCTACCTCCTCCCTTAAGTTGAGTAATTTCGGTTTTGACACCTTCCACTCCAATGCCTCTTCAGACTCTGTCACCAACTTATGGTGCATCTCCAAGTCCTCTACCCATCTTTCCACCTCCATATCAGACTTTTCCAACCAACACCTTACTATGCTCATCCATAATTCCCTCACTGGTCTCTCCAGCCTCATAACAGGAGTCTATGGCTCCAACAACTCCCTTCTCAGAAAAGAGCTCTGGAAAGTGCTCATAGACACCTCTTCTACCCCCCTCCCCTGGAGCATTCTAGGGGACTTCAATGCCACTCTCTCCCTTGAAGACAAACTTAGCCTTCGCTAGCCTAAACCTTCTTTACTCAGAGATTTCCAAGAAACAGTTCTCCTAGCCAACCTTATAGAAGTCCTCTTCTCAGGTAACCAGTTCACTTGGTCAAACAACAGGCAAGGTCTTTCCTATGTGGCAGCTAGGCTTGATAGAGCCTTAGTCAACTCTCAATGGATGGCCCTCTTTCCAGACCCAATCCTCCATCATCTCCCTAGGATTTCCTCTGACCACAGCCCTATCCTCCTAGCCAACAAAATTCAATTTTCTCCTTCAAAAGCTCCTTTTAGATTTGAAAACAAATGGCTGTTGAATTCTTCCTTCTTGGAGGTTGTCAAAACAAGTTGGGATGCTCCAACCTTTGGCAATCCCCAGTTCATTCTAGCTCAAAAGCTTAAAGCCTTGAAGGCCTCCCTCAAGATATGGAGCAAAGCTTCCTTTGGAAACTTGCAGCAAACTATCAAAGCAGCAGAAAGTCGACTGCTCCACAGCCAACAAAAGCTTGATACCTCCCCTTCAGAGTCAGCTAGAGCAGAGCTGCTCTCAGCAAGAGCAGAGCTCCATGATGCTTTAAAAGTTCAAGAGTCCCACTGGCGTCAGAGATCCAGAATAACATGGTTGAAGGAGGGAGACAAAAACTCAAAATTCTTCCACCATTCAGCCAGAGCAAGGAGCTCCTTCAATACTATCCATCAAATCACAGTAAACGGCAGGACCTTTGAAGATCTAGCTTCCATCCAAGCTCTGGCCGTGGACCACTTCTCTTCCCTTTTCCAGCAGCAGGACAGTTTCCCTTGTCCCTCCCTGTTCCAAGTGGACAGTCCAAAAGTAACAGATAAGGAGAACCTGGACCTATCCTCCATCCCCTCAGCAGAAGAAATCAAAGCAGCGGTATTCGGCCTCAAGCAGCAGAGCAGCCCTGGTCCGGATGGCTTCAATGGTGTCTTTTTCACTGTAGCCTGGAATATAATAGGTCCCTCAGTTATAAAGGCAGTGCAGCACTTCTTTACATCCAAAAGAATTCTCAGAGCCACGAACACTTTCTTCCTGGCCCTCATTCCAAAAACCAAGACCCCTTCCAACTTTGCAGATTTCAGACCAATAAGCCTCCTGAACTTCTCTTACAAAATAATCTCAAAAATCCTAGCCAGCAGACTTGCTCTCATTCTCCCTAAGCTGATCTCCAAGCACCAAGCAGCCTTTATCAAAGGAAGGAGCATTCATCACCACTCTGGTCTGGCTTTTGAGCTATTCCAAAGGCTTAAACTCCAGCAATCTAAAGGTAGTTTCTGTCTTAAACTAGACATAACCAAAGCATTTGACAAGTTAAATTGGTCTTTCCTCTTCACTGCTCTCCAATTCTTCCACTTCTCAGCCACTTGGATAGATCTTATCAAAGATTGTGTTTGCTCTTCTATGTGTTCAGTGCTTATCAACCGGACTCCGCACGGCTTTTTCAGCTCTTCCTGTGGGCTAAGGCAAGGAGATCCTCTATCTCCTTACCTCTTCATTTTGGCTGAGGAAATTCTGAGTCTTCAGATGCACAGTCTTCTTACTCAAGGGATTTTTCGTCCAATTTCTTCTCTTCCCTCAACCCCCTGTCATCTGCTATATGCAGATGACATTCTCATCTTCATGAAAGGAGCCTCAGCCAGTGTCCTAGTTCTGCAAGATCTTCTGGAGAAGTATCAGGAAGCAGCAGGCCAGTTCATCAACCTCAACAAGAGCCAACTCTTCTTAGGAAAATGTGGCTCTAGGAGAAAGAGTAGCATCTGTTCCACTCTAGGTATCAAGGAGTCCTTGAGCCATTTCACTTACTTGGGCACCCCCATTTGCTTTGGAACCCCCAAGAGGCGTCACTTCTCTAAACTTCTGGACTCAGTCAGAGCCAAGCTAAATGCTTGGAAAGCCAACTCCCTCTCCTTTGCTGGTCGTTTAATCCTGATTAAACATGTGATCTCTAGTTTGCCAATTCACATAGCAGCTTCCTTGCCTCTTCTAGTTTCCATCTGTAAAGAAGTGGAGAGACTGATGAGACTCTTCTTGTGGACAGGCAAAGCCCAATTATGTGAACTGGGGCTCAGTGACTCTCCCTAAGGATGAAGGAGGTCTAGGCTTAAGGAAATTAGCAGACATCAACTCAGCCTCCTTTCTCAAACTAGGATGGCAAGCTTCCTCAGCTTCTTCTCTCTGGTCGGCCTGGTTTAAGGACAGGTATTTTAAATTTAGACCAATCTGGCACCCTCAGAATTCCATCTATGGATCTTGTATCTGGAGAAAGATGAGACGCCTGGCTCCTCTCCTCCAAAGAGATCTCTCTGTGGCAGCTGAGGTTGTAGAGATCCAGCCAGCAGCCCAACCCCAGCCAACTCGTCAGGCCTCAGACTCCTCAACCAGGCAGGAAGGCAGAGACCCTTTCAGCAGGAGAGACCCTTCAGCTGGTCAGATTACTATGAGTCAAGCTTGGAACCTGATAAGGCACAGAGGCTCTTCTCTCCCTTGGCCAAAATTTCTCTGGAACTCCCTCTCCCTCCCTAGAGTGCAATGCTTTGGCTGGCGCCTGCTTCACAACAAAACTCCGACAGACTCTCTGTTTAAGCGCTGGGGAGTTCCTCTAGCTTCCAGATGCAGCAGCTGTCTCCAAGAGGAGGAAACAGTTCCTCACCTTTTCTTCTCCTGCCCCCAGGCCAGAATGCTTTGGATCTGGCTCTTTAAAGCTTCCAAGTTGAGGCCTCCTCAGATCTTCTCAGCTGCATCTCTATGGCTCTCTCTTTCCCAAGGCAATGACTCTACAGGCAGGAAGATCACGGCAGCAGTCTTCATGGAAGTAATCTACTCCCTATGGAAGTCCAGGAACAAAGCTATTTTTGAAGACCAAAAATTTCATTTCAACTTCATCACTTTGCAGTTGCAAGAGGCCATTACCATCTCTTTGAAGAACGTTTCCAAGCCTTTTTGTAGCCCCCAACTCAAGGCTCTATCTCAGTCTTTGCAAGTGTTTGGCTCTGGCAACTCTCCTTTGTAAGAGTTAGGCTCCAGGCTTTTGTTCCTCCTTTCAGTTCCTTTCTATTTTTTGGGGTCCTAATTGACCTTTGTAAATTCTCCCTCTGCTTCTCCTTCTTCTTTTAATACATTTACCCAATTTGCAAAAAAAAAAAACCTGATTAATCCAAGTTCGACTTTGGTCTCTGCACAACTCACATGTATTAATTGGATTGGCATTTGGAATTGGCAGGAACTGAAAAGATTGTAGTTGTATCAAAAAAACTAAATTTAATGGTAAGATAATGGTTATATGATAGTGCATTCTGTCGCAAAGATATTAGTAATAGTGTGTGTTACATAGAAGAGCGCTAGAAAATGCACGGGCATTGTCAAAAGGAAAATGTCTTCTCCGAAGAATGAATCAAGAATAGGAGAGTTCAAATCCTCTGTTGAAGCTATTACACGGGGAACCTTATAACACTTTTCTTAAACTCCATTGTCGGTCCAGATAGAGATCATGTGAACCATAAAAGGTGAATGCCATCCCCTCCAACCATATATATATTCACAATATATATTCGCATGGTTCAACTCAAAAGGAGTGGGTCCCACCATAGCACTTGATGGAAATGTGACTAGGTGCTGATGTGGCAATGCTACTGACGCGGTGTTAATCACATTTCCGTCATGGTGCTCATACGGTGGGACCCAGTCCTTATGAGCTCAAACTTTTTTTTTTGGGGGGGGGGGGGGGGGGGACCCAGTCCTTATGAGGGGGGCGTCCTTATGAGCTCAAACTTTTGTGGGGGGGGGGGGGGGGGGGGGGAGGTTAATTAGAGATGTGGGGTGGGGAGAATTAACTCTAGCTGATCATTCTAACCCTATCATCCACGGCTCAAGAGTCCTTGCTGAGGTGGGGCCCTAGTTGGAGATGGAGAGCGTATAAATTATAACTCCTTAAAAAGTGTATACAATCGATCCAACGATCTAGGCCATTCAATTGGGTGCCAAACCTTAGATTTATTAATGTAATTTTTTTTTTTTTTTTTTGTGGGGTATCCTACGTGCATGTGTGGTCCATTTATATGGGTGATCAAGTGGCCCCCACTATGAGGTGTGCACCAAAACCTTCATGCACCTTGTGATCTGCACTACAGCATGAGTGAATATCAAACACCCATATTCTTTTTACTCCAATATTCTAAATGGGACTAACCGTTGGGCCGAGAGTTTGAAAAAATGAAGAAAAAAATTATGCTTTCTAAAATGGTTAAACTTGTGGGCCTTGGATCAAGAGGTTGAATTATGTAACCATGGGTATAAATCTAAAGGGCTTGAACCCGGACCTAACTTTAGACGCTAGCCAATTTTCTCCAAGTGAGTCCTTTGGCTGATGAGATACCCATTTCACCCCGAAACCTGAGCCTATGATCAGGTTTGGGATGCCCACACAAACTCTCACTTAAATTGCCAAAATTGGGGTGGTTGGAAACTCTCGTCTAATTAGTAATGGCTAATTTGTTTATGGTCTAAAATAAAAGCTCTAATTTTTAAGGTTTTGATAAATCATAAAAAAAGTTCTTATTTTATGAGGTAATTGGGACCCACCTGTTATAAATTCCAATCTAGAAATCACCATTTGCATCATTTTAAAACTTTTATAAAGTTATTTTCATCTAAAACACTTAATGAAAAACCCTTTATTATATCCCTAATAATGGATCAAACCGTCAACAACACAATAATGCCAACCTTTGAGATAGTTTGAATCTCGCACGTGTGCACTTTACCTTTTTTTTTTTTTTGAATGGTAAGCAATATTCATTGAAAAAGAGGCAAATATACAACAAGGCAGGATCACCTTACACGTGTACACTTTACTTGTGCAACAATAAATCTTAAACATTCTTTGGGTGGGTTTCATGCAGCACATTTGTTTACGGCCTCTTTGTATAAATTAAAATACGTAGGATTTGAAGCCATACCATTAGTTGTTAAAAACTAATATCAAATTTTATTAATTTCCAAAAATAACAGAATAAAAGAGATTCTTTCTTTTCTTTTCTTTTTTTGGTGTGGGGAAGATGGTATTCTATTCATTAATCATTAGAGAAAGATATAGAATGGTTACTAATATAGGCATCAGGGCCTGTACACAGCCCCGCCCTCGCTAGACTATGTGCTTCACTATTAATGCTTCTACTAATCACCGTAAAGTGCACTCTAGTAAATACATCTTTTTTTTCTAGGATCTTCTGTAACGGGGCATAAATTTTTCAAGGGAAATGATATTGAGATTTTATTTTTGAATCAATAGCAATCTTGGAGTCACTAAAAGAAACTTACTTTCCTCCACCCATGTTGAATAGTCAAATCCAAAGCTTATTCGATAGCCAAATTTTCTGCCATGATAGCGGAATCTCCTTCAATTCTTTTGGATAGCCTTGTCAAAATGCTACCATCTTTGCTATAAAAAATGCATCCAACTTCTAATTTGTTAGCCACTTTATTCATAGCTCCATCACAGAAAATGCGAACATTTATATCCAAATCTTGATTATTGGTGGAAGTATCCAGCTGACCCTCATTGTGATTCTGATCTCCCTGCTTTTTCTCTAGTGAGTTTATCCATTCAGTGTGTGCAAGGTTGATTCTTTGAACTACATTCTCTCCTTTTGGATGTTGCTGATGAAAGATTTTTGTATTTCTTGCTCCCCATATGCACAATAGCATGCAGCCAAAATAGATAATATGATCTCGATGAATTATTCCTTCATTCTGCTTCTCTAGCCAATATTCCCACCAAGATATGAATGAGGTATAGTGACTCTTATCCATGAAAAAGGACAGTGATGTGCCATACCAAATGGCTCGAGCAAAGTGACATTTAAAAAAAAAAGATGTTCAATGGCCTCATTTTACACCTCATACATGTGACATATGTTATCTACACAAACTTTTTTCTTCAATAAGTTTTCCCCAACTGGTAGTTTGTTGTGTAGAGCCCTCCATAAGAAGTTTCTAACCTTTGGCATGAAAGGAGTGTTCCATAGGTTTTTCCAGGTCTTTGTAGCAACAATGGCTGAGAATGAAGCCAGTGAATGGGCCTCTTGAATTTGAGAATGATATGCCGATTTGACCAAAAATGTGCCTCTATTTGTATATCGCCATATCCACCTATCATGACATGATGCTTCTCTGACTGGAACATTTTTTATTGCAACTATCTCCATTGGGCTGAAAAGTTTGTGAAAAAGTGAATCGTTCCATTTCTTCCCTTGCCTCAAATCAGCAACATAATTTAATGTAGTATTTTGAGGCTTGGGGGATTGAACTTTGTGTGAAGGAAAAGAAGGAAGCCATGGATCTTCCCATATTTTTGTCTGACTCCCATCACCGACGTGTCTTCGAAGACCTTTGCATAGAACTTCTCTTCCTACCAAAATACTTTGTCATCCCCACGATGCCTTGCACCCAATCTTTGCCATAAGAAAATTCTCATTAGGGAAATAGAGACCTTTCATCACCTTAGCGCACAAAGTGTCAAGATTGGTCATAAGTCACCAACCTAACTTGGCTAATAGAGCAAGATTAAACTTGTGTAAGTCTCTAAAACCGTACCCTCCACAAAACTTTCCTTCATAAAGCTTAGACCAGCTTAGCCAATGAATCTTATTTTTCCCATTTGTGTGTCCCCACCAGAAGTTAGAGGCAATGTTATTGATGGCATCAAGCAATTTCTTTGGGATCTTGAAGCATCTCATTTGGTGTGTCGGTATGGCTTAAAGAACTGACTTGATAAGGATGCCCCTCCCTTTTTTATTCAATAATCTTTCCTTTCAACTAGATGCTTTTGAGAGGATTTTTTCTTGTAGTCCATCAAAATTTGTACTTTGCTTTCTTTGGAAAATGACTCCCACGCCCAGGTATCTATCTTTATCAGGATTAAATTTCACACCCAAAAGGTTCGAGTTGCTTGCTTTCATCCTTAGATCAATATTGCTGCTGAAAAAAAAGGAAGATTTTTTCTTGTTAATTTTCTACCCCGATTCCGAACAATAGTTTTCTATCAAAGCTTCATACATAACTGCTTCTTCAAGAGTAGCTCTGCCAAACCTAAAAAAGTCATCTGCAAAACAGAAATGTAAAAGTGGTGGACAATGATGATTCATTTTGATACCTTCCAAAATGCGAGCTTTTCGAGCAGCATGAATAATTGAAGACAAACCTTTAGCACAGAGAATAAATAAATACGGCGATAATGGATCTCCTCGTCTTAGACCTCTAGTTGGCTTGATATATCCTTCTATTTGACCATTTATTTTTATTGAATAAGTGATTGTAGATATGCATTCCATGATCAAATTGGTCCATTTCTCTGGGAACCCAAGAGCCAATAGGATTTTCCTAACAAGCCATATAAGCATCTTTTCCTTTCTTTTTTCTTTTTAAGAAATGCATAATCTCATGAGCAATAAGGATATTACGAGTGATCAGCCTATTTGAGACAAAGGCACTTTGCGAGTAATCTATAATGGTGCCCAATATAGTCTTCATTTGGTTGGTAATGACTCTTGCAAACACTTTATAAGAAAAATTGCATAATCCAATCAGCCTAAATTGTTCAATGCACTCAAGGTGGGGGATTTTAGGAATGAGGACCACATGAGTGTGGTTCATTTTTTTTTCTTTTAACATTTGGCCACTATCAAAGAAGGAGATAACATTGTCCACTAGGTCTTTGCCCAATAATATCCCAGCAATGTTGATAAAAAATTCTTGACATTCGATCGGTCCCAGGAGATTTTAAAGCTCCTAGTTGAAAAAGAGATTCTTTCCATTCTATTTATGGAGGAAACATCATTTGATGCTCATTTTTAAACACTGCATTTGAACTTATTTTTAACCACTTATGGTGGTATATAATCTATTCATTCAATTCTTATCTACAATAATGTAAACAAACATGCCCTTTAAAAAAAATAATAAAAAACCAATACAGAGAGACTCCGAGATAAAATTAAGATTGGAAAAAAACCTTCATCAAGCCCGCTTATGCCCCTTACGAAGTTATGATCTATTCATATGGATCATAAAATAAGGGACTCCTCTTCAATTGTCACCAATCCGAAGTTTAGCATTCATCCGAATGGACTTGACCGTTGAATCGACTTTGAACTTGCTGGAATAGTAAGAATCTATCAGTCATTGATCAAGTGGTTAGAATGATGATTCGAGATTTCGTCACCCTAAATTGGTAGATTTGGGGTCGCCATCAGGCCCCACAAGATTGAAGAAGAATTTTATTACTATATATGTATCTTAAACTTTTGAAAGCCCGAATTTAGTCTAACGGCACGGAGAGAAAGCAGAGAAAGAGAGAGAAAAAGAGGATTCTCTCCTCCTCATTTCTCTCTCTCTCTAATTATCTGTTTGTTTTGTTGGGAGTGGGAGAGAGAGAGAGATTTCTTCTATCTATCCCCTACATTCCTCTCTGGCATTTGCTAATCAAAAATGATTTCCTCCACCGCCTTTACCCTTTCCGTTTCCCTTCCCCTTCCCTTTTTTTACTTATTTTAACCCCTTCCTTTCCCAACCACCTTCCCCTTCTTCCTCCCTTTCAAAAAAACCTCCTTTTCCCATCCAAATTCATCAAACATAGAAACTCATTTCCAAGGAAAATCAGGTACTCTCTCTTTCTCTTTCTCTTTCTCTTGCTCTCGCTCTTTTGCTTTCTCGCTTTCTTCTATTCCTTCTTTTGTTTGTTTTTTCGTTTCCTTTTCTCGAACCGCGAATTCCTTTTGAATTCACGTGGATAGCGGATCTGGTCCTTCCTTAGCCTTTCTTTTTCGCAACGAGAGGGCTTTCGGTTTTGTGTTTTGGGAATCGAATTCTGTTCGATTTGAATCTTGTCGATATCTTTCGTTGTCTTTCTCCAGTTGGAATCTTTCGATTTCCGATTGGAGAGAATCTGATTAAGCCCTTAAGCCCTTCTGTTTGGGAGAATCTTAGCTGCTTATCGCGGTTTTTCTAAGATCGGATTTTGAAATTGGATCTCAATTTCTATCGTTTGGAGGTTTGGTTTTTCTGAATTTCTTTGTGTTGATGGCGGATGACGCTCAACGCGGTCGTTTATTGGTGAGGTTTGCGAAAAGATCGGTTTTTTTTTGGTGTTTTATTGAGTTTTTGATTATTGTATGGTTATGTAGACATTGGTTCTAATTATAGTTATTGAGATTTGTTCGTAGAGGATGATGTCGGCTGCATCAGATGTAGACACAGACATGGACGTGTGTGTGTGTGTGTTGTGAGGTGGGGCTTTAAAAAAGCATATGTTGAATGATATCATGTTATTATCTGATAATGGAATCGACAAGATATGGAGAATTGTGTATGAAGTATTTTGCAAAATTTGGTCTTTGTTTGTTGAGGCATATGGAAAAGTGGGTTTGTTTGGATTGAGAGAATTGTGCTGAAATAGCTCGATTTTAATGAACTGGAGTATATTTTTAGATTTAAGCTTTGGGTTGATTTTAGCTGGGAATTCTCAGAAATTGGTGGTCTAATGTGCATCTCATTTCCTGAAATTGACACCACTTCTTTACTTCCTAGTTCGCCCATTTTGATCTTAGTGATGAATATGCTAAGGAGAGTTACCAATTCTGGGATGGCCTTTCTAGAAGTAGATTTCAATCTAATTCAACGGGATTTTATATAAGGAGATCCTTCCTTTCTAGAAGTAGATTTCAATCTAATTCAACAAGATTTTATATAAGGAGAATATTCATGTGCATCCATCCCTCACCATAGGGTGAGAGAAACTTACATAATTGGAAATATTCATGTGCAAAAGAGGAAAAGCCATATATGGTCATATGCAAGAAAAAGAATGTTTATTTGCAAAGAGGGAAGGCCATGAAAGTATCCCTCACCCTATGGTGAGGGATGGATGCACATGAATGTCCCCCATTATATAAATCTCACTTTTATTTCCTAACATTAAACATAATTATATATTTAACTTGGTCATTGACATGCTTTTAGGTGTTAGATATGGACATAATGTCAGAGGAACCTGGTAATCTGAATTGCGGCATATCTATGCATATGCAACAATATTGAAGATTTTCTCATTAGAAGAGATTTAATACAGAATTCTGTAAGACTTAGGAAAGTATCTGCAAGTTGAAGTGCATTAGACACAATAAAGCATGAGCTCTGGAACAAAAGGTGATCTAAGGTCTTTCTCCGTAGCTGTTTTCCATGTCTGACAAATGCTTCATAAGCAAGGAGCAGATAGGAATGTTCCTTTTGTTGGTTTTTGATGTTTGTAAGGATGTTTATTTCATTTTTTTTTTTCCCATTTTTTGAGA
Organism: Cinnamomum chago; assembly: GCA_038049695.1. NCBI lineage: Eukaryota > Viridiplantae > Streptophyta > Magnoliopsida > Laurales > Lauraceae > Cinnamomum > Cinnamomum chago. Next base: position 18,185,287 of record CP142462.1, on the reverse strand, counting down.
GGGTGTTGGTGTAAGCCTTTTATACCTTCCCTCTTTGTTTTGGTTTTGGTTTTGGTTTTGTATTGTTTCATTGCTCTTAATATAAGTTTTTTTTGCCGATCAACAGAAAAAAAAAAAAAAAAAGAAAAGAAACCCTCCAATACTCCATTTCAGACACAAAATTACTCTGAAAAGGGTAGTGCCCTCTTGCTTTTTTTTTTTTTTTTTTTGTTTGCTGAGAGTGGAGTCAACATTGGTCTTAGAATGGCAGTTTTGAGTAACTTGGTACATGGAGTACTAATCTTATCCCTTTTTTATTGAAGCTTTCTTCATAGATTCATGTTGAGTTTCATACATGTATGTTTGTGTGTATTAGTGATGGTCTGATGTTATATTTTGAATTTTTATGATAATCATACCATTGGTGGTAAAAGAATTGATCAATTTAAGAAATGTCTTTTACGTAATTGATTCTGGATTATTAGATTTAATATATTGTGGATGTTTTAGAAGTAATCAAGATTTGAGTTTGATATTTTTTTTCCTTAAAATGTTTGAGTTATTTATTGAATAAATATGTTTGTCAACCTAAACTATTGTATATATTTGAAAAACCATGTACCAAAAATCTTTGATGGCAATTTTACAACCTTGTAACGTATTTGTTTGTTTGTGGTTAGACAGGCACATACTCCTTCCCCCAGTTTCTTTTCTAGTTTTGCAAATCAAGTCAATCTAGATAGAAGAGTTATAAAGGACAGGATGAAGCGTTGGCTCTGTTGTACTGGTAATGCAGGAGATTATTACAGGACAAATGAAAGCGAATACCCAAAAATCCTGGATAATTTTGATGGTAAGCCATAAATAAATTCTTTATTATTATTATTTTTTATAGATAACTTAATGGCTTTCTTAAGAGCGGTCTACTTGGTTAAGTACAAATATCAACATGCAGGGGCGGACCCAGGAATTCTTCCTTGGAGGGGCCACTATGTAGGAAAAAAAATTCTTGGGAGGGCCACATAGAAAAAATGCATATAGTTTTCAAAATATATAAGGGCATTTCTGAAAATTTGGGGGGCCATATGTGAAAAAAATTATAAAACTTAAAAGGGGCTTTTCAGGATTTTTATTATTATTATTATTATTATTAGGGGTGGGGGTGGGGTTTGGGGGGGGTGGGGGTGTTCCACCAGTGCATGCGGCTGTCCACGTGTGTCGATATGGCCTGGCTGTGCCACATCCAAGTCTTGTGACAGGTAAGCCCTGGTGTATAGTGGCATGGTCCAGAAGTTAGGGAGGTCCACGCATAAGGTGGACCACTTGGTTTATTGTAGTGTGCTCCATTAGAAAACTTCAACTAATTTTTATACTTGTGTATGTTGCTGAGTGGACCTGCCTAATTATGTGTTTCTGCCTCATGGTTTCAAGTACGTTAAATGACGTCATGCCATTTTTTTATTTTTAAAGAAAAACCGATATGTATCGGCTCTGGTGATATGTACAGGTATATTGGCCGGTGTTTGATTTTAAAAGGGTCAAAAATATGAAAAAATTCTATAAATATCTAGACAAACGGAAAATCTTAGAATTTGTACCTTTTTGAGATTGTCTACCTCATTTTGTGTTGGTCCTTCCACTACTATAAGATTTTTTCAATGAGGCAAAGATTCTTTTTCAACCCTTCATTTCATTGTAAATTTTTTTTTAGTTTTTCTAAGCACAATCAGTTGTAAAACATTATGTTTCTTATCCTCAGGTCCATTACTTTGTACTTTGTAGATTTAGTGTTCACAAGATGATTGTGTTTTGGGGCAAAAATTAAAATTAAAATTAAAAAAATGATCGTGTTTTCAATTTTCATAATCATGCACCATTATTTTTTCGCCTGAGGTTGTAAATTAGAATATTAAAATTCTTTGATTAATGTACTTTTTATCTAAATAATTGACCAACTATGTCACCCATGAATTTGGTAGTCTTTAAGGTGGTGAATCGATAGAGAGGGATCTAACGCGTACAACTCCAAACAATATGGTTTATGCCTTTGTCTGTGGTCACACTTAGAGAACAACCATGTCACTCATGAATTGGTAGCCTTTAAAGTGGTGAATCAATAGAGAAGGATCTAACGTGTACAACTCCAAACAATATGGTTTATGCCTTTGTCTGTGGTCATACTTAGAGAACACCTGACTTCTTGTAGGGTCCACTTGAATGCATGACCATCAAGGGAATTGAGAGATGGTTGCAGTAGATTAGGGGTGTCTTTAAAAGCAGTCCAATCGAATGATATTAGCCCTCAATTTATCTCCTAAAGACAATAGTGCTTGCAATCATGCGCATTTATTGTGGTAAATTAAATCTATCAGTGTCTAACTAGTATCAGTGCCAATTCAAAGGGGGTTAAATACTTTTGAAGGGATTGAATTGATCATAAATGGGCTTGTGTGTGAACAAAAAGGGACGCTAGCTGTCGTGATATAAAGAATAGTTAACTTGTTAGCAAAAATGTAGTATGTGGCTCAGTGGTTTGGGTTCTTGTTCTTTGGTAATAGGTTATGAGTTTGACTCCTTAGTAGAGCATTTTTAACATGCCGAACTACTGTCACTTCGTGTATCAGCTGATATGACATATACACACTGGTTGTATTGGCGATAAATGAAAGGATCAGCCAATACACGTGCAATATGTATATCACACTGATATGAAGAGTCAAGACCTTACTGAGCGTATCAGTTGATATTTTAAACCATGTTGGGCTTACATAGTGTGTCTGGTGGGATTGGTCTGAACATGCATTACAAGCCTATTCAAATTCTTATATTGAAGCTAGCTGAAAATGGTATTAGAAGAAACTGTAAGTGTTAAGGTCACCTAGTTGCAAAGAGGACCATGGAGTTGCTTCATACACTATCTATGTTTCTTGGCCTTTTAAATGCAAAGATACACTGTCATGGATCTACTGTTCAATTACAAACTAAGAATACATTTTCTAGAGTTCATCTGTCTCAAATGCTACTGAATAGGCAAATAAAAAAAGCCTGTCTCAAAATGCTCGTCAATTTTAATTACTATCTTATTTTTAAAAGCTTCTTATGACCTTCTTTCCTTCCTTTTCAAGACATTTATCCCTTCTTATACCATGTTTGCTTTTCTATCTTGACATAATGGATCCTTGGAGGCAGTTAGAAATAGAGATAGCCATCAAGGAAGAATTTCAAATTGAGTTTGTGTTGTCGCGTTTGGAAAACTATGGCAGAGTCGATTTGTCACAGTACAATGTTGGGTTTCACCTTTTTTATATTTTTCCCTTCATCTTATTCATGTAATGAATTAACTCAGGTGAAGCAATATCAAACCGCATTTAATAAGGAATGGATATAATTTAGATTTGCTCCTCTTTTTTTTAATCAGAGAAGTGGGTAAATACAGTTTGATACTTTCCTTGTTATTTCATTTTTTTTTTTTCCTTATTGCATTTTAGGGAACCATAAAGGCTCGAAGCTGTCTACTGCAGCCAAGAATGAACCGCAGAATGCACCGCGCCAAATTGAAGTACCTGAGTTATCTTTAGATGAACTGAAAGAAAAAACTGAAAATTTTGGGTCGAAGTCTTTGATTGGTGAAGGGTCCTATGGAAGAGTATACTATGCAACCTTAAATGATGGAAAAACGATGGCGATAAAAAAGCTTGATGTTTCATCTGACCCTGAGCCTGACGCCGAGTTTTTGACCCAGGTGCGTGCGAATTTTGCAAAATCCATTATGTCTCTTTCTTTATCATCAAACATGTGATATTGGGCCAAAATTTTTGATTAGTTTCACTGATGACTGTTTTCTCTTCATTTACTCTTTTTGCATTTTCAATACTGACTGCCATAATGTTGTTGATGATAGGTTTCAGTTGTGTCAAATCTTAAACATGAGAATTTTGTGGAGTTGCTTGGATACTGTGCGGAGGGAGATTACCGCCTTTTAGCATATGAATTTGCAACCATGGGTTCTCTGCATGACATTTTGCATGGTATAATGTTTACATACTGAAGTTTTTATTTTATTTATTATATTGGAAACTCTTACATTGAGATGGGGTTCTAACTTTTCTATGATTAGAACCATTCTAGTCAATCCATTGATAGCTCCGTGGTGAGACATCTCCCTCTCCATAGTAACAACCAGGGACCAATCTCTGGCTCAGTTGGTTAGGGACTTGGGTAAGGGGTGCCGTCTTAGTATTTACCAGAGCAAGAAAAATGATTAGATCCGTTCTGTTCAATGTTAATATATATGAGTGGTTATTCTAACTTTTCTTGGAACTGCAGGAAGGAAAGGAGTCCAAGGTGCACAACCTGGTCCTGCTCTAGACTGGATGCAGAGAGTTAGAATTGCTGTTGATGCAGCAAAGGGACTAGAGTATCTTCATGAGAAGGTTCAACCTTCTGTCATACACAGGGACATCAGGTCAAGTAATGTTCTCCTATTTGAGGACTTCAAAGCCAAAATCGCAGATTTTAACCTTTCAAATCAAGCTCCAGACATGGCTGCTCGTCTTCATTCGACCCGAGTCTTGGGAACATTCGGTTATCATGCACCAGAGTAAGGCCATTATGATAAATAGTGTTCATGGTAATATATGACTTTTGTCATTTAGGAATGACCTGAGGTAACGTTTGCTACCACATCCATGTGATGGTGCAAATACCTTGATGTCAGACAATGGGGCCGTATTTGGACCCAACTTTGGATCTGTAGGCTTCCTTGTCACCCTGATTGGATGAACCCTCATGTTCTTCAAGAGCTTAAATGATGATTGCTTGCTACAACTACAAGAGTTGTTCTATAATCCATTTTGTGGGTCTTTTTTAGAATTAGGATTATCCAACTAAAGTAATAGAAAGGGGCCTATCGTGTCACCTTACTATTCAATTACTCTTGTGCATCAAAAGGTGGGGCCAATCAGTCACCTGATATCTGTATACATTTCTTTCCATAAAGGGCTGAGGTAGGAGCTAATGGTGCGTGCCACAAACCAATGGGTATTCCCCTAACAGTGATTTACATTGGTGTGAATTTTTCTCACAGGATTAGTCTTCATAGCCATTTTGGACTGTTGTCTGTTTAATTCTCTCTCTTTTTTTTTATGGTTAATTCTTTGGTTGTTTTCTTCTTTTTGAGAGTTTACAAAAGGTTTTTGCAATAAGATCTAGAATATTTGGCCAGGTTCCAACAATGAACTGTGTTAGATTGTGGCTTGCCTAAGCCACAAATGATGGAAAATGCTAGGCCAACCAAAATGAACATTGCAATCTCTAACTTTTAATTGTGGTTCTTCTGTTTTTTGAGTTTTGTGCTCCTGTGCCCTATTTTCCATGATGAGGAATGTAGTGATGCAGCGCGGGGAAGGGGAGAATAGCCAATGGGCTAATCTCCAAGCCAATGGCTTAAGGATATTGATGCATAGGATCCAGAATGCCTTGGTCTCACACCACTGACAAATAATTGAGAGAAAATTCTCAACGAACAAATTTTCACTTAACTTCCCCCTAAAGAGGGATTACAATCCTTTATATAGATTCATGCCCTAATCTATTCTTGGAAACATTTCAAATTGAAATAAACTCGAATGCAGACTTGCTAATTAAATTCATAAATCTCTCTAACTGATAACTATTACTAAAATTAAATAGGGACTTGGGCTGCACGGTTATGGAAGCCTTCTCTTTATAGGCTATTAGTGGACTTGGGCCCAATGGGTTGGCAGACCTGGAGTCTAGCCTGCATCATGTAGTAGGAAATAAAGGGAGGATCTAATGCATGAAACATCTTATTTCAAGATTTTTTTAAAATAGTACTCATGTAGAAGCATGAAGTCAATGAGGGAAATGAAGAGTGATACACGAAGGTCTTTTTGAGTTTTCTGTCTAATTCAGTCTGTACCCAGTACCCACCACATGTAATATGGTAGTTAGGACTTAGGATTACAGTGACTTGGCCAATCTATTAGCATGACGAAAGCCTTCTTGATTTATGTCTTCCGTGTGCTTTATGATAATTGAAAATGGAAGAAAATCTGTTAATTGCCATCACATCTTTGATTTTTTGTCTCTATTTTCTTACATGATTCATGTGTTCTCCTCTATGGATGATGGGGATCATTATTCTTTCTAGGATGGATTCTATTTTAGAGTTTTTCCCAGTAGTTCTTTCAAAGAGGTCATCTGGTTTATCAATAAGATTTCAGTCTTTATTTTTATTCGTACCACATGAATAAGAGAAATTCTGAATTGAAAATGAGTCTCCCATTCTTTGGAGATCATCTCTGATTATATTGCGTAATGTTGTTTTAATAAAAGGCTACAATTCTGGCTAGAAATCTAATTACAATTATTTACTATCTAAATATAATGAAAGAATATTCTAAAAAGGGAAAAACTGTACAACTGTGTTTGACCAGATCAAATATGATCGGATAGCACAATTTTGGGCCTGAATTTGAGTTGATCCTACAAGTGGTCCTGATGGGCCTGAGCCATCTTGTATTTGAGATGATCAATTCCACCCGGTTGCTAAAACTTTGGTCAACCCATATTGTAGGGCCCACTTAAGCCACTTATGTCTAACAAATTGCTGGACAGAAGGACCATTTCATTTATTAGATTTGGCTCGAATGTCAAATTGATTTGTTGATACCACCATATTTTGAGTGCTTTCAGAATAGGACGACTTTCGGCCTTAACAAGAAATAATCCAATCCACCAGGTTATTAACAATGTGGTCAATGCACATTGCAGGGCCAACTTTATCCTTGTTACATGTCTAATAGATGACTGGATGGAAAGTCCGATTCCATTTATTAGATATGGCACAAATATCACATAGATTTGTTGATACATCCATTTGGTGAGTGCTTTCAAGATAGACAGCTAGAACACGTTGGTCCAACCACTTATTTTTGTATGGGCTTTTGACTCTTGATTTAATGCTTTTATCCTCATCATCAAAGCCTTATCCCATCTATGGTTACGTTCCTTAAATCATATTGAAACTTAGGTCATATGGAATAAGCTTTCTATCCAACTATTCACCGTACAATCGTACATGCAAGTGGCGGATGTACGCCCCACAACATGGGTTGTACTACAGTTTCAGTATAACTGATTGAACATGATCATTTTCCAGTCTTCGATGTAAGTAATGATGGAGTACTTTCACAATTTAAGAGTGAAAATTTTAGACTTAGGAAATTGAAGTTTTAAATATTCTGACCTCATCACTGTATCTTTAGTGAGCAGAGAGTTTCCAAGATAGATTTTTCATATCTTGTTCAGCAGATGCTTTTAATTCTTTGACTGGAATTCAAATGAAACTTTCATGTCGGAACGATGTAGTGACTTGCATAGCTATTTTGTAGGTATGCCATGACTGGTTATTTGACGCAGAAAAGCGATGTATATAGCTTCGGTGTGGTTCTTTTGGAGCTTCTTACTGGTAGAAAACCTGTGGACCACACAATGCCTCGTGGGCAGCAGAGTCTTGTCACTTGGGTGAGCTACTGTTTTCTAAATTAGTACTGATATGTGTTAGTTATTGACTCTAAAGGGTGCTAATGTTGACAATAAATGTTCTGACAATGTGTATTTTCTTGGTCAGGCAACTCCAAGACTGAGTGAGGATAAGGTTAAGCAATGTGTAGATCCAAAACTAAAGGGAGAATATCCGCCAAAAGGAGTTGCTAAGGTGTACTTTCCACTGTCCTCATATAATCTGGGTGTTGTGTGTAACACTGACTTAAAAGTTAAAAACATGTACACATCTGCCTTGTTTTATGAAAATATTGATATGACAGAAAATACAAGTAAACGTATTAAAAAAAAAAAAAAAACCATACATTGATAGGGTACCATACAGTTACTTGAATATATTAGAGTTAAAAAAGGAATTTAAATTGACACATTCACATAGTTATCTGACAGTATCATTTTGGAAAGCTAATTGATGAAAGGATAGAAATAGGTGAAAAAAAGATGATTGATACCACAGGCACACAAATAATATTATAGGAGTTAAAAGGGAAAAAAATTAATTGAGGTTTAAAACCTGCAATGTGGGATTATCCTCGGTCTGCTTGTGTTACTGCTATTTTGAACTTGTATAGTTTTTATTGAAAAAGGTTTGACATAGCACAAAATCCTGTTCTTTCGGGGAAAAAAAGGCTTTGGGTATAAAATGGTCAATATTTTGTTCCAAAAGTTTTTTTTGCATTACATACCTGTCCATTATTGACACGTTTGTGTCAGTATAAATGAATTATACATTTGTATGCATATAGACGAGTATGTGATTAATTAACAGGGATATTGCAATGATATGGAGTACTGCACTTCACTCATTTGCCTGGATATTTTAGCTAACCATTTCTGCTTGATATTGTAAAGGTCATTAGTAGAACTCAGTCCACATTTTGTTATGAATAAATTGCCAAACCGTCCTTATCTATGCATTAAACATTGACAGAGACTATATCATTTTATATGCTATCTCCAATACCAAATCTTTACTCAAAGCAATACATATTACATACGATGAACAGGGTGAGATTGTGTGTAAAATGACAGGTTCCTAGTTAAGTTAACGGCATTAAATGTTTTCCATTATTCAACGAGTAGTAAGATTGTGTGATTGCCATTTAATGATAATTAAACATGAGAACAATATTGAGTAAATACACTCAATTGAAGGAAATCATCACCGAGAGTTGTTAGCATCAATGATGCATGCCCTAGGGTTAGGGTTTGCGTGGATGTGCTCAAAACACAATGGGTGCCGAGGCATATGTCCAAAGACACAATAAATCTCCGCAGAGACGATAAACGAGGACGCACCTCAATGGGGAAAACCCAACTTTTATTAATCAAGTCTCTGAATAATTCTTTACTACAACGCCATATAAATAAGAAAGATAACTTAGGGCCTAATAAATCTAATTAATCTAGGAGACTAAATAAAATGGAAACCTAATCCTAATTACAATATTTGAAGAAACTGATGACATAAAGATAAATTCTTAAATCTACGTGGGCCATACATATGTGGCCATGAGGTCTATATTGCATTAGTCAATAATTTAGATTCCATTAAATATGTGATTCTAACAGAATCTGCCGCTAACCTCAATAGTTGTATTTGCCCCTGCAGCTGGCTGCTGTTGCAGCATTATGTGTTCAGTACGAAGCAGAGTTCCGGCCAAACATGAGTATCGTTGTCAAGGCACTCCAGCCGCTTCTGACGCTGAAGCCTCCCGCTCCTGCTCCAGCCCCAGATCCAGCTCCTGAGATCTAAGACAATGAGCAACATTTTCTACTAGCATGTGTTAGCCCTTGTGCATGGCTTGGTTTGATTTACCAGCAGACTAGCTGGATGATTCATATTCTTTTAATTGCTGATGATTTAAAAAATTTGTTGGGATTGGGTCTCTCATTCAACAGGTCAAAGTGCCTTGTGCATAGGGATAAATATTCAATTGCATTGGGTTATATTTGATAGAAATTTCTGGCACATAATTGCTTTGTTCCATTCAGTCCAAGATTGTGGTTCACATAAAGATCTGTTTTCTTTTTTCTTCTCTTTTTCCATTTGACTGTGTCACTAAACTGGTCGGTTGTTTGCTTGAGATTTCATTCCAATGAGAAAAATAGGGTTGCTGTATGGTTGTCTTTTGCATAGACCAGGTTTGCTGCATAGGTTTGAGGGTCAGCAGAACAGAGGCCACATTTGTGCAATGCGAGAATTCAGTGATTGAGAGGAAACCGCACTAAATTCCTGCTGTTTCTTTCAACAATTTCCTGTGCATAAAAAAAGACATCTTTTAACTGATTTTTAATTATAAAAAGAGAATCAAAATCGAATGATGGAAGGTGGAGAGCACTATTCCGTGCCTGGTTACATGAATGTCAAATTTGGGCTTGTGTCAATTCATTGCACTTGATTATGGGTGGTTTCTGTGTGTCGATATGGACGGTTTTCATTTGAATATTTTTGAATGTTTGTGTCATGTATGTGTGTGGGGGTACGAGTTTGTGGAGAGGAGTGATAACATAGGTTAACTCCATTGGGAAAAGCATGCAACTCAAACTAATCTTTTGCATGTGGGCTGATTTAATAATCTATGCATGTGGATGTGGGATCATCTTTCAAAGATCTCTAGAGTATTCACATGATACCTTGTACCCATTTCTATATTATTAGGCCAAAGATCTGCTTTCTTACTCACCTCAACTTTATATTGAGAAAAACGTAAACAAAGCTAATAATGATTTTTTATTTTTTATTTTTTTACTAGATCTTGAGTTTTCATATTGGTAACATCCTACGAATCTAAACATTTTGTTTATCATGTAGTTGCTTTGTCCATCTTTTCTTCCCTTATCTTTCAATTACTATATCTTTTATTTTATTATTTCCCTACAATCTTGCAAAAAATTAATGGTACATTTGTGCAATAACATCTCCGTAGAAAAGGTGCAGAAAAAGAATAACTTTTTCATACTCGTTGGTTTTTTCACGGTTTGTTGTGACAGTTTCTACAATGAAAAGTGAGAACACCCTGACAGATGAAATAGTTTCTTTCCTTTTTTTTTTTTTTTTGTTACTCGCTCCCAAAGAAAATCAGTACAAATGCATCATTTTGTTTTGAAGGATCTCATGCAACAACCAACAAGGGTTGAGTCTACGGACATAGAAATGCGTCAGCATTTTTTTTATCTTCTCTAGAAATGTGGCTACACAAATGTCCTGAATTCGAGGCCGTTTGTGCAGCTGGCGAAGGAGTGAAAATGGAGTCGTCGAGGCCGTTTGTGCAGCTGGCGAAGGAGTGAAAATGGAGTCGACAAGGCGTCAGAAAATCCGAGATTGTCCTCATTGTTGTTGTTTGGTGCATATGGAAAGGAGCAGCAAAAACCTTTCTTTTGTTGTATTACTTTTCTTCAGAAGTGCAGGCAGTGGGTTCTACCTTTCCAAATGGGATTTGAGTTCTGCAACATATAAAACACGTATTTTCCTCTTACGTGGTTGTACACAATCATGTCCTAAAAATAATTAATTTTCCTTTATGCCATAGAAAACCATTTTCCGTGAAGGGGAGTTGAAATCATTTTTAAGCAAAAGACGAAAGACTAGAGATTGGGAAATTATTTTTCTGGATCTTAGTTGGGATCTCGGTTGAAGTGAAATTTTCTTTGATCCCACCACGAAGAAAAATAGTTTCCAAACATGCAATTTACTTGTGAGAAAAAAAGTTTCTGTTTTTCCTCATTTGAGATTAAGAAGTCTTCAAGTTCGAACACCAATTTATTGGCTTTCACAAGGTACGCTATGTGCTGAAAGAAGTGCAATGCGCGTCACTATCCATGTATTTTGCAATGTGCCTTTTATAGTAGTGAGCAACTTACTGGCCAATAGCCGATGTGGTTTTTGAGTCCATATCCTATGAGGATTTTCTCATTGTGATCATGAGTGGACCAATCAAGATCTGCTAAATCACCTCAGGCAGACAGCTATGCACGTGATAGACTGTGATTGGTCCACTCACTATCACCGTAGGCTAAGGCCTAAGAGGATCCCGATTGATTTTTAGTATGCTGATAAGGGTGCACCATATCTATCTATTCAACCAAATATGCTGCACCAGGTGTTGTGCACTAATCATTTTACTCTCAATTGGTTCTCGGCTTCCTTTTCTCTCCTTTTACTTTCCTTTTTTTTTTTTTTTTTTTTTTTAAAAAGGATACAGGTCATGTTTACTCACTCATAAGAAATATTTGGGTATATGCATCGCTTTTCTTTTAAGGATCTTGATAATAGTAAGCCCACCCAGTCGCACCACACGACTGGAACCAACTGGGACCATGGGGTGAGCATGTAGGCCCAGTGCTAAGTATGGGCTGTGCTGAATAAGTGATAAGGATTGAGGCTGATTTGTTAGCCTAATCATCACATTAGGTTGCAGATTGAATAAGAGTTGTCAATATGATTTCTTTCTAAAAATAAGTTATAATCCTTCTATGATTGGATGATCCTCTAAATTTTATTTCTTTCCATGCAAGCTGGAAAATCTATAAGAAACTCAGAGAAATTATTCCCAATTTGTTCTTGCACAAGGAGGCCGAACTTGGACAGCCTATCTTCTTCTTCTTTGTTTGTGTTTTTATCAATTGGTATTAGAGCTCCCTTCCTAGCATGACAAGCATGACGAACAATACCAGAACCCAAGTGCTATCTAGGAAGGTTGACAGGCTCAATGAAGAAGTTAGACTGCGTGCTGGATCATTACAGGATATCAAGGTGACATTGGCAGCCATGGACGTGACCACATACTCACGGCAGAGGAATCTAGCAACGGCAATGGCCCAAATCACAAGGGACAGCTTCAACCTTGCATCGCGAGATTGAACTTTCCAAAGTTTTCACGTGGGGAACCAACCTCGTGGATATACAGGGAAAATCAATTCTTTCAATATCGAAAGACTACAGAAGATCGAAATGTCTTATCCCTCTTTTCATTTGGATGGAATTTAGATGGGGAAGCAGTGCAATAGTTCAAATGGTATGAAAAAACTAATCTAGGAGCTGGAATGGCTTTATATAGGCATTTCCAGTAAAAAAAAAAAAAAAAGGGAATTCGCTTCCAAAGATCCTTCCATTTTAGTAAGCACAATTGTTTGTATTGACCCAATTCTTAATAATCATCATACATTTTTATTTAGTGGATATATACCCATTCTTATTAAACATCAACACCCTTTGATGTTCACAATAATATATATTCTCAATATGACCTCGACATTATTGTGTTGGCTAAATGCATTCTAATGTTCTCTTCTTTCCATTTCTGATCCAACACAAGGAATCCAATTACATTTTACCCACCTATATATACTACACAAGTCCCCAGTCAACCTTACAAAAAAAGAAAAAAAAAATCCCCAACAAACAGGTCAATAATGACTGGGTTTGAACCCTGGCCGTCTATGTGGAAAGAGAAGATGCCTTGCAACTAATTCATCAGCAGTTTGGTTATAACAATCTCTGTAGAATTGAAATTTCTTCATATCGATCCACCGTTCGACAATCGATTATTCTTCTTATCATCTCATTTTCTATTTTAATAAAATAGTTTTTTTTTCCAATTGCATATTGCCTATTGTATTTATTATTATGACAAAACACCAAATTTGAGTCATTTACCTCAAAGAAGGAAAAAGTGGAGAAAAGGATTCTTCCCATAAAAATGACCACTAGAGATTTATCTGATTTTGTTAAGTATGCTTTAATCATTTCGCTAATACAGTCAAGATGAACTATGGATGATCTGAAGCTGTTCAAGTAAAACCACTATAACCGATCACACTATGAAAGTTAAATCAGTTCTCTATTGTACATATCAAATGTTATGGTACCCCAAAACAATTAATTTCAGTAATAGCCTTAAAAAAAATGAATATTCATTTTCATTAATAAATTACATATTTTGAAGCATCATCATGTGATTGTGTTACATATTAGCCAATAGAAAGGTTGTAAGTATCAGCTAACCTTCAATTTAACCATGCGTGCAATGAATTGGAGGAAAGAATCATGGGTGCCAGTGGACACTTCACCAATTGCTTTACGAGACAGTTGCATCCTACAAAGGTTTAGTAAAGAAAATAAGTAAAGAGAGCAGGCGAGGAGAACCAAACGCAAAAAGACAAAACAAGGGAAAGAATTTCATGCAAATAGTGTTACTAGCCAGTAGCCACATTAAACGAGAGAGAGAGAGAGAGAGAGAGAGAGAGATGCAGATTTTTCATTGATCTTGTGTGGTTCACTGGTTCAGCAAGTGTTAGTAGTCAAAAGGCTAAGTCACAAGCAACCACACAAATATCCTTAAAAATATAGTTATCTTGAAGTGAGAGCATGCAGTGCTTAGGTTAAACCCTACCAATTCATTTGAATTGGAGTGTGCCAAACCGTTAGATTGATCATGCATAAAATACGATTTATTCATCATAGTTAGTCATGTATTTTAGATGTGATGAATCCAATTAAGTGACTTTTTTTTTTATGAAAGGATCATCTTCCCAGACATCAAAAAACTAATAAACACCCTTATCCTTAAAATCCCAGAAAGGCAATACTTGATCAAAACGTGAAGATAAAAAAGTACTCTCTTTCCCTTCTCTTTACTACTAAAAAAACCTACAGCTTCTTGATAAGCAGGAACATCAAGATTTCCATCCAAGAATTTCCTAATGAAGAGAAAAATAAAAATCCCCTAAAAAATAAAAATCAGCATCAACATAACCAAAAGTGAATCCAAAGAGAGGCTACTAACCAGACCAAGGGCTTTTGCAGCAATTCTTTGACTCTCAGCACTAGATACTTGCTCAAGTAACTTGAATAGATGTTCTCTTTGCTCTAGTTTTAGATGATTTCCAAGCCCTTGTGCCACCATCTCCATTTCAGGCTACAGACAAAATCAATTAAAATATAAAATGGAATTAAGAAATGGAAACATCATTTAGCAACTATCAATTAGTACAAGCATGTTGGTCAAAAACTTAATCAAATTAGCTACATTTTAAAGTTTCGGCTACATATTTAAGAAGAATTATTTCATTTTACGTACTACTAATAAAATTCTAGAAGGACCCGAAAGCCAAGTATGCATAAATGAGCAATAGCAAACAGAGAACTTAAAGCACATGCTTGATCCAAGGCAAATGCCTCAGGCCCTCAACTATGCCCCATACAAAGGATATCCCAAACGCAAGTTATGCCTCGGTTTAATCATCTTTATGGGACCACTTCATCCCAACATGAGCCAAAGGCATAAACCCCAAACGCTTTTAAAAACACTACTACTGCAAGTTGGCTTTAAACAAGGCTTCTAAGTGATTAGCCATGAAAGATATCAAATATTTAATATTTATACAAAATCCTTTTAGGGTTTGGATCGAAAGTGTAAAAGCACGGAAAAGATGTTTCCAAGATATTCCCACAAAGTAGAACGAATCTCAATTCATAAACGAAATTTCTATTAATCTCCAAAACTAATTCTAATGTCTACAATGCTGATATATAAGAAAACAAAACCTAGAATCCAAGAATCCATATGAAACTACGAAACAAATCGACGACTCCTGATGAAATAGGAAGGCTACTCACATTTACAACTTATCAAAGAAATAAAAATAAGAAACAAAATCCTAGACTTCTACGGGTTCAACATTGATGCGGTGGGGTACCAGGTGTGTAGCAGGCCAGGCTTTCACATGGATAATTTTTTTGAAATGGAAATTTTTTTTCCAATGGCTTACGCCTGAATAATTGGCCCCACGCCAAACTCCACATCGTGGGCGAGGAAGAAAAGAGAACTTAAACCCCAAAAATCCCTCAAATTTTTTTCATTAATAGTTGTCTACCCAAGCCAAGAGGCTTCACAACACTTATATAGGAAAATAATAAAACCTAAAACTAATCCGAACAATCCAAACACATTAATGACCAAGATTAAAAATTAAACATAAACCGTTAAAATAACATAAAATAAAACTCTACTGAGCTAAAACATGAAAATAAATGGGATGGGCCCAAAGAGCCTGGTCGAGGTATAGATGGGTTGGGCCCATTGGCAGGTTGACCGATGGAGACCACGAGTCTGTCCTGGATCAACTCTCCCCTTCTTGGAGAGAACACTACCCCGAGTTCCGTAGATGTCCTCCAGGATCGAAAGTCCAATGAACGAATCCTCGATGTTCTTCTTGATCTACATATTCTCCACATGATTTAGAAGATTCACTCGATTTATTATTCCAGCGAGTTTAGGCTCTTTTGATGTCCATATTTGGATCGAATGTGCACTTGAATAAGTTGATGCTTCAAGTCTTAAATTTGGTCCATCTGCAAATGATCTTTTATTTTCAATGGCCAATCTCTGAAAAAGAAATCGATATGTGGAACCTCAACAATTTGATCATCTTATGCAACTTCTTCACCCATAGCATTTTCTTCTGATAACTCAATTGACTCTTCTGGAAGTGGGGTTTTTTATGATACCAATCAGATGATCAAACTCCTTGTTAACAATGTTCAACTCTTCAATTTTTTCTGCTGATTCTGTTGCTTGCATCTGTTGTTCAACACCGTCCAAATAAGGCAATTCGGATTCTTTGTCCTCAAATTCTGCTACTTGCACTTGTTGGACAACACTGTCAAAAAAAGGAGACTCAGTTTCTTTTTCTTCCAATTCATCTGAAGTAGAACCCTCTTGGGAGTTTTGTTTGTTACTTCATCTTAATTTATTGTGGAATCAGTTGTTTCTTGCATTTGTTCATCAAAATATCAGCCCTAACATTTTCCACATTGGGTTCCACAACATTGGATTTCATTGTTTCCGAAGACTTTCCTACTTCCAACATAGCTTTTCAGAGGCGATAGCGCTTTAATCGAAAGCTCAACACATATCGCTTCCCAATATGCTTCATGCATATCTTTGCAGTCTTTCATATTCTTCAATATGCTTTGTCTCAAACCTTTTGAAGCAGCCTGGATCCACCAGCGGTGATGACAAGCCCTACGAGAGAGTTTGTCGAATCCTAAACAGATTACAGTGAGGACCAACTCCGCAAAAGGGACTTAGCCGAATTCCTATCGGAACTCAATAACATTCTTTCATTGAAGATAGAGAAAACCAAGCAAACCAACCAATCTTTATTATTGAATAATGATGAACTTCTCTCCTAATGGAGGGATTACATATTTATAGGAAGGGTTGGACATCCCCTTTCCTAATAAGACTTTGCTTTCCTAAACAATAAAGGAAACTAAACTTGGTCATAATCCAAATAAATAAAACTTCTAATTTTAATGACTTCTAAATAAATAACAACTCTCTAAATAAGACTCTTAACTAATTAAAACTCTAACTAAATGAATGATCTATTGGGCTTGTGGACTGGGCCCAATTAGTTGGCAGACCTTGGGTCTGGCCTGCATCAGTTTCCCCCTGCTTTGGAGAGAACTCGACCTCGAGTTCTGTAAATGTCCACCTGGGTCAAAAATCAAGCGTACAAACTTTCGAAGCTCTTGATCTTTATATGCGTCAAAAAGCTTGGGAACTCGACATGATTTCTTCCTCCAATTAGAAGCAGATTGGAGGTATTGCTTCTTTTGATGTTTGCATTTTTCTTGAATCTGTGATCGAACCATTAGATGTTTCAATTGTTGCATGTGTACCAACAGATCTTGATCTTTGAATATCCATCGTTCATTCCCAAAGATGAAGTCATTGTGGGGGATATCAACAATTTGTTCTGCTATTGATGTCTCCTGAACAACTAGTAGATCCACTGAATGATTAGGCTTGTTGCTCATTAGATCTATGTCTTCAACATGCGCTTTACCTTCTTCATTTGCTTCTTGCCTCTTTTGATCAGCACTATC
This sequence comes from Cinnamomum chago, assembly GCA_038049695.1. Lineage (NCBI taxonomy): Eukaryota > Viridiplantae > Streptophyta > Magnoliopsida > Laurales > Lauraceae > Cinnamomum > Cinnamomum chago. Next base: position 18,167,823 of record CP142462.1, on the reverse strand, counting down.
CATAGCAATGATTGTAGTCCTTGTGTTTTCTGGCTCTTCTGACATATGCTCCATAGCAAAAGTGTTGCACGGTATTTCATTTGACAGTGTCTTGACATCATCAGTTTCTTGATCTTGTTGTTCAATGTCATCCTTGATGTCTTTGATTATAGTTTGTAGCTCTTGTGGCACAAGCACGACATCTGTTTCTTCCTTCTGCTCACTCTTCGATTCTTCAATTGGAGGTGAAGATGTAGATGGAGAAGGTGTTTGTGATGGCAATGGAATGAGCTCGATCTGTTGTCCTTTCCAAAGAAAAGAATGTATGTTATTCTCTTCGTCGGTATGTACATTCATATCCAAAAGCCATGGTCTTCCAAGAAGAATATGAGTAACATTCATATTGATAACATCACACCAAATATTATCTGCATAATTGCCAATCTTGAAAGATACCAAACATCGATGAGTTACTGGAATGATTACATCATTGGCCCATGTAACTCTATATGGCTTCAGGAGCTTCTCGATTGGCCAATGAAGCTTGTCAATCACTTCTTGCGCAACGAAGTTTATCGCGCTGCTGCGATCAATAACCAGATTAGCTAGCTTGCCTTCACACCTGACACGCGTTTGGAATTTTGTATGTTGTTTCCATTCTTCTTCTTCCGTCTTATTCGTGGTGAGAAGTCGATGTATGACAAGCTTGGGATTATCTTCTCCTGAAAAATGTGTTTCAACAACATGAGCTCTTCTTCTTTCTAGGGACCTTGTTTCTTGAGATTTATATTGTTGCATGTGAGATTGTCGAAGCATGTGCTCAACACGGATAGCTTCTTTATATGCTTCTTGAACAGTTTGACAAAACTTCATTTTCTCCTCTAGATCAGAGTTTAACCCTCTCATAAAACAAGTGACATCATACAACGCACTTTCATTCAACGCACATAGATGTTGCAGTTTTCGAAATCGGCGAGTATATTCATCAACTGACAACTCCTTTTGCTTCAAATTGAGGAATTCATGAAAGTAAAACTTGTTCTAAAAATACCAATTGCCATATTTGTATTGATATAAATAACTTTGAACTTCATCTTAAGGTCCAATGTTTCTCATCTTGATTTTGGATGCAAAATGAACATAAAATTTTAATGCTCTTCCAAATTAAAATCTGACTAACCAGATGTGTAGATCCTATTGATCGGAGCTTGCAGGTGAAGATGGATCATTAATCAGATTACAAATGATCAAGATATCACTCTTTGAAGATCAATGACTGAAATTGAAGCTGCTGATGTAAGACTTTGGCAGTAATTTGGCTGGGCTAAGGCTGCAAATTTCTGCAAATTTTTTTTTTTTTTTCATTTTAGATAGTAGGTGGGCTGGGCCGGTGCGGACTCAGGTTAGGCCTGGACTGCAGGTCAGGCCCAACTCAATATGTTGCTAAGTGATAGCACGTGGGAGATGAAAGAGGCCTCTGCTTTGGAATCGGTGCAGGATGGAATTAAAAAAACAAGAGCAAAGCTCACTGTTTGGACTTCAAAGGAAGCTCTGGCGATGGAGCTGAGATGGCTGCAGTGCGAAGATTCTGGCTGTTGTGCGACGATGGAGCTGCTGGCGAGGTTCGACGTGCAGTGGATGTCTTTCGTCAGGTGCCAGGTACTCTGCTTCTTCTCCTCTCTTCTTATTTTTTTCTCTTTTCTTCTCTTGGATACTTCTCCTCTCTTTCATTTTTTTTTTTTTTTTAATCTTCTGCTGCCTTTTCTTTCTTTATTCTGCTGCCTTCTTTCCCGTCATTTTTTTTTCTCTCTCCTCTCTCTCTCTCTCTCTCTCTCTCTCTCTCTTTTTAAAGGGTTTGGGTGAGAGTCGGGGTCGATGGAATGGACTGGGAATGGCTCGGATGGGGAGCAGTGGCTACCGATGGGGAAGTTGGGGTTCAGAATGGTTCAGTGAAGGGGTTTAGGGTACTGGGAGGTGGGAGGTGGGAATGTTGGATTTAGGGTGTTTGAGGAAGGATTTCGGTGGACTGATTGGGGCTAGAGAGGGGACTGGTTTGGGCTGGGATTCCGTTTGTGAGTGGCTGCAGTGGGGATTGGATTAGGGGTATTAGGGATAGAAGGTTGGATGGGCAGGCAGTGGGCATCAACTGGGTGTGGAGAGGTTTAGGTTTCAGCAGATGATGAAGGGCTAGATTAGGGTTCGGTGATTTGGGATTTTGGGGGAAATTGGTTTTGTTGTGATGGGGAGGATGGGTTGGATTTAGGGATTCGGAAGTTGGGAGCATTGGGTGTCGTGGTTGAAGTTGGCTAGGGCTAATGTCTTAATGGGTTAGGCTGGCTTGGGTTTTGGAATAGAGGGTTTTTTTTTTTGGAAAGTGGATTTATGGGAATTTCGGATTATGGGAATTAGGGTTTGGATGTGGGGGGGTTTGGTTGTGGAGTGGGTTCAGATGTTTGGCAGGGATGTTGCTGTTCTGATGTTGGCTGGGAGGGAAACGTGACAGTGGGGTTGGATGGTGGGTTTCGGTGGGCTGTAGTTGGGAATAGGGATGGTGGGTTCGGTGGGCTGTATGATGATGATGATGATGATGAATGGAGGTAATAAGAGAAAATCCGGGAAGGACAGTTGTCTCCTCGGCGATCGCTTCGGCTCTGATACCAATTGAAGCAGCCTGGATCCGCCAGCGGTGATGACAAGCCCTACGAGAGAGTTTGCCGAATCCTAAACGGATTACAGTGAGGACCAACTCCGCAAAAGGGACTTAGCCGAATTCCTATCGGTACTCAATAACATTCTTCCATTGAAGATAGAGAAAACCAAGCAAACCAACCAATCTTTATTATTGAAAAATGATGAACTTCTCTCCTAATGGAGGGATTACATATTTATAGGAAGGGTTGGACATCCCCTTTCCTAATAGGACTTTGCTTTGCTAAACAATAAAGGAAACTAAACTTGGTCATAAATCCAAATAAATAAAACTCCTAATTTTAATGACTTCTAAATAAATAACAACTCTCTAAATAAGACTCTTAACTAATTAAAACTCTAACTAAATGAATGATCTATTGGGCTTGTGGACTGGGCCCAATTAGTTGGCAGACCTTGGGTCTGGCCTGCATCACCTTTGAGAAAGTGATTGAAATCAAGTATTTGCCCATTTTACATAAATAATGCAGACTTTCAAATTCGCTTGCATATTCATCCACGGACAATTTTACTTGTTTCAAATTAAGATACTGCTCAAAGTAAGCTTTGTTGTCACGATACTATTTTCCATAGATAAGTGTGTATTTCTTTCTTTGAATTGTCTTGTCAATTTCAGAGAGGTTCAGTTCTATATTTGCAGACAATCCCATACTGACTTGGATGAGAAAGGAATGTAAAATTTAATGCATTTCAAAATTAAAGCAACCTAACCTGATGTGAAGATCTGGATTCCAATCGTGTGCAGGTGAAGGCAGATCGTTGATCATACCTCTGGTGATCAAAATATCACTACTTGAAAATCAATAGATGATATCGATTATTTGGGCCAAGTGTTGGATCAAGCGTGTCTCGGCTTTGACTGACTTGGCTCGGTCTCAAACCACCTCCCCCCGTCCCCATTCTTTTCCATTACTGTATTGAACTTGACCAGAACTCAGGTCCACTAGTAATCTGGCCCAATAGAAATTTGGCCCAAAACTTGCCACAGGACTCATGAAGGCCCTCTTCGCTTTGCTTCGGTTTCAACGCTGGAAGAGAGAAAAAAGTGGTTTGAAACCCTGTTGTCTCTACTGATTCTCACTGCAATTCACCTAAGACAAAGGGAAAGCGAGAATGAGAGTTGTTCCTCGTTTCTCGTTGCTTGCTGAAGATGGAGAAAGGTGGCTTTGGCTACAACCAAAGATGATGGCATGGAAGTTCGGCGAGAAAGCTCAGTGATGGTGCTGGTGCTGGTGTGTACTGACGTTCGGTGCTGTGTCAAGATGGTTACAGCATTGGACGTGGCGATGACGACAACGACGCTTGGCAAGGTGATGAAGATGACGATAGCGATGCTCAGCGTCGCTGATGGCAGCTTTTGTTAGTACGGCTCAAGATGCCTAAACTGATGTTGGCCTGTGGGAGAAGATGAAACGACGCAGGGATGATGATGTGACCCCTGATCTCTGATGCCAGGTACGTACTTTTTTTTCTTTTCTCCTTTCTTCTCTGATTCATCCTCTCTCCCCCCCCCCCCCCCCCCCCCCCCTTCGTTTTGGGATTTTGGGAAAGGATGAGGTCTCGATCGGGTTGGGGATTTGATGTCTTCAATTCGGCTGATGTATGGTAGGATTGATGATATCGATCAAGTCTATTTGGGAGGGGTTGGTGGCCACAAAGATGTGGTGATTTGGGAGGCTCAACAAGTGGGATATGGGTTTTGGGGCTCTCAGCTAAGTGGAAGATGATTGTGGGCTGGGCCCAAGAGCCTGGTCAAGGTAGATGGGTTTTGCCCATTGTCGGGTCGACCCATGGGGACCACGGGTTTGTCCTGCATCAAACATGCACACCACGGGTCTGGTTGTGTTGGCCCATATGCTTTGCATCATTCACCCTAGGTTGCAAAAGGGTTCGACATCTACCTCAAGTTCTATTTGCATTGTTGCAGTAAACATACCACACGAAGTGATTCCTTTGCAACACCCGGCCTCGGTCCTTTCTTTGGCGGTTTCGGTTTCGCTGGACATAGTGTAACAACTTATCCATCTTTAAAAAATGTTTATGTATTATCTCTCATTTGATGGATTTCTTTCTTGTCATACATCCACTGCCATCCAAGTAAAACATCCTCAACATCCATTGGCATTACATTGTACACCACATTATCCTTCTAGTCATCACCGGTGGTAAAGGCAACTCGACACCTATGTTGAACTTGTACTTCATCACCTATCTTCAGCCATCGAACAAAATTGGCCACGGATGTTCCTACACCCTTAGCTGCAGACAACTCACCAAAGCTTGTGACACAATATCGCTTAAGCTTCCACTTATGAAGCATGGATAAGCAAAAAGGAGGCCCGAATCCGTATCCTAGCGTATCGGACACGGATACGCCATGGATACATCCCGGATATGCAGCGTATCGGACACGGATACACCATGGATACATCCGGGATACGCCAAAAGCGTATCTGATTTTTTTTAATGTCCGACACGTGCGGGACACATTCGGGACTTGTTTGAAGTGAAAAATAAAAAAATAAGGAGGAGGGGGGGTGGGGAGCGAAACAGAGAAGAAAACATGGGAGAGGAGAAGAGAAGGAAAAAAAAAAGAAGGGAAAGAAAGAAGAGCAGGAACCTGCTGTGCCGCTGCCTGCCACTGTGTTGTGCCGTCTCCTCCACGTAGCCTGCTGTGCCGCTGCAGCCTCGCCATCTCCCCTTCACCTCCATCGCCCAGACCCAAAGAAGGAAAAAAAAAAAAAGAAAAAAAAAAAAGAAACAGAGACAAGTGAAAAGAAACATAAGAAAAAAAAAATAGCATACCTGCACCGACATCGCCACAGCCGACCACCATCTCCATCGGCCACAAAGATGTCGTCGCCTCCACCACCATCGCCTACCCTCTCCTCATCTCCTCGTCATGCGTGGGTATGTTCTCTTGCTAACTCAGGTCTCTTTATGATATTATGATGGTTAGCAGAGATATAGTCAAGTTTGTCACGTGGGTACCACTTCAATTTCAAGTGAGGCAAGCATCAAGTTGTAGAAGATAACAAGGCCCATTACAGCCAAGGCCCAGGCCCATTACAGCATCCCACTCACGTGGGTTGACTGTGTCAAGATTGTGTATATTTTGTACTCCTGATTTCTTGCTGATTGTATTCCTTGTATAGATTAGGATTGATTCTTTCTATTCTTTATAGATTCTAATTTGTACACTTGACATAATTAGTGCCTTGATTAAGGCCTAACATGATTATAAATAGAACACTGGATCATCCAAGGATGCATCACGGTTTCTCCAAATCTCTTTCTTCTCATTCTCCTCAATCTAACATGGTATCAGAGACATAATCTCTTGGAGACATCACCTACAGCAATACAGATCATATATCTGTATCATTCAGAAGCAAAACGTGGGTGAAAACTCACAGTTTTCTCAACGTGATCATAGTGGCCCACCTGCGATCATCACAAAATCCACAAGTCTCCCTCCTGCCTTGGTCGCCCATCTCCTCTTATCCTTTTGGAGATTTTTCCAGAATTTTTCAGAGATCAGAGGTAGGTCGTTTGATCAATCTTGTGATTATTTAACTTTCTGGAATAGTTTTCATCACAGCCGCACAAAATCCTTGATTCTGACTGGATTTTGATGCGACCTTCACTGCTGGAAAGGGATTTTCATCCTGGATTCTAGCCTCTCATCTGATTATCCATCAGATCCATCTGTGGGTCCCACGAAGGGATCCAGACACTCAAATCCAGTTCGTCTGGACTATTTTTGGGTTGATTTTTTGTTGGAAATTGCACCTGTGTGTGCTGTGTATGACTGGAAGCATCATCCACTACTATTGAAGTGCTGTCTTGGATTTGGGGGTTGTTTGAACTCCTTACTACTATTGACCTGCTACTGGTTGCCTTCTTCTTCAAATAAGCTACTGTCTTTGTTCTTGTCTACACTGTGCCATGGAAAAATATGATGTTATCCCGATCAAATTTAACGGGCAGAATTATATGTCCTGGTCTTTCCATTTAAAGAACTTTGTTGAAGGACAAGGACTTTTTGGTTATCTTGATGGGTCGATCACTAAACCAAAACCTACAAGTACCACTGATTCCAAAAACGTAGCCACTTGGTCCAAAGAAAATGCTAAAGTGATCACATGGATCCTTAACTCCATTGATCCATCTCTTGCTGTGGCTCTTCAAGCCTACACCACTGCTGCTGATATGTGGGCTCATCTCAAGAAAGTCTATCATCAAACAAATAAGGCCCGGAAATTTCACTTGGACAGTGAAATTGCAAAGTATAATCAAGGAGATAAATCTGTGCAGGAATACTTTAATGGTTTCCTCACCTTATGGACTGAAAGAGATTCCATGTTGATACAAACAGTCCCTCCCGGATTTCTATCTGAAGCTCTCAAGTTGCAAGAAGAAACTCATATTAGCCAGTTTCTTATGAATCTACGACCCGAATTTGAATCTGTAAGGTCAGCTCTCATGAATAGAGAAAATTCTGCTAATCTTGATACCTGCTTTCAAGAGGTCCTTCGCGAAGAACTCCGTCTCACCTCCCAGCGTACTATTCTGGAAGAACCAGAAGCTTTCCTTGCACCTCTTCCCGCTGACTCGGCTCTTCTGGCAACCCCAACTCCGAAGCAGACTCAATGTTACGAATGCAAAGCTTCGGACATATTGCCAAAAATTGCCGCAAGAAATTGGTGTGTAGATATTGCAAACGGACTGGTCACCTTATTGAGGACTGTCGCAGCCTACAGCGACGGAATGAGACACAGCCTAAGAAGCCTCCCTCTAATATGCCCCGACAGAACATTCCTGCAGCATTTCAGGCTCAAGCACCCTTATCTGATACAGGTAGCACGTCATCCGGGGCTATGTCCATGACTCCAGCCCAGATTCAAGAGCTGATCCAAAACACAGTTACTTCTGCTTATGCGTCTATGGGCTTTTCTGGTGGTCGGTATCAAACTCATTCCTCTATAGCTTTTCCTGCATTCCATTCTAGTGCCTCTCTTTCTTCTCCTATCACCTCATCCACATGGTTCTTAGATTCAGGAGCTTCCAATCACATGACATCTGTAGAACATAGCATTACAGATTTCCACCCTTATGTTGGAAAAGAGAAAATCACCACAGCTAATGGTGATCAACTACTCATTTCTGGAGTTGGTACGATTACCTTAGCTAGTGTCTCTGGCCAATCCATCACCCTTCCCAATGTTTACTTTGTTCCAAAATTATCAGCCAATTTACTTTCTGTAGGACAACTTATTGATGATGGCTATCTTGTTCACTTCTCTTCTTCTGGTTGTGTTATACAGGGGCGACAAACTGGGAAGGTGATCGCAACGGGGAGTAAACATGGACGCCTGTTCTTGCTGGACATTGGACATCATTCTTTCATTGCTTCCTCTTCTTCTCAAACTTTCAATAAATTGTGGATTGTTTGGCATAACCGTCTTGGTCATGTAAACAATGCCCATTTGCTTTCATTATTTAAGATTGGTTGTTTGGATTCTAAAATTGATAATAAAATAATGTCTTCTTTTTCTCAATCAAAGTGTGAAACTTGTTGCTTAAGTAAGAGTCACATTTTGCCTTTTCCTGTTCATAATTCTCGTGCATTAGCATCCTTTGACATTATTCATTCTGATGTTTGGGGTATTGCTCCTACCTTGAGTAGGACGGGTTTTCAGTACTATGTGACCTTTATAGATGACCATTCTCGATACACGTGGATTTACTTTATGCGCTTGAAATCTGAAGTCTTCTCTATTTTTCAAAAATTTTATAACATGGTCCAAACCCAATTTCAGAGAGCTATCAAGATTCTTCGATCAGATTCTGGTGGAGAATATATGTCTCATGAATTCTCTGCTTTTCTTTCTGATAAAGGCATTCTCCATCAAAAATCTTGTCCACATACCCCTCAGCAAAATGGAATTGCAGAAAGGAAGAACCGACATATCCTTGGCACTGTTCGTACTCTTTTAATTGCATCCTTAGTCCCTCCCAAATTTTGGTGTGATGCTGCTCAAACTGCTGTGTATCTTATTAACCGTCTTCCCAGCACTGTTCTAGGAAAGACTACTCCTTACGGAGTTCTTTTTGGTAGTACCCCTTCATACTCTCACTTACGTGTTTTTGGTTGCTTGTGCTTTGTTCACCTTCCTCCTAATGAGCGCTCTAAGTTATCCCCACAGGCGGCCAAGTGCGTTTTTCTTGGCTACAGTAATGAGCACAAAGGTTTTATGTGTTATGATCAGTTCGAGAAACGCATGCGTATATCTCGCAATGTGATCTTCTTGGAACAGATTCCTTTCTTTTCTTTACACTTAGATCATCATCCTATTGCTGTGTCCTATTTACCACATTTTCAGGAATCGGCTTCTTCATCCTCTGTTCCCAAAGTCTATGTCCGGCGCAACACGGTTCCTCCTGTGGTGACTCCCTCTCCTGATCCCCCCCCCCCCAGTGACGTCTTCTGAACCGGCAGGTAATAATGCTCCTCTTGACAATACCATCTCTCTGCGACGCTCTAGTCGTCCATCTGTTGCCCCTGACCGTTATGGATTTCCTGCTCTCTTTTCATCTTTAGATAGTGCTCCTATCCCCACCTCATATTCACAGGCCTCCAAAATAGCTTACTGGCAGGATGCTATGAATGAGGAATTGCTTGCTCTTGAAGCAAACCAAACATGGGACTTGGTACCGACTCCTGCTCAAGCCTCTGTGATTGGCAGCAAATGGATCTACTCTGTAAAAGTTAACTCGGATGGGAGTCTTGACCGCTACAAAGCCAGATTGGTTGCGCAGGGTTACAAGCAGGAGTATGGCATTGACTATGAAGAGACATTTGCACCAGTGGCCAAAATGACCACTGTTCGTACTCTTCTTTGTGTTGCTGCAGCCCGCGACTGGCCTCTATGGCAAATGGATGTCAAAAATGCCTTTCTTCATGGTGAGTTGAAAGAGACGGTCTACTTAAAACCCCCTCCGGGATATGCTTGTCCCCCTCAGCATGTTTGCAAATTGCGGAAATCTCTTTATGGCCTCAAGCAGGCTCCCAAAGCTTGGTTTGATAAATTCCGAGCTGCAATCCTTCAAGCCGGCTTTCGTCAGAGTCATTCTGATAGCTCCCTATTTCTTCGATGGACACCAAAGGGCTACACATTCCTTTTGGTCTATGTTGATGATATGATCATCAGTGGAAATGATACTACTGGCATTACAGATCTCAAACATCATCTCACTCGCCACTTCCGGATGAAGGATCTTGGTCCTCTCACCTACTTTCTGGGGCTTGAGTTTTTACGTAACAAATCAGGCATTAGGGTTCATCAGCGTAAATATGCTACCGATTTGATCACTTCGGCAAGACTTGGCGCTGCTCACTCGGTTGATACGCCTATGGAACTTAACAGCAAACTTAGTATGGATGATGGTCCTCCTCTGGAAGATCCCTCTGTGTTCCGGCGGATAGTTGGGAGTTTGCTCTACTTAACTATGACTCGGCCTGATATTTCTCATGCAGTTCATACGGTTAGCCAGTTTATGAGCAATCCTCACAAACCCCACCTTGCTGCTGCTTTGCGCATACTCCGATATGTTAAAGGCACTCTTCACCATGGTCTCTTCTACCCTTCTGGCTCTTCTTTGCGCCTCTCGGCTTATGCGGATGCCGACTGGGCTGGTTGCCCTGATTCTCGGAGATCCACCACTGGCTGGTGTATGTTTCTTAGGGATTCTCTGGTTTCGTGGAAGTGCAAGAAGCAAACTACAGTTTCCAAGTCTTCTGCGGAGGCTGAATATCGCGCGATGTCGTCTGCTAGTGCTGAAATCATCTGGCTACGCCATCTTCTCTGTGAATTCGGTGTCCATGTTGGTAGTTCTACACCTCTTCATGGGGACAATACCAGTGCTACTAGAATTGCTAACAATCCAGTCTTTCATGAAAGAACAAAGCACATCGAGATTGATTGTCACTTCATCCGCCAACATGTTGTTACTGAAAAGATCACTCTGCCTCACGTCTCTACTCTTAACCAATTGGCAGATATATTCACAAAAGCCCTCCCCAGAACACGTCATCAGGATCTTACTAGCAAATTGATGTTTTCTGTCCTACCACATCAATTTGAGGGGGAGTGTAGAAGATAACAAGGCCCATTACAGCCAAGGCCCAGGCCCATTACAGCATCCCACTCACGTGGGTTGACTGTGTCAAGATTGTGTATATTTTGTACTCCTGATTTCTTGCTGATTGTATTCCTTGTATAGATTAGGATTGATTCTTTCTATTCTTTATAGATTCTAATTTGTACACTTGACATAATTAGTGCCTTGATTAAGGCCTAACATGATTATAAATAGAACACTGGATCATCCAAGGATGCATCACGGTTTCTCCAAATCTCTTTCTTCTCATTCTCCTCAATCTAACACAAGTGTCCCCCTCCCACTCTTATTTCAAAGTGAGGCAAGGCCCATGTGTCCCCCCACTCCAATTTCAAGTGAGGCAAGGCCCATCTTGTGGGCTTGAGATGAGTCAAGCTCAGCCCAGATACAATTAAAAAAAAAAAGCAGCAAAATAAAAAAAATATTACTCTCTAAAAGAGTTCATTCTTTACTAAGGCCCTGTTGGTTAGAACATATCTGAAAATTCTTGTGCTGTGACAGTAACCAAATTCTTCAAAGGCTGTCAAAGGCTGTCCCCATTCACAAATGAATAGATATATAATGTATTATATATGCGTGTGTGTGTATATGAAAGTGTATATTTTATGGCTATTTTGATTGAAATAATGTTAGATTTTTATTAGTCATATAAAAATTATTATAAATTTTTTTTTTAAACATACCCCCGACGTATCTTATCCTACTTCTTTGAGAATTGGCGTATTTGCGTATCCGTATCGTATCATATCCGTGTCCCATATCCATGTCCGTGCTTCATAGGCTTCCACCATACAATCATGTCCATTCACACATCGTGTCAAATGAAATACGTGATTCCATAACCATCTCTTTTCAACAATTGATATAGGCTCCTCTAGCACCACCTTTTGAATCATCAAAGCTTGGGCTTCGGCCTGTTTGTATGCAAAAGACTAAGAGTGAAGGAGGGTTGGAATAAGTTTCAACGGTTGGATTCTTTACCCCATGAGGTGTTTGTTTGCATTGGCTCAGCTTGCAGTTATTCCAACCCAACTTTTTCTCTCCCATAGTAACTCGGAGATACGGTAATAAAGTGGGGTGGAGTAACTCATTCTCCATTCTCTTTATCCAACCAAATGCAAATTTAAATCCCTTTACTTTACACCAACCATCCAAACACATAAAAAGTAATTCATCTACTCATTTATTTCAACTCACTCCTCTTAAACTGTATCCTAATGTGACATCCTACTACTCGTCTATTCCTCTCCTAATGCAAACAAACATGCCCTTAAGAGATCAAACTGCTCTACATTTTCTTCTTCGCTTGTATTTATGGTCAGCTGCTCCTTAGAGTCTGGGACATCACACTCCTCGTCTTCTTGCTCTTTTGTCACATGCACCACAATTTTCGGCAGTTGCTTTGGAAATTGAAATGATAAATGACTCCCTTTTCGACATATATAACACACCGACAAATTACTCTTGTCCTTGCTCAGCTCATTATTAGATTTAGAACTTGATCTTGTATCTTCGCTTCATTTTATGTGAGTACCTTTAGGTGGCGAGATGATTGGCCAATCCTTTTAAGTGATGCAAACTTTTAATCTTGATAGTTGGCTATCTCTTCTACTATTACTGCATGCTACACCATCTCATGTACTGTCTCAGTTTTGAGAAGTCAAGATGTCATATGTCCAATTTAAGGCCATGATAATACTTGTGAGCTGCTACCTATTCTGGCTCGTCCAAGTCACGCCTTATTTGGACTAAAAAGAATTCTTCCTAAGACTCAACCACTGATTTGTTGCCCTATTTAAATCTTTAAGTGTGGAGAAGAAATCAGTAAATTGACCAAAATGATTATTTTTTTTTTCACAAGATTCAACAATCAACATTCATGTCCATTTTTTTCACTTGATCCATATTCTAGCATTGCCATCATTGTTGCAATTTTGTGCACCAAATAGCTGTATACCCACGAAATATGGTAGCCACTATTGTAGCATTGTCAGTCTGTCATAGGTTTGTGAGCAAAAAAATTCTCCATGCACATAACCAATCCATGAATGTTTTTTTGTTGCATCTTATTGTCGTACTAAAGAATAACAATTTTGATAACCAAATCCATATCATTGTTGCAATTTCGTGCACCAAATAGATGTATACCCACAAAATATCGTAGCCACTATTGTAGCATTGTCAGTCTGTCATAGGTTTGTGAGCAAAAACTCTCACAAAATATCGTAGCCACTACTGTAGCATTGTTAGTCTGTCATAGGTTTGTGAGCAAAAATTCTCTCTCTCTCTCTCTCTCTCTCTCTCTCTCTCTCTCTCTCTCTCTCTCTCTCTCTCTCTCTCTCTCTCAAGTTTCACTTCTTCCATTTTCTGTTTTTCTCCTTTCCCTCTTTCTCTCCGTCCTTTTCTTTTCTTCTCTCGTTTTAATCGTTTTCTTCTTTGTCCTTCTTCTTTTGTCAATTTCCTCCAGTGAAACCCACCCCTTTCTTTTCTTCTTCGTTCCTTTTGCAAAGAGGCAGCAACTAATTTGTACCAAGAGAGGCAGCCTCCCTTTCTTTTCTCTTCTATGTTCTTTTTCTTATTTCTCAGATCTAGCTCATTGTGACTGAACTAAGGGTTTCTTTGCCCTTTTCTTGTAGATCTGATAAAACTCTTCTCTTGCTTTTCTTTCTTTTCTGTGTTAGCTTTGGGCTGCAACTAATGGACCAGAAGAGAGCTCTTCTTCTTCCTTAGGCACGATTCTTCTTCAGAACGAGGAAGAGCCTTTTCACCAATCGAACAGAAACTCTTCTTCCTTCTTATGCAGCCCACTCATCTTTCAGTAAGCAGAACTCTCTTTTCTTTCATTCTCTCTTTCGTTGGGCCCTTCCTACATAGATGTCTAAACCGACAAATCAGGTAATTTCTACAAGCCGAATGGGGGAATGCTCACTTCTTCATTCCCAACAAGCAAAAGTCTCCATCAAATTTGTCCACCACCCTTGACGAGCCGGAGGCTCTAATAACAAATTGCCGCAAAACCCTTTTGGGTTTAGATCGAAAGTGCCGAAGCATGGAAAAGATGTCTTCAAGAGACTCTCATGAACAAAAATGAACCTCGATCCACAAAGGAAAATTTTATTGATCTCCAAAACTAAATTCTAACCTCAAACCCTAGAATCCAACACTCCTGGAGTTGGAAAGCTAATCCTAATTACAACTCATTAAAGAAATATAATAAGAAACAGTATCAAAGACTACCTTGGGTCCCACATGTGCACCAAGAATCTGGTTGTGCCTGCCAATAGACACTTTGCATCAAATGTCCATGATACTTCAAGACGGAGCACAATCCTTGATGATGTACTAGTTGTAGGAATGAGGCAAATCTGCTTCAATTTGGTGAAGAAAATCCATAAACAGAATATATATATATATATTAAAATAAAATAAAACAATCCAAAAGGAAAAATTCACTGCTAAGACCGCAGGAATCTTTGAAGACAAAAAGGACAGCATCTGCCCCTTGAGATACAGTGGTAGAAAATCCACCAAAAACTGACATGTAGATACACTCTGGTAGAAAATCCTTCAAAAACCCACATGTCTCTTACTTCGAAGACAGTTCAAACTGCAAAGCCAGGTTTACAAAATGATACGAGACACACGGATTATGGAACCAGACACAACTCCATGTTTACCCATTCTGTAAATGGATATGTTACAAGCATATCTCCCCAAATATTTCAATACCATGAGAAAATTGCTAGAAGATTAAAAAAACAGCAAATCTCATACAACTATTACAATTAGATGCACTTTAAAATGCATCTTGCCAATATCATTGTAATATCCAGTATTCACCTTGGTACTTAATAACAAAACAGCAAAGGGCCAAGTTTGATCTAGGCATGAATTACAGACCAATTTGATGTACGGCAAGTATCTTTTTCTTTTTAATTAGGAGTGAATAAGTATTAGACTATTGACACCCTGTGAATGGTCTACGGAAAAAAGAATTGCACCAAGATGTATCGTAAATACATACAGAATATTCTCCTAGGGGGAAAATCTGATGGATACAACAAATCTTCAATAGCTCATTCAGTGCTTCAGTTCGTTTCCCTTGAATTTCAAATGCCTACAATGAATACCACAGTTACTGAATAAAATATGCATATTTGAGACCCTTGAATTTCAAGTGCCTACAATGAATACCATGGTTACTGAATAAAATATGCATATTTGAGAGAGAGAGAGAGAGAGAGGAAAAATCCCACGAAACAAAGGCTGGGGAAGTTCTAGGAAAAGCATGCATGAAAAAACAAGAGAGCAAATGATCCAATCCTTGAATATGATATGTGACAAGCTCTAGAGTATTCAACCGTGAAAAAACAACCACCTTACCCAAGCCTGTAAAAATCGTGAACGTGTACGGGCTGCAACAGCTGCACACACAATTTTTGCTGCCCGAGCTTTATCAAGTCCAATGTCATCTGCAAGCCCAGCAATGAATCGTCGGGGCTCCTCACCATCAATTTGAACAAGGGTAGGCTGGCATGTCACACTGCACTAGTTCAAAAATTTACCCAATTTCAAAAATATATATACATATATATACATTTAAGACAAATCAAATCAAACAAGGAAAGAACAAAGTAGAAGCAATTTATCACTAAGACTTTGAAAGATAAGACCAGCAAAGTTCAGAACAAAAGAAAAAAAAAGAAATCATACTCGCTACAAGCATGTAAAACAAAGTCGACTGATGCACGATAAAAGGAATAACATGAATTGGCTGTGTCAAATGAGATCTTCGCACCAGAGGTCTTACAAATGCGACGGACCTGGAATCAAATGAAAACAAAGAAACAATGCCCATCAATGATGGAACAGTTCATCTGATTGATTGAAACTTCCCTGTAATAGCTACAGCATTCATAAATAAATAAATCTGAGAGCGACAAGGTAACTAAGTCTTTGAAGAAGAAAAAACATCAAACATGTGTGAACGTGTAGATTTGTACATAGCAGACTTTTTTTTTCTTGATTCGGTGTACATAACAGACATAGATTTGTTTTGTCTTAAATTTAATAAAAAGAGAGAGAAGTAGAAAGGGAGCAAATAGACGAAGGGAATAATATATCCCCTACAACACCAGCTTACAAGAATACCCTAGAAAAAGAAACAGGAAACATGAAAATCAAACCCTTTCAAGAAGAGCCACCATAAAATTGACCCACAACTACAATTTCACTCCTACATATGAGAATCTAGTTTTTACTGGTATATCTTGTTTTCTATTAGATATCATCTATTATACGAGGTACATAGTTCTTAGGCCTTATTCTTGCCACTTATTCTGACTTACATCTTGATAACCAACCAAAGTTGAAACATCTCGTTCAATACCTTGTCAACATATCTACCCTACAGGCCCATAACTTTACAATTCTGAGGTATAATGTGAAAGTTTTAACCAAACCAGAATGAGGTAAAGAGGGTGATGAGCTTAGAAAAAAAATTTCCAATGTTTTTAATCTCATTAAAGTAGATGGCTCCGATTAGAAGTGATAACAATTAGGATAGATTAAGCTTTTTTTTTTTACTTAATAAATATATAAACATTATAAAGTCTTTCGATGGAGAAGAATTAAGACCATCGCTTGGATTATTCCTCCTTTCATCTTTTTGCTGACAGTGTTCTCTTCTTGTTTCTCCCTCCTAGATTTCTTTCGACGGTGCAAAACCATCCTCTTTTATTCATTAGAAGTGCTACTCTCTTTATTTATTTTTTTATTTTTATTTTTTTGGATAACCACGCCACTCTCCTTATTACTTACTGATTTCAACCAGAAAAAGAAAAAGAGATGACCCCCTTGTTTAGGGCACGTTTGTGTGGCACTAAGGAAAATTGATTCCGTGAAAATCTTTTCCTGTTTCCGTGGAAAACCCATTCCTACCCCCTCCCATGGGAAATGCTTTTCTGCGGAATCATGAAAATTTTAGTTCATTTTTCTGCTTTTTTCTCGAGGAAAAACCACTGCACCAAACGTGGAACTTTTTTCACTGCAGAAAAGCATTTCCACTTTCCATGATTTTTCCACGGAAAAGTGGCCACACGTACATACCCTTATGTGATTGGGTGAATAAATTATTTCAATTAAAAACTGAGTCACCATACAAGGAAGTAGAGCATCAGAACAACTTAGAATGCTGTCTGAGGATTAGGCGTGTAACCTGCATCTAAATCAAACAGTCTTTAGCTCGCTGCTAACAATAAACCATTCCCTTTTATAAAAGCAAGTGATGGATAACAACCAACTCAGTAAACGTCAAAGGTGAGGAGATTGGACAAAAATCAGTAACATACTAAGTGGTTGACAGAAAACTGGATAAAGATCGGATCATTTCCATCACCAAATGCTTCTTGGAGCAATATGAAGGCACAAAGAGAACCCAAGGGCTGAACTAGGCGTCAACTAAGTTAAGATCGAAGAATGGGACCCAAAGGGCTTGTTACTAGAATTCCTTCATATTAGAATTCCCAAAGAGGCCCTTTGCATTTTGGTGGAATTCTTGGATGCTCAAGTCCAAAGAAGCATCCAGGAATTCCACCTTGTCTTGGAATTCAGAAATTTCCCATATATGAATTCCTGGAATTCTAGTAAAGAAACAGGCCCATACAATGTCAAGGCTGATTTGATAAAACAGACAATAGTAGGGGCTTATCTGTAAATAGTGTGAATCTTGCGGAAATACAGCAAACAGGGAATTGATTGGGCCTCATTGAAATGGGCATTAATGGGTCAAAACACATGAAAGATCAACAGCCATCAGTCGCTATTAAGTGTACTAGGACCTGGTGAGATTCATCTTTTCAGATGATGGGCCAAGTGGCCCCAAAGCAGGATTTCTCCTTGCTCTTTGATACATTCCAGCTGACTGAAACTCTTTGATTTTTTTTTAATTGCTTTGTTTAATCAGTTTCTTTTATAATTACAATTCCTAAATCTTAGGAAAGTAATTAGGATTGGATTAGAATTGCTTTCAGGGATGTTGTAGGATTTTGAGATCAATATATAAGAGGCCTTCAGTGAACAGTAACAGCTACAGTAAATTTCAGTTTTTATCAATCTTTATTGTTTTAGATTGATCATTTTCTCCAGTGGACTGAGATCACCTACACACTCAGAATTACAGGTCAGTGCGGTTTTAATTTTGAGATCTGCATTTTTATTTTAGTTTTTTGGAATTTCGGATTTGTGAATTCTGGCATTAAACAACAAATTGGGACTGCATCCATGGTCTAGAGTGAGCTTTTTTTTTTTTTAGTTTTTATCTTTCTATGCATGCTCTTAAGGTCAGACCCTTTTTGGAGGCCAACACCCAAAAAAAAGGAAGTTAAAAGAAATGTTGAAGAAGCTACCACAACAAAGCATTTTATTTCCGTCTACTAAGCGTTTCATACAATTTATGAGCACGGGCCATATCAGCTAACAAGGGCCAGTTTTATGTCGTGCAACTTTCTTTCTTTCTTTCTTTTTATTTATTTATTTATATATTTGAATGGTTCATTTCACAAGTTCCTCTGGTCAGCAACCCTTTAAGATGCCAATGCAAGAACCACTTTAGAATGACACAGAATTCATTTTATTTTAAATAATAATTACAGAATGATGGCACTTAAACAGATCTCAGCACGATTTTCATCTAAGAGAGGAAGATCTTTCTTTTTGAGTAGCAAATATAATAACATTCCACCAATTTGGCAACATAGACATTCGGTATCATTCTTTAGGTTATTGCCTGAAAAACTCTTAAGATCAACTTTACAATGATACTAATGAAAGTGTTAAGAAAAGACGAGTTTGTGAAGGGAAACTAGTATTGAGAATATAGAATCTTGTAACAGGAACGTCGTGGGATTGTTTAGTAAAACAATTAGATCATTCAGTGTTTTTTTTTTTTTTTTTTTCCTTTTTTGGATTGATAAGATGACTTGAACCTATAACCTTATGGTTGCAATAATGAGCACTTTCCAACTCTGCCATGGACCCTTGAATAATAAGACAAAACGGATATACAACAGGCAAAGAAAACAATTGCACGAAAGAGAGCTTTGTAAGTTATACAGAATGAGCTAATGTGACATTGCAGATATAATTTGCCATTCGGATGACAAGGCACTGCAGGCCTGTGGAGAGATGTTAACCATAAGGAGTCATTTCATGTTTCGTAATTTAAAAGCATAGTTCATTAAAATCATTTACCTCATTTCAATTTTCATTAAAAATGAGAAGGATGAGATGCAAAAATTAATGAAATATAAAAAATGGAAAAGGAGGATGGACAAGAGAAAAGATAAGAAACATAAGGACGAAAAAACTAGTACATAAGTTTCAAACCATCCATAGCTATAACCTGTTTCTGATGTTCGATCGCTTAAATTTTGTAGCTAGCTTGTAAAAGAAGACAAGTGAAAATGATTTTAACAGGTTTTAAGAAGGAATTCTTTAAACTTTCTTTTTAATGGTAATTCTTTAACGTGACTTGGACTACTGCAAGAATAGAAGCTTACAAGATACCACAAAGAAATTCATTCTGATACCTTGGCTTGATGATTAGTAAGGATAAAGAAATTGAGGAAGATGTCAAACACAGGATAAAAGTGGGATAGTTGAAGTGGAGACTTGCTTCTGAGGTGCTTTGTAATATTTGCATACCAACAAGATCGAAGAGAATATA
Source organism: Cinnamomum chago (assembly GCA_038049695.1). Taxonomy (NCBI): domain Eukaryota; kingdom Viridiplantae; phylum Streptophyta; class Magnoliopsida; order Laurales; family Lauraceae; genus Cinnamomum; species Cinnamomum chago. The sequence goes on along the minus strand of CP142462.1, from coordinate 18,148,226 downwards.
TCTTATAGGATAGCGATTACCCTAGATAGGACCTATTGAGTACAATGTTGTCCAATCAAGAAGCAACACATGCACAAAGTGAGTGTAGCAGAGATGAGAATGTTGAGGTGGATTTGTGACACAATGAGTAAGAACAAATTAAAGCTGTGTCACTACCTTCTTTCCAACAAATTCTAACTGATTTCGAGGATCAACCTCTTAAAGTTCCTTATCACAAAAGCAGGTTCTCTCAACACTCGACTGGCAAAATGGTCCATCCTTCTGTCACAGTTTGATATTAGGTATGTACCACAAAAAGCAATCAAAGGCCAACCTCTAGCAGACTTTCTCATAGAGCATCCGCGCTTTCGACAACATTTAGGGGTAACATCAATAGGTAAAATAAGAAAAACCCATTTGACATGGTTTGGACATATCCTATACAGGCCAACAATGGCACCAGTGAGGAAGAGTTTTTATATGCAAGTTATGGCCCACCAAGGGCAAGGGGTAGGCCAAAGAAGGCGTGGATGGAAGTAGTAACAACAGATCGGAAAAAGTGCAACCTATTCGAGGATTTGCTCAGGATAGATCGGCATGGAGAAACAAAATTCATGAAACCGACCCAACATGGTTGGAACAAGGCTCTGATGATGATGACTTGAACCCACAACCTTACTATTGCAATAGCGAGCATCTTCCACTATGCCTCAGCCTCTCATTCTTCAATAGTCAATGATTTTCAATGAAAAACAAGTATTCAAACATGATTTAAGGTGTGAAAAATAATTATGCAAGTAAAATTTTACACGAAAACATATTGCTACTAGATGCAAGGATGAAAATGAATAATAGCAGAATACTTGCATAACTTCAAATACGTAACAAAAGCACTGACTTGAATAATATCATCTTCAGTATGATCCTTTCCGCTCATTTTATTATCCATGATTGCTGGAAATCAAGTCAATATGAAGCGATTTGAGGTAGAAAAATATCAAATCAGAGCATTTATGAAACATGTTTCCATGACTAGGGGAGATATGGCTTTACCTACAAAAGAAACAAAGCAACTAAGTGAGATAGAATAGACTGTTTCCTATGTGGAAGGAAAAAATTATTACTGCCTCTAGAAGAAACAATTTGAAAATGATTTCTCATAAGCTAGAATGAGACTAAACGGAAAAAAAAATAGTAATGACAACAACAATGATGATAAAATAAGTTATATACACAGCTGAAGTGGGATTTCATTGAAACAGTTTGCAAATGCAAGGATGCATATACATGGTGCAAATCCCAGCTTCAAGAATTGAAGAATAAAATGAATCTTAACTCATTATCTCATGCCACCCTCTAGAAATATCTGTTACGCAGCATGAAGCAAAAAATAATAATAATAATCAAATTACATACCATTAAATGTGGATTTGTCTCACAAGTATCTTTTGAACGTATGACAAACCATGGGTCAACCAGGCAATGGGCCCAGGCCATCTATAACAAGCCACCTTTGGGCCCAGCCCACCTATCTTTATTTTATTTAGAGTATTTTATGCTTATGTTTTAAGTTGTTTAAGCGGATGTTTTAATCCTGACCATCAATCAATGTGTTTGGATGGTTCAGATTAGCTCTAGGGTTATGTTTTTAATTATTTAAAGCATTGTAAGCCTTTTTGGCTAAAGAATGGTTGAAGATTAATGAAACTTGAGAGCTTTTTGGACCTTGCTCAAGTTCTCTCCGGGTTCTTTTTTTCCTCTTGGATATTGGAGTTAGGCGAGAGGCCAATTTTCAAATAATCCCTAATTCCCTATCACTTCCATCTCATCATCCTCTTTTCATTGGCCACCCTGCATCTCCCCTCCATTCCACATTATTTGGTATCAGAGTCGATGATCGATCCAACCTAGATTCAATAACCGGTGCTCCATCATCCCTGCCAAATCATCAACATCACCATTCGGCAGTCCTAGTCATCATAGATCCTTCATTTGAACCCCAATCACCATATTCCCGGAACCCATCTTTGTCCAAAACCCAAATGACTCACTACTACTACCTAATCCCTAATGACCAAACATCTACAGTCCTCTAAGCCTAACAGCAACATGCTAAAATCCCAATTAATGTCAAACCTCAACCCCTAAACCAAAATTCCCTAATCCTTTCTCCAATCCCCAAACTCCTAAGCCGAGTCCTCAAATACCCCAAAGCTTCTAGCCACACCTCCCGTACTTGCCCAAATACAATAGTAAAACCTGGTTTGGCTTAGTCCCAATCATAGTTGTCAATTTCATTTCGAACCCCATTTCAGTCTAGCCTTCAAATTGAAATACTTCAGTCATTTCGGAATTTTGGTGAAATATTTCAGAGTTCTATTTATGAAAAATAATATATATAGGGGAAGTTTCAAGTGCATCTATCCCTCACCATAGGGTGAGGGACACTTCCCTAATTAGGAATTTTCAAGTACAAAAGTTACTTTTCAAGTAAGTTACTTTTCAAGTACATAGGGTGAGGTATACTTCCTTGTTTTCATAAGTAAGTTACTTTTCAAGTACATAGGGTGAGGTATACTTCCTTGTTTTCATGTGCAAAAAGGGAAGTGTCCCTCACCCTATGGTGAGGGATAGATGCACTTGAAACTTCCTCATATATATATATATACACAATTAAAAGTTAAAAAAATATATAGTCAAAAAGTTTTAAGACAAAGATGGCACCAGGCCTAGGCACTAGCCCTTTAATAAAACCTGCACCAAAGTAAGCCTTATAAACAGCCCCTGCTCAACCATACACCCAGCCCAAGGCCCCAGTCCCTTTTGTATGCCTTTCTGGAAGACTCCACCGATATGTCTCATTAAGTCAAATTCCAAAGCGGATCTCAATGAATAGAGAGAAAAAAAGGAGAAGGGGGCGAGAGAGTGGGGGCAGACGAGATGGGGAGGAGGATGATCGGAGCGATAGCGGTACCAGTGAAGATGGCGAGGCAAGGAACCAAGTGAAGATGGCGAGGCAGCGCAAGTTCTCTCTCTCTCTCTCTCTCTCTCTCTCTCTCTCTCTCTCTCTCTCTCTCTCTCTCTCTATATATATATATATATATATAGCAACTGAATAGTCCCATGTCTTCTTCATCTCCTTCTTCCTCTTCCTTCTTTTCCTTTTTGCCCCCTCCTAGATTTTTCTGCCAAAAAGGAAAGAAAATTGAAACGAAAACCCAAATTTCAGCCATTTCGGATTATAAGGATCCTACGATTCGTATCCTGAATCCCGATTCATATCCCAAATCATAAGGAAAATGATTTGTATCTATGCAATGAATCCCATTTATAAATGAATCTTACGATTCTGGTGTGAATCCTATGATTCGATACTCGTTTAATCAAATTTTACGATTCAAGTGATTAGGCTAAGCGAGAATAACTACAACCAATAAGTTAATATTAATAATCTTTTAGATTTTTTCTTTCTTTTATCGCTTTTATTTTTATAAGTTTATTTAATAGTTAACAAAACCTCATAACAATTTTTTGCAGCTTTGATGAGATTTTAAGGATGAATCAAGAACATGCATTTAATTAAAGCATTCTATTGTCCATATGATGCTTGTTTATATCTTCTTGTTCTTCTTTTTAATCTATTTTGGTTTTTGTTTCTTCATGAAAACTTTCTTAACTTAAAGAGATATCCTACCGTTTAAGATTGATTATTTGAATTTTATTTTTTTTTTTATTTTTTTATTTAAAGATAATAAAATATATTTATATATGGGCTTTACTGCTACACATCATTTATTTCATTTATATATATATATGTGTGTGTGTGTTTTATGATGTTCTTGATATGATTATATGATAGGCTTTCTTGTTATTGTATTTATACTGCTATAAATGGGAAAACTAGCATAAAAACCTGTGCTAATCGCGGGTATGCATGAAGAGATAGGATTCTATGTATGTATATTAGTGGAAAGTGAAGGGAGAGTATGTAAGCAGTTGTAGAAGCCGAAAATAACTTGCTACCAGTTGTAGAAACCGAAAATAACTTCTGGTCAAAATTAAAAAGTAAAGTCAAAATTAGATCCAAAACCTTCCAGCTTAATATATTATAATGGATGGTTAAGAAAATTACTTTTTCTTCTTGTAATTTTTAATTATTTTTTATTTTTATTAGAAAAATTAACAAAAATCCTACAATTTGCAATTCAATTCGATTCATGGGTATGAACGATTTGCGATACAATTCCAATTTTGAAAACTATGCCAAAATTCATGATTTTTGGATGAAATTAGGGATTTCGGCCAAATTGGTTTGAAATCTAGACCGAAAAGTTATGGTGTGCATTTCGTTTCGGTAACGTGACCAAAACGGTATTTTTCGACCATTTCGGCCGAAACAAGGCGATATTAATAACTACTAGCAAAACATACCCGTGCCAATGTAAATATGAAAGTTATCATAAAATAGAAAGTTTATGAAAAAATGAAAAGTTTTCAAATTTAATTACAAGAACCGTAGACTAGGGAATCATGATAAAGAAATTATTGGAAAAAAATTCTACCCTTGATCTTCATCTCCATTTCTTCAAGGACGAGGACCAAATAATCCAAAATGTTTCATCTTATGTAGAAGAAGACAAGCAAGTTTTAAAATGCAAAGTAGTTCTAGAGCAGTTACATTGTTGCACATAACGATAAAAAATGGTGGAGTGAAATAAGAATTAAGGAGTTAGAAAGTGGGGAGAGAAAATGAAAGATTTAAAATAAAGTTTTCTAATTGACAGTCAAAATTATAAGCACGGATCAAAATTGAATCCAAATCCCTTGAGCTTAATATATTATAATGGTCCCAACCCCTAGCGAACCCCGCCAAACCCCAACCCTCTTCCAGACAAACCCAGTTGAAACCCACGCCTTAGTTCTTCGTTGAAACCCCAAACCGAGGAAAAAAAAAAGTTAGGAAGCAGAGATCAAGAGAAAAGCAAAAAATAAAAAAAGAAAGGAAACAGAAAAAAAAAAAAACAAAAAAAAAAAACAAAAGTGTGTACTTGGTTTCTGCCTCTCGCAACCAACGATCAAAATAGAAGTTGTAGCGGCAAGTGGCCAAAACGCTGCGTAGCGATTGCGGTGATACGTAGCGGCATAACAGTATAAATATTTTAAGTAGTCAAAAGAATTCAAATAATGTGTCACAACCAATCTTGTGTTTTTTTAGAGACTAGAGACAACTTTAGGAAAGACTATTGAAGGAAAGAAATAGGAATAATAATGTTTTAAATTAAAATTGATTGGCTCTAATAGCTTTTAGACTATAGAGCTGATATTTTCAAAATAGCTTAGCAACCTCAACCACTATTGCCAATAATACGGCCGCTGCATACTATTTTGAACTATGCTCGCAACAACTCCAACCATCATCAGTGCCACCATCTCAAGTCGCTGTCGCCGCCTTCACTCTTCACTATCATCATCATCTTTAAGAAGCAGTAACGAACGACTCTGTTTCGCAAACCCACTAATAGCTTAGCAATAATAGCTCACTGTATACCAACCCACTAATAATTCAGCGGTAAGGGATCTCCCTTTCCATAGAGACAACCAAGAAACGATAATTGGTTATGTTGGATAGGGACTTTGGGTAGTATGTGTGTGTGTACAAGTGTGTGATTATGGAACAGAGCAAAAATCAGGTACCGGTTGAGATAAAGAAGTTGTCTCGGGCCTGGTTTGACAAGTTTAGTCAAGCTATATTAAGGTATGAACAGAAAGGGTTCCAAACAAATTGCATTTATTTACTAAAGAAATCCTATTTTCGGTAACGTAAATGGTAGTGTTGGAAGTTGACACAAGCAATGATGAAAAGGAAATTTAGCAATTAGAATAGCATCAGAGTATAAAAATGCTTTTGGGAATTGAAGTAGCCAGATTAAAGAAAGGAATCATAATTTTGCAGAAAAAGTACACAACGCATTTACTGGAGAAGACAAGAAAGTTGGGTGTGAAAGCTGCTGATACACGTGGAAAAATCATACTCTTGATTCTAACAATGGGGAGTAGTTGTATTTTCCCAAGGCATTTTGGAAGTCGAGGAAATAATCCATCTACCACACAATGGGACATACTGTATGTGGTCAAGCTGGTGAATTAGTTTTAGAGAAGTTGTCTGGAGTCCTCTCCAAGCTGGTTCTAATTGGCATTAATTCATCAGCTTGAGGACGGTTGAAATGTGTTCAGAGAACTTTTGGTGCAATCACAGATGACTCTTAAATAATGCAAGATGAACAACCATAATTCTTCATTCTAGAGTTTTCTTCAAATGGTTCCATGAGGAAAACTAGGCCAAGAACTATCCACAGGTGGTTGATTGGACTGAAAGCTCTAAATGTGGATTAAGGAACGTACAAAATAAGCACAAGCAGATGATCGCCCTCTATTAAGGACCCCAAAGTCTAATGATTATACTAACAGCTTACAAAAACAGTCGCTAATTAAGGCCTTAATTAGATTGGTTACTATCATCAGATGGTAATGATATCTGGCCACCCTTTACCAACACATAGCTTTTAGTCAGATCCAAGCCACATCATTTCCATATACCTAAATACTAAATAGGCTCCACATATGGGATCTCAAGTCCCAAACTTTGGAGAACCTTTCTCATAGTTCCTCATCTCAACAGTTGCCAAACATATACACAATTCTGGAACTAGTTCTTGTAGACTAGCAAATAGCAATTCAAGGTAACTAGTCTAAGTTCATATCAGCTCCAATCAGGTAACAAAAAAAAAAAAAAAAAAAAACCAACCTCGAACGAGTCGTTTAGCCTCTCTCTGAAACTCCTCCTTTCCCACCGTCACAACCGCCTTAGGAAGCGAAACCGGCCACCACGAAGGGATCGCCGCCTCCCTTAAAGCCCATCTATCCGCCGCCGACTCTCTCACTCTCCTCTCCCCACCTCGAACATCCGAAAGCGGACTTACAACACCCCTAAAACCCCTCCTCTCCTTCATTCCCCTCCCAACAACCACCTCCCTCCCACCAAGACTCCGATCCCTCCTCCGAACAAGATCCAAACCACCAAATCCAGATCTCAAACCTAACTTCACCAAAAATCGAACCGCAATAAACGCAACAAAGCTCCATACGAGGAGATCCGCAATGAATTCCACAGAGGATCGGCGACAGGCGATTACAACCCGTCCTTTTCGATCAAAGGTGACGAGAGTCTGCAGATCGGAGATGGTATCGGCGCCGGAGGAGAGGAAGTGGTGGAGCTTCGATTGGGAGGAGAGGAAGAAGGATTGGAGGGAGGATGAAGCTTGGGAGTACGCGTCGTCGAGATCGAGAACCAGATGGAGTTTCTGATGATCGGAAGGAGATTTAGGGTTTTGGGGGTTTCTTCTTCTTCTGCGACGAAAGAGAGAAGAGGAAATAGGGTTTATGTGATGTCGCTCGGTTCTAGGGTTTTGGCCATGGAAGAAGAATGAGTGAGTGAGATGTGTTGCAGAAGCAGCAGAGATCATGACATTTGTGTGTGAGAGAGAATGGAAGATGGAATGAAGCTTTTTCTTCCTTTTTGTGCCGTCCGTTGCGGTTTATCCGAAATGTAACGGGTTAAAAGCACTATACCTACCTGGACTTTGGCCGTTTTACAGAGTGATTCCTGAATTTCCTGTAGTTTGAGTTGGCATGTAAAATGGACGGATTCTGTTAGTATTAACAGTGTAGGTCGTATAAAATCTGTTTGGTGCATACTGGCGCCAAGTTACTCTCCCAAAAAGACATATGTGCCCCTGAATAAGCCTATAAAACATTGGAAGTGCACCAGACATGTTCTTAGTGAAATTTTCTCTTTCCAGCCATGGCTACCTCTCAAAACTCTCAAAACTCCTGCACCCATTGTTCTCGTGGCCAATACTCTCAACTTGATGGTGAAATTCGTTACTGTCACTGCGGGCATAGGGCTGCTTTGAGAACTTCTCGAACACAGCGCAACATGGGGAGGAGGTTTCTTGGCTGTGCTCTATATGGGGTTATGCTGTCAACAATCTGATTGTTCTTCTTGATGTATGGTCAATAATGTTATTATTAATGTTATTTTGTTTCAATTTTTTTTTCAGATCCAGCCAGCGTGTGGATTTTTTGAATGGGTTGATGGAGAAAATGATCAGGTACAAAAGCTATTGGATAAGATTGATGTGCTGGAGAAGGAAATGAAGACAGTTTGTCGAAGAGAAAAATGTTACCTACGTGTATTGCTGTGGACTTGGGCTGGAATTGTGTTTTTTTTGTTCATTTGCTACCTAGTTGTGGCTTGGTTCCCTGTAGATGGGTTAGAATTACCATAATCATATGTATCAGTTGGAATATTTTAATGAAAATGGGTTTGTGAAGTTTGCTTGTCCATGAATGCTTTGTTCACTCCTTATTTTGCTCTGAACTTTAATCAACCTGCAATAAGAAAAACATCATCATCCAAACACTCAATCCAAACAATTTAAAAGGTCATCTATGCTGCTCCAATCCATCATTATCATCCTAACAGTCAATCCAAACAATAAAAAATAGTCATCTATGCTGCTCCAAACAGACATCATCATTCAATATGCCAATCCAAACAATAAAAAATGGTCATTTAGACTAAACTCCAAACAGTCATCATCATCCAAACAGTTTTGCGAAACAGTAATTGACAAACTACATCAGGTTGTCTTAAAACACCATCTCCCATAAACAAATTTACAACATCATGACAAAGTTTTTTAAAACAGAACCAAAATAAAATCTTACAACATCATCCAAAAATTTTAAAATAGAATCAACATAACATCATCGGATTGTGCTGCCTTTTCCTGCTCCAATCCTCCCTCTACCTCTGGGTGTTGATGCAAACCTCACTTCTTGTAACTTTCCTCTATCAGTCGTATTACTTGCTGATGAAAGTGGCTGTGAAGCTGGCAACGGCTGAGAAAAGGATTGTCTGACTCTCCCCTGATCAATCAAGATTTTCAATACAGTAGTTAGTAAATGCATGCATATAATCTAGTTAGAAGAAAAAGTATAAAACATGGGTGAAAGTATTGTACCCTATGTGCTGGCATGGGCTGTGATGCTGGGTGGGAAGCTGGCATGGGCTGAGAAGGTCGCAAGGGCTGTGATGCTGCCATGGGCTGTGATGAACCTGTCATGGGCTGTGATGTAGAACGAAATAGTCTTGAATTTGGATGCACTGGTCCCTTGCAAGATCTGGCATTATGGCCCGTTTTCAAGCATCTAGCACAAGTCATTGTTCTGCTCCTTCTGGAAACTCTACTGGAACTATGTACCTCATCCGCTTCCCTCCTCCTCAACTTCCTTGGCCTACCTGCAGGTCTTCTATACAATGGAGGAGCAACTGGTTCCATTCCACTTTCTATCCAATCATGCATGCCAGGTACAGCGTGTATCATACTACTATATGCATTCAAATACATCTCTTTGTTGTAGCATTCATGAATATAATCTTCAGGCCTTCCTTGATTCATGTATATACATGCTATGGCATGCTTACAAGGTATCCCAGTCAGATCCCACATTCTGCATAAACATGTTCTACTCTCAATGTTCACAACATAAGTTTTTGTAAAACAGTCAACCTCAAACTCACCTCTACCTGACCAATTGGGAAAACAATGTCTGCTGTCATGCTTGTTTTTTTCCAACTTCTCCAATATCGCAGGACATATTGTCCCATCATATTTAGTCATTCCTTTTAACTTCACTTGAGTTCTAATCATAAGTTTCCTCCCGACACACTCAAGCAAACCAACAATTGGTTTCTCCCTAACTTCAAGTATGTAACTGTTGAAAGATTCACATAGGTTATTTGTTAATGCATCACATTTGGCCCTTGTAGTAAAATGAGATCTGGCCCACCTATTTGGATTAGCAGATATCAACCAATTATATGCAGCCTGGTCCATCTCTTTTACCCTCTGCATATGATTATCAAACTCTCTAGGTGATCCACGTGATGCTGCAGCCCACATAGCATCTTTCAATAATTTGCCTCTAAACAGTTTTTTGAAGTTATCATACATATGTCTCAGACAGTGCCTGATTTCAGCAGTAGGAACTACTATCTCAAAAGATGCGTCAAGCCCTTTTTGTCTATCAGACAAAAAAATCCAGCCCATGTCACCCCCATTTCCAATGTCATCAATTAATGATTTCAAAAACCAAGTCCATGAGTCCAAATTTTCAGCCTCTACAACAGCCATTGCAATTGGGAACATATTATCATTCCCATCTCTACCAATTGCAGCCAACACTTGTCCACCATAACTACCTTTGAGGAAGCACCCGTCTAGACCAATTATGGGTCTACATCCACCAACGAACCCTACCTTTTGTGCCTCATAACAGACGTACAATCTCTGAAAATTTGGAATTCTATCCATGTGAGGTCTTTGTGTCACCACAAATATACTTGTGTTGGGATTGTACTTCTGGACAGTGACACAATAGTCCCTCAATCTAGTGTATTGAATTCTAATATCTCTAGAGATGTTATCTGATGCCTTCCTCTTCGCTCGATACAATTTATCCTTCGACAAATTAACCTTTAGTTCTCTTCTCAGCTCTTTTTGCATTGCAGGAATTGACCATTTTGGATTGTCACTCATCCTCTGCTGGTATTTAGCAGCTATATAGCTGGAAGTTACCAAGTGATTTTCAAACCTCATACCACATGCATGTTTGGGTTTGAATGTCTTAATTTGAAATGTCATCTCACCCTGCATGGGTGATGCATGAATCCTAAACCCACAATCATATTTACAAACAGCCGTGATTCTCTTGTTCTCATTTTTCAGATATTTAATGTCATAGCCTTGCCTTACAGCCCATTCAACAAGTGCTTGTCTGAAAACTTGTGGACTTGAAAATATCATACCCAACTTCAGTTCAGGATTCTCCATATCAGTCAGCTCATTAAACTCAGGCCATTTAGACCTGTTGTTCTCATCAGATGAGCTGCACAATGAGTGAAGATCATCCCCATGCTCATCATCTGTAACCCAATTCTCATCAACTGGTACTTGTTGTTTTCCTTTATGCACCTCTTCCACATTCTCAGAAGATCCTCTGAAGATATTCTCATCTTCTGGCTTCTCAATATCCTCATGTAGCTCTGGTGGCTCATCAGGATCTATAGGATTCTCTTCACTTTCAACCTCACTGTCATCATCTAACTGATGCTGCTGGTTTTGATAATCTCCAACATCAGGATGCTGATGAACATTATCCTCATCATGACCAGCACTTGTTTGAGGATGCTGATGAACATTAGGGTCATCATCACTGCCTTCATCAACATCAGCTGCATCCTCAACATCAGCAGCATAGTAATCCTCACAATGAAGTTTCCTACTAATTGATGCTACTTCTGCTGCAGGTAACTGCTTCAAGGGACCTTCGGTGTGAATATTTTGCATCAAGATCTTCCCCTTAGGTGACACGACCATCAAAGGTTCATGTCCCCTCTCTATATAAACAGTCAACACCTTACTGTCCTTATAATGTTTTAATAGAATAAATACATCCCTGTTTGATTCAATTCGCCTCAAACCATCATCAAAATCCATTCCTGGCACCTTAAAATACATTGAACTGTTCCCTGGGTACCCTAATTCTATCATACAATCCCTGAACTCAAAAAATGATGCTTTGTCAATATCAAATTCTCTGACTTCATGTACCATACCCCCAATGTATACACTATTTGGTGGGTCTGTAAAATAACCACCATGGTGGAATTCAATTGTAACTTCATCAAACATCTGCATGTAGAACCTTATACCAGTTAAGAAAAAAACATCAATTGGTACAACATCAATTCTAAACGTAAGTAGTAAAAATTGACTGTGTATAATAGAACCGATTGTATTTGGTATTTTAATTGGGTATTATTTTTGTGCTGTGTATTTCTACCGATTGTAGAAAAGAGTATTTTCATTTTTCCCATTTCATCCCATTTTATCAATACTGTAATATAAATTCTGTGTGTTCTTGAGAGTTTCTCTTCCTCACTTTTTCTGACTGCTGGGTTTTTCAAGTAGTGTGAGGAACCTTAACCACTTCAATGTTGAAGAAGAAGGTGGTGCAGGAAGGAATCAGCAGTTGGAAGTAGGGGAAACAATAATGGAGCAATATGAAAGAGAAGGGACAATAGGAATTCAGCAGTCTGTTCCTTCAAATGTTGTTGGATTGGGAACAATATTTAACCTTGAGATTGAAAATGAGACTGAAAGAAGTCATCAATCTGAAATTGGAAGAGAGGAAAAAGGAGCTCAGAAGTCCAAAGCAGTAAAAAAGATAAACTGGAAAAAGGAGGCAAGAGGGAGAAGAATGATAATTCAGCAATCTGAACTAGTGAATTAATGAGATTATCATTGTTTACATTCCCTATAACCCCAGGGCCCACTCTCTCTCTCTCTCTATATATATGTATATATATTATCTATCTATCTATCTATCTATCTATCTATCTATCTATATGACTTATCATCTGTTGATTGGTTCCACTTTGTACATAGCAGGATAATAAAGATGGCCAAGCAATGTTGGCATCCACAATGATGCGTCAGCCGCTCCAACTTCCCTCCCATTCACAAGGTCCATTGAGACAAAAAAGAAAAGACCTACATTCTGATTCACTTAGTCTAACTGAACTTTGGCATATTTGTATCCATTTCTTCTCTCTATTATTTACTTCTATCTATAGCTTAAATTTATCTGGATTTTTTTTATGAATAAATTACCTTTCTGATCTTTTGTTATGATATGGTGGCATATTTGTATCCATTTCTTCTCTCTATTATTTACTTCTATCTATAGCTTAAATTTATCTGGAATTTTTTTTTTATAAATAAATTACATTTCTGATCTTTTGTTATGATATGGCAGTTTGCTATTACGTGGTCTTATTCAGAGTGAGTAGTGAGTAGGATGGAGAACTTGAGGTAATACTCAGTTTTAAGTTTAACCCTCAATTATTTATACGTCAAAGCTTTGGGCCAGAAGGGGCTTATCTATGTATGCTTGGATTGCTCACATATGAGTATGACTGATTGAGTTGTGATTTGGGTTTGGAGAAGGGATTGTTATCTAGATCAGCAATGACTTCTGTCTGTGGCCCACCTTTCAGTGATCTAAGCCGCTAATGTTTGAGGACCCTTCATGGAGAACCATGCCATAATATCTCCCTTATTATATGATCATATCCGTCTGATTAATAGCTTTCAGATGGCTATTCATTGCCATTGACCTCTGATTTAATGAATTAATTGAATATAACATACTTTCTAATTCATAATTTTTAATAAATTTCTTTATTTTGGCTCTGATTGTAACAATTAAAGCTCATCTTGTTTTCTTTTTCTTGCATAAATACTGGTATCATTTGAAGGTGTGTACTCTTTTCAGTCCTTAGGGCTTTTGATTCTGTGCCTACTGCCTACTACCCATGAAAAATGGAATGAAAGATCATACAAAGTCTACCAAAGAGGGGAAGAAGAAAAATCAGACGCAGGCTTCATTGTGGTTGGATGATCTTTGCAGGATGTCAGATCGTACTAGTTCTAAAGAAACATGATTCTGACCAAGATCAACGGTTGGATAGGTTGAAATAACAAGGGCATGTAAGAGAGTTTAAACGACAGAAAACATCATACCCACATACAATACTTAATCATCTTTCCTTGTCTTCTTCTTCTTCAACCTTCAAACCCACATACAATACATAATCATCGAGACCCACCTCAAATATAATAACAGTGCAGACAAAGTCTATCCAACAAGGGTTGACTGTGGTCCCCTCTATGTGTAACAGCCACCATGGCTAACCCATAAAAGTAGCAGACAAGTGGGGTTTCTATTCCACCAACATTCAAACAGAAACAGTAAACAAAAGAAACATATTTTTTCAAGAGGGGACCATTTTCGACAGCGAAAGGTCCTACCTCTGAAACTGTATCAGACATTCACCATATCAGACAAAGAAGTTCAAAATCCTAAACCCATGGTCATCGGCAAGGCCTAGAACCACCACATACATCAAATATATACATGATTAAGGGTATGAGATCATACCTCTGAAACCGCCGATGTTCCTTCGGTGTGGATCTGATGCATGCAACGAAGGAGGATGAGATTTCACCTAAAATCGCCAGAACCCTAACCGCAGGTGAAAAGGGGGAAAACGAGAAAAAATCGCTAACAGTAAAAGGGATATATCAAGGGTAAATTTGTCATTTACTAAATTCCGCCACGGCAGTTAGTATTTGCATGCCAACTCAAACTACAGGTAGGTTTAGTCACAAATACTAAAGTACAGGGGTCACTCTGCAAAACGGCCTAAGTACAGGTAGGTATACTGCTTTTTTCCCTTTTTATAATCTTCTTCACCACGCTTCACCTGAGACTGATTTGGACAAGAACCCGGGAAGAGTAATATGTACTTGGGAAGATTTCAAATAAGCTCCTAAATTTTTACCTTATTTTAATAAAGGACGTAAGTTTTAAAAGTCATTAAATTAAATTAAGAACATCCGTACATTTAAAGCTATTTTTAAACAACTTTTTTCATCAATTTTTTTTAAATACCTAAATTGCCTTTCACTTCCTCGACATTCTCCTAATTTTCTTTACTAGTGTCATTTCGATGGTTAATGACAACCAGCGTCCTCTCGACGATCGGCTACATGTAGCTGAACCATGTTATGGCTTTAAATGAAAAGGAATTCGGGTATTTAAAAAAAAAGAAAGGAATGAAGTTGCTATAAAATAATTTTAAATGGTTAGACGCCTTTTATTGAAAACAAATTGGGAACCTTAGGGACTAATTACTTAAAGATTTTTTAAATTTGTGTCCTTTGAAATAAAGTAAAAACTTAAGGCCTTACTTAAAATTCTACCGTTTTAGTTTCAAGTGCAGAAAAGTTTTCATTTTCCATGTTAGGAAAAACACCCTGCTAAATTTTAGAAAGTGAGGCTGGAGGAAAATAGTAGAGTTTTTTTTTTTTTTTTTTTTTTTTTTTTTTTTTTTTTTTTTTTTTGTGCTAGGTAAAATCATCAACTTACATTTCTATTACTTGACTTGGCTTGTTTTGTAAATTCACTTTACCAGTGAAGTGAGGTGAAGGGTAATTTCAAGAGATAATAAGGGCCAATTTGTTTGAAAGAATTGTGAGAATTCTTGTCCAAGAGAATTCCGAGAATTCCAAAGGCCTCTTTGGTTATAGGAGTTTCTGACTAGGAACTGGGCTTATTGGGCATTTCTCAAATGGCGTGACATTTTGTCCATAGGCATTCCAAATACTCTGTTTGATGCAAGAATTCAGAATTCTAAACCACTTGAAAAAGGTACTTTTAGCCTTATAAAAACCCAGAATTTCAAATGCTAGAGGGGAGTTAAGCATTTAGGGCGTGTTTGTTTAGAAGAATTGTCAAAATTTTTGTTCGGAAAGATTTTGAGAATTCCAAATGCTGCCCTCCAAAGTAAGATTCAAATAATCAATCCCTCTCTTACATTTGGAATTCTGAAATTCTGGAAATTCATAAGGTTAAAAGTGCATTTTCAAGTGGTTTAAGATTTTGAGTTCTTGCATCAAACATAGCATTTGGAATACTCATGGTACAAGATGTAGCATCATGTCATAAATCCCCAACAAAACCAATTACATTTTAAAAATGCCTCTAACAAAATAGGCCTTAAAAGTGCCTTTTCATGTGGTATAGAATTTTGAATTATTGCATCAAATAGAGTATTTGGAACGCCCAGAGGACAACATGTCACATCATGTAAGAAATTCCCAACGAGCCCAATTCCTTGTTAGAAATCCCTTTAACCAAATAGGCCCTACGAGGAAAAGGGTCAATTCAAAAAGTGTCATATTTCAAAAAACGCCTCTACTTTAAAAAAAATTCACAAATTTACTCTCTTATTCTACTAAATGGTAAAAAGTGATCTTTCTTTAATAAAAAGTCAAAAACTACATTCTCATTTCACTAAATGACAAAAAATTCATTAATTTTTTTTTTAATTTGACACATATTCTTTGCTTGTCTCTTAATTTAGACCTTCACCATACTGCACTTTACTAGTTTCTTTTATAGGGAATATTTCAAAATAGGGCTCAAATTTTGCCTAGTTTTCAAATTAGAAAAAACACTTATTTTTAAAATAGGCTTATGTTTTCCCATTTCATTTCAAAATAGGACATTGGTGAGTAGGGTTTTCAGTTGAGTATGTTGTTCGGTTTTTCAAAATACTCAAAACTCCCTTGGAACATTTTCAAAAAAAAATGTGAAAACTTTATTCCCTTTTCTTTTTCTCTCGCCAGATTTCTTCCTTCTCAATTATCACCCTACCTCTCCTCCTCCAACAATAATCAACTACCTCACAGCGACTCGAGGTGAGTCTCCTCCCTTCCTCATTCTTCATTTTCCCTCCTCTTTCCTCTTTTTTTTTTTAATTTTTTTTTATGTGTTACAAGTGGTGCCCCCAACAACCGCTGACAGCCATGCCATGTCATGCACCAATTTGCCTAAGGGCATGTTTGTGTAACACTTTTCCGCGGAAAAGTTCACGGTTTTCCGCGGAAAACCCATTTTTCCGGCGTTTGGTGCGGAACAATTCCGCGGAAATGTTTTCCTGCCTCGTCAGCATTTTCCTTGATAATTGTGGAAATGGGTTTCCTATGGGGGGGGTATGGGAAATGGTTTTCCTCGGAAAACTTCTCCATCTTTTCCTCACTTTTGTCCATTTCAACCCAAAAACCCTATAACTCTTTCATTTTTTATTTCTTTATATAAATTATTATTTAATGTTAAATAAATAATATACATGTTGTGTTATTTTCTTCAAAAAATTATATCACCAAATAAGAAATTTTGATTTTCTATAAGGAATCCACAGCCGCACCAAACAACATCTGCACCAATTCAATGAGGAAACTCTTTTTGCACCAAACATGGATTTCTAAATTCTACAGAAATCCTTTTCCGAGGTTTTCATTTCTATGGAAAATGCTGACGTGGCAATTTCCTCTTTCCACGGAAAGGGTGTGTACACAAACGTGCCCTAAGTATTTTGAGGAAAAAGAGAAGTCAGTTGCCCGAAAAACCCCAAATCTCAATAAATGTTCTGATTTGAAATGGAATTTAAAAATTAAGCCATGTTGTGAAAACTATGTTTTTTTCCATGATACGAAAACTAGACAAAACTTGAGCCCTGTTTTAAAATCTTCCCTCTTCTTTTTTTTCTTTTTCCCTTTCTTTTTTGCATGAAAAGAGAACTATCCAATCAAGAAAGATACTATTTTGAAGTTTTAAAAGTTTCCCAAATTTCTTCGATTGTGACATGAGGGCAATTTTGCGAGACGAATTTTGAGGGCTACACAATTTGAAGTGTCTTATTAGTATATGTTAAAGCCAAAGGTTTTGAATTCAATTTTGACCAGATTTCTTTTAATTTTGACATTTTTTTATTGAGCAGCCATAGTAAAAAAACTAAAAATGTATATTTTCAGTTGAATGTAGAGGCTGTGAAGTCCACACTGACACAGTCGTAAATCTTCCTGCTAATCTAACTCTCTATATCTTTGAAATTCTCAAGATTATTTATTTAAAAATCGAATTAGTAGATTATACTGATAAACGTCTAGTTAAGGCTGGCAAATGAGTTGGGGTTTAAATGGTTAATCCATCTTAGGACCCAAGTGAAATAAGGAAAAAGGGTAAAAAAAACTCAAAACCCATTTCTTGCACCATCACATCTGTTTTTTCAATGGTGGGTTTTGGTCTCTCACTAATAAACCTAGGTGGGCTAAAAGCCGTTCCAGCACTTGCAATTTTGAGATGTGGGTCTAGGATCATGTATTACAACCAAACTTGAATAACACTATGATCAGTATCACACAATAATTTAATTTAAACACATATTTTAAAACCATGATAAGTATCACACAAGAAAAATGACACAAAAGCCCTAAACTTAGATCATCAAACTTTGTAGCATATCTTTACAAAAAAAAAAAAAAAAAACATAATAACTCGACAGAGAACGAGGGAATTTTACCAGAAAAATCCCTTTATACTTTGTGAAGACCAAAAATGTCCTCATACTTCAATATCAACCAACAATACCCTGAATGGAGATATCCCCACTCCTGTACATCCTTACTGTACGTATCTGATGTTAGGGCTCACCTGGAATCCCACATATTATGGGACAAGGGGATTGTAAAAAGCCAAATAAGACCAACCTCAAATATCAAATTTGAAGTCAATTTAATGTCCCTAAACCCTTCATTCATGTTACTAAACCCTTTATGTATAAGGGAGTGGAGGGGGAGTGTTTGTGTCTGATCCATTCAGACGGGTCATAAGGAGGAGCCCACTAGGTAGTATGTACAGTAAGACTATACGTACATACCAAATGTACTAGATCATTTACCTATATGTAATATAACATTTCATATGGATCCCACATATGTGAAATGCCTTGTTCCCAAACCATGAAATTGCATACATAGAAACTGCCTGGTAACAATTGCAACATTCTGAAATGCAAACATTCTAAGACAGGGATTAATTATTGCAAACCAAAATATTTAACTTTTCTACTCATGTCAGAGAAAAAAAAACTGTGCTGAAATGCACCCATAAAATAGAAAAGACAAATGGCTTTGGGGTTCTGAATAAAATTCGGTGTTCTTGGAGTCAAAAACATATTACAGAACTAATTGCATTAAACCACAGATTAGAAGAGGGTTAATTAGTTCCTTTTTGGTAAATAGAGGGTTGATAAGTTAATTGCTCTATGTCACTGTCTGTTTCAAATCTTTCTTTTTTGGGCTTATATGGTCTCCAAATAACATTGAGAGATTTGAAACTTTGGGTGTTTTTTCAAGATATTCTATGGACAACCTCTCTAAAATTAAAATAATATAAATAAACCAAAGTTCCCTTAAAATGTCATGCTACTCAACATGTATTGTTGCCTGTGCCTGATTAATACTTTGAAAGAAGTCAAGAGCTTTCTCCCTTTTCTTGAGCTTTAACCTTCCACTTGGGTCCATGAAATTTCTAAGCCTCCCGCATGTTTTTTTTTTTTTTTGAGTGGGACCAGTGGAGGCTCCGTGAACTCAAGTCAATGGAGTCAACAAAAGGCTTATCTTCCGCAAATCGAATAAATTTATTTTTCCCTTTATCAACATCTATCATCTACTTTCGATAATTCGATAAAAATAATATAAAATTTTCAAATAATTTATTTTCGATAGTCCGACAGAGATAATATTGAATTCTAAAAAAAAAAAAAAACAGAAATCTTAATAGATTGTTACTAATAGTTCTTAATCCAAAAAGAAAATTAAAATGCATAAGCTCCTACAGCTGCCCTCAACAGGTTTTCATGTGTTGAAATTTTTGTATAATAGCTTTATTATCAACACTAGCAACTACATCATTTTCAATATATATGGCTAAACGGTCATTCATCCATTGATCTTTCATTTGGTTACACAACATATTATTTACGCACTTCATTGTTAAAAAAACTCTTTCTACTGTTGCAATCATTACTAGTAAAATCAACGCCAATTTTAAAAACAAATAAACAAATTGGTATACAATATCCTTCTTTGTCTCCACTAATTTTATAGCAACATCAACAATTCCTTTAAGTTCTAAAAACTCGTTGCTAGAGTGCATATCAGCAATGTGGGCCCATTAATTTTTTTTATTTATTTTGGTAGACAGTTGGCCCATTAACCTAGGCGATGTGTATTTTATGATGACTTTTGTTCACTACGACAGTAATAAAGAAAATGTGTAAAGTTAGCTAATATAGGGGTGAAACTCTTAAATCGAGTGGGGTCAAACTCAAAATTTCAATTCATGACATAAAATTTATTATTTTTAAATATTTTCTTAGATCTCAGTGGGGTCAATTGAACCCACTGTGATCAATGTGGAGCCGCTCTTGCGTGGGATGTGCGAAACTCCACCGAGAGCTCACCTATTGATAATATAGACCATTCAAAATGTAATTTATTTCCCTCCAGTGATATATCTTCAAATTTCACATCAATAGAAATTGGTCTTATCATAAAATTGAGCACATTGCTAACAAGTGATTACGATGATCTTATCGATTAATCATACTGTTGGGAAATGCTTGGAAACAACGAACAACTTTCCCCCTTGAGTGAACCTGTGAGGAACAATAGAACACAAGAATGGAAGAAAATGCAAACCACTAATAAAGTATCACCAATCAACCACAATCAACCCAAGACAGTTTTTTACGTTGAAAACTCCCTCAAAGAGAAGGATAAAAACCACGGGACCTTTCTCGGAGTCCACCCAAACCTTCACTATAATACTTAGGTACAAACCTAACACCAACAAGGTACAAAACCTCCCCAATTCCAACAACAATGGAATCCACAAAATATAAGTGAAGATAAAGGAAATGACAAAGAACAACAAGAGAGAAATGGTGAAGATCTCACCCAAAAACGTCCTCAGAAATGGACACAGAAACCTGATGTAGAAAGCTCCAAATCACAAGTTAACCGTTCAGAATGTAGAACAATGAGTCACGAACCTGCTGACAAAAATTCAGCCCAATCGGACCACGGATCGACCTCCGATCGTCGGTTTGAAAAAAACTGCTGCAGGGAGCTTCCTTTGGACGAATTTCTGCACAGTCTCTCTTACTTCTGTTCTATTGCTTTCGACCAAAATAGGGCTTCAAAAAGGGAGATGTGCTGTAGGTCTAGAAAGACCATATTGCCCTTATAGTAACACATAAACTCCAAAATAATAAGCCCTTATTGGGCTGGACCTAGGCCCAACAAATCTCCCCCTCCAGCCCAATGAAGGAGATTTCAACACTAACTTCTCAAGTGGAATCCATGCCGGCCTGATGCCAACAAAACTCAAACTTCTCTCTCGGAAGTGCCTTTGTCATCATATCTGAACCATTTTCTTCAGTGTGTATTTTCTCGAGCTCCAACTCTTTCGCCTCTAATGTGTCTCGTATCCAATGATACCTCACATCGATGTGTTTCGATCTTGCATGAAAAGTGGAGTTCTTCGCAAGGTGTATAGCACTTTGGCTATCACAAAATAACACATACTTTTCTTGAGTGAGACCAAGTTCCTTCGTAAACCCTTTCATCTAAAGCAACTCCTTGCATGCTTCGGTTGCTGCAATGAATTCAGCCTCTGTTGTAGATAAGGCAACACATTTCTGCAATCTTGATTGCCAAGCCACAGCTCCTCCTGCAAAATTAATCATATAACCTGAAGTAGATTTTCTCTTATCAACATCCCCTGCCATATCTGAATCAGTATACCCGACAACAATTGGCTTCTCACTTCCAAATGAAAGTTTCACATTAGAAGTGCCTCGAAGATATCTTAAGATCCACTTCACTGCATCCCAATGCTCTCTACCTGGATTTGAAGTAAACTAACTAACTACTCCAACAGCATGAGCTATGTCTGGCCTTGTGCAAACCATTGCATACATCAAACTACCCACGACTGATGCATAAGGAACTCTTTTCATGTCTTCCTTCTCTTTCTTACTTGATGGGCGTTGTTTCTTGCTAAGCTTAAAGTGTGTAGCAAGAGGGGTGCTCACCACTTTAGCTTTATCCATATTGAACCTTTGAAGCACTTTCTCTATGTACTTCTCTTGAGACAACCATGACCTCTTGGCCTTTCTGTCACGGCTGATCTTCATACCAAGGATTTGCTTAGCTGGCCCCAAGTCTTTCATTGAAAATGACTTGCTCAAATCTTGCTTCAACTTTTCAATCCTCGAAGCATTCTAACCAATTATAAGCATGTCATCCACATAAAGCAGTAAAATGATAAAGTCATCTTCAGAGAACTTCTTCATAAAAACACAATGATCGTAAGTGGTCTTCTTATAGGCTTGCTCCCCCATAAAAGACTCAAACTTTCTATACTATTGTCTCGGTGCTTGCTTCAAACCATATAGGCTTTTCTTTAGCTTACAAACATAGTTCTCTTTACCTTCCACTTTGAAACCCTCTGGCTGCTCCATGTATATATCTTCCTCCAAATCACCATGAAGGAAAGCAGTCTTGTTAGGCACCGTCCCGAGTTAATCCCGATTAACTCTAATTAATTGAGTTTATGACTAATTAAGCCGGTTTAAATGGGTTAATGGTGATTTATCACCCAATGGAAATTGAATTAGCCTAACTATGAGTACATTAGGCTTAATGAAATGTTAAATGAGGTTATGAAATGAATTGAAAAGAATTAAATGGCAAATGGAGCTCAAATAAGCATATTGAGGACTTGTGTATAAATATGGAATTATACGTATTTTGTCGAATATGGAAAGTCTTGATACCAACATGTGTATCTCGACGAGTACGACGGATTTCATAAAAGACTTGAAATGATTCGATGACTAACGAATCAATTGGGACGTCAATTGACTTGAAATGGACTTAAATGAAATGATGGGGGTTTAAATGCAAAAATGACCCCTTATATATATATATCCTAAATGCTTCATTCATTTCATTCTCTTGTCTTCAAACCCTAGACAACAAATGCTACATCCATATCTTCTTCTTCTCCTTCCTTCATTTCTTCTTCTTCAAGTGTGTTGGAGTAATTGAATTGAAGGGAAGTTGTGTTACTTCATCTTCATCATCTTCTACATCCTCTTCTTGAAGTTATTTTGGAGTAAAGCTTCAAGTGAAGGAAAAACCCCTTTTCAAGCTAGTCAATCAAAGACCCAAAGCTTCCATTAAGGCAAGTTATGCATATATTTATACTTGTTATAGTGTTGTCATGGATTTTGATAGAAATAATGATGATTAGAGTGTATTATGGGTTTTTAAACCCTAAGTAGATTGTGTATGAATATTAGATTTGTGGAATGGATTGAATATGTGGAGGGGACAGGAGGTCCCATGGCTTTTGCAGGTTGTATGAGTAATGGAGAAATGGATGTAAAAGAAGAGAGTAGGAATCAGAATTTCGAAATGGAATTCTGGACTGTTCGCTCGAGCGAACATGGCAGTTCGGTCGAGCGACCATGGTGCTGTTTCAGAAAATTCGCCCTGGACCGGTCGCTCGAGCGGATATTAAAATGCGGTCTAGCGACTAGGGTTCTGTGAGGGGTCCGCTCGAGAGAACTTTACTCGCTCGAGCGAACTTGTACAGAAAACCCCATATTGATTAGAAGTGAAAATTTTGGCCAATCGCGAGGACCGTGACCTTAAGTGCTCCTCATATAATGAGATAACTTGTGATTCATTCCAATGGATCAATAAGCTAAGAGTAGTTATGTTTAAACCTTACTATGTGATACGAGGGTTAGTGTAATGCATCAATTTCACTAAAAGTAATATCATTGACAGTAATACATGTATTACTAAACCCCGTTCACATTCAGATTGGCTAGAGAAGTGGTTTAGAATTAGACTTATGACTTGTTCAAGCGTTTGGCACTACCTAGTGGTTTCCGACTCAATATTACATTGAATTGAATTGAATTGCATAAATTGATAAATGAAATGATTATTCCTACTGCAGTAGATGAGATTGGGGTGTTCCGGAGCCCGTGGTGACACCAGTGATCTCTGATCAAGACACTGGGAGATCCCACCTTATTTGGACCGAAAGGTCATTGACTGAAAAGTCATACATTGAAAAGCCATTAATAAAGGTTGAAACTAATGAATAAATGATGATGAATTGCTTCCTTTGGAAGATTAATGAATTGAATGGAGTTGAAACCCTTGCTAGTGTAGTTGCCACATATTTGTCATTGTTGCTTATGTATATCATAGTCATTGTTAATTGTATTTATTATGGATTGCTTAGAATTGTTAAGCAATGAATTATAGGAATTATGAAATGTCATAGATATGTGTATACCTTGTTGAACCGTCGTGTTCACGGTATTACTGATGATATTACAGGCTCAACTACCCATGCCGGTCCCTCGGAGACCGTCCAGGCAGCGGAGGCGGCCCATGCGCTACCTCCAGGAGGTCTAGCGGAGTGGACGTGATTTAAGAGAAGAAAACATAGCGCCTTTTGGAAACTTTGTATAAGTTATTTTGTATATACATTTTGGTATTGGAATTAAAAGAAATGATATTCCCTGCATTGTATGTTAAATATGCAGTGGTTGATAGTATGGGAACTGAATCAATGTAAAGTGAACTTTAACGTTTAAAGTAGATGTTCTGATTCATTTTGTTAAGTATTATCAATGTATATGTATTTGTATGTGTTCCGCAACTATACATTGACAGGTACGTATGCAAGATCCCTTGTGGACTCCGGTTTAACTTCGGTTAATCGGGGTTTACGGGAGTAAGTATGTATTACCGCGACCCGGGGATTAACCCCTAATGACTCTGATCTCGGGGCCGGGTCGTGACAAGTCTTCACATCCATTTGCTCAACCTTAAGATCAAGACTAGCTGCCAATCCCAAAACTACTCGGATTGAAGACATTTTCACAACGGGTGAGAAGATCTCATCATAGTCAATTCCCTTTTTCTGACTGAAACCCTTAACAAACAATCTAGCTTTGTATCGAGGAAGTGAAGTATTCTCATCATGCTTCAATCTATAAACCCATCGATTCTTCAAAGCTCTCTTACCCTTAGGCAATGTCACTAACTCAAAGGTGTGATTGTCATGCAATGACTTTAGCTCATCTTCCATTGCATCAACCCATTGATTCTTGTTCACATCCTCCATTACTTCTTCAAACCTTTCAGGCTCACCTGCATCAGTCAGTAGCACATACTCATTAGGAGAGTATCTAGTGGATGGATGGCGGTCTCTGATAGACCTTCTTAAAGTGGCAGCTGGTGGAACGGTAGGTGCATGTTGCTGAACATCAACAACATCACCATCCTGAGCATCACTATCATCTATACCCTGCTGGTCATTCTGAGTTTGATCCTGAATCTGATCATGAACATCATACTGAGTACCATCATCAATCTGATCATGCAACTGTCTTTGCAACTCGGTGGATGGGACCGAGTCAATCTCAATCTGTATATCAGAATTTTGGGAAATTGTCTTCTCTGCCTTCTCAATATCCATTATGGTCTGATTTTCAACAAATACTACATCTCGACTTCTCACAATTTTTTTTACAATTGGATCATAAAGTCTGTAGCCTAACTCATCAGAACCATAGCCAAGAAAGATGCATTCTCGTGTCTTGGCATCCAACTTGGACCTGTCATCCTTTGGAACATGAACAAAAGCTTTGCAACCAAATACTCTCAAATGGTCATAGGAGATATCCTTGCCAAACCAAACTCTGTCCGGCACATCACCATCCAAAGCAACAATGGGAGATAAATTAATAACATGTGCCACTGTATTCAAAGCCTCACCCCAAAAAGATTTTGGCAATTTGGCATCTGAAATCAAGCACCTTACTCTCTCAACCAAAGTTCTGTTCATTCTTTCTGCCACACCATTCAACTGAGGTGTTTTAGGAGGTGTCTTTTGATGTCGAATACCCTGTTGTCTGCAGTACTCATCAAATGGTCCAATGTACTCACCACCGTTATCTGATCGGATGCATTTCAACTTCTTTCCTGTCTGTCTCTCTACTGAAGCTTGAAACTGCTTGAATACGTCTAACACTTGGTCCTTCGTCTTCAAGACATAAACCCAAAGTTTTCTTGAATGGTCATCAATGAAGGTCACAAAATAAGCTGCACCACCAAGTGTTAGAGGTTTTATTGGACCGCAAACATCTGAATGTACCAATTCCAATAAATCTGATTTTTTAGAAGGAGGGCGACTTTTGAATGAAACTCTTCTCTGTTTTCCTGCCAAACAATGCACACACTTCTCAAGCTTTGCACTCTTCACTCCGGAGAGTAAATTCTTCTTAGCTAATATGCCCATACCTTTCTCACTCATGTGACTAAGTCGCTTGTGCCATAACTTAGCTGCATTCTCATCTTCCACAGCATTACAAATACCCTTGAAAATCTTGGCCTGCATCAAATACAAAGAAGATTCCTTCTTTCCTCTAGCCACAACTAATGAGCCTTTGGTGAGTTTCCACTGCCCATTATTAAAGGTATTGCAAAACCCTTCATCATCGAGCTTCCCAGTCGAAATCAAATTCAGACGAATATTTGGTACATGTCTGACATCTTTGAGAACAAGCCTTGTTCCATTACTAACTTCCAAACACACATCTCCCACACCTACAACTTCGGCCAAGCCATCATTGCCCATCTTCAAAGTGCCAAAGTTTCCCGGCGTGTAGGAAGTAAAGAACTCCTTCTTTGAGGTGATATGAAGGGAAGCTCCACTATCAATAACCCAACTTGTCTCATTACAAGCAAAATTCACATTATTGTCATAACAAACAATGACAAGTTCTTCAGTGACAGCGGCAACCCGATCATTTTGATTATGATCCTTCTTTTCATTGTTGTCACTACCATTTTTCTTCTCTCTTTTCAGCTTGAAGCAATTTTTCTTAATATGACCCATTTTACCACAATGGTGGCACTCAACATTCTTTTGCCATGACCTTGACTTGCTTCGGTTCTTGTTTTTACCTTTCGGGCCTCTACTTTGACTTCTCCCCCTACTCTCGGTAATTAAAGCTTCAGAATGGGGTGAAGAACCTTGAGATTTTCTTCTCATCTCCTCATTCAAAACACCACTCTTAGCAAATTCCAAGGTGACAATACCATCAGGAGCAGAGTTACTTAATGACATACGAAATGTCTCCCAAGAATCCGGTAAAGTACCAAGCAACCAAAGTCCTTGTAACTCATCTTCAAATTTAACATTCATGGCTGAAAGTTGATCTATTACTCCTTGAAACTCATTCAAATGATCAGACATAGATTGACCATCTTTATACTTCAAGCTCATAAATTGTTTTATCAGATACATTTTGTTATTGCCGGTTTTCCTTGCATACAACGACTCAAGCTTGTTCCATAGATCAGTCCTAGCATGTGATTCTTTACTAACGTGATTCAAAACATTATCATCCACAAATTGTCGAATGAACCCACACACCACTTTGTGCTCAAGAGCCCAATCGGCATCGGTCATGTTGGCGGGTTTCTCATCACCAAACACCGGTAGATGCCAACGCTTCACATACAAAAGGTCTTCCATCTTACCCTTCCAAACATGATAATTCCTTCCATTTAAACTAACCATTCTGTTCAAACTTTGTTCCATTGTTCACACAAGAATTTTATCCACACCTTAAAGGCGAACTTGGCTCTGATACCACTATGTTGGGAAATGCTTGGAAATAACGAACAACTTTCCCCCTTGAGTGAACCTGTGAGGAACAATAGAACACAAGAATGGAAGAAAATGCAAACCACTAATAAAGTATCACCAATCAACCACAATCAACCCAAGACAGTTTTTTACGTTGAAAACTCCCTCAAAGAGAAGGATAAAAACCACGGGACCTTTCTCGGAGTCCACCCAAACCTTCACTATAATACTTAGGTACAAACCTAACACCAACAAGGTACAAAACCTCCCCAATTCCAACAACAATGAAATCCACAAAATATAAGTGAAGATAAAGGAAATGACAAAGAACAACAAGAGAGAAATGGTGAAGATCTCACCCAAAAACGTCCTCAGAAATGGACACAGAAACCTGATGTAGAAAGCTCCAAATCACAAGTTAACCGTTCAGAATGTAGAACAATGAGTCACGAACCTGCTGACAAAAATTCAGCCCAATCGGACCACGGATCGACCTCCGATCGTCGGTTTGAAAAAAACTGCTGCAGGGAGCTTCCTTTGGACGAATTTCTGCACAGTCTCTCTTACTTCTGTTCTATTGCTTTCGACCAAAATAGGGCTTCAAAAAGGGAGATGTGCTGTAGGTCTAGAAAGACCATATTGCCCTTATATAGTAACACATAAACTCCAAAATAATAAGCCCTTATTGGGCTGGACCTAGGCCCAACACATACTGTCAATGAAGTAATCAATTTTAAGGTTGGGAGATACTCAGAAATAGTAAGCATGACATGGGGATATGGGCAAGGTGGTCCTCTTCTTATGTGACTTGAAGAAACCTCGTTAGTGCCTGTGCCTCATGCCATCAGGACTCTTGCCTTTTTAATCATCCAAGCTTGAGAGGATTTGGACTTCTTATACGGAAAGGGCAGTTAGGCCTTTCCTCTCTCATATATAGAAGGAAAGTAAAAGAAGAGGAATGGCAGAAAGAGAGACAGGAAAGAGAAGACGACGAGAAGAAGCAGCAGAAGCAGCCATAGCAATAGCATCACTGAAACAGGTAGGAGGTTCTCTCTCTCTCTCCTTTTCCTGCAATGCAAGGTCTCTTTCTATTTTAAAATCTCTAGGTATTCTAGGATAAAATTGAAGAAATTATTGGCATATGTGATGGTGCCACATATGATCATGAGTGGGTGGGCCAATCATAGAGTAGGTGCCGTTTTGCCTAAAAGGTTTTTGTGAAATTGGTTTTCAAATTCAGATCTCTCTCTTTTTCTCTCTCCCTAGGTTTTCAAATTTCTCATATATATATATATATATATATATATATGAAGAGAAGTCTTCAAAGGATGTCCATCTATCTCTTTCTTTCATAACACTATGCTTTTGCGTTGCAGGAAATATTGTTAGAAGTAAGTTAGATTTCGTGTTTTGTTCACTGTTCAATGTAGTTGGTTTATTACCCAATGCAGACACCAAAATCGCGGATTAGGAACAACTGTGTGGCTCAGTTTTGGACCGTTTGTGATTTGAAACCGTATAGAACCGTTTCAACTTAAAACGCCGTCCCTAATGAAATAAAGGGGGCCCAGAACACACTAAAAGGTCCTTTTTTTTTCATTCCTTTTGAAAAACCCTTTCAGTCCCGCCCTTTCCCATTCCGTTCCCTCTCCATTTCAATGAGCTATTCTCAGTTTCTCACTACACCCTCCATCTGATGTAGAAATCCTTCACTGCGCCCTCTTCCATCTGATGTTTCTCAACCTGAGCACCAACAGTTTCGTCACAACAGAATCTGAGTTGTGGATCCGATGATTTCTACCAGAATCTCCTCGGCGCGGGACAGCTCCACCACACCATTAAAGACTGCAACTGCTCTCTACAAAGATCTCTAGGTAGAATCTCTTGATTTTTTTTCTATTTTTATGCTTTTGGAGGTCCTCAAATATATGGATAGAGATGGAAATCAGGGTTCTATTTTCTAGTTTTTGGGGATTTAGGGTTTTTAATTTGGGGAGTTTGGGGATTTAAGGTCTCTTTGTTTCATTCAAGAATGATTATGCACCTTTAGAGATCCAAGTATTATTTTTCTTCTTCTACTTCCCAATCGATTGATTGTCTTCATTTGTTAGCTTTCTAACGAAACCATCAAAGATTTATGTCTCATATTCTCAGAAAACTGTGTTCTATCTACATTTTTTCTTTTTCCAAACAAGTCTAAGAAGTAGACCTATCGATTGATTGTCTTCATTTGCTAGCTTTCATGATTATGCTTAATAGAAAAACTAGAGATAGTCGAAAATAGGGAGAATGTGTTTGTGATGTTCACGATGCAGCTGAAGCGCTGATGTTGGTAATTTGAAACCGATCCTTCAGCATGGATGCAACCAGTTGATAAACCAACATGGGTGCTGGACTCTGTAGTTGCTAATGATAAATGACATTGCTTGATGAAGCTTGGGCCCACAAATTAGACAATAGAAAACTGCATCTCACAGGTTGGATTCTATATCTAACATGGATATTCTATATGTTGGATTATATGTTCACCACAGGTTTGGAGGTTTTGGAGACTAGACCCTTTCTGTTACACCCCAACCCCAATTTGATCTTCATTAATGTTAATTGATGAGGAGTTAACTTAATTAATTATGCTTAGCCATAAATTTTGGACTTAGTACTTGTTAGTCTCTTAGACTGAGTCAACTCGAGTCTTGAGTTGTGATTAGTTGAGTGGGATTGAATTGACTCAATTTGGATTGAGTCAATGATTTTTTCGTAATTATAGATTTTCTCGTTCTACATCGTTTTCACGTCATTTTGGTGTCAACGCGTATATTTCGTTAAGCTCGTCAATTTTCGTATTTGACTTTACTTCATATGACCACTCGTTGAGGAAATGGACCATCGTTTGACTCAAACTGGAAATATAACCAACTAATGGGCTTTCCTGCAAAATGCCCATCCTTATCACTTAAATCAATTTCATTCCATTCATTCTTCATGTTGGTTGTGGAGAGAAAGCTTCTTCTCCCTTTTCCTTTCAATTTCCTCTTTTTCTTCAATCACTCTAGCAATTGTGCAAGTGAAAGCAAGTGTGGAGATCATCTTCCTCTTCATCTCCTTCTTCTAGTTCATCTCCACCTCTTGTTTTGAGAAACTATTTCTTCTCCAACTTCAAATTCGGAATTATCACAAGAGGTAGACTTCAAACTCCTTTTGTTTGGATTTTTAAGTTGTAATAGAGTCAAAAGACCCTTATACTAGACATGCATCCATATTCATGTGTTTTTCCATGTGTATTGTGTTTAGGGTTTGAATAATTGGGGATTTTAGGGTTGGAACACCAAGAGAGTAAGAGAGTTTGAAAAGCTTAAAATAAAGGCAAGTATATGCATAATATGGACTTACATTCTTGTTATATTTCATTGATTCAATGATACTCTTATTCAATGCCCTTAGCTTTTAATGAATGGATGATTGGGAATGATTTCAAGTAATGGAATTGATTTGAAGAATTATTAGTGTTATATGATGAATGGGAGCATGAAGGCTCCATTCTTTTGCAGGTTTAGTGGTGGGAGGAAGTATGTAAGGGAGTGAGGAACTGAATGGAAGGAATTCGGAAGTCTGGGATTCTGGACAGTTCGCTCGAGCGAACTGGACACATCGCTCGAGCGAACCAGCCGTTCGAGCGAACGAATAAGTGCGCTCGAACCTTCAACCCTCTGGAAAGGGTCCGCTCGAGCGAACCTGGTCCGCTCGAGCGAACCTACTGCTATACACTGGACCTCTTTTGACCCCAATTTCTAACCTATTTTTTACCCCAATTTTTGGGTGAATTATCATCCCTAACCTATTTTAACCCAGCTTAAATGTTCCAATTGGATACTTAAGGTGCCTACCCTATTCCATAGGAAATTAGAAATTCTTTGACTCATAGGATCATAGAATGGAACCATTAACCTTCTAAATTGGACCATTGAATAATTATTTGTCCAACACTATGCCATGAAGGTTGTTTGGAAATTTAACGTAATTCTCTTAATTAGTGACACCGAACAAGTAGTACTACGTTGCCTTTCTGAATCACCTTGTATTGGACGGTGAAGGAATTAATTCAATTGTATAATAGGGTATTGGCTAGTAAGTTTCCTTGATTCCTCAACTTATTGCATTTCATATGGGATTATATTTCATTGATAGATCGATCAGTAATCATTATACATAAATAAGTTTATTTCATTCCCCAGAATTCTTTGTGGTTTGATAACTCTATTTCCTCCGTCATTCTCTATATATGATACATGGATGCAGTATTTGTAAACATGTGGATTGAGTGAGTATAAGATACGATGATATATGAATTGAAGTGAATTTTATTAAGAAATGATTTGGAATACAAACTTACTTGAGTCCACTTATGATTCGATTAGTTTGATTCGATTGAGTTGGCACTACCTAGCTTCGACCTTGTGACGCCCGACGGGGCTAGCACTTGGTTTAGTTATGAGAGACTAGTGCAGTAAGTCGCCTGGAGCACCGGAACTCCAGAATAGGGTAGCCAGTTAGCCTTTGGCCGGGCCGCTGGTGACATCCCAACAAGATTTTGCTCTCTTCGAGAGGATGAGCTTTAAGTAGTAGCCAAATTAGTATGGTTTCTTATTTATTGATTCATCAGCATATTTTATTCAAGCACAATTTGCATAGTTGATACTATCATTGCCATCCACTGATTTACTTGTATTAAATTCAAAGTTGCAACATTATGTAATTTCTTATTGTGCCTATACTTGCTAAAATCGTCGTATTAAGATACTACATTTGGTGTCACAGACGCTGATGCAGCTCCCGGCCCTAAAGAGGCCCAAGAGAGAGAGGAGGGTACCCAGCAGGTACCAGCAGGATTAGAAGAATGGCCAGAACCAGGGCCAGCCTAGATTTGGACCTCCTCGGAGTGCGGACTACACTAGTAAATACCATAGTTCGTGTGACTATCCTTTCATATGGTCATACGAAATTCTTT
Source organism: Cinnamomum chago (assembly GCA_038049695.1). NCBI lineage: Eukaryota > Viridiplantae > Streptophyta > Magnoliopsida > Laurales > Lauraceae > Cinnamomum > Cinnamomum chago. The sequence continues at coordinate 18,115,891 of CP142462.1, read as the reverse complement.
TGAATATACTTTTGGCAGTGAATGTATAGGTTTTTTCAATGGTTGTACAGGGATTCTTTCATTGATCCCTCTTTTGTAAAACTTAATGTATATACTTATTTACTTCTTTTGTATCAAACTTAAATGTTTAATTGACCTTGATGGAAATTTGATACCTTATCTAAATGAATTACGACTTCCGCTATTTGAAATGTTATGTGTTCTCACATGTGGAATAGTCGATTTTCTCTCCTTTGTGTGTTGTGTTTGGCTCGAGACAGGTACAACATGCGGGAGTACGTGTGGCACACCTCGGGAATTACCCTAGGCCAGGGTGATTTCGGGACCGGGATGTGACACTTTCACAATCAGTTTGTATTTTATTGTTTTGCATTGGACTTTTTTCCTTTTATTTTCATTTTCTATTTGGTAAAAGGGGCATTGGATTTGTTAGTTGCATGCATCTATGTGGTATATATCAGGTCTTGCTTGACCCTATTGATTATGCTTTATATTGCTGAGACTTGTGGGAGGTCTAGTCCAAGTAGAATGGCTAGCACTTCATGCTATTCATCATACCAACAGAAGTTTACACAGGTAAATGCATTAATTTATTTAAATTCAATGTTTCTTTGCTGAGATTTATATCACTTCCGTTTTATCTGATTGGCAGATGGTTGTTAGAATTGGTACAGATATGTCTTCATTTTTCCATGGCAATCTTTTGGATTTTATGGGTGCCAACTGCCAACTACAGTGGTGAGTTATGTTATGAACAAAAGAATCCATAAAACATAATGCCATTTTGAAGTACCTATTAATTTTAAGTAATCATCATCCCAGGCTCACACACACATTTAGTTTTGCTAAAGAAGCTTATCCTTAATCAATTTCAGTTTCTGTTGTTGGAAACATATAGGCCTGTAGAGATCCAAGATGGGGTCGATGCTATGAGAGCTACAGTGAAGATCCAAAGTTTGTGGAGTCCATGAGAACAATTATTTCAGGTTTGTAGGAGAAGTTCCAGATGTAGACCGTGGTAGACCTTATGTTAAAGATAGGTAGGGGCCTGTTGAGCCATCTAAATGTTTTTAATACATTTCAATCATTTGTGGGAAGGCGTGATATCAACAATGTGTTATTCATTGCAGTAAGCATGCATGTTGCGGCTACTACAAAGCATTATGTAGGGATCTTCAGTTTATATTTGGAAGAGCTTTGACTGTTGTTCACTACACCAAAAATGGGAATTAGAAACGAAAAATTGAAACGGTTGGAACAAATAAATAAATGGTGAGTAGTAGGATTATAGTACAGACACATACATTTGCATGATTTGGATTTTAAAACATGCTTTCAAATTTGTAATAGATAAATAGATTCTTTGGGTGCCTGTTATATGAATGCCATCTGTGTTGGGGCTATGCTCTGGTGCAGAATTACTATGAGATTAGAAGCTATGACATCTTGACACTTGTCAAAAGAAAGATGCATCTGTTGACTGTACTTGATACTAAGATTAACAGTGGGAAAGCCTGTGATAGCTCGGAAAGAGGAGGCGGACTCGAGAGAGTTGGTTTGCTTTTGCTTTTGCTAAATTGTTTTAATTGTTTATGGTTTAAATTGAAGTCTGTTTGTTGCTTTGTATGGTGGACATTTAAAACTTTCTTTTATCAAGAAGTCATGCACTTTTTTGTTATCAACACCAGTCAATCATATACTTCTGCTACTATGCTTTAAGTCGGATTTCTTTTTGTTGTTGATTTTATGTGTTTCTTTTCAGGTTGTTGTAATCGCACCGGAGAAGTATCTTATGTCCCTTAGTGATGCTCTTATGTGGGGGATGACCCAAGGGGCCGTATATGCCTGACTGTAATGGTTGGTGTTTCACTTGGACAGTTGCAGCTCTATGTGGGATAAACATTTGCCTCGGAAATGTGTACCTGCTAGTGAAGAAATTTTGCTTGATTCAGACATGCATGTATCTTCAGCCAACGATATGCTTAGAAAGTTAAAGGCACAACAAATGTGATGGGATGGACTCTTTGGTTTTTATTTTTTTACAGCTGAAGTGGATGAATTTAGTTAAAAGGTTATACCTGGTGGATGTATCATGTATGGATGTTCAAATATTATAAATTGTATATTTGAGTTCAAGTTAGTCTATTGAATTCAATTTTAGATTTTGTGAGTATTGGTGATTGTTTTTTATGAATGTGTATAGATGTGCATGCCATAGGTTATGTTTTTTTTTTTTTAATGCATTAGGTGGAATAATAAAAAAAAATTGCTACTATAGAATTTTTTTTAAATATTTTTTTTCATTAGGAACAGTCAAGAACCTTGCCCAATAAAATTAGAACGGTTTTAAATGGTTATGTGAATTGGAACGGTTCAAGAACACTTCTGAAACGTTTTCGGAACGGTCATGAAATTGTTCCAAGATAAACAGGAACGGTTCTAGAACATTCTTGGAACGGATTAGTACCGTTCCGAAATTAGAAATTTGGAACGGTGCGTGACCGTTCCAAATTTCTAATTTCAAAACGAGTTCAAACCGTTTCAATTTATTTGGAACACCATATTTTAGGATGGGCTGTAACAATTCCAATTATTGTTAGGAACGGTTCAAAACCGTTCCTAATGTCAGTTTTTTGGTGTAGTACTGCCTTATGTAGACGGTCTCTTGGCTCTATGTAGCATCATTGTATCTTGTGCATTCTATGTGTCTTTTGGTTTATTCATGTATTTTTATTATTAAGTTGTTGCTTAGGGCCTGTTTGGTAATTTTGCTTATCAAGTCAAGTGAAGTCAAGCCAAGTTAAGCATCAATCAAAAGCACTTTTTACCAAAACTCCCTCCATCTTTTCTAAAAAAAGTAAAAAGCAACTACCTTTATTCACTAAAAGACAAAAAAAACTCCATTTCCCCATACAAAAGGTAAAAGATATTCCATTCCAAACAACTAAAAACAAAATACCATCATAATCCACTTATATTTTATTCCCTCTTTGTATTTCACTTCATTCCACTTATATTCTATTCCCTCTTTTTATTGTTCAATCCTAGTTTAGAAGTGAAGTCTATAAGTAGAGTCTTGTATTCTCTTTCATAAGAAGAAGTCAGAGTGAAATCTTAAGGTTCCATACTTGGTCTATCCATTAATCTTTTTTGTTGTTAAGATCAAGAGGACAAGTTTTTTACTTTTTTTTTTTTTTTCTAATTGGTAAATTTGTAGTAAGAGAAAGAAGGGTAAAGCCCCCAAGACAAGGAGAAGAAAAAATACAACCAACTTCATTTTTGTTGAGAGAAAGAAGTTTCAGCAGAGTGATTTATGTTTTCACTGTAACTTCGGTATTTCATTATGTCAAACTTAGTACACAGAACCTAAACCTGAGTATTTGTTGAAAGAAACCTTAGTATACACAGAATACGAACTTCAGTTCCAACAATGTTATAGCAGAGCATTCCATCAAAGTGGTATCAGAAACTTGTTCAAGGAGATTCAATGGCTTCCAACAATATGTTGCAACCACAACTTCCTCGAGTCAGTGGAAAGAACTACAACCAATGGAGTGTCCAAATGAAGGTGCTGTATGGATCTCAAGATCTTTGAGATATTGTTGAAACTGGTTTCAAAGAACTAGTAGATGCAAATGCTCTCACCCAACAACAACTCAATGAGTTGAAGGAGAATCGCAAGAAGGACAAGAAAGCGTTGTTCTTCATTTTCAAGCCGTGGATGAAGCTGTTTTTGAAAGAATCCCCTCAGCCACTTCAGCGAAGCAAGCATGGGACACACTCCACACATCATACAAATGAGAAGACAAGGTAAAGATGGTAAGACTACAAACTCTCAGATGTGAATTTGATTCTCTACGATGAAAGAATCCAAATCAGTTGATGATTTCTACAACCGAGTCATTTCTCTTGTTAATCAACTAAGAGTGAATGGAGAAAAAATTGAAGATCAACAGGTTGTTGAAAAATCCTTTGAAGTATGACCCGTAAGTTTGAATATGTTTTGGCAGCAACTGAAGAATTAAAAGACTTATCTTCATTGTCTATAGAAAGTCTAGTGGGATCACTCCAATCCCATGAACTTCGCATGAAGCAATTTGATTCTTCTCCTCTAGAGCAGGCATTTCAGTCTCAGCTCTCTTTTGGTGGAGGTGCTAGAGGAAAAAGAGGAGGACACAGCCGTGGAAGAGGAAGAAGTATCCATGGACGTGGCACATATGAGAAAAATGAAAAAAAATTTGAATCTCATGGTAACAATGCTCTTATAAGAGGCAGAGGTAGAGGACGAAGAAGGGGAAGAGGTCATGGCTTTCCACATTCTCATATTCAATGCCATTATTGCAAAAAGTATGGGCATATGCAAACATACTATAGAAAGAAAATGACTGATGAAGGACAAAATGAATTTAGCTTTATGCATGAAAATGTTCAAGAAAAGGAAGGTGATGAAATGTTCTACTTGCTTGTAATGTCAGTGAGAATGTTTATGGTGATATTTGGTATCTTGATAGTGGCTGTAGTAACCACATGACTGGCAATAGAGATGTGTTTATTAATCTTTACAATTCCATTCAATCTGAAGTCAAGATTGGTGATGATAGAAGGCTTCCAGCAAAATGATGTGGTGACGTACGTCCTCCTTCACACAAAAAAATGAGACCAAAAGAGAATCTCTAATGTCTTATATGTGCCAGGCTTAAATCATAATCTTCTTCGTGTTGGACAGCTTATTCGCAAAGGGCATGATGTTCATTTCAAGGGTGATCGTTGTCTAATTAGAGACAAGAACAATTCTCTAATTAAAAAGGTACACATGTCTCCAAATAATATGTTTGATTTGAACATTCAATATGAATCTTTGCCATGTTTTAGTGCAAAGAAAAAAAAAAACAACTCATGGATATGGCATCTTCGTTTTGGTCACTTAAGTTTCAGTTCATTAACTTTGATGTGTAAAAAGCACATGGTGAGAGGCATGCCTAATATAGATTGTCAAGACCAAGTTTGTGAAGGATGTGCACTTGGAAAGCATCATAGAAACTCTTTTCCTATCGGAATGGCTTGGAGAGCATCAAGTCCACTTTAATTAGTGCACTCAGATTTATGTGGGCCTATGAACACAACTTCAAATGGAGGTAATCGCTACCTTCTCACTTTTATTGATGATTGTAGCAGAAAAACATGGGTTTATTTCTTAAGAGAAAAATCTAAAGTGTTTGGCCATTTCAAAACTTTCAAGGCCATGGTTGAAAAGCAAAGTGGTTTCATGTTGAAAACTTTGCATTCTGATCGTGGTGGTGAGTATGTATCAAATAAGTTTGAAAAATTCTTGAAAGAAAATGGGATCAAGCATCAACTCATCACTTGCTACACACCCCAACAAAATGGGGTTGCAGAAAGAAAAAATAGAATAATCATGGATTTGGCAAGAAGTATGTAGAAAGCAAAAAGAATGCCTAATTCATTTTGGGCAGAAGCAGTAGCATGTGTCGTCTATCTTCTTAATCGTGCATCATCAAAAAGCATTCAATATATGACCCCTCAAGAAGCTTGGAGTGGTCATAAGCCTTGTGTTAGTCATTTGAGAATATTCAGTAGCATTCCTTACTCACATGTACCGGATGAAAAAAAGAAGAAAATCGGATGATAAATCGGAGAAATCCATCTTTGTTGGCTACAGTAAAAAATCCAAAGCATACAAGTTGTTCAATCCATTGACTAACAAAATCATTGTTAGTAGAGATGTAAAATTCAATGAAGAAGAGTCATGGGAGTGGAATGAAAGAGAAGAAACAGAACTCCATCTTGCTTGATGAGGAATTAGAAGAACAAAATGATGAAGTTGCAAGCTCTCCATCATCATCAAGGGAGAATTCGGATCGAAATGATGAGCTTGAAGAGGAACCTACACCAAGGAGATCTAGTCGGCCACATAAACCATCAACAAGGTATCCATCTAGTGATAATGTGATGATTACTAATGGTGGAATGAGTTTTTCTTTGTTTGTAGATGCCGATCCAGTTACTTTTCAAGAAGCCTCTAAAGATCAAATGTGGGTTGAAACTATGGATCAAGAGATTGAAGCTATTAAAAGAAATGATACTTGGGAGTTGGTGGAACTTCCAAAAGGCAAGAAGACAATTGGAGTAAAATGGGTGTACAAGACCAAGTTAAATGCAAGAGGTGAAGTTGAAAAATGCAAAGCTCGCTTAGTAGTCAAGGGCTATAAGCAGAAGCAAGGAGTTGACTATGATGAAGTCTTTGCTCCTATTGCACGTCTAGACATCTCGTTTAGTGTTGGCTCTTGCGGCTCAAAATCAGTGCAAAGTCTTCCAAATGGAAGTGAAATCAGCATTTCTGAATGGCACCCTAGAAGAAGAGGTGTATGTTGATCAACCTCCTGGCTACGAGAAGAAGCATGAAGAGATGAAAGTATGCATGTTGAAAAAGGCTTTGTACGACTTAAACCAAGCACCAAGGGCATGATACAAAAAGATTGATGCATATTTTGAAGAAAGTGGTTGTCATAAATCACCTTATGAGCACACTCTCTATGTTAAGAAAAGTCCTCAAGGTGAGATTCTCATTGCTTGCTTATATGTGGATGACTTGATTTTTACCGGGAGTAGTATTGAAATGTTTAAAGCTTTCAAAATGGCCATGATGCATAAATTTGAGATGATGGATATGGGTTTACTTCATTTCTTTCTTGGAATTGAAGTAAATCAAAATGATGATGGAATTTTCATTTCTCAAAAGAAATATGCTAAAAATTGTTGAAAAGGTTTAAGATGGAAGATGCAAAATCTATTAGCACTCCTATGGAAGTTGGCTTGAAATTAAGCAAATTTGATGGAAAAAAAAGTGGTGGATCCAACTCTTTATTGAAGTTTTGTTGGAGGTTTAATGTACTTAACAACAACAAGACCGGATCTCACATATGCAGTCAGTATGCTCAGTCGCTTCATGGAATCTCCAAGAGATGCTCATTGGGAAGTTGGAAAAAGAATTTTAAGATATGTGAAAGGAAGTCAAAGTCATGGTCTATTACAAAACTGAAAATCCAAGTTTGGTTGTTTTTTGTGATAGTGATTGGGCTGGAAGTGTTGATGACTGTAAGAGTACTTCAAGGTATGCTTTCAATGTTGGTTCTAGTACAGTTTCATGGTCTTCAAAGAAGCAGTCTGTTGTAGCCCTCTCAACAGTTGAAGCATAATATATTGCTCTTGCTGCCACCGGTTGTCAAGCTAGGTGGTTAAGGTAGATTTTGGAGGAGTTAAATCATGAGTAAGAAGGAGCTGTAAAACTTTTTTGTGATAATAAATCAGCTATATCTCTGTCAAAGAATCCAATGTTTCATGGCAAAAGTAAGCACATAAAAATCAAGTATCATTTCATTTTAGAATTGGTGAAGGACAAAGAAGTAAAAGTTAACTATTGTAAATCTCAAGACCCAGTAGCAGATTTGTTCACCAAGCCTTTGAAGAATGATTTGTTCATCAAAATGAAGACCTTACTTGGAGTAAGAGAGATCTAGCTTAAGGGGGGCTGTTAGAAGTAAGCTAGATTCTATGTTTTGTTCACTGATCAATGCAATTGGTTTATTGCCCAATGCAGCTGCAAGAATTTAATGTTGCTACTGCTCTATGTAGACCGTCTCTTGGCTCTACGTAGCATCATTGTATCTTGGGCATTCAATGTGTCTTTTGATTTATTCATGTATTTTCATTATTAAGTTATTGCTTAGGAAATTGTAAGGGATTAATTATTGTTCAATCCCAGTTTAGAAGTGAAGTCTATAAGTAGAGTCTTGTATTCTCTTTCATAAGAAGAAGTCAGAGTGAAATCTTAAGGTTCCATACTTGGTCTATCCATTAATCTTTTTTGTTGTTAAGATCAAGATGACAAGTTTCTTCTCTTGAATATCCATACTTCGTTTTTATTGAGAGAAAGAAGTTTCAACAGAGTGATTTATGTTTCACTATAACTTCAGTGTTTCAATCTGTCGACTTTAGTACACAGAACTTAAACTTGAGTATTTGTTGAAGGAAACCTTAGTATACACAGAATACGAACTTCAGTTCCAACAACGTTGTAGCAGAGCATTCCATCAAATATTTTATGTGCGGATGACAAAGAAATAGACATTGTGGAGAAGAGGATATTAACTAGAGATACACATCGCTGAAAAACTTCTAGGGTTTTAAAAAATGTACAATGGCCAGATTTTCGCATGGATCTTCTAACGTTGGTCGCAGAGCTTTTAACTCCGGCAGATCACGTTCATATGTCTACCACGTGCAAGTCATGGCAATGTGCTGCTCCATCATTCTTGTTTTCCAAGACCCCAGTCCTCTTGTTCATAGAAAATCATACTAGTAACTTCTTTGATCAATTATCTAAGAAGAAGGGGGTTACCTACATCCCAGAACTATTAGATGCAACATTCCATTATTCAAAAGGTGGTTGGTTGCTGCTATCTCAGAATAATAATCAGTCACATTTTTTCTTCTTTAACCCCTTCACAAATGAGAAGATCAACCTACCCAACTTCTACCCTGACACATTATATGAACCACCATACAAGGCATTATGCAAACCAAGCGCTTTTGTTGTAACATCTTCATCACCGCCTACGTCTAAAGACTGCGTTAGTTCCCATCTTTCAGCAATGACATATCATAGTCCCCACACACACAAAACTCGTTACTTTTATGTTTACCATGCATGTAGTCACAAGGACACGACTTGGAAATGGGAATTGAAGAATGAAACAGATAATTCTGATCATCTTTTTGATGATCTTTTTCAAACTTAGCCGGCTTGTTATAAGAACCCCTTATATTTTCATGGGTCTTTTTATTATCTAAACACGAGAGGTACTTTAACCATCATAAAGCTCACCAAAAAGACAACTATAACTCGAATGGTTGAGAAACCGAGACATTTACCACCTTCACGTAAACATCATGATTGTTATTTAGTGGAATCCCAAGGAGAGATTCTATCCATCTTTTTTTACGGTGATCGAACTAAGGTTTTTCAGGTGGATCATAACGTGGTTTATAAGAGTTAGCATGAAGATAAATGGATCGAGTTGGAGAGCTTAAGGGACAATCTTTTGTTTCTCGATCGATTATTATCTCTATCTACGGTCGTGAGAGGAAGTAAGATGAATTATTTTTTGTGAGACCCCGTCTCAAGTTAATCGAGATTAACTCTAATTGATTGGAAATAAATCTAATTAACTATGTTTAATTAAGCTAATTATGGTTTATGGCCAAATGAAATTGAATTAGCCTAAAATGAATGATTTGGGCCTAATGAAATGATAATGAAAGAGATCAAATGAATTGAATGAGTTTTAGACTTAAACAAGGAAAACTAAGGACTTTTTCGTGAATATGAATCTTGCGTATTTTGTCGAATACGAAAACTCCTGATACCAACACGTGTATCTCGACAAGCACAATAACTTCCATAAAAGACTCGAACTCGTTCGACGAGTATTGGATCAAATGACCCTTCATTTGACTCAAGTTGTAAATAAGAAGAGATAGTGGACTAAAATGCAAAGTGGGGCTTATATAGAGATGAGATGAGTTCATTCATCTCATTCCCAGCTCCAGCAAACCCTAGACTTATTTTCTTCTTCTTCTTCTTCCATTTCCTCCATCAAGTGTCAAGGTTTTCAAGTGATTTTGGTAGAGATTGGAGCTACTCCATCTACTTCATCTTCTAGCTTGGTTTCCCTTGGAGTTAAAGCTTGAGAGAAAGCTCAAGATTTCTCTTCACACATGCTACAAGTGAGTGTTTGAATCCTTATTGAACTTTTAAGTTCTATTGAATGCTTAGGAATGATTTCCAGCTCAGTTAACTCATAGGACTTATACCTTGAATGTTTTCATGGAGATAGGCTTGAAAAGAAGGGTTCAAGTTGAAAAGTTTCCATTTCAAATCAAGCTAACAAAGGACTTCTTATCAAATTTATCTTCAATAGAGGTTTTTGCCAGTCAACCTTCAGTTAGAGGCAAGTATATGCTCTTCTAATGATTTATGATGTTATAGAACTTGTAGGAACTCAAGGAGTTCAATTTCCAGAAATTGCTTCTGAGTTTCTGAAGCTCTGGAAAGGTGACCAAAGTAATGGCCGAGTTCAGAATGGCCGAGCTCATAATGGCTGAGCTCAGAACGATCGAGCTCATAATGGCCGAGCTCATAATGACCAAGCTCACAATGACCGAGCTCATAATAACCAAGCTCACAATGAACGAGCTCACAGTGACCGAACTCACTGTCAGGTGACTAAACTCACAGAATTTTGTACTGAAAAGTCTAAATTTTCAGTTATTGAACTTATTAGATTAGAAATTCTCTATGGCTATTAAATAGGTAGTTTTGAGACTAATTAAGTTAACTCAAATGTTATTATTGGTTTTGATTCGAGACGAATATGAGCCTCGAGTTGACCGACGTAAATGACGAATTAATTAAGAATTGTCTCTAAACCTTCATAGGTGTTAGCTAAGGTTATCTGAACATACAAATTACTAAATAAAGTGATGTTCATCAAGAATAACACGTACGTTGGATAACGAGCGCTTCACCCATTTATTTGGTTTAGAAATCTAGATTAAACGATAGATTGAGTAGATTTCTTGAGTCTTGGCACTACATAGTGATTTTTCAACTCGTTATCAATCCGAACTGATTAATGTAATGAATAGTTACTAAATGTAACACCGAATAATGAATAGTTACTAAATGTAACAATGAATTAATGAACAATCCTGCTGCAGCAGATGGACTGGGGTGTTCCGGAGCTCTATGGCGATGCCAGTGATCTCTGATCAAGACACTGGTAGATCCCACACATAAATGGATTGAAGAGTCTCACTTGATAAGTCATCTAAAAGACGTAGACTGAAAAGTCACTGAATTCATAAGCCATTTAATAAATATTTAATGAAATCAATGAATGGAATACAAATGAATGAACATGAAATGAACGACTGCTTCCTTTAGGAAGAACTGAATTGAGTTGAAACAAATGTTATTGTAGTTGCCAATTAGTAATTGATATTACTTGACTCATATGAGTAGTTACTGTACTGAATTGAATTGTCTAGAACTGTTAAATTGATGAATTGACAGAGTGTTATAGATGGTAGCATGAACTATCATAGAATTGTATATACATTGTTGAACCGTCGTGTTCACGGTGTTATTGATGAACATTACAGGCCTAGTAGCCCGTGCCGCTCATGCCGAGGCCGCACCGCCAGCGGAGGAGGCCCATCCAATACCTCCAAGAGGTTTAATCGAATGGACGTGAATCGGAGTGTCAATGGAAGGCATATTTTGGGAAATGTTTTGATAGATACTTTTGTACATTCATTTTGCATAGTAACTAGATGTCACCTGCATTGTATTTGAATATGCAGTGGTTGACTTCGATAGGAAGTGAATTATGTATATTGATTTTACTTTATGCAAGAACTTGTTCAGTTTTTAATAGTTGTCAATGTATACATACATATGTTTCCACAAAATGTACATTGACAGGTACGTATGTAAGATCCCTTGTGGACTTTGTCTTAACTTTGGTTAATTCGGGTTTGCGAGAGTAAGTATGATTGGATTCCCGACCTGGGGTTAATCCTAATTACTCGGATCTCGGGCTCGGGTTGTGACATTTTCCTACATTTCAAAGAGGTAGGGGATATCTGGGGAAGAGACCTGGGTTTCTTGTAATTGCGAGATTCATAGTGTTTGATTTGATCCAGTTAGGATCGGTGGTTTTTCACCAGGTTAGGGTTTTCCACCTTAAATTTGGCGTCCTTGTGGTGTGTCCTTGTTTATTATTTATTTCTGCACACTTTTGGGTTGATTGTTTGAGTAGACCAATCTAGAGATCACGGACCCATAATTAAATTTTCAATCAACCTACCCAACTTCTACCCTGACACATTATATGAACCACCATACAAGGCATTATGCAAACCATGCGCTTTTATTGTAACATTTTCATCACCGCCTACGTCTAAGACTGCGTTATTTTCCATCTTTCAGCAATGACATATCATAGTCCTCACACACACAAAACCTGTTACTTTTATATATACCATGCATGTAGTCACAAGGACACGACTTGGAAATGGGAATTGAAGAATGAAACAGATGATTCTGATCATCTTTTTGATGATCTTTTTCAAACTTAGCCGGCTTGTTATAAGAACCCCTTATATTTTCACGGGTCCTTTTATTATCTAAACATGAGAGGTACTTTAGCCATCATAAAGCTCACCAAAAAGACAACTATAACTGGAATGGTTGAGAAACCGAGACATTTACCACCTTCACGTAAACATCATGATTGTTATTTAGTGGAGTCCCAAGGAGAGATTCTATCCATCTTTTGTTACGGTGATCAAACTAAGGTTTTTCAGGTGGATCATAGCGTGGTTTATAGGAGTCAGCATGAAGATAAATGGATCGAGTTGGAGAGCTTAAGGGACAATCGTTTGTTTCTCGATCGATTATTATCTCTATCTACGGTCGTGAGATGAAGCAAGATGATTTATTTTCCGACATTTCAAAAAGGCTGCAGTGATCTTGAAGAACCTGCGAGATGGATTTGGGTTGATCCGAACTTTGTATTGAAGAACCAGTGAGAAGACTGACCTTTTAATCTTATTTGAGCCTTGGGCAAGACAAAAATGTAATTGAGTATTTGTATTTTTCTTTTTGTAATTATTTATTGGTAACATGACTTAAATCTGCAACTTGCACTTTTTTTTTTGAAACTTATGAAAAATCTAGTAAAACAAAAGGGTGCGTATTGTGGATGGCTTTTATGTCAAATATTTATATGAATATAAAATTTATTGTTTTCTAAATTGGTTTTTCATCTAGTTCACATGCGAAAAAGTACTCCCTTATTAAGTAAGTATCCAACTTAGTGTTAGGAGAGTTTGGAATCATGGTTGGAAAACTCTACGAATTGACTCTTGACTCTTTTGAATCATCTCTGTTTTATGAAGGACCGGGTCAAAAATAGGGTGACTCGTCTGAATCATCTCATTTTAATAAGTTTTTTTTTTTGCATTCAAAATCATTTAATACACAGATTTTAAACAATTAGCTTTATTAATAAGTGGATATACATGAGGTTTGGAGTTATTAAACTAAAAATGATGACCGAAATTTAATTTGAAACTTATATTTGATCTTTTATGTTCGATATTTGAAATAACAAATTATATAATATATAATATTCTCTTTTCCTTTTTGTAATGATTATCTTGCACATATAAATTTATTAACTTGAATTGATTATCATGAATGCATGTAAATATATGTTTTTTTTTTTTTTGTATTTATAAGTAATAGATTTATTATATATACGCTACAAAACTCCCATGCTCCTCTTTTAGCCAATAAAAGTGTGATACTTGTCATCAATGATGCACATATTCCATTCTCTCTACTAAACATTCTCCTACAAATGTGTTTTTTTTTTAATTTTCTTAAAATACTAACAAATTATTGACTATTAGATAGGGGCAGAAATATATAGCCCGTGCCCCAAAATAAATATATATTTAATTTGGAATTGTCGTTTGAGATGCTAAAAGAGAAAAAAATAAATCTAAAAAGACATGATATATCATTTTTCATTTTTAAAATTTTATAAGTCAAATTTGAGTCGATAAATTTTCACTATTTGTTTTTATGTACTTTTTAAGAACTTATTTGATTATTACAATGCATGTTTCGTTAGAAAATATTTTGAATTTAATTTTATACTGATTTTAATATTTTAATTTAATATACCAAAACCCTTCTTAAGGCTATTTATACATTATCTATATAAAAACACAACTAGGCCTCTTTTGCTAGAATAAGTACGTTAAAGTTTTTATAATATTAATGGAACCTTAATACATTTCGAAATATATATTGTTAATGGGTAGGGGGTTTGTATTAATAATCTTTCATTATATTGGGTTCCACATAGTCCATACATTTATAAAAAAAAAAAGACAAAAGAAAAGAAAAATATGAATATTAAAATCATCTTCAAAGAAAAAAAAAATGAAATGCTTGTGGCAAAGAGAAACAGGCTTGAGATGGATGGCTTTGTAAAATAATCCAAGGATCTCAATGATTTATTTAATAATGGATGGAACCAAAAGATTTGTCATCTATCTATCCAGTGTGACTACTTTGGAATATTTGCTCCATTCATTCTTGAGTGTGCCTCTTGCAAGCATTATTGGTTGCTCAACCAATACTTATTCCTCTATCATCTCAACTCCGCGCCAATTACCACCTAGAAGGGAATCCTGTTTGGGGGCAATTTCACAGGAAAATCATGCATTTGTCAATGACCAATCAAGAGCATATTTAAATATACATCAAATAGTAACTAATGTATATGATATTGGCAGAATGCAACCATCACGTATGGGTGGCGTAGAAATTTAATAGAGGTTTCAGGTGGGATATCGATTTATTCCTTCTTGGTGTTCTATTGTGAAAGCATTTAGCCAACCTCCCCAAAAGGGGTGAGTCTAAGATGACGACGACTATATTTCTGCTCCTCCATTCCAAAATCTCTATCAAGATTGGTTTATGGTTCTCATTTTGGGTAAAGAAACCGCAAGATAGAATCCTACACAACGGGCATTTATTTATTTATTTATTATTAGAAAGCACTCAACAAAATGAATAGCAATCCATTATGCCATAATATTTGGGGGTATCACACAGTAAAAAGAAGAGAAAATAATAGGAAAGGAAAAAAAATTCATCACTACACTCACCAGAGTCTGAAGCTTATGTTGCTCGTATGGAGCATAGACCTCCTCAGTGTTGTCTTCGAACCCAATAACCTGTTGACAGTCATTGCAATGTTACATAACATATAGAGTACAGTTAAACAATAGAATTGATATTGTTATTAATTACAAAAAGAGACACTAAGAAGTTAGTTGTTAACTTATTATTGAGAGAGAATTTCTCGTGGAGAGGAAGATGAAAACTTTGATGGGTTTTTGGTGATAAGATAATTTGAATAGAGTCATCTATATTTGGGAAGTAGATCAATATATGGAAGTTAAATCATGATATCAAGCCTAAAGATTAGCAGCATTCCCTAAAATTAAGGATGAAGCAATTTTGAATTGGGATTACGATTATGTAGATTACTATCTCAATGGTATGTGGAGAATTGCGGAAATAACTAAGGATCAATTCCTGATTTATAGGAGATAAGATAATAACAAATTTTTGAAAAAGATAAGAAGGAAGAGAAACGGATAGATTGAACAAGGGATTAAGATTGGAGCAACGGATTGAGCAATGGATTGAGGGTCATTGCACCTTGAAGCATTGTATGTTTTTTGTGTATATTTATTCGAAAGGAGAGAATTCTCAGAGTTGACATTTTGCCTCTCACAGCCCACCTCTCCCTTTACTTCAATATATATAATAGGAGAAGCATTTTTTGTTAGATATCAATTGGAAAAAGCTTCTTGGATATCAATTGAGTTTTTTTTTTTTTTTTTTAATTTTTTTTTAATTTTAAGGATAGTCTCGTGATATGCTTTTTTCTAACTATTTTACATGGTGATATTTGTGCTCGGGTTAAACCATTGATCCCGATGAGTCCTCCTGATGAGTCCGAGGAGCCGAGACTTCACTAGCTTGACTACTAGGTAGGAGTATTCATTGACCGGGCTAGCTTGCTTTAGGTTGAGCTTGGGCAATAGGCTTTTTTTCACTCGGGCCAAGCTTTGACCCTTTTAGGCCCATTTAATAAACGGGCTAGGCCTGGATTTAGTGGTAGAGAACTCTGGCCTAGCCCGGCTCGAATAAATTGTATTAGTAAAGAGTGATAGAGAAAGGACTCAAACACATTCATTCTCACATAGTGGACTCAACCTTCAGTTCCTTTCTCTTCCGGAGCTAGAGGTTTTGATATCCATCACCGATTCCTCTATCTTCAGGAACTGAAGGTTGAGTCCACTAGTGCTACCACCTGGGGGCCACAGGGGTGTCACCCAGCATCTCTCTGGGCTCGGAGGAATTAGTTTAGTGTAAAGGGTTGGAAACCCCTCCGTTAGCAAAAATAAAAACATAAAAAAAAAAAGAAAAACTCACACATGCATGCATAGGTGACAAAACCAATTGAGCTACACCTTAGATCTATAAATTTTATTTGGGAAATCTTATCCCAATGAAATAGATGTGTGGATAATAGATTTGTGTGGAATAGTATTTTGCAAATAAATGGGTTGGTAAGGTGATTACCCTGTTTGAAATAGATGTTTTATGAATTTGATAGTTCACGTTTTTACTCAAATTTCGTAAGAATCGTAGTAAATCAAGGGCTTCAATTTAATCTTCTTGCCCTTTTTAACTTTCCAAAAAGGGCCCACAACTCAGATATTGATTAAGGCGCCCACAAACTAAAAATATCTAGATCCAATGGTTCATTTTTTTGGTGAGTATCTTGATATTTGTGAGACATCAATGGTTCAAAATTGATATGATGACACCTTTTGATCTATTTAAGTTATCCAACGGTTCCAATTAACATTTAAAGTTTCAAAATAATAATAATAAAAAAGAATAAAAGACTGGACTGGGTTGCTCACGTGGAAACCCATTTGTTTTTAAGCATTAATACACCTATCTACATTGGAACATTTCTTTATCAATTTCTCATGATCCACATGGAATCAAGGGGTGATAACTGATCTCAATACTAAATACTATTACGGCTGATAATCGATACTGGTAGAGCCGTAACGGGATGTTTTTAACATGAAAAGTAACCACTAGAAAAACTTTTCAAACATGTGCAACCTCCTCCGGAGTTTGGAGTGTTTTCTACAAGAGTGATTTTTAATTTTTTTTTGAAGAAGTGATCCTTCTCTGTCTTCTTGGATCTTTCCTCTTTGGAGGTGCTCTCTTTTTGTTTGCAGGGGATGGATGTTGGCCCTCTCCTTAGACGTGTCCTGTTCTCTGTTGTGGAAGTCCACCTGCGGGATTCTTTTTTCCCCCTTGTCTTGGGGCTGTTGCCCTTCTTCTTTTTTAAATGCATACTTACCTTAAGCAAAATAAAATAAATAGAATTTCTAGGTATTCTAGGGTAAAATTGAAGAAATTATTGGCACACGTGATGGTGCCACATATGATCATAAGCAGGTGGGCCCAATGATAGAATTGGTGTCGTTCTGCCTAGAGGTTTTTTGAAACGGGTTTCCAAATTCAGAACTCTCTCTCTCTCTCTCCCTCCTGTCACTTTTATCCTATTTGCCAATCCTTTTAATAGGGAGTTCAGGAACATGTAAGTACATGGAGAACTCCATTGTGGGACCTATAAAGAGATAATTCAGGACGTTTGAGATGAATTTCATTCATCCCCTTCATCGATAGATCCTCAAATCTCAATTCAATAGGAGTAGATCCCACTATCCCATATAGCACATGGTTGGAAGTGTGATTGGGAGCCAATGTAACATAGTTGTTAATGTGGGGTTAACCATGGTTCCCACTTCTATTGAGGTGAAGCTTGAGGGTACATCCCTGGGGCGAATGTGATTCATCTCAAACAATCCAAATTATCACTACGTGGGTCACGATGGAGTTCCCTACATGTGTTACATAGAACCCATGTAATAACTACAATCATAAAAAGAACGAACCCAAAGTCAAACCTGGAAATTGATCTCCCTTCCCTCTACTAGAACTAGATCAAAGTAGATCTAAGTTGTCCATCGTTTCACTCCACAATCGGGCGTTAGTTCTTTTCCTCTGATTGTGCAGAGTGATACCAATAGGGTCAATCTATTTAGTGCGTGAGCCTAGATCACCCATTTGCAAAGTGATCCTCCTATCCTTTATGCAGTTCATTAGTAGGCGATTCACAAAAGGTGCTTTTGTGTGTGCGGCCAGAAGTGTCCCCGTGCAGGGAATTCCCAAAAAAGGAAGGGAAGGGTTGCAAGACAAATGGGAGGTTAATTTCATTGGTAAGTGTAGTAGGATCGTACACCCCTTGAGCTACCATTCGGACAAAAAGCCAATTGGTGACGGAGGAGGCATGACTTAAGGTTATAAAGTCTTGGCATTCGACATCGCACCCGTAGGTATGTATTTAGAGCCGTCACCTAAGGGAGGTGCATTGTGGACTCTGAGTGATGTCCCGCAGGATAGCGTACCAACCTCGTAAGGTCTCTATCAATCCCTCCTCACCATTATGCTCCCGTGCCTCGGACCCATGACCTGGCACCGATACCACTTGTAGGATCGTACACAATTAAGTTAACATTCTGACCAAAACCAATTGGTCACGAAAGAGGCACAACTTAAGGTTTTAAGGTCTTGGCATTCTACATTGCACCAGCAAGTCTGTATTTTAGAGCCACCACCTAAGGGAGACACAATGTAGATTCTGGGTGATGTCCAACAGGACAGCATACCAACCCCGCAAGATCTCCAACAAGTGTTTGGAAGCATTAGTAATAGTAAATTTGTTCTATTCCCTTCCATTTATAATTAAGGAAATTGATCTCCATTCCAATATGAATAAAAATCCCCATGAAAATTATTTTTCAAAAAACTGTCCTATTATGTATATATATCATCATCATCACCATCATCATGACAACTACTACTATGATGTATATCCAAATATTCTACAAAGTAAAAAAGAAGCATCTGAATTGTATTATGTACTTTCAAAGTTCATTTAGGTTATATTATTATAAGCAGTTTTCTCATGCATTGCGGATGTACATCTATATCTCTCTCTTTCATAACACAATGCTTTTGCCTTGCAGGAAATATTTTATGTGCGGATGACAAAGAAATAGTGATCACAGCTCCAAGTGCAGAGCTTCGATTGTAGTAATAAAACTGGTAAGACCAGGTCGATCCACAAGGAGCAATGTAAACTAAGATTCCTTCTCAACTTGTACTTGCCCTAAATAAAATCTAATTTTAGCCTAAAATCTAGAAAAGTACATTCATCATTCCTACTTTAAATTAAAATTAAATACATTCCAATGAAAAGAAAACTTCCTAAATCTAAAAATCCTAAACTAAAAAACTAAAATTGCTACAAAAGAACACACAAATTAGAACATCAAGAATAAAAAGTACCAAAAATAAAACTAAGAAACTAAAGTAGAAACAAAAGAAACGTAAGTTAGAAAGTTAATAATGCAATATATGCCATGAGATGCTAAAAATTCTAAGTCTTAAAAACTAGTATGCAGGGTTGTTTTTATGCATGATTTTTCCTAATCTAATGCAACCTAAAACTGAGTTTAATGGCTGGGTTTTGAACTACAATGATGCATGAATCAATTAAAAAAAACGGAAGTGAAAAATGTTTTAAAACAAAGAAGATACGAATGCGTAAATATGACCTTAAAAACTAAAACTGTGCAGAAATTCTGCACGCAGACAGCCTAACATGCCATGTTCAAGCCACTGGTTTACAAACCTCCTGAAATCGTTTGGATCTGAAATTTTGGGATGTGATAGACCACATGCTGAACTTTAATTTCTCCAAATTTCACAGAAAACTATCATGGTTTGGCTAGTCCACCTACTTCAAACTTTTTGCAAAAAAAAAAAAAAACTATTTCTACAGTTTTCCTGAAACTGTGCAGAAAGTGGGCTGTTTGGTTGTCCAAAACTGATTTTTAATTTTTGTCTTAAAGATTTGAAGGCTTCAATTTCCAGCCACTTAAACATGCACTAGCTATATAATATGAAGATATATGCAATGAACTCCAATCCCAACCCTAAACTATGAATAAAATTCACATAATTGCATAAGAAGCATAAGAAGAAAAAAAAACAACAAGTGTTTAAATTTAAATGTGTGTACTGCAAAAACATTAAATGTGTGGATTGCAATAAAATTAAATGTGTGGCATTGACAAGAAATTAAATGTGTGGATTTTTCAATAAATGTAAATGTGTGGGAATTGCAATAAAAATAAATGTATGATAAGTGTGCTCTTCTTTTTTTATTCTCAAATCGGGTTCATAAGTACTTATTTCATGTCCTTAGGATCTTGGGTTGTCAATCCAAGAACAACAACAAAGAAAACACAATTCAAGCATTAATCACCTAAGAAAAAGAATAAAAAAAAATTCACACTTTTACTAATATGCAATGTTTTTACATAAAAGATGGAGAAATAAAATTCCAAAAAAAAACAACTACATACTAGGATGAAAGGAACCTCTCTAGTTGAAGCTTCAAGTTGGGATAAGCCTTCTCGAAGAGAGATGAGCTATATGGTAGAGAAAGGAGATGGGTAGAATGATGGAGGAATTACACTAGTGAGGGGGTCTTTTCTTTTATGAGAGGAGAGGGATGCTTATGCCTTTAATTTATAAATTTTTTTTCTCTTTTTTTCCTTCTTTGCTCCAAGTTTGTAGCATGCAATCTTCTTTGTATGGCAAGTCCCTTCCTTGGCCAATAAGTCTTCAAAGAAATAGCAAGGTGAGTGAGAGATTTTTGGTGTTTTCCATGTGCAAAATTGCAATCCCGAGTAGAAATTATATTACAGACTTCCAGAGGCCATATCTTCCTTGTTTTAGCTCCGATTGACACAATCTTAGGTTTCAAACATATCTACTCGAAAAGAGCTTTCCAACGGTGTATGGATTGCACCAATCCGATGGCTGGATTAAGAGTTACGACCGTTTTTATCTTGCTGCCTCTGAAAAATCCGAAAATAATTGTGCACATGTGGAATGTTAGTTGTGCAGTGGGGTGTGTGGGACCCATGTGGACGTCCTAAGGGATCTTGACATATTTCTTTCCTTGTTTCTTGACTCCCCTTCCATCTTTGGTTTATTTCCAAGCTTCTTTGATTGACTAGTCAACTCTTTTCGCACACTTACCTTTCTTGAATTTCTTTCTTAATTTTTGAGTTTTCAAACTTAGTAAGAATTAGATCTTACCAAATTTGAAGTTTCCTTTCTTGATCTTAAAATCACAAATCTAGCTATCCATTGTTGATTTTGCAAACTTTCCAAAAATATCAAAATATGTGGATCCACCTTGAAAGATGTCATTTGATCTCTCTCAAATTTCACCAATGTGGGTTCCATTCTTGATTTCTCCTACACAAATTAATATAAATGGATTCAAGAATAATTCTATGTAAGGAATTTAAATGGACGATGCATGAGACCCTACTTGTTGCACCCAAAATAATCGACTTTCCAAAAATAAATATCCAAAAATAGCAGGTTTCATGAATTTATGCAAAAAGTGTGATTTTTGAGCAAATTATGCATGAATGCACTACAATGGATCAAAAATGCATAAAATCATGATATGATACTAAATGAGTCTCTCTTGGCTTGATAAGTCCTTAAACTTACCAAAAATAGCCACAAAAATATGCATTTTTAAGGACTTATCAAATAGCCATTGTGGAGAAGAGGATATTAACCCGATATACACATCGCCAAAAAACTTCCGGGGTTTTAAAAAATATACAATGGTCAGATATTCCCATGAATCTTCTAACGTTGGTCGCAAGGCATTTAACTCTGGCAACGTTCGTATGTCTACCACTTGCAAGTCATGGCAATGTGTTGCTCCATCATTCTTGTTTTCCAAGACCCCAGTCCTCTTGTTCATAGAAAATCATACTAGTAACTTCTTTGATTCATTATCTAAGAAGAAGTGGGTTACCTACATCCCAGAACTTTTAGATGCAACATTCCATTATTCAAAAGGTGGTTGGTTGCTGCTGTCTAAATTAATAATCAGTCACAATTTTTCTTCTTTAACCCATTCACAAATGAGAAGATCAACCTACCCAACTTCTACCCTGACACATTATATGAACCACCACACAAGGAATTATACAAACCAGGCGTTTTTGTTGTGACATTTTCATCACCCCCTATGTCTCAAGACTGTGTTATTTTCCATCTTTCAGCAATGACATATCATAGTCCTCGCACACACAAAACCCATTACTTTTATGTATACCATGCATGTAGTCAAAAGGACACGACTTGGAAATGGGTATTGCGAAATGAAACGGATGATTCTGATCTTTTCAATGATCTTTTTCAAACTCAGCCGGCTTGTTATAAGAACCCCCTATATTTTGGCGGGTCCTTTTATTATCTAAACACAGGAGATACTTTAACCATAATAGAGCTCACCAAAAAGACAACTATAACTCGAACGGTCAAAAAACCGCGACATTTGCCCCTTAAGCATGATGATTGTTATTTAGTGGAGTCTGAAGGAGAGGTTCTATCAATCTTTTGTTATGGAAATCAAACTAGAAGTGTTTTTCAGGTGGATCAGAGCGTGGTTTATATGAGACGGCATGAACATGAATGGATCGAGTGGAAAAGCTTAAGGGACAATATTTTTTTCCTCGATCGATTATCATCTCTATCTACGGTAGTGAGAGGAGGAGGCAATATGATTTATTTTCCTACATTTCAAAGAGGCTGCAATTGGATTGATCCGAACTTCATATTGAAGACCAAGTGAGAAGAGTGACCTTTTAATTTTATTTGAGCCTTTAGGGGAGGCAGAAATGTCATTGAGTATTGGTATTTTTCTTTTTTTAACTATTTATTGGTACATGACTTAAACGTATATATATTTATATATATTGCAGTTTATGATATAGTAAGTTAAGGTAAGCTCAATTGTGTGATAGGACCCACCTATGGATTCACATGGGGGGGGGGGGGGGGGGGGGGGGGGGGGGGATGGGATTTCAAGGACATCTTGGGACCCTCGTCTTTGCAAAAAATTCACCCCAACCATCGTTTCTATCATTTCCATCTGGGCCTCAAAAGTTTAATGGTCGACAGTCCATTCGGATCGGTAAACAGTCGATCCAGCGGTTCAGGAAATTCGGATCTGACCAAAAGTTGGTGGACATGTGCACTTTAGGGGGGTCGTGTGATTGATCTATTTTAATGGACCAAGGGTGGACCCCACAAGCGTAAGCTTACGGAATTTTATTCTAAGCTTTAGCTTAGAAAAGCCTTGCCCTCTATATATATATAGAAAGTTCTAAAAAATGCCCCCTTTTCCGCCCCTTTTCTCTTATATCATGGGACCCACGTTGGGCCAATCTAATCTTTTCACTCACAACCAACTTACCCCCCAAAAAACCCCAAATGAATTGTCATAAGTCCAAATTTGACATTCATCCAGCTTATCATCACCATTGGATTGAAATCATAGTAAAATGATGTTTCTAAACGAATAAATTTTAGGGCTATGGATCAAAATGTTATGATGATCTTACGGACTCAAGATTTGGCACACATATAAGCCACATATGGGTTTTCCATCCAATGGACGTCCGTGACCATCATGTATCCCAGAGGGCCTAACTAGGAGGGGTGTTTTTTTTAAGAAAAAACGCTCGAAAGCTGTGTAGCACACTCACATATAGGAAGGTTTTGGGCAGTTCTGTTTTTCGTTTCCCTCATTCTTTTCTAGTTCCCCTCTTTTTTTTTTCTTTATCAATTTATATGCTTGATGACTACCATTGGATGAGGGTCTCATCGAGTGGCGAGTCCGAGTCCTTATTTTGGTACGTGAGGATGGTCCTCACTGGACCATCTCCCACTTGGATCTTTCAGTCCCCCTTCTCCCATGACCAGTGGGATCTTGCGGTGGGCCCCAATAGGCAGTCCGCACTGTAAACCGAACGGTCTTTATCAGAGTACTGCCTCCCATATATATATATAAATTAGCATACTTAGTTGTTCCAAAATTATAATCCACAATATAACTTCTGACTGTGACTAGATTTGAATACTACTTATTTTCTCATTTATTATAGATTTTTTTATTTTGCATTAACAATTTCATAAATATTTTTATAGTTTTTTTATAATTTTTTGTTATCATTTATTATTAAATTTTATAATCTCTTCAGATGTTTTTTTTTTAATCCCCCACCCCCTTGTTCCCAATAAAAAGTTCCTAGTTCCACCTCTGGCTAGTTTAGTACTTCGAAAGAACTTTAAAAAAAAAATAAAAAACTTTGAGGGCATGTTTAGTAACAAAATATGCGGTGAAAAGATTTTCTCTTTACACTATTGCATGCTATATCCAAGTTTGGTAGCCGCAAATCATCACTGATTTTTTACGCCTAAAATCTGCGATTGATATGATTTTGAGATCCGATCTCTCCCCATAGGATATGCAAATCTTACATGCAAAGGGGGTGGGTTTAAAAGCCAAAATCCCACCCCCACTTACTACTGTCTCAGCCTCTCTCGCCAACTTCACATATTGCTATAGTAAATTAGATGTTTGGAGAGATAAAGGGATCAAAGTTAAAATGAAAAGATAAGATGAAAATTCTCAAGATTTATTAAAATTTAATATCAAGATTCCGGTTTGAACTGATTTTAAGCTACATAAGTGATAAACAACACATTTTATAGCACTTAAAAATTCACAAGTTGAAAAAATCCTAAAAAGGAGGAAGACCTATGAGTATAGACACCCTGAAAAAAGACTTACTGTCGTTACTATTAAATAACTTTAGAAAAGATTGACTATAAGGTTGAAATAAATAGGTGCGTTGTTTATTATCCATGGATTCTAGTGTTTAACATCAAACATGGATTGATGAAAGCCTTAGTGTCTCCACACTTTACAACCAAACGTGAAATGTAAGGAATCATTCTCTATGGAAATCAATGGCAAGAATTTTGCTTCTCCCTTAGAAGAGAAGCATCATAAATCCTGTAGCTTCATCTCTGGTTGCCAACTGTGCCCGAAAGAACTAGCTTTCTCTCTTTTCTTGAGATTTAACCTTCCACTTGGGCCCCTGAAATTCCCATGTCTTCCACATATTATCTGTGAGTGTGATGTGTGAAATTCCGCCGAGGGTTCACCTACTGATAATCCCGACCATTCAAAATGAAGGTTGTTATCTCCAGTGATTTATCCTAAAATTTCTCTTCAACATGAATTGGTCCAAGAATAAGATTGAGCACATAACTGGTAAGTGATGGGCACAATTTTATCTATTAATTGTATTGTTAATGAAGTAATCAATCTTACAGTAGGACCAACTAAGATTGAAAAAGAATTTGAGGATATATTGCTAGTGGAAATCACATTCAATTTGAATGGTCCGGATTATCAATAGGTGGGACCTAAAGTAGAGTTCCATGCATTCCACTTCCAGAAAGCATGTGGTACTCAGAGATAGTAAGCATGACACGGGAATTCGGTTAGGTGGCCCTCTGCCAATGGGACTAGACTGGAAGAATCCTTGGTTATTGCGCCATGCCATTAGGACTCTTGCCTTTTTTTAGTCATCCACGCTTGAGAGGAACTAGATTTCTCATAAAAATAGAAAGGGCAGTTAGGCCTCTCCTCTCACTGTAAAAGAAGAGGAATGCATGAAGAAGAAGATGCAGGAAAAAGAAGAAGAGGAAAAGCAGCGGCAACAGCAATGGCAATGGCACCACAGAAACAGGTCAAAGAAGGTACTCTGTCTCTCGCTCTCTCTCTCATTTTCCTGCAAAGCAAGGACTCTTTTTTTCAAAATTTATTGGTAGGTAACGCCAGCATACAACCGATATGGATAATATCCTTTGGAAAGGCTGCTACAAATAATTTTCAAAAGCTTCTGGGGCTAGGTGTAGACCCAGGAATTCACATAGAACTCATAGAAGAAATGCAAATAATTTTTGAAATATATAAGGGCATTTCTGAAAAATTTGGTGGGCCATATGTAAAAAATTATAAAAAATTTTAAAACTTAAAAGGGGTTTTCCATAATTTTGGGGATCATGGCCCCTATGCCAGCCACCCTTGGTTCCACAAGTGTCTGGTCCAAATGGCGCATGCCAGCCCTCCTTAGTTCCACAGGTGTCTGGGCCAATGGGTAAAGGACCTAAAACTTTCGTATTGCGGGGGTGGGGGGGAACTAGGGTGGAATTAGGTACAACCATGTTGGGGTGATCATACCCATTGGACCTTAGTCCGCTTTTAAAACTATAATGAAAATCTTGATTGTGCTTTGAGAATTTATATAAAAATCTTGCATTCGCCTAAATAAAGATTCTAGGTTTGTCCCAAAACCCAATTTCTTGTTTGGGTCTACACTCAAATGAAAATCCTAAGTCTGCCACTACCTAAAATAGATAGTTGATTTTGTGGGAAAACTAGGATTTTCACATTGGTTTTAGAAGTTAACGCAAAATCTTCATATGAATTCTTGGTGACTTGGGAATTTTCATACAGGCGCCATACCCCTGTCTATCCCACCCCACGTCCTCCCCCCGCTTCTGCTCCCCTTGGCAATACTAGGAATCGGGATCCCTTAAGTGGGTCTGCGATTGGTGACCGTGAGTGAACTACTCAGGGTCTGCCGTGTCACGGCGGGCCACACTCGCCCATATGCATGGCAAGCTGCTACAGTGACCTGGGAGACCATGAATGATCCACTCACGGTTACCGTAGGGTTTTAGCCCCACCAAATCTGGACTTTAACACTAGATACTCATGTGGCCAAGAATCGATACTAGTAAATGCCTAACGACATGTTTTACTAAGAAAATTAAAATACAATAAAATTAACTTGTCAAAGAGCGGCTTCGGAGTTTGGGGTCCTTTGCTAAACTGACGTTTTAATTGAATTCCTAAGCATTCTATGGCTAAAATTAAAGAAATTAACAGCATACACGACAAGGCCACATAAAATCATGCGCGGGTGAGCCCAATCATTGAATAAAGATTGTTTTGTGAAACGGGTATCAGTATTTAGTATTACATGGCAACTGTGTAACACGTGCAAGGACTCCAACACCCAAATAGAGATAATATGCACGGTTCAATATGAATCTCATTCTCTCCATGGATATAGTTTTAAATTTTAATTCAATGGTAGTGGGTCCAACCATCCCATTGAGCGTGTGACTGTGTAAGTGAAAGTGTACCTCACATGACGGGAGATATATGAATCTCAGAAATAGTAAGCATAACGGGGGGATATGGGTTAGGTGGTCCTCTTCTAATGTGAGTTGAAGAATTCTCGTTAGTGCATGTGCCTCATGCCATCAGGACTCTTGCCTTTTTAATCATTAAGCTTGAGAGGATCTGGACTCCTTATAAAAAGGGTAAAAGGGCAGTTATTAGGTCTCTCATCTCTCATAGAAGTAAAGTAAAAGAAGAGGAATGGAAGAAAGAGAGACAGGAAAGAGAAGAAGACGAGAAGTAGAAGCCGAAGCAGCCATAGCAATAGCAACAAAGAAACGGGTAGAAGGAGGTGATCTCTCTGTCTCTCTTAAACTTTCTCGGTATTCTAGGGTCTCTCTTTTAAACTTTCTCGGTATTCTAGGGTAAAATTGAAGGAATTACTGGCATATGTGATGGTGCCACGTATGATCATAAGCGGGTGGGCCCAATGATAGAATAGGTGTCGTTCTGCCTAGAGGTTTTTTGAAACGGGTTTTCTAATTCAGAACTCTCTCTCCCCTATCACTTTTATCCTCTTCGCCAGTCCTTTTAATGGGGAGTTCAGGAGCATGTAACAAATGGTGAACTCCATTGTGGGATCTATAAAGAGATGATCCAGACCGTTTGATATGAATTTCATCCCCTTCATTGATAGATCCTCAAATCTCAATTCAATAGGAGTGGATCCCACTATCCCATAAAGCACATGATTGAAAGTGTGATTAGGCACCAATGTAACATGGTGATGTGGGGTTAATCATGGTTCCCACTTCTATTGAGGTGAAGCTTGAGGGTACATCGATCCCTGGGGCAATGTGAATCATTTCAAACAATCCAAATTATCACTACGTTGGGCCACGATGGAGTTCCCTTTCATGTGTTACATAGATCCCATGTAATAACTACAACGGGGGTGAACGACCTTACAGTCAAACCTGGAATTTAACCTCCGTTCCCTTTACTAGAACTAGATCAAAGTAGATCTAAGTTGTCCATCGTCTCACTCCACTATCGGGCGTGCGTTCTTTTCCTCCGATTGTGCAGAGTGAAACCAACAGGGTCAATCTATTTAGTGCCCTAGCCGTAGTACTTTTGTGTGTGCGGCCAGGAATGTCCCCGTGAAGGGAATTCCTTTTGGTGATGTCCCGCAGCACACTAACCCAGCAAAGTCTCCAACAATCCCCACTCATTGTGACACGCCAGCGGTTTGAACCCGTGATCTAGCTCTAATACCACTTATAGGATCGTAGACCCCTTAAGCTAACATTTCGACCAAAACCAGTTGGTGACAGAAGATGCACAATTTAAAGTTTTAAAGTCTTGGCATTCGACAATGCACCCACAGGTCTGTATTTTAGAGCCCCCACATGAAAGAGCAGCATTGTGGACTTTGGATAATGTCTCATGGGAAAGCACACCAACCCCACAAGATCTCCACCTAGTGTTTGGAAGCATTAGCCATAGTAAATTGTTCCATTCCCTTCCCTTTGTTGGGAAATTAATCTCCATTCCAATATGAAAAAAAATCCCCGCCATAAAAACTATTTTTCAGAAAACTGTCATATTATATATATATCATCATCATCATCATCATCATCAACTACTCCGTATATCCAAATATTCAACAATGTAAAAAAGAAGCATCTGAATTGTATTATGTACTTTCAACATCCATTAGGTTATATTATTATAATACAATGTAATTGTACAGTTTTCTCATGCATTGAGGATGCACGTACATATCTCTCTCTCTCTCACTCATAACACTATGCTTTCGCCTTGCAGGAAATATTTTATGTGCGGATGACAAAGAAATAGCCATTGTGGAGAAGAGGATATTAACCCGAGATACACATCGCCGAAAAAGCTCTGGGGTTTTAAAAAATGTACAGTGGTCAGATTTTCCCATGGATCTTCTAATGTTGGTCGCAGAGCGTTTAACTCCGTCAGATCACTTTCGTATGTCTACCACTTGCAAGTCTTGGCAATGTGCTGCTCCATCATTCTTGTTTTCCAAGACCCCACTCCTTTTGTTCATAGAAAATAATAGGAGTTACTTCTTTGATCCATTATCTAAGATGAAGTGGGCTACCTACATCCCAGAACTATTAGATGCAACATTCCATTATTCAAAAGGTGGTTGGTTGCTGCTGTCTCAGAATAATAATCAGTATCAATTTTTTTTCTTTCACCCCTTCACAAATGAGAAGATCAACCTACCCTTCTTCTACCCTGACACATCATGCAAGCCACCATTCGACTCATTTTGCAAACCAGGTGCTTTTGTTGTATCATTTTCATCGCCACCTACTTCTCAAGACTGCGTTATTTTCCTTCTTTCGGCAATGACATATCATAGTCCTCAGACACACAGGGCCTATTACTATTATGCATACTATGAATGCAGCCACAAGGACATGGCTTGGGAATGGAAACGGAGATTACAAACGGATGGTTCTGGTCATTTCAATGATCTTCTTCAAACTCAGCCGGCTTGTTATAAGAACCCCTTATCTTTTAATGGGTTCTTTTATTATCAAAACACAAATGGTACTTTATCCATCATAAAGCTCATCGAAAAGACAACTATGACTCAAACGGTTAGAAAACCAAGACAACTACTCCCTGAAAGTGAGCATTATGATTGTTATTTGGTGGAGTCTCATGGAGAAATTCTATCAATCTTCTGTAATGGCAATAAAAAGATTAGAGTTTTTCAGGTGGATCATAGCGTGGTTCATAGGGATTCTGATCAAGATAAATGGATCGAGTTGAAGAGCCTAAGGGACAATATTTTCTTTCTAGATCGATCATCATCTCTATCTACGGTAGTGAAAGGAGGTGAGATGATTTATTTTCCTAAATTTCAGAAAGGCTGCAATGATTTTGAAGAACCTGCAAGACGAATTTGGGTTGATCCGAACTTCATATTCAAGACCCTTTAATTTTATTTGAGCCTCGGCCAAGGCAAAAATGTAACTGAGTATTCATATTTTTCATTTTTGTATTTATTTATTGGTAACATTAACTAGCACTTTTTTATCTTTTGGTAACAGGCAAGGAATTCATATCATAGATATAATGATTCTTCACTACAAACAACGATATCTCTCCGGAAATTTGTATAATTATGGATTTCACATTGATATTGGTGCATATCGATGCATATAACTGAGAAAAATATGGTTGGGTGTGTAAATCTGCTTAAGTGAGAATTTTCAAATCTCAAAGGGGTGGTCGGATCTAAAAATCCTAATAAATAGAGATTTTCATTCGTTCAAATTTTTAGAAATTTACAATTGTCAAACATGGATTTACCACAAAAATGAGGGAAACCGAAAAACTTTTCCCTAAAAATTTGGTTGCCAAACATGTAGTGATAAAAAAGGGGGCATATTGTACATGCAAGGCTTTTATGTAAAATATTTATATGAATTTAAAATTTATTGTCTTCTAAAAAATTGTCTTTTATCTTGTTCACTTGTTACAAAGTACTTCCAAAGTAAGTATCCAGTTTAGTAGTAGGAGAGTCTGG
This sequence comes from Cinnamomum chago, assembly GCA_038049695.1. NCBI lineage: Eukaryota > Viridiplantae > Streptophyta > Magnoliopsida > Laurales > Lauraceae > Cinnamomum > Cinnamomum chago. Next base: position 18,085,339 of record CP142462.1, on the reverse strand, counting down.
AGAATATATATATATATATATATATATATATATATATATATATTTTATAAGAAATGGGGGCGTAACTTCACTTCACTCTATACGAGAACTCTTTCCTTTTTTTTTTTTTTTTTTTTTTGTTGCTTTCACACAACAATTCTCTCACAAACTAATTCCAGGTTCTGGTTAACATATCTATCCAGAATAATAAATGCGCTGGGTTCAGGTTGAGTCCACTCATGGCTTACTGTAATTAATCCGTTTAAGCAAACTCTAACCCACTCCAAAATATTAGGGCGTGGGTCAACATTTCCTATGAGATCAACAAAACCGAACCTCACGGAAGAAACAGACCGGGAAGTATTAGATACAGACGTTGTTTTTGGGAAATTGGGTTGGCCCAAGTTGACCATTTGGGAAACTGAGTCTGGGATGATTCGGACCCAGGTTCCTGAAGACGAAGGTGGGTATGAGTCATGTATGTAATCAAGTTGTCCCTATTGAGGAGTGGGCTCCACCCAATTAGAAATATTGAAAAGTATTTCCGCTGCCTCTACTAACGGCTTGAGGTTTTGGTAGAAATGGCTAACGGAAGAAATTCAAAATGGTATCAGAGTTAACCTGTCTTGAGTTTGAATCCCAGGAGAAACAACTCGGATAAAAAAAAAAAAGTATGTCGCCAAAAGTGCGCCCGTCGGGTTTCACCTAAGGGGGAGTATTGAGGAGTGGGTTAGATCAATGGATGGAGAAATCTTGAGTCTCGATTCCCTGTCATAACTATTACACGGAAGTAACCTGTAACACACATGCCTGGAATTGGGCCCCAAAATAGAGATAATTAGGACTTTTTAAGATGGTTCTCATCCCCTCCAGTGAAATATCCATAGATTCCACATTAACAAGACTAGGTCCCACAATAAGATTGGACACATGATTGAATCCTGAATGGATGTTGATGTGACGTTTATCAGGTTTCCATCATGTGATCAATCGGACAGACCCACTCCTATTGAACTTCAAATCTGAGGATATATCTCAAAGTGGATGAGATTCATCTTGAACGGCTTAAATTATCTCTACCTAAGCCCTCTAATGGAGATCCCTAAAGTAATAGGGGATCGAGACTCAAAACCCTCTCTTTTTTTTTTCTCGAAAGGGAAGCATCATTCCACAACACGGAAGACAACAGAAGACAAAAGAAATCATCTGAGTTACAGCTACCGCTACAAGTCTACAACTAACAAAAGAACAAACTAATAATACCCAAAACCGAAAAAAGGAACCAAGACCCAGGCCTTAAATAAAATCTACTGGGTCCTTTCCACTTGAGAATTCTGATAAAGATGAGGCTTGAAAGTTCCTGAGATAGCCCTGAGAATAACACGTCACACCTTCTGGGGTCAGGACTCTGGACTCTTGAAAGAGCATTTATCTATACCTGGTTGCCAGTTGAAGATCCTCTAAACATATTTCATGAACAGGAGGTGGAAGACATGATCTGAGAAGAGAGACCATTGGACCTCCCAATTTTGTCAACCCATTTGTGCAACATCGTTTTAGGTAGAAACGGCATAGTATAATGAGAAATTATGTAAAACACATGAGTCGAGTCTTTTCTTATATATATCATGTGCTTTGTGTGTGATCAACCTCACTCCGGTAGGTTAACTCTCAACATGAATGAAGTTTTTCTTGATGATAAGAAACCAGCACTTTTGTGGCAAATGACCAACCGTGCATGTAGTTTAATAGTTAAAGGCCTTAAGACCTCTCTTTAGAACATTTCACCCCCACCAAAATGCTTTTATGAAGATTAACTTTCAAACCCAAGGTCAATTTCAAACACCTCAAAATTCTTCTCTCATCCTCTTATGGTTTTGATATTTATTTTAGGCCGGGCTTTTTTGTTTGCATTAATTGGGATTTCCTGAAATGGGTTTCAAGAAAGGACTACCAAAAGGGTCTATTCCACCTTCTTTTTCTAGAAAAAAAAAAGAATTAATTAGTATCTTCATTTTTTTCTCACTGTTATATATGTTTAGTAGAGTTAAGGTTTCTGACTAGTACCACGAAAAATGTGTTACTGGTAGTTCAATTGAACATTCTCTGAGTCCGGATGTCGCGTATACTATATTAATTGTAATTTGCTTTTGATGATTAACCATTTGCTTCTATGAGATTCTCCCTCTCCAGTTACACCCATTATATATATATATATATTTTTTTTTTTTTTTTTTTGATTGACTACTGATTGGTCTTATGCTCAAGTTAGAACTAGGGGGTGCAAATGGGGTTCTCACCCATTCAAAAATGTACCCACACTTAAAATGTTACCCACACTTAAAATGTTCGTGTGGTTAGGAAGTTCTGATTTAACCTGGAGGTCCTGCCTTCAAATCCTTAAGGCCTTACCCAATACATAGGGCATGTGGGTGGTTCTATGTATCCGTGGGTTTACCAATGATCTCCCAAAAGGAGGTCGGCGGGTTCCCATGTTATAAAAAAAAATAAAAAAATAAAAAAATAAAATAAAAAACCTACTCAAAATTGTAACAGAAATTGGATTCATATCAAGTGGGCCACAAACTCAATGAGGAGAAACTTACCTTCTCCTCCTCTTCCTCCCAATTTTCTCCAAATCAAATCACAAAAATCTTCTCCTGCTTCTCCATTCTCTCTTCATCTCTCTTTGAAAGATGTGAATCTGTTCGGCAAGATGGACGTCTACGCCGACGCCACCCTCATCAACGACCCCAGATCAGAGCAGCAGACGTCCTTCGACAAGGACGGCTGAAAAATATGATTCTCAGTTGATTTTTAAACCAACTGTGTAACAAGACTTTTTGGAGGACCATTTCTCATTTCAAATTTCAATTTCCTTGGTTAATATCCCCATTAGATGCTACATATTATTTTCAATTTCATGCACAATACTTTCTGCCTAGGAATTTGATGGAAAGTTCTATCATTAGAGTTTCAAGAAAATATTGCAGAAAGATTCTTAATGTCATCTAGTGTTGATTTTATAATCAACCTCACCAACATGGCTACGAGATGAAAGTAGACAATTATAAAATTAATTTTATCATCAAAATATGATAATTATAAGTGTCATCATTTATTATAATTTCAGATCAGTTTAAAATCTATAAAATTCTTTAAAAACTTCAAACAACATCAATAGTGCAGTTTTTATATATTGTACTATTATATTCTTTTAATATTTTAATATGTTATTGTTTAAATTTATAATTCTATATTTTTTATATTGGGAATATAATCACACCTAAGAAGCTAAATACTTTGTCACGAAATTAAGTTCCAAATCTCTGGCAGCAACCAGTTTTTCCTTCTCTTCGTCATAGACAAAGTAGCCATCCCCAGAAATATCGAACGGACCATGGGCCTTTTCATCACCATTAACCTGAAAAATAATATTACTTTAGTTAATAGAAAATGTAAAATATTAATATTATACTCGAATGAGACAAACCTTTTTTACTTAAAAAAATGAGGAAACAATTAAGAGAAGTTAGTTGTATTTTAAAATGAAATAATCTCAGCTTTAATTCTATTCTACTACTTTTACAAGATACTTACAGACTTGGCTATCCATAAGCCGTCAAATTCACACTTGATGGGCTCAAACTTTTCAGCTTCAAAGAGCATGGCATCAGCTGACTGGGGCATCATGGTGTCCGTCTTCATCAAGGGTTCTCCGTATCCCTCAATGGTTCGAATGGTGCCAACTTGATTACAAGTTGGGCACTGAAAAAAAATAAAAATAAAAATCATAAACAGTACCATTTCTATCAGAAAGAAACCAAGAACTAACTCAATGCTAAAAGTAACATGTGAAATAAACTGGCAAAGTATTAACTATTCTCTACAAACATAAATGACCAACCATTTACAGATGATTGAAAAAAAAAAGTCATTTCCTTTCTTTGATTCAGAGTCTTTTGGCATGCATATAAAAAAAATATAGTTATAGAGAATTAATATGTAGATAAGAAAGAACTTACAATATAACTAACTAAAAATGAGTAACGGAAAATGCGGAGAGTTTTGCAATATTCTTTCGTAAGTCCTAATATATGGATTATTTGATAACATGATTTCAATGATTCCCAACTTATAAAGATTTAAAATCTTATGAAGTTAATATCATTTGAAAGATAAAACTGGATCATAGCATATTCATCATCATCATCCCGCAAAAATCTGAAAAACACCCTACTCATCCTCCTCATTATCATTATCAAAGTCTTGTCCCAACTATGTCGGATCATCTACAAATTCTATTTCTCCATTCCAATCTACCTTAAGTCAAATCCTCAGATAAGCTATACTTTTTTATATCTATTTTTACTACCTCCATCCATGTCCTCTTTGCCTAACCCTTCCATATGGTAGGCCATCAACCTTCATAGCTAAACTTTTACTTACTAGCAAAATTGCCGGCCTACCTCAGACATATCAAAACCATCTCAAACAGTTTTGAATCCCCCTACTATTTTGGGAAATTTTGATTTTTTTTACGGAGGATCCTCAAAATTTTTGAAAGACCCTCCATTTCTATAGAAAGTTTTTTCTCTATATTAAACAAAAGTCCAAAGAGTTTTTTTGACCACCCCTACGCTCGAGTGAGATGCAAGGTTGCCAATTGAACAACTATTCGTCAAGCTTCCAGAGCCCCTCGTTGTTGCCTTCTGAGGATCTGAAACAGGTTCTTCTAATGCTTTTACTTAGGGGTGTAACGGTTCTGTTAACCGGTTAATTTGGGAAAACCGTTAACCGAACCGTAACCGCGGTTTTCTATCTTTAAAAACCGTAACCGTAACCGTATCCACAAAAACCGTGAAAAACCGTAACCGCGGTTAACCGTATTAAACGGTTCGGTTACGGTTAATAACCGTGGAATGCCTTCCTCACATAAGGGGATAAATGTAAATGATTGAAGGTAAAATGATACATAATGAGCAATTAAATAAGGCAAGAAATATTTCATTCAACTCCCTTATTTTTTCTTTTATTTGTAAATGATACGGTTAACCGCATACGGTTAACTGAACTGTATGATATGGTTCGGTTCGGTTAATAACCGTGAATTATTACGGAAAACCGTAACCGAACCGAACCTTGCGGTTTTTTTATTTCATTAACCGTAACCGTAACCGAACCGTGAAATACAGTTATTAACCGCGGTTAGATTCGGTTAGACGGTTTTTCGGTTATTTTTTTACACCCCTACTTTTACTCATTTAGAAATGGAATTTTCAAATAAGGTCTTAAGTTTTTACCTTATTTCAAAAAAGGATACAAATTTTAGAACTTTTCAAATTAGTACTCAAATTTTTCAAGAAGTTTCCAATTAAGGACATTTGTCCATTAATTAATGCTATTTTCGAACAAAATTTTCTCTTAATTTTTAAAATCAGTATATTACCCTTCATTGAAATAAAATCTTCCTTCTCAATTCCTCGATATTCTCCTCCCTTGCTTCATCAAAATCCTCATAGTGATTGAGGACAACCAACGTCCCCACGGTGATTGGTTGCATGTAGTGGCTATTAGAACCATGTCATGGCTTTAAATGAAGGATAATTTAGGTATTTTTTTTAAATAATAGATAAAAAAGTCACAAAAAATACATTTAAATAACCGAATGTCTTTAATTGAAAACTTATTTAAAAACATAAGAACCAATTTGAAAAGTCTTGAAACTTACGTCCTCTTTTGAAATAAGGCATAACCTCAAGGCCTTATTTCAAATTTGCCCTTTAAAAATCCATGCTAGCGCCGTTGGTTTCAAGACATATTCAAACTACATTCTCACAGCTTTTAGTAACTCCATAGGTAGTCTGGAGTTTATCTCCTTGATGAATTATGGGCCTCTTCATATGTATCTTTTATAAAATCTTGAAGGGAGAGATAGGGCTGCACAAAAAATCCTGTATCACCGCAAAACCGAACTGAACCGACCGAACAGGGCGGTTCGAATCGGTTTATAGTAGATCGGTTCGGTTAACGGTTTGAAAATCATAAAAACCGCTTACATCGGTCGGTTATCGGTTTGAGCCCATTGTTAACCGCTTAAACCGAACCGACCTTATGTAGTAACTTAAGTGTTGTTTTTTTACTATTTTAACCTAAGGGTTTTGTTTCTTACTATTTTCAAATTTACATTCCATAACTCCATTCTCACATAAACTCAATCGTCAACAATGCCTCAGTACATCTTCTCTAATCTCTCAAATGTTTTTTGAAACTTCATTGCAGATGAAGGGATTACTGTATAAGGTATTTTCCTTCCATCATAATTCCTACCTCGTTTCAATGAAGTTTTTATCAGAAGGCTGCACTCTTGAGAATGCTAGAAAAGCCAGTAGAGCCTAGCCTTTTGATAGTTGGTTTTAGTCTCACCTAATTAATGTGTTAAGAAACCTTCATTTCTGAAAAATATGGTGGGTTCTGATACAGATTTCGTTTGTGTGTGACTTTTCTTGACATGAAATATTATTCTATTGTAATTCCAAATGGTATCATGTGGAATGAATGTTTCACTGCAAGCTGGTTTTTTTTTTTTTTTTTTTTTTTTTTTTTTGTGCGCTTGCGTTTAGTACAAACTCTCTTTTTTTAGTAGAATTATTTTTTATATATATTTAGTCTAGTCTGGAATATTGGATTTTTATGTTTGCACTAAACATTGGAATAAATGCAAAGGACGGGGTATCATCATTTTGAAGTTTTCAATGTCTAATTCTCAAAAAAATAAAATAAAAAACAACGGTTTAACCGACCGAACCGAACCGTTTGGTTTGGTTCGGTTCGGTTTAAGCCCTCTCCATCGGTCGGATCGGATCGGATCGGTTAATTAAAAAACCAACAGGTTCGGTTTGATTTTTGGTTTTAGTGTTAAATCGATCCGAACCGCCCAAGTACAGCCCTAGGGAGAGAGTGGGTGGGAGGCTTGATATAAGCCATAAAGTTTTGGCATCTTTCTTTTTCCTATGGTGAACAGATACTTTAAATGGCATTTTCAATATAGTTGTGACTTCTATGACAAAATGTAAAATAAATGTAAACTCATCAAAATCATCTTTAAATATTTATTGAATAGTGTTGGCAACCGTAAGGACCCGACCCTAATGCAATTTATCGCGAGAACTACTCTGGATTTTACTAAATTTATCACTTTGATAAGAATACACAAAAATTATAATTTGAGAATAATCAAAGTAATATATGTCATATGGTTCACAAGCAATTGCACAATTGCATACTTAAATATTTGAAAACATGATGAGAATATAAGCTGACATAGGTCCACGTGAACACAAGCTAGCTACATGGAAAGTTATAAATGATTTCATACATTGTATAATACAAATAAATAGAATCAAATCAGCAAAAATAGAAAATAATTAATATTAAGTATGTAGACTTACATGGAATGTACGGTCATGATTGATTGGCCCAGTTGGACCCCGTAAGATAAATAAATTTAAGAAAATCATTTTAAAAGCCCAATATACAGGGTACTGCCGAGTAATATAATTAGATGATAAAAAAATTAATGAACACCTGTGCGGCCTATGAGGGGCTCAAGTAAATGATTACTTTAAGGGACAAGAAAATAAGACGAGTATTACCAAAAAGAACAAAATTTCAAAAATCACATCTTTCTTTTTTCTAAAGTAAAAAGTTATTCTCTCATTCACTAAAAATAAAATGGCCTCTTCTTCCTCTTCTTTTTATCCGAAAAAGTAAAAAAGAAAAAAGATCTTTCACATGTCACAAAACCACAAAAAGTCAAAGTGGATTTCCAAATTTTGCACTTTTTTATAAGACCCTCTTTTTTTCTTATCTCTTAAAGTAGCCTTTCACCTAAATTCACTTTACAAGTGAATTACCCAAATGAGCCCTAGAGTTGCGAAATCAAATTAAAGAGGAGGGTTAGGCATTCGGGTGGCCATGTAGCTAGCCCAATCCTCTTAAGAAACAACAAAAAAAAAAAAAACAAAAACAAAATAGGAGGCCATTTATTTACCAAAAAAAGAGAGGTTACTTGCATAAACAAAAAGATAGTGGTTAAATAAAATTAGAAAATGGTTAAAATAACTAACCAAGCCCACATGGTCTTGTTAGTCTCCAACAACTTGCCAAAAAGTTAAGAGACAATCAATTGTGGGGTAATTAGGATAATTAAAGGATTTTTGGAAATTGGCAGGTACTAGGTAGTACTAGTTAGATTAGGAAACTTGCTAAGTAAGCATATGTGGTCCCACAGATCCACGTAAGACCCAGTATTAAGTGTAACATTGTTTTGAGTAAAGTAATTAATTAGTGATAGTTGCCTAATATATAATGGGAGATGCTCTCATATTACTATGAGAGATAAGGTGTGGACCCTCACATCCATATCCAAAGCAAACAACTTAAATGTGAGGGCCCCAACTTAAATGTGATGTGCTCCCACCTTATCTCTCATAATAAGGTGAGAGATGCTCCTACATGAGCACCTCCCATATATATATAATAACTACCAACGAAGGCCCTATAATGATTATGAAACTCCACCTGGTAAGACTTCCCTCATTTAAACTGCCACTTCTAGCCCTGGGGACAATGAGGGTTTAGTTAGGTAGGTGGCAACAACCAGCACCAGTGTAAAACATGCCACAACTCAAACATGAATTCAAACATGGTAATTATGATGCGTCCATCATGTTGAAACCATGCTGGGTGGTTAATATTAGTACTAATTATTTTAACCGATTTCTAGTTAAGAGTTTCTAGATTGGGAAAGAAGTTAAACTAGTAGATGGAGTTGTAAGTAAACTAGGAAACCTATCTAAATTAGAGCAGCAGGTCCCACTTACATTATACTTAATGTGACAGTATATATGCAATTATACTAACAACATGTTTGGTAACAGGTGAGGAATTCATAGATCTAATGATTTTTCACTACCACTGGAATAAGAATTCATTGCTGGGAATTTGTATAGTTGAGGATTTCACATTAATATTGGTGTGTATCGATGCATATAGCTTAGAAAAATAGAGTTTGGTGAGCAAATTCACTTAAGTGAGGATTCTCAAATCTTATGGGGGTTGGTCGGATCTGAAAATCCTAACAAATGAAGATTTTCATTCTTATAAATCCTAAGAAATTTATAATTGTGAAACATGAATTTACTAGAACTTTAGGGAAACTGAAAATCTTTTTCCTAAAGATTTGGTTTCCAAACATGACCTAAATGTTTGAAGGGGGATTTATGCATTGGTGTATAGGAATCCGCCATTTGCGAGTGTGACCCACTATGTCCATGTGTTGAAGTACCCATTATGATATTAGTATTGGGAATCGGGATCCTCTTAGTGGCCTTACGCACGATAACTATGAGTGGACCACTTAGGATCTGTCACGTCACCGTGGGCAATCCCTGCTCGAATGCATAGCAGACTGCCCGCGGTGACGTGGCGGACCATGAATGATCCACTTACAGTCACCGTAGGACTTTAACTTACCAGATCCAAACTCTAGTATTGGTGGGTCGACTTATAATGGCAAAGAAGTTTCTAAATTTTCCACTTCTAAATAAGTTGAAATCCTTGTGTACATTGAATTAGCCGGTTTTTCTGTTTTGTTTTGTTGAATACATTGAATTAATAGTTGTGTGCGTCGTTCCCAGCATCATACCCCACAGATTCGTATGACCAAGCACCACTTGGATGCAAGGGCGGACCTAGAAAACTTAAGGGGGACGGGACGGGACGGGACGTGACGGGGATATGTAAAAGAAATATTAGGAAAGGTGCAAATGTAAAAGAAAAACCCATTAACTCTTAAATTTTCAGAAAATGGGTGGGGGCTTCAGCCCAGACCCATGTACTTGGGTCTTGGATGCACACTTGAATGGGGGAGAGTTTTGAAAGAAGGTTTATGTACGTAAGTGGGCGACATAGATGTACTACTTGCATTCCCAAAATCTAGATAAAGCTAAAGATACTCACTCACTTTTCCATTGGAATTTTTCGGTATGGCTGCCCTAAAGCCTAACATTTTCTTGTCAACAATTGAAATTTAATAAATTCCCTTAAAATTGATAGTCCGATGCCCAAGGGCAATGAGATATCGCACTATACGGTATTCTTCAACTGTGATGGGCAAATGTAAGGCATTTGGACAGACTCACAGGTCAAATTCCTTGGTTGCTAAATAAAAAACGAGAGAAAGGAAAACAATACATGTAGAATCAAAATAGAATTTATTTTTTGGGTAATCAGAAAATAGAAAGTTGGTAACATGTATGTTAAATTATCTTACTTGCATTAAACGACAAACACAAAAATTTATTTAAACCTCACCCATTACACCTTCTAGCCATCGCCTATCTCTAGGGTTGTAAGCGAATTGGTTCCGGTCGGGGTCCATGGTGGACCCGGATCCGGAAGCTGTAAGGTAAAGGTGCACTCGGATCCGGACTCGGAAATGGTTTCTTGGCTTTAGAATCAGAATCAGAGCCACATATGGGATGGGTCCGAATCTGGGTCTGGGTCTAGATAGAGAATGATATTAAAAATATATATAATTTTTAGGAGAGATTTTCGAAAATTGAGGTAATATGTCAGGTCTCGGGTCCACGGGTCCGAACCAAGGTGGAACCGGACCCAGGCCCATTTACTTATCGGGGCCTAAATAAGGACCTAAATCCGGTTTTTAATACTTCGAAACCTCCGGATAATTGAAATATTGGAGACCCATTTGCATCCCTACTTGTCTCACACCAAGCAACAAAAGGAAAGAGTGAAGATAGAGAGACGCCTGGGTGAATTGCATACCCACTTTCAAGTTTTATCAAATCAATTAGGTGGCCAATCATCAAGGTAAGTAAATCTACCATGTGAGTATTTTACACATGCTTCCACCTTGAATCCAATAATTCCTTGATTTCTAGAAAATAACCTGCTTCTTGTTTTGTTCTAGTTGAACCATTACTTTAGATTTTGGTCAGTACGTATTTGTTTCTAATTGATGATTATGACTCTAACCTTGTTCTATCTGTTATTTGATCATTAAATTATGTTTTTGAAAGTAGAATAGTTGGCAAATCTAAAAGAGGGACTGGCCGTGCGATACACATGTGGACACGGTCAAAACCGATGTGTATGATATGTAGATGTGTAGCTTGGGACAACCACCAAATATCACATCCAAACCCTAGAATTGCACTAAGTTTGATTAAAAGAGAGCCAAAACGGAGTGGCTGACTCAATAGCACCCCTTGGGGTGCGTTCCACAAAAATTAGGGCATTGGGTATGATGGGCTTTGAATTGGACCTATTCTACATAGTTTTTTTTTCATTTTTTTTTCCGGGATAATTAAAAATCCCTGCACTTGCCTCCCTATATATGTTTGATCCCAGTTAAACCATGTGTCTCAATTCACTTGGGTTCTGAGATAGATTCTTCCCTCTTTTTTTTTTTTTTTTTTTAATGCACTCGTAGGTTTCTGTAATATATATATACACTGATTTCCCACATGTGATCAATCTATGCCGCTAATTCATTTTTTCTTTAAATTGAGAATTCCAAAGATATTTTACCGTGACAGTTAAATCGGCAGGAGTTAATACTTCAATGTTAGTGCGAGCATGACATCCTCTGCATTCAACCTGAAAGTAAAATTGGCGGCTATTAAAATGTGTTATTTTAAAATAAAATAAATTAAAAAAAATAGTTTGTATTACCATCACATCAAATTCGATCTTTTTCGCTGTCCCAACCATCTTTCGGTTGAAGGGCGGTCAGATTCTCCAGTACTGCACTGAAACAAAGCATGTATCTACTACTCATCTTTGCGAAAGACCAAAGTGCTATAACTAGGGCGTAGTATGCAGTGAATGGAATGGTAGAAAGGAGAGCTTGGTAGTAAAGGTATATATGTGCTCTCTTGGTAGAAAGGAGAGCTTGGTAGTAAAGGTATATATGTGCTCTCTTGTACTTCCTACACACAAGAAATGAATGGTCACCCTGGCGGGTACTGGGTTAGAAGAGTGGAACCCATTTATCCACCCAGTGGACCCCTCTTTTTGAAATCCAAGTCTTATGTGACATGAGGGCCTTTATCTCGAACGGCTTGGATTTCCAATAATGGCCCCCAGTCTTGAGCTTTACTCCTTTAAACTCATATTTCTCCCACTCAATCCTCACTACCCTCATGTGACTGCTCATGGCAGTTGTGTTTCCAAATGAGATGAATGTGAATGAGATAAATGTGACTCATGGCAGTTGTGTTTCCAAATGAGATGAAGGTGACTCATGGCAATTGTGATTGTACATGAGGTGACAAATGGGAGAAATCCAGCGCTTGGAACTCCATAGTAAAGCCCACCAATTGAAAATTCAAATACCTTAAAAATAAACTCTCTCATGTCATATGGGGTATCCTGAAGTTCCACGTGAGCAAAGTTAGTCCCACCATTAAATTGGATATTTGATTCCGGGCCAGCCCATTTGACATCCTAGCTAGGAGTAAGACAGCCCGGCCTGGCCCATTTGATATCCTTAGGTGCAAGTGCAGGAGCAAATTTTATTTGTGTGTGTACTGTGCTTTCAGGCACACAACGGTACATGGTGCGCACCTAATTGCGGGGGTCAATTGGGCCCATTGTTGGTCCATCTAAATGGACCAGAAATAGGGACCCTTCCTAAATTGCACGGGATCCATGGGGTTTGCACCCATTAGAATGGACCCACAATTGGCTGCTCAATTTTTTAAATAGAATTGTTGAAACTTATGGGCCCTTGATAAAGGGGCTCACATGACTATGTATGCCTCCACCGTACACCGGTAGGAAAGATTCTCTATACACCACGCACGACAACAATGGAAATTTGATTGCAATATTGACTCCATTGACTCTTTTAGATAATTTTGACTTTACATATCCGCAGAATTTCGGAACCCATTGTCATAATAATGAATGACGAGATATAAAATTTGTAATAATTTGAACTCACAACCTTTCATTTCCAATCAAAAGATCACATACCAATTTTTATATAAATGTTTTTAAAAGTTTCAAAAGCAGTTAAACTTCTTGGCCTAAGAATTAGGGTTTATCTTTAACCACCGTTATTATCTTTTCAAATTAAAGTATATCAAATTAGAGAAGGGTTTTGGATTCGATTTTGACCGACAATTTTAATTTTGACCGGAAGTTATATTACTTTATTTTTTTCAAATTCTTGTAGGTACTCTCATATCTCATGCAACTACCTACTTTATTGCTTTATTAAAATCACTTATCTACTTTTCATTTTTCTTCTTCATTTCTTCCTTCTTTTGCAAAGGCTCTCTTTTTGTAGAAATTCTTCAATCTCTTTTCTACTCCAATTTTCACTCCCTTTCTACTCTGATTCTCCTATTTCGTTTCTACACCATTAGTATTTAGATTACATAATCATAACCTCTCTTTGTTGATTTCCTTTCTAAAACTATGAGTTCTTTATAATGTATGAATATTTAAATTATAGTGCTGGTAATATTTCTTAAACAACCAAACCTTCATGTAACCGCCAGCACGAGCACCATCACCATCATCTATCTATATCTCTATTAGAATGTATTTTACCTTCGTTTAGCTTGGGCGTCCCTCATGAAATGGGTTTTTATTTTGAACATTAGGCCGTGACGGGGCCCACTGGGTGATTGATCACAAATCTGGTCTGCTCCCATGGCCATACTAGGTTGGGCGATCTGGTTGGTGGGGACTGATCTGGGTCTAGATCAGTGGGGTCCATGAAGTCAGCAATTTTAATCCCAGGCGAGAAGCTCGTGTTTTTCTTTGGAGAAGTTCTGTTACAGAACTTGCGTCAATTAAAAAGAAGAGAAAGGGCAATTCGGTGGTCTTAGGGTGTATGGAAAGTGTGTCCATGACTTATATCCAGAAGTTAGAATTATATTAAATTGTACACCTTTCCTTTTAGTTTCTGAAAATTACAAAAAGGACTCAATTGTTTTATTAAGCTTGCTTATTGTAATTTTATTGTGCTTTTATTATTACATTTTTTCGTGGGTTTGATTATTTATTGCCTATATTGGTCTCATTGAGCCACTTTTATTGGGTTTGCCTATTTTGGGTCTAACCACAACATGCTATAAATTAAGCGTAGCCTATCCTGATCTCAAACTAACGATAAAACCAGCTACAATATCAGACCCATATATATGTATACCAGGGTCACAACAAAGGCTAGGCCATCTCTGGCTTCGCATCCACGTGATTTTTCAATCCAATATTTCAAATCATACCAAATCCAATCTGTTTTTTTAAAAATTTAAATCAATTGAATCTAAGGTTTGCCCTCATTGAATCCTCCCAATAGATAATAAAATGCTTCCTAAAACACGTCATCTCCCTCTCTCTGATCAGACGCTGGATGGTGGGACAAACAGTGCCCACCTCGAACGGGCACACCACCTACTGAGTCGCCCGTTGTTCTCCTTCGGATCCACGGATTAGATAAGTCATCGGATAGCCCACCTGGGTCCCGATATCAACACAAGAAAATCAAGCCCTCACCGAATCCTCCCATTAGATAATAAAATGATTCCTAAAACACGTCCTCTACCTCTCTCTGATCAGACGCTGGATGGTGGGCCAAACAGGGCACACCTCACACGGGTCCACCATCTACTAGGTCACTTGTGGGTCATTCTTCGGATCCACAAATCAGATGGGTCATCGGATAGCTCACCTGGGTCCCGATATCAACGAAAGAAAATCAAGCCCTCACCAAATCCTCCCATTAGATAATAAAATGCTTCATAAAACACACCCCCTCTCTCTCTCTCTCTGATGAGACACTGGATGGTGGGCCAAATAGGGTCCACCACCTACTGGGTCGCCCATGGGTCCTCCTTTGGATCCACGGATCAGAGGGGTCATCAGGTGGCCCACCTGGGTCCCGATATCAAAGCAAAAAAAATCAAGCCCTCACCAAATCCTCCCAACCAAACACCCCGGAATAATCAGATCCAAACACCCAAATAAATTCAAATCCCCCTAAACAAACAACTTGGATCCTCAAATCCAAACAAGCTGAACATCTGTAAAACTAAAGGATCTTAAAATTTGCCTAAACAATGATTGAAACTTTTAAAAAAATAATAATAAATTCTCATTTCTTAACTCCTTCCTAAAACACGTCCTCTCCCTCTCTATGATCAGACGCCGGATGGTGGGCCAAACAGGGCCCACCTTGCACGGATCCACCACCTGCTAGGTCGCTCGTGGGTCCTCCTTTCGGATCCACGGATCAGATGGGTCATCGGGTGACCCACCTGAGTCCCGTTATCAAAGCAAGAAAATCTAGCCCTCACCGAATCCTCTCAACCAAACACCCTGGAATAATCAAAACCAAACACCCAAATAAATTCAAATTTCCCTAAACAAATAACTTGGGTCCTCATATGTTTTAACAAGATGAACAGCCGTAAAACTGAATGAGCTTAAAATCTGCCGAATAATGACTGAAACTTAAAAAAAAAAAAAAAATCTCACTTCTTAACTGCTTCCTAAAATACGTCATCTACCTCTCTCTGATCAGATGCTGGATGGTAGGCTAAACAGGGCCCACCTCGCATGGGTCCACCAACTACTGGGGGTCGCTCGTGGGTCCTAATTTGTACATATTTTGGATTTCTAGAGGTTAATGTAACCATTTCGAAAGTTGAATTCAGTGTCTTTTAATTTCTATAATTCATACGAATGTGTATATTGCGAAACCCGTGTTATTCAAATTAAATCTAATTGCTTTATTATTTTTGTTTTATTGTGAATATGTCTTTTATTTATTTTGCTCTACACGTGCCCGATCTTCATCAAAATCCATTTACACCTCACCTAAATAATAAAATATTTGGAAAAAAAAAAACAGAAAGATTAAATTAGCAACAAAAAGGAGTAACAAGTTTACTAATTAATAAATTTATTAAAAATAATTCATATTAGTATGTGCATCTGGTGGTTCCGTGGTCCATGCTTAGGCAACACTATATTCTTAAATATGGTAGCAAGTTATGAGGAAATAGGATCCTTAACCTGAGGATAAATGCAGTGAAAAATCTACTATTATTTAATGCCTTTCCAAATAAAAAATATTGCAAATAAATAAAAACCCTTTATAATCAATGAAAATTAACATAAAAAGAAAATTTAATGACCAAATAAAAAAAAATTAAAAACCGTGGTCCGTGCTTCAGCACGGGGTTTTGCTAGTATATTCCTATCTACATGTGTCCGACTAAACTCAATCCGTCCAACTATATATCTGTAACAAACTTCTGAGGACTTGCATTGCATCCACATGGGACCAGTCACCGCCATCGTGCATATCTACATGTGATCCACTAGATCCAATTGATCTATAAATCTATATGGTTCCAATTGTTATATCCATCCACCTATAAAACTATTTACTTAAGACCCAATAGATGAAGAGCCTATCAACCTTCTTACCTAAATAGGATCCACTATAACCAACCCACTTAGCCATGAATTAATGCATTTTGTATCTTCATATTAAAAATATTATTTAGGATTACATGAAATTAAGATATAAAAGACACTATTTCAGCAATTACATAGTTTAAGTAACATGCTCAGTCTTCACTACAACAACTTGCACTTTTAGCGATGTTTTTTGGCGACGCTGTTATATATAAATTCGTTGGTAAAGAGTATTATTTACCGACGTATATAATTTCGTCGCTAAAAGTCACATTTTACCGATGTATATAATTTCGTCGCTAAAAGTCACATTTTACCGACATTTTATATAAAACGTCACTAAAAACCTGACTTTTAGCAACATTTTATAAAAAAAACGTTGCCAAAAAGCTGATTTTTAGCGACATTTTACTAAAAACTAAAAAACGTCAGCAAAGTTCAATCTTGGAATTAACTTCATTTTTAGGAAAACTAAAAATCAGAGATTATTACCGACGAATTATAAAACGTCGGTAAAATCGACTTTTAGCGACGTTTCCTTGAAAATCGTCGGCAAAGTCCAATTTTATTAAAATGAACTTTTTAGCGACGTTTTACAAAACGTCGGTAAAGTTTAATTTTATTTTTAGGAAAATTAAAAATCAAAGACCTTTACTGACAAGTTTTTTTTTTTTTACCGACGAAAATTAGTGTCGGAAAATTGATTATCGACGTTTAATATAAAATGTCGGTAAAGGTTGGTTGACAATTTTACTTATTTTTAAGTAATAAAAATAAAATAATTTTTCCCGATGAAAATTATGTTTTTGGCGACAAAAGATAAACGTCTGTAAATCCACTTCTTTTTTCCCTCTCCCGCCTCCAAAAGCCCTCTTTTCCCTCTCCTCACTCATTTATTTCTCCCCCCCCCCCCCCCCCCCTCACTCCGCGTGCTCCTTCTTCTTCATCGCCCCCACCTCTCCATCGTCCTCCTCTCATCACTTCCATCCCATACCCCCTTCGTACCCCTCTAAAACCCATCTCCATCACCCTGACCGCTCATCCCTTTCTATCTCTCCCTCCCAGGGCCGGCCCTTGAGGGGGGCTGTAAGTGCGCTCGCCCTGGGCCCATTTTTCAGGGGGGCCCAAAAATGTCATAAAATCGCAACTGCATTTATTTCAATCCAAAAAATTTAGACTCTAATTAAACGAACTAGCATCTTTCAAATTCTAAAAAGAAAAATGCAAACGGCCGTCCTTTTATCTCTAAAACAATAAGGCCCCAACTGCATCTTTTCACATTCCAAAAGAGAAGTAATTGCTATTTTTTTATGTCTAAAAAAATATCAAAGCCACTTTTCTCATAGTTGCCATTTAAAAAAAAAAAAAGAAACCCAATACCAAGTTCTGAAAATCTTCACGTTTGCACCTTTTTTTCCTCTACATCTTCTCCTCTGTATTCTTCTTTGATCCTTTCAATCTAAGAGGATTTGTTCAGACCTTAGTCTCGCACTCCAGAAGTCTTTTCCTAGTTACCCATCTACAAATGCCGCCGCTGCAATATGGAGGCGTCGAGAAGAGGAACTGCTGAATGCTCTACTGCTTTAGCTAGAAGGTAGGTATGCATTTTTTATGTTTTTTCTTCCCTTTACACAACTCTTAGGGTTCCTGGGAGACTGGGACTTGAGCTTATTGAGCTCCCAAACTCCCATCTCATCAGCTGTCTTCATCACTGACTCATCCTCCCCCCCGACCACATACTTTTTTCTTTTCTTTTTTAATTTTTGTAACAAAAGGGACAATGTAAAGGGCCTTTACACGTCTCAGTCTCTCTCTCCATTTTTTTTTTATTGTTCTAGACTTATAATAGATGATTGCGCTTGCACAACGTACTAGCGTGACTTTAGTTGCAATCCTTATCCAAAAGACATGAAAAATCACACTTAATAAAATGTTCCACTTCCTAGAGTTTGATTGTAAAAGCTTAGTGAACGAAAAAACAATGGGACTTTAAGTGGAGAATCTATTTCAGAGTTGGATTTTTAGACTTGAATTCAGGTGGAGCCTGAATTCAGCCCATTGAAGTCAAACAAAAGTTAGAGAACACTTTCTAGCGGTCCGATCCCTTTAGTCCTTTACATGCGGTTTCAATCATCAATGGGCCAACTGTTCAATCACCCTAAAATTATTAAATCTATTCCAAGGGT
Organism: Cinnamomum chago; assembly: GCA_038049695.1. Lineage (NCBI taxonomy): Eukaryota > Viridiplantae > Streptophyta > Magnoliopsida > Laurales > Lauraceae > Cinnamomum > Cinnamomum chago. The sequence goes on along the minus strand of CP142462.1, from coordinate 18,066,647 downwards.
GGGCCCATTGATGGATCTGGACCTACATAATATTTTTTAGACTTTCTAAAAGTAAACGATCCCACTGGAAAAATGCCTATTTAATTAGTAATTTTGCATTACAAAAGGCGAAAAAACAGATTTTAAATAAATTATTTATAATAATATTAAAAAATTAAAAAAAATCTCATTTAGAATTATCGCTTTAGGCCTTAAGTTATCTCGAGCCAACCCTGTCCACTCCTCCAGGTTAGTAACGTTAGATTTTTTGTTATAAATTTTTCTTCTCCAAGTGCTTTTATACTTGAAACTTCTCAAAAAGGGGAGTGTCCCTCACCCTATATGTGACGTTTTGGTATTTTTATATAATATATTATTTATTATTATTATATAATTGATTGTATTTTAATTAAATACGCAATTAGTCTAAGTGGGGACCACGCTAGACTTAGGCTGGTGAGTTAGGCTGGTTGGATAGGTGTCTTACCCATAGTTAACCCGGGCCCAATTTAGTGGAGCAGTTTTTCTCAAACTAAAACTCTAATCATTCTCTAATCCAAACTCCTATATATTTTAAAACCCAAACTCTATTCTTTAGAATTTTAGTTAGACTACAACTCTTATTTTTATTTCTTATTTATACACCACCACACTCTTTTATTTTCACACACAACTCTCTCTCTTCCAACTTTTCTCTGGATTAGCACCTTTGGGCTTTGACAATAGGAATTCTACACCGTCTCCCTCAATCGCGGATCTCAGGCAAGTACCTAATCATAATTTATAAATTTAATGCTTGTGTTATTCCTTGATTTGCGTGATGATGCATGTAGAAATCCTTTGATGCCCTTTTTCATACGATGATATGGTTATGCGGTGAGATTTTTGAGAAGAATCGTTTTACATTTTTTATTTTGTACAATCGGCTAATACTTATATTAGGTGGGTGGTGTGAGTTGGATATAATTCACACCCATTGATAACCGTGCAAGCAAGATTGAATAAAATTTCAGAACAGATCGTCTGGTTCTATACTACAGGCTTGGATATTGGGGCCTAGGTGGACCCCACCGATGTTTGATCAAAACCGTAGATCGGGTAGTAGACCCATGGGTGACCCCATTGATGTAGGTCCCACATAGAGTGAACCCTGTTTGGCTGCCATCTTGTGTTCGCAATCTGGGAGGCGTGAGTACTCTTAGGATATTTTATGTGTATTTAATCAGATTGTGGGGCCCAATGATTGATCGTATCATACATCTGGCCCGATCATATGGCCATGTATGGCTGGACGACCTACTTTGTGGAGTTGATTTGGGACTGGGTCCGGTGGGGCCACTGTCCGGACGTCCCTGATGAACATGGCGTGGAACTCAACGTTTTGAAGAAGGGTTCTGTGTGGCTTTGTTTTCAACTTGTACATGAATTGGAAAAAGGGTTCTGTGTTGGATAAGGAGGGGGTGGTTGACCGGTTGATATGGACCTGTTTTTGATAAAAGAATTCCCATGTGAGTATGTGACATAACTTTAGTACATGTCAGAGCTTTCCCATGCACCCATTGGTTTTTAGAATTTGGAAAAAAGGGCCCTATAGTTTTTAATGAACTCAAATTATCCCCTTTAACTATTTTGAATGTGGAAAATATTTTGGATGAGGTCCACAGGTTTTCTAAAATTGTGATTTATCATTATTATTTGTAAATTAAATATTAAATGATAACTTTGGTTTTCATTGTGTTAAAATTATATTTTTGAACTCTATTAATTAGATCTTTGGACCAAGTAAATACCGTCCGGGCAAACGGTATATTACTAACGTGGGGTTTAGTACTTCGTATGACTTCGGGGAAATCCTAATGGATTCGGGCTCAACCCATCTCTATTGGAAAACCCTTAATTGGGTCTATGCACCATTGATTGAGAGGGGATGTGTTGATCTTTTATCTATTAGAGATTCCTGTGGTTATCGGGTACAAGACCTTATGTTTGACCTTAGGATTGACTTGTGATTATTCCTTGACCTTCGGGTTTGCATTCATGATTGAGTTTGATATTCGTCTATTAGTTGCATACCTTATGTTGTTTTGATATGGACCGTGATGTGGCGTGGCAATCGATTGAGATATTGTAGAGGTATTCGAATTAATTGTTCGGTATTTGATTATGAATTATTATGCAGCCAGCCGTTCACTTTGACTTAGATTTCTGTATCAAGAGCATTACTGATCATTAGGTCTATTCTACTATGATATGTATATATGTATATTGATTTGGTCATATTCGAACGACTGCAGTTGTATGTGGACGGCTGATCACCGATGTGTACGGACACTCTAATATCCGAATTTTGAACCGGTTTATCCGGCCTTTGATTTCGATTTCGAACCGGTTTATGACCGCCGGCCTTAGAACGGGTTTTCCCGCTTTATGATTAGGGTTGACCACCCAAAGCAGTAGCAGTGCTCCTGTTTGATTATTGTATTGCTCTATTGTGTAGAATGGATTTAGGTTATACGTTATTTTCATTATTGTTCCATTGTTAATCTCTTATGATCATTACCTGTCATTACTCATATTGATCTTGTATTTTATTTATGAATTATGCTTTCGTACTTGCTGTTTACTTTGTTTATTGGTGCATAGGTACCAACCCTTACCCTAATGTCGAGACGGAGGATGGTCAAACGTATCAAGCGTTTGAACCGGTTGACGAACCTGAGTGGAGAGCCGAAGATGGCTACGGAGCCGTCTGAGCCTACCTGAGAGAGAACGTCATCATAGAATTTCTTTAGATGAATTTTCTTTAATGATAAACTTTTTCTTAGTAATTGTTTGATTTATTCTACAACTTTAATTATTATTTATTCATCTGATGATGGTGTTGGATCTTAATTATGAACCTTGGATACCAATTGAATAACGCTTCCGTTGAATTTAATGAAATTTATTTTGACTCACCACGGTTTGTAATATGTGGGTCCACCTTTGGAAGCTTGTGTTGTATTAAACACAGGAAAATGAATATTGATTCTTATTTTTCACGTTATCCCATGGTTGTATTTTTGGGGACGTGACACTATATATATATGCCTAATTTTTACTCTTGCCCTGGGCCCTGAAAAATTCAAAACCGGCCCTGCTCCCTCCCTCTCCAGACCTCTCCCAAGCGCACGACCCACTTCATCTTCCTTAGCGCGCCAGACGACCACAGCAACACTGCCAACCGCGCGCAACAGCCCCCGGACCCCCGCAGAGCCTTCATCTTCATCCTCGCGCCGCTGGACGCCTCCCCTGCACCAGGTACACCCCTCCCTCTTCCTACACTCCACACACACCGCGCACTATTCCCTATCTCCTCTCTGTTTCTTCTCTATTCTCTCTCTCTCTCTCGCTCATTCCCCATCTCTTTGTTTCCTCTCTGTCTGCTCTGCTCCCTCCCTTCCTCTTTTCTTCTTCCTCCCCTGTCTCACCTTGCCTGCGCTTGCTGCAGCGCCCACCTACACACCACTCCCTCTCTCCCTCGGTTCTCTCTCTCTCTCTTCTTCTTCCTCCCCTGTTCCTTTCCCTCTCCCCTGCTTCCCCCTCTATTTCGCCCTCTGCCCACCTGCACACCACTCCCTCTCTCCCTCTGCTATCTCTCTCTTCCTCTCTTCTCTTCTTCCTTCCCTGTTCCTCTCCTGTCCTCTGCCTTGCGCAGCGGCCTTTTCCTCCTCCTCCTCTTCTTTCTTTCTTCCTTATCACTACAACAAATGAGATTTTTAGCGACGGAACTATTTGTGACGCAACACAAAGTGTCGCAAAAAGAAGACTTTTTGTAATGTAAAACTAGACCCGTCGCAACAAGCTAAGTATTTGCGACTCAAGAATCTATGCGTCGCAAATAGATACTTTCAGCAATGAATATAGTGTGTCGCAAACAAATGCGTTAAAAAATCATTGGCGCCAAATGGCGGTAAAATTATTTGCAATGCTAGATACACATTTGCGACACAATTATATGTCGTAGAAAAGTGTCTCTATTTACAACGCAATCTCTGCGTCGCAAATAGTTTTTAGTCTGAGCTATGTCATAAAAAAGTTAAGGTTATTTGCAACAGTTTTCTTTTTGTGTCGTACATAATATCTTATTCGCGATGCTGATGTCTTTGTGTTTTAGATAATTATTATTAGCGACCTCCATTATATGGTGTCATAAAAATTTTAAGCTAAAAAAGTCGCTAATTTCTTCCCTCCATGACCATTTTGAAAAAAATTTATACATTTGGGACGCAATCTTGACGTCACAAATAATATTTAGTTGCGACGGTATACCTGATGCGTCACAAATAATGAGTCTTTTTGCGACGTGGATTTAAATGCGTCGTAGATAATGGTTTATTAGCGACATTATTTTTAGCGTTGTAAAAAAAATTAAGTCTAATTTTTTCACTTTGTTCCATCTCCCTGTGTTTTTTTTTTTTTAATCAATCCCCCGCCTTTTGTTAATAGTGTTTTATAAATGCAAGTTTCTTTGCCACCCTCTCTGCGCTTCACTCTCTCTATCTAGTTCTCTGCCCTAAATCCATACCAGAAATCCAAGATCCCGTCGACGATCCTCTACAAGATAATAGCGAAATCCGTTGGTAAAACATTGATCCAATGGCGCCTACGTTGCGCGGGAAAAATTTTAATTTTTACCGTTGAATATATAGCGGCGGCCAATTGCTAAAAATTATATTACAAACTGCACCTTTATGCCCTAATCCTCTTCAAATGACGAACTGCTCTATTTGGTCCCTTCTCAAGCATAAATCTTCTTGAAGAAGGCTCTCCTCCCATCTCCCTATTGCTGATGGGTTTTAGCCCCTGGTACGCTACCCAATCTGGAGAAGGAAGGCATGGACTCTATTGATAGGGATTTCCCTGATCGATCTCTGGTGGGCCATCGCTGACAAAAAAAGGGCTCAAATTTACTTGGAAAGATGGGCCATTGCAGAGAACCGAAGCCTGGAGGAGACGGGATTCTTGAGGTTTCCATCTCCTGCCTAAATCGAAGAATACTCGATTCCGGCTCTAGGGGTTGAACTTGGGAGGATTCTTGAATAGTGGATGATCTTCAAAGATTCTAGTCTCTTTCAAAGCACCTCTCCACCCTAGTTTCCAAATTTTCTGACTCAGGTCCAGAACTTGAGCCTCATATAACTGCGAAGCTGCATCCGCCCCCTCTTCTTTAGCAGAGTCAACCTCGGTCTTAAGTTTAGCCTTGGCATCCTCCTTCTGTTTCTTGAGCTCGGTAGCAATCCAAGACCGTCAATTCTTGCCATACCCTGAGAGAACCTGTTCCTCAATCTAAAGTTGTTAAAAAAAACTTGAGGTCTCTCCCAGAACAATTTCATCCAAAAGCAGTTGCCATCGAGGAGCATCAGAATCTGAATTCAATATCAGTTGAAGAACTCGTTGGAAATCTGCAAACTTTTGAGGCAAATCACAGTCCGCAGAAAAAAGGGAAGGACATTGCTTTAACATCCTCAAATTCAGTGGATGATCCTGAAATTAGTGATCCTGGCAAAGATATAGACGATGAAAATTTTGAGGCATATTTTGCGAGAAAACTTGGAAAGATCTGGAAGAATAGAAAGGCTTTTAACAAGAATGATACATCAAATCCCAATGCACCTTATAAAGGAAAATTTGGACCCAAAACTGAACAAAATCGATCAAAGGGTACAACAAAGCCAATCAAATGTTTTGAGTGTCATGGTTATGGACACACTGCTTCTGATGTGATCTTTATCAATCATAAAATACCGCAAGTGCGCGCGTGTCTAGATGAGACAGTGGCAAGAACGAATCAAACCCATAGGGAACTAATTAAATAAACTTTTAAATTAACAAACTAATTAACTAACAATTAAGAAAAGTTTTGAGTTTTTAGATATAAAAATAAGCAACTAATTTAGAAATTCGAAATCTACCAATTAATGAAGGTGATTAGAGCATAGGAATCCAATAAGTATCCACCAATTATTTATCAAGTAACCCTAACTTGTTCCAATTTTTACTTTGAATCAAAGACAAATCAATGTTTTTAATTTAGAAATTTTAATTTTTAAAATCCTTTTTTAATCATAAAAAAAATTCAAAACTCAAGACTTCCTTCATCTCGTAAAAGAATAAAAATAATTTAAGTACCACCCATCAAAATTAAGCATAAACCATCAAAAGATCTAAATCCTAAGCATGGCCTATCAAACCTAAGCATGAGCAGTCAAAAACTTTTTTTTTTAGAAATAAAAATAGAGATTTGCCTAGGGCACAAAGACAAGCCTATTAATCATTAAGCACATAATCATGGAACACAAATTAGAATTACTAAACAAATAAAAAGACAATCACTTACCTTCATCCACAACTCTAATCAAGAAAATTAGCCCGCCATTACAAAGAATGCTTCTTGATTTATCATTAAAAATTGCATCTTTTCAACTTCTCATTCACAAATTTTCTCCTTCAAAATAAATTCTTGGACATGGCTCAAGGCTACCAAAAATAAAAATAAACTAATGGAAAAGAAGAAAGGAAGAGAGAAAGAAAGGAATAGAAGAGAGGGTTGTACTGAGATGCTTGGTGGAGAACGGCTTTATAGATGTTGATGCCTCCCTTTTAGCAAAGAATCTCCTCTCTTTTAGGACTTGTTTCCTTATTGGTAAAGATTTATTGCTTAGGACTCAAGTTAGGCTTGACACTTGGAAAGAATTTGAATTGAAGAGGATTTGTTACTAAGTGTGGTCTCTTGGACTCCAAGTCTTGCCAAATTGAACTCCTCAAACATCTCTCAAGTTGCCAATTTTGAAAACTTTTTTCTAATTCTTGCATAGAATTATAACAGCCAACTTCTGGAGGTCATATCTCCCTTGATATAGCTCCGATTTATAAAATTGTGGGCTCCACAGATATCAACTCGAAAAGAGCTTTCCAACGGTATATAGATTGCACTAATCCGACACTCAGGTTGAAAGTTATGACCATTTCATTTTGTTGCCCCTTAAAAATCCGAGAATAATTGTGCAATTAAGGGAACTTCTATGTTTGGCATGCAATGGGGTGTGTGGGACCCATGTTGGATGTTCAAGATATGTTTGGATTATTTATCTTTCCATATTTGGCATGCTTTCTCACTTGCAACTTTGATTAGTCAACTCTCCTTGTAAAGTTTCCAATTTTCTCTTTCTTTCATGAAGGGCGTCCCGTCTTTGATTTCTCTTCAAGTTTCACCAGTGCAGGTCCCACTCTTGATTTCTCATACATAAATAAAATTAAATAATGTCAATAATAATCAGGTGTGAAGAATCTAAATTGACTATGCATGGGACTATACATGCCTACTTAATGCACTAAAAATATCTAACTTTCCAAAAATAACACATAGTGTCAAAATTAGCAGGTATGCATTAGTGAGGTTAAAAAAACTAATTTTTTGGGTGTTGAATGAGATGAAAATCCCTAATTTCACAAAAGTCATGCAATGTAATGAATTTTGACCAAATTTGACTAAGATTCCAACTTTGATGCTCAAATGCATGAAATCATGAAATTAACTGTAATTCTATGCAATTAACCTAATTAAGTCCACAAATGCATATAAAATGATGAATGAAAGCTACAATTTTGTGGACTTATCACATCCAAGTGTGCAAATCGCAAAGAAAAGAACAAAGGCAAGGCCTTAAATGTTGCTTGGGATGATGAATCTGATGAGGATGTGTCAGAACCTGATTCACCTTCGAATGAGTTTGGAAAATATGTTGCTTTCATGGCTCCGTCCAACAGCTCTTCTGCGCAAGAATCTAAGTCTGAAGATGATTTAGATATTAACGAAGTTTCTGATGAAGAACGGGAGGGAGATGAAGACTATCAAAAGTTGCTTCATGAATCTGTCAAAATGTCAAAAATTAGTGAGAAAGGAGCTTTGAAATTGAACGTAATGGAAGAAAAGAATACATCTCTTCAAGCAACTTTGATAGACTCTCAGTCTAAGATAAGACAGTTGGAAGAGCAACGAGCAATCTTATCTAATAAATTGATTCTTGAACGATCAACTTCAACAGAAATATCAGAAGACCGAGTCTGAATTGGAGAACTTGCGAAACAAGTTACATTTTTGCAAATCTAAAAAAAGAAAATCTTGCTAGAAAATTAAAGATGGCTTTTGCTGAGTTGGAATCTGCGAAAGCTTCAATTAACCGAATGAATACTGGATCAATGAAGTTGAATGAAATCCTGGAAAGTCAACTGCCTCCTTCTTAAAAAACTGGACTTGGATTTGTTCAAGGAGCCTCCACATCGAAGGACAAAGGTAAAACTGTTTTTGTTCAATGACCAACTATAACAGCATTGCCTCTTGTCTATTCAAATGCCGCATATTCAAAGAATTATTATCCAAATTATGTGTCAAAACCAAAATTTATTCCCATGTCACTTTGCTGCACAAGTACAGGGATTGAGTGCTAGGCTTGATGCCGGTCTTGGTGAAGTGGCCGGAAGATTCAACTCTATCAACCAAGCTCTTGCTGAAATTCTTGCTAGATTGGGACTAGGACATCAATGACTACTGACTTTATTATATATTTTTTTTTGTCATCTACTCTGCTGACTTTTTTATGGATGCTGATTCATATTTTGGAAACTTTTTATCATGCTTTATGTTTTAGTTTGGTACGTTTTTTGACTTTAAATTCTATTATCTTATCTTTTCTCTCCTTATATCTGTCTTTGCCAATTTATGTACAAAAAGGGGCAGATTGGTGACACCATATGTTTAGTGCTGACTGATCTTTATTGTTGTGCTATGATTATTTTTTCTATGATACTGCACTTGATCTTGTGAAAATGATTTGCAGGATGTTTTAATCTTTAAGACTAGTTGGATGCATCTTTCCTGATATGTTTCAGATTTTTTGGATGGGTAGATTTTTCTTGTAATGGGAGTTTTGTCCATGAATTGCCAAAGGGAGAGATTGTAAAGTTTTTAGTTGGCTAATTCATAGGTTCTTGGACAAAATAAGGGTTTCTTAATTTTGTATTTTGTTTAAGAAAGGACTGCTCAGTGTTCTAAATAGAAAGAATTCCAAGAATTCCGGATTCTAAAGATTGACAGAGGTCACTCGAGCGAACCTCCATTCGCTCGAGCGAACCCTTCACAGAACTCGCTTCGCTCGACCCACCATCATGTCCACTCGAGCATTGTGTTTTTGGTTTGATAATTTGAAGACAGAGAGCAGGTCGCTCGAGCGAACCCAATGATCACTCAAGCAAATCCCTCACAGTAAGATGATCGCTCGACCGCATTTTATGTTCGCTCGACCCAAGGAAATCATGCGCTGAACGTCCGCAAACAGAGAGCAGTTCGCTCGAGCGAACTCCTTTGTCCGCTCGAGCAAACCTGGGAATTCTAAATCTAGCCGAACTTCACTTACTAAAATCTCGGAATGAAGTTTTCTATTATGAAGGCTTGAAGACACAAAATAACACTTATATAAAGCCATTATATCTCTCTTCTCCTTAGAACTCTAATCAAGAAAATATACCTGTGAGAAAGAGTTTGCGAGATCCATCAAGTTCCTCCCAAGGCTTTTAGTTTTGATGTGCTGAAGGTCAAGTTTTGGGTCTGATTCCATCCTCCCTTCTTGAAGGCAGTTCTGCTCAAGCACGGTGAAAATTTATGACGAGTTGTCAACAAGATCTGAAGCATTCCTTAGGTTGAGTCAACAACTAGGAAAGGGTTGTAAGTGTTCTTGTAATCTTCAAATTTTCATATAGTGCTTGGTTATCTGTTGGCCTAGACAGTAAGGCCCATGGTTTTTTCCCGAGCAGGGATTTCCATGTAAAAATCTCATGTCCCACTCTCTTTGTAGTTTGATTGATTTCTTAATCAGAATTAGGGTTAATCATTAGTTTAATCACGTCTGATCGATATTCAATTGAGATCTAGTTATTGGGACCTCTGCCTGTGTTAAGGTAGGCATTATATTTTCATTGTTTATTATCCACGGATTCTAGTGTTTAACACCAAACTTGGATTGATGAAAGCCTTAGTGTCTCCACACTTACAACCAAACGTGAAATGCATGCAATCATTCACTATGGAAATCATTGGCAAGAATTTTACTTCTCCCTTGGAAGAGAAGAATCCTAAATCCAGCAGATTCCTCTCCGGTTGCCAAACATGCCCGAAAGAACTAGCTTTCTCTCTTTTCTTGAGATTTAACCTTCCCCTTGGGCCCCTGAGATTCCCATGTCTTCCACATGTTATCTATGAGTGTGACGTGTGAAATTCTGCCGAGGGTTCACCTATTGATAATCCCGGCCATTCAAAATGAAGGTTGTTATCTCCAATGATTTATCCTAAAATTTCTCATCAATATGAATTAGTCCTAGAATAAGATCGAGCAGGCACAATTTTATCTATTAATTGTATTATTAATGAAGTAATCAATCTTACAGTAGGACCAACTAAGATTGAAAAAGAATTTGAGGATATATTGCTAGCGGAAATCACATTCAATTTGAACGGTCCGGATTGTCAATAGCTGGGACCTACGGTAGAGTTCCATGCATTCCACTTCCAGAAAGCATGTGGGAGATACTCGGAGATAGTAAGCATGACACGGGAATGCGGTTAGGTGGCCCTCTCCCAATGGGACTGGAATGGAAGAATCCTCGGTTAGTGCGGCATGCCATTAGGACTCTTGCCTTTGTTTAGTCATCCGAGCTTGAGAGGAGCTAGATTTCTTATAAAAACAGAAAGGGCAGTTAGGCCTCTCCTCTCAGTGTCAAAGAAGAGGAATCCATGAAAGAAGAAGATGCAGGAAAAAGAAGCAGCAGCGGCAACAACAATAACAATGGCACCATAGAAACGGGTCAAAGAAGGTACTCTCTCTCGCTCTCATTTTCCTGCAAAGCAAGGACTCTTTATTTCAAAATTTATTGGTAGGTAATGCCACGATATGGATAATATCCTTTGGACAGGCTGCTACAAATAATTTTCAAAAACTTCTGGGGCTAGGTGTAGACCCAGGAATTCACATAAAACTCATAGAAGAAATGCATATAATTTTCGAAATATATAAGGGCATTTCTGAAAAATTTGGTGGGGCATAAGTAAAAAATTATAAAAAAAAATTAAAACTTAAAAGGGGTTTTCCGCAATTTTGGGGCTCATGGCCCCTGCGCCAGCCACCCTTGGTTCCACAACTGTCTGGTCCGACGGGTAAAGGACCTAAAACTTGGGGGGGGGGGTGGGGGGCCGCGCCTCATGGCAGCTGCCAGCTCTACTTGTGAAGGCGCCTGCCAGCCCTCCTTGGTTCCACAAGTGTCTAGCCAACGAGTAAAGGACTTAAAACCCAAAACTAGGTGGTATTAGGTACGTTCACGTGGGGACGGTCATACCCGTTGGACTTAGTCCGCTTTTAAAACTATAATGAAAATCTTGATTGTGCTTTGAAAATTTATATAAAAATCCTGCATCCGCCCAAATAAAAATTCTAGGTTTGTCCCAAAACCCAATTGCTTGTTTGGGTCTGCACCCCTCAAACGAAAATTCTGAGTCTGCCACTGCCCAAAATAGATAGTTGATTTTGAGGGAAAACTAAGATTTTCACATTGGTTTTAGAAGTTAACCCAAAATCTTCATATGAATTATTGGTGACGAACCTGGGAATTTTCATACACACACACCCCTATGCACCCCACCCCCACCCTCCTCCTGCTTCTGCTACCCTTGGCAATACTAGGAATCGAGATCCCTTGAGTGGGTCTGCGATCGGTGATCATGAGTGAACTACTCAGGGTTTGCCACGTCATGGAGGGCAACACTCGCCCGAATGCATGGCAGGCTGCCCACGGTGACCTAGCGGACCGTAAATGGTCCACTCAGAGTCACCGTGGGGTTTTACCCACACCAAATCCGGACCCTAACACAAGATACTCATGAAGCCAAGAATCGATACTTCTAAATGCCCGACGGTTGATGTTTTACTAAGAAAATTAAAATACATAAAAACTTGTCAAAAAACGGCTTCAGAGTTTGGGGTCCAATGCTAAACTGATGTTTTAATTGAATTCCTAGGCATTCTAGGGCTAAAATTAAAGAAATTAACCGCATATGCGACGGGGCCACATAGGATCATGCACGGGTGGGCCCAATCATTGAATAAAGATCATTTTGTGAAATGGGATCAGTATTACACGATATTACATGGTAACTGTGTAACATGTGCACGAACTCCAACGCCCAAATAGAGATAATCCACACGGCTGGATATGAATCTCATTTCCTCCATCGATATAGTTTTAAATTGTAATTCAATAGGAGTGGTCCAACCATTCCATTGAGCGTGTGACTGTGTGAGTGAAAGTGTACCTCACATGACGGGAGATATATGAATCTCAGAAATAGTAAGAATGACGTGGGGATATGGGTTAGGTGGTCCTCTTCTAATGTGACTTGAAGAAGCCTCGTTAGTGCATGTGCCTCATGCCATCAGGACTCTTGCCTTTTTTTAATCATCCAAGCTTGAGAGGATCTGGACTTCTTATAAAACGGAAAAGGGCAGTTATTAGGCCTCTCATCTCTCATAGAAGTCAAGTAAAAGAAGAGGAATGGAAGAAAGAGAGACAGGAAAGAGAAGAAGACGAGAAGAAGAAGCAGAAGCAGCCATAGCAATGGCACCAAAGAAACGGGTAGAAGGAGGTGAACTCTCTCTCTCTCTCTCTCTCTCAAAATTTCTAGGTATTCTAGGGTAAAATTGAAGAAATTACTAGCATATGTGATGGTGCCACATATGATCGTAAGCGGGTTGGCTCAATGACAGAATAGTTGTCGTTCTGCCTAGAGGTTTTTTTAAACGGGTTTTCAAATTCAGAACTCTCTCTCTCTCTCCGGTCACTTTTATCCTCTTCGCCAATCCTTTTAATAGGGAGTTCAGGAACATGTAACACATGGAGAACTCCATTGTGGGGCCTAAAAAGAGATAATCCAGACCGTCTGAGATGAATTTCATCCCCTTCATCGATAGATCCTCAAATCTCAATTCAATAGGATTGGATCACACTATCCCATATAGCACATGATTGAAAGTGTGAATAGGCACCAATGTAACATGGTTATGTGGGGTTAATCATCGTTCCCACTTCTATTGAGGTGAAGCTTGAGGGGACATCCCTGAGGCGAATGTGAATCATCTCAATCCAAATTATCACAACGTTGGGCCACGATGGAGTTCCCTTCATGCGTTAACTACAACAGGGGAGAACGACCCCAAAGTCAAACATGAAATTTGTTCTCCCTTCCCTTTACTAGAACTAGATCAACGTAGATCTAAGTTGTCCATCGTCTCACTCCACTATCGGGCGTTTGTTCTTTTCCTCTGATTGTGCAGAGTGAAACCAACAGTGTCAATCTATTTAGTGCCCGAGCCGCAGTACTTTTGTGTGTGCGGCCACGAATGTCCCTATGAAGGGAATTCCTTTTGGCAATGTCCCGCAGCGCACCAACCCCGCAAGGTCTCCAACAATCTCCACTCACCATGACACTCCCACGGTTTGAATCCATAACCTAGCCCTGATACCACTTATAGGTTCATAGACCCCTTAAGCTACCATTCTGACCAAAACCAATTGGTGACGGAAGATGCACAACTTTAAGGTTTGAAGGTCTTGGCATTCGACAATGATTTTAGAGCCCCCACCTGACAGAACAGCATAGTGGACTCTGGGTGATGTCCCTTGGGAAAGCACACCAACCCCACAAAATCTCCAACGGGTGTCTCGAAACATTAGCAATAGTAAATTATTCCATTCCCTTCCCTTTGTGGGGAAATTTATCTCCATTCTAATGTGAATAAAAACCCCCATGAAAATTATTTTCCAAAAAACAGTCCTGTTATATATATATATATATATATATATATATATATATATCATCATCATCATCAACGGCTTCTTATATCCAAAAATTCTACAAAGTAAAAAAAGAAGCATCAGAATTGTATTATGAACTTTCAAAGTCCATTAGGTTATATTATTATAACACAATGTAATTGTACAGTTCTCTCATGCATTAAGCATGCGCGTACCCCTCTCTCTCTCTCTCTCTCTCTCTCTCATAACACTATGCTTTCGCCTTGCAGGAAATATTTTGTGTGCGGATGACAAAGAAATAGCCATTGTGGAGAAGAGGATATTAACCAGAGACACACATCGCCAAAAAACTTCATGGGTTTTAAAAAATGCACAATGGTCAGATTTTCCCATGGATCTTCTAATGTTGGTCACAGAGCGTTTAACTCCAGCAGATCACATTCGAATGTCTACCACTTGCAAGTCATGGCAATGTGCTGCTCCATCATTCTTGTTTTCCAAGACCCCGGTCCTCTTGTTCATAGAAAATAATAGGAGTTACTTCTTTGATCCATTATCTAAGATAAAGTGGGCTACCTACATCCCAGAAGTATTAGATGCAAATTTCCATTATTCAAAAGGTGGTTGGTTGCTGCTGTCTCTGTCTCAGAATAATAATCAGTCACAATTTTTTTTCTTTAACCCCTTCACAAATGAGAAGATCAACCTACCCATCTTCTACCATGGCACATCTTTCAATCCATCATTTTGCAAACCAGGTGCATTTGTTGTATCATTTTCATCACTACCTACTTCTCAAGACTGCGTTATTTTCCTTCTTTCAGCAATGACATATCATAGTCCTCGCACACACTGGTTCTATTCCTTTTTTTTATACTATGAATGCAGCCACAAGGACATCGCTTGGGAATGGAAACGGAGATTACAAACGGATGGTTCTGGTCATTTCAATGATCTTCATCAAACTCAGCCGGCTTGTTATAAGAACCCCTTATCTTTTAATGGGTTCTTTTACTATCTAAACACAAATGGCACTTTATCAATCATAAATCTCATCGAAAAGCACACTATGACTCAATACGTTAGAAAACCAAGACAACTACTCCCTGAAAGTGAGCATTATGATTGTTATTTGGTGGAGTCTCAGGGACAAATTCTATCGATCTTTTGTAAAGGCAATAAAAATATTAGAGTTTTTCAGGTGGATCATAGCGTGGTTCATAGCGATTGTGATCAAGATAAATGGATCGAGTTGAAGAGCCTAAGGGACAATATTTTCTTTCTAGATCGATCATCATCTCTATCTACGGTAGTGAAAGGAGGCGAGATGATTTATTTTCCTAAATTTCAGAGAGGCTGCAATGATTTTGAAGAACCTGCAAAACGAATTTGGGTTGATCCGAACTTCATATTGAAGACCCTTTAATTTTATTTGAGCCTCGGCCAAGCCAAAAATGTAACTGAGTATTCATATTTTTCTTTTTTGTATTTATTTATTGGGAACATTAAATTGCACTTTTTTATCCTTTGGAATTTACGAAGAACTTCGTGATAAAAAAGGGGGCATATATATTGTGCATGGCTTTTATGTCAAATATTTATATGAATTAAAATTTATTGTCTTCTAAATTTTTTTTCTTTTATCTTGTTCACATGTCACAAAGTACTTCCAAAGTAAGTATCCAATTTACTATTAGGAGAGCCTCGAGACCCTTTTTTTTCTTCAGAAATGGGGGTGTAACTTCACTTCACTCTATACGAAAATTAGGTGCGTGTGTTTAGAATTTCTCAAAGGGCATACATTCAAGGGTTTCCAGGTTAGTCACTTCTCTAATGGCAAATCAATGGCATACATCAAAGAAAATCTTTCACATTTCAAGATCTTCCACAAATAGATGTTTCATCTTGTATTTTTTTGGGCAGGAAAACATGGTATTGTATTAAGCTAAGTAAAACATATACATATTAATCTAGCAGTTATTCTCCATACTATAACTGATCTCCTGAAAGGCATTCCATAATAGAAAACAGTTCAATGAACAACATTCTAGCTTCTCCAACTTAATGTCCACAGAAAATGTAGAGGAAGGTTTTGATAAAGGAAAGAAGAACCAGTTATTGAAGGGTGAACGTTCATGTGAATCTGATTTCATTTTCATAGGTGAAGGTGGATATCTATTTTCCTCAATGATCTAAAATAGACACCCACCATTCTCACCATCATATGTAGGTGCTCAAGAAAATTATAATAAATCCGGAAGGAGTGGCAGTGGATAGTCACCTGGGATCTAAAGTCAAACAATGTGAAAGGCTGGTGCCAAAAATCTGAATTTTGGGCCATATATTAGAGACTTCTCTACCCCCCTTTCAAGCAACATATGGATAGAAGGGGCAAGTGATTTCTTATCATAAGTGGACATCCATCATCATCCAACAATATCAAAAGATGGGTTCATTGGAAAAGGTTCAACGGTTCATTAAAAAAGAAATAATTTTATTCCTTGGGAAGACAAAAAGGAACGAAGTATAGTATTCTATTTTTTTATTTTTTTTTTACTGCTATGTTACAAAACAAAAACTAAGGTGCAAAATTTCAATAGTTATATCTCAATTCCCAAACTAGAACACAAATAGCAAAAGATTACAACCCACTTGATTATCTCTATCCATTCTATGAAAACACCGAATATGCGCCCTCATCAACAAGCACTGCATTT
This sequence comes from Cinnamomum chago, assembly GCA_038049695.1. Classification (NCBI taxonomy): domain Eukaryota; kingdom Viridiplantae; phylum Streptophyta; class Magnoliopsida; order Laurales; family Lauraceae; genus Cinnamomum; species Cinnamomum chago. Next base: position 18,050,052 of record CP142462.1, on the reverse strand, counting down.
ATGGCAGGTAACACAACTTCAATGCCCTTTGTATCAACATGCCCACTGCACTTCCAATATCCAATCTTTTCCCATCTCAGAACCATATCCACAAGGCCACTCGCCAGATGATACCGCATAAGAACGCCAGCACAGGCCCCAAAAAAGTATGTGTTTTTTTCCAGCACCTTAATTATTCATCGTAATAAGAACATCTCTAAACCATGGAATTTTTCCAACCAAAAGAATCTTCTTTTCTAACACACCCTGCAACAAGCCAACATTCTTGATAAATTGGCAGCTGCATAAATAGAAACAATACAATTGTAGGCACACACCATAGTTGTCAATTCCATTCCATTCTGGCTGCAACTGCCCGGAACATTCCGTAATTGGCCTTGGGCGTATTTCCGGAAACTTTATTATTATTTTTTTCATTCTTCAATCACGTCTATTCCAGAATGGAATACCGGAATTGGCCAGAATGTTGAAACATTCCACTACCGGGTCAAACCGGAACGAAAATGACAACCATGGAACACATGATTAAATCATCAAACAGGAAGCAGTACAAAAATATGAAATTTGAAATCAGTTCGTGGGGCTATGAGCGGAAGCAAGTCAATAACTGGGGTAGAAGGGCGCAGGAAGTATCTACATGGATTAAGGGTGGCCCAAAAGTCAGTCCATAATTGCGATCCTCGTTCTAACCATATGTTTGAGGGCCCTAAAATTTGATGGTTCTATAGCATGGACGTCCATTAAACAAAACTCAGCAGTAAATGTGCGTCAGAGTTTCCATATAGACAGCCCCAATGATATGCATGTATCCCAAGTTGATCCCAATCGGAGTGATATTCACCATTGCATTTGCACAAAGAATTTGGTGCTTAACATCCTTAATTAGAATGTGCCGACTTTTGTCACACTAATGCACATTAAGATCCTCCAATCTCTCCCTCCTGGTCCCACCTCAAATTTGCAAATTTGAGACTGTTGTCTGCATTATATATGATTTTGCTGGTGAAATCTGGTTGCAAGTTCAACTCTTAGGATCGAACATATAGCCGCCCCCACTATTATCATTCAAAAACTTACCAATGCATCACCTCCCCCCAAAACCAAAAGGGCTCATTTGCCACTACACGTGATAGGAAAATGGATTTTACATATGATTATGTTTACATATGGAAATGTCACACATGAAAATGTTACACATGTGAAACATATAACCATGTTTGTCAAAATCCCCACCTTTAAATGATAAACGAATACATCCAATGGTTTTAGAGTGGGTTGTTTGAACTTCTTCACAAATTTCTCAAAATCCATGAAGAATTAAATATATGAAACTACGCGTCTTGACGCATACCATTGATGCAAGAATATTGAACAGTTTTTCAGATAATGAATTGGGGCCCACAAAAGTGCAGAAAATTAATTAATTTTTTTTTTTTACTTCTTCACAAATTACTCAAATCTATGAAGATTTAAGATGTCAGGGTTACTTAATTCAACAATCAAACTGAACGGTTTGGATTACAAATGAGACCCATAAAAAAGAGACCATTCAAAAAAATTAAAAAATGAGACCCATAGAAATGAAAAAAACTTAAAGGTGGTTGATGCGCCCACAGGAATGCCATCACCTTGTAAGAAATGTAGAAGCGCATTAGTGAAAGTCACTTTTCACATCTCCTTGCACGTGTGAGTCCTCGTGTGTGAATGGCCTTGCGCATCATTTCCACACCTCATTTACGCATCAAGAGTGTAAACAAATGTGAATATGCGTATCCATTAAGCATGTGAATCATTTACACCAAACGCAAAGATGCGCAAACAAACTACACCAAAAAAAAAAAAAGGGAATCTTTATCCTAGTGAATGAGCATGAATCCCCATTGACAATTCCCTACGAAGGGTTATCTTTGATCAAAATACATACGCATGTGTTCATGTCACCAAAATATATATATATATATTCCTGTGCATCCAATGTGCATGGTAAGGCTGCTGGGGCCCACAAATCATGCGACGGGGTTGGATGGAAAGATACATGCATGATGGACCCATATATAAAAATGGGGTCAATCTCATGCCTCTAACCTTTTGATCCATGGCCACAAGTTAAACGACTTTATATTAAAGAAAAAATTGATCCAACGGTCCAGCCTCCAGTCCATTTGATGGGTGCAAACCCAGGAGCGGGGGTTCTGTGTGCGCGAACAGTTTAGATGGATCATAAAGTGGGCCCATTATATATCTATATATATATATATATATCGGATTTGATCAGGTGAGAAGTGTTTTCATGAACACCGTGCGAAGTTGGCTCTTAACCGTTGGATCGTGGGGTTGAGCCAACAGTGCGAGTGTGGCAAATTTAAAGGCCTAAAAATTGGGAAAAACCACCCATTTCCCCTCTTGCCCGCTCATCTCTTTCCAGTGACGAAAACAGTGCATACTTTTCTATGCTCTTCAATCTTTTTCCACATCTCTTCCTTATCTCTTCTTATACTCTAGTCTCTCACAAATGGATGGCTCCTTGCAGTCAACGGCTCCCATCCCATTCTCCTTCCAGGTTAGTCTCTTCCTTTCTCATTCTCTATCTCCCACTCTCTCATTCTCTCTCTCCCTCTCAGGCTCTCTCTCTCCCCAAATCGTTTACAAGGGATTTCTAGATTGCAATTATCCAGTGGGTGCAATTTGGCCTTCGTCCAACCACTATGAAAATGCAATTGGATTTTAGGCTGCTAGGGTTGAGGCTTTTTTTTTTTTTTTTTTTATAACCCAAGGTATCTCCCGCCCCGCCCAGCCCAATCCAGGGCCAAAGGCCCTGAAGTCGAGGGACACTCGATTCTGGATAGCCGAGAACTAATCCCTAGGGCCTCATGCAAACCCTCCTATCCACATACACCGGGCAAAACTACGGAGGGTGGCCAACGTAGTTGTTGAACATAAGACCTCTCCACTACTTAAGGCACATAGTCATTGGCCAATTGAGCTACCACTCGTTGGTTTGGGGCTTGAATTTTCATGATGTACAAATCAGTTTTGGCTTGGGCAGCTACCAAAAACAACAAACTCATAGAACGGAGCATGTTATATTTTCTAGGTGTTTTCTCAAATTTTCATTAACAGAGTCTGTGTGCATCATCTACCCTTTGTTGAAACAAAATGAGGATTCCTGAGCCATACCCATTTCAGGATTTTATCTCCCACGTTATAGCATGAAACTGATTTCTTAGGTTTTCGATTCCTCTAAGGGGCATGGAATGCAGTTTTGGCAATGCATTCTTTGTTGGAGATTATAGAAACTGTGAGAAATAAGGTCCCTGAGTTGTAGTGGGTAAGGTTTCTTACTGGATTAATTATGCAGAGAAAGTGATTTTACTGCTTCTGGACTTCCAAGCGCCTGGAGTATGAGATTGGTGAACCATTGATGATGGAACGATGTATTCTCCATTCATTTGTTTTCTTATATATATATATATATATATATATATATATATATATATATGGAAATGTTCGTGTGCATCCATCTCTCACCAGAGGGTGAGACACATGGTGGGACAACATAGTTGGGCACTTAGGCCGACTTTATGATCGATCCAAGCCATCCACACACATGATACCCTTTGAATTACACTAGATCCATCAAGTCTTCACTGATATAAATGGACCCTACCTCTGTGTAAAATTTGAGCCCCATCAGATCATCCTAACCCCTTTTTATATTGAAAAGAAAAAATGGACAGTCATCAATGGTCCAGTCCATTTGGATCTGTGTAAAAAATGGGAGATGGGGATGCAAAAGGGGAGGGGGGCTCGGGTGGGTGACTACCAGGGTGTGTGTGTGGTACATTCGGATATGTGATCGGGCAAACCCCACTATGAAATGTGTACATATATGGGTAATATTTTTTGCGCATCCAGTGTTTGTTGGGCCCCATAAATCATGGGACATAGGAGGGATGGAAAGATCCATTCATGATGGACCCAAATTTCAAAAATGGGTCAGTCTCATGACTATAATCCCTTGATCCATGGCCCACAAGTTTAACTTCTTTATATTAAAGAAAAAAATTGACCCTCCATCCAATGGTCTAGGCCATTCGATGGCGCAAACCCCAGGGTCCGATGACTATCAAGGGGTCCCGTTTGTGTGAATGGTTTGGAATTCAGATGGATCATAAGGTGGGCCAACCATAAGGATGACACGCACACAGCACATGCAAACAATGCGTGTGTTGTGCAACTCTAGTAGGGCCCATATGCTGGTCCATCCAAGTGGACCAAAAGCCGGTACCCCCTATATTACACGGGTCTCATGGGTTTTACTCCCATCTGAATGGACTGGGCTCACAGATTGACCATACACCAATACGAATGGACTGTACACCCGATCAACTTGTGAGTGTTAATAACCCAGTAACATCAAAAGCTCGAGTTAATGAACAGCATAACAATTTATATCAACACCCCCTTCGAAAGGGAAGCCGTTTGAATTCGAAACATATGGAGGTAACATGCCTCACGGGTTTCGAACTCATGACCTTTGGCTCTGATACGATGTTAATAACTAGTAACACCAAAAGCTTGAACTGTTAGCGAAGGACATTACAATTTATATCAACAGTGGGGCCCAGATGAAGATGATAGGATGGATCCCAAACTCCATAGGTAGATAGGGCCCATCCAAATCTAAAACACAACCCACCCCCACCCCACCCCCCTAACCCCGTGATTAGTATGGCCCAAGGTGGGCCCCATCAAGTTGTCCATCATCATTATATGGTAAAGGATGGATGCATATGATTATTTCCCATATATATAGGGCTTTTCACCTACGCCCATGTTCGCACCTTGTTGTGGGGCCCAACTAGGGTCACACAAACCAGTGAGACCAAGCGGGATTGAAATATCTTGATGGGCCCTACCTCTGTATAAAATTTGAGGCTCATCAGATCATCCTAACCCCTTTATTCCGTGGTCAACAAGTCCAATGATTTTATATTGAAAAGAAAAAATGGACGGAGCGATGGGGATACGAGGGGGAAGGGGGGTGTTAAGGGGGTCGGTGACTATCAGGGTGGGTGTGGTACATTCGGGTATGTGATCAGGTGGGCCCCACTATGGTGTGTACATATATGGGCAATATTTTTGCACATCCAATGTCTATTGGGGCCCCACAGATCATGGGACGTGGGAGGGATGGAAAGATCCATATATGATGGACCCAGATTTTAAAAATGTAGTCAGTCTCATGCCTATAATTCCTTGATGCATGGCCCACAAGCTTAACAACTTTATATTAAAGAAAAAAATTGACCCTCCATCCAGGCCATGCGATGGGTGCAAACCCCAAGGTCCGATGACTATCAAGGGGTCCCGTTTGTGTGAATAGTTCGGATGGATCATAAGGTGGGCCGACAAGAAGTTGTCACCGTAAGTCCGTAAGGATGACACGCACAGCACGTGCCCTATGCACGTGTTGCACACCCCTAATGGGGCCCACATGCGTTCCATCCAAGTGGACCAAAAGCCAATACCCCATATATTATACGAGTCCCATGGATTTTACACCCATATGAATGGACTGGCTTCACAGATTGACTGTACACGAGATCAACTTGTGGGTGTCCATAACCCAATAACATCAAAAGCTAGAGTCCCCACCCATATATGTGAGTTATGGACCAAAGTCCGACTAGGATTAGTCAGGCTCCAAATATATGGTCCAGATTCTGAATTCTCTCTATTTTTTTTTATTATATAGAATTGGATCATTTATGGCCACTAAATTTTGAAAACAGTAAGACAAACTCCAAGTCAATGTGCAAAGTTGCTTTTAACCAATGGAGTGTGCGCTTGTTTTGTAACACACTTTTCTCTCTGAAGTGTGCTTTAACTTTATTTTCTTTTTAAGGTTTCTCATGAGGTGACCATATAAATTGACGACCCAAAACAACCATCCAATTTGATTATATCTGTTCAATTTTATCCCTCTTTTAAATAAAATTTATTCGAATACTCAAAAAAAATTTAATCTTTTGATGATTTATTCAGGTAAGGAGAAGTCGATCGAGATTTTTTTTAAACAATAAACTCAATCAAGATTTTGAATAAATGGCTTCACCTGGAGCTTCAGTTTATGACTCATGCCTACTAGCCTAAACCAAGCTTCAAAGCAGTGAGTTGTAATGGCCAGAATCAAAACTGAAAAAACAGGTCAAAACTGACAGAAACCGACTAAACTATTAGAAACCAGATCAATTAAGTTTTGGTTTCTTGTTTCAAACACTAATTCCATTTTCCTGCATGAGATATGTATGCATATTTACATGATGTAGGAGGGAAGGTGCATGCAAAATATTTTCCTGTTAAAGAAATAAAGGTGCAGTATTCCCCAAGCTGTAGCTCAGCTAGTAAGGAGGGGTGTGTGTGTGAATGAGTGCACCTGAGTTTGGGTCCCCATTGTAGAAAACAAAAAAGAAAAGGGTATAGTAGCATGCCTCAAATCATTTAGGGAGAAGTAATTCTCTTTCACCAGATCCAATATGATGGTTAGCCTGAAAAGGAGAGAAGATACCGTATGACAATTCATTCTAAACATATGACCACTTAAACACATTTTTTTTCATCAAGACCAAATAAAAAACAATTCCATCAAGACTGGGTTAGAGATGTTACATCCTCAGTTGCTCCAGCTGTTATATTTAAGAAGGATGAATCCTTTGACCTGAGTGTTGACAATTCAATGTTGTTAAAAGACATAACAAAATGGTAGAACAGAAGTACCATTGTCACATACATATAACCAGCTAAGGAAGCATAGGCGCAAACTTATCCCATCTATATGTGGTTGGCAGGCATAGGCACATTAAATTAAGGCGGCTAATAAAAAGTTAAACATAAAAATTGAAGACTATCATCATATAGAATTTCTATTTGATGTTGTAAATTAGAGTTCAAAATGTTTGAATGAAAGATGATGACTATGATCAACATATTGCTTAAATCCATAGATGTACTTTACGTTGATATATTTTGTTTCTAAAATATAAACAAAAAAGGGTAAAATTCCAAAACCTAAGAGGCATCATTTTTTTTTCCTTTTTAAACAAAAAGCAAGACTTAATAAAGTACTATGGAAAACTGTGATAACAAAGAGATTAAGAAATTTTGAATAGAGAAAAAAGAAATGCTGGACCCATATAAAGATTAGGGACTATCTAGTTAGACCCATCATCAATAAGTGATGGATAACCAGTACCATTGAAATTTGAGATATCCATCAAATGTGACAATTATAGAGTGGAAAAATGATACCAATGGCCTTCACCACAAGTGCAAGGGCTCACATGAGAGAGAGAGAGAGAGAGAGAATCGGGCCCGTTTGGGAATTTACTATTAAAGTAAAAGTAACGTAAAGCCTTCATTTTTCAGACAAAAGGTCACATCAAAAGTACACATCTTCAAATTCCCTCCTCTTTTTTCAAAAAAAAAAAGTCAAAAAGCAACCTCCTTTCTCCACTAAATGACAAAAAAAAAAACTCACTTTTTACACAAAAAGTCAAAAAGATTTCCTACCAAGCAACTAAAGACAAAATACAATCATAACCCACTTATCGTAAGAGGATTCCATCTGTGGGTTTCTCTTTCATGGAGAGAGGAATCCTCCATTCCTACCCCTCCCCCAGGAAATCAAAACCCTCTCTATCAAGGAAAATCAGTTCCCTTTTTTTTCTCTCTAACAAGGGAAATTTGTCTCACCAACCAACAGAATAGTGGGTTGCATGGAGAATCAGAACAATTTTCCTCTTTATCGTAAAATCTTCACGTTGGACAAACACGCCCTTATAAAACCCCTCCTCGTCAGATCATTGGCAGAAAATTAGTACAATTACAATAAAAGAGGGTATGGTTTGAAAGTGGTGATGGGATTTAACATAGTTAGAGGAAAACAAAATCTGTCACTGGTGATTGTCGTCCATTTGCAGCAAGAAAAGAGAGCATCTCAGGGTAAAAAAAGAGAAGAAAAGAAAAGAAAAGCAGAATCAGGACCATGCTACATTTACAATGAAAGGAGAAAAGTGGAAATTGGGGCCTAAGGAACTGAGTAATTGTATCGTGTATATTCACCAGTGCGATACATTATGGCAGACTGATCTAATGTTCTATTCTATGTTAAAATTGATTGAAATTATACATTATAATATATGTGTGTGTGTGTATTTCAAAACGAAACAGAAATCAGACCTGTGATTTTCATGAACATCCATCATCTCTAATGTCCCATTTTGTGGTTCATCTTTGACCATCGAAAGATGAGAAAAAAACTGAAAGGAAAAGGAAAGATAAGCATATATCTTGAAAAAAAGTACAAAACACCTATGAGACAAGGAAATTTTAAACCACATTGATTACCTGGTGCATAGAGATGAACACAATGGAGATTCCCAACAAAAAGTTCATAGTCAGGGTATGACCAAACAATGCAGCAGACGCTATGCCAGTAAATATTGTTGCAACAGTTGATGAATATTTTTTCAATATTGTGTCTGCATGCATCAAATAAGAAAATTGTAAGTGGAACAACACATTTGTCAGGTGCTTCTAACCAAGTTAGTTGAAACTGACCAGCCAGGACCAGATTTGCAACTGATCAGGCTGAGGTTTGGGCCAGGCCTATTTTCAAATTCAGGTTTGTTCGGACAAAGGCTGGCTGAAGGATCCACTGCTAACTCTTCTAGTTAAATGTCATGCGGTTGTGACTTGTGACTGCAAAATTGGAAGAGAGAAAATGCAACAAATTTGTAATATACCTGCGTATTTGAAGAAAAATGAGGACAATATGCCCTGTGCTGCATTGTTGAATATAAGCAACATTGTAGCCTTTGAATGTCCCTGAAGGATATCGAAGCTACCCGGCCCTGGAAAATTCTAGAAAATTAACCTTTATACTGCAACATATCATTAAACATTGAGGTAGAACTGTATGTGGGGGGAAATCGCCAGTGAACAATGTTTAAAATATAAGGGTTTTCCAAAATTCCTGGGGGGCTCATGGCCCCACCTCAACCCGGTTTTGCTTAACAGCTAGTCACTGCTATGTCACAAGAAATGAAGAAATTACTTCAAAATTGTGAAAGCGTATACACGACTTCTTGGCACAAAAATTAATAAAATGCTAAATGGACAGACTATTGAACCTAACTTCATTATAGCTGATGTACACAGCTATATGAATTGTACTTGGTCATTGCCCTGTTTGGATCTAGGAGCTCGGTTGCCCTGTAATCTGGTTACCCGAAACTCTCAGTATCTATTTAATTGGTCATGGCTAAAAGGGAAAGAACTTTAGACTTGCGTATAACTCAGGTTATCCAAATACAAAAACTTAGGCTTGCACGGTTTTGTTGGAAACCAGTAAAGCAATAAACAAAAGATGAATCTGAACAATTCCTACCATCACAATGAGTGGGTTAAAATCACTGGCAATTGATGCGGACTGGGGATATTGCTTTAACTTTTACGTAAACAAATAAATAGAATAAAGTTATTAGAGGTGAATTACATGTATGAGCTTCAACAAAAAGAGTTTTTCAAAATATAAGACAAACTTTGTCTTCTGTAGGTTGAAACCAATAACCTTACAACCCTTCCAGAGAAGGTTACGTTTCCCAGAGCTTTATTAAGTTTGCAAATAGAATGAAAGCATGCATTTTTCACATTCTTCGGAAGCAATTTATCGTATGTTCTGTAAGACCCCGTCCTGAGTGACCTCGATTAGTATTGATTAAGTTGTGTGTTTGCCTAGCCTTAAGCGTGATTAGTAGTCTTTGACTAAGTTGGGTTTGGAATAGCTTTAGATATAGTTTTGGGGAATTTTGATTGCTTTGTGATAGTGGGGCCCTTTGGGGGTTCCTTCTTTATGACCTTGCATATGCTTGAGGATTTATCGGAGATTTTGCATTCATTGTTTTAATCCCGTTTTATTTGTATTGATAATCCCTACGACTTTCATGTTGATCCCGTCCCCATTCGAGACCCCGAAACTCGATTTCATAGCCTTGAGGGCAAAACAGTCATTGTGCACTAAATCTGTACCCAAAACTTGATGTTCACGTAACCCGTGAAACATGTATTTTTTGGAAACTAGATATTTCGGCTATTATTTCTTCCTTCGTCGAATTCATCCGAGATCCCGAAAGCCAAGATTTCAGCCCTTGAATGTCTTAAGTAGTGGGACCCATCTCCATTTGCTTATATAAGGAGACCCATCTTCCTCATTTCACTTTTTCCAGCACAAAAGGCAGCCTAGGGTTTGTTTGGCAACTTTTCTTCTTCTTCTTGCTCTCTCCACCTCCAATCCACACCAAACTTGCATCAATCAAGAAATGGAGGTTATCATTCTCTTCCCCACCTTGCAAGCTTCCTTTTGATACCATTTGTTGAGAAATCCACCAACTTTGAGATCTTCATTGAACCAACTCTTGCCATTTGGAGAACCTACAAGTAATCCTTCCCTTCTTCTAGATTTGTGTTCTCCTAGCCTAAGGGAATCTCCATCCCTATTATTGAAGCTTCTTTCTCCCCATGCTATGTTTTGACTCTTTTAGGGTTTTATTTTGGGGTTTTTGCTTGTAGCTTGGACTATTGATTTGGAGGGCTTGTTAGAGCTTGATTTACTTAGTAGAGACCAAAGGCAAATGGATGATTTGATTTTTATAAGCTTTCAATGATTTTTAGTATTTTCCACTCATGCCTATTTATTGCATTGGTTTGAAATAAATGTTCATGATAGGGCTTTGGTAGTGCATTTATGTCTTATAAGTGTATTGGTGAATGGCATTTAATTTCTTCTTGTTTGTACCAAATGTACTCTATTTTGAAATGGTTTCCTTCTTTCTTTCTTTGTATGGGATTTGATGTTGATGGAGGAGGTGATGGAATGAACAAATGTTGTGGGGTTTTGGAGAAGTGTAGGTAGTTGCATTGGAGGAGCTCTTAGCTCAGTTTTAATGCAGGGATTAAATGGAAGTGAGGAGAATGGTTTTGAGGAGGGAAAATGGCTCAAATCTGAACACAGTGGGTGTTTCCCGCACCTGGCGATCAGCCAGCGGTCACCTATCAGCTAGCCGTCTGGTGACTGGCGGCTAACCGCCAACTAGCCGAACAGTCGCGGTTACTTTTCCAGAGAGCAACATTTTCCTCCTGAAAACACTATCAGCCTCACGGTTAGCTAGCGGCTAACCGCCTAACCCATCGCCGGCTAACCGCCAGCCAACCGACCCATTCGGTTACTTTTCCATAGAGCAACATTTTCCACCTGAGAAGCACGGTCAGCCTCACGGTTAGCAAGCGGCTAACCGCTGAACCCATCGGCGGCTAACTGCTAGCCAACCGAACCATTTCGGTTACATTTCCAATAACCTGTCTTTTTGTCAGGCCAACCGCGGTCAGCCAGCGGCTAACCGCCATCTGACCGCTAGGTAACCGAAATTACCCAGACATTCATTCCGGAGAGCTCCTTGCTCAAGCGAACTCTCCAGTTTGCTCGAGAGCTGAGCTTTGTCGGTCAAAGGAGATTCACTAGGCATTGTATGAGGCCATTCGAGAAAGAAACCATATCACGAAGATGTCATTCGAAGTTTTGGAAATTCAAAGTGTATAAGGAGCCCGGAATGTCCCCAAACTCAGAGTACCAAATTATTATTAGATCGACATACGGGGTCCCTATTCACTTCAAATAAATCCTGAACCGATGCTTTACCCGAAATTCCAATTGTTTATTGTACTTTATCGATCCCGAGATTTATACTACATGCCTCGTTTTCCCGAAAGCATCTAAGTACACTTACAATGGTTATTTGTCTTGAAGTGCATTGCACCACATGAAATGACAGTGTGCCCTTGAGCACCCCTGTCCTGCCCGTTTATTTATTTGTACTCGATTTACTTGCACATGTCTCAATTTGTTATTTGACCTATTAGTCGGCACCACTAAGCTTGGATAACCCTGTTGGTCTGATCCACCGACTTGGAGATCCCCCTCTTGTCCCGCCAGCTGCAATTTGGATCCCGCTACCTGGTTATTACCGTGGTCTTGTCCCGATGCCGCAGATTGCTACTGTGGTTCCCGATGCCCGACTCGCTACCGTGGTCATGTATAGTATATGTATATGTATTTATAAGATCCATTGTTTCTCCTCACCTCAAGTGACTGAGATCAGTGCCTAGTTATTGCTCTGTCACGTAAGTGATAGAGGACTTAGCTTCGTGTGGTTGCCATCTTGCTTGTTTCCCGTTTCCTTGGTTACCTTTACATGTTTTATAATGTATACTTGTATTTGAATAAATGTTTTATCTCGTTCATAGAAATTGTTATTGAGACAAGTTTTTAAATGCTTTTGAAGGTAAATTCATTTATTATTATATCGTCATTGTATTTTACCCATTTGCCAAACCGTCGTGTTTGACCACTCTTTGGTACTCAGGTCCCGTCGTTGGTTATCCCGAGGAGGAGCACGAGGCGGCGGTTGGAAAACCGCAGTAGTTAGTTGAGTGGCGTGCTGATGATGTCATTTAGACATTGGATTGCTAAAGAGAGATAACATTTTGGGAAAAACTTTTAACCATTCTTTTGGGGATTGGTATTTTGTTCATATGGGCCTTGTTGGCCTCTATTTTTGGGAAATGTAATTAAATAATCTTTGTATAAACTTTAACTTACTTTTGGGTAACATGCTAATGATCATTGCTCATTCTGATACAGTACTATACTCGTGTTATTATCTTTATTACTAGAGATGTATTGAATATTTGATTTGCTACACGCTTCCGCACTTAATAGAAATGTTCATATATGGTTGTGATAATCCTCACCGCGGACACCTGTGGGAAATTAAATAAATGTACGGTATTAAACCGATGTGGTACATCATTAACCATTCACTCACCACACTATATCATCATCAATTAGTGTCCCGATCCCGGATTAGTCCTTCGGGCCCGGTCCGGGGTCGCGACATGTTCCTTGACAAGACCCATAGCATAGTTGGAAGCTCTCCATTGTTGCAAGCATGACGTAGTGGGTTTAAGCCATCTTAGCTATTAAAACAAAAAGTACTGTACATTTCTTTCCATTTTTTCTTCTAGCTCCTTAAGATGATTTGAGACAGCCCAAATCTCATATAGAAACACACACACACACACACACACAGACCCTTGAAATTATCAGGAAAGAAAATCAATCCTATTGAATTCAAAATTACAAATATCACTTCCTAAGATAATGTATATATTTAGCACGGCATTTTTCCAATCAATCCAAACTCCAAATGCACATACAATATGATTATTTTGGTAAGGAGTTTCACATACCTTTAACAACGGCTGTTCCAAGAATGAAAAGAAAATTAAATATAGCACCATAGCCATATAGAAATAGGTTCTGCGAAAGAAAGAAAAAAACATCAAGATCTCAAGGAGAAAAAGTCAAATGCTGCTGAGGAGATCAAACTAGATTGAGCATCAGCATCAAATCTACAGTAGGATACAGCTTTAGCATTATTTTCACAAAAGAAAAGTGGGAATTCCAGAGATAATGGGACACAGTATTTCTTTTTTGAATGCTAACATGACTCGACACCCAACCTTGTGGTTGTGACAATGAACACCTTCCATCTGTGCTGGGCTCTTGTCCATAGATAATGAATAATGGGACGCAGTATTACTGCTAATGGAAGAAGTTTAATATCTAGCAGAGAATTTGAAAGTTGACAAGGAACAAAATAAATGGCCCAAAAAACATTCAAATATGAAATAGAATACACCCCCCCCCCCCCCAAAAAAAAAAAAAAACCGCCAATACGGTATAAAACCTGGCCGAGCCAAGCAGTTTTCATTTTAAATATTGTTTTTCCTATTTCTTCTCCCTAAGAGTCACTCCTGAAGTTGTCTCTACCCTTCTATGGTTCCAAATCACTATTAGAAAAATACACAAGATTGGATGCTATATAATTATAAATTCACACCGACACACCACGTATCGCCGCAACAGTAAAATATTGCCCACTACATAGCGTTTTGGCCATTGGCTGCTACGCCCGCCACAATTGCTATTTTGATCCTTGATACACACATTAAAGAATACAACAACATTTTGTTGATAAGAGAGACCATACATTTGAGTATGTACAGTACAAAGAGAGTGCAAGAAAATCCAAGTACATGATGAAAATAAGAGTCATACATACGAGATTTTCTAGACTTTTAGTGACTCCGTCTTTAGCCTACAAATCCATGGTTCATCAGTTTCCAAATGAACAAGGTGAACTTAAACCTGAAGGGGTAATAGAGCTAATAGGTTTCTTCCAAGAAATCCATAAGCTTCTAAAGTAGATGAAGGTCGGTCACCAAAAGGCAGAAACCCACATAATACAAGTGCTTTCTTAGTAAGGAAGCAATTGATTAAACTTGACACATTTTTAAGATGTACAGAAGGTGGCCTTGGCCTAATTTGATGCAAAGCAAAGGAATAACAATCAAAGGTGATGCCAGGAAGACAACTGAAGATGCCTCAAAATTGAGGGATAGCTGGTGACATTTAATCAAAAACGTGATGCAACATGGGTCTGGAAGGATCAAGCATGTGACTGAAGGGCCAGAGAACCGGAGACTTGCCGGAAGCTTGGGTATCTGGGGTTGCCGACTCACACAAATCTTGGCTAACAGGGGAACTGCTCAACGACAAAGGATGGGGGGCGGAATCGTTCATACTAGAGGTAGAATATCTCTAACCTAGGGAAAAAGAAGAAAAAAGGTTTTCTAAATTAAGGTGAATTCCAGCAACAATCTCTTTCATTTCACCCACTTAGTTAAAGACATCCTTACTTAGGGCAACTCCTAGGAAAGTAACATACATGACGTAAACAAATACAAAGATAATCACTACTCCTAGGGGCAACAGAAGAAACTAAAAAATCTTGGGTCCTGCCTAGGCCTGCTTCAAGTGGGCTTCATTATGGACTGCATCAATGTGTAGCACTGTAGCTTAGAGGGACCATGAGTTGTGGCTTGTTTGGATGCTCCCACGTGATATGCTTCAACATGAAAAGAGTAGGACTTGAAACTCAAACCCATTTGATTTGATACCATTAAAGCAGCATGCTACTACAAGGATAGAAGCATGCTGGACAAGCGTTGAATGGTCAACAGAGAGCAGTGAGGAAAGAAGCAAACTCGAGAATTGGGCAGATTCACTCACGCAACACTTGGTTGATGGAGGAATCGCTTGAAATCAGAGAACAATGGAATCACTGATACTAGTGGTGAAATCTCTCATTCACAGTGGAAGAAAATCTTGGGATCATGCTTACGCATGGTTCATACAAGCTTCATCACAAGCTGCACCACTGTATACCTTGATGATGGACCATGAGCCGTGACTTGTGACTTGTTTCGATGTTACTGCATTGTACTCTCTGACAAGAAGAGAACTCAAAGTTAAATATATTTGATACCATTTGACATAGCGTCAGGCTGCAAAGACTGCAGCATGCCGCGAAAGTGTCAGAAGCTCAACAAAGAATGGCTAGGAAAGGAAGCAAATTCCAGGGAAACTAACAAAAGACTTGGTCTACGACAAAACTGCTCAACACTGGATGAGAATGAAATCACTCACCTTATAGGTGGAATCTTGCCACACCAAGAGAAGAGGAAAACTTTTTTCAAAATTTCAACAAACGCAAGCGACCCTCTTTCATTCTACCCCATTAGTCTAGATATATGCCTACACAAGGAAACTTGTAAGAAAGTACCAAAAAGGACGTGAAGTAAACATACAGAAAGATGCTCCCTGCCTACTCATTGGGGCAATAAAATAAAATGGAAAATCTTGGGCCCAAGCTTAGGCCTCATCCACATGGGGCATAATTATAGGTTGCACTGAAGTGTAGGTTGATGACGGCCATGAATGGATGAGTTGTGACTGGTCCAAATGCTATTGCATCAAAATATCACAAAAAATAAATAAATAAATAACATCAGGACTGCCCAGCCAATGACCTCACCTGAGTCACTTGCCCAAGGGATTTGGAAGGGTTTCATTCAGACATGAAGAATCATTCGGACATGAAGAATGCTCAACTGCTAGCCACACAGGGGAAGCACACTCTGCACCTATGAAGGCTATGATGCCCAAATAAGGCATGGACATAGCAGGAATAAGGCAAGGACATGCATTTTACACATAGAAATGAAGTATTGGAAACACTATGACATAGAAATGTTGCCCATTCTGAAGTATCTGGGGACCATAAGAGCAATATTTATTGATAAAATATAATTATTAAAAAAATTCTAATCAAGGAAAATGTTGCCCGCAACAAAAACTAAACAACTATGGAATCTATTGACAGAAATTAGAAATATCCTTTGAAAATCCATTGTCAAATGGATCTCACAAAAAAAGAAAAGAAAAACAAACCCAGCAAAAAGTAAATAGTCGCCATAACAACTTTGCCGAGCCAGGGTAAACCCTTACCCTACCCCCATTCATGTGGGCTAGACCTAGGTCAAGCGAAAGCCCTTGGCGCCCCAAGACACCCTTGTTTAGGCTTTAGGTATCAAAATGACTAATTAGAACTCAACCCAAAAAGAAGGGTAAAAAAGATTATGGATTAGAATGTAACAGAAAGGGGAACGTTAAGTGCCAACACATAATAATCAACATCTGCATCCCTCTTTCTTTTTCTTTTTCTTTTTTTTTTTTTTTTTTTTTTTTGTTAACCACATAAATCTTGAAAAAATATATATAGTTTTGTAGAACTATATCTTCCTTAGGAAAATTATCTACTTTCTTTCAGTAACTTATCTATTGACATGCTACTGTATTACAGGCAAACCATGAGTCGTTGGAATTGAAATTTAGTTAAAATTGGTTTGCAGTTGTCTAGTCCATCCTAAAACGGAAAGCCAAGAAGGTTTCTGTTAGCATTTCTTCTTGTTCTATTCATCTCATTTTCATTTACTGTCATGGCTGATAAAAAGTATAAAGAGAATGGTACACACGCACTCGTTGCCATTGTGGTTGCTCTTCAACCTGTTATGAGTATTGCATCAGAGATGGATTTTGTAAAGGCTCATGTGATAGCATTGTTGGACAAAGTTGTGCAAAGTCTTGTTGAGAGCTATATCTTCTTAAGTCTTATGAATTAAAAATATTAAATGATAAAATGGAGGGATATGTGCTGTAAGAGAATGCAAGGCATGGTTTTATCTTAAGTGCCTCTTATTAATGGAGAAGGGAGGATCAAGTTTTAGCATAAACAAACAAAAAAAAAAAAGAAATTTGTGAATAAAGCACAAAATCACCATGCCATGACCCACTTTGAAAGTTACAAATGAAGATGCTCTAGGTGCCAATGTTGTGAATAGAGCAAAGCACAACATTGTTCAGAAATAATCATGTTAGAACTGTTCGCACGGTTCAAACCAAACCATGCAATGAACTAGGAACCCCCTTATAGTCACATGCCCCGGGGTTTGGCACCAATCAGAATGGACTACACCATTGAATCGACTATACACCCATGCGAATGCACTGGACTTGTGGACCACGGATGAAGGGACTAGGGGCATGGGATTGGGGTGAAACTTGATACCTGGGGTGGTCCCACATGGACCTTTCCATCCACCCCTATTCCCATACCCAGATGAGACGCACAGTTGGGCCCCATAGAAAGTTCACACGGTGACTCCTTGAGACAGTTCTCACCAGAACAAAGCTGTATATTATATATACATATATTAGTAGACGCCGGGCGGGCTGGGCCGGGCTTTGCTTGCTAGCTTGGCCCTCAAGGTTGAAGGCTTTTCAAAAACTGGGGCCTACCTACCCTACTCTCAGGGCATTCAGATGTGCCCCCTTATCCAAGGGCTGGATTGACAGCAATATAACTAGTCACACAATGCTGCAAGTGCAAGTAAACTTATATCAGCTATGCAAAACCAACACATATGCAACCAAGAAAGAATACCTGAAGGTATATGCTTGTCTCAAACTGGCTTTTCAAAGCATACTCATTGTAAACAGAAGCTAGTGATGGTACAGTAACCTGCAAGTTTTCCCCAAATTAGGTAATCATTTTTTCAAAGGTAACTTGAAGCCACAACTGCATGGTTGCAACCAACCGCTTCCAACTGAGCCACAGGCATTTGTTAATCGGGTTATCATTTTACAAGATGTAAACAAGTTATGAAGATAGGGAAAAAAAAAACTGAATGATTTACGGCAAGTGATGAATGATTTTTCTTTTATTAGTAATGGCAATGCTTTTACTGAATTGGAGAGTACCAAGAATAGATGGCATAAGAGCACTAATCGGTCCATATAATATAACAACCACCACAAAAACAGTAATCACCAAAACTACAACAGTGACCTAAATACCAATGTTTTAAAGCCTGGACAGCAGGGTGAACTTTGCAGTGGGTGGTTTGGTCCAAACCAGTTCAACTATCCAATCGAACACGGTTCAACTGTGACGTAAAAATGATTAAAAAAAGAAAAACAATTTATGATTAATGGTGGGTCCAACCGGTTCAATAACCAGTTTCAGTGGTCTGAGTTCTGACCATTTTTTACCAGTTTGACGAGTTCATACCAGCTTTTTACCAATAAACCAGTTTTGATCTGATCAGACCGTGGTTTCTGATTGAATGGTTCAAACACCAAGGGGGTCCAAGTACGGGTTCAATAACAGTTCCAGTGGTTCTGAGTTCTGACCATTTTTTACCAGTTTGACGAGTTCATACCAGCTTTTTACCAATAAACCAGTTTTGATCTGATCAGACCTTGGTTTCTGATTGAACCTGGTTCAAACACCAAGTCCAGTCCAGTTTTATAGCATCTCTATCAATTCCTTGTTTGGCTATCCAGTCTGCCACTATGTTTAGCTTCCCTAACGTTATAGGGAAAAGGATACATGTAAAGAAGAAAACAAGGATTTTGATCTCATTTCAAATAAGATGAAACTTCCTAGGGGATTGGGAGAAAACTGCCTGTTGGAGAAACCTAAGTGCATTGGATGAGTCACTTTTCACAATCAAGTTCCAGAGGACTCATTGAAAATCTTCAAGGCTTCCCTAATAGCTAGAACCTCAGCTTCATTTGAGTCCTTCACTGCTTCACCCCCACCAGGAAGTGATGAATGATTTGAATGTACAAGACATGCACTCAAATGGTGAATAATTTGAATAAATGAATTTAGAGTGAACTAAGTCTAACAATCACTTGGGCAACACATTGCTGATTGCTTGCACTTGGTTCCAAAAGAACCAGCACCGATACAGAAGCAAGATAGTCTTAATGACAGACCAGAAACCCTGCATCATCAATCGTGATTCCATAAGAGAAACATATTAAGTTAAAAAACTTACAAAGACTAATGTATACATGTAAGCAGCCGTTGCAACTGGAACACCCAAAGCAGTAGCACCCTCAGGCAATGACCTTAGTTGATTCACACTTATTCCAATAAGCAACAAAGCAAGAGCTTCCCACTGCCTCAAAATAAAGAATAACAATTACCCAATTAGAAGAAAGTAATCTTTTTTAAATAAATAAAATGTGACAAATAGAACATCTATGGTTCCTTCTTTCATAACCATTTCTAGTAAAAAATGGACAGAAAATGGTACATAGGATTCTAGTATGAGTCATCAGTCACCTGAAAATTAATTTAAATCATTTTCACAAAAGAGAATTGTTCAACTTCAACACTTAGAAGGAAAATAAAAAATAAAAGAAATTACAAACACATGTACCTGAATAATTGAAAATCGCCGTCTCATTATAACCTTCAACAGCACAGCAATCACCAAAACCTGCACGAATTTGCACACGCAGAAAAAAAAATTGTAAGCTAGTTCCCTAGAAAATTTAACGTTGATGCTATTAAACAAGTGACCTTCACAGAAAAAAAATGTTTTTTTTAATGCTAAAACAAAATAAAATGTTATTAAACAAAAAAGTTAAAAATTATAAGAAAATATGAAGAGAATTTGTACCAATGATAAAGAAATAATGCACTTGTATCAGCATGTAGGTAATTATGTGTGGTGAGGAGCCAAAGAATGAGATGGCACTTGGGTCATACATGCAATTTTGATTAGTTTCACAGCTTCTTGAAACTTATAGTGGGCCATACAAGTGGTTGAACATAGAATTTCATTTATTTAAAATAAGTGGCTAAAATATATAAACCAGCCAACTATTTTATTTTATTTATTCCACTCAACAGTCCCTATGGGTCATATGTGTGTGTATTTCATTGGTAAATCACTTGAACCCACAACGTTAATGTTGCAATAGTGAGGCACCTTCCACTGTGCCACGGGCATAGGAGTCCAGGTAAATTTAGGAGAGTTTGTTTAGAAAGCCTTATGTTAGAAAGATAAGTACAAGAGTCGAGTAAGAAGTAGTCTATTTTTATTCTAGAAAGGCTGTCATTAGGATGAGTCAAAATTCACATAGGATTAAGAATCATATTTGTACTTGTGCATAAACAAAAACAAGTTATATTTTGCAATATATGACGTGTAAATAAAAATTGCATGAAGTGTTGGACTCCATATATTCTCTTAGTGATAACTCAAAAAAAAAAAAAAAAAAAAAAAAAACACCCTAGTGATGACTCCAAGGCCTCTAGCAGTGCTGACTCACATAAGGGATGCTCATGGATTGGGCCAGCCTAGTAGTCGGGATGGGCCTGGATATAAACTATAGGCCCATTTAATATATGGGCCGAGCTCGGATTAAGTGGTAGAAAGCCCAAGCCCAGCCCGAGTGATAGGCACTGGTTGACTAAAAAACAATATCTTTTTGTGAAAGGAAGGAGTAGAACACACATCCTCTCACTCACAAGCAAACATCTTAACAGGTGAGCTATAAGTTGAACCATGAAACTATTTGCATTTTTTTATAAAATATAATAAGCCTAGGCTCGGGCATACCTATTCTAGGTGGGCTGGGCTCAGGCCAGGCACTTATGGCCCGAGTCAGGCTTGGCCCGGGCTCGGGTCTGTTTTATAGAATCCGGTCAGGCCTAGATATTGCTCAGCCCAGCCCATGAACACCCCTAACTCACATCCCAACCTTACAAGGCTACAAGAGATTGGGGTTCCAAGGGACTCTAATGCAGTAAACTGGATGGGAGGATTAACCCAATCAAGACACTTCCAACCCTAGCATAGCAAACCAATAGATTTAGGGTTTCTCCAAGACTGAAGGCACACCAACCAAGAGCAAAAAGGAAGAAACTTGTATTGCATTGATATGGATGTCCAAAATACATGTTGGAGGACTCTTAAATGGACTATATGACCATAAGGAGCAACCAGAAACACCCTCCCATTGAATGAAGACCATGTTGTGAGAAAATAAAGTAGAAACTCCTAATTTTAATCCATTGAACCATCGTCATCAACATGGATCAAAATAGCCATAGTGGCCACTGTATCGGGTGTAGTGGCCAAGAGCCCAAGACCACTACGTTAAATGATATGTAGTGCCACTCTCATCCATAGTGTCCGCTATGGCTGCTATGGGCCGCCATGGAGTGATACTTGCTGCTACTTTGTAAGTTTTTCTAAAATACAAAGAAAGTCTTTCCTTCGTCTCTCCAAACAACATTTCTACACAATTCTTCTACCCTTCTCTGCTTAAAAGCACACCAAAAAACATAAGATCTCGCTGAATTAAAGCCGATCTATAAAGTTCCTCTCAAGAGCTCTTTACTATGTATATCCCAGTAGACACCCCCTTTGGTAGAGGTATTCTTTTATCTACTTTCAACAAAAATACATTGTTTGTTTTGATGAAAGTTAATTTGTTATTTGGTTTGAACTTTAAACTTTATTTAAGAATTTAATTTATATATCCCAGGACCCTGCTTCAACAGGACCGCACTGAGTGAGGACCATATATCCTTTATTATGTACAGTTGTGCTAAATTTCTTATTTGAATTGTGAATTTAGAAATGCATAATAGTTTTTAACTTAGTGTAGCTAACTGCTAACCAACATCAATACATGGGACAAATTAGATCAATATTTTCATTTTATAATCATTCGGCAATACAAAACTTCTATGCACCGAAGAGAGAATAGAAGGGAGAGAGGAAAGTGGCCGGTCCTCCTTCAAGATCTTTCAAAACCTCAAAACCACCAAGTAGGCCCACTACTTAACTATTTTATTAAAACATGTGTGGGCCCTATACTAAAAGATTCTAAAATAACCCAAATTGCTTATTAGGGAGGAGCGCAACCAGGCCCTGGCGCCTCCGCCTCCTAGTGTACATCTGAGGCCCAGCTGGGCCTGGTCTTAAGTCCAGTGGGCATGGCCTATGGCCCTAGGATCAACAGTGATGGGACCAGCATGCATTGCTTTCTTGCATCAATAATATTGAGGCCAATCTAATGGTACCAAAGACAAGTTATGCATCACAGTAATCAAAATTCAAAAGAAAACTATGCCAACCATACAACTAGCACAATCTGGTTTTGATCGTGCTCATGCCTTACCATTTATGTAACAAATAAATTCAGGCATGTAATTGCACATCATAACAATCCCCCTTCACCACCCCCACCCACCACAACAATAAATAAATAAATAGACAATGATAAGCTAAGAAATTTAGGCAAGCCAACTTGATCGTATCAACTATTCAATAAATGGGAAGTCATGATCTTTAAGTTGTACCATCACTCAGAGAAATGGCCAACATACCTTCAGGTTACTCAGCATTTTTACTGTAGCGGGATTGAAATACAGCTGTACAAATGGTAAACTACATATTAGATAGTAGATAACACCTGAAGAAACTGAATGACGACCTTTATCAAAATTCTTCTACATTTTTTTTATTTTGAAGTTACACATTTTCTTTAACATTTCCTTTTAATTAGAAATGAGTAGAAAATTGTAGAAAAGAAATTTATATGAAATACAAAAAATTAAAAGACCATAAACTTTAGTTGAGCTATGGGAGCAAAATATATACCTGCATAGTAAACTTTAGATAATTATTAATAGCATATAGAAAAGCTGGAACAGCAAGAAGGACATTGTTTCGAGCTGCCTGAAAAATAAGAACACAGAAACAAGAACAAAGCAGGCTTCAGGATAAGAAGGCATTAGCTAGATCAAACTTCATCAACTTCATTTAACATGGTTGTGGTGGACTCAAATGTTATAAGGAATACAATCTAATAAAAAAATGCATAAGGAAACAAGTCTGCCTAAATTGCATTAACATCTGACAAGTTGTCGTGCCCAACTGAAAAAAGTCGACAGTAAAAATGTACTGCGAAAATTGGTTTTCAGTAGATTTTCACAAGCACATGAAAACAATCTAAGATTCCAAATTGGGAAACAAATTTCTCTTTCCATTATAACTGATGTTCCACAGAGCACAAAAGCAATTATATGAAACCTCCAGAAGTCCAGAGGCCACATAATATCATAAGTGCAATAAGATATTTGTGGCACTATCAGATTCCAACATAGGCACTGGGGTGGTGAAAGGAACAAGCAGATCACTCTCCAAGTTCGCACCAGAAGCAAAGAGCGGGGTAGGTGAAGTAGGATTTGAGAAACAGTGCTAGATAAACTGGAGGGGGATAGGTCTTGTGACTTGGTAGCTTTCACCATGTGGTGTTCCTTTGTTTTTCGTTTTCGCTTTTAATTGCATAATTCTTTTATACCATCGTGCCCTTTTTTGTTTGTATGGTGGGCTTCTTGTATCCATCTTTCTTCTTTTAATATAATTTTTCGTTACCAATAAATAAATAAAATGGAAGCACAAACTTAACTACAGTATCCGACAAAAGTGAAGCATGGATTGAATTGTGTATCCAATCAATGCACCTATTAGGGATCATAAAGACTATAATAAAATGGATATTTTGACATTTCAGCACATAAATCCTCTTTAAGTACCAAAGAGAAGTATCATTTAATTGTGAATCGCCCTACATCTGCAACCAACAGTATGTCAGTTACAGGAGTCCATTATCATTTTATTTAGCTCAAACCCTAGGAATGAGAATGTCGCCCCAATTTTCAATTAAGAAAATGCACTAAAGCTCTGCATCAGTGAAGGTCATTGGGTTCTTTTAGGCTGGTTTTATTCTAGGCAGTCTGACTTGGAAGACTCATTCTGGCATTTCTGTCCCTGAATAATGCAATCTATGCTCTAGGTAAAAGCCAGATGCTCACTCAGCTCAAGAAAACATGGGTCACCTATCCAATACTGTGCCCTCATTCTCTAAACCCTTGCACCAAAGCAATGAATTCGAGAACTGATCTAAAAGAAAGTACCACTGGAAGGATCAATTAATTTGTATTTTTATGTTGTTATAAAGAGAAATTCTCAGTTTAATAAAAAAGAAGAGGAGGAGAGTACCTTCTCCCAGACTCAAGAGTGCCCTGAAACCAACATCCCATATAAATTGATTGTCTCCACCACGGGTTTGACCAGAGATTGGCTAATCAAATGCCCTTTACTTACCTCTTTTCTTTTAATGGCACCCTTTACTTACTTTAAATCCCAAAGTTTCATTAAAAATAAATGTCGTAGTAAAAATAGCCAGAGTTCCCATTAGATTTACATATGCCATTTAAATAGATGATTGGTCAATGAAGTTACATCCCTAGACACATACAAGAAATGAGAGCAAAAGCTATGCTTCTTACTTCTAAAAGCAAACAATTGTATATCAATGGAAAACAAAGGTACAAGGAGCAGGGGGGTGAGGTACCTACTGTCAACAAGAAGAAAATAGCAAGAGAGAAACAAAACAAAAACAACAGCAAAAGCAAAAGCAAAAGTATTGCATACTTGAAAAGAAATTTAGCTTGGATTTTCCAACCATTTTTTTTTTTTTTAACTTTGGGTAGATATCTTGAAATGAGAGACCAATTAACTCCTCACAGAGACTCCGAAGTCCCATGGTTTTAGCCCTGTAGTGGAATACTCCGGCATTCCGATTATGCATTAAAAATTAAAGAACTAAAAGGATGCCTAAAATTGAAAAATGAAAAACAATAGAATGCAAAAATAATAGTAAAAAATGAAAATTTACATCATTTCATTTAAACTACACTTTACAATTAACTATTTTTCTAATTTTCACTATGTATAAATGAAAAGTATGGAACATGTAAACTTATTAAACCTACTTAATAAACATAATAAAATGAAAGTTTCAGGGGCATTCCGTTCTGTCTGAAATGGGCAGGAATGGGTGCTAGAATTGGGGCTGATATGAGGCCTGGAATGACTGGAATGGACTAGAAGTGGAACCAGAATCTTTCAGAGGGCATTCCATTCCACCCCAGGCCAAATCTAGAACGTTCCAAGCTTCCAGCCAATCCCGTTGGCTGGAACGGAATAGAATTGACAACTATGATAACACCTTGACATAGTCAATAATTAGGCATGTGGGTTGCAGAACATACGAGAATATTCTATTTTTCCCAACAAGCCAAATGCCCCTGAGGATTGCTTAGTGAGTTGATGTCTGTATCAACTTATTGTAACCCATGAATGGCCCTCTCCAGCCAATGAGAGGGTTCACCAACATCCTTCTGAGAACCCCACTGCCATTACATGTAAAGAAAATAACACCAAATAGGCACAACAAATGGCAATCGATAAGTGACCCTTCTCCACCATTATGATACAGAAAAGCATATACAAGAAAGCCTTACTTTCCTACTCTTGAGGTGGTCATAAGAACATTATCAGCGAGAGAAAGAACTGAAACCAGTTCAATAAATCACATTAAAAGGAATCGACCTCCTCAAATCCTCAATCTATATGCTCAGCTCCAAACTGGAAGATACCTTAAGTCCATGATGACTAAAATGGTAAAAATCCAGTAGGGCGAGGAGAATGATAAAAACAACGAGATCATTTCTCAAAAATATTGTACCAAATAGAGGCAATTGCTTTGTTCTATCACAAAGCTTTCAACGCATAACCAATTTAAGTTTTCAAGAGATCTAATTAATGGACAATGACAGCCTATTTTGCAAGTAATGTCAATAAAACAAAATCATTTTAGACAAGAGCCTGTGGCACGGTGGAAGGTGCTCACTATTTGCACCTTGAAATTGTGGGTTCAAGTCATGTTACCAATAAAAAAAATCACTTTTAAGTACAAAACGATCATAACTTGATACGACATAATATTTCTCACATTGGAGCTGTTACCTGCATGAAAGTAGAAATTGAAAGCAGGGGTTTCTCTCCAACCTTCTGATGCCTAGCCTGCCAATTAGCAGAAAACGTGATTTAAAGAACACTACTACAATCTGGCTATAAAAGGGACCATAAGTCCTAAGTCCCTACAAGCTATAAGTCATAATCTATATCTAGATGGTGCTAATTAGGATTGCAAATGGCCCATCAAAAAATGTCATAAAAATGCCTAGCATTTTCTTTAAGAATCAGAAATGAAGACACAAAATACAGTACCTGTTGAGCAAAAGATAAAAATTACAAGAGAAAGAGCATGACTAATCATATGTTTCTTCAATTAAAAAAAAATCGGAAACTACATTTTGCCAAACCAGCACATAGTACAATGGTCAAGCACCTATCATGGGAAAGGTCCAAGGATCAAAGGACATGAGGACCAGTTTACTGTTCGTGGGCCCTCAGTCATGTGGAGTTCCAACGAACTAACTATTTAAGAGTAGACGTTTATGTGGGTCACCTTCATGTTGGATTCCTCCTCCTATCAGACTTTTGGAGCTTATTTTAATACAAGTGACTCAAGAGATTTGGAAAAGCCATGTAAGAGGTATAATTCAAGACAACAATGAAAATTTGAAACTATTTTGGAGCTTTGAATGGGTAAAATTCTAATGGCACTGAAGTAATGTGTCGGTGGGTAGTAGGGAGTTTAAGAAGACTGGTTCTGTAAGGGGCTTTTATGGAGGCAGATTCAATTTCTGATATTCGATGGGAATCTTTTAGAAGTCCTTTGCCATGAGACTAACAGACCAGGTTAAAGAAATGCATGCTTAAGCGATTCAGAAATGAGAGCCAATTTATATTTACTCATATTAATTGAGACTAGAGAGGCTAATCGTAAGGCCGATAGATGCTAAGATGGGGCTAATCAAGATGTTTTTCTACATAATGTGTGATTTCTTTTTTCTATGTACCCTGTTTCTATTTAATAAAGGAAACGTTTTCATTGATGGAATAAAAAAAAAGTGGACACAAAAAAATTTGCAAATGATAAGAATTATTATATAACAAACCTGGAAAAGGAGCATAACGACAGCAAATACAACCTTTGCAGCCTCAGTCAAAAAGTTAACGCTTACAGGGCTAAAATTGAATTTCCCATCAACCTTAGACATATAGACCAAAATAGGCTACAAGAAAGAACCAAAATCAACACGTCAAAGGCGGGTAAGTATAGATATGTTAAACAGAAAATTTTTCCTTCTTGGAGCTAAAAGCATAATCATAAGACTAGATCAATCGAATAAACACAGATAAATGTTTCTAGATTCTAGAATAGATTTTGCCTGCTTCGAAAGCTCAACAAGTATGATGCCAACAACAACAGAGGCAACCAAGCAAGTCACTCAAGCCAACTAGCAAACTAATTCACCTGTAGACCGACCAAGATGCAATCACCAACGACCAAAAGAACATTGAGAGCACGCTGCTTTGATGATAACTTGCTCCTATGCCGGTCATATGCCTTTGACACAGCTCTGTTTAAAGGCAATTTGGAATGGCAGACACTGCATTCCATCATCCCGTTCTTCATCCTATCAACCTTCTAGTTCTACCCTCGCCAAGTACAATCACTGCCACTAAAGTACACAGGGATTGACAAATTATAGCAGGAGCGGGAACAAAAAGAGGATCCTCAATGCATCTGATGACAAGAGACTGCAAAATTATGAAACACCCTTAGTTGTATAAGAACTACAATGCCAAATTCAGGGGGGGGAAAGGTAAAACTAAGATATTTTTCGATTCTCTAAACAAATCTACGGAAATCGAATTACAGAATCTTGTTCATTTGATTAACAACCAATAGAATCGTAAACTATAACAAAGAAAAAAGGAAAAAAAAAAAGGGATTCTTTTTATTGAATTCAAATCCAAATTACATAAAGCAGAATCAGAAAGAAGTGAACAAAACAGATTTTTTCCAAAACTATAGCAACAAAAACAACACGCAGCCAAACAACAGCCAATATGCAGTTCCCAACACAGAAATCTCCTTACAAAATGATCTCATCAAAGCAGAGAGAGAAGAAACTATCATTGCAATTTCAAATTCAAACCAAATCAAAATCCGTAAAAAGTGATCACCTGCAACTCCACCAGATCCGAAAAAGATCCCGCCTTTTTCTCTGATCTGCGATCAAACAATAAAAAAAAAACACAAAACTTCCCCGAGATTGCAGATCTAGACACCAGATCTTGCAATTTAGCTCCCGCAGATCATTCCACGCAACAAAATCACCTAGATCAGCTCTTTTCAATCGCATTCAAACACACCGAAATCGAATGTTCCAGACTCGGATCCAAGCAACTGAAGCAGCCGAAATCGAGCCTTCACCAACAAAATCGCCGTTGATCACTGATCACCAGCGAGATCGGAGCCGTTCGAGCATCAAGAATTGCTTTCCTAATCGAATCTGAGCAATTCGAGTGGGGAAAAAATGGAGATTTAGATTTTTTCAGATCTGAGTTGAGGAGGAAAGGATCGGTCTCGGAGCCGAGAGAGACCTGAAGATGCGAAGAATATGCAGAGACGGGTCGGGAGGGTTTATATAGCGGGAGAGAAGATGCCGCGGGTCTTTCTTTTTGCTTCAATTTTACATCATGGGCTTTTCGTGCGTCGGTCGTATTTGGTCGTTTCGGAAGATTGAAGATGGGAAAAGAAGCACGATAAAAACTTGGGAGACGAACAAACGTGCGTGACGAAATATGGGGGTTTGTGTAAAGGTAGAACTTTGGCGTTTTGGTGGGCCGCCTTGTTTAGGATTCGTTTCTTTATCAGAATTCTAAGAATTCACGGCGGAGAGAATTTTAAATTCTCCAAAAGTTGTCTCTTTAGGTGAAATTCCAAGTCCCTTTTTTTTTTCTGAAAGATTTGAAATTCCAACAAATGAAATAGAGAGTAGAATTCTAAACATTCTGAAAGGTCTTTTGGGTGGTTGGAATTTAAAACTCTAATGAAAGAAAGACAACATTTCAAATTCTAGTCATAAATTTCGGTTAAGCTTGTTTTAATTGGATTGGTATTCAATATTTCTGAAGAGAAATTATTTGATGGGCATGTGTGGATCTTTATCTTTCTTTTATGTAAGAGATTAACTACGGATCTATTAGTTTTTTAGGATTTTAGGGATATTAGTAGGTTATCATTATCCTTTGAATATCGTTGGTTAGTATTTTATTATAAATGTAATTTTTTTCTATCAATGAATCCTCGATGAAATTATGTATCAGAGTCTGGGTGCAGTGATGATCTTGCGATCAGTTCTATCAATGAATTTTACGGTGAAATGATGTATCAGAGCTTGGGCCCAGTGATGATCTTGTGATCGGCCAGGTATGATCATCCTCCTCCTGTGATTATCACCGTCAACTTATGATCATATTCTCTACTCACTCAATGGGTAGTAAGATCCTACACATAGAGAAAATATTACATTTATAAGTAAATATTAACCAACCTTATCCAAATGATAAGGATAACATACTAATATCCCTAAAATCCTAACAAAC
Organism: Cinnamomum chago; assembly: GCA_038049695.1. NCBI lineage: Eukaryota > Viridiplantae > Streptophyta > Magnoliopsida > Laurales > Lauraceae > Cinnamomum > Cinnamomum chago. Next base: position 18,020,223 of record CP142462.1, on the reverse strand, counting down.
TGATAATCTTCAACACGATCTAGAACAGTCAATGAAGTTTATAGCGATGAAAGGCTTAAGAGGACTTTATGGTCTACCAATTTAAGCGGAAAAAAAAAAAGTTTAATATATAGGATGTCAGTTATCATATTTAGGATCATCAATTTGATGAGTAGCGAAAAAATTACTTTTGATTTATATCTAATTTTTCATTTGATATGTAGTAACATTCTATATACATAATTTTGTTGCAGATGACTACATCCATAAACCTTTTAATATGAATCATGATATGCTCCTTGGATGCTAGTAGCAAAAACAGGGGTTTGTAAGCAATATATCTTTTGATCAGTAACTAAAAAAAATATTAATGGGGCTTGTAAAATTGCACTTGTAGATAAATAAGAAATATCTTTTCCACCTATTTTTCTCAAAACATATTATATGAGAACCCCCTTTCAGTTTTAAATTAAAAAATAAATAAAGTCATAGCAAAAGCTTTAGTTGGTGAAGCAGACGTGTCTATCTAAGTTTGGCAGTTGGCACCTACAAGTTGCTGACTGATGGTAAAAATCATATTACTCAACTGGTGAAGAACAGAAGAATTAAATATTTTTGGGTCACTTTCGACCACATATCAACCTTTTTGACTGTTGGACCATCCCTGGTTCATTTAAGCTTGGAACAGTTTAAAACACAGCCCACATGGTAAGGTGGCTGGCTCATTTGCAAATCCTAGGAAAAACACAGTAGGAATGGGAGATTTTCACCAAAGGGAAATAAATCCCTGTGCCATTGTGGAGACTCACTCCTGGTCATGGGTAAAAAATTGTCAATAGGAAGACTGGAAGAACCTCCTGTGAGCAAGGGTACTGAAGGGAGAGTTTCACCTAAGGGTATTTGCATGGCAGCTACGTTCGGAATTGAAAATCTTACACAGCCCTCATGTGGGAATCCCATTAGTGAGAAAAGGTGCAGATATGGAATATTAATAAACACGATAGTGAATACTTGGGGTGCAATTTGGACTGGGCCAACCTCGAGGGGGCGCGTGGGGGAGGCTGGGACTTCATGTGTCCGGAAAAAGAGTCGGCTCTCGAAGAGGCAAAAAACTCTCGCCAGAAAAAAAGTAAAATAAAAAGAAGAATGTCTAAACCAAACCGGAATTCATATGGTCTGCACCAGCCAACAGTTAAGTTTGCAGTGGGTTTGGGTCAAGCCTGAATTTTGAAATCTACATGGAATTTTCAAAAGTTGCTCCTTCAGGTTTTTTTCTGACCAGCATACTCGGCTTAGTGGCTTACGTATAAATTAGATGTATGTTTATTTGAAGTATGTAGTACTACACATTATGATATATACAATTATGCATTTTCTAAATTTTATAGCCTTTTAAAAACAAGGAGATTTTACCAAAAAAAAAATAACTTTAAGTGTGTGAGAACTTTAGCCAGCAGTGCACCAAACAGGGAATCTGTACAAAAAAAGTAACCTTTTTCACTGTTTTTTTTTATTGTCGCATTTTACCTTCATTTTCTGTGTTGAGCAAGGGTGGACCTATATGTAACTGACCTGGGGTGGTAGCCCCAAGTCAATTTTGAAATTACAAGATATTTGAATGGCCATTGGACCTTTCTGACGTATATATAATACGGTCACCCCCACATCTAAATCTTGTGATCGCCCCACATTATAGACCTAAAAAGATTGAAAACAAATCCTCTTCATGCTAATTTCTTTTGGCATCTTCTTTCTGGTGAGAGTCTGAGATCCTCTTCGTGCAGAACGAGCTTTTCATCGCCAGTCCTCTTATGGTTAGTCTCTCTCTCACTAAATAACTCCAAATAAAACAACCTTCCTCCTCATTTGTAGTATAATCATAATTACTCTATACCTTAATGTGAACCCTTAATCCCCAAATCCTAATTTCAAGCCCTAAATCCCCAAATCTCAATCCAAACTCTAGGCCCTAAATCACAAATATCTACAAGTCTAAAGATGACCAAATCACTATTGGGTACACTTTAAACTTCAATTCATACATAAATCAGGCCTTAGGGTTCATATGTTTGGTTAGCTTGAGTTACATTTAAATGACAATTTTTATTCTTTGCCGCGAACCCATGACCAACTATAAGGAATTATTTTTATAGCTAAGATAATTGCATGCAACCAAATTCCTTAGATCAAAATAAAATCCCTTTTAAAATCCAGATTGGGTAAATAAGTGCTCACCCAAATTACCGTTTTAGGGCATCCAAATGCCTAGAATTAAAGAAAAAGTTATATTTGGTTGTTTTGACGACGATGAATTAATGATCACCTAAATTTGAGAGAGGTAGTGAAAGACCCTTCTATTGGATTTTTTTGATCTTTTGATATTGTTAATGTGAAAAAAATTAGCAAAGTCGAGTAAGAGTTTGGCCCCACCTAAAAAAAATCCTGGGCCCGCCAATGGTGTTGAGGGTCGACTGCGACCCTCGCTATAACAAGTGAGGGTCGCATTCAACCCTGAGCAAACATAACATCTTCATCTTCTTCATTTTTCCTCGAGTGTTCAAGTTTTTTATTAAAGGAATAGATGACCGGAAGATTTAACCAAGTAAATTGCCAATCGGCCCTAAAAATATTGTTGGTGGGTTGGTCAATTTATGAAATGTTCAGTCCCTAATAAATGTTGTCGATTGATTGTGCATCATGTAAACTGCTAGTTCCCTATTCTCTTCCTCATCTTTGGTTTTCTTGTTGGTATCATCTTTTATTTTAGGCCATTGGTATCTTCTTGTATTGGCACAGATTTTTCTGGCCCAAAGCACAAATGAGCGTGGATCTTAGCTTTTGAATTGCTCTTCCAACCCATTTTTTCATTTTAGCAAAATCTATTTCATGCGATGTTGCACAAAACCATAGAATGCTAGAAATTTGGGTTTGAAATTGCAAGAGTTTTTTTTTCCGGAATGATCCTCTATGAGAAATTTACCCAAAAAGTAACTTTAAGTGGCAGATCTTCTAATCCTCTCTTCTTTTAATCGAAAACTCGAACACTCAAGGAATAAGGAAGAAGATGAAGATGTTATGCCTGCTCAGGGTCGAATGCGACCCTCACTTGTTATAGCGAGAGTCGACAAGTGAGGGTCGCATTCAACCCTCAACACAGAAAATGAAAGTCGAATGCGACTAAAAAAAAAAAATTTGGTGAAAAAAGTTAATTTTTTCTGTACGGATTCCCTGTTTGGTGCACTACTGGCTAAAGTTTTTTTTTTTTGGTGCAGTGGCCACTTAAAGTTTTTTTTTTTTTGGTAAAATCCTCTAAAACCAACAACAATAAAACGGGCAATAATTTCATTATCTGACCTACCCAAGTCAATTTGATTTGCACTTGGTTGGAGAATTTACAATTCAGGTCGAGCTTGTTCAATTCACATTTATGTCCATTTTGGTTTTAGTTTTACCTATATGATATGAGCTTATATTAAACCAATACTCCACCTGACCTGCAACCATAATACACTTGCTTAAAATCTTAAACAAGAGGATCACTCACATTTTAATGTCCACATGGAGTTCTATATTGCATTATTCTGATTGCTGTGAAATTTGGCCATAATGTACATTTAGGAAAACGGCCATTTTATAAATGACCTGAATCAAAGGAAGGAGGAGCCCACTTGGGTCAGCCTAACTTATTCACATGGAACCTCATGCAAATGCATTGTCATTTCTCTCTCTAAAATTTTTTTTATAGAATTTTTTTTTTTTTTTTGCTAATTTTTTTTATAGAAACCAAAACGGAACGGCCAAAAGAAGAAAGCTTAAACACATGATTTAAAGCTTGAACACATGATTTTACTAAAACAACTTCAACACTCTTGAAAGAAAGATAGTAAGACCATTCAACAAGCAGTCAGTGTTCAAGTGAGCATGAGAAAAGGAATTTGACAGTACATGGCATCGACACTACACCACATGGTCCATGACAGAGACAGATCGAACCACCTCCAACACTGAAACAAATTTAGACCTTTCTATAATATATAGCAATACCAACCGAAATGAACATGAGACACCTTGTGGACCATAAGGGTTCCAAGTTGGGACCCAAGGCCATGAAGCATCTGAGCATGGATTGGGTCCATGGTGATTAAAACCTGGCCCGGTTATTAATTGTGACATGCGCCAGACCCAGGCCCAGACATGGAGTGGGAACTGATTGGGTTAGAAATTATGATGCACGGATACTTCAAAATAGACAACGTATTGTGTCGTATCGTATCCGACACTTCACACTTTTTATATGTAAAATCAGTGTCACTATGATGTCCAAGCTGGCGTGTCTCTACCGTATGTATGCCGTATCGGGATATCATAGGTTAGAAATGAGATAATCTACTGTTTCAAATTTATAGTGATTTACTAATTTGATGGTGAGCCCTACTCGATAGCTTAGGCAAATTTGGGCCAGAGGCACAAGAAGGGGAGCCAGTTATTTTTCAACTGCTTATATATATTTAACATGGTGGGTCATTGATTGTTTGAATGGATGTCCAAAGAGGGGCCATGTCGTTTACATGACAGTGAATGCGTAAAATATTTTAATCTTGAACGACTACTCCACCCGTTCCTAAGCACTCCTTATCCACTACCTTCCATGCCGTCCAAGAACGCCCCCCCGGTCCAATTTATCGGATAGGTTGGATAGGTTGAATAATGAAAATCAAACATGCTATATGGATATACTCTGGGGACCGGACCATGCCCGGTCCCCATGAGGACCATTGGATCCCAGGTAGCGGTCCTCGTGGGGACCGGGCCATGGTCCGGTCCCCAGAGTATGTCCAAGTGGACTTACTCAATGAAAATTCACAATGGCTAAATTAGATGGTGTGATGCGATAGGGGGGAAGGTGAGGATTACCCATCAGGATGATTTTGCTAATTAAGATCTACCAGCAGTAACAATACAATTATTGAAAGATGCTATCTTTCAAGGAAAAATCATCTTAAGAAAACAACAATATAATTTGTGCTTGGAAATTTTAGTAGGTCTACTGAAAGCCCAGTCTGCTTTGGGCCGAGCTTTCAAGCCAAAGCACATTTGATTTGACACAAGAATCTTTCCAAGAACAATAAAAATATAGAACTAGAGTTTAGAAGTTGAGCTTTCCAATTCATGACCAAGTAAAAGTTATTGATCTGCATAACCTTTTTCTAAGGAAACTCATTGGCTCAAATGGAAATCCTAAGTTCACTTCTCCACCCATGCCCTTTTGAGAGTCATTAATTTTCCAGTCAAAAAAAGCTATGGAGGAAATGAAGGGCCCTTTTTCTATTGCGGCAGCAAAAAGTCAAAAGCAAACACAAACGAGGGCTCCAATCAATTTACTTCTTTCTTTATATATATATATATATATATTATTTTTTTTAAACGGAGGGTTCGCAACCCTTTGAGCAGGACTAATCTCTCTGGGACCAGAAAAAAGCCGAGTAAAAAGCCAAGTGGTAGCACTATTGGACTCAACCATCGGTTCCTGAAGGGGTAGAACCGAGGATCGATACCGGGACCTCTAGCTCCAGAAGAGAGAGGAACCGTGGTCTTGACCGCTCGGCCTACCCCTTGGAGATTCTACATGTATAAAATATTATTATCATTGTTTTCTTCTGCACCCATTTTTCTTTTGGAGGGAATTTTTTTTATATAAATGTTATTGGTGAGACATTTTCATTTATGACCCATATTTCAAACGCAGATAGGAGTAAAAATAGTTTTTGTATGAAAATAGACTTAAAATTTGATTTGATAAATTTTTATTTAAATTTGTTTATTATTTATAGTGGGATTATGCTAAGTTCTCTCTCTTCCTTCTGGACATTGGACCATACCATGTTGAGACATGGCTAAGGAACTGACAAAAGCTAGGGTACTAAGTTTTGAATTCAAATTGATGAGAAGCTACTCAAATTGGTGAGAGGCTTATCCTTGGATTGACTTTCAGCAGATTAAATCATGTGTTGTACATGTGGATCTACTAGTTGAATTGAGGTTCAAGACAGCATCAATACATTTTGTATTTAAAAGGATGATTCCTTTCAATCAACCAGTGGGGTATTGTACATGTGGACTTTACTCAAGTAAATGATCAAGTGTGGAAACCTGCTCTTATCTATAGACTATAGTGAAATGTTCACCTACGAGAGAAAGACTGCATTTAACTTACATGCATTCTAGTTTGTGGGGCCCACATATATTTAACTTTTACCATTTGGAGGAGGGCAGATTGAAAGTTGGCCTATGGACCGGAAGGATCCAAAACCAACTCCACCAATTTATCTTGACCCTTGTTTTAACAATTTTAAAGTTTAATGACATCTTAACTATATAATTTCTTGAGATTCAATCTAATAATGAGAAAATGTTGAGTGAGTATAAAACTCGGCCTAATGCCAAATCATGGGATGAACAGATTATTGGAGGGGCTGCACATATGAACGGTGTGCCCATAGTGCTGGACTGCACTTGCAATTGTGGATAATCATTGAACCTTCACTTAGTAGGATTGAATCTCAAGAAAACCTAGGGTTAAGATGCCATTAAATTTTAAGGCCGTTAAATCAAGGATTAGGATAATTTGGTGGAGTTGATATTTTGGAATTCCCGTCCCGGGAGACCTTTCAGTCTGCCCTAGTCACGAGGGTAAACTTGAATCCAAGTAGGCCACATGATATGAAATGCATATAAGCTATATGCACTTTGCCTGTAGGTGAATATTTCTACTTATCTATAATGGATTTTCACAAGCTGAGCTTTTCAGTTTTCATTTTGCACCAGTTTATTTGGCTATCTAGATTCTTCGTTGGTTTTTACCTCCACCCAGTCAATGGAAAGCTATTGTAAAACTCATTTCTGGTAGGAAATGCTCATCTTTGTCTCCTCTCATTTCTCCTAATCCCTTCAAATCTCTACCAAATTTCTATAAATAATTTGCAAAGCAAGTCATTTCACATCCAATGCCATCCCCACCATCTTAGAAAGCTTATAATAGAAGTGGTATTTTGATTTCAAATGCAATGTTGATATTTGACATCAACACATGTAGTATGCTGAAGACTAGGTGTCATGTTGGAGGGGGAGAAGCTTCTAATAATGTTGGTAGTTAGTCCTTGGTCCTGGAAAGTGCTTGAAGAAGACAACAAGCAGCATGGAGTAATTTACACTTCATGATTTCCAAATGGTGAAATCTCAACCACATTTTAGGTGGCAGCAACAGGCACAGGCACCCCGTTCCCTTTTTGGAAAACAATGCTTCCTATGAAAGTGCACAAACCTTTTACTTGCAATTCTCATCTGATTCACTCACAGGCCTGAAAAGTAGATATGGACCAATGTTTATATTGATGGAGCTAACTTAAGGTTTTGCTCATTCCGCGCCGTTTGTTGTAGTCAACATTACCGCAATGTGATTCTGTGAATGTAAATGTCCAGAATACAAAACGTTGTATAAAAAAGAAAATGAACATTATTATGTATTAATGGTACTATTATGCAATTCTCATGGTACATGTGGCACAAACATTTAAAATATAGACCACCCATCCAGTGGGCATCACAATGAAGTTACAACTTCCTGTGCCAATTACATGCTAAACTTCCTCTACTAATTGTAGGCTGACAGAAGTTGTGGCATGGCCCAATAATCACATAAATTGGATTATCTTAAACTGATTCATATGAGGTGAAAAAGGATGGTTAGATCGTATACAGACCAAAGGATGACACTCACTATTCAAATCAAACTCCAAAAGTGAGAGCTTAAGATTGATCAGCATATGCTATTTCAAGCCATGAGCGATTATACATTCACATTGGGCTCATTGTGGCCCCCTTGTCATGAGTGATAAAACATTCTTTAGAGGAGTTTAAAAGGAGAGAGAGCTCCCACAAGCGTTAGGAACTCAAAACATTTTAATGAACCAGAAATTTTTTCTTAATTTTAAATTGGAAAACCACATAAAATAAGCTATATATTGCTAAAGTAAGTCAATTCACAAGAGGGTGGACCTTGTTAGCCACTAAAACATTTGGTGCAGATGTTGTATACCTCAAAAGACCATTCACAATCTATAAAATGACTTCCTTTTCTCGGATGTATTAATATGAAAATAACTTCTGTTTCTAAATGAGAATAATTCTATATATCTTATCCATGCCACAAGAGCCCATGGCACGGTGGAAGGTGCTCAAACCTCGAGGTTGTGGGTTCAAGTCATGTTACCAATCATCATCATCATCTTATCCCTGCACAATAAGCGTATCTCAAATATTCGGAACATTTATTTTCATTGTAGTCAGCACTGAGTGTATATCAATCTCTGTACATACATTTCTTGCTGAAACCAGAGGAATGAATGACTGATGAGCATAGAGATAAAACCATACAAAATTCTAAAAGTGTTCAAACAGTAGCAGCTTTTAGGGCGAGGAGATCCGAAATCTTGCTGGTGTAGAAATCAGGTTGTACAGAGTTGCTGGGGCTCTGAAGTGTGGAAAGACTTGTAACACCTATAAAAGGAAAAACACTTTCAAGTATCTTATATCATGGTCTAGAAAAGTATGGAAAGATGGGTCATCTTCAACTACCTGAAAGAACAAGAAGGGTTTTGCAGCCACCATTCTGGCCAAATAGAATGTCAGTATCCAGTCTGTCTCCAACCATGCAAATCTGAGACTTCAGGATGCCAAATCTGTAATTACATACAAGAAAATTTACACCTGTGAACATTGTTATGAAACATCAAATCATCCAGCTAACATCACCTAAACACTTGCATTTTTGGAAACTGGAAACTTAAGGGTCATTTGCTTTCTATAAAAATGATTCACATGTGAATCAATTTACATGAGGAAATGAACCATATGTGAAACACATTCCACTGTTTATCAATTTCACCTCTCTGCAGATGTGAATTTTACATCCAACAGCCATACGTTTTTAACAAATTTCTCACAATCCATGATGGATCATGACTAGAAATATGACCCTCTAGCTTTTTCAGGCCTTTAAAGATGCTGAATGGTTCAGATGTTAAAAATGGGGACCATAGAAGTCCAAGATATAGATCTAATGGTCTGGAGTTTCTCACAAATTTCTCACAATCTAGGATCAATCAACAACAGAAAATGGGCTCCCTAACCGTTTTTGACCTTGTAAACAGGATGGACGGTTCAGATCATGGTTTAGAGGCCCACAAGAATGGAAAAAAAAAAAAGAAAAAGAAAAAAAGATTGATACAGATCACGTGTTCATCACGTCAAGAACACGTGTTTAACGGGGGGATGGGATGTGAAAATGAAGGGCTCATTTTGGGGTGATTTTCACACCATGTCCATATGAGTTTTACGTATGCAAACAAATATGATCATGCATAAATGATTCATGTGTAACACTTTCACATGCAAACAAACAACCCCTAAAAGATTTATTATTAATATCATGTATTTTATTGTTATGAAGGATCTCCCTTTGACTTACTTGTGTGCAAAGAGTAGGAAATATCTTATGAAGAGAGGCACTATTTTGAGGGCTTCAAAGTTGTCCAAATCATAGCCCTTAGATAAAGTAGGATGGCTGCCCAAATTTTCATTGTCAATTGGAGTGCCTACGTGACTTGGATGAGTGTTGATATTTGGGTCAATACTAGTTTCTAGGGGCGCCTGTTTGAGATAGTTTGGGTATGTCCAACGCAGGTCGGCAACGGCGTTGGTAAGGAAAAGTTTGGCTATACATGGCCCCACCAAGGGGAAGGGGTAGGCCGAAGAGGACTTGGATAGAGGTTGTAAAAATAGATTTGAAGAAGTGAAACTAATATGAGGATTTGGCTCAAGATAGATAGGAACGGAGAAACAAAATTCATGAGCAAACCCCAACATAGTTGGGACAAGGCCTTGATGATGACAATGTTGATGACTAGTTCTAGGGGCGTGATGTGGCACTCAGGAACAGTCTGGCCTTTCCCAAAATTTTTGCACACTATGTATTAGTACTTCCATTAAATTTAGATGTTCATGATGAGATTATCAACATGTAATTGTGCAGAGGAATAAGAACTAACTTCCAAAAGACAAGGAAATGAAGTGACAACCAGCAGAAAAACATAGAATAAGAATAAAATTTTATATACTTATTAGATAAGTAGTCCATCATAAAAGTTGACGGCTTCCCCACAACAACAGGTTCTCGTTGAGTTGATCCACAAAGTGCTCCAACCATGGAACCTCCACCTGTAGATAAGAAGTGCATTAGTTCAGAACTATTGTATTGGATATTTCCTAAAACATATTCTGAAAGAATAAAAAGAGGCCAATGTGTTCATACATGTGCATTTATAACTGATTGATCAAAAAGTTCAACCAGGCACCAGCAATCTACTTGAAAGGCAAATGAAAGAATAAATTGTGCGTGCGGTGTGTCATGTGTGTGAAGGAGCACATGGACGAGTCTACTAGTGCAGCATTATTTCAATATCATAATAATCTCCAGAAAGGTGCAAATATAGAAAAATTCAGTATTAGGATTACCTTTTTTCAGTTAATAATTCAGAATTTTTTTTTCAAAGTTTTGAAGTTTCAAACTCATAGAGGAGCAACCCATTCAGAATGAGGCTTTACTAGCATAATGTACTTGACAAAAAATCTGACTAGATCAATAAAAATAATGTAAGTCAGAGAGAGTAGCAACTTTCTTTACTCTTGGATGTGCTCATTGTAAAACAATTAACTCTCATAAATTATGGTTGGAAATTAAGTAAAGAGAAGAGAAGTGAACCTGCCCATTCTTGAGCATCAGTGAGATGAGTGACAGCATCACGATTCGTGGCAATGAAAAGACACCCGGGATTTTCACGAATACAGAGAGTTCCGTACCTGCCATTAAGGGGTAAGAGCCCATTATTAAGTTATGGGAAAAAATGCAATCTATTAATTATAAAGTTTTACTCCATCTGAGTTATCCAATTTCCAGGTGATCTATTGAATCAAGAAAAAAATCAAGAAAAGAGGTCCCTTTTTATTTTTTTTGTATTTTCCTTTTCTGTTCTTTAGCTAAACATTCAGGTAGCAGATAGTATTATTGTTAGCAGGTCACAGAGATCGATAATCAACATCATCTTCATAGTCTTATTCCATCTATCTGGATCAGCAAGTCACAGAAATAGGGAATTTACCCAATAATAAAAAAATCAGGAAAACCACATAAAACTTACTGGACTTTGAAGTAGTTAAAATAGCGATCAAACCCAACCACAACAGCCCCAACCTGAAAAATGACGCATGATCTTCTTGGATAAAAGGTTGGAGAAGGTTGAAAAGAGAACTTCAAGAAATGACCAAGACATGCAACAAAAAAGTAAGACTAAGAAAATACTAGAAGTTTACACTCTCATCATGCTCCATCAGGAAGCCAGGTTTCAGCTCTATCTTTTTCCCACCGTCTTCCTGAAAATAAGACATGACAAATATCATGCCTGTTCCCATATAATAATTTCTTATGTTGATGAGCAGATAGAAAAATATGTACAAAACAAGGAATCTATCTCAGCATTATGTTTACAATTTCAAAATCAGAAGAAAGTGAAGTTAACAATCAGTCCTATCATTATGGTTTTGTACACAGTAGGCTGCACAGGATTTAATTATACACATCCACTCGTGTCTTTTTCTTTCCTATAAAAGTAGTATGCATTTGCATAAACTACCGTTGGCGCACACTTGTAGGCCTACATCTTTGTACCCCATCGATATTATTCAGGGGAAGAAACTTTGTGCTTCAGAAAGAGATGTGCAGATGTGGCTTGGATCTGATCAACATCATTATGAAGGGTGCATGACAATTTGTTGACTAGTGAATTGGATCAAGATCAATTCTTGTACCAGGATGTGCCTTGATCTCATTCTTAAGAAATAGCTAGTACTTGCAATCCTACTTTCTGTCCCGTAGTATGCTATAATGACTTAAGAACAAACAGGATATGAGTTATATGAATCAAATTTTGGTTTCAGGATGAGAATGAATGAACGATGAATATTGGTGTTACAACCCCGCCCAACTCAGCATGAAATTGTCCACTTTGGTCCACGTGCGCGTATGAGGACTTCCCAGGAGGTCACAACCGCATGGTTTTAAAAGGCTTCATGTTGAGTTAAGACGGAGTTTGACTTGTAAGCCCAGGGTCAGGACTTGGGTATTTCTGATGCGAGCTAGTGGAGAATCCCGTGGTTAAGGTGTCAAAGCCAGTAGGGAGAAAGGAAGATAGAAACAGTAGAACCAATATGTTTGTGAATTCGATCATCCCATTCAGGGCTCACGATCATCCTTTATAGAATATAGTTGCTATATCTATTACATAATTGTAGCAATCACTAGATTATAGCCAATCTAATCTAATCAGAATCTAAATTACATCTCCTAATATGGCAATGATACAAATTACATATCTGTACATGTGAAGTAACTTATCTCCCAAGTTTGGGCTGTATTTGTCATGGGCTGACCCACTGACCCATTTAGCACTAGCCCATTTAACACCCCCCCTCAAATTGATGAGGGTGAATCCACGAGCATCAATTTGCCAACTAAGAATTGGTGTCTTGGCCGGGGAAGACCCTTGGTAAAGATATCTGCAATTTGAAGGCTGGTAGAAACATGAGGAAGAGTAATCGCTCCACGCACAAATTCATCACGTATGTAATGACAAGCTACCTCAATATGTTTTGTACGTTCATGGAAGACAGGATTTTCAGTAATCCGTATGGCACTGGTGTTGTCAGCATAAAGAGGAGTAGGACCAGATTGGGAAAATCCAAGCTCAGAAAGAAGACCCCGAAGCCAGACAATTTCAGATGTGGCAGCTGACATAGCACGATATTCTGCTTCTGTAGAAGATTTGGAGACTTTATCTTGTTTTTTACATTTCCAGGAAATTAAGGAGTCCCCCAGGAACATGCACCAACCAGTGGTAGATCGGCGACTATCAGGGCAACCAGCCCAGTCAGCATCTGAATAAGCAATGAGAGACGTCGAATTGCCCACAGGAAAGAAAAGACCACGAGATGGTGTATGTAGAACATATCGAAGAATGCGCCGAACAGCAACTAGATGGAGATGGCGTGGCTGTGTCATGAACTGACTAACCAGATTGACTACATAGGAGATATCAGGCCGAGTGATAGTCAAGTAGATCAAACTTCCGACTAAACGACGATACATTGTGGCATCAGGAAGAAGATCACCCGTATCGTGCGTGAGCTGAAGATTGGCCTCAACAGGAGTATCTACAGGAGTGGAGTTTTGAAGACCAGCTGTCTCAATGAGATCCATAGCATACTTGTGTTGATCAAGGATGAGACCTTTCGCTGACTGATGAACCTCAAGGCCTAGAAAGTATGTGAGTGGCCCTAAATCTTTCATATGGAAAGATTCATGTAAGGATGCTTGTAGATGTGTGATCATGCCAGAGTCTGTCCCAGAGATGATGATATCATCTACGTAAACCAATAGGACAGTAAGCCCTTTTGAAGAGCGGTGAAGGAACATAGAAGGATCAGAAGCACTCTGAGTGAACTGTAGATGAATGAGAGCATCCCTAAATTTCTCAAACCAGGCGCGCGGAGCTTGCTTAAGACCATATAGAGAGCGGCGTAAGCGCGCGCAATCGCCTGTTGATGCACCCGTAATGCCTTGGGGAAGTCGCATATAGACTTCTTCTTTGAGATCACCATGAAGGAAGGCATTCTTGACATCAAATTGGAAAAGAGGCCAGGAGTGAGAAGCAGCAATGGCAAGAACAGTACGGATTGTAGTCATTTTCGCAACTGGAGCAAAGGTTTCCTCATAGTCGATGCCATATTCCTGTCGGTTGCCGAGAGCGACTAACCGTGCTTTATAACGATCCAAAGAGCCATCAGCCTTAAGTTTGACAGAGAAAACCCATTTGCAGCCAATAGGTTTTGCAGATGAGGGACAGGGAACGACATCCCAGGTATGATTCTCCTGCAGTGCCGTTAATTCGTCGTGCATAGCCTTTCGCCAACAGTCATGCTTCACCGCCTGCAAGTAAGAAGTCGGAATAACAATGGAGGAGAGGGCAGCAAGCAAAGATGTGTGAGTGAACCCATATTTGTCAGGAGGCTTGGAGATACGCGTAGAGCGTCGAAGCTGAACTGGAGAGGAAGGAGCTTGTGATGAAGCGGGGACAAGATCAGGTGCCGGCGAGGGATCTGGAGGGGGAGGCAGTAGTGGAACATCCTTATGACGACGCCGTTCATAAACAATGAGTGGAGCAGAGGTTGAGTCAGAAAAAGCTGGTAGATGAGAAAAAGAAGGTAAAGGAGAAGAATGGGTGGAAAAAAAATTTTGAGATTCGAAAAATGTGACATTTCGAGAAATGCGCAGACGGTTGAGCACAGGATCATAACAAAGATACCCCTTTTGATGAGACGCGTAGCCAAGGAACGCACATTTGGCCGATTGAGCAGTTAATTTGGTACGTTCGGTTGAGGGTAGATGAACAAAACACACACATCCAAAAATGCGTAGGTGGGTGTAAGTAGGCTCGGTATGAAAGAGACGAAAGTGTGGTGTTTGATTGGTGAGGCGATGGGATGGTAGGCGATTGATTAAATGAACTGCAGTGGCTAAAGCTTCGGGCCAAAATCGTGCGGGAACTGATGATTCTAAGAGAAGAGAACGAACAGTATCGAGTAGATGTCTGTTCTTTCGTTCAGCAACTCCATTCTGTTGAGGAGTGTAAGGGCACGATCGCTGTGATAAAATCCCGTATTTTTGCAAATAAGTTTGAAATGGATGGGACATATATTCCCCTCCGGAATCAGATCGAAGAACTTTTATGCGAGCAGAAAACTGATTTTCAACATATGCCATAAATTTTTGGAAAGCATCAAAGACTTCAGATTTAGAGTGTAAGAAATAAACCCAAGTGAATCTACTATGATCATCAATGAAAGTGACAAAATATTTGTAATTTGTATGAGAGATTACCGGAGTAATCCCCCAGACGTCACTATGAATAATGTCAAAGCAATTGGAAGCCATAGTAGATTTGGAAGGAAAGGGAAGAACTTTGCTTTTTCCAAGTTTGCAAACAGAGCACTCATCAGAAATGTGACGAAAAGATGTTTTATTTTCATTAATACTACCAGTGTTTAACATTAAAGATAACAATTTTGAATGAGGATGGCCTAATCTATTATGCCAGAGCCTCCAAACATCCTGAGGAGAAAAACAAGAAAAGGCAGAAAGCTGATTAATTGGAGAAGGAGGCAGAACGAGAGGAAACAGGCGTCCACACTTAGGCCCCTTCGCGATCACCGTCCCCGACACTTGATCCTGCACAACACAACTAGAGCGAGAGAAGGAAACATTACAATTATCATCAATCAATTGGCCAACAGACAGAAGATTTGTAGTGAGATGAGGAGAAAGAAAGACGTTTGTGAGAGGTAAGGAATGAATGATATCACCAGTAGCTGTAATAGGAAGCTTTTGACCATCAGCAGTATGGACTTGTAAATTTCCATTGTATGGTTGCAGGTTAGATAGATGAGCGGTGGAGGAGGTCATATGATTGGAAGCTCCAGAATCAATAAACCATAGGGAGGAAGAGGAGTGGTGGTTACCTGAAATGCCAAGTGCAGAGAAGGCATTTATGATCATCTGTTGAATAAGCTCAGGGGTGATTTGAGGAACACTATTGGTGGCAGGAGGTGGTGAAGGCGTGACCGGTGCCGAAGGACTAGCACTAGAAGTAGCATCTGCAGTGTTGACATGATAAGCTCGAGGAGTGCGATTTTGTGGCCGCCTTTTGCATTCTGTAATAACATGACCATTCGATTTGCAATAATTACAGAACTTGGTCTTACACTGTGAGGCATAGTGTCCATAATTTTTGCAGCCAAAACATTGGATTTTGCTGAGATCTCTTGCTGGAGGTTGTCCTTTCGAGGCAGAAATAGTATGATGAGTGATCCCTCCCGGATTGTAATTGGTAGTGGCAGCAAATGCGACATCAGAAGAGTTTCCGGAGGACTGTTGCTTTAGAGCATGCTGAGTTATCTGACTCTGTTCCTCTCGCAAGAGTTCATTTAGACACTCATTCAGGGATGGAGATGGAACCCTGCTCATCAGATTGGAACGAATGATCTCATACTCAGATCTTAATTTCATGAGGAACTGGTCTCTGTGAGAAGTTGCCTGTAATTTTTGAATCTCAGATAGAGCGGCCTCAGAGACATTGAGGTATTTGATTTCATCATATTCAGCCCATAAATTAAGAAAACCTGTATAATAATCCTGGATGGAAGAAGTCCCTTGGGTATACTGAGCGATCTCCAGTTCAAGCTGGTATTGGCGGGCTGAGTTCCCTTGGTGATATACTTGCTTCAGATATTCCCACATCTCCTTAGAGGTCTTGTAAGGTTTGAGATTCAGGATATATTGAGGTTCAACAGAACCAAGAATCCAGGTTTTTATTTTGGCATCCTTTGTATGCCAAGAGAGTATTTTTTTCTCATCTTCCTGAGGACGTGGATCTAATCCGGAAACAAGTCCCCACAGTTCCTTTCCCTCAAGATAGACTTGAAATTGATAGGACCAGGAAGTATAATTCTTTCCATTAAATTTAATCAATGCAATGTCATGCTTTTCGATGGCAGTAGATGTATGAGCAAGAAAATCCAATTGTTTCTTAAAGAATGGCTAACCGGATGAGAGAAATAGTTCCAAGTGTGCAACAGAGAAGTCCAAGTTTGCAACAGAGAAATCAGAGAAGACAGATTCAAAAAACAGCACCTTTTCAGAAAAAAACTCAACAAAATAGGCCCAGGCGTCCAAGATTTTGCAGAGAGAAAAGGATGCAGCAGCCAACCAGTGCAATATATGATCAATCAGAGATCATACGATGATGAGGACCATAAATTCGCACCAAACAAAGCAGATTGCTCACAAAAAGGATCAAAATCCAAAAACTTGGACGGCTGTGATGAAAAGATACAGCAGAAATTGGAATTTCTCTAGAAAGGGTAGAAAACCTACCTCTGAGATGTTAAAAATCCTCAAAAAATGCCCACAAATACCAGAAGGAGTAGTCGACCAGATCTGTTGCAATATCCAGATGCAGTAGTGTGGATCTGGGGTGGGCCACGTCTGATCACACCTTGATCAGACCAGTGGATGAAGATTCCTTGAGTATAGAAGACACACGATGACTTCCAATGGTTGGAAGATGAAGAAGATCACTCAGAAACTCTGTATAGAGTTGTGTTTACTCAGGGCTCTGATACCATGTCAAAGCCAGTAGGGAGAAAGGAAGATAGAAACAGTAGAACCAATATGTTTGTGAATTCGATCATCCCATTCAGGGCTCACGATCATCCTTTATAGAATATAGTTGCTATATCTATTACATAATTGTAGCAATCACTAGATTATAGCCAATCTAATCTAATCAGAATCTAAATTACATCTCCTAATATGGCAATGATACAAATTACATATCTGTACATGTGAAGTAACTTATCTCCCAAGTTTGGGCTGTATTTGTCATGGGCTGACCCACTGACCCATTTAGCACTAGCCCATTTAACATAAGGGTGCCGCTCGGACCAAGTTCTCACATTCTCCCCCACCGGAAACAAACCAAGTTCTCACATTCTCCCCCACCGGAAACAAAGCCGTCCTTGGCTCTGATACCAACTGTCACTGCCACGCCCAACTCAGCATGAAATTGTCCGCTTTGTCCCACGTGCGTGCGCAAGGGTCACCCATCCTAGTACTGCTTTCGCCCGAGCACACTTAACTCCAGAGTTCTTATAGTTTCTGGGGTCTCACGGTTTTAAATGGCCTCATGTTGAGTTAAGACGGAGTTTGACTTAAAAGCCCAGGGCCAGGACTTGGATATTTCCGATGCGGGCTAGCAGAGAGTCACCGTTTGAAGCCCATGGTTGACACACTACACCCCGTGGTTAGGGGTGCCACCTGGACCAAGTTCTCACAACTGGTGAGTTGGATTAAGGAAAATAATTATGGTGCACTAAGGATCACTTAATCTGCAACTAATTTTAACAAGAACCTTACATTTGCAGGTACTTCTCTGAAGTGTTCTGTTAGGGATTAATAGGATCTAATTTGGAAGAACATCCTGTTTAAGAATCAAGAATGATGCCAATTGTGACCGGATCAAGACCAATATAAATGGTGCACAAGGTGTCTCTTAGTTACTAACAAACATCTTCTGTTTGACAAAGTTCTGTTTTTTTCTTAAGTATTGAGGAAAGGATGGGTTGTAACTTTGTAAGATTGATGCAGGGATGATAACAGTTGTTTGCCACATCAGTTTTTTTGTATATTTCACATGCACATTAAGTTGTTTGACTTTGTCTGAGCTATAAATAGACCTACAGAAGGAAGCAAGAACTTTTCTATCTTAAGCTGACATAGATGCTAATACATGGCTGCCTTAAGAAGAAGCTGCAAAAGAGAAGGCAAAAGGCATCATCTTTAGGTCGTTTTTGGGTTCTTGGAGATTTCTCAATTTCCCGAGAAATCTGGAAAAGGGTGGACTAATCTGGTATTTGGATACATGCGTGGACTGGATTTCATTTGAGATTTCTAGGAACTCAAGATATCCTTGGTTCCTGGAATTTCTCTGATGCACCAAAAAAGTTAATTTTATTCTAAAAGTTGAAGAAACCAGATAAAATCCAAAGTCTCCATAGAAACCGCTGGAGTCTCTTGAATGCAATCTGAAATGCAGAAATCCATGGTCTCAGGAAATCTTTTCATTTCCAGGCAAGTCTCAACTGTCATCTAAACATCAAAATCTATTGCTTGATATTTTTGATTCCAGGACACAGGGCTATAAACTAAGCTCCTCATTCCAGAGTTCCAGAAAACCAAACAGGCACTTAATCAATTCAAAGCTTCACTCTTGAAATAAGGTATTTGAGTATAAAATATGACACCTAAGATAATCAAATATAAATATACCGGACCACCAAGATACTGAAATCCGGCAAGCTCTAGTTCCTTCAAAATGCCATCTTCCCCAATTACATAAACCTGGAATTCCATAAACAAAAGAATTTCAGCCAAGTAATGTGGTTGTTCTATGACTTACTGAAAACCTGACTCGTGCAATGTGCAAAAAAAACAGAAGCTGATGGCTAAAATGGTTTTCATAGTGTTATAGTGGGTAAGGCATTTTCGGAACATAGGTAAAAAAGTTATTTACAAAGCAGGCATTTTGGGATGAATAGTATCAACAAGTAAATCAGATTCCTAGACAAGGCCTTGGTTAGAAATGCTCAGATTACCAAAAATATAGTATCTTAGAGAATTTGAGATGGTTAGAGGCAATTGATGATATGAAGGTGATATTGAAGTTATTAAATGGTAAGTTGACAAGAGCCCCTGGCACAGTGGAACTTCCTCACTGTTGCAACCTTGAGGTTTTGGGTTCAAGTCATCTTACCAATAAAAAAAATATGACGGTGATATTGAAGTTAATAAATGGTAAGTAGCTTCCCTCACGCAACAGTTTAATATATGGTCTCCAACAATGATAACAACAATGACCACAATGACAATGACAGTAACAGCAAGAACTAATATTGCTTGTGCTACAGCTACTCCTATTAATACAGTGCTAGGGCTATCACTGCTGCCCCTGTTACTGGAAGCACTACTGCTGCTGCTCCTTGCATTCCTACTAGTAATACTGCTATTACAGTTGCTGCTACTGGTACTAATACTGATACTACTAGTCTCCTGCTGCTGCTACCATTGTCATAATTATTGTTGTCGCTGTTGTGGTTGTTAATTTATGAATGGTGAAAAGACTTCTTCGTTCTGTAATATATAGAATAGATGCTGTGCTGCCTTTCCGCTATCATTTTTTTTTTTTGGGGTGATAGTATCCACTAGCATTTAAGTAGTCAAGCAGAAGTTTGTTTTGGGATCAATGTGGCTTACAAGAATATCCTTCCAATCAAAAGACAATGCTACTGAAATCTTCCAAAAAAATTCCAGATCCTCTAATTACTGCTTGAGAATTGCATCGGAATTTCTTAAAGGATAGGCCTGAAAGGTAGATCTTGAAAGGAGAAATGTCAACTCCCTTACAACCGTACAGGTATTCTTAATCAGTCCCACATACCTACTTGCTAAATAGAACAATCTACATCACAACACACATCCATGAACAACAATGAGCACTGAATCTTGTGAAGAAATGACACCTGGGCAGTTAATAGATGTGAGTAGGTGTATTCATAAGAAACTGAACACGGCAAAGATAAAGTGCCCATTCATAATGGGATGATCTTGCCTGTTAAAAGACAATATAGAACTACAGGGATGTAGAAAAACTGATTATCCATCACACACACACACACACACACAGAGAGAGAGAGAGAGAGAGAGAGAGAGAGAGAGAGAGAGAGAGAGAGAGAGAGAGAGAGAGAGAGAGAGAGAGAGAACACTGTTACAACGTATTTCCAGATTGTAGTTTTTTAACCAGTGGCCACTGGAAATGTGAATTTTTTACAAAATGAATATAGAAGTATTAGTGCAATGCATTGATTAGGATAGATTGCTTACAAAACATGGGTCTTCCAGAAATGTGGGACAACTAATATGAACCTTGACAGGATTATGGAAGTTGGAAAGCTGGTGGATATTGATACCCCTTGTGCAGATTGACCTTCAAAAACCCCATTATACACCTTTTGTTTTTACTTCAGTTGGATATAACATATTACTGTATGCAACTCCGGCATTAACCATTTTTGTTCATAATGAGTAGGTTTAAAAAACACAAACCACTAAATGGGACTTTGAGTATTTGTTTCGTTCATCAGTGCTCAAGATGCATACCTTCTTATCTTTAGGAAAATCAATGGACTTCAGATAGGCAGCCGCAGCAAAAGATGATGCAAATATCTCCTCCTACAATAATTCAACCAAGATTAAATTTTCAGTGTACTGGAGAAAAAAGGTAAAAATAGAGAAATCACAAATTTTGAGCTTACCTCATTTACACTAAGACCAAGTGTTTCAAACTTTTTTCCATATTGTTTCCTGGACTTTGTTGAGTTATTTGTTACAAAGACTAATCTCTTTCCCTGAAAAGAGATAAAAGAAAATACAAGAAAAAGAAAATGAACCACAAACTAGCCTATAATAACCCAAAATAGAAAAGAAGAAGAAAAGGTTAAATTTACATGGTAGAGAAATTGCAATGGCTGTTAATTTAAGAAAAGTCTCACCAAGTGCCCATGCACTAATGTAAACATAAATATGAAAGCGATTATAGTTACATTATTCAGTTATGATCTATTTAGCTCTACATAATAGGACTCATACTATAACAACTGTAGCTATATTTCCCATTGATACTGACCTTTGACCGGAGCATATCCAAAGTTTGTGGCACTCCATCAATCAAACTATCCCCTTTCCATATAACCCCTGTAAGAACATGTCATCAATAATAGCAGAAAATGAAAGGAAAATTATATATTGGACTACCTTCAGCAAGCATCGATTATTATTTTTGTTTTATTTCAAGTAAAAAGGCAAGGGTTCAATAACTGAAGCACATAAAATGAAATGTCTATGCATGCATCAGTACCTACAAAAAAAAAAAAAAATAAATTATTCCAATCATCCAACATTTCTCTCTCTCTCTCTCTCTCTCTCTCTCTCTCTCTCTCTCTCTCTCTGGTGTTTGTCCTCCAATCAAAAAATTATATGGTTCACATCATTTCATTAGTGAGAACTGAGATCCATCGCAACAAATTCAAGTCAAGTCCTAGCAAAAGTATAATTCAGAAATTGATATGAACTATTTTAGCATCAATGATCTATTCTTGACCTTCCATTTTTCATTTTTTAAACTATTTTCTGCCCTAGTACTATAGGGAGCACAAGCATGACCTACACAGGTTCGAAGTTAGAACCCATCCCCACCTTCCATGGTAGAAGCGTATATACATAATTACATACCACTACACCAAGCACTGGACTACTCCACTGTGTGTATTGTCAATTGAATGATTCCAATTGCTAAATGAATGCAAATTCTATCCAGAGACAAGCAACCAAACAGGCAATTCACATTGAACATCAAGCATTTCATCTGTCCAAAATCAACTAGTCGCCCCGAATCCTACCTCCATCTCTAAACTTTTAATGCATCCATATTCAAGTCAGGTGCAACTAAACCCTCCTCCAATCACCAATCCACTATATGACCCACTACATCAACAACCCTGATTCCCAATTCAAAAATACCAGATTTTGCAATCAACCCACTTCACAATTATGTAAATAAATTGTAAATCTTGAACCAAAACCAATCTCAACAAGAGAGAGAGAGAGAGAGAGAGAGAGAGAGAGAGAGAGAGAGAGAGAGAGAGAGAGAGAGAGAGAGAGAGAGAGAGAGAGAGTTGATAAGGCAATTACGAGCAAGCGAATTCTGCAATTATGGGATTAAACTCACCATCGCAGTCGAATATAAAGGTTTCAACGGAATCAATGAGCTCGTTGGCGTTCTTGAGCTGCTGAGCGGATGCTCGGACAGTGAAGCTGGAAGGACTTGAGCTCGCCATTCTGGGGTTTAAGGGTCTTGAAAAAAATGGTTTTTGAATTTGAATGAAGGAGATGTTGGTATTGTGGCGTAGAAAAGGAGAATTGGGGAGAAATGGAGGGAGAGGAGAGAGAGCATGGAGCGAATGCAAGGCTCTGCTCAGCATCTCTCCTTCTTTCCCTCCTTTTTTTTTTTTTTTTTCCTGTAACTTACCTTCTGCTTGCAGTTGCAGGGGATGGAAATGAGTTGTTGTTGCCGTTATCGCCGGAGATGGGCTTTTTTGAGTTTTTATGTTTTCTTTTTGTTGCTGACGTGTGCTTATTGGATGCATAGGTGGAGATTTTAGTGGTCATGGTCGCTTTATCCGATAGTTTTCTCTCTGGCCTCTTGTAATTTGTAAACCTCATTGACTTGGTGTAACGTGCAAATGGGTATCCCATTTTCGTATTATTCGGAAAAGTCCTAATCCGTAAAATACTGGGCGTAAAATTTATTTTAGATTTCGATTAATAAATGGATCCGGGTTCGTAATCTAATTTAGGTTCTAATTGATAAACAGGTCCGGATTCATATAGGTTTCCAACCCGTGGACTTGAGACCCGGCATATGAGCCTTTAATATTGCAAATTGTGTCTCAACATAAATATTTTTTGGATAATTTTATATATAATATTGGGGGTAGTAGATTTGATGCATGGTTATAAGCTGAATGATATGTTTATATTTTAAGAAAAATGAAAAATAAAGAGAAATTAGAATTGATTCCAATCCTCTAAGTGGACCCGGTTCTGGAATTTCCCATCGGAATCGGGTTTGGAACCAATAAAACAGGTTCCAAATTAAAACCGGAACTATTATTTAGAAACGGATTTGAATCCGGTTCCACTATGGTTTTGATCTAGACCCGTTCCATTTGCAACCCTAGTGATCCGATGATGAAAATCTGAATCCGACCTGTAGATTAAGGTGGTGTTTGTTTTTCATGTAAGGTAAAGTAATTTCTGTTGTTAGAAATTTTACTGTACCTATATACGGTTGGTAAGTGGAAAAGAAAAGTTTTAGTCGGCAAAAATTTCACAATTGCTCATTTGCTCTGTGAAAAAAATACTTTATCTCAACTTCCTTTACATTTGCTATTTATCTTGAAACGGCATAGGTCTACTGCTCTCATTAGAGGTCCCCTCACTTCACCCGATGTTTACTCCCCTCGCCAGAGGGCTAGCCCACTAAAGCTCAGATATTTCTTTTTTTTTTTTTTATGAAAAATTAATACAATGGGAAAAGAACTTTATGGAGAAGTGTCAAATTCATGTTTGATGCAAATTTTTTTTTTTTTTTCACCAGGATGAAAAGGGGTCCAAGAGGAGGGGGAAAGCATATTTCAACTGAAAAGATTTCCACCTCCTATTTTCTCAGACAGGCCATCTATTTCCCAAAGGCCCAAAAGAAAAGCCTGATATAGCCCATTTTTCTCTGTACAAAGGAAAAACCAGAGGAAATACAAGTCCAAACCAGAGAGATGAGCGGCAGCAGCAGCAGCAACATAAATTCCGTCTTCTACGCAGAAAACTACCATCCAATCCAAGCAGGAAGCATCGACGGAACAGACATCCTTCCTCACGACAACGCCGTCTACAGAGCTCTCCTCTGTTCTTCTGCTGGTCTATGTATGCCAACTTCCTGACCCAAAAACGAAAACAACCCATTTTCTCATCTTTTTTTGCTTTGTTCTTCATCAAATCTCACTCAAGATTCGATTTTTCAGATGACCCATTTGGGGATCCTAAAGTAATTGGAGACCCTTATTGTACTGTGTTCGTCGGGCATCTTTCTCATCTCACAAACGAAGAAACGCTTCGAAAGGTATTGCTTTTTTTTATTTTTCTACATACCATTCGCAGTTCTTCTTCTTCTCTCTCATTGATGGGTCTGAAGTTTTGTTTTCTTTCCTGTCTATAGGCTATGGGTAGATATGGGAGGGTGAAAAACTTGCGACTGGTGAGAGATATTGGTAGGTTTTCTTGCAGTTGTTGTCACTTTTTATACATATGTTCCAAGGTGTTTAGTGCTTTTCTGTTCATGTATGCAGTAGTTTGTTTGTTTTTAACAGCATGTATGTTAAAATTTAACTGCTGAATTTGGTGCTTACTAAATTGTGATTTTTTTTTTTTTTTGTATGCTATAAGACCCAATTGTTAGTTTTTTGTGAATTGATTTGAAGTGTTGATATGGTTGGATGCCATATTTAGGTACTTCTCACATTAATATGCATTTGGGCATTTTGATTGATCATTTTATTTCTGCCCCACTCTTATTTTTCTAGGCAATGAATGTACATGTTTGGAGAAAACTTGCAAATCTTGCTGTTATTCTGTAGGTTATTCTATGCAGTGGGTTCTGAAAAATTCATGTGGTTGTGAGACTAGGATAACTTTTCCATGTGCATGCATATTTTCTGCTGGGCGTGGACCATTTTGCTTCTGCAAGGTAGGTCCCCTAATTGCATAGCGAGAGAGCCACCCCTGCTTGTTAGTCATTAATGATGGAAACATTCATTTGATTTGTGACTTTCAATGAATGTGGTTAGGTGGACTTCTAAAAGAAAGAAGCACCATGATAATTTCTGTTTAGTATAACAAAGCAGGGATCTTGCGAAGGAAGTCTCATTTGAGTTTTTGCATGCACTAAGGGAATTAATGAAGCAGCAGATGTTCTAGCAAATGTGGGAGTCAATTCAGGTGGAGTTTATGTGTCGTTGAGCTAGGGATTTTGAAATTTGACCGAAGGGTCAGTCCTTGTATCAGTATGACAGTATATATCTCATATACTATTGATTTAATGTTTTTTTTTCATTGCTGTTATAGTAATGTTTCTGTTTCAATAAAAAAAACTTTTGGTGCCTATCCAAAAAAAATTATTTGATTTGTGGACTTGAAAACATTATTCTTATAGTACTGTTTCAGTTTTAATAAAATTTTATGTTGTCTATCTAAAAAAAAAAAGAAATTCATTTGATGTTTGGAGTTGGTAGCCTATTTGGAGTCAGATAGGAACATCAATATTTGCCCACAGAGTATTGTCGATTGTGGATTACCTTACCTGTTCTGTTTAAGTGTTTATGTTGAGACTCTGTGTTCCCATTTTAATGCTGATTCTACAGTACCTGTTCTGTTCAGTTCTTTAATCCTTTTTACCTATCCATTGATTCAGAATTCATAAAAAATTCTTCATTGCCTGTTTAGAAGCTTTCAGTTTCTTCTTCTAGAACTTCTGCATACTTTTTCAGATTTTCATCTTGATCTTGATCACCTCATCTGGACATCAATAATGTTGAACAATTCACCAGTTAAAAGCCCTTTTTTAATATAGGCACTTTTAAAGAAAAATACATATAATGTCAACAAAGAACGATCCCGGACAGGTGGCTTTGATACCAATTTGTAGGATCATGATATTTCATGTATTTTGAGAAAATCAATTTTCTATGGTATGTTAAAAAAAAACAAATTAGTGGAGTTTGGGTATGTGGGGATATATTGCAAAAGAGTCAAACAGAACCCCTACTCTTAATTCAAATGAGAAAGTCTAATAAAATAAATGTAATAACCTTTTCACCTAAAAAATGCACTTTGCTTTTCTCCATCCCACTTCACAACAAACTCTTGACCACTCTTGATCCCACTATTCAATCCACACATGCCACTCTTCTGGATACAATGACCTTCCATCTTCCAAAGAGATCAAATACATTCCAATGTGTCTGTTTAACTCCTAAACTAAAACTTCTTAGGCGAGACTTAGAATAAAATAGAGTTAATAAATATTTTAATGTAAAAGCAAGTGAGATCTTGCCATGATACTGTCAAAGCCTATTTTTATGATACAGTCGAATTCTATTTTGTTTCTTCCATTTTCGGTTCAATAAATTTTATTTACTGCTACAGATCAAAGGAAAAAAAAAATCCTTATAATGGTACTGTTGGTTGATTGTATTGACTTTGTGCATGTTATTGTACTGAATATCTTAAAGCATTTTTTCCTCTAATAACTGTAAATTCTCCTATTTTGAGAAATTCATTCCAATATTTTCTGACCATTGGCATTGCTTCCACTTTCAAATAAAGTAAAATGTTGTGCATTTTTCTGTCTAAACAAGATGAAGAACTTCAGTTACCAATTCTTGTTTTTGCTCTTCAATTGCTTAACTTCTGTGAAATGGTTTGCCATATTTATAATTAAAACTTATTTACTCAATTGTTTTACTGCTATTGCAGTAACTGGTGCATCACGTGGTTATGCTTTTGTTGAGTATGAGACTGAAAGAGAGATGCGTCATGCATATGAGGTGCGATTATCAAATTAATATTGATTTATTCACCAAATTTGTGTTCTAGAGTAGTTTTGACTGAATAAGGTGTGGCTCCATTTAACTTTTTATCTTTAACCTTGTTGTAGATCTGATTGCAATGTACTTTGTTCTTAATGAAATATTTTTGAGTGCTATGTACGAGAATCACCATATCTATATTGTTCTAGTAACTTTGGCATATTTAGAATGCTCAAGCTGTAGTTCATGTTTGGAGATGGAAGTTTGACAACACTTCGGAATTTCTTAGTGCATGGGGAAGAATTGTTGTGATGGAGCCTCCGTGAATTGAGAGGAAGATAAAGAACTCATCGACTGACCTTTCTCAAGAATTGCTTTTAGTCAATCAGTCTGTAGTAGCTAGATTGTGAAGTTTTCTTAATTTTCTCTATTGTTGTTAAAGGTAACTGGATTATGAGTGGGGAGGTAATTTTATTTTATGTTACTCAGCCAAGGCTTTATATGATTTAATGTTGATTTCCGTAAGATTCAGCAGGCTTCAGATTTTCACAGGTGTTACATGTTAAATAGGCCCAAGGCCCATTATTAGATCCAGTCCAGCATGACTGTCTCACGTGGTTGATTAGGTCAAAGATCACACAGTTGTACATATTTCTGTAATTACCTTGTTGTAATTAGATTAGTTTCCTAATTAGATTAGTTTCCTAACTTAGAGCCTTGTTTTTAGGCTTGTAATGCTCTATATATTGAGGCTGGTTCTCCAAAGAAAGAGAGGAATAATAATACAATTTCATAGCTTTATGCTATTTCAGAGTTCCATCCGTGAGTTATCTTGAGCTTGTCATGGTATCAGAGCACAAGAAAACCTTGTTTTTATCTTGCATAGTATCTAGGGAATAAGCTATCATACTTGATCATCACAGATCATCACAGATCATCTCAGATCAAGACGTGGCCCACTTCAGATCGTCATCAACCTCTCTGGAAATCCCTTCCATCCTGGTCGACTAGATTTATCCAACTTTTTGGTGATTTTTCCAAGATTTTATGATCATCCGAGCAACTCCAGCAACTCCAGCGACTTCCAGCGACTTCCAGCGACGTCAGTAGATCCATCCTTTGCGTGGCCCACCATAGATCATCAGATCAACTTCCAGAAACCATCCCACACTGGTCGACTGGTATTCCTAAGAATATTGGCGATTTTTTCAGGATTTTTCAGCACCTCCAGATTGGATTTTTTCTCATTCTCGAGATTTTTCAGTTTTCAATACTGTGTTCATCAAGACCGTCCAATCTCTTGGATTCTCAGCAGAATTGGATCATTCTTTCTCTAGTAGGAAGCAAATTACTGGACTTCTTCAGATCAGGGCTCTGATCATTGTCCAGATCTATCCGTGGGGCCCACATAGAAGATCAGCAGCCAAAATCAAGGTCGTCTGGGGTGTTTTTTTGCCCTTTTATGTTCTGTTTTGATTTTTTATCATCTCTGATTGATCGGATCTTGATTTCTTCACACAAGCACAGTTGTTATCACAAATTTAGCTTTCATCTCTTCACTGTTATTGGATTTTCTTTGCAATCAAGTTTGAAGATGGAAAAATCTGAGGTTACCTTGATCCGATTCACGGGAAAAAATTATCCCGCCTGGTCGTTTCAGTTCCAGATTTACCTTGAGGCTAAGGAATTATGGGGTTATATTTCTGGATCTGACCCAAAACCCAAGGAAGATGAGAAGAAGATATCCGCCTGGCTTACTAAAGATGCCAAAATCAAATCCTGGATTCTGGGATCTGTCGAGCCTCATTTGATAATGAATCTCAAGCCGTACTCGACCTCTAAAGCCATGTGGGAGTATTTGAAGAAAGTATATCATCAAGATAACTCTGCACGTCAATTTCATATTGAATGTGCAATTGCTGAGTATGCACAAGGGACCTTGTCGGTACAAGACTACTATTCCGGATTCCTTACACTGTGGTCGGAATACGATAGTATTAAGTATGCGGATGTGGCTGACAATGTGTTGACGGTGATTCAAGATCTTCAGGCCTCTAGTCACAGGGATCAGTTTTTGATGAAACTGCGCAATGAATATGAAAGTGTCCGATCTGCTCTGATGAATCGGATGCCATTACCTTCCTTAGATGTATGCTTGAATGAGCTCCTACGCGAAGAACAGCGCCTTGCGACCTCCGCTCATATAGCCCAACAAAAGACGGAAACCTATTCAGTCGCGTTCTCGGCTAATAAGGCTTCTCAGCCTCCGCCTCGAGACTTGAGCAAAACACAGTGTTACAGTTGTCAAAAATTTGGGCACATTGCAACTCAATGCAAACAGAAGGTCTGCAGTTACTGTAAGAAGTCGGGACATATCATCTCTGAATGTCGCCGCCGCCCACAACGTCCACAGTCTCAAACTCCACAATATCAGCCTCCGCTTGCGTATGTTGCTTCTTCGGATCTACCTGCTCCTACATCTGCACCCTCACAGCCTGGGCCCTCATCCTCTCTCACTCCTGAATTGGTTCAACAGATGATTGTCAATGCCCTTTCTGCTTTTGGTCTCTCAGGTATATCCCCTCCATCTTCTACTTGGTTTCTTGATTCCGGGGCGTCTAATCATATGACATTTTCCAGTGCACCACTCTCCAATGTGCAAAGCTACAATGGCCCTCTTCAAATACAAACTGCTAACGGGGGCCATATCCCCATTACTGCTGTCGGTGACATCCCTGGTCCCATTCCATTGAAAAATGTTTATCTGTGTCCCAATTTAACTTCCAACCTTTTGTCAGTCGGGCAGCTTGTTGAAAATCAATGTAACATCTCTTTTTCTTCTTCTGGTTGTGTTGTGCAGGACCAGATGTCCGGGAAGGAGATCGCGAGGGGGCCTAAGTGTGGACGCTTGTTTCCGCTGGATTTTTCTAAAATTTCTAGGAATCAATTTGACAATAATGTGTTTTGTTTTTCTCTTCGAGATAATTGCCGATTGTGGCATAATCGACTCGGACATCCTAATTCCAAGGCTTTGTCCCTTATGTTAAATTCTGGTTTATTAAATACATCTATCGGTTTATCTTCTTGTGTGCCTTTTGATTGTGCTACTTGTAAATTAGGAAAGAGCAAGACTCTTCCGTTTCCTCATTCCACTTCACTCACCACTCAGGCTTTTGATTTAGTTCATAGTGATGTATGGGGAATTGCTCCAGCTCTTTCCCACGCTCACTATAAATATTTTGTGACTTTTATTGATGATTTCAGTCGGTTCACATGGGTCTACTTTCTGCATTCAAAATCTGATGTTTTTAATGTTTTTAAAATTTTTTTAGCTTATGTTGAGAATCAATTTTCCACCTGCATTAAAATCTTGCGGTCTGACTCAGGAGGGGAATATGTGTCCTCAGATTTTCAACGGTTTTTACAACACAAAGGCATTATTTCTCAAAAAACTTGTCCTTATACTCCACAGCAGAATGGAATTGCTGAAAGGAAAAATAGACATCTCCTTGATGTCACTCGTTCCCTTCTTCTTGAATCATCGGTTCCTACCCGATTTTGGGTTGAGGCATTGGCTACAGCAGCTCATCTTATCAATCGCATGCCATCAACCTCCATTGAGAATCAAAGCCCATATTACCGATTGTACAAGACCTCTCCATCCTACGATGATCTTCATGTTTTTGGCTCCACTTGCTTTGTGCACTTGCCTCCTTCTGAGCGAACAAAACTAACCGCACAATCAGCTCAGTGTGTGTTTTTAGGTTATGCACCCTTCCAGAAAGGGTTCCTTTGTTATGATCCTCGCATTCGTCGTTTCCGTACCTCTCGGAATGTTGTTTTTTTTGAACACCAGTATTTTTTTCAAAAACATCTTGATCCCCCTGACCCCTCCTCTTTGGTGTCTTTACCTGGTTTTTCTGACGACACGTCAGTTGTTCGGTTTAATCCTAATTTTGTGTATCACAGACGGAACAGAGAAGCGCATCCCAGGGATCCCCCTTCTGATCTTCCCCCGGCATCCAGTCTACCTCCGGCACTTGGTCCATCTGGACAACCTTCTCTACGTCGCTCCACTCGCATTTCGGTACCACCCGACCGCTATGGTTTCTCCCATACTTCCTTAATGGCCACTTTGTCTTCTTCTTCCATTCCCCAATCCTATTCTCAGGCTGTGCAGGATACATGTTGGAACAAGGCTATACAAGATGAATTGGCTGCTTTAGAGAAAAATCATACGTGGGATATTGTCCCCTCTCCTGTGGGTGTCAAACCTATTGGCTGCAAGTGGATCTTTTCTCTCAAGTTAAAATCAGATGGCACTCTCGATCGATATAAGGCGCGCCTTGTTGCTCTCGGAAATCGGCAAGAATATGGCATTGATTACGATGAAACCTTTGCTCCCGTAGCCAAGATGACCACCGTACGCATCATCCTTGCTGTTGCTGCCGCTCAATCCTGGCCTCTCTATCAAATGGATGTCAAAAATGCGTTTCTTCATGGTGATCTCAAAGAAGATGTTTATATGCGTCTGCCTCCGGGGTCCTCCTCTGGGAAGGGTATGGTTGCTAAGCTCCGTCGCTCTCTCTATGGTCTGAAGCAAGCTCCTCGCGCATGGTTTGAGAAATTTCAAGATACCCTTCTTCATTTGGATTTTCATCCTAGCCAGTATGATCCTTCCATGTTCTTACATCATGCTCCATCCGTGTGCTACTAGTCTACGTGGATGACATTGTCATTACTGGTCCAAATGCACAAATGATTCAGGCCCTCCAAGCTTCTCTTCATCAGACATTTCAAATGAAGGATCTAGGCCCCTTACACTATTTCCTTGGTCTTGAAGTTCATCAATCGACTAAAGGTATAGTACTCAATCAGCACAAATATACGGTTGACCTCATTGACTTGGCTGGCCTTACTGCTTCAGCTCCCGTCGATACGCCGGTCGAATTGAATGTCAAACTCAGTAAAGAGGAGGGTGACCTTCTTCCTGATCCGACCCCATATCGCCAGTTGGTTGGTAGCTTGATCTACCTCACCATCACTCGTCCTGATATCTCCTATGCGGTCAACCTCATGAGTCAGTTCATGACTGCTCCTCGTCACCTTCATCTGGCAGCTGTTCGCCGCATCATTCGGTACCTTATTCGCACACCGACTCGCGGGTTGTTTTTTCCATCCAACAATCCTCTCTCTCTCCGAGCCTATTCCGATGCTGACTGGGCTGGTTGTCCGGATACTCGCAGATCGACGACAGGATGGTGCATGTTTTTGGGTGATAGTCTGATTTCCTGGAAATGCAAGAAACATGACAAAGTTTCCAAATCTTCTACCGAGGCTGAGTACCGGGCTATGTCTGCTGCGTGCTCCGAAATTCTTTGGCTCCGTGGTCTGCTCTCAGATATTGGATTTCCCGCAGACGGAGCTACCCCCCTATATGCTGATAATACAAGTGCTATTCGGATTACTGAGAATCCGATTTTTCATGAACGCACTAAACACATCGAGGTTGATTGTCACTTCATACGTGATGAGTTTAAACGTAATGTCATCAGCCTTCCGCATGTCTCTACTGAACTTCAAATTGCTGATATTCTCACCAAAGGTCTTCCACGCCCACGACATCAATTCTTGGTTGGCAAATTAATGCTTGTTGATTCTCCCGCATCAATTTGAGGGGGGGTGTTAAATAGGCCCAAGGCCCATTATTAGATCCAGTCCAGCATGACTGTCTCACGTGGTTGATTAGGTCAAAGATCACACAGTTGTACATATTTCTGTAATTACCTTGTTGTAATTAGATTAGTTTCCTAATTAGATTAGTTTCCTAACTTAGAGCCTTGTTTTTAGGCTTGTAATGCTCTATATATTGAGGCTGGTTCTCCAAAGAAAGAGAGGAATAATAATACAATTTCATAGCTTTATGCTATTTCAGAGTTCCATCCGTGAGTTATCTTGAGCTTGTCATTACAGAGTCTGGGCTGGATTGCAAAAGCCCCAGAAAATCAGAATACTGGTCCAGAAACTCAGAATGTGTTATATTGAGTGAGTCCTGGGTATCAAATGGTAGCCCAGTTAACTTTCTTTGACACGGGCTCTAGGTGCCTGTACTGAGAAAATCTCAGAGCTTGAACACATTATTCGAATGCAAATGTGAGGATTCATGACCTGTGAATTGGCTGGCCAAAGCTCTCAGAATTAAGGACTCATCATTAAACTTGAGTACTTGACACAATCTACAGCAGTACAGATCCCAATCTCAATCAAGTTTTGATAAAAAAACTGTATAGGAACTAATTTCTGTAAATCCAAGACACAGGTAAACCTTTGTCATACAAACCAGGGGGGTTTAACGTCAGTGTTTACAAACTAGCAAAGATAAGTTCCTTGTGTTTGACTGTCTTATAGAACAAATAATCTTCTGATCCTAAAACTAGATCTCATCTCTACATCTTCTAATATTTGCTAACTTGTTAAATCTAGACCTTAAGATTGCCCTTCTTATATCTGGTGATTGAAGCGATCTTTTGAGGAAGTCCAATTTTTGTTCACAGATACTTTTAATTATTTTTTCTTTTCTGAAACTTAATATGTTAAATCAATATATTGACAGTCATCGTCCATGGAAACTTTATTATATTGACAAGAGCCTTAGCACAGTTGGAAGGTGCTCATCGTTGCAAGAACGAGGTTGCAGGTCCAAGTTATGTTATCTATAAAAAATAAACAAAAAGAGCAAAGAAAAAAAGAAACTAATTAAATTAGTTTGCTTGTGTCAACTTGCAGCTGTTTGTTATGCTAATTCCAATTTTTGGTGCAAATCTTTGTACTTCTAAAAATTAACTCCATAAACAAAGATCAAATTGGAAAAAAATCTTTCAACCCAGGTTTTAAAAATTGGCCGATTCTGAGTTGACTTGGACTCGGCCTTCACCGTGCTGGGTTGGGTAGGACTAATCTGAGTCCCCATCCCAACTTCATTATTATTATTATTATTATTATTCTCAACAAACCCTCTCTCAAACCCTAACCCAACAAAACTCAATGAACCTTCTCTCTCTACTCTCTAAAATAAACAGTTCAATACATGCAACTTGGCCGAGTCAACTCGGAATTGGACTTGGATAGGCCTGGCCGAGTATGCCTTTTTAAACCCTGTATCAACCTATGATCATGCTTTATGCTCACAAATGAATTGTGGTAAACTTTTGAAATAATTTTGAGAGAATTAGCAACTTGAAAAGTAATGGTGTTTTGAGGTTGCATTGGTGTGTAGATCAGAGAACATGCAAAAGGTTCAGTAAGAACAGTTAATATTGTTTTCTAAATGTAGGCCCAGAGCAATGACTTCTAGCCTGATTTTGAGTATGAGTTTGCATGTACATTCATAGCTGTAAATGCAATGTTCTTTGGATTTATATTCCACTCATGTGCAGGACGCTCATCATTCCATGATTGATGATAGTGAAATAATCGTGGATTATAATAGACAACAGCTGATGCCAGGATGGATCCCACGAAGATTAGGTATATTGCAATGTTCCTCCTCCCCCAAGTTGGTCGTGTCAACTGAGATCTTTTGACTGTTCTTTAACAGGTGGGGGCCTTGGTGGTAAGAAGGAATCAGGTCAGCTTCGCTTTGGAGGACGAGAAAGGCCATTTCGAGCTCCCCTGTATGAACACTCATCCTTCGTAAAACAGTATCTAACACTCTGCAATCTGCATAACTAATTCTGACCAATTTAATCTGCACCATATATTTTGAGATAATGAGAGAGTCACCACAAGTCAAATGATCAATGTTGGAATCTGCAAGTAATATTTATGCATGTTTAATTCTGTAAAATATCTGATTACTGGTTCAGTAGTTCCTCAAAAATTGTACTGTCAGGACTCATGGTAGCTTTCACGTACTGTCATTTGTCATGTACACTTGTGTATATTCAAGCATACTAAATGATAGATTTGAATACCCAAAACATGAACAGGTAGGGCCTATACTTGTTCTGGTTTGGACTTTGCTTGTTGCCTATTATCCGCACTTTTGAGGTTGTAGATAAGAAATGACTTTATGTTCTTAGCGTGGGGGAGATAATGAGAAAATATTGTTAGGACTTAGGAACAAGAAAATTACATAATAACAAACGGTCTACAAACTATACAAGATATCAATGCTAATGTGAACATGCCAGTTCAGTTTTATTATTATTATTTTCTTTTGGTAAAGAGTTAAGTTTTATTAATGCCCACCTTGGCTACAACATTTAGTGGAGGGTGCAAATCAAATGGTTTGGGCGATTTTTGGAGGCCGCACTTTTTCACTTTTTCCTTTTTCCTTTTCTTTTTATTTACATTAAAATAAAAATAAATTTGTATCACTGATAAAATTACAATAAGAGAAATCATAAGGTAATGCAGACCCCATTATGTAGGCACTATGCATGACAAAAATGGCCTATTTTTTGTTATGTTGGGTCACTATGCAAGTAATTGTACTTCTCAGAATTGATAAAGAAAATCTTTAGTTTTCATAGAAGCATTGACAAGATTAATATCTTATTTGTGCAACCAGGCGTCCAATTCCTTGGGGTGATTTGAAAAGGCTTGGCATCCCACCACCTCCAGAAGGAAGATATATGACGCGTTTTCAGGTATTTCTTTGTAAAATTTTCAATACAAAATTTTCTTTTCGCCGTTGAGTTATAATTGGACTTGGTCATGGCTCAGTTTGCTGTCAATAGTCTGCTTATCGGGAATACCATGTGGTTGTGTTGATATCTGATGGTTTCTTCTTCCAAGTTTGTAGGAGTCATTTACCTTGAAATGAATTAATTGGGACTGGATCAGACAGGTATCGTCAGATTTTAGCATGGTTTATTGCTCTATGCTTCTCAATAGAGTCTGATTGGGAGAGAAACATCCCGAGGAGTGAGGGTATGCATGTGACATTGCCTATGATGCCTAGATACAGAAAGAACATGCTGTGGACATGGCCTGGGTGTGGATTTTACACACAAAATTGAAGTATCGAATATGATACGAAATGGATACTTCGCCTGATTTTAAGCATCTGGGCATAATAAGTTCATGGTTCAATCCAGAATTTTCATATGATGACTGCGATGTTTGTGCAAAACCTTCATATAATTGCTAACTGAGGTAGCCCATATAGACGATGATTGACTGGATTACTTTTAGTGATGCGAAGGACTATTGAAATTGACTGGATTACTTGTAGTGATATGAAGGACTATTGAAATAGTTGACACTTAACCCATTTAGTTCATCTTCCTAATTGGCATTTTTTTTAACCTGTTGCACTAGATATAGCAAATATAGTGAGAGTAATCACTTGCTCACCTCTCTTTTTTCGGGTACAGGTCCCATCTCCTCCAAGACGACCAAGAAGCCCAGGGGATCGGGAAGAACATTCTCACAAACGCCACCAAAGACATCATAGCAGACATTCTCATCGGCATGACAGGAGGCGATCTTCAAGTAGAGACCATTCTTCTGGCTAAATGATGAGGACCAAATGCCATTTGTTAACCATATGGGGCTATCAATATAGCAGGTTACTCTTGGCATTTCAGGAGGGGCTTGTCAGGCGAAGAAGTTTCTCTGGCTTCATTATAGTGATTAAATTTTGCACCTCTCTTTCCCATCTGGGGCATCAATGGAGCAGGCACAATTGCCAGGTTATGTTGACATTAAGCTTGTTTGGATCCAAAGATCTGGTTGGGTATTTTAAATCAAATATACCTGGATAATCTTAGAATCATAGTAATGATATATTCTGTTTGGATAGTATTTCTGTTTGATAGATTCTAGAATTCTTGATTCCTGATATATATATATATATATTTTGATATATTATAGAATTCTTGATTCCTTTTATATATATATATATATATAAATATATTGGGGCATTTTCCCTCAGGTCCCTCAACATTGCATTTTATTGCAAGAGGTTTACGCTTTTTTTTTTTTTTCCCCCGTAGAGTCAAAGTTTCAAGTTTTAAATAGTTAAAAATTCGAAATTCTAAAATGCTCCTCGTCGATATACTCTCCGAGTTATTCAAAAACGCTGAAAATCAGGCTATAAATCTCGTTATAGAAAGTCGAGTTTGTGACAAAAAGTCAGATAAATTCACTTTAAACTAGGATAAATTCATACCAAACTCAAATAAATTCAGAAAAAGGGGCAGTACTACCCCCCTCTCTTGGCGCACAAATGGAAAAAAATAGTCAACCTCTTTAACGTGTTCTTTGCTTGCCGCCTCTTTTGCAGTAAACGAAGGAGAGAATTTTTTTTTTCTTCCACTTCTTTCTGCGCATGAAAAGCACTAGAAACCTCATGATACTGAATCCAATCCAGGTTTTCAAAAATGTAATGTTGTATTTCCACCGCAACTATCCTGTCGTCATCCTCATGCCATAAGTGAACAGAACCTTCTTTGTTGATGAACGGATTTTCAAGATCCATAGGGGAAAAACCACAACGTGAATGTCATGATGGATGCTCTCAAACTCACCTTGTTGCATTGTGTATGTCTGAGAATGTAAGAAGAATTGAGAAGACTTGATCACTTCAATTGCCTTCGGTGCTCTCATATGTCTAAACTTTAAGGATTATTCATATGGTTGGCAAGGTCATCTTCTCCCCTCTTTGGCTTCTGCAAAATGCCCTCAATAGTCTCTGCAACATCGTTCCCTCCCATCGTTCCTTGATCTAAAACTATGAAATAAAATCTGTTAGACTGTTATAAAATATCATGTCAAGGATCTTAAAAACTAAAGATTAAATTCGTGACATAACTTCAAACGGTTACAAGGGCAAATTAGTCATGCAAATGTATGATCTGACATACTTAGGGATCTCTGCTTGAAATAAGTATAGGCACATGGACTAAGAGGCTTTAATCGAAAATCCTATGAATTAGAGGCCTTAAACGATAATATTAAAGATCCTCTGGCTAATTCCCCCCCTTTTTTTTTGGAATGCTAGATTTCTATCTAATTATTAATACATGTATTGCTCATTAAAAATATAAAATTGTTATCACATTCAATGTGTGGCCCCCACTCTAACTTCATATGTGTTTTTTGTGGTTGGGTGGTTGGTTTCACTTGGAAGTTCTGTTGATGCACCTTTCCTCTTGGGTGATCTCTCTGATTCTAGAGATGTTATAACCCCTAAGAATACAGGAACCAGTTATTTTCTGGAGATAAATTTCTCATTTTTGGTTTGGATTGGACATTGCCTGTAAGATCCTGAGAAATAGATATCTTTTGTTTGTATACCACTTCTAGAACTCGAGCAAAATAGGCAATGCTTGCACATTAAGCATCACTTATGTACAATCCCTAGATAGGGAGCAATCGCATCTGTTCCTTACACAGCCCATTTACTGGCTAGCCTACGAAAAAGGATGCCCCTTAAAACACATATTTAGGTAAGCTGTAGGACACGTTTGTGTACACACCCTTTTCGCGAAAAGGAAAAATTATCACGTCAGTAAATTCCATAGAAATAGAATCCTCAAGAAAGGATTTCCGTGGAATTTAGAAATTCATGTTTGGTGCGAATTATTTTTCCTCGTTTAATTGGTGTTAATGTTATTTGGTACGGCTGTGAATTCCTTATAGAAAATCAAATTTTCTTGTTTGGTGAAATAATTTTTTGAAGAAAAATAACATAATATATATATTATTTATTCAATATCAAATAATAATTTACTTTAAAGAAAGAAAAAAAAAAAGAATTGTAAGGTTTTGAGTTGAAATGGAAACGAGTGAGGAAAAAAAGGATTAATTTTTCGAGGAAATCTATTTCCCATACTCCCCCATAGAAAACACATTTCCAGCATTAACAAGGAAAATGTTGACAGGACAGGAAAGCTTTTCTGTGGAATTGTTCCACACCAAACGCCTGAAAAATGAATTTTCTACGGAAAAGTGCTACACAAACATGCTTAGATTGATAGCCATTTGGTGAAGGCCATTAACAGGGATGTCGGAATAGAAACACCCCTTTAATATACTGACCATACATCTAAAGTGCACAGATTGAATAGGCAGCAACAAGCCCCCTTGTATTACTACAAAAATGAGAAGAAAGAGCAACAGGAGAGCATCAAACTGATCATATGAAGCTGGGGTGAATCAAAATAAGAAATCATGTTGATAAAAAATATTTCTCTTCTGCATATAATTCCCAGTTTGAGAAATTAGATACATGAAATGTTGCCTTGTAAGTACTAATTTCTCCCAAAATATAACAAGAATGCTAAATAAAACATCTACACAGGGAAGCAATCTCTCAGTCGTTGAAAATGTGACAGAAGAATGCAACAAGAACATGGCTTGGAAGAACAAAATATCATTCATGTAATTAGAATGGCAACAAGACTACAGTTTCCGCAGACAAATGACTCAAAGGCAAACCCTTTCTTTTTCCCCCATCAGTATCTGCATCATCATTTCTATTTTTTTTTCTAAGAAAAAAATTGGCCAACCAGTAGTGGATGAAAATTGAAACATCTGCACCCCCACCAAAGACTGCATTAACATGTAACATCCTCATGTAATAAACCATAATCCTCCCTTGTCCTTTTCTCTATTGTGAATCCTCTTGCAACTATGCCCTTCTTATGTTCTTTTCCCCGCCTGCAATAGTGATTGTAAAAATCAACTTACTACCAATTATTTGGTAGATGCTTTTATAGAAAATAGGAAAAACATAGAACTGACACGAATTTGTAGACATGGAAGTGAAATCATCATCAAAGTCTAATCCCATCTATTTGGGGCCAGCTTTGTGAATTCGACTTTTTTACTCAAAACTTATTTGCAGCCATTTTTCAGTAACTCAGTAACTATAAATGTAAAACAGTAAAACATAGAATTACATTCATGAGAAACATTTTTTTTTTTTTACCTGGGTAAGGTCACTTTTCTCCTGAGGAATGGGATTTTCACCACCAGATTTCACCCAGCTCAGCTCAGTTTGATAAGAGGGATTCCTCATTTGAAGACTTGAGGATGAATTTCATTTTTCAACTCTGGCCAGATGAACTTTGAAATTGAATCCATAAGCCTAAAACAAATCAACTGATATTCTCTTTCTTAAGAAGAACATTTTCAATGGCTGCAACCTTGTGCCTCCCTTCTTTTGCTCTGAATTTGGTGCACATATTCTGCGATTATGACATGAAATTTTGGAGCAGGCTTGCTGGCCGATGAAGTAAACCCAGCCTTCTTCAATGCCTGTGACACATGTTTCTCCCCCTTTTGGAAATGGGCAGTACAAAGAGAAGGAACAGCAGCTCGCAGTACAGGCTTCCCACAGATAACTGGACCGGTTTGATCACTGAAACAT
This sequence comes from Cinnamomum chago, assembly GCA_038049695.1. Lineage (NCBI taxonomy): Eukaryota > Viridiplantae > Streptophyta > Magnoliopsida > Laurales > Lauraceae > Cinnamomum > Cinnamomum chago. The sequence continues at coordinate 17,979,881 of CP142462.1, read as the reverse complement.
TGATGTAACCATTCAATCAATAGAAGGCTATGCTGTTTGAATTTATGAAGAGAAAATTAGGACTGTTACCACCTGTAAGAATGCCTTCGATCAATTGATTATCAACTATTGCAATGCGGTCAAGACCAATAGAAAAAAGAAGGTGCCACTGATACCATCAGTCATGCAAGCCAATCATAATTCATAGCATGGTTGGGATCTTTGAAGGGTGGAACCTACATGTATATATTTGATTTTACCTTACTCTAGTCGGTCCCTCTGTCTAATTACTATCATCATTTCATCAAACACATGTGAGAGATTAGCTCCATAAGGGCCAACTATCCTAAGCTCAAGCTTAGGATAAGATAAGCTCAAGTGTATGGTGGGGCTCACCTTGGCCCACATGAGGATGGGGATGGGGGAATTTCAAGGACTCCCTGCGATCCTCCTCTCTACAAAAAAAAATCAACCCCAACCATGATTTCTATCATTTCTATATGGGCTCAAAAATTTAATGGCCAACAGTCCATTCGGATAGATAAATAGTCGATCCAACGGTCCAATAAATTCAGATCCAACCAAAAGTTGGTGGACATGTGCAATTTTGGGGGTGGGGTGGGGTGGGGGGGGTGGGTGGGTGGGTTGGGTTGGGTTGGGTTTGGGCCACATAAGCTTCAGTTTAAGAAATTTTATCCTAACCTCAAGCTTAGGAGAGCCTTGCTCTTACGTAAAACTAGAAAAACTGTCTACTCGAACAATTGCAACATAGGGTTTTCGCTTGATTTCCTCGCATGGTGACCAAAGTAGAGATATTTCTCCGGCAAATCTTTATATCACAAAAATGGAGCAGCATAGATAAATCTGACTTTGGTTGCTAGGGGCTGGCTAAGGTGACCCTGTGGGAAAAACCCCTTTTAACATCAGTACTAGAAGCACAGGTAGATGAAAAAAAAAAAACCAACAAACTAAGATAAAATCTATGGAATATCCCCAATCTCACAGACCTAGAATATCCCACAAATTTAGGGCTAAAATCGTAACTTTCACAGCATCCTTTCGTGTACAAGAGAATTATATAATTTTACCCGTAAGAAATTGTGACGTATATGGGCAATACAGTCAATATCCCTAAAAATAAAATAGAGCATGAAAAGAACAATGATTCCAATTTGATAAAATCCAATCAAACAAACCAAGAAACAGAGTAAAAGAAAAAACACAACCAAACCACATAGAGAGAGAACTAAACCACATATTTCCTACAATTGTAGCATACAATGGCAAACAGATCAGTCTATAAACACAGAAAACAAAAGGAAAAAGGAATGATATAACAATCAAAGAACCCTAACAACTCAGACAAAAATCAACATGACAACAACAACAATTCTAATCCACAATTACATAACCAAAATACCATTCAAACCCATTAAAAGCACCAAATCAAACAACCCCAGAAAAAAAAATGCAACAAAAACCCAAACCAGGAAAACCAGAGAAAGATCTTCAAACCTCTTCAAAACATAGCTACAGGCCTTATACAGCTTCTGCTTGCTATCACAGAGAATATGAGAATGGCAGTAACTCGTCAATGCCATCGCCTTCGATTCGCACCCAGAAAACGAACATATTCTCAAACTAGTTCCATCACAACCACTTTCTCCAAACCCCAACTCCCTGCTTCTTTCTCCTCCAACTTCCTCTCCTTCTTCTTCTCCTTCTTCTTGGAAAGGGCTTTTCCCATACTTCCAGTAATACTCTTGGTGTTTGACTCGGACTTCCTCCATGAGGGCCCAGTACTGGGTCCTGTAGTACTTGGCGAGTTGCTTGACTCGGCGGGAGCGGCGTCGGAGGACTTCTTCCCGAGTCAGGAACTCAGAGCGGTGGAGGATCGTGTCTTCTTGGGAGCCGTTGATGGAAAGAGGGGTTTGGGGGAGGTGGGGTTTTAGGTGAGGTGGGTTTGTTTCTTCTGTGTCGCTGGTGGTGGTGGTGGGGGAGATGGAGGTGGGGTTTTGATTTTGAGGGGTTTTGGGAGGTTTTGAGGGGTTTTGCTGGTTCTTGTTGGGGTTTGCCATGGGTGGCGACTGGTGGTGGTGATGGGTTGCAGCGCCTCCAAAAAGCCAGAGAGAGTGTGGGTAGAGATGCTAGATAGTTTTTTTCCCACACAAGTCTTGTGCATTTTCAGATAATATGGGCTCTAGTCTTACTAAAGTCTCCCTTCGCCCTTTTTTTTTTTTTTGAGACCTTTTTGCATGCACCCCTAAGATTTCTATGATTTATAAATAGGCTTTTATAGTTTTAGTATATGCAAATAGGCCCCTTTTATTACATTTTAATATCCTTCGTGTCTTCAAAATCAGTGTCCCTCTGACTACCAAAAATCTTTAGAGTGAAATGACATTTTTACATATCTTTTTATCCCTATTCGGATAAATTCAAAAGCTTGAACTTATTTTTTTTAAAGCTTGTAACATTAATAATTATATTTAGTAAAAGAGAATAACTATATATAAATTTGTTTTTATCAATACAGGGCATATTTTACTAAATCCAAATTCATTATAATGACAATCAAGGCTTATTTTTATAATTGGTTATAATCGACCATTCGTTAGATTGATAAAAGTTTCAAAATACATAATTAGACTTCATTTGTATTAAAGAGTTATTGAGAGAGACCTTGGGACTTGAGATAAAATAATGGTATTTTTGTAAATAATATACTCATTTTTGTTTAATGAATATAAGAGCAAAACTGTATTTTTAATAAGAGTTCAACACAAATTTGATGGTGGGTTTCCCATTTTTATTAGGAACGCTGATTTTAGAGACACGAAAGATATTAAAATGAAAATGTATGGGCTTATTTACAAATACTAAACCACATAGGACTATTTACAAATCATAGAAACTTTATGAGCTCTATATAGAAACCCAAAAAAAGTTATCTCCCTTCGCTGGCAGTCGAGCACAAGTATAACTTCCTTTGGATTTGGAAGTTAGTGTTTTTTTAGTAATCTAGATTTGGAAAAAAAGGCTGTCCTCTTGACTTGGATATGCAAGGACTTGAGTCTCATTCAGAATCAAGCCTATATGTGGAACCTATTTTGAAACAAAGAGATTTAGATTGAGATTTGGATCCATATATATGATTCAGGACATTGGGTTTGAAATTGGGTACTTGTATATTCTCGACTCGAGGATCCAGGCCCACGACAATATTTAAATTCAAATATTACCAATGCATCCTCAATCTTATTTTGAATTTGGAATCAAAATCATTTTTCTTTTCTTTTTTTTTCTTTTTATGTTCATGCCAGATCCAGATACAACTTCTAGGTTTCATTTCAAAGTTGGACCAGTAATTGGTTCGGAGTCTATAAAGATGGATTCAGCATCTGCCATGGTTCTGCCCCGAATCAAACTGCTTGAATCTCCATATTTAGATAGATAATTTTTTCTTTTGCCATTTGTTTGGGCCTTTGCGTAGGAATTGAATATATAGATAATCATAATTAAATGAATTCCAACAAAAAATATTAGAGGTGAGGTGAAGGACTAAGGTGGTGATGTAGAGGGCAACCATTACTTTCTTTCGATGAAAATGACTATAGGGTGATGGCTTGGTTTTCATTTTCTATTTATCCTTGATTCACTATATATTAAAGAGGAGTTAATTTAATGATCATTTAAAATTTTTTACTTATGTTTACTTATTCATTTCACAAAAACCCATGAAAAAAGGCCCTTCCTATAATTGAATTCATATGAATTTTAAGACTTGTATTTCTAAATATGATTCAGATTGAAGAAAAAAGATGAATATCCAAAATGACAGCCTCATCTGATGGAAAATGAACCAGGGGAGATGGAAATCAATACATGCATCATCCTACATTGATCATGAATTCCAATGTAACATTCCATGCAAACAAAGGGGCCCATATGAAATTATTCTAAGAAAAACATATGATTTTTCACTGTGCTGTCATTTACAACCTCATCTTAGAATCATCTAAGATAAATTGATCAAGAATACAAATGTCCCCTCATTATGCTATCTTTTTCACTTAAATGAGGAATTTGCTGACCATCCGTTACAAAAGACATTTGGAAGATGTTTTCTCAGGCTATCAAAAACTCAAACCAATCCCAATTCCTATCCTTCTCTCAGTAGTAGTGGTCAAGGTTATCCCCTTGCTCAGTAAAAATTGGAGTATGTGTGAGCTGGGATATCTGGAAAATGAGAAATGAGCATCTCTTTAATCACTCCCCAATAAACCTTCCCTCCAGTCAAAACAAATCCCTATTTGCATTGTATGAGTGGAATATGTCTACTTTCATCTCTATGACAATCTCTTCCATAGATGTTCCCCTAGATATTTGGAATCCTCCCCTTGGAAATCATGTGAAGCTTTACTTTGATGGTGCTTTCAAGTTTCAACCCCTTCACGCAAACTGCAGGGATTGAAGGTAGTTCAATAGGCACACTTGTCATGGCTTTTACTGGAAAGGTAGAAGTAGCTAATCCTATTGAGGCATAATTGCATGCTCTATTAAAAGGGGTTGCGATTTGCAGCAGTCTTAATCTTCACCATGTGATAATTGACAGCCCGGGCTAAGCACGGGCCTGCGTTGCTAGTTATATATATTAAAGCAAAGGAGGAGGTGGGCTGTGAGGGGGCCACCTTACCCCTGAAAGTTCTCCTCTTAGATAAATACAAAAGAAAAAAAAAAGAGATGGTTTGACTTTGACGAACGATGAGCTGGTTCAGCTTTGACAAACGATGAGATGGAGGGTCGGATTTCCATCTCACACATGGCCCTCTCCATTTTGGATACTCTCAAACCAATTGTTTTAAACAGAAATCGTTTTAAACAGAAACAAAACATTCAAACTGTTTTTTGAAATTTGAATACTTGAATGCCTTCTATCCACTTCAATGCCTTCTGTAAATGAAACTTCATCCTTTACAGGTTTCTCAACCCTAGAATCATCGTCATCTTCTTCGTCCTTCACCAATCATACGATCTTGTTGAGTTCATGAAATTGCACAATTACGCATCATATTAAGATGAATTAGAGATTTAATTGGGTGAATTGCATCATTCTTCATCTAATTTCATCAATTCATGCATTTTCACCTAGGAATCTAATTTTTCATACTTTCATACATTTTCTGCATTAACTTAGACTGTTTTGCAAATTTTCTCCGAAGAGTCCCAATTGGAGTAGAACTCTGTCCGGATGGGTCCCGCTTCAATATGGGCTCTTCACTATTTAATGTGTTAAATTAGAATGTGCAGAAAATGAGAATTGCAGACCTCTGTCACGGAGCCCACTTTCAAGCACATTGTCATCCTGGGCCCTGCATTGCTGAATTGAAGTAAATTGAAGAATTCACCATATGGGTCCACACACAAGCCATATGCAAATAAATCAAAGGAGGGGTCCACTCATCATATCACTTGAAGAATCCTAACTACAGTAGAAGACTCCTCATAGGGCCCACTACTCAAACAGATGAAATGTCTCACATGGCAGGGTCCACAGTGGTTGCAAATTTGAAATTATTAATGGATAATTCAAAGAGTATCATTCTGATTAGAACAAAAGAAGAAGAGTTTGAATCATCCACATCTGATGTCCTTTCAAAAAAAGAAAGTTGTGCAGAGATAGAATCCATTGCAAATCAAATTCTATAAGTTAAATCTCGTTTTTCTCAGGACAACTAATCTTCAAATGGCCATAACTTTCAATCCGACCGTCGGATCGATGAAATTTACCTACCGTTGGAAAGCTTATTCAGAGTAGATATCCGTGGAGCCCAAGAGCGTGCAAATCGGAGCTATATTGATAAAGTTATGAGTCCGGATATTTTCATGTTCATTTTTAGACGGGATTGCAAATTAAATCCACACCATTTGCCAAAGCTTTGCTACAAATTCAATTTCAGATTTGAACTTATCAAAGAGAGTGGGCCATAGCATGGGAAATTTCCAAGTGAAGAGAATTTAAGAGGAAGTCCTTGTTGGCTAGGGAATCTAACTAAGCAAGTCTTGTCCAAAAAGTTAACATCTCTCCAAAAGTTACTAAGAAACTCACCTTAACTTGGAAAGCAAGAAGAAGACTTACCAAAGAAGCAAGATTCTTTTGCTAAAAAAGAGGATCTAGAGAGAAAGAATAGGGAGCTCATGCCCTATTTAAAGAAGGCTTTGGATGTCAAAAAGAAGTAACCCTCTTCTCCAAAAGAATTGTCTCACGTGGAACTCTCTCTCTCTCTCTCATATATTCCCTTCTTTATTTCTTCTTTTCCAATTTTTAGCTAGTTTCTTTTCTCTTTTATTCTTTTGGTAGCCTTGGGCCATGTCCAAGGATTTATTTTGAAGGAGAATCTTTGTGAAGGAGAAGTTGTAGTTGCCATGAAGTATTCAATGAAAATCATATCTTTTGTAATGGCTGGCTAGATTTCTGGATTGGAGCACACAGATGAAGTTAAGTAGATTTTTAATTTAATCTATGTTATTTTTCTATTACCATTTTGTCTCTTTTAAATGCATGCTCTATTAGAATAATAGATCTGTCTTCATGCCTTAGGCAACCTCTGTTTTGATTTCTAATGAAAATAATTTGATGATTTATACTTATTTTGATAGATTATGCTTAGGGCTGAGATCCTTTGATAGTTTATGCTTAATTTGATGAGTCACACTTATGATTTTTCATTCTTTTATGAGGTGAAGGAGGTCTTGGGTTGTAAACTTATTCTTTTTAAAAATTGATTTTTGCGAAAGACAAATCCTCCGGATCCGAAACATTGATTTGTTTCTGATCTGAGTTATTTTGAGACAAATAGTAGAATATTTGCATGGATGGATTAATTATCTTGCTTAGTGGATTCTAGATGCTCTGATCTGTTTTACATATTTGATTGGTTAGTGTTTCTGATTTTTTCTAGTTTTTCTCATATCTCAATTTTTTATTAATCCTTAATTTAAAAAAAAAAAAAAATTTAGATTTTTAAATTTTAACTTAGTAGTGCTCCTTGTGGGATCGACCTGTAATTGCCACTATCTCAATAAGATAACTGTGCACTTGCAGTAATTTTAATGGATTGATTTAATTCACATCAGATCTCAAGCAACAAGATTGTCTGTGAGCACCGCCCATTACAGTCTCCCTTTTCTCCGCTCATTACAGTTCTTCCTCATCTTCACCCAGCAAATCTTTGCTTCAAGTTATTTTTATTGCAACTTTATATTTCATTAATCTCCAGATCTAGTTTAGACAATGCTGCTGTGGAAAATCTTGTGCTGCCTCAACTGTTGCTGTTTCTATTGGCATTGCATCTCCGCCGATTTTAGTTCTCCCTCATCTCCGCCCAGCACATCTCTGCTTCAAGTTATTCATCTCCGGATCTGGTTTCGTCAATGCATCGAGAACGATTCACGCAGGAGACGAACTTCATCTAAGGTGCTTCTGGATTGCCATTCCTGCTTTTGTGCTTCTATTTTTTTTTTTTTTGGTTATGTTAATGATGGTTTGCTTAAATAGTTGTTGGAATATTGGAGTAGATGATTTTTTTTCAGCATTTCGCTGCTTGGTGTTTTCTTTGCTTGCTATCTGAGTAATATAGAGAGGATAAGAATAAGAATTCTATTTTAGTTTGATAAGGGAAAATTTGCACGATGTGGCAATATCTATACCTCTATTGGAATGTATTTTTCCTTCTTTAACTACAGGCCTCCAAACTAAGAATCCTAATTTTAGAAAATACCTCAACACACACTACTAGAAAGTTAACTTTTAGCGGCTGCCACTTGCCGTCGCTAAAGGTCGATTGGCGGTAGCTAATACTCTTTAGCGACCGCCAAGCGCAGGCCGCGAAAACCTCGCCGCCAGAGCGGTCGCTAATACTCATCTGGTGATCGCTAATACACTGTTTTTTTTTTAATTTTTTTAATTTTTTTAATTTTTCAAACTATTAGCAACCGCTAATAGTGATTTTAGCGACCGCCACTGGCGGCCGCTAAAGCTTATTTTAAAAAAAAAAAAAAATATTCGAATTTTCTCAAATTATTTCCTTATTTTTGTACCTGTACTTGAGTATATACAAATACAGCCATCAATTAAAATTACAAATAACAAAGCCTAAATATATACAACTACTACCATCAATTAAAATTACAAATAAAAAAAGAAAGTCTTATATTAATTGCATTCAAAACATTACAAAAGTTTCAATAAAATATATCCATAACAATTACAGGAAAAAGAGAAAAAAATTTTGCCGAGTGCCGTGGTATATCCGATGCTCTCAAACCTGAACAGAAAAAGAAAAACAAATATTAAAAGGTAAGTATAAAAATTGGCAATTTATACTAAATATAAAAAATTAAGAATTAAAATTAAAATTTTAACGTACGTTTCAACATTATGAGAAATCCAGGAGTCGGAATCTCGTCCCGACAGTTCCTGCAAGTCATGAATGATTACGGACACGTGCCCTTCAAGTTTTACAGGCAACGGAGCCCGTTTGCTCGTTTTGAGCGCCCGGAAGCTCGTTTTCTAAGTTTTAAGTTAACGTTCTAATTTAAACCTACGTTTCAACTGTACGATCAATCCGGGAGTCGGAATCTGGTTCCGTTAGTTCTTGCAAGTCATGAATGACTAGGGGCCCGTGCCCGTCAAGTTTCACGAGCAACGGACCCCGTTTGCTCATTTTGGGCGCCCGGAGGCTCGTTTTCTAAGTTTTAAGTTAACGTTCTAACTTAAACCTACGTTTCAACTGTACGATCAATCCGGGAGTCGGAATCTCATTCCGTTAGTTCCTGCAAGTCATGAATGACTCCCGTGCCTGTCAAGTTTCACGGGCAACGAACACCGTTTGCTCATTTTGGGCGCCCTGAGGCTCGTTTTCTAAGTTTTAAGTTAACGTTCTAACTTAAACCTACGTTTCAACTGTACGATCAATCCGGGAGTCGGAATCTTGTTCCGTCAGTTCCTGCAAGTCATGAATGAGTAGGGCCCCGTGCCCGTCAAGTTTCACGAGCAACGGACCTTGTTTGCTCATTTTGGGCGCCCGGAGGCTCTTTTTCTAAGTTTTAAGTTAACGTTCTAACTTAAACCTACGTTTCAACTGTACGATCAATCCGGGAGTCGGAATCTCGTTCTGTCAGTTCTTGCAAGTCATGAATGACTAGGGGCCCGTGCCCGTCAAGTTTCACGAGCAACGGACCTGGTTTGCTCATTTTGGGCGCCCGAAGGCTCGTTTTCTAAGTTTTAAGTTAATGTTCTAACTTAAACCAACGTTTCAATTGTACGATCAATCCGGGAGTCGGAATCTCGTTCCGTCAGTTCCTGCAAGTCATGAATGACTAGGGACCAGTGCCCGTCAAGTTTCACGGGCAACGGACACCGCTTCCTCGTTTTGGGCGCTCGGAGGCTCAATTTCTAAATTTTAAGTTAGCGTTTTAACTTAAACCTACGGTTCAACTGTACGATCAATCCGGGAGTCGGAATCTCGTTCCGTCAGTTCCTGCAAGTCATGAATGACTAGGGGCCTGTGCCCGTCAAGTTTCACGAGCAACGAACCTTGTTTGCTCATTTTGGGCGCCCGAAGGCTAGTTTTCTAAGTTTTAATAAACCTACGTTTCAACTGAACGATCAATCCGGGAGTCGGAATCTCGTTCCGTCAGTTCCTGCAAGTTATGAATGACTATGGGCCTATGCCCGTCAAGTTTCACGAGCAACGGACCCCGTTTCCTCATTTTGGGCGCCCTGAGGCTCGTTTTCTAAGTTTTAAGTTAACGTTCTAACTTAAACCTACGTTTCAACTGTACGATCAATCCGGGAGTCGGAATCTCGTTCCGTCAGTTCCTGCAAGTCATGAATGACTAGGGACCCGTGTCCGTCAAGTTTCACGAGCAACGGACCCCGTTTGCTCATTTTGGGCGTCCGGAGGCTCGTTTTCTAGGTTTTAAGTTAACGTTCTAACTTAAACCTACGTTTCAACTGTACGATCAATCCGGGAGTCGGAATCTCGTTCCGTCAGTTCTTGCAAGTCATGAATGACTAGGGGCCCGTGCCTGTCAAGTTTCACGGGCAACGGACACCGTTTGCTCATTTTGGGCGCCCGGAGGCTCGTTTTCTAAGTTTTAAGTTAGCGTTGTAACTTAAACCTACGTTTCAACTGTACGATCAATCCGGGAGTCGGAATCTCGTTCTGTCAGTTCCTGCAAGTCATGAATGACTAGGGGCCTGTGCCTGTCAAGTTTCACGAGCAACGGACCCCGTTTGCTCATTTTGGGCGCCCGGAGGCTCGTTTTCTAGGGTTTAAGTTAACGTTCTAACTTAAACCTACGTTTCAACTGTACGATCAATCCGGGAGTCGGAATCTCATTCCGTCAGTTCCTACAAGTCATGAATGACTAGAGTCCCGTGCCCGTCAAGTTTCATGAGCAACGGACCCCGTTTCCTCATTTTGGGCGCCCGGAGGCTTGATTTTTAAGTTTTAAGTTAACGTTCTAACTTAAACCTACATTTCACCCATGCGAGCAATTATGGGCGTCGGATTCTCCTTCCGTCAGTTTCTGCAAGTCAGGAATGACTAAAGGCTCGTGCCCGACAAGTTTCATGGGTAACGGAGGTCGGATCCTCATTTTGGGCACCTAGAGGATAGATTTCTAAGTTTTATGTTAAGGTTTCAACTTAAACCTATATTTCAACTTTACGAGCAATCCGAGAGTCGGATTCTCGTTCCGTCAGTTCCTGCAAGTCAGGAATGACTAGGGGCCCATGCCCGTCAAATTTCACGGGCAACGGAGCTCGTTTTCTCATTTAGGGCGTCCGGAAGCTCGATTTCTAAGTTTTAAGTTAACGTTTTAACTTAAACCTACTTTTCAACATTACGAGCAATCCGGGATTCGGAATCTCGTTCCGTCAGTTCCTGCAAGTCAGGAATGACTTTGGGCCCGTGGCCGTCATGTTTCAGGGGCAACGAAGCCCGTTTGCTCATTTTGGGCGCCCGGAGGCTCGTTTTCTAAGTTTTAAGTTAGCGTTCAAAGTTAAACCTAATTTTCAACTGTACGATCAATCCGGGAGTCGGATTCTCGTTCCGTCAGTTCCTGCAAATCATGAATGATTAGAGGCTTGTGTCCGTCAAGTTTCAAAGGCAACGGAGCCCGTTTGCTCGTTTTCTAAGTTTTATGTTAAGGTTTTAACTTAAACGTTGAAATCTTAAATTAAGAATTTTTTTTTTACCTGGTCAGGGTCAGTCGAGCCTGCTAAATCATGACTGTCCTCTCCACCGAAGTCACGTCTAGCCCTGTGGCCGCTGCCAGCGTCTGGTGCCTGTAATTATTTATTATACAGTTAAAAACAATAAAAAAGACATAAGTATTGATGCATCAATGACATAATTGACAATTTATATGTAATTTTTTTTTCTTACTAACCTGAGTAGTGGGTGGTGGGTCTGAAGCAAGCGGGGCGCGACTCTGTGATAGACGACTCTCAAGCTCTGCCATCTCCGCTCTCCACTTGGCCCTCATCTCTGCCCTGACCTCCTCTCTAATCGATGCCTTCATGGACTGCAGCAACTCCTGAACCTCCTCATCCGTACGGAAGCGTATGCCCTGGGAGGAGCTAGCACCGGATGACTCCGATCGCATGATGTGCGAGCGTGGAATGCCCGTCCCATACGTCAGCGTGTATCCATGCCCATCCCGGCCAACGACGGAGTGGAATATCTCATCCCTCCGCGATGGCAAACTGCGCTCCTCCTCGGGTAACTCCTCCAGGCGTGACTGATACTGGGCTTGCGTAGTTCATTCATTTAGTATATTATCATGCATAACAAGACATACTAATAGAAACATAAATTAAACAGTTCAATATAAAAACTTACGAAGATAGCTGCAACCTCTGGGTGGCGAGGATCTCGAGAATGCATCCAGACGGACATCCTATCAACCGGAACACCCTCGGAACGCAACTGTTTGGTGGAGAAATGTATTACTAGTATACTATCATACAGAATGACAAAAACATAAATTAACTGTACGATCTAACTTTTTACCTTGTGGCGGACCTGGGTGATGTGTCGAGTCCCCAACCTATGTGCAGGACCCTGCAATGCGCGGTTCCGCGCATTCGTAGCAGACACTCTCTGTTTTCAATATTTATCAGTCGGAATTTTTGTTAGTTACGCTAGTTATTAGTAAAATGTTAAAATAAAAATAAAAAAGTACAAGTTTCTCACCTGAGCCTCCTCGCTCATCCAGTACCGGACGAGCTGAGTCCACTGATCAGGGAGAACGCCAGTCGGAACTCGCTGAAGTATGTCAGGCGCATCCTGATGAGGCTTCCAGTGCTGCGTCTTTATTTTATTTTTATGATCCTTCCACACCTTCCGGCACTTCGACTTGCAAACTGGCCGGAAGAGCTCAGGACATGCCCTCAAATTGTCCTGAAAAGGACAAATAATTTTTCATTGACAAATAATTTTTCATTAAGTTATGGTTTAAATTGACACATCCTGAGGAGAAATGTTAAATTATTACCTTGACCTGCTGCCAGGTACGATCTAGCGTCGCCACCAGGAATGCCTCCCAATCAAGTGTGGTCAAAGGAAATGCATATGGATCCCGGACCATATGTCCTAACTGGCTGATGAGCTAGCGAGCATGAGGGCCCACCGGATGATATGTCTCATCAAACTCTACGTCAATGGGATGGCCGGAATTCCATGTCCGGATCCCTCTAGCAGGGCCTCTCCCCCTGCTGGAAGATGGGCCCGTGCTCGTAGCACCTGTTTAAATTCGAGATAATCTAATTAAATTGAAATAAAATAATTTGCTAGAATTAAAATATTTTAATTAAATAAACTTATACCAGTCTGTGTATCTGCTGATGGTGGTGCTGAAGATGGTGGAGCTGAAGCACTGGACAACGCCGAAGCATCCACTGGAGTGGATGGACTCGGATGAGATGCCGATGACCTACTCGGTGGGGCCATCGAACTAGACTGGGCGGCATCCGGTGCCAGTCTAGGCTACCCAGACGGTCCGCTGGCCTGGCACAGCAGCTCGTCCATCGTCAGCGGACGATCTCTCCTCTTTTGTCTTGACATATCTGTTCAAATGTTTGTAAGATAAATTTCATTAAACAAGATAATTGAAATTAACATTTAAAAATTATTTACACTAAAATTTAACATTACTGAAATAGTTCCCAATCGTTCATTGGTCATGTAAGTCAACTGTATCTCCTTCAATGGTTTTCCGAACCCAATTAATATCTTCATCATGTTGAACAACTGTATTCTGGTCAAGAACTTGTTGGGCGAATGCATCAATATCTGGCTCATCACATTCAATCTGATACACTCCCCTCCTTGACATTTTAACTGCTACCTGCCAGTTAGGATCTTTCGGATCTCTGACATAGTAAACTTGCTCCGCCATTGAGGACAGTATGTACGGTTCGGCACTTATTCGATCATCACGATGTAACAAATTGTTAAAATTTACCAATGTAAACTGGTAAATATCTGTTTTCACCCATCGGATGGGATCCACCCAATCACACTTAAACAATAGAAACTTTAGCCCGTGATTATACACAACTTCAACAATATCTTTCAACCGGCCATAGTAGTAACCATCATCGATGGATGGACAACCGAGCCCACTATTTTGTGTCGCTCGTTTCTCATCTACATCCTTGATGCGAAATCGAAAGCCGTTGACATCACAAGTTGTGTAACGTCGGGCCGTTATAAATGGGCCATCAGCTAATTGGTTCATTTCATCAGTCAAATACGGATCGTTGGTTCTTCGTAAGCTACATACCTACGCAACGCATGTAATCAGTGAATATCACTACATGAAAGTAATATGACAAGAACAAGTGAAACTACTCCTAATGATTGAATACATAGGTGATTCTTGAACCATTCGTGAAATGACTGGTAATGAGACTGATGAATTTCATTCTCTGTAGCATGAGGCATGTCCCGTTTCTGCTCATCGATGTGTGTCCTGCGATGCATAATACGTGTTAACGACAAGTATGATGATTTAGGCAAAAAACTGACAAGTTACACTTATAAATGAGTGATAACTTACTGAGTGAAAGCCACAACAGATGGGGTGTTGAACAACACCCACCGGTGAGCTTGAATCCACTCAATATTGTTGAGATCAAATGGCGTGCCCTCCCCAACTGGACCATCATTAATCCGCGAGGGCCTAGTTAACTTTGTTTCAATATTATCTTTAAGATATGCTGCACAGAAATTTGTGCACTCATCCATCAGATACCCCTTAGCTATCGATGCCTCCGGACGAGCTCTATTGCAAACATATCTCTTCAATGTGTTCATGTACCTCTCGATCGGATACATCCATCTGAATTGGACAGGGCCACCAAGCAGGGCTTCATTCGTTAAGTGTATGGTCAAGTGAACCATGACATCGAAAAATGCAGGTGGGAAATTTTTTTCTAAATGACACAACGTCACAGCAATCCTCTCTTGCAAACCATTCAACTCATCAATTCGATGAACTCTAGAACAAAGTTGTCTGAAGAAGTTACTAACTTCAATCAACGACGCTACAACATTCTTAGGCAAACAATTCCGTATGGAGATAGGCAGTAATTGTTGAATAAGAATATGATTGTCATGACTCTTCAAACCCTGTAATGTTCTTTCTCTCATGTTCACACGCTTTGCGATATTCGAACAGTACCCGTCAGGAACCTTGACACCCTTCAGAACTGAGAGGAAGACATCTTTCTCATCTTTACTCATCGTGTACTGCGCAGGAGGCATGTATGCCTTGTTAGACTCTCTCAACTGCAAGTGCAACGGTTTTCTCAAGCCCATTTCTTCCAAGTCACGGCGTGCATTGACACCATCCTTCGACTTCCCCTGGGCACCGAGAATGGTCCACAGTATATTATCACAAACGTTCTTCTCGATGTGCATAACATCTAAGTTGTGCCTGAGTAAGTTATCTTTCCAGTATGGTAAATCGTAGAAAATACTTTTTTTCTTCCAGTTATGACCTCGCCTTCTATTTGCACCGGGAATAGAAGGCAGCACCGGGGCCAGTAAATCTTGAAAATCATACACAGTACGTATTTGTTCCTGCTCGAGCTGTGACAACAATTCAACTCCCGTCATTGTTCGAGGTACTGGACCATATTCTCGACTCCCATCAAATAACACTTTGTCCCTCCCGAACCTACGCAATGGAGGTAGAAAGCGCCTATGACCCGTGTATACCCATTTTCTGCCGTGCTTCAACCAAGTTGACTTCTTCTCCTTATTACAGCAAGGACATGCAGACTCTCCCTTTGTGCTCCAACCCGACAAGTTGGCGTACGCAGGGAAGTGTTTGATTGTCCATAATAATGCGGCGCGGAGTTTAAACATTTCATTGCCTTCGGCATCAAATGTCATCAGACCATCAGCCCATAATTCATTCAATTCATCAATCAGAGGTTGCATATATACATCAATCTTGTCCCCTGGTCCTCTTGGTCCATCAATAAGTGTGGATAAGATCAGAAAAGGTTGCTTCATACACAACCATGGCGAAAGATTATAAGGTACCAAAACAATTGGCCACGTACTGTGATTTGCCCCAGTCATGGATCTGAACGGACTAAAACCATCTGCAGCCAAACCAAGCCGCACATTGCGACAATCCAAGGCAAAGTCTGGATCCCTCCGATCGAAGTCTTTCCACGCTGGGGAATCTGTTGGATGGGTTAACTTACCATCGTCCCTGCTATTCTCGGCATGCCATCTCATCAGTTTAGAAATATTTGATGACATAAAAAGCCTCTTCAGCCTTGGCTTAAGTGGGAAATATCTCATTTGCTTTACTGCCACAAGTTTGCCACGGTTGATAACACTTGTAGAACTATTCTGATGATTGTAACCAACCCCGTCCTCCTTCCATCTCGAAGTCTGACACACAATGCACTTATCAAGATGGGCATTCTCATTCCTAAACAACATGCAATTGTTCGGACATGCATCCAAAGTCTTATATGTGAAGCCTAAATTTTCAGTTAACTTGAGAGCCTGATAGTAAGACTCAGCAAGTTTTGCACCGGATGGGAGCACTCGATGCAACAACTGGAGGAGCATATCGAAAGACTTGTCAGACCATTGGTTCAATGCCTTCAAATGTAACAACTCAACAATAAATGACAATTTACTGAAGTCCTTGAATCCAGGATATAATTCTGTCTGTGCATCGTCTAGAATTTCAAAATATCTCAAGGCTTCTTCATCGGCACCAGAGCGAGGATTACTCCCACCCGCCCCCTCAGTCTCACAGCTTGTGTATTCGGGTGCCAGCCCGCACGCGATATCATTTAGCATCACGTTCATCGGATCAGCCTCTGACATATCATCTACCTCAATTTCATCTATTTCCTCTCTGCGACAGGAAACATACTCTTCTCCATGTTTTGTCCAGTTCTTGTACTCCTTCAAGAATCCGTTCAGAATCAGATGCTCTCGGACAATCTCTCTTCTGTAATAATACCGATTCACACATTTTCTACATGGACAACTGATGAAGTCATTGTCAAACCCATTGGTAAATTCCATGAACTGGTTAATCCCCTCCATGTATTCCCGAGACATTCGATTCAGTAAATCAATCCAACTCTTGTCCATCTCCGTAATTGGTTCTGTGGAAATCTAAAATGAGCAAGTACAATTAGCCCACTGTACCGTGGCAACATGCAAGTCACCTATCCATAAACTGCAAACTCCTTACTACAAGGTGGTTGGTCCTATCCCATTCGAGAATGCACGATCCAACTTGCACTCAACAACTCGAATGCTTCATCCCCTAGTCAGACTAAATTTCGGCAGCATGTCCGCATGGTTCTCCAAGTACACGACACAGGTACAACATCAGTCGTACCTATGTATGTACCCAGAGAACAATGCGACATCAACCAAAACTCTGTCTAACATCAGACTTGCATGAGCTATTGAGTATAAGATGGATAATTGCATTCTCAAACTGTCCGAAATGGACAATTCAAGAATTGTATACGACAAAGTTCGAATGTACATCACAAGAACAACGAATCTCGTCAAAGACCCAATCCGTCGCGTCAAGGATTACCGAACATATGTCGTACACAATTCTCGAACGGGTCTAAGTTTCACTAATGCATGCGAATGAATAAAAGTTGATAATGAAAGGTTCACAACCAATGAAATCTTCAACTATAAAATTTTCTATAAGTAAAGTTGTATGAATTGGAGAGTCAAGAACACCCTCCTATACTTTAAGTAAAATTGCATGAATTGGAGAGTAAAAACCCTCAATGTATGGCATCTAATGAAATTGCTATTCTCTCTAACAAATTCCCAAGTGTTCATTTCTTAAATCATATTATATAAGAAGTTTGCCAAGAAGAAAAATCACACCATCATATAAGTTATAAACTTATAATCCTTCCTAGCAATGTGGATAAGTCGAGTGCTACATTGAATCAGTTAGATTGAATAAAGAATCTGCAGGCATTGGTGCTACACTTACCTATTGTGAGACTGCAATCAACATAGCTCTTCTTCACTATTCAATTGAATCACAAAAATTAACAACAAATACACTCCCAATTTAACACAGAGAAGGAATAGTACAGGCAGGTTACTAAAATGCATGCTGGGGGGGGGGGGGTGCAACTTGAGGAATGTAGTATCAGTAACTTCTTTGATTGTAGTTGTAGGCAAGGACAGATATTATTTCATGGGTGATTGTAGTTGTAGGCAAGGACAGTCTAAAAAACATTTAGACTGCAGAGTCAATGTGAACATGGTCTTGAATAGGATCGAGTGAAGAAATAAAACTCATAAAGACAACCATAGATAGTTGGGATAGTTGATGGTGATTATCATAGTGTGCCAAGCTTGTGTAGGGAGAGAGGGAGGGTGAGCTTTTTGACACTTTTGTTAGAAGATAGGGCTTTGCCACATTTTCTTCTCTTTAAATAAAACACATTAAGACAACCACAGACTGATAGGGTAACCCTAAGATGATGATTATCGTGATGGCCAAATGAGAATTGATTCCTAGTTATATGTATTTGCTTATGTTGCGAATCTTTCTCCGACCACCCCACCCCCCCAACCCTAAATTAAAGGCGCCCACTGGGATGCTCACACGTAGGAGGAATTCCCCTGTTGTGCATTTTTACACACACACACACAAACATATATATTATAGTAATGAACTTATATCTCACTTGATGTTTTTTTTCTGATGCGTATTCACATGCTTGTTGCCTTACTTGCACTTGTTTCTCCAATATATATAACCGTATAATGTGACTATAATCATTTCCTTGCTTTGTTTTTCTGTATTAAATATTACTATAAATTGATACATGCACTTTTTTTTTCTCTGTTTTAGAGAAACAGAGAGAGAGAGAGAGGGAGAGAGAGAGATCCGAGGACGAGGGGAAACGGGAAAGGGGAAAGGAAACCAGAGCGCGGGAGAAGGAAACCAGAGCGCGGGAGGGAAAGAGGGAATGGGGAAAGGAAAAGAAGGGGGGAAGGAAAAGAAGGAAAAAACATAACGTGGGAACGGGCCTTTTTGCGACCGCTTCATGGCGGTCGCCCGCCTTTTGAGCCGCAAATGCTCAATTCTCTAGTAGTGAGAGTAAAAAAACTAATAACTTTGACTCAGTTGAGTTGGTCAAAACACAGTTCACTCATGGCGATTGTCTCGGCTAGTAGTGTAAAAGAGCCAAGATGTTCAAGTTTGACCAGTCTCGAGCTCAAAATGTGTAGTGCCTGGCACAAGGTCATCCCAATTTGAAATTCGCCTTGACTTCAAGGTTGGCTCGAAATGAGTTGAGCTTGAGATGTTTTTTTTATCTTTTATTTTGAACGGTAAGAAAAACTTTTATTAAAAGAGAAGGTGAAAACAAAGAGAGAGAACAACAAGGTACAAGAGCATTGTACCTCACCTACAATCCATATGCATCAGCCATATAATTCACCAATTTAAGAACAACAAGGTACAAGAGCATATTGTAACCCGCCCATAACCCACAACAAAATAAAAATAATACATTCCCTAAGTGAAACCCTCTCAACCCTCCATGGCTACTATATCAGCCATATAAGTAGCCGACCTAAGCTCATGACGGAAAACAACATTAATGGAGGTTGATAAAACCCGGATTTGGTTAAACATGAAGTTTCCAAGGGTTGGCCTTTTGATTAGACACCCTTGTGATTGTATTAGGAGAATGACTAGGAACTTTGCTTCATTAGAATCATGAATATAATAGATTTGATATGGTTTATAATAAATGTCAAACCTATGGATTTAGATTTATGCATTAAACAATATATGATATCAAAATATAAAAACGTACATTACGCCATGATCTTGATGATGAGCGGATCTCCTTTCTTAAATCGGGTTTTCTCCTATCTCCCTTATCACCCACTCCAATATGCATGAAGTTGATGGGTACTTTTCAAATCTTGTAAGTCAAGAGAGATGAAGGGAAAACCATATATATAGATAAGTCGTAAAGAGATTTCTTCCCACCAAAGAAATCTAATAAAGGTAAGTTTCCTTAATTCCCTCAAATCAGTCAACAAGAGTCTTATTTAATTGGGCTTACTAAAATTGAATCCAAGATAAACTTAGTAAAAACAAAAACTAAAAAGGGAAAAGTAACTTAAATTACTGGGCTCAAACCGTGGGTCCCAACAGTGTTGCACATGTGGTCATGAAGACCACTCATGTCAGAATACCTATAAGCTTGGAAAACGTAAATAAGACCTTACCCTTACTATTCGAAAGCACCTCTAATGCCCTACTGCCCCAATTTACTCCTCACAACACCATCAATATTAAATTCCGGCACTCCAACAAGAGGAGCCCACAGAAATGATTTCCTCACATTAATTGGGGCGCATCCCATACAAACTGCCCAATATTGAGCTCAATATGTGTTATTTGATGAGCTCGGATAAGATCGTGATTAGGATTAGGTTAGATTTATTATTTAAGTAGTTTATCAATTCTTAATGTGATTATGATGTACTATATTAGAGTTTTGATGTGATTTTGTTTTCTAGTTAAGATTAACCATTTTTATTGTACTTTGTAAATAGCCTTTGACAGTTCTCGGTAAGTAGCTTGTGTGAAATATTTAAAATTAGAAATACAAACAAAAAGAAAAAGAAAAAAAGTTGGGGTAGCAATCCTTCTTCTTAGGAAAGTAAGACTCTCAATCCTTTGTTTGTTGGAAGAAAAATGGTCAGACCAGGAATCTGAGATGAATTATCACCCAAACTTTTGGAAAACTCTCCACTAGGAAAACTTTATTTAGTTGTTGGCCGAGATCTTCGGAAGCTCATTTAGGTAGGAGAGACAACCATATTAACAGAACGAAAGAGTGATGCGATATGTTATAGCCTAAGAAGGGCTGCCACGAAACGGGGTTCAGATAGTGGGCTAGATCTAACCCAAAAATTCCATTCATGGAAATGGAGACCCATGGTCTTTTATAACTCTAATTGTCATATTCACTTATTTTTTAATTTTAAATATGCTAGAGAGTCACTTAAGTGAAGGGGGAACCATCCAACTTTGTGTGTGCTTAGATGTGGGACGACATATACATCTATGAGGAAAAGAGTCACCATAGTATTTCATTAGTTTTGGTATCTTGGAAGTTGGTTGTGGTTCATCTGGGGGAAGGGATATGTGGAAGATCTCATTTGTGGCCACCATTTGAACAATTTTTAAGAAGAGGAATCTCAAGTGTTTAGTAGGGAAATCATCTCACATGGAAGTTTATACGAGAGACTGAGATTTTTCTATTGCCTTTTGGGTCTTTGTCCTGCCTCATTTCTGAGGCATCTTAATAGATCTTTTTTTCTTTTGTACAAATGGAGAGGTGGCCTTTTCATATGTTTACGTTTGTTTTCTTTTTGATGCTTTGATGTGCTTCAATCAAGCGGTTCTGGGTGGTTTGTGTTTTTGTCGTGATGTAATCTTGTCAATATATCTCCCTTGTATTGTTAGGCTTATTTAATGTAAGTTATCATTCCAAAAAGCAAAAAGAAAAAAAAAAGAAGAATAATTTTGGAATCTTGTTTTGTTTAGAAAGTTTAGTAGCATTTAAATGAATATTCATATAATTAGGTGTCAATTCCTAAACTTAGCAGGTGAATCTTTGAGATATGTATGTAATAAGCTTGGATTGCAAGCTAGGGGATATCTGCTGGATTTTATACATTCATGTATTCTCTATTAGAGAGCAATGAATGAATGAATGATGTTGAAGTGATCATTTGAGTTTTTTATTTTAATTTTTTTATTTGGTAATTGGAAGACCAGTGGTGCTGTCTTCATGGTTATAATTGTGCTATCTTGAGACTTTGGCTATTGAGGTGGGCCTATTGGTCAATATTGAGGTGGGCCCATTGGTCAATCTTCCCCTCCCTTCAGTACAGCATGGAAGCACGAGGAAAAGGTCATTGTGGACAATCGGATGAGTAAGAATCATGCAGAAAAGTTTTGAGAATAGAATCAGGCAGAATCACGACTTTGGTAGCCCAAAAGGCATGGGTGGCCTATTACATGATCCGTCCAGGTGAGTTAGGAGTGTGGGCACTCCTTGTTAATGTATTGTCATGCACCAGCACAAAGGGTGGTCGACACCACTTTGCAGGGCAAACCATTTTGAAACATTCCCTGAAAGAAATAAATAAGAACTAAATGATTAATAGCACTTTATTTCACTAAAGAACGTTGTGTTTTATTCAACCGCCTCGAGGAAGCTTTCTTCTCCTGCTTTGCTTTGCTGGGGAAGATTAGCATTATCTTCCATAAAGAACACAGAATTGCAGCTGGCACCAACTTCCACATGAGCTTGCCCTCATTTCAAAATGACGAACCTCTCACCTAATTTTATCTCCTCACCCGAAGATTCAGTGACTAACCCAATGGATGCCAAATGAGTGACGGATCTTAGACCTCAAGTATCACTCAAAGAACAAATACACAAAAACATGGTTGAAGTACTCATTCCATACATGCAATTAGGACAACAAATGGAGGTGTTTGATGGAATTATCCATCTTCTCACCAGGTTTGCTATCATGGGCACCTCCCTAATTATCACACTGACACGGAAAAAACCCCAGACATTTTTAACTTGCACATATCATCCAGTGGATCTGGGACAGTACAAAATGAAACCCTATGCAAACAATACATCAGAGATTGTTCTATATGCACACATATTAAGCATTAATCCAGGAATCAGGGCATCTTGAGTAACCCACATGCCAAAAATTGAAGGTTTTGAGCTGCTAAAAACTCACAATAAAAAAATGGGGCATGGAGCAACTCAACGGTCCCAACAAAACAAAGAAGGGAAAATGAGAGAGATATTGAAATCACAAATCCACATACAAAGAAGGAACATTAGAGAGAGATACTGAAATCACAAATAGTTGGAAGTCTTACAACAAAAGTGATGCAGCGCTTCAAATGGTAACATGATACATACCTGATGGATGCCGGCCGGAGGATGCGTTGGCGACCGTGAGCGTAGGAGGGAGATGCCAAAGGAGACGAGAAAGGCGTGAGGTGAGGGATGCGCTGGAGAGAGAGAGAGAGAGAGAGAGAGAGAGAGAGAGAGAGAGAGTAGGTGGGAAGGGTTTCACAGGGCGCTGGCGGCTGGGCAGAGAGGAAACGCAGGGAGAGAGGGGGAGAGAAGGGAAGGACAGGGAGAGAAGAGAGAAGAAGAGAGAGAGAATCAGTGGGAAGGGTTTCACAGGGCGCTGGCCAGAGAGGGTGAACGCAGGGAGAGAGGAGGAGAGAAGGGAAGGAGAGGGAGAGAAGAGAGAAGAGAGAGAAGGGAAGGAGAGAGAGAGAGAAAGATTGCAGAGGAGATGAGCGATAAGTGATCGAGAGCGCGGGAGCAGGGGAAAAAAGAAGTGGGAAGGAAAAAGAGGGTTTGGCGGGGGTTGGGCTTTAGCGACCGCCGTTTCACCTGCTAATGGGTTTTTTGCGACCGCCACAAGCGGCCGCCCGCGTTTTTGATGAGCGAATACTTAGTTTTCTAGTAGTGACAGGTGTCAACATCTCAATCCACCCTCCACTCCCTCCTCTCTCTCCACTCTCCACTCTCCTATCTCCTATCTCCTATCTCCTCTCTCTCCACTCTCCTATCTCCTATCTCTCCACTATCCTCTCTCTAAAATAACTAAACAATATAACTTCCTATTATACTTTTCAAGCAACTTCCTTATTATTTTCTACATTCAATGTTTAATTGGATTGATTTTGTTATATCATCTAGATTGGATTTAATTTTTAATCTTGATTTAGGGCTTTGGGTTTCAAATTTCTAAAATTGTTTAGATTTCTAAAATATGGGGTTTTCAATTGGTCATCAGATAAGAAAGGAGGGATTTATGATTTTGGAGTTTTTGGATGGGGCCCACATGTGATCAATTTTAATAAAACATGACCACCTTCGAAATGATGGATTCATGATATTGGAGTTGTTGGCTGGGGCCCACATGTGATCAATTGTAATAAAACTTGACAAGTTCTGGGATTGGAGAATAATACTAAGGTTGTCTCAGTATGCAATTATTAAAATATACGCAGAAATGTATTTACTATACATATCTACTATACAGAAATATATGCATCTAAAAAAAAAAACATAGTGATGAACCATTTTCTTTCTCTGTTGGACTAAATCAGATTTGTTAGAGCAAATAGAATAAAATCACAAACTCAAAACCACCGTAACATCCAAAATTGAAAATAACATAAATACAAAAAAGATAAAGTAAGCCAATTAGAGGATCTATATTTCAAATCAACAAACCAGTAATTTATATTTTGAAATTCTACCTAAATCAATTCATGAGTCTCATCCCGCATCATATGATTTTATGGACGGTTAGAATAGAGGTGGTGGACCCCATTCATCATGGTCCCACTTAAATAGGTTAGGTTTGGTCAATTTGTGAGGTCTATGATCATTTGATCATTTGATCTTTATCAATCAATTCATGGGTCCCAGCCCGCATCATATGGTTTATGGACCGTTAGAATAGAGATGGTGGACCCCATTCATATGGGTCCCACTTAAATATATTTGGTCAATTTGTTAGGTCTATGATCATTTGATCCTTTGATCTTTCCTAATCAATTCATGGGTCCCATCCTACATAATATTGTTTTATGGACTGTTCGAATAAAGATGGTGGACCCCATTCATCTGGGGGGTTCCACTTAAATAGGTTAGGTTCGGTCAATTTGTGAGGTCTATAATCATTTGATCTTTATCAATCAATTCATGGGTCTCAGCCCGCATCATATGGTTTTATGGACAGTTAGAATATAGATGGTGGAGCTCATTCATCTAGATCCCACTTAAGTAGGTTTGGTCAATTCGTGAGGTCTATGACCATTTGATTTTTTGATCTTTATCAAGCAGTTCCCAGCCTGTATCATATGGTTTTATGGACGGTTAGATTATAGATGGTGGACCCCATTTATCTGGGGGATCTCACTTAATTAAATAGATTAGGTTTGGTCAATTTGTGAGGTCTATGATCATTTGATCCTTTCAAATTTATCAATCAATTAATGGGTCTCAGCCCATATCATATAGTTTCATGGACGGTTAGAATAGTGATAGTGGACCCTATTCATCTGGGTCCCACTTAAATATATTTGGTCAATTTGTTAGGACTATGATCATTTGATCTTTCTTAATCAATTCATGGGTCACATCCCGCATAATATGGTTTTATGGACGGTTATAATAGAGATGGTGGACCCCATTCATTTAGGGGGTCCCACTTAAATAGGTTAGGTTTGGTCAATTTGTGAGGTCTATGGTCATTTGATCTTTATCAAGCAATTCATGGGTCCCAGCCTGCATCTTATGGTTTTATGGACAGTTTGAATAGAGATGGTGGACCCATTCATTTGGGGGGTTCCACTTAAATCTATATCTCTATTGGAATGTGCTTTGCCTTCAGTTAATCACAGTCCTCCAAACTAAAAATCCTAATTTTAGAAAAGATATCAAAATCTCCATCCATGCCAAGTCTCCTCTCTCTCCACTAACTGACTAGCACAAATTCCTCCGAAAAGAACCAACTTCCCAATTTGTAACTGCTCTCCTATCTACTAGTCCAATTATAGAGAATAATAATAAAAAATAAATAAATCAAGTGGCAGCAGAGGAGGAGAAGGAGAGAGATATAGAAGGGAGAAGAAAACATAAGGAGATCCTATCATTTTCAATCAGCGATTCTGTTTAGATATCATGTTAGTATATCTATCTCTCAACTTCATTTTTCTTTCATTTATCCTGATTCTATTTCATGTTGTGCTGTAACGCTGTAGCTTCGATGAATTTCTTATATCATTTGATGATTTGGGTCACCTTCACACATGCATGGTAATTCACATCAAGAGCTCTCAATCTCATCCCAATTCCAAGTTTTGGTTGCTAGATGTGTACTAGGTCTAACTGCAAGCCTATGATGAATTAGAGACCCAAGCCTGGTATCTGGCCGGTAATTTATATTTTGAAATTCTTTATTTAATATATTTTTCCTTTGAAAGAAACACATTTTATTGAGCTATCTTCAAACAAAAGCTTCACTCGGGGAAAAAAAAAAAGAACTATAATGACATATGGACCGGGGCATAAAGTAAACAAATTTTAACTGCAGTTAGGAGTTTAGGTAGATAGTTCTGCGTTATCCTTTTTTTTCAATGATATAAGTGATGTTATAAAGACTTTTAATTGTGGTATGTAACTCATTGACACTATTATCCGATGTAATTTATATGTTTGTCATACTTTTTTAAATACGAATCTCTAGCATTGGGTCCCTGTATAGCACGGGGTTTCATAAGTATAATGACTCGATAAAAAAAAGAGAAATAAAAAAAGACTCATAAACAAAAAAGAAAATAAAAAAATATATAATGACCATATCCATAAACCAAAAGAAATAAAATAAAAGGAGAAAAACCCAACTTAGGTCAAACAGAAAAAATAATAGTAAAAAAAGATATATTATACAATATTGACAAAATAAACCTTAATAGTAATACATGTAGCTGAAATACTCTCTTACAGAAAGGACAATGATCTAAAATAACTAAAAAATATTTGAAAAATTTAAAAAATACCCCAAATACAAAAACAACGTTTAACAAAATAAAATCCCGTGCTAACTGGTGAAAAAATTAATTTTAAAAGAGCAATGGATACAAATAGGTAGGATTACTTATGCAATAAAAGCAAAATCTATCTATCCAGTCCAATAAAATGTTTGAAAATTAAATATGTTTAGGATATTGTGAACCCCGTGTTATTCAAATAAATCTGGTTGCTTTATTCTTTTGTTTCATTGTGAATATGTTTTTTTTTTTTTTTTTTTTTTTTTTTTTTTTTTTGTGCACGTGCCCAAGCTTCATCAAGCTCCATTTACATCTCACCTAAAGAATAAAACATCTATAAAAAAACATAAAGATCAAATTAGCAACAAAAATGACTCACAAGTTTACTAATTAATAAATTTATTAAAAATAATTTGTATTAGTCGGTGCATTTGGTAATTCCGTGGTCCGTGCATAGCACGGGGTTTTGCTAGTTTTGAACTATTCTTTTGGGGTTAATTTTGTTGAATGCAATCTGAGTGGCCATTCCTACTCATGTGCTTTTTTTTTTTTTTTTTTATGTTAATGATGGTTTGCTTAAATAGTTCTTGGAATGTCTAAGAGAATATACCAAAACAGCAGGAAAAAAAAAACTCCATAAAAATCTACCTTGATCAGAGTAGAACCATAGCTTCATGTTTTCCTGCAACACATTCTGAGTATATGGCATCATCCATCTAGCTACAATTAATTAAGGGATTTAGCATGAGTCCTATCTCACCGGACTTGTGAAGGGGCTGTGAATGAGCAGTGCTGAACATTTTCTTTGTTGCTTAAGCATAAATTGCTAGCATTTGATAATATGCTTATGGATTCTTAGGTGATTTATATTCAAAATCCTATCCAAGCAGGCCGCCCGATTAAAAACCCAAAACACGCAGAGGAACTCTTATTCTTCATAAATATGGGAATTGATCAGAGTCTCTCTATTATGTGCCTATGCAAGAATGATATCTTCATTTATAGCTGGCCACTAATTCCATATATCTTCACCTTGTACCAATTTAGCTGTCCCCTGAGTCAGTGATAATATCTCGAGCAAAAGGCTATTTCATAATTCCTCAAATTACCTCTAAATTGGGATTCCATACTATTGTACCAGCACCCTTGATCAGAAACTCTGTGATATAGATCTGTTAGGTAGGGATATTATTAGAGAGAGGGACTAAAGTTGAAGGGGAGATAAGTTGTTTGGAAGGATTAGGTGTAGGTATCACATAATATTATGTGTGGTTTTGTGAGATAAACTTGCCCTTAGACGTGGTACTGCATGATATTCAACTACCATAATAAGAAGAGTGGTTTTGATTCATCATCCTAAGACTCTACATTAAAAATATTAAAAAGCCATCTGTAGTTTAGAAAATTTCACACTTTCCTAATCCTTAATTATTTTTGGTAGTATTACCAATGGTTTTAATCCTTTTGGTGGAGAAAATCTCTATAAAGAGGATGATACTAACACATTGGGAAAGATCGACTAATTTTCCTCATGTGAACTCCACCCACCTCCCAATCCCCTGCAATTTTCATGTGGTTTCACTAAGTGCCTCATTACCATTAACGAAACAAAAAACAAAATAGAAAAATGTACATGCGAGTTAATATGAGGATGCTTTAAAATTTAGCTTATAAACTGGCCTGGACTTTGCTATAAGCCTACATCGCATGTAGCATGAGTCCTGTCTCAAATTTTTTTTAATTTTTAATTTTTAATTTTTATTGTTAACGTCATTATATTCGAGAGCTAGAAGTTACAAGCCAAGAGAATATACCCAAACAAAAACCCGAAGGAAGCTAGGAAGAATATGTCTCAACTTGAATTTTTTTAGAGATAATTAGCGAAAGGTCCCTAAAATTGAATCTATCCAGCCTCCAATCCAGGCAAATTCATTTTAAGGGCTCTGGTCCAAGCAGCTAGACTGTTTGCAGCCAAAGGTCCATGGATATAATTTACATGACTAATTTGCCCTCTTCCAACTGTTTAGGCATCTAATTTTGAAATTTAAAATTTTAAATCTTCCACTCTCCCTCTCTCAAATCTATCCTACCAAAGGAACCACTTCTTTGTTTCCGGTTTCTATAAACTCTGTTTCCGGTTTCTGCAATAGTGACGAGCAGCACCATGCCGTCCCACACGCTTGTCCAGGATCCCACGAAGGTTTCTCTCCCCCGTCCCCCGCGATGACGTGACGAGCTCCATGGCCCTAAATGCGAAACCCCCGCAGGATGTGGATGAATGAAACATTCATGGATTTTTTTCAATCGCAGAAAGAGAGAGAGAGAGAAATAGATGTCAGATCTGACTGAATGTTGTTGGAGCTCTGGAGGGATGAGTAACAAAAGTAGGAAAGAGAATGCCATCTCCTAACATTGACCAAGCAGAAAGCGTAGCCGTTGGGCGACATTAGTTGTTTATTGGCCATGATTATGCCGACGGAGCTCGTCACGTTCATGGCCCACGCTCCTACGTCTAACACAGAAGATGATTTCTTCTCCTCCTCCATCTTCTTACATTGCCGCACTGCGCCGTTGCCGTGGAAGAAGAAGCAAACCGGGAGAGGTTTCTGGTTTTGGTTCCAGTACGTCATAGAGAACGTGAAGAGGAAGCCCATGTTCTGTTCGGGAAGAAGACAACGATTTGGGCTGTGTTTGGTTCCGGGTTGGTCCAGGTCAGGTCAAGCCTGACCCGTTTCAGAAGTCAAATTTATCTGAGTTTAGTATTTTGTTATCAAATTTATTTGAGTTTTGGACAAATCTATCTGAGATCTTGGCTATTTATTTGACTTTTGAAACAAATTTATCGGAGTTCTAGACAAATTTATCTGAGTTCTGTACAAATCTATTTGAGTTTTTGGCTATTTATTTGACTTCTGGAATAATTTTATTTGAGCTCTGGATAAATTTATTTGAGTTCTGGACAAATCTATCCGAGTATTTGAAAATTTTATTTTAGTTTTCGAAAAATATAGTTGACTTTCTGACAAATTTATCTCCATTTGGAAAATTTTAACTGAGTTTTTAAATTAAACTCAGGTTGTTCTTTTAAAATTTATTTGCATTTTTTAAAATAAATTTAACAGAGTTTTAGCAAAAATACTTTAGTTTTTGGCAAATTTTTCTAAAATTCGAAAAATTGAGTTATCTTAGTTTTGGCAAATGTATTTGCTTTTTTTTAAAATTTATTTGCGTTTTTTAATTTTATTTGCGTCCTTTGAAATTTATTTACACTTTTTGAAATTTATTTCAATTTTTTGAAATTGATTTTCATCTTTTGAAAGTTATTTATATTTTTTGAAATTTATTTGGATCTTTTGAAATTTATTTGCGAATTTTTAAATTGATTTTCATCTTTTCAAATTTATTTATATTTTTTGAAACTTATTTGGATCTTTTGAGATTTATTTGCGTCTTTTTAAATCTCTCTGCCTTCTTTTGAAATTTATTGTGTTTTTTGAAATTATTGCATTTTTTGAATTTTATTTGCGTTCTTTCCAATTTATTTGTATTTCTCGGATTTATTTGTGTTTTTTTATTTTATTTTCGTCTTTTGAAATTTATTTACATTTTTTTAAATTTATTTGGATCTTTTGAAATTTATTTGGCTAATTTAATGGTAGTTGACTGTTATTAATGACATATCCCACTAATCATGTGATATAATTTTGAAGAAAGGGTAAATTAGACATCTTATGTCTTCAAATTTGGAAAAAAGACCTATCACACTATGAAAAAAGATTGTGGACCTAAGGCAATAAAATGAAATGTTCAGGGACCCGTCGCCGAATGCCCCATTTTTTTAATCATAACTGAATTTATTAAAGAAACAAAAATAATCTTCAAAGGAATACAAAAATATCAAATATGATCCATGAATTTCATTGGACACCACATCATTTAGTCCCTCCATGAATCTCGTGCTGAAATTGTGTGGGGACCATCCCATAAACCAAAACTCCGTTCGGTTTCGGCAAAGCACGTCCATATCGGTCTCGGACACAGACCCTTGCTGATTCGGTCTCGGCCCCAGCTGCTGATATCGGGAAGTGATATTCAATTCGGCCGCGCCACCTCATCCAGTCTCGGCCACACGGATTATAACTGCATCCATTGGCTACAGCCCCCATACGGACGGGGCCCAAGAAAGGGGTCCGATGGGATCTCAGCCATCAACAGATCAGAGCAGGATCATGCCCAATGTGACTGGCATTAAATGCAGTATGGGTTGATCGGACCCCCATTAAATGCAATGAGGGCTGTGATGGACCCTCATTAATGACTGTGGGCTGATGAGACCCTAGTCACATCACAAGGCCCACTGGCACAATCATCAGAACTATTCCCTCTATAAAGCACAAGACAGACTAGGAGGAAGGTATGCATGTAAGGAAATTAATTTAGGCCCATTACTTGGACCACAAGTCCTTTCCTTTCTAGAAGTATGGTCATAATAGGAATTCCGTTTTCATAGGATACATATGCTATAATTTCTCAAAAGGTTTCCTAATGAGATAGTTTCCTTAATATTCTCTACCTTGATGGACGGTTGAGATTAAATTTAAAGTAAACTTAATTGGAAATTTGGTCCTCTCTTCACCTATAAATAAAGCCTTTGGTCCATCACAAAGGCTACACACAAAATCAACACATTAAGGTTTATAGGCAAGGAGAGAGAAACCGAAACCATTCACCCAGCCTCTTCTTCGACGGATCTCAACAACAGTGCCAGACAGCAGGATCGGAAAGCTCTCTGCATCAGGATGTCTGGAGGTACTCTTTAACTTATTTAAGATTAAATCTTGCATGTGACTATCATGTTGTTCACGATCTTAGGGTTCATGTTAATAATAACATGTGGTATCAGAGACAGGTTTTAGAACACATGATCGTCCATTAATTAGGGTAACTTTTGCATCGCCATAATCGGCAAATATAGATCCGTTTATGACTCTATTTTGCAACAATTATCGATCAAATTATTATAGCCTGCATGAATGGTTTAAAATTATGTTATTCCGCAATTTCAATTTGACCACGACTGTTTGATCGTGATTTATTTAAAGTTTTGAATTTATTATTATTATTATTATGATGCATAAAACTCCTGCGTAAGTTGAGAAAAAAAAGGGTATTATATCAAAAATCCATTTCAATGCGTGGATGAGTTGGCCAGCCGCCGGCGGCGGCGATGGATACGGCTCATAACGTGATTGGCCAGAAAAGGATTCCCCGATCCGGACTCATCTTGTAGAATTCATCCTAATCTCACACGTGATTGGTCCTGGTGTGAGACATGGAAGTGTTTGGACCCTGGAGGTTGATTTTATCAGCAATATTTGCTGGATTTCTCGAATTCCAGGGCGTATGTTCCTCTGACGTAGGTATAGCACAATGCCATTTTGAGTTCTTATTTCCTCCATTGTGATCACTGTGAGGCATATTGTGAGGCCTACTTGTCATCAATACCCTCTCACGCTTATCTATACCTGTTTGCATAGCCCATGATTCTGATCAGAATGATTGTAGCGTATAAGGTTTTTTAATGGGCTGGATTTTTAGTTTTTTAATGGGCTGGATTTTTAATGTGCTGTTAGGATTTTTAATGGGCTGGATTTTTAATGTGCTGTTAGGATTTTTAATGGGCTGGATTTTTAATGGGCTGATTTTTTTTTTTATGGGCTGGTTAATTCCTGGGTTGAATAAAATTCTCGGACAACCCTCCGAGGCTCGGCCTCTTTATCAGTACTTTTCATATATATCAAATGATCTATCATGAATGCATGTAACATATAATATTTATGTTCATATTAAGCTAATTATGATTACCAAAGTTGTATGCTTAGGGTTAGGTCTCACCACAGTGACCCTAACAATTAAACACTGATATTTGGCCCTAATAGTACCATCATGATGTTTACATTACATATTGTTCAAGCGCATGAAACATTTAGTCGCCCACAGGCGGATTATATTCATACGTTTGAACAATAATTAAGGAGTGTTTGTTCATAATTAAGAGTAACATCACTCATTAGCACCACCTTGAATATGACGACCTTAGATGGTATAATGTGTACAAATTATGGTGACTACCCACAGGAGCACCTAAATTTTATGTCGTATATATTCTTATCTTATGCATGTGTTGTCTTATTTTAATTGAAGCCTTATTGTTGTTTCTCTATTACAGTTATTGTACCCACTAATCTGAATTCGCATGCTACCTCTGTCACTAAGCTCAATGGAACTAACTTCTCAGAATGGAAAGAACAAGTTGAGTTCACATTGGGGGTACTTGAACTGGATATGGCTCTTATTAAAGACAAGCCAGCTGCACTCATTGAAACAAGTACCCCTGAGGAAAAGGCCCTCTTCAATGCTTGGGAGAGGTCTGACAGACTAAGCACTATGTTTTTGCGAATGACTATTGCCAACAACATCAAAACATCCCTTCCTAAAACTGAGAATGCTAAGGACTATATGAAGGCCATTGAAGATAGGTTTAAGACTGCAGACAAATCCCTTGCTGGGACACTAATGGCAGATCTTACAACCATGAAGTTTGATGGCACTCGCTCAATGCACGAGCATGTCATTGAGATGACCAACCTTGCTGCTAAACTTAAGAATTTGGGATTATCAGTGGATGAGGCTTTTCTCGTCCAATTTATCCTAAATAGTTTACCTCCTCAGTACGGGCCTTTCCAAATTCACTACAACACTATTACGGACAAGTGGACAGTGAATGAATTGGCTAACAAACTGGTTCAAGAGGAGGCCAGGCTGAATCAACAAGGTATTAAAATAGCTCATCTCGTTCAAGGAGCTGGACATAAAGCTGGGAAAAGGAATAATTCAGGCCATAAAAGGGCACCACCCAGACCTAATGAGGCTAGTCATAACCCCAAGAAGAAAAAGAAGGAAGACGTATGCAGATTTTGCAAGAAACCTGGACATTTTCAGGCAGACTGCATTAAACGTAAAGAATGGTTCGAAAAGAAAGGTAACCCTATGGGTTTCGTAAGTTATTTCGAATCAAATCTTACTTATGTTTCTTCTGATACTTGGTGGATTGACACTGGTGCTAATGTTCATGTTTCCAATTCAATGCAGGGATTCCTTACGATCCAAACCATAAACCCAAGTGAGAACTATCTTTTTATGGGGAACAAAGACAAAGCTCCAGTTGAAGCTATTGGCACTTTTCGTCTTGTTTTAGATAGCGGCTATCAGTTAGACTTATGTCAAACTCTTTATGTTCCGTCTATTTCTCGTAATTTGGTTTCTGTAAGCACACTTGATAAAGTTGGTTATTCGTTTGAAGTAGGAAATGGTAATTTCGGTTTATTTAAAAATTCTAGTCGCATTGGTTCTGGAATATTGATTGACGGGCTATACAAGTTACATCTTAATAGTCCATTTACTGAAACCCATCTTACCCTGCATTCTAAGGAAACAAAAAGAAAGTCATCTAAAAACGACTCTTATTTCTTGTGGCATAAAAGACTGGGTCACATATCCAGTGAAAGAATCAAACGATTAGTAAAAGATGGTGTCCTTCCGGATCTAGATTTTACTAATATTACAGTATGTGTGGATTGTATTAAAGGCAAAACAACAAAACACACAAAGAAAGGAGCCACAAGAAGTACTCAGCTTCTTGAAATAATTCATACAGATATTTGCGGACCCTTTGATGTTCCAACCTTTGGGGGAGAAAAATACTTCATTACCTTTATTGATGATTACTCACGTTACTGTTACCTATACTTGTTGCATGACAAATCTCAGTCTGTGGATGCTGTACAAGTATTCATTACTGAAGTCGAAAGGCAACTAGATAGAAAAGTGAAAATCATAAGGTCAGATAGAGGTGGTGAGTTTTATGGTAGGTATGATGAAACAGGACAGCATCCTGGACCTTTTGCAAAACTCCTCCAAAAGCTTGGAATTGTTGCCCAATACACAACGCCTGGTTCTCCATGGCAAAATGGTGTAGCTGAAAGGCGAAATCGTACATACATGGAAATGGTTAGATCCATGATGAGTCATGCCAACTTACCTATATCCTTGTGGATGGATGCTCTACGCACAACTGTTTATATCTTGAATAGGGTTTCCAGTAAGGCAGTTCCAAAGACACCTTTTGAACTGTGGAAAGGATGGAAACCTAGTTTAAGACATCTCCAAATTTGGGGTTACCCAGCTGAGGCTAGAGTCTACAATCCACATGAAAAGAAATTGGACCTTAAAACGATCAGTGGTTACTTTATAGGTTACCCAGAAAAGTCCAAAGGATTTAGGTTTTACTGCCCTACCCATAGTACGAGAATTGTTGAAACCGATAATGCTAGATTCTTTGAAAATGGTGAAATCGGTGGGAGTAATAAACTGAAAGATGTGATCATTCAGGAAATCAGGGTACCTATCCCTTTACCCTCCATTCCGAAAGATGTTGGTGTTAGAGTTTTGTTTTGTTGCAATTTGTTTGGAAGCATTCTCTTTCATAAAACTTGTACTCTCATTCATACATGGTTTTACTCTTAAGATCATCATGCATTTTTCTCATTCTTAATCTTTGCTTTTATCTCATGTTATGCATGGTTTTCACTTCAGCTTTTCTCCTAAGATCATGGAGTTGTAGTTTTCAAAAATCCTTTCAAGCTTTCCAAAGGTTCTTTCTTTATTATCATAATTTTGTTTTGGAGTTTTCATGGCTTTAGAAATTCATTTTTTCATCCTCTTTTAGTCATGAATTCTTGCTTGAAAAGTGGTTTTCATAGTCCCCTGGGAAGTGCCCCTCAAATGTTACAAATTTCAGAAATTGTCAAATTTCTGGGCTTCAGCCGGTTAACCTGCCCAGTGTGGCCGGTCAACCGGCCAGACTGGCGGTTAATCGGGTTTCTGAAGCTCAAACGGGCATTTTTATGACCGTTGTGTGTACCCGGTTAACCGGCCTGCTATGGGGTCAACCGGGGATCTAGCCGTTGGCAACTTTTTCTTTATAAAAAGTGACTTTTTGTTTGGGAAAGGGGGTTGACACAAAAGGGGCTTTTGAGACCAAGGTTAAGCAACTTCTTAGGAGCATTTTCACAAGGATTATGAAGCCATTCCTCTCCTTCAACCTTTGATCTTCAAATGGGTGTGCTTCCTTTAATCCTACTCTTTTCAAAATCATGTTTTGTTTCAAATCTTTGATCTCTTTTCAATACATGATTAACAAGTTGCTTTCCTATTAAGATGTTGACCTTCATAACATGCTTAATTCTTTAGAAATCACTTGAGCTTTATGAATGCAACATATTGTCTAAGTTACACATGATTTTACTTTCTTGGTTCAAAAATCATCTTGTTAGACTTTAGAACATCTTTTTGAAAACAAGGTGTTTTTCATTGTGAATCACATGTGTTAGACAACTCACTCTTTCTCAAACATTTGTTTATCATCTTTGAATCATTTAAGATTGTATCTTTTCAAAAAGAGAAAGAGTGATCTTCTAGAAAATGCATTTCACATAGACTTTGTCATTCACATGCATTTGTCTAGAACTTGAGTTTTTCATTTTCAAATTAGCCTATTAAGAGGCACTTCATTGCAATTCATTGTTCTCTTTATCCATGCATTATTAGGCATATTTCTTAAGAGAAAAATTCTAAGTTGTAAAGGTTCATACTTAGCCTTGAAAAGTATATGTTGTAAAGGTTCATGCTAAGCCTCAAAAAGCATAGTGTTGATTGTAAGGTTTGAGGTGATCCTAAAACCTTATTTGGAGTTAGTGAATACCGGTAGGTGTACCGGGAGTGGATGTAGGCAATTTGGCCGAACCACTATAAATGTGCTTGCCATGGTGAATGTGCTTTTGCTCTCCCTTTTACATGAATGCTTTACTTTTGGTTAAATGAAGATTGTAGTTGTGATTACTTGTGTATGCTCATCTTAGAGATTTCTATCTATCACAAGATAATTAATCTTCACCAAATCATAATTGACTCTAAAGTAAAAAGAACTAAAATTGGCCTAGGTTTTTAGTGCTCATCCTATTCACCCCCCCCCCCCCCCTCTAGGATTCGGTCTTGGACTTTCAGTTGGAAATCCTCCCGTTGTTGAACCCTTTAACAATGAGGAAAATCCAATAAATGGTCAACAACTCCATAATGAGATTGTCACCAATGAACATATGGATGAAGCACCAGAGGGACCAGCATTAAGAAGGTCTCAAAGACAAAGGAGATCAGCTATTTCCGATGATTACATGCTTTACCAAGTAGAATCTGAAGAAGGGACAATTAAAGACCCGGTTTCTTATTCACAAGCCATTAAGGATGTTAATTCTAGTAAATGGATTGATGCCATGAAGGAAGAATTGAAATCTATGGATGAAAATCAAGTATGGGAAGTTGTTCAATTGCCTTCAGGACACAAACCAGTTGGCTGTAAATGGGTCTTCAAGACCAAACGCGACTGCAAAGGCAATATTGAACGACATAAAGCCAGACTTGTTGCCAAAGGTTTTAATCAGAAAGAAGGCATTGATTATACTGAGACTTTTTCCCCTGTGTCCAGGAAGGATTCTCTTAGAATTATCATGGCATTAGTAGCTCACTATGACCTCGAGTTACATCAAATGGATGTGAAAACTGCCTTTCTTAATGGAGACTTGGAAGAAGAAGTCTACATGCGTCAACCTGAAGGCTTCATAATTGAAGGTCAGGAAGACATGGTTTGCAAACTTAAGAAATCAATATATGGACTGAAGCAAGCTTCGAGGCAATGGTACCTAAAGTTTCATGAAATCATTACTGCCTTCGATTTCAAAGAAAACATAGTTGACCCTTGCATATATCTCAAGATCAGTGGGAGTAAGTTCATATTTTTGGT
This sequence comes from Cinnamomum chago, assembly GCA_038049695.1. NCBI lineage: Eukaryota > Viridiplantae > Streptophyta > Magnoliopsida > Laurales > Lauraceae > Cinnamomum > Cinnamomum chago. The sequence goes on along the minus strand of CP142462.1, from coordinate 17,942,734 downwards.
TCTGTATGTTGATGACATATTACTGGCTAGCAGCGACCTTGGTCTGTTACATGAGACAAAGGATTATCTCTTTAAGAACTTTGAAATGAAAGATATGGGTGAGGCTTCCTATGTGATAGGAATAGAAATATTCCGTGACAGGTCACTTGGTATTTTGGGATTGTCTCAGCAAGCATATATTGACAAAGTTCTAGAGAGATTTGGCATGATGACATGTTCCTCTAGTCCTGTTCCACTGCATAAAGGAGACAAGCTTGATCTTACGCAGTGTCCACAGAACGAATTGGAACATAAAGAAATGGAAAAATATCCTTCTGCTTCTCTTGTAGGAAGTTTGATGTATGCACAGGTCTGTACCAGACCTGACATTAGTCATGCTGTTGGCATGCTGGGTAGATTTCAAAGTAACCCAGGAATCGCTCATTGGAAAGCTGCAAAGAAAGTACTGAGATACCTCAAGGGAACAAGGAATTATATGCTCACATACAGAAAATCAAGTCACCTACAGGTGACTGGTTATTCGGATTCAGATTTTGCTGGATGTCCTGACACCAGACTTTGCACTCTTGGCTATGTGTATCTCTTATGTGGAGGAGCAATATCATGGAAAAGCCAGAAGTCCGAGTTGCTTTACACATCCACCATGATGGCTGAATATGTGGCATGTTATGAGGCTGCAATTCAAGGAACATGGTTGCGTAATTTTATCACTCAGTTTGGAGCCTTGAGTTTCATCTATAAGCCATTAACTATTTACTGTGACAATGACGCTGCAACCTTTTTCTCCAAGCATGACAGGATATCTAAGGGATCCAAACACATGGACCTTAAATATCTATCACTGAAGCAAGATGTTAGATTACAGAAATTTGTCATTGAGTCCATACGTACAGATTTCATGGTCGCAGACATATTCACGAAAGGACTACCTCCAAAGACCTTTCAGGGACATACTGAAAGCATGGGTCTTCAAGATAGTTCTTAATTATCATTTTCTGCCATTATATTTTTGTACTTGTATATGACATTTATTGAGCTCTTAATGCAATTCTACATCTACTATTTCTGTTTTTCCATTGTGTACATAATTATGTTTGGATAAATGATAAACAGAAACAGTCTTTAAACAAAGACATTATGGGACCATTACGTAAATCTCATCTTATGGTCTAGTTATGACGGTTGTAAATGATGTAGTACATGGAAGTAAACATGTTGCAAAATAATATGTGCACGCCATGACTCTCATTAACAACCGAATTAGCCAAGACACTTATGCTAACCGACTAAAGGAGTGTTTAGCATATAATGCGCGCCTTATGATTCCTAAAAATGAAAACATTAATGGATCTTCCTATTGACCAAGTGGTAGACTGTAAGGAAATTAATTTAGGCCCATTACTTGGACCACAAGTCCTTTCCTTTCTAGAAGTATGGTCATAATAGGAATTCCGTTTTCATAGGATACATATGCTATAATTTCTCAAAAGGTTTCCTAATGAGATAATTTCCTTAATATTCTCTACCTTGATGGACGGTTGAGATTAAATTTAAAGTAAACTTAATTGGAAATTTGGTCCTCTCTTCACCTATAAATAAAGCCTTTGGTCCATCACAAAGGCTACACACAAAATCAACACATTAAGGTTTATAGGCAAGGAGAGAGAAACCGAAACCATTCACCCAGCCTCTTCTTTGACGGATCTCAACAACAGTGCCAGACAGGAGGATCGGAAAGCTCTCTGCATCAGGATGTCTGGAGGTACTCTTTAACTTATTTAAGATTAAATCTTGCATGTGACTATCATGTTGTTCACGATCTTAGGGTTCATGTTAATAATGATATAACAATGCACTCTCTTACATGCAACCCAGACCTCTCTTTTTTCTTCTTCTCCGATCACTGCTAACTTAAGCATCGGAGAGCCCTGTGCTGCCCCACCCAGGGTCCTTTGACCGCTCTCTTTTTCCTTTTCAGGTCCACCAGACACGCAGCTCCTCCTCCGGTTCTTTGAGTAAGTCCCTGGAGGCATCCTAATCTTGTGAGTATATTTTTCTGCACTTATAGAAATCATCGCATAGTCTTTCCTGATGCATGCCCATGAAATCACCTTGACTCCCACCAGTAAAGCTGCAGCTTCTGGTGACTGCCGAGACCATTTGATGTTGTAAGGCACTAATGCTTGATTATTCCTTTCTAAGCAACAAAACAATAGGAAAACAAAAACTCCATAAAAATTTACCTTGATCAGAGTAGAACCATAGCTTCATTTTTCCCTGCAACACATTCTGAGTATATGGCATCATCCAACTAGCTACAATTAATTAAGGGATTTAGCATGAGTCCTATCTCACCGGGCTTGCAAAGGGGTTGTGAATGAGCAGTGCTGAACATTTACTTTGTTGCTTAAGCATAAATTGCTAGCATCTAATAATATGATTATGGCTTCTTAGGTGATTTATATTCAAAATCCTATCCAAGCAGGCGGCCAGATAAAAAACCCAAAACACGCAGAGGAACTTCTATTCTTCATAAATATGGGAACCCATCAAATGTCTCTCTATTATGTGCCTATGCTAGAATGATATCTTCATTTATAGTTGGCCACTAATTCCATATATCTTCACCTTGTACCAATTTAGCTATCCCCTGAATCAATGATAATATCTCGAGCAAAAGGCTATTTCATAATTCCTAAATTGGGATTCCATACGGCACATTGTGTTGGAGATCATTGCCAAATCACTGCAACATTAACAGATTTGGGTTAGTCACATTGGTTGAGTCAAAGTTGGTTCCTATAATAATGCTTGTTATCCAGAGTATCTGTTAGCTACTGTTTATGTTGACATCTGTCAGTAGGTTATAGAGTTTCTAGGAAAATAACTGAGTCATAGAGTTATGTGGCAGTCTATCAAGAGTGTTATTCTGAATTTCTGTTTTTCTGTAAGTTTATAAATTGGGAAATTCTATTGGGTACATCTAAATACAGATAAATTTTTACTACATACAGATGTAGTACAGATGTACTTGGCAAGTGGCAGATGAAATTTTGCCTCTTGCAGATGAGTGATAGGAGTCTACATCTCTGAAGTGATGGTAATCATCCGTACACGTCATTGAAGTATTATGTGACAGGACAAACCAGCATAGTTATGTGCCGTTGTGGACGGTGTGGTGGGGAAATGGGCCCAAGCGTCCGTGATTTACGTGGGTGAGGGGGGTCTGCTGTAGTGGGTTTAACCCACAGCATCCAACGGCTGTGGGTTCATCCACATCATCCAATGGTTGATATTTTTTAAATAAATAAAATTAAAAAAATATCTTGTATTTTAAAACCTTTTCTCTTCAACTCACTTTCAAAAAACATTTTCTCTCTCTTCAACCTCCGTGATTTATGTGATGGGCCCCACAAACTACCTGGCCATTGTTTTTTTTGCTTTTTTTTTCTCACTATCGGAGGGTTCCCAACCCTTGGGCTGGACTAATCCTTCAAAAAATGTGATGGTAGACCACAGTGCCTACTCCATCACATCACATTTTAGGAGTAGGCACCGTGGTCCACCATCACATTTTTTTAAGGTCCTTTCTAGGTTTGACACGTGTAAGCTCTCGATAGAAGTGCTCATCGTTCCTCGAGCCTCAAGAAAATCTTATTGAATTTTCGATCATCAAACGGATCATACTTTAGTTAATTTAGAAGCAATAGTCCTGCCCATTTGATAATTTACACTTAAAAGTAAAAGTAAGTAGAGCCTCCGTTTAATAAATATAAAAAGACTAAAAATAATATTAAAAGTATGTAAAAAATAAAAAACTAACATATTCAATAATTAAATGATCCATGGATCAATATCTAGCTTTGATTATTTTTAAAAAAATAGCAAGTAAACATAGACAATAATGAGCATGTAATATGTTAAACTTATTAAGGACGCACGCGGCCACGCGGGAGGGAGGCCGTAAAATCATATAATACAATCTTTTAATTTTTTTAAAATAGTAAAATCAAAATTTTTAATTTTTTTATTAAATGTTTTTTTACTTTATATTTTTTTATTATCATGGTCCGATTAAATTTTTGTACCTTATATATTTTTATATTTTTTGTTAATTTTTTTTTGTGTACTTTATATTTTTTAATTTTTTTGTGTACTTCATTGAATCAATGAAATAATAAGGCCTCTCATACCCTACATGGGTCTCCCATGCCCTATGTAGGCAACCCATTATACCTTATATAGGCATCCAATACCCTACATAGGCCTCTCATGCCCTATGTAGGCAACTTATTATACCCTACATAGGCATCCAATACCCTACATATATAGGCCTCCCATGCCCTATGTAGGCAACTCATTATACCCTACATAGGCCTCCCATACCCTACATAGGTCTCCCATACCCTATGTAGGCAACTCATGCCCTACATAGGCCTCTCATACCCTACATAGACTTCCCATGCCCTATGTAGGCAACCCATGCCCTATGTAGGCATTCCATGCTCTATATAAACATCACATGAGATGTTCTCCTCTTCTCATGGAAAGCAACTCTCTAGCCTCTCTTCACTCCATCCTCTCCATTCCCCTTCTCCTCATTATGTTCCTTAAGGAGGCTTAGTCCTAAAGCCATACTACTCTCTTAGGATTTCTCATCTAGAAGAGGTTTTCCCATCCTAACATGTATTTTTCTATCATTTTTATTTTCCATCTTATGTAAATGAATTTACATGTTAGTTAAAGTTATTTTTTTTAATATTCTTCTTCTTATGGTTTTATGCTTGATGGTTTATTTATGTTGTTTATGTTTATGCTTGGATTGACAACCCAAGTTTATGATGGCATTAACCTTTTTTGTAGTAGCCTATCTTGATCACATACTCTATAAATACTACTTCTTTAGACAAGATTTTTCCAAAAATTATTTATTCTCTTCTCAACTTCTCTAATCTACATTTCTAGTTTTCTCAGTTCTCTTATATCTTCGGATACTATTCGGTATTATGGACGAACATATTAAGTTATGGGGCAAAGATTTACACTTGTCAAGTTATTCGACTGAGGTAAATTTTTGTTTAATATAATATTAATTAATTGTTGACTAAATACGCACTAATTATGCTAGTTAATATGAAACAGGATGATCAATGCGAAGTGATTGCAGTAGCATCAGAAAATATTCAAGTTCAAACTGATTATACGGAGCAGTTTACAACTAATATGGTATAATTAGATTTTTTATTTCTTAGTCATTTAAATCTGAATAAATACTAATTACTTTTTTCATTCTTAGATATTTAAATGTCGCGAAGAATTAATTCAATGGGCACGAGCAGTTGGGCGTGCAGTTGGATTTGTTTTGACAATTGCAAGTTCGAATCAAGGTGAATTTGGTCAGAAGCCTTACTTGCTTATGCAATGTGAACGAAGTGGACATTATCGGTCGATAAAGACTTCGTCGAAGAAGACTAGTACTGCAAAATGCAATTGTCCATTTCGTTTGAAAGGCATTAAATTGGAAGGCGGGAATGATTGGGTATCAATGGTCGTTTGCGGGATCCATAATCACCCTGCTGCGTATTACATGGAAGGTCATTCGTATGCTGGCAGATTATCAGAGGATGAAACAGGCATTATGATTGATTTGTCCAAAAATTTAGTGAAGCCACGTGACATACTATCCACATTGAAGGGGCGAGATCCACTCAATATGTCAACCATTAAAACCATTTACAATGCTCGTCAAAAACATCGAGTGGCAGAAACTGCAGGGAGGTCTCAGATGCAACAATTAATGTTTAATCTCAGTAAGCATGATTACATTTCGTGGCATAGAAGTCATGGTGAGTCAAACGAGCTTCAAGATTTATTTTTTGCTCATCCTTGTTCACTTGATTTGTTACGTGCTTTTCCTCACATACTTCTTATGGACACAACATACAAGACTAACAGGTTCAACATGCCACTTTTTGAAATAGTCGGTGTTACATCAACAGAGTTGACTTTTTCTGTTGCATTTGTATTCATCCAGTTCGAGAAAGAGGACAATTTTGCATGGGCATTGAGCTGTTTGCGTTCTACTATGGACGGGTGTTCATTACCACAAGTGGTGTTGACTGACAGAGATTTAGCATTAATGAATGCTGTGGATCGCGTTTTCCCCGAGTCAACCGCTTTGCTGTGCAAATGGCATATTGGGAGGAATGTATTAACAAATTGTAAGAAGCTATTCGAAGAGAAGCATGCATGGGAGAGTTTCTACTCAAAGTGGTGTTATCTAGTGGACTCTGATACCACCGAAGAGTATTCCAAGAGGTTGCTGACTATTGAGCAATCATTTCGCAGATATCCTAAAGCACTCAATTACATCAAAACGATATGGCTGAATAAATATAAGGAGAAATTTGTGCAGGCCTGGACCAACAGATCAATGCATTGCGGTAACAGGACGACGAATCGAGCTGAAAGTCAACATGCAAGGTTGAAAAGGCATTTATGTAATTCAATGGGCAATTTTGAGTCCGTGTGGTCACATGTTCATAATCTATTGGAGGCGCAATTCACATCCATTAAAGCATCGTTGGAACGAAGTGTCAATCTTGTGCGTCATGATTTCAGGCACTCGTTGTACAACGAATTGAGAGGTTTTGCTTCTTGTGCTGCAATGTATCACATTTTAGAAGAAGCAAAACGTTCTCATATTGTTAGGGATGATCTTGAAACTTGTGGTTGTCAAATCCGATTAAGTCACGGTTTGCCATGTGCACATGAAATCTATACATATATCTCGGAGGGTCGTCCAATTCCATTATCTTCTATTGATTTGTTCTAGAGGAAGCTGGACTTCATGCCTACCACTAGAGTAGAGAATGATGATTTAAGCTGCAATGTTGAGTTAGAATTGTTCGCCGACCAATTCAAAAAAAAGCCTCGGTCAGGTAAACTTCGGTGGTTGCAAAAATTACGTGAAATTATTAATCCTTCAACCACTTTACTTGCAGAGCCAGAGGTGAAAAAGCATACTCGTGGACGACCTACTTCAAAGAAAAAAGATATTACATCGACTCGAAGAGATCCATCAGGATTTGAATATGCTGAGGGAAATCATTCATTTTTTGTACCGGGCAGGCATAGTTTTGCATCATCTTATGTTCCCCCAGCACCACAACCTCGAAGATTTTCTACTGATATGCAGCTGGAGTTTGGTCAACATAAGAGCAGTGACCAGCATAGTTACATGGACCAGTTGCATACGGATTTGCATCCAGAGTTTGGCTCATGTAGTTACGTTGACCAATTTTCTACTGATTTCTATTCAGAGTATGGCTCACATAGTTACGTCCACTAGTTTCCACCTCATTTGCATCCGTATATTACATCTGTGACCGATGTCATTGCTGATGGGAATTGTGGGTTTCGTAGCGTCGCTATGGCTTTACGTATGGATGAAGGTCAAAATGCATGGGCTATTGTAAAGTATGGTATGCTAACTGAGCTGAACAACAATGTTGATGAGTATGCATCCTTGTATGGAAGTTAAAAAGGCTTTCACACATAAGAGAAGCACTGACATTTTTTGAGACAGATAAGCCTGCACCATTGCTTCATTGGATGAGTATGCCGGACATGGGTCACTTGATTGCGTCATGGTATAATGTGGTTTTCATTTTGATTAGTGAATCACAGAGCATGACGTTTCTTCCTCTACGGTCTGCACCACCACCACCACACGAACAACATCTAATTTGCATTGGACATGTCAATCAGAACCACTTTGTGGAGGTATCCTTGGTTCCCAATCCTCCAATGCCCCCTATCATGATCCAATGGGGTGCATACAAACACCAATGTGCAGCACAATGGGCTTTAATTTATGAACAAAACTTTGAAGACTACAAGCGGATATGGAATCCATCTACTGTAACCCAACCTACTGTACATTTGGATTTTGATTAGTATTGTTTGAAGACTATTTTGTTGTTGATTCTAATTAATATTGTTTGAATCCAATCTAGACCATTCATTCTATGTTTTTCTGTTCTCTTCTTCTTCTTTTTTTTTTTTACTTAGTAATTTTGACTGTGTTTGATTTAGTAATTTTTCTGTTTTCGTTATAAGGGGGCGGACCAAACAGAGAAAGACACATAAGGGAGCGGAGGAAAGAGAAAATCTTGGGAACCCTCCGATAGCAAAAAAAAAAGCAATGGCCAGGCAGTTTGTGGGGCCCATCCTGAGGGATTAGTCTTGCCCAAGGGTTGGGAACCCTCCGATAGTGAGAAAAAAAAGCAAAAAAACAATGGCCAGGTAGTTTGTGGGGCCCATCACATAAATCACGGAGGTTGAAGAGAGAGAAAATGTTTTTTGAAAGTGAGTTGAAGAGAGAGAAAAGGTTTTAAAATACAAGATATTTTTTTAATTTTATTTATTTAAAAAATATCAACCATTGGATGATGTGGATGAACCCACAGCCGTTAGATGCTGTGGGTTAAACCCACTACAGCAGACCCCCCTCACCCACGTAAATCACGGACGCTTGGGCCCATTTCCCCACCACACCGTCCACAACGGCACATAACTATGCTGGTTTGTCCTGTCACATAATATACACGTTATCTTCAATGACGTGTACGGATGATTACCATCACTTCAGAGATGTAGACTCCTATCACTCATCTGCAAGAAGCAAAATTCCATCTGCAAAATGTCCTATCACTCATCTGCAAGTAGCAATAACTCATCTGCGAATAGAATATAGGACATTTTGCAGATGGAATTTTGCTTCTTGCAGATGAGTGATAGGAGTCTACATCTCTGAAGTGATGGTAATCATCCGTACACATCATTGAAGATAACGTGTATATTATGTGACAGGACAAACCAGCATAGTTATGTGTCGTTGTGGACGGTGTGGTGGGGAAATGGGCCCAAGCGTCCGTGATTTACGTGGGTGAGGGGGGTCTGCTGTAGTGGGTTTAACCCACAGCATCTAACGGCTGTGGGTTCATCCACATCATCCAATGGTTGATATTTTTTAAATAAATAAAATTAAAAAAATATCTTGTATTTTAAAACCTTTTCTCTCTCTTCAACTCACTTTCAAAAAACATTTTCTCTCTCTTCAACCTCCGTGATTTATGTGATGGGCCCCACAAACTACCTGGCCATTGTTTTTTTGCTTTTTTTTTTCTCACTATCGGAGGGTTCCCAACCCTTGGGCTGGACTAATCCTTCAAAAAATGTGATGGTAGACCACAGTGCCTACTCCATCACATCACATTTTAGTGTAGACTTATCTTTGTGTATTGTTTTTCAGTAAATAAAATATAGTTTGCTCAGTTTAAAATTTCAGCAACCTTGCTGCCCTGTTCTATTTGTTTTACATTTGGTATCAGAGCAACCAGTCAGGGGCTGGTTTGTCTTCGGCTAGGGATCGAAGAAAGTATAGTTGCTGTTGTGATACAGATTCGAGAAGTCTGCAGTTTGGGACCAGACGTGGAGTTGGTAACTCACGAATCTTACTTTAGAGATTGATCTTAAGCAGCTGGAAGATGGATCTTACTAATTCGGTAAGTGGAATAGAAAAGCTGAGCACCACAAACTATGATTACTGGAAATCTTGTTTGGAATCTTACCTTCAAGGTCAAGATTTATGGGATATTGTGAAAGGTACAGAAACTACTTCTGCTACTGATGCCCCGGAGGCAGTAAGGAAGTGGAAGATCAAGGCTGGAAAAGCCTAGTTCATTATGCAAGCTATCATACAAAAGGAGCTGCTTGAGCATATTCAAGAAGCGAAGTCTCCAAAAGAAGCATGGGACACCTTTGCTACCTTGTTCTCAAAAAGTAACGATGCACGGTTACAAATGCTTGAGAACGAACTTGGGAAAATTTCACAAGGGAGCATGTCCATATCTAAATACTTCATGAAGGTGAAAGGAGTATGTCATGAAATTTCACAGCTGCACAAAGATTCAAAAATCACTGAGGCGCGAATGCGGAGGATTATCATTCGTGGTTTAAAACATGAATATAATGGCTTCATCACTGCAATTCAAGGATGGCCAATGCAACTGACCATCTTAGAATTGGAAAGTCTTTTGACTAATCAGGAAAGTCTAGCAAAACAAATGGTCGGTGCTTCACCAAAAGAGAGCGAGGACGCACTCTTTTCAAGCCGGGGGAGATCTCAGAAAAGTAACCGGGGCGGGCAGCCTCACCGCAAGTCTGGACCAAACACGCAAAGCAAACAGAAATCATGCAATCGTGAGCAAGATCACGATTCAAGGAGGACTTGCCACAATTGTGGCGGACCGGGTCATTTCGCTCGAGATTGTCGAGATGCTGATTCAAAGAAGACATGCTATAACTGTGGAAAGCCTGGTCATTATGCTCGTGACTGTCGTGCACCGAGGAAAAACAAGCAACCTGCAGAGGGAAATGCAGCAAACTCAGAGGACAATAGTCAAAAGAAGGACGAAAGTGAAGAGGAGTGGAGAGTTTATCTTTCTACTGTAGAAGAACAGACCGATGTCTTTAATGGTGAGTTTGAATCTCTAGCCTTGACTGTTATTGACATGGAAGTTAATTCAAATTTGGTAGAGACAAATCATTCAAATAGAATTGACTATTCAAAAGATTGGATAGTTGATTCAGGATGCTCAAATCACATGACAGGTGATGAGAGCAAGTTCTTGTCCAAAACTGAATATAAAGGTAAACGGGTAGTAGTGACTGCGAACAATTCAAAACTGCCAATCACTCACATTGGTAATGCTGTGTCACCTGTGTGTACTCCAAAATCCAGCAAGGATACAGTTTTTCTTCATGATGTATATCATGTTCCTTTGATGAAGAAAAATTTGTTGTCTGTATCACAGTTAGCAGCTGCAGGTAATTACATTTTGTTTGGTCCTGATGATGTAAGGATCTACAAGAAATTGCAAGTTTCTGGCTCTCCTATTATGGAAGGGAAAAGAATCGAGTCCATTTATGTGATGTCTGTTGAAGTTGCATATGTTGATAGGACACGAAAGAATGAGACTGTTGATTTATGGCATGCACGGCTTGCACATGTTGGTTACTCTAAACTGAATGTTATGATGAAGAAGCGCTTAGTGCGAGGACTTCCTGAACTGGAGGTGCGAGATGGTACTGTTTGCCCTGGTTGTCAGTATGGAAAAGCGCAACAACTTCCTTATGCTAAATCAAAGTTTAGAGCACAATCGCCACTTGAATTGGTTCACTCAGATGTTTTTGGACGTGTTAAAAGTCCCTCAATTGGAGGTATGCATTACATGTTAACATTTATTGATGATTTTTCTCGCTTCGTTTGGATTTATTTTCTAAAAGAAAATTTTGAGGTGTTTGGAAAGTTTGTCGAATTTCAAGAAAAAGTAAAGAAAGATCTTGGGCATCAAATTAAATGTCTAAGAATTGACAATGGGGGAGCATTCAACTCAGATCAGTTCAAAGCATACTTGAAGAAACTTGGGGTTCATAAACAATTAACCTGCCCAAACACACCTCAACAAAATGGGGTGGCGGAGAGAAAGAACCGGCATCTGGCTGAAGTTTGTCGTAGGATGATGCATGCTAAAAATGTACCAATTCGATTTTGGGCTGAGTGCATGAAGACTGCTGCTCATGTGATCAATCGTCTTCCGCAACCAAAGCTTGGATTTATTTCATCATATCAAAAGTTGTTTGGAATGAAACCTACTGTAAGTCATTTTCGAGTTTTTGGTTCAGTCTGTTATGTGTTTGTTCCTAATCATTTACGCAGCAAATTCAATAAGAAAGCACTGCGGTGCATTTTTGTCGGATATGATTCAGAGAGGAAGGGATGGAGATGTATCGATCCTTCCACAAATCTTGCATACGTTTCAAGGAACGTAGTGTTTGATGAGGCTGCTGCATGGTGGTCTTCAGATCAGGTTCCTCTTCCAAACTGTCAAAAGCTTGATAATGAAGTTCAAGAAAGAATCAATCTAGAAATTCCATTTCAGTCAGAAGTTACTGCATAACAGCCTGACTTTTCAAGTAGAAGCATGGGGAGTGGGTCAAGAACACTAGAAATAAATAAAGAGGCCAGAGAAATCAGTCCCTCAATTTCAAGTGGTTCAAGACAACATAGCCCATGGCAAACGGGTATTCATCAACAAGGAAGTGTTGAAGAATCTAGGCCTTCTCAACTCGAGGAGCATGGTGCTGATGAAGTAATGCCCGAGTTAAGAAGATCATCTTTCTTGCATAAGCCTAATCCAAAATACATGGATGCGGCATTTGCGGAGACAAAAATTATTGAATGTTTAGAGCCAGTGGAACCATGTTCATTTGAAGAAGCTAGAGGCAATCCTAAATGGGAAGAAGCCATGAAAGAAGAGATTCAAGCTCTTATTAAAAATGAGACTTGGAATCTTGTCCCTTTACCAGTTGGCGTAAAGCCCATTTCATGTAAATGGGTGTACAAGATTAAGACCAAAGCAGATGGTTCAATAGAAAGATACAAAGCACGACTTGTCGCTCGAGGGTTCTCATAGGAGTATGGAAAAGACTATGATGAGACATACAGTCCCGTAGCCAAAATTACGACTGTTCGTATGCTCATTGCTCTTGCTGCTTGTAAAGGGTGGATCTTATGGCAAATGGACGTGAAAAATGCATTTTTGCATGGTGAGTTGGATCGGGAGATTTTCATGGATCAGCCTAAAGGGTTTGAAAACTATGATTACCCTCACTATGTTTACAAATTACGGAAGGCCCTTTATGGATTAAAGCAGGCCCCAAGAGCCTGGTATGGTAAGATATCTGAATTTCTTACTTTTAGTGGTTATTCAATTGCTCCGGCTGACTCAAGTTTATTTGTAAAGAACCAAAATGGAAAAATTTCTGTGGTGCTAGTCTATGTAGATGATTTGATTGTTTCAGGAGATGATTTGGAGGAGATGAAACGAATCCAAGTTAACCTTGGAATTCGTTTTCAAATGAAGGCACTTGGGGAACTGAAGTATTTTCTCGGTCTTGAGGTGAACCGAACTGAAAAGGGCATATTTTTGTGTCAACAAAAGTATGCTGAAAATCTGCTTGAACGATTTGGAATGGCTGAATGCAAGGTAATATCCACTCCAATCGAAGTCAATGTGAGACTAAGAATGGAGGAGGGAGGTGAACTTAAGGACCCAAGCATGTACAGGTAGTTAGTAGGGTCTTTAATCTACCTAACTGTAAGTCGACCTGATATAGCCCATGCTGTGGGAATTGCTGGCCGATACATGCAGAATCCAAGAAAACCACATCTTGATGTTGTTCGTCGAATCCTTAGATATGTGAAAGGCACAATAAATTTTGGGATATGGTATGAAAAAGGTGGCAAGTGTGAAGTTGTAGGCTTATGTGATGCAGATTATGTCGGGGATCTTTCTACTCGAAGGTCTACAACATGCTATGTTTTTAGCTTGGGATCCGGCGCTGTCTCATGGTGTAGCAAAAGGCAATCAACTGTGTCTTTGTCCACTACTGAAGCAGAATATCGTGCCGCTACAATGGCAGCACAAGAAGGCGTATGGCTGATTCAGTTAATGAAGGATTTGCATCAACCCACAGACTATGCAATAGGATTATATTGTGATAATCAGAGTGCCATTCAGCTAGCAGAAAACCCAATTTTTCATGCAAGAACAAAACATGTGGAGCTGCATCATCACTTTATAAGGGAAGAGGTGTTGCAAGGAGATATTTGTCTCATACCAATTACTACAAGTGAGCAGATAACAGATATGTTTACTAAAGGATTATGTCATAGCAAGTTGTCAAAGTTTACCAGAGAACTTGGTGTAGTTAGCAGAGATTTGGCACTGAGGGGGAGTGTTGGAGATCATTGCCAAATCACTGCAACATTAACATATTTGGGTTAGTCACATTGGCTGAGTCAAAGTTGGTTCCTATAATAATACTTGTTATCCAGAGTATTTGTTAGCTACTGTTTATGTTGACATCTGTCAGTAGGTTATAGAGTTTCTAGGAAAATAACTGAGTCATAGAGTTATGTGGCAGTCTATCAAGAGTGTTATTCTGAATTTCTGTTTTTCTGTAAGTTTATAAATTATGTCATGTAGACTTATCTTTGTGTATTGTTTTTCAGTAAATAAAATATAGTTTGCTCAGTTTAAAATTTCAGCAACCTTGCTGCCCTGTTCTATTTGTTTTACACATTGCAGCAGTGGCATCCCTATTACATCTGGGTCTCCAACACATTGCAGCGGTAGCCCTATTACATCTCCGTCTCCCTCATCTCTGCCCATTTTAGTTCTCCCTCATCTCTGCTTCAAGTTATTTTTCTTGCAACTTTATATTTGATTCATCTTCGGATCTGGTTTTGTCAATGCATTGAGAACGATCCATGCGGGAGACGAACTTCATCTAAGGAGATTCTAGATTGCCATTCCTACTCATGTGCTTCTGTTTTTTTTTTTTTTTTGGTTATGTTAATGATGGTTTCCTTAAATAGTATACTAGGGTGAGTCTTCTTCTTCAGCAGATTCACATATTCCATTCAATTGCTCCTTTAAAGGACTTTTAAATCTGTTCTGAAGTTAATGGTTTCTTCCTGAATGAGATACTAATGCAATTTCTTTCTTCATTGTATTAGATATAGATGCTACCTTTTCTTTTGAATGATCCAATTGCCATCGTTTTAGATGTATAGTTGGGGATTGCTTTAACCCATCATCTGTTTCACGTCCTTTCTTTTATGAACCTATAAGCCTCTAAATATATCATAACTTGGTTATATTTGGAGGAATAAACAGCAATTCCGACTCCTTTGCATCTTGTAATCTGATAATCTGATTTGAGTTCCTTGGTTGTTTTTTTATTGATAATATACTTGATTCTTACTGATGTGTTTGAATTGATTTTACCCAAAATTGCAGGGGGTGTGGTGGGGGGTGTTGAATTCTGGCATGTGGTTGTGTCAATTAGAAGGTTCCATGTTTTCCAATTGCTGGCCTAGATCAAGGGGTGTGGGGGCGGGGTTGGTTGAGATTCTAGCATGTGATCAATTAGAAGGTTCCATGTTTTCCAATTGCTGGCCTAGATCAACAATAAAAAAAATTTCGTTAATATGAGTGAGGTATCGAAAAGACCAGGGCAAGGTAACCCAGACCACCAAATCACAATGTATACTGGTCATTTGTTGCGGTTCACTTCATGTCGATAAAAATTGCCTCTTAATTTACCGATGGAGCAAGGTTTTAGATGTAGGATTTTTAAGATATTGATGTGGTTTGCACAGATTCCTGTATTGATAAATTTGTAGTCTGGGTATTGGATTATGAAAATTGTGTTTACGGTGTAAGAGGATTAAGAATTAATATCCTCAGTCACTGGCGAATTGCATCTAGAACCAAAATCATGCAGATCGATTGATATTGTGATCCATAGAGGACCAACTTAGGATATGGATCATTGTCTTTTAGATTGTGGATCAAGGGGTGATATTGTTCTATGATAAATGAGCTCTAAACATATTGACTTTGGGAAAAGAAGGAGCTCTAACCATAATATGTTGGCGGAAAGGCCATTAAATATTCCTGCTCATGTGCTTCTGTTTTTTTTTTTTTTTGTTGCTATTTTTGTTGCTATGTTTATTTTCTTTTTCATACCCGATATGAATAATCTGTGGGTCCATTGTGGAAGTCAGTTAATTTCAAAATCCACATTAAAATTTGAAATTGATGCTTACATTTACTAATTTAACTAAATAAATATGCGGGGTCCAATTGTGAAAGTCATTTTTTTTTTCTCTCCAAACTCACAATTTTGGGGGGGGGATTTGACTTTTATAAGTGGTGGTTTTGCGGTTTTACTACTCCTTATTTTTCTTTCATATTCAGTAAGATCAATCTATGGGTCCCATTATGGAAGGCAATTGATTTCAAAACCCATATTTAATTTTGAACTTGACTCTTAGTTTATGCCTAAGCACTAATATAATCAAATCAAGGTCCTAAAATTTCTACTGTTTACTAATTGATTTTGCTCTAAAATCTTCAATGTCCCTAAAACTTCTCTCACGAGTTTCCATCTTTATCACATGTTTTCTTATTATCATTTACATTTATTAATTTAACTACATAATAAATATGTAGAATCAAAGAAATAATAAAATACAATAAATCAAGAAGTTGGATCCCAAGTAATGGATAAAATCTTTCAAGCATGAACAGTTTATAAATTAATTCACTCTACATACCATCAAACAACTCAAATTGATTATTTTTTTTATATGTTCTCTTCTTCATCATAAATTATATTATTCATAATTACCCTTCAACCTTTTTATTTTCTTTAATGCATTATTCTATGTAATCGAGTCATTCTTTCAATATCATGTATTAGATAATTTGATTAGATTATTTTACTTTTTTTTTTTAAATTGATTTTTGAAGTTCAATTTTAATTGTGTTTGTATTATGAATTATATGTTAATATTTATTTAAGAGGAATTTATGGGAAAAGTCCCCGTAGGACCCCATACGTCTTACCAGGTCTTCGTATCATGTTGGACATGGGAGGAGTCCCCATGTGACCCTTTTAAATTTTTTTTTGTTGTCATTTAGCGATATGGCCAATATCAACCATTTTGTTAGTTAGATTTTCTTCAATATGTAACTGTCTTATTTGTTGAATACAACAGAATGGTCGATATTGATCATATCGCGAAATAACAAGAAAAAAAATTGAATCTGTAGGTCCACTCGCAAATCTTTCGTCCTCGCCTACTCTTACTCCCCTTGGGTCTGCATGACCTTGGCCCCCATCCCCTCCCTCCCCCACTACCTACAAGCCCAGTCCTCTTCCTCATCTCGGCTTACAATCATCTCCCCTCCCCTCTTCTCCCTCCTCCTCAACGAAGATGACCCTATGCTCGCCGACCTCCATTCCTTCGTATCCTCCCTCTTCCTGCCTCCCCTGCCCCCATCCACCGCTTTAGAGCAGCACTAACAACCAAGAGAGAAAAACCCAATTTCTATTTGGGTTCTACAAATCGAGAGTAGTCACTACAGAATGGTCGATATCGACCATATCGCTAAATGACAAAAAAAAATAAAAAAAATAAAAGGGCCACATGAGGACCCCTCCCGTGCCCAACATGATACGGGGACTTGATAAGATGTATGAGATCCTACAGGGACTTTTCCTGTGAATTCCTCTTTATTGAAATATTTATTAATATTTTTAATTAAAATTTTATTTATCTTTTATCCCAACGCAGGCTTGCTGCACTAGTAATAATAAAATATAATAGAAGTCCATAGTTCATCCTTGAGGAGAGAATCCACATTAGTAGTGTGATTTCTACATAACTCCAGGTGGGTCGCACACCAAGTCAATGAGTGAGGTCCGCAATATTAAGTCCAAATTGTTTAAAAATAATGAAATATTTTTGGTATGCGTTCCAAAATTATTTTTTGAGGAAATTAACAGAAAAATTACCTTAGATGTCCGGTGCACCAAAACGGCCCTCATAGTTTTTCTATAACAGTAAAGGCCCTCAGCCATTTTCCACTTCTGCTTGAGCGACAATATCGTTTCAATTGAGGAAGAAGAAGAGACAAGAAATGATATCGTCACTCAAACAAAATTAAAAAAATGACTGGAGAAACTATGAGGGCTTCTTTGGTAAAAAAGCCTCCACTTACTTTTTAAAGCGACAGAAAAGGGGAAAAACTTACTTTTCAAGCGAAATTCAAGCGCCAGCAAAAGTTAAACAACGGTGATAAATTTGGAGGGTCTACTATGCCGGCGAACTAGGTATCTCGCCAGCAAGAAATCTAGCTTTTTCCTACGACACTGATTTATCGCCGGAAAAACATTACCCTTTGCCAGCCAAAATAATAATTTGCCGCTAACACAATACCCTTTGCCGGCGAAAATATATCGCCGGGAAAACCCTATCTTTTTCCGGCGAAAGAAGCTATTTCACCGGTAAAAGTTGTACTTTCCCCAACATTTAATGATTGCGCCGGCAAAAAATGCAGGCAAAACTGCAGATTGTTGTAGTGATATAATATATTTTTAGTGGCAATAGAAAGTCGTCGCAAAAGGTGGCGAAAGCACGACAACTAAGCATTTAGCCACGAAAATAAAAAGTTACTACTAAACTCCTAAACCATTAGTGGCACAAAAAGAAAACTCGCCACTAAATCTCCTTCCCCTCCAAAATGACCTTTAGTTACAACATATAAGTTGTCATTAAATGTGATCACATAATACTTTTAGTGTCAACATCCAGCTTCGCCACTAAAGGTGAGTTTTTAGTGGCGAAAATTTATATTATGGCAAAAAGTGTTGCCATTAAAAGTCAACTTTCTTGTGATATGTCTTTAGTGGCAATATAAACCAGCCACAAAAAATAGAACATACAGTGGCAAAAAATATACTGCGGCTAAATGTAAGAATCTAAGAAATTAGTGGCGATCATAAAAAGCTGTCACTAAAACCGTACACCATTAGTGGCGATAAATTAGAGCTTGCCACTAAATCTCTTTCCCTCCAAAATCTCATGGCACCAAAAATTCCCGCCAAGGAATTAGTGGCGAAATTTAGTTACAACATATAAGTTGCCACTAAATGTGGGCATTATAATGCCTTCAGTGGCAACATCAAATATTTGCCACTAAATGTGGGTTTTTAGTGGTGAAAATTAGATTGCGGCAAAAAAAAGTCACCACTAAATGCCAACTTTCTTGTAGTGGGTGCACCGGACATTTGAGGTGATTTTTTTAGTAACTTTCTCATTTTTTTGACTCTTGAGCAAAAAATCTCTATCCTTATGAAAAAAGAAATTAGATTGATCATTTGTAAGATATATGACATGTTTAACCACATGATCAATCTAGCCGTGCTAAGCATTAAAAGACCCGATCTGATCTGCTAAACAACAATATATAATGGTTTTACCACTTGCCCCAGAGATATTTGATATGTTTTGCATCATAAGCTTGACTTCACCTCCACCAACCAAATTTTATATAGGTTAAACGGAACCTAGTCAAATACTGAATGAAACTTGATCATACGTAACCTAAGCTTGACTTATATTTTAAATCCCTAACCTAGTGCTATTTAGGTTGAGTCCCATTTTGGCTCCCAGATTTTCGGGTTTCTTTGGCCATGCAAAGAGTATAAATGAGGGGATGCAAACGTGTTGGATCTAGAGTGGAACCATGGTGGATTAAGACTCAAATTTTCTTCATTGTACTTGAATCCGATATGGAACCTATAAATTGTATCTGAATCCGGCATCAATTGAGATAAAAAAGAATAAAAATGGATTTAGTTCCATATCCAAAACTGAAATAAGATGCGGAGTGCATTAGTATGATTGGATAAAAGGGATTCAGAATTGTTTTTTTAAATATACAGTTGCCTATTAGATGGCAAATGATTAGAGCTAAGTAGACCCTCAAATGTCAATGTTACTCAAACTTTATAGGTTCTTAAAACTTATATATATATATATATATTATATAATCATCCTAGATTTGGATCCTCGGTCGAAACTTGTAAGGATCTGAATCCTCCATACTTGGATTCAAATTTGGTTCCGAATTTTCTTTTGCTTCCAACAATAGGTTTCATACTTACTTTATTCGGAATCGAAAACTTTAGATACTCAAGATAATCGGATACCCATTTGAGACCCCGAGTGTAAGGTTGAGATCCGCTAAGCACCGTTAGCTAGAGTTGAAACTTACGTAAGCACCATGTTTGGGGCCTATCTAAATGATGATGATATTGGAGGCCAGAGATGGAAAAATTTAGTCGTCTCTAGGGCTGTGCAAAAAATTAGCCCCACTGGACTGTGCTCACAATTGAATTGAAGATCCAAAATCTATTTTGATGTGTAATAAAGCCAATAAAGTTTGGGGGACAAAGATAAGGAGTTAGGATGATTGCAGATGGGCCTAAATTTGAGGCTCTGATTCTCTTGTAATATAAAGTGCATTCTTCTGCTTCAATAATAGGAAAATG
Organism: Cinnamomum chago; assembly: GCA_038049695.1. NCBI lineage: Eukaryota > Viridiplantae > Streptophyta > Magnoliopsida > Laurales > Lauraceae > Cinnamomum > Cinnamomum chago. The sequence continues at coordinate 17,922,694 of CP142462.1, read as the reverse complement.
ATTAGATAGATCGCCCAATGAATAATTGTATGATCTTGGCTTTACAAGATTTACATGCATGGCCCATTGAAATATGGTCCAAACCTTTCATGTGATGTGACTCCCATCATGGGGAGAGATAAGGAAAGCAGAACCCACAATGCCTTAATTCAACCATCCAATCTTGATCAACTCTGAACCATCAGATGGAGCTTCATTTCTAGTGGTTTGCATTTAAAAAGATCATGCACAGAGAATTTGTGTGTGCAGTGGAATGAAGATCAGGATTCTGTAATTCTTATTTCTAAGAAATTTGCTCATTCCTGTAATAAGTGGACCTTATCTTGCAGAATCTATCTATTATAGTAAGGGAATGTAGTCTCTCTTAGTATTGTGACACCTGTCCTCCTTCACATGAAGACACATATCCTCTTTCCACAAGTCACATGTCCCTCCACTAACCTCCTAATAACTTCCTCAACAAAATAATAAAAAGAAAATAAAACGATAATGCAATAGTTGCCTACTGAACAAGATGTTGAGGCCATGAACCCCTCTTTGAGACCCACCCTGTTACAAATATATATTTATATATATATATATATATATATATATATATATATATATCTCATCAATGGCAAAGGGTAATCATGATGTAACTCCATATAAGAAACTCATTTCATATTCAAACTGCTATAAAATAAATAAATATATATATAGAAGAATACTGCGTAAAATACAATTAAAACTTGGGTCTTTTCATCACCAACCACCAACTACCGTTGTAGAAAAACTCTCTCCTACATGGTTAGGCCCAACGTGTATCTCACCCCAGTCTGGGCCGACCATATAGTCCCATCAATAAATTGGGCCACTGTATAATAAGAGAGTCTGAGGGGGTAGTGGGCCAAACAGGGCTTAACTCGCACGAGTCCACCACATAATGGGTCTCCAGTGGGTCCTCCTTCGGATCCACAGATCAGATGGGTCATCGGGTGGCCCACCTGGGTCCTGGTATCAACGCAAGAAATTAAATGACCAAAATAATGACTGAAACTTAAAAAAAAAAAAAAACAAAAGAAAACAAATTCTCAATTCTTAATTGTTTCTTAAAGCACGTCCTCTCCTTCTCTCTGATCAAACGCTGGATGTTGGGTCCACATCACACAGGTCCACCACCTAATGGGTCGCCGGTGGGTCCTCCTTCGGATCCACGGGTCGGATGGGTCATCGGGTGACCCACCTAGGTCCCAGTATCAACGCAAGAAACTGAATGGCCCAAACAATGACTGAAACTTAAGAAAAAAGAAAATTTCTCGCTTTTTAACTGCTTCCTAAAACACATACTCTCCCTCTCTCTGATTAGAAGTTGGATGGTGGGCCAAACAGGGCCCACCTCGCACGGGTCCACCACCTAATGGGTCGCCAGTGGGTCTTCGTTCGGATCCACGGATCGGATGGGTCATCCGGTGGCCTACCTGTGTCCCAGTATCAACGCAAAAAATCAAGCAGAACAGTTGTATGGCCCAAACAATGACTGAAACTTAAAAAAAAATATTATCAGCTTCCTAAAATAAGTCATCTCCCTCTCTCTGATCAGACGCTGGATGGTGGGCCAAACAAGGCCCAACTCGCACAAGTCCACCACATAATGGGTATCCGGTGGGTCCTCCTTCAGATCTACGGATCGAATGGGTTATCCGGTGGCCTACTTGGGTCCCCGTATCAACGCAAGAAATTGAATGGACCAAACAAGGACTGAAACTTAAAAAAAAAAAAAAAATTCACGCTTCTTAACTGTTTTCTAAAACACGTACTCTCCCTCTCTTTGATCAGACACTGGATGGTGGGCCAAATATGGTCCACCTCGCACGGGTCCACTACCTACTGGGTCGCCTATAGGTCCTCCTTCGGATCTACGGATCAGATCGGTTATCGAGTGACCCACCTGGGTCCCCGGTATCAACGCAAGAAAATCAAGGTGGACCGTGCATAGCACGGGGTGTTGCTAGTACTTGACTATAAGGTTGTGTAGGGTCATCCATCGGTGGTCTATTCAAATATGTTGGATTGGGCCGCTGAGTTCTTAGGGTCCCATTTGTTTCATATGAGTGTCCCAGCTGTAATGCAGAATCCTCCATGGTCATTCATTCTCCAACTAATTGGGTGTTTATGGCCCAAGTTGGCGGCCCAAGCTGACTCAAACCTGGTCGATTTAGTAACCAGGACTAATATTTTGTCCAAGACAAAGCCCACTGGCCTGATATCAGAAAGAAACCCAGTCCATTTACAAAATATTTAAAAACTTGTGTTAACTGTCAGACTCGGAGGCCTTTAGCACCTATGTGCGCAGGATAGGCCCATTAATGTGTGGGCCACAAAACAAGGCCTAGGTACACCTGAAGGGCTTAAAGCAGAGCCCGATTTAGACCAAGATGCGTCGGGCTCAGGTCTGGGTGAGTCGGGCTCGCGCTATGACCACTGCTGCCCACTAAGTGTGTAAGGAAAAGACACATAAAAAGGGTTGAATGGGGTCATCAGTCAATGAGTAGAGATAACCAAGGGCTGAGTTGGATCAAACTGAAGCTTGTCTAAGTCCGATTGTTTAACTTATCAGGCCTAAATTCAGGCAGGAATCCAGCTTTTAGTTTCAATGTCCGGAGCCCCCAAGACTGTTTAACTATTGTGCCAAGAAACTTGGCCTGGTTCCAGCCCATGGTAAAAAATCAGACCAAATCCAACTCAACAGGTTAGGCAAGCTAGGAGCACACAGGCCCATGAGACCCCAAAGATCTCTATGTCCAGTTAGATGAGATAATGACAGGAACATGCTGGGAAAGTGGCAAAATTGGCATAAAGCAGGGGACTCCACTAAAAGTTGTTGGGCCTGGTCATGTACCTCATGTTGGATTGCCACTATCCTAAACCAGTGAATCACACTTCTCTCTCTCTCTCTCTCTCTCTCTCTCTCTCTCTCTCACACACACACAAACCATAATTAATTTGTTGGGACTATCTAACAGGTTTTGCATGGAGGGACTGTAGTGATGCTCATGGACCGGCCAGCCTGAGCTTATCCAGGCCCAACCAACTTTGGGCTAGTCTAGGATATATAATTTGGGCCCATTTACTATTTGTCCGGGCTTAAAATAAGTGAGAAAAAGCGCAAAGCCCGGACCATACGAGAAATGGTTGTGATTTATTGATTAATTTAGCCAAACAATTGCTAGAAAGCCTGGTTTGGCCTAGTTGGCAGTTGGCACGGCTCGATTGATTAAATGGGAGGGCTGGCTGGATACGAGCAATCCAACCTCCTCCTATTGGATTTGAAAGTCGTCATTTGTGTGGATTTGTGCACTTAAACCAATTTTCCTAAGCTATATCAAAATGCACTGATATCTACGTGAAACCCTAATCTATAAAAGTTTTCAACGAGGAATACATGCCCCTAAGGGCTGTGAGAAATTATCAAATCTGCGGATTCTTAAATTTTTACCAAAGAAATAAGTGAAAGTTTACTATTAAGCGTTTAAAACTACACAAAATCTCTCATTGTAAACATTTTAGAATATTGTAGGACAGACACACAAAATGGGTTAGATGATCTTTAAAAAAAACACACACACATAAATTTTCAGGATTTTTATTTATCTAGATTCATCCTACATTTTTCAGATTTTTTCACTTGCTTTTTATAATCAAGCTGATAGGACCCATTAGCCAATAAGTACCACTTAAATGGCTGATTAGTACTAGTTTTTCAGAAAATCAAAATGGGTCTCACGGATACTTGAATCCATGTCTAATTAGGGCAGCTCATTAATGAAGGAAACAATAAAATTGTATAGGCATGACAATCCCACCAGTGTGCTTTTTTCGCACAGTCAACCACCCGCGGCTATGCCCCACTAGCTTGGTGGTCTAGATCCTAAACGATTGGTCCTTGTGCGGATCTTCTCTTCCATATATGCTATTTCTTCAAGTGAAGATTTGGGTAGCAATGGTAGTTGCACTAAGTCACATCCAAGGATTTTTTTACCTCGCCTTGCATGGGAGAGAATATGGTAAACTATCGTATTCCTAAATTAGCCGTAAGATAATAATTGACCATTTAATTGACCAGGATGCTGGATAATCAATCAACCAATGACATGACTCACTCCATTCTTTTTTATTTCATACCATGAGGTTGATCTTCTAGATTACTCCATTCATGACTTTGGTTATTACATTATGTGTAGTTTCTTTACTAACGTAAAACTTCTATAATTTGTCAATTTTCTAAAATTCACTTATTTTGGATTTGGTTTGTTTGTGTGTGCGCACGTGCGTGTGTGTTTAATGGGTTTTTTATGATGTGTAAATGCAATTTACAAATGTAATTGATTTGAATATGCAAAATCTAATTAAGTAAATGAAAAGCATATGAAATAAATTCCCCCATCTCTTTCCACATGTGAATTATTGTGTTTTTCAATGATTTTCTCAATGTCCGTGATGAATCGAGACATGGGATTTTAGCAACTCACAGTTTTTGGGCTTCCGAAAAGAATGAAAAGTTTTGGATTGTGAAAATGAGGCCCACATAAGTCCACAATGATAGTTCTTTGGGCTTGAACTTTTTTTTTTTTTTTTGCAAATGTCACAAAATCCTTAATGAATCAACAAATAGAATTTAGTCCCATGGCTTTTATTTGCATCTTTAAAGAGTATGAATGGTTGCGATCATGAGTTAGGGTCCCATGGGATGAAGTTTTTTGGGAAAAAAATGGACTACACCCTCATAGACTAGAAATCCAACTATTATACATTTTTCACAAATTTCTTACCATCTATGATGATTAACAAATTTCTTACCATCTATGATGAGTTAATCCCTTTAGGCGTTTTTGACATCCCCCCCCCCCCCCCCCCCCAAATTTCTTACCATCTATGATGAGTTAATCCCTTTATGCGTTTTTGACATTCTAAAGAGGATGGACGTTTCCGATTATAAAAAATCCGATTATAAAAAAAGGGAAATCCGATTATAAAAAAAGGGGCAGCATCCCCCCCCCCAAATTGGGGATATGACATAAACTTTCATTGCTTAATGGAAAGCATTTTTTTGCTTTAGTCAAAATATCATCCTCGAAGAGCTCAAGGAGTTCATGAAAGCAGAACTGGAGGGTAATCTCTCAATGATAGTTTGCAATCTCCACACACACACACCCCACACACAAAACAAAAAAACAAAAAAAAAAATCCATGTTTGGCCTTAGGATGAACGGTCCGGGTCTTGGAAATGGGGCCCACAATGAAAAAATGGAAAAACTAATGATCCTAGGAACCATGACTAAAACACCGTAGCTCCGTCTTTTTTTTTTTTTGTGCACATTTACACATTCATGTTTAATTTACACATGCGATGCGTGAATTGATTGCAACCAAACATGAGGGTGTGTAATAATTATACATGTCCATCATTTACATATGTAAATGGTGTAACCAAACAACCCATCTTGGGTTTGAGTGGGTATTTACCAGAGTGAAAAAATATACTTAAATCACTGACTCCACGCAACCTTGAGGCATACTATTATTAGGCTGGTTGTTGGTTAAGAAATCCTATCAGATAAGTTAAATCAACAAGGATTGACCTCTTAAACACCCCAACTTAGATGTCCACACATGATCACTTAAATGGACAAAACATGATCTAAATGTGACTCCACCTCAACTTGTAGGTTGTGGGTCAATAAATCACAAGTCGTTGTTAATGAGTCATACAAGGAATGATCCCCTCCCATGTAAACCCCATAATAAAATCCTAATGGACAGGTTTTTTTGTGCTTTTGTAGTTTTTTTTTTAGAGTAATATGCATGAATTAGTATCATTTCTTTGTTGGCCCACAATAACAATTTAAAGGAGGGACTACATTAAATATCACTTAAACCAATTATAGAAAAAAGTGAAAATATTGATGTTATACATGTTAGGCAGCTTTGATCAAGATAACCCATGAAGGGTTGCAAGTTGGGTGTGTTACCCATTTAAAAGAATTTTAAAGCTATTTAATAAAAAGAATTGCATTTGTCTTATTAAAAAAATCTGAAACATAACATGGGTTCATAATTTAGCTTGATAGGTTATAACAATCTTAGAGCCACATACATTATTGTATCAGATTAATTTTTTTTTTAAATCGTACAATAAGTAGTCTACAACCAAGTTTATGAAATTTTAAACTGTCATGGATTTTTTATGGTTAGAGTTGGACAAAATCACATTTATCACAAGTTTTGAATGATGGCACAACAATATATAGAATACATCTTTCCTTTTCTCTTATATTTATAAATACATGGTTAACGTTTTTGAAGCAGTGTGTCACACACATGAGATTGGACCTATGCACTTAGGCCAAAATTGGCTCAAAATCTGAGTCCAAAGTCCACATAGTTCATTGGTTTGACTCATTAGAGCCTTCCAGAAGAGCCAATTAAGTAGATATGCTCAAACAAACATAGAAGGATCTTAAATGGATGCAAAGATAAGGAGCATGAGTTGTATAAATTCTAGATTGTTCTTCAACCATTTAGATTGATGACATGTTTATAAATCCCTTCCATTCATTTTTTTTTTTTTTAAGGTTTAAGTTAAAGAGGGGCTGTGAGGGTTACATCTGAGATATTGGAAGAAAATTGAAAAATCGGTTCTGAAAATTATTTCTTTCTTTCCTCCTGTTTTAACTTGGTCACCTCCTTCATTTTTCTATCCCTATATTAAAAAGCCAAAGTTTCTCCTGTGCCATCTCCTACTTATAAATGTCATTCCATCTGCTACTTATAAATGTTCGTCCCTCTTGGCTCTTACAAATGTTTAGTTGAGATTATTTAAAGAATCACAATAGATGTTGTCGACAGTACTCTCATACTCTCATGAGAGTAAATTATTGAGGGAGGAAATTATTGAAAAAAGGGACTCCTAAGATCTAGAAATGTAACCATAACTTCTCTGTGCTATGCTGTTTTAGGGCGGTGTCCTGAAATGCCAATTGCCATTGATCTTAACATGTGCACATAAGACTGCAAACAGGCCTTATAGGATGAGTTAAAGAGTTAGAAGAGTCAAGGAGCAGGGACCATTAAATAGCTATGATATTTGCAATAGTGTAGAGTTAAAAGAATCAAGGAGCAGGGGACCATTAAATAGCTATGATATTTGCAATAGTGTATAGACCACAATCAGGGTTTCAGCAGTTGCATCCTATCAAATGAAATAGTGAAGGAAAAAAAATATATAGAAAGAAATGAATTTTGACCCAGTCATACACTAAAAATGAAATAAAGCCATAATAGACTTAAGTCAAAAAAATAGGGGTTCTATTATCTCCTTCCTGCCTTCTTTTGCCGAATTGGTAAGTTGATTGAAAAACCAATGATAATAAGATTTATGTTTTCAAACTAAGAACCATTTAAATCTTTCACCGTTAACCTTACATCTTGTTTAGAAATAAGAAAACAGTGTTGCAAATACTGAGATGAACATACCCAAGTATTTCGTGCATGTGAAATCAACCTCAAAATTATCCAATCATTCATCATGAGATCACTATGGTAGGGAATGGGCATTAAAACATATAGATTCATCTGAAAATTGAGATCAAATTATTGGGTTGAAATTGAAGAATGGGTAACTAAAAATGGTTTGTAGTGGTCCATATTCAACTGAGTGTCACTTTCGCAATTCTAAACAAGAATCGTATGTATTCATGTAAAATAATATTGAATGAGTTAGATGACTTTTTGTATATCTTTGAAAAAAAAAATTAATGCATTTTGTGTCCAGATAATGGTTGGAATGGTAAGGAACTGCCTTCTATTTTTGCTTGATAATGAATGAATCATTTTTGTTGCATCTCCGGCCGTAATCTATATGGGATGAGGGAACAAGTATTGAAAGAGAAAAGCATATGAATCTATATGTTATAATGCCCATTCCCTACCAATGTGGGACATCATCATGTGAAAACGCCTATATGTGACCCACTTAATGAATAAGGTCCTGATTTTTTTTTCTCGGCTCCCATAGCTCCAACCAAGTTTCGAACCCTGGTGGAGGCCGTATACTTCTTATGCACTATGTGATTATTAGTTTTCTCTTCTTACCAAAGGATGGGATGTTTGAAATGTGTTGGAGGTGTGGGCCATCATGCCAAGCATGGCCCCCAGTTAGGATATGATCAAATTGGGTGAAATGAAATCCGATACAATGCAGTAGACTGCAACAACTCCGGTAAAGATGAAAAATAAATGGTACTTGTCTTTAAAACAGACACTATTATTGCTGTAGGGTTTATATGGCAATACCTCACTAAATTCTATTCTTTGGATGCACATGTCATGGCAGGAAGTGGCCGCTGTATAGCCCAACATGAATGGTCCCAGAGCTTCCTGTATTGGCAATTGTGATAGAGGATAGATGTAGGTCTGCATGGTACTTGTGTTAGCCCAAATGCATGACCTACCTGCCACTTGCTCCTCATGCTCCTCAACTTCTTATTTATTAAGTTTGCTGTATGTTTAACGGTGAATGATGCAATGCACACGTACTAATGTGGCTCTCTTGATCATAGTAGTCAATTCTGTTTCGTTTTGAATGGCCAGAATTTTTCATTGTAGTCCTTCGGCCGAACCAGAATAGGAGTAAAATAAATTTGGTTTGAGTTTCGGTGCATTTCGATTTATAGCACAATTTTCACTTTCTTTCAATATCTATATCAAGAAAAATACATATGTTATTTTTTATTTTTCCATTTTGTACTTATATCTATAAATATTTCTTTATTATTGTTATTCTGAAAAGTTACTCCAAGAAGTTGTCAAAATTTCGAAATACCCAGATATTCCAATTTGGAGGCTAGACCAAAATGATGATTGAAACGGAATTAACACCTATGCTCTTGATCCTTGATTTGAATAGACTACATTCAACCACCACCACTCGATTTTCACTAATCAATCCAAATGAATTAGGCCATTGGATCGATAGTTAATTTCTTTTTTTTTTGGTAAAAATCGTTAACTCGATGCCCATCAAGTCAAAGAATGAGGATGATCTAATGGGCTAGAATTTACACAAAGGTAGAGCCTATCCAGATTTTCCAACCCCCCAAACTTCTCACCCCCAGGTGGAGTGATGAGAGCCTAAAAGATACATTTTAGGCCCTTCAATGAGGACTTTGTTATACCGTCAGATGAGATTAATTAGCCTAATTATGTTATTTTATTATTTGTAGGTACTATAGATATAATGAGCGAATTTCATATCTAAAATGGAAGAAACCTTACAAAGTAAGACAAACCGAAGTTGCAAGTAAGGAAGCGTGCCAAATATGGAAAGAAAATCAAATAAGAAAGCAAAGAAAGAGTCCAAACATACTTTGGACGTCCAACATGGGTCACACTCACCTCATAGCATGCCAACATGGAAGTTCCTTTAATTGCACCATTATTCTCGAAATTTTCAGAAGCAGCAAATTGAAATGGTCATAACTTTCAACTCGAGTGTCGAATTCGTGCAATCTACATACCGTTGGAAAGCTCTTTTCGAGTAGATATCTGTGGAGCCTAAGATTATATATATTGGAACTATATAGAGGCAGATATGATCTCGGGAAGATCGTTGTTCGCAAGATAACCCGGACATACTGTGTCTTGGCGTCCGAACGCCCGGACCAAGTGAAGACCGCCTCGGTTCGCATTTTGAAGGGTTTTTTTAGACCAAAACTCTATAAATAAAAGCCCAAACTCAATTGTAAGGGAATCACATCTGGGGAGAAGTTTTGAAGCCTGGTTTTGGAGCTTTGGAAGAGCACTAGTAGGGATTTCGTAAGAGATTTTTCGTCAACCTCTCGCCATGAGCAACAAACTCTCTATCTTAGGGTTGCGATGGGGCCATAATCTTGTGTTTATGGTGATGTATAGGTTCTAGGGTTTTACTCTAAACACCTTTGGTTATAGAACAAGATGTTATCCATTGATTGGATTTTATTTCTTTAATGCAATATCTCTTTTTTTTTGGTATTTTAATCTTATAGATTTTAATACTAAGTCATATAACTGATGAGTGTTAAATATTGCATATTTTACCCCTCATTAGTCTGAGTTTTATTAGCATCTCATATACATATTATTTGCTTTATACAAAGATTTTATCCTTCCATCAGATTATCTTGCATAAATCTGATTATTTGTAGCGCATTTTTATGTAATTTTTCTTATATAGGTGGACCCCGCAACTACCCCAATCTTCTGGCTAGTGTCACAAGGCATCAAGAAGAGATTTCAATAAAGAAGTTACATGAAGAAATCTTATTAAAGAAATTTTGGTGAAGTGTTGAAGAATTCCAAAATAAGAGGAGAAGACTTTAAGGATAAAATGAGTTATTTTCTAACACAAAGGAGTTGTTGGTGTATTGGATAGGGCTTGGGTTGGTATAAAATAGGTTATGGGTCAAATCCTTTTAATTGCATATTATTTTTTTTTGTTACATATAAAATATTTTATAGATACGAGCCAATCAAAAGCCTCCAAAATGAAAGACCACAAAAGACACATATGCTTTTGGAAGGAAAGTTTATTGCAACCAATCAAATTGAAGCAAACCTTCAAGTTGCAACCAATCAAATGGAAGCAATCATTGTAAAAGGAAATGCGTCATTCAAATGTCTTCAATTTTCTATAAATGGTAATGTTTTTGTAGAGAGAAAGAAGGGGATCTTTTCGTAAGTTAGTCTTTTTGCAATTTTATCTTTATTTTTAAATTGTAATTAGGAGCCTTTTTGTAACTAATCTAGAGAGAGTGTGTAATTGAAAATCATTAATGAAGATTTGAAGATCTTTCTTGATGTTTAGTGGCTAAAGCTCTTGGATTAGGCTTTCATTTTTAAGTTAAGTAATGAGATTAGTTCAATTTCATGCATGTTTTAGCTTAAATTCTCTACTAGTGCCTTAATTGATTAGTAGATTTTAGATTTAATTGTGCTAATCTCTCTCATTTCTCATGCTCTATTTCTACACTTGATGCTTGGATAATCTCAATTGATGCTTTGTAGTTGGATTAAGTTCTCTCACATAGCATGCTCTAGAGCCCTTATCTTTGATATTTTGTAGCTTGACTTTAGTGATTAATTGTTACGGTAGTTTGGTTATGATCTAAGATCTTGGAGTTTGATTTTCTTTACTTTAATCTTCATTGTTATATCATACAATCTAATTAGGCAAGAGATTGCTAATTGGATTGTAGATTTGAGAGTCGAATTAGAACATGCATTGGTTGGATTAATTACATACTTAGTGGATTTTGGATTGCCTAATATCTTATTTTGATTGTTGTTAATTTTAATCTTTATTTGATTTGTTATTTTTACTTCTAGATTATTAGATCTATATTTCATATCGCTTATTTTAAAATCCTACACATTTCACATTACATCTTCACGTTAAGTCTTCCATTTCCACCACCATTCATCCACTAGTTTAGTGTAGCTTGTTAGATTAGCTTAGATCTAATTAATTTTGTATCTTAGATTGTTAATTAATTATTTACATTGCATAGTTTATTAGTTTTATTTTTTCACTTCAAGTGTCTATATTAGCTATATCTTAGTTCAATTCTCATTTAATTGGGTTCATTGCTTCTTCCATTCTCTCTCTGTGTGATCGATAATCCGGACTCTTAAGTCCTTTACTACTTGACGACACCATAGTCTTGCGGTTAAGCGTCGTACATATAAGTGTCAATCAATAACGATGATTGAATAAATGTGTTGTTAGATCTAGGATTATCTATGCCATAGAAAAAGGTTATGCCCCGATTTACATCCATATCTCTTATTTGTTGACTCTGAAGGTTTATAACTAGAACGAGTCTTTTTAGCGTTGATAGTGAAACCCTGGGTCTCTACTTTCCATTGTGCGAGGTTAGAGTGGATTCGTACCCTGAGATCTTTTCTCTTATTGAATCAAAATCTTGACTTTTAATTCGTTAATTTAGGAATCAAACCAATACTTCGTTTTCTAATATGATTAGTTTAGGAATCAACACTTTTTTTTCTATTAGGATTAGTTGAGGAATTTAGGAACCAACACAACTTACCCTTTTTGTCCCAGAGGATAAGACACCCGGTTGATGTTTTTGCTCTCACGAGTAAAGATAGTGGCTAGACATAAATTATATTTGCAAACCCTGTTTTATGACGATAATGGAATCCCTGATGTAGGCCCCACCAAGGTGCGCAATGCAAGTGAAGGGCACACAGGTGATCATCAACCCTCTATGATTAGACACTTGATATTATAAATGTAATCTCATTTAGAGGAACTTATGAGAATCATATTTGGTTGTAATCCTCCTAGAAAGATCTAAGAGACAGATAAGGAGTCCTGTAAAGATTATTAGTTTTTGGTTTTTCCTCTTCCCATTACTAATCTGGGTCCACCCGTACAGGGGTTCATCACCAGTGTTTTTGAGATTGGGAATATGGGAAGTTTGGGCACAAGATTCTTAATATGATTAGTCTGTATCTTAATATGTATTGAAATTCCATTCTCACTGCGTTACTATTCTGTTTTTAATGTCTACATAAAAAAAACTAAAAAACTATTAAAAATGATGATGCTTATTTTGTTTTATTTTATAGTTTTTGTTTGATTTTTTTACTATTTAGTAAAATGAACAAAACTAACCTTTATAGCATTGTACATTGATATAAAAGTGGATGGACAAAGATTTCAAATGATAACTAGTCTCTGTTTAGCTTTATGTGATTCTATTCATCAAAATATCACATGCTTCATTTGTTAATCAAGGGCCTCAGATTTCACTACCACTGAACTGATGTGAAAGGTAAGATTAATTATGCCTTATTATCTACTCGAGATCAATTTTGCACATATGACTCTAGTTAAATTTTGTTTAACATATAATAGAGAGAATGTTGTATGATATATAATATAAAACTGCCTTTGATCAAGCAAAGATAGATCACATTAAGGTAGGTAGTCTGTTGATATTGACAACAATAAAAGGTCATTTCTCTTGTGAAAGTAATTCGGCATCTGAAGTGAAAAATAAATACAAAAGCAACCAAAAGCTCATGATACGGACGTTTAATGACCTAGAACATCATACAAACTAAGGGTGATAGATTTGCAAATGAAATAAATCCACTTTTAGCAACTTTTTTTTTTTTTGTTCATGTCTCTCATACGTAAAGGGTGTGGAATTTTTGATATGCACCACACATAAAAGCAAGAACCCCACAATTAAAGGAAAGATTTGACATTTTTGCCGACAACCATGTCGAAGTACTTACATGTCCGGCTCCGGGCTCCAACTTCACTCATCATAATTTTTATTATAAAATGTGCCATATTAGTAAATGGTAATACATTATTCTGTTGGTAAGGCATCAGCCTTTTTATAAGAAAAATGCTGGAAATGATAAATAAAGAAAAGCTTCCAAGTGAACCAAGTTCCACACTAAACACAGTCCCATCCCATTCCATTAAAAGTAGGGATCATAAGAGGTAGGGTATGTGAAAATATACAGATACTCTCTTATACGATGATTTTCTAAAGATAATATATGAGAAATGATCTTATCATCATGATATTGATGGAGACTATGGCCTAATTTATCCCATGTGGGGCCGATCAAACTGCATCTTATGTATTAAATTGAGGGATTTCCCAGTAGGGAGTCCTACCTCTCACACATCTGTCTAGGGATAGATCATTTGATACGTTCTCTCACATATGTATAGTGTTTTTATGAATTCAAGTCCTTTTAATTTGTTGTGTGATCATATAATAATGAGGAACTTTGACCTTACAATTGCCTTTGGATTGGATATTTGTTCATGAAAAATGGAAATTTGATTATTTTTCATAGAGCTGCTCATACAACTGAGATATATAGGATATCAAATATAAAGCGATATTACATAACGTCATGTACTATGTCTTGCTCCTAAAAATTGAAGATTTAAAACTGTGCTTCCATACTTAGGGCCATATGAAGGTTTTATCCGGCTCGGCCGGCCTGTGGCATATAAAAAGTAAAAAAGTAAAATATTTCGGATTGGCTGTGTAAAAATTATAGCGGATGGGTAAATTTAACCAATTAACCAGGATAAGCCTCACACTGGCCGCAGTCAGCATCATATTGATGACAGCATTAGATGGTTTTATCATGAAAAGGACGGACTGTCCATGTCAAGTAATAGCCCCAAGTCAATGGCAGGCTTAAACCCGCAATCGCTCCGGCCTAGGAGTGGGAATCACTGAGGATAAGGGCATGGGCTACTGCCAATGTCACTCAACAATCACTTCACAAAGACAGCAGCTTTGTCCTCTTATCTGATCCCAGAATTGAAAATGGGAACTTCCTTGCAGATCTTATTAATATAAGGCTGACAGTGATGACTGATGAGTAATGACCACACCACCTACCATGATCAATTTTATTGTAGTCACTGCCAGTGCAATATAGGTCTATGAGATTTCATCCTGATTCCTATTAAAATGTGGTGAGATTGGTGGAACCCAACATATATCACCTGTCTTTTTAACCCTAGTGGAGCTCATTGCACGTCGACCGAATACATAGTTTTACTAAATAAATTTTAAAAAATAAAATTCTTAAAAAAACTCAGTAGAAGCTTAATATATTTGAAAGTAAAAATTTCAACAGAAAATGAGTGATCGTAAATTATAAGGTCCGTGTAATGTCCAAATACAACTGATACTACTTTTTTTCTATACATTTGAAAATAATAAAATAATAATATAGTGAGAAAAATGAGATATAAAAAGACAGTCGATATGGAATTTATATAACCTTTTGAGGATATAAATCACATATTTCTAGATATTTTATCATGAATGCATACAAAGAAATTTCAATTTACTTTATTTAACCTGTCAGGTCGACTTATCAGTTTCCCGATAGACTTGACCTATTAAAATTGGAGTCCAGTCAAAAGCATCGTCAAATTGATAACTTGCAGTTTTATAAAAAAATAAAAATAAAAACTAAGAACCAGATGAGCTTACTGTTCTAACCAATTACGATGAACATTATATGTTCACTACAAAATCAGATTTTATTAAGAAAAAAAAATAATTATATATTACTTAAGGACATCAGAATAACAAAACTGAGATGATGATTTTAGTCTTAACTTATAAAGAAGAATAGCATTTCACATTGACCATGAATAGTAATATGGCTTGTCCTTAAGCGACTTGGATTAACAATGGTGAAACTATGATATGAACTCCGACGAGTAAGATTTGCAGAGCACCTGTTAATCAATATTAGTATTTAACATTTACTTTGTTTTATTTTATAAGACGGACTACTATCAGGTAAAAATAGGCAATACCTCTCCAAGAGTCAACATCTTCTTTTGCTTGATACAAAGTGCTATATGTTATACCCTGTAAGAAAAGGATAATACAAAGTAATCATAGAAGTTCAGTTAAATGGAAACTCACAAATAGAGATATCTATAGGGAAAAAATACCAAAAAAATAAAAAACTACAACTATACAAATCTGACAAAAGAATTGGACATTCCTCTTAAGAAATACATAAGAATGTAACTTATGTATTCTAGATCATCTTCTGCTCTGTTTTGTATAGAGGATGGGAGTGCTAATCAAAGTAAGAAAAATTCAATACAAACAAAGACAAACTGAATTTGTTGCAGCTCAGCATCAAATACTTATTTTAGTTGTTTACACTTAAAAAGATCACTTCATTCATTGACTTTGAAGTTAGTAGTAACACTGGCATAACAAGCAGTTTCTATGAGATTCAAGGAAAGACATGACGTTTAATTGAAATATACAAAAAGAATAAGAAGAACAAGAAGCTTGCAATGATGAAAGAAATATATTTATTTTGTGATTTCTCTTACTTATTCAGACCCTTGAAATGCCCTTTTATAATAAAAAAATTTCACAAAAGTTGTATATCAAGAAACTAAAAATTGTACTGAACAACAACAATTTTTACGATAGCAATCTATAAGACCTACCACTAAATTGCATTTATGGAATTATCTTTAGCAATCACTAATATCAAAAGAGAACCAATATTTAGTAGTAGTTATCACATTATCCAACTTGTGATTACTCTTCCAACAAGGGTATAAATCAAGATCAATACAACTATTATGTCATATTGAAAACTCAATTATTCTAACTAAATAAAATAGAAACACATGAAGCAAAAGGGAAAAGAATATTAAAAAATTTTTAATTGTAACTTTCATTAAAAGAGAGAAAAAAATAGGGCGGACATAAAATGAGTTTAAGTTTGTACATTTCACTTTCTTATTTATGATATTTTGTTAGTTGCTACTTTTTTCTAAAAAGGAAAAAAAACTAAACATAAAGCAATAATGCAAACGAAGTACCTGTATATATGGGATGTGGTTATAAGTTTTGGAGATCCCTATACCTTTTTCAAATGTCATAATAAATAATATACAACTGAAGGAACATCAAATTACAAATATTTAAGGTTAGTGTACAAAAGATAAAAGGTTAATATTTAAAAAGTAATAACAAAGGGTTACATCCGTATAGAGAAAATAATCTCATATCTTTTAGAAACCTCCCGAAGCCCTCTGATGTTTTTAACTCTCAAATTTCAAATATAAATACCACTCAAGTATCTTTTAGTTTCACCAAAAAATAAAAATAAAAATAAAAATAAATAAATAGAAAATATTTGCACAATTAGCATTGTTTCAGGTAAAAAAAAATAGAGAATGTTAATTCTCTTGTGTGTAGTCAATTTGGTATTTGAATTATAACATAACCACCAATTGGCTACCAGCAACAATAACAAAAGTAGCAAGCTAGCTAAAACATTTTGTCGCGACGTTTAAACTGATGGCGAAGTATTTAAAGTGCCTATAAAATTGTAAGTATTGAACACCAAAAGGTAGTAAGTAAAACACACTTGATTCCTTTTTGTCTGATCCATTATAAAATACACTGTTCATTTTCTTTTTTATTTTTTTATCCTATCTTAGATCAAGGTTTATTATTGAAAAAGCACATGGCATTTAAGTTTTTAGAGTTAAAAGACAGTATGTATACCATGAACCACATAATGGAGTAAATAGTACATAGTTAAAATCTTTTACTTTTCCCACTTTGGCTTAGTTTATTAATTGGGGTGGACAAAATAGTGCCAAGAAAGACTAAAAAAAAACTTTCTAGATGATAAAATCTAAAATATTTTTCCTTTAAAATGATTCTTTAATTGCACCATATCTCACAATTAATTTTACAAAAGACAAAAAAAATAACTGAATAAAAATTTAGAAATTAGTGAACAAAATGGTTCAATGAGAATCACGAATGAATGCTTATTGGTTTAATCCCACTCTTGAGAGGTTTGGAGGGTGACGATTGAAGAGGCCTTGATCTAAAACGTAAGAATTTAACTAACATAAACTAAAACAGAAAGAATAAACAAAATAAAATGTCAGATTCTTATACAAATATGGATCATGTTTTTGGCCTTTTGAATATTAGTACATGTACTGCTTAAAAAAAAAAGCCCTTCCCCTTCGACTCTATGGAGAAGGAAAATAGATTCTGACAGATATTGGAAAGCTTTTTTATGCCTCATAACATCGTCCTTTTAGTTATTGTTTACTTTGCTTTTATTAACTAGGACACTTTATGTTTGAGTTTTCCATTTTCCTATCTCACATAACAAAACAGTATCAATATTACATCTTAAATGCTATACACAAATTTATATTCCAAACATAGAGTGAGAACTAAATACAAAGTGCTACTATAAGGAAACACGAAATACACACAATTTGAAAGCCTGCAGTTAAGATTCAAGAAATAAAATAGATATATAATTAAAATTATCAGAGCACGAAGGCTATCAATGAGCCTAACTTTGGCCCAAACAGGAATGAGAAAGAAAAAATCAACTCTTCATCATCAGTTTCTTAACTCTGGTTGCACCCATTTTTCTTAGAATGAAGATTTTATTGCAATATTAAAAAAAATTGAAGAAGAAGACACAATTAAACAATAATAATTTCGATAGACAGTGCTTACTTATATGTATGAAAACTCCCTCAATTCCAAAAGAAGATAAGAGCCAATGAAGAATCTGTTAAAATATCATGTTCTTCCTTACACAATTACTCACAGAGGAAAAACCTCACACCCACAAAATTCCCTACATCGAAAATCTTGTAGTATCTGAATAAAAAGAATGTTAAAAGAAAATTAAAAAAAGAAGAGGGAAAAAAAACAACATTTGAGATAATGATTTGAGATAGATTCCAATCTTATCCATATTTTTCTTTTCTTTTCTCCACCACCTTCAAAAAAAAAAAAAAAGAAATAAAAAAAAATTACTCGATTTATTGAAATGTATTAAAACGAAAATTTATTATGTTTAAAATATCAGCATCTACTCAATATAAGAGATTAAAAAAATTGTTAGGATCGTGTGTGCCGATTTTAGTCTGGATTCGGGTTCATTTGAGTATAGTAGATGAGTAGTTAGCAATTTTCCAGAGAATTTATGGGGGTTTTTTTTTGTAATTTTAGATTTTGAGATTATAGTACCGTTGGGTAGATATTTTTAATCACTAAAGTTTAGTCTTCTTGATCATCTTGATCCGGATCCTTAAAATCCATTTAAATCCGAGCCTGACCCAAAATCTATCTTAGACAAATTAGAAAATTCTCATTATGTCCCCATCTTTATCCATATATAAAATACATATACATAATAAATATATATAAGGGTGGGCCCCACAACTTGCACTTTATTGGACATGTGTGTAGTGAAAAAAACATATCATCTTTCTCTCTTTTTTAGACATTTTAAATTGGAAAATTCTCATTATGTCCCCATTTTCATCCATATATAAAATATATATATAATAAATATATATAAGGATGGCCCCACAATTTGCATTTTTTGGGCATGTGTGTAGTGAAAAAAGGACATCATCTCTCTCTCTTTTATAAGAGTAGATAGATGTATTGAGTTCTTTGGATTTTATGCAATACCTTCTAATTGAAGACTGAAAGCAAAGATGTGAGCCAGCTATCAAACCTTCTCCTAGATAGAAAATGAAAGGGATTTTGACATTACAGTGTCCTTAGACTGAGCTTTACTTCGATAGTGTTATATTTATATGATGATTCATACAATAAAGAATGGCAAAAAAATGATAATTTTGCTTTTGTAGTGTGCAATATCATATACCTGCATGATTTCACACACAATACTGCTTGCTCTAAATAAAAATTTCCTCCTTTATTGTACAAATAGTTGCACAGGCAATTTTAAATGTTAACATATTGGGCATAAATTGGGTCTGAGATCTGTCAAAACCCCAAAAATGAATCCACCCCCCTTCCAATTTGACAACTTTACTAATTGAATCAAGTGAAATAATGTTGATTTTGAATAAATAATAAAATATAAGTAGGTTATTATGATATTTTACTTTTAATTGCTTGTTATAAAAAAAAATTTATAGAAAAATAAGGTTTTTTTGTATTTTAATTAATAGATAAAGGTGATTTTTTTTTAAAAAATGAAGAAAATTTTAAATTAAAATAATTTTAGTGTAACATTTTATCTGAAGAATAAACGCCTTAGTTGACTTTTTTTAATAAAGTGCCAAACTAGACAAATGAAATCCTAGGAAGTGCTGGACGCAGTTTACTTTACTTTTCATCCCTTTGTACATTTACAACACCAGTCAGTACGCTTGAAATAAGATAAGAAGTCAATTGGGGTTGGAAAAGAAGTCAAAGAACCAACCAATAAAACTTCAACTTTACTGATGGAAATGATTATGAGATCCCAGCTTTAGTACCAGACAATGCAAATTTGCCAGCCAAATACAGGAGCAGTGAATTGATTGATAGGGCAACATTAATTTCTGAAACATATAATTATTTCCCGGTGGAGCAGTCAAATGCCAACTTCACTCTCAGAAGATGTGAATTGATTGGCAGAGCAATATTTATTTTGGATTGGACATGTGAAGTACATATAATTAATGAGTCCAGTACCTCTGTCACAGCCATTACGTACAAACCGCGTAACTTTGTGCAGATTCCATCATGGCCTACAAGAGATCATTCAGGCCATATAAGATGAATGTCTCGAAATAGCCTGGATCATTCAAGATGAATGTCTAAACAATCCCACTCTTCTCAAATTTTAGTTTAGATGCAGCGGATCATAATGTGATTAATCACTGTAATTAGATATATTTTTATTGTTTGGCCGGGCTAATCAAAAGTGTCACAACTCAATTAACTAAATTTAAAATCCGATCTCCTCAAATCTTGGCATTAAGATTATGCATTCTCTTTTATCTCTTCTGGTATGGAGTTTGGGCCATTGATTTTGACGACAACAACATAAATTTTGTCGGTGTCATTCGTATTGCAATTTAGAATCTACCAATCAGGTTTTTTACACTAAAAATGTGATTAAGCACTAAAATTGGAACATGATTAACACCACTTCAGCAGAGATGTCACATCAATGCAAATCATATTTTTGTCATGACGGTCAATTGGAGGGCGACACCCGTTTGTCTTGAACCGAAACTTGAGGATATGTTAGTTTTGGAACAATCTAAATTATCTATATGTGGGTTCCAAGGTGGAGTTATGGGCATGTGTTATATGATTCCTCTGCTATAGCAAATATATATCGGTAATATTTAGGTGAGAACTAATTCTCACATATTATATGAGACCTTTTTTATTAGGCCCATTTGGGGATGAGACCAAGAGGTGGAAAGATCTATGTGAGACCACCTCAAGTATCAAGTTTGACCCAAAACCCATGCCTCCTTCATCCGTGACCCCAAATCCATGCCCCTAACCCCTTCATCCGTGACCCACAAGTTTAATGGCTTCATATTCAAAAAAATATTCAACCATCGATTCAACGGTTCATTCATTCGGATGCGTGCCAATCCATGGGATTAGTGACTATCAGGGGGTTCCTTTATTGATTGCCAGGTTTGGATGAGTTGCTAGTTGGGCCCCGCAAAAAAGTTCTCATATAATATATATATATTTCGGAAAGCCCTCCTAAGCTAAAGCTTAGGATGATGTAAGTTCATATAAGCTCAAGTGTGTGGTGGGGCCCACCTAAGGACCCATATAGGGATGGAGGGATTTCAAGGACGCCCTAGGACCCTCCTCTTTGCATAAAATCAGCCCCAACAATGATTTCTGTCATCTATATATGGGCCACAAAAGTTTAATGGTCAATAGTTCATTTGGATCTGTACACAGTCGATCCAACAGTCTAGTAAATTCGGACCTGACCAAAAATTGGTGGACATGTACAATTCAGGGGGGCCCTATATGGAGAGATAGAAGCCACAGTTGGGGTTGATTTTTTTGCAAAGATGAGGGTCCCAGGGAATCCTTGAAATCCCCCCGGCCCCCCATCCCTGCCCCCATGTGGGTCTCCAGGTGGGCCCCACCACACACTTAAACTTACCTCATCTTTCCTTATTCTAAGCTGCAGCTTAGGGGTCAACCCCTATATATATATATATATGGGGAAGTTTCAAGTGTATCTATCCCTCACCATAAGGTGAGGGATGCTTCCATAAATGAGAATTTTCAAGTACAAAAGTGAATTTTTAAGTACATAGGGTGGGGTACACTTCTTTGTCTTTATGTGCAAAAAGGAAAAGTGTCCTCACCCTATGGTGAGGGATCGATGCACTTGAAACTTCCCATATATATATATTTATATATATGAGTAGGGCTCTCCTAAGCTGAAGCTTACCTTATCCTAAGCTGGAATAGTATTAGTCTCACAAATTGAAGTTGATTATATCTGTCTTTTGCTTGATGGAACTGGAAAATCCAGTTTTGATTGAATTTATCTTGATTTTGGAGACGATCATCATGCAAAAAACAACGATAATCGACTTTGATTTGTGGGCCAGCTCAAGAGAACTGGATTTTTCAGTTCCATCACTCAAAAAACAGATATAATCAACTTTAATTTGTGGGGCCAGCACTATTCCAACTTAAGATAATGTAAGCTTCAGTTTAGGAGAGCCCTGTTATATATATATATATATATATATATATATATGGGAACCGGTCCTATAAGGACCGTCCTTACAACTTACGGTGCGAACCGCCTAGTGGGGCCCACCATGAGACCCCACTGTTCATGGAAAAACGGGGACTGAAAGATCTAAGTGGGGCCAACCTACATATCAAATTTGAAGTCAATCTAACACCTTTAACCCCTTCATCCGTGATCCATAAGTTTAACGACTTTATATCAAACAAGAAAAATTGACATTCAATCCAACAATCTAGGTCATCCGAATCCATGCAACTTCATGGGATTTGGGGGGTTGTGGATGTGTGGTCAATCTGGATGGGTTGTAAGGTGGGCCCTAGTGGGGTGTTCCGAAATGTGTGGACCTTAAGAACGTTCCTTATAGGATGGATTCATATATATATATATATTTATTTATTTATGCTCCCGTACAAGTTTCCCTCATAGTCTTACGATACAAGGCACCTAATGGGAGGGGAGCATCTACTAGGCCATCCGAGTGGACCATCCAAATCCACCGCTCCTATTTACACGAGTCCCACCAAATTTTGATAGATCCGAATGGAGTGAACTGTTGGATAGAGGGTCAATTTTATTGCTTTATATAAAATCGTTAAACTTGTTGTTCACGGATGAATGAGTTAGAGGTATTAGATTTACTTCAAATTTGATATCTAGGTTGGCCCCACTTGGATCTTTCGATCCACCTATTCCATGATTTATGGGGTCCCAAGTGGGTCCCACTAAGTGGCTTTTACTGTAAGATCGTAAAGGAAGCTTGTACATGATATATATATATATATATATATGGGAGATGCTCCTATGAAAGCATCTCTCAACTTACTATGAGAGATAAGGGTGGGGGCCCTCACATTTAAGTTGTTGACATTGGATATGGATGTGAGGGCCCCCACCTTATCTCTCATAATAAGGTGAGAGATGCTTTCATAGGAGCACCTCCCTATATATATATATATATATTTGATATGCATGATATAATATTAATAACTACCCTTTTAATTTATTTGAAAATACTAGTCATTTATTTTGTTTTAAATTTTCTAATTATATCATATTTCTTATTATGTAGGAATTAGAGGGAGTTAAGCATATTTGAGCGTAATTTGGATAGGTTTAAAACTAAAAGCCTATTGAGAGAAAAGTAATTCACAAAGAGAATGTGGGTCTATGGAAGGGGATTTGGAGTCTCAAGTTAGAGGTCATAAGATAAAGCCTTGGTAAATTTAGTTTGGGTTGTTTGGCGGCAGGTCCCTCAACGCTACGTTTCATAGTCTGTGGTCCAAGTCAATTTCTAATAGAGGTAGCGGTCCTCTTCTAACATTAAATAAGTCAAAAGAACAAAAATGCCCTCTCTTTATATACTCTATACGTCACCAAACACACACCGCTTTAAAACATTCCGTCATACACTCCGAAATCTAAGCAAAATAAAGATTTCAAAAGCGAAGATGAAGGAAACTGCAAAAAGAAGCAAAATCAACTCATTGGTGACTTCGAGCAATCGAATCATCTTGACTTGAACTTAATTGAGTATGACATAAGTTTATCTAAGTTTTGGTTTGAATTTATCTAAGCTTGATATGGAATTATTTGACATTGACGTTTATTTATCTAACCTTTATGTGAAGTTATTTTAGTCTGTGATCAATTAAACAGGACTTTAAATGAATTTATCTGTATATTACATGATTTTTCTCGGTTTGATTTCAATTTAACTACGTTTGTTATCAATTAAACAAGGTTTCAAATGAATTTATGTGACTTTGAAACGATTTTCTTTGAGTTTTTATTGAGTTTCTTATGAAATAATATGAGTTTGGCAAGAAATTAACTGGATTTCACATGATTTTATTTTACTTTAAAATGTATTCAACTTGATTTTAAATGAGTTTTTTTATTTAGTTTGCTGTGAATTTATCTAAGCTTTGTATGTATTATCTGACTTTGGCATGACATTATCTAACTTTGACATAAATGTATCTGTGTTTGGTATTAATTTATCTAAGTTTGATATGAATTTATTTGTATTTGCTTTGAATTAATCTGAGTGTGATACGAATTAAGTGAATTTATCTGAGTAGCTGTGAATTTATCTAACTTTGATGTGAAATTATCTGATTTTGGCGCGAGTTTATATGGATTTATCTGTGTTTGAAATCATAACTAGTTTGAAAACAAGTTATGTCACTTCGATATGAGATTATCTAACTAGATTTGGTTTGAATTTATCTAGCTTTGATAAAAATCTAATATGAGATTATTTGTGTTTGAAGTGAATTTAAATAAATTTGTTATGATTTTATTTGACTTTGCTTTGGACTGGGATGAGTTTGATATCAGTTTATCTGAGTTGTATATGTATGTGGACAACCAAAAACACCAAAAGGAGGGAAGATGACATAAAAAAAGCAGCACCAAGCAAGCCATGCTAGGCAAAATTCCATCAATTATCGTTCCCTCCAATTTAAATTTTAAAGTTTGATTGAAAACTCATCTTACTATATTTAAATTGAAAATAATCCGGGAAAGACAGTGAGTTGGTGCTAAAACCCAAATTCAAATTGCATGACACTCATTTAAATGATAAGAAGGACAAATGAGTCGTAAAAAATCTGATGTCACATGCTTAGGGACCACCACTTGAATTAATCCCATGCGGAAGGAACTCTAGGCCTTAAACAATAATGTTGTGTACTAGAGACTTTATAACATGTAACTGAATGATCTCTCTCTAATTTACCCATTTATTTTTTAGTCTTGAAGACTCAATGAATCTCGTGAATAGCAACAAAAAAGAGCATTTTTGAAATTCTAGCCTAGCATGCAAATGCTTATTGTTTTGGTAACTTTTGACTCAAGACTCGGATTAAGGCAATGTTGGATGCGTTGGAAAGAAGATTCAAAGGAGAAAAAAAAATAATGTCACTAGGATCTCTTATTCCAACCTTTTGGGGTCAAAGCAGGCTGACAATATGAGAAATGATGAATTTGGGGGATTTTTTCTTCTTTTTCTTCTATTTTCCTTCTTAAAAGTAAGTGAGAGGGAGAGAATAGCAAAGTTGTTTAATTTTTAGTTTTGAGCTCTCTCTATCTTGCTATCTTATTCTTCTATGACAGGCATTACCCATTTACTAGGGAACCAATGGTTCCCTGGTAAATGGGTAATGCCTGCCACAAAAGATCTAGACTCATAATATATTGCCAACTTCCTGATACACCAAGGTCAAATGGGAGCCCACATTACATTTGTTTGTTCATCCAAACCAGTAATTCTTAGTTTCACCAAGGAAGGACCAACAATGCAGAAATTGATTTCAATATTGTTGTCACATCCCAGTCTCGAATCATCCTGGCCTAGAGTATTCCCCGATATGAGACACACGTACTCCCGTGATGCTGTACTTGTCTCAAGCCAAATGTAACACACGAAAAAGGGAAAAAGAACTTTTCCACAAGTGAGTCGAACTCACTAGAATGTAACAATAACATTTAATCATAGCAGAAGTTGTAAGTCGTACATATGAAGGTATCAATTCCCATTCAGTCCAATTAACTGTTCAAGTTTAATACAAAAGAACTATACAAGTATATACATTAATTACAAAAGAGGGTGTAATAAAAGAACCCTATAGACCACTACAAAAAACATAATCAAAAGAATAACTACACACTAAGTGTGACCCACACAAAAAGGGGCTAGTCACACAACAACTGCGACATCTCCAAAATATACAACACGCACTCTGAGGAAGAAGAATCTAAGCCGACCCTTGTTCTGGCTACTCCTCTAGTCTTAGAGGTACCTCCTGGGTAACCTCCTCTCCCTCCTGAGCCTCTTTAAGGTTGGGAGCTGCACCTGCGACTGTGACACCAAGAGTACTATCTCAATACAACGATCTAGCAAGTATAGACAATAATGAGGAAATACAAAATGTTACAAATTGACTTTAAAAACATTTAGATTAACAGATGTCAATGATAAGTGCTGACTAGGCAAATTGTGCTAAAATCGAATAATTTATACTCGTGAATCAAGGAAAAAAGAAAACATACTAATTGACTACTTGTAAGACCCCGTCCCGAGTGACATCGATTAGTGTTAGTTAAGTTGTGTTTTAGTTCTAAGTGTGTTTGGTGCGTTTTGGTTAAGTTGGGATTAGAATAACTTTTGATATGGCTTTGGAAATTTTGAGTGCCTTTGTGACTAGTGGGGCCCTTTGGGGGTTCTTTTATGACTTTGCGTTTACTTGTGGGTTTATCTGAGATTCTTGTGTTTTATTTATTCAATCCTGTTTTACTTGTCTCGTTAATCCCTGCAACTTTTATGTTGATCCCGTGCCCGTTCGAGACCCCGAAACACGACTTTCCTAGCATTGAGGGCAAAACAGTCATTTTACACTAAATCTGTACCCAAAATTTGATATTCCCGAAACTAGCGAAACATATACTTTTTGAAAATTAGAAGTTTCAACGATCACTTTTCTCTTCTTCGTCGAATTCGTTAGAAGCCCCAATAAACATGAATTTAGCCTACAAAGGCTTCAAGTGGTGGAGCCCACTCTTAACTTGTATATAAGGAGAACCCTTCTTCTCTTTCCTCTTTTCTAGCAAACTTCAACTTCTCAAACTAGGGTTTCCTTTCTTCCTTTTCTTCTCTTGCTTTTCCATCACCAAAGCCCTATCAACCTTGCACCACCAATAAAATGGAGATCATCATCTTCTTCCTCACCACCATAACTCTCTCTTGATACCATTTTTGGAGAAGACCTCCCATTCCAAGACTCTCCTTGAGCTCATCTTGTTCATTTGGAGAACCTACAAGTAAGCAACCCTCCCCATCTCTTAGATTTGTGTTCCTTTAGCTTTGAGAGGTTTCATTTTCATTATTGTAAGGTTTCCCTTTCTATTTCTTGTTTTGACCCATTCAGGGTTTGTTTTTGGAGATTTTTGTCATAGCTTGAGTTCTTGGCTTGGAGGAGTATTTGAGGCTTGATTTGCTTAGTAGAGACCTAAGGCAAGTGGATGATTTGATTTTTATGAGCTTTCAATGGTTTTATAAGAAATGTGATTGATTTTGTTGATTTCCATTCATGCTTATTTATTGCATTGACTTGAAATACATGCTCATGAAAGAGTCTTGATAGTGCATTTAATGTCATAGAAATGTATTGGTTGATAGCATTCAATTATCTCTTGTCTCAAGCTTAAATGTACTCTTGTGTGTTGTGGTTTCATTCCCTTCTCTCTTTATATTTGGATGTGATATTATTGGAGGATGGAATGGATGTTGTTGGAGATTTGATGTTGGTTTGGATAGGGTTTTGAGCTCCTCATTTGGTGTATACAAGGGGCTAAAAGGAGGTTGTAGAAGGAAGAGAAAGGGCGGAGAAGAACTGTCCTAAAACTAGTTTTTGGACAGTTCGCTCGAGTGAACTTAACAGAAAAGGGTTCGAACCATTCCAGTGGACAGTTCGCTCGAGCGGACCCTTTATCGCTCGAGCGAACCCTCCCAGAACTCGTTCCAGAGAGTGGTTAGTTCGAGTGAACTGAATTTTCGCTCGAGCCAACTTGATATTGGATGAGTTCGCTCGAGCGACCTCAACTTCGCTCAAGCGAACCAACCCAGACAACCATTCTAGAGAGCTCGTCGCTCGAGTGAGAGCGATGGGTACTGTACATCTGAGGCTGTTTTGGGAGTATAAATGAAATGTTTAAATGATTGAGAGAGGTTTGTTGGGAGCCCTATTGTATTGAGAAGAACCGTTCTTATGATTTGACATCCGTTTAAGAAAGAAACCACATCACGACAATTTCGTTTGAAGATGTAAAAATCCTAAGGTCTATAAGGAGCCCGGAATGTCCCCAAACTCAAAGAGTACCAAGTTGTTATTAATCGACATACGAGACCTCGATTCACCTTAAACAAATCTTGAACCCCGATACTTGTCTTGAGATTTCGAAAGTTCATTGTATTTCATTATTATCGAATTTTCGATGCGTTCCCGAAAATATTGAAATTGCAATTGTAGCACTTTGCTAGCCCCGATATTGCATGCCCGGATTGATATGACAATTGTGCCTTTGAGCACTCTCGTCCCGTTTGTTTACATACTTGTACTTGATGCATTTTATATATGTTTTGATCTTGTCATTTGACCTATGAGTCGGCACCACTAAGCTTGGATAACCCTGTTGGTATGATCCACAGACTTAGAAATCTTCCTCTTGTCCCGCCAGTTGCAGTTTGGATCCCGCTACCCGATTATTACCGTGGTCTTGTCCCGATACCCCGAATTGCTACCATGGTTCTCGATGCCCGGCTCACTACCGTGGTCATGTCCTATATATTATATGTATATATTTCGTTGTTTCACCTCACCACGTGTGACTGAGAACAACGCCTTGATTTGCTTTGTCACTTCGGTGATAGAGGACTTAGCTTCGTGTGGTTGCCATCTTGATTGTTTCCGTGTCCTTAATTACCTTTACATGTTTTATAACGCATATTTATATTTGGACAAATGATTTATCTCTTTTGTGAAATTGTTATTTAAATAGGTTTTAATGCTTTTGAAGGTAAATTTATTTATTATTATATGGTTATGTCTTTTCACCCGTTTGCCAAACCGTCGTGTTTGACCCACTCTTTGTACTCAGGTCTGGACATTGTCTATCCTGAGGCGGAGTTTGAGGAGGCGGTCGGTGAACCGCAATGCCTAATTGAGTGGCATGCTGATGATGTCGCTTAGACATCTGGTCGCTATGAGAGACGTAATATTTTGGGAAACATTTAACCATTCTTTTAGGGATTGATATTTTATTTTATTGGCCTTTGTTGGCCTCTATTTTGAGAAATGTAATTAAATGATCTTTTGTATAAACTTTGACTTTTCTTTTGGGAAAACACTTATGATCATTGCTCATTCTGATACTTGGTTTATATAAGTGTTTTTTATGTTGTAATTAGAATTGAATTACCGATTTGATTTGCTACACGCTTCCGCATTGAAAGAAATAATTATGTTGTTGTGTTATCTTCACCGCGGACACCTGTAAGAAATTAAATAAATGTATACATACATTATCAGTCCCGATCCCGGATTAGTCCCGCGGGCCCTGTCCGGGGTTGCGACACTGCTACCTTAAGCTCATCATCTCAAAAGAGATCAAATCTAGTTGGGATGTCACCAGCGGCCTGGCCAAAGGCTAACTGGATACCCGGTTCTAGAGTTCCGGTGCTCCAAATGACTTACTACAGTAGTTTCGAATAACAAAACTAAGTTCAATCTCGTCGGGTATCACAGGGTCGAAGTTAAGTAGTGCCGACTCAATCGAATCAAATAACAATCAAATAATAATTGGATTTGAGTAAGTTTGTATTTCACTTGTCCATAATCAAATCGAATAATAATCACATATCACAATATATTTACTCAATCCACATTACCAATGAATGCTGAATCGGTATACAATACTGAAATTATAAATTGAATGTAACCAATCGGACCTCAATAAATACTAATAATGCAACAAATCTACTAGTTAGGATTTGATATTAATAACGAAATGGTACTCCAATATGAAATGCAATAATTTAAGGAAGTCAAGACGTTTTTACGAACCAATACTAAACTATTGTATTTAGTTTTTCACCGTCCAGTGCAAGGTAAGTTTGGAAGGTTAACGTATTACTATCTTGTTTGAGTGTCACTTATTCATGAGAAATGCGTTGACTTCCCAAACCAACCATCATGGCATAGTACTGGACTAATGAATACCCACTGGACCAATTAACAAGGTTAACGGTTCCATTTTAGGGTCATAAAGTCTCAAAGAATCCTAAATTCCTATGGAAATAAGGGTGAGCACCATAATTATCTATTAGAGAGGATTATGGTGGTTTATGATAGGTTAAGGGCGATAATTTACCCTAAAAAATGGTCAGAAAAGACCCATGTTTAAGCTTCAGGTTCGCTCGAGAGGACCCATCAAGAGGCTTACTTGCTTGAGCGAATATTGTCGCTCGCTCGAGCGGACCCCATCCGGAAAGGTGGGCGCTCGGGCGATTCTTTTGATCGCTCGACGAAGTATTGCTTCAGATGGAGGTTCATTCAAGCGAATGCTCCAGAATTCCTGTTTTCGAAATTTCCAAGTTTTTTCCTCCCATCCATTTCCCAACTTCTTCCACCACCAAAACCTGCAAAATGGATCCATCAAATTCTCACCATCAAATGCCATCAATTATGAACCATAAAAAAAACAATCCAATCCATCCATTTATTAATAAATAAAAGCATTTAGTAAGAGTCTCATTTGAATCAATGAAATTAACATGATGTAAATCCAAATTAAGCTTATACTTGCCTCACGATAGAGCTTTCCAATCTTTTCTTCACACTTGACTCAAAGAACCTAAAAACCCCCAAATCACAAACCCTAAACACAAATACATAAGAAAAATGCAATGAATGTCCCTTGACTCTTTTGCAACTCAAAAACTTAACTAAAAAGAGTTTGAAGCCTACCTATTGCAAGGATTTCAAATTTGGAAGAAATAGAGGAGCGTGGAGGTGGATTCTTGCTAACAATGAAGAAGAAGAGGAAGGAGAAGATGAAGATGAGTTCACTCTTAGCCCCCAATATGCATGCTCCTAGCCTCTTGATGATTGAGAAAGAGAGAAAGAGAAGAAGAAGGAGAGTAGAGAGAGGAGGAAAGGAGAAAGAAATGAAAAGAAGGGATATGTTGTATATAAGGGATAAATATGTCCATTTAATAAGAAAACCCCTCCAAGTTCTAGTATTTTCATAAAGAGTCAAATGTAAACTCTCTTACTCAATGGTTGGTCAAATGAAGCAGTACGAAAATCGACGTGCTCGTCGAAATACATGCGATGATATCAAAATGACATGCAAATGATGTAAAATGCAAAAATTAATAATTACGAAAAAACCTTTGACTCTACCCAACCGAGTCAATTCGGCTCCAACTCACTAACCAAGGCTCAAAACTCAACAAACTCAGACTAAAGGAGCTAATTAACACTAATTACTATAATTAGTAAATAAACATAATTAATTTAGCTAAAACACCATTATTTAGCAATAATCATGGTTAAATTAGGTTGGGGTGTAACAATTGTCAGCATCATTCAAACCATTTCTTTCTTTATGAAGGAAATTCTGGCCTTTTAACCATAAGGTCATATGCTATATGCGATGGCAATAAATAAAGACACCTTTAAAAGTATGATATCACAACTTTCTATTAATTTCTACCAATTGTAGAAAATTTCACCATATAAAACCTTTTTTCTTTGTGTTCCACGCTACTGTTTTTTTTTTTTTTTTTTGAGACTTTGATGCAAGATAATATATTTATTATAGTAATGTCATGGATGAGATAATTAATTGAAAATGCGAGGACAACATGAATATTTGAGCGTTCAAATTTACGTCCTCTGGAATTAGGGCCTGCTATCTCAGGGCACTAATAGTGAAGGCATGAGCAACCATGGTTCAAATTATCGACTGATACTGGCTTGCGAATTGGTCGTGATCTTATCTCAATAAAACCTTTCCAAATTAACAAAATTTATAGGCCCATATTTCAAAATATCAGTCTTAAACTGATATATCGATTAGCCAATATTTTCTGACAATGTTTAAAGCCCATTTTCTTTTCATTTTTCCTTTTGTACTCATTCTCCCTTTCATCCAAATATATAAGATGCTACCCTTGTTCTTTTCCAACACTTATTTCACTTTCAAGCCTTCAATTTTTTTTAATGGATTTCATTTGGAAAAATCATATTCAACTCTACCGAGGTGATTATTATGAATTTTTTACAATATTTTCTAAAAATCTATTTAAAATAGCTTAGAAATGAGGATTACATGCTCTTTTTGTTGTGAACACATTTTACTCTATTTTATTCTCACTAGTTCTACTAATTGAGGTCTTGAAAATTGAGATTTATTTGTAAAATAGTTATTGAGATTTTTTTTTTTGCAGTGTGTTGAAAATGGCTGTGGCATTTTATTTTGGCACATATCTATTAAATAATGAGTAAAAGCCTTAGTTTCTTAAATTTAACGCTAATAAATAACTCATAAGCTGCAATTATGATTGCATTTCATAGAAATTGTGTTATTTCAACTTATTTTAGTATATACATGTAAATATACCTAATTATAAATAAAATTTATATAATTTTAGATAAGATTACAATATCGGATGTTATAACTTAGAGGGACCGATATTTTGATTTATTGTTGTTACTAATAAAAAAATATTATTTTTTCAGCATTTTACAGTATTTTATATTTTTTGGAAAGAATTTAAAAAAAATTTTGGGCTAAAAAAATTCACATCAAGATAACCGTGAAAGACCGAGAATTGTGACCAATACCGATACTGTATCGATTTTTGGGGTCGACCAATACCATGACCGAACCGTGATCTTAAACCATGCGAGCAACTCATGTTGTGAGACGGATATCTATGGATTGCAATATAAAATAATAGCCATTTTTTTATTTAAAATATGTTTTTTCATGGGTTATAGATTTGATCCTCTAATTGCAACCCAAGATCTTGTAAACCAATATCTAGATCAAAAATAGATATTGGTGACCTTGATTGGAGCTCATTTCTCATAATATTAGCAGTTTGATAAATCCATGACATTCATATAGTAAAAAAATATATCTCATTACATCAAACGATAACAAAAATAGACACAACAATTAGGGATGCAAACGGGACAGTTTTGGATTGGAATCATACTAGACCCAGACCCAAACCCGATTTTAAATAGCGGTTCTGGTTTTGGGTCCAGTTCCGACTCGAGACCTATTTTGTTAATTGGTTCTTGATCTGACGTCGGTAGGAAGTCCCGCATCAAGTTCGGGAATAAAAATGACAAGCTCAATCTTCTAAAATCACACCAAAGACTACACCAGGGTAAAAAAAGGTGTCTCAATCTTTCAAATTCACTTTGAGACAAGTCAAAACTGAACGATTCTTTCTTCAAAAGTCTCAATATTCTAAAATCACCCCTAAAACTATGCATGGAAAAAAAAAAATCTTTTGGTTGCCAACACACTCATGGTTTTATGGTATTGGCACCATAGTATTAGTATCACACACATGCATATGGATCGATCCCTAGACCTTCAAGTAAAAGTTTCACTCTTGGACTAGTAGCCCGACCTAGCAACAAAAAAATGAAGGAAAAATTGGTTTCGATTTTTAAATCTGCAAATGTGTGGGTTCTCAAATCCTATGAGTAGAGGTTGGACCTAAAAGCCCTAAAAAGAAATGAGAGCTGCTTATGCTACATCCGAAGGTTCTCTAAGCATATCCCTTTTTTTTATGACCAATATATCCTTGTATAAAATTACCTAAAAGGACATCTATCAAAAGTCTCCCTCACCAATTTCTTTCTACAATCACTCACTCCACTCCAATCCCCCTACCCCAGCTACCACGGTCCCCTCTGAAAGCATCGTCCGAGGGGTAGAGGGACATGGAGTGGGAGAGGGCAGCGAGCATGGTGAGGGAGAGAGAAATAGAGAGAGGGAGAGAGGATGACGAGCGGAGAGGGGGGGGGGGGTTAAGGCGCAAAGGAGAGGGAGATAGGGGAAGAAGGGGAGTGAACTGATAAAATAAGGGTGGAGTGGTTTGGATATTTTGGAAACAATAGGGTGTATAGAGGGAGATTTTGAAAAAGTTTTCATTTATTTTGGGTGTATACAGAGAAGGGATGTACTTAGAGAAGCTTGGAACGTGTCATTAGCAGCTCTAAAAAAAAAATTTTATTCAAATTATTTTATATTCATAATTTCCAAACGTGCCAATTTCACCGTGTAAAATATTTTCCCACAAAATTTGGTTCAAGAGTGCGCTCAATTAGACTTAAATGAGATTCCTCGTTCACATGCCCCCTTCTATGAATTTATCCAAAACCTCTTGCACCAATAAAAAAACCACTCTTCATAAAAATTGCTGATCATTTCCCCTCTATAAATATCCCACGACCTTTCCCCTCTCTCCGACTCCTACACCCATCTCTCCAGCCCCACCCATTTCTCACCATGGGATCCCTAAGCGAAGTAACCCCACTCGTTCATGACCTCAAAGTCACCATCCACCGCTCATCATCCATCTTCCCATCTTGTCAAACCAATAGACGGTCCATGTTCCTCTCCAACATCGATCAGGTCCTCACCTTCGACGTGGACACTATCCATTACTTCGCTGCAAATCCAGATTTCCCTCCAGAAGCAGCTGCTCAAAAGCTCGAGGATGCTTTGGGAAGATTGCTCGCGCCATACGATTTCTTGGCGGGAAGGCTGAAGTTTAATCCCCAAGAGGAGAGGTTAGAGATCGATTGCAATGCAGCTGGTGTTGGTTTTGTTGTGGCATCCAGCGAGCTGTCGTTGGAGGAGATTGGGGATTTGGTGTTCCCAAATCCTGCTTTAAGACAACTGATTGAGAGGAAATATGAGAGTTTGGGAATGGAAGAGAAGCCATTGATCCATTTCCAGGTATTTGTAAAGTGTCATAGAGTTGATATATAGATTTGGACCAAATGTCCTTTGTCTTCCTCTTTTTTTTTTCTTTTTTTTTGTTGAAGTTTATAAAAAAAACACCCCATAATTTGTTTTTGTAATGGAGGGTGTGCAGTCATTTGGGTCAGACGAATCTCTTCCGAGGTTTAATCCCCTTAAAATTGAGAAAAATGACGAAGGACCAGACAAAATGCCGGTGGAGAGCTTCCCACCACATTTTTGTTTTTATTTTTGTCGACTAATTTGCCTCTATTTCACAAGATCACGGAATGTCGGGTTATTTTGTATTATTGTAAAATGTCTTTTTTTCCCACGAAATTTGTGCATGGGATTATTCCATGATGTGACGTATTGTCACTTCATTATGTGCCACTGTGTAATTCATTTTGAAGTGTTTGGGCCTTTGTCATTTTTTTCCTATTTAAGAAGTTTTTTCCCATAAATTTTTTTTTTTTTTTTAATTTGAAGGGCTTGCATGAACTTTAGGTTTTGTAGGAGTTTGATTAAGAGATTCTACAATGTTCATCACTATAAATGTATTTGCGTGTTTGATTGTGGAATCTGAGCCCTCAAACACTACTTTCCCAGCTTGTTTTGGTGTAAAAAAATTAATTAACTCAAAGGTACAAATATTGGAGATTGACCACATCTTAAACCTGTGATTTGGCTTTTTTAATTATTTTTCTTATTTTAATCACAAGTTAAAACCTGCGGCAGTTGAACATTGTTTGTAACTTTAACCTGATTATAATTTTTCCACAATGTGGGGTGGTGATTTTGGGTTTAAAAGTGGAGTTCAAGATTCTCTAAAGGGTGTGTATTTTCAGGGAAGAGGAAATCCAAAGTTACATGAACACACCCTAAAGCTGGATGTGAAAAAATGTGGACCCTGGTGGGATGGTTGTACATTTAGTTACATCTACTTATAATCAATTGATTTTGAGCTAAATAAAATTTTCCATAGGTAATCCCAGCCCTTCGTAATTTCTTCAGTCTTGACCACTTCAATAAATACCATTGGAAAGTTAGGACCCCATCTACATCGCCATCTTTTATCCTTCTCTCACCTCTTTGTTATTCCTTGTTTAGACCTTAATTTACCATAAGTACATAGGAATCCAATGCCAAGGAAACAAATGGAATTATTTCGAGCTTAGATATTTTGAAATGGGATATTTGCATAATCATTGTAGATAACAAAATTCTTAATTAGGTGTGGAGGTGCAAATTTAACATGCAGCTCACAAATCTCTACATTGTTTTCAGGTGACATCCTTTAAATGTGGTGGGTTTGCCATTGCCATGGCCAACAACCACATAACCTTGGACGGTTTAAGCGCCAAAATGTTCCTTCAAAACCTGGCCTCTCTTGCCCATGGCAATCCTCTCTCCATCAGTCCCTACAATAATCGCCACCTCCTAGCGGCTCGATCTCCACCCCGCGTCACATTCTCCCACCCAGAGCTCGTAAAGCTCGAACTCCCTCCCACCGGAGAAGGTGTCCAACCGGCAACAATTCTCGATGCTGGAGTAGATGATCTTAACTTCAAGTTATTCCGGCTAAGTGCCAATAATATTGCTCGTATGAGAGAGAAGGCAAAGATTGAAGGAGCAAGTGGGCCTGCCATAACGGGCTTTAATGTGGTCACGGCCCATGTATGGCGGTGCAAGGTACTGGCAACCACAAACTCTCCGGCCGACCCCGACAAGTTGTCGAGGGTCCTCTACGCAATCGACCTCCGCTCGAGGCTTCAACCTCCTCTCCCCCAGTCATATACTGGCAACGCGATCCTCACAACCTATGGATCTGCTAAGTATAGTGAATTGGAGGAAGGCCCATTTGGGAGGCTGGTTGAGGCAGTCCGGGAGGGGGCGACGATGATGACCGATGAGTACGCAAGATCGGTGATTGATTGGGCGCAGCTGTATAAAGGATTCCCACGCGGGGATGTGGTGATTTCGTCTTGGTGGAAGTTGGGCTTTGGTGATGTAGAGTATCCATGGGGGAGGCCCATTTACAGTGGCCCAGTTATGATTCGCAGTTCAGAGATTATTGTGCTGGTTCCAGACAAGAAGAAAGGGATGGGTGACAATGGGGTGAATGTTTATGTAGGCCTGCCTAGCAAGAATATGGAGGAGTTTGAGAGACTCTTTATTGAGTTTCTTGCTTAAATGTAGAAAAGAAAGTGATGATGATGTTGAAGATGCTTGGCAGAAATCAGGGTAGACCAAAAACAAAATCCATTATCTTAGGTTGATTTCTCAGGTAGGAGTATTTATCAGCAAGTGTTGTGTTTAATAGCTTTAGTTTCTATGGTTTGTGAAATGTATGGGTGTGAACCGTGTATCCTTCATATTATGTAATGTTTCTTCTGTTCTCTTGGTTGTACATTTTATCTTTCAAGAAAACTTTGTTGGAAAAATGGCTAAGAGCTACACGATATTTGTCAACTTTGAGCCAAAATCTAAGTAGGACCCACTTATCATTTTTATGTGGGAATACATGGGAATGTAATCTACCCATGAGTAGATTGAGAACATGTATTGGGTTGCTCTAATCCATTAAGGAGTGAATGAGAAATTGCTTTCTAAACACCCCGAACTAAACCGGGCTTGGGCTTGGGCTTGGGCTTCACGTGAGTTGGGCTTGGCTCGGCCCACTACTCCAAAGTGATGTGTGTCCATTCACATATGAAAGGGTGTCTCCAAAGTGATGTGTACATTCACATATGAAAGGGCATGTCCAAAATGATGTGTCTATTCACATATGAAAGGGTATGTCCAAAGTGATGTGTTCATTCACATATGAAAGGGTGTGTCCAACCCAAGAGGTGTGTCCAAAGAGAAGCATCTGTTCACTGAACAGATGTAACCCTATGAATAGACATGAAGTAGGCTATAAATATCATCTTGTCCATGCCTTCTTGCTCATTCCATTCACTACAACTGCATTGCATTTTAGGCATCAGTCTGAGTTAAGAGAGAGTTCTACTACATGATTGGTTCGCCTGTCACATAGTTTGTAGTGCTGCTACTGTGTGGACCGATCATTATATCCTGTGAGGCAATCGCTGTAGAAGCTCGTAAGCACCATTGCGGGGGCGAATTTGTCTCAAGCACAAAGTGTTTTCACACTAGCCTTGATCAATCTTCTTGTGCGGATTCCTGTGATTAATTACTTCAATAACAGAGTTCTGTTTTTCTGCCTACAAACAGTAAGTGATTTTCATTTATAAATTTACATTCTGTAGTTTTGTTTTATTGTTGTTTGTGATGAACTGTTTCCTGAATTCTGAAATACTATTGCATGTAATCGGACTAACAATCTTAAGACAAATTCCTTTCTTTTTTAGTACAATCTTTTTTCAGTTTTACTTCAGTATTCTCTGGTTTCAGTTTATGTCAGTTTCACTACTGGATTCCTTTTCTTCTTATTCTAAAACCAGTATTGTAAAACTGAGTTTATCTCTGTCTTTTATATCTACTTACAGAACTTCAGTGTGTTCTGTTCTTTACTTTCTGTTTGCCTCAGTATAAGTAACCAGTTACTGGTTACCATATATTTTGAGTTACTGTTTACAGTGCTATTTCTTTTTTAATTCTGCAGTATCTACTCTGTGTTTTATTAAGTCATTTCTGGTTTGTTAAAACATACATGGGTATTGAGAAGAATACTCTAGTCACTACCCCTACCCCTGTTATGGTGAATCATGGGGAGAAACCTGAAAAGTTCAATGGTACTGAGTTTAAGAGATGGCAGCAGAAAATGTTGTTTTATCTCACTACCCTGAACTTGGCTAGGTTCCTCCATGAAGAGTCTTCTGCTCTAATAGATGGCGAGACAAACAAGCAAGTAGTTGCTGCTGTAGAAGCCTGGGAGCATGCTGACTTCCTCTATCGAAATTACATTATCAATGGACTAGACAACACATTATGTAATGTGTACTGTTCATTGAAGATTGCTAAGGAATTATGGGATTCACTTGATAAAAAGTACAAGACTGAAGATGCCGGAATGAAGAAATTCGTTGTTGGCAGATTTCTTGACTACAAGATGATCGATTCCAAAGCAGTTATCAATCAAGTTCAGGAACTTCAAGTAATCCTTCATGAAATTCATGTAGAAGGAATGTCTCTTAGTGAGTCTTTCCAAGTGGCAGCAATCATTGAAAAATTGCCACTACTTTGGAAGGAT
Source organism: Cinnamomum chago (assembly GCA_038049695.1). Classification (NCBI taxonomy): domain Eukaryota; kingdom Viridiplantae; phylum Streptophyta; class Magnoliopsida; order Laurales; family Lauraceae; genus Cinnamomum; species Cinnamomum chago. The sequence continues at coordinate 17,883,747 of CP142462.1, read as the reverse complement.
TTTAAGAACTACCTCTAGCATAAACGAAAGGAGATGAAACTTGAAGACCTGATAGTAAGATTGAGGATAGAGGAAGACAATCATGCTTATGAAAAGAAAGCAGGAAAAACCTTCACTAAAGCTAAGGCAAATGTGGTGGAACATGGGCTGAATCCTAAGAAGAGGAAAAACAATCCCAACGGTCCAAAACAAGGTCCCAATGACAACAAGAAGTTCAAAGGAAAATGCTATGTGTGCGACAAACCAGGACATCGTGCTAAGGACTGTCGTAAGCGCAAGGACCAAGGCAATACTAGTAAGAAACCCGCGCAGGCCAACAAGACAGAATTGGACACTCTCTCCACTGATGTTTCAGACATCAATATTTCTGTTGTGGTCTCAGAAGTCAATCTGGTTGGTAACACCAGAGAATGGTGGGTGGACACAGGGGCCACTCGACATGTTTGCTCTATTAAAGAGATGTTCTCCACTTATCAAACATCAACCGGAGAACAACTCTTCATGGGCAACTCTGCCACTTCTTAGGTTGAAGGCCAATGACAGGTGGTATTGAAGATGATTTTTGGAAAAGAACTCACCCTCAACAATGTGCTGCATGTACCTGATATTCGTAAGAATCTGGTTTAGGCTCACTACTGAGTAAGAAGGGTTTCAAACTTGTATTTGAGTCTGATAAGTTTGTACTCACTAAATCTGAGATGTACGTGGGAAAATGGTATATGAGCGATGGGCTCTTTAAGATGAATGTCATGACTATTGTTCATAATAAGAATAAGTCTTCTGCTTATATGTTTGAGTCTTCTAATGTGTGGAATAGTAGATTAGGCCATGTTAATTATGATGCACTGCGTAGATTAATAAACATGGAATGTTTGCCTAAATGTAGTTTTGACTCAAATATCAAATGTGAAATATGTGTAGAAGCTAAACTCACTAGAACTTCCTTTCAATCTATTGAAAGAACTTCTGATCCTCTTCATTTAATCCATTCTGATATTTGTGACCTAAAGTTTGTTCAAACTAAAGGTGGTAAGAAATATTTTCTTACATTCATTGATGACTGCACAAGATACTGTTATGTTTACTTACTGAGAAGTAAAGATGAGGCATTGGAAATGTTCCAACATTACAAGAATGAAGTTGAGAATCAACTTGATAAGAAAATTAAGGTAATAAGAAGCGATATAGGGGGTGAATACTAATCACCTTTTGGTGAATTCTGTTCACAGTATGGTATTATACACCAAACTATTGTTCCTTATTCACCTCAGCAAAATGGTGTTGCTGAAAGGAAAAACAGAACTTTAAAAGAAATGATGAATGCTATGTTAATCAGTTATGGATTACCTCAGAATTTGTGGGGGGATGCTATCCTCTCTGCAAATTATATTCTCAACCGAATACCTCAAAAGAAAACCAATAAATCCCCCTATGAATTGTGGAAAGGCAGAATGCCTACTTACAAATACTTAAAAGTGTGGGGGTGTTTGGCTAAAGTGGCGGTTCCTACACCTAAAAAGGTGAAAATAGGACAAAAAATAGTAGACTGTGTATTCATTGGGTATGCTCATAATAGCAGTGCGTATCGGTTTCTAATTCACAAGTCTGAAATTCCCGATATGCATCCTAACACTATTATTGAGTCAAGGAATGCATCGTTCTTTGAACATGTATTTCCTTACAAACCATCGAAGGAAACGAGTTCTCCTAAAAGAACTCATGACACTGCTAGAAGCAGTAATCAAAACCAACAAGAGATTGATGAACCTAGACGGAGTAAGATGGCTAGAACATAAAAAACGTTTGGTTCAGATTTTCTAACATTTCTGTTGGAAGATGCGCCTTAAAGCTTTAAAGAAGCAGTGTCCAGTCTCGAGGCACCATATTGGAAAGAGGCCATAAATAGTGAAATTGAATTCATTTTACAAAATCATACATGGGAACTAGTGGATCTTCCACAAGGTTGCAAAACTCTTGGATGTAAGTGGATATTCAAGAGAAAGATGAAAGCAGATGGATCAATCGATAAGCACAAGGCCATGCTTGTTGTTAAAGGGTACAGACAAAAAAAAGGCTCGGACTATTTCGATACTTATTTACCAGTGACGAGAATAACATCCATTCGAATGTTAATAGCAATTGTTGCTATATACAATCTCGAGATACATCAAATGGATGTAAAGACAACTTTTCTCAATGGTGAATTAGATGAAGAGATATATATGGAACAACCAGAAGGGTTTAATGTTCTAGGTCAAACTAAGAAAGTTTGTCAGCTTGTCAAATCTCTATATGGATTAAAACAAGCACCAAAACAGTGGCATGAGAAATTTGATAGCTTGATGATGTCAAATGGGTTTAAGATCAATGAATGTGACAAATGTGTATATGTCAAGAACACTAACAATGGTTGTGTCATTATTTGTTTATATGTTGATGATTTGCTCATTATGGGTAGTAATGCTGATATCATTCAATCTACCAAGAGAATGTTAAACAATAAGTTTGACATGAAAGATTTAGGTGTTGCAGATGTCATACTCGGGATAAAAATCTCTAAAAAATCAGATGGATTGATATTATCTCAATCACACTATATTGAGAAAATACTCAAAAAATATAATCAAGATAATAGCAATCCAGCAAGGACACTTATAGATATTAGTATTCACTTATCCAAGAATAATGGAAAAGGCATATCACAACGAGAATATGCACAAATAATTGGCAGCCTAATGTATGTGATGAATTGCACTCGTCCTGACATTGCATATGCTGTTAGTAAATTGAGTAGATACACAAGTAACCCTGGATCAGACCACTGGAAGGCCTTAGTTCGGGTTCTAAGATATTTAAAATACACCCAAAACTATGGTTTGCATTACTCTAAATATCCATCTGTACTTGAGGGCTATTGTGATGCCAACTGGATATCAGATATTAAAGATTCAAGGTCCACAAGTGGATATCTATTTACACTTGGTGGTGTAGCGGTATCATGGAAATCTTCTAAACAAACATGCATTGCTAGATCCACTATGGAATCTGAGTTTATTGCATTGGATAAAGCTGGCGAAGAAGCTGAGTGGCTTCGTCAATTCCTCGAAGATATTCCAATGTGGTCAAAACATGTGCCTCCTATCTGCATTCATTGCGATAGTTAATCAGCAATTGGAAGGGCACATAGTACAATATATAATGGTAAGTCTCGACATATTCGTCGAACGCATAATTCCGTGAGACAACTGCTCTCTAATGGCATTATGACAATTGAGTATATAAAATCCATAGATAACATTGCAGATCCTTTAACCAAAGGATTAGCGAGAGAGCAAGTAAATCGTTCATCAAGGGGAATGGGCTTAAAGCCTATAAATGAAAAGTTGCCATAATGGAAACCCTACTTAGTTGACTAGAGATCCCAAGATCTAGGTTCAAAGAGACAACCAAATTGTGTGTGACTTAATGAAATCACTATGGAGATAAAATCTTTTGCTCATTCCTATGATATTAAAAGTGATACCTGCAGCGGAAATTAGGATAAGCAATGCTTTTAATGATTTTTATATCTTGACTAATCAGATGGGGTATAGCAGGATACTCTTAATAAGAATCACCTATATGAGTGTGAACTGGGCCGATTCTATGAGAATAATAAGGCTAAATTCTCTAAAGCACTCATGAAACCAAGCATTGTTCAAAGCCAAAATGAACACAATCATGAGAACCAACTGTGTCCGGAAAGATTCTGTGTTAACTCTATTGTCTCGGTTTACGCAAAAGGCTGAATAATTCAAGACATCATGTTCACTGTTCAACCAGTAAATCTGATAGTACTTCACAAGGGAAGGTTCAAGGCCACAAGCTACTTCTCTCTATATAGAAAATTTCAAATTGTACTCTCTGTGTGTGTCTGCATATCATTTTATTGCTTTCGGTCAATTTCATTCATGTGGGGGATTGTTGGACAAATGGCTAAGAGCTACACTATATTTGTCAACTTTGAGCCAAAATCTAAGTAGGACCCACTTATCATTTTTAGGTGGGAATACATGGGTATGTAATCTACCCATGAGTAGATTGAGAACATGTATTGGGTTGCTCTAATCCATTAAAGAGTAAATGAGAAATTGCTTTCTAAACACCCCGAACTAAACCGGGCTTGGGTTTAGGCTTGGGCTTGGGCTTCACGTGAGTTGGGCTTGGCTCGGTCCACTACTCCAAAGTGATGTGTGTCCATTCACATATGAAAGGGTGTCTCCAAAGTGATGTGTCCATTCACATATGAAAAGGCATGTCCAAAGTGATGTGTCCATTCACATATGAAATGGTATGTCTAAAGTGATGTGTCCATTCACATATGAAAGGGTGTGTCCAATCCAAGAGGTGTGTCCAAAGAGAAGCATCTGTTCACTGAACAGATGCAACCCCATGAATAGACATGAAGTAGGCTATAAATATCATCTTGTCCATGCCTTCTTGGTCATTCCATTCACTACAACTGCATTGCATTTTAGGCATCAATCTGAGTCAAGAGAGAGTTCTACTACACGATTGGTTCGCCTGTCACATAGTTTGTAGTGCTACTACTGTGTGGACCGATCATTATTATATCGTGGGAGGCAATCGTTGTAGAAGCTCGTAAGCACCATTGCGGGGGCGAGTTTGTCTTAAGGACATAGTGTTTTCACACTAGCTTTGATTAATCTTCTTCTGCGGATTCCTGTGATTAATTACTTCAATAACAAAGTTCTATTTTTCTGCCTACAAACAGTAAGTGATTTTTATTCATAAATTTATATTCTGTAGTTTTGTTTTACTGTTGTTTGTGAGGAACTGTTTCCTGAATTTTAGAAAATTTTAAGGAGCTCGGTGCTATTAAATGGACAAAAATTGAAAAAATTATCAATATTCAAGATACAAATGGCCTTCAATAGTTTTCTCTTTGGTAAGAATTGAGTATTCCACTGTTACCTTAGTAAATCAAATTCTAACCGGTCGTCTGTTTGCTCTCATCTATTTATATATGTCAATGTTTTACATGTGTTATACATATGCATGTTTGTTTGAGGTCTTTTATGTATTACTTATGTAAATGTGGTGTGAAATTGGGCCGTTTTGTATCTTTCATCTTAAAAGGCGCCGGTACAACAACAACAAATCCCACCAATGGCCTTCAACCTTTTGAAGTCCTATGGCACTTACATTTGTAATCCAAGACATTCAGTTTCATATCTCAAATCTTCATAAATTTTGAGAAATATGTAGAGAAATAGTAGCAGCAGCAATAGTAATTGTATAGATTTGATTTTCTGCACTTTCAGGGGCCCACTGTTCATGATCCAACAAGCTGTTCATTACCTCATAATTAAAGATAGTCATAAGTTGATTTCTCAGGTTGGAGTATATGTCAGGGAGTAATATTGGTCAATGAAAGGGTGTGTAAACCGTATGTGCTTCTCTTTATCTAATCTTTATCTTGTTTCCTTTGTTGATTTTCTGCTCTTAGAACCTGTTTGTTTGGTGTTGACATCCTACCAATATTAAGCAGTTCCTTGCTATCAATCAAATGGGATACAATTGACAAGTAAGTTGAAATGTATAAATAGTCATCAAATAGTTTTTCCTATCCTGAGAATGATTACCCTAATCTAGCAATTACCCTAGTAAATGAAATTCCTAATGAAGTTAGGAGTCAGGTTCATATCTCCACACTCTATCCTTCACTTCTCACCTCTCTTTGAGGCTTTCATCTGCATTCCAACCTTATATCCTGACCTCTCAAGCCTCATCTCTCTATATTCTTCTCCTGAGACCTCTCTTTAATGTAGGGGTGCTCATGGGCCAGGTCAACTACGGCAGCATATCTAGGCCCAACCAGACTTTATAATTAGAAATACAGGCATATATCCGGCTTAAGGACAATAAATCCTGTAAGTGCTTGGGCCAAGCCCAGGCAGCCACCTCAAACATGCTAGAACGCAAGCGTGGCCACTTAGTCGGGCCAAACCGAATTAAAGCCCGATTATATTAACAACAAGAATTACATACACAAAAAAAAAAAAAAAAAAAAAGAATGACATACACAGAAATCTTAAATTCAGATTAAATAAGAGTAAAACAAAACGAAAATATTTCTCTTCTCGGATTGAGCTGGGCTTCAGATTTCTAAAACAGGCCGAAAATCTAAAAGGGCTCAAACTATGTATCCTTTCCCAACTCCAGCACTACAGCCAAAGCCCTAAACCTGGCCCAAAGCAAGTTTGGCTCCAATGGGCCTGAGTTGACTCCGACCATGATCAGTACTATGTGGGTCAACCCGACCTGTAGTAACCCGCAATGGTTATGAGGGTTAATGTAGGTCGGGTTGGATTGACCCGCAACGGGTGCGGGTTTGGAGTTTCTAACTTGTTTAATAAATGGGTCGGATTCGGGTTAAGAGCATCTAACCTGTCTGCCACCTCTAAATTTATCAGTGCAAATACTTTGATGTGGATTCCTTGAAAAATCAATTCTGAGCAGATAAATGGGTTTTCATGGTAATTTGGGAAAGGGTTTCGGGTCCATCAACAATATTATGCCTCCTTAAGACTTATGTCCTTCACCAAAATAGATATGTCAACGTGAACCCAGCATAGTTGGGATTATATTCACCTATTCAGGCCCAATTCGGGTGCCCAAGATGTAGGATTAGGCCCCGCCCTAATCATTCCCCAACTTAGATTGGCGTTTGTATAGCATGGTACAAAGTCTAGGGCCAGCAAAATCTAACCCAACCTGACCCGTAAACATATGACCAGCATAGCCCTACCCACATAATATACGTGTTGGTCACAGGTCAGATTTTTCTTACCTATATTTAAGCAGGTCGGCGTAGAGTCAACCCGTGTAATCTACAATCAACCTTTTAATTTTCCATTCAAAATGTGCCTGTATTAAATGGATTGTTTCAATGGATGGGCTAAAAAAGGAGGAATAAACCTTGGCCAATTGGACTTATAAATAGGTTAGAGTTTGCATGAACTGGTTCAATGCATGTGAAGTAAAAAAAGGTTAATGGACATTGGCCTCACTTTGGCCCAATGGAAAGCTAGGCAATAAACCTCCAATAGTCGTTAACATGAAATTAGCCTCAAACTATGCGTACAAATCAATAATGGCCAGGTCGGGGTAAGTGTTTGGGTGGGTTGACTCATTAAAATGAGGGTCAAATCGGGTTAAGTCATAGTGGGTTTGGGTTATGGGTTTCTGACCCGTTTAATAAATGGGTTGGACGCGGGTTGGGAGTATCATACACGTTTAATAAACAAGGCTTGCCCTTTTAGCCCAACCGAACCTGTTTGCCACCTCTAGTGTGAACCCACCTCGATTTTTTGGGCCCCTTCTTATTTTTGGGCCCCATCAATATATGATATTCTAAAGGAAGGCATAGCAATAGAAAGATTTAATGTAGATGAGGAGAATAAGAGATATCAGGATGATAAAATAATCCTAATCCCTAATTTAAAGTTTTCAAAGTTTCATCCAATTTTGTTTTGGTAAATACAAACAGTGTGAAATTTGGATTAGTATCCATTCATGTAATGTAACCTTTAATCAATATAGTTTCCAGTCATTGCGAATAAGAAAAGGCCTCACCCTAATTGGATAATCTGGAGGTCAGAATTCAATGATTTAATTTCCCAAGCTTATCTATTTTTGTCATTGAATATATGGTTAATGGCCAATGAGTGTCAATTTTGAAAGAGCACTCACTATTGGGTAGATAATTAACTGATTGTAAGCAAGGACAGACCTACATATAAATTTAGGGGCGATAACCCCCCGTTGAATCGGGGTCTGCTTTTAAAACTTAGATGAAAATAATAGGTCTACCTCAAAAACCCACATGAAAGTCATGGATTTGTGTTCATGGGTCGGTCCCGGTCCGAATCCATGGTGGACCTGGACCCGGAACCGTAAGGAGAAGGTGGTCCCAGATCTAGGTCTAGGCCTAGGTAGAAAATGTTATTAAAAAAACATGGTTTTTAGGAGAAAATTTTAAAAATTGAGGTAATATGTCGGGTCTTTGGTCCACAGGTCTGAACCAAGGTGAAACCGGACATGGACCCATTAACTTATCAGAGCTTAAATAAGGACCCAGACCCAGTTTTAAACAGATCGGATACTCCGGGTAATCGAAAAATCAGGAACTAATTTACTTCCTTAGCTTTAACTACTTTTGGTTGCCCCCCACATAATCACGGTCCACTTCCAAAACCCAGATGATAGATGATGTGAGTGCCTTGGATTTGTCAAAACTACGCCCGGCAATATTATAGAAGGATGTGCATCGAATAAGTAGAATACAGAAGAACGTAAAAAGGGATTAAACATGCATGTGTGAGAGAGAGAGAGAGTTCGATTCTATGAATCAATATTTCATCAAGGCCAAAAAAAATATGCTTTTCTTCTACAAATATTGCTCTTATAGGGCTATACACAAATATACATACAAAATAACAAACCAGTCCTCCAAAACTCTATACAACTAACCCAAAGATCACCTCCTCCAACCCTCATACAAAACAACATGTTAAAAAACAACCACCAAATTGAAACGTTTCAAAACTCATAAGATTTGACTGTTAAAACAGTCCCAGCACCAACATCATCAGTATCAAGAACAAGTGGATTATCAACCAAGATGAAGGGAGCATTACATCTTGTACTTATGCTTTGAAGCGTCTCGCCATCTCTAACCACATAAATCTCTTCACACGGCCCCGTTCTCAGGTCTTGAATTGCATACGACCCCCCAAACCAGAGGCGGAACTGTGTTGAGGCCCGGGGGGGCCTAGCCTTTGAAAAAGTTTTTTTTTTTTTTTTTTTTTGAAAAAGTCTTTTAAAGCACCAAAATGCCCCCCCCCCCCCCCCCCCAAGGTTTTTGGATTTTTTTTTAAGTTAAACCCCACCCCACCCCGGTCCCCACTCCCAACCCTTTTAACTTTCGAAAACCTCTCCAGACTCCAGTCTTAAGTCCTAACCCTCTTCAGCTCTTCCTTCTTTGTTTTGTTCGTCTCCTCTTTTTTTCCATTAATCTCTCATCTTTAGTGGTTAAAATTTTGCACGCCGTCTTCTCTATGTCCAGCATTTTCAAGGAACAAAATCATGGTTGAACTTATAACTATGTCAAAAATGAAACTTTAAAATATGATAGTTATAATAATTGGTGAAAAAAAAAATTATTCAAGTTTTGCCCCCCCCCCCCCCCCCCCAAAGATTAAATCCTGGCTCCGCCCCTGCCCCAAACACCACATAAAAAATCACAAGAATCACCAAAAATCTCTTCATCTCCTTCTCTTCTCTTCTTCTCTTCTTCTCTTTTCTTTCTTCTGCTGCTACACAAAGATTAACCAACTCTTCTTCTCCTTTGAAATGTAGTTTTGACTCAAATATCAAATGTGAAACATGTGTAGAAGCTAAACTCACTAGAAAATCCTTTCAATCTATTGAAAGAACTTCTGAACCTCTTCAATTAATCCATTCTGATATTTGTGACCTAAAGTTTGTTCAAAGTAAAGGTGGTAAGAAATATTTTCATACATTCATTGATGACTGCACAAGATACTGTTATGTTTACTTACTGAGAAGTAAAGATGAGGCCTTGGAAATGTTCCAACATTACAAGAATGAGGTTGAGAATCAACTTGATAAGAAAATTAAGGTGATAAGAAGCGATAGAGGGGTGAATACTAATCACCTTTTGGTGAATTCTGTTCACAACATGGTATTATACACCAAACTACTGCTCCTTATTCACCTCAGCAAAATGGTGTTGCTGAAAGGAAAAACAGAACTTTAAAAGAAATGATGAATGCTATGTTAATCAGTTTTGGATTACCTCAGAATTTGTGGGGGGATGCTATCCTCTCTGCAAATTATATTCTCAACCGAATACCTCAAAAGAAAACCAATAAATCCCCCAATGAATTATGGAAAGGCAGAATGCCTACTTACGAATACTTGAAAGTGTGGGGGTGTTTGGCTAAAGTGGCGGTTCCTACACCTAAAAGGTGAAAATAAGACAAAAAACAGTAGACTGTGTATTCATTGGGTATGTTCATAATAGCAGTGCGTATCGGTTTCTAATTCACAAGTATGAAATTCCCGATATGCATCCTAACACTATTATTGAGTCAAGGAATGCATCGTTCTTTGAACATGTATTTCCTTACAAACCATCGAAGGAAACGAGTTCTCTTAAAAGAACTCATGACACTGCTAGAAGCAGTAATCAAAACCAACAAGAGATTGATGAACCTAGACGGAGTAAGATGGCTAGAACATCAAAAACGTTTCGTTCAGATTTTCTAACATTTCTGTTGGAAGATGCGCCTCAAAGCTTTAAGGAAGCAGTGTCCAGTCCCGAGGAACCATATTGGAAAGAGGCCATAAACAGTGAAATTGAATTCATTTTGCAAAATCATACATGGGAACTAGTGGATCTTCCACAAGGTTGCAAAACTCTTGGATGTAAGTGGATATTCAAGAGAAAAATGAAAGCAGATGGATCAATCGATAAGTACAAGACCAGGCTTGTTGTTAAAGGGTACAGACAAAAAGAAGGCTTCGACTATTTCGATACTTATTCACCAGTGACGAGAATAACATCCATTCGAATGTTAATAGCAATTGCTGCTATATACAATCTCGAGATACATCAAATGGATGTAAAGACAACTTTTCTCAATGGTGAATTAGATGAGGAGATATATATGGAACAACCAGAAGGGTTTAATGTTCCAGGTCAAACTAAGAAAGTTTGTCGGCTTGTCAAATCTCTATATGGATTAAAACAAGCACCAAAGCAGTGGCATGAGAAATTTGACAGCTTGATGATGTCAAATGGGTTTAAGATCAATGAATGTGACAAATGTGTATATGTCAAGAACACTAACAATAGCTGTGTCATTATTTGTTTATATGTTGATGATTTGCTCATTATGGGTAGTAATGCTGATATCATTCAATCTACCAAGAGAATGTTAAACAATAAGTTTGACATGAAAGATTTAGGTGTTGCAGATGTCATACTTGGGATAAAAATCTCTAAAACATCAGATGGATTGATATTATCTCAATCACACTAGATTGAGAAAATACTCAAAAAATATAATCAAGATAATAGCAATCCAGCAAGGACACCTATAGATATTAGTATTCACTTATCCAAGAATAATGGAAAAGGCATATCACAACGAGAATATGCACAAATAATTGGCAGCCTAATGTATGTGATGAATTGCACTCGTCCTGACATTGCATATGCTGTTAGTAAATTGAGTAGATACACAAGTAACCCTGGATCAGACCACTGGAAGGCTTTAGTTCGGGTTCTAAGATATTTAAAATACACCTAAAACTATGGTTTGCATTACTCTAAATATCCATCTGTACTTGAGGGCTATTGTGATGCCAACTGGATATCAGATATTAAATATTCAAGGTCCACAAGTGGATATCTATTTACACTTGGTGGTGCAGCGGTATCATGGAAATCTTCTAAACAAACATACATTGCTAGATCCACTATGGAATCTGAGTTTATTGCATTGGATAAAGCTGGCGAAGAAGCTGAGTGGCTTCGTCAATTCCTTGAAGATATTCTAATGTGGTCAAAACCTGTGCCTCCTATCTGCATTCATTGCGATAGTCAATCAGCAATTGGAAGGGCACATAGTACAATATATAACCGTAAGTCTCGACATATTCGTCGAAGGCATAATTCCGTGAGACAACTTGTGAGGTCCCGCCCTTGGTGGGCCCTCTAATTGCTATTTTATAGACTAATTAATTCTAATTTATGTTAATTATTGGTTAATTATGCTAATCTTCGCTAATCTTTGCTAATCTCTACTAACCTCAGCTAATTATTGCTAATCATGGCTAATTATTATTTAATTGGGCTAATTAGGGGTTGATTAGAGAGACTAGTTAGATCTCCTAAGTCTTTGGGTTAGACTAGCTTAGTTGGGTTATTTTAGTAGTTGGGTGCTTTGGATTTAATCCTAGGCTATTAGTGTGGGTTAGGCCATTAGTTAAGTCTAATTAAGTAATTAGGTTGGGTTAGTGCAAAGAGGTGCTCTTCTAGAAGCTTCTTCCCAAAAGACCAGATTAACCTCAAACCCTAACCCTAGTCCCATTAAACCCTAAGGCTAATCTAGTAATTAATCACCCTTCACTAAACCTATAAAACCTCTCTTATCCCAATGCAAGAACCCTAATCCCAAGAGCAGCCCCCTTCCCAAGAAAACTACCTACAGCTACTGATCATTGCAACTTCCCAACTTCCATTTCATTTCCTCTCCTACGTTTGAGCAGAGACATCCAGCTACTGTGCTGAATCTGTTGCTGAAATTTCCCCTGGGTACTGCTGTTACCATATCTTCTTCTTCCTCATTCACCTGAGCTACAGACTCTGTGCTGGGAGAAATATTTCTGGGAGCAGCAGCCACTGTTTCATCTTCCTCCCCTCATTTGCCTCACCTGAGTTAACTGTAGTGCTAGAAAAGCCATCTCCTATTGCTGATTCTGTGCTGGGAGAAGCACCTCTTGGAGCAGCCACCCCTTCATCTTCTTATTTCCTCCTCTGTAGCAGCTGCTCCAACATCTTCCTCTTTCATTTCTTCACCTGAGAGTTTTGTAGCTGAATCTGTGCTGCCACTACTTCTCTTCCTTCACTGAGGTGCTGGAACAACCTCTCAGTCACTGCTGTGCTTCTTCTTCCTATTCTTCTCCTTCACTGCTAAGTGTGGACTGAGGTACTGGGAGCTACTACTGTGCTGGAATCCCTTGAAACTACTGCTGTAGCTGCTAACTCATCTCTTCCTTCTCCTTCTCCTCTCTGTTTGAGCTGGGATTTACATTAAAGAGTTGCTGCCACTACTGCTACAGCAGCTGGGATTTCTTCTTCTCCACTTCACTGCTGGAATTCTGCTTCTCTCTCTCTTTAAGTTATTTCTCTCTACAACCCATTTCACAAGAGGCAAGTGCTCATACTCCTAGCTTAGCACACATATGATTATTTCTTGATTTCAGTAGCTTAATATCATGCTTGTGTTTAATTCAGTCTTAGAATACACCCAGAGTCTCTGTTTTTTTGTTTTGGTTGAAAGGTCACTGATGGATGGGGGTTTTCACCCCCCATTTGGAAGATCAGTGGGCCATAAGGTGATTAATGGATGGTTATTGAGTTATTTAATGATTAGAAGTGTTTGGGTGAAGTTTGGAACCAATTGGAAGTGGTTTGGGCGAAAAAGGAGTCAAAACGGAAAATCTGCAGAAGTGCTCCCGGGACTGAAATTGCAGTGTTCCCGGTCGACCGAGACCCACCTCGGTCGACCGGCGACACTGCAGATTTGAAAATTCTGCTCCCAGTTATTCTGTTTTCTGCAGACTCGACCTGACTCAACCGGTAGTGTTCTGGGTCGACCGAGAACACTATATTTTTATGAAAAATTGGCCCTCAGCCATTTTCTTGCAGAAAACCCATTTCAATTAGTTGGTTGACCCGGCTTAGCCCAGGTTGACCCGGTATACATGGTTTTCGCAGGGAATGACTGAAAGTTGGTTTTTCACCCAAAACTCAGACTGTTTACACCCAAATCAACCTGAAACTTAGAATTTACATTTAGAAAGTGTTTAAGGCTGGAACATCAATCTTTCTAAGGTTTTTAAAGTATGCGGTCAATCACCTAGGCCAGGTTGTTTGACCGGACACGCTGTAAGCCTTTAGAAACGAATTGAGTTGTCCAGGAGGCCTGATTTAGATTAGTTAGTGCACTCGGTTGATCCTCCCGGCCAGGAGATCAACCGAGCTCACAACACATCAGGTTCACCTGGAAAACCCTGATTGTTCCAGTTTTCAACATTTAGTAGTTATGATCAGTTGTGGGGCCCATGGACCATCCAAATGAGCATTTATCAGTGTTCTAAGCCCGAGTCAACGGTGTGGCTCAACCTTGACTCGCGGGGACCACTGTTTAGTGTTTTGGTTGATAATCTAAGATGATTCGACCTCTAAGAGTTGTCAACAATGCCCTTAACCACCTAAGCACCAAATACAGTATTTTATGGCATTAATGACATCGTTTAGAGATCGAATTACCGGAGATAGACCCGAACCTAAAGTGGCCCATTACCTAGGATTGGACCGTTGGATTTCCCGTTGATTCTCTGATTGAAGTTTATACCTCACTGTTATTATTACTCTGTCATTCTTAGATCTTTAGAATAGCTGTTTACTATTAATTGAACATAAATGGAAGACCTGAACCTAGAGTATCTAGAGGTGACCCGATAGTGTGGTTTCGGAGATCATTGACCCGTGTCTGTGTCTAGGCGGGCCCTTACTGGGCCTAAGTGTGGAGATGTGAACCCGTTAGCTTGAAGAGGTAGTTTCTTTTGGACTGTTAAGCTGTTATGGATTGTAATGGAACAATTATCAGTAATAGATGGATTAGTTGCCTCGTTTGGACGGTTTTAGACCAGGCCATGTACTGATGGGCCTTGGTATGGATCCAACGAGTGGGCCTGGACCTTGAATGAGATCCAGAGACTGTATTGAGATGTGTAGACCTCTTAGAGATATTGTTAGGACCTTGTTCACGCAAGGCAAAGCCTAGACAGACACAGACCTTAGAGTATTCTCGAGTCGGCATGAACATTCACTCGGTTGATTTAAGCTCAGCATGTGGACTGATCATCCCCGGTAGGAGCTAGTTGAGTATTGAGGAGCTATCATGATGAGCTGTATGGTTAAGACGGACGGTGTGATACCGTGCCGGTCTGGAGTGTTGAGATGATGAGTTGATGAGATGTTTTGCGGGATTAGTAATTCCCAGCACTGATGAGATTTCCCCGCCGCAACTGTGTTCAGTATGGGAGGGCCGCGGTATTCCAGCTTGTGTGAATGTGCCACCTTGTTGTAGTAGTTTAGATGATTTCATTTATACTGATTCCTTATGATTTAAATGCACAACTGCCTAGTTCATTTCCCTTGCTATTCATTTAATTTATATACTTGTCTTTATTTCCTTTGATATATATGTTCTATGTTAGTAGTATGCTGTAACTTGCCAGATCTTTTAGATATGACCCATTCATTGGTGCTTAGGCCTTGATCCCGAGATCCCAGACGATGCATTAGCCCTAGTGGAGGCACCTGTTGCAGGAGAGTACGCATGGGGCCCGGCCGACACGGATGTCGAGCCGGAGGGCGAGGAGTATCTACATGGGTTTTGAGAGACTCTTTTATTTGGGTTTTTGAGAGAACAATTTTGTAGCGAGATGGGTAGAACTCAAATGTATAACTTTGATTAACATTGAATCCTTTTAAGTAGACTGTAGTTCTGCTCATACTTAATATATATCGATACCTGTTGCTTCCGCTTTATTTAATCGTTATGCTTCCGCAATTTAAATGTTATTATTATATGGTTCAAAAAGTTTTAAATTGGACCTCACTGCGGCCTACGATCTTGGAAGTTCTCGGATTTTCCGGGAAGTAGCACGCCAATTTCGGGTATTCGAACGAGTATATCGGTATCCGGAATTGGGGCGTTACACAACTGCTCTCTAATGGCATTATGACAATTGAGTACATAAAATCCATACATAACATTGCATATCCTTTAACCAGAGGATTAGCGAGAGAGCAAGTAAATTGTTCATCGAGGGGAATGGACTTAAAGCCTATAAATGAAAAGTTGCCATAATGGAAATCCTACTTAGTTGACTAGAGATCCCAAGATCTAGGTTCAAAGGGACAACCAAATTGTGTGTGACTTAACGAAATCACTATGGAGATAAAATCTTCTGCTCATTCATATGATATTAACAGTGATACCTGCAGTGGAAATTAGGATAAGCATTGCTTTTAATGATTCTTATATCTTGACTAATCAGATGGGGTATAGCAGGATACTCTTAATAAGAATCACCTATATGAGTGTGAACTGGGCCGATTCTATGAGAATAATAAGGCTAAATTCTCTAACGCACTCATTAAACCAAGCATTGTTCAGAGCCAAAATGAACAAATCATGAGAACCAACTGTGTCCGGAAAGATTCTGTGTGAACTCTATTGTCTCGGTTTACGCAAAAGGCTGAATAGTTCAAGACATCATGTTCACTGTTCAACCAGTAAATCCGATAGTACTTACAAGGGAAGGTTCAAGGCCACAAGCTACCTCTCTCTATATAGAAAATTTCAAATTGTACTCTCTGTGTGTGTTTGCATATCATTTTATTGCTTTCGGTCAATTTCATTCATGTGGGGGATTGTTGGAAAAATGACTAAGAGCTACACTATATTTGTCAACTTTGAGTCAAAATCTAAGTAGGACCCACTTATCATTTTTAGGTGGGAATACATGGGAATGTAATCTACCCATGAGTAGATTGAGAACATGTATTGGGTTGCTCTAATCCATTAAGGAGTGAATGAGAAATTGCTTTCTAAACACCTCGAACTAAACTGGGCTTGGGTTTAGGCTTGGGCTTGGGCTTCACGTGAGTTGGGCTTGGCTCGACCCACTACTTGATAACTGGTTAAAAAGTGCATATTTATTCTTTAAATCTTAGATATTCTTGCACTTTTATTATTTTATTTTCTTCAATTTACATGCATTTGCTAGTTAATTCTTGTTTCATCTTTTTGCAGAGAAAGCTGGACAAAGTTGATGATTTAATGGTGGAATTGGAGCAAAAGAAGAATATTGGGCTTTGAAGTGCTAAAAGAAATGGAAAACAAGTGGTTATGGGTTAGAAGAAAGGCTTGGCCCATATGTTAGTGGATTAGGGCCTATTTTAGCATAAAAGAGCCCAATTTGGAGCCTTTTATCACCATTCCCTGGGCCCCTTTTGATTAATTACGGGATTCTCATTGATTCTCTCTTAAGAGATAAGCAAAGGGGGTTTTAACAAAAGGAGGGATATTAGGAGTTGAAGGGGGAGCTACCATTCGGTGGTTCTATTCTGGGAAAAGGAGGAGAGAAAGAGGAAGGAAGGAAGGAGAAGAAGAAGACAACTCAAGAGAAGAAGATGAAGAACTCCATGGCTATGGTGTCCTCCTCTTCCACCATCATGGGCTAAGTTTCTCTTATTCCTAGGGTTTAGATGAAACCCTAGTCAAGTAACTTTATCTTTTTTTGTATTTAATTTTTGGAGTAATTACATTGGGATGTTGATTGTATAACATTGAGATTTATTGCAATTAATGGTTTCATTTTCTTTTCACATGTTCAATTTCTGTGATTTTGCATATGTGGTTATATAATGGTGATTCTTGTACATACACCAAAACCGTAGGACGAGTTATAACTTAGGAAAACGAGTCGTGTCTATGACAGTAGAAGTAGCGTAGACGGTTCGTATTATCCAAAGATAATTCGTACTTGGGGTTTTGGTGCGTGATTTTCTTGGTGATTGTATTTTGGCTTGTAGCTAAAATACATCTTTACATCCTAATATAATAACCAGAAATTAATACAATTGAAGATAGTTGCAAGATTAGTGGTGAATTCGACAACCCTAGGAATTCCTTTTTCAACTTGTTCATTGTTTAATTTAATTATAATTCTGTTTTAAATTCAGTTCTCAGTTATTTTAGAAAATTCAACAATCAATCATTCTTTTTGGAATTAAAATTAAATTCAACCTTGGTTTTTAAACAATTAGCAATCTCTGTGGGTTCGACCCTTACTCTACTACTATACTAGTAGTTTAGTTTGGTAATTTGATTGATTTCCACGACAGATCAATTTTTGGCGCCGTTGCCGGGGATTGTTTAATTGTTAAGAAGCCTTTAGTTGATTTTTATTTTAAATTTTTTTTCCCTGCCATTTTTCTTTTTCTTTGTCTTTGGTGTGCAGCAATTATAAAAAGTTAAAGAGAAGCAGAGTCGATTGGAGCAAACGTTGGTAAAAAGAAAAAAAAAAAAGAAGAAAAATTCTACCTTCTTTGCAACTGATCACGGTGAAATCTTTCCTTTCTCTTTGCATTTTATTTTTGCTACAGTTGGTATACTTGATTGGATAGGTTTATTTGTTTTATGTTTGGTCGTCGTTCGTGCAACCCAGACTTAGAAAAATTAGACCTTGAGCTAGAAAGAACATTGAGAGCTTTTCGTGGTTTGTCCATTAAGTCTAGTGTTTTAGGAGATCCTATTTCTGTAGACATGGCTGATAATGGTGGACCACAACAACCACAGCCTCTTAAGGCTCATTTTGTTCCTACAACATACACCAATCCTTCATGTATTCAAATGCCTACTGTCACTGGGCATTATGAAATTAGACCCCAAACCATTCAGATGTTACCATCTTTTTATGGGAAATCAAATGAGGACCCATATCAACATCTGAATGAGTTTTTGGAGCTATGCACCACTGTCAATGTGCAAAATCTGAGTGAGAATGCTCTTAAGTTAAGGTTGTTCCCTTTTTCATTAAAGGATAAAGCCAAACATTGGCTCGGTTCTTTGCCTACAAATTCTATAACAACTTGGGGTCAACTTCAACAAGAGTTTTTGAAAAAATACTTTCCTATAGGCAAAACCAATGATATGAGAAGTGTTAGGGATTTTGTAATTTGCAATTTGGTGGATGCATTTGCACTTTAGCATCATTTGAATTCACACACTAGCATTGTTTTTAGAAACCTTGAAATCTAGTTTTATTCATGCATAGCTTTTAAGATTTGGAAAAGCTTTTGTTTTATGCATGTTTTGGTTTTAAACTTGGATGCATTGGTTTTGAAACTCAAACTCTTTTGAAAACCTAATTCATTGTGCATTATATTTGGAAAATCATCTTGACAATTTAGGTTTGAACTTTGCATACATTCATCCCTTCATAATCATATGTGTATGCATTGTTTTTGAAAAAGGAGTTTTTAGAAAATCAAGCTAGCCTTTGGTTTTAAAGTTTTGAATCATTTTAGGCTTTGGATGTTTCATGTTTTTATACATCTTTGAATGATTTAAAACATGTGAAAAAGCTTGATTTTAATGGCCCAAAAGATCCCCAAAGAAAATCTTCAAGAAACCCAAAATATGGGAAATTCTGGGTAGGCCCGGTCAACCGGCCATGTGTGCCCGGTCAACCGGCCAAGAGGCCCGGTCAACCGGCCACACACTGGCCGGTCAACCGGGCTCCTGAAGCCAAACGGCTCTTTTTATGACCGTTGTGCTTGGCCGGTCTACCGGCCAAACTAGCCGTTGGGCAGTTTTTGGTATTTAAATGAGCTCTTTCCTTTGTCTTTGGTTGGAGATTTTTAAGCCTTCTTTGAGGAGCTTTGAGACAAGACAAAGGGGAGGAACTAAGAGAGGCTAAAGGGTCATTAAGTAAAGCTTAAGCTTGGATCAACTAAGTTAAATCTCCAAGTAAGTTTTACTTTGATTTAATCATTTGTTATGTGCTTTGTTTGAAACTTTGGAAATTGATTTCAAGCATGATAACAATGATGTGTTGAATCCATTCTTCCCTTCATCTTTGATATTCAAGAATTGGATTCATCACTTTGTTTTCAAACCAAGTTTTGTTTTAAACTTTCTTAATCATGTTTAGTCATAAATCTTGGATTTCTTGTATTGCATGATTATATCACTTGGTTGAAACATTGCTTGTTGTTTTCATTCATTTAAACATTAGTAAAATTAATTTGGTTTTGAAAACAACATGCACATGCATCACATGTTCTAAATTAGCCATTTTCATACAACTTGTTAGTCCTTGATTTTCATGTCATAAACAAGTTGAATTTCATACATGTGATTTGCATAAGACTTCAATCAATCTTTTATGAGCTTTAAACTTTGAATTGCTTTAAGCAATATATTTGATTAAGCTTTCTTTTTTAACTTGATTGAAGCCATCACACACACACCTCATAAGCATACATCTTTGCATTCATAGAGTGTTTGTGTGAGTTTAGTTTTCACTTTCATATTAGCCTATTCAAGAGGCAATTCCATTGAGCTTAAATTGTAATCTCTTAGAGTGTTCTTTTGTTAAGACACTTTCTTTGAGAAAACTATTTGTAAAGGTTATTGCTTAGCCTTTGAAAAGCATCTTGTAAGGTTATTGCTTAGCCTTTGAAAAGCATCTTGTAAGGTTATTGCTTAGCCTAGAAAAGCACATTGTAAGGGTTATTGCTTAGCCTAGTAAAAAGCATACTTAGTGGAATCCGGTGGGGTGTTGGAGACACAAGCCGGTAGTGGATGTAGGCACGTTGGCCGAACCACTATAAATATTGTGTTGTGGTGCATGCTTTTGTGGTGATTGTTTATTTGAGCTTCCGCATTTTTTCTTATAATCACCACTTGTGACTAGTTTAGTTTAAGAAATTAAAATTGGTCATAATTAGTCATTAGTTGTAGCTCACCCTATTCACCCCCCCTCTAGGGTTAGGATCCTCGTGGACTTTCAATTGGTATCAGAGCCTCGTGCTCTATCTTATAGGATCAAGTGTTTGGAACTCTTGATTAGGTGTAAAAACCTAGAGTCAAAAACTCTAGAGTTGTCCTTTTATGAAAATCATTAGAATGGACTCCACTATGCTAGACTTAGTAGATTCTTCTAGACCCCTCATTCTTCCTTCTTATGGAGATTCAAACATTGAAACTAAAGAATCTCAACTTGAATTAAAAGAAGAAGAATATGATGAACTTGAAGCCTATGAGGAATTATACACATGGTCCTTAGAGGTTTCCAAGAAAAATAAAAGATTAAAAGAAGAATTTATAAGGCTAAACCAAGAATTAGACTCTTCTAAAAATGAACTTAGAGAAAAAGATGAATTTATAAATTGTGTAGAATCTAAGTTCATGATCTCTTTAAATAATCTATCTAACATTCAAGATGAACTAAGAGAATTAAAGATGGATTATGATAATGTCAATAAAGAAAATTTAATTCTAAGAGATCAAATAAAAAGGCAAGATAAAGACTTCAACAATCTTGAATCTAAATTGACTATCTCTAAGGAAAATTTATCTAATGCTCAAGATGAATTAAATGAGATTAAGATAAATTGTGATGAGCTTAATAATGAAAATTTGAACCTAAGAGATACAATTAAAAGACAAGATAAAGACTTTAACAATTTAGAAGCCAAGTTGATCAAAAGTAAGTTAAAAACTCAAGAACTTGGATCTAAAGTTGTTAATGAACTAAAACAAGAATTAACACTTGCCAATGAAGAGATAAGCAAATATAAGGAAATTGAAAATGAACTTTCAAAAGTCAAACATGAAAATTCAATCCTTATAACCAAAGTCACTCAACTTGAAAGCTATAAACAAAAGTATGAGTGCAAGTTTACCCAAAGTGAAGAGAAACTTGAAAAATTATTCAAATTGGGTAAATCTCATGGAGATAGGACGGGTATTGGATTTAATAGGAATATGTCTTATGACCCTAAATTCACCAACACATTTGTGAAAGGTGAGTCCTCTTTCTCTAGCACTCTTTCTCCCTTGCCCAAAACAAAATGTAATTATTGTGGCATTGAAGGACACTTTACATTTGAGTGCAAACTAAGAAAGAGAAGCCATGTGTCTAAACCCATCTTTGAACTCAAAAATGGAAAATCAAACTTGAAGGGTAAGACACTAAAAACCAAGGAAGACTCCATAAAGCTTAAACAAGTGAAACCAATTAACAAGGAGTCTCCCAAGATAGATTCTAAAAGGATTAAACAAGTTAAACCAAAAATCAAAGAATCTATTAACAAAAAGCTTCTCAACCTACCTCCCTTAAGTCAAAACATAAAAGAACTTTTGAAGAAATTTACAAAGTTAAATCTAAATTTCAAAAGTCAAGTAAAGGGAGAAAGTAAGAAGAAAAGAAAAGTGAAGCAATCCCCTAAGAATCAAACTCACCAACTTCAAAAGACTAATCACCATTCTAAGCCAAATTTAGTAAAATCTAAATATCATGGTGATAAGTTTAAATTAAAAATTTATCAAGTTAAATCTCCTATAGTTGGTGAGAAGCCCAAAATAGACCTCAAAGTTCAACCCTCCCAAGACCTTAGGTGGATTCCAAAAGCTATCTACTTAGTCAAACCTTAAGGCCTTGAACCTCATTGACCAACCTATTCTTTAATAGTTAAATCCTTTTGTTGGTCATGTTGCTTTGCATTTTGGTTCTTTCTTAGTTACATTTCATAAAATGCATTGCTTCTTTATGATCAATTGATTTTGTCTTCATGCACCTTTCTAGTTACATATCATGGTTTTCAAAATCTCTTGATTATAATTTCATCATGTTTGATTTGCTTTTTGCTCTCATTTAAGTCATATGTTTTGCATTGCACTTCTACATGATCAATTGATTGTGATGTTAAAAGCTTTCATAGCTAATTTAGTCATGATCAATTGTTGTTAAATCATTTGATGGATGTCTTAGTTAAATCCCTTTTGTAAATCAAATGATTTGAATCAATTCAAGTTTCTCCATGGATTTATAAGTTATACCCTTATATGGAAATTCATTGTTTTGAATTATCAACTTGTATGTGTCTCATCTAAGTTATATCTTTTCAAATACAAAGTTGAAGATTGATCTTCAAAATCATTCCTTTTATGCTCATTGTTGGATTTTGTTTATCAAAATGATTTGAAGATTGATTGAATGGAAATGCTCCATAACTTCATTAGTTATAATCTTTTGAGCATGTTCCATGTTTTCATTTCTTTTTCTTTTGGTTTCATTATCTTTAGAAATGGAAATGTTTGTTGTTTGCATCTTTGCTTGTTTGTTTACTTTCCTTGCATATGCAAATGACAATTGGTTCCATGTATGGTTGTGACCTTAGTTACATTTGTAGAAACCATACTAGAACCCAAATCCATCCTTTTTGCCTTATAGTCATTTCTTTATGGATGGTTATGATGTTGATTCATGTAGATTCTCTTGGTGTCATCCTTGTACATGTTTCAACCTGATATGTAGTGTTCTTGATCATATGAATCTCTTTGAAATCCATTCCTTACATTTATGTTGGTTGATGGATATCTTAATAGTTGAATCCATATGATTTGGACACTTTGAGAATTGCATGCTTTACCTAGTCATATCTTTTTGCATTGCAATTTCTCTTATTCATCACTATGCTCAATAGTTAAATCTTTAAAAGTGATGAATATGCATTAATGATGCTTGATGGAAGTTTGTCACATCCTTGCTTTTATTCATGTTATCATATTCAATTGGTCTCATTTGGTATAACTTTCCATTGATTTCATATCCAATTGATATCTTATCTTGTGTATGTGATAGACCATGTGTACATTGGATTGAACTTGATAGTTATATAATTGTTCCATGTCACACACCATTAGCATCACAATGCTCATGTTGCCACCTCTTTTGCTCATATAGGTATATCTCATGACCACCATGTTTATGTGTTCATAATAGTGGTTGGTTATTAGTTGAGGTTGGCTTCATGCTTGAATTTCATTTCACTCATTCATGCACGTTAATAGTCATATTTATTGTTTGAATGAAATGATTTCAAAACTTACATAGCATATGATTTTCATAAGTTATATTGATTGATGCTATGTTTGAGTAAACCCCATTGCATCATGGATAGCTCTTATTTGGATTTTTCCTAATAGTAATATTCTTAAATCCATTTTAGAGTGATTGAGTTTATAGTCACATCCTTTAATCTCAATTGATATGTTTATTTCAATTGGTATCCATGATCGTTTCTCCCATTAGACCTTGCTCTCTTTTGGCAATTTGATCATAGGAGCCCTATAGTTATATGAATCTAATCCTTTCCTTGAAGTTGATCCTCACTTGGTTAAACCATCTTCTTCTTGCACCTAACAGTTATATCTTGTCAAAAGCTTGACAAAAGAAGAGAATGGATTGAGGGGGAGTGTAAACCTTCATAGGAAGTATTAGTTTTGATCAAATTGACCCTTGGATTGCCTTTGAGCCCTTAGAGACTACTACCTCACATGATAGCCTGTTATGTATTTCATTTTCGATTTCATTTGTTAACAGGTGCTACTAATGGTATTCTTCTTGTTTCATGTGTGTAGGTACCTTTGCAATTTAATGTCAAAGGGGGAGAGAGAGTTCAAGTGTGACTCAAAGATCTCCTACTCTTCAAAGGGGGAGAGAGTTCGAGAGTTCAAGTACTCGAAGATCTCCTATCCATCAAAGGGGGAGAGTTGTCCAAGCTTCCAAAGGGGAGAGAATGCATACCTTGCCAAAGGGAGAGAGAGGCATGGTCAAAGGGGGAGAGAAAATAGAAGAAAGAAAGCTTGAAGAATGATCAAGCTCCAAGCAACAAGAAGATTGAAGAAAAGAGCCCAAGCTAAGAGGAAGAGCATCCAAGAAGATTTCAAGACTTGTCCAGCTTAGGGGGAGCTGAAGACTTAGTGTGAAATGTCAATGATGAGTAAGTTGCCATCAAATTGCAAAGGGGGAGATTGTTAGGGATTTTGTAATTTGCAATTTGGTGGATGCATTTGCACTTTAGCATCATTTGAATTCACACACTAGCATTGTTTTTAGAAACCTTGAAATCTAGTTTTATTCATGCATAGCTTTTAAGATTTGGAAAAGCTTTTGTTTTATGCATGTTTTGGTTTTAAACTTGGATGCATTGGTTTTGAAACTCAAACTCTTTTGAAAACCTAATTCATTGTGCATTATATTTGGAAAATCATCTTGACAATTTAGGTTTGAACTTTGCATACATTCATCCCTTCATAATCATATGTGTATGCATTGTTTTTGAAAAAGGAGTTTTTAGAAAATCAAGCTAGCCTTTGGTTTTAAAGTTTTGAATCATTTTAGGCTTTGGATGTTTCATGTTTTTATACATCTTTGAATGATTTAAAACATGTGAAAAAGCTTGATTTTAATGGCCCAAAAGATCCCCAAAGAAAATCTTCAAGAAACCCAAAATATGGGAAATTCTGGGCAGGCCCGGTCAACCGGCCAAGAGGCCCGGTCAACCGGCCACACACTGGCCGGTCAACCGGGCTCCTGAAGCCAAACGGCTCTTTTTATGACCGTTGTGCTTGGCCGGTCTACCGGCCTATCATGGCCGGTCAACCGGCCAAACTAGCCGTTGGGCAGTTTTTGGTATTTAAATGAGCTCTTTCCTTTGTCTTTGGTTGGAGATTTTTAAGCCTTCTTTGAGGAGCTTTGAGACAAGACAAAGGGGAGGAACTAAGAGAGGCTAAAGGGTCATTAAGTAAAGCTTAAGCTTGGATCAACTAAGTTAAATCTCCAAGTAAGTTTTACTTTGATTTAATCATTTGTTATGTGCTTTGTTTGAAACTTTGGAAATTGATTTCAAGCATGATAACAATGATGTGTTGAATCCATTCTTCCCTTCATCTTTGATATTCAAGAATTGGATTCATCACTTTGTTTTCAAACCAAGTTTTGTTTTAAACTTTCTTAATCATGTTTAGTCATAAATCTTGGATTTCTTGTATTGCATGATTATATCACTTGGTTGAAACATTGCTTGTTGTTTTCATTCATTTAAACATTAGTAAAATTAATTTGGTTTTGAAAACAACATGCACATGCATCACATGTTCTAAATTAGCCATTTTCATACAACTTGTTAGTCCTTGATTTTCATGTCATAAACAAGTTGAATTTCATACATGTGATTTGCATAAGACTTCAATCAATCTTTTATGAGCTTTAAACTTTGAATTGCTTTAAGCAATATATTTGATTAAGCTTTCTTTTTTAACTTGATTGAAGCCATCACACACACACCTCATAAGCATACATCTTTGCATTCATAGAGTGTTTGTGTGAGTTTAGTTTTCACTTTCATATTAGCCTATTCAAGAGGCAATTCCATTGAGCTTAAATTGTAATCTCTTAGAGTGTTCTTTTGTTAAGACACTTTCTTTGAGAAAACTATTTGTAAAGGTTATTGCTTAGCCTTTGAAAAGCATCTTGTAAGGTTATTGCTTAGCCTTTGAAAAGCATCTTGTAAGGTTATTGCTTAGCCTAGAAAAGCACATTGTAAGGGTTATTGCTTAGCCTAGTAAAAAGCATACTTAGTGGAATCCGGTGGGGTGTTGGAGACACAAGCCGGTAGTGGATGTAGGCACGTTGGCCGAACCACTATAAATATTGTGTTGTGGTGCATGCTTTTGTGGTGATTGTTTATTTGAGCTTCCGCATTTTTTCTTATAATCACCACTTGTGACTAGTTTAGTTTAAGAAATTAAAATTGGTCATAATTAGTCATTAGTTGTAGCTCACCCTATTCACCCCCCCCTCTAGGGTTAGGATCCTCGTGGACTTTCAAGAAGAGCCATCACAAATTTTACTCAACTCGATGGCGAGTCTTTTCATGAAGCTTGGGAGAGATTTTTGGACCTTCATAGGAAGTGTCCCCATCATGATATCATGCGTTGGCAGTTGGTACAAAGTTTCTATGATGGTATCACTGAACAAAACCGTCAAATGATTGACTCTGCTTGTGGAGGGACTTTCCTCAACAAGAATCAGGATAAGGCATGGGATCTTTTTGAGACCCTTAGTGAGAATTCCCAACACCATGCCTCAGCAAGTCGGAGAGCTCCACCCACCTCTTCTAGTGTCCCTAAGAGAGGTGACATTTATGAAGTTGGACAATCTGTGGATGTCCAAGGGCAAGTGATAACTGGTTAAAAAGTGCATATTTATTATGTTAATCCTAGATATTCTTGCACTTTTATTATTTTATTTTCTTCAATTTATATGCGTTTGCTAGTTAATCCTTGTTTCATCTTTTTGCAGAGAAAGCTTGGCAAAGTTGATGATTTAATGGTGAAATTGGAGCAAAAGAAGAATATTGGGCTTTGAAGTGCTAAAAGAAATGGAATACAGGTGGTTATGGGTTAGAAGAAAGGCTTGGCCCATATGTTAGTGGGTTAGGGCCTATTTTAGCATAAAAGAGCCCAATTTGGAGCCTTTTATCACCATTCCTTGGGCCCCTTTTGATTAATTACGGGATTCTCATTGATTCTCTCTTAAGAGATAAGCAAAGGGGGTTTTAACAAAAGGAGGGATATTAGGAGTTGAAGGGAGAGCTACCATTCGGTGGTTCTATTCTGGGAGAGGAAGGAGAGAAAGAGGAAAAGAGGAAGGAGAAGAAGAAGACAACTCAAAAGAAGAAGATGAAGAACTCCATGGCTATGGTGTTCTCCTCTTCCACCATCATGGGCTAAGCTTCTCATATTCCTAGGGTTTAGATGAAACCCTAATCAAGTAACTTTATCTTTTTTTGTATTTAATTTTTGGAGTAATTACCTTGGGATGTTGATTGTATAACATTGAGATTTATTGCAATGAATGGTTTTATTTTCTTTTCACATGTTCAATTTCTGTGATTTTGCATATGTGGTTTTACAATGGTGATTCTTATACATACACCAAAACCGTAGGACGAGTTATAACTTAGGAAAACGAGTCGTGTCTATGACAGTAGAAGTAGCGTAGACGGTTCGTATTATCCAAAGATAATTCGTACTTGTGGTTTTGGTGCGTGATTTTCTTGGTGATTGTATTTTGGCTTGTAGCTAAAATACATCTTTACATCCTAATATAATAACCAGAAATTAATATAATTGAAGATAGTTGCAAGATTAGTGGTGTATTCGACAGCCCTAGGAATTCCTTTTTCAACTTGTTCGTCATTTGATTTAATTATAATTTTTGCTTTAATTTCAGTTTTCAGTTATTTTAGAAAATTCAACAATCAATCACTCTTTTTGGAATTAAAATTAAATTCAACCTTGGTTTTTAAACAATTAGCAATCTCTGTGGGTTCGACCCTTACTCTACTACTATACTAGTAGTTTAGTTTGGTAATTTGATTGATTTCCACGACAGATCAATTTTTGGCGCCGTTGCCGGGGATTGTTTAATTGTTAAGAAGCCTTTAGTTGATTTTTATTTTTTATTTTTTTCCCTGCCATTATTCTTTTTCTTTGTCTTTGGTGTGCAGCAATTATAAAAAGTTAAAGAGAAGCAGAGTCGATTGGAGCAAACGTTGGTAAAAAGAAAAAAAAAAAAAAAAACAGAAGAAAAATTCTACCTTCTTTGCAACTGATCACGGTGAAATCTTTCCTTTCTCTTTGCATTTTATTTTTGCTACAGTTAGTATACTTGATTGGATAGGTTTATTTGTTTTATGTTTGGTCGCCGTTCGTGCAACCCAGACTTAGAAAAATTAGACCTTGAGCTAGAAAGAACATTGAGAGCTTTTCGTGGTTTGTCCATTAAGTCTAGTGTTTTAGGAGATCCTATTTCTGTAGACATGGCTGATAATGGTGGACCACAACAACCACAGCCTCTTAAGGCTCATTTTGTTCCTACAACATACACCAATCCTTCATGTATTCAAATGCCTACTGTCACTGGGCATTATGAAATTAGACCCCAAACCATTCAGATGTTACCATCTTTTTATGGGAAATCAAATGAGGACCCATATCAACATCTGAATGAGTTTTTGGAGCTATGCACCACTGTCAATGTGCAAAATCTGAGTGAGAATGCTCTTAAGTTAAGGTTGTTCCCTTTTTCATTAAAGGATAAAGCCAAACATTGGCTCGGTTCTTTGCCTACAAATTCTATAACAACTTGGGGTCAACTTCAACAAGAGTTTTTGAAAAAATACTTTCCTATAGGCAAAACCAATGATATGAGAAGAGCCATCACAAATTTTACTCAACTCGATGGCGAGTCTTTTCATGAAGCTTGGGAGAGATTTTTGGACCTTCATAGGAAGTGTCCCCATCATGATATCATGCGTTGGCAGTTGGTACAGAGTTTCTATGATGGTATCACTGAACAAAACCGTCAGATGATTGACTCTGCTTGTGGAGGGACTTTCCTCAACAAGAATCAGGATGAGGCATGGGATCTTTTTGAGACCCTTAGTGAGAATTCCCAACACCATGCCTCAGCAAGTCGGAGAGCTCCACCCACCTCTTCTAGTGTCCCTAAGAGAGGTGGCATTTATGAAGTTGGACAATCTGTGGATGTCCAAGGGCAAGTTGCGGCATTGTCTAGGAAACTAGACCAAGTCTTGGCTATGGGACAAGTTTCCACTTCTGCTCCTGTCACTCAAGAGGTGTGTGCTTTATGTTCATGCCCAACCCATTATGTGACAGACTGTCCCTTAGCCCCGCAATATCCAGAGTTTGTGCAAGAGCAAGTTAATGCTCTTCAAGGTTTTTCCAAACCGGGTAATGATCCACACTCTAGCCATTACAACCCGGGATGGAGAAATCATCCAAATTTTTCTTGGAGGCCTCAAGCCCCAAATCCTCCATTCGCACAAAATTCTAGGCCAAGTGTGCCTAACTCTTTTCCGTCATCATCCTACCGTTCTCCTCCTCAACAATATCAACAACCACCACCTCCTCCTAGAAACTCAGCTTTTGAGGATAAAGTGTTGAGTGCTTTGCAAGCTTTAGAGTCAAATCATCAGTCCAACACTCAATTGCTCCACTCACACACTCAGTCCATCTCAAAGCTAGAATCCCAAATGGGACAACTAGCACAAGGTGTGGGTAGAAGAGATGAGGGACGTTTACCAAGTCAGCCGGTGAACAACCCTAAAGGCCAATATGGGGTAGAGTTTTCTAACTCCAATGAACAATTTCATGAGCAAGCTAAGGCCATAACTACCCTTAGGAGCGGGAGAGAGGTAGACAACAAAGTTGAGTATAAGGCTGAGAGTGAGTTGACGAGTTCTTCTGGAAAAGGCAAAGCTGGGAATGAAAATTTGCAGCAAGGGGATTCTTCATCCCCATGTGATCCTTTGAGTGTTCCTGTGGCACCCTATGTGCCCAAGGCCCCTTACCCTTCTTGCTTGGCCAACCCTTCTCCTTTTGGGAAAAAGAGTGCAAATATGGAGGAGATGCTTGAGATTTTTAAGCAAGTTAAGATTAACTTGCCACTTCTTGATGCAGTCAAGCAAATCCCTTCCTATGCCAAATTCTTGAAAGACCTTTGCACTCAAAAACGTAAAGCTAAAACTCATGTGTCAAAGAAGGTCTTTCTGACAGAGCAAGTGAGCTCGATTCTCCAGCACCAAACTGCACCTAAGTTCAAAGATCCTGGAGCCCCCACAATTTCTTGTGTCATTGGTAATCACAACATTGAGAGGGCGCTCCTTGACTTGGGGGCAAGTGTCAATTTATTGCAATACTCTGTCTATAAGCAATTTGGGTTAGGTGAGTTGAAGCCTACGACGGTGTCTTTGCAGTTAGCTGACAGATCCGTCAAGATACCTCGTGGGATAATTGAAGATGTTTTGGTGAAAGTAGACAAGTTCTACTTTCCAGTTGATTTTTTGGTTTTAGACATGGAGCCCGTTCATGACCCTAAGCGTCAGATTCCCATCATCTTAGGTCGACCCTTCTTAGCCACTGCTCATGCATGTATTAATTGTCGGACCGGAGTGATGGATATTTCTTTTGGAAATATGACAGTGAGGCTGAATGTTTTCAATGCGTCACAACAACCTCCGCATGAGGAGGATTGTTTTTCGGTGGATATGATAGATGGGATAGTTGAGGATTCTCTCCCTCAAATCTTGATTGAGGATCCTTTGGAGAGATGTTTGACTTACTTTGATAGTGATGTTTTTGATATTG
This sequence comes from Cinnamomum chago, assembly GCA_038049695.1. NCBI lineage: Eukaryota > Viridiplantae > Streptophyta > Magnoliopsida > Laurales > Lauraceae > Cinnamomum > Cinnamomum chago. The sequence continues at coordinate 17,853,043 of CP142462.1, read as the reverse complement.
ATGGTTCTATTGAGGAAGTCAATTCATTGCTTGACTGTTCTTCTTTTATAGGCTATCCTCCTTGGAAGTCTAGACCAGAACCCCTTCCTAATCTTGCGAGCACTCCTGCTCCTCCATCATTAGAGATTCCTCCAAAGCTTGAGTTGAAACCGCTCCCGGATACTCTTAAGTATTCATTCTTGGGACCCGATGAAACTCTTCCTATTATCATTGCTTCCAATCTTCCAAGTGAGCAAGAGTGTCGTCTTCTTGAGGTTCTTAGAGAGCACAAGGGTGCTATCGGTTGGTCCGTAGCTGATTTGAAAGGGATTGATCCGTCTATTTGTATGCACCGCATTCATTTAGAGGATGATGCAAAGCCATCTCGAGAAATGCAGAGAAGGCTTAATCCCAACATGAAGGAGGTTGTCATGAAGGAGGTTGTGAAGTTGTTAGATGCGGGTATTATTTACCCCATTTCTGATAGTAAGTGGGTGAGTCCGACCCAAGTGGTACCAAAGAAGTCTGGTATCACTGTTGTTGAGAGTGATAAGGGTGAGCTTGTCCCTATGCGTACCACCACAGGGTGGAGAGTTTGTATTGATTATCGCAAGCTCAACGCTATGACCCGGAAAGACCACTTCCCTCTCCCATTCATTGATCAAATCTTGGAGAGGTTAGCGGGTCAAAGCTATTATTGCTTTCTTGATGGTTATTCTGGATATAATCAAATTGCGGTCTTTCCGGAAGATCAGGAGAAGACCACTTTCACTTGTCCATTTGGCACATATGCATATCGCCGCATGCCTTTTGGATTGTGCAATGCACCGGCAACCTTTCAGAGGTGCATGATGTCTATCTTTTCTGATATGGTAGAGAAATTTTTAGAAGTCTTCATGGATGACTTCTCTGTTTTTGGCCCCTCGTTTGATGATTGTCTCCAAAACTTGACCAAAGTTTTGAAGCGTTGTAAGGAGACAAATCTTGTGCTTAGTTGGGAAAAGAGCCATTTTATGGTTCAAGAGGGGATTGTGTTGGGACATATTGTGTCCAAGAGAGGGATTGAGGTCGATAAGGCCAAAGTCCATCTCATTGCTAAGCTTCCGCATCCTACTACGGTCAAGCAAGTTCGATCGTTTTTAGGACATGCGGGTTTCTATCGTCGGTTTATCAAAGACTTCAGTAAGATCTCTAGGCCCTTGTGCAATTTACTTGCCAAGGATACTCCATTTGTCTTTGATAGTGCTTGTGTGGAGGCTTTTGAAAAGCTTCGTGCCTCTCTTTCCTCCGCCCCAATTATGCAACCACCCAAGTGGTCCCTTCCTTTTGAAATTATGTGTGATGCTTCTTACTATGCAGTTGGAGCTGTCTTGGGGCAAAGAGTAGACAAAGTTCCATATGCTATTTACTATGCGAGTAAAACTCTTCATGATGCTCAGTTGAATTACACCACCACAGAGAAAGAGTTACTCGCCGTAGTCTTTGCTTTGGACAAGTTTCGTTCTTACCTCCTTGGTTCTAAGGTTGTTGTCTTTACCGACCATGCTGCTTTGCGGCATTTGCTAACCAAGAAAGAGACCAAGCCGAGATTGATTAGGTGGATTTTGTTGCTTCAAGAGTTTCATTTAGAAATTCGGGACAAAAAAGGTTCCGAAAATGTCGTAGCTGACCACCTGTCCCGCATTCTTGTTGAGCACACGAGTGACACTCAACCTTTGCATGACTCGTTTCCTGACGAGCAACTCTTTTCGGTGTCATTAATGAAACCTCCTTGGTTCTCTCATATTGTGAACTATCTTGCAGTTGGTCAAATTCCTTCCCAATGGTCCAAACAGGACAAAGACCGATTTTTCTCGCAAGTAAAGTTCTTTTATTGGGAGGATCCTGTGCTTTTCAAGTATTGCTCTGACCAAGTTATCCGCCGTTGTGTTCCAGAGAGTGAGTTTCATAGCATTCTTACTTTCTGTCATTCTTCAGCTTGTGGTGGCCATTTTAGTGGCCGCAAGACGGCAGCGAAAGTCTTGCAGAGTGGGTTCTATTGGCCCACTCTATTCAAGGATGCATACAATTTTTGCAAGACTTGCATTCGTTGTCAGCAAATGGGGACAATGTCTCGTCGAGATATGATGCCTCTTACCCCAATCTTAGTTGTTGAGATTTTTGATGTATGGGGTATTGATTTCATGGGACCGTTTCCATCGTCGTTTGGTTTTGAATATATTTTGTTAGCGGTGGATTACGTGTCCAAGTGGATTGAGGCTGTGGCAACCCGAACCAATGATCACAAAGTGGTGGTCAAATTCATTCAAGAGAATATTTTTTCTCGGTTTGGTATGCCACGGGCGATTATTAGTGATGGAGGGTCCCATTTCTGTAATAGACCCTTTGCAATCTTGCTTCAAAAATATTCCATCACTCATAAGGTCGCCACCCCTTACCATCCTCAGACTAGTGGGCAAGTTGAAGTGTCAAATAGGGAGGTCAAGTCAATTCTTGAGAAAACGGTACGGCCCGATAGAAAGGATTGGTCCTTGCGTTTGAATGATGCTTTGTGGGCATATCATACCGCATATAAGACCCCTATTGGCATGTCTCCTTACCGATTGGTTTTCGGTAAAGCTTGTCATCTCCCGGTGGAGCTAGAGCACAAGGCCATGTGGGCCATTAAGAAGTTCAACTTTGATATGCTTGTTGCCGGTTCTAATCGAAAGCTCCAACTCAATGAGTTAGAGGAGCTTAGGAATGATGCGTATGCGAGTTCTCGTATTTACAAGGCTCGGACCAAGGCGTTCCATGATTCTCACATTAATCGCAAGTCCTTTGAGCCCGGTCAAAAGGTATGGTTGTTCAATTCTAAGTTACGGTTGTTTCCAGGGAAATTACGGTCTAGATGGGATGGTCCGTATGTCGTTGTTCAATCTTGGTCTCATGGTGCGGTAGAAATTCATAACCCTCGGAGTGGCCAAACTTTCAAAGTTAATGGCCAAAGGTTGAAATTGTTTGTTGAAGGTGTGGAGGAAGGGAATTTGATTGCGGAGATTGATCTTGAAGACCCGGTTTATGTTAATTGATTTTTCTCCTCTTGCTGTGTCTGGCTGAAGACATTAAACTTAGCTCTTTTGGGAGGAAACCCAAATTTTTTTTTGTGATTTTGTTAATTGAGTTTTTAGTGTTTTATCAGTGTTTAGTATTTCTTTTATTCCTTTTGTTTTGAAAAAAAAAAAAAAAAAAAAAAAAAAAAAAAAGGAGAGCTCGAGCAATTTCATAAAGCTCGAGCATTATTTTTTCATGCTCTGTCTACAAATGTTTCTGTTCCAGAAAGCTCGAGCACTCTTCAAAGAGCTCGCGCACTCTTTCTGTCAAAAACTGCCTTAACCTTCTGTCTCAAAAAGCTCGAGCACTCTTCAAAGAGCTCGCGCACTCTTTCTGTCAAAAAATTGTCTAAACTTTCTGTCCCTGAAAGCTTGAGCTTTATCCCAAAAAGTTCGAGCACTTTTTCTTCCCTTTGAGCACGTAACATTCTGTCCCATAGAGCTCGAGCTTTATCTCACAAAGCTCGAGCACTCTTGATTGCTCTAAAAAAAAAAAAAAAATTTAAAAGTCAAAACTTTCACAAGATAACCCTACTCCTGTTCTGTTCTCCTCTTCCTTTCTTCATTCACGCCGCCCCTCTTCTCCTTCCCTATCCCAGCCACTCTCTCCTCCATCTCTCTCTCTATCTTTATCTCCATATCTCTCTCTCTCTCTCTATTCTCCCTTCTTCACTATCTCCCACTGCAACCCACACTCTCGCCGTCGTCGGTGTGTTCATCTTCTCCGGTTGACAGCATAGGTAAGTTTCTTCCTCTCGTTCTCCCTCTTCCCCACAAGTCACCACCAATCACGGGCGTCCCAGACCTGGTTTCTTACTCTCATTTTCTCTCTTTCTCCGGAATCTTCTTCCCACACCAGCCCTCATTCCGGCGACGCCCAACGTCACTGCCGACGACCCATTACCAACCCCTGTTCCCATCTTTCACTCTCGGCATCTCACAGCAGCCCCACTGTTCTTCTATCTCTAACCTGACTCACCCTCACCTCACCATCTATATCACTTCATCCCTCAGTAGCCTTCCTCCTTGCCTTGTTTTTGTCCCTCACTCCTCATGACCCAGCACCTCTGTTTGTGTGTTTTCTTTAATTCTTTTCCTCTGTTATTTCTTTTCTTAGTCTTTATTTTTAGTTATGTTTTCTTTTCTTTTATTTCTTTTCCAGTAATAATGTGTGGACGTTGGGTGTTCTACTTTGTGGTTCATGGCTGTTACAGTTTAGTTTTGCACAGATTTGTCATTCGCATTTTTCTGTTTGTAATTTGCATTGATTCCTTAATTTTGCCTCTTTCTAGTTGCATTGTGTTACTTTGTGAGCTGTGATTTTGTGCACTTGGGTATTCAGTTTTGTCTATTCGTGTATTTAACAGGGCTTTGTTTACCTATTTCATGATATATACATTGTGGCAACTGAAATGGCTTCCGAGGATTGTCCAATTTTGCATAGAATTTCATTCCGAATTCACTGTCTTCTTAGATGAATTTGGCACATTGATTCACTCTTTCTTATATATTTTATTGTGCCAACATTTGCATTCTATTGCCCTCCTGCTTTTCATTGTTTGACTTATTTTTGTAGGTATTCATGGGTCGCCCGAAAGCTTCAAAGAGCCATGCACTTGAAGGTGGCTCCACTTCACGCAAACAGCCTATTCGGTCCCGCCAAATTCAGACTGAGCAACCAAATGAGAAATGGGCCACAAAACCAATTGCCATACAGACTACATTTGATGTAGCCGACTTCTTTCAGGATGATCCTACATCCGAATGGGCGGTCCAAGAGTTCTCCAACCGCCACTTACTAGCTTTGCTCAGCACCCGCCTTCTGATTCACCGGGCTCTTTGCCCCCTTAGTTCTCTTCACTCAGGTGCACTCCTTCCTTTTACTTCTTTTGTTTTATTTCATGTTCTTTGATTTCGTGTCCCCTCGAGGACAAGGTGACCAATAAGTTGGGGGGAGTTGCCATTATTTTGCCTACTTGAGCTCAATATACTTCATGATTAAAACTCATTTGTTTGAGCTAATTTGTGTATTTTTGAGCTTGCATGAGAATCATTATCATAGTTGTGCACTGTTAGTGATTCGTTTTTCCCCGGTTTTCATCATTGGAGATAAATTAAGTTGCTACTCTTGTGACTCTATGAGTTGATGGTTAGCCTTTGAGATTCTCATATCATAATGACATTAACTGAGACTTATAACCCATGTTATGTTAGATTTGAGCTTGAACTTTATTCTGAGGATTATACAGTTGCATATTCATTCCATTAACTGCCATTGTCACATGTTCAAGGTCGGTCAATCTAGATGTCAGATGACACTTCTTACTTTTGGGGAATGAAACTAGGCCATCTTTTCTACTTTGAGCCTGTTCGTTTGTTTCTTGCATCCACACATTATTTACCTGATAGGAACCAAGTTGAGCCTTCATTGCATATCCTTATTTTCATAGCCCATAGCCTCGCATTGGGTGAAGAAGTTGGGTAACTTTTTGAGGACTTGGTGATTTGAAAGTATAGAAGTGAAGATGTAATGTTATTTGGTAATTGTCTTTGTTTTTATTGTCATTGTATTTTCTTTTCTTTTCAAAAAAAAAAAAAAAAAAAAAAGAATGAAAAGTGCTCGCTAGGTTGGACATCCAAGATATAACCTAGGCAAAAGTGAGAGCATATGAAAAAAAAAAAAAAAAAAAAAAAAGAAGAAGTTTCGATTCATTTGTTTTCTTTTCTTTTTGTTTGCTCAAGTAGAAGATTGTAAGTAGTTTGGAATTGTTTCATTTGGAGTTTGAGAGTGGTGATGAAAAGTTCAAAAGAGATGATGAGTTTGAAAAAAAAAAAAAAAAAAAAACTGCAGTTTGTTCACTTCAGCTTCTTCACTTATGTCATGAGATTGGGATTCGTCTACCCTTACTTTATCCTTGACCCTGACCTACGTTACAACCGGAATAAAGACCTAGCCGACCCCAAAGGTGTAGTAGTTGATGATTGAGGATGTGACTGTAGTGAACTTGTGACTTTGAGAGTTGATTTCTCGTAGTGTTTTTTTTTCTCCTCTCTATGATGTTCTTGTTGAGCTTTCATTCATATTTGCATGTGGATTATTTGGGTTGTACTCAACATTTATTCTATCCACGTGTATGAGAGAATACATATACATCCCATCTCTGTGAGCTTCATTTGTGAGTGATATCTTTTGGTGAGATTTGAAGTCAAAGTAATGCCTGTTTGAAAAAGGAGTCTCATTGCCTAAACATCTTGTTGTGGTTGTTACTTGAGTGCACAATAATTCTATCTGGTTATGAACATTTGGGGATTCACAGGTTGCTTTTAGTGATATTATTGATACATTGCTTCAATTGTAGTTCATATACACATTCACTAAGTTTCATTTTGTTGATTGTGGAGTATATTGTGTTCAAGTTGGGGGTGATAGAATTTTGTGGGTAGATTCACTGCAAACCCTCACGAGACTATAACTCGTCCACTAGGGTAACCTAGGAGTTTAAAGCCTTATTGCATACGGTAAATGCAATCGTGTATCCCGCGAAAGAGGATTTAGTTAGTTTGTTTGTCTCTTGTTTCCTTGGCTTTGCTCGAGGACTAGCAAAGTGTAAGTTGGGGGGTGTGATAACTGGTTAAAAAGTGCATAGTTATTATGTTAATCCTAGATATTCTTGCACTTTTATTATTTTATTTTCTTCAATTTATATGCGTTTGCTAGTTAATCCTTGTTTCATCTTTTTGCAGAGAAAGCTTGGCAAAGTTGATGATTTAATGGTGAAATTGGAGCAAAAGAAGAATATTGGGCTTTGAAGTGCTAAAAGAAATGGAATACAGGTGGTTATGGGTTAGAAGAAAGGCTTGGCCCATATGTTAGTGGGTTAGGGCCTATTTTAGCATAAAAGAGCCCAATTTGGAGCCTTTTATCACCATTCCTTGGGCCCCTTTTGATTAATTACGGGATTCTCATTGATTCTCTCTTAAGAGATAAGCAAAGGGGGTTTTAACAAAAGGAGGGATATTAGGAGTTGAAGGGAGAGCTACCATTCGGTGGTTCTATTCTGGGAGAGGAAGGAGAGAAAGAGGAAAAGAGGAAGGAGAAGAAGAAGACAACTCAAAAGAAGAAGATGAAGAACTCCATGGCTATGGTGTTCTCCTCTTCCACCATCATGGGCTAAGCTTCTCATATTCCTAGGGTTTAGATGAAACCCTAATCAAGTAACTTTATCTTTTTTTGTATTTAATTTTTGGAGTAATTACCTTGGGATGTTGATTGTATAACATTGAGATTTATTGCAATGAATGGTTTTATTTTCTTTTCACATGTTCAATTTCTGTGATTTTGCATATGTGGTTTTACAATGGTGATTCTTATACATACACCAAAACCGTAGGACGAGTTATAACTTAGGAAAACGAGTCGTGTCTATGACAGTAGAAGTAGCGTAGACGGTTCGTATTATCCAAAGATAATTCGTACTTGTGGTTTTGGTGCGTGATTTTCTTGGTGATTGTATTTTGGCTTGTAGCTAAAATACATCTTTACATCCTAATATAATAACCAGAAATTAATATAATTGAAGATAGTTGCAAGATTAGTGGTGAATTCGACAGCCCTAGGAATTCCTTTTTCAACTTGTTCGTCATTTGATTTAATTATAATTTTTGCTTTAATTTCAGTTTTCAGTTATTTTAGAAAATTCAACAATCAATCACTCTTTTTGGAATTAAAATTAAATTCAACCTTGGTTTTTAAACAATTAGCAATCTCTGTGGGTTCGACCCTTACTCTACTACTATACTAGTAGTTTAGTTTGGTAATTTGATTGATTTCCACGACAGATCAATTTTTGGCGCCGTTGCCGGGGATTGTTTAATTGTTAAGAAGCCTTTAGTTGATTTTTATTTTTTATTTTTTTCCCTGCCATTATTCTTTTTCTTTGTCTTTGGTGTGCAGCAATTATAAAAAGTTAAAGAGAAGCAGAGTCGATTGGAGCAAACGTTGGTAAAAAGAAAAAAAAAAAAAAAAAAACAGAAGAAAAATTCTACCTTCTTTGCAACTGATCACGGTGAAATCTTTCCTTTCTCTTTGCATTTTATTTTTGCTACAGTTGGTATACTTGATTGGATAGGTTTATTTGTTTTATGTTTGGTCGCCGTTCGTGCAACCCAGACTTAGAAAAATTAGACCTTGAGCTAGAAAGAACATTGAGAGCTTTTCGTGGTTTGTCCATTAAGTCTAGTGTTTTAGGAGATCCTATTTCTGTAGACATGGCTGATAATGGTGGACCACAACAACCACAGCCTCTTAAGGCTCATTTTGTTCCTACAACATACACCAATCCTTCATGTATTCAAATGCCTACTGTCACTGGGCATTATGAAATTAGACCCCAAACCATTCAGATGTTACCATCTTTTTATGGGAAATCAAATGAGGACCCATATCAACATCTGAATGAGTTTTTGGAGCTATGCACCACTGTCAATGTGCAAAATCTGAGTGAGAATGCTCTTAAGTTAAGGTTGTTCCCTTTTTCATTAAAGGATAAAGCCAAACATTGGCTCGGTTCTTTGCCTACAAATTCTATAACAACTTGGGGTCAACTTCAACAAGAGTTTTTGAAAAAATACTTTCCTATAGGCAAAACCAATGATATGAGAAGAGCCATCACAAATTTTACTCAACTCGATGGCGAGTCTTTTCATGAAGCTTGGGAGAGATTTTTGGACCTTCATAGGAAGTGTCCCCATCATGATATCATGCGTTGGCAGTTGGTACAGAGTTTCTATGATGGTATCACTGAACAAAACCGTCAGATGATTGACTCTGCTTGTGGAGGGACTTTCCTCAACAAGAATCAGGATGAGGCATGGGATCTTTTTGAGACCCTTAGTGAGAATTCCCAACACCATGCCTCAGCAAGTCGGAGAGCTCCACCCACCTCTTCTAGTGTCCCTAAGAGAGGTGGCATTTATGAAGTTGGACAATCTGTGGATGTCCAAGGGCAAGTTGCGGCATTGTCTAGGAAACTAGACCAAGTCTTGGCTATGGGACAAGTTTCCACTTCTGCTCCTGTCACTCAAGAGGTGTGTGCTTTATGTTCATGCCCAACCCATTATGTGACAGACTGTCCCTTAGCCCCGCAATATCCAGAGTTTGTGCAAGAGCAAGTTAATGCTCTTCAAGGTTTTTCCAAACCGGGTAATGATCCACACTCTAGCCATTACAACCCGGGATGGAGAAATCATCCAAATTTTTCTTGGAGGCCTCAAGCCCCAAATCCTCCATTCGCACAAAATTCTAGGCCAAGTGTGCCTAACTCTTTTCCGTCATCATCCTACCGTTCTCCTCCTCAACAATATCAACAACCACCACCTCCTCCTAGAAACTCAGCTTTTGAGGATAAAGTGTTGAGTGCTTTGCAAGCTTTAGAGTCAAATCATCAGTCCAACACTCAATTGCTCCACTCACACACTCAGTCCATCTCAAAGCTAGAATCCCAAATGGGACAACTAGCACAAGGTGTGGGTAGAAGAGATGAGGGACGTTTACCAAGTCAGCCGGTGAACAACCCTAAAGGCCAATATGGGGTAGAGTTTTCTAACTCCAATGAACAATTTCATGAGCAAGCTAAGGCCATAACTACCCTTAGGAGCGGGAGAGAGGTAGACAACAAAGTTGAGTATAAGGCTGAGAGTGAGTTGACGAGTTCTTCTGGAAAAGGCAAAGCTGGGAATGAAAATTTGCAGCAAGGGGATTCTTCATCCCCATGTGATCCTTTGAGTGTTCCTGTGGCACCCTATGTGCCCAAGGCCCCTTACCCTTCTTGCTTGGCCAACCCTTCTCCTTTTGGGAAAAAGAGTGCAAATATGGAGGAGATGCTTGAGATTTTTAAGCAAGTTAAGATTAACTTGCCACTTCTTGATGCAGTCAAGCAAATCCCTTCCTATGCCAAATTCTTGAAAGACCTTTGCACTCAAAAACGTAAAGCTAAAACTCATGTGTCAAAGAAGGTCTTTCTGACAGAGCAAGTGAGCTCGATTCTCCAGCACCAAACTGCACCTAAGTTCAAAGATCCTGGAGCCCCCACAATTTCTTGTGTCATTGGTAATCACAACATTGAGAGGGCGCTCCTTGACTTGGGGGCAAGTGTCAATTTATTGCAATACTCTGTCTATAAGCAATTTGGGTTAGGTGAGTTGAAGCCTACGACGGTGTCTTTGCAGTTAGCTGACAGATCCGTCAAGATACCTCGTGGGATAATTGAAGATGTTTTGGTGAAAGTAGACAAGTTCTACTTTCCAGTTGATTTTTTGGTTTTAGACATGGAGCCCGTTCATGACCCTAAGCGTCAGATTCCCATCATCTTAGGTCGACCCTTCTTAGCCACTGCTCATGCATGTATTAATTGTCGGACCGGAGTGATGGATATTTCTTTTGGAAATATGACAGTGAGGCTGAATGTTTTCAATGCGTCACAACAACCTCCGCATGAGGAGGATTGTTTTTCGGTGGATATGATAGATGGGATAGTTGAGGATTCTCTCCCTCAAATCTTGATTGAGGATCCTTTGGAGAGATGTTTGACTTACTTTGATAGTGATGTTTTTGATATTGATGGTTCTATTGAGGAAGTCAATTCATTGCTTGACTGTTCTTCTTTTATAGGCTATCCTCCTTGGAAGTCTAGACCAGAACCCCTTCCTAATCTTGCGAGCACTCCTGCTCCTCCATCATTAGAGATTCCTCCAAAGCTTGAGTTGAAACCGCTCCCGGATACTCTTAAGTATTCATTCTTGGGACCCGATGAAACTCTTCCTATTATCATTGCTTCCAATCTTCCAAGTGAGCAAGAGTGTCGTCTTCTTGAGGTTCTTAGAGAGCACAAGGGTGCTATCGGTTGGTCCGTAGCTGATTTGAAAGGGATTGATCCGTCTATTTGTATGCACCGCATTCATTTAGAGGATGATGCAAAGCCATCTCGAGAAATGCAGAGAAGGCTTAATCCCAACATGAAGGAGGTTGTCATGAAGGAGGTTGTGAAGTTGTTAGATGCGGGTATTATTTACCCCATTTCTGATAGTAAGTGGGTGAGTCCGACCCAAGTGGTACCAAAGAAGTCTGGTATCACTGTTGTTGAGAGTGATAAGGGTGAGCTTGTCCCTATGCGTACCACCACAGGGTGGAGAGTTTGTATTGATTATCGCAAGCTCAACGCTATGACCCGGAAAGACCACTTCCCTCTCCCATTCATTGATCAAATCTTGGAGAGGTTAGCGGGTCAAAGCTATTATTGCTTTCTTGATGGTTATTCTGGATATAATCAAATTGCGGTCTTTCCGGAAGATCAGGAGAAGACCACTTTCACTTGTCCATTTGGCACATATGCATATCGCCGCATGCCTTTTGGATTGTGCAATGCACCGGCAACCTTTCAGAGGTGCATGATGTCTATCTTTTCTGATATGGTAGAGAAATTTTTAGAAGTCTTCATGGATGACTTCTCTGTTTTTGGCCCCTCGTTTGATGATTGTCTCCAAAACTTGACCAAAGTTTTGAAGCGTTGTAAGGAGACAAATCTTGTGCTTAGTTGGGAAAAGAGCCATTTTATGGTTCAAGAGGGGATTGTGTTGGGACATATTGTGTCCAAGAGAGGGATTGAGGTCGATAAGGCCAAAGTCCATCTCATTGCTAAGCTTCCGCATCCTACTACGGTCAAGCAAGTTCGATCGTTTTTAGGACATGCGGGTTTCTATCGTCGGTTTATCAAAGACTTCAGTAAGATCTCTAGGCCCTTGTGCAATTTACTTGCCAAGGATACTCCATTTGTCTTTGATAGTGCTTGTGTGGAGGCTTTTGAAAAGCTTCGTGCCTCTCTTTCCTCCGCCCCAATTATGCAACCACCCAAGTGGTCCCTTCCTTTTGAAATTATGTGTGATGCTTCTTACTATGCAGTTGGAGCTGTCTTGGGGCAAAGAGTAGACAAAGTTCCATATGCTATTTACTATGCGAGTAAAACTCTTCATGATGCTCAGTTGAATTACACCACCACAGAGAAAGAGTTACTCGCCGTAGTCTTTGCTTTGGACAAGTTTCGTTCTTACCTCCTTGGTTCTAAGGTTGTTGTCTTTACCGACCATGCTGCTTTGCGGCATTTGCTAACCAAGAAAGAGACCAAGCCGAGATTGATTAGGTGGATTTTGTTGCTTCAAGAGTTTCATTTAGAAATTCGGGACAAAAAAGGTTCCGAAAATGTCGTAGCTGACCACCTGTCCCGCATTCTTGTTGAGCACACGAGTGACACTCAACCTTTGCATGACTCGTTTCCTGACGAGCAACTCTTTTCGGTGTCATTAATGAAACCTCCTTGGTTCTCTCATATTGTGAACTATCTTGCAGTTGGTCAAATTCCTTCCCAATGGTCCAAACAGGACAAAGACCGATTTTTCTCGCAAGTAAAGTTCTTTTATTGGGAGGATCCTGTGCTTTTCAAGTATTGCTCTGACCAAGTTATCCGCCGTTGTGTTCCAGAGAGTGAGTTTCATAGCATTCTTACTTTCTGTCATTCTTCAGCTTGTGGTGGCCATTTTAGTGGCCGCAAGACGGCAGCGAAAGTCTTGCAGAGTGGGTTCTATTGGCCCACTCTATTCAAGGATGCATACAATTTTTGCAAGACTTGCATTCGTTGTCAGCAAATGGGGACAATGTCTCGTCGAGATATGATGCCTCTTACCCCAATCTTAGTTGTTGAGATTTTTGATGTATGGGGTATTGATTTCATGGGACCGTTTCCATCGTCGTTTGGTTTTGAATATATTTTGTTAGCGGTGGATTACGTGTCCAAGTGGATTGAGGCTGTGGCAACCCGAACCAATGATCACAAAGTGGTGGTCAAATTCATTCAAGAGAATATTTTTTCTCGGTTTGGTATGCCACGGGCGATTATTAGTGATGGAGGGTCCCATTTCTGTAATAGACCCTTTGCAATCTTGCTTCAAAAATATTCCATCACTCATAAGGTCGCCACCCCTTACCATCCTCAGACTAGTGGGCAAGTTGAAGTGTCAAATAGGGAGGTCAAGTCAATTCTTGAGAAAACGGTACGGCCCGATAGAAAGGATTGGTCCTTGCGTTTGAATGATGCTTTGTGGGCATATCATACCGCATATAAGACCCCTATTGGCATGTCTCCTTACCGATTGGTTTTCGGTAAAGCTTGTCATCTCCCGGTGGAGCTAGAGCACAAGGCCATGTGGGCCATTAAGAAGTTCAACTTTGATATGCTTGTTGCCGGTTCTAATCGAAAGCTCCAACTCAATGAGTTAGAGGAGCTTAGGAATGATGCGTATGCGAGTTCTCGTATTTACAAGGCTCGGACCAAGGCGTTCCATGATTCTCACATTAATCGCAAGTCCTTTGAGCCCGGTCAAAAGGTATGGTTGTTCAATTCTAAGTTACGGTTGTTTCCAGGGAAATTACGGTCTAGATGGGATGGTCCGTATGTCGTTGTTCAATCTTGGTCTCATGGTGCGGTAGAAATTCATAACCCTCGGAGTGGCCAAACTTTCAAAGTTAATGGCCAAAGGTTGAAATTGTTTGTTGAAGGTGTGGAGGAAGGGAATTTGATTGCGGAGATTGATCTTGAAGACCCGGTTTATGTTAATTGATTTTTCTCCTCTTGCTGTGTCTGGCTGAAGACATTAAACTTAGCTCTTTTGGGAGGAAACCCAATTTTTTTTTTTGTGATTCTGTTAATTGAGTTTTTAGTGTTTTATCAGTGTTTAGTATTTCTTTTATTCCTTTTGTTTTGAAAAAAAAAAAAGGAGAGCTCGAGCAATTTCATAAAGCTCGAGCATTTTTTTTTCATGCTCTATCTACAAATGTTTCTGTTCCAGAAAGCTCGAGCACTCTTCAAAGAGCTCGCGCACTCTTTCTGTCAAAAACTGCCTCAACCTTCTGTCTCAAAAAGCTCGAGCACTCTTCAAAGAGCTCGCACACTCTTTCTGTCAAAAAATTGGCTAAACTTTCTGTCCCAGAAAGCTCGAGTTTTATCCCAAAAAGCTCGAGCACTTTCTCTTCCCTTTGAGCACGTAACATTCTGTCCCATAAAGCTCGAGCTTTATCTCACAAAGCTCGAGCTCTCTTGATTGCTCTAAAAAAAAAAAAAAAAAAAAAAATCTAAAAGTCAAAAACTTCACAAGCTAACCCTACCCCTGTTCTCTTCTTCCTTTCTTCATTCACGCCGTCCTCTTCTCCTTTCCTGTCCCAGCCACTCTCTCATCTCTCTCTCTCTCTCTCTCTCTCTCTCTCTCTCTCTCTCTCTCTATCTCCATATCTCTCTCTCCCTTGATCAACACACTCTCGCTGTCGTCGTCGCCGGTGTGTTCATCTTCTCCGGTTGACAACACCGGTAAGGTTCTTCCTCTCATTCTCCCTCTTCCCCACACGTCACCACCACTCACAGGCGTTCCAGACCTGGTTTCTTTCTCTCATTTTCTCTCTTTCTCCGTCATCTTCTCCCCACACCAGGCCTCATTCCGGCGACGCCCAACGTCACTGCCGACGACCCATTACCCACCCTTGTTCCCATCTTTCACTCTCGGCATTTCACAGCAGCACCACTGTTCTTCTCTCTCTAACCTGACTCACCCTCACCTCACCATCTATATCACTTCATCCCTCAGTAGCCTTCCTCCTTGCCTTGCTTTTGTCCCTCACTCCTCATGACCCAGCGATCTGTTTTGTGTGTTTACTTCTTCATTTTTTTTCTCTTTTCCTCTGTTATTTCTTTTCTTAGTCTTTATTTTTAGTTATGTTTTCTTTTCTTTTATTTCTTTTACTGTAATAATGTTTGGGAAGCTGAGTGTTCCAGTTTGTGGTCAATGGCTGTTACAGTTTAGTTTTGCACACATTACTCATTCACATTTTTTCGGTTCGCAATTGCATTGATTCTTTAATTTCATTTTTTTTAGGTGCATTGTGTTACTTTGTGAGCTGTGATTTTGTGCATTGGGTATTCAATGTTGTTTATTAGTGTTATTGAACAGTGCTTTGTTTACCTATTTCATGATATACACATTGTGGCAACCGGAATGGCTTCCGCGGATTGTCCACTTGTGCATAGAATGTCATTCCGAATTCACTATCTTCTTAGATGAATTTGGCACATTGATTCACTCTTTCTTACATATTTTGTTGTGCCAACATTTGCATTCTATTGCCTTCATGGTTTTCATTGTTTGACTTATTTTTGTAGGTATTCATGGGTCGCCCAAAAGCTTCAAAGAGCCATGTAATTGAAGGTGACTCCACTTCACGCAAACGGCCCATTCGGTCCCGCCAAAATCAAATTGAGCAACCAAATGAGAAATGGGCCACAAAACCAATTGCCATACATACGACATTTGATGTGGCCGACTTCTTTCAGGAAGATCCTACATCCGAATGGGCGGTCCAAGAGTTCTCCAACCGCCACTTACTAGCTTTGCTCGCCCCGTCTGATGTTGCATACCCTCGGTTGGTTCGTTTGTTCTATCAGAACATGTATATTCAGCCGATAACCAACCCGGGGGTATTGTTTACTAAGATTGATGATGAGGACATCTTTGTGACCAAAGAGTGTATTGCCACTGCATTGGGTTGTTCTCTTAAGTCTCACCTTGCTCACTTGCCTCAATTACCAGTTTCAAGCAAGGTTACTGCTTTGAGCACTGTTCCTTTGGGTCACTCTGCACCAAATCACATTCTACGTTCTCAACTTCCATGGCGTCTTTGGTTTGTTGATTCGGTGCTCAAGAAGAATGTGTGTCCCAATGGTCATGATCAACAACGGCGAGGGGATTTCCTTGATGCCCTAAATGCTATGGAGAATGGTTTTTCTTGTGATGTCGCTGACATGATTTGGAATCATATGTATGCTTGTTATAAACAGTTCATCAAGACGCCCACCCAGCGTGCTCAAGCATGGCCTTTGCCCTTTGCCAATTTGATCACTGTACTGCTTCGAGGTGATAGATATGTCATTCCTCCTACGGAACCGTCTGATTCTACTTGTGTTCATTATGGTCAGCATCTATGGGCTGTCAGTTGGCGCAGATTGGTTCGGGAAAGTGGGCAGCATCCTCGGCTATCCCGCCAACCTGTTTGGCTTAGTACCCCTGTTGCGATTCCTACATCCACATCCACTGGACCTTCATCTCCTCCAATTTCACCTCCAATTTCGCTTCGTACCACCTCGGCGGATAGACCACATTCGGCCTATAGTCGTCTTGAGCAGAGATTTGATGCATTTGAGGCCCAGTATCAGCTTGATACCGCAGAGACTCATCGCCTTCTTCAGGCTATTCTTGTTGCTCAGCACCCGCCTTCTGATTCACCGGGCTCTTTGCCCCCTTAGTTCTCTTCACTCAGGTGCACTCCTTCCTTTTACTTCTTTTGTTTTATTTCATGTTCTTTGATTTCGTGTCCCCTCGAGGACAAGGTGACCAATAAGTTGGGGGGAGTTGCCATTATTTTGCCTACTTGAGCTCAATATACTTCATGATTAAAACTCATTTGTTTGAGCTAATTTGTGTATTTTTGAGCTTGCATGAGAATCATTATCATAGTTGTGCACTGTTAGTGATTCGTTTTTCCCCGGTTTTCATCATTGGAGATAAATTAAGTTGCTACTCTTGTGACTCTATGAGTTGATGGTTAGCCTTTGAGATTCTCATATCATAATGACATTAACTGAGACTTATAACCCATGTTATGTTAGATTTGAGCTTGAACTTTATTCTGAGGATTATACAGTTGCATATTCATTCCATTAACTGCCATTGTCACATGTTCAAGGTCGGTCAATCTAGATGTCAGATGACACTTCTTACTTTTGGGGAATGAAACTAGGCCATCTTTTCTACTTTGAGCCTGTTCGTTTGTTTCTTGCATCCACACATTATTTACCTGATAGGAACCAAGTTGAGCCTTCATTGCATATCCTTATTTTCATAGCCCATAGCCTCGCATTGGGTGAAGAAGTTGGGTAACTTTTTGAGGACTTGGTGATTTGAAAGTATAGAAGTGAAGATGTAATGTTATTTGGTAATTGTCTTTGTTTTTATTGTCATTGTATTTTCTTTTCTTTTCAAAAAAAAAAAAAAAAAAAAAAAAAGAATGAAAAGTGCTCGCTAGGTTGGACATCCAAGATATAACCTAGGCAAAAGTGAGAGCATATGAAAAAAAAAAAAAAAAAAAAAAAAAAGAAGAAGTTTCGATTCATTTGTTTTCTTTTCTTTTTGTTTGCTCAAGTAGAAGATTGTAAGTAGTTTGGAATTGTTTCATTTGGAGTTTGAGAGTGGTGATGAAAAGTTCAAAAGAGATGATGAGTTTGAAAAAAAAAAAAAAAAAAAAACTGCAGTTTGTTCACTTCAGCTTCTTCACTTATGTCATGAGATTGGGATTCGTCTACCCTTACTTTATCCTTGACCCTGACCTACGTTACAACCGGAATAAAGACCTAGCCGACCCCAAAGGTGTAGTAGTTGATGATTGAGGATGTGACTGTAGTGAACTTGTGACTTTGAGAGTTGATTTCTCGTAGTGTTTTTTTTTCTCCTCTCTATGATGTTCTTGTTGAGCTTTCATTCATATTTGCATGTGGATTATTTGGGTTGTACTCAACATTTATTCTATCCACGTGTATGAGAGAATACATATACATCCCATCTCTGTGAGCTTCATTTGTGAGTGATATCTTTTGGTGAGATTTGAAGTCAAAGTAATGCCTGTTTGAAAAAGGAGTCTCATTGAAAAAGTTCGATTCATTTGTTTTTCTTTTCTTTCTGTTTGCTCAAGTAGAAGATTGTAAGTAGTTTGGAATTGTTTCATTTGGAGTTTGAGAGTGGTGATGAAAAGTTCAAAAGAGATGATGAGTTTGAAAAAAAAAAAAAAACTGCAGTTTGTTCACTTCAGCTTCTTCACTTATTTCATGAGATTGTGATTCGTCAACCCTTACTTTATCCTTGACCCTGACCTACGTTACAACCGGAATAAAGACCTAGCCGACCCCAAAGGTGTAGTAGTTGATGATTGAGGATGTGGCTGTAGTGAACCTGTGACTTTGAGAGTTGATTTCTCGTAGTGGTTTCTTCTCCTCTCTATGATGTTCTTGTTGAGCTTTCATTCATATTTGCATGTGGATTATTTGGTTTGTACTCAACATTTATTCTATCCACGTGTATGAGAGAATACATATACATCCCATCTCTGTGAGTTTCATTTGTGAGTGATATCTTTTGGTGAGATTAGAAGTCAAAGTAATGCCTGTTTGAAAAAGGAGTCTCATTGCCTAAACATCTTGTTGTGGTCGTTACTTTGGTGCACAATAATTCTATCTGGTTATGAACATTTGGGGATTCACGGGTTGCTTTTAGTGATATTATTGATACATTGCTTCAATTGTAGTTCAGATACACATTCACTAAGCTTCATTTTTATTGATTGTGGAGTATATCGTGTTCAAGTTGGGGGATGATAGAATTTTGTGGGTAGATTCACTGCAAACCCTCACGAGACTATAACTCGTCCACTAGGGTAACCTAGGGGTTTAAAGCCTTATTGCATACGGTAAATGCAATCGTGTATCCCGCGAAAGAGGATTTAGTTAGTTTTTTTTTTTTTTTTTTTGTCTCTTGTTTCCTTGGCTTTGCTCGAGGACTAGCAAAGTGTAAGTTGGGGGGTGTGATAACTGGTTAAAAAGTGCATATTTATTCTTTTAATCCTAGATATTCTTGCACTTTTATTATTTTATTTTCTTCAATTTACATGCATTTGCTAGTTAATTCTTGTTTCATCTTTTTGCAGAGAAAGCTGGACAAAGTTGATGATTTAATGGTGGAATTGGAGCAAAAGAAGAATATTGGGCTTTGAAGTGCTAAAAGAAATGGAAAACAAGTGGTTATGGGTTAGAAGAAAGGCTTGGCCCATATGTTAGTGGATTAGGGCCTATTTTAGCATAAAAGAGCCCAATTTGGAGCCTTTTATCACCATTCCCTGGGCCCCTTTTGATTAATTACGGGATTCTCATTGATTCTCTCTTAAGAGATAAGCAAAGGGGGTTTTAACAAAAGGAGGGATATTAGGAGTTGAAGGGGGAGCTACCATTCGGTGGTTCTATTCTGGGAAAAGGAGGAGAGAAAGAGGAAGGAAGGAAGGAGAAGAAGAAGACAACTCAAGAGAAGAAGATGAAGAACTCCATGGCTATGGTGTCCTCCTCTTCCACCATCATGAGCTAAGTTTCTCTTATTCCTAGGGTTTAGATGAAACCCTAGTCAAGTAACTTTATCTTTTTTTGTATTTAATTTTTGGAGTAATTACATTGGGATGTTGATTGTATAACATTGAGATTTATTGCAATTAATGGTTTCATTTTCTTTTCACATGTTCAATTTCTGTGATTTTGCATATGTGGTTATACAATGGTGATTCTTGTACATACACCAAAACCGTAGGACGAGTTATAACTTAGGAAAACGAGTCGTGTCTATGACAGTAGAAGTAGCGTAGACGGTTCGTATTATCCAAAGATAATTCGTACTTGGGGTTTTGGTGCGTGATTTTCTTGGTGATTGTATTTTGGCTTGTAGCTAAAATACATCTTTACATCCTAATATAATAACCAGAAATTAATACAATTGAAGATAGTTGCAAGATTAGTGGTGAATTCGACAACCCTAGGAATTCCTTTTTCAACTTGTTCATTGTTTAATTTAATTATAATTCTGTTTTAAATTCAGTTCTCAGTTATTTTAGAAAATTCAACAATCAATCATTCTTTTTGGAATTAAAATTAAATTCAACCTTGGTTTTTAAACAATTAACAATCTCTGTGGGTTCGACCCTTACTCTACTACTATACTAGTAGTTTAGTTTGGTAATTTGATTGATTTCCACGACAGATCAATTTTTGACTCCAAAGTGATGTGTGTCCATTCACATATGAAAGGGTGTCTCCAAAGTGATGTGTCCATTCACATATGAAAGGGCATGTCCAAAGTGATGTGTCCATTCACATATGAAAGGGTATGTCCAAAGTGATGTGTCCATTCACATATGAAAGGGTGTGTCCAACCCAAGAGGTGTGTCCAAAGAGAAGCATCTATTCACTGAACAGATGCAACCCCATGAATAGACATTAAGTAGGCTATAAATATCATCTTGCTCATTCCACTCACTACAACTGCATTGTATTTGGGGCATCAGTCTGAGTCAAGAGAGAGTTCTACTACACGATTGGTTCGCCTGTCATATAGTTTATAGTGCTGCTACTGTGTGGACCGATCATTATATCCTGGGAGGCAATCGCTGTAGAAGCTCGTAAGCACCATTGCGGGGGCGAATTTGTCTTAAGGACATAGTGTTTTCACACTAGCCTTGATCAATCTTCTTCTGCGGATTTCTGTGATTAATTACTTCAATAACAAAGTTTTGTTTTTCTGCCTACAAACAGTAAGTGATTTGCATTCATAAATTTATATTCTGTAGTTTTGTTTTACTGTTGTTTGTGAGGAACTGTTTCCTGAATTTTAGAAAATTTTAAGCAGCTCGGTGCTATTAAATGGACAAAAATTGAAAAAATTATCAATATTCAAGATACAAATGGCCTTCAATAGTTTTCTCTTCGGTAAGAATTGAGTATTCCACTGTTACCTTAGTAAATCAAATTCTAACCGGTCGTCTGTTTGCTCTCATCTATTTATATATGTCAATGTTTTACATGTGTTATACATATTGATGTTTGTTTGAGGTCTTTTATGTATTACTTATGTAAATGTGGTGTGAAATTGGGCCGTTTTGTATCTTTCATCTTAAAAGGCGCCGGTACAACAACAACAAATCCCACCAATGGCCTTCAACCTTTTGAAGTCCTATGGCGTTTACATTTGGAATCCAAGACATTCAGTTTCATATCTCAAATCTTCATAAATTTTGAGAAATATGTAGAGAAATAGTAGCAGCAGCAATAGTAATTGTATAGATTTGATTTTCTGCACTTTCAGGGGCCCACTGTTCATGATCCAACAAGCTGTTCATTACCTCATAATTAAAGATAGTCATAAGTTGATTTCTCAGGTTGGAGTATATGTCAGGGAGTTTTATTGGTCAATGAAAGGGTGTGTAAACCGTATGTGCTTCTCTTTATCTTGTTTCCTTTGTTGATTTTCTGCTCTTAGAACCTGTTTGTTTGGTGTTGACATCCTACCAATATTAAGCAGTTCCTTGCTATCAATCAAATGGGATACAATTGACAAGTAAGTTGAAATGTATAAATAGTCATCAAATAGTTTTTCCAATCCTGAGAATGATTACCCTAGTAAATGAAATTCCTAATGAAGTTAAGAGTCAGGTTCATATCTCCACACTCTATCCTTCACTTCTCACCTCTCTATGAGGCTTCCATCTGCATTCCAACCTTATATCCTGACCTCTCAAGCCTCATCTCTCTATATTCTTCTCCTGAGACCTCTCTTTAATGTAGGGGTGCTCATGGGCCAGGTCGACTACGGCAGCATATCTATATAGGCCCAACCAGAATTTATAATTAGAAACACAGGCATATATCCGGCTTAAGGACAATATGACCTGTAAGTGATTGGGCCAAGCCCAGGCCACCTTGAATATGCTAGAACGCAAGCGTGGCCACTTAGTCGGGCCAAACTGCATTAAAGCCCGATTATATTAACAACAAGAATTACATACACAAAAATCTTAAATTCAGATTAAATAAGAGTAAAACAAAACGAAAATATATCTCTTCTCGGATTGAGCTGGGCTTCAGATTTCTAGGACAGGCCGAAAATCTAAAAGGGCTCAAACTATGTATCCTTTCCCAACTCCAGCACTACAGCCAAAGCCCTAAACCTGGCCCAAAGCAAGTTTGGCTCCAATGGGCCTGAGTTGACTCCGGCCATGATCAGTACTATGTGGGTCAACCCGACCTGTAGTAACCCGCAATGGTTATGAGGGTTAATGTAGGTCGGGTCGGATTGACCCCCAACGGGTGCGGGTTTGGAGTTTCTAACCTGTTTAATAAATGGGTCGGATTCGGGTTAAGAGCATCTAACCTGTTTGCCACCTCTAAATTTATCAGTGCTAATACTTTGATGTGGATTCCTTGAAAAATCAATTCTGAGCAGATAAATGGGTCTTCATGGTAATTTGGGAAAGGGTTTCGGGTCCATCAACAATATTATGCCTCCTTAAGACTTATGTCCTTCACCAAAATAGATATGTCAACGTGAACCCAGCATAGTTGGGATTATATTCACCTATTCAGGCCCAATTCGGGTGCCCAAGATGTAGGATTAGGCCCCGCCCTAATCATTCCCAACTTAGATTGGCGTTTGTATAGCATGGTAAAAAGTCTAGGGCCGGCAAAATCTAACCTAACCTAACCTGACCCATAAACATATGACTAGCATAGCCTGACCCACATAATATACGTGTAGGTCACAGGTCAGATTTTTCTGACCTATATTTATGCGGGTCGGCGTAGGGTCAACCCGTGTAAACCACAATAAACCTTTTTAATTTTCCATTCAAAATGCGCGTGTGTTAAATGGATTGTTTCAATGGATGGTCTGAAAAAGGAGGAATGAACCTTGGTCAATTGGAATTATAAATAGGTTAGAGTTTGCATGAACTGGTTCAATGCATGTGAAGTAAAAAATGGTTAATGGACATTGGCCTCACTTTGGCCCAATGGAAAGCTAGGCAATAAACCTCCAATAGTCGTTAACATGAAATTAGCCTCAAACTAAGCTTACAAATCAATAATGGCCAGGCCGGGGTAAGTTTTTGGGTGGGTTGACTCATTAAAATGATACGGGTTATCGAGGGTCAAATCGGGTTAAGACAGTGGGTTTGGGTTATGGGTATCTAACCTGTTTAATAAATGGGTTGGATGCAGGTTGGGAGTATCATACTCATTTAATAAACAAGGCTTGCCCGTTTAGCCCAACCGTGCCCGTCTGCCACCTCTAGTGTGAACCCACCTCCATTTTTTGGGCCCCATCAATTTATGATATTCTAAAGGAAGGCATAGCAACAGAAAGATTTAATGGAGATGAGGAGAACATGAGATATCAGGATGATAAAATAATCCTAATCCCTAATTTAAAGTTTTCAAAGTTTCATCCAATTTTGTTTTGGTAAATACAAACAGTGTGAAATTTGGGTTAGTACCCATTCATAGAATGTAACCTTTAATCAATACTAGCAAAGCATGCCCGTACTAAGCCCGGGCCCAAAAATAAAAACACGTCTAATTTGTGGTTATTTTATTAGAGATATTAATTAATGAGAAAATAAAGATAAAACAAACAAATATAAAAATAAATATAAAAAAACAAATATAATATTTATTACGGTTCAAAGCATGGCCCGGCCCGACATTTATACAAAATAAATATTACTTTTTATATAAATGAGCATGAAACTTCAAGTCTTATGTAAGTTAACATTTGCAAAATTGCATGTGGCCCCATCTTTAGGAATTAGAATGAGTCTTACTTTAAAAAAGTTTATTCTACATGGAGCCCATATATATAAATCACTATCAATGATCTATTTTTAAAAATCACAAATGTTCAGGATTTTCTAGCCATAAAAGATATATTAAAATTCTAAATCCACTTAAAAAAGACTCATTTTAACTTGGTTGGATAGAATTATTGAGCAAGGTGGATTTTTTCATATAGACTCTTTAATCACATATCCATAATAGATATATATTAAAATTTGAATTCACATAATGAAGCTTAACAAAAGTGGACTCTGAATTGATTGATAGAGCTTATCTCTTGAAATTGATTTGAAATCCAATTTCTCAAATTGATTTGAGATTAAAGTCCAATTTTGCGATCAATTGCGAAATTGGACTTCAATTTCGAAATCGAAGCATGCCCGTGCTAAACCCGGGCCCAGAAAAAAAACACGTCCAATTTGTGGCTATTTTATGAGATAGTAATTAATAAGAAAATAAATATAAAACAAACAAATATGAAAATAAATATAAAATAAAAAAATATATCATTTATTACAGTTCGAAGCATGGGCCAGCCCGACATTTATACAAAGTAAATGTTACTTTTTATATAAATGAGTATGAAACTACGAGTCTTATATAAATTAACATCAATGCTTATGTATTTATTTTAGTAATTTCAACTTTATTTCAAGTTGAAAACCCTAAAAGCCCATAAAGTTTCTTTTAATTTATATAAGCAAATTTTAAAAATAAAATATTAGAATAGGCATGTGGGCCATCCTAACAGATAATATATATCTCAATTTTTTAGTAAAAAGATAAAATAAAGTCAATATTAAAATCGAAATCAAACAATCAATTGCAAAATTGCATGTGGCCCCATCTTTAGGAATTAGAATATGAGGCCCACTTTAAAAAAGTTTATCGTATGTGGGGCCCATATGTATAAATCACAATCAAGATCGAATCCACTTTTAAAAATCACAAACATTAAAGATTTTCTATCCATAATAGATATATAAAAATTCTAAATCCACCTAAATTAAGAAGACTCATTTTAACTTGGTTGAATAGAACTTGATTGATAGAGCTTAATTATCTCTTGAATTTACATTATAAAGAAGCTTAATAAAAGTGGATTTTGAATTGATTGATAGAGCTTATCTCTTGAAATTGCATTTGAGATACAATTTCTCAAATTGATTTGAGATTAGAGTCCAATTTCCCAATCAATTGGGAAATCGGACTTCAATTTCGAAATCAAATCATACGTCTATAATATATATTAATAGTTCCAATTATTGTGAATAAGAAAAGGCATCACCCTAATTGGATAATCTGGAGGTCAGAATTCAATGATTTCCCAAGCTTATTTATTTTTTTCATTGAATATATGGTTAATGGCCAATGAGTGTCGATTTTGAAAGAGCACTCACTATTGGGTAGATAATTAACTGATTGTAAGCAAGGACAAACCTACGTATAAATTTGGGGGTGATAACCGCCGTTAAATTTGGGTCCACTTTTAAAACTTGGATGAAAATAACACGTCTACCTCGAAAACTCATATGAAAGTCATGAATTTGTGTTCTAACTAGGGTCGTAAACGGTCGGTTCTAGTCCGGATCTATATTGGACCTGGACCCGGAATCGTAAAGAGAAGGTGGACCCAGATTTAGGTCTAGTTTCAGGTAGAAAATGTTATTAAAAAAATATGATTTTTAGGAGGGATTTTTAAAAATTAAGGTAATATGTCAAGTCTTTGGTCCACAGGTTCAAAACAAGGTGGAACCGGATGTGGACCCATTAACTTATCGGGGCTTAAATAATGATTCAGATCCGATTTTAAATGAGTTGAAACCTTGAGTAATCGAAGAATCATGACCCATTTACATCATTAGCTTTAACTACTTTTGGTTGCCCCCCACAGAATCACGGTCCACTTCCAAAACCCAGATGATAGATGATGTGAGTGCCTTGGATTTGTCAAAACTACGCCCGGCAATATTATAGAAGGATGTGCATCGAATAAGTAGAATACAGAAGAACGTAAAAAGGGATTAAACATGCATGTGTGAGAGAGAGAGAGTTCGATTCTATGAATCAATATTTCATCAAGGCCAAAAAAAATATGCTTTTCTTCTACATATATTGCTCTTATAGGGCTATACACAAATATACATACAAAATAACAAACCAGTCCTCCAAAACTCTATACAACTAACCCAAAGATCACCTCCTCCAACCCTCATACAAAACAACATGTTAAAAAACAACCACCAAATTGAAACGTTTCAAAACTCATAAGATTTGACTGTTAAAACAGTCCCAGCACCAACATCATCAGTATCAAGAACATGTGGATTATCAACCAAGATGAAGGGAGCATTACATCTTGTACTTATGCTTTGAAGCGTCTCGCCATCTCTAACCACATAAATCTCTTCACACGGCCCCGTTCTCAGGTCTCGAATTGCATACGACCCCCCAAACACCACATAAAAAATCACAAGAATCACCAAAAATCTCTTCATCTCCTTCTCTTCTCTTCTTCTCTTCTCTTTCTTCTGCTGCTACACAAAGATTAACCAACTCTTCTTCTCCTTTGAAGTCTCTTCAGGCTCTTGTCTTTCTATTTATAGCTTTTGAAATTTGAACTCCTAAAAGAGACGGTTAGAAGTTGATCTTTGAAGTCTTCTGCCTTCGCTGAAGTCGCTTTTGGCGGACGCGTTACGTAATTGTCCAGGGACGAAAATGGCATTTTAGGAAAATTGCATATTCCTCTTGGGGTTGGTTTGGACACGTGGGCTGTTTTGGGTGTAAGTTGCAAGGAAATTGTGGGTGTGGTTTGGGTGAGATGACGAAATTGCCATCGTGTGAACCGTGCCATTTGGGGTTGGCTCCGTCGTCACTCGTTTTCCGCCTCGACCCAAGACTTGGAAAGAAGTGGATTTGACAATAGATGGTTCCTTTCGGCTGTTGCAACCTTGCAGAGATATAGAATTGAACTTGGGTGGATTTAATCCCAAAGAATTGGCTCAGTACTCAGAACCACAGTTTCTCCTTTTTTTGAAGCTATAAGTTTTGGTATCGGCCTCCGGTTCCTCCTTCATTAGGAATCAAATGTTGAGTCCAATAGTGCTACCACTTTGGGGCCACAGGGGTGTTTACTCGGCTTCTCTATGGGCCTGGACTGATTAATCCAGTTCAAAAGGTTGAGAACATTTAGTAGTGAAAAAAAAACCTTAGATGGATTTTAAATGGAAAAGGTCTAGTTTCAAGGTATAAACTTGAATTAATTAGAAGGTTTTAGGTTCAAAGATGATTTTTTTATGGTAGATGAGAATATAATAAGTCTCCCATATGGGAGTTGGTGGAATGGCGTAAGGCGTGCTGCTCTCATTTTATTTTATTTTTTGTTTTCTTTCAAAACCTGCCTTGGATTTACCTATTTGTGTCTGTGTAGGTTTAGCTAGCGTAGACCTTAAGGATGCCCATGTTATCATAATATTTAGGGCAATGCTTGTTTAGTGAGCGCCATCTAGAGAATTGGTCCAAAAGCTCACGATTGTTGAGCCCACCCTTGGTCCATTCAAATGGACCAAACGCACAACCCTCTTGAATTACACGTCTACCAACTTTCGGCCAGAATCGAATTTACTGAAACATTGGATCGACTATGTACCGATCCAAATGGATAGTTGATTATCAAACTTTTAGGGCCCAGATGAAGATGATAGAAACCACGGTTGGGGCTAATTTTGTAAAAAAAAAAAAGTGCAAACTCATTCAACTCATTATAAAAACCCTATTTTGGGCTCAGACCATCTCAAAATAGCTAGTCCGATCCACTTTACCTTAATGAGAATTCTATACTGTTGTTTTTATGCATGATCTGCCTTATGTTTTAAGCCACGTGACCACCTTTAATCAAATTACTTGCCTTACAGATAGGGATAACTATGCCCCGTTTTGGGATGGGCCAGATATATAATCTGGGCCCATTTAGTATTGGGCTGGATTTGGATACAGTGATAGAAAGTACAAAGCTCGGCTCGGCCCAGCCTGGGTATGGAGTGCATGTAATTTGGTGATTAATTTATTGAAACAATTGCTAGAAAGCCTGAAAAAGTGATAAAAAGCTTGGCTCGGCCCAGCCAAATTTACTAAATGGGCAGGATCGGGCCTGACACTTATTGGCCCATGTCAGTGTTAGGCCAGATGTGGGCCTGTTTTTCTGAAGTTGGGCTGTCCTAGATATGCCTAAGCACACCCTGCTTGGGATGCTATAAGTTGAGAAACTCATGTTATAACATTGAAAATTTTCTGATGTGAACTGATACTCACTATTTCTCTTTTAAAATAAATCATACAATATTAGCTGATAATATTTACCTCAAATAATAATAATTACCTAATAATTACATGAAACTTTCAAAACATTGACGTAGTTTATATTATCGTGAGAAAAAGCACCATATTTCATAATGAAAATAAAAGAAAAAATCCGAAAAATCCTAGAAAATGATCTTTAATAGCATCTTAATTAAATTCATCTGCTTAAATTTATCTTGCATGTAATTAATATTATTTTGTTGCATAGCTAGCCATCATATTTGAAAGTATCCCTATATATTTTCTTGAGAAGATACTTAGCCAGTGACAACAGTTATGAAAATGGTTGGCAGAACCGTTGGAAGATCATAAAAGTCGATGGGACTCGAACCACTTATCCAACCTCCAAGTTTCAATAATTGCATGTCGATACTGATGCATGGCCAAATGAAAATACTGATTGTCACATGCTCTCCATATCATGATTCTCCAGAGAAAATCATCACCTGCTTAATTTTGGAAATTCAACATTGATTTCATTTTTAACTGCCCACGTATTCAATTCCTATGTATTAATGCAAACACATCGGGCGTAAAGTAAATTAAGGAAAAAGAGGTGCAAGAAAAATTGGTGTTTTAATACTCCATAGGGCTGCCTGAAAAGTCTTGTGACAAAAGGTTTCAATTCAATGAGTGTGAAGTGTGAAATGACGGGCTCAACAAATTGGTAGTTGTTGGGCTCTTGTGGCCCGTCTTAGCTGAACGTGGAATTTGTTCTCCCACGTAAGCTGATTTCTAACTCTCTGCAAAAATGGTGATTTCCATCCATGAGTCTTTGTCTTGTAAGATTAGGATTCATGAGAAAATTTATGAGGCTCTGTCATCGTATCCATGCTGTATGTGAGGATCATAGTTCATAACCTCCTGCACCCGTACATTGCACATCTAACTCATTTGATAAGTTCATAAAAATAAAATTAAAAAACTCATTTGATAAGTTTCTTCTTTTTGGTAGGATAAGTTGCAAGTTTTTGAAGTCCCGTTTGGCAATTTACTATTAAAGTAAGAGTAATGTAAAGCATTAAATCAAAAGAGAATAAAATGTAAGGGGGTTATGATGGTAATTTTTCTTTAGTGGATTGGTAGGGAGTATTTTTTACTTTTTTGTGTAAAAAGTGAATGTCTTTGTCTTTTTAGTAGAGAAAAAAGGTTTTTTTTTATTTTTAATTTTTCTTTTGAAACAAAAGAACAATTTTGAAGATATGTACTTATGATGTGATTCTTTATATGAAAAATGGAGGCTTTACATTGCTTTTACTAACCTAGTAAATTTCCAAACGAGTTAGGTATAATTTCCAATGGATGCTACTCATGTAAATTGATGCTATCAATAAGTTCTATAGAATAGAAGTTTGACCTATGGTTAGATTGACCAAATCTAGTTAGAAAATTAGAAAATCCATTGAAGGTTCGACCATTGGTCCATGTCCATCGGTGCGACTCATTTGTTAAACAAAAACTATTGAAATAAAATATTGTTACATGTATGTATTTGTTTCGGGTCAAAGTCTCACTCTAATATAAGTTGGGCTCACCATCAAATTTATCAGGCGTGAAATATTTGATTTTATTGATTATATACATGATAAATCTAATGTTAGAGCATTTCTCCTGCCAACGAGCTGGAAGTACGGTCAAATTCCACGGGGAGCTACTTGGGTCCACTTTGATCAGTGCAGTTTCATTCACACTCATATCCTACCATAATCACACACCATGCCCAATTTATGCTCATGTATCCCTTTTTTTCTTTTGCTGACGAGGTGTCCGGCCAGACCTCTTAGAGCAACCGACTAATCTTTGAACCTGCATTCCCCCTCCTACACACGCCGGATAAATGCTTGAATAATTGCTCATCAAACCATTGCTAACCATCAAATTTAATATAAAAAAATCTTATAATTAAGTATTATTAAAATATAAGATCACGAAACCAAATTCTAGGATAATCCAATGAAACTGGTTTTTTCCATCACCTTTGTATCTAAAGAGGCCTTTCTATCTATCCTATCCCGATAATAAAAATACATCCAAGTGAGTCACACAAACTGGGCCTCATTTGAAGAGCATGCAGTATGCTTGTAGGTAAAAGCCTTCCACCTATTGTTGACCTAAATTATGATATAATTTTGACCCACATTCTATATGGATCAGGACTATATATAAAATTTTCTTTGATTCTCAGCTTTGGAGGATCAAATCTGGCTACAAAAATAAATGCTGCGATAATTGAGGTGACGTTACCTTTTTTTTAATGTAACTTAAAGGTCACGATAATGAGAACGACAAGAAGTCAAAATGTACGCACATGATCAAACCTTGCGATTTCACATTTTTTTGTCTCAGGCACGAAAGAATGAACAGAGGCTGCATTCGTAGGAAGCAGGATCACGCAATAATATGTGGTTCCCCTCCTAAGAAATGATCTTGATCACTTGTTCCATCCATGGGGATTATATATATATATGGGAAGTTTCAAGTGCATTCATCCCTCACCGTAGGGTGAGGGATGCTTCCATAAATGAAAATCTTTAAGTACAAAAGAGAGATTTTAAGTACACGGAGTGAAATACAAAAGAAGATTCATGTGTAAAAAGGGAAGTATCTCTCACCCTATAGTGAGGGATGAATGCACTTGAATATTTCTTATATATATATATATAATATATATAGATAGATACGGGGCAAGACATAGTTGTCAATATTGTTTCTGACTTCATGTCGGTCTAGCCTCCAAAATGAAAAGTTTTGGTTGATTTTTAACATTTCAAAAAAAAAATACAAAAATAATATATATATATATATAAAGAGAGAGAGAGAGGGAGAAAAATGAAAAATAAAAAAAATAAATATCAATTTAATCCATTCTAATAAAACTCTTTGAAATTGCATTGTGGAAAAATATAAGAAATACAAAGTATATATTTGTATGAAAATAACAAAAAATTAATTACGTAAAATATCGTTTGTCAAAATGTGATTTTTTGGCCGAAAACTTGAAAATGAGAAATTTATGCAAAATTTCGTTTCGGCCACTTGACCGAAACAGAAAATTTCAACCTTTTTGACCAAAACGAAATTGTTTTGCCTTTTTGACCGAAACGGTATGAAATTAATAAATATGGGGCAAGCACTCTCATCGGACTTGGGTCTGCTTCCAAAACACACTTGAAATCTGTTAGCATGTTTTTAAAACCCACGTAAAAATCATTAGTTCGTACCTAAATCGCAACTACATGTTTTGGTGTGCCTCTCTCAAATGAAAATCTGGGTTCTCCAATGGTTCCATCTCCCTTGTTTAATTAATATGTAGCTGCCATTTTAGCAGGGGACCCAGAGGCAGCACTTTCATTAAATGGTCCATCCATTGTGGTCCATTGATGCACCAGAGGATCCATCATTGAGGAGATCCCTTTGAAATTTAAACTACTAAAATTCACTTTCTTACGCTTTTGCTAATCTTTGTGCCAGATAATTTTACTTGAATTGAAGTTGGTCTCATCATCTTATTGATCAATATAAAAAACAACAGATTATGCCGTTTCAAAAAAAAAAAATCAATAGATTATGCTTTTTATAAATTAATCTCAATCACTAGTTGATCTATTTGAAGGTTGGCATAAGTATAATTGAAGTGAAATATGACCGATGGCTAGTAGCCATGGGTGAATGATTTTGAGTGATCTGAAATTCTGGCAGAGGCTCAACTTATGTATTTCTTAGTTGGAAGAGGGTCCCCTGTTTCTTCCAAACAGGTGAGCCCTGTTTGGACGAATCAGGGGCCGCCACATGCTGGGGTGGAAGGGGGCGGAGAAAAAGAAATGAACCTTTCTTTCCTCCGCCCCCGCACGCGGCGGCCTCTGTTTCGTCCAAATAGGGATCCGGATCCTTCTTAGTCCAATACTTGAGAATTGAGGGAATTCTATGGCCAAGCCCCCAAATGTATCAATGCAGGCATGATGTGTAACATTTAAACAGCTTCACTAATGTACTTCACAAATGGTTAGTGACAGTTGTCCCCAACTCCTCCTAAAGTGAAAATTTTCTCATTTCATGTTTTTTCAGCCCCAAAAGAGAAAAGACAGAGTATATGGTTACATAGTTCCCTCAAAGGCTTTCAAACTGCAAATAGATTATTTTGAACAATTTTTTATTTTCGAATTCTTAAAGAAATAATATATCCTATGCATTACATTATTTCCAAAAATAAATAAGTCTTTTGAATTCTTTAGTGGTGCCTATCTAAAAATCCAAGCCGTTCAAAAGAAAATTACCCAATAACAGTCAGCTCCACTTGAAGATTGTTCAAAGTAGAACATTGAATATTCATTGTTTTTTTTTATTTTAACCATGTGTTTTATATATAACCATTTGATTCTAGGCTCAACCCTTATTGAAGTGAATTTTGCTTAGATATAAAGAGTAGTCAATAGATCTAATCTCCATCTCCCAAACCCCCTAATTTATCTCCATCAAAATTTTAACTTTCTTTGACCAACAAATATCTATGAGTTTTTCCCTGTAGCTTACATTTGGAAATAGTTTTTCCCTCTCCCTTCCCAAATTTGAGTATTTCCCCATAGCTACCATTACATCATTTTGGAATTAGAATACCCATAGTGTGGGTTATTATGTAAGAAAAATGCATTTTTGTGAATGGGTTTGGGATTTTGGTCGATAAAAAAGAAAACTACATTTTTGTGAATGGATTTGGGATTTTGGTCAATAAAGACATTCAAACTTGTATTGTTGCATTAGTGGGCTGAAAATGCATTAGTATAATTGAGTTTGGATGAAAATGTATAGCATTATTTATAATTGAGAAGTGGTGTTCTAACATGCATTGTCTTATATTCTCTTGGATCTTAAGGCATGTTTGAATATGCGCAAAATAAAATATTGTAATATTACAATATTATAGTATTATTGCTGTATGTAGTTATCCCACATTATAATATATACTAAATTCAAAACTGACCTCAATTTTCAAATAAGAAAAATGGTCAATAATTTTATGATTTTGTTTCGATTTTTTTTAAATAACAAGATGACAACAACATTTCCTAGAAATTCAAATCCATGAAAATAAGAAATATCCAATTTTATTTTCAAGATAAGGAATTTATGGTAAAATGGGTTTCTTTGAATTTCTAAGAACTTTATTCATATAAACAAACATGTAATAAATTTTCAAGATAAGGGATTCCATGGCAAAATGAGTTCCTTTGAGTTCATAGAAATTCAATTTCATGCCAACAAATAGGCCCTATCTTTCATGGCATAATGGGGTTCTTTAAACTTTTAGAAATTCAGATCTATACTAATGGATTGGCCCAATCATAATTTAATGATGATTAATTCATTTCTTTAAATCCCTGATAATTCAATCTCATGCACTATTATATGTTCAAGATAAGAAATTAGTGGAAAAATGGTTTCTTATAATTCCTAAGAATCATTTTCATGCAATCAAATTGGTCCTAAGCAAGACAAGCAACTAAAATCCAATGAATCTCTCATCCTTACCATCTTTCAATCAATGTGATTTTTTCTGTTAGGACCCAGAAAATATATATTTTTGAATCATGGAGAAAATGACCAATTTCTAAAAAAGGAAATGGAGAAATCATTAATTTATCTTATTCAAGGCCCAGCTTTCATTGTTCAAAGCTGATCATATGAACCACCATTCTCAATATTCATTGTATAAGATTTCACTTCAATATGTAAAGGTAGATTATTCACACAAAGGTGGGCCAAACAGGTTAAAATGACCAAAGACTTGATAAAGGAAGAGGAAATGAGAAATCATACCAAGGTTACAAAAAAAAAAAAAAAAACATAAGAATGGAGGTGCCTCAAGAAAAGAAGGTCTAGGCAGTTCTGCCATTTTTGCTAGCATGGAGAAGGTTGAGGTAAAATTAGAGTTTTGGGGAAGGAAAATGGAAAAGTCATATCTAAAGGTAAGCTACGGGGAAAAATCTCAATATCTATCCCTCATCCTAAAATCTTTGTAGCTTAATAATTCATAAAATCACACATTCTCCATAAATATGCTCATTCCTAAAATCTCTCAGTAAAATCTCTCAGTTCTTATTACGATACTCATTCCTAAATATACACATGCAATTACCCAAAATTTTGAACTTCGTTTTGAACTTGTGATCCCATGGAAAATGTGATATGGACCATTGGATTGATGAAAGAGTTTTTTGTATATACCACCCCCCCCCCCCCCCCCCCCCCCCCCCCCCAAAGGTTTGTAGGATTTGTAAATAGGCTCCTGAGGTTTTAGTATTTGTAAATAAGCCATTGCATCTTCATTTTAATACATTTTGTGTCCCTAAAATCAATAATCTTCCAACCGCCATAGGTTTTTAGAGTGAAATGACACTTTTGTCCTTGTCTTTTATCCTTATGTTCATAATTTCAAAAGCTTGGACTCAATTTTTTTTTGTAAAGCATGTAACATTAACATTTGCGCTTAGTGTGAGAGAATAACCCAACATAAATTCATTTTTTCTTATCAATATAGGGCCCATTTCATTAAATGCAAATTGGTCATGACAACAATTAACACCTGTACTTATAATCGGTTATGATTTATCCAATTCATATATGGCCTACCATTGGATTGATGAAAGTTTCAAAATACATGATTATGC
The DNA here is from genome assembly GCA_038049695.1 of Cinnamomum chago. Taxonomy (NCBI): domain Eukaryota; kingdom Viridiplantae; phylum Streptophyta; class Magnoliopsida; order Laurales; family Lauraceae; genus Cinnamomum; species Cinnamomum chago. The sequence goes on along the minus strand of CP142462.1, from coordinate 17,818,381 downwards.
TTCATGTGTGGGGCGTAAAAAATGTGAAAAAATATTTATATTAATTTTTAGATGTGGGGGGGTTTGGCTCTATATAAAGGAAATACTAGGGCAATGGGAAAATGTAAAAGAAAAGAAAATATTATTTTTTAGAATTTACGAGGGGGGGGGGGGGGGGGGGGTTTAAACTTTTCTCAGATATGATATGGGTGAGGCTCTAGTCCCTAGGCTCCTGTACCTGGGTCCACCCCTGGTCATGTGCAGGAGAGAGTTATTGAGAGAAACCATTAGGACTTGAGATAAAATAATGGTATTTTTATAAATAATAATAAACTCATTTTTTTATGGATGTAAAGGCAAAGTTGTCATTTATATGAAAATCCAACACAAATCCCATGGTGGCTACCCATTCTTGTTAAGAACATTGATTTTGGGGACATGAAAGGTATTAAAAAGGAAAATGAGGGGCATATTTACAAATACTAAAACCTTAGGGGCCTATATACAAATCCTATAAACCTTAAGTGGGTATATACAAAAGGCTCTTGATGAAATGCTCTTTGAATGGAGTCTAAGAAATTAAAACTCAGAAACATCTTTAGAAATCTTGGTAGGAATTTGTACCTAGGGCGCACCTTTAAAAACTATAACATTGACCCAACATTTAGGAATTAAAATATGAGGCCCACATTTAGAAAATTTGTTGTACGTGGATCCCATATGTAAGAATTACAACGTGGGATTCACCCTAGAAATTATAGTTTTGAACCCACCTTGAAAATTGTGATTCTTGGGGCCAATATTTTCTAGAAATTATAATGTGGGATCTACCTTCTAGGAATTAAAGTATGGGGCCCACTCTTAGAAATCAAGGTACTGAAGTTTGTTTTTAAAATTTTCAAATCTTTAACTATTCTTCCCATTAAACTTTTCAAGCATGTGTACCCCCTTTAATCACCTTAAATCCTCATGTAATTCCAATTTCAGTATAAGATAAGACATCAATGGTAATCAAGACATCAATAAAGCACTGCCACATATATTAAATGTCTATGGCATATTCATGTGGCCCACTTGCTTAAATGTGGAATGACCATCACTATATGAAAATATAAGTTGCAGTAATCCAAATCGTAGACCGGGTTGCCTACATGGTAGCCTGTTTCCAATATAATGCTTCACACCATTGATGTCATAATGTCATCCCTTACTATATTAGCCCAATGTACTCATTCACACGATTTCCTCTCTAAAGTGTATCACATGATATCTATATGACTCTCTTATAATTACCTATCATAATTATTTTTAGTTAATCTTTTCCCTAATTGCATTTTACATTTAAGGTCATTTCTCAACTTCTTTCTTGATGATGGCAACTAAAGTGCATGAGTGGTGTGGCAACTGAGGACCAGTAAGTGATAGATCACAATTTTTGTTTCTGAGCATTTGTTTTTTTTTTTTCCCTATTTCTAGTATTAATAGTTTACATATATAATTATTGAAAATTCAAAATATATAATTTTTATTACATTCTTTGCATTTTTATGTATGGAAAAGAGTGATTTTTGTGTTTGTTATCTACTTTGATTTTATTAATGAAAATCTTAGCAATGTAATAATATGCTGCACTGTTTTCTTTCTTCTTATAGGTGCTTGTTAGAGATGTCAAACGGGCCGGGCCGAGGCTGAAGCAGGCCGTGGCACGGGCGGGGTTGGAGCGGGCCGGGCCGTGCCGGGCTAGGCGGGCCTGTCGTTTTTTTTTTTTTTTTTTAATGCTACTGCTTCCACTTTTTATTCCCATCACCTCCCAAGTCCCAACCCCAATACCTTACACATTAATTAAAAAGTTATGCAGAGCATGTGTAGTATGTCCACACAAAACGACAAAAGATGGAAAAAAAATTATAAGTATAGCAAACATATTAGCTGTACAAAAAAAGGTGGCCTAAATCCTAAATCGTAATATGGGCTGAGACTTGAGAGGAGGTGAATCTCTCTCATAGGATGATGAAAATGCAATGACATGAGCCCATGTGCATCTAATGGGTTCAGAATCTCCTCAATATAGGGCACTAGTGTTCATTTGATTTTTTTTTTTTTTTTGTTCGTTTGTTTTGGAATTGAAGAGATGTTTCAACCCTGTTGGATGGGGTTTGGTTTGGAATATATTTATTATGGCTAGGGCTGTATATATATGGGTTAGCTGGGACCTAATATCTAATTGGACACATTCCAAAGAGAGACATGTGAGTCCAAGATGAGATCCATGGTCTGAGGCACATGTGAAGAGACCAAACTGTACTTAGAGCTGATTATGTTTTAATGGGATAATATAATCATAATAAAAGTAAAAGTAACATTATATATATATATATATTTTGGATTACTATTATAAGTTTATAACTATTGACCGGGCCAGAGAAAAATATTAGAAAGGGGTGTAATTTGGGTCAATAAATTTAAGTTTAGTTTCAATTAGACTCAAGTTCCTAACCTATTTCCAAGCTTACTTGGCCAAACAAAGTCATCTAGTGATGTTTAGTAGATGCCAAAATAAAAAATACACAGAAGAAGTTTGTGTTCTATTTGGGCCCAATTTTCATAGTGATTTTATCACAATGGGCCCACCTGTTATATAATGATTGATATCCTATGTTTTTTTTTTTTTTTTTTTTTTGTAAATAAAACTTTGATTAAAAGAAAAAGAATGGGAGTGTTAGGGTATTTATAGACTTTGTAAAATTGAAAATGACACAAAAGACCCCTTATATGACTATTTTATGGCTGTTGGGGGGTTAAAATAAACGATTTAAAAAAAATAGCCGTTTTTGGGCCGTCCAGGCGGGCCACAAGGGGCAGCCCACGTGCCAGGCGGGCCCAGGCTCCTCGGCCCAGCACGGCTCGTGCCCTGTGGGCCGTGCCGTTGACCAGGCCGGGTCGGCCCGGTCCATTTGACATCTCTAAGTACTTGTAGGTGGAATTTTAATAGAGAATTGTTTGGTTATTGGATAGGAAAATGTCATTCGAAGGACATCTTAGAATTTATGAAGAAATTTCTTATAGTGACTATTTCTGAATGCATGTTTCTTCACATGTGATTAATTCTCTTTTAGATATTTAAGATTTGGGAATCTCTTATTCAAGTTTTATTAATTTTATTTAATTTATGAAGTTTTTATATTCTATTTTTTTTTCATTATTGACGGTTTCTATTTTTTAATGCTTTCTTTTTTTTTAATCCTTTTTTTTATATACTAATAGAATTGAAATGTTTGATTCTTCCACTAGATTTATTCAGAAATTTCTTTTTGATCTATTTTTTTAATAGTATTTCTAAAATTATTGAATTTTAATAATATTTTTAAGCCCGTGCCTTTATTTTTTTATTTTATTTTTGCTATCGGAGGGTTTCTGCTGGACTAATCCTTTTGGGCCCAGAGGCAAGCTGGGTAAACTCCCCTATAGTCTCAGTGTGGTAGTACAATTTTGAACCTACAACCTTTAAGTGCAAACCGTTTTGAACCTACAACATTCAAGTGCAAACCGTAGTTATTGGCCAAATGAGCTACCCCTTTATTAAATAAAAGAGAGATGGATATACTCATTACTCTAATGAACGAGGGCCAAAAGTGGCATGGACACTTTTCGATTTGAAAATGGATGGAATGAATTGATGTTAAGTGGTGGACCACTTGTCCAATGTAAAAACACTACATGGAGATTCTCATATGCCTTTGGCTTGAAATTTAAGCAGAGACTCTCTAGAAGGTCAACAATTAGCCTCCATTGTGGACCGTTATGCTTGGGCTTATCACGGCCCAAGTCCAACGCATACTCCATTGAATTTCATGATCAAGCTATTAAGTCTTCAATTATGAATCTTAATCCCAAATGCAATTAATTATTCAGAAACAAGTAACAATGAGATGAGGCTAGAGCGAGGACTAAATTCTGATTTTTGTTCCATAAACTGGTCCTATCCTATTGACTATACATATTCAAGTCAATTATTAGGACAAGGACAGCCTATTACCCGGTGATAAGAAGCGCTTGTTCTTCCCTAATTTTTTAGGGTTCAAACATGGGCAAACACCTTTTCTCACCCTAGACTCCGCACCAAAGGGCTCACCCACCTCACTCGATGTGTACTTCCTCACCAGAGGGCTAGGTCCTAACTAGGGATGTAAATGGGTTGGTACTAGTCCAAGTCCATGAAGGGCTTGGAAAGTGGGCATACACCTTTTAGGGTCGGTTTCGTATATGGGACGGGGACGGGGACGGGTCTGGGCCGGGGTCTAGGTAGAAAATGATATGGAAAGGGCCTAATCTTTAAGAGGGATTCTTAAGATTTGAGATAATATGTGAGGTCTCAAGTCCACGGGTCGGAACCTAAGTGGAATCAAACTCAAATCTCTTTAAGTTAAGTATATGAAAAAAGGATAAAATCTGGACGTATTTACTTATCAAGGTTTAAATAAGAACCCAAATTTAATTTTTAACGGATGAAAACCAATCCATAGTCCGAGAATTGGGACCATATATAGCCCCAGTCCCAGTCCCAGCCCCATGAGCTGAAATTAAAAAAAAAAGAAAAAGAGTCAATTACCAATGGGTACATGCTCAAAGGGCTTCAGCAGAGCTCCTTGCTGAATGGGCAGCCATTCCGTGCAGGTCTACCAAATGTCGATACATCTCATGTGTTTAGTTCTATGAAAAGACAAATATGGGAAGATTCTATGGCATGCTCCATACACAACTAGATTCTCGTTTTTTCACGGCTTTTCACTCCACACACAAGGATCTCAACGTTGATTTTCTACCTTTCCCTTTCGATATCTTCTATATTTATGGTTTGGGTTTGGGTTGCTGGACTTTCATATGCATAGATCCACCAGCTTGTTTTCTTCTCTCCTCTTTCTGGGTTTTGCTCTTTTCTTCTTCTACACAAATCCTTCTCCTCCTCTTGATAAAATGGCTGATGAAACTCCCAAATCCATCTATGAATTTACAGTCAAGGTACTCTTTTCTTTCATTCTTATTGCTTTTCTTTTGTGGGGTTTTCTTCATGAATCTATTTGGTTTTGTTAATTTGGAATGTTGGGTATTTGCTTTTGTCCTTTGTTTTGTGAATGGGAGGCTGCTTATGGGTTCTAAAAGTATGAGACTGAAGATTTTACTATTCTTGTTTTTTCTGTGTTGGTGTTTTTAGCTGCTTCTTTTACATAATCCTTCTGTTTCTTCTTTGAATTATCCCTTCTTTTTTTTTCTAATATATGTTTGTTTGAATGGGATGGTATTTTAGATTTCCCTTACATGATTATTGATATGATTGTAGGATACTCGCGGCAATGATGTGAACTTGAGCACTTACAAGGGGAAAGTTCTTCTCATTGTCAATGTTGCTTCTAAATGGTAAGTGTCTCAATCTCTTCGGCTCATTTTTTTTTTTAAGGGGTCATCTATTAGATGATGAATAGTTATATTTCCATGTTCATAGTATGTGCTATAAAAAAATTTAATGTCCTTGTGGTCTATGTTTTCATGGTTATTTCAGTTTTCACACTATAAATCATCATCATCAAAACCCTACCGATCAATTTTTGACAATCATAATCATCATCATCAAAGCCCTACCAATCAATTTGGACTGTCTTTGTGAGATTTTCTACATCCCTACACAGGGCTATATTATATTTTGATACAGTCTAACATCATTTCTGAGATTGTTCTAGACTTATAGTTAATTTCAATTCTTCATTGGTCTCCCCCTTCCTCCAATCACTTGTTATTCTAAGTTTCTTGGTACATGGGTTGATTTCAGCCTACTATGTACTTTTATCTCCAGGTAAAGATATCTTTCATGTACAAAATTGTGTGTTTTCTCCGTGAATAAGCACTCATTAAAATTCTTATTTCCTATCATTATGGTCAATATTCTTGTTCCAAAACATTATCATCACCATCATCATTCAAGCTCATCCTAGTTGTGCTTTTATTCTAATTAATCCAGTATAATTATAAGGTCTAAAATGGTCATTTTTGTGATCTTGATCTCTTGGATATCCCCATGACCTTTTGCCCCTGCTTAGATGTTAAAATTTTTACATATCCACTGCTCTCTGCATATCCCTGTAGCCTTACTCATGTGAATAATGAAAAACCTGTTGATTCATCTCATAGGTGGGTAAACTGAGTAGGAAAATGGGGGCATACTCAAATGTGTGGCACCTACTTACTACCAACCCTAACCAAGGAAAGGGCCACTTCCTGATAGTCCCACAAGTGAGATAGCCTTTTTTTCTTTTTTGGAATCAGTTTGTTGAGTGTTTGGTGCTTGTGTTAATGCGGTTGCTGAAAATTTTTGGTCAAGCTTCAATGACACAAGCTTGTAAAAAATCTATGAGCACCTCAATCAGACTTGACATAATTCTAGTAAGTTAAACTAAGTATAAAAAGTCTGTAAAAATAGCGCGGTTGCTTCATTTTTCTTCATCAGTACTCTATCAAGTTTTGCGGTTCCATGTACTCAGTTGAGTGTTTCTTGGGTTCTACAAACATTAGCAAACCTTTCAAAACAATTCAGTCATCTTGTTGGTGATTCTTATAGGGTAGGTTCTCTATATTGGTAATACGCAGGTACCCATATCTTGACATACCTTTTTCCTGTTGTTTTATATGAAAAAATTTTAGATTCTGAATTGGCTGATAATGTCAAGTGTGCCAAAATTGTTCATTTGTGATAATGGTGATGCTAGTATTTTATGTGTTTCATTATTTTATATATCTGGATATAATTTTTAAATGGGCATCAGTTAGTTTCAAGTAAACTTTTAAAGCCTTTGAACTGAATTGAAACTGCTTTGAAAGTATTCTCAATTTCATTTCATATTTGAATACAGTGAGATATGGTATATTTAATAGCATTTCCCAATCAATTTGCTGGTATGCGTTTCTTTTTTGTTCTTGATTTTGATCTCAACATGGATTTCTAAAGCACAAATGCGAAATTCTGCAATGCATACTCATGGCCTATGATGCCTAGATACGGCATGGATACGGCAAGGACACGCCATAAAACCGGCAGGGACACGGATTTTACACATAAAAAGTAAAGTATCGGATACGATACGACACGATACGTTGCCTATTTTAATGTATCCGTGCATCATAGCTCATGGCTGTCTCACAACAGATTCACCATTTTATCAACCAACCATCTTCTGTGCAGCAGTGAGGTTCTTATCCCAAGATACCAACTGGCTAGGGTTGCACTCAGAGAACACAATGAAAAACAGGTCCCCAAAAAATGGCAACAAGAGAGGAAATTGTGGAATCTTATGATTATCCTTTTCTTTTATAATTTCATTTTGAATTAACAATCCGAACAGGACATGTACACCCACCTAAAAATAGTGTCGGCATCAACTCCCAGCAGAAATGTTGTTGCCACAGTACTGCATAGACTAGTCCAGTTTATTTGTTTTTAGAATGAAACAAATACTACATGATTATATATATATATATATTTTTTCAATGACTAAAAGGGTCGTATATTTCAAATTCAATTGCTGTATAATGATGGATATTAAATACTTGAGAGCTAAATTTCTTTCATTATAATCATCACTTTCATCACCAAAGCCTTATTCCATTAATCTGGGTTGGTTCAGTGGCTAAATTTCTTTGTCATATTAAAATGCCTTTAGCTTCTCATATTTTTATCGAAACTGATTCAAAGATGGTATGGTCACGCTGCTTGTGAATGGTCTCAATGTAAATCTTGTAACTTTGATGGAACTGATTTTTATCTTATTATTCAATGAAATGTATCTGTCATTTCTGAGTTCATATGGAGTTTACATAAGAATATCAATTATCACATGCTCAACATTTTGACAATTCTGTCTTGTCTTTCAATCTCAGCTCCCATCTCATATAATCTTTGACCAGGGTTCTTATTTCAGCGAGTTTTTTAATATATCTTCTTATTGATGCAGTGGATTGACACATCAAAACTACAAAGAACTGAATGTCTTGTACGAAAAATACAAAGACCAAGGTTAGTGGTGTTACCAATTTGTTACTTTCTTCAGTATTTGTTTTTTTAAGAAATGCTACATTTTTATTAGTAATTTTATTGCCAATATTGCTTTCACAGGATTTGAGATATTGGCATTTCCTTGCAATCAGTTTCTCAGTCAAGAGCCTGGAAGTAATGAGGAGATTCAGGAAACTGTCTGCACAATGTTCAAAGCCGAGTTCCCCATCTTCGACAAGGTCTCCGGCATTTAAGAATGAAAAGAAAAGATGCACTTGAAGAAATCTTAACACAGTGGATTAATTTTTTATTTTTTATTTTTTATTTTTTCTTTTTAACTCTAAAATTCTCAGAGATAAAGTATCACACATCCATCGATTCTAACTGTTCATCTGGTTGGAACTTCAATGGGTGGACTTTATAAATAAGAAATATGCTGGCTGGCCCGACAGTATTAACCTTTTCCTTGGAGGGCTTTTTTTTTTTTTTTTTATAGGAAAAATGAGTAATTTCAGATTGACTCTGGGATAGGCATCCATTCTTAACCTTAAAATCTCTAATTCAATGGATAACATTGGCCAACCAGCACTGTTTTTCTCATTGATGGCCCCTCCCAGGGAGGTTTATCGGATACGGTTGGGTGTCATTCATGTGTAGTAACCAGTACTAGTTGTTCATAAACATGGTTGCTATTAATGAGAAATCAACTGTCACTTACAGGTACGTCTGGTTATCCAAATACATGAGCCCTGATTATCTACACTCTGTTCATGAAGATCCAAATGGGCCTTAGGGACTAAAAACCGAGGCAATGAAGTCAAGTATAAATTATATTTAGCCTTATTTTTGTTAAAAGCTTAGAGCTAAGGAATCATGGTTTTCATTTTGTAATCTCTTAAAGGATAAATCTGATTGATTTCCTTTATAAATTTGGATGATATTTGAATGAGGGAACAGGAGCTATATGCTCCTGGTACATGGGAAGATTTATGTTGATTCCATACCAGCAGGGAACTGGTTAGTGAATGGTAATCCGGGCCAATGATCTTACACACACGGGCCAATGATCTTACACACAACAGAGTGGATGGGGGCACATCCTGCAACTCGTACAAATTCCCAATTGGAAGATCATACCTAATGTGTTCTTTCGCCTTTATTTGGAACTGTCGCTGCACATTTATTCTTTGCTGTCTGATTTGTTGCCTAATATTTGACTGCTATTATCTTCCATTTGTGAAAGTAAGTTGGGATGTTGCCCATCCTCAGTGTACGCATCAGATAGTGGTGTGAATTGTGAAATACTGGTCCCATTTGCACAAAATGGATGTACCACTACCAAAGTTTTTTTAGCATGTAATGTTTGTTTTCATTATGTTTACTGAAGGAAGAAGCCTATATAAACATTCTCAAATTTAAATCTCTCCTGATGATTTTTACAATTCCTTGCAAGAATACCATCTTTCTTGTGTTGTTTCACATATCTCCAACTTCTTTTGTAGGTTGAGGTGAATGGAAAGAACACTGCACCAGTCTACAAGTTCTTAAAATCTCACAAAGGCGGGTGGTTAGGAGATGGCATTAAATGGAATTTCACAAAGTTTCTGGTGGACAAGGATGGGAATGTTGTGGCGAGATACGCCCCCACAACAGCCCCTCTAAAAATTGAGGTTTGGAAACTTCCCATCATCTCAGTCATCCAACTTGCCTTTGTTATATATTATTTTTAAAGCTGCTGATTTTCCTTTATGGCACTTTTCTTCACAGAATGACATTCAGAAGTTGCTGGCGAATTAGAAGTTGCTGGGAGATTCATGAATTCACATTCCAACTGAAGCTTTTGTGCCATGCCTGCATATTTGATAATGTGTAAGTTCCAATAAACAGGGTGATTCTATAATTCTTAGCTTTAATTTGGAAACTCTTTGTACTGTTTGGGTGGATCTATGTGATAATACATTTGTATTGAAGTGAACCACTGCTGGAATGTGATTTCTATTTATTTATTTATTTGTGTTTTTTTTCTTTTTTTTTCTTTTTTTTTTCATTGTGAAGGAAAGGCAGTTCATTTATATCTCCAGGTCCTCTTAACACCCCTTCCAAAACAACAGATATTGGCAAGGGTGTCAATGGGTATTAATCCAGGACAGATCTGGGCCTGTTTTGGCAGGTCTGAACATGCATTTGGCTCCTAATGGACTGGACTTGGATCCATTTGTTGGATCTGCAACCATTAACTAGCCAGATCTAAAACCAAACTCTTTAAGCCTAATTGGTAGAGCTTAACCATTTTCCCATCAGATAGCACATTTTTCTAATGGCTAGTAATAGATTTGAAAACAATAGAGTTATTGTATTTTTTTTTATAAAAGAAAACCTTAGATATTTTTGTGTATTTTAATTGTGAGTTTTATAGGAAAGCAATTTAATGGTGGGCCCAACACTCCCCTCATGATTTTGCCTAGATCTAGTGTGCCAAGCAAGTATTTTGAGGAGTCGTCATCATCATCATCAAAGTCTTGTCCCAACTATGGTGCGGTATTTTGCTATTTTTTTTTTTACCGCCGGTCCTAAGCTCGGATAAAAGAGAATGGTTGTGTTAGGTAGGTTGGCGGCCAACGTAAAAATTTGTCACAATCCAAACATGAGTTCTAAGATCAAAAGCAATTATTTTTAGTGGTTTGGATTTATGTTATCTTTTTCACCTTTACAAACCTACCCTTGTAATTTAATAGTCGATGTTTAAAGTTATGAGATGATTTAATTTTTTTATTAACTTTTATAAACAAAGTAATTCCTTTTATCTTTATTTTAAGGCATTTGTATAACATCGTTTTCACGAAAGAAGTTTCATTTTTGGCAAGGAAAAAAAAAAAAAACCTTATTTTTCCATGATGTCACATAAAACTACTTCATATAGGGCCCATGAAATGCAGAAGTCCATGGAAGCACTCTTCCATGGGCATTACAAAAACTGCTCTTAGTCATAGGTTTAGGGATACATTATTAACAATAGGCATCTATTTTAAATTTTATTACTGGTATCTTTTTTATTTTGTTTCTTTACTTCTAAACTTTGGAAATTTATCATGTATTGAGAATTTTTGGGAAAATTCCAAAAAGGGTATAAAACTTGTGGCACATTTTTGAAAGTATAAAAGTAATTTGCCGCAATTTCTCAATCAAGTTCTCTCCATTAAAATTTTGAGAGATGACAAAAATTCTTTAATAAATCCTTTAAAAGAAATGATCAAGTCCAACACAAATGATCTAGTGGGGCTTACTTCAACTACGTTTATGCATGGATGGTTAAAAAGGGGGATTCCAAATGAAAACTGGCTTCATTAAATGGCTATGATCATCAAAATAAAGTTGACCAGTTTTAGGTTGGGAAAATGTTAAGACAACATGTCATAGGGGAAGGGTATTTTTGTCATTTCTCAAAATAAATTATATGGAGAGGACTTCATTACATCCAGATTAGATTTTTTAAGCAAGAATCTAATTTAATCATTAATTGGTCAAATCATTGCTTCATCCACCACCCACTGTATGAATTTGGATCTTTCGAGGCTTTGAGAGAAATCCTAAGTTAAGGCGGTGAAACTCCAAATTGGGAGCCATCAATTAAAATTCAAACTGCTCAAAATAAACACCTTTAAAGAGTATGGAAGGCATTTAAGTCAATCAAATTCATTTTGCTTTTGGATTGACCATTTGATGATAGACGCGATTAACACACATGCATATTCATTATCATGTTTTTTTTTTTTTTAATCAAACCTCCAATCAATGGTTGGAATTCTTGTAAAATTTTATGATAACATTTAATCTGGATGGCATTTATTTTGATTGGTTCATATTCAATGCTTGAGCCCACTTGTGGGTTCTTGACTCCCATTTCACATCTTAACGGCCAAGATTTCTATAGCACCCATGCGTCATGAACATGAACGGTGGATGGAAAGCTCAGAAAACCGTTAGCCAGCCGTTACGAATTTAAACAGCCCCAAATGTCTCCCGCCAAATGGTTCTTCTTAATGCAGAGCTGTTGTCCTTGTATTCCCTCTACTCTCATTCCAAAACCCTCGTTTCTTCTTCACCTTCCAAATCTCTCTCATCCTAAATCCTCTTTCCAATGGAAAACACCCACAAATCCTCTTACCTTCAAGTCCCATCTCTCCATCTCTTCCCAAACAAAAACCCACATCATAGAACACAAAATCCATAGGTTTAGAACTCGATTTGTGAAACAAAGATCTCAAAATCACTTCGGAAGAAAGCGAATTGAAATGGGTGTCGGATAAAATGCATGTCCAAATGATCTCAAAGTCATATACAGTACTGGGAGACACAATTTGTTGTGTCCAAGAGATTCGTTGAAGCCAAAGATTTGTATTTTGTGATAAAAGAAGAGGGTTTCGATCCTGGGATCGTTCTTGAATCTGCAGTGATCGATAAATTTACAAAATCTATGTGTTTGATAGTATGTCTGAGAGAAACATTGTTACGAGTGGACTGTGCAAGCAACCAATGAAGAAAAGTTTTTATGGCCACAATGAAGTTCCTGGTTTCAATTATTTGTGAGATGTTCTTTGGCTTTCTATATTCATTTTCTTTCTCTTCATTGTCAAATTATTTATTGTTCATCTTATTTTGGCTGTTCGTTATATCGAACTTAGTCAAAGCTCTTTGTATTGGACCAGGTGCAAGTTTGTGCATATATGTACACAATCTTTTCCAACTATCCATCTATCTATGCATACATGAGATGGGAAAATAGACCTCATGAAAAATATACACGAGACCAATACATAGATAACAAGCACACCTTATATTACATGCATGAGGTGCACGGAAACTCTAAATAGATTTATGTAAGTACTCTAGTCATCATATGGTGCTATTTTAAGAAAAGATGCCTGGATGAGTATAATTTATGTTTATCTTGCTTGGGAGGGGAATTTTAGGTACTGGTAGCATGAATAGGTTGCCTGTAGACATATCTCCTTGCCCAATAGAGATAATTCAAGAACCCCACACATCCAGTGACAGAAAGCAACCAATAATAACGATCAAGGTAGCTCTTGTTCAAATTGTTTCCCTCCAGCCACCCCACCCCTCCTCTATGCTTAGTAGCTCTATTCACCATCTTCACAAGAAAAGAAGCCAGCAAGGAAGACAACCCAGTAACACACCAGAAGATGGCTGTCCCAATTGATTTCATTCCTCTTGAAGCTTCACTGTTAAAGAACTCTAGCAACCCAACAAATGCAAATACATCGTTGATGGCCACAGCAATGAACTGGAGCAGAAGCCACATCACAGACATGGGAACTCCAGCGGCAGAGTCAATTAGTCCATAATCTGCTGCAACTCTTTTCCTCTTCTTCTCTATAAAGGCAGCCAGGCAGGCTGCTACAGGAGTCAAAATGAAGCTAACACCTATGCGTTGCAGGTGGGTGATTCCACTTCTATACCCTGTTACCTTTCGAGCAAATGGCACAAAGAAGCGATCATAGATGACCAAGATCATTGTTTGAAGGATTATGGGGATTACTACGAGAGTAACTGGGGAGATGTGAATACTCCCTAGCTTGGTGTTCATGGTCATGCCTTGTTGTACAGCAAATGTTGTCAGTTGGGTGATGGGCATATGACAGAACACTGCACTGATGAATATAGGAGCCATTCGAAGTACAATCTTCGTCTCCTCCACTTGAGTTATAGTGCAGACAGACCACTTACTGGTGTTTCCATATGGAATTGAAGCTTTATCCAGGAATCTGCTAGCAAAAATTCTATTAGAGAAAAACTTGAGCAGAATTTTAGTTATACACAATAATTCTAATGGTGCATTAATTGGTTGTATAAAATGGTATATGATTTCAATGTTCTTGAAGACTACTGTCTGTTCTTTAGAAATTGTAGCCTATGGTTCTTGTCTGAATGTGATTATTCGTAGAAAAGCTATTTTACTTTATCCTCCTTTTCTGGGGTCTGATAGGCTGCCTTTGTTGGCATGTATGATTTAAGTTGGTCTCAGCTTTGCTAAACTTTATATATATATATATATATTTATTTATTTATATGTAATGGAATCAAGGAATTCAACCCCAGAACACCAAAATGTGGAACCAATGAGGCCTCACACTAGTTCTGACTCAAATCATACATAAAAGATTGGAGAAGAAAAGGTAGAAACACTTTCAGTCTGCTATTTCGCCATAATATGTGACTACGAGGTAGCTTTAAGATGAGATAGCTTTTGACACTTAAAACCTTTCAAAGCGTAATTTTTTCTTCCTCTCTAATTCCATTTAAATGAATAAATCAGCGAGACTGTAAACAGTCTAAATGGTGATAACTTTGAGTCAAAAGAATTAATTTGAGATCTTGGCCTAGTCTCCAAATATTTGTCCGTAATCATACTAGAAATATATTCTTACTTTAAATCCTTTGAATGTGGGAGAACTTCCCCATCTACCATCTCCTCTTTCGTTACTTGATGAAGTTCTTCTTCATTTTCAAGCAAAATAAGCCTTCTTTTCTTAAATGCGGCCACAAAAACCTGATAAATAAAAGAAGTTAGTAATGACAGTTCCTCCATCACCTGTTGCCAATAGAAACTAACTAGATCAAAGTGTTAAAACAAATATATGAAAAGAAACATAAAGAACTCTGTCAAGGAAGATAAGACGGGGATGGGGAGATGTAGCTCTATACCTGCAGCATTCGAGTTACAGGGCTGCCTTTGGGACGCTGGATGCGGTAGAAAGGCAAACCCATGACCATCACCAACATTCCCACCAAAACGGCCAATCCGCATACTAGCAACCCAAGGTCCCACCCTTGGTTGTCTTCAATCCACACAATGAAAATTAAGCCTATGATGGATCCGATGGAAAGGCCTACAGTGAGCCAGTTAAAAAAGCTAGATCTCTTCTTCGACTCAGTCGGATCATCCTCGTCGAATTGGTCTCCCCCAAAAGATGGGATGTTGGCGCGCATGCTGCCTTCGCCTAATGCTATGAGATAGATTGCAACATACAATAAAACCGCATTATAGCCATTTACATGCTTGCAGCTGCTCTGTGGTTTCGAGATGTTGCATTTAGGTGGCCGGAGTGATGGAAGATGTGCTTGCAGTGCTAGCAGACCATATCCCTACATGATTCAATTTCAATTTCATATTACATTTGCTATACTTTATCACTATGGCTCCATACTGCTTATGCATTCAAGTCCTTGAGGGTAGAGACATTGTACTCCACTCTATTTGGATTAGTACAAGCTCATAAGATTACTATGTTTCTGCAGTTTACTAATAACTTACTGTGATCTTTGACTCCAAGATCTAGCCAGATCTAACCAGGATATCAATAAGATTAAGATCATGGTAAAACTAGCATTGGTATGTTAATCTAAAAGGTAGGGTTGTAAACGGGTCGGTTCCGGTCCGGGTCCATGGTGGACCCGGAACCGGAACCGTTAAGGAGACGGTGGAACCGGATCTGGAACTAGAACCGCTTCGGAACTGGAACCAGAACCATATATGGGACGAGTTTGGATTTGGGTCCTAGTTTAGGTAGAGAATGATATTAAAAAAAAAATGATTTTTAGGAGATATTTTCTAAAATTGAAGTAATATGTTGGGTTTCGGGTCCATGAGTCCGAACCAAACCGGACCCGGACCCATTTACTTATCGGGGCCTAAATAAGGACCCAGACCCGATTTTTAACGGGTCGGAACCTCCGGGTAATCGGAGAATCGGGTACCCATTTGCATCCCTACTAAAAGGATTAACATCTATGAATCGGACCTACAATAATAAGGGTAGATTCATATAACACAAACTTTAATCAAAATGTAAATGCATGCCCGTCTCAAAGAGGAAGATAAACTTGCACAAATCCCTAGGCCATTCAGCTTCTTTTGATTGGGATTTACTACACTCCTTAACCTCTACCTTTTATGTGGCATCGATGGGGCAATCAGAGTATTGATAAAGAGAGGTGTTGTAACACTTGAACCCTATATGATGGATTTCTCTAACTATTCCCTTCCCATCATAAAATACTGCTTACTTCTATAATAAGTTTTTGAAACCCTCATGCGTATAGCTAACAAGAGTCATGCAAGATTCGAACTTTCCTTCAGGCCAAGATGTCTCTACGACATATATCAAACAATATGGGCAACCCTAGATTACTTGGCTATCCAAAGTGGGACCCACTCTTCAGTGTGTGATCATGTAGACCCCATTCCCATAAAGTCTCAAGACAGTTTCCATTCTCTTACGAATTTATTTATTTTTTGGTTCCCAGCTAGAGGGGGATGGGCCCTGCCATCGGTTGAAGTGAGAGAGCCCTACGGTGAGGGCAGAGGTAGACGTAAGTGCTAGCATGTGGGTGTGACCGGCCGCACCCACGTGACTTGAGAAATCCCTAAGATAAGCTCTTAAAAAGATTTGATTTTATTATTTTAACTTCTTCATTTGACCATATACCACTCCACCCAAACAAGAATCGCCCCTGGGTGAGGGAAATGGGACTTTTCCCTGCTACCTTCTTCTGTTATCCGCTTGGGGGGCTTACCTTTTTTTCTTAGTTTTTATCGAAGCCCTTCACATCAAATGCAAACATCATCATCATTATTGAAGTCTTATAACATGGGGTGGCTTTGTGCATGATTCCTACTTTTCCACTATACAATCAAAACCTTGTCCCATTTCGAAGCTATTCATATTACATGTCCTCTATGAATACATACTCTTCCAAATTTCACTCCAATCAAGGACACAGCACCAACACATTGATTAGTGAATAAAAAAGAGAGACTCATGTGAAACTTGATTCTAGACTATGTTGAAAACACATGGGAACTGGGGTGCAAGCATGATTTTAAAAATCGACTGATATGAACCGGTATCGGCCGATACCGATCCGATATAGCCCCGAGATATCAATACCGGTATCGGCCGATACCGATCCGATATGGCCCCGAGATATCGATATCGGTATCTCGGAGCCATATATCACCAAAATCTCGGCCCATATCGGCCAAGATCTCATAAAAGGGGTTAAAATCCTAATTTTTCTATCTTTTTCCCCATCTTCATCTTCTTCTCCTCTCTTCTCACCTCCTTATTACTCATAGTAGCAGTCATACTCCATCACACATCCCTCTTGCATATTTTAAAATCCCACATCTATTTCTTGAAGAAAATATTATTTAAGGTAAGAGAAAATCAACTTAAAGCATTTTATTATGTGTTTTTTATTTTTTATTTTTAGATGAAACATAAAAATCATTAGGTTTGTCACTTGTGTTGTGTTCTTCATTTAGAAGTTAGATCTACATACTTTCATGCTAGATCTACTCATACACATGATTTTGAAAAAAGAATTTCAATTTTTTTTATTTTCGGATTTTTAATATTTGAATTATAATATATCATCTTTCAGGTAAACCATGAACATTTTGATGCCCAATTGTTTTATGATTTATCTATCTCACTATCATATTTCTGATTTTAATATAGGTTATCTTCAGGGTCTTGAATTCCACCACTTATTTGATGGATTGATTTAGTATTAAATGATGATTGGTATGTTATCTTTATTTTTCTTATATTTTACACTAATAAATTGATCATGAGCATCAATAATGGTTGCATTATATGAAATACTGGAGAAGATAGTGAACTGCGACGCAGACAAGACTCATAACTTAAAGTGATCGAGATTTTGATTTATTGTTGTTACTAATGGAAAAAATATTATTGTCCAGCATTTTCTAATATTCTTGATTTTTTTGAATATTTTTGTGAATTTTTTTAGATTAAAAAAAATTTACACCGCGGCGACCGTGATGGACCGATATCCGCGGCCGATACCGATATCATATTGGTTTTTCGGCCCGACCGATACTGCGACCGAGACTGAGATTTTAAACCATGGGTGCAAGTATCATAAATTTTCCAGTAAATTCTGACTTCAAGCTGAAATTATTCCAAAGGGACAAAATCACAGATCTTAGATGGAGACAACCTGAATTGCATGCAAGTCTACAGTTTTTTTTTTTTTTTTCTTTTGCTACAACCAATTTTCAAGCGTGCCATTATATCTTCATACCAAAGTACTATACTGATTCTTGAGCTTGAGTTTTGGTCCCATGCTTTGGTGATCCTGACTAATGACCTAGAAAACACATCATATATGAAGAGATTTTGGGAAGCTTTGATCTACACCCTAAATATTGATAACTGAAATGGAAGCATAGCAGTGATCCACACATTGTAAAAAGATAAAATATTAGTTGGCTAGGACATCCAGCCTGGATTTCTTTTAGGATACTGTCAACATGGTAGATCATAACAAGTAAACGGTTTAGATCACTGAACTTTAGAACCCCCATAGACACATATAAAAGCTGAAGGACAGTGAAGGAAACTGTCCATAACCTCAGCTCAAGTGGCATGGGACTGTTCATCTTACCGTCGGCATGTAGGTGGGCCGCACAGAGTGAACAGAATGAGCCTAAAAGACTGGTTGACTGGGTCAACAAAAGCATCAATTTCCAGATCCCAGCTTCCACAAAAAGTAGCCCTATATTGCTTTTCAAAAAGACATGGTAGAGTATGTGAGGCCGCCTACTGCCAGATGAACGAATGTGTTTTTTTTTTGGGTAGCCCAGCTAGGGGGTTAGGACTCACGAGAGTACCCACATATGTGGAGAGAGACTCGTACATGCAGGGAGAGAACCCGCACATGTGGTCAGTGAGTGCTTCAAGAAGTGGGGAGAGACCAACAATCAATCACTGGTCATCCGGGTGAGATGTGGGGCATAAGTTTAATGGTCCACACCCCCCCCCCCCTCCGGTCATCCGGGTGAGACGTGGGGCATAAGTTATCCGGGTGAGACGTGGGGCATAAGTTTAATGGTCCACACCCCCCCCCCCCCTCCGGTCATCCGGGTGAGACGTGGGGCATAAGTTTAATGGTCCACACCCCCCCCCCCCCCCCCCCCCCCCCCAAGAAGTGGGGAGAGACCAACAATCAATCACTGGTCATCCGGATGAGACGTGGGGCATAAGTTTAATGGTCCACACCCACCCACCCACCCCCCGGGGGCGGAAAGAGAGCTTTCATAATTGTCTACATTAAAGAGTGAGATACATTTGATGTTGCTTCCTGTCTAAAGATCTTATTTTTGACTGTTCATGTCATCACCTTTGATCTAGGAAAAGGTGGAGAGCCCAACAAAATCATGGAGTACTTAAATTATTAAATTGCAGAAAATTCTATATCTACCCATTTTAGTTATTAAAGAGAAAATATAGTCTCATCACTAGCCTTGTGGAAAGCTCAGCCAACATCATAATCAACGCTTTCACCCATGTAGGCCAACTTTAATTTTCAGGAGACAGGCCTTTTTTAGACAACATGTGTCATCCTCCCCTTTCAACCGTCTGATTGGATTGATATTTACCAACTCATGACAACAGTGAGGGAATTAGCGAAAAGTGAGAAAAGTAGCTAGGCTTAAGTAAGCCCCACAAGGTGGAGTGGACGTCACTCATTTGAAAGCTCATATATTTGGGGGAGAGAGAGAGAGAGAGAGAGAGAGAGAGAGAGAGCACTTACCAGGAACAGTATGGGAATAAAGATGAGTATGGTTTTGAAACGAGTCATGTATGAATCAGAGAGGAACCCACCAAGCAAAGCAAATGCACAGGACATGCCTATGAAGTTGGTGACATTTGTGGAAGAGCTAGCAACCCCCATTTGCATGGTCTTCCTTAGATACACCACTAGGTTTAGAGTTGTTGAAGTAAACCCCACAAACAACATCACTGCCAAAACTGCAACATACCCAAAAACCAAACTTTCATCAGCTCTCTCTCTCTCTCTCTCTCTATATATATATATATATATGGAGAACTATATATATATACTCTCTCTCTTTCTCTCTCTCTCTCTCTCATGCTTTTTACTTACAGTGGATAAAGCTTGCAGCTCTGGTTCCCCCATGCCTCTTTGGGTTGATGGGGTTGCCCTTCCAGTCCATGAAGCCTTCAACTCCCATGGTTTTCCAGATGTTGAGAACTCTGGCAAGTGATCATGTCACTTGAACGGGTTTTATAGCTGATTGGGGAGCTCAGTAAAAAATATTGTTTATTCCTAAAGTTAGTTGCAATGTCATTAGCACAATCCATCACATGGGGTGGTGGTCTGAATCTGACCTTGGATGGCCCATACCCCAAACATCACCTTTGATTAGACACCATTAGCCCTTGTCTTCTACAGTCAGCTTCAAGGTCAGTGGAACTTCGAGATGATTATGCTCTGAACCACACATGTTCATCCTCTGAAGTCTTTCCAGTCAATTCTATTGTCATCAGCACTAGGCTATACCGCACCCAGAGTAGGAGCTGTTGAATGAACGGTTCAGATCAAAGAAATCAAAGTGGGATAGCATTGTAGTAGGGTAAGAGTGGGTAAGGTCGGGCTGGGTCGAGTTTATCCATCTGACCTATGTTAATTGTAGAATTGATGCTTAAAATACACATAGTGTTGAGGATTTTTAAGACTATCCTCCCCAGTAGAATTTGAAAATCCTCATGGATTTGCACATTGATATCAAATTTTCTCAGATATACACATTGATATTGATGTTAAATCTTCATCTATATACAAATCTTTAGTGATATACAAATCTTTAGTGAAAAATCCCTATTCCAAGGGCAGTGAGGAATCCTCATATATATATGGATTCCTCAAATCCTTAGGCAAGAAATATATGTTCCAAAGGCAGTGAGGAATCCTCATATATGTGGATTCTTCACCTCTTATGAAACATGCTTTAAAGAAACAATCCAGGTTTAGAACAATGTGAGGAGGCTGGTTTTTTTTTTTTTTTTTTTCCCAATTCTAATCTATGATGAGACCTTTTCATTTTCCTTATCCCCACTGATCGGTACGCATCAAAGTAGGCCCAACAGAGAACATGCTAGAAATGTACCTGAGTTGATGCAATTGAAAAACAAGCCAACCCAAAGTTCAATGGGGTTGGATTATAGATTAGGTTTTATTGCAAACATGGAACCAAGGTGAGACTGACCCATTTATTAATCAAGATGAAATTGAGGAATTGCCACAAATCCGTGTAGTCTGGCTTGCTAATCTTACATCACACACCCCCCATATTCATTTATTCAAGTTGGGTTATTGCCCGCATGATTAGATTAATCAATGTTTCTTGTTCATTAAAATTAAAGTAGGACATACACCACATGCTTTTAATTTTCATTTCTGCAAGTTGGCTTATTGTTCATGTGACTACGATTTCTTTTTCTTTTTTGATATCCCATGCCACCCAGCCTTATGGTCCAGATCTTGGACCTGCTTTTGGCATGCACAGACTAATCCCCTAGGGTGCAATGCATGGCCCAATACACGTGTACCAGGTAACACGTTGGGTCCCTGATTTGATAAAATTGAGGTAGGATTCCATGATTTTTCTTATTTTGTACTGTGCTAGTTGATCACTCCCTTGAGGAGGAAAGATGCACAAAATGGAGAATAAAGTGTTTGTACTAAATGCAATCTCAAAATGGCCTACCACTCTTCTTCTTTTTTCAAATTTGACTAATAGATTCCCGGCTGCTACTATCTCTATACTGATTCATTTACTCTCAGACAGTGACCGAGCAGTGTCACAAATATTGGCCACATATTGGGAGAGAATAGTTAAATGAACAAACAAAATGTGAGTTCAATATCTTCTATTGAATATTCTAGAAGCAGCAGCAGTATTTGTTTCAGTGGATTTGGCCTCAAGGAAACATATTCATATGAGGTCGGTAGCTGGTCATTTCATAGGATTCATCTAAAGTATTTATTTATTCTTTCATTGTATTTTGAACACTCTTGGTAACAATTGTTCATAGTAATGAAGAAGGCTTACTTTCACTCAAGATTAGGCTCAAATTTTGATTTTTTTGAGTTTTTATTGTCAAAAACTCTTTTAGGGGAAAAGAGGTTTTAGTCTATTTGGGTTGTTTTTCTATTTTTCTGTTACCAGGAGCGAGGAAGAAGTTTGAAGAAAAATATGGTTTTTAATTTTCTAAAAAAGGAACTTTTTTACTTGGTCCCACTTGTGATAAATCTAGGCCTTCATATATGCATACCCATTTATGCATTGGCTCTCACTAAAATATCTCTCTCATCAAGCTAATAATTTTAAGAAACAAAAGAAGTCACTTTTATGTAATGATTGAAACATTGAGCCTTCAAAATCAAGGGTTAGGATGCTTTGATTGAAGTAATTTCTGGTGATTGACATATAACTCCAACGACCGTTCCCTTTTCCATTATTAGCATGCATCCATATGGGTCCATGAGAAGTTCCTTATTTAAAACCTTCATTTGTAATTTCAAGAAAAGAGGAGGGAGTAAATCTTTATATAGTTAGATAAGGAGTTTCACCGACCAGGAATATAGGGTCTACCCATAGGCATATCTCTTTTCAACAAATATTTCAAGAACCCCACAAATACATAGAAAGCAACCAATAGAAAATATCAAGACTCAATGTAGGTCTTTCCAAAGGCAGTTCCCTCTAACAACCCTATTCCTCCATTTCATTGTTTGCTGGCCTTTTTTGTTTGCCATACTACTGCAAGAGATACCACTTGCCAGCAAGGAAGACAACCCAAAAAGAACCGGGCCATCCCCCTCCATTTCATTCTTCTTGAAGAATGCTAGAAACCCAATAAATTAGAGTGCATCATAGAGGCCCCACTGCAAAGAACTGCAGTTGTACATCATGCACATGAAAACCACTCCCACTGTTAATGACTTAAAGCTCTACTGCAACCCTTTTTCATTACATTTGGATTGCACCATTCATACTAGTTCTTATCACATGGAACTGACACTGTCAAGTGGGTGATGACAGGTCTATAGCCTGTCATTCTTCGACCAAAATGGTGCAAATGAGTGATCATAGACAATTAAAGTCACTGCCTGAAAGATAATGAGGATTAGTAGATGGAGATGCTTGTAACAGTGATTGGACCCCAAGTGTAGGGTGCGATTGTAGTAATAAACTGATGAGACCAAGTCAATCCACAGAGAGCAATGTAAATTAATGTTCCTTTTCAACTTGTACATGTCCTAAATTAAAAATCTAGATCTAGCCTAAAAAACTAGAAAATTACAACCATCATTCCTACTTTCCAAAAATTAAATTAATTACAATCCAATGAAAAGAAAACTTCATAAATCTAAAAATCCTAAACTAAAAACTAAAATTGTTACAAAAGAACACACAAGTTAGAAAATCAAGAATAAAAAGTACTAAAAATAAAACTAAGAAACTAAAGTAGAAACAAAAAGTACTCAAGTTAAAAAGTTAGTAATGCAATGTATGTCATAAGATGCTGAAAAATTCTAAGTCTGAAAAACTAGTATGCAGTGCTATTTTTATGCATGATTTCTCCTAATTTAATGCAACCTAAAACTGAGTTTAATGATTGGAATTTAAACTACAATGATGCATGAATCAGATAAAAAAACGGGAAGTAGAAAACAATTTAAAACAAAGAAGTTATGAATGTATAAACATGACCTAAAAAACAAAAACTGTGCAGAAATTCTGCACACGGACAGCCCAATATGCCATGTTTAAGCAACTGGTTCATAAACCTCCTAAAATAGTTTTGATCTGAAATTTTGGGACGTGATAGACCACATATTGAAATTCAATTTCTCCAAATTTCATAGAAAAATAACATGATTTGACTAGTTTACCCACTTCGAACTTTTTGCAAAAAACTGTTTCTACAGTTTTCTGGGCTTGTTTATGACCTGTTTTTGCCACATGAATGTTTAACATAAATCTGATTTCAGAATTTCACGTGAACTCCACTCCTAATGTTATGAAAAAAATAAAATGAATGCATGAGTCTAATGCACTTTCTAGCAATTAACAAATCTAAACAAAATTGTGTGATATAGAATTATAAAAGGTGCAGGAATTAAAAGTGAAGTGTTGAAAACAAGGGTGGTGTGCATAAATCAAATATGGTAAACAAAACTAATGGTGAGTTGCTTCTTTTAATTCTTCTCAATTAAGGGTCCAAGAAAATTAGAGGTGCAAACCTAGGGTCCCATTCTTCAACTTGGGTTGTCAATCCAAGTTGAGAATGATAAATCCTCACTTTTTAATAAATAAATTTCAAACTTGAATTTTTAAAATTTTCTTAATCAACACTCTTCAACTTCACATTGTATTGCCTCCAAAACTACCATGTATCTGTAGAAAACAAGGTATATTTTGAGGATGCTAAGGTGAGTTGTTAGTAATTATTCCAAGCCAATTAAAATTACTTAACCAAAAGTAAGAACTAACCCTATTGCAAAACTAATATCAAGATTTACAAGAAATAAATACAAGAATAAAAAAGAAACAATTTTATTAATACTAGTATGCAATTGAGTACATAAGATTGAGAATTAAAAACAAAAATACATACTAGGATGATTGAGAATCCCTCTTTCTAGTTTAGAAAACAAGAGTGGTGGTGTGGCCTTTGAGAAGAACCCCCTTGATGGCTTGAGATGAAAGGGAAGAGAGGGAGAGATGGAATGAAATTAAGCTAGAGGGAGAGGTGGACGATTTCAACCATGAAAGGAGAGGGATGCTTATGTCTTCAATTTATAGATTTTTGCCCTCTTTCTTTCCTTCTTTGCTCCAAGTTTGTAGCATGCAATCTTCTTTATATGGCAAGTCTCTTCCTTGGCCAACAAGTCTTCAAAGAAATAGCAAAGTGAGTGAGAGATTCCCGAGTAGAAATTATAGTACCAACTTCCAGAGGCCATATCTTCCTCGTTTTAGCTCTGATTGACACAATCGTTTTAAAGATATCTACTCAAAAAGAGCTTTCCAACGGTGTATGGATTGCACCAATCCGACAGCTGGATTAAGAGTTATGATCATTTTAATCTTGCTGCCTCTGAAAAATCCGAAAATAATTGTGCACATATGGAATGTTAGTTGTACAATGGGGTGTGTGGGACCCATCTAGACGTCCAAAGGGATCTTGGGATCTTTCTTTTCTTGTTTCTTGACTCTCCTTCCATCTTTGGTTTGCTTTCTTTGATTGACTAGTCAACTCTTTTAACACACTTTCCTTTCTTGATTTTTTAGTTTTCAAACTTCATAAGAATTAGATCTTACCAAATCTAAAGTTTCCTTTCTTGATCTTGAAATCACAAATTTAGCTTTCCATTGTTGACTTTTCAAACACTCCAAAAATACCAAGATATGTGGGTCCACCTTGAAAGATGCCATATCCTTGATTTCTCTCAAATTTCACCAATGTGGGTCCCATTCTTGATTTCTCCTACACAAATTAAAATAAATGGATTCAAGAATAATTTTATGTAAAGAATTTAAATGGACGATGCATGGGACCCTACTTAATGCACCCGAAATAGCCAGCTTTCCAAAAATAAATATCCAAAAATAGCAAGTTTCATGAATTTATGCAAAAAAGTGTGATTTTTGAGAAAATTATGCATGAATGCACTACAATAGACCCTAAATGCATAAAAACATGATTCGTCACTAAATAAAGCTCTTTAATATCAATAAGCTCTTAAAATGGTCTAAAATATGTATGAAAATGTGCGCTTTTCAGGACTTATCAAACAGCCAAGCATTCCCCTACTCTCTTGATGAGATCTTATTGATTTGCCCTTGCTCAATTGTCTCTATCTTTTAGCAAACATTGTTTGGTTGGCCCCTTATAATTCTTTTTTTATTGACCATTTAATTGTCTTACTACAATTAGTTCCTCTACTTTACATTGCGCCTCAGCATGTGCTAGTCCCAAGCAGAAATTAAAATAGACTTACTTCTCCGAACATCGAATTGACTGATGTATGACAATAGCAGTCTACTAGATGAAGATAACGACAGTCACTGAAGAAACGTGAAGCTACCTAGCTCGGTGTTCCTGGTGCTGCCTTGTGCTCTAAATGTTGATAGTTGGGAAATAGATATGAAGGGAAGACTAAAGTAACTAATAGATTTGGGATTCCCCATTGAAAAGAAAACCATCCGGCCTATTCGTTTGCTTGGTATTAAATTCGTAAGAATTTGTATTGAATTCAGTTGACACAAAAGAACATCAAAGAAGTGAAGAGTGAATGATATAAGGTGGAAATGTATATAGGCTGGAGTCACCTTCCTGGGATTTGATTTACAAGGGTGATGGATGGGTCGTCATGTCTTTTATCAAAAGAGAGACTATTTGAGAGCTATTTATAGATCTTCACCTTAATTCTTCAATCTTAACTCCGATTCGAGTTACAATACAGAGTGCCCACTTTCCAATATCTCCATGTTTGATCACAATTGCATTTCTGCATTGATTGTTATAATTCAGTAAGTTCCAGTAGATCGAAGAAAAGGATGAACTCATTGTTCTCATGTACTACATGTGGTCGACAACTATTACTAAGATGAATGTTTGAAAGTTTTGGCATGAAATCCTTTTTGGAAACAACTAGAGTAAATGGATTGCAAGGTTTCCTTATGTGCCTTCATGATTCCATAATTTTACATGAAGTGCTTCTAGTCTCCTCTATGGGTGTGGTGCCACTGCAAGCATCATGTAGAGACGACACCACGATGGTGTCCCAACTAAGAGTACTTTATTGTGAACATATAGATTCAATGCACATATAATGTAATTTTGGAAGTTATACTGAATTCCTAGGCAATTACAGGAGGAAAACCAATTATGCCAATGGCGAATATCTCAATGACTAATACCATTATCGCTACTCTGAGTCTATTCATTCATTCCAGTCACCTGCTTGAGATCCTTAGCAAATAACCACTTATAAATGTTTGCTGCTATAGTAAAGCTACTCAGATGGAATCAGGACAAGATTCTTATAATCAAAGCTTACACAATATACCATTATCACTAGATTGACTGCAACACAAATACATTGGTTTTCTTTATAAAATGAGAAAATGAATGGTTGAAGAAGCCCACTCACTACCATGGAAAGATTGTTCTAGGTGGTACAATGGCGAACTGTTTGGAAATTTTCAAAAATAAGAAATCCAAGGTTTTGATTTTATTTTCTGGAAAGCACTTTTCATATTCATGCATTTTTCATGTAGAAAAAGAATTGAAAATCCTGTGGAAAATATCCGTTTTGAGAACTCATTTCTTATTTGAAAACCTGCCTTCTTTTATATTTAGCCTACATCCCACATATGATATGTTGTGGAGGAAAAAGAGATTTATAAGAGATCCCTCTCCTTACCACATTGGGCCTAACTCATGATGATCTAGTCTTTTATTGGGCTAAGTTGGATTGCTACTTGGCCGGGTTGACCCAATCATTAATTGGGTTGAGCCAAGTTGATAATGGGCCAAGTTGGATGGTGGTTATGGTTGTTAATTTTAACTACCATAGGGACCCATTTCAAAGTAAGAGTCATCATCAATTATATGTATTCCAAATTTTCTTGAAATAAGGGCATGCTTATATATATATATTGATGATTTTCTCAATTTTGTACTAATTTTTTATTGTATCAATAGTACAACTTATCGGCTCCTTTTTAAAACAAATTTTGAAGTATGAGAATGCATATACTATGACTTGTCACATTACATTGAGAAAAAGATGCATATGTTCAATCGATTTTTCAGTTTACCTGTTTTTATATTCATATGATCTAAATGTGAAATTAATCTAACATGAGTAAAGATTATGTCACAAGAGGAACATGCAAGAATTATGATAGCTCACTGCATGACATGCATGTACTTAAAGAGATTTTATAGATGTCACAAAAAGGAAGAGCAAATGGTCCCCAAATTAGTTTTTCTTCATTTATTCTCACAATGACAAATTCCAAGAAAGTTGGCAAATAGGCCCCAAGTTACTGTTTTGTTTTGAGACAGTTGGTGGGCAAATGTTCTGAGTTAAGATGTGAATGTCGGCAAGGGGAAGAAATCTATCCATTGTAATGATTCTAAACAGCAAGCATCTCACCATAGAACACCATGGTAAGTGATAGAAGTAATGGAATGAAGAGATAATGATGCTCTTTATTGAAAATATAACTACTGCCGACTGTATGTTTTTCCTCACACTGTCATAATTTTCACCTAATCCAAGTAAACACTAGAATAACATCAATTACAACAATCATCCGGCTCATAATAGAATATTTCCCACTCTTAGGCTATAGGATTTGACAGCAAAATCTAGTGATGAAGACTTTTTACTTTTCATATTGGTGAGTGTTGATTGTGCTAGCAGTCGCAGTCAACTGTACCTTCCTAATTTCATTGTCACCAATGATGATTTCTTACTATAATCCATGGAATTCCTTGAATCTGGCAATCTTCTTATCACAAATGATGATTCTCTATTAAATAGAGTCTACTTGAATCAATTAGACCAGAGAAAAGAAACAAAGAAAGTCATCCATATCCTAATTTCTGGATTTATAAAAGCCACCAGGAAACTTCTAGAATTTCTAAAATAGTCCCTTATATTGGAGATTAGTGCATATTTTGGAGCTGTTTTTTGTCCCAATCAAGCCAGACCTCTATACATGGTTGGGACCCCATGTTCTCTGTCATATGTCTTCATATGCCTTTAAGCTAGCAGTAAAATTAGGTTTTCCCCAAAATTTAGGGAGCGGTGGATTTCCTTAAGTGGGGAGAAACCACTAGAGAATAACTTTGATTGAAAAAACTATGGAAATCTTTTATATTCTTTTGAAATATTTGAATCTTTATATACTTTTTGAAAATGAGCCAAAAATTCAATGCCTTTTTGAAACTTTCTGTAAAAAGAATTAATTATTCCTGCCTAAAACATCAAAATAAAAAATAAAAATAACACACCAAAACCATCAACAACAAAATACTATTCACAAGAAGCTAACTTATGGATGAGTTAATACCATTTTATTGCTAGTAGAATGTAAAGGAAAAGCCATCTTAGAGCATCTCCAACAGAGCTGCTATTTCTCCACATGGGCAGGCAACGGTCATAAATAGGATGGAAGGTTCCCTCCAACAGATATGCCTTTTCCACCTGGCAAATGGCAGAGGAGTTCTAACGCCAATTTTGGCATACCAAATGCAACACTCCAAATTTGTTTCTAGCATTAAAATAATGGAGAACATGACCGTTGCATTCAAATGAATACGACCGTTTGGGTCCTTTGGGATGGTTCAACGGCTAACAGTGCAGGTTGAAACGCTGACGGCACTTTCAACGGTTAAATTTATAGCCGTTTTATGGATTTTTTTGGATTTTCTTTTAAATTTTAATGGGTAATTAAAAATTGTGATAATTTGAGAAACTGTTGGAGTTTGGATGCCTATAAATTATGAGTGTTTGAAGTCATTTTTTTCCTCATTCACACTATGCATTCTCAATTCTCTCAATTTCCTAATTTTTCTACCGAATATTTACAATATTGCGGTGAGGCATCCGAATTCCCTACTGATGATGCCCCAAAGAAAAAGGCCGTTGGTCGAGGTGCCGACTTTAGTATAGAAGAAGACCGTCTTCTCATCGGTTCGTGGTTGAACACCAGCCTGGATGCTGTGCATGGAAACGAGCAGAAACTTGGGGCTTTTTGGGAACGAGTGGGAGAATACTATCACAACAATAAGCAATTTCCCAGTGATCGAACAGACAAAATGTTGTCACAACGATGGCAAAAGATTCAAGCTTCTATCAACAAATTTTGTGGATGTCTTGCCACAATTATTTCCAGAAATCAAAGTGGCACGAATGAACAAGATAAGGTAAAATTATCTATATGTGTGTGTGTGTGTGAATTTTTTTTTATTCTTAATTTGATCTTACATTTAATTTTCAGATTGCAGAAGCAAAAATTTTTTACGAACATCTATATGGATCAAGATTCACCTTGGACCATGCTTGGATCTTGTTGAGGCACCAACCAAAGTGGATACAACTGCAGCAACAAGTACTAGAGAAGACATCTGTAAAAAGAGCAAAATCTTCAACTTCTGGCTACTCATCATCTTCTAATCCAAGCACTCCCATAAATATTGAGGAGGATGAGACAATTAACAATGCTTATGATCCAATGACGAGACCACCAGGCAGAAAGGCTGAGAAAAGAAAGATGAAGCAAACCACTATCAACGAGCCCACACCTGTTGCAGATCTCATCCAAAAAATGATGGATGACAAAAAAGAAAGAGATGAAAAAAAATTAGAGCTTCTTAAGCAAAAAATCGAGCAAGATGAGAAGAAGGTGAAATTAAAGCAAATACATATGGAGATGGAGATCATGAGTATGGATACGTCCAATATGTCTGAGGAGCAACAACAATACTATGCTAAAAAAAGACTTGAAATTTTGAGAGGAGGGTTAGGTGGTGGTTTCTGAATTGTATTTTTTTTTTGAATTAATATGTATTTTTTATTTTAATTAATGAATTATTGTTTGTTTAAATATAATGTTGTACTTCAATTTTATAATGTTGTCATTTCACTAGCCATTTTATAGCCGTTGGAGAAAACTAGCCGTTTTATAGCCGTTGGTGAAAACTAACCGTTTTATAGCCGTTGGAGAAAACTAGTCGTTTTATAGCCGTTGGAGAAAACTAGCCGTTGGAATATTTCATATATATAAACCATTATTCTGGAAAAAAATTCTTACACTCAAACTTCTTACTTCTCTTCATCTCAAAATAAGAAAATATTTGGTTCATCACTTCGGAGATGTCTCAAAATTATACTGATTCATCTTCCGACACGACGGAAGAGCTATGACATACTGTCATAAATTCCGATTCAGACGAAGAGTTGCAGATGTTGTGTAGGGCTGCTCTGGAAGAAGAAAGAGAAAACTTTACGAAGGAGAAGGAAAGTGCATCGTGGTTCTATTCAAGGTCACGCGGTCATCCAGAGAGGACGAATCTCAGGACATCACAGGCTTTACAATGACTACTTCAGTGAAAACCCTGTCTACACTCCCTCTCAATTTCGAAGGAGGTTTCGAATGCGCAAACCTCTTTTTCTTCGAATTGTAAATGCAGTG
Organism: Cinnamomum chago; assembly: GCA_038049695.1. Classification (NCBI taxonomy): domain Eukaryota; kingdom Viridiplantae; phylum Streptophyta; class Magnoliopsida; order Laurales; family Lauraceae; genus Cinnamomum; species Cinnamomum chago. Next base: position 17,787,221 of record CP142462.1, on the reverse strand, counting down.
GAGGCTCATGACCCATACTTTCAACAAAAAAGAAACTGTGCAGGCAGTCTTGGTTTATCAGCTCTTCAAAAGGTTACAGCTGCAGTGAGGATGCTTGCTTATGGAGTTGCGGCGGATGCTGTGGACGATTACGTGAGGATTGCTGAAAGTACCTCTATAGAATCATTGAAAAAGTTTGTTCAAACGATCATTGATGTTTTTGGCAATGAGTACTTGAGAACACCAAATAGTACTGACATTTGTAGATTGTTATCAGAAGGTGAGAGACGCGGGTTTCCTGGGATGCTAGGTAGCATAGACTGTATGCACTGGAAGTGGAAGAACTGTCCAGTTGCGTGGAAGGGCATGTATGCTCGTGGAGACCACCGTGAGCCTTCTTTGATTCTTGAAGCCGTGGCATCGTATGATCTTTGGATATGGCATTCTTTTTTTGGACTACCGGGATCGCACAATGATATCAATGTCTTGGATCGATCCCCTATATTTACCGACCTCGCTGAGGGCCGAACTCCTCCCACCAACTACTCAATCAATGGTCATGAATATACAACTGGCTAGTATCTTGCGGATGGCATATATCCATCGTGGGCGACATTTGTAAAAACAATTTCATGTCCTAACGGGCCAAAAGCCACAAATTTTGCTGCAGCTCAAGAGTCCGCAAGGAAGGATGTGGAGCGTGCGTTTGGAGTGCTACAGGCACGTTTTTCAATTGTTCATGGGCATGCTCGTTTCTGGGATCGTCAAACACTTCAGCATATAATGAAGGCATGCATCATAATGCATAACATGATTATCGAAGATGAACGCAATCAAAGTCTTCCACCCAATTACGATGCACGAAAGGGTGAATGCAGTGACCTTCCTGTGTCACGTGACCACACTACGGAATTTCAGGATTTCATTCAAAACCACTTGCGTATTCGTGACAAGAGTACACATTCTCAACTCCAAGCCGATCTAGTGGAGCACTTGTGGCATTTCCAAGGTCAATATGAAGAAGGTTGTGATTGACTATAATATTATGTAATTTGATTTTACCTTTTCAATGAAAAATGAATTTCAAGTGCAATTTGTGCAATTTTTATTTTTTAATAATTTATTACTTTAATAACATTTAAATCGCACCAAATCCCATTAAATATAAGTAAGATATATGTAATAAAGCAAATGAAGTTTAAATGAAAAAAGAATAAAATAATAATTTGACATCTCTCTTGGAGTTGTCCAAGTGAGATGCCAAATTTACATATGCCTTTTTTTGCCACATAAGCCTTTATTTTTTAAAAAGGCATATGGAGAAATAAAGTAGCTCTTGGAGATGCTCTTAGTGATGTTGTACCTTTCAAATACGCATCTAAAAGAATACATGCCAAAAATTCAAAATGCTAGTCATTGGGCAACACCCAAACCAACCAAAAGATGAGAAACCAATCACCAACCATTTTTTTACTATGGCTCATTTTCTAGGACTTAATTTACTAGAGCCTTTTGTTTGCTCTGTATTGAAATCCTATAAAGTGAGTTCAAAACTAAAGTAGAAAAATTAAAGAGAAAAAGTGTGAAGGATATAATTAATTAGGAGATGTGGGGGCCTTAATTTCTTAGGATTTATTCACTAAGGTCCTATTTGTTTACAAAGAATACATTAGAACTGAATATATGAGGGAACTCATGCCATAGGTTTCAAGGTGATATACAAAAACGACCGTCAAATAACTTTGCCTTTAATGAAAAGTGAAAAAGGGAAGATGAAAAATAAATACGATACCCCCTAGCAATTCAAATCCTAAAAAAATCAAAAGGTCGCACACCATCTCGCAACACGGGTGCACCTAGTTATTTTGGATTGCCAAACTTAAAATTTCTAGGAATTCAATACCCATGAAACACATGCTCTCTAATCCAAACCAGTGAATACCATGGGCCTACCTTTGATAGGGGTACATCATGATTAGAGTTTTACTTGACCAATAATTTAATTTCATCATCAAACTGGTGATCGGTCAAAATTGAACAGTTAGCATCTTCCATGCTTCATCAACCACCCATCTCACATATTAACGGCCAAGATTGTCCTACAATACATATCCAACATGAACGGTGGATGAAAGCTCCCAAAAGACGTTAGCCAACCGTTACCAATTTAAACAGACCCCAACGGTTTCCCGCCAAATTGTTCTTCTCCATGGAGAGCTGTTGTCCTTGTATTCCTCATACGCTGATTCCCAAAGACTCGATTTTTCTTCACCTTCCAAAGTTCTCTCATCCCAATTCCTCTTCTCGATGGAAAACACCCACAAATCCTCTCTATTCAAGACCAATCTCTCTTCTCAGACAAAAACCCACTTCACAGGACACAAAATCCACAGGTTTCGAGCTCGATTCGCAAGGCGGAAATCGCAAAATCACATTGGGTTTGGAAGAAAGCGAATTGAAATGGGCGTCGGATGAAATACGTGTTGAAAAGATATCCAATTCATGTACAACGGGTGCAATGTACACCCGAGTTCTGCGGCGATTTGTTGAGTCCAAGAGACTCGTTGAAGCCAGAGATTTGTATTTTGAGATGAAGGAAGAGGGTTTCGATCCTGGGGTCGTTCTTGAAACTGCGGCTATAGATATGTTCATGAAATCTGGTTGGGTTTCGGATGCGTTCCGGGTGTTTGATAGTATGTCTGAGAGAAATGTTGTGACGTGGACTTCGATTATTTCTGGGTGTGTTCTGAACCATCGTCAAGAAATCGCTTTTGAGCTTTTTGTGGACATGATGGAATCTGGTGCTCTTCCTAATGATTTCACCTTTAATGTGGCGTTACAGGCTTGTGCTGATCGGGCAGCGGTCGATCTGGGAAAACAAGTCCATTCTCTAGTTATCAGAGCTGGATTCGAGGGTGATTCCAGGATTGGGAATTGCTTGATTGATTTTTATTCGAAATGCGGTTTGATTAGTGAGGCCCGCAAGGTTTTCAGTAGAATGGAGAAACCTGATTTGGTTTCATTCACTTCCATGATTGTGGGTTTTTGTAAGAACAATTTATTTGAATCGGCAGTCAGTCTGCTTGATAAAATGCGTTGGTTGGGGTTCGATCCAAATGAGCACACAATCACTAGCATTTTGGCTTCATGCGCGTCTGTTCTTGGTGAACAGATCCATACTTACATGATCAAAACATTGCTGCATCAGAGCATCTACTCTGCAAGTGCTTTGATTGAATTCTACTCAAGAAGAAATTCCATTCAAAAGGCCAAGATGGTTTTTGATAAATTGGAGGCTAGAAACGTTGTTACATGGAGTACGATGATATCTTCTTTCCTTCGAAACGGGCTAGTGGCTGATGCCTTGGAATTGTTTTGTGAAATGACTTATTCAGGGATCAAACCTAATGAATATACCTTTGCAACTGTCATTGGTGCTTGTGGTTTCTTCTCTGAATCTATTACTCTTGGACTGCAACTCCACTGTTTGATAATCAAGCTAAACTTGGGATCGGATGATCGCATTTTCAATTCATTGCTCACCATGTATGCCAGAAATGGAATGGTTGAAGAGTTTTCAAGGGTGTTTGACAAAATCCAGGACCCTGATATTGTTTCATGGTGTGCAGTTATATCCGGTTATTCCCAAAATGGGTTGAGTGAAAAATCTGCTGGCCTGCTTTGTGTAATGCACAGGAAGGGAGTTAAGCCAAATGAGTATGCATTCTCTAGTGCTTTGGCTTCTTGTGCTAATCTTGCTATGTTAGATCAAGGAAGACTGTTTCACAGTCTTGCATTAAAGTTAGGGTGGGATTTTGATATCTGCGTAGGGAATGCATTAGTCAACATGTATGCTAAGTCTGGTAGTATTTATGATGCTCGGTTAGCATTTGATGGCATGCCTGGACATGATGTCATGTCATGGAATACACTGATTCATGGTTATGCACAACATGGGCTTGGGGTGGAGGCACTTCGAGTTTTTGATGAAATGGTGGAATCAGGAGGTGTGAAGCCTAACCATGCTACATTTGTAGGGGTCTTGAGTGCATGTAATCATGTGGGTTATCTAGAGGAGGCACTTTGGTATTTCAGGGCCATGGATAGTCACTACAGTGTTCCACCATCCCTATCTCATTATGCTTGCATGGTCGATATGATGGGACGGGCCGGAAGGCTCAATGAGGCTGCTCAAATCATTGACAAGATGCCATTTGAACCAGACTCTGTTATATGGAAGTCTTTGTTGGGCTCTTGTGCAGTGCATAAGAATTTGGAACTGGGAAAAATCGCTGCAATGAGGGCCATTGAGTTGTCACCAAAGGATTCTGCAAATTATATTCTCATCTCAAATTTGCATGCTGCGTTTGGAGAATGGGAGAATGCAGAGCAGATGAGGAAGATGATGGAGGAAAACAGAGTGAAGAAGGATGCTGGCTGGAGCTGGATTCAGATATGTAGTGAAGTTCATGCCTTCACTGCAAGGGATAGATCTCACCCACGAACAGAAGCCATCTATAATCAGTTGGATAAGCTTATAAAGGAAATTAAAGAAGATGGTTATCCTCCTGACCTTAGCTTTGCAATTTATGATTTATAATGTCAGCAGATGTGGGATAAAGGACAACCTTACTTAAACAATATATGTTTTATAGGCTCACACTTCTGTATCCTTAATTATGACAGTTTTCAGATCAAAAATAGCTTTTAATGAAGCTCAGAATGAAGGAATGAAGAAACAGCCACTATATTTGGAAACATACGAAGAACTCCTAAAGCAAGGTGTTTCAGTTATTGCTGCTTTAGAATACTAACAAATGCGTGTATCATTTCCTCTTTTGTTTTGTGTATAAGTTCTCAGTTTCAATTTATTGTGAAGGGAACACACCATACTCGTTTTCATGTATCATGTAATTATATTACTGATAAAAGAAAAGAAAAGAGTATCATGTTGATTTTTCTACTAAAAAACTACTGAGTTCTTATATTTTTCTTCTCTCTTCTTCATCTGTTGCTTTGTAACTCTCATTCACCGACTGATGTTACTTTTTTTTTTTTAAAGTATCTGTTTCTTTATTATGTGCATGAATGCCGGATGACTTGGTTAAGTTTTTATGGCCACAATGAAAATTGTAGATTCAAAAATTTTAAAGATTTTTAATTTTTTTGAAATATGTGTGTGTGCGCGGGCCGTTGAAAATTGCAGATTCAGTTATTAGACATGAATTGGTTTTCTATTTTCATTTGCTCTCCTTTTAAGGCCATATTACGTATTCATCTTATTTATTCTTCTTTCATCTCTCCCTGAAATCTCTATGTACTAGGTCAGTTTTTTCAACATCTATCTATGCACACGCATGGATGGAAAAATAGACCTCATGAAAATATACAAAAGACCAATACATAGATGTCAGGCCACACCTTCTGTTACATGGAACTTCTAGCCGGATTTCTACTAGTACATCAATCATCATATGGTGTTATTTCAAGAAAAGAAGCCTCTGTGATAACAATCTACATTGTTTAGGAGGGGAATTTTAGCTTTTAGGAGCATGAAGGGGTTGCCTGTAGACACATCTCCTTGCCCAGTAAAGATAATTCAAAAACCCTACAAATCAAGCAACAGAGAGCAACCAATAGTAATGATCAAGGTAGTTCTGGTTCAAGTTGTTTCCTTCCAACCACCACATTATATTGGAATTGGGCGTTGGTCTTAGGCGCATGGGCAAAATCAGAGCCTAACTTTATTTTTAGCCTGGCTAGCATGTTTAGGAGTAGTAAAAGTACATATGATTTTCAATTGAGATCGGCCTCTGCATTAATTTGAGGGCCATGTCGAAGTGAGGTTCTAAACTCAAGCCTGATAACCAAACGGGCCCCGTATTTTACTCCAACGAGAGCAGTCAATCTTATAGTGTACCAGTTTCTATTAGAGAAGATTTGGGATCACTCTTTAAAAGGGAGGACAACTGCTTTAACGAGTTCATATTTTTTATTCTACAGAGAAAAGAAAAAAGAGAACGATTTCAATTCAAAAAATGCGCCTTACTGTGGAGTTAAATAGAAATCATGCATTTTTTATATGGGCCCTATAGCAGATTTGACAGGCCTAGAGGCAAAAAAAAATATGCATGATTTCCTACGCTCACAAGGAGAGGAAAAGTTGCAAATGCATCTTTACCGCCGCTTAAAACGGCAGTAAAGTTGCATCTGTAGGTTTTCCTCGGCTCAGAGGGGAGGAAAATTTGCAAATGCAACTTTACCGCTTCTTAGAGCGGCAGAAAAGCAATAGTTTGATCCCACTCCGTTCCAATGCTATTTTTCCCCTTTTTTTTAACTTATGGGGACGTGGGGCACTTACCCTGTGCATTTTCTTTTTGCACACCATGCGTGCATCATAATAGTAGAGATAGGGTTGTAAACGGGTCGGTTCCGGTTCGGGTCCAGGGTGGACCCGGACCCGGAACCGTTTAGTAAGAAGAGGAACCGGAACCGAATCGGAACCAGGAAACTGGTTCCGGAACCGGTTCCGATAATTTTAATGGGAACCGGTACCGGAACCGGAACTGTTTGCGATACGGGTCTGGTTCCGGTTCCGGTTCCGGTTCCGGGTATGGTTCAGGATTTTCATACAAAAGCAGGATGCCCTAAATTAAAGGCACCCACTGCAAGACTCCCTAGGGAGAAAATCCCCCTTCTAATTATAGAGGCAGCAGCCATAAAATCATAAAAATGATTACCAACATGCATACGCCAGCACCAAAGATAGTCTTATATGTAGCAGTTCTCCAACCACAATTGTCAAAAACAGCGTGCAGCCCAAAATCAAAATTAACAAATTCCGACCAGCCAAACTACCCAAAAATAAAGGGTAAAGCACATATACCCTGGTTATAGACAAGAGTTTGTTCCCAAATGTATACCTGTAGTTCAGCAAATCATACCATAAGTGAGCCTACGTTAAAACTTGAGCATAGCACCAAATCATACAGCCCTAATACTCTATTTCAGCACCCAAATCACACAGCAAATGCACCCTCATTATGAGTTTCAACACCAAAATCACACAGCATATGCACCAGTTATTAGTTCAGAAGCCTAATCTGACTTCAAATTTAAATCACATAAGCCCCAGATATCATATTAACTGCTCTGTACAGTTGATATGTATGACTTTAGCCCTGAAATCATAAACATACGCCAAAAATCCAGTGCACACCAAATAACCAGCCAAAACCCTTCAGAATTATCAGGTCAGCTTTTAGAATTAGCATGTGTAGAATAGCTAGTAAAAATATGTCACCATGGTGACCCGAATACAGTCCCTCATTTCTTCACATCAAACATGAGAGAAAATTATATCATTTTTCCATTCAGTAACCACACATCTCTTTTTTTATTGTCATTTTGCTAGCAACATGTGGAAGTGGCTTCTTTCAGTTAATTTTTTTCACTACTTGGTAAATTTGTATTAAGAGAAAGAAAAAGGGCAAAGCCCCCAAGAGAAGGAGAAGAAAAAATACAACCAAATGAAGCAACAAGAACGGCCAACCCTTAAACAGGGAGGGCACAAAGCAACCAAAAAACAGAGCACAAAAGCTACAGGAAAAAAAAAAGCTGACCGACAAGGAGAAGAAGAGATCTCCACAGCTCCACAAAGCTCAAAAATAGCTAGACACAGCACAAGTAAGCAACAGAAAGAGGGCATCACCACAAAACGAAGCTTAGCTCAACAAAGCAAAAACCAACACAAGCCAGCAGCAAGAAGCAACAAAGCCACACATTCGCTGAGCACAGAACCAACTAGTAGCTGAACAGATAATGCTTCCCTGCAAAACAAGGCACTGCCCAAGCAACTAATCCTCAATATCAAAGTTTGATCTCCTTCAGTTCATCCATTACAAGCAACCTCCAGATCCTTTGAGAATTGCCACACTATAAAGTCTATGGCATGCTTCACCTAAACAAACATGAGTTAATAAAACTCTCATTCAAAAGGACTATTCAAACCAAAATTAAAAATAAGTAAATGTGTGACTCACTAATCATTCGAAAAGGTGACTATCACTTTCATTTGATGTTCTAGTTGCAGTCTCTTCTTTATCAAACTTGGCTGCATTTGTGATTGTGTAGTTATGAGATTGAAGATCTGAAAATTAAACTTAATGTTAGACATCTTAATGAATCTAAACCCAAAATAAATCATATAACAGTAAAAGAAAAAAAGTCACCTTTTGTTGAACTTCTCAACCAATCTTGACAACACACCAAAGCCTCTACTGCAGCAGGGAATAAATTGCTCCTGTAATCATCAATTGTTCTGCCACCAGTACTAAATGCTGATTCTGATGCAACGGTGGATACCAGAATGGCCAAGATATCACGAGCCATTCGAGCAACTTCTCGGTATTTGGCTACATTGGCTTTCCACCAAACTAGGATGTCAAAAGCCTCTTCATCTTCATCGGGCCATAGTCCTTCATCCAAATACAACTCCAAATCTGACTTTCTTTCAATGGATTTATTTTCTTTGAGAAACCCTTGGAGGCCAAGTTTATATTTATCAACATACGTAAGTGGAGAAGCAACACTTGATGCTGTCCCAGAACTATTACTAGCACTGCCACTGGAACTTCCAACATTGGTTGAAAGTCTTCCATCAAAAGCGTTCTTGGTTGACTCAATGGCATATTCATTGTAAAGGCTTGTCAAAGCAAGCCTAACATCCATAATCCTTGCATCAGACTCATCACCATAAATCAATGGAAAGTAATATTCGATTACTTTAAACTTGAATCGAGGATCAAAAACTGCAGCAATTGCTAACGGTGTGGAAATGATATTCCAATATTTTTTAAACTTGACAATCATTTTCCCAGCCATATCTTTGATAAAAGATTCTGAACTAGTGCACCATTCTATCAAATGCAAGTGAAGCATGCTAACATCTGAGAAATACAAGTTCGATGTTGGGTACTTAGTGCCTGAAAATTTTTCTGTCATCTCAAAAAATACTTGCAAACATTTACATATTTTTTGAACATTTTCCCATTCCTCATTGCTTGGGGCAAATTTGTATCCACTGTCACGATCACTTAACCGTTCGAAAGCCTCCTTGAACTATATTGTTGTTTCTAGCATCTCAAAAGTAGAGTTCCACCTATTCAAACTATCATGTTGAATTTTCTTTCTTGGAGCTCGTACTTTCCTTGCAATTTCATTAAACCTTTGTTCTCTTAAATGTGAAGCTCTGATATATTTTACACTTTCACGCACTTTAAAAATTACCTCACGTATGGAATCCATACCATCTTGAACTATCAAATTTAAAATGTGAGTGGCACAACGCACGTGGAACATATCTCCATTGGACACAAGCAAGCCCTTAACAATGAGCTTTGACTTGAGCTCCCGAACCACAACATCATTGGTAGTACAGTTATCTAAAACAATGGCACACAGTTTTTTATCGATGTTCCAACTATACAATCTTTCTAAGATGCAATTACAAATTACTTCGCCGGTGTGGGGAGCTAAATGCAATGATCTTCTTTTGCAAATTCCACTCATCATCAATAAAATGACATGTTAAACACATGTACCCAAGATTTTGGTTAGAGGTCCACATGTCAGTTGTCAAACTCACCCGACATTTTAGATTTTCCAAGAGATCATAAAGCTTTTGTTTCTCCTCATTGTGAGTTTTTATAATATCATTCTTCAAAGTATTCCGTGACACGATTCTAAACAACGGTTGAAGGCCTTTTATGAAATTTCGAAACCCCTCATATTCTACAAATCGAAATGGCAATTCATGCATTATGACCATGTGTGCAAGATCATGCCTACTTTTTTCTTGATCAAATTTGAAATTTTGAATTGCACTAACTCCTCCTTCATTTTCTTCCCCAATTTGTAGAATTTGTTGCTGTATATCAACTTTCCCCCGCTGCTTTAGTTTGTAAAGCACACAATGTTTTAAATGTTTAAACAAATGTGAAGTTCCGTCTTTGCTATTCCCATTCAGTAATTTCTTACAATGGTTACAACTTGCTTTTACAGCTCCATTGTGTTGTGTAATTCTTGTAAACTCAGTCCAAACCGGAGATGTTAGCTTCCTTTTTTTTTAGATACCCTAGAAACTTCAATGGAATCATTGGTTTCGGCATTGTCAATATCAATAGGTTCTAAATCTGACATTTTATCTGCATATTAATAATTACAAACTCTATTATAATTATATGATTAAATGTATGAGCTGTCATTCACAACGAGATCACACAAAAAAACACATTTATAAGATCAAGCAACATGCAATTACTGAGCAAATGATGGGCAATACACAGAGGTTCTCACAAGACAAGAGTGAAAATGAAATGCTCCTTTCAGATAAAAGGCAAAGAGTCAACCCAAGATCATTTTAGTGCTTGGGTGATGACATATCTCATGTTGAGACCCCTCCTCTTTTTTTTTTTTCACTTGTTATCTCAGCCTATTCCATATAACTTTTCAAGACTCCCAGCATTGCAATTGGCCTGTTCTCACTAACAATCAACATGCAAGAGATTGAAACAGCTGCACTTTGGTTTTGTTTCAATCATTCTGAGTTGTTGGGGATGGACCGAACTGGCCTTTTCTTATCTTAGACAAAAAGTAAAAAGGCCAAGGACCCAAAAGAACCTTTCTTGGATGGGAAAGAGTGGTCCACAGGAATGCTTTTCCTGAGGCCACACATATGACCTAACACAACACAAATTAAATTGATCCTGGCTGTTCCACATGTTGGATCACAATGAAATCAGCAAATAAGCAGTGGGTTACATCCCTACTCAGAAAAATCTCACAATCGGTACTGTTTAAAATAGTTCAGAACTTCAGATTCCTTATTGCATAATTTCAAAACATGCCCATCTAAATGAGTGTTTTAGATAAGGACAGATGTGAAACAAACATAATTTGGATCAGCACAAGACAGAGACACAGAGGTTATTCTTCTGGATTCGTTCCAGATTTTCGGCATGTGGTTGAGAGATCTGTACAATTACATGAAAAGGATATTATTAATCAACTCATCATCTTATGAAAGATCAGCCTCCATTTCTCAACCTCAAACCGAACAATTTTAATATTTTGACAAGAGAAGAAGCAGCTGATCCAAATCATGAAAGATTCCACAGATCTAAAGTCAAACATGCCTATCACAACATAAATCTGATACAAATTGTTGGAAGCATAGAAATCCCCAAAACATGAGAAACAAGATCCCCTTACGAGATTTTCTTACTAAAAAGACAAACCCTAACCCTAGTTGTCGATCCTTTGCAGGTACAGATGAAAGTAGAAGAATAAAATCGAAAAGAGATTTCATACCTAAAAATATGTAAAGAGTATTCGGAATGAAACCCCAAATTTGTAAGATAATATGAACCCTAAAAAGTAAAAACAAGTCAAAGGAAGAAATGAAATGAACTCCCATGCTTCTCCTGTAACAACACTACAGTAGCGAAATCAAGAAAGAGGAGAGAGGGCCGGAGCCGGAGCGGGAGAGAGGGCCGGAGCCGGAGCCAGAGCAGGAGACGAAATGAGGAGAGAGGGCGGCAGCTTGTGGTTTGGGGACGAACGAAAGCTTGTGGAGTTGTGGTTCCCAATCCCATACAGTGATACAAACCTAAATACACGTTAGAGACTTAAAGTTTATTGGGTCGGGTCCGGTTCCGGGTCCACGGGTCTGAGCTACTGTGGATCCGGAACCGGACCCGTTTAGATAATGGTTCCAAAAAAAGGATCCGGAACCGGAACCATTTACTTATCGGAACCAAAATAAGGACCCAAACCCGGAACCTTCGGGTAATCGGATAATCGGGGACCCATTTACAACCCTAAGTAGAGCCCGGCTAATGACTTATCTGAATGGACTACACATAGATGACACCCCTGAATTAGGCTGATCCCATTTTTTACAATCATCTTAATGGTCTGCACCATTCATTCGAGGCTATTGATAAAAGGGATTAAGATGATTACATGGGACCCATTTTTTATAACAAGTAGGTCCCAACCATATTAAGATTTCCCCACCCGGCTGCATCCCAAGCGGGCCCCACATTAAAGGGTGTATTTAGTTTCGTGTGCACTAGATAACCACCAAACAAGGATTTCTTCTTTTAACAAAGACTAGTGGTAGTCTCTTCTTTTAAGAAAGAGTTGTGTTAGATCCCGTGTAATGCAAAGGTTAACTCTTGAAAATCGAATAATTATTTCAAGTTAATATTCAAATTTATTATCAATTAATAAAAGGTTACTAAATTTATTCAATCCATTTAAAATTTCTAGAACAAAAGTTTCACGTATAAAAGCAAGCTAGCTAGTGGCTATGCATCAATGTTGAACCACTGTCAATGAAGACAACCTACATGGTTTTTAACCTAGTTAAAAAAAAATAGCTATCTGACTTTGGCTTTATATCACTATTCTGTCAAAACTGTCTTTTAATATCATAGAAATTGAAAACATCTAATTAAGGGTCTTAGTTTTTTTTTATTACGTCAACCCTTGGCTAATGTAAAAGCTAGATCTGAAGCGTTTGGCTCCTATGACTCAGATTTCAAAGATAAGTTTGATATATCAATGGTGGCTCCCGCTCAAAACTAAAACCCAATGACTGGTGCTTTTGTTCAAAACTAAGTTTATCATCGTGTTTCCCTATAATGGGAAAAGACAAACCATGTTCACAGAAGCACCTAGATTTCCTCTTTCATCTATTTCTCTCAAATGTAAGATTCTCTCTCTCTAGTCGTGTAAAAGAAGGTCAAGCCCTTTAAGGAATGATCTGTTGTATTGATTCTAAAGTGGTCTCAATTTAGCTTTTCCGATATTGATTATATGGAAAGAACCAACAATCTAATGAAGTAATAGATTTGAAAAGAAATAAGTGAAATATAATATTGAATAATTAAGAGAGCAAAAGATCAAGAGGGAGAAGTGGAAAGGCGGATCTATCCCAAGGTAATAAAAGCAGAATGTGAAATCGAGATTGGGAGTTTTAGAAACATACCGAGAACCCAAGGTCTGGAAATTGGAGAAGGGAAAGGAGCTGGGAAAGCATGCACCCTGGCATAGATGATAGAATAGAGGGCGTTGATGAAGATGAAAGTCTGTTCCTCAAAAGCTGAGCATTTATTTGAGAAAGAGCAAAAGTCATTTCATATGGCATTTCCTGAAGAGGAGATGTAAGTCGTGTAGACAATGAAACGTTTCATAGGCAGCAGGTGTGTTACTTTTTTCAAACTGGTTCATGTTGATTGTGTAGTTGCTAACGTGGCTCATGAAGGATCATGAAAAGGTATTATGTTCTGACCATTTTTCAGCTTTAAAGGAGGATCATGAACGAGGTATTATGTTCTGACCATATTTCAGCTTTAAAGAAGAAGCGAGCCTCTTTGGGTGAGGACTTACCACATGGGTGGGGGTTTAACCAACTATCGGTTTTAGTATAACAAGCGAGCCTCTTTTTAATACATGGGGTGAAGATTTAAATATGTTTTTAGGGCTTTAGCTTCGCCTTACTTTATGGATTGGGCATCCTTTTTGTTTCATCTGTGCTTCCTTATGTGGAGAATATATAATAACATGTCATGGTCTCGCCTACCCTAACTAGTGGAATTTGAGGTCATATTAGGGCTTGTTTGGCACCATTTTGTAATGATAATTTTACAATTTTAGATACCAAAAACAAGGGGTGCCACTTATGTGGCTTGTGTTGGGCTTCCGACTAAACTAAAGCAAACTCGAATTGTAGAAAGACCAAACCCAATTTCAATCAACTGGATACAGCCTAATCCCAGAAGGGCCAACTCACAACCCACTTAATGCAAGTTGACCCATGTTAGACCTATTGGTTGTAGACCATGAGAACTCCAATCTCATTTGTGTCTCTTATCCCAACTAGACTAGAGAGGGAAGAAAACTCATTTATGTTACCATGCCCATAATAAGCTCACATTCATTTTTCATGGCCCATTTTCTTACCACTGAATATCCTATGATGCATCTAGCCTCAAAAGTCTAAGGACGACCAACCCAAGGAACTGACCCGATCACTATATCAAAGCTGGGGAGAGAGTGAGATAAAAAATAAAAAATAAAAAATAAAAAATAAAAAGCCCCCATTTGCAGGATAACCGCCGGATGTAGCTGCAGTAAAATTGTGATTGTAATAATACCGTTGTTATAGATAGCGGCAATCCTGCAAACATGTTTTTCCTCTCCTGTTGGTTCTTTACGAGTTGACTTTCAAGCAACAAGTTGCCCAAAGTTGCAATGCCCGTTTTTTACGAACCGAGTTGTGGAAATCACCATGGGACCCACATACTGATGATCAAAACCATTCAAATTGAACTCGATGCTGACATTACCTCAAAATTTATTTGATAGGATTTGGTCCCACAATAAGATTCAACATTTGATTTTTTTTTCTTGCCCGAAAGAAATCATCAGTAGTGTAAATATCAATTAGATTGAACATCTGACTGCCGGTGTGAGGCCCCACCCCTTGTGGGCCCTCTAATTGATTTTTAAATACTATTTACTACTAATTTTTAGCTAATTATGTTAATTAGAAGATAATCAGGATAGTTATGTATTATTCTCCTAAGTTGAGTTAGATTAGCCTAGTTGTTTTAGTAATAAGGTTTTTAGGGAGTCTTGTGTAATTTTAGGGTTAATTAGTGAGGGGAGGCCCTAGCTAGGAATTAGCTTTTTCTATAGGGGGTTATTCCTAAAAAGCATCATTCTAGAACCTTTCCACCTAAAGACCCATTTGCCCCCAACCCTAACCCTAATTCTATGCAACCCTAAAGGGCTTTTCGGTCTTTAGCCACCCCCAAATCCTATAAATATAACACATTTCCCAAGAAAACCCTACTACTATTCACTCTCTTCCATTTCCCCTCTTCTTCCTCTCTCTCATTTCTCCCCTTTTAGCTGTTCTTGTGCTAGGAAATACCCTAAGAGCTGCTACTTCTTCATCTTCTTGCTTGGATTGGTTCTTTCTCTTCTTCTCTCTCTCTACAACTTCTCACACATCAAAGGCAAGTACAATATACCCATTTAACATAGAATATGTGTTCTTCTTCCTTGATTCTGTGTTTTAAATTCAGTAGATGTATATTTGCTAGAGTTAACCATGAGCTTAGTATTAATGGATGGTTGGCATTGATGGATGGGTTTCATCCCATTTGGAAGATCAATGGCCCATTTTATTGTTGGATGGAGGTGCATTGGAGTGTTTCTATGTTTTTCATTGATTTGGTGAAGTTTGGGAGTGATTGGAGGTGTTTTGGTGGAAAATCGGGTTGAAAATGGGAAAATCCTGAAAACTGGGTTTCTGTAGATTTTGCAGTGTACCAGGTTGACCCGGGTACACTATTTTAGCAGAAAACAGGTCCCAGTTAATATTTCCTGCAGACTGAGTTTTTCAGTGTACCAGGTCGACCTGGCCCTGCCCAGGTCGACTGGGCACACCGAAAATTGGGGAAAACAGCTCCCAGTTAATTTTTCCTGCAGCACTGAGTTTTCAGTGTACCCGGTCGACCGGGCACACTGTTTTTGCAGGAAATGACTTAGCGTTGGTTTTTCACCTGAAGCCCAGACACCCTATGTTCCAGGTCGACCGAGCCCTGCTCCAGGTCGACTGAGCACACAGGAAATGCAGTGAAAAATGTCGGAAAGCTGGGACATCACTCTTACCAAGGTTTTTGGTGTATGCGGTCGACCACCCAGGCCAGGAGGTCGACCGGACACGCTGGGAACCATTGGAAACAAATTAAGTCTTCCAGGAGGCCTGACCTAGTTTTTCCAGTGCACTCGGTCGACCCACCAGGCCAGGAGGTCGACCGAGCACACTGCACACCAGGTCGACCTGGGGGTCAACCCCCAGTGTGCCAGGTCGACCCAGCCTGTGCCAGGTCGACCGAGCACACTAGGAGACTGTGATTTTCCAGTTTTCAGTCAATTGAAGTGGTGATCATTTGTGGGGCCCATTGACCATCCAAATGGACATTTATCAATCTACTAAGCCCGAGTCAACGGTGTGGTTCAACCTTGACTCGTGGGGACCACTGATTAGGGTTTCGGTCGTTTAATCTAAGATGATTCGATCCTTAAATGTTGTCAATGATGCCCGTAACCTCAGGAGCACCAAACACAGTATCCTTTGGCATCTGAGACTTCATTTAGAGATCTAATTACCGGAGATGGACCTGAACCTGAATGTGGTCCATTACCTAGGTTGGACTCTTGTATTTTCCCTATTAATTCTCATGTTTAAAGTTCACACTTCACATTTCTATTATTGTCACTCTTATATCCTTAGTGTAGCTAATGATTGTTAATTAATGGAAATGAATGACCTGAATCTAGGATATCTTAGAGGTGACCCGATAGTGTGATTTGGGAGAACATTGATCCGTGTCTGTGGCTAGGCGGGCCCTTGTTGGGCGTAAGTATGGATATGTGTACCCTTAGATTGGAGAGGTAGTTTATATTGGGATTATAACTCCTTATGGATTAGAAGGAGTTGTTTATCAGTAGAAATGGATATGATGCCTCGTTTGGACTGTTATAGACCAGGCCATGGATTTGATGGGCCATGGTATGGATCCAACAAGTGGGCTTGGACTTGAATTATAATCCATTGACTAAGTGATATATGAACCTCTTAGAGACATGGTTAGGACCTTGTTCACGCAAGGCAAAGCCTAGACAGACACGGACCCTTAGAGTTTCTTGAGTCAGCATAGACATTCACTCGGTTGATTTAAGCTCAGCCTGTGGGCTGATCATCTCCGGTAAGAGCTATTATGAGTGTTGTGGAGCTATCATGATGAGCTATGTTATTAGACGGACGGTGTGATACCGAGTCCGGTCTTGAGTGATGAGTGTGATGAGATTGATGAGTGATTTTGCGGGATTAGTAATTCCCAGCACTGGTGAGATTCCCCGCCGCAACTGTGTTCAGTATGGGAGGGTCGCGGCATAATATCCCGCAGTATTCCAGCTCGTGTAAATGTGCCATTTTGTAGTAGATTAGATGTTGTATATTTACCCTGATTCTTTATGCTTATCTTGCTCAACTGCCTAGTTTATTTACCTTGCTATTCTTTAATTTATATACCTGTCTCTACTCTTTTGATATATATGTCCTATGTTACTTGTATACTGTGACTTGCCAGATCTTTAGATCTGATCCATCTTTGGTGCTTAGGCCTTGACCCAGAGTTCGCGGATGACGCGCTTGCGCTCGTAAAGGCGCCCATCGTAGGAGATTATATGTGGGGCCCGGCCGACACCGATGTCGAGCCGGAGGGTGGAGAACCGTTGCCAGGGCATTGAGAGCTTTCCTTATTTTGGGCTTTAGAGCAAATTTTGTAGTGAGCCGGGTAGCTAACAAAAATGTATTAACTTTTGTTTAACAACTGACACTTTTAAACTAGACTACTGTTCCGCTCTTACTTGATATATATATTGTCACGCCCCCGAACCAGAACCTCGGGGGCGAGAGATGGGATTAAGGATAAATTTGTATTTTACTTCTCCCAGGATCCGCGTGTGTGAAGACAACACATTCTGAATATTTTGCGGAAGCATTTGTGGCGTTGCGACCCGAAGTCCGTGGCCATCGGATTCCGTGTCGCACTCAACCTTCAGCATATCGCTATTATATCAGGAGTCATATCAGACTGGAGTAACCAACACAATAAATTACAGAGCTGACAGTAACAGGATATTACATTCCCAAATATGTTCAAGTTACAATTATCAATGTACATTAATTAAGAATCCCAAGGAAAAGGCTAACAAAAGCCATACAACAAGAAGCTATAAACCACTACCCAAATGTGACGTAGCTCCGATGTCAAGCTCAATGTCTACATGACATAGCCGACAAACTAACCTGCAAAGCATGGCTCTACAGCCAACAAAAGCACTCAACTCGGGGCGAAGAAATCGGAACCTGAGTACCAAAAGTAGTGGGTCAGACACGACGGTCTGGCAGGTGGATGAAAAGATCACAAATATACTAAAGAATAAAACATATAATAAATCATGCTAATCGATCAAGTGCTGCATATAATTAAACGGGTGCAAGGTCGGGAATCTCGGGGAAAACCTGTATTCATTTCAAGCATGGTAAAACACGAATATCTAATAAAACAAGCGTTCGTCTAAAACATGTATAAATGTAGTGGTATGGCAAAACAACGTTCATTTGAAACCTAAGCAAAACATAAGTATACAATAAACCAGGTATTCATAGCAGTCTAGCAAAACCAATGTCCATTTGAAACCTATGTAGAAATACGGATATTTAATAAATCGGTTATCATGTAAAATAGGTATAAACATAGGAATCTGGCAAAACAAGTGTCATTTGAAACCTATTTCAAAGCATGGATATTTAGAAATCGGGTAATCATTTAAAGCAGGTATAAACATGGGAATCTCACAAGTCAAATGTCATTTAAAACAAAGCACGGATATTTAACAATTCGGGTATTCCTTTAAAACATGTAAAATCATATAAATCTAGCAAAATCATTTATCGTTTGAAACATATGTAAAAGCACGGGTATTCGCCCAACCGGCATTCCTGTAAAACATGTACGTGTGCAAAGGACATAAAACAATATAATAGTGACTGGATTTACAATAGAGAGCATTAACACTTATCTAAATAACAACTTTCATAAAAGCAATGAATCATTTAACTGAAAACAAGTAAGCAATATAAACCATGTCGGGTGTCCAAGGAATCGGGAACTGGCAAGATGGCAATCACAAGAAGCTAAGTCCTCTATCACCGAAGTGACAAGAGCGGGACGTTGGTCTCAGTCACACAAGGTGAGGAGACTCAACGTAAATCATATACAATAATAAATATACGGGAACGGGACCACGGTAGCGAGCCGGGTATCGGGACGGGACCACGGCAATAACCGGGTATCGGGATCCAAACTGCAGCTGGCGGGACGCGAGAGGGATTTCCAAGTCAGTGGATCAGACTGGCAAGGTATCCAAGCTTAGTGATGCCGACTCATAGGATAAAACCAATCGAGACATATCAAGTAATCAAGTACAGTAAATAAACGGGTAAACGGGGGTGCTCAAGGGCACGTAAATAAACGGGTAAACGGGGGTGCTCAAGGGCACACTGTCATATCATATCGGGCAATACATTTCGGGACAATAACTGTTACTAAAGTAACTCCAATGCTTTCGGGAAAACAAGTCATGTAATACAAGTCTTGGAAACGAGGTGAAATAACGAGTTATAACACATTTCGGGTAAAATACTAATTTCAAAATCTATTTAAGTGAATAGGGGTCCCGTATGTCTATTATAGTCCTTACTTGGTACTCCGTGAGTTTGAAGACATTCCGGGCTCCTTATTCACTTTTATGATTTTTCAAAGTTTCGGATGACATCTTTGTGATATGGTTTCTTTCTCGGATGGCATCAACAATGCCTAGTGAATCCCTTTCGATTGACAAAGCTCAACGCTCGCTCGAACGAAATCTGGGAAATTTCGGTTACCTTGCGGTTAGCTGGCGGTTAGCCGCCGATGCATTCGGCGGTTAGCCGCTGGGTAACCGTGGAGCTGACCGAATTTCAGGTGAGAATTCTGATGCTCTCGGGAAAAGGAACCGTGATTGTGCGGTTGGATGGCGGTTAGCCGCCGATGGGTTCGGCGGTTAGCCGCTGGCTAACCGTGAGGCTGACCGCGTTTTCAGGTGGAAAATGATGCTCTCTGGAAAAGTCACCGCGGTGCGCGGTTAGCTGGCGGTTAGCCGCCGATGCATTCGGCGGTTAGCCGCTGGCTAACCGTGAGCTGACCGCCAGTTACGAAAATGCTCACTGAGTTCAGTTTTGAGTCATTTTCCTCCTCAAAACCATCTTCCTCACATCCACAAGGTCCTTACAATAACATTGGGCTAATAGTTCCTCCAATGCAACTATCTACACTTCTCCACAACTCCAATATGGGTTTATTCCATCACCTCATCCATCAATATCAAGTCCAATGCAATTAAAGAAAGAAGGAAACCATTTCACAATAGGGTACATTTGATATAAGCAAGAAGAAATTAAATGACATTCACCAATACACTTATAAGACATAAATGCACTACCATGAGTGCACTACCAAAGCTCTATCATGGGCTTTTATTTCAAACCAATGTAATAAATAGACATGAGTGAAAAGCACCAAAATCATTGAAAGCTTATAAAGATCAAAACATCCACTTGCATTCCTCTTCCAAAATCACTTCAAATCCTCATTAAACTCCAATGAACAATTAAATTCAAACACCTCTTTAAATGAGTATCAATTCAAGTCAATGTGACTTATAACATAACCATGAATAGCCAATCCAACCTCATTCCTTATAAAACCATATGAACAAACTTGACTAAATAAAATGCATACATTCCCAAGAGTTCCAAGAGATTTAACAAGAGAGAAAAACCAATTCATATGCATTTCGAAATCAATAGAAATGTGACAAGAAGCATATGTGCAAACATGTATCCAATGATCAAGAACAAGTAATAAAACTTAAGATTTTCTCATAAAACTTAATAACATTCAAACCATCCATTCATCCACTTGCCTTTGACTCTAATCAAGCAAATCCAAGCTCCTAATCCCTTCTTAAGCTCACTTCCAAGCTACAATCAAAAACCCCCAAAACAAACCCTAAAATGGGTTAAACAAAGAAAGACAATGAATGGGCTCAAACCCAACTAGAAAATAGCACCTAAGGGAGAGCCATAGCACATACAAGGAAAATGGGAAGGAGTCTTTACCTCTAAGGCCATGAATGAGCAAGAAGAAGCTTGCAATAGGGGCTGCCCACCTTGGTTTCCCACAAAAATGGTGTCAAACAAGAGAGGAGATGAAGGAGAGGAAGTTGCCGGAGTTTCCTCGTCGGATTGGTGGCTTGGAGGCTCCATAAGAGCAAGAGAAATGGAAGAAATGGAGAAGAGGGCTGCTGGCACTGTAGCTGGGAAGTTTCAGTCGATGGAATGGAGAAATGAGGGAGAAAGGGAGTGGAGAGACCTCTTATAACATGGGTGGGTGTGGGTCCTACTTCACTTAACACTTGCCAAGGGTAAAACATCTCTTTGTGGGCCTCGGATGCGATCGACGAAGGAGAGAAAGATGTTTCTCAAAAAATCTAGTTTCCAAAAAGTATAACTTTGGCATGGTTCTGGGATCTCGAAATTTGGGTCCAGATTTGGTGTGAAAAGACTGTTTTGCCCTCAAGGCCAAGAAATCGGGTTTTGGGTTCCCAAATGGATACGAGATCAACATGAAAGTTGTAGGATTCCTCAAGATGAATGCAACGGGCCAAAAACACAATTCAAAACAAATCGGGAAAATCTCACAAGTAAAAGCAAAGCCGAAAAGGGAACCCCCAAAGGGCCCCACAAGCTACCAAAGCACTCAAAAGCCCAAAACTAGAAGAAAACTCATTCTAGCTCACAAACTCAACCCAACAACTACTAATCCCACTAAAAGAACTAATCCACAAATAAAACAACACTAATCCAAGAGATTAGGGGTCGGGTTCTCACATATATCGATACCAAATTGCTTCCGCTTTACTTCTTATGCTTCCGCAATTTAACCATTGAGTTTATATTGTTCAAAAAGTTTTAAATATGGACTTCACTGCGGACCTACGATCTTGGAAGTTCTCAGATTTTCTGGGAAGTAGCTGTAGACACCTCATTTTGGCCCCCTATGATAGTCTTAAACACTTATCATATATAATGATGCCCCCATTTCACCCATAATTGAATGGTTAATGGCATATTTAAAATTAATTAATGATGATGAAGATGCTTGTTGATAATTTTAGACTTAGTTCGATAATTCATAGAAATTGTGAGAGAAAAGGCCGAATCGCGTTGAGATCTCGAGTTCAACCCACTACTCATACCAGGCATGGACTACAACACTATTCCAAACCCTTTCCAGACTATATACAAGACACTCAGGTTATTCTTAGAGAAACTACACATAGTTTGCCTAAGTACGATATGATTAACATGAATTAGGAGGTTGGGATCATTGATCCAAGTATCCCTTATTTTCCTGACCTCTGACCATTAGGATTTACAGACCACAAGATTCTACGCTCCGAGAGCTTTCCAACAATATATAGAACATCCAAATCCGACCAACGGGTCGAAAGTTATGAACTTCCGAAGTTAAGAAATGACGAAATCCGTTTGGCGCCCCACCTACTGAAAACCACATATGCGCCCTGGGCTGGGGCCCACAGCTCCCAGAATCACATAGGCGCCCACACTTATCAAACCCTAATTTGCCCTAACGTTACCCGATTAGCCTAAGTTACGGAGCCGGTTCCATTGGTCCATAGGTTCCCCCTTTTTTCCAGCACCTAATCATCAGGACATTTGGACCATTGGATTCTTGACTCCGAGAGCTTTCCGACGATATATAGAACGTCCAAATCCGATAAGCGGGTCAAAAGTTATGAGCTTCCGAAGCTTATCCCAAGAAGATGTCAAAATCACCTAGGCACCACCCATGTGGCGCCCAGCCCTGAGATCCACCTGGGCGCCACCCTATGGGCGCCCAGACTGCGCAGGCCATGTGGATGCCACCCCATGGGCGCCCACCCTCTCTCTCAAACCCTAGTTCACCCTAAAATGACTTAAGCCGCCTTGGGATGCGTGAAACCTTCTAGAATCACGAATTAATGAAGCCCTAGCCCTCCTAAACTCGTCCCAAAGCCTCTATATAATCCCTCTTAACCCCCATTTGCAAAGGGAGCTACCCAAAAGAAAAAGAGAGAAAATAGAGAATAAGGAAGAAGAAGAAAGGTACCCACCATTAGAGAAAGAGTTTCAGATCTAAAGAAGAAGAAGAAGAAGTAAAGAAGAAGGCTTCCATATCTTCAACTAGGGGCTATGGGATTTCGCGAAAGCTTCATTCTAGGAACTTGAGAAACGCGTCATATACCGGTATTCCTAGATCTTCCCTTTCTTTTACTGCATTCCATTGGCATAAATGCTTAGAAATATGTTAAGGATCATTTGAGCATCATATATTTACATTAGCTAGTGTTAAAACTGATATTAGCATCTCATCATACTAGAAACATGTTTAGGTTCATTCTAATATAGTAGATCTGCATTGATTTCGTAATTCTAATTGCATAACTAGGTTAGATCTCGCATTAATAGTATCATTATTATCATTTACATCAAAGAGATCGCGAAAAGCCCTTGGCAGGAAGGCTGGGCGCCACCCCCTGGGCGCCTGCCCTCTCCCGGATAGGCTGGACGCCACCCCCTGGGCGCCTACCTTTCTGAGACTGGGTCCGGGTTCTAAATCTTCGCCCGTTGCATCGTTTTCTCGTAGATTTGTTAGCTGCATCATTAATAGTTCGTATTAGGAATTCGCGTCAATCGCTGAATATCGGAAATTGTGTTGAAAATACTAAGATTTTTTTGTGCATTCATTGTGATCCATTGAAAACCCTGACTGAGCAGGGTAGGCGCCACACCAAGTGGGTTTTTTCCACCTTCGTGCATAACTTCCGATCTTCCGCATTTAGTTTACTTAGAAACTGTTTGATAATGATATGTTTGGCTGTTTGATGTGTCCTGAACTTCGAATTACCATTTTTGTCACACTTCGCATCATATCATTTGAATCGTAGAGTCATACAAAAAACCCAAAAAAATATCATAAAACATAAAATTACTTCTTCTCTTTCCTTACTTTTTAGTAAATTAGAGGGGAAACCAAAAACAAATTAAAAAGATATCCAGAAAACCCAAAAATAATAGTTAGATAGTCTAGGTTATCAAATTTAGCACCTAAGTAGGATAAACCCTAAGATTAATTAGAACATCATAATTAATTAATTTAAGAACCATCAAATCATTAAGAGCACCTTCAATCCCTTTAAGGCCTAATTAATTCGGATTAAAAGCAACTAAGAACATAAAACACCTAAAACCCAAAACACAGTCACCTGGGCGCCACCCCCTGGGCGCCCATCCTTCCACAGTCACTTGGGCGCCACCCCCTGGGCGCCCAACCTCCTCATTCTCTAAGACACCCCTGTTAAAGTTTAAACCAATTAATTAAAACCTTAAACTAATCCGAATCAACACAGTAAAACATTTTAAACCTGAAATAACTAAAACCCTAATCAACTTAGCCTCTAATTAACTCGAAAACACAAAACCCAAAACAGTCCACCTGGGCGCCCATCCTTCCGAGACACCTGGGCACCACCCTCTTGGCACCCATCCTATCCCATCACTAAGGAGCCCTTAATTAAAACTTCTAATTAATCACAACCCAAATCTAATCCTAATTAACATAATAAAACACTTTTAGACTTAAGAAACCTGAAACCCTAATAAATTCGAATTCGAATCAACTTAAAAGCACAAGACCAACACGAAACCAAAAACTAGACACATGGGCACCACCCCCTAGGCGCCCAGCCTATCAATCCGCTTAGGCACCACCCCTGTGGCGCCTATCCTACCCCATTTCCTTGGAGACCATCAATTGAAATTAAAACTTAACCAGTTAGACCCGAATCAATACATTAAAACACTATCAATAGACTTGAAACCTTAACCAATTCAAACTTAAATTCACCTAAAAACATAATACCAATCAGAACCACAGAACAGTCCACTTGGGCGCCACCCCCTGGGCACCTATCCTCCATTTCCACCTGGGCACCACACCCTGGGCGCCCAGCCTACCTATTTTCATAAAAACCCCGACCAGCAACTTAGCTTAATTAATTAACATTCAAACCGATCTCAATCCACATATTAAAACACTTTTAACTTAAAATACTTAAGACTTTAATCGATTCGGACTTAGCACCCAAAACCCTTACGAACCAACAAACAACCACCTAGGCACCACCCCTGTGGCGCCTATCTTACACTTTCACCCCGACCTACTACCCCGACCAAAAACAAATAACTAAACACCTTATAACTTAAATTAACTAAAACCAGAACCCAACATAACCCCTAAATCCCAAAAAACCGAAAACTTAGTCCCATCTGGAATACCTGAAGATCATAAGCCATCACCTAGGCGCCACCCCCTTGGCGCATATCCTTTCATTTGCACTAAAACGCGAATTCTTGGTTTTGCTTCAAAATCCAAATCCGAATAATTTTGACATTTGAGCACCAGAGAATTAAAACAATTTGGAACATTAAAATTCATCAAGTAAGAATCCCCAGGATTCCGAAGATAACAACGATACCACCGCCACTAGCCAAACCACCAAGAAATAGCCACTTGGGCGCCACCCCCTGGGCGCCCAAGTCCTCCGCCAACCCTGTTCGTCGATTTTGACATCATCTCACTTCTCGAATTAAAACTTGAAATCCCCGAGCCTTAAACAACTTAAGCAGAACCTTAAAACATCCCTAAATCACTCTTAATCAACTCATAACTTAAAACAAACCGAATCGACTAAAATCTTAATTAACAAACTGTTTAGGCGCATGAACCATCAAACTTAGGCTATTTGCACCCTAGGATTAGATCAGATTTCCCCATTAGGTAGCTTAGAGCATTAGGTTTCGCTCCATCACTTTTCCTGTTCCGTTAGAGGACTGGGAGAGCTGATGTGGGCGGTCTAGGACCTTAGGTTAGGGTTAATCCGATGATCCGTAATAAAGCATTAATCACGTAAATCCAAGTAAAATCCCCTAGTTAGGCCCTTTTAGCCCAATATCAAAAACCCATAAAAACTACAAAACCTACAAAATAAACCCAAAAAGATTTTTCCTTTATTTCTTCCTCCACCTCAGGTGCCAAATATTTAATTGAACTTAATGATAAAAGGGAACAAAGAACTGACTTCTAAAATTGAATAAATGAGAATAATTAGATGAGATGAGTGATTTCACACACTTTGCATATTTTTATTTCGGCCCATCGGCCCTCTAAAACAAACACCGGCCCATCGGCCACTTTCAATCAATTACAGCCCATCGGCTTTTTACTTTATCACTCGTGTATCGCACACGAAAAATACAGAAATCACAAGTCAAAGTCTCATTTGCATCATCATTTTGGTTTGAAAAAGTCAACTTTTAAACCCTATTTTGCCAAGGGATTAGAAGGGGGTACCCGGGAACGGGGCCGATCCTCTTCTTAAATATTTGGCACCTCCCCCTTTTTTTATTTTTCTTATTTTAATTATTTTGTTTCACTTGGATACACCGTGATTATGCTATGTGAGGATTAACCTTTTTTGGACTTTTACTCATAACCCTGAATTGACCCAGTATTAAAGAGACCCAAAGAGACCCAAATTAATGTGACAGGAAAACCGTCGTGTGTTGCCGGCAGCACATTAGACGAGAGAAGAACCCACCCTTTTATTTTCTCCCATTTTTCTTCGGCTTTTGTCGAAGAACGATGTTACGGCCATTACCGTAGCTGGCGATCGTGATCCGTCGATTTTGAGGGTAGTCGGAATCCTCATTTTCGATGTAAAATTTTAAATAGCATATATAGATGAATGGCGATTTCCCTCCCCTGGGGGAATCAAAATTCACATCCGACAGTAGCGCGCTAACTTCGGGTATTCCGACTATTTTCTCGGTATCCGAAATTGGGGCGTTACATTTTTATGGTATCAAAGCTGAGCTAGTCTCTAGGAAATAAAACACACTAGAAACTTTAGGACGTAGTGAAGATTTCAGTGATGGGATACGTGTGAGGACGATGGTTTGGGTAGGATCAGTGTAGTCTTAGGTTTTGGACTTAAACTGACACAGTTTCTTTCCATGATAGATGTCTGGAGGCGAGGCACCACCGGAGGCGATAGCGATCAGTCCGGCCACGAGCGTCGATTCGAGAGATTTCTTCAGGCTTTCCTTGCTGCTCAGGAGGCCCAGACTACAGCCCATTAGCAGCAGACAGAGGACTTTGCGCAGTTTCAGGCGCAAGTCCTGGACATGATTGATAGGGTGGCCCCACCAGCCCCTGTGGATGTACCAGTTCGGGAGGCAGACCCGAACGTCATATTCGAGAGGTTCCTCAAGAGGGGACCGCCAGAGTTCACAGGCACGGATGACCCTATGGTGGAGGACGACTGGATCGTCCGTATGGAGAAGATCTTCCGGGTGTTCGAGTGCTCAGGACGCCAGAGAGTGCAGCTGGCAGCTTACATGTTTCGCAGCATGGTGGAAGACTGGTGGAGGATTATGCAGCGACCATACGAGGAGATAGGAGATGAGGTGGCATGGACTGCATTCAAGACTGACTTCCTTAGGAAGTTTATCCCCATCCATGTCAGAGAGCGTAAGCTCCGAGAGTTCCAGACTCTTGTGCAGGGCGACATGACGGTCTGTCAGTACAAGGTCCGCTTCACACAGCTGTCCCGATTCGCCGAGGCGCTGCTTACATCAGAGGCCGAGAGGGTTCGGCGGTTCGTTGATGAATTGAGAGAGGAGATCCAGATAGCCATGACTTGTATCGAGCTGCCTACCTACGAGGAGGCTTTGAGGAGAGCTTTTTGGGCAGAGGAGCATCTTCAACGATTGGAGTCCATTCGCCAGCAAAAACGACTCCGGATCGCCCCGATCAGACAGCAGCCTTTGATTCCGCAGCGACGGCCCTTCCTGAGACAAAGGCCGGCAGGTCAGGTGGGGCGGTATCATCAGCATCAGCAACAGCAGCGTGGGCCCAAAGTGTGTTATGACTGCGGAGATATAGGGCACATCTCCAGATTTTGCCCACTCCGAGGAGAACAGCCCCCGATGCTTTAGCTACCAGCACCACCTAGAGCTCCAGCTCCCGCTCTACCCGTTCAGCGGATTGCTCCAGCACCCCAGCCACCTCAACAGTCGTATCGTGCTCAGCAGCAGGTACGGGGACCCCAGCAGCCTAGAGGGCAACATTTCCAGCGAGGGCGACATCAGAGGCACCAGGGCCAGCAGCAAAGACCCCAGGTTGTGGGTCGAGCTTTCGCACTCACTCATGAGGACACAGAGGCCGCAGGCAACGTGGTAGAAGGTACTCTTTCTATCAGTGATCATCTTGCTAGATCCAGGAGCGACACATTCGTATGTGTCGTCAGCTTTTGCTTTAGTCCTTGGTGGGATAGGAGAGGCTATGCCTTGTACATTAGTTGTGTCCACTCCGATGGGCAGGAGTGTGGTGTGTCAGACTTACCACCCCAGATGCCGAGTGCAGATTGGGGAGTGCATTTTGCTTGCAAATCTGATCGTGCTACCCATGCATGACTTTGACGTCATCTTGGGGATGGATTGGTTGGCTAGATACCGAGCGGTGATGGATTGCTTCGAGAAGACAGTCCGACTCACTATCAACGGATCAGATGACACGATCGAGTTCGTGGGCGAGAGGAAGCGGCCCAGCACTGGAGTGATTTCGGCACTGAAAGCCGAGAGATTGATGAGATCAGGTTGCGAAGGCTACATCGCGTTCATGTCGAAGGATAAGCCGACCAAGGGAGTCGAGGAGATCCTAGTGGTCTGCGAGTTTCCTAATGTGTTTCCCGACGAGATTCCGGGATTACCTTCTATTAGAGAGATCAACTTCACCATTGAGCTTGCACCAGGCACAGCACCAATTTTCAGAGCTCCTTATTGCATGGCTCCTGCAGAGTTACGAGAGTTGAAGACCCACTTGGAGGAGTTGCTAGACAAAGGCTTCATCAGGTCGAGTGTATCGCCATGGGGCGCACCAGTGCTCTTCATGAAGAAGAAGGATGGATCGATGAGGATGTGCATCGACTATCGACAACTGAACCAGGCGACAGTGAAGAACAAGTATCCTCTTCCACGGATCGACGAGCTCTTCGACCAGCTTCAGGGAGCGCAGTTCTTTTCGAAGATAGACTTGAGATCGGGATACCATCAGCTGCGAGTCAGAGAGCAGGATGTGCAGAAGACAGCGTTCCGTTCACGCTATGGCCACTACGAGTTCCTTGTGATGCCGTTCGGATTGACGAATGCACCAGCAATGTTCATGTCCCTGATAAACAAGATCTTCACTCCGTACCTCGACAGCTTCACAGTTGTGTTCATCGACGATGTGTTGGTCTACTCCAAGTCCAGAAAGGAGCACGAGCAACATTTGAGAACTTCACTACAGTTGTTACGCGACAACCTACGCGAAACTCAGCAAGTGCGAGTTTTGGTTGAAGCAAGTCGTCTTCCTCGGACACATCATCTCCAAGGATGGACTAGCAGTAGACCCAGCGAAGATAGAAGCAGTGATGAATTGGGCGAGACCGAAGAATGCCACGGAGATTCGGAGTTTTCTCGGATTAGCAGGCTACTATCGCAGATTCGTCAAGAGCTTCTCCACGATTTCAGCCCCGTTGACCAAGTTAACGCGGAAAGATATACCGTTCGTTTGGACCGATGCTTGTGAGAACAGCTTCCAAGAGCTGAAGGAGAGACTGACGACAGCACTGATCTTGTCTTTGCCTACCAGTAACAGTGGATTCGTAGTCTTCACCGACGCTTCGGGGACCGATCTAGGTTGTGTTTTGATGCAGGAAGGGAAAGTCATTGCTTATGGATCACGCCAGTTGAAAGAGCACGAGAAGAAGTACGCTACTCACGACCTGGAGCTAGCAACAGTCGTTTTTGCATTGAAGTTGTGGCGGCACTACCTCTATGGGGAGAAGTTCGAAGTGCATTCAAATCATTACAGTTTGCAGTACCTGTTCACTCAGAACGACCTCAACAACCGGCAGTGGAGATGGATGGAGTACATCAAGGATTACGACTTCCCTATCAAATACCACCCGGGGAAGGCGAACGTCGTAGCAGACGCTTTGAGTAGGAAGACCGCCCTCGTTAGTTTTCTAGCAGCAGAGGGTGTGTGGACCGACGTCTTCAGTAGCTTAGACGCCCAATTTCAGCCGCTCAGCGAGAGAGTCTTGCTTGCTACCATGTCCGCATGGGAACCAGAGTTGCTAGGAAAGGTCAAGGACAGTCAACGCAATGATTCAAAGCTTGTCAGAGTGACCGAACAAATTGACCAGAGGCCAGAGTTCAGATTGATTGGCGGAGTGCTCTACTATCATGACCGATTGTGAGTGCCGGATATTCAAGAGCTGAAGGACGAGATCCTCGCAGATTCACATCATAGCAGATACTCGATTCACCCCGGCAGCACCAAGATGTACCAGAACCTGAGGAGCTACTACTGGTGGAACAACATGAAGAAGAAGATAGCTCGTTATGTCTTTAGGTGTTTGATGTGCCAGCAGATCAAGGTCAAGCATCAGAAGCCGCCAGGACTACTTCACCAGCTCGACATACCCCAGTGGAAGTGGGAGCACATCACCATGGACTTCATCGCAGGACTCCTAGCTACCAGGAGACGCCACGACGGCATTTGAGTGATTGTGGATCGGCTGACTAAGTCAGCTCACTTCTTGTCAGTTTCGATGAAGGCAGGACTCGATGTCCTTGCTAAGTTGTATGTGGACAGGATTGTCACTTTGCACGGAGTTCCAGCTTCGATTGTTTCGGACAGAGACCCGCGCTTTACTTCTCACTTCTGGGAGAGTCTACAGCAGGCCTTGGGCACCAAGTTGAGTTTCAGCACCGCTTATCATCCTCAGACAGACGGACAGACCGAGCGTACCAACCAGACACTGGAGGACATGTTGAGAGCTTGTGTCTTGGACTACAAAGAGAATTGCGAGGATTCCTTGCCGCTGTGCGAGTTTGCCTACAACAACAGCTACCATGCGAGCATCAAGATGGCACCGTTCGAGGCTCTATACGGAAGGAGATGCAATACCCAAGTCTGTTGGGAAGAAGTTGGTGTCAGGAGTTTTCATGGACCAGCCATAGTCAGCGACACCAGCGAGAAGATCCGACAGATAGTCGAGAACCTGAAGGTCAGCCGCAGCCGACAGAAGAGCTATGCAGATAACAGGCGCAGACCTCTCGAGTTTCAGAAGGGAGACAAGGTGTTCTTGAAGGTCTCCCCGGCCAGAGGTACCCTTAGGTTTGGCGAGAAGGGTAAGCTAGCGCGGAGATATGTCGGACCGTTCGAGATCAGGTCGAGAGTTGGAGATGTTGCTTACAAGCTTCAGTTACCGCCAGAGCTATCAGGAGTGCACGATGTGTTTCACGTCTCTATGCTGAAGAAGTACGTGGAGGATCCTACGCATGTTCTATTTTACCAGCCACTTGACATCCAGCCAGATGCTTCGTACGTCGCCAGGCCAGTTGCGATCATCGACACCAAGGAGCAGGTGCTCCGGAACCGAACCATCCATTAGGTGAAGGTTCAGTGGGAGCATCACACTCCGGAAGAGGATACGTGGGAGCTACGCGACCAAGTGGAGAAGAACTATCCACATCTTCTACCTAAGGTATGTTCCAACTTTGTTTTTACATTTGGGGACCAAATCTTTTAAAAGGAGGGAATGATGTGAGGCCCCACCCTTTGTGGGCCCTCTAATTGATTTTTAAATACTATTTATTACTAATTTTTAGATAATTATGTTAATTAGGGGATAATCAGGATAGTTATGTATTATTCTCTTAAGTTGAGTTAAATTACCCTAGTTGTTTTAGTAATAGGGTTTTTAGGGAGTCTTGTGTAATTCTAGGGTTAATTAGTGAGGGGAGGCCCTAGTTAGGAATTAGCTTTTTCTATAGGGGGTTATTCCTAAAAAGCACCATTCTAGAACCTTCCCACCTAAAGACCCATTTGCCCCCAACCATAACCCTAATTCTATGCAACCCTAAAGGGCTTTTCAGTCTTTAGCCACCCCCAAATCCTATAAATATAACACATTTCCCAAGGAAACCCTACTACTATTCACTCTCTTCCATTTCCCCTCTTCTTCCTCTCTCTCATTTCTCCCCTTTGACTTGTTCTTGTGCTGGGAAATACCCTAAGAGCTGCTACTTCTTCATCTTCTTGCTTGGATTGGTTCTTTCTCTTCTTCTCTCTCTCTACAACTTCTCACACATCAAAGGCAAGTACAATATACCCATTTAACATAGAATATGTGTTCTTCTTCCTTGATTCTATGTTTTGAATTCAGTAGATGTATATTTGCTAGAGTTAACCATGAGCTTAGTATTAATGGATGGTTGGCATTGATGGATGGGTTTCATCCCATTTGGAAGATCAATGGCCCATTTTATTGTTGGATGGAGGTGCATTGGAGTGTTTCTATGTTTTTCCTTGATTTGGTGAAGTTTGGAGTGATTGGAGGTGTTTTGGTGGAAAATCGGGTTGAAAATGGAAAAGCCCTGAAAACTAGGTTTCTGCAGATTTTGCAGTGTACCAGGTTGACCTGGCCCTGCCTAGGTCGACTCGGGTACACTGTTTTTGCAAAAAACAAGTCCCAGTTAATATTTCATGCAGACTGAGTTTTTCAGTGTACCAGGTCGACCTGGCCCTGCCCAGGTCGACCGAGCACACTGAAAATTGGGGAAAACAGCTCCTAGTTAATTTTTCCTGCAGCACTGAGTTTTCAGTGTACCCAGTCGACCGGGCACACTGTTTTTGCAAGAAATGACTTTTGGTTTTTCACCTGAAGCCCAGACACCCTGTGTTCCAGGTCGACCGAGCCCTGCTCCAGGTCGACCGAGCACACAGGAAATGCAATGAAAAATGTCGGAAAGCTGGGACAACACTCTTACAAAGGTTTTTGGTGTATGCGGTCGACCACCCAGGCCAGGAGGTCGACCGGACACGCTGGGAACCATTGGAAATAAATTAAGTCTTTCAGGAGGCCTAACCTTGTTTTTCCAGTGCACTCGGTCGACCCACCAGGCCAGGAGGTCGACTGAGCACACTGCACACCAGGTCGACCTGGGGGTCAACCCCCAGTGTGCCAGGTCGACCGAGCACACTAGGAGACTGTGATTTTCCAGTTTTCAATCAATTGAAGTGGTGATCATTTGTGGGGCCCATTGACCATCCAAATGGACATTTATCAATCTACTAAGCCCGAGTCAACGGTGTGGTTCAACCTTGACTCGTGGGGACCACTGATTAGGGTTTCGGTCGTTTAATCTAAGATGATTCGATCCTTAAATGTTGTCAATGATGCCCGTAACCTCAGGAGCACCAAACACAGTATCGTTTGGCATCTGAGACTTCATTTAGAGATCTAATTACCGGAGATGGACCTGAACCTGAATGTGGTCCATTACCTAGGTTGGACTCTTGTATTTTCCCTATTGATTCTCATGTTTGAAGTTCACACTTCACCTTTCTATTATTGTCACTCTTATATCCTTAGTGTAGCTAATGACTGTTAATTAATGGAAATGAATGACCTGAATCTAGGATATCTTAGAGGTAACCCGATAGTGTGATTTGGGAGAACATTGACCCGTATCTGTGGCTAGGCGAGCCCTTGTTGGGCCTAAGTATGGATATGTGTACCCTTAGATTGGAGAGGTAGTTTATATTTGGATTATAACTCCTTATGGATTAGAAGGAGCTGTTTATCAGTAGAAATGGATATGATGCCTCGTTTGGACTGTTATAGACCAGGCCATGGATTTGATGGGCCATGGTATGGATCCAACAAGTGGGCTTGGACTTGAATTATAATCCATTGACTAAGTGATATATGAACCTCTTAGAGACATGGTTAGGACCTTGTTCACTCAAGGCAAAGCCTAGACAGACACAGACCCTTAGAGTTTCTTGAGTCGGCATAGACATTCACTCGGTTGATTTAAGCTCAGCCTGTGGACTGATCATCCCCGGTAGGAGCTATTATGAGTGTTGTGGAGCTATCATGATGAGCTATGTTGTTAGACGGACGGTGTGATACTGAGTCCGGTCTTGAGTGATGAGTGTGATGAGATTGATGATTGATTTTGCGAGATTAGTAATTCCCAGCACTGGTGAGATTCCCCGCCGCAACTGTGTTCAGTATGGGAGGGTCGCGGCATAATATCCCGCGGTATTCCAACTCGTGTGAATGTGCCACATTGTTATAGACTAGATGCTTTACATATTGTTCTGATTCCTTATGATTATCTTGCTCAACTGCCTAGATTATGTATCTTGATATTCTTTAATTATATACATGTCTCTACTCTATTTGATGCATATTGTCATATGTTACTTGTATACTGTGACTTACCAGATCCTTAGATCTGACCAATCTTTGGTGCTTAGGCCTTGACCCAGAGTTCGCGGACGACGCGCTCACGCTCGTAGAGGCGCCCGTCGCAGGAGATTATATGTGGGGCCCGTCCACCCCGATGTCGAGCCGGAAGGTGGAGAGCCGTTGCCAGGGCATTGAGAGCTTTCCTTATTTTGGGCTTTAGAGCAAATTTTGTAGTAAGTCGGGTAGCTAACAAAAATGTATTAACTTTTGTTTAACAACTGGCACTTTTAAACTAGACTACTGTTCCGCTCTTACTTGATATATATATCGATACCAAATTGCTTCTGCTTTACTTCTTATGCTTCCGCAATTTAACCATTGAGTTTATATTGTTCAAAAAGTTTTAAATTGGACCTCACTGCGGACCTACGATCTTGAAAGTTCTCGGATTTTTCGGGAAGTAGCTCGCCAACTTCGGATATTCCGACGATTTTCTCGGTATCCGGAATTGGGACGTTACAGCCGGTGTAACTAATGCATAGAACTAATAATGTGTTAAGATTGTGCAAACCACATTATCAGTCATATGCCCAATCTTGTGGTAAGATCAAATTCTATTATACTAGTTTGAGAATATCCTATCAGAGCGGGGGCGGGGGGGGGGGGGTTTTAAGTTTCGGTTCATCAGTAGATGGGCCCCATGATGAGTTCTGTACATCCCAATCATCCGAACTCGTTGTATGATTGGACTAAAAATCTTTGCAATGTGATTGGGTCCAATTTCATTTGGAATGAAATTTCATGGGACCTGGCAATGTTTGTCTTTCAAGAGGTAAAATAAATTTCATGAGAAAATGTTTTCAACTGTCGAAATTTAACTTTAATCATGATGTAAAAAAGTGAGGTCCATACTGCTCTTTTTCTAGATTGCTAGTAGAACATCTGATCGATTATGGATTGCGCATCTTTTTGTTTCATCTTGGCTTCATGTTGCGGAGAATAAACATTGACATTTCATATGCTCGCCGACCCAAATAGCTAATCAGATCTTGATGTCACATTAGGGCCCACTTGGCATCATTTAAAAATATTCGTGCATTTCTATATGCCAAACTCTAGCGACTTAGGTGGCCTGTATGTGTTGGGTTTTTTGCTAACCCAAGCTAGACTCGAATTCTATAAGCACCGTTCTGAATATAAGGCAAACCTAATTTCATTCAACTAGATTCAACCCAACTTCCAAAAGGGCCAACTCACAACCCATTTAATGCAAGTCGATCTACATTAGACTTATAGGTTTTTTTAGTTATTCCCAACAAAATGAGTATGGATCCTATGAGTGGATCTCATTCTCGCTCCGCATGACTTAGGGGAGTGGACTCTGCAAGAGATCCATCTTTTGAAAACATCTTTCTCAATCCATGACTTATCTCCATATTTTACTCCGATTAACGGCAATAATTTCTTTTAGAGTAAATTTGGGGACTATCTGTGAAATCGTAGGACGTTCACTTTAATGATTTCAAGTTCTTTTCTACGAAATAAGAAATGATATCAGTCCTATAAATGGGCCCCATTGTGCATTTAGATGGAAATCGTGTATTGATAATCATGTATTTTCATATGAAAATCCACAGGCTTTCCGCCACATATCCAGTTTGGAGCCACACTTTACTCTTTTTTGTCTTTGAGGGACATACTTACCTTCATCTTCTCTCATTGCATGGCATTTTACTCTAAAGTAGGTCAAACCGGCATAAGCTCAACCAGTACTTTACCCACATTATATTGGAATTGGGCGTTGGTCTTAGGCGCATAGGCAAAACCACAGCCTAACTTTATTTTTAGCCTGGCTAGCATATTTAATAGGAGTAAAAGTACATATGATTTTCTATTGAGATCAGCCTTTGCATTAATTTGAGGGCCATGTCTAAGTGAGGTTCTAAACTCAGACCTGATAACCAAATGGACCCCGATTTTATTCTAACAGGAGCGGACAATTTTATAGGGTACCAGTTTCTATTAAAAAAGATTTGGGTTCACTCTATAAAAGGGAGGGGAATTGCTTTAACGAGTTCAGAATTTTTTTCTATAGAAAAAAAAAAAAAAAAGGAGTTTAGTTCAATAAATGGGCCCTATCTTGGAGTTAAATGGAAATCATGCATTTTTCATATGGGCCCTACGGCAGATTCGACACAGGCCTAGAGCCGAAAAAATGAAAATATGCAGGGTTTGCTCCTCTCAGAGAAGAGGAAAAGTTGAAAATGCAGCTTTACTACTGCTTAAAACGGCGGAAAAGTTGCATCTACAAGTTTTTCTCCGCTCTAAGGGGAGGAAATGTTTCAAATGCAGCTTTACCGCTGCTTGGAGCGGCGGAAAACCTACAGTTTGACCCCCCTCCATTCCAATGCTATTTTTCCCCCTTTTTTTAAAAAAAAAACTTATGGGGACGTGGGGCACTTACCCTGTGCTTTTTTTTTTTTTTTTTTGCACACCATGCACGCATCATCATAGTGGGGGCCCGGCTAATGGCTAATCCCAATGGACTATACATAGAGGACGCCCCTGAATTAGGCTAATCCTATTTTTTACAATCATCTTAATGGTCTGCACCATTCATTCAATGGGTTCATTTTTAAAAAGGCTAAAACTCATGTTAGCCATTGATAAAAGGGATTAGGATGATTATATGGGGCTCATTTTTTTATAACAAGTAGGTTCCAACCAAATTACCCCACCCAGTCGCATCCCCAAGTGGTCTCCACATCAAAGGGTGTACTTAGCTTCGTGTGCACCAAATAACCACCAAACAAGGATTTCTTCTTTTACCAAAGACCGGTGGTAACACTCAGTCTCTTCTTTTAAGAAAGACTTGTGTTAGATCCCATCGAATGCAAACGTTAACTCATGAAAATCGAATAATTATTTCAGAGTAACATTCAATTTAATTATTGATTAATAAAATGTTACCAAATTTATTCTATCCATTTAAAATTCCTAAAACGAAAGCTTCACGTTTAAAGGCAAGCTAGCTAGTGGCTATGCGTTGATGTTGAACCCCCGTCACTGAAGACACTTCATTAAGTGGTTAGGATGATTAGCCGAATTTGTGTAACTATAAATAGGTAGGGAGGGAGATCAAGTGGGCTCCACGAGGTGGTGAGCTCAAAATAAGATAAGCTCATGATCTCAGGTGAACGGGGCCCACAATGAGGTGCACCAGATGATTTGAGAGAGAGAGAGAGAGATATTGATTACCAGAAACAATGTAAGAGAATGCACGGGACATGCCTATGAAATTTGTAACGTTTGTCGAAGAGCTTGCCACTCCCATGTGCATGGTCTTCCTTAGGGCCATGGTAGGTTATAATAAGAGCCATCAAAGTTCAATTTAACAGCCTGAGATGGGCGTGGTTTTCAAGAATTATTAGAGGGGATATGGGATGCAATTACTAGATTCAGATTTGCGATTACTCCCATTGGCGAAAATGTTAGGTTTATTGGAAGTTGGGGGAATGAATTGATGATATTAGGCCAAAAAAACAATCTATAAAAGGACCAGGCAAGAAACCAATACACAAAAGAAAAAAACAGACCAGACAAGGCACACAAACAGATACCAAGACATGAGCATACTATAGGCTATAAATTCATATGGAACTAGAACTAATGATCAGTGTTTATTACAAACTCTGACCCCTTTCCTTAAATAGCTTGAATATTAACCTAGACTCAAATTCAAGAATGAGGCCTAATGGCATATTTCTGGCCAACCATTTTTCAGTGTCATATGGGGGATATGTCAGCAGCACAAGAAGGATATTAAATAAGTTACTCAACTTTCATATAAAGCTTTCCAGCCACATGAGAAGGATAGCTCTTCCATCCCAATATTTAGAAGAGTCCCACTCTTCCAACTTGCTATAAAATATGGGCTCCAATAATGAATACACATCTTAAATAATAGACAATGCAGAGTAAATCAAGGGAAGGACATTTTACACCTACAGAAGATTAATGCTCTGTTACCACCATTCAGGGATGTCTCTCAAACATTCTCCATTATTGTGGGTGCCTCACATGAAAGGACTTGTTCATGGATAGGTCCTGAATGGAGTCCAGATGGTCCTGTATGGAGTCAAGATCCCATATTTCGTTATTCAGCTAGCGAATATTGATAGAATGAAACAGTACCTCCCTATTTAGTTGAAAGGGAGATTCCAGACTCGTCCTCCATGAGGTACACCAACCTACTAGTACAAATAGTTTGGCCTAAGACAGAGTAAAGTTGCATATGGTCTGGTCCGAATCTAGTTAATCGTGTCCCCGGCCCGGACCCGGACTCGGACTCGATCATTTACTCTAGGTGGGATCCATAGACTTTCATGTAGATTAGGGATAGACCAAAAACTGCCCCAAACAAATATACTAGCACTTGATTCAAGGGGTCAAAGTTTCAAACTCCTTGACAAAGTGATTTTTTTTATTTATCCAACGATTATGTTAGTTTGATGATTGTCATAATTGAAATGAGTGTGAAGGTTTGAATTCAAAGTTCTTTTATTTTTAAACAAGATAAACACCTTGTTTTCTATTGAAAATCCTCCTGCAATTGACTATACATACTTTATGTACATAAATGGATACTTAACTTATAATATAATTTATGTATTATACTCAGGGTATTCTGGTATGGCCCATAGTCCATACTAGTGTTATGGGTGTCATAATTGGTGTGAGTGTGCAGGATTGAATTCATAATAGGTCGATCCCATTCGGAGTTCTTTCTTTTGTTTTTAAACAAAATAAAGTTGCTGTTTCCTCATGAAACCTCTTCTGCAATATATACTACTATGCATATTTTATGTACATAAACAGGCACTTGGTTTATTATATTATTCACAAGTATTTGGGTATGGTTCATACTCCATGCTAGATCTAGACCCGGACCCAACTATGGACCAGAAAAATGTTCATACCAATTTATGTACCCTCTCAATTGATTCTTTTGATTGAAAAAAGAAAAGAAGAGATTTTATATGGGTGGCGCATGTTGATAGGATGAAACAATATCTCTCTATTTTAACGAGCCAAGGAATCCGAACTCATGTGAAACTAGGGATCCAGACTCACTCCTGTCATTAGTACCGTGATTGCTCTTTGTGGGGTCTGCATACCATGGTTGACTTTATGGTAATCACCCGTTCATTTTTCCACTTCTGATTCAGTGGCAATTTGATTAGAGTATATTATACCTCCAAAGTCAGACATCCACAAAGCCAACCCATATTGTTGTGGAAGACTATGCTTTTATGTCTAAAGTCGGACCTACTTCTGATGAGTTGTCCACCAAAATCCCAATGTGTAAAATCAGATCAGCCATGCAAAAGAACAGGCCTTACCTGTCACGAGGGGACCAATTCCTTCAAGAAACCCTCTGCTCACTTTTAAGCATTGGATTCTCTAAAATATTGAGTAAATGCTGGTGTTTTTCCTTGTCTTTTATCCTATTGTCAAAGTTCTGATTGGCTTTTCTGCTTTTGTCTTTAATCAACATCTGTAAAGTTCAAATGCACATTTTGTGTGTTTTATCCCTGCTATTGTTTCTGTCATGTATCAATATTCAATATTCTGTCATGTGTTGGTTAAGTCCCAGTCTAAGTCAAAAGAAATTTGCATGTGTGAACGTTCTAGAAATGCTCAGGGGATATGCAAGCTATTTTCTGCAGGAAGGGGACGTGTGAGAGTCATCTTAAGAAAACAGCAAGTTATAAATGCATAATCACTTAGTTCATAATAACTAGATTAAAACTGTGAAGTAGTTCTTTTGAATGTTAGCAGTTGGGTTTGTTCCATAGATCTTGATTCCCCTCTAGGCCATAGAACAACTGTCATGGAGCTCAGCCAATAAATTTGAGATCGATCATGACCTTAACTATAATAACTATCTCAGATGGATGGAACTGCATATATAGTCTCATATTTTCCAATTAGTGGGTGGCATTATGTGTATATCTAGATGAAGTCAAAATAGGAAATGCTCACGAAAGATAGTTGGGGACAGGGCTTTGTTGATGATAATGAGCTGCTCACCAAACATCATCATAAACTGAACAATTAGATTTCCAATCTATGCCACAGAACATTTGGATCCCATTGTATCATCAAAGTTCTACCTATACTTCTTTGAAAGTAAGTGGCAGCACAAAGTAAGCTCAGATTCCCCTTGCCCTTGGCATTTTTCTGATTGAATAGAGGACTTCATTGCGTTTACTCTGTTTCTTTTAGGCAGTTTGCCTACTTTGCATTGAATTATTAGTACCTGTTTGTTTTGGACTAGAATACATAGGAACTCTTGGTTAGATGGGTGAAGTATGAATGACACATAAGGTAGCAATATAGAAAGGACCTTAACTTTCCTAAGCTTTGAATGACCAGGGTGCCCGTTGGGTTTTTACTTTCCAACTTTCTCGATTCACTTTCCTTTAAAAAGGATGTTATTTGATGAGGTTATTCATTGGCCATAACTTTCCTTTAAAAAGGATGTTATTTGATGAGGTTATTCATTGGCCATATTTGTATATTCGTCTTGGATCTTAACTCTTAACTACTAATGGCATGAATTCCATGTCATATACTAACAAACAGGCCCTTAAGAATAATATGGTAAATAGATGTTTCTTAAAAGAAGTAATAAGAGCTGAATGTGGTCTAGATGGGATTATCACTTTTATATGATTTAATTTACTTTCACGCAATGGGTAAGTGCTCATCTCCTATGAACAGAAAATATTTGATGGGCTCTTGTATATCTCATCCTTTTACCTTTCATTTTAGCCCTTTTGATGGAAAGGCATTATGAAGAAAATATTAAGAATCCAATACCAATAGAACAGATGAGCCCTTGGACATATTTCCAGTAATGCCAACCACTTGGCTGATAGTCTGCTAGCAAGTTTGGCTTAATTAATTTATTTCAACATTTCAAAAAAAAAAAAAAAGATCAGTACTAGCAAGATACCCACAGACCACAGTGTGATAAGATCAATAAAAAAGGATATATTTTTGCACCTTAAGCCAACAGATATACATCATAAACATCATATAAGGTACACATGCATTCGTGGAAATTAATTAATCCCAGACATTATTAACTTTCTTCAGCTTCTCTTCTTTCTCTATTTCTTCTTCATGCCTGTCTTCATCATCATTTTCTATGAGGAGCCGACCAGCCCTAATAATGTGATCCCAGGAGCAATGCGCCAGGGAAGCATCAGTAGAGAGCTCCACTCTGCCATAAAGGCCTTGAGTTAACAAGATCAATTAGATAAAGGCATCACCCATTTACACAGATA
Organism: Cinnamomum chago; assembly: GCA_038049695.1. Taxonomy (NCBI): domain Eukaryota; kingdom Viridiplantae; phylum Streptophyta; class Magnoliopsida; order Laurales; family Lauraceae; genus Cinnamomum; species Cinnamomum chago. The sequence continues at coordinate 17,745,702 of CP142462.1, read as the reverse complement.
ATGCTTTAAGTTTGTCCTCTTGTTATCTGCATAATCTCACAGTGCATGCCACTGCTTGTGCCCAAAATTTCAGCCTGGCTTTCACTTCTTCTGGATGGTCACCTGAAATCAGTCCCAATGAGGAAAGGTCAGAGTCAGAAAGACAAGTCCCGAAACAACAAATTGTTTTGGAAACTCCAAACTTCACTTGGACTGAGCGAAGGGCCAAAACAAGGACTTGTTGAGTTTATAAAAAGATAGTATGAAAGGAATCCAACCCACTTTAGTCTGGAACATAGGGAAAGTATACAGATTAAAGTTAATCTAGCTTTAATAAATAAGATACATGTTCTAGAGAAAAAAATGAAGAGAACAAGGCTCAAATTCAACTGAAGCACATGAAAAGGATTTACCCATATTGCATTGATTCTTAAGATGAGCAACATACCCATGTGGGACGCATCTCATACTTGACACCTTGTTGGATTCTTCCATTGAATATTGTTTTACAGTTGCTAAGACATTATTCCATGTTTCCTTCTTTTGAAATCTTTAAAGAGATATGAAATAAGTGGTTGATTATTTAGAGTGAGATATGTACATGATCTTTTTTATTGGTGATACTTTGCATGTTACTTTCATCTAAAATTAACCACTTTAGTTCATTTTATTTTAATATTGTGCCGAATCCTACAATCTAAAGTTTCAAAGATTTGTTCAATTGAACACCTCTGACCAGCATTGTATTCCAACATAACTACTACTCATGCAATGAGGTAACTACTACTCATGCAATGAGGGATATAGTTGTAAGCTTTTTTTTTTTTTTTTTTTTGTATATCTTTCATTACACCGTGGTGAAATGTATGGATAAATCGCCAAAAAAAGAATATATGGACAAATCTAACTCTTGGGTGAATTGATCAAGCAAACTTTCCTCATAAAACAAGAGCTTTAACTCAAAAGTTTGGTAATGATCACTAAAAATATCAAATCAACCAACTTCTTTTTAAGGAAATGAATCGGGTCTAGCAGTTCTCACCTAGAAATCACACATCACATAAACGGATTCATTAGAATGTCCCAAAGAATCGTTTCTATTACAATAGAAGCATTTCGAAATACTGAGAAAAAGGGAATGCCCTCTTCATGTAATTTTATTCAGTGATGCATTTCAGATAGCATATGTTGCTCTTGGGTACTGATTTGGAGCAAAAAGGGCAGAAAAGCCGTATCTTAAACTGTTGCTGTTCTGCTTTACAAACATGAAACATCACCTGAAAGCATTTTTACAAGAACGGAGTGTTCTCTTTCATCATAAAAACCCATGCAATTCAAAATATAAACAGATGTATCTATCATTTTTAATAATCAATTTATAACAAAAGCAGAGAAGTAAATCCCTTTGGGGTCTGGAATATCAAGAATTTGATCTGTGAACGGTTTGGTTTCTTCATCCAAACAGATCCAAAATCACATTTTTATAGTAACCCAATCAAAATCTCCCAAAATCCATCAAAGATGACTAGAAGAGAAACAAACGGAATCCCAGATCAAAAACTTGGGCTTGAGTGCTTCCAGAAATAAAATCACTTTGGGGATCGTCTGGATGTATATAATTCGAACAGTGGACAGTTTCCTTGTCCAAACACAATCAAAATCCGATTTTGAGAGTACCCCACTAAATATTTGACAATCACGTTCCATAAAAAATAAAAAAAAACCCTCAAATCACATGCCACCCCTTGGGTTTTTATCTGAAAGTGGATAAATTGAACTGTAGACAGTTTCCTCAGCGAAACAGACCCATAATCAAATTTTGAGAGTACCCCAACAAAAACCTACCAAAACCCATCAAATCCAATCAAAGAAGAGAACGAAACAGTACTCAAATCACATACCACTCATTGGGATTGTCTGAATGTGGATAACTTGAAATGCAGAAAGTTCCCCCATCCAAACAGACCCAAAATCAGATTTTGAAAGTACCCCACTAGGAATCTCCCAAAACCCATCAAATAGAAAGAAGATCAACATACCAGGGCTAGAGATCTTCCAGTTCGCAATCGGGCTAGACGTCAGCCCTGAAGAACACGTCGTCTCAGTCGCCGTGGCACCTTCATTTGAAGCATCCGAAACCCTGTGCTGTTCATCCAAGAACCTCTGGCTCATCGAGTAGCAAAGCTCAAGCGCAGGCAACGTATTGCACAGCTCCGGAATCTCTTCATAGTTAAACCCAAAGCCCAGATCCAAACACCCCTTCAACTCATCAAGATCATCATCCGTTAGGCTCTTCGTCCTCGCCACGCCCTTTTGCTCGACCACCTTCTCTCTATCGTCCGTCTCCACATACCCTTCTAAAAAAACCTGGCCTTTCCCTTTCTTCTTCTTCTTCTTCGACCAGACGTCTTTCTTCCGCCGCGTTTGGATGCTTTCCTCGAAACCCATTTCCGGGAACTCCATTTCCTTTTTTTGGATGGAAATTGGAGATTCCGAATCTGATGGTAAGCTCCCCATTTCCCCCCCTCTCTCTCTCCCTCCCTCTCCCTCCTTTTCGAGTGCGTTTTGCAGAGGAAGTGTGAGGTTTTAAATGGGAAGAAGCAGGTTTGAATGGCATGTCATGTGTGTATGTATGTATGTATCATGTATGTATCTGTAGATGGATTCATGGATTGATGTATGTAACTATGAATGGATGGTCATGAGAGGATGAGGTGGGCATATGCCAGCTGGGATGCTTGGGAAGTGAAAGCGACCGTTGGATGGGATTGGATTGGGAATGAATGGACACGTGATGGTGTTGCTAGATTTGGAAGGGAGTCATTAATGGAGAGGACTAGATTTTGCATGTGGAGGGACCCAGGTAGGTGGAGAGATGGGGCCCACAGGAAAGTTTGGGGGTTTCTGGATTGTTCTAACAATGTCTATCAACCTGATGTGAACTTCCTGCCTGTATAGTAACGGCAGTTTTACAAATATACAGAGAATTTTATGATATCTGATATTAGTGTCATTATATGATGATATTGTTGTTAGAGCTTTCTATTCTAAAGTCCTTCTATTTTACAAAAGTATATATGCTCTTTAGTATATTACATTTGAGACCCACCTAAGATCCCACTAGGGATAGAACGAGTGCATAGTCGATCCAATGGTTCAATCTAATTAGATGGGAACAGAATCGTAGGATCAATGACTAATAGGGGGTTTCATGTTTTCTGCTTCACTCGAATGAATCATAAGGTGGTCATATTGGGAGTTGAGTTTTATTTATAACTTTAATAAGAAATATATATATATATGGGTGGGGCGGGTATGACAACACAACCCAAACCTGCGCCCCTAATAGGAGTGGGGCAGGGCGGGTCCTGTTTAAACTCGATTCATTGTCATCCCTAAGACAAACATAAAAGAGAAATTATCTTGAATAGCTTTCTTAGAGATATTTATTTTCAAATTAATTTTTATTCTACTAAGATGTCCAAATATCAATTATATTAAAGTTATTTTTCTAGGTCTTTGTGAGTATTAATTAGAGATGTAAACAAGCCGATTCTGGTTCGGGTCCATGGTGGACTTGGAACTAGAACCAGTTCGGAATCAGTTTTGTAGTTCTGGAACTAGAATCATTAATGAGAACATGAAACCTTGAACTGGTTCAGAACCAGTTTTCTAGTTATGGAACCGGAACAATTAATGAGAAGATGGAACCTGAACCAAAATTGAAACCGATTTTGTATATGGGACGTGTCTGGGCCCGAATCTGAATAGAGAACTAAGGTGGAACCGAACCTACCGGTCTACTTATCAGGACCTAAATAAAGACTCAAACCCGGTTATTAATTAACGGGTCAAAACTTTTAGGTAACCGGAGAACTGGGGACCCATTTACATACCTAGTATTAATCTCATGAATATGGTGATGGTGTCCACGGTGTTTTAATTAGTAATTCTTGTTTATAATGTTTATGTAAAAGTAAATGCTAATTAAAATTGGAGACATGTTAGAGTTTGTGGTGGTACATACAACCAACTAGATCACACAGAAATTTTGATCTAACAATTAGAAAATAAATAGATCTTATTGTCATTTTGTGATCTTAGATTAAACAATTGGTGATATTAAAATGGATTTATATAAGATAACGATGTATTTTTAGAGCCTATTTATTTGCTTAGAATACAAAGGAATTCATGATCGAACAAGTTTCAGGCAATAGAGATTAACAAAGACGTGAGGGGGTAAAAGATTTTACGTAGCAATGTAGACGGAAACCTTGACTTTCTTACGATTTGAATTAGTAGTGTGGTAGCGGGGTTTTATTTCCTAGCTTCCTTATTTGATTCCCATTAAAGGTGAGGTTAATTATTTGATTGTCATTTTTTGATATTCACTTTTCATTCTTTATTTTTAACAGCTTATAGAAATACCAAATCTCGAAATCCCTAGGAATTCAATTACATAAAACAGACATGCTCTCAATTTTTAATTTATTTTGTTAATTTTTATTTTTTTTATTATTATTTTTTGGGAGTAACTATGAATGCCCTGAACAATTATTTACCATGGATGCCCATATATTAGAATCATTGCCAAAAGTTCCAAATACCTAACAGTAAAACCTGGTTAATAAGATTTTTAGAAGGGGAAATGTGTACATGGGGGCTCAGGTGGGTAAGACATTAGACATGTTACATCCCATGGGCCAGTCCCAACCCAATTGAATTTAGGTATGGATCCTACTATTGAGACCAGAGTTAGACAACAAACCAAAAATGGTCCCAACTAACTCACCCAACTCATTTAGTCCAGGTAAGGCTGGGCCCAACTCATCTAGCTTCAGTCTTAAAATGAAGTATCAATAACACTAATTCAAGATCTCAAAGCAAGAAAAGTGGGTGATGGAGAAAAGCAGATTCGAAAACGATGTAATACTGGTCCAGGTACAAAAATAATGTTGGGGGGTGGGGGTGGGGGTGGGGGTGGGGGTGGTTGAAAAGTAGAGTTTTGTGTGGTACTTCTTCCTTCCTGGGCAGAGAATCTGGGTGAAGTTGGTTGCCAACAGGATCTCCAGGGACCACAAAAATATGGAGGATTGAAGAGATAGATTGTCATCATACACAAGACATTGTCACGCGTGTTCACTCCTTTGGTGGGTCGAACTTCATGTCTAAGCATACATTTGGGGCCACATGTACTCACCTCATCTGAATTTCCATCAATAATGAAAATGGGTCAAGCTCTAGTCTGGTCCATAATGAAAATGGGTTCTAGACAATCTAGGAAGGTAGGGTGTTGAAAGGTTTGGGTTTAGGTTAGAGGATTATGAGTTATTAAGTTGATTAAATAATTATAGCCTGTAGTTTTAAGTCCTCAAAGTTTAACAGTTATATAGTGTGTATAGGTTAAAGGTGATACCACTTGTAGGATCTTTCACTCCATTGAGCTACCATTTATCCGAAAATCAATTGATAATGAAAAACGACGCAATAATGATTTTATGGTAAGCGCAAGGGCTCGGCCGCAATTATTATGACCGCTTAAGAGCGAGGGTGGACGTTGACCTCAACAAATTGATCGTTGAAAAAATAGATTATCCAGTTCCACAATAAAAGTGAATATTTGATATACCAATATACAAATCAATATAGATAGTGGCATGTCTTTTGGTTTGTATCTCATGGGCCCACAATTGGACGTCCTAAGTTATAATGAGGTGTTTGGAATGGCCTGGAATGTGTCCTACATAAATATAGAGTATGGAGAAGCTTCAAGAGCAAACCATGCAAATCCAGCGAGAGCAAGAAATGCTAATTAAGACAAACTGACAGTCTCTCTTTCCAGTGAAAGTTGCCAAGGAAAGTTCAGATGCTATTAAATAGCATGCTCAAAACAAGACCTAAAAGTTAGGATGAAAAAGCACATGCATGTGGTATATGATACATGTTTTTCATCTTGTCCAGGATACCAACTTTAATGATATGAGAATCCTCTTGGACAATGCCAAGAGGAATAAATGAGAAGTTGTCTGTATTGTTCCCCCGTTTTAGGTTGGAATCTTTTACAGCAACACTTCATCCAACCAGATATCTTAATCTGTCTCAATATCAATCATGCATTTAATTTGAATTTGATTAGTGAAGGATCCTTGTTTGCATGAAATTAAATACATAAGAGGAATTCATGGTAAAATGGGCTCTGAGGATGAAATCACAGGACTGCATCAGTGGATAAAGCACCCGCTCCCATAGTATCATCCCTAATGGGGCAGGTTTACGACTTTAGGCCTAGGAAAAAAATAGAAAAAAAAAAAAGATGTGTCCTAAAATATAATTAATGGTTAGATATGGGGCCCCATCGATCCAAAATACAGGAAACTCATTACAAAAATTTTAAACATTTTTATATATGGCCATCCAAAATTTTAGAAAGCCCCTTATGTATTTTTAAAGTTCTATGCACTTTTTACATATGCCGAGAGGAATAAATGAGAAACTATCATTCTTGATCTCCCTTTCTACTTTCTAGGTTGGAATCTTTTATAGCAACACTTCATCCAACTGGATACCTACCCAGTAATCCATCATGGATTTAATTTGAGTTTGATTAGTGAAGACTCCTTTGTTTGCATGGAATTTTTTTTTTTTTTTTTTTTTTTGTGGATTGTTTGTATGGAATTAAATACATAGGAAGTAATGGTAAACGGGCTCTAAAAAAAGACAGACCGCCCTCTCCCACAGCTCTAGCCGGGCAGGTTTACTACTTTAGGCCAACTAGGAAAAAACAGCCATCTAACAAAGGATTATGTATTAAAATGAAGATGTCACATAAAGTAGATGTCATGATAGGGGAATCCCATTATGAAAATGTTATACATTTTCTTTTATATGGCCCCTAAAAACGCAACAAGTAGATGTCATGATACGGGGAATCCCATTATGAAAATGTTATACATTTTCTTTTATATGGCCCCTAAAAATGCAACAAGTAGATGTGGACCCCCCCCCCCCCCCCCCCCCCCCCCCCCATCCCATGTCATGATAGGGGAATCCCATTATGAAAATGTTATACATTTTCTTTTATATGGCCCCTAAAAACGCAACAAGTAGATGTCATGATACGGGGAATCCCATTATGAAAATGTTATACATTTTCTTTTATATGCCCCCTAAAAATGCAACAAGTAGATGTGCCCCCCCCCCCCCCCCCCCCCCCCAACCAAAAAAAAAAAAAAAAAAAAGGTTTTCACTTGCCCCCATCAAGGAAGATTTCTTGGGTCTTCCCTGGTGCAACACAACTCTACCTGAATTACACATAATAATCTAAATTACAAATAATAATTCAGTTCAGATAGGGATAAAAATGGGTTTCCGATTTACAGAGGTTCAGACTCATTAATAACTGGGTTTGAATCCTAATTTAGGTCCCGATAAGTAAACAGGTCCGGATTTGGGTCCTTTTTTGGACCCTTGACTTAAATGGGTCCAAGTTCAATTCCACCTTAGTTCTGACCCATGGAATCTCGGACCCGATATATTACCTCAATTTTTTTAGAATTCCTCATAAAATCTTGTTTATTTCCAAATCATTTTCTGCATATCGGACCTGGACATGCCCCCATATACGGAATCAGTTCCGATTCTAATTCCATCTTCTCATTTAATGGTTCCAGTTTTGGGTTCGGTTCCATCTTTTCATTAGTAGTTTCGGTTTTGCGTCCACCATGGACCTTGACCGAAAATGGCCCATTTACATCCCCACGCTCAAACCACCTAAGGCTTTGACCCATAAAATTGGGCGGTATTGACAAACGGTTCCAGGTTTAGACCCGTTATTAGGTCTCACTTGGGGTCCAAGTGTCTAACAAACTTAATTAGGTCATATGGTCGGTTCAAGGCCCAACTCGGCCTTTCTAGATACTTATAATTTTAGTACATTCCAGCTGCCATGCCCTGACCACAAACCAATTATGGTCAAGCCAATGTGGTCCCACCCACATCATCAACTGGTTGCAAAAGTTCCACGCTGGGCATTTACCATCATGACTTGTGGCCACCAACCCATTTGTCTTTACAATTTCAGCCATCAAAACCCAACAGGGTGGTCCAGGACAACAAACCCTTTCACAACCTCCACCTTAATTAAATCATTACAATGCCAAGTGGAGATAAAATGAAAAGGACCATTTGCTGCCACATACACAGAAACTACAAAACAAGCACCTTAAGCCAAGTCAATCATGAAAATGCCTAGGAAAGAGAAGCTTGATTTCCTTCTATTGTTGCTCAAATCCGGTCTTTTGCTGCCTTTCTTCAGTCCCAAGCAATTTGATTCGGCATCTATCAGAATAATGCTCATGGACCCTCAATGCCCAAGCTACTGTTAGACTAAATTATTATGGCTGTGGTCAACAAAATCAATCAGTTTCTATTATAGTATAATGCAATTGTGTTGATTTTGTCCTCTGCACATCCTTATTGTTTTGTGGTGCGCCAGCTGAATAAGCCATCCTTTAACATGGCTTGGCTCATAAAAATAGGGATAATCAGTAGCCATTGTCTAGTTCAGAACCCTTTTGTGTGGTCCATCTCAATGCATGTTGATTGAGAGAAGGGAAATATTGAAAATGTGGTCATATTATCATAAAATATTGGCACTATGATGGTCCTAAGAATACCTACGTCCATTTATTTTCAGGAATTCAATTCTCAGGAATACTAAGTAAAATGGGTTACAACAAGGAAAATGAAAGTGGTGATGGATTAACATAGATATGTAATGGGATCGACTTTTCTAAAATTTGATACACTAAGATGATGGCTAGATATTTATTTTAATTTCTTCTTTCCTTTAATTCAAGAGATTACTTGGTTGTAAGAATTCTAAGTTTGTTTTTTTTTACGACAATATTTGAAATTCTCGTAATGTTGTTTTCCCAAGTATAATTTCAAATGTTTAATCTTATTTCAACGTAAATTCAAAATAGGTTAAAATAACTTTTCGTGTAGACAAGTATTATCTAATAGTGCATTTAGAGTGCTCAGGAGACATGACCTGAAATATAATTAGAAGTTTTCAACATATTCAATTATCCACAGGAAATATTATCAACCAAACAGAATATATTTGATGAAATTACAAAATATTCAGTTCCTATTCACAGACAATCCCTCTGGGCCAAGAGATTAAGCTTTAAAATCATAAAAATAAACTTGAGGCATTTACAATAGTTGGATGCAGCAGTGATCACATTCTTCACATTCTCCGTACAATTGTAACCAAGACTTCCAATCCATCCTATTATTGATGTGCATTAAAGTGGGCCCACGAAAATAATATGGCTGTCAGATGTCGTTTCAAAAAGCAACTTTTAGACCCGAGCCGAGTCCAGCCGATCCAGTTGGCATGGTCGGATAGATATGTCAATGCCACGTGGACTAGAGCCATGCATGCATGCATGTATCATGGATGGGATATGCATGCATGTATCATGTAAAGAAGAAGCATGTGCGTGATTCACGAGGAGGACACGTGTACCAACGAAACTTGAGAGAAATCCAACAAATACATTCACGCTCCAACCAACCCACGTGGCCAGTCTCTGTCTTCCCAATAATTGCGCGGAAAATTCCACTAGCCGTTTCTCATTCGCTTCGTGAGCCGAAAACTTTACTTTTACTTTACTTTACTTTACTTTTATTTTAACATTCTCCATTCTAACTACGCTCTCTATTGAATGGGATTGTGGTCCAGCTTACAGGCCTAACTTGATCAATTCAAGGCTATTGGATGGTAAACTGGCCTAAAATCATCATGAGATTTTTTTGAGTTCAATCTGACAAACAGTGTTATCTAAATTAGTGACAAAATTTTGCTGGGTGCCAAATCATAGGGGTATTTAGTAAGAACTAATATTGGGGGTGCTCATGGGTGGAGCCCGGCTTACGCCTAATTTGGCCTTTGTTCACTTTGGGCTGGGCTTGGATATATAATTTGGACCTGTTTAATATTTGGAATTGAATTACATGATAGGAAGCCCAATGTCTGGTCTAGCCTGCCCCAAATAAGTAATGCATGTAATTTAGGGATGATTTGACCAAATAATTATTAGAAAACTTGTACAAATGATAAAAAAGCGTGGTCCGGCCCAAGACGAAGAACTTAATTGACTAAAATGGATAGGCTTGGGACTATCATTAATAGCCCGTGTTGGGTTTACACTAGATACATCATACATGCCAATATCACTAAGCTGGGGCGACCTTGGATATGCCTTAGCCTAGCCTTGTTTGGCTCATAAACACCCCTAATAACTTTCAATCAAAAGCGGCCAAAGTGTGCCTTAAGGATTTGGGTTGTGCATGTAATATATCTTTGCAATAGAAAATGTGAAAGTGAATAAGCAAAAAATTTCCTTGCTAGTGGCGACAGTAGAAAATTTTCCTTGGGTGGGCCATTATATAAATACAAAACTCTTAGGGTCTATATTAGAAAACTTTGGGTTTTTTAAACCCTCTCTAAATTCAATTCAATAATACTATAAACATTTAATCTAAATAAGTAGAGTAGTTAAATAGTACCTGATTGTGTCATCTTGAAACTCTGATCCAACAAAAAGTTGATCTTCAATGGGGAATCTCAATTCTCTTGTCCTTTGTCTTTTCTTCTCTTGTAAGTAATGGTTGCAGAGAAACTATCGTAGCAAGAGAGTTACCTGGGTTGCATTTTATAAGCCTTAAATCTCTCCTTTAAGAAGAGAAATATTTTTCTAATTGTCCTTTTAAATTAGCATTTAACGAAAGCATATAAAGAGAAAGATTGTTGTTTCATGTCAAAAGAAGTTGTGGTCATGTGGGGCACCCCATCACAAAACGATCCAACAGTCCATAGGCGAAAGAAGCATATAAAACTGTCTAAAACTTTTGGGTTTTTTTTTTTTAACAAATTTTAGTGGGGGTCAAGACCACCCTTAGGCGCCCCCATTGTTAGTATGGATTTCTCTTTGTCGATGAGATACCTAGGAATAAGGATTTTGCCCTCTATGAAAAAAATGCTATAGGAGGCATTTCCAAAATCCACATTCAAGACTTTGTCCAAGAAAAAATTTAATTATCATTATCAATACATTATTCCATTTATTTGGTTCCTTACTTCCTATCAAAATTATAATTTTCTACATGAAAAGCTTATCTTCTAAGCACAACCATCTCACAATCATTCATATATTTTTTGTCTGCTTGTAAGGCTCTTTCTATCCAATCTGTTTTCATAATAATTTTATTACTAATTTAAATACTTATTTGTGTCAATGGTGCATTTATCCAAAAAGATAAAATAAATTAGGATTTTTAGTTTTTAAAGAGAAATGCTAATGGGTAGCCCCATGGGGGTAGGAGGAGGTGGTAATTCCTAACCCCAACACAACTAGAACCTTATCTTTAATTCAAGGTTTAATTTAGTCAGTTCCACTTCTGAGTTATTTGGTGTCAACACTTTATGGATTGATTGAGGTTGAGTCCACACTTGCTATTTGACCTGCCAACCCTAAATGAGCCAAACTCAACCCGGCAAATTACACTTTAGACTTAACAATTGGATCCAAATCCAACTTGGTAATTCCGGCTTTAAGTTAACTCTTTTAACTTCTGTGTTTCACTTGGTATATATTACTTTTTGCGGTCAATCTGACCGGACCCATTGCAACGGTGCCACCCCCACAGATAGACATTGCTATTTGGTGCCTGGTGATGACATCTCTGACTCCACTTTGTTCATTAGTAGTTGTTTCCTCATGAGCCACAGACTCACCTATTGAAAACTTCCATCATGTACAAAGGAAAAATTGCAATATATTCAGCAATTCTACATGAATGATATGGAAGCAAAACTTCCTAAAAAAAATGAATTATTTTCCATGTAACCTGCCCAAGGTGGGACCCACTTAGATGAGTGGCCTAAGAACTCAAGACCAAATCAGTGTGAAACTGAAATGGGAAGTTCTATTAGGATACTTTGCCAAGGAAGTCCACTAGGCAACATGCTTTTGCTCCACTAAGAAGCAGTTCACTTTTGGGTCTAATGGGGAATATTCCCATGGGATTTTGTAGGAAAATGCTACCTTCTTTCCTTGAAAAGGTTATGTTTCTCCAATGCCCCAGCCCAATTGTTTAAACAAAAAGGTCCACTCAGAGAGGTGGGGTACCATGAACAAGTAGGGCCAAAGCTTGTTTAGTTGTTCTCTTTAGTTAGGAAACTTTCCTTTCAATTAAATGAGTATGACAGTTTTTTTTTTTCAAGATGGGATCCACAAGAACCACTTGTGTGCCATTGCTGAGAACTCCTTGAGCCTGACTGATCACCAAAAAAATATCTATGCAGAGAGGAATTCATGAGTCAGGTAGGCCCATTATTCATTTGAGTATGACAGCCCCATTGCTACAATCCTTTGAAGTTGGTTGCCCAAAATCAGGTCATCATATCATTATCAACTATGACTATATGGGGTAAGTTGAGTGTTACTTTAAATAAAACTAGATTTGAAAATATATTTAGCAATTTTTTAGTTGACTGTCTTTCTCAGGCCAGCTCCTCTTCTAAATTGGAAAGAGATTAGACAGGGGATCATCCTTATAAGATTTAATTAAAGAGCTTTTTGCATAACCAACCGCCCCCCCCCCCCCCCCCCCCCCCCCCCCAAGGTTTGTAGGATTTGTAAATAGGCTACTATGCCTTTGGTATTTGCATATAGGGGCCTCTCAAGGTTTGTAGGATTTGTAAATACGCTCCTATGACTTTGGTATTTGCAGATAGGCCTCGTACCTTTTCATTTTAATACCTTTAGTGTCTCCAAAATCAATAGCCAACGAACTATCAAAAGTTTTAGCATGAAATGACACATTTGCACATCTCTTTATCCTTATATGGTTAAATTGAAAGGCTTGAATTTATTTTTCTCTATAGCTTATAACATTGATAATTACATTTAGTAGGAGAGAATAACCGTATGTAAATTTATTTTTATCAATAGAGGGCCTATTTCATTAAATCCAAATCTACTATAATGGCAATCAATGCATGTGCTTATAATTAGTTACAATTGATCCAAACCATGCATGACCCACCATTAAATTGATGAAAATTTCAAAGTCCATAATTAGGCTACATGTGCATTAAAAAGTTATTGAGAAAAACTGTTGGGAATATGGATACAATAATGGAATTTTGGTAAATAATAATATACTCATATTTGCTTAGTTGATATAAGGGCAAAGTTGTCATTTTTATAAAAGTTCAACACAAATCCCATAGTCATTACCCATTTTCATTTGAAACAATAATTTTGGGGGCATGAAAGGTATTGAAATGAAAAGTTAGGGACCTATATGCAGATTCTAAAACCACCAAAGGCCTATTTACAAATCATAAAAACCTTAGCGGGATATATACAAAAAAAAAAAAAAAAAACTCTTAATTAAAATTGCAGAGAGGTACTGTAAAGGGGCCATTGGAAGGGGCTAAGAGTTTTATCAAATGAGGGGCATGAGGGGCATGGGTAATTCATTCAAGCGTGTTACTAATTAGATGATGAAACAATCATGTCATCTTTAATACTAATTAACTGCAACTCTGACTTCTCTATAACTAGTCATGACAAAGGAATGAACAACTGTGACTTAAACTGTAATTTCAGGCCAGAACTACAGGGCAAATATGTTGCATTTTATTCAAATACTGCAGTGCCCTAACTAATCCAATGTGTGGGGCAAACCTTTTAAAACCCCAAATTATTTACAACATCTAGCACTCTTTTCTGTGAAGCATTACCCAAAAGTTCGATCAAATCAGTCTGAGGACATGGTTATGGTTGGATTGATTACATGTTCAACAAACGATTAACTTCATAAAACTTTTCTCCATTAGGTCATGGAATTGAATTTAGAGGAATTCTAAGAAATGAGTTCCCAACCGTGGTTAAAAATGAAATAACAAAAGTGAACATCCATAAATGACCATTAAATATTCTCTCTATTATGGAAAATCCACCAAGGGAAAATGGAAACAACTACTCAGCAATCACTCTAGTAGATCAATTCCTAGGAGAGTGAGGTCTCATCTACCTAATATCCTTCAACCCTTACCTCTTTAAATAAACCTCTTTAAAAACCATTTCACTGCGAATTCAATACCAAAGAAAATTTTCACAATGGGAGAATATTTTACTTTCGTTGCCCTTTCCATGGAATTGTGTCTACATAAACATGTCCTAAAGACCTCTATGACCAAGAACAGCTCCTAACCCTCCTAATCCAAGTGGTAAGGAGCATCAGTTCTAACCTAACTATCTAGAGTTTGAATCATCGATATGCCACCTTTCTCGTGTCTGCGGGCTCTCTCATGGGACCGAGGCCCCTTAGTTGGGGTACCAAAAAGAAATTAAAAAAAAAAAAAGAGATCAAAAAAGGATCAAGAAGGAATAAAAAAAGGATCAAGAAGGACAGAGTTAGAGCCCTACTAGTGGAACCAAAATAGAAAGTTTACTTGAAATACAGCAATCAGAGATGGAATCCTGATTGTCAAATCGATCCTAAATGGAGTTCATTTTTCTATACTTAGGATTACTGGTTGGGTCCATCAGATATAAGGTGAATCAGGCCCCACATCCACAGTAGTTTTAAATTAGGGCCAAGACTGGCTACATGTAAAACTTTTTAATGGGCTTCAGTGAGCATAAGCACGAGTGGGCCTGAACCAGAAGGTACAATATAGGCACAAAATTTTGGAACCGCTGGAATCAGACTTGAGCCCATTACAGTTTTGGTGAAAACATTTGTGTAATAGGGTAACTGCACTCCTCTGTGGCAGTGAACCCATAAAAAAAAACCTCAAAAATTGATGCCTTTGTCCTTACATTCCCTTCATATTAAGGATGTCTCTAATCAATTCTTAGTGGTGTCCACCCACAAGTTTATTCTAATGAACTATAAAAGGTACCACATAAAACTGTCTAATGGGCCTACACTACACCAAAAATCGAAAATTGGAACGGAAAAGCGTTCCTAATCCTCTCGTTCCTAATTCGTTAAACCGTTCCAATTTCCGTTCCAATTTGGTACCAACCGTTCCTAATCCAAATTGGAACGGAAATTGGAACGGTTTAACGGATTAGGAACGGGAGGATTAGGAACGCTTTTCCGTTCCAATTTCCGATTTTTGGTGTAGTGCTAATGGGATAAGCTCATACCCAGTATATATATAGTGTACAGGCTGAGTCCAGATATCTGACTCGTGTCCTAATTGGGCTTAGTCCTTTATCATATGAACTTGGGCATGCCATGCACCTTATCAAGGGGACCCAAATGCAGGTTCTATCCATGCTGTAATTATACTTGTATTTGGCATCCACATAAGTCCAACCTAATCAGGTCTCATTGGCAAGCCTATCACTCCAAGCCCGTTTTGATGTTAAAAAAAAGTATGTATGAGAGATATCTCTCACCTTATATGAGAGATAGGAGTGGGGGCCCTCACATTTAAGTTGTTGGCATTGGATATGGATGTGAGAGCCCTCACCTTATCTCTCGTGGTAAAGTGAGAGCATCTTCCATAGGAGCATTTCCATAAATATATATATATATATATATTTATATTTAGAGCAGGCTCTTCCTAAGCTCGAGCTTAGGATAAAATTTCGTAAGCTCATGCTTGTGGGGCCCACCTTTGGTCCATCCAAATGGACCAAACACATGACTCTCTTAAATTACACATGTCTACTAACTTTTGGCCAGATCCAAATTTACTGGACTGTTGGATCAACCATGCATTGATCATGGACTGTTAACCATTAAAATTTTGAGCATATATGGAGATGATAGAAATCATGGTTGAGGCTGATTTTTTGCAAAGGGGAGGATACCAGGGAGTCCTGGAAATCCCCCCAATCTCCATCCCCATGTGAGTCCCCGGGTGAGCCCCACCACACAATTGAGTTTACCTTACTCCTATGTGTCGCACCAAACAACAAAGCATTAAGTAGCACAATAAACCAAAACAATTTTTCTCTCTATTAAAAATTTCCTTATTGCACGCACAAATGCACCCTTAGGGCCTTTTTTTTATACCAGAACAAGAATTCGTGTTTGAAGGGATTTCAAATTCTCCAAATGTTGTCCCCTTGAGGTGGAATTTCAACCCCTTACTCTTGGTGGAGCATTCGAAATATTAACAAGCATAGAGAGTGAAATTCTTGGAATCCCAAAATGTCATTTGACACCTTTTAAGTGGATGAAATTTGGAATTCTAAAAAAAATAAAAGTATGTCATTTCATATGCCGAGGGATAAGTCATCACATCATGTCCAAAAATCCCTAACATGTCAAACTATTGTCAAAAATTCTAAGAAAGAAATAGGCCCCAGGGGCTGACGTAAGTTGTAGCAACCTTGGGCGACAGAATTCAAATTCTCTTAGAATTGAATGGGACCTTGGATCGAGGGCGAACATACATTGGAATGATTTGCCGTGATTACCCTTGGTGGGAACTCAAATGCCTATAGAGTTGAATGGGACCTTGGAGCATGCACCACATGTCTAAACTTGTCACTCCATATATGTCTAAAGATAGCCCCCACATATGTAAAGCTTCGTTGGTAAAAAAAAAGAAATAAAAAAAAATATTGTGGCAATATAGTGCTCCCTCTTCTTCCACCTCTTCTTTTGAAACCTCTTCGCGCCGATTGTCAACCGAGCTCATCGTTGCCGGTTCTTATGTACCGTGTAGGCTACCGCATCTTTATCTGCAAAACGTATCTTAATCTCTAAATCCTAATCTCAAACCTTGAATTCTCAAATCCTAATCCAAACCCTAAGCCCTAAACCACCAAATCCGAGCATACAAATCCAAAGATAACTAGATCCATTCATGTTATCATGTCTTCTTACCCGCACTATGATTCAAAGATAGAATTCCACTCCCATTAGCCAAAGATTGGAGGCTTTGAGAAAGTGTAGGTGCCCTCAAATATTGTTGTATTCAGTCTTTTTTTACCCACCCACTCACGTTGAATTTACAGCGATCTCCATTGGGCATTGATTTTGACATAAATTTAGTGACACCATGTGATTTTGAGTATCTAAAATCAAGGTTAAAATAATTTTTTTATCCATCTAATGCTTTTTGGTACTTCTGATTAACATCATAACATCTTCATTGCCTAATATTCAATAACTGTCATGTATTTAGTTGAATTCCATGAGTTGGACATTTTCTAAAGAAAAAACGTTTAGGTGTTATTTGGTAATGTGAAAAAAGTCTAACAAAATCTTTTTTTTTTCAAATGTTAAGTATGGCAAAATTTCAGCCCCACCAAAACAAAAATCATGGGTCCGCCACTGTGAGGGCTAGACACAGGTTATAACGCCCTAGGCCAGGTGGAATCCAAAAACTTCCTAAAATTAGTAATGGGCCTTGGCCCATACCCACCACCACCCCACCCCTAAAACATTCTCTCTCTCTTGCTGAAAAAGAAACTCTCATGAAAACCTAGCCTATTTTGTTTTCCACCTTTGAGATTGCAAGAAATCCTCTTGGGGCGCCAATCTCTCAACTCTCAAAAGCTTCTCCTCATCAATTATGTTCGATGGTCTTTCAGGTAACTCGGTCTCCTTCTAATTTGAATATTCTTGATTCCTATATCTAATTTATATAATTTCCTTATCCTTTATCATGGTCACCACATATTTAGCTTTTTTTTTTTCTTCTTTTTTTTTGAAAATTCTTGAATTTACTATTGACTAAGTTAAACTGATATTAACAACAAAATAAGCAACTATAATTCATCCAAATTCATTAGAAAATCAAAACATATGCATATAATTAATTTTAACTATTAATCAAATTTATTAAAATGTTTTTACAGAATTTAAAGTAAATTAACTGCCTTTGTTACATCTTTGTTAGTATTTTTTTAATGTTTCACTTAATGCTTCTATTTAAGAAATATAAATGTTTTCTTATGGCACGCGTTGTGTGTGGGCCCTATTTCGCTAGTAGAATTTTATCCCTGGATGTTGTTTAGCTATTAAGGAAAATTAATAGAGATACAAACAACTTAGATTGGGGGCAGAGCCTTAGTAGATATAGAACTAGATCCATCTTTATCGGCATTGGATTTGATCCTTGATCGCTATAAAAGATGTGTAGTGAATTAGTATAATTGGATAAAAGAAATTCAAAATAAGTTAAGAATTTTACAAAAAAACCCTCTTAGATGGCGCATGCACGAAAAAGGACCCCACAATTTTGTGCACACTAAAAAGGTCCTCCTATTAGAATTTTTTTTTTTTTTTTAATTTGACTGAGTGACAAAACTGTCACTCAAATACAAATGGACGGCAATAAACTCACATATTCCTGATTTGCTTAAATAACGACTATTGAGAAATTGCCACCGGCGTACTGGTCAACATATTTAAATCGAAGCAAGCACTTCGTCCATTTCCTCCTGGCGTCGGTATTCCCATCAAAAGGGCTTCCAGCAATAGGAAATGAGTTTCATTAATACTCCGAGCATCCCATCTCTCTCAGATGAGCTTACCCAAACCCTAACACTAAAAGTTCAAGAAAGGAGAGAAAACATCAAAAATTAAAAATCATAGGTTTGGAAGAGATGAAGAGGATATGGGTGATTTGGGGTTTTGGGAAAGAGGAGTGTGTAGGTTAGAGGGGAAGAGAGAGAAAAAAGAGATGAAAAACCATATCTTGCTCCCCTCCACTGTAAAAAAAAGACACAATTGGTCCCATGGGACCACATCTATATAGTAATATTTAGGAGGTCCTTCTTGGTGTAGGAGCCATCTAAGAGGTTTTTTTTTTCCGTAAAATCTTCAAATAAGTTTCTCAATGCAAAATGAGGCTGTTAAATGGTATATGATCAAAGCTACATGGACTCTTAAATATGAATATATCTCAAGCTCCATACGCTCTTAAACTTATATATTTTTAATATGTGAATGTATTTGTACTAAATTCGGATTTTCAAATCAAAAGATGCAAGAGGTCTAATTCCAAATCCGAAGGTTTCGAATCTTATGGATGGATATCGACCCAATAACTTCGAATCTCTTGGATATAAAAATTGTTAGTTCGAGTACAACTACTTCAGCATTTTAGGAGAGCAGTTTACAGTAAAATGAAACAAAACAGTATTCTGTTTTAATATAAAATGAACTTACTGTTTGAAGGCAGGAAAACAATACTCTGTTGTTGCAGTTAGTATCAGAGATTCGCAGTTGATCAAGGCTAGTGCGAACACTATGTCCTTAAGACAAAATTCGCCCCCGCAATGGTGCTTACGAGCTTCAATGGCGTCTGTCTCCCATGATACAATGATCTGTTCCACAACAGTTGCAGCACTACAAACTGTGTGACTGTCGAACCAATTAGTGTATAGTAACTCTCTCTCTTGACTCTGAATGTGACTCAATGCAAGTGCAGCAGCAGCACCGAAATGGAATGATGAAAACAGCATGAAACGAGATGCATAAATAGCCTGCAATCAGGTCTCTTCATAGGGGCTGCATCGGTTCAGAACAATGACTATTCACTTGAACGGATGCTTCTTCTTTGGACACACACCCTTTCAGATGCGAATGAGCACACCTCTTGGCACACACCTCTTGGCTTGGACACACCCTATTTTGGAAAAAGGAAAATTTTATTAAATAAATTTCTCCAAAAAAAATTATAAATGGGTAGTGGGCCGAGCCAGACCCAACCCGCGCGTGAAGCCCAAGCCCAAGCCCAGGCCCGGCCCGGCCCGATTCGGTGGGGGGTGGGGCGGCGCGCGCGCGTGTGGTGGTGACCCTACCTTGATCTAGGTCCTCCCTCCCCCACAATAGTGAGGTGCCCATTGGGGCTTATCTTATACTACCAAGGTAAGTATATTTATACCCAAGGAAGGTTTTGCTCCCAAGCAATGTGGGATGCAAGCTTCCCACTTCCTTTTGTTTCCATGTTTAACATGTTCAAGTAGTGGTGTTAAGGAGGCAATTTCTCATTCATATCTTAATGGATTAGAGCAACCCAATACATGTCATTAAACTACTCATAGAGTAGATTACATTCCCATGTATTCCCACCTAAAAGGATAAGTAGGTCCCACGTTTATTTTGGCTCAAAGATGACCAAAATAATGGGTCATTCTAACCATTTTTCCAACAATCCCCCACATGAATGAAATTGACCGAAAGCAATGAAATGATATGCAGACACACATAGAGAGAGTAAATTTGAAATTTTCTGTATAGAGAGAGGTAGCTTGTGGCCTTGAACCTTCCCTTGTGTAGTACTATCGGATTTACTGGTTGAACAGTGAACATGATGTCTTGAACTGTTCAGCCTTTTACGTAAACTGAGACAATAGAGTTCACACAGAATCTTTTCGGACACAATTGGTTCTCATGATTGTATTCATTTTGGCCCTGAATAATACCTGGTTTCATTAGTGCTTTAGAGAATTTAGCCTTATTATTCTCATAGAATCGGCCCAGTTCACACTCACATAGGTGGTGTGAACTGGGCCGATTCTTATTAAGAGTATCCTGCTATACCCCATCTGATTAACCAAGATATAAGAATCATTAAAAGCTTTGCTTACCCTAATTACCGCTGCAGGTATCACTATTAATATCATAGGAATGAGTAGGAGATTTTGTCTCCATAGTGATATTGTTAAGTCACACACAATTCGATTGTCCCTTTGAACCCAGATCTTGGGATCTCCAGTCAACTAGGTTGGGTTGCCATTATGGTGACTTTTCATTCATATGCTTTAAGCCCATTCCCCTCGATGAACGATTTACTTGCTTTCTCGCTAATCCTTTGGTTAAAGGATCTGCAATGTTATCTATGGACTTTATGTACTCAATTGTCATAATGCCATTAGAGAGCAGTTGTCTCACGGAATTATGCCTTCGACGAATATGTCGAGACTTACCGTTATACATTGTACTCTGTGCCCTTCCAATTGCTGATTGACTATCGCAATGAATGCAGATAGGAGGCACAGGTTTTGACCACATTGGAATATCTTCGAGGAATTGACGAAGCCACTCAGCTTCTTCGCCAGCTTTATCCAATGCAATAAACTCAGATTCCATAATGGATCTAACAATGCATATTTGTTTAGAAGATTTCCATGATACCGCTGCACCACCAAGTGTAAATAGATATCCACTTGTGGACTTTGAATCTTTAATATCTGATATCCAGTTGGCATCACAATAGCCCTAAAGTACAGCTGGATATTTAGAGTAATGCAAACCATAGTTTTGGGTGTATTTTAAATATCTTAAAACCCGAACTAAGGCCTTCCAGTGGTCTGATCCTGGGTTACTTGTGTATCTACTCAATTTACTAACAGCATATGCAATGTCAGGACGAATGCAATTCATCACATACATTAGGCTGTCAATTATTTGTGCATATTCTCGTTGTGATATGCCTTTTCCATTATTCTTGGATAAATGAATACTAATATCTATAGGTGTTCTTGCTGGATTGCTATTATCTTGATTATATTTTTTGAGTATATTCTCAATATAGTGTGATTGAGATAATATCAATCCATCTGATGTTTTAGAGATTTTTATTCCGAATATGACATCTGCAACACCTAAATCTTTCATGTCAAACTTATTGTTTAACATTCTCTTGGTAGATTGAATGATATCAGCATTACTACCCATAATGAGCAAATCATCAACATATAAACAAATAATGACATAGCCATTGTTAGTGTTCTTAACATATACACATTTGTCACATTCATTGATTTTAAACCCATTTGACATCATCAAACTGTCAAATTTCTCATGCCACTGCTTTGGTGCTTGTTTTAATCCATATAGAGATTTGACAAGCCGACAAACTTTCTTAGTTTGACCTAGAACATTAAACCCTTCTGGTTGTTCCATATATATCTCCTCGTCTAATTCACCATTGAGAAAAGCTGTCTTTACATCCATTTGATGTATCTCGAGATTGTATATAGCAGCAATTGCTATTAACATTCGAATGGATGTTATTCTCGTTACTGGTGAATAGGTATCGAAATAGTCCAAGCCTTCTTTTTGTCTGTACCCTTTAACAACAAGCCGGCCTTGTACTTATCGATTGAGCCATCTGCTTTCATCTTTCTCTTGAATATCCACTTGCATCCAAGAGTTTTGCAACTTTGTGGGAGATCTACAAGTTCCCATGTATGGTTTTGCAAAATGGATTCAATTTCACTGTTTATGGCCTCTTTCTAATATGGTGCCTCGGGACTGGACACTGCTTCTTTAAAGCTTTGAGGCGCATCTTCCAACAGAAATGTTAGAAAATCTGAACCAAACGTTTTTGATGTTCTAGCCCTCTTACTCCGTTTAGGCTCATCAATTTCTTGTTGGTTTTGATTACTGCTACTAGCAGTGTCATGAGTTCTTTTAGGAGAACTCGTTCCCTGTGATGGTTTGTAAGGAAATACATGTTCAAAGAACGATGCATTCCTTGACTCAATAATAGTGTTAGGATGCATATCGGGAATTTCAGACTTATGAATTAGAAATCGATACGCACTGCTATTATGAGCATACCCAATGAATACACAATCTATTGTTTTTGGTCCTATTTTTACCTTTTTAGGTGTAGGAACCGCCACTTTAGCCAAACACCCACACACTTTCAAGTATTTGTAAGTAGGCATTCTGTCTTTCCACAATTCATAGGGGGATTTATTGGTTTTCTTTTGAGGTATTCGGTTGAGAATATAATTTGCAGAGATGATAGCATCCCCCCACAAATTCTGAGGTAATCCAGAACTGATTAACATATCATTCATCATTTCTTTTAAAGTTCTGTTTTTCCTTTCAGCAACACCATTTTGCTGAGGTGAATAAGGAGCAGTAGTTTGGTGTATAATACCATGTTGTGAACAGAATTCACCAAAAGGTGATTCGTATTCACCTCCTCTATCGCTTCTTATCACCTTAATTTTCCCATCAAGTTGATTCTCAACCTCATTCTTGTAATGTTTGAACATTTCCAAGGCCTCATCTTTACTTCTCAGTAAGTAAACATAACAGTATCTTGTGCAGCTATCAATGAATGTAAGAAAATATTTCTTACCACCTTTAATTTGAACAAACTTCAGGTCACAAATATCAGAATTAATTAATTGAAGAGGTTCAGAAGTTCTTTCAATAGATTGAAAAGAAGTTCTAGTGAGTTTAGTTTCTACACATGTTTCACATTTGATATTTGAATCAAAACTACATTTAGGCAAGCATTCCATGTTAACTAATCTACGTAATGCATCATAATTAACATGGCCTAATCTACCATGCCACACATTAGAAGACTCAAGCATATAAGCAGAAGAGTTTTTCTTATTACGTACAATTGTCATTACATTCATTTTGAAGAGCCCATCGCTCATATACCCTTTTCCCACGTACATCCCAGATTTAATGAGTACAAACCTATTCGACTCAAATACAAGTTTGAAACCCTTCTTACTCAGTAGTGAGCCTGATACCAGATTCTTACAAATATCATGTTCATGCAGCACATTGTTGAGGGTGAGTTCTCTTCCAGAAGTCATCTTCAATACCACCTGTCCTTGGCCTTCAACCTTAGAGGTGGCAGAGTTGCCCATGAAGAGTTGTTCTCCGGTTGATGCTTGATAAGTGGAGAACATCTCTTTAATAGAGCAAACATGTCGAGTGGCCCCTGTGTCCACCCACCATTCTCTGGTGTTACCAACCAGATTGACTTCTGAGACCACAACAGAAAGATTGATGTCTGAAACATCAGTGGAGAGAGTGTCCAATTCTGTCATGTTGGCCTGCGTGAGTTTCTTACTTGTATTGCCTTGGTCCTTGCGCTTACGACAGTCCTTAGCACGGTGGCCTGGTTTGTCGCACACATAGCATTTCCCTTTGAACTTCTTGTTGTCATTGGGACCTTGTTTTGGACCGTTGGGATTGTTCTTCCTCTTCTTGGGATTCTGCCCATGTTCCACCACATTTGCCTTCGCATCAGTGAAGGTTTTTCCTGCTTTCTTTTCAGAAGCACGATTGTCTTCCTCTATCCTCAATCTTACTATCAGGTCTTCAAGTTTCATCTCCTTTCGTTTATGCTTGAGGTAGTTCTTAAAATCCTTCCAAAGTGGTGGCAATTTTTCAATGATTACTGCCACTTGGAAAGACTCACTAAGAGACATTCCTTCTGCATGTATTTCATGGAGGATTACTTAAAGTTCCTGAACTTGATTGATAACCGCTTTGGAATCGTTCATCTTGTAGTCAAGAAATCTGCCAACAACGAATTTCTTCATTCCGGCATCTTCAGTCTTGTACTTTTTATCAAGTGAATCCCATAATTCCTTAGTAGTCTTCAATGAACAGTACACATTATATAATGTGTTGTCTAGTCCATTGAGAATGTAATTTCGACAGAGGAAGTCAGCATGCTTCTAGGCTTCTACAGCAGCAACTACTTGCTTGTTTGTTTTGCCTTCTTTCAAAGCAGGAGCTTCTTCATGGAGGAACCTAGCCAAGTTCAGGGTGGTGAGATAGAACAACATCTTTTGTTGCCATCTCTTGAACTCAGTCCAATTGAACTTTTCAGGTTTCTCCCCATGGTTCACCATAACAGGGGTAGGGGTAGTGACTGGAGTATTCTTCTCAATACCCATGTCTGTTTTAACAAAACAGAAATCACTTAAACAGAGTATACTATAGAATTTAAACAACTAATAGTACTGTAAATAGTAACTCAAACTATATAGTAACCTGTAACTGGTTACTGAAGACTGAGGCAAACATAATACAATTTACAGAACAACCTGAAGTTCTGTAACTAAGTGTATATGAAGAATGAAACTCAGTTTTACACTACTAGTTTCAGAAACAGAAGAAGAAGAAACCAGCAGAAAACTGACATAAACCGAAACCAGAAATACTGAAGTAAACAGAGAACAGAATGTACTCAGAACTTTAAAAGAAATTTTTTTCTTAAGATTGTTAGTTCGAGTACAACTACTTCAGCATTTTAGGAGAGCAGTTTACAGTAAAATGAAACAAAACAGTATTCTGTTTTAATGTAAAATGAACTTACTGTTTGAAGGCAGGAAAACAGTACTTTGTTGTTGCAGTTAGTAGATCAGAGATTCGCAGTTGATCAAGGCTAGTGCGAACACTATGTCCTTAAGACAAAATTCACCCCCGCAATGGTGCTTACGAGCTTCAATGGCGTCTGTCTCCCAAGATACAATGATCTGTTCCACAACAGTTGCAGCACTACAAACTGTGTAACTGTCGAACCAATTAGTGTATAGTAACTCTCTCTCTTGACTCTGAATGTGACTCAATGCAAGTGCAGCAGCAGCAGCGAAATGGAATGATGAAAACAGCATGAAACGAGATGCATAAATAGCCTGCCCGGTTCGGTGCGGGGGGGGCGGCGCGCGCGCGCGTGTGGTGGTGACCCTACCTTGATCGAGGTCCTCCCTCCCCCACAAAAGTGGGGTGCCCCTTGGGGCTTATCTTATACTACCAAGGTAAGTATATTTATACCCAAGGAAGGTTTTGCTCCCAAGCAATGTGGGATGCAAGCTTACCACTTCCTTTTGTTTCCATGTTTAACATGTTCAAGTAATGGTGTTAAGGAGGCAATTTCTCATTCATATCTTAATGGATTAGAGCAACCCAATACATGTCATTAAACTACTCATAGAGTAGATTACATTCCCATGTATTCCCACCTAAAAGGATAAGTGGGTCCCACGTTTATTTTGGCTCAAAGATGACAAAAATAATGGGTCATTCTAACCATTTTTCCAACAAAAATTGGCATGCTACTCGCTTCATTTGAAATTAGAGACTTCCAAATCGACGAGAAGGTAGCATGCATGGCTGCATGAGTTCATTAATCTTTTATAAAGCTAATATATGTGTGTGCACCCATGCGTGTGTGGATTTTCAAATGAGCTAGTGCCCAAATAACTTAAATGCTCATGACCCACCTAAAAAGACCTCCTATGTGCAATTTGAATGGACGACACACGCATTACCACCCTCTCTAAATGTCACTAATCCCTTTTCTTTTTACACCTATATGAATGGAATTGATTGTTTGATTGAAATAAAATAAAGGAAAACAACAATGCATTCTATACTATTAAACTTGAGGGCCACATGTCAAGGGAGTAGGATTATTTGATGGACATGAAATTTTGCACACACAAGTAGATCATATCTACATCGTTCAACCCCTAAATCCATAACCCTCAAATGTAAAGGTTTTAGAAGGCATCATTTTCTCCGAATTTCAATCCAATGTTCACTAATATTCATGTGAGTGTCTAAACCAAAAAAATAAATAAAATTCATATGGTATGGATGGGTGCCAAAACTACCCCTATGAGTAGGGTTGCAAACGGGATGGTTCCGGATCGGAACCATAGTGGATCCGGACCTGTTTCTAAATAACGGTTCCGGTTTTAGTTCCGGATCTGATTTTGACTCGGAACTTGTTTTGTTTGTTGCAAACTCAGTGACGATAGGAAAATCTGGAACCGGGTCCACCTAGATGACTGGAATTTAGTTTCAAAATCGATTATAATTTCTCTTTATTCTTCATTTTTCTTCAAATAAGCATATCATTCAATTAATAATAGTGCATCAAGTTTATTACCTCAAGTATTATATATAAGAATGTAAAAAAAATTTTAATTTTGAGGTACAATTTACAATATTAAAGGCTCATATGCCGGTTTCCGGGTCCACGGAAAGACCAGGAACCGAACCTGTTTTTCAATCGGAACCTAAATTTGATTCCAGACCCAACCCATTTATGAATCGTAACCAATAGATTTCGGACCCAATTTTTTGTGGGTCGGAACTTCCGGGTAATCGAATACCCGTTTACAACCCTAAGAACTAAATGAAATTTTGTAGATACTAGCAAGGGAAAGACTTCATATGTCCGGGTAATCGGATACCCGTTTGCAACTCTAAGAACTAGATGAAATTTTGTAGATACCAGCAAGGGAAAGGCTTCATATGTAAATTTCTCAACTGCATTTACCCCCAGTCTTCGCTGTCTCTCACCGCTCGAACTCCTCTCTCTCTCTCTCTCTCTCTCTCTCTCCAGGTGACTCCTCTCTCTCTCTCTGCTCCTTCTTTATCCATGTCAAAGAAGCAAAACCCTGTTCAAATACTACAATTTTGAGCTTTCTCTGCATTTCTTTTTTGCATGTTTCTGGGTAGAATCTTATGTTCTTTTGTTCAATATCTATGGTTTTAGCCTGCTTCTCTTTCCCCCTGTATACTTCGCTGGAAATTCTGTGATATACTGATATAGTAAGGGTTTCAATTGCTATCATTGAAACTTATGAGGGATGTGATAATAGTTAGTGATTGAATATCATATGATGGTTTTTTTTTTTTTTTTTTAAATGAAGTTAGGGTTAAGATCAAAAATTTCATAAAATGTTTGGGTTTCTGGGCTAGTTGCAGGCTAGTTATTATAGACCACTCATTGGAACTGTTTAAGCTGGCTATGCTTTAACTACATTGTAATTGAGGCTGTTTTGAACCTGGTTTTGGGGGTTTTTTAGTTTGGGAATAACCTTGGGACTGTTGGGTGCCTGGTTATATTGGGGCTTATTTTATACTTGATTTGGGTTTGGAGTGGGTTTTCAATTCATGGTAGGTTGTCTGGAATTGCAAACTTGGAAGTCTGTCTTACTTCCAAGTTTGGTAGCACTTTGGCCTAATTTACTGAAGTTTGTAGATGGACTCAAAAGCTTGACAAAGTTGTCATTAAAAGACCATCTTCTGCTCATTTCATGCGCAGTTGATGATACTTGTTACGGTAACTCTGATGTATGGGAAAGAAGAACTAAAAAAAACGCTGTGTTTGGAAAACCCATTTTCTATTTTGTACAATGGGGTTCTACTGTTATGGAACCAAATGCTTCCACACACCCCTAACCCCAAGAATGGCACAGAGTCCAATTTGAGGTTAATCTGGCTGTTATTAACCATTGGATTGAATCATAGCAAAAATTTCAAATTATAAACTCTGAAACTTTGAGGCCCTAAAGTGAAGGGTTCAGGATGTTATGATGCTTTGGCCAATCCTTGATCCATGCCACACCCTTCTCATTCCCCAATTTTTGTAATTGATATGCATTTGGGTGGGTCTCTTATGAAGAGGAGGGGTGTGCTTTTGAAAAGTAAACCCTGGTTTTTTCTAACATTCTACTGGTGTATTGTATCAACTGCTTAATTCTGTACTTTTGCCCACAGAGGTCTAACTGTTCAGTTTCTTGATGACATTGTTAATTGGAGAACCAACATGGGAAAAGATCAGAAAACCTATTTACCATTTGAAAAGAAAGAAATTAAAAGGATTAGAGGTCCTGCATAAAATTGTTGAATGGTTCTGTCATTCCAATTTTAAGTGTTAGAGTTGACTCATTGTATGTGGAAACGGCTGTAGCATTTATGCCTTTTGGGTATATTTTTGTGTTTCCATACAATAAATAAAATTATTTTAATTGTCAGCATTCTCTTCTTGTTTAAAACCCATATCTTCTCAATTGCTAAAGTTTGAATGATGATCTTTTGGTTGCAACTGGAAATTGATTAATCAAAAGTAATTGCTAACGTTTACAGGTTGGATTGAAGGGCATGAACCCTTCACATACATTGGTTAAACATGATATGAATTCCCAATTCTTCTTGGATAGCGCAAACAATTGCATGTTGGCTTCCTCGCCTATTATCAGGAGGCAACAGTTCTTAATAAGGTCTCTGTGCAGATATCAGAATCGTAATCACATGGCCGAAACAAAACCAGAAGATGCAATTGCGGCTGATGCAGAGCAATTTATAAGGAGAATTACTCCCAGCCTCGACCCAAATCGACATAAAGGCCAGGCGGGTAATTGTTCATTTTAATTACAGTATTGGTATGGTTTATAGATTAATATATTACCGATGATGATAAGGAAAGGAATGTTTAGAAAGTAGCAAAATCTTTGACATTTGACAAATTTCTTTCTCTTTCTTCGCCTAGTTTCCACCTGTTAGTTGTCTTCCATTTTTATATATTGTGGTTCTAATGGCTTCTAAACTTATCATAGGTCTACAAAGTATTCTTCCAGTGTTACTCTGGAGATACTATTATAACTTTTGGTGATACCATGCATTGTAATTTTTTATTTTTAAAATTTTCTGTGTTGGTTTGAATTTTCCGTCTGCCATAGCTGTCTTTTATCTTTTTTATCTGTTAATAAATTATTGTTATTACTTAAATGTGGTTCTTATTGTCGTAATTTGGAAAAAGTTGCATACTAATTGGTGTGCTGTTATAATTTGATGGAAATGAGATTTTACGGAAACCATTTTCGTACAGTGGTGCTTTCAGCTAACTTTAATTTATTATTGTGATTAAAATATCCTTAGGGCATGGTGCATGCTAATTGGTTTACTTTTACTCATAAATAAACAAATAAGCAAACATGCGAAACTAAAACTAAATGGTTACTACTTTGATGGACCACACAGGCCTTTTTTGCAGAAATGTAGAATTTAATATCGAACTATCTGATAGTTAGATCATACAAAAAGATTTGCTACATGGAACCTGTTGACTGGATATGTGAGAGGGAGGGATTCATTTTCAGGAATGGCCGCAAGATCATTCTAGCTTACGAACAGCCCAGCCTGTGGGGCCTACCTAGAACCGTGACAGTCATGGGGTTTAGTTGTTTGAAAGGACTCCTGTGGCTGTGTGCAACAACAAAAAAAAAAAAAGGGAAATTTTCATATCAAGATAAGTATTGTTTTGTAGGGCTTCAAAGTTGTCCAAATCCTAGTGCTTAGATAAAGTAGTGGTGCCAACTCTTCCTGGGTTCTTTTTTTTTTGTTTTTTGTGGGGTGGGTTTGGTGGTCCCCCCAGGATGCACCACTCTACATTCTAATAAGGTGATTTTCATGGAGGACTGCCTCTTAGTAACTAAAGGTTGTGTTTGGCTCCCTGTGTTTTTGGTAGTAGGGGAACCTTCTCTCCATTTATATTTGTATTAGTGGTTTCACAGTTCAATTTAGAAGAAATGGGTCCACTAAGTAGAACAGATAGAACTAGAAATGTGTACATCTAATTAGGAAAGAGTACATAAGAGGAAGTTTTGGAGTGGCCCAAAAAAAAAAAGGAAAAAGAAATTCATCATATTGTTTGAGATAGTTTGGGCAAGGGCTGGTACATCAGATCAAAGAACAAAAACGAGCCTTTTCTTTAAGAAATAGACTATTACAAGTACGAGGAGAAAGGAGAAGGGAGATTGATGAAGACTTGGAGGTGAAAAGTAACACACTAGATTGTGGGGTGATAAATAGTTTAACCTAAATAGGGATGTGTGGAGAAGCATAACATGTAAAGCCAAGGGGTCGTTTAAAATTTGCATATTTGAATGTTACATATGTAAAATTTACACGCAAAACACATTACCATTTTTGTTTGGGAGCACCGTTTACTTGAAAGGTTTGTGTTACATATAAAAAAAATTTCATTATCTCAACATTTATGAATCTTTTAAAGCGTGAAACTAAACATTTTGGAGTTTAATTTATCAATAAATAATATGAATGGTTCGGATTTAAATTTTAGGGCCCACAAGAGTTGCAAAAAATAAATGACAATGCTGGGTTTTGGTAGAGGTGTCAACACATGGTAGAACCTGACTCGTCAACCCGACCCTAACCTGACCTGTATATGACCTGCATAACCCGACCTGCATAACATATAGCCAGGTCACGGGTCAGGTTCTTGTGACACGCAAAAAAGGGGCTGGGTTAGGGCTTACCCTCCTAACCTGTATGACCCATGTATAGTCTTTTATATTTATATTTATTTTCATAAGGAATGATTAGAGATAGTATAGGATATGAATTTTCTATTTTTTTTTTTTCGAGAATCCATGGTTTGGATAGTGAGATAAAGCTTAGGATCTCATGTAGATGTGACTTTTCCCTTCCTACTTATTCCTTTCGAGCTTCTGCGAATCCTTGAGATGAAGAAACACCGAAGGAGGAGAGCAAAGAGTTTTCTATAGTGCACAGAACATGAGATCAAGTTGACACGCATTGGCCCTTTGCTAACCTTGCCGTCAAACCATGCTACATATACAAAGCTACAACTCATTCTCAGTCTTAGGCTTTGAAGTTGGTAAATCCGAAGTTAAAGGGTGGTAATGCCATGGTGGGGACCAAGTTTTGAAATCCAACCATTCAAAGTAAACTTTTTTCAGGTATATTGGACAACCCAAAATTTTATCTCCATTGGAGATAGTCCCCACCATTGGTTTAATTGTTTGATGAAAAACATAATAATGAATATTCATATAAGATTTGTATTTTTTAATTAGAAAATCAATCTGACGGTGGAAATAACCAAGATTGAGGTGAAATTTGGGGATATTCCATAAATAGTAAGGATTTTTGTCTTAATAATTGTGATTTTAATTGGTGGGGTTTATCATGGTGTTCCACTCCTTTTGCATCATGATATATAAAAGTCAAAGCCACACACACACACAAAAAAAAAAAAAAAAACCCCAAACTCCACCCTTTCTCCCGCGGCAAGCATGCATGGTATTAGTAGCACATCAATTACATGGAAAGTTTCCCACTACCTCTTCAGTTCCACACTATTGGTGCGGGTTTGTCTTTTTTCAATAATGTTATTATTTTCTTATAAGTTATAATAACTTATTATTTTTATTATTCAATTCTATATATTATATAGTCATTTGGGTTTAGTTTTATTGTATAATGATTTTCATAAAAAATTAATGACTGTATAGGAATCATATATGTATATATATATATTGATTATTTCAAAAGCTTGACCACCCGTGCTTAAAGTACAACGCGTAAGTATGAAAAAAATAATAGCAACAATATTATGGGGGTCAATATTTTAAAAATATAGTTACTTTTATAAATACCTCGTAGACAAAGTCTAACTACTAGTCAATGTTCCAAAGTAGTTTTGATACCCTATGGGTCTAGGGTCCCTTCCTCATCTAACAAGCTTAACATTTTTTGGATAAATTTTTGTATGAAAGAGTTATGCGGTGTAGTGGTTAGGTTGGCCCTTTGAAAAGCAAAGTGTCATGAGTTTGAGCCTTAGCACATATAATGATTACTTTTTACAACGGATGGATTAATAAACCGAGTTACACGGGTTAGGTTGAGTCAACCCAACCCGACCCACATCTAATGCGGGTTAGCCCGATCCAAGACTTAATGGGTGCGGTTTGTAGGTTTGCAACCCGTTTCAAAAATGGGTCGGTCACGGGTTGGAGGTCCAAAAAGTGTGCTCCACCTTTGACCCGACCCGGCCGGTTTGTCGGCACTATTGGAACCAGGGCTTGTCAAACACGTCGCTTGTACTGGCACACTTCTAGTCAGAGAGGTATGAAACTTTCACACTTATTCAAATGTGTAATTTTTCATATGAAAATGGCCTCATTTACTCACTATTTTCACACCTCAATTATGCACGTGCGTAGATGGTTGCAAACTAATGTGAATCTGCTTAAGTGTTATGCATGTGCATCATTTTCATAGGTAAATGGGTACAAACAAATGATCCCTAACCCCAAAATCATTGGGATGTCTTCGATGATGATGAAGAACTGGGAAGGGAGGATAGAAGGGAAAGATTTTGACACTGCAATGATAAATGGTTGTTTTTCGAAATTGAAAAGGTTTTATGGAGGGCGTTAAGAAGCATAAGAAGCTATGATATGATACCTGGATACTTGTCATATGCCTCTAGCATACCTGTGTTGGACCATTATGATACTCATATTGGTACCGGGATACTGCACTGTTGCTTCTATTTCCTATTATAATGAGTTCTTTATTTCATATTGTTCTATTAGTTTTCTTTTTTCAGTGTAAAAAAAATGTTAGAAAGGTATGTAAATCATGCTGGTTTATTGATATATAAATGTTTTAAGTAAGAAAATCTAAAAATTTGCACAAGCATTTGAATTTAAAATACTACTTTTCATGTTATGAACAAGAGAGCCGTATCTGTATCATGTCCTAGATTTCCAGAAGTGCAGAGTCATATCCGTATCTGCTTCTGAGCTTCATATTAAGAAGATGAGAAGATGGGTTGCTTTGGTAAAGGAGGATATTCAAGAGTGGAATT
Source organism: Cinnamomum chago (assembly GCA_038049695.1). Classification (NCBI taxonomy): domain Eukaryota; kingdom Viridiplantae; phylum Streptophyta; class Magnoliopsida; order Laurales; family Lauraceae; genus Cinnamomum; species Cinnamomum chago. The sequence continues at coordinate 17,712,449 of CP142462.1, read as the reverse complement.
GTGAGTGGCAGATTTTGTGGGGCTGTTTTCAATGACTATGGATCCTTGGAGGTGATGTTTTCTCTTCAAGTTGGGTTCAAGGATTCTAATGAGGCAATTGTTGGTGATGTCACAATTATTACAAATCTTTATGTTTGTTGTGGGTTGTTTGGTTGCAGAGAGAAATTCAGCCAGTATGGTAGTTAGGTATTGAAAATGGAAGATGTCCAAGGTGAAATTGCATTTTGAATGGGATTTAGGAGTGTTGCATGTCGATGGAGGTGGGTGTCTGTCAAATACTAATGGGTGAAGGGATGGAGATTTATTGTATATAGGATCTCTATTTATAACTTTTCTCTTTTACTTTCTTTAGCTCGTTCTCTCTTTCCTTGGCTTGGCACAGTCTCTTATACCCAGTTGAACTTTATTTTTTTTATTTCTTGGTTTCCATCTATGATACCCGGATACTTGTACAAGCCCAATGTATCCATATTAGACCGATACGACACTTGGATCAGTACTCGATACTGCACCAATACTTCTAGAGAACACGTTTAACATATCCTACTTATAAAGTCCTTTAGTTTTTTTTTTTTGAATGGAAAAAGTCCTTTATTTTATATAGTTATTTTAATATTTTTACTTCTCACCACAGGAAAATGCTAGAAAGGGACGGAAACAATGATAATTTCATTGATTCAAGAGTGATCCAAAGAAAAAATTAGGACACCCGTGTCTGTATTGGTATCTGTATCCTAGATTTTCGAAGGTGAGGAGTCGTATCTCCAATCCCCGTATCAGTGTCCATATCCATATCCGTATCTGGGCATCATAGGTTTTCATTCACTGAATCTCGGAAATTTTTTTCCTACCTTTCCCACCCCTCGAAAAATGGAAATACTATTCCATGGAATCGCAGAAATTGCACGGGTTTTGATGCTTTTCCTCATTGAAAAGCATTCACGAACAGTGAAAAAACCTTTTTTTGCAGACTTGAGCCCACTTTTCTGCAATGGTTACAAAATGTCCCCTTATTGTTACTTGGGAAGGAAAAAAAAAAAAAACTATGTATAGAGAGTTTCTTATGGGTGCAGATATGACAGTGCAGTGTAGTTTTAGATTGTATCCTCCGACACTGTATTGTAGTTTTTAAATCTTGTACCCTCTTTCTAAGTTTATGGTTTCTCCCCAATTTGGGTTATTAACATGGACTAACTTCTAAAAAGAATAGAAAATTATAGGAAGGAAGAGAGCATATGGCATGTGGATCTCAAATAACTTATCATGGTGCGATTGACATGTTCACCTACTCTAACTTATCGCTAATGAATTAGACCTCTTTCATTCTGTAAAATTGTGTAAGGCTTTAGCATGTTTTTTTGATGCTTTGAGCATCGAACAACTGACATTGTTAGCCTATTTTCTTTCTTTCTTTTCTTTAGAATAATTATGGTTCAACTTATGCTCTTATTTGTGTCATGCTTGTTAGGAAAAAAAGTACGTTAATTTCTTTAATAAATGGATGCTTTCACTTCCCATAGATTTTAGTTTCTTTTATAAATCTTTCACTTGCCATAGTTGTTTAAATAAGTTGACATTTTTATTTCATGGATTCATTTGTTGTTAAAATCTGCAGGGAAGATTGCTGTTATTGGTGGATGCCGTGAATACACGGGTGCTCCATATTTTGCAGCTATATCAGCCCTAAAAATTGTCAGTATTCAGGGTCCTGTGTTTCTTGTGTTTCATGCTCATGTTTGTCGTCCAGATTTTTATCTTTTGGCAGGTTGTACATGTAACAGAAGTGTCTATCAAAGATTTAAAATTTTTATTGGCCATATTTTTAACCTTGTCAATTTCTTGGAACATTTGGGGAGATTTTTATGCTTCAGGTTTTTCTCAAAATATTACTATATTAGTGGTAAATCACACCAAAACTAAATAATTAAAAAAAAAATTGTCTAAGTATACCAGAAGTTAAAAAATATGTATCTATTGGTTATATCTCACGAAGTTTACTCTAAAATATCTCGATATTCCCATTTCTGCCGATATTGTTGTATGTTTTTTGGTTCACTATTTTTCCCAAAGTATCGTGATATTTAAGATATTGGCTGTGTTTGTACTCTTTTCTGGCTATAGCTGTTTACTGTGCTTTATTGTATTTGTGTCACATAGGGTGCAGATCTATCAAATATTTTTCCCAAAAGTTTACTCTAAAATATCTCGATATTCCCGTTTCTGCCAATATTGTTGTATGTTTTTTGGTTCACTATTTTTCCCAAAAGTTTCGTGATATTTAAGATATTGGCTGTGTTTGTTACTCTTATTAATGGCTATAGCTGTTTACTGTGCTTTATTGTATTTGTGTCACATAGGGTGCAGATCTATCACATGTTTTCTGCACAAAAGATGCAGGAACAGTTATAAAGAGCTATAGCCCTGAGTTAATTGTGCATCCTGTTCTAGAAGAATCATACAGTGTGAGGTGAACTTCTGTAACTAAATTCTTTTGCGTATCCTACTTAATTTTCTAGAAGGTTCTGATGCATCCAAGAGTTTATTCAGGGATGATGAAAAGGTTTCAGTTTTTAGAACAGTCCTTGCAGAAGTCGCTAAATGGATGGAAAGATTTGATTGCATTGTTGTTGGGCCAGGCCTTGGAAGGGATCCATTTCTTCTGGTTGGTTCTGTGGCTTGAATGTTTTTTAGCCATTCCAACTTCAGAGTTTTATTTATTTATTATTATTATAGATATTTACAGGACCCCCTGTAGTTTTTGTGGCTTCTATAAATTACTTTTCAGCTTTACACTGTCAACTTGCAAGGGTTTACATTTCTTTCTTTCTCTCTACAGGACTGTGTCACAGAAATCATGAAGCTTGCCAGAGAATCAAGTGTTCCACTTGTCATTGATGGGGTATGTACTTAACTTTGTTTCCAACCTGACTATATAATCTTGCATTTTGCTTAATAATGTGACACCTGAATCATTGAATGATGTCACATCACAGGATGGCCTCTTTCTTGTCACCAACAATCTTGATCTAGTTAGAGGGTATCCACTAGCTGTTCTTACTCCAAACGTAAATGAGTATAAGCGCCTAATTCAAAAAGTACTGGATTGTGAGGTGAATGACCAAGAAGCTGTTCAGCAATTACTTTCACTTGCAAGGCGGTAGTTGTTCACCTATTTCTATTACGTTTTACTTTTACTGGTGCTGTACTGCTGTTAATAACCCTGTAAAGCTGACAAGAAGTTGTTTTCTGGTTGAATAGGATTGATGGTCCCACAATTTTATGGAAAGGGAAAGGAGATCTTATCAGTGATGGTGATACATGTCAGGACCAGATGAATCCCTATTTTGAAGAATGAATTTTGACATTTTTTTTTTCTTTTGAAGGATCTATAATTTAATCAATCATTTTTTACTTTTTTCCTTAAAAAAAGTAACAATGTAAAATTCTTCATTGAAAAAAGTGAATGCTGTACATCATAAGAGTTGGGATACTGTACAAGTACATCAAAAGAGAGACTAGCAGCAAGACTCTTGAAAAACAAAATGGTGACTCAATCCTATACAAGGCATGTTGGTATTTACTAGAAAATTCTGATTCTCTGTGCGTGGAATCTCAACCCTTAAAAAGGAATGTGACGGGATTATGGGATTGTAGAAAGGAATGAGAATGCTTGCTTCCCCAGTTAAGGAAGAAAAGTGGGATGTGTTTTTTTTTTTTTTTTTCTTTTTTTTTTGAACTTTAACAGAAACTTAAAAGAGGGCAGTGTTTGGACTAAATCCTGTGTGGGTTTTGTGAGGAGGCCATTTATCTGTGATTTCTGCTGGATATTCTGAGTGAATTTGGGTGTTTATTTAGTGATTATTCTTGTTGGAGTTGGGATAACTTGGGTTGAATCACAACTGCAAGATATTGGGTGAGTCATATTATTGTTACCAATGAAAAAGATACTTGGGTTGAATTGAACATCTAAACAAATGTCATCAATGCTTGCTCAGTTAAGTTATGTAACAAGGAAACTTCATTCTCTTATTATTATTTTAATGTTGGTCCCATCCAACACTGGCACTTCTATTGATGAATATAAATCTTCTACTCTTTGCTCAGCAGTATCAATATGCTATTAATGTAGTTGTACTGTAAGTTCTTTAGATTCTTTTTCTTCTGCCGTTTCTAACTGTTCATGTAATTTTGTAAAGATTATTTTTCTTCTGTTGTTTCTTACTGTTCTCCGTGTTATGTAGTTGTATTGGTGAACAACGATGGTTCTCCTCGGCGTTGTGGTGGCCAGGGTGATATCCTTTCAGGAAGGTTTGTTTCTATTTTTATCATTCTTACAAATCCTACCTCATCATGGTCTTTAGCAAATCCAGTTGCTTGATAGTTGATGGACCCTACCATGCATCAGAGATGACTGCAGAACCCATCCATATTGCAAGGATACGATGGTCATGAGAAAAGGCTAAATGATGGATGACCAATTTCATTTGAAACTAGAGATTCTTATAAAATCCTCAAACCACATGGGACCTTCATCTGAGTGAATGTCTCATCCACAGTAGTGTGTCTACCTCATGATCCAGATCAGTGAACCATGGCCCCTCGTTGTAGAGAGTTGGTGTGGAAGGATTCTGACATGTCCAATAATGCATTGTGACCTAGGATGCTCAGATACGACATGCATACAACAATAATATACCATGGACACAGATTTACACATAAAAAGTGAAGTATTGGATACGATACGACACGATACGTTGCCCATTTTGAAGTATCCGTGCATCATAGATTGTAGTTTGTGACTGATGATTTGTTTGTAGAATAAGGAAATGGGAGGCATGTTTGGGGTTGGGACACGCTTTGATATAAGCTATTTGTCTTGGTCTGGGACACAATTTGATATAAGCTGTTTGTCTTGGTCAGATGACTTTGTTTGTAGGATGCATCATGCACCGATTAATTTCATTCATAGAATAAGAATACAAAAGGCTTCTTCAGTGTTGGCATTAGGTGATGTGGTATGAGCTGATGTCTTTGTCGTCTAACTTTGTTTGGTTGGTGTTATAAGCTTGCCAATGTATACATTTTCCGGCTTTACTTGGTTAAAACGACTAAGTTGTTTCACTTTATACAATATAAGCTATCATGGAAAATTTCTGGATTATTAAATGCTTCATTCAAAGAAGCACGAACATGGACACACCGACACGGCATTTCTCAAAAAAATAGGAGACGGACACATTAGGGACACGTTAATATTTATTAATAATAATATATCTAATCATATACTAAAAGATAATATCATTTTAACTATGTAATCAATTTAGCAATCGAACAAATAAAAATCCAAGTACCAGTGTACCAGTGTACCAACTAACAAACATATCAAATTATCAAATAGCAATACAAACCTGAAACATAATTCATAATCGTTAAACATGAAATATCCATAGTTCCATAAAATCCATACATAGAAAAGGGAGGATCATCAATTTATTATAATTTTAATACTTTTCTCCGACTAAAACAACCAGTGTATCCCTAGCGTGTCTGGGAAATAAAATATAAAAAACAAGCAGGATACCATTTTTAGCGTGTCCTTGCCCGACATGTGTCGGACACTGACACGCCGGCCTCGGAGAGGTGTTTGTGCTTCCAAGGCATCATTCAAAGCGTGCCAGACATGAAGTCAAAACAGCTAACTGGGTTACATTGTAAGAAATTAAACACACCCATATTCACTTTCTAGGTTCCTTGTTGGAGCTTCTAGTTACGTCTTGGGTTTAACACATTGTGATCATACTAGGGTTTTCCTTGCCATGAGCAATGTCTTGTAGCGGTGCTCGGTTGCAGTGAAAAGTAAATGATGGAGCAGCAATACCACACCATTGCAACAAGGCTCGTGGGCCACGTGGGACCCATGAAATTCTGATTTTTAATTGTTATTAGTTTTAATTTTAGCAAAGAATATAATTAGGATTAGTTTCTAATTCGGATATGATTCTTATTTTATTTTATTTCCTAGTTTGACTAGGATTGTTTCTTAGGGCTTAAGTATCGTTTATTATAAATATGGCATTGCATTGTAGAGATTCATGATCTCAGATTTTGGAGTTAATAGAATTTCCCTGCGTGGGTTTATTGTTGGAGAGTGTTTTCATTGTGTATTGTTTCTGCGGAAACTCTAATTGTGCATGCGGCACTTGCGATCCGAGCCCTAGGATTGCATCAGTAAGCAATGATTTTTGCACCAATGTAGATTAGCGCAAGTAAAGAAGTTAGTCTGGGAGAAGAGGACGAAATCGACTTGCTACTTAAAATGTAGAAACTTTGACAAGCAAGATTTGGAGTTGGTTGATACAATGAAAATAAGAGATAATGTAGCCTATCTATAGGAAACAAAGTAGAAAGGAGATAAAGTTAAAAAGTTAAAAAGCTCATCGATGGCTACAAACTCAAAACTACATTGTAAAGAACCATGCCAGAAATGAAGTAGAAATGGTAGTCGATAAAGATTTAAAAAAAAAGATTGTGGGTAAGGAGATTGGGGGATAGACTTATAACAATTAAACTATTGTTAGAGGAAGATATAATTCATATCATTAGTGTCTGTGCACCCCAAGTAGGATTTTAGATGAAAGAGATTAATAGAAAACTTTGGGAGGAGATGAATGGTTTAATATGAGAAATCTGAGCTAGCAAAAAAAAAAAAAAAATTCTAAGAGGGGACTTAAATGGGCATGTCAGATAGGATAATAGAGGCTACGAGAGAGTGCATGGAGGATAAGAATTTGGAGAAAGGAATGAGTTGGCAAAATATTATCTTGGAATTTACATTGGCATTTGACCTTGTAATAGCAAACACCTACTTTAAAAGGGGAGGGGAAATTTAATTACCTATAAAAGTGAAAATAAAAGGAGGTAGATAGACTTTTTTATACTTAAAAAGCATGAGTGACTACCTAGTAAAGAATGCCAGGTCATTCCTAAAGAGTGTCTGACCACACAATGTAGTATAGTAGTTTTAGATATTTGCATTAGAAGTAGAAAGAAAGAGGCAGTAATAAAATGACTAAGAGTCTAAGACAGGGCTTGGGGATTTGAAAGGGTAAATGGACACAACATTTAAGCGCGAAGTGATCAAGGAAAGATAATGGAATTTGGAGGGAGAAACTGCGGTGATATGAAATCATATAGATACTATATTAGAGGGGTTGCGAAAGAGGTGCTTGAAGAGTTGAAAGGAAACGGATGTGGTCGTGGACTATAGAAATTCAGGAAGTTGAGCAAGAGAAGACGTTGTTGCAAAGTTTGGCGGGGGACTAGGAATATGAAAAATTATGAAATGTATGTATGGCAAAGAAAGGAAGTTAATAAAGTAGTAAATGATGCAAAATTTAAAGCATATGATGACCTATTTAATAAGTTGAGAGCAAGAGAAGGAGAAAACGATATTTCCAAACTTGCAACAATAAGGAAAAGGAAAAGTAAGGACTAGATTATGCCAAATGTATTAAGAGGATTGATCAAAAGGTTTTAGTGAAGGACAAGGATATTAAAGAAGGTGGAGAGAATATTTTAATCATCTTTTGAATGGGTTCATATAGGAGGCTTAGGAACAAGTGAGAATTCTTTGTTAGCAAGTCATACCTTTTACCGTAGAATTGGGAATTTGGGATGGCAAGAGTGAAGAAAAGCATTGGTAAGAATGGAGATGGGAAGTGCTATGGGGGCCAAATGACATTTTGATAGTGACTTGGTAATTCTTAGGAAAATATTTGATTATTTTGGTTAATTAGGCTCTTTAATAAGATATTAAGGATAAAGAAAATGTTGGGTGAATAGAGAAGTGTTATAGTACCTATATACAAGAACAAAGGAGATATACAAAGTTGTACCAATTATCGTTGGATTAGTATAATTCACATTATGAAGCTATGGGAGAGAGCAATGGAGCAAAGACTTGGATAAAAGACCAAGGTATCAGAAAATCAATTTGGTTACGTGCTAGAGAGATTAACTATGAGTCTATCTTCTCACTTAGACAATCATTGAAACAACACCGAGTTTTTGGTGATCGTAGATTTGCATTATCAGTTAGCTTTTACTTCTTATCCTTTTGCTTTGATTATGGACCCGTTAACTACTTCTATTCAAGAAAAGGTACCTTGGTGTATGTTTTGCAAATGATAGTGTTAGTGGATGAATCGAGAGATGACGTGAATTTGAAACTTGAGAGATGGCGAGAGGCTTTAAAATTCAGGGACCTTGGTGTATGTTGTGCAGATGATATAGTGTTGGTGGATGAATCGGGAGATGGTGTGAATATGAAACTTGAGATGGCTAGAGGCTTTAGAATTCAAGTGACTTGAAGTAATTCACACAATGATAGAATATATGAATTCCACATTCATACGTTTGCTTTTCAATTAAATTGATTCATAGTTCAGATTTGACGAGTTCGAGTAAATAATTTGAATTTATATCTCACATATTCATAGGTCCAACTCACAACCTTTTTCATGGAACATTTCTCCTAAGATGTGGCATAGTTGATTTGCTAATGAATGCATAGGTGTCAACTTTGGGCAAATGCTAAATCAAGAAGGGTAGGCATAGTGAAGGGAGATCATAAGTTGGCCCAACATGAGAAAAAGAAGGGCTGATGGCATAGATGTTATGGAGTACTTGTTTTTTTTTATTTTTTTTCTCTTAATCTTTTTCTTTTTTCAAGGAAACTATGAAAAATGTAGCTCTTTCTGAGGTAGTTTCCTTAGAAGGGTCTCTTTCCCAATAAATTCCAGGCTGTCATTTGTGGTACTAATGCTCGCCATTGTAGTATGTGTTTACTCTCAACTTAAAAAATTCATGAGTAAGGGCTTATCTTCAAAATCTAAACCGTTGAAAGTTAATATCATCCATTGAAAGTTAATATCATCCATTGTATCGACTCTTAGGAAATTTTCCTCTAATCAAATTAGGCCTACCATCAAATGTTCACATATAAAACATGCAGTTCTGCTCCTTTGTTTTGTTAATTTACATTATGCCGTTTAGATAATATTAATCTGATGGTGGTCCTATCTCAGGTTGGGGTGAAAATTGTCCCACCTTCAATCAATATTGAAATTTGAATAAACAATTGTATAGATTTTCAACACGAAACCCAATTATAGATTTATTCGAATATCAGACTGAACTCCGTGTCATCATCTCATCTAATGTACGGCTCACAGAAAGGGGAGATTACTTTATCTACCAACTATCTCATCTATGTACGGTTGACATAAAGAAGAGAGGACAGAAGAGAAGAACAAGCAAGGTTCCTCTTCCTCTGTTTATCATCTTCCATCCCAGCACGATGAAAGGGTTCCTCAGTTTCTCATTTTCATGTTTTGAGTATGTGTGAAGATTCTGAGACAAATGATCCAGCAAGGTTCCTATAGTTGGGGCTCCACACTTGAATGAATTCTGAAAGCTGAAGCTTTCATTTTCTGTTTACCTTCCATGATGAACTACATCGAACTCTGCAATTTTAATTAACGAAACACAGCAAATCTAATAGCGAATTGTTCCATTCAAGCTGTTTGCGATTTGAAGGTCAAGACACCGAACTAGGTAACTATGGTTTGGACATGTCCCACACAGGCTGGCAATGGTGCTAGTGAAGAAACATTTTTCTATGTAGGTTGATTGCCTCTCAAGAAAAATGGGTAAATCAAAGAGGACATTGATGGAAGTAGTAAAGATAGATCTAAACCAAAACCTATCCCAGGATTTGATGGAAGTAGTAAAGATAGATCTAAACCAAAACCTATACTAGAATGGGGAAACAAAATTCATGTAGCTGACCCCAACATAGTTAGGACAAGGCTTTGATGATGATGATAACAAATCTCCAGGAACTTCTAAAAGCAATTAAGTTCTAGATTCATTGAAATATAATTCAACTGGGCAAAACCAACACCAATGTTACAATTCTGTTGTTTGCATTTGAAATCTGACAGTGTTCAGATCTGTAGATATTCTGAATTACATATATATCAATAGGAGCCCCTGTCATGAAACTAACTAAGCATTTATGACTAAATTTAGTAACTAGATTTTATCTGTGGAATGCCAGTGTTGCAGTATTTTCAGCTTGGGCTCGACAGCAAGCATCAGCTCTGAACGAAGACCCAAGTAACAGGTTTGCCTTTTTTCTTTCCTCTTTCTGTCGTGGATTTCCTCGCGGTTATTTCCCTGGCTTCGATCTGTATCCCTTGTGTGATTTGGTGATTGGTTTCGCCCGAATTGTCATTTGTTTAGTGTGCAGAATCCAATGGTTTTGGGGTGCATGGCTGGTGCTGTATTGCTGAGAAAGGCAGCTGCACTTGCTTTTGCAAATAAGAAACGGGCAACCCTCACGACAGATATCATCGAGTGCTTAGGGATAAGGTAGTTGCTGATCTTAAAACAATCATATGCAGAAAAATGCTTTGTGTCTTAACTTGTGCATTTGTTGCAGTTTGGAGAAAATATGCCCTGCTAGTTCCGGACAGACTTAGCTGGTCCTAAGATTTTGCTGCAACGAAGGCAAGGAGGTGTCCGTCTTTCTGTTACCTTTTCAGTGTTTGCTCTTCTAGTCTTCTTGTATGTATAGTTTTGGCCAACTGATATGGAAGAGATACTTTTGAATTTTCCGTAGGTGGTTCTTTGTATTTAAATACTATGAATCTAATACGTATCTGCTAGTTTTTGCTCAATTATGCTTCTCTAATCTCTCTTTAGGTAAGATGTTGGTAATTTGCATAATGGAGAATTTATAAATAGGGAAGTAGCTTTACATATAACTAAGAAATTCAGCATTTTGTAATAACTTGTGGAAGAAAACAAACCATCCCAGTTGCTGACTGAGGAAATTTTAGTGTAAGATAACCATTGAGAATTACAAAAGTAACAATATAAATGTAATATATTTATAGTATACATATTTGCTACTATTTTAAAGTTAAAATTTTGTTTTGTTTGTATTGCGATTAATATTTCTTTCACCTGTGAAATGTAGATGGGAGCTGGAACACTTGAGATCCTATCAATATTGTTTCTTGTCTACTTAAAGCATGCTTTTATATGAGAGTTATTTGTTATTCTAATTACACCACAATTGGTTTTCCCCCCTTCTTTTTACCTTTTCTTATGGTTTTTATATCTTATGTTTTATTGATTTTATTTTCCTTGGTTCTTTTTTTTTTTTTTTTTTTTATATAACCCAGGGTATCCCACCAGCTCAGCCGATGAGCCTTTGGCCTTGAGCCCGAGGGACACTCGAGAACTAATCCCGAGGAGCACATGCAAACCCTCCAATCAATAGTTTTTTAATGGTTTTATTTTCTTTTCCCATTGATATTGGATGAATTTTTTTCTTTCGCTAAACCTTTTCATTTACAGTTATGCTTCACTCTTTTTTTTTTCTGTTTTTTTTTTCAGAAATTCATTTTATATATGTATTGAATTTCAAATTATTTAGTTATGGTTTTTCTCCAGTTGTGGCAGTTTTTTGTTATTCTTTTATATCTTCAGTTGTATATTCTCTTTATTGATTAGATTGCTTATTTTAACTTTTCCATTAAATAAATTCTTTTGTCAATATTATTTTGATTTCTCCTTCCATTTTCTTGCGATCCTTTTAAATTTAAGAAATTGAATTTGATTTTTTATTTTTGATTTTTTAAATCATTTTTATCATTGGAACCCATGAATTGCACTTTTGTTTATTTTTTCTTTTTTGGGTTGGCTGAATAATTGCACTGGTATTTAACAAATCTAACTTGTCACAGCCTGAAGTATCAAAAGGCCTGAAATAAAGCCGGAGCCTTGCTTGGGATATACTGGTGTGGGCCAGGTCTTTATGAATATATAGGCCCGTCCCAGCCTATGTAAGTCTTGGGCCAAAATAGGCGAGAGTCCAGCCCATGGTCCTATAAAAATTACCCAAACCATCCAACGTGGGGTTGGCTTGGGTTAAACTCAAACTGGCCCAGTTTTTGAGCACCTGTACTTAGGGATGGGAGCGGGTCGGATTAAATGGGTGACTTCTCCTGACCCACTCTTGTTAGCGGCGAGCTCGTCGTTTGGTCTATTGGGCTTCAGGGCGAGTCTCATGACCCGAGTCAGGTTCAAGGCATGTTTGGGCTTTGGCTTACTCAAATCAACCATTCCTGTTTATTACTCATATATTTTTAATACACATATCTGATGTAGTGTTTAATATTCTTTTACACGATAGGAAAAAAGAATTCTATTATAAAACCCGACCTGATTCAGTACCCATTATGGGGCGGGTTTGGTGCACAAATCATAAACTCGTGTTAGTCAGGCCGGTTTGGTGACACACCTAGACAGGTGTGTCGGGCTGGTTTCAGTTTGGGCCGTCTCGTACCGTGGCGGACCCGTTGCCATTTCTTCCCCTGCTACTGGTAGCTTGTTTTTGGGCTTTCATAGCTCAGTTGGGTTCTACTGAGCTAGACCTGATTCATTTGGGCTTGACCCTGAGCCAAGCCTCTTTGAAAGCTGAGCTAAACGAGGTTCGACAATACTAGTTTTGGCTTGGCTAGTCGCCTTGGGGGAGGCTAAGGAAGCGATTTAGCTTAGTTCAAGCTCCAGTTAGACCTGGACTCGTTATATATCTTCTTACTATTTGCAGAAGGCAGAGCATTAGGTAGATATAAGATCAATTTAGATTCTGCCTCTTTTCAACTTAGATTCAATTCTGGGTATAATCTATCTTCCTAATATGACAATTAATGTATAAGATCAGTTAAAATTAAGCTAACTAAAGCTCAGGCCGAGCTCGGTTAACTGCTCCCAAGCCAAGCCTGAGCTCAAATTGTAAAGCTCACAACAAGGTTTAGCTTGACAACTTGAGGATGAACCAAACTTGAACAAATTGAAGCCTGGTCAATTTGGCTTGGCAGCTAATAACTAGGGCTGTCAACCATGTTGTGTCAACAAATTCGGGTTATGGGTTAACGAATTTGTTTTAAAATCACCTCAACCCGTACACGAACCGTTAACAGGTCAAAAAAACCAACCCGAACACGACCTGTTAATGTAACAGGTTACACGACCCAACCTGTTAACCTGTTAAGTAATTAAGTCATTTCGAAAATTAAAAGAAAATTCATGCAAAAATATATAAGGAGGGAAATATATAAGCCATACGAAACTGTAAGTGAGGATCTCGAGTGGAACCCACCTAAAATCTTACTATAAAACAATAAATTTCAATTTCTTCTTTATGAATATAAATTAATTCTAGCTATACTTGAGGACTTAAAAAAATTTAACGGGTTAAGCGAGTTGTTAACGGGTTACTGGTTTAATTCATACACGACCCGTTAACTTAACGTGTTAACGGGTTTGACCCATTAATATCTTGTGGGTTCGTGTCGTGTTAATGTGTCATGTGACATTTTGACAGCACTACTAATAACTATGGGACCATCAGTTGATTTTCTTTCTTTATTCCACTATGAATAGACACATAAGAAATCTTACAATTATTGGGAATCCTAACATTATTTGCCTCATTCCATTGTGGACCATGGTAAATTCATAATGGGCCCCAACTGGTCTTTCAGAAAGTATATTCCCACAAAGACTCCACATCTTGCTTCTTGTTGATGTGATAAGTGTTTGGCTGTGTCTACAATAAGCTGTTTCTATAAGACCTCTACTGTAATAGAAATGGCAGCACATATACTGTTATCCCCTTAACTTTTAAGCAACCCTGGAATCTTCGCAAGTTGAATTGGAATTTGGGTAGGAAAGATTGGGTTGCCATCCTCATAACCCACTTGAGGGAAATAAAGGCAAAAGAGAAGATAGACATCACCAACACACATGCAATGGTACCTTGCAACCCAATGTATCATCCAAAATCCAAGTTTCTTATGTGGACAAAAGGTCCAAAATATTCTTCTGGCCCTTTTTGTCAGAAAAAAAAAAAAAAAGGACCATTACATTATAAATATCAAATATGCCCTTCTCATGTAGTAGCTTAAAAATCTTTCAAAAAAAATTTAATTTGACAGTTGGTTATTAAAATAATTCATAGTGATTGAATGAGAAAATAGTTTAGCAACTTGGAAACTTGAATTAAATCGAAGGCTCACCAATCCAAGTAACATGGCAGAGTTTGGCCTTGTTCCAATTTGTTCCAACTCAGTAACCCGCCAAACCGAGTCAACTCAGCCAAGTTAGTACAAGTTTTTGACAATGAATGGGATTTAGTCACAAATGGAGTTTGTGATTCATGAAATAGTTTACATCCAAACCCTCAGCCAAGTTAGAACAAGTTTTTGACAATGAATGGGATTTAGTCACAAATGGAGTTTGTGATTCATGAAATAGTTTACATCCAAACCCACCCACCCCCGAGATGGAAGGTGGCACGTCCAGGATTTGAATCATGGGCAGCCAGGTATGGGCTCCATCACATTAAAGTTGGGTCTGGTGGGCTTTGTATGCTCTAAATTTCTGACTCTATTTCAAGTCATCAATGATCTCACCTAATACAACCCAATCAAGATTTCCAACCTAAATAATAGATGTGTTGGGTTCAAGTTGAATCCATATGCGACTCAACCCGAACCCAACCCATCAACTTGACATTTGCAACCCACTCAATAAGGCAGTTGGGTGCAGGTTGGCACACTGCCAATAGTTGTTACCCTTTTAAGAGCTCAACTCGACCCGGACTAAACCTGACCCATTGCGAGTCTGAGAATAGAGAAAAGGGGCATTTTAGCAATTAACTGGAACACCAAGGGTAGTTTGGGACTCGCGTACTTTCTCCTCGTCACACACATTGCGTTGGTTCTACCCAGCCGTCATTGAAAGGCAAAGATGGACCAAAAAATCATAGCAACGCGTTTTCCATGAATTTACATATTTGCCCTCTACTTTTATACACGAGACATCATGGTACGTCAGTTTGCATTAAAATACATAACAATTGAATATATAAAATTTTTATCATTACCACCAAATAAATCTCCTTTTACACTACTGAAATTGAAAAAAATAAAAAGGTTATTTGGTGGTTATTTTTAAAAGGAACTTGTTCTTCACGTGAACTCAAAAGGAGGGGAGTGGGGCACTGGGCTTCCCATTTTTGGATGAGAACTGAGAAGATGAAAAGATCTAGATGGGCCCTATCTACATACCAAATTCGGGACCTATCCGATCATCCTATCATCTTGATGATCGTAACTGCTTGAGAAGGCGACTACAAGAATCATGCATGGGAAAAAAGAGAATGTTAGACAGGTTGGGTCCCACCATTAATATGGAAAGTAGGAAAATCCTCTTTCTTTGATCTAGTTCTCAAATTATTGAATGGTTAGGATAATGCATGTGGGTATAGTACAATTTTGTTAAGAAACTAGGGAACAAAAACTTGAAATACATATATGTGTGTATACATATATACGTACTGAACTAGAGCGGTGGCACGATGGTAGGTGCTCACTATTTTATATTCAATATGATCTTATACTGTTTGAAGTTTACATTGCAAAAAACTAATATACAGATCTTTCTAAAAAAATGTTAGAAAAAGGAATTTCACAAAATAAGTATATAATATTTGATTAATTCATGCACATGTATATTACAATTTCATCAAAACTCTAATATTAATCTATATCTTTCAAAGATGAAGATGTATTTGTGAAAACTACATACACATGACTATACCTACCATACCAATGGCAGTAGTTCCATTTCAAATAATGGGGGCATTTTAGGCCTATGAACTATAAAACAGTGAGAAAACCAAACCAAACCAAACAAAAAAAGCAGAGTTCCCATTTGCAAGAACTATATAGAACACCACCTTTCTTTTGGAACATCCACAAGAACACCTCCCTCCTTTCTTTCCTCTATCATTTCATCCAATCTCTCTCTCATATTTCCTACAGAGAAAGCTGTTGTGTTAATGTATAACATGAAGCTGAGAAAGAAGCTTCAACCAGCTAGGAAAGTGTGGAAGGGCCTCACCTCCAAATTACAAGCAAAACTACTTAAACTGAAGCCTTCCAAAGCCTTGAAAAACACAACACTGAGGCTCAACACCACCATGCTCTCGCTCCTCGGCCGCCCACATCGATCGTCACCTCACCGTCGGCCTAAAAAACCACCTCTCACTCGGCCTCTCGCTGCTCTTGGCACCCATTGCCGCCAAAATCACTCCAAGTTTTTTGATCCTGTATACATAGATGATCTCTTCAAGGAGCCTGTCTCGGTGCGCATGAAGGCTATCGAGCCAGCAGTAAGGGGCAATATGGGCGAGAAGGGTGCACCAAGTAACACTGAAAATGGGCCAGGTTCCGTGTGTTTGATGCCTTATGACGAGCCTATCAAGGACATGGAGCTGTCAATGTGCAGGGAAGGTGAGAATGGGGCACCAAGTGGTGCGCCGGTGCTATCGGAAGTTGATGAGAGAGCTGAGCGATTCATTACGGAGTTTCGCAGGGAGATGAGCCTTCAGAGACAGAGATCTTTTAGAGAGTACCAGGAAATGCTTCAGCGCGGAGTTATGTGATGGAATTTAATGGATGAGACGCAGAAGTTATGTGAATATTTGAGTCTATATCAGTTCCTGTTCTTGATGTACAGAGGGGAGGGGGGGTGTTTGGGTGGGATTTTGTCTTGTAACGCAGTGTGTAATAACTTTTTGAAGGAAGATGGTTGTTGATTACTTACTATCACTGTAGTGCTCTGTTCTCTTTTTTTTTTTTTTTTTTTTTCTTCTTCTCTATAAACAGACTTCCACCACAATCATTGGTTATGACCCTTAAATGCCCCCATCAATTGACAATTTGACATAGAGTTGGTTTTGATTTGCTAAATCTGTTTGGATCTGTTTTAAGGAAAAGAGCTGAGAGCATGATATTCCCCTCCTAACCTGTTACAAGTTCTACAAGTAGTTTTGAGATTTGGGTTTAAAAAGTAAGTTTATGTTTTCTCATTTATCATATAGTTGCATGATGTCCCTCCTTACTTTCATGGTTTATAGATAGTTTCTTCAGAGCAGAAAACATGTAGCAGACTGTATTAACATCAGCCTTTTTTTCTCTGCCTACTTTTTAGCATGTTCTTTTTTAACACCTGACCAATCTTTTGGTGGCCCTGACTTGATTTAAGTAAAATTTGGGCTATAACATACAAGAACAATTATTTGAGGGGTAACTAGAGGCGATAACTCACAAAGCACATATTCCTAATCAGCTGAGCTAAAGTCAGGGTTATTTTTTAGATGGACGGTCTAGTGATGGATTTTTAGATGAATTAGGTCATTGAACTTGTCAAACCTGAACTCAAAGCAAATCAAATGGCCTGCTCCATCTAATTTTATGATAAGTTGAGCCTTCAATTACAATTTGGAGAACTCGAATTCAATTTAATCTAATTGCAAACAAACTAACCACAAGGCAGGCAAACAAGCCATTACATGCTGATGATTTTAAAGCACTCTGAATTCCTTCTCCTAATTACTACCCCAAAAAAACACAGTACTCGTTCAGAAGAAAACACAAAAAACACAGCCCAGTATCATTTTTAATGAAAATTATGCTTGCTTCTCTACTTTTCTTTCTATCACATAACTGCAACATCAAGTGGAAAGCACCCAGCAACAACAAAATACAAAGTTATCGTCTGCTTAATTCTCATGGAGTCTCGACCGTTTAGAAACATCTTCAACAAATCTTCAATTTCATCACATCTGGCATGTACACCACCACTGTTCTACAGTTATACTTCTCATATACAATCACACAGAAAGAAACCTAAGTAAATAAGCATAGCAATGGACTGACATATTATTCGAAAATAGCAATCTCATAGAAGAGGGCAAAGTAGAAAACTGATTTACATAGGGCAACCTCAATAGTTTCTCACCAATACAAAGGTTTTACATATTTAAAAGTGTACAGGGTGAACAACCCTGTATTCATTCTATCATTCAGACTGGAGTTTTCCAGCTGCTCCTGACTTGCTTTCATCTGCATCGCCTACCTCCCAATGAAATCAATTCAGGAATTCTTTCATTGGATCATCATGATGAACTCTCTTCATTCTATATGCTTCCATATCTTCAGCGGTGACCTACAAGAGAAAAGCACACCATCATAGCCAAACAGAATGGGAGTATATAATGACATTGATTTCTCTTGCAATGGCATTACACAACAAGCGAAAAGGTGATATACCTCATCATTCCATTTCACATTGTATTTTCGCTTCCTTTCATCTCTCTCTTCCCGTTTTCTTTCATCCTCCTGCACCATCAAAATAATTTATGAATTATCGTCACAATGCTCAAGAAACTAAAACTCAATGAAGCAAAGTCTCTTAGAGACTAAAACAATACTCTTGCAAGCACTTAAAACAGCTAAAAGCAAGATCATTTTCTTCTAGTACTTGAGACAATCTTTTCTACACCCCAGATCGATGGGATAGAGATGATAACGGTAAATTTGACATTATAATGCCAACAGATATTTTGAACAATTAACCATCTTTCTTTAGTCCACCAGCAGAACTCAATTTAAGCAGAGTTGACTGAGCTAGTCATTTGGTGATGCACCCAAATTTCTGAACAACTCTACATAATCAATAACGACAAATGGTCCATATTAACCTTCTTGAGCGCTTCGGCAAGTAGTTTTTGGTCAAGGACCAAGTCCTCAGGCACATCAGTTCCCCACGTAGCAAGCCTTTTCTCTTCAGTCTCTGGAGATTTCTCTGTGTGATTCCATAAAGCACACATGTTAGTAATGCAAGAATAGAAAGCTGAAACACAAGCCAAGATGGAAATTAACCAAAATATGTGTACATTAGTGTGTGTGTGTGTGTGTATATATATATATATATATATATATAAATATAGATAGATCATAGATAGATATATAGATACATGAGCTTTATTTAGGTTAGACAGTTTGCACAAAAGTATAGTGAGGTCTGGCCCGGAGAGCCATAGCCAACATGAGACGCATGTGCGCATGTGGGTGGAATCAATTAGACCTCAAGGGTTGTACAAAACCCCATCAGATCATCCTAACACCCCCTTGACCTAAGGCCCTCCAATGGTTTTAAAAGGCATCATTTTTGGATTTCAATCAAATGGTGAGTTGAGGTTGGATGACTGTTTAAATTTGGGCTTGTGGCCTTTCAAGGGGTTAAGTGTTTTGAAGGGGACAAGTTGGCTGGGTGGTTTCAAAGGTAAGCCTGACTCACCGCACGGTTCTTATGTGTATGCACAAGGTTCTTTATGTGCTTGTGGACACAATTCTCTATGCACGTTTGCGCGAGCTTGTGGCATCCAAAAGGATACAAATGGATAAAATAAAGCTCAAGTGTTCGGGAAAAGAACAAAATTTCTTCAAAATTATTGTATTTTAATAATCAATAATTTTTAATGGGTATAATCAGAATTTCTTTAACAGTTGAATTTCAAATCTCATCCACCACTCATTTCAATGTGAGAGATAATACCGCAGCCTGTCCAACCATTTGTATCTGGTCATGAGTGATGACCATAGATGAAAAACCCAATAAGTAACAGTTAAAAATTTAAGTAGGATCAAAGGGTAGAGGAAGACAAATAGAGTTATCTGATGGGAAACAGCCAAACAGCTTTAAATCACATTTCAGAAAGTATAAATTAACCCAATCTTCTACTGACCTTCTGTAGCCTCTTTCCGAGCAATGTTTGCCTTCATGAGATCTGTTGCTGCTTCAGCAGCTTCAATACCAGCAGAACCAGTACAATAGCTGTTACGAATCATCTGCCTGCAACATTTGTAGCCCCACTGATGATCCTTCCACCAAGAGCCCCAGACACTAGTGTGGTTATTAATATAGACATCTTCTTCATACTTGCTCCTTGGAAGAGCTGTCTCCTGTAAATTTAGTATCATATTGACTTTAGCTCACTAATAATTAAGAATTTGATTTTCATTTTTTTTTTTTTTTAATTTGAATGGCATTATGGTACATATTTCTTGGAGATGATTTGTGACAACATGAAAATTTTGAACAAATAATTGAGAATTTACCTTTATGTGTGTGTGTGTTGTAGATATGCACTTTTTTAAGTTGGTTTACCGCAAAATGACCATTTGCCACAATTATTGAAAGTTAGTTGCAGATATGTTGTTTTGAAGATTATTTGCTGCAACATGATAACTTTGAGAACTAAAATTGAAAATTTAAAAGAAACTGATAATTAATTTGTTGTCTTGGAGATGATTGCAGCAATACTAAATGATTCTATTCTGTGGCCTGTAGAATTATCAAAACTGGGTTTTCCCCTAAAATAATGCCTTGAGATTTACATCCACTGGCACAGTTGGCAGGTGACCATGGTTGCAGGCTCAAGCGAACTTCCTTTAAAAGAATAAGTTTTAATGGTAAAAAGAAAATATTTTCCAACAGTATAAAAATGGTTAACAAGCTCATTTACCATCCAATAAAACATTCATATAGCTTGAGATGTGGATCTTGTAATTGCTTACAGTTTTTTATGCATGAATCAGTTAGGAATGTACCCGATCACCAGTAAAGAAGTATTCATAAGAAAAAAAAGAAAGAAAATATTAAAAAAAAAAAAAACTCTAGAAAGTAATGAGCTATAGGTGAGTAAATCATTGCAACAGAGGCCACAAATGAGTATGAGATACTGTAGGACGTAAAATTATATAGGTAAGCACAACCCAGTCACAGAGAAGAAATGGATGCTTTTGGATGAACTCTCGTGGAGAGAGGTTCATCTTTCGTTGATCAATCAATCAAAATATGTAACCTTGGATGCAAAGGTTAGATTACGTGACATTTACAGTTCCACTGTATATTAATTCTTTTGCACTACTTCTCAATTGTAGATCCGAACTCTGAATTCTCTTTCATTTATCTTACACAGGATTTGGGGGGTAATTAATAAGCTACTTCAGAATTTGAAATTTGTTTTGATTACAAGACATATTCAGGATGAAGTGCCGTGGTGTATGCTATTTGCAGATAACATTGTTTCAGTGGATGAGACGAGAGAAGGAGTGAATGCTAAGCTAGAATTGTAGCGGAAAACGTTAGAAACAAAAGGGTTTAGGCTAAGTTGATGCAAGACGGAATATATGGAACGCAATTTTAGTCAAAGTAGGACACCTGGTAACTTAGAAGTAAGTTTGGACACACAAAAGATTGTAGAGAAAGAAAACTTTAGGTACCTTGGATCTATGGTGCAACAGGATGGAGAGATTGATACTGATGTAAGTCACAGGATTTAGGCCGGGTGGACCAAACGGAGGAGTGCTTCGGGGGTCTTGTGTGATCGGAAAGTCCCCCTCAAGGTTAAAGGAAAGTATTATAAGGTGGCAGTACGTCCAACGTTGTTATATGGATCAGAGTGTTGGGCAGTAAAACATAATCATGTTAAGAAGATGGAAATTGCGAAGATGAGAATGCTAAGATAGATGTGCGGGATCACAAGGAGAGATAGGATTATGAATGAGGAGATTAGAGGCAAAGTTAGAATAGCACCAATTAAAGATAAAATGAGAGAAAATCGACTGAGATGATTCGGCCATATTAGAAGGCGCCCAACGGAGGCACCTGTTAAAAGGTGTGAAAGCATAGAGATTGTCCAGAGTAGGAGAGGGAGAGGGAGACCCAAGAGAAGTTGGAAAGAAACTATTAAACACGACCTTACTTACATGGATCTAACGGAGGACATGGCCCTAAACAGATTTGATTGGCGTCATCAAATCCATATAGCCGACCCCACCTAGTGGAAAATGCTTGGTTTGGTTTGGTTTAATGAAATTAGTTCAGGCTTAACAAAACAAAACTTTTGCTTCTTGAGTAACTCTATCTTCAATAAATTTATTCTACCTCCATTTCAGTATCTTTTTAATTGATTTAAATTGTTGTTTTGCATCACATCCATTTTTTTGTTGTTTCTTTCTCTCTTTTATCAATCAAATGTTCCTATGCTAACCAAGGTGGATCATACCTGGCCCTTTATAATTCTACCAGCTCGATCATATTCAACCTGTCTTTCACTTTGCCCCAGGAGAAGTTCCCTAGGAATTTCTTCTTCAGAAGCAGCATTGCCATATTTCTCAAAAATGGTATCTTTTGTATGCGACTTCAACTTCTCTTTGTTAACTTTATAGTTCTTGTACAGCAGTTCAGCTTGAGATGGAGCAGCCTGCATATGAACATCTTGTCCTTTCTCGAAAGCTTCCCAAGCATGAATATTGAGCTGCTTGAACTCCAATGCTTGCCCACTGACTCTGTACTGGTTATCACCCTGAAGAACAGAAGTTCAGTAATCAATAAATAAGGCATCCAGACAAAGATGATGAAGACAACGACGACAACAACAAAATCTAATAACAACGATGATGATGAAACATTAAAAAAACTTAACAACAACAATTATAATGATTATGCCTGCTCATATTAGATGCCATTCTACAACCTTATACACACTACAACATGCAATATCCAAGACATGAAACAGATGGTGCCCACTGTGTACACACATAGCCCAAAAGTAGGCAAGTTTGCAAATTGGAGAGCTCTCATAGGACTCTTGGCCAAGTTTTCTTCAACTGTTTGTATATTTTCCATCCTGTAAGCAACCAGGTGAAAATCCAGCTTGACCTTTGGGCAACAGTGTACAGATGGGGCTCATGCTGGGGATGGTTCACACCTTGCACGTGTACCAACTTGACATGTGCAACGACATGGAAACAAATCCAGTCCCCTTGTGCATAAAAGACCAGTAAACCTCAACGGCATAGCATTTTTTCATATAATGCAAAATAGGCCTGAAGTTTTCACTATGTACTCACCTCATAGAACTTCTCGTTTGGATCACCATCTGGAAGAGGATCCTCACGCATGGAACGAGTTTTTGGGTCGTAATGAGCAGAATTAACATCAAGATTCAAAAGGTATTTGGCAGTATCCTCCCGAATACGAAGATTCCTGCGGGAAAGAAACATAAACAAATTCTCATTACAAGTTCAACAGATTAAAAATACTGCAGCATGAGAAGTTAACATCAAACACAAGAAATCTAATGACAAATATCGAGAAGTGGAACTAGGGAAATTTTATTTTTGGAATTGACCCAACCTGTTAACATGTCAATTTCTAAGGACCTCTTAGATTTCTAATAGTGTACTATTTAATGTTTACCTTACAGTTCCTGTACTTCCACCACCTGTGGTACGCACACGCTTTTCAACTTTTGCAAAGTCCATCTGTTTGCTCTCGTCAACCTTCGCTTCATCTATCTTCAAAGAATCTTCATCATCTTCCTCATCACTAACCTCGCCCTCATCATTTTGGTTATTGTCTTTCTCTTCTAACTTTTTCAGCTGTTGTTCTTTTAAATACTTCCTTCTAGCTTCATCTCTTACTTCATATCTCTCAATAACACGAGCATAAGTAGACGGGTCATATCCATTCCACCGGTCACGTTTTCCATCATAATCCAGCTCAAAAGTCTCTATTTTTTCATCGGGTGCTATGTGCTTATTTGTCCATTTCGCTCCCAGTTTCCGAGGCCTATCCATGCATGCCTTTGCATTATGTGTCATCGCTCCACAACTGTAGTAACCAAGCAATAAATTATTATTTCAGTTATCCCAAATAGAATTGCATTTGACGATCTATAATTAAATAATAATCGAGAGATGTAAATTACAACAGAGAACAAAAAATATTTGCAATGGAATAGAATTTTGATTACAAGAAATCGATCAAAATTGAGAAACCTGTTTTTTTCCTGTCTTTTTTTTCCCCCGAAGGAATCTGAGTAAATTATCGTCGCAAAGTAATTGGCAGCCTATGATGCCCAGATACAACATGGACACAATGAATACAGCAGGGACACATATTTTACATAGAAAATGGAAGTATCAGATACGACAGTACCCATTTTGAAGTATTGGTGCACCATAGTAGGCAGTTTTACAACAAGAACATTCCCTTCTTTTATCAAGGAATATTGTATGATAAGCACATTAAACCTTTTTCTTTTTAAAGTTTGAATGGTATCATGAGCATATTAAACACAAGTGTCTAAACACACAACACTATAGCAGTTCATATGTCATATGGCTCAAGTCTGATCAGGTTACTGGGTTATTAATCTCAATGAACAATCCATATAGTCATGAAGATTTTCAGTTATGACACACAGTTCTTATCTAGAAGTTTCACACAGTTCTTATCACAGCATTTATTACCCTTTTCTCAAGACTTTCTTTCTGTTTCTTTGTGTTTTTTATAAGCACAGGTCTCAAGTTATGGGTATTATTTAGTTTAAGATTTATTTTTTTTTACAAGTATAATCGAGTCAGCAATCTTCTATGTTTAGATAAAAATCATACAAGTCTTCCCATATATCGATGAGAGTCAGACTGATTCTCTGGATTAGAGAGTCGCACAGTTACTAAGCTTGTGAACATGCCAAGTCAAATCAACCAAGTAGTTTGAGTTGGCTGTTGGCTAATTAATTATGAACATAAAAATAAAGGCACACACAACAAAAATAAAGAAAAATGAACTAAAGAAAAAAAAAAAAAAATGAAAGCTCCACTTACTTTTCACAAGCACCCTTCCTATACTTTTCTGCCTGGTAAATCTTTGCACCTCTATCATACCAAGCTTTTGTATAATTCGGATCTGATTTCCATTTCCTTTGATGTTTTAAACTCTATACCAAATATAGAACAATATCAACATCCAACCTTGTATAAAGAGCACAAAATTCACCACTAGACTAGAACTTAAAACACAAGACTTACTGGTTTCTCTGCATTAAGATACCAAGGAGCAGATGACATATACTGAGGAATATGAGGATTAATCTCTTTGCCATCTTCATCAAGCTCAGCAGGTGCAAGCCCCGCCTTACGAGCTTCTTCCAACTCTAGCTGCTTCCTGTGGTCCTCCCGCGATTTAAATGCAACTGCGACCAACATAATCAAAGAGTTGGAAACATAACCCAATTTGCAATTTGCAAAATCAAAATTTTAAACTTGGTAATTTCTACATAAATTTACTGTTTTTTCAGGAGGGTTGTAACAGAATTCCATATCCGGTTTTACCCATCGATCAAATCATGAAAGAAAAAAGTGCATTCAGTTTCAATTGGAGATACGCCTGCACAATATGTAGCAGACGCAGAATCGGCTGATTTGGGATCACAAAGTCTGTTCTAAAACCATCTTTCAACGATACCCAAATCCCAATTAGAGACAATCTGATGGTTTTCAATTAGGGGTTCTATCAATACACATCAATCCTAAAAGCCCTAATCGAAAATCAGATATCATGGCACAAACAAAAACCCTAATTCAATGCAACCGTTAATCTGTCATCATCAGTTGATGAATCCATATCTGAAAAACCAAACAGAAAAAAATAAATAAAATGAAAACAATCATAATTGTCTATTCCGAGCCAACCCCCAAAACTCGAAAGCAATAGAAATTGGGGCACATACGGATTGAAACGTAGAAGAAGATAAAGATGAGATGAAAATCACCTGATGCAGTCGCCATTATCGGAAACCCTACAAGAGATCACCTGTAAAAAAAAACCCTAAAAATAGGAATTGGGAGGAGAAAGAATTTGCAGACTTCGAAAGGATAGAGAAAAGGCGGTGGTGGAGTTTATTACTTTAAAAGAGCCCTGCTACTGCTACCGGACCGAATGGGGAGACCGGATTGCCTTGGATCCAACGGTCCTCATAAGGGACCGGGCAGAATCCAGTCCCCCCATTCGGTCCATATGGACTTTCTCCTTTTTAAAAGTCTATATATATGGAACGACCGGAAAGCCCGAATTTGGGACCGATCCTGGAGTTTATACTTTTAATAGCCGTGCTACAGAGTCCGATACAACGGCCCTCCTAAGGGACCAGGCCTGAATTCGGTCCCCCAGACATATGGGGGACCGAATTCAGGCATGGGTCTGGGGTACCGAATTCAGGCTCGGTCCCCCATGAGGACCATTGAATCCCAGCCCTAAGATCCAACGGTCCTCATGGGGGACCGGGCCCGAATTCGGTCCTCCAGTCGGGCTGTGTAGCACGGCTGCTTTTAAAAAGTCTATATGGATCGACTAGGAAGCTCGAATTTGGGACCGATCCCAGATGGAGCACCATGTGGCACTGTGGTGGACCAACTTGTGTATTCAACTTGGATCAAAACAAGGAAGCCCTGTTTGGACCAATCAGGGGGTGCCACATAGAATTTTTTTTAAGGAGATGATATGTGTCATTTCAAACCCATGTGGCACCCCCTGATTGATCCAAACTGGGAATCATTTCCATTCAACTTTTATATGAGCGGGAGAGTAAAAAAGAAAAAAAAAAGTGCCATGAGAAATAGGATTACCACACATACACAAACTATATACAACAGAACCCATGACGGGCGTGCTTTTAAGTAGAACATACAAATTCGTCATGGCTCAAAGATGTTTCTTTCTACCTTCTAAATTTTCACTTACATGCATGTAATGTGGAAAATCTAGTTACAGTTCCCGCAGGTGCATACAACCAGAGGCAGATCCAGCATATATCAGCCCCCCAGTGGATTTTATGAGTTTTACTTATAATTTTGATGAGGCCCCCTAATTTTTTTCATAAGGCCCCCAATGAATTTTTTGGGCCCCCAGTGACATTGAACTAGGCCCCCCAATGAAAAGTTATCACTTATCAGGCCCATTCTTTATACACATTTATCTTTAACTAGGGCACCAAAGGCAGAGACAAAGTTGATAAAGTTGGCTCAATTTTATCCCAATGACTTCTCTCTCATTAAATGCATGACTCTTGATAATCAACTTGAGACATACATTGCAGATGTACGCACAGATGACAAATTTAGTCAGTTGAAGGGACTCAGCGATCTCTCTAGATTACTAGTGCAAACAAAGAAACATCTATGTTTTCCTTTGGTGTATCGACTTTTGAAGTTAGCTTTGGTTTTGCCTATTGCAACAGCAAGTGTTGAAAGATGCTTTTCAGGAATGAACATTGTCAAGACAGATTTGCGCAATCGAATGAGTGACCAATTTATGAATGATTGTCTTGTATGTTTTATAGAAAAAGAGTTGCTTGAAACAATTACTAATGATATTGTAATAGAACTTTTTCAGAATATGAAAACTCGTAGAGAACAATTGTGATAAATAAATATGTCTTGTTTTATTGCTTGAAATTATTATATTATATTTATTCCATATAAAAGGTTTGGGGTAAATCTGCACACTATTTGTCCTTACTAGGCATGATTTGCAATGCAGTGGAAATCTACAAACTATCTGTTTTTGAATGCACATTTTTGTGTATTAGTTACTGATAGTGTATGTAAAAGGTCCACTACTTTTTTTGTGTATTGTTTTTTCTCAAGCATGAAGAAAAAATCATTTGCTATCATATAAATAACCCAAAATTTTTTTCCGGGAGCAACCCCCTACTACTTAATCGTGCTCCCAGTAATTTTGAATCCTGGATCCGCCACTGCATACAACAACAAAATTTTCCACAAGTAAGACTCTTGATGTTGTAGCATATCCAGTGGGAGCAGATTGAAGATGCAGCATAGTAAAATGCAGCAGTCACCCCAAGCCTGTCAATGCTTCATCATCTCATGGGCATGGTCATATCACGTAAGGCAGATGTCATTTTAATAACAGATGTGAGGTCCCACCCTTGGTGGGCCCTCTAAGGGCTATTTTATAGGCTAATTAATCTTAATTTATCTTAATTATTGTTTAATTATGTTAATCTTCGCTAATCTTTGCTAATCTTTGCTAATTACTACTAATTACTGCTAATCTTTGTTAATCTTGGTTAATTACTTATTTGTTTGGGCTAATTAGGGGCCTAGTAGTTTGACTAGTTAGTTTTCCTAAGTTTTAGTCAGACTAGGTTAGTTTGGGTTGATTTCTAATTAGTTGGGTGTTAGTGTTAAACCTAGGCTATTAGTGTTGGTTAGGCTCTTAGTTGAGCTTAATTAATTAAGTGATTAAGTGGGTTTAGTTGTGCTAAAGGTGCCCTCACTTTCTAGAAGATTCCTAACCTAATGACCCAACTACCCTCAAACCCTAATCCCAATCTCACTAAACCCTAAGGGTACTATGGTCCCTAATCTATTCACTAAACCTATTTAATGTCTCTTATCCCATTTGCAATAAACCCTAAACCCTAAGCAGCCCCCTTCCCAAGGAAACCACCCCAGCCCAACTGTCTCTTCTCTCCATTCCTTCCCATACGTGAGCTTAGTTTGGTTGCTAAGACCTGCTGGAATCTCAGCTTGAAGAGCTACTGCTGCTACCATCTCTTTCTTCTTCCTCCCCATTTCATTTCCTCCAAGACTCTGCTGGAATCACTCTCTGAGAACTGCTGCTGAGACTCTATTGCTGGGATTTCATCTGGAGGCTCTGCTGCATTCCACTTCTTCATTTTCTCCCATCTCAATTCCTCTTGAAGCTCTGCTGCTATATCATCTTCTCTTCTTCCCATTCACTGTTACTGAGCTGGGGCTGAACCTGTGCTGGGAGAAACATTTCTTGGAGCAGCCAGCACTTCACCTTCTTCATTTCCTCTTTTCATTCTCTTGATTGGAGGTGTGCTGGAAATCCCATCTGGAGCCACTGTGGTGTTCTTCTTCTTCTTCTTCTTCTTCTACATATCACTTGGGAATCAACTGTTACCCTGCTGGGATTTTATTGAGGAGCTACTGTGGTGCTGAAATTCTCCATTCGAGAGTTACTACTGTTACAGCAACTGGACTACCATCTTCTTCTTCATCTTCTCTGTCACCTGGGCTTTTCTCTTCTCTGTTATTTCTCGCTACCCACCTTCTCAATCCTTAAAGAGGCAAGTGCACCTACTGATTAACATGGAATGTATGTGTTTCCTTTGATTTCTATGGTTTCATCTCATGAATTGTGATTATTGAGTTTTAGAATTCTACCTGAGCCTAGTTGTGTATGGGATGGAATGGCCATTGATGGAAGATTAATAAGTCTAAATGATGATGGAATGGGCATTGATGAGATCTTTATAATTTCAATTGTGGTTTAATAAATGGATTTTGGTTGGAATTTTAGATTGAATTGGATGGAAAGGTGATGAAGGCAGCTGTAGCAGTGGCTCTGTAATGGCCACTGCTACAGTTGCAATTTCCTGCAACAGAGGTGGTGTGAACGTTTGATGTTGGCTTGTGTCTTATGATCAGTGGGCCCAGGTGGGCCACCCGGGCAGATCCGGACCCCACATCTTGTGGAGGGTCCATGGGCGACCTAGGGGTAGGCCTCTGATCTGGTTTTGATCAGAGGTGGGCCATAGGTTAGAGGGTGTATACTAACCTGTGAAACAAGGAACCGTGAGTATTTTTCCATTTCTTTCCTTGTAACTATGGGGCCCAGGTGGGCCACCCTTGGAATCCGGGCCACACATCCTGAACAGGGACCCTGAGCGATACTCGTGATGCAGCCTGATCCAAGTTGATCCATGCGGGGGGCCACCACCCGATGACCTGATGAGAGCCGGACGCTAAGTTTGTAACAGAACAGGGGCTCTCTGCATCCTTCCAGGGCCTGACGAGTTTTATTGAAAGAGAGAGATGAGTGGATTAGAAAAAAGAAAAGGAAGGAGGGAGGATGGTGACATGTGGAAAGATGGGGTAGGTGAGGGAGTAAATGGGGTGGGGTAGTTGATCAAAGATGAGGAGGATGGTGACATGTGGAAAGTGAGGGTAGGTGAGGGAGAAAAAAATTGGAATGACCTGATGAGAGTGCACGTCCACGTGGATTTGGGTTTGGGATTTGTTGTGGGCTTGGGCTTGGGTTTCATTTGGGGCTTTGGGCCCAGTGGGGCCCACTAATCAATAAACCCCTAGTTTATTTACTAATTGATTAAGCCCCTTAGTTTTAATACTTTCTATTAGCACCATTAATTTTCACAAATTAGAAATTTAGACCCTTTAATCTTTGTGGACCAAATCGGGGCGGGGCCCACTATTTTCCATAACTCATTAGTTTTATTAATGAAACAAAATATTTAGTATACTACGGGACCCATTGATTTTAGAAAATTAGAAGGGTAGGACCCTTAGCCTCCGTGGAACCCCATTAGAATAAATTAACTTATTAACCTTAAATTAATATTTCCAGACCCTAGTGTAAAAGTTGAGATTTGGCCTGGAGTCTGTTAACTCAGGTACACCTGTGTACCAGATCGACCGGCTGGCCACCTAGTCAATCGGGTACACTGGAAATTCCAGAATCCAAACCAAGTCCCAACTTGATTTCCAGTGGAGCAGATCGACCCGACCCTTGCCAGGCCGACCTGCCACACTGTGAACTCTAGGGTGTGAGTTTAGCGTTGTTTTATAATTAATCGATTGTGAGACCCATTAACTATCCAAATGAACTTCCATCAATGTGCCAAGCACGAGTCAATGGCGTGGCTCGACCTTGACTCGTGGGGACCACTGTTTAGTGTTTTGGTTGATAAATCTAAGATGATTCGACCCCTAAAAGTTGTCAACAATGCCCTTAACCAACTAAGCACCAAATACATTATTTTACGGCATTAACGACATCGTTTAGAGATCGAATTACCGGAGATAGACCCGAACCTAAAGTGGCCCATAACCTAGGATTGGACCGTTGGATCTTCCCTATTGATTCATATGTTGAAGTTTATACTTCCTTATTATTGTTCTGTCTTTCTTAGATCTTAAGATTAGCTGTTTACTGATAATTAAACATAATTGGAAGACCTGAACCTAGGGTATCTAGAGGTGACCCGATTGTGTGATTTCGGAGATCATTGACCCGTGTCTGTGTCTAGGCGGGCCCTTATTGGGCCTAAGTGTGGTGATGTGAACCCTTTAGCTTGAAGAGATAGTTTATATTGGACTGTTAAGTTATATGGATTATGATGGAACTGTTTGTCAGTAATAGATGGATTGGTTGCCTCGTTTGGACGGTTTTAGACCAGGCCATGTACTGATGGGCCTTGGTATGGATCCAACGAGTGGGCTTGGATCTTGAATGAGATCCAGAGACTGAATTGAGATGTGTGGACCTTATAGAGGTATTGTTAAGACCTTGTTCACGCAAGGCAAAGCCTAGACAGACACAGACCTTAGAGTTATTCTCGAGTCGGCATGAACATTCACTCGGTTGATTTAAGCTCAGCCGGTGGACTGATCATCCCCGGTAGGAGCTAGTTGAGTGTTGAGGAGCTATCATGATGAGCTGTGTGGTTAAGACGGCAAGGTGTCATGCCGTGCCGATCTGGAGTGATGAGATGATGAGTTGATGAATGATATTCGGGATTAGTTATTCCCTGGTGAGATTCCCCACCGCGACTGTGTTCAGTATGGGAGGGCTGCGGCATAATATCCCGCGGTATTCCAGCTTGTGTGAATGTGCCACCTAGTTGTAGTAGTTTAGATGTTTTCTATTTATACTGATTCCTTTTGATTTAAATGCACGATTGCCTAGTTCTTTTCCCTTGCTATTCATTTAATTATGTACCCGTCTTTATTTCCTTTGATATATATATGCTATGTTAGTAGTATGCTGTATCTTGCCAGATCGTTTAGATCTGACCCATTCTATGGTGCTTAGGCCTTGACCCAGAGATTCCCGACGACACATTAGCCCTTGTGGAGGCACCTGTAGCCGGAGAGTACGCTTGGGGCCCGGCCGACACGGACGTCGAGCCGGAGGGCGGAGACGAGTTTATACAGGGATTTTGAGAGACATTGTTATTTTGGGTTTTGAGTGTTATTTGTAGTGAGAAGGGTAGAAAGAAAAATGTATAACTTTAAATTAACATTGAACCATTTAAACTAGACACATGTTATGCTCATACTTGATTTATATACATGATACCTATTGCTTCCGCTCTATTTAAATGTTATGCTTCCG
The DNA here is from genome assembly GCA_038049695.1 of Cinnamomum chago. Lineage (NCBI taxonomy): Eukaryota > Viridiplantae > Streptophyta > Magnoliopsida > Laurales > Lauraceae > Cinnamomum > Cinnamomum chago. Next base: position 17,680,424 of record CP142462.1, on the reverse strand, counting down.
CAAGTTTTAACCATTGAACATTGTTTGGTCAAAAAGTTTTAAATTGGACCTCACTGCGGCCTACGATCTTGGAAGTTCTCGGATTTTCCGGGAAGTAGCGCGCCAATTTCGGGTGATCGAACGAGTTTATCGGTGTCCGGAATTGGGGCGTTACAACAGATGTCTTCACTGTCCTCAGGACAAAATAAAGGTAAAAGAAAAAAAGACAAAAGGAACTCGATTAACAATAACTCATATCCATGCCATCTCCAACTTGGCTGAATATTGGAGTCACCGCAGAGAAAGACTACTCAAAAGGATAAGAGTGTAGCTGGGTGTCACGCCTACGCTTAAAAGCACAGTTGTCAGTGCTCTCCCCTTCAAGCTTCCTCCGGATTCCTCTTCCGCTGGTGTAAGGGGAAAACCTGCATCCTAGAAATTCGATTTGGGAGGGAGAAGAACTAGAGATCCAGGGAGGTGGGCAGAGACCGTTTGGGAGGGAGAAGAACCAGAGATCGTTTCGGAGGGAGGAGGAGTGGGGCGGATATTGATCTGGAACTCGATAGTAGTGTATTGGGGGAAGAGCTCGGCGGGGAGGTTGTCGTCAGAGATGGAGGAATAGTGAGGGGGAAAGTGGTTGCAGTGGAAGCATAACGGGCAGATCCAGATCGGCGACGAAGAGGTTGACGATGGAGAAGGGGTTGAGGAGGGAGAAGAAGCAGAAACGGAATTTGAGCATTTCCTGGGCAAAGACCCCGATTTCCCTCCCCTTTTTTTTTCATTCTCTTGCTCATGTGAAAGTTGATTACACTAGTTGGTCCACCTCAACCCCCACGTGGTCCTCCACGTGGGATCGGTCCCAAATTCGGGATTCCGAAACGGTCTATATAGACTTTTTGTTATCAAAAAGTCTACGCACCCCGGATTCCAAACCCCGGACGGAACCCGGGGTGCATGGGATCCGTTGGATCCCAGACTCCACAGGGATCCAATGGATCCCATGCACCCCGGGGTCCATGGGATCCGTTGGATCCCAGACTCCACAGGGATCCAATGGATCCCATGCACCCCGGGGTCCGTCCGGGGTCTGGAACCCGGGGTGCATAGCACCACTGTTTTGTTATACTTTATACAGAGCTTCTTTCCTTCAACCGATGTAGCAAAGTGGAGTGAGGGAGTGAGGGACCCACCAACCTTCTTGGCATGACAAATTCTTTCCTTTTAAAGCTGTATAAATGGTGGGGAAGAAATTCAATTTTGGACTCAAGAGAAGCCACGTCAGCTTCTTAGGGGCCGCTTATAGATGTTTCTCTTATAATGTATCTTTCCAAATTTACATATGTGCATTTTCAATAAAACATAGCCATCCATGAGATCCATTTATGAATGTGTCTTTTTAAAAATACACTAGTATATTAAAACTAATATCCCTTCAATATAAATCTATGTGTAAAAAAATAATTAAAAATTTAAATCAACTAAAAAATTATGAAAACCAAACCTTTCTTCGCTTAATCCACGTCAGCATATACTTTTCATCTTAAAAACAAAGGATTCGTATGCATTTATGCTCATTTTGAATACCATATAAAAACTTTGAAAATAACCTTAATTTATAGAGTTGGAAGGCATCCCTTTGAATTGGGTTACATCCACGTAAATAGGCTTAAGAGACATTTTATTGAAAAGGCACATATTTATCTTAAGAGACATGTTTTATTGAAAAGACATATATTATGTGTTTTTGAAAGGAACATCTACAAATGGCCACCAAACACATAATATGTGCCTTTTCAATAAAACATGTCTCTTGTGCTAAATGTGTGCCTTTTCAATAAAATGTCTCTTAAACCCGTTTGTGCGGAGATAACTCAATTCAAATGGATGCCTTCTAACTCTATAAATTAAGGTTATTTTCAAAGTTTTTATATAGTATTCAAAATGAGCATAAATGCATATAAGTACTTTATTTTTAAGATGAAACGTATATGCTGATGTGGATTTTTTTTTTTTTTTTTTGCCATCGGAGGATTCCCAACCCTTTGGGCTGGACTAATCCCTCTCCTGTAGCCCGAGTGAGGTAGTGCAGTTTCGAACCTACAACATCCGAGTGCAAATTGTGGTCCTAAGCCAACTGAACTACTCCTTGGATTAAAAGATTAAGGGAAGAAAGATTTGATTTTCATAATTTTTTGGTTGATTTGAATTTTTTAATTATTTTATTATAAATTCTTATTCCTTAAAGTTGAAAGTTGGTTGCAATGTCTTTTGGGAGAAAAGGCTCTAATCCAATATTTCCTTGAGCCACGTCAGCAATCATAGCCATATCAGCATTGTATCCTCTCACTAATGCCTCTTCATACCTTTGATTAAGGCACACCTGACTACCTCTTAAGAAACTACTATTTGGCACTTTTTCTTTACTAGATCCTCCTGACATAAATTCTAGTGATTGGGGTTTTTGTAACACCATGTCCCCATGTATTTCCAAATTCCTGTCTCTTGTCAATAATTTCTGAATTCCAATACTTGAAAAGTCTCAATGGGCCTTGAGAATTCAGGAATTCCACCTTATCTAGGAATTCAAAAATTCCCCATGCATCAATTTCTTGAATTCTAGTAAATGAACCGGCCTTATTAATGTTTCGCGTCACTTGCCTCACCAACACCTCTTAATAGTTAATACCTTCCTAAGAAACACCTCCTACACGTGAACGTTTCACATATACATAAGACCCTATATAACCTTTTCAAGTCATTTATAATAGGAACAGTTGCAAATGTTTGATGGCCTGGATCCATCAACAAAGCCACTAGGGATGAGACCAATAGAGAATTCCTCAGTGGCTGCGGATGCTTCCCTGTTCTAGAAGAGGCATTGAACTGTCGCACGCTAGCGTAGCACCGAGGATGGGGAGATCTGAGTTGTCCAGTTGGGAGTCATGCTTGAAGATCTTGGTATTGGCAGCCGAACTAATGGACAAATCTACTGCATAACCATTGTCCTAGCTGCAAGGTACAGCGTGAATCGGGACTGAAAGAGATGAGAGGAGATCGAGAGGCCCTGGTTATGCAGGCCATTGTCATACGGTGATGCAAAATCTAGACTATCCTTCTTAACGAATAAGAAGCATGCATTTGTCTTAGTTGTGTTTGTTCCTGGTGTGAAGTGTGTTGGGAAGTTGTTTTAGGCCATTCCTGTGTGTATGTGACATGGAGGAATGATGAGCAAGATTTCTCCCTTGTAGAGTGTGAGATTCGGTCCATTGAATAAGATGGGCCTCGCAATTATGTTTGATGGTATGGCCCTCTAAACAAACACGATATCTTAATTTCAATAGCATGCAAACAAATATAGAAAAAGGCATTGGGATTTTAACTTCAATCCAACATTCATAGCAAAAGAAAAGGGATTTTTACGAAAAAAAATTAATTTAAAATCTGAATTCAATGAATTTATGAAGAAAAACAATAAAATGACAAGAGAGTTGTTTGTGCAATTTTTTTTACAAAACTACCATAGTTGACGATATCATCAACCTCGTTAACTGGTTGGCGATATTGTCAGCTTCCATTACAAAAAACTATGTGATGTGATCAATATCAATCATCAAATACCGCAAGTGCATGGGTGTCTAGATGAGATAGTGACAAGAACGGATCGAACCCACAAGGAGCTACAAGGAGTTAATTAAAGAAATTTCTAGATTAAGAAAACTAATTAACTAACAATTAAAGAAAGTTTTGAGTATTTAGAAATAAAATTAAAGAAAGCAACCAATTTAGAAATATGAAATCTACAAATTAATGAAAGTGATTAGATCATAGGAATCTAATAAACATCCACTAATTATTTATTAAGTAATCTTAACTTGTTCCAATTTTTACTTCAAACCAAAGACAAATCAATGTTTTTGACTTGGAAAATCTAACTTTAAAAACTCATTTTCAATTACAGAGTCCATAACCCAAGACTTCCTTCACCTCATAAAAGAATAAAACCAATCTAAACACTACCCATCAAAAGTAAGTATAAACCATCAAAAAGATCTGAGTCCTATCAAACCTAAACATGAGTAGTCAAAAATTAATTTTTATTTTTAGAAATAAACAATGGAGATTTTGTTAGGGCACGAAGACAAGTCTATTAATCATCAAGCACTTAAACATGGAACTAAATTAGAATTACTAAATAAATAAAAAGCAATCACTTATCTTCATCCATCGCTCTAATAAAAAACTTAGCCCGCCATTGCAAAGAAGACTTCTTGATTTGTCATTAAAGATTGCATCTTTATAATTTCTCCTTCAATTACTTGCTTGGGCAATGCCCAAAGCTACCCAAGATAAAAAAAAAATATGGAGAACTATAGAACTAGAAGAGGGAAAGAAGAAGAGAGAGATAGAGAATGGCTTGGCCACTTTTTGAAGGAGAATAGGCTTGTAATGTCCTACACCAGTGGCCTCCTTTTATAGTTTTGCACACTTCCTTTTGTTAAGAGTTGCTTTCTTCTTGAGATAATTCTTGGCTTAACTTTCAAGCAAAGCTTCTCACTTAGGCAACAATTTGAATTGGAGAGGATTTGTTACTAAGTGTGGTCTCTTGGGCTCTAAGTCTTGCCAAATTGAACTCCTCATAGATCTCTCATGTTGCCAATTTTGATAACCTTTTGCAACTCCCTCATAGAATTATAACATCCAACTTCCCGAGATTATATCTCACTCAATATAGCTCCGATATATGAAATCTTGGACTCCACGGATATCTACTCGAAAGAGCTTTCCTACAGTGGGTAGATTATGCATTTATGCTAATCCGATACTCATTTGAGAGTTATGGTCATTTGATTTGCTGCCCTTGAAAAATCCGGGAATAATTTGCACATATGGAAATTCTATATTTGGCATGCTATGGAGTGTGTGGGATCCATGTTGGACATCCAAGGCATGCTTGGACTCTTTCTTTTCTTATTTATTTGATTCTCTTTCCATATTTGATATGCTTCTTTACTTGCAACTTTTACTAGTCAACTCTTCTCGCAAAGTTTCTATTTATCATCTCTCATTTAATTTCATTAGACGTTCAGTTTCGATGCATTCGAGAAAGGTTAAGATGTTTAAAGTGGTCATTCACTCCCTCCTTCTCTCAATCTTGGCGTGGCGTACGGGTTTTTTTTTTCTTTTTTTTTGATTTTTTCACAATTGTTTGGACTTTCAGGTCCGAATAGTATGTTTGTCGTTCGAACGTAATCCACCAAACAACATGCATGCTGTTCGGCTATGTGAAACTGGACAACATGCATTCTGTTCTATAGGTAATAGCCAAACGGGAGCATATTGTTCAGTCTCTCTCTCTTTCTTGATTTTGGTTTTCAAATTTAGCAAGTCAACACCATCCTTCCAAATCTGTGTTTCTTCTTTCTTCTTTGAGAATTTTCAAGCTTTCCAACTCCACCAAGATGCCAAGATATGTGGGCCGACCATGAAGGATGTCCCGCTTTTGATCTTTCTCAAATTTCACCAATATGGGTCCCATTCTTGATTTCTCCTACATAAATAAAATTAAATAATTTCAATAATGATCAAGTGTGAGGAATCTGGATGGACTATGCATGGGACCCTAAATGCCTACTTAATGCACCAAAAATACTCAACTTTTCAAAAATAGCACATGATGTCAAAATTAGTAGGTATGCATTAGTGAAACTAAAAGAACTAATTTTTGGTGATGAATGAGATGAGAACCATAATTTCACAAAAGTCATGCAATGTAATGAATTTTGACGAAAATTGCAACTTTGATGCTCAATTGCATGAAATCAAGAAATTAAGTGTAATTCTATGCAATTAATCTAATTAAGTTCACAAATGTATATAAAATAATGAATGAAAGTTACAATTTTATAGTCTTATCACTATGTGTTGCTTCATCTTTCTCTATCTAGTGATGGAAAGGTTGTAAAAACTATTGCATTTTTTGTCCTGGTTGATTTACTTAGGTGGTCTTGGCAATCTTCCTCAGGTGTGTGTGTCCAATGCTTGGTTTCCACGCATCTCTCGCCCCCTTTTAAAGTGTATTCTCATGAGTTTTGAGGGTGTGCATTTGGAGTACAAGGTGTTCGATGAAATGTTGAAATGAGGATTTTCTCTCCATTTAATCAGTGGCTTTGAGAGAGGTTGAAGAGGATGGATTTGGGTATGCTTTGTGAAAATTTGGAATCTAATAGTCATTTGTTTTGGGGAAATTTCATAGGTCTTAGTGTTTGTGATCGTGTGGGTAGCCATGTTGTGCAATTTTTGACCAGTAGAGGTATTATTAACTATTATAAAAATCATTGTATTTTGTGGGGAAGATTGAGTTTATTTCGCCCCTTAGTTGGTTCTTTGTCATGTTGCTTGTGTTCTTTTTGCAGTAGTGGAAGGAGATAAAGTGCAAGGTTTGAGAAACGAAGTTTTGGATTTTTTCGTGTAAGAGGGACATTGACGATATCATCAACTTAGTTGGCGATATCATCAATTGGGGTAATTTCGCAAGAAAAAATGTACTAACAATTTATTCTTCATTTTATACTTTTTCTTCATAAAATCGTTTAATTAAAATCTAAGCATAATTTTTTCGTAAAAACCCCAAAAGAAAACGTCACAAATCAATATTTCACAGGATAAAAACATATTCATAAATATCTCATCTTTTGCAACGCATTCATCTCTTTATCTTTTGTGCTTTTTTAGTATTAGTCTTAATTTATCATTTAATTAGCATGGAGTTTAAGCTATGCAAAGCACGGGCTTTTATGGTAGTTTAATCCTAAAAGGAGTTACACACGGACACCTTTAAATTAATCACATGTAAAATACATGAATAAAAACGGAGCTTTTTGTATATACCCCCTTAAGGTTTTTAGGATTTGTAAATAAGCCCCTAAGGTTTTAGTATTTGTAAATAGGCCCCTGTCTTTTATTTTTATTACCTTTAATGTCCCCAAAATTAATATTCTTAATAAGAATGAACAGTAACTATAAGATTTATGTAGAGCTTTTATATAAATAACAGCTTTGCCCTTATATTCATTAAACAAAAAAGAGTAAATTATTATTTACAAAAATACTATTATTTTACCTCAAGTCCCAATGATTTCTCTAAATAACTCTCTCATACATATGATCAGGGGTGGACCCAAGTATAAGGGCCTGGAGACTGAAGCCCCCACCCATATCTGAGAAAAGCTCGAATCCCTCCCCCCACCCCCCCACCCTCAAATCCAAAAAATTAATACATTTTTTGATTACATTTGTCCCTTCCCCCAATATTTATTTTACATAGAGCCAAACACCATCCACCTCGCAAAATCTAAAAAATAATATTTTTTTTTTACATTTGCCCATTCCCGTAATAATTCTTTAAACAACCCCCCCCCCCCCCCCCCCCCCGAAGCATAATCATGTATTTTTTAAACTTAAATCAATTCAACGGTGGGTCATGTATGGATTGGATAAATCATAACCGGTTATATAAGTAAAGGCGTTGATTGTCGTCATGATCAATTTGGATTTAATGAGATGAGCCCTGTATTGATAAAAAAAAAATTATGTAGGGTTATTTTCTCCAACTAAGTATAATTGTTAAAGTTACATGATTTATAAAAAAAAAAAAAATTTGAGTACAAGCTTTTGAAATTATGCATAGAAGGATAAAAGAGATGGACAAAAGTGTCATTTTGCTATAAAAACCTATGGTAGTTGGGAGACTATTGATTTTTGGGACACAAAAGGTATTAAAATGAAAATGCAGGGGCCTATTTGCAAATACTAAAACCTCAGGGGCCTATTTAAAAATCCCACAAACCGTAGGGGGATATAAACAAAAGGCTCATAAAAATATTACAAAAGATTAATAGGGCTGGCACGAATTTTTCAAATTCATTTTGAATAAGTGGCTCCACTAAGGAGCCTTATGATCATCAAATGGTCACCCACAGGTAAAGCCAACGTCTGCCCTTTCCCTAACCTGAACGGGCTAAGCCAAAGCCCTCAACGAGCTTGTAATAGTTATAGGTATGAGTTGAAGCCCTCAATGGGCTAAGGAGCCAACATTCGAGTTGCGTTTAGGCTAAGCCAAAGCCCTTAACAGGCTTGTAATGGTTAGGCAATGTTGAAATAGGGATGTGTCGGCGTGAGAGCTTGGAAGAAATTAAAGAGGCTTTTATTTTTGAAATATATAGGGTTTTTATAGGAAAAAAATCTCTTATATTTGAATACAATGACAGAGGGACCAAATATTTTATATTGACATGTAAGGGCCTCCCACCAATTTTCCGTTTTCTCTTGGTTTTTTTGCATTATCTGACAATATGTCATATGTTAAAGCATTAATACCGAGGTTTTCAGCAGAACCACTCCTAGGATACAATGAACAATGGCCAACATATGATGTATTTGCACGATAATCACGTTTTCGGACCCAGAACGCCGGTGCAAGCCGGACTTGCGTGCGCGCATAGGGTTAGTGAGAAAAGACTCAAAAGTTCTTAAAGTGTAAAGATCATAGAAATGCATATAAAGCCTTCTAAAAGTGTTGGACTTAAGTACTTAACAGATGTGGGATCCCATGCATTTGCATAAAAGTTTTTACTACCCACTTATGAAACAAGTAGAAAAACCAACAACGGCCAACAGAGGATGTTTTCTCGGGATAATTATGTTTCCAGACCCAGAACCCTGGTGCAAGTCGGCCTGGCATGCGTGCATAGGGTTACTGGTAAAAGACTCAAAAGTTCTTAAAGTGTAAAGATGATAGAAATCATATAAAGCCTTCTAAAAGTGTTGAACTTCACAGATGTGAGATCCCATGCATTTGCATAAAGCTTTCACTACCCACTTACAAAGCAAGTAGAAAAAAAGTCAAAACATCTATTTCAAAAAGGACAAAACCTTTTGAATTTTTGAAACACTCAAAAACCGAGATGGGGGGGTGTTTGTCTTTTTCCACATTACTTTGAAAGGCAGTAAATGTATTGAACCGAGATGGGATGCTGTGCTTATGAATTAAGATGATGTGAAATTTTGTCTGCAGGTAATGTAATAAAAAATCATTTTGTAATATCTACAAAAAAAAATATTAACAATATACAATGATATCGCTGAATGTAAAGAATGTTATGTTATTATTTATTTATTTTTAGTAAGTTGTGGGATATACAAAACAGAATGTGAATAAAAACTTACATAACTAATTCTATGAGTAGAGTTTTAGGAAAAAAGAAAAAGAAAATAATTAATAAGATGTTCAAGTGTTGTATCGTTTTATAAATCCCTCCATATATAAAGATCGTGAAATGAATAAAATGGAAAAAAAAACATATTTAATGGAGATTTTGCTATCATGGGATTTTTACGAAAGAATTTAAGCTTAAACTTTAATTAAATGATTTTATGAATAAAATCCATAAAATGACGGCGGAGTTATTTGTATATTTTGCTTATTGATGATATCATCAATTTGGTTGACGATATCGTCAATTGAGTTGAATATTGTCAACTTCTTGCAATTTTTTTTTCTTCCTCTTCTATGATGGTTTCATGAGATAAGGAGGAATGCATTGGATGGTGTTGGTTCTCAAGCCACTTTTCTCGAGCTCGTCTTGCAACCCTCTTTTTCCCTTTCTTCTCAAGAAACCTAACCCCTTATCTCATTTGCAAGTTATGTGTGTATTCTTAGATCTAGCTTGCCCTAAACCCCTTCTTTTCTTTTTCTAAAGATATAGAAATTCACTTTTCTTAGATATGTTTGCTCTTATTTTCATGGTAGAAATCCTATAATAGAGACGAGATTTTGAGGGTGTGTTTGTTTGGGAGGATTAGATATTGGTAACAGATTGTTATGTGACATTGGTGAAAGAATGGATAAAAGGGGGAAAAAAGGATAACAAAGAAGGGTGTTATGATGAAGCTTTGTTTGTTGTGTGGATGACTCTGAAGGGGGTTGGGATTTTGAACTATGATGGAGTTGTTTGATTTGCGTGAGTCAAGTTCTATAGGATGAAAGAGAGGATGGGTTCTTTGGCAATGGAGGGACGACGAGATTTTGGTTTGGTGGATGAAAGTATGATGGCTGGTAAGGAAAGGTTTGGAAGATTGGTGACTTGAGAAGAGATGGAGATGATGAAGATGGATACATGAGATTGATTTAGAAGCTGAATGAGAATGAGTGTTGCGAATTAGATAGATGAATTATAGGTTGATTATATCATCAACCATTAACGATATCATCAATTGGGGTATTTTTCGTCAAAAATATGTACAAACCACTTACTCATAATTTCATTTTTTTTTCCTCATGAAATTGTTTAATTAGAGTTTAAGCCTAATTATTTCATAAAATTCCTATTATTATTTTGTTTTAAGAACCCAAAACAACCAAAACAGAGAGAAAGGAAGGTGTTGTGAGAGGAGAAGATAAAAAGAATGTAGTATAGAGAGAATTGGGGGTTGGGACTATCGAGAAAAAAATAATGAAACGTTTGGAGAAATCGAGTGTAAAAGGCAAAGAAAGGGGTTTTCTCTTAGGAATATATCTCATATCTAGCAATATCTCTATATAAGATAAACATGAGCCTTTTGGGAGTTAGGACTAAGAGTCTGGTTATAAAACAATGATGAAATAGTTTTTCAAATATGTATATGGGCAAGGACGTTTTTGGAATTCAAACATGGAGTCCACCTTTACAAGAGTCACAATATAGGGTCACATGTATAGGGATTATGAGTGGGCTCACCTTTTCTAATTGTGAAGAGATAGGATCCATCTTTAGGAATTACAATGTGGGGCAACCTTTTGTGATTGTGAACATTGGACCCACCTTGGAGTTATGGTAATTGGGGTTTTCACTTTAGGAATTGCAATGCAGAAGCCACCCGTTACATCATTTTCAAAAAATCTTGAGGTCGTTTTCGTCCAAAATGCTTACAAATTATGTATTATCCGCTTCCTCCCACTTTAGCTGAAAAAGGTTTTACTAAAAAAGTCAAGCTCCTGGTTTTTCAAAGGTCAAATGATGTGATCAATACAATACTTACTGTTGTCTAGATAAGACAATGGCACCTTTTTAGGTCTTTTATTTCCTTATTTGTAGGGATTCTCTCTCGTGTTCCAAGCTAACTTTTCCTTTGCACAGACTTTTGACTTTGAGATGATTCTCTTTCTTAATTTAGATGTCCTTGGTACACACACCTTCCTTGTATAATTCCAAAAATATCTCCCAATGATTGCTTGGTGATGTGGATGAGAAAATCAAGAGTTGTGCACATAAGAGAATCTCTAAGTATGGAACGTCTATGCACATGGGGGACCCCTTGGTTGGACTTCCAAAGTGCTTGGCCACTTTCCTTGTTTTTCTTCATAAGCAATTCCTTCCAATTTTTCTTACTTTCTTTGCATACTCTTTCGACTTTCCATTTGTATTTCTATCTCTTTGCAAGGGCCCACTTGGATCTTCATAAAAAAAATCTTAAATCTGAAAATCAGATTTGGTGCAACTTCTTGAATGCATGGTGGACCCCATTTTTGGACTTGCAACATAAAATGGACTATGCATCCACGTGCATCTCTCCCTTGGCCTTTTCTTCTTTTATTTTTTTTCTTTCCTTCTTCTTTAATTTCTCTTCAAGTGGGTCCCATTTATGAATGTTCCCTATAAAAAAAAAAGGAATAAGTCAGCCATAATATATTTATAAAATTCATAAGTGTCATGCATGGGACCTGAATCACATGAGATCATGCACATGAATGCACCAAATTGAATGATTTTCTATGAACTAATTGATGATGCAAGAATAAAAAAGGCTAATTGGTGTGATACTAAGATAATGTAAACCAATGATTTCACAACATGCATGCAAGATTAATGATTTTGACTAAAATCCCAACTCTAATGCTCAAATGTATGAAATTATGAAATTTTATGAAATTAGAGGTAATTTTCCCTAATGAAGTCCACAAAGTCAAATAAAATGATGAATAAAAACTACAATTTTGTGGACTTATCACCAAAGCTCTAATGTATTAAGCGGGAAAATATAATTAGAGGTTAACCATACACTCTAATATGTAAATAAGTTCTAAATCATAAGATAAGAGCTTGTTTTTATAGTTTCCATGGGGTCATTTACATATATTTTCATTTTGAAACTAGTGATAGAAAATTGACGGTCATAGCTTTCAAAAAGATTATCAAGGTCATGCGTTCTCTGGGGGTTGTTTGTTTCCACCCATTTACATATTATACTATATTAAAGCCATGGGTTTTGAAGATGATTTTGACCAGAACTTCTGATTTTGATTGAGAGTTCTACTCGTTCTCTACAACTTACCCACCTTCTCCCCCCACTTTCAACATATAACTACTCATTTCCAACATGGAACCACTCAATTAAGTCTTCTTCCTACTTTTCACTCTTCTGCAACAACTTCACTTCTATTCCAAATAATTTCATATATGTTTTCTTTCTGCCTCATTTCTCCTAACCCATCTCTTGGATTTAGAAAAGAGGTACCATCATAATCTTCTCTTTTTTAGAATTTAATGCTCTGTTATTATCGTTAGCAAGTAGTTGATGATGATTTTTCATGATCTGAACTTCTTTTTAATGAATCAAAGAATATAGTATTGCAATTATTGGTGAACATGCCCGTGCTAAGCACTGGTTGTTTTGCTAATATAAATATTATGTAGGGCTGCACATGGGCGGTTCGGATCGGTTTAACACTAAAACCAACAACCAAACCGAACCTGTAGGTTTTTTAATTAACTAATCCAATCCGACCGATGGAAAGGGCTTAAACCAAACCAAACCAAACCAAACGGTTCGGTTCGGTTCGGTCGGTTTAACCATTGTTTTTCATTTTATTTTTTTGAAAATCAGACATTGAAAATTCCAAAATGATGATACCTCGACCTTTGCATTTATTCTAATGTTTAGTGCAAACATAAAAATCCAACATTCTAGACTGGACTAAACGCATATAAAATAATTGTACTCCAAAAAGAGAGTTTGGACTAAACGCAAGCGCGCGCGAAAAAAAAAAAAAAAAAAAACTTGCAATGAAACATTCATTCCACATGATACCATTTGGAATTACAATAGAATAATAGTTCATGTAAAAAAAAGTCACACAAACGAAATCTGTATCAGAACCCACTGTATTTTTCAGAAATGAAGGTTTCTTAACACATTAGTTAGGTGAGACCAAAACCAACCATCAACAGGCTAGGCTCTACTGGCTTTTCTAACATTCTCAAGAGTGCAGCCTTCTAATAAAAACCTCATTGAAACGAGGTAGGAATTATGATGGAAGGAAAACACCATGTACAGTAACCCCTCCATCTGCAAGGAAGTATCAAAAAGCTTTTGAGAGATTAAAAGAGATGCACTGAGGCAGTGTTGACGGTTGAGTTCATGTGAGAATTGAGTTGTGGAATGTAACGTTGAAAGTAGTAAAAAACGAAACCCTAAGACTAAAATAGTAAAAAAGCAATACTTAAGTTACTACATACGGTCGGTTCGGTTTAAGCGGTTAACCGTGGGCTCAAACCAATAACCGACCGATGTAAGCGGTTTTTATGATTTTCAAACCGTTAACCAAACCGGTCTACTAAAAACCAATCCGAACCGTCCGGTTCGGTTGGTTCGGTTCGGTTTTACGGTGATACCGGATTTTTTGTGCAGCCCAAATATTATGTATATCACTTATGCATGTGCACATGTTTGTTTGGATTTATTTACATATAAAAAATTATTCTTATTTGTAAATCTTGGTTTATAAATGACTTGCTTTTGTATTGAAATTTTTACAACTTAGACCCTAATAAAATGATTTGCATTTTCAAAAAAATTTATATTCATATTACACATCCCTTTGAGGACACAAGCAGTTTAGAAAATGTTCGTCTCCTACGTAGGCCGGTGAGGAACAATATCTTTTTTTCCTTTTCTTTTTTAAGCTATTCAAACGGGCCTGTTCTTTTTTTTTTTTTTTTCCTTGAATTAGAATCTATGTATTCAAATCGGCACGTTTATTTGCAATAAATTGGATAATGACAAATTTATCATCAAATGGGCATATTTGTCTGCATGGAAGCGGAATGTATACGAATTTATTGTCAAGTGGGTCTATTTGTTTATATAAACTTATGGACCTATTTATTTGCATGAAATTGAAATATATAGGGATCCCTTGATGGAATTGGGCTAGCTATTTGTTGTCATGGGATTGAAAAACATAGGAAATAATTGATTCAAATGCACATACTATATGTATGAATTCAAAATACATAGGAAGCAATGGACTCAAATGTGCTTTTTTTTTTTTTTTTTTTTTGCATGGAATTTAAATAGATAAAAAGTAATTGATTCAAATTGGCCTATTTGTCTTCATGGAATCGAGAACATATATATTACAATAAAACAAATAATGCCCAACATGATTATCCATTTCAGACTTCTTTGATTGTTATTGCTTTCAGAGGCCAACTGGTGTTAGTAATCTAATAACCTTAAAGGAAGAATTTTGTTAGGAGTTTCTGTCCATGTTGGGTCCAATGACATGAAATTGCAAGGATCATAGCCAATGGGCGCCACATGTATTAAAAAATTAACATCTATATCCATGAAGAGTCCCATCCATTTAATGGTCTAGATAGAGATCCCTCTGTGATCAATGTAAACATAGTTCACCCAAATGGTTTAAAATCAGCATTAAACTCCTAACCACCTTTATTTTCCATTTCTTTCTCCAAAAATCAATAAATACCCACTTTCAAAATTTGAGAAAAGAAAATGAAACTATACAGTAGTGAAATAAGAAAAGATGATGTGCTATGGAGTGATAGCTTCATATCCCTCTTGTTGGTTGTATTCTTCTTCCTTGGCTTTGGACCATAGGTAGATGTACAGCCCCACAACTATCATAATCGATCCAACAATGCTACACAAAACCAAACAAGAGCTTAGAAAAGAAATGTTCATTGTCCAGCAATTTAAAATAAGAAGAATCATGATGCACAAGACAGGCGCACAAGACAGGCAAGGCTGGCCCAAGTGATTTCTGATAAAAGGGTAGCAATGTATTGGGTTGAGTACATCTAAAATGGATCGAAATGGGCATTGCCCCAATTCCAGCCCAACTAAATTATTATTATTATTTTTTTTTTTACGGTAACGAAAAATTTCATTCAAAGAAAAAAGAAGGTACAAAGTACAAAAAACCAAAGAAAGAGAAGAAGGGGATGTGCAGGAGAAATACACCACCTCCAACCCTACTAACAAAATCACACCCACCCAAATAAGCAACCTATCAATCATTTACATAATCACACCCACCTAAGGAAGCAACCTATCAACCCCTTACTTAGCTAACACATCTGCCATGGAGTTAGCCGATCTAACCTCATGCAGAAGGAAACATTGACTCCAATAGATAATCTAATTTCATTCAAGTGGAAAGGCCAACTAAATTATTTGTTCAGCTGAAAATGTCAATCCAAACCCTGAGTTCTCGGGTTGGGTTGGTTGGCCGCATTGGGTTTAGGTCAGCTTTGCAGGTTTATTAGTATTGCCTGAGCCCACCCATTTATAAATCGGGCTGTAAATGTCAACTGAACCCAGAATCATAGAGTTGGGCTTGGGTCAGTTTAGAAACTGTCCCCCCTATGTTTGGCCTATCCAAACAAAGGCCAACTCGAGTCACATTTTTAGGTGAACAGTATTTATGTGGTTTCAAGTCTAACAAATATACAGGTCAATTGTCCCAAAGGAACCTAAAATTGAGAGAAAAAAAAAAAATGGGGTATGTTTCCAATATCTGGGCCCATTTTAAATCTGGGTGCCAGTTCATTTCATGTGCCTCATAATATATCTATTATCTACATGATGTATAGCATACAACCATTTGGGACCTTTTATTGCAGTCAGGGTCTCAAGCCATGTCTTTAATTTGAACTCAGGTTTGCATAGTGGTCCCAATACCTGAAGCCAACTTGGGTTTGGTTCCCATGTATCCATCCCCTATTCAGTAATTTGGTTTCAAGTATGGCTACATCTTAACATTCTTATTATTAAGGTAATGCTAGAGAAGTCATGCTAGGTGGACCGAATTTGGGGACCGGACTTTGGCCCGGTCCCCATGAAGACCACAGGATCCCAGGCTCCCCTGGGATCCTGTGGTCTTCATGGGGACCGGGCCAAAGTCCGGTCCCCAAATTCGGTCCAAGTGGCCTTTCTCATGCTGAAAAAGTCTAACTGGCCCGAACCTGGGGACCGGCTTCTGGCCCGATCCCCAGGGAGGACCATTGGATCCCAAGCTGCCCTGGGATCCAATGGTCCTCCTTGGGGATCGGCCAGAAGCCGGTTATGAAACAGTGTTGTTTCAGTTCATACACTATATCGGATAACTCTGAAAGTTGCTATATGGAATTCTCTTGTACTTGCTGATCACCAGAAAATTTACCTTCCAACATGCAAGGCCTCACCTAGAAACACTGTTTCAAAGATGGTTGTGAACACCAACCCCAGGGGTGGGAATGATGCGACAAAGATTGGACCCTTCATGCCTGCACACCATGTAATGAAAAGGTTCGCCAGCCCACAGTAAAATACTGCCTACATTGCAAATTTATGGAGAACTGTATCAAAATCATAAGATTTTTGGCATGATTTTACATGTACAGAACAATCAATGGAATTTGTGTGGTGCAACATATGTAGGGGTGTTGATGGGCCAAGTTTGGGTTATTTCTCAAGAACGTTATATTTAAATCAAGGATTAGGATCATCTGATAGGGCTGATATGTTGCCTGCCCCAACAGATGTTTATTTGAACAATATGCAAACCACTCCATTCCAATACACTAACCTGATTTATTGTCATGTAATCAATCTGACAGTGGAGTAGATTATGATTGGAGTGAAATTTTCCCCAAGCAAAAACAAATGGCGGTCATGTTCTTAGATGATTGGATTCAAGGTAGGAATATGCACAAAACATGATGGTGGGACTGTGATTTTGAGCTGTTTGGATTTCAAATGTGGAACCATGCACTGAGGGATTTGTAGTGATCGGCTCCGGGTTAGTTTGTGCATGATCCCTATCCAGCCACTCTGTCCAAGAGGGTCAGTTCCATGGTCTAGAGCATTTATCTGATTGATGATTGGTCCTTGGTATATATGAAAGATGCAATGGAGGCTTTTGAGTTTAGATAGCATTTGATGTAATATACAAAGTTTTTGTGGCTTAGTGCCAAGAAGGATACTTACCCCAAAGACGATGTTCACTAGTTCTAAATCCCACTTAAGCTGCCATTGTGAGGCTTCATGGCTTGCAGCTGCAGCTAGGACTCCTGTTTGTAATGTTGCAAACAAGAACATGAGAGCATTCATGGAGCACTCTGCTGGGTACCTTATTGTTGCAGGCTTCTGTAAATCCACAAGATTTTTAAATTTAGTTCAAAGAGTTGCAATGAATGCCTTTGTTTTGTCTTTTCTAGAGCAGTTGCTAAAAAAAAATGAATGTATGTGGGTACTGCTGATGAAAATGGGTCCCTAAATGACCTGAACCCAAAAATTGGTTGAGTCCAAATTTTGGCCATTGTAAAAATTGGGTTATGGGTTCAGGTCCATGAAGTGGCCCTGAATAAATTTACTAGGCCTGCATCCATGGAGATCATACCCACTGACCCAAATACCCTAATATATAAAATACAGATACAATTTTAGATGATGTAGAATCATTCTTTTTTAGTGTGAAAGAATCTAATTTTACAACAAAATATGGCATGAACGAATATACAAGGTAGGTTCGGGTAAGGTCGAAGGGTCATTCTTTCTGGGTTCAGTTCTGTATACTCGAATTTTGGTGCGGATCCCGATAGACCAAAGACCCAACAAAATTAAGTTAAGAATCTTGTGGCCCTATCATGCCACTGGGCCCCACCTCAGATTAATCATTGGCTTATGCAAAATAGGTTAATTAGTCTTCTATCGACGTCTTAATCCATGTCTCTAAGAGTCTGAAATGAATATTAAGAATCTCATTCCTAGTCCAAAATGTGGATAAATAGAGCAGCAATACAACAGCAATTCTTCAAAAGCTATTGAAAGGAAGATGGAAACCTAGTTTGGACCATCAAGAAGATCAGAAAAGACGGGCCGACCCATCTAAGACTAGAACCAAACCCAACCCATATTCATCCCAAATTGGTAAATCTCTTAACAATGTATCATATAGGGCAGTTGAAAAGGGGAGGAACATTTTCAAACTACTACTTAAAAAAGTGGCTACCTACTCTAAATCTGAATGAGTCAATTACCATATGAGAGAGGTACATCAAGAGAATACATGTATTTAGACAAACATTTTAAATAGCACCATCACATTCACCCAAACACCCAAGAAAGTTTAAGAGAAGCAGATAGCTCACCAGCAACAATATCCAAATGCTAAGTGTGAGGACCCCAACAACTACCATAACTAACCCAAGAACCCTATCTGTCAAGCTAGTGGTGAGCAAAGAAATGGCTGATGATTGCCATAACATGAGAGTCAGTGCACCAGAGACAGATATAAGGGTTCCAATCAGCTTCCCTCTACCCCAACTGGTGTTGATTCCAAACTTCTCTTGCCTTGAGACTATAGTTAATATGTAAGTGAAGACAGGGATCATGTTGAGTACTGCAGCCTCTATTGAGCTGGAGATGTAATACAAGCTGGCTGATAATAGGTTCTGTGACACTGTTATCCTACACAGAGCAACAAATTACTACATTTTCTCATTAAAAAAAACAGAGGGAAGCATGAAAATGAAAATAGGTTTCCCTGTTTCTAGCTTCAGTTTATGTAGTATAAGGTATGCAAGAGATGCAACAAAATCATTTTAGTTGGAAAAGGTCCAAATGACATTGTTTTCAATCATCAGTATGTACTGATAATCTTGAAAGGTATTTAGAATATTAGGGCCACCAGGGATGTAAATGGGCGGCCTGGTTTGGATTGCATCCATAGTGTAACCCAGACTCTTTTCGGTTTTTTTTTTTTTTTTTTTTTCTTCGGTAACCCAGCCAAGTGTAACCCAAACTTGGAGACTGATTGGGCCCGAGTTGGGTCTAGGTTACAGCCTAATAGGATTGTGTCTGTGTACTGGATCTAGACTTATGGACCTCGTTTAAACCCGGACCTGAACTGAGACCCAAGTAGTTTTATAATATGCAGTTGTGGCATTGAATAATTAGGGCCATGGTAAGAAATCCATGGAGTTGGACCTGATTGGTCAAAATTGAGTATGGGTCCAAATCATGGATCCATACCTTCTTTTTCCGTATTGGATATTTTGGATGTTGAGGGCCCATTTTCAACCCAATCCACTACTGATAAAATTGCAATCTTGATTTGGATCCATACCTTCTTTTTCCGTATTGGATATTTTGGATGTTGAGGGCCCATTTTCAACCCAATCCACTACTGATAAAATTGCAATCTTACAATTTCCACTACCTTTAGGTCACGTTTGGTAGTAAAATCTTTTGGGAAAAGATTTTCGGTTTCCTAAGGTTGTGGTAAACCCATGTTTGGCAATTATAAATACTTGAAGATTTCAACAAATGAAAATCTTCATTTCTTAGGATTTTTAGAACCGAACACCCCCATAAGATTTGAGAATCCTCACTTAAGTGGATTTATACACCGAACCCTATTTTTCTCGACTGTATGTATCGAAACACACCAATATCAAATGTGTGATCCTCATTTATACAAATCCACAGCGAGGAATCCTTGTTCCAGAGGCAGTGAAGAATCATCAAATCTATTGATTCATTGCCCGTTACCAAACATGCTCTTAATGTTCCAAGGCATTCCAATTTCCCACTAACCATTAGTGCAAATGATAATTCTGGATGTCTTTAGCCTCTAACAAGCCGGTTTTGGTGGCTACCCTTCTGAAAATGACCTTTCGGACAGGGTGTCAAGTATCATTCTAATGGAAGTGATATGATCCACCATTTAATTGATCAATTATAGAACATTGGATTGGTGCTAATCAGATGTTTTTCATTTGATCAATCAGAGTTTCATACCAAATCACTGAGTTCGGATTTGATTAAATGGCTTCAATTTAAGCACAAGTGAACTCCACCATCATGTGATGACCATGAAACCTAATTTTGCTAGTGGGCCCAAGTCAGCCCATCTCTAACCAAATGCTGAAGTTAAAATCCTCTGGGTACCCATGGTTCCATAATCTGTGCTGGGTCTAGCTGATAAAACCCAGCACATCTCCCTTCTCAACCAAATTAATGGGTCCCATACAAGCTAATCTTTCGTGGATAAGCACCGGCCTAAGTTTCACTCCAGTTAGAAGTTCGAGTGGGGCTTACTACTCCTGAATTAGTCATTGTATAGAACCAGGGTGGGTTCACCACACGATAAATCCAACAATGGGTCTAGTCCTCTTAGGGTAGAATTTAGGCCCTTCCTAATAGATTGGGTTTAGTTCTTTTAAGAGGTTTACATGAGAGAGAGAGAGAGAGAGAGATCCATACCCAATTAAAGCCAGTGAAAAGGTCCAGCATAAGACGGTTTTTGTGATAGGAGGCCTATCTTTTCTGCAGCCATAAGCATATAACTGATTGTAAGAACAAACAAAAAAAAAAAAAAAAATCATATTTTAGAGAGAGAGATGATATTCATATATATATATATATATATATATTAGCTGCAATTTCATATATACCCACCCATGAATCAAAAGTCAAAACCCAACATGCAATTGAAATTAAGAGAGCAATATGGTGGCCTAGTCTTTGTTTTTACCTTTCAAAGATGAAGGCCAGTGCTGCTGTGAAGATAGTGGCTAATATGAACTGATAGAGAAGAAAAACGATAGAACTTATGCCCCTTGCGAGTATAACATTGCTCAAAATAATATAAGTTGCTGTGATCAGCTGAACAATGATCATACTACCATGTGGTGCCAGCTTTCTTGCATTCCCCAAAAAAGAACCCATCCTCCCTCTCTCTCTCTCTCTCTCAAGTCTCAAACTTCCATTTTCCCCCTCTCTTGGTAATTGAGAGTGTGTGTGAAGGTATATCAAGGAACTAAAGAGTAGACAGAATACTGAATGCATGATGTATGACTGGTAGGTGTTCCCATCCAAACGTTAAGTTGAATATTTTTGTTTTCTGTCACTTTCATCTTACATCAACCAATAGCTTCTCTTTCATGCTGACTGTAAATTTGGTTGCGCAAGTGAGGCCTACAAATATGCCACTTTGTGCTAATTTTTTTTTTTTAAATTAAGCAGAAAAGTTGTAAGGAGTGGCGGATCCAAAATTTTTGTTTAAGAGCAAATCCCGTCAAGCGCGTAGTCCATTTTGGGCTTTTTTTCTAGGTCCGATGGGGGCGATTGCCCTCAAAATTTAATACCCGGGCCAACCCTTGTCGTAGAGGTTGGGTGCGATTTGGGCCTGGCCCAGCATCAGCCCAAATTAGGATCCATACTCCTTTAATTTTTGGTTCCTGTCCACATCATTGGAATCTTTAGTATGAATGGTAGCTAGGTTAAAGGAAGTAGATACATGGAATCTTGGACGAAGGTTTGAATCAGTTCCCAAAAGGAAGGAAGTAGATACCCACACGCTAGCCCTACCCTTGGATGTTTCTTATTCTAGAAAATTTTGTAGTATGAAAAAATCCATCTTCATTGTCTTGTTTGAAGGTTAGATGAAACCACTTGCAAGGACCTAGATTTTGTTTAGGGCCAGTTAGCATGTGTTCGGGAAATTGAATAGAAATTAGATTAGCCTCTAAATAATTAATATTAATTAATAAATACAAATAATTATCATTAACAAATATTTTGTAATTATCTTATTCAAGATATTTCCCTTAATTCTTACTATGACTTCATCACAGTTTTATTAAATCTTGTCAATTTTGGCACTATTTGGAAACAGTGCAATCTTATCAGGGAAAAAAAATCATCCGGTACATATTGCCAAAATTTGTCAGAGTGACAGATTGCTACAGAAATGTACAGCATTGGAATATTGTTCCTTATTACATGGCTCATGATAGATTTGGTTTCTTTTTTATTTTTATGTATTTTTTACTGTAAAGATTAGGTATTTTTGTTGACTCAAGTCAATGTAGGAAGGGCTTTTTCTCTGGAGGAATTCTCACTTGAAATTCTATATGTTGAGAATTTTTTAAAATATTAATTGTAGGTGCGCGCCAGTAAAACATTTGGAATTCCTTTTTCAATGGCATTTTAAATTTTCAGCCTTCTTAAATGTCTTTCTTGCTTTTGAAATTCTTGATTTCCAACTATTAAAATATTGGATTGTACTTGAGGAAATCTTGCTGAGAGAGAGAGAGAGAGAGCATTCGGAGAATTTGTACATACCCCAACAACATTTGGAGAATTGTTGATGAGGAATTCTCAGACAGTTGATCTCTTCATGCACAGCATATTTACACTTCTCTGGAAATATGTTGAAATGCCACTCTGTTTTTCTTTATTCTCTTCTTTAAACAAGTAGTTAAGAGCAGTAAACTAACCCCGAGGGGTTTGTCGAGTGGTTAGGATCACAAGTCCTCCCTCTTTTGGAGCTAGAGGTCTTGGTATTGACTATTAATTTTCCTCTTTTTAAGAGCCAAAAGTTGAGTCCACCGTTGCTCTCTCCATGGGGCTATAGGGGTTTTACTTAGCTTTCCTCTAGGCCCTCCGGATTAGTCCAGCCCAAAGGACTAGGATACTCTCTGTCGACAAAAAAAAAAAGAAGCTAAGAACAGTAAGCTGGCAAACAGTCTCATGCAGTTATTGAAACATTACTTGAAAATCTAATCTTGTCTAATGTAGGTCAATTTTCATGGACCATGTCCTAGTAAACAGTATGATAAAAACAAGAAATTGAAGTGCTTCTTCCCTCTAGTTTTTTTTTTTTTTTTTTGTTTGTTGTCGGAGGGTTCCCAACCCTTTGGGCTGGACTAATCCCTCCGGGCCCAGAGGGAAGCCGGGTAAATCCCCTGTAGCCCTAGTGTGGTAGCGGAGTTTCGAACCCACAACCTCCGGGAGCAAACCGTGGTCCTAGGCCAACTAAGCTACCCCTTGGGGTTATCTTCCCTCTAGTTCAATTGATGGGCTTTGGAAAATGTTAAAATCACATGATATGTATTTTCATATCAGGAAAGTGGTGATCAAATAATCATCATCGATCAAGTGGTGCACTTCCTCCTTGGACTTGACCACTGATATATTTTAAGCTCCATCACTATCATCACTGATCCTACAATGCAGTAACTGTCTAACAGAGCCAGTGGAGCAAACAGAAGGTCTTGTTGAATGTCAATTGTTACAAGGATAGACGCATTTTGTAATGGGCTGGACTTATATGGGTCCAACTGGGTCCATAATCCTTGGTCTGGTTCCAACATGGACCATGAAACTCAATCCAAGCCCAACTAACATGGGATATGATCATATGAGAGGTCTGAATCTGCCCAAGAAAGGCTTGAACCCCGTAGGGGCCTGCATCCGATAACCTGAGTCCAATTAGGGTTTCATTAAGGAAAATGATTTCAATTAAATAAGGGCTTGGGACCATAAAAATTCTAGTCCGGAACCACATTGGACTCGATTTTGGGTTGGATCCCAAGAAAGAGCTCATACACGAGGAAAAGGAAGCCCGCACACATAGAAAAGATGGCATATCTAGGGTTCAAACCGTAGACATTCAGGTGAGAACTATCACTCCTCCCACTAAGGTAAGGAGCCGTTTTCAATTTGTCATGAGAATTGAAAACCATTATTTCATAACATGGTTTGCTATTTTTGAAAATTGGACCCCCTAAATGCACCACAATCTGACAATGGATAGGCCTGACATGGTGCTCCCCCACTTGGTTAGTCATCTCCCGTCAAATTCTTTCCTCCCATAGCATATTCTCTACCCACAATCAAGAAATTCAAAACTTTATAGTTTAGTTTTTGTGTGGGGACATTTTCACAGTACTGAGATTGTTCTAGTTTCGGTAAAAGTACCAGCTAGGCATGTCTTGATCTCGGTTTAATGCATCTTGGAAATAGTGCAAGAATGCGTCCAGGTTAAGGTCATACCTGACCTCCGTATCATCTTCAGTTCGGTTCGGTTAACCGAGATGAGTACTAACGCTCAATCAGTTACAACTGTACTCCTGTAAAGGCTCGACCACATTACAGAACGTGTCAAGAGGTAAGGATAAGCAAACATGTAACGCCCCACCCTTCACACATGCATGATATTGTCCGCTTTGGCCCGCGTGCACGCGCGAGGACTTCCCAGGAGGTCACCCATCCTAGTACTGCTCCCGCCCGAGCACGCTTAACTTCGGAGTTCTTACGGTTTTCGGGGCCGCACGGTTTTAAAAGGCCTCATGCAAGGTAAGGGTGTAAACTTTATATATAACCCCATTCACTTTCCTCTCTATAGTCGATGTGGGACTCTGGGGCGTCACAAAACATATTATTTGGAGACATGCGTACCTTTGTAATTAGAGAATTGTTCTTGTCTCTAATTATACAATGATCACCCTTGAAATGAACATCATGTCCTTTACGAATAAGCTGTCCAACACTAAGAAAATTATGATTGAAGCCTAGCACATATAAGACATTAGATATTCTCTTTTGGTCTCCTTTCTTTGTTTGAAGGAGGACATCACCACATCCTTTTGCTAGAAGCCTTCTATCATCACCAGTCTTGACTTCGGATTGAATGGAATTGTTAAGATTAATAAACACATCTCTATTGCTAGTCATGTGGTTACTATAGCCACTATCAAAATACCAAATACTACCACAAACATTTTCATTGACATTGCAAGCTAGTAGGACAGTTTCATCACCTTCCTTTTCTTGAACATTTTCATGCATAAAACTTGATTCATTTTGTCCTTCATCAACCATTTTCTTTTTACAGTAGGCTTGCATATGCCCATACTTTTTACAATAGTGGCATTGAATATGAGAATGGGGAGAGTCATGACCTCTTCCCCTTCCTCATCCTTTGCCCCTGCCTCTTGTAGGAGCATTGTTACCATGAGATTCAGATTCTTTTTCATTTTTCTCATATATGCCACGTTCATGGCTACTTCTTTCTCTTCCATGGCTGTGTCCTCCTCTTTTTCCTCTAGCACCTTCCCTAAAAGAGAGTTAAGATTGAAATGCTTGCTCTAGAGGAGAAGAATCAAATTGCTTCATGCAAAGTTCATGAGATTGGAGTGATCCCACTAGACTTTCTATAGACAATGAAGACAGGTCTTTTGATTCTTCAATTGCTGCCACAACATATTCAAACTTACGGATCATACTTCGGAGGATTTTTTCAACAACCCGTTGATCTTCAATTTTTTCTCCATTTACTCTTAGTTGATTAACAAGAGAAATGACTCGGTTGTAGAAATCATCAACCGATTCGGATTCTTTCATCTGTAGAGAATCAAATTCACATCTGAGAGTTTGTAATCTTTGTTGGAATAAGGGAGTGTGGTCCACTTGACCACATGAGCCCACTTCTTTCTAGAACATCCAATAAAATATATTTTCCCCATGGTCAAAGGATTTAAAAACTTTCCTTTGTAAGTTGCTCAATTAGGGAGACATGATTGGAGATATTTTTTATTACTTACCATGATGGGAGGATCCTTTCTCTATAAAAGGATTGAAAGTCCTTGGGATCCTAACCCTAGAGGGGGGGGGGGGGGGGGGGTGAATAGGGTGAGCTACAATTGTGACCAATTTAAATCAATATTAATTTCTTAACACAAACTAGTCACATGTGATGATTAACCATACAATATGCGGAAGCTAATAAAAGAATCACCACAAATGCAAGCACCACAACACCAAGATTTATAGTGGTTCGGCCTCAATGCCTACGTCCACTACCGGCTTGTGAATCCATCACCCTACCGGATTTCCACTATTTATGCTTTTTACTAGGCTAAGCAATAACCCTTACAATGTTGTTTTTCTAGGCTAAACAACAACCTCTCAATGTGCTTTTAGAGGCTAAGCAATAACCTTTACAAAATGCTTTTCTTAGGCTAAGCAATAACCTTACACAATGCTTTTCTTAGGCTAAGCAATAACCTTTACAAATCAATATTTCTCTAAGAAAGTGTTTACTCAACACTCTAAGAGATTACAATTTAAGCTCAAATAAATTGCCTCTAAATAGGCGGATATGAAAATGAAAATCCTAACTCACACAAACACTCTATGAATGCAAAGTTGTATGCTTATGAGGTGTGTGTGTGTGATGACTCCAATCAAGTTTAAAAAGAAGGCTCACTCAATATATTGCTTAAAGCAATTCAAAGTTTATAGCTCATAAAAGGTTTGATTGAAGTCTTATGCAAATCACATGTATGAAATTCAACTTGTTTATGACATGAAAATCAAGGACTAACAAGTTGTGTGAAAATGGCTAATTTAGAACATGTGATGCATGTGCATGTTGTTTTCAAAACCAAATTAATTTTACTAATGTTTAAATGAATGAAAACAACAAGCAATGTTTCAACCAAGTGATATAATCATGCAATACAAGAAATCCAAGATTTATGACTAAACATGATTAAGAAAGTTTAAAACAAAACTTGGGTTGAAATCAAAGTGATGAATCCAATCTTGAATATCAAAGATGGAGGGAAGAAAGGATTCAACACATCATTGTTATCATGCTTGAAATCATTTTCCAAAGTTTCAAATAAAGCACATAACAAATGATTAATTAAAAGTAAAACTTACTTGGAGATTTAACTTAGTTGATCCAAGATTAAGCTTTACTTAATGACCCCTTGATGTCTCTTAGATCATCCCCTTTGTCTTCTCTCAAAGCTCCTCAAGGAGGGTTTCAAAATCTCTAACCAAAGACAAAGGAAAGAACTCATTTATATCCCAAAAACAGCCCAACGGCTATATCCCCGGTTGACCGGCCATGACAGGCAGGTTAACCGGCCAAGCACAACGGTCATAAAAATGCCCGTTGAAGCCTCAGCAGTCCGATTAACCGCCAGTTTGGCCGGTTGACCGGGCCTCTTGGCCGGTTGATCGGCCATACACGGCCGGTTGACCGGGCCTGCCCAGAAATTCCCATTTTTTGGGTTTCTTGAAGATTATCTTTGGGGATATTTTGGGCCATTAAAATCAAGCTTTTTCACATGTTTTAAATCATTCAAAGATGTATAAAAACATGAAACACACAAAGCCTAAAAAGATTCAAAACTTTAAAACCAAAGGCTAGCTTGATTTTCTAAAAACTCCTTTTTCAAAAACAATGCATACACATATGATTATGAAGGGATGAATGTATGCAAAGTTCAAACCTAAATTGTCAAGATGATTTTCCAAATATAATGCACAATGAATTAGGTTTTCAAAAGAGTTTGAGTTTCAAAACTAATGCATCCAAGTTTAAAACCAAACCATGCATAAAACAAAAGCTTTTCCAAATCTTAAAAGCTATGCATGAATAAAACTAGATTTCAAGGTTTCTGAAAACAATGCTAGTGTGTGAATTCAAATGATGCTAAAGTGCAAATGCATCCACCAAATTGCAAATTACAAAAATCCCTAACAATCTCCCCCTTTGCAATTTGATGGCAACTTACTCATCATTGACATTTCACACTTAGTCTTCAGCTCCCCCTAAACTGGACAAGACTTGAAATCTTCTTGGATGCTTCTTCTCTTAGCTTGGGCTCTTGGGCTTTTTTCTTCAATCTTCTTGATGCTTGGAGCTTGATCATTCTTCAATCTTTCATTCTTTAGCCAAGCATCTTCTTTAGCTTCCAAGCTTTCTTTCTTCTATTTGCTCTCCCCCTTTGACCATGCTTCTTTCTCCTCTTGAGAACTTGAAAGCTTTCTCCCCCTTTGATGGATAGGAGATCTTCGAGTACTTGAACTCTCGAACTCTCTCCCCCTTTGAAGAGTAGGAGATCTTTGAGTCACACTTGAACTCTCTCTCCCCCTTTGACATTAAATTGCAAAGGTACCTACACACATGAAACAAGAAGAATACCTTTAGTAGCACCTGTTAACAAATGGAATTGAAAATGAAATTCATAACAGGCTATCATGCATGAAAGTTATCTCTAAGGGCTCAAAAGCAATCCAATGGTGAATTTGATCAAAACTAATACTTCCTATGAAGGTTTACACTCCCCCTCAATCCATTCTCTTCTTTTGTCAAGCTTTTGACAAGATATTACTATTAGATTCAAGAAGTATATGGTTTAACCAAGTGAGGGTCAACTTCAAGGAAAGGATTAGATTCATATAACTATAAGTCTCATATGATCAAATTACCAAAAGAGAGCAAGGTCTAATGAGAGAAACGATCATGGATACCAATTGAAATAAACATATCAATTGAGATTAAAGGATGTGACTATTAACACAATCACTCTAAGATGGATTTAAGAATATTACTATTAGGAAAAATCCAAATAAGAGTTATCCATGATGCAATGGGGTTTACTCAAACATAGCATCAATCAATATAACTTATGAAAATCATATGCTATGAAAGTTTTGAACTCATTTCATTCAAACAATAAATGTGACTATTATGAGCATGAATGAGTGAAATGAAATTCAATCATGAAGCCAACCTCAACTAATAACCAACCAAGATTATGAATACATAAATATGGTGGTCATGAGATATACCTATAAGAGCAAAGGAGGTGGCAATCATGAACATTATGATGCTAATGGTGTGTGACATGGAACAATTATATAACTATGAAGTTCAATCCAATGTACACAAGGTTTATCACATTCTCAAGAAATCAAATCAATCAAAAAATTGTACCAATATAAACCAATTGAATTTGATAACATGATAAAGAGCAAGAATGTGGCAAACTCCATCAAGCATCATAAATGCATATTCATCACTTATATAGATATAACTATAGAGCATAGTGATGAACAAGGTAAATTGCAATGTAAAAGGATATTACTTGGCAATGCATGCAATTTTCAAAGTGTCAAAATCATATGAATTCAACTACTAAGATATCCATCAACCATCATAAATGCAAGGAATTGATTTCAAAGAGTTTCATATGATTAAGAACACTACATATGAGGTTGAAACATGTACAAGGATGACACCAAGAGAATCTACATGAATCAACATCATAACCATCCATAAAGAAATGACTATAAGGCAAAAAGGATGGATTTGGGTTCTAGTATGGTTTCTACAAATGTAACTAAGGTCACAACCATACATGGAACCAATTGTCATTTGCATATGCAAGGAAAGTAAACAAACAAGCAAAGATGCAAACAACAAACATTTCCATTTCTAAAGATAATGAAACCAAAAGAAAAAGAAAATGAAAACATGGAATATGCTTAGAAGATTATAACTATTGATGTTAAAGAGCATTTCCATTCATACAATCTTCAAATCATTTTAATACACAAAATCCAACAATGAGCATAAAAAGAATGATTTTGAAGATCAATTATCAACAATGTATTTTAAAAGATATAACTTAATTGAAACACATACAAGTTGATTTTTCAAAACAATGTTCTCCATATAAAAGTATAACTTAGGAATCCATGGAAAAACTTGAATTGATTCAAATCATTTGTTCAAAAAATATTACTATCATATCTACACAAATGATTCAACAACAATTGATCATGAAAAGTCTAGCTATAAAAGCCTTTAAAAACACAATCAATTGATCATGTAAAGAAATGCAATGCAAGACATATGTGTGCAAAAAACAAATCAAACATGATGAAATTATAATCAAAAGATTTTGAAAACCATGACATGTAACTTAGAAAGGTGCATGAAAACCAAATCAAATGATCATAAAGAAGCAATGCATTTTAATAAATGTAACTAAAAGAAACAAAATGCAAAGCAACATGACCAACAAAATGATATAACTTAAAAAGAATAGGTTGGTCATGAAGGTCAAGGCCTTTAAGGTTTGTCTAAGTGAATGACTTTGGGAATCCACCTAAGGTCTTGAGAGGGTTGAACTTTGAGGTCTATTTTGGAATTCTCACCAACTATAGGAGATTTAACTTGATAAATTTTCAATTTGAACTTATCACCATGATATTTAGATTTTACTAAATTTGGCTTAGAATGGTGATTAGTCTTTTGATGTTGGTGAGTTTGTTTCTTTGGGGATTGCTTCACTTTTCTTTTCTTCTTATTTTCTCCCTTTACTTGACTTTTGAATTTTAAATTTAACTTTTTAATTTTCTTCAAAAGTTCTTTCATGTTTTGACTTAAGGGAGGTAGGTTGAGAAGCTTTTTGTTAATAGATTCTTTGATTTTTTGTTTAACTTGTTTAAGCCTTTTAGAATCTATCTTGGGAGACTCCTTGTTAATTGATTTAACTTGTTTAAGCTTTATGGAGTCTTCCTTTGTTTTTAGTGTCTTACCCTTCATAGGTTTTGATTCTCCATTCTTTAGTTCAAAGATGGGCTTAGACACATAGCTTCTTTTTCTTAGTTTGCACTCAAATTTTAGATGTCCTTCTTTACCACAATAATGACATTTAATTTTGGACATTTGAGAGAGAGTGCTAGAGAATGAGGACTCACCTTTCACAAAAGTGTTGGTGAATTTAGGGTCATGTGACATATTCCTATTAAATCCAAGACCCGTCCTATCTCCATGAGATTTACCCAATTTAAATAATTTTTCAAGTCTTTCTTCACTTTGGGTAAACTTGCACTCATACTTTTGTTTATAACTTTCAAGTTGAGTGACTTGGGTTTTAAGGGTTGAATTTTCATTTTTAACTTTAGTTAGTTCATTTTCAATTCCCTTAAAATTGTTTAGCTCTTCATGGGCAAGTTTTAACTTAGATTTAAGCTCATTAACAACATTAGATCCAAGTTCTAAAGTTTTTAAATTACTTTTAGCATTAGACAAATTTTCATTGGAAATTGTCAACTTGGAATTTAAATAGTTAATGTTTTCATCTTGCCTTTGTAATTGATCTCTTAGTTTTAAATTTTCCTTATTGACATTATCATAATCCATCTTTAATTCTTTTAGCTCATCTTGAATGTTAGATAGATTATTTAAAGAGATCATGAACTTAGATTCTAAACAATTTATGACTTCTTCTTTCTCTCTAAGCTCATCTTTTGAAGAGACTAGCTCTTTGTTTAAGTTTCATAGATTCTTCTCTTAAACTTCTATTTCTTTTATCAAGCTTGGAAGATAATGTATATAATTCATTATAGGCTTGTTGAAGATCATCTTCATCATAATCATTTTCTTCCTCTTTTGAGTCAAATTGATATTCATTTAAGTGAGGGTTTGAATCTCCAATAGAAGGAAGAATGAGGGGTCTAGAAGAATCTACAAAGTCTAGCATAGTGGAGTCCATTCTAATGATTTTCAAATAAGCACTACTCTAGGGTTTTAACTCTAGGTTTTTACACCTAATCAAGAGTTCCAAACACTTGATCCTATAAGATAGAGCACGAGGCTCTGATACCAATTGAAAGTCCTTGGGATCCTAACCCGAGAGGGGGGGGGGTGAATAGGGTGAGCTACAATTGTGACCAATTTAAATCAATATTAATTTCTTAACACAAACTAGTCACATGTGATGATTAACCATACAATATGCGGAAGCTAATAAAAGAATCACCACAAATGCAAGCACCACAACACCAAGATTTATAGTGGTTCGGCCTCAATGCCTACATCCACTACCGGCTTGTGAATCCATCACCCCACCGGATTTCCACTATTTATGCTTTTTACTAGGCTAAGCAATAACCCTTACAATGTTGTTTTTCTAGGCTAAACAACAACCTCTCAATGTGCTTTTAGAGGCTAAGCAATAACCTTTACAAAATGCTTTTCTTAGGCTAAGCAATAACCTTACACAATGCTTTTCTTAGGCTAAGCAATAACCTTTACAAATCAATATTTCTCTAAGAAAGTGTTTACTCAACACTCTAAGAGATTACAATTTAAGCTCAAATAAATTGCCTCTAAATAGGCGGATATGAAAATGAAAATCCTAACTCACACAAACACTCTATGAATGCAAAGTTGTATGCTTATGAGGTGTGTGTGTGATGACTCCAATCAAGTTTAAAAAGAAGGCTCACTCAATATATTGCTTAAAGCAATTCAAAGTTTATAGCTCATAAAAGGTTTGATTGAAGTCTTATGCAAATCACATGTATGAAATTCAACTTGTTTATGACATGAAAATCAAGGAC
Source organism: Cinnamomum chago (assembly GCA_038049695.1). Lineage (NCBI taxonomy): Eukaryota > Viridiplantae > Streptophyta > Magnoliopsida > Laurales > Lauraceae > Cinnamomum > Cinnamomum chago. Next base: position 17,648,120 of record CP142462.1, on the reverse strand, counting down.
TAACAAGTTGTGTGAAAATGGCTAATTTAGAACATGTGATGCATGTGCATGTTGTTTTCAAAACCAAATTAATTTTACTAATGTTTAAATGAATGAAAACAACAAGCAATGTTTCAACCAAGTGATATAATCATGCAATACAAGAAATCCAAGATTTATGACTAAACATGATTAAGAAAGTTTAAAACAAAACTTGGGTTGAAATCAAAGTGATGAATCCAATCTTGAATATCAAAGATGGAGGGAAGAAAGGATTCAACACATCATTGTTATCATGCTTGAAATCATTTTCCAAAGTTTCAAATAAAGCACATAACAAATGATTAATTAAAAGTAAAACTTACTTGGAGATTTAACTTAGTTGATCCAAGCTTAAGCTTTACTTAATGACCCCTTGATGTCTCTTAGATCATCCCCTTTGTCTTCTCTCAAAGCTCCTCAAGGAGGGTTTCAAAATCTCTAACCAAAGACAAAGGAAAGAACTCATTTATATCCCAAAAACAGCCCAACGGCTATATCCCCGGTTGACCGGCCATGACAGGCAGGTTAACCGGCCAAGCACAACGGTCATAAAAATGCCCGTTGAAGCCTCAGCAGTCCGGTTAACCGCCAGTTTGGCCGGTTGACCGGGCCTCTTGGCCGGTTGACCGGCCATACACGGCCGGTTGACCGGGCCTGCCCAGAAATTCCCATTTTTTGGGTTTCTTGAAGATTATCTTTGGGGATATTTTGGGCCATTAAAATCAAGCTTTTTCACATGTTTTAAATCATTCAAAGATGTATAAAAACATGAAACACACAAAGCCTAAAAAGATTCAAAACTTTAAAACCAAAGGCTAGCGTGATTTTCTAAAAACTCATTTTTCAAAAACAATGCATACACATATGATTATGAAGGGATGAATGTATGCAAAGTTCAAACCTAAATTGTCAAGATGATTTTCCAAATATAATGCACAATGAATTAGGTTTTCAAAAGAGTTTGAGTTTCAAAACTAATGCATCCAAGTTTAAAACCAAACCATGCATAAAACAAAAGCTTTTCCAAATCTTAAAAGCTATGCATGAATAAAACTAGATTTCAAGGTTTCTAAAAACAATGCTAGTGTGTGAATTCAAATGATGCTAAAGTGCAAATGCATCCACCAAATTGCAAATTACAAAAATCCCTAACAAGGATCTCTTGGGTTACTTTCTTGCCTATGGTGAATTTTCTTAGCTTCCATCAATTTGCTAGAAAGAAAAGAAAATGGTTCAAGGAAGTTGTAAATCCCTCCTCTGTTTAGCCTCATCCATGGAATCAGGTATGATCTTAATTACATTAGGTGTTATTTGTTTGTATCCAATGAGATTTTGGCATCATAGAAATTCTAACATAAGGTATCAGAGCCTGTAGTTTTAGGTATAACAAATAATCGTTTACATTTTATGTAATTTTTGGGCTTCCTGGTTTTCCGGAATTAAACCCAAATACCCAGAGTAAAGAGATTTCGGGTATTTGATAAAAGATATTTAAGTTATTGAATAAAATTCCTCAGAAAGTGAGGATTACAGTGCCCAACCCAATCTGAAAGAGATGGGAATGAAAGATTTATTTTCATGTTCATTGTAAATTCATTTATTAATTTAAGAAAATACAATAAAGTTTGAACATCTGTCGCTCATTGTTATTATTATTATTATTATATATTTTTTTACATGAAAGAATATAATAATAACAATATCAGTGATTTATTATTATTATTATATAAATAATATTATAATAATAGAAGATGTGGACGTCAATCCCCAACGAGGAGGGACAGGAATTGTACAGCGCAGCTGGACAGAAATTGTCTAGTTCGCTATACAGTATACTGCCCAAATACCTGCACTGAGCCAGTGGGCCGGGCCAGTAGGTTGGGCCAGCCTGACCTGTATCTGCCCAGCTCATTAGCCTGCTCCTGGAATGGGTAAGATCAGCCAGATCTGACTTGGTCCGGCCCACTCATGGGGTAGGATCAGGTATAGTCTTGGACTGGGTTAAGAATGAGTCCATTAAGGGCGGGCCCCGTCCATTAAAGACCCACTAAGCCCGTTTTTAATTTTGGGTAAAATTATTCAGATTAACCCACTTGTTAGATAGTACCTAGCTGTACAATCAATTGGCACAAAAGAGGTCTGGATGACCCAATTAAAGATCAGAAAATGATCCCTAAACTAGATTTTTGTACATACTAGTACTGACTGAAGCTTCAGTGTGACCTGTTAACTTGATCATTCTAGTTATATCTGTAGTTCATGTAAATTGTGGCAAGATATATCTAAGTGTAAATTAAACACTGGTAATATGAATAGGTCCCTGATATGATCAAATCAAGGGGGGTATACGTTAATCTAGTAAGTGTCAAATTAATCTTAGACACTATTTAATTGATTAGATGAGAACCGTTAACATCATTCATCGGCATTCTGATAATTTCTGGATGTCATTGATCAAAATCAGAGTCGATTATGTTCGTCAGAAATGGATGGTCAATAACATATTTTGATCATATTTGACTCATACGAACTCAGAATTGCGTTGTGTTTTCTCCTATGGATTCGTATCGATTGGATCTTTAATTTAAACAGTTCGGATCCATTATTAGACCTCTCTAATATTTTGGCACATTTCTTGAACATGTAAATTAGATTATTATTATTTTTTTCCGCATCAAGTTTAATATTATGATTGTTTATTGTGTAATTGTTATTTGCATAAGGTTATTTCCTTAGCAAAACTAATAATAGCTTAAGGATCCATTGATTAAGTTTAGTTTATTTTTTGGCCATATTTAGGACATTTCCAAATCAGTTTGTCATATTTTTATTTGACAATCAAATGATAAATTAAGTGTTATTGCATATATCAATTGGAAATTAGCTTTGATTAACTCGTTAGCCGCCAAAGCGACACTAGTTATGAAAAGTGTATAATTTCTTGAATTGATTTTAATTAATCACCTCTCACTTGGGTGATTGTGATATCACTTAAGATTTTGGTTTCATTAATAGACGTTCACCCAAAGGTGAGATCTTCCGAACTGTTAGAAATCAGAATTTGACGTGTTTATGAATCTGATATAAATTTTTGAATGATTTATACCCAAAGGTATGATCTTCTTAATTTACATCACATTTATTAGCATGGACAGATTAATTATGGAAAACAATATTTCACATTTCGTTTATCCACCCAAAGGTAGATTTACATTAATGTACCCATTGCTTTGTTCTAGTTACTAAATCTTAACATATAGATATTTATTGTTTTTTACAGTAACCAAATCATTAGCTACACTTTCCACCTTAGGGACCATACCCACTTTGGATAGGTCCAATTTCGTTGAATGGTTGGATGCTTTAATGATTGCCATAACGTTCTTGGACTTAAAAATTGCCTTCGACGAACCCATGCCTTAAAAACCCATTGAAAACTCTACTGCTGAAGAAAAGACAATTTATGAAAAATGGATAAAAACAAACAAAGTGGGAGTAAAGATCATTTTAAATTCTATTTCACGAATTATCCTAGGGTCCATAGGAATAAAAGATAAGGCTAAGGACCTCTTAGATATTCTGAAAAAACAATTTACAATAACTGATAAGGCAATAGGTGCTTCGTTAATAAGCCACCTTTCAAGTATGAAATATGATGGAACTATGGGAGTAAGAGAACACATCCTTGCAATGGCGCACATAGCGTCGAAATTGAAAGAGGTGGACATGAGCGTGTCTAATCAATACATAGTCCAATTCATTTTCAATTCTCTTCCTCTCGCTTTTGGAGCTTTTAAGGTAGCTTATAACCAAAGTCCAACGGCATTGTTTTCATTTTTTTTTAAATTGGGCCCACTTCTTTCTAGAACATCCAATAAAAGATATTTTCCCCATGGTCAAAGGATTTAAAAACTTGCCTTTGTAAGTTGTTCAATTAGGGAGACATGATTGGAGAGATTTTTTATTACTTACCTTGATGGGAGGATCCGCTCTCTATAAAAGGATTTCTTGGGTTACTTCCTTGCCTACGGTGAATTTTCTTGGCTTCCATCAATTTGTTAGAAAGAAAAGAAAAGGGTTCAAGGAAGTTGTAAATCCCTCCACTGTTTAGCCCTAGCCATGGAATCAGGTATGATCTTAATTACATTAAGTGTTATTTGTTTGTATCCAATAAGATTTTGGCATCATAGAAATTCTAACAATCTTACCATCTTTACCTTGTCTTCTCCTTTATACGATGTGTGGAGTGTGTCCCATGCTTGCTTTGCTGAAGTGGCTGAGGAGATTCTTTCAAAGACAGCTTCATCCATCGCTTGAAAAATGAAGAATAACGCTTTCTTGTCCTTGCAATTCTTCTTTAACTCATTGAGTTGTTGTTGGGTGAGAGCATTTGCATCTGCTGGTTCTTCGAAACCAGTTTCAACAATATCCCAAAGATCTTGAGATCCATACAGCACATTCATTTGGATACTCCATTGGTTGTAGTTCTTTCCACTGAATCGAGGAAGCTGTGGTTGCTGCATGTTGTTGGAAGCCACTGAATCTCCTTAAACAAGGCTCTGATACCTAGATGGAATGCTCTGCTAAAGCTTTGCTGGAACTGAAGCTTGTATTCCGTGTATGCTAAAGTTGCCTCCAACAAATACTCAGGTTTAGGTTCTGTGTACTAAGGTTGACAGAACAAAATACTGAAGTTACAGTGAGAACATAAATCACTCTGCTGAAACTTCTTTCTCTCAATAAAAACGAAGTATGGAGATTCAAGAGAAGAAACTTGTCCTCTTGATCTTAACAACAGAAAAGAAGATTAATGGATGGATTGACCAAGTATGGAACCTTAAGTTTTGCCTAATGTTAGAATGACAGTAGAAGGTCCTTTGCTGCCATGGGAATAATGGAACATTGGCCCCCTTTGTATGAAAGTATTTGAGGGCAACCTAAGATATCACGCAATATGAGAAGAGGACATGAATAAAAGTGTATATTAGAACAGGAACCCAATATTTGTTTCTACTTCTTTTTAAGACTGGAGATATAATTCGTGGCTCACTGACCCTACTAAATATAAGATTTTCTCTGGGTATATTAAAACTCAAAACCAATGGAAGTAGCAGGCTACCTAATTTAAGACTATCAAATGATGCAAAGTTCATATTTTAATAATTTATTATGTATGGCCTTGGACTTGGAATGTAGCTTAGTTTTGTAGCAGGAAATCCTCAAAAGCTCATGGGAATGACGCAGTGGAAGGTCTGGATCCATCATAAAACCTTTATTTTTGGAGTACAATAACCCAACTTATTCAGTGCAAGTTTTCGAAATTGAGCTTTCATTTTCATTGCCACTGATAGAGTCCACCCCCCTTAGGGCTGCACGTCTCTGTGCAGTAGCCTGCCAGTCTCTATAGCCTGCCAGCCCTTTTAGCTCGCCCACATGGAGACCCGCCCACTTGCACCACGCATGCATGATATTGTCCGCTTTGGCCCACCGGCCTCACGGTTTTGCTTCTGATGGGCCTCAACCCATCAAAAGGCCTCATGCAAGGTAAGGGTGTAAGCTCTTACATATAATCTCATTCACTTTCCTCTCTATAGTCGATGTGGGACTCCGGGGCGTCACAACTAGTTAACTTGCAATTGATTTCTTTACCCAAAAAACAAAAAATAAAAAATTTGGGACCCTGCTATTGATTTTAATTAATACGTAGTTGGCTTGAATCTTTTTCAGCGGGTCTATTGGTCCAACCAACTCGCCATTGTTGCCATTTATATGAGGTATCTTAAGCTGACTTCAATCCAAAAACTTGAATCTAGTGGTGGCAAAACTTGACCTAACCTGGTAACCCTACCCTTGCATGACCCACATAAAAAATGGGTCAAGTTTTCCAGATTTGCATAAAAAATGGGTCGAGTTAGGGTTAACATGGATGGTGTGGATTTGACCCGAAGAAATTAATTTATATAGTTCTTGAAATGAAGCTTGAGTAGGGTTAATTGTTCACAAATGGGCCAAAAATTAGATGGAATAGTATGGACTAGAAAGATGCTGATGGACCTTCATCCAACTTTTTATGGACAAAAAACTTAGTAATGGACCTCATATAAACCTTGAACTAAAATTTGGGTAGTGCTGAACTTCAAAAAGACGAGTGATCGGTTCAGGTTCAATATTTAGCTAGGTTGACCCACACAATTTGAGTGTTATGTGGGTCAAGATGGGTCAGTTCGGGCTGACCCACATGAGCTGCCCTTTTAAAAATCAAGTCGGATATGGACTAGTGCTCCAATCTATGGACCCCCACCATTGACCTGACCCGTATTGACTTGACCCATCCCATTTGCCACCCTGTTTTTCCCTTTTTTTTCCTAAAGCCCGGTTGGACCATAGGTCACGAGTGCGACTTTGAACGTGAAGACCAGATATCAATTTCTAGACATGTGTGACACTAAGATGCCAACATCACCGAACCATGAGCCAGCCCTTGCTTGAATTACATAGATGATGGGCATTAATTCTTCAAACTTCAATTTTTAAGGATGAGTGTGAAATCCCCAATCTACGTTCCAGACAGCCCCAACAGAACCTTAGAGCATCTCCAAGAGACATGCCAAATCCAAGGTGGACATGCCACATGAGATTTTTGGCATGAATTTTCACTCCAACAACTATGCCAAAAATGAGGTGGCATTTGGCATATGGGAGTGAGATGCCAAATTTGGCATGTGAAAAAGTGAAATGCCAAATAATATTTTACATTATTTTATTCCAAATGGACTATTGTCAATGAGTAGAATTTAATATATAAAAAAGGTAAAATAAAAATAATAATAAAATATTACATTTGACATATGGGGTGGAATATATTCCAACAGAGATGTCAAATTGTAAAGGGTCAATTTGCCACATCAGCCTTCATTTTCAAAAAGGCATCTCCAAATTTAACATCACTCTTGGAGATGCTCTTAGAAGGCAGGCACTCAGTTAGTTTGTGTTGTCCCTGAAAGGCCCTGTTTTCAGTTTGAAAGCTCCTGGTGTTGGCTGGGAACCGTGGAAAACGCGGTCTTCGCATGTGGTCATGCCCTAACAACTAGTCTACTACGGGTGTAGTACGTTTGGAGAAGAATTAATTACGAAAGGACGAAGAACGATCATCTTAGACCAGGGACTTGTAAGGTCCTTCAAGCAACGCGTTTGTACCAAAAACTCAAAACCAATGGAAGTTGCAGGCTTCCTAATTTTAGACAATCAAATGAGGCAAAGTTCATATTTTAATAATTTATTATGTGTGGCCTTGGCCGGATTTGGAATGTATTTTAGTTTTGTAGCAGAAGTCCTCAAAGGGTCATTTGTTTTTAGTGTGCAACGGGACTGCAAATACCTCCTATTATATGACTCTTCTTACCGCGAATCAAACGCTATCTTAGATTTAGAGCTACATGCAAAGTCGTGGGAATAAAACAATGGAGCTTGCCAATGATAGACCAGCTGGTTTACTTGCTAGTTATTTCTTTACCAAAATTTTTATTTTTGGGACCCTGCTATTGATTTTAGTTAATATGTAGTTGGCATGAACCTTTTTTAGCGGGTCTATGGGTCCAACCAACTTGCCATTGATGCCATTTATAGGAGCTCTGACTTCAACCCAAAAACTTGAATCTAGTGGTTGCAAGACTTGACCTAACCTACTGCTAACCCTACCCTTGTCTGACCCATGTTTGACCTACCAAACCTGAATCATGTAAAATATGGGTCGAGTTTTCCAGATATGTATAAAAATGGGTCGAGTTAGGGTTAACACGTGTGGTCCGTATTTGACCCAAAAAATAATGATTTATATAGCTCTTGAAATGAAGCTGGACTTGGGCTAGTTATTCACAAATGGGCCAAAAATTAGATGAAATAGTTCAATGCATGGCCTAGAATAATTTTAAGGGACCTTTATCCAACTTTTTTGTGGACAAAAGATTAAGTAATAGACCCCATATAATCCATGAACAAAAATTTGGGAAGGGCTGAACTTTTACAAGACGAGTCAGGTCAGGTTCAATTAGCAGGTTTGACCCACACAATTTGCGTGTTATGCGGGTCAATGTGGGTCACTTCGGGTTAACCCACATGAGCTGCCCTTTTTAAAAGCAAGTTCGGATGAGGGCACGTTGTGCTCCAATCTTTGGACCCCAACATTGACCTGACCCGTATTGACTCGACCCATCGCATTTGCCATCCTTTTTTTCATTTTTTTATGCTGAGTTGGACTAACTGGTCAGGAGTGAGACTTTGAACTTGAAGACCCAAAAATGGATCCCTAACATGGGTGCAGAACCTTGAATCACATAAAGAAGATTGGTATTCTTCAGGCTTTAATTAAGGATGGACAGCCCCAACAGAACCTTACCAGTGGGTCAATTTGTGTTTCCCTGCAAAGACCCTTTTTTTCCCTGCATCTTTCGTTGGAATTACCGTTGGATCCACAAGGTTGAAGTTCTCTTTTCTTTTACTAATCTGGTGAGCGAAACTTCATGTAATTAGAGCAGGTCCCTGAAAGTCCACAGAAGCTTATCCTTTGCCCAATTTGAGAGCTCTTTAGTCTTATTAGCTCTTTTTTTTTCCAACCGTGTTGGGTAGCACCAATGGAAAACGAGGTCTTTACATGTGGTCTACAGGTAATGAATTAAGAATGGACGAAGAAAGATCATCTTACGGCAAGGAATTGTAAGGTCGTTCAAGCAAGGCGTTCTAAGAGTGCCCCCTGTTCACACCGAGAAGGAGCCACACAGTCTTTCCCTTGCTTCCCTTATAAAAGGACCACTACTTGGATCCCTGGCCTTCCAAAACATTCCGCTCCTATAAATTCTTCATTGTCATTTTTCAGCTCTCTCTCTCTCTCTCTCCCTTTCTCTCTCTCAAGCATGGAAGCCCCAAAAAGATCACCAATGGGTTTGATGACCTTCCTGCTGATGCTAGCACTGATTAGAGGGTCCCAGTCAGGAGGAATTGCCATCTACTGGGGTCAAAATGGAGGAGAAGGGACCTTACCCGAGACATGTCAAACGGGAAACTATGAATATGTGAACATAGCTTTCCTGTCCGCATTCGGCAACGGCCAGACTCCGACGCTTAATCTCGCCGGCCACTGTGATCCATCATCGACTTGCAGTGGGTTGAGCACTGCCATCAAAGACTGCCAAAGTAGTGGCATTAAAGTCTTCCTGTCGATAGGCGGCGCTAAAGGGAGCTACTCACTCTCCTCCGCCGATGATGCCAGGCAAGTAGGGGAGTATTTGTGGAATAACTTCCTTGGAGGCCAATCATCTTCCCGCCCGCTCGGTGATGCTGTTCTCGACGGCATCGATTTCGACATTGAAGCTGCAGGCACCCAATACTGGGATGAGCTTGCCAGGTACACCTACCTATATTCATTCATTCATCAATCATTTTTTTATTTTTTATTTTTCATGATGGGCTTAGCCAAAGCGTCCGCCATCAACCTATCCATATGCTAGGATTTCTAATGCCATGTTTTGAACTTCAAATTCCAGGTACCTGTCAGGCAAAAGCGGTTCACAGAAGGTGTACCTGGCAGCAGCCCCACAGTGTCCCTACCCAGATGCCTCACTTGGTACTGCACTCAACACCGGACTCTTCGACTACGTCTGGATTCAATTCTACAATAACCCTGACTGCCAATACTCGGGCAACGCTGACAATCTGAAGAGTGCATGGAACCAGTGGACTTCATCAGTTCAAGCCAGCCGGTTTTTCTTGGGACTGCCTGCCTCTCAAGATGCTGCCCCCGGTTTCATCCCAGCTGAGACGCTTACATCCGACGTGCTGCCGGCCATCAAGCAGTCCTCCAAGTACGGAGGGGTGATGCTATGGTTTAAATTCTATGACAACGGATACAGCAGTTCCATCAAGAGTGCTGTATGAGCTTCTGAATCTCAACCGGGGGTTTCATTCACCTGCCTTCTAATTCCATCTTTCCTATAAATAAATTTCAAGTCTTTTGGAGAATGTCAAAGCATTAGTATATTCATAAATATGTGAACATGCCATAATCTCTCTTGCATGGAAACCATTTGTGTTTTGGATTGAGTTTTAATGCATATAATTTGAGTATTAAGAGTTAAGAGGCTATATAGCTCTGTCCATTTCATTACCCCACAATAACTAACAAGTAGAGGCATCTCACCGTCATGGAGGAGCTCACAGATCATGTCCCTGGGCATGTATGTTACATCCCACGCATTGTGCCGCAAAACCTTCACTTTTTTTCCTCGTACCAAGGATCTCTTTTTATTTTTATTTTTAGTAGGGGCACTCATGGGTCGGGCAATCCTGAGCCAGCTTTGGGCAGGGTTCAGACCTTGGTTTTAGTACTCAGGCCTTGGCTGAATTTAAGCCTCGGCCCATTTAAAACTTGATTCTCACTTGAATTAAGCAATAGCTAGTCCAAAGCTTGGCCAAACCCAAATAAGTATTGCTAGTGGTTTAGTGACTTAATTGCCAAAACTATTAACCCCAAGGAGTTGGCCGAGTGGTCAAGACCACAATTCCTCTCTCTTTCGAAGCTAGAAGTCATGGTATCGACCCCGGATTTCCCCCTCTTCAGGAATCGAAGGTTGAGTCCACTTGTGCTACCACCTGGAGGCCACAAGGGTTTTTACCCGGCTTCTCTTTGGACCCGGAGGGATTAGTCCAGCCTAAAAGGATTGGGAACCCTCCTACAGCAAAAAAAAAAAAAAAAAAAAATGCCAGAACCGATAATAAAGGCGCCCAAAACATAAAATGATACAGAGCATAGCCCGAGTAAGTATAAAGTCAAAACAAAGCAAACAAAGCACAGTCTGATTGACTAAATGAGCCAATTTGGGCCTGACATCATGAAGCAGGCCGGGCTCACACCAGGAAGTTACAGCCTATATTGGGTTTGGGCAAATTAGAGGTCTGTGTCTCTAAAAAAAAAACAGAGCTGAATATACCTCAGCCCAGCCCAACCTGGGCCGAAAAGACCACTAAGGATCAAAATGTTATCACCATTTGTCTTTAGGATTGTCCAACTGGAAAAGGAAAGACCTTTGCTAGAGGTCCAGATCTGAAATTCTGGTCCATGTTCCAAACTATGAATTTTTCATGAAAATTTTCCGGTGAAAGAGTAGATTTACACTGGAGAGAACTGATAGAGATGTCAAATGGGCCGGCCCGGCCAGAGCCCGCCAGTCAACGGGCCGTGGCCCGGCACGGCCCGCAAGGCCCGACCCGTGACACGGGCCGTGCTGGGCCAAAGAGGCTGGGCCCATTTGGCCCGGGCCCGCCTGGCACGTGGGCTGCCCTATGTGACCCGCCAGGCACGGCCCGCCACTTTCCCCTCCCTTTTCCCCCTCCTCTTTCCCCGCCCAGATCCGGCTCTCATCCTTCCCCCACTCCACTAAACCACCATTTCTTCCCTCTCCTTCCCAGCCAGCCTTCCGCCCCAACCTCCAGCCATTCCTCACTCCCGCCTGCGATCCCCCTCGCCCCCACCTCCTCGCTCCCTGTATTCAGCTTAGCTCCTCCAGCTGGATCCCTTCAACCCCTTCCCCAGCTTCCTAACTCCTTACCTCCATCATGGACCCTCAACCCACCATCCATTGGAGACCATCTCTATAGACAGATGTCGTCAGTTGAAGAAGCTTCCCCTCTGCGGGCACACCCAAAATAATAGAAGTAAGCACGGACAAGGAATGGTGGGATATCTTGGTGGGACAATCCACAAACTAAGTCCCACTTCCAATCACTTAAAATCAACTAAAGAGTGGTAAAGGTACGACTAATTTCTTGTCTTCTTTGTCTCAATTTAGGTGGATCTGATCATACCCATTTCAGTCATTTGTCTCCATCAGGCTTGATTCAAATTCTTAAATAGGGTCTATGATTAGTGGGCCATCAAGGCCTCATCTATATTTTTAACGTTTCAAGTTCAGAGTCCAATAAAGATTGTGTTGGGATCTATGATTCTATTCAAATCTTGACTCTGATAGCCCCATTTGGATTTGAATTTCAGACTGATAGGGCCATTTAGGCAATTCAGAATTGATTTTTTCCTACAGTTTTTTAAATTAGGAACTTGAGTTTTAATCAAATGATGACTAGGCTTTGCCCACTTCTTGTTAGGACTCGAGTAGTCAGTCATTTGCTACTCTTCACCTCATTTTACTTTATTAGTGAAGTTACCAAACAGGCTAAAGTATATTAAAAAAAAAAACAAAACAGGCCCGCTGGCCCGGCCGAGCCGGGCCAGGGTAATTCCCTGGCGGGCCGAGGCTGGAGTGGGCCGTGCCGGCCCGGCCCGGACCTTTTGACATCTCTAGAGAGAAGGACCCAGCTTAGACCATAAGTCCCCTGGGTGCATGAACTGGAAAGCCCCTCCTACCAATCTCTGATGGATGATTTAACCATCCGTGGCAAATGGACATCTGGAACACATTTGGCAAAATCTTCCAGCTATTGAGCCACTTGACTATGCACGGTGATACAGAGATGCCCTATAGTTGCCATGCATGCTCAATCCAATTAATCTCTAAAGATCTATCAGATACACAGCTTGGGACCAATATCTGGGGTTAAGACCTAATCACCAAGAATAGGTGTGTTTGCATTGCAATGTATCATTCCTCTTTTATCTGATGAAGGTGTGGCCATGTACAATGTGGGGAAATCATAACTCTTAATAGGTCCAGGTGGACATCATAGCCCAGGAAGTTAAAAAATGCCTAATAAAACAACCCACACATGGCATTTTGACAGCCCTCAATCATAATCAACGAAAGATGAACAAGCATTGGAGAGAGCAAGATGACAAATGAACAAGCATTGGAGAATCTACTCATGATAACAGTTACAAATAATTAATACCAACTGGAAGAAGTCGATGAGATGACAGAAAAGAGCGAAGAGCTCAGAAGTTCCAATAAGATTCTATTCACACATATATATGCTGAATGTTGAAAAATAAACAAATTCATAGCAAGGAGTAGTGTGTTAGTGAAGTGTTATTGTTTGTGCTGTTGTGGATGTTAATGAGTTAGTGAATGGTAATGTGTGTGTGATTATGAGTTAATGGGTGAGAATGTAACTAAATATAGGTTACTATATTTGGAGAGTCACTACACCAAAAATCGGAAATTGGAACGGAAAAGCGTTCCTAATCCTTCCGTTCCTAATCCGTTAAAGTGTTCCAATTTCCGTTCCAATTTGGATTAGGAACGGTTGGTACCAAATTGGAACGGAAATTGGAACACTTTAACGGATTAGGAACGGAAGGATTAGGAACGCTTTTCCGTTCCAATTTCCGATTTTTGGTGTAGTGAGTCAAGAGTCAATTTGTAAACGAATGTATGAGTTCTATATATACATGTGTTTAGAAACAGTGCAATATGAAGAATGGTTATAAAAAATAATATATACTTCCTCATTTTTTTCTAACAAAGTGGTATCAGAGCTTCGGTGAAGAAAAATGACTAATGGTATGGTGCCATTTCAACTTCCTCATCTCACAAATGAGAACTATGAAAATTGGAGCATCCAAATGAAGGCATTGCTAGGATCTCAAGATGCATGGGACATCATCGAAAAAGGTTACGATGAACCAGAAAATGAAGGTAATCTAACACAGAATCAGATCACAATTTTAAAAGATGCTAGAAAGAAAGATAAGAAGGCACTTTTTCTCATCTATCAATCAGTGGATGAGTCTGCCGTTGAGAAGATTTCAAGTTCCACAAACTCGAAGCAGGCGTGGGATTCACTTCAAAGTTTCTTCAAAGGAGCAGTCAAGGTGAAGAAGGTGCATCTTCAAACTCTTAGAAGTGAGTTTGAGTCCCTGCATATGAAAGAATCAGAACCCATTTCTGACTACTTCTCAAAGGTTCAAGCAGTAGTGAATCAACTTACAAGAAATGGTGAAAATATGAAAGATGTGCGGGTCGTGGAGAAAATTCTTCGATCCCTTGATTCGAAGTTTGACTACATGGTCGTGGCTATAGAAGAGTCCAAAGATTTGGATACTATGGCAATCGATGAACTGATGGGTTCGTTAAATGTACATGAAGAAAGGCTTCTTAAGAAGAAGGACTGTGAATCATCTCTTGAGCAAGTGATGCAATCAAAGCTATCATTAACAAAAGAGCATGATGGCTTCAGCAACCACAATCACAGAGGTAGAGCACGTAGACGTGGACGTGGTCAAGGAAGAGGCAGAGGACAAGGAAGAGGAAAAGGTTTTAACACCTCAGGTTATGATGAAAAGAAGCAAGATGGGCATAATATTAGAGGGCGTGGCAGAGGAAATTTTCCAAGGCCTTGAGATAAATCGCAAACGCAATGTGACAACTGTAATAAGTTTGGGCATGAAGCGTGGGAGTGTAAGGCTCATATTCAGTGCTATAATTGCAACAAATTTGGTCACTATTCGACGGAATGCAGAAGCGAAGGAAATAATGAAGAGAATGCTAACTTCGTTGAAAAGATAACAGAGGTTGACTCCACTGTATTACTTGCCTGCCATAGAGAAGGAGGTAGTGCGCCAAGTAAATGGTATCTTGATACTGCAGCGAGCAATCACATGACTGGTAAGATAAGTTTGTTCTTAGAACTTGATGAATCAGTACATGGCAATGTCACATTTGGAGATGGATCAAAAATTGCAGTGAAAGGAAAAGGTAACATTCTGATTCAATTGAAAAATGGTGATCATCAATTCATTTCTAATGTTTATTATGTACCTGATATGAAGAGTGATATTCTAAGCTTGGGAAAACTCTTAGAAAAGGGTTATGATATACATATGAAAGATGGGAAGCTTTCAATAAGAGACCACAAAGAAAATTTAATTGCCCAGGTAGCTATGTTAAGAAATTGAATGTTTCACTTGAAAATTCAGAATGGTGTTGTGAAGTCCTTCAAAGCATGTGTGAAAGACACTTCGTGGCTGTGGCATATGAGATATGGCCACTTGAATTTTGATGGGTTGAAGCTGTTGTCCGATAAAAGAATGGTGAAGGGATTACCTTTGATTAATCATCCAAAATAGTAATGTGAAGGGTGTTTGCTTGGTAAGCATCCAAGAAAGAGTTTTCCACAAGAAGTGTCAAACAGAGCCAAGAACCCACTGCAGCTAGTTCACACTGATGTGTGTGGTCCCATCACTCCCACCTCATTTGGTAAAAACAGGTATTTTTTAATATTTGTTGATGATTTTAGTAGAAAAGCATGGGTGTATTTTTTAAAAGAGAAATCTGAAGTGTTTAAAACTTTTAAGAAGTTTAAAGCACTTGTTGAGAAAGAAAGTGGATTTGGAATTGTGGCTCTAAGATCCGATAGAGGCGGCGAGTTCACATCAAATGAGTTTGAAGAATTTTGTGAAGAAAATGGAATTCGACATCCTTTGACAGCTTCATATACGCCTCAGCAGAACGGTGTTGCAGAAAGAAGAAATTGAACCATCATGAACATGGCACGAAGCATGTTGAAAAGCAAGAAGATGGAAAAAGAATTATGGGCTGAAGCAGTCGACTGTGCTGTATACTTGCTGAATCATTGTCCAACTAAAAATGCGTGGAACAAAACACCAATTGAAGCATGGAGTGGAATCCAGCCAGGTATTTCACATCTGCGAGTTTTCGGAAGCATAACTTATGCACATGTGCCAGATCAAAAAAGATCAAAGCTTGATGAAAAAGTGCCAAGCATGTTTTTATTGGCTATGATGCATGAACAAAAGGTTACAAGCTCTATGACTCCATTATGAAGAAGTTGATAATAAGTAGAGATGTGGAGTTTGATGAGAAAGCTTCATGGGATTGGAATATTCCAGAAGAAGAAATTTATGATTTCTTTCCCTTATTTGATGATGAAGAAAGAGAACACCAAGGAGTTCAAGAACCACAATCTCCTTCTTCTCCCCAGACTCTAGTGACACCAACTCAAGATGAATCAAGCTCACAATCTCCAAATTCTTCACCATATCTTGAAGAGTCAAGTTCAAGTGTAGGACCAAGAGGCATGAGGAGTCTACAGGATCTTTATGAGGTAACAGAAGAACAAAATGATCTAACATTATTATGTTTACTTGCAAATAGTGAAGCCATAGTGTTTGAAGATGTTGTTCGTGAAAAAAAACGGAAAGAAGCTATGGATATAGAGATTCAGTCAATTGAGAAGAACAAAACATGGGAGCTTGTTGATCTTCCAAAAGGACACAAAGCCATTGGAGTTAAATGGGTGTACAAGGCAACGAAGAATGCTACAGGGGAAATCGAAAGGTATAAAGCAAGACTTGTTGCAAAGGGTTATAGCCAGAAACCTGGAATAGATTATGATGAAGTTTTTGCTCCTGTTGGTCGTCTTGAGACGGTGAGATTGCTGATTTCTCTAGCAGCACTAAACAAATGAAAATTTTCACAAATGGATGTCAAATCAGCATTTTTGAATTGATAAATTGAAGAAGAGGTTTATGTAGAACAACCTTGAGGGTTTGTCAAAGCTGGTAGTGAAGACAAGGTGCTGAATTTAAAGAAAGCTCTTTATGGGTTAAAGCAAGCTCCGTAGGCATGGAAACAGCAAAATAAATCAGTATCTTGAAGAGAATGGATTTGTTAAATGTCCATATGAACATGCTGTTTTTTCAAAAAAGTCTAACAATGGAGATGTATTATTTGTTTGCTTGTATGTGGATGATTTGATTTTTACAGGAAACAATCCGAGCATGTTAAGGAGTCCAAAGACAATATGGTTCAAGAGTTTGAAATGATAGACATTGGTCTTATGTCTTATTTCCTCGGCATCGAAGTGAAGCAGATGGATGAAGGAATTTTCATCACACAAGAAGGTTATGCAAGAGAAATTCTCAAGAAGTTCAAGATGGATAGATGCAATCCGGTTTCAACACCTGTGTAGTGTGGACTCAAACTAACAAAGTGTGGTGATGGAGAGAGAGAGAGAGAGAGAGAGAGAGAGAGAGAGAGAGGATCCTACTATTTTCAAGAGCTTAGTAGGAAGTCTTCGTTATTTAACTTGTACCAGGCCATATATACTATATGGAGTTGGGCTAATAAACCGTTATATGGAGGAACCAAGATCTTCACATATGCAGATGGCCAAGAGAATTATTCGTTACATCAAAGGTACAATTAATCATGGGTTGTTTTATTCTTCTCATGGAGATTTTCATCTTGAAGGTTATTCCGATAGTGATTGGGGTGGAGATGTGGTTATAGAAAGAGCGCTTCAGGTTTTATTTTCTACTTGGGAGAAACGACTTTCACTTGGTTGTCAAAGAAGCAGTCGATTGTTACTCTCTTTACTTGCGAAGCTGAATATGTCGCTGCATCAACTACTGTATGTCATGCGATTTGGTTAAGGAAACTTCCCAATGAACTTCAATTTCAACATGAAGAACCTACAAGAATCTATGTTGAGAATAAGTCTGTTATTGCACTTGCAAAGAATCTTGTGATGCATGAAGGGAATAAGCGCATAGATACTCATTTTAATTTCATTTGAGAGCATGTGAAGAACAAGGAGGTTGAGCTAATCTCAGTCAAGACTCAAGATCAGGTTGCTGATATTTTCACGAAACCCCTCAAAGCAGATGTTTTCAACAAATTGAAAGATATGATTGGAGTGGTTACTGGAAGTGAATTTGGTTTAAGAGGGGGTGTTGAAAAATAAAAAAATTCATAGCAAGGAGTCGTGTGTTAGTGGAGTGTTATTGTTTGTGATGTTGTGGATGTTAATGAGTTAGTGAATGGTAATGTGTGTGTGTGTGATTATGAGTTAATGGGTGAGAATGTAACTGAATATAGGTTACTATATTTGGTGAGTCAAGAGTCATTTTGTAAACGAATGTATGAGTTCTATATATACATGCGTTTAGAAACAGAGCAATATGAAGAATAGTTATAAAAAATAATATATACTTCCTCATTCTTTTCTAACACTCAAGGAGTTCAAATCTAGAGTCCACTTGTGTGTGGGAGCTGGTGAGGCGTTCACTTCGAGGGAGGAAAAAAGAAACAAACACAATTGAAAACAGCATCACTTGTAATCTGATCTCATGTGCTTGGGTAAGTACTTTCATGACCTGAATGTTGTGGGTAGATTGGGATCGCCAGATGGGCTGCCGACCACTTTGAACGGGAGCGATCTCTTCACCTTCCTTTACCATCCCTTGATTCTGAACAAGAAATTTGATGATTTAGGGAACATCTTATATAAGACTCATTAAGTGTTAGTGTTACTAGCGAGCTGCACAGAATATTGTACCCTAATTCCTATAAAACGTTGATTGCAGAGAATGGGTAAAGTGGCTAAATAATTAACGTAGAAAGTTTAGAAAAAGTAACAGTTTGACAAGTGGTAAATTTTGGGGTGAACAAGAAAGTTTAGCCTATCGAGTCTTATTGTTGGCTGGGCAAGTGTCCTCCAGTGAAATTAGTGTAGGAAATCGTGTGGCCCACATGCCACGGGTCCCACGTCAGATCAAGCAGGGCAGATGCCAATAGAGAATACAATCCCACTTAATGTAAGACTTGATCTAGTCCCACTAATAAGACTCCCAATAGGATTAGTGGATGTGAGTTTTTTGGCGAAGAAGTCTCTAGTAAGTGTGACTCTTTAGGACTTGTTTATATAAGATAAGGAAGCCCTAGGATTGGCAATTATTCCATCCCATAGGAAAGACAAGAGATCTGCGGAGCTTCCCAATCACCGGAATGCACATAGATCTCCGGCCGCGTGTCGGAGTCTCCGCATCCAAATCCATCAATAGTTATCAAAGCTTGGTACCGTACTTTTCGACGGTGTGGATCGAGAAGTTACATTTTACATCAGTGTAGATCTGAGAATTTCGTCATACCCAAAGCTTGATGCGTTGTTTTTTTTTTCTCTGCAAACCCCTATTGAGGAAGAACACGAGAAAAGGGAATTTTTTATTTTCTTTTGCTTTGCTTTTGAAAAGCAACAGGACACGTTGCTTTACATAAACCCACATCAGGAAACCTCCTTGTGAAGCTTGCGTCATTGGAGAAGTTTGGAGACAAAGGCAGAAAGTGTAACATCCTCTCCTCGGGGTGCGTGCGAGAAAAGAGAGTATCATCTCTTTTTAGTGCAGGTTGGGTTATATCGGACCCAACTCGATCCGATTCTGACCTGGAGCCCAAGCCCAATTGCTGCAGCCTTACGTGTGGGTGACGCAGGAGACGACGAGTGACGTCAGCAACGACGCAGAGACCGTACGGCTGACGCATAAAGTGATCTTCGATCGTCAAAACTTCGTACTGCGATATCTTAAGCATCCGGACTCCGATCGACGAACAATTTGGTTCTGCGGAATCCTTGCAAGCAGATCTACGCAATGGCAATAAAAGGAAGACAATCTAGCGGTTCAGAAAAAAAGGTGATTTTTCTCCTTTAACGGTCAGTGATATCTGAACCTCTTTTTCAATTCAGCAAATATGTCTTCCAAATCAGCGTTGCATGATCTTGCCAAGGTTGATATTTTTAACGGCAAGAACTTAGCCGTATGGAAGCGTTGGATGGACGCATTACTGCACTTTGACGGATTAACATATGTGATTGAATCCGATCCGATCTCCAAACCCGCTGATGATGCCCCTAAGGAAGATCATGATGTGTATAAACAATGGTTATTTGATAACAAATCAGCGAGGCATCTTCTGATCAGATTCTTATCCAGCAATTTGGTAAAGCAGTTTGAGTACTTTAACACTGCTAAAGAAATCCATGACTATGATATGGACAAATATGATGAAACCTCCAAATCTCACTTGATGGAGGCATTCAGTGCATTTGTTAACTATAAGATGCCAGAGGGATCATCCATAAGAGATCACATTGATCAAATGGCGGTCCGATATAGTAACCTCACAACCTTGGGAAAGGAAATGGATGAATATTTTCAAATCATGTACTTGCTGATGAGTCTTCCACCTTCGTGTGAGAATGTGTCTCAGACCTTTAGCCTTCAAAAGGGTGTAACCCTTAGTGAGGTTGAAGCTAGATTGCTTGCTGAAGGACAAAGGCAGGCCGCTCGCAGTGTAACACCTACTAATTCTACAATGATTACCAAAACTAAGAGTAATAACGGTGCGTTAACCGTCAATAAGAAAAATAAAAGAAAATTCAAAGGCAATAAAAAACGGAAATGGCCTAAGAATGGTGTTTGCTTTAACAGTGGGAAGCCTGGACACTTTAGTTCTCAATGCAGAAAGAAAAAGGGTGAGAGTGGCTAGCAAGGTAAAGTGACCAAAAAACTTGGTGATATGTTGAGATGGTCCCAGAATCCATGATGGTGGACACCAATGATAAGAATTGGTGGATTGATTCAGGAGCCACCAGGCACATATCAAGAACCGAGGCTGGATTTATCGAATTCAAATAGATGAAACCGGGAGATCAAAATAGTTACATGGGGAATGAAACATTTTGTGATGTGTTGGGTGTAGGGAAAGTCAAAATTCCCTTACCAACTGGAAAATCCCTATATCTCTCCGATGTTTTCTTTGCTCCAGCTATGAGGAGGAGTGTCATCTTTGTGAGCCAGTTGGCTATGAATAAATTCGAAATCAGATTTAAAGATAAAGATTTTACAATTGGCATGCGGGGTCAAGTTTAAGTCAATGGTTTTCTTTCTGATAAGTTGTATTTGCTGGACACTCTTAATAATAAAATGAAATCTAGCTCTCATTATTCTGTGTGTGTGAATGTGTGCATATGGATGGTTTGGCAATGCTATGGCATAGAAGATTAGGACACATTAACAAAAACAGAATAAGTAGAATGGTTCAGAATGGACTCTTACCAGATTTAGGTAAAGTAGAGTACCCAATATGTGAACCATGTCTGAGTGGAAAGATGGTCAAAAAAACCATTTCCGAAAGGAACTAAAAGTTCAGAAACATTGACCATAATTCATTCTGATATTTGTGGACCATTAAATGTCCAAAATAGAACGGGGGATGACTATTTTATCACATTTATTGATGACTACAGCAGATATGGTTATGTGTACCTGATTAAACACAAACATGAAGCCTTAAAAATATTTCAAATATACGATGCTGAGGTCCAAAATCAAAAGGGCAAGAAAATAAAACGGATTAGATCCAATAGGGGGGTGAATATACCTCGGAACTGTTCAAAGAATACTGTGCATGTGAGAGAATCATTCGTGAATATTCGATTCCATACACCCCACAACAAAATGGCGTGGCTGAGAGGAGGAATAGAACCTTAATGGATATGGTAAGGTCAATGATCAGCCACACGAGACTTCTGCTGTAATTGTGGGGAGAGGCATTAAACACGACACAATATATCCTGAACAGAGTACCCTCCAAAAGTGTGCCCAAGACCCCGTATGAATTATGGACTGGTGTCTAACCAAAATTAGAACATGTGAGAGTTTGGAGCTGCCCTGTACATGTCCTGTTACCACCACAGGAAAGATATAAACTGCAAGCAAAAATGAAGAAAAATTGTTCTTTCGTTGGCTACCCATTACATTCCAAAGGATATCGTGTGTATGATCACGATAACAAGATAATCATGGAATGTCGAGATGTGTTTTTCCTTGAGGATCCGACGGTCAATCGTAGAGTAGAACCATAGTGTCTGAAATTATATGAAATCTCTAAAGGCAAGGGGGTTCAAGCAAGTGGGGGTTCCGACGAAGAGGACGTTGGACATAAAATTCCTGGCCAGGGCCCACTTGAGGTGATCGAACAACCCAAAGAGTTGATTGGTAGGCCGATTCGGGCCAGGAAACAACCGACATATCTAGATGATTATTGCAGTTTATTGGAAACTGTGAAAGATTTGGATCCAGATTCCTACTCTCAAGCGATCAAAGCGCAGGATGCGCAGTGTTGGTTGGAGGCTATGAGAGAGGAGATAGAATCAATTGAAAAGAACCAAGTATGGAAATTGGTTGATCTTCCAAAAGATCAAAAAGCCATTGGATGCAAATGGGTTCTTAGAAAGAAACTAAAGTCGGATGGATCCTTAGATAAATATAAAGAACGGTTAGTAGCTAAGGGATTCACTCAAGTGGAAGGAATATATTACGAGGAGACGTTTTCTCCAGTTGTAAAATTCCAATCCATAAGAACTTTAGCGGCATTGGTAGCATGCCGTGACCTTAAATTGCACCAGATGGATGTGAAAACAACATTCTTGAACGGCGAATTGGAAGAAGAAATTTATATGAATTAACCCGAGGGGTTTGTCGTGCAAGGTCACGAGGTCAACGTGTACAAACTGAATAGGGCATTGTATGGATTAAAACAGGCATCGAGACAATGGTATAGAAATTTTCACCATGCCATAGGTGAAATAGGATTTGTCCCCAATAAAGCAGACACATGTTTCTATATTAAACGCAGTGGGAGTAGTTACTTATATTTGTCATTATATATGGATGACATTTTGATCACTGGTGATCAATTGGAAGCCATAAACTAAATCAAACAATGGTTAAAGTCAAGATTCGAGATAAAAGACAGGGGTGAGGCAGAGTATGTCCTTGGCATTGAAATAACCCGCGATTGTCCGAATAAGCTATTGACTTTATCACAGAAATCCTATTTGGAAACTGTGTTGAAATGATTTGATATGGTTATGTGTAAAGCAATTGACACTCTCATCTGCAAGAGCATAAAATTTTCCAGCAATCAGGGACCCACAAACGGGCAAGATAAGGAAGTGATGAGAATGAAACCTTATGCTCAGATTGTGGGCAGCAACATGTATGCGATGCTGTGTACGAGACCAGACCTTGCATTCACCGTGGGTCTCGTAAGCAGATTCCAAAGTAACCCAAGATTACAGCATTGGTATGCAGTTAAGAGGATTCTGCGGTACATCAAAGGAACAGTGAATCTTCGCCTGTGTTATCAAGGTGAAGTCCTGGAACTGCGCGGCTACTCAGATGTTGATTGGGCCGGTGATTTAGACCAGAGAAAATCAACAACCGGCTATGTGTTTACCCTCGGAGGAGGTGCAATTTCTTGGGGTAGCAAAAAACAAACCTCTAGGGCTGTATCAACAGCCGAAGCAGAGTATATAGCTTGCAGTACAGCAGTCCAGGAGTCTCTTTGGTTAAAATATTCCCTAACTGATTTGGAAATAATTGGAGAAAAAGAGTTTGTCCCAATGAATGTAGATAACACATCTACAATATCCATGGTGGATAAGTAAAAGTTCAACAGCCGATCAAAACATGTTGAGATAAAGTATCACTTTATCAAAGAGAAGGCTGAAAAGAATGATATAGAAATATTTTATATGCCTTCAGAGGAATTGATGGCTGATGCTCTCACCAAGGCTTTGCGTGCAGAGGTTTTTGCCAAGCATGTGATGCGTATGGGACTGAGATATGTTTGATGTACATGGCATTCGTGCCAAGTAGGAGATTGTAGGAAATTGTGTGGCCCGCATGCCATGGGTCCCACGTCAGATTAAGTAGGGCAGATGCCAACAGAGAATACAATCTCACTTAATGTAAGACTTGATCTGGTCTCACTAATAAGACTCCCAATAGGATTAGTAGATGTGGGTTTCTTGGCGAAGAAGTTTCTAGTAAGTATGACTCTTTGGAACTTGTCTATATAAGATAAGGGAGCCCTAGGGTTGGTAATTATTCCATCCTATGGGAAAGACAAGAGGCGAAGAGATCCGTGGAGCTTCCCAATCGCCTGAACGCACATAGATCTCCGACCGCGTGTCGGAGTCTCCACATCCAAATCCATCACGTGTTAGTGTTACTAGCGAGCTTCACAGAATATTGTACCCTAATTCCTATAAAACGTTGGTTGCAGAAAAAAGGTAAAGTGGCTAAATAATTAACATAGAAAGTTCAGAAAATGGAACAGTTTGATGAGTGGTTAATTTTGGGGTGAACAAAAAAGTTTAGCCTACCGAGTCTTATTGTTGGCTGGGCAAGTGTCCTCCAGTGAAATTAGTTATGAGACCTAACAGACTACAGAGATAGCTTCAATTGGTGCCATGGAAAATAAAAGGAAAAAGACAAAACTTTGGGTAATCCTACAAAAAGGAAGATATAATGAAAGATAATAATGGTCTCATTCTTTGTTAACTTAAAATATTATCATATATGATCGGATTAAGGAATGTTTTGTAGCCAAGTGGATGAAAGCAGCAGATTGTGAATCCACCAAATGCAACTGATAGTCAAATAGCAGGAACGGAATACTCTCTAATAAAGAATAAGGAGCCTTGCAAGGAAACATAGGGGGAAAACCTAGATACTATAACAGTCTTAAGTTGCAATTGATATCTCTAACACTGGGAGCTCTTGGTGTTGGCTCTTTTTTTCTAGCCGTGTTGGCTGGGAACAGTGGAAAACGCGGTCTTCGCATGTGGTCATGCCCTAACAACTAGTCTACTACGGGTGTAGTACGTTTGGAGAATAATAATTAAGAAAGGACGAAGAACGATCATCTGAGACCAGGGAATTGTAAGGTCCTTCAAGCAACGCGTTTGTACCAAAACTCAAAACCAATGAAAGTTGCAGGCTGCCTAATTTTAGACTATCAAATGAGGCAAAGTTTATATTTTAATAATTCATTATGTATGGCCTTGGCCGGATTTGGAATGTATTTTAGTTTTCTAGCAAAAGTCCTCAAAGGTTCATTTGTTCTTAGTGTGCAACGGGACTGTAAACACCTCCTATTATATGACTCTTCTTACCGCGAACCAAACGCTACGCTATCTTAGATTTAGAGCTACACGCAAAGTCGTGGGAATAAAACGATGGAGAGTCCGGATCCATCATAAAACCTTTATTTTTGGAATTCAACAACCAAAATTATTCAGTGCAAGCTTTAGAATTTGAGCTTCCATTTTCATTGCCAATGATAAACCAGCTGGTTTACTTGCTAGTTATTTCTTTACCAAAATTTTTATTTTTGAGACCCTGCTATTGATTTTAATTAATACGTAGTTGGCATGAACCTTTTTTAGTGGGTCTATTGGTCCAACCAACTTGCCATTGATGCCATTTATAGGAGCTCTGACCTCAACCCAAAAACTTGAATCTAGTGGTTGCAAGACTTGACCTAACCTACTGCTAACCCTACCCTTGTCTGACCCATGTTTGACCTGCCGAACCTGAATCATGTAAAATATGGGTCGAGTTTTCCAGATTTGTATAAAAATGGGTCGAGTTAGGGTTAACACATGTGGCCCGTATTTGACCCAAAAAATAATGATTTATATAGCTCTTGAAATGAAGCTGGACTTGGGCTAGTTATTCACAAATGCGCCAAAAATTAGATGAAATAGTTCAATGCATGGCCTAGAATAATTTTAAGGGACCTTTATCCAACTTTTTTGTGGACAAAAGATTAAGTAATAGACCCCATATAATCCATGAACAAAAATTTGGGAAGGGCTGAACTTTTACAAGACGAGTCAGGTCAGGTTCAATTAGCAGGTTTGACCCACACAATTTGCGTGTTATGCGGGTCAATGTGGGTCAGTTCGGGTTAACCCACATGAGCTGCCCTTTTTAAAAACAAGTTCGGATGAGGGTACGTTGTGCACCAATCTTTGGACCCCAACATTGACCGGACCCGTATTGACTCGACCCATCACATTTGCCACCTTTCATTGTTTTTATGCTGAGTTGGACTAACTGGTGAGGAGTGAGACTTTGAACTTGAAGACCCAAAGATGGATCCCGAACATGTGTGGTACTAAGGTGCAAACACCACAGAACCATGAGCCAGCCCCTACTTGAATCACATAAAGAAGATTGGTATTCTTCAGGCTTTAATTAAGGATGGACAGCCCCAACAGAACCTTACCAGTGGGTCAATTTGTGTTTCCCTGCAAAGACCCTTTTTTTCCCTGCATCTTTCGTTTGAATTACCGTTGGATCCACAAGGTTGAAGTTCTCTTTTCTTTTACTAATCTGGTGAGCGAAACTTCATGTAGTTAGAGCAGGTCCCCGAAAGTCCACAGAAGCTTATCCTTTGCTCAATTTGAGAGCTCTCTAGTCTTATTAGCTCTTTTTTTTCCAACCGTGTTGGGTAGCAACAATGGAAAACGAGGTCTTTACATGTGGTCATGCCCTAACTAGTCTACAGGTAATGTGAAT
Organism: Cinnamomum chago; assembly: GCA_038049695.1. Taxonomy (NCBI): domain Eukaryota; kingdom Viridiplantae; phylum Streptophyta; class Magnoliopsida; order Laurales; family Lauraceae; genus Cinnamomum; species Cinnamomum chago. The sequence continues at coordinate 17,621,920 of CP142462.1, read as the reverse complement.
AGGAATTAAGAATGGACGAAGAAAGATCATCTTACGGCAAGGAATTGTAAGGTCGTTCAAGCAACGCGTTCTAAGAGTGCCCCCTGTTCACACCGAGAAGGAGCCACACAGTCTTTCCATTGCTCCCTGGCCTTCCAAAACATTCTGCTCCTATAAATTCTTCATTATCATTTTTCATCTCTCTCTCTCTCTCTCTCTCTCTCTCTCTCAAGCATGGAAGCCCCAGAAAGATCACCAATGGGTTTGATGATCTTCCTGCTGATGCTAGCACTGATTAGAGGGTCCCAGTCAGGAGGAATTGCCATCTACTGGGGTCAAAATGGAAGAGAAGGGACCTTAGCCGAGACATGTCAAACGGGAAACTATGCATATGTGAACATAGCTTTCCTGTTCACATTCGGCAGCGGCCAGACTCCGACGCTGAATCTCGCCAGCCACTGTGATCCATCATCGACTTGCAGTGGGTTGAGCACTGCTATCAAAGACTGCCAAAGTAGTGGCATTAAAGTCTTCCTGTCGATAGGCGGCGGGTCAGGGAGCTACTCCCTCTCCTCCGCCGATGATGCCAAGCAAGTAGGGGAGTATTTGTGGAATAACTTCCTTGGAGGCCAATCATCTTCCCGCCCGCTCGGTGATGCTGTTCTCGACGGCATCGATTTCGTCATTGTAGCAGGCACCAAATACTGGGATGAGCTTGCCAGGTACACCTACCTATATTCATTCATTCATCAATCAATTTTTTTTTTTTTCATGACGGGCGCGCCAAAGCTTTGAACTTCAAATTCCAGGTACCTGTCAGGCAAAAGCGGTTCACAGAAGGTCTACCTGGCAGCAACCCCACAGTGTCCCTACCCAGATGCCTTACTTACTGCACTCAACACCGGACTCTTCGACTACGTCTGGATTCAATTCTACAACAACCCTGGCTACCAATACTCGGGCAACGCTGACAATCTGAAGAGTGCATGGAACGAGTGGACTTCATCATTTCCGGCCAGCCAGATTTTCTTGGGACTGCCTGCCTCTCAGGATGCTGCCCCCAGCGGTTTCATCCCAGCTGACACGCTAAAATCCGACGTGCTGCCGGCCATCAAGCAGTCCCCCAAGTATGGAGGGGTGATGCTATGGTCTAAATTCTATGACAACGGATACAGCAGTTCCATCAAGAGTGCTGTATGAGCTTCCGAATCTCAACAGGGGGTTTCATTCACCTGCCTTCTAATTCCTTCTTTCCTATAAATAAATTCCAAGTCTCTTGGAGAATGTCAAAGCATTAGTATATTCATAAATATGTGAACATGCCATAATCTCTCTTGCATGGAAACCATTTGTGTTTTGGATTGAGTTTTTGTGTGAGGGAGGATTTTGTAATCACGGGCTTATGTGGAGCCGCCCCTCGATTTCGGGATGTCCTTAGTCTCGGTGTTATCCAAGCTCGGCGATAGCACCATCTCGGGGGACCCGGGTCCCGTCTCTGTGGCTACGATCACAAGTATCCGCCTCGGTCTCGGTCTTGAGCCTGGTCTCGGCCTCCTGTCACTCAGCCATAAATGCGCTGCCGTGACGAGGACGGCGAACTGACAAACAGAGTGGGCGCCGGACCTAGATAAGAGGCACGCCTTATCTCAGGATCACGTCCATAGGCATGGGATGATGGTCCGATGAGACATTCCCTTTTTACTTACCCCCACTCAGGAGAGAAGAGTACATACTGATAGGACTTCCGTCCCTTCCTGGGGACAGTCCGATGATGACTCGCACACCTATATATTGCATGAAGGAGAGCCACAAGAGGTACGCAACCAATCTCCCTCCCTGACTTCTCCTTCTCCATTTCTCTCAGTCATCACACTGACTTGAGCTTCGGAGCGCCTTCGGCTGTCTGACTTTTGTCTTCCTCTTTCAGGTTATCAGAGGACAGATCCTTCTCCCTCATCTTCCCAAGATTATCAAACCAAGAGCTTAATCCTCTATTAACCAAGTCCGTAATTTTTAGGCACTTACAGTTGGCGCCGTCTGTGAGAACAGGATCTCTACCAAAGCCTTTACAAAAGTCATGCCTCCAAAGACCAGATACGGCTGTGAAGGAGCCTTAAAGTCTCGGAGAGCTTCCTCCTTCTCCCCGCCGGAACGACCCCCATTTCCACCATTTTTACAGCCTCAGCCACTCCAGTCGACACCTCCAGAGCCGCCCACTGGCGTTCGCTCTGCTCTCCTTTCCCCCCCCCCCCCCCGGGACCAGCGGGGGTCCCCCCCGTCCCGGAGGGGGTGTCGGGGATTCCCCGCCAGAGAAAGTCCGGAGGAAAACCTGGTACCGCATACGTGGAGGGTGTTGTCCAGTCGGACTCCTCGTCTCGACCTCTAACGGCACCTCCCCGTCGTGACGACCATCAGGAGGCCCCTCGCCACCCAGGTAACCAGCCCCCAGGGGCCTACAGCAGAATGTCTCCTCGTCAGATCCTCGACGACGGGGCAAGACCCTTGTCGGAGCGAAATCCCACCACTCTCATCATTGCACTCATGTCGACGGCCAGTCTTTTCACCAGGCCCACGAAGCAAGAAATGACGACCCCTACTTAAAGAGCTCGATGCCCAGAATAAAGGTCCTCCTAGAAAAAGAGTTGATTTGTCATCTCCAAGAGCGGCTCAAGGCGAACGAGAGGAGGTCTCGTGTTCCGCCTCCCAGGCAACAGCAGAACCGTCCTGGCAGCCGAGATCTGATGCAAGTCCTCAACAATAGAAGGAGGGATCGCTGCAAGGAGGAAGGCTCGAGCAGCAGCCACCTACCTAGCAACCTCGGGGGATCGCGCCGCAGCCCAGAATCCCCGAGGCCAGGAAACACGACGGGCCTGAAAGAACTGCTGGACCACTACGTCAAGCAAGATGTCCAGGCCCGGCTAGCCGAGATCGATTTCACCCGAGGCCAAGTGTAGGACCACGAAGAAGACGACCAGGGCATGTCCCCATTCTCACAAGAGATAAAAGACTTCACTCTCCCCGAGAGATTCAGCGTCCCGAGATTCGTCCTTTACGATGGGACCTCGGACCCAGAAGCACACCTACGACATTTCACTCAGCGGATGTCGGTCTGGGGGGATGTCGGCCACCTGAATTGCAGGGTCTTTTCCTCAAGCTTAGGCGACCTCCCACTCCGATGGTTCTGCGCGATCCCTCCTGGGTCGGTCACGAACTGGCGGCATCTCCGAAGCTCCTTTGTCGAGAAGTTCCAGGCGCATCGTGTCATCCCGAAAATGGGTGGCAACCTCATGGCGATCCGGATGAAGGACGGTGAAAGTATCACCGCATTCGCCAGAAGGTTCTGGACAATATATAGCCAAATCACGGACGCCAACGATGACGTCGCCATCATGTACTTCCGGCAGGCCTTACTCCCAGGAAATGAGCTCCGAAAGGACCTGGTCTGGACTCCTGTGACCACGATGAAAGCACTGATGGCGAGGGCGAATCAGTACATTGAGCAGGAAGAAGACAAAGCTCATGGCAAGGAGGCGTTCGGACTCCCTCAGAAGAACCAAACCTCCAGAGGGGAGGGGGTGTTCACTAAACAAAGGCCAGATAAAAAGAGGGCCGTCAATTCGACATCTTTCTCAACCTCCGTCTCGGGCAGCAGCAAGAGGCCGAAGTTCCAGCCTCTCAGGCCGGCCGGCGATCCTTACAGGGCCGTCAATGTTGTCTTCAAGGAGCCCATTTACAGACTCATGAACAAAATCAAGGCAGAGCCCTACTTCCAGTGGCCGCAGCCGATAAAGGGCAATCCATCCACCCGAGACTGGAGTAAGAACTGCTCCTATCACAAGCAGCACGGACACATGACCGAGAACTGCATGGCTCTGAAATCCCACCTCGAGAGGCTCGTCAAGGACAGACACCTCCGGGAGTACGTCAAGGAGGGAGAGAGGATCAACCGAGCCTAGCAGCACGCCCCGCCCGGTGATGACCAGGACAGCGACGAACCAGCAGGTATCATCAACATCATTCACCTGGCTCACTCTCCAAATGAGGGAAGTATCCGAGCTCAGTCAGAGGCCAGGAGGGCTGCTCATGGCAAACAGGTGATATCAGCTGACTTAGAGAGTGCTCCGAAGAGAGCTAAGAAGGAAAAGCCCGAGATCTGGTTCTCGGACGAGGACCTGAGAGGGGTCCAGCTCCCCCACAACAATGCCCTCATCCTCACCCTGCGGCTCAACAATTATATTGTGAAGCGCGTCCTTGTAGATCCAAGGAGCTCATCCGAGATCCTCTACTTTAGCTGTTTCAAGCAACTCGGCTTGACCGAGTCCAATCTGCAGGAAGCCCGCGTCCCTTTGGTAGGATTTAGCGCCAAGTCGGTGTATCCCAAGGGGAGGATCGCGCTTGAAGTCCGGATAAGGGGCACCACGAAGATGGCAGACTTTATGGTGGTGGACGCACCGTTTCCTTACAATGTGATAATGGGGCGGAGTTGGCTGCATGCCATGGAGGCAGTGCCTTCCACCCTTCATCAGAAACTCAAGTTCTCATTAGAGAAGGCTTGAGGGACGGTCGAAATAGTGATCGTGTGGGGAAATCAGCAGATGACCAGAGAATGCCTCACAACCGTAGTGCCTGGAAAGACAGAGCCAGGGCAAGTGCATATGGCCGAGCTTAAAGCCAAACTCGAGGATGTCGAGCGAACAGCGGGGCAGAAGAGCATAGAGGAACTCACAGAGATCAGAATCGATTTCGATGACCCAGAGCGCTATTTCCTATTGGGAAGCCAGCTCCCCGACAACGAGAGGGTCAAACTGCTAGACTTCCTCCTTCTGAACAAGGATGTCTTCGCTTGGACTCCGTATGAGATGCCCGGGATCGACCCCGAGGTCATGTGCCACAAGCTGAATGTGGATCCCGGACACAAACCCATAGCGCAAAAAGCCCGCAGGACAGGGGTCCCACAAACAGAGGCAGTGATCGAAGAGGTAGATAAACTCCTCGAAGCCGGGACGATCCGCAAAGTACACTATCCAAAGTGGCTAGCCAACACAGTAGTAGTAAAGAAGAAGAATGGCAAGTGGAGGGTCTGCGTGGACTTCACTGACCTCAACAAAGCCTGCCCCAAGGACAGCTTCCCCCTCCCAAAAATCGATCAGATAATCGACGCTACCTCGGGACATGACAGGATGAGCTTCCTCAACGCCTACCGAGGCTACCACCAAATCCCCATGCACGGGCCCGATGAGGAAAAAACCGCATTCATAACACCTCGAGGCATTTACTGTTACAAGGTGATGCCCTTTGGGTTGAAAAATGTCGGGGCAACGTACCAGAGGCTAGTCACGAAGATGTTTCAAGGCCAGCTCGGGAAAACAGTGGAGGTTTACATCGATGACATGGTAGTCAAGTCCAAGATGTCGCAAGATCATTTGGCAGATCTATGCCAGACGTTCACCACCCTCAGAAAATTCCAGCTCAAACTGAATGCCTCCAAGTGTGCGTTTGGCGTCGGTTCCGGTAAATTCCTAGGAAGCCTGGTGACCAGAAGAGGAATTTAGGCCAATCCAGAACAAATTGCAGCAATCCGGGCGATTCAGAGTCCGACCTCGGCCAAACAGGTCCAAAGACTCACAGGGATGGCTGCTGCGCTCAATCGCTTCATCAGCCGAGCTTCGGACAAATGTCGTCCCTTCTTCCAACTCTTGAAGAAGTGCTCCAAATTCCAGTAGACCCCTAATTGTGATCAAGCGCTAGAAAAACTCAAAGAGTACCTCTCTTCACCACCGCTATTGTCCACTCCGTCACCAGGTGACCTCCTCTATCTCTACCTGGCAGTCTCGGACCATGCAATGAGCTCGGTACTAGTACGAGAGAACGACAAGCAGCAGCAACCCATTTACTACACCAGCAAGATCCTGCTCGATGCCAAGACCAGATATCTTCCACTTGAGAAACTTGCGTTGGCACTCATCAGTGCCTCCCGCAAACTCTCCCATTACTTCCAGACATACACGGTGGTGGTCGTCACGGAATACCCGCTCAAATTCGTTTTTCGGAAGGCGGACTTTTCCGGCAGAATCTCCAAGTGGGCCGTTGAGCTGGGACAGTTCGATATCCAATATCAACCCAGGATGGCGATCAAAGTACAGATTCTGGCAGACTTCATCGTCGAGTTCACCTCACCTAATTCGGCACCGACCTCGCTCGATACCGAACTGGGGGGCTCCAGGGGCAATGATAGAGCTGAGACCGAGACCGAAGAAGACCGATCTTGGAAAAAGTTCCTTGAGTCGGCCTGGAAGGTCTTCGTCGACGGATCTTCGACATCCAAAAGGGCTGGCGCTGGCATAGTCCTCCAATCCCCAGAGGGGCTAGTCATCGAACAGGCACTAACCCTTGAATTTAAAGCATCCAACAATGAAGCAGAGTACGAAGCGTTAAATACGGGCATCGGTAGCGCAAGGATACTGGGGGCACATTGGCTAGTAGTCTTCAGCGACTCCCAGTTGGTGACGAACCAGCTGAGCAGAGACTATCATGCCCGAGACGAAAGAATGGCAACCTACCTAGCCCACACAAAGCAGCTCCTCTCCCAGTTCGAAAGAGATGAAGTCAGGCAAATCGACAGAGAGTCCAATTGCCACGCAAACTCCCTAGCCAACTTGACCTTAGCCGTAGAAGCAGGAAAGAAGAGGACAGTTGATGTAGGGACATTGAAAAAACCAAGAATAGTGCTCCTCGCAGCTCAGCAAGTCCTGTGCGTTGATCTCGGCCCGAGTTGGATGGATCCGATCATAGCATTCCTCAAAGAAGATAGACTGCCCGAAGACAGAAACGAAGCCCACAAGGTCAAAATGAAAGCATCTCATTTTTTGCTTTCCCCAGATGAGAAGCTCTATAGAAAGTCCTACACAGGGCCATATCTCCAATGTGTTCATCCAAGCAAGATAGAAGACTTCCTTTTTGAAATTCACGAGGGAATCTGCGAAAGCCACATCGGAGGAAGGTCACTGGCATACAGAGCCATTAGCCAGGGCTATTGGTGGCCTTACATGCAAAAAGATGCCCAGCTCTATGCCAGAAAATGTGAAAAATGTCAGAAGTTCTCCCACTCCTTACACCAGCCAGCTCAGGACCTGAGTCCTCTCTCCAGTCCATGGCCCTTCGCTCAGTAGGGGATAGACATCGTGGGACCTCTTCACCGAACTCCAGGAAACAAGAGATGGTTGATGGTGGGCACTGATTACTTCACCAAATGGATAGAAGCAGAGGCCTTATCGTCAATCACCGAGCACGACACAAAGAGTTTTGTATGGAAGAACATTGTCACAAGGTTCGAGATCCCCCGAGCTCTGGTCTCGGACAACGGGACCCAATTCGATTCAAACTTCTTCAAAAACTTCTGCCAGGAGCTCGGTATCAAGAACCTCTATGCAACTCCGGCCTACCCACAAAGCAACGGGCAAGCAGAGATCTTAAACAAGGTGGTGCTGGACGGACTCAAAAAGAGGCTTGATAAGGCTTAGGGCAGATGGGTGGAAGAATTACCAAGTGTCCTTTGGGCATACAGGACCACCCCGAGACGATCCACTTCGGCAACTCCTTTCTCCTTGGCCTACGGAATGGAAACTGTAATCCCCCTCGAGGAGGTCAGCCTCCCGACCTTGAGGTCGGATCTCTTCGACCAGGGGCAAAATGAAGTGAACCTCGCCAAAGAGCTCGACCTAGCCGAAGAGCGAAGAGAAGCGGCATCCGTACGCCTGGCCTCTTACCAGCAGCAGCTATCTAGAGGATACAATCAGAGGGTCAAAGAAAGGAGGTTCTCAGTTGGGGAACTAGTCTTAAAAAGGGCGCTTCCAGCAGACAAAGATCCTAATGAGGGCAAGCTCGCACCAAACTGGCTTGGTCCCTTCAAGGCGGTCTAGGTCTCCAGGAGGTCGGCTTATAGACTCGAAAGCATGGATGACAAACAGCTGCCACGACCATGGAATGCCGCGCACCTCAAGAAATATTATTTCTAGATGTACTCAAAAGAGAAATCAATAAAGAAGGATCTTGTGAAGAAATGTGCCTTGTATCTTTCAAGTTATGAGCCTCGGTCATAGGACCAGCTCCCAAGGCTCCGGCCCTCACGCCAGCCTCCTTGAGCTCGGTCATAGGACCAGCTCCCAAGGCTCCAGCCCTCACGCCAGCCTCCTTGAGCTCAGTCATAGGACCAACTCCCAAGACTCCGGCTCTCGTGCCAGCCTCCTCGAGCTCGGTCATAGGACCAGCTCCCAAGGCTCCGGCCCTCGCGCCAGCCTCCTTGAGCTTGGTCATAGGGCCAACTCCCAAGGCTCCGGCCCTCGCGCCAGCCTTCTTGAGCTCGGTCATAGGACCAGTTCCCAAGGCTCCGGCCCTCGCGCCAGCCTCCTCGAGTTCGGTCATAAGACCAACTCCCTAATGTTCCGGCCCTTGCGCAAGCCTCTTTGAAAAACAAACCACGGGGCCAGGACTTTGTTCTTCGCAGCATCGCCGATTGAGTTCGGATAACAGGCCATCCCCCTTTGGACAAGAGCAGTCAACTATCCGAGATCACACTCTGAGGTCTCAGGGCTCGGCCTACCTCTGAGTCTACCCAAACCCCCCGGGTTGGCGAAATCGATGGCACGACCCCAACCCTCCAGAAATAAGGTCGTAGCCCAAAGGGTGGGTCCAAGCAAACTACGAGTTCTTCTATGGCGTCTCCCTCAGATGCACGTTGGTAAAACCCAGCCTTAAGGCCAGGTGTTCACCAATCTCGCCTACTTGGAAGGATCGGTAGAAAGGCGGCAAGCCTCGTCACCACCCAGTTTTACGGACTCGCCGACCTTAGCTACTTGGGAAGTTCAAAGACAAAGGGCTCACTCTCATTCGACATCCCGAGATAAAAAAGGTTAAAGTCCCGTTTCTTCACCGACCTCATCCACTTGCAGTTTAAAGTCAAGTTTTTGTCATATTTAAACATCAGAACATCCACATACCATTGCAAGAAGAAAGAATAGACAGTTGGAGAATTGAAAGAAAATTGTTACTCATTAATCAGAAAGGATAATTACAAGGTTCTATACACTCAAGAAAAAGAAAGAAATACATCAAAGAAAAGGAAAAATACAGGCATTTATTGCTCTACTTCTCAGGCGTCGCAGCTTTATTCTTCGACTCTGGAGGGACGGATGGAGCAGGGGCACCGGGAGCCTCGGATAGAGGAACAGTGGAGGAAGCCTGAGCTTTATCAACCTCGGCGGGAGTCGGGGGCGGAGGAGGAGGGCCTGGGACTTCGGGAGGAGCTTCCGGAGGGTTGGAGTCGGACTCTGACCCTGGGCTGGGTATGATAGACTGGAATTGGGGAAGGTTCGTGAATATGGGGTCATCCTCAGAGACCCCATACTCACGCAGCGCTTCCCTGCATCCCATCTCATACAAAATTGGGCTCAGGGTCTTGATTTGATGCTCGTACTCCTCCGATGCCCAGTCCACCCCTTCCTGGTAAGACTTGGCAACTTGGGCTCGCAGGGTGGACTCGACATCGGCCCGCTCCTTCCTGGAGGCCTCAAGCTCGGCCTCCAGTTGGCTCACCCTCCTCGCCTTATCATCGGCTGCGCCTCTTAGGTGCTTATTCTCGCCACGCAACTTGATTATCTCAACCTTCGCCGCCTGTTGTTCCGTTGCAAACTTGGCGATCTTCTCCTCCGCCTTCTTTATTTCCGTCGCGCTGGCTTCCAGGGCATCCCCCATTTTCTTCTTTTCTTTATCCATCTCGACAACCTTAGTGGCTGTCTCCTCCGTCCTCTCCAATATTATTTGGATCCTCTGTACATTCTGAAAGGAAACAAAAAGAAGCAAGGAAATCAGAACGGACGACCAAGAAATAAAAAGTCCAAAGGCAAGAGAAGAGGGAATCACCTCGAGCGACGCCTTCATCGTCGAGTAAAGCAGGCTCATTGTCCCAGCCTTATTATGCCTCTCCATGTCCAAAGGGAGGGCACATCCGCGGGCAATTGCCGAGACCGTCCTCCAGCAGAACCCTATCCGATCCTCCACGGTCATAGGCTCATTGGGGTTGAGGTCAAAATTGGGCCTCCAGGGCATCGGCTTGTGAGGCCGGGCCGGCGGGCCAGCTTCCTGGACCCTATCCTCCTCGCCCCCCACACGGGGCCTCTTCTCGGGTGGGGGCCCCTCACCCTCCTTCTCGGCCTCCGCCACCCGTGGCCGACTCTCCTTAGGCGGCCGAGGGTCTTTGGGCAAACGGACATCCTTGGAAGGCTCCTTCGACCTCCCCCTCTTCTCCTGCGAGGGACCTCGCGCGCTCTTGTCCTTCGCGGAGGATGGGGCCCCTGTTGCGCCCGAAGGACCGGAGGGGGCACTGGCTGTAGAGCCTTGAGCAGCACCTGACCCGCTAGAGGCACGCTTCGGGGCAGGGGAGACTCGGCCCCCAAGGATCATCGCCCCCAAGTTCTTCAAAGGAGGACATGGCTCGTCCATTTCCTCTTCTTCCTGGCTCAGGTGGGGGGGTTGTCAGCAATGAGAGTCAGGCCTTGGGGCTCCGAAATTTAGCCGCTAGTTTCTGCAAGCGCGCGCGAGTACGATCTCCCCTATCGGCTCAAGGGGGATCTCGGCAGTCTTCTTGGTATAAGACTCGTACCGCGGCTTGTATCCGAGCAACTAGAAGGCGGCCCGATCTTGGTGACCATGGTAGCGATAGATCTTCTCTAACCACGCGTCGTTCCTCTTCCAGTGATCGAAGTCGGCCTCTCTCCTCCTTCGCTGAACACCTGCGCAGAAAATATAGGGCTTCAGCTCGGCATAACGACGAACAAAAATGACACAAATAAGCCCAGAAGGACAGGTGTTTACTAGGAGGGGTCCCAGGTTTCCGTGGGACCTGGATTCTCCGCCCCTCTTCAGTCTTGGTCCCCCCGAACTCCCAGTTCCCCGAGACCACTATCCGATCATCCCCGGCATATTTGCTCGAATCTTCCAGGGCATTCACCAAGGGCCGACGCCTGGCCTTCACCCGGAGATAGTAGGAGTCCTCCCCCCCCCCCCCCCCGCGGCTTTGCAGATGTCATAGACATCCTCTATATCATGTACACCGAGATTGATGTCGATGATCCAATTCAGCTCCGCCACGCCCATTATGATCATAAAACCGTTTGGCATCAGCTGGAAGGGGGCAAATCCGCCACGCACTGAGGCAGGACCGGAGAAGCGGGTGGATAGGGAACCTAACCCCGCCCTCGCATACCGACAACAGGGGAAAGGGCATCTAGTCCTTTACCGGGTGAGGCCGTTAGGAAGGCCCTCGAGGTCGTCGGGCTTCACCAGGACATCAGCCGGAATCTTGTACGATGCCCTAAAACCCTCCATGGCTGCGGGACCCTCTAACCAATGGCTATAGATCCCCATGTTCTTAAGGAGCAGAGAGCAAATGAAAAGGAACGAGAACTGGAAAAACCCTAAGGGACCAAAACCCTCTGAAAACAAAGAGAAAAAGAGGCATAAGGAAGTAGCAAAGACAGAGAATGGAACTCACAGAGAGGATGTGGAGGATTGCAGAGGACGAAAAAGCAAAGAGTGGGGAAGAAAAGTCTCCGAGTTCGGTTAGTTTCTGTCTTTGGCATATTCGCACCAAGACGCCTTCTTCAGCAAGATCTCCTTCAGATGAAAAACTAAGGTAAGGGAAGAAAGGGAAAGGGGCGTCCCCATTTTATAGAGGGACACCCCTCGTGATTGTAGCGCACGCGAAGCAGCGCTTTGGAGTCGCCACGCGTCGCTTCGATCCCGGTGAACAACCAAACAAAGGGTTACACGTGGTAGCAATGGTTCATCTCTCACCATGCCTCTGGTACGGCATTTATCAGCTCGGGCGTACTGAACGACGCCCGCATGCCCACCTTGGCGAAGTAATTATGATCCCCTATTTATTGCCTAGGTCAAACGAAAGGGCGTCATGATGAGGATTGCACGACAGCAAGATACGATTAGACAAGGCCAGCCCATCCTTTCGAATCTTAGCTCCCGACCTCAGGGAGAACCAAAGAGGTCGAGAGCTAAGGGGCAATTGTGTGGAGGAGGATTTTGTAATCACGGGCTTATGTGGGGCCGCCCCTCGATTTCGGGATGTCCTTAGTCTCGGTGTTATCCAAGCTCGGCGATAGCACCATCTCGGGGGACCCGGGGCCCGTCTCGGTGGCTACGATCACAATTATCCGCCTCGGTCTCGGTCTTGAGCCTGGTCTCGGCCTCCTGTCACTCGGCCATAAATGCACTGCCTGACGGGGATGGTGAACTGACAAACAGAGTGGGCGCCGGACCTAGATAAGAGGCACGCCTTATCTCAGGGTCACGTCCATAGGCATGGGATGATGGTCCGATGGGACATTCCCTTTTTACCTACCCCCACTCAAGAGAGAAGATTACACACTGATAGGACTTCCGTCCCTTCCTGGGGACAGTCCGATGATGACTCTCACGCCTATATATTGCATGAAAGAGAGCCACATGAGGTACGCACCAATCTCTCTCCCAGACTTCTCCTTCTCCATTTCTCTCAGCCATCACACTGACTTGAGCTTCGGAGCGCCTTCGGCTGCCTATAGCCAAGGGCTCTGACTTTTTTCTTCCTCTTTCAGGTTATCGGAGGACGGATCCTTCTCCCTCATCTTCTCAAGATCATCAAACCAAGAGCTTAATCCTCTATTAACCAAGTCCGTAATTTTTAGGCACTTACAGTTTTAATGCATATAATTTGAGTATTAAGACTTAAGAGGCTATATAGCTCTGTCCATTTCGTTACCCCACAATAACTAACAAGTAAAGGCATCTCACCCTCATGGAGGAGCTCACAGATCATGTCCCTGGGCATGTATGTTACATCCCACGCATTGTGCCGCAAAACCTTCACCTTTTTTCCTTGTACCAAGGTTCTCTTTTTTAATTTTTAGTAGGGGCACTCATGGGTCGGCCCATCCTGAAAGTGACCTATGCCCAGCCAGCTTTGGGCAGGGTTCAGACCTTAGGGTTTAGTACTCAGGCCTTGGCTAAATTTTGGTCTCGGCCCATTTAAAACTTGATTCTCACTTGAATTAAGCAATAGCTAGCCCAAAGCTTGGCCAAACCCAAATAAGTACTGCTAGTGGTTTAGTGACTTAATTGCCAAAACTATTAACCCCAAGGGGTTGGCCGAGTGGTCAAGACCACGATTCATCTCTCTTTCGGAGCTAGAAGTCTTGGTATCTGACCCCGGATTTCCCCCTCTTCAGGAACCGAATGTTGAGTCCACTTGTACTACCACATGAAGGCCACAACGGTTTTACCCAGCTTCTCTTTGACTCGGAGGGATTAGTCCAGCCCAAAAGGATTGGGAACCCTCCTACAGCAAAATAAAAAAAAATTGTCATAACCGATAATAAAAGCCCAAAACATAAAATGATACAGAGCACAGCCCGAGTAAGTATAAAGCCAAAACAAAGCAAACAAAGCACAGTCTGATTGACTAAATGAGCCAATTTGGGCCTGACATCATGAAGCAGGCCGGGCTCACACCAGGAAGTTACAGCCTGTATCGGGTTTGGGCAAATTAGAGGTCTGTGTTTCTAAAAACAAAACAGAGCTGAATATGCCTCAGCCTAGCCCAACCTGGGCCGCAAAGACCACTAAGGATCAAAATGTTATCACCATTTATCTTTAGGATTGTCCAACTAGAAAAGGAAAGACCATTGCTGGAGGTCCAGATCTGAAATTCTGGTCCTTGTTCCAAACTATGAATTTTTCATGAAAATTTTCCGGTTAAAGAGTAGATTTACACTGGAGAGAAGGGCCTAACTTAGAACATAAGTCCCCTGGGTGCATGAACTGGAAAGCCCCTCCTACCAATCTCTGATGGATGATTTAACCATCCGTGGCAAATGGACAGCTGGAACACATTTGGCAAAATCTTCCAGCTATTGAGCCACTTGACTATGTACGGTGATACAGAGATGCCCTATAGTTTCCATGCTCAATCCAATTAATATCTAAAGATCTATCAGATACACAACTTGGCACCAATATCTGGGGTTAAGACCTAACCACCAAGAATAGGTGTGTTTGCATTGCAATGTATCATTCCTCTTTATCTGATGAAGGTGTGGCCATGTACAATGTGGGGAAATCATAACTCTTAATAGGTCCAGGTGGACAGCATAGCCCAGGAAGTTCAAAATGCCTAACAAAACAACCCACACAAAGCATTTTGACAGCCCTCAATCATAATCAACGAAAGATGAACAAGCATTGGAGAGAGCAAGATGACAAATGAACAAGCATTGGAGAATCTACTCATGATAACAGTTACAAATAATTAATACCAACTGGAAGAAGTCGATGAGATGACAAAAAAGAGCGAAGAGCTCAGAAGTTCCAATAAGATTCTATTCACACACATATATATATGCTCAATGTTGAAAAATAAACAAATTCATAGCAAGGAGTCGTGTGTTAGTGGAGTGTTATTGTTTGTGCTGTTGTGGATGTTAATGAGTTAGTGATGTTAATGAGTTAGTGAATGGTAATGTGTGTGTGTGTGTGTGATTATGAGTTAATGGATGAGAATGTAACTGAATATAGGTTACTATATTTGGAGAGTCAAGAGTCATTTTGTAAACGAATGTATGAGTTCTATATATCTTTGTGTTTAGAAACAGAGCAATATGAAGAATGGTTATCAGAAATAATATATACTTCCTCATTTTTTTTCTAACAAAGTGGTATCAGAGCTTCAGTGAAGAAAAATGACTAATGTTATGGTGCCATTTCAACTTCCTCATCTCACAAATGAGAACTATGAAAATTGGAGCATCCAAATGAAGGCAGTGCTAGGATCTCAAGATGCATGGGGCATCATCAAAAAAGGTTATGACGAACCAGAAAATGAAGGTAATCTGACACAAAATCAGATCACAATTTTAAAAGATGCTAGAAAGAAAGATAAGAAGGCACTTTTTCTCATCTATCAATCAGTGGATGAGTCTGCCTTTGATAAGATTTCAAGTTCCGCAAACTCGAAGCAGGCGTGGGATTCACTTCAAAGTTTCTTCAAAGGAGCAGTCAAGGTGAAGAAGGTGCTTCTTCAAACTCTTAGAAGTGTGTTTGAGTCCCTGCATATGAAAGAATCAGAACCCATTTCTGACTACTTCTCAAGGGTTCAAGCAGTAGTGAATCAACTTAGAAGAAATGGTGAAAATATGGAAGATGTGCCGGTCGTGGAGAAAATTCTTCGATCCCTTGATTCGAAGTTAGACTACATAGTCGTGGCTATAGAAGAGTCCAAAGATTTGGATACTATGGAAATTGATGAACTGATGGGTTCGTTAAAGGTACATGAAGAAAGGCTTCTTAAGAAGAAGGACTGTGAATCATCTCTTGAGAAAGTGATGCAATCAAAGCTGTCATTAACAAAAGAGCATGATGGCTTTAGCAACCACAATCACAGAGGTAGAGGACGTGGACGTGGACGTGGTCAAGGAAGAGGCAGAGGACAAGGAAGATGAAAAGTTTTTAACACCTTAGGTTATGATGAAAGAAGCAAGATGGGAATAATATTAGAGGGCGTGGCAGAGGAAATTTTCAAAGGCCTTGAGATAAATCCCAAAAGCAATGTGACAACTATAATAAGTTTGGGCATGAAGCGTGGGAGTGTAAGGCTCATATTCAGTGCTATAATTGCAACAAATTTGGTCACTATTCGACGGAATGCAGAAGCAAAGGAAATAATGAAGAGAAGGCTAACTTCGTTGAGAAGATAACAGAGGTTGACTCCACTGTATTACTTGCCTGCCATAGAGAAGGAGGTAGTGCGCCAAGTAAATGGTATCTTGATACTGCAGCGAGCAATCACATGACTGGTAAGAAAAGTTTGTTCGTAGAACTTGACGAATCAGTACATGGCAATGTCACATTTGGAGATGGATCAAAAATTGCAGTGAAAGGAAAAGGTAACATTCCGATTCAATTGAAAAATGGTGATCATCAATTCATTTATGATGTTTATTATGTACCTGATATGAAAAGTGATATTCTAAGCTTGAGAAAACTCTTAGAAAAGGGTTATGATATACATATGAAAGATGGGAAGCTTTCAATAAGAGACCACAAAGAAAATTTAATTGCCCAGGTAGCTATGTTAAGAAATCGAATGTTTCACTTGAAAATTCAGAATGATGTTGTGAAGTCCTTCAAAGCATGTGTGAAAGACACTTCGTGGTTGTGGCATATGAGATATGGCCACTTGAATTTTGGTGGGTTGAAGTTGTTGTCCGATAAAAGAATGGTGAAGGGATTACCTTTGATTAATCATCCAGAACAGTTATGTGAAAGGTATTTGCTTGGTAAGCATCCAAGAAATAGTTTTCCACAAGAAGTGTCAAACAAAGCCAAGAACCCACTGCAGCTAGTTCACACTGATGTGTGTGGTCCCATCACTCCCACCTTATTTGGTAAAAATAGGTTTTTTTTAATATTTGTTGATGATTTTAGTAGAAAAGCATGGGTGCATTTTTTAAAAGAGAAATATGAAGTGTTTAAAACTTTTAAGAAGTTTAAAGCACTTGTTGAGAAAGAAAGTGGATTTGGAATTATGGCTCTAAGATTTGATAGAGGCGGCGAGTTCACATCAAATGAGTTTGAAGAATTTTGTGAAGAAAATGGAATTCGACATCCTTTGACAGCTTCATATACACCTCAGCAGAACAGTGTTACATAAAGAAGAAATCGAACCATCATGAACATGGCACGAAGCATGTTGAAAAGCAAGAAGAAGGCAAAAGAATTATCGGCTGAAGCAGTCGACTGTGCTGTATACTTGCTGAATCGTTGTCCAACTAAAAATGTGTGGAACAAAACACCAATTGAAGCATGGAGTGGAATCCAGCCAGGTATTTCACATCTGTGAGTTTTCGGAAGCATAGCTTATGCACATGTGCCAGATCATAAAAGATCAAAGCTTGATGACAAAAGTGCCAAGAATGTTTTTATTGGCTATGATGCACGAACAAAAGGTTACAAGCTCTATGACTCCATTATGAAGAAGTTGATAATAAGTAGAGATGTGGAGTTCGATGAGAAAGCTTCATGGGATTGGAATATTCCAAAAGAAGAAATTTCTGATTTCTTTCCCTTATTTGATGATGAAGAAAGAGAACACCAAGGAGTTCAAGAACCACAATCTCCTTCTTCTCCCCGGACTCCAGTGACACCAAATCAAGATGAATCAAGCTCACAATCTCCAAATTCTTCACCATATCTTTAAGAGTCAAGTTCAAGTGTGGGACCAAGAGGCATGAGGAGTCTACAGGATCTTTATGAGGTAATAGAAGAACAAAATGATCTAACATTATTATGTTTACTTGCAGATAGTGAAGCCATTGTGTTTGAAGATGCATTTAATGAAAAAACATGGAAAGAAGCTATGGATATAGAGATTCAGTCAATTGAGAAGAACAAAACATGGGAGCTTGTTGATCTTTCAAAAGGACAAAAAGCCATTGGAGTTAAATGGGTGTACAAGGCAAAGAAGAATGCTACAGGGGAAATCGAAAGGTATAAAGCAAGACTTGTTGCAAAGGGTTATAGCCAGAAACCCGGAATAGATTATGATGAAGTTTTTGCTCCTGTTGCTCGTCTTGAGACGATGAGATTGCTGATTTCTCTAGCAGCACTAAACAAATGAAAATTTTCACAAATGGATGTCAAATCAGCATTTTTGAATGGATATATTGAAGAAGAGGTTTATGTTGAACAACCTCAAGGGTTTGTCAAAGTTGGTAGTGAAGACAAGGTGCTGAAATTAAAGAAAGCTCTTTATGGGTTAAAGCAAGCTCCACGGGCATGGAACAGCAGAATAAATCAGTATCTTAAAGAGAATGGATTTGTTAAATGTCCATATGAACATGCTGTTTTTTCAAAAAAGTCTAACAATGGAGATGTATTATTTGTTTGCTTGTATGTGGATGATTTGATTTTTATAGGAAACAATCCGAGCATGTTCAAGGAGTTCAAAGACACCATGGTTCAAGAGTTTGAAATGATAGACAATGGTCTTATGTCTTATTTCCTCAGCATTCCTCAGCATCGAAGTGAAGCAGATGGATGAAGGGATTTTCATCACACAAGAAGGTTATGCAAGAGAAATTCTCAAGAAGTTCAAGATGGATAGATGCAATCCGGTTTCAACACCTGTGTAGTGTGGACTCAAACTAACAATGCATTGTGATGGAGGGAGAGAGAGTGAGAGAGAGAGAGAGGATCCTACTATTTTCAAGAGCTTAGTAGGAAGTCTTCGTTATTTAACTTGTACCAGGCCAAATATACTATATGGAGTTGGGCTAATAATCCGTTATATGGAGGAACCAAGATCTTCACATATGCAGGCAGCCAAAAGAATTCTTCGTTACATCAAAGGTACAATTAATCATGGGTTGTTTTATTCTTCTCATGGAGATTTTCATCTGGAAGGTTATTCTGATAGTGATTGGGGTGGAGATGTAGATGATAGAAAGAGCGCTTCAGGTTTTATTTTCTACTGGGAGAAACGACTTTTACTTGGTTGTTAAAGAAACAACCTATTGTTACTATCTCTACTTACGAAGTTGAATATGTCGTTGCATCAACTACTGTATGTCATGCGATTTGGTTAAGGAAGCTTTTCAGTGAACTTCAATTTCAACATGAAGAAGCTACAAGAATCTAGGTTGACAATAAGTCTGCTATTGCGCTTGCAAAGAATCCTGTGATGCATGAAAGGAGTAAGCACATAGATACTCATTTTCATTTCATTCGAGAGCATGTGAAGAACAAGGAGGTTGAGCTAATCTCAGTCAAGACTCAAGATCCGGTTGCTGATATTTTCATGAAACCCCTCAAAGCAGATGTTTTCAGCAAATTGAAGGATATGATTGGAGTGGTTTATAGAAGTGAATTTGGTTGAAGAGGGGGAGTTGAAAAATAAACAAATTCATAGCAAGGAGTCGTGTGTTAGTGGAGTGTTATTGTTTGTGCTGTTGTGGATGTTAACGAGTTAGTGAATGGTAATGTGTGTGTGTGTGTGTGTGTGTGTGTGTGTGTGTGTGTGTGTGTGTGTGTGTGTGTGATTATGAGTTAATGGGTGAAAATGTAACTGAATATAGGTTACTATATTTAGAGAGTCAAGGGTCATTTTGTAAACGAATGTATGTATGAGCTCTATATATACATGTGTTTAGAAACAGAGCAATATGAAGAATAGTTATCAAAAATAATATATACTTCCTCATTTTTTTTCTAACACTCAAGGAGTTCAAATCTAGAGTCCACTTATGTGTGGGAGCTGGTGAGGCGTTCACTTCGAGGGAGGAAAAAAGAAACAAACACAATTGAAAGCAGCATCACTTGTAATCTGATCTCATGTGCTTAGGCATGTACTTTCCTTACCTGAATGTTGTGGGTATATTGGGGCCGCCAGATGGGCTGCCGACCACTTTGAACGATAGCGATCTCTTCACATTCCTTTACCATCCCTTGATTCTAAACAAGAAATTTGATGATTTAGGGAACATCTTATATAAGACTCATTAAGTGTTAGTGTTACTAGCGAGCTGCACAGAATATTGTACCCTAATTCCTATAAAACGTTGGTTGCAGAAAAAGGGTAAAGTGGCTAAATAATTAACATAGAAAGTTCAGAAAAAGGAACAGTTTGACAAGTGGTTAATTTTGGGGTGAACAAGAAAGTTCAGCCTACCGAGTCTTATTATTGGTTGGGCAAGTGTCCTCTAGTGAAATTAGTGTGGGAAATCGTGTGGCCCACATGCCACGGTCCCACGTCAGATCAAGCAAGGCAGATGTCAACAAAGAATACAATCCCACTTAATGTAAGACTTGATCTGGTCCCACCAATAAGACTCCTAATAGGATTAGTGGATGTGGGTTTTTTGACGAAAAAGTATCTAGTAAGTGTGACTCTTTGGGACTTGTCTATATAAGATAAGGGAGCCCTAGGGTTGCCAATTATTCCATCCCATACGAAAGACAAGAGATCCACGGAGCTTCCCAATCACCGGAACGCACATAGATCTTCGGCCGCGTGTCGGAGTCTCCACATCCAAATCCATCAATTGGTATCAGAGCTTGGTACCGTACTTTTCGACGATGTGGATCGAGAAGTTACATTTTACATCGGTGTAGATCCGAGAATTTTGTCGTACCCAAGCTTGCTGCGTTTTTTTATTTTTATTTTCTCTGCAAACCCCCATTGAGGAAAAAGACAAGAAAAAGGAATTTTTTATTTTCTTTTGCTTTACTTTTGAAAAGCAACAGGACACGTTGCTTTACATAAACCCACATCAGGAAACCTCCTTGTGAAGCGTGCGTCATTGGAGAAGTTTGGAGACAAAGGCAGAAGAAAAAGTCTACAGACCCCGATGGGGGAGCCCCGACTAGGAACCCGAGCCCCCTGGGGTCCGTTGGATCCCAGGGGAGCCTGGGATCCAATGGACCGCCTGGGATCCAACGGACCCTAGGGGGCCCGGGCTCCCAGTCGGGGCTCCCCCATCGGGGTCTGTAGCACCACTGAAGGAAGAAAGTGTAACATCCTCCCCTTGGGGTGCGTGCGAGAAAAGAGAGTATCATCTCTTTTTAGTGCAGGTTGGGTTAGATCAGACCCAACTCGATCCGATTCTGACCTGGAGCCCAAGCCCAATTGCTACAGCCTAACGTGCAGGTGACGCAGGCGACGACGACGAGTGACGTCAGCAACGACGCAGAGACTGTATGGCTGACACATAAAGTGATCTTCGACCGTCAAAACTTCGCACTGCGATATCTTGAGCATCCGGACTCGATCGACGAACGGTTTGGTTCTGCGGAATCCTTGCAAGCAGATCTACGCAGTGGCAATAAAAGGAAGACAATCCAGCGGTTCAGAAAAAAGGGTGAATTCTCTCCTTTAACAGTCAATGGTATTTGAACCTCTTTTTCAATTCAGCAAATGTCTTCCAAATCGGCGTTGCATGATCTTGCCAAGGCTGATATTTTTAACGGCAAGAACTTAGTCGTATGGAAGCGTTGGATAGACGCATTGCTGCACTTTGACGAATTAACATATGTGATTGAATCTGATCCAATCTCCAAACACGCTAATGATGCCCCTAAGGAAGATCATGATGTGTATGTAGGGCCGGCCCTTGAGGGGGGCTGTAAGTGCGCTCGCCCTGGGCCCATTTTTCAGGGGGGGCCCAAAAACGTCATAAAATCGCGACTGCATTTATTTCAATCCCAAAAATTTAGACTCCAATTAAACCAACTAGCATCTTTCAAATTCCAAAAAGAAAAATGCGAATGGCCGTCCTTTTGTCTCCAAAATAATAAGGCCCCAACTGTATCTTTTCACGTTCCAAAAGAGAAGTAATTGCTATTTTTCACGTCTAAAAAAATATCAAAGCCACTTTTCTCGTAGTTGCCATTTAAAAAAAAAACTCAATAGCAAGTTCTAAAAATCTTCACGTTTGCACCTTTTTTTTCTTCTACATATTCTCCTCTGTATTCTTCTTTGATCCCTTCAATCTAAGAGGATTTGTTCAGACCCCAGTCTCGCACTCCAGAAGTCTCTTCCTAGTTACCCATCTATAAATGCCGCCGCTGCAATATGTAGGCGGCGGGAAGAGGAACTATTGAATGCTCTACTACTTTAGCTAGAAGGCAGGTATGCATTTTTGATGTTTTTTCTTCCCTTTACACAACTTTCAGGGTTCCTGGGAAATTGGGACATGAGCTTATTGAGCTCCCAAACTCCCATCCCATCAACTATCTTCATCACTGACTCATCCTCCCCCCTGACCACATACTTTTTTATTTTCTTTTTTAATTTTTGTAACAAAAGGGACAATGTAAAGGGCCTTTACACGTCGTAGTCTCTCTCTCCATAATTTTTTTTATTTTTCTAGACTTACAATAGATGATTGTGCGTGCACAACGTACTGCCGTGACTGTAATTGCAATCCTTATCCAAAAGACATGAAAAATCACACTTAATAAAATGTTCCACTTCCTAGAGTTTGACTGTAAAAGCCCAGTAAACGAAAAAACAATGGGACTTTAAGTGGAGAATCTATTTCAGAGTTGGATTTTTAGACTTGAATTTAGGTGGAGCCTGAATTCAGCCCATTGAAGTCAGACAAATGTTAGAGAACACTTTCTAGCGGTCCGACCCCTTTAGTCTTTGACATGCGGTTTCAATCATCAATGGGCCAACTATTCGATCACCCTAAAATTATTAAATCTATTCCAATGGTGGGCCCATTGATGGATCTGGACCTACATAATATTTTTTAGACTTTCTAAAAGTAAACGATCCCACTGGAAAAAGGCCTATTTAATTAGTGATTTTACATTACAAAAGGCGAAAAAAACATATTTTAAATAAAATATTTATAATAATATTAAAAAATAAAAAAAATCTCATTTAGAATTATCGCTTTAGGCCTCAAATTGTCTCGAGCCGGCCCTGTCCACTCCTCCAGGTTAGTAACGTTAGATTTTTTGTTATAAATTTTTCTTCTCCAAGTGCTTTTGTAATTGAAACTTCCCAAAAAGGGGAGTGTCCCTCACCCTATATATATATATGCCTAATTTGTACTCTTGCCCTGGGCCCTGAAAAATTCAGAACCGGCCCTGTGTGTATGAAAAATGGGTATTTGATAACAAATCAGCGAGGCATCTTTTGATCGGATTCTTATCCAGCGATTTGGTAAAGAAGTTTGAGCACTTTAACACTGCTAAAGAAATATATGACTATGCTATGGATAAATATGATGAAACCTCCAAATCTCACTTGATGGAGGCATTCAGCGCATTTGTTAACTATAAGATGCCAGAAGGATCATCCATAAGGGATCACATTGATCAAATGGCGGTCCGATATAGTAACCTCGCAACCTTGGGAAAGGAAATGGACAAATATTTTCAAATCATGTACTTGCTGATGAGTCTTCCACCTTCGTAAGGGAATGTGTCTCAGACACTTGGCCTTCAAAAGGGTGTAACCCTTAGTGAGGTTGAAGCTAGATTGCTTGCTGAAGGACAAAGGCAGGCCGCTCGCGATGTAACATCTACTAATTTTGCAATGATTGCCAAAACCAAGAGTAATAACGGTGCGTTAACCGTCAATACGAAAAATAAAAGAAAATTCAAAGGCAATAAAAAACGGAAAGGGCCTAAGAATGGTGTTTGTTTTAACTACGGGAAGCCTGGACACTTTAGTTCTCAATGTAGAAAGAAAAAGGGTGAGAGTAGCCAGCAAGGTAAAGTGACCAAAGAACATGGTGATTATGTTGAGATGGTCACAGAATCTATGATGGTGGACACCAATGATAAGAATTGGTGGATTGATTCAAGAGCCACTAGGCACATATCAAGAACCAAGGCTGGATTTATCGAATTCAAAGAGATGAAATCGGGAGATCAGAATATTTACATGGGGAATGAAATATTTTGTGATGTGTTAGGTGTAAGGAAAGTCAAAATTCCCTTACCAACTGGAAAATCCCTATATCTTTTCGATGTTTTCTATGCTCCAGCTATGCGGAGGAGTGTCATCTCTGTGAGCCAGTTGGCTATGAATGGATTTGAAATCAGATTTAAAGATAAAGAGGTTACAATTGGCATGCGCGGTCAAGTTTTGGTCAATGGTTTTCTTTATGATTAGTTGTATTTGCTTGACACCTTAATGATAAGATGAAATCTAGTTCTCATTATTCTGTGTGTGTGAATGTGTGCATGGATGGTTTGACAATGTTATGGCATATAAGATTAGGGCACATTAACAAAAACATAATAAGTAGAATGGTTCGGGATGGACTCTTACCAGATTTAGGTAAAGTAGAGTACCCAATATGTGAACCATGTCTGAATGGAAAGATAGTAAAAAAAAACCATTTCCAAAATAAACTAGAAGTTCAAAAACATTTACCATAATTCATTCTGATATTTGTGGACCATTGAATGTCCAAAATAGAACAGGGGAGGACTATTTTATCACATTTATTGATGACTACAGCAGATATGGTTATGTGTACCTGATTAAACACAAACATGAGGCCTTAGAAATATTTCAAATATACGTTGTTGAGGTCCAAAATCAAAAGGGCAAGAAAATAAAACGGATTAGATCCGATAGGGGGGGTGAATATACCTCGGAACTATTCAAAGAATATTGTGCACGTGAGGGAATCATTCATGAATATTCGATTCCATACACCCCACAACAAAATGATGTGGCTGAGAGGAGGAATAGAACCTTAATGGATATGGTAAGGTCAATGATCAGCCACGCGAGACTTCTGTTGTATTTGTGGGGAGAGGCATTAAACACGGCACAATATATCCTTAACAGAGTACCCTCCAAAAAAGTGTGCCGAAGACCCCATATGAATTATGGACTGGTGTCAAACCAAAATTAGAACATGTGAGAGTTTAGGGCTACCATGTACATGTCCTGTTACCACCACAGGAAAGATATAAACTGCAAGCAAAAACGAAGAAAAATTGTTCTTTCGTTGGCTACCCATTACATTCCAAAGGATATCGTGTGAATGATCACGATAACAAGATAATCATGGAATGCCAATATGTGTTTTTCCTTGAAGATTCGACAGTCAGTCATAGAGTAGAACCATAGTGTGTGGAATTATATGAAATCTCTAAGGGCAAGGGGGTTCAAGCAAGTGGGGGTTCCGACGAAGAGGACGTTGGACTTAGAATTCCTGGTCAGGGCCCACTTGAGGCGATTGAACAACCCAAAGAGCCGATTGGTAGGCCGATTCGGGCGAGGAAACAACCAGCATATCTAGATGATTATTGCAGTTTATTGGAAACTATGCAAGATTTGGATCCAGATTCCTACTCTCAAGCGATCAAAGCGCAGGATGCGCAGTGTTGGTTGAGGCTATGAGAGAGGAGATAGAATCAATTGAAAAGAACCAAGTATGGAAATTGGTTGATCTTCCAAAAGATCAAAAAGCCATTGGATGCAAATGGGTTCTTAGAAAGAAACTAAAGTCGGATGGATCCTTAGATAAATATAAAGAACGGTTAGTAGCTAAGGGATTCACTCAAGTGGAAGGAATATATTACGAGGAGACGTTTTCTCCAGTTGTAAAATTCCAATCCATAAGAACTTTAGCGGCATTGGTAGCATGCCGTGACCTTAAATTGCACCAGATGGATGTGAAAACAACATTCTTGAACGGCGAATTGGAAGAAGAAATTTATATGAATTAACCCGAGGGGTTTGTCGTGCAAGGTCACGAGGTCAACGTGTACAAACTGAATAGGGCATTGTATGGATTAAAACAGGCATCGAGACAGTGGTATAGAAATTTTCACCATGCCATAGGTGAAATAGGATTTGTCCCCAATAAAGCAGACACATGTTTCTATATTAAACGCAGTGGGAGTAGTTACTTATATTTGTCATTATATATGGATGACATTTTGATCACTGGTGATCAATTGGAAGCCATAAACTAAATCAAACAATGGTTAAAGTCAAGATTCGAGATAAAAGACAGGGGTGAGGCAGAGTATGTCCTTGGCATTGAAATAACCCGCGATTGTCCGAATAAGCTATTGATAAATAAGCTATTGACTTTATCACAGAAATCCTATTTGGAAACTGTGTTGAAATGATTTGATATGGTTATGTGTAAAGCAATTGACACTCTCATCTACAAGTCCAGCGATCAGGGACCCACAAACAAGCAAGATAAGGGAGTGATGAGAATGAAACCCTATGCTCAAATTGTGGGCAGCGTCATGTATGCGATGCTGTGTACGAGACTAGACCTTGCATTCGTTGTGGGTCTCGTAAGCAGATTCCAAAGTAACCCAGGATTACAACATTGGTATGCGGTTAAGAGGATTCTGCGGTACATCAAAGGAACAGTGAATCTTCGCCTGTGTTATCAAGGTGAAGTCCTGGAATTGCGCGGCTACTCAAATGCAGATTGGGTCAGTGATTTAGACCAGAGAAAGTCAACAACCGGCTATGTGTTTACCCTCGGAGGAGGTGCAGTTTCTTGGGGTAGCAAAAAACAAACCTCTACGACTTTATCAACAGCCGAAGCAGAGTATATAGCTTGCAGTAC
Organism: Cinnamomum chago; assembly: GCA_038049695.1. Taxonomy (NCBI): domain Eukaryota; kingdom Viridiplantae; phylum Streptophyta; class Magnoliopsida; order Laurales; family Lauraceae; genus Cinnamomum; species Cinnamomum chago. The sequence goes on along the minus strand of CP142462.1, from coordinate 17,595,770 downwards.
AACAGTCCAGGAGGCTCTTTGGTTAAAATATTTCCTAACAGATTTGGAAATAGTTGGAGAAAAAGAGTCTGTCCCAATGAATGTAGATAGCACATCTGCAATATCCATAATGGATGAGCAAAAGTTCAACAGCCGATCAAAACATGTTGAGATAAAGTATCACTTTATCAGAGAGAAGGCTGAAAAGAATGATATAGAAATATTTTATATGCCTTTAGAGGAATTGATGGCTAATGCTCTCACCAAGGCTTTGCCTGTAGAGGTTTTTGCCAGGCTGATAACTGGTTAAAAAGTGCATATTTATTCTGTTAATCCTAGATATTCTTGCACTTTTATTATTTTATTTTCTTCAATTTATATGCATTTGCTAGTTAATTCTTGTTTTATCTTTCTACAGAGAAAGCTTGACAAAGTTGATGATTTATTGGTGGAATTGGAGCAAAAGAAGAATATTGGGCTTTGAAATGCTAAAAGAAGTGGAAAACAAGTGGTTATGAGTTAGAAGAGAGGCTTGGCCCATATGTTAGTGGATTAGGACCTATTTTAGTATAAAAGAACTCAATTTAGAGCCTTCTATCACCCTTCCTTGGGCCCCTTTTGATTAATTACGGGATTTTCATTGATTTTCTCTTAAGAGATAAGGAAAGAGGGTTTTAACAAAAGGAGAGATATTAGGAGGTGAAGCGAGATCTATCATTCGGTTGTTCTATTTTGGAGGAAAAAGGAGAGAAAAAGAGGAAAAAAGGAAGGAGAATAAGAAGACAACTCAAAAGAAGAAGATGAAGAACTCCATGGCTATGGTGTTCTCCTCTTCCACCATCATGGGCTAAGCTTCTCCTATTCCTAGGGTTTAGATGAAACCCTAGTCAAGTAACTCTATCTTTTTTTTATTTAATTTTTGGAATAATTACATTGGGATGTTGATTGTATAACATTGATATTTATTGCAATTAATGGTTTTATTTTCTTTTCACATATTCAATTTCTGTGATTTTGCATATGTGGTTATACAATGGTGATTCTTATACATACACTAAAACCGTAGGACGAGTATAACTTAGGAAAACGAGTCGTGTCTATAACAGTAGAAGTAGCGTAGACGGTTCGTATTATCCAAAGATAATTCGTACTTGGGGTTTTGGTGCGTGATTTTTTTGGTGATTGTATTTTGGCTTGTAGCTAAAATACATCTTTACATCCTAATATAATAACCAAAAATTAATACAATTGAAGATAGTTGCAAGATTAGTGGTGAATTCGACAACCCTAGGAATTCTTTTTTCAACTTGTTCATCGTTTAATTTAATTATAATTCTGTTTTAATTCCAGTTCTCAGTTATTTTAGAAAATTCAACAATCAATCATTCTTTTTGGAATTAAAATTAAATTCAACCTTGGTTTTTAAACAATTAGCAATCTCTGTGGGTTCGACCCTTACTCTACTACTATACTAGTAATTTAGTTTGGTAATTTGATTGATTTCCACGACAGATCACAGGCATGTGATGCATATGGGACTGAGATATGTTTGATGTACATCGCATTTGTGCCAAGTGGGAGATTATAGGAAATTGTGTGGCCCACATGCTATAGGTCCCACGTCAGATCAAACAGGGCAGATGCCAACAAATAATACAATCCCACTTAATGTAAGGCTTGATCTGGTCCCACTAATAAGACTCCCAATAGGATTAGTGGATGTGGGTTTTTTGGCGAAGAAGTATCGAGTAAGTGTGACTCTTTGGGACTTGTCTATATAAGATAAGGGAGCCCTAGGGTTGGCATTTATTCCATCTCATAATAAAGACAAGAGATCCGCGGAGCTTCCCAATCACCGGAACGCACATAGATCTCCGGCCGCGTGTCGGAGTCTCCGCATCCAAATCCATCAAGTGTTAGTGTTACTAGTGAGTTGCACAGAATATTGTACCCCAATTCCTACAAAACGTTCGTTGCAGAAAAAGGGTAAAGTGGCTAAATAATTAACATAGAAAGTTCAGAAAAAGGAACAGTTTGACAAGTGGTTAATTTTGGGGTGAACAAGAAAGTTCAGTCTATCCGAGTCTTATTGTTGGCTGGGCAAGTGTCCTCCAGTGAAATTAGTTATGAGACCTAACAGACTACAGAGATAGCTCCAATTGGTGTCATGGAAAATAAAAGGAAAAAGACAAAACTTTGGGTTATCCTGCAAAAAGGAAGATATAATGAAAGATAATAATGGTCTCATTCTTTGTTAACTTAAAATATAAATAAATATTATCATATATGATCGGAATAAGGAATGTTTTGTAGCCAAGTGGATGAAAACAGTAGATTGTGAATCCACCAAATGCAACTGATAGTCAAATAACAGGAACGGAATACTCTCTAATAAAGAACAAGAATCCTTGCAAGGAAACATGGGGGGAAAACCTAGATACTACAACAGTCTTAAGTTGCAATTGATATCTCTGACACTGGGAGCTTCTGTTCCAGTGTAGCAGTTGTAAGTCTCGACTTCCACCACCCCAAGAAAACCAAATTGTTATTAAAGAAATGCTTCTTGTGATTGAAATTTAAGAGCACATCTTTGTTTTCCAGAATATTTTGGTACACTTTCACAGCGTGACTACATAAGGTTGTGTAAATCTGTGGGTTTAATTTTAAAGGCACATCAAAGATCCAGTGCGGAGGGTGAAGCTACTTTAAACTATCCCATTTAATCAACTGGACATTAATACAAATGCTTGTCAAGCAACAGATCACCCTGAATTCCAAAAATTGGTTATTACTAGTTTGTGTCATCAGTAATAATGGATGATGGCTGCCAACTCGACATTCATCCTAGTAATAATGAGGCCTCTTGATGGGTTGAAGCCCATTAAACCGTGAGGCTTGCGTTACAAATGGTATCAGAGCCAACTCTCGACTAGTTCGAGTGTAGGTCCCCTGCTGTGGCCTGGTGCAAATGGGTGGGTCTCCATGTGGGCGGGCCAAAAGGCTGGCTGGCTACTGCACAGGGACATGCAGCCTTAAGGGGGGTGGATTGTGACGCCCCGGAGTCCCACATCGACTAAAGAGAGGAAAGTGAATGGGGTTATATGTAGAGCCTACACCATTACCTTGCATGAGGCCTTTTGATGGGTTAATGCGCTTCAGAAGCAAAACCGTGAGGCCCATGGGCCAGAGCGGACAATAACATGCATGCGTAAAGGGTGGGGCGTTACAATAAGTTAAAATGCACTTCTGAGATTCTGGAAAGTATGCATGCGTCCCTCTTATCTGTAAATTTTCAATGTAGAACTTGTTTTGTCATTTTTGGAACTTTCTGTAGCATTACAATACTTAAAATCGGGAAGAAAAAGATGGAAGGAAACAAACATCATATTAATGATTGAAAAAACATTAGGCCATAAGAAAAATACCTGCAGCAGTGGAACCTCTTCAATGGGAAGCTCAACACCAAGATCACCCATAGCCACCATAGCCTACAAAGAAGTTAGTTCATCTTGAAAGTACTATCTATGAGGGGAAAAAACCCATATTCTAAAAATGCATTTGATAAAATAAGATATAGTACCAATCCATAAAAAGACGTTTGCAAATAAGATATAGTACCAATCCCACCTTGAAAAGCTCGTCAAGGATGGACACTTGAAGGATTACATCAAAGAGGAAGGGAGAAATAACAACCGAGCTCATCAACGCCGAAATGATGATCATCAAGATAGTGATGAGCCGGAGGGCATCATCAATGTCATTCACCTAGCTTCCGCACCTAAGGGGAGCAATCAAGCTCGAGTTAAGGCTAGGAAGGCTTCGCACAACAAGCAGGTGATGACAGCCGAACTACAACCAGCTGCGAAGAAATCTCGGAATGAGAGGCCCAAAATCTGGTTTTCAGATAAGGACCTAGATGGGGTCCAACTCCCCCACAACGATCCTTTGGTACAAAGGATTCTTGTGGATCCCGGAAGTTCAACCGAGATCCTCTACTTCGACTGCTTTAAGAAGATGGTTCTCAAAGAAGAAGATTTGCAAGAAGCAAACACTCCCTTGGTGGGTTTCGGCTCGAAGCCGATATATCCCAAGGGAAAAATCTTCATCAAAGTCCAAGTTGAAGGAGCCTGTATGCTAACTGACTTCCTTGTGGTGGATACAACATTCCCATACAATACAATAATGGGGAGAACTTAGCTGCACAACATGAAAGCAATGCCTTCCACTTATCACTAGAAATTCAAGTTTCCGTTAAACAACAAAAACGGCATAATTAAGGTGATCACAGTCCGAGGTGACCAACACATAGCCAAGCAGTGCTTGATGGTTGTAGTACCTGGTGTAATAGAACCAAAGCTGGTGCATATGGCCGAACTGGACAAGGAAGACGAACTTGAGGACATCAGCCAAGCTCCAGTAAAAAAAAGCATTGAAGATCTGACTGAGATCAGGATCGATCCCAATGACCCTGAAAGTTATTTTCTGCTTGGAAGTCAACTCCTTGAAGCTGAGAGGTCTGAGCTCTTAAACTTCTTGTTACAGAACAAGGAAGTTTTCGCGTGGACACCTTACAAGATGCCTAGCGTCAACCCAGAGGTCATGTGCCACAAATTGAATGTAGACCCAAAACACAAGCCTGTGGTTCAAAAAGCTCGGAGAACGGGGGTTCCACAAACCGAGGTCGTGAACGAGGAGGTTAAAAAGCTGCTAGAGGCTAAGGCGATCAGGGAGGTTCACTACCCAGATTGGTTGGCCAATACAGTTGTGGTCAAGAAAAAGAATGGGAAGTGGAGGGTCTGTATTGATTTCACCGACTTCAATAAAGTGAGCTCGGTACTTATCAGAGAAGAAGATAAGCAACAAAAGCCTATTTACTACACAAGCAAGATCCTTTTTTATGCCGAGACTAGGTATTTACCATTGGAGAAACTTGCATTAGCACTTGTCAGTGCTTCTCGCAAACTTTCTCACTACTTCCAGACTTACACTATAGTGGTTGTTACAGAACATCCATTTAAGTCCCTTTTCAAAAAGGCATAGTTTTCTAGAAGAATATCAAGATGGACTGTCGAGCTCCTGGGAACTAGACCTAGTCAAGGAGTGAAGGGATGCATCAACTATCCGCCGAACTGCCTACCAGCAACAATTAGCTAAGGGGTACAACCAAAAGGTCAAAGAGAGGAAGTTCTCAGTTGGAGAATTGATCTTAAAGAAAATGCTTCCTGTAATATCTTGATCCTACCCTAATCATGTTTAGCATCTAATTAATCTTAATTAAATGCCTAAGGTATCTTTTGAATGTATTTGGGTTTGATTAGGTAGATTAGAATGGGGTTTAACCATTCACTAAGTAGCATTATGACTATTAGGTATTTTGGGTTTTTTGGGCCCCGCGTGTGTGTTTTCTATTTTTCCAAGGATTTTGGGTGCATCTCATAGTTCACGAGTCATTTTTCAATTTTTATATTTTGACCCAACTCATTTAAGATCATATAGACCCATTTAGAAGTCAAAGGCCCTATATTATAATTCTTCATTATATTTTTGGACTTTCCTTCAAATACTAGAACTTCATGGTATAAAGCGCTAGCTAAAACCCTAAAGCCCATCTCTTTCATTTCATTCCATCTCCATTAACAAAAGGCACATAGGGTTTAATTTCCTACCCATTCTTCATCATTTTCCTTGCTACCAAACACCAAATAGAGAGGTTTGAGAGTGTTTTCATTCATCTTCCTCAAGCAAGAGCCCATTTTCTACAAGTTTCATCTTCTTCAAGCTCTCATTTGTTCTTCTTCTTCTATTCTACTCTATAGGTAAGCAAAACTTTTCTTAAATCACTCCTTATTGTTCAAAGCAATGATTAAAGGTTTTTAGTAGTGAATACTTGTTGATTTTGTAGTTCTTTTTTCAATTTTCACCATTGTAGGAACTTGGTTGAGGTTCCATTTTGGAGGGTTTTGCTTAGAGTTTGGTATTGAGTGGGTATATCTTGGATTTCTATTAATTTGTGCTGCAAGCACCTAAGTAAATATTTATAAAATGTGCATGTTTTTCTCTATTTATGATTCTTGTAATGAATCTCATGTTAGAAATTGTTGTCTATTGTTCTAATTTGATTTAAATTTGTAAATGGGTGTAGTAATAACTTGTTATTTCTTTTGGGTTTTATTTTGATTGGGAATGTGTTTGATGGTTTGGAGTGGGTATTGGAGACTCCTTTTGTGCATATGAAATGGGTTTGAAAAGTTGTGAGAAGTTGGGGAAGGAGCCCACTCCAAATATAGAGTTTCAACCATAGAATCATGGTTTATGCCAAATTTCAGGTCATAAATTCTATCAGGAATTTGGCTAACCGAAATTGGGCAGATTCTTCACCGAATTTACAAATCTTAGAAAGGCCATAACTTTTGATCCGTATGTCCAATCTTGGAGTTCTACATATCACTAGAAAGCTCTTAGAATGTAGAATTGATTGGTCCATACAATTTTATGATCAGATGTTAGAAAAGTTAAGGAATATTCAAACCAATGAATTTAGCCCATAATTCATGCTACCCACATTGTACCTAGGTGAACCAAGTGTGGTTATGTTGGATTCAACTTAATAGGATTTTTAGGTGGTTATGGACCTAGTTTTGGACCTTAGTATTGGATTCTCGAACTTTGATTTAAGCCAAAATGGATTTCTAATGTTAAAGGGTGTTGTTTGAGCACACATACACTCTCATGGAAACTCGTTCTTGGTTTTCTTTTACCCCGAACCAAAGGTGTTATCTTAAGGTATTTAGCATCCCAAATTATGTAACGCCAAGGGTTCTTTTGTAGCCCAATGATGTCAGAAATCTTAAGCCTACACATTGTTGGACGGTGAAGCCCACGAGTATTCCAAAACCTTAAGATTGGCTTGTCATGTATCCTTGATTCCGTATATAATCCTTATGCATGCATTTCATTTCCATTTCTAGTTCTCTTGCATGATATGTACATGCTATCTTGTGTCTATTTGCTTAGCTCATGTGCCCTTGTTGTTTTATGTCATATGTTTCCTTATGCATTATGTATTTTTGTATGTTCATATGATGTCATGTTAAGCACTTATGATTATCGTCAGGTGCTTGTCCATGTTTACATTTGTATATGTATATGCTCACGCTATGTCATACCATGATATTTGTAAGGTCCGCGACCTTATTGGGTCAATTGGGCCCAATAGCAGGCTTGTTGACCCGTTTATTTTATTATTATTATAATTAATTATTTTGTTAGATATTTAAGTGAGTTTAGGCCTTAAATGAGTTTCTTTTAGAATTAGAATAGTGTCTGCGAAGTTTCGTACGACTCCGAGTGCGTTTGACCCTAATAAGGGGGTAGTTTGCAATTTAGGAAAAATTAAGTGTTTTTTTGAAAATCCCAAAAGCTGTGATTTTTGGGTTCATTGGAAAGGTCTCGTCGCGCTGATCATTTTTATCTCTTAGCTCATCGCGATCCGACAATCAGAAACCCTTCAAGTGGTTCATTCCTTCACCGAACCCACTTAAGGGCAAACTTGTCTTTTTCTTCTTCTCTTCTTCTTTAACCTAATCTTAACCCTAATCTCATTCTCATTTCTGCAACAAAGCTACAGCAGCCTCTTCATCTTCTCAAGCCCAGAGTTTTTAGGAGAGATCATCTAGAATATCAGAACCACACATCTTCTTCCTCGCGATCTTCTCTTTCCGTTGGTTCCAGTTTGGTAAGATTTCCGCCACGCTCATCTTTCAATCATTTTCTCTTTTGGTTAGATTTAAGTTTGATCTCGATCTTTTCCTCTCTTTTCTTCTCCTTAGCGTTTTAGGTTACGTTTGGTTGGGTTAGATTCATGGATTTCGTGATAGAAAACTTCTCCTCAAGTTTTTCCTATTTCAATCTTCTTATTAGTTGAGGCAAGTAGTTATACATTTTATATTTAAACATGTGTGTATGGTTTTCTATTGATTGCAATGATTTCTTGTTAGAATACGCAAATTCCAAGCTGTGGTTATGTTTTGATTTGGGATTTATATGATAGATTAGGTTTTGGGAATATTTGGTTTGAATAATTGTTAAAATGGTAGCTTTGGAGGTTTTTAATTTGATAGAAGGGATGAGAATGATGATTGTGATGAAATGGGAGCATGGAGGCTCATTTTTTGCAGGTTAGCCATGGATTGGAATGAGGAAAAAGGAGAGAAAACTCATTTTTCGAGGTTCAAGTCTATAGTGCCTGCAGACCGATCGATCGAACTGAAATTGGCCTCGATTAATTGAGACAGATCTCAGACCGATCGATCGGACCTACTGACCGATCGATCGGATGAATTTTTCACTGAGACGGATTACAGTCTGATTGATCGGACCTCTTTGTCCGATCAATCGGATAGTTAATTTTTTACAGCATTTTGAAATTTCAAACACTTGTAACTTTTAATTCGCCCGTCGGATTTCGACATGTAATATATTGTTGGAAAGCCCTCGAAATGTACAGTCCAATGGTTCTAGTTTCGTTACGATCGGAGATCGGAAAATAATGTAAATACTTAGATTATTGCCCCAGCTCATATTTTTATTGAAACTAAGACCGATAATTTAGGTTTGGGCCTTAGATGTTGGAAACCATAACTTACTCTCACATGACCATTATGGAGGTTGAAATCAAAGCACGTGGCTTAGTATGTTTCGATTAGGTGTCTAGGTATTCGTGTATTAAACATGAGGTAACCGATGCGTATGGAACTGAATTAATGGATGCTTAACATGATTGTACACCAAGGAATTTCCTTAGAAGCATCGTTGATCCAATTCCATACATACTCCGTTAGAACATGTAGGATACATGGATGACACCATTTGCTTAGGGTTAGCTTGTAATTCCTCCTTGACTTGTTTAATTGTATACGTTGTAATTACACCCTGTACACTCTCTCAGCATAATACACCTAATTAATTAGGAAACATAATCCCTTGTAGATTTAGGACTTGGACCTGACTTAGAGTGTACCTTAGGACCTCGTGTTATGTAATTGATAAACATGACTGGCTAGACTGAAGAGATTATCATGTGATTGGATTTATCTTGTATTGACTTGAAGGAGATAATCCCTATGAACATGTCTTGTATATTGAGCTAGTCAGACTTGCTTGTCTCGGTTTCCTCGAGTCAATACCACTTTTCTATTATTTGCATGTCATGGCCAACTGTAGTTTGAGGTATTATTGATGGGCCGGTTACTCGGACATCGGGGTGGGCAGTCGGTTTTGGACGGTGTCCATGGCAGTGAATAGTTGAGAGCAGGCTTAGACCGTGCTACTATTCCCAGGACCGGGAGCTTGGATCCCTCTGGAGCCAGACTTTGGTATCAGTAGTCCGAGTAGGATTGATACTGGTACCCCGACAGGTGGCTTCGACATCCTCGGAGTCTCCCTCTTGATTCTTGCATTGCATTGTTTGGGCAGTGGTTATTGCTAGTATGTTAGGATTTCCTGTTATTGTTTCTGGTTATTTATTCATGTTTTATGCCAAGCTTCGATTCCTTATATTATCTTGATTATCATGCTTGTCATTACTCCTATACTTGATGCATGCTATGATTATTTATATCTTGCTTATCTATTGCTCAACATGTCGTTGACTCTATTCCTTGGTGTGCAGACACCTCAAGTGAGTACTTCTATGAGGAGCAGACCGGTGAAGAGATCTCAGAGGATCTCCAACCAGCAGAGGAGGAGCGAGAGTGGCATGCCGATGACGTAGAATAGCGTCATCATTCCCAGCACGAGAGCGATTCATTGGGACTTCACTAGCTTTTATCTCTTCATTCTTAATCTCTCGTTGAACCTTTCACACTATTGACTTCACTATTGTTTTTAATGGCCTTGATTAGTGGGATGGTCATTGTAATAAATTAATTTCTTTGTTTAAATTTTATTTAATTCCTTGTTCAACTTTAACATATATTGAGATTCATTATCCCTTGTTGATATCCAAATATGCCTAGAATTGTATGAATTTCAGAAATTCTTATTACTACTTGAGGCTTGAAATATTATATCCTCGTAGCGGACTTACGATCCTTGTGCCTAAAGGACAAAAATTTTAATCAGTTCTAAATTTCACTGCCCATATCCGGTTTATTCTCTAATCGGATTCGGGTGACGTGACAATATTTGATGTATACTATATCCCTTGAGTCGGCACCACTTAGCTTCGACTTTAGACCAATTGGATCCGGCTGGGTGCAGGTTTAGTTAATTTTATGGACCTCTGCAGATGGTACTTCTATAGGGGGTTGACTAGTACCTCAGGTCCACGATGGAGTATCCGGGCCCTATGCCTCCTAGTGGTACCTCATTTTTATGTTATGTTATTATGCCATGCTCTCATGTGACTATGTTTATATGTTTATGTGGAAGAATATAGCTCATGTGATTTTACCATCTAGTTATGTTATGTATGTCTATACACTTGTCATCTTTGATTCCTTATGTATCATGCTTACTCACGCATCATTTATGCCTAGATTTCCTTACTTGACCTCATATAATCTATCGTGTTAATCTTACTCGTTTGATATGCATGTTATATTTTATTCTTGTTTACCTTACTTAGCGTAGTCTAATGGTGCTACACTTGGCGTTACAGGGGAAGACCACGTCAACACCATTGCCCAAGAGATCACGGAGGTTGGGGAGGAGACTCCTCAACAACTAGTAGAGTGGGCCCCAGAGGATGTCTTTTAGACATTTATGCGTTGAGTGTTCATGCGTCACGCATGGATTGCCATTGACTTAGAGTTGATTTAGACTTTTATTTGGGATTATAAATCTAATTAATACTTGCTTCCGCTATACTTTAGTATTTCTTTCTTACTTGCTAACTTTGAAACTTAAACTCTTAACTATGCTTGTGGACTAGATTATGCTCTTTTATCATGATTATATATTTGATGGATGCTTATATGTATGGACAAGTTATGATTGAACTATACAGGTTAAGGAAATTTTATCTCACACGTGATATCCTGTGGGAAAACCCATTCGTGAAATTCATGTTGGTTTGAATTTCCACACGGGCGTACGTCATGCTTCGAGATGAGCTTAAATCTCGGGTTCGGGGTATGACACTTTCCAGAGATAAGAACCCGTATGAAGGCAAGCTGACACTGAACTGGCATGGTCCATTCAAGGTTGTCTCAGCTGCAGGGCAATCAGCATACAGACTTGAGGACATGATGGTAAAGAGTTACCACACCCATGAAATGCGACGCACCTAAAGAAGTATTATTTTTAAATTTCTCTTTCAAATTGGAGTCAATTTTTGAAATCAATAAAAGTTATTCTTTTGGAAGAATTGCTCTTTGTTGCTTTTAATTCTCGCTAAGTTGTAGAACTCAGCAATTACCTACCAAACTGCTATAGAGCATTGGGGAAATAAAGAAAAGCCTTAAATAGCTAAGGCACAGACGAAACACTAAGTTAGAGAACTCGGTGGGTACCTCGGTGTTAGGAATTAAAATATGTTTGGTTACGAAACCGAGCTTAAAGTATTCTATCACCAAGGTAAAAATTGCAATACCCTGTATTCCTTAAAGTTAAAGAACTTAAACTAGTTTGCTCTTGTTAAGCTCAGCTAATGAACCAAGCTCAATAGTATGGACAAATTTGGTATTTGGATACAAGTTTGTTTTCTTGAGTTAGAGAACTTAAGATAACTTAAATATATGGGATTTCGGTTCTTGAACCGAATTCAATTACTTAAGCAAATTGATCTCCCAAACATGTAGAGAGCTCGGTTAAGGAACTGAGATCAAACACATGCAATTTTTGAAGTAACGTTTGGTTGCAAGCGTGAAAAATGAAAAATGAAGTTATATTTACAGAATGAAAATAAATTGTTCATTATTACATCAGAACCAAATCAAAAAGGAGAAACAACAAAGAAAATCTTCAAACTGTGGCCTCAGTGGTAGCATCAGCCTCGTTTTGAATAGCTTCGGTCGCGGCTTGAATGGCTTCAGTTGTGGCTAGGGATGGCAATTTTGCCCCGCCCCGCCCCGCTCCGGCTTGCCCGCCCCGCCCCGCACGGGTTTTCCCCGCCCCGATCCTTAGGTGGGGCGGGGATGGGGAATAAAACCATGCCCCGAAGGCGGGGCGGGGCGGGGATGGGTTTGCCCTTTTCCCCGCCCCGCCCCGCCCCGTGCCCCGCCCCGTTACCCCGCCCCGTGCCCCGCCCCGTTACCCCGCCCCGTTACCCCGCCCCGTTGCCCCGCCCCGTGCCCCGCCCCGTTACCCCGCCCCGTTGCCCCGCCCCATGCCCTGCCCCATTGATTAATAATCCTCTTAAATATATATTTTAGATTTTTTTTATAATAAATAAACATATTTATATGTAAATGTATAGATTGATTTTATGTTGTTATTAAGGGTTAAGTAGATTGATTGAAGACTTTTTTTAAAGTTAAACATATAATTAATTGAACCCTATACATTATAAAAGCATATAATATGATCACATTCCTTCTAATTCAAATTTAATGAAATTAAAGTTGTTAAAAAATCTATCTAAGCTTATTTGACTTTAATCATATATAATGTTAAATTGTGACATAATAAATCATATTAAATAAAACGAATATAATAGAATGATAGATCATGCTTTAAGCTTATTATAATATAGATGATTAGAGATAGCAAGGTAAATTATAATCGGTATGATTCTAATCATACTAATAACAATATAAATTATACTAATTTGATATAATATTACAAAATATATCATGCTATACGCTTATAATAACTTATATGATTAGAAATGGCAAGGTAAATTATAGTTAGTAACTTAATATGATTCTAATTATACTAACAACACTATAAATTATACTAATTTTAATTATATGTAATCAACCTTAGTATGATTAGAATCATTGTACTAATGATTTAACATTGCAAGTTAAGTGTCACATAAATAAGTAATTATTTACCTAAGCTAATATGATCCACATGCTTGGAAAGTTAAAGCGGCTGAGGTTGTTTGACACTACAATAACCATATCCACATATTGATAGGTCATTTCTCTTATCTTTGTTTTGAGGGTTTTTTTTTTTTTTTTGAGTGATTTGCAACTTGCAAATAAATTGCAAACCCACGATTACCTCTTTATTAGTGAGTGGAGTTCAACACCAGAAATGAAGTGAAACCATGTATTGATGGAGATCATGATATTTTAGAGATAGATTGTCTTTTTTATAAAGAATGTCTCAAAGCATATATGATATTTTCAAGTGTATAAATATGTATGTGTGTATATATATGTATATGTATGTGTGTATATATATACATATACATATACATATACATATACATATATATGTATATGTGTGTAACAATCTTGAATATATGAATATATTTTAAATAAGGTAAAGCATTACAAGAAATGAAGTTTGGTCTAGTGGTAAGACAAATTTCTAGTTACCTTCCCACCCAAGTTCGAATCCCATCTCTTGCAATTAAAATTTTTATAGTGGCGGGGCGGGGCGGGGCGGGGAACCCGTGGGTGTGGCGGGGCGGGGACGGGGCACAAAATTGTGCCCCGAAGGCGGGGCGGGGCGGGGTCGGGGCGGGGTAAAAAAGGGGCGGGGCGGGGACGGGGCACCCCAATTCCGTCCCCGCCCCGCCCCGTTGCCATCCCTAGTTGTGGCAGCTTCAGCAAGAGCCTCAGCTTTAGTGGACAGAGTGGGGGCAGAGCTCGATCCTAGCTCTGAGCTCGGGTACTTTGGGAGATTCTTATAAGCAGGGTGGTCCTCAGAGACTCTTACTTCCTTTAGTGCGGCCAACAACCCGAGCTCCCACACTTTATCCCTCACAACGAGGACCTAAGCCATATAAATGGTTATCGCCTCTGCCACCCCTTCGTTGAAGGCAATGTCGGTTTCGGCTTAGTGTTTGGCCTCAAATTTATCCTTTTGCTTCTCCAGGGAGGCTTCAAGTTCGACTGCCCACTTCTTTTGGGTTTCTACCTCAGCCTCCAACCTGCGATTCTCAGCCATTGCCGTATTGAGCTCGGTCTTGAGGTCGTTGTTTATATCCATTTGCTCCTTCATTTTCTGATTGCTGGCATCCAAGGCTGTCTAAAGATTTTGCTTCTCTACCTCCAACCTTGGAACCTTGGAACCATTCTGCTGAATCCTCTCTAGAACGACCTAGCATTTTTGCACCATCTGTAGAAGAAATAGGCATTAGAAAGCAATGACCGAAATAAAACACTTGGTAAAATTTAAGAAAGCTTACCGAGATAGCCGACTGCATCGATGACAGGGCTAGCCTCACATTGTCAAGCTCAATGTGCTTTGCCATGTCTTGTGGCAAAGCACATGCTTGACCAAGCAAGGCAATGACGAGAGCATTGCTGGAGACACAGTCCTCTATCGTCATCGATCTTCCTGGCTCGACCTGGAGGCTCGGTTTCCAAAGAACCGCACTAGGACTCCTCTCGGCGGGGGCCTCAATCCTATGCTTCTTCTCTCTTTGAGCTTTCCCCTGTGTGGTTTCGGTAGTCGTTGTTGAACGCTGCCGAACTCCTGAACTTGGACCATGAGTCGAAGCAGCAACAGGGGACGTGGGGGCACAGGTAGCTCGGCCTCCTAGTGCTAGAGCCCCAAAATCCTGAACCACCACGGCAGGTCGACGCCGTGACATATTATTTCCTTCCTCTAAGCTAGATGAAGAACTAAAGGAAATGACTACTTGCTGTGAACTTCTTGACCTCGATGAGGTCTCAGCTCCTACAGCAACGGTGGGGGTTTTGATGGATTCAATGGCCTCCGAATCAGTCCCAGAAGTGGTGGCCTTGGCACCAGACGCAGCATTGTATTCAATGTCAGTTAGGGCCTGTACGGGCTCTGCCCTTACCACTTCTGCATGAACTTGGACTCTTTGGGGAGCCACTGGAAGAGGTGCTTGACGCCTTCCCCTTATCCGAAGTTGACCAGTCTTCCTTTTGATATAGGAACAGTACCTCGTTTCGTAGTTGAGAAGCGACCAGGCAGCTCGGTCTTCATGGCCTCGGTAATTGTACACCCCCCGAAACCACACGTCGTTCCTTACGCAACCGACTTGTCAGGCTTTTTGTCTTCTTTGGAGGGCATCTGCACGACAAACAGAAAATGTGTCAAGTGTAATACCTCGGCAAACAAGAAGAGGAAAACACAAGAAAAACTTAAAGGCTAAAAGGTCAGTGGTTACTTGGAGGGCTCCTGAAGTCACGGGGAATCTTGTCAATCCTTGCCACTTCGGGCACGGTTCCTTCGTATTCCCAGTTGCCCGAAACAAACAGGCAGTCATCATCCCCAGCATATCTGTTGGAGTCCTCCAAATCATTGATGATCCACCGATGGTTTGTCTTGGCTCGGAAATAATAGGTGTTATCACCACCGGATTTGCAAAGGTCATAAACCTCTTCGATATCATGGATACCAAGGTTAATACCTAAGATCCTATTGAGCTCGACTATGCCCATGATGATCTTAAAGCTGTTTGGCATCAATTACAAGGGCAGAGATCTCATTTCCTAAGACAGGTTCTAAGGAAGGGATGAAGGGGGAATCGAACCCCACCTTCGAATACGGTGACCAAGTAAAAGGGCATCCAGCCATCTACAAAGGAGTAACCATCAAATGGATTTTCAGGGTTATTTAGCCTAATGAGGACATCATTGTCCCATAATCGGTCCTAAATTTGGCTATGGCCTCTGGGGTCTCTAACCTCTCCCTATAAACACCCATTATAAAATCTCAATTTGAAGAAACTGAAGAAATAAAGAACGAGAGTCAAAAAAGGGAAAAAGATCAAGGAACCCTAAAGGAAGCTAGAAAGCGGAAATAAACAAGATTGAAAGAGAGGACTTACAAATACAAGACAAATGAGACTGGTTCTGAGCTCGGATTTGGAAGAATTCCACCTCGGTAGAATTTCTCTCTTCAGCAAAACCTCTCTCTTCTCTAACAAATGTGAAAGTGAAAAATGAGAGAGAAGCGCCTCTATATATAATGGAAAAAAAAAGGCGCCCTTTCGAATTCCGAAGACGCACATACGGAACGTCACCTCGAGTATTGTACACATCTCTTCAAGGAGATTGGACAACCAACTAGGCGGTGACACGTGGTGCCGCTGATACGTCTTCTGCATCAATCGAGACGCGCTATTAATTATCTCGGGAAGGTGAAGCTACATGATGATAGAGATCAAATGTCACCAACTGACACAGAGATAAAATACAATACAAGCTTCAAACTTAATGTTCGCAAGGTTCTCCCGTCATTGTGCTTAGCTTCCAACCTCAAAGAGTTAGAGAACTCTAAGAAGTTAAAAGCTAGAGGGCAATTGTATGGGGACATTTTCACAGTACCAAGATTGTTCTAGTTTCGGTAAAAGTACCAGCTAGGCATGTCTTGATCTCGGTTTAATGCATCTCGAAAATAGTGCCAGAATGTGTCCATGTTAAGGTCATACATGGCCTCTATATCATCTTTAGTTCGGTTCGATTAACCGAGATGAGTACTGACGCTCAATCACTTACAACTGTACTCCTATAAAGGCTCGACTATGTTACAGAACGTGTCAAGAGGTAAGGATAAGCACCGGATATAGATAAGGAGTTATCCTTATCCAGTGGTTACATCCACAATCTCTGAAAGATCAGGGCATTGTCCGAGTAAGACTCTACTTCCAAGAGACCAGGACGAGAGTCATAGGACCCTCGGTCTATATATTTAAAGAG
This sequence comes from Cinnamomum chago, assembly GCA_038049695.1. Taxonomy (NCBI): domain Eukaryota; kingdom Viridiplantae; phylum Streptophyta; class Magnoliopsida; order Laurales; family Lauraceae; genus Cinnamomum; species Cinnamomum chago. The sequence goes on along the minus strand of CP142462.1, from coordinate 17,578,998 downwards.
CTAATCCGGAAAAGGTATGCACATATACATACGCCCAAACTCTACCCTCCTCTCGGCTCACTCAACGTTTGTTTAGTTACTGAACTGACTAAGGCATCGAAGTACCTTTGACCAAGCTCGGCCAGTGTCTTTGACCTCTGTTCTCTCCTCCCTTTTCAGGTTTCAGGCATTCAATCTTTCCTAAGAAGCTTTACAGCGATCTTAACAAAGCAAGCCTGTAATAATTTAGGCATGCACAGTTTTCTCACAAAGTTGGCTCCCAAATTTGTAGTGGATCCACCCCATACTTCTGATAAGTCACCCCTATGTTCGATTGGTCCTTTTTTCTTTTTCTAGATTGATCATTAGGACTCTGAATTGACCCTTATTTATGAGATCGAGGTGCTCTGCCATTGACCTATTGTGGTTTTGCCTTCCATGTAATCTAGTTCCTCTAAAAAAAATGAATTGGTTTCGATTTCCTGTGGAGGATACGATTGCAAGATTCCCTTGGAAACAAAATCGACAGCATGATATTCTCGTCGCACAATCAAGTTCTTAATGTTTCACCATATTATCATTTCAAGAGCACACAATGCTAGGATGGTTCATGGGCTGGGTCCGGCAGGGCTGAGGCATATCTAGGCCTGACCTAACTATGAAAAACATAGGCCTAGGTCTGGCACAAGCTTGACATGGTCTCAAAAAATCAGGCCTAAGCCCACCAATTTAGTGAATTGAGCCCGGCCAAATCAGGCTTTCTTTTTTATTTTTTTACGTCCTAGCAATTGTTTGGACAACTTACATTAAATTATAAGCGCCCAGGCCAGTCTATGAGCACTCTTGCGTAAGTGCCCACTGGGATGCTAAGCACATTTAGTAACAGGCTAGGAATCTGTAGATGTGAGAATTCACAACTGCCCTTGGGAGATGGATTCCTCTCTCGGTGATTTACAATTTCCAAACATGGGCTTTTCACGATTTTGTGGAAAGAGAAAACCTTTTTCCAATGATTTATTTTGAAGACTCACTCATCCTTATTTAGATATGAAACAGGACCTTTGTTTTTTTGTTCTTTTCTTCACTTGATGCTGACTCTGGTTTTTCACTGGACCTGACCCGTCTATACATCCCTCTGCAAGTCAATTTCCATGACCTTGCTAGAGTAGTCCTTGTCATTGGTTAAATGTCAGCTAAGAACAAGAAATTGAAGTGCTTCTTCCTCTGTTTCAATTGATGGGTTTTGAAGAATGTTTAAATTACATATATATTTTTCATACAGGAAAAATGTTTGCCATTCAACTTGAGTGCATCCAAACGCAACTCAAATCACATATCATGAACAAAAGGTGATGGGGAGAGCAGGACATGACTTCTTTGGTCATATCTTCTAAACTACACACTTCCAGCTTGTGCCAGGTCTTGGGAATGATCTGATATGAAAGAAGTGGTGATCGAATCGCAATCGTTGATCAAATGGTGCGCTTCTTCCTTGGACTTCGACCACAGATAGATGTAAAGGCCCACCACTATCATGATTGATCCTACAATGCTGTAACAGAGCCAGTGGCACAAACAAAAGGTCATGTTGAATGTCAGTTGTTAGAAGGATGGATGCAGTTTTCAATGGGCTGAGCTTGTACTGCTCCAGGTCAGGGCAAAAGTATAGGGCCATCATCCCCAGTTTGCTTCTAAAATGTACCATAAAACTTTGACCCAAGCCCACCTGACAAGGGTAGCGATAGGTTCGAATCTGCGCGAAAAAGGCTTGAACCCCAGAAGGGCCCGAGTCGGAAAAAACCCAGTATCTTAGGGGTAAGACCCAGGAACCGTGTTCAATTAGATAAGGTTTCCTTTGCCCCATTACTTGGGAGATTTTTGGGTCCACCCAGTCACTCACTGGGCCCATTAACCAACCTGCAGATAACCGCATTATATTCTTACAAATTCACCATTCCATGCATATCTTTGAGCCAGGAATCAAGGATTCACACATTGTAATGCTTTCCTAGTCCAGCTTTCATTAGCTGGTTTGAGCCAAACTTTTTGGCCCATTGGCTGCAACACACTATTTTAGGCTCGGTGATTCAATGGGCTGGTCCTTAGCCATTGTTTGTGTCTACCTGAAAACCCCAATTAGATGACTCATGCATCCCAACTCCCAACACATCTAGCATAAATAGCCTTGCTGTCTAAAGATATGGAACCGAGCCTGACTCAGGCCCGTTAACTGGACTGAGTTGGAAGCTTTGCCCTGGTCCAGGCCAGACAATCTGCAACCATAGAAATAAGGCTTCAACTACTAAGATGATGATGATAGAAGCAATACCTTCCAGCACTCAACTTATGGCCAAGAAAGATGGACTCCAAGATGGTAGCAAACAACAGCCCTAAAGGAGAGAAGGATGATACAAAAACTGGGCCCTTTAATCTGGCGCAAATAGCTACAAAAAAATTGGCTAGCCCACTGTTCAGAGCCCCCTACACAAGACATGTTTGGACTATTTTAGTATGAGGTGAGTTAATAGCAATCAAACAGATGTTAAAGTGTTCTAATGAAGATCATCAAATGGTCAGTCTACTAGTACTTACTCCAATGAAGATGTTTAAGAGCTCTAGATCCCATTTGAGCTGCCATTTAGAGGCTTTGTGACTCAATATAGCAGCAATTACAGAAGTTTGCAAAGTAGCGAAGAAAAACATAATAGCAGTCATCGATAACTCAGCTGGATATCTCTTTGTCACAGGCTCCTATGGATTCAAAGAAGAATAAGTCAGAGACTATCTTGTATCCTTGTATCCTTCTAAAAAAACCATGCAATAATTTTAAGCTTCAAGACAGATTCATGTGGGAGTTTTAAATCCTCTGTTGTGATATAAAAAAAAACAAAAAAAACAAAAAAAAAGGCCCACAAGGTCCACAACACATGTTTGTGCGCCTAAACTTTGTCCTAGAAGTGAAGACCATGAAATGGACATTGAGTGGATGAAGGACTAGAAGCTTATAGTTTGACCGTCCATTTCATGGCCTTATATTGGATGGCTAAAAACTTTCGATTGTACTCAATTCTACTAATGCCTAGTAAAAAAAGGCTAACCCTATACTGTAAATCGGCCCAAAAAAAAGAAAAAACAGTTGGGGCGCAGCATATACACTTGGTCTCATGTATTGTTCGATCAGTGTTAATCAACAATTCAAAAACAAAAAGGAAACAAGAAGGTATTTGTGTGATGAACTCACCAGCATTAAAATCCATGTACTGAAGGCAACCACACCAACAACCACCATCACCAATCCAACCAACCAATTTCCCATACTTGTGGACATCACCTGGGCACCTGATCCATGCCATAACATCAAAGTTAAAGCACCAGAGACAGACAAGAGGGTCCCAAAGATCTTCCCTTTCCCCCATCTGGTGTGAATCTCAAGCTTCTCTTGCCTTGAGATGAGAGAGAGGATGTAGGTGATGGCAGGAATCATGTTAAGAACTGAAGACTCTATTGTGCTTGAGGTGAAGTACAGAGCCCCTGCTAACATGCTCTGGGCTAGTGTCACCCTGCACAGGAAAATTAATTCATAAAATACCATTCTAATTAATTAACTTCAATCTGGGAGAGTGCTAGTAATACTTATTCTCACTAGCCTCTGGGCATTGGAATCCAAGATTTACATACCCAATCAAAGCTAGTAGAAAAATCCAGCATAGTATTTGTTTTGTGAGAGGAGGCCTTTTTCTTCTGCAGCCAAAGAGAATAGAAATTAGAAAGGACATGAATTTGAGAAAGCAAAAGAAGAACATAAACTCAATTTCCCCCTATTGTAATTATACATGAATGATATTTTGTTTTCTTACCTTTCAAAGATGAATGATAGTGTGGCTATGAATACAGTTGCTAATATGAATTGATAGACAAGGAATACACTAGAGCTGATTCCTTGCACTAGTATAACCTTGCTAAGAACAATATAACTTGCTGTAATGATCTGTCCCATTACCAAACATGCATGTGGAGCTATCTTTTGTGCTTTGTTCCCCAAAGATGAAGAAGCCATTTTCACCTTTCTTCTTCTTTTGATGTTTGAATGGAAGGAAAAATCATGGAGAGTAAACGAAGTTCCTCGTTTCTGCTATATTTATGCTTATCTATCACCTTTGTAGATGGTATTCTCTGAAGAGCTTGGAGGGGTTAAACAGAAGGGCAAACCGCGAGAGGATACTCAAGACACCTTTCCTCTCTCATGAATATCTATGAATTTATTATAAGTTTCTCATATCTCATTCTCATCTCGGCATACATTGAGGACAGGTTGTGGAGATAATATCAGCAACCAAGTTAGCATCAACTTTTTCAAAACTATTGTGTCAGGGGCCACCTTGATGCATGTCAATCAATGAGGGAGATCGGAAGATTTCGCTGTGGATTATATATGGCCCCAATGTCGGGTATGATTTGACAAATATAACCATTGATTTAATGTTCACAAAATTTAATTTGTTGTGTATCTCATTCGTAAAACTGTAGGGACTCTTTGGGTAGAGGATATCTAAATTGATCGGGTTTAACAAAGACGTTCAAATGTGAAATCCTAATAGAAATCATAAATGCTTAAAGGCTCTTGATAATTATAAAAATCCAAAATATAAGAATTTGAAGAATTGAGAGAGCCCAATATGGGGATTCTGCAAATGAATTGATAATTTTCAAAAGCAGAAGGATAAGTGCGGACTTGGTGTCAGGTTTTCCAACAAGAAGAATTCCCGAAATTCTTGCAAACAGATCTTTCATTTGTAGCATGAATGATTCATTCAGATCATTACATATGGGGATTTTGGATCCGATGAGGGAAAATCCCATGATGACCACGAGTGGTTTATTCACAGTCCGTCATGTCACCACAGACAGCCTGTCATGCATCAGGGCAAGAGCAGCCTGCAGTTACTTGGCATACCTAAGTGGTCCACTAATAATCACTGTACATAAGGCCACTAAGAGGATCCCAATTCTACGTATGAGCCCTTATTCCCTCAAATTTTTGGGGACAATTTCTCTCATATTTGTCATATTGTGAGAAATTGAAATATCGGAGTCAACGAAATTTTGCAGATTGGGCGAAATGTTTTCAAAGCAAGCATGCAGTTTCATTTGCCTCAAGCACGACCTGCGCTCACGTGCATCTCGTGTAGGACTCTGTGTTAGTCTTGCACCCAAAAACCTCATGGTAAGCAGCGGGACCTAACTGGGCGAGTTCGGTCATGAGTGGCTCCACAAAGATAACAGTGGGGTGAATTGACCCCACTGTGATCCGAAAAAGCATTTAAAAATAAAAGTTTTATTTCATGAATTGAACTTATGAAAGCTTTTGACCACGCTCAATTTGAGAGTTTCACCCTACATTAAGCTAACTTTACACTTTTTCTTTATTGATGTGGTAGTGAACAAAAGTCATCATAAAATATCCACCGCCTAAGTTAATGAGTCAACTGTCTACCAAAAATTAAATAAAATTAATGGGCTCACATTACTGATATGCGCTCTAGCAACAAGTTTTTAGAACTTAAAGGAATTTGTGACATTGATAGAAAATTAGTGGAGACAAAGAAGGATATCATATACAAATTGATTTATTTACTTTTAAAATTGGCGATGATTTTACTAGCAATGACTGCTACGGTAGAAAGAATTTTTTCAGCAATGAAGTACGTAAATAACAGGTTGTGTAACCGAATAGGAGATCAATAGATAAATGATTGTTTAGTTGCATATATTGAAAAATGTATGGTTGCTAGTGTTGATAATGAATCTATTATGCAATGATTTCAACACATGAAAACCTGTTGAGAGCAGTTATAGGAGTTTATGTATTTCCAAGGGCGAACCCATGTGTATTCACCTAGGTGCAGGTGCACCCGAACCCAATAAATTTTGAAAACCCTTTTAGAGGGATATGGGTCATGCACCCCTGCCCCACTTAAAAATCCATCTTGCACCCCCCGTTTAAAGCCCATCCTTAAAGTGCACCCACCCACATCAATAATCGAGAAATCCTCTCACTCTCGGTTCCCCCAAATCGAAAATTCTTGTATCTCTTCAGCCCTTCTCCCTCTCTTATGTCTATTGGAAACTCTTCATCAACGCACCAAATCAACAGTTCTTCTCCCTCCCTCCCTCTCTGTTTCTCTTGCGTGCAGTTTCAAGTCGATGATTGACAAGGCTCAAAACTTGTTGTCTTACAAATGTAGAGACATAGAAGAGGAGCAGATAGACCCAAGTCCAAGTAATACCCCATGCTTCGTATTTTTTATTTTACTATTTATTTGATTAAAAATGGTTTTTTCTGATTTTTTTTCCCCTTAAAATAGTGGATCTAGAATGGATTAAGCTTCATTTATTTTATTATTTATTTTTTTTGTTTTTTTTTTTAAACTTTGAGTTCTCATGTGTTCCTCACTTTTTTTTAAAGCTTTTTTTTGGATTACGTGAAAAGTGGTTTGATTTTTACACGTCCGTAGTGTAGAGGCATTTTGATATCAAATGTAGTTTATTTTTTAGTAATCTATTTGTCGGTGGGGCTGGTTGTTGTTTGGTAATGTTATATTAACCCAGAAACAATCCCCTCATAAATCAAAATTGTAAAATGTGGTTGGTGCTAGTATTTTGAGATCTTTGTTATTGGGAGTACTACATTCGTCATCTGCTAATGGGTCCTAATATTTATGCAATCAGTCAAGGCACCAACTTTCTGTACATTATCTGCTTCTTTAGAAACAGAAACTAAATTTATGGACGAAAACAAAAACCTAACTTTCTGAAGTCTGAGTTCTTCTTAGTATTCTCTGTAAAACAAATGATGGGATTTATGTGAAGAATGTATTAATGTGAAAAAAATCTAACTAAATTTTGTAATCATATAAATGCAATACATTTTCTCTTTTGTCATAATTAATGTGAAGAAAGTAAAACAAAATAATATTTTTGGACCTTTTCAACTGCCATCGTTCCGCACCCCTCAAACGAAAATCTTGGGTCCTCCACTGTGTATTTGGATTTTGCTTTTGGATTAATAACTATTAGTAACAATGTATTAAAAAAAATTTAGAATTCAATATTAGCTTTGTCGGATTATCGAAAATATATTATTTGAGAATTTTATACTATTCTTGTCAAATTATCGAAAGTAGATGACAAATGCTGATAAAGGGAAAAAATGAATTTTTTCGATTTACAGAAGATAAGTCTTTTGTTGACCCCACTTACTCGAATTCTTGGAGCCGCCACTGGGTTTGGGTTTAGCCTGACCTTAAACCACCCAATTGGTATTAGTGGCTAATTTAATATTTTTTTTTAAAATATAAACAAAAAATGTGTATTAGGGAAGATTGGAACTCATGAGATCAAACCACCCACACTAATAAAACTTTAAACTAAATATTAGGGGTATTCATGGGCGAGGATGGGCCGGACCGAGCAATATTCAGGACCGGCTCAGATTTCAAACAATAGGCCCAAGGACGGGCTAAGCCCAGCTTGGTCCATAAGTACCAGGCCTGAGCACGTACAGCCCACCTAGATTAGGTTAAGCATGAGCCCGGGTTTATTATATATTACAAAGTAAAGGGGAGAGGTTTATTGAGCCAACCTGTAGCTCACTTGGTAAGGATGTTTGTTTGTGTTTGAGAGAGTGTGTGTTGAACTCCTCCCTCTTACAAACAAAAGATGAATTTTACTTAGCCCCACCTAAGCTAGGTTGGGCTCGGCCTAGCCTGATCCATGAGCACCCCCAAACCCTACCAACACACTACTAAACCCGCCCCTAATAAGAGTTGGTCAAGGCGGATCCCCATTTAAACCCGACCCATTTTCATTTGTCACCCATCTACCTTAACCTATAGTAAGAGCAGGGCACCAATCAAGGATCAAGCCAAAACATAGGTCGTGTCGCACCCAATATAAAAAAAAAAAAAAAAAAAAAAAAAAGGACCCATTAAGAGAGAGAGAGAGAGAGATGGCTTCTTGGAAGACAAGAGCAAAAATAATAGCTCCATATGCTTACATGATATTAGCACAGATCATAGCAGCAAGTTATGCAATCCTTAGCAAAATAGTCTTCACTCAAGGGACAAACACCATTGTCTTCAACATATATCAGTTCACTGCAGCCACCATCTTCATGGGTCCTCTAGCTTTCTTCATTGAAAGGTGTCTCTCTAATTTCCACCCCACTTTCTCTTTTTCTGTATTGTAATTACTGAAACCTTACTATACTGCTCTGTTTAATTAATTGATGCAGAGAAGCAAGGCCTCCTCTCTCTCTATCAATCTAACGTTGGATGTTCCTATTAGCATTACTTGGGTGAGTGATTCCTTCATTTCATTGCCCATTTTACCATTTTAAAGCTACCAGCTAGCAGATTGTTCTGCATGTTCTATCAAGTCTAAGGAATACTTCATCAGATCAGAACCTATGATGCCCGGATACGGACACAAGTATGGATATAGGACACGAGAACGAGCATCCGATACGCCAACTTCAAAATTTTAGGATACGGATACAGGTACGGCATTATTAAAAATATATAAATATAAATATTTAATTGGGAGTTTATTTTAAATGAAACTTTTTTTTTTTAATTTTGATGGAGCTGTCAAATTGGAGAAAAGATCTTTAAAGAGTAAAGCGTTTCTTATTTTGCTGCTGTTTATTTTTAATATAGCTGGGCCGAGCTAGACTTGATCTCAAGCTCACAAGATGGGCCTTGCCTCACTTGAAATTGGAGTGGGGACACATGGGCCATGCCTCACTGAAATAAGAGTGGGACTGTGGGATGTTGGAGACACGTGGTGCTTGACTTATTTGAATTTGGAGTGGGTAGGGAACATACCCACGTGACAGAGAGATGGTGTGAAGGAAAGATAAAAGAAAAAAATTGGACTGGGAGACAAGTGACAGATAAAAGATAAAAAAATGGTGCTATCTCTGCCGTTGATGAGAAGAGAAACATGAGAGGGAGAAGAGGGCAGGCGACGATGATGGTGGAGGTGAGGAGATCTTCGCGCCTGATGGTGGCGGACGATGGAGAGGGGAGTCGGCTGTGGCAACTTTGGTGCAGGTACGCTAAAAAAAGAAAATTTGTTTCTCCTCTTCTCTCTGGTTTTTTTTTTTTTTTTTTTTTTCCTTCTCCTCTGGTCTGGGGGATGGAGGTGAAGGGGAAGGGGTTCGGCAAAGAGCAGGGGGCTGAGGTTGTGGGTGGTCGGGGAGGCTGGAGTTCCTCTATTTTTTATTTTTTATTATATAAAATACGAGACAGCCGTATCCCATTTTTTTCTCCATATCTTTACTGTATCATGTGGTATTCTGTATCCGTATCCATGTCGTACCATGTCTGCACCGGTACCATGAGTAAGTTGCCGTATCTGACTATCATATATCAAAACTACATCACTTAGAAATTATACACCACACCTAACTTTCCAGACTGACAGTCAACTGATGATGGGTCCCAGCCTAATCTATTTAGTATAAAATCAATGTGAAGTTTTGTGAATGGGCCATTGTCAGGCTCATGGATTTGATCTGGAGATTTTAGGCCTAGTAACTAAATGGGCCAAACCTGGCTTGCATTTGGCCCACCACATCAGGCCCATGCTAAGCTCGGGCCCTAGAAGAAAAACATATAAGTGGTTCATTTTAAAATGAGAGCTTTCGAAAAAAAAAAAATTTATTTTTTTTTTGTTTTTGCAGTATGGGAGGGTTCCCAATCCTTTAGGAATGACTAATCTCCCTCGGAAGGACTAATCTCCCTCTCAACTCCCATGTAGCCCCGGTGTGGTAGTTTAGTTTCGAACATACAACCTCCGGGTGCAAACCGTGGTCCTAGACCAACTAAGCTACCCCTTAGAATAAGCTTTGAAAAAATGAAGGAAAAATCAATTGCAAAATTCACTCTCTTTTTTTATTTTTATAATCATGAGAATCATCAAGTGTGCAAATCACATTTTCAGATATTTTTAGTTTTCTTTCTTTTCTGCTTCAGTTTGATGGATTTTAATATTTGTCAAAATTGAAAGGTATCAGTCAAAATCAAATTGAAAAGCTTCCACTACTATAATAATTAGAGAAGTAATTAACAGTCAGGTATCATGCAGGGCAACACTATTTCAGAACCTTTTCTCAGCTAGCCTGAATTACATATCAAGCACAATACAATCTGCAATACTCAACCTCTTTCCAGCTTTTACCTATCTCCTTTCCATTGCTTCCCGGCAAGAAGCGCCGGAACTTAATCGCCTAAGGGGCATTGGAAAGTTATCCGGCACGCTTTTATCAGTTTCAGGGGCCTTTACTATGATCTTTTGGCATGGAAAGGCCATCAAAACAGTTGTAGCAGGAAGCTCAGGGAACTGGGTTGTTGGATACATTTTGGCCACTTTGGGAATTCTTTCACTAAGCTCATGGCTTGTGTTGCAGGTGAGACTGGTGGTTACACACCTTTGAAGTAAGCTACTTTTTTTAATTTTTTGGGGTTTTGACATATTAGCCCTTTTTAAACTTGTTTTTCCAATTTCATGGCTAAAATTTTGAAAATGTCACTAGAGTCGCATGACTCTGACAACGCTTTTCCTTAAACTTTTTTGCACTCCCCACCCCCTACACCCGATATCATGACTTTGATGCAACGTCTTTGGAAAAATGAAATTTAAATGATAGAACATTAGAAATTGTAGTCAAATGTGTATTTACTTTTCACAAAATGTCATTTTTCATGTTATGTAAAAAATAAAATTCGCTTGCTGGTTGCAAAAAGTGTGACATAGAAATTGAAAAACAATATAATATCATGGGATATGACACAAAAAGTAGAAAGAAGAAAATTTTTTGAACAAAGTTCAAGCAACTATGGGGACATCGTTTGAATTTAGGTCATGAAATTGGGAATACCAGGTTTAATGAGGAGTAATATGTCAAAACCCCTATTTTTTTTTTTAAGGATCTTTGACTGGCCAAACTGGTATGAATAAGAGGTCTGCGGGGTCCACCTTTTATTTTATAAGCCACCAGGGATGGCGCCATGGCCCAAGTGTAATGTGTGATTCTGATACATATTAGCTGCCAATTGAAAGAGCTTGCATGTATTATGGATGGAAATGGGTTGGCCTGGGTCGGTTTCCATGGTTAACCTACACCAAGACAGATGTGGTCCAAGTAACAGGACTCAAACCCATTCCAGAATTTATGTTAAATCCCAGACCAGATACTGATGAATGGACTGGATCCAGAATCACATACCTATGTAATATTTTAAATCTAGAATAATCGGTTATGAAGGCTGTGATTTTGGACCCACTTCAGTGCACAGTGTGGGTAAGCAAAGATCTAAATGATCCTAACCATTTATTTAAGGGCCCAGCTTTCAATGGCTATATATGCACTAATAAAACCTTTTGAAGCCATTTAACCATTCGTTAGGATCATCAGACATGCAAATAAACCCCTAGTCCATGCTAAAATCTTTCAGGGTGTGTTTGTGCACAGCCGTGGAAGAGGAAAATCTTCTGCAGCTCTGGGAATCCGATGGGGATAAATGGGAAAACCGTCTCCCCTCTAGCGACGAAACATGGAGTAAACTTGCAAAAAATCCTAGCTCTTCTTCCGCTGCACTAAACAAGATTCTTGGCGCCTTGTCGGCACCCCGTTTCAACTAAAACCTCGCCCTTACAAACAGCTCTTCGACCTCAGCCTATTTCTTTGATTAGCATGCAATGAGCTAGGCCCCACAAGTAGGTCACAAAATTAAAATTTATAATCTGGTTCATGGCCTAATTCTTCTCCTTAATACACTTAAAACATATAAAATATACAGTGGTGGGATTGCACATTCAAGTCCATTGGTAGGAAACCTGTGAACGACCCTAAATTTATTTGGGGTCCATACAGTGAATCCCTAAAAGAGCCCCGACTTTGAAATGAGTCAAAATCTTGGACCCATACCTAAATTTCTTCAATTCAGGTCATTCGAGTTAATTTAGTGTCTTTCTTTTTTTTTTTTGGAATATGGATCATAATGTGCTTCAGCTTAATTATGTTAGGTGTTTCTTCCATGATATGTTGTTGTTCTTCAGGGGCCCATGTCAAGAAGATATCCAGCAGAATTATCCATGACAACTATGATGTACTTCTTTGGGACACTACAGACATGTTTGTTAGTTGCATTTGTGAAGATTAATGCCTCTGAATGGAAGCTTAAGTGGGACTTGGAGCTCTTAAACATATTCTTTGGAGTGAGTACATAACCAATTTAACCCATCTAACATTTTTTTCTGTGCATTGCATTTTTTCTTTCTTTCACAATATCTAAATATATAAAGTGATCTTTTTTGTTTAGGGAGTGTTGAATGGTGGTATTGGAATCTTCATCTTCTCTTGGTGTGCTCGAGTCAAGGGCCCTCATTTTGTGGCAGTGTTTGCACCAATGACCTTATTATATACTGCAATTGCGGAGGTGCTATTCCTTGGCAGTACTCTTGCCGTTGGAAGGTTAGACTTCACAACAAATTATCCTTTTTTCCTTTTTCTGGATTTTATTTCAATGCAGTTGTATTATACATCTAGTTCAATGTCTATTCAATTGGATCATATCAATTGGCCTTTTTTCTTTTTCTTTTCTTTTTTTTTCATCAGGAAATCGAACTCAACACACCCACAAAACCATGTCCATAACCAACTGAGGGACTATCAATTGGCATTTGGTAGTTCTGATGTTCTTTCTTGCACATCCACAAAACCATGTCCCTAACCATGTCCCTAGCACAAAATGCTCATAAATAGTGGCTCTTCTTTAGGGCTGTAAATGGGTCGGTTCTGATCCGGATCCACCATCCGAAATCGTTAAGGAGAAGGTGGAACCGGATCCAGACCCAGAACTATTTCAAACATGTTTCTTGGCTCCAGAACCGGAACCAAAACCATATATGAGACGGGTCTGGATCCGGATCCGGGTCTAGGTAGAGAATCATATTAAAAGAACATGGTTTTTAGGATAGATTATCAAAAATTGAGGTAACATGTTGAGTCTCGGGCCCACGGGTCCGAACACAGGTAGAACCGGACCCAGACCCATTTATTTATTGGGGCCTAAATAAGGATCCAAACCCATTTCTTAATGAGTCGAAATCTCCGGATCTTCAATGCTGTTTTGTTTCCATCATAGTTGAACTTCAATGCTGTTTTGTTTCCATCATAGCTTTTCAACCTTGGTATGTCAAATAGGAACATGGCTGAGTTGACTCAATGTGGTCGTATATTGAATGATTAGGTTCAGATAAACTTGGTTAGTAGGACTTGAATTTCGGTTCACCTGCTTGATCCTCTTGCAAGTCATCTTGACTAGTTATGTTTTATTGAATCAGCTGGATAGTCTCTTAAGGCCTTTTACCCTAAACAACATGATATAAAAGCAAATAAAAGCTATACATGTCTTACATTATTGAAACTACAATAAATTTATATTATATATTAAATTTGTGTAGATTTTTTTGAAAAATAAATATTTTATTTTTCAAATAATTTATTATCTGCCAGTTCAAGTGGAAAGATGCAGTATACTTTATGCCATGCATTTGTTCTATTGCCTACAAAGATATATATTATATTCTGCACATGTGCAAGTTTATTCATTTGAGAGCAAATTTCATATGGTATGGTTTGTAATCTGCATGTATTAAAGCTTGTTTCCTTTGGTGGTTGCAGTATTGTAGGGTCATTGATGATTGTAGGAGGCCTCTATGTGTTTCTGTGGTCAAAATACAAAGAGGAATCTTACAGCTCAGAGGATGCAGACAGTGAAATCTCTTCTCCCCTGCTCTTAAATGAAAACCCATGATTAGGAAGTACTGATTTCACAAGTTATTGGAAATAACCCAATCAAACAATTGGGGGAGATTCTTTAGTATAAGGATGAGTAAAGATGGAGTGAAAGTATGCATATAATGTATTTTCTTTTTAGTTATACTATTTGGATAAAAAAAAATTAGAGTGGAGATGTAAAGTGATGGTATAACACACCCTTGCTCCTTTGCTCCACCACAAGCCTCTTTTTTCACTAAAAAAAAAAGTACGATAAGCTAAGAGTGAAGTAAGTTTTATGAGAAAATGTGCTTTTTTACTTTAATATATATTTTTTTATTATTTTTTCTATACATTGGCATCCACTTCATCTTTACTCCTTCACACATGTAAACAATATGTACATATTAGTATACGTTGTTTTTTTTTTTTTTAACCCAATCGTAGGGGCTGAGACACAAGGGAGCCCCACACAAGTGAGAAAAAGAATCTTATAAAGTGGGAAGGATAGCGTGCACACGTGGAAAAGGTGGCATATCCAAAATCGGTCCCTAAGTAGGTGGGCGACATGCAAGGCTCCCCTTGTTCAATCATACTTAAAGGGCCAATAAAATAGTATTTGCATTGTACATTTGTGGGTAATTAGAAGGTCCGCTAATGAGTAGATGAACTTGTATTTTCCTACAATTGGTGTGTGATGTAAAAATATCGCTTACATGGTTACATTCCATGTGGGTGGTTTGACTCATCTACCTTGCACTCGATTTACTTGTAATTGACTATGACAGAACAAAAATAACTATAATTATGGGCAAAACTTGGTTTTACCTAGAATTGATTATGGAGAAAAAAAACCTAAAATAGCTACTACTTCAAGGTAAAATTAGGTTGCCCAAATAGGTGAACCCTAGTTTTACCAAGACTTTAAGCTGGCTCTAACTAGGGGTGTTCATGGGCTAGGCCAGCCTGCTTTGAGCCGGATTGGAACCTAAGGTTTTAGTACTCAAGTCAGGCCTAGATCTAAAATTGAGACCAATTTAGGGTTTTGGTTGAGCTGGGGTTAACTAAACTAAGCCCAAAGCTTGGCCAGACCAAGCCAAATCACATGGCTCCAAAACTTGGTGCTTCTAGTTTAGTGCTTATATTTAGTCGTAATGACTCGCACCCAAGTGCTTTCACATCATTTTGGATAGTTCTTTTGTATATTTCTTGTTAGGCCTAGGTTTTTGTTAGAGGCCCTGTAATTAAAATAATCTTATTATATTTTGTCAAACTTTAATTTTAGCACTTAAATGACGTGCTTACTCTTAAATGTGCAAAAAAAATTTACCATTAGTCAATAATGAAGCTAGGTGCAGGTGCACCCGGTAAATTTTGAAAACCCTTTTAGAGGGATATGGGTCATGCACCCCTGCCCCACTTAAAAATCCATCTTGCACCCCCCATTTAAAGCCCATCCTTAAAGTGCACCCACCCACATCAACAATCGAGAAATCCTCTCACTCTCGGTTCCCCCAAATTGAAAATTCTTGTATCTCTTCAGCCCTTCTCCCTCTCCTATGTCTATTGGAAACTCTTCATCAACGCACCAAATCAACAGTTCCTTTCCCTCCCTCCCTCTCTGTTTCTCTTGCGTGCGGTTTCAAGTCGATGATTGACAAGGCTCAAAACTTGCTATCTCACAGATGTAGAGACATAGAAGAGGAGAAGATAGACCCAAGTCCAAGTAATACTCCATGCTTCGTATTTTTTTATTTTACTATTTATTTGATGCAATCGCTGTCGAGTTAAAAATGATTTTTTCTGATTTTTTTCCCCTTAAAATAGTGGATCTGGAATGGATTAAGCTTCATTTATTTTATTTTATTTTTGTTTTTTTGAAACTTATGAGTTCTCATGTGTTCCTCACTTTTTTTTTAAAGCTTTTTTTTGGATTATGTGAAAAGTGGTTTGATTTTTACACGTCCGTAGTGTAGAGGCATTTTGATATCAAATGTAGTTTATTTTTTAGTAATCTATTTGTCGATGGGGCTGGTTGTTGTTTGGTAATGTTATATTAACCCAGAAACAAGCCCCTCATAAATCAAAATTGTAAAATGTGGTTGGTGCTAGTATTTTGAGATCTTTGTTATTGGGAGTACTGTATTCGTCATCTGCTAATGGGTCCTAATATTTATGCAATCTCTCAAGGCACCAACTTTTTGTACATTATCTGCTTCTTTAGAAACAGAAACTAAATTTATGGAAGAAAACAAAAACCTAACTTTCTGAAGTCTGAGATCTTCTTAGTATTCTCTGTGAAACAAATGATGGGATTTATGTGAAGAAAGTATTAATGTGAAAAAAACCTAACTAAATTTTGTAATCATATAAATGCAATACATTTTCTCTTTTGTCATTATTAATGTGAAGAAAGTATCACAAAATAATATTTTTGGACCTTTTCAACTGCCATCGTTCCGCACCCCTCAAACGAAAATCTTGGGTCCTCCACTGTGTATTTGGATTTTGCTTTTGGATTAATAACTATTAGTAACAATGTATTAAAAAAAATTAGAATTCAATATTAGCTTTGTCGGATTATCGGAAATATATTATTTGAGAATTTTATACTATTCTTGTCAAATTATCGAAAGTAGATGACAAATGTTGATAAAGGGAAAAAATGAATTTTTTCGATTTGCAGAAGATAAGTCTTTTGTTGACCCCACTTACTCGAATTCTTGGAGCCGCCACTAGGTTTGGGTTTAGCCTGACCTTAAACCACCCAATTGGTATTAGTGGCTGATTCAATATTTTTTTAAAAATATAAACAAAAAATGTGTATTAGGGAAGATTGGAACTCATGAGATCAAACCACCCACACTAATAAAACTTTAAACTAAATATTAGGGGTATTCATGGGCGAGGATGGGCCGGACCGAGCCATATTCAGGACCGGCTCAGATTTCAAACAATAGGCCCAAGGACGGGCTAAGCCCAGCTTGGTCCATAAGTACCAGGCCCGAGCACGTACAGCCCACCTAGATTAGGTTAAGCATGAGCCGGGTTTATTATATATTACAAAGTAAAGGGGAGAGGTTTATTGAGCCAACTTGTAGCTCACTTGGTAAGGATGTTTGTTTGTGTGTGAGAGAGTGTGTTGAACTCCTCCCTCTTACAAACAAAAGATGAATTTTACTTAGCCCCACCTAAGCTGGGTTGGGCTCGGCCTAGCCTGATCCATGAGCACCCCCAAACCCTACCAACACACTGCTAAACCCGCCCCTAATAGGAGTTGGTCAGGGCAGATCTCCATTTAAACCCGACCCATTTTCATTTGTGACCCATCTACCTTAACCTATAGTAAGAGCAGGGCACCAATCAAGGATCAAGCCAAAACATAGGTCGTGTCGCACCCAATATAAAAAAAAAAAGGACCCATTAAGAGAGAGAGAGAGCACCCAATATAAAAACAAAAAGACCCATTAAGAGAGAGAGAGAGAGAGAGAGAGAGAGAGCACCCAATATAAAAAAAAAGACCCACTAAGGGAGAGAGAGAGGGAGAGAGGGAGAGTGAGAGAGAGATGGCTTCTTGGAAGACAAGAGCAAAAATAATAGCTCCATATGCTTACATGATATTAGCACAGATCATAGCAGCAAGTTATGCAATCCTTAGCAAAATAGTCTTCACTCAAGGGACAAACACCATTGTCTTCAACATATATCAGTTCACTGCAGCCACCATCTTCATGGGTCCTCTAGCTTTCTTCATTGAAAGGTGTCTCTCTAATTTCCACCCCACTTTCTCTTTTTCTGTATTGTAATTACTGAAACCTTACTACACTGCTCTGTTTAATTAATTGATGCAGAGAAGCAAGGCCTCCTCTCTCTCTATCAATCTTATGTTGGATGTTCCTATTAGCATTACTTGGGTGAGTGATTCCTTCATTTCATTGCCCATCTTACCATTTTAAAGCTACCAGCTAGCAGATTGTTCTGCATGTTCTATCAAGTCTAAGGAATACTTCATCAGATCAGAACTACATCAGTTAGAAATTATACACCACACCTAACTTTCCACACTGACAGTCAACTGATGATGGGTCCCAGCCTAATCTATTTAGTATAAATCAATGTGAAGTTTTTGTAAATGGGCCATTGTCAGGCTCATGGATTTGATCTGGAGATTTTAGGCCTAGTAACTAAATGGGCCAAACCTGGCTTGCATTTGGCCCACCACATCAGGCCCATGCTAAGCTCGGGCCCTAGAAGAAAAACATATAAGTGGTTCGTTTTAAAATGAGAGCTTTCGAAAAAAAAAAAATTTTTTTTTTTTTTTTTTTTTGCACTATCAGAGGGTTCTCAACCCTTTGGGAATGACTAATCTCTCTCTCAACTTCCATGTAACTCCAGTGTGGTAGTCTAGTTTCGAACCTACAACCTCCGGGTGCGAATCGTGGTCCTAAACCAACTAAGCTACCCCTTAGATATGCTTTGAAAAAATAAAGGAAAAATCAATTGCAAAATTCACTCTCTTTTTTTTTTTTTTTTATAATCATGAGAATCATCAAGTGTGCAAATCACATTTTCAGATATTTTTAGTTTTCTTTCTTTTCTGCTACAGTTTGATGGATTTTAATATTTGTCAAAATTGAAAGGTATCAGTCAAAATCAAATTGAAAAGCTTCCACTTTTTGCTATAATAATTAGAGAAGTAATTAACAGTCAGATATCATGCAGGGCAACACTATTTCAGAACCTTTTCTCAGCTAGCCTGAATTACATATCAAGCACAACACAATCAGCAATACTCAACCTCTTTCCAGCTTTTACCTATCTCCTTTCCATTGCTTCCCGGCAAGAAGCGCCGGAACTTAATCGCCTGAGGGGCATCGGAAAGTTATCCAGCACGCTTTTATCGGTTTCAGGCGCCTTTACTATGATCTTTTGGCATGGAAAGGCCATCAAAACAGTTGTAGCAGGAAGCTCAGGGAACTGGGTTGTTGGATACATTTTGGCCACTTTGGGAATTCTTTCACTAAGCTCATGGCTTGTGTTGCAGGTGAGACCGGTGGTTACACACCTTTGAAGTAAGCTACTTTTTTTAATTTTTTGGGGTTTTGACATATTAGCCCTTTTTAAACTTGTTTTTCCAATTTCATGGCTAAAATTTTGAAAATGTCACTAGAGTCGCATGACTCTGACAACGCTTTTCCTTAAACTTTTTTGCACTCCCCACCCCCTACACCCGATATCATGACTTTGATGCAACGTCTTTGGAAAAATGAAATTTAAATGATAGAACATTAGAAATTGTAGCCAAATGTGTATTTACTTTTCACAAAATGTCATTTTTCATGTTATGTAAAAAATAAAATTCGCTTGCTGGTTGCAAAAAGTGTGATATAGAAATTGAAAAACAATATGATATCATGGGATATGACACACAAAAAGTAGAAAGAAGAAAATTTGTTGAACAAAGTTCAAGCGACTATGGGGACATCGTTTGAATTTAGGTCATGAAATTGGGAATACTAGGTTTAATGAGGACTAATATGTCAAAACCCCTAATTTTTTTTTAAGGATCTTTGACTGGCCAAACTGGTATGAATAAGAGGTCTGCAGGGTCCACCTTTTATTTTAAAAGCCACCAGGGATGGCGCCATGGCCCAAGTGTAATGTGTGATTCTGATACATATTAGCTGCCAATTGAAAGAGCTTGCATGTATTATGGATGGAAATGGGTTGGCCTGGGTCGGTTTCCATGGTTAACCTACACCAAGACAGATGTGGTCCAAGTAACAGGACTCAAACCCATTCCAGAATTTATGTTAAATCCCAGACCAGATACTGATGAATGGACTGGATCCAGAATCACATACCTATGTAATATTTTAAATCTAGAATAATCGGTTATGAAGGCTGTGATTTTGGACCCACTTCAATGCACAACATGCACGGTTAAAGGGTGAAGTTAAAAGCGGCCAGTGTGGGTAAGCAAAGATCTAAATGATCCTAACCATTTATTTAAGGGCCCAGCTTTCAATGGCTATATATGCACTAATAAAACCTTTTGAAGCCATTTAACCATTTGTTAGGATCATCAGACATGCAAATAATCCCCTAGTCTATGCTAAAATCTTTCAGGGTGTGTTTGTGCACAGCTGTGGAAGAGGAACCTCTTATGCGGCTCTGGGTTTCAGATGGGGATAAATGGGAAAACCGCCTCCCCTCTAGCGACAAAACATGATTTTTGCAAAAAATCCTAGCTCTTCTTTCGCTGCACTAAACAAGATTTTTGGCGCCTTGTCGGCACCGCGTTTCCACTAAAACCTCGCCCTTACAAACAGCTCTTCGACCTCAGCCTATTTCTTTGATTAGCATGCAATGAGCTAGGCCCCACAAGTAGGTCACAAAATTAAAATTTATAATCTGGTTCGTGGCCTAATTCTTCTCCTTAATACACTTAAAACATATATAATATACAGTGGTGGGATTGCACATTCAAGTCCATTGGTAGGAAACAGTGAATCCCTAAAAGAGCCCCGACTTTGAAATGAGTCAAAATCTTGGACCCATACCTGAATTTCTTCAATTCAGGTCATTCGAGTTAATTTAGTGTTTTTTTTTTTTTTTTGGAATATGGATCATAATGTGCTTCAGCTTAATTATGTTAGGTATTTCTTCTATGATATGCTGTTGTTCTTCAGGGGCCCATGTCAAGAAGATATCCAGCAGAATTATCCATGACAACTATGATGTACTTCTTTGGGACACTACAGACATGTTTGTTAGTTGCATTTGTGAAGATTAATGCCTCTGAATGGAAGCTTAAGTGGGACTTGGAGCTCTTAAACATATTCTTTGGAGTGAGTACACAACCAATTTAACCCATCTAACATTTTTTCTGTGCATTGCATTTTTTCTTTCTTTCACAATATCTAAATATATAAAGTGATCTTTTTTGTTTAGGGAGTGGTGAATAGTGGTATTGGAATCTTCATCTTCTCTTGGTGTGCTCGAGTCAAGGGCCCTCTTTTTGTGGCAGTGTTTGCACCATTGACATTATTATTTACTGCAATTGTGGAGGTGCTATTCCTTGGCAGCACTCTTACAGTTGGAAGGTTAGACTTCACAACAAATTATCTTTTTTTCCTTTTTCGGGATTTTATTTCAATGCAGTTGTATTATACATCTAGTTCAATGTCTATTCAATTGGATCATATCAATTGGCCTTTTTTCTTTTTCTTTTCTTTTTTTTTCATCAGGAAATCGAACTCAACACACCCACAAAACCATGTCCATAACCAGCTGAGGGACTATCAATTGGCATTTGGTAGTTCTGATGTTCTTTCTAGCACAAAATGCTCATAAATAGTGGCTCTTCTTTAGGGTTGTAAACGGGTCGGTTCCGGTCCGCGTCCACCATCCGAAACCGTTAAGGAGAAGGTGGAACCGGATCCGGACCCAGAACTATTTCGAACATGTTTCTTCGCTCCGGAACCGGAACCAAAACCATATATGAGACGTGCCTGGATCCGGGTCATGGTCTCGGTAGAGAATCATATTAAAATAACATGGTTTTTAGGATAGATTATCAAAAATTGAGGTAACATGTTGGGTCTCAGGTCCACGGTAGAACCGGACTCAGACTCATTTATTTATTGGGACCTAAATAAGGATCCAAACCCATTTCTTAATGAGTCGGAATCTCCGGATCTTCAATGCTGTTTTGTTTCCATCATAGCTTTTCAACCTTGGTATGTCAAATAGGTACATGGCTGAGTTGATTCAATGTGGTCGTATATTGAATGATTAGGTTCAGATAAACTTGGTTAGTAGGACTTGAATTTCGGTTCACCTGCTTGATCCTCTTGCAAGTCATCTTGACTTGTTATGTTTTATTGAATCAGCTAGATAGTCTCTTAAGGCCTTTTACCCTAAGCAACATTATATAAAAGCAAATAAAAGCTATACATGTCTTACATTATTGAAACTACAATAAATTTATATTATATATATATATTAAATTTGTGTAGATTTTTTTGAAAAAAAAATATTTTATTTTTCAAAAAATTTATTATCTGCCACTTCAAGTGGAAAGATGCAGTATACTTTATGCCATGTATTTGTTTTATTGCCTACAAAGATATATATATTATATTCTGCACATGTGCAAGTTTATTCATTTGAGAGCAAATTTCATATGGTATGGTTTGTAATATGCATGTATTAAAGCTTGTTTCCTTTGGTGGTTGCAGTATTGTAGGGTCATTGATGATTGTAGGAGGCCTCTATGTGTTTCTGTGGTCAAAATACAAAGAGGAATCTGACAGCTCAGAGGATGCAGGCAGTGAAATCTCTTCTCCCCTGCTCTTAAATGAAAACCCATGATTAGGAAGTACTGATTTCACAAGTTATTGGAAATAACCCAATTAAACAATTGGGGGAGATTCTTTAGTATAAGGATGAGTAAAGATGGTGTGAAAGTAGGCATATAATGTATTCTCTTTTTGGTTATACTATTTGGATAAAAAAAAATTCGAGTGGAGATGTAAAGTGATGGTATAACACACCCTTGCTCCTTTGCTCCACCACAAGCCTCTTTTTTCACTAAAAAAAAAAGTACAATAAGCTAAGAGTGAAGTAAGTTTTATGAGAAAATGTGCTTTTTTACTTTAATATATATTTTTTATTATTTTTTCTATATATTGGCATCCACTTCATCTTTACTCCTTCACACATGTAAACAATATGTACATATTAGTATACGTTGTTTTTTTTTTTTTTTAACCCAATCGTAGGGGCTGAGACACAAGGGAGCCCCACACAAGTGAGAAAAAGAATCTTATAAAGTGGGAAGGATAGCGTGCACACGTGGAAAAGGTGGCATATCCAAAATCGGTCCCTAAGTAGGTGGGCGACATGCAAGGCTCCCCTTGTTCAATCATACTTAAAGGGCCAATAAAATAGTATTTGCATTGTACATTTGTGGGTAATTAGAAGGTCCGCTAATGAGTGGATGAACTTGTATTTTCCTACAATTGGTGTGTGATGTGAAAATATCGCTTACATGGTGATGATGCCAAAAAATGACTTTCGGGCACCACCGGTCAAGTGATATGCAATTAATGTAGAAATTAATGAAGAGAGAGAAGGTTTATAGTGGTTCGGTCAGTATGACCTACGTCCACTTTAAATGATCACTTTACTGCTCTGAGGAGGAGATTACAAAGTAGTCAGATACAATAATGATGT
Source organism: Cinnamomum chago (assembly GCA_038049695.1). Classification (NCBI taxonomy): domain Eukaryota; kingdom Viridiplantae; phylum Streptophyta; class Magnoliopsida; order Laurales; family Lauraceae; genus Cinnamomum; species Cinnamomum chago. The sequence goes on along the minus strand of CP142462.1, from coordinate 17,555,933 downwards.
GAAGAATTCGAGGAGACTCGTTCCTTTGATAGGACTCCTCCTTTTATACTCTTTCTCCAACGGGTGGGGAGATTCTCCAGGGATCTCCAATGATGTACGCTCCAGTTTGGTGAAGTCTTCCGAACTCTCCTCAACAGAGGAGCAGATAAGATTTCCTCCGCGGGAATTGGTAAAAGCAGGTATGTGAAACGACACGATGACTTTGTCATTCTGTGGATTCGGATCCGGCCTCAATGGGTAGATCAAGACCTTGGCTCATCATGGACTAAGGTCAGTTCGACCTGACCCGTCATCGTGGACCGAGCCTCTTGGGCCTAACCTGTTATTGCGGACCGAGTCATTTGGGCCTGGCCCATCACATGGTTATATTCCATGTGGGTGGTTTGACTCAGTTACCTTGCACTCAATTTACTTGTAATTGATTATGACAAAACAAAAATAACTATAATTATGGGCAAAACTTGGTTTTACCTATAATTGATTATGGAAAAAAAAAACCCAAAATAGCTACTACTTCAAGGTAAAATTAGGTTGCCCAAATAGGTGAACCCTAGTTTTACCAAGACTTCAAGCTGGCTCTAGCCTCTAACTAGGGGTGTTCATGGGCTAGGCCAGCCTGCTTTGAGCTGGATTGGAACCTAAGGTTTTAGTACTCAAGTCAGGCCTAGATCTAAAATTGAGACCAATTTAGTATTTTGGTTGAGCTGGAGTTAACTAAAGTAAGCCCAAAGCTTGGCCAGACCAAGCCAAATCACATGGCTCCAAAACTTGGTGCTTCTAGTTTAGTGCTTATATTTAGTCGTAATGACTCGCACCCAAGTTCTTTCACATCATTTTGGATAGTTCTTTTGTATATTTTTTGTTAGGCCTAGGTTTTTGTTAGAGGCCCTGTAATTAAAATACTCTTATTATATTTCGTCAAACTTTAAGTTTAGCACTTAAATGACGTGCTTACTCTTAAATGTGCAAATTGTTTTTACCATTAGTCAATAATGAAGCTTTCGATATTTTATATGTGAATCGGATAAATGTTCAAAACTCATTGCGGACTTCGATCCTACGGGACCTTGATTGGGGGCTACAGTGTATTTTATTAAGAAGGTTTTTATTGGCCCCTAATCTCACACATAAAAATTACTTAAATTCTTAGATGATATATAAGAGTGTTATTGATCCACTCCAGGTGAATATATTACAAATGCGATAGGTGATCCGTACTCTATATGAGTCCAAATCACCTATCGCATACGTAATTCCCATATTTATGGAATGAGGGCGTGAAAGGAGTCCTTTTCCTTATGTAGTCAAAGAGGAGAAATCAGGAAGGACATGAATTTGAGAAGGAAGAAAATAACAAACGCATAGGAACTCAATATCCTTTCGTTGTTATTACTTGAATCGTTTTTGGTTTTCTCTCCCTTCAAAGATGAATGATAGCGTGGCTATGAAGACAGTTGATAATATGAATTGATCGACAAGGAAGACACTAGAACTGATTCCTTGCACAAGTTTATAACCTTACTAAGAACAATATAACTTGCTGCAATGATCTGTCACAGGACCAAAACATGCATGTGGAGCTATCCTTTGTGCTTTCTTCCCCAAACAAGAAGAATCCAATTCTATCTTCTTCTTATTTTGATGTTCTGAATGGAAGTAAGGAAAAAAAAAATGGAGATGTAATGAAATTCCTAGTTTCTATTATATATGCTTATCTATAACCTCTTTAGACTGTATTCTTTGACATTTTGGAGAGGTAAAACAAAAGGACAAAAAGATACTCAAGACAACCTTCCTCCTCATGAAATATCTATGAATTTATTATAAGAGTCCATTCTCTTAAGCTCAAGCTTAGAATAAGATAAGTTTAGGCATGTGGTGGGACCCACCTGGGGATCTACATGGGGATGGGGATCGGGTGGATTTCAAGGACTCCCTGGGATCCTCTTCTCTGTAAAAAATCAACAACAATCGTGATTTCTATTATCTCTATATAGGCACAAAAGTTTAATGGCCAACAATCCAATCAAATCGAAACATAGTCGATACAATGGTCTAGTAAATTCAGATCTGACCGAAAGTTGGTGGACATGTGCAGTTTAGGAGGGTCATGTGTTTGGTCTATTTGGATGGAGCAAAAGTGGGCCCCACAAACATGAGCTTAAGGAATTTTTTCGTAAACTCGAATTTACGAGAGCCTTTTCTCTTTATTATAAGAGTCTCATCTCATTTTCATATGGAGATACAATGAGGTTGTGGAGAAAATATCAGCAACCAAATATCAACTTTCCAAACCTATGGCCTAAGGTCCCACCTTGATATATGCCTCTGGAAAGAGTCTGAATCACCTATCGCAGTTGTTACACCTTCACCGTGAGTGGATCAATAATAGTCCACCACGTCATCCAAAATTTTAGATGATTTTGAAGTTTAAAAAAGTTTAAATAAGATGAAAGAAAATCACCTAAAATTTTGGATGACGTGGCGGACTGTTATTGGTTCACTCACGGTGAAGGTGTAACAACTACAATAGGAGATCCGGACTCCTCTGTGGAAAGTTTCAGTGTGGATTATAGATGGCCCAGATGTCAATACGATTTGACAAATATAACCATTGATTTAAGGGCCAAATTTAATTATGCATCCCATTTATATATAATTGTTGGGAATGTTTGGGTAGAGGATCTCTAAATTGATCACATTTAACAAAGAATTTCAAATGCGGACCCCAACTAAAATCACAAATGTTAAAAGAATTTAACATTTTTAAAAGAACCCAATACATGAGATCGTGGAGAAATTTTTTTTATAACGCAGGGTTTCTAGCCCTTTGGGCTAGAATAATCCCTACGGGCTTAGAAGAGAAAGCCGGATAAAATTTCCCTGTGACCTAGTATGGTAGTACAGTTTCGAACTCACAACCTCCAAATTAGGGCAACGAGGTACCCCGGATTAGAACTTACAGACTTCAATAAGTCAAATACACACCATACTCATGTGGAGATTACGAACGGATTGATAAATTTCAAAAGCCAATGGACAACTGTTGACTTGGCTCAGTGATTCCCAACAACAAGAAACCCCTAAATTCTTGCAAACAAGTCCTTATATTTGTCAAATGGATGTAGGGATGTAAATGGCTACCCGATTCTCCGATTACCCGGAGGTTCCGACCCGTTAAAAATCGAGTCTGGTCCTTATTTAGGCCCCGATAAGTAAATGGGTCCGGGTCCGGTTCCACTTTGGTTCGGCCACATGGACCCGAGACCCGACATATTACCTCAATTTTAGAAAATATCTCCTAAAAACCATATTTTTTTTAATATCATTCTCTACCTAAATCCAGACCCGGATCCAGACCCGTTCCATATATGGTTCTAGTTCCGGTTTCGGAGCCAAGAAATCGATTTCAAAGTGGTTCCGAGTCCGGATCCATTTCACCTTCTCCATAACAGTTTGATGGACCCGGACAAAAACCGACCCGTTTACAACCCTAAATAGATGGTTCAGATCATTAAAATACGGGCCATTGTTTCCTCAATTTCCTGGTCCAATTTCTTCCATGCTAGTCATATTGTGAGAAATTGAAATATTGGAGTCAACGATATTTTGCAGAGTGGACGAAATTTTCTCAAAGCAAGCATGCTGTTTCAGTTTCCTCACGCACGCCCATCGATCACGTGCATCCCGTGCAGGACTCCGTGCTAGTCTTACACACGAAAACTTTATGGGAATATTAAACCATTACTTGCTATGGTCATGCCAAAACTTTGGTCGCCTCACACCCAAATCCTCTTGGCCTGATGGCTTCTGACCAAAACTAAAATTTGGGTTGGGCTTGTTCTTCAATTTTTAAGTCCCACATGGAATTTGGCCTTGATTTTCAATCAAATTGGGTACCCAAACTTATTAAAACCAAAACACTTAAAAACAAGAGGTGTCCCACGCTCCTGTTTGTTGGGATCCCCATTTCTCACCTTATTATCCAGCGGGATATCATTGAGGATAGAGTTTCTTATCACAGGAGTGGATATTATATCCCAAATATGGGATCTCTAATGGGTCACAGTCCCCTTGGATGGGTACCAAAGAAAAAAAAAAACTTTTGTCTATATGATATTAAAAAATATTTACTTTTAAAATTTCATAACCTTGGAGAAGGAATTTAAGTACTTGACCTGACCCAATTCTCTAAACTCACTCCAGATTGCACTTGAGTAGGACATTTCCAATTCATTCCCAAGATTTGGAGGGTTATGTTTAGATTTCATCCAGGTCAAGTTCGGGTTTGTTTCAAATTTTCATTATAATTTTTTAACACACACTTCGGGTCAGGCTTGGCTTGAACCAATACCAATCTGACCTGCCGGATTTGCATTACCAACTCCCAATTCGGCAAGTCACCACAAAATACTAACAATCAGTGAATTCAAACCCTGCATGAGAATCTGTGGTGTAATGGTGTGATTGAAACACGCCAATGAGAAGGAAAAAAAAAACATTTATAATTCCACACACATCATGTTATAAAGAAAAAGAGACCCATCACAAGATTAGAGAAAAAGAAGGGAGAGAGATGAAGATGGCTTATGGGGAGACAAGAGCTAAAATAATAGCTCCATATGCTTACATGATATTAGCACAGATCATAGCAGCAAGTTATGCAATCCTTAGCAAAATAGTCTTCACACAAGGGACAAACACCATTGTCTTCAACATATATCAGTTCACTGCAGCCACCATCTTCATGGGTCCTCTAGCTTTCTTCTTTGAAAGGTGTCTCTCTAATTTCCACCCCACTTTCTCTTTTTCTGTAGTGTAATTACTGAAATCTTACTATACTGCTCTGTTTAATTTATTGATGATGCAGAAAAACGAGACCTCCTCTCTCTCTATCAATCTTATGTTGGATGTTCTTAATAGGATTACTTGGGTGAGTGATTCCTTCATTGTCCATCTTACCATTTTGAACCTACCAGCAATTGGATTACATGGTTCCAAACTGTTCTAAATTTCTCTTTTTTCCTCCGATTTGCTATCAAGTCTGAGGAAAACTTCATGAGAACAAAACTATACCAGTTGGAGATTACAGTCTTACACTCATAAGTCATATCCATGATGTATTTATTTATTTATACATTTTGTGCGTCTGTGTGATGATTACATGCAGTGGTGTTCATGGGTTTAGAACCCCGACCCCCATTGTGCTGGATTTGGGTTGTGTTTCTTGGCTCATGGGAAGGACCCAAGCCTAGCTTTCCAGACCAATAGTCAAGTGAGCAGGGTCTGCATCGGCCACTGTCAGGCTCATGGATTGGGTCTGCAAATTTTAGGCCTCCCCCCAATGAGCACCCTTATGTGTAAGGTCTGGTCATCAAACATTCGCCCATCAAAGCTTGATCAATGAGACTCAGGTGATAATGGTGATTACTTCTACTATGGTGGATGTCTTGAGCATGAACCAGCAGAGCAGGCCTATGCTAAGTTCAGGACCTAGTAGAAAGACATATAAGTGGTTAATTTTAAAATAAGAGACCTTTAGGTGGTTCAGAAAGGGAATGAGATTTATTGAATACCAATTGTGAAGTTAACTTTCATTTTTTTCCCTGAATCATGAGAATCACTGAGTGGGCACTTCACATTTTCAGATAGTTTCTAGTTTCCCTTTTTTTTTTTTTCCTTCTTTATCAGTTTGATGGATTTTAATATTTGTCAAAATTGAAAGATATCAGTCAAAATCAAATTGAAAAGCTTCCACTATTATAATTAGAGAAGTAATTTACACTCAGATCTCTTGCAGGGCAACACTATTTCAGAACCTTTTCTCAGCTAGCCTGAATTACATATCAAGCACAACACAATCTGCAATACTCAACCTCTTTCCAGCTTTTACATATCTCCTTTCCATTGCTTCCCGGCAAGAAGCGCCGGAACTTTATCACCTGAGGGGCATCGGAAAGTTATCCGGCACGCTTTTATCCGTTTCGGGCGCTTTTACTATGATATTTTGGCATGGAAAGGCCATCAAAACAGTTGTAGCAGGAAGCTCAGGGCATTGGGTTATTGGATACACCATGGCCACTTTGGGAATTCTTTCACTGAGCTCATGGCTTGTGTTGCAGGTGAGACTAGTGGTTACACATCCTTGAAGTAAGCTACTTTCTTCTAGTTTTTTTAAGGTTCTTTGACTGGTCAAACTGGTATGACTAAGAGGGCAATGGGGTCCACCTTTTACTTTATGGGCCACCAGGATGGAGCAATGGCCCAGTGGTAATGTGTGATTCTGATACATGTTAGCTACAAATTGAAAAAAAAAAAAAAAAAAAACATGGCTAAACTATATATACCCAGACATAGATGGAGCCCAAGTTACAGGACTCAAACCCATGCCAGAATTTATGTTAAATCCTAAACCAGACACAAATAAATGGCCTGGATCCAGATTCATATACTTATGTAACATATTGAATCTAGAATAAGCAATGAAGGCTGCAATTTTGAGATTTGAAAAACTATGTTTTTGGGCCCAGTTCAACGCCAACAAGTTTGAAGGGCCCCAAGTTTCAATGGTTATGTATGGCACTCAAAAAACTTTTAAAGTTTGGAGCCATTTAACATTTGTTAGGATCATCAGACATGCCAATAAACCCCTAATCCAAGCTAAAACCTTTCAGTTTCCGACTTATTCCTTTGATTGACATGCATTGAGGTAGGTCCCACAAATGGGACACAAAATTAAAATTTATATCTGCTTCACGGCTTACTTTTTCTCCTTAAAGTTAATACACTTAAACATTTAAAATATAGGGTGGTAGCATTGGATATTCAAGTCCTTTTTAGGTATGAAACCTGTGGATGTCCCTCATTTGTATTATGGGTCAATGCAGTAAATGCGATTAGTCCTAACTCAGAAATGAATTATTTTTTTTTAATTCGGTTCATTCAAGTGATTGGTTTTTAAAGACCCATTTTCATTCTAGGATGGATAATAATGTGCTTAGCTTAACCATGTTAGGTGTTTTCTTCCATGATATGTTGTTGTTCTTCAGGGGCCCATGTCAAGAAGATATCCAGCAGAATTATCCAGGACAGCTATGATGTACTTCTTTGGGACACTACAAACATGCTTGTTAGTTGCATTTGTGAGGATTAATGCCTCTGAATGGAAGCTTAAGTGGGATTTGGAGCTATTGAACATAATTTTTGGGGTGAGTATTCAAACCAATTTAATCCAATCCAACACTTTCTGTCTTTAATCTGCATTGCATTTTTTCTTTCTTTCACAATATCTAAATATCTAATGCACTGCAATTTCATTGTGATGTGTTGTTTAGGGAGTGTTGAATAGTGGGATTGGAATCTTCATCTTCTCTTGGTGTGCTCGAGTGAAGGGTCCTCTTTTTGTGGCAGTGTTTGCACCATTGACATTGCTATTTACAGCCATAGTGGAGGTGTTATTTCTTGGTGGCACTTTTACTGTTGGAAGGTTAGACTTCACAACATATTAAAAATTTAAACTTCATAACATTTTAAGAAAAAAAAAATTTTTGAAGGGTGGATTTTATTTCAATGGGATTATATTGGAAAATTAGTTCAACTCAATTGAATTATAACTGAAAATGGGATTTGGTAGGAGTTTTGACGACCTATCTACTACAAAAAACTGATTTTTAGCGGCGGGAAAAAGACATTTAGCGGTGTGTTTTTTCTGCTGCTAAAAGTTAGGTAAGTGCAGATTTTAGCAGCAAAAAAAACCCACGGCTAAAGGTGTTAGGTAAGTGCAGTTTTTAGCAGCAGAAATTGGTTTATGCTATTAAAAGTAATGGAAAACCTTAGATGGTACTATTTAGGGCGAAAATGACACTTTTAAGGCAGAAAAAAAAAACGCGCTAAAAGCCTTTTTCTTCGCCACTAAAAATCACTTCACACAATGCTCAAATTAGGGGCTCTTCTTCAATTTTGATTTGTTTGCATCATAGGTTTTCCAACTTGGTATATCAATTAGAAGCCTGGCTGAGTTGACTAAATATGGTCACATAAGGATCACTTGAACACATCTTGACTAGTCATGCTTTATTGAGTCAGTTGGATAGTCTTGAGTCATTTTATCCTTACATAATAGAAACGCAGATAAGGCTATACATGTCTTACATAATTAGTAAATGGTAGATGTTAAGTTTAACAAAAAAAAAAAATCGTAGATGTTGCAATATGAAAATGAATTTAGGAAAATTGAAACTACAACAAATATTTTATATATATATTATTTTTTTCGATTCTTTGAAGAAATAAATATAAATTATTTTTGAAATAATTTATTATCTGCCAGTTCAAGTGCAAAGTTGTATTATACTTTATGTTTGCATTTGTTTTATTGCCTACAAAGATGTATTGTACTCTGTGTATGTGCAAATTTCTCATATGGTATTGTTTGTAACATGAATGGATTAAGTTTGTTTCCTTTGGTTGTTGGTTGTTGCAGTATTGTAGGCTCATTGATGATTGTTGGAGGCCTCTATGTATTTCTATGGTCAAAATACAAGGAAGAATCTGCCAACTTAGAGGATCCAGACTGTGAAATCTCCTCTCCCCTGCTTTTAAATGGAAACCCATGACTAGAAACTGATGTCACAAGTTACAGGAAATAACCCAATCAAGTAATTGGGCTTGTTTGTTTAGCAAAAGTAGTAGTAAAGTTGAAGTAAAAGTAAGCATATGATATGATGACATCTTTTACTTCACCCTGTTTGGATGATCAAAGTAGAGAGGAGAAAAGTTATGCCGTGAAGTTTTTTACTTGATGCTTAGACGAAAAAGTAGAGTGGAGAAGTTATGTTGTGACACAACTCGCTCTTTTACTCCTTCATAAGCCTCCTTTTTTTTACTACAAAAAAGTGTGATAAATTGTATTATAGTTAACTTTACGAGAAAAATTGTTTTTTTTATACTCTAATAAATCTTTTTTATTTCATAGTTTGGCATCCACTTTATCTTTATTCCTCGATGCATGTAACCAATATGCAGATATTGTCATAATTTTAAAGGGCCAATGAAGTGGTATTTGCATTCAACGTTTGTGATATATATAAAGTTCTCCTATTAAGGACCGGATGGTGTCCTCTTCAATCAATCTGTTTTTCCTACAATTGGCATGTGATGTTGAAATATCCCTTGCACTGTTACATTCCAAGTGTGTGGTTTAACTCAGTTGCCTGGCACTCAATTTACCTATAAATTGACTGTGACAAAGAACAAAATAACTATATCACTTGAGAGCTACATCAGGCAATCCAAATGAGTGAACCTTGGTTTTACCTGTGATTGATTATGTCAAAGAACAAAATAACTATCGCTTAGAGGTAAATCAGGTTGTAAAAATAGGTGACCCTATTTTTACCAAGATTTCAAACAGTCTCTAAGGGTGTTTGTGGGCTGGGCCTGCCTGCTTTGGGCTAAGCTTGGACCTTTGGTTTGAGTACTCAGGTCAAGCCTAGATCTGAAATTGGGACCTATTTAGTATTTAGTCTGGGTTGGGATTAACTGAAAGAAATCCTAAAGATCAGCCAAACCAGGCCAAATCAGATTGGTCCCAAACTTAGTGCTTATATGAAGCTCAGCCCGGCCCAGCCTGATCGATTAAAATGGCGGGCCTTACATGTTTGAGGCATTCAAGTCTCAGCTTAGACACTTGTGGTCCATGTTGGGCTTGAGCCAAATGTGGGCCCATGTTTCTAAATCCGGATTAAGCCTAATCATGCCTCAGCCAGGTCCAACCCTATCTATGAACACCCTTCTATGTGAGGATCTATTAAACCCTTTATTTTGAAGATGGGATGGAGGTCCACATGCGTTATTTTGTGAAGATGGGGCCTTTCTTCATGATATGTTAAATGTTCTAACAATGCTTCTACCAAAACAGAAATTTTTCTAACAATGGTTAGAGAGATCTATGAAGGTATAAGTGGGACTTTCTTGCATGATTCAAACTGCTAAAAATGACTGTCATCACCTTAAGTTCAACTTTTCTCCGACAAGAACTGCCCCCATTTCAGATGATTAACAGGTAACACAAATAACAAGAAGGGGTTGCTCAGTACTTGATTGGCAGCCTGGGTAATCCCACATGTCACTTGACTGCCCAAATTTGATACTTGGTGCCTACTCTTTCCACTTGTATAGACTATCCTTCCCACTTTGTGGATTTCTCCTCTTTCAATTTATGCAGGTTCTCCTTCTCACACTATGGGTTTCGTCTTTCCACTTGTGCGGGCTTTCGTGGGTCCCAATTAGGCCTGTCAATTTAGCCTGTTGAAATGGGTACCGGCCCAACCCGTCCCAAGCCCAAAAATATAGGGTTTTTTAAAAAAACTGAGCCCAATGGGCCGGGCTTGGACAATTATTTGAAAGCCCACCCAATATGGGACTGGGAATGGGCAGATATGCCCAGCCCGTCTAGGCCCGGCCGCAAGATTATTTTACTAATTTTAATATATTTTTCCAAAATTTGCCCCTAAAAATTTGGCTAATTAAGAGGGTTATTTTTGTAACCTTTCTCTCGTAAAGACCTTCTACTAGATCTAGTATTTATTCATGTAGTAGCTGCTCTGTTGTTAAGTTATAAATGCCTTTCGTTTTCTTCCTCACATCTCATTTCTTTGTTTTCCTGCAAGAAATTACAATATTTTATCAATCATAAAGATAATAACATCTTTAAAAATCGTGATTTGCTTTTATTAATTAGCAGTAAAGCTCCTGTCATGCACGGGCTTGGATTCAGAGAGAAGTATACTGAAAAATGAGTTATAAATCAAATATTAGTTTTTCTTTCTTACTTCATGTGTCCTCCGTTTTATCACAAAAGTAAGCAAAAAGAAAGTTGAGCATTTCAATGAAATTAGAGTAAGTTTTAATTCTGATTTGAAGAGTAGGAGGAGGGTCACACATCACAAGTGATTATAGTATCTGCATATAGATTTTAGGCCATGGTTTTGCAATTTAGACCCCTGTATTGGACAGGACCCTTAAGGGTCTATTGAGTTCCTCTAGACATTACTTGACCAACATATGATACTCATTTCTATTGATTTTTTTTATTTTCTATTGTTATGGGCAAATAAAAAAACATAAAAATGAACTCCGCCATGTTGCTTGTTGCAATGCATTGTCGGTCCCAAGATCGTACTAAAGCTCAGGCCTGGCCTGAGCCCAGCTCGATACCGCACCGGATGGGATATGAAATAGGCCCACTCAATATAGGGCCGGGTTTGGATAACCCCCTGCAGGCCTGTCCAATATTCAAGACAGGATTGGACAACCGATGGACCCAGCCTGGCCCATTGACAGGCCTACTCCCAACCGCAATCTAATAATAAAAAAAAAAAAAGGGTGAAACACATTAAAGAAGGCTGGTGTGGTAGTTACGTACAGACTTCTTACAGGGATGGTGGCAAAATAATTTTATGGCCACGCCAGTGTTTCCATTGAAAACTTGTACTCATTCAAGTGGTCAAAGCTTGTCATCTAATGTCTTTCTTTATTGCTCTTTAAAGCACCATTCATGAATAATTAGGAGTTAAAACGCTTCTTAACTACTCAAGTTAGAAAATTAACCTCACTTTTATTCTTCTTAACTACTCAAGTTTGAAAATTAACCTCACTTCTATTCTTCCTACGGCAACCTTTGCTACAACAAGGCATCCATGAGACTCGATTGCTACAACAAGCTGCATTTGTTGGACAGTAGATGGGGAAAAAAAAAGAAGAGAACAGTACTACTCTATCTGCTCCTTTACTTTTTCCTTGAGTCACTTTCAAGTCCGAACGGTTGAATGCGCATATGGCTCATGGCAAAAGTTTTCAAAAGTTCTTAAAAAGTATAGGAATGGAAACACTTATAAAGCCTTTTCAAAAGATGAACTTTAACAATGTGGGATGACTTGTTTTCAATAACCTACGCTACTCATAAAGCAAAAGGACAAAAGGATAAAAAGACAAAACACCTTTTACAAAAAAACACCTTTAGAATTTTTTTGAAACAACAAAAAAACACAACACTCCGGCACTAAAAGATATTATTCAAAATCTCAACTTAAATATTTGGGATCCATTAAATTAATATCTTGTGCGTATCTACCATATGAGCAACCCACTTATCCCTCATCCTTTGTCTCCATTACATGGGACCCATCATGTCCCAGAGTGGCGGATCCAGGACTTTTATATGGGTTGGGTGGACAATGGTCTACTGAAAAGGTCAAAACCAACCGATTAACAATAATCTGCACTTATTACATGGTTTAAACACGTGATTTTCTTTTTTTGCAAATTAAGTATGAATAACCCATATCATAGGGTGGCACGATGACTTTACTAGAATGGGACATACACCGTCATTTTGGATCATACCTAGGGCCGCCCGGGTTTGAATCTCTATGTAGTCAAAAGTAGGAAATAGAATGGGGGCATGGGCAATAGGCCATTTTGGAATTGTATCATGTAGGTCCGCCCCATATGTCCACCCTTTTAAAGAACCTACTCCTCACATATTAACAAAAGGGTCTCAATGGTAGATAAATTATTAGGTAAATCTAACAGATACCATGTGGGTCCACTATCATTTAAGAAAGCCACTATCATCACACTCTTGATCCCTCGATAATTATATTATTTAGGTGGGTCCACCTTAAGATCTGATTTGATTTTCTAGCAAAGAATATTTTGGTAATTCAGTAGTCATTTTCTCATTCAAATAGATTGAAACAAGCATTTAATCAAATTTACTTCAAAAATCCAAATTTACATGAACATTTAACAAAATATAGAAACAGTTTAAGCTAGAACAATTATAATATATTACAGCCAAGGCTTTTGAATTTAGTTTTGACTGACAGCTCTAATTTTGACCGACAGTTATGCTTTTTTCTCAAATGTTACACATTCTCTCACCACTACTCATGCAACTACCCACTCATTTTTTTTTCATCAAACCACTTATGTTTCAGTTGTTCCTTTACGTAACTATCCACTTTTTGTTTCAATTTCTCTATTTTTATTTTACGCAACCCTATGGAAAGAGATGACTTTTTTTAATATATAATTATTTATTTAGCAATGCAAGGAGATACCTAGGTGAGCACGGGTTATTGGGCTAGTTATAATATATTAAAGCCAAGCATTTTCTGTCTAATTTGGACCGTTAGTTACAATTTTGACTATAAGTTTTTCTTCTCTCCTCCATTATCTCTTCTAACTCTCCACTTCTTATCCCATGCAACACCTATTTTATCTCATATAACTACCCATGTCTATTCCCCGCTTTTCCTCTTTTGTTTTTAGTAAAACGCTTTTCTATCCACATTTCCTATTCCATTTCTACATATTCTTCCATTTTTTCCTACCTCACTTCTCATATTCTCTTTCTACTCTACCTACTCTCAATTGTGAAAAAAGGTATTGTCATATATTTTCTTCTTTTATTTTCTTTCTAAAATTTACTATTGTGCATTGTATTTGGTTCGCCATTCAATTCAATGCTTGTTTTCTAATTATATAAAAAAAATCTAATTTGCATTGTATGGACATACTCATGCTCAGCACGGGTTATTGCACGAGTCATGAATTAATTTATAGGAACTTACTTGCATATTGTTGAATCACTGTACATGGATTTCTTTTTAATTAATTATGCTATAATATGAGGGGGTTTTTTTCAGTTTACTAATGGGTTTATTATTCAATCAAATCATGCATTTTTATGAATTATACTTAATTTGAATTTTAGCTTTAATTTGCTATTAAATTTTCATGATACTTAACCCATACATTGCACAGGCTTTAACCTAATTCCCCTTATAAATCTAATTATATATAACTCTATTTACATGTAATTGCCCAATCGGGTATAGCAAAAAACAAAACAACAGTGACTTTTTAACTCAAGTTACCAATCCCAATTATTAAGAAATTAGGCTAGTAAGCTAGTTGAATCTGATCAATACGAAATGATACTTTTCGGTATGAAAAATCCCAAACTGTGGAGTTGTGAAGGTTAATTGGGATGCAACTGTTGATAAAGTAAAAAATACGATGGGGGTTGGTCTAATTGCCAGAGATTATAAGGGAAAGGTATTGACTTGCAAGTGCTCTTCAGACCGTACATTTTCGATCCTACAGTTGCAGAAGCAGTCGCTGCATGGATGGCTGTGGATTTTTGTACAACAAGGGAGCTCTAACATGTTGAACTCGAAGGTGACTCTTTGGTAGTTGTATACAAGCTTTGAAGAACAAGGATAGCAACTAGAGCCAGTATGGGCAATTGATTGAGGATGCTAAAATCATTTTGAACTATATGCAATCATGGTAAGTAGGATATGTTAAGCGTGACGCAAATAGGGTGGCACATAGGCTAGCAAAGGAGGCTGTTCATCAACTTATGGAAAAAATATGGATGGATTGTTTTCCATATTTTATTCGAGATCATGTACTTGCCGAAGCTGTTGATGTTGCTTGACATTAATGAAATCACTTAGTTTTAGCCTAAAAAAAACCGAAATGACTTCCACTGGTCCGGTTAAATCACAATTTGTAAGAGAGAGTCAAACTAGCAAAAACAACAAAAATTGCTAAGAATATGTAGTTAGACTGGCAGGATCCATCAATAATTACTTTTAATAGGGGTGCACAAAAAATCCGTCGATCTGTAAATTCGATCAGAAGGTAGACGGATTGGTGACGGATTGAGAATTTTGTAATTTATAACGGATCGGTGGCGGATTCCACCCTCAATCCGCAGATTCAATCCGATCCGATTCGTTAACATTAAATATAAATAAAAAATATATAAGGGGTCTAAATATAAATTAAGATGTCTAAATATAAAATAAGAAAAAAAAAATTATGAGTCAAAATGTAATTTTTTACAACATGTTTAATATTTTTCTTTTAACATTAGATTGAACAAATTAATCCGATCCGATCCGATCCAGTCCTCCACAGATCGGATCGGGTCGAATTTTAACGGCCACGGATTGGTAACGGATTCCATACTGGGTCTAATTATTGATCGGGTTGGAAATGTCATCCAAACCCTACCCAAAAGTTATAAGAGTCAATTTGGGCCCTTTTTTCCTTGGCAGAAATAGCTTGCAATTTGGATCCCCCAACAAGTTAGAGACATGCCAATCTTCCTTGTGTATCACTGACTGCATGATTAGGAGTCTCTCCAAGAGGTCTAGGGTTCAAGGATTGGTACCATCCTCTTCATCTTAAAACAAGATAGAGCCACATTGGGATGGCAAGTCATAATGCAATGAATTAGATTTTGGTCTGGCCGGTGAGCCAAATAGCAAGAATGAACTCATTCTAGACCCAACCCATTTATTAATTGGTTTAAAGATGTCAATCCAAACTCAATCTACAATCTGAAAGGGTCAACCTGAACCATGAAGTGCTTGAATTGGGGTTCGGGTTCGGGTTGGATCAGGTATTCAAACCCTAATCCCTGTACAAAGTCATAGAATCTCTCCTATATAAAGTACTGAGAGTCTGATACACAAGCAGCCAAGGCCTAAGCCATTTGGTGTGAACCCTCTCCAGTCTATTCATCCATGCTTTCATGGTTTTCTCCTTCAAGTGTAAGGAAGATCTCATGACTCCCTCCAATGAGTCCAGTCCTCCACATCTTGAATGGCACAGGGGCGCAGACACTTTTTGGGTATTAACTGTTTGGATCAACCACTTGCATAAGCATATCTGACGCACCAACAACAATGACAAACAAAATAATGCTACACCCATTAATTTCCTAGGTAAGAAAACAAGAAGATCTGCAACCCATTTAGTTAGTGGGATTCAACAGGATGAATTATTTGGATGATGACTCACAAGAGGGCAATTATTTTGTACGGGAGTATGACTTTAATCCATTAGCAACCCCATACATATAAGAGTATACAGTGGCTACAAATTGCAGAAGGATCCAAACATTAGAAATGGTGGCCTTCTGTAGATGGGGCATAGCCCAAAAGTCCAATCACCCACTGACAGGAATTTCCAATGGAATTTCTCCAATTTGGAGTTTTTTTTCTTTTACTCATTTACCATCCATTTTTATAGCCATGATGATCATGGTTTAAAATAACAATAGTAAGATAACAATTTCATCAATCGCCAACACTCTTATGGTTGAGTGGTGTTGGCACTTTGATATCACACGCGTGTCCAAGGATCTATCCCTGAGCCTTTATGTTGGTAGTATCACCCATTGCCAATTGGCCAACCTAGCAAAAAGAGTAAACATCTTCATCAATTCCGTGCTTTTTTCCTTATTGTTTCTTTTATTTTATATTTACCAGGAAAGACTTAAGCAAGTGTGTTTTTACCCAAAATGTCATTTTGACATCCCTAAGCAATTGAGCTACGCATGGGACCACGGGACTAGAAATACAGGGGCGACTACCCCAGTTCGCGCCCCAAATCCCTCCAACGGAAACCTAATAAAAAGGGGAACTCTAAGCTTCAAATATACTTAATCAAGATCAAATAAAAAAAATGGATATTTGAGATTTTTTTCACATCAATGTTTCTTTTTTTTCTCACATAACTCTGTTATATCCAAGTCCCTTACCATCAACACTATAACTAGAGATTGATCATAATTGTTTAGGAAATGGAGATGCCTTACCGTTGAGCTATCAGTGGATTGATGTATAAATACAAAGGTCAATAAAGTAAGCTTTATGTTAAGGTACGAAGCTTCTATAAAGTATCTTAGAGAGAGAGAGAGAGTGAGTCAGTTTTGGTCTTGGCCAATTCAGATTAGGAAACATCATTTTTAAACCATGCTGATGAGTGCACCCATGGCTTGAGCCTTGAAGGAAAAATAGAATACTAACATTTAAACCATGTTCTGCATTAAATGTAAGGATCTTTGTGAGGCCCTGGAAATACTTGCCAGGGAGCTTTGTTCCCGTACAAGAGTCCTGTACAGCAGCTATGCATAATTTTAGATCCCTGCCTTTAGTTTAGGGACCCATCTTTGTATTGAACTCCTACATCTGAAAAGGATAAAACGTGACATGCCAATTTATAGTGTGGAAGTAAATGGCTACATGGGCATGAAACCATGTCATTCTAATTACATTCATTCACCTTAACTTTTTGACAATATTGGTCTCAACCACCTACACATCAATCCACTATAGATGCAGTATGGCCCTAAAAAAATGAATACCGCTGGCAAGGGCAACTTATAACCATTTAGTCAGGGTTATATATTGTCATGGTCATCATCACCATCACCATCTAAATTTTGTTCGACCTACTTTGATCGGCTTTGTGAATTCTTGTGGCACAGTATGGAAGGTACTCCCTAATGCGACTTTTAAGATCGTGGGTTCTAATTATATTACTAATCAAAAAGGGCAAAAAAACTAAAGGCTTCTGAAAAATCTAACCCTACAACAAAGAATTAAAGAAGAAAATGATAGGGCATTCTATTTCCTTTTTCTTTTCTTTTCTTTTTTTCATAGAAAACATTGCAGTGTCATATTTATACAATAGGAAGTCCTAGCATATAGTAAGAAAATATGTGTATACATGAGCAACAAAAGTTTCAATAAGAAAAAAAAAAAGAGTTACCTTTAACTTTTGCAACATGACTATAAAAAATTACCATTATCAATGTCATTTTAATAGTTTAATAATCTCAAAAACAACATAAAAGGATCCAATTTACCAACAAAATGAACCCATTTGGTAGATTTTTTTCAAAACTACGGTTTTGCTATAGGAAATCATGTGGCCAGCATGCCACAGGTCTCACGTCAGATCAAGCAAGGCTGATGCCAACAGAGAATACAATCTCACTTAATGGACGACTTGATCTGGTCCTACTAACAAGACTCTCAATAGGATTAGTGGATGTGAGTTTCTTGGCGAAAAAATCTCCTATAAGTGTGACTGGACTTCTCTATATAAGATAGGGGAACCCTAGGGTTGGTATTATTCCATCTCATAGGAGAAACAAGAGGCGAAGAGATCCACGGAACTTCCCAATCTCTGAAACACATATAGATCTTCGGCCGCGTGTCGGAGTTTCTACATCCGAATCCTTCACTTGCAGTGTAAATTGCCTCCTTCCATGACATATTTGCCACCTCCAAGATGGTCAAGTGCACATAGATGGGGGAAAATATTGACACACCTCGGCTGGCCCTAACTTGGCTCATTTGACAGTGAGACCATGCTCATTTACTACTGACACCCCCACATGAGATTGTTGGTGGTTTTGCAGGAGGATGAAAAACTAGTCATCATATCCTAAAATCTCTTTGAAAATCTGGCATAGCAGAAAACATTAAGGAGGGAGGCCCAATGACAATTGAGAAGTGTTAAAAGTCAATGAGCGCACTAATGACTTCACAAAAGTCTTGTTTTGTTGGTGTAAGATGTTAGCTATATCATCACCATTAAGATTGTGATGGGCTTGTAATCTTTGAAAATTAAGCTTTTTCCGCTCTAGAGATTTGCACACGACACGGTATTTCCAATTCCTGCCTTTCACTTAAAGAGGTTTTGTTGTTTATATAATAGATATTGAAAAATCATGCGTTACACAACTACATGAGTCGCGTAGATAAAAAATAAATTTTTTTGCTATGAGCTAATTATTGGATTTGGTGCAAATTTATCTTTAATCACAATGGCATGCACCATTGGAATGATAATATGAAAGTCCATTATGGTTATGTTCTTTGCATGATCATTCAAATGGTCTAATAACAATCCTCTTAAAGCTAGTAAAATTTGTGTCAGTTCTTCTATTTAAGGTGTGATATGAACAGAATTAGTCAAACATAGCAAAGCTCGACACCAATTAGATCTGACAGCTCACTGCAAGTGATTGATAACATATCTCTTTCTCTAGAGAAAGTAACAACAAAACTGTCCAGGTGTGAAAAGCAGATGTTTAAACAGCATGATGCAACATGCCATGGACCCTTCAACATGAAAAATAAAAAAGTTATACACTTTATACCACATAAATTTTCTTGAGGCACTATTGGTGGGCCACACCATCAGTAGGCCAGTGTACAATGCACTTAATAGCATCTATTATGAGTTGGTATGGTCTGGAAGGAATTATCAGTCAGGCACAGCCGCACAAAAGTATCTGATGCAGCAATATGGTTGTGGCCTTATCTAGTGGTAGACTCACACTTGAGTTCGATATTTGGGAAGCTATGGCCTAAAAAAGGAATCCTTTTAACTTTTATAAAAAAAAAAAAAAAAAGATTCTTACATTTTTCTCACAGCCTAAAAAAGACATTATATTTTCACAAAAAGACTATTTGATTTTGACCTCCCCCTTTTACAAATGCTCTCCTTTGAGCTTTCATGCAGGGGTAGGAATTAATCCCATTTCGTGCTATTTTGGACATTATTCGCCATTTAATTATCATAAGAAGTTTATTTAATTTACAACTTAAAATTTAGGGTTATAATCATTTGATTAGCTTGATATTACATATTTTCTTAATCTACATCCAAGCCTTTCCATCGCAAATCCTCCTTTGATCATCTTGCATCCATGTAAGCCCCACCTAATTTGTGTTGAGTTATTGATAGTTTCTAAGCTTGGACAGTGGATATTTTGGTCACTTTGTCATCAATTGAAAACACAGTGAAACTTAAAAAGGAGGTCTATAAACAACATGGGCTCTGGTGGTTGTCAACCATGCCCATAATTATACTGGGATGCGGTTATAATAAATCAAGTTAAGGTCCAGCCAATGATTATAATTTAAATACATTTTATTTTATAAAAAAACTATGCTTTGAATTATATATATAATTTTATAAAGTGGGATGTATTACTCCACGCCTCAAGAAGTGGAAAGGTCTTGTGTTCAACGCCTGCCTCCGTTAGCCATCTCCAATAGCTTTACCCGAAACATGTGGATAGGAGGGTTTGCATGTGCCCCTAGGGATTAGATCTCAACTGTCTATAATTAAGTGTCCCTCGAGCTCAAGGCCAACAGCTATTGGGCTGGGCTGTGAGGGAGATACCTTAGGTTATAATAAATAAATAAACTGAAATGTATTGTCATAGTATTTGGGTCCAATAGGTCTCGAGTGTTAGATGTGAAAAACAATAGATCAAATCTAAATATGAACCCAGAGGCATAACATTATTTGAGTCATATCAAGCTGGAAGGTTTTGGATCTAATTTTGACTGACAATTAACGCTCTTTATTTAAATATTTCATATTCTCTCCATATAACTACTCACTCATATTCTTATCTCATCAAATCACCCACTACCTTCCACTTTAACTCCACTTCTTCCTTTTCTAAGTCTCTTACTCAACCCCCATCTCTTCTACTCCATTTTTGTCCAATTTTTTTTCTTTTTATTTTCATTCATGCAACTTACTTAATGGATGGAGAGAGGTACCCTACGTGACCTTTTTAATGTAAGAGTATTAAATTTATAATACGACCATGTTAAGCACGGGTGCTTGTGCTAGTATCATTTATTTGGATCCAATAGGTCTCGAGAGTTTGATGTGAAAAACAATAGATCAAATCTAAGTATGAACTAAGAGGCATGACATTATTTGAGCCATATCAATCCATATCATTCTTTTAATTTGCATTTAGTGTGACAAGAGTGACATTTTGTAATAATATCATAATAAATATAAAAGTTTTCATCAAAATGAATCCCATTGTTGAGAAAAAAGTCTACAGACTCTTTGTTTGTACGATAATTTAATAAATCAGAATTATGGTCAAATAGGCTCTAACAGAGAATTATTAAAGAGGTGAGAGTGAAAGATATAAGGTACGTAGATATGCAGATGGGGTCTTGGCTTTCCTAGGATTGGAATTAATGGTGTGATGGTTAGGAGTTCATTCTTGATCTTCTCTTGATTCATTTTCTATTAATGGAGAGATTATTTGATGGTCATTTTGGATATTAAACTTTATTTTTATGTTTTTTTACCTATAAAAATACAAGCTTTAGAGTTCTTAGGAATTCAATTACATGAAACAAATGGCCTCAAAAGGATAATGAAATGTGATAAAAAAAAAAAAGAACTTGTGAGGATAAATATGAAAAAATAATGAGCTTTTGGTTCCTAGAGTTTTAAGGTATGTTAGTGTACTGTTAAGGTTTCTGAGAACCAAAAAATAACCCTATGAATTTCTGCAATGCGATTTTTTCTTAGTTTAGTGTAGTGCTTTTCCACATGGAAATTAAGAGAAACTTTGAACTAATTTTTCTTAAGTATGTGAGAATCCTTTGCTTAGAGGACAGAATCACTTTTTCCGCGGAGCATAAAAATTGCAATGGTATACAAACACACTTAAGGTCTTTTTACTATATTTTTAGTTTTATAATATTAACTCAACAAAATCTTTGTAATACCATTCCAATAAAAAAAAATTCTTAAATACATGCTTATAGACTGGTGAACTTTGGAACCCTTAAATTGATTGTTAGGATCATCATATTAGCTTACTTTTTCTCTTTTGTTTTCTTTACACGGCCTAAGCATCATAGTTGAGTACTGGTGTTGGCACCTAGTATCAGACACATGCCGAGGATTTCATTCATTGGCCTTCGAGTTTAATATATCACTCCTTATCAATAGTCCAACTTAGCAAACAAAACTGACATTTCTAAAGCTAAAATCTTTAATTAGCCCAATGATTTCTCCAGCGGATAATATCACAACAGCAAAATTTGTTGAAGTATTGTCCAGTTTGTTTTCAAGTTGAACCTAAGCAATTTTACTACCTACAAAATACCCCTTGATCCAGTTGGCAAGCCTCACAACCAAGTCTTGAGTTATAGCTGGGAGTTCATGATCCTAGTCTGATCTTTAAACCTATTCTTGAGCCCATGTTTGTGCCAACCCATTAATAGTTCATCTATGCTCTTGGATATGGATCCATGGAGTAGGGTCTGAATATTTTATACTACAGAACACATTTACAAATAAGAACATACATGGTATTAGTGTCCAATGGGACTGAAACTCAGCTCCAAGTCTGGCTCATTAAGTTTTTTGAACCTATTGGGCATTAGGGGTGGCCAACCCACCTAGGGTTGCAAACAGGTATTCGATTCTCCGATTACTTGGAAGTTCCGACCCGTAAAAAACCGGGTCTAGAACTTATTTTAGGTTTCTATTTATAAACTGGTTCAGGTCCGGAACCTAATTTAGGTTCCGATTGATAAACGGGTCTAGGTCTATATAGGTTCCGACCTGTGGACCCGAGACCCGGCATATGAGCCTTTGATATTATAAATTGTACCTCAAAATCAACTTTCTAAGATATTTTTATATATAATATTGAAGGTAGTAGACTTGATGCACTGTTATAATTTGAATGATATGCTTATTTTTAAGAAAAGCGAAGAATAAAGAGAAATTAGAATTGATTTTGGAACAAAATTCTAGTCCTTTAAGTGGACATAGTTCCAAAACCGGATCCGGGATTTCCCATCTTAATTGGTTCTGGAACCAACAAAACAAGTTCTTAGTCAAAACCGGATTCGGAACTGTTATTTAGAAACAGGTCTTGGTCTAGGTCTACTATGGTTCCAATTCGCAACCCTAAACCCACCCAACCAGACCAGACAATTTTTCGGCAGGACTGAGGCCCATTGAAACCTTTATTTCAACTTATAATCTTTAATGTACAATATGCCAAATATAAACTGTTCTGTTTTAGTTTTTATTTTTATTTTTTTTTCTGGTGAGGTGGATGGCTTTGTCAAAGGTTGTCAATGGGTACCCAAAATTGGAAGAACATACAAAACTAATCCAAAAGTGAGCGAATGTGCAAACTACTTTTGAATTTGATAAAATAATTGAATAGGTCTCTCAGCAAAAAGAAAGAAAAAGGGTCTAAGATGGTAATCTCAAATGCTGGCATGTGTTGAACTAAGGACTTGTATTTTGACCAAGCTAATCGATTTCCTTTTGATGTTAGCTTCAGATCTATACATAGATATGTTCTTACCTTAGAATTGCTATTTTGAAGTTTGAATTACAAACACCAAAGACCCAAACCATGCCCTGATATCCATGTTTTTACCGATATCTAATAGGATCACAACTAGGGCTATCAAGTATCAAATGCAGTTTGCTGGGGCCAGATTTAGGCCATGCCTAAGCTATCGCGGACCAGCTATTGCGGACCAGCCCTTACCCTATCTTCAAGGGTTAGGCAATTTGACAACTCATATATTCAAATGTGTATGAGAATTCATAGTCAAATGAGTTTTTTTCGTTTGCATAGAATTGTAATACATTATCGTCAAATGTGTTTATTTGTTTGCATGAAAGTATAGGCCTGTCTGTTTACATGGGATTAGATTGATATATATGTTCGCTTAGAATTGGAGTTCACATGGATTAATTGATTTCAAATGGAGCTGTTCATTTGTAAGGAATTGAAATATATATGAAGTAATTGATTTAGACAGATACTGGATATAGAAATACTGGATATAGAAAGTAATTGATTCCAATGAAACTTTTTTTTTTTGGCATAGAATTGAAAAACATAGAATCTCATTGTTAATTGGAATTATGATGATGGTATTTATAGAAAGTCAGCTACCCAACTTGAATCAAAACTTGACCCGAATTCCATCTATACACTTTAAAAAGGAAGGCCCAAACCTAGTATAACCCTAATCCCCTACTTCCAAGTTTAATCAGGTCAGGTTCTGGTTTGGGCCTACCCAAATTACACTTCTAATACGTACCCAAAATACAATACGGAAACCCTTGCAAAAATATCCTGAAAAAACAGATGCTCCCTGAGACCACCAAAAACACCTTCTTCTATCCCCTTTTTAGAGAAAACTACAAAAATAAAATAAAAAATAAAAAAAACCCTAGATGGCCACTAACCATAAGAGGTACTCATAGTTTTAATACAACAGAACCGGTATTCCCACCAGAATATTCATTGTTTTTTTTTTTTTTGCCCTTTTGCAATAAGCGACGACATCGTCGCTAATTTGTCAAATCTGCATTTTCTCCGACGTTTTATCATCTGTGATTGCTGGTTTTTTTGTACCAAAATGAACCGGAACAGAACTCTCATCCAACATTGAATATTCCTTATGGAGGTTGTTATCTCCATTAATAAGATAGGCATAGCAAAGTTTGACATTCTTTCATACGTTTTCTACCATAGAGCTTGAGTTTCATGTTTACTTTTCGAGAAAAATTCATTAAGATTTTGATATATAATTTATTCATCTGATTATCTTTGTTGTATAATTGTTTTTTGGTGGCTAAATCATCAAGGTAATGACCTTTTGAAGAAGGAGAAAAGGAAACCACTCGAGAAAGGGGGAAAACGTTGGGATGAAAAAAGAAAAAAAATGGGGAAAATGGGGTTCTATTGCGATTTATATGAGTTTAAATGTGACGACGTTGTCACACGTTTAAATTTTTAATAAAAAAATGGAAGTGGTTGTGCCAGACTAGTGGCATGTTTTTTTGTCATGGCTAGGGATGAAAGTGGGCCGGGTTTTGACAGGCCCTAGGCTCGGCCCTAGTATTTTTCAGTTGGCCCGAGCTCGGCCCAAGCTTAAGAGGGTCTAAAAAACTCTGGCTCGGGCTCGACTCTTATTAAGTTATGAGGCCCTAAGGCCGGCTCTTTCAGCCTGGCTCGATTGAGGCCCTAGGCTAGGCTCATGAGCTCGGCCCGTTTTATAATGATATAGCACTAACAGAAATAAAATATTTTCAAGAAAAAAAAATCCTGTAGGATTTATGGATTATGTTATATTATGTATGTATTATATACTGTATAGTGTATATATATATATATATATATATATATATAAGGGGAATGTTCATATGCATCCATCCCTCACCATAGGGTGAGGGATGCTTCCATAAATGAGGGGTTTTCAAGTACACCCTATGTACTTGACATCCCCTTTTTGTACTTGAACCTCCTCATTTATGGAAGCATCCCTTACCCTATGGTGAGGGATGGATGCATATGAACATTCCCCTATATATAATATGTATTAATATATATAGGTCCTAAGGCTTACGAGCTCACAAACGGGCCTCCTACTACGCCCTAACTCGATTCTTTTGTCTTTTGAGTCAAGCTCGGACAGAGCCTATAACGGGCCGTCCGCATACGCCAGACCCACTTTCACCTAGTTGCCATCTTGGGTTTTTTTTATCCTCTTCGCCCTTTTAGAAAGATTTCTAATCGGTGAGGGGACACCATTTCAAATACCTCTCTCTTCTATAAAATGCAAAGATTCCTGTCTAGTCTCGGATTTGAAGACGACCACCACCAAACCTTCTTCCGCTTTCGCATTAAAAATTCACCCTTTGGCTTTCCGTCCTCTCTCTCCGTTCCAATCTAGTTGAATTTATTGATTTCTTCCTTCTCCGATCGCTTATCCCTCTTCTCCATTGAATTCTACGCATTCTCCTCTCTCTTTCGACCCCAGTTTCTCTAGATTTGGCCTTCATTTGGGTGCCCTAATCCGACCATCTTCATCGAGCAATTTCTAGGGTTTTTTCCCCCTTTTGCGGGTGGGTAATGGATTCTGAGGACGACATGCACGATGCCAATGACGTGGAGTCTCTCGAAGATTTCTACAGCGGCGACACGGCTGCCAGCGACGACGATGAGAGGGATTTTGATTTTGCAAAATCCGATGATTCCGATGACGAAACCTTCCACCCACAGCGGGTGAATCTCAGTTGCCCCTTTTCTTTAGATAAAAGTCAAATCTTTTCGTTTTTTTTTTGGGTGGGTTGTTTGATTGAAAGTATTGTTGGGGATTTGCTGAATTTGATATTCGAATGGAGGAGATTGTTGGGTTTGATGAGGTTTCGGATAATGGGGTGAAAAAGTTTTGGGGTTTTGGGTTGGTACAGATTTCATAATTTGGAGATTGGGGGTTTTGGTGTTGTGTTTTTGTATTCTTTACCATCTTTATTTTATGTTTGTTGTTGCTGTTGTGGTTGGAGCAGAATTACACTATTTTGAGTGAAGATGATATACGGCTACTCCAGGAGGAGGATATAACAAAAATATCAACTGTGCTTTCTATATCAAGAATTCAAGCAAGCATCCTGCTTCGTCATTATAATTGGTAATGACAATCGTCCTTAGCAAAAGTATCGCCAATAAGAATTGCGAAGGATTCTATATGTATATTTTTAAAATTAGAATGCATATATTTGTATATTTTTGATGTAGCTCATGTAATTTGCTTTTCTGGGTGACTCCTCCCTAGCAAGGAGATCATCTATTTTCAGTTAGGTATCTGATTTTTGTTTTGAGATGGTGACCGCCAACCATTTCTGTTTCCTTGGTATTGTTTTGTGATCTTTGATACAGTGAAATGATTCTATGTTTTCAAGCAATGAAAGTTGTTGCTGGATGCCCACAGTGGGCTCCTTTTAATGGTTGTTCAGTGGTGCAGCCCCGGATTCGGGATAGAGTGGATCAACGCCTGAAATGGGGGGTTGATCGAATCCAATGAGGGGTTTCCAAACAAGAAAGCATTCACAACCATGACAACCACCATAATAGGATAGAAAACTCAAGATAATTGAATTAATTGATAATAGCATTCCATTACAACTGAGCCATAATCATCCTTATATAGAGGATAGGGTAACTTGTACACCAAGACTTTTCTAAACAATAAAGGAAACTAAATCACTAAACTTTCTTAACAATTCAACTAAAATAAAACTCCTAATTTAAAAACTTCTAAATGAATAAAAAATACTTTATTAAGACTCCTGAACAACCAAAACTTCTAATTAAATAGATGTCCCGTTGGGCCTATGGAATGGGTCCAATGGGTTGGCTGACCGATGGTCTGGCGTGCATCATTCAGCCTATGACTGTTTACATGAATGGATATTTGAGGATTTACTTTATGGCATACAGCTTGAGAGTAAAAAATATATAGCTAGGTTGTTGAAGGTTGGGATGGCTTATGCCATTCAAGGAAGGAATTTGCGGTGCAAAGGTATTGATGGATGGAGTTTTTATGGGGATTCTTGAGGGTCGGAACTTGGAAGTTGTAATCTATTTTATTCTGACCATTCCAACAAAAATAAAAAAAATCTATTTTTTTCCTCACCATCAACCACAGCTACCTGATTCGCAGTTCGGTTGATTCGCATTTGAGTTCGTAGTTCGGTACCTAACCCAATTCGAAAACTCGATGGAGTAGACTTATTTAATTCGCTTTTCAATTCACTTAGTTCGTAGTTCGAGTTCGAGAGATTCGTTGCACTAATTTGGATATATGATTCAATTAGGTTGGCGACTAGACTAGACATGTTTTGCACAAGTTGTTAAATGCTGCAAAATCGATATAAGAATGGCAATTAATGGAAATCATAAATGATAATTAAATAAATTTAAATTTAGGCCAAGCACCTCTTGCATGTCTTTTGTAGGTAGCACAAACAGATATCTAACTATGAGTATTGATCTTGAGTGTCTCACTAATGCTTTTAAGTGAGAAGTGAAGGCTCACTTTTGAGAATCTGAACAACTCAAAATCAACACCCTCTTGGCTGAAATATTATTAAATTTGATTCCAGTTGTTGTTGGGCCCACTATAAAATTGAGCATGTACAATACACATTACTCCACATTGTGCTATGATTTAGATTTCACTTCAATCATGATTATATCTTCCATTAAATACATTAAGCAGAAATATGTGATTAAAAAAGTTAAAATCACGTCAAACACAATTAATCTACTGCTGGAGTTGATGGTGTCATCCCATTGCATTTCAAAAGTGGGCCATGGATGAATTTATTGCAAAGGAGAAGATTCCTTGTCAAATAAGAAGGGCAGTATTGTCATTCTTCTGCAAAAACAAGGGGTTTTTGGTATCATCGCCTCTTTTTATTCAATCCTACAAGAGAAGGGGGAGAAAGAGGGGATACTCGGAAAATTTCCATCAGATGAGAGGATATGCAGGGATTGGAGATCTTAAGCGCTCTTCTGGGTGCTAATGTACTGCAAGTATGACTGCACCAAACTAGAGATTCAGCGTATTGATGGAAAGTAATTTCATCTTCTTCAACGAAGGTACCAAACAGCATCGAATCGGGGATTGCAAGGTTTTTGAACCCCATCGAATCGAATAGTGATTTATTCTAACTGAACGATTTGGAATCCGACGCCCATGATAGCGATTTATGTAACTATGGTGTCAACAATGATGTGAAGCTGCCTAGATTTGGTGGTTGATATGATAAACTTGTAATAATAATGGTGAATTTGTTATCAAAGGGGTTTAGTATCTATTTTCGTGTGAGTGATTGAGATTGGTAGCAATTGAGCTCTAGGTTTGAATCTCTTCATCATGGATTTTATATTTATATTATAAATGTTTGTAGTGAATTTCATGATGGGAGCAGCAAGCATAAAGATTGTGTGTGGGGTGACGTATCAGTTCTCAATTGGAGTTGGACTGCACAAAGATGCACTTTGAGCCCCCTATTTATCCGATTTGGCCATGGATGATTGAATGGAAGATATCTAATATGATGCTTCTTGGTGTATCTTTTCTGCATATGATGCAGTTGCCATTCATGAGACAAGAGATCAAGTAAAAGATAACCTGGAACTTTTGAGAAAAGTTTTTGATCGAATGGGTTGAAAAATAACAAATCAAAGATAGACTTCACGACATGCAAGTTTCGTGGATATGTGAATTAGGAAGATGAATTGGTTAAAACTGAAAATAAACTAGTGCCACATTGTGATAACTTTCAATATCTATTAGCAGTTATAGAACTAAAGGGTCTGAGTATATCATAAATAGGATCGTCAAGGTTTGTAAATTGGAGACAAGCTAGTGGAGTGTTAGACGATCATTAAATACTAGTTTGATTAAGGGGTCATTACTACAAGATAGTTTGGCCTCCTTTATTTTGTATAGCTGATTGTTAGGCGATGAAGAATTGAGAAGAAGCTAAAGTCCACAAGGCTGAGATGTGCATGCTAAGTTGGATGTATGGGATAATTGGGATTACTAGAAAGGACAAAGTTATGAATTAACTTATAAGTTGCACCATAGAAGAGAAAATCAAGGAATGTCATTTAATATTGTTTTAACATATATCAGACGCATCTATGCAATGATTTGAAGGGTTGCAAGTTCAGAGAACTAGGAGAAGGGGGGAGACCCAGAGAAGGGTGGAGATAAGATCATAAGAAGACCTTTAGCGAAGTAGCAAGGAAAGATATGTCAGATTATGTGGAAAAGTAGCAATGAAAATCCAAATCCAGGTAGAGGGAACAAGGCTTCGATGGTGGTGATGATAAATCAAGTCTTTGTTTTCATTTGTTTAAAGCGGTCTTGGTCGGTGAATGTTATGGCAGATTCATTGGCTAAACAAGGAGTGTTGGGATTAATCCTTTCGTAGCTTCTATTATTTAATTTTGTGTTTTAGTTTAGGGTATAATTCTCCTATACCTTGCTTAATTATGGACAATGTCCTTTGTTATCCTTTTCTAACTTTTAATATAATTTTTCAGTTGCTGAATAAAATTGTGACGGGTTGTTTCATTGGGAAGTCTGAAAAGGCTTTTATCCATCTGTTTTTATTAAGAATGCACTTTGTTGAAATCAAGTGTTTTGAATTCAGAAAAGAGTAGGATTCAAGACCATCATCTTGGTTAGAATTTATTTATTTCAATGGATACGGTGTTATTGTGAACTTCAGGTGGTTTAGGTACATTTTCTCCTAATCTCAAGGTGCCATCCCATTCTTTGGCTGGTTGGTTGGTAGAAGACACTTGGTCCTAGAGGGTGATCAGGCTTTCACTCACGTAGCCTCCTAGAATCGGTCATAACCAACCAAAAAAAGGTGTGTTAGGTAGGAGGTCATTCTTGATAGAATGCTAATAGGCAGTAGCTAATGTGATTGCATTCTAGAATTGGGGCTTTTTTTTTTTATTTTTTTTTATAGTGGATATAGAAAAAAGATCTAAGCATGTGGATAAATTCTTGCATTTCTTTTTTTTTTTTTTTTTTTTCTTTCTTTCTTCCTGTGGTTGGTTCTTTCTTTTCATTGGTAGATGTGCGTTATGTTTCTCTTGGGTAGTGTGAATGAAGGGGATATCTTGGTCCTTATTATCAACATGGCAGAAAGATTATCAAGATAATTGGCATGGCTGTAACTTTCTTTATAAATGGTACCGCGACGCTAATTGGAGAACTTTTACTTAGTTTCATTCATGTTGGCAACTTGGCATAATTGTTGTTTCTTCTTTGGAGCAGGACATTCGCATTCTAAAGAGAATTTGAACTGTTCTTTTACTCTCGGGCCAGCAGTTTAATTTGAGAGAAAGTCCAACGTTATGGGTAAGGTAGTCAATAGTATTGTGGATCACTTGAAGTTGTGATATTGTAAGCAGAACATTGAGTGTTCTCTCAGTTTCTTATTTTGGTTTTTCTCTGGAAGCGCGGGGAATTTTCAAGACCTCTTATCACTGTGATGAAGCAATATGAGAGAGATGATGTTATGAAGCATATGAGTATCAGTTGTTGGGTAGGATGTCACCCTTATTGACCATACCTAGTCTTTGGAGGATCCCTTGATTCAATTCCTTGGTTTATCTGAAAGTTGGAAGAAAAAGGAACAGTGCAAATGAATGATTTTCTTTAGACGGGGAGATTGTGAAAAGAATTGGGATTTGTCATCATGTGGGTAATTTTGAGATATTGATCTCATCAATTGGATATGGGATTGGGATATTGAGCCGACAATGATGATAAGGAGTAAGCATTAGAGAGAGACAACACTTTCGGTTGGTGCCATGAAGCTCTCTTGGTGGTGCTTTGTTTTTGAGTTATATGTTTTGAAATATCAGTTTTACTATAGATTGGTGGGTGAGACTTGATAGAAATTGAGTGCAGAGTCCCATTTGAGTCTAATTGGTTGAATAAATATAAAGTTAGAGCTTAATTAGAGGAAATTAGTACTTCCTCAAACCTTCTTATGTAATAAGCAGTTGATGCTACCTGTGGAGAAGATTAGTGAGGTTCTCAACTCACTCCCTGTAAAGGTGCTGAGATCTAAGCTGGTTGCTTTGTAATTGAGATTGTTTGTGTCTTGTGTCCTTTTACATGCTTATTTTATTGTTCTTTCATAACATCATCTGTTAACTTTAACCTTTTTTTGTTGAGTGATGCAGTTGAGTGATATTTATAAGTTGCAATGGTCAGATGTATCAGTTTCAGTTGTTTGATTCATCTTTCTCAGCCTAAGTAAGCCCAGTTGAACTTCCAAACCCGTAAACCGATATCTTGTCAACATTTGCTATTGTGTTGCTTGTTTTGTTCTGAAAAAGATTAGTGAGTTTTGGAGAGCAGTTAATTTTTCATATTTTTGCAAAATAATGGTACTAGTTATGCAATTGTGGCAATTAAAAATCAAATCAGCCAAACATTGACAAACTAGCTTCCTTGATACCCTCTGGAGATTTAGAATGATTTCTCTGAATTCAGATGTGGATTATATACATAGAAAAATAGTCACCAATGGGGTGTTCTGCAAGCGGGATTCTCAATCCCGGTCATGCACAAAAGTGGGACCTCCTGAATTAAATGCGCTCACAGACAATCCGGTCTCATAGGAGAAAATCATCCTACATATAGATATTTTAGATTGACGAAGTAGGGCACTTACATTGATAAGAAAGGAATTGTTTGCATTTATAAAGAAAGTTGAATATTGTATTTTGCAGGAGTGTCAGCAAAGTGCATGATGCCTGGTTTGCAGATGAAGAAAGTGTTCGCAAGGCTGTGGGCTTGTTGGAGAAGCCTGTTGTCGATCCTATGCTAAATGCTGTAGAAGTAAGTATTCTTTCCATATTTACTTTCATGATTGGTAAGACTACTTAACATTGGCTGATTTTATCTTGCTATGTTGAGATGTTCAACAGTGGTACGTACGTGGAAATTTTTATATCTTTAGGCTTTGGATGGTGTTTTTTTCCCTTTTGCATTCTTTCTGTTTTCTTTGCTTATTGTTGTAAACTTGTAATTTAAGTGCTTGTAGTCGCAGGTTACTTGTGGGATTTGTTTCGAAACCTATCCTCGGTACAGGATGAGTGCTGCTTCTTGTGGCCATCCATTTTGTTGCTCTTGCTGGACAGGTTTGTTTCTGTTGTCTTTGGATATAAGTTATTCATTCCTAGAGAATATGAGTCCATGTTGTACTTTTTGGTTCAGCTTTTCATCTTGTATTATGGCTATTGTTATAATAATTAATAAGTTGAATAATTTTGGGTGCACAAATGGTAGAGCAGCAGTTTGACTTATTTATGCCACTCTCTCTCTCTCTCTCTCTCTCTCTCCATATGTGTGTTGAGTACTAAGCGTATCTATGGAAAATCTTTTATCAATAGGTATGCCTAGTACTAAATGCATCATGTAGCTGATGCTACATAGTTGGGACTAGGCTTTATTATGACAATGGTATCTATGGACTATGGATAACCTTTTGCTATTGAAGATATTTTGATCTAGTTATGTTGTAAGGTGATGATGATAATCATCAAAGCTTACCCCCTTTTTACTATTTCTGTTTAACACAAGCTGTGACCACATTGATATTGGAAGATATTAGGGGTGCTAAAATCTCACGTGATCTGCTGACCCACTCCCTATCCGACTCACATGGTTAGGGTTTGCATGTGTAACCTACTTGACCTAATAAATTCTCAACACAGCTAAATATGGGAAGAAAACTCAATCACAAACAATAGTTCTTCACACTACTTCAATCAGAGATTGTTGTTCGCCTCTTCACTTGCCGTTTCATGGATGCGGCCATTTTTGGGTCTCAAGGTATCGAAGTGCAGATGCCCTTTCAATGTCGCACTCCATGATGTTATTGAGGACAAGTTGCTTCCTCACCTCACATTCTAATTCTCAGAGCTGCTGGGAAGTCGATCCCGTCTCTAAGAGGGTTAGAACAGCACGACATGCACCTAAGAAATGGTGGGCAGCTAGGACCTTATGATCCTCAATCACTTCTTTTCCAAGAAGCTTTAGCATGTAGGGAGTCCTTCAATTGAGTCCTTGGGCTTGATGCAAGCTGGAAGAATGGGGCTGATACAGGACCTTACATAGTGGCCCATAAAACATCAAGGAACCTAATGGATTTGCTTAAATTGTTGGCTTGTGCTAACCTCCAAAAGGAGGTTCTCTCCTATTAGTTGGGAGTTTTAGTCATTCCTTTGATTTCATTTAATATTAGGATTCTTAATTTAATTAAGGTACTAATTTATCTAAGGGTTGGGATTTACTTTCATTAGATGTATGTTTAGGATTGGTTTTGGGGTATTGATTTGCCAAGCTTTTTATATTATCGAGGCCATGGGTGAAGGCAACTTTTGCACTTTTTTTTTAAAGAGTTATTTGATTCCTTTTGTTTCTTTGTGAAAGCAATTATGTTTTCCAAGTTTCTTTGTGAGACTCCCAGTGAGACTATTGGCATGGGCATAGTTATCAAAATCCTACAATTCGTATCCCAAAGGTGAAAGTGGGTTGGGCCGTCCTAGGGCCGCCCGCGGACGGCCCGTTATAGGCTCGGCCCGAGCTCGGCTCAAAAGACAAAAGAGCCGAGCTAGGGCCTAGTAGGAGGCCCGTTTGCTTAAAAGGGCCAAGCTAGGGCTTGATGAAGCCCGGCTCGTAAGCCCTAGGGCCTACATATATTATAATACATATATTATATATAAGGATTTATTCAGGTCAAGTGGGAACCGTTGGATCATTAAAGTGGATCCAACCAACGGTTGCCCAGTTTTAAGTCTTGTAACTCTGAAACAATATTTCCTTTGTTGTTATTATTATTTATTAACAAGGCTCTATTCTTGTTGTTATAGGTGATGATGAAAACTTTATTTTATGATGTTAGCCGAATACTTTATTTTTTTCTATGATGCTATTGGAGTTTAATTTGATTTGTATTATTGTTGGAGTTTAATGATGCTAATCTACATTAACATTGAACTATTATGGAGTGTTGGAACTAGGCTCCCTTTGCTTTTATGAAGTCTTTCTTATTTTAGTTAATTTTAGTGCTGCAATCCAAATTATTAGAATGGGAATATGGGATGAATGCATGCATTTGACATTTTGACCATTTTTTTGTTCTGGTTTGCATATGCAGATTTCTTTGAATTCCTACAGGATTTTTTTTTCCTGAAAATATTTTCTTTCAGCTAGTACTATATCATTATAAAACAGGCCGAGCTCACGAGCAGAGCCTAGGGCCTTAATTGAGCCAGGTTCAAAGGGCCGGCCCTAGGGCCTCATAACTTAATAAGGGCCGAGCCCGAGCCAGGGTTTTTGAGGCCCTCTAGGGCTAGGGCCGAGCTAGGGCCTACTGAAAAATACTAGGGCCGAGCCTAGGGCCTGTCAAAGCCCGGCTCGGCCCGGCCCACTTTCATCCCTACGGCGAATCTTAAGGAGAACTATTTGTATCTATGTTTACAACGACCAACGAATCCCATTTACATATGAATCTTAGGATTCAAGTGTAAATCCTATAATTCGATACTCGTTTCATCGAATCCTACGATTTAAGTGATTCGGCTAAGCAAGAATAGCTACAACCAATAAGTTAATATTAATAATCTTTAACCATTTTTTTATTACTTTTAGCACTTTTATTTAAAAATGTTATTTCGTAGTTAACGAAACCTCCGAATAATTTTTTGTGGCTTTGATGAGGTTTTAAATATGAATAAAGAACATGCATTTAATTAAAACGTTTGACTGTACGTATGGTGCTTGTCTATATCTTCTTCTTTTTTAATCTATTTTGGTTTTTTTCTTCATGAACACTTTCTTTACTTCAAGAGGTATCCTACCGTGTATGACTGATGGTTTGGATTTTATTTTTATTTTTATATTTTGATTTAAAGATAATAAAAAATATATATTGATACCTTAAACTTATTTAACTATTTATTTTATACATCATTCATTTCACACACACTATATATTGACAGGACCGTCCTTACGGTTTACGATGTGGACCGCCTATTGGGGCCCCACCGTGAGACCCCATTGGTCATGGGACAAGGGGGACTGAAAGATCTAAGTGGGGCCAACTTACATGTCAAATTTGAAGTTAATCGAATACCTCTAATCCCTTCATCCATGGTCCATAAGTTTAATAGCTTTATATCAAAGAAGAAAAATTGACCCTCAATCCAACTATTTAGTTCATCTGAATCCATGCAAATTCATGGGATTCAGTGCCTATAAGGGGGTTATAAATGAGTGGTCAATTTGGATGGGTCATAAGTTGGGCCCCAGTGGGTGTTCCGAACTGTGCGGACCGTAAGGACGGTCCTTCAGGACCGCCTCCCATATATATATTAATATATGTCATGATGTTCTTGATATTATTTTATGATAGACTTGTTATTGCATTTATAATGCTATTAATGGGAAAATAGATGGTCATGAATGATTTTTTTTCCTTTCCTTTTAAATTTTAATTATTTTTCATTTTTATTAGAAAAAAAAATCCTACGATTCGTGATTCGATTTGATTCATGGGTATGAACGATTTGCGATACAATTCCGATTTTGAAAACTATGGGCATGAGGCCTTCCTAGCATTGATCTCTCCCTGGTCTTTGTTGCTATACTCTTTATCCTTTTGAGCAAGGATCTGGTCCATGAGTGGAGGCTGTTTGGTGCTACATGTGGCTGTCATTCACCATCTGATTTTTTTGGCTGCTCGTCAAGCAATCACAGCTTAAGATTGGGTTTGAGGCTTTCTAGAGACACGTGCATCATGACCATCCAAGTGGTGGGATGTGCACATGATCATTGGATGAAGACCTTCAAGGGTCTTAGAAGAATCTAGAAGTCTCTAGGTGATCATGAAGATGTGAATTTATCTAGGGTTTTCTTGTAAAGTATACAAATATGTAGCATCATGACCATCCAAGTGGTGGGATGTGCACATGATCAGTGGATGAAGACCTTCAAGGGTCTTAGAAAATCTAGAAGTCTCGAGGTGATCACATCGAAGTCTCTAGGTGATCACGAAGATGTGAATTTATCTAGGGTTTTCTTGTAAAGTATACAAATATGTAGAGTTATGTGGAGTGGCCTAGAAGTGTAGGATTGGGTAGGACAGCGTGTTAGTTTCTAGAGTAGGTTCTAAAATGTTCTCATTTGTTGGATGAGTGACAGTTGTCTTAATCTTGTCCACTGATTGTATAGGGTAGAAGCATAATAGGGTTCTTGGCATTTATCTGTAACCAAGCAAGTTTAAGGGATCACTCAATAAGCTCTCATTCTCTTTGAAGTGTTCTCTCTTCTTAGCGTTTGAGTGTCCAATCCTTGGCATGAGTATTGCCTAAGTACTAGATTGGCATTGGGACTTGGGAAGGTTGACTCAATAGCATATGGGGCAAAATCGAGTGATGCACTGGCTTGAATCGAGTGAATTTGCATGGTTTTTGGCAATTTTTTCAAAGGACGGTTGCGACACCTTTGCGAAGGCAAAACACACGAGAGAGGATGTGAGTAACTTCTGTTGAATAGCAATGTGACTGAGATGCAAGAGAAGGGTAAGAAGAGCATATTGTCTTATTGTGACCCGTCCCAAGCACCTGGCCATTAGGATGGCTAGGGTGTGTTAGAGCGGCGTATGTCACTCATTGAGCATACCATCATGGAGGTGTTGGAGGAAGGTCAAAGGGATTTGGCAGAATATCTTGAGGATATAATCAAGGATGTGTTGGAGCTCCTTGATCAACAAGCGAGGGAGGCGTCCTTGGTTATCCTGGTTGATGTTCAGGAGGCTTCATATCTTTGAAGGAAGAGTTCATGAAGGAACTTAATGTAGTGAATGAAGGTCTTCGGACTAAGGTGACACTCTTGGAGAAGGCCATTCCAAATAGGGGAAGAACTTGGTGGGAAATTGTCAGGAATAAGGATGCACATTTCTTAGCCGAAGTGCTTCAAAGGTGCCTGAGCTGCCAAGGAGCTAGATACTTTCTTATGGTGTATGGATAAGTACTTCAAGAGAGTTTATTTCTTTTTGTTTTTTGTTTAACTTCAATAGAGTTGAAATTGCAATTATGCGAGAGAATGTGGAATATCTAGTGCACAAGGAATTGAAGGAACTGAGCCATGATGGATCTATTTAAGAGTATGTGCGCAAGGTTACGACCCTCATCTTAGATATCACGAAGATGACTGAGGAGGATGGGGTGTCCTACTTCACTGGCATCGGCAATCGCGAGTGGAAAAGATGCTGGAGCAATCAAGTAAGTGAGATTCACCAGGCAAAGAGAGTTTCAGTGCGTGTTTTGTGACAAGGCAGATCATATTGTGAAGGCTTGCCTGAGAAAGAGCATGATCACTGCTTTGGTAGCACGTGAAGAGGAGAAGGTGATTCTCAGAAAAATGAAAAAAGCGTGTAGGAATAAAGGGGAGGGGGGGTCTGGTGTCTTTGGTTAACATGCTGAATCTCCGGCTTTTTGTAAAATACTTCAAGAATCCAGGAATGTTCTCTCAAGTCTTAAGCCCCATATCTTATGTCTACTTAAAGGTCAGGACCTAAAAGTTCTTATCATATCACATTATACTATGAAGAAACTGTTTTCTTGTATTTTGACTTCTATCAGAATGATTTCCCCTTCAAAATGTTGGATTGTGATTACCATTTGGTAAATTTATTTTTTCACAAAGACTAATATGTTAGATTTGCTCGAACTGAATGATTTGCTGCTCCAGTGAGTTTCATCTAATGTATCTGCTGGCAGGTTATATTAGCACATCTATAAATGATGGTCCTGGATGCTTGATGTTACGATGTCCCAAGCCATCTTGTGGCGCCGCTGTTGATCAAGACATGATTAATACCTTAGCATCTGAAGAAGACAAACAAAAGTATTCTCGATACCTTCTAAGATCTTATATTGAAGATAATAAGAAGGTATAACTAGGATTAAAATCTTGAGAATGCTATAGTTTATGATTCCTTTTTCTTTCTGCTTTTTTTATTAGTTATCTTCCATGACCATGGAACAACAAAACTGGTAGGATATATATTTGCATATTTATTTTCAGGGCATAAACTAATGATAAATTTTGGCTTTTCGACTGAATAGGGAAATTCTAAAAAACGCCCCACCTTAAAAACGCCCCTTTTTGCGCCCCTCTTTTTTTTTTGGTCATAGGGCCCATGTTGTGTCAATCAAGTCTTTTCGCACACACTACCTCCCAATGAAGAGTCACAAGTCCAAGTTTGACATTCATCCAACTTTTCCTCACCGATGGATTGAAATCATAACAAAATGATGCCTCTAAACCATGAAATTTTAGGGCCATGGATCAAAAGGTTAGGATGATCTTTTGGGCTCAAGATTTTGCATGTTGGTATGCCTCATATGGATCTTTCCATCCAATGTACTTCCATGATCATCTTGCATCCTAATGGGCCAAACTAGGAGGGGCGTTTTTTAGAAAAAAAGGTGCTATGTAGCGCGCTCCCCTTTCGAATAAATCATGTCATTTATATTATTGCATTTGTTGATCACACTGATTTTTCTAATGTTTTTCTTGTCAGAAGAAATGAATTTATCCATGTGGATTTTTAAAATAGGTCACCAATTCTGTTGCGTTTTTTCAAAAAGCACTTGTATTTGTGCCATAAAATATTTTATTATAACTGATTTATTTTGTATCAACAGACAACAAACAGTATTGCACCAGTGTGTGGTATGTTTGAATCTTACCTGAGTCTCCCCTCATCCTCTCTCTCTCTCTCTATATATATATATATATTCATGGGAACCAATCCTATGAGGATGGTCCTCAAGGTCTTACTGTGTGGACCACCAAGTGGGGCCCGCCTTGGGACCCGACTGATCATGGGATAGAGGGGGGGTTAAAAGATCCAAGTGGGGCTAACCTAGATATCAAATTTGAAGTCAATCTAATACCTCTAACCCCTTCATCCATGTTCCACAAGTTTAATGACTACATCAAACAACAAAAATTGACTCTCAATCCAATGGTCTAGTCCATTTGAATCTATGCAGGTCCATGGGATCCAGTGACTATATGGTTGTGTATGTGTGGTCCATTTGGATGGGTCATAAGGTGGGCCCCACTAGGCGTTCCTCACCTTGTGGACTATCCTCATAGGACCGTTTCCCTATATATATGCACACACACATACGGGGCGTTCCTCGCAAGCCCCATGCGGATCTTGCTTTGGGGACCATTATATGAAATGGTCTTGACAAGCCTGTCCTCTTTTCTAAGTTTGGGGCTTATTAGATCATCCTAACCCCTTGAGCCATTGCTCACAAATTCAATGGATTTATATTTAAAAAGCAACTTTCTGTCAATGCAATATAGTCCAGTGGTGCAAAACCCAAGGATCCAATGTAATTTAGAGGGGTCCCTGTTTGTGGTCTACTTGAATGGACCATTCGGTGTACCCCATTGCGCGCGCAGGGGATCACCCTGATACATTACCATGCGAGGTAGCTAGATGGGGTCCACCTAGGGTCCCATTGACGATTGGACTGGGGGGATGGAAATCCCATCTCATCATGGGTCCACATATCAAATTTTGGGTCAATCTCATGCCTTTAACCCCTTCATCCATGGCCCACAAGTTTCACGGTTAGATATTAGAATGAAAATTACCCCTCTATCCAATGGTCCAATCCATCCGATGGGCGCGAAACCTTGAGATTGGTGACTATTAGGGGGTCCCTATTTGGTGGTCAGTTTGGATTGGTGATAGGTGGAGCATTTTCCATATGCATATCATCGTCATCATCAAAGTCTTAACTATATGAATTCTATTTTTCCATTTTGATATCTCCTGAGCCAAATCGTCGGATAGGTTACACTTCTTTATATCTATCCTTACTACTTACTTCCATGTCCTTTTACCTCTTTTTCTTGGTGTGCCATCTACCTTCAAAGAAAAACTTTTCCACAATGGTGCTGTTACAAGCTTGAGTTGGACATGCCCAAACCATCTCAAATGAGTGTCGTAATTTATCCGCTATTGATGCTAACCCTAAATGCTCCCAAAAGCGCTCATTTCTTATTCTATCTTTCCAACTCCTATACTCATTTTGTGCATGTGTTGCTTCTTGATTGGCAAGCATTTTACTCCATAAATCATAGCTCGTATAATCTGTGTCTTGTAAACTTTTTCCTTCAATCTTGGTGGTATGTACTGAGCACAAACCACTCCAAAAGCAAATCTCCACTTAAACCATCCTACTCTTATCCTATGTTCTTCATCTTTCTCAATTTCTCCTTTCTTACTAATTATTGAGCAAGGAGGTATCGGAATGAATCTTTTTACGGTATCTATTAAGCTTCAATTCTCATAGGAATTTCACTAAAGTTGCAATTCATATATTCTTGTCTTTGTATGACTTTTTTTTTAATATATATATTTTAAGCATTTGAATTCTAAAGCCTCCCTCTATATCTCTAGTTTTGCATTCATGCCATCTCTCGATTCATCTACCAAAACTATATCATCTGCAAACAATATACATCAAGGTGCTTCCTCTTGAACATGAGAAGTTGACTTGTCCATAGTCAGTGTTAAGAGATGAGGGCTTGAAGGTGACCCTTGATCTATGATGCATGGATACTTCAAAATGGGCAATGTATCGCGTCGTATTGTATCCAATACTTCACTTTTTATGTGTAAAATCCGTGTCCCTGCCGTATCTGGGCATCATAGCCCTTGATGCAAACCCCCTATGGTCACTAGAAACTCACTAGTCTCTCCACATATAGCTCTCACGCACGTTACTGCTCCCTCATACATGCCTTGAATGATGCCAATAACCTCTTGGGATACTCCTTTTATCTAAAACTCACCAAATCAAATCTCTAGCTACCCGACATAGGAGAATATGAAGATTTTTCCTCATCTCAGTAATTGCCTGGCATGATTTTAAACTCATTTTCAGAAATCTTGGTCCCTTGTCCAAGTCTTTGCGTCATTACATGCTCCCATATATTCGTAGTATATGACATTCGTCGGGTATATTATTCATTTTGAATAATATAAGTGTTCTTCAATATATCTGATCTTTATTTTTTGGGTAATGTACCTAGGTATCAGAGTAGTTTTTTTATTGATTTATCAGTGCTATAAAATTAGTTTTGGACTTGTTCATTGTTTTGTCAAAGTTTTACTTTAATCACTAACGGATTTCTTATGTCACTGACATTTTAGCAAGCGTGGTTTCCTTATATTTCACGATTAGATAGTGATGCTGTTACCTTCTTACAAGTATTTAATTGTCCTCCTTTGATGTTTTTATTCTTTGCTTTCTTCATCACTTAGTGTTTCTTTTTTTTTTCCTAGACAAAGTGGTGTCCTGCGCCAGGCTGTGAGTATGCTGTGGATTTTGTTATGGGTAGCGCAAGCTTTGACGTTTGTTGCAACTGTTCATACAACTTCTGCTGGAATGTAAGCACACTGGGAGTACCTGAATATTATATATATATATATAAGTACATGCTTTGATCTTCCTTGAGTATTTGAATTCTCTAATGTGCAAAAAACATGCAGTGTACTGAAGAAGCTCATCGTCCAGTGGACTGTGGTACCGTGGCCATGTGGATTTTGAAGAACAGTGCTGAATCTGAAAATATGAATTGGTAGGTCCTCACCTTAAGTTATTATTATTGACTAACAAACGTAACATGTAACAGAGATTTTGATTTATAATTTCGTGTCTTTCATTGGAGATTTTCTCCCATTATATAGAGTACAGAGGCCTTATCAAAGGCTACAAATCAGGCTACAAATCAGCTCTACAAATCAGGCTAACCTATTTACAATCTAATTAAGGAAAGAGTATTAGACTAAATCTAATTACAATCAAATTAAGGAAGGAAAGAAATCAGTGCAATGTTTGACCAAATCCAACGAGATTGGATGTCACCATATTGGGCCCAAGTGGGCCTGAGCCATCTTGTATT
Organism: Cinnamomum chago; assembly: GCA_038049695.1. Lineage (NCBI taxonomy): Eukaryota > Viridiplantae > Streptophyta > Magnoliopsida > Laurales > Lauraceae > Cinnamomum > Cinnamomum chago. The sequence continues at coordinate 17,513,853 of CP142462.1, read as the reverse complement.
TGACACCCCCCCTCAAATTGATGCGGGGGAATCCACAAGCATCAATTTGCGAACCAAGAACTGATGGCGAGGTCGCGGAAGTCCCTTTGTGAGGATATCAGCAGTTTGAAGTTCAGAAGAGATGTGAGGAAGGCTAATGACATCACGCTTGTATTCATCGCGGATAAAATGGCAATCAATCTCGATGTGTTTAGTGCGTTCGTGGAAAACTGGATTGGCAGTAATACGAATTGCACTAGTATTGTCTGCATAGAGAGGAGTGGCACTATCAGCAGGATATCCGAGATCAGAAAGCAACCCGCGAAGCCAGAGAATTTCTGAACAAGCAGCAGACATGGCACGATACTCAGCTTCAGTGGAAGATTTTGAGACCTTATCTTGTTTCTTACATTTCCACGAAATCAAGCTATCTCCCAGATACATGCACCATCCTGTGGTAGAGCGACGAGTATCCGGACAACCGGCCCAATCAGCATCTGAGTATGCTTTGAGTGTCAGGGAATTGTTGGCCGGATAGAATAATCCACGGGTTGGTGTCCGAATTAGGTATTTAATAATACGACGGACTGCAGCCAAATGAAGATGCCGAGGATCAGTCATGAACTGATTGACTAAATTGACTGCATAAGAGATGTCAGGACGAGTTATCGTCAAGTAGATCAAGCTGCCAACGAGGCGACGATAAAGTGTAGGATCAGAGAGAGGATCCCCACTGTCTTGCTGAAGTTTAACATTGACTTCGACTGGAGTATCGACGGGAGCAGAGCCTTGAAGTCCAGCCATTTCAATTAATTCAAGATCATATTTATGTTGATGAAGTACAATGCCTTTTGCAGTTTGATGAACTTCAAGACCTAGAAAATAGTGCAGAGGACCAAGATCTTTCATGTGGAAAGATTCATGAAGAGAGGCCTGAAGTTGGTGAATCATATCTGCATCGGTACCTGTAATGATGATGTCATCCACATAAACAAGAAGAACAGTAATCCCCGAAGAAGTATTATGAAGAAACATGGATTGATCATATGGACTAGGATGAAACCCCAAGTGCTGAAGAGCATTGTGGAATTTTTCAAACCATGCCCTGGGGGCTTGTTTAAGGCCATAAAGAGAACGCCGGAGTTTGGCAACAGCACCTGGGATGATAGATGATACTCCCTGAGGAATGCGCATATAGACATCTTCTTTAAGATCGCCATGAAGAAAGGCGTTCTTGACATCCATCTGGTAGAGGCCAGGATTGGGATGCTGCTAGGGCAAGAATAGTCCGAACCGTGGTCATCTTTGCTACTGGAGCAAAAGTCTCCTCATAATCAATACCATATTCCTGCCGATTTCCCATAGCGACAAGACGGGCCTTGTACCTATCCAGAGTTCCATCAGGTTTAAGCTTGATAGAATATATCCATTTGCAACCAATTGGCTTAACTGAAGGAGGACACGGAACCACATCCCATGTATGATTTTGCGCAAGAGCATCCAATTCATCCTGCATAGCCTTGTTCCAACACTCATGCTGCACAGCCTGAGAGTAAGAGTTCGGAATAGATGTAGAAGACATGGTGGCCATCAAGGAAGTGTGGGTAAACCCATAACGAGTTGGAGGTACTGAAATCCGAGATGATCGACGCAAGGGAGGGTCTCCAGTTGGACCAGATGTAGTTGGGTGATCGTTAGGATATTTCAAACAGTGACCTAATCACAAGATGGATCAGAAAGCTTACCTCTGATCTAAGAAAAAATCAGAAAAAATCTCCAAAAAAACAAGGATCAATGGTCGACCAAGGCTGTAGAGTCTTTGATGATTTGGTGATGATCGCAGGTGGGTCCCCCGATGAGATGCTCCAAGATCCTGACGAGAACAGTTCCCAGATCCTAAATCAGTTGTCTGATTTCTCTTGCTGAGTCAAATAACATCCACAAGCTTCTGAAGTAACTGTTGATCAAGATAGAAGGATGACTGTGATGAACTTGGGCTGATCTGTGGTGGGCCACAGAGATCAGACTTCAAGATGTTGCAGATCTGTGCTATTTCTGGAACCAGGACAGATCCTTGATATGTTTGCTACACGAGAGAGAGAAGAATTTCTCTCTGGAAGATTTCTTGAGGTTTTTCAAACGATGAAAAACTGACTTCGCTCTGATACCATAACAAACGTAACATGTAACAGAGATTTTGATTTATAATTTCGTGTCTTTCATTGGAGATTTTCTCCCATTATATAGAGTACAGAGGCCTTATCAAAGGCTACAAATCAGGCTACAAATCAGCTCTACAAATCAGGCTAATCTATTTACAATCTAATTAAGGAAAGAGTATTAGACTAAATCTAATTACAATCAAATTAAGGAAGGAAAGAAATCAGTGCAATGTTTGACCAAATCCAACGAGATTGGATGTCACCATATTGGGCCCAAGTGGGCCTGAGCCATCTTGTATTTGACATTGACAACATCTCTCTCTCTCTCTATAGTGGGACTTGTGGGGAATGGGAAGAGACATCTTGGATAAGACCATATATCAAATTTGGAGTCAAATTCCCATGCCTCTAACCCCTTCATCCGTTGCCCACAAATTTAATGACTTTATATTAAAGGAAAAAATTTGACCCTCGATCCAATGGTCCAATCCATTTGGATAGGTGAAAATTCAATGGGTCTAGTGTACTTAAGGGTGTTCCATGTGTGGATGATTCGGATGTGTTATAAAGTCAACCCTACTATGTTGTCCCTCACCATGTTATGGTGAGGGATGGATGCATATGAAATATATATATTTATATATATGGGAGATGCTCCTATGAGAGGTATCTCTCACCTTAAATGAGAGATTGAGTGGGGGCCCTCACATCCATATCCAATGCCAACAACTTAAATGTGAGGCCCCCCCACCCATATCTCTCATATAAGGTGAGAGATATCTCTCATAGGAGCATCTCCCATATATATATATCTGCCTTTTTGACCCATTTGGATCTTTGTAACTCAAGTGCAAGCAACTTGAGTTATGTGTAATCCTACGTTTCTCTCTAATAGATGTTCATGATTCTAATAATAGATACTTGAATTAAAGAACTCAAGGGGTTGTTTGCCTTTTACACATGGGATAGAAAATGTGGTTTTCATATGTGAATGTGGCATCGAAATGTACACATGTAAACACATTACCATGCCCATCAAAATCAACATTTTCACATTTGTAAATGAGTACATCCAATGGTTTTAGAGTTTTTGAATGTTGTCACAAATTTCTCAAAATTCATGTAGATTTAGATATGAAACTACATGTCATGATGCCTATAATTAATATAAGAATTTTGAATGGTTCGGATCATGAGTTGGGGGCCCACAGAAGCACAAAAAATTAGATTTCTAGGTTGGGGTTTTTTGGATGTTATTCATAAATTCTCAAAATCCATAAAGTTTTTAAGATATGAAATTCAAAATCATAGGTTTCTTACCCCCATAAAGAAGGCGGCTTCGATCGTAAATTTGGGGCCCTTCAAAAGTAAAAAAAAAAAAATTTGGTTGATGGCGCTCGTGCCCATAACCTGTCTGAATTTCCCTAGTAACAGTGAGGCGTATAACATTTTACCACCTCTTAAGCTGTGAAAATCTTGGTTTGAAAATGGCCTTTGTGCACACCATTTTCACACCTCATTTATGCATCACATGCGTAAATGTGTGCAAGCAAAGATAATGATGCATAACGATTACTCATATGAATCATTTACATATAAAATGAAGTTAAGCAAGTGACCCCTAAAACTAAAATTGGCTTTCCATTCTCATATGAAAGCCCACAAAGCATTTCTGCACAATATAGTTATTGGCAGTCTCTTATTCTGCAGGCGAGTTCGATATAACCATCTTGGATACCAGCATATTTTTGTTAGACATGATGCATTTTGACATGGATGACGCTGACAATAAAATCCAGTGCTTCTATTATCATCTGAAACCATTACAAATAAGTGGATATTGGAGGTTCTGCTCACAGATTTCCACCGAATAATCCCTTTTGCTACCTGTTAAATGTTGAAAGGGAGAGAAATAATATGAACTTCGAGAATGTGCACCAGTTGTTGCATAGAGTGATTTGATTTCATTATGGTCAAATATTGAACAATTGGCTCTTAGAATCAAGGGATTTTTCTATGCCTTTGGAAACTGGAAGGTATTTGTAATGGTGCGAAGGGGTCTATATTTTCTTTGTAGTATTTAAGGCCTGCCTTAGGCCTCATGTTTATCTTTTCTAATATGAAAATTTGGCTGATATCTACCAATATGGAGGTTTTGGTTGGGGTGGTGGTTTGTGTGTGTGGGTTGTACGCATGGATTACAGATGCCCAAAAATTAGATCATTATAGGTGTGGAATTTGAGGTCCAAAATTCAGTGATGAAAACAGATAAATATGTAGGTGTTTCGCTCTTAACATTTGATGAATGTGAATATGAGTGCCACTTCATGCTTGTGTATTAGGTGTGACTGAGAGGTATCAGGTGTGTTTGTGTATGTGTTGAATTGTTCGTAGCTAGGCTTAAAGTGGGTCCCCAATCCTCATGATTGAAGATCAACCTAGGTTGATTGAAATTCCATGATCCCCTTCTTTATCCTGTGCAATGGGGCATGCCTTCAATCAATCCTAATTCCTACGCCCACCTAATCATCATAGGATTTTAATTTGATCCTTTCGAAAATCTATGTCCTAAAAGTGTAAAAACGTTAGAATGTCCCGACAAGGGTGTAACCTGAGCTTGCTCAAAGAGAATGGAGACCGTTCACTTAATTTTCTTGTTATAGAGACAGATAGTGTGTTTTGTCTCCTAAACAGTCACCTTTGCTTAGTTGTAGCCATGTACCAAATTATATCTCCCCCCCCCCCCCCCCCCCCCCCCCGGCACACTTTTAATATTATTATTATTATTTTTGCCTCTTTAATTTTTCTTCTTCATCGTCAAAGCCTTGTCCCAGCTATGTTGGGTGAAGCTGCATGAATTTTGATTCTCCGTACCAGTCTATCATGCACCAAATCCTTGGATAGGTTGCACTTCTTTATTTCTATCCTTACTACTTCCATCCATGTCCTCTTTGGCCTGCCAATTTTCCTTCAGGGGCCATCAACTTGCATAAAAAATCTTTTCTTCACCGGCACCATTGTAGCCTACGTTGAATATGTTCAGACCATCTGAAACTAATCTTTATTAATTTATCACCTATTTGATGGGATCCCTATTCCCTAAATTCTCCTAAATGCACTCATTTCTAATTCCATCTTAGTTTTACCACACATCCCTCTCAACATTCTAATATTTGCTACACATTTTTTCATGTGGTGTTTCATGATTGGCCAATATTCTGCTTCATAGGTCATACTTGGTCTAATCACTGTCTTGTAAAATTTTCTTTTCATTCTTTGCTGGTATGTGCCGATCATAAAGTATTGAAGAAGCAAGTCTCCATTTCAGCCATGCTTCTCTTATCCTATGTTCGACATTCTCCTTGATCTCTCTATCCTTACTAATTATAGAACCAATGTTTTGGAAGGAATCTCTGTGGTATCTCTTGAGCTTTAATTCTCACAAGAGTTGCATCTTTTTTCATATCCCCTCTGAAGTGACAATTTATATATTTTATATCTATATGACGACTTTGGGATTCTATTTTTGCCTCTGTAGTTGTACCTTGAAAATCTGTGCCTACGGTGAGTCCCCACAAAGAAGCTCCTTTTTGTGACTGGGTTATCTAATCTACTCAGACACACTGCCTTGCCATATTTTCTTTTTTATGCTTTGTAATGCTTTCCCATCATTTCTGCTGAATCCTGATATAAACTGCCAATGTAATGGTCAGGATATTAGCGAATTCCAAGCCTTGTCCCAAGTGCAAACGTCCAATTGAGAAGAACCAAGGTTGTATGCATATTACGTGCACACCTCCTTGTAAATTTGAGTTTTGCTGGTAAGACTTTATGACTTTTCATTGTGATTTCTTGAACAATAATATTAATAGTGTGTTACAGACTTACAATATCTTACCTTATTTGGTCTTTTCCATCTTTTTATATGTTTGCAGGCTGTGTCTTGGTGCTTGGTCAGATCATGGTGAGAGGACAGGTGGTTTCTATGCCTGTAATCGGTATGAGACAGCTAAACAGGAAGGGGCGGTACAGACATCTCCTATCTCGTTTGTTCAGTTTAAATTGCCTTTTGAGCTCTGGAAGTCCTTTAGGTTTTCTTCAACTTTATCTTTTATTTTTTGCTTGCAGTATGATGAAGCTGAGAGGAGAAGAGAAATGGCTAAAAATTCATTGGAGAGATACACACATTACTATGAACGTTGGGCCACGAACCAGTCAGTATGTACAGTTCCCTCTCATACATCATTATGATGCAAGTTTTCCAGTTTTCCTTGGATATTAACGACACCGTTTTAGTTAGCATTTTGAAATCTTTTCAAACAAATTTCAATCAATAGGTTAATAAATTCTTTGTTTTACCCAAGGAACATGCATTCCTATGCTTGTAATTCAATCTTGGAATTTGAAGGAAGAAAATATTCAAATCATAATTAAAAATGGCATCAAACTTCAACTATTCAAATTCATGTACAAAATAGTCTATCATCAAATACAGGGGAAAAAAAAAAAAAAAAAACCCTTCAGATTGGCAGTTAGATCTCTCAAATTAAATGTTAAGAAAAAAGTGTCGCTCTTGTTTTGTCCATAAATTGTAAGGGGTAATGGGCTTTAGACTTGTTTTAGGACAGTAGATTGTACATACTTTATAGTATTTAATGGAATCTCAACTCTATTGCTGATATAAAAAAAATGTATAAAAAGGCTCACGAAACAAAAACATCTTCTCATGTTTTAAAAATTAAAATAGGTCATGTAAAAATACAAAATAAAATAGAATAGTGCTTGTGGCATAGTGGAAGTTGCCCAATGTTGCAACCTTGAGGTTTGTGGGTTCAAGTCCCGTGACCATTTTTTTTTTTTTTTAAAGAAGTAAAATAGGTCATCATCATTATCATCATCAAAGCCTTGTCCCCACTATGTCGGGTCAACTATATGAATTCTGTTTCTCCATTTTGATCTATCCTAGGCCAAATTCTCGGATAGGCTTCAATTCTTCAGATCCAACTTGACTACTTCTATCCACGTCCTCTTTGGCCTACCCCTTTTCCTTGGCAGGCCATCAACTTTTATATAAGCTTTTTCCTCACAGTCGCCATTGCTGGCTTACGTTGTAGATGTCCAAACCATCTCAAATGAGACTCTTAATCTATCCCCTATTAATGCCCCCTCTAAGTGCTCCTAAATTCGCTCATTTCCTATTCTTTCTCTTAGTTTTACCAGACATCCATCTCAACATTTTCATCTCTACTACACTTATTTTGTGCGTGTTACTTCTTGACTAGTCAACGTTATGCTCCATAGGTCATAACTGATCTAATCACTACCCTGTAAAACTTTCCCTTCAATCTTGCTACTTCATGTTGATCACAAAGCACTTTAGAAGCTAGTCCACTTCAACCACCCCACTTTTATCATATGTTAAACCTCTTAACTAGTCTCGCCATCCTCACTAATTATCAAACCAATGTATCAAAATGAATCTCCTTGTTTTATCTTTTGAGCTTCAATTCTCATAGACATTTCATTTCTATGCACGTCCCCACTAAAATTGCAATTCATATAATTTTGTCTTTGTACAACTTTATAACCCTTAGATTCTGAAGCCTCCAACCATCTTTCAAGTTTCACATTCTCCAGACATTGCATGAGGCGATCCTAAGCCAGATCAAGCTGAGTAGGGCCTTGCTTAAGCTTATCTCAGGTAAAATAGGCTTGTTTCATGCTCGATCCTAGAAAAAAGAGCCCAAGCTTGAATAGAGCTGAGTCGAAAACCCAAACCCCCAGTTTGACCCCCCAAAAGGCAAACTTCCTGGTTCCACTGTTATCTGGGTGCCCAGTGGTATATTAGTTTGTGTCTTTGCTTTTCATCATGTTAAAAGAATGTGTAAATATGTTACAGTACAAACTGCTTTTAGCACTCATTAGTTATTTAGGGCTTTGGACCTTTTCTGGACACCCAAGACAATGATTTACATTACTTTGAGTGGCATGAAGTTAATCAAATGGGTGAGCATTTTTTAATATCTCAATAGTGCTTGTTGAATCTAGTGATGTCGCATAGCTGCTTGTTTGCATAAGTAGTGCTGTTTATAGATATGTTCTGTGTTGATATTTATGTCAGAGTTCTCATGTTTTGTCTGTGTACTGGTATGATTGTGTGAATCGAAAGTCACTGCACTTATTATAAGATCAAGTGATATCGTTGTGCTCTTTACTACCTGAAGTTTTATTTTGGTTCTCCCCTTCTAGTTCTTTGCACTCGCTACAAATCTCCATGTAGGGGCTTTTCCCTGTCTTCTATTTTATATTCCCAAGTTACCTCAAATGGCCTTTTTTGGTTTTGTCTTACCTATAGATTTCCTTATTTTCACTCATTCCTTTTTTTTCTTTTTTGTTATGCCATAATTTCATCTAAAATAATAAGAAGACAAAAACAACAAGAAGAAACACCAAGGCCCTCCATCTTGAAAATTGTCTATCAATTTGTTTATAACCAAGACCGCTTCACTTGATTAATAATTTTAAAATAAGGCAATGATGAGGCCTCACTTAATGAACTAGTTATTGAGTTCATTGCCTTCTTCTATTTAGGTTTTCGTGGTTTAGAAATATGAGGAACTATGCTTTCTAGAAATTTAAACCTATATAGCTGTACCTTCAATTCCTTTGTGATATCTCGAGATGCTTTAAAATTTGGAGTTGTACTTAACTGAATGGGCTTTCTTTTATTTAAAAAAAATCTGACAAATGAATGACTTATTTTGGTCCTTGATGAGGAATGTTTATAATTTCTCTCTTAACCCCCTCCCCTCAGTTCCAAATTTGAGCTGTTGCACATGGACATGTTTTTTTTATTAGTCTCCTTATTCTCTTATAAGAGATCTACCTATACTCTTATGAGAGATCTGGTTACTTCCATAACCAAAAGCGGATATGTTTATCTTTCTAGATTTGTTAGACAGAATAGAATCTGATATCTTGTTTTCTTATTTGACAGTCAAGGCAAAAGGCACTTTCAGATCTACAGAAAATGCAAACTGAGCATGTAAGCAACTTTTCCTTTTAATACTGTGCGATATTTATTCTAGATGTCCGGGCAAATGCAGTTAATTTGAACACCATTTCAATTATGAAATCACAAGCTCTACTCATAAAAAAGACATCTCCTTGAACGGTTACTCGAAGTATTTCAGAAACGTTATGTTCTGTCTACATCTAGTTCTTGAGCCAAGACTGGCTTCTCAATTTTCTGGCTGCAACTACACATGTATGTGACGCTGGTGCCACATGTAGTTCTATCATGTTTTTTGCAGCATTATAGGTTGGTTGATTTGTCATTTCCCAATATATAAATATGTATAAAATAGTTATTCAAAGTCATTTTACCAAAAAAAAAAAACAAGAGAATTTTTTAGAGTCAGACAATTTAAGCTTTAAACATCTAAAATTGTTCTTTTCCTAGTCTGTAAAGTATTATGACACGAAAGCTTGCTCAATTGGTCTCTGCTGATGCATCTATCAGATATATCGGAATATCTGAACATATTTTAGCATATATTGATGATGTGAGTCCATTTCCAGTTTTCTGCTGGTTGTGCTATCATTTTCTTGGCCTGGAAGATACTGATAACCACAGATAAAAAAAGGATTTCTAAGAACACAGAGAAGGCTATAGGCCCTACAAGTGATTCCAATATCCAAAAAGCCTCTTTCATGTCATAGGTTTTGAAGCGTATGATTCTGAAAAGCTCTTAGGGTACTTTTGTGCTACACCATTTATGCAGAAATGGCATTGCTTTTCCGCTCACACTCAATCCTTTTACTGGGGTTTGCCGTGGCATGGTTTCTTGAGGAAAGGTTGTGGGTTAATGTCATGTTTGTTACCAATTAAAAAAAAGGGGGTTTCATTGTGTTTTGGAAATGCTGGAAGTCCATAGAAGGGCCTTTCTGTGGGAACTAACTAAAATATAAGAAAATACGTTTTCAAAATTTCCCCTTCATTTAAATATATTTTAACTTCTATGATTTTACTTATGTAAGGTTCTCATCTGTTTTTTAGGAAGGATAAATTTTCTGAAAATGACCTAACTAACTTGGCTGCCAGGACAGTCACACAGACACTGAACATGAGTCAACCAGACAGTTCAATTGGGTTTCGGCTAAAAGTCATCCAAACTGAGTTACTCTGAACCTAGTCACACAATCTGTGAACTGTTGGGTCAACTCAGCTGGGTTCCTACTTTACCCACTGAGCTGGAAAACCATGACTCAGACAACCAATACATGAAGTGTTGCCGTCTTTCATTGATGTGCATCATTATAAGGTGACTAATAATGACTAATGGCAGCTTTTGGGATTCTCACGCTGGCGGATAAGCAGGCTCATGAAATTCTTTTCGCTCCCTATGGCAAGGACTAAGGAGCCAAATGCGGCCTCATTATCATCAAAGTTTATTGCATTTAAAAAAGAAAATTAAATGCTTCAATCTCATGATGTCTTGGAAAATGTTTTGAAGTTTTAATTTTTGATGTATGTTATAAGCTTCCATCTGTCATACAAGCTTTCTCTGGAATGATGCAAGAGTTATTATATAGATTTGTCTCACTAAAGACGGCTGTTGGAAGCTTTCTGTGAGAGTGACTAAAGTTTTTTGTGTGCATTTGCCTGACTACAACAAGAACAGTTGCTGTACTGGTTTTTTTTATTGGAGTTGTAAGCAGCAGAATGTAAACAAGAACAGAAAATGAAAATTCCAATTAATCCAATTCTCTTTATGTATTTTCAAGTCTTTTGTTAAAGAGGATCTTATTAATTATGCCACTGGGTTTCTGTGTATACTTATTATTGTTCGTCTCTGTGCAGCTTGAAAAGCTTAGCAACGTGCAGTCTACGCCAGAGTCTCAGCTCAAGTTCATTACAGATGCCTGGTTGCAGGTAAGTTTTCAGTTCTTCCTCTGCAGCCTTCAATTTGCTGCCACTTCCTTTTTGTTGCATTTATAACTGCCTTTTATATAATGCACACACTGACACACATGTAGAATTCGACAAGATCATGTGGCACGGCGGAAGGTGCTCACTATTGCCATGGGTGTGTGTGTGTGTGTGTGTGTGTGTCATCTCAAGCAAGATGATGGATGAGGATGAATGCTTTAATACTAGGCAGTGATTTGCCTGTATACAACTCATTTGTCACTTCCTCTTTGGCCGAGACATTGGCCAATTCTTTGCTTCCCGTGGAATGAATTTTTTTTATTATATGGCCTTCCATTTCATGAATCTCACTAAGAATGTAAAGGGATCTCTATGGGCCCCTTCAATTTTTCTAGCAGAGCGTAAGTGCTTTCTGAATTCACGGTTAACCCGAACTGTATCTCAAATGAATCTTAATCTTTCTTTAAGATTCCGATTTCCACTGAAATCTTTTTCCTTCCCCTTAGTCAAGTTGTTTGGACTTAATGAATTTGAGCTTCTCCATGAAACAAAAACTAGCTCAAGCTTATATTTTTCACTATGATTTGCAGATAGTTGAGTGTAGGCGAGTTCTGAAATGGACATATGCCTATGGATATTATCTACCTGAGATTGAACATGCTAAGAGACAGTTTTTTGAGTACTTGCAAGGTGTGCATTAACTGACCACATATGCAGGTGTTTTGACATTTGCTTTACCTGAGCTAACTATTTTGTTCTTTTAGGTGAGGCTGAATCTGGGTTGGAGCGGCTTCATCAATGTGCAGAGAAGGAGCTACAAGTGTTCCTTGATGCTGTGGGCCCATCCAAAGATTTCAATGAGTTCCGCACAAAGTTGGCTGGTCTGACCAGGTAATTTTTATTAGAGAAGTGTGTTTTTTGAAAGCTTCTTGTAGGATTCATCTCTCTTAAATGACTTAAAATATGATTGTTCTAAGCATGGCTTACTGTTCTGCTTATTCAAATAGTGGATATGATGACCTCACCGCAAGAATTTTCCTGCGTGAAGATCATATACAATATTTTCCATAAAAATGGAGGTTCAATTGTCAGTAGAAAAACAGAATCAGTGGAAAAGACTATTAAGAGAGATGTGATAAATATTTAGGGTTTCCTATCTTTTTCGTTTTTTCTTTTATCTCATTTTTTTTGGGCATTAGACAATGAGGCCGTTAAGGTGAGCTGGGTCAGAGTCAGGGGTGCCCCACTACCACTAGTTGGAATTTTCACTAAAGTGCCCATAAACGTCAAGACCTTTCCAAATAACTTTGATGTTGATTTGCGTATTGGCTTCCTAGATCATACATATATTTTAAAATATTCTTGAATGTTCTTAACACCACTACTTGGCTTTTATATCAGTGTAACTAGAAATTACTTTGAAAACCTTGTCCGGGCACTGGAAAATGGTCTTTCCGACGTTGATACCCATGGCGCCTGCAGTAGGACACAGAGCTCCAAGAGCTCAGGCAGCAAGAGTAAAGGCGGGAGAGGGAAGGCAGCAACCTCCAGATATGAGTCAACACAATGGTCATGCAAGCACTGTACATATGTCAATGTCAGGTCCACCGCTGAGTGCGAAGTTTGCCGCCAACGCCGGTAAGCGCTCAAGCAGATTTATACAGGTGGCTGACTGGAGAAGATTGATGGGAGTTGTTTCATGCTGGTTTCAATGGTTTGTTTCTGTTGGAGGCAGTGCAGGCAGAATGCATTAGCCACCATCACCTTTAGGCTGTTGTGAGGTTGAGAGGAAAAAAGGTGAATACAGAAACCACAACCTTTTCCGGTAGGTTTTATGTTGTAGAGAGCTCAAAATATTACTCGATTCACCTGTATATATATATATATATACACACACCAATCTATCTATCTATCTATCAATCAATCTTTTTCTATATTCCTTCCTGCTCAGATCATATCACTGTCTTAGATGGAGGAAGATGCACTCATATAGTGCTCTCTTCAGTTTACCTTTACATGTGAAACTATATATGTTCTTTCTAATGAGAAGTATACCCTGTAGACCGTTTAAAGAAAGAGTAATGTGCTTCCTGGTGTAAAAAAATCCCTTTATGTGTTGGGACTTCAGAGTTCCTTTCCAGTATCTAAAGTGTGCTGAAAAGTGGATTTTTATTTTTTACTTTTGAGCCCCTGATGTCGAAGAAATTCTGAATAGGGCACAGCACTTCTGTTCTGCTGCTGATTTTTTGTTTCTTTCTTTTTAGTTACACAAACATGACCTGGTGTAAAGCAAACTTGACCCAACAAAAGCATATGGTGCTAATTGGGTGGTTCAAATTTGTGCTCAGATTGCATGGCATCGAACTATGCTACCACTAATTAGGTATTTATGCAGGTCTCATCTAAATTCGATTTGGATCGTAACCGTCTCGAACTTTTTTCCTCCCCTTAAAAATTGAACAAGAAGGTGTTAAAGGTGGAATTGGCATAATGCGAGAATGTTATTTGTGCTCAATTGGTCCAAGTCGTCCCATTTTATTATATTTTTACACCATTGTTCAAACTTGATTTCTGGGAATGGAAGAAATCAGGGAAAATTTTGAAACAGGGCTCAAGTTATGCTTTAGATTTCAAATCAGTACAAAAGATTTTTGATATTTCAAACCGAGTAGAAGACGAGCCACCCACCACTTACACACCGACTCCCCACCCTAACAAACACAACGTACTCTATTGCAACTATTTCTTCAGTGAAACGATTGGATCATAATCAAAGAACCCAATTCTGCCAATAAATTCTACATTACACTAGTATTATTAAAAATATTGCTTGTCAATTTTGGTTCAACTTTATATTGAACGTTATCAAATCAGCAATCAAATAAAATAAGCATTTGATCAATTGTGCCATTCCCATTTAAACTTTTTTACAACTAGAAAGGGAAAGGGGCAATTAAGCATGAATATGGAATGCCAACTCATGTGATTGGCCGATTTTTTTTTTTTTTTGTGGCTAATGGAGGGTTTCCAACCCTTTGGGCTTGGACTACTAACGCCGGGTCCAGAGAGAAACCGAGTGAACTCCTATGGCCCTTAAGTGGTAGTCCAAGTGGATTCAACCTTTGGTTTCTGATAGTGGGGACGAATCGGGGGTTGATACCAAGACTTCTAACTCCGGAAGAGGAAGAAACCGTAGTCTCGGGTTCATGTGATTGGCCAAATGATCGAATATTATTTTTGTATGAAGAGGAGATTGAATAACATGAGTATCAGTGCCGAAGACGGTGAATTGAGGAGCATCGAGAAGGAGATGAGTGGGCCCTTGCTTTACTAACGAGAGAGAGAGAGAGAGAGAGAGAGAGAGAGAGAGTACCTTACACAGAGAGAGAGAGAGAGAGAGAGAGAGAGAGAGAGAGAGAGTACCTTACACATAAATTTTATGTATGAGGTGGAAGATCTATTACCAACCAAAAGAGGAGGCCAAAATTAACAAATCCAACGATGAGGTCATAGTCCATACCCAGTCTTCCAGCAGCTAAAAGCTCAAGCTAAAAGAAGAAAAGCCCATTGGTGTCAGTCAGACAACGGTCCCATCCATCCATGAGAAATCGTTAGGACAAGGCAAAAAAAAAAAAAGTGGTACTTCCACAAGAAACTGACAACTATGTGTGTGTAAATATTGGATGGGTGGCATGCTAATGGGACTGGGCACAGTGGGTTGGTTTCATGATTTATCCCATTCCAAATTTTTCCCCTTTGATAAAATACTCATTCACCCGTATAACCCCTCACTATCATCTCTCTATCCAAAGATTAACTCTTTAGCTGATTTTACGGTGATTAATGTCTCGCTAGTCGCTACTGAGCTATTATATCTGAAAAAAAAGGAAAAAAAAAAGAACAAAAAAATGTAAGTGCCCTTTTTGAGGATCACCGTCGAATATCTGGAGTAAAGATGGGAATGGGATGCTTCAGATTCAAAGGCTAGTGACGATGGCTGGGGCACATGAAGCTCACTCGAACTTGATGCTATATTTCAAGTTTGTTGTCATCCAGAATAATATCATTCTTTGTCACTTGATAATGTAGTTGATGGGTTTCTAATACGACACGTTGGAGAGAGAGAGAGAGAGAGAGAGAGAGAGAGAGAGAGAGGTGGTGAGAAAACATTGCTAGAGAGAGAGAGAGAGAGAGATAGGTTGTGAGAAAAAATTGCTAGAGGGAGAGAGAGAGATAGGTGGTGAGAAAACATTGCTTGCACGATACCAAGTTGATACCTCAATTATTTATTATTATTTTTTTCAACAAGTGGGAACATGTTTGCCTCTTGCGGGTGGAGAATAATTTTTATCCATCTTAATGAATTAGTAAGCAAAATATGCCCGCGTTTAGTACGGTTAATATAATTTATAAGATTTGAAATTAGAAAGTTTTTAAATAATATTTAATCTGAATTATATTGAGAAGGTAAAAATTACAATCAAAATTAAAATATATAATAATAATAATAATAATAACAATAATAAATATATAATTTGTTAATTTCAAAATGAGAGAACTTTAATTTTTTTTAAATTAATTGAATGTTTTGCTTCAAACATTCTTTTCTAATAAGAAGAATTAAACCCATAAATATAAAATAAAATAGATAAAAATACCACAAAAATGCAACATGTAAACAAAAATCCATAGACAAACCGATAATAAAAATAACTTACAAGAAACAAATAAATCCATAAAAAGCCAATGAATAAAAAAAATTGAAATAAAAAATAAAACAAGAAAGATAAACCCATTAAAACCTATCACCAAGGAAACTAAAAGAACCTATCAAAAGCGAAAAATAATAATAAAATAGAACTATGAAAAGAAGCAAAAAAAGAAAAAAAAGAAAAATCATTAAGATACTAGAAAATATATATAAAAAAAGAAATGAAAGAGATATGACATGATTATGTTACATAAATAATTGAAAATGTAGTTGTTGGAATCCTTGTGTTTCACTCACTATTGTTAATTTGAATTACGCGACTGAAAGGTCATTAAAGAGACTAATCCAATTAAACATCATCTAAAATTGAAATCCATAATGGAATTGTGCGAGATAAATGATAGAATGTTCATAAGACGAACTCTTTAATATGACACCGTAAATTAAATAAGAAAGAAAATTCCATAGGACACTTAGAAAAAAAGAAGTTACCATTTAAGAAGAAAGCCTATTCAAATACAAATATAATCTATACAAAAACTGAAAGAAAGATATTATTAAAAATGAGAAATAATGGTGAAAGAACCGATATTAGCCGATACCGAACCTATAATTTGATAATTGTTGGTTTTGGTATCGTATCGCCAAAATATTCCTAAATTATCAGTCCTGGCCGACAGTCCGACCGATAATTTCAATTTATAGGCCAGCAACCCGAAAATCCTTTTTTCCTCATTTCAACACATTTCCCCCAACCACCTGCTCCTTTTACTTCTCAACACTTCTAAGTACCTCTCAAGCCATAAAAAAAATCACAGTTTTTTTGCAAATTTAATAAGAAAAAACTACATTTAAAGAAAATTTGTTGAGAAATAGCTTAGAAATGATTGCATGCCCTTTCTTTTGTTGTGGAGATATTTCATTCTTTATACTGAATCTATAAAAATGGGTTACTTTTTACAGTTATATTCTATAAAACCTGTAATATTCTAACTTAGTTTGGCATATATATCTAAATCTATTTAATTACAAATCAAACTTATACAGTTTCAATAAAATAGCAATACAAGATGTCATGACTTAAAAGTATTGATAATCTGATTTATACTTATTATTAATGGAAAAAAAACATTATTTTATAATATTTTAGATTTTTTAATACCAAAAAGAACTCACCCGACAACGATCTTGCCCAATACTGAAACCGTATCAGTTTTTCGGGCTGGCCAACACTGCAACCGATACTAAAATTTTGAAAAACCCGATAAGCCACAGGGCAAAGTAGGGCCTTCTCTGAATTAATTGGGAATTGATATTCTGTCCCTTCCCTCAGATTTTGGTTTCCGTTCAGAAGAAAAATAGATTTACCCTCTACTCATCATCATCTTACCGCTGCTGCTACTTTCTGAGATTTTACAAATGATTATCAAGAGAAAAATGTAAGCAACAAATATACATGCATAAAATAAGAATTCCTCAAAAAGAAAACCTAGCTAGCACTTGAAATATGGTACAAATGAGAACCAACCTACCTACCTACCAACCAAATCTCTCTCTCTCTCTCTCATATATCCGGGCCAAGCAACAAAACATTTAGGCCTACAGGCCCATCAAGCTCACCGCATCACTTTCTATTTAAGAAATTAGGGGTCTGTGGGCCCCACCACCAACTCATTGCTGTGCTGCTAGTGTGTCTGACCATCCTTTTAGGACGGACAAAACAAAAGGCCTAACTACTGGCTGCAAACAGTAACCCTCCCCTCCTTCCCTGTTTGGCCTTTAAGCCTTTCCCTATTGTTCCTCAAGCTGCAAAAGAATCAGAATCAGAATCAGAATCAGAATCAGACTCAGACTCAGATTGGCAATATGAACATATGAATAGTGTTTACAACAATAATTTACACAAAAATCTCAGAATAAAAACACACTGGCTGGCATTTCATGTTGCACATATCTTGTGTGGTTTGCATCTAATAGATGGACTTTTCTCTGCTTATAACTTTGTTTGCATTAGAAATGCCAGTCAAGAAGCTAACATGAGGTGTTTCCTATCATCCAACGTGTGATTTTTAGTATTATACAACTCCAACCAATCAACTAGATTCGGGAAGCTATGTTCTGCATTCTCGAACAAAAGAACAATGGTAGGAAGCAAAGCTAGGTATGTATGTATGTACCTGTAGCTGGTTTCTGTTCAGCAGATTTCACAGGTAGGTTGGAAGACTTCACATAAGATGGCCCAGTCATGACTGTGACTGGGCTGCCACCCAAAGGATTATATACAGCAGGACCCTTGCCTCCACCATTTACAAGGAAACTACTAGCACCTGCTGCTGATAGCACAGGTGAGCCCTGTTGGGACTGTTGGTTTGTATGCCTTTTCATATTCAAGCTGCCTGGAAACATGGGTTGCGTCGTGAGATTTGTCTCCCCATGCCGCTTATGGGACATTGCAGCGCTGCCAACTTGGTGCACAGGCTCTGAATTGGAGAAGAGCTGCTGGGCCTTACCTAGGCTCTGAGCCTGAGATGACTGAGCCAAAATAGGTGAGCCGGTATGAATTGTTCTCCTGCTAGAATTCACTTGTGAAGATGGAAGTTTAGTTCCCTTCCCAGATGGGCTTCCAGCACTAGGTGCTGGAGTCACTGGCGCCGCCGCCACAGCTGGCTGAACAATAGCGTTTGAAGAAGGGCCTGCTTGAACCATTCTCTGTGAAGAAGGCATCTTATACTGAGGGGGGCACTGCATGGTGGGGAATCCCATAGATCCTCCTGCTAAGTTAGAACCAGCACTGGAATAGACCCCAGGAATCCGATCAGGGTAAGCTGTTCCGCCCATTGCTGCAGTGGTCGAAAGAGCAGGAATGGATTGTTTGGTTTGAGCCATGACCTGTTTCTGCTGCAGCTGTTGCACAGCTAATGCTGTTGACTGGGACTCAGGAGACTTATCATTGCCTTTGGCTGAAGAAGTGGCCTTTGCTGGAGCCTTCGATAGATTTGCTGTCTGGATTTGAAGGTGATGACCAAGCTGATAATGGTTGTGACCAATGTCATGCATTGTCTGTAACATGGTATGCCCTGGTGGAACAGGTCTGCTTACCTCTATAGCTTTCAAGCTCATTTGAAGACTTGTGTCACTCGGTGGTTGCTGTTTTCCACCCAAGGCAGGTACCATGATTGGAAAGTTTGGGGGAAAATTTGCAGGTAGGGTCTGGACCTGGAGTTTCTTCTGAGAGAGTGGGACTTCATTGTTTCCAACAGATTCAGGTTCTGTGCGTAGAGATTCGGCCATCATTGATGTGGGGAGACACTGCTGAGGTTGAAGGTGCTTTTGAGAAGACAAAGATCTAGTTGAAGTTGTAGGAATTTGGGCCTGTGAGAGGGACTGTGGTTGGAGCTGCATCTGTGGTTGGAGCTGCATCACCTGAGAAGGATAAAATGATCCACCAAAGAAAGGTGTTGCAAGTTGCTGTTGAGGATTCATATGGGATCTGTAAGATGGAGGAATGGGGAAAGGATAGTTGCCAGGAAGCATGGTCATGTACTGAGGATCTGAGGCAGTTGCAATATTGCTGAATTTAGTGCTCATAGAAGCTGATACAGCAGCTGGTGCAGACAATAAAGCTGAATTATCTGCTGGAGCACTTGATTTTGTTTCTCCCGTTCTTGGTTGGACAAAAGGAAAAATGAACGCTGCCCCCTGCAAGGAAATTACTGAAACCAAATTCAACTATAAAACAAAGCAACTAAACTTGTCTCTTAGAATATTATAGAATACTCGATCAAGTACACAAACTAATGTCTTACTAGGCTCACAAAAAGCATCAATTGTTTTATCGCCCTTCAAATAATGAACATGTCAAGTCAAATGGAAATTCAGGTTTCATATAGTGTCCACCCCTTGCGAAAAAAAAAAAATGCAGAATATTTGAAAAACCAATCACTGACCCTAGTGTACAATTGTGCACATGTACTCTGAACCAACTCGCCCTTCAACTTAGATCGGTTCAAGATTTAAACTCAGAAATGTTGTCCTTTTTGGTTAAGGCTGTCAAAGGGCCAGAATCCAACCTAGGTTGTGGAGTCTTTACTCATCGACACTGGATGTGAGAAAGGATTCTGGGTCTAATAGATAGAATCCAGACAATAATTTAGGATCTGAATTTCATAACTAGCAAGATCCAGATCAGGAAATTGGTCCTGTTAGACTCTATAATCCAATGGGAACACAGTTACATAATTATATGCAGAATCAAGTCCAGATCCAGGTCCAAATTCTAAAATTCTGGTCCTCTACAGGCAGACTCAGACTTTTGAATATATTTCACTGGAAAGAGTACGATCAGATCTGAATCAGATATAGGTCCGGATTTGGATCCCGCAAAAAGAAATGTACTAGGATCCAGATCCATGTGGATCTGGTCCATTGACATCTAAATTCTTGGTGAGCACATAAATCAGCATTTTTTATGGTGACAAGTTTGAGCAGTCGGTGCCTCTCAAAAAGGATTATAGCATGAACTCTAAAAATTACCTGCGGTGCAGTTTGGGTAGGCATATACTGCTTTCTGTGAGCATCTGCAGGAGTGTTGGGAGCCTTCTCTTTTAAGTTGTGGCCATTTGATGTGACCAAGGAACCAGATCCAAGATTATTGTTAGCTGACAAGTTTGGATTCCCAATGACAGAGCTACCAAGAAGTAATGCATCTGATGGGGGCAAGATATTCATGTTATATGGCCTAGCTCCATAAAGAGCTGCTGAGCCAGCTGCATGCCAAATAGGTCTTTGTAGCTGTTGCTGATAATGAATGAGATGAGCGATGAAAAGATGGGTAGCACAACGCTTTGGCCGTGGACGAGGTAGCATGACAAAGGGTGGCTGAAACAGAGAAAGAAACAGTTACAGTGGGTCATGCACCATTGTCATGATTCTTGAGAATTCATACAGCCAGAAGCCATTGTTTGTCTCATTGCTTGAGGTGTCTAAAAAGAATCCAAATTTCAAGTTTGACAGCACAGCTATAATTATAGAAACAAATGATTTTGTTATAAAGTACCCAAACAAATAAACCAAATTAATTATGTTACACATTTCAATTGGTAGCCAGTGATGGCAAGTAACTATTTCAAGGGAAGGGAGAAGTTGATAACGAAATAGTCTATTAGATTCTACGCATATTGTTGTTCACACATATGAACAAACAGGTAAATATATACCCATAGAAAGGCAAGTTTGCCCTTTTGTTCTAGGTTTTTATTGATAAATTTGTTAGTTGGAGAGAGAGAGAGAGAGAGTTTACACAAAAATCAAGTGCACTTAAAGCGACTTCTGAGATATGGGTGGAGCATCTGCTAAATAGAGTTTCATTATTCGGTGCCACAAAATGAGGGGAGAAATTGTATGTGTGAAGTACTTTTCATTGCCTACTTGCCATTGGAAAAGCTACAATCATCGCAAACAGTTTCCTAATTAGGTATAGCTATTCTGAAGGAATTTACATTGGCTTCCTAACTGCACATGTGCTGCAAGCAAAGAAAGGAAAAACAAATAAATAAAAGGCAAAAACAAATGAATAAAAAAGTTCACTCTGAACGGAGTGGCATCAATAGAGTCAATGATCTCTAAAGACTGAAATCTTCAACAAGGTTTATTCTATTCTACTTGATACACATCTCTATGATAAGGTTAAAAAAAAGTATGCAGCTAAAGTAAAGTGCTGAGTTACATTGGGGATGGCAGAGGCAGAATTGCCTTCCACAGGTTTTGCTCCTTGAAATGATGAGAGTCCAGAAAAATTAGCTGGACTTGAACCCAGATACCTGATCATGGAGATTCTAATCAGTTGTGATGAAAAATATTAACATAGTAGAATACATGAGAAATCACATAAAAGCTGCCGCTAGTTTAAACAAAAGGACCACCTTGAAATTCAAACTGATGGAAAAGCCTACTGGCATAACAAATTAACTTGGAACTGTATTAAACCAAACTTCTGTGATATCAACACTATATAGCTGTTTACAATATTGCATGCTATCGTTGATACTTCATACTAGAAATTCAGTGGAGCCCAATCATATAATCAAGGGAGGAATCTGTAAATTGCATAAACATTTTAGCATACCCAAATGGAGGAAGCCCACCAGGCCAACCAGGAATGGGCACTGGAATTGGGGTTGATGTAGATGTCATGATGCCAGTGGGTGGAACTGAAAAGGAAGAAGTAAAATAAGTCAATGTCCTATACATTTATTTTTATTACTATTCATCTATTTATTTTTCTTTATTTTCATTCAGCTAAGGATGAGATTCAGCACAAAATCAGTTCCCTAACAGGATGGCCCCCCACCAACAGCCGGTCCCCATATCAGTCACTATTTGCTTGTTATTTCATGATAAATTCAATGAAATAGTTGAAAAAGGAACTACCCATCTATAAACATCAACCGAAAGTACAAACCAGTTCTTTCCATTTGCCTTGCTGTACTCTTTGAGATTTTCTGAGAATGCTGCTTGTTACCAGCCTTATCCAAGGGACTTCCATCATGACCTGATTCAGTTTTCTTATCATTGACAGATTGTTTCTCCTCTGCAGATTCTTTCACATGGACTTTCCCCTCTGAATCCAGAATTCTGCAGTCCTGCTTCACTCTTAGCTCCTCCCTGTTCTTTTCAGATAGATTGCAGAACCTCTTGTTCTTCATGGCAACTTCAACAATGATTGGGCTCTGTTATGCAATGCCAGGAGTTAGAAAAAGAGAGTAAATATGATGAATTAAGGATGCCTCTTCATATAAAATATTAAAATGTCATGTTACAATGCATGATACTATTAGTTTTTTTTTTCTTTTTTGTATTTCTATTTGAATTCTAGATTAAATTAATAAATACCGCATCTTCCCTTTCTTTATAAAACTTGGCATTTCCCTTTGATCATTCCTTATGATAAATGACAATTTTCACAATTTTCACATACAGATATATACGTATATAGAGTTGTATATTCACATTAAATAGAGTCGCAAACATTAAAAAGAAATGTAAATGCAGATGAATGGACCTGTCGCTACACTGGTTCCTATACGTGCAATATATCTAAACCCATCGTTAATATTCAATGTCAACTAAAGTCAAATAATTTGTATAAAAGTTACACAGGCAACCAAAGACTGACTCATTCCCAGCAGAAAGGAGGTGAGATCTTCAAAAGGTTATGGTTTAAATTGCAATTTATTTATAAACAGGAATATTAAAATTACTCACAGGCTCGTGATAAGCACTTCTTTCTGTTGCATCAGGCATGCATTCATCAGGACAGCAATTTTCAGGAGGAGCCTGCAAGAAAGCCAAAAATTGTAACATCTGACACAATAAACTTAAGCAAACTAGACTACTGAAAAACCATAACTGCTTACCATTAGATCAATTTCCAACTTAGGTCCTTTCTCTCGTTTAGTAGTGGTAGAAACTATGGAGGGCCTGTAAATGAAAGAGATGATTAAGTAAATGGGAAAATTAACAAGGAATAGCAAAGATCCGTATTTTTCTTAATGATAAAACCCACATCTTCGAGGCCTCGAGCTTAACATCTGTCGTCGACAGAGATGGAAAATCTTGGGTGGAAAAGCTCAACTCTTTCTGTGTGGTTTGATGATTTTGATCCACAGATGATTTTCTGTCAGCATCTATTGCTCTGTTTTCTTCTGTGTTTGGGTTGCTGGCTGGGTGCAACATCATTTCTGTAGACATGGCTGAGTTAGTCTCTAATGGGCTCAGTTTCTCCTCTGATTGGGGAATATCTTTTGGAATAGAAGTTTCTGCTTTATAAGAACCAGAATTATTAGGTTCTGTATTATTATCAGATTTTGGAGACATAATTTCAGCTTTTGCATCCTGGTGTTCCTTTTCTGTTTCAACTTTCATTGCAGGATTAGCAGCAACAGGACTTATAGAGTTCCCTGGAAGGAGGCTTTCAGAGGGCTTGGAAGAGCAGGCCACCATAATTGCAGGATTGCCACTGCCTTCTGGTTTCACAACCCTTGGCTTTTTCCTCTTTGGAGCTGCAAAAGATGTGTTAGCCAATGGTATTTTAAGTCTCACAACTTAAGAAAAATATCTTCAGTTCCAGTTTTTAACATGCATGCCATTCTCGCATGGTAAGTGTGGCAATAGCATTTTTACAACGAGTACTAGCAATAAGCAGTAAGAAAACCGGATCATTACCCAAAAAATAAAAAGAATAGAAAATAATGATTTCTTCTTTATCATAACATTTCTTTGCTCACCCATAACAGTTGTTGCATGTGTGGAGCTTGAATGCTGTGGCAACACCATTTGGTGTGAAGATGAAGGTGGGGAAATAGGAGTTGACACTGGAGATGAAGCTTTGGATGCAACTGAAAGAGAACCTTCATTTGCTGAGTTGTGCTTAAAATCCAGCTTCAGCGGCGGCGATGAACTCTGGACGATCTCTGGTTTGGCCGGAGGGGAATGAGATTGCAGTCTGGTCAGCCCATATAAGACCTGGGCAACTTCAACTTCACTTTCAGAAATCGAAACCTGAAAGAAGTGCACGGCAGCAACAGAATTGCTTGCTTAGCATGGCTGAGACAAATAATATTATAATAGAAGGGATTGAGAAAGAGAATTCTAATTACTGACTTTTGATGTCTTCGGGGGTTTGGTTTTCACTGTTACAGGTTTCTGCAACAAATTACACATATTAGAAGGAAACCAACTGAAAAGTTAAAATAACAAAGAAACAAGGAAGATAATCCTAAGTAGAAAGTAGGAAATGAACAAAAATATTCTATAAGCATCTACCAACTAATAGAATAATGTAAGCATTCCTCCAAGTTTTACCCAAAAAAATGTCACCAAGATTCAGCTTAATCCCCACTGTAATAATCAAAGAATCCAGGATGGATAGAAGGCCATCCTTATTTTCTCACTTTTTGACACAAGAAAGTAAAACACATTTGAAAAAAAAATAAAAATTAATATACGTCAATGCAAGCTTTTGTCATTGGAATCAAGGACAAGCTCACAACAATGACCACAAAAACCTGGCTTGTTCCAAAAAGATTGAATGCTAACTCATTCCGAAAGAAGTAAATCTCATAGAAAACAATTTTCTGGATTTTCTAAGGAAAAAAAAAAAAAAAAAGATTTGATATTTTAATGCCCCTTAAACACTCGTATCCCAATTTCATAACTAAAATTTCATAAATGTCACCAGAGACTTCCACCCTGTTTTTTTACTTTTTTGTCCTCATTGAGGGCAAAAAGGTAAAAAAAAAGGTTGTACGGGAGTCACTCTCGTGCCATTGAAATTGAATATTGAGTGTTTAAGTGCATTGAAATGTAAAATCCCTAAAAAAAAAATATTCTAATGCATCTAAAAGTAAAATCAAGTAAAATTGTGACAGTGACCCAAACCTCCAACGAAAGAAGAAGAAAAAAACCTAGTTCAAATGCATATGGCGACCGTTTAACTTCCACAGAAACTACAAATACGAGTCTGTTAATACCCAAAATCACAGAGGCAGTAACATGGGCAAAATGTATGGTATTTCATTCCAGCACTAATTTTGGGATATCTATCATACCACATGAATAAATACCCATAAAATTTCTAGCCTGAAATGTCATGCATACCAGATTTGTAAAATAAAATACCTGTCATCCTTGGTAAAAAAAAAAAAAAAAAGTTACCCATTTTAACAAAAGTAAAAATCTGAGAAAAACAGCTTTCTTGGAAGGGTTTCAGAAATATTCCAAAAGGACTCCAAAAGCACTCTCAATTTGGAAAAAAGAAGAAGTGGAAAATGAAACGATTTTTTAATTAGAAAGACTAAAAGAATCCCCAAAACCCAGAAAGAAGAAGAAAGATAGAAAGAAGGCATATGCAGTATGCACCCACCACTCTTTTGCTGGCTTTCATCGAAGCATTTGATGAAGGTGGAGAGACGGATGTTGCAGTCCGCGCAGGCGAAGAAGACGACGATGGCCGAACAGCTGAAATTGAATCCTGTAACCTCTTTGCTGAAACTGGAAACACACACACACACACACAAAAGAAGAAGATAAAGGTTGGAACTTTCAATAACAGATGATTCAATTCTTGCAATTAAGAACAGAAAGGCATTGAAAGGCCCAAACCGGAGCGAGCCTTGCGAGGAACCGAAACACCAATGATCTCGTCCGACCCCTGAAACGAACCAAGAACAGAAAAGCCCTAATCAGAGCAGCAGATTAAGATGAAACACAATTAAAGATCGAATTTACCTTCCATTGTGTTTTCCCTCTGCTCGTCCTCCGCAAAGATGAATTGCCACCACCGCCTCCTCCTCCTCCTCCTCGCATGGGCTCATCCTCGTCGTCATGGTCTTCGTCCAAGCTCTCATCCGAGCTTTCGTCGCCGCCTTCGTCTCGATCGACATGGAAGCTCTCGTTTGAGTTCACTCTCCTCCTCCGACTCGGCCGCTCCTTCTTCGATCGATCTCGAAGCAAATCGTTCCCTCCATCTTCAATCTCACCAGCACCTTCAACGGACAAAAAAATCAAAACCTTTCAGGTCCGAAGATTCCACAAATAGAAGATAGAAACAGAGAAACAACGTAGAATTGAAAGACTTTTCCAGATCTGCTAACCAGAGGACTCCCGATACACGCTACCACGAGATCTGCGCCTGGACGAAGAAAAACTTCCAGAAACCGAAGCCGTTCCCCTTCTACTCTCTCTAATCCTCTCCATTTCCACTTCGATTTTCACCGAATCTGCTGCAAATTCCTTCGTATTGCATCGAAAAACTACAAATTCAAAGATTCAGAAGCATATTCCAGCTCCAGAATCCTCACTCCAATTCGTCAAAAAAGATTAAGAGATCAAAATCCACGAAAAATGCTCTGCTCGGTTACTGTAGCAGCTCGCAAACTCTATATCGGCGCAGAAAGCCAAAATCCCTAGTTCGGAAACCCTAGCGAAGAAAACTCCCTCTTTCAGCCACCGATCCGCGTAACGGACGTTCGTAACGTTTCAAAAGCAGAAACCTTGCACCAGTTCTTCGTATCTGTAAGCGAAAACCAGGAACTGAATTCCTTTCACTGCGTCTGTATCGGATTCGGAGTCGCTGATTTCAAACGACACGAGAGAAATCTCGGATTCCGGACGAAAAATCGGAAGCCGAAACCCTAGCAACAAGTGGCCGATTTCGTCTCCTCCTTCTCCGTCGTCGCCGTCTTCTTCTTCTCCTCCTCCTCTTCCTCTCTTGAAAAACATGCCACAATATTCTCCTTCACGTCACATAAAAGCCACAACCAGCGGCTGAGATTGGTCCGTGTATCCCGACAAGAGAGATCCGAGCGTCCGTCTCGGAGGAGCTGATCCGACGGATGGAATTGGAGAGTGCCGACGTGGCAGAGATCCGACGGCTGTGGATCCGTTAGAGTGTCCGCATCATTCGGCTTCCACGTGGCGAGGGTTTAGTGGGTAGTTTTGGTAAACTTTCCAGTACCTGCCGAGACAGTTGCAGTTTAAATCGATCTACTACCGTCAGCAGCCGGTTGCAGGGTCGGTCACGTGGCCCGTTCGACCGGCAGAGGGTCGACGTGGCAAGGGAAGGAGCAGATGAGGACAAGGAGAGACTCCCGGTATTACCGGCAAGATACCCGCCAGAGATATAATAGGAAAAAGGAGAAGGAAAGGGATAACTTGGTCTCCAATCCCTTTTCCTCATGTTTTCTACTGTTTTACATGTTGTTTTTGTAGATTTGCAAAAAGATTGATGTCTTTGTAGTCCGCGGGACATATGGGGATGGGTAGGGAGT
Source organism: Cinnamomum chago (assembly GCA_038049695.1). Taxonomy (NCBI): domain Eukaryota; kingdom Viridiplantae; phylum Streptophyta; class Magnoliopsida; order Laurales; family Lauraceae; genus Cinnamomum; species Cinnamomum chago. The sequence goes on along the minus strand of CP142462.1, from coordinate 17,486,241 downwards.
GGTTCAATTCAATGTCAAAACACTAATAATTAGATGTGGCTTGTGAGGGTATACAAATATATAACTTTGGGTTGAATCACATGGCAAAAGTGTTTATGTAGCTAAGGATGGAAGTGGATCATGTTGAACGGGGTGACTCAATTGGACAAGCATCTCTAACCAAATTTCCTATTTTTATAAGGAATTTATATAGGGATTTTTATCATACGAGATATAAAAGATCATGAATTTTTTAAAATAGTGCTGATCAAAACTATATCCTAAATGTGGATACAATATATGGGACTCCAAATTCTTTTTCCAATTCTATTCATTTTATGCGATATCGCTTAAACGGTTCAATCTCTCTCTTATATTTCTCTCCGTTCTAATCTCCTAAGAGCACTAAACATCATTTTTTCTTCTGCGACCTTCCTGTTCCCATTACTTTCTCGATCGCTAAAAAATGTTCCAAAAAAATATATTCTTTATTTCTCTTCATCTAAAGATGATTCAGGAGAAGCAGATCCCAAAAAGAGTACATAGACCCCAAAGCGTTACAAGGTATTTATATTGTGGATCCATCTCTTGTCCTCAGGGTAAAGTTACCACAACTGGACAGTGACTAAATAAAAAAGAAAAAAAGGAAGAATAGTTGTGGAGAATCCTTGAGATACTTTTGGATAAATGAAAAAGCAACTAAGACATCATATTGAAAACCTAATTTAACGATGGAGAAACTAGTAGGAACAACAAAAGTCGTAGGAAGTAATGGAGGTTTGGTGTTTTAGGAGATAAGAACGGAGGAAAATATAAGAGGAATATCGGTTATTCTCACCTTTAGTTTGTGCAATATCGCACAGATTTTACAATATCGTACAAAATGGGTAGAATTGTAAAAAGAATTTTGGACCCCATGTACAATAACCACATTTGGGATATAATTTTGGTCAACAACATTTTGAGAAATTCATGGTTTTTTTATATCCCGTATGGTCAAAACCTCATTTATATATTGTTGTCAAAATCATACGATTTGTATTTAATATCTAATGATTCATAAGAATTTTAAGGGAAAAGGTTTGTATCTATTTAACGAATTCTATTTATACATAAATTTTAGGACTCGTGTGTGAATTTTACAATTTAATACTTGTTTATTTGTATCTTAGTGTTCCAGGGATTTGGTTGAGCGAGAATAGCAACAGCCAAAAGGTTAATATTAATGATCTTTTTTTTTCTTTTTAAGTATTTCTATTTTTAAATGGATATTAAGTGGTTAACTAAATCTCTTATGAAATTTTGTGAATCTAAGGACATTTTTAGAGATAATTAAGGAACAAGTATGTGGGTAAGGCCTTTGACTATATATAAAGTAGAGATAATTAATTTGGTCCATTGTTTACAAGTTTAATCTAAATGAGAGATTCTATCTAAGACATTAAGTTTTCCGACAATTTAATGCTCTTAGTACGAACCTACAAATTTCCAATGGAGTTCCTAAATTTTTTGAAGTAAAGAAAGCTCAAAGATTTCTCAAATCTCTAATGGATTTGACAACCTAAATCATGTCAAGATTTTGATTTCGGATTTCCTAAGCCATTTCTATCCGTTTTGTGAGTCAATGTGTGCTTTTGACTTTGAAGTGCCATTTTATGGCATTTCTTGGTGCTAGAGGGGCCTTCTAGTTTTAGGGGTCAGTTTTGGCCTGCCTAATGTCAAAATCCGTTTTTAGCATCAAGGTTTATAAATAACTCTCCTTGGCATCTAAGCCAAAATTTTCTCTTAGTGTCAAAACTACTTTCCCTATTTCATTATGTCTTTTTCATTGTACTTTTCCTTTGATTTTGCTTGTTCATTAGTTTGCCTTGGAAAATTCTCATTCTATCTTTCTCATATTTCGATATTAAAGCTTCCAATAGATTAGTAACTGCTTCTTTTTTTTTTTTTTTTTTTTTTTCTGAAAAGTAAGTTAGATTAATAACCGTTTTTATCTGATAATTATTTGTCGTAGCTCCAATCAATTATTAACTACTTTTTTTTTCTAAATCATTCATTATTACACGTCCTAATAATTAGTGTTGCGCAATAAATTAATAGCACTCAAAAGGAGTAATGTCCAATATTAGAGTTGTCAAATATGTAAAAAAAGAAGCTAAGTATTTATCTAAATCCTATTTTTACATGAAGATCAACTCAACCATACACACTTGAAATGAAGTATAATTTGGTTACTGCATATCTATGAGAGAGCCTGATGTTTGAATGGCCTTAATCAATCCAAGTTGGGGCTCATTTGGGACAAATTCACTCATCCAAAATGAAACCTGACATGCAAATGTCAATATATGATAATTTATCTATAAACTATGGAACTTCCTAGAAAGACAAACATGATTTTTAGTTTGTTAAATTAATTACCAAGGTGATTTTTGGCGAGGTTCGTTGTCGCAATAAGAGGTATAAGTGGGCCCAGTGTAGAGTTCCTCTTGTCTCACTCACTCACTCGGCTCTAAGTAATAGCCTAAGAGCATCAAGATTAGGGTTGCACACGGGTATCAGATTATCCGATTACCCGAAAGTTCTGACCTGAAAAAAGTCGGATTCGGAACTTATTTGAGGTTCCGATTAATAAACGGGTCCGGGTGTTCCGATTAACAAATGAGTCCGGGTTCGGAACCTAAATAAATGAGTCTGGTTCCGGGTCCATATAGGTTCCGACCCATGGACCCGGGACCCGGAATATGAGTATTTGATATTATAAATTGTACCTCAAAATAAAAAAAAATGTATTTTTATGTATAATGTTGGAGGTAGTAGACTTGATGCACCGTTATAAGTTGAATGAAATATTTATTTTAAGAAAATATGAAAAAAAATGAAAAAGAAGTTAGAATCAATTTTTGAACTAGATTCAGTTCTCTAGGTGGATTCGATTCCAGAACCGAATGCGGGTATTTCTATCGGAATTGGGTCTACAACCAACAGAAAAGGTTCCGAAGTCAGAATTGGATCCGGAACTAGACTGTTATTTTTAAACAGATCCGGATTCAATATAGTTCCGACCTGGAACCATTCCGTTTGCAACCTTAATCAAGACTCGTATATGTATATCTATGCATTTATGCTTCCTAAAAACTAACCTATGTATTCATGCTTCATGTAAGCTTGATAAACCTAATGGAAGTCATAAAAAAAGCCTACGCATTTCTCCTTTTAATTCTCTTTAAAAAGAATGAAGGAGTGTATTATTATATTTTGCAGCCCACAATTAGAGTCCGTCTCCCATCATATACACATAATTAGGAAGATTTTCGCCTTCATTCCATCAAATTGGTGTCATTGTCACAGCCACACTCGTGAAATTCTGGGGGGGGGGGGGGGGGCGCATTGGAAACAATCCAAATGAATGTTCCCAAGGAGTACATAATGTATATGAAAATAGTTAACCAATAATGAAGAACTAAGAAAAACACAAAAGAGGAAGTGCAAATTGTATTGTTCTCCTTAATAGAAACATATCAATGACCTCCCTAAATATTACATATGATTAATAATACAAAAGATTATATTAACCACATCTTTATTTTTATGCTCAATTTAAATGTAAGACCAACTCCTCTTTGTATAAAATTTGAAGACATTTGATACACGAAGGTATTTCATTTGAGTAATTCCGATTTTCAATAGGTTTGTCCCGCTAATAAGAAGTATGAAGGAAACATTTGTGAAGTCTAAAGTAAAACAAACTTCATCCCTTTCATCCCACATCAACATCGACAAACTTCGTCCCTCTCATCCCACATCAACATCAATGAGATTTCATCACTCTACCTCTCCTCACCGATGGATGAAGTAACCCATAACAATGCTACAATGATTGTGGAGAAAACCAATGGGCACCTCAGGATCCTAGGTCCCACTGGTGCCATGTGGCAATGCCAGCATCAATGAGTAGTCTTGCTCGCATGTCTGATTTTGACTTAGCTCGCTCGAGAGTGGAGAAAGTGTCTTCTGTTTTTTATTTTGTTTTACTGGTCATGAGTGGTATTTTAAACTTGAAGCCTATTAAATAATAATAAGGTAAACACCACTCAATTATTAGTGTGTTGGAGAGAGAATGATTTGGGTTAGCGCTCTTCCTTTTATTCTATTTTCTTTCTGAACTCTTATATTATATTTGGATGTGTTTTTCCTCTTACGCGTCGGTTTTCTTTATTCTTTTTTTATTTTCTTTACTTTACTATTTTTTCCATGGCTACCCCTCCAAGTTACACTTTTTAGTGCAATGTGCTGGTTTATGCTTTTACTACTGAGATCATGATTTGGTGATCTTGATTGTTGATCTGATAAAGTGATTGGTATTTTGATTTTTATGGTTTCAATGGTAAAAAAGAAAAAGAAAAGGGGTTGGAAAAAATGGAAACTAGAGAAGTTGCTAGTAAATGAAATTGTTACTCATGAGGGATGAAAAGAAGAGAAATTAGAAAAAAAAAAAAAAAACAAAAATAGTAACTGTTAAAAATGGGAATGATAGTTATTAAGTTGTCATTTTTTCCCAAGTGTCCATCAAATTAAAGGTTGTACAAGTGTTCTTGGTTCAAAATAAATTATAGAGTTTTTTGTATATACTCCCCAAGGTTTCTAGGACTTGTAAATAAGGCCCTATGGTTTCAATATTTATATATACCCCTTGCCTTTTCATTTTAGTGCATTCCATATCCCAAAATTAGTAGCCGATCCATGCACAACCCCAATTAGATTGATGAAAGTTTCAAATACATGATTATGCTTCATGTGTATGGGAGAGCTTGAGAGAGACTATTGGGACTTGGGGATAAAATCATGGTGTTGTTATAAATAATGACATACTTAGTTTTGTTTAATGAATTTAAGGGCAAAGTTATCATTTTTTTAAAAAACTCAACATAAATCTTTTGGTGGTCACCTTTTTTCGTTAGAGTTTTTTTGTATATACCCTCCTAAGGTTTTCATGATTTGTAAAAAGGCCCCTATGGTTTCAGTATTTGTAAATAGGCCCTCACTTTTTAATTTCAATACCTTTCATGTCCGCATATTAATTTATATTGAAAATGGGAACCCACCATGAGATTTGTATTAAATTTTTATAAAAATGACACATTTTTAATGTTTTTAGTGCCTTTATTCTTTATACCCTCTTATTTTTCTTTATTCTAATTTCGTCATTAACTTTATTTCATTTCACCCCTTGTAAAAACAAACAAGCTCTAAAATAGGCAAAGAAACAATCTCAGGGCCCGTTTAGATGTCTACAGAATAAAATATTTACAAATTTAAATATTGCAAGAATAAAATAGTATAGAATACAATAATGCAATATTATAACCGTATAATATTTTTACTGTTTGGCAATTTTTAAAGAATATTACAGATTTTCAATTGAGCTGTTTGGAAGGTGTTATGTTTAAAGTAAATTTCATTATAAGAATATTTTTTTATTAAATATTTTAATTTCTATGTAATTTACCACGTCTAGATAAAAAGTAATGTGGTAAAAGTAGAGTTTAACTTTCATGTTTTTACCATAAGTTACTTTTCTTTTATCACATAAAACCATAGTAAAATCTAGTAAAGTAAAATCAATAAAAAAATAACTACTTTGTATCTCTCTCTCTCTCTCTCTCTTTCTGCTTTACCACATACTTCATCTGACCTTATTTTACCTCACATTTTACCATGATATGATATCAATCTTTATTTTACTTTACCACACCCGTAAACAAGTTACTTTTTATTTATCATATAAAACTACGATAAAATGTGATAAGGTAAAGTAAAGAAAAGAAACTACTTTACCATTCCTTCCTACTTTACTTCACCATATACTTTATCTCACCCTTTATTGTCCTGTGAGATTTACTTTTTCTTTACTTTACCATATATGTAAACATACACATTATGATGGATTTGGTGAGCTAAAGTCTTTACTTTACTCTACCACTTGGTAATAGTCACTTTAAAAGATTCTTATCTTGGAGAAAGTTTTTTAAGGGGGGGACCTGTAGGGGAGAATATTGAGCTTTTTAAAAGAAAAAAATATTTTCTTCAAATTTTTATTAATTTTTTTTTGAGTTACGAAACGCACAAGATTTTTTTCTTTAAAAAATAAAATATTATATTTTATAAAATATTATTTTCTTGTATTTTGTTTTTTCATCCAAACATGCCCTTGGGGGTATGTACTTAGTCCAAACCACTTCTATCTAAGTAGACTTTCATCTTTTCATAATAGAATAAGTAGAATTTGGTCAATTGGTTGAAAGCAACCCCTTGGTCATGGCGGTCAGAGAGCTTGTTGAATTAATGGGTATAATTATCAATGAGAAAAAGGAAGACAGGTGGTCATGGCTGGTTGTTGACAAATACAAGTGAAAATTGACTTGAACCCCTAATATATGGGTGGTCCCCCACTTTGATTGATAACCTTCCACCTTTTAACAAAATAAAAAGAGCAACCTTTGGAGGCCCTGTTTACTTATATGTTGGACCCACAAAAAAGAAACAGGAAATAAGACATTTACTTTTAACTAAAGAGATGATCTCTCTCTCTCTCTCTCTCTCTCTCTCTCTCTCTAGCAAGGCATAGTTTGAAACAATCACATGTTGGTTTCAGTGAACTTTTATAGTTATTTGGGCATGATGTTTCTGCTTAAACATTGTTTAAGCTTTGCATTAGTTTCTGAGCTTTTCTTTTTTTGTTTGGATGTTAAGGAGAAAATAGGGCTGTCCTTGTCCTGTTCTCTTAATATAGTCTAAAGAAAAGTTAAAAGAGTAATGTTACACTGGCAGGAGGAATTTTCCTTCTAAAATATACACTTTCAGAAGGACAAGGCTGGTTGTAAGGGTATATGAAATATCATACTTGTTTAAATGATTCCTGGCAAGTGATACTTGATTTAGTTTCAAATTAAGATTACTGCTAATTCGAAAGGTGGGAAAATATCCTCCTACGCATAGAGTTATGACTTATGCAAGAGCGTCCATCTGGACTGTCATCCCAAAGGTAGGACCTCCCGAATAGCACCATCATGTAGGTAATAACAAGCACCAATCTATTGGATTGAAGAGCGCTGGAGTGCAGGAGAACATCTTTTTCAAAAGGTGAAGGGGTGTGGCTCCTACACAATTATTTTATTGTTCCATATAGCATGATTCATGGAAGTCACAGCACGCAGAGATTGATGCTCTAGGAATTGAGCTGTGATCACCTTGTCCGAAGACATCAATATATACCAGCATATGAGGCACCTAACAAAAAAAAGTTTGATTTTATGTGGGTGATTGTTTTTGCATTGTTGCTTTTTTTTTTTTTTTTTTTTTTCTTTCTTTTGGGATGAGGGATTTATGGAAGTGGTATCAAAGTAGTAATAGACACTATAAAAATGTAGTAATTTCCTTGCAAAACAAAACTAACAATAAAAGAATGACATACGCAGCAGTGGAGTCTAACCTAAGAAGCAAGCAAGCTTGGTGACCCAACCTTCTACAAAAATCAAGCCCCTTGGATGTTGTTAGTCATCAAATTAAAACAAATTAAATGGATGATCAAAATACAATTTTGCTTACCTCCTATCCAAATGTACCAAATAAAACTATGGGAGGTGGCCAACGAAGGTAGGTGTCAAAGACAAGACCTCTCTTAGTTAACTCTGCTTACTATTCATTTCATATCTTTATACCAACATTTAATGGACATTTTTTTAATATCCAAATCTTAAAAGCCTCTCTCACATTAGTAAGCCTTACACACTGGAAGAGTGGCGTAGTGACAATTGCCGTTGTGGTAAAGAGCCGTTCTCTACAAACTCTACTATTAAAGTTTTTAGTATTTACTTTTTATAAGAAAACCATTGTAGTTTCCTGATTTCAGCTTTTTACTAGTTTTCTCCACTCGTTCTTTTATACATCTAAACACTTCCTTGGATAGAGAGAAAATTGTCTTCACAATCAAAATTGACTCTAGTAGTTTGGTAACTGCTGAAGAATATGTGTGGAATTTGCATATTTGAGAATTCCTCATTGGCATAAATCTAAGGATTCCTTTTTGAGGATTTACCTAGTTGAGGATTACAAATTGATATTGTTATGTATAGGGGTTTATAGTTAAGCAAAATTGGTATCGATACATAAATTCACAAAACTGAGAATTTTCAAATCCCATGGATACCTAAAGATACTAAACAAATGAGGATTTCCATTAGCCCAAATCCCGAAGATTTACAAATGCCAAATGTAGATTTTCTAAATCCTCAAAAACACCGGTGAAAAATTCCCTGGTGGTATCCTAACATGGCAAGGTTTGTTTCTTTTAGTGGAGTTTTTGCCAGGAATTCACCATGTCCATGAAATCCTGGATATGATGTGACATATTGTCTCTTAGAATTTCTAAACTCCATGTTTCTTTACTAGCATTTTTGGATTTCAGCCACATATTAGCTGAGTGTTCGCCAATGTTGAAGACTTTTCACCAAATCCAGATATTAGCTATTTTAGACATGGGATCCAAACATGAATAAGAAAGTGTCTAGACTTTGATGCTTATTTATTCTTTTGAGTCAGGTATATTGAGACTCATTCATATTTCCCTAGGTTCGTTCATATAGGCTTATAAATGGAAAAGCAAAAGTTTTCTGATTTTGTCGTTTGGAGTGTTCCAAGAATTCAGAAAAACAAAAGATGCCTAGGGAAACCTTAGTGTTACCTGGAAAATATCTTTCACATGGGTTCTTTAACTGTGTTGCCGGTAAAAACCAACAATAGGAAAAAAGGGCCTAATATAAAACTCTGTACAACTAATCATCAAAGTCTAGACACTTTCAAGTACAGGATACATTTTCAGGGTTCAACCCAGAACTGACTGAGAGATTCAGGGTTCAGGTTTATTTGATTAACTAGCAACAAAGGCAGCTTAGCCTAGACCCAAAAGTGAGAATATATTTAGAATTAAAGTAAGAGAAAAGATATTATTTAATTGAAATAGAGAGTATCATATGTGTAGGGGATGTGCAACAAAAGTCCCACATCGGCTAGAAATGAGAAAGATCATGGGCATATAAGTAGGACTAAGTACTCCATTGGTACGAGGCCTTTTGATAGGTTGAGGCCCATCAGAAGCAAAACCGTGAGGCCTGTGGGCCAAAGCGGATAATATCATGCATGCGTGAAGGGTGGGGCGTATACACAAATGGTATCAGAGCCCAGGCCCAGACTTATCCAGGGGAATCCTCGTCTTGCCGAACAAAGGTGGTGGGCCACGATGGAGCGGACGGATGTATGATCGTTTGAGGGGAGGCCCGGTAAAAATATCCAAAGAGATATGGTCCTTTGTTTGAGGGGAGGATTGTTGGGGATGTCTCCATTGATATGAGGCCTTTTGATGGGTTGAGGCCCATCAGAAGCAAAACCATGAGGCTCGTGGGCCAAAGCGGACAATATCATGCATGCGTGAAGGGTGGAGCATTACAATATAGACACTGGTGCACAAGTATAGTTGCACATAATTGTCATACCATAGTAAAGTAATATGAAAGAATCTATAAACATTTTACAACCAATTTACAAAATCTACAAGCGTACAAGGGCTTTTGTGCCAACTATGTCAAGCTGGGTTGAGCATTTTAAACATACATAGAACGAAGCCTGGCCTGTTAGAGTGGTAGGGCAAGAGGATAAGGCCTGATTTACTCTACAACCACAATCACAATTTGGACTGGGCTCATGTAAGGCTCCAGTTGGGCCCGCCCCTGTGCACCCCCTATGTAGATTGGAACTTGATCCGATTTAGATTATGTCTTGACACATTTTATCTCAACTCAAGTTGAACTATAAATTGAATAGCAGGAAGGACTCATCATGAGCCTACTTCAAGGAGAAAGAAATATGTGCATGTGCCCAGAAAATAGAATTTATAAAACAAAACAGAGAGAAAATGAATGAAAAAGTACCAAATTGTTAAACCACCAATTGTTTAAATGGGTTTATGTATGCAGGTGGGCCCTAAACCAACCCATTTAAATAGGTCAGGTGGTTGTGTGGGCTGACCTTAACTGACCCGTTTTTATTTGGGGTCAAGTTCTCTTAACCCATGATTGACCCGTACATATTGTTGTTCTATTATGGGGTCAAGTGTAGGGGTGTTCATGGGCTGAGTTGGGCCGGGTGAGATATATCCTTGCCCGGCCCGATTTTAAAACATAAATCCAAGCCCGGAACAAGCCTGAATCTGGCAAATGTAATATCAGGCAACATCAGAAATTATTAGATCAACATCAGGCAGCAGCAATGTAATAGCAAAAGAAATTATCAGATCAAAGCATAAGCATCCAAAATTAATCAGATCAGATCAGGCAAAAACAAAAGAAATTATCATAAACCCTAGAATTCAATTAAAAAATAGATGAAATGAAAGACAAGTATCAAAGAGACGATGAATCGAGAGAGAGAGAGAGAGAGAGAGAGAGAGAGAGAGAGAGAGAGAGAGAGATAATTGGAAGTGCATGCATAAGTGTGTATATATATATACACACATATATAGATACCTTGTGGACGATGAGATTTTTTGGTAGCATTAATAAGAAGATCGGTTACAGGAACCTTACCACATTACAATGAGAGATTTTAGGAAGTATTAGAACAGGGAGAGAGATTTTAGGGGATGCAAACCATGTGGAATGGATCTCTTATCTCTTAATGAAGAGAGAGAGATTTGATGCTTTTGATGAAGGGGAGAGATACATAAACCGTGTGGAATGGATCTCTTATCTCTTAATGAAGAGAGAGAGAGAGAGAGAGAGAGAGAGATTTTAGGCTTTGAATAAGGGAAGAGATTTTAGGAGATTGAAAAAGGCACCAAGCAAGGCTCCATTTGAAAGGCAAAGGCTCCCTCCCTTTTTTTTCTTTTGTATTTTTCTGAAAGGAAAATAATTGGGAGTTGAGGTGGCACTTCTTGAAATCAGTTCTCCATTTCAACCTGGATTAATGACTATTTTTACTATTTGACCTACCAACCAAATCTAAACTCACATGACTCTGAATTGAGTAGATGCACCTAGACCAAATTGAGCCCAGTACATGTATACTTGCATTAAAAATCGAAACATGTATACACCATGCAAATGTATAATATATGGTTGTTGTGGCATCAGTTATCTGGCTCAGCTTGGACCCAAACTCAGACCTGAAATTATTCAGAACCATACAATGGACCTAAATTTAAATGGCCCAAAAAATTCGAGCCATAGCCCTTTTTTTTTCACTAGTTTTGTTCCTTGGGGTATTTGGGGTTGACCCTTCACCCCTACTTTGGGTGGATCCTTTTAACTTTCAAGTTGGGTTCAGGTGCATATTCTCAAACCAAATAGACATATTTATTTACATGAGGGGAGGAGCAGAGTAAAATAAAGATTTGAATTTAAAAAACCAATACATTGACAGCTCAGTGGCATTGGCATTTTCACGAGACAGCCATGATCGATCCCTGGGCAAATAGGTTGTCTCACATGGGTTCTACCGCTACTCCATTCTAGCACAAATAATAACAGCAACAACAATGGTTGAATTTGGAGTACGCTAAAAGGGAGGGATTGAGAGTAAAATACATTAAATTAGAAAAAAAAAGCATTCTTTCCTAAGTTATAGCCTTTTATCATTTAATGCTTTTTAAGATTTTTTTTTATATCATTTAGTGTCTTTTACTTTCAATCCTCTCCTTTTTTAATTTTTTAAACTTTACCCTTTATTTTACTCCACTTTTCCTCATCTCATATAAAACTAGCAAAAATCCCTGTGCTTGGCACGGGCGGCAACGTAATTCACAATATTAGATAGTGAATAATATTATAAAAAAAAGGCTTGGGAAATAGATAGGGGGAGATATAGAGAGAGAGGAAATGCAAGAGAACGGGCACACAGAGAAGATGAAAGAATGCATTACAATGTTGGAAACATGCCTAGAAGAGGAAAGGAGTGAGGAGTGAGGAGTTTCAGTATTAAAGAGCCATAAGGGAAGAGGAGTTTCAATAGTAAAGAAGGTTTAAAAATAGAGAGGGTAGAAATCAATCAATTGAAGGAAAGGGTCAATAAAATTCACACAATCCAAATCGTATTGAAATCAATCTCAGCTTTCTCAATTCGCTTCATTCAGCTCTCCTAAGTTGTAGCTTAGTTTATCTTAAGATGCAGTCCCACAAATCAAAGTCGATTATGCTGTTTTTTGCACGATAATCGTCTCCAAAATCAAGATAAGTCCAATAAGAACTGGATTTTTCAGTTCCATCATGCAAAAAACAGATATAATCAATTTAATTTGTAGGACCAGCCATCTTCCAGCTTAGGATAAGCTAAGCTGCAGCTTAGGAGAGCCTTGCTCATATATATACATATATATATATATATATATGACTACTGCTCTCCTAAGCTCAAGTTTATGAGAGAATTCCGTAAGCTTACGCTTGTGGGGCCCACCCTTGGTCTATCCAAATGGACCAAACACACAACCCCCCTGAATTGCACATGTCCACCAACTTTCGATCAGATCCGAATTTATTGGACCGTTAGATCGACTGTGTACTAATCCGAATAGACTTTTGACCATTAAACTTTTAGGGCCCATATGGAGATGATAAAAATCACAGTTGAGGCTAATTTTTTTGCAGAGAGGAGGATCCGAATTTATTGGACCGTTGGATCGACTGTGTACTAATCGACTTTGATTTGTGGGATCAACACCGTTTCAACTTTGGATAAGTTAAGCTTCAGCTTAGGAGAACTGACTCATATATATATATATATATATATAAGAGTATTCAAGTGAGGGATTCCCTCACCATGTGTGGTGAGAAACTCCCTTTTTAGGGAAGTTTCAAGTACAAAAGGGTGTACTCCCTTTAAGTATAAAAACCCTTTTAAACTTGAAATCTCCCCAAAAAGGGGAATCCCTCACCGGTGCTCAGGTGGAAAATATTCTCCTATATTTGATTATGAATTTAATTTTGGACAAATAGATGTGAAACCCACAATTGACTGCAAGAGAGGATTGGTCAGTAGAACTTTGACAAGGAAAACAAGAAGGGGAAAGATGAGGGAAAAGTCAAAGGACCAAGTGCCCTTGATTGGTTCAGTAGGCCGACCAATCTGAATCAGATCAGAAAAGGGGCGTCGGTAGTTATATCTGTGGGGCCACCACCTTTGAAAATCAACGACCACAAAGGCCACAGAGTGAGACACTGTCCCTTATCCCCGCTCAGGTACCTTATCTGTCCTTACTCTTTACTTGGGAGGAAAGTATTGGCTTTCAAAGTCTCCTTACTCTTTACTTGGGAGGAAAGTATAGACTTTCAAAGTCTCCATTCTCGTGTAGATTCCTCTTCAACTTCCCTACCCTTGTTGGCCCTCCTTTTCATCTTTCATTGTATTGGGGATCTACCTATTATAAATCCAATTCTTTTGCACATGTCTATCCTCTTGAATTAGCATTCTTCGTACATGGACGCTTATCCAACCATTATCCACCATTGAATTTAATCAATGAAAACCTGCTGGTACGAACTGCTCGAATTAGAATTTAGTTGATTGCAATGATATTTGTTTCACTCTTTGGGCATGTTTAGCAACGGTCCGTGCAAGGGGATTCCTCGCCCTTTTTCCGCGCGATGATAGTTTTTGTATGTTTGGATCGGCGTTGATTTTTAGAGGGTGGACGGGAGAAATTTGTGGAACCGATCTTTATTGCAGTCAGACCTCCCCCCTTTGGATGCGTAGAATTCGGGGAATGAGAGAAAGGCAGAGCAACAATGCTAAACAGTAATCAGGGGCAGTGATGTGGGCTTAATTTGTTTTTGCTTTCGGAATGTACCTTTTAGATCCTATAATCAAGATCCAAAACCGTTAGTCACCTTTAACAACTCCAAAACGGTCACCTCACCAAATTTTAGCCGTTGATTCCTCTTATATCTCGAGATATGTGCCAAAATGTCTGATTGTTTACACTATTATTGAAAACACTCCGTTTTTCCAAATTTTTCAGTTTATGTGGGGTCCACAATCAAGATCGGAACTAGTCATTAGTTCTGGAAGGTCAAACACGGCAAGGTGAGCAAAGTTCAACCGTTAATTCCTCTTATATCTCGAGATATGTGCCAAAATGTTTGGCCATTTACACTATTATTGAAAACGGAAGCCAAAACAGTCCTTTTTTCCAAAGTTTCCAGTTTATGTGGGGTCCACAATCAAGATCGGAAACGGTCATTAGTTCTGGAATGTCGAACACGGCAATATAACCAAATTTCATCCGTTGATTCCTCTTATATCTCGAGATATGTGCCAAAACGTCTGAGTGTCTTACTGTTTACACTAATTTTGAAAAACGGGAATAAAAACAGTCTGTTTTTCCAAATTTTCCGGCTTATGTGGGGTCCAAAATCATGATTAGAACTAGTCATTAGTTCGGGAAGGTCAAACACGGTAAGGTGGCCAAATTTCAACCGTTGATCCTCACTGTATCTTGAGATATTTGTAAAAACGTCCATTGGATCATATATTCTACAAATTTTTGGAATCCTTCCTCCATCCAAACCTGAAACTCTCATCAGGAATCCTACCTGAAGAGGTGTTGATTCTTTGGAGATCTCCCCTAGCATGGATTGTTGCCAAACGTGCCCTTAGTCTTCCCGCTGCTCTCCTTGATTGTCATGCATTCAAGTGGTTCCGACTTAAATTCCGCCATTCCTATATTTTGAACATCATTAATCCCTCATTAGCATACTCTCATCAAGTAGTACAGGCTACTCGTAAATCATTTACTTTCGTATTTTCAAGTTCATTATTTAGTCAAGCTGACTTGAATTGAATCCTAATGGGGTGTAGAATATTGACATAGATACAGTTATTGGATCAATCCCATTACCATATCTGAAAGAGTAGGTCGGAATTGTATATTTTTAAATCATCACAGATATATAAATCCAATCTAAATCTAAATCCAAATCAGGTCTTGATTCTCACCAATCAATACTCATGATGATTTACATTTACTGTCTGAGCAAAATGAAAAAAAAGCCCCACTCCTATACTTTTGCTTCAGATCAAAATGGACACTAGTATTTTAAAATAACCATGCTCACAATCAGTATATATATCTAAGGAAAAATTGTGAAACAAATGTCAAAAAGAGGAGACAAGAGATATATCTGGTTTATAAAGAGATTCTCTTATGTAGACTGGACAGCCAAAAGAGCTTCTTCACTTGCAAATTAAGGATCACAATAGCTTCAAGTATCTCTTTTTCTCACCAAACATATATATACCTTATAAAAGAGAATAAAGAGTCCTCTGTCTCTCAACAAAAAAGGTGAAAAGGATGCAAAAAAATAATATAGAAAGGATCACATGATGATTGGCTTATTTAGCCTTCAAGTTTCACAAAATCCTATGGATCACATCACCAGTTCACAAGTGTGTCTGGTGTTGGGTTAATCTAATCTCCAGTATTGAGATTAGTATCCATCTTAAACAAGTTTTGTTTCCCTAGAAGCAATCCAAATATTGCTTATAAGCAAACCAAATCAGCAGACCTAACTATATGCATATGAATCATTAGGGTAGGAGTATTGAAAGACCTCATTTGGGTTAGGATTGAGTGAAAAAGAGTGAAAAAAAGTAACTCCACCGGACTGTCCTAACCCTTATTTAATGACCTTATTATACACAGTTTTTAAAATTCAATCCAATACTGCTTGTGAGGGGAGTAAAATTGATCATAGACTAGCCCAAGTGGGACCCACAATCTGATATGCATATATGAGTCATTTGCATCAATAAATGGATTTACCATCACCATCACCCAAGTGGGACATATCAGTTGGTCCAAATCCAATAGCAAGAAGAAACAAAAAGTATCAGATGCACCAGTAAAGCTAAAGGATGGCACATCTCTTTACCTATTTTTAATTATATGTAGGAAACTATACCATCTTTCTTTTTACTTCACATGCAAGCATTCTTTATGCTCTCCTCCTCCATAAATCTGTGAGTCAGTTCAAAGAGATAGGCAAAGAACCTGAGATAGATTCATTCAAAAATCTTGTCTTTGAATTGGAAACCCAACCATGCAACAGAACTGGTGTCCTAAACTTTCAGAGTGGCTGAAATCTGGCCATCAGAAACCAACCCACCAAAATTTTCATGTTATTAAGGGGAATGTGACCGTTCACCGGAGTCACAGCCGATCGGGCCCTGGAAAAGCAGCTTCCATTCAGCTTTATAGTAGCACCCAAGTTGATGCTGGTAAGTAGTTTTCAAATTCATAAATCTGATTTTTTATGCCACTAACTAGAGTATTATTATAAAGGTTGTGTAGAACATGAATTGTGGCACTTTGCAGATTGAAGTGTTTCAATTGAAACCATTCATCTGGTGGGCCACCAAAAGCTTGTATTGATCAAAACAGCCCATTTTCCTCATGTACAATGAATTGGAACAACTTTTTAGTTAGAACATGCTTACAAGTTGCAATGGACCTCACTAGGAGCTTTAAAGATGCTGAGACAACTGACAGAGGGCCAATTCTGTTCCATGTTTTCGCAAAAGCAGCATCTGCCTTTCTGCAATTTTCATGTCCCCCTTGTTTGGCTCCTCATATTTATGCGTTGCCGCAGTAGGCCACAACCCACCTTTCACAAAAATTATGCTAAAATGGCATTAGAAGTTTCCTTCAATCTAACCTAATCCACCCAATTCCCTGACTACATGATAACAGTCCTGCCTCCAATCAAATGTGCAACTTAATAGGCCCAAATGGGACATAAAGAAGTTCTTATACCCTTCTTTTTGATACATAATCTCTTTTTCTATGTCAAACTTTTGGTCTAATAATTGAACTGACAGAAAAAGAAAAGGTGTAGGCATAAAAGCCAAAGGTATGCATGAACTTGAAACAATTTGCTCTTGTATTGATCTATTCTTTACTAATCTATCCCTCCCTTTTTCATCTCCAGGTACTGGAAGAGGGAGATTGAGTGACAAAGCACACCTAAAAGATGGCAAGAGTACCAAACACAATGGCACAAGCATTGTAACTTACAAAGTCACATTCCATGTGGAGCCAGAATTTGGAATTCCAGGTGCTCTCCTCATTAAAAATCGGCATAAGCATGAGTTCTTCCTTAATTTTGTAACGCTTGAAGCTCCCAACAATCTGAATATTCACTTTGAGTGTAAATCATGGGTCTATCCAATAACCAAGACAAAATCAGATCACTTGTTCTTCTCAAATAAGGTATGCCATTTTGCTCATGCATTGAACTTAAGGTTCTTTCTAGCACTATCAACTCAGGGCCATAATTAGAAAAACAAAAGGAGGAATGACAAAATCCACCTTGATTCTGCTCAGTACTGTGAGTTTTCAAAATTTGGGAAAATTTCTCTCTCTCTCTCTCTCTCTCTCTCTCTCTCTCTCTCTCTCTCTCTCTCTCTCTCTCTCTCTCTCTCTCTCTCTCTCTCTCTCTCTGTGTGTGTGTGTGTGTGTTACAACATTCAAGTTGGTGTTTGCCTTTCTACCATGTTCTTGTAGATTTATCTTCCTAGTCAAACACCTGAACCTCTAAGAGAACTGAGAGAAGAGGAGCTTATCAGCTTGAGAGGAGATGGAACAGGAAAGAGACAGGAATGGGAACGGATATACGACTATGATTGCTACAATGATCTTGGAAATCCAGACAAAAGCACCGAACTTGCAAGACCCATTTTGGGGGGAACAACATATCCATATCCACGTCGGGGAAGAACAGGTCGTCCTTCGAGCAACGAAGGTACCATTTTTAGTTTCTACTGCCTGACTGAGGAGTTAAAGATCACTTTTTTTGGTGCACTAAACCTTGTTAACCTCCCACATTTGTGAACACAAGCCAACATATAGCACAAGCTCAGATCCATCTTGTTGATATAAATTGTTATGCCATTCACTAACAGCTCGAGCTTTTGGTGTTACTAGTTATTAAAAAGGTATCAAAGCCAGAGGTCGTGAGTTTGAAACCTCTGGGAGGCATGTTCCCTCCATTTGTCTGTCCAAATTCCAAACTCTGTTTGTTGCTACTTTTCTATAATATATATATCCTAACTGAGTTACATCAAAGTTTTCAATCCTACTAACTGCCTGATCTTATTTTGATCAGAAGCTGTAACAGAGAGCAGGCCAGGGATTATCAACTTGGACATTTACGTGCCACCAGATGAGCGTTTCAATCCAAACAAAATGTCGGAATTCATATCAAGTTCAGTTCAGGCAGTCATGCATTTCCTGATCCCAGAGGCAAACTCTTTGCTTCAGAAAGATTCCAACAGCTTCCAGTCATTCTATCAGATACGCGATATGTTTTCAGACTATCGAAGACCTGGCCTAGAGAGTTGGGTATTAGATAAGTTGAAAACTTTGGTTCCTGAACACATACTAAAAGAATTTGTCCGATTGAGTAGAGAAACGGCGAAATTCCCATTGCCTCAGATTATAGCAGGTGAATGACTCTCTCTTACAGTAACAATCCATTCTACAATGCACAGGCAACAGAGAAAATGAGCTAACAGTTCATTGATTTTGTGCCTAGGCTACTTGTATTAGAATTGCAGAAAAAAGTGTATTAGCTGCAGTTGGTTGATATGAAAGGTTTGATCTGACGGACCCAATCATAGATGGGCCGAGGCCTTATGGTTTATCCAAATTGAGAGATCTACACCGTCCTATTTTTGGCCGGAAATAGATGGTTTATGAACATTTCCCATATATATATATATATATATATTACAGTTGGATGGTTGCAATTTTTAGTCAGCAAAGGGTTTTGAGAGTTCCTGGATATTGATGGCCACTGATTCAGACCATTACTCGTCAAATTGCCAATGGATTAACTGCTGAAACAAAGGGGTTCAGTTTTTATCCCTTAATAAAAAAAATTTCCCTGTGTGATAACCTAAACATGTGATTGTTTGCAGAGAATGAGATGGCATGGAAAGACGATGAGGAATTTGGAAGGGAAATGCTCGCGGGACTCAATCCAGCAGTGATCAGAACCTTGAAGGTAACATACTAAATCATGAATTGTAAACTCAACTTAGTTGATTTTGGTTGGTTGGGAACTAAAACAAGAGTAGTAGATGAAAATTTATCTTGTACGCTGCAGGAATTTCCACCAGTAAGCAAAAGAGGGAAGAAGAGTGCCATAAAAGCCTGCGACATTGAACATAATCTAGACGGCCTAACTCTAGATGTGGTATGTCTGCTATTTTATCTGATAAATGCATTGATAGGGAAAATCAAGTGCAAGCTGGTTGAATTACAATGTGAAGCAACTCATTTTGGCGCTCACCTCAGGTCACCTACACATATGGCTGATAACCAGATGCGAAGCATCTCTGAGGACTGTGTATAGCTCTAATTTCTTCCCAATGGGATGATTATAACAATCAAATAAGAATCCTTGAATCTATTTTTGAAGCCTTAAATTCAATGTATATGGGTCCCGACATAATCTATTGTAGTGCAACTATGCCTTAAGCACATTGTTGAGCCCTGGTTGGATCCACAATGTAGGTCTTTTTGGTACTGAAACAAAATTCAATCCTGCCAAAGCATGCATCACTGGATTCATCATACATTTCCACAGATCTTTTATTTTCAAACAGGCAATGCAACAGTGGAGGATTTTCATCCTTGATTACCATGACTATCTAATGCCATATCTCAATCGGATTAACTCGCAAAAAGAGTGTGTTTACGCATCTCGGACACTTCTGCTCCGAAGAGATGATTCCACATTGAAGCCGCTGGCGATAGAATTGTGCTTGCCGGGTGCGAACGAAGGTGAAGAGATCAGTAGAGTCTTTGTCCCTGCAATTGAAGGCACCGAACGAGGGCTTTGGCAGCTTGCGAAGGCTCATGTCGCTGCTAATGACTCTGGCTACCATCAGCTAATAAGCCACTGGTGAGCATGACAACTAAAGGAATTAAGGTTGAACAATCCAATTATTAGATTATGGGGATCAGTAAAAGCAAAGTGGTTTTTGTGCCATTGGAGTGTGTGAATTTGAATTGCTACATTATCAATTTTTTTCCTGTTTCAGGCTACACACGCATGCAGTTGTTGAACCCTTTGTCATCGCTACAAGAAGGCAATTGAGCTCAATGCACCCGATTCACAGACTTCTAGACCCCCACTTCAAGGACACCATGCAAGTAAATGCAATCGCACGAAGTGTTCTACTGAATGCAGGAGGAGGTCTAGAGCGGACAATGTTTCCCGGCAAGTATTCCTTGGAGCTGTCGTCAATGATTTATAAAGACTGGAGATTCGATGAACAGGCTCTTCCTGCCGATCTCCTCAAACGGTATTTAATTTCATTATCATTAATCATGAATTACAATGTTATTCTGATTTTTGTAATCAAAATACACATGAACCGTGTTTCTTCCTCAGTTCATCCAATGCCTTCACTAGAACATAAAACTCAGTCCCTTGGCTTTTATCCAACAGCTAACAATATCTCAGCTTGGAATAGACTGAAAACACTTGCTGCTTTTGAGACTCAAAATATCTCAGCTTATGAAGAAGGGCTGGACCAAATGATCAACTTATATAATCCATATGGATGTTACCGGACCATAGGGCAGGGGTTAGGAAATCCCACCCCTCATTATAGATTAACCCCATCATTCATGGGTTGGCTCCATGCTTTCTACTCATAATAATAAAGTGTATTTGTTGATCTGGCATAACCCTTCTCCTTTATCTAGACTTGGGATTGACACATTCCAAAGAGGGACACTTGGGATTGGCCGCGGTAATCAATCCCACCCATGGTTTCAAAACTCTTGCACCCAAGACTAACCTCGCAGAAATTTCTCAGGCGCATGGCAGTTGAAGATGCCGATGAACCCTCTGGTGTTCGCTTAATCTTCGAAGACTACCCATATGCAGTGGATGGCCTTGAAGTTTGGACTGCCATACAAACTTGGGTCCAAGACTACTGCTCAATCTTCTATCCAAATGACCACACTGTAAGCTCTGACGTTGAAATTCAGGCATGGTGGACCGAAATTCAGCAAGTGGGACATGGTGACAAGCGCAATGAGAAGTGGTGGTACCAAATGAACACCACTGAAAACTTGACACAGGCACTAAGCACCCTTATATGGATCGCATCAGCTCTCCACGCCTCGGTGAACTTCGGGCAATATGCGTATGCTGGCTACCCTCCAAACCGCCCCCCGCTATGTCGAAAATTCATACCGGAGGAGGGAACCACAGAATTTGCCGAGTTCCTTAAAGACCCAGATAAGTACTTCTTGCAAATGTTGCCTGGGAGGTTCCATGCAACACTTGGAATTGCACTGATTGAGGTTCTCTCCACACATATGTCTGATGAGGTATATATTGGTCAGAGGGCGTCACCGGCATGGACTGACAACGGAGAAGTTCGCCAGAAGTTTGATAAGTTAGGAGAGAATCTCAGGCAGGTGGAGAAAAGAATCTTGGAGAGGAACAATAATTCTTTGCTTAAAAACAGGTGTGGCCCAGCAAGGATTCCATACACACTTCTGTACCCAGATACATCCAATGTAAGATCCATAAAGGGAATCACAGGGAGAGGGATCCCCAACAGTGTGTCTAATTAATGTTCTTTCTCTAGTTCTCTTTTTCCTGTTTTTTTTTTTTTTTGCTTCTTCTTTTCTATTTGATTCATTGAGTGTTCTATTATTTCTTTGTCTGGGCAGTTGTGTGTATGTATGTATGTGTGTTTCCTTCTTCTTCTTTTTTCTCTGATATGGGGCTGTACTTGTTTGTATATATATATATGAGAGAGTAATCTTTTTGTAACACTTGTTTTTCTATCTGTGACATGGACTGTACATATTTGTATATAAATAATACTTTTGTTACACTTGGGGCTTAAACACAATATTAATTATCACTCTTGTATTTCATTTGAGTAAATTTGTGAGATATCTGGGTGTTAGGAATGGTAGCAGGTTGGGTTTGGTACAAGTCCATGTAAACTCATTCTCGCACTAACTCACACCGACCTTGCCCATGTCCGACCCGCCCCATGATTGGTTTTGAATGTGCCATAACAAACCAGCATTGGAATGTAGAGGGGACTGGCTGGGTTTAATACAAGTTATTTGTATACTCTTTTGTTTAAAAGAAATTAGTTATCTATGATATTTCATTAATAAACTATATTAGTTATTCATACACTATAACGGTAGGGCAGCCAGAATCCAAACCTGTCCTAAATCCGACTGAAGTGGAATTCAGTAGATTCAACCCACCCAAAATAACCCAACACTCAAGTTTAAGCCAATAAAATTTGACCTGCCCGAAACCCATCAATAATGTTACCAAACCTGCCCCTAATAAGAACTGATTACTCATTTCATCCCTCCCCGCCCAATGCCATCCCTGCGTGTTGCATTAGAATTAATTGTTGGAACCCTTGTGGGGATGGAGAAAATGGAGCATCCAACAGTGGGATTTTCTCGTGCTTCACAGGTCTAAATTGAGATTTACAATCTTGCGTGTGTTGGTTTCATGATGGATTTGAATTGTATAAGATTGATTCGTATTGTCACTTGTGGTGGGTGCTAATAAATGTTAAGATATCTTAGAAGTGATTCACTTACGATAATAAGGATCTCCTAGGATCCTAGATAGATTGGGTTTGATTTTCTCCTAGATAGATTGGGTTTGATTTTCTTCTAATTAATGTACTCTCTCTCTCTCTCTATTAAATATAGTTATGTTATTTTCAATGAAAGAGGTATTTCAAAATACTCTCTCTCTCTCTCTCTATTAAATATAGTTATGTTATTTTCAATGAAAGAGGTATTTCAAAATAAAGAACAAGCAGATGTTAATTCAATATGTTATTTTCAATGAAAGAGGTATTTCAAAATAAAGAACAAGCAGATGTTAATCCAAATCCTTGATGTAAACATTCAAATGAATTAAGAGATAGAACAAAAGTCTCATTATGTAAATTTCTCTGCAGCAGTCTACATAGCTAAATCATATACATGACACCTTGTACAAGATAGAACAAAAGTCTCATTATGTAAATTTCTCGGCAGCAGTCTACATAGCTAGATCATATACATGACACCCTGTACAAAAACCACCAATCTACTCTATATTTGAGAGAGGTTGAGCAGACCCATTGGGTGAGTTTACTCTATTCCCCTTTGAACTACAACAAGAAGAAGGAGAAGAAGCACAGCATCACACCAATCTAATGGTCACTGGTGCCACTTACTAATCTCCAAAGTGGATCTGACCATTGAAACATGACTACTCCTGTCTTGAAGGGATGGGAAGCAACAGTCTGGGGGTAAGAAAGAGGCCCCATTACTCCATGAAGCATCTAAGATCACCAGAAAAAGATATAAGAAGATGGTGATCAAGATTGCCAAAGAAAGATACATCTCTTCTGTGATAGCAAGTGCCATGGATAGATAGCTAGAGATAAAAGATTAGATGGAGAGTGTGTTGGGTTGAAGGGGTTATTAAAGAGAGGGGGAGAGAAGTATTCATTGTATTTGAGCTGGCTGAAGGTGTGAGGGAGCTGTATGAGGAGAGGAGAGAGAGAGGAAGTGAGATCTATGTAAGAGAGAGAGAGGGAAAGCAAAAGAGAGGAATGAGAAGGGGGGGATTGCTTTATGCATGTTTGTTATGGAATACATTGAACCCACTGTACCCACATGCAATTTGGGTCCAAGTGGGTCATATTCTTTGGCACGTTGCACGAAATATACCAGAAGGAGAATCCAAGGCCAGGTCCGTGTCTATCCGAAAACTGATGCCAGCTCGAAAAGAATCTCTCAAAATCGTTTCCGGATCCTCTTTTTAACACAGATAAATTTAGATTTAAACAAGAGGAACTCTATCTATTAAAATTTGAACAAGGGGTTCTCCTTTTATCTCTTTCGAAATTAGTGGTCCTCGTATCGATGATTCCTATCTGAAATCAAAGGCTGAGTCCACTAGTACTATCACCTGAGCCGCAGTGACTTTAATCGGCTTCTCTCTGACCTGGAGGGATTAATCAAACCCAAAGGATTGAGAATCATCCGTTAACAAAAATAATAATAATAATAATAATTTGAACATTAAAAATGAATACCCTCTACTTATATGATATAATTTTAAATCTTACATCAATTGGAGTTTATCATGCGGTTAGATTGACAGCACAACGTGATAATGAATAAACAAAATAGTGTGTTAATCATTTTTTTTATTCAACGGCCAATCCAACGGCGGAACAAACTGCGATTAACATAGAGTTTGAGGATACCCCATATATTTGGAGGGAGTTTATTTCTGAACGGTTCTATTTCATAGATAGGCCCCACTTTGAAGTTCCACTCCTTTAACTTAGGGTTTCTCTCGGTTAAAACCTTAAGAGGATCATATTGTTCAAAATCTATCTCCAGATGCAGTCCGAGTAATCAGTATAAAAAATGTGTTACACATTTTTTGCGACAACAGGATGATAAGTTGGAGTGTCTTTCCTCTCAACACATTTAGCACAGCACATTTCACAGCAAAGATCCATCAAAACGCAGTGCATTTTTCTCACTTCCACAGAAATTGAAATTATTTATACCATTTATGAACAAGCCTAAAACAATGACAGAAATAGATAAAAGCACCTTCAAAGGCATTTTCCTATAGGCCTGTTTGTTTTGTTTCGTGTCATTGAGTTTCTAAGAATTCTAAGACTTTTTGTATTTTTATAAGTGGTCAAGAAAGAAGAATCAAAAGTAAATATTTAAAAACAACCATCAAATAACCTTTCCTTTTATGAAAACTGAATCAAGAGAAGTTTGAAAAAGAATATGTGAATCGATACTAGTAATTCAAATCCTAGAAAAATAAGGTCCCACTACATAGCTATCTTATATTCGCATAGCTAACTTATATTTTTCACCAATTACCTCTTTAATAATCATTTGGTGGAATACATTTGAGAATGAATTAATTTGTACTTAATTTCTATAGAGGGATTTTATAAAATGTTTTTGCCCTCCAAAAAGAAAGGAAGACTTGTAAGAACCCAAGAGGCAAGAAGTATCTAAACCAATCACAATAAATAGCCCCTTCTTTTATGCACCCTCACCAAGAATCTACCAATATGAGTTGTTCTCATCATGAAATTGAGAAAATCACATGTTTTAGCATTAAACAATCTAACCGTGGGCCCAACTCATAGTTGACTGAAATTCCTATACAACCCAAAAAAAAGATGGAGCCATTTATTATGATTGGTTTGAATTTTTGTAAGTATACCCCCACGAATTATGTCCCCCAAACCACCCCTATGAAAAGTAGGCTACATAATTAGATTAGCATTGCTCCTTTCAAATATGCTAAAAAATGGAAAACCAGAATGTGAGACTGTGAGTTGTTAATTTTTTTTTTAAGAGTGCTGTTACAAGAGCGAGTATTTAAAAGCCATAAAAACAGGTGTTATAGAAGTAAATGTTATTTGGTACCAAATTTTTTTTAATTGTTATTTGGTACCAGTTAAGACCACCCATTGGATGAAAGAAAGGGGCACGTTGGAATTGAAAAATGCCAGTCCTATAAAAAAAAACATTGTAGTGGCAATTCCTCTCTCGAAAATTCTAAATGGCACAAGTCCTATCTCTCCTCCAAATATTTTCAGATTCCCCATAAAATGGGGGAACTAGAAATGACAGCTACTTTAGAGCACGTTTGTGTAGCTCATTTCCGCGGAAAATGATGTGGTTTTCTGCGGAAAACTCATTTTTCATGTGTTTGGTGCGACAGTTTTCCGTGTAACTGCTTTTTCGCCACGTCAGTTTTTTCCTTCCTAGGCATGGAAATGGACTTCCTATGGGTGATATGGAAAGTCCATTTCCACGGAAAACTAGCCCCCCATTTCCTCACTCCCACCCGCACTCCACCCAGCCACCCTCTTTCTTCTCCCTCCCCTCTCAACCCTACCTACCCCACGCACATACCGGCCCACTCATCGAGGAGTTTTCACTAAAGAAATCCGCAGCTACACCAAACAACATTAGCACCAATTTATCAAGGAAAAACTTTTTGCACCAAACATGAATTTCTAACTTCCTCAGAAAACCTTTTCCGAGGTATTTGAAAACCACAGAATTTGTTGATGTGCTAATTCCATCTTTCCATAGAAGTTGCCTCTAGACAAACGTGCCTTTAATGCCTTAAATGCCTTTTGGATCCTTAAAAGCATTAGGATGATTGAAGGAAATATCATTTGAAGGTTTTTTTTTTTTTTTTTCTTATTTCTGCTTCACTGGCAATTGAGTGATACTTTGGACCAAACTATCAGGCATAAATCATTAGTTGTCTCATTGAAACTAGTATATGACTTGCCACTGATCTACCAGCAGTTATATAAAATAGGGGGATTCGGCGAGAGGTCCCTGAACATTTCACTTTATTGCCTTAGGTCCACAATCTTTTTTTATAGTGTGAAAGGTCCTTTTTCCAAATTTGAAAACCTAAAGTGTCTAATTTACCCTTTCTTCAAATCATATCCCATGATTAGTGGGATAAGCCATTAATAATGATCAACTATCATTAAATTAGTCACGATTAATAAAATTCCACTAATGAGATTTTCAAATAAAGTTCAAAAAACAGGAAACAAATTTCAAATAAATTTCTAAAAATAAAATAAATTTCAAACAAGCAAATAAATTTCAAAAGATCCAAATAAATTTCAAAAGACAAAAATAAATTTAAAAAAATGTAAATAAATTTCAAAAGATGTAAATAAAATTAAAAAAACAAAAATTAAACTCTAAAAAAACAAAAATTAATTTCAAAAAATAAAAATAAATTTGAAATAATGCAAATAAATTTCAAAAAATGCTATAATATCAAAAGAACATAGAGAAATTTAAAAAGGCGCAATTAAATTTCAAAAAATCTAAAAATTTTCAAAAGATGAAAATCAATTTAAAAAGACGCAAATAAATTTCAAAAAAGTGTAAATAAATTTAGAAAAATGCAAGTACAATTGCCACAAACTCGGATAAGTCTGTCCAAACTCAGATAAATTTGTCCCATAACTCAGATAAATTAGTGAAAACTCTGATAGATTTGTTTAGAACGTAAAGAAATTTATTTCAGAACTCAGATAAATTTGCAAAAAACTCAGATAAATTTGTTAGAAACTCAGATAAATTTGTTAAAAACTCAGATAAATTTGTTGGGAACTAATATACATTTGCCAAAAACACAGATAAATTTATCAAAAACCCAGCACGAGATCCGCTACACTCGAGGCCTGAGCCCAGTCTCCTTGCATTTAGTGCATTGCAGTTAGCTATTTGCTTTCTTTTACAAAGAAAAACACGTGAGCAGGGCCTAGATAAATTGAGTCTATTGCAAACTCATTTCCTAGTCACAGCTACCTTAACTCTGACTCTAACGATCATTACAGAAAAAAATTGAAGAAAAGTTAGAGCAGATTTGATAGAATTCCAAACAAGTGCTTAAAAAATGCAAAAAAAAAAGTCCACATAATTTGCAAAGTACCAATCAAAGTTTGTTGTGTCAGAGAACCAACAAAGATGAAAAGGAATAACAAGCGTAGCAAACGGGGGATGTCGTGTGAGACGAAAGCCACATGTTGATGCAGTGGGATGGAACACCCATAACTCAGATAAATTAGCTAAAACTCAGATAGATTTGTCTAGAACGTAAAGAAATTTATTTCAGAACTCAGATAAATTTTCAAAAAAACTCAGATAAACTTGTTAGAAACTCAGATAAATTTGTTAAAAACTCATATATATTTGCCAAAAACACAGATAAATTTATCAAAAACTCAGATAGATTTGCTTTTGGGCTTTGAAACCAGGTTAAACTTGACCCGACCTCACCCAAGCTGGAACCGACCCATCAGGGTCTTCTTCCTCCTCTGTTTCTCTGCAACAGGAACCGGAATCGTTCCTCTTCCGGTCTTCTTCTCCTTCGACAGTAACGGCGCAACATCGCTTGTTCTCCGGCGACGGGAGCGACATGCAACGGCGGCAGCGAAGACCCTTGAGGTGGGGCCCGGCGAAACCCAGCACGAGATCCGCTACAGTCGAGGCCTGAGCCCAGTCTCCTTGCATTTAGTGCATTACAGTTAGCTATTTGCTTTCTTTTACAAAGAAAAACACGTGAGCAGGGCCTAGATAAATTGAGTCTATTGCAAACTCATTTCCTAGTCACAGCTACCTTAACTCTTGACTTTAACGATCATTATAGAAAAAAACTGAAGAAAAGTTAGAGCAGATTTGATAGAATTCCAAACAAGTGCTTAAAAAATGAAAAAAAAAAGCCCACATAATTTGCAAAGTACCGATCAAAGTTTGTTGTGTCAGAGAACCAACAAAGATGAAAAGGAATAACAAGCGCGGCAAACGGGGCATGTCGTGTGAGACGAAAGCCACATGTTGATGCAATGGGATGGAACACGTGGTTGCATTTGGGGAGGAGTCGGAGGGTTTCGTCGTCTTCGAACTCGCACAAGTAGACGGCAGTGGGATGGAACACGTGGTTGCATTTGGGGAGGAGTCGGAGGGTTTCGTCGTCTTCGAAATCGCACAAGCAGACGGCGCATTCTAGCATGCTCTTGCCGAGCTTGAGTCCCTGGACGACGAAGTCTTCGAGGACGGGGAAGGTCTCGATGACGGTGGGATCGAGGCCTTTGGGCCTGCGTGATCGGTCGCAGAGATCAGATCTGTGATTTTGAAATTTACCTAGAAATGAGGAGGGGAAACGGAAAATTTGTAATTTTGAAATTTCAAAATTTTATGCCTAAAATGGTTGAAAGGGTAAATCAGTCATGAGAATTGTATCAAGGGACCTCTGGCTGCAAACAGTCTAGCTGCTTGGACCAGAGCCCTTAAAAAGAATTCGTCTAGACTAGAGGCTGGAAACATTCAAATCTAGGGACCTTTGGCTAATTATCTCTATAAAATATTATTTGAAGCCTATCTATTCAAACTATTATAACTATTTTTGATAATTTTTTTATAAGTTGTTCCATAAAATTTAAATATATATAGTGAATAGAGTATCTTTTTAAGAAACTTCAAAAAGTCAGAGGGTGTGCCCAAAGCTTGCCACTCCATTTACTGCTACTTATGGCATTTTTTAATGAGTTTCAATGTGAAAATCTTATTTGCTATGATGATTTAGAGAGACCTTGAAGGAATTAAAGAAAAGAGAAAATGTGAATTCTAACCCTAATGTATAGATGATATGATTTTTATTATTATAATTTCTAAATATAAAATGTGGACTTTTAGAAGCCAAAAGTTGTGGAGATGGTCAAAATTAAGATTAATTTAATAGAAAACAAAAGGTAGGGCATGAAAATCATTTGTGTTTTTATAAACAATAATGGCTGGTTGGGGGATTTTTACTGCCTTGATCAACCTTCCATTCAATCAACACAACTACATCAAGCTGAGTTGTTAAAACTGATGGATGATCAACCTTCCAACTTGCAAATTTACTTTAACTTTCTTTGGAACGATTCTTTATCAAAATAATTATAACAATGTAAAAAAGGGAGATTTTTACAAAAGAAAAAGAGCCCTTTAAAACCGAGAAATACGACGGAGGAGCAAGACACTTCATAACAATGGCAGAGGACCTTAATCCCATGATATTACGGAATAATTCTAACATATAAATATCCCAATTCCATGATATGATAGAATGCTGAATGATTTCATTATATCAAGTAATGTGACTTAAATTTTTTCATGAAACTTGCTTCTTGTTAATTCTATGATATCATAGAATGGAGTGTTATTCCATAATGTCATGGAATAGAATTCATCTCTCGTTATTACGATGCATTTGGCCCTCCTACGGATTTCTCAATTTTATAGATTTTTTTGTGCCACATATTGCCGATTGTGGAGTGACACGCACTTCTTTTTTTTTTTTTAGCTACCGGAGGGTTTCTAATTTTTTGGTTGGACTAATCCCTCTGGTCCAGAGAAAAGCTGAATAAAACCCATGTGGCCCTTCAGGTGGTAGCACTAATGGACTCAACCTTTGGTTCCTAAAAATAAAAAAATCGAAAATAGTTAACAAGACATCTAGTTTCAGAAAAAAGAGGAACGATGATCTGACCAATTCATTGGGGTCATAGGCACATTTGTTTTACAATGTGGGGACTGAGGATTGAATGTTCTGTACCGGCCTTGTTTTACTTCTCCCTCAAGTTTCATCATTACTTTACTTGCACTCTCTCAATGACCAGTCAAAAAGGTTGAAGAGAATGCAGAAAACAAGTCCACTTTTTCCTCCCATCTTGTTTGTGTTTTTCTGTTTCCTATTCATCAAAAACCGTGTGGAATGGAATCTGTGGTCACCAGGAAATTGTGTGTGCCGTGGTATTCTAGATTTCACTATTTCACACGCTATTTGTATATGCGTTCTTACGAAAGAATGATGCAGATGAACGCACCATCTTGACCTCTTGTTCGGTGGGTCCCACCAGGGATGACAGGCTGGTTTGATGGATACTCTACTCCTACATGTATATGCTCTAAAACACCTTAACTTGATGATATAAATTTGGTAAGCACCTAACTTGGATCTAAGGACGAAGCCAAAATTTTCTTCTAGAGGGGGACAGAGCAATTGAAATTTTCAATAAATGACCTCATCATCCAATCACTACCATACAAATATACAATAAAAAAATACTGCATATTTCACAGTTGTTTTCTAAGTTGGATTCAACTGTCTTCTAGTTGGTCTATGAAATACCATTTTTTTTCTCAAATACAAGAGTGGAAAAAAAAATGCACATAATATATATATATATATATATATATATATATTCATCCACTAAACAAACAAATACAGTTTAAATCAAGCAAAAAAAAAAGAAAAGAAAGAAAAGACAAATGGAAGGAGTTGAAGATGTACCGGTATTTGAGGAATGATAATCTATGAAAAAAAGATGAAACTTTGAAGGAAAAGGAGGAGGCCAATGGTTACTCTTGAGGAAGAATATGCTAAAAATTCTCCCTTTAAAGCTGAATCTTGGTTGAAAAAAAAAAAAAAAAAACCCTAAATTCTAGCCTTAAGAGAAGCCACATCAGCTTCCTGGGGCCCATTTGTGAATGTGTCCTTTTAAAAACACATAACATTTGTCTTTTCAATAAAATGTCTCTCTTGAGTAACATATGTGCCTTTTCAATAAAATGTGTCTCTTGGGCCCATTTGTATGTATGTGACCTAATTCAAAGGGATGCCTTCCAACTCTATAAATTAAGGTTATTTTCAAAGTTTTGATATAGTATTCAAAATGAGCAGAAATGCATACTAATTCTTTATTTTTAAGATGAAACATGTATGCTGACGTGGATTAAAGGAAGAAATGTTTGGGTTTCTTTTTTTTTTTTGGTTGATTTGAATTTTTTAATTATTTTGTTAGATTTACATGAAAAGTTGAAAGAAACAAAGTAGAGATACAGAAAGAAGTGGAAAGTGCCATCTCCCTGTCATGTCTTTTGTTTTTAAAGCAACCAAATGACAAATGACAAATGACAATCGACAATATTGCTCCATGTGTCTTTTGGAATTCTGTTCGTAGTAAAAGGCTAGTAGGGGCAAAAATAGAAAAATGATCGATTGACAATGTTGCCCCCATGTGTCTTTTGGAATTCTATTCAGTTGTACCAAAAGGTGAGTAGGGGCAAAAATAAAAAAATGGCAAATTTACCCATGACAAGAGGTGAAAATACCCACTATACTATTAAGATTTTAAAAAGGTGA
Source organism: Cinnamomum chago (assembly GCA_038049695.1). Taxonomy (NCBI): domain Eukaryota; kingdom Viridiplantae; phylum Streptophyta; class Magnoliopsida; order Laurales; family Lauraceae; genus Cinnamomum; species Cinnamomum chago. Next base: position 17,454,373 of record CP142462.1, on the reverse strand, counting down.
GTGGGGGCAATTGCCCTCAGTCGACCTCCCCTCGCTCCATCCATACTTGTATCCAATGGCTAGGGTTTTGACAACTTTAAGGCCGTCAAAATATTACATTTCATGATCAGATGGTTTCTGGATTTTATAATGAGGGAGCTCGTGAGAAGGCCTATCAAACATCTTACTCGTATGATTGTCTTGCTTCCATGTGGATACTATGTGCCAGGCCACCCTTGAACGAACTCATATATTTAATATATGTAAATATATTAATAAAATATTTAATCAATATTATTGCCTATAATAAGATGAAATTCTATCACATATGTAATAGATAACTAGCGCGGGACCCCATGTTGAGCACGGTACAATGTAAATCAAATATTTATGTAATTGGAAAATAAGTATTGACTGGAATGGCAACTCAAAGATATTAAGTTTTTAGAAAAAAAAAAAAAAAAAACATATGACCGTACCTTGACAAATGAGAGTAGCTAGGTAGAGTAGAAAGAGAGAATACGAGAAGTGAGGTAAAACAAAATGAGAGAAAATGCAGAAATGGAATAGGAGATGTGGAAAGAAAGAGTTTTACCAAAATCAAAAAGGAAAAGTGAGGAATAAACATGGGTAGTTATATGAGATAAAATAGGTGTTGAATGGGATAAGAAGTGGGTAGTTACGAGAGATAATGGAGAAGAGAAGAATAACTTACGTCAAAATTGTCAAAATTGTAACCAAAAAACCCAAATCAGTTTGAAAACCTTATAGTTTAAAATATTATAACTAGCATAACAACTCATGCTCAGCACGATCGCATTATAAATTAAAAATTCTTACATTAAAAATGTTATGTGGAGTACATCTTTCCATCCACTAAGTACGTCATATAGATGAAGAAAAAAAAACTGGGTAAAAAAGGAAGTCAGAAGAGATGGGGTGGAGCAAAAGACTTAAAAAGGTAGAAGTGGAGTTAAAGTGGAGAGTAATACCTGGGTGGTTTGATGAGATAAGAATATGAGTGGATAGTTATATGGAGAGAATGTAGAGCATTTTAATAAAGATAGTTAACTATAAGTCAAAATTATAATTGACGGTCAAAATTACACCCAAAACCTTCTAGCTTAATATATTATAACTAGGCATTGATTTGGGCACCAAGTTGGGTTTTAGTCCGGCTGCGGTGCAGGTCGCAAGTCAGTGCACAAAGAACACTAATTGGGTTTGGTCTCAAATCCACCATCAATACATCTTGTTTGCATGGGTATGTCTACCCAGGATAGCCAAGAAGGGCCAGTGAAGTATCAGGGTTTTTAAAGATATAAGATGAGGCCCATTATGTCAAAGTATTAGGCCCTTATCTTGAAGGTCAAGTCATTTAAGCCCCTTGTCCATGTAAGCTGAGAACTAATTCTGGAAGCTTGTGATCCAAGACCCACTTGGATCAGGGGGAGTTTGAATCAGTGCAATTGGGCTATTTGTAACCCCACTTCTGAGCAGCTCGAACTGCACTCTTGGCAACATTTTGCAGGGGTTGGTTTTTGGGTCACAATGAGGGCCCAATATGGGACCAATTTGGTTAGGATTGGTAAAAGGGGAAGATTTTTTTGCATTTCTTGCCCCACCTTAACCCATACCAAGCACAACACCTTCATGAACCCATCAAGCCCCAACTGCATCATCACCAACAATCTGCTATGGCCATATCGAATCATCACTTCATCATCAATCTTCAGCCCCTTTTTAACAGCTATTTCCACCTTTCTTGGACAGCTAATGGGATGGTGGACTCTTTGGCTAAGTAATGGGTGGACTCTTCAACGTATGGTATATTGCTTTTGTATCTATCCTTTAGTATTAGAGCTAAGTACAGACACAAAAACAACAAATTATAAAGGAGCAAATAAAGCTACATCTCTTTCTACCCCGAACCTAGCCAAAGCATCCGCCATGTCATTCCCCAACCGAAGCACATGATGAAACTCAACATTCAAAGATGAGGACCAAGTCTTGATTTCATTGAAAAGAATTTGGAATTTCCATGGACCCTTCTCCAAACAAGACATTCAAGAAATCACATTTAAGGAATCGCTTTCTACCACTATGCTATGAGAATTATTTGAGACACAGGTCCTTAAAGCTTCCAAGATAGCTAACACTTTCACTTCATTAGAATCCATGATGCCTATATACTTTGAGAACATAAACAATATCTCTCCCTTGTAGTTCCTCAAGATGCCTCCTATACCTGCAGGTCCTGGTTTTCCACTTGTCGTACCATCTACATTAAATTTAAGAACATTAGGAGAAAGGGGGGACCAAGTGACTGAAGGTCTAATAGATCCGCTTCCCAAACAAGCTTCCCAATGACTTAAGATATTATCCAAGGTCAAGTGCTCCAACTCTTTTTTGATACTTGCTCATTTAGCTATTTTGAAGATAATCATTAAAACAATATCCTCCCTATCCTTTGACTTGTCATTGAAGATTTAATTATTATTTAATTCCTTCCAAATCAACCAAAGAATAGAGAAATGAATCAACCTATAGGATTAAGCCAACCCCTTTAAAAGAACCCAACCTCCAAGCCTCCATCAATTCGCTCAAAGCCCTTGGCAAACACCATGAATTCCCATATTTTTTTTTAAAAGATTGTTAAATGCAAGAGGCAAACTCACAATACAAGAACAAGTACGTGATAGATTCTTTTTCTTTACCACATAAGACACAAGTGTTTGAAATGGCTTCAGACATCATCCTTCTTTCTCTTAAATTGTCCACCGTTGAAATATTTCCTGCAACTTCCAACCAAAACAAGACCACAACCATTGGGGGGCCCAAACCACACCGCACTTGAGATAGATGAGAATGACTCCACTAGACTATGGAAGAAGCACCATAAAAAGATCCAATAGAGATGTGGCTTCCAAATGCGTAGTCTTCCTCACCCCTGCAAATAAAGACGTTAGCAAGAATACTTAACAAGGACTCATACTCCGAAACCTAAAACCGACACAACCCTCTCCTAAAAGACACAAACCATGATACTTTTGAACCAACCCAAGAATAACTATCTTTTGACAAATGACTCTTTATTACATACAACTCTAAACAATCTAGGAAAAAGACTCAGGCGATTAGATGATGGGGCTTCACTACCCAATCATGTGGTGACTGATTGTACCTATCTCAGCCATTGTTTTGGAGTAGAGAAAAAGGAGGATAGATGAACTATAACCGATTTAGGCTTTTGTGTCTAGGCCCATTAAACCGCGCTTCTAGACCTCTAACGGGCCTAGCTGTGTGGCCCAGCGCTTGCTAAGTCTTGCCTAATAGGAAAGCACATAAAAGGACCAAGTTTAAGACCCATCTATTCAGATCTGAGTGCATGCTGGCCTATTATTACTCACATCATTGTTTGAAAGCCCAAGCAACTTGAAACCCCTTTGAGTAACTCGACCGAGTCTGACCGAGTCCCTTGTCAAACTCGCCCTGCTTGTTTGAACCGACTCTAGTTGAGTTTAAAAACAATGGTTCATAGGTCAATGCCTATCTACAGTCTGCTTGAGGCCCAATCTGGGGACAATTTTGTTGGTTCTGTATGCAAGTCCAAGACATGGTAGTTCCAATCTCCCTCCTACAACTTTGTTTGGAGTTCATCTTTAGCCCATTTTCTACCCTGACTTTGATTTGGGCAGAGCTCCATGGGCCCTCTGTTTCAGGCCCAGTTTTGAGGCCCAAGTTATTGGTACATTTATATGCTTATCACAATTAAGAAGCTAAGTATTTAGGTCTCTAGCAAGACTCATCTTCATCCCTATTTCAGGCTGATTAATATCATTTGGTTAGGTGGGCACTCTTTTGATTCAGGGTTTCAAACACTATTGATAAATGACAAGGCTGAAATTGGGTTAACACTGTTTCTTGGTAATCAACCATGGGACCTAGGACCCATGAGAAAACCCAGCTTTGAGGTTAACACTTGCTATCCAATTCCAAGCCACTTACCCAACTCATTGACAATCCTTCAACTTTCCTTTGAAGTCCAAATCACTCAAAATAAATACTGTAATTTTATGATTTTGCCCACATTATGATCACTTTAAATTCCTTATGGTCACTGTTCAGTGAATTAGGATCCATCCAAACTTAGCACTTTTCTTATTTTTACAGGCACTTGAATTGATCATGCAAAGCCAAAACCAATTCAGCTTTATTGGAACTGTCATTAGAGGGGACCCAGATTATTCTTTTCCTTTTGGAGGAGGGTGGGGATGGGGTATATTGTGTAAAGAAATATATTTAAGGGGGTCATTTGCAAATGATCAAATTGAATTATAGAAAATTTTGAAATTGTTGTTCCTTGAATGATAGTCTAGCCGCTTCTGATAAAGAGACAGTTTTTCTTTTGTTATTTCAATCTAATTAGTGTGAGAGGCCCGTGCTAAAGAAAAAATATATATATTTCAATATAAAAGAAATATTAAAATAAAAATAAAAATATTTATAAAACAAGCCAGATGGGGAAAGAGATAAGGGAAAGATAAAGATTTGGATCAATTAGATAGCCCCACGTCTAAATTTACGTAATGTGTGCGACTCTGTTGGGCCCACTCTCAAATCCAACGACATTTGTTCACTTTTTTGTTTCTCTTATTTTTGGTTTAAGAATGGGGTTGTTTCACATTTGGCCGGTGGGACCCATCTATGAAACTCTTATAAATCAACGGGTTAATCCATGCACTAAAACTGTAGGACCACACCAGCCGAATACCATGTTATTGTCAATCTTCTGCCACACATCTTCATATGGATCATATGCAAGTACCTCCTGTTTTAGTAATTAAAGATATTAGGGATGTTAGGTAGAGATTGATATAAAGATATTAAGATAAAAGGGAAACTATGGATTTGATTGTGAGAGATTATAGGGACAAATATTGGTTAGATTCCATGGAGGTAAGGTGGAGATAATTATGGGTTGTTTTTTTTTTTTAAAGAATTGAATGGGTTATGAAAGGGTATGCCACATGTCATTGCAATATCCCAAGAGGGAGCGTCGTGTGTCGCTCTCCCACGAAGAGCTTGTTGCTTTAATATATATATATATATATATATAATAATTAGCTGTTCTAAAAAAAATGTCAATAAAAATTCAAAACCATATACTAATTAATCTAACACAATTCCTACGATGAGAACAAGGACAACCAGTGCCCTCAGATGTGTTCAACACAACTCACACATGTGAGGTAATAAAAACTCACATATACAAAGAGGGAGAACTAGGACTTCTTACCACTAAGGTAAAGAGCCGTTCTCCATTATCTTCTACTGATTTGTGGTAGCAATTTCAATGTTTGGATGATAGAAAGGGCATCCACCAATGACTAATCAAATCCCTTCCCTCATACTCTGCAAGGAACTTGGTCTCAATATCAAAATAATATGATTATATTTCTTACCAAAAGAAATATCAAAATGATCTGATTATCATCCACCGAAAATATTCTTAAGAAACTTGCACAATTTAAAGTTGTTAAACTTGATGCTCTAAAACAAAAGATCGGAATCATTTATCAGATTGATATTGGACTCACCCCTTTACTGCATTCAAATCTATCAATCTATTATTGTCCCTCCAAGAGGTTGGCATTTCAAAAGGATGCATGTTTGGATGTTATTTTTTGGTAAAATGGATGTTCTTTAGTGGTCTTTTTTTTTTTTTTTTTTTTTTTGTATAGAAAGGAAATATCATTAAAAGAGGAAAAACAGAAAACCAAGAAAACACCCTACAAAAGACTAAAAAAAACTTAGCATCTAGCGAAAAGGGCGCTAGAAGCTAAACCCCAATCTACATCCTGCCTAAAAGAATAACCAAACTTGGCCAGCCTATGTGCCAAGCCATTTAATGTTCTAGGAATATAGCCAAAGTCTACAAAACAAAACCAAGCAGCAAAGGCTTTAATGTATGAAATAATTGAATTAACGGACCAGTCATAATTCCCTTCGACTCTGGCATCACTTCCTACTCATTCAAAACAACATGAAGCCTAACAAAGTCATTCTTCCTTGCCTTCTCCAGCGCATTTAAGAAGGAAATGTCCCTATCAAGAGCAATGGGATTCTCAAGAATCTTTTTGGCTAAAGTAATGATTTTGAAAGGGTTTAAAATTTGACCTCTATGAATTAAATCATTTATGGCTTTCCAAATAGTCCACCACATTGAGAGACTCTCTATCTTGGAGTGGTTATCCCCGAGGAGAGGATTCGGTTGGCTCCGCCTTGCTCACATGAGTTCTTTCAGCATTTCATTAAATTTGTTGAACGAATAGAATCAGAATAAAAAAACAAAAGCCCCACTACGAGCCAAACCAACTTGCTCTAATAAAATTACAACGCATAAAAGTATGACCAATCGAGTCTTCCTCTTTTCTACATATAGGATATTTATTATCTAAATAGCTAATTTTAGATTTAACATTGGTTCTTACCAGACAACATTTCTAAGACATTTCCATCCAAATATGAGTACCCTTTGAGGAAGAGGATGTTCTTTAATTGATGTCACCTATAGAGTTCTATTTTGGTGACAACCGTCCACAAATAAGATCATGTGGACTGGCTTGTGGGCCTCACTTGGACCATTCTAATAACGAGAAGGGAAAGGAAAAATTATCACAATTAGATCTAAGGCGTGCAAAATATTAACCTAGCTCATTAGATAACCCTTGATCCATGGCTTCGAATTTAATGGTTTTAAAATGCATCCGTTTTTCTGATTTTCAAGCTAATAGTGACTAGTACTTGGATGAGTTTGAAATTTAGATTTGTGATAAATACAGCCGAAGGGGAGGGGAGGGGAGTGCACACAGGTGAGGGAATATTAATTCCAATTGGGCCAAAGTAGCAAACCAAAAAAAAAAAAGACATGTCAATCGATAAATACAACGAGATATTCATTCCTCGGTTTGTTAGATAGGGACTACTCGACTCTTCCGTAGCGTGAATGTGTGTTGTGTGAGTACGTACCAGACACAACAAAAGAGAAATAAAGTACCTATCTCAGAAAAAAAAAAAAAAAAAAAAAAAAGCCCGAAGGCAGACAGTTATCATCTGATTTTTATTAGTTTATATAATCAAAAGTCACCCTCAAAGTTGTTCATAAAGGGCCCTTATTGCATATTTAGCATGGCATCTCCACGTCTCTCTCCCAACAGCTACCATTATATTGTGTTGGTAGGGAGAATCACAGGACAACCTCAGTCATCAAGTTCCTTTTTCTTCACTTCTTGTCACTTGTAACAAGTTTTGAAATGATTAGCAAAGATTTGCATCCTTGGCCAGCCCTGTGGTGATTGGGAATTCCACAACTAATGTGGGGTCAATGCCAACTAAGTCACAACAAAAATGACAGTGAGTTCTAGTTTTGACATCAACAAATCTTTATTGAGCCAAACTTAGCTGACCCATCAACCAGTTCAAAATTTTGACCAACTATGAGTTCAAACATTGGGTTTAGACATTTTCAAAGGCTAAGTGAGAAAAAAAAAATATTTATGTATAGTTTTATCAGTGATATGGATCAATACATTGCCTTCATGGGTGCAATTTTATTTCAGGCTAAAGAAGTCAAATCAATAGACCATTTTAGCATGCATGTATCAGCTTGTATAACAATATATATTTCCTGTGTCAATGTCTCAATGATATGGATATGAAACAGGTATCATATTGGTATTCTCTCAGTTTCTCTCAGTTTCTTTAAGAAAAACTGATATGAAAGAGTCAACATCTGAAAAAATTATTCAGACCCAAATGAACCTACAGCATTATTGTCATCAACTTGGTCTTATCCCATCTATGAGGTCTACTAGATAATGTTGAAGATCATGGGTGGTGGTCCACATGACCACTACTTGTGTGATTTTTTCAAATAACCGTTTTACTCCCACTAAAGGCACGTCCCTGCAAATCCCTATTCGTGCAGTAGTGGGACTGCTTTCCGTTGATGGGGAGGAAGGAGTAAGCGTAGCCTATAAAAGGGCTTGGGAACTCTCTCATCTTCATATACAATTGCTTGGCATTCTCATCGATTAGCAGACATTAAGAGAAGATTGAAAGAGTTAAAGTTCTGAGGTATTCCATAACATTTTCACAATGGATCCAGGTATGCCTTTATATTGGGTTTTCTTTCCTAGTGTAAATCATACCATTAGATTGCAAATCTAATCCGTTAAAGTTTTATTATAGAGGCTATTTTTTGCTAACAATTGGTATTAGAGACATGTTTCGATCCTGTAACCACCTTTTATGTTCCTGATATTTCTCGAAATTTAGTTTCTGTTTCTAAGTTAGATATTGATGGTTATGTATTTAACTTTGATCATGGATCATTAAAACTTTTTTATAATGGTATGATGATTGGTAGTGGTTTATTATGTGATGGTTTGTATAAATTCAAGTTAGATCCTTTATACACACAATCAATCACCACACACCAAATAACTTATGTTGGTCAGAAAAGAGGAGTAATAAAAGAGAACTCTCCTATGTTGTGGCATAAAAGATTAGGACACATCTCAAAGGACAGGATATTGAGATTGGTGAAAGATGGGTTGTTACCGAACCTTGACTTCACTAACTTTGGTGTCTGTGTTGACTGTATTAAAGGCAAACAAACTAAAACAGTCAAGAAAACTGCCACGCGGAGTTCTGAACTCCTACAACTAATCCATACGGACATTTGTGGAAAATTAGATATACCTTGTTTTACAGGAGAACAATATTTCATTACCTTTATAGATGACTACTCATGTTTTAGTTATATCTATCTTATTAAAGAGAAATCAAATGCCCTAAGTACCTTTAAAGTATTTAAGGCAGAAGTGGAAAACCAATTAGATACAAAGATCAAAATTGTGAGATCAGATCGAGGTGGTGAATATTATGGTAGGTATACTGAAACGGGTCGTAACCCAGGCCCATTTGCTAGATTCCTAGAATCAGAAGGTATTGTTGCCCAATATACAATGCCTGGAACACCTCAGCAAAATGGAGTGGCTGAAAGAAGAAATATGACTCTTTTAGATATGGTTAGGAGTATGGTTAGTAATACTTCGTTACCCGAGTTTATGTGGGGTGACGCACTAAAGATGGCCATGTATATTTTAAACAGAGTTCCTACTAAAGCAGTTCCTAAAACTCCTTTTGAGTTATGGACTGGTAGGAAACCCAGCTTAAACCATTTTCACGTCTGGGGATGTCCATCAGAAGTGCGGGTTTATAACCCACAAGAAAAGAAATTAAACCCTAGAACAGTAAGCGGATATTTTATTGGATATCGGGAGAGGTCTAAAGGGTATCGTTTTTACTGTCCTAATCATTCAACAAGAATAGTTGAGTCCAATAATGTCAAGTTTTTGGAGAACCATGAAATCAGTGGGAGTGGTGAGGCTAGAAACATTAAATACAAGGAGATTAGAGATGAGCCTCAATCCTCTCCTCAAAGTGGACTAATGATTCCACTTGATATAGAAGTTTACCCAGAACGACCTCTTGATCCGATTCCTCAAGATACGCGACCAACTCTTGAAATGTAACCAGCTGTTATTGAAGAACACCCGGAGGAATTGAGAAGGTCAACTCGTATGAGAAGACTTGCTATTTCGGATGATTATATTGTGTATCTCGAAGAATCAGATATAGGAATTAAAGAAGATCCAAAGTCTTTTAGAGAGGCAATAGAAAGTGAAAATTCTGGTAAGTGGTTAGACGCTATGAACGAAGAGTTAGAATCCATGGCTATAAACGAAGTCTGGGATCTCGTTGAACTACCTGAAGGGTCCAAGACCGTTGGTTGTAAATGGGTCTTTAAGACCAAAAAGGACTCTAAAGGAAAAGTTGAACGATTTAAAGCCTGACTTGTAGCTAAAGGATTCACTCAAAGAGAAGGTGTCGATTATTTTGAAACCTACTCTCCAATGTCTAAGAAAGATTCATTCAGAATAGTTATGGCACTAGTAGCTCATTATGACCTAGAGCTATATCAGATGGATGTCAAAACTGTTTTCTTAAATGGGAATCTAGATGAAGACGTGTCTATGGAACAATCGGAAGGGTTTGTTCAACAAGGTAATGAAAGAAAACTGGTTTGTAAATTAAAGAAATCGATATACGGGCTAAAACTAGCTTCCAGACAATGGTACTTAAAATTTAATCATACTATTAAATTGTTTGGTTTTTCCGAAAATCAAGTTGATCATTGTGTATATCTCAAGGTCAGTGGGAGCAGCTTTCTTATTTTAATCTTGTATGTAGATGATATTTTACTAGCCAGTAATGGTTTAAGCATGATTTGAGAAACTAAAACATATCTTGAGAATAATTTTGATATGAAAGATATGGGTGAAGCAGCCTTTGTAATAGGAATCGAAATATTTAGAGATCGATCTCAAGGATTACTTGGGTTGTGTCAAGAAGCCTATGTCAAAACTATTCTCAAACGTTTCCGAATGAAAGGATGCAGACCACAAAATGCACCTATGTCTAAGGGAGACAAGTTTAGTAAAGCACAATGCCCCATAACTGACTTGGAAATGTTAGAAATGGATAAATATCCCTATGCGGCAGCAATAGGAAGTCTGATGTATTTATAGACTTGCACGAGGCCAGACATTAGCTCTGCAGTCGGGATGCTAAGTAGATATCAAAGTAATCCCGGCCTGCCTCATTTGGTAGCTGTCAAGAAAGTGATGCGTTACCTTAGCGGAACAAAAGGATATATGCTCACATATCAAAGACCCAATCAACTGGAGGTCATTGGATATTCAGATTCAGATTTTGCTGGATGTCTCAATACAAGGAGGTCAACATCAGGTTACATCTTTCTGTTGGCTGGCGGGGCAGTGTCTTGGAGGAGTGCGAAACAGACACTAACCACTCCATCAACATTTGATGTAGAGTATGTGGCATGTTTTGAAGTCACAGGTCACACATTATGGATGCGTAACTACATCATGGGACTTGAAATTATGGGCAGAATGTCTGAACCGATTAAAATTTATTGTGACAATGATGCTGCTAGGCGTTTCGCTCAAAACGACAAGTGTTCCAGTAAATCAAAGTATCTGAAAGTAAAGTATCTTGTACTCAAAGAGAAGGTGCGAGATCGTTTAGTGTCAATTGTAGGAGCTCCATCGAAGTTTATGATTGCTGATCCATTGACAAAGGCATTGGCGCCAAACGATTTTAAAGATCATGTAATAAATATGGGCTTGAATGAAATGCCTTGTAAGAGTCAATGATGTATGACACTATATGTATTGATCAAGTAAAGAAACGATTTTGCAATTCTTACTTTGTGTATGAAGTCACATGTGATAATTGTAACATAAAGTAAGAATATACAAGTATTATGACATTACAGTTCCCATTAAAGTAAGTCATATTACAGATTCGCATTAAGTGCTGGATTAGGAGAGAATATTAATGTTGTGATTGTGGAAGGAAGCATGTCAATAAAGATGTGTGACCGCTACAATTCGCATTAATAGACTAACCTAATCACATATTAAAAGATCTTAACATTAAAGTTACCGGTATTTTTCAATGATGCGCATCAATTAGAGTTATATTTGCAAATAAATGTTGGTCATATGGACCAAGTGGGAGATTGTTGGAGATCATGGGTGGTGGTCTACATGACCACTACTTGTGTGATTTTTTCAAATAACCATTTTACTCCCAATAAAGGCACGTCCCTGTAAATCCCTATTCGTGCAGTAGTGGGACTGCTTTCCGTTGATGGGGAGGAAGGAGTAAGCGTAGCCTATAAAAGGGCTTGGGAACTCTCTCATCTTCATATACAATTGCTTGGCATTCCCATCGATTAGCAGGCATTAAGAGAAGATTGAAAGAGTTAAAGTTCTGAGGTATTCCATAACATTTTCGCGATGGATCTAGGTATGCCTTTATATTGGGTTTTCTTTCCTAGTGTAAATCATACCATTAGATTGCAAATAAAATTCGTTAAAATTTTATTATAGAGGCTATTTTTTGCTAACAGATGAAACTCAAGTCACTGAGTGACTTAAAAGGAAACCGACTCAAGTAACTCAGGTACATTTTATTGAGATTTTGAAAACTCAAATAGCGTCCATTGTGTCAGTGCCCTTTGAATTGAGTCAACTCAATTGATCTAGAGTGAGTCAAAGTTTTGAACTAGGACCACAACTTACCACTCACAGCATATGCTTCATTAAAATGCCAAGCATACATTTAGGTTTCGGCAGATATGGTATCAAAGTATCAAACCAACCTCACCTGCCAAATGATGAGGAGAGAAAGGCACAAAAAGAGGGTTTATATATATTAAGGAGTGGGTTCCATCCAAAGAGGAATATTGAAAAGTATTTACGCTGCCTCTACTAATGCCTTGAGGTTTTGGTAGCAATGGCTAGCTGAAAAAATTCAAGATGGTATCAGAACCAATCAGTCGTGAATTCGAATCTCAGGAGGAACAACTCGTCGCTCCCGCTGCCTCTACTATTGCCTTGAGGTTTTGATAGCAATGGCTAGTTGAAGAAATTCAAGAATACAAATAAATAGATGCAAATAAATAGATGTGGCAGACATGAAACTACCATTTCCAAAAGGGCTAGCATATAATTTCATATTTTAGTCTACCAAACCCTAGCTTGATGGATTGTTTGATCACATTCCCTTATATATATATATATATATATTTCTTCTTTTTTTTTTGTTACAGGTACCCCTTCTTACATCATTCCATGACTTCCAAAACCCACCCACTTCAAAACAAAATCTTGGACCCCACATCAAATAAATATATCATGAATGGTTACACTTGAAATGTAAGGGACTGGAGTATTCAATTTGATGTGATGGATGGTGCTGGTAGTGAATTACACTTGAATCCAGATCTCATGAGGCTTGAAATTTGAATAGGCTGGCGGGGCTAGAGGTCTTGGTATCGATCTCCGGCTCCCCCTCTTCAGAAACCGAAGGTTGAATCCACTTGTGCTACCACCTAAAAGCCACAAGGGTTTTACTCGGCTTCTCTCTGAGCCCGGAGGGAATAGTCCAGTCCAAAAGGCTGGAAACCCTCCATAAGCATTAAAAAAAAAAAAAAAGAATAGGGTTGGTGGGGCTAAACTGGGCTCACCCGGGCTAGACCCTAGTCCTTAGCCTCTCTGGACCTTATGTTTTAGTACTTGAGTAGAGCCTGGTTATAAAATTCTGGCCCATTTAATATTTGGGCCGAGATTTTATAGAAAGCCTGAAACCTAGTATTTGAGTGTTTCTTCTGTAAGATTTTTTTTTTACAAAAAGTCCCCATATATTTTGACAAATTCTAAAAAAAAAATCCTATACTTTGTAGTTTTACAAAAACCCTAGTCTTAAATTGTATGCCCTATAACTAAATAGGCTAGACTTGGACAAGCTTTGGCCTTACATACCCAGGCCACAAATACTTCTTCTAGAGACTGCTTTCTTGGATGGTCAATATTCTTTTCAAGACTAGGGTTTTGAAAAGCAACCCTTATTTTAATGTTATAGTTTTAACGATAAACATTAATAACTACTTTTGGTGATAACTGTCTGACTGTTCAATTTGAGATCATTAAGAAAGACTACTTCTTAAATCTTCATTTACTGAAAACATAAGACAAAACATCCACATCTTTAATTGTTAGAGGGACCCAAACCTCATATTAAAATCATGTTGGTTGTTGGGCATTCTTCCTCTTCATAATAAAGGTCACTAATGTTCAAAATTTCAAACCACTAGAAGGTCCTTCATTTGAGAAGATAAAATAGAAAATTAAGCAATGTCCCACTCAACAACTATTTAAATGTTTTATATGTCCAAATATTACTTTGATTGAAATGATATTGACTGCTAGTGCTAGTCGTCTCTAAAAATGTATTTTCTTCCAGTGGAATGTTTAGATAAAAGAATCACTTTGATCAGAGTGATTGACATTTGGTCAGTACTTCAATTATAGAATAATTATGTATGTGACTTGACCAAATCTGACATTTTATTTGAGAGAAATGGCATTCTAGAGATGATTTTCAGAGATATAGTCCACTTTGTGGTGCATTAAACACCCAAGTCAAGAGGATAGTTGGTCATCTATTGAAAAAATATTTATTATGTAATATTTTCAACCATCAGATGTAAGACTTCAAACTTAATGTTTGAGATATAATTAAATTTTATTCTAACCTAACAGTTGTTGCACTAGATCAAGCGTAAAAATGCTTGTTAAAGTTAATTTACGATATATGGCTATTTTACAATCACTCATTCTAATTAGAAGGTCACACAAAGCATTTTTCAGATGTCGCAAATAAGAGTTAACATTTGCAAGACTTTTTGTAGTATAATTGAAAAGTGAATCCAACTATTTCAATCACTATGCTTGAAATGGAATTTGTTCAAATCTACATTAGTGCCTTTGTGATATGAACATAATCAATCACTTCAAAGTGAGCCCCACATTGAATAAATCAGATTTTAGCTTTTATCATCATCTTACACAAGGTTGTTACACACTGTTACATGCACATTTTGACAATCCACTGCTCAATTCGTGTGTCATTACTCTTCCACAAAAATAACTCGGTATCAATTTCCAACTATATCTCACGATCCGGAGGGATTTGTTACTTGAGTGTGTTGGTGGGAGTGTGTGAGTACTTATCTTAAAGAAAAAAAATAAATAATTTATTACAAGGCCATTACTGCCAACTGATATTGTATTTAAAAAAAAAACACTCTGATCTCATAAAAGGGGGGCCCAAAATGTTAAAAGTTATGAAATGCTTCATGCGGCAGATGTATGAAATCTTTTATTGAATAGGGCAACAATAATTAAGAAACTCTATTTTTATGACAAAGAATAAGTAAAAAACTTTTTAAGTATTCTTCAACGCTGTAACACACTCCACAAGCATTGTTGGCATTTTCTAAATATTACTGAAATTACAAAAACATCCTCTTTTTTTTTTACATCCCACAAATATATATATATATATATATAGATAGAGAGAGAGTTACTATATGACATAGAAAAATCACGAGCTAAAGGAGTGGAACTTTGTTGTAGAGCCTACCTATTGAAATTGGACTAGTTTAAAATGAATGGCCTCTCGAGTGATGGGATGTCTTAAAATTTCGTATCAATACAAGTTAATTCTACAGTTGGATTGATCGTTTAATATAAAATATAATTAATAAGATTTTATGCATATTCATCCTCACGTGTTTTTCTCCTGAACCCGTAGGGATTATTTTAATCCAAAGGACTGAAAACCCAGCGTAATAAAAAATAATGCTTTATCAATAAATGAATCAAACGGTGGAAAAAAAATATCTAGAGGACATTTACTTTGAACCGTCGAGATTTTAATACATGGCCCCACCTTAAATTTCCACCCCTTCTTATTCACATGCCTCTACCCAATCCTTTAATAAACAGTTTGTTGTCACGCATATTTACCCGCTTCTTTTACGAGCGGTTGGTCTCTCACGTGACTTTACTTGGCATCTTCAAACCCTGGCCCGCGCGGAGTCTTCCTATTTCTCTGAGGCCCGCACACAGAGAATTGTTATATGCGCAGATGGGGGAGGCTCTTTTGTGGAGCCCACTTTATGTGCTCTCCTTTTAGAAGTTCTAATAGAAATTTCACTCCAATATATTTTCAGCCTGCCGACATATTATATAATCTTTACAAAAACATTTTGAATCTTTTATAAAATATTATTTCTATTATAAAAATGATTAATTTAATAATGAATCCAAATTAGGATCCTATTTATACAAAAGTGTGAGTGCAATTAGAGACAAATAGGATATCATTATTAAATCCAAAGGGTTCAAACATACTAACCCACCTTAAGTAATATAATCTTTAAAAAATTTATTCAAAATTAGTAATATATCCACATATTCTAGACATGGAAACTAGAAAGGAATGTTTGTTTACATTGAAATGCATAGGACTTAAATAAGTAGAAATTTTTTAAGTGGTTAAAAATGGAAACCAAAGTTTAGATATTCATTTCTCATCTTCCTTTAATTCTATTTTTATTATAAAAAAAAATTCTTTGATGCTCTTTTTTTTAAATTCACATTCAAGGATAAATCCCTAGTTGTATTTGGTTTAATTAATACACAGGCTTGCTTGCCCCAAATCTCTAATCATCAATACTACAGCTAAGGAAATCTTGCAATCTCGAATACTCTGTACTCACACATCCCCTTTTTAAATTTCTCACCGTAGTTATTTTTACTCATACAGTGACACACACATTCACAAAAACCCCTCATGATTAGCACTATAACTAGGAATTGATCTCATGTTATCTTTGTGGACCCAAGAGAGAGCCAGCACAAGAAGGGTTGTAAACGGAACGGTTCCAGATCGGAACCATAGTGAACTCGGACCCGTTTCTATAAAACGATTTTGGTTATGAATCTGGTTTTGACTCGGAACTTATTTTATTTGTTCCAAACCCGATTTTGATAGGAAAATCCGATTCCGGTTTCGAAACTGAGTCCACCTAAAATACTAGAATTTAATTCCAAAATCGTTTCTTATTTCTCTTCATTCTTCATTTTTCTTAAATATAAACATATCATTCAACTTATAACAGTGCATCAAATCTATTACCTCCAATATTATAAATAAAATGTAAAAAAAAAATTAATTTTAAGGTACAAGTTGTAATATCAAAGGCTCATATGCTGGGTCTCGAGTCTATGGGTCGAAACCTATGTGGGCTCTGAACCAGACCAATTTATTAATCAAATCCTAAATTGGGTTTCGGACCTCGACCCGTTTATAAATCAAAACCTAAAATATGTTCTAGACTTGATTTTTTTCGAGTCAGAACTTCCGGAGAATCGGATACCCGTTTGCAACCCTACGTACAAGCGAGAAAAAAGCCCACACAAGTAAGAAGAGATGATAGTTTGAACCCTGCATAGTCCATTGAGAATTACCGCATAAGCTATTGTTCTCTTTATTGCAAACCAACTTATAAATTGAAAAAAAAAAATTATATATATATATATATCTATATATATATAAACAAACTTAGAGAATCTCTGAGTCCCGTCCTGAGAGAAACCGGACTCGCGCGGGAGATGTTACATGGCTCACTTTCCCCTGTATAAATACACACTACATAACAAGACCTATTCCCATTTCCCCACACAAACGCTTCTCACAAACAAACCTTTCCCTCTCTCTCTCTAAAATCTCTGCTTCTGTTACATGGCTCCAATTTCCAGGTAATTTCAGTTTCTTCCATGCAATCTCTCTCTCTCTCTCGTAGAAACTGAAATGTTCTTTCATGGAATCCGCCCTTGGTAATGCCTTTGATGAGATCTTACTTCCATTTTTCCTTTGTCAGAAATGGAAACTTTATTCCATGGAGTTTCTAGTAATGGCGTTGATGAGATCTCAGTGCTTGTTTGTGGGCGACAGTGATTTTGCTCTCTGTAAAAAAAAGTAAGGATTTTGATTTTCCATGGTTTTCAGTTTCTATAGTTTAGTGCAGCAAAACGTTTTCGACAGTGACGAGATCTCTTGGTTCCACCACAAAATTGGGAAAGATGCTTTCTTTCATCTTGGAAAATGAAAAGCAAGGAAAATGTTTTACAAGGAATGAGGGAAAGTCATTCTTCCTTGGACCCATTTTCATCTTCCGTGGAAACTGCCCTGAAGAAAACGTAAAGTTTTGATTTTTATTTGATGGGATGTCTGTTTGGCTGTCGAGATGTTCTTTGATGAAGTCTTTAGTGATGATGTTGATGAGATCTTACTATCTTTTCTTTTCCTGATGTGTCTGATGTGATCCCAGAAATTCTCACTGCGTTGATCTGTGATTCCCTTGTTTGATTGTTGTTATTTCACTGTTTTCAGGAGTTTCAACGATTTCGATATAAGAAATTGATGGTTTATGAGGATTGGGTTTTGTTTTGCTTTCTGATCTGGCCTTCTTTTCCTCTTGGGTTCCTCTTTTTCCTCTTTTAATTTACACTGAGGTTTGCAAATGAAACATCTGATTTTTGGGCCTTTCTTCTTTCTTTGGTTTTCTTTGATTCCTTTTTATGGTCTGACATTTTTATGCAATGCTTTGATTTTGTGATTTGTTTCTCCTTTTTTAGGGTGAAACTTCATAGCACTAATTAAAAAAATATATATGTTTTTTAATCAAATGGAGAAAATTTGCATCTAAATGTCAAGCTATTAGTTCTGTTAGTTTTATAGTTAATACCATCTTGGATTTTGTCATTTGAAGCTTGAAATTCTCTATGTGATTAACAGTTCAATTTTCTTTTTCATTTTTTTTTATTTTTTTGTCAGAATCAATCTCCCAGTGAGATTTCATTGATTAATCTCTATTTGTTTCCTCACTGTTTTAAGAGAATCGAAAGACAATTGTTATGATTGTTTTTCTGAAGATTGATCTTCTGGCAAAGTAGTCTGTTGGCTTCTTCCTCTTCTGGAAAATATTTCTTTAGACTGACTAGAATGATCTCGCGAATTACTGTGACGTCCCCATGTATGTTTAGTAGTCTTTTCTAGGTGTTTTGTTGATCATTTTGTGGATATGTTTCAACAAGTAGAGAAAAGTCTGGGCGGTTTTCATCGGGTTATTTGATCTCTTGTTTAAAGTGAGTGTCAGCGTGACACTCATGTGAGAGATCCAAGTCGTTCATTGTATAGGCCCCATGATGGATTTTCTTCTTGCTCAAAAATTGAGCTGGGGTCCGCCTTTCTGGTGGCCCACACTTTTACATTGAAGTTTGGATCATTGGCCTCTGGTAATTATCTTATTGAATGTGTGGAGCCACGCGATGAGTGGACCGTCGCCAATTTTTACGTAGGGTGCAAAGAGATTGGGGCCTGCCTGAAGAATGTCTTGGATCATGCACATTTGTGTAGCATAATTAAGCCTCTGATTTTTGTTTGTTTATCAATTCCCGGCCCTGCCATTAATGATGAAGCTTAGAGAAAAATTCTGTTTTCATTGACTTCCTCTAATTCCTATATATTAATGAGCACTTGGCTTTGTTGGCATAGTTTGAAATTTGACTTTTCAATCTATAACTTGTTGACTCGGTACTTCAAGCCATGAAATTTTTTGATGTGGACTTCATACATGTTAAAGGTGAAGGTTTCAAGAATAGTTTGAGATTTTGACTTTTCAATCTATAACTTGCTGACTCGGTACTGCAAGCCATGATGGACTTTAGATATATTTAAGCTGAAGGTTTCAATCTCCTCAGTTTTAAGGCTTGAAATTCCATGTCTTGCAGGGATAAATTTTTCTATAATATAATTTTTTCTCCTGTGATCGACTGGTTTAGTTGTGCAAGCTCATTAGTTTAGTTTTGTGGGCTCATTTGGATAATGTTATTCAGAGAATATGTAGATGACGACCGATAAAAAATACAAAATATAGATGATAGACGAGCCCCATGTCATGTTCCCCTTTCACAAAATGCCAGTCTTTTTGTTTCATTTATTTGGAATTGTATTGTGTTCTGGTCTTGCTGGGGCTTTGTAAGGTTTTAACTATATTTTATATGGTGCTTTGCAGTCGATAAAACCAATGTGCAAAATTTGATTGAAAAATCCAATTAAATGGATTTTTGTGCTGGAAGAGAGAGCTCTGGTTACCATTCAAAGAGAGTTGTTCCATCATGTAAATCAGTTGTGGAGGGGAATGGTAGTCTCTATAATCCAAGTTTTAATACTGGATCAGCTGGCTTGAGATCTTATGAGCTGGATTGTGGCCATAAACCTAGAAAGAAGGTTGCTGCCGTGTCTTCTGAATCAGACGATGAAGACCGTGTTGTCAAGCAGTTTGAAAATGAATCTTTAATCGATGAAAGATGGTCTGATCAGAGGGAATTTATGCGGCTTTCTTTGAATCGCCGCTCTTCCTTTCTTACTTCTGCTGATCGGGATTTTGGTTGGTGGGATCTTTCTCTTGATAAACGATTCTTTTCCATGCTATCGCTCTTTGGAGGCTCAAGGATTCTCTTGGATGGACGATTCTCTCTTTTTGATGGCTCTAGGATTAACCCAATAGAAGAGGCAGCTCTGGTTCTGGACACAACATTAGATAATACAGAAAAGCTTTGTGAAGAAGATCTTCAGGTAGGAGTACTTAATTGGCTGCAAAATTCACTTAGAGATGAACCAAAAGACTCTCCCATCACAAGTTCCGAAAGTGCTGATTCTTCTTATGACCGCTCATTTTGTGAGGATTCTTCAGTTTTTGAAAGCTCTTGGACTTCACTCAGCACACATGATGATTCATCGTCTTCTCAGGTTTCAGATTTTGATAGAACAGGTTTCTGGGTCTCTCTATTGGATCTTCAAGGGGATGATTTTGAGTTGGTATCAGATAAAGATCAACTCTTTGATGCTTTCCAATCAGATTTTCCAAGCCCGTCTTTCCACATCAAGAGGAATTTTGATAGTAGCTTTTCTGATTCCGGTGTCACATCACCCAGTGATGAGAAATCTAACTCTATTTTGCCTTCTGAACCAGTGTTGGAATCTAAAAATCAGTGTATCTATAGCACATGTGAAGGTGATTTGGAAGGTCATAATTCCGATGAACCACTATTCTGGCCTTTCGAACGTAGTTCTTATTGGCACCCTGAAATAGAAAACGGCTTATGCATATCACCCATCAAAAACAGCGTACATATTTCAAGCTCCAAAAGGTTCTGTGCTCCCAGATCTGTCAAATTAAGATTTCCTGAGAGGAAAGCAGCACCAATACCAAGAAGAAATGTACTGGAAGGATGTACGAGAAGGGTGTTATTTAGATCTGGATCAACAATATCCACTCTCTTGGGATGTAAAACCAGTGATGGTAACAGCAGTGCTGGAGGAATCAATATAGGTCCTTCGAAGTTGGGCAGCTGCACCCAAAGTTCTTTTGGACGGGAATGGGATTCCTGCAATATCTCCATGAAAAAGAGACCTCTTAAGATGCAAGAGAACTTATCGCTGACCCACTATGGGAAAGGACAGGCATTCCATTTGCAACGCCATTTACAATGTCAGGATGATCTGCAATTTCACGAGGAGAATATTCAGAACATCGAAGAGAGCATGAAAAAGGAAATCATCATCAAGCATAATGAGCTGAAGGAATTGAATCAACCACAGGTTGACATTCCAGGTGGGGATTATGAGAATTTTCTTATAGAAGGCTCCAAGTCCAATGAAGAAGTTCCTATTGAGAAATTAGTCGGCTTGAATGAATTCAATGGGCATGAAGGTATTGATGAATTTGATGAAGGTCAATTCTCATTTGACGGGTTGCTCTTTGAAGATCCGTTCACTGTCTCACTGAGTGGTGGTTCATGCTCCATAGCTGGAGATGACCGTGACCCTGCTAGCTGTAATACTACTGAGTTCTAAGAGGAGTGTCATAATTGAGGGTCGCACGCAATTGCAAAGGAGAGACGCTTCTTCATGTGGATGTGCAGTCATCCTGTGACGTGCTTGTGTGTTTTCTTGTGTTTCTTGAGTAGAAACACACCAAGTGGGATCGTTCGGTGATAACAAGAGGCTGCGGTTGTAGGTTCTCTTCTTTGCCCCATGTAACATGCATATTTTTCGTTTTTATTTTATTTTATTTTGGTGCATACATATATGTTTGCAGGCAAAACAATTTTTTATTTGTATTGCTTGCCCATAAATTGATACCTGTGTGTGATTTATTCACACTTTACAGATATATTGAATTCCTCAGATTCATGAGGTGTGATTGGATGACATTTTCTCACTCTGAAACACTCTATTAACAGGGGCATGTTTAAATTTCATATTTCTAGAGCTTTTTCTTTCAGACCTGAAACCAGGGTGCCTTGCTTGGCTATTGAAATGTATTCTATTTTTATAGATGCTACCAGTTCTGAAGAAGTTTGACACTTGTGATATTCTTTTCTTTTCTTTTCTTTTTAACAATTATTCATTTTTATGTCAGTTTTTTTTTTTTTTTTGTACCAAAGGCTATTCTGATCAGAGGCTGTTTACTCTTTGGATTGATAGATCATGACCCATTTTGAGCAATAGGTTCAAAAGATGGTGTAGTGATGTTACATTCACAAACCCAGGTGAAAACATTGGCTTTCAGAGCAGTTTCAAGAATTTTTAAAGAGTCATTTTTGGGGTCTAATTATTGAAGCTAGTGTTTCAGCAATGCCACCATCACTCGGGTTTCTGGGAAGACTTAGAAACCTTGCCCAATGGCTTTCAGTTTCCATGAAATCAGACCTTTGTGCTCCTGGGTTTCAGTTTCTTCTTTTGGGTCATACTCATGGTCACAAGGTAGGTGAATGGAGCAGAGTGTTTATTGGATTCATCAGCTTCTATATGCCGTGCAAGTCCTTGATTTGGTAACTTTTTTATATTTATTTGCATCTGTTGCTAATATGGTTCATAAATTCAGGGCTGGCAAAACTTGACCTGACGGACCTGCTAACTGGCCCATAATTGACCTGCCAAAACTGAGACCCATAACATATGGGTTGGTCGTGGTCAGGACCGTCAGGTTTTCCTGAACCGCGACAAAATGGGTTGGGCTAGGGTGAACCCATCTAGCCTACATGACCCACGTATACTCTCCTTAGTTTACATATGGAACCCCCAAAATTTTCAAAAAACGCTACTACATATTTTGAAAACTACATGTTTTTTTGCGTCCGCCCCTACGACCTGCTAACTGGCCCATAATATACGGGTTGGTCGTGGTCAGGACTGTCAGGTTTTTCTGAACTGCAACAGAATGGGTTGGGCTAGGGTTAACCTATCTAGCCCACATGAGTGCCCACGTATACTCTCCTAAGACCTTGGGTTTTATGTACATGAACATCTCTGCACGGACCTACAGCTACAACCTGCAAGTTTCTGCAACTGGGCTGGCATGATGACTCTCTGTGGGAGGCTACTATTATTTCGTGTTTCTTATTTTGCATAGCAAAGATGTTAAAAAAAACATAGATTGATTGTTCTATAGAAATGGAATCATTCCCAAAGGATCACGGAGATCCCTTGGGGCTTGAAAATAATAATTTATTTCAATGGATCCAATCGGATTGGTACTTTCAAATCTCTTATAAACAAACCCATTCTTCTTCATTAATCTTCGTACGTGAATGACATACGGCCTTTTTCCTCTTTTATAAGATCAAATCTCCTGTTATTCCTCAATACTTCAGTGGTAGAGCGGTTGGCTCTTAATTGACTGGGTCGTAGGTTCGAATCCTACTTAGGGAGATTTGATGAATGAAAATTTAGGATTAAAGGGCTCGTTTTGACCGTTAGGAGCTTCAAGCTTAGCTCAGACGTAGCTCGCTTCTTTAGCTCTCCCTAAAAAGGAGATTTGGGCATGGATACTGACATGGCTCTCTTGATGGTTCTATTGCTTAGATGATTTATTGTCATGCTTTTTTTATTATCCATTTGTGAACCACCCAATTTTTATATATGATTTTCGAGCGATTTGATTTGGAGATTGAGATTCAATTTGACTATTGATAACTCAAAAGAATTCCACACAATTTTAATTTTATACTAGCAACAACGCCCCGTGCTTAGCCCGGGGCAAAAAGTAAAATATTACATTTCTAATTTATGAGATATCAAAATTAATTATAAACATATAAGAATATATTCATACATATTTATATAAAAACAGTCAACACATCTTCAATCATAAATACAAGTGTTATCTTCACATAGGCAAATGGTCATTTCAATCCCTCTGCACAAATTTCTTCTCTACCCCTTTGAAGTTGCACCAATACCTTTTAAAATAGCTCTAGATTTTTTTTTAAATGTATAAACATCTTAACTTTAAAAGCCATAAATTATGAGACTTTAAAACCACAGGCTAGTGTTATTTGATCCCAGTAATAATTGGCCGACATTGAATCAATGTATATATCTCTTAATTATGAGTCCATGTGGGCCCACGGAAGTGTAATCATGGTGGGGCAAACCTAGAGTCATTTGTCTATATAATCAAATCAGAAAATGATGCCTATGAGATTCAACAAAAAAAACTTCAACCTCAAAATATTTTTATCACAAGCCCATCCATGAGGTGGTCTACCAGAAGGTTGGGTCTGATTTTCGTTCACATGTGACAATCTCTGAATAGAGTAGAGTTCTATTTGGAAACTAAAAGAAAATGATATTTTTAATGAAAATTTTATCAATGTGAACTGTTGAAAGGTGGGCTCCAAATATTAAAATAAAAAGATGACAATCTTGATAGGATGGAAGATAGATGGTGTTGAGAGAGAATAATCTATAATTAATATTGACCTAAAAAACTAATATCTATGCATAATCCATGAATGAGTCCCGCTACAGAAATAAGTTAAATGTGTGGGGCCCACTAATTGATTTGCATCCATTAAGAAACCAGACAACGGCAAATAGGCTTGTCTCCCTCCATCAGTGGGGCCCACTTTTAAAAAAAATGGGTTAAGAGAAGGCCATTGGGATTTCATCCAATACTGGAGTCTAATCTTGAAATTCATTTAATACGAACTAGTGCCTACTACTGAATCCATCCATTTAGGAAAAAAATTGAAAGGATAGTAAATGAGCAATAATTTGGATTTCAATCATCGGTAGGGCCCACAAAACATATTTAACATGGGACCCATTGATGATTGAAGATTTAAGGAAAATAAAACAAACCGTTGATGATTGAAAATCTAAGGAAAAGCAAACAAACCGACTGTAAAGATTTGTTTATAATTTGGATAATGGCAAGAAATATGACTCAAATTCAAACGTTCATAAAAATCTCTTAGGAGAGAGGTTTTAGAAGAGTAACAGTAGCCCTCTTTGAAAAGAGAGACTTTTTAGGAATGATGTGGCACCCCTCACAGCCAATCTCCCAATTTACTTTAATATATATAATTCTGAAATAAGAAGAGTCCTGCATAATATAAGTTTCCGACATAATTTGGATTCTTTAAGCCTTATCCGGTAGCAAGTGTTCTTATTTCCATTTTAAGTTCTAAAGTTTCATTCATGTTTTTATTTTTTTTCATTTCAAATTTTTTTTTTTTGTTTATTGCTATGAAGATTTCTCTTTCATTCATTAAACTTTTAATGATTTTTAAAATCGATGATATAAAAATTCTATTTACTGAATAAGTAATAAAAAATTAAAAAAAAATATGTTAGATCAAGTTAGATGTTATTCTTAAATAAAAGATTTTAATAACATAACTTTTTTTCTTATACCGTCCATTCTCTCAGTAAAGATATTATAATTGCAATTGAGTAAAAGAAATTCATAAATAATTTTATAATTTATATAAAAAAAATGGACTCGTTATATCTATTGAGAATGTTTATAAGCATGAGGAAAGAGCTAAAGATTGTATCAGTGTAAATTGATTAGAAAACTAAACATAATAATCAATTAAAAAAATATAATCAAATAATCTTTCATATCTAAAGCCTTTTCAATATGTTTCACTATCTTCCAAAAATACATTCCATCAATGAGCCAAACTCAGGCCACATTTGTATGATTATTCAACTTTTAATTTAAATGGAGATGCCTAATAAGTCCCTCTTGTTTTAAAAATTAATACTTTGACTTAAATCTAAATCATATGATTATCTAAATTGATTAAAAGTATAAGAAAATCTCTTTTATATTATGTATTGTTAGTACATGCACATAATTTAACATATTAATTAAAAGTACAAGTAGAAGTAAAACTTTTAAAATGAAGATCTTCATAATTTATGTAGGTTCCACATTGACATAGGCGCCCCTACCATCAATCAGATGAATTTTAAGTGACAATGCAATGAAAAAAAATCTAAGAAAATGAAATAAAATATAGGTGAGAGTGGGAAAGTAAAGCTTGAAAAATAAATGAGAGTTATTAATTGAAATAGAAGAATGAGTCTTATTTATATATTTAAAAAAATCATAGATAATATTGATTCACGCCCCTTGATTCAAGCTCGTGTGGCACCAACACAAAAGCTAAAACAATTGGAATAAAACAAAATTTGTTCAATTAATTTCTTATTCTTGTTGGGTTGCAAATGAATTTAAAGGACCCCTATTTATCCATTATATATATTAAAGCAATAGGAGAGGTGGGATGTGAGGGGTGTCACCTCAGCACCCAATTATTCTCCTTTCAAATAAATATGGAGAAAAAACATAAAGTGCTTTAAGGTGCCATGTCATCACATGCCACAATTTTTTCTCCAAAAAAATCTCTTTATCCATATCCTCTATCTCATAAAGTCTCACAATCAATATCCCCTAAAATTAAAGTTAGTCTTTAAAAAATAACACAAAAGACATTTTTAAGGGGGGGCCCACTATGTAGATCTTATGATCCAAAAATAACAATCTCTTTCACTTATGTATTACCCCACAAGAGTTTTAGAAAATTTAATAAACCTAACTCATGCACCATCTCAGTGGGACCACCTCATAGAACTTATCAACTTGACTCAGATGTTAAATGGACTTGAGCCTTTGTTAAACTGAGGCATTCAAAGAGTTGTCATATATTTTCAATACTTTTTTATCATGTGGTTTGAATTGGGATGATCCTATGTGCACCCGGACTCAAACCTTAGTCTGACCCCGGCCTTTAAGGGGCAGTCTCAACCCACCATATTTTTTGAGTAGGCAGGCTTGAACTTAGTAACTAGGACCTGATATACACCTAAACTCAGGTCATTCAATCCCTATTGATAGTAGAAATGGGCCAGTCCGGAAACTGGCCCATTGAAATTCCTACAATAGGCCATTAATTTAATGGGAATCTAAATTATAAAACTTATTGCACATGCTTGCAATGAGGTTAGTTTTGATGCTTCAACATTCATGTAAAATCTAGAGCCTCAACATTGATGAAAGCAATTAAATTTCCCTCTCTATTGTTATCTTGCATTAGGTATAGATCCCATGTGAGGGACCTTTTTTCCTTGGATAATTTATTTTATATATTAAATAAATATATGACATTGATGTAGAATAAAAGGATTCCACACGTCTCTCTCTCTCTCAAGTGTTTGGTTGGATGTGGATTTAATTTGCATTTTCAAACAGGTGTGTTTTAATGGTAAGTAGGCTCAAAACGAGTAGGTAGTATTTTGGGCCATTGGTGTGGGACTCATTTTAGCCACACAATATACCTAACAAACTGAGCCCCAGCCGGGTATTGATAGGAAAATGGATGCATTTGTTTTTTCTTTTCTCAACTTTTTTTCTTCTTTAAATGGTATCATTTTTTCTTTTTGCTTCCATCCAAAGTTTTCTCTTTTTTAGCAGGGACTTTCAACTCATGTATTTTTTCAATTTACAAAGATTTTATAAGTGCGATATCACAAGATTCTCATTATTATTTTTCACGATAATTTCTTCCTTTTACCATAAAATCTCAAGACCTTTTTCCACTTTATTTTCTTCTAAATTTTTTTAAAAATAATAATAGTGGATTCTTCTTTTATAGTTTTAATTATTATAATAATTTACTATATCTTTGTTTCAGCCCGGGCTCAGCACGGGCGTTTGTCTGTAGTATAGTTCTAAACTAAAGATAGAACATTCAAACCCTTATCTAGGAATCTCGACGCAATTCTATCCCAAGAGGAACCTTCTAGACCCTTATCTATAACTGGACGCTATTCATATTCCACAATATTTTAGAACACCATAAATCTTTAAGAGCTTTTTGTATATTGACCCTAAGGTTTGTAGGACTTGTAAATAGGCTCCTGAAGTTTTAGAATTTGCAAATGGGCCCCTACATTTTCATTTTCATTTTAATACCTTTTGTGTCCCCAAAATCAATATTTCTAATATAAGAATGGGCATCTACCATGAGATTTGTGTTGGATTATTATATAAATAATAGGTTTGCCCTTACATCCATTAAACAAAAATGAATATAATATTATTTATAAAAATATCCTTATATTATCTCAAGTCCTAATGGTTTCTCTCAATAACTCTCTCATGCACATGACCAGAGGTAGACACAGGGACAAGGGCCTTGGGACTAAAGCCCACACCCATATCTGAGAAAAGTGTAAAATCCCCTCCCTCAAATTCAGAAGATTAATATGTTTTTTTTTTTTTTTTTTTTTTTTTTTTTACATTTGCCCTTCCCCAACATTTCTTTTACATAGAGCTAAACACCGCCCCCCTTGCAATTCTAAAAATTAATATATTTTTTTACATTTGCTCGTTCCCCCAAAATTTCTTTTACACCCCCCTACACATGAAGCATAATTATGTATTTTGAAACATTCATCAATCCAATGGTGCATCATATATGGATTAGATAAATCATAACCGATTATAAGTACAGGTGTTGATTGTCGTCATAATCAATTTGGATTTAATGAAATGAGCTATGTATTGATAAAAATAAATAAATTTATGTAGGGTTATTCTCTCCCCACTAAGTGCAATTGTTAATGTTAGCTTTCTAAGAAATTATGCATATAAGGATAAAAGAGATAAACAAAAGTATCATTTCACTCTAAAAACGTAGGGTGGTTGGAAGACTATTGACTTTGGAAACACAAAAGGTATTAAAATGAAAATGCAGGGGCCTATTTGCAAATCCTAAAACCTCATGAGCCCATTTACAAATCTTAGGTGGATATATACAAAAAGCTCAATCTTTAGGTCCTTTTTTTTTTTTTTTACAGATTACTAACCCACCCTGTATATTTCTATTTATACAATATCAGCCTAGCTATCAGGGGCGGAACCAGGATATAGGAAATGGTTTCGAACCATCCGATATCTTTGGCGTCAATCAATCAAAATCCATCCATCCATCTGAATATGGGTGCATGTCTCACTTTTTTTTCTTTTTTTTTTTATGAAAGTTTCCTGTCTCACTTGAATAGTCTTGATGCTATGCGAGTATGGTTAGTATTCATACACGCCATTGTGTGTCTCATCAATTGCCCTGAGTGCGTGACATTGGGCAACAGTAGCAGCACCAACAAGAGTTGTTGGACTTAATTTGCAAAGCTTTAACTCAAGAGGCTTCTATCTTGAGCTCTTCAAAGAGCTTCTTTGGATGAATGAACCCACTCTGAGACCACATCTTTTGACAAGTAATTGGGTTGATCAAAAGAACCATATGAATCCATTTTAGCTCAAACATTGGCAAACTCTTGTGATAGGAGCCTTTTTAGCCTCTTATAAGGTTTCATTACTAGTTAGAGTTCCACATCTGATAGGTGTTAAAAATAAGTGTTTCCTTCACTAACCATTTTAAGTTAATTAGCTTGAATGGACCTTTGATCATGGCTTGGTAAGCTTCCACTTTAAGCTTTAACCTGCTTTTAGGTGCACTTTCTTTTGCAGTTTACTAGACCTAAGCCAAGTTGACCCAGTACCTGGATGGGTTGAGCTGGGGGTGGTTATTTCTCAAGGAAAGCCCAACCTGCGACTCAACCATATTCCATCTCAACCTTCTTATTTACAACTTCTTATAATCTTTGGTGGGCCTTTAAAGTATGCCCAAACTGTTTGTTGTGTCAGGAACCCACCATTTCATTCATCCCTAGATTTTTTTTTTGGGATCCAAGGTCCTATCACTTGTAGGCATGCACATGCATTGTTGCTGCCCCTACCTCCAAGACTCCCAACAGTCCAGCTGGTAGCAAGTCCATGGGTCTTGATTGACCTGTTGGGCCCAAAGGACCTTGTTTAGGCCTTCATTTAAAGAGAGAAGATTGAGATTTGAAGGAGATGAAGTGATGGTTAAGATGTTTCTGAACAATGGGCCATGCATAGGGAAGATCCACTGAAAGGGAGAGTTTCAGAAAATCAGGACTTGTTGGACATCCATCCCAATCATAATTGAGATTGCTAAAAATCAATTCTATTCTATTTAAACAAAAAGATATGGTGTCATCTCTTAGAAGGCCATACTAGGTTATGAAAATGGTTGATTTGATGCACATTGAGCAAAGGATGCTTCTCTCGGGAAGTAAGACATAATAATAATAATAATAATGAAGATTCTGATATGACATGTTTTGATTGAAAGTCACAGCCTTTTCATATTTTTATCGTTGAGTATTCGTATTCAATGTGAATTTATTGGCTCTATGAAAATTAAAAGTTAAGGCTTGGAGCATAATATAACAAATAAAGTTAGTGTAGGGTGAGAAAAGCACAAACAGCTAACAAATTGGTAAATGATCATCAAGTTAAATTACGAATTAAAGAAACATTTTTATTAAACTATAATTAGATGTGTGTATTATAATTGCCTTTTTCTTAGAGCTCACTTATTTGCACTAGAAGAATGCATATGAATTCACGTTGAAATGAGCTCCACTGAAAAATTATTAAAGAGGTGAAGTTTGAATAATATGGGGTTGAGGCGTGAGGGATATAAGGTAGAAATATAGACTAGCAACATATGCTCGTCGTGCTTATCCCGGGTAAAAAGGAAAGTCCTTTATTTGAAATATTTTTGCTAAAAAATAAATTAGAAATACAAAGTAAAACTTTGTTATGTTTCAAGATGTTTCCCTAAAAGAAAAATAAATAAAACTTTAAACCAAGAATAGAATAAGGAGTTAGCCAATACCATCATGTAGGCCACCTGCAATCTCATAACTAGTAGCAATGGTATGTGCAAATCTCATATCTTCATCAATAAACCTGACTATCAACACCATTGATTGCCCCATCCCCATCTCTCAACATCACCAGTCAACAAAAGCAAATGATCACAAGCCATTAGCTCTAGAAATCTGACCTTGACCTTCAAATCTTTTAGCAAATTTTCTTGAAACAGTAACCAGAAGACCCACAAAAAATATTATCATTGTAGGAAATAAAAAGATGGTTACATAGGAAAGCAGGAAAGTTTTAGTTAGGCAGAAAAGCAAAATCCAGAACCTAGTTCCTCTTCGCTTATGCTTCTTATTTGTTAGAGTTGGCTGGAGAGAGGGATGCTAATAGGAAGACTGCAATTAGGAGAGGTATAGTCCATTAAGGTAGCTAATTAGAGAGAAGATAGAAAAAATTATATTTTAATCGAGGGAATATGAAAGAGATATGTAGGATCTTACACCCCCATTGAGCTATCACTTAAGATCATACACCCCGTTGAGCTGCCACTTCTCCCAAAATCAGTTGGCAATGAGAATCGGCATAACAATGGTTTTATGGCCGCTCAGGAGCGAGGGTGGACGTCGACCTCAACAAAATAGATATTAGAGTAGATATTAAATTGAGAGATTTAAGGAAGGAGAAGGGTAATGAGAAACGTATTAAATCACCAAACATTTTGACCCTTTCTACCAAATTGTCATCCATGGATGCATAATTATAGATGAGTGCCTGAAGATCACCGGAGAATGTGCACCTCAACTACCTGAGAACTATCTCATCAATTTGGGCTGCTGGATTCCCCATCCATATGGACATGTTTTGAGATAAGAATGACATTAGAATATTTAAAAAACTGCATATTGTGTTGAAATAAGGATCAGATGCTGACACTATATTCTAGAACCAATGAGATTATGTTGTGAGGTTTTTTTAGTAAAGGGCGTGAAATCCTTAAGATTAATATGAATTGAATTCGAATCTTACTTCTTAATATGTGATGCCATTGAGAGGGGTTGACTTGATAGGGCTTATGTGGCAGGTTTGAGAGCATTTAGGTGGTAGGTGATGGCTGGGTATTTATTTTTCATACTTTTATTCACTTTCTATTAAAGTTTTTTAATATTCACATTGGAATATCTTTATTTTTAACCACTTATGGAGTACTATTAGGGTTGAAAATGGGTATCCGATTACCCAGAAGTTTTGACCCGTAAAAAATCAGGTCTGAAACCAAAAATCTGGGTCTGAAACCTATTTTACGTTCTGATTCATAAACGGGTTTGGATTCAAAACCCGGTTTAAGTTCCGGTTGAAAAACGGGTCCGATTCTAGGTCCATAAAGGTTCCTACCTGTGGACTTGGGACCCGACATATAAGTCTTTGATATTGCGAACTGTACTTCAAAATCAGCTCTCTTTTTTTACATTTTTATATATAATACTGATGGTAGTAGACTTGATACAATATTATAAGTTGAATACTATTCTTTTTTAAGAAAAAATAAAAAATGAAGAGAAATAAAAATCGATTTTGTCACTAGATTCCAATCCTTTAGATGGACCGGTTCTAAAACCGAATCTGAGTTTTCTTTTAGAAACCAAGTCTGGAACCCACAAACAGGTTCCGAGTCAAAATCGGACCCGAAACTCAAACTGTTATTTAGAAACGGGTTTGAATCCAGGTCCTATATGTTCCAACCCGAAATTGTTCCTCCTGCAACCCTAAATACTATGTATTAAGTTCCTACGCATTTTATGCCGCCCCTTCAAAGAGAGAACTCTTTTGAAAAAGGATTAAATGTAATCGGTGCTGATCATATGACCCATCCATGATAAGATCCACAATCCAGACAAACCACATCTATTGAGGATGAGATTAATTTATTATAATTTAACAAATAGAAATGCCTGACCAACATTTATGATTGACATTGACCTCAATCAACAACTGTTCAGAGGACAGGTTCCCATCCAATGGGCCCCACCAAAGAGCCTTAGGTTGATAAATTGGAGACTCCCTATATAGCCCACTAACATATTTCAATTCCTTTGAAAACTATAATCATCCACCAGGATAAGGTAAATAAATTAGGTGTAAAAATATAAGATTGGCATGATGAAGCACCGAAAGGTGAGGCATCATCAAATGCCCTTGTTTTCTTCTAGCCTCTCATGACCAAAGGACTCTTATTTTCTTCCCTTCCTGTCATTCTTACCTTGATTGTAGGTCAGGTAGGAAGTATAAATCAAAGAAAAGCCTCCTCTAGATTGTTCTAGAAATGGGTTTAGATGAAGAAAATGTAAGGAATTATGGTGGGCCCTTGACACATAAGCATGTGCAGAGTAGCGAGTCCGGATCACCTATCACAAATATTATACATTTACCGTGAGTGGACCAATAACAGTCCACTACGTCATCCAAAAATTTAGGTGATTTTGAAGTAAAAATCACCTAAATTTTTTGTTGACGTGGCGAACTGTTTTTGGTTCACTCACGGTGAAGGTGTAACGAATACGATAGGTGATCCGGACTCGTAGAGTAGCCCATTGCTCCTTGTTAATTATGGCAATCTAGACCGCTCATCTGATGGACCCCATCAATGAGGAATGCCCCCAAAACCATAAGATTCTTCAATCTATCTTTCAACAGCTGATCTAGATTTTTAATTTCTTTCGTTTTTGCCATCTCTCTCAAGGAAGATAGGATGATTTGGATCCTCCAATCATTAAGAACCTACATCCAAATATAAATATTGGGTTCATCTGATCAACAGTCTATATATTTTTCATACAACAAGTGGGCTGCAATTTGTCAAAAGGTGCAGTTTTCTTGTGATTAGTCTCCTCCAAAGTCTTTGAAGATGTGGTATTTCTTGGTTGTGTGAAACAAGCAAGCCATTTTTCTGGCCAGTGAGCCAAACTTGGGGAAGAAAAAGAAAGACAAAAAAACAAAAAAAATTCATCTCCAACCACCACAAAAGGTGAAGAAGCAGCATCTTATTCACACCTGTACCATGCATGGTACATTAAATTGGAATATGCAAACGTAATAGAATGCATGCAAGAAAACAGTATTATATGTTTCTTTTGTCTACTAAATTATAGTGTATATGGTTTGGTAGAGTAGTGGTATAGTAATAAAGAATATTTAGGTAGAAATGCTTAGGCATGTGACATCAGCTGAGATTTGAGAATGGGTATGGTTAGGTGGTAGACCCCTATTCTATTTCTTGATATTATTATTTTCAAGGGAGTGATAGCATCAGTATGATAAGGTCAAAGTAACTCAGATTTGTGCATGTGGGGGCAAGGTTGAAAGATCTAAAGTGTTCAGCTGATGTTTTGATTCATTTCTATGGTAATGAACTTAAAGATCCAATTTTTAACACACTTTCTTTTCTTTTGTCACTCCAAATTGCTTTATGAAGAACCCTTGTTACAATTTCTTCTTTATTATCGTTAACTAATGATGATGATGATGGTGATGATGAAAATGTGTGCAGGATATATAATTGACATGAACCTCAGATCTAGGGGTGCTCATAGGTCAGGCGTATCCGGGCACAACCCACTTCAGTTTAGATTTGGACCTTAAGTTTAGTATTCAAATTGGGCTTGGATTTAAAATTTAGACCTCTTTAATATTTGAGCCGAGCTTAGATTAAGTGATAAATTGCCTGAGGTCCAACTTCTCTAACCCTAACAAGTTGTGCTTCTAGTTTAGTGACTAATTGATAAAAATCTGACGATGCGAAGCTCGAACAGGTGATATGAGCCATTTAGGATTTGGAGCTCAGGCGAGCTTGGCAGCCTATGTCGAGGTTAGGCTAGATATGAGCCTATATTTCTAATTATGCCCATGCCATAAACACCCTTATTGAGATCTTACTATAGGAAATTAGTCTCGTAGACTTCTCTAAATCCTTAGTTATCAGTTTGTAAACGGGTCGGTTTCGGTCTTGGTCCATGGTGGACTCCGGTTTCTTGGCTCCGGAATCGGAACCAGAACCATATATGGACGGGTCTAGACCTAAGTCCGGGTCTAGGTAGAGAATGATATTTAAAAAAAAACATGATTTTTAGGAGATGTTTTTAAAAATTGAAGTAATATGTCGAGTCTCAGGTCCACGGTCCAAACCAAGGTGGAACCGGACTCGGATCCGAATTCATTTACTTATCGATGCCTTAATAAGGACTCAAACCCGGCTTTTAACAGGTCGGAACCTTCAAGTAATCGGAGAATCAAGGACCCATTTACATCCCTACTTAGTTATAAGGGATTAGTGAGATCATCTTTAAAATCCTAATGACTTAAAATTCATCCCACGTCACACATCACTTTGAGTAAGTTTCTTCCTCTCAATTGAAACCATCTTAGCCATAAGTTTCTTCCTCTCAATTGAAACCATCTTAGCCATCAAATTAATTACATCTAAATTACTTGATTAAGATAATATAAAAAAAACTATGTAAGTTAATAATATGTTCCACACATAAATGATTCGGCGGTGTGGTTAGAGTGTAATTTGGCACAAGTGTTTAAGTATATGGTGCATGTCCGTAGTTTCTAGTTATTTAAATTTCAAAGATGGACAGAAGTTGGCGAGGCATCTTCTTAATTTCCACATAAACAATCAGGAATCAATCCTTATGAGTTTCGGCTTATGGTGAGAGACCTGAGGGAGCATGGTGGGAGTGGGACTGTTTGTATACATACATGTGTGAGGTCATTCCGTGATCATGGAATTAAACGGGGCCACCACCCAGTCTCGGTAACCCGTGATCTCGGTGCCGCCAAGTTCGGCTGCATCGCCGTCTCGGGCAATTATGGAGCGGGCCCCAGTGATTACGTCACGAGTCCCAACTTCGGCCTCAGCCTCGACCGAGCTCGGCCTCCTTTCATTCAATCATAAATGCCGCCATTAATGCACTGCCAAAACAGGATCGGCGGTCTGACAACAGAATGGGCTCCGGACCTACGTAAGGAGCACGCCATATCTACAGTCATATCCATAGGCGAGGAGGGCTGGTCCGATGGGACGTCCCCTTTTTACCTACCCCCACTCAGGAGATGAGAGTACGCTCAGATGGGACTCCCGTCTCCTCAGGAAGACAGTCCAATGATGACTTCTCCACCTATATATTGCATGAGAGAATCCATGAAAGGTACGCACACGCATAATCTCTCCCTCCCAGAACTCTTTCTCTCCATTCTCTCAGTCCCTGCACTAACTTAACCGTCGGAGGGCCTTCGGCTACCCACAGCCAGGGTCTCTGACCGTTGTTCTTTTCCTTTCAGGTCATTGGAGGCTCGATCCATTCCCCTTACCTCCCTCAAAACCTTGCATCAGGAGCTTAATCCTCCATTAACTAAGTCCGTAATTTTTAGGCACTTACAGTTGGCGCCGTCTGTGGGAATAGGATCTGTGCCAAAGCCTCTACAGAAGCCATGCCTCCAAAAACCAGAAACGGTGGCGGAGGACCATCGACGTCTAAAAAAGCATCGTCCTTCCCGCTACGGGAGGAACCTGCGTTCCCACCATTCTTGCCGTCGCAACCAGCCCAGTCGGTTGTTTCGGAACGACCCCCCGACCTTCGTTCCGCTCTTCTTCCCCCTCCGGGGCCGATTGTGGCTCCTCCCGTCAGGCAGGAGGAACCAGAGGCCCCGCGCCAGAGGAGGTCTGGGGGGAGGTCGGGAGCCGCGTGCGTGGAGGGCATAGTCCAATCGGCCTCTTCGTCTCGGCCCACGACTGCGCGCCCCCACCACGATGACCGTCGAGGGGTCCCTCTCCATCCTGATGGTCGATCACAAAGGGGTCCGGAGCAGAACGCCCCCACGTCGGATCTTCAGCGAAGGGGCAAAACCCCTATCAGGGCGACGTCCCATCAGTCCCACCGTCACTCTCGCGACGACGGCCAATCTCTCCATCATATCCGTGAAACGAGAAATGACGACCCCCTGCTTAAAGAGCTCGATGCCCAGGACCAGGCTCTCCAAGATAAAGACGAGGTGATTCGTCGTCTAGAGGAGCGACTCGAGATGAACGAGAGGAAGTCTCATGGTCTGCCTCCCCGGCGGAAGCGGACCCACCCCGGTAACCAAGATCTGAGGCATGCCCTCAACCACAGAAGGAGGTCTCACCGCGAGGAGGAAGGCTCGAGCAGCAGTCATCTGCCTAGTGGTCTCGGGGGAGCACGGCGTGAGCCGGAATCCCCGAGACTCGATGACCAGACGGACCTCAAGGCGCAGTTGGACCACTATATCAAGCAGGAGGTCCAGGCCCGTTTGGCCGAGATCGGTCTCGCCCGAGACCAGACTGATGAGCATGAAGGGGACGATCAGGGCATGTCCCCCTTTTCGCAGGAAATTAAAAATTTCTCTCTCCCCGAGAGATTTAACGTCCCAAGGTTCGTACTTTACGACGGGGCCTCAGACCCAGAGGCGCATCTGCGGCACTTCACTCAGCGGATGTCGGTCTGGGGGGACGTCGGTCTTTTAAACTGCAGGGTTTTCTCATCCAGTCTGGGAGACCTCCCTCTCCGGTGGTTCTGCGCACTCCCTCCCGGGTCGGTCTCAAGCTGGCGGCAGCTCCGGAGCTCTTTCCTTGAAAAGTTTCAAGCGCACCGCGTCATCCCGAAGACAGGTAGCAATCTCATGGCGATCCGGATGAAAGACGGTGAGGGTATCACTGCCTTCGCCAGAAGATTCTGGACGATATACAGCCAGATTACCGAAGCCAATGACGAAGTCGCCATCATGTGCTTCAGGGAGGGGTTACTCCCAGGAAATGAACTCCGCAGAGATCTAGTCCGAAACCCCGTGGCCACGATGAAAGCACTGATGGCAAGGGTAAAACAGTACATTGAGCAGGAAGAAGACGAGGCCCATGGCACAGAGCGGTTCGGATTCCCAAAGAAACACCAGGCCTCCACCAAGGAAGAAACATTCCCCCGACCGAGGTCGGATAAAAGGAAGCCCGCCCGCTCTTTCTCGATCGCCTCGGACAGCAGCAAGAGGCCGAGGTCACAGTCCGCCAAGCCTGCCAACGATCCTTACAGGGCTATCAGTGTTGTGTTTAAGGAGCCTATTTATAGACTCCTGAACAAAATCAAGGCAGAGCCATACTTCCAGTAGCCTCGGCCGATGACAGGCGACCCATCCATCCGAGACCAGAACAAGCGCTGCTCCTATCACAAGCAGCACGGGCACATGACCGAAGACTGCTTTGCGTTGAAGTCCCATCTCGAAAAGCTCGTCCATGACGGACACCTCCAGGAGTATATCAAACAGGAGGAAAGGGTCCACCGAGCACAGCAGCGCACTCGACCCAGTGATGACCATGAGAGCGATGAGCCGGCGGGTACCATCAATGTCATCCACCTAGCACCCGCCCCAGGCAGGGGAAGCGCCCAGGCTCGGTCAGACGCCAGGAGAGCTGCCCATGGCAAGCAGGTGATGTCGGCAGAGTGGGAAAGCGCCTCGAAGAGGCGTAAGAAAGAAAAGCCCAAGATTTGGTTCTCGGATGAGGATTTGAAGGAAGTCGAGCTCCCCCACAATGACGCCCTCATCCTCACCCTGCGGCTGAACAATTACACTACCAAGCGCGTCCTTGTGGACCCAGGGAGCTCCACCGAGATTGTATACTACAGCTGTTTCAAACAGCTCGGCCTGCCCGAATCCGCCCTGCGGGAGGCCCACGTCCCCTTGATAGGGTTTAGTGCCCAGCCAGTGTACCCCAAAGGCAGGATCTCACTTGAAGTCCGGATCGGAGGCGCAGCAAAGGTAGCAGACTTTATGGTGATAGACGCGTCGTCCCCCTACAACGTGATATTGGGACGAAGTTGGCTGCACGCCATGGAGGCAGTGCCATCCACCCTTCATCAAAAACTCAAGTTTCCATTGGAGAAGCCTGGAGGAACGGTCGAAATAGTGACTGTGTGCGGAAACCAACAGATGGCCCGAGAATGTCTCGTGGTCGTAGCACCTGGAGAAGAGGAACCGAGACGAGTGCACATGGCCGAGCTCGAAGCCGAGATCGAGGATGTCGGGCGGACAGCAGGGCAGAAAAGCATAGAAGATCTCACCGAGGTCAGGATCAATCCTGAAGACCCGGAGCGCTACTTCCTGCTGGGTAGCCAGCTCCCTGACGCTGAAAAGGCCGAATTGCTGGACTTCCTACTCCTGAACAAAGATATCTTCGCGTGGACTCCTTACGAGATGCCCGGGATTGACCCCGAGGTCATATGTCACAAGCTAAATGTGGACCCCGGACACAAGCCCGTAGTGCAGAAGGCTCGCAGAACGGGGATCCCACAGACAGAGGCGATTATAGAGGAGGTGGAGAAGCTCCTCGAAGCTGGGGCAATCCGCGAGGTACACTATCCCCAGTGGCTAGCCAACACGGTGGTTGTAAAGAAGAAGAGCGGCAAATGGAGGGTCTGTGTAGACTTCACCGACCTCAACAAAGCTTGCCCCAAGGATAGCTTCCCCCTCCCAAAAATCGATCAGATGATCGACGCCACCTCGGGGCATGACAGGATGAGCTTCTTAGACGCCTACCGAGGTTACCATCAGATCCCTCTGCACAGATCTGATGAGGAGAAAACTGTGTTTATCACACCTCGGGGCATCTACTGTTACAAGGTGATGCCCTTCGGGCTGAAGAACGCCGGAGCGACATATCAGAGGCTGGTCACTAGGATGTTCCGAGATCAGCTCGGAAAGACGATGGAGGTCTATATTGACGACATGGTAGTCAAGTCCAAGGAGTCGCAGAGCCACCTACCAGACCTGCGCCAAACATTTGCCATCCTCCGAAAGTTCCAGCTCAAACTCAATGCCTCGAAGTGTGCATTTGGCGTCGGCTCCGGCAAATTCCTGGGGAGCCTGGTGACACGGAGAGGGATTGAGGCCAATCCGGAGCAGATCGCGGCCATACAGGCTATCCAAAGCCCCACCTCGGTCAAGCAGGTCCAGAGACTGACGGGGATGGCCGCTGCACTCAATCGCTTCATCAGCCGCGCCTCAAACAAGTGCCGTCCATTCTTTCAGCTACTGAAGAAGAGTTCCAAGTTCCAATGGACTCCAGAATGCGATTTGGCACTAGAGACACTCAAAAGGTACCTCTCCTCACCACCTCTACTGTCCACTCCGTCGCAAGACGATTTTCTCTATCTCTATCTTGCAGTCTCGGACCATGCGGTGAGCTCGGTGCTGGTTCGAGAAAGCGACAAGCAACAGTACCCCATCTATTACACCAGCAAAACCCTGCTCGATGCCGAGACCAGATATCTACCTCTTGAAAAGCTAGCACTAGCACTGCTCAGCGCCTCTCGCAAGCTCTCCCATTACTTCCAGACTCACACGGTGGTAGTCATCACGGAATTCCCGCTCAAGTCCCTCTTCCGCAAGGCGGACTTTTCTGGCCGAATCTCCAAGTGGGTCGTGGAATTGGGTCAGTTCGACATCAAGTATCAGCCCAGAACGGCAATCAAGGCACAGGTCCTGGCGGACTTCGTCGTCGAATTCACCTCTCCTAGTTCGGCACCGACCTCGCTCGATACCGAACTGGGGGACTCCAAGGGCAGCAATGAAGGTAACGCCAAGACTGAGGAAGACCAATCCTGGGAAAAATTTCTGGAGTCAGCCTGGAAAATCTTCGTTGACGGATCGTCTACATCCAAGAGGGCAGGCGCCGGCGTCGTCCTCCAATCCCCAGAAGGGTTAGTCATAGAGCAAGCACTAACCCTCAACTTCAAAGCATCAAACAATGAAGCAGAATATGAAGCACTGATCGCTGGCCTCGGCAGTGCGAGAATACTGGGGGCAGGGAGGGTGGTGGTCTTCAGCGACTCCCAGTTGGTGACGAGCCAGCTGAGCGGGGACTACCAAGCCAGAGACGAAAGAATGGTGGCCTATCTAGCCCATACCAGGCAGCTCCTCTCCCAGTTTGAAAAGGTTGAAGTCAGGCAAGTTGGTAGGGAGTCCAATCGCCATGCAGACGCCCTGGCAAGCTTGGCCTCGGCTGTAGAAGCTGGAAAAAGAAGAACAGTCGATGTGGGGACGTTGGAGAAGCCGAGCATAGAGCTCCTCCCAGTTCGGCCAGTTCTGTGCACTGACCTCGGTCCGAGCTGGATGGACCCAATCATGACGTTCCTGAGAGAGGACAAGCTCCCAGAAGACAAGAGCGAAGCCCACAAGGTCAGAGTAAAAGCAGCTCACTTCTGGCTATCTCCAGATGAAAAGCTTTACAGGAAATCCTACTCCGGACCATATCTCCAATGCGTCCATCCGAGCAAGGTAGAGGATTTTCTATTTGAAATTCATGAAGGAATCTGCGGTAG
Organism: Cinnamomum chago; assembly: GCA_038049695.1. Classification (NCBI taxonomy): domain Eukaryota; kingdom Viridiplantae; phylum Streptophyta; class Magnoliopsida; order Laurales; family Lauraceae; genus Cinnamomum; species Cinnamomum chago. The sequence goes on along the minus strand of CP142462.1, from coordinate 17,413,321 downwards.
CCACATCGGTGGAAGATCACTGGCCTACAGAGCTATTAGCCAGGGCTACTGGTGGCCCTACATGCAGAAAGATGCCCAGATCTACGCCAGGAAATGTGAGAAATGCCAAAAGTTTTCCCATTCCCTCCACCAGCCAGCTCAGGACCTGAGCCCGATCTCCAGTCCATGGCCCTTTGCTCAGTGGGGGCTGGACATCGTCGGACCTCTCCACCGAACCCCGGGAAACAAAAGATGGCTAATGGTGGGCACCGAGGGTATAACCGGAAGGTCAAAGAAAGGAGGTTCTCGGTTGGAGAACTAGTCTTAAAAAAAGCACTCCCAGCAGATAAAGATCCTAATGAGGGCAAACTTGCGCCGAACTGGCTCGGCCCCTACAAGGTGGTCTCTGTCTCAGGAAGGTCGGCCTACAGGCTTGAAGGGATGGATGGCAAGGAATTGCCACGGCCATGGAACGCTGCCCACCTAAAGAAATATTATTTCTAGCTGTATTCAAGACAATTGATCAATAAAGAAGAACCTTTTGACACAGATTTGCCTTGTATTTCTTCGATCCCCGCAAGGATCCGGCCCTCGCGCCATCCTCTTTGAGTTCGGTCGTAGGACCAACTCCGCAAGGATCCGGCCCTCGCGCCATCCTCTTTGAGTTCGGTCGTAGGACCAACTCCGCAAGGATCCGGCCCTCGCGCCATCCTCTTTGAGTTCGGTCGTAGGACCAACTCCGCAAGGATCCGGCCCTCGTGCCATCCTCCTTGAGTTCGGTCGCAGGGCCAACTGACCAAGAGACGTCCTCTGGGGCGTCTGTAAAGCTAATGATCCTAAGTCGCGAAACTCGGCCTACCCTAGAGTCTCACCTAGACCGTGGGAGCACGGCCTCAGCTAAACCCCGGCATGTGAGTCGGGGGCTCACCACCGTTTCGCCCTGGGAACCCCCCCCTCAAAAATATGCCATTAGGGCCTAACCTTTGGTCAGACGGCAGCATGACTCACTTGCTTGCTAAAATTCAAAAGTAGGAAAGGGACAACCTAGTCTTCCAAGACTGGAAAAGGTCTGTCCGAGGCAGGCCCTTCCTACCGACCTCATCCACTTGGCAAAAATTTTGGACATCACCTCACATCAGAGCAACCACAGACCATTACAAAAGAAGAAGCAAAGAAGGGAAACAACAGGATGGAAAAAGAACTTCTTTTCATTAATCAGGAAGTATGATTACATGATCTCTGTGCACTTGATAAGGAAAATTCCTAAAAAGTCTACTCCTTGGGCGCCGCCTTGTCGGTCTCCAGCTCTGGAGGTGCACAAGAAGTGGGGGCATCACGAGCAGTTGAAGAAGCGGCAGGAGGAGCCTGGGCCGCCTCAACTTCGGCGGGAGTCGAAGGTGGAGGAGGAGCCTGGGCCGCCTCAACTTCGGCAGGGGTCGGAGGTAGAGGAGGAGCGCCTTTTACTTCGGCAGAGGTCAGGGGCGGAGGAGGAGCGATGGGGGCATCGGCCAGAGCCTCGGAAGGGTTGGAGCCTGGTTCTGGCTCTGAGCCCACTGCTGCAGGTCGGAACTGAGGAAGATCCGAGAAGATTGGATGGTCCTCAGAGACCCCATATTTGAGTAGGGCCGCTTTGCACCCCATCTCGTACAGCACCGAGCTCAGATTTGTGATCTGAGCCGCGTACTCCCCCGAGGCTCAATCCACCCCGTCCTGGTAAGCCTTTGTAGCTTGGTCTCGCAGGATGGATTCGGCCTCGGATCTCTCCTTCTTGGAGGCCTCGAGCTCAGCCTCTTTACTGGCCAGTTCGCCTTGCTTCTCGGCGACCTCGGCATCTTTCTTCACGAGCTCGGCCTCCCTCTCGACAAGCTCAACCTCCAGCCGGGACGCCCTCCTCGCCTTCTCCTCCGCGGCGCCCCTCAGGCTCTTATTCTCGCCCCGCAACTTAATGATTTCAGCCTTCGCTGCTTGCTAATCCGTTGCGTGTTGGGCGATTTTCTCCCCCACCTTCTTGAGTTCGGCCGCGCCGGCCTCCAGCGCACTCCCCAGCTTCCTCTTCTCCTTCTCTAGCCCGTCAATCTGGGCAGCTCTTTCCGCCTCCCTTTCCATCAGTACTTGGAGCCTCTGCGCGTTCTGTGAAAAGAATAGAAACGGTGAGTAGGTTGGATCGGGTGACTAAGAAGTGAAAATTTTAGAAGTAGGGGAGAAAAGCTACCTCGAGCGACGCCCTCAAGGTATGATGGATTAAGTTCGGAGACCGGATTTTCCTGTGCTTCTCCATATCCTGGGGGAGGGCGCATCCCCGGGCGAGAGCCATGACCGACTCCCAGCTCGTCCCCAGCTGCACCCCCACCGTCATCGGCTCGTTGGGGTTGAGGTCGAAGTTGGGCCTCCAAGGAGCTGGCGTGGACTGCTGGGACTGCGGTTCCGCCGACGGAATGCTCCCCTCCGCGCTCGACAGACGGGGCCTCTTCTCGGGAGGGGGCCTCTCGCCCTCCTTTCCGGCAGCGGCGGACCGAGGCCGGGCTTCCTTCTGCGGCGGAGGAGGTGGAGTCTCCTTCCCGGGGTCCACCACCCGCGGCCTGCTTTCTCGGAGCGGACGAGGGTCCTTCGTCTGCCGAGCGGCCACGGAAGACTCCCCCGACTTCCCCTTCGAAGGCTTGGTCGAAGAGGCGCCTGCCGCGCCCGACGAGCTAGAAAAGGCGGCGGGGGCGGATCCCTGGGCGGCACCTGCACCGCTGGGGACGTTCTTGAGGGCTTCCGGGGCCATACCTCCAAAAATCAGGGCCCCCAGGTTCTTCAAGGGTGGGCGCGGCCTCTCCATTTCCTCTTCCTCTGCTTCTCCTCGGTCTCGGGGAGGACTGTCGCCGATGACTATCAGGTCCCGAGGATCCGTGGCTTGACCGTCTGTCTCGGCAGGGTCGGGTCCGACTTCCCCCGGTGGAGCAAGAGGAATCTCGGCAGCCTTCCTGGTGTAAGACTGATACCGAGGTTTGTACCCCAGCAAGGAGAAAGCGGCTCGGTCGTAATGACCGTGGTAGCGCTCAATCCTCTCTAGCCACGCGTCGTTGCGCTTCCACTTGTCGAAACCGGCCTCTCTCCTCCTCTTCTGAATGCCTACACGGAAAAATGGACAAGGACATCAGTTCGGCATAATAGCAGGCAAAGGCAAGATAAGCTTAAACCTAGAAGGGTGGGCATTTACTAGGGGGTGTCCCAGGTTTTCGTGGGACCTGGATCCTCCGGTCCTCCTCGGTCTCGGTCCCCCTGAACTCCCAGTTTCCCGAGATCAAAAAGCGGTCATCTCCGGCGTATTTGGTGGAGTCCTCCAGGGCATTCACCAAGGGACGGCGCCTGGCCTTGACCCGAAGGTAGTAAGCGTCCTCGACCCCCGCGGCCTTGCAGATATCGTAGACATCTTCTAAATCATGTACGCCGAGACCGATGTCCAAGATCCAGTTCAGCTGGGCCACGCCCATTATTATTTTGAAGCCGTTCGGCATTAGCTGGAAGGGGCAGAGGTTCCACGCGTGGAGACAGGACCAGAGGAGTGGGTGGATGGGGAATCTTACCCCCCCTTCGCACACAGCCAGCAAAGGGAAGGGCATCCATTCCTTATAGATGACGAAACCCTTGACGGAGCCCTGGAAGACAAAGGGTTTCACCAGGACATCCTCTGGGATCCTAAAGTTCTCCCTAAAAGCCTCTAGGGCTGCAGGGCCCTCTACCCAGTGGCTGTATATTCTCATTTTCTTGAAACAGAAGAGAAGGAAGAAATAGAAGAAAGGGAACGAAGGCTGGGAGGGCCTAAGGGATTAGGAATCTCAGAAATCGCAGAAGAAGGAGAAATACAGAGAGGAGATGAAGGCAAGAAGCATAACTCACAGAAAAAGCAAAGAGGACTGCAGAAGACGGAAGGGCAAGGAACGGGAAGCAGAGGGCGAAGAGTCTCCTAGTTCGGCGGTCTTCTGGGTTGAACAAAGTTGCAGCAGAGTCTCCTTCAAACTAACAGCTAGGGTAAAAGAGGAAGAAAGAGGAGCGGGCCCCTTTTTATAAAGGAGCGCCCCCTCTTGATTACCGCACGTCGCGTCGCTTCGACTTCGGTGTCCTACCAGACAGAAGGCTCCACGTGGCAGAGACGATAAGTATTCCGCCATGCCTCTGGTACGACATTAATCGCCTCGGGTATGCGAAACGGCGCTCTCCGTATCCGCTGTGGCAGGGCAATCATGACGCCCTATTTATTGCCTAGGGCAGGTGAAGAGGCGCCATAACGAGGATATTCCTAAGGCGGGATACGAAAAGACAGCCCCGTCACATTCAAGTCTTAGCTCCCGACCTCGGAGAAAAGCCCGAGGTCAGGGAGCTAGGGGGCAATTGTGTGAGGTCATTCCGTGATCATGGAATTAAACGGGGCCACCACCCAGTCTCGGTAACCCGTGATCTCGGTGCCGCCAAGTTCGGCTGCATCGCCGTCTCGGGCAATTATGGAGCGGGCCCCAGTGATTACGTCACGAGTCCCAACTTCGGCCTCAGCCTCGACCGAGCTCGGCCTCCTTTCATTCAATCATAAATGCCGCCATTAATGCACTGCCAAAACAGGATCGGCGGTCTGACAACAGAATGGGCTCCGGACCTACGTAAGGAGCACGCCATATCTACAGTCATATCCATAGGCGAGGAGGGCTGGTCCGATGGGACGTCCCCTTTTTACCTACCCCCACTCAGGAGATGAGAGTACGCTCAGATGGGACTCCCGTCTCCTCAGGAAGACAGTCCAATGATGACTTCTCCACCTATATATTGCATGAGAGAATCCATGAAAGGTACGCACACGCATAATCTCTCCCTCCCAGAACTCTTTCTCTCCATTCTCTCAGTCCCTGCACTAACTTAACCGTCGGAGGGCCTTCGGCTACCCACAGCCAGGGTCTCTGACCGTTGTTCTTTTCCTTTCAGGTCATTGGAGGCTCGATCCATTCCCCTTACCTCCCTCAAAACCTTGCATCAGGAGCTTAATCCTCCATTAACTAAGTCCGTAATTTTTAGGCACTTACAATACACATTTAAAAGAAAAGGAAGTGAAATTAAGAGAAACAACAGTGATGGATGTGGATCCAAATGGTATATGCTGAAAGGCACTTCACAAGTCAACAACAGCGAGCAGTTAACTTTGAAATGGGGAGTACCTCCCCTAATTGGGCTCTAGTAATGACTGACTATACACCCAACTTCAGTGTATTTTTCATATGAGGTTTCATGAATACAAAGTAATTACTCGACTTCTATTAAAATTTTGCTATATGCAACTTATATAAACACGAATATGCCAACTGAAGTGAAGATTATGCATTTCTACATCTCTCATAGGAAAACTCAAAATCCTCTCACTCGAAGAAAATCAGTTCATTTTCTCTTTTCATAGGAAGTTAAATTGTGTCGGTATGATGCACATGGAATCTTCTCATTGTGCAAACTGCAAACGCATTGGAGAACGTTCGAGTAGAGTTCCACAATGGACTTCTATTGAAAGCCCAACTCACTCAAAATGAAAGCAATACTCCACATGTTTCTAATGCGTCCAAGTTTTACTATGACAGGAGTTGATCTCACCGTAAGATTAGATATATGAATAATGTAATTAGTATATTCATTAATCATATTATTTGTCATGTATGCTTATTATGCAAGGATAATAGCATTTTGAGTTTAAAATAATGGTGCATGGGTGAGAAGTTCAGATTGAGGAAAATTTAAAAACATATCTTACATGGGGACGCCTTCATTTAGAGAGACTCAGATTTTTCAATAGGTGGTCGTCAACTCCAAAGATCACTAGCTGTTGTTGTTGTCGTTAAACATAGTAAGAAGTATCAATTCTTATCTGACTACCCAGAGTTCGAACTTGGACAGACACCTTTCCTAAACAGCTATGTTACCTCACCAGAGGTCAACTCCCCTCAGTCGAGGGTTCTCCCACCTCATCTAAAGTCTATTTCACTCACCCCGAGGGGCTAGGGCCCAGCCCCCACAAGTTGGGATCCCCACAAAAGCCAAAAAAACAAACTAACATCATCATGTGGGGCCCACATGCCGACCAAGAAACCTGTTTTTCTTTGCAAGTTTCAACTAAAAACGGTGCGTGCGTGAGAACATGTGTAGCGCACGGCCCCCTTAAAAATATTTGGCAATTGCCCCCTCCTTTTTCTCTTATTCTTTATTCAGGTAAAAAGGGAAGCTCACTAAGTCACTAGTAGCACAATTAGAAGTATTTAGAACTATTACTATCCAACCCTTCAGTGAAAAATAAATAAGGTACAATTGGAAAAGTTGTAACTTGCCCTTGGCACATCTGATGAAAAAAAAAAATGGAAAAGATCTGACTTGAATAAAATTAATAAGGCGTCTCGAGAGAGTCATGTTTTTTTTTTTAAAGGTATTTTAAAATAGGTCAAATACTTATAAATATATAAATATATATTTATTTACATGCATTCATGATAATCAAGTCAAATTAATAAATTTATGCATGCAAGAAAAATACTAATATTAGGAAAATAATATAAAATATATATTGTGTATCATATAATGGGCTGGTCCAATATCAAATGAAAAAGATCAAATATAAGTTTCAAATTACAAATAATTAATTAAAGAATATATTAATTATTTAAAACCAAATCTACTTATCAAATAGTTTAGGAAAAAAAAAACGAGTGACTTGGTTGGGTAAACCATGTATTTGACTTAGTCCTTCATAAAAATAAAATGACTTGGGAGAGTTTTCCTTGAGTAAGTGAGTAAGGGGACATAACAAAATTAATATCTAGCCATCGCCTGAATAAATTAAATCTAGCCATAGTCCAGGCCTAAAATAATCATTCAAAAAATATTATTGATAAAAAAAATAAAAATAAAAACAATAAATAAATCTAGCCATAGTCCAGGCCTAACATAATCATTCAAAAAATATTATTGATAAAAAAATAAATTAGCAATAAAGCACGAGCCCATAAAAATAAAAATTTTATTATGGATGAAACTTTTTCCTAAAAAGGAAAATAAATAAAATATCAAATCAGCTACAAAATAAAAAGTGATAACTTATGTCTTGAAGTTAGATTAAAATTCAATGAAAAAGATCTTGACGTAAAAAAAAAAAATTTATTCATGAGAGGTTAAATTAAGTTATAATTTTTTACTTGATATATAAAATATGTCTATTGGCTTTCTCATGTTATCTCAAAGAAATCTATCATCCATCTCTAAGACCCTAGAGGCTAAAAGCTTAGTGGTCATACTACTTTGGTTAAATTAAAAAAAAAAGATTGGAAACTCATTTATATTTGATGAATTAAAGTATTGCATATGATCATGCAAATACAACCAGACATATGCAATAAACCCACTTTAAAAAAAAATCTCATATATCATTTTAACTCATTATTCAATATGCAAAAAAATAATCCATCTCAAATTCCTCTGTTTTAAATGAGAATGAAATAAAAGGATCACAAAATGGAGAATCAACAAAATGAATAGTCATCCATTATGCCATAATATTTGGGTTCTCACACACTAAAACGAAGAGAAAATAATAGGAAACAAAAAGGAACCATCAATACACACTTAACAGAATATTATTTAGAGATATGACAGTTTTAGATGATTTTAATTTGGAGTTCAAATTAATGCATGCATATATAGATGCATATGGGTAGACATACCATTAGAAGTCCTGTTGTAGACAGATATTTTGTTATAGATATAACATCGTTTCCCACTGTGAATTGGCATTCTAAGTATATAACCATCTTCCATTGTCACTTGCAATAATATTAAGCCATTAAGAGTGGGTGGACCATGTTAATATCATGGCTCATAAATAGTTCTGACCACCTCAAGCCATAGGTAGAAAGCAACTATACAAATCAAAGATATTTATCATTGAGCAAGGCTCTCTTAAACTCAAGTTTAGGATAAAATCTCGTAAGCTCATGCTTATGGGGCCAACCCATGACCCCTCTAAATTGCACATGTCCACCAACTTTCGGATCTGGACTGTTGGATCGACTATGTATCCATCTGATATGGAGATAATAGAAATCACGGTTGGGGCTGATTTTTTGTAAAGATCCCAGGGAGTCCTTAAAATCCCCCCCATTCCCATGTGGGTCCTTAGGTGGGGCCCACCACATACTTGAGCTTACCTTATCCTAATTTTGAGCTTAGGAGAGCTAGCTTCTTTATCATTATATGAATGCATGAGAGCGAGCTAACAAAATCTATGTCATATGAAGTTGCCCAATTAGTTAGAATGGCAAGATTTATAATTTGAAAAGTTACCCCATGGAGATGAACATAAAAACTCACAATTTTAAAGGAACCCAATAAGAAAAAAAGCAACCTAATTTAATAAGTACCAACAGAAAGAACAATCAAAATCTAAGAATTTTGAAAGAACCCAATAGGCAAGAAAGAAAATCCATGATCAGAAAGAGAGAGATGGGTGGAGTCACTTTTAGAGAGAGCTGAGAGATGAGAAAAGAACAGAGAAATGATTGAAATAGAGGAAAAAAAATATTATAAGCATATAGAGAATCCATGAGCTTTAAATAGGGTAATGGTCACACTTACATCTTAAATTACTGAGACATTCCTATTGATGAGATTGGATTGAAGTAGGGATGTAAATGGGTCCCTGATTCTCTGGTTATCCGGAGGTTCTGACCCGTTAAAAACCGAGTTTGGGTCCTTACTTAGGCCCCGATAAATAAATGGGTCTAGGTCCGGTTCCACCTTAGTTCGGCCCTATGGACCTAAGACCAGATATATTACCTCAATTTTAGAAAATCTCTCCTAAAAACCATATTTAAAAAATAATAATAAAATTTTCTACCTAGATCCAGACCCGAATTCAGACCCGTCCCATATATGGTTTTGGTTCTGGTTCCGAAACGGTTTCACCTCCTTAATGGTTCTGATTCCGGGTCCACCATGGACCCGAACTTGAACAACCCGTTTACAACCCTAGGTTGAGGCCAGCATTCTCATGTGTCTTCTCATGGATTTACGGTAGGAAACTCTTGATAGACATTAATTAAAAAGAGTTTAGATCCATGGACTCTATTTATTTTGGAAGCTAAATCAAATTGTATAGTGATATGCTACATGCCTAAATTTATCCATAAATGTAGGGATATTAAGTTCCATGCCTTTAGTAATTGAAACAGTTGATGATGCACACCTTATTTGGAGTTTAAAAGATGAATTTAGAGATTTCAAATTAATTTAGGGGCCATCCTTATCTCTCCTTCCTTTGAGGAAGGAATCTTTATCAAAGGAAAGAGAGCTGTAGGCAAAGGTTGAATGACATTAACTGTTGGAGAGAAATTATAAGAAAATTCTAATGTGATTTTAATTTGATCATCTCAATTAAGACACTCTTACATAGGGATATAAATGGGTCCCCGATTCTCCGTTTACCAGGAGATTCCCACCCGTTAAAAACCAGGTCTGGTTCTTTATTTAGGCGCCGATGAGTAAATGGGTCCGGGTCCGGTTCCACCATGGTTTGGACCTGAGACCAACATATTACCTCAATTTTTGAAAATATCTCTTAAAAACTATATTTTTTTTAATATCATTCTCTACCTAAACCCGTACTCTGATCCAGACCCGTCCCATATATGATTCCGGTTCCGGTTCCGGAGCCAATAAATCGGTACTGAAACGGTTCCGGGCCTGGATCCGATGCTACCTTCTCCTTAACGGTTCCCGGAACCGACGGGTTAACAACCCTACTCTTATAATGCTAAACTTGAGCCTCTCAAGTTTCTAACATTATGAAAATCTTAAGTGGCATCATCATGATAAGTTTACTTTTTTTTCTAATTGAATCAGGGACACCAAGCAATTTTGTTGTAAGAACATCTATTTCAATCCTAAAGTGGTCCAGGTCTGTCAACATTTTCAGACAAAATGTCTAAAAACTTGTGATATAGCATTGGATTTAATGTGAACAATGATAGTGTGAGTTTGAAAATTTAGGTCAATTTCCACAGAGACAGAGATGTATCATCAATCTGATCTGATGATAAGAAATCAACACCACTAAACACCATTCACTGAACCTGATTCCACGTACCACATTTGACAGGTGTAGTGCCATTTACGTTATTACGAAGAAGAAGAAGGGGTATAAAGGGGAGGAACTCGAGCTTCTTCACAAAATCACAGCGATTATATATTGCTTGGAACCTTCTTAGCTACCTCCACCGGTTTGTTGTTTTGACTCAGAGAGGTTAAAAAAAGAGAGAGTTTGTTGAGAGATTGCAGTGAAGTCGATGGCTGGCGATAATGATTTTCGTCTCCTGAATTGGGAGGTTGGGTTTCTTCCATTCACATCCATCGATAGAGATATTGTTTGAAATCCATGTACTTATATGTAAAGATGTGGGAATGGAGGCTGCCAACTTTTTCAATATTTGTACATAGAAGAGATATTCAGAAGCCCAGCATTGGTATCTGAAGCTTCTATCTTTTTTGCAATTTGGGTCACTTCTCTTTCTCTTTTTCTTCCTTTCTTTTTTTTTTTTTTTCTTGATTGCTTTGTTTATATTAGTATTTTTTCTGCTTTTCCTGTTGTGGGTTTTTTTTTTTTTTTCCCTTTTCTTTGGAAGCTTGTGATTTGTTTTTGGGGCTTCATGCATGATTGGGGTGGTGGAAATTTTGAGTTTTTGGTACCCAATTGCAGATTTAGGTTGTCCCCTCTCCCTCTCTCTCTTTCTATAAGAGGGTTTCTGACTTTGTGACTCTATTTGTTTTTGAACTTTGGCGGTTCTGTTTGGGAAACTTATTGAAGAATGTTGTTTTCTTTCTGGGGTTGGGGTTTTTGTTTGGATACTTAATTAAAGAATCTACTCTCTTCACCTGGTAGTTTGGGTTGTTTTTTTCTTTTTCTTTTTCTTTCTTTCTTTTTTTTTTTTTGATGTACTCTTGGTCTAGTTGAGCTAGATAGTTTATGCATGGTGATTTGTGGAAGATAAATTGTCTTATTTAGTTGTAAATCTTAAAAAGAGAAAGGGAAAGAAGATTGCAGGCCTTGTCCAATCCAAATGACTATGGCTTTCTATTGATCTTGGTTCTTTCATAATGGTGATGGGTTAGAGTTCAATCAGATTTTGAGTCAGTGGTTTGGTTGCTTCTTTTTTAAATGATATTGGGATATTTATGTCGGTTTTGAAGACTTAGGAGATGAGTTTTTATTCACTTGGGAGTCTTATAAATCTATTAGCTTATTTTTGAGTTCTTTCTTCTTTTTTTTATAGTTAATAATGTAGAAATAGATTTGATTGGCGTCGTCAAATCCATATAGTCACCCCACGTAGTGGGAAAATGCTTGGTTTGGTTTGGTTTGGTTAATAATGTAGAAATAAAGAGGAAGGCTTGATGCATTTGAATAGAAATATATATGTTTTCTTTGTTTGTGCCTGAGGAACTGAGTTTGATGTTTGTGTAGTTTCCATGATATCTTGAGGATCTTTTACATCTGATTTCTTTTGTGGCTTTCCTGGGTTTCCTTTCATGTTTACCTATTTGAGTTGATGTATTTCACAGGTGTGAATAGAGTTAGTTTGCAAATATCCGAAAAACATGCGTGCACCATCTCTCCTTGCTCAATGCTTGCCGGGTTTGTTACCCAGCGACAAGACAAGTCACAGCATCTCCACCATTTCTGAAAGGGATTTGCATCTTCCTTCACCAGCTGTTGAGATTCTCCCTTCAAAGGTATAGATCCTCCCCTCCACTCTTACATGTTGACGATTTTCTGTGTCATCATTTTTTATTCTATGTTATATGATCAAGATTGATTCAGTTCAATTTGATTCATGATTTTGAGGATTTGGTAGTTGTTCTGTGTGAGATTTTCATTCAACATTTAACAGTGCCTCTATTATCTAATAAAGCTGTGTGCATTTAAAAGAACAGACATAAGTAAATAAAAACGGACAGTTGTAATTTCCTTTCAGCTTCACAAAAGATTATGTTTAGATGTTTGTAATTTCCTTTCAGCTTCACAAAAGATTATGTTTAGATGTTTGTAATTTCCTTTCAGCTTCACAAAAGATTATGTTTAGATGTTTTAATGAACTACAAGTTAGAACAAAGATTTCATCTCTATTTCCTTCATGACTAAACAGATCCTTTCTTGCCCTTTTGTTCAGAATGCTCACCCATACAAGTATGCTGGGGAGAATGTTGACTTGCAAGGACTCAATATCTTCAAGGTATTGTATCTTTGAGCTGTCTATTTGCTGTGCTTACGCACTCCTTTTTACTCAGGTAGTCACATGAAATTTTCTGAGAAGCATAAACTTCTGTTACCAAAGTTTTGTCGAAACTCCAAATTCTTAATTTAAAGGAAGGCTGTTTTCAGATATCATGTTTCTCAAGTTCATCAATAAACGATGTTGGGTTGAGTTAATGGATTATCTAAGTTAAGGAAAGCTAAGGATCAACTTGGAAATCAGGCTTTCCATTTCTGAGTTCAAATCACATCAGTCGGTGATGAGTTTGTCCATGTCAAAAATTGCTTGAGTTGAGCATTAGCACAACCAAATTTTTTATAAATTGCAGTTAGGATAAACCGACATGGTTAAGTTCCAAGTCTATTCACATTTATTTATAATTCTTATGAACAGAAGTGCCGAGAGGAAAATTTAGGATGATGTTTGACATGTAAGTTTGTCTCACAAACTCAGTTCTAGATAAAAACCCTCTAAAAAGATTTCAGAGAGTGTTAGCCTCTTCAAAATATATATCAAGCAGTATCAATTAGGTAGGAGATGAAAAATCACTAATAAAACCTCTGGTTTCTTCACTTTCATTAGAGAACTTTATAAGACGTCATCCCGTTGTTGTCCAGGGAGTTCTCCTTTCGTTTAGTTTTCCTGCTTTTCAGTATATGTCTCTTATGCTGCTTAATTTTAACAAAATTGGTCGCCTTTAAGGAAAAAAAACCTTTACAAGACATCAAAATAATAACACAAAGCCCCCATATACAAGATCATGTCCCTATCACTAATTATTCCATAAAAACCCCAGTACAACTCTCTGTTGTTGTTAACTACTGTTAAATGAACCTAAAATGTGACTGTTCTAAAGACGCCATGGTATGACAAGAGGTGGTTAGACCGTTTAATTATTTTGTCTCTTATTAGTAGGAGGGCTGTGCATGCCGCCTTCTGTTCTAAAGCGAAGGACTCAAGTTTCTATATTTCAGGTAGGAAAGAAATTGTGCTAGTTCCATCTATATATTCCATTGCTTGAAGGGGAAAAGAAAGCCTCAAGTTTGGGCTTAAGCATGAATTAAAGGCTTAAAAATGGGTTCCAATAGTGGCAAAACCTCAAGTCTGGACTTATGCATGCATTAAAGGCTTAAAAATGGGTCCCAATAGTGGCATTTGCGTATAAGAAAAAAGCAATGTAGAAAATAAACTCATTGAGTTTTTGATTGCCACCATGAATTAAGTGACCTCTTCTTTCAAATCCTTGCTGTGGTAACTCCATGCTTCTTTTCCTTTCTAATCCTTTCAATAATTAAGTGACCTTTCCTTTCTAATCCTTCCTGTGGTGACTCCATGCTTCTTTTCCTTCATAGATGATCAGTATTTTGTTGAATGCAGTTATGAGGCCTCAGATAGGACCTTAAATATGTAAAACATCAGCTCTAATCTAATGTTATTTTGTAGAATACATGTTAATATAATTGGCTTGGGATAGATCAGAATGGAGAAACAGAATTCATGTAGTTGACACCAACATAATTGAGACAACGCTTTGATGGTGGTGGTGGTGGTGGTGACATTTTAATATAATTTTCAGTTTATTGAAGCATAAATTATTGAAAAATCATATCTAGATAAGGAAGATACATACACGTTATCAAGGGTTTATGAATTTATAAAGGCCTCCACCCATTTTGAGTTGGCTGTTTTCTCCTTTCTTCTTTTATGTTCAGCATACTTCTCCTATACTGTGTAGTTTCTGAGTTTTAATGCAGTCAACCAAACCAAACCAAGTCTTTTTCCACTAGGTGGGGTCGGCTATATGGATTTGACGACGCCAATCAAATCTGTTTAGGGTCATGTCCTCCGTAAGATCCATGTAGGCAAGGTCATGTATAATAGTTTCTTTCCAACTTCTCTTGTGTCTCTCTCTCTCTCCCTCTCCTACTCCTGGCAATCTCCATGCTTTCACACCTTTTAACAGGTGTCTCCGTTGGACGCCTTCTAATATGGCTGAACCATCTCAATTGATTTTCTCTCATTTTATCTTCAATCGGTGCTTATTCCTACTTTGCCCTTAATCTCCTCATTCCTTATCATATCTCTCCTTGTGATCCCGCACATCCATCTTAGCATTCTCATCTCCGCAACTTCCATCTTCTTAACATGATTATGCTTTACTGCCCAACACTCTGATCCATATAACAACGCTGGACGCCATACCTGACAACCGTGGCTGAATTTGACACACGTTACACAGGATACTTTTTATATTATAACTGGTATCTTCTTATTGTATTTCATTTAACCATGTTTTTCTGTTCAATCGTCTGTACTTAGATCTGTTGTTCACTGTTAGAATTTGGTCTGCATACTGTTTACTTTTACAAAGTTTTCATCTACTAGGCTTGGAAATGAGTTGATTTTTATCCCTGGTACAGGGAAGAATTAGCGTTGCTGATATCATTGGGTTCACCAGTTCAGAAATGATATCTTCAAAATCTGAAGGTAAATTCACAAAGGGCACTTATCCATAATTGACATTCCGGCAAATGGATTTACAGTTTTTTTTTTTTTTTTTTGGTTTTAATTGGTAACATGACTCAAACCACCAACCTTGTCATTTCAGTGATGAGCGCATTCCAATTGTGCCATTGACTTCTGTCCTTAAAAGTCAACTCGAGTCTTCTATTTTTTTCAATTAAAAAAATATTTGTTTTACTTCTGCAGGGTCACTGAAATCATGGGAGAGTTCTATTGATCTTGTCAATGTTCTTAAACTTGAAATTCGGGATGGGCAATTGAGCTTTAGAGGCAAAAAGATTCTGGAGGTAATTTCAATTAATGAAAGCTTTTTTTCCCCAGTAGTAGTGTGACGAGAGCCCTTAACCTGGCATGTACTTTTTTTATTTTCACTTGCTCTTAAATTGTTCTCTGCTTTCCTTTCTAAATTCTCAAACTTTTTGGTTTCACTTTGGAATTGCTTATCCTACTTACAAGCAAAGGTTTCTTATTATTATTACTTGTTTATAGGCTTTCACGTAATTGCAACAGACGCAATTCAAGTGAAATTCACCAATTTTGTTAATATATGTACATTTATCTAAAATAACCAAGTAGGTCTACAGGTATCGTGTGCTGTTGACTTTTTGTAAACAGGTTTTGGTCTCAGATGATGGACTATGCATCAGCAATAGAACTTTCACATGTCAAATATTTATCCTTTAAAACAGGCTGTTAGATGCCACTGCATTTATCGAGTCTCTTTCCACATTTATCATCCTCTTCACCCCTGTCACATTTTCTGCAAATTGGATAAAATTAAAAAATAAATTACTTAAGTGATATATTTTTCCTTGGTAACAGAAAGGTGCTAATTCTGAACTATTTGTTAAATATATCACTTATTGTTACTCAAATTTTATTTTATGGAGTATACACTTCTAGTTCGCAGCTAGACTGTTGATGGTGGGGCTAGGTCTCAATCCGAGCCGAACCCACAAATGGACTGGTTTTGGGCCATGATTTTAGTAAAGAAAATGAGATACCTCTTTGACTTGTTCAAGCCTGAATGATCTTTGCAACAAAACGAGTTACCCTGACTTGAGCAAAATTGACTGAATGAGTTTTCTGAATACTAATGTAATGTAAGCTCTTTTAATGCTTTTGAGCAGTGTTTGGCTTTCTAATCTTGTTCCATCTTTTTATTTTTTCTGGGTGTGAAAATCTTTTCTGCTCTGTACCTGCCACCATCTAAAGATTTTTTTTTCTCCCCTACTGCCTAGCTTTTATAAGTTGCACTGGCAATGGAATTAGTACAAATCCCTTCAATTGTTTTCAACTGATAACAAAACAATTGGATTTTGTAAATGATCTCACTGGGACTTCTTGTTTCCTTCTCTATTGAAGCCACTGATCACTTTGATGTTTTCTGCAGCTTGGTTGCAGCTATGGACTTCCTGGGATCTTTGCTTGCCTGAAAGTATGTTCGATCAACTTGAACTTGCAGCATGTTTTCTTGCCTGAATGGAAGTCTAGAAAAAGAAGAATTAGTATGATCTGCAGTATAGTATAATCCTTGGATCATTCTAATTCTGGCTTTTGACCATTTTCAGGGTGCTTCTACAGTGCATTTTCAGGACCTGAATGCAGAAACTGTGAGATGCACCACCATACCCAACGTCCTTGCCAACCTTGAGCAGGCTCGAGATCGACAGAGCCGTCAGCCCGAGATCCCTCTGACACCATCCAGGCAAGCAGTAGCCCCTGAAGTCCACTTCTATGCTGGAGACTGGCAAGAACTCCACACGGTATTGTCCGTCCATCCTATGGACGGGTTTGAGACTCCGGGTCTAAGGCTGAGCTTTTCTGAGGAGGATTTTATGGATGGTTGTAGCAGCCAGGATGGTAGTGCTATTGGTCACGACCCATCCTCAAGGAGGTCGAGGAAGCTTTCAGGGAGCCGTGCATGGGAAAGGGCGAACGAATCAGATCCAGGAGAAGGCGGCTATGATGTGATTCTGATGACTGAAATACCCTACTCAGTAACTTCCCTGAGGAAGCTATATGCACTTATAAAAAAGGTTTGTTGCTCAGTTCTTCACCCTTGCTCCATGAGGTCATTTGGTGGAAATGGAAAAATGGTGCACCAGGCTTGGATCTTATACTGGAAAGTTTCTTTTTCACTGCAAAATCTCAGATATTTTGAGACCCGAAACCCAACCAATGATGCATCACAAACTTCGTTTTCTTGTAAATTTGACAACTTGTTGCAGTGTTCTAACTAGGTTTCTTGTCTTATTTCTAATAATCAGTGCTTGCGGCCACCTTATGGGGTGTTGTACTTGGCTGCAAAGAAGAATTATGTCGGTTTCAGTGGTGGAGCGCGACAACTGAGAGGTCTGGTGGAGGAGGAAGGTGTTTTTGGCGTACACGTTGTCACAGAAATGGCAGATAGAGAGATTTGGAAGTTTTTTCTCAAGTGATGAGAACAATGTAGAGAAGAAAACACTCACTGGCTATCCTCCTCACTTAAACAAGGAGTTCTATTATCTCCCAAATAGCATCTGTATAAAACATGATGTTGATTTTTTATTCTGATAATAAGATCGGAATTTGTAGATTGGGAGCATGCTATAACTTTTCAGCTATGATGCACGGATACTTCAAAATAGGCAATGTATCATGTCATATCGTATCTGATACTTTACTTTTTATGTGTAAAATCCGTGTCCTTGCTGGGTCTATGGCATATCTGGACATCATAGCTTTTCAGGTCCTCCCTAAAGTTTTCTTTCACATTAATCTGTACACAGATTTATTCAAGTTGGTTTATGGGATTAAGTTCTCTTATTCTGTTGATCCTTCTCCAATGAAATTTGCCAATGAAGGATCTATTCTGGAAGACGTGTATTGTATTATTCTGTCAATACAGGTAACTTTGAGTATTGCAAAATCATATTCAACCGACCCTTAATTGCATTGCATATTTGCATGGCTATCCGATCCATTTTGAAGTTCCTCCTCTCTCCTGTCTCTCTTTCTGAAAGAAACTATACATTTTTTTACCTCTTACATGTTACTGTTTTTGGGCTAGTGCTTGAGAGCCTCACATTACGCTACGTCTGGGTATATGAGCATAGGTTTACCTTTTTCATGTTACTGTTATAATATTGAGCATTTGTTAAAACTCTAATGCATTTTGTAATTAAACCTTAAGCACTGCCTTTTGTTATTTGTATCAGCTATGACATTGTTATATGTTGGCGATCATCTGTGCAAATTGTATGTATTGATGATGTTTCCGCGATTTGATTATGGTGACTGATTATCATTCATAACCTTACCGCAGACTTCAACCCACCCAGAATTGAGACCACAAATGTAATTAAATGGAAAATTTTAATTGACCCCGATTCTCACATACTGAGGATATGGTTAGGATCCGACCAGATTCTAAGGGCGTGACAAATGCTCACACTTGAATGTGAACTTCGCCTTCTTCCCCCCTTCAACTGCTTTTGCTTGCTGCTGTTTCTCCTTCACCTTGTGCTTTCTTCCCTCAGTGTATTCTTTCAGGCCCTCCTCACTGGTGGTGCTCACCTCACAAAGAGCGCAGCTCCAGCTCTTATGGGCCGTCTTCGGTCTAGGTTATTGCAGAAGATCCTCAGCACATGCAGCTTTTCTCTTTGTGCCAGCAATAATGTTGGTTGTCGATGGCTTCCCCTGCAGAAACATCACAAAATAGAGCATTTGCATATGAAATGTTGGCTGAACAGAACTAGTTTAAATAAGAGAGAACAGAAAATTTTTAGAATTCATGAGAACCAAAATCATTACCAGTTATTCCAAAAAAAAAAAAAACTGAAACTGTATATTCTTTTCCTCCTATATCCATCTAGTAAGAGTACATAATCCATTGCATAGCAACTAATTAACATGCAGTGGTGGTTACTGGTTCCACATCATTTCATGGTATGTTTTACTTTATATATCCTACTATATTCTACTCTATCAGTACTAGAGCCTGAAAATATGAAATAATTAAGCAAATTGGTGATTAACATCGTCATTATAATCACCAAGTCTTATCTAGGCTTAAAGAACGATACTATTAAACTCTCAATGAGGTCAAACAAAAAATCATTGTTTGTTTGCACTAGATTAAATAGGAATTCATGGTCAAATGAGTTCCACCAAAGGAGTAAAAAAGAAACGAGGTGTTAATAGCATGAGAAGAGAAGTGAAGAATATAAGATAGTAAAGGCAATGGGATCTTGAATTTCCTAGGATTTGAATTATCCATATTCATTTTCCATCTTCCCTTGATTCAACAATACCAACAGGCCCTATCAGTTGACCCTGTAAGAGCTCTCTCAGAGAGCCAAATGATGGCAACATTGTTTACAAAGATGTACCAATAGAGACTCACAGATATTTAAAAAAAAAAAAAAAAAAAAGCATTAACAACAATAATATGAAGAAGAAAGCTTGATGGTATGATTTCAAGATACTAATAGAAAAAAGTAAAATATTACAAGGCATAAGAAATTAAATTAAAAAAAAAAAAAAAAGAGCAAAAGAAGAAACAACTAAAAATTGCCAACATCTCAAATGGCCCCCTGGTAGGCTAGCAGGTCCAGCAATAGAATTCCATGAGCACTGTACTGGTTTCAGACTCAGCTGGATTGAGCAACAACCAAAACTGAAAGTAAGCGCAATTCCCAACCCGGCCCTAAGACACACACACACAAGCACTTCCCATGTTCATGTTGATCACGGCAGAGGACAACAAATCTAATAAGCATTTGGAGGTTCTATAAACAGATTAGATAATCGATCACCGGAACTTTTGAACCCTTTTCCAAGTCCCTTGACCTACATGTTGCTGCAGCTTGTCACAAATATATATTTAAAAAGTGTGTTTAGTATGAATATACTTAGACCACAATGTATAATTTCTAGCGTAGGTTTGAGCATCCATACAAGTGGGGCCCATCTCCAGATAGAGCAACAGAACAAAGATCAACCTTGGCAACTGAATCATCCAACTTGTGAAATTTTCTGTAGTTGGATACATTAGGGACTATTTTTTCCACCAATGGAGCCAAACAGCCATTTGTAGACAACTAATAGCTTACAAATTCTGAGCTAGGGGTAAATAGGGAAATTACATGTATCAAATTGTTACAAGGCTTTGATGGTGATGGTCAAATTGTTACAAGCTTTACCTTGGCTTATCAATGCCAAAGAGCTATCATTGCACAATATAAATAATAGAAAAATAAAAAACCTGAAGGCATTGTGATTCCCCAAAAAACAGAGAGAAAACTGAAGGCATTTCACTGGATTTCTGGATGCCCCTCCAATATGTTTCAGTAAAGATGCTCTTCTAGAACCTTGGATCATGAGGCACAGAGCAGCAAACGTACAATGCAGAACCGAATAAGGATAGATATTTAATGTAATGGCTGCTACATTTCCACATGTCTAGTAGGATTCTCCATGAGTCTTCTCCATACCATCTTCCCACAATGCAGCAATGTTAACGTCGCCATGAAGTAGAGAAGAGGAACTCCAACAACGCACCCCCCAGGGGCAATGTTAATTAGGGTCTGAAATAGAAAGTGCAAAAGTCAATCATAGCAGTTGGGACACTGAAAAAACTAAAATTACAACTTCCTTTTTCTAATGAGCAGTATAAAAATTCCAAAACAGCGCCATGAGTTGGCATAAAACACAAGATAGCAATCCTGTGATAACCACAAAAATAGTAAGTAATGTTTTCTCAATCTCTCAATGCCATCTTCAAACAGTTAATTGTGTAGTTGAAAATTTTTCCAATTCAAACTTAATCGAGATTCAGTCAAGGGCAAATCAGCTCCCAAAAGACCCACACAAAAAATGAGCTCTTTATTGGGGTGGGGTGGGGTGTTTGGGGGGACCTTGATCAAATAATTGAAACCTCAACCGGCTTTTCAATAGACATGGTACTCCAAAGAAATTAAAAAATTTAACTCAAAATTTTTTTTAGGTTATTTTTTTCAAAAAGAAACAACTAACCAATTTCATGGATGTGTGGAACCTTGAAACCTTGACCACAAACATCCAAGGGCTGAAACCAATATTCATACGAAAGGTTATTAGGTACTAGCTTGCGCCTCTATTTGAGTGGAATACATTAAGCAGGGTCTAGATTTATGAGATTAGGCTAAAAATAATATGGTGATGAAGATAGATTAACTAATTACGTAAAAGGAAATGCGCAAAAGGTTCAACACCACTAAAACATTACATACATGTGAACAACTGTTACACCAATTGCTCACAACTCAATAAACATGCTCAACAGCCCCAGAACCCTCCCTTCATGGAACTGAACATGGATCTCATACATAACACAAATACACTCCCAACAATGGAGAAGATACAGAAAGACTAAGACCAAAAGTACTCCAGAAAAGATAATGCACTTCCAACAAACTCGCAAAACTCCTTGATTGGCTAAAACTTCCACCCCATTGAACCCTCCAAGGATATGCTTGAAGGAGAACTGAGTTCTCCCCCTACAGGATACGCGTGACAGGCATGCTCTACAACACCTGCCAAACTACGACGGAGCCTCACAGCAGCCGTCCCATTGGATTGCTCAAGCTGAATCACCCTCCACAATCAAGAACAGAAGGTTCAAAGGGGTTGCTTCCCTGAGACTTATTCAAAGAGCCAAAATGTTGGCAAAGTAAAGAGTTCCAACAACCTCCAGCTTCAGACATTAATTGTATATCTGGCACTTGATCAGGTTTCTGGGTAGACATTGAGACTATGATGAGTTTGAAGTTTCAAACTCGTCAAGAAACTAGTTATAGCTGAGACTGAAGAGTAATGTATATGAAATGAAATTTCTTATCTCTGCCTTAGATCAGTTTTCATCTCCATCCTCTTAGCCTTATCTTATCAACCTGGGACACTCTCTCTTTAAGATCAATAGAAGGAAATCTCCAGTCTCCTCAAAATATTCATGAGCTACATACAAAATATCAGCAAATACCAAACTTGCAAGCCCACAAAAGCAGCAAGCTTCAGAGTTCTCTGCAGGTAATTTTTAAATTCAAACAACAAACAATAATGTTAAAAAGGGTCACTTTTTTTTTCTTAAGTTATATCTTTGTCCAGAGGTACATTTCATCGTATTATTTCTAGGATATGTAGTCAGTAGATACTCTAGCAAGATGGTATTCAAATACTTCAGAGTGAAGTTTCATTTAGATATTTACCACCATTGCTGCGACAAGATGAACAATGGGAACAAATATTTGGTCTGTTCTCCTCCCTTCTGCATATCCGTTGAACGCAATGACCATGGAGAAGGTATGAATTGTAACAAATCCAAGAGAAATGACAGCTGCCAATTATGGAAGAATCAGTTGAATGGAAAAAAAAAAACACGCACACACTTTAAAAGCAAAGATCAGTCTAAAGAAGATCACTGCACATGGTAACATAGATAAGTGTTAGAAAAAGTTGGAGATAAAAATATTCTGAATCAACTCTGTTAACTTAAGCCTAAGGAGCCTTGAGGACACCAAGCAGTATCTACATCCACAAATTATAACCAAATGAGTCCCTCAGCTGGTCAGGGACTTGGGTGTGTGAACAGAGTGTGTGAGTTCGAATCCCCAACATAGTAAAGAAAGAAAGAAAGAAAGAAAAAAGACCAACAGAATGCTAGTAACAACTCCATCTTTGAGCTGAAAAGGCACCAACCGGCCTCTCTCTTCAATAACCAATTTATCCTTTTTCCGAAAATGAACAGTACCCAGAGGTGGATTTCATCAAGAATGCTAATTAAATCCACTTCAACATCCTAATAAGCCCAAGAAAAGACGATAAAAAAAGACATGTTCTGATTTCTGTGACATGAACAAATATAAGCGAAGGCTAATGCTTCCACATGCCAGTACCACTACCAATTGCATATCCAATGTCTAAATGGAAAGAACCCAATATGATAATCATCATTGTTCTTCCCAAGACAAAAGCCATACCATTTTCTCATGATGCTGTGTTGAGGGCCTGAGGCACCGATAAGTTTCTAACCATAGGTCTCTCAGTCTATCACCTGAGAGACTAAGACAGCTACCATTCAGTTTGACATGAAACGCCATCACCAACTTATTATGTTCTAAAGGACATCATTTTCCTTTATGATGTCTTGAAAATTGTTGCAGACATGCAGCCTACAGGTACCAAACAAAAATGTTCAATAAACATATAAATCTTTTCTAACACCTTAGAAGCTTTGAAGATGATGCTTCTACATATTTTCACACCTCTTATTCCAAATATAGATAATATCTTTAGCATACATGCAAACATAATACTTGTTTAGTAAATACCCAGCAAGCAAGGATACGCAACATGGACATAAATCCACCAAATTCCTAATTTGTTGCATGTTTATAGTCACAATAATGCAGTAGAAACTTGATGCTCAAGGTAAGATACCTAAATACTTGTATATATTCAATATATTGTGCTGGACATAATACAATATGATACCGCTGATATATGCTTATAACTAATACTTGTAGAATATATTTGGCCAATTCTATTTTACTGTGTTTGTTATATTCAAATATGCAATGATTTGTTCATAAGTTGTCATAAGAATCAACAGAAAAAAAAAATACAGATAAGATATCCATAAAAATCATAAATTAAAAAAAAAAATATGAATTATACGGGATCCATAACTGTATGATTCCTGTATTCCATTTTTTTTTTTTTTTAATATTACCTGTATTCCATATTTGTCTCCTGGATTTCAGATGAGCTTCCATATCTTCATTTTCTCGATTGCTTTTAAGCTTTATGTGTTTTTTGTGTAAGGAACAATGTGACCCTTGACTAGATCATTTACCTCATTTTCTCAACAATATGGGCCAATAGCCTAGTTGTTCAGAAACTCAAACGAATGAAACCCCTTGGTTGTGTTTTAAGATATTTTTGAACATTTGGCCTGGGTAACAATCCTCCTTTAATATATTTGTGTGGTTACCAATAATAATAATAATAAACAACCCAGTGGCTTCTACAGAATTATCTATCACTTAAACTACATTCCAGGACCAAGAGGCAACTGTAGAATGGGCACCTCGAGACAAGAGAATTAAGAACAGAGCATCACATGAAAACTTCCAGAGCTTATTGTTTCAAGGGGAAATATTTCAACCAATGTGATCACAACTCAAGATATTTGCCCATGTCAGAAAAAAGGCTGGCTTCAATAAGCTGCAACTCATAATACCCTCTCTGTTTTTTTTTTTTTTTTGTTTTTTTTTTTTTGGGGGTAAATAACTCATAATACCCTCTTAGAAAACAGTTATTGGTTATAAATAAAACGAAGGAATTGACTCACCAGAGACAAGAAAAAATGGAATACGTGAGCACCTATCAACATAGAACGTTGCTGGACCAAATGCAGGTGTTAGGAGACTAAGACAGAAAAAGACAGCATGAGCCACACCATGACCTAATCCACCAGCTGCATATCATGGAACCCAAAATGAACAATGCCGAATAAAAATAATTAAGGGATGAGTTGAATTCAAATTATTGTAGTGAAGACATTGCAACTCGTGTTTCAAAACACGCTGATGCCAAAACATTTAAATCCACCAAGACCATGTAGAACTAAAATGAACTTCAGGCTGCATACAGTAGCAAAATTCACCCAAAAAGCTGCTGTAATTATCAAATGTCAAAACCATGCGGTTAATCACACAAGTAGGGGGCATTGACAGGCATTAATATGGACAAGAAGTGGAACAAATATCAGCATGCATGATCAGATGGCTATACCATCTGTTTAAGGACCTCGAAGCTCAATGATTCATATGCACTTACAAAACCATTTATTACGAGGGCTTACAATCATCAAATGACCCATCGCTCCAACCTTCCAATCCCATCCTAAAGATGTGAGACCCCGCAGCAAGGTTCACAAAGTTTGATTTTTGTAGCCGGTTCATAGTTGGATTTTCCATACAGATGGTCAGATATGCAATATCCCAGCAGTAGAAGGTATATTTGTTGAGTACATTGGTCTTCCGCTTCCCAACGGCATAAGCTTTTGGGATGTATTGGCTAGTCAGACTTGACATGGTATCAAAGCCATGCCCAGTCTCAAGTTTGAACCCCAAGGAGGCATTGATCCCTCAGGTCACATGGGCGAGCACATATCGCGTGGGTAGGCATGTGTGATTTGTGAATTCGAAAATGGCCTGTTCGAGGGCATGTATTAGGTAGATTGGTCTTCCACTTCCTAAAGGCTTAAGCTTTTGGGATGTATTGGCTGGTCAGACTTGACAATTTTGCCAGGTCTAAAAATTTTCTCAATTAGAAGAGTAAACTGATTGCTTTCCTGGTTTCAAATTTTCTATGATACACTTTTCTTTTTGGTACATTGAGAATTAATTTATATAAAACCATAGAAGCAGCATTATTGATATAAGACTTTCATTGTTTGCAATGGGAACTCTCTCATAGTCATAGAAGCTTGTCAAAACTAAGATAAAATTAAATGCCTAGGTTTTTAGTGACGTCAAGAGGTGGGATCTGGGCCTGGTCAGGGTCAGCAAAGATCAACGTTAATAAAATAATCCCGGCCCGGACATAAAGGAGGATTCTCAAGCTGAAGACCAACCCAAAAGAGCGAAGTGGCCAAATGTACACCAGGTCCAGCAAGAATCGGTGGTGTGCTTTTGGACACCGGTGCAAAATCTTTTACAGTGTTCTCAGGTCAGAATAGTGTGAATAATTGAATGAAGCCAGTGTTTGGACTAGCAGAGAGCCGATTAGAATTTTCAGTTGAACCTTAACGAAAAGATTTATAGTGGAGAGCAACTCCTCCAATGCAGTCAGTTGGTGTTACTGACATATCCTGACCCGATGGAAATTACATTAGGTATGAATGAAGTTAAAAAGCTGACACCATTATTTGGACGTTGTATTTTGATATAGTTCGAGGGAATCTAATATGCAGCTGTATATAGAAGTTCAATGTGCGTTGGCCCCCCTCTGTAGTGGTTACTTTGCTTTTTGGTTCTTTTTGTGTAGTCAATATTTGTCTCTTATAGTCCCAACTCCCTAGCTATAGCTCAGTTGGTTGGGACATGGGCAGATGAATGAACGGAAGTGCATGTGTTCGAGTCCCTATGTAGCAAAAAAAAAATATTTATCTCATACTAACAATGTTGATCTTCAGTTGTGTTTCTTCAAATAACTTCTCTCTTTTTCTTTTTCTTTTTCTTTTTTTTTTTTCAAATGATAACACTGGAAAAAAAAAACAGAATTTAACTTGTAAAATTGACATGATTCAAAATTGTGATGCTACTGCAACAGTCGTCACTCATGAAGTTATCAGTAACAGTGACATCACCGAAAATGGTGTCAAATGAACCATTGACAGTATCCATAACTATTGAGTTTTAGAATGAATTATCGCAACGAAAAGTTGTCACTAAGAGGAGACCAAACGAATGTTGTGAAAGATTACCAAGAGCAATTGCCAATTTATCAGTCAAAAAGAGACGAGGCTTCGAAACTCTATCTGCAAATGCATCCAACATATCTTCCAACCGCCTAAACAAAATTTATCAAACCAAATGTCAAGACAAAGCAAGTTACACCATAGAATACATTATGTTCATTCTTTCACCAGTATTCATCTGAGAGAGAGAGAGAGTGTGTACTTCCACATTGGATTATAGTGAATAACACTTTTAGTAAGTTGATGGCACATGAAATAAGGAAACCATTCTCCCTACCGGCAGACTGCATATTGCTCACATGCAATCCAGCTCTATGACGCCCACTTGGACCCACATTTGATCAATGCTGCCACTTTGATTCTCTTCTCATTCTATGATCTGACATCAGACCTGGCTTTACAGTCATTGAACCTTCACACACCATTGGATTGAAACTCAAAAAATCTACAGTTAAGATGCCATTAAACTTCAACGTTGTTAAATCAAGGGCCATAATGATCTGGTACAGCTGATTTATTTTTTTTCTTTCTTTTTTTGGATGACCTTTCCATTCTCCCCCTTCCATTGACATACATGCAGCAAAGTGGGCCCCACAAATGCGGGACTGCATGTGAGCAATACGCAGTCTGCTCACAGGATTATAGAATCTAAAAAAGAAACTACTTTTATTCGTCATTTCTTCTCTCTTCTTCAACCCATCTACTTTAACCAAGTAATTTACATACCAAGCTGCCCCATTATATCCCCAGCCACTTCTATCTGTTTCTTAACACTCAGGGATTGTAACCAATTCAATCAATTGAAGGAATTCCCAAAGTTATTCCCTTATATTCAAAATCAATTCAACAATTTCTTATATAGCTAGAATAACCCTCTCAAATTGCCCCTACTACAAATTTCTAGAACAAGATTATTACAGTAGAAATCAAATGGGTTAACTTCCTCCAACAATATTGATATCAGAATCCAATTACAAAACAGCCCCAGTTCAAAAAACTCACCCAATTTGAAAAAAATATCAAGATTCTCACACAATTGCATAACGATGACCCAATTTACAAAAACCAACCTACTTGTAAATCTTCCAGAAGAGAACCCTGAGCCCTTCTTGGAAACCCACGGACGTGATCAGAAGAAGCCCATACGGCCATATCGCCGTCGATTTCAAGGGAAGAAATCCTCTCCAAGCAATCGAAAGCAGAATCAGACTAACCAGCCATAGCAATGTGCTGCGACAATCATCGATCAAAGTTCAAAACCAAAACAAACTTGAGAAGAATCAATCGACCCCAAATTCGCGTTTTCTTAGTGAGATTAGCAAAAAAAGATGACATCTTTCGAGTCAGAAGATGGGGGAAGAAAAGGGAGAGATCAGAGAAGGTACCTGCAAAGAACTGTGAGAATCAAGAAGGGCTTTTTTGCAATTACAGAGATGAAGATGGAGAGGGCAGGGCCTAGGGCAATCAAGGCGTATCCTAGCCCTGCTGCGACGGTCATGGCTTTTGCTGAGGCAAGACACAGAGGGAGGAGAGAGGGGTCTTCTCTAACTTACGCTTGGATTGTGTGCGCATGCCTGCTGAGGAAGACTATGTAGAGTCTATTTTGTAACACATCTGCAAGTGCAAGGTGTGTGCAATGTTATGTTGCTCCAAGTCTAGTATTTTTTACAAACATGCTCTTTGGGTGTGAAAAAACATAATTTTCTTTCTAATTATGTGGGGGATCATGTATGATTTAACCCTATCCAACTATTTATAAAACAAGGGGAGATCATATCCTTTGACACTTTGAGTTAGGGTTTGTTCTGAAAAGTTGTAGTTTCATCTTCCATGGAAATAGATTTTCAAAAAAACTCGACTGTTTTTCATGTAGCAGCAGCAGTAATAATAATAATAACCGTGGAAATAGATTTTCGAAAAAATCAGCAATTTTTTTTATTACAAGTAGTAGTAGCAGTAGTAATAATAATAATAATACTTATTATTGTTATTATTATTATTTGGTTTTATATTTTGGAAATATAGCATTACTACAAGTTAAACGAAGAAAACCTTTTTTTTTCCAGCAATCTCTACCTTAAACTTGTATTATTTTCTTATTTCATATTGTTTTCTCATTATTCATTTATATTTTTTAATATTGATGCCAATAACATTTTAATTACAATCAATCAAGTAAACTATATCAGATTAAATATTACCCCCTAATTAACAATGATGCTATTTTTCTTAAGTTTTCTATATCAACTAGTTTCAGCTGAGCTTTGACAGATGCCTAAATGCAAATTAAATTAAAAGGGATGATGATAGTTATGGCAATAGGACCCACAACAAATTAACCTATATTGGAAAAAAAAACACAATAGAAAGTTTGAGAGAGAGAGAGAGAGTGAATAATGAAGATGCTAATGAATATTAATTTTTCGGAAGGAACACTTTTCCCCGGAAAGTAAATTATATTGAACTATTTGTTTATATCAAGAAAAATCATTTTCGCCAAATTGCAGGAACTTTAAAGAAAATGGACTTTGGGAAATGGTTTGTTGTCGACATTATACGTCCCAACTCTGAACCAGAAGATTCACGAGTCCCCTTAATCCACTTATTAATGATATAGATTAGAATCTCCTTCCCAATTTTCTATGGACTTAGTCAAATTTTACTCTAATAGGCGTTGGGACTGTGACATTAATCAGGTATAAAACACTTTGGTGTAACAGTGTGCTTTTACTTTTAAATTTAAAAGGCACATGTAAAGACATTTAAAGAATGACACATTTCTTTTCACCTGCTAGAGTCCCACACATGAACCGTTTGTGCTTTCTTATCCACACCATCCATATATATAGACGAAAGCAGCATGTAGTGTTTGTAGGTGAAAATCGCCCAAGGAATAACCCAACTTCATCATGGACATTTCCTACCTATAGCAATTTGGAGAAATAAAAGCAATAACTAGAAAGATAAATGTCATAAACACAAATAAGTTTCCAACCTTCTCACAAGGGTCTGTTTGGTTGAAAGAATTGTGAGAAATCATTGTTTGGGGGGATTCTGAGAATTCCAAATGTTGCCCCCCAATGAAGAATTCCAAATGCTCGACCCCTCTAGCATTTAGAATTAGAAATCCTGAGAATTTATAAGGCTAAAAGTGTCTTTTCAAGTGATCTGAAAATTTTAGTTCTTGCATCAAACAAAACATTTGAAATGCCCAAGAGTAAGATGTCACATTATGTGATAAATCTCCAACAAGCACAATTCCTTATCATAAATGCTTCTAACCAAAGAGGCCTAGGGGTCCAATGTAAACTTCAAGATTAACTGTGTGTGTGTATATTTGCTACATTGGCCCAGTGGACCGCAACAGTAATCTTAACCCTATTTGTTTAGTAGGTAGTAGAGTGGAAGGAAAGTCAAAAAGTGATTGATATAACATAAAATTTATATCATATGTTTTGATGGAACAAGCAAAAGGAGATTAAAATAGGTGATGTGACTATTTTACTTCGTAAGTGTTTGAATGAAAAACAAAGAAAAAAAAAGGGGAATGGGAGAGTAAACTTTCAATGTAACGTAGAGTAAGGGACTTGTCCACTTTTTCCCTTTTTTTCATTTTTCTATACATACGTGTGAAATTAAGGTGCCAATACAACTCAATCATGCGTTGGTATTTTATTTTATTTTTTTTGCTTGCTGAAGAGTGCTGGCATTTTTTTCTTTAGTGTTGGCAGTTAGGTCATATATACCATGTGTTTTAGAAATGGACTAGAAAAAAGGCAAAAGAGTTATATCATGAGTGTCCTTGTCATTCCCCTTGGTTGAACAATGCCTTTCCAAACTCTAAATTGGAGTCTTAGCTTATTTTGCGAACACACTGGTTGAATGGTATTGGCACATCAATATCACACACATGTTTAGGAATTTATTTTGGGTATTTAAATTGGTAATATCACTCCTAACTTGTAGGCCCACCTAGCAAGAAATATATTTAATTTATTTTTAAAAGTAATATTTTTACTTCTCGTAAGACAAGCTTCAAAGATCATATTAAACATGCTAAATAATAAATCATTAAAGAAATACCTACGAGATATACACACAAGTAAACATACGAATACATGCACATGTGGTTTTTTTTCTATTGTGTTTTCAAATGCAATTATATTATACCTAATTTATTTGCATTTGACTATCCTGATAGGTGTTTTTTATTGCTCAATATAAGAATGCAAGCATATGTCCATATTGTGCTTTCTCATATGCCAATTGATTAACTATTCTTAAGGACATATCTATATAATATAAATTTCACAAGAAAAGTTGTAGGAAAGGATTTGCCTTTTCACACTCACTACTGTCCCATGGTTTAAAGTCATTTTTTTTATGGTAAAAATAATTATTTTTTTTGCTCCATGAAAAAATATATCCTATCGGAGTTGGAATTATTTTTCGTTGCTTTGCGCAAAAACATTTTCTAGAGGAGTTGGAATTGATTTTTCATAAACTCACATTTTCTAGAAAGTTAAACAAACATACCTGTAACAATACACAAACGTGGTCAATGGTCACACAAATGAAAGGCCATTGACTTTCACATTTTTGGCAGAGGTTTTCTTTCTTAATATCTAGATGGAGGAGGTTTTCACCTACGTTCCATCCAAATTGGACCTTATAATGGGTGTCATGAAATTCATGGGGTCTTGACTTTTAATAAGCCTATGCCGCTTTATCCTCCAAATAAGGGAAAGACATTCTCGCTTAAGAAAATGCTAATCCATTGAAAAATAGTCTGAATATGTTGTTTGGGTAATTTACTTGTATAGTGAAAGTGAAGATAAGGGTTAAACCAAGAGAGAGAGAGTACAAAAGAATAGGTGGTCAAATAAAAAAAAGGGAAAATAACATAATACCTACCTATACTTTGGTTATATTTCAAACTACCCCCTTGTACTTTGGTCTTTTATACTAAACCTATCTGTATTTTAAATTATAATGCAAATAGAGACGACTGTGACAGAAAATGCGGAATGACAAATTTACCCCTCTATATATAGATGTGTGTGAATCCAATGACAACTTTACCATCGTGATATAGGTCTTACTCCTCTCTGTCTCTCTCCCCTCTGCAACACCAAAAACCCTCTCGTTCTCTACAAGTGAAAATCTTCACCAAAACTTTCCCTATTTCCATCGATTTCCACTGCAAATGGTTCCAAAACCTCAGGATCTTGTAAAATCCCTATAATGCATTTCTCAGCTTGAATATCCCCTGATCTTCTCCTTTTTCAAAGAAAAAAGATGGGAATTTCATGTTTTTAACTCCTAACTTTCACTACTGCAACTCCATAATCCAAATGCTTGTCTTCTTATCCAGCTTATGATCAAAATCAAAGAATCCAATTTCTCAATTGAATTCCGATTGATTCCTCACGAAAACACTCGAATCCTTCCATCTTCTACCACTCCTCTACAGCATTTCTCGATTGACGCCTCAGATCTTCTCAACAGGTGAGAAAAAATCAGTGCAATTGACCTATTTCCATAGATCTCAGCTGCAAACGGTTACGAAATCTTCTAAAATCCCTTGAATACATCTCTCTTTCTCTATACATTTCTCATTTCTCAAATCTCCTTTTCCAAGAGAAAGAGCAAAGATTTCATGATTCCCTTTCTAATTTTGCTATTGCTAACTCCAAATGCTTTGAGATCCATTCTCTACCACTGTTTTTTTTTTCAAGTGCTTCTCCCTCAAGATCTCTTCGTACATACAACCAAGAAGAGAAAATAGGGAGAAATCCGTCGAGCTCGCCGCCGATCATTATCGCAACATGAAGCCGCCGTTCGTATAGTCCGATCTTGACATTTCTCAGGCTTTTAGTGATTTTTTAGCATGCAGCAGCGACATTTCTGGCGAGCTGCAGCGACTGGCTTCTGTGTCGGTTTCAAGGAGAGGAGATGGCTGGAGATGGAAGCACAGGGCGAAACGCAGGCCAGAGATTTTCTGGCCGGAGAGGGAGAGTTGCAGATTGATTAGGTTCAGAAATTTGGAAAAGGGAAAATGAGGAAAAAAAGAAAAAGGCGAGCCTAGGATTTTTTCTCCCCATGGGCAAATAAGTCTTTTTGGACGAGTAATTTGCCGCCCATATGCATCAGACACCATTTATACCACCTACGCCGTTAATATTAATGGAATCCGCGAGTTTTGCATGTTAATTAAAACTAAATGTAAGTTTAGTACAAAATACTATGGTGCATGGGGTAGTTTGAAATATGACCAAAGTCTAGGTAGATATTCTGCTATTATCCCCAAAAAAAATATTAAATAGCAAAAAACACATATCTTTCCCAATTTGTAACCTTTTTTCATTTAGTGCCATAAGTGAACAACATTTTTCCTATTATCTAGTAAAAAGAAGACTTACTTTTTATATTTTTGGATCTTTTAATTTGACCCTGTTATTTTATTATCTTCTAATTTGACTATTTTGTTCACTTCCCCATACAAGCAAATTACCCAAATAGCCCGTATATCATTAATGATGGTCACGAGGAGAAGAAATTAAACTCCACCAAGAGGCCCATCAATTGAGAATTTGAGCTCTAAGAAAATGAACGCCCTCCCTACTTATGTGTTGTCCTCAAACTTTTCCCCAATAGGAGCAATACGATAATGACCATATTATCACATATTATTAATATACATAAGGTTGTTTTAATTAAGTTATTAAACACATATATTATTTTACTACCACCAACTCTTCTTCAATATATCTACGACATAAAGAAAATGCTTATTTTCACTTGTTCGAATTTTCAATAGAGGGGCCCCACTACATAAGAACAACAATGAGTCAAGTGTGAATAGGTCCTTTGAATTTACCCCAATCCACCCCAAACCCGCCCCATTCCCCTGCCCCATCAAGAATCGGAGGATTCGGATTTTATCAACGATTCGCAAAAGGTATGTTCAGTCTGACCACACAAGACCAAAGAAGCTGGCGCGGGAAAGCTTCGGTTTGACCCAAAAATGTGTTCCTATGAGCCGTCGACTCAACTCCAACTCACTCCAACTCGTTCCAGTCCCCCGAGTCAAAGTCCTTGCCAATCTACACCGTAGGATATGATCCGTTCCACATCGCATCTGCCGCCACGTGGACACAAACGTACGCAACAGAAAAAATATTCTCCGTACTTCGCGCGCTACATGAAATTTGCGCCCTTTCAGATATACAGAGACGGAGATGGAGGGTTCTTTCACCTTCTTCCATTTGCAATTGCAATGGGGAGAGTAAGAAGAGTAGTAGTAGTAGAAGAAGAAGCTGCGGGAGATTTAGATTCAGTTGCAGTTCCAATGGAAGACACAGTTCAAGCCCTAATTGATCATCTCGTCTATCCTCTTCTCCCCTCCAAAGCCTCTTTCCATGATTCTCCCACTCTCTCCAAACAGAAATCAGTTGCTATGCAGGTATTTCTTCTTCTTCTTCTTCTTCATATGATTATAAATGCATTGTGATTTTTGGGTGTACGTGTTTGGCTTCAGTTGTGTAGGATTTCTATGGATTGTTTGGAGTAAGCCCTAGGGAGTGAGTTGATTCTTGATAAATGCATTGCCCCTCAAAAACCCAAAGTCTATTTTGTTGTTGGCATTGGTGATAAGTTATGTGAGACTTACCTGGATGATCAGTGATGCTTATCTTGAATACCCATCATGTGTTTGGCCTGGATATTAAAAATGGGGTCTTGGGAAAGGATTGTTAAAAGGGGTGAAGGGGGGAGGATATAAGGTGGAGAAGTAGATGGGAGTTTGACTTTACTGGGATTTTATTTACTGGGGGAATGGACTTGTGGGTATTCATTTTCCACCCAAGGAGAGATGAGATCATTTGATGGCCATTTGTGGATCTTCTTCTTTGTTTCTTCAGTTTTAGTCACTTGTAAGAATGCATTTCTTGGAATTCCTTCCATGCTAGGAAGGGGTGCTGAGTGGGGATATAGCCTGGATGAGTGTCAATTTGAAATGGGGTCTGGTGCGTTGGGGATGGGATCATAAGTAGACCCCAGATTGGCTGTTGTTCATAATGGTAGAATGAGCTATGTAGCTCACCTGATCATTCAAGGATAGATTCACAAGAGCGGTAGTGATTTGGTGTAGTCATTACATGTTTATTATCCTGGAATATGTGTTTTTCTTTTTGAGAATAAGAAAATATTGAGTCATTGCACATGCACAGATGCATGTTGTTTGGGGGATTTTAGTTAGATTGAAAATTGAAACTTTCTGTGTTTATGACTTGCATTTAGACTTCTAAATTGTGCTGTGTTTCTGCAGATGCATGCAGTGGTGCTGCTGTATAACTACTACCACAGGAAACAATTCCCAGTACTTGAATTTCTTGGTTTTGACTCTTTCTGTAAGGTGGCTGTAAATGCCAGACCGAGCCTGTTGGCATATATGAAATTCATGCAAAGATGCAATGATGAAGCAGGCGAGCTTGACACGCAGCTTTCGATCACAGAGGAAATGGTCATGAGTGCATGCAATATATGTAGAGAGTTAGATGCCTCAGGAGACGCTCCTAGCATAGAGAAGTGGCCGGTCTTTAAAGTTGCAGTTTTTGTAGTTGACTCAACGAAAATGAACTGCCTGCTGCAATTCAGCTCAAAAACTCAGGGAGTCTGGTCGCTGATAGAGAAAGATATTGACATGTGCCGTTATAATATGGAAGCTCTTTCTGAAACGAAGAACACAGATATTAAGAAAAGATCTGCTGCAAGTGCTTCAAGAAATGAGTTGGCAGCCAGCGAAGCTGCGTTGCGGCAACTTGCATTTTCAGCTGTTAAGGAAGAAACAGGTTTCATTTGTTCTAAAATCTCAATTGCTTGTGTCAGAAGTGGCTATTCATGACTCATTTGTCTGATCTGATGTATTATTGTTTTTGTGTTATTTGCCTTACAAATCAATAGCTTACAAAAATATTTAAAAAAAAAAGCTTTCAAACTCTGTGTATTTTGCAGAGTTATGCCAAGGTTTGTCTGCACGAACACATCCATCGGTGCATGGGACATGACTGGAAAGTCAAAAGTGAAGGGGCTTGTAACTAGAAGCAAACCCCATGTCCTAACTTTTAATTTTTCCCACTGGATGTGGAGAGTTGAGCAATCTGCTTTCAATGTTCATTTGATGGCCACCAATATGTTATATGATTATTTTGATTTTTGGTCCTCTGTCCATCTATGACAAGGTAATTTGGTTCGTAGTATTTTCTTTTTTAACAGAGGGTGTCCCAGGCTCCCAGCCCTCTGGGCAGAATAATCCCTACTGGCCCAGGGGAGCCGGGTAAATCCCCTGATCCCCAGTGTGGTAGTGCAGTTTGATTTGTAGTTACCTAGTTCAAGATTGGACTAGGTTGTTTTTTATTTTGGTGTGTCAAATTAAATCCTAGTTTTGGTGTCCGATGCGCACACCAGAACTGGTTCGGCCTGATCGTGTCTCATGCAACTTGGTTGAGTTTTGCTGAGGCAGTAAGCATGATGTGGGCTTGAATAAGTTGTCCTAGTAAATAGTGGGATCTGACACCAATATTCATAGCTGCAATTCAATACCTGTACATAGTTTGCCAATTTCATAGCTTCAGTTTAATCAATAATTTTTTTTTTCCAGTTAGATATAGTTAGGTACAATATGCATGGTTAGTAGATGTAGTTCCACACTTCCACTAATTCATAGGAACTCCACAAATATGCCTTCTTTTAAGAGAACATAAAGCATTGATATATATATATATATATATATATATATACACTGTTGGATTGAGGGTTGAATATTTTTTTGAATATATAAATATATATATCAATAGCTTCTGCAGGTATAGCCTGTTGGTAGAGGCATTCCCTTCCAATAAAAACCTCAGATGGCGAGCTGCTTCCCTATTAATATTAATATATATATTAATGTATTAAAAAATTACTGGAATTCCAAACAAATCAAATTCATTCGGTTCATTTCACTTTGAAATGAGTTGTTGACAAAAAGTTTCAGCATTAGATTTCTAAACTTGGTGACAACTTATAATTTCTGTACCTCCTCTCTCCCTCTTCATAAAAACTTGTTTGTAGCAAATCAGATAGAGGTTGAAATTCTTGTGACTTAAAAGAAATTTTGGCCTAGTTGTTTTTGTTTTTCAAACTGAAACTTATCCGGTATGAAACTTATCCCGAATTGTTGGATATGAAATCAAACCTTAGAGCTAAGTTTCAAACTCAATGTATTAACTATGTTCTAAGGTCAAGCTTTCTCCATCATTTTATTATTATTATTATTGCTGACCCAACATAATTGGGACAAGCCTTTGATTATTATTATTGTTGTTGTTGTTAACAGACACATATTGCCAACATGATAGATCCTCTTAACATGTACTTAATTGTAATTTTTTTGTGCAGTGTGTTTTATCTGTCAGTGATCTGGCAGTTCCTACTTGGGGCGTGAGATTTGTGGTCATCCTACAGCCTCTCTCTCTCTCTTTGTGTGTGTGCGTGCGTGCGTGTGTTTTCCAAATTCCCAACTGGTTCTGGAGTAACCTATCGAGTTGTCTATGTGAAAGGAATTGTATCCACTACTTTATTTTATATTAAACTGGATATATTTTTGTTATTAACAAAGTTTAGGATTCTGAAATGCCATAATCTTCAATAGGAGAATCTACTTCTGTTTTTAACTATCTTTACACGCATTTGGTGCTGATTCTAGCAATATATATGTATATTTTGGAACAGGCATTCTCCAGACAGATTTAACGGTTCTTGAAAGTCAAACTGCATACTCATTAAGTAAAGAAAAGAGCACTTCTCGATTTTATTTGATGCAGTGTATGAAAGCAATCAACGATGAAGTTATACAAGTTCCTATCAAAGAAGCTATTGGCAGGTTAGACCTTACAACTCCTCAGTCACATTACCATGCTGTCGTGATTGTCAATTCATGCTCCTATCAACTGACATGCTCTGTTTTGATTGTGGCAAACATTTGTCCATGGTTCAAAATAGTGGCCGCTACATAGCGTGGCGCCCGCATTATCGGCTGTAGCGGTCGAGGCTGCTACGCTATTTTGAAAATAGTGGCTCTACGGTCTTTACCGGCTGTAGCAGTTGAGGCCGCTATGCTATTTTGAAGATAACGGCTCTACGGTCTAAAACCTAGTAGAGCTAAGTAATTTTAGTTTTAAACACTGTTTTTCCTATTTCTTCTCTTCAATAGCTTTTCCTAAATTTGTTTCTACCCTCCTATGGTTTTAAATCACTAAAAAAACACAATATTGGTTGCTATACAAGATTCAAAAAAATTTGACCATTTAAAAAATTCACACCGCGACACTGCTATGTATCGCCGCAACCGCTACATAGCGTTTTGGCCCCTGGCCGCTACGCCTACCGCAACCGCTATTTTGATCCTTGCATTTGTCAACTGACATGCTCTGTTTTGACTGTGGCAAACATTTGTTACTTTCATGTAATTTATTGGACAGACATGGAGGTATTTTTGTGGTGCATATTTGTCATTTGTGTGTTAATTTGGAACTCTAACCTTTTCATTGTCTTGCGATTTTAACAACTATCTTTCTTTGCCTGATGACATGTGTATATTCCTTCTGCAGCCTGAGGGGTCCTTTGGTCAGCAAAATACTTGATTCATATGAAGTAACCTCAGCTGTTGAATATTTTCATTTGCTGCCATATGCTGGCATTATTTCTGACTGGTTTTCCAGGTAATATTTGTTTTTCATTTTCAAATATTAATGTTCAATCATGTGTTTTTTTTAAAAATACTAATATTTGTTTTTTCTATCAAATATTATATAACAGCGCTCTTGTGCATAGTTCAGTATAAGAAAGTAAATTTCTGGTGGTATTACTAGATCAACAGTAATTTTACGAGTTAAAAAAATTCTCATTAGCATGTGGTACTAATAATATTTAGTATTTTTCCTAGTGCTTTTTCATCTTTTGGATGATGTTTAATATAAATAATCATAATATCCCAATGAAATATATACTTTAATATACTAAAGAACAGTGGATGTTTGTTCACAGAGAAACTTCTGGTATCAATTCACAACTTTTACCAGAGAGACCAGGAAATATTGTTGGGAATTGTTTTCCAGAGGCAGATAAGCCTTGCGCTGAGGAGGGTGGTGAAACAGGTGATGGGTTTCACTGGTCCAGGAAAATTACAGAAGCCCCAGATAACGAAACCCGCCGCTCCAAAAATGAAACTGTCAGTGAGCAGGAAAATGGTGATTGTTGTATGAGTGGGTCATCAGAAGCCGTTTGTAGTCCTCAATTCATGGCTGATGATTCTCCTTTAGATCATTCTGGGCAGCTTTTTACATGTCACGATGCAATCAACAGTGTGCCGAAAACAATTTCTGATACAGATGTTAAGAAAAGGAACAAATCTCTTACTCAGAGAGCTCTGAAGGCCACTGAGAATGGTGTCAAAGACCAGGTATTGTATCTTTCCACAGTTGTGGTTTGTAATTTTTTACCTGTGGTGCTTTTGTTGGATTTTCTCTCCCAAGATGCTAAAGAATATGCATAGAGGCAAAAACTGGATAGATATGATATAAATGTTTATAGGAAAAACAACTTGGCGGGGGCCTCTTTGCACTTAGTTCATAGTCTTTCTCCAGTTCTCTTATACTTAGTAACTGCATTGATACTTTATAATGTTTCAGTTACCAATAAAACACCATACTCATAATACTTACCAAGAGAAGAAAAATATCCCATTGTCGTTTGTTAGACTATTCCAAGTACCATGAAATTATGATGTTGGATTACTATAATCAAATTAACTACATGAATTAAATCCACTTATTGTAGGAAATTTCTGTGATTTTGGCTACGATGAGGCACCATCAATGAAGAGGAACATGTAAAAATGGAAAAATAAAGGCCTTTGAACATCTCAGGACTCAAAACTCAAGAATTTTAGGGCCTTATATGGCTGGTTGACTAGAAATAGGAGTTTGAAGTAATGAATCTTCTTTGGCAATGATTCACGAATGAATGATGAAATCTGGTATTTGTATACAAAGGTTTCATTGTCTGGACTCTGGATGATGGGACTAGCAGTTGCATTTCACCAGAGATGTGCCTTAATATGACATTTTGACCATGAGAGAGAGAGAGAGAGAGAGAGAGAGAGAGAGTTTTCAAATAGCCATTACGCATAGAATATTCATATATAAAAAAAAAAAAGTAGAAAAAGAAAAATTGACGAAGAAAATAGACACTTCTTACATGTGGCGACAACCCATTTCAAACTCCCATAAAAGTAAAAATAGGGACGCATTTCATTCAAGAGGAAGGACTTCTTTATTTGACCAATACCTACCTAGAGTACTGATTGGATGAAGCTAAGATGATGATGATGATTAGGGTTCCAGTAAAATCTGTAGCTAGATTCCTGCTGATACTTTTTTTAGAAAGTGAAGAATAAAATCCTACCTATATCTTAACTCCAGGAGCAGGTTCCAAGAAAAAGAAAGGATAGGTGTGCTGCAGCTCCCATGTGTGACCTCGTTGAAATAAGAAGGATGTAGAGTGGATCTTCTCTTACTTTCAATAACATGTGACCAAACCAGAAATTCTGGGTTCAAGTGTTCTTCCTCTGGCATCCAAAAATGGAGACTACTTGGCAGAACCTAAATTTAATGATTGGACTGTCCAATGTCCTTCCTTTATGCTTGCTGTGTGCTTAACTTGGCTTTTCATGGTTACTTTAGTTCCAACAGTGAGATTATATAACTGTAGAATGAATTCCGTTCGAATCAAACGTGACGCAGCCCATGTGCCTATCCAGGCTATCCAGGCTTTCTTTTAATTGAATGCTTCTTGCTTCATGCATTTTGTGATAGGTGTCATTACTTTGCTGAAGTTGCAGATAAATCTTTGGTAGAAGGTAGCTAATCCATGGAAGATTCTTACTGAATGAATATTGTCATTATTGCCATAATACAATTTCCTTGTTTTTGTCTGGATCTGGCTTAACTTCTTGTGACAACTATGAATCCCAAGAATGTGGTACCGAAGTTCATGAATCACACTTCTGGTAAAGTAGTGGACCCATACTACACAAGTTCAATAAATTACTTCAATCATAATTTTTGAGTATCTGTCAGTATGAGTAATTTGGATCTGTATTTTACCCCATTATTCTATTTGCATCTACACTCTATAGCTAAGGACCTATACCCTCTCTCTCTCTCTCTCTCTCATATATCATGGAAGCAGATGATTTCTTCACAGGCTGGGATGATTGATTCAGCAAAGAAACCATGCAGTGCTGACAAGACAGGTGTAAAGCACAGGACAAAAAATGATGACGTTCTGTTTCATGACCGAACATCCGGTAATGCTCCTGTAGTTCCTCTCCCAACCGGTTCTGAAAATCTTGATAAAGTAAAGGTGGTACTGGCATCAAAGGGAAACGATCTTCTACAGTCTGCATTACAGGCTCTTCAGAGCAAACGAGATGAACTGGTATTTTAGTTGTCATGATGAATATTCTATATATTTAAATCAAAATTATTAGGGGATTTATCTCATTTACATAGAAGTTTGTTTCTGTATGGCAGTGTCATCAGCATCGGCAACTGGAAGATGAAATTGCAGTATGTGAGAAAAACATCCAAACAATCATAGGCAGCAGTATGGTCTTTGCTCTATTCACCACTCTCTTGCATTTCTTTTCTTGTTTTATTGTTAAGGATGCCAATAATTTTATTAGGTTGGTTTCTTTGGGTCCATATGTTAAATGGAAATGATTTTTTAAATTGCTATGTAATGCTTAAAAACTTAATCAAACGAAGATGATGCTTTTGGGCCCATTTGGAGTGAGGGTGGGGTTCCAGCTTTTGCCTGTCAAAAGGATTTTGTGCTTTCTATTCTTGCTGTAGATTTGAGCTAGAAAAAGTGAATGTGGAGTCCTATTAATGCAGTTTCTGTTTTATGTGCTGTCCCAAGTGCATGGCTTGCGGGAGAAGATGATGTTCAGTTAAAGATTGAACTAATCATTATTTCATCATGTTCATGATTTGCTTTCTGTGCTTGTAGGAGGAGAAGATGATCTTATGTTAAAGATTGAATCAATCATTGATGCTTGTAATGCTGCGTGCTCTAAAGGAGCTGGCAGGAAACAAACTGGAGAATCCTTGTCTCAACATTGTAAACGGAAGAGATTATCTGAGGCTGTTCTCATTTTACGAAATCCATGTCAGGCAAGTCCTTCAATGTTACAGTTGCACAAGATTTTATTATGGTTACACATTTGCGCTTGTCAGTTTTAGGTTTAAACCTTTCCTTTTTTTGTTTCATACTAAATAATAGGGGGCCATTTGTTTGTGCTCATTTACATATGTAAATGTTTCACATGCGTAATGGTTATGCATCGTCAAATTTGTTTGCGTTGATTTACGCATGTGGAGCATGAATGAGGTGTGAAAATGGTGGGCAAAATATACCCATTTTCAGTTCAAATTTACGCACTTGTTTTTTTTGGGTAAGCAAATTTACACACTTGAATAGGTGGTAAACGATTACACGCCTCCTTGGTTGCAAGAAGTGGCAATACAGATCCTGCATATCCTTGCATGTGAAAGGTCATGGGTTTGTCGCCCTTGACCACCTTTTTTTTTAATGTCCAAAGAGAAAAGGGCAGTCCTGTGCATGAGGCTCCTTCCACTGTGGGGTCTGGGGAGGGTCGGATGTACGTTTCAAATCCGTGATGCCCAGGTTGCAATGGAGCAACCTTACCATTGTGCTAAGGCCCACCCTTAAAAGGGCCCCAAATTCATCATCTGAACTGTTCATCTTTTTTAATTATTAAAGTAATAAACTGTAAGGCATTTAATTTAATATCTTAAATCCTCATGGATATTGAGTAATTTGTGAAAAATGCCAAAAAAAAAAAAAAAACCCAACCCATTAGATTCTGTTTTCTGCCCTTCCATGGGCCATCAACTCATGACCCGAACCATTCAATATTCTCATATTAATGATAACCATCGCGATGTTTAGTTTCACATCTTAAATTTCACGGATTTTGAGAAATATGTGAAATATGTCCAAAAAATCCATTCACATCTAAAACCATTGGATGTACTCATTTACTCATGTGAGAACATCTAATTGTGACAAACCTGGTAATCTGTTTCACATATGGAAATGATCCTGCCCCATGCAAAAAGGCAAATGACCCCTAAATAATATCCTCCAAGAAACATGAAATTAAACTACTGGGTTATTGTGTAGATCTGTCTGCTTCCTGTTCTTTTTAGTTTTGTGTATTATGTGGCGCAGTGGCGGAATATATCATCATTCTCTTATTTGAACGGGCTTGTTATTTGTTCTACTATTAGAGATAAAACTATGATTGGCACTCGCGCGCACACAAAGTTACCATCTTCATGTCTTTTGTACAATTTCCAACCCCATTATTTAACTTGACATAAGTAGGGAAGCCGTCCTAGCATCAGATTCCTATCTGAATAATACTAACATTTAGTTTCAAATTGAACTCTTCCTGAGTTTTTTGCTTTACTGCAGTATAAGCATCCTCTGTCAAACTGAAAATTTGTGACCAGTTGTATATTTTTCCACTTCTTGAGCAATCTTTGTTATCAGTAACTTATGGGCTAATTGAAAATTATGATCTAGAGAAAGATGAGAAAGAAGTATACTTCTCTGCAGGAATTGGATGAGATATGCACTGAGAACAATTGGATATTGCCAAGATATAGTGTGCTCCCGTCAGATGGTGAGTTTAATAATCCCTCATATCTAAAAACTTTCATTCATTTGGCTTGAATTTGAGCAACATGTGCCCTATACAATTCGGGTCCATACAAAACAATCTGTTACTAGGGAAGAAAACTGGTTGGATCTATAATGTATACAAATTCTATCTGAATTGGGTATAACTTATGATACCTGGTACCCTCACCCTAGTAAAATTTAAGGACCTAATGGCTAATGGGGACCTGGACTTGAATACAGGGCTCGGATC
Source organism: Cinnamomum chago (assembly GCA_038049695.1). Classification (NCBI taxonomy): domain Eukaryota; kingdom Viridiplantae; phylum Streptophyta; class Magnoliopsida; order Laurales; family Lauraceae; genus Cinnamomum; species Cinnamomum chago. Next base: position 17,369,937 of record CP142462.1, on the reverse strand, counting down.
CATGACCAAATTGAGGCCCAGTTTTTAAATACTAATATAATGTATTTTTCTATACACATTATACGTAATGCATGGCTATGACATCCATTACTTGGGTCCTGGGCATAGTTGTCAATTTCATTTCAGACCTCATTTCAGCTTGGATTTGAACTGAAATGTTTCAGCTGATTTGGAGTTCAAGTGATATTTTTAAGAGTTTTATTTTGAAAAATTAGAAAATAAAAGAAAAATATATAAATAGTAGAATATATAAAATTTTTTTTGAAAATAACGTTATATATCTAATTTGTTCTACCAAATCAACTATGCAATATGTTATTTCTAGAGACCAAATGAATAATATATAAGCTGTGTATGTGACAATGGGAAGTTAGGATGCATTCTCAAATCTCAACTCATAATTTGACATGCTGTTATTTTATAGTTTGCATACAGTTGCATGCTTCGCATATATTTTATAAATAAAAAAAAGACTCCTCTTTAGTTAAAAAGTAAAAATAAAAATGGGCCTAAATGGATCGAAATGCGGAATGAAATTTCTACATGTGGTTTGGTACAGCCTATGATGCCCAGATACGGATAAGGATAGAGACATTGATACGGGGATCGGGGATGCGACTCCTCACTTTTGAAAATCTAGGATACATACGAATACAAGCTAAGAAGCACGGACACGGCACGACACGGACACGCCTACACGGCATTTCTCAAAAAAGTAGGACACGGACACGTTAATATTTAATGATAATAATAATAATAATAATAAATCTAATCATATCTAATCATATACACGGACACGCCGACATAGCATATCTTATTTTTCTTCTTTTTTCGTTAGGACTGGACGGACGAATGGGGTTTTTTCTCTTTCGTTTAGGGCTGGATGGACGAATGAGGTTTTTTTTCTCTTTCGTTTAGGGCTGGAGTTGGATGGACGAATTAAAAGAGCCCCATTTTCCTCTTAAGTTATGACTTTTTACAAACAGCCCCGTTTTCTTTTCTTTTTTTACTCTAATTTAATTTTTTTTTCAATTAAAAGAAGCCAGCGTGTCCCAAGCGTGTCCCCGACGTGTCCCAGCGTGTCCCCAACGTGTCCGGAATATAAAATATAAAACAATAAATAGGATATTCCTTTTAGCGTGTATGACACGTGTCCGAGCGTGTCCGTGTCCGACATGGATCCTATTTTTTTTTTTTTTTTTTTTCTTTAGATCACTTTTGAATGAATGAAACTATCATTGTTTTTGTCCCTTGCTAGCATTTTTTTATGCTGAGAAGTAAAAATATTAAAAGAACTATGTGAAATAAAAGACTTTATTAGTAGTATATGTTAAACTTGTTCACTAAAAGTATCAGTCCAGTATCTGGTACCAATACAAGTGTTGTATTGGTCCGATATGGATACGTTGAGCTTGTACAAGTATTCGAGCATCATAGGGTGCAAGTATGACCTGTGATTCAAATTGAAATTGTTCAACCATGTATGCTGAACTGAGCCGAAATTAAATTCCATGGTCCCAAAACCTGAACCCAAATTTTACTCTTATTCCAGGTCTATATTAGGGACCTTGACCCAAATCCAAAATTTGTACCTGGTTAATGTAGTTACCCGAAACTGGGTCCGAATTATAATGGGCCAATTTGTTGGAGCCATACTTGGTTCTCTTTGTTTGGATCCTTCATTTATTCGGAGACCTGTTCTCATCCCTATCCACTTGAAGTTTAAGGAATTTTGCCTTTCTATGTATCTTTGCCATTACAATTTCTTGAGTGTGTCTATTCTGACTCTATCAGACTAACTAGATGAAAATAGTCTCAACCCTGTTAGGCCTAACAGGTTCATTAAGGTCTCGACTCCTCACAATGACATAAAAAGGGGTGCAACTTGGGTTGAACCATGCCTGAGCTCACTAGTCCATGCCTGCATGAAGACATTTGGGTCAAGCGTGGGTTCAAGTTCTGTTTCTGGAGTGTGAATAAAGTTTATAGGCAAGATTCTGGTGCCCACATTGGGCCATGTCATGGCTAAATGACATATTATGCATGGTAATATGTATAGTTGAGGCTGACCTGCTGACTCTCGTAAGAGTCAACATGTGGACCCTCGTTTTTTCAGCATATAGGGCCCCCATGATCAATCCACCCCCTCACACTCATTACCCACCCCCAAATTTGAGACTCATCCAACTGTTTCTCACTATTCGATTGAAATCCTAATAGAATAATTCCTTCTAAAACCATTTAACTTAAAAGGGCCATGGATCAAAGGGTTAGGATGATGTAACAGAGTTAAAGTTGTGCACATATGTAGGTTTCATCCAGGTATTTCATTCCCCCACCTTCCTTATGATTGGTGTGGCCCTAGGTGGGCTCCACAAGGGAGTCCACATGGGAGATCCACAGGTGAGAGCACAACCCTGTACAGTATATTAACATATACACCTTGCTTGGGCTAACATTTTCTATTTTGCTTGGGCTAACGTGGGAGTGTCTCTTGCTTCTATTTTTCTTATGTGTAATGATGTTTGTTTGTTTGTTTATTTATTTTATTTTTTTCCAGTCCAGTTCTCATGCAGAGTAATAAAATTTACTGTTATAGGGTTTGAGCTTACCCACCTACAATTTGGTGTACTCTTGTTCTTGGTTAGGGTTGTCATGGATTGGGCAAGCCTGTGCCAGCCTTAGGCCAAGCCTGCTTTGGGCTGGCTCAAGTCTTCGGTTTTAGTACTCTTTTTTTTTTTTAATTCGGTTTTAGTACTCACTTGGGCCAGGTTTAGTTTTAAAATTTGGGCCCATTCAATATGTGGGCTGTGCTTAGATTAAGTGATTGAAAGCCTGAAACCCAACCCAAATAAATATTGCTTATAGTTTAATTACTTTCCAAAAAACTGATAGAAAGCCCAGAAAAGTAATAGGAAGCAGGGCCTGGTTGACTAAATGGGCGGTCTTGGGCAAGGAACTTATGGTTGTCTTGGGCTTGGTCCAGATAGAGGTCTATGTTTCTAAAATTGGCCGGGCTTGGACATGCCTCTGCCTTGATTAACCTGGACAATGAACACCCCTAGGCTTTGTCAATCAATAATTGGAATGGGCCACCTGAGTTGGGTCCCTTGTGCTTGCATGCAAAGTGCAAAGTAACACCTAAAGTGCCATTGAGCCACAGCATCCATGCCCTTGCATGCGCATGTACGCAATGTGTCACATCCCACCACAAGGACCAGGTGTGTTGTCTATTTCAATTTGTTTCAGCCTTTTCATCCTAATCTATTTGGTTCATGGAAATTCAATTAAATTGACTTTACTTCTACTCCAATATGTCAGAGTTAGGCAAATTTGATAATTCCCAGTGATCTTTTATGAGCTTTTCAACAGGAAAAAAAACAGCCCTCTGCTATGTTGTTTTAGGCTATATCACATTGATAATTAATGCTGAGAGCTATGAACACATGTCATAATTTCACATTCACACAAATACATGGCTTCTAAATAGTACATTTGGCACTATATTTAATGATTTTGAGTGTGTTGGATTGATCATAGGTGAGTCTCACTAGTCACAAGGGGGGGCTAAAACTTACCTCCCATAAGAAATGTGAGAGGCACCAATTGGGTGAAAGATGTATCATTGCATGCAGGATTACATGGTTATATGCCTTTTTAATCAAGGGATTAAAGGATATACACGTCATCTCTCTTGCTAAGGATAGTCAATTGCAGGGCTATTCAAACCACAAGGGGCTTTTTTCACCTAGAAAATTGTTTTCTTTATCACTATCATCTTCATCATGATTATCATCACCAACAAAACCTTTCAAGTCCTTCACCTAACAATCTGGGGTTGCTAGATTTCCATTTAAGAACTCCCAACTAAGCTCAAGACCATAAAGCCTGCCTCCTATCTACTACGAACAACAAAACGAGAGGAGGGATGTGTGCAAAACTAAAGAGATCACCAAGTAAATGAAATCATTCATTCATATATAGAATATTGGATTCTTGACAAGACTGCTATATTTTGAAAACAAGTAACAGGACCAGTTTCCAGTTATAATAAATATACATTACACGTTTATATTCTAAATTTTTGTCAAATACCTTGATATAATAGTGGAGTTCACGGGACATGGAACTAACACCTTTTCAAATTCTTCTACAGGAGGTTTTCTTGCAAATGTGACGGTTCAAGGATTGGACTTTGAAATTTCTGGCCGTGGTGATTTGCATAGTGATCCTCGCGAAGCAAGGGAATCGGCTGCATCACAAATGTTGAGTAAATTACGTAGTATGGCCAAGCAACTCCAGTAATTCATCATCTAAATTGAAACTTCAAGGCATTGTAGATTTTAGGAAGGTTGACATAGTGCTACTAGAAATCATAGGTAGTATAATACAATTAGACTAGACATTGCTGGTAGATCAAATGCGTTCAGTTATGGAATTTGATTATATAGAACTGGAGAGAACTCGAGCCAGATGGGCTGCGTAGGTTTTCCTTGGCAGACCATTGTTTTTTCTAATTGAGGCTTTCCTTTTTATTGATGTGATCAAGAGGCAAGCTTCTAGGCAAAACATTGCAGTGTGAGATCATCATCTCTTTGAACCTAGAAGCAGTGCATCTATCAAAAGTTTTATTCTATCCCCCATAGTTGTGGATGCTTACTGAAAACAATAGAGTATGTGATTTGTTTTTATTTTAACAAGACTAAGGGCCCCTTTTTGCTTGGAATTGAGAATTGAATTCCTAGAAATTCTAAATAATGTATTCCTATCATAATTTGACAAAAAACTAAAAAAAAAAAAATTTATGGGTAAAAATTGAAAAACAAAGGTGAAGATATACAAATGGCAAAAACTGAATTACAAAGGTTAAGATGCACAATGGCCATGAAATAATATGTTCTTTATAAGGAAATGATCATCCATCAACTCTTCATCAAAGTAATCAAACCCTAAGAAAGTTTTTTTCGGTGTCCATCAAGTCTTCATCAAAGTAATCAAACCCTAGGAAAGTTTTTTGAGTGTCCCATCTACACTACCCCTCAATATCCCTCTCTTTTCATTATCTTGGTATTTGTTCTATTCAATTCTATGCAAATAGGAGTGCTATTTAAGTAAAAGGTGATGTAAAACATCAAGTCGAGAGAATAAAATATAAGGGGGTTATGATGGTATTTTGTATTTAGTGGATTGATAGATAATCTTTTTGACATTCTGTATAAAAAATAGGTTTTTTTTTTTGGTCATTTAGTGAAGAAATAAGATTGTTTTTGTACTTTAAAAAAAAAGGAGCGAATTTTAAAAATGTGTACTTTTGATGTGACCTTTTGTTTGAAAAATAGAGGCTATGTATTATTTTTGCTAACCTAGAAAATTGCCAAACGGGCTCTAGAGGATTCCAAGCAAATGATCATCCAACTCTGTTGGGGTCTCTTCCCATTGTCTTTTCCCATTGTCTTCATATTCACTGTTGGGATCAATTGTAGGGAATACCATCGGATTGAATAGAATACGCATGGTATTCAAACCTGATCAAGATCAGCTTCTGATTGAGCAGTCTGGCAACTGCCATGAGCCCCACAGTTGATGTGCAGAGAAAACCATAAATATGCCTCAGATGCGTTGATTTTGCATAAATATCATTAACTGATTAAATATGTTATATTAATAGATAAACTTGATACTGAAGGGATAATTTTAGTCTCCAGAACAGTTGGATAAAGGGATCCTTGTAGCCATAGCAAGTTTAAACTGGGCCTGCATTAACAGTCAGATCAGGTTGACCACAGTAACATTTACCAACCTAAACCTAACCTAATCCGATTTGTTTGTTATTTGGGTTGGGAATCTCAACATGAATCTAACGTTTGGTTAGAATTCTCCAGTTAAAACCTAAACTGCTAATTCAGGTTTGGATCCGGTTGTCAGGTCAGTAGACAAATAGTTGGGTTGGCAGGGCAAATAGCAAGTATCAGCCTAATCCAAACCCAACCAATTTTATCAATCAGGTTGCAATGTCGACCCAAACACTGATTTACTGGTTGACGATTTTGGCCCGGATTGGGTTTGCAGGTTAGGGTCAAGAATTGCAGGAGTATGAGATCAATTAAAGTTGTAACCATCTATAATTAGTAAATGAGGCAAATTCCTCTAATGCACAGATTAAAACAAAGGTATTGAAACTATTCTCTTCAATCTGACAACTGTTAGAACCAAAGTTAAAAGAGGCTGGAAAGTGAATTCTTGTTGCATTCCTTTCTCAACCATCTATTCACTGACCGGCAATCAAGGACAATACTCTCAATCCATAATTTTTCAAAGGAACCCATCATCAACTGCAGGACCCATGATGCCAACAAGTGGCCAGAACAATCAGAAGCTCTACATTCCTCATGAACAAAATCTTCCAAAAAAAAACCCACACATGTAAATTACCCAAGTGTTGCCAAGCACCTCTCTTTTCTTTCCATACATCCATGATGTTGGCACAGGCCAAAGAATGCAATGAAAGATCAGGCTGCCATTTCCTCTTAAACTATTGACATATACATTGTGCTGCTACAAAAAGAATGAAAAAAATAACCCGCCACTTTCCCAAAAATTGTTACCAGACATTTCAAATTGTAGTAGACAGTAATTACATGTACCGCAATGTTTCTATCTCGTCAACAGCCAGCAGCTTTCAAGAATTTGTCGTATGGGCTCGAAGGTGGTAGCCTAAAAGATGTGTCATACTCACTGATGGAACTGTAGCCTCCAACTAGATCTGATTCGGCTGATTTTGAATCTAGCTTTGAGAAATTTGCTGTTTTCTGTAAGGCGCCATAAGAAGGCAGATAAAAAAAAAAAAAAACAGAGAAACTGAGATAACCAGATAATTATTTCTGCAATATGAATGAAGACCCAGAGCAGACCTAGTAGTACATTGGTATTACAACTGGATTTCATCAAATACTTGTATGATACTACTAAAATGCCTCTTTGTCATATTATGTCTGTTTAATTTGAACATACAACATATTAATTTGTTTTGCCCTAAGATAAGGACTATTGAAGAAGAATCATTGCATTGATTAAAGAAAGAAGAGGAGGAAAACTATGAAAAATCAAACATGCTACCAAGTAAAAAATAAATAGAAAAAAAAAAGAAAAAAAAATTCAACCTTCTTTATGTTAAAAATGGGATGGCTGTATCTGTTGTATCCATGTCCTGACATGGAAAATGGGATAATATTGTATACCTTTCTCCTGTATTGGTGTCTGCCATTCTGCATTACTCAAGTGGTCGCATATGCCAATGTGATATTCTTGTGCAATTGTGCAAGATCTGAGTCATCCTTGGACTGATCCACATGTAAAATGTCTTGGCCCAAAAATCAGATAGGTCTAAGCCATCAGGTGTGCCACAATGTATGAAGCCAATGAGCAGATCAACCTCAGCCATATAGTCCACAATCTACATTAATGAACATGAAGGCTTACCTGTTGACTGGACTGGCCTTTTTGTACTGGTTGATGCAGGCTTGGATGTAGAAGACAACATCTACCCATTTGACATCCATCCAGTGGATACATGGAAATAAAATCAAGGTGACAAATATAGCAAACTTCATACAATGCCGAAATTAATTGATGAAGAAAGATGATACCTAGATACCTGGTAAAGATACAATAGAGGGTTTTTTTTTTCCAAGAAGCGTTGTTTCTGAAAGTGAGGGATACGTTTCCAAATGTAGAAAGAGTTAATGTAAGATTTAGAGCTACAGTAAATGAAGGCCTTTTGGATTCAGCTCAGCAGTTTAGAATTTAAGGTAGAAGCTGAAAAGTTGTCAGACATTGGAATTCAATCAAGGAATTCCATCAACATTTCAAAGTTAGAATGGTGTAAATCGGAAATATTAGTCAAAATTTTGAGTTCAAGTGAGGGAGCAGTTCTCAACTGTAAACAAAGGGGATAAGCGACATTCTAAAGCAGGACAGAAGCAGGCACCTCAGTTTTTTTTTTTTTTTTTCCCTTTTCCCTATCAGTATCTTGAAGTTTCATGCAAAGAGGGGCATTTAGATGTGAGAAAAGTGAAAAGTGGGGATCAATAATCATTCACTATATGGGGAAAGCAAGTGGCATTTTGGTTTTCCTAATGAAGCAAAGAAAACTCCAATTGGTCTGAGTTCTTCCCCCATCAAAACTGCAACCAAACAGGATCATAGAGGGCTCCTAGGTCAAATGTTCTCCCCACACCTACTTTCCCCACTTCCATACAACTGCTAGTATAAACCTGAGAAAGGGAAAGTGCAGCAAATCCAAACCTTTTAGCAGAAAGAAGAACAGGCGTTGAGAACGGGGAAGGAAATCGTGATATCTTCAGTCTCAGTACATGAAAATATCCTCGGCACGTAAGTTTTTTTTCAGAAGGAGCCCATTCTCCAGTTATCCAAACTACTGAATTAAATGGCCGCATGGGTGATACTATTCGCAATCCAATGGCCTATCATTAGCTGTGAACCATGGGTAATTCTTACTTTCTTAGCCATCTATATGGACATTGGACACTGAATTATTTGGATTATCCACCGGTCAAGAGTTTTCAGACTTGATCTATATTCTACCCATGGTGGGGAACATTGGGTCACAAACCATGAGCCTTGCTTGAGACTTGAGAGGACTGAGATGCTGTGGATCTTGGGCCGATGGGAGCAACAAAAGATAGACAAAAGTTTGTTAGGATATAAATTGTGAATTGAACTAGGATTATGAGTTATCCTAGAATGTTTCACGTCTAATTTGGTGTTTGTGATGACCCAAACCCACTATCCACATGATATTGTCTGCTTTGACTGAAGTCTCATGGCATTAAGACGCGTCATGTGGGGTTAAGGCCATAACACATATATGTGCCCGGGGTTATAGGAGTTGGATGTTTCCGATGTGAGACGTAGTGTAGTCCAAATTCCCCTGGGAAATGAGCAAGCTAACAGGACAAGCAAGCCCACGCGGATAGGATCTCACATTGTTCTGGTAAATACTCAGCGACCCGTGCGCGCACACAAAACAAGTGTCTCACTCGATCCCTGGTTGTTTTTGTGGAAAGGGAGATGCCTAACCACTAGGCTACCAGTGGATTGACATGTTTTTTCATAAAATAGAAATCACAATAGCTTCAGCTTATCCACCTCTCTTCCAAATAAGGAAAACAGAATCACATTAGCTATTCAAGATTTAGATACATTTCATTCGTCTTTGATGGTAAAGGAACAAGCCAAGAAACACTTTTTGAGACACTTATAAGCACCCCGAAGCTTTTTTAATAACTTGTGCACACAAAATGCATGGTTTTGAAAAGGGCACCGCACCCTAAGTATATAACTAATGTCTAATGCAAGAAAGGATCTCCCTTAGTCCCCAAGAAGTTTTCAGTAGCCTCACTGTATTCTTGATGCTTCTCTTTAATGAAATCTTTGTTATCCTTAAACAAATGTTAATAAAGGAAAAAGGAAAAAAAGATCCACCACATTCTAGAAAAAATCAACATAGTAACAACTTTCATTATCCTACCTCTTGTGAACTATCAGAACCATTCCTCTCATTTCTTTCCGTTGAGCTTCTGTGCACAGGTTCCTGTCGATGCTTCAAACTAAGAACAACCGACATCTTTTGCTGTTTTTCCATTATAAGGGCCTCACACTGGTTTCTCATTTGATCATACGGTACTGGTGCAGTGGAAACAGGGGAGCTGGCAACTTGTCGAGCAGTTTCAATGACCTGTCAGCAATATTCATCTCTAATCAGCTACCCTAGTTGAAAATTAATATGAAACACCAATAGGTCAAATCTCCGTGAACAGTTGGATGTATCTGTTGGGTACTTAACATAAATGTTTAATGGAAACAGAAACATTTTTGTTGAGAAGGCATCAATAGTAAGAAATACCTTCCCAAAAACATATTTACCAAATGTAATCAGATTTTCAACCACAATGCTATATGTTTTATGAGAAATGCAAGGAAAAGGAAGTATCCTAGAAGTGGCCCACTGTGAGAAACACTTGGGTGCAGGAGCGTGGCCCCTCTAGGGTTTTTGATTGTTTTACAAAAAGAGAAGTCAGGCAACTACATCATATTATAAAAAGCATTTTTAAGTTCAGAATTAAAGAAATTATATGAAATGCAAAGGATTATTCGAAGGCATGGGTAAGATCTTGGAATTAAGACATATGTAAAGTATCAAAACCAAAAAAGGTCAAGAAAAGAGTGAACTAAGAAATATGTTAGGTAAAATTATTCTGAGTGACAGCTCATTCACAAGTGGAAATTCATGATCATAGTTACCTAGTTCGCAATTTAATTAATTCGAATTTGACTTCACCATTCGTAATTCGAATATTTGCTGGATCAATGAGTTCGATGGAGTAGGTTCATTTGATTTGCATCTCAATTCGTCTAATTCGCAGTTCGAGCTCGACAAGTTCGATGAATTAATTCATTAGTGTCCATGCTCAGGCAATCACTAGGGCCTACATCTAAAATCCAAATCACCGAAAATAACTGTTCTTGATATTTACTGTGGTGAGATTTTACTAATTGGAGTTGGGCCCACATAGATTGATTGTGCGTAAAATACATGGTTAAAATAAAAACCAAAGTAAAAACTTCATGTTTTACTGGTTAGCAATCTTAAGGTGCCACTTTGATTGGAGTTAGATGTGGATTGGCACTAATGGATAGGGGCGCCATGCTTTTTAATTGCTTGGATTTTTAGGTGGGCACCACAACCGGATTTATAGGACTCAATTTAGAGAACTACATGAGACTAGTTTGATGATAGTTTGTGAATTGAACTTTGAATTGTTCGATATGAACTATTCGGAGTTTGAAGGCCCCATGAGCGAACAAGGTAACTATGCTGAACGAACAAGGTAACTATGCTCATGATCCATGGAATTTCTTCTAAATTCTAGAGCCCACACCCATTTGCACCACTCCCTACATGAGTACATGTACTCTTCCCTTTGGGTTTTCATGGGGTCCTGGGTGACATGCATGTAGAGTGGAATCACCAACCTATATATCTTTTCAAATCTAATCTTCCTTTCATCCCCATCAGATACTTACTCCTTATCCTAGTGATTCTCCTACAATATGCGAAGGCAAGAAAACTTTTGATATTCCCTTCCACACTTTTGACCTGATCCGTCATCCGCCCCTCTCTAGACTCCCAAACAACATTTTGCTCCCCATACTTCTTTTTCTCAATAACGCATCCCTCTCTTCGCCAAATTGTCACACCACCATTTAGATAGGATGGCTTCATTTCTTGCCTTGATGTTTCAAATTACCTAGCTCACCAATTTCAACTGGTAAAACAACTGCTTTCTAATTTACTAGGTCTGTTCGAATCCATTCAATATCCCTTGGCAGCTTTACACAAATCTTGAAGGGTAAACAATCAGCAGGTTAGCAAGTGTGGACTTGATTATGGTGATCAGACCACCAAAGGAGAGGTATAAGTAACTTCTTCCACTTCTAAATCTCTCCACAACAGGGTCCCATATAGATGAAGACTTTGGATCAGCATTAGGGGCAGGCTTAGGTAAATCAAAAGAAAAACTTACCAACTTGCACCCTATTGTTATTGTTAACGACAGAAGATCCAACTCATTCAAGTTTACTCTAGCCATAGCACTTGTCACATATTTTTTTGCTCTCGCTTGTGACATTCACATGAAGGCTTGAGACTAACTCAAATTATTTCATCAGATCAAGCATAGCTCGCACTTGGCTAGGAACCACATCGTAGAAGACTCATCTGCAAAGTGGAGGTGGGAGGTTAACAAGTCTAAATTGTCTGCTTTGTATCTATCGATGATCTCAAAATCTCTAGCTCTCCAAAACAGCCTATTCTAACCTTCAGCAGGAATATAGAACACAAGCAGCAACAACAGATCCCCTTGCCTTGGATACTGGAGCCGTTGATCCTATTTTCGACATCCAATTCACTAAAATATGAAATGGGACAAGGATAAAATAAATATATAAATATCAAAAGGCACATTTTCAGTGCAACATGCACAGGGTTTTAGGCGTACAACATGGTACTGAAGCCCTAGGGTCATGTTCACCTTTTCTTCCTCCTTCCCCCCATACTCTTTCTTCTTTTTTATTTTCCTTTCCTTGTTCCTACATCGTGCTAGGTGACCGTTGGCTGGCATCAGCAGCCACATGGCCCGGCATAAATCACCCTCATAGTTGTTATTGTCAAATAGTGACTATACACAATCTTTTGAGGATCAGGAGGCACTGATCTGTGTTATTAATACTTGTTATACTAAGTGGATGCATGTGGCCGCCTGCTGGTGATTTCTTACTGCATTGTTTGGGAAGACTATCAAGTACAAGTGTTCTACATTCAACTGGAAAATTTCTATTATTGTTGGTTGCTTATTAGTGGGCACAGGTCTTCCTTTCTTGTGGTGGTGCATGGTAAGGATTTACTTTACTCTTCACTGTAAATAAATAAAGTTGTTCATTGTGATAAACAATGGCCAGTTCATTTCTTCAGTTGTTAAACATAATGATCATGATGGAAGGACCATCCACAATGAAAACACTGATTTAGTAAATACATTACAAAACTCATGACTGAAAATTTCAGTCAATGGTCAACAGCAGTGGAAACAATTCTTGGGGGTGGATGTAAATTAAGGTACATTAATGGAGAGATTATGGAGCCTCCTGAAGACGATCCCACATATGCTAAATGAGAATTAAATCAAATGCAGGTGATGTCTTGGAAGTTTAATTCCAGACACTCTTCTTGAATTTTATACAAATAAAATAATTCGGCTAGAAACTATGAGTTCAAACAGGGTATAGTGGTTCATTGTCAGGGTGACAAGCATGTGGCAGAGTATAATACCAAGTTGCAAAGCTTCTGACGAGAGCTAACATATTAGATGATTTCGTTTTTCACTTTGCGAGGGATGTAGTGTGTTTGTCAAAATAGTTCCATGGACTGCCATAATAAAAAAGAAGATCGCTGTACTATGTAGGATAAAGATGTACCAAATTAGGAGATAGTTAGGACTTAGGAGGATAAATGCAGCCAAAATGGGTGGGGTAGGCTTATGTGGAAAATCATTTCTTTTTCCACTCTTTGGTTTATTTGGAAGGAGAGGAACAACAACAGCAGAATTTTTAGTAGAAAAGAATCTGACTTGCAAAGTCTTCTTTTAACAATGGCATTGAGGATTGCTAAATGGGCAAGTGTTAGAAAAGAAGGTTCAGAATCTCAAGATAGAGAATGTTCTACATAATTGGGAGGCTTGCTTGAAGATGGGAGCTATGATGCACGGATACTTCAAAATGGGCAACGTATGTTGTCATCTATTGGAGCTCTCTACCATTAGGAGTCCTAAACTTCAATGTGGATCAAGCGGCACAAGGTAAACTGGGTTTGGCTGTATTGGAGGAGTGCTAAGAAATAAAAAAGGCTAAGTATTGTATATGTTCTCCAAACATGTTGGGATCAAACACTTTAATGAGGCAAAGGTTTTGGCTATATTGGAAGCTCTTTGTATTTATGGTAATTCATTTCATAACATACTCATAATAGAGTTCTTAGTGATGCCTTTCAGCTTGACAAACGCACCAACGGTCTTCATAGCATTGATGAATCACATCTTTGCTCCACACCTAGATCATTTCATCGTGGTCTTCATCGATGATGTCCTGGTCTATTCTAAGCTCAAGGAGGAGCATGAGTAGCATCTACGGACGTCGTTGCAGATTTTGAGAGATTACCAGCTCTATGCTAAATTGAGCAAGTGTGATTTTTGGTTGGAGCAGATGCCATTTCTAGGTCATATTATCTCTAAGGAGGGATTAGTAGTGGACCCAACCAACATTGAAGCTGTAGTGAAGTGGGAGCAAGGATAAAAATAGCGGTAGCGGTGGGCATAGCGGCTAGTGGCCAAAACGCTATGTAGTGGGCGATACGTAGCGGTTATGGTGATAATAGCAGCGTAGTAGTGTGAATTTTTAAGTGTCGATTTTTTTTTAAAATCTTGTGTAGCAACCATTCTTGTGTTTTTTTACTGATTTGGAACCATATATGGGTAAAGACAACCATATGAAAGGTCATTGAGGAGAAAAAATAGGAAAAACGGTGTTATAAATTAAACCTGCTTGGCTCTATTAGGTTTTAGACCGTAGCGTCGCTATTTTCAAAATAGCATAGCGGCCCTCCACCACTATGGCCGCTACTGCGTAGCTATTTTGAACCATGAGTGGGAGAGTCCTAAGACGGTTTTAGAGGTTCGTAGTTTCCTTGGTTTTGCAGGTTACTATAGGAGGTTCGTTTAGGGATTTTCATCCATTGCCTCTCCATTGACTAAGCTGACAAGGAAAGATGTACCATTTATTTGGTCTAATGAGTGTGAAGCAAGTTTTCAGGAGTTGAAGATGAGATTGACCATGTCTCTGAATTTGACATTGCCTATGGGTGGTGGAGGATTCGTGATTTTTACTGATGCTTCAGTAGTCAGATTGGGTTGCGTGTTGATGCAACATGATAAGGTTATAGCCTATGGTTCCAGACAGCTGAAGGATCACGAGAAGAGATACGCTACACATGATCTTGAGCTTGCAGCGGTGGTCTTAGCTCACGAGAAGATATATGGGGCCTCCTTATCCTCAGCTGGAGCTAACTATAAGGGTGTCTGCTCAATGGTCTGGGGCCCACCTAGGGACCCACATGGGAATGAGGATGGGGGGATTTAAAGGACACATAGGGGCCCTCCCTTCTACAAAAAATCAGCCCCATCCCAGATCATCATCACCTCCATCTGGGCTACAAAAGTTTACAGTGTAAAGTCCATTGACTCCATTCGGATGGGTGCCACTCGATCCAACGGTCCAGTTTAATCGGATGGGGGCAAATTTTGGAGGACATGTGAAATTCAGGGAGCCCCTGTGTGTGGTCCATTTGGATAGACCAAACAATGGGCCCCACCCTAGGTAGCGGACAACCCTCTCCCATCAGCTCGAGCTGAGGAGAGGGTTGGCCTATATATATATATGGATGAGATTATCAGGTTGCATGGTAAACCACTTTCTATCATTTCAAATCGAGATTCAAGGTTCGCTGGAAAATTCTGGGAGAAGCTTCAGTAAGTTATGGGGACTACATTGCATTTCAGCACAACCTGTCATCCTCAGACCAATGGACAGACAAAGAGAACAAATCAGACACTGGAGGGTATGTTGCGAGCTTGCATATTGGGTTTTGGAAAGGATTGGGATAAGCATATTTCACTTTACGAGTTCGATATAATAATTGCTATCACTCCAGCATGGGCATGGCACTGTATGAGGCACTCTTCGGACGCAAGTGCGGGACTCCAATCTGTTGGGAGGAAGTTGGTGTTAGGAGTTTTCATGGACCATCCATTGTTAGTGACACCAGTGATAAGGTGAAGCCGATTCACGAAAGATTGAAGGTTTCCAAAAGCTGCCAGAAAAGTTATGTAGATCTTCATTAAGGAGACCTTGAGTTTCAAAAGGGAGACTTTGTGTTTTTAAAGGTCTCACCAACTAGAGGAACCTTGAGATTCGGGCAGAAGGGGAACCTAACACGCAGATATATCAGTCCCTTCGAGATTCGCAATCAAGTGGGAGACGTGGCATACGGGCTTATATTGCCAAGAGAGCTTACAAGAATTCATAATGTCTTCCATGTTTTGATGTTGAAGTACATTTCTTGTTCTGGAGTACCAGCCTCTAGAGATTCAAGAGGATACAACCTACGTAGAGAAACCAATGAAGATCGTTGATACCAAATAACAAGTGCTAAGAACCAAGACCATTCACCTAAGCGAAAGTGCAGTGGGAGCACCACAACGAACGTGAAGCCATGTGGGAGTTGCGGGGTCAAGTGGAGTACCCACATCTTTTACTTGAGGTATGTTTAGTTTAGTCCTTTGGATGACCAAGGTTCTTTAAGAGGGACGGAATGTAAAGACCCCGAACTCTAAGCGTGTATTACCTAAATTTAATGTATTGTTAGTCAGTTAAGTTCATTTAAAAGCCAAACATGATCGATTTAATGTTAGAAACGTGTGTACGAAGTTTCGTCGAGATCCGGCTTCGTTTGGGTATAGTAAGGGGTAGTTTGCAATTTCAGGAAAGTTTGGAAGGCTTTTCATAATTTTAGTTTTTTGAGATTTTGGTACCGTAGGATAGATGTTTTAATTCCATAAACTTTATCTTTCCACATTACCTTGATCCGGACCCTTGAATATCACCAAACTTTGACCCGAAGATCATTTCATTCAAAATAGGTTTATATGGAAATTTTCAAAAATTGCCACCTTTATGAACCGACCTTTATTGTGACCCTTGTCTTCACTTCTCCTTACATTCACTGTAACTCTTTCTTTGTTTCATTCTTTTTTCTTTTTTTTTTCTCTCTTTCTTTCGTTTTCTTTGCATACCCTTTGTTACAAGTGAACCAAAGAGCATCCAGTCTCATCATTCGTCATCACCATCATGTTCATGAGGGCTCAAGCTTCTCTCTCATATCTTTTTCTTCAAATTTCCCTAAGTATATTTCTCTAGGTAAGCTTCTCTTGTGATTAAGGTTCGGTTTTTTGGAGGTTTTCCTTAAAAAGGTGTTAGATGGGTTCATTAGCATTTTATCTTCTAGATTGTGTAATTGATTTGGAGTGATTTCGTTTTTTCTTAGGTTTGGGAGTTTTGAGCTTCTACCCTAAGCAAGGCAAGTGGATATTCAATTTATGGATTTGATATGCATTTCTCTAGGTAAGCTTCTCTTGTGATTAAGGTTCGGTTTTTTGGAGGTTTTCCTTAAAAAGGTGTTAGATGGGTTCATTAGCATTTTATCTTCTAGATTGTGTAATTGATTTGGAGTGATTTTGTTTTTTTCTTAGGTTTGGGAGTTTTGAGCTTCTACCCTAAGCAAGGCAAGTGGATATTCAATTTATGGATTTGATGTGCATTGTTAATTGATTTTTTGCTTTGAAATATGGAAATGGTTTTCTATGAATTCAATTGTTTTAATGACCTTTATATGGAATTGGATTTGATTATAATGATGGACTGGATAGAATGAGGAGGATGTCTAGAACATATGGAGAGGGCTTTGGTCCTCGCTACTTTGAATTGAGGTGTGCAGGAGAAGGGACTTTGATCCCTGAAAATTGAAGCTCAAACAGATCTCTGTTCGTAGAATTCCGGAACTTGACGGTTAACTGCTAGCTTCGGTGGTTACAAAGACAACACCTGGTATTTTCGTAGCGTAAACCCACGGTGAGCTTATGGTGACCTCATGGTTAGCCATGAGCTAACCGTAGTGTAATTTCATGGCTAACCGTAAGGTTAGCCAAAATGACCTGTTTCTTTTGGAAACTTGGTTATTTTCCGTAGGGTTATGTGACTTATATGGGACCCCTTTGACCTTAGATTGGAGGACCTTCATATTTTTAAATGGAACTATCATTCTACTATTGATTTTGAACTATCATATTGATTTCATTGATTTTAAGTGTTGGCACTTGGTGGCCTTGATTTATGGCTTCGAGAGGACCATTGTTGTGGTTTGAAAGTGAAATTGATGGGGATTATGGAATATTGAGCAATAGTCTTCCTCTTCGTTTTTACGAACCCATTTGCACAGGATAAACCAAGTGCTTCACTTCTTTATATGATTTGAATGTTTTTATCGGGCACCAATAGGCATTTTACTTTTTATTGTCTATCGAATGTGAACAATTGCGCAGATTATATTGAATGTGAATGTGAAACAGATGTACACCATCTATTGTTTTGAACGGGGACTGATTATCCCTTGATAAAAATGTGAATGTGTACTTTGACTGGACTAATCATCCGTTGACTATTGAATATTGAACATTGTATTGAACAGGGTTAAATTCCCTTAATTGAATATCTTGACTTTTCGTGTCTTGGTGATAACTTGTGTGGATAGCCTCTATAAATAAAGAGTCTGTGGCAGGACTCTAACTTTATGATCCTTTTCATCGTATCTCATTTGATTATATTGTTTTAAGTGCTTTCCATTGTATATCTATTTCTATTTATGCAGATCTACTTGCCAGCTATTTGTAGTTGATGGTACTATGCTTGGTAAACAGGTACTGAGCCTACCTATTTCCTGGAGGAGGAGGAGGAGGAGGAGACACTTCAAGCGGATCAGACTGATGACCACGAGTGGTGTGCCGAATCGTGACCAGTGCACGAGAGCCTTTACCTCTGAATTTATAGTTTTCTTTTGAGATAGTTTTGTATAAACTTTTGTAATTAACACTTTTGTAGTATTACACTTTAAACTTTAATCCATGTTTGGCCTTGTTTACTCTGATATAAGTTCTTTACTTCTGTTACTGAAGAAGTTTCTGTGGCGTACATCAGTTAACCGATCAAATGTATTCAACTCACTGCAGACTTCGATCCCAGGGACCATGATTAAGGGTCAAATGACTGTCTAGTCATTCAAAATTTTTAATTTGGCCCCTAATCTCACGTTTAACCTAGCTATTAATAATTGGGACATGACAGGGGCAGGGAAGAAATTGGTGTGTCTCGGCCGAGATATCGGTAATCCGATATTTTCAATATATCGGCAAAGAACAACCGATAAAATGGCGATATTTTCCATGGCCAGATCCAATACCGAGAAACATTTAGGTATCGGTTCGGTACCGGCCGATACTGGTATGTATCGGCCGATATGAACCGGTATCCGCCGATATTTTGAACCATGATTGACAAATTTAGTGGTATCAACAATGGAGGAGTTCACTCTTTGTTAGGAGAAACTATGTATTTCAGCTAAAAAAGTTTTCTGCTTCTAACAATACTTTTACTTACTGTCGATCACATGAAATTGTGTGTAATAGCTACAGTGGCACAGTTGTAAAATCTTTATGATGGTTAGAGGGTAGACAATCCATTTTCTTTCTTTGTCTTTCCCAGTGTGTATGTACGTAGAGTGCAGTTTCAAAGATAAGAGGAAACAGGGGGCATTTATGTGCTTTAAAAATTAAAATTAGAGGTGGGCAGCTATACAATCAAATAAGTGGGCCCCCAAATCAAGGACTTAAAAAAAAACCAACCCTCTAATATTGTCAATCTGGTAGCAACACAACTCAAAAGGGAGGAATAAGGAAAGATTCAGCATTGGTTTCTGTCTAACATTGCAACATCATGTAGCAATGATGTTGCAATGTTAGGTGGAAGACAGAAACCAAGTAACATTTGTCTTCCCACCCAAAGATCCAGACAGACCCCAAAATGTGGCATAGAAGCAATACATACCGACTCTATCAGTTGATTAACACTTAAAACATCAGGTGTGTTGGTAGAGATTGATGTTTTGCGATCTGATAGACTTCCACTACCCTCGGGGAAAGTTTCATCATCCATCAATGAAGCTGGAGGAATGATCTGTAAAAAATAAGGTTCTCCTTTAGAATGGCATCCTCTACTGCATCACCACCAGAAGCATCTGGAATGCTGAAAGATGAGAATAAACATAAAAAAGCACGTAAAGGATATAACCTCATCAAAAGATGGGTACTCAATGGCAAGTGGTGAACATGGTCGTGGTGTCTCCATGAATAATGGAACTCCCAGTGGAAATGCATCATCAGGTGAAAATTCTTGTAGCAACTGTTCCTTTATTCCTAACAAGTCATCCTGCAATAGAATATTATTGTTTGAGATAATTTTTCTGAGCATA
Organism: Cinnamomum chago; assembly: GCA_038049695.1. NCBI lineage: Eukaryota > Viridiplantae > Streptophyta > Magnoliopsida > Laurales > Lauraceae > Cinnamomum > Cinnamomum chago. Next base: position 17,350,166 of record CP142462.1, on the reverse strand, counting down.
CACCCCACTATAAGAAACGCTCCAGGTCTATCATATCAATGTGAGTTGCAGTATACACATTCTGGATTAATTATCACTATAAGAACTCAATTTGGACCACAATGCATAATTCACACTAATGAAAATAAATTACCCATATGATGAATGAAGAGCAGCAAAATGAATAAGCAGGATTATGATAAAGAGAATCTCAAGGATCAAAATGGACCATCCATCCCACCTCTATCCGCCCATAATTCACAAGTATCACTTTCAACAGATTTTCCAAACCATTCCATCTGTGACTTGGAGATAAAGAGGATAATGCAATTGAAATGTATTCTGGACAGTGCTCAGAAATAGATGGCTAGACCACTAAAAGAAATAGACCATTTTCCAGACTGAAATTTCTAACTCAAAAGCTCACTGCTGTAAGAGAACTTTGGGAATTACATGAGCAAGAGCACAATGTATGGCCTACCCACGCATGATATGACTTGGATATATTATGTAAAAGAAAACTCTTCATAATGAAAAAGTACCGTAAGAATTTGATGTGACAAAAGATATATATTAAGGTTATTAATCAAAATAATTTTTGGAAAGGTTCTATTATTCCTACTATAGGATGTTACCTGAGATAATTCTCTGTATTTTTGCATAAAGTGTGATATGACAGTCTCTTTTAGTTGAGAATCATCTATATCTATTGCTGAGAGGGACTCCAAGGCAGAAGCTTCATCCTCCTGTGATCCATATGCTTTCTCACTATCAGATGATATGCAAATAGCCCGCAGTCTGCTTCCTTCAATCAGATGAAGATAAGGATCAACCTGTCACATGAAATATGCAATCTCAATTCCAAAGCTGCTACCGTAAGGGAAAACCTACAAATGTTGCTACAAGAAATAACATGCTCTGAATGAAATAGGAGAAAAAAAAAACCTTAAAATTTCATGTTACTAGAAGGGACAAATTCTGGACTCCTGTCCAGTGCAGTAACGTATGGTTTGCTATTGCTACACCATCCATTCCAGCATATCTTATTAGGAGATTGAAAGCATTGATCTATAGGGCTAATGGTTAATGGATAACTCCTTAAAATCATGAAGCTTGGCAGATTAGAACCCATCAAGCAATTCTCCGGGATGGATGCTTTTTTTTTTTTGGTGGTGGTGTGGTGGGGGGGTTGGGTTTGGCTAGGTTAGAAAAGGGACAGATTAAATTTAAAAGATTTGGTACGGAGGATACTGAGTAACCAACCGTTTTATCTCTTAACGTTGCTTTGACAAAAGGAATTAGTAGAGGGAGATTCCCTGCTTTTGCTGCCAATATAAGCATAAATGATGCCATGGTAAAGAGAGATCTTCGACGAGATGGCTGCACAGAACCTTCAGATAATTCACAAGAACACTAAATCAGAAGAATAATTCACTGAAAAGAAAATGGTAGAAGTTCATACCATTGTTCCTTCTATGTCAGTAACAGAAAGAGCATTGGTAGTATCTTTAATTTATTTTATTTTGGCAGAAGTAACCTAGGCTCAGTACATTTCTTATTCAAGTTGAGCTCAAGTGGTCAAGTCCATAACAAGCTCAACTCGACCTTGAGAGTCACTGACTTGAGTATTGAGTCGGGCTGAGCCTAAGCAAAGTGAAGCGCTGCTCAACTCTGCTTTATTGACATCCAAAGTTCTTTTTTTGAGAACTCTTTATGGGGCGCACAGAGATATACAAGGGCTAAAAAGGTTTAAACAGGAGCTTAGAGTGTAAAAAATGGCCCCATCAACACCTTTTAAGTTTGACAAATTTTAACCTTTAGATACTAATATACTATTATTATTTTTTAACATAAATCTAAATGAATATCACTAAGAAAAAGACCAAAACTGGGCAGTCAACATAGGGCAGTCATTCTGAACGTTTGACTTAATCGTGCGTCCTGCAATCTCGAGACTAATCCATCTGGATATAAATATAGTTATTTGTATGCATTTGGTTAGGAACTTGGACACAACTGTTAAAGCTGCAATCCAGATTTGTGGGGCCCACCTTGATGCATGCCTATCGCAGCTAGGATTCCGTCTGGAAGGTCTCAACATGGATTAAAAGTGAGCCAAATATCAGTGCAGTCTAATGATTGTAACCATGCATTTATGGGCCCAAAGTTTAACGTTGTATATTCACATGAAACTGTTAAACTCGGGAACCATTAAATAGGTAGTCATAGTCATGATCATTGGATCCTGCTGGGTTTGTATGGATCCTTATCCATGTTGAGATCACGATCCATACCCTGCCTACAGTTGGAATGCATCAAGGTGAGCACCATATACCTGGTTTGCAGCTTTTAAAGCTGCAGGCAGTTTGATCCAGCTGGTTTTGTACAGATCCTGATCCATGTTGAGATGACTTCTGAACCCTGGCAATGGGCCACATAGAACTAGTTTGCAGTTTTTAAAGTTGCAGGCAATTCACAGCTGGACTCTCTCTCTCTCTCTCTCTCTCTCTCTCTCTCTCTCTCTCTCTCTCTCTCTCTCTCTCTCTCCCAAATCACCCTACGCCCTTTGTCTTAGCTGTCGATCCATACAACCACTAAGATTATCATGACCATTTGCCTCTATGCATATTTGATTAGATGCAAGTGAATATTTATGCACCCACAGGCCCTATAAAGATCTTCAAATCCATACACCCCATATAGTTGCACTCATTACAAAACACTTAAAAGCGGTCCATCTATGGTGAATCCAAACTGAACATATAACCCTAATCCCCAAAATAAATGGCACTCCTCTATTTAACAGAGCGAAAGTTATCCAATGTGTTCACTAAGGATCAAAATAACAGTTCTGATGGGCATAGCGGCCAATGGCCAAAATGCTACGTCGCGGGCGATATGTGGTGAATGCAATGATACGTAGCAGCATAGTGGTGTGAGTTTTTTAAGCAGTAAAAGAAAATTCGAATCTTGAGTAGCAACCAATCTTGTATTTTCTTAGTGATTTGGAACCATATAAGCTAGGAACACCTTTGGGAAAGGCTATTGATGAGAAGAAATTGGAAAAACAACGTTTTAAATTAAAATTGCTTAGCTCTAATAGGTTTTAGATTGCAGTGCCGCTATTTTCCAAATAGCGCAGCGGCCTCAACCGCTAAGGTCGATATGCCTATTTTAAACCATGGTATTCAAAAAAATAAAAAGAAAAACTTTATGTAAATTGAGTATTACCCAAATCCTAAACCGAGATAGACTGAGTTGTTCCCAATTCCCACAATTCTGATGACCCAACAGGCCCTCTGTTCATCTGAGTTGAAACAGTGGCAACTTGGCTGATACGGATATGACTCATCCAAATCCAAAATATGCATATTCGGGGGCAACTCAAGTAGTGTGTGGTTGAGTCCCAGTTGACTCAAACTCCACCGATTTCTATAACCATGCCTGTAAATAAAGGATTAGTGGACCATTTTTGTTCTCTATAACCATTCCCTCCACCAATGATGAGCATGCATCCAAGTGGGCCCATAAAGAAGATCCTTATTTAAAATAAATAACTAGTTCCTTCTAGAATATTACAAAATGTATTTATATAGTTACATAAATATATGCAGTTACACACATGTCACATACACATGGGTATATTATTGATACTCAACTTAGGTTTTGAAGCAAGGCAAGTATCCAAAACAACGTACTGTAAGCTATATATCCATCACAAAGAAATGTGCACAAAACATGTTTAATGGTTTCAAATGTTTTAAATCACATTCTAATAATTTTATCAAAAACCATTAAGATGAGGTTTACTGCGGCATTTGGAGCCATTGCATCATTGTAGTTTTTCTAAATATATCAAATCTATACAATGCTGACCATTACACAATCATAAAGCATTATATAAATCATCAGTTATCACCGGAAACAATGTTCCAAAACCAAGGTCATAGGTCTCAGCACCTTTCTTATCAGATGATAGGAAACCAAAGTTTTAACTGATTTAGCATACTTCTATATAATCATAATCACGAAACATACCAACTTGGTTCTAGAAGGACCATGCTGATTTTCTTTTTTTCTTTTTTTTTTGCGCGAGAGAGAGAGAGAGAGAGAGAGAGAGAGAGAGAGAGAGTTACCAGCTTGCTCCAGAGCAATGCTTCTAAGAGAAAATGCAAGCTGGAAACATCGAACTAAAGCAACATGACTAGAGGTCTGCATCAACAAAACAAATCACCAAACAACGAAAGAGATAACAATCAGCTAACATCATGGATTGAGAAAAGAAAATAATCTCATAATAGTAAAGGAAATACTGTCAAAACATATCCAAAGATATAAATCCATAACTAGCAATACATGATAGTGATCACTTAAAAGAGATTGCTCATGAAGTTCATGAGCATCTCAGTGGCCCAACAGGTTTTTTATTTTTGGGTGTGTGTGTGTGTGTAGGCTCAACATATTTCACATTTTAAGGATCTATGATGATCAAGAGATGGGTCTACCAAGACCAACAATCCAGAAACGTTGGATCTCCAATCTGGCAGTGAGCACAGTTCATATGAGTGTCAAATCAGGCTGGTGGCAATTCAGAGAGGCAGCATGTGAGGGTAGCCTGGATCGGGTGTGGCCTTGAAGTGGAACACTAAGGGTAGTTGGTTTGGGGTCATGTGAAACCACCACGACCCCCCCGAACCAACATGCATTTATGTCATATAAATGAATGTGTGTATGTACGTATTTATTGTGTGTATACGGGGCAATCATCCACTGTGTACTGTTTGCACCAAAGATCAAAATAGCTGTTGTTGCAGGCATAGTGGCCGGTGGCCAAAACGCTATGTAGCACTTGCGGAGATATGCTGCAGCGTTGCTGTATGAATTTTTAAAGTACTGAAAAAAAAATCAAATTTTATGTAGCGGCCAATCTTGTGTGTGTGTGTTTTAGTGATTTGGAACCATATAAGGGTAGAGGCAACTTTAGGAACGGCTTGTAAGGAGAAAAAATAGATGAAACAATGTTTTAAATGAAAACCAGTTGGCTCAGCTAGGTTTTATACCATAGCGGCGATATTTTCAATAGAAGATATTTTGTTCCATGGGTTGCACCAAATTTAGGTGCAAACCGGGCTATGGGGCCCACTTAAATGCACGGAAATAATGGGCAGTGGGGAGAATGGAAAGATCTCATTGACAGCTAGGCCTGTGCAAAAAAAAAAAAACCAAAGTTCAATTATTTAAAGGCATTGATATTTTGAGTTCCAACCTAACGGTGTGTTACAGTCCAATGAGTTTCAAAATGGGATGAGTGTCAATTCAAAAAGAGGGTTTTGTTCATAAATGGGCCAGGTTGAAAGAAAATTAAGCACCTAAGTTAGGCGCGACCCAGCCAAACCGGATTAATATAAAATGGTATGTTTAAGTACAAAATCAATGGCTTATTAACCAATGGTAATTTACGAATAACATATTATCAGTGATTCAGCATGTGTCAAACAAACCAGCTAAAACTTGACCTAAAACAGCAGTAACTATGGGCCCTTCTGATCTTTGTAAACCAAGTACAGAGTAAATTGGTTTATGCGTAAATGAAGGCTCACCACTCATGCATTTAAATAACCTAAGTTACACGTAAGTCATAGTTGTTTTGTTCTTCGCCATGACCAATTAGAGACCTTAGTGCAGAGCAACCAAGTTCCATGGATGAATGCAAGCAAGAGAAGAAGCAAAGTTGGGATGTGAAATTAATAGTCTACATAATTTCTTAAAATAAGATGAGGAAGTAGAAGATTCATGCAACAATAAAACAAAGCCAGCATTTGGATAATCCTTCACCCTCAAGCAACCAACAATGGTGGAACTCTGCCATATCAAAGCATCCAATAATTTAATATTAGCATGTTTGGAATGTGCATCTCAACTCTTAATAATAAAGAAAACAATGGAAGAGGTCAACTCAAGTATATTCAGGATATATACAGGGGCTGACCCATCTAAGACTACCCATTTTGCTGTTTTGTAACAAGCTCGATATAAGATATCAGATGCACTGGACTCCCCAAGTCTCAGCAGCTTAGCCCCCCATGCATAATCAACATGCCAAATAAAAGATGCAGCCTCCAAGGCAGCATATGTTTAGGATTTACCCCAAAAAATCATCTTTATAAGGTTCTAAAGCTCATCGACCAGAAAGGTTTAGAATTTTATCCCTAAGATATTAGTACAATATGGTCACAACAATGCACAATAACCATGTGTTTGTAAAAATGACACTATTTATATTATAGTCTAAATATATTCCCCAAATATGAAATAATTAAAAAGGAAAATAGAAATGAAAGGTCACAAAATATTACTATATATGCACAAATCATTAGAAGAAGTGAAACTTGTCCAAAGATTTGACTTAGGATAAATCAGAATGGAGAAAAGGAATTCATGTAGCCGACCCCAACATAATCGGGATTTGGGTCAAGGTAACTATGATGATGATGATGATGATGCACAAATCCATTCAAAAAACATCATTAACAGGGAAAAAAAAAAAAGAAAGGCAGGAAACTTTACCTTGGTGCGAGAAAACATCAAAGCAAGGCTATAAGTGTGGGCCATTGCCTCAAAATTTGATGGAGTGTTTTCAAGAGATGTGGCCTGAGACCATATTGATGAAAGTAGAAATCCCACTTGGTGGCTACTTAACCTGAGTGAAGTTACCTCCTGCAAAACGCATAGAGAGCCAAGAACATAAAAGACAGAGATGAACAAAAAATTAGGATACAAGAAAGTAATAAATTATGTAGTCTAATAGAAACCACATTTTTTCTTTTATATATGATAATACAGGTATCTCTCACATTTTAGTTATCTTAAGTTCTTAACCATACATCAACTAGGCCCCATCAAGAAATGGACCCTTCCCTGATATATAATTGTATTTCTAGCAATCTAGATTGCTATATAGAGCCTTGATTGCCAAAATACTGCGTTGATATGGCAAAGACACCATGGATATGGCAACACAGATTTTACACATAAAATTACGACATATGATATGACACAGATACCTTGCCTATTTTGAAGTATCTATGTATTAATAGACAAAGGGCCCATAATATTAACAATCTATATCGCCTAAATAATGACTCAAGCGTCAATGGTCAGCATTCAGGCCTGAGCAAATGGTACATTTAAAGGTTGTATATTTCTTACGTTTGGTTGGTAGTCAGAAGAACCAAAACAAAAGCAGTTCCATTCATCAAAGAAGGATAAGAATTTGTATCACCTAAAGGATGACTCTAGTGTCAATAGTCAGAATTCTTACTTCGGTTTTAGATTGAGAATTATTTCTTCCATCAGACAACGAACACAGAGGAGAATGCTTGATGCTATGACATTGACCACGCGAAGTGTCAAAGTTCACATTTTTTCTTACTTCATTAGAACCATTGCACACCAAATCCTTTCGCATCCCTTCATCAGCCAAATCTGTTTTCTCTTGGGTCTCTTCAGATGCATTCTGCAGAGAAATGCTTCGGTTTCCTATCTTCTCAAAAATGGGCAATGAAGAAGAAAATCCAGAGAGAGAGACTGAAAGTGTTTTGCATGGATCAATTCCAATTGATGACACTGGGAATAATGGAATTGACCAAGGACAATCCAATGATGGCACAAGCACTGCAGAAAATATGCGATGTGCACCAACCCTGGTTTCATGGTCTGGGTGCGCCATTGCTAAGAGCAGTCGGTGAAATAAAGCATCTGGGAATGCCTGTAATACATCAATAAATATGACATAAAACTTAGTCCAATGACTCATAGGTCTTGCAGATCCAGACAGAGGCTCAGATTGATAACCTTCTGCAGGTTGCTTTGTTGCACCTCAAATTTCAAAAATAAATATTTTGGCAAAATGGATCGTTACCTGCTCTGACTGTGTCTTTGGGTGGCACTTAGGCGGAATACTTACTTTTAAAAACAAAATAAACTTTCACTCGAAAGTCCAACCCAAATCAAGTGAAGGAACAAAGGATGACAATGATTTTCTTTGTACAGGCAAAATGCAGTATTTCCCACCTAATAAGGATTCTGATTGCCATGCACTATAAATAAGAAAGAGATAGAGAACCATCCATTATGCCAAAACAGTGTTTTTTTGCATTTCTTATATCTGGACACACTCTGACTTCTTTCCAACTGTCTAAATAAAGGTCAAGATATCACAAACTTGCCTTCTTGTGATATGACAAATTAGGGACAGAAGATACTATTTGTGCAGTGCGATAAACAGCAGAAACAGTTGTTCTTGCAACGACAGGGGTAGCTGGGATGTTTTCCAGCACAACAGCCATCATATCAAGAATGGGCCCAACATCTCCTACCTGTCAATTGAAGTTATCATAATTATGTAGTAAATATTAGCAGTCAAGTATTCCCAGAAGAATTTGCAAAAAGAAACATAACCTGAAGATTGAATTTTGTTAGATCTACCTACTCTTCCTAAAATTGAACTCAAACAAAAGCAACCATTTTATTTCTGAGCTTCCAAACAACCATGGTACCCATTTAACAAATGCAGGAAACAAATATCATCATCATCATCATCAAAGCCTTGTCCAACTATGTTGGGGTCGGCTACACGATTTTTGTTTCTCCATTCCGATCTATCTTAAGCCAAATCCTCATATAAGTTACATTTTTTCATATCTATTTTTACTACCTCCATCCACATCCTCTTTGGCCTACCCCTTCCCCTTGGTGTGCCATCAACTTTCATAGCCAGGCTTTTCCTTATCGGTGTCATTGCCAGCCTATGGTGGGTGCAAACCATCTCAAATGAGTTTATCTAATTTTATCTCCTATTGTTGCTACGCCTAAATGCTCTCGAAAGCGTGCATTTCTAATTTTATCCTTCTTAGTTTTACCACACATCCACCTCAACATTCTCATCTCTGTTACATCCATTTTGTGCATATGTTGTTTCTTGATTGGCCAACATTCCCCTCCATAGGTCATAGCTGATCTAATCGTAGTCCTGTAAAAAATTTCCTTTAATTTTATTGGCATTCGTCGGTCAAAACGTACTTCATAAGAAAGTCTCCACTTCAACCATCCCACTTTTATCCTATGCTCGACATCTTCGTCAGTCTCCTCATCCTTATTAATTATAGAGCCAAGGTAGACTTTGCGGTATCTCACGGTCTTCAATTCTCACAGTAGTTTTAGCTCTTTCTATATGCCCACTAAAGTTACAATCCATATATCTCGTCTTTCTACAGCTTATTTTAAAGCCTGTGGATTCTAAAGCCTCCCGCGATCTCTCGAGTTTTGCATTCACACCATCTCTAGATTCATCTACCAACACAATATCATCTGCAACTAATATGCACCAAGGTACCTCTTCTTGAAAAAGAGCAGTTAACTCATCCATAATCGGTGCAAAAAGATAAGGGCTTAGGGCTTATCCCTGATGCAAACCTATAGTCACTGGAAACACCTCTGTCTCTCCACAAGTAATTCTTACACTCGTTACTGCTCCTTCATACATGTCTTTAATAATTTCAATATAACCTCTTGGAACATTCTTTTTATTTAAAACCTACCAAATTAAATCTCTAGGTACCCTATTGTAGGCCTTTTTTCTAAATCGATGAAGAAGATATGCAAATCTTTCCTCTTTGCTAAATATTTTTCCATTAATTGCCTAAGTGAGAAGATAGCTTCCATCGTTGACCACCTTGGCAGAAAACAAAACTAGCACAATAACCCGTGCTAAGCACAGGCTAGTTTGTCGATTAAATTTGTAGGACCATATATAAAAATTAATTAAAAAGAAATTCAGATCATGTAAATCATCTTCAAACATTTACTAACAATAATTTAGTATAGATAAGCATAAAATTTTAAATAAAGAACAAAAGAAGAGAAGATTATGACGGTACCTCTTTTCTTAATCCAAGAGAGAAGTAAGGTGAAAAGGAAATGAGAATATGCAGAGAAAGGGTACAAGAGATGGGATGGAAAAGAAGAGAAAAATGGAACGAAGAAATAGAGTGGTTTACGTTGGAAGTGGAAGGAGAACATGGGTAAGTTATGTAGTAGTTATAACTAACAATCAAAATTAGAAGTTATGATCAAAATTAAATTGAAAACCCACGGCTTTAATATAGTATAATTGATTTTCAGATATCTTGGTCTTCTGTCTAATCCGTTGCTCCATTACTCTCTCCCATAGCTTCATAGTATGACTCAGAAGTTTAATGCTACGATAGTTGGTACAATTTTGTACATCTCCCTTGTTCTTATATATAGGTACTATAACACTTCTTTTCCATTCATCCAGCATTTTCTTCGTCATGAAGATCTTATTGAACAGTCTAGTTAACCAAATCTCCTCAACTTCTCCAAAGCATTTCCAAGCCTCAATTAGGATGACTTTCCTCACTTCCACCACCCTAATTCTACGAAAAAAGTATGATTTGCTAATGAAGTATCATCTTTGGTTCTCATGTCTCATATATAGTCTTCATTTAAAAGTATGCAAAAATATTCCCTCCACTTTTCTTTGATATCGTTGTCCTTCAGTAGAACCTTTTGATAATTGCTCTTAATACATTTGACATGATCTAAGTCCCTACTTTCCTTTCTCTTATTTTTGCAAGCTTAAAAATATCCTTCTCTCCTTTTCTTGTTCCCAACCTATTATATAAGTCATCATATGCTTTGCACTTTATATCACTTACTACTTTCTTAGCCTCTTTCTTTACCTTCTTGTACATCTCATAGTTCTCCATATTCTTAGTACCCTGCCAAACTTTGTAACAACATCTCTTCTCCTGAATAGCTTCCCGAACCTCTACACTCCACCACTAGGTTTCTTTATTATCGTGTCTCTTCCCTTTTGACTCTCCAAGTACCTCTTTAGTAACCTTCCTAATACAGTAAGCCTGTTGATTCCACATTGTTGTAGCTTCTCCTTCAAAATTCCATTCTCCCTCATCAATCACTTTATCTTTAAATACCATCGCTCTTTCTCCTTTCAAATCCATCCACCTTGTTTTAGGGCATATTTTGTTTACTAACCCTCTCTTTCTACTTCTAATGTAAATATTTAAAACTACTAGCCTATGTTGTGTGGTCAAATTCTCCTGGAATAACCTTACAATCTTTACAATCAAATCGGGTCATGTTTTTTAACTAGAAAAAAGTCTATCTGGCTCTTGCTAGTTCCCCTTTTATAAGTAATTAAATGCTCCTCTCCCTTTTTAAAGAAAGTGTTTGCTATTACAACGTCAAATGCTACTCCTAACTCATTCTTTTCTCCAAATCCGTGTCCTCCATGCACTCTCATATCCTCTATTATCCTTTCCTACATGCCCATTTAAGTCCCCTCCTAGGTAAATCTTTTCACCAGTTGGAATTTCTCGTAGTAAACCACCCATCTCCTCCCAAAATTGGCTCTTGACACTTTCATCTAATCCTGCTTGGGGAGCATATGCACTAATGATATGAATTATGTCTTTCTCTAACACTAGTTTAATTGCTATAATTCTATCACCCAATCTCTTTACCCCTACAATTTTCTCTTTCAGATATGTGTGATAAATAGATGCAGACCATTTGAACTAACAGCCTTTTTAATAGTATGGGCATTAAACTGGACTTCTAACAATCATTGTCACAGTTATGATCGACATTTTGAGAATATTGTGATATATCAATATTATTGTGATACTCTCAAGATATCACAAGAAATAAGAAAAATCTGGCAACTAAAACTCAAAAACTAAAATGGCTTGCATGCCTCGGTAATGAACTGTAAGTAAAGGCATTTAGCATTCACCACCACACATCCTTACTGCATTAGAATTCTCTTGTTTTTACGCACAAGCTGTTGATGCTAGAATTTTTTATTATTAATCCTTACAGCATTAATATTTACTAAAAACATTACAAAATAACAAATAAAAATCTGTGTAATATGAAATGACACTTGATAACTAATTATACTTGATTTAAGGAATTGGTGTGAATGCATGACAACAAAATGCTAATCTTTTCAGAAAGAAAAATTATTTAATTAAAACACTTCCAATGTGTCAACATGGTACAATTAAAATGCTTGTTTTTTTTACCAATGTAGACATGATATCATCAAAATGCTTATTATTTCAACAAAAAATTGGTTTTTTTCCAGTATTTGTGATAGAAGATATTTTAGATTGGAGATTATGGCTTTTAACTATGCTTGAAATGCTTATTCTTTGTGATAGTTGGAAATTATGGCTTTTAACTATGCTTGAAATGCGTATTCTTTGTAATAGTCACTACAATCTTGTATTTTTTTTTTTTTTAATTTCTGTGACATTTCCTGATAATATCCATAGAAAAAAAAATGAAAGATCCCAATATTTTCCAAGACAATAAAACCCGAGAGCAGGATTTTTGACAATGCTAACTATATGCAGAAGTGGGTGAGAAAAGGTGAAAGGGAGAGCAAAATTTAAAACTCTTCTATATGCTCTGCTACACTTTCTTCAAAACAGGGAGAGTAACCATGTTGATGACTTGTATTCCAAAACTCCAAGACTTCCATGATGACACCTTCAGATAACACATCTATATAATACACATGTGATGCAGACCCAATCAAGTGAAAGGGCTGCAAGTCCAAACAAAGGGGTCTAATATGTTTGAGGGCAGAATACAGTCCAATACCTTTACAAGATCACACCAAAAAGAAAAACAAGGAAAGAAATGAAACAAGCAAACAACCTCATACACCTGTGTAAAGATGAAGAATGTACCCAAAGTCCAATACCTACACAGAATTAGGAGCCAAGGGGGCTGAACTTAATTAATAGAAAATTCATCCAGCAATGGTACATGGGACATCCAACATGGATTACATGTATATAGATTTTAGAATCAAAGAAAACCCCCACACTGTCCAGTAGGAGTTTCCTTCCTATCAATATTATAGTTCCTAATTATAAGTGTCCTGGACCTGGTTACAATGAAATAAGAAATAAAAGCGAATGAATAGAACTGATGTGGAGCCAACTAAGGCTGGGCAGCAGTCCATAATGGGCTGCTGGGCCAGTTGTTGGGTCCGAAATGGGCCTGCTGTGAGGTCTCTTATGGCCTGGCAGGGTCCTGGACTGGGTTGGATTGAGTTCAGGTCAGGTCTTGACCTCTAACTTGCTGAAGAATTGCAGATAACCTCCCTGATTTACAGCTTTATCAAAAGTCATCAACAGTTAAATTCGTGAGGATCAAAACAAACAGTCATCGACAATTAAATTAGTGACTAGTAAGTACCTTGGGGCTTTGGGCCCAAACAATTCTAAAACTTCCTAGATATATCTCCACGTCTCACGCGTGATCATAGCTTCTAAGAACTACATACCTGGGCCGCCTGCAGGATCTTCTTGATCTTCATCAATGAATGTGGGTTGATGTCCACAAGACCCAACCTGAACCCAACCCATTTACGTCCCTATTTTAATGTTGTATTCCACCGAGAGAATATATCGGCATTGAATTTAATTACCCGTAACCAAATCCTGTTATGGAAATCATTACAACCCAGCTATTATGCAAAAGAAACTAACTTCCTATACTAATTAATATAGAATGCCAAGGTCCATGGATAGACTTTTGAGCTAACTGAATCAAGCTTTCTAGACTATATAACAATCTTATGCTCAAGTCATACCTGATTAAGCGTCTTAATTGATAACGAACGCATCAATGAATTGCCAAAAATCAAGACGGCAACAGCATACTAAAACATTAGTGAAACCATAAAAGGGCACATTCGTGTAACGCTGGAATTCAATGTTCTGCGGACTTCGGTTTCCATAGTTCCAACTCCACCAATGAGAAATGGTTTTCCATGGAATTGAGAAAACACTGCACCAAACCGCAAAAAGGTAGCAGTCTTATCCAAGGAAAAGCAAATCATTTTCCATAGAATCGATGTTACACAAAATGTGCCCTAAGAGAAAACGAACCAAGTTGTTCTTATCAGTTCCAGGAAGCATGTGAAGAGACAGCATCAACAAACCTTTTGTGATAATTGTAAAATGCATTGTTCAAGAGCAGCATGGAGAATGGCGTTCAACTCGCTCTTGTTATCTCCCAGCTTGAATGATTCAATGGAATACTGCATGCATTTGCGCAAATGTCTCATCAGGTCACTGATCGCAGCAATTATAGCCACCGAAGCCAGTTGCTTTGATTGCTGAGCGAGATGTGTAGTAACATTGACAATGCTGATTTGCATATGTGGCTGCTTGATGACGTTTTTGTGATCTAAGTGCTTGACCAATATAGAAAATAAAAGAAGGTCGTTCTCTCCTGCAGGTTTAGCCATATTAGAAAAGTGCTAGCCCAACGGCTTCTTAGATAAGCCCGTTGCACACGATGTTGAGAAGAACAGCAACAGCAGTAGAGCATAGAGTATAAGCTTGGAGCTAGAATGTCAATGGATTTGGTAATCTTACCCAATCTAGCTTATTAATTAAACTCAAATTCAAGCCAGACCCACAGTCCATTAATCAATCTGACTTCGAACTTAGTAGTCCATTCAGAACTATGGCAGGAGCTATAGCTTCAATATAGATGTAGTCTCTCTTCAGCCCAGGCCCATACTAACTTTTTAGAGCAGAACAAGGTACCGAGAAGCAATCCCTCGGTAGGAGAGACAGACACTACACAGGCCAGAGTCCACACCAATACAATGCTAGCTCCTAATTATGATTTCACAGCAGATAAGAACCTACGAAGTTTCCATAGAAGGAAGGTCAGAGAGTCATAATTCACCTGATTTTTCTATCAATGATTGCATATCAGATAAAACCGCACAAGCAAGCCCGTTTTCGGGCAACCAATGATTCCCAGCATCAAAATTGCGAAATAGAGGTTCCAAAACACGTCGTACAGTAGTAGCCTCCTTCACTAGTGCAGCCATATTTTGCAAGCAAACTCTAGACCAGTATCTTGGGCTTTTGGATGTGTCCCTGTTGAGAGTAGCAAATGAAGCAAACGATTGAACCATGTAAAAAAGAGAGATTGAGAATTTAAGTCACAAGAATTTAAAATGTCCCACGTAGTGATATCCGATTCAGATTTGCTATGCACCATGTCCCTTAATAAAGGGGCCTTCTTTTGGATCCCTGGGAATGATTCAGCCTTCTCCTCTACTTTCAGAGCTTCTTGTGCCCAGTGGTCTTGGGGCTGAGAGCATTGGGCATCTTCCTTGGTATTTTCTGAGTTCATTTGCAAAACCTCATAGTTTTCTAAGGTCACTGCCACAATCTGTTTCAAATTAAAAATATACATGTACATAAGCCACACTTTTGTTGCATTATTATTAGATAGATGATTCATTAAACCGTCAACCAAAAACCGAACCCATCTGATGGACAAGGCCAGTAGAATGAATTACACGTGCACAAAGGATAACAAAACATGCACCATGGATTGAAATAAAAGTTCATGTTACTGAAATATGGAGAGGCATGCAAAAGAAATAAAGGCTTACTTCATTAAAGTCCATTGAGATATGTGAGTATTCACCCATGAACCATACCTATGCCAAAAAAAGAGGGAGAACGAAAAAAATGTATTTAGTGAGTGAAGCGGATGCCTTTAAAACATGAAGAAACACAGTACTGATAGAAGCAAGAAAGAGTAATTAAGAGATGGTGTCATCACATGACATAACCGAGTTTTAAAGGTAAAAATAAAATCAAACTTACAAGCTATGAACTAGGTTCAATCAAATGTGTAATTGTGTGGGCAAGTTCAGCAGAACATATGATAACAGAAAATCAACCAATAGTATGAAGTATAGAGGCTGTGTTTGGCTGTCTTTTTTAGTAGTTAAGAATAAAAGTTCATCAACAAGATATAGTGAAAGGTGATTCCATGTTGGTGTATGAATAGAAAAGACTCTTTCCAGATCCTTGGAGTAAAATTGGTACTGATATCAGTTAGACGCCTTTAAATTAATTTTCAAATAGTAAGAACAGCATGAGACATGAATAAACATGTGTACACACTAATGCATATCCGGCAGAAGAAACAGGCACTTGAGGCAAATAAACAAATCATACCATGCACGCAAGAGCTTGCAACCCTGCAGAACGCAAACGGAGCCCTCTTTCATCTTCTACTACTTCTTTAGCAAGTTGACATAGTTTTGGTAAGAGGCCTTCCAAATTGAACATATATGTGCTATCCATCTACTTCAATAACAATAAACAATGAATCATTGTTCAGGAGAAATTGATCCCTAAAAGTACAAGAGTTTAGACACTTGATGTTATTGAAAGTAACAATATACGTGTGCCCTTTTCAATTTCCTCTTGGAAAGTATACCTTTGTCATATTATTGAAACTATATATACCTTTTTCATATTATTGAAACTATATCTTTATCATGAGGGTATACCTGGCTATTGATAAAGTCAACAAGGGCATGGCTACCCAGAATGCGAATTTCATCCTGTCGGGTTTGGTCTAGAAGAGTCCTTATGATGGACAATAAGCTACTAGCAAAAAGCGGCCTGAAAACAAAAAGTGAGCCCCAAAATCCTTTATTCTAAGCAAACATAGTACAATAAGTTAATAATCCAATGAAACAAATGGTTATGCAAAGCAACAGTAGTACATAGAGCACATAATCCAGAGAAATTAGGCTTTAGTTTCATGTAATTCAAGAAGAAAACCTAGTTACTGTATACGGCTTTTACATTTTATAATTGTGACCTGCATGTGAATATTTTGACTTTTGAGAAAAATATTTAGTCAATATATTTGACAACAAGTCATCTTTCATTCAACAATTCATACGAATACCTGTATCTACTCAATTCATTTAGTCTTCCACATTGGATCCACTTTTGTGCTAATGAGCTTCTTTTATCAGCAATTGGGTACTATTGGTTAATGCTAGAGTTTATATAGTTATCAGACTAAGAAGGGAAATCATTAAACAGTGAGAGAAACAAAGGCCTCTCTAATTCTACATCATTTAATATAATAATTACCCAAATATGTAAGTATAAGGGAGAAGAAAAGAATGCTTAACTGTGTACTTTGTTTAATCAGTATAAAAGAGTAGTAGCTATGTCTTTAGTGCATCCGTACATTTAACTTTACAGGTAAAGCAGTGTACAGACTAAATAAAGAAATTTAGAATACAATCCATAATAGGATATTTGTGAATCTAAACATGCTAGTTACTCGGTAAAATGTATTCAGAATGATTGCATACTCTATGGATTTTTTCCACAAAAAACATATACTGCATAGTTCGAAAACTTGACTTGCTCAGTTACTCAGATAGGCATTGAGTCAAGTAATTCAGGTGAGTCAATGAGTTGACTAGGTTAAAAAGGTGGGATTCAAGTTGAGTCAACTAGCCAAGTCAGGACAAATTGAAACATGTCCTGTTTTTGGATACTGGTATGATGCCAGCTCCCAAACAAAGTCTCAATCTTTATAAGTCGAACATAAGAATTTAATATTCTCCTCATCTATACAGCATTCTCCAATGGAAGATAGTAGCTCAAGTATACCCCATATTTCTGATGTGTTCATCTAGTAGCTCGAGTATATCCCCAAAAAAAAAAAACCCTTAATAGAGTGCTGCATATATGTTTCTAGCTTAAACTCTCTTTCCTTTGCAATGTCCCAATCTGGTCTCTCATGTGTTCATCCCCACACATAAATTCACATTGAGAGAGAGAGAGAGAGAGAGAGAGACCATTCTTTCATGTTCCACACTTGATAGTTATAGCTACAGCCTGCTTGGAGTTTTTTTGTGGAACTCTATTAGCGGACACTAGATTGATGGAACAAGGCTCACATGATGATAATGATGCAGCAGCATTCTCCCATAACCCATATCCTACCAAGTTGGCAACAAGCTAACACATCTCTGCTAAAAGTAAATGCTTATATTTTTTTATCTTTAACCACAATTTTGATATTATATGACAAAGTTCAGCACTTCAGATTCATGAGTGACTCTGTCGAGTTTTTTAGACTTTTTGGAAAGAAAACAAGAAAGAAATTATTTTTTCAAATTTTATGTAGTTTTAAATTAATAGCCAGTTTCTGAATTATTAGCAGATAAGTAAGGAATCTCTTATAATTTGAAAATATATATTCAATAACTCACTAAACCTTCATGGGAAATCATTTTCTGAAAAAAAGAAATCTCACAAGTAATTCCAATGTTCTTCTAAAAATAATAAAATATTTTGCATATATATTATCCAAATGCATTCCTTCTGGTGACAGTAACCCATGTAGATGTGTAGCATGACATCAGAGAAAAATATGCATTAACAGAATCAGGGTACAGGCATGAACGGCCCTTTCACCACAAAACATCAACCTGAAACAAACTCAAGTTGAAGACCAAAACAATTCAAACTTACATCTGCTCCTTACATGAAGATAACAGTTTCCTATAAATGCACACCACAATTTTTGCTTGACCAAAGCGTTCATTGCGCAGCTCCTTGTAACATCTCTGCTCTAGGTACTCCGTAATCTGCAGAGGAAAGAAAGGTGGGGGAGGGGGGAGGGAGATAGAGTACTGAGAGGCCAGTCTATGGATATCCAGTACCAGTTTTAGTCTTCACTCTTCAGATCATGATAAGAAAGGCAATTAACCAATTGGATACTAGTCTTCTCAGAATCAGTTTCACAAATCACCATCAACTGTGCAGCCTAAAGCATCATTGGAATAATATTTTAAAGAAAACCAATATGAAATAGGTCAAAATTTAAAAATTCTCCGTAAAAGACTTGGTGATGCATGCAATAATCATTATCTATTTGTTACCATACCTGTTCTTTTTTTTCTTTTTTTCACGTACTTCATAGATACAGGGAGATGTCAGTTTCAACTAATTATGAAACTTGAGGCATTCGCACTTGGTCAAAATCATGGTCCCCTCATGATAGACAGGACCCACCTCTAAAATCGAAAATGTTCAAAATCATGGTCCCTTCATGTAATGCCAGTCGGTGAAATCTCAATCTCAATTGAGTGGACCCAGAATCAGATTAATCACGTGAGTAAAATTTTTTTTTTAAAAAAAGATCTGAAATCATGTGTATTACATGTGATCATTTTATTTTATATCCTTTTTGTTGTTAGAAGACAAAAACATTGAAAGGTAATTCAAGGATTGCATGAAAATATTTTGCAAGGCAAAAGGAAATATGATATGAGCTATGATTCATATCCAGAATCCTACAATTCATATCGAATCTTAAGGAAAAAGATTTGTATTCTCTGATGCCTGGCTGGATACTTCAAAACACGTAGAGTATCATGTCGTATCGTATCCGATACTCCACTTTTTATGAGTAAAATCCATTTCTCTGACATATCCATGGCGTGTAACTGTCATAACCATATCGTATCTGGGCATCATAGCTTATATCTATATAATGAAGCTCAATTACAAGTGAATCTTAGGATTCAAGAATGATCATTTGGATTTTACTTTTTTTTATTTATTTAAAGGAAATAGACAAAGTTGTCACTTGATTACTTTCCAGAGAAACATTGATATCTTAAAATATTTAGCTATTCACACCTACGATTTTTATTTTAAGGAAATAGAAAAAGGTTGCCTTTGGTGATGGTTCACATGTGCGCTATGATAGGAGTGCGCGCGCAAAGAAATTTTTCCATCATTTATGATATATTAATATATATATATGGGGCCAGCTCTCCTAACTGAAGCTTAACTTATCCTTAAGCTGAAACAGTGCTGGTCCCACAAATCAAAGTCGATTATCGTTGTTTTTTTTCATGATAATCGTCTCCAAAATCAAGATAAATCCAATTAAAATTGGATTTTCCAGTTCCATCATGTAAAAAACAGATATAATCAACTTTGAATTGTGGGACCAGCACTATTCCAGCTTAGGATAAGCTTAGGAGAGCCCCACTCTCTCTCTCTCTCTCTATATATATATATATATATGATGTTCTTCATATGATTGTATCAAAGTCTTCTTTGTCCTTGTACTAATGCTACTATGGATGGAAATGGATGGATTATGAATAATTAATCTTTTCTCTTTCTAATTTTTTTTTCATTCATTATGAGAAAGAAAATCTTAGGATTCGTGATGCGATTCAAATCAACCCATGGTACGATTCATGATACGATTTAGAATTTCAGAACAAGGATGACAAGAATACTTTCGCATGACTTCTACTACACTTTCGGCTATACTAGCAATGCAATTCAGATCGATCCAATCCTATTTTCAACAATGCACAAAACTCATTGAGGTGAATCATCACTTTGCTTAAAAGGCCAATTGTGCTATATATTTCTCGCGATGCTCCCTAGATCCATAAACAACTACTCATTTTTCCAAGCCAAAGACTTCTGACATCCTAGATGACTAATTCTCCCTTGCTAACATTTGATAATGTTTAAGACAGGGTGACGTTTGTTTGGGGACAACTGCTAAGATATTTTTTTTTTTTACTTATTTTTTGGCCCCATGGACAGAGGTAGTTTTACCTATTTGATTTATTTATTTACGTATTTATTTATTTATTAACAGTTACTTGTTTACTTATTTTGACATATGGGAAAGATATTTTGTGATTTTGATTAGATAAGATAAAGCTTCATTAGTGTGGAAACTATAGGGAACCTTAGTCAACCCAACAAAATGAATACCAGTCTTTAGCTCCATTTATCAAATAATACCTCCAATCAAGTTAGTTGAACATGGAACATGGAATTGGCCCACATGGGCACCATCAATATGAGGTACATTTAAGAAACTAATGAACATGCAACAATATTTTTTTTTTTCCTTTCGAATGATAATAATGAATCAAACATAAGGTTCTAATTATGAAAGTGAAACTGCACAAGCTCAACCAAATAAAGATAAACAATACCTTTGGAATACGCAGAGGGTTTTTTGAAGCATATTCACAAAGTTTGGAAATCTTCCGATCATTTGGTTCACCCTCCTACCAACATAAAGGGCAAAAGTAAGCCAACATAAAACCCATTGTGTGGCAACATTGGTGACTGCTCAAACTAAATGCACAATAAGATCAAAAAAGATATTTCCACATTATCCTATTCCAGAATCTTCACAATATTTGACAACACGATCAAGAAAGTTAAGTTAGATTCCAAAAGCCACATTGCCAATCAAGGACCTTCCTACACATTCTTGGTTCATCCCAAAAACTGATTTTTCACCATCTGAAAGAACGAAAATCTTTATAAATAAAAAAAAGTATCACCATGTACGCAAAAATCCTATGATAGATTTATAGCGAAATAAAAGCAACTTTACAGAATTCCACTTTGAAGACAACACAAGAAAAAAAAAAACTGGAACTTAATAGAGAAATTAAAATGTAACTGGATTTATATAATTTCCACTGTATAAGGTCTACAGACTACAGAACCATGAACTCTAGCAATGATGAGAAAGTTCCATATACAATATGCAACTGATAATTAGAGTGTAAGATCTTACTAACCCAAAAAGTAAAATTAAAAATTAAAATAAAATGAAAGAAGAAAAGGAATTAAAAAAAAAAAAAAAAAACACACATATGGTTGAGATCCAATGCTCAATCATTCTCCCATGGGCAAAAGGAAACATGACACATGAACTATCAATAAAAACAGAAAGTGCAGGCAATAAAATTACCTGAGACCGAGGGAAGATTTCTGCAAGGAGCTTCTTGTACCGTTTCACGGGCTGTCTCGACCTTGCACGCAGTGAGGGGCAGAAGCAACAGAGGTTGCTGCAGGCGGGCAATACCCGCCTCGATATAACCCCCATTTTCACAGAAATCACACTCCTTTTTCCCCTCAAAAACCAGTCAAATTCCTCACAGACGTTAGAAAACAAGAAGAATTCAAACCACCCAACAATCAGAAATGAATTCCATAGTCTCCCAGAATTGGTTTCTCTTGCTTTCCGAAGATTTTGAGAGAGAAAAAAGCAATCAAATTCACGTTGTTTAAGACGTAAATGGAACGATTACTCTAAATTAGGCCAATATTCTTAGAAACCAACAGAGACCCAACAATCCAATCAATGAAAAGACTCCATCTTTATCGAATCCGATCCTTTTGTTTCATGATCTGTACCAGACTGCACCAAAGTGAGATAGAAAAAAATCTGAAAAAAAAACAGCAAAATTGTATCCTCCGATTGAAAAATAAATAAATGATGATGATAAAAATTATGAAAACTGCCTATTTGGGTCTATGGGTTTTGGAGATAGGATCTTTTTGATGGATTTACGATCCTAATATTCCAAAGACTTTGAAGAATTGAGAGGGAAGAGTTACCTCGGTTTATAAAAGCATGAAATGGACAAGAAGCTCTTCAAGCGTTTCTTATTTCTTCATGAATGCATTAATGGAAATATTAAAAACAAATATCCCTTACATTATTAAAATTAAAAAAAAATGTAAGTGGTTCGCGGAGTATCTCCAAATGTAGCTCACAACAGCATCATCTCACATGTGGCCCACTAAACTGATCACAATCAGCAAAAGTGGGAACCACTTGATGATTGAGCAATGCAGCCTCAAATTAGATTCATATAGCTTAGAAATTCAGAAATACACATTTATGGCACCTTTGTGTTCTTTATAATTTTGTGTGGAACTTTAAAAAAAAGTAAATTTAGATTAAATTTTAGGATATTAAAAATACGAAGGTTGTTACATCTGAAATTTATCTCATAACAGTTGATTTTTATATAATTTCTATAGAACTGGTTTTTTTTCTTTAAAGAGTAAGTTATATCTTCAGTTTTTCTCAAATAAGTTAATGTATAGAAAAGGAAGTTTGAAAAACAACATGGTTATGAGAACCTCCCCAAGGGGCATATCCCAGAGAACTAAAAAAAATATAAAAATCTAATATTGCCAAACTAAGAAATGAATATCTCTGAAACAATGCACTAAAAAAGCTTTACAAAATATGTAAAATTAAATTTCTAAAAAAAAACTTAAAAGAATTAGGGCGTCCAGACGCCAGTCCTGTAGTGTCTGGATGCCCACAACTAGTAGCTTCAGCAATGAAATTTTCTCCCTGGCATCTAAACGCCCACTGCCAGAATGCCTTTCATTAGTGCAAGGCTTCAAGAAAGCAAACTAAAAGACAAATCCCCCTTGGTGTTCATATAATAATAGTGTTTACGATATTGCACAGCCAGGGTTGTCATTCGTATGGTGTTTACGAATTCGGGTTGCGGGTTAACAAATTCGTATCAGAATCACCTCAACCCTTACATGACCCATTAAATAAATGGGTTCAAAAATCAAACACGAACACGACTTATTTGTTTAATAGGTTACACGACACGACCCGTTCCGTTAACCCGTTAAATAATTTTATCCATTTTGCAATTAACACGCACTCTTTTACTAATGAAAGGAGAGTGAAGGAGTTAGAAAATGATCTTTTATATGTAGGTTTTAGAGTTTCACTTCAACATTTTCAAACTTACCAAAGTACCCCTCTTGCATTTTATAATTTATGTCATTTATCATTTGGTGGGTTGTATCGGGCTGTTAATGAGTTACCAGTTTTTTTCGTTAACAACTCACCGTTTTAACGGGTTAACGGTTCCGACCCATTAACGGCACAAACTCATTAAGAGGCCATCCGAATCCGTTAATATAGTGTGAGTTCATGTTAATGGGTCATGCAGCATTTTGACAGAACTACACACGGCACTAGAATATCATACATAATGATGTGTGCCGCATAGCGGTAAAATACCCCAGGCCTAAGGGCAACTCTAAGGGCAACATCCCTTTTCAATATTCTATAAGAAATTATATTTTCAACTCACGTCAATATATTTCTACTAAAAAAGGTATATAAAATGAGATGAGTTGCAAGGTTTGTATCCTAGCTTCTGAGTCTACGACTTATGCAATGGAGATGGTCTCCTGGACTACGGTTCTAGGTAGCCTGCTTACTAATAAAAATACTACAATGTTCAGTAAGTTAAAAGAGGAATTCAAAATCGATGGCCTTTTTAATCTTCCAAGTTTTGCTGCAAAACCATCAAGTGATCACCATCGTCAATCACTCGGTGTGAGCTAATCCACCAGTAGCTCAGTTGGTGAGGCACCTTCCTTTTAGGGAAACAATAATAGAGAGATCAATCCCCAATTATTAGAAGTGCACATGGGCGGTTTGGTTCGGTTTGAGAAAATAGAAAACTGATGAACTAATTTGAACCGCCCATGTACTCAAATCGAACAGAACCGATTGTTTTTATTTTATTTTATTTTTTTCACAAAAAATAACAGTTCAATTGGTAAGAGACATTGGACTTTAAATAACGGAGTAAGGGTTTGAGTCTTCTTCAAATAAATTTTCATATTTCTTTATATATTTTATAAAAATATATATATTTATATAATTGACTCGATTTGAACGGTTTAACCGCACATTCAAACCGAACCGAACCGAACAGAACAGTTTAAAGGAAACCTGAACTGTAACTGAACCGATCTGCGGTTCGGATCGGTTTAGCGGTTTTTTTCTGCACCCCTACTAATTATAGTACTGACGGTGAGAGACTTGTGCAATCTTATAGGGGAGCGTAGGGTACTTGTTTATGAAAATCTTTATAAAATGAGGATTTTCATTCGCTAAAATCCTTGAAATTTTACAACTGTCAAATATGGAATTTTCAAATCCTCAAAAAATAAAAAATAAAAAGTTGTGAGGAACATCTAGGAATTTGGTTGCCTAACATGATACTAGGCATTTGGAATTCTACATTCAGTTATTAGAATTCTAAATACCAATTTACTGAAAAGTCGCTTTTTAACCTTTGGAATTTTTTGATGGATCGTACTTAAGCATTTAAAATTTCATATCCACCACTATAAATTGCAAACAAGCCCTTACACAATTTTACTTTTTTGCACCAGTTTTTCCCATTTGAGTTTTTGTACATCGGCATTGATGATGAATTACAGCTTAAGAGCTCTTCATTATAATCTTGGTAGCTTTACATTATAAAAGAAGTGCCACTTTCAAAGACCATTGGAAAGTACAGTGATCTGGGTCAGTGGTAATGATAAAAGGGGATTCTTTTCTTAAGAAGTGGTAAGGGGGATTTACCTTTCCTCCTTTATTCCCCTTTCTACTTGTGCCCACTTTCTTAATTTGATGGTGATGGGCATTTAAAAGTCCAGTTGATTCTGTCCTTTATATGGGAAGATGTCACATTAATAAGGCATCCCACTAATAATAACAGTGGCCTGCATGATAGGGAAAAGGGGATTCACCTAGGAACTAATCAAGGGGTTTTGTACATTAACCATGAAAGAAGGAAAAACAGGAATAGATTGTTACATGTTGACAGCTGCATTTGTTGACAAATGACAAGCTTAAAAAACACACCACCCATCTGCTTTATATGTATTCTTTTCTGAATAATCAACCACCTTTGCTCATTTGAAAACTTCAACCAACTGCCTTGACCAAATTGAAGGCCAATTTTCAACTAATTGCTGAAAGTTATTCTTCAACTCCACATGGTCTGATCGATTTAAATTTAAATTCCCTCAGGTTTAATGGCCTTTTGGTGCTAACACCCTGAGTGTATTCTAAGAGAGATTCCATCTTGGTAGGACCAAATACATAAATTGTCCCACACCAAATAAATTGGTGCATCACTACGAAACAAGATGTTTGAATGATAATCCCAAGGGGTTGGCCGAGTGGTCAGGACCACGGTTCATTCATCTTCGAGGTCTTTGTATTGAACTCCGGTTTCTCCTTCTTAAGGAATCAAAAGTTGAGACCACTAGTGCTACCACCCTGGGGCCACGAGAGTGTTTACCCAGCTTCCCTCTGGGCCCAGAGGGATTAGTTGAACCCATAAGATTGGAAACCCTCCAAAAGCCAAAAAAAAAAAAAAGAGATACGGTTGAATGACATTTTCAAATAAACTAAGGTGATCATTTACAAAAGTTGGTGAGACAGGTAGTTTTGTAAATGTTAAAAAATCATCAGTGGTTATATCTGGATTCCTAATTAAAAAAATCTACTGACATCTTGTGCTTTGTGGGAGTTTAGTTTTTATCACTTGATGTCATCCTCTAGTTTATATATACACCCAACAATGACATACAACTATGTGTAGAAAGGCCAACCCCCACCACAAAGATTCTTCTAGGGGGGGTGTGTATGTTTTTTTTTCCCCTCCTTCAAATGATCTTCTGTTTTTATGCATTTTTATATACTTGGATTTTGTGTGGGAAGTCCTCTTAGAATCCTATGATGGCAATCAAGAAAAAAAAAAACACTCACAAGGGCCCACCTTGGGAATCCAACAGCTCAAAATAGATCTATATGCTCATTCTACTACCATACTAATTTCACTCAATCCTGAAGTTTCACCTTGGGAATTTCTGTCGGATTGATCACAAGTAAATCAAACCACATATTTTGTACATGATTAATATGATAACGGACACTATTAAGATCATACTGTAGAACAATGGCTCTGTGTTAGAGTAGTTGGATTTACTAAGATGGGACCTTCCAGCTTGAGTTTACTGGCTGGCTCAGATAATTCTCTAAAAGGGTTGCCCTCGGAGGATTCGGATTCATATTTTATATGTACATATGGGTGTGAAAATTGGTTTGTTGATGCTGTTTTATAAGGGTTGACACCATCTCATTCTTTCTTTTCTTTTGACCAAGTGAAGCATGTAATTGCTTGTAAGATAGTTTAAGCCTATGAATTTTGACATTCGTTGTGTGTTTTTTTCCTTCCTATTTTCTAATCATATATGTGAGCTTGAATGGTCATAATCCAACCTTTTCAACATCTGGAGTTATGCCTCCATTTGTATAGCTTATCTAATTATAAAACAAAGTGGTCATGTTGCTCAGGAAAAAAAAAATTCACATAACCACAACAACAATTTGTATAGCTAGCGCATGATTATGTGCGGACCTAGGATTTTCGCTTAAGGAGTGCTGAACCAAGGTTTTCAAAGCAGGCCAGAAATTTTCATATGCATTTTGAAAGTGGGTCTAGATCCAACCGGGCGACTGCCCCCAAAAGCTTGCATGTAGGCCCGCCGGTGCATAAAAGTTAGAATAAGATAAAACTTTGGAAGATCTCATCCTACAGCTTTCAATGAGTGCAAGAACAAAGTACCATCTCCTCTAAAATGGAAGGAAGCATCTAAAAGATCGAGTCTCTTGGTGCACATGGCAGAGCCCAAGTAGAAATTATTGTTGCACCTAACACACTCCATTGTCTAATAAATCATCCAATCCAGTACTCTAAAAATCTAATGCCCTCTTTTCTAAGATTATATACTGCACTACACACACCATGTGGTCTAATTCAATGTAATATATACATGGCTTGCTTAGCATGTGCTTTGGGACCTTGCCTCTGAAAATGTCATGGGAAGACTCACTATCTTAAATTTGGGGAGGTTGAGTTCTCAACCACCCTGACTTTATTGTACAATGAAGATGGAGCTTGTTGTTGTACCAATAAAGGCCACTGGTTTCTGTGTTGCATGGATTTGAATCTCCTGTATTGCAAATTAACAACCATCCTTGATGTGTCTGTGTGACTCTTACCCCCTTCAATATCAATAAAAAAAGATGGAGTCCAACTTCAACCCACTGTATGGGGCCCACTTCATCCACCCCCTTGTTGCGATCGTGTGTGTGAAGGGTGCGATCAACAAACAATCAAATTACAAGCCACACAAGATGCACATAGATTTACGTGGTTTGGTGATTTCACACAAACCCCCACGGACAAAGTTGGTCAAAGTTGGACTTCTTCTTCTCCGCTAATCTGAGTTTTTTCCCATCTTTAGGGTTACAATAAAAAAAGATCATATGTAGCTTGGACAAAGACCAAACTACCCCTCAACCCTAATACAATTGGATTGGGCCTACAAAACGGCCCAAACCCATATATCCAACACCACTTTCATGGTGAATGATTGGATAGAAATGTGAAATGAGCAAATGATGATTACATATGGGATTAGACTTCAAATGCTTCCATGATTGGTCATGTAAGTACTAATTGAATTAGAAGGATGACAAAAAAAGTAGTCATGGGCCTAGTAGTGGCAACCAGGTCGGGTCGCATTGACTAGGCATATCTATGGGTTAACATCCAACCCGTTACAAAAACGGGTCAAGTAAGTTCAACTCATGTCCATCGTGGGTGTACCTGACCCAACCCTCAAAACACAGATTTAAGGCCGATCTCCCATTTAAATTGCTAGTCAAAGAAAAGCCCTTACACAAGCTTAATTGATTCCATATAAAATGAATTATTCTAAGTATCAAAATATTAAATCACAAGGGGTGGCTCAGTTGGCTTAGGACCAGCTTTGCACCCGAAGATTGTAGGTTCGAAACTGCACTACCACATTGAGGCTAGAGGGGAGTTTAGCCGACATCCCTTTGGACCCGGATGAATTAGTCCAATCCAAAAAGTTGGGAACTCTCAAATAGCAAAATAAATAAATAAATAAACTACCAAATTGTTCAAATGGATTTATGTATGTAGGTCAGCCCTAAACCAATCTATTTAAATGGGTAAGGTGGATTATACAGATTGACTTTAACCTAACCTATTTTATTGCAGGCCAGGTTCTTCTAACATATGATTTGTGCTTATGGGGGGGTTAGGTTAAGTACCTACTACGAGTGAACCCTAGTCATACCAAATTGTAATTTTTTAAGTCATACCAAACTAATTTAGACTAACTGAGCCTAACATAGTTGAGACAAAGGCTTTGATATTGATAATAATAATGATGGTGACAATTACAATGACAACAACACTTTTTTGGTACTCAGCTTGGACCTCTGGTGAGGTAGAACAGCCCTCAGGTGACGGGAGGTGACCAACTAGGTTCAAACCCTGAACAGCATGTAAGAAGTGACCCCTCTTGCCACTGGGGTATGAAGTCTTACCAAGCCCTTATTATCCAACCATCTTTTTATCCTCAATTGTAGTTGTACCAAGCCCCTATTATCCAACCATCCACTGTACAATAGGTAGCTACCATGAGGCCCACAAGGATGGTGGGCCGACTGTTTTAATTAGTCCAGTTGATTGGACATATCATTTTGCAAATATTTAATGGCTCAGCCCTAGAAAGTTGTTGAGACACCCAGCTCATGGAATTTAATATGCCTTCCTCTTATTCTCTGTTTAGGGCAGGTAATCTTTTTTCCACAAAGTGAGCAGTGGATTAGGGTTTTTTTGTTTTTTCCTGGTAAATAGTGCATTGGTTAAGTCACCTCCTATTAGGGGGATAGCCTAATATTGTTATGTCTTCTGCTAATTATCTCTTCTTTTTTTTTTCTTTCTATCGGAGGGTTTCCAACCCTTTCGGCTGGACAAATCCCTCCGAGCACAGAGGGAAGTCGGATAAATTTTCCTGTAACCTCAGTGTGGTACTGCAGTTTCGAACCTACAACCTCTGGGTGCAACCTAGGCCAACTGAAGCTGCTAATTATTTTGGCAAAATCAATTATGTAAAATTTATAAATAATAATAAATAAATGATGTTGATGACCGCCGCGGCGGCGATGGGAATAAGCATGGACACTTACCTTTATGTGTGCAGGTAAATCATTCAAAAAGGATTATGTATTTAAATTTGAGTGATTTATATGGATCTTATGTTGACAGGTATGTCGATGAGCTAAGCTAGCTAGCTCAACTTGAGTTGGGTGCACTAATAAGCAGGGGGTGCTCGTGGATCGGGCGGACCGCTTTGACCCGGGCTTGGGACTTATGTTCTAATATATGTGCCAGGCTTTTTTATTTGGCCCATTTAATAGATGGGTCGGGCTTGGGCTTAGTGGTAGAGAGCCCAAGACAGGCCTGATCATAAAATAAACATATTGTTAAGGGAGTGGTAAAGAAGGGAATCAAACACGACCTCTGGGTACATGATACAACGTGATATGAATAGACCAGTCGAACTACAAGCTAGGAGATAGTAAGAAATGCTTATTTTATTCTACTCTGGCTGGGTTGGGCTTTATCATCTCCAAGCAGGCTAGGCTAGTTGTTGAACATACTAGTTTGATGTAATTTTCTTAACTGGTTAGAAGAAGTTTTAGGAAGGTTTTTTGGGCAGTAGAAGGAGAGGCCAAACATAGATACTTACTTTCTTTACTTCGTAATTGAAATTGTGGAACTTATGGGCAGTGGTTGTTGAACTTCTATGGTTTTGGGCAGTTGGATTTATATTGTGAAACTTCATATATCATTATTTGAAATTGAATGGTATGTTAATGTATGGTTGTTAATTGAATGTGTGAATGGAATGTACCAATGTATTCAGAACAATGTTTAGTACAATAGAATGTATCATTCTCTGGTTTGTTTAATATGACCAATAGTCGATATCGACTATTTAGCTGAAGCCTAAAAAACACAGTCATAGTCGATATCGACTATTTAGCTGAAACATAAAAAACACAGTCGATATCGACTATTTA
Organism: Cinnamomum chago; assembly: GCA_038049695.1. Taxonomy (NCBI): domain Eukaryota; kingdom Viridiplantae; phylum Streptophyta; class Magnoliopsida; order Laurales; family Lauraceae; genus Cinnamomum; species Cinnamomum chago. The sequence continues at coordinate 17,319,605 of CP142462.1, read as the reverse complement.
GCTGAAACATAAAAAAAACACAGTCATAGTCGATATCAACTATTGTCATTGTCGATATCGACTTTTTAACTGAAACATAAAAAACACAGTCATAGTCGATATTGACTATTTAACTGAAACATAAAAAACACAGTCATAGTCGATATCGACTATATTATAATACTATAACTTACTAAGTGTAGCTCTAGATGGGGTTTGCTAATCATTTTCAATAATAAAAGTGGAAAAAAATAAAAAATCATTAACAGGACAATACAAACAACCATTATATTATCATAGATAAGTTCTCAACAACATATAACCCCAAAAAAGGGTGATCTTTACAAAAGGAAAAAGTATGTTTAACACTTGTGTCCTTCCAAAAAATGCTTCAACAAAATGTGCATGCCTATCACGACTACATCTTCTACCAATTACATTAACACCAAATATTAACACCAATAAAAATGGACATGATGACATTAACATGCGCATCCCCCATCCAAAAAATCTCTTCCATGTGGAGATTACATTGTCCAGACGGCTACATCTTCTATCACATTAACACCAAATACTAACACCAACCAAAGAGGAGTTCATATTAACTCTTTCATCCCGCTTCCAAAAAATGCTTCAGTAAACTGTACACTATTCAGAATGGTTGCATCTTCTATCACATTAACACCAAATATTAATACCAACAAAAAAGGAGTTCACATTGACTCTTGCATCCCCCTTCTAAAAAATGCTTCAGTAGACTGTACACTGTCTAGAACGGTTGCATCTTCTATCATATTAACATCAAATATTAACACCAACCAAAAAGGATTTCACATTGACTCTTGCATCCCCCTTCCAAAAAATGCTTCAATAGACTATACACTGTCCAGAACGGCCGCATCTTCTATCACATTAGCACCAAATATTAACACCAACAAAAAAATAGTTCACATTGACTCTTGCATCACCCTTCCAAAAAATGCTTCCACTGATTCAACCAATACCAATTTCATCCTTGGACGTCATAGTAGAGAGTTTTGGTGGGGAGGTTTCGACCCTTCACTCAGACATTTCAAAAGCTCAAGAGTTCGGACATTTAAAATACATTTCAAACTCCTCAAACACATTTCAAACATCTTAGATAGGGGGAAACCATTCACAACATTACAAGTTCATTGTGTCTTGACCTTACATTTCAAAATATATATACATGAAATATGTTTGAAAATTACAAAAATCAAGAAATGAAAACCCCACTCATGTTCTCTAATTCCTCTCCTCCAATATCTCCTAGTGAGCAAAATCAAGGAAGGACAAACCCCACAACAACAGCAGACTTCTTTCCCATGAGAAAAACAAGAGAAATGAGCGTGAAATTTCATTCTCCTTTCTCTTTGTCATTTCATCGAACACCTTCATGGAAACTATCCCAATACAGATTTGTGGCTCATTGCTTCTCTAAATTTCTTACAAGATTCCACTATATTTCTCTTCTAGGTCTTCTCTAAATTTCTTACTTCTCTCTGTCAAGGGCTTTATTTTAAAAAACCTTCCAGCTTGATATGGATATGGATATAGTTAAATGATCGGTTTAAGGACTCTGAACTTGCATTCCATTCCTTTTTTTACTTGATTCCTTACATCTCTTTGCAATGGGAAAAACGCATCTCCATGAGCCTATGAAATAAACAAGAGCCTTTCATTCTCCATAACTATATCCATGAAAAACACTGTCAGCTTAAAATATTAGTAGCCCAAACCAGCTACAGCCCAAAAGATGAAAACTCATCTCCCAAAATCCCAACTTTCTAAGTAATGTCTGTAAAAATCCTTATCTTTTACCCTTCTTCGATTCAAACCCAACAAAATCCCCTCTTTTCGACTTCCATTCACCCCCCAAAACCCCATGTCGCAATCCAATCCCATCTTCCTCAATGCCCCTTCCAATACAGCAGCTATTCTCTTGGAACCCAATCTCCGTTTTCAAAAGCTATCATCTTCTTCTTCGAATCTGAAAAATTCAAGATTTGACTTCTTTTAACTCATTTGTGAAAAGAATGTCCCCATTGAATTCCAACCAACACTGAATGGGGATGAGGGGGTGTAGACAACGACAATGGAAAATAGAAAGGGGAAAAGGGGGAAAAGAGGAAGAAGACGGATGACGAGTAAAAGGGTTTCGATTTTTAGTAGATATGCAGGGATGGTCGATATCGACTATAGCGCTAAAAGACAAAAAAAGAAAGAGAAATGTACATTTAGGGCCCATTCTGTCTGCCCATTTTTATTGGGGCCAAATTAAATAAATGCCTATATAGGAGGGCTTTTCCTGTTAAATCCCCTACAATCAATCACTCATGTCTTGGCTCCTGAACTTGACTGAGCTTGTTTTATATATATATATATATATATATATATATATTGAATAGCTTAAATTCCAACTTTTTCTTGTCCCACAACTAGGGATGAAAGTGGGTCGGGTGAGTCGGGCTTTGACAGGCCCTAGGCTCGGCCCTAGTATTTTTCAGTAGGCCCTAGCTCGGCCCGAGCTTGAGAGGGCCTCAAAAACCCTGGCACGGGCTCGGCTCTTATTAAGTTATGAGGCCCTAGGGCTGGCCCTTTAAGCCCGGCTAATGATATAGCACTAGCTGAAAGAAAATATTTTTAGGAAAAAAAAATCCTATAGGAATTCAAAGAAATCTACATATGCAAACCAGAACAAAAAAATGGTCAAATGCATGCATTCATCCCATATTCTCATTCCCATAATTTGGATTGTAACAATAAAATTAACTAAAATAAAAAAGACTTCATAAAAGCAAAGGGAGCCCAGTTCCAACACTCCATAATAGTTTAATGTTAATGTAGATGAGCATTATCAAACTCTAACAATAATACAAATCAAATTAAACTCCAATAGCATCATAGAATAAAATAAAGTATTCGGCTAACATCATAAAATAAAGTCTTTAGCATCATCAGCATCACCTATAACAACAACAATAGAGCCTTGTTAATAAATAATAATAACAACAAAGGAAAGGTTGTTCCAGAGTTACATGACTTAAAAAAATGTCTTCAGGACCATTAATATGCATGCATCCTCAAAGTTGTTTAGGGATTATTTATATTGGATTAAAATTAGGGTTTAAGGTTTAGTGCTTAGGTTTAAGGTTTATGGATTATTTAGTGCTTAGGGTTTAGTGTTTAGGGTTTAGGGATTATTTATATTGGATTAAAACTAAAGTTTAGGATTTGTGGATTATTTGGTATCATAGATTCATATATGTATTATATACTATATAGTGTACACATATATATAATATATGTAGGCCCTATGACTTACTGCTTAGATTTAGGATTTATGGATTATTTAGAGTTTAGGGTTTAGAGATTATTTATATTGATTAAAACTAAGGTTTAGGATTTATGGATTATGTTATATCATATATGTATTATATATTGTATAGCGTACATATATATAATAGCTGTATTAATATATGTAGGCCCTAGGGCTTACGAGCCGGGCTTCATCAAGCCTGAGATCAGCCCGTTTAAGCAAACGGGCCTCCTACTAGGCCCTAGCTCGGCTCTTTTGTCTTTTGAGCCGAGCTCAGGCCGAGACTATAACGGGCTGTCTGCAGGCGGCCCTAGGACAGCACGGCCCGACTCACTTTCACCCCTACCAACAACAGCTAGGGTCCATTTATTTTATTAATTAATGTATTTTTCAGAGTTTGAAAGTTCTACCAAATTTTTTGTAGATCAAGTTTTTCAGTGATTCTTTGGCATGTAATTTTCTTTTATTCTAAAATAACTAATTAGTGTTTTTCATGATTTATTTAATTGCTTAAATTCCCAGGTGTATGGAATGTTTTCTAAGAAGACCTAGTATAGGACTAGTTTGAAATTAATTATTTTTCAAGTGATGTAATAAGGCCTTTGGCCATTTACTTTCATGTTATGTTTATGAAATTCAGGAATGATCTTGGATTCGGGTCGTAACAAATAATTTGATGCAGTGCCTTTTTACTTAAACCCCCTTATTTTTCATTTTATTCATGATTTGACCCCTTTCTCCTTTTAATTCTCCTCTCTCATACAAACAAAGGGGCCGACAGTTGGATGTGAACACGTAAAAGCACATGAATTGGAGGTAGTAAAGTCATTGGCCAAATTCAAAAAAAAAATAAAAAAATCCTCTAGTTGATTCTTGACTTTCAAAGGTCATCTTATTTTGACGAAAAATCAAGTTAAAAAATAAGGGAGTCTCAATTGAATTATCTCATGTTAATAAGTTGTTTGCAATCAACTCATTTGATAGGTAAATCTTATTTTAAAAAAATTAATATTTATTTTTAACCAAGGGTGCATGAGATTTGGAGTTATAGCTCTATAAAAACTAATGGATGAACATAATTTGAAACTTATATTTAATATTTTACATCCGATATTTTGACCAACAAATTATTTAATATGCAATATCATTCTTTTTTAATTTTTTTTATTATAATATTTTTCTTCGCCACATATAAATTTATTAATTTGAATTGAATACCATGAAAACATGTAAATAAATAAATATATTTATTTATCTTTTATTAATATTTCATCTATTTTTAAAATTATTTAAAAGAAGACGACTCTCTTGAGTCACCACATTGACTCCATCCGAGTCAAATTCAACATCGGACGAGTCTGAGTCCGAGTCCCGAGTTATCTATCCCACCTTGTTCCTTCCACAGTTTCCCACCAAAAGAATGGGAATGGAAGGAGAAAGAGGAAGATCGAAAACCCCTCCCTCATAAACCCTAGTTTTTTCAATCCATTGCCACAAGAAGAAATGGCAAAATCTCGATCGAATTCGCTCTCAGATCTCTTTTTCTCGATCCTATTTCATATTCTTCTCCTTCAATTTCCTGCAACAACCTTCGGAATCAGGTAAGATTTCTCCATTTCAACCTTTTATCTTCTCATACGATCTTTAGATCATGCTGCTTAGGGTTTGAATTCCAGAAAGCTAATTGAATTCGCATATTGAGTGTGTAATTCACGAATCCTGCGATAAAGCATGGATCTTTTTCTCCGGTTCTCATTCAATTACTTGTGGAGAGTTTTTCTGTATCTTGATTATTTTGAATCCATGAATAGAAATAGGTCTTAGATTAGATTATTGTTTATCCTTATTGAATGTGACAAGAATGTCATTGATCTATCTGTGAACTAGCTGAAGTTCATGATATGATGCAGTGATTGGTCTGCAATACATACGCCTGCTTTTTTAATCTGTATTGAATTCGTAGGATTTGTGAGCAGTGCATTTATAATGAAGTGGTTGGTTAAAGGCGAAGATTCACGAGGGAGCATCGAATAATATCTCTTTTGATAGGAAGTGGTTAACCATTCATCATCACCCTATGAAATTTAGTCATAGGAAAGTGATGGTCTCAGCTACATCTCCATCTTAGGTATTTCATTCGTCGCCTCTTTATCGTGAATTTCTAAATATGCAAACAGAATCTAAATTCTTACGAACTTACAATATTTTTAGAGAGAACAATATCTTATCGCAATGTTTCCACGTTCTAGTTAGGGCAGTGATGGCTTCTGGTGCTTTTAGAAGCCAAGTGGACTCTTAGAATTACCGATCTTATTATTAGGAAACTCTAATCTTATTAGAATTACCAATGGTTACAAAATATCAGGGCTGAGTTTTCTCTGTTCCCGTGATTTCTAGGAGTCAAATGCAGCAAGGGATTCATAGAATTATATTTAAAACAAATATGGGTTGAAAAGCATGTAGGTTTTTTTTCCCCAGCAAGGAGCATTTCTGTAGAAGATATGCATTTGAATGGCTTCTTAGTTTTGTTGATTTCAAAATGAATTTAGTCCATAAAAGGTATTTATAATTTCTATTATAACTTTTTTAATGGGTCATGTTGGTTGCATTCTGGACTGAGGCTTATTCTTTTGTTTTGCTCTGTAATTTCATTTCGGTGTTGTCCTTGGCATATCTTAGTTTATCAGAATCTGTTATTATTTGCTTTGTAGGATGGATGCGGGCCTTCTCAAGAAACCAATATGCATAAATACAGTTCAAGGAAGATATCTAATATCAGATGATAATGGTATGTCAATGTCTTAACTGTGTACTAGACGTTATTGTATTTTTGTGTGTGCATGTGCGCGTGCTTTATGAGCATCTTATTCTTTATGTGGGAGCAGTGGAGCACTCTGCACTGTTAAATTTATGTAGTAGTAAGACCATCACTGCCTTCTCACAGAATACACTAAATTGACTTTGCCTATTGGATGTTTTGATATGGTTCAGTTATGTATCTATTGGGGATGAAAACTCAGTCTTTAGTCAAAAGGTTGAAGGGATGACATTTTGCTCTTCCAGAGCTACAGGCTTTGCTACATCTATCCACAAGCTGGGGGTTTTCTTTGTAAATTGGTTGCTTTGATTACCATTCTCCCTAGGCTATTATAGCAGGCTCTTTTATTCTTAATTATTAAAATTTCTTCTAGAGGTTTCATTATGCCTCTTTTTTTCTTGTGGTTTTGAAGTTGGATACCAGGTCCAAGCATTTTGGAATGTGACACTACTGTGATCACGCGTAATGCCCTAATTTATATTTGAGACTTGTTTGCTAGTTTTTAATTGATCGTGCCTCGTTTGCCAATGTTACCATCCACACTCGGTGTCTCCTGGCAAGCATTGTAACTTTTTCAGAGGGTTGACTGTTATCTTTGTATTTTCCTAAAGGAATTTTTTTTCTCTGTCACAATTTATAAGTTATTCATAATTTCATATAGTTCTGGAACAAAAAAAAAAAAAATCCAATTTAGATGTTGAAATTGATAATATAGCATTCCATAAAATACTGGTGATGTAGTCACTCAAATAAGAAGTTAGAACTCACGATTTTTCTTAAATATTTTTTAATTTTTTTTATCCCTTTTATTTGTATTTCTTTGCTGCCTTAGAATCTATTAAGGTTAATAATAAATTACTATCAGTTACTGTACCATAGGGACTATTTTGTAACTTTGATTTAGTCTGCCAAAATGTTAGTAGATGGTAGTTTCTAAATGCAATCAAAACTACTTTAGGAAAGGAAATGTACCTGCCATCAGTCCCCGAATTACTTTCCTATCTACTTCATTCATCATGACTAATGCATTGTATTGCAGGCTATGTTTGTGATGCTTTGTCACGTGATACACGGTCCCGATGCTGTCCTGAAATAGGAGATAGATTCCCTTGTCAGTGAGTTGCTTTTCTTTTTTCTCTAATCGTTTGTTCTATTTTAATACTTATTTGAACATAAATGTTCAATATTAGAATTTCTTTCTTTTTGCAGGGGATGTAACCTTGTCTCACAGTGCTGTAACTCCTATGAATTTTGTGTTTCTTGTTGTCTAAATCCATCTCAGGTATTTTCTGCTACTATTATTCCTTGTAGCTTTCATAATAAGTAGGAACTTTCTTCTTGTACACTAAAACAATGAAAAGACGACATGACACTGTCATCCTGTGTGAGAGTTGCCAAGTTATCTCTCTGTCATGCTTGGAAAATGATACGATATTTAGGACCGTGACTTGGCAATTGGGACATGTTTAATAATTTGACGTGCCAATTCCTTTCTGTTATGTCTTTCTTACTGTAATTTGTTGCTATTTAGTGGTTAGGAAAAAAATCATTTAAAGATAGTTGCGACACACTAAGTCAAGTTCTTGTTTACTTTTAGTTTACCAAAGCAAAAAGTACATCAGGATATCATGTTTATCAGCAGATCCTTCTTTCATTCCTTTCTTTACAAGCCAAAAAAAGATATCACCTATCTTAAAGCTCTGCTATAGTTTTATGAAGTCTACAGCCCCGCATCCCACTCATTCCTCTTATGCTTGCAATTTTTCACCTCTGTGTTTTTAGCCACATCTCTTTGCATCTCTCTCTCTCTCTCTCTCTCTCTAATGCACTCTTTCCACAGCCCCTTCTCCCTCTCTAATTCTCTCTTTGCACAATCTAGGATGCATAGCCTCTTTGCCTATTTCACTTTCACCTCATAGGCTATCTCATTTATGACTTTTATTTTAGCAATTCTTCAAATTTTCCATTATCATCTTTGGTTTTCTTTACGTACAATGCGAAATCTCATGGATCAACAAGGCAAACCCTTTATTGGTTTTCTTTCTATTTCTCTATCTTCTTGTTTTTTCTTCTTCTCTTACATTGTTGGCATATATGTACTCTTTTGTCTCATATTTCATCCATGTTTGGTCGATGCATTCTTTCACGACTGATAGAGAAATGATTGTTTCACTTGCTATGCATTTTTATTGAATGATAATTTGTTTGTTTTTAACAGTTAAGAAATTTGATTTGTTTATGGGATTCTTTCAGATTGGTTAGGATGTAGGATTATTTTCTTTCTTACATCTAGGCTTTTGTTCCTTTGAAGGTGCTCTCTTTGTTTCGTTTACGACTTTTTATATTCTTGTAATTAGAAACTCATGAAAATTTAGATATTTGATTTATTTATTGTAGTTTTCCTTTTTGTGATTCTTCTCTTGTACTTGTATTTCTTTCCTCATTGTCACAAACAAGTCGCACATATGAGAGAGAGATTGGTTTTCTCATTAATACAGTTGACAGAGATTTGATTACTTGAAACTGAGTATTTGTTATTATTCTTCTGTTCTTCTTTCTATTTTTCGTATTTTTCTTCTATTTCATTTTTTATAGTTTATACTTATATTTGCAATAGACAAAAAACTTGTCATCTTTTGTGTACCCTTGCTTTCAAGTATTTATGGAGTTTACAAGTAGTGATGGATGTCATTTTAGATTAATGATGTTTGTTTCATTAGAGTTCCTCATGCACTTTGTTCTCTGTAGTATTCAATAAAATAAATATGTGCACTAGCATGTCCATATGCCGTTTCTGAGTGATGTTGCTTAAACGGAATAATGTAATAAAAATATTAACAACGGAGCCAAGTTGGTTCCTCAAAATATCTATGTTTTAAAGCTAATTGTATTTAGGAATATTTGTTACCAGTGGATATACCATATATAATCATATGCCAATATCATGTTTATCATCCACTTGTAGGAAGCATTTACCATCTTGATTTTCTTTTGTAGACCAAAAAGGAGCTTGCTTTAACGGTTAAGAGAGCCAAACCAGTTACTGCAGGTGATCTTATAGTTTATGTTTAGTTTCTGTTTGGTTTGTTGGATGGGAGAGTTGTTTTTTATTGGGCAGGAGACTTTTTTTAATTATAATTGATTATAAAGATTTTGCATTTTTATCTTTGGATAGGCACCTATGGAAGCGTCTTTGATTTTTGTGCTGGACGGTGCCGTCATAATTCTGCGAGTGTGGTACTTATTTTATGGATCTTTTCATTTTCAAATATCTGGTCTTTCCCAACCTTCACATTTAGATTATAGCTTCTGGTGTTGTTTCATGCTTTTTATTTTTTATTTTGATATAGTGTGTTATTAGTGTTAGGTGATGCGGACCTTTGACGTTTGAACTATTTTTCCTGGCATCAGTTCCAGTTTTGTGCATATAGCAATTTAAATATCATATTCTCTGATGTATTTGTACTTTCAGGTTCATGAAAATGCTTATGCAAGTGACTTCCATCACTGCTTTTTTCTTCCGACAAATTCTTCAGGTAATCTTTTGTGTATTTGACTTTTTTTTTATTATCTTTGTGTGTGTATTTTTCACCTATGAATATCATGCAAACCACCATGTGGGGCCATGGACGCACACCAATTAGGGGTCAGGAGATGGGAAGGTCTATAATGGATTATAGATGCCAAGATCAGCCTAATCTGGTTATTACAGGTATGGAATTTAATGCACTAAGTTTAATGATGAAAGCAATTTTAAAATAGAGTATCGATCAAATGACAAATCCAGGTAGGTTGTGTCCAATTGAGTTGAGTGTCAAACCCTTTCCTTTTGGTGAGTTTAGAACTGAGTGGCTTGGATTGGTCATAGGTGGCCGCACAAGGAGGTGCTAATGGTATTCCGTGCTAATTGGTTCTCATTTGAAAATTTTGTATATACATTTAAGTTTTTGAAGTTTGCCAAATGCCAATTTTCTAACAATAGGCAAATTCTGCCATGTTTTTGAGGTTTCTGGGTCTTCATGATACTTAGTCTGCAGCCCTGCACCGTTGTTTTAGTTTATAACCTCAGCTTTGTTCTTACTGGGTAGCATTGGGGATGGAAATGGGTTAGGTTGAACTGGTGAATTGCCCCAACCCACCCCAACACACACACACGCACGCACGCACTTGCGCTCCCCAACACACATGCGCGCGCCCCAACACACCCACACGCACACACGCACGCGCGCGCCCCAAAACACACACACGCACCCGCCCCAAAACACACACGCACACGCACGCACACACGCACGCGCGCGCGCGCACAATCAAGGGCAGGTTGGTCGTGGTTTTGTTGGGTTTGGAGCAAGTAGGGGTTTACAGATCGGCTGCCTGGACCAACCCCTCCCCATTTATGGACCAATTTACATATTTGCTAATAAAATATAGCATACAAAGCTCACCTAGCTTGTCACAGTTGGCATTGGACATTTAAAAATGTGGTGCTAAGTTTGCAGGTGTTTGCTCATCTTAGCAAGAAATGTAAACAATATTTTTCATATTTTAATGTCTTAAAACAAAAAAAAGTAAAATACAATTGGCATCAAACTACCTGGTCTGTACCTGTCACAAGGTGGGTATGGTATCGCATTTCATAAACCCGTTATGGGTAAGTTCAGGTCTGCGTCAGGGTGGGTGTGGGCTTACCCTGACCCATACCAGGTCCATTGCCATCCCTAACTGGCATTGATGTACAAAGCCTATCAGTTATCCTTAACCTCCCTCTTTTTTTTTATTTTTGGATGAGCTCACATTTTGACCATTCACTTTAGCAGGGGCAACAGATACTCCTTCAGAAGCAAGGTTGACAGGTATCACTGTTGTCACTGGAAGGTAGGGATTATGGCTTCATCGTTATTATTATTATTATCTCACAGTTCTCTCTATCAAAAGCTTTTGGCCAACTCTTCCTTAACAAAATATCATGATAGGCAAGGAGAATCTTGCAACTCGGTCTGCAAGGCAAAGGGGCAATCATGTGTTCCAAACAAGCTTTTGGTGCTAAATACCTGTGAACTGTAAGCATTGTAACTTTTAACATTAATAGGCAACTATTCTGTCTCACTTTTTTCATGAGTAACCTATGTTGTCCCACTTGTAGCAAGTTCACCCCTCCCTCCCTCCCTTTGAAAATGTTGACACCATGCATCTTTTACTATGTACTCTTAATTAATTTTTTGAGTTGAAAAATATATTCAAGTCATCAAGTAGAAGTAATGTTTAGTAGAACTTTACTATGTACTCTTAATTATTTTTTTGAGTTGAAAAATATATTCAAGTCATCAAGTGTAAGTTTTGTTTAGTAGAACCATGCTTTCTTATTAAGTTTCAATGACACTGCTGGTTTTGAGGTTAATCTCTGTATTAGTGGGGTATCCATGCGTAGAGAAGTGTTTAAAAAGAGGTTGGTTACCATGTGGTCTCATGGGGAACAAGGGCCTTCTAGAAAGATGAGGATATGAATGATCTGGAAGAACATTGTTTTTAAATCCCCACATCAAATAACATACTCAGTGGCTCAGTTGAGTTTCTACTCCAGAAACCTTAGACAATCCAGTGGAACCCAAATATGAATGTAGTCCATTAGAACTCGAATCCTTCTTCTTTCCAGTCCCTTGTTGCTGAACTGTATTACTGAGGGTTGTTAACCGATCCTGCAAATGGCCTGTGATAAGTCTACAAAATTGCACTTTTAATTCATTATTTCATATAAATTTGTGGACTTAATTAACACAAAATGCATTGAATTAATTGATTTTCACAAAATCATGCATTTGGTCTTTCATGTTTGAATTTAAGTCAAAATCATCAAAAACTTCATAAAATCGCATGTCTTGGTGAAAGTATCAATTTCTGCATTATTGGGCCCCATGCATTGCTTTATGCTTTTCTTCACAAAAATTATTCTTTTAATTTTATTTTATTCTTTGGTGCAGAAAATCAGAATTTGGGGCCCGCGAGAAGACAAGATTTAAGGAGTGAGAACCAAGGCAGTGAAGTTCCATTTGGGCTCCACATGCATTCAAAAATTGCACATCAAATCAGATTTTCAGTTTTGAAATTTATTTGGAAGAGAAGTGGGGCCAAGTGGAGAAATTGGAAGCTACCAAAGGAGTTTCAACTTTTTAAGGAATGGCACATAAAAGAGATTTGATGAGAGAAACCAACTCCAAAAAAATAGGCCTCAAAGATTTGAAATTTGCAACCAAGATTCTTCCAAAGAAGTGGTTGCACGTCCAAGCCCTCCATCCCATATGCTTCACACGTCCAAGATGGCATTCCAAGAGCATCTAAGATTTGTTTCAAATCTGAAATTTTCAGATTTGAATTGATTTTTTAGCCATAGTGGGCCAAAGAAAGGAAGTAGCATGAGATATAAAGAATCCTACCTTTAGTAGGATGGTGTGCCAAGAAATCCAAGAAGCTGGAAAATCCCTTGAAACTCTCCCAAAACCCTCCTAATCCTAATCCAACTTGAACCCCACACTACTAATCCCTACCCAAACCAAAATCTTGCAACCCAAGCTATCAAAAAATTATAAAGAGACCACAAAAGGGGTTGCACGTCAATTCCATCTCCCCTACTCACCTTGGCCGACCAGCAACAAAAGAATCCACCTTTTTCGTTAATTTTTCTCCATCTCTCTTCCTCCCATCACTACTTCATCTAAGGCCTTCCCTAAGGCACAACACCACTTGGATTTTTGCGCCGCCGCTGTTGTTGCCGCCGCTCCATTATCAAGCATCCATCTACTTCTCCCTTGGTGTAGGATTGAAGACTTGAAGATGGGATTATGCGCAAGTCCTATTTTCTTGATGTGTTCGATCTAGGGTAAGGAAAGATTTATTTTTTTTAGTTTTGATTAATGTTGGGGAATTACTAGTTTATTGGTTTATTTTAATCTAAAAGACACAATTAGTGAGGTCAAGGTGTCCCGCCTTGGATCGGCATCGCGTGTTTGTGGGTAGTGACAGTACACACTTGGTGCGGTGTTTTCGCAGTCTTTTATTAATTTTGCCAATATAATGTTGTGATTTCCCATAATAAGAATATTTAGAATTCTTTTTATCCTTATTTTTGAATGATATTATTAATGGGTTTTTTATTTTAATGTATGAGTTTTTTACTTTTATGCAATTGGTGGTTTGATGTCTTTTATGTTTTTGTAGTCTTTAGATTAGGAATTTTTTATTTGGGATTGTAATTTTTTAATTTGGAATTGTAATTAAATTTTAATTTCAGTTTCGTAGAGATTTATTTTTATAGACTTTAATAGGCTAGATTAGTTTTTCAATAGAACAGGTTTTACGCGATTAATTACTCCCTGTGGATCGACCCGGTTTCACCGGTTATTACTACAATCGCGGCCTTGCACTTGGGGCTGACGATCAAGTTTTTAACGCCGTTTTTTAGTGCGGAATAATACAGCGTTAAAAACTTGATCGTTAGCCCCAAGTGCAAGGCCGCGATTGTAGTAATAACCGGTGAAATCGGGTTGATCCACAGGGAGTAATTAATCGCGTAAAACCTGTCCTATTGAAAAACTAATCTAGCCTATTAAAGTCTATAAAAATAAATCTCTGTGAAACTGAAATTAAAATTTAATTACAATTCCAAATTTATAATTACAATCCCAAATAAAAAGTTCCTAATCTAAAGACTGCAAAAACATAAAAGACATCAAACCACCAATTGCATAAAAGTAAATAAATCATGCATTAAAATAAAAAAATCCATTAATAATGTCATTCAAAAATAAGGATAAAGAGAATTCTAAATATTCTTATTATGGGAAATCACAACATTATATTGGCAAAATTAATAAAAGACTGCAAAAACACTGCATCAAGTGCGTACTGTCACTACCCACAAACACGCGATGCCGATCCAAGGCGGGACACTTTGACCTCACTAATTGCGTCTTTTAGATTAAAATAAACTAATAAACTAGTAATTCCCCAACATTAATCAAAACTAAAACAATAAATCTTTCCTTACCCTAGATCGAACACATCAAGAAAATAGGACTTGCGCATAATCTCATCTTCAAGTCTCCAATCCTACACCGAGGGAGAAGTAGATGGCTGGTTGATGATGGAGCGATGGCAACAACAGCGGCGGCGCAAAAATCCAAGTGGTGTTGTGCCTTAGGGAAGGCCTTGGATGAAGTAGTGATGGGAGGAAGAGAGATGGAGAAAAATTAATGAAAAATGGGGATTCTTTTGTTGTTGGTTGTCCAAGGTGAGTGGGGGAGATGGAATTGACGTGCAACCCCTTTTGTGGTCTCTTGCAAGATTTTGGTTTGGATAGGGATTAGTAGTGTGGGGTCCAAGTTGAATTAGGATTAGGAGGGTTTTGAGAGAGTTTCAAGGGATTTTCCAGCTTCTTGGATTTCTTGACACACCATCCTACTAAAGGTAGGATTCTTTATATCTAATGTTACTTCCTTTCTTGGGCTTACTTTGGCTAAAAAATCAATTCAAATCTGAATTTTTCAGATTTGAAACAAATCTTGGATGCTCTTGGAATGCCATCTTGGACATGTGAAGCATATGGGATGGAGGGCTTGGACGTGCAACCACTTCTTTGGAAGAATCTTGGTTGCAAATTTCAAATCTTTGAGGCCTATTTTTTTGAGTTGGTTTCTCTCATCAAATCTCTTTTATGTGCCCTTCCTTAAAAAGTTGAAACTCTTTTGGTAGCTTCCAATTTCTCCACTTGGCCCCACTTCTCTTCCAAATAAATTTCAAAACTGAAAATCAGATTTGATGTGCAATTTTTGAATGCATGTGGACGCCATATGGAACTTCACAGCCTTGGTTCTCACTCCTTAAATCCTGTCTTCTCGCGGGCCCCAAATTCTGATTTTCTGCACCAAAGAGTAAAATAAAATTAAAAGAATAATTTTGTGAAGAAAAGTATAATGCAATGCATGGGGCCCAATAATGCAGAAATTGATACTTTCACCAAGACATGCGATTTTATGATGATTTTGACTTAAATTCAAACATGAAAGACCAAATGCATGATTTTGTGAAAATCAATTAATTCAATGCATTTTGTGTTAATTAAGTCCACAAATTTATATGAAATAATGAATTAAAAGTGCAATTTTGTAGACTTATCAGCCTGCTACCATCTGGACTAATCGAATCATCTCTTGCTTTTTGACTTAAATACCAATGGAGTAGTAGTTGACTGTAGTCAGGATCCTTTGAAGTACCCTGTCTAATGTATATTTTTGAAGGAAAAGTAGGGGCAACTAAAACCAGTTAAACAACTCCACACTGTTATAACACCATGCAGCAAAGCAATGCATAAGAAACGAGAATTTGAATTATTTTCATCAGCCTATGTGCTGAAACACGATTCAAATAAAAGCCCTAAGGCTGTCGACCATGATAGAGAAGAAATACCTTCATTTATTTTAAATCAGTGAGAAAACAATCCTCTTTACATGTCTCTAGTAAATATAATCCTCTTTACCTGCTTTTGACTAGTATATATAGTATTTTTACCCTAAATTAGCATAAAATAATCCTAGTCATACATTTTTTTTATCACGAATATACCTATTAAATTTATTGGCATCTACCCATGCTGATAACAGTAGACCCTGCATACTTAGATGGAAAGTTGAAAAGAAAGAAACAATATTACTTGTTTTACAACTGCTTTTGGGCCCTCATGGCTGATCCTGCTCTTACAGCTTCATGCCTGGCATGGTCTTGGACTTAGGCCTGGGCTACACCGGGCCTGTTCTGTGCCTGCGCTTGTAAACCTTTAAAGGCTGGGTGGCTTTCCACCCAACTGCACATAGCAGCAGGGAATTTTTGTTATAAATGCCCGGTACAATGCAATAAATGAGACTGACACTATTTCTAGTACTTAAACCTGTAGTAGACACATGACACATCACTCACATTAGAAATTGATTCCAATGTGCCCATATTTTGTTTACTTAGGGACCCCTACCTGAGTCCCAACATTTGCAGGTAAAGTAAATAGTTTCAAAAATAGTATGGCATCTTACACATTTTACTTTCTAATTATGTTTGAGTGGTTGAGATTAGAACTGAAACATGTCTAGCCACTTTAAGTGTTTAGATGAGTCTTAGGGTTTCCATGCAAACATACATATGCAAATCATACTGCTGGATGTCCCTCTATGGTTGGATTTTTGGATTTTTCTGTAAAATTTTTGCAGGTTTTTGGAGGGTTTTGTGTGGCTAGATTTTTTACAACTTGCATGATTTTTACATCAATCAGGAGCATGTGGTTTTAAAATTTGACCTGCTTTTCTTTTCAGTTTTCTCAATGAGAATGGAATTTTTTTGAAAGCCCTTTTATCAGCCACATGTGAATCTCTTTCAGCTTGGTACATATTTACACTTTCAAGAGGGTGATGAACGATGGAGTTTGCTAGGTTTTTGCGAATTCTCTGGTTATATATGTTGTGGTGCTTAGCAACCTTAGGTCTTTTTTTCTCCTTTTTCTTTTTAATCCCAGATTTCTTTGGTTTGGTATCAAAGCATATCAAGCGGCATAAACTTGGTATTGCAAGATTTTTGGGTTGGGTCAAAGAGTGGCCGGATTGTTTGGAACATACCCGGGCTTGGTCATTAGAACCTTGCTTGTGTTTGCATACTTTCTCTTGTGACGTCTCCACCCTATCTTTTGCTCAATTTTTATTATTACTGAACACATCTATAATATTCACGTGCTAAACCGTAGGACAGATTTGTTCATCAAGAGTAGAGGCATTTGTCAATTTAATTTTTCCCTTCTTTTCTCCAAATAGCCTGCAGAAATACATGACTTGTAAAGGGGCATGTTTAGCCAGCATCGGAGGAGATCAACCAGCTGAAGTTGTTGATGATGCACCTAATCACTTGGTACATGTTCTCGTTGTTCATTAATTTTTTTAAGTTGTTTAAAATTCTAGTTACATTCCCTCTGCCAACCAGCACATGGTGCAATGGTGAGAGTAAGAGTAAGAGTACAACACTCCCATTGTTGGGGAATTGAGTCCTTGAGGGTTACTTCATTGTCATTCCCAAAAAAGCCTCTCTCTCTCTCTCTCTCTCTCTCTCTCTCTCTCTCTCTCTCTCTCTCTCTCTCTCTCTCACACACACACACACACACACACACACACGTACATATACAATTGCAGTTATAATACAAAGCAAGGCAAACCCACGCACCCAAAAAAAAAGAAAAAAGAAGAGATTACACGTACATATACAATTGCATTTAGAATGTGTAGCAAGGCAAGTCATATTGCCATTTGGCAATCAAGACTATCATGTAGAATCGGCTATGCGCTAAATGTGTACTCCACTAACCTGATATTGCTGCAAAGCAAGATCAAGAACTTATTAGCAATGATAAATTAGGACTCTTAAGCCATTCAAATGATTCATCGTCTTCAACAATGTCATCAATGTGTTTGTGCGCATATGTGCACAAGAGATTTGATGTGACAATAAGGAAAGAATGCAAGTATAAAGGAAAGACATGGATGTAACTAGGAGTGAGCGTTTGTCTAACGAACCGAAGTTTCAAACCGAACCGAACCAAACCAAAAATTTTTATTTGGTTCGGTTATACGGTTAAATTGGTTAGGTTCGGTTAAGATTTACAGCAAATTTGGATAATATAGTTCGGTTCGGTTTTGGATTTTTTTCACCAAATTAACTGAATTAACCGGATTTATTAATATACATATAAAAGTTTGTATTTTAGATATATAAAATATATAAACTCTAAGGCTGATAAACTGTTGAATACTTGGATTTAATATCTTTTTTATTTTGGATATTTAGAATTTCCTAGTTGTCTATACTTTGGGTTTTTTTATTATAAAAATGTTCCCAACAAATTTGGGGGCCCCATAACAAAGCCCAACACATGGCCTTTCCACCGAATTGACCGAAATTTAACTGAAATATTTTCAGTTCGGTCGAATTCGGTTACAACTCATAATTCGGTCGGTTCGATTAAGAATTTCTTCGACCGAAATATTTCGGTTCGGTCAAAATTTCAACCAAACTGACCGAACCGACCGAATACTCACCCCTACATGTAACACTTGACAAGAGGATTACTGTTTTCCTACTTGTTTCCCTTGAAAAACACAGGGATATTTGGGTACTCTTTCTAACTAATATTTGTTAAACACTTGGTGTGTTACCCTCTGACTTGTCAACTATGCATCAAGGAACTAAAGTTATCATTGTCATTGTAACCTTATCCCATCATTTTGGAGTCATCCTTTTGAGTTATGGTCTTCCACTGGGACACCATATGAACCATTAGGCATGTCAAATGGGCCGTGCCA
Organism: Cinnamomum chago; assembly: GCA_038049695.1. Lineage (NCBI taxonomy): Eukaryota > Viridiplantae > Streptophyta > Magnoliopsida > Laurales > Lauraceae > Cinnamomum > Cinnamomum chago. Next base: position 17,301,088 of record CP142462.1, on the reverse strand, counting down.
GCCTGCTCCAGCCTCGGCCCGCCCATGCCGCGGGCCGGGCCAGGCGGGCCTCTTTCAAAGTTTTTTCCTTTTTTTTATCAGTATTAAAAAAAATTACAAATTACAATGAAGAAAAAAGATCTTTTATACACACACAAAGAGAGATTTGTAACATCATATTTATCTTATGGTCTAATAATAGAACTCTTAAAGCCGATCTCAGTTAATCAGACAATCCTACATGATGATGATGTTGATGAAATCAAGACCATTCATTCATTTGCTACAAACAACCCTGATAGCAGCATTGGCAAAAAATTACAATTGAGGGGGCTATTTGGCGTGTCTTAGACTAATGATCCAGATTAGAAAACGTCTATAGCCATCTACTAGGAATGCAAAGCTGAGATCATACTCCCATTACGAGAGCTCTACTTGTATGCTTGATAAATATGCTTTGGGCTGATTTGTTTGATGCAATTGAATTCCTAGGAAAATCCTAGGACATTGTATTTCTTAAATGCGACAAATCAAATGTGAATATCCAAAATTGACCATCAAACAACCTTTTCTTCAATGAAAATATAGTAAGGAAAGATGGGAAATGAATAACCATAATTCAAGTCTCATAAAAGCCAAGGTCTTATCTACACTTCATCTTCTATCCTCGACCCCGCACCTAATATCCATCACCCTTCACCTCTTTAATAATACTTCATGGAGCTCATTGGACCATGAATTTCCATGTATTATCATGTGCAACTAACTCGACCTACTCATGTTCAAATAATTAATATTAATTTAACAAAAAATCCTTTTAAAAAAACTTATTCTCTCACCTAAATTTATATTTATTATGGCTAGGGCTGTATATAGATGGGTTGGTTGGGACCTAATATCTGATTGGACACATTCCAAAGAGATACCTGTGAGTCCAAGACGAGATCCATGATTTGAGGCACAAGTGAAGAGACCAAACTATACTTAGAGCTGATTGTGTTTTAATGGGATAATATATTCATAATAAAAATAAAAATAAAATTATATATTTATATATTTTTTGGATTACTATTATAAGTTTATAACTATTAACCGAGCCAGAGAAGAATATTAGAAATGGATGTAATTTGGGTCAATAAATTTAGGTTTGGTTTCAATTAAACCTAAGTTCCCAACCTATTTTCCAAGCTTACCTGGCCAAACCAAGCCATTTAGTGATGTTTGGTAGGCGCCAAAATAAAAAATGCACAGAAGAAGTTTGTGTTCTATTTGGGCCCAATTTTCATAGTGATTTTGTCCCAATGGGCCCACCTATTATATAATGATTAACATCCTTTGTATTTTTTCTTTTTGGTAAATAAAACTTTGATTAAAAGAAAAAGAATAGGAGGTTAGAGTATTTACAGACTTTGTAAAATTGAAAAAGGACACAAAATACCCCTTATATGACCGTTTTAGGGCTGTTGGGGGGTTAAAATGAAGAATTTTTTAAAAAATAGTCATTTTTGGGCGGGCCAGGCAGGCTGTGCCTAGTGAGCTAGGCCTATCGTGCTTGGCGGGCCTGGTGAGCAGTGCCAAACAGGCCAACGGGCCCAGGCCGCGTGCCTTGTGGGCCATGCCATTGACCGGGTCATGCCCGGCCACGGGCTGTTGACTGGTTCGGCATGGCCCGGCCCATTTGACATCCCTATGAACCATGCTCTATGTAGCTCTACAATGCCATTCCTTTCATTTCTATTCCAGCCGAGGTCTTTCTTAGTTTCCTTGTAGTTCCTTGAACCTTATCCTTTCAGTTCGTGGTGCAGAGGCTGCTTTACACTCATGAATTAGCATTTAACCCCTTTTTGACACCTGAATTTGACACACTTGGATTGATCATGCAAAAACACGAAACAATTGTTTCATCTAAGGGGTTGTTTGTTCGAACTCATTTACATGTGTAAATGATTTACATGGGTAACCATTACACGTCTCATGTTTGTTTGTGCAAATTTACTCATGTGGTGCATAAATGAAGTGTGTGTAAATGAGGCCATTTACAAACCATCATTTTCACACTTGCATAGGTGGTGTGAAAATGATTCCCTCTTGGCAAAAGGTGCTGGTACAGGTTCCACACAGTGATTTTTTCTCAAGTGGGGCCCATAAAAAACCTTTATTTTTCCCATTCTTGTGGGCCCCACATTTGTTATCCAAACTGTTCAATTTGTTTATTGAACTAATAAACCCTGAGATCTTGAGGCTGATTATCTTAAATCTTCATAAATTTTGATAACTTGTGTGACAGTCCCAACCTATAGATGGAAATTTTCTGGACTTCTATGGGCCTCCAATTCATGATCCGAACCGTTCAATATTCTTGTATTAATGGTAAAAATCAAGACGTAAGATACATATCTTAATTCTTCCTGGATTTTGAGAAATGTGTGAAAATTATCCAATGAATTCAAATAAATCTAAAACCATTGGATATACTCATTTACAATGTGTCTTGGAGTGCGTTTATATTAGTTAGTAAGAAAAATATTATTGAACTAACTAAAATATTAGTTAGTAAGAAGTGTTAAATATTTTAATTAGTTCAATGATATTTTTCTTAGAGTGCATTTCAGAAAAGAAAATGAGCTTCAAAAACTACAAATCCAGGATGGTGTCATGTCCAATGTGTCTGACATTGATGCAAACTCATTTGGAAGAAATATCCAACATAACCCAGTGACCATGTCATAGTGCGCCACATGATAGCCACAAAATCAAACAAGGGTTTGGGGTTTGAGATTCTACAAAGTACGATCAGTTCTATCAATGTTGCTAAGTGCTAACTGTCTGATGACTGTGATTGTGTCCCTTACACTGGTTTTTTAGTTCAACTGTCTGTTTCATTGCCTTCAACCTGTCATCTTACAATTGTCAATGTGGCTGATTATTGGTAGATGTGCAATAAAAATTCCTTTTCTATCAAGTAGGGTGCATTGTTCCATCGACACGCTGTGGGGTAATCTTAGTGTGGTTCACAGAAAGTCATGCACAAAGAGTTGTCACAGCTCACAGGTCAAAAAAAAAAAGAAAAAAAAACCTGAACTAAACTATGCTGAACAGTTTATTTTCTATTTCAGAATCCAGGAGCGTGCTTATATTCCCAATCACTGGCGGTGCTTTCATGTGATGGTTCACATCAGCATACTAGGCGACTTTGCCCCTGTGCTTAGCATGTTTGATCTACAGTATTTTTTCCCCTGTAGTAATGTAACATCATTTTTTACTATTTTTGTGTTTGTGTGCTATGTGCATGGTTATGTCATGCGCATAAGCATATGCCTATGCATCTGTGCACACAGGAACGTCTATATGGACATGTAAATTGTAATTCATCTTCCATAATTTCAAATTTAGTTCATGATACATTTCCCTTGTTTCACAAACCATATCTAGTAGATGGAGGGGAGTGGATGCTATCTAGATAATGTAAATTATAATGGTTATGAATGTCAGACGTGTATAGTGTGTCCACAGGTACACTGTTCTTACGAGTGGGTCCTTTAGTACAGCGACTCATAATTTTGATCTGATGGGCTCAACTGTGGATCAACCATGCCCCAGAAGTCTCTCCTACTGGAAAATCCGAGCTTCACCTGTATGGTCCTTTTTCTTTTTTGGTCGTCCTGGATTGCTGCAGTATTTTTTTTGCCCTCTTAACTATTTATTTGTATAGGCTACGGTTGCAAGGGCTAGGAATGTCCCCTCAACGAATTTTGTGGTATGGTCCATCCAATGTGGGGAGATCAGTCTGGATCACCAAACCACCTGAAATGCTAGAGTTTTCCACGCTCAAGTTCATTGAACTTGAGCAGGTTCGGTGATATTACTTTACATGATATTGATTTAAGTGGTTTGTAGGATAATTGTCCAGAGAGTCTTCTTATTCGAGACTCTCTTAAGATCTTCTATGGCATGGTCTTTCCACTGTGGGGTCCACCAGATCATAAGTCTGGATCACCAAACCGCCTGGAAATGCTATAGTTTGCCATGCTCAAGTTCATTGAACTCAAGCAGGTTCAGTGATGGTACTTTATATGATATTGATTTAGTGGTTCATAGGATAATTCTCCAAAGAGAGTCTTCTTAGTTGAGACTCTCTTAGGATAATTTTGGTCCTATGACCAATATAAGGTCTCAACTGACACATGCATATACCCTTTCTATTGTCATGCACCCAGATTTTACCCTGATTTTACTAATATCCACCACTGGATCGAATCTCCAAAAAGCTTATACCAAGTCATAAAACTTTTGGTCCATTAATAGATGGCCAATGGCCATCATCTGCAAAAATATGCTCTTTTTCCTGCTTCAGCTGCTAGATGGTTTCCCATTTCATTCCACATCATTCTTAGTTGCAGACTCTCCACGCTCGCTTATACGGTTCTACCTTCTCATCTGTGATCATTCACCCTTCAGCAACCCTAACCCTATGTGTTCCTTAATTCCCTCACTCTTGAATACTTCAGTGCAGAGGAATGCCTGAAAAGCCTCTAAAGCTTACTGGACTGCATATCCTCTGTTTTTGACAGATATCTTCAATACAGTCTATCCAAAGGTAATACATAAAAAATGTATCTATGTTGTATGGATGCATGCACATGCTCCAATTTGGAACACCTCCTATGTCGGCCAATTGCCATCTATTAGTGTACCAAAAGTTTTATGATTCTATGGTATAAGACTTTTGGAGATTCAATCAGTGGTGGATATCAGTAAGATCAGGATCGAATGTGTGTGCATGACAATGCAAAGGGGTATATGTGTGTGTGTTAACTCTTTTCCGTGGTATGTGCTAATCCATTGTTCTGGTAGAATAATTTTTTGAGGAACTTGTTTTGGCAGAGTTCTGCTATTTTGAGGATTTAAACTTCTGAGAGGGAGGAGTTGGGAGTTATGATTTTTTTTCCCTGCGAAAATGGGTAGCTGTATGACCAAGAGATTCGTAAAGATTTAAGGTGTTTGTCATGGAATCAATCATGTGTTTATATATTTGTTCAAATGCTTGTGTTATTCAAATCTATCCTAGTATATGTTGATCCGACTGATGTATGTTGATCTTTAGAGGAACCCTTGTCGTTTTTTCATTTCTCACTTTCTTGAGTCCAAGGTAGAGTTCCACATTTCTTTAGAACTGAAACTTTCATTGATATGGCTGATGTGATGTTTCGACATTGAACTTCTTGTGGAAAATGTTTGCAAAATCCTGCAATTTTGAGGATTTCAAATTCAAATTCTGAGAGGAAGGAGTCAGAATTGTAACTTTTCCCATAAACTGTGCCCTCTCCCTCCTCTTTCCATCACTGCACATCAAAAAAAAAAAAATGTGGGAATTCCATGGGTGTGGAGCACTATTTATATAAGTAAAGTACCCTAATAAATGTCTCTCAGCTGTAGCTCAGATAAGTAACAAAAAGTATCCTCCTAATGATGGATAGAGGGGGAGAAATGCCTCACAGCTATTATGGATTAATGCCGAGCTAGTAATATTGCCCTTGTTATCTTGCAAAGCTAATTTAGCCAAGCTACAACTGAAGAAGTATAATTTTGAGGTGCTGTGTCTTCCTCAGCCACTTGAAGACACTGATAATGAGGGGCCTATTTGTTTCATGTAATTGAATTCCCAAGAATTCCAACACTTCGTAGTTCTATCAAGCAATCAAAAATGAAGAATCAAAGGTGAATTTATAAAAATGACCATCAAATAAACTTCGCTTTCATTGAAATTTAATGAAGGGAACTGAAAACCGAATACCCACCAACCACCCTCATAATTCAAATGCCAAGAAAGTCAAAAGTCCCATCCATCGCGCTTATATCCTTCAATCCATCTCACATCATTAATAAATTCCTACCTGTTCAGTTCCAATGTATTCTAAAGGCAAAACAAACATGCCCTAAAAAAATAGATAAGAGGGTAAAAGAAGCTGATTAACATATCCTGTTTTAATCCCTTCATACATCTTATTTCCAAATTAAAGAGCTGCAGGAGATATTTGTTGACCAGATGTTCTTAACTTGGTATTTGTTTTATGGCCTGTTTTGGAGGCGCACCCAAATTGCCAGAAGGCTAATTAATACCATCTCCTTTTTAAGGATCTAGTATAAATTTGTTGGCCTTTGGTCGGGCTGGTGGAACCATCAATTGTAACAAAACCCCAGGTGCACTCTTAGCCACTATAGGAACCCTGGTGCCTCAGGGACTGATTGTAATTGCTTATTTTTTTACATTGCCATCATCGTGGTCATCGTCATCAAAGCCTTACTCCATTTTATTTAAGTGGCGCTTAAAGAGTAACAATTTATGCAGAACTGTCAACTTAGAAACAGTAATTTCTACAGGAGGGTGTGTTTGTGTGATGATGGGATTTTTGTATCCAGAAGAGGAGGACTCTCCTGCATGGAAGGCTGCTGTAATTATATATATATATATATATAATTTAGAGTACCTATATAAAATTTAGAGTACCTCCAACCAAGTATGAGAATCGCGGCCAAAGTCACCTCACTGATGAAAAAATAACATCCCAACCCCCTTTTGCTATTGTCACTTCCAGTAATAATAATTTATTTTTGAAATTAGAGATTTCCTATTAGAACAAGTGACTCTTTGGGTTCCATCCCAATTTTAAAAGGAAATCAATACTCTCCATTGTGTTAAATCAATTCAATTTTTTCCCCTTGTCCAGGAGAAAGTGTCACAGAAGAGGCCCAATGGGGAAAAGTTTTTTTTTCCATTTGGCAAACATGAGGCTTTCATCATTAAGCAAAACAAAAACACAACCCCTTTCTTCCCTTGCCCTTTTATTGATTGAGATTAGATACATATTATCATGTCTTTTACAGCAATGACACTCTATCCACAACCCTGTCCTCTCATTGTGCACAAAAAGCAATCAGATGAAGGAACCCAAAAGAGGAAAAATGGAAACACAACCCACATGCACATTACCCTGTGAAACAACTCAGAAGAGAAATTCATCAGTCAGCTCCTCTGCATTGATTTGAGCCCAACTTCCTCTTTTGGAGAAACCAAACCAAACCAAATTCAAATCTCAGAAGCTATAGTCTGGTTTCAAGCTCTTCCTGCTCATGGGTTTTGCACCTTGTTTCCTCAACTCCTCCAGGCCCATCTCACTCCCCTTCTCCTCTCCTCCTTCCACATCTTCCTCCTCCACAAACTGAAAAGCTGGGTGTTTTAGAATGTTGTTGAGAAGTTGAGTCCCCCTGAGAGCATTTGTCAGAGGCAAATGTCCCTCAGGTGTGTCATCCTTCAACTCCCATATGAACTCATCAGGGAATGCTCTGTAGTTGTATTGCTCCATCTCAGTGTCAAGCTTCTTCATCCACCCCACATTCATGAAAAACTTGGTGAAGTCCCTCTTGGCCTTCTTCTCCCATATCCTCTTCTGCACACTGTAACCAAACTTCCCATTGCTGTGCTCTCTCCAGAGGGAGTCGATGGTGAGGAGGTCAGCTTCTGATATGAATTGGACTTCAGAGAAGAAGACGTAGCCGCGCTTCTGGGCTGCGTCGCCCGCAAGGACTATTATGAGGCGGCGGGTCTCTTCGTCGGCTTGGCGGAAGTTTTGGGTGGATAGATGGTGTAAGAGTTGATCAAAGGAAATGGTGGAGGTTGTGGAGGTGGGGGTGGAGGAAGAGGAGGAGGTGAGGGAGGAGGAGGGGAGAGAAAAGGTGGTGAAGAGCTTGTGGGTGGTGGAGGTGGGAGAAGGGGTGGTGGTGAGTTTGAGGAAGAAGGTGGTGGGGAGGGATTCAGGTGGTGCAAAGGGGTTGTGGCGGCGGAGGAGAGGGTGGTGGATGGGTTGAAGAGAGGTGTTGGCCATGTTGAGAGAGAGGGAGAGAGGGAGGGAGAGAGAGAGGGAGAGGGAGGGAGGGAAGGAGGGAGGGAGGGAGGGAGAGGGAGTCTGTTGGGTTGGTTAGTTATGGATGGGATAAGGAATGGGTGGAAAGAGTGGGAGGGAGAATTTGAGATGTCATCAAGAAAGGGTGGAATTCTAGATTCTGATTGGATGGATTTGGGTGAGGCTAGATATCTATCTTTGGTAGAGTTAAGGGGCCTCTTCATCTGCTCTGGATTAGAGCTGATCCAAATTTTGATCCACCTATTATCCACCATTGGATTTAATGATTAGAGATGGTTTCATTACCTATCTATTAAAACTGGGGTCCTTCAATAAAGGGTCAGGATCATTTCATTCACTTACCCACTGGTGGTATGCAGTCCATTCTATGGGCCCACTTGGGCCTTCCTTTGATAAGTCTACTCCTAAGTTGGCACCAGCCCCAATTTTTGACACTTACCTTGTCTTTCACAGTGCCCAATTTGACACTTACCTTGTCTTTCACAGTTATATCAAATCTCAGAGGTATTTTGGTTAAGACAGATTGAGTTAGGCTATTAAACCAAGGGTTAGGAATATCAAATTAGTCTGGTCTTGTATATTTTTGGAAATTAAAAGTAACTATATAATCTAAAGATCCTAATCAACAACATTGATCATGAAATCCCATTATTTAATGAATCGGCACTCATTCCAATTTAATACTATTAATCTATTAACTATCTTAAATTCAATTATTGAAAAGGCTATAATTTAGAACATCATTTAAATTTTGAGTCATTAGAATCGCGGGTTAAGACTATCTTTAAGAGAGTGAGAGTGATATTTGGTCCACCACCTATCATCAATGTCCCTATAGATGGAACCTGCCCTGGTGATATGGATGCATCCCATTGTTTTGGAAGCCTGAATTTCCATAACAAGAAGATGGTTTATATACTTGCTCATGGGGCTTACATATCAGGCGTTTCGGCCTTTAATTCAGGAAGGGGGTTCTCCTGTATAGACAGTAGGAATTGAAAATTCCACACTAACCTTTGGCAAGAGATCAGAGTTTCGCAAGTGCAAATTGCAGTACTTACTAGTTTGCCATTCATTGAGGTTAAGGGGATAGAGAGTCCTCATCATTGATTTTGAAGTTAGACAAAAATCACATGCATTTTTAACTATGAAGCCTTTCCAATTGGGGATAGAAGTTATATGACCATCACATTAGGATTAATGCCAATCAAAGAAGGAGAAAAAGATCGATTAACCGTATAAGTTGGCCTTGGAAGACTTTATCATCCTGGAATGGTTAATGTATGCATATAGAGGTGTCAGTCCTACAGATGTATGAAGTATGAAATGTAAGATTATATTGATAAAGAATAGAATATCTTGAAAGGCAAAATTTTATTCATATACACAGTGTTCATGGTTGGGCATAATGCTTCCATTAGAGCATTGCAGACAAATCTATAAGAAAAAAATGGAAGGAAGAAATTAACAGCAACAGTCCAAAACTAACATGAGCATGGAATTAAGTTCCTAAGAAATTAGGGTATAATGGTCCCAACTTTCAAAAAAGAAAAAAACTTCGAACAAGGATTATTAAAGAGGTGAAGGGTAAAGAATACAAAGTGAAGACATAAATGGTACCCTAACTTTTCGTATTCCAATAAATAAGAGATTACTTGATGGCCATTTGTGAATTTCCACTTTTATTTCTTCACATTTCTTATAATTCCCATAAATTCAATCCATGGATCTGAAGTGTTCAAAGGTTTTAAATATTTGAGAGATATTTTGATTTTCTAGATATTCGTTAGGAATGATAAATGGTTTGGATTTTTGGAAAGTAGACCCCACCTAGGTAAAAAAAAAAAAAAAAAAAAAACCTCTCTCTCTCAAAGTTCTATGAGTTTTATCAAGTCACCAAGGAACCTAAATTCTTTTGGGTATTTTTCATTCAAATTCCAGATTTTGTTTGATATAAACATATTATATAAAAGTAAATCTTATCTTCTCCCCTTTCTTATATAAAATATCACAACAAATATATATTTATATAAAAATTACTTTATCTTCTTTACAAATTTAATTTCATTTTAAGTTCTTAAAGCTTATGTTATATTATAACTTTTTAATTTAAAAAATACTTTTTTTAGCCCATCGAAGGCACAACCCAGAGTCGTGCATATAGTATCGGGCCAAGCTTTGTCACTCACCAACACGACACGGCACGACCCGTCTGACACCCCTAGCCCCACCCATTTCTATATCTAGGGCGCTACTCCGCAACACAATGCAGCAATTGCCTCCAATTTAACACTCATTTAGATCACTAGACACTAATTTGGAGGGATCTCATTCATCTCATAACCTTTGAACATGAGATTTAGTTGGTCATATCCACGCACAATCCTTTCTATCATGCCCCTCTTCACATGTGAGTCTCACTCAAATCTCATGCCGGCGAGAGGGGGGGTTTAAAATCCTGCACTCCCCTTGTGTGTGGGGCTCCTGTAGGTGAAAAGGGGGTGTCCGAGACAATGCTGGGAATGGTTAAGGTGAGACCCTAGAAGAAAAACGTTCCATAAGTGTCTTTAATTTGTATATTCTTAAGAAAGGGTTGTTGCAACTAGCCCTTATAGCTCAGTGGTAGAGCGTCAGTCTTGTAAACTGAAGGTCCGTAGTTCGATCCTGCGTGAGGGCAATATTCTAATTCCTTTTTTTTTTTCCAATTTGGATTGAAGGGTCAGGATTAGTCCCAACTCCCATATAATTTTTTTTACATGTCAACAATGAGTTCGGATAAAAATCACCTAAATTTTTTGATGTCGCGGCTGACTGTTATTGATCCCTCACGGTGAAGGTGTAATATTTGCTATAGGTGATCTGGACTCGTCAACAATGTCCACTTCCATGTTACTATTTGTCCCCCATGAGAAATTTTGGGTCATGATCCCACCACTTGAACCTGGGTTCATTGACCCACTCTGGCAGAAGGCACTACAAAATCTGTTTGCCTTTCTCACCATCTAACCAAGGAAATAGAGAGCACACAAATCCATTCATGAAACTACCTCAGCTTAAATTTAACAAACACAGCCTAGGCTTGAATGCTTGATATAGTGCTAAACCACACTCCAGCTTGATTTGAGGCCTGACTGACTTGAGCATTGAACAATGAACAGGCCACCTCAGGCAGGCTCAAGATATGTCCAGCTTAGCCCAGCTTAAGTATAACTTTAATAAATTCAAATTGGGATTGATAGAAGTACTACATCGAGCCCGAGCCTGGGCTCGCGCTCAAAACTGGACCTCAAGCTTTTCATATATGAAGCGCGACTAAGTTTTCCCTTTACAATGCATATAATTTATGTTCTAGCTCCAAATTTCCTGGTATTTAAATTACAAGGGTGATGACTGGGTGTTCATTTCTCATCTTTCCTTAATTCTATTTCCAAAACAAGAAAGGTTATTTTGATGCTCATTTTTAGATATTCGCCTTTCATCTTCAAATTTTATTTTTTTTTAACCATTTGGGCAAGAATTCCTATGTATCCTATGCAAACAAAAGGCCTAGCAAATGACACTCCATACCAGGAATCCAACCTCATTCATAAATAACCCCATTTAAGGCATTTATGAGTGTTATTAGACAAGTTGCCTGTTTTCAAGTGTAATACAGATTTTGTGAAACTGATTTGGGGTTCTTGTTTTCAATGAAGGTAGTAGTAACCTGTATAATACAGTTCTTGCGATCCATGCTGCTCAAACACAGTGAAAAACCAATGCAATATCAATCATCTTGAATTGACAAATTAGGTGATTTGATGGAGAACACCTAAATGGGCCCTTCAAGACAGGGACCTTTTGTCATTTGATCTCAAACCAAAAGAACCTAAGGGCCCGTTTGGCATCGATGTTGTGGTGTTCCATAACTTGTTTGGCAACATTATATTAAATTAAAATATGTAGACAATCAACATATTTCCTTATCAAGCATCCATGTGTGCCAAAAATAGGAAGCGTCACTACAAAAAATAATCCGATGCATCAATTACACCATAGTTGGCTTGAAAGGTTAACACTAGATGAAAAAATAATTAATATAATGCCACCTTGAAGTTTAAGCAACTGAATGATCAATTACATAGTACCCCAACTAAAACCCTACCTTTATGATGCAGATAACATTAAGAGACGATTTGATCACACATGACTCTTTTCAGTTTGATTCCCAACCTACAAATACCAAAGGAAGGGGAAACCAATATTAGAGAGAGATGAAAATGAACACCCATTTGCTGGATAGATTTTTCAAATTATCAAGACCCAAAAAAAAAAATGTCATTATCATAGTCTACATTGATTGCCAGATATCTGGCTTAGAATTGGAACAGGGGATAGATGATGTGAATGAGTCCATCATTTCCAGCTTTGGAGCTTGTACTCGAAGAAGCTCACTGTAGAAGAGAAGAATTATATGAGTGAAGCCAAACATCTAAAAGAATGCAAAGTTGCAAACTATTGGTTATGTGTTTTTTTTATTTTCAACCGCCTTTTCGGTTTGAGCCTTGTAAGCAAAATGTCTGGGTCACCATTTTAAAAATGGATATGTGACATGTTGGTGGGGTTCACTTGCCTCATCGTAGTGGAAAAACAGGGTTAGAGAATTGGTCAAAATAAGACCATTTAAGACTTGTGATACACGGACACCTGAAATGGTTTGCCTAACTAAAACAATGAAATGGTCAAAACAAAAAGGCTATGAACATCTCACAATCACCAAAATGGATTGGATGGTTAACAAAGATAATTTCAGCTGAGTTTTTGGTGGATGGCTGAACCACAAACTACACTTTTATCCCATGGACCACACCAACTTACCATGTGTGCGTTTTTATTATGGATATCAACCAAAATGTGTGGTCCTGCCCCTATTTTGTGTTTTTGCCTTTTGGGCTAGGGCATCCCATTAATTGTCAAGAATTTTCGATCACCAAGCTGTGTTAAGGAGGAAAACTCGGCTAAGAACTCTCTGCAACCTTTGAAGTTGTGAACCCCTTCTGCTGGGGCCCATCTCAATGCATGCCAATCACAGGCAAGGCCAAGATCAGTTCTTAACATGGATTAAAGGTGGGCCAAATAAGTATGATCTAATGATCATGACCATCTACTCAAGGGTCCCCAATATCAGACAAATATACACTTTTAAAACCTTTAAACTTCGGGGTCCATGGATGGTCAGGGTCATCAAATCACGTTAATTTCATAGGAACCACTGATCCGCATTCAAAACTTCCAATCAATCACATCTATACTCGTGATTGTCAATTATCGAGGTAGGCCCCACAGAAGGGGGGGTTCCAGACTTTTAAAAGTCGTAAATGGTTCTTAGCCAGATTTTCCTCATCAAAGAATGGGAAGGTCCTGAATAATGTACATTCTCTGTGGTGCAGGTGGAAGACTATATAAAATTTTAAATGTATAACCACTCTCTTTGCTAAGTATCAGGCACTACTGGTATCTTCTGGTTTACTAACAGACTGGGATATTGCCACAGATGTGTATGACAACATGTGCAATCGTGCAAATGTCTGCATGCTTGACACATCCAAGCCATTGAACAGGTGACCCAACCATTGACTAGCTGATCCACAAAAAAGGAAGGTCCAAAATCATGTAGACCACATATATAAGCATGTGGAAGAGTGTGTGTGTTTTTTTTTTTTCTAATGTCTGTTCAATTTATGATAACCATCCATCGGTCTGTATGCAAGGCCCACCATCCTACCCAAACAATAAAAGAAGAAAAGATTAAACCTTGGATTCCAGCCTCTTTGATCTCCTTGGAAGCAACTGTTCCTTTGCCAGATTCTTTCCACTTCTTAAATTCTTCTCCATAGGTTTAGTGTGGGCATTGTTCTGATTTTCAGCACTACTACATTGCCTTTTATTCTGAATTTCTTCAGGGAATTCCAAGCTATGAGATCTTTTATTGGTTGTGTCCAAGGAGTTGTCAAACTGTGAATTCCTGAAAGCACAAGCAGCAGTTTAGGAAGCATAATATTGTAATAAGTGCATCTGGATGTACCCATACTGCAAGCAGACAGAATATTTTGACAAAATGGATGATTAGCCATTCCTTCATGCATTTGCAGTACCAAGATATTAGAAACCTTACTTTCCCATCTCAAAGCATAATAAGTGCAAATCAAAGATAATGGTTTTGGATGGAAAAGTTGAGGAACAATAATGCCTACCGAATTTGGTTTCTCATTCTATACTGCGCCGAATGCATAGTGAAATGGATAGCCATTCATTCTACCACAATATTCAAGCTGCGAGTGATTTGGGGACTACAGTACACCCAAGTACACATTAAAGCTCTGCCACTGAAAAGATATTACTCTGAGCTCTCTGCCAAATTTGCTGCTGTGCTCTGACCCTGAAAATATGAAGCAAAGATAAGGAACACACAAGATAGAAAATCAAATAGAAACACAAATTAGGAGAAAAGGCACATAATAGAACATCAATTGGAACACAAGATAGAGCTACTGCTATTCCTTGTCACAGATCGAGTGAAACCCCTTAATTCCAGGCCGTGTAGGACCGGCAAGACCACCATGATAGCGTGCTGGCCTTCCCCGATGATGGACCACCCATAGACCAAGTAAACATGTTTCCCACACGCCACACTTGGCTAAATATGTCTTTCTACTCAACTCTTCTTGCATTCTCACACCTAAGTTGGGGGATCCTCCCACATTTCTAATTCTACTTTTACACAAACTAACAGTTCAAAGCTTACCACATGTCATACATCCAACTGTTAGAAACAACCTACACCCTAATCTATCTAGAACATTTCTAACTCCTCTACCCTATTCCTACTTCACCTTATGGGAATCATCCTTTGTGAAAGGCACCTGGTGGGTCCCATATGAGTCCTCTTCTTTGCACAAAACAAATTCTAGACCATTAAAACTCTTTAACTCCATTGACCATGGAAGCTCTTCGTGATTAATCCAAAACCTTCCTCATTTTGTAGACCCAGACGGAGGAAGATGACATCCGAACACTTCTCATGTACGTGCACTTTCATCTATGCCAGCCAATCCATGCTACAATGTCTCATAGCCTCATTGCACCATATGATTGCCATTCCTTCTTAGAATAATGCTTTATGCATGCCTCCCCTTGCCAGGTTTGCCACACTACCTTGTATGCATGAGATAAGTTCTAAGCACGTGACTAATAGTATCCTCTTAATTTTGGTTTGTCTTTTGGGGCCTTAGGCCTGCTTGGGAGGCTTTGTTTCTCCTCTTTCGCTGTTTTGGATGGTTTCTGTCTCCTCTATTTTTTTTCATTGCTTTTCAGTATATATCTTTTGTACTGCTCTGCTTCGATTAATACAACTCACCATTCAAAAAAAAAAGTTCTAAGCACATGACACACACTCCTGCGTTAGTGCTACAGCTGCTGCTGCTGCTATAAAAATAATACTGCCATTGTCTTACACTACTATGGATGAACACAGGTCCAGAAACCACCACTAAAGAAGATGGTTTAGCATTTTAGCCTGTTCCATATTCGATTTGAGTTGGGTCCACCAACATGGACCCAAATAAATTTGGGTTCCGTTCCAGTCCAGAGGTTCATACCTGCAGTCACAGGTGCCAGAATGATAACTATAACATTTATGCTGTGTAGTTCAAATTTGTTTTTAAACTTGCATGTATAAATGCAATAATTGCAATTAATACATAATTAGATTTACACAACCGATGGCCATTGGTCAATGCATTTCAATAGAAAAGAGATATTGACATTTTGGGGTATTTTGGTATTGAAGATATTAATAGCAATGCCTATTAACAGAAAAGAGCAATTAATGTTGGTTTTCTAGAAGTGTGGCACACAATTAGATAAGGGCCAGACTTGGATAACAACAAATAGGATAACTCCATATTTATCAAATATCTCATGCAGATAATTTAACCTAAAAGAATATCTCTAATCTTGTTAAGCGTCTTATCTGCGGATTCATGCGCTTATCTAAAATCAAATTTAAAGATTATTCCATGATGGGAAGGGAATATCAAAGGAATCCTATAAATAGGATAAGGGGTTACAGCTCCTCTCTACACCAATACCTTGATGCCCCATCGATATCACATACGAAAGCGTGGTAAAGGAGTGTATTAAATCCTCAAGAAAGGGAGCTGTCAACTAAAGGGCATCTGCGCACCTGACTCTCATTCTCATGGAGTCAGGTACAATTTATTTTGTAGGATTAAATAGAGGTTATTCAGATCTGTCCCAGTAACAGTAGATTAAATGATTATGTGTTAATCAGGTTAGATTAACAATTAATAGCCATTTTGTTGTAGTGGTAGTTGATACAGCTAGAAGTACATTGATTATGTTCTAAACTCGGTTTCAAATAGGCCCCAGAATACAGGCCCTTAGTTGCTACAGCAGGTGTAAAATATAAACGAACATAAAAATAGGTGTTGAGGTCGAATTGCTACATCAGATGTACTACAACTTGACCCAATTTCCATCAAAGAAAAAGGAGACTCGTTAAATGTAGCATGTCCAGGCATATGCTGTTGAATGATCGGAAAAAAAAAAAAAAAGGACTTCTACATCACCACATACGATTTCGGAAAAAAATAAAAAATCATTTCTATCCCCCACTATGTAACTCTTTGGGTGGCTAAAATGGGCTGAAATGTCCATGGTTCAGTAATATCCAAAAGTTATGACAACAGCTTTTTTACCAGGCAGTACATTTTCCTGTCCCCTTTCCTGACAAAGCTAGTGCCCATTAAACATGCCTGACACGCACACACCAACCACCTAGCATAGTGCTCACAGGCTTACCATGCACACCACCTAGTGGAGCCCACCTGGAGCCCCACAAATCATGGGACAGAGGGGGGATGGAAAGATCCTAATGAGTAGGGCCAAAATACCGAATTTGGGGTCAATCTCAGGCCTCTAACCCGATGCAAACCCATGGGAGGGGTGCAAAGCCATGGGAGCAATTAACCAGTCCATTTCTCCAGTAAATAACTGAAAATCAGGCATTCATGTTAGCCCATGTCAGTGGAACCAAACAACCCCCCGTTAGACCCCCCATTGCTACTAACATATCATTTCTGCCTACACAAAACTATGTAGAAATACTAAATTGTCCCCAACGAAGTTTAAATTGGTTAGTTGCTTCCAACTATGCAAACCAAGCAATTTTTCAGATCATCCACTTCAACTGTCATTCAGTTTCCAATTATCATTTTAACAGATGATTTAAGTAAGATGGATAAGAAAAGATGGGCCATACTTGCTCTCCAGGAAATGTAAGCATTTGATTCCCAATGTCAGGATTGTCATGTCCATCGCATGTCTCCCGACGAAGCTGATGGTCAAGTACTCCACCCCTTTCTGATTGAACATCATTCATTGGTGAATATACCGTCGAAGGGCAATTGAATTGATGAGGTGAAGTTGACGTGTTCTTACTTTCATGGTGATCAACCTGAACACTAGACAACTGCATTACTGTATCACCACTACCTTGGGATCCTTCTCCAATTCCAGTACTATTTTCATGATGAATTACATCAGGTAGGCAAGAATCCTTATGGAATTCATCGGACATTGTCAGACTGTGTTTCCCGGAAACTTCTTCCACCAAGTGGTGAACACTGGCAGTTTTCAATGTCTGGACCTCTAACAGATCTCGGCATTTTGGCTCATCCAAGTTGAAATTTGCATCCATGCCATGACCGCATTCATTTAAAGAATTATTGGATACTGAGACACTGCCATCATCCACTTTAGAAGCAGCAACCAGCGAATCTTGAGGTACTGTTTTACTGTGTTTTGGACAGGATAGTTTGCTGGAATCCATCTGATTTTGTAAGCTAGAATCTGGTTTACATAAGTTTGGAACCACCTGGCCATCTTCCTCTAAGAGTCTTTCCACTCCTTCTGGAATGCTTTTTGATGTTATTGCAGAGGACCTAAACAAATTATCAGCTACATCCTTTTGAGACTGCCTAGAATGACAATTCTCTCTCTCTAATGAACTCGGGGAAGATTTGATATGTCGAGAATTGTCATTCCTCTCATCCTCTTTATTTTGAAAACCTGTTTCCAAATAACCCATAAATGAAGATTTCGCACGTTCACCAATTTCACCTAAACCTTTAAGCTCTTCATGAAGAACACGGGATTTATTATGGTGTACTTTCTGGTACATACATACTTCATCCTTCAAAACCTTAATCCAGTCAGATGGACCTGAGTTTAAATCGACATAAAGATTAATCCCTTCTTCAGACCTCACAAAGAACTGAAAAGAAGAGGGGCTAGGTTCAGTAGAGGTTTCACTTGAGGAAACTAGGCCACTTTCAGCAGTACATGCACCAATTGTTTTCTTCATGCATTGAATCTGCGGTATACAACCCTTGTTAGAAGGATTCTGCAGGTGCAAGTCAGAGTTTCTCAGGTTTAGAGAACTTGGATGGTCATTCTTTCTATATTCCATGGTATGGTCATTGAGTTGAGATAGGACTTTTGAATGCGATATAATATCTTGCAGTTGCAGGTGAGAAGGAGCTGCTGGTTGTATGTCATTTTGAGGAGTAGAAATCGAACAGCTGAACCCTTCTGTAGTTTCAATATTAGCAGAACCCCTATGGGCTGTATTTGCAGCAGTATTTGCCACCTATACCAAAACAAGTAAAATGCAGAAGATTTAGCACAAATCTGCAAAAAACATATGAAATCCCTAAGAAAATGAAAAGAAATTTGTGATAGCAGGTAAATATTCAAATTAGAGACCATGCAATAAAATCCATATTAAGTTTTCAATAAGACTCCTACAAGTAATTAAAAGCATTCATAATAATATGAAATATCTCACATAAAGCCTTGTTACATAAGATACCTACCAAAAGATGGGTTGAATTTGCATGCATATAAATTAGCCACATCACCTAAGAGTACTTTTCTAAAGTCTAAAACTACAGAATATTTTCAAAATATACTACAAGCCCTTTGAAAAGACCAAAACTGTGTGATTTGTGAGTTTTGAAGGATAATAATAAAAATTATGTTTACAAAGGAATATTTACATCAAATATTTACACAAGAATTGCACAATTGCATATGGAGTAAGGTAGTCTCAACCCTATATACAATAATACCTTAGAAAATTAGCCAAACCATTCACCTCCCTTGCCTCCTAAGAAATGATAATCAAAAGGCTCATACAAATAGCCCGAATTTCATTAAAAATGAGAGCTAATTTCCGTGGTTCTTGTAGCACCCTGAAGCCCAACAATTTATATCCAATGGACCTCCCCTTTCACCATCAAGACTTCCGCAAAAGAATTCAATAATATTTAGGCTTCAGACTTCAGTATCAGCATAAGCTTCAGGGGTTCAATTTTTTCACTTCAACTCCATGTGGTGCCAGGGCACTCTTAACACATTAGCCAGTCTTCCAATACATTTGCGGAAATACAAAGAGTCACATCCAAGTAGAGCCAAAAAAGATTCACAATCAAGCCACACAGAAGATAGGATTCCAACATGCAGATAATATTATTCACCCAATAATATTACATGCCTCAAAGAGACAAGTACAAAACCCCAAGACTTTCCTTGATCTTAAATTCTTAATGCCAACCTATTGAATTTTCCCCTTGTTGGAATCCCACGGACACCTCAAGTAACCTTGCACACCATTATATAGGCATCTGGGATAATTTCGTATTTGATATTGGTAAAAAACAAGTAATTTCTAATTTGAATAAGTATTATTAGTTCTTTAATATTTAAGGTTCCTACTTTAATAAGATAGATACGTACTTGTGAATAGATCTAGGGTTAAAGCTTGTTTAAATACACTTATAAGAGAACATTCCATGCATCCTTTTTTTTTTTTCTTGGGGTAAAGGCATCCTTGTTATTAGTCATATTTTTCTTTTTAATAAAGTTGTTATGCACTTTCTCTTTCCTTCTCATTGGTTTGAGTGAACGCCCATTGGATTAAAGATGAACAGTGGATTGGACCGCTAATCGGTAAGCGAAATCTATTGTTTCTCCTTGTATTTACGCAGGACGTATTGTTGATTTTGTAATTTGGGGTTTTGGGTCCACAAACCATTGGATTTGGCTTCCTTGACTGCGTCAGCTGATACACAATACATATCTACAATTCATCTCACATTTACCGATATTTTAACCATGCACCCCCACCCCCTCCCCTCCTCTCACGCGTGCGCACATACGAAAAAAAAAGGAGAGAATTACATAAAGGCCCTCACAAGGGAGATTTCCTGGTTCCGCCCCTAGCCACAACTTCAATGTGAGCCTACTCTAGCTGGACCCTTCGAAAAAAAGTTTTGATGCTTGTGCTTTGGGGAACCCAAGGATGGACGACATTATAGTCTTTGTTCATAACAGCATTCTGGCAATTATCATAAGCTTCTTAGGCCTGGTAGGAATCCGGTCAAATAATTATTAAGATTCTCCAACATGATACCATACATGGTCCAGATTAAAAAAGGCCAATGCACCTACTGTACACCATATATATCTTTATTCATTAGGATCATTAATTACCCCAATTAAGGAGATTGCATATCTGTAAAGATGCCTGTAATAGGTACAATGAAAGATATAAAAAGAGCAGCTCTCTCTCTCTCTCTCTCATTGTCGATGGATATTGTATTTCTCTCACCCAGTAGGCATAGGGAAAGCAAGTAATCCATGGTGGCTATTGGATGCTGTTGAAGAGGTGATGACCATAGCCCCTTTACCACACTATTTTTCCCAGCATATTCTCCACAGCGCCAGTGAGGACGCAGACATTTTGGTCAAGCAAGGGGCTCGTTTAAGTAAAATAACTTTTGGCAATATATGTCCACTTTCTCATGAGCAAGTCTTTCTCTTGGCTTAAGTTTTAATTCATTTTTGTTTTGAGTAGGTGCTTCTATAACTTAAACCTGTGGGTTGCCAATAGTCCGCAGGTTTTAGTCATGCATCGAACTTTCTCCCCACAGAATAGCTCACACGTACTGTACAGTCCTTCATTAATAAAATCATTACCATTAAAAAAAAAGTTGTTTAAAATATCAACATCATCAAGGAAGTTAATTCTACAAGGAATTTTCATGCAAAGAGAGAAAACATTGACTATATGTTTGCTCAGAGGATTCTATACAAGAAAAGGATGAGAACATGTGAAATTGAACCTTATCTGAAGTGTCAGCTTCTCGGCAATTAATTTTCTTCTGTTTAACAGGCTGAAAATGTCTCTTATCATGAGCCTCTTCCTCCTTCGAGGAGGATGGTCCATAGCTGTCAGCATCAGAACCTTCAACTCTTCTTTTATGCACTACCAGATATATATAATATTATCAACATGCATTCATGAAATAAATAAATAGATGCACATCTTTGTGGATGATGCAGCCATCTGAGAAATTCAGTAACAGGTTATTCTGGATGATGCGTACATCGAATATATATACCTTTATCAGTTTCTTCCAGAGAGTCGAAAGGTTCTTCAGGTTGCAAATCTGCCATAGGGAGATCCACAGGACCACTTAATTTCTCTTTAGAAAATGTTGAACTTCGGTCTTTTTCCTACACATTTGTAAAAATTATTACAGGTGGGATCAATGAATTGCACAATGCTGAAGGAAGTCAATTGCCTCTCAATGTCCATACCCGAGCAAGCACTCGATTAGGTACAGCCTAGTTGCGTGTAGTCGATTACATCATTAAATATGCAAAAGATGACCTAAAAGTTGCAGAAATCACCTTGAAAAATAAAAATAACGACCTCGCCAATAGAAAATTTGTTTTATTGGCAGAAAGACCGTGTTTCTTGCACAATGCTTGAAGTTCTTTGCGTGGGAGGTTGAGATAGAACTCTTCATCTTGATTTTCCATCAGTTTAAAAGAAGTTTAGACCTGAAGCAGCTCCATCCAAACATAAATCTCAATCCCCTTCGTAGAAGAAATGAAGGAAAAATCAATATAATCCAAGATCCAGGAACACTAAAATTGCTGAGTAGGAGGGAAGTTGATTAGTGATGTTTGCGTCAACAAAAAATAATTTTTAATTGAGCTCTCATCTGGAAAGTTAACTAAGCATTACCGCACTATCATGGAAACACTATTAGCAAAATCAAACTTCTCAGTATCAAAAAGTTTGCAACACCAAAACTTATGCAAAGAAAATTCAGATTACCACTCCTGGAAAAGGCAGAAAAACTGCAGGCCACAATAAACACAGCTACATAGTTTTCAAAACCCAACCATTTCCAATTGGTACACAATTCATATAAAGAGTACAGGGATGTCTTTGTGGATGGGACTTCCACTCTCACCATATTGCCCAGGGACCCTAGGTGGGTAGCTTTAGGCAGTTCCCTGGCAACCAGGCCAAGTCAGCCCAAAAAAAAAAAATGATGGTTGTTATTAAATTGAATTTCATAAAAGTCATGAGATAAAGAAATGATTTGTAAGATACATATTGTGAATCGTAGGATGCACCGCAACCCTATGATTCATATCCAATCAGATATTACGGTTTTCAGTCAAAATCAAGACCTTTCTTCATATTGTACACACACATAGTTATATGAGTAGAACTCAAAATATAAGTGTGGAGAGCTTCTATAGATGATTACTGTTTTGACACAACCCTTCTTTATATAGGCTAAGAACTAGCACATGCTGAAGAGCGACAATTGTGTGAAGGAAAAACGTAAAATGCTTAACAGAGTTTCCTCTGAATGTATCTGAAGCTAGAATCGTCAATTTCTATCAACATGGCTTATAAAAGACATAGCTATCAACAATATATAAAAAAAATCATTAGCAAAGTGCATAAAAATCAATAATCAACTATAACATAGGGAGAATCACTAATAAGAACCAACATGTCCTAATTGACAAAGATCGACAGTGTTGAATACGTGGACAGAAAATCTAGGTCAACTGATCTAAATTAAGCAATAACTCTGATACACAAAAAGGAAAGAAACAGCATACATCCTACAGTGAAGCGGAGAGAAATATGATAAGCAACACCAACAGTATATGGACCTAGATTCTAAAAACATCTACCATAAGAATGCCAAGTTCTATGTCAGAACAACTCAATAGCAGGGTTAAAGGAAATGAGTTTTGAAGGAATACCTAGTTCGAACAAATGCATGCATCTTCTGAAAGTGACAAGCTTAAGTTTGATTAGGAGAGCTTGGATCAGCTGGACGAAGTCGGTGAGTCCATGGTATGTCAAGTTGGTGGGAGTAAAGCCCACATGCCAAGTCAGTGGGAAGGGAGCCCACAATTTATGAGCCTGCTCTTGGATTGAAAGGAAGAAATGTGATTGTTTTATTCAAAATGAAAATTTACAGTAACTTGCTAAAAGTGAACGAATCCCTCGGGGCAATATGTCGAAAGATTGACTTTCAACAAAATGGAAAAGCGTCCCAGAGAATTTCAAGTGACCATTGGAAAAATATTAAAAAAATTTGAAAAGATATCATAATAGTCATGGCCGGTCCCACAAATTAATGACAGATATGATTGCAGATTGCAGACCAGAACAGTTGTGGAGATCGTTGGGGATTCGAGCAGAGTAACAGAAGGTGCTCTTGGAATGAGGATCAAATGCAGTGTTTGGTTACCATAACAGGGGATTTCAGGAGTGGATGACGCTCATCCAAAAATTGATTCCACGGTTGCCTGGACTCAAAATAAAGGAGATCTGTGATTTGAATCGTGAAGACAGTAGAACAGGAGGTGCCAGTGTTTGAAGAAAATCCAATGCCAGAGCCCGTCGGCTTGAGGGAACAATGCACAGAATCTATTATCATTGTGTAGCAATGGGGCTAGAACAGATGTTGTTTGAGCACGGCAAGGCCCCTCAAACTATGGCAGTGATGTACGCCTGGTTCATTGCAGGGAGAGGGACATTGCGATAATAGCCGGTTTAGGTTCAACTCCTTGACTTCTCCATCAATGAATAAAGATCAGAAGGAGAAAATTCATGTAAAGGAGCCAATAAGGGGCCTATATAAATATGCAAGTTTCAGACAACGAAGCTTAGAGGCCTCCCCTAGACAGATCTCACGGCGATGACTTGCAAGTTGCAACTTATAGAGGGTAGACAGAGTGATGGATGCGTGGCTAATATACTGCAAGACAGGAAAGCAGGTTGTGCAGGCTGAAGTTGGTGCCCCATGGCTAATCAGGGGTGTGAACTGTGAAGTGAGATGGATGAGGCCTACAAGCAGATGAGGTTTCCATTGTAGCAACAGGACTTGGAATGGAAGTAGGTTGTGGTGCTTTAGATCATCTCAGAGGAAGGACGCCACAATAAAACTCTGAATTTGTATCTGTCCATGATGTTCACTCTATCACAAAAACCACCCAGACTGCAAACGCATGATATCTGTAGTCAAAAGATGAACTCATCCCAATTAGTTGCAATTTTCACCCAAAAGACTGAAATTCTTAGCCAGAAAATGCTGAGAAAAGGGAGGCTTAAACCCAAGGAATGGGAGAGCGGTAATTTAATGGGT
Organism: Cinnamomum chago; assembly: GCA_038049695.1. Taxonomy (NCBI): domain Eukaryota; kingdom Viridiplantae; phylum Streptophyta; class Magnoliopsida; order Laurales; family Lauraceae; genus Cinnamomum; species Cinnamomum chago. The sequence goes on along the minus strand of CP142462.1, from coordinate 17,276,592 downwards.
AAAGGAAAAAGGATGAAGAGAGATATGTAGAGGCTGAGACAGGCATGGGGACGGGGCAATTAGTCCAACAGAGAGTGGAAGAGATTCTTAGAAGTTTCTTGCCCAAAAGCAGAACTCCCTCCATTGAAGATCCAAGCTTCTCCAACAAAATAATATAAATGGTACAAAAGTTGTCTAAAACAAAGCAATCTTAAAGTCGAAAGCAATAAACAGAGATCATTTTCAAGCATTACCAAATACAAGATTGAACCCAAGAAAAAAAAAAGTAACAGAAGCTCGTAATAAGGAATGCAAAATACCAACAAAGTTCAATCTCATTCAAAGGCAAGAAAATTCCTGGTGTGTTTGCAAGTAAAGAAGCAGAGAACATAAAGAAAAAAAAAAGCAAAGAAAAACAAATCTAAGAATAAAAAAAGTAAGGCACCTTCAGCCACTGAAACTCATAAAAGGAACAGATGCAGAAAACCATGGATTCTTCAATGAAAAAGCTTCCATCTTTCAAGATCATAGAATCAGATGAAAGAAACCCAGAAATCCAACTAAAAAGAGAAGTAAAGGGGTCACTTCAAATCGATAAATGATGAAAAGATTAATAACAAACAGCAATAATAAGAGAACCCAACAACTCAAATAATCAGAAGAACTGAAATGATTAATCAAAACAGCACCTGGGTTCAATCTCACAAGCAACATAAACTACTTTCCTAATGTTTTTTTAAGATTGTGAGCAGAGAAGCAAAAGAAAAAGATGAAAGAACACATACCTGCAGAAGAATAGGCAGTGATTATCCCTGTTGTCTTTCAAGATTATATGCAAAGAAGCAGATAAAGACTGAGAAAAGCCATCAAAGGAAGGAGCTTTGATTCTTTTTAGCAAGTAAGAGATTCAAGTGAGAAAGAAGAGAAAGAACAGATTCCATTTCCAGGTGTTTCGCTGAAAAGCAGCTCTCTTGTCTGGAAGACCAAAACAGAAGGTGTTGAGGTGAAACAAAAGATTTTAAGACATCTTTTCATGTAGTCTCGCAGATTATTGAGATTTTTACACTTGCATTGCCCTTCCCATACCTTTCATTTTTATTTTTTTTCAGTAATGGGACTTTTGGTTTTACTATTTTTATTATTAGGATGCATTTATGTAAGGTTTGGAATTTGAAGGTGCTCCAGTTTCCTTTTGAGAAGTGATGATTCATATTTTCTCTCTTGAGAGATGATTTTCTATTGATTTGAAGAAAACTAATTGAATTTATTTTTTTCTGGTAAAATTTGCTAAATAAAAAATTTCTAAAAATATGGAACTTTAGAGTCTGGAACTCCCAATGTTTTACAAACATGTCTCGAGGAAATGTAAAAAGAACTGCAAAAGTCAAAAAGGTATGTTTGATATTACCAGCTGAAAAAAAAAAAATTTTGACTATCAAATTTTAAATGGCATCACTTTTTTATTTTTAGTTCCATTTTTTAGGTGTAGACATTAGAATTTAGATTTTACAAAATACAAAACCCACGTAGTATTGGTTTCAATTTCAACATTTTGTGGATATTTTTAACCAAGCACTTGCTTTTGAATTTTCCATTAAAATCGGCCTATCATCTTAAGAACTTCTATTGAGAATTTTTTAGACTCCAAATTCTCTTTAAATTTCTTTAAAATCGTCGAAAAGGAATGTCCTAAACCCATATGTCAAACAATTTGATGATCTAATTTTGGATTTTAGCGAAGAAAAAGGCTTGGATACTAGTAATTTTGGGTTGAGTTGTATTTATTGAAATCAAGTTATATTAAGATGCGGGTTGATTCTCTGTAGGCGGCTATTGTATCAAATGAGTTAAATAACTTGATCGAAACAAAAGGAACTAACTAATCGTTCACCAACACACTCCGGATTTAGTTGCATTGCCACATTAGTATCAAACACATACCTAGGAATCTATTTATGGGCTTTTAATTTTAAAAGATCACTCCAAACACACTCACTTACGAACTACCAAAGTCTCTCATCTTGCGGAGAGATCAAACCTTTGTCATCTATATAGATAGGGAGGTGCCTCAACAATTGACTACAAAATGGAATAGTGAAAACTTAGATATAAAACTTAACTCATAAATATAAAAGAATGGTTTTTTTTTTTTTTTTTTTTTTTTTTTTTTATTTTTTTTAAAGAGTTGCCTAGTCCAGGAACCCAAACAATTGATATGAGGCATGATGATGCCACCCACAGACCATTAACCTCAAATTGGCTTCCAGCAATGAGCAATCCATGTTGTAAACTTGATGTCATGTGTCACTGGTCAAAATCTGCTTTTCCTTGCATTTGAATTAACATGGTCCACTGGACTACAAAATAACACTTCTTGTGAAAAATAGGTTGGGACAGAAGATGCCCATAGACACATTTAAAATACCCAAAATGCCCCTACTCTGTGCCAGAATTTTTGGAAAACCGACACCATTGGGTAAGAAGTAGAAAGATCCTTATCTACTTGCTGCCTAAGTGGGAAAAATCAGGTACACCTCGAGAGCACTTATATAGTCTTGTACTCTTTGAACCTGCATCTTTGTACATGGAAGACAATGCTCTCATCCCCGTAACGATCACAGCCATTAAATCAATGGGCCTTGATCTACTATTTTATCAAATGGTTACCACCTAATCTCAAGGGGTAGCTCAGTTGGCGTAGACACCCAAAAATTGTAGGTTCGAAACTGCACTACCACATTAGAGTTACAATGGAGTTTATCCGGCTTATCTCTAGACCCGAAAAGACTAGCCCAGCTCAAAGGGTTGGAAACCCTCCGATAGCAAAAAGAAAAAAAAGAAAAATGGTTAGGACGTTGGGGGGGGGGGCGCGGTGTTGAATACACATCCATTGTATTCTCCATGCAAGCACACTTAGGCCATTACGGCGTAAAGAAGTGGTGTCCATTCAGTAACATTAAGTAGTATTCAGGGGTTTGAAAGCTATCAAAGCCGCATAAAGTGCGGCTGCGGTGGTGAATTTTCTTTGTTAGCGATGAGCCCCTAACGGGGACTTACCTTGCAAAAAAATGAAAAAAAAAAAAAAAAAACACTCAAGCCGATACTTGGATGGTACCTTTTTTTCATTAAATAAGGCTTGAGTTTCTTAAACACGTCCCACTTCCTCTTACAACTAATTGCCTTTAATCTTCTTCCTTGAAGTCTCATATTTACTGGTCTGATTTTACTCCATTCAAGAGGTAAGTGGACCACATTATGCTTCATTCGTCTTTTAATAAAGGTTGGTTTGCTTGATCTCTTCATCTCCTTCCAAAGATGGTTATGCTCCCTTCATCATCTGCTCATGAATTATGAAGATCTCAATACTCACTGGGATTGAATTTTTTACGCGTTGTCATATACTTTTTTTATTGTTATTTCAACTTGTCATGTCCTAAATTTGCTCTTTTGGAGTTGAGGAAGAAAGAAAGTGGAGTTAGAATTTTGATTTTGAAAGAGAGAGAGAGAGAGAGAGATGTCTCGCGATGTCACGATTGCAAAATTGTAATTGCACAGCCTACTTGGATTATATTTTAAATATTTTATTATTAAATAGTTAATTATATGTTTAAGTTTTTGAAAAATATGTTTCATTATTCTTAGGTTCATAGAAACAATGAGTTTTGGTTGTGCATCGATGCAGATGAAGAAGGACTGGTAAAAAAATTCAAAATGATCCATTTTGGACTCAATTTTAATTCCGATTCAAGTCTAAGTTCTCAAGATTCTTACCTCAATGCCACGTATGTTGTTTTAAACATATTATATATGTTGTGTAAATATGGAACAATCACGTATAAATCGATATTCAAGTTGAGAAACATGAGACCCCTCCCCCCTGCGGCAAGGGTGTCTCATCTCACACAACTTCCCATATATTGAGACCCGGGCAAGTAGGTCGACTCATAAGTCATGTGCCACGAAAAATACAAAATCAAGACCAATCTCTCATCCCCAGAACGATCACAGCCATTAAATCAATGGGCCTTGATCTATTTTTATTTTGACCATCTATTTTATCAAATGGCTAGGACCTTGGAATCACGCAAAAGGGGGGGGGGGTTGTTTCAATCTTGGCTGTTCAGATGTGGGCCCCACCGTGGCACTATTAGCACCCATCCCCAAGTTAGTCGAAATACACATGGACAATTAGAAAAGGAAAGTGGCCAGCAGTTTAGACCAATGGATTGAATTCGACGGTTGAAATCAGCTGACCATCACTATATGTGATTTGTGGGGGCTAGGAGGGTCTTAAATGAGGTTTATGCCTGTGATTGTGAACACTCCTACTTGAGCAATGAACCAAGGATATGGGTGAGACCAATTAAAAGGTCAAATATAAATTTGGGAAGAAAAGATTTTTCTGCCATTAAAGATGATTTATGGTGATATCAAGTTCTTTTGGTATTCTAACTAAGGGGTTGGGTTCTGAGAGACTTACACATGTAATTTTTAGCTCAAGTGGAACTGTTCTCGTGCATGTACTTTGGAAAGGGTAGGAAGGTTTAATCCCCATCCTTTATAGTAGTTGGTATACGTTGGCCCACTCACAATCAACATATACCAAGTGCGATAGAAGATTCAGACTTGGTAAGCTTTGCCTGAGGGATTGCTATAGTTAAAAAATTAAATGTCTACCAAGAGACGCTCTTAAAAAAAAGGACTTTTACCGGTAAATATGCCTTTAATTAGAAATTATATTGTTAGTTTCAAATATAAATTACTTAGTTCTCCTTATCAAAAGCCTTTTTTTATTATTTTTCATGATGAAAATGCCCTTATATGGTGATATTATATATTTGTACTCTCTCCCTAGCTTATGTAGGAGGGACTTGTAAACTAGCCTAATTAATAGGCACAAGAGGCAGCCGTGGGGCCTTCTAGCACTGTCTCTGCTATTTGCACCTAAGTTTTCCTTTTGCGATGTCTTCCATGCAGCCCAAGTACACCTCCATTGTATTCTACTCCATTGTATTCTCCACCCAAGCACATTCAGGCCATTACGGCGTAAAGAAGTGGTGTCCATTCAGAGGCACAAGAGGCAGTCGTGGGGCCATCTAGCACTGGCTCCGCTATTTACACCTAAGTTTTCCTTTTTCAGTGTCTTCCATGCAGCCCAAGTACACCTCCATTGTACTCTACTCCATTGTATTCTCCACCCATGCACACTCAAGCCATAATGGCGTAAAGAAGTGGTGTTGATTCAGAAACATTAAGTGGTGTTCGGGGATTTGAAATCTACCAAAGCCCCACAAAGTGCGACTGCGGTGGTGAATTTCCCTCATTAGCGATCAACCCCTAACGGGGACTTACCTTGCAAAAAAAAGGAAAAAAAAAAAAAAAACACTCAAGCCAATAATTGGACAGTGCCTTTTTTCATTAAATAAGGCTTGAGTTTCTTAAACACGTCCTACTTCCTCTTACAACTAATTGCCTTTTATCTTCTTCCCCGAAGTCTCGTATTTACTAGTATGACTTCACTCCATTCAAAAGGTAAGTGGACCACATTATTCTTCATTCGGCTTTTAATAAATGTTGGTTTGCTCGATCTCTCCAACTCCTTCCAAAGATGGTTTTGCTTCCTTCATCATCTGCTCATGAATTATGGAGATCTCAATACTCACTGGGAATGAATTTTTTACTCATTGTCATGTACTTTTTTGTTCTTATTTCAACTTGAGAAAAAAAAAGTGGAATTGGAATTTTGATTTTGAAAGAGAGAGAGACACACACACACACAGATTTCGTGATGCACAACCTACTTGGATTATATTTTAAATATTTTATCATTAAATAGTTAATTATGTGTTTAAGTTTTTGAAAAATATTTTTCATTATTCTTAGGTTCATAGAAACAATGAGTTTTGGTTGTGCATCGATGCAGAAGAAAAAGGATTTGTAAAAAAATCAAAATGGTCCATTTTGGGCTCATTTTTAATTTTAATTCAAGTCCAAGGCCAAAAGATTCTTACCTCAATGCCACATATGTTGTATTAAACATATTATATCTATTGTGTAAATATGGAATAATCATGTATAAATCGATATTCAAGTTGAGAAACATGAGACACCCCATTGGCAAGGGTGTCTCATCTCACACAGCTTCCCATATATTGACACTTGGGCAAGTAGGTCGACTCACAAGTCATGCGCCATTAAAAACAAAAAATCAAGACCAATCTCTCATCTCCAGAACGATCACAACCATTAAATCAATGGGTCTTGATCTATTTTTATTTTGATCGTCTATTTTATTGGGGGAGGGGGGGGGGGTGTTGGTGTTATCTTGTCTATTCAGACATGGGGCCCACTGTGGCACATATTAGCTCCCAACCCCAAGTCGGTTGAAATACACATGGACAGTTTAGAAAAGGAAAGTGGCCAGTAGTTCAGATCAATGGATTGAATTCGATGATTGAAATCAGCTGACCAACATGATATATGATTTGTGGGGGCTGGGAGGGTCTTAAATGAGGTGCATGCTTATGATTGTGAACACTCCTACTTGAGCAATGAACCAAGGACATGGGTGAGACCAATTAAAAGGTCAAATGTAAATTTGGAAAGAAGAAATTTTCCGGCCATTAAAGATGATTAATGGTGATATCAACTTCTTTTGGTATTCTAGCTAGAGGTTGGGTCTTGAGAGACTTGCACATAATTTTTAGCTGAAGTATGATGGTTCTTGTGCATGTACTTTGGCAAGAGTAGGAAGCTTTAATCCTCATCCTCTATAGCAGTTGGTATATGTTAGTACACTCACGATTAGCATATACCAAGTGTGATAGAAGATTCGGACTTTGAAAGCTTTGCCTGGGGGATTGCTATAGTTAAAAAATTAAATTTCTGCCAAGAGATGTGCTTAAAAAGGGACTTTTATTGGTAAATATGCCTTTCATTAGAAATTATATTGTTAATTTCAAATATAAATTATTATTTCTCCATATCAAAAGCCTTTTTTTTATTTCTATTTTTCATGATGAAAGTGCTCTTATATGGTGATGTTATATATTTGTTCTCTCTCTCTCTCTCTCTCTCTCTCTATGTGGCTTATGTGCAGTGGCAAATTTAGGATTCAAAGTCATTGGGGGCACAGAAAGAATGCGGGGGTGCTGCCCCCTGAAATTTTTTTGGGTTATTTTTAAATGCACGAGGAGCAACCAATGACAATTTTTTTTGAAACCTGCAATAGCAGTTGGACATATTTAAACACACAAGGAGCAACCGAACATATAAAATACAACATAAACTAGAAAATAGATGTATAGTTTGTGACAACCACTCGCAAATAAATAATTAATTAAGCTCAAGAAAATTCATACACAAGTCAACTCTTCTAACTATTTTAGCACTGATTCACTTGACAAAACTTCTTAGACTACCTCCTTCCTCACAAAGATATATTCTCTTTCCTTCCAGCTGTCAGGCCAGCTTTTCCACGAAGTTTTAAATTTCCAAGCAGTAATATAGAGTTAGATAATACATACAAGACATAATAATGCACAAAATTTGGTAATAAAACAGTACATACTAATTTTCAAGAAATAAAACAGTACATACTAATTTATCTTAACTGTTTTCAGCGATGGTTGCTGTTGATTTTCCTTGGCATTAGCTCTTGCAGGAGACTGAGAATGCGGTGATGCTACAAGAAAGTGATTAAAACAATCAAAATTAGGGAGGACAAGAATATGGAATACCTAAAGTTAATATTGGGCTACAAAAATCCATTGGGGGCCCAAAAAATTCATTGGGGGCCTTATGGAAAAAATTAGTGGGCCCCACCAAAATTAGAATTAAAATTTAGAAATCCACTGGGGACCTATATACTCCATCCGCCACTGCTTATGTGGGAGGGACTTGTAAACTAGCCTACACAAGAGGCAGCCATGGGGTCTTCTATGCACTGATAGCTCTCCATCCACTTCATTCACACCTAAGTTTTCCTTTTTTCAGTGTCTTTCATGAAGCTCAAGTACACCTCCATTGTATTCTCCACCCAAGCACACCCAGGCCAATACTTGGATAGTGCATTTTATCTTCTTTCTTGAAGTCTCATATTTACTTGTCTGATTTCATTCCATTCAAAAGGTAAGTAGACCACATTATGCTTCATTCGTCTTTTAATAAAGGTTGGTTTGCTCGATCTCTTCATCTCCTTCCAAAGATGGTTTTGCTCCCTTCATCTGCTAATGAGGTTTTGCTCCCTTCATCTGCTAATGAATTATGGAGATCTCAATACTCACTAGGATTGAATTTTTTACTCATTGTCATGTACTTTTTATTGTTATTTCAACTTGTCAAGTCCAAATTTGCTCTTTTGGAGTTGAAGAAGAAAGAAAGTGGAATTAGAATTTTGATTTTAAAAGAGAGAGATATCTCGTGATGTCACGATTGCAAAATTGTAATGTCACAACCTACTTTGATTATATTTTAAATATTTTATCATTAAAGAGTTAATTATATGCTTAACTTTTTGAAAAATATTTTTCATTATTCTTAGATTCATAGAAACAACGATTTTGGTTGTGCATCATAAAAAAGGACTTGTACAAAATATCAAAATGCTACATTGGCCTCATTTTTAATTATGATTCAAGTCTAAGTCCTCGAGATTCTTACTTCAATGGCACGTATGTTGTATTAAACATACTATATATGTTGTGTAAATATGGAATAATCACATATAAATCGATATTCAAGTTGAGAAATACGAGACACCCCACTAGCAAGGGTGTCTCGTCTCACTCAGCCTCCCATAATATTGACACCTGGGCAAGTAGGTCGACTCACAAGTCATGCGCCACTAAAAACAAAAAATCAAGTTGGGACCCTCTATTTATATTTTTGTGCGTGCCTTTAAATTATATTCGAGCATAGTTTGGGATGGATCATGTAGCCTTGTTTCAAGTTGGTTGTGAGTATTAAGTCCTAGTCCCTTAGTAGTAACTTAGATCAAATTCAAAAGTACTTTTTCGTCACTAATTGGTTATTTAGTAGTAGGAACGGAATGTCATAATCATCCATTTAGATTTAGGGCAATGTTATCCTACAAGCAAATTGTAGATTGCTCATATGTGGTGTAGCTCGTGGAGCCCACTTACATGCCTTCTTATTTTGTGAGGGGGAGGGGGTTATGTGAAAAGGTCATTGATTTAATAGCCGTAATGTTTAGTTGTCTTATAACCATAGATTTCTTAAACATTCAATCTAACGGTGGTTAATAAAGGCTTGATGAGAGTGAAATTGGGCTTGGTACCAAATCATAGAGGGATGAGAGTGTGAAAAAGGCTTATACTGATCAAAGGTGTTACCAAGTGGGCTCCATAAAGTTTGATTGCACATGTTGCAGTTTATGGGAGAACATTTATCATTAGCTTTAAGCCAAAATAACATCATGATGATCATGAACAAAGCAAATTATTATTGTTTAGGGGTCACGTCAATAGGTTGAGTTGTGGACCAAGCATGATGTTTTTGGAAGAGCGTCATATTTGGTAAAATAAGTATTTTTACAAAAATATGTGTAAAATAGGGGATTTTATGAAAAAAGAAAAAGAAGATATCATGGGATGTTATGGTATTTCATGATACTATAGTATAAAGGTCTTTTACTGCCATTATAAAGTGTTTGGGTCCTCCGTCGTATTTCTCAACTTTATATGAGTTCTTTTTTCGTAAAAATCCAAAATATAATACTTGTGTAAAATATGTGTAAAATGTGTATTTTAGTAACTATTTATATAACAGCCCCCCCTCACCTGAGCATCGGTGCTCATGATAGGGTAAGCACCATTTCTTGTGGTGCCCAATTGGGGACGAGACCACCCCCTCCTCTAGCTAGATGTGTATGGTGATATAGGTTCGAAATATCATCCCAACCACTTGATCAACGACAAATAAGTTTTTATTATCCAAAGTGAGTACACAATTGATTCAACAGTCCAATCCATTCGGATGAGTGCTAAACCCAAGATCGACGACTATCTCTCTGCGTGTGTGTGTGTGTGGTGGGGGGTGGGGTGTTATAATATGTATTAATATATTATACATACGTATTATAAAAATAAATTATATGGGATGACCAAGCCAAGCATAGTAATGTTATAGCTCGGCTCTTAAATTAGAATATCGACTCTAAAATTTTTAACCTCCTTACTCTCTAAATTTTATATAAAGAGAGTTTTACAAGAAAAAACAACCCTCTAAGATGTCCAGTGAATGAAAAAAGACCCCAATAGATTGAATGGTAGTGGCACAATAGGCCAGCTTTGTATTTATATTTTTAATTGTGGAAGACCGATGTCGATATTGACGCTCCTTTTTTCTTTTTTTATGTAGAAGTAGAGCATTGATATCGACGCTCCATGTGTTTTTAATGAAGGGGTTAAAACTCTTTTTTCCCTTCATTTCATCATCTTCTTCCCTTCTCTTTCGATTGAGACACTTCTCATCCACGGTGGTCCCATGCATCGATTTGCACAATTTTCTTTCAATTTTCCATCACTTTCGAAAGATTTGAAGCACGTGGAGATATTTCGTTGTCTCCATCTTCTTCACCATGCCCTACATGTCGACGAGACAAAGTGTTTCCTGTTTGAATTTTTCCGTCAACCTTGTTACGGTATTGCATCTCTAATGAAAGGTTAACCTTTGATGAGAGCCTAAAAGATACATTTTAGGCCCCTTAATGAGGACTTGGTTATACCGTCGATAGAGATTAATTAACTTAATTATGTTATTTTATTGATTGTAGGTATTACAAAGGCAATGAGAGAAATTCAAAGCTAAAATGGAAGAAATCTCACAAAGCATGACAAAGAAGGAGTTGCAAGTAAGAAAGCTGCCAAATATGGGAGGAGACTCAAAGAAGAAAGCAAAGCAAGAGTCCAAACATGCCTTGGACATCCAACATGGGTCCCACTCACCACATAGCATGCCAACATGGGAGGTCTTCTAATTGTACTATGATTCTCGGAATTTTCAGGGGCAACAACTTGAAATGGTCATAACTTTCAACTCGACTGTCGGATTTGTGAAATCTATGTACCGTTGGAAAGCTCTTTTCAAGTAGATATCCGTGGAGTCCAAAATTATATAAATCGGAGCTATATCGAGGGAGATATGACCTCGCAAAGTTCGCTGTGATGACCAGTGGGCCCGGACCCGACGGGAATTCGACTCCTGCACGAATTGAAGATCTTTTTCACCCCAAAACTTATAAATAAGAGCCCAAACTCGTTTTTGGGGAGATTCACATCTTGGGAGAAGTTTTGAGAGGCTTTCTGGGAGCTTGGGGAAGAGCATCAATGAGGATTTCGTCGAGACTTCTTCGTCAATCGTCTTCCATGAGTAACTAAATCTCCATCTTAGGGTTGTGATGAAACTTTAGTTTTGTGTTTATGGCAATGTATAGGTTCTAGGGTTTTATTTTAAATGCTTTGATTATATGACATTGATTTAATCCATTGATTGGATTCGTTTATTAATGCAATATCTCTTTTGGTGTTTTATTCTTGTAGTTTAGAATACCAAGTCATATAACATGATGCTTGAATGAATGTGTTTGTTAGATCTAGGATAATCTATGCCATAGAGATATGTTATGCCCTGATTTGCATCCATTACCCTTATTTGGTGACTCTGTGAAGGTTTGTAACCAGAACGAGTCTGGAAAGCATTGACAGTAAAACCTTAGATCTATATTCGCCATTGCACAGGCTATGGTGGATTCATACCCTAAGACTTTTCTCTAATTGGATCAAAACTTGTCTTTTAATTTGTTAATTTAGAAATCAAAACCAATCAACCCATTACTTCGTTCTCTAATAGGATTAGTTTAATATTCAGAACTTTGTCTTCTAATAGAATTAGTTTAGGAATTTAGGAAATAACACAACTTAGCCTTTTTGTCCCAGTGGATACGATACTCGGTTAACATCTCTGCTTTTGCAAGCAGAGGTAGTAGCGGAGAATAATTTATAATTGCAACCCTGTTCTAGGATTGATCAACCTTGATAGAGAAGATGGTGACACACTTAAGTAACGCCTCAACATTTGCACTTGCATTGGAATGAGAAATAGTATAAGGAGCGAAGTCGTTTATTCCATATGGCTTGACAAATAGTAAGAGGGGAAAATCAATAACTGATTGTGAATTGTGTGAATGCTAAAAAGTAGTGTATGCAGGGGTTATGGATCATGTGCCCTCGATGTATTTTCACACTTCACCTTGATGGCCTCCTTTTTTGTGTTGAGCAAAAAATAAAGTTCTTCCCTTAAATATCATTCATATCTAAACAACGTATTTAATGGAGTTTACCGACCTCTTTAATGGAGTTAAAGTAATATTAAAACCAAAAAGGTTGAAGGTAGAAGATAGATTTTCAAAAGAAAACTCATATTGAAACACAAAAAGCCGGTACTGCAAATAAGTTTATAAACCTGTTATACATGAGCATCAATATCCACGCTTATTTTTACATTAAAGGGGTCGTTGTCGAAGCTTAAGCTTAAAGGAAGAGAAAACACGCACACAAAAGTGATGGGAGGGCCTTTGTTACATTTAAATAACTATTTGGACCTTTTTCGTGCACAAGACATGTAAGGGGATTTTTCCGGTACAATCTTCTTATATTTATAAAGAAAAAGAAAATTCCAAAATAGGGTTCAAGTTTAGGATAGAAATCAAATTAGGACAAAATAAAAAAAAATCATAGATTTCAAAATAGGACTTAATTTTTCTTATTTCATTTTAAATCAGGAAATCCAGTGAGATTTAAGACTTCCGATAAGATTAAGGCTCTGTTTGGGAAGGGGGGAAAATGGGGGGGAGGAAAAAAAGGGGGGAAAGTGGAGGGAAAGTGCTTTTGGGGGGTGTTTGGGAAGGGGGGAGGGAAAATGGGGGGGAGGAAAATGGAGGGAAAAAAACACCTTTTTGCCTCAAAAATTTTCCCCCCAAAACAGGGGGGAAAATGAGGGGAAAGTGAGGAGAGAGGGAAGAAATGACTAAAATGCTCTTTTACTTTATTTGAATTTTTTTCAAGAGCAAGGGTAAAATAGTCTTTTTTTCTGTACCTCACTAAAAACAAAATTATACCTTTTCACTTTCCTTCCCCTTACTTTTTTACTTCCCAAACAAGAGGAGGGAAAATTAATTTTTCCTCCCCTCCCCTTCATTTTACTTCCCCCTCAAATTTTCCCTCCCCTCCCCTCCCCTCCTCCCTTCCCAAATGAACCCTAAAGGGATTTCAGGCGAGATAAATTATCTTGAAACTTGAGCCCTATTTTTTAAACTTTCCCAGCGCTTGGAGTAGGCCTGTCAATGGGACGGGCCGGGCCTGTGCTTGGGTTGTCCAATCCCGTCCCAAAAATAGGACGGGCCTGCCAGGTGTTGTCCAATCCCGGCCCTAAATTGAACAGGCTTACATCTAATCCCGTCCCGTACGGGCCCGGGCTGGGACAGGGCCGGGCCTGGGCTTAGCCCGATCCTGGAGATAAGCAAAACCCTCCTCTTTTTTCCAGGCTTGGGACCGGCAATGCAATGCAACAAGCAACATGGCGGAGTTAAAAACTTTTTTTTTTTTTTTGCTAGTGACAGTAGAAAATCAGAAAATCAATAGAAATGAATGAGTATACTATAGGCTATATGGGTCAAGTAATGTAGGAATAATTAAAACCTTTTTTTTTTCCGGTAAAAGTAGAAAATAAAAAAAAATCAATAGAAATGAATGAGAATAAGTATCTTATATGAGTCAAGTTAAAGTAATATAGCATCAGTTAATTTTTTTTTTAAGTAGAAAATCAGAAAATCAATAAAATGAATGAGAATGAGTATCCTATATGGGTCAAGTAATATAAAAAAGAAATCAACAAAAATTAATTTTCTTTTAATATGTCTAAAACATCAATTAGTGCATTCTCTTCATTATCTAAATTACCATCACTAGTTGGGTCATGACTAAACCAATCTTGGGCAGAAGAGGCAGAGAGCAGAAGAGGCAGAAGAGCGATTGAGTGTGGGATGTTTTTAGGGCTTGCAACGTCTTATAAAAGAGATGGACTGATGGAGGGCGTAGTTACAATCCTAACTAGCCATTTTTTTACTGTTAGTGAGGGGCAGTTTAGGTAATATAATTTTTTATCAAAATTAACTTGGAGCGGGCCGGGCCAGGCCTGAACGGACTGAGTCCCATTTTGGCCGGGCTTTAAAATTATTGACCAAGCCCAACCCATTGGACTCAAATTTTTTTATAAAGCCCTGTATTTTCGGGCTTGGACCGGGCCGGGCCGGACCGAAATTTCTACCCGTTTCAACCCGTCCCATTGACAGGCTTAGCTTGGAGGCTCCAAATGGGTCAAATTAACACCCATATGAATCTTTTGTACCTCATGCCACGTGTCGCGGCCTAACCTGTCCGCATCGTCACCATTAACCTATTCGTACTCCTCAGTCCTCGCATCATTCCTTTCCATCCTACATCTTCATCTGCTCCTTCCTCGAGCTCCAGAAACCCTAGCCATGGCGATCGCCTCCTTCCAAAAACTCTCCGCCCAAATCTCCCGCCTCCCCTCCTCCCGCGCCCTCATCCGCTCCTCCTTCTCCTCCTCCACTCCCTCCTCCTCCTCCTCCTCCTCCTCCCGTTCCAACAAAGTCTCCGATCGCCTCGTGAAGATCTTCGCCATCGATCTCGATGGAAAGAAGCGCGAGATCGTCGGACTCTCCGGCCACACCCTCCTCAAAGCCCTCACCAACAACCATCTCATCGACCCCGCCTCCCACCGCCTCGAAGACATCGACGCCTGCTCCTCCGAGTGCGAGGTTCACATCGCCCAGGAATGGCTCGAGAAGCTCCCTCCTCAGTCCTACGATGAGCAGTATGTCCTCAGGAGGAATTCCAGGAATCGGGAGCTCAACAAGCATTCCAGGCTTGGATGCCAGGTCGTCCTCCGACCTGATCTGCAAGGGATGGTCGTCGCGATCCCTGAGCCCAAGCCGTGGGACATTCCGTAAGTATTGTTGATCTGGAATTGATTTTTCTGGAGTTTGGATTGGAACCCAGTGGGAATTAGGGGTTTTGTTTTTGTGGGGTTCTGTTACTTGTTTGACTTTGGATTGAAATAAATGCACTGGCTTTTTCTTTTTCTTTTTTCTGTTGCTTTTGATTATGATGGTTGTGTTGTTGTTTTTGAGGAATGGAATGGATTGGAATTTCGTTTTGGTATATTTGTTTGGTGGGTTTGAATCGAAATCCAACTGGAAGTTAGGATTAAAAAAAAAAAAAATCTTTTTTGTTCTTTGTTTGACATGCATGATACTGACTGCGTTTCTGTGGGTCGTTCTGATTTTCGTTTGCTAATGATGGTGTTGTTTGGGATGGTGAATTGGGGTTATCCCATAAGTTTGTTTAGTTGGAATTGTCTTAGGTCTGGATCGAAACCAACCAACCTATAAATTGCATTATTAGTGTTATTGTTACCATGATTTTCAGTTGTGTTATTAAATTCGAAATGCAAAATACAATGATGAATATGATTTTTTATTTTTGGATTCTGGGGATTGTTTCTTTTCCCATAAGATGATGTTGGGGGTGTCGTTTTTGAGGATGAATTTGGTTCTCTGGAAATGGGCGTTCAGCTTCTTTGTTGTAATGTGGTTGTTGATTGATGTTCGCCTTTGTTGAAATAATTGCTTGAAGAAGAGTTGTTAAAAAAAAAAAAAAAAAAAAAAAAAGCTTGAAGAAAGATGGTTGCTTGTGATTGATGTATGGTGTGAGCTTGATGGACAGGGGCTCCACCTTTGATTGCTAAATGGCACAACATCCAATCTCATAGGACAATGCTACCTGAGCAGTATGGATTTACTGTTTGTTCTCTTGTGCATGTTATAAAATCCTCTGGATATTTTATTTCTATTTTCCATTTTATCTTTTGGTTTCTGGTTTTCGGTTTTCCTCCCTTTTTATATGTCTGGTGGATGGTCTGTTGGTGGTCAATTCTTGAGTGCTTTATGTTCAAGGGGAATGACCCAGTCATTCTCCTATAGAGAGTAGCCATGATATGTTGAACTTTTCAAAGAGATCATAATGAATGAAGCCTTATTCCATCTATCTTGATTGAGCTTATTGAAGATAACATAGAGAAATTAGGGACAGATGTACATTTCAATATCCATGTGTGCATAAGCTCTCATCTTTTAATTCTTGAATTTCCTAAATGATCCCAAATGATTGACATCACTATACACATGATTCATTCGGTAATGAAAAAAGGGTGTAGAAAATTAACAAAAAATTATCAGAAATAGGCATAAGAAGTGTCATGCAAGTGATGATTCACAGTTTCAACCCTATAATCTGTTGGAAGCGATTTATGTGGTAACTTCAATTCAGATTCACGGAGCATCTAATTACAGTACAAACAAGCGACTCTTTAACTGCTACGCTGTTGCCGAAACATTTTATACATGGCAAATTGTGATCTCATTGTTCCAGTCCTTCTCCCTTGGTTAACCAAGTAATATTATACACGCCTCTACTTGGGCACTCATCAACTATGGGGATCCACTCCTCTGGGCAGATATGAGCTTGCAGATGCTGTCCATGCTTTACACCATTTATTCCAACAACAGAGTAGCAAATATCTCACATCACCTTCAGAATGAGCTGCAGATGCCTTCAACTGCTTTATCAGTTTGTTTGATTTTTTGCTTTTTTATTTTTAAAATTATTTTATAAAAGATTCCCGAAAATGAAAGTTTTGAAAAATCACTACTGTTGATGGCCTGTTTGTTTGCATTTTGATATATAGGAATAATACATATAATTCATACCATAAGTGATTAAAAATGAAGATCAAATGTGAATTTTAAAAATGTGCAGCAAATAACCTTTCTTTTAAGGGAAATAGAATCAAAAGAAGACGGGAAATGAGCTACGAAGGCCAAGCATATTATTGCTTCAACACTTATGAGCATAAGCTAATTGCTGTTGACTTATTTTCTTGGTGGAAGAACATTCAAAGGTTATTCAAGGTTAGCTCTTTTTTTGCTATATGCTGCTTTATTTTTCTTTCAATATTTCCTTGCTCGATCTCAGAGCCCCCTGTACACTCAACTGTAATTTGTGGTGGGGAAAGGGGCCTGTATGCTGTAGCACCATATCATTTGGGTGTTCAGAAGTACCTATATGTTTTTAGGGATTGTGGATTTTGAACTTTGACACTTTTTCGTTCGACTATAGATTATGTAACTTTGCTTGGAGATGGTTTTATCATTGTTCCTCTGTTTTGATACATAGTGGAGACTTTTCTTCTTCACTGAACTTTATTTTGATGCATTGTGGGTACTTTCTTCTCTGACAAATAGTGGAAACTTTCTTTGATGCATAATGTAAAGGTAGTTTTATCACCGCTTGTATGTTGATGCACAGTAGAGACTTTTCTTCTTCAATGTACTTGTATTTTGATTCATACTGGAAAACTTTTGTCTACTACTGCTCCATCTTTTTCAGGCACTGTGGATATTCAAAATAGATTTCTTGCACACTTTAAGATTGGTCAATGATGGGGTGGATTCATTGGCCAAACAGGAAGTTGATACTTGATAGAGCATGATGGGTTTAAAACTTGGACTTGAGGGGTGACTGTCACCATCGATTTGCATTAACTCGACCAAATGGTGAATCAGAGGGTGACTCAACTAGGTAGGTGTGGAGTGGGAGTTAACTGGACTGGTTTTTAATTGCATGCTGGGATTGGCTAATGAAGGTGTGGGGTTCCTTGGCGAAACGTACTTGATAGATTAGAGATGATGAAATGTCCCATTGCGCATTTGATCTTTTTTTTCTTCTTCCCCCTCTTTGTTGTTGGGTTTGGGGGTGTCTTCATATTCCTGTATAGTTTTTCTTTTTTCCTTATAAATGAATGAAAATATCTTTTGATAAAGAAGCGGTGACGTTTATGATGGAAGAGGAGATTATGAAATCACAAATCTGTCATTTGGGGAAGATACTCATTTTTTCTTTTTTCCTTATGAATGAATGAAAATATCTTTTGATAAAGAAGCGGTGACGTTTATGATGGAAGAGGAGATTATGAAATCACAAATCTGTCATTTGGGGAAGATGCTTATTTTTGCTTTTTTGGCATGATTCTTTGAAGTCGAGAACTTGAATGGAATTCTAAGATGATTCAAAGCTGTTCTATGTTTGGGGATAGATGATGAGGAGATGTTGTGGGACTAGGGATTAAGGTGGAACAAATGGAGGGTTGGTTTTTGTAGCAGATTTTGAAGTGGATTGGCTAATCAGTACCAATACAATACTTGGCTTTTTAAGTGGGAGGGAATGCTAGATCAAATCAATTTAGGAACCAGAAATAGAGATTCTTGGGAAACAAGTTAGTGTGAGGGGAGCGCAAATGCTTGTTGTTGGGTTGTAGAATATTGCTGATAAAGGTCACTCTTGCAAGTTTTCCAGTTTATTATCTTCTTCTCCAAACATCTGATGAATGGAGTAGAAAAATATGAAAAGATTGAATAGGTATTAAGATAGTTTCAATGGAAGAAACAAAGAAAAGATGAAATGTCATCTCACTAAATGGGAAGCTGTTAAGAGTATGTGAGCCTATCAAGAATTCCCCATTGAGGGAGAAAATTTGTTGTTGAGGTGCAAGTGCAGCCCCTTCTAAGTTCCCTTGAATAACTAGCATAATAAATCCATCAATCTTTAGTGATTGCTTCTTTAGATAAGTTGTAGGTCAAGTGGGAAGATGGGTTTTTGGTGAGGTAACCGGCATTTAAGTGGGATTAGATTCCCTACTTGGTGCTAGGGATAACTAAGAGAATTTGTTGTTGAGGTGCAAGTGCAACCCCTTCTAAGTTCCCTTGAATAACTAGTTGAATGAATCCATCAATCTTTAGTGATTGCTTCTTTAGATAAGTTGCAGGTCAAGTGGGAAGATGGTTATTGGTGAGATAACAGACATTTAAGTGGGATTATATTCTCTACTTGGTGCTAGGGATAACATGTGTGTTTTTAGAATCTTTGGAAGGTGATATAATTAATTGTTAGTGGCATAGTTAGAAGGTGCTCATGGTCTTAATCAAAAGATTGCAGGTCCGAGTCTCATTACCAATCAATTTATAGTTGATAATGAGTTGGGCATTTTATGGAAGGGCCCACTTGATGTGAAAGGAGTTTTTGACGTTGATTTTATGATCTATTTGGAAGAAAGGAACAATAGGTGCTTAATTATAAATAATATTCGACACACGATGCCTTTTGGGTTCTCCAAAGTAAGATTGTCAAAATGTTTGAGAAAACAATTTGAGGTACTCAGTGATGAGAAAGCCATTTGGAATTACGAAGCGACAATGTTTCTTTGGGAGTGGTGGAGGGTGGGGTGTATGTAGTAAGTGACAAGATTTTGGAAAAATGGAGCACCCACTGAATGGGATAAAAAGTTTACTATGGATGGGGTGTCAAGATATAAAAAGTCAAGTGAAACTAATAGCCTGATTGTTTGTAGGATATCTAGGAATTCCTTTTCGGGGATATCTGAATTCCGCAAATGTTGTCCCCTATTTGGATTCACAAATGCTCAAGGACCCTTGACTATTTTGGGTCCTGAAATTTAGAGAAAGCCAAAAGTGACAATCCACAACATTGGACTTTTGGAAACGTACAAATCAAATAGAGAATTCCAAATGCTGGGAGGAGCACTGACATGCTGTTATAAATTCCCACTAGCTAGAATTCTCATTAGGAATTCTTATCAAACAAACCTTTCCTAAGATATCACCCATATTTGGGAAGAATTTGTAATGGAATTTTTGACAACATGTTAGTCGCTACCCCCGGCATTTGGATATCCCTGTTTGGTTTGTGAGTTTTAAAAAATCTAGCCTTGTGCTTTCAAAATGCTCAGAGGCCTTTGAGCATTTATACTTCTAGTTAAGGGACGGACGGCATATGAATTCTTAGATATCTAGAAATTGGACATCCTAGGCTTGAGGCCGGGGCTTAATTGATACATGGTTTGTGTACCGGGGTTTGCCCTGCTCCCATGAAGTGGGGTCGAGGGGTTCCTTGCTATAAAAAAATAACCCTTAGATATCCCCTAGAAAGGAATTCTTAGTTGCATTCACAAATGCTCAAAGGACCTATGAGCATTTTGGAAGCTAGAATTTGGATAAAACCAAAAGTGCCAATCTAGAAAGCTGGTGAAACTCACAAATCAAATAGGGAATTCCAAATGCTGGGGGATAGCCCATGACATGCTATCGAAAATCTCGAGAAGTTAGAATTCTCATCAGGAGTTATTGTAAACCCCAAAACGAAAAAAAGAGATATTCCCCAACATTTGTAAGAATTTCTAATGGGATTTCTGATAACATGTTAGTTGTTGTCCACCCAGCATTTGGATATCCTAGTTTGGTTTCTAAGTTTTAAAAAATCCAGTCATGTAAATTGTCCTTTTTTTCGGCTTACAAAATTCTCCAAATTCTCAGATATCCAGCTTTTAAAATGCTCAAGAGCCCTTGAGCATTTGTGATTCTAGCTTGGGGATAACATTTGTGATTCTAGGTTGGGCCATTTATTTAAAGGAGGCCGGGCCTATTTGGTTAAAGGATATCTTAGAAGTCCAAATGTTGTCTTCTAGTTAGAATCACAAATGCTCAAGGGCCCTTGAGCATTTTGAAAGTTGGATAGCTGAGAATTTGGAGAATTATGAAAGTCAGAAAAAAAGGATATATGGAGAGTTTACAAACCAAACAGAGAATTCCAAAAGCTAAGAGAACCTACTGACATTTTGTCAGAAATTGCCAACAACAATAATCCACAAAGTTTGGAAACCAAATACAGAATTCCAAAAGCCGGGGAATGCCTAATTGACATGTTGTCAATTGCAAGGCATGTTTGTTTGCAATAATTTTGGGTAATCTTGTTGTGTTTTATTTATTTATTTATGAAATCCCCAAATGTAATGATAAGATGTTGCCGCGGAGATCAAGGAGAGTATCAAAACAGAACCCCAAGTATCAGGATGGAAGATAGGAAGTGGGAAGGCTAAGATTGCTGCGTGAATAAGTCAAAGTAGTTTGTTAAGAATAAGTCAAAGTAGTTTGTTAAGATTTGCGTGCTTGATTTTTTAACTTTTTGTTAGTATGTTATTATAGCGGTTGCATCAGGCCCTTAGAGTGTGAATGTGCATTAGGCTTTGTTAGTGGAGTAGCATGTCCTATAATTTAGGCATTGCAGTTGTAGAATTGTTAGGCTTGGCTTGTATAAAAGTCACACACCAGAATAAAGGAATTGGCAAGCATTTTTATCCAAACATACTTGTGGTTTGTTGTCACCCTGAGAGAATTTTGTTATTATTTGCAATTGCTAAACACGCTTTGACTGGGACCTCCTATCAGCTGGGAATCCACCTCCTGGACTGGTGAAAGGCCATCCCGATACGACGGAAAAGCTGGAGGTAACCTGCCATATAAGGCCTGGAACGGAGTCATCCCCTTGGAAGCATGGTATGTGGTATTATACCACAGTTCCGCCCAAGGTAAGAACTCAGTCCACTTGCGGGGCCACTGATGCACAAAACTGCGCAAATATTGCTCCACACATCGATTCACAACCTCGGTTTGACCGTCGGTTTGCGGGTGGTACGCTGAGCTGAGCTTAAGCTTGGTTCCTAACATAGCAAAGAACTCGTGCCAAAAGTTGCTAATGAATATCGGGTCTCGATCGCTAATCAGTGAAAGGGTGAGACAGAGAAAGGAAATGTGCAAATTTGCTTAACCGATCGACAATGACAAAAATTGTGTCTTTACCATTTGATCTCAGCAACCCTTCAATAAATTCTATCGTCACGTCATCCCACACCTGGCATGGAATGGGTAAGGGTTGAAGCAATCCTGCCGGCGCAAGTGTCTCCATCTTCGTACGTTGGCATGTTTGGCACTCCTTAACATATTCTTGGACTGCTTTGTACATTGAAGGCCAGTAAAATTGTTGGGCCAGTTTTTTGTAAGTGCGGAGCACACCCGAATGGCCCCCAAACTTAGTGTCATGGACCTCATGCAATAACTTCTTGCCGATGCCCAGCTCGTTTGGAACCACTATCCTGCCTTTGAATGAGAGTAGCCCATTCCTCCAAGTATATGGACCATCTGGCTGATCATTAGCAATCCGGCTCATAGTCTCCATATATGGGTCATCTACAACTGCATCCTTGATCTCCTGCCAGATGTCAACCTGTGGAACAAAAATATTGTTAAGAACGGGGCTGCCTGGCTTTCGGGACAGTGCATCCGCAGCTGAGTTCTCGCATCCTGGACGATACACAATTTCATAGTTGTAGCCCAGCAGCTTTGCCACCCATTTCTGCTGCTCTGGTGTGCCCACGCGTTGCTCCAAGAAATACTTGAGGCTGCGTTGATCTGTTTGGATGAAGAATCTCCTTCCAAGTAAATATGGCCACCACGTACGTATAGCCATTACTATAGCCAACATTTCTTTGGCGTAGGTTGACCATGATCTCTTAGATACCCCGAGAGCTCTGCTCATAAAGGCAATTCGTTTACCGTGTTGAGTGAGAACTGCCCCTATTCCATCTCCAGATGCATCGGTTTCAATGGTGAACGCCTCATTAAAATTTGGCATGGCTAATGTGGGTGTAGTGGTCATAGCCTGTTTAAGAGTGATAAAAGCAGCCTCAGCCTCTTCATTCCACCCAAATTGCCCTTTTTTGAGAAGATTGGTGAGAGGACGAGCTAAAATTCCATAATTCTGCACAAATTTCCTGTAATAGCCTGTCAAACCCAAAAATCCACGCAACTCTGAGATGTTAGTAGGACGTGGCCATGCCACCATTGCTTCGATTTTATTGCTGTCCACCTTCACACCATGACAGGTTACAATATGGCCCAAATACTCTAACTCTTGCTTCCTGAAAGAACATTTACTTGCCTTAATAAAAAAAATTGCTGCTGCCTTAAAATCTCCAACGTGATTCTTACATGCTCCAGATGCAACTCCCGAGTTGGACTATATATTAGGATATCGTCAAAGAAAACTAATATGAACTTTCGCAAGTAGGGCCGAAATATTGAGTTCATAATCGCTTGAAATGTAGAAGGGGCATTGCATAAGCCAAAGGGCATAACCAAGTACTCATAATGCCCGTTGTGAGTACGGAAGGCAGTTTTAGCAACATCAGAGGAGTGTACCCGTACCTGGTGGTATCCAGCCCTCAAATCAAGCTTGGTAAAATATGAAGCTCCATGTAGTTCGTCCAGCATGTCATCGACGGTGGGGATAGGGAAACGGTCCTTAATGGTTACGGCATTAAGGGCTCGATAGTCGGTGCAGAATTGCCAATTCCCGTCCTTTTTCTTCACTAGCAGCACTGGAGAGGAGAAAGGGCTGGTACTGGGTTGAATGAGCCCAGAGCTTAACATTTCCTGAACTTGTTTCTCAATCTCGGCTTTCTGAAAATATGCATACCTGTATGGTCGCACATTGACAGGTTCGGTTCCTTTAAAGGAATCCAGTGATCGACCTCTCTCACTGGTTTTTATTGCGTGGGCTCCTGGAACACATCATCAAAGGTTTTGACCACTTGTCGCATGCTGGGATGCATTTCACCGTCTCCTTCCTCCACCATTGACTGCAGAAAAATTGCTCTGATACCACTGATAGGAGGTCCCAGTCAAAGCGTGTTTAGCAATTGCAGATAATAACAAAATTCTCTCAGGGTGAGAACAAACCACAAGTATGTTTGGATAAAAATGCTTGCCAATTCCTTTATTATGGTGCATGACTTTTATACCAGCCAAGCCTAACAATTCTACAACTGCAATGCCTAAATTATAGGACCTGCTACTCCACTAACAAAGCCTAATGCACATTCACACTCTAAGGGCCTGATGCAACGGCTATAATAACATACTAACAGAAAGTTAAAAAATCAAGCACGCAAATCTTAACAAACTACTTTGACTTATTCTTAACAAACTACTTTGACTTATTCACACGGCAATCGTAGCCTTCCCACTTCCTATCTTCCATCTTGATACTTGGGGTTCTGTTTTGATACTCTCCTTGATCTCCGCGGCGACATCTTATCATGTAATCCCACACTTGTCCACACAAATGCTTAAGTACAATGTAGCATTTTCGAAAATGGAGTTATGAGAATTCACATGCCAAAAGTGACTTTTCACGGGGATGGTTTATGAATTCTCTCACCATTCAGATAGGGAATTCAGAATTCTTGGGAGACAAACATCTATCCTTGTTATAAGGAATTCCCGACATAGGGAATTCCCATTAGAAATACCTCCAATGACATGGGCCCTAATGGGACGCTTGTTTGTTGGAATTTAGAGAATGTTTGTTGGTGAGAGTTATAAATTTTCCAAATGCTGTCTTCCACAAGGTTTCCCAAATCCTCCCGTAAACCCCTGCATCATGATGCTTGAATCTGGAGAATTTGAAAGGTAAAAAATGACATTGAATCTGGAGAATTTGAAAGGTCAAAAATGACATTAAGGCTGATTTTTTGGAATTCCACGTGTCAAACAAGGAATTCCATTTATAGACATTGCTGTTAGAAATTCCCTACAAGAAGAATCTTGTAAAAAAAATCCCAACAAACATGTGCCCCTTTGAATTCCTGTTAGAGATTCTTGCATACATACATCCTTTAGGAGCATATGGAATTCTCTATGTTGGGATTTTCCGACAGCATTGTCGGTTGCTATCTACAAAGCATTTGGAATTCTCTATGTTGGGAATTTCTGACAGCATTATTAGTTGCTATCTACGGAGCATTTGAAGTTCCTTGCGAACTTCATAAACCAACCTTTAAAAATGTCACTTTTGGCCTTTAAAAAATTTCAAGCTTTAGCATTCAGGATGCTAGGATGTATTCGAGGGTTCAAGAAACATGCTGGAGGACAACATTGAGGGAATTCCAAATTCTTGCTGGGGATGGAGGGCCTTTTTGTTTGGAGAGAGCCTTTGTGAAAGTCACTTTTGGCCTTTCAAAAACTTCAAATTCTAGCACTATGAATGTGAGGATGTACTGGAGGATTTGAGAACTTGCTGGAGGACAACATTTGGAGAATTCAGAATTCCCATGTGCAGAGATACTAAGAATTTCTATTGGGGAGAATTCTAAGTTCTCCAGATGTTGTCCCCCTGCAGGTTGCCTAAATGCTCAAGTACAACTCTTTTGGATGGCTGAAGTTTTGGAATTCCTTTAATCAAACAGGGAACTCCAATGCTCTATAAACAATAATCTTAATTGCTGTGAGAAATTCCCAATACATTGAATTACTGTCAGAAATTCCTCCAGACTGCAGGAATTTTGAGAATTCCTGTTGGGGACCTGTTGGGGAAAAATACAACAAATTCTGCAAATGCTGTCCCCATAGAAATGGATTTTGGAATTCCACTAAATCAAATAGGGAATTTCAAATGCTCCATAGACAACAACTGGGTTGCTGTTAAGTAATTTCCAACAAATGGAAGTCTAGCCAGAATAACACATGATGAAATATATTCAAGTTGTGATGGCGAATCCACTGATAGCTCAGTGGGTGAGGGCCTCAGGCATCTCCCTTTCCACTGTTATATCTATGTTGGTTTAGGACTTAGGTATTGTGTGGTGTGTGACTTTTTTACCAGACCCTAAGAAGAAGAAAAAGGTTCTGGTGGATGTTTGATGAGTCAATTCCTCCTGTGACTCGAAGATCTCCTCTATAAACGAAGTGTAGGTGACTCTGTATTTACTTAGATAATCTGAGTCTCACCTCATTAGGTCCTGTTTGATTTGCATAGAATACATAGGGATCACAGTCATTAAGCTCCACCGATGGATTATTAAAGAGGTGAGGGGTAATGGAAATGAGGTGGAGATATAGATGGACCTTGACTTCCTTGGTATTGAATATCTAGGGTGATGGCTGAGTATTCATATGCCATCTTCTTTCGATTCAATTTCCATTTAAGGAGGGGCTATTGATGATCATTTTTAGGTATTCACATTTGATTCTTCATTTGAACTGCTTATAGAAACAGTTTCTTAAAATTCCCAGGAATTCAGTTACACAAAACAAACAGTCTTTATAGGCATAGTCCGTTTTGTTGTTTGGGTCCATTTGGATCTTTGGAGTTAGAGGTAACTCAACATTTTGGCGTAACCAGTTATGAGTAAAGAAAAGTTTTGGGTAATTTGATTTACATGCAATCTGTGTGCATTGCAATTGTGTTCGAGGGATGCAAACTGGGTTTTCACCATTACTGGTGACAGCCTTAGGGAACTTCTGTGCCCAGGATTAGGTTTGGGTATATATGTTTGTTTTTGGTACCCAGCCAAAGGGAGCTGGGACCCAAGAGAAACTCCATCCATGGGGAGAGAAGGATGTTGCCGCGGGAAGAGAATGCCTTCTCACACAGGGAGAGAAGCCTGCTCACGTAGGGAGGGAACCTAGGGATCGATCCCTGGGCAGTTGGGTGAGAAACTGTTGTTAAAAAAAAAAACATGAGATTCTTAGTAGACTAGAGCAAACAAAAAAATCTTGTTTGTTTAACCTTTATTCTACTCGGGGAAAAACATGAACATTAGTTCTTATTTACCTTTTCTGATATGCATGGCATTCATCCAAGTGTCAGGTGCACATGATCTAGATCATCTGGGTGCCTAGGCCTATCCACATGTTAGTGATCATGGTATCTGTAATGGATGACACCTTTTCCGCGGAAAAATGCTGAAAGGTGGTGCATGCGTCATGAAGTGTAGACACTATCCCCGATCTCATGTTGTTCAACATGAGGGCCAGCACAGTTGGTTGGATACCCTTTTTTCACCTTACTTTTCAGGGATCGATTCCCGAGTTTCCTTCCTGCATGAGCATGCTTTCCTTCCCGCGTATGCGGGCGTTTGTCTTTCTGCATATGCACGCTTCTCATGGGTACTCTTAGGCCCCTTGGCCTGGTACCCAAAAGAAGACCGTTATATTGGGTTTTTTTTTAAAAAAAAGATTTTCCAGTTTGGGTGGATCCAGCCATACCCAGATCCAAATATGAAAGATGTCTTCAGTTAAGGGACTGGGTCAAGGTCAGGTCTACATCCTTGGATTCACTCCCAATCCCAAAGAAGTCATTCTGTCCTAATCACACACACACACAGAGAGATGCAAAGAAATCGTCTTTTTCTTGTATTCTTTCAAGTGCTATGAATGCATGCATTTCAGTTTTCCCTATACTGATTGTTTTCATGTCTCATTTATCATCGATTTTTATGGGTGCTTATTCTGTTTGTAGCTTTGTCATATTCCTAAAACGCCTCTCCTTGGCGCCTGTGGATCGTTTTATATGAAATGAAGAAAAGAGTGGCACACAAACACAGTGTGTACCAAAAAACCTGTTTTTGTGGCAATTTCTTCATTTGCAAGATCAAAAGATTTATGCTTTCCAATTTTCTCGTCTCTTGATGAATGTTATTGGATTACATTCCTCTTTTGTTCGTTTTTGTGCTCTAAATTGAAAAAAAAGTTTTTTTTTTTTTTAAATGTGGATTTACCTGTGCGGTCGGGGCATGGTTGTGGGATCAGGACCTTTATACCTTGATAACCAAAAGATCTTCCATTTTTGGAGGATACCATTAATTCAATTCTTGGTTAATGGATTTTCGATTGAAAGGTTGCAGAGGGTGTGGGTCAATACAAATCTCTTTGTATGTTTATAGAATATATATTTTTATGCTTTATTTAATAAGATTTGTACATATAATATAAACATGCTTATATGCATGTAGTTGAAGTTTCACGAGAGCTCTTGCACAAATAGCTGACTTGGAAGACCTGTGATTAACCTGAATGATACAGACACCTTAGGGATGAAAATGAAATTGGGTGGATGAAAATCGGTTTCTATTGATTTGATTCCAAAGCTGGATCCTACTTGTACCCAGATCTGACATCAACCTTGAAAATAGATCCATGGATCTGGATTCGAAATAAGATAAGATTTGGAATGTATTAGTATCATTAGATGAAGTGTTTAAAAAATATTTTTTAAATATACAAGTGAGGCTATTAAATGTTATATGATTGAAGTAAAGTAGATGTTCAAATATGAATATAACGCAAGCCCTTGGAATTTATATATATTTTTAATATGTGAGTGTAATCATCTTATATATATGGATCTTTGAGCTTCGATTCAAATGTTCCACATCCTATGAGCATGGATCGAAATTTGGGTTCAAATTTCTCTTTAGATTTAAAAATAGATTCAATATCCATTTTATTTAAAACTGAGACTTTGGGTGCTCGGATAATTGGATACATATTCTAAACACTATGTACACTACAATCCATTCCTTTTTATGTTACTGATTCCATTTATTTTTTCACATCAATCTAAATGGAATTGATCATTAAATTAAAATGTTAATTAAACTTGAGGGTCACTGCTTGAAGGGTATAAAGATTTTGATGGACATGAAAACTTTCCAGGTGGAACTCTCCAGCGGACCGAATCTTAAAAATGAAAAAAATAAAATACAAAAATCAATACTACAAGAACACAAAACTTTTAAGACTATTAAAACAAAGGCTAGGATGATTTGTTGGAGTTGATTTATTTCTTCACAGATATTTTAATCCCTCCATCATAAGCCGAACTGTATAATGTGCATATGCAATCCGCGCGTAGGTGAAAATCTATCTAAGATCTTGTATGCATATAACATTTGTTATACACGTCTATTTTAAGTATAAGTGTTGGAATGTGGTGTTGAATTATTTGGGTATCCAAAGTCTCTGGTTTTAAATGAAGCGATAAGAAATTGATTTTACGATAAGAAATTGATTTTACACTTGAATTCTTATATATGCATATGTGATTCAAAATATTAGAATTCGAAATTGGATCCTTATATATTTTGATCTGAAAATTCAAATTTAGGATTATTGCATTCATATATTTAAATTATACAAGTTTTAAGGGCCCGAACAATTTAAGCTGTATTCATATTTGAGACTATATTTAATTTTAATTATATGTTATTTAATAGTCCTATTTGTATATTTAAAATTTAAAATATAAAATATTTAAATTTAATTGAACTAATGCTTCACTATATATCTTATTTTGTATCTGGAACCGGATCTTCTGAAATTAGGATCTATTTATGGTTTTGTGAATGTGATACGTTTGCATTCCATTATACAAGCCTACATAGGACTAATATGTAATTAACTCATTGACCGAGGTAAATTTGTCTAATGGGCCCAAGTGCCCGGAGTCCGGACCCTTTTTAATGGGTCGGTTCCGGGTAAATGGGTTGCCTATGACCACCCTTTATCAGATTAAGCCATGAGGGGTATATTTGTCAGATAAAAGAGATAAAGAGGGGCTTCTCAGTAATTTCCCTCTTACTAAAACCCTAACTTGGTTATACTCTATAAATACCACGTCTCCAGTATGCTAAACCCAGCCGTGTCCTCACAACAGACTTTTCTTCACAGCCGTGTCCTCTAAAGCTGGTCAGCCTTTTCTTCTCTTCCCCTTTCATTTCTCCACTCCAGAAACGCTAAAAACTGTCTCTCTTCCCCTCTCTTCTTCGTTTATCTTCTCATGATTTTGATTTTGATTTTGACTTTTCTTTTAGAGATTGTAGATCTTATAAGCAAGACAGCTTCTTTGTCTGGATCTATTTACAATTCAGACAGACATTTACCTTTGTGTAATCTTGCAATAGAGAGAGAAATCTCCAGTTTCACTCGCCTGATTCTGACCTCTTCTCATGATTTCTCAGGCCCTTTAAAATCTGGAATATTATCATTACATGAATGCATGCATGTATTCATTCGTGTATCTTAGTTTTTTGTTTTAATCATCCACATCTTTATTTAAAGTTCTTGCTTTTTGTGTTTCTGCTTTTTTTTTTTTTTTTTGCCTTCTTAGCTTCATCATATTCCCAAAAAGCCAAGAGAGGAGGGCATATGCAAACGCACTCTGTCCCAAAACCATAAATGTTTCGTGGCAATTTCTTCGTTTGCAAGATGAAAAGATTATAATTTCCAATTTACTCGTCCCTCACTCATTGAATGATATGGGGATCTTAGGGACACATGGTTGGAATACATTGTTCTTATTTTCTATTTTCAGCTTTTGATTTCATAAGATACTACTGCTGATTCTTTTTCATTTATGTGGTTGTTGGGTCAAATTGATTGATGACATGCAATTATGGGTGATGATTACCAGTGGATGAAATAAAACCTGACCAGATTTAGATGTGTATCTTGGGCCTGCTCAAACCAAAAACCCATATTGCCTGCTGGTTGTTGGTTTTGCCTGATTTGGTTTTGAATCTTGCTTGGGCCTGAATTGAACACACATTGAATTTTGTTTAAGCTTGGGGTTTGGGTTTGGGTTTTATCTGTTTGTTGATGTGTATGAGTGTTTTGGTATCACATTGCTGCAAAGTAGTGTATGTGTGTATGTGTGTGTGTTTTGGTATCACATTGCTGCAAAGTAGTGTATGTGTGTTTGGTGATGTGTGTTTTGGTTTACAAATGCTCAAGGATATATATATATATATATATATATATATGGGAAATGTTTATGAATCCCCCTTTTGAACTTTACCTTATTATTTGAAATCTCCATTTTATACTTGAAATCCTCCATTCATTGAAGCATCCCTTACCCTAATGGTGAGGGATGGATGCACTTGAACTTTCCTCCATCCCTCATCATAGGGTGAGGGATTCTTTCATAAATGGGGTATTTCAAGTACAAAAGGGGGATTTCAAGCACATAGGGTGAAGTACAAAAGGGGGATTCATATGTAAAAAAGGAAAAGTGCCCTACGCATTGATATCAATGCTAAATCTTCAACTTTACAAACCCTCAATGAAGAATTTATAAATTTTTGTCACTGAGAAATTCTTCCGATTCCTCCCTTTTGCGCCCTCAAAACTATTGAATCCTTTGGATGTACCATACTCAAGTGCAGTGACCCTGCTTGATCTCAGATTTGAACTTGGGCATGGAATTCCCAATTCTGGTCAAGTTGGTTTGGGAATATTTGGGTTAGGTTCAGGTAAAGGAATGAGAAGATAATGTTTCAAGGAAAATTTTTTCCGTAAACCCTTCATACCCATGAATAGTCTTTTTATCTCATGATCTTCCTTCAGTCTCATTTTTACACGCACTCACTTTTACACACTGTTTCACCGTTGGATTGAATCTCAAGAAAATCTATGGTCAAGATGCCATAAACTTTAAATCAAGGGCTAGCATAATGTGGTATGGTGGATTTTTTTTATACCTTCTTCTATAAGGAGACTGTTTCATTGATTTATTTCTAAGCTTGCATCTAAGTGGGCCTCACGAGCTGGAGTATATGTGATCTCCTCGATAGGAAACATTGCCCAATCTATCAATTAGAGAGATCTAATTGAAGTCATTATAATTGATAAAATTTGTTGATATTTGTAGAATTATTCTTTTTGAAAGTCTAGGTGTAGTAGTTATCAACAGTGTGCTTGCATGCATGCCTAGCTGCGGTTCCATTGTTCCAACTGGTGATGGGGCTGTGTCGATTTCAAGACCATGCCTAGCTGTGGTTCCATGGTTCCAACTGGTGATGCGACTGGGTGGTCATATCTACCTGTGATGTGAAGTTTGGGCCAATTTCATTTTCCCATCATGTTCAACTGTCAGTCCACAAGTTTAGTGACTTCACACTTCATTGGCATGGATGTGCAGTTGATGTATGGGTGTTAACCCTATGGATATGGTATTTTTAGCAGTCACTGTTTTTGGTCTTATTTAGATGGACCAATAGTGGGCCCCACAGCTAGTGCGTGCTTGATAATGATTAAGCAAAGGGTTTATAATCATGATCTCATGTATTACTTTTAATTCAAGAAAGTACACTTTTATAATGACTGAAAATTTGGGATTTAATCTGGTCATTAGCTTATTTTTATTTTATGCACTCTAGCTCATGGGGTCCACTTATATGCAAGTTTACATATTTAGAAAGAGTCTATTCTTTGGAAGGGAATCCAAAAATCACCTGCACCATATCTGATTTAATTAATTGCCTTAAAGTTATAATGATATTTTTGAAGTAGATTTTTTTGAGGTTCAATCCAACATTGAGTAAAGGTTTGGTGAGTGTAAAATTGGGCCTGGCGTCTGATGATGGGATGAGTGGAACATATTCACCTTCATTTGCCTGGGGGAGAACAAGATCTTTTTCATTTTTTATTTGGTATAGGGAGAACATGATCCTTTAAATGCGTGTTTCAGTCCAACTGGTCAGGGATAGGGCATTCACACTTTGCATGAGCATTGTTCACTTCCTAAGATGACATCCTATGCTCATAGTGTGACTGCCCTAATAGGTGATGTTTTGAAGATCACTGTGAGAGAAGTGTGGTAATATTTAAATGAAATGGAAATGATATAAAAATACTTATTTTCAAAGTGATTTATATTTTCTTTTGTATTCTTATTTTTAACAATTTAAAATTATTTTCTTTTTGCAACCTTTCCAAGTACTATCTCAGAAGAAACCCAAATATGAAAATATCCTTGCATTTTCCCAAGATTAAGGGCCTCCTTTTTTTTTTGTAAAAATTTCATGTTCACTTGTTGGAATTCCCCACATTTGAGGCAAAGTAGCATTTTGAAATTCCAAAAAAGTGGAATTTCCAAATGCTATGCATTTGCAAAATCCATCGAGACCAAATGAACCCTAGAATTTGGTGAGATTTTGTTCAGAAAGATTAGGATTCACAGCATTCAATTCAAGAGGATCTGTAGCAGCATCTTGTGACCTCGATTTCCGCAAGTGGCCCCGAGCTCATGGATCTTGATGATGGCGATTATGATGTTGATTAAGGAAGAAGAGAATGGAATCAGGATCATTACAATGTGCGGAAGATGCTGATTAAGAGAGGATTTATGTGTATTGGTTTCCTCTTTTCCATAATCGATTTGTCCTCTAATTTTTTCCTACTGTGTTTTTCAAATAGTACTCTTTGTTATTTTTTTAATTTATTTATTGGACAATCTTTGTTTACCAAAGGTTGCATCAAGACCTATGATGTACAGATACATCATGGATACAGCAAGGACATGTCATAGATATGGCAATGACATGAATTTTACACATAAAAAGTGAAGTATCGGACCGTGCATCATAGATGAAGACACGTGTCCTCCAAATTAGTAGTTCAAAGAGACTTGTCCTCAAAATTAGTAGTTCAAAGAGACACTTCAAAATCGGGTTTGTGACATGTTGCTCTCACTTTCCCCCGCTAATTCTCTATTCTTAAGGATACTATATTCTTTTATGTTTGTCTTGTTTTTCTTCCTTGAGTGCAGTTTTCGCATCACGTGAGTATATATATTGGAGAGATTGAATAGAATAGCAGGTGAAGTGCTAGAATTCTATTGTGCAGTTCGTGTAATGCATAAACATGTAAAATCTTAACTAGAAATTTAGGCACTCGCTCATGAAATTTAAAATTTGCAGAAGGCAAAAATTCTAGATATGAAAGAAACGGAGTTTTAGCATTTCAAAATTCCAACATCTCAATTTCTATGAATTCCAACTCACATGAATTCTGAGAATTAATATAAAGAAACAGGCACTAAAGTTTCTCCATAGCTGAATTGCAACGTTGATTACAAAGCTAGTCTCTAAGGGCATGTTTGTGTAATACTTTTCTGCGTAAAAGTTGACGATTTTCTACGGAAAATCTATTTTTTCAGTGTTTGGTGCGGAATAATTCCGCGGAAATGCTTTCCTGCTTCTTCAGCATTTTCCTTGATAATTGTGGAAATGGGTTTCCCATGGGGGTATGGGAAATGGTTTTCTTTGGAAAACTTCTCCCTCTTTTCCTCACTCTTGTCAATTTCAATCCAAAAACCTTATAACTCTTTTATTTTTTATTTCTTTATATAAATTATTATTTAATATTAAATAAATAATATATATGTTATGTTATTTTTTTTCAAAAAATTATATCACTAAATAAGAAATTTTGGTTTTCTATAAGGAATCCACAGCCGCACCAAACAACATCTGCACTAATTTAATGAGGAATTTTTTTTTGCACCAAACATGAATTTCTAAATTCTATGGAAATTCTTTTCCGAGGTTTACATTTCTATGGAATTTGGTGACGTGACAATTTCCTCTTTCCGCGGAAAGGGTGTGTACACAAACGTGCCTTAAAAATAGGTTAGATTTGAGCAGGGGAGCATTTTCCTGGCTTGATTCCATGTGGAGGGTTAATGTTAGATTCAATAGGTGTCAATAAGGTTGGGTAGTGGGCCTAAGGTTTTGGAGAGCCGAAGCCCTAGGAGGACCTGCATGGGCCAAGTTTAGGTCCTAAGCTGAAGACCTAACATTAACTCTCTTTTTATTCATTTGAGCTTGGGTGGGTATGACTACACATTAGACCCTCTCACCAAAGAGAAGTGATCCTTGCCTATTAAAACCCACATTAAAATCTTCTTTACATAGATAGTTTATAGGAAGAAACTTGCATCAGAATCACGGCTGACATGTTTTCCTAAAAAGTGAATCACATGAAAATCACATAAGAATCATATAAATTTTTGGATATTGCAGCCGTCTAATATAAGAACCCATATAAGAACTATGCAGAATCTCATAAGAATCAATTGTTTTTTAACACGAGTCTCATAAGAATCGGACTCAAATAGATATATTTATATGCAAAAAAAAAAATAAAAAAAAATCATACTATCTAAATAAGAAAATTAAGAGCTCCAAGTTGGCCCTTGAATAGACTGATTAGGCTTTTTAATATAAATAAAAGCCTTATTTTTTAGGCAAGTCCCTAGCAGCCTATTTGTTTACCTAAGAATTGAATTTCTAGGTATTCTAAGAACTGTTATTCTAAATTTGGCTAAATTCGAAAAAAAAAAGAAGTAAAGGTTAACAACTATTAATGGTTGTCTATATAATCTCGCCTTTAACTGAGGATTAATTAAATGGAGATTGGAAATAAATATTCAGCTATCACCCTAATAAAGCCTGGTACATCTCCCCTTGATTTTTCTCATTAGAGGTTTGATGATTTGGATGTCTAATTTATTCTTCAAATCTAGCCATAGTAGATTCAGGCTCATTGACAGCCTTGAAATACAAGCAAGTTGGGCTCTTTTATATTTCAAAGAGTGCAACTAGCAATATTGTGTCCAGATTTGGAGACAAAGAACTAAAAGAACTTAAGACCAGCTCACTCCCAGTTCATGACACACTCAGATTCCCTACAAGAATGGTATGTTGTCTTTAAAGTAGCCCCACACAACCTCATCTTGTCCCAAGAAGTGTACGGAGCTTCTTTTTCCTCCTCTTTTATGTGTTGTTTTAAGCTCAGTCAACCCTAGCTACAACTTCACAAGGAAATGTAATATGGATTCAAATAAAAGAATGGCAAAAAGAATCATCACATGTTATGATGTTAAAAGTGAAACTAATTAACAAACATCACTTTTTAATTATGTTTTTACTTTTTAACATTACCACTAAGCATCGAGCGTAAATTTGATGTTAACCCTCTTCCTTTCTCCAACAAGCAACATCACATGAGAGTAGATGAAAGTTCACTTTACTTTAATCTGATTTAAGGGGATGGCTAGGCCATTATTTACTATCCAAGTGAAAACTACTTTATGGTATTGGTGAATCTTCTCTTCTTAATTGTGATTTCGAACCATTCATGATAGAATGCATTACATTAAATTCTCATGAATAAAATACCAAACAAATAAATGGGCCCATATAAAAACAATGTATTCTTGTAATTTCCTTTAAAACTGGCCATTAGGATTTTGTAGCACTTTATTTTTTAGGTTGTAGCCCATCCAAGAAGTGGGCCATTTAAGTTCAATCTAAATACCAGGCAAAACATTTGACTCAATAACTAAAGAGAAGTGACCCCATAGTAATACAAACCGGCAGAAGAATTACATAAAAATCATGCATGACTTATTTACATTAAAGTCATGTAAGAATCATATGAAACACATAAAGAACCCACACAAGTCATACTCAAATGAACTTGAATGTATAATACTAAATTAATCCAAATATATAAATAAGTGAAATATGTGTAGCTATTATGTCATTTTCTTAACCAATTTAGAGGCTCCACTTAAATTTACACATGAAGTTTTTGAAATAAGATCTTTCTAAATTGATCTGGCCTACTAATGAAAATAAGTACTCTGGTTTCTAGGGGTGATACAAGCCTGAATTTTCTTAAATCTCATTTGAGAATCTTTTTCCTATGCCTAGGATAAAAAAAAAAAAAAAAAACACCTCACTTTACCACTTTTGACCGGATCATCAAAGTGTTTTCCTAACTTTTGGCACAATGATTTTCATTATTTGGAATTGGATGCTCCAGTGTACTGCTCGGTATGAGTGGAACTCCAAAGTAGTGCCCACTTATCGAAAACTTTAGCCATTAAAAATGAATGCCCTACCTTAAACTTGAGCCATTAAAAATGAATGCCCTACCTTTGATAATGTGACTAATAGAATCTTTTACGTTATTATTCATATTCATTAATTGTTTTATTAATTTTATGCTCAGTTACAAAAAGCGAAACTCATACTGGAGTAAAATTTTTGGAACATATCAAACTTTAGTAAGGTATTTGAGCTCAACTTGAGTTCCACTCCGGTTTCTAGAGGAAGGAGCAGTGAGACAGTTTAGATGAGATCAGACTCACACAGGGACTTGTCAAAGTTCTAACCCTAAGCTTGTTTGTTTGCGCGAGAGTTAGAATGTAATAATATTAAGTGTTCAAATTAAGGATAAAGGAAAGAGACGGGTTGAAAATAAAGACACAAAATGACAAAAAAATACTCTTAAAAGGCAATAAATAACAAAAATGGGAGGAGCGTGGGGTTTATTTATTTATTTATTTATCATTTAGTGCTTTTACTCTCAACTCCCTCTAAAGATGAGTCAGGCTACCCATGCGCCCTTGCCTGGTCAGCCCGGCACTTTAATCGGCCCGAGACAGCCCCACCCTCACCTGGCACGGGCTAGGTTGGGCATGGGGTGCTTGGGGATGAGGCATGACCCGACTGGGCCGGCTTGGGCCCATAATAATAAAAGGGCCATATTTTGCCTTTTTTACCATTGTGGACAGTTTTACCCCCCAAAACAACTACAAACAAGCATATAGTAGGGCTGTTTTGGTCTTTCAAGCTTT
The DNA here is from genome assembly GCA_038049695.1 of Cinnamomum chago. NCBI lineage: Eukaryota > Viridiplantae > Streptophyta > Magnoliopsida > Laurales > Lauraceae > Cinnamomum > Cinnamomum chago. Next base: position 17,239,273 of record CP142462.1, on the reverse strand, counting down.
TTGTCTATTTATGGGGTTATTCTTGTCTATTTAACATATTAGAACAGCCATGAACAACCATATTTTGATTTTTTTTTTTAACATGTATCATGTATGGCTTACAAATAGAGGCATATCATATAAAGTTTTTGTTTTTCGAAGCTGTAATCTTTTTTTCAAATTTAGCATCTTCATTCAAAGATAAGATTTTGTTCCAAGATGTCATTTTGCTAAAATATGTAATTTTATTCAAAGTTGGAATTCAAAGTTATAATATTCATTTCAAGAGTTGTATTTTAAGATGTTATTTCAAAGTTGCAAAGTTTCTCAATGGTATTCAATTCATATTTGTTTAATGATGTTCAATTCTTAAGTATTCTAATGAAAAAAGGAGTCAGTTCACTTCAGGCTTGAACTTGCCCGACCCACTGGATTGGTATAGCCTAGCACGACCGGTACAACTTAAAGTGGCACGACTGGCCCATGCCTAAGGAGTTGCGTTGTGTAGACCACCTAGGTGCCAAGCACCATAACGGGCTAGGCCGGCCGATGCAGGCACAACTGAGCTTGCGAAAAAGTGGGTCTTGCCGTCCTAACCTATACCTCTTTCCAACCATACGTAAGTACAAATTCCTCTCTTATGAAAGAAAAACAAATGAAAAGACAGTTACCAACTTCGAACTATACTAGACAATAATAAGAAATTTGCCGGATTGTTGCGTTACACAAATGCACTCTAATTTTATTTTATTTCACCCCTCATTCTAACGTACGAAAAATCTTTATCATTTCTCATACAGGTCCTAAGTCAGAGTGAGCCCCACTCTTGAGGAGTGAACTTGACTTCTTCATCTTCATCATCATATGCTTGCTCTTGTCTGAGACCAGCAGTAGCAGACTAGCAGAAGAAGACGAGCAAAAGCATCCTCTCTATAGTCAACACGTGTCCCCAATCCAACTGCATAGTACCAACCAAAACCGTGTCGCAAACACCTGTAGTGGCCCGCCACGTGTCACATCTACCAATCACTCGTTCGTTCCCCTCGTGGGTCCCATAGATCGGTAGATCCAATGGCTCTCAGGCCCTCTCCCCACTTTTCCAAAGCCGGCGATAGCCGTTTCCGCGTTTCGTTTCCCAACATCTCTCTCTTTCTAGATCCGAAATCAACGTTTCGTTTCCCCATCATCTCTCTCTTTCTAGATCCGAAATCAACGGTCGTTTCTCTTTCCCCTTTTTTCCATATCCCCCACAGCATATCACCATCACCACCAACACAAGAATAGCTCTTCTATTTATTTATTTAATAACTACAAGGAAAAATAAAAAGAAAAAAGAAAGAAGGTCCCATCCCACCGTCAAGTAGTGGGGCCCACCAAAAGAGAGGAATCCCCCTCAATTGGTCATATTTGGCAATTAAATTCTCGGCATATTACTCGTAAGTTTTCATGGTCATGAAAACACACATTCAGCAAATATATATCTCCAAAGTTTGAACTAGTGGAAGTCCTCAAATTTTAGGACGTTTAAATTCGACCCCCTCTTCGTAGGATTCGAAAACCCTTAGTTTTACATGTTTTTGTGAAGGTGTGAGAATTTTTCTTTTTCTCAACCATTTTACATGTTTTTGTAAAGGTATGAGAATTTTTCTTTTCCTCAACCATACACATGGAATCCCTATTCCAACAATGACGTAGAACTGTCCGATTTGTAAATTCCTCTCCTATTGCCAAACTTCCACCTAATTTTAGGATCTTGTCTTTAATAAGAAAAATAATAACTGATATCAACCAATTGTATTGGCGCAATTCTAATTGGCTTAATCAACAACATTTATTAGTGAGTAATGACCACATTGTCATTATGATTTTATTTATCACATTGGCAATATTTAAGACTAGGGTAGCAACAAGCCAGATGAAATGTATCATATTGGATATTAATGATAATAAATCAGCATTAAATAAAAAATGTTTATTGCATTAGCAAATTCAACATAAGCATTTACCAGACAGATCTCTTGTATCCACTAATATTTGTGTTGTTGATTCTTAGATAGCTTGATATGTATCACCCAATTTTTTTAGCAATCAATCAAACAATAGAATAGAAAACTTAAAAATCAAGACCCATTCAATTGGTGATGAGTGCAAATCAATACCTAATAGCTGTTGGAGGGATATAAATTCTCATGGACCCGCGGGATATATTATTACTAGAGTTAGACATAACGACCCTTGATCAGAAAAACGCGTCTTCCAACCGAACTTTTGAATCTTACCGCGTCTTTCTCTCACATTAGTGCACGAGACAAGAAGCAAAAGACATCTCTCTCTCTCTCTCTCTCTCTAATTCTCTATACATTTAACAACTAAACTTCCTCAACTACTATTTCCTTTCCTGTTGTATTCATTTTGTTTGTAGGCCATACAAACTTCCTTTAGCTACCGTCTTCAGCTTCTTCTTCCCATTTATATCCAACCCAACACATCCAACATCACCACCACCACCCATATTGCCCCCAATGAGTACAGCTGCTTTCTGGGGGATCTTCCATATCTACCATCTTCTCAATTCTCTTCTCTTCCACCTCCTACCCAAGAGAATTGCATCACTTCTCCCCACTTGTTGGATCCCAAAAACTCATCAACCAAATTCAGACAACATCCATCATCCAATTCCACAAGATATCAAGAATTCTTCATTGATTCCACGCATGGACATGGCTGAGCTTCGTCGCGTCTTCCAGATGTTTGACCGCAATGGAGACGGGAGGATCACGAAACAAGAGCTCGGCGTCTCGCTGGGGAATTTGGGTATATATATATCTGATAAGGACCTTGTGGCGATGATCGAAAAGATCGACGCCAATGGAGATGGGTGTGTGGACATTAGCGAGTTCCAGACGCTGTATCAGATGATCATGGATGAGAGGGATGAGGAGGAGGACATGAGGGAGGCGTTCAATGTGTTCGATCAGAACGGCGATGGGTTCATCACTGTGGAGGAATTGAGGTCAGTCCTGGTGTCCTTGGGGTTGAAGCAGGGGAAGACAGTGGAGGATTGCAAGAAGATGATTTGGAAGGTGGATGTGGATGGAGATGGGATGGTGAATTTTAAGGAGTTTAGGCAGATGATGAGAGGGGGAGGATTTGCTGCATTGAGTAGTAGTAGTAGTAGTTAAGATCTGAGAGAGGTTTGTGAGGGGGGGTGTAAAATGTAAATATTATTGTGGGGCTTTTTGGGTGGTGCCTTTAATCTTGTCATGAATTCACAATGTCTTTTTTTTCATTTTTTGTTTGGTAAACATGAAACCACAAAGTTTGTGGGATTGATCAATGTTTTCAACAAATTTTCAGTATTATTTTGGGCTGGTTTTGATTGACTTGGATTTGTCTTTGAGAATATTTTCTTTTCCTTTACTTGGGTACTAGTGGAATTTTAGCTGATAGGCTCTGTAAGCCAGCATTGAAGAATTCTCTCTTCTTTATTTTCATTTGTGTATAAATCAAACATTCTCAATAAGATTATGAATATCATTTTGATTTGAGCTAATCTCAAGTCTTCATGTGTCTGAATCCAACAGTGAGGATCATTTTGATCAAAATCATGTTTAAGCCACATGGGGAGGGGGGGAAAAGAAAGGTTTAATTCAGTGAGTCTGGCTTCTTGAAAGGTGAGGCCACATTGTACTTAATTTGCTAGCTGTTTTTAACAATTTAGATGTCATACACGTGATAGTGGTTGTGACTTTGTTATCTTTTTTCATGGCTGGTGGGAGTGCAGTCTTCATGTTTATTGTGCAACCTGATCCTTGATTTGCGCCATGAAACACCTTTATGGTAGAAGCCAACTGGATTTAGTTGGATTCATGAATTCCTAGTTTTAACATAATGTTTGACAATTAACTTGTTTTAGTGGTACAGAATTTACTGGTTCTTGATTTGTGCCTTGAAATGCAATGGTTTGTTGTCACGTAGAGCAGTTCGGCTGAGGCTCACTTGACAAATAAAAACTAACATGTTACATTGTCGAATCTGGATCCTCTGGTGCTTTAACCTAGAGAATTCCTTGAGTTAAAAGGAGCCGGTTGAATTCCGAACTGTTCAAAATAAACATCCAATGTTTTTAGGGTATCCTCAAATTTATATAAATCCGAGCCTTTTCCACCATTAGGTTCACCGTTCGATAAAAAACGTGATTAACATAATCTTATGCATAATTATTATCACGTTTTTCATCATACAATCAAACCAATGGTGGAACAAAACTCGGATTAATGTAAAATTTGAGGATACTTCATATATATCGAGTGTATTTATTTTGAATGATTTGGATTTTAGTAGGTGGGCCTCACTATAGAGTTCGATTAACTCAAGATTTCTCTAGGTTAGAGACTCAGTAAATCCAAACTCTATATTGTCAATTTGCACGCCCTTTTAAAAACATTGCTCTCTCTTTGTGTGTATGTGTATGCGCGTGTAACAAGAACAAGAAGAGAAATAAATGGTGACTTGAGTTACAATCTTATAAGAGAAAGAGAGCCAAGAGCAAGGTATCTTTAATTTGTGGCTGTACATCTCGTGATCCCCCTTGTTAGTTAGAAGATGTTGACAACAATTGATTGATTATCATAATCTACAATTACTATAAAAAACAACTCCGCGTTGTACTTTCTTTTGCTTCAAGAACTAGAGTTATTGTCATAGTCTCTACGATTATAATTTTAAAAATTAGGCGAAAGGGACTGCATAACCTTTCTCAAGAATGCATAATTTAAGACACATTTGGAATTTTACGCCGCCCACTCCAATAGGATCAACTTCCAAATTTATACGCAAAGTGTAGAAAACATCCAAAATGAAATGGCCAAATCATGCTTATGTGATTAGCTAAACAAAAGCTCTGCTCGTTTTGCCAAAGGGTGATTAAAGAAACACTAAATTCATAATACCGAAAGAGTCTTGAGCATTAAAATTTGATTATAGGGAGGCGATACTGTTGGAGAAGGAGTCTAAAGGATCTTTAGTTAAATAACTTAAGTTCAATTGCTTTTTTCTTTTTTCCTTTTTTTTTTTTGACTCGCACCCTTTCATAGACTCATACACACCCATGTCCCTGACCAACTAAACTACAGCTGGGGACGTTCGGTTGTTTTATTTTATGGTCTAATCCAACTGCTCGATTCAGTGTCATCTTTGAGGAGACTTAGTCTTTGGGATGTAATTATATCCATGACCAAAAGCATACAAATGATGTTGCGCACGGTGATGGATGCATTGGATGAGAGTTTCTTTGATCCTCTTGCTGAGCATTGCGTTAATTGCTTTAGTTTGGATCTACTTCAGCTAAGTATTTTGGTGAAAGTGTAGCTTAATCTTTCATAGTCAGGCACTAATTCAACGCAAATAACAAACTACCATCCAACCTTCCAAACTTCTCAAATCAATGTGTGCTTACATCTTTGAGCTCTATTCACCTCCATTGTGGGACAAAGTCTACAAACTAGTCAAGACAGGGCAAGAGACAATGCACAACCATTTTGGTGCAGAAATCTGAGACTTATAAATTTCTTTGAATGTCATTTAAGCTGGAAATAGATTGATTTTGATAAAATGAAACCCACTTGCAACACAGATTTTCTTTTTTTGGGAATTTGATATCAAGCTGCTAAAATTTCAAGTCTAGAAATCAAATGTAAAATGCTTGGTTTAGGCAAATCCTGTGACTGATTGACAAGCAAATGTATGTCAGCTCTCCCATTTCTTTTGATGAGAAATGAACCCAATGTAAGCGTGGCTACTGGAGCTATTCAGGTTTACCAGATCACAAAAATTTAGGAACTTCTTTCCCTGCCTCAAAACTTGCAAAGACTTAAATAATCCATTAGTACATAAAATTCATGTAAAGCACTGAAGTATGATCCAATAAGCCCAATATGGTGTGTGTTGAAACAAGGCATACAACAATTTTTTTTTTATCCCATTTACATCACTATTAAACACCCATTGGGAGAGAGTGTCACAATCCAGCCTTCTCAGGTTTCACTCTTTCTAGCCCTAACATGATCACAATTCACAACTCATAAGCTGTTTCAGGCTGGTTAGCCAAATGCCCATCAGCATAAGCCTGACCCTCCTGTTGAAACACCTGTTGATCGGAAAGTGGAGGTAGAATACACATAAGTGTTAGAAAGTAGATAAAGATATGTAGCTCATTAATACATATGCATCTGCCTCAGAGTTCACTTGCTTTGAACAACATAAAGTGATGTAAGGTTGCAAAAACAACTTCACTAGTATTGGACACAGTAAGAACTAAGAAAAGCCCACCATAAGAATGCCTTTTTTTCTTAAGTTCTCTTGATCTTTGAGAATGTTCCTGTTTCTGAAAAGTAGGTACTTGAGTTCCACTGCCAAGCTGGTTCACATGGGCATTTGGATTTGTGAGCTTAATTCCCTGTAAGAGACATGACAAGTACCAATTAACAACAAAATCCAATGACATAATGCCAAAGATAAACTCAAGTCAAAATCTATTAGATGTGCAATTTAAAATCAAAGTTGACTTTGCATGTACCCAGGATCATAAGCAGAATGGATGGTTTATCTATTTCCCTCTGGGTTTTGCAGTGCAGAATGGGTTGGAAGCAGTAGTAGATTTATACCATTATGCATTTAGTCCTATCTAAGACCAAAATAGTTGTCTTTGCTCAGGTTGTGTGGTACTGTGGTAAGGTTGGCAGGTCAACAAAGTGAAAAATGGGTTCCATACAAACCCAACCAATTTATTCATTGGGTTAGAAATGTCAACCCAAATCGAACCCGAAATTAAAATGGTTCAACCCAAATCCTGAATTACTAAGTCTGGTTTGGTTGGAAATTGTCACCCTTTCCCCATCTTCTGTTATATTCAACACAGATGAGCAGGATATTTAGCTAATGGGAAAGGTCCAGACCCAAACATTTGGCCAGGTATCCAAATCTTATGTGCTTGGACTACTAACTTGGGTCTGACCAACATGGCTTAAGTGAAAAGCCCAGTTAGCCTTTCCCCGGACACATGCACACACTATAATGGTGCTCCCAGGTGGGCTACAAGGCATGGGTGAGATAATTCCTGACCCATGGATTCCCAGACCACCAGAAGGAAATCAGACAATTTACCTAAGTATATTCAATCTTGAACACATGTATATAAAGAAATTGACAACTTGTAATAGGGATGCAAAATTTGGCAGGCTGGGCCAAGTTGGGCCCTCGGCCACACTGGGCCTGAATCGTAGATAAGTCCAATCACAATGATGGATGAAACCCAACTTGAAACCCTAATTATGAGGCTCGGTGATATTACAAGTATATAATGTGTATTTAGGTCCCTTTCTTTTTATTTTTTATTTACTAGGCCGGCCTACGGGCCAAGATTTATACTATCAACCTGAAGACCGAAGGATTGATCCCTAGACTTGTGTGATACCGAGGTGCCAACACCACTCAACTAAGAGTGTGTTAGTGTATTTAGGCACTTCTTGTTTGCATTAAATTACATAGGAATCGAATACATAGGTGGTTAAAACTGAAGATCATAGGTGAATTTAAATGAGCATCAAATAGCATCGTCTTTTGATTCAATATTTTTCCTATTTAAAAGAAAATGTTATTTGATGTTTATTTTTGGAACTCACCTTTAATCTTCATTTCTAACCACCATATGTAATATTTCTTTTAACAGTAACCGCCATATGTATTTAATTCCTGTCTTCTTCTAATGCAAACAACAGGCCCATGTGTAGATACATATATACAGATACTTATCAGCATGAAACAAATGATTCAGATACCATGGACCGATTCAGATACTTAAGGATTGGGCCTAGCCAGAATTTGACTCGGCTTGAAAATTCGAGGTTTAAGCCCAGGCTCGAACTCAAACAAGCGCAGCCCAACTTGCACTTTCATGTGGACTGGACATGCAGGCTCAGGCTTGGCATGGACCAACTTGTATAGAAGGCCAGCAGGTGCTTATTCTGACTTGTGTATGTTCCTGGGTGTCAGGTGTTTTGAGCTGGTGATGGACCAAAAGCTAACCATTGCCTATTAGGGTTGTGAATGGACCCTGATTACCAACTTATCCAAAGTATCTGGTTGGAAAATTTTGGTATGGACCTTATTTTGACCTACTTAATAATCAAATCTTGATTGATTTCATAGATGGATTACTAAGTAGGTCGAATCGAGATCCAGTCAGGTCTATAGCCCATTACCTGAATTCTTGAATAGGAAGAACTTGTGCATGTGCACCTGCATTTGTTTGTGCCATAAGTAACTACCTAGTTCATAAATTACCTATCATATTGTAATTAAACATCATTCTCGTTTTGGGCCTGCCTGGATCTGAATGAATCCATCAGATCAGAATTTGAAGCCCAGTCATTGACTAACATGCCCAAACTGGGTTAGGGGACTTGAACCAAACTGACCCAAAGGCTCTAACCCTTACTTTATAGGTTCCCCTTATATGTAATTACAGCTGCTTTTCAGTGATTTGTTTCTGTAATGTGTCTCTTCCTGTGGTCCAGATTCTATTCACTGAGGAACCAAGCAATTATGGAGCCAGACAGATTCTTGTTTATCAATATGGGGCCCACTTCATGAGCGGCCTGCAGTGGGGCAATTGTGGGCCCAGTCCCTGATGGGTGAGTTTCCTTGTGAGGCTAGAAAATGCATCACAGCATCAGAAATTCAGAATACTATAGTGGAAGAGGAGGACAAACAGAAGCAGCCAAGATGGGGACTCCTGTGTGGGATGCTTTGTGGTTGTGGGTTTAGAAATGAATATCAAATATGGAAGATGTGAAATAACTACGCATCATCCTAGTAATTCCATGCATAGGAAAATCAATGTCGTATCTACCTCTCCACCCTATATCCTTCACCCCGAATCTCTTTTGGCTAAAATTCATTTCACCCTGAATTCGTATGTATTTTAATGCAAGCAAACGGGTACGTACTTGATCCAAATTACTTCTTAGGTCTAAAATGTAAATGATGGATTCAAAAAGAGAAAAGAGTCGGTCATATGTGAGTATCCATTCAAATGCTATGATATCTTTGTGGTGTTGTTGAGCATTCTCTAGAACATGGATGTCCTTGAAAGCAAATCCTTGAAAGTAGTCAAGATTGGAGGTGCTAATTTTTCTAACAAGTCCTCAACCCCATTAGCAGATCTTGGACAAAATCACAGTCCATGATGAAAATACTCTTGAGTTGCCCATGTTTTTTCAACACAATCATCAAATGCAAGATAGAATAGTGGACTCTGGAAGTGCACCTATGATTACCAAGGACTCTCCTTCTATGAGAAGAGATCATGAATATTCATGTTCAGACTCATTTCCAGGCCTACTAGGTGGACTTTTAAGCTCGTCTCCAGTGGGTCATGAACAGCAGTGACCTTACTGGAATCTGTTAATATCATGTCTTTCATATGTAAATATCATGGTTTTGGAAAAAAATAATGGACATGGGCTGTAACAGGCTTAGGCTAAAAATAAGAATCATTTTGAACCTTCCAAATATACCAAGAGGCCACTAGTCCAATACATTTGTGCTTCATTGTGGCTGTCCACTAATTATGACCAATGATTTGATAAGTAGTTGGATTAGCCATAGAAAAAGAAGTGTTTACTATGTCTGTTTGGCTAAATAATAGGTTCTGCTAAGGTGATCATTGAGCTCTAGGTCTAAATGGCAACAAACACAAAATAGGTCCATGGTATAAATTAGGCCAAATAAGCCCTTACACAATGTGGGACCAGCAAGACACGCCATTCAAATTACTTTACCTTGGAAGGGATGGATAGGTCAGGTCTAAAACGGTTAGGATTATATGGCTTTATAGGTTGAGGCTTAACCCATATTTGACCTGTTTATATGCAATTCATAAGTAATAATATCTATATTATACAAGATTATTGGGATTCAGTATAACCATTGGGGCCCAATTGCTTGCATATTGGAATTGAATTCTTAGGTACTCATGGTAAAATGGGTTCCATCGGAGGCTAATTAAAGAGGTGAAGGGTGAATGATATAAGATGATGAGGTTGGGATCTTATAGTTTTCTTATAATTTGATTTATTAGGGTGATGGTTGGATATTTATTTTCCATTGAAAGGGAAATCATTTGATGGTACTCTTTACATTTGTTTCTTCAATTTTAGCCACTTCTAGCAATACATTTCTTAGAAACTCTCTAAATCTGATTCCGTCGAAAAAAAAAGCAAGCCACTTCAAGTTCAAGTCCAGCCGAACTAATATGCTCCACTTGAGCATTGACTTAAGTCAATTAAATCCTGATAGTACTAACTCGAGGTCAAGCTCTAGATTTGATTTATAGCCAAGGCTTCAACCAACCTTGACAGTGGATATCAAGTTTGAGCTCGAATATTAGCACAATTTGAACATTATCAAATATTATCGCAGTAGCACCCTTATGCTTGGATGGAAATAGCCTAAATACCACTTAATTGCATATCAAGAGGTGAAGATTCTAAAGCACTAAAAATGCAAGTGCTCAGAGTTTTGAAAATGTGGTCATTTTTATGTAGTTTGGGTGGTTAATAAAGTTAACATTATACAAAAAGTAATAATTTCTAAATGCTATTCTCCGGTTGGACTCACAAATGCGCAATGATTTTTCAACATTTTAAAAGCTGAATATTTGAGAGTTTGAAGAATTTTTTAAGCCGAAAACACCAACCCGAAATACTGTATTTTTGAAAACTTATGAGCTGAATCAGGATATCCAAATGCTGCGGCAGCAATAACATATAGTTGGAAAATTCAATACATCACATGCTGGGGAATCTTTGCAAATAAATGCCCCTAGACATTATATGCATATCTTTAGCCCATTTGAGGAAAAAAAAATGAAAAATGATGTTAAACAATGCAGTGTACTATGAGGTGGTGTAGAAAACCAACTCTTTCCCCTTAGCTGAAGATAACCACCAAAAAAGGTGCACTATGAGGTGGTGTAGCCAAAACCAGAAAAAACAAGCCCCCATGTGATAGAAGTGGGACAGGGTAGATCACCAATTTAGCAACAAGATCACTTTCAAAACAAGAATACTTAAAAAACAGATCTCAGAAATGGTTGATTGCCAAACACTTGAAATTGGATTTCACCTATAAAAACTTGCAAAACCCAAAGAGGAAGATGACACTGCATGTGAATGGGATGGTAAAACAGGTAAGATTCAGAGCAATGAGCTAAACTGGAGCCTAATTGAGCACAGCCTAGCCAACTTGGTTTTTGACATCACTACTCATAATAGGTAAGGTTGGTTAATGCCATGGGTCAAGCTAGACATGAGCCCATCCTGTGTTATACCTGCCTTGTGGTGTATCTTTCCAAACCCTCTTGATGGGTTTCTAGTTTGTGATATCTAATCTCCCTTGTGAAGGATGCCGTTTGGGTTGAGTTTAATACTAATTTCTTTTATAAATATAAATATTTTCTCCTTGTCTTTTAGAATACAAATTGCAACTTATCGCTTAATTTTTCTCAATGTGAAATTCTTGAATTCTTTTTTGCATTATAGTGTCCAAAGATTTCAACAAAAAGCACCGAGATTGGAATTCCAAAGGTTCTTTGCAAATCCTTTTATAGGATTCGGATTTTGAAATTCTAGTAAAGAAATATAAGAGACAAGCCATCAAATCATGTCAATGAATTTCCATTGTTAGTTTTGATGATCTCAATACCAAGTATATGATGTAATAAATTGATTCGTTTATTTATTTATCAATACAATCATGTTTTCCTTTCATGAGATGAATGATGTTTAATTATATACTTGCACATAACCAATACAAATGACATAATGGTTCATGAGATGAACAGGAGTCCACAAGTATACTAGATGTAATACATGTGTATGGATGAGATCCACATACAGGAGATATGTAATGCAAATCTTATACTTAAATATCTTTACAACCAGTGATGAGATTGAATATCTCATCTGACAAGGTTGCAGCACTTTGATCATTATGCGATAGTATGATTTGTCTCGATCATTGGAATGTAAGATTCTGGATCATGGTGATGGTACATTGGATGTATTGAAGGACCATGAGAAGTACCTTATATACACTGTCTTTGCTTTAAGGTCTGCTCTCATAATTCCCTAGCAATAGGCTCATAATCCTGAGACATTAATGAACTCAAGTTTCTATCTATGCATTTGCTTTGAGTCACCAATGAGTGAGGCCAATTGTAGGTTAACACCTCGGTGATTTGGGTACGCCGTAGTAGAGCTGTGGGAACATTCAATAGTCAAGATGGAATCTATATTTAATATCCCATTGTGCCAATTAATGGATTTATCATTGGTAAGTGTGCACCCATTCCGATTAAGAGTTAATTGGATCGGTACCAAATAATCACTATAATTAATTGGGGCTCAAGGATAATAAGATATGGATCTATTTTGATGGACAGGTCCAATTGATCCATGGATATAGATGGAGGGGCCTACTTGTGGTACTGAGGAAGTTTAGGGTATTCATTGTAATATATTCCTAAGACTGGAGTTCAATTGCATTTATATAGTGGAGTTATTTGCAATTAACTGTGGGCCCAGATTGCACATGAGATGTGGGGTCGCGTGTCCCACTTAAAGCCAGCTTTCTAAGGAATACCTAGTGGTCCCCACGCTAGCCCAAGATATTAGAAAGATACTAATTATAGTAGAACTCTAAAAGAAAATAGAAAATTACTATTTCTATTTGAAGTGAGACTTCTAATAGTGGTAATAGTAAGTTACTAATTATTAATGGAAGTGAGACTTCTATTTTAATTAGAAAAAGAGAAAGTTACTAATCATATTTGAAGTAAGACTTCTAATAGTGATTTAGTAAGCAACTAATTGTTGTGGAAGTAAGACTTCTATTTCAATTAGAATGAGGTGGTTGCTTAAGTGCTATAAAAAGGGGAGAGGAGTGCCTTGGACGTCCCCATGCATTAATTCCACTTTGGAATTCACGCCCAAGCCCCTTTTGTGCAAGTGTTGCACACTCCTCTTCCTCTCCCTCTTCTAGTTTCTTTTCTAGTTTCCTTTAGGGTTTTTCTCTTGGAGATTCCACCATCTTCTTGAGAAAAAAGAATCTGATACGGGTCATAGCTTGGAAGATCAAAAGGTGTTGGAGATTCTGATTTGATTAAGTGAAGGTGTTCATCATAAAAAAAAGAATTCAAATTCTCCATTAGAGCACAACTAAGCTCCAAAGGTATAATCTACATCTTTGTATATTGTAGATTTCGTGGTTGCATGTTTAGGTGCTATTTTCTATCTTCTAGATAGGTTATGTTGCTGTATATGGTTTATGAGTTTAAGGGATTGCATCCTGAATTGGGTTTATTGCCTTCTAGATAGTTGATCCCTACATTAAGTTGATCAAAAGTTTTTAAAACTTATCTAAATGACCCACCTATATTCCAACATTTCCAACATATCAAATCCTTGTTATGAAATTCTAGTAAAACAAACAAGCTCTAATATCTGGTAATACTTGTTTAGAAGATACTTAAGAATTCCAAATAAGTGTTACCCAATGACTCATAGCTTTCTCAAAGTTGAATATCTCAAAATTTGGAGAATTCTCGAAAAGCCAAAACCCACATGACCATAATTTTGAAATCTCACAAACTAAACATAGATATTCAAATGCTAGAACAATTACTTTGCTGTCGGAATTAGAAATACTTAATAGTAAGAAGTCCCATTAGAAATTCTTGCAAACAAACTTGGTATTCCTTGCATATCTTTAGCCCATTAAAAAGAAATATGCAAAATCATTTCAAACAAGAAAGTGCACTGTAAGTTTGTGTAGCCAGAAGGCCCAATACAGGAAAAACCAACCTTTTTCCCCATAATAGCCCAAAATAACCACCAAAAAAGGTGCACCATGAAGTGGTGTAGCCAAAACAGGAAAAACCACCCACTCTCCTCAGCCCAAAAAGCCTGGCTGTAATAAAAGTGGGACAGGGTAATTTTACCAATTTAACAAGAAGTTCAGTCTCAACTCTCAAAACAAGAACAACTGAAAAAACAAGAACAAAATCTACACAAATGGTTGGTAGCCAAACACATGAAGAAATAGAATTCCACCTGAAAAATGCAGAAGATAACCAACAGGAAGGTGTGACTGTGACACTGCATGTGAATGGGATGGTAAAACAGGTAAGATTCGGAACAATATTTCCCCTTGACTTTCTGCAATCCCCTTGACCCCCCCCACGCCCCCCAATACTTTATAAAGTTGAAAGATTATCCAAAAACAAAGGATTCTGATGATCCAACCAGCCATCATAGGCCACTGAGACCAGTAGGGGGGAGGTAGGGGACCTATACTCTTCACCCCTTTTTCTTCTTTAATTATTTATGCATATCTTTCCTTGTATGTAATCAAATCAAATCCATGGAAAGCAACTTGGATTAAGATATTGGAACATAGAGAGAGAGAGAGAGAGAGAGAGAGAGAGAGAGATGGGAGATGATATACTATTCCAAACTTTTTCTCTTTTTGGTATTTTTCACTGCTTTCTTTGATCCTGGGAAGAGAGAGAGTGTGAGAAGGTTCCATGTTTTTCAGTTTTGTTGACAACTTAAAACTTGGGCCAAAGGCGTCAAGAAAACAAGCAGAATATACACACCATTTTGGTAGCTGCGGACAAAATCTTGTGGGACCCATGTGGATCTTTGAAGAGGTTCGGCTCGGCTCGGCTCGGCGAGTCGAGGCTTATGGGTTTGAGCCATGGTGGCAATTGTCAGTGCTGATTTTGAAAATATCAAAGGGATTTTGGTTAGAAAGGTGTTTTCAATGATGCTTATATTCATGGTTTTGAAATATGGGGGGAGAATTGTGATTGGATTGGAATGAAGAAAGGACATGGTTGGGAAAAGTCTATAAAATGGTTTTAGCAATTTCTTTTATTATATCTAATTTAGTATTTATTGGTTGGTTGTTTTTTTAGATATTTCATTTTTCATGATGGGTAATATTTTGAGTAGGCATGAAGGGCACATTTGGAGTGCGTTTGTGGGGGCTAAAGGATTCTGTGATAGAGAAGAGAATTTATGATTTTTCTATATAGCTTATTGTTGTGTTGTTTATTATTATTTTTTTCCTTTTCTTTTCAAAAAAGGAAGAAAATTAACTATTTTCCATCGATAGAGAGAATTTTGGTTTATGGGAGGTGTCGGCACATGTAATTTGTTTTCACACAGAATTACTCTCTTCCGTGGAAAGAAATTCACAAACAGTGGAATCTTGTCATTGCGTAAACACATCCTTATAAATACTAATATTGTAAAGACTGTTTTTCATGCAAAAAAGGGTTTCAAACATGCTAGATAGAAATGATTTTTTTACTGAATTGAAAAGAAACAAACTATTTTTCCCTGTTTCTGTATGTGGAAATGTCACTTTAAATTGCAGAGTAGTAAATAATTATTTCTAAATGATGTGGGTATCCCTCAAGTCTTTAATCCAACAAAACTAATCCCCGTGTGGCGTCCGCTAAACCTACACAAATACACACGGGCGCATTTGGAATAATCTCAAATACAAGATAGGGAGCAAACCCACACCTTATACCACTCCACCAACTTCCAGGTCTATCAGAAAAGTAGAAGTTCAAAATGTTAGACATAAGTGGTCCTCATGACCACATGTACAACATTGTTGGAACCAACTGTTTGTGCCCACATAAGTTACTTTTCCGTTTTTAGTTTTTGGTTTTACTAAGTTTATATTGGATTAAATTTTAGTAAGTCCAATCAAATAGAACTCTTGTTGACTGATTTGATGGAATTAATGAAATAGATTTATTTGATGGAAAGAAATCTCTCTAGGACTTATTTATATATATGGTTTTCCGGTCCTCTCTTTTAACCTACGAGATCTGAAAAGTGCCTATCAACTTCACGCATATTGGAGTGGGTGATAATAGGTAAAAAAATCCTATTTGAGAAAAGATATCTGCTCATCATCAAGATTATGACGCAATGTACGCTTTTATATTTTAAGATCATATATTGTTTAATGCCTAAATTTAGATCCATAGGTTTAATATTTTATTGTAAACCATATCAAATATTACATGAAAACCCAATTTCATTTTCACAAACACAATCTTGTCCTAGTAAATCTGAAAACAAAATATAAACTATCTTCATACTTTCCAATTCCCATAATGTGCAAGGAAGAATATTTGTGTTTTGAGTCTTATCACAATGTGTACTACAATGTACTACATTTACTAGTTTTCATTCCGGAGCATGATGCCGGTCAATTTGGGTAATTGGTGTCTTTGATTACTTTCATTGACAAGGATATGGAATTCATTAAAGAGACTTGAATGCTTGGGAATAAAGGTGGTAGATTTTGATAGGTATATAAGAATATAGGGGGTGGGTGAAATGAGTTAAATCTTGATTAAAAGAAAAACCCTTCAAAGTTTAGTGTTTTTTCTTCATAATTTCCACCTAATATCAAAATTAGAACATATCTAAAAAAACATTAAGACCTTTTTTGGAAAAAAAAAAGGTTTTCTCTAACAAAGGAATCTTAAATAGTATTGCAAGAATATTGAGATGACAACCTGTTGGATCTAACCAGACTAGAAAATTATCATTTTTTAATATTATAATAAATAATTATATATTGTATTTTTTATTACATTTTGAAGATTTTAAACCCTACACTTAAATCTTTACAACTTATTCTTTCCTATTTACAACTCAAGATATGTACACCGAACTCAACTCGAGTCAAAATCTATATATTTACATAGATTAAAAAAAAAAAAAAAACCACTATCAAATCAACCCTTCCAAAAGTGGGCTTGAGTTAAAAAAAAAGAGTGGGCTTGGGCTTTACAATCCATCTTGCAATTGGCAAATTGAACCAGCTTGTTTGATATTTGTTAGAGTGCCAAATAGGGGTGGAAAATGGGTTGAGTTGGGTCAACATGAATTGGGTTAAAGGCATATCTATGGGTTGAAGTCCAACTTTCATCTGACCTGTTACTAAAATAAGTTAGGTGACTTCAATCAACACCTGTTGGGTGGGTCAACCTGAGCTGACCTTTATAACCCACATTGATCCAAGATGGGGAATCCTACTGCCAATTCTATAAAAAGTGATGTAAGATGATGGGAAGGGTGGGGCCCATGTAGAAAAGATGTTAGAGACAATCCATCACTTGAAATCCTGGCCGCTAATCATGTTGGCCAAACAATTGATGTGGTCCCAAAAGTAGGTGACAGATTGTAATCACTGTTGGGTTTTGAGTGAAGAATTCAGCAGAGTAATGCCACATTTGGCATTCAATGTCAAATCCAGCAGTTAGGATTGTCTGCATATATAAATTGTTCCCTGGTGGGCCCCACAAGATCGAAGGGCAGATACGGACCACGTGGTTACTTATGAATGTGTACAGTAACATGGAGAGAAGTCATGAGTGCTCAACTTGGGAACTTTCCAAGGGTTCCTTCTTGTTGGAGCCTGCATGATAAAAATCAAAGGGCTCCTCCTTTCTATTTTTGTAGGGTTTCTCCCTCACAAAATGCCTTATGAATAAGGGTTTTTTTTTTTTTTTTTTTTCTCATAATAAACATTTAAAAAAAATGATGCCAAACAAGCCCTAAACCACTAGAAATGAATAGAGTTATATTTGATACCAGTTGTCTTCCGCGGAATAATCCCTAAACTACTATGATATGTTTGTGCGGCATCCGCGGAAGAAGAAACAAAGTCTTTTATTTAGCGGCAACACAAATCTCATTCGGGTTGTCGGAATCATGGATCCTCACATTGGGCAGAAAACGGCTAAAAACTCTGGATTTTACTACTACTATTCATTGCGCCAAACAACGACGCCAAAACCTTTTTGTTTCCATGGCACCCCATCTGTACAAACACACCCTATCTTTCTTGACTATGAGTTGAGTCCACCGGCATATGGTGAATTTTCACGGTGGGCCGCATTTTCGTTGAAGAATGAAATCTTATTAGAACTGTCCATATCCGGTACATCCTTCAGAACCATATTCCATCCCGGATCTGCTGCAATCGAATGAACTGAGGAGGTATTTTGTAAATACGTAATTATCTTGAATATATCAACTATTTCTTTATTTTTCGATCGCCTTGAAGGGACTCTAATCTATAGTTGACCTCTCGGTAGGAATCAAATCCAGATGAAGTTCTGACCATCTATCAGAGAGAAAAGAACGTATTGATCTTGTAGGATTTCTAATAAATTCTTCTATTTCTTGTGGAAGCTGATGATCACGTAGATGGTGGCATGGCCCCGTTTATCATCCCCACTCTTGTTCATTAGGATGGATCTATATCTTGAGTTTGGGCTTTAAAGACTCGAATCCCTCACCCTTATCAGGTGTCCTTAATTAGTCCACATTGCGGACTCATTTTGTATTCAACCATTGCCGACTCATTTTGTATTCAACCATTGCCATGGGAGTCAAATCAAAATATGACCCATTGGTAGCCATCCATTCATTTAGATCTCAATCTTTGATCCTTTTATTGCTTTTTGACGGAAAAAAACACAAAGGTGCTGATTTTGACAGTTGTCCTTTACATGTGTCCTTGCCATAGCTTGTGCTGATCCAGTATTGAATCTCATACTTTCTATTGTGGGCCCCATCAAATCCTAATTCAATGAGGGGCATATATAAAATTCGTCGGACCAGATCGAACCCTAGCTGGAAAGGCCACCAAGAAATAGCAACTAATTAATGACGAGAAATTCATTTAAGTTAAGCATGCATTTGTGGCATGGGAGGATTATGCAAAAAAAAAAAAAAAAAAGAGGAAAATTTATTTTAAATCTTTGTGTAGCTAAATGTATTATTATTTTTATTATTATTATTTTTATTTTTTGCTAATGGTGGGTTTCCAACCCTTCGGGTTGGCCGACTCATAGAAAAGTCGGATAAAACTCCTGTGGCTCCCTAGGTGGTAGCACAAGTGGACTCAACATTGAGTTCCTGAAGAGGGGGAATTGAGGGTCGATACCAAGACATCTAACTCCATAAGAGGGAGGAACCGTGACTCTGACCACTCGGCCAACTCCTTAGGGTTAAATATTTTATTATTTGGTGTAACACATCATGCGAAGAAAAAATAACTAATTTCCTTAATGCAGAGGATTTCAATTTGCCACACGAGAGGTTGGAATGCAAGATTCATCTCCTCCTTAAAAACAAATATAGATAGATAGCAGAATCCTTTTGTTGCATAAATTAGTCTTATATAAGTCTCACTTGTTTTGGAAAAAAAATAAGAAGAAAAAAAAAGCCCTCCAACCTGTATAGAGAGAAGACTCTTTCAAATGATTTTAATTCAAAAACATCTCCTCATTAGTTTATTGCATTCATTTATGTAAGTGCCTAAATATTACGGACTTGATTAGGCGAGTATGAGACTTGTAATACTGCTGTTAAGCTTCTTTTGGGGAGAGATCGAATGCCCAAGATCCTGAAAGGAAAGGAAACAGAGGTTAGAAACCCTGATTGCAGTCAGCCGAAGGCACTCCAATGTCTAAGTTAGTACAATTACTGAACAAATGATGAGTGAGTGGAGAAAGACAAGTTTGGACTATGTGCATGCTAGTATTGAGTTACGTTGCATTGCGTTACCTCTTTGGGATCTTACCCTTATATATATATAGGCGGAAGTCTCATCTGGCGCTCCTTTAGTGGAGGTAGGTGGAGGCACTGTCCCATCAGCCCATACCATGTTTCCTTAGTGGAGGTAGGTGGATGTGTTGTCCAATCGAATTATGCCTTAACTTCTTGTATTATTGCGGATGTGATCGTTAGATAATGACAACCCCTTATCTATATCTGGCGCCCATCTTATCTGTCAGTATGTTCTATAACGTAGCCGTAGTTTTATGGGAATACAATTATGACTCAGTACTCATCTCAGTTGATCGAACCGAGCTGAAAATGATACCGAGATCAGGTATGGGCGCGTCTTGACACTGTTACCGAGGTGACTTATACCGAGACCAAGGTAAGCCTTGCTGGTACTTTTACCGAAGCTAGCTCTAGCTCAGTGCTAGCTGGCACTGTTGCCGAGCTGGATGTATCTTGATACTATTGCCGAGTTGCAAACCGAGATCAATATATGGCAAGCCGGTATTGTTACCGAAACTAGCATAATCTTGTTATTAGGGAAACATCCCACACAATTGCCCCTAGCTCTTGACCTCCTAGAGTGCTTCAATTCTTTGAGGTCGGGAGCTAAATATCATGTCGGGAGAGTCCTGAGTATTTAGTTTGCATTTCATCTCGGCGTCGGTTCCTCTGCCCAAGATAATTGATAGCACGCCGCTGTCGCTTCGCCTACCCGAGGTAATTAATAGCGCGCCTCGACCGATGCAGAAGACGTACCGGTGGTACTACGTGTCATTACCCGATTGGCCATCGAATCATTTTGAAGAGACATGTGGAGTACTTGAAGTGACGCCTCGCATGTGCATCTTCGAAATTCGAAAGGGCGCCCTTTTCTCTTTATATAGAGGTGCCTGATCATTGTTCTGTTACTTTGGCATCCATTTAGAAGAGTCTTGTAGAGAGAACTCACCACTGACGAGCTTTTTCCGATCTAAGTCCGGCGTCCTTAGGGTCTCTTCCTGTCGTCGTAAGTCTCTCACTGCCCTTTTGATTTCCGTTTTTAGGTTTCTTCAGGGTTTCCTTCTCCTTTGATCTGTCTAGGGTTTCTGGCCTCCTTTTCCTTTCAATTCCCTGTCCTTCATCTTCCTAGTCGCTTTATATTTAGATATGGGGATTTATAGGCACTGGTTAGATACCCAAAAGGCCTTAGTGCAGTTTAAGGCCATGTACAGGATACCAGACGATGTTCTGGTTAGGTTAGATGATCCGGACGACACCTTTGAGGATCGTACTTTCCGCGACGGCTGGATGTCGTTTCCGCTAGTTTCAGTAGTCGAGGACGGGGTTAGGTTTCCCCTTCATCAGATTCTGAGGATCTGTCTTCGGAAGTGGAATCTCTCTCCTTGCCAATTGATGCACAACGACTTCAAAATAATAGTGGGCACCGCCGAGCTCAATAAGATTCTCGGTATCGGTTTCAGTGTCCACGACATCAATGATTCTCATGACCTCTGTAAGTTTGGAGGGGACGACAATATGTATTATCTCCAGGTAAAGGCAAAACAGGTGCCCTTCGTCTAAGACTTAGAGGACTCCAATAGGTATGTCGGGGATGATCGGTTGTTCGTCTAAGGCAATTGGGAGCGCGGGGAGGCCGAGACCGAGTTGGAGAAGTCGTACAGGGTCCCTCGTCGCCTCGGGACTCCTCCAAGTAAATACTGAACATTTCTGAGTTTCTGTATTCTTCTTTCCTGTTTTTGCCGAAACTGACATTTTGTTTGTCGTGCAGACATCCACAAAAGGAGACAAGAGGCGAATCGAGTGGGGTGGAAGAGGAACGATGCTTGGTTCAAGGTCATCCGCCGCTACCGAGGTCACAAGGGCCGAGCTGCTTCGGTGCTGCTCGGGTACGAGCCAAGGTACCACTCTTTTATCAAAAGGAGAGCCGGTGAGCCATTGGAGAGTGAGGAACCGGTGTTGGCTCTGACCAGGACCGAGAACCAGGAGACTTCGGGTGCTGAGTCTTTTGCTCCGCCATTCGACTCAGAGGTCGTCGACCCAGCGAGTCATACACCTCTTCGAGTTCGGAAGAAAGAAGAGAAGAGATGCCGCCGAGATGTCTCCCAGTGGTTAAGGACTTGAGTGCCCTAGTCTTCGGGGCCCGAGCTCCTTCAACCACTCCGGTTCCTTCGACGTTTGCAGCTGCTAACGCCTCGGCTCCATCCACGAGCTTGGAAGCTCGACAGGAGGAGGAGACTCGGCTAGAAAAAAGAGCTAGGATCGAGGGTCCGGTTGAAGACGTTCCCAGCACTGTCGTGGCATCTCAACCTCCCGGGCTGGCTACATGGAGACCGAGCCTCCAGATCGAACTCGGGAGGCCGCTGACGGTGGAGGATCGGCTGCCCGAGAACCCTCTAGTGATCGCGGTACTAGCTCATGCCTGTGCCTTGCCAAAGGATATGGCGAGGCACAAGGAGGCCGATGATGTGTTGCTGGCAGTGGCGACGATGCAGGCGGCTCTCTTGGTAAGTCTCAGCCTTCCACAAATTTCTTGTGTTTGATCTCGGTCATTTCTTTCTAACAATCTATTTCTTTCATAGGTATTGCAAAGATCTTAAGTCCAGCTGGAGAGGGCTTGGCAGACCAGTGTTCGGATCGCGAAGGTAGAGGAGGAGAAGAGGGCCCTCCAAGTAGCCTTGGAGGAGAGCAACCGGAGGGTGGAGGAGCGGGAGGTGACCTTCCACGACCTTAGGTCCGAGCTTGATGCGGCAAAGGCCGAAGCCGAGGACTAAAAGAAAATGGTGGCCGAGCTCAAGAAGCAAAAGGATGAAGTCAAGGCCAAGCTCCTGCCGAAGCGGACTCTGCTTTTGATGACGGGGTGGATGCATCATCAAAGCTGTACGAGGCTCAAGTCCTGGACGTGAGCCAAAAAATTTGGGAGCTCAGGTGGATGGGTGTGCTGAAGGAGGCTGGGATCCTCGAAGATCATCCCTCATTTAAGAATCCGCCCAAGTTCCAACCCCCGGAGCCGGAATCAAGTACCGCCCCTTCTTCCGAAGTCCCTCCTGAGCCTGTTTTGGTTGGTCCTTCTGTCGCGGCCGAGGTCGACATTGATGATGCCGGGGTTGCTGTTTGAAATTGTTTTTGATGTATCTTTCTCTCTTTTTTTGTTTTTTGTTTTTTTTTTTGAAAAGAAGAATGTAATGACAAATGTAATATTGCAATGATGAATACAATTCCCCATTTTTTTTATGCCTACCTTCAAACATTTCTTTTGAGAATTACATGTCTTTCCAAGTTCCTTGTATACTTAAGTATTTGAGTTCGGTTCAGTAATCGGAACCATTTAGTAATTGAGTTCGGTTCAATAACCAGAACCTAATAACTAAGTTCGGTTCAATAACCGGAACTTGTTATATTCTTAAGTTCTTTTAACTCAAGAAACTTCAAGTCATCGAGTTCGGTTCAATAACCAGAATAAATGCTAAGTTCAGTTCAATAACCGGAACAAGCAATTCGGTTCAATAATCAGAACCAAATTGCTCTCTAATTTGAGAAGTTAGTATCCAAATACCAAATTTGTCTGTAGCTTAGTTCATCAACCGAGCTAAACGAGAGCAAATTAGATCAAGTTCTTTAACTCAAAAGGAATTCAAGGCTTTTTCTCGATGGTAGAATACTTGGTTCCGCAACCATACATATTTCACTAGCGTGCCTTAGCCGTTTAAGGCTTTTCCTTCATTTCCCTAATGCTCCGTAGCAATTAGGTAGACAGTTGCTGAGTTCTATAACTTGGCATTTCATGTAGTTGGTTCCATAACCGAACTAAGATAGTCGCCGAGTTCTGTAACATGGAGTATATCAAAAGCGACAAAGCACATCCTTCCACAAGAATATACTTTTATTGATTATGTAGGCTAATTACAATTCAGAAATAATATTTCTTGAGATGCGTCATATTCCATGGTCGTTGTAACTCTTCACCATCCATGTCCACAAGCTTGTATGCTGATCGCCCGGCAGCCGAAATCACTTTGAATGGCCCATGCCAGTTCGGAGACAACTTGCCCTCATTAGGATTCTTATCCGTAAGAAGTGTCTTCTTCAAGATCAGTTCTCCAACTGCAAACTTCCTTTATTTGACTCTTTGGTTGTACCCTCTGGCCAACTGTTGCTGGTAAGAAGCTAGCGGATAACAGCTTCATCTCTTCGCTCTCCAGCGAAGTCAAGTTCTCGAGCCAGATTCACACCGTTTTGGCCTCGATCAAAAAGCTCCGACCTCAGGGTTGGAAGCCCGATATCTAGAGAGATTACAACCTCCATCACATAGGCCAAGGAGAAAGGTGTTGCCGAAGTGGATCGCCTTAGAGTAGCTCTATACGCCTAGAGGACACTCGGGAGCTCTTCCACCCATCTCCCCTTAGCTCGGTCAAGTCTCTTCTTAAGGCCATCGAGCACCACTTTGCTGGGAATTTCGGCCTGACCATTGCTTTGTGGATAGGCTGGAGTGGAATAGTGGTTTCTGCTGCTGAGCTCGTGGCAGAAGTTTCTGAAGAAATTGAAGTCGAACTGGGTCCCGTTCTCCGAGACCAAAGCCCGTGGGACTCCAAATCTTGTGACGATATTCTTCCACACGAAGTTCTTCGTTTCCTGCTCGGTGATGGAACATAGTGCCTCGGCTTCTATCCACTTGGTGAAATAATAGTAGCCACCTCTTTTTCTCTGGAGTTCGGTGAAGCGGTCCCACGATGTCTAAGCCCCACTGAGCGAAGGGCCATGGGCTAGAGAGTAGGCTTAGGTCTTGTGCTGGCTGGTGAAAAGAGTGCGAGAACTTATAACACTTTTCGCATTTCCTGGCATAGAGCTGGGCGTCTTTTTGCATAGAAGGCCACCATAGCCTTAGCTGATGGCTCGGTATACCAGCGACCGACCTCCGAGGTGGCTTCCACAGATCCCCTCGTGAATTTCATAGAGGAAGTTTTCCACTTTGCTTGGGTGAACGCACTGAAGGTAGGGGCCGGTGTAAGACTTCCTGTCGAGCTTGCCATCCGGAGACAGCCAAAACCGAGTTGTTTTCAGCCTGATTTTGTGAGCCTCATTTTTATTTTCAAGAAGTTAATCGTCCCTGAGGTAGGCGATGATGGGGTCCATCCAGCTTGGACCAAGATCAGCGTACAAAACTTGCCGAGGTTGCTGTAGCTCTATACTTGGTTTTTCTAATGTCCCTACCTCGATGGTTCTCTTCTTCCAGCCTTGACATCAGAATCTAGGTTAGCAAGAGCATCAGCGTAAGAATTAGAATCTCTACCGATTTGTTTGACTTCAATTTTCTTGAGCTGAGAAAGGAGTTTCTTCGCGTGGGCTAGGTAAGCTATCATCCTTTCGTCCCGAGCTTGGGAGTCTCCGTTCAACTGGCTCGTCACCAATTGTGAGTCACTGGATACCACCAGCTACTGTGCCCCCAAGATTTTAGTGCTGCTAAGCCCCGCGATCAGTGCTTCATATTCGGCTTCGTTATTGGACGCCTTGAAGCCGAGTGTTAAGGCTTGATCAATGACAAGGCCCTCTAGAGATTGAAGGACTATGCAAGAGCCAACCCTTTTGGAGGTTAAGGATCTGTCGACGTAGACTTTCCATGCTGAATTGAGGAACTGTTTTTGTTCTTGTTCTGTTTCGGTAACCACTTCCTCATTGCCCCTTAGTTTGATGTTGAGCTGTCTCAGTGCCGAACTAGGAGAAACAAACTCGCCGATGAAGTCTACCAAAACTTGGGCCTTGATCGCCGTTCTGGGTTGATATTGGATATCATACTGCCCCAACTCGATGGTCCATTTTGAGATTCTCTCATAAAAGTCTGCCCTTCTGAAAAGGGACTTAAGTGAATGTTCTGTAACAACCACTATGGTGTATGTCTGGAAGAAGTGGGAGAGTTTGCGAGAAGCACTGATGAGTGCTAATGCAAGTTTCTCTAGTGACAAGTACCTGGTCTCGGCATCAAGGAGGATTTTGATCGTGTAAAATATGGGCTTTTGTTGCCCGTTCTCTTCTATGAAGAGCACCGAGCTCACTGCATGATCCGAGACGACCAAGTACAGATAGAGCACCTCCCCTTATTTCGATGTGGACAGTAAGGGTGGTGGAGCCAGATAAGTCTTTAGTTCATGCAGGGCTCGATCGCACTTCGGAGTCCATTGGAATTTCGAACTCCTCTTCAAAAGCTGAAGAAAAGGTCGGCATTTTTCAGAAGCTCGACTAATAAAGCGATTGAGCGCAGCGATCATTCCAATGAGCTTCTGGACTTGTTTCGCCGTTGTTGGACTTTGAATTGCCAGGATAGCCAAGATTTGATCTGGATTGGCTTCAATTCCCGTTCTTGTAACTAAGCATCCTAAGAATTTGCCGGATCCGACACCGAACGCACACTTGGATATATTCAGTTTGAGCTGGAACTTCTTGAGGGTGTTGAACGTCTGTCTCAGGTCTGGCAAGTTGTCCTGTGACCTTTTAGACTTGACAACCATATCGTCGATGTACACTTCCATCGTTTTGCTAAGCTGGGCCAGGAATATCTTGGTTACCATCCTCTGGTAAGTCATACAATGGGAGACAAACGCTGTAATCTCTCTCTTCATGTTATTCCACCAAAATCTTAACTTCAAATTCTGATATATCTTCGTACTGCCTGGATGCATAGAGTACTTCGTACTGTGGGCCTCTGTCATAATGTCATTCCTCAAATATTTAATGTGGGCACGTGTAGACGGTCACGGTAGTACAAAACTCCATAAACAATACGAAAGTCATGACAGTCTGCTATATGTTCTGAAATATTGGTCAACTCTGGATCTTGCAATTGATTATCCTTGATTTCTGAATGAAGGAAGGCTCTGACACTGACATGTTAGCTAACAATACACATTTTCTCAGTGGTTGTAGGTCTATTCTCAACTCTTCAAATTGCTCAAAAATACAAGTACCACTTTAATTTGCCAAGCCTACTGATTTTCTGCTCAAGGCATCAACAACTACATTGGCTTTCCCCGGGTGATACTTGATTGGAAATTCATAATCTTTGATGTATTCCATCCATTTTCTCCGCCTTATGTTTAGTTCCTTCTGAGAAAACAAATGCTCTAAGCTGCGGTGGTTCGAGTGGACTTCGAACTTCTCTCCATAAAGGTAATGTCTCCACATTTTTAACGTAAAGACGACCGCTGCTAACTCAAGATCATTAGTGGCATAATTCTCTTATGGTCTTTCAACTGCCAGGATCCGTAGGCAACAACTTTTCGATCTTGCATCAACAAGCAACTAAGTTCAATATTCGAAGCATCGGTGAAAATGGTAAAACCGCCACTTCCGGATGGAAAAGTAAGGACTGGTGCTGTAGTCAATCTCTTCTTCAACTCTTGGAAACTAGCTTCACACTAATCAGTCCACAGATACGGTACATTTTTCCTTGTCAACTTCATTAATGGTGATGGAATCGATGAAATTCCTTGCATAAACCTCCAGTAATATTCTGCCAATCCTAGAATACTTTTGATTTCTGTCACATTCTTCGGCCTCTCTCAAAAGTTGCAGTGCTATCATTAAGTGTTCTTCATGCTCTTCTTTGGTTTTTAGAGTATACCAAAATATCATCAATGAACACCACTACAAACTGATCCAGATACTGCTCAAATATCTTGTTCATCTATGCCATGAATACTGCCGGTGCATTAGTCAACCCAAATGACATAACTAAGAACTCATAATGGTCATATCTTGTCCGGAAAGTTGTCTTCAATACATCTGATTCGCTGACTCTTAGCTGATGGTAACCGGATCTCAAGTCAATCTTCGAGAAATATGAAGCACCTTGTAATTGATTGAACAATTCATCTATTTTTGGCAATGGTATTTGTTCTTAATAGTCAATTGATTCAATCTTTGGTAATCAATTCACATTCTTGCAATTGTATTTTCAATTCTTCCAATTCCGTGGAGCCATTCGATTTGGTGCAATAGAAATCGGAGCGGTCCCTGGTAACAACTCAATAGTGAAGTCAATCTATCTAATGGGTGACAAACCTGGAATTTCTTCTGGAAAAACATCTGGAAATTCCCAAACAATAGGGATCTCCTCCACCCATTGGGACCGTTTATCCTCCGTGATAAATGCCAAATAGGCTTGGCATCCACTTTTTAAAAGTCTATTAGCTTTCAATGCTGAGACAAACCCTACACGAGGATTTCTATTTTCCCTGAAATAACACTCCTGCTGGTGTCTCATCTAACTTGAAGGTGATGATCTTATGGAAACAATCCATTGTGGCATGGTAACCTACCATCCAATCCATCCTTAGGATGACATCGAAATCATGCATCTATAATAAAATGAGATCTGTGTTTAAAACCACATCTCCTACCTGAACTGTACAACGAGGGTGATTAGTGGTATGCACAACTTGTTTACCTACTAGGGTGGCTATAATCAAAATGTATTCAAGTTTGCTAGCATGCAAATCTATCAACTTAGAAAATGCATGGGATAAAAACGAGTGTGTAGAGTTAGGGTCAAATAAAATCCTAACTTTAATCCCACAAATGAGGATTGTACCTTCCACTACATTTTCCGCCGCCTCCGCGTCAGGTCTATTAATTGCATAGATTTGTCCTCGTTGCCGTGGCTTGTTCTGAGCCTGCTCTGACCTGCCTTGTGGGACGTTTCTATTTTTGTTGCGGGGGGCGCTGATTCTGGTTTTGTCCTTGTTGACGAGCCTGCTGTTGCTATTCCGGTCTATACTTCTGTTGTGGTGCCTGTTGCTGAAGTGACATTGCCTGATTTTGGACAACCATTGCATTCTATGGTGGTGCTGGATGCTGTGCTCCCTGCTGCTGCTGATTTTGCCTGTTCTGTCTTGGACAGTCCATCTGATGGTTCATCGAACCACATCTGAAGCATGCTCTTGAGATTGTATGATAGTGGGTACTATCATGATTCTTCCCACAGTGGATACAAACTGTCTGATTCTGAATATTCTGATATGGCCTATGCCTCTTATGCTGCTGATTCTTCTGTTGGTGGTTTTGCTGCTGGGTTTGCCCTTTTTCCTGAATCTTGAGAGTTTTGTGGTGAAAGTTCTCAAACTTGTATGCCCTTTTGACAGCCTCTTCAAAAGTTACAGGTGGCACGACCCCCATAGCATCTTTTTCAATAATGGGATAAAGTCCTTCGAGGAATTTAGCAATCTTCTTTTCGACAGTGTCCACTAACTTTGAAGCATATCTTGACAATCTTTCGAACTTGGTAAGGTATTCAAGGACTATCATGTTTCCTTGCACCAACTGTTGGAACTCCACTGTCTTCTGCCTCTTGACGTG
Source organism: Cinnamomum chago (assembly GCA_038049695.1). Lineage (NCBI taxonomy): Eukaryota > Viridiplantae > Streptophyta > Magnoliopsida > Laurales > Lauraceae > Cinnamomum > Cinnamomum chago. The sequence goes on along the minus strand of CP142462.1, from coordinate 17,210,213 downwards.
AGTGGGTACATATTTATCTCCAAACTGTTTTTTGAAGTTTGCAGAAGCAACTACATCTGCCATGGTCCTATATTCTTCCCTAACTGTCTTCCACCAGATATCCGCTGAATCGGTAAAAAGAGATGTTGCAAGTTTCACTCGTTCTCCTTCGGTGCATTGGAAGACTTCGAAGATGTTATCTATATGTTTAAACCAATCATCTGCAGCTAATGGATCTTCTGTTACAAGAAACTCTTTTGGACTTCTTTTCCTAAACCACTCAAACAACGCATTTGGGTTATGCTGCCTTTGATTTATTACAATTGCGGGTTGAGCTTGAATTGGTTCGAGCCTTCTTTGAAATACTTCTAATAATTGCCTCTGCATCTCTGCCAATTCTCTAGCATGGTCTTCATCTTTCTTGAGCATTTGTTCTTGTATCCTAGTTTGATTCTCATTAGCTTGACGCTATTGATCAATTATGACTTGCATCATCTGTTGGAATTGATTCTGCATAATGTTGTCAACAGTATTCTCCTCAATCGGCCTTGTATGATCACTGTTACTTGCGGTGGGATTGCCGTTTATTGGTTGCTTACGAGGTGGCATGATGCTGCAAAACAAGTTGTTAGCACATAATAATCAAATAAGGGTCACAAATTGCTCACACGATTCTAGCTAACGAAAGGTCTAACGAATCCTCGCCACGTATTTAGAATTTCTAATTTCTTTTAATTGCTTGAAACAAGTCTCGCTCTGATACCAATTTTGTCGCGACCCCGGACCGGGCCCACGGGTCTAATCCGGGATCGGGACTAATTAAGATGATGTAGATAGAATGATGATGCTATGAGCATACAATGCGTACACGGGTCAATAAATGATAAGATACTACCCGTGTACGTGATTTCTGACAGGTGTCCGCGGTGAGGATATCACATCAATATAACATTTGTTTAAGTGCATAATAAATCAAACATTCAATCCAACTCTAGTCATAAAACGATAACACGTGTAAACAAAGTATCAGGTTGAGCAATGATCATTAGTGCTTTCGCAAAAGAACTGTTAAGGTTTATAGAAAAGATCATTTAATTACATTCCAAAAAACAGAGGTCAACAAAGACCAATACAACCCAAAACAATAACCGGGAAGAATAGTTAACCATGATCAGCAAAATGTGTCGTAACTCAAACAACCGAATGTTTAGACGACATCATTAGCATGCCACTTGACTAAACGCGGCGTTTCACCGACCGCTTTCTCAAGCTCCATCTTGGGATAGACAATGTCTGGACTTGAGTGCCAAAGAAATGGATCAAATACGACGGTCTGGCAGGTGGTTGAAAAAATATAACAATAATAAGATTTACCTCGGAAAACATTTAAGCCTGTTTGAATAATAATTTCTATGAAAGAAATAAACATTTATTTAAAACATGTATGCAATATAAAAGAATGAGAAGGTATCTAAGGAATCAGGAAACAAGTAAGATGGAAACCACACAAAGCTAAGTCTTCTATCACCTAAGTGACAAGAGCATATCAAGGCTCGGCATCAGGAATCTCGGTAGCAAGCCGGGGTATTAGGAGAAGACCACAGTAATAAACCGGGTAGCGGGATCCAAACTGCAGCTGGCGGGACAAGAGGGGGATCTCCAAGTTGGTGGATCAGACCAACAAGGTTATCTAAACTTAATGGTGCCGACTCATAGGTCAAGTAACAAAATCATGACATGTATAAAATACATCAAGTGCAAGTATAAAAACAGGCAGGACGAGAGTGCTCAAAGGCACAATTATCACTTCAATTCGGGCATGCACATCGGGGCTAGCAAAATGCTACAATTGCAATTTCAATATTTTCGGGAGTGCATATAAAATGGAATACTATTGAATTTTCGAAATCTCAAGACAAGTTCCGGGGTTCAAAACTAATTAAAGGTGAATAAGGGTCCCGTATGTCAATATCAATAAAGACTTAATACTCCTTAAGTATGGGGACATTCCGAGCTCCTTATACACCTCCAGGATTTCAAAACATTCAATGAATCTTTGTGATGTGGATTCTTTCTCAAATGGGCTTCATGCATTGTTTCCACGTATCTCCATTTCATTGGGGCTCTTACCAAACCTCTCCTAATCATCTAAACATTTCATTTTTACTCCAAAGATAGCCCCAGGTGAATAGTACCCATCGCTCAAGCAGACCTAGAGTTCGCTCGAGCGGTGAGCTCTCTGGAATGATTTTCTAGGTGGGTTCACTTGAGCGAACTCATCCAGTTCAGGTTGGCCAGAGCGAAATTTCACTTTGCTCGATCTAACCATTCTCTGGAATGAGTTCTGGGAGGGTTCGCTTGAGCGAGCTAAGGTTCGCTCGAGTGAGCTATCCACTGGAATGGTTCGAAACCCTTTTCTGGACTGTTCGCTCAAGCGAACTGTCCTAAAATTGGTTTCGGGACAGTTCTGCTCCTCTCTTTCTCATCCTTTAACAACCCCCTTTGAGCCCCATTTATACACCAAATAAGGAGCTCAAAACCTTCTCCAAACCATCATCAAATCTTCTATAACATCTATTTCAACATCAAATCAACCACCCTCTTCTCAATCACATTCAACCACAATAGAGGAGAGAAAATCCACAATCACAAGGATTCATTTAAAGCCTTAAACAAGTGTAGTGCACATGGCTATATATATCAACATTTTCAAAAGTTGAACAAGCTAACAAGATGCATTCATGAGCATTTATTTTAAAAATCAATACAAGTCAATAAACATCAATAGAAATGACAAATCAACCACATTTCTCATAAAACCATTTGATGCTCCAACTATCCATTCATCTACTTGCCTTAGGTCCAAGTTTAGTCAAAACAAGCCTCTAATCACTCTTCCAAGCCAAGAATCCAAGCTACAATAAAAAAACCCCCAAAAACAAACTCTAAAAGGGTCAAAACAAGGAACAAGGAAAAGAAAGCTTTCAATAATGAAAATGGGGACTCCTATAGGCTAGGAAAACACAATATCAAAAGATGGGAATGATTACTTACATGAGAGTTCTTCAAAGATACAAAATTAGCTCAAGAAAGGTCTTGGGATGGAAGGTTTCCTTTAAGAATAGTATCAATTGAGAGCTCTAATGGTGTGGAAGGAGATGATGACCTCCATTTCTCAATTTGTGCATGGTTTGTGGTGATTTGGTGATGGAAAAGCAAGAGGGGGAAAAAGGAAGAGCGAAAACCCTAGTTTGGGTGGATTTTGAGCTAGAAAAGGAGAAGGGGAAAAAGAAAAGAAAAATCTCTTTTTATAGCAAATGAGATGGGCTCCATCACTTGAAATTCTTGTGGGCTGAAATCTTGGCTTTCGAGATCTCGGATGAGTTCGACAAAGCAGGGAAAAACGATCGTCGAAATTTCTAGTTTCTAAAATGTATATTTTTTAAGGGTTTCAGGAATATCAAAATTTTGGTACAGATTTAGTGTAAAAAGATTGTTTTGCCCTCAATGTTAGGAAAGTTGGGTTTCGGGGTTCTGGACGGAGACGGGATCAACATAAAAGTTGTAGAGATTAATGAGATGAGTAAAACGGGGTTAAGATACAAATAACAAAAAGCTCAAAAAATCCCTCAAGCAAGCGCAAAGTCACAAAAGAAAACCCCGAAAGGTCCCACCAAGTATAAAGGCACTCAAATTTCCTCAAAGTTATAAAAGAGTTATTCTAATCCCAACTTAACCAGCATTCACTAATCACGCTTAGAACTAAAACATGACTTAAATTAGTGCTAATCGAGGTCACTTGGGTCGGGGTCTTACATTATGTAGCCAAGCTCGCCCCATAATTGAGTTGTATAGGGATGGTGCATCCAACACAAGGAAGTCGGCTATCATTTGGACTTCAAGGGAGACTTTCCCCTTAGGGTATATTGGCTTTGAGCTGAAGCCCACCAGGGGAGTGCCAGCTTCTTGTCAGTTTTTTTCTCTGAGACCCAACTTCTTGAAGCAATCGAAGTATAGGATCTCTGACGAACTCCCAGGATCCACGAGAATTCTCCGTACCTTGAAGTTCTTCAACCTCAGGATTAGAATCAAGGGATCATAGTGGGGAGCTAAACCCCATCTAGATCCTCATCTGAGAATCAGATCTTGGGCTTCACCTTCCGAGCTTTCTTGGCAACAGGTCCTAGCTCGGTCGTCATCACCTGTTTGTTGTGTGAGGCCCTCCTGGCCTCGGCACGAGCTCGATCGCTCCCCTTTGGGGTGGGAGATAGGTGGATGACGTTGATGATACTTTCTAACTCGTCACTGTCCTGATCATCATTAAGCCGGCGTTGATGAGCTCTGCTGACTCTGCCTCCTCCTTGATGTAGTCTTTTAAGTGCCCGTCATTGACGAGCTTCTTGAGGTGGGACTTGAAGGCCATGCAGTCATCGGTTCTGTGCCCATTTTGCTTGTGATGGGCACAGAACTTGCTCTGATCTTTGGTGGATGGGTCACCCTTCATTGGCTGCAGCCATTTGAAGAATGATTGTGACTTGAATCTTCTAAGGAGCTTATAAATTGGCTCCTCGAAGATCGTGTTCACAGCTTTGTAAGAGGCGATGACTGGCTTAGACTTCTTGCCTCCCCGCTCCAAGGGTCGAGATCGCTGCCGAACTTGTCGAAGCCTGGCTTCGGTCTGCTTCCTCCCTCCGAGAGAAGTTTTTATCCCCTTCGAGGGTCTTTCTTCTTGCCAGAGGCCGAAGCTCTCGCGGGCTCGAGCCTCGTATTCTTCTTGCTCCACAAACTAGTTTACCTTGGCCATCAGTGCTTTCACTGTGACCACGGGGAACTGAACCAAGTCTTTGCGGAGCTCGTTGCCTGGTAGCAGAGCTTGTTTGAAAGACTTGAGGGCCACCTTGTTAGTGGCATCTTTCACTTGGCTGTAGACGGTCCAGAACCTCTTGGCGAACTGAGTAGTATTTTTAGTTCGCCTCGTTCTGATAGCCATCAGGTTGTCGTCAATTTTGGGGATGACACTGTGCGCTTGAAACTTCTCTGCGAAGGATTTCTGGAGTTACCGCCGGCTCAAGACTGACTCCTCTGGAAGAGCGCAGAACCACCTTAGGGGGAGGTCGCCTAAACTGGAAGAGAAGACTCTACAGTTCAGGTGATCAATATCGCCCCACACCGACACTCGCTGAGTAAAATGTCGGAGATGTGTAGCAGGGTCCGAGGTTCCGTCATAAGGAATGAACCTGAGGACGCTGAATTTCTCAGGAAGAGAAAAATCTCTTATCTCCTGAGAGAAAGGAGATGTGCCAAGGTCTTTGGTGTTGTAGGCATTCAGCCGGTCTCGGGTGAAACCGACTACCTCCATATTTTGCTGCACCGTTTGTTTGACTTGACGGTCAAGCCATTCTCTTAGGTCATCATTGTCCTCCGGTCTCTAGCGTGACCTCTTTGAGTCGTCTTGCAGGTGGTTGCTGCTCGAGCCTTCATCATAGGCTTGGTCACGCCTTTTGTTGCTCAGGACTTGCCTCAAGTCCTGCTCGACCAAAGGAGCCCGGTCACGTTTGAGGGGTGGAACCAAGGCTTTCGTCTTTTCCTTGAGTTGTTGCTTGAGTTGACGGATCAACTCATTTTGTTCATGGATAACAAGGTTTTGAGCCCTGATATCCGCAAGGAACGGATTGTCATCATCATCGATGTCCACCTGGTGGAGGGATTGATGAAATCTGGTTGTTGCTAGAACTTTGTCTAGTGGGAGAGGCTCCAACAGGGGAACATTCTGCTGGGGGCGTTCCAATAGAGGAGCATTTTGCTGGGGAGGAGCCGTCGGAATGTTATTTCACCGGGGAGGTGCTGTCACCCCCTTTGACGAAGAGCCTGACTGGGTCACAGGCCCTTCCACACTTGTTGCACCAGATCTTCCCCCAGACCACCTCTGGCGAGGGGCTGGTGGTAATTGCTTTGGCAACTTTGGTGTTAGCACTAGTGCTAGGGGTAGCGACTGAGCCTTTGACGATCCTTCGCCGTTTCTGGTCTTAGGAGGCATGATGTTTGCAAATGTAGTTTGATATGTTTCCCATAGACGGCGCCAAATGTAAGTGCCTAAATATTACGTACTTGATTAGGTGAGTATGAGGCTCGTAATACTGTTGTTAAGCTTCTTTTGGGGAGAGATCGAATGCCCAAGACCCTGAAAGGGAAGGAAATAGATATTAGAGACATTGGCTGCAATCAACCAAAGGCACTCCGATGTCTAAGTTAGTACAATTATTGAACAAAAGATAAGTGAGTGGAGAAAGGTAAGGTTTGGACTATGTGCATGCTAGTATTGAGTTACATTGCATTGCGTTACCTCTTTGGGATCTTACCCATGTATATATATATAGGTGGAAGTCCTATCTGGCGCTCCCTTAGTGGAGGTAGGTGGAGGCACTGTCCCATCAGCCCATACCATGTTTCCTTAGTGGAGGTAGGTGGAGGTACTGTCCCATCGGATCATATCTTGACTTCTTGTATTATTGCGGATGTGATCGTTAGATAAGGACAACGCCTTATCTATATCCGGCGCTCATCTTATCTGTCAGTACGTTTTACAATGTAGCCGTAGTTTTATGGAAATACAATTATGGCTCAGTACTCATCTCAGTTGATCGAGCCAAGTTGAAGATGATACCGAGACCAAGGTGAGCCTAACTGGTATTTTTACCAAAGCTAGCTCAAGTTTAGTGCTAGTTGGCACTGTTGCCGAACTAAATGTATCTTGGTACTATTGCTGAGTAGCAAACCGAGATCGAGATAAGGCAAGCTGGTATTGTTGCCGAAACTAGCATAATCTTGCTATTAGGGAAACGTCCCACACAGTTTAAAGTGAAACTAAAATCAAATAGATCTCGAATAATTTAAGAAAAAGAAAAGAAAATAAAACGCATAAAATTGATGAGCTTGTAAGGCCATAGATTAAAAATAAATGATATCATGTCGTCACTATGGTGCTGAAGGCGGCTAAGCCCGCCCAACATATATAGGCAGTGGTGGACCCAAAATCTCATAGTGGGCCAAATAAGGGTCAATTCAAATAATGAGGGATTATTCCCCTAGCTTTATATCAAAACTCATCAAAACAACATGTAAACATCTCTACACTCATCCAAATCTTACTACAACTGTAAAACCACCCCCCCCCCCCGGTGAGTAGACCAATGTGTAAGGAAAAACACCTTTGTACTTACACATTTTAAATCTAACAGCTCATCAATTGGATCAAATATTTTTTTTTTCCATTTAGATGTAAATGAACATACAAGTTATTTGATCAATTTAGATTAAAAAAAAAACGAAAAGAAATCAGGTATAGTTTCAGTATGTTCATTCACCACATATCCATACCCAAAAATGCCTAAGAAATTTCCTCACCACATTTCATTTCCCCACTACATATCCATACCAAAATATGCCCAAGAAGAAATTGCCAAATTCTGGACCATGCATAGCACCAAATTACTTTCCTCTTTACTTCAAAAGTGGGGCCCTCCACCAATATTCCATTCGCAGAATGTCCCTTTTTTATGAATATCTCTAATTCACAAATTGCTAGAGCAAAAAAATTATAGCACCATTATTCCATTTCTCGAATTTCTTCTCGAATTTCTGATGGGGAAGAGGATGGCTAATTAACCAAGAGGTTTCATGCCTTGCCCTCAAGAGCATAGTAGTCAATTACGTTTAGTTTTGGCTGGAATGACTGGAATTTCTCGCTCCGGTCCTTCGGCCGAAACAAGATTGGAGTAAAAAATTTGCGGTTTGGATTTTGGTCCATTCCGATCTACTCCTACTGTCCATTATGGTCCATTTCGGCTTGTATCACAATTTTCACAATTTTTTATATTTTTCCTCATTATCCATATCAAGAGATATTAATAGGTTATATTTAACTTTTTTGTTTTTTACATATATGTATATATATGTATATTTTAATTTTGGTTATTTCAAAAAGTCACTACAAAAATTTTTGCCAAAATTTTGAAATGCTGAAATATTCCATCTTGGATTCTCGATCAAAATGATGACGGAAACGGAATTAAAAACTATGCTTAGGAGTCAGCATTAGAGTTTGAAGAAGCATAAGCTAAATCGGAGATGACCATGTTGAAAATCATGTAGTATGTATAAATGGCTATAGTTTGTAGTAGTAGATTCTGTACAGTCCTTGGTTAATGGTTATTTACTTTGCCATGCCTCCGGGGAGAGAGAGAGAGAGAGAGAGAGAGAGAGAGAGAGAGAGCCAGTGCCCAACACATGGGTCCACCCCTATTAATATAGGGCTTAGCTCTTTCTTTCTTTCTTTTTTTTTTATCAAACTTGAGGATATCAAATACCTTCGTATGCATAAACTTGGGTGTAAATTTCACTTCAATTGGATTGAAATGGATCAGTTGAATTGATTATATGTGAATTACAGAATGATGTATTTTACTCGCAATAAATTTAATGATATGTGTAACTATGTTTAGAGGGAAATATAAGCCAATTTAGACATAAATGAGTATTTATAGTATGAACTACTTTGGTTTGGTCATGCAAAGATGGTTCATGAGGCAAAATATGATGGATAGTTAGGGCTGTCAATCGTGTTAACGAATTCGGTTTACGGGTTAACGAATTTGGATTAAAATCACCTCAATCCGTACACGACCCACTAATTTGACGAGTCAAAAAATCCAACCTGAACATGACCCGTTAATTTAATAAATTACACGACCCAACTCGTTAAGTATTTAAGTCATTTCAAAACTGAAAAGAAAATTCATATAAAAATATATAAGGAGAAAAATATATAAGCCACACAAAACTTTAAGTGAGGATCTTGATTGAATCCCACCTAAAACCCCATTATAAAATAATAAATTTTAAAATTTTCTTTATGAATATAAATTAATTCTAGCTACACTTAGGTATTAAATTTTTTTTAACAGGTTAAGCGTGTTGTTAATGGGTTACTGGTTTAATTCGTACACGACTTGTTAACTTAATGTGTTAACGGATCTGACCCGTTAACGACCCGAACCTGTTGATAGACCACCTGAATCCGTTAGTATCGTGTGGTGTTTTGGCAGCCCTATATATAGTTTCCTCCCACTATAGATATGGTTGTCCAGCCATATAGGATTATTTCTCTAATTTAGAAATTTGAAAACTTTAACTAACTTAGGTTAAATAAGGTATATAGTTGCCTACAGAATGTATTTGAGATAAGGCTTTAATGATGATGATGATGGGAAGTTGCATTCAGCACTATAGAGATGATAGATAACATTGGGTGATTTTTCAGCAAAGTAACATAACATGCTTATTTTGTGTTCTTAATGATAGATAATATTGGAAAATGTCTTAGAGAAAAAGTTATTATAATTTTAAAAACTAAGGGCTTGTTTGGCAAATCTTATCTTTACGAAACAGATCTGTATGATATAGATCTATTTCAAATGGAGCGGTTTGAAATTGATGTTTTACAAATGGACTGTTTGATAAGACATAGATATTTTAAAAATAGACTGTTTGGTAAGACACATGTAAAAATAGATCTAATGGTCTGGGCATTTTGCAAATATATCAAGATCTGTGATCATCCAACGGTTGAAATTTTATCTCAAACACGTGTTCCACATTTTAATTACTATAGGCGGTTTGGATCTTCATTTTGGTTGGGATCTTGCATTTAGGGGCCATGATTTAAAAAAAAGTATATATAAATGTCTGTCGTTTTTTGTAAATATCTCAAAATCTATGATGATCCAATGGCTAAAATTTGGATCCTTAGTCGTGAATGATCTTTTGAATATATCCAATGGATCATGATTTATGGTGCCTGAACTTAAAAAAAAAAAAAAAAAACCACACTGCTGTGTACAACTTCAAGACTCAATCACTAAGGCATGGAACATCAATGGTCAAAAACATTTTTGTAAATATCTCAAGATCCACTTTGAATTAGAGGCTCAATTTTTGGCCCATAACCGTTTTTGGCCCTCCAAAGAGAACCAACGGATCGGATCTTGATTATGGGGCCCACAATGTCCAGAATATTAGATCGAATGGCTCACGATTTTTTGCAAATATCTCGAGATCCGAGATAGATCAACGGTTCAAATTTTGACACATGGCCGTGTCTGACCTTCTTCATATATCTAGCGGTCCGGATCATGACTTTGGGTCTCATAAATTAAAAAAAAAATCAAAAAACGGACTGCCCCATGAGATCGTCCAACTCACTGTAGCCATTACAGTCTATCCGCTTCAGACGAAATGCACTGATTCAATTCTGCTGCTTTTGCTGGCTTCTTGAAATGGAGGCAAATAATCTAAACTCCATTTCAAATGGACTTTGCACCTTGAGTTACCAAACACTCTTAAAATAGTTACAAACAGTTTTAAGACAAGTAGAGGCAATAATAAGAGATGCCAAACGCCACCTAACAATTATAAAGTACCATTACTCTTTTTTATCAATCTTTTATAAAGTACCATATCTGAATATTTATTTCCATTAAAGACCATGAATAGATGTTGTTTTCCATTTCCATAAATGATAGTCCTAGATTCATTGATAAAAAATTGAAATCTTCATAATTCACAATCCCAGATTTGAATGCACTGTCAGTAACTTGGATTCTCAAATCTCAAAAATCTCAAAGGTCCAAATGCCATTTCAATTTATAACACATCTGTTCTTCCCATCATCATGATGGTTATAGTGGATGGGACACCACACCAGCACCTTCCCAATGGCTATGACTTCCCTCTCTTTGAGATCACACGGTCCAAAAAGAATCTGTCATCTCATCCACCAGGGGCCCACCAGATCAACGGTCTGTAACTCTCCATCATCACACCAAGACAAAAACCCAACAGCCAAAGTCTCCTGCTAAAAAGAGTCCTGACTCTCCGGGCATCAAACGATACGAATATATTTGCAATCTGATCCGCGATATTTTAAAGATATCGTGATATTGTCAAGGAAACACCATTATGAGATGTCATTGTCATTCTATGAAAATATCGGGATAAAATGGATTGGAAATTCAGATAAAATCAGAACAATATATGTTATTTCATTGTCAAATAGTTCTTAATTTTGTTTTATTTATATAGTTTTCCATTACATTCTTCGGGCAATGGCCAAGAAAAATTATCAATAAATTTTTAAGAAATTTATCATTGGTTTTTCAAGAAGCCGTAAAATACTTATATTTGACAATTATATATCTTAAAAAATCCTGCTTCTAATGAAAAATCTTATTTTTAGGGCATGTTTCTTTAATAGAATTTATGACAATAATTTTAGATGTTGAGATTTTTTGAACATAATGTGACATCTTGTCCACTTACATTTGAAATGCTATGTTTCTTTTATTAGAATCTCAAATCTCAACCACCTAAAGGTTTCAAATGATATTTTAGAATTTCTGAAATTCCACTATCTATATATTTTGTTGGAATTTTAAATCCTTTATAAAAAAGAGAGATTTGGAATTCCACCTAAAGAGACAGTCTTTGGAGAACTTGAAATTTCCCTAGACACGAGATTTTTAAAATTATGGTAACAAAATGGGCCTTTAGGATTTTCAAGCCTGGTCGGCCTTTTTAAATTAGACTAGAATTTTTTTCCTTTTACGAATTTATAATGCATCAATACCGACTTTTATCATCTTTACACATGAATATGCCCCAATATTGATGCTTCCTTTAGATAATTCATGTTTCAGGGGCAATGAAGAATCCTTGAATGGGAGGAATTCTCACCGACTTTCCGCGTATTTCTTGGACATTTTGCCGAGCTGATAATTTCATGAGATGCTCTCAAAAGGCTGAAGCCGCGAGCCAAGCAAGCCATTCTCAATGAATCATCCAAGAAGGAAAAGTGAGGAAAAAAACATGACATGGCTGTCTTTTCGTCGTCTTTCGCTTTATTTGTTTTTCCTCTCCTAGCCTTCAAAGTAAAAATAAAAACATTTCTCTCTCTCTCTCTTTCTCTCAGTCACTCTCTTTTCCTATCAGAAGATCTAAGATTTGATTTGCCCGGGATTTGATGTCTATGTCTTGAAGGAGACGCCATGAGAAAAATGACCCATCAACGTACACACACTCACACACACATTCCCCTCCTTGTTTCTCCCTTGAAAACTACCTCAAATTTCATGGAAACACAGAAATAGTGCTTTCCTTGTTTCTTTCCCACAACCCCAGATTCCAGATTTCCAAATTGCAGTCTTTAAATATTAATTTTTTAAAATCTACTTTTTTTGGGGTGGTGGGGTGGTGGGGTGATGAGGGAGAATGGAAAGAAGAGACATGTTAGATATCTGAGATATGATCTTTTGGTGGTTTCCCTGCTCTCTTCTCTGGATTGTGAGGTGGTGGTCTCTGGTCTTTTGTGGGTGGTTCTGGTTTTTGTGGGGTGTTTCTGGGGTTGGATGGCTTTGCAGAGGGGTTGGAGAGTGATGGTGAGAATTTGGAAAGATGGGTTGGATTGGGAGAAAAGAGAAGAGTTTCTAATGGCCCCTGTTTCTCCCTGGAAAATAACAGGCAAGTTCTGATTTCTCTCTCTCTCTCTCTCTCTCTCTCTCTCTCTCTCTCCTTCTTTTACTTGTTTCTTGTTTGGATTTCATCTATAACAGGAAACATTTTCAAGGATTTCCTTTTCATCAGTTTGTTTGGTTGTAAGAATAGTAAGGGGAAAGTTTTCTTCTTTTTCCTTACTTGGGAAAAATTCTCTCCTTCTCTTTCCTTGACTTGTTAGTTACCCATTCCCAATTCTGCAACTGGTGTTTAATTATTTGTCTGCCACTTTTTTTTTGGTTAAACTGTTGTAACTCATCCTCATCTTATCTATGTCATCCTGGCCGTCCAAATTGTAGGCTCTCCTTTGGATGATCTCTGATCACAGTAGATTGCCGGATGGTTGGACGGCTCAGATCATCTCTGCCAACTATGGGACACTTGAATTTGAACCGTCCATTTTGGTGGGCCACCTCATGGACGGGCCATTTTTAACACACACCCCCCCCCCCCCCCCCCCCCCCCCCCCCAAATCTCTTGTCAGTGAATCATGAAATTGAAATTAATGGTGGATATGGTTGTCAGTGAATCATGAAATTGAAATTAATGGTGGATATGGTTCTGATCATGATCACAAATAATGGGTGGATTTTGAATCTTGAGCTGTGATCCAGCAATCCAACTTGATGGTAACTGGGCCCCTGCATAGATCAGGCTCATCTGCTGTTCAAACTAGAGGTAGTATTAATTGCTTCCCTAAACTTATGGTGGGTCCCTTGGTCTAATGATCTGAACCATCCAATATGGTGGGCCACTCCTGAACTAGTTCTAGTCATTGAATGTTGTGATATAGTGGGCCGCAGCCAATTGTGTCGGTCAAAACAGTTGGATCAAATTTTTATATTTTTTTTACTCCCTATGCGAAAATTAGAACATTTTGGAATTAGGGTCCATTGTCAATGGTTTGAGGGTGCTTTTTATGTAAATGATTCCTTTTCTCCTCATCCAAATATAATGATGTTATAGGGAAAATACTGTTAAGATTCCTTTGTTTGCATGAAATTGGATACACATGAGTTCATGGTATGAAGGGTTGAAATATAGGAAATATAGGATTATTAAAGAGGCCAAGGGATGTAAGGTAGGGCTAAAGGATGTGACGTGGAGACTTTTAGGATTTTTTTGGAAACTCTATAGATAGGAATTTTTTTTTGAATGATCTAAACACAGGATCTTATTTTATGATTTAGAGTTTATTTACATATAAGAGCGTTTGATCAACTTGTATTTCTCATTTTGTTAGAAATAGAGCTTTGGCCTTTGAAAAAACAAGTCAAGGGGGGCTGATTTTTTTTAGTAGAGCTTTTTAAGCTGAAGTGGGAGGCGGCATAGGCCTAAAGATTTACTGGTATTTTAGACAAATATATCCCTTCAATTATTTTGTAATGACACAAATGACTATTTCTCTCCCTATGGGACTTTTTCTAGTTAAAATCAAATATTTTTTTTTATAAGGAAATGACATAAATTCTCCTCTAAGAAGTTCTTATTTGTATGTTTACCAAATACACTAATGTGAAGGAAGGGTTTTTTCTTCATAATTTGACCAAACACTAATAAGGGCATATTTTGATAGGCAAAAACTAGAGTAGAGTGAAGTTAAATGAGCCCTAAAAGTCTAAAATTTCAACTCTATCTTGTTTGGATGAGTCTGGCCCAATAGATGAAGTAATGTTGTGAGCTACATGTACTCCATTTCACTTCAACTCTAAATATTTTCATTTCCTGTTGAGTAAAAGTGGATTCTACTCCAAACCTCAACTTCAAAATAAGCATCCAAATGGAGTGAAGTGAAGTACTTTGCTTTAACTTCAACCTACTTCTCTTCACTCCACTCCACATGTGAATTCCACTTCATTTTACTCCTCTCCTCTTTTATCCAAACAGGCCTATTTTAACTAAAAAATTAGAGATTTTGTTCTAGAGCTTAGTCTAATTAGCTGTTATTATTAGAATAGAGTTTTGAAATGCTCCCTTAGAAGGCATTAACTTTTTTCGAAGGTTTTGAATTAGGGTGATGGCTGAGTATTCATTTTTCACCTCCCTTAGCTCATATTCCTCTATAAGTTGGAATCTTTCATGCCATTTATTAATATTCACCTTTTTCCCCAATTTTATCCAATTTTTAGAAATATTGTTAAAAATCCTAAGAATTCAATTCCGTCCAAACAAAGGGACCCTTGGATTTTCATTGCAGGCTGATAGTCTGAAATTCAGTATCAGTCAGGCCTCAACTGTGGCAAAACCAGTATGGTAGTAACTGAGTTTTAACTCTTTGATGTGGAGAAACCTCACACGTTACTCTTTACTTTTGTTTCATGCCGAGTATCCATTTGGTTAAAGTGGGGTAAATCATGGTTTCCTATCCCTCAGTGGGGCTTTTGCTTTCTTCAGCAAGTGATGAAAACTGTGTCTACAGGTCCTCATTTTTTCCAACTAAAATGCAATGGTATAGAGCAAAGAGAATTCTCAGGGCAAATACTTTTACATTTTCCCCTCATCCAAAAAGTGCTCATGAATCTCAAATTGCAAGATGTATCAACCTGACTAGTGTTCTTTTTGTTGAGTTCTACTCTTAGAGGTGGAGAATCCAACCTTTCACTTTAACTTTGTTTGGTGCAAGTGTGTAATGGCTAGAGTGTAAAAACTTGTGCTTTCCCTGCACTTACCAAAGGTTCTTGCTTTCTCCACATGGTGAAAACTCAATGTAGAACTCTCCACTTCCACTTTCTACAAGTGCAACCAAATGGGGCAATGAGAATTGTTTTGGACAAATGCTTTCCCCTGCCCCAACTTTCCACTCATCTAAACGGGGCTTGTTACCGTCAAATTCCAAGATCCTGATTAGCCTTTGCACTCTTTTGGTTGAAGTCAGCAAGTTGCTCTATTGTCTTATTCAGCAATCTAATTGCGTGCCAGCTGCTCCAATTTCCAAATGAATGTGGGTGCTCTCATATGGGAAAATATTGGATTCATGATTGATTAACATTGGGGGTACATTATGTTATCCTATTCATTTTCCATCTCCTGTTAGTTCGTATTCCATTAAAGGTAGAATTTTTCATAGCCATTTATTGATCTTCACCTTTTTCCTGAATTTTAGCCACTCTTTAAAATACATGTGTTAGAATCCCTAAGAAATCAATTCCATGCAAACAATCGTACCCTTAGTTGGATTTTCATTGCAGGCTGATATTATAAAATTCAGTATCAGTCAGACCCAAACAGTGGCAAAACCAATATGTATTAACTGAGTTGTACTCTGATATGGAGAAACCGACACCTGACACTTTACTCTTGTTGCATGCTGGGTTTGGTTGAAGTGGGGGAATTCACGATCTTCAGATCCATCAGTGGGGCTTTTCCTTTCTCCAACAAGTGATGAAAACTGTCTAGTAGGTCCTCATTGTTCCCAATTAAAATGCAATGGTATAGCACAAAGAGAATTCCTTAGGACAAATACTTATAACAATTTCCCCTCTTCCACACTCATGGTTGAGTGGTGTTGGCACCTCCACATCAGACACATGCCCAGGGATTTATCCTTGGGTTTTCAGGTGAGTAGTATCACTCCTGGCTAGTGGGACAACCTAGCAAAAAAGAAAGGAAAAAAAAAAAAAAACGTTGCTCGTGAATTTCAAATTGCGAGATTGTATTGACCTGACTAGTCCTATTTTGTTGAGTTTTACTCTTGGAGGTGGAGAATCCACCTTTCACTTTAACTTTGTTTGGTGCAAGTGTCTGATGGTTTAAGTGTAAAAACTTGTGCTTTCCCTGCACTTACCTATGGTTTTTGCTCTCTCCAAATGGTGAAAACTCCATGTAGAACTCTCCACTTTTCCTTTCTAAAGTGCTACCGAATGGGGCAATGATGAATTCTTTTGGGAAAATGCTTTCCCCTTCCCCACTTTCCACTCGGCTAAACGGGGCTTGTGACTGTCAAATTCCAATATCCTGACTAACTTTTGTTCTCTTTTACTTGAAGTCAGCAAGTTGCTTTATAATTCAGCAATTTAATTGGGTGCTGGCTGTTCCAATTTCCAAATGAATGCTGGTACTCTTATTTGGGAAAATATTGCATTTATGATTGACCAACACTGGGAGTGCATCATATTATTGTTGGTTGAAGAATTTAACCCCAGGGGTCCATTCAAACGGAGGCAATCAACTGCATATAGTCTCTCATTGCACTTGGTGTATTTGCTCTCTCTCTTTTCTTTTTCTTTTATGTTATTCTATCATCACCTTTGGGACCATCCAAAACATGATCCTACAATTTTTGTAGAGTCTTGACTTTGTATGGAGCTGTCCATGTGTTAGGCAAGCCCAGTCCTGACCTGAAACCACAAGGTGAGAATTAGGTTTAATGGTAGGCTATTGGGATGGTCCAGAGTCTAAATTTCATCTTCTGAATGAAAAACTAGCTGGTATAACCGTATTTTTGTTTATAGGTTTTTTGTATGCTAGCTTGGCCTGGCACATTTAACAGAAAAAGCTGTGCTACTTTGCATTGGCTGGGTTGTGCCAACTTTCTGGCATATGGATGTGTTTGGGACCAGTAGCTAGATGCAGTGCACACACATATACGCTGCGTCCCTGACCATCCTGATCCATATACAAGTCTAATATAATCCATTGCATGGGGCCTACTTGTCTGTTCTAATGTGATATAGAGACTAGAGTTGCAAGATGCCATAAGTTGTGGGCTATTTTAGTTGTGTGGATCCCATTCCCTTCTGACCAGGCTTTGCCTGAATTTCCTGTAAAAATCATACCTTTCCAATTCAAGATCTTATCCCAGCTTTATCCCTCTTTACCCCCTGTGATTGGTTGTTTACATGGGCTGGGATATTTACTTGAATCTCGTTAGTTTCAATACATCCTTTTTTAGTAACTGATTGTTGCAGTGTATCTTATTTTGTTAGGAATTCAATTGTCTGAAACGCGGAAGGACTTAATGGTGCCGAACTCTATAAATTCAGGCTTTTGGTCTGAAAGCCGCCTGTGCTGGTTTTTGAGATTGCCTTCTGTAGCATTGTGCAAAGACTCTTTTGAAGTTGGGATGAATTCTGAGAAGCAGAATTTTTTATTTGCCGCGGGAAATGAGCGACCCGTGGTTGGAAAGATACTGCTGGTTGAAGATATTGAGATCAACAGGGTATGTTTTGTTATGATTTTGACATTTGCATTTTGAACTAAACTGCTGCTTCACTGAACCATATGTTGCCTGTTTCGTTGGATTATGGTTGAGAAACTGCTCTGATAAGAATATCACTGTGAATAATCATAATAATTTGGTTTTCTTTAAGCCAGACAATGTGGTGGCTGGAAGCGCATCTGATTGCTTGATTTTTGAGCCATTGGCCATCACCATAGTCCCTAACTTATCATGAACAATCCTGGTTTTGAGCCCTTTGGCATGCATACGCTTATGACATGGTGTTACCCACCAAATGGAACCTGATCATCATACAGACCCAAAATTCAGTGTCGGCGCTCTATAGATTTCTGGAGAACTTTCTATAAATACTTGAATTAGCTCTCTGATTTTCTTCATTTTACTGCAAAAACCATATGGTACTCTTTATGTACTTGGATGATATGCTGGTCTAAGCAATCCATAAATATTTGGCCCATGTATTGGCTATCAGATATTTAGATCATTCATCTTGGTTCTCAAACAATGGAGAGCTTGGATCAAATATATTTCTTCCATGAACAATCTCAGTCATCTGGCTGGTGTTGTTCCTTATCTGCAGTTGACTATTGACATCTGAGTCGTGTTTTCTTCATGACCATGCATATTGCAAGATAGATAGCGGTCCAGATCTTGCATAGTAGTGAGTCCCTCCTGTCAAAACATGGGACCTGACCATTGGGTTGGTCTCGACCCAGTCAGGTCTTGACCCATGTCTTGACAACTCCAGGGTCCCTCCTATACAAACTGCTTTGTCCAACCATGGCACATCATCTGGTGTATAGTTCATCTTGAATTTCAGTTGACCAAACTTCATTGATGCAGTGAAGTTGCTGCCTTATGATGTAGTACATTCATACTTGATTCTGCGTCTCAAAATGGACAGGTATTGTTGAGGAAGCTATTTAGGGACATGAATTTGCTGCATGAAGAAGCGGAAAATGGGCAGGTTGCGGTTGATTACTTCAAACAAGGGAAGAATTACGACCTTGTCCTCATGGACAAGGAAATGCCAGTCATGGATGGCCATGAGGTGAGCAGAATTAGATTCCTTTATGCATCTCTCTCTTCGTTCTGGTGACAAAACTGTTTATGATTGCTTTTATGAAGTGTTGTATTAGTATATGGTTTGCAGCTTTGTTTCTGCCGGGCATGTTTTTTCACTTTATGAGGGAACTCCAGCTCGTAACAGTTTTCCATTGTAATGCAATCAATGTCTCCCTAGAATCCATAAGTATAGGGTCTGGGCTAGTCAGCTAGCCCATATGTGGTGGTTAGTATTATCTGTGTTTGAGCAGGTCCCATCATTATAGTATTTGGTCCTTTGTGTGCTAGCATGTTGGTCCACATGCGAGTGGTCTTTATGACCACACATGCATGGGCCCACCACTTGTTCCTTCATTTTTATAATCATTTGGTTTTCTTGGTCTTTGAAAATGCTTGGATTTCTGGAGTTGTGATCTCACCTTATATAGATTATTTGGTTAAGATTTCTATGGGATAGCAACCCCTGT
This sequence comes from Cinnamomum chago, assembly GCA_038049695.1. Taxonomy (NCBI): domain Eukaryota; kingdom Viridiplantae; phylum Streptophyta; class Magnoliopsida; order Laurales; family Lauraceae; genus Cinnamomum; species Cinnamomum chago. Next base: position 17,190,917 of record CP142462.1, on the reverse strand, counting down.
GGGAAGGTCTCATTGATGGATTGAAGTCTAAGAAAAAATTTGGTAAATCTTACCATAAACCACAGATTAATGATATGTGGTATCAAGAATGAGCCCCACTTGTGTAAAGTCTAGCTGGGCTAAGAAACTTGGGCCTCATATGTCTGGCGCTCACTGTGCTTTTGGGTTGGTCCTGTCTGCATCATTTCTCAATCTATTCATGATACATGTAGGACCTACATGGTGGATAGTTTGTACCTGCTGCCCCTTGCCAGTATGATTTGAGTGTGTACCAACCATGTACTGGTAGAATGTCTGTATCTGTGTTAGATCAGCTCTCTGTTTCTAAGTGTTGAATGATTTAGTTGTCTTTCTAACAGAGAAACATCTACTAGAACATGGGACACCAGTTCCCATTGTTGTTGTGGTGCATTACTTATAGTGATCCATGATCAAAACCGTTTATCCAGTGGGTATGAAAAAGATTTGATCACAGTGGAAGTCTCTTTGCTGACCGATTTTAATTGCTCAATTATTGGCCTGAATAATATCAGCAACTGTGCGCAGGGAATGGGAAGTAGGTGTTAAATAGTTGTTTGGGGAACTTTGTCAGTAGGTTAACCAATTTTGTAAAGACCATTGATCTAATGGATTGAAAGGTCTTCACTGTTCGTGTCTGGCTAACGATACAGGTGCCCTGCACTTTGATTAGATTTCTCTTTGCAAGAAATAGATCTAGAACTGATTGAATTTGTGTTATCTTTTCTACTTAACCACTTTCTCATGTATTCATAATACTGCTATGTGCAAGTAGTTGCATGGTGGATCTTGTGCCGATTGGTTCTTGTGCATTTATTCATGGTTGGCAGCAATCCCAATTGCTCAAAGCGGATTCTCACTCTAAGGCATATTTAATATTCACTTAGAATGCATGTTGAGATTCTGACTCACCATAAGTTGGCATTTGGAAACATTTTCACTTACGTTGTTTATTGTTCGTTCCTTTGATAGGCAACACGACAATTACGTTCGCTGGGAGTGAAGACACCTATAGTTGCCTTGACCGGAAACAGCCTGCAGTCTGATAAAGACATGTTCTTTCAGGCTGGAGCTGATGAGTTTCAGACCAAGGTGCACCCACTTTCTATTCATTTGTCTCTCCTGCTTCTGTTGCTACTTTGCTGCCATTGCTATCTTATTACTACCCGTTGAGCTACGGTTTAAAGGGTTACACTTTCACAAGACAGAGTGGCAGGATCCAATTGTTTGTTTGTGGACCGGTCTGTTTTCTATGTGGTGGTACCATGCAGGGCCCAAAATTCGTTGCCGGGTCTCATCATTTTCCATCGATGGGGGCCCATGAGATGTACTAGTCTATTGGGGGTCCACAATAATCAAACAATTATATCTATTTTGAAGTGAATTGCAGGGCGCAACTAAAATATACATAAGATTGCAAGCATAAGGATTTCACTATGAAATGAGAAGATTAAAAAAGGATGGATACTAATATTGATATAGAATTCTAATATCTTAATTATTCTTCTTTGCAGCCGCTTACACGAGATGACCTAGGTCGACTGCTTGCAAGATATGGTCTAGACAATACATCACCTGTAAGTATATATCTGTTTTCCTTGTAAAATTCAACATCATTATATCTTGCATGAGATTTACTCACGGCGAGCTGATATCGGTCCACGTTCCAGGAGGGTTACAAGTTGTGATTCTTGGCAGCGGTGTTGAATTAATGCACTTCTGTGCTAAGCAAAATCAGATTACAAGTCTCATTTGTTATGTATTTTCTCTTATATTCAGTGCAGAGAGTCATGCAGTGATAGTGAGGATCCTTCACCGCTAAATGGATGATATTGATCCACTGACCTCATAGCCATATATATATATATATGCTTCAATAAGTCAAGATCAAATGGCGGTTAAGCCCAACTAATCGAGCAGTAGATGTAGCAGTATAATTGTCTTCTGAGTTCTGCCTTGGTCGATTAGACTCAGCTATCTTATCGCGGTTTAAAGGCAAATGTCACCTGTGTGGACCTGGGAGCTCAACTTGAAGCTTAGGAATTGAATCCCAAACTGCAGTTCGGTTGTCTTATGCAAGAACATCTGGAGAGGATGATTGTACCAAATCTGGTGTAGCTGGCCATTCTGTAAACTCTTGGTGCATGACTCAGAACATTTGGTTTGGAGCATTGTTTGAAAAACCTGAGTGCCAGCCTCAACTGGTAAATTATCTGAGTTGGGTTGAGCCGAAGTCATAACTTGGTGTAAGAATGTGCAGATTATAAAAGATCAATGCAGTTTTATCAATTATTTATGATGTCCTAGCAATTATGAGTTTTATGATTTGGAACTTGAAATGTGATCTGAGTTTGAGTGTAGTAGTTTTATGTGTTCTGACGGGCACATTGTGATTAGATCCTATGTGGGCTGTTTTGTATTTAATGGGCCATACAATGCAAAGTGTGAGGGTCCCATTTAGAAGTGGAGTTTTTTTTTCTTTTTTTTCCTAGGCACTTGAACTTGCACACTCTCACACCTTTGTCCAAACCACAAATTTTGCACTTATATATATACTTTTTTCTTCTGCCATATTGATGGGTTTATTTATTTATTTATTTATTTAAAGTGACTGGGTAAATTTGATTAAAAAGAGAAACTGAAATTCAACCACCCCACAAGAAACAAGGTATAAAAGACCTATGCACCACAACACAAGAAAGCTAAAGTACACCTCTCAAGGAGAAGCCTTGTAACCCCCTGTTGAGTTAAATCGTCTGCTAACCAGTCTGACTTTGTGGCGAAAAATCACATTCAAATTAGAAGCCAAAGCCTTGATCTCATTAGAGTACAACTGAAACTTCCATGGCGGAGTATGCCATGGTATACCCATGAAAGAAATTGATGATCCTCTAATCGTACATGATGTTAAGAATAGCCTCAATATTTGATTAAACAAAGTTTGTAGTCATTTACTTCTTTGATACCAGCCATCCTCTCAACATTCAACAGGGTGAGATACCTCATCAAATAATCACCCATAAAGTACTCTTAGTTTAGTTTAAATGGGGTTAAGACTCAGCTTAAGTTGGTCCTCCTCACCTCATTCCCTTTTTCACATCAAAATCTTGGCAATGTGGTCAGCCTTGTTGGGTGATGTGCCTCTCTCTCTCTCTCTCTCACCCACACCCACCACCTTTGTTTATTGTTGAAAATATTACTTCTAATCTAAGTATATGTTGTAGGTCCATGTTGCATGTGACCCGTCCTAGGTGTTTTGCACACTTGTATGTGCTGCATCACGTGTGCTCGGTGAGCAATCAATCCCATGTCCAAGTAGGATCTTACTCCTTTCAACGGTCTATTGAATGTGTCATGGTCATTGTATTCATACATAGGATTTTCTCTTTCCAATGAAGGTCTTAGGGGTGCACGCTTTTGGGAAGAACTAAAAATTCTTCAACTGCTGTTTTAAATTCTCTCATGCAACTCGGCATCTAGAATGCTTGAATTTAGAGAATTTGAAAGACTAAAAGTGATATTTAAAGATGATAATTTTTTTTATTTATTTTCCACTTTCTTCCCCTCTTGTACTAACCAATCCATATACATATATGTTAGCCAAGTCTCTAACCAACAAACCTAGCTACAATTTGAGAGGGAGTTGTTTTGGGGAGAGGGAGATGCCTTACCAAGAACCTTCAATGAATTGGTAAATTTTATAGATGGCAGCCGCTATTGCTGTTAAAAAAATCTGGGTGCCTACAACCCTGTAAGAAGTTCAGGCAAACAAACACTTCCTTAGGATACATCTGTGCAATACTGTGTCCATTGAAAAGTATTTGATTTTCCGTACATGTTACCTTTTGCGGTTTTTTTTATCGCGTTTTATGGGGTAGAGGGAAACAATGAATTGTTTTTCCTTGAGTACGTGGAAAACCATTTTGCATGTACGTTGGGAATAAGGGGAGGAAATGCTTTTATGTGGACATCGCAGAAACAAAAAAGTGTGGAATATGGAATTCCAATGTTAGACAATGCCATTTTTTTTCAAAAGGGGGATAAAAATCATCTCCAGATGGAATTACAGATCTGTAGTTAGACCTAACCTGAACCCACAAGCCTTAGCATACATTAAACTGTATTTGGGTTGGGCATGTTCTGCACCAGGCTTAGGCTTGGTTATTATCTAAGTAGCACATAAACCATAAAACATATTATCACCATATTACTATATTCGGATCTTGCTCAAATACTACCTGTTAGTACTTGGGCTCATCTTGTCTTGACTACAGGGCCTCTAAACTTGGACCCAGGCTCGGCACTTTGGGGATTGGTCTAGATAAATTTTTCCGGGCTGACCTGACTCAATTTGAGTTGATCTGTGTAGGATTTTAAACCTCATTGAGCTACCACTTATCCCAAAATCTCAATTGGTGATGTGATACGATACACCAATGGTTTTATAGTGAGGGCGAGAGCTCGACCACAATTATGACCGCTCAGGAGCGATGGTCGACGTTGGCCTCAACAATCTAAATATAGATAAGCTAGAACCACTTAAGTCTGTGCAGCTGCTTTGTCATGACCAATCCATGGGATGATGGCTCATCAATGGAATTCCAACATTCATCTATGTATGCCAACCATAGGTTTAACTCAGCCGACACATTTTTACCCAAACAAACAAAAAAGGTTCTAAAGCTTTGATTGGCCAAGTAACTTGGAAGGGCATTGAGTCAAGTAACTCAAGTGAGTTGGATTAAATTTTTGTAGACACGAACCTAGTTATTTGACCCTGAAGCAATGCCCCCTGAATCAACTCAGACTCAACTGAGTCGGAGCAAGTCATGTTGAGTTTTTTATGGTGCCAAGTTTTCAACCTTTTGGGCCATTGTGGTCAGCCAATCTCCTTTTCAGATACACACTCCAAAAGGTTTTAAAAAGAGAGAATGCCCACAGGATTATGCCTTTGGGCATTACACCCATGGTATTATTGGATGGTACAAAGAGAGGAGACATTTTTGTTTTTTGGTGGGAGGATCCTTCACCTTGGAGCATGTGAATTGTTTCTGCCTACTTGAATGTAGGACCAGGTTGATGTATCCCTTATGTGGATCTGAGTCACCTAATTGATATAATAGAACCTTGCTTGACTTCTTATGGTAGTGACCCAAGTGGGCCCCACATTTATTTGAGCCAAACTATTCATACTGTAGGCTCTCCCTTGAATATGGACTCAACCAAATTTCACTTCATTTGAAGTGATGTACAATGTTGGATCTATTTGTGTTTAGTAGGGACTTGGATCCATCTTTAATCTCAGTTTTCCAGATGATCTATTGAATGACTGCATCAAATCTCATTTAGATATATTTGCCAATTGTATGTACTTAAATGGGATCCTCTTCTAGCCTTGAATGAAATTTGGGCCAAGAGTCAATACAATAAAGGACAGTGACTTCAGCCATTCTGATGTTGTAGGTGTGCCTCACAGATCACCAAAAGTGTGATCTGTGGCCCCAAGATAGATTTATAAATGCCCAAAAACAGTAACTTCCAATAAGGGAGAAGTACAAATTATAATAGTTAAAGTTAGATGTATATCAGTAGATATCAATGTTGTCATCAATGCAAATTCAGACTCCCAGTCTCTGTTGTCAATATGGGACCATTTCCTCATCCCACTCCAGATGAAAAATGTTTTTTAATTCATCAACTTGTAAGAAAAAAGCAACATTGTCTCCCAATACATGTTATCCCATAGTTTTAGAATTGATGATTTTCAGAGCAAGATAAAAAATACACACCCACTACTTTTGATGTTTTAAGAACTTTTGACTGGTGGAAGCAAAAGTAGCAAAACCATGATAGAAAAGGAGCCACTGATCATCCTCCTAACAATTTTCAAATTCCACTCCTACTAAAGTAACAAGTCTCAAGGGTAGTATGGTCATTTGATATTACTTGGGCATATGACTTTACCACATCTAACTTTATGTAGGTTGATTTTGACCAAATGAAATAAAGTCCTATGAATATTCAATTTCTAAGAATTAGTTAATTTGTTAAGAGACTCCAGAATTTTCTTTTTTTCTTTCTTTTTTTTTTTTTTTTTTTTTCTATCAGAGGGTTCCCAACCCTTTGGACAAAACTAATCCCTCCGAGCCCAAAGGGAAGCCGGGTAAACTCCCTTGTAGACCCAGTGTGGTACTGCAGTTTTGAACCTATAATTTCTGGGTGCAAACCGTGGTCCTAAACTAATTGAGCTATTCCTTGGGATTAAGAGACTCCAAAATAAATATGGTAAAAGGCATGCATTTCTCGGAAAGGACATGAGGTGAGTACATTTCAACTCTTTTCTATAAAAAGGTAAAAAACCATATTTGACAAAAATCCAACTTGACTAGGAAGTCCACTGAGTTGGGTTAATTGGAAGACAAGGATGAGTCTAGGTCAAGGCGCCTGCCAAACCAAAACTCAGTCGGAAAACCGAGTCTCGACTCAACGAGTTTCAATAGAATTCTTTTGATCAAATCACTCAAAATATCATTGGGTCAAGTCAACTTGGTTCAGTTGAGCTGAGTTTCTTCAAAGTTCAAACTAAATATGATTAGAACCACTAACAGACTAAAGATCTTGTCTCAAAATGCTTTATTTCTTACCTTTCAGGCATGGGATATGACACCCATGTTGTACAAATACAAGCTCCAGGCTTTTCATTTAGTGAAGTCCCCACCCATCTCCTGAGTTGCCAGCACTACCAAAATAACAACAATCACATGATTCCATTCATCCAACCAGAAAACTTATACAACAAACAAATGGACCCTCATAATCACACAAGTTGACATACAGTCCACATCCAATGGTTAGGATGGGTCCATTTAACAGCAAAATCTATTACTGTTAATAAAGACCAAGCACCCAATCTCAACTTTAGAGAGAGAGAGAGAGAGAGAGGGGAAAAGAAAAGGAAAATGTGCCCAACACCTATCGGAAAAACCAACCATGCCAAATGAATTTTATAGTTAAATATATTCAATGCCTACCAAATATGACCAACAACTTGTCTTTGTTTTCAAGTCTCCTCTTTCTATTTCTTTCACTTCTAACAGCCTTCTCCCTCCCAAGAATTCTCAACCAGCTTACCTCAATTTCCTCCTCTCTCACACCTCCTACCATGGCCTTGGAAAACAAAGTTAATGGAAACAACACCTCTGATGGGCTCATTGTGAGCTTTGGAGAGATGCTCATTGATTTCGTTCCAACAATGTCTGGGGTGTCTCTAGCTGAGGCGCCAGGATTCCTAAAGGCACCTGGGGGTGCACCTGCCAACGTTGCCATAGCCGTTGCCAGGCTCGGTGGCCGATCGGCCTTCATTGGGAAGCTTGGAGATGATGAGTTTGGTCACATGCTCGCCGGTATCTTGAAAGAGAATGGTGTAACCAGTGAAGGGATCTTGTTTGATAAAGGCGCTAGGACCGCCCTTGCATTTGTCACTCTTAGATCGGATGGTGAACGTGAATTCATGTTCTACCGGAACCCGAGCGCTGACATGCTGCTAACTGATTCTGAGCTCAATTTAGAGCTCATTAGAAAGGTATGTGCCTTACTTGAACCTGTCCTAATGACCCTGCTCAAAGTGTTTTCCAACAATGTTAACAGATCCAATGTGTCAACTATTAAATTTCCTCCTTTAACCAATCCTGACCAAGCCTCGAGATATTAGTAGATGCAGCGGAAATACTTTTTAACACTCTCCTTCGGGTTCGGGTGGTGGAATTCGGTCGGCGAACATTTATATTAGGACTTTGTTTAAGAACTACTAGATCTATCAGGCGCGCCAAAAAGTGATTTTTGTTATGTTCTAATGTGTGAATTGCAGGCTAAGATCTTTCACTATGGATCTATAAGCTTAATCACTGAGCCATGTCGATCAGCTCATATACATGCCATGAAGGTGGCCAAAGACGCGGGTGCTTTGCTGTCCTATGATCCAAATCTTCGGTTGCCGCTGTGGCCATCAGCAAAGGAGGCACGCGAGCAGATCATGAGCATATGGGAGAAAGCAGACATAGTCAAGGTCAGTGATAATGAGCTAGAATTCCTGACTGGGTGCGAGACTTTGGATGATGAAGTAGCATTGTCCCTGTGGCATCCTGGGATGAAGCTCTTGCTGGTGACCTTAGGGGAAGAGGGCTGCAAATACTACACTAAGGTACCAACTACCAATTATGCTTATATTGATGCTATGCTCTTAAAAGCATGTGAGTTATCATCTGCATCTTTCAAACCTGTTTGGGGAAAAAGGTTTTACAAGGGAGTGTAAACTTCACCCCTTTGATGTGGAGAAAAAAAAAAAAATGTGGCCTCACTTGTAAAGCTTTTCCTTTAAAATGGGTGAATTTCTTCCTGTCAAAATTCGAGTGACAACTGAATTTTCTGGACAAATATGTTTTGGGGGTAAAAATTGTAAAGAGAGATTTTTTTTTTTGTTCCTTTTCTCCCAGTAGATGCCAAACAAGAGTTAATCTGTTCTTTCTCCAATTTTCTTGTCATTTCCCTTCTAGTTAAGGAGTTTCTACCAAAACATTTTAGGGTGTGTTTGCATAATGTTAGGTAGGAGTAAATGATGGAGAGGAAAAGGCATCTGATTTTCCTGAAAGCCTGATTTTGTGAGGTTAGGTAGTATGACACATTTTTGTGCTAGAAAACACTTTTTTCAACTTTACTTCTGTGATAGATAGGAAATTGAAATCCAATGGGGGAGATGTAGGATTGGATGAAAAAGAAATCCTTGGAGCATGGAATCTTAAGCTATGCGCCTATGCTTATGCGCCCTTGGTGAAATGACAATTTTTTTCCCTGGTGAGAAACTCTGAAGAAATTTTTTTCCAATAAATTCCAAACAAAATCTTTTCTTTCCAATAAATTCAATATAAGATCTTGTCTTTCCAATAAATTCCAAACAAGATCTTTCCTTTCCAAACAATATCTTTCCTCTCTCTACTCTCTCTCTCTCTCTGTCTGTGTGTTGGTTTTAGGAAGGGTGGATGGGATGGGAGGGGAGTGGTCAAAGTTTTTCCACAAACCCACCCAACACTCCAAAATAAAGTGAACCACCCCAACAATTCTTAATGATTCCTTTCATTGAAAGTAAAATACAGCTACTATATTTACAATCTTCTTGGTTTTGCCAAAAATCATAGGACTTTAAGGGAGCTGTTGATCCATTTGTGGTCAAAGCGGTGGATACAACTGGCGCCGGTGATGCATTTGTTGGAGCCCTGCTAAGCAAAATTGTCGACGACCAATCTGTGATTGAAGTAAGTCAATCACCCAGTCTTTTGATAGGAGTTAATTTATCATTACCATTTAAACAGTATAAAAAAAAAAAAAGTTTTACATACAAGTATCTATATTTTGACTTATCAAAGTAAGACATTTTGGTTTTGTGATGATCTACAGGATGAGATCAGGTTGAGGGAACTGTTGAAATTTGCAAATGCATGTGGAGCAATCACTACAACTAAAAAAGGAGCAATACCTGCTTTACCCACTGAACTGGAGGCCCTCAAGCTATTTAAAGGAGAATAAAATATGTCTCCCCCCATTCATGTCTATTGCAAATTGTTGTTTTGTTGTTTACTTTTCATCCAGAGAGGTCATGTTCACTCCCCTTCTTTTACTCCCCTTCTTTTACTTTGACACAGTGGAAGTTGGATTGCATTAATTCATGTCTCATGTGGGTAGGAACTGGCAAGCCCACATAATCAAGATGTTTGAGAATCATTCATTTACCTTTATGTTTTGTAATGCATGAAAAATGGGGTGGTCCCAAAAAGGTTCATTAGGCCTTTTTACTTGATTGTGAAGCAGAGGAAATGAAAAATCATAGAAAGATTTCTAAGCTAAGTTGATAGATCAAAAAATGACATCAGAGAGAGAGAGAGAGAGAGAGGGAGAGATCACCTTCTAATAAAAATATCCTTGAGATCTATATTCATACTTGATGTCCATGTCACCCACCAATAAAATCAGCTGATTTTTTAAATGGATTGCCAACAAATAATAATATCTTGTAGATATAATAATATATGATGTTGGAGGTCAAGCGCTTGCAAACACATGAAAATTGCCAAATTACAACTCCCATACATGTGGGACATGTTTGCTTTACCAAACCATTGATCTGAGTTAACACCTAACTCCACCATGGATATAGGGATGAGAAAAGTCTACTAGAATTTCTATACCATTGTTGTATTTTCTTAGCCATCTCTGTCAGGATTTGGAATTTCTTGGATCATCTCCAACCCCCATCAGTGGTGTGTTGTGAGTCATGCCAACAGTATGGATCATTGAATCATTTCCATGTGATCACTTTATAAAATTCTCCTTCAGGAACAGTTCCTTTGAATAGTTGAAGTTGTTCACAATGGACTAATCTATACAGGGTTTTGCTACAAGGATACTTTTTTTTTTCTTTGTAGATAATACTAGAATGTCAGAAACATTAGATAAATCACAGATTTCAATTTTGTGTTTGGCTGTAGAATAAAGACAGTAACCAAACCACTGAAATAAATTGGGTTTTGATGGAATTCTTATCAGGAAATAAAATAAAATCTAAACCTATCAAGATCTTGATAGACCGCGTGATCTGGAAGATTTTATTAGATACTTAAATATACCTTAAAAAGCAAGATGATCATGTAGGTTATGAAATGTCTTCCTGTGCTCTACCTTTTGCAATGGAGTTCCAAAAGAAAGGGTATGCCTATTAGAACAAGGGACATTAGGACATAATAACTATGTAGTTAAAACAACCATAATCACCTTCTTGGTCATGACTCATGAGATCTAACCTGGCCCATAATCAAATTGGCTCAACCCAATCAAGGATTGGGCCAATCTGGCCAAGTAGCAATCCAACTTGGCCCAATAAAGGGCTTGGTCATCTTGAGTTAGGCCCAACAAGCTACAAAACAAAGGCCTCCTCAGTCTGAGGGTCAGGGTCCAAATCTATTTAAAGACTAAGGGTTTGTTTGGCAAATCTTACATTTACGAAATAGATCTGTGTGATATAGATCTATTTCAAATGGAGTGATTTGAAATAGATATTTTGTAAATAGACTGTTTGGTAAGACATAGATATTTTAAAAATAGACTGTTTGGTAAGACACATGTAAAAATAGACCTAATGGTATAGGCTTTTTACAGATATCTCAAGATCTGTGATCATCCAATGGTTGGAATTTTATCCCATACATGTGTTCCACATTTTAAAGACTATGGGCAGTTTGGATCATCATTTAGTAGCCCAGAATAATTTAGAATTCATAAAATTCGGAAGGACACTAAGTAACGTGAAAGAGACTGGCTTATTTACTTCTAATAGTTCATTGTTTTTAACCGATATCTTAAAATTTATAATGAGTTAACACCTTAAACTTAATCCCATAACTATTTGTAGTTTTCCAAAGAGGATGGATGGTTCAGATCTTGATTGTGGGGCCACAAGGTCCAAAAAATCCAAATCCGACGGTCTAACTTTCTTTACAAATATCTCAAGATCCGTGATCATCCAACAGATGAAATTTAGACATGTGGCCATGTTTGGTATTGTTAGGATTTATAACCGTTCAGATCATCATGTAGGGTCTCATAATGTAAAAGAAAAAAGAAAAAACAGTGATGTAAAAATCAACGTGCTAATCACTGTAGCCGCGCATGTCTTAGCGCTTCAGACTTTTATGTCCATTTCAATTCACACCCTTTTGGTTGCTTTTCAAAACAGACAGTTTCTGTCTTTTTGCCTTTTCAAACAGAGGTACTATTCAAGTAACCAAACGGTCTATTTACGTTTTTAAACAGTTTTTAGCCGATAAGATGTGGAAAAAAGACTTGCCAAACGGGCACTAACATGGTATAAGTTGAAAGATCTCTTATAAATGTATTTTTCCTTGATAATATATCCTATGTGGGATGCGGGCTACCTATAAAAGAAGGCAAGTTTCCAAATAAGAAATGGATTCTTTGAAATCGTTATTTTTCATTGGATTTTCAATACCTTTTCTACATGATGTATGAATATGAAAAGTGATTTCCAAGAAAATATAATCCAAACCTTGGATTTGTAATTTTTGAAAATTTCCTACAGATGCTTGTGGTTTATTTTTCCATTTCATTCACATATAAATGGAAAAGTTTTCACTTCCTAACACTCTCAGATCTCACTCAATATTTAAATCTCGTTGCTCTGGACTCCTTTGTCCTTGTTCAATATTTAAATTTCATGCTGATCGTAGAGGGGGAAAATTGCAGTCTACCTCACCTATTTAATTTCCTGGTCCCCACAGTTTCAGATATCTTATCTACTGTTGAGTCATGTTGCTGCAGAACCTGTAGTGAATTCTAAACCTCCAACACACAATCCTATCAGTGTTGGCTGTGTTGACAAAGAAAGAAGGAATATATAAATTTATATTTACCTTTGATTGAGGTTAGTTGCACCATAGTTGACCAATGGAGCCGTGCATCAGTATATCATCCCCAAGGCCCTGTTTGTTTTCATTTGATTAGATACGCATTCATGGCCAAATGCATTCATGGCCAAATGAGGCCCCATAGAAGAAGGATTATTAAAGAGGTGACATGTGAATCCAAAGGTGAAGGATGAAGGTTACAAAGGTAGTGAGTTGCGACATATATGGAACCTTGACTTTCCTAGTATTTGAATTACAAGGGCGATTAGTGGGTATTCATTTTCCATCTTCTCTTGATTCAATTTCCTTTAAAGGGGGATGTTATTTGATGGTCATTTTTGTATGGACCTCGGCCTCCATTTTTCACCACTTTTTATATTAATTCCTACGTATCCAACTCACTCTGTATTGCATGCAAATAAAGAGGCAGTAAAATTATTCCCGCTATGATACTCTGCATTAGCATTCATCCAATGATAGGTGCATAATTAAACTTCATTATGCTTATAAAGTGAGATATAACACACATGGTTCATTGCACAAGGAAAATTCAAAACCCCACAAAGCCTATAGTGCTTTAGACTGTGACCTGTCCCATACTGTTGTATAGTTCACCAAAGTCGGATACAGAAACAAAATATCAAAATCTAAACCCTCAAAACAAAGAGTTAAAACACAACCTTAGATGCAGAAGATAAATAAATGAAAAAACACAAACATTGTATCATGATGGACAAAATACTAGGGTCTACAGCTTAAATCATCTGTTCACACACATTCATCTCCCAGTTCACCCAAGATCAGGGACAATGAAGAACTCTTCATCATCTGAAATTTGAAGCCTAGGCTTCTTGTGTGACGAGAAAGGCTTGGTGGGCTTGTATAAGGTTGCATTGCTTGCTGGTGTAAAGGGAAGTTGAGGAACTTCAGCTCCTGTTAGGGCCTCCTGAGGTTGAGGTACTTGCTCATTATAGAGGCCAATGTCTGTAATCCAGTCAAGTTCACCAAATCCTATAGCTTCTTTCTGCATATTTAACATTAAAAAAAAAAAAAAATGAGCAAAGACCATAACCCCTTGATCGGTGAGATTTGAAAGTTGAAACAGAACATAGAAAGCATATTTCAAGCGACAAATGAATAACAAAATCACAATTTAATCAACTGACATAGATCAACAGATCAGAAAGACGTGCTCTTATTCTTCAATATAAATCTGTAGCTATGAGCCAATATGCATGTAGGCACATAGATGGCGGACAATTGAATACATTTATGCACTTTAATTAGGGTAATCAAAATCAGAGGTGCTTCCGTAGATGGGGATAACTAAAGCCAGATTAACTGGATGACGTGAACAATCCCACGGATGAGCATTTGGATTTTGCTTTTGAACAAGCCAGGAGTTGATGGTTCAGTCATCACAAGCTTCGGGCTATGCCACGACCAATCTTAATTAAGGCCTATGTTGGATGATCTAGAGTGTGGACAGAGGTACAAAGTATTGAAGGAAATACACTTGATGTGCACATGATTGGTATCAGAAACATTGTTCAATGTTTTCTCATATGAATGAGGTTATGAGGTGCTATAAACTACATGAATGTATTCATACCAGAGGCACCTACTTATGAGCATTTATGTGTAGAAAGGCACATAAACTATCAACTTTTGTCAATTCTTTTACCTTGTCTTCAGCTTCCACATCTGAAAACTGTAACAAATCGTCGACAGCCCATGACGAAGGCATGAACGCATGGGGTTGTGACACAGGCACTTTCATGACTGGCTTTGATGAGCTGCGTTTTGGTGGCTCCGTATGGCCCGTCTCAGAGTCTTTGGAGCATATAGAACTCAAAGCCACTTGGATTCCAGTCGCCAAGAGGCGTTGGTGATTGCCTGAAAGACTGCCAGGCAAGTGAATTGACTCATCACAATCTCGACAGAAAAGGGCTCTATCTTCCACACAGAAAATGAAAGCAGCCTTCTCCTGCAAAATTTAAAGAATGGTGCAATATGTCACTCTAGAAGCCATAAAACCTAGAGAAGTCCAGTCAAACTCAAGTTGATAGCCCTCTCTCCATTAAGAAAGGTGTGATCAGCCAATTTCTAGACCGGGGAAGGAACCAAAGCCTACCAAAATAATTTTACTGTAGGCTAGATGACAGTTTTCCAATTACACATTTTGAAAAGATTATAACTAACTTTGAGAATCAGCTGAATAAGTATAAATGAATCACTTTTGAAGAAACGATCCAAGTGCTACCGGTTCAAATCACATGAATTCTAATTTGTAATGGCTACCCTTTGTCAACCCAAACTGTTAGACATCATCCCCTTTGGTGGTTCAGTTAGTTAGCTAGCTAGAGCTGAATATCACGCTGATCAAAGGGATATTTTACTGTTGAATGTAACATGTTTAAACCACTAATTAACTCCAAGTTGACATGGGAGTAAAAATGCTCTACAGGTATTCAATCTAATAGAGATAATAACTACAATTAAGATTAATACAATGGTGAGCTCCAATTCTCAAGTTAATTTCTTGCATCATGACTGGTTACGTTCTCTAAATGTGTTGGTGCAGTTGAGTAGGTTGGAGGGAAGGGTTTGAACTACCATTAAAGCAAGATTTGGAGGTCCAAGAATCAAAGGCAATAGAAAGAGATTGAAACCGCTTCATTTGACTATTAATAACCTGATTGTTAGAAGCTATGTTTTCTAATCTTTTTCGAATTTGTTCAACAAAATATGTTGAAAATTGATCAAAATAGCTTCTAATCCCTAAGTCATGTACCATGCTTTTTTTTTTTTTTTCCTTTTTAATTCCTTCACATTTTTTCGTGCAACATTTTCCTACAACAAAGCCCAAATCCAGCCCAACAAATACGAGATGAAATAGCAAATGCATTTTTTGTGCATCATGGTATACCCAAAGTATCTATATTCATTCACTTGATGATTAATTTTCATTTTTCAAAATTTACATATAAAACAAATGTCTTAATTAATATCTTTATTTTCTTAATTAATAAAATAATTTCCAAAACTATTCAAATTAAAGAATGTTATCAAACATCATTTTGATAATTCTACCAACTGGGAAATGGTGGAATGTTACCAAACAAATTCATCATGACTTTATTCTAAGAAAAGAAGATCTATAACACAACTCATTTTCAATAAGCATAGTTTTCAACCTAGGAATGATGCAAACAGGCCCTGTAATTCCAAATTTTGGAGAGTTTTAAAAAAGGCATTGCATGCTTATTAAATCTTGGCATTTGGAACTTTTTCTGTACTAACACATTTTCTTAGAATTCCCTTCTAAAGGAACTAATGATAGGTTTATGCTCCTTGATTCATGCGCACCAATTGTTGGGGATAGACTTCTCCATTAGTAACTCTATGAAGAAATTGCAATTAATCAAGTAGGCCGCATGGGGCACGTGTTAGATTGTATACCCTCAATTTAGTGGATGATGCGTATAATTTGATTAACTATTTTAATTGATATATAATTTCATGATCATGAGATGTTGATGGTTGCACATAGTTGATACAAAATGATATAATTGTTCATGAGATGGAGTGATGAACATGAGCCCTTAAGTATATTAAATGTGATCCATTTGTCCGGATGAGATTCACATGAAGGAGATATAGGTCACAATTATTAAACTTAAAATGTTTCACAATCAGTGATGAGACTGGACATCTCATCTGAAAGATTGTAGCACTGCAATCACTATGGGATAGTGTGGTTTGTCTCGACCATTAGAGTGGAAGACTCTGGCTTTTTGTGCGAGTACATTAGATGTACTAAAAGACCATGAGTAGCGCCTTATCCAAAATATTGTATCTAATAAGGAATGCTCTTATATTTCCCAAGCAACAGGCTCTCAATCCCGATAGAGTAATTAACTCAAGTTTCTGCTATTCATTTATTTTAATTTACCAATGAGTAAGGCCAACTGTAGGTCAACACTTCGGTATCTTGGGTAGATGGCGGTGGAATTGTGGGAATATATATTCTCAAGATGAAATCTTTCCTCACAAGAGAATATCCCCTTATGCCGATTAATGAAATTTATCATCGATAAGTACGCACCCGTTGTGACTAAAAGTTAATCAGATGATATCAATAATCAATGGGATTAATTGAGTCACAATGATAATAAGAGATGGGTCCACATTGGTTAGAAAGTTTACTTCCAATGGATCCATGGATATAATTGATGGAGGGGTCTGCTTGTAGTAATTGAAAAGTTTATAGTCAACCGTGGGCCGGGAACTTACATAAGATGTGGGGTCCAAATGTTTCAGTTGGAACTAGATCCAAGGAATCCCTAGTGGTCCCCATGCTAGCCCTAAGCGAGAGAGTTATAATCAAATATAACTCTTAAGACAAAAAGAGGAGTATAACTCATAAGAGAGAGAAAGAATTGAGTCTCGTAAGAGAACTAGGGCTCTTGGACTATATAAGTCCAAGAGGGGTTGGATGTCCAATATTACTATTAGACGTCTAGGGTGCTCTCTCTCCTCCCCTCTCTTTTCTCCTCTAGTTCCTCTAGTTGAGTGTCTTGGGTTTTCTTCTCAATCAAGATCCCATCATTCTCCTTGAGAAGGTCTCCCCTATTGGGTCATAGTGTGGAAGACTGCAAGGTCTGGGAGATCGTATTTGCAAAAACAAAGATAAAAGTCTCGATTTAAGCACACAATAGAGCTCCTCAGGTATAGATATGCACCAAGTTTTGTTTGTAGATGTAGATGATGCTTGCTTAGATATGTTTTCCTTTAGATAGATCCGAGATCTTAATACCCTAAAATTAGGGTTTGAGATCTTAGATGAGTTTTTGGCCTTTTGGGTGTTTGATTCCTGCGTTAAGAGGATCAAAGTTTTTGAAATCCCGTCTCAGAGGCCCACCTACTTCCAACATCACATATTACTGGTGCAAGGATACCCATCGTATCCTTGATTCAAGAATATAAAGCCCAAACCATTCATTTCAACATTTCAGCATCTTTAACAGAATGATCATTTGTTTAGTGGCTTCTCCTTCGCATGGTCAAAAACCCATGTTGGTTAATCTCCTAGGTCTACGTGAAGAAATAACACCATAAACATGATTTAAGACTGCAATAACCATACATGGACTTCAACCATCAACCCATACATGGTCTATGTGCATTATGGGACAAATGAATCAAAGATCCATTCACATCTCATCTACTATTCCCATAACTCCCGGGGCACTTCTGTGCAAACGCTTGAAAAAAAGCTTGCAAAAATCAACTGACTTTTCTCATTTTCCGGAAAAAGTGTTTACTAGGGGCATCAGAAAGGCAGTTTTCAGGAAGAGGAAACATCCCTTATGACATTTGTGCAACGTGGACTTCTGCAACACCACATATTCTCTCTTCCAGAAAAGTGATTTCACCCCCTCCCATGAGAAATGGTTTTCCTAAGAGTTGTCGGGAATGTATTAAGTACACGGAAGACTAATCAATACTTACTAGCATCAAAGCCCATCCGATGCATGGTAAAGTCTCAAACAACATGAATGGTTAATTAGAGTTAATGAATAAATAATTATCGATTTAATAAAAAAAACCTGAAATCAATCAACTTCTTAGATGAAAAATAATATTCATAAATTACCCTAAAAAATTAGTTCAGTTGGACTAAAATAGTTTGGACATAATGTTAGAGAAGAGCAGCTGCCAGGAACCCTAGATACTGCGTACAGATCACTATGGATAAAAACCATACCTACGAGATCTCTCTGATTTGATCTCAATCTTACAGCGACCCGAAAATCTCAAGATCTTCTACTGTATTCCTCTATGCTTGAACTCCACCAGGGGCACTAGGGTGTGTGTGGGCCCCTTCTGCGAATTCTCTTTGCTCTCCAAAACAAGATTTCTCTTCTTATTATTTTAACCTAGTGAGAAATAACGCATATATATAGGCTACAATAGGGACCTTAAGAAGGAAATAAAGACAGACTTCTTATAGAAACAGAAAACCTAATTCGACCCAAATTAGAATCATAGTTCCATAAATTACAATTCAGTCCACTAACGAATTATAATTGCACTCCTGTCATTGTTCTCAAAATAATATTTCGAGCTTCTTGTTATTAAATGCTTATTAATCTCCCCACGTTAAGATTTCAGATATTCATCGATTAAATAATTACTGACATCTATATTTAATCGATATCTTTATAATTTCTTGAGACCTTACACTTAACTTATTTGATATGTCGGACAAAAAGTCCACCTGCAGGGTTTGACATAATCAAAACTTAAAAGCTTCATCAAAGGGATATCATCAATCCCTATTACGGGACGTGGATTTGGTCGATAAACTAATATGCACCATACACATAGTGTAGTCATCCAATTTACTGAGATTATTGACCCATAAAAGATCTCACTCATTCGTAAATCAAAATGCCAAACACTAAATGTATGTGTCTATTATTTATATCGGGATTAAGAGTATAAGCACTCATAATAACCATTTGGATGTTAATCATCTTATATATTTAGTATAAAGACAATAAACCCAAAAACGATCATGTTCAATACACACAAAGCGTACTAGCATAATGAGTAGAAACTCTACCGTTTCCCATAGCCAAGACAAGCCTGCTGAAACATCATGCTACAATTGTACTGATGGTGTGTCCAAATCCATATAGATTGTGAACAACTTATATTCTATAAGAACCGACAAATAAGTCTTTCGTGTATAAGTAGAACTCTACACACCAACTTGTCTACTTTATAGAATAAAAGACACACATGCATAATAATTAACAATGCAACCATTTGCCCATACAAAATCTCAGTTAAATGAGAAGACAAAATATACTAATAAGTGAATCAGTCAAAGATAAATACATAAAAGTATGTTTTTATTAAAAATTCCCAACACATAAAGCGTGCATGACTGACACACACATGCATAATAATTAACAATGCAACCATTTGCCCATACAAAATCTCAGTAGATGAGAAGACAAAATATACTAATAAGTGAATTAGTCAAAGACAAATACATAAAAGTATGTTTTTATTATATATTCCCAACACATAAAGCGTGCATGACTGATGTATTTTATGAACAACTATTTAACCGGTGTAATATGACTGGAGTAGATTTGAAAGGTGGGGGCTTTGAAGGGCTTTTATAATGTATTCAAAGAATGGCTTGTCTAGGGTAGTGAAATCATTTCATTAAAGCATATGTCTAATTCAAAAAACGTCTAATTCAAAAGGAGTCTAGATACTAATGAAGCTTTCTATGGTGCCTAGTTATAAAAATAAATAAATAAATAAAATGCTTAAAATCAATTTCCCACGCTTAGGGTTGTAAACGGTTTGGTTCCGATTCGGGTCCATCCGGAACCGGAACCGGAACCGTTAAGGAAAAGGTGGAACTAGACTCAGACCCGAAACTTTTTCGGAACTGGTTTTTTAGATCTGGAACCGGAACCGGAACCAAAACCATATATGGGACAGGTTTGGATCCGAGTCCGGGTCTAGGTAGAGAACGATATTAAAAAAAAATGAAATAAAGAAAGAAAAAAAAACGTAATTTTTATGAGAGATCTTCTAAAATTAAGGTAATATGTCAGGTCTCGGGTCCACAGGTTCGAACCAAGGTGGAACCGGACCCAGACCCAGTTTTTAACGGGTCGGAACCTTCCGGTAATCGGAGAACCATTTACATCCATACCCATGCTTGCACCAAGTACACAAAAAGTTCACTTAAATGGGATTTAGGCCTAACATCCGATCAATAATTGAAGACATAAGTAAAATGTCATGAAAGATTCATATATTGTGATGGTAGGTCTGCATCTCGTCTTCTTTCTTGCTTTCTTAGCCACAAAACAAACGGAAGGTCTCATACCATTGGGGTACAAGGCAATCAAAGAGAACAACACTCGCGGGAAATACAAATGTTTGTCAAAGGGCCAGGGGCAAAGCTTTCATGTGGCTGAGTTCGACACTAATGTTTATTAACAGTCATCCATATCTGACTCCCCCCTTATGAAGGTCCATGAAGGACACATGGATCACCGGCAATGCAAGTCTGCCAATTATAGGTTCTCTAGCAGGTACTTATTGCCTGTGTGGAAGAAGGAAGAAACATTTCGATCAAGGGAAGCGATTGGTTTTAGAATGCTCCCTGTTTCTCATATCGGGCAATGAATTTCTCTAGCTCTTTATTTATATGTATAGCCTGTGAAAAGACACATTCAAACTTGAAACCAGAGGTGGTGTTCGGTAAGGATGAGACTTAAGAGATGCCAGGGAGAGTTTTTAGGGGAGAATACAAATGGAAAGTGTCGTATCCTTTTTGAAGAGACGAAGAGGTTTAAAGAGGATATATGCCAATGTGGTCATTTGGCTTAAGGAAAGAGTGATTTGGGTTTTTTTTTTTTTTTTTTTTTTTCAAGTGTAATTTAGCTTTCAAGAGAGAATAGACCATTTTTATGCATGCAACTCGAACTCTGCAACACCACATTTTCTTTTTTCCGTGGAAAAGCAATTCTTACCCCCTCACAGAAGAAATGGCTGATAACATGAAATTAGGGGTGCACAAAAAATCCGTCAATTCGTAAATTCGATCCAATCAGCAGATTTTTATCCGATCCGAAGGTAAAAGGATTAGTGACGGATTGAAAATTTCGTAATTCATTAGCAACAGATCGGTTGCAGATCTTACCTCAATATGCGGATTCAATTCAATCTGATCTGTTGACATTAAATATATAAAAATATAAGCGGTCTAAATATAAATTAAGATGTCTAAATTTAAAATAAGAAAAAAAAGGAGTCAAAATGTAATTTTTTTACAACATGTTTGATATTTTTCTTTTAATATTAGATTAAACGGATTAATCCGATCCAATCACGATCGGATCAGATTTTAACAGTATACGGATTGGTGACGACTGCCAAATCCATCAATCTGTAGGTAACGGGTTGGTAACGGAATTGGCCTAATCCGCACGAATCCGATCCATTTACACCCGTACATAAGATAGCCCAATTTATTGAAGATCCCCTTCCTCAACCAATTGCCAAAGAAACGGTCCCTGGTTTTCTTTTTGAGAGAGCATGTTCCTCTCTTATGCATTATCTCCCCATGGCTGGTCTCTCTCCTCCAAGAAACTAATTGCTTTAGGTGAGGTTGAAGATATACAGTTCAATTTTTTCCTTCTTCTGCATGGAAACGCGTACATGAAAAACACTTCCCATGCCCATCAATAAAATTAGGGTAAACAGAGAAGATAAGAGGATTTTCTGTTCTACAGAGGAATCATTAGTATTACAAAATAGCCCTCATAGGGTGGATGTGTATGATGAGATCAGTAGTCGAGTGAATCTTCTCAGTTGAGAAAATTAATTATTTTTTTCTTTTCCCCATGAAAGTATCTCACCACATAATCAAGGCTTCACAGAAAATCAGAACATACTTTCTCTCTAACTACATAGAATCCTGTTGTACGTTCACATAGATTTCATCAAAACAAGTGAAGAGAAAAAAAGAACACACCAGTTGAATTGATTCCTTCCAACTCATCACTTTCAGAGAATAGAAGAAACATGAAGAGATGGGAAACTTACTTGGCAAATGTCACAGCGAGGGAGCTTATTAGAGAGGGACTGGAGAAGAAGCCTCTGATGTTTGCTTGCAAGCTTGTTGGCTTGATGAACTTCAATATCACAATTCACGCAGAGAGCGGCTTCATCTGCGCAACAAATCACACTGGCCGGAGCTTTCTCGCACACGTCGCATTGGATCTTCATCTTCCTTTGCTTCTTCCTACCTTTCCTCTTACACTCTCAACCGTTTCAGTGATTCTTAGAAGACACCCATGTGGAGAAAATGGCAAAAATCACTGAGTTTCAGCTCAAAATCACAGAATCCAAAAAACTCATGCACTTTAAAAGACACCCATCTCATAAAAAGTAGAAATTATGTGTGTGTGAGAGAGAGAGAAGGTGTCTTTGTTTCTGTAGTTATACAGAATAGCCCTTGTGAAAAAGAAGAACTATTAAGAGTAGGACAATGCAATTCCTGAGAAAAAAAAAATACCAAAGGAGAGTGGCTGTTGTGTAGAGGAGTAGAAGATAATAGATATTGTAGAGTACGAGTGAAAAGAGAGATCAAAAAGAGGAAGCATTACTGGATTTGTGAGATAGAAGAGATTTTTAAAGAAGGAAATGGAGGAGGAAATCTAGAAAGATAGAGATGATTGGTGCAGAGACTCGAGGGAGCCAATTGAGAGGATGGATTATAGGGTCTGGATGGAGTCTCTAATGTCTCCTGCATGTTGCTTGGTTGGTCAGCTTCAAAGATTGCGGGGATGCTTGAAGATGTGGCTGTGATTAGCACACAGGACTTAGTGGCTGTGAATGATCTGTGCTTCTCCTGCCATTTATTGTGATGATGGTGACTGTGGCAGGACTTGGGACAGCACACGCTGCATGTATTTAATGAGTAGGACAATCTATCAAAATCATAGACCCCACCTGGATGGATGCTAGATAGCCATTGTTCTGGATGCACGAAGAAGGTTCGTCACTGTTGCTTTCTGTACTTCACTGGCAACAGAGAAAAGCCAGCCTGTCATAAATGGTGGCAACCATGTGGCAGTATATATAACCCCTACTCCTACATGTTTGAACTGCTGGAAAGAGGGACCAGTCTACCATGTAGCTTTGAATTTGATGTATCAGGTTTCATTTGGGATCCTCTGATGATAAATTTGTGGGGCTCTTTTAGCAAACAGCGGTGCTATGTTTCGGTCCCCCCCTGTCGGCCCAACCGGACTTTCTGTTTAGCAAAAGTTTATAAAAGGATGCAAGGCTCCTCAGTGGTCCTACTTGTGAAATTTTAGGTGATGTTTCTTTGTCAAGGTTATGACAATAGTTTGGGATGTTGATGTTATTTTTATATGATGTGATTTTTTTTTTTTGACATTTAAAATGATATGTTTTTTAATAGAATTTTAAATTTTAATAATTTAAAAGGTCTCAAATGACCTTTTAAAATATATTTATTAGAATTTCAAATCCTATGTAAAAAAGAGGGATTTGGAATTCCATCTAGGGAATAACTTTTTAAATAGTTCACTATGAATGGCCACTTCGAAAGTTTTCACTGTAATAGCTAAATCAACGGTCAAATTGATCACTATTAAATAAATAAACTATTATAAAAGTTCAAGTGTCAAGACCCTAGGACTATATTCTATTCAAGTGAAACTTTAAAGATTTATGGAATGGATTAGTCAAGGCCTAGTCGGTAGCAAACATTTGGGAATATCTTGTGATTTGGATTTGGAGAACTTCAATTGTTGTCTAGTAGTAAAATCTAAAATGCACAAGGGGTTCGTGGCATTCTAAGACCTAGAATTTGGAAAATATCTAAGTGCCGAAAGTGACTTTTCACATGCCACCTAAGCAAATTCTCACCCTTCAAACTGAATCAAATAGGGAATTTGGTATTCCCATTGGCAGCCCCTGCTTGTTTGTCACGAATTCCTTATAAAGGGTATTTCCCATTAGAAATGCTCTCAAGAGAACAGGCCCTTCATATGGTTCAGTTTTAGGTCATTATGTGCTCACTGGCAGTTAAATTGGTCAGGCATAGGTTGACCTGGCTTAATCCATCCAACCCTTTTTTTTAGAACTAAAACCATCTTGACAATATATTCTTTTAAAAATCAACTTTTCCTAATAACTCATCTAGACTGAGGGGGGAGAAGTGGACAATGAAATGATTTTGATCACCAATAATATCCAAGTGCATGCTGTTTTTTTTTTTTTTTAGGGATTTGAGATGAATTCTATGAGTTTGGAATTTATAATAGAATGTCGGTTGTTGTTACTAGCATTTGGAATTTCCTATTTGATTAGTGGGAATAAAAAACTCAAACCCTCTAAATTGTCTCTTTAGAAAATTTTGGAATTATCTTTTGGAAAATCCTTTACATCATTTTTTTACATATTGCCTCTCAAATGTAAACACCCCACCCCAAAAAAAAAAAAAACCCCTTATCTTTTGGAAAATCCTTTAAGTTTTTTTTACATGTCCCCCCCCCCCCCCCCCCCGCGAAAAAAACAAAAGAATCTTTCTTCATAGTGATCCACTTAATGAAGATTTCCTGGTCTACCCATATGCTCGGTGGTCTTAAAAAATGCTAACTTGCTTGTGCCACCGATACTCTTGCAAGAGTGTCAATCGGGTCTCCTATGAGGGTACTCAGCCCCATGCAACCTTGGAAAAGGTTGCAAAAATGAGGCCTATTTGTTTTTCTTAAATAGCCCCAGGGCCAGGCTTGAACAAAATTTTTGCAAGCCAACAATTTAAGGACCGAGCTTGGATGATACAAGCCCAACTCGCTCTCTGTGTGTAAATTTTTCTAAATACCAAGTGAACTATTCTGATTTTCAATTATTTTTACGACTCATTAATAATTTAGAGAGAACATCCTACGAGCAACGAATTATGTAGTCCAACTCCGTAGTGCCCGCTCGGGCCCACTTTTGATCGGTCTTGTCTCTTTCACGCTGTCATTCCTCCATTACGTTGTACCAAGCCCAACTTTACTCTCATCAAATATTTATCCACCCATTGAATTGAATCTCATAGAAATTGGTTAAAAGATCAATAAATTTTTAAGGCTGTTAAATCAACGGCGAGGATAATCTCAGGGCTGATTTTTTCAAAAACCTTATCTATGTAGAGAACCTTCCATCTATCCCATCCCCATTGCTAATTAAGACATATAAGTGGCCCCACGAATTGGACTGCATATGAGTAGTTTGCAAAATGTCGGTAGGAGAACTTTCCCATACCAAAGATATCTTGGTGAATGATGGGCTGTTCCATATCTGAAAAGTATAATACAACTCGGGGGTTGCTATCTTGACTCTTTTTCGAGAGTCCAAGAATCTGCATATCTTGAGATGAATTCTTTGAAACTATGCTCTTTTATAGAATATGCTTTTCCAACCATTCATGAATTTCATTGCCCATGTAACTAAAACTACACTACCACACTGGGACCACAGGAGAATTTTATCCGGCTTTCTCTCCTGAGCCTATATGGATTATTCTGGTCCAAAGGGTTGGGAACCGTGTTATAATTTTTTTTTACAGATTTTGATGCGTTTATCTTTCTAAACAATATAATATTTTAGTGAGATCTTCCACAATTGGTAGATTTCTCTTCTTGGTGGGATTCCTAGGGTGAGGAATGTGATTTCTTGGGTTCCTCCTCTTCCGAGTATGCATGGAGTCTAATGAAGCTGAGGTATTGATCTTAAATTTCCTCTACTAACCATTCCTACCAAAACCTTGAGGCATTAGTAGAGGTAACATAAATACTTTTCAATATTCTCCCTTGGCGAGAGCCCAGTCCTCAACACTCTTCCACAGCTGGAACCGGTTGGCATGCTTTTGGCAACACTTTTTTTTTTTTTTTTTGCATCGAGTTGTTCCTCCTGGCTAACCATTCATACCAAAACATCAAGCCATTAGTATAGGCAACATAAATACGTTTGAATACTTCCCCTTGGGCGGAGCCCACTCCTCAACAGTTGGCTATTGAAGCACTCGGGATTTTCCATCATTGTTTTCCAAACCAGTTTGTGATAGGGAGCGATTCATTGGGTGTCTTCCTTGGAGGTTCCAATTTTACTTCAATGAGATTAAGGTGTTGCCTTCTTCAATTTCTATGTAATCTCGTCATATGGGGCGATCAGCCAATGTTGCAGATTTTGGGCTAAGCAAAGGGTGGATAGATCTCATCCGTATTGTATATATTCTACCGAGTTTCTTCTATGTGTTTGTTTGTTGTTTTTCATTTTTGTTGGTGTGGATATAATTCTTTTATACTCTTCTGGCCACCTTTGAGTGAGGCCTTTGTTTCCTTGTTTTCTCTTTTAATCAAGTTGTTACTGATTAAAAAAAATGTAATATTTTTGTAGCTTGAAAACTGAGTATGTGTGGCAGCCTAGACATGGGCTTCATACACTGTCTGCATATGTTGGTGCTATCCTAACCCTTGGATATACTACTACTACCACTGCCGCCCATTCAAAATTCTATGTATCTGATAATATTCACATAGCAACAAGAATAAGAGCTTAATAGTAAAGGCAAGTACCAAACAGAATTCAAGAGTGAATATTTATTTTTATATAAACAACTCTTTTGTGTACATGAACATATATGACAATGGAAACAGATGACAAGGCACTTCCGTTCCACTCTAAGAGAGGAAAAGGATCTATCTGTACAAGTACTCTAAGATAGGATAAGGATCTATATGTTCAATCTAATCTATATGGAACAACTAGCTAAGAAACTATTCCTCCTTATATGGTTTTTGTTGCACGCCCCTTCAAGCTTGACGGTGGTGCATCAATGGAGAGCTTGAATTTTAATGTAGTAGAATGAACCGTAGAGTCATTTGGTGAAAATGTATGTGATTTGGTCAGTAGTTGCCACATAGCGCAATTCGAGATCCTTGTGAATAACTTTTTCCCTAACAAAGTGATAGTTCACTTCGATATGCTTGGTTTGTGCATGAAAGACTGGGTTGCCGGCAAGCTAGATGGCAACAATGTCATCACACCATATCATTGGCGGAGTACGAAGAAAAATTACTAAATCTTTAAAGAGCATTCTAATCCAAGCTGGCTTCGCTATTGTAACAGTGAGAGTCTGCACTTAAGCGAGCCATTATCGGTTGCTTCTTAGCACTCCACAAAATAAGATTGCAGCCTAGATAAACACAAAATCCGCTCGTAGACTGTCGATCATCTAGATCGCATGCCCAATCCGCATCGGAGTAAGCAATCAACTGTAGTGGTCCACTCTTATAGTGAAGCCCATGACTAGTAGTGCCTTTGAGAAAATGTAAGATTCTTTTGACTGCATTACAATGATTAACAATTAGAGAATTAGAGAATGTATTAATTGACTAACTTGGTTTATGACAAATACGATATCTGGCCTTGCAAAGGTCACATATTGTAACTCCGCAACAATACTTCGATAGGTCTTAGGATCTTTAAATGGCTCCCCTTGTTTAGTCAGTTTATAGCCAGCAGCAACAGGTGACTTCAATGGTTTCGCCCTTTCCATGTGACTTAAGAAGATCAAAAATATATTTGGTGTGATATAAATACATATCACATGAATACCAACATGTCTCAATGCCTAAAAAGTACGCCAGAGAACCTAGATCTTTCATGGCAAATAGGCACTAAAGATCTCTCATCAAATTCACAAGATACTCTTCATAACTATTCCTGTGATAATCATATCATCAACATAGATCTATATCACTAAGATTGATGTACGTGAATGGTGAACAAATAATGATGGACTGGCTGTTAACTTTAGGAAACCGAGACTAACAAGATAATCAGTAAATCGTGTGTACCAAGCTCGTGGACATTGTTTGAACCCATAAATGGACCAATGTAGCTTGCACACATGATTTGGGTGATCTAGGTCAATGAACCCTTGTGGTTGTTCCATGTATACCTCCTCTTGCAGTAGATCATGGAGGAATGCATTTTGTACATTCATCTATTTTATGGGCCAATTGTAGTGTAAAGTGATGTGCTCAAAATAATTAACCGCAATCACACAAATTTCCATTAAGTAGATAATGACAAATAAGGGTCGATTCACAGAGATTTGTAGAAATAAGATCCAAGTTTCTTCAGCCTACTCATTTTCCTTACAAAATCTATAAACTTGTATAGAAAAGAATTTTCTCACCGGTGTCATTGTTAGCTTGCATTAGACATATCATAAACCATCTCAAATGGGTATCTTTTAATTTATCGCATAATGATGTCATCCTAAATGACCCTAAATGTGTTCATTTATGATTTTATCTTTTCTAATTTTACCACACATCTATCTCATTGTCCTATTTGCTCCACTCATTTTTTTTTTTACATATATTATTATTTTTATTAGTCAACATTCTACCCCATAATTGATAGCAGGTCCAACATACCCAAAAATTGCATATTCAAGTAAAAGAAATATGTTATTACTATGCCAAGGAAGTTTATGTGAGAAAGAAACCAATTGAAGAAACAACATCCCTTTTTTTTCTAAACATGCCCCACTTAAGGCCAAGGATAGATTTTATTTTCCGATTTTTGGGTTAATGTCCGGTCCACACTTGGTGCTCGATGATAGTGTTAAAAAATTAAAATTTCTTTCTTGTGTTTATGCATTGCTTGGCCCTAGTATGGGCCTATGCCCATGTAGGTTTTCCCAGGATGTTGGCCTACCAAAACTTGGCTCGCATGTGCTGTGGGTAGAGCTTGGACTACCTAGCCCAGCCTACCACTATAAAAAAAAACCCATGACTTTTAGCGGTGAACAAAACCGCTTTTTTTTCGCTTCCCGCAAAAAGAATCATAATTGTTTGGGAATTAACCACCTAAGAGTTTTAGGGTCTTTCAGATGCAAAAAACATTAACTACTGACATTTTTAGCAACGGAAAAAAGAACCACCGCTAGTGTACCTATACTAAGACCTACTCAGACGACTTTAAAGAGTTCTTGAGTTAAAAGGAGTGAAATCATAGTTATTAGTTTTGTACCATTTCGTCCGAAATGACTGAAATTTTTCGTTTCTGTTAAGTGGTCGAAACAAAATTTCGCATAAAAACTTTTGTTTTAAATTCCAGTCAATTTCAACCAAAATCCAAACCCCATTTCGGTCAAAATGATATTGTACATAATTAATTAATATTTTAATTTTTTATACGTATTATTCTTTGTATTTCTTATATTTTGCCAAAATATAATCCCAAAAGATTTTACTAGAATGGACTAAATCCATATTTATTGTTTCACTTTCTTTTATATATTTTTACATATATGCTATTTTTATATTTTTTCGAAATGTAATTTCGAAATTTTTTACCAAAATTCCTAATCAGCCAAAACTTTTTATTTTGAAAGCTCGACCGAAATGGGGTGCTAAACGATATTCACAACTATCAGTGGAACTCTATAGCAAAACCCACCGTTTAAAAATCCAAATAGTTGAAAAGAAATGGCGGTATCCATTTATAAGATGTCCCCAAACTTTATTCTTAAAAGGAGTTTTAGCCCCATAGTATAATTATATATAAGATTAATATCATGACTAAGTTAACATATCTTATACATGTGCTAATCACATTATTATTTTTCTTGGTCTTGGTCAGCAGGTACAACTTTTAGGTCTTATTTGGTTATCTCTAATTTTATTTCAAGAGAACCATCCAAAATAGAGCCATAAAAATAGAGGGTAATATATATATATATATAAAAAAGGAATTTACCGGAAAAGTCCCCGTAGGACCCCATACATCTTACCAAGTCCCGATATCATATTGGGCATGGGAGGGGTCCTCATGTGGCCATTTTAATATATATATATATATATATATATATATATATAAATATGGGGGTATTCAAGTGAGGGATTCCCTCACCATGTATGGTGAGAGATTCCTTTTTTGGGGAGGTTTCAAGTACAAAAGAGTGTACTCCCTTCAAGTACAAAAGTCATTTTGTACTTGAAACCTCCCCAAAAAGGGGAGTCCCTCACTACACATGGTGAGGGAATCCCTCACTTGAATATTGCCTTTATATATATATATATATATATATATAAATGTTCAAGTGCATCCATCCCTCACCATAGGGTGAGGAATGCTTCCATAAATAGAACTTTTCATGTACAAAAGGGGGATTTCAAGTACATAAGGTGAAGTACAAAAGAGAGATTCATGTGCAAAAAAGGGAAGCATCCCTCACCCTATGGTGAGGGATGGATGCACTTGAACATTTTTCATATATATATATATATGAGGGCTCTCCTCAACTGCAGTTGAGGAGAGCCTCAGCTGGAAGCATGCATTGGAAGCATGTGGAATTAAAATGGAATGGGTCAAACTGGTTTGACGCCCGCCCGAAAATTCATTTCCCCCCTTCCAGACCGTCTTTCATCTCCAGATCTAGAAACCCATTCCTTCCCATCACCTCTCCTCCCTGCTCAGCGTGCGATCTCCCTCCCATCGCTTCTCTCTCCCATCTCTAAAAACTGCGATCTCTCTCTCCCTCTCGCCTGCGATCAGACATTGCTTCTCATCCCTCCCATCAACGGCGTCGCCTCTCCAGCTCCGCTCTGCGCGCTACGATCTCTCCAGCTGTTCATCTCCAGACCTAATCGCTAGAAACCCATCTCGCTGCGATGTCTCTCTCCCATCTCTCCTGCTATCTTTCTCTCCCATCTACGATCTCTCTCTCCCATCAACTAACCTGAAATATTTTTTTTATAAGTAATAGTTTTATATGAAACATGGGAGATAATAAGAAAACTCACATTAAATCGTTTACCTGTTCAACAACACCAGACAATTTCGATTGTCATGTGATACACCGCGCTTGTTGCAACCCTGCAAAGACGCCCTTTTATTGCATTTTCCTTCGATGATTTAAGTCTCTTCGCGCGTCCTTTCGTTACAACATGCACCAGCTCATGGTATTCAACCACATTACTATCCACAAGTCCATTCCCTTTATCAATGCTTGTATTTGATGGGTTGTTTAATGTCAACTGACTTAATTTCATTTCCAATTCCTTATGACCACTGATTAAAAAATCAAAACCTTCTCTAGATTGACTAGCTATGTCAATAAGCCCTGCAAACATACATGACAAGTGACTATGTTGAGCCAAGCATTGGTTAACACCGACAAATCCACCCGATTCAACGTCTACAAATGCATCTTTTGTAACACCCTTCGTCCATTGCTTCAAAATGTAACGCTCGGGTAAAAATAGTATAAAACATCTTTTCAAGACACACAAAATGTGGCAACAAGGGATGCCTTCAAATTCAAACTTCTTGCAAGAACAATATGCGTGCTTCTCGTCTTTTTTCCATAAAACCTCTCTATCAATTTGCTTCTCATCGGAATAATTTTTCACGACCAACTTACAGGTGGCATCATCCTCATATACAATAACTTATGCAATTGACATGGTGGTGAATAACTCATCTTGAAACTTATAAAATAAGTTTCTTGTATATACTTCGGTCATTTGCTTTTCCATTGGTGAACATGTCTTCATTTTAGGCCTCCCATTGCTATTCTCAAAATCCTTTCTTTTCAAGATACTTTAGACGTTCAACCCCGGCGGCAAAACGCAATATGAAAATCAAGGAGGGAATTCTTGTACTCTACATACTGCTTCACAAATGCATTCATGCTTTTACTTCTTTGAGTGGTCGACATGCCACCAAAATTTTTTTCCTTTAAATATGTTGGAACCTACATATGACGAATCTTAAATATATCCGCCAACCAATCATTCTCCATAAGCTTATTGTCTGTTATGATCTGATTCTAAAAACTCACGAATTGATCAATAGTATGAGAGTTATGAACACATTTTTTTATCTGCTCTATTAAACCCTCATTGTGAATATGAACCCCTCCTAAATTCATAGGAACTTATCCAAAATGTGCCATAGGCAATACCGATGAACAGTATTTGGCATGACATTCTTTATAGCTTTTGTCATTGCGAGATCTTGATCTGTTATAATACCCTTTAGTGGACCAAATGACATGGCTTCAAGCCATGTGTTAAACAACCACTCAAAAGACTCTATTTTTTCATTTGGTAGAAACCCACATCCGAATAAAGTAGTTTTGATCATGGTGATTGCAACCTACAAAAGCGGCAAAAATAAGTTCGTAATAGTTTGTCTTGTAGGTTGTATCAAATGTCACCACATCGCCAAATGCTTTGTAAGCCGAACGAAATGCTCCATTTGCCCAAAACACATGTGTTATCTTCTTTTCTGCATCTCGCTTAATGGTATATGTGAAACCATTTCCCATTTCTTTGTGGTTTTCAAAAAGTTGAAATAACAACTGTCCATCTAGCCCCCTTTCTTTTCCTTTTCATCCCTACGGTGATTTCCATTTGACGTCTTTGAACAAGTTCCTTATCAATCTAGTGTTTCTCATCTGTTTTACCCTCCTTTGAACAGACAAATCGCTTCCATACAACTTCCCCATCTTTGCCTCTATTACTAGATTCTTTTCTTATACTAAATCCAGCGAGTTTTCCATATGCAATGTAAAAGTTATATGCCTCATCTAAATCATCAAAATGCGTGCCCAATCTTGGTGTCATGGCTTCATCCATAACCGGGTAATGGACAACTGGTGATGAGGAGGAGGTCATATCCATATGCAATCTGGATCACAAATAATTAAAACATATTCATGAATAACAAACCCAAAGAATAAGTTATAAAACCATGACTACTCCATGACATGCAAAGGAGAAACTAGGATTTAGCCACAAATGAGAAAACAAGAGTTCTCTATATGATTTCAAACGTGTTGATTATTTTACTAAAATCTATCCTACAATTTGTACCGTTTGAGATAAATTAAAAATTTTTGAAGCTTACAATACAACTCACCATCCATCCATGTGATTAATTTTCGGTTCAATGGCTTTTTCATTTAAACAACCAAATTTCAAGGTGTTGTTGTTGACACCAAAAATGTCATTTTGCCTCTTTAACATCAAGAAGCCACGTGAAACCTCAACCTACTACAAACGGGCAATGCTACTTCAAGCATCAAATTTTGTCAGAATCACTTGAAAACTGCAAGATCCTTCGAGACAGCCAAAAGAGGAGTTCACATGAAGTTTCGGGCCATTTCGACATCTTTGACGCAACTTCACTCCTCCGGCAGCCGAACAGGCGCTCCTAGCGGCGGCGGCGTCAAAAATATCAAAACTTCGATTAGAGCCTACGCATGGTCACAAAATACCTCCAAAAGGTTCAACGTCAAATTTCAGGTCATTTCGGTGACGTTTGACCGGACTTTGACGCTCCAAAAAAACATCAAGCCTCTCGGCGGCGAGAACCACCGGGACCATTACTTATCAAACGGAGCATATGGGCGGCTTCAACATGCTTCAAAAGGGATGCACGTCAAATTTCAGATCATTCCGACAACGTTTGACCCAACTTTGACGCTCCGAAAGAAAATCAAGGCTACCGACGGCGGAGCACCCCGGGACTATGACATCCAAATCGGAGCTAATGGATCATCTCAAAATGACTCCAATAGGCTCCTAGTCAAATTTCAGGTCAATCGGACATCGGTTGACCGCACATCAAAACGCGACATCTTCCTCGTGGCGAAATCAAGCCTAGCAGCGACGGGACCCCAAACAGCTTCAAAACTCAAGCAATAGCCCATGGTTGGTCCTATCTACTACTCGGGAGGCTTCACCTCAAATCTCAGGCCATTCCGACATCGTTTGACCTAGTTTCAACTCTTGACGAAAAATCGACAACAAAGTCTTCTGCTTTTCCAAAAAATAGGAAACTTTGTGCCCCGGTTTTACACGACTTCTTTTCGGGTTTTCTTCAGGAGAATCAAGCCAAAAAAATGAGGAAAATGTCAAGAAAAATGTAGGAGAGAATAAAAAACAAAAAGATCGAAAAAGGGCCAACGAAACAGCGACCAAAGTGGAAAATTCCCCCATGGTTGCCGGCGACCCTGGGTGCATGGTCGCCGGCTACCCTGGAAATCCGGGTCGCCGGATTTCCACCAAAAGGCCATTGTTCGGCTTCTTTTCGCATTTCGAGACATCCGGCCCCTGTGATTTTCCAAAATTCTGGCTTTTAAGGCTTGCAACCCGTTGATCTTCGTCAACATCACGGATCCGCCGTCAAGAGCATGAAATCGTCATTGATCGCTCCAAGATCGCCAACCGGCCGACTAAAAAAATACACTTTCTATCCGACCGATCGAAAAATCAGCAAGACAGATGGTACCGGCCCACTGTTAGCAATCTATGTTTGAAGTTGCATGATCATCTGACATCGATCAACGTGAAGATCCATCGTCGATCATCGTAAAAAGAATTCTAAAAGACGCGGCACAGCCCGCGACTCTTCAAATTCTCGGCGACCACTTAATGTTGTTAATTGACCCAACTAAATGCGGTCATTAACCCATTATTTTGGACGGCCCAATCAGATTCAAGAGAATGGGAGTTACAAGTCAAAGCCATCATGACATTACAGCCATGAAACTCCTATGATCATGGAGATTAAAGGCGATTAAATGCCCATCATTCTCCATTGGCCAATCAGATTCAAGGAAAAAGGAGTTATAAAATTAAGAAATAAAACTTGTAACTCCTCCCATCATGTAGCTTTAAAGCCATCAATGCTCATAAACCCTCCTAAATGGCTACCAAAGGCCTATAAATAAAAGAGCATTCCAAGAAGAACAGATCAGAAAAATCGTCAAGAAAAATCAGCCAGAAAGGTCGTCCAGAATTCCCAGATGCTCTGCTACTCTGAAGAAACTCTGCTGCAATAAACTCCACAAGGTGATTGAAGTCCCTTGGGGGGGCACCCCCCAAGGCAAAGCCTTCTCTTCTCCTATCCAACATGGCCTAAACGCGGCTCTTCAGCCCATTTACTCGCTTTTTCATTGGATATAGGACCTCACCTTGGTCTTTATCCTCTAAAAAACTGAGGTCCAAGCCAAGCCAAAGAATCAAAGCATCAAGCGTTCTCATATGAAGGACGATGACGAAGTTCATACATGACTTGCATCCGTCGATCTGAACGAGTCCCCGCAATCTCCTGAGAAGTCAAATTCCCTTTCTTACTTTTCTGTTGTATTTTTATTTTCTTTAAGAGACAAAAAAAACCACATTTCTTGTCTTTCATTTTGATGAGATTTGTAAATCGCCTTTCACGGCAAACAAAATCGCCTCTCACGGCATTCAAGAAAACCTTGACTCTTTTCTTAAACATATGTTCAATGGAAAGTTAGAAAAATTATTGATTTTCTTTCTACTTGTGAAGGTGGATCTCCGGATCACCATTTCTAAATTTCAAGTAGAATAGAAAATCTGGCATACCCGTACAAAAATACTGATACGCGCCTTTCTCCCCCTTTTTTCCCTCCATTCGGCCCCGATAGCCCCAGGGAAGGGTGGGGGAGGAAAGGAAGGAAATCGGGTCCATCAGTTGTGAGTTGCAATGGACGTGCAAAAATATACTAGTTGACTTTGATTGAAATGAATCGTAGTTAGCATGGTGAGCAGAATTTGGAGACTGATATGGAGACATGGCAAGATACAACATGTGTAATGTGCTGAGCAACATTTCAATATATCTGTTTAAAAAAATATATTTGAATAATTCTATTGTGATAATACATAAAAAAAATTGGATTCTCCATTCCAACCTATTAATTTTAGGCCTTAGTATAGAGGAAGAGGTAAGGAGTGTGGCTTGTTGGTAGATGGGTTGCAAGTATCTCCTTGTGAAAAGCAAACCCCCCATATTATCATCACATTCTAACATTACAAACATGATCATCAAGATTGCCACATTCTAACATTACAAACATAGATGGGCTGGTAAATGGAATTTGGGTTTCCTTTAATTTTGTATATTGGCCCTAGGGTATCGACACGTCTGTTCGATTTTTTTTATGCGTTGTCCTAGTGTTACACGAAAGACTTGCATTGCTTAGAACATAGGGTAACTTTTTTTTTTACCTTGCGCATCGACGAGAGAGGGAGAGATGAGGACCATCGCAACAGAGAGGGGGGAGAGGAGCAGCGGGATGAGGGAGCAATCGAAGCAGAGCATGGGAGAGACAGAGAGTGGAGAAATCGCAGCACAGAGAGGAAGAGATCGCAGCACAGGCGACACAGCGGTAGCAGGGCAGCAATCGCCAGAGAAACAGGGAAACAGGGATTGCAACGCAGTAGTGGGAGAGAGCGATCGCGAAGCAGAGAAGCAGATATCACAACAGTAGAGAAACAAACGACGTAGCGGAACAGAAAAACAGTGATGGAGATGAACAGCTGGAGAGATCGCAACGCGCAGAGCAGAGCTGGAGAGGTGACACCGTTGATGGGAGGGATGAGAAGCGATGTCTAATCGCAGGCGAGAGGGAGAGAGAGAGATCGCAGTTTTCAGAGATGGGAGAGAGAAGTGATGGGAGGGAGATCGCACGCTGAGCAGGGAGGATAAGCGATGGGAGGGAATGGATATCTAGGTCTGGAGATGAAAGACGGTCTGGAAGGGGGGAAATGAATTTTCGGGCGGGCGTCAAACCAATTTGACCCATTCCATTTTAATTCCACACACTTCCAATGCACGCTTCCAGCTGAGGCTCTCCTCAACTCCAGTTGAGGAGAGCCCTCCTCATATATATATATATATATTGTCATTTGGCGATATGATCGATATATATTGTCATTTGGCGATATGATCGATATATATATTGTCATTTGGCGATATGATCGATATCGACCATTCTTATGGTTGATATCGACCATTTTGTCAGTTAGATTTTCTTCAACATGTAACTGTCTTATTTACTGAACACAATATAATGATCGATATCAACCATATCGCGAAATAACAAGAAAAAAGACGAATCTGTCCACCTGCAAATTCTCCGCCCTCTCCTACTCTCACTCTCCTTGAGTCTGCAGATCCTTAGCCCCCATCCCCTCCCTCCCCCACTACCTGCAAGCCCAACCAACCCTCTTCCTCATCTCCGCCTACAACCTCCCCTCCTCTTTTCGCCCTCCTACATTTCCTCCATGGCGATCTTCCCTCCTCCTCCGATGAAGATGAACCCATGCTAGCCGGCCTTCATTCCTTCGTATCCTCCCTCTCTTTGCCTCCTATGGCCCCATTCATCGCTATGGAGCTATACCGATAACTAAGAGAGAAAAACCCAATTTATATTTGAGTTCTGCAAATCGAGAGCAACCACCGCATAAAAAGTCAATATCAACCATAAGATATGGAGACCTGGTAAGACGTATGGGTCCTGCAGCAGTTTTTTCCCTAAATTCCTCGGAATAAAAACGTGTTTCCTCTTTTAAATTTTTTTTTTTAAATTTCTACGTCTACTATTTTGAAACCCTAGGCCTCTTATTTCAGAGGGCCCATAATTTTAAAGTTTTTATATGATTTTTCGAACCTCTATCCACTTTAAACATTTTTTTATATAGGAAACAGAGTTGCAAACAAGAACTCTTAGGGTTGATTCTAGCCATTAGATTCATTTGATCAGCAGATAGTTCTGATGGCCCATTACTGAGAGGCCCACCATCTCAACGGTTCGGATCATCTTGCTGTCCCACATCTCAAAAATTGAGGTCTCGGAGAAAATTGCAACACTCCGAGTCAACGATTCTTGTTCTTGATTTTTCGTCTCAGAAGACCGATTCGATCGACTGCTAGACCTCAGAGAAACAGATGAGGATGC
This sequence comes from Cinnamomum chago, assembly GCA_038049695.1. NCBI lineage: Eukaryota > Viridiplantae > Streptophyta > Magnoliopsida > Laurales > Lauraceae > Cinnamomum > Cinnamomum chago. The sequence goes on along the minus strand of CP142462.1, from coordinate 17,153,006 downwards.
AACAAAAGCTCTTGTTTTTCCTCGTGATCTGTTCGGTTTGGGAATTGGGAAAGCAAGAAGAGCAGCTCAGCTACAAAGAATGCGAAGATCTAGGGTTTACAGGCCTCGCTCTCTGCTCCGATTGCAACACATTTGCCGAATTTGTCAAGAACGATGGTAATCGATCCATTACACATACACCCTCTCTGTTAGATTCCCTTTGATTTTCTTCTCTGATTTGGATCTGCCCCTTTTTTTCACACGAGCGATTTCTAGGGTTTATGTTACTGGAAGATGAAATGTTCTTATACTTTTCGAATTTTGGGCGGATGTGCTGTTTTGTTGGCGCGGAGTGTAAATCAATTTGGGTTTTTAGGGTTTTGTGGTATGAATTCTTTTATGGGTGTAATGTATTTCTGATATAGGATGTGATTCTTGCAATTGGCATTAAAGTATTGGTCTTTTGTGGTGAAATTAGCTGTTCTGCTAATGTAAGGCTCAGAATCTGTAGGATTTTTTGGTTGTGTGGTATATTATAGGCTTAGTCGTGGATTTGGTTATTTTGCTAATAAAGACTTTGAATCTGTGGGAACTTTCTTGCTGTGCAATTGATAGAGAGTTCATGCTTATTCATCAAAGAAGATGGGGAAAAGAAATTTAAACTACGAGGTGCGCACATCTCACAGCGATGAGGTTGTGTATTCGAGTTATGTTACTAATTAAAAAGGGGGAATTGTAAATTGCATTTCATCCCAATTTACTTGGATTAAATGTGAAATGCCACTACTATATTCTGGTTTCTTGTGTTAAGGAGTTAGCTGTAGTTCACAAGGAACCAATAGACTGTAATAGAGAATGTAAAAGGGAAGGTCACTTTCAATTTTCTTATATAGGGTGTTTGGAATTTGGATGCTCATATCTGAGGCAACATCTTCCTCGAGTGGGAAGTAAAGCTTCTTGGATCACTGATTAGATAAAAAATAAAGCTGATCTTCTTCAATCCTTTTAACCTATGATACCCAGCCCAGGTACTTGCCTCTATCTCTTGTATGCTTATATCTATGGGATCAGGATAAGATAATAGTTCCAATATTGGATATCATTGCTGTCGAATACTGTTTTAGCATCCTACTTACTAGGTCTGTTATTTGATAAAGTTCTATTAACTTTTTTTATATCAGTAATGGTAAACTTCTGTTAACTTATCTTATGTCATTTAAATTTTTGGAAGGGTTCTACCCAAATATATATATATATATATATATATCGTTTGGAAGGGATGTGTTACATGTGTAAGTTATACCTTCATTATATTTAGAAATGTTCTAAATAAGGAAAGTGATACTCTTTATGTACAATCAAGTTACTTGCATGGTGTGCTTCTATGATAAAATTGTAATATAAGATATAACATGTTGAGTTATGGATAGGATACCGAGACAGTCATGTTTGCCTTGGATCTAAAAAATGAAAAATCATATCCTTATGCCCCATATCTTTGTCCCTATTCTTTTCTATATCTGGTCATGGGATGGACATTGCAGAAAGTACAGCAGTTCTAAGGGAAAAAAATATTTCCATTTTTTTTTTTTTTTTTGAAATGGTAACATGTATTGATAGAAAAAAGGAAATTACAAAAGAGCTTTACAGTATAAAAGAATTATACTGAGAAGCGGCCGGGTAAAACCCCAAAAAACAGCCACCTCCCAAAAGGAGGGGAAACAGAAACAAGGAGAGGGACAGAGAATCAAGTCAAGATGAAATGATTTCCCTCCAATTGAACACTAGAGCATTAGTAGAATAGCCTCAAAAATCTGGAAGATAAGAGACCCACGAGGCAACGTAGAGTTTCATTCTAAGGATTAAGTCTTCTTTGGAGGAAGTAATCCCTTCGAAACATCTTCAGTTTCTCTCTTTCCAAATCGTCCAGATACAAGCCAAAAAGGATACCCGCCACATGATCTTCGATTTGGAGGTTTTGATTGGGGTAGTCCATTGATGAAACAGGTCTTGTAAGGACTGCGGCATGACCCAGCTACAATTGAACTCATACAGGATTGCAGACCAAAGGGCTTTAGATTGCTTGCAATGGAGCAGAAGATGATCAACTGATTCCTCATCAGCTAAGCAGAGGGGACAGGCATTGACAAGGGTGATGTGCCTTCTACGAAGATTATCCATCGTTAGAATTTTATTACGGAGGGCAAGCCAAGTAAAAGCAATAACTCTGGGAGGGGCCTTGATCTTCCATAAAGCTGACCAACTTCGACAAGCTGCTGAAATGGATGATAGAGCGGAGGAGAAGGAAGATACTGAAAATGAGCCATCACGGGAAGGGATCCATATTCTGCTGTCTTGCCCTTCTCTAGAGATATCTATGCCATTGAGCACCTCAAGGAGATTGAAGAGATTAGATTCTTCTACCTCTGAAAGATTCCTTCTGAAAATAGGCCACCACAAATTATTGTTGGTGCTTGTGTCAAGATAGTCTCTAATCTTAGCATTTCTGTTTCTGGCACATCTGTAGAGATCAGGGAACTGAAGCGCTAAAGTGGAATTCCCAGCCCAAGTATCGTGCCAGAAGAAAATTTTCTCCCCATTGCCAACGCGGAAGCGGATAGAACGGGTAAAAGGAGCATTTGAACTGTGAATCCCTTTCCAGAATTTAGAGCATCTTCGCGGAGGAGGAGAGATATCCCACCCTAAACGTCTCACTTTGTATTTTGCTACAAGGATTTTTTTCCAAAGATCTTCTGAATCGTCCCCAAGTCTCCAAAGCCATTTACCCAGCAAAGTCTGATTCATGATCCTTAAAGGTCTTATTCCAAGACCACCAGAGTCTTTAGGGGAGCAGACTGTTTTCCAGTTAACCAAGTGGAATTTTTTAGAATCCTCATTGCCTTGCCAGAGGAAGTCTCTTTGAAGCTTCTCAATGCGATCAATGATGGCGGCGGGGCATTTGAGGATGGACATGTAGTAGATGGGAAGGTTAGCAAGGGCCGATTGGATCAACGTAATTCTTCCTCCTAGGGATAAATATTTTGCTTTCCAAGAAGATAGCTTTTTCTCGATCCTTTCAAGAACAAAAATATTTCCATTTTTTTTAATGAAGAGCAATCGAATTTAGAAATTTAGGAGAAAAATGGAGATCAATTGCTCTTTTTTGAACAAGTTAATGCACTTTATTTGTTAATGTTACAATACATCAACATGATCTACAAGAAAATCAAAGCAGCAAATCGGACCTGCATGTCAAAAACTTGAGAATCTTGGTAAAATTTGTCTTTGGCTAACCAGTCAGCCTCGACTTTACCCAATTGAAGGATTAGGGATAATTCCCAGAAAAGTTAAGATGTCATATCTCTTCAATCCAATCTGACATCCTCCAAGTCCAAGAGAAAGAAAATTTCAAGGCACCCCATTTTTGTATTATATTTAATTGCAGTAGCTTTTCTTATGTACCTGCATCCCATAATAGATGAAAAAACTATTTCATTAGAAGGAATTCTTCTCCATAAGTGTGTGTGCACTCGCGCATGGTCTTTCTTTTTCTTTTTTTTATATTGTATATGCAAAATATGTTTAGATCAAGTTATTTTATTCTTTAAGCAGTGAATGGTGGCAGTGCTAATTTTTTGCTGAATCCATGCTTACAGAGTTGGTATCAGATTGCCGAAAGTGTTGCACTGAAGATTCAGATGATTCCATGAGTAAGGTATGGGTGATCACTCATTAATCCTTGAAGTAAACACACTTAGCTTTGACAAGTTTTACACAGCCTGCTCCAAAAATGCTTGAGGAGTTTATTTTTATTCGTTTATAGTTGAATTCCATAGCATTTTACTTGCATACTAGGCTAGAGAACATTCTTTATACTTTATGCAGATTTCCTATTCTTCCAATCTAGATCACTAACTTATGTATCACCGAGGTTAAGACATGAACTGACAATTCTAACCATGTCACTCTGCAGCCATCCATCTATTCTTTTCTTTCCATACTAGATCAATATCATATAAATTTATCACTATATCCCTGTTATTCCATAAATTTGTCCCAACATCCATCTTGATGGGGGAGCTTGGGGGTGGGGGTTGGGGGAGGGCATGTCACCCTTCTCTTAAAGCCCAACCCACTGACATTGCAATCTAGCATTTCTTGATCAATTGAACATTGGTAAGGGGAGGAGCAGAGGAAGGGATACTGATTGCTTTACTAGTTCTTTCAGGGGGTTGGCTGTCAACAATAGAGAACTGTGTTTTCTCTAAATTGAAGCCTCTATTAGTTCAAGGCTTTTGAGATTCTGAATGACAACTCATTCTCTGTTGTATCTATAATGTGTATTTACTGCAAGATTATCAGTAGCTTTATCCTTTTTGTAGAATATAATTTTATCCTTCAACTAGAATACTGCATTATTTTATTCAATTAAATATATTATTTATATATGTATATGATATGAGAGTTGCTCATTGTAGTTAAACCATTTTATGAAAAATTAAGAGATCATTTCAAAGGGAGGCAATTTGGTCTTTTTAAGTTTTTGGGGCATTCTAAATTTCACTTTCTTAGAAAGGGTGAAGTAAATCATATCTTTTATAGATGTATCATCCATCCAGCTGGAAGAACAGGATGCCACCTTCTAAAAGGCTGACATTATATGCCACCACAGGTTACTTATTCTGGTGCAATTCTAGAAGTATGCATGAGGAAACTTGTATTCTATCCTGAAGTAGTTGCATTCATTGAGGAAGAGAAGGATCAGTTCCCTTCTGTCAAAATTCAATATATGTTTGCTTCCCCGCCAAGACTTATCATGCTGGATGATGATGGTCAACACAAGGAAAGCATACGGTATGTTTATCTTTATGCATATATTTTCGCAATTCATGTCTATATTATTGGCTTGCAGATCTTTAAATGGAAGTTCTATGGGCCACCAGGGTTTTAAAAATCTTATAGGACTTTGCCTAGGCTATCAAGGAATATTCATATCAGATCTTGATGGAATTTGATTGGTGTTATGTTATGTTATTTATATTTTGAATGGTAAAAATCTCAACCATATTGGTATTACATTCGTTGTTTTCTTGTTTTGTTGTGATTTTTAATGGTATCACATGTCAGATATTGTACCCCTATCCATATCATTTCCTAGCCTGTATACCTATCCATATCATTTCCTAGCCTATCTGCATGTGCATCAGTGATAAATCCACCCCCCTACCTGTGCTTCATTAGTCTATCTCTAGCTGATGAGCACTGTAAATAGTATATTGGACCAGTTATTCAAAATTCATAAATACAACCTTACAAGTCTTGTATCCAAAAAACAAATCCCAGCAGAGGGAAAGGGAGGACAAAGGTTGTGTGTTACTCTTCTGAAGAAGAAATAGGAAGAGAAGCACTCTGGAGAATACAGGATGGAAATGTTAAATATGATGCTTGTTGAACATCATCTGTCTGGTCTTGAGGATATAGGTGCCTGCCTGCATTGAATGTTTGGTTTCAAGAGTCTAACCTAGGTAGATTGATTGGGACAAGATCCCTAGCATACTTGGAAGGTGCTTATTGATACAAACCATGAGGTTGCAGGTTCTGGTTATGTAACTAATTAAAAAAGACAGATTGTAAGCTATCCATATGCTTCACGTTTGGTACACATGTTACAATGGGCGGAGGCTAGAAGCAGAGTGGAAGCAACAGTTTTTATCATTTATCCTTGTATCCATGCATCACATATGGGCAGAGGCAACAGATTGGAAGCTATCCATATGCTTCACGTTTGGTACATATGTTACAATGGGCGGAGTCTAGAAGCAGAGTGGAAGCTATCCATATGCTTCACATTTGGTACATATGTTACAATGGGTGGAGGCTAGAAGCGGAGTGGAAGCAACAGTTTTTATCATTTATCCTTGTATCCATGCATCACATATGATGCTTTTTATCTGGCTGATTTTTGGGGGCATAACTAATTCACGCTTTCTCATCCCCTACACCCTTGAATGATTTGTAGGAGAATTTTCCACATTTTATTGTTCATCATCACTGCAGCATTATCTCATGATTTTTTGGGGTTAGCCTTTTTATTTCTTCCTTCGTCATCCCTTGGATGATTTGTAGGAGAAGTTTTTTCCACATTTTAATGTTACTTTGTTAGTTCATTATCACTGAAGCATTATCCCATGTTTTTTTGGGGTTGGCTTTGTGATTTCTACCTTCATCACCCCACAACCTAACATCTCACTGTCAACTCGTTCCATTGAAGTCCTTATTGGCTTCCCTTCTCTATGCACCTTGCAACATTTCCATTCCTTTTACAATATAATATCAAAAGCACATCCGCCAAATCATCAAAGATGATAGTCCTTTATATTCTGTTGCATTGGAGTCGCTCTACCTTTTTATGCTACACATCCATATTTGATTCTGCCAAAATTTACATTAAAGAAAATACATTTACTTGATATCAGAAAAGAAAATTTACATTAAAGAAACATTTTTGGGCATTACGTATGCAGTTAAAATCTGCTATATGAGACATTATTATTACAGTTTTTTTTTATTTTGCTTGTTACGATATGAGACATTATTATTACAGAAGCATGTATAGCTATAGCTGCAGGAACCTTCTATTTACAGTGTTTTTCCATGTCTGGTCCTGTTCCATTCTTAAAATGAACTAATGGAGGATTTTGTTTTACCCCCTTATGTTCTGATGACCATGCTTAAAATAACACATTTTTTTTTTTGCCAGAATTGATAACTGGAAACGTGAACACATACGTCAATTCTTGAAGGAGAAGGTGAAGTCTGGCGCATTAGCAAGCTAATGTTTTGCAGGAGCTGTTTCTTTCTTTTGCCTAATTGTTGTTGGGTTCCTCGTCATATTTTGCACACTTCCATTAGTTGGATGATACACTAACTAAATGATGAAATGAAGTTAAGGTATAGCATTGTGGCTTTTCCTGGTAGTTGATTTATTTCTGACAGTTGAATAACTCTATTTTCATGAGATGTGTTATAGTTTGTGGTGCCCCTTTAACCTCACAATGATGTGATTTCTGCTGGATCACTGTTTATCCTTTTATGTTCCTTATTTCATGAGTACTGGTTTATCTTTTTAGGGTTTCCCTATTTTAGAAGTACCATACAGCAAATCTCCATCGACATTAGCTGTTATGATTCGCTGATGCTTATTGCACTTTCATGAAATGAACATGAACTGTGAAAGTATTGAGTCAGGGGATGCAGAATGATTAAAGGAGATTGTTACGATTATTGCACGTTCATGAAATGAACATGAACTTGTCACAAAACCCTCTATATTCAGATTGTTCCTATGTGACCCTACTGTAGATGGGCACAAGGATAATTGTATCATCCAATTGCTTTCCTTTCAGGCATATGGTTAAATAATCAGATGGTTAATGCTATAAATGGAAGCCCTTTGATTGGACAATTATTCCTAGGCAGCAATCCGATCACTGTGGGTCAGCGTAATGGATGGATACCAAGGCTGGTGGACCATGCCTTTAAATATGTTGTGATTCCCATCCTGGCCGTAGGATTGCATTGTCCCCTGGCCTTGCTATTTACCAGTGGCATGAATTTTTCAATGAGGCCCAGCCTCAGATTTCAGATTTTTGAACTTTTTTAAACGCCCTCTTGAATGTATGCGTATTAGATGCGTAGGGTGGGATTGGAAGGTTTTAGAATGGCAACTTGATCCAATGATCTGATCATCTGTTTAGCGGCTAGTATTTGTGTCCATATGCAGTCATAAAATCTACAGACCCATAAATAGATAAAAAAAAACTCTTCTGATGATACTAATCATCTAAGAATGGGTGGCAAAGCTCTATGATTATATATGTGGATATATACCCATTGAATTTGGGGGGCCTTTGAATATGTAGTCAGGGTGATCAAATCAAGCTGTTTTTTATCCAAACTAAGACCTTGCAATCCAATCTAACCCTGAATTACATGCATCCAAATATGCCCCAGAAAAAAGGATACTCCATTTTTAAAATCGAGGCCAGTTCTAGCCTAATAACATGGATAATCAATCAAATACTCAAATTGAAACATTTGTCTCATTGGAGTTTCAAACCTGACTGACAAACACCAAACACAATGGTAGCTGCTGAACTTTCTCCCACTTTGTTAGGCATGGTAATCCCAAAATGCAGATATATGCTCTGCGTTATAACACATGAACCCTTTGCAAAAGAAATAGATCCAATTGTTGAAACAAAAAAGTGAATTTGCTTAAAGAGGCATGCAGGCTGTTTCTGCAGCATCCACTGGGTCTGGGCATTCTCCGGATTTTGATCAAAATATGTAATCACTAATGCTTTCATGAAGGGAGGCAGATGATTGTGGGTCCTTTCACAATGCAGTTAGCTGCAGCTGGAGAGAGCTTCAGAACCCCTCCTGAGTACAAATGGGAAGAAGGCAGGTGAGATGGATTCCACATCTTCTCATATTTTACTTTGATGGGGTGTTTTTCATGACGGGTGCCCATAGATCTGCTCCGTTGGTGCGGGCAATTGATAGAGTCCATGTGACCGGCACAAGGCAAAGCCCTCGGCTTTGTAGGCTGTAATACTCTGATTCCTGAAACTAAATAATTAAATGAGGTGAGCGCAGTTGGAAGGAGCTCATTGTTGCAACCGCCAAGGGAAAAAAAAGGAAAAAGAAGATAAGATGTTAAGTTATTTTTAATTCGTGATTAACACATCAAGTTCGACTCTACATTGACGGGATAAGACCGACGGAGATGATAATAGAAATTAGGACCAGTGACATGCATGACAGATCCTAAATCGGAGTATCCCATGGCCACAAATGGACTTTCTTAGTGATAGAAAACAGTCAACTTGCAGGGATTATAAACTCATACTAGAGGAGAACTTTCTAAGAGACATGCAGGCAGATCCTGGAGGGATTAATGCAAGGTGTTGGCTTTTTAGTGTTTGACTTTTAGAGTGGAACTCTTTTAACCAACCCCGAGTCGATGGATTAGGTTCTGATGATGATGACGACGACTTAAACAAATCCTAAATACGGAACATCGAACTATGAAGGGGTCTAGATTTGGCTGCCAAGCTTTTTTTCATGGTTAAAGCTTGTCCCACTAGATGACAGGTTTAAGGATTGAGTTCATGAGAACCATAGATGCAACAGAAAAGAGATCTGTCTTCGTCTTAGGCCTGTGAAGATGAATCATTTGTTTCTTCCTTGCTTCAGCCCTCAAGTGATTTTGTAATGATGTAATGACTCAAAAGGATATGTTGTAGGCAAATTAAAAAAGTAACTGTAAGAGACACTCCTATCTTACTATGGGACACTGTTTTTGTCAATGTGGAGATAAAGAGCAAGTTGTTCTCACCAGTGGGTTCGCAGTCGGCGTGCTCTGGAGGTATGGGGCACTTAACACCTGAAACAATAGTATGAAGATGGTATCAACTGAAACTAAGTTAATTATCAGGTTCCATAATAGCAATCTGGCAATTTTCACAAGTCACTTCTGAGAGAATGGGTTGAAATCCAAGATCATGAAAGGGCAAGAGCATGGAAAGACTGCGCTGTGTTACCTGAACTTGTTCTTGAAGAAACTTAATGTACCCCATTGCCTCTGAAAGGACTGAAGCTGTATCTGTCTGCAATCAACAGACTTTTAAACATGGAAGTTATAGTTACAATTTTTATAAGTATAAATTAGTTATTGCAGTACCTTTCCAAATGGTGATACTAGTTGTTGCAGAGCTGTTATTTTTTCTCCCACCTTCTCTTTCCTCTCCTGCTGTGATGGTAGAAACTTTCAATTTGTGATAACTAAGAATTGTAATAAAAATTTAGGCACTGATGAATTGGAGGATGTAGCTAATGCAAGTGGAAAACAGAACAGACCCTCATTGACATGGACCCTTGTGTTTTGTGTCTCTTCACTGTGCTGCAAAAGCGGTCGCCGTGATCTATATATTCCTGTCTTCTTTTCAGTTCTGTCATCGTCCCTACCATCCCCTCCTGGTAAAATTAAGCCCAGCAGCAAAAAGTAAGAAAACAAATTCAAGTGACCATAGCATAATATGAGAATCAAAGAGATTAGCTTAGTAAAGACAGCCATTTGGGAGTCATTGAGCATCCCAATTCCCTATCTGAGGATAAGGCTCATCAAATGAACTGTCTGGGTAAACAGAAAAGAGCATCAGGGATATCTAATTGAGAAGCGATTTCTTCGATCTCAACCATCTTAAGGAGATAAGAAGAAAGTAAACAGCATTTACAAGCAGATGGAAATGGAACCCAAAATGGAATCTTTGAGGAAGAACATACATATTCATTCATTTATTTATTTTTCTTTTTAGCTACTTTGTAATGTATGGACATGCTGGGAAGACTACCATGAGACCTAATCATCACAGGGATCATTCCCTTGGTAGCTATTAAAGGTGAGAGGCCTCTTTATCCCTGGGTTGTGACTTGTGATGGAAATGGAACCCAAAATGGAATCTTTGAGGAAGAACATACATATTCATTCATTTATTTATTTTTCTTTTTAGCTACTTTGTAATGTATGGACATGGTGGGAAGACTACCATGAGACCTAATCATCACAGGGATCATTCCCTTGGTAGCTATTAAAGGTGAGAGGCCTCTTTATCCCTGGGTTGTGACTTGTGATGAACTTCTCTTTTGAGAGGAAGATATAGAATTTTGACTGAATGTGATTTGATCACTCTGAACTTGGGTGGGTTCAACTCAGTCAAGCAGCATCAGAGACAATCAAGTTAGAATCAGTTCCATCTAATAGTCATAAAACTGTTTAACATAAGAATAAAAACTGATGGTTACTAATCCCAATGATTGGCACACATCCAAATGAACTGAACCATTGGATCGAGGGTTGAATATTTTTTTTGAATATGAAGCCATTAAACTTGTGGGCCATGGATGAAGGGGTTAGGGGCATGGGTTTGAGATCAAACTTGATACTTGGGGTGGCTTCACATAGATCTTTCCTCCCCCTGGTCTCATCCCCAAATGGGCCCCACAAAAAAGTTTAAATATAATATGTGAGAACTAGTTCTCACCTAAATATTACCGATTAAAAAACACATACACAAACTACATCCATGTCCTATCTCATTTTTCTCTCAGAAAATTGATGGGCCTGTATTCTTGTGGAGTGGGGAACACCTAAGGCCGGATGTCACTAGACAGCTATGCCCTTGGGAGAGCAGGTGAATCTAGGGATGCAACTCTAGCAGTTTGGGTTGGGCCAAGTAGTCTCAACTCTCAACCCCAACTTTGACCAGAATTATATGTAGGTAAACCCAAATACAAACCTGACCAAATGGAACCTGAAAATACTCAATCTGAACCCAGACCAAACTGTAAATGCCCTACCAATGTGCAATTTGAGTTGAGTCAGGTTGACTAGGGTGCAGTTTAGTACCCTTTTTTTTTATAATGGTTTTATTTATTTATTTTTATTATTTAATGATTTTGGAAGTTGCCTCACTTGCAGGTTTTTTGTTTCCGAATTTGTCAGGGTGTGAGCCCTGGTACCCCTCATGAGGGAGGGTTTGATTTGCAGTTACACCAGATTGTGGGTTGGCTTTCTTGGGAATGTTTTTTTTTTTTTTTAAGGATAATATAATTCTTATATAGTGCATATATTATGTATGGATCCTTTTTCTATGCATTCATCTCGCATGGTTCTTACCATGTGAGTTAGCATGTGGAGCCTACCTATGCCCTAATCCGAACATGCATTCCCCCGGAATTGCAAATGGACTAAACCATTGGATCAAGGGTCTATTATTATTATTATTATTATAAAGCCGTCAAATTTGTGAGTCTTCCATGATTATCAGCCTCCCATGATCCTTTTTTTTTTAAAGGGCTACTTCATTTATATGAAAAGCTTACATAGCTAGCTCCAACTTTCAACAATGATCAAACCAACGCTTATCTAAAGCAAAACTAAAACCAACATTAGCCACAATGCAGAAGCCAATACTAGCAAAATCCTTACCAGTTTTCAAAATGTCCAAAATCAAACCCTCTATGTCCACCCACTCCTTGACAACGGGACTAGTTAAAATTGAAAAACCAGTAGGTCCACTGGAGTTTAGATTGTTACATTTCTGTCAAAGATTCCTTGGGTAGCATTTACAAATCTGAGTCTTCATAATCAGGTTAAGCACCTGAGGTTGTTAGTTTCAAATGTTACAATTTCCCCCTCTTTTGCTTAATTAGCGTGTCGCTTATTTAGATTTGGCAAGCTTTTTCTTCCATTGCCAAGGTCGAACCCCGGTCTCATGCACAGGGAATTCCAAGAGAAATTCTCCTTTCTTAAAAAAAAAATGTGGAGTCCACATGTGTTACTACTCAAATCATAAAATGTTTTTGCAGAGAATCTCTTTCCTTCTCTAATTTTAGCCAATGCCAGACAAGCAAACAATAACAAAAGAGGACAATTAGAGAACTTTTCTTCAAGTTTGAAGATTTCTCAGAATAAAATTCTCAAAAAAAAAAAAAATAGTTTGAAGATTTCTCAAAATAAAATCCGAAAAATCAACCATTTATATGGCTGATAGAGTGTTATTAATTAGTGTTTTTTTTTTTGTCTTCTATTTTCCTTCACCTAAAAAGATTTGCATTGAGATCTTATTTATAGAAACCTTTATGTAATTTCAAGCAAAATTGTTACAGTGGGACCCATATAATTACATTAACTATGCTGATATAGTTTTGATGAATTGTAACATACTAAAATCTAGTTGTTGTTATTTTAATATGCTGATATTGGAGAGCACACTGCAATAAAAATAAAGAAAATAAGAATCCATGAAGAATTAGAATTTATAAACTCACCATGGAATCTCCTCCTGCATCTCAAGAGCCCAGAAAGCAGAAACAAATTCACCTTTTCTCCAGCAGCTGGAATTCTCAAGTTCTACAACTTCAATGACTCAGGAAGTAAGAAATCTTCATCTATCTATAAGCCTGGAACATTGATTTAGCGCGGTCGATGGTCCAACGGTCGGAATTAATCCAAGATTTCATGAAATCCAACACAAAGGTCTATGATACTAAATACCAGAGAAAGCACTTAAATTGGATGAACAGATGGGATTAAAGATATAATGTCCAGAAAAAAATTCAACTGCCTTGAATTGGATGATTTGAGAAAATTAGAAGAAATCGGCGAACCGGAGATTTCGAGGAATTACTACAATTTTGGTTCTAGAGTTCACTGAGTTAGGAGGATTATCTACTTGGAGATTTGAATGAGTAGCAGAGGTGGAAATGAAGTGTCTGTGGAAGAGAGAGTGAAAGAGAGAGGGAGGAATGAGAGTGAGGGGTTGTGTTGTTCTTTTTGACAGTAGCATATATAAGCCTTTCATGACAGCTCATATCCAATTGTTTGATTTGGAAGGTGGTTAGCTTAACTTGAGATGTTTTGTACTTTTCTAACCATGGTTAATAGACACTATGAGCTATATCATCAACTAGGGTGCTTGTGTAGATTTTTCACTTTTTTAAGATAAGTACTCACACACCCTCACAAGCACGCAAGTTTCTCATCATGAGCGCTTCGGTCCGAGATTGACCCTTTGTTGTTTATGTGGAAAAGGAGGTACCTCACCGAATATGAACTACTAATGGATTGACATATTTTTCCACTTTTTCTTTCCTCTTTTTCTCATCAAGTTTTGTTTGTTTGCATGAGAGGTGAGATGAAATAAAATTAAACAATCAAAGAATGAGAAAAAAAAATGAATTTGTTGAACATAAGAGGCACAAAATGACAAGAAGCTATGTTTAAAAGGGCACTAAATGATAATAATAATAAAAAAAAAAGATACTCTAAAAAGGCAGTAAATGACAAAAGGGAGAGGAGTTATGTTTTTTCTTTTTTAGTGCTTTTACTCTGACTTCCTCTTCTCTCTTTTTTTTTTATTTGACCATTTAATATTATTTCACTTTACTCCACTATTTGACAAGTACCAAGGCCTAATGGTTAGCTAGAATTGTTTGATGGAGGTAAGTTCCAGCCCATCAACCATTTATAATGGGGCCTTTCTTGAATGATCAGATCACTTAAAAAGGTGCAATTAACCTGTACAGGCCACAAAAGTAGCAGTTATAATCCTTACCTGGTTGGATTGACTGTCAGTGGGCATGTATTTCTATCATGAATCCCATTGAAGTTATATCGACCATTGGATGGGTCACTACATGAGAATCATGTCTAATACAACAATGAATCTCACCCAAACACATGTTAATCCAACGGTGTATCCTTCCTATTGGAGTCGGATTTGAGTGTCTACGAATGCATTAAAGGTCGATCTGTTTGCGTGGAATTGAATTCCTAACAGGTGAATGATATAAGGTGGAGATGTAGATGAGATCCTGTTTTTTTTTGGCATTCTTGTTTCATCTCTCCTTGTTTATTTTCCATAAAACGAGAGATTAATCTATGGCTATTTGTGAGCCTTCTATCATAGCTAATTAGATAGAAACAGACTTCTTAGGCCAACACAGTGGTTGAATGGTGTTGGCACCTTGGGGCCTATTTAGTGTCATTCTGAGAATATTTTGATAATGAATGAAGAAAGTTTTGTTCGATAGGCATTTTGTGCAAAAGAAAATCTAGAGAAATCAAAAGATGGGGGAAATAGAGAGGGAGAGTTTTCATAGATATGCAGAAAGTGAGAGAAAATGCCTGTCAAACAAGTTCTTTTTTTTTTTTTTTTTCATTCATTCATAAAATGAAATTTTCCTAGAATGATGCCAAACAGGCCCCGGCCGGCCAGTTTGGTAACTCTATTAATATAGTCAAGTCAAGTAAAGTTGATTTTGAAGAAAGAATAAAATATAAGTGGGTTATGATGGTATTTTATTTTTAGTTGTTTGTTATGAATTTTTTTTGATTTTTTGTATGGAAAAGTGGAGTTTTTTTGTAATTTAGTGGATAAAGGTAGTTGTTTTTTGACTTTTTGTAGGAAAAAGATGGGAAGAGTTTTGAATAAAGTGTATTTGATGTGACATCTTGTCTGAAAAATGAAGACTTCACTTGACTTTGATTGTATTAGTAAAGTGTCAATCAGGCCCTAGTTTCACAATAGCGCCCAAGGATCGATCATAGGGCCTTCAAGTTCATCATTCCTTACAAATAACCCAATGCAGAAAAAGAAAAGGGAAAAGTTACACTTCTTACAATTCCTAGGATGTCAACTCTATGAAAACAAACCGGTTGTGACAAATCCTTGGGGAGCAAAGTGGCCCCATAGAAGGAGAGTGGGTGCACAATGAACATTGTGGAAGGAAAGTGAGCTTAATTTCAGCCCCATCATCATTTCATGCCCTAATGTGTGGAAGTAGATAATGTAATTAATGGTAAAAGGAGAAAGATAATGTTAAAGAAAACCACCACCAAAGGCCAAGTCCATGAAACTTGGGGAGATAAAAAAAAAACTACTTATCATCAAAAGTTAAAATAATTGGAGCTTCAGTGATACACAATGATACAACCTCTCCACTTCAACATCCAGATGATTTTGAAAATGTCAAAAACCCTAGACCATTAAAAATGGAAATTGATATATATATTTTTTATTTATTGTTGGTAAGTCTATTTATTAGATCTATTTCACTTAAAACCGATTCAAGTAGATATTTCGATCGGAGGCAAACATTTGGGTCAAGTTCTCTTCACATTAGTTGGTGGTCTTGATTATCTCTTTGATCAATGACTGTCATTCATATGAAATAAAGTAGATAGCTTGTATCAATCCAATAATCAATGAATAAATGTCACTCTGATCCAATTAGGTGACATCAAATGCCAGCATCAACAAGAGAAATTAAGACTAATCCAAAAGAAAAGGATTAAACAAAATGGTCCCCACAATGGAGATTTTAGGTAGTTGACTATATATGATCCAACAGCTAGAATGGTCCAATTGGCGCGATCGCATGTGGGCCCGCCCACGTGATGAACAACTGGATCAAGTTGTATGACTGATTTTCACGCGTGTTGACCACACACTGTACAGTGGTGATTGCATCCATGGAAGTTATGAATCACATCATAGAAACCTTTTGTTTATCTCAATCAAATCAATGTTGTAATTGTGGACTTTGATCCAGCTTAACCCCAAAAACAAGTTTAAAAAACATTAAAAGAAATAGGTGAGAAATGACAGGTTGTGTTTAGAACCTAACCATGCCTTTAATTTGAATATTAGTGAACATGATATGATTAAGACATTTGCCTACTGTTAGAGAGATATTTGATTTTGGAGCTCAAGGTAGTGACTTTTACATTTGGTTCTGCTGGCATTTCATGATAAGTATTTGTTACATGCATGATACATGCATTAGGTGCATTTTTCATATACACCCATATTAGATAAGCAAGAACTTTTATCATGACTTACTCTTTCCATGCATCAAATGAATGGTCCTACATGTATGTACCCACCACATATCACTCTCATGCTCTTGACGCAATTGCTAAGCATCTATAAAAATGATGAGATGATAAAGCTCATTAGAAAGAGATTGTGTAGAGTAATATGGAAGGAAAATTAGAATACTAATAATGAAATATGGACATTGGCTAAGAATGTTTTTTAAAAATATATTGGGAAGCCAAGTGTTACTTTTGTTCAAAGAGTACTTTTTTTTTAACGCAACCAAGGAGGTTGGGACCCAAAAAGGAGCCTGTGCACACGGAAAGACAGCCCGCACAAGCAGGAAGAAGGCCCACAAAAGTGGGAAGGAGCCTGCATAAGTGGGAAGAAGTCATACCAAGGGTTTAAACCCTAAATAGCCAGGTAAGAACCGCCACTTACCAGTGAATTAAGTGGCCATTCTTTATTCAGGGAATACCTAATATTTGATCTAACTTTTTATCTTCAATAGCTCATGTGACGCTCATCATCTTTATTTCTTGCACTTGAGACTGACACATGCCAAAATATATATATATAGTAGAAGAATAACTCAGACTTTAAATGGAATGATAAAATGAGCAAATGCAAGGGACCAGTACAGTATCACTTAATACTTGCTCAAAAAGTGGCCATTGATTGAGCAATTATAAAAGAGGAGGCTATATGTATATATGTAAAGCAATCAATCAAAGACCACTGCAATACACAAAACTATTATACCCTTTCTTTAAATCATATTTGGTGGGATATTCCATTAATAATATTTAACTACCATTTAATGGGTCACGATTAATGGAATCTTATTAATGAGATTTTCAAATAAATTCTAAAAACACACAAATAAATTTCAAAATAACACAAATAAATTTAAAAAAAAAGCAAGAAATTTCAAAAGAACGCAGATAAATCTAAAAGACAAATAAATTTCAAAAGATCCAAAATAAATTTAAAAAAACTATCAATAAATTTCAAAAGACGGAAATAAAATTAAAAAACGCAAATAAATTTAAAAAAAACGCAAATACATTTTCCAAAACTAAGATAACTCAATTTTCTAAATTAGCAAACAATGTGACAAAAATCTCAAGTCTTTTTTGCCAAAAAATCAGTTAAATTTATTTCAAAAAATACAAATAAATTTCAAAAGACACAAATAAAATTCAAAAACACAAATAGATCTAAGAAAATACAAATAAATTTGCCAAAAACACAGAAAGATTCATTCAAAAACTCAGTTAAATTTTGTTAAAATGGAGATAAATTTGTCAGAAATTAACATATATTTTTCAAAAACTCAAATAAATTTGCAAAAAACTCTGATAGATTTGTTCCAAAACTAAGATAATTAAATAGCCAAAAACACGAATAGATTTGTCCAGAACTTAGATAAATTTGTCCATAACTCAGATAAATTTGTTCCAAAAGTCAGATAAATAGCCAAAAACTCAAATAGATTTGTCCAGAACTCAGATAAATTTGTCCAAAACTCAAATAAATTTGTTTCAGAAGTTAGTTAAATAGCCAAAAACTCAGATAGATTTGTCCAAAACTCAAATAAATTTGACAAAAAATACAGAACTCAAATAAATTTGACTTTTATTGGAATGGGGATGGACTTCTGGAACGGGCCAGGTCAAACCTAACCTAGAACCAACCCGCCCAAACCGACCCGAACACAACCCGAAACCAAACCCAAATCGGTCTTCTTCTCCAAACAGAACCGGTTCTTCTTCCTTATGTTTCTGTAACCAGAAACGATGAAAACGTTGCTCCTTCCTTTTTCGACCATGGTGCAACAGCTGCGGCAGTGGACGGCGGAGTCTCTAGCGATGATCGTCACAGCGGTCCGCTCCTTCTCCGACGAAGGGAAGTGCAGCAAACCCAAGAATCTTCTATGTTCTTCTTCCGGTTTTGGTGACGATGGCAGCGATAATGGCAGCCCTATGTGCTTCAAATCCGGTCTGCAATCCAGAATCAAGAACCCCTCTCCAGCGATGGTGATGGACACCAGATCTACTCCGGTCGTCTGCAGCCTTCAAAACCGATCCCAGACTTGTCTGCCGAGCGTTTGCAACTTCGGATTTCTACACAAATCCAATCAGTGTGGCCCTCTCAAGATCGAAACCGATCTCTCTCCTATTCCTGCAACGAAGATCCACATGCAGAAGTCCGGATCAAAAACCTTGATCCAATCGATCGATCGCAAACGCGGCACAATCCAATCCTGGAAACCTTGGCTCTCTCCATGTCCGAAGGATTGAAAAGAAAAAGAGGGAGAATGGAAGATTTAAATTTTCAAATTTTAAAATTTTATGCCTAATCAGTTAAAATGGCAAATTAGTCATTAAAATGTATGAGGTGGCGTGCCTAGGGACCTCTCACCGAAATATGTCCAAGCTGCATGGACTACAGGCTTTAGAGGAAAAGTTAATGGACTGGAGGCCTTATAAGTCCTATATGAGGGACCTTTCGCCAATCATCTCTAGTTATAGACCATGAATATTTGCTTTTTAAAAGCATGTGCTCATGATACAAGAGATAATTCATGGGCTTATGATCAAAGTGTGCAAAAAACTTAAAAAAGGAAGAAGCAAATGAAAACTTGATGGCAGCAAAAAGTGAGACACATGATTAATCTCTATATTCTTGATAGAACACCCTAAGTAAGTTGACCGAAATAATGGGAAAAGGCTAAGACCATGATGGTGCGCACGCATGTATGCAAAGATTTGATCTAATGGGGTGCTTTGAATCCCACATGACCTGAGGGCATGACAATTATGGTGGAGGTAGGGATGGAAGAAATAGCTCAATAAGACCTACCAGTGTGCAAGGGCTTTGATGTTAATTTTGACTATATCTTCTGATTGTGACCAGAAGTTATACCCCATGTTCTACAACTAATGCAGTGTCTCCTCCCACTCCCAACGTGTAATTGTAGCCACTCAATTTTTCTTCCCACTATATATTCAACAACTTCATTTCCATCCCAAATCTTATTCTACTATTTTCTTTCTACCCTACTTCACTGAGCCCATTTCTACTATACAGACTCTTTGATTGAGAAACGAGGAATCTTCTTTTTTTTTAATCTATTTTGAAAATTTTATGCTCTATCAAAACCAAATCTCTGTTGGTAAGTATTTGAGGATGATTTCGCATGATCTAAACTTTTATAATGGATCATAGAACATATTTTGGAGTTATAGCTTAACACGACGTATTAGCATGGGTTATTGTGCTAGTTATATAATAAACTAATTAGATAATCCTAACCCTTTGATCTATAGACCTCAAGTTCAACAGTTTTAAAAGGCATCACTTTTCTGGATTCAATCCAATGGAAAACAGTAGTTAGATGAGTATCAACTTTTGGCTTGCGCCAATTCTTGGGAAAATAGTGTGTGAGGCTGTGACTTGATCATACGTGGACCATCACACTCTAAGCCCATCGCACCCATCACACTGTAAGCCCATCGCACCAGATCCTTTTCAGTTATATATGTATGGGGAGCGTTATATATTTTAGGAGAAAACACCTATTTTAATTGGGCCCACTGGAATGCATAATGATCATGGAAGTCCATTGGATGGAAAGATCCATATGAGGCCTATCTATATGCAAAATCTTGAGTCCATAAGATCATCCTAACCTTTTAATCCATGACCCTAAGATTTATTGGTTTAGAGACATCATTTTATCATGATTTCAACCCAACGATGAGAAAAAATCGGATGAGTGATAAACTTGGACTTGTGACTATTCATGATGAGCAATGGCGGACCCGGGATTTTCATTTGGTGGTGCGGGCAATGGCCAAGTTAAGAAATCTAATAATAAAATAGAAATCTTAAGGTCTTTTTTAAGGAGTTTTTAACCTCACGGGTGGGTGTGACCGCACCCGCGTCACAACACTTAGGTCCGCCCCGGATGGTGGGGTACGTAGTATATGTGAAAAGACTAAATTGACTCAAACATGCGCCCCATGAGAGAGAGAGAGAGAGAGAGAGAGAGAGAGAGAAGGGAAGGGTGGAAAAATTGGCGTTTTTAAAGTGGGGCAGTTTTTAGAATTTCCATATATATATATATAAATATGTTTAATTTGTCGTTAATGCGACTCTTACGCGTTTTCCTCCAACTAAAAAACTTGTATCAACAACTAAATTACATACATCAATGATGTCAAGCTCAATCAAATGTTAATAGTTCCTATCATCGTACCCTAATCGGGCACGCTTTTGCTTAATAATATTCAAACTAATTATAGTTAAGTCATGGCTTCATCGCCGCAAATCACGTGCAAGTAGGACAGATTAGAGAAAATAATATAATGCAAAAATAATGGATTAGGACATATGAGTGGGCCCCACCAGTCCATGTCATGGGTGTCACCATCAAATCAACAAGATAAGTGGTCATCTTCATACCGCCCTTCATGCAAAATAAAACGCTAATCAAACACCCAAATCTTGCAAATATTGTTGTCCTGGACCCTTCATGACAATGTCACAATCTTAAATTATAGCTAAACCTAATCTTTTGCTTATATGTGTTGGATTACCCCCAAAGTGTTATTATATCAGCAAGATATTACATTGACTGTGTTTTTATGGCTTGGATTTGTGCATCATGATTCACATCCAGTTGAGAGGTTGGAAAAGGATAGAACAACAGAGAGGAGATTTGTCGGTGCTTTTCGGTGGGACGCATTTAGTAAAATCTGAACTGTTCAAAATAATTGTCAATCCTCTGTATGGGCTTTCGCCGAATTTCACTCCAACAGGAGTCGGGCACTCCGAGAGAGAAACTTTGGAGTGAGAATTAGCTAGAGCCCCTGCAGAAGAAATTTTCATTGAGTGGGGCTATACTAAGACAATTCTTTGTCCAAAATTGAAAGAGAATACAAAGGATTGTTTGAACAATAATAGGGCATTATATGGTGACTGGGCCTCAGACAGTCCTAAACTTTTTTTCCTGAGGAGTCTTCAAAATTAGGGTGTTCTCAACAATTCCAAGAAAATATAGCATTTTCCATTGTTGGGTTTTCTGCTTCCTAATCAAAATCCAATGGAACATTCTATACAACATTTTTTATTTTTACCCCAACCAAGGGGCCGAACCCAAGAGAGAGCCTACATACACACGGGAAAGAAGCTCACTCAAGTACGAAGGAAGCCCGCACACGTGGGAAGAAAGCTAACACAAGTGAGAAAGAAGCCCGCACACGTAGAAAGAGATGACGTATCCAGGGTTCAAACTCTAGACTGGCAGGTAAGATTTGACGCTCCTTACTCCTCGAGTAAGAAGTAGTTCTTAACATTCTGTACAATTGGCACTTGGTCATAAAAAATTTTTTATTTTGCCCATGGTCATGAAGAGTTAGATAAAACTCCAACCTAAAAAAAAAAA
Source organism: Cinnamomum chago (assembly GCA_038049695.1). Taxonomy (NCBI): domain Eukaryota; kingdom Viridiplantae; phylum Streptophyta; class Magnoliopsida; order Laurales; family Lauraceae; genus Cinnamomum; species Cinnamomum chago. The sequence goes on along the minus strand of CP142462.1, from coordinate 17,131,130 downwards.
AAAAAAACTTGACATTCCTCATGCACTACATGACCATCTCATAAACAGTTCTGATCTGAAGTGAAAACCATGGAACCCACATATCCAGCACAAAAAAAAAAAAAATGAACTGTACAAGGGCTGGGAACAGGACCTTATAATTCCTTTTTGTTTAAACTTATCAATACATTGTCATTCCTTTTCTTTAATATAATTACTATGGCAGTGAGGTGACTACTTCGATTAAAATTATTGATGTCAAAGAAGATCAACTTTAAACAAGCTAGTTGGTCAAAATAATGACTCTCTGTGTGTGGATCAATCGATGTGGACAAGATGTCAATTGCCACTTGATCTTGTCTGCAAGTATTGAATGGTTACTGATTATGATTAGAAGTAGGAGACTAATCTTGCTTAAAGGCTAATCTAACATTTGGACGATATCCTTTTGTCCTTATTGAACTTGCAATTAAATTTAAGTTTAATAGACTAAAAGGCAGTATCAATATAACAATGAAGTTCTTACTCCAATCTCAGGAGGAACCTATATGATAATCAATAGTGGTGGGCCAGGTCAGCCATGGCCGAGCCTGAGATTGACTCAAATTGAGCTGTATTTGATCATGTTTTAGGTATAGATGTAAATGGGTTCCTGATTCTCCGATTACCCGGAGGTTCCGACCCGTTACAAACCGGATCTGGGTCCTTACTTAGGCCTAGTCCGGGTCCGGTTTCACCTTGGTTCAGACCTGTGGACCCGAGACACGACATAATACTTCAATTCTTAAAAATCTCTCATAAAAGCTATGTTTTTATAATATCATTCTCTACCTAGACCTGGACCCGAATTCAGACCTGTCCCATGTGGTTCTGGTTCCGGTTCCGAAGCCAAGAAACCGGTTCCAAAACGGTTATGGGTCCTAGTCCGGTTCCACCTTCTCCTTAACGGTTCCGGTTCCGGGTCCACCATGGACCCGGACCGTAACCGACCCGTTTACAACCCTAATTTAGGGTTGTTCAGGTGGACCTGAGCCTATTTTCTGGCCCAGTCATTTAACAGGCTAGCATTTGCCAATTTATGTTTGAAGACCTGGCTATAGGCCCGTCCAGTCCAACATACTTACCACTGGGAGGCACATATTTTTTGCAAATGGGTTAGGCCAGGTTCTATAGGCTGTATATGGGCCTGGGTTCAGGTCCAATAGCTCAATGAGCTTGCCTTGGACATGCCTCTTCCTGACCCAATTCCACCCATAAACCCATCATCAGCCTAAGGTATGCAAAAGAAGAAGAGAATTAAAAAAAAAAAGAACCATTGGTTTTGTTATCAGTACCTTGGATCTCATGGGCCCTGTTTTTGTTACAGGATGCCTTAGAGGTAACCCAGATTTGGAGATAGTATCCATCTGAAAATAGTAAATCTTTTCAGGTATGTATGCTATGGCTTTTGATGTGCTCCCTCTTTGCCAAATATTTGAAGCCCAATCATGTAGTGGACCAGTGGTCCTCTCAATGTGGGCCAATCAGATCAACTCTTTGGATCATAGAAACATGGACACCTCTTTAGCATAATCTAGGCTTAAAGTACTCTTTTTTTGCTGAAAGGGTAAATTTATATTAAAGAAAAGGGGGGAAAAAGGAATATGAATACAAGGGTCAAAAGAAGACCCCCAAAAGAGCAAGAAACCAGAAAAGAAAAAATGAGGTAGGCGAAGAACCAAAACACCACTTGCACAGAGCCAGAACTCCACGAGCACTTAAGCACTGGTGGCTATTCTCATGGACGCAAAAAGTGCGCTAAGGTGGATGCTTACAAAAGGGGAAGACATCTGCTTCAGGGAGAAGGAGATGGCCTCTGTTAAGTGAGCTTGGAAGGAGTGAAGAGAGGGCCTGCAATTTTCAAAAATAGCTTCATTACGAGCCTTCCATAGGTGGTAGAGAACTGTGATGAAGATAGCAGCCATATATTTGAAACCTTTAGCATCATTATCTTTGGAAAGGATCATCCAAATAGAGGAGGCAGAAAAGCTACAAGGAAGAGGAGCCCCAGCTGCACGCAGAAACCAGGACCAGGTGGCTTTGGCTTGATCACAAGAGAAGAAAATGTGACCAACTGACTCTTCAGCAACATAGCAGAAAATGCATCTAGAGGCAAGGGAGAAGCCCGGACGTTTCAGCCTAGTCTCTGAGGGGATTTTGTAGAGCATCAGACGCCATCCGAAACAATTGACTCTGTGGGGGGAGATGTTGTTCCATATCAGCTTGGGCCAGGGGAGAGATTGAGCTCTGTGTCTGATTCTCTGCCACGCAGAGCACAGGGAGAGCTTACCATCAGGGGAGTCTCTCCAGCTAAGGGAATCACTGCTGGCAAGGTTGGGGGAGAGATCCTTGAGGAGATGGAGAAGATGCTGCTGGACATTTGAAGGCAGGAGATCAGGAGCAACCCACGATCCAGAATGGTAGAGGGAAGACAACCGTTGGTCACTAGGGAATTGAAGCCCAAGGAAGCAGCTAGAGATAGGATCTCCTTCAATCCAGGAATCACGCCAAACATTTATACTCCGGCCATTTCCAAAAATCCAGGAGCTACCTTGGTGAATGATAGGAGCTAAACGGCGGATTTTCTTCCAAATGCAAGAGCCATAGATAATATTCTCTGAGCTCCAAATTGGAAGGAATTTAAAGTAGCGGTTCTTAAACCAGATGGACCAGAGCGAGCTAGAGGAGGAAGCTTGCCAGCCAAGCTTGATGAAAGAGGCTGTGTTCACTTCTGCAATTTTCCTGATACCCAGCCCACCTTCTGCCTTTGGGAGAGTAATAGTGGCCCAACTGACATAGTTGATCTTATGAATAGGGGCGCTAGGCTTAGAGTACTTAATAACACACATACTGATTGTGACGCCTTGGAGTCCCACGTCGATTATAGAGAGGAAAGTGACTGCGATTATATATAGAGCTTACACTCTTATCTTGCATGAGGCCTTTTGGTGGGTTGAGGCCTATCAAAAATAAAATCATGAGACCCGTGGGTCAAAATTAGATCGATTAGAAAACTTTACTGCGGTCCCTCAAGATCTAGAACTGGGGTGGCAGGGAGGTCTGTTATATCAATCAGTTTGGAGAGAAAGATTAGCCCATTGTTGCTGGCGTAGCACCCTCCAGAGCCCACCTCCCTAGTTGCTTTAATATATATATATATAAAGTGCTCTTGAAAATATAAGTTTATTGAGCTCACACAGATTATTTTTGTTGTTGTTGTTGGTTTTTTTTTATTCTGTAAAGAATATGTGAGAATGCTACTTTGCAATGTAAGAGGCTCTGAAAAGAAAAGAAGGCTATCTAAACACAAAGCCATTTTATTTAAAACCACCATTTTAATAAAAAGATTTCTGACCAATATAGAGATTTTTATGAAAAAAAATCAGAAATTGTGATTTGCATGAAAATTTTCCAACAGAGAAATTTCCACCAGTTGTTTGTTGTTAACAATTTACAAACCTCAGTCTTATATTTTTCTAAGCATTTTACAAACCTTTCATGGTGAGAGCTGAGAACATTAGAGGGCTATTACTTACTGGCTTAGGTTGGGCTGGGAAAGAAGTTTGACCAATCCTGACCCATTTAGTTTTCAGCCTAGTATTAATGCTGATATATACCTAGCCTACTTGCCTGAATGCTAAATACATATGGCCAGGTTGGGCCTTTAGCCCCTTACGCATATAAAAGAGTGGCCAGTTTAAGAATAATGGCACAAAATTAGGCTTAACCCCAATGGACAAGCCTAAAAAATCCAACCCAGTGCAGGCCGGGCTACAGCTTGTCCAGGAGACCTTTAGCAAAAAAACATGGAGAACACCATCAACTTTGTAGTGTTTTTTTTAACCAAGTCGGACTACTCAGGGAGACTTTAAACTTGAAAATCTAAAGATCAATCCCAAGGTATTGTGAGAGATACTAAGGGGCAAACACCGCTCAATCATGAGTGTGTTGGCACATCAACTTTGTACTTGGATGGGATGTATGAGATACTTGGACTGGAAAGTAGAATCACATTTTTTGTCTTTAGAAACGTCTTTTTCCTTGGGTCTGCTTTTAGGGGAAAGAAGCAATTATTCTTTTACATGCTTTCTGCAAAATGCAGAAAAAAAAAATCACTTCAAATTAGTGGAGACTGTTTCTTTTTTCAGCAGAGAAGGGCATCCCGTAGTATTTGACCCAGCAGGACTAATCCCCAAGCGCACGCATGACCCTGCAACATACGTGCACCAGATAAATCTAGCTAGAAAATTAGCATGTTATTTTTATTTAAAAAAGCTAAAGTTTATCAATTTATATTGACTTTCTTGTTTCAAAAGTTCTAAAATGATCTGAAATATAGCTTTCTACTGTACTCCAAATAAAATGAAGACAGTCTGAGACTACTTTCCTCTTTCTCATCCTAACAAAAGGATTATATTAAAATGAAGATACACAACTTCGGAGTGGTGACTGGTGATTAACCTTCGCAAGGGACCGCGATATTGTGGAAATGACTCTTCTAAAGTGATTTCATGGGTGTCTAACCGGAAGTCGAATCCTTGAAAATTCCAATCCCTCTTTAATGAAATTCGAGTTTTATCTTCTCTCTCTCATTAATATTGCTTTTCGTAATGAGTCTAGATCGGCCAACCATATAACAGACGCACTTGCAAAACAAGTGGTTTACAAAAGAGGACATGTTCAGTAATAACACAAATTATCAGAGAATAAACAATGTAACCAGCACCAAATGGTTACTGAGTAAATATAAATGGCAGTAATGTCAAAGGCTCGAGGGTGAAAATATTTTTGGAAAATTTACAGCTAACACCTTTGTTTTTTTTTACAATGAGACAAAATCTGATTTAATACAGGATATTAATGTACAAGGGTCATTAAACTTGAGTAAGTTTAACCAAGATTTGTAGACACTCCAGGTTTAAACCAAACTAAAATAGGTCTATGGGAATTTTCTTCCTCGTACAAAACAAAATATACTAACAAGTCAATGGAAGGACAAAAAAAAAAAAGGGGCCTTCCAATCAAGGTCATCAAGCATAATTGCCAGGCTTATGGAGGTGGTTAATAGTAAGTATAGAAAAGGTAGGTGGTAGTTATCTGCAAAACTCCCAATATACTTTTTAGTGATTTTACATAGAAGAAGGTGAAATTGAAATCCCCAGAATTCTGCATCACTTGCATTTTCAAGCAGCAGTTTATATAACAGATTTACAGAAACCACATATGAGGAACTCTTATCAAATCCAGGAGGCAAGACCTTTCATGCCATTTCAGAGAAATTACAGGAATAATACATTTCAACAGGTCCCACATTTACATCTTGGGTTGCTTCTACATGTTACATTACTTCTTGGGTAGCTTAAGTTTAAGCTGCATGTTACATTACTTCTTGGGTAGCTTCAGTTTAAGGTACATGTTACATTACTTCTTGGGTAGCTCAAGTTGAAGCTACAGCATTTCTTAGGACGAGCTGTGCAGAGATATAAATACAAGAGAAACTGCACACTCACTTTCGTGCATTTGATTTAATTACAACCCAGACCAGGCACGTTCAAAAGTTTGCCTGAAGAGTGCTTCAAAGCTTTGCAGGCTTTGTAGAAGAGCAGAATCGTAAATTTTCAATTCAGTATTTTTCATCCCTGCAGAGGAAAAAGGAAAGAACTGGATAAGAAATGAGGAAATAAAAATGCTGACATTAAAATCAAACCAAATGCCGCCACTAATTTTTTTTTAAGCATTTGAAACTACTTTGGAAATTTTCAGTAGATACATGTGTAACAGTGTAAGGGCTCATTGCCCATTGGACACTGTAAACTGCAGCAGGCCAAAAAGTGTTTTCTCAACTCAAATTAAAATCAAGGGAGTTCTATTGCAAACTTTCTGAATAAAGAAAAAAGTACTTCCCTACAACATAGAGAAAGTATACCTGTCTCCTTCGCCTACTCTGGACAATGCACAATACCCGTGCCATCACGCAGCATGGTAGAAGAAAGCCAGCAAACTGAAGAAAGGAAACCTGGCAATAAAATGTACTCAGTTCAGTTTTGTATTATTATTATTATAGACCATAACACAATATTCACACAAACAATATGCATGTGCACATATTCTACAATTAACGTAGACCAAAAATTGTGTAGCGGGACAGACTCAGGTCCAGGGGTCCTGTATTTACTATTTACAGCTGGGGGTCGGGCAGTCTGGCTAACCTTGACGGATAATGTACTCGGCCATGTCTTCGCAAGTGCAAGGGTCAGACACAAACAAAGCATCATGCACAATGATCATAGAAAGCTTATGAGTCCAACAGGCCTGTCTATTCATATGATAAGATTAGGATTTTGATATGTTATATTAATAGAGTTCCTATAGTAGTATCAAAAAGTTATGAAAACGTAGAAAGACTTAAACCATATAAAAGATTAAACCAAAAGATACAGAAAATGGGGACAAATAAAAAGGTATGACGAGGTATGTAAACAGCAAACAAATTCTGGCAAATATTTGGAAACTCAATGTATGTTCCCAATGGATCAGCGGTTAGCACTAAGCACATTTCTGGGCAACTTCTACAATTTCGAGATCATTTCAGGAATGATATCAACTACATGCATGATGCATAATTCAAGTTTGGCTTACCTTCTACCAGAGGCCAAGTTTATGCCACTGAACCAAGCCGGCAGAAAGGAGTTTAACTCCTTGCTAATATCACATGAAGTGCAAATGGATGTTTGAACAAGCACGTGTATACATATATTCAGAAGTATGTATGTTAATGTGTGCATTATTGCATGTCCGGCCATTTCAGCACATGGTGGCAAGTACAATAACTTACATTAAAGAAGGCTGATGCATCCTGTTCTCCTCCAGATTCTTGTGTGACAAGAAGAGCATGACGAATAAGCAGAAGTAGCATTAGCTGCAGAGATTAATAAATCCTTTCAAACTTCTGATAGCAATGAAAATGGAAAAGACAGATAGAAACAATCGATAAAGTGATGGAGTAGCTTACAATAAGAGCAACAGCACGACAACAGGCAATGTGACTGTTATTTGCAGCAGCATAATCCTCATACTCCGCTTGCAGCAATCGATGCTCAGCAGCTAAAGCCAGGAAAGGGTCATGGACATCAAGCCGTGTGCCCCAACTGTGTCTATGAAAAAGAAAAAGGAAAGAGAACAGTGAATCACAACACTCCACTACAAATAAAGACAAAGTAGCTTTGCAAAAAAATATTATGTGTGTGTATGTATGCATATTTGAAACTGTTATGATGTGCAGATTGGAACATAGAAAATGTAAACTGCCAGTTAAACACTGTGACATCTCCAATTAGGGGGGGTGAAAAGATAATTGCATGCAGTTGACAACAAATAATCTATTGATCTTCAAAATTCAAAAAAGAAAACTTAACCAGTTAAAAAATATTCTAAATGGAAAAGGGTGAGTTTTGCCTTTACAGAAGTGATCCACTGGCTCCTATTGGTGGCAAGTGACCACCATGAGTCAAATTAATGGGACCTGTGCACAAAATGAATAGGTGCACAACAACCAATGGGAGAACTTCATGAGCTATGAGTCCATGTGCTACTAGACTAGTTCACGTAGTTAGAATATTTGCAGTCATGCAGTACCAAAATTCATCCATCACACACAAATTATACAAAAGAAGCAATAAAACAAAATAGCACTTCCAGATTTTATTTTATTTTTTTCATTTTTTTCTAATGATGGAAAAATGCAAAAGTACTGAACTTACAACAGGCACAGGGGGGTCGTGATGAGCCCACAGAAAATAAAACGCAAGGCTGACCATTCTTACCAATGGTGGCGGTGTCGTGTTGTTTGGGAACTAAAAACTTTTATTCGAGTTCTTGGGAACTAAGATTTTAGTAATTAAGGTTCAACAAGACTAGAGGGGGCCTGAGGTGAGTCTACTTAAAACTTAACCAAGACACTGGCTGACTTTCAAACTTTAAGCCCTTTTATTGTCCTTTAATTTGGGGGAGTTTTTGAGGTTAACAGAGCACTTAGTACACTTTAAAAAGTACGCCCAGGAATGTTTTCATAGGCTTCTTTATGTCTTTTTGGTTAAGTATGATAAATAAAAAGAGAAAGGATGGTCCAATTTTCATAGTAACCTTTTGATTTATTAAAATAAGATGGAGTGCACCACAGGTAACTAATGGTTTGCAAGAGGATATAACTAAATCAATATAAACACTGTTTTGTGGTTGACCTGGGATTTGGGTGACTGGCATAAAGCATGGGTTAGCTCCCCCTGTCATGTGTTTGAATCCTGCACCAGACTTACCTGGTGCACGTGTGTGTGGGTTTCGTGCGTGCGCCTAGGAGATTAGTCTTGTCCGTTATATTCTACGGAAAACCCTCATTATAAAAATAAAAATAAAAAAAAGATTCTTATGTTTTTATTCATTTAAAACCCAGAAAAAAAGATTTATTGAGATGTTTATGACTGGCTGGTTTAAAGACAGATTTGTGCATCATTGTTATTGTTGCTATTGCACTTTCTCTTGAATGTATTTTATATACTTTAAATAGTTTAATTTGAAAATTATACTGACCACATGAATATCTTTTTCAGGTTTGCGAAAATGAACATCTAGTACCGGCGTCAAATTTGAATATACAAATTCACAATACTGGAATTAAAATCATACACATGTCCCCCATATAAACTTTCAAAGCTAAAAGTCATAGATATATAACCACACTGCCATATCAGATTCTAAGTGCTCATGTTAGATCCCTAAAACCATTATAAATGCACCAAAAGGAATGACTGGATATCAGATTCAAGTATTATGAATATGCCTGAAAGAATGCTGGCATATGTCTGCTGAGGACAAATGATGTCAGACAGTATTTAGTTGCAGAGAGCATCCATTTAAAGTCTCCAGCTTCAATATATTACAATTCTTATAGCATGTTAGAAGATATCAAGATATACTATTTCAAAGTGTCTTTGATGCATTTCTCCTTGTGTGCATGATCTCCAGTTCATCAGGCTGAGACAGAACATGTGTTACATGCCATGAATATGGAGCACAATTTGAATACACAAATGTTCTCGAGTGAGAAGTACTTGAACACGACATGGTAAGCCCACTTAGTCAATGTATGCACGAGTTCAAGCACATTTGCGTGTTATGAAATACAATATACCAGCACGTAAATGACTAGTAGCGAGCACAAACAAGCAGGTTAACTGGTAAAAAGTCAAGGTGTATTTTGATTAACCAGTATAGAAATGACAATAGCACTCAAGAGACAAACAGGTTAACAGGTACAGATCAAGATCAGGACAAGACATGCACAACAAAGTTGAAGCTTGAACCATGGATTGGAAGTACTTGAACTATCCCAATTTCCAAACATAGAATTCTAATAGATTAACTGCTGAAATGGGTGTTGATCAGACTACATCCCAAACAAAAAGGATCTACAGGTTGTCTTGGGAACAGGTTTTGCTTACTGAAGAAACTGCTTCAACTCATCAACAGATCCCAAACTAACGTAAGAAAATTAAGAGAGCCAATCAAACAACTGGACTACTTTGACAGCAAGGGGCCTTTGAGACAATGGTTGTCACTTGTCAGTGTCACATCAGTTGAACCATTCAAAGAACAAAAAAATGCATCAGCTGAAATAGAGCAGAGGAAAGGACAAGGAAATAGTTGACATTCGGCAACCAGTTTTGTGAGTATAAAAAAAAATTGCACATTTTTCATATCCTGCAAATGAATATATGGATGGAGATTTTGTTTGTTCAAAGTATTTTTAATCTGACCCATTGCAATTTGTAGAATATGCAGTGTTTTATAGGATGAAGGTATTAGAAGATACCTGATATCAATTGTCATGCCATCAGAACTACGTCTTTTAGGTGGTAGAGAATAATTTGGCGCAAAGATCTGTTAAATAATTTAGAGAAGGAAAAAGAAACATCACTTTATTTCTTTGCCATAAAAAGGAAATGCTTGAAATTTATGTGTAAAAATTAAAACTATGATGCTTGGGAAGTGGAAAGGCTACAAGCTAAACTTGGAGTTTGCTCTTGTTTTTATCAAGCCAATTCATAATTTTTAAAAAAATAAAAAATAAAAACCAAGAGAAATACCATAAAATCTTTTGTAAATGACCAAAACCAAAAAAAAAAAACATTTGTTTAGCTTCCCAACTGACCTTACACAAATGGAACTATAGTAAGTCATCCTCTAACATGGTCAAGGTATCTACAGCTCTATAACATTTTTGGAGTTTAACATTTAAAATATATAATAATAAGAATAATAATAAAAGAGAGGATATATAGTAAACGGCAACTACATTGAATAAATTACTTAAAGATGGACACTTGCATCCAGCACAGGTATTATTAAATAACATTCAGATAAGCAGCAGCAATGTATTAACTGTCAAAAATTTAAAATGAAAGAATGATCCCAAGGCGGCAAAACAAATAAAGCACCCTTGCAATATGCCCTTTAATTCCTAGTCATCAAAACAACATGTCAAAAACCTAGAATTTCACTCTAACAAAATTGCCATATTAAAAATGCTTAAGTAGTAAAGTGCTCTGTGAGGAAATGAAATGTGAAAAACTAACCAAATTTTGCAAATACACTAATTTTAATATCAATGAAACCAACAATGATGTAATCAACAGAAGAGGCATCAGGTTATAATTAATCTATTTGATGGGTAATCCCTTACTGACAACTTTGAAAAAAAAATTATGAGTGATGAACCAACATTGAACTGCTTAAGGGTTTTAATAAATAAATCAGTTTCTCAGCAGACTAACCTTAATTACCAGAGGAAAAAGAACAAACCTGATTGCAGATTTCACAGGTGATGTCCCCCTTTTTATTGCACCATCTTTGAATACACTTCCTATGAGCAAACTACAGCCGAAAAAACAAGTTGAGAAAATTCAGTCATCAGTAATCCATGATCCCTTAGCACCCAACATAAAAAACCAAAACTGAAGTATGACAAAAAAAATAGAGCAAGAAAGTCCAGACTTCAAATCACCAAGATAAAACCAGATCCAAAATTCTTAAAAACTAGTTCAATTGATAAGAGGGGTTTCGAAAAGAAAATGTATCACAACTACCAAGACCCACAACTTAAGACAAGCAATGATGGTCAATAATTGTTGCGGTTAGAAATAAAGCAAAAAACAATAGCTCAAAAAACACCAGAATCAAGCACAACTGCAAAGTCACAAAGAAAACTTTGTGATGTATAAGCAATTGACCTCTCCTACAAACAGTAATTCCATCATGTAATTTCCAAAAGCCTGTCCACAACACTTAAAACATTATCAATTCCAGTGAGCAAACAGCATGGATATAGCCATACAATTAAATTGTTATCTATGCAATTAGAATGCATAATACATGTAGAAACTAAATCTCCTCCTGTAATTGGAATAGAAAGGGACAGATCAATGTAGGTCATGAATCTAATGCCACATACACACTAATTCGCAGAAAAAATATATATATCTGTAGCATTCTTTTTCTTTATGAACATGGAAGAAATTTCAAGACCAAAAAAACAAAGCTGCAAGACAAAAGATTCCAAAAGGCTGAGTAAACACAGTAGGTGAGAGATGACCCACAAAAATAAATTCATCCACGTGACAATAGTGAAGACAATAAAAAAACAAATTCTTAGCTAACTTAGGATCCCAGACCCAAAAATTGTACAGCCACTTCGTTCTAAGACCTAAAAATCAAATCCAAACAAAACGAAAACGATATTTATTATGCATTCATCACAATGTACGTTGCATGAAGGGTTGGTGCAGAAATCAAAACCCAAACAACACAAAGCATTCCACAAAAAAGGAACCATTAGAAACATCAAGCAAAAAAACAGCAAATCCAAAACCCATCACAGAAACCCACCCCCAAAACAAAATCCACCAGGAAAATGGATCATCCAATTTCATCTCTATACCAATCATACAACTCAAAAGAATAAAAGATGAAGCATAGCACAAATAAAACAAAACCCAGAAATGAGAGTCACAAAGGAGGAGAGTCTTAAAAAGTTACCCAAAAAAAACAAAGGTTCTAAAAATGACACCTTTGCATGCAATTCAACAACCCCAGATGAAAAATCCAGACAGAAAAAACTTCTTTTTTCAAAAACTAGTCTAGAGAAGTAATTCCTACAGAACCCAATACCCCAAATGCAGCAAAAACCCAAACAAACAAAAAGCAAAAACACAAGTCTTTAAAAACCCAAAAAACAAAAACTGAATGAGAGAAGAAGAAAGGGTTTCCAAAATCCAAGTATACACAAACCCAACAACCAAAAATCAGATTTTGACGCCAAAACCAGCAATCAAAAAGCAAAAAAGATCAGACCTTTAGCGTCCCACTACACCCACATGGAGCTTCCATTTCCTTTTCTTCATCTTCTTCTTGGCAAATCCTACACTCGATCATCTCCCCCTTCTCCAACTTCTTCGAACTGGCTTCTTCATCTCCTCTGTTCAAAACACTTCCATTTGCAGAAAAATTCTTCCCTGCTTCTTCTATCCCCGCTCTGCCCGGTCCTTCTTCGCTATTGGCAGATTCAAAGCAAGCAGAAGTCATGATTCTGTCAACACACACCATAACATCGTCAACCATCTCTATCTCTGTGCTCTGTTTCTGCTCTGTATTTAATTACAAGCTCCTGCAAACAACTGAGGAATGCAGAGGAAAAGAGGAGAAGCTGAGTTCATAAAGAAGAGAATAGCGGGGATGAAGTTACAAAAAGGGTCATGCTTTTTGCAGTGGTATGACGATTTTGCCCTGAGCGTTGGAACGAATTACGAGAAGAATTCTACCAGCAAGAAGGTGACTGATGAATTATGTGGAAAATGAATTGGGTTATCAACCACCTATTGGTTTTCAGAATTATTACAAATTTGCTCCTTGATTGTTTGTTTTTGCACACAATCACCTATGTTAATTTGGTGTCTTAATTGCTCACCTTGATGGATAGGCAAAGCCTTTGTTTTTTTTTTTTTTTCAACAAGGTTTTTTCCGTGACATATTATAACCTATTTGATAGATCTATTCCTACAAACACATGCACGAAACTCATACACACGTGAACAAGATAATGAATAGACAAAGTTTGTTATCCATCTATAATAGATAATTATAACACATTTAGTTGTACAATAGTTAAGTCTTTTAAGTTAAACTAGTGATTTTGGAAATTGTACGTATGTTGTGACAAAAGTTTTATGCTTGCTATTTACCGATACCTAATGTACATATATATTCAAGTTTGAGGCCAATGGGGTGTTTTTTGTTTTTGTTTTTTTTTTTTTTTTTTGAACGATAATGAAAGATTTCATTCAAAGAAAAGAATGTACTAAGTACAAAAAACCAAAGAAAGAGATGGAGAGGATGTGCAGGAGAAATGCACTACCTCCAACCCTAGTAACAAAATCACATTCACTCAAAAAAGTAACTTATCAATCATTTACATAATCACACCCACCCAATAGTAAAGAATGACAAAGTATAAATCAACAGAATTCATATAGTCGATCAAGTATAGTTGGGATAAGATTTTGATGATGATGATGTCATCCTAACGTCATAGGAACCATAATGCTCCAAGGGTTGGTCAACTTCATACCTGCATTTAGCTTTTTAGGGGCTTAGTAACTTTGGATTGTGGTTGGACTACGGCATTGCAAATGAACCTATTATTATCATAACTAAATGGGCTGCGTTTGGACAAGCTTCAGCTTAGCATGACCTCCATGAGGACCTCAAATCTGAAATTATTTCAGAGGTACTAACTTTTATCGAATCAACCCGTAATTTTGTTGGCTTAATGTGATAACATTCAAGCTAGATATTAGAATATCACAACCTATTATAACAAAATAAGGCAAGTTCCATCTACTCATCAAACCCCAACTTTTGACTATTAGTCAAAGTTATTAATTGAGAATGTAACTCTCTTCCCCTTTATCTGGTACTAACAAGAAAGCAAAACTAGCCTTCATGTAATCGATCTCATGACCTTAAAAAAAGAGTGTATCTTAAAGTGTGTGTTTATTTGATGAGGTTATCAGATATAAGGGCCATTATCTGCAAAAATAAAATACATGTAGCTGTTTCTAATTCTCAAAAGCTATAGATGGTTATTTGTAAAAATTTCGCATCCGAGTCAACTCATTTTCAGGCTGAGAGGGGCAATGCCACCCACTGTAAGAAACTGCACCTGAAATAAACCCTAGTCTGAGGCTTATCTTAATATCTATGTTTAGAGTTGTAATAGAGTTGGCATTGACAGAATTTTATTAAATTGATATGTTTGGAGTTCTTGGTGATTGGAATCCAAGTTGGGATCCTTTAAATCTTTTGCTTAATTAGGATAAACTTGTACTCTTAAAATGCTCATTTGTCTTTCTCTAAGAACAGTTTTGCCCTTAAAGCCTTAATTTGTAATGCATCAGGTTGGAGCTGGTTGGTGGCTGAAAACACAATCTCAAAAAAGGTTTTTCTTGGAATGGAACAAAAAAAGCTACATGATTAGGACCTTTTTGTTTAAAGGTGTTTCTAACGAGAATTGTAGATGTCCGCATATTTACGATGCAAAAATAAGATTATGTTCCCTAAGTGTTTAGAGTTTTTTTTGCTATTTAAATTTCTAAATATCCTTAGTAGTTACTTCTTTTTTTTTTTTGGCTAGATTGGCCTATTGCCCAAGATTGTACTGTCAATTTGAAGGCCTCAGGATCGATTCTTTAGTCATGTATATGATATGATATGGAGGTGCAAAACTCCACTCAATCATGAGTTTGTTGGCCCTTAAATCGCTTTTCAACCTTTAGAACTCTCACAATTGGAGCATACTCTACTTGAGTATTTCGAGAATTATGCGAAACAATATTCTCAAAAGCAAACTGGCATGTGTGTCTGTCGTTAGGTGTGTAATCTCTGTCTCTCTCTTATCCCACCTTTAATATAAATATTATATTTATTTTACCTTTATTTTACTAGTAATGTAATCAAACATGTCCGAAATGGAGAATCTTTTTCCCTCATTATTTTATACAATTTGCAGCATATAAAATCTCTTCTTTATTCTGATGATTGAAGTAGCTTGCAATTAATAGTAGTTTTATAAGACAAGAAAGACAACCAAACGGGGCTTCCATGCGTCCTTTCAGAAGCATGGAGTGGTCTTGTTCCATGCTTTAAGATTATGCTTCTTCTAAGAAAGATGAGATATTTGGATGCTTTCACATTTCTGTTAGTTCATTTTCTTGTGTGTGTGTTTTCTTTCTTTCTCCTTGATCCATACCATCCAAATTAATCAGTCTCTCTTTTTGAATCCTTCCGCCAAGTTTTACTTCCAGGTGATGTACAATGATATGGGTCAATGTAACAAATAAAAAAGAGTTTTAACTTAATACCTAGCTCATTTTTTGTATTTAATTAATCCAATGACATATCTCTAAGATTGAATTGGATTGGGGCCAAGACCAAGTCACACACACAGTGACACAGGTCATACACAAGGTGACAATAGGAACAGCTAGAGGTGAGGAATTTTAGTCCAACCTGTAAACACAACTTGCAGAAGAGGGGAATGAGACTCACACATGCAAAAAAAGAGAATGTCCATTCGGCGCGGGGGGGGGGGGGGGGGGGGCGCTTTGTTGAAGGTAAGTTTGTATTGGGTTTATAGCCCCCAAGAAGACAGTCATGTACAAGCTTTGAAGAGCCTAACAAATTTAAATGGGTGGGGGGTGGTTTAAGTAATTGTTTGTACAGTTTCCTATCACCTTTTGGAAATACTGAATAGCATGGGGGGTTAAGTAGTTGTTTGTACAGTTTTATATCACCTTTTGAAAATACTGAATAGAAATTCTGAGCCAACCCTTCATTCTCCTGTCAGAAATCCTAGCCCATTGTCTAAAGTGGTGGAAGTGGAACTTTAATTGACCTGTAAACTTGATGTTAGATTATATGGTCTCAATCCAGTGGATGATGTAATAAATTGATTTATTTAATTATTTATCAATATAATCATGCTTTACTTTCATGAGATAAATGGTGTTTTATTACTTTCTTACACATAACCAATACGAATGACATGATGGTTTATGAGATGGATCGGAACCCACGAGTATATTAGATGTAACACATGTGTGTTAATGAGATCCACATAAGGGAGACATATGTCACAAATTCTATACTTAAATTGATTCACAATTGGTATCTCATCTGATAAGGTTGCAGCACTTTGATCACTATGAGCTAATGTAATTTGTATCGATCATCCGAATGTAAGATTTTGCATCATGGTGCTGGTACATTGGATGTATTGAAGGACCATGAGAAGCACCTTAAGAAACATTGTCTATACTTTAAGGTATGCTCTCATAATTCCCTAGCAATAGGCTTTCAATCCTGAGACATTAATGAACTCAAGTTTTTGTCTATTCATTTGCTTTGAGTCACCAATGAGTGAAGCAAACCGTAGGTCAATACCTCGGTGTCTTAGGTACGTGATAGTAGGACTGTTGGAACATTCAATGGTCAAAATAGAATCTATCTACATTATTTATCCCCTTGTGCCAAATAATTGATTTATCATTAGTAAGTGCGCACCCATTTCAATTAAGAGTTAATTGGATGGTACTGATGATCACTATAATTAATTGGCTCTCAAGGATAATAAGATATTGATCTAATTTGGTGGACAGGTCCAATTGATCCATAAATATAGATGAAGGGGCTTACTTGTGGTAATAGGGAAATTTAGGGTCTTCTTTGTAATTTTTTTCCTAAGACTAGAGTGCAATTGCATTTATATAGTGTAATTATTTGTAATTAATTGTGGGCCCGGATTGCACATGAGATGTAGGGTTGGGGTGTTCCAGTTGGAGCCAGCTTTCTATGGAATCCCTAGTGGCCCCACGCTGGCCTAATTATTAGATCATTGCTAATTCTAATTGAACTCAAAAGGAAATGAATTAAAAAGTTACGATTTCTATTTAAAGTAAGACTTCTAATAGTGGTAATAGTAAGTTACTAATTGTTATGCAAGTGAGATTTCTAATAATAATTAGAAAG
Source organism: Cinnamomum chago (assembly GCA_038049695.1). Lineage (NCBI taxonomy): Eukaryota > Viridiplantae > Streptophyta > Magnoliopsida > Laurales > Lauraceae > Cinnamomum > Cinnamomum chago. Next base: position 17,113,976 of record CP142462.1, on the reverse strand, counting down.
AAGATAGTCACTAATTCTTATGGAAACGAGACTTCTATTTTAATTAGAAAGAGGAGGTTGCATAGGGCTATAAATAGGGGAACCAAACCCCTTGGATGACCTCCTTGGAATTCACGCCCAATAGTGCAAGAGTTGCACTCCCTCCTTTCTCTTCTTCTTTAAGTTTCTTGTTTTAGTTTCCTTAGAGCTTCTAGTTGAATTTCTCTTGGAGATTCCACCATTCTTCTTGAGAAAAGATATCTGAAACGGGTTATAACGTAGAAGATGACAAGGTCTTGGAGATTCTTAATTCGCTACAAGAAAAGTTCTCGTTCAAGATAATTGTCTTCTTCTCTATTAGAGCTCTACCGAGCTCCAAATGTATAATCTACTTCTTTGTATGTTGTGGATTTATTTTGGTTGCATGGTGTTGCTATTTACTATCCTAGAGATAGTGTTTACTGATCATGATCATGAATTTGAGGTTTTTGGATCCTGAATTAGGTTTTATGACCTTATGGGTACTTGATCCCTGAGTGAAGTTAGTCAAAAGTTTTTGAAACATATCCATGAATTCCACCTATTTTCAACACTTGACCCATGTCGAACTCATCCAGCCTAACCCTACTGATCTGCAACTTAGATGGTTAGATAAGGATCAAGAAATTATGACTAGGGATGAAAGTGGGTCGGGCCGAGCCGGGCTTTGACAGGCCCTAAGCTCGGCCCTAGTATTTTTCAGTAGGCCCTCGCTCGGCCCGAGCTCAAGAGGGCCTCAAAAACTCAGGCTCGGGCTTGACTCTTATTAAGTTATGAGACCCTAGGGCCGGGCTCAAATGATATAGCACTAGCTGAAAGAAAACATTTTCAGGAAAAAAAAATCCTATAGGAATTCAAAGAAATCTACATATGCAAACCAGAAACAAAAAATGGTCAAATGCATGCATTCATCCCATATTCCCATTCCCATAATTTGGATTGTAGTAATAAAATTAACTAAAATAAGAAAGACTCCATAAAAGCAAAGGGAGCCCAGTTCCAACACTCCATAATAGTTCAATGTTAATACAGATGAGCATTATCAAACTCCAACAATAATACAAATAAAATTAAACTCCAATAGCATCATAGAATAAAATAAAGTATTCGGCTAGTATCATAAAATAAAGTCTCCAGCATCACCAGCATCACCTATAACAACAACAATAAAGCCTTGTTAATAAATAATAATAACAACAAATGAAAGGTTGTACCAAAGTTACAAGACTTAAAAAAATGTCTTCCAGACCATTAATATACATGCATCCTCAATGTTGTTTAGGGATTATTTATATTGGATTAAAAATAGGGTTTAAGGTTTAGTGCTTAGGTTTAGGGTTTATGGATTATTTAGTGCTTAGGGTTTAGTGTTTAGGGTTTAGGGATTATTTATATTGGATTGAAACAAAGGTTTAGGATTTATGGATTATTTAGTATCATAGATTCATATATGTATTATATACTGTATAGTGTACACATATATATATATAATATATGGGTTAATATATGTAGGCCCTATGGCTTACTGCTTAGGTTTAAGATTTATGGATTATTTAGTGTTTAGGGTTTAGAAATTATTTATATTGATTAAAACTAAGGTTTAGGATTTATGGATTATGTTATTTCATATATGTATTATATATTGTATAGTGTACATATATATATACATATATATATAATATGTATTAATATATGTAAGCCCTAGGGCTTACGAGCCAGGCTTCATCAAGCCCGAGCTCAGCCCGTTTAAGCAAACGGGCCTCCTACTAGGCCCTAACTCGGCTCTTTTGTCTTTTGAGCCGAGCTCGGGCCGAGCCTATAATAGGTCGTCCGCAGGCGGCCCTAGGACGGCCCGGCTCACTTTCACCCTTAAATTTATGACCTCGCAATTATGCGAGTTGGCTAAGATTTGAGAGGTACAACCTGAACTATTTCTATCAGATCGACCCATCTGCCATCACTATATGGAAAGTCATTGTCACCATAGGATGACAAACCTCATAAAGTACTTTTCCTTGAGGATGGTATTGGGACACTTTTATGTCCACACACTACTAGTCTTTCAAATTCAAGACACTAATAAAAAAGCATTGGTTCACTTTGAACTGTTTCCACTATGAGATTAATCATGCCTAAAACACATTTTTTTTTGGATAAAACATGCCTAAAGCACATGATTAAATAAAGAAGACCCACTTGTCATATATGCTATTGACCTAATAATGGGCATTTACTTAGGTTTTGTTAGGACGTCCTGCAGGTCACATTTGGCAACAATAAGGAATTCACATATTTGAGGATTCCTCCCTACCCTTAGGAATAAGGCATTCCTGTTAAAGCTTCCTTAAGAAAGCATTTGGTAAGAGGTGAGAAATCCATATATTTGAAGATTTTATATCTCTCCTTTAATATGAGGGTTTTCGTATGAGAGAGGGTTTAGATGTGATAATCCTTGAAAACGAGGATCTTAAGTGGCCGAGATTTTCTAGAATTTAGAATTTCCAAACATAGATTTTCCATGACTATATGGAAAGCAAGATTTTTTCATGAGGATTTAATTCGAGAGAGTGGTGCATTTGTGAAATTGTGAAAGGAAGTGGGGTGTTTTAAAATGAAGTAGAAGGACAAGGAGAGAATAAAATATCCCTTTTGAAAAGTTTATTGGCTTCATATGTAGCAAGGACGAGAGAGAAATTGGGATGGTCTAGGAACCAAACAAGGGTTCATGTCAACCCGCTTTTAGGACATGATAAGCTTTTACTTGCAAACTCCAAGGGGTAGCTTAGTTTGGCCTAAGACCACGGTTTGTTTCCGAAGATTGTGGGTTCGAAACTCCGCTACCACACTAGGGCTACAGGGGATTTACCCGGCTTCCCTCTGGGCCCGGAGGGATTAGTTCAGCCCAAAGGGTTGGGAACCCTCCGATAGCAAAAAAAAAAAAAAAAAAAAAAAGCTTTTACTTGCATTTGTTTTTGGTGCAATGGGAGGAAGCTTGACTATGAAATGGATATATATTCTTGGGAATCTGTGAAAGTAGGGTTGCACAAACAATTCAGCAGGGAGAGAGTTGGGGGCCAAGGTAGTAGTGGGATGCAAGTGGCAGGTCTTGGGTTCACTTGGGTGATTCATGAATGGTCTCTCTCATTGCAAGTCAATGTATGATGATGAGAAAGGTATGTGTAAAAAATTGTCGGAATGCAGATAGGTATGTTTGTTGTCCCTCAGCTGGATTGCACTTGGAGGTACATGAGTTCTGAATTACAAATCATGTAGAAGAACAAAAGAGGTATGTTACTTTAGGAACAAACTATAATTTCACATGTTGTGGTCCTAACCTTAAGGGGTAGTTCAATTGGCCTCGGACCATGGTTTATATCCGGAGGGTTGTGGGTTCGATACTGCATTACCATACTAAGGCTATAGGGGAGTTTATCCGGCTTCCCTCTAGGCCCGGAGGGATTAGTCTAGCCCAAAGAATTTAGAAACCCTCTAATAGCGGAATTTTTTTTTTATTGTGGTCCTAATCATGTACAACTAGATATATTATGCATAGGCTCTCTTTTCATTTTTTTAATTTAGTGGGTCAAACTAGACTCGGCCTATCGAGTTGTGCATGTCCAAAAAATCCAATTGGTTGACCTAGTGGGTAAGCAAATCACTTTCTAAATACTTTAATTATAACTAAGTATTCAAATTAACTAAAGACATCTTAAAATATTCTAGCAGAAAATTATAATATGTAGAATCAAACTATTGAATGTTATTTAAATCTACATGAGTTTCATATGAATTGTATTTTAATTTTCAACTGCTATTTATGTGAAATGGTAGCTCAATGGTGGGCCCCGGTCCCTATACTGAGGGATCTATCCCTACTTGTAGCGCTAATTGTATATAACTTGTGTGACTTGTGTAGGGTGTGTGTGTTTGTGTGTGACTATATAAGAGAATAAAAAGATTAAAAACAACTGTTATTTATGTTTAGGTAAGCTTTTAACACTTTGTAATTTAAGCCTTATTTGCAATTTTATTTTTGTTTTTGTTGTTTTTAAATGTGTAGGGATAGAAAGGTGGACCCATTTAACTTGGCTAGATCAGGATGGGTTAAGCCATTCAGTCTTTACACAACTAACCTGACCTGCACTCGATGCTCAACTCCTAAGCTAACCCACCAAGTGTAGGTTAAGAGTTTGGATCCTTAAAAGGCATTGAACTTAGAAAGATCTTGAGTTAGAGGGGAACTCCACAGAGCCCGGCTACTGAAAATCTAAGCCATGCAAAATAAACTTCCTCTCATCGTAGGATTGATCTTTTGATAGATTATTTCTTTCAAATCAAATGATCAATCTTAGGGCGAGAGCAATTCATATTGAGTTAGAGTATGGAGATGGTGGATACACCAGGAATAGATTTGTTTTTTGGGGCTTACTTCCCGGAGCCAACTCCTTTTGACTTAATATTTCTTTTGAGTCAAAGAGTAGAGAGGATCCTAAAAACTCATAGGTTAAATGTTGAATTCCACACATTTTCAGGTAAGTGGATTTTCATATGTTGATTTTGCATGGCAACCATACGAGCGCCTATGTGTAAAAAAAAAAAAAAAAGTTCTTTTGCCGTGGGCACACTTCAATTAATTTAGGGTGTGGGATAGGGCATCTAAACTGTTTAATAAGCAGGAGAGCATGGGCTAGATAGCTACAACCTGCCCATGATGTGGATCGTGCGACCAACCTCCTGCTTTTTTGCGACCAACCTGCTTTTTACTTGCGACATAAGGAAAGGAAGAAGAAGAGGAAGAGGAGGAGGAGGAGGAACCTCACCCCAGTTCACCTGCGGTGGGGCAGCAACCAAGGGTGGAATTAGAAAATAGACCTTGGGAGGTACGGGTGGACGTGGGATTTTCGTTTAAAGGTTGTAAATCTTAATAGGAAGATTGGTTTTGGATGCAAACTAAAGATTTTCATGTAGATTCACTACAACAATGTGTACTTTTGTCGGTGCTTGCGCCGGAAAAGGTCCATAAAACGCCGGAAAAAATTATTCCCGGCGATTTCTCTTGCGCCGGTAAGGCGCCAGCAAAGGTATGCTGCTAATACCATTTGCTAGCGAAAAAGTGGTAGTGCCGGAAAAAATCTATACATTGTCGGCGTTTTATTTCTTTCGAAAAAGAGGTTTATTTCGCTGGGAAAAAGAATTTTATTTTTTCAATAATAAATTTTAAATAACTTTTGCCTGCCTTTTTTTGCGCCAGGAAAAAATGCTTATTTTTCAGAGAAAGCTTTTGCCAGCGTTATTTTTCGACAGGAAAAGAGGTTTATTTTCTTAAAAATAAATTTAGAAAAACTTTTGCCGGCATTATTTTGTGCCGAGAAAAGATTTACAAATTACAAAAAAAAAAAAATTTAAAATTTTTTTTGTTGCCGTTTATCTCGCCGGGAATATTTTTTTATTCATTTATTTGATTTTTAATTTTCTTTTCCTGTATATACATACATCAATTCATTACAACTTCCAACCTGTGTCACATGAATAAATTAAAATTACTAATTCCATTATCCAAGACCAAATCTACTACTATACACACCCAAGATCCATTTTCATTCCAAAATCATCAAAAAATGAAACAAGAAAATTCATTCTACTTCATATTAATATTCAAACATCTTTTCAACATTAAAAGCACTTTACCATTACCATTACAAAATTAAAAATGCTAATATTCTTGCCATTGTACCAATGTTCAAATGCCAATGAAAATTTAATTGTTCATATATGATCATTTCATTGTTGTACCATTCCAACACCAGCACCATTTTTTTAAAAAACTTCATGCATCCTAGTCGCATGGACTCTTTCAACAAAATTTGTTTTTCAATTTTCATTCAATCAGCATAAACAAAATAACAAGATTAACATATAACTAAGAATGTCATATGCACAACTTTTAGTGAAACTATAGCATAAAGCATGACTCTTCGAGTATTAAAGTTCCATGTGTCCTTAAATAGGTTTGAAAATAGCGGATAAAATACAGAGGCTACCACTCTCTGCATTACAGGAGGTGAAAACATGGAGATAGTTTAGCAAGTTATATACTAGTATTATATGCACATAATATGATGGGAAGGAATGATAACCAGATTATTTAATTGAGATAACAGTATCTAGATGATGATATTCTACTGATTCATCCAATATTTGTCAGGTCAAATTACTAGGAGGGCACCATCATGTATGTTCTCTGGTCCATAATCAAGCTGGTTCACATATCAAGTGGTTCACACTTGTCTGAACTAAAATATGTGTTTTTGTTGGTAGATTGTTTGAGTTAGATGGAAGATTTAACATAACTATCCTATTGTCCACATTCAATGTGTATAGCCCACTGGATGAGTGCTCTTCCTAGTTTTGATCCAAGTAAACGTGACTTCTTCAGTAAAAGGGACATCACCAGCACCCACCCAAATAAATTGACCGACACTTACCATAGTTTTACACTCATTTGACAAACTGCTCATAGAAAAACATAAAATAAAAAGTTATTCAAATTCTGAGGCCCCTAAAACTTAAGAGATAGGATGATTTAATGGGGCTGCTTTCTTGCTCAAGCGTAATCCACAATGAGACGAATAAATCCTCCTACCCCCACTGATTAGCATGCATCTAGTTTAGATGCAAAGGGATAGTAATCTTTGCACAAACCATAGATTTTCTATCTGTAGTTTCCAAACTTGCCTCTTCATATGCTACATGTCTCCTCCTCTCAATGAAACACTAGCAAAATGCTCTCGTGCTTAGCACGGGCAATTGATCACCGATAGAGATGATGCTATGCCCTGTGTCCCAATCATGAAACATAGAATAATTAATAGGCTTTCTTAGAAATCACACAATTGAAAACTTAAATAAATAATTTATTTAAGAATTTTGAAATTTTAGCAGAAACTTGAATTATGATATATTTTTATATATTATATTGAGATGAGATCGAGAAATTTAGAAGAAATTTAAAATATAATATTTTACAATTAGAAGCGGGTTTTGTAGTTGGTTTCAGGGTATGTCGTTATGGGTTTCTGGATTTCGACTAAAGACATGCGGTTTTAATTTGCTTGACTCATCTTTCAATCAATAATATTGATAAAATCCTCACCACTTATCTTTATTCATGACAAGCTTTATGCTGAAAAGTTATTATACCAACAGGTCTTAATAAAATAATATAATTAGTTAAGTTGGAAAATAAATTAATATATTTATAAGTTTCAAAAAATTTATTTAAGTTGAAAAATATAATAGATAGATTCAAATTTAAGATTTTTCCATTACTTGGATCTACCTTGGACCTTGGGCATCATAGATCGAATGGCATGTTATAATTCATTGCAACAATAAATGTCATTCCATAAATGACATTTTTATTGAATTTAATTAGATTAAATAAGATTAAAGGAGAATTGTGTATTGGGATTAATGATGGTCCCCCGGTCAAAATTATGTAGGATGGTCAAAATCAATTAAAGTTGATTTCAAATTAAAATCAGTCCCTTTCATATATAAGAATTCTACTATAACTCAAAAGGAAAACAATGCAGAAATTGCTACATTGATGGCCAATATAAATACCTCCATTAAGCTTCTTCTTGAACAAAACTAACCCAATTAAAGGGGAAAAAAAATCAAAGATAGCAGAAACAGAAATCAGAGGCAATGAAACATGAAACCATAGAGGTTTTTCGTCTCCAATTACTGGCCAACTATGCATTATGCATTCAACCAATCAAATCAAACCAGAGAGGTTTTTTGCTGAAATGAAATAGAAGAATAAGATAATTTTTTAACAAAATCTTTAATACTCAAACGGATATCTTAATGGATACCTATTCCTCGGTCATCGGAGATGTGATAGAAGGTTGGGATTGTTTTGCGCTCACTCGTACTGATTCTTCATCAGATAAAGCTTTGACAATGATGACAAAAACAACTGTGATAATGATGCAGGCAAGGAAGACGATTAAAAAAAAACCTTTGATAAAAAAAAGTAAAGTAAAGTAAAGAAATGTTATTAGAGCAAAACCCTGCAACTTACCCTTTAATTTTCTCCTCTTCCCCAGGCACTACCAATAAAATAGCAGTTCAACATCATGCAACCACAATAAAGATGTCCGTAAAGACTAAAGAGAATACCAAACATTCAAATAGTCTAAAAATGCACCAAACATCTGATCATATATACCAATACATTGGGAAGAAGAAACAAATTGACAAGATCCTCCGGTTGGTAGTGACAATCTTATGGAAGTATCGTGTTACAAGGACTTCTATTTGCAGGTAGAAGTAATGACACTGGATTTTTTGGGAGAGAAAAAATATCTGACATTTCTGTATTTAGGGATTTTGTGAAATCAATATCAATGGGCACCTGTTTTTTGGTCTTTGATCTGTTAGATGTGACAAATGATTCACTTTCTGAAACTTGTACCTGCTCTGAACATGCAAAATACATCTTGTTTACTTAAGTAAAACATATGAATTAGGGCCATCAAGCAGACAAAACAAAGATATGAAATGATCAAAACCAGCCAAGAAAGTGTCTCCTCTGGTCCTCTCAGCCAGAACAAAGACAAAAACAAAGATGTGAAATGAACAAAACCAGCCAAGAAAGTGTCTCCTCTGGTCCTCTCAAATCTAAGATCACTTGCAGCCATATACAAGAATCCCAAGTGTACAACAATTGAACTCATGAACAAAAAGGTAGGTACATGTTAGTTTTGAGTATTGTATTTTTCCCCAACTTTCTTATACTTTGCATCGGGTTCTAAGCTCCTATCCGAGTAAGGTTTCCTTTTTCTTGGGTTTTATAGTAACAAAATGAAAACATGTCAACAGCCTAATCACAAAGTAGCGTCCGAGAAAAGAAAACACTGGATATCATTTCACGACACATCGCGGTGAAACTTTTTGTATCTAATTATTGGATATCATTTCATGACACCTATACACACGCAATTAACTTCTCTCATATTGCTAAGGATAGAAATCCAACTTCAGTAGCAGCAATTAATTCATAGAAATCACGTAAAATCATATTTTTTAGGAGCCTTGTGTTGACAACCACAGCCTTTCCACGTAAGATTATAAATGAAATCTCATGGAAGGAATGTAAGATTCAGAAAATAAAAATATCAGCTCAGAAAGGAAGAGAGCAAGAGAGGGATATTCGAATGAGAGCAGAGAGATTAGGGCATAAAGTTGTCATGAACTTTTAGTAATAACAATCCTGGCGCACTATTGCGCTGGCAAAAAATATTTTGAAAATATATTGAAAATTTTTTTCCCCAAATAAAGGCGCAATTTTCCAAATGAAGGCACGAAGGGAATAGTGGAGTTGGCGGGGGAAATTTGCTGGCGAAATATGTAGATTGCCGGTAAAAATCTAACTTTTGCCGGCAAAAACAAAAATGCGCTGGGGAAAATTGAACATTTGCCGGCTAAAATAAAAAAAGGTCGAGGAAAATGGAACTTTTGCTAGCGAAACAATGTTGCCGGGCAAACATATCTTTTTCCGGCGAAATAAACTTTTGTGCCAGCATAAGTTGTACTTTTCCCGACGTAATGCCGGCAAAATAAACTTTTGCGCCAGCATAAGTTGTACTTTCCCGGCGAAATGCCGGCGAAAATGCAAATTCTTGTAGTGATATTTTAAGGAGACCCATGATTTTTATTGATTTTATTTTTAAAAAGCACCGTAGTTTTATGGGTGCAGCTAATGGCGGAACTAGGAAATTTTCATTTCTAAGTCACTGTTAAACATAAAGTAAAAAAAAAAAACAGAAAGAGCAATGTTGAAAATAGATATAAATTACTCATAATAGTTGGGGTCTTTCTACAATTGTTAGCATGGCCCCCATTTCACCCTGGGCTTAGGTCTGCCTTGCCCTGCTGCTCTTGTAGGGTTGGACGGGCCTCGAGTTTGTAGGTCGAGTTCGGTTATGTTCTCTTTAATACCAATTAGGTAGAGTTGTAAATGGGTCGATTCCAGTCTGGGTCCATGGTGGACCTGGGGACTGAAATTGTTAAAGAGAATGTGGAACCAGACTCGAAACCGATTTTTTGGCTCTGGAAACGGAACCAGAACTGTATATGGGACGGGTCTGGATCCGGGTCTGGGTCTAGGTAGAGAATGATATTAAAAAATTTATAATTTTTAGAAGATACTTTTTAAAATTGGGGTAATATGTTGGGTCTCGGGTCCACGGGTCCAAACCAAGGTGGAACCGGACCCGGACCCATTAACTTTCCGCGGCCTAAATAATTATCTAAACCCGGTTTTTAACGAGTCGGAACCTTCAGGTAATCAAAAACTCTGAAGTGTACGTATTTGTATAACCCGAGGATTCCGTTCTTCCTGGATTTTCATTCATTATGTGAAGAGGTAAATCTTGGATTTTCACCTCTCGGTACTACGAATGCTCATTAGACAAGACAACCAGGCCCGATCTGGCCCAACCCGCTTGAGGTCGGGCTTGGATTAGGTGATAAAAAGCATGGAGCCCGACCTGGCCCAAGCCCAAATAAAGAGTGCTCGTAATTTAGTGATAATTTGCCCAAACAATCTATAGAGCGTCCATACAAATGATACAAAACCCCAGTTCGATTCGGCTAAATGGAATAAAATGGTGGGCTTGGGCCTAATATTCATGAACCGAGTCAGGCTTGGTCCAAATACAGGCATGTGTTTCTAAAATCGGGTTGAGCTGGATATATCCCAGCCCAGCTGACCCTGCCCATGAAGACCCCTACCTTTCATGTAGGAAATCTAAATCCTCTTTATCTAGGAAAATAATTTATTTTCCTTTTATGGCACAAAGAAAGCTATCACATCAAATGTGGGAAGGGTGGCAAAATTTAACTCAATTGGTAATATTTCGGTGTTTATTGACATGAAATTAGATGAGCTTATGTTGGGCTTTTTTTTGTTTTCTCAATCATAGAATGTAACTCAAAACACATCATTAATATTAAACTGGATTTGATTTGGGCCAAGTTTCTACAAGTTGGATCTGGTTAATTCGGTTGACTTGCATTAAATACGTGTTTACGGGACGGGTTGGGTTAAAGTTCTTTAACCAGTTTTAACAACGGATTAATTTAGGATCGAACTTCAACCCAAAGATATACTTTGTCAACTCGACCTGTTTTGACTCACCCCAAAATAAGCATCTAGGGCCATGTTCCTTTTACAAGTGAATTACCCAAATAAGCCCTAAAAATTTGGTATATTTCCAAAAATAAAAAATAAAAAATACCTTAGTCCTAATGAGGAGGCTAAATGAAAGAGGGCATTGAGTGTAGTTTTGGACCTTTGGTAGAGGTCCTGGTTTAGGCCTATCAATGGGATGGGTCGGGCTTGGGCTTGGGTTTGGGTTGTCTAATCCTGTCTCGAAAATTGGACGGGCCTGCCAGGGGTTGGACAATGACAATGCCTATAAATGATATCTTTGGTCGTTTGGGCTATCCTTTTTCTCTTTTTTGGTGCCTCTTCTCTTCTTTTACACCGTGCAAGTTCAGTGAATCATGAGAGTAAAACAGATGTGTTGATCGAAATTGAGGACAGAGATTGGCACCATTTAACTTCGATTGAAATATCACTGGCATGAATAAAAGTAATATTGCTCTCATTAAAAAAAGATTATAAAATGAGAAAAAAGGGCAGTTTTTTGTAGAATTAATAGCCACCGGGAATAGATCATGCAAATCTTTGATCATAAAATTGAAGTTGAGGGCAGAGATTGACACTATTTAATATCAATTGAAATTACTAAAATTATATTGTGGGCGGGTTGGGCACGAATGAGCTAGGCATGTTTTATAAATTTTCAGTTCCATTTTGACCGGGCTTGGCTTTCGAAAAATATTCCAAGTGGGCTAAATTAACAGGCCTATATCATGGTCCTCCTACCGGGCGAGATAGCGTAGTTTTGGCGGGCGAGGTTTAACAGCTGCAGCGTGCAGAGGGGTTTTATCTTTTCTTCCCTCCCTCCCCAAAATCATCGAATCTGTGTTCTCTCTCTTCTTCTCCAAATCCACCTCTTCAGATTCTCAAGCCAAATACAGGTAAAGTGCTCTTCTCTCTCTCTCTCTCTCTCTGTGATTTCCCAAAGTCCCATTTTTCTCAGATGGAATGTCTCTTTCTCAATGTTGGGCCTTCTTCTTCTTCTTCTTCTTCTTAAAATCACTGTAGCTTCTGTGAAAAAATTGAGAAATTATGAAATCCAGATGCTCTGAGACGAGCCCCATAAATCCATTCATTGGGTCCAACTCTAAAATCGAAGCATCTCTAAGTCACTGGTCCTCTCTATAGTCCAAACTTAAAATCCAGTCATGGTTGGGTTAATCTTCACATTGGTCACTGCAAAACAACTGATTTCACTCACTTGTTATTATTTTTTTCAACTATCAAATGGTGGGTGTGTTCAAGTCCAGTTGTAGTGAAGTTTTTGAGTGGTTTAGATTTAAGAGGAGCTCGATTGGGAACTATGGTAGCATTGTATGAGAAACGATGTAATTGGTAGAGATTGCAAAGTCCCTTTTTTTTTCTTTTTTTTTTTTGAAAGTTGATGCTATCTTTATCTTTATTGAAAGAGCAGAAACAAACAGATCAATTACACATCATACTACAAACCATTTCCATTAATTCGGCGTCCTGCAAGTTTACAATGCAGGGTTTTCAATCTCAGCCGTCCACAAAAGCAGGACTGCCCTAATTAAAATCGCTCACTGAAGTAGGAGAAAATCGTCCCAATATGAAAATATGAAAAAAATGTGGCTCATGCCATGCTGTGAATCTTCTCAAGTTTGATTCCCTTGTGCCGGAAATAGAAGATGAAACTCATCTGATAGCACAAAAAGAATTTCCCTCCACCAAACTTTAGACTGCACCAAGCTCTTTAAGCACCTTGCAACCCGCTGACAATTCCATAGCTTCATATTCATTAGATGTGACATCTCCCAAAGACCCTGAATGATTGCAACTTTTTATGTAAGGTAACTGATAAATGTATTAAAATAGGGAAAAAAACTACAAATAAGGGAACCCAAAAAGGCAATGAACTAAGGAAGCCCAAGGGAACAAGTTAAAGGATACAAACTCTTGACGCAACTAGGCCATTTGTGATCACAAGATTCTCCCTTTCCACCCTCAATCTTCCAAAGCATCTGCTTCTTTGTTTCCAAGATCCTGAATAGTTATGAATAACGCATCCACTACTATTTCAAATTAGACCACCGCATCTAGCTCTCCTTAATTCCTTGGACCCATTAGAATGAAATCCCATTTTTTGAGTCTTAAACTTTTAAATATTCATTGAATTTTTCTCCTTATGTTGTGAATCTTGATGAATACCTACGTTCATTGAAGCTGAAGATTTTTGAAGTAATTGTAGAAACAAATGATGTCCATATGTGCAAATTACATCAATTATAACTCCATTGATGAATCATAATAGAATAATGTGTAATGAAGTCATATTTAGCAAATATGGACTATTGGTTAGCTTTTAAGCACAGAAAAATAACATACTAATTGTCAAGGAAAAAGAACCAATTGCAGTTTTTCTTTATGTGCATTGTGGGCCAAATAGTGAGGAAAGTTTAGGGATGTAAATGGGTCACCGATTCTTCGATTACTCGGAGTTTCCGACCTGTTAATCAGTTTTGAGTCCTTATTTAGGTCCCCGATAGGTGAACGGGTCCGGATTTGGGTCCTTTTTTGGATCCTTAACCTAAACGGGTTTGAGTCTAGTTCCACCTTGGTTCTAATCCATGGACCCGGGACCTAGCATATTATCTCAATTTTCAAAAATTCTTCCTAAAAGCTAGTTTTTTCCCCCAAATCATTCTCTACCCAGACTCGGACCCGGACCTGTCTCATATACGGAACTGGTTCCGGTTTTGGTTCCATCTTCTCATTAACAGTTCTGGTTCTGGGTCCACCATGGACCCAGACCCGAACTGACCTGTTTACATCCCTAGGAAAGATTGTGGATGAAGTAGAGATGAAACTTCAGAGTTATAGAGAACGCCTCCTCAATTAGGGTCGAGTGGTAAAACAAAACTTACAAAGGCAGCTCTGAATAGTTGGGATTATTTATTTATTTATTTTGGTGTGGTGGGTTGTGGGGTGGGGTGGGGGGGTGTTGGTTGATGAAGGAGCTGCATTTATCAATTTTGCTTAAACCAAATTCCAGCATCGACCACATGGCAGATATTTCATCCTAACCCTCGTGCAATAGGATATTGCAGTAATTAAACTGATGACCTTATAAGTAAGTAGATCTCTCCGATTATTGATCAATTGAAATCTTGAAAATGCTTATGCATCAGTTAATCATCAAGCCATGGAAGTTGCAGTGTATTCATTATTATTTAGAAGAAAAAAAAAAAAAAAAACAAAAAACCTGATAGTTAGGCTTTAAATTGGAAAAAAGGAGTCTTCATCATTTCAGTTAAAATGATTGCAAATGTCTTTCTAACACATTCTTCTTTCTGTTGGCTTTGAACTTGCAGGGAATTGTGTTTGCGTCTCTGCTTTTATAAACTCTTTGGGTCATGTTACCTGCTTCCTGGAAATCTTATCTTAAACGTGTGATTCCATGATGATGGCTTGCCACCAATATTCACATCATCATGTTCACTCATTCTGGCGGAATCTTCAATGCTTAGGAGGGAAGTTCTCAATATTTCAGAGGATTGGATACAACATGTGCTACAACCAGCTAAAGATTTATTCGTATCCAAGATTTACTTCCAAGAAGGTATTTGTAAAATTTGTTTTCTTATTTCTCTGCACCCCATACTTTTCACATGTAAATCTTTGTCAACTTAGTTCCATTATATTCCAATTATCAGAACTTCTGCTTCTAAAGTTGTGAGATGCCATCATAATTCATAGAACTAAATTGAAGAATTAGATGAGCCAGATATGAGTTTAAATTTCTTAAAGTAATTTTACAAGTCGGTATCATGGGGATTCTTTGAAGAGATCTGGACATGTGGAGATAATCCATAAGGCCACAAGACAAGTATGAAGACAGGAACCACAACAAATACGGAAATTTTAAGCCAAAATTTGAAGGAGAATACACAAAGGTGTGGGTCTCAATCACGCGTGACAACTGAGAAGTGGTTTTGTATAAGCACCTGCATCACTGCTAAATTACTTGTCTCTAATATCATGATAAAAGAGAATACTTACTATTGGACTGAAGGTCAGTCACACATATAGGCAATATTATCTATAGACCAAATCTCCCCATGAACAATGAAAACTCCACATGCACATACTCTTCTTGAATTAGTAGAGGTCTCAAATTGATTCAGGTTCAACTGATATTCACTATTGGATAGAATTGTTTAAGATTATTGCTCCCTAATATCAATTGTCATGATCATCCTATCAGTCTGGTTTTTTGGATCATCCCTGTCCACATGAAGACCTTTCCATCCCCATCTTCTGTGATTGGGATGCATCCCCCAACCACACCTCCTCCCCTCTCTCTCTCTCTCTAGCAGCATTGATGCAATAACTCTTAATCTCATTTTTCTTTTTGTTGGCAAATCACATATCTCATTTAATTCCTAGGAAACCAATCCTCCATCTTTTGCTAGTGTATTTTATGCAAACGAACATGCCATTCAAGTCCAGGCCAAGAGTCTCAAGTCCATCAAATGCCTATTAAGTTCATGTGGTAACTTTAAAGTAGCTCGCAGTTTGATCATGAACTACAACTTAGGCTTCTGTGATTGGGATGCATCCTCTAGCCACACCTCCTCTCTCTCTCTCTCTCTCTCTCTCTCTCAGGACATGAACCAGTTGCACAGTTGGAGGGTGCTCATTGTTGCTGGTTGAGTCGATTATCTATGGCATAGAAAAGAAAAATAAATTTAACGTGAAGGATGATGAAAATACTCTTGCTCAGCATTTCATTTTACAAAAATAAAATGAAAGGTGGAATACATCATAAACTTAAAATTTTCAAAATGCCTTAAATTGTAGATATGGTTCCTTACAGCTACCATTAAAAAAAGAAGAAGATTCCTTACAGCTATTAATGGAATTTAAAGTTGATCGAGGATCTCTTTTTGCCATTATTTAAGTGTCATTGAGAATGCTGCATGGTTTGGAATAATTGTTTCGGTTAACTCCATGCTTGGGCATGTAATGCATATTTAAGCATGCAACATGCTTTAACGTTTAAAATAAATGACACTGGTCAATTTGTTGTTGTGCCTTTTACTTTATGATACACATTTATGTTAGTGTCTACCTTTCAGGGTTATTGTAAATTGTCCAGTGGTTTGGAGTCAAATTTCTCAGAATGTGGTCGTGCTGCAATCTCTCAAAGTACTTTGGGAATGTCTTCTGAAGCTGAAAGAACAATGCTCCAAGATAAGCCTGCTGATTCTTCCAAGTTTAAAAAAGGGGTTAATGATTCTAATTTTTTGGGTGGTCGAGTTATGCTCATCGATGGAACATCAGTCATGTATAGAGCTTATTACAAGCTTATAGGTATGCTGTAACCTACTAACCTCTATCTGATCATATCTGTCATACTGATCATTATCATTATTCTTGAATGGTACGATTTGTCTTCATTATTATTTGGCTGATATTTGTTTTACCCTGTCCCTGTTTCCTTTCATACTGTTATTCTACTACATTTTTTTCCGAAACAGTAATGATAAATTTTATACATTTAAGAAGAAAGGATCAACTTGGAAAGAGAAGTGGATATTAGAGATGAATACTAGGAGCAAACAAGGCAATAAACAAAAGCCACAAGGAGGAACTAAAAAACAAGCCTTCTCTATCAAAGCCTTGCATGTCCAACGAATCTTTTCATATCTTTGACAATTGTTTTTTCGGTGCTGTAACTTGGTAGTCTATGATGCCAACATTTTTATGGACTCATGTTATATATGCCTCATTTACTTACTGTATTCCATTTTCAGATGGTTTAGTCATCCTAGAGAAAGTTACTCCTATAATGCTCCTTGTTTGGAGGGTAATGCCCGACTAGGAGGAATCTCTCTCTCTCTCTCTCTCTCTCTCTCTCTCTTTCTCTCACACACACACACACACAGACGCACGCACGCTCGCACGCACAGGGACAATAACTTATCATCAAAACAGAGGATATATGAGGGAGCGCTCTCTCTCTGTCTCTCTCTCTCTGAATGGTAACTTTGTTGCTGCAAGGAAAACCATTCATAATAGAAAATTCATTCTTTGAATCAATTACAGGAAAAAGCCAACCAGAAGAACACCCAAAAGATCAAGAAGATATCTATGGCTATGAACAGGGAACCTGAGGCAAACTAGCTATCTACATGCAAAGAGAGACTAAGTTATAAGAATGCTATGATGACCAACACCCTTCCTCGTTAAAGAGTCGACCTTCACATTCACTCTTAGTTTAATATTCTGAAAGGAAGCATCAAGACTACAAACTAAAGCCACCATTTCCTCCATCATCTCTACTAAATGCCATGGTGCCTTGGAGGTGCTCGATGTCCAATGGATAGCACAGAAGGACCACCTTCCACTTTTAGCTGACAAAGATAACTAGATTAAGGCACTTAGCTTCACGAAGCCTAGTCCTTAAGGCTGACATCTCTGCGTACAAAGGAGCCCTTTTAACATTAAAAATGAGAATATAAAGAAGCAACGTAAAATGGGAAAAAGAAAAGATACATTGGTCCTATATTCAAATCATTTATTTCCATCCCATGTTTGTTTGACTGAGAATACTTAAACATGATTGGAACTTCTCATTTCTCAATATATTTCGGAATTCTCTACATTGTCCTACAACTCTCTTTTATCTCATAAAAAATGAAATTTAAACTTAATGGAGCCTTTTAACGCTCGGGAACCCATGTAATAGGATATGAGAAATCACTCTCCACCATTTAGTTTTTTGAGTGAGAGGCACTAAAAGTTCTTAATGTGTCTCTAATATCCAAAACTTCTACTTCAATAGAAGTTCTATTCCCTGCTACACCTAAATAAACCACTCCTAGAGGAACTGCATTAACACTGAAGCATTTTCCCTATACTTACAGGTCTCAGGTTTCCTTTTGAAGCTCCATCAACATCAAACTAGGCAACTAGCTGGGGGCTTCATTGATCTAATCAGTGTCTTTGTCAATCTCCCTAACTTACAAGCTTGCCAATTCCCAACTATTTTAATTTGTTCACATTTCTCTTTAGTATGTACCCATGCCACGTCACTTTTTTCCCCTGGAAAAATGACACTGAAAAAGAAAAGAAAACAGGGGGTATAAGAGTATTATATTCCGCAAATTTTTTTTTACAAAACACAAGCCACCTAAGGAGGAACTCTATCCACCCCTCTTGTAGCTAGAACATCCACTGTACTATTGGCTGACCTAAACTCATGATGGAACACTACATCCTTGCGAGAAGACAACCCCTTAATCTCATTCAACTAGAATTTGTTATCTACATGGCTTTGCCCCAAGCTGTGAAACCCACATCGCCGCATTAGCAAATCACTCTCAACAATCAATTTGCCTTGGAATGAGGCCTAAGATATATGAAGAGCTTCTAGCACCGTCATTACCTTTGCCCCAATAGACTCCTTGGTAGCGACATGCTTGGAGAACATTAGCAAAACTCTCCCTTTATGGTTGTGAAGAACTCCTCCAATTTCGGCCGGCCCCGGTTTACCTTTGGTCACTCCGTCTATATTAAGCTTTAAAACGCCATTAGGAGGGGAGACTGAAGGACCAATTTCCTCCCCTTTCCCGAACCACGCTACATGCAAGCTTCCCCATAAAAAACGATGTCACTCGTATTGATGTCGACAAACTCCTTTCTAATAGAGGTCCAATTTGTAATCCTAAGACTTGCCACTGAAATAAGAGGCTCAACTGAAGGCGAAGTGCCCCTAAAAATCCTCTCATTCTTTTCGTTCCATATTGTAAGAACATCGTAAAAGGAATGATTCACCAAAGAATAACCTCACATCCATGAGTAGGTCCCCATCCCTAATACTGAACCAACTATGAGAGAGCACTTGAAAACACCAAACCATGATGCATCTGTTAAGGAAATGACACCATATGAGAGATGCCACTCCACAATGAATTTTAAAAAGAAGATTTATAAACTCTGCCTCCCTCATGCACATCACGCAAAATCCAAAATGACGTCCGACACCATGCCTCTCCTTAGGTTATTTGCCGTAGGTACCTTTCCTGCAACATCCAGTTGCAGAAAGCCTCTACTCTAGGAGGAACCAGCCACAACCAAATTGCATGCTAGGATGAGAAGGTTGAGGTGGCACCTCAAGAACTAAGTAAAATGCCTTAGTCAAGAACGTCCTTGTGGGCAAGGGCTTCCAAATCTGAGAATACTCTTCCCAGTAGATAAAAACATTAAAAGAAAGATCAACAACTCCCCGTATTGGACCTCTTCAAATTGATGAAAGGTTCTCCGAAAAGACACTACCTAAGACATACTGTTTCCCCTCACCTCATAACACTCCCAAATAGAGAACTCTTTGTTGGACCCAACTCTAAACTCTTGAGGAACTATCCCTCAAAAGGACCCAGTCCCACCCAGTCATCAAACCAGGACCTCACATTCCTCCCTTCCCTAACAACAAAACCCTATCATTTGGAAAAAGTATCCCCAATGACATTAGAATCCTTCCCTAAAGAAGATATACACCCCACCCAACTAGACATGTGATATCTAGGGCCCATTTATACTCACCGTATTTAAGAGCAATGATCCTCCTCCAAAGAGCTTCCTTCTCCCCCCAAAATCTCCCCCATCATTTAGCTAACAATGCCAAATTCTTATTATTTAGATTATCTAGCCCAAATCACGCTCCTTTTTGGCTTAATCACCTTTGCCCATTTCATAAAATGCTGCTTCTTCGACCGACTTTGTGCTTCCAAAAAAAAGGTATTCCTCCTAATATGGTCTAGCCTAGCTGAAACTGTTTTAGGCATCTTGAAAAGAGGCATAATATACTTGAAGGTTGTCATGCCGAAATCTGGGCTCACAAATTCCGCATCGTGAGTAATTTGTATCTCATTGCACTTGCACCATCATAAATCAAATCATACATCATCAAAGCCTTGTCCCAACTATGTCGGGGTCGGCTACACGAATTTTGTTTCTCCATTCCGATCTATCTCGAGCCAAATCTTCAGATGAGTTACACTTCTTGATATTTACTTTTACTACCTCCATCCACGTCCTATTTGGCCTACCCCTTTCCATTGGTGGGCCATCAACCTTCATAGCCAAACTTTTCCTTACCGGCGCCATTGCCAACCTACGTTGGACGTGCCCAAACAATCTCAAACGGGTTTATTTAATTTTATCCCCTATTGTTGCTACCCCTAAATGCTCTTGAAAGCGCCCATTCCTAATTTTATCATTCCTAGTTTTCCCACACATCCAACTCAACAATCCCGTCTCTGCTACATCCATTTTGTGCATATGTTGTTTCTTGCTACTCCATAGGTCATAGCTGGTCTAATCGATGTCCTATAAAATTTCTCCTCCAATCTTATTGTCATTCGTCGGTCACAAAGCACTCCAGAAGTAAGTCTCCACTTCAACCATCACGCTTTTATCCTATATTCGACATCTTCATCAATCTCCCCATCCTTATTAATTGTAAAGCTAAGGTAGCGGAAAGAATCACTTTGGGGTATCTCATGGTCTTCAATTCTCACAGTAGTTTCAGCTCTTTTTATATACCCACTGAAGTTACAATCCATATATTTAATCTTTGTAGGGCTTAGTTTAAAGCCTTTGGATTCTAAAGCCTCCCGCCATATCTTGAGTTTTGCATTCATACTATCTCTTGATTCATTTACCAACACAATATCATCTGCAAATAATATGCACCAATGTACCTCTTCTTGAATATGAGCAATTAACTCATACATAATCAGTGCAAAGAAATAAGGGCTTGAGGCTGACCCCTGACGCAAACCTATGGTCATTGGTAACTCTCCTATCTCTCCAAAAGTAGTTCTCATACTCATTACTGCTCCTTCATACATGTCTTTAATAATTTCAATATAACCTTTTGGAACTTTCCTTTTATTTAAAACCCACTAAATTAAATTTCTAGGTACTCTGTCATAGGCTTTTTCTAGATTGATGAAGACCATATGTAGATTTTTCTTCTTCGCTCGATATTTTTCCATTAATTGCCTAAGTGAGAATATAGCTTCCATCGTTGACCTCTTTGGCATAAAACCAAAATGATTTTCAGATATCTTGTTCGTCTGTCTTAGTCTTTGCTTCATTATTCTCTCCCATAGCTTCATAGTATGACTCATAAGTTTCATCCCACGATAGTTGGTACAATTTTGTATATCTCCATTGTTTTTATATATAAACACTACAACACTTCTTCTCCATTCATCCGACAGTCTCTTTGTTATTAATATCTTATTGAAGAGTCTAGTTAACCAAATCTCCCCAACTTCTCCTAAGCATTTCCAAGCCTCAATCGGGATATAATCTGGACCCGTTGCCTTTCCCGTGTTCATTTATTTTAATGCTTTCCTCACTTCCACCACCCTAATTCTACGAAAAAAGTATGCTTTGCTAATGAAGTATCCTTTGTTCTAATGCTCCTATATAGTCTTCATTTAAAAGTACGCTAAAATATTCTTTGATACCTTTCTTTGATATTGTTGTCCTTTAGTAGAACCTTTTGATCATTCCTTTTAATACATTTGACATGATTTAAGTCCCTATTTTTCCTCTCTCTTATTTTTGCAAGCTTAAAAATATCCTTCTCTCCTCCTCTTGTTCCCAACCTATAAACAAAATTTCAAGGCATCTGGTTAAATTGAAATGAAATCTTATATTAGAGTCTAGTTCAAGAATAATTTAAAGTGAGCACCATTAACTAAAGACAATGAAATCCAACTACTAGGTCTTAATTTGTTCAAATAAATAAATGAAACAAATTCTTAGGAGGCTAATCCTCTTTATCAAACCAATTGAATTTCGCTGCTCAGTTGCACATGCTGATTCCTATAGCTTCATATTTGTCCGACTCATTATCAACATCAAGGTTTTGGTTATCGGGTAGGGGCAAACCAAAGGTCAGGATAACTGAGTGAGTAGACATTATGATCTATTCGTATAAATATATATCACATTACAATTGGCTACACGAAGTAAATTTTAGTGAAATTATGTAAGACTGCAGAGTTCAAACTAATTCCAACAAGGTCTCAATTAAAGTTTGTGCACAGTGAAATAGTCAAATCTTATGACAACCACCTTACCACCCAGTAGCACAGGCCAACAGAGCTCTTGCACCACAAGGGTACAAGACAAAAAAAAAGAGAAAGTTACCTTCAAATTATTTTGTGCGCATAATGGGAGTGACCGATGAGGGTTTAGAGTCATCGAGGCGGTACTAGAGAATCAAGTTCTCCCATGGCTGACCAAAAGTCAGTAAATCTTTCAAATTTAGGTTTTTGTATGGGGGATCTCTCCACCATACTATGCTAGCGGTCTAGGGGTATCCTGAGATTCTTTCCAATTTGATTCTATGTCCTTCCATTTTGATCATATTTACTGAATTCAAATAATCCCCAACATAGTTGGGACAAGGCTTCGATGATGATGACGACGACTGAATTCAAATAATCATAACTTCTGATTCAGAAGTTGATTTCTTTGACGTTCTCAACACCTATAATGACAACGAGTCCGTTACACATGTTCTGGATTTAGTCTGCCCCTAACCAAATCAATATCTGTATCTGTTAGTGTAAGGTTAGTCCCAAAACCTGCCCTTTACAGATTTGAGATGCTACATTAAATTTCAGAATATCTGGACATATTCATATAACGAATCACATAATCAAACGCAATGAATTACGTAATTTACAAAATGATTCAATTATACAAAACTATAACATAAACAACGGGTCACATATGTATCCAATCAATAGTTATCAACAACACACAAGATCATACATTAGATCACTAATTAGCAGGCGGATTAAAGGGTTTCGATAAAAATCCACATATTACAATGGTCAACCATGGCCATAACCCATATCAGGGGTTTGACCGGGCCCAAAACCCCAATCTAGGGTTCGGCCAGCCCCTAACTTCCAGTTTTGGGTTTGGCTAAAATCCCTTTAAGGGAGTTCGGCCATGGAGATTCAAACCTTGGGATGTGTGCACACACTCCAAATCCTCTCTGGATTTTTGTGCAAGCCACTTCTCCTTTTCTTGTTACAAAACCCCTTTTCACTTCATAGATTATGGGTCCCATCTCTCTCTTACCTTTCAATTAAATCATTTTGGTTAGAATTTGATGGGGCCTACTAACTTGAGCTGCAGTTTCTACCTTAATTACTTAATTATAAAAAGGGTACCTCAGGGTTCCCATCCAGATTTGTAAAACCTTTGGGGTCCCAACCATGGGTGGTACCCACTGAGAAAACCTTACTTTCATTAATTGCATAACTGGATTTCTTGGGTGCGTTCCAATGGGGTACTTATCGACTCAAATATTAGAATCCTAATATCATAATTATATTACCCACAATAATTATAATAACCTCCCAAACAGCATAATTCTTTTAAATAATCACAAAATAAATTATATATACCAGGAAAATCTAACATTCCGATAAAATTCAAGAAAAACGAGTTTATATATATATAAAAATAATTTAAAACCCTAAAATAGGGTCCTGGCGTATTACAAAAGGTTAGACAAGTTGTCTTGATCAACGTGATTCTCCACCCAAGTGATAAACCTTAGCCACTATCTCTTTTCCTTTTCGGAAATCTTGGAATCTTGTCCCCTCCCATTCCAATTAGTGTCTTTAAAGTTGATGCAAAGTGACTTCCAAAGGACATCCTTTTCTCTGAAAAGGCCTACCATACCCCCAAGAATTTTTGTGAACAACAAGCCAAACCAAACAATGAAGAGAAGAAGCCCAAACCGTGCTTGAGAGGGCACAATGAAGAAAGAAAAAGTTCAATGGGTTCTGCTTGAGTGCTACCTGGTTCCTGTACCTTTCCTCTCATGTTGC
Organism: Cinnamomum chago; assembly: GCA_038049695.1. Taxonomy (NCBI): domain Eukaryota; kingdom Viridiplantae; phylum Streptophyta; class Magnoliopsida; order Laurales; family Lauraceae; genus Cinnamomum; species Cinnamomum chago. Next base: position 17,089,826 of record CP142462.1, on the reverse strand, counting down.
TTCTACTTCTTCTTCTTCTTCTTCTTCTTCATGTGGTCGGTATTCATGTTACTTTGTCATGGAATCTAACTTTGGTCTATAAGATTTATGTTTTTTATATGTTTATAAAGACCTAGGCAGTGACATCCTTCTCTTTTAATAGCTTCTTACCTTATTCATTTGGGTCATTGTTGGAGGCATATGTATAATATATCTGTTTATTTTGTCTAAGTACTTAGGACTTTTGACTTGCCTATGAATTCTATCAAACATGAGCTCTATGTTGTGTACCTGTCTTCGATGCTTCCATCCTTCTAAGTTCTATTAGCAAATTATGCTGTGTTCATATGTAGCGAGGTTGAACCATGGTCATTTGGAGCATGCTGATGGCAATGGAGACTGGGTTTTAACCATTTTTACAGCTCTGTCCACTGTAAGATTTGTTTATTTTCCGAAAGGACTAAATTAAAGTTAACTTGCATTTTCATGATAATTGCTAAATATACTTTTCTGTTGAAACAATTAATTCTTATGTTTTTTGGATACTGGATAGATAACTTTGAAAGGCATCCAGATCCAATGATATCAATATCATGATTGTTTTTATTCAGTTTGCCTGTCAGAAAGTTACCACAATGTATGTTAATAGAAGAAATGTATAGGTCTACAGAAGATATAAATCAGCTCCTAAAAATTTATTATTGCCGTTCCTAATGCCAGGTTTGTGGCACTCGGCCACTGTATTGAAAGAAGGTCTGGATGACCGACTGGTTGAGTGAGAAAATACTAATTGACTTCAATTACCTCATGAAGGCTTTTTTATCTTTTCGTTTAGTTTTTCAAATCAAATAAAAGCCGTTTGGCTGAATCGATGCAGTGCATTATATTCTATTAACGAATAGTTTTCCTATATTGCTGATGTTTCTGTTCTTGCAGATTATTGATGTGCTGGAATTCATCCCTTCTCATGTGGTGGTATGTACCCTTTTTCCCCTCTTTTTATTAGAAAAATAATGTTATAGACTGGTTAGTGTTCGTAGTTTTCTTCCCTGAATTGACCCTTTTGATTTGTCATTCGATGTCCTCAGTTTGTTGGCTAAGCAGAGCGAATAAGCAAATACACTGTCATTTTGATTGATGGCGGCTATTTTGCACTGCAATTAGTTGGTCAACTGATATACAGAATGCATTGATCACTGTCCTGGTGTCATGGTTGCCATTGTGCAGGATAGGAATCCATTTGCTTAACTGATCCATTCTTTCTTTAACATTAATAGACGCTCAAAGTCTTAAATGATGTGGACCCACTCAGAGTCTGGTAAGAGGTGGGTTGTGGCTGAAGAATGAAACCACTAATAAGGCTCTGATTATTGAGTGGAACACAGGCAGTGATGCTCAGTGAGGCTGACTTGGTGGAAGTTCAGTTATATTTGGAAGAGTTATGGGAGTTTCAATAATTATCTTGATGTAACTGAATAGCAAAGAGCAAGTTGATTTTGAGAAATGTAGGAGGCAATTTAAGGAAAATGGGAATTGGTTAATGCCAACTTTATAGATTATGATCAGCTGCTTAGCTAGAGGGAACAGGTGCCGACTGTTGAAAGCATTATCCTAATGGTGTTTTCCCATGGAATGTTTGGGGTTTAGGATCCTTGACCAGATATGTGATGATAATGGGTTTTGTTAAAAGAATTTCAAAGCTGACATAGTACTGCTGCAAGAAACAAAACTCAATCATGCCATTCTCTTAGTATTTGGATATAGTAATTTTTGTTAGGCTGTCAGACAGAGGGTTCCTCAAGTGGTATTATTATTTTTATTGCTATTTGTACAAATGAAGGTGGATGAATCAGACACAGTATATTCAATTTTAGTTGTCCTACAAGGCCAACATATGTGATTAAATTGGGTCCTTCTTTCTTATGGTTAAAAAAAATCCACGGCTGGGTTGTCACTTTATGGATCAAAGTAGCAAGCATTTCTCCTAAAAAAAGGTGGCAAGCAAGTGGCCCTGTTGTTGGAATGTTTAGGTGATTTTACTTGTCATGGTTCTCTAATGAGTAAGAAAGGGAATTTGGATTAAGAATACCACCAACAATGAGGGTTTCTTCCAATTGGATTTGAAATCATAATCTTGTAGAATATGTTACATGGACTTTTTGAAACAAGAGAAGAACCAAGTGCTCCACATTGATTGATGGAGATTTGTGTCTCACCCATGCTACTTTAGAAACTTGAAAATATGGTGGTTTGGATATGCTTTAGTGAGATCAAGAACAAGCGTCATATTTGTTTGGATAGAGGTCTTTGGGAATTGTTAGATTTTTCATTTTTATTGACTTTTTGTCTTACACTAGTAAAAAAGGGAAAAAAGAAAATATTTTTTACTAGAAACTATGAGATTCTTTGGATTGTGAATACTATTCAGTTGTATGTTTATGCCTTCTTTATTAACAATTTTTCCCCCTTTTGCATATGATTTGTTAAGTTTAATCTTTCTTTATGTGCTTCTCATTTATCCTTTGCATGCTTAGTTACTTGCATCTTATTAGCTGGTTTATAAGATTAAACATGTAGTAGAGGCAATATATTTCTGCTAATTATTGTAGTATCTTTACCTGTTGATATACGAGTTTTTGGAAAGTTAGTGATTGATATATCTTTTTTTATTGTGCAGGTGGTGTTTGACCATGATGGTGAGTTGCATACGACAGCAGTACCCTTTGTTTAAACTTAAATACTTCTTGCTTGTCTGTGCATTTCATGTTCATCATTTAACCTTGAGGTTCATGATATGTATTCTCTAGATTTGAAACGTGATCTAATCATCAACATTTGTGATGTATATGTATCAACTGGTGATCATAGCTAAACATTTCTGTCCATATGAAAAACCTACCTAGTTTGAGTAATCTATAATGGGTTTTTCTTCTCAGTTGAAGAAACTTGTCGATTTATTCTGTGGAACTAGAAGAGTTCCCGCTACCAGGTTGTGGAACGGGATGGTTTTTTGCAACCAGGTTGAGGTTTTTTTTTTTTTTTTTTTTTTTTTTTTTAAATTAACTCAACTCTATGCTGTTGCAGAATCAAATATAACTTGGTTTTGGTCTCAGATGCAATTTTCTAATGATTTGGGTTGAGCCGTTGAGGGTTACCTGGGAAACTCCCTGGTTGTATCCATTGTTTGGTTGTATCCATTGTTTTAAGTTTTAGCTGTTTTTCCTTTTTCTTTTCTTTCCTTTTATTTCTTCCTGTGCTTATTCAAAATTTAGTTTCAATCATCTGATGAAAGGCGTTTTGTAGTGGGTAGACTGTCTCGAAGAAGATATCGTTTATCCTGTCCTAGTTATCTCTTTTGGTGTATCTGTTACGCAAACAATTATTTCTTTTACTTTTTGTCTTCTTCTTGATGCAAAGCAGTAGGCACATGTTGTATCTTTGATGCAATACAGAAGTCCAAAAGAATCCCTGGGCCTACATGATGGGCCCAATATCAAACCCAGCCCTTGGGTTCAGCCCACAGGCCCAAATTGGCTGTGGGCTGAACCCAAAGGGCTGGGTTTGATATCCGGGCCCATCATGTAGGCCCAATGATTCTTTTGGACTTCCCTACTGCATCAATCTAGGTTTATTACCATTTGTGTCAATTATCTGGAATCATAGGCTTCTACGTATCTGCTTCGATAGAATTGTCCTGCAGTGTGTTACTTTTGAGATCCATACAAGAAACCATGCCACAAATCTGATCTGAATTATCTTTCTGAGCGTCAGACGGAATTCTTTGGAGCTATTCGGTTCTTTAGCTTCTTTCGATGTCGATTAAAGTGACATTTGAGTGGTCAAACTTTCTTTTCAGGGATACCATTTGGTCAAAGTACTGCCATTCGATCCAAAGAATGTTACATGGCAAAAGGTATGGTTTTACTCTTTTTACAATCCAGTTAAGGGCGGAGATATGCAGTCAAGTTCAATGTTTATTGTCATGAGTTGATTTCAACCGAACAGCTAGTTTGAATGTAAAGATTGTTCTTTCTCCCACTTAAGCAAGCTAACTGAATTCTCTTCTAATTGTTCGCAATGCACTCATCCTCGTTTCCTATCTGAGAAAGTTTCTGATATTTTAAGCTTTAGAGGTTCGAACGTTCATCATAGGATCCATCGCTCTTGAGGTGGTAGGTGGAAGTGGAACATGTCAAGACAAAGGTCAACCCATTGGGTCAATATAACCCAGTGGATCGTAAAACCATGGGTCAAAGGGGAAATCTGTTGTGTATAATTGATTGTATTTTCCATTTTAGTTCCTAGATCTGTTCCTAGATTAGGTTACCTTGATTATAATCAATTGTAAATATGGCAAGGTCTCTATTATATGAGGAATACAATACCAAGCAACGACTCAAGGATTCCTCTTCTCAAAATTGTTTTCTTCTTGTTTATTTAATCATCAGAACAGAGATGAAATATAGTGTGCTGCCTGTCACTAGGGCTGCTTTGCATCTTGCACACTTGCATGCTAATCACGACTGGTCCAAAATTGTTGGTTTTATTCTGAATGGGACATTTTTTTTATTGATAACAGGTAAATTTTATTCATGATAGGAAAAAACTACATAACAAAACTATCAACCGAAGCAACAAAAGAGCGCTGGTATAAGAGCTAAATACCGAATGCCTACGAACTTATATGGTGAAAGCACTAAGATTAGAAAGACGATCCACCCCTTGTTTCGCAAGAACATCCACCGTAACGTTAGCTGACCTACCAACATGTGGAATCGCTACCCGACATCTTCAAGATAAAAGCTTAATCTTGACAAAATGAAAATGTATCTTCCAAGGTCCCAGTTTCAAAATTCACCCATGCTTTGGGTAAATTTCTTTCCACCATCAAACTATTATGGAATGATTGGTAATAAATCCGAAGAGCCTCTAAAATAGCCAAAACTTAAAAAACATAGATAAAACCTCATCTTTATAATTTCTAAGGATGGGACATTGCCCCAAAGTCACTTGATTAGCAGATGAGCTGATCCTAACCTTGTGCTTATATTGCAATTGACTTGGTGGTTAAAAATGAAATGTTTGGTGGTCCAAATTTAACAGCGGGAAATCAAAAGGTTAAGATCGTCTAAGTAGTTACTCATTTTATGCTTCAGCGGATGGGATAATGACTGAAGTCGTGTTGATTGGCAGATAAGCTGATACTTACCTTATGCTAAATTTCAATTGATTGGGTGGTAAAAAATTAAATGTACATTGGTGCAAATATAACAGCAGGAAATCAGAAGGTTAAGGTTGTATAATTAATGACTCATTCTATGCTTCATACATGATGGAGCTCACTATTTGGATGGTTTGGCAGCCATCAATTCTATGCAAATGATAGTTGAGTTTTAGATGCTAATGGTCTCTGGCGGTGAAGGGTAGTACCTCTACCCTATTACTTTCTAGTCCATTGTGTCAGAATATAAATTTATATATTGTCATATTCTTCATAATACTTGAAGCAATGAGGAAATCTAATTTCTAAAAACAACCAGGGGCGTGAAATGACTCTAGGAGACAAAGCATGAAATCAATATGTTTGAACGAGTTGGATGATATACAAACACAATAAAAAAGCTTTTAAATATTGACAAACCCAAGGCATGGCAATGGGTCGAGTTTGGTACAGGTTGGGCTAAACTCAAACTTGCCCTGCTGCGTATTCACCTTGCGTTACTAAATCCGCCTTGGGACAAATTTAGGTCATGTCGAGTTAGATTCTAGATTTTTTTTAATTGAGAAATATTGTAATGAAATAGTTATATATTTTCTGTGACATGTAGGAGGTTTTGATCGCACAACCTCTCACTTCAATTCTTTGAGATGTCCTCTACCCAATTCACCATACAAGATATATGTATACAATAGCCCATTAAAGGATATTTAAAGTAGTTATGAATGGGGAGGGGCCAGCCAAAACCCGAACCCACCACGAAACCAAGTTGGGTCAAAATGTATTAAGTACCGCTGCAAACTTGGAAAAATTACTACCAAACCCGCCCCTAATAAGAGTGGGTTGGGAGTGGGTCACCCTTTTAATCAGACCCATTTCCATTCCTACCAAGGCATTCTTGGGTGCACCCACGCTTGTTGGCAAAGCGGAAACAGGTTAGTAAGAGTTTTTATAAGAGGATAGTCAGACCTAGATCGCTGTATAGAGTTGAATGCTGGGCAACACAGAAATGCAGAAAAGCTCAAGCGCATGTGAAGGTGTTTTGGGGATGTTCGAAAGAGGAAAAAATCAGTAAGACAAATGAATGGTCAGAGGTTCAAAAAACTAGAAGAAGAGGAGACCAATAAAGACATTGAGTAGTGAGGAAACATGCCCATATGTGGTGTTATTGATAATCAAGGTTTCTAATGGGTCAAGTGGAAGAGCATAACCTATAAAGATGACCCTTAATAGATGGGTTAAGGTAACTTTGGGGGGAATGGCGATGGACCCATTATAGAGAATTTACCAGTTTGAGGGAAACATAACTAGTGGGAACTGGGAACAGTTGAATAGATGGAGAGAATACCTCGTACTCTTGTGTTCTTGTAGGGGATAAGTATTACATAGTGAGTGAATGCCCCATGCTCTTGTAGGCATTTTATGATGCGGTGAAACATTTTCTGTTATGAAATATGTTTCTACCGCTTGTGTAGGACTGCAGAAAATGGTTCTCTATCCTTCTGTTCTAAATCTACTTTTTGCCAAAATTACGGAAAATACTTTCCCTTTAAAAAATGAAAACCATGGAAAATGTTAACATAAAAAAAAAGAAAAGAAAAAGAAAATAATGCTTCCCTGGAAACCATTTTCATTTTCAGCAGAAAATACTTTGCAAGCATACCCTTGCAGTTGAACAATTTTTAGCAGACCCCAGATTGATTTGATGAGGCTTTGATGATGATGATGGATTGCAATCAAGACTGTAATTTTTAATTTCCCATGGTTGTTATTTCAATGATGGAATTTTGAATTTTCCATTTCAATTATATGTATTTTCTATTTTAATAATAATTGGACTGATAGGTCTTGGCAACTCTTTTTCGTTCTAATTAATATCATGTTTGATGGCTTTACCATTGATCTTGTGTCTTCCACTGCCGTTGGACTTCTGTGGGCACGGCATTTCATTGTTTGTTTTTCCACGCACTCTAAATGCGTATAACATTTGTGAAGGTTTGACTTTCCGTCACAATTTGTATCCATCATACAAGAGCAACCGCTTCCCTACTCCTGACACTGTTGTTCAAGGACTTCAGTATTTGAAAGCATCCATCAAGGCCATGTCCATCCAAGTTATTGAGGTAAATAGCATAGTTATATGTAACCTGGGAGCATGCAAATTTTACATTTACTAATCTAATTTATATCAGGTGCCAGGTGTTGAGGCCGATGATGTAATTGGTACCTTGGCCGTAAACAGTGTTGCTGCTGGGTACAAGGTAGCGACCTCTTGTTTAGCCATGCTGCTTTGATATTAAATGATGTATACTAATAGAATATAATTGTTTGTTGGAACTATTGTGTTTGTATATTGTCTGGGACGGTAGAAGGAATGTGTGATGCTTGTGGAAATAGGAGCAGTTAAAATAAATGAGAATGCCAGCAATTTACAACGTTATCATTATGATATTCAATATTGTATGTGTTAAAATTTTTATTATGATAGTTTCTTTCCTTCTCAAAGGTTTAGAAATCCTAGAAGGGAAAAATGAAGAGAAGAGAGGAGGAAGATTTTCTAGGAGGAAAATTTTGGTTGCATTCCTATGGTTGGAACCATTTGCCTATTATACTATATTAAAGAGGAGGGTTTTGGATTCAATTTTGATTGTTGGTTATAATTTTGACTGGAAGTTGCTTTGTTTTTTTTTTTTTTTTTTTCAAAATGTTGGATGTTCTCTCCCCACTCCTATCTCATATAACTACCTACTTTATTTCTTTATTAAAACCAATTATCTACTCTCCACTTTTATTCTTCTTTTTTTTTTTTTTTTTTCTTTTGCAAAAACTATGTTTTCATCCAAATTCTACAATTCCCATTGTACTCCAATTCCTTTACACATTCTACTCCAATTCTCCTATATCCTTTCTACGCCACTAGCTCTTGTATTACTTAAACAGGTACTCATAACCTTTTTTTCTTCTTTTGCTTTCTTTTTAAAAACTATGCTTTTTTTTAATGCATGAATATTTAAATTACAATGTTGGCCATAACCGTGCTCAGCACGGGTTAATATGCTAGTATAGTTTTATCATACTTCTGAAAATTACAAACAACGTCCTTACTTTTTCTCTAATTTCAAGTTGCATATTTTCTCTAATTACAACGTCTTTTGTTGCTGTCCAAATAAATGAGGGCTTGAATGATTTCGAATTTGTTTCCTTACAGTTTTCTGTTAAATGCGTTCCCAAAAAACTGTCTGCACTGTTCATATGCACTGGGTTCAACCAGAACTGTTGCCTTTGGTTATCTAGTCTAAACAAAACCATTCAACCACTGATTTAGCAATTAGCCTTGTTGATGTTACTATTTAGCATTTCAAATCCAGAATTTAGACTCTCTGGCACTCTGCACTTTCAATTAAGTGAAGCCCTGCCAGGTATTGGAATACTCTCTGTTGTTGTATTTGTTTCCTCACTTCTTCAACAGTAGAAGGTATATATAAATTCCATCTTTATGGACTATGGTGCTTTCGAATACCACATAACTTCCAAACTAGGGTGCATTACAATGATGGGTTATTGGAGCCAATTTTCTAATTCATTAGCTAGTTGTTACTGTTCTTTGTTCATTAACAAAGGGAATAGATAGGCCTGTTTGTTTTCATGAGTGGAGGAGTAAAGGTGAGGTGGATGTCAAACCATGGAAAAGGTAAATGTAAGGTATGTTATAGTAAAAGTAGAGGTGTGGTAAAATCCTTGTTTGGATAATATGAGGTAAAATATAGGTGAGAGGGAGTGTAGATTCAAATTTCTTTTTTTTTTTTTTAAAAAGCTGGCACCACGGGCAATGACAGCAATATTCCACGATATGTTGCATGTCGACATGGAGGACTATGTTGATTTTACTGCATTTGATCACACTTTTTTGTGGTAAAAAGCAAGAGGCTTGTGGAGGAGTAAGGGTAAGAGGTGTCACATCATAAGCTCACTTTTCCACTCCACTTTTTTCACCAAAACATGTTAAAAGTAAAAAAAAGTCACATTACATGCCTACTCTTACTCCACTTTTACTACTTGTGTTAAACTTGAAGTAAAAAAACGTCACATTACATGCCTACTCTTACTCCACTTTTACTACTTGTGCTAAACAAACATCCCAATGTTAGAGAAACACTAGTAATGTTACTCTATGCAGGGGTACTATTTGGAACATTATGCATTCTCCACAATAGATGTATTAAGTATCACAGTAATCGTGACAAATATTTGTGCATGACAGGAGAGTAATTAGTAACCTGAACTGGCTTTCCAAGTTCTGGTAGATTTGATCACTCAGAAATGTTATGTTCTGCAATTTTGATTATTGCCTTCCTTTGACCTAGGTGCGAGTTGTGTCTCCCGACAAAGATTTCTTTCAGATATTGTCCCCTTCATTACGGCTTCTACGTATTGCTCCACGTGGACCTGAGTTAGTATTGCAATCATTTTTCCATTTTATGCGTCATTTTTTGTATGTAGAATACTAGCAACTTATATTTTGCAAGTCTTACCAGTCATTTTGAAGGCATTTCTTTTCATATTTCTTTGCATTTGGCATACATATGTTTGAGATCTGATACATGGAGTGGAGCGTACCCCTTGAACGATGATGTTGGATCATCTTAATTGTTTGATCGAAAGATCCTTATCATTGTGGACCACAGGTTGGGCCTTTTGTGTTAACCATCCTAGTTACGGTCCATTAAATGAAAAATATTGATCTTGGGCGTTTTTCCACAATTAAGTAGAGTGCGTATACACGCTACAAAGTATGCGTATTCATACAAAAATATTATTTTAAGAAACCACCAAACATAAGGACTGTGCCCTCCATCATATTTTAGTGCCACCTGTCCGACTTATGATCAAGTGCGCCCCATTTTGAGACACACCCTATTTTGATTGTCATCTGACTGTTACCCACTGTTGGTTTGAAAACTAAAAAAAAAATCCCATTAAAATGGTTAAAGTTGGGGGCCATAGATCAAGGGGTTAGGATAATGTGAAGGGAATTATATTTTGCATGCCCTCAAGTTTCATTGAGATCTTAACACCCCCACTCATGATCGGCATGCATCTAGGTGGGACTCATAGTGGGGTACAGACCGTATTTGCCTTAATCCTTACCCCACTTTCTCTCTCTTTGTATTTAATATAACCTTCTCTCTCTATGTACACACACACACACTAACGATCTGGTGCGATGAGCTCACCTGGCTCACATACGATTGATCAAGTTACCCCCTTGTATTCACTACCCCCCACGAACTACCGTAGGCCCAAATGTGTCACTCATCCAACTGTTGCTCAGCGTTTTATCAAAATCCAGAGAAATGTTGCATTTTAAAACCATTAAACTTGTGGGTCATAGGTCTCGTTGAGATCTTTCTATCCCCCACCTCCACCATGATTGTCATGGCCCTAGGTGTGCCTAAGGTGGGTTCATCACACCCATCACACCATAAGTCCATCTCAAAATCCTTTATAGTTTATACATGTGTTTATATGATGGTGAGGCCCACTTTCAAGACATCGAATCATTAAATTAGAACTTGCCTCACGGTCAAACGCACACATACATAGATATGTACTATACATAAAGTCCACATATAAATAGATAGATAGATGAGAGGCCTGTCAATGGGCCGGGCCGGGCCTGGGCTTGGGTTGTCCAATCCCGTCCAGAAAATAGGACGGGCCTACCAGGTGTTGTCCAATCCCGACCCTAAATTGAACGGGCCTACATCTAATCCCGTCCTGTACGGGCCCGGGCTGGGACAGGGCCGGGCCTGGGCTTAGCCCGATTCTGGAGATAAGCAAAACATTCTCTAATTATTCCTACTATCACCAGACACCCGATGTGAACCGGACTTTAAACCCTCCTCCTTTTTCCTAGCTTGGGACCGGCAATGCAATGCAGCAAGCAATATGGCGGAGTTAAAAACTTTTTTTTTTTGCTAGTGACAGTAGAAAATCAGAAAATCAATAGAAATAAATGAGTATACTATAGGCTATATGGGTAATGATTAAAACCTTTTTTTTTCCGGTAAAAGTAGAAAATCAGAAAATCAATAGAAATGAATGAGAATGAGTATCCTATATGAGTCAAGTTAAAGTAATGTAGCATCAGTTAAAAACTTTTTTTTTTTTTAAAGTAGCATCAGTTTTTAGGGCTTGCATCGTCTTATAAAAGAGATGGACTGATGGAGGGTGCAGTTACAAGAATGCCCCTCCTAACTAGCCGTTTTTTTACTGTTAGTGAGGGACAGTTTAGGTAATATAAAACTTTTATCAAAATTAACTTGGAGCGGGCCGGGCCGGGCCTGAACGGGCTGGGCATCCTCTGCCCAGTCCCAGTCCCATTTTGGCCGGGCTTTAAAATTATTGACCAAGCCCAACCCACTGGGCTCAATTTTTTTTATAAAGCCTTGTATTTTCGGGCTTGGGACGAGCCTGGTCGGGCTTTCTACCCGTTTCAACCCGTCCTATTGACAGGCCAGAGAGGGAGCTCTTAAAGTCCAGACTGGGGACACATCTGGTACATGCCAATCATGGAGTTGGGGGGCATCGAAAGGTCTTGTTGTGGACTAGGGGTGGGTCAAAATTGGTCCTTATTAGATCATTGTAGCCCTTGGTTTAAGGGCTTCAAAGTTTGTCTTTCTTTGTGATTCAATCTAAGAGCGAGTAATTGCTGGATGAGCGTCTATTTAGTACTAATTAAGAGGAGGCATGATTCACATCCATTCAAGTGGGCTCCATGGGCCAAAGCTGAAAACAGCTTTAAAAAGCTCCAGCCACTACCATCCAAAAAGAAAAAAGAAAAAAAGCTCCAGCCACTCGCCCCCCCTTTCAAATTTATCATTCTTTAAGCCCACATATGCTTTCTCATTTTCTTCTTTATGATATGATCAAATTAGCCTACAATAGTAGTCCAACTTGTCTATGTGATGCCCACTATAGCGGGAAGCTGCCCACCCACCTGGCAGGTGGTTTTGTAGGAGTGATCCTATGCTGATTGCAGATGACCTAATTTTCAGGATTTTGATGATTATGACCATTGAATTGAGAGCATGAAATATGAATTTTGTGTTTGAGTGGAGGCCCCTTGTGAGATGGTTTTGATCGTCAAATGAAGGCTTGAGCTATGCAAAATCTAATACAAAATCCTTTCAATCCAACCATCCACCATGAATGTAAGTGGCTATAATGGAACCCACAGGGCGAGTTGGTTTGACTTGATCATTTCTCTTTTCTTCCGTCTTTGCCAAATTAATTGCATCAGCGCCCTATGCTAATCCTTTTTTTTTTTTTAAATCATTAAAAGCCATGTGGTGACTTTTCATCTTCTTTGAAGAAGGTTTTTCGTGTTCTTTATTTTATTTTTAGAGTTTGCCTACAATAATTTGGTAAGGGAGTTAATTTGGCAAACATTGAAAAGAAAGAGAGAATTATCCCAAGTTTAGTTTAGTAGATCAGTGAGTATAGAAGATGAGTTTGTTAGATTGTGAATCATGTTGTGTTGTGCTACAAGGTGATAGAATTTGGTATCTAAGAATTACCATAAAAAAATTGGAGGATTGAGTTGGATGTGATAAAAACAAAGTAGGGCAAAGAGGAGACATGGTAGTGAAGTCTTTTGCAATCCTCAAATGCCAAATTTGATTAAAGGAGAAAAAATATTATATAAATAGTGACGAAATAAATATTTGATATTGAATATCTAAAGTTTTTTTCTATGGTTATTTAATTTTCTGAACAAAATGATTATAATTCTTCTTCAAGATTTAGTAAAAGGAGGAAAAGTGATATTAAAATAGTCCTATAAAAAATATATAAATTATAAGGAGGGAATATAATATTGAAACGTAACCAAAAGATACAAATAAAAAAATAAAGGTCTAAAAGTAAGCTAGAATTAAATAAAGAATTAAAAAAAAACTAATTATATAAAGAATTCAAACTATGAAATGAAAAAAAAAAAGATGAAAGAGAAGAAAAAGTAAATGTAATGGCTCATAATTACCATTCAAAAAGGAAAAGAAGAAGAAAGAAAATTTGGGATTTTATGGATTTTCCAATCTAAATCATATTAAAAAGATGAGGTCAACATTTTCTAACCTTAGTTCAAATGGGTAAATTTTAAATTGATTGTATTAAAAATCAATATTTATAGGATTATGATTTTTTATTTTATTTTGCCAATGCCTATTAACAGGAAGGTTTGTTATATGATCGAGCTGGATCAAGCAAAGAGGGGTCCCAGATAGGGTCAAATCAAGTGATCTACAATTTTTTTTTGTGGCACTAATTGTAATTAGTTTCTAACAGTGTGGTTGTATGATAAGTATCCCTTTTGAAATAATCCAATGGTTTACATCAATTCAATTGTAGTGAAATAGGCATAGTGCCTGTATGTAGGTACTATGATGTTTGTGGGTTGGATCAATCAAAGATGGGTAGGATAGATCAAATCAAGTAGTGTTCTTCATAATTTTGTTCAAACTGATTGTAGGTAGTGCGAACAATATGGTTATATGATAGATTTCCCATTTTTAAAGGGGGATGATGTGTCTTCTTTCTTTCATATCATGGTGACTAGCTTTATTAGTGTGGAGCTGAATAGTGGGTGATAAAGAAGACAAGAACCTAAAGTGCATGAAGCTGACTCACATTTGCATGATCGATGTTTGATATTACAATAGATGATAGAATTTAGAATGAACATATAGGACGTGAAGCGAAAGGAATTCTTAGGAGTCTATTTGGAAGATCTCTCTAGATCTTGGCTAGTTTTTTTGCAAGGGGGTCTCCAGGTTACTTTTGTTAAGAATAATCTTTGGACAACTCCTCCCAATGGTGTTTTAAAATTAAACTTTGATGGAAGTTTTCTTCACTCTTTGCAAAGGGGTGGTATTGGAGGAGTTATCAGAGATTGGAAAGGTGCAGTGTTAAGAAATTTCTTGGGACCTGTGGATTCTCTAAGTGCTAATGATGTAGAAGTTTATGCTCTTCTTATTGGTTGTCGTGAGTTGTTTACTTTGGAAAGCATCAATGCTGTTATTGAAGGGGATTCTTATTTAGCTATTCAATGGGGTTCTGGCGTAGTTTCTATTCCATGGAGGTTGCTGGATTGGGTGGAGGAGGTGCAAGGTATCTCTAGTCGTTTGGGTGCTTCTTTTCACCATATCTTTCGAGAGGCTAATGTTATGGCGGATGCTCTTGCAAAAGAGGGAGTGTTCCGTACTTCTAGTCTTTTCGATGTTTAGTTGGTTTTTTTTTTTTTGGTTTGTTGGGGGGTTTCTTCTTGTAATCTTTTGTTCTCTTTCTTTTTTGAGCAATAAATTTTACCGTATTAAAAAAAAAAAACATATAGGAGGAATCCTATGGGTGCAACAATAGAATATAGTCAATGAATGCCATTTAAGATGGTTTAGGAGCATATACAACAGATCATAAACAGCTCCAGTATCAAGTACTAAAGTGATAATGTTACAAGTTCAAGGAACCAAGGGATGGGAGAGATTGATAAAATCTTGGAGTGGTGTGAAAAATGGCTTTTGATTCAGTTGAGTTGAAATGTAACTCATAAAACCAACCTAGATAGAATGGATAACGCTTCAATGATGGATGTTTGTTTGGAAAATAAGATCAATGGATGAATTTGGTAGTGCTTAGCCATTTACAGAAGAAATCCCTTTTTCCCTAGAAAGTTGGGATGCATCTATCCTTTTTATTTGTCCTGAGATTTTAGAATGTAAATGCATCCTTTGTTCCTGTAACATGCCATGAATATGGTAGGGACACAATGTGTTGCCTTTTTGAAGTATCTGGGTATCATAGGAGGCCACAATTCTGAAACCCCTTCCCTACCACCCAAAAAAAAGAAGGCTTAACCCTCCCTTTACAAGCTTAAGCTCCAAAAGAAAAAAAAAAAAACAATATTCAACTGACTCTATCTTTTGAACTACTTTTTCTTCCAATCTAAGCCTATGCTCTAAGTCTTAACACGCCCATATAAAGTTGGGATTTAATTGTCCACTTTCTAAAATTTATAGTTTAAATACTTCTTTTATATGCTACTTAATCCAAATCTAGCTTATTTCACATTGATCCTTTTTCTTTTACAGTTACAATAGTGGTGCTTATGATATTGATGGATTATTTGCATAGGATGGTTTCATTTGGAATAGAAGACTTTGCCAAAAAATATGGGGCTCTGAAACCCTCTCAATTCGTTGATTTGGTTTCACTTGAAGGAGATAGCTCTGATAATATTCCAGGTTTTATTTTTGATCTATAGCATTTGCAGATTTGCTTCCTGAAAGTTTTAATAGAGAAACATGCATCCAATTTCTTCTTTTTTGAAATACATTTCTATCTTGAAATTGACATATAGATTGTCTCAATGTTCTATAATGAAAGCTTCGAGTCTGAAATGACTATACAAAATTGGTAATGTGGATGGGTACATAACCCAGTTCTAGACATGGTTAGAAGGGTGTGAAAAAGGGAGGAACAAGGAAAACCTGTAATGGCATTGAAAATATATTGGTATACGTATTTTAGTTTATTAATGATTATAGCATAACATTCTGTTACATAAAGTGTATTTAAACTAGAGTTTTGGGGGTTTGGCTAGTGGACAAACTTATTGAAGTTGCTTTTGAATCAGGTTTGGGCTACACTTAATGGGCTATGGGTTAGATTTGGGTTTTTAAGTAGGCCCATTTAGTAAAAGCGTTATGCTTGGACTGATCCTAACCCATTCAGTAGGTCCACGTTTTTCTCAATCATAAATTTATGAAGTTGAGGGAGGCACTTTTACATGTTGCGAAGTGGAGTCTTATGGTCCTGGACCCCGCATTTTAATTTTCACAGTTGGACTAGATCCAAAGGCTATTGTTCTTCATTGTTTCATTGTTCCATATATGCAGCGTGTGACAGTCCTGGACTCTTAAGGCCTAGTTCCAGCCCAATAAGAGCTTTGGACCATAAAATTGGGACTAAATCCAGACTTTTGGGCCCATTGGACAGTTGGAATGGCTTTGATATCAGACTTGGGATGATCTGGTTGGACCTAGGTCCATACAAACCTCTATTCATATGACCAACATTAGTAGTTTTTACTCTATGTAAAGCTATCCACATTCTCAATAGCTACATTGATCTAGTTTTCTCCCATCAAATGCAGGAGTTGGCGGCATTGGACCTGTAAAAGCTCTCAAGTTGATCACTAAATTTGGTATGCTATTTAATCATGTATAAAATTTGCTATTGAAAAACTTTGACTTCGCGTATGGGATGGTCATCATCGCAATTGCTTATAATTTAATGAATTGATGGAATTTTTTTTTCAGGGGGTTATCAAAATGTCTTCACCTTATGCATCCTATGATCAGCAACAAGATTTGATTAACTATGAGAAACATTTTTTGGTGAGGGCCAGTCACAGTTATTAGTTAGGAACTCCACCATGGGCCCAGCTATGTCTGTCCCCCAACCCCAACCCCAACCCATCCCTCCCTATAATTGGCTCTTGCCCCAAATTGACTCAGAACTGACTATTATTCACTGTTGGATGGCATCACAAAAGATGCGTTGTATATCTAATATAAAAATTGCCAAACTTAAAGGTCCTTATAGTAGATGATCTGATAAGAACCATTTTTGGTCCTTCCCTGATCCACTCAAGACTTCCTACACACATTAAAAGATAAAAGAAGAATGAAACACCCCTCTGATTAATAAAATTTTCCTATATAAAAAAAGCACGTACACACCACAGTCCCCGTGATGGGTGAAGCCTTGTTTTTCCTTTCTCAGGCTATTTCATTTATTAACATGAAAATCATTAAGATGTTTTTAAATGTTAGAATCAACAAATTTCAATGTGATGAATTAAATGAGATCTTGCAGCAGTTTTTTTTTGTTTTTGATGAGTGAAATATATTAATTCAAGAAATGTTATCAAAAAACCAATTTGTTAATACAAGAAACAGCAGTAAGAGATATGCTGAACAGCTCCAAGAGCAAAAACAAGCAAAAATAAATTTAAGGAGTCCTAAAACACCTGCAAAACTCAAGAAAAGGAAAAGTCAAAATACTTATTACCAAGCCGTCATGGTTAACACCCTCTGGCTACAGAATCTTCTGTTGAATGAGCAGTTCACTTAACATCAGAGAAGAACACATCAAGCCACCTAGCTAAATAAGGACACCTTCCACCACATTGGCTAACACCCAAGGTGGTTTGCCACTCCAGTTGGCCAATTGAATAGAATGGAAAAAATCAACTTTCAATGTGATGAATTAAATGAGATTTCACAGAAATAATGGCTTAGAGAAGTCCTTCATTTATTAAAAGTTTACAAAAGCTGATTGTCTATATATTAGACAGATATTGTGTCTTATGATGCAGCCAAGTATACTGAGTACTCCGTTCTGAGACTGAAAATGAGTATAATCCAGAAAAGCAAGAATTGTGTTTTTCTCATATTTCTATCCACTTCCTATTTGAAGTTTCTGCTATTTCTTTTCTATCTTATGACCGGTGTAATCTTTTTATTGGTGTTGCTTGCTGACTGATGGGATAAGTCTAATATTGGTGCAACATCTTCTAGGGTTTAGGACTCGAGTCTTTGCGTTCTCTTTTTTCTTGTTGGCAGTGGCACTTCTTGTCTGGAACCGGAATAACTTTCAAATCATTCACGATGTTTTGATTTTAGAGTAGCATATCTTACTTCTCATTAGTACTTGGGGCATATACGTGTAGTACGTATGCTAATGACTTCTATGTGCTTCTAGGTTCTTTGGAGAATTTGTTGAAGTGTGTTGACCAAGTTGAGGAGGATCGCATTAAAGAGGTAATACGGATTGATATTGGCGAGGATGTGGTACCAACTTCATCCATAATCTTAATTTGTTTACTCCGATCAGCCTTGTGCACAGATTTTTGGTTAAATTTATGGATTTAACATTGCCCAATAGGGCTATCTTAGGTTGGGGCATGTACTGAGATGCTTTTTGCTAACTGTCCTATCTACAGGCTCTGATATCAAATGCTGAGCAGGCTCTTTTAAGCAAGACCTTGGTAATTTCAATTACCTTTTACTGTTGCATGTCATCATGCATTTGAAGTTTATTTATGAACAATGTGTATCTTGAGTGCCAAAACAACTTGAGTGTTGTTAGGCCTGCTTGAACCACATTACTCCCATGCTTTTCTTAGGCTGTACCCTTACGAACTGCTAAAAAATGTATGAGATCCTAGCCAATAATCAGGAGGGACCAATCATGGAATCACCATGACCCAAAATCAAGTCAGTTGGATGGTCTTCACTCTTTAGTGCTGGCTTTGACTAATGAAATGAACAGCTTTTGGAATTTGACTTGTGGTCAACTTTCAACAATGCTAAAATGCAGTGGTTTGGACTGACCAACTAGATTTTGGGGCGTCTTCGTATCAATGAAGAGAGCCTCCTTATGCATGGTTTCGAATATCTTACAGGTGTTCCCTCTTCACACTCGTACTGAGGGTAATGTGGTGGTAACTGAGTATGGTATGCAAGTAGGCTTAACAAAATTCCAACGACTTCATCTTGTCTTATTATTGTGCATGCCCGTACATGCTTGATTTGCTGAGATTAAAATGACTTAAAAAAAATAAAAATAAAGTGGTGCTTTAGTGTGAAGACTTCCTATAGAGCATTCAAGCATGACCTACATGGGTTTGAGCCCATGAGGTCATATTCCCTGCATCTGTGAGAGAGGGCATGTCTTACTGTTGCACCAAGTGCCGGGATATGGAAATGGCTTTTGTTTGTTATTGTGACAAATGAATTCTGGGCAGTGAATTATATAGGCATAGCCCATAAAGCTACAAAAAATCTTTATGGTCAGGATAATTTGGATAATGAATAAATAAATGCATGCTCTACAAAAAATTTGGCTGGTGATTTTTTTTATAACGAATTTGGCTGATGATTTTCACACATAAACAAATGAATTCATTTTTTTTCAATTCCAACTTAAAGTGAGGCACAGTATATCTAATTGCATGTAAAACTCCTATAAACTTCAAAGTTGTCTTTGATATGCTTTCAGATAGGCACAAAACATGAGGCTAAAGACCCTTTAATGTTTAAATGTATATGGAAGGCTCAAGTCTTAAAACATTTTTCTCAAGTAATGAATGTAAAACTTGCATCATGAATGACCCAACAGTGTTTCAAATGCAATGCATGTAATTTGGTCATAAAGAAATAATTAATACTAGAATCACATATGTTTGGTTTTCAATAAAAGGAGAAACATATGGTGAGAAGTCGTCATACCTTATTTAAGGTGCAATAGCCTTTATACCATATGAAATCCATAGCATGATTAATGTGAGCTCTCCGATAGAAAAGGCCCAGTATGAAAGGCACAGGCTACCCCTTATTTACTTTCTAGTTCGCCCCTAGTAATCCATTAAGAATTTACAAAATTACTGTTCTATTAAATCCGGTGCAACTGGCCATTCTGCATCCTCTTTGGGGGCGGCTGGGGGGGCTGGGGTGCGAAGATTTTTAGCCAGTATTTTGCCCTGTTCCACCCCGAAGCACACTTACTTTCTTATTTTCTGACTTCTACACTGTAGAAGCCCTAAGAGTTAGGGTATAAGGGTCATTTGACCCTTAAATCTAATGAGATGGGTTGTTTTCTCTTCTGCATTGATGAGGTGTTGGGAATAGGAGTCAGCAGACTATCTTTGCAAGGCCATACTTTTACAGTGTTTTATCCAAGAGGTCCAGTGGAAATTCTATAGCAGATTCATTGCTGTACTCCCGAGAGAAAGCAAATAATCTAAACTGCATTGACTGTAAGGAGAACACATCAATATATTGGGGAGGGGTGGAACATCCAACTTTATTCTGCAAGTTGTTTGTTTTAAACACCTAGATCCAATGAGAGTGACATAATGATACTAAGGCTTCTAGAATCAAGTAATAAGAGTTCTTAGAAAATCATAACAAACTCTGCTAGACTCCTAACATACTAATAAATACGGACTTTTTAAACTCTAATGTAGAATCAGTCATGTCCTAAGTGAAGTCAGTCAACTGTTCCGTATAGGCCTATTGGATAGTAATGTTCAAATCAAAATCGGTTAAGTGATTCCTATTGTATACTTGTTGCTCATGGACAGCATCATCGATGGACTAGGACAATGAAATGGCAAAGTCCCAATAGCAATGAAATCACATTAATAGCAATTTTCTGATTAATTTAGTGTAAAGGACATGATTAGATTCCATTTGGTTTGTTAGTTAAAGTGATTGCTATTGTATACTTGCTGCTCACTGTCAGCATCATTGATGGTCTTGTCTAATTTCATCCATGGTCTTGTCTAATTTCATCCATCATCTTTGAAGCCTTATCCCACTATATTTTGATCGCTGCTTCCTTTCATTTCTATTTAGGACTGTCAACTGTGTACTGGGTTGATTCACAATCCAGCATGTATCTTGGTATTCCAAGTCTTTATTGATCTGCCACTGTTCTCTTAGATCTTTCTTCTTCTTCTTGAAATGATGTTCTCAGTTCCTTGCACCTGCCACCTGCAACACTTTAAGTCCTTCATATAGGATGGTTCTGATCCTCTATTGACATGTCACAAACAATCTCAAGAAATTTTCTTTGATTTTCTTGTGTAATGGTGCCCCTTTTTTTTAAATTGATTTTTTTTCTTTTTTTCTTTCTTTTTCTCCTTCCTTGAGTCTGCTGGTCCCCCTTAACCATCAATTTTTCTGGTTACCACTTGATATGCATGATGGGGCCCGCAATTTGTAAATACAAATCATTAAATAAAATCCTAGGACCTTGAGACGGCAAGGTCCCAACTACCAATGAAATCACATTAGTAGCAATCTTTGGATTGATTTTGTCTAAAGGGCATCACTAGATTCCATTTGGTTTGAGACTCAATTATGGTTCTATAGGTATGACAACCGTGGTGTTGATAAAACTGATTGAAAGAGCATTCAGGAGAATGTCATTTTAAGAGGCTAGGGTTTGATTTAAGTTGAACCAACAGAGTGGGCTCTCCATTGTCATGCATTGATAGCCCCGGCTATTGAACATGCGCTGATCGCCCCAGCAAACATATCCAGACTCATTTCCTAGTTCTAGCATTTCTTGTTACTTCACACATCAATATTAGCATATGCATGTTTGCCTCATGGACCTCGTGTTGTTTCTTCATTGGCAACATTAAGCTTCATGAAACAATGCACATTTGATTGTCAATTTATAAGAATGCCCCTTCAAATACAGTTGCCGTTGATGGCCACACAACACTCCATTTTGTTCTGTTGCTGCTTTAGTTTCCAACGTAAAAATCATCCTCCTTAGTCTCAAAACCACTGAAGTTTCACTTTGCAAGTTTCATTTACTTCTTTTATTGCTTTAATTGCTACATTTCAAAGAAATGACCTCAACATGGCACACCTTTTTATTTTGTGGCAGGCAATTTTACGTACTGATCTTCCATTTTACATGGTTCCACTCAATACGAAAGACCTTGTGTTTGAGAAACCACAGGTTCGTGGTAACTTCAACATGCATTCCTGCACTTGTATATTGGCTAGTGCAGTTCCTTTCTTTCCATCTATTGACTCAGTGTTATCTTTTCCATACGGTATCCGTTACAGGATAATGGAGAAAAGTTCATAAGCCTTTTGAGAGCCATAGGAGCATATGCAGAAGGATTTTCTCCTGAACACATTATCAGAAGAGCAGTGCATCTATGGAGCAAGCTTTGAGTGCGACTGTGGTTCTCACATTTTTTCGAGACTGCCAGTTGGAATTTTGCGGCTCTGAGATGATTTTGTATCCTGTGGTTTTGGAAGAGCATATTTGTATCATACAACCCGGAAATAGGAAAAACAAAGTGGTACTGTTCCCAATTGTTTATCTTGTCTCTCTCTCTCTTTCGGATCTTGAGATTTATTTCTGGTTGAATAGCAGGTAAGTCAGGTTATCCATTATGGCCAGTTTTTCTATGGATGAATTGCAGAACGCCGCCTATTTTTCATTCTGGGAAGGCAAGGAAGTGTGCGCACCCAACTAATCCTCATTAAGTTTCCCCTTGCCATTGTGCATTAATATCAGATTCATGCATCCCTTGACCATCTGCCTGGTTTACTTTGTTCACAAATAGAGGAAGATGGAGCTGTGGACTTCTTTGTCTTTACCTTAATGGCCCGTTGTTTGGATCTAGGTAAACTGAGTGCATTGTAACTTGGCTTATGAGTAAATGAGGGTTCACGCATTTGGATAACCTTACCTACCTGCAATAACCACTTACAGGTAAACAGAGTTTCAGGGAATTGGAAATGGCCTAGTAACTCTTAACTACTCAAGACACCCCCTCCAAAGACAGGAAGGAGCTCATGGGGATCACCAAGTAATCAACTTTACAGTGGGTCTAAGCACCACTTCAATTAGGGCGCGTTTAAATTTTTCATGCACGTAGCTTGGTTTGTGTGTAAATAAGGGTTCATGCATATGTATAATCTGAGTTACCTGCATGTTAAAAGTTGTTTCGCTCTTTGCTTTCACAAATTACAGGTAAAAGAGTTGCATGTAACTAATTTGTAGGTACATGCCTGTATAGAAAATGAGTTGTAAGGATCCAAATAGGCCTTATATGGACCTGTTTGTTTGCATTTAAATACATAGGAATTGAATACATAGGTGGTTAAAATGGAGATTAAGGGTGAATCTTCAGTGAATCTTCAAAAGTGAGCATTAAATAGCAAAAATAGAAAAAAAAAAAAAAAAGAAGATGCTATTTGATGCTCATTTATGGAAATTCACCTTGAATCTTCCATCCTATGTATTCATTAAAATACACAGGGTGGTTAAAAATAAAGTTCAAATGTGAATTTCCAAATATGAGCATTAAGTATCATCTTTTTTTGATTCTATCTTCCTAATTGAAAATATTATTTGATATTCATTTTTGGAAATTCACCTTTAATCTCATTTTAACCAACCTATGTATTCTAATGTGAAGAAACAGGCCTTTACTCTTCTTACATGTAATTGTCTTCCAAACAATCTGGGTAAAAAGAGTCAGTATTCAAACAGTTCCTTTTCAGTAGCATGATGCCTATATCTAAAATAAGCTGCCCGTGTAAGTGATGCATTCTAAAACTTTTTCAGCGTTTTGGATTGCAAACAGCACTTCATGGCCGTTTGGCAGCTCGGTATCGAATTCCTTGTAATTCATGGAAAATTGAGGTATAAGGAAGTATAATAAAGAGGTGGAACGAAGTGTATCGGGTGGATATGAACCAACGAGTGGTAGCTCAGTTTGCCAATGACTCTGTCACCTCAGAAAACGAAGAGGTCTTGTGTTCGACACTACCTTTGTTGGCCACGTCTTATAGTTTTCCAGGTGTATGTGGATAGGAGGGTGTGCCCCTAGGGATTAGTTCTCGGCTGTCCAGAATAGAATCGAGTGTCGCTCGAGCTTAGAGTTAATGGCTTCTGTGCCAGGCTGGGCAGGAGATATCTTGGTTCATCTTAAAAAATAAAGAAGTGTATTTGGTAGATATGCAGTTGGACACTCACTTTCTTAGGATTTGATTTACTATGACAGATGGGCCAAAAGGTAGGCTATTTAATGGCCATTTGTAGATCATCACATTTTCTTAAATTTTAGCCTCGTTGATGGGGGTGAGTTTTGACCTACGAGCAGATCATATACTATGCATATCCAGTCTGGCTCGTGGGGGCCGACTTGGTTGCAATCCAATCATTGGATGTAGGACGGATCAAAATTCTCTTTAGGGAAAAGAATCATGCAAAAGAATATGCCCCATCAGATTATCCTAGTCCTTGATTTCACCGTCTTAAAATGTAATAATCTTCTAACCATGGATTTTTTTTTTTTTTTTGTATTAATATGGAAAAAGCTGCACTGATGAAATGTGGGCCCAAGTAGGCCACATATGAGTTAGAAGAAGATTGTCCCTCTTATAGGAACAAATAACCTTGAATTTCTATGGATTCAATACTGAGCAAACAAATGAGCAAACAAAAGGGCCCATAACCCCAAAGTGAATGGATTGTCCATCACCCTGCAAGGCAGGAGCAGGGTTGGCACATGGATATCTCACACTACCCAGTCCATTTGCAAACTGTAAGCACCCATGTTTGGTGACCAAGTCCTTGGGAATTCTTCACCCATGTTCCCCAAGGATTTGGAAAATCCACATCTAGTAAAATCCTTGAGGATTTGGGCTAATGGAAATCCTTTTTATCTTTTTCTACGAAAATTTCCAGATCCGAAGCTTGAGAATCCTCAGTTCTATAGAATTTAGGACTTGTTTGTGCATGGGCTGCTGTGTGTTTCCTCTTTGTTAGAATGAGAAGTCTCCACCTAGGAGATTATTCGCCTCCTACATCATCCACACGCAAGGGAAAAATAATAAATTTTATCAATTTTCTACAACGAAAACCAAAAGTAGGACCCTTTCTGTGCTAACATGTTCTTACTCACTGGTACCAATTTTTCTCAGCTATACACACCATTATACACATCAAATCAATGTGAATTCTTCAACTAAACAAATCCACAGTGTGGACGGACTCCTCACACGTTACCAAACGTGCCTTGTGTTAAATATGTTGGGCCAGGTCGTATTGACCCAGAACTAAATAAATATAAATAATGATCGGGCCAGAAAATAAGACCCGTAAAACCGTGGGCCAAAACTGGAGACCGGATCCAGCCCAATACGGGCTGGGTTCGGGTCTGGCCTGGCTCATTAGCACCCCTTCTCATATGAACTCACTCCCTCTTCTCTCTGTTTCCCCACACACAGGAAACAGATAGAAAATGGCTTTAGCGGTTAAACCCTTCTTGTTGGGTTTGAATTCAAAGCAGGCAAGCTTCCACCACAACTGTAACTGATTTTGCAGTGATTTTTCTACTCTTTCTTCTTTGATGGGTTGTGTGGGATTTTTTCTGTCCTATTGGGCATTTGCAGCTTTGCTTCAAGATGTTGATTTTTGCTCCTTTTCACTTCTTTCTCTTCAAGTATAATTGATTTTTGGATGAGTCCCTTTAATGGGTTTTGACAAATGGGTGTTTTTCTTCTTGCCTGAAGAGTGGATTTATCCTTTTTGAGCCTTTTGAGTTTTGCTTAGTTGTGAGGATTTTGAGACTATTTTTTTTCTTTCTGGAAAGACAATGAATTTTACTTGGAGCCTGGTTGATATATGATTTTTTTGATAATTTTCTTCATTAATGTTTTTTTTTAGCAAGAAGATTCAATTTTGGGTGGAGCTTAACTATGGTTTTATCTTTTGAATACTTTCTGTTTATATTCTTGACACTTTGGGTGGAAGTCCTTTTCTTCAAGTGGTTGGTTTCAGTTAATTTATAATGAAGTACTAATTTTTTTTGGATTTTGTTGATGGGTATTGTGACTAGGTTTGCATTTGTGTGACTGATGGGTTCTGTCTTTTTGTTTATGTTGACAATTGCTCAGATTCATTGGGTTCATATTGTTTTTTTAATTTTCTACAAAGATTATTTTTTTATGTGGATTTTGTTAGTATGTTTTCTGAAATAATGCACATCACTGTCTTTCAGTCAGTTTGCAAGCGATTTGAACTCTATACAATTTGGTTGAATGGATAGTTTTCAATTCCACTGAGTTTCAGGCAGTGGGAATATTAGAAACCTCACTAGTTTTGTTTGGTGAGGCGCTTCTTCTTCTTCTTTTTCTTCTTTTCCCCCCTGCGCCTTTCACCTAGAGTCTACACTCCACACAAATCAATCATGATGGTCATCAACATGATTGGTTAGAATTGCCAATTTGATTAAGGGACAAGAAAGTGGGATACAAGTATCCCATCAATTTGATTTCCTTTTTATATGTGACCATTGAGGTATTGACACTGGAATACATATTATACTTGATGCCTGCAGATTAATGCATCTTCTCCATTTGTGGTTAGTTTTTTTACCCATAAAAAAAAATAATAATAAGCATGAAGCTGGAGGCTTTGCTCATGATCCTTAAAATATACTGTATTTCACATTTTCTTCAGGTAAGACTTATTGTCGAATTTTGCAGATTACGAGCCAAAGGAAAGCAGAAGACTTGAAAACTAAATTTCCATATCCCCACACAGCATGTTGCTCCCTTTTGACTAGAAATGACAGTAGAGGGATTCGTACAAGGTGAGATTTATGTGATCCCTTTTTTGTTTCATGTGCCTCAAGATGCAGATTGTACTTATACCTTTGGGGCGGTTTCTATTCTGTAACTCTTTTCTTGAAATTTTCCAATTACTGGAAATCCTATTGCAGTTATTGCATTGATGTTTAATCATTGGTTGGTGTTCATATTTGACTTAATGTGGAGGACATCAAATCATAGTCCTAAATTTTGAACTTGGTTCTGTTTTAATTTTTTTTTTTTTTTTTGGGTCCATTTCTAGACAAAAGGGATGAGTTTAACAAGCTCATTCTGGAAACAAATTTGAATATATGTTTACGACTACCCGATCAAGCTTTTGAGTTCTCAATCAAGTTCTTTTTACTTGATTGGACTTCCTTTAGACTGAATCATGATTTAGAATACTTGGATAAGCTCTGAATTAAAACCAAGACAATTATGGATGAGTGGTGTTGGCAGCTTAGTTTCACACACATGCCCAATGATCGATCCTTGGGTCCTCAAGTTAAAGTATCACTCCTGGATCAGTAGCCCAAAAAACAAAAACATAAAAAAAATAAAAAATAAATAAATAAATAAAAAACAAACAAAAAATGTTCTGAATTAAAAAGTAAGTTATATCTTTTTTCTCAATTAAGTTGATTCAGTGATGCTAATTTGAATTTATGACATATACAGTCTAATACTGCCTCGTTTATGCATGCGTGCATTTCAAAGTGAGCACTTCTATCTTAAGCTTCTTCAGTGATTGTGATCATACATGCATGTTTGTTTTGTTGTTTTGTTGATTTTATGCCGTTGAGTCATACTTAATAGTGTGCACCTGTTTATTTTTCTTTCTAGTAATATTTAGGGGGCATTTGGTAACTCTAAGATTAATTTCTTATGTTAGAGTGTAGAGCTTATTTACATATTAGAGCGTTTGATAAACCTCGGGTTGTATTTTCTATTTTTAAAGCTTATTTAAAAATTAGAGCTTTGCCTATAAAAAAAATAAGCTAAGGGGGCTGCTTTGTTTAAGTTAAAGCGATGGAGGTAGAGCATGCAAAATTTACAAGTGTTTGGATGGAAATAATCTCATAAAATTTTCAAAATGATGCAAATGTGAGCTTCTACATTGTAATTTTTATAAGATGGGCCCCCAATTACCACAATTCCTTACTGTGGGCCCAATTACCTTATGAAATTAGAGCTTTTTTTAATTATAATTTTACCAAACAGATTAATTGTAAATTAGAACTTAAAAACTTGAGCTTATATTTTAGACCTTAATCTAATTAGCTCTTATCTCAGAATTCATGTTTGGGTTGTGACAAGATTTTACGCTAGTTGTTACTTGTCAACCTATTTAACGCAACCCTCCTCCTTTACCTGAGCTTGGGATCAGCTATAAAAATTAGCAGTAAGGAAAAGTTTGGCTATGCAGATTGTTGGCCACCAAGGGGCAGGGGTAGGTGAAGAGGAAGTGGATGGAGGTAGTAAAAATAGATTTGAAGAAGTGTATTTTATCTGAGGATTTGGCTCAAGATAGATCAGAATGGAGAAACAAAATTCATGTAGTCGACCCCAACATAGTTAGGACAAGGCTTTGATGATGATGATGAATGTAATTAGCTCTTATTAATTAAAGCAGAGTTTTCAATATTTCTTTTAAATAATTTCACATGGAAGCAATGGAGAGAAATTTATTTATGTATTTATGATTAGTAACTAAAAGACCATATTAAGCATAAGAGGTTCATACTGTAATGATATGTAATGATAGAAGGAGGAAGAGATGAGAGTTGGAGAGAAAAACCCGATATCTCAATAGAGGATCGTTTACCTATTTATCATATCATTATACCCTTAATCAAGGGATTTACATGAATCACTTAATACAATCAGAATCATATTCAAATCAATCTCCTAGTCTATGAGAGAAATCAGCAACAGAATCAGTAACCAAATTACAGATTGAATCATACACGTGGGATGATATGTACAGCTGTGTACAAGCCCTTGATGGGCTGGGCCTAGTGAGACTGGGCCTGGGCCCAGTAGGCCTAAGCCACATTATCTTCTACACTCCCCCTCAAATTGATGTGGTAATGTAGAAAACAACAATTTGCTAGTGAGGTCATGATGGCGCGGTTTGGGAAGTGCTTTGGTGAAGATATCGGCCAACTGGTCATGAGTAGAGACATGAGGCAAGGTTATCTTCTCAGTGACAACATGCTGACGGATGAAGTGACAATCAATCTCAATGTGCTTCGTCCGTTCATGAAAAACTGGATTATTAGCAATTCTGGTAGCACTGATATTGTCCCCATGAAGAGGTGTAGAACTATCAACAAGAACACCGAATTCACAGAGAAGACGGCGGAGCCAAATGATTTCAGCACTGGCGGACGACATTGCCCGATATTTGGCCTCAGCAGAAGATTTGGACACGGTGGTTTGCTTCTTGCACTTCCACGAAATCAAATAGCCGCCGAGAAACATACACCAGCCAGTGGTAGAGCGCCGAGAATCAGGGCAACCAGCCCAATCGGCATCTGCATATGCTGATAATCGTAGAGAGGTGTCAGAAGGGTAGAAGAGACCATGAGTAAGAGTGCCTTTAATATAGCGGAGTATGCACAAAGCAGCAGCAAGATGGGGTTTGTGAGGATTGCTCACAAATTGGCTAACTGTATGAACTGCATGAGAAATATCAGGTCGAGTCATAGTTAAGTAGAGCAAACTACCAACTATCCGCCGAAAAATGGAGGGATCATCCAAGGGAGGGCCATCCTCCATACTGAGTTTGCTGTTTAATTCCATTGGCGTATCAAAAGTGTGAGCATCATCAAGTCTGGCTGAGGTGATCAAATCAATAGCATATTTACGCTAATGGACTCGAATGCCTGATTTGGTACGCGAAAACTCAAGCCCCAGAAAGTAGGTGAGAGGTCCAAGATCCTTCATTCTGAAGTGACGAGTGAGATGGTGCTTGAGATCCGTAATGCCGGAAATATCATTGCCACTGATAATCATATCATCAACATACACTAATAGGAATGTGTAACCCTTCGATGTCCTTCGAAGAAATAGTGAACTGTCAAAATGACTCTGATGAAACCCAGCTTGAAGAATTGCTGCCCGGAATTTATCAAACCAAGCCCTGGGAGCCTGCTTAAGCCCATAAAGAGATTTTCGCAACTTGCAAACATGCTGAGGAGGACAAGCATATCCTGGAGGAGGTTTTAAGTAGACAGTCTCTTTCAAATCGCCATGAAGAAAGGCATTTTTGACATCCATTTGCCATAGAGGCCAGTGGCGGGCAGCAGCGACACCAAGAAGAGTACGAACGGTGGTCATTTTAGCCACTGGTGCAAATGTCTCCTCATAGTCAATGCCATACTCCTGCTTGTAACCCTGCACAACCAATCTGGCTTTGTAGCGATCAAGACTCCCATCAGAGTTAACTTTGACAAAGTAGACCCATTTACTGCCAATCACAGAGGCTCGTTCCGGAGTCGGTACCAAGTCCCATGTGTTGTTTGCTTCAAGAGCAAGCAACTCCTCAGGTATAGCATCCTGCCAGTATGCATTCTTCGAAGCCTGTGAATAAGAGGTGGGTATAGGAGCACTATCCAAAGAAGTGAAAAGAGCAGGAAAGCCATATATGTCAGGAGCAACAGAAGGACGACTAGAGCATCGCAAGGGTACGACACTATCAGAAGAGGAAGTATTAATACCTGAGGGTGCAATAGGCAGCATTGGGATAGGATCAGGAGGAGGAGGCCCCACAGGAGGAACCGTGTTACGCCGGACATAGACATTGGTTAGAGGTGGTGGAGACTTAGTCGCCGGGAATTGTGGCAGATAAGACACAGCAATAGGATGAGTATCCAAACGCAGAGAAAAGAAAGGAATATGTTCCAAGAAGATCACATTACGAGAT
This sequence comes from Cinnamomum chago, assembly GCA_038049695.1. Lineage (NCBI taxonomy): Eukaryota > Viridiplantae > Streptophyta > Magnoliopsida > Laurales > Lauraceae > Cinnamomum > Cinnamomum chago. The sequence goes on along the minus strand of CP142462.1, from coordinate 17,059,441 downwards.
ATTCGCATGCGTTTCTCGGAGTGGTCATAACACAGAAATCCTTTGTGTTCAGCACTGTAACCTAGGAAGATACATTTGGCAGCCTGTGGAGACAACTTAGTGTGCTCTGTAGGTGGAAGATGAACAAAGCACAAGCAACCAAAAACACGTAAGTGAGAATATGAAGGGGTATGACCAAAGAGGGCTTCATATGGAGTCGTCTTTCCTAGAACGGAGCTAGGATGACGATTGAGGAGATACACAGCAGTCTGTGCAGCATCACACCAAAAATTTGGAGGAACTAAGGATGCAAGTAAGAGAGTACGAACAGTTTCAAGAATATGCCTGTTCTTCCTCTCCGCAACACCATTTTGCTGTGGAGTATGTGGGCAGGATTTTTGGTGAAGAATTCCTTTATCAGAAAGGAAGGCAGAAAAATCATGGGACATGTATTCTCCACCGGAGTCAGACCTAAGAATTTTTGTTTCTTTTTGAAATTGTGTTTGAACCATTTTGTAAAACTTTTGAAAAAGAGAAAGTACTTCAGATTTGAAGCGCATGAAATAAATCCAAGTGAAACGAGAATGATCATCAATGAAGGTCACATAATACTTAAAGCCTGTCCTACTCAAGGTAGGTGCAATTCCCCAAACATCCATGTGAATAATATCAAAAGATGATAAAGCACGAGAACTATGAATAGGAAAAGGCAAGATATGACTTTTACTCAAACAACATGTTTCACACTTTGAGTGAACTAAAGAGGATACCATTTTATTATCAATAGTGGGTTCTAAACAGCCAATTTTAAACAAAGAAAGTAAATAAGCATTGTTCACATGACCAAAACGACTATGCCACATAGTCCACAGTTTATTGAAATTAGGAGAAGAAGAAGAAAAGAGGGAATGGTGTCCAATGTCCAGCAGAAACAGGCGACCATGTTTACTCCCCGTCGCGATCACCTTCCCAGTTTGCCGCCCCTGTATGACACAACCAGTGGAAGAAAAGTTAACTAGGTACAAAGTTGTCCAAGAGAAAGTAAATTAGCTGATAATTTGGGAACAAAGTAGACATGGGGAAGGTGAATGGACTGGCCAGAGACACTAGATAAAGTAATAGTACCAATCCCCGAAATGGGTAATTGGTCTCCATTAGCAGTGGTGATCTTATCTTTGCCAAGGTAAGTGTGAGAGTCCGTAAAGCTACTTTCTACAGAAGTCATGTGGTTCGATGCTCCTGAATCTAAAAACCATGTGGATGGGGTGATAGATGAAGACAAAGAGACTGAAGAATGAAAAGCAGGAAATGCTATTGGAGAATGAGTTTGATACCGACAACCAGAAAAGCCCATAGATGCGTATGCTGAGTTCACCGTGTTCTGAATTAATTCCTGAATCTGGGCAGGAGTCATGGAGATGGCCCCAGAAGAGGTGTTTCCTGTATCAGGGAAAGATGCTTGAACTTGAAAAACAGCTGGAGCATTTTGTCTAGGCAAGGCGGAAGGATTCTGCTTCTGCTGGGGCCCATTCTTCTGCTGTAAGCTACGACAGTCATCAATAAGATGACCAGAGCGTTTGCAATATCTGCAAACCAATTTCTTCCGACAGTTCTTGGCAATATGACCAAAGCCTTTGCATTCATAGCATTGAGCCGGCTTCTGATTCGGGGCTGCTAGAAGAGCAGAATCAGCCGGAGGAGAAGCGAGGAAGGCCTTTGGTTCTTCAATAATCGCACGCTGTGAGTTTAGGCGAAGTTCTTCTCGAAGGACTTCTTGGAAGCATGTATCCAGGTTTGCAGAGACTTCTCGATTCATGAGAGCAGACCGAACAGATTCAAATTTGGGTCTAAGATTCATAAGGAACTGGCTGATGTGAGTCTCTTCTTGTAATTTAAGAGCCTCAGACAGAAATCCCGAAGAAACATTTTGAACAATCATAGCATCCCGCTCAATCCATAGGGTGAGAAATCCATTGAAGTATGCCTGCACAGATTTATCTCCTTGACTGAATTTAGCAATTTCACTATCTAATTGAAATTTGCGGGCTTTATTAGTTTGATGATAAATGTTCTTGAGATGAGCCCACATATCAGCTGCGGCAGTATATGCTTGAAGAGCAATGGCAAGAGACGGATCAATGGAGTTAAGAATCCAAGTGACTACCTTAGCATTTTCTTTAGACCAGGTGGCTAAGGCTTTTGTGTCAGTAGTACTTGTAGTAGTAGGTTTAGTTATCGATGCATCAAGATAACCAAACAGTCCTTGGCCTTCTACAAAATTCTTCAGATGAAAAGACCAGGCCATATAATTATTCCCATTAAACTTAACTGGAATAATATCATATTTGTCCATTATTTTCAAATCCCGCAAAATGAGAGACCGCAAAATGATCAAGCAGTGCAACAGCAGTGGAAGAACCAATTCACAGGTGACTTCAACCAGTCCAGTAGCAAAGAGGGAACAAAACAGTCCAAGAGTAGAGAAATAGTGACTCACACAGTCCAATAGTAGAGAAATTATCAATCACAACTGATAAAAATATGTAATCTGAGATGATTGTATTTACCAAGCATGAAGGATTCAGTTTGGATGGCTGAGATATGCATCCAGAAGAAAATAACCCAACACAGTGCCACAAATGGCAAAAACAGGTGCCAGACGACCTAGATTTTCTGGGCAGAAGCTGTCTGTGGGCCCCACAAAGTGGTCCAATCACAGATCAGGATTGATGATCTTGGAAGAGATCAATTGTATGACGTCCAGTCCAAGTTTGATGAGATTTGGATACAGATCCACAAATCTGTACCGTTGTGATGAAAACCTTTTGAGAAAAATGACCCAAACTCGTCAGAGGAAGAAATGGTAGAACAATACCTTAACTGCAGATAAAAAATCCAGAAAAATCTTCAAAATACTCCTGAAGAGTAATCGATCATCATGAGAGTGGTCGCTGGTAGCCAGAGATTGATCAAAGGTGGGCCACGTTGATCAGAGGAACTCCAGGCCCGTTAGAGACGAACGACAGAGAAAACCAGTTGAGATGTATTCGAAGACGGCTGGAGTCTCCTAGGCTGATGAGAAACAACTCTCAGAAGATTCGCTCTGATACCATGTAATGATATGTAATGATAGAAGGAGGAAGAGATGAGAGTTGGAGAGAAAAACCCGATACCTCAATAGAGGATCGTTTACCTATTTATCATATCATTATACCCTTAATCAAGGGATTTACATGAATCACTTAATACAATCAGAATCATATTCAAATCAATCTCCTAGTCTATGAGAGAAATCAGCAACAGAATCAGTAACCAAATTACAGATTGAATCATACACGTGGGATGATATGTACAGCTGTGTACAAGCCCTTGATGGGCTGGGCCTAGTGAGACTGGGCCTGGGCCTAGTAGGCCTAAGCCACATTATCTTCTACACATACACCATAGAAAATGAGGAAAAAGGAACATTGTGTGCAGGTATAGAGCAACATATCATGGGCAAGTTACAAATAAGAGAAGCCTCCAAAGTGAGAACCCTAAAGCATCCCCCGTACCATTACTGGACTGACTCATCATTATCAAAGCCTTGTTCAAACTACATGAATTTGGTTTAGTAGACTGACGACATGAGAAAATAACACCTGAATTAAAGAAAGAAGAGACTTCATCTCATTAAGACTTGGGGTTGCACTACATTGTGTGTGGTTCATATCTCTCTCTGTTTTTTTTCTTTTCTTTTCCTTTTTTGCTTTACAATACACTTGAGCTCATGCACCCATGCGCACTACATTATGTCACTAACCAGCTGAGCGATACCTAGGATGTATGGATCATATCATTTGGCAACAAAAAGATAATGTATGTTACCTTTTGCCTTTCACCTTCCCTTTTACGTTGGTAGATTTGATTTTCTTTTGACTTACAATCTTACATGATCAGTTGTATATGACATCACATTTATTTGTTCCTGGCAAAGGTTTTCTATTCATGAGAGGTCTCATAAGTTATGGAAACTATTGAAGACTGTCTTGAGCTCTCATATTAAAGCTCATCATTTATTATATTATCCATATCAATTCAAACTTTTCCCTTCTCTTACAGAACTGTCTGTAAGTTCTCTGCTGGAGTTTCTGTTGCATCTCTAGGTGCAAAAAATGGTATGTTTATTCCTTTGGCTTCCCATTCCATTAACTGCACCCTTTTTTCAACATTGTTCTTGAATTTTCTAATGTTGCTATTGGCTCATTAATCTTCATGATGCATTTGGATACCCCAAATTACAAATAAATCTGAGCATTATATTTTTTTTAGGAGTTTGAACATTATATTTTTCCAGAATAAACTGTTGCTCTTTCTCTGTGTTTGGGGCATTTTGAAAGTGTAAAACCCCATTAGGTTGTGAATCTTTCAACTTTTTGAATTCAAATGAATTGAATATGATTTCAGTAGAAAAGGCCTAAAAACAATAGTCAATTGAATGTGGTTTTCAATTTTCATGCTGCCTGAAGCACACAATGGATAGCCATCCAACTTTACCAAAACATTCAGACTGCCTGCAAGGCTGCAACAGTGCAACCTCTAACTTGTCTTTTTGATTGAGGTGCAGAAGATGTCAAAGTTTCTTCTGCTGCAGACTTCACAAATTCTGCCAATACATCTGAGGCTGGAGAGATGAAGGTAAATGGGTTGACAATCCATACGATCATTTTAAATGGGATCTTCTACCTGTTTACCTGTTTTACTGTGCTCAATGGTACCAAGCAGATAAGAATTGATATCACTGGTGCGAAAACTCAAGCGATTTATGATAATGTTTTCTCCAAGCTAGTTGCTGCAGCACAACCGATTCCAGGCTTTCGAAGAGGAAAAGGAGGTTAATTTCCAGATCCAGAGAAAAGTTTTATCTTTGCTATTTGATTGTTCTGGCCAAATCTATATAATGTAAAGCTTAATCTCCATGTATGCAATATATTTGCTAAGTGTATATAACGGCATAAAGGGAGAAAGCAAAAGGCTGGGCCCAATAGTGGATTGTTGGACTAAACTTTCCAAGTGCCTGTTTTCAAGACCCACAATCACGTGGCCACAAACATCAAATTGGAAAAAAAAAAAATCATCCTTCCGCAATCCATATTTCTCTTCACTTCTTCTCACCTCCATTTACTGGAGTCATCCAATTGGACACCACAATGGCTGTTGCACCTCTTTGTTGTGAGATACCATCTCACTTATATGTGTGCATGTTATTTTATTTTTATTTAACTTTATGTGCTATTTAACTTCATATACTTTATTTCATCTCCCTTATATGCATGCATGTTATTTTATTTTTATTTAACTTAAAGTGTCTTTTATAGCTTAACAGAATCTATTTCGGGGGGGTTGGGGGGGTTTCAAAGAGGACAAAAGCAAGAAGATATCAGGTCCCTAGCTTTCTCCGCCATTGCATAAGCTTCCAAACTTAGAACTCGGTCGACAAAGTGCCTATTCCTCTTCAGCCAATGCCCCATCAGATTCCTTTGATAGATAATTTTTTTACCACATTAGAAGAGCCTTGATTTTTGTTTCACATGAATCTCCATGGTCCACTGGGCGTGCGAATAACTCCAGGATTTAGACTGCTTGAGTTTCAAATAACACTCCTGACTTTAGTTGGCACCCGATGCTAAGAGCAACCATCAAAATTTTGCAGATGGTACTGGCCTTTCGGATAATCTACCAAATACCTCTCTTGGCACTGGAGCACTTAATATTCTTACCATCCTTCCATCTTTGACAAAGGTTATTAAAGGATAGATTCCTGAAATCCTTAAGACACAGCTCCCTCAAAATCACCCTTTTCTCTAGCTTTTTTTGAAACCACTTCCCAAGGCCTCCCTAAATTCTTAAAGATACAGATTTTGGAGCCAAATGGAACATAAAATGGCAGCAACATCAGTAAACCAGAAGGGTTTCCTTTACCACCGAAGCTCAACAGTCTCCACGTGGCCAAAAACCTCCTAATTTGGCATCACTGAAGACACTTCAAATGTCCCGAGAAACCTGACCAATATTTATTGATATTTTGCAACAGGGGAGGTGATTCACATTTTCACTGTACCTCCTCCACGTGATGCATTGGTTTGGAATATTCTGCTTGTCCTTTCCTTTTTGTGTGTTATACACTGGCAACTCCTTTCCAACATTCCAACAGAAAGTCATCCCTCTTGTGGGGGAAGGATCTTTCATACCACCAAAGCATGGTCCATTCTAACTGTACGTTTCACAAGCCTTTCATACAATGCTTGTATGGAATAATTGCCTTCTTGGGCCCACCGGCATATACAATTTTCACTTAAATCTCTTTAAAACAGGTGAGCTGAGATTATCTTGATGATTTCTTCATCAACATAGCGGAGCCACTACTTGACTTTGTCATTAACTTAGTTCTTATTTCAGTGACTAACTCTCTAATTGCTTCTGAATTTTAAATTGAGCATGTTTAAATGAGGTCATTGAACAGGTCTGCATGTTGCGTACTGGTTTTGGTAATCACTGATACTGTTATACAAATATAATGGTCCAAAACATAAAACAAATAGGAACCCAAGAATATATGCTGCATATGTTACTTTTAGTTTTTATTCAAATATAGTACACCTAAAAACCCATTAGAATGGAGATTTTTCGAATCTTTTATCTTCTGGACTTCAATTGAAAAGGGTATGAAACAGACCAATATAATTTTTAGCCAGTGTATCAGCCTCTATGTATGGTTTTGCCTGTCCAATTGTCCATTATATGGTCTGTTCCTGTGTTTTTGAAACATGAATCATCACGTGCTTTATCTTGTTAATGGACTTTATGGTTTAGCTTTCCTGAAAACTTGCATATTGTCAATGTATCATGACAGACAGACACAATGACATAGGATTGTATCCTATAATGAGATATCCTACGTGTCTGTAATTTTTTTTTACATTTATTAGCTTCATTGTTTCATTTAGTTTGATTTTGAAGCACTGTGAAACTTACATTTGCGCTAATGGTTTTACATGGTTCTTGCTGCATTGGGCCACTTGGACTGTTCAGGAAAAACCCCTGATGTAAGTTGTCTTGTAACATCCTATTTTTGTTATCTTGAATATGTTCGTATTGTTTTTATTTTTCTGGAAGAATATTGAAGCACCTTGTGAGTTAGTCTCTACATGTATTTTAAAATATAGCAATCTGATCTTTTTCAGAACTTGAAATTTGAACCATTCAAAAATAAAATAAAATAATAACCATTAAAAAAAAGAACTTGAAATTTGAGACATATTTCTAAGTTGAGGAACGAAGTGGGTTATTTCTATTTTTTATTTTGAGTTAAATGGATGCAATTATATCTAAGTTTGAATGGTTTAAGTAGCATCTTATTTGATTTGGGTTTTAGTTGATTTTGGGAATTAGTGTCTATCTAAAAGAATGTAGTGTTGGCGAACGTGTTTATAATACGAAGGGTACCAGTAGGTTTCTTGATAGTGCTTTACATAAGGATTGGGTTGAGATGTGACAGTTATAGAAGAGGTTATTTAGTTGTTTTTCCTTTTCTTTCGCAGATTTTGGTAGCCCTATACTGCTATCCATCATTGGAAAAGAACTATTTTTTCTCCAAAAATTGATGAGGGCTCAGAGGAAAGCCTCATCATCATCATTAGAGGAAAACAAAAAAAGAAAAAAAAAAGTTTGCATCCTTTCTATTAGGGTGAAAAGCAAACCCGGTGATGCCGTGGAGATGGAGCTGCACTCTACAAAGGTTGGAGGTGTTTCTCCAATGCTAATCTCCTCTAAATGACCAAACATGCGTTGTCCAATTAAATTTATTTTCAAGAGAACTTTCTTCTCTGTTCTCCGTATTATATGCGCTCACATTTGCTATTTCCTGGAGTTCTGCCATGAGGACCTTTGCAATCTTGCTGCATAGAAACTGAAGAACATAGTATTTGTTTAGTTGATTTCTTGCTGGTATGTTTTCTGGAGCAGTTGTAAAGCTTTTGGTAGTTTTAGTAGGGAAAATCTTGAAACACGCTCATTGTTCCAAGAAAAATAAAGAATAAAACAACCACTTCAATATACAAACCAAGTTCTATAAAACTGATGGTTCTATAGGAAGGAAGATGGAGTGGCTAAAAATTGTGAACAAGTGTAATGTTGGACATGGCTTGAGGGCTGATGTCCCAGTCCCACACCCATTTAATGAATGGTCCTTTCATGGATATAATCAGTGATCTACAGAAGGATGGTTGCAGAAAAACTTAGCAATGATCACAATAAATGGAAAAGTCCATAAATCAGATGGTAAGGATCGTCCCATGCAGGGGGTTGTGCTCATCTATTTATAATGAGAGCCACTAATAAATGGTGTAAGCTCATGTCAGTTATTTTGTATTGAGCCATCTTCATCATTTGAGCATTATGACCTTATCCCATCATTTGGGATTGGCTTATAATGTGTTGAACTGAAATAAGAAAATGGTAAGGATCGTCCCATGCAGGGGGTTGTGCTCATCTATTTATAATGAGAGCCACTAATAAATGGTGTAAGCTCATGTCAGTTATTTTGTATTGAGCCATCTTCATCATTTGAGCATTATGACCTTATCCCATCATTTGGGATTGGCTTATAATGTGTTGAACTGAAATAAGAAATTATAATCAGCAGTTATACTAACTGGAAATATGATGAAAATATAAGGATGGAACCTGGAATCAGGAAACCGAAGCACATCTCTTAGACATTACCTTAAGACAGTTTCTCCCCCCCACCCCCACTATGAGGATGGTCTGTCCCAAGCGATGATGACCTCTTCGGATTGTTGTTAATGACTGTACTGGAGTGATTGGAGATGATCAAATCATTGCAGTTGACCTCAAAGAGTCAAATAGCTTCTAGTTTTGAAAAAAAATATTCAAAATCTATGCAGCGAAGAGGTCTGGGGAAGCTTATCACTGAGGAGAGCTGTTTTATTGTCAGTCTCTGAGCTCTGGAAGTCTGTATGTGTCTCCTTGTATAGATTTTTTGGAGCTGGCTTTCTGGGATGAGATTAGTTCCCATTCATGTAACATCAATTACACTAAGATTGTAACACACAGATTATGACGTCAACTGTTAAACTTGTGAAATTCCAACCAAAAAAAGCATAATAATATCTGGACATGTGGCACATGAAACATGTGAGAGAGCCCTTCTCGCACATGTGGGACATGCACATGCACATGGTACGAGACAACACACACAGAATCATCCCTTTGTGCCACCATAGTGCTCTCTTTTTTGAGTTTGCTCACTGACCTGAGAGGGAGATTACTTGTGCGGTTCGATTTTTTCTCCTCTTCCCATTTTGGATTCAGAACTTGTTCAAGAGCTTCATCATCATCATCATCATCATCATCATCATCAAAAAGCCTTATCCCAACTATGTTGGGTTCATCTACATGAATTCTGTTTCTCCATGCCGATCTATCCTGAGCCAAATGTAAGATAAGTTGCACTTCTTCAGATCTATTTTTACTACTTTTATCCGCATTCTCTGTCCTCCTCCTTCCCCTTGGCGGACCATCAACTTGCATAGCTAAACTTTTCCTTACTGACACCGTTGCCGGCGTGCATTGGACATGCCCAAAACATCTCAATAGAGTTTCTCTAATTTTATCCCCTAAATGCTTTCGAAAGCGCTTGGTTCTAATTTTATCCTCATTAGTTTTACTACACATCCAACTTGTTCAAGAGCTTCTTCCCCTTAATACTCTCTTCCAAGCTTTTCATGGAAGTGAGATTTCTTCTGCATTTTTTTTTTATCCTAGTACAACTGTTGGAGCTAGTGACTTGTAAGCATGGGCTCAGTGGAAATGCAATTGAGAGCTCTTAACATTTATTTTTCTTCATCCCCAAGCTGTAGCTCAACTGGCGAGGGATGTGAGTGTGTAATGGTGTGTCAGTTTTGACTTTTGAGTCCCCGAAGTAGCAAAAAATATTTATTTTTCTTCATGGTTTCTGTACTATTTTTGGCAGGTATCTAAACATGTTCTTTTACACATCATTGGATCACTAAAAGTCAAAAAGCAAGCAATCCAGAGAATTATCAACGCCTCTGTGGCTGAATATGCAGAGAAGGTAACTTGTATTGAATTGCTTTCAGGCATTTTACTTTTTGCTAGCAACGTTAACTAATTTCCATAATACTAACTGAAATACTCTGATGTTCTGTTAATATTTTTTTCTTTTCCACTTAGAACCAACAAATATTACACCCAAATCTTTAACGAAACAGTGAGAAACATTGAAAGAACTGAGATGTGAATCACTTATAAGATAGGAGATCGATATAAATAACATGATCATATGAATGCTTAGATTCTGAAGAAGTTCTATGAAGACAAATCAGTTTTTGTAGTTAACTGTTGAAAGCTGCCCGATTTCCTTAGTTTCTTATTTGTGTTCTGTTTAATTGCTGCAGGAAGGATTGAAGATCACCAAGGATCTAAGAGTAGAGCAGAGCTTTGAAGAACTAGAAGCAACATTCGAACCTGGCAAAGAATTCAGCTTTGATGCCATCATTCAACTTAAAGAAACAGACACAAAAATGTCAAGATAGAAGTAGAACCATGGGTACAGCACGGAAATGCAACCCAAACTGCACCCATTTATTGCCCATTTTGAAGTATCCGGGTATTGTAGAATAGACAAGAACTGAGATGATTGCTTCAATTATCTTGAATTAAGTAAATCTCCCACTGGAAATATAACTGCTGATTTTTTTTTTGCAAGTGATAGTATTACAAAAAGCAAAGCTCTGATGGGCTCATGTTCAGTTCACCAAATTTGGAACTTTTTACATGATTGGCCCTGCTGTTGTGAGCCCAAATTCTCCTAGTTTGGCACCCCTCACCTTATATCCTGGCAGATCATCAAATGATTGAAATGGCAAATGCTGGGTCCTGAACAGAAGTTCATGAATTTGACCTTTGCAGTTTGCACTTTCAATCTGGTCCATTGCCAGTGGGCTGTTGGAAGGCCCACCAAATAATTAGAAAGCGCCACCCCATGATAACAACCTTCTGTCCAGCTGTGTGCCTCCATCACTGTGGAGTATTTTTCTTTCCTGAAACAGAATCAGAGGCCTCTTAAGATGAATCTTCCTTTGGTGATTGAATTGGTCCCCAACTAATCAACGGTTTGATGCAATGACTCACATGTGCAGCATTCGAACCCTGCAGTTGGTCGCTGCCTCACACTTGTTGGACCACCCCATGAAAAAAAAAAAATCTAGGGGTTCTTTTGGGCACTTCCATGGAAGTGTAGTCCAAAAAAAAAAACGAAAGTGGGGACATATAAGGTAAGTTCAATTTTAAGTCCTCAACTCCACTGGATTATGCTAACCCCCTAATCAATGGACTTCAATCTAAGTGTGAGTAAAAGTCGGATGAGTGTCAAACTTGGGCTTTATTACTTTGCTTTCATTTCGGATGCTTCTGGATTTTAGATTGGTGCCCTAACACATGTCCGCTACATGTCCCTTACAAGATGAGCTAGGATGCATGTAAGTGGGGCCCGCTTGGGTGTGTAGAGAAAGCAATAAGCACGTCATTTGTTCTCTTTTATAAGGGTCAATAGATAAATAGATATCAGTGGAGGTCATTTTGATATGGATTTTGATATGTTCAATTTTCATGCTATCCATGCAATTGGTGAAGAAAGGTCTTTCCTTTCAAGAAAGCAGACTTTGTTGGTATTATGGATGGTGGTGTTGCCATCAATCAGGATACAAACTCTCTCACACGGACCTATCTACGCCTTGGAATCACTAAAGCCGTTGATTTTTTTATTTTTGAGACCCCTTGTAAACTCAATTGTTAGTGAAAATCTCGCTAGGGTGGCGAGGGGAGTGGGCCAACCCTGGCCAGACCTAACTTTGCCCGCACAAACCCTCAAACACGAGTTTTTTTTTTTTTTTTTTCTTTTTGGTCCTAAAGCTTGAGGATAGGATATGACCCAATTTTGAAAAGCCCACAACCTTAAGGGCCGAGCTAGAGCTTGACTTAGCCGGCCTTAGTTTTGTCTATTAATATATAAAATAAATAATATGTATAATATATAATTTCTATTGAGATTTTACCAAAAAGTCATAAAGAACTCTAATTAGCTATTGATAGTAACAATAATAACCAAAGCTTAAGTAAATTTTTTTTATGGATATTCTCATAGATCACAATATTATTGTCACCTATGTTTGATTTCACGTTTTATTTTGAACGATATGTTTGATTCTACATTTGTCCTAACCTGGACATATTCTTCAATGAAAAGGGAATTCAAGTTGTCATTCATTAGACTAATTTTCACCAATGTAAACTATAGAAGTTTTAGTATTTGTAAATAGACCCCTTCTTTTCATTTCAATATATTTCATGTCCCCAGAATTAGTATTCCTAAATGAAAATGAGTAACCACCGTGAGATTTGTATCGAACTTTTATAAAAATTACAACTTTGCCTTTACATCCATTAAAATGAGTATATTATTATTTATTAAAACACCATTATTTTACCCTAATTGCCACAACTCTTTAATGCACATGAAGCCTATTCATATATTTTGAAACTTTAATCAATCTAATGGTGGTCGTGCTCATGCATGTATTGGATCAATTATAACCAATTATAAACACAGGCATTGATTGTCATTATAACTGATTTGAATTTAACGAAATAGGCCATGCATCGATAAAAATTGGTTTACATAATAACGTAATTATAAACACAGGCATTGATTGTCATTATTCTCTCCCATGAAACGTAATTATTAATGTTACAAGCTTTAGAGAAAAATAAGTCTAACTCAAATTTATGCATATAGCGATAAAGAGATGGACAAAAGTATCATTTCACTATATATATATTTTTGTTGGTTGGAAGGATACTACTGGATACTTATTTTGGAGCATGTAGGTAGGGTTGTAAACGGGTTAGTTCCGATCTGGGTTCATGGTGGGCTCATAATCGGAACCGTTAAGGAGAAGGTGGAACCGGATCCGAATCTGGAATCGTTTCTGAACAGGTTTCTTGGCTTCGGAACTGGAACCAAAACCATATATGGGACAGGTCTGGATCCGGGTCTAGGTCTAGGTAGAGAATGATATTAGTAAAACATGATTTTTATGAGAAATTTTCGAAAATTGAGGTGATATGTTGGGTCTCGGGTCCATGGGTCCGAACTAAAGTGCAAATGGATCCGGACCCGTTTACTTATTAGGGCCTAAATGAGGACTCAAATATGATTTTTAACAGGTCGGAACCTCTGGGTAATAAAAAAAACGAGGGACCCATTTAATTGCCTACACATAGGGCATTTAAACTGAAAAACGTAGTAGCTTATTTGCAAATCCTAGAAGCCGGGCCCGTTTGGTAAATTTACTAATAAAGTCAAGTTAAGTTAAACATCCCATCAAAAACACTTTTTACAAACATTCCCTCCATCTTTTCCAAAAAATGTCAAAAAGCAACTACATTTACTCACTAAAAGACAAAAAATCTACATTTCCCCATACAAAAAGTCAAAAATATTCCATTCCAAACAACTAAAAACAAAATATCATCATAACTTACTTATATTTTATTCATTCTTTTCATTTCACTTCACTCCACTTTATTTTAAAAGTAAATTACCAAACGTGGGGTACATGAAGAAAAAAACACTTCATAACAAAACTCTCTTTCCTTTGTCTGGTTGCTGGGAGTGGTATCAAAGTAGAGTCTACTTTCCTCGATAGAGTTAAGAGCAAAACCCAATCGAACGAGCGTGAGAGAAATCATGGTAAGAAAGAAGAAGAGAAAAATCTCCCATACCCAATTTTCGATTTGTTTTCTCAGCATCTCGTTCTTGGGTCTTGTGATTCTTTTGACTTGTAACCATCCTTGATCTTTCTCATGTTGTTTTTTAATCTTCGTGGGGTCTGTTTATTCCCTTCCAATTCTTTTTTTTTTTTTTTTTTTGTTAGAGATTTTTTGTGGGTTGTTGGTTTCTTCTGCTGAAATCGTGTTAGATCGTTGTGGGTAGTTGATATTTCTCTTCTTCAATCATGTTTTGATGTTGTAAATCTCCAATCTTGGATATGGGTTATTTGCATTTTGGAGTATTGATTTTGATTCCAACTTTATTTGATCACTGATTAAAATTCATATTGGTTTTGTCAATGTTAGGTTCTTCTGCAACCAGATCCGTTTCTCAGTGAGCTTACAAGCATGTATGAGCGTTGTCAAGAGAAGGGCTCCGTCTGGGTCACCCTCAAACGCTGTAAATTTCTCTCATTTCCTTTGCTTTCCCACTTTTTGAATCATGTTGTGTTTTTAGATCTTAATTTTAAATGCATTAAGGCATGTTTTTGCGCAACAGTTTCCGAGGAATTTTGTTTCCACAATGATCTTATTTTTTGCTGAAGACTGAAGCACAAGTTTTGATTTTGTGCTGTTTGGGCAAGGGAATTATTTTGACAGTGGAATGTGTTTCTACCTCTTGTTGAAGATTTAAAAATGGTTTTTCTACTTCTTGGGTCCAATCTGCGGTACCCCAAAATTGGGGGAAATGCTTTTGCCACAGAAAATGAAAAACCATGGAAAATGTTAACAGGGGGCAAGAGAAAATTACTTCCTCTCTGAAACCAGTTTTGGTTTTAGGGGAAAATGTTCTGCTCAAATATACCCTGGATTCTTCTAAAGAGTCAACATTATGTTAGGTTAATGTTGCATATTCACATAATTTTTGTACTTAAAAGATGAGCTTTCCTATCATGCGCGCGCACGCATGAGTGTGTATGTTGTCCCACTAAAATCATTTATTTATAAAAATTTTATTGGGGTGCTGTAGCATCCCTGAAATCCAAGGCTCAGAAGAATAAACTGGAGAGCAAAGGAGGTGGCGTTGAATACAGATGCCTTGTTCGGGCAACTGATGGCAAAAAGACAATCTCCACTTCGGTGTGTTTTCCACTACTTCTTTGTTTTTATTTATGTATTTATTTATTGCATATGTTGTTATTGTTCTCTTTTCAAACGCCTCTTTTCTTATGTTCAGTTTGATGACTAACTTGAAATCGGCAGTTGAACTTTACTTCTTTCTTCTACATCTAAAGAAAAGCTCAGAAAAGAAAAGGGAAAAGTGTTTCTTATACATACTTGTATGCACGCATGGATACATGGGTACACACATACACGCTGATCACCAAAGCCCCAAAAGCAATGCAACCAAGAATAAACGGTCAAACAACTTATCTCTATAGATTTAGACGTGTCCTTATGAGAAATAATTAGATTACGATTTACGATACACAATTCCCTCCTTCACTAGGTGATCTGCATTACAGTTTGCACTCCCCTTGACATGATGGAAAGATGCATTAAGAAAATGGACTGAGTTCACCACCTGTTCCACCACATTTGCCAGCTTCTAAGGGGTTGAACTAGCCCCGGAGGCCATCTAATAGTGGATGTGCAACAATGCACGTATCTGTTGATATTGATCCCAACCCCAAAGTGGGCTCTCGTCCAAAAATATTTTAGGTGATAAATAATTGATGACGATGATGATGAATGTTACAGATAAATAATTGAAAAAAGGGAATTAAGATCCTTATGGTTAATGCCATTGTATAAAAATGGCGAAGCACTTTAATGATATCAAATGATGCGGGGTTAATAAATCTTATGCAAGTGGTGCCTTTGATTGTGTGATCCACTTTGAGATGTGTGAGTAATGTGCCATGCATCAAGGGAGGAAGATGCGGAAACAGATGGATTGGCGGAAAGAGGAGTAGAGGATGACACAGTTGTTATTTCTATTGAAGATATTGCTTGATCTTGATGTATATGTAATTTGTATAGCTTTGCCTATACAATAGTTTCCCCATTTCCTTACGAAGATCCTCCCTTGTACAATATTATGCGTAACATCAGTTAAATTTAAAAAAAATAAAAATAAAAAAGACTAAAATCAAGTATGCTTGTCAGCATCACGTTCCAAACTTAAATAATGCCTAGAAGAAGGAGGCCTTGAGATCATGAGGACAATCAGGCTGCGTACAATAAGTCTTTTATCATTTAGAAGATTGGTTGGTGAAAAGAGCTGTGGCTACCGGCTGAACTTATAGGATAGTGGGATTTCTAGGATGTGGTCATTAATGTGGGGGCTTTCTTTCTTTCCCCTTCTGATTAGATAGCAAGAATGCAATGATCATATATTCAACCCTAAAGAGAAATGGGATGTCAACATCTTTTACACACTTAAGCAGGAGGAGATGTTAAGTAGAATTCTCCTTAAGCTTTTGGGATGTATTGGCTAGTCAGACTTGACATAATAGAGGAAAGACTAAATAAGGAAAATCCTAATTACTGCATGATTGCTAAATTACTTTAATTAATCTCTAATAGAATTAAATTAAATATTGTCTTAACAAATTTAAACCAATCTAATTAGGGGAAACACTTAATGGGAAAGACTCCTTGGTGGGATCCACTAGGGGGCCCTCTTTTTCTTGGATCTCACTGCATCAGTGATTCCCCTAGATTGCCTGGGCATGCACATATTACATGGGTAGGCATGTTGATGCAACTTAGGGTTAGGATGCAAGTGCCGGGGCACAATTTAGGGTTCCGAAGAACAATCACTCGAAGAAGAAACGGTCTCCAACGAAAAATCCACACAGAGAATTTTATTAATCAATTCTAATCTCTGAGAAATAATTCTCTGCAAGCCATATAAATAGTAAAAGAAACTTAAACCCTAAGAAATCAATCCTAATCAAATTAGGAAACAACTAATAATCCTATCCAAATTAGAAATTATTCCTAAACACAACTTCTTAAATAAAAATTAGAAACTACTAATAATTAATAAAGAATTCTTAAACTTCCTTGGGTCCCACATATGGACCATGAGTATTTGGAAACCATGTGCTACTGCATCAATTCCCCCCAGGTAGAAAAAAGAGTTCGTCCTCGAACTTGGCTCTTCGTCTTGATGTTACTTCTGTAGATAGTGTGCATGTGAAGCGCTTCCTTAGTAAGTCGAGAACGTGAACCTTTCTTTGGTGGCATCGGCTTCAGAGGACGGAGTGTGACTTTTTTCACCATGCATGAATGTGTATGTGTTGTCGTGCATGCCATTAGTTCCATTCTTGTCATACATCCATGGACGACCCAATAAGATTTCACAACTATCCACGGGTATCACATTACACCAAATTGTATCTATATAATCTGCACCAAAGGAAAAGGTAATTGGACATGCATATCGGACTTGCACTTTATCACCAGTCATTAACCATCTAGCAAAATAAGGACGATGATGCTTCCAAACTTTCAGCTGTAAACGATCCACAAAAGCTTGGGATATGATGTTCTGACAACTTCCTCCATCAATGACAACTGTGCATTCTTTACCATTGATTGTTCCTTTGGAGCGGAAAATATTTTCTCGCAGCCATTTCTTTTCAGTAGTCGATGTAGTTGCTGGGATGACTAGGAGAGACTCAAGACCTTCCTCGGGCAGAATATCCACTACTTCCTCTGTTTCATTCTCTTTACGATCATCTGGAACATCATTCACATCACTTTCATTCTCAATGAGGTGGATACGTTTTGGACATTCTGCTGCACGATGCCCTTGTTGTTTACAATTAAAGCATGTGACTCTATTTTGACCTTCGGGCTTGGTGAAAATTTTCTCCGAGGATGTACTTGGTTTAGAACCTGCAATTGAGGAATTCTTTTGCATAACCCATTTAGCTGCATTAAGTTTTTGGGTTTGATGAATTGCAATTCCCTCGGCTTTGATAGCATGCTGAATAATCTCATCAACATTATCAAAATGCTTGAATGCGAGGATATCTTGAATGTCAAGTGTAAGCCTATTAAAGTATCTGTCGACTAATACCTCATCATCTTCATTCAAACCACAGTGGGCTTGCATGGTCATAGACTCCTCAGAATACTCAACAACTGTTTTAGATCCTTGTTTCAAGTATTGGAAACGTGAACGCAGATCTCTGGAGTAATTGACCGGCAGGAATTTTTGCTTCAACAAAATTTTCATCTCGGCCCAGGTGCCAACAGGGTCAATTTTGCTGGTATCTCCTCTTCTTTTGCAACTCGGCCCACCATATCGCAGCATAATTGCGAAAGCGAGTTGCCACCAGAGTAATTTTATGACCATCCGTCATTGGTTTATGTGCAAAAATATTTTCAACACACACTAACCAATCCAAGAATTCATCTGGCTTCAATTTTCCATCATATTTAGGAATCACGAGTTTAATACCCAAATCACGATCAACATTTACGACGTGTGGGTCTTGTTGATTCCGATTATGTCCTCCATTAACTTGATGGTTATCGTTACGCTGATTAATTCCCAAATTTGTTAAGCGGGTTTCAATCCTATCAAGACTCGCTTGCATCTGAACTTGCATTTGAGCTACCGTTGCGGATAGTTGATTAACAGTGACCGATAATTGTGCAACGGTTTCCTTCAAATCATCATCATTATGAGAGGATGACTCCGCGTCAACCTGCTTTTTGGGAGGCATCTTTGTTTAATGCAAAATTAAAATTTGTGATTGACTTGATTTGTAGATTTGACTTTCGCAATCACGTTGGTGAAAACGGATCGAAAAGTTGACGGTGGATGAGCTTGATATCGTCAGAAGAAAGCTCAACTATTGATCGAGTCAACTCTGCTGTTGATCAGATATGTTGATGTCTGCACGCTGCCTGATATTTATTTTTTTATATTGCTGGGCTCTGTGTAAGCAGCTATTGTTTGCTGCTATGGGCCTTAGAAAATGGGCCGGATTCGACCTGAATGGACCCGAAGGCTCAAGTATCGTCTCGGCCTGTGTGTCGAATGAAAGAAGTAAAGGGTTTTTAAAACCCCCTTTTGCTTTGTCTATTTCAACGAAGAGGAGGTAACGAGATGAGGGAGTAGGCGCAGGTGCAGGTGCTGGCATTGGAGTGTGGCGACGTCAACGAGACGATGGAGCAAACGAGGACAGAGAAGGTGCTGGCGAATGGAAAGAAGGATGGTGCAGTGAGTGACAGGGAGAGCTGGGCGATGGTGGTAGCGATTGTGCGAGGATGTTTGGGCCGAGGCGATGGTGAACGGTACACCTCGTCCTCCCTTTTACTCCACTTTCTGTTCTTCTTCTTTCTTTTCTGCCTGCTCGTTCGTTCTCTTTTTTTTTTTTTCCGCTGGTGGTTGGAAGGAGAGAGAGAGCAGTGGAGATGGGGTTTTGGCAGGCTGAGAGGGTTGG
The DNA here is from genome assembly GCA_038049695.1 of Cinnamomum chago. Lineage (NCBI taxonomy): Eukaryota > Viridiplantae > Streptophyta > Magnoliopsida > Laurales > Lauraceae > Cinnamomum > Cinnamomum chago. The sequence continues at coordinate 17,040,140 of CP142462.1, read as the reverse complement.
CAGGGGTTGTCACTGGAAGGGAGATCGGAAGAGGTATAGATGGGTATGGGGTTCTAGCGGTGGCGTTGGGCCTCGGCGGTAGTTTCGACAGGCTGTCTGGGGTTTCAATGAGGTTTTTTCGGAAGAGACCGGAAAGGATTACGGGGTTCTGTGGAGATGGTGCAACGGGTCTGGGGAGGGATTTTTTTGATTTCGGTGGTCTGGGGTGTTGCGGTTTGGAAGTGGGCAGTCGATGGGGCGGGGGTGCCGGGGAGTGAGGACGATGGTCTGGGACTCTCGGAGTGCGATGGAAGACTGGGAGGGTGAGTAGACCGATGGGTGGTAGGGAAGACAGTGGGTGGATCGGTGGGGTGGATGATCGATAGGGGTAGTAATCACACCGACGATCGGAGATCGTTTGGCTCTAATACCAATTGATGCAACTTAGGGTTAGGATGCAAGTGTCGGGGCACAATTTAAGGTTCTGAAGAACAATCACTCGAAGAAGAAACAGTCTCCAACGAAAAATCCACACAGGGAATTCTATTAATCAATTCTAATCTCTGAGAAATAATTCTCTACAAGCCATATAAATAGTAAAAGAAACTTAAACCCTAAGAAATCAATCCTAATCAAATTAGGAAACAACTAATAATCCTATCCAAATTAGAAATTATTCCTAAACACAACTTCTTAAATAAAAATTAGAAACTACTAATAATTAATAAAGAATTCTTAAACTTCCTTGGGTCCCACATATGGACCATGAGTATTTGGAAACCATGTGCTACTGCATCACATGTATAGGTTGCCGCGGGGCGTGGGGGGAATGCTAAGTAGATTTGTCTTCTGCTTTCTAATAGCTTAAGCTTTTGGGATGTAAAAAAAAAAAAAAAAATAGAGCTCTAAAGTAATTCTTTTTGTCAAATCAAAATTTACCCGTGTCATTGCAAAGCCTTACCCCATTTATTTGGTCTCATCTTTGTGAGTTTAACTTCTCCATTCTTTATTTGCCACATTGTTTACAGTATCTCCATAATCCATCATGTCCTTTACCATTGCTTCATTTAAGGTCTTTGTTGGTCTCCCTTATTTCCTATATCCTTGAATACTGTTAAGTACATTTTACAGTGTCTGCTTTGGGTCTTCTGTGTATGTGCCCATGCCATTTCGAACAATGTTCCTTGATTTTCTTCCCCTTTACAGTGTTATTTGCAAGTTTAACCTTATATGTTTATTTCTAATTCAATCCTTTCACGTAACTCGCATCTGTCTCAACTCTCAGCATACCATCCTCGCAACATGTACTTTGGATTCTTTCATTTTTTTTCCCCTCATATTCAGCTTCATATAACATAGCAGGCCTAACTGTCATCTTGTACAGATACATAGGAAGGCTAACTCTCATCTTGTACAGATGCTCCTTTAATTGAAGTGTCACTTGACAATCGCATAACAATCCACTCACTTGTCTACTTTTTACTACACAACACTTATACTATATTCCTATTTGCTATATTCAACTCTAACCCTTCTTATTAGTGAAGAGTTTCTTGTAGGAGCTAGGTGCTTAAATCTATCACACCATGGCATTACATTATTTTCAGTTTTTACCAACTCACTCATCTTTCCTACCCTCAGATCCTCTGAACATGCATTACATATATTTGGCTATGATTTGCTAATTTCCAACCCATTTGACTTAGAGAATTCTTATAGATATCATTTACATCTTATCTTCTCTCACTTATGAGTGCCATGCCATTTGCAAATGTAGGTTTTGTTAGAAACAAAGTGTAGAAACTCTCAGGAAGCAACAGAACGTTGAGGCATCTAAAGTTATTTTTTTTATTAAGCTTCAAAGCACTTATTTATACAGCTAGCTTAAAACAGAAAAACATAAAAAGTGCAGCTTAATCTGCTACCTGCAGATACTTCCTAAAGAATAGAAACAAACCAACAAATACTTCCTAAGGAATAGGTAAATCTTCCACATGACTAACTTATTTGACTACTTCCACTTCAATCTACTCAGCTCCATGTCAGCAGCTCCTAGGACATGTCATTCAACACTCCTCCTTGTCTCTGGAGCTGCAGACTCCAAGCCTTTGCCTCAAGAACTCATATCTAGCTTTGGGAAGTGGCTTGGTTAAGATATCAGCATTCTGACTTTCTGTTTTGCAGTAGACCAGCTGTATTTCTCCCTCCTTTTGTACCTCTCTTAGGAAATAGAGTTTCAGCTTGAAATGTTTTGTTTTGCCATGGAACGCCGGATTATTTGCAATTGAAATTGCAGGTTGGTTGTCTACGAGTATTTGTGTGCTTTCCTTTTGCTCCATAAACAAGTCAGCCATCAATTTCCTGATCCAGAGAGCCTGATTCACAGCAGCAGTAGCAGCTACATATTCTGCTTCTGCTGTGGATTGAGCTATGACTTCTTGCTTTTTGGAACACCATGAAAAAATAGCAGAACCAAAGCTGAAACAATAACCTGAAGTACTTCTCATGTCATCAACACAACCTGCCCAATCACTATCTGAATAACCATGGAGAGTGAAATTTTTAACTTGACAAAACCTCAGACCATAGTCAATTGTACCCTTGACATATCTAACAATTCTTTTTGCTGCTTGAAAGTGAATTTCACTAGCACAATGCATGTACCTTGAGAGTGAACTTACAGCATTCATAATATCTGGTCTAGTTGCCGTTAGGTACATCAAGCACCCAATAATGGTCCTGTAAAGCCTTTCATCAGCTTTTGCAGCTCCATCTTCTTTGCAAAACTTCTCATTTTGATTCATTGGAGTTGCACTTGGATTGCACTCTTCCATCTTGAACTTTTTCAGGATTTCCTTGGCATATTTCTGTTGACATATGAAGATCTCATTCTGCTTTTGTTGTACCTCCATGCCAAGAAAGAATGTCATCCTCCCAAGATCAGTCATCTCAAAAACATCCTTCATTTCCTTTTTGAAATTGTCAATTTGCTCCATACTGCTTCCTGTCACAAGTAGATCATCAACGTATAAAGATACCACAAGTGTTTCATCACAAACCTTCCTGAAGTATAGAGTAAATTCACTTAGGCTTTTTGTAAAGCCTAAGCCTAACAAATGTGAATCATTCCTGCTGTACCAGGCCCTTGGTGCCTGTTTTAAACCATACAAGGCCTTTTTCAACAAATATACTTTCTCCTCCATTCCTTGAACAATAAAACCTTCAGGCTGCTCCACAAAAATTTCTTCCTCCAAGTATCCATTCAAGAAGGCTGATTTGACATCCATCTGATGTATATTCCAGCCCTTTTGAGCAGCAAGAGCCAGCAACATTCTTATAGTGTCCAATCTAGCAACTGGGGCAAAAGTCTCAGAGAAATCCACCCCAACCATCTGAGTATATCCTTTGACAACCAGTCTTGCCTTGTGTTTGTTTATAGAACCATCAGAATTGAGTTTGGTTCTATAAACCCACTTGACTCCAATTGCCCTTTTGTGTGTCGGTTTGTCCACTAGCTCCCAAGTCTGGTTTTTTTCAATCATTTTAAGCTCCTCCTTCATTGCATCCATCCATTTTTTATCAGCTGCAGCTTCTTCATACCTTGCAGGTTCTATTATAGCAACATTGCACCTTTGATAGATGTCAGAGAGTGATCTGGTTCCCCTGACAGGTTCATCATCAATATTGTCATTCTCCTCCTGAAACTCAAGGTCCTTTTGGAACTCAAGATTCTCTTTAAACTCAAGCTTCTTATCATTCTCCCAACTCCAGCTTTCTGATTCGAAGAATTTGACATCTCTACTAACTATTACTTTGTTGTTTTCTGGAAGATAGATTCTATAGGCCTTTGATATTGAGCTGTAGCCTATAAAAATCCCAGCTTCTGCTTTCTTATCCAATTTGTCTCTCTTAACATGTGGAATATAAGAGAAACAAAGACAACCAAATGTTTTTAAATTTTGCAGCCTTGGTTTATAGCCATACCATGCTTCAAATGGAGTCTTTTGTTGCAAAGCTTTTGTTGGCAGTCTATTCAGCAGAAAGACTGATGTATGTGCAGCCTCAGCCCAGAATTTCTTTGGCAGCCCTTTGTCATGCAGCAAACACCTTGTCATTTCCATAAGTGTTCTATTTTTCCTCTTAACGACTCCATTCTGTTGAGGGGTATAAGGTGTTGTAAACTGGTGCTCAATGCCTGCATCCTCACAAAATTTGTTAAATTTCTCCGAGGTGTATTCAGTTCCATTATCAGACCTGATACTTGCATTTTACTTTTACTTTGATTTTCAGCCCAAGCTTTAAACTTCCAGAAGATGTCAGCAACTTCAGATTTAAATTTCATGAAATAAATCCAGCACATTCTTGTGTAATCATCAATGAAAGCAATATAGAACTTACTGCCATTCAGTGATGGTGTTCTCTGAGGTCCTCCCACATCAGTGTGTAACTGCAACTTCTGAGTAGCTCTGCAGGCCTTGTTTTGTGGGAAAGGAAATCTTGTTTGTTTCCTGTACTGACAGGCTACACAGGTAGGAGGCTTCACTTCTAATTCAGGCAAGCCTTCTCCAAGATCGTTCTTCTTCATAAAGAGAAGGGCGGTATGATGAAAGTGCCCCAAATGCCTATGCCAAAGCATTGTATTGCTTTCTTCTTTGTGAATTGCAGCCTGCTCTTCTTGCATCAAATCCAAGGCAAAGCTTTTGCCTTTCATTTAGACTTTAAATACCTCTCTGCCTCGTGCATCAGCAATCATGCAATGATTGTCCTCAAACAGCACCTTATAGCCTTTTTCCAGCAGCTGACCAACACCCAACAGATTTTGATTAATCTCAGGAACATATAAGACATTAGAGATTAATTTCAAACCTGTGTGGCCTTCAGTTGCCACTGTTCCTTTGCCTTTTACTGCAAGATATGCTCCATTTCCAATTCTAACTTTGGAAGTAACAGTTTTGTCAAGTTCCTTAAAGAGCCCTTGATCATAAGTCATATGGTTTGTACAACCACTGTCTATAAGCCAAGTTTCTGGGGAGCTGCTAGTGGCAAAGCATGATACCACAAACAGTTGCTCATCTTGAGGTTCTTCCACAGCAGCCTTGGCTTCTCCTTGCTGCTGTTGAGATTTGCATATCCTTTCCACATGCCCTAGCTGACCGCACTTGTGACATTTTACATCCGGCCTCCACCAACACCTTTTTTGTGGATGATCAGATTTTTTACAGTAAGGACATGGTGGAAACTTTTGAGTGTTGTTACTGCTGTTATTGTTGCTTTGCATCTCTTTCTTGTACTGAGATATGGCCTGAAATGCACCCTCCACAGATCCTTCTTGTCTCATAAGCCTCCTTTGTTCTTGAGCCTGTAATGCATTCAACAGCTCTGCCAAGGTGATACTTGACACATCTTTTGAGTTTTCTAGAGATGATATTGTAGTCTCAAATTTTTCAGGAACTGTTATAAAAATTTTCTGAACTATTCTAGAATCAGAAAAGTCAGTACCAAGAAGTCTTACTTTGTTAACAATACTAAGAAGTCTGTCTGAGTAATCCTTGATTTTTTTTATTCTTTCATCCTTTGCATCTCAAATTCTCTAATCAGGTTCAACACTTGCATACCTTTGACTCGTGCATTTCCTTCATATTCCTTCTTCAGGAATTTCCATATTTCATGTGCTGTCTTCAGTGTCATGATTCTGGTGAAAACTGTAGATGAGACAGCTGCAAATAGACTAGCTTTTGCCTTTGATTTCCTTTGCCTCCTTTCATTGTGTTGTTTTATCTGAGCCATAGTTGGATTGTCGGACAGGGGAGGAACTTCATATTCCTCACTAACAGCTTCCCACAGATCACTAGCATCAAGGTAGGCTTCCATACGGACTGCCCACACTTGATAATTTATTCCATCAAACACTGGAGGTGCCAGTGCATTCAGTGAAGCTTCTGAGGTCATTCTGGATATTGTTTGTAGGTTTTTTTTTTTTTTGTGTGTGTGTGTGTGTGTGTGTGTTTTGGATAGGGTAGATGGTGGTGTATAGGCTCACTCACCTCACAGGTTGCTCAAGAACAAGGCTCTGATACCAATTTGTAGGTTTTGATAGAAACAAAGTGTAGAAACTCTCAGGAAGCAACAGAACATTGAGGCATCTAAAGTTATTTTTTTTTATTAAGCTTCAAAGCACTTATTTATACAGCTAGCTTAAAACAGAAAAATATAAAAAGTGCAGCTTAATCTGCTACCTGCAGATACTTCCTAAAGAATAGAAACAAACCAACAAATACTTCCTAAGGAATAGGTAAATCTTCCACCTGACTAACTTATTTGACTACTTCCACTTCAATCTACTCAGCTCCATGTCAGCAGCTCCTAGGACATGTCATTCAACAGCAAACAACATATAAACTAATGAACTACATCTTGGATATCTGCTGTTAAGGTGCCAGTAACTAAGGTGGGCAAAAAGGTGCTCAAAGTGGACCCTTAGAAACGCAGACATCTCTCCTCACACAATTCTTACATGTGCTACTGTCCCATCCCACATACTTGGCATGATTTCCTTGATATAATTCTGCCCCATTAGATAGGTGGTGTAATTTCTATATAATTATTGGGAACACATGTTTCCATCAATGTTTGCCAAATTAATTTTCGTTGTACCTTGTTGTAGACCTTTTCTCCAAATCAATAAAAGCCACATATAAATTTGAATTCTTCTCTCTCTAAAATTCTCCATGAGTTGTCTTAAAATGACTTGTCTAGTACTGGTTAAAACAGATGATTCTTGTTGCAGTCTTTGCTCTATTATTCTCCCCCAAAGCTTCAATGTATGACTTAAAGCTCATTAGTTTGCATAGCTCTTAGTATCTCCTTTTTTAAACAGGACTACATTGCTCTTTCTTCATTCGTTGGGCTTTTTTTTTTTCCAAGATTGTCAAACAATTTAGTTAACAAACAAATCCCAATTTCACCTATCAAAACCCATGCTTTTATAAGAAACCATTTGGTCCTACAGCTATTGCTCTATTTTTCTTCATCAAAGCCAAGGCTGTCTTTACTTCTCTTCGAGATTTCTTTTCTATAGTTCCTTGATTTGCTTTTAAATCATAGTTTGTTTCACTTGCATATTTAGTATTTATTAAGTCTTTAAGTTTCATATCCCATCTATCTCTAACATCTTCTTTTATCAAAACCCTTCTAGTCTCATCTTTAATGTACCTTACATCATTGTGGTCTCTTGCTGATTCTTGACTAATGTTTTCTTATTGTCAACAGTACTGTGAGCTTGTTCCACCATCAAGTTCATCTGTTTGCTCTCTCAGCATGTCCTTGGCAATTGTTTTATCATAAGTTGCCATTTGATTTGACAATTCATTAAAGTTCATAGCCAATTCCGGTTGCCATTCATCAGAATCAAGAACCTATGTCTCCAATCCTTTCAATTTATAGATTATTATTTTCCCTGACTGTTGTTAATTTTTCCCCTTTTAAATTCCACCTTATTCTTCGGTAATTCATCAATTCATTATTAGGTATCTGCTCTTGACGCGAACATCCGGAATCACTTCTGCATCCTTGCAAAGTGACTTCACTTTATGTTTTAGTACAAGAAGTCTATTTATATCCTATTAGACCCACTTAAATGTCATGAGGTGTTCTTTTTTTTTTTTTTTTTTCAAAGGCAAGTAACTCTTTCATTTCAAACTCAACATAATTTACAGAAATGAAAATTCATCCTTTCAACGAAGAATAATTCCAATGGCCCATACCCCATGATCACAAATCAATAAAAAAAAAAATAGCCCACAGCCAGGGCGTTAAGCACAAAACTCATTCATTATGAGTAGGAATTCTAGCTCATTAGTCACAATACGAGCTGGAATAGGTCTTCCTCCTTAGACCTTCCTACTAACACAAGTTGTCTGACTTGTGATAGCATAAAGCCGAACCATTTCAAAGTGCTGAAGCTTCAGTCCCAACTGTCTAGCCTGAAATCAAATGGGCCAACGGGAAATACTTGAATCCTTTAAAATTTTAGCATACTAGGATCCGCTTCAATAGCAATAACTTGAACATGCAGAGGGATAAGATCTAATATATCAGAGATGGCTCTGTAGTAAAGCAATGCAGAGTGCGGACTCAATTATACCATTAACCGGAGATTGCACATTACTCCGAAGAATACCAACAAGCGCATGTTGGATAACAGCGGCCACTGTGTAGCGTAGCAGCCGCATTATCAACCGTATCGGTTGATGCCGCAATGCTATTTTGAAAATAGTAGCACTACGGTCTAAAACCCTCGTAGACCCAAGTAGTTTTAATTTAAAACACTTTTTTTCCTATCTCTTCTCATCAAGAGCATTTTCTATAGTTATCTCTACCCTACATGGTTCCAAATCACTAAAAAAGAAACTCGAGATTGACTACTGCATAATATTCAATTTTTTTTTTACTATTTAAAAATTTCACACTACTACATTGCTATGTCTCGCCCAACTGCTACGTATTGCCCGCTGCATTACATTGTGGCCACTGGTCGCTATATCTACCGCAACTGCTATTTTGATCATTGCCGGGGACCATATATATAATTAATTCAAACCCTCAAACTCATAACTGTCTCCATGAATTTGCATTCACTCCATTTTTGAGACTTGTCCAACTATTATCCATTGTTATGATTAAAAAGATTAACTTAAACTATTGAATTCAGGACCTATAAAGCAAAAGGTCACGGTGATCTTACTAAAGTTATCCTAGCAAAAGAAACCATGCAACACATAGGCCCACAAAAACTAAAGGCTGAACATCTAGATGTCTTTAATAATCTAAGGAAAATCACACCCCACTATGGAGATTTAAACTTTTTATTGAATCCCTGAAGATTGTCTGGTCTCGCAATCTACCTTACGATTTCGCAGCATGGCATATGAAGATTGTCTGGTCTTGAGTTCTTTGCAGTCAACTGAAGTACCTTCTTTATACCGAAGGCTGAACTTTTGGATAGGATGGCTACAACTCAAGAAGCTTGAGTCTTGAATAATTTGTTGACTTTTGATGTTAGTGCTCATGCTTTGCTTTTGTTGTGTAGCTTCATCATATGACTATATCAATGGGAATTTAGTTGTTGTGATGCATCTTATGCTCATCAGGCCAAGCATTTCTCAATATGTTTTATGACTACCTCATGCCCAGGTTTTTGTCATTCCCATCATAAACATAATCTCTTGCGTTTGTGTGCCTGTTTCTCCTTTCTGGCCTATTTAAGAGCACCCATTGATGCAGATTGCTGCAGATGCCCTCATTACTCTGCATTCGTGATCGCTTTTATGGATCCATTAACATTTGTTAATTCTGACAGTTGGTGCGAGCAAAGGAAAGATGATCCATTGACATTCATTGTCTTTCTATGCCCTCATCTCTTCTCCTCCATTAGGGGAAAATTTTGATCATATATACATAAACATGCACAGAAAATCAAGACTTGAGACATTTTTTCCATAGATAAATGGCTGTTCAGTGTGGGAAACTCTAAACATTAAATGCTTCTTTGTTCTGTCTATGGGTGCCACCACGTGATAGGGATGTGTCTCAAAATACTGAAATGGATGTGAAAACATTCTTGTCACATTAGGTGGTGCTCATGTTGCACACTAAATAAATTCGGTCTCGTTTATAAAAGGTGCCTTGTATTTTATCTACTATAACTGAAATGTGGTTTACTTATCCAAAAAAGAACTTAATGGATGTAATTTGGGCTGTTCTTAATATCCGTATTTATTGATGTAATGCTGCTGAACAATCTGTCTTCAGTTATCTGCGAAGGACCATCAAAGGTTCCAAGCTTCTTACGCAACAGTACTCAGAGCCCACATGCATGCTTTAAAGAAGCGGGAAAGGAAAGACAAGAAGAAGACTGCAGAAAGTGATAAGAAACAAGGGGACGTGAAGAAGCCAACACCGAAAGCATCACATTAAGCTGTTTTCTTGAAAAGTTTTCCCCTTTTCTAATTGATCCGATGAACTTGTTTGAGGGAGTTTGTTTGGAATTCGGGATCAGAATTGGTTAAAGGTTAAAGAGGTGCACTATTTATTGTTCCTGTAGTTTTATGCAAGATGGGGAATTTGTGAATATATGATTTTGCTTGGATTTTGACAAAACTGTCACCAATAGTGAAATTTGGATTTTACATTCTTGTGTATCTTTTTTAGAGTGTCGAAGTTGCACTATCTCACTCACACTCATGTCTCTAACCAGCGAAGTGACAGCCACAGGGAGTGAATTTCATTTTGACCACTAAATCAGATAGTGACAACTTGATGCAGACTGATGGGTACATGGGTGCAGATTTATTTTATTTTGTTTTTGTTTTTTAACCGGATGGTAGACTTAAGGTTGTGCAGATTATTTGAAACTGATGGATTAAAAAAAAAAAAAAAAAATAGAGTGAAATTGCCTACAAATCCAAGAGGTAGAACTGCTCTACCCAATCAATATAACACATTAGCATGTCAAATTTCAGTCCAGAACCTCAAAGAAATTTTCAAACAGGTTGCCCTTTTTCTTTGAAAGATTCAAACAGGTTACTCATGCTTTAAGCCTTTTGTGTGTTTTGCATGGAGCCCACTCTGCAGGTTTTCCTTCCACTGTCAAAATGGCTTGAAGAGCAGAATTCTAGGTTTTTTTTTTAATCAACGGCACTAGTGGGAAATGCACCAAGCACTGCATAACATTTTAAGGTCTCAAACCTCTCATTCCTAATGGGACCATCTAATTAGATGGTTGACAAATTAAATCTGGTTGGATGGTTGCTGACCCACTCCATATGGTTGTCCATGTTTTAGTGTTACAGGGTGATGATCTTACGGTTCTCCACCGTGGATAAGGAATGCTATAGAAATCTTCCAGATGGAAGATCCTGGGCCTTAAAATCAAATCAATGGCCTAGAAATTAATTGTTAAGAAGAAAATACTGCTATCAGGTCAATGATGGTCGAAGTCACCATAAGTATTTGCTCCACTTGTATGGTTGTCATGTTACACACGTCTTTATGTGTCTGGGAAAAAATCCTTTAGGGCATGTTTGGCAACGGTTTTCGCCACGGATTCCTCGCCCAAAATCCACAATCGCGCGGATTTCCTTGTTTGGAATGGCATGGATTTGAAGAGAATGGATTGTAGACATCCACCCTTTTGAATATTTGTAGAGTCGGACGCCCCCCCCCCCCATCGGATTCATGGATTCTGCGCAAGAGGGGATTTGCAGAGCTACAGTACATTTGGACGTTAATAGAGGGCATACCGGTTTTTGTGTTTTTTGGTTTTTATGGGCCCTACAATCAAGATCTGAACCGATAATATTGTTAAGAAGGTCCAAAACGGCCATCTCCTAAAATTTCAGCCGTTGATTCATCTTAGATCTTGAGATATTTGCAAAATCGTCCAAACCGATAGATGACAATTTCTGATATGCTGTGGGCCAAAAAACGGGATTAAATCCAGTCCGTTTTTTTCGATTTTCTGGTTCCTGTGGGCCCCAAGATCATGATCTGAACCATTAGTTATTTCTGGAAGGTCAAACACGGCTAGTTGACCAAATTTCAACCGTTGATCCTTACCATATCTTGAGATATTTACACAAAAGTTTAGTACTAAAATATTAATTTCTTATTCCTGTGGGCCCCGTTGCATGATCTGAACCGTACATATTCTCTAGATGACCACAAAATACTTTGAGGTGAAAGTTGAGGTCTTGATTTTTCATGGATTTTGGAAAATTAAAAAAAAAATATTTGTGACCATTGGATCATACATTCTACAATTTATAGGAAACCTTCCTCCATCCAAACATGACACTCTCATTAGGAATCCTTCTTGAGGATGCATTGATTCTTTTGAGATGGAGAGAATCCTCTAAACAACGGATTCTTCTATGTTTACCAAACATGCCCTTAAAGATAGCGTCATAAAATTTTCAAAACGTCTTCATACCAGACAAAATTTCAATGCAAGGTTACTGTTTGTAAACCACTAGACGATTCAAAAGAGTTTTTTTCCCCACTGGGAATATGATCAGTAGCACACAGTTATGTGAGTATTTTTTTTTTTTGGAAATGTTGTGTGAGTACTTTCCATACATATCTTATCATGTATCCTCTCTCTCTCTCTCTCTCCCTTCCTTTTGTCTTAAGCTGCTAAAAAGCCACCTGCAACCTGCCGCTTTGAAAATTGACACAGCCATTCTAAATGCAAGATACAATGATAAAATCCAAAACGCGTGGGATTCTGTACTGGGGTACAAAGTTGTTTTGTAGAATGAAATTGTGAATCTTCTTTTATCATTGCTTTTTTTACCAGCCCATGCCACCTCAGCGTTTCTTTTGATTTGTGCCATCTCATCCGTGATCTGATCAAGTTCTACTCAATTACATAACCCAACAATTTTGTCCAACCCATAATTTGTCATCACCGATAAGAGATTACCAAGATGCATATAGTCATGTTCCTGTATGAGTTGCATTTTTCACAAAGTAGGCATGTTTACCTTGTTTGCTCTTATTCGTTGGAGAGAAGATTGCTAGATTCCCTGTGCATCCTTTTTTGTTTTTTGGGCAAAACCTAACAGGAGGACAAGAGGAATCTGACATTTAAACAATGATGGCCACATATCCCTGCTTTATAAAGAAACAGGATCCCCTTGGTTTCCTGATTAAAACAGAGCTAAAACTACATAATGGAAACCAGCACTAGTTATCTATATGTCGGTTTAACTCCACATGGATTTACCCAAAGTGCAGGTGATTGACATTTCTAGACAAAGCAAAAGTTCGTATGTTTTTTGGAGGATTTAAGTACTACATTATGTTTTTTGCATTACAAGTGCTAGATGCATTGTAACCAATTGAGAGAGAGAGAGAGAGAGAGAGAGAGAGAGAGAGAGTACTGCACTATATGTGTTTCTTTTTCTGGGTTTTTTCTTCACCTTTCCCCAATTCAAACTGGTTTTTTGGTTGCTGTAGTAGGTTTGAAATGATCAGAAAATCGCATGCCCTTTCTCATATATTCACTCACAAATGAGTAGCTTGCATATTCATGTTTTTCTGTGTATATTTTCTTTTTCCTGTCATGTACAGTTATCAGACAAGAGGACGTGGTTGGAGCATAGCTTTTGCTCTAGACACTGGGGAAGCTCCTGATAATGGTGGCCTGAAGGCGTTGATAGAGATAACACAGGACTCGGCAGTACTCGGTTGGGCAGTATAGATCAAGCTGGTAGCAAGCAGTTATTGGAGAAGCTGAATTCAGCTAGAAAAAACTTCCCCATGAAATTTCTCTTGCTCTTGGGTTTCTACACGGCCAATGCACTGGCAACAATATTAGGACAGACGGGTGACTGGGATGTGCTGGTAGCTGGTGTCGTGATTGATGCCATTGAGGGCATTGGCATGCTCATGTACAAAAAAACACCGGTGTCAGCTCCAAATGGGAGATTGGAGTCATTAGTGGTGATGGTGAATTATTGGAAAGCTGAGACGAGGATAGGTCTCTTTTGGATTCCTGGCTCAACATTTTCTGCTGTTAAGGGAATTATCAATGGTTTGGAGACTATCATTATTAATTATAATATTTGTATAATGAGATGAATGATTTGATGAAAAATGGCGATGGTTTGTTTATTTAGCAACTTTTGTTTGCATGTATTTTTTATATTGAATATAGGTACACGAACATGTTTATTTTTTTATGCAGGTGTACAAACAGGTTATTATATTGAAAAAAACAAATATAATATTTAAAAAAAAATAAAATACTTTTACTGATGTTTTTTTACGTCGGTAAAAAGTATTTTGTTTTTTTAATTTTGTTTTTTATTTTTACCGACGAAAAAAAACGTCGGCAAAAGTACTTTATTTTTTATTTATTTTTCTATTTTCTTTTTCCAGACGAAAAAAAAACATCGGTAAAAAGTAATTTATTTTTTTAATTTTTAATTTTATTTTTGCCGACGAAAAACAACGTCGGCAAAAGTATTTTATTTTTTTATTTTTCTTTTTCTTTTTGCCGACGAAAAAAAACGTCGGCAAAAGAATTTTATTTTTTATTTATTTTTCTTTTTTATTTTGCGGACGAAAAAAAATGTTGGTAAAAATTATATTAAATATTTAGCAAAGTAAAATAAAATAAGCCTGGTTGGAAAAGCTCATCATACCAATGTTTGAGAGTCTATCGCCGCTGCTTATTTTTAAAGCCAAACGTGATGCGATAAGTCTAAGATGATGATAATGATATCATCATGGATAAAACTAGATGCTTGATTTGAGCGAATTGGCATTGTCTTGTCTTGATGCTTGGCGTCTGCATGAATACTGTGTATTGAAATGCCAGTCTGATAGTCAATACAGTTGGTTGGATTGGTTAAGGTATATATCCCAAGCAGTGGACTTCCTTGGGGCCTAAAACTTACCAAACTGAACTTGGCCAACCTTATTTTCAGAGCTACTATGAATCTTCCTCAACATTGTTTGAAACTGGTATGGGAAAAATGATAATGCCCTCGTGCCAAATCATGTGGGGATGAAAAATGTAAAAAGCATACATTGATTAAAGATGGGTCCAAGTGGGGCCCATGGAGCTGGACGGCACATGTTGTTCTCTCCAATCTCCGACATGTGGCTTATTTATAACTAGGGCTATAAATGGGTCGGTTTCGGTCCGAGCCCATGGTGGACCTGGAACTGGAACCGTTAAGGAGAAGGTGGAGCCAAATTTGGACCCGGAACCATTATGAAACCAATTTCTTGGCTCCTGAACCGAAACTAGAACCATATATGGGACGGGTCTAGATCTGGATCTGGGTCTGGGTCTAGATAGAAAATGATATTAAAAAAATATAGTTTTTAAGAGAAATTTTCAAAAATTAAGGTAATATATCATGTCTTAGGTTCACGTACGGGTCCGAACCAAGGTGGAACCGGACTCGAACCCATTGACTTATCGGGGCCTAAATAAGGACTTAAAACCAGTTTTTAACGGGTTGGAACCTCCAGATAATCTGGAACCCATTTACATCCCTATTTATTACTTCTTTGATATAAAACTTAGGCATAAAATGGTCGAAAACATACGAAGATGGATGGCCTGTGATCAAAATATGTGGAATGGGCTTTCCCCTTATTATCTTTGTTCATTCCTGCACAGACGAGTTGACACCTTGAAATCCACTTTGTATGGCCTCTTCTCATGTTGCTCTCATGCGTCATGTGCACATGAAAGGAAATTCAGGGGTGAAATAAGTCCAGTCGTGTTGTCATTTGTAACATGAATGAGCCGTTGTAGTGACCAATTCCATTTACAGTGTGCAATGAGTACTTGCTGAGACATGTCTTAATTTTTGGAGGAGTTACCAATCTTCTTCTTCTGCTGCTGCTGCTGAGTTGATCCATGCTATTCGTTAAATGACCTTACTTTAGAATCAGGAGTCCAAATCCTCTCATGCCACCCTTGACTGTCATTTGTAAGATACAACAGGTGTGAAATAAGTGGAACTTCACTATGGAGTTCATCTAAAAATTAAATCTAAATTGCTAAAACTGAACGTATCCCCACCGTAAGATAGAGCATAAAAAAAGAGTCATAGACGGTGGGGGCACGTTCAACTATAGCAATTTCGAAAATACTTAGCGAGGTTGTGTTCATGGTGCCTTAGAATTTTAGTAGGTGGGACCTATTATAAGTTTCACTCTTTCCACTTATACAAATTAAGCATGAGAGGGATACTGTGATGGGGTTGACATCTCACGTGACAAATTAGTATTGTGAGAAGCAAATGGCATTTTTTAATGAGTCTAGTTGGTACATAATAATGGGATTTCATGCAAGTAAATAGGCTTATTATTCAAATTGATTACTTCATATGTATTCCAACTACATTGAAACAACCAAGCCCTGTATTCCAATTCCATGAAAAAAGGGGTAGTTCCACCATGCGTTCGTATGTATTCCAATTCCATACAAACAAACACGCTTATAATTCAACGCAAACAAAAAAAATCTCACTAGACAAGGAATTCACAAGCACCCAATCCCTTCCAAACAATGCCCATTTGATAGTAAATTTTCATGTATCTATTTTCATGCAAATAAACTTATCCACTTAAAATATGCAGATTCTAATTCCATGCATGAAAATAAATCAAGCTTCATTTGGTAAATTCTCATTCAAATGCATAGACAGAAATGGAAAAAAGAATTATATAATGCAAATCTGCATGTATAAAAGACAAACGTGCTCCACACCACTTTAGAGCCAAATAAAAAAATTATTAACATTGGCCGTAGCTCTAGCCTGAAAGGGTAGGGTAAGGGTACAACTAGTGCTGACCCACGGGGGGCTTTGGCCCAGTCTAGGCCCATGTATGAGGGTAGGGTTACGAAAGGCTCTCGGCCAAATTTTTGGGTCTAGGGATGAAAACGTGTATCCAATTCTCTAATTACGTGGAGGTTCTAACCTATAAAAAAAAAAAAAAGATTTGGAGCCTATTTCAGGTTCTGATTTGTAAATGGATTTGGTTTCGGAACTCAATTTAGTCTTCAATTGATGAACGGGTCTGGATGCGGATTCATATCGGTTTCAACCTATAGACACAAACCCAACATATAAGTCTTCTACATTGTAAATTTTTATTTAAGATTAACTTTATCGGTCATTTTATGTTGAATCTTTTTAAAAGTAATAGACTTGATATATTACTATAAGTTGAATGATATTCTTATTTTGAGTAAAAAAAAAAAAAATTAGAATTGATTTTAAAAACTAGAACTATATCAGAGTCCTCTAGTTGAAATTAGTTTCGAAACCCCTTATTGAAATTGAGTCCGAAACCAACAAAAACAAGTTCGAGTGGAAAGTGAACTTGTGGAATTTTATTTCCGTGTAGGAGAGGAATTTGAATTCTACTGCTCCCTGAAATTACATGGAAAAGTAGAATCTGAGGAGTTTCCATCTCAGTCGCGGATTTCTCTCTTTCCACAATCGCGCGAATGGAAATAGACGTGCAAAATAGAGATGCCAAACGGACTATAACCATCTCCAGATCCTTTTCTTCATCATCTTCAGCAAAACCCTAGATTCTTGTCCATGGATTTCGCCACGAATTACGAAATCTCTCGCACCGCGGATTTCATCCGCAGTAGAAACTTCACTAGAGTCGCATTGCAGGCAGGCGATTCTCTTCTTCCTCTCCATTAAAATTCGATTCTTTTCCTCTTGAATCTCATGCTCTAAATCTAGGGTTTGTTTTGTTTTTCAGTTTTAGTGCAAAAGTTCCGAACTTTCATTTGATTTTTGCAGTTTCCAGACGATCTCTTGAAGGATTCTACGAGAGTGGCGAGTGCTCTACGGGACGAGCTTCGATCGCTTGAAGAATCTGAAGGTCTCGAGTGCAGAGATGTTGGGGTTTTCGTGATGGCGGACACGACCTACGGAAGCTGCTGCGTCGATGAGGTTGGAGCTTCGCACATTGATGCCGACTGCGTCGTTCATTACGGACATACCTGCATGAGTCTGTGAGTATCTTCGGCCCCTTTTTTTTTTTTGGGGTACCTGTAGATTGTGAAAGTTTTGATCTTTGCAGGTTTTCTTGACGAAAGGATGGGTATAGGGTTTTGATATATTGGCATATGGTGCTTATTAGTAGTTTTTGGGGGTTTTCAGAGGGTTTAGGGTATTGGGTTCTTGGAATTTAGGACGTGAGGAATAGTAGTTGTGGGGAGTGAGGTGAACTACAATGGGAAGAATGGTGAATGATAATCTTAAAGGCAACTGCAACTGCTTAATCCTTCAATGCTGGCAACAGTTGTTATTCGGATTTAGCGTAAAAAATCACACCGAAGAGATTAAGCTTACTATCTGTCTATCTGATTAGTCTACAACATATGGAAAGTTTAAAAGAGATGGTCAAAAGTCAAGATTGAACATGAAGATGTGTGTTCGTTGGTTGGTTAATTCAATTTTCTATCATGGAATGTTAAGCTGGGTTTGGGGGCTTTTGGTTTTTTACGTTAGGACTAACATTACAGTTTTAGATTCTGGTTTGTTTGTTTATTTATTTATTTATTTTTTGCTGTGTATGGTTGGTGGGGGTGTGTTTTTGTGCACCCCAGGTCAAGTTCTGAATATTTCGGCAGCCTGGATGGTTACTCATACTGCAAATAGAACTCACATTAGTGTTAGTAAGTTTTGTGGGTTGCACTACATTTAGAACTATGTATGAAACTCTGTAGCTACGGTGAGAAATTAACTACATGACTTTGGTGGTGTTTCTTTCCTTAATTTTGCTTTTGGAAATTAACTGTAATGGCCTTCGAATCTGTATTTTGAGTTTTCTGATTTCTAGCTATTGGGTCTATATTCTAATTCTCCACTTTGATATAAAACATGTTTATTTTGATTCTGAGAATATGCTTAAATCTTCAACATTTGCCAAACAACTTAACTCATAATCTGTTGTGTTCTTTAGAAGCTCCCCAACATGTATGCTACGTATTTTGATATTACACAATTTTGTCTCATACTATTCTGTTGTGAGGGTATTTAAATCTGTGTATTTTGTTATTCTGCATGTACTGATTGGGCCCGAATTTTGTGATTGCAACTTACTTTTCATCTGTGTGTATAGGTCATTAATGACTTACAAGTAACAATGTTATTTGCAGAACATCAACTTTGCCAGCATTATTCGTTTTTGGGAAAGCCTCAATTGACGTTAACACTTGTGTTGAGTCTCTATCTCACTGCTTAACGACAAGTAACAAGCCTATCATGGTAAGGATGGACAATGTATTATGTGATTGCTACTCTTTGTTTGACTATTTACTCATGGCAAATTGGGATGTAGATGTTGTTGAGAGACAGCTAAGGACCTATTTGTAATTTCCTAGTAGTTATGGACTAATTTTTTTATTTTGAAAAGATTTTGTTGAGAGTAGGCTTTTTTAAAAAAAAAAAAATTCATGAAAGTAGGAAATATTATGAATAAAGTGTTAGTGCTGGTCAGTTGTCATAATTAGGGTCGGATGACGAGACTCATTATTCCTTCCAAAATTCTTTTTCCTCGTATAAAACCCTAATCTTCTTCTTTCTTTTGGGTTTTCAACCTATTTTTCTTATTGATTAAATGTCCCAACTGATGTCACTGCCATCAAGGGAATGCATACATGTGTGCTTTGCTAACTATCACTCTTTTTATCATCAACAAGGATGTGCTTCCCACACACATCATGGATAACATGATCATATGAATCATGTCCTTTATCTTCGTTCCCTTCTCCTAGAATTGAACGAGTGACTTATCTTCATTCCCTTCTCCTAGAATTGAACGAGTGACTTGTTTCTTCTTTTTCATCATTAAGTTGACCCTTCCAGCACCTTGAATGTGAGCAATCTCATGTATGTTAATTGTGACACCACGCAGATGAATTTGTCACTTTTAACATTTTAGTAGGCCTATATAATGTGATCTATGTTCGGGAAAAACCATTGAATAAAATGCAATGTTTGAGTTGGATATGACAAATAGAATCACTGCAGCTGGTCCAAGTGGACACAAGTCAGTGGAATGTTGTGTGATCATCTTTAGGCCTGTCTGCTGCATGTTTTGGTTATCTGAGATTCAGGGAATTTTTAGACCATTTGTTATTTAGCATAAATGGTAATGGATGGGAGCTTTCCATCTGGAAAGTAGCTGCTAGTTGGCTTCATATTTTGTGACAACAGTTCTTTTTGTTCTTTTTGTGGTAGATGAACTGCATAGATTCATTTATTCCATCCTTATTTATTTTGATTTTTCGTTGTCCTGTCCAAAGATAGAAATACCTAATTCGTCTCTGAAAAATATTACCTGCAAGAGGCCTTCCTAATTCCCATTCAGACCATTACCTATGGCGAACATTCTCGTAGTTTGCGCATTTCATTTTCAGGAAAATTTTGTGTCTTGAGTTAAACATGATGAGTGTACAGCCAGGTCATCAACATTAAAAAAGTAAAAAAAGATGCTGATCTGGTGGTACTGTGTTAAGTACCAAGAAAAAACAAAGCAGTTCCTGTTTGCCTTAATTACTCCTAAATGCAGTGAATCTTCCTTATAAAGTTGTTCATTCTAATTTAGCAATCATCTGAAAAATGTAATTCTATTGGGTGGCATGATATTCTTTAATCTTTTATAATCATTTTCTTCTTTCCGAAATGTAGGTTCTATTTGGATTGGAATATGCACATGCTGTTCAGAGTATCAAAGAAAAACTGGTAGTTGAATCTTCAATGTTTGGCAGTTCCAAGTATCCAGTACTTCATTATGCAGATGTCATGTGTTCAGTTATGAATCCATCAGATTATGACAAAGCACTGAAGGGGGAACTGGAGTCCTCCAATGGCTACACTTCTAATGGCAATCTGCTCAAGTGTGTGAACAACAACAATAGTCTCAGTCCAGACCATTGCAAGCAAAATACTCAAACTATCACAAGCTATAACCTTGGAGGTCTGACATGGAGCTTACCTCAAGAGCATAACATAGAGGACTATTTGTTGTTTTGGATTGGTCCGGACAATCCAGCATTTGCAAACGTGGTGCTTACATTCAACAACTGTGAAATAGGTATAAATTGAATTCACTTTGTTTCTTATGAACTTTTTGCCATTCCTGTAGAAGAAAGAAAGAAAGCTGTTGGGTTCTCTAACAGTGCGGATTTGAGATTTTCTACTTGCTTATTGGTCTATTTTTTATTTATATAAATAATATATCTCAGAAAAGGAAGTTGGCCATGGATAATCATTTTTTATTGACCTTTTCTTGTTTAAAGTTCTGTGTAGAAGTAACAGGAAAGATATTTTCAATGTTCTTCCGCTGTAGGAGGTACATTAAATTCCATTGGACAAAATGTAAAAGCTTTTAAAAAAAATTCCTTGTAAAAATCTAAAGGGTCCATTTACATGAGGGGAAAGGGTGGATTGTAAAAATCTAAAGGGTCCATTTATAGGAGGGGAAAGGGTGGATTATAAAAATCTAAAGGGTCCATTTACAGGAGGGGAAAGGGTGGATAAAATATAAAGGAAACAACTGTGTAGGGAGAGGGCCTCTTTATTGGTTGGTGGATTTTTCTTTTTTCTTTTTTGTCTTTGTGTGCATTATTTTTAGGGTGGATGGGTTGTGCATGGCCCCTCCTCCGCCCTGTTTCTGCTGTTTTCTTCAATCTTTGACCATGTCATTGTTTGTTTTTTATTGGCCTTTCATCTAATTCCCCCATCCAATCCATTGTAAACTTCTAATGTTGCCTCATGATTTTGAAATTTGTCTTTTAAGTTAAGGCCTTGTTTGATATCTCCACTCTTATTCCAATAGAGGCATTCAAAATAGAGCCATAAAAGAAAGAGCCATGAAAAAAAAAAAAAAAAAAAAAAAGAGGCTAAAGCTCTAATTTTCACAACCAAGAAATGGGCCTTTCATTCTAAGAGGATTTGCCTCTACTTCTATAAAGCAGGTAACGGGTGGCATTGTGTGCCAAACACTCTTATTTTCCAAACCTCTACCCGCTTTAGACATTTAGACAAATAGAGGTTGGAAATAGAGATGCCAAACATGGGCTAAGTCTTGTCAATTGTTGTTATTACGATTTTTTAAAATTTTGAAGTGTTTTTGTCTGTTCTCATGATTTGGTTGTATTCAGTCAGATATGATGCAGAGTATAATCGATTGGTGAAGGACTTGTCTCATCAGAGAAGGATTCTCAAGCGTAGGTATTTCCTAAACTCTTTTCTTTTTCTGATAGTATGATCTCTTGATGTCAACTTAGCGCTTAAATTACTTGTATAGATACTACCTTGTGGAGAAAGCGAAGGATGCTAATATTGTTGGGATTTTGGTGGGAACTCTTGGTGTAGGTATGTTCCATGCTAGTATATGTCTTTGAAAGTCAGTTAATGCTAGTTCTATCTGGAATTTGTTAGTACCAGATGACACACAATCTTTTCTTTATAATTCAACTGAGTCTTGTTGTTTAGGAGTCCTTTGGCATTGTTACAAGTGACACTTCAAGTAAAGAGTGAAAGCATGAGCTTCATGAAAATATAAATAATACAGGAAACAAATATATATATTATGAGGAGACTGTGATACAATAATGTATTCTCTGTCTGAGTATCTGGGTACCTAGGTGTATGTATAAAACAATATATGATGGATGTTTGTATTCCATACTGTTGTGCCTTCTTCTAATTCTTGATATTTGTACGTATGTGGGTTAAAAGAAAATCCTTGATGTTATAAAAGAAAGTTTCTTGATGCTTACTTTACTGCTGGAAATGGTGTGACTAGATGATTCCTTCAATTGCAGAAATGTTTATTTGTGTCAGATAGTTTTGACTTACATTGGATATGATGCTTTGTATGTTAAAACATAATGTTGGCCTATCCTTTGGAAATGATAAGGTTTTATATATTCTTTTTTATCAATCCAGCTGGCTACCTTCATATGATTAATCAAATGAAAGAACTGATCAAGGGGGCAGGAAAGAAAGCATACACACTTGTCATGGGAAGACCTAACCCTGCAAAACTGGCAAATTTCCCGGAGGTAACTTCATTTTATAGAACAGGAAAATTGCACCATTGATGGTGAAAATAGCTCATGATATTGATTATTATTTTTTCTTTACAGTGTGATGTTTTCATTTATGTGTCTTGCGCTGAAACTGTTCTTTTGGATAGCAAAGAGTTCTTAGCTCCGGTTATCACTCCTTTTGAAGCCATGTTGGCTTTCAATAGGTACTACCTGCAACATCTCTTTTTTGTTTCTTGATGCTTAACTGGCTTTGTTCCCGTAGATTGCATCTACTTCTCTGTTTTCTTCAATTTGCAAATTGAAGTGGTGACAAACTCGTGAAGTTGGATTTTGTGGATTGATTGTTTATAGACATTTTTAAATTTGAGTTACAAGTCTCTTTTCTCATTTCTCTTTTTCTTTCTTTGAATTTAAATCGTGATTCAACTTGAAATGGGATTATCGGTTGAAGAAAGTACAATGTCTTAACTATAGAGGGCATCATAAATATCCAAAGCAGAAAAAATATTATTATTATGTTTTGTAGATAAAATAAATTGAAGATATGATATTCTGTATTCTTAATTCGGTCACCTTCTTTTCCTTTCACCTCTAAATCCATTGCCATAATCTATATAAATTATCATACTACAAAGTGAATGACTTCTTTAGTAATAGAAATTGGATGATGTACATGAACTACTGAATTTTTGATGTAATTATTCCTCTAATTGATGGCTTTATTCTCAATGATTTTGTCTTTGAGATAACATGGAATTGAGAATTGAGAAGGCTCTTCTGATGTTCCATTTTTGAAACTTATGCTGTTGTTTTGTTTCAGACTTTCAGTCTCCCTGAGGTAAATTGTTGTTTCTTGCTATGTTTAGTTCCCAACCCTGAATGGAGGAGGGTTAGTTTCAAACTAACAGTAGGTCTTAAAACTATGGCCTAAGTAAATTGAGCTATATATTGTGACAGCCAACTTCATGCTGATGATGGTATATACTATATGGTTTGTGGAAATGATGATGATTATTGTATGGGCCATGCTTAACTGTGCATGGATCTTGCATCATATTTGTTGGGATTAAAATGTGTGTTTATTAGGTGATTCATATTCAAAGAAATGCATGGATGCATGCACACATAATTGACAATGGCCCTGGGTGGGATTTGCAGGGGACTACATGAAGTTTCACCCATTCCCATTACTTGGAGGGGCATAGTTGAACGTTGTTTATATAATTTTAACCCAAATTACAAGGTCAAGGTTGTTGGATGGGTGTGGCAACCTATGGCTGTTGCGCTCCAATCACATGAATGGATTTGTTGCAGCTAGTTAGTTATATTCTACATAATATTTGGATATAAATGCAGGAGTTTGCTATGAAAAAAAGATTTTCTTTTCAAAAAGCGCACCCTAGTTTGTGTGTGGCCCTTTTGCATGCATGCCAAGTCATAAGGGTAGGGGACTAGGGGGATGAGAGGAGTGGGTTGTGGATTAGGTGTTGACCAAATATCACTCTAGTCCAGTCATCCTCACACTAGATTTTAGTCATTAAATTTATCCATTTTGTCGTACCGTGAGTGGTGCCTCAGTTCAATCATGGATAATGGTTAGATCCATGCCAAATTGGGATAAGTGTCGATTCACAGTGGCAGGTGTGTGAAGACTTGTATTGTTGTAGCTGGGGGTCCCATTGTAAAAATAGAAATGGGGTTCTGAACCTTGGCTTTTTAGGGTTTTCTCTCTTCCTTCTCCCCCCTCTCATAGGCTGGCCACTTCATGTCCAGGCCTGTGACTGGTCTATCAGCCCCAGCCCAACTGGGTCAGAAAGTCAATGATGTGCTTGGATATCTATATTAGAATAATTATTTTTGTAAGTATTTCCTTCTAATTTTAGTAGGGTATGGAATATGGATTCAATGTATGTTTTATATTATGGGTAAGAGATCCACGTAAGAACTATCCTCTTTAGGATTCTCAAGAGGCCTATTCAAAGACCTATGTATTGAGAGAAAACATCAATAGTAATGGCTTAAAAAAAAAAAAAAATCATTGTTGCTCAGAACTTGATATTCTCCTTGTTAGTTGCTCTGCTAATGGCTTGTACATTCTGTTTCTATCATATGGTATTCTAGAGGAAGCCAGTGGACAGGAGCGTATGTGATGGGATTTCGTGATTTGATGGATTCTGCTTCACCAAATGTTAGTAACTGTTCGGAAGAAGCTCGATTCTCGTTTCTTGAAGGCCGCTATGTGGAAGATTTGGAGCCGCAAGGTAAATTTCTCTCCGTCACTGTCTGCAGTTCCTGTTTTTGATTTTGTGAAGATGGTTGTTTTAAGTTTTGACTGCTTAGTATATTATTTAGTAGCTAAATATTGAGTCTTCCTTAACAAACTGTGTGATTTTCAAATGTGACTTCCAAATGGGATTTCATCAATCTGTCCTAAAATGTACTAGGACTTGGATTGTTTTCATTGCATCTTGTTTTTTATCATTTATAAAATGGCTTTAAATGGCATTTCTTGAATTTTCTTGTGGGGGCCTGGTGTCATTTTCATTGGACCTCCAAGTTCACTTTAAAACGGAAAGCAAAGAACTAAATCCTGGTGCTAGTGTCCGACTCAACCTGGCAAGTATTGGTACTGGTTCAACTCCTCTGAGTTGAATGTGAGATTACTTTCCATGGATGTAACTATAAATGTATGAGAAACCCTTTACCAATAACAATTGAATTGACTTATTTGACATTTGAATGCTTGCACCCTCAGGGAAGGCAGAGGAAAAGGAACGGGCACTTGTTTTGGCAGAGGCAACAGAGAAGGCTCTGAATGTGGGAGACACAGACTCTACTCCTGGTCTTGTCAAGGGAATTGCAAAATCTGGGGCAGAGTTCTTTGTCTCCCGATCCTATCGTGGTCTTGAGATGCAGAATGAGAAGGCGCCCCCGCAGGCTTTTGTCATGGGTAGAACTGGGAAGGCCTCTGGCTACAATGATGAGAAGAGTTAACATGACATTTCATGATCACTAGTGATGGCATGCTTCCAAAGAGATTGACTATCCCAAGTGCAGCAGTTGAGGCTAATGGAAATGAATTCATGAAATACAGTTGAGTTCATTGACACTGGGGCCCTTTTTGGCATTTTCCAAGTGGCTTCATGGAAATGGAAGGGGTGGAACATTTTGGTGAGCAAAGTGGAGCCATGGTTAGAATCCTATAGATGGTTAACTTATTATAGAAAATGGTTAACCCTTTGAAAATGTATCCACACATGGGGGAAAATAGATAGTTTACAGCTTCTACTTGATTGATTCCTCATCCTTTCTTAAAGCCACTTTCCCTGAAAACCACTTTTAACATATGCCAGATTCAAGTGAAGGGGCATCACCTGATTTATTGTCTGTCTTTATTATTATTATTATTATTTTCATTTTAATTTTTTTGTTAAAAGTTTTATCTGTCTATTTTGAGGATCTTAGTTTCTGCTGTTCTAATTTGTTACTTGTCTGATATAATAGTAGTGACAGAAAGGTCTTTTTTATCCTAACGAATGAATGTCTCAGTGTAACCTTATTCCACTTGATTGTGATTTGGCAATTATGGTATAGCCAGGGTGAAAGTTGACATGTTCTTTTGGTGATCCCGTTTTCAATCCTAGCAGTGACATGAAGGATTCTGACCGGCGTGTTGGATTAGGGCCTGTTTGGAAACTTCTATCATTTCTAAATAGGGCTAATTCAATTAGACCCCTTTGTAAATAGACTGGTGTTTCTTTTGTTTGAATTCGATCAAAAAAGGCAAATTTAGTCATACGGTAAAAGTTATATATGGGTAAACATATCAAAAAAAGAAGAGGATTTTACCCTAAAAAATAGATTAGGTGACAACCATACCGAAAAGGTAATTTTAAGAGCTCTCCCACTAAAACAGTCATTTTGACTGAAAATATAATTTTTTAACATTATTTACTGATATAAAAAAGGGTCCTTATCAACTTTTTATTTTCTATTTTCTTAATGTTAAGGGTTCCTAGTGACCATAGGGCTTAGAAGTTTGATTTCTCTCTCTTGTTTGTTTACTTTTTCTTCTTTGGCGTCGGCTGTGACTTCACAAACAGTGGTTCCTAGCTGTGTAGGTGGTGCGGTCTCCACCAAATAGAAAGGTAAATGGGTACCTGATTCTTCGATTATGTGGAGGTTCCGATCCGTTAAAAATTGTGTCTGGGTACTTATTTAGGCCCCGATAAGTAAATGGGTTCAGGTTCGGTTCCACCTTGGTTTGGACTTGAGACCCGAAATATAACTTTAATTTTAAAAAATCTCTCCGAAAAGTCATGTTTTTTTAATATCATTTTCTACCTAGACCAGGACCTGGATCTAGACCCGTCCCATATATGGTTCCAGAGATAAAAAATCAATTTTGAAACGGTTCCAGGTTTGAATCCAGTTTCACTTTCTCCTTAATGGTTCCACTTTGGAGTCCACCATGGATCCAGACCGGAACCGACCCATTTACAACCCTACCACCAAACAAATGTATATGGCGAGGTGGGAATATCCTACGAAGGGGAAGCAAGTCGAGCATGGTCTTTTTTTTTTTTTTTTTTCAAGAATAGAGACTAAGGGCTAAGTTTCGTACATTTATAAGCGTACACCGCAAGGTCAATATGGACCTGTAACATTACAAATAAAGGCTGATTGAGACCCTACAAATAAAGTAAATGTGAGTTCTGTGAAGGTTATGATAGACCACATGGACTGCAGGGTTTCAATCGACCCTTAACATTGCAAATGAAGGTCGATAGGGACCCTAGTAGAGAATGTTAAAAAAAATACGTTGTTGGGCCAAATGACTAATTTGGTGTAAGGGCACTTAAAATTACCTTTTCGGTATGGTAGTCACCTAATCTTTTTTTTTTTTTTTCTGATTAAATCCCCCAAAAAGAAAAGTTTTGTGATTGCTTGAGACATTGATGTTTGTTTGAAAAAGGTTATCATATTGTTACTTTTTTAAGAAGTGGCGGAAAGGTTTTAAAACTGATTCATTTAGCGATTTACACTTTTTCCAATCATTTAGACTCAAACTTTTGTTCTAATCAGTTTTTACTCAAATAGAAAAAAAAAAGACGACTTACCAAACAACAACTAGTCTTATCTGCTTAAAATCCAGAAAATTTTAAAAAAAGAAATAGAAGAAGAAAGGCTTCTCTTCGAATATAAAAGTGGTGAGCTGAGAAGTTTTACTTTGTCAATCTATAGATTCAATTTTGTGTTCTCCAAGTGTGTAAGGTAGGCATCTTTCATGTGCGGGCTGTTGGAACCACATTGTTTAAACACTAGTCCTGATTTGGCGAGTCAATTAGGTGAACTGAATGAGTCTGATCGTGTCTCACAGAATACTCGGCCAGGCTCGCCCAAGTTACACAACTTTAGTGACCTGAGTCAAATTTGAGTACCTGAGTTTTAAATTGTGGTTTGTATGAAACAAGGAACATTAGTAAAAGGCTAATAAGCCTCTTTGAAGCTGCTATAAATCTCTTAGTCCTCGATCGCAAACCATATTTATGTGACTTTCAATCCAACAATCCAATCCATTAAGAACAATGAAACCTCGATGCATCTGGTGTATTTCAAGGAGTCCCATGTATTTAGGTGGTTTGGATGGATCATAAAGTCGGCTCTATTATGTTGTTATCATCGTAATTTGGTGAGGGATAGATGTACATGAACATTTCCCTACATATATTTCAATTAGATGGCTTTTTCTTCATGATTCATCATGCTTAATTCTCCATCATTTCAGGCTCCATTAGTAGGGTCACCTCTAACAAGGGTGGGCGAAGAAAATATTCCTTGAAGGGGCCATATATGAAAAAATAAATTTTGAGGTGGCCAATGTCCAACTGCACGGCTTATGACTGCGCGCCTTGCAAACGGGTATCCGATTACCCAGAAGTTCTGACATTGAAAAAACTGGGTTTGGAACCTATTTTAGATTCTAATTCACAAACGGGTCCGAGTCCGGTACCTAATTTAGGTTCTGATTGATAAACGGGTCCGGTTCTAGGTCCATATAGGTTTTGACCCGGGACTGGTATATGGGTCTTTGATATTGCAATTTGTACTTTTTTTTCAACTCTTATTTCGCATTCTTATGTATAATACTGGATGATGTAGACTTGATGCACTGTTATATGTTGAATGATATGCTTATTTTAATAAAAAAAATGAAGGATAAAGAGAAAAAACAACCGATTTTGTAACTAGATTCGAGTCCTCTAGGTGGACCCGATTCTAGAACCAGATCCAAGCTTTCTTATTGAAACCGGGTTCCGAAACCAACAAAACATGTTTCGATTCAATACCAGATCCGGAACCGTTATTTTAAAATGGATCCCGGTCCACTATGATTCCGATCCGGAACCATCCCGTTTGCAACCCTAGCGCCTAGTTGACCGTGGGGTCCATTGGGGTCCATCCGAGTGAATCACACATAGGGACCTCCCCTAAATTGCACTGATCCCATGGGTTTGGCACCCATACGAGAGGAAGGGCCTTTTCATGTAGTTGGGAAAAATAGTTTCAAAATTTTTACTTTTCATGTAAAATGCATTATTGGCAAAAAAAACTTGTACCCAAGAAAAAATGAGGATTTTTCACAACATCCCAAAATCCTTAGCTGCACAAGATTTGCAGTAATGACCACGGCATGAGACCATTTAAAGCATGAGACTGGACCCTGGTAGGTAGGTGAGCCCACCTGTCAAGACATTTCCACACGTCTGGTCTTGGAAGACCTGCCCAGTCCTGATTCCAACTTTCCAATGCAGAAAAGATTGAGGAGCTCTGAGGCTGTCACCTCTAAGAGAAATCCTGAGTGCATGAAGTGGAGACAGAGATGGA
Source organism: Cinnamomum chago (assembly GCA_038049695.1). Lineage (NCBI taxonomy): Eukaryota > Viridiplantae > Streptophyta > Magnoliopsida > Laurales > Lauraceae > Cinnamomum > Cinnamomum chago. The sequence goes on along the minus strand of CP142462.1, from coordinate 17,010,658 downwards.
GAGATGAAAAAATTTAGTTTGGATTAGCTATGTACAAAACAGGGTTCTACACCTCATCACCCTATCAACCGGCATAGATTCTTCCTACCCCTAACAGAAAAAAAAAAAAAAAAAAGTCGATCTAATGGATCAGTCCATTTACATGGGTGTAATCGATTTAATTTTGGGGGAAGAGGGAAGTGTTTGGATGGGAGTTTGGGGTGTTTCCTCTGTGTGTAGTCCAATCAGAGAGGTGATCAAGTGGGTCCCATTATGAGGTGCTCCAAGAATTCTCCATACGCACCATGTGCACTAGGTACTTTCTGTTTTTAGTTTCAACGCGTTTCCATTTTAATGTGATATACATGAGGTTATTAGTGTTATCACTGAAATCTAGTGTCAATTTTATCATTGCCGACATTGGAAATCACTGCCCTTACACGATCTGTAATGTGTTGAAAGATATGAAATGTAGACTCCTTTTTTTTTTTTTTTGCCTTTGGCTTGGACTAATCCCTCGGGGCCCAAAAGGAAGCCTGGTAAACACCCCTGTGGCCCCAAGGTGGTAGTACTAGTGGACTCAACCTTCGATTTCTAAAGAAGGGGGAGCCGGGAGTTGATACCAAGACCTCTAATACCGGAAGAGGGAGGTACTGTGGTCGTGACCATTCGGCCAACCTCTTGGAGTTAAATGTAGAATTTTTTATGTATTTGAATCAGACGTGACTCATTTAGCGGTCTGGATTGTACACCATGTGGTCTCCCCCTTTGATGGGCACTAGAAAATCTTACGTATTGACTGACTATGGCTTCTACAGTTGGATTGGGACCACTGACTCGTCCTCCATTTGCAAGAAAAATATGTGATGGCAGCAAACAAATCTCACCTTCCTGGTAATTGCAAGCAAATTATGTGATAGCAATTGCCAATCCATCCCTCCATGGTGATTGGTGAGGCACTTTCTTCGGAAAAAAAGGGCCAGGCTGCTAAAGAGTGAGTGGGTGTGTGAGTTTCTATCTGAGGGTTGAAAAAAAGGTAGAAGGCAGCTGCCGGCAATGATTCAATTAGAGGAATGGTTTACATCCTTAATAAAAGATATACATTATAACGGAGGGTGTCCCAGCCCTTTAAGCCAGATTAATTCCTACGGGCTCATAAGAAGCTAGGTAAATCCTTCGTGGCCCCCGTGTGGTAACACAAATTCGAACCCTCTACTTTCATGAGGTAATTGTGGTCCTAAGCCAACATAATAAGCTTTCCAAGTTAATACCCACATAATAAGCTTTTTAATCAATCTCTACCTGATGACAATCATATGCATTATGTGCTGGAATTGCATGATCTGGATGTTGAAATCAATGGGCACAAAGACAATGAGGATACTCATTGCAGGAAAAGCAGCTCTAGGCATAGTGGATTATCATTTTGAAAGCATGATGGCTTAATATTAAGATTTTTTTAAAAATCCTTTTCTTTTGTCCAGTTTATATTTAATTTTGGTCAGTATAAACTTTATTCCTCTCTTCAAACTCTAGTTCATGTGAATATAATTTTTCCTTCCCAGCAGAAAAAAAGAACACGCATCACTTTTAAGACCATGGAATCTATAAAAATATCTAGTTTGCCTCTCCGCCTTTTGCGGAGAAGAAAAACAAGAATTTGCCCTCACAAGTGCATTAGATTTTTTTTTTTTTTTTTGAAAACATGATCTTTTAACCGAATAAGTATATTAGATGAAATTCAATTAATCCTATGGTGAGAAATCGTTGCACATGAACATTCCTCTCTTTATATATATATATATATATATAGGCGCACTATCATTTATGGCAAATGAGAATGACCCTTGATCCAACACTTTGAGTGCCCTAAGGATATATTTGTGCAACATGAGGGCAATAGTAATCCGTATTTGTTGTGGTAATAGACGGCGTAGAAACAGGATAAGAAAGTGACTGTTATTTCACCGAAAAATTAAAAGAATCTGCTTTTCTTATTTTAGTGGTGAAAAATATTTAGAGAAAGTCCAAGTGGACAAAGCTCTTGGATCCAAGGGCTCTAGGGGGGACCGGGCCATGAATCGGTCCCCCAGTTTGTCCATGTAGCAATGCTCAAATATTTAGGCCCTATAAAAGCAGAAACGTAGTTTCCTCTTCGGAAAAACTTGCACAAACGTGTCATAGTTGTCTTGCACCTGACGTGCGTTAGTGCTATGACAAATGCAAAGAACCTTCTTGGAAGTCAAGTCATCGAAGAAATGGTGGTCTTCCTAACTCCTATAAATTATTACACCTTTGACTTGGTCTTCCTAACTCCTATAAATATCCACGCTCATGACTAGCAGGCTCACAATACACACTTAATACATAGTGTTTGTTCTTGTAAGGGTCCAAAGGAAAAAAAACACAAAATGGTACCCATCAACAGGAACTTGCTAGCCATCATTTTTGCCGGAATTCTCTTAGGATTCAGGCCAAACCATGTTCTAGGCCAGAATTGTGGCTGCGCCGCAGACCTTTGCTGCAGCAAATATGGATATTGTGGCACCGGCAACGACTTCTGCGGCGAGGGATGCAAACAGGGCCCTTGCAACGCTGCACCGAGCACCAACGATGTCTCTGTTGCGGACATTGTCACGACTGAATTCTTCAACAGTATAATTGATCAAGCAGATAGCTCATGTGCAGGCAAGAGCTTCTACTCACGATCAGTGTTCCTTGATGCCCTCAATTCTTATCCTCAATTCGGTAGGGTTGGAACATCAGACGATTCCAAGCGCGAGATTGCTGCCTTCTTTGCTCATGTCACACATGAGACTGGATGTAAGTTTTCAATTGGCAACAGTCTTTACTTCATAAATTACTACCAGCATGTGTATAAACAGTTTCTAAACCATTTGAGGGTATATATGGGCCCATGGACCGTCGGTCCTAACCGTCCAATCGAAGGCTGGTCCATTGCTTAATGGGTCACTAAGTAATGGGAAAAAAAAAATAAAGGAAAACACATTAGGTGTTTGAACTGTTTATCTCATTAACAGTATGTTTATGAGAGAATGATTGATTCGCTGAGACTACTGGTTTATACACCTAGTTTCAATCTATGGTTTCCCGTATGTTGGGACTATTTGGTCACACACACACTGAGTTCCAAACCCCAACTGATATGACCTGACCCAACAAAAAGTAAAACTTTGGGTGAGGCAGTGCGGGTAGCGGTTGGGCTCGGGCGTGGATTTTGGGATCCGCACTGAATTTAGGTTGCTTGGGGGCATCTGCTTTGGATATCTGGATTAGGTATATATAGAAGTTTGAAATTGTATATAGTTTAACAAACCAAATCCTGAAGTTTGGGGTGCCCAACCTAGGACAACTTGAATTGTATTCGGGTGGAAAATATACAATTTGGGTCAGGCTTGGTTTGGGCATGTCCATGATTCATCCGGGTTGGATTCATGTTTAGCCATCTGCATCTCGCGGCGGGCTTGGGTTGGTCTGCTACCTGACCCAAATCCCCTGAAGTGCACCTCTATTCTAAAATATCTCTATTTGCATGTGCCAGTACAAAGATTAAAATGACATTTCTATTTTCTCATGTTATGTTGGGTGTGCAGTTTTTTGCCACATTGAAGAGACAGATGGGGCATCAAAGGACTACTGTGATGAGACCAAAACTGAGTATCCATGTGTGGCCGGCAAGGGTTACTATGGCCGTGGCCCACTCCAATTGTCATGGAACTACAACTATGGACCTGCCGGAAACAGCATTGGATTCAATGGCCTGAATGCTCCAGAAACTGTGGCCACAGATGCTTTGGTGTCATTCAAGGCATCCTTCTGGTACTGGATGAACAACGTCCATTCGATCATAACCTCCGGCCAAGGGTTCGGGCCCACAATCCGAGCCATCAACGGTGATAGAGAGTGCGATGGCAAGGACTCAGGGGCCGTCCAAGCACGCGTTCAATATTACACTAATTACTGTAATCAACTGGGAGTGGCACTAGGAGATAACCTCACTTGTTAGTTACTTGGAAGATAATGTAATAGTTATTTGTATTTTGCTTCTTTTATCTTCGATGCATGGAGTTGGTTAGGTTGAAATGAAACATGTACTGAGTTTTGAGTTGATAAATATATGACAACAGCATCTTACCTTATCCTGTGGGAAGGTCTGTGCATTCACTGTAACATGCTAGGAAGCCCATAATTTTTTCTTTTGGTAAAAGGAATATTTAATTGACTATGCCCTATATCAAAACAATATTAGGACTATCAATGTAAGTCTCCAACCCCTCTGGCCGGCCCCCACAACAGCCCAACCTTCCACCCTCTACTACCACCAAAATGATTTCAGGTAAAGGGAGAAATCACTCCTCCCAACCCCATATGGCCCAATCACTAGGAGGTCTAGAGGTAAGAAAAACTCCCCCAAACCTTCCCAATGTTAAACGTCTTATATTGGAACTGTAGGGGCATTTGCCAATCGCCCCACGTAACGTACTTTGGTTAATATGATCCTTAAGCACTCCCCTGACCTCATTTTCTTCTCTAAACCCATGGTTCCTCTCACCCCTTCCATCTCCCACAGTTGGAATAGCTTTGACTTTGATACCTTCCACTCTAATGGCCCTCTCCTGCTTCCACTGCCACCAATCTCTGGTGCCTCTCCAAATCAGCTCATCACCTTTCCATTACTATCAAAGACTTCTCCAATCAACACCTTTCTATGCATCTCCATAACTCCTCCTTTGGCCTAAATACTATTATTACTGGAGTTTATGGCTCTACGAACGCCTCCCTTAGAGAAGACCTTTGGAATGTCCTCATTGACCACTCCTCAACCACTCTCCCTTGGTGTGTCATAGGGGACTTCAATGCCACTCTCTCTCACGCTGACAAGCTTAGCATGCGCCACACCTCTCTTTCATTCCTCAAAGCTTTCCAATCCTGTTACACTCCATCCCGAGTTAATTATGATTAACTCTAGTTAATCGAGATTAATATTTTTTACGCATGATTAAATAACTTAATAGTGATTAATGACTAATATGGATCAAATTAGTCTCAAATAGATGAATTAAGCGTAATGAACAAATTTAGAAGAGATTGGTTTAATGGGGTTGAATTTAAACCCAAATTAGTAGAATTAAGGACTTTTCCATAAATATGGGCTTATACGTATTTCGTCAAATGTGGTGAAAGTTAATATCAACATGTGTATTTTGATGAGCACAACAATATTCATAATACATACATTTTCGTTTGACTTGAAATGGGTCAAGTGGGTATTAAATTGACTTAAAATAGAAATAAAGTAAGTGAAGAGGGTTATGTGTAAAAAATTCAGTGTATAAAGTTCTGGAATAACCCAGACAGCGTTGCATTCGTTCATTTCCTGCAGCAAGACCAAACCTTGACTCTCTCCTTCATTCTTTGCATTTCTTCTTTCTCTATGAGCTTGGAAAAGAGCTGTGCAAGTGGATTAAGAGAGGGAAATTGATGTCTTCATCTTCCCCATCATCGTCTCCATCAACTCTTTCAATTGTTTGGTGTTAAAGTGAGAGAAACTTCAGTTCTTCCTCACTACAAACTATAAGGTGAGTAGGTTTGAAGATTTCAGTTGTGATTAGGTTATTTAGACTAATTTTTATCTCAAACAACTTGTTGAAATTCGTTTGGAATTGTTTATGTGTTAGGGTTTGGGATTTGGGTGGACTTTGTGTCAAATAGAAATTGAAAAGAAATGGGTTTTTGTGCGGATTCGAAATTAAAGCAAGTATAAACACTTGTTTGTGATTATATGCTATTTGTTTATGAGTTCATGTGAGTTTGGTTATTAGATGAGATTTTGGTTGATTTGCTTGGAATGGAATGACTATTTGAATCATTTGAGTGATGATTGAAGTGATTAATTGATGAGTAGAATTGTTGTTTGTATATGAATGATGTTGAGAAGGGGACAGGAGGTCCCAATTTATGTGCAGGTTTTGAAGGAAATGAAGAAAGAACAATCAGTTTCAAGAATTTGCAACTGAGTTTGTTGCAGGTCCGATCGATCGGACGTCCTTAACTGGGACGAAACTCAAGTCCGACTGATCGGACTGTCATCTGACTGGTGGAAATTGGTTCTTTTTGAATCAAGTTTTGGTTTTAGGATCATAGATGGTCTATAAAATTTAGTTTAAAGACTAATTATAGTACGATTAATCAATAATGAATTCATTACTATTTCCATAAAGTGTTATCTTTGGATTTTGATCCAAAATGAAATGTACCTTAACCAAAGATAATAATTGTAATTCAATGATAATATTAGCTTCCAAAGCTAATTGATAATACATTGATGAATTGTACGGAGTTAGTATAATTTCAGAATTTATTTCTGAGTTTTAAAGATAAAGTCTGTTGATCATATCAAGTGTAGCAATATTGGTTTACTACCATGGGTGTTAATTAAGGGGACTTTAATGTACAAAATTCACATAAATTGTGGTGTCATCGAGAATAAAACGTACATTAAACAACTGGAGATTACACCTTAATGATTGGTATTAGATAATGGGAATTGGTACATTGAATTGTGTTCAAGTTGGATTGTAAACTGAAATTGAATTAATATATTAATTGTATTGTTACTTTTGAGTCTAGCGCTACATGGTGATTTCTGTAAGCTCATTAGAGCTGTTTCTGCTGCAACAGATTATTTGGGGTGTTCCGGAGCTCCGTGGGGATATCAGTTGCCCCTGGCCCGGGCTCTGATAAGTCCCACAATATATGAGTCATTCTGTATGGAAGATGAATTCCTTCATTTTTATAGAAGATGAAATATGAATTGAAATGTGAAATACTATTGTAGTTTGCCAAATAAAAAGACTCTTATTGATTATGAATTGAATTTGTACGGGTCTAACAATAAGTTAGATGAATTAAATGTTTATTTAGCATACACAATCATGTGATTGTTTATACATTGTTGAATTGTCAAATTCATAGTGTTATTGATGGCATTACAGGCGCAGCTGCCCATGCCGGTCCTTCTGAGGCCACAGTGCCAGCGGAGACGTCCGATCCTGTTCCTCCAGGAGGACTAGTTGAGTGGAAGTGAAGCAATATCATATGATTATGATATTGAAACGAAATTTGAAAAGGAAAACTTATTTTATGGAAATTGGTTGGAAACGTTTTACACTTTAAATCCTTGCATTGTATTTAAATATGCAAGTGATTGGTTTTATAAATGGTGTAAATAAATTTTGTTTATATTGTAAATCAGATTTTTGGAGCAATGTATATTTGTTGATATTCCGCATAATGTGTATTTGATATCCCTTGTGAATTTTATTTGATTGAAGTTCACGGGAGTAAGTATGCGACGCAACTTAGGATTTACTCGGATTAATCATAATCTCGGGCTCGAGTCGTGTCAAATCCATAGTGATGCAAGTTGGTCTCCAAGACTTTCAGTATGTTGGTAATAGATTCACCTGGTCCAACAATAGGCAAGGTTCCTCCTATGTGGCTGCCAGGCTGGACAGAGCCCTGGTGAATCCCATATGGCTGTGCCATTTCCGCGACCCAAAAATCCATCACCTTCCCAGAATATCTTCTGATCATAGCCCAATCCTTTTAGTCCATCACTCTCAAACCCCTCTATCAAATGCCCCCTTCAAATTTGAAAATAAATGGCTGCTTCATCCTTCCTTCCTTGAGACGGTCAAATCCAGCTGAGACACCCATATTGATGGTGATCCCCAATTATCGCTTGCCCAAAAGCTCAAGGCCCTCAAGCATTCCTTGTGGCTCTGGAGTAAGTCCACTTATGGTAATGTTCTCCAGAACATCAATGTTGCTGAACAAAAAGTCTTGCATTGCCAATTCCTTCTTGACTCTGCTCCTTCTGACCTTGCTAGAGAAGTCTTCTTGTCTGCCAAATCTGATCTTCACGATGCCCTCTCTGCTCAAGAAATCTACTGGAAGCAAAGATCAGGATCCAATGGTTGAAAGAGGGGGATCAAAATACTAAATTCTTCCATCAAACAACCAAAGCTAGGAGTTCCTTCAACTCTATCCACCATATCCCTGTTAATGGCACTTTCACTGAGGACCAAGCTATTATCCAAGCCCACGCTGTGGATTTCTTCTCCAATTTATTCAAGCCTCATAACAGCTAACCTAATCCCACCCTCTTCCAGATCAACAGCCCAAAGGTCTCTACCGTAGACAACTCTTTCCTCACCTCTATTCCATCTCCTGATGAAATTAAAGATGTCTTCTCCCTAAAAAAGAATAGCTCCCTCGGCCCTGATGGTTTCAATAGTGCTTTTTTCACTGCAACTTGGAGCATCACTGGCCATTTAGTCTGTTCAGCTGTGCAACACTTCTTTCTTACCAAAAGGATTCATTGAGCTTCCAACACATTTTTCCTTACTCTCATCCCCAAGTCCAAATCCCCTAACACATTTGCTGACTTTAGACCTATCAGCCTTCTTAACTTCACCTATAAAATCATCTCCAAAATCCTTTCCTCCAGGCTCTCCAAAATTATTCCTAAGCTAATCTCTCCTAACCAGGCTGCCTTCATCAAGGGTAGGAATATCCAACATCACACCGCTATGGCTTTTGAACTCTACCAAAAATTGAACTACAATTTCAACAAAGGCTCCCTGTGTCTCAAACTTGATATTTCCAAAGCCTTTGACAAGCTGAATTGGACCTTCCTCTTCTCAGCCCTTCATTTCTTCCAATTCTCTGATGACTGGATGTCACGCCCCTAGACCGAGGCTCTGATAATCAAGTCCTTAATAAGGGGAACGCGGCGCGACGGGTCAGAAAATTTCGCCCGCATGCGCTAATTATTTTCCCACAGGATTCTGCAGTGAGGATCCTAGACGATCCATCACAACCTATCAATCAATTTCACAACATATAATAATATGCGGAAGCATGTAGCAAAATAAAAATAAAATGAAACACAAGTTAATTGCACAAGCTTTATATCAAAGGACAAATATATATATGAGCATACCCCAAAGTTAGGTAAAGTTGTGAGGATCACAAACGAATATTAATATTTACAACCCAACAAGGCCAACAGAGGCCATAAACAAAGTTCCCAAATAAGAGTCATTTCCCAAAAGATGTTATCGAAACTCTAGACCCAACATGACGTCTACCTGACATTATTTGGTTGCCACTCATGCTCCACCGAAGGCCCTACGGTCTCCTCCACGCACTTCGTCTCAAAGGCTGCGGGTCCGACATCTGACACCAAGCAGAAAGTATTAGACACGACGGTCTGGCTGGTGAATAAAATAGATAAGATATACAAGTTTTATAAATGCCATGTTTAAAAAATCATAAAAATGCAATTTAAACAAACATATATACATAATAAATCAAATGAACCATTTCTATGTAAATAAAAGAATTTCATAATTTAAATATTTCAAACTAACTGACAAATAATCAAAATATTGGCAAACCACATTTGGCTATATTCTCATATTACTGAAGTAATAAGAGCACACAAATAGATACCGTTGCCATATAAATGGCTGGAACAGATAACCGTTGCCATACGAGATGGTCGGAACAAACAGACAGAAAGCGTTGCCATGGCCGGAGCAAACAAACAGTCCAAACTGTAGTTGACAAACATATTGAAGATCCTAAGCCGGATGATCAGTCCAACAAAGTGACCTAAGTGATCAGTCCAACAAAGAGGCTCTTCTTCTAGTCAAGCAACTCTCCCCACTAAAAGTTGCATCATGTTAGCTAGGCAACAGTTACTCTCCCAAAGGCTGAAGGTGGCTTGGGAATAAGAAAGATTTCGGATGTCAACTCCACCTACTTCCTCAAGTTAGGCTGGCAAGCAGCAACCTCCAACTCTCTCTGGTCCAGATGGTTCAAAAATCGCTATTTCAAATTCAAAACCATTTGGAGCTCGGCAAATTTCACTTATGGTTCTTGCAATTGGAGGAAAATTCACAGCTCTGCTCCTCTAATTCATCAAGGTAGTTCCTGGTCCTTCGGCAACGGACAGAGCATCAACGCTTGGCACGATTCATGGCATGCAAGCGATCCTATTTCTTCTTGCTTCCCCTAGTTGTAATTTTCCAGGGATCAACGTCACTCCTCCTTGTACCAATTTGGAACGTGGGTTATTCCTAACTCAGTGCCCCTCATTGTTCAACATCATCTCCTTCCTCTCCTCTCGAACCTCTCCCCCAACCCTACAATTAGCGACTCCCTTCTTTGGAAAAACTCTCCAGACGACGAGCTTTCTACAAGATCCGCTTGGCAGAAAGTCAGACACAAAGCAGTTCCTCTCCATTGGCCCATCATTATCTGGAACAAGATCTCTGCCCCACAGAATTAATTGCTTCGGCTGGCGCTTGATGCACAACAAAACTCCCTCAGAAATCAGGATGAAACGCCTAGGTTTTTCGTTGGCTTCTAGATGCAGCATCTGCTACGCCGATGAACATTCTATCGGTCATCTCTTCTTCTCTTGTGCCTTGGCGAAATCAATTTGGTCTTGTATTGTGCATGCAGCTGGGCTTCAGCTTCCTTTCTCCCTCTCTGCCTCCGCAATCTGGGCGATCCTCTCCAAAGAAATCGACTCCAATGGCCTCAATTTCATGGCTGCCATCTTCATCACAGTGCTCTTCTACTTGTGGAAGGCTAGAAACGAAGCTTTCTTCGATGATCGCAGACCTTCGCTCCTCTCCACTCAAGCCACCATCATGGAAGCAATCTCCTTCTCCTTGAAGCAGCTCTCGAAGCCTTTCATAAGCCCTCAACTCAGTGCTCTCCTTGCTTCCCTGCGTATTACCTTCAGCTCTTGACCGCCTCCCTTGCTGCCTCGGCATCTCTTTCTCCTTTCCCTTTTCCGTTTCTGCTGGCTACTTTGTGGGTTTTATTTTTTCTGTTTTTCCTCTTTGTTGCCCTCCCCGTTCTGAGGGTTTCTTTGTAGTTTGCATCTTTTTTTAATTGCAATTTACCTTTATAGCAAGAAAAAAAATGTAAGTATTTTTAGCAAAATCATGGGCAATTCCATTGAAAGACCTTGGGATCTATGAGAAAAAACAATTGACAATGCCCTATATCAAAACAATATTAGGACCATCAATGTAAGTCATTTTAGCAAAATCATGGGCAATTCCATTGAAAGACCTTGGGATCTATGAGAAAAAGTTATGAACTCAAAAGGCTTGACAAGCCCTTTGAAGACACTCATGATCTTGGTCATCCAAATATGGTCCCCACCTGGATAGGACCATCTGGCATGCTGGGCGCCTGGGCAGGTTGAAAGATCCTTTATTTTTAATCTTTCAAATGTTTTAATTTTTTTAATTTTTTTTTTCAGTTTAGATATTCAATAACATGGTAACTAGGTTGTTATTCATTTTGTTATTTTTCCTAATTTATGAATGGAGAGTCAGGGTCAGTGTGAAATTTTGCTGGGAATTTAGATACCCCTTTATACATTATCTTCAAATTGGGCATTTATCTCTATCCTTCTGGGGTGAGGATTTTCAAGCATACAATTGAACTATTTAGGGAACAATTTAGTAATATTGTAGTGGGTTTATTTTGTAATAATTATATATAGATATGTATATGTTCTGATGGCTTCGCTCTAGACTAATCATATTCACCATATGTAGTTCAGATTCCTTTTTTTTTTTTTAATTCTACATCTGCTCCTAAGTATCATAACATTAACTTGAAATTTGTAATTAAGCAGAGATCGGCAGTGAGTAATTTTAGTCTACATGGTTTTTTTTTTTTTTTGAGGTTATGGGGTTGAGTATGATAGCATTTTGTATGGCTATGATCTTGGTCTTGCATGATATTTATGGCGATCACTATTGATTTCTAAGATTGTCTACTCTGCACATTATGTAATGGTGGACATCAAAATATCATAATTAAGGGGCTGGATGTCATTAGTGTTGAGGTTGGTTTTGCCATATGTCACATGGTGTCATTTTGATTGTGTTATCTACCAAACAATTTAATGATTATATTTGTCTAATCTACTGCTAAGTTATGATTTATAAATTTAACCATTAAATAGACCACTGCACATTTAATGAGCCCATTGAACGTTACTGTGGTCAATAGGTCATCTTAACAGTGAGATTTTTGAGTTGTGACCCATGCCACACTGTTGACTGTTATTGATCTAGATACCATTGTGCCATGTTATCTACTCATCTTCTGTTTATCAAGTTTAACATTTGCTTCTTTTAACTATTAAATTCATTTTGGTACATATCTTTCTAGTTATTGTTTTGCTTCATTACCTTTTATTTTGGTGATTGTAGTTCTATGATGGTGTGGGCATTGCTCCTTTGTTAAATGCTACTCTGTTTTTGACAAAATTTGAGGTAACTATTGTGGTGTGAGGGCTCTGGCAAATGGGGTTGTGCTTGGTTGAGTTGCAGATGATGGATTGTTTGCTGCAGATAGAGTTGGCTAAATCTTGTGGCCCTTAGTGATGTTATTATATTCTTCTCAGGTTGTGGAATGTTATATGGATTGAGTTAATATATGTTTATTGTGGATAATTGCATTTAGTGTGGGAGTGTGTAAGAAGTGGAGATATTGGTGGAATTCATGTCTTATTTTATTTATTTATTTTCGAAATTTCATATAAGATTTGAGATTTACTGGCATTTTTGAGTAGAGTAATTGTTGTGTTAGGAAGAAAAGAACAAAGTATGCAAGCAAACCACACACAGATGACATGCAAATTTACATGGTTCCCTCTATTTTGAAGTACGTCCACGGATCATATCGATTTCACTATGGTCAAAGGCAGAAGATGAGAATACAAGATACAACATTTCTGAAGGCTATCCTAGGATTACATAATAGCACATGGTAATATTACAAAAATACCCCTACACACATAACATGTTGGAGATTGTTGCTTCTTCTCTATGGGATTTTAGATTTATAATCTAGTTTGTAAGATCAGAGAGGATGAAATGGCAGTGTTGGTTTTATAGGGACCTACTTCCTTCTTCTGCGAAGTGTAATGTCAGAGCTGCTTCTTTCATATTGAATTTTTTTTTTCTAACAAGTGGTTTGTTGATTCTTGTCTCATGAAGTTCTATTAGATTAAATTTTGTAGTCGTCTCTTCTATCTTAGTCGAGGTCTCGTTGCAATTTCATAGAACTCATGTGCTGTGCAACAAATTGTGTTGTGGTTGGTTTTGCCATATGCCACCTAGGTTCGGTGTTGTTAGGCTTTAGCATAAGGAAGTTCTAAAATTTATATTTAATCACAATACTTAGTCATGTGCTAAAGTTTATACATTATTAATCATTGTCTAACTTGTACCGAGTAGACTACCTAATCGTAGAACAAAAAAACCTAGTCGAAGAACTTGGGGGTACCAAACAATTTTTTTTGGAAAGTTAAGATATTGTAATTCCAAAGAGAGATTACAAAAAACAAAAGAATGAGAGATAGCTCCAAGCTTACCTACTCTTGACAAAGAAATGGAAGAGAGAGAACCCAAACTAGCTATGAGAGACCACCCACAAGCCCACCAACTAAAAATAGGAAGAAAAGCTTAACCCGATGCACGGCCATAAAAGGAGACAAAGGGAGGGGGCAAAAATATAAGAAAGACCAAAGAAATACAGCAACAATGCGAGTGAAATGGGCAGAACATAGCATGCTTAATCAGTAAATCCAGTTGATTGGCCACTACTTCTGTAGCTACTGGCTATACGAGAAAGATGGGTCCCAGCTTCAGAAGATTTACTAAAGACCTCAACTTTCAGGTTCTTGATTAGAGCATTTGAAGTCCTAATTTTGAATCTCTGCTGCCAAGGAGATATGGATGGATCCAAAAATGCTTCTCTGAGTATCTTGTAATCTGAGTAGATGATAAGATTTTGGCAGTGGTTGGCCACATGGGAGATGATGGTAAAAGAGGCTGTGAACATGTCTTCATCCTCTTTGATTAGAGTCCAAGTTGGGTTATTTACTGCATCTGTCTGGAAGCCGACACTAAATCCATTTTGTGGAGATCGAGATGAACAGGTTCAGTCTTCATGATTCTTGATGGTCACGTGGGAATCTATGGGAGGAGTGAAAGGCAAGTCCTAAGAAGCTGCTATAGAGCTGGAAACATCAAGACAAAGGAATAGAGCTCTAGTTCTAATGTATTGGGGGTACCAAACAATTGATTGAGGTAATAGTGCATATTGAAAGTTTTGATTTTTCTATATAAATTTTCATATAAATAGATTTTTTTTCTACATGTACTTAACGACTCCTAGCATATGCTTTGCTGTTTTTATTTTACCTACTTTGTACCCTTTTTTTGTTCTTTTTTTGCTGTTTAGGGTTTGAATTTTGTGATATCTTAGGCTATAAGGCATGGTGTTTATATGATATTGAGCCTACATTACCATTACTATCTACAAGGCTTTGAATTAGGTTTGAATGCATGCATGGGAAATAGACTGTTACCATTAAGGATTAGCACCTTCAGTCTCTCTCTCTCTCTCTATATATATATATATATATATATGGGAATGGCTCAGTTGAGGAAAAAAATCAGCTGGGCTCGTGCGAGTCGCTCGTGTGCACTTAAAACAAAAGGAGCGATGTAGTCAAATTTCGCTAGCTACCGCATTTCCCTTTTCATCGGTAGGCCTAATCGAAGCTTGATCTCTCCTAGCTCGCTGTGATGTCTCTCTCCCATCTTGCCTGTGATCTCTCTCTCCCATCTCGATCTCTCTTTCTCCCTCTCACCTACGATCTCTCTCGTTGCTCTGCTGCGTCCCTCTCGCCTGCGATCTCTTTGTCGCTGCTCTGCTGTGTCCCTCTCTGAGGCAAACACATACATTTCATACAAAAATTTGTCAGATTTGAAGTTCATAAATTGGACTTCGAAAACCCCAAATTTACATAACCTAAAAGCAACACACCATCCATTCCATCCATTCCATAATGCATGTGCAAACACTCAAGCAATAATTTATATTCATAAGACAGCATATAAACATTACTAGACAAATCCCATCCATTCAAAATGGCTAAGCCCATAACAAGATTGTTATCCAACCATTCAAAGTCTACAAACACAAAGTTCATGCATCATAAACTGTCACACACCATTCTGCACATAACTATCACACACCATTCTGCATCATAAACAGAGAGCAAGGCGCAACAACGGAGCTGGAGAGATCGCAATGAGGCGCAGCAACGGAGCTAGAGAGAGGCGACGCAACAGAGTAGCGATAGAGAGATAACAGGCGAGAGGGACGCAACAGAGCAGCGAGAGAGATCGCAGGCGAGAGGGAGAAAGAGAGATCGCAGATGGGAGAGAGAGTCGCATGCGAGATGGGAGAGAGACATCGAGGCGAGGCGCAGCAGCAGAGCTAGAGAGAGGCAATGCAGCAAAGCAGCGACAGAGAGATCGCAGGTGAGAGGGACGCAGCAAAGTTGTTAGACCCCGACCCAGTTTTAGTATGATTAATTATTTTTTGAGTCGTGATTAGTCTCTAACTGGGATTAGAGGACGATTAGCTTAGTTTTTAATTTGATCAGACTTTTCAATAGCTTTGGGGAATTTTGAGAGCCATTAGACTTAGTTTGACACGGGCCAGGGCGCCCGTGTGACGTGTGTTGAATTGGGGAATTTGTTCTTTATTTCGAAAATTTTTGATTTTTACTCCTTTTGATTTTTTTTATGGATCTTAACAACTTTCATGTTTTATCCTATTGGATTTGAGACTCAGAAATCACGTTTTTCGAGAAAAAGGGCAAAAACGACTTTTCACACTAAATCTGTGCATAAATTTCGAAATTTGTAAAAATTGGGGAAAATATACTTTTTGGAAACTAGATATTCCGATAATCGATTTTGTCTTCTTCGTCAATTTCGTCTGGGACCCACAAGTGTTAGTTTCAGCCACTTGAAGTTTTGGGACCCACATGCCCACTTAATAAAACTCAAGATGGGTTCTTTCTTTTCCATTTCATTGTTCCTGCAATGTTTTGGCTTAGACAAGGGTTTACTATTCCTCTCTTCCAGCCTCTCTCTCTCCTCTTGCATGACTACTTCTTGAGTGCCAAATAGAGATTTGATCTCATCTTCTTCTTCCTCATCTCTCAAGCATTCCAAGGATACCTTTTTCAAGAACATTGAGCTGGAACAACCCTCTTCTCCAAGCCCTTCTTCTTGATTTGAGCTTTAAAAAGGTTAGCAAAGGCTTCCCTTCTTGAAAATCATGGTTTTCTTTACTTTTAGAGTTTCTTTTTCATACATGCAAAGGGGTTCTTGAAGAGCTTCCTTCATTTGCAAAAATGTTGGATTTCTAGGGTGTTTTCATGGGTGTTTTTTGGGGGTTTTCATGGGTGTTTTTTTTCCAGCCCATTTTCAGGCCCATTTCAGGCCATTTTCCAGCCCTTTTTCCAGCCCATTTCCTCCATTGTTTGAAGTCCATTTAGCCCCTATTGACGCATGGAAGTCCGGAATGAATATATTGAATTGAATAATTTTGAATCGTGGAATTTAAATGGGAAAAGTGATGGAATTGCTTGATGTTAGAATTACCCAGGAACTTATTAAAGTCTTAATATACACTTTTTACCCTTAATTGTCGGAGATCTTTAGTGGCACCAAGCTCCTCATTTATTATCGACACTAGGAGCCTAAGTGTATATTGAAATGACCCGTGGTAAGCCAATGAACCATTATACACTAATTCATTCCAAGTTATAAAGTTTATATGTTTTCTTTTACAATTTGATTTGAAATGATTGAGTGGTTTGCCACATTTGGAAATATCGATAAGACTACTCGTTTGATTTGTTCGCTATTGTTCGTTTGTTATTGTTTAGAGTAGTTATTTTTATCGATAAAAATGTATTGAAATGATTTGATATATTGATTTAAAATTTCGATTGGCACCACTAAGCATGGGATCTTTGTTGGATTGATCACCCTTCTTGGAATCCTTAAAAACTATTGCCAACTGCAGTTTGGGTCCCCAGTGATTGTTCTGGCCTTGGCTACGGTTAGATCGTTCCGTCCATTATATATGGTTCGGTAATTGATCGAGTACTTTTATTACTTCGGTGATAAAGTACGTTATTGATTGAATACTCTTGTTATTTTAATAATGAGCTATGTTATTGATTGAGTGCTCTTGTTACCTCGGTAATAGGAGAATATTGCAGATGTGGATCGCCATTGTTTTACTCGATTGTCATTGATTTTTTCGATTTATTATGATTCTTGAAATTATTAATGTTTTATAAACTCTGTCTTTTGTTATCTGTTTAATTGCTTGCCAGACCGTCGCGCTGTTATTTTATTGTTTGGTGCCAGATTTCGACCCCGCTCCCTTTGAGGCGGAGTGAGAGGAGGAGGTGGGCGAGCCGCCAATTGGACGAGAGTGGCAACCCAACGATGTCGTCTAGACGTCGGGTTGGGTTGTGAGACGAATCACTTTTTGGGATAGATGTTTCATTTTGGGAACTTGTTATAGTCTTTGTTGGCTTTTTGTTGGGAAAATTGTAAATCTTAACAAACTTTTGTTATTGTACTAAACTTAAATTATTTGGGCTTATTAATGATATATTTCTCATTTTGATTCAAGACTCCATCACCCATTTTATGTTATTTATTGAAATACATGTTTGCTACATTGCTTCCGTGAAATTTATACATGATGAAAGAAATTCTGTACCGTGATGGATTGATTTCGAGGATCCTCTCCGCAGAAACCTGTGGGAAACCAGCGTGTGCGGGTGGAATTTTCTGGCCTGCAGCGCCGCGGCCCCGGATTCGGGACATGTCTTGTTAGGTCTCGGTCCAGGGGCGTGACAAGAGCAGCGGGAGAGATCGTAGGTGAGAGGGAGAAAGAGAGATCACATATGGCAGAGAGAGATCGCATGTGAGATGGGAGAGAGACATCGTAGCGAGCTAGGAGAGATCAAGCTTCGATAGGTCTACCGATGAAAGGGGAAATGCGGTAGCCAGCGAAATTTGACTGCATCGCACCTTTTGTTTTAACTCCACACGAGCGACTCGCACAAGCCCAACTGATTTTCTCCTCAACTGTAGTTGTGGATAGCCATTCCCATATATATATATATATATATTTTGACATGGGATTCTCTTTTAGTTTGCATTTCATGAGTTTTTATATGATTTTATGTTTATTTAAGTTACTTAGCAAATGCTCACTCTTGATTTAGCTTCCAATTGGATCATCCCTGTATGGAACTGGAGAAGTTAGTGGGCAGCTTCAGCGCACTGGAAAGAGACTAAATTTGTTTTCTGTCTATCAGCCAATGGAACATTGCTGGCAGTTTTCTCAGTATTAACCAACTTTGCTGTCTAATGAATAGCATTACTATTTATTAGCTATAATCTTTTTCCCTCATTTGAAGCCTACATTACCATTACTATCCATCTCCTCTTGATTTTAGCATTGTTAGTTCATCTTGACCTATCTGGCTTTCCTTTATCATTTTATCCCCTTTGATGATTCATCTGAAGGAAATGAATGACAGATACTGCAATCACTACAGTTGTCGCAAGCCTTGTAATCTTTCCAGCAACTTTAGGGAAGTTCAAAGTTTATATGATAATACTTTAGAGCAGGAGTTGAGGGAACTGATTATACCATTAATCATTCTTGTTGTATGGATGGTCGAATCTTGATAAGTATGATCAGCTTTCTGTGTGATTGGGTTGGTCAAACTATGGTTGATGGTGTTGATTTTGTTTTTGAGAAATGCAAGTATATCTTGAATCACATCCAATGTTCTCACAGGGTGTACTGTTATAATTTTTTAGAGATATAATATGGTTTCTTCCAGTCGTGCTAGTGCTATGTCCCTTTCTGCTTGCTTCTTTGACAGCAATTTCTGTGCATAATAAGAGGAAGTTGATGTTAGTAAACACCGAAAGAATCTGCATTTGAGAAATTCTTATGCTTTATTGTCACATTCCGGTCCCAAATCACCCTGACCTAGGATAATCCCCAAGATGAGACACGTACTCCCATGATGCTGTACCTGTCTCGAGTCAAATACAACACACGAAGGAGAAAAATAACTTTTCCCACACGTGAGTCGAACTCACTAGAACATATCAATAACATTTAAATCATAGCGGAAGCTGTAATTCATACACCTGAAGTTATCATTTCCCATTCAGTCCAATTAAGCATTCAAGTTTAATACAAAAGAATTATACAAATATATACATTGTTTTACAAAAGAGGGTGGATAAAAGAATCCTAAACAATTTAATCAAAAGTATAACTAAACAACTACGTGTGACCCACACAAAAAGGGGTTCGCCACACTCTACTGAAGCTCTCAAAATATATATCCACGCACGCTGGTCTTTGCTCCGGCCACTCCTTTAGTTCTGGAGGAACCTCCTCGGTACCCTCCTCTCCCTCCTGGGCCTCTTAAAGGTTGGGAGCTGCACTTGCGATTGTGACACCAATAGTAGTATCTCAATATGACAATCTAGCAAGTATGGGCATAAGGAAATACATAATGTTACAAATTGAATTAAAGACAATTAAATTAATAGATGTCAATGATAAGTATTAAGTAGGCAAATTGTGTGAAAATCGAATAATTTATGCTTGTGAATAAAGGTAGAATGAAAATATAGTAATTGGCTACTACATTGAGCTCATCCTCTCAAAAGAGAGCGAATCTAGTTGGGATGTCACCAGCGGCTTGGCCAAAGGCTGGCTACCCGGGTCTGGAGTTCCGGTGCTCCAGATGACTTACTGTAGCAGTCTTGAATAACTAAACCAAGTTCAACCAAGTCGAGTATCACAGGGTCGAAGTTAAGTAGTGCCGACTCGATCGAATCAAATAATAATCGAATTTGAGTAAGTCTTTATTCACTTGTTCATAATCGAATCGAATAGTAATCTCATATACTCGAATACTTACTTAGTCCACATTTCCAACGAATACCAAAGTGGTTATACGATAATTAAGCCACGAATTGGAATTTGAAAATCGAACCACAATGAGTACTAGTAATGCAACCAATATACTAATTAAGATTTGAGATCATTAACGAAATTGGACTTCAATATGAAATGCAATAATTTAAAGAATTCAAGGCAATTCTTACTAGCCAACCCTAAACTATAAATTATAGTCTCTCATCGTCCACTACAAAGTGATTCTGGATGGTCAACGTACTACTATCTTGTTGAGTAACGCTTATTATGGAGAATTACATTGAATTTCCAGAACTACCCTCGTGGCGTAGTGTTAGACCAAAAATTGTCCATTAGACTAATTAATGAGGTTAACGGTTCCATTATAAGGTCATAAGGGTCTTAAAGATCCTAACTCCCTATGGAAACAAGGGTGTGCACCATAATTACCTATTAGAAGTGATTAGGGTGGGTTATTATAGGTAAGGGTGATAATTCACCCTAAAATTAGGCAAAAAATAAGCCCAGTCTGCATCTTCAGATTCGCTCGAGCGGGCCCCATCCAGAAGGTTCCTTTTCGTTCGCTTGAACGGTAGACTCAGCAGGGTGATCGCTAGAGCGGACCCCATCCAGAGAGGAAATCGCTCGGGCAGTCCTTTTAATCGCTCGAGCAAGTGCTTCAGGAGAGCGTTTGCTCGAGTGGACCCCTGTTCGCTTGAGTGAATGCTTCAGAATTCCTGAATTTCGGAATTCTCTTTGTTTCTCCTCTCATTCATTTCTCAACTCCTTTCCATCACAACACTTGCATATAAGAAATAGAGCCTCCATGCTCCCATTTACAACACACAATCCCTCCATCCAATTCATCAATTAAAATCATAAAAATAATCCAACCCATTCATTCATTAAGGGATAGAATCATTGAGAAAGAGTCTCATTTGAATTAAATGGAAATTAAACAAGATGTAAATCCAAATTAAGCTTATACTTGCCTCTAAATAGGGTTTTCCAAATCTCTCTTCACAACTTGACTCAAAGAAATAAAAAAAAATCCCAAATTACCAAACCCTAGACACAAATACACATGGAAAATGGAAATGAATACACATGTATGATCAACCATGAGTACCTTGACTCTTTTTCAACTCAAAAACAAAAAGACAAAGAGGGTATGGCTCTTACCTTGATAAGAAGTTTAAATTTGGAAAGAGTAGGAGATGTTGGAGATAGCTCTTATCAACAAAGAAGTAGAAGAGGATGAACGAGATGAAGATAAATCCACTCCTAGCCTCCAATTGCACCAAGAATCACCCTCAATTTGATGATGAAGAAGAAAAGAAGAAGAAGAGCAGAGAGAAGAGAAAATGGATAGGAATGGCAAGGCAAACATGGGTAAAGTTGCTTTTAAGGTTAAAGATGTCTCATTTTGCAAAAAGGTCCACCAAAGTTGTGTATTTCCAATTTGAGTCAAATAATAGCCCACTTACTTAATAGTTGGTCAAATGGAGTAGGGTCTAATACGTAAATTGATGTACTCGTCGAAATACACACGTTGACGCCAAAATGTCGTGCAAATGATGCAAAATAAGAAAAGCGATAATTACGAAAAAGCCCTCGACTCTACTCAACCGAGTCAAATTGGTTCCAACTCACCTATCTAAGGCTCAAGACTCAACTAACTCAACCCATAAGGGCTAACTAACACTAGTTACCATAATTAGCAACTAAATATAATTAATTTAGCTAAGACACAATTAATTAGCACTAATCAAGATTAAATCGAGTTGGGGTGTGACATTTATCATTTCAATACAACTTGGAAAAGCTCATGTTGAATATGAATAAAAACAATTACACATTCTACAGACAAGAGACTTCCACATTGCCATAAGAGACCAAGATATCCGCTTCTACGTACGCAGATTATGTAGGTTAGCAACTTTGATGTGGTACATATAAATTGTTAGTTTCTCACTATTCAATTCTTAGAATGTGCTACAAAAATTGTCTTTGGTGTTCTGTTCTCTTGCAGGATCTTCATTTATGTTTGGAAGAGCTTTGGCTGCTGTTTTATAGTGGAGGACTTCTTCCACCAAAAAGGATAAGACTCAGGAAACGACTTTGGAGAAACTTAAAGGCACAACGAATGTGATCAGATAGAACTCTTTTTATTTCTTTTAGAAATGAAGTGGATGAATGTTCACCGAAGGTTGTGGGTTGTTTTTTTGTTAATTATGCATGTATTTCTAAATATTGCAAATTGTATATTTGAATTCAAGTTAGTATATTGAATCTAATTTTAAATGTCGTGAACCAACTGATGGTGTATAATATGGATGTGTATCGAAACCAAATGCTACAATTTATGGGTTTCAATTTTTTGGTGATTTCTTTTTTTTAAATAAAATGCATCTAGTGGCAAATAAAAAATTCCCACGGCATTAATTTTTTTTTAAAAACAATAATTAAATTAGAGACCGTTCAAAACCGTCCTTAATAGTATTGGAACACTTAGAACCATTTCAATAATTTAGGAGCGCCTGTTTTTGTAGCAGTTTAGAACCGTCTCTGTATGTTTTATGAATGGTTCTGGGCCATTACTATTTGCTGTTTTTGGTGTAGAATTTGTATAAATCTCGAATTCTGACTTCCCTCATTGCAAAAGGAATAGCCCTTGCCTCGACTTCTTTAGAGGAAGGGACATTTGTACCATCCGAAGAGAAACATTAAACCAAATTGCATAACCAAAGCCTGCCTTTCCATTTAACAATCTAAGGGGTTGTTGATAAATTTTAAAGTGTATTTTCTAAAAAATTCTTAGTTTAATTTCTTGTTTTACTTACTTCTTTATTTTTGAGTGTTGTATTGAGGTTATAATGTAATTTTGTTAGGCTCGTCAATGGGACGGGCCGGACCTGGGCATGGGTTGTCCAATCCTGTCCCGAATATTTAACGTGCTTGCGGGGGATTGTCCAATCCCAGTCCTAACTTGAGCGGGCTTATGCCAAATCTCATCCTGTGTGGGCTCGGGTTGGGCTTGGGCTTTAGCATTTTCATCAATGGAGACGTCTTTTTTCTTTTTAATGGGTGAAGCTCTGTTAATAAAGATGATGATGATGGCCGGATAAGGGGTGGACCAAATTTCTAAAGGCATAGATACTAGATAGTAGATATTAAGTCTTCAAAATAAAGGGTGAAAAATCTATCAAAATTTTCAAACCAAAACTCAATAGTGGATCCAGTTCAAGTATCAAATTGAGTCCACCGCTAATTCATGATGTACGGGTTTTTAGTGTGGAGTGGGAAGGGATTGAATTAATGAGAAATAGTGGAGGAAAGAGACATTTTGGAAGGAGCTTTAGGAGGGTTCCTAATGAAATATATAAAAATGAGTAAATTAACCTTGTGGGTGGGCCGGACCGGGCCTAGACGGGCTGGGAATGCTCTGCCAATTCCCAGTCTCATTTTGGTTGGGCTTTTAAATAATTGTCCAAGTCCAGCCCGCTAGGCTCAAGTTTTTTTTTTTTTAAAGCCCTTTGTTTTTGGGCTTTGGACAGGCCGGGTACCCATTTCAACGGGCTAAATTGACGGACCTAGTGATGGGGTTATTTTGATCTTTTGTGTATGGGTCCCACTTGCACATGTGTGAAACACATATGTCACACACACACTCTCTCTCTCAACTTTTCTCCACCCAACCACTTTTCCATCTTCCCATGTTGCCACATCATTATCTCCACCAAGCCATTACTAACATGGACTTCTCCATACACCAAGTCACACTTCTCATGTACTTCATTGCTCCTCCCATCCACGTTTTCATATACCAAATCACTTTTCCTATACATCACATTACTCATTTTACTTCTCCAGACACCAATCTTAGACTTCCATACAACTCTTTTACCTCCATTCAACCATTTCTCATCTTTCTATTGTCCTCTATGCATATATGAGTTCTGAGTTGAAAAGTATATGGCAACAACATTAATTTTGCCTTATTCTGTGGTAAGGTTTTTGTATTCACTCTAACATGGTAAGGAGGCCATGAGTTGATGGGACAAATTTTAAGTTGACAAATACGTGGGGCCATGATCAGGTGTGCACCATGTACGAGGTATGCACTTGTCACCAGTCTCTCTCTGCTCATCCTAACACTTTCATCAACGGCAAATAAGTTTCAATCCTTTAAAAATTGTCTTGTCAATCCAAAAATATAAACAATTTGAATGGGTGTAAAAAATGGGACCAATGTAATTTTGAGAGAGAAAGAACCTCTTGCAGATGAAAGGAAAGGCACACGGAGTGCTTTCGGGTTGTTGTTGTGTCGTTCAGTCGTTCTGTTTCCTCTTACCTCTTTCTTTTTATCTTTTTCTTTGTTTTCCAAAGAGAGAGGAGTGGGCACGGTCCTTACAAGCTTACAGCAAGGACCGCCTAGTTGGGCTCGCCTTGAGACCCCACTGGTCGTGGGATGGAGGGGCACTGAAAGATCCAAGGGGGGCTAGCCTACATATCAGATTTAAATTCATTATAATATCTCTAATTCTTTCATTCGTGGCCCACAAGTTTAATATCTTTATATCAAACAAGAAAAATTGACTAATAATCCAACGGTCCAGTTCATGGGATTCATGGGATTTATATCATCCAAATCCATACAAATTCAAGGGATTCGATGTTGATAAGGGGGTTGTGAATGTGTGGTCAATTTGCATGGGTCATAAGGTGAGCCCTAATGGGCGTTCTGAACCCAAACCCCACCCCACTTCGATAATTAACAAACCTAAGGTTTGAAACCCATTCAAATGGACTGAACGGTTGGATGAATGGTTAGATTAATTTATTTTTTTGTTGAATATGAAGTTGTTAAACTTGTGCACCATAGATGAAGGGGTTTGAGGCATGGGGTTGTGATCAAACTTGATACTTGGAGTGATCTCAAGTATTTAGTACTTGAATCCCCACCACCGCATGAGATCTTTACAAAGTCACTTTGGATTGACATCTGATATTTGATCTCTGATGTAGTATATTCAGTTTGCTTTATCTCTTTGGATCGGCATCGAATATTTGGTATCTAATATTCGGCATAATCAGCATCTCATTAGGTATTTGGCCCAATTAAGATACTTTGTGATCTTAGTCATCTCTTGATCTCAGCATCTTCACAGATTCAGCGCGCAATATCTTCGGTTTGGTGATTGAAGCCCTTCTCTCCCAAATCCAAAGCAAATCTCTCCCAAATCCAAAGGTATTTGCTCAACGAGACCTAGTTTCATTTTGTTGAACAATCATGGCTGATAAATGTGAGATCTTACCTGCAGCTGTTAAATTCGATGGGAACAATCATTTTCTTTTCTCTGTCTCTCTCTTTCTTTTGATGACCCCGGGTATCTCCCGGGCAGCCCAGCTCAGGAGCCTTTGGCCCTGAGCCCGCCCGAGGGACACTCAGATTCTGGACGGCCGATAACTAATTCCTAGAGACACATATAAATCCTCCTATCGACATGCACCAGTAAAATTATGGGAGGTAGCCAACGAAGGTAGGTGTCGAACACAAGACCTCTCTGCTTCATTAACTTAATCATTTTCTTTTGAAGGTCAATTTCCAAGATTTTGTTTAAAGAAAAGAATTACGGGGCTTTATTGATTGATGGATCAATTACGGTACCTCTTGACCCAAAAGAAGAACAAAATGGAAAGTAAATAATGTTGAGTTATCAGTTGGATTTGCAGTTTGAGCTCCATATCTCCCTAACACTTCGTCCTTACAAAAACAATGATGCCAGCGGATTTCAGCTACAACTTGAAATTGGAGAATATAAACAGGGTGAAAAATATATTTATGACTATTATTCTAGATCTATGGCCATATGAATTAAATAGAGTTCCTTAGTAAATTCAACTGTTCTGGCTACTTCTCTTTCTGGCAAAAATCAGTCAGAAATATATAGTATTTTTTTCTGAAAGCTTTTTACTAAAAAGTTGCGGCTTTAACGAATATGGCCTTCTCTTTTTTTTTTTTTTTGAGAGAATATCATATTGTATTAAGAATTATTAGGAATATCACATTCGAAGATTACAAGATCACGAATAAATTATTTATGTTAGAGAGGTTTTCTGAAAAAAATCTGTTTCAGGTATTCTATATTTTTACGATTTTGGCTGGTGATGGCTCAAAAGCTCTAGTGTGACGATTTGTGAACGTTAATTTCAATTCAAAAACGCGACTTTGTAAATGTTGAGCGTTTCTTACTAAAAGAAAATGGGGCCTTTTTGATTCTGGCTTTTTTACTTTTTAGATTTTGACAGCTCTTTTAAAAAAAATAATGTATTCAAAATATATTCACAATTTTGGCTGTTTTTGGCTGAAAAGTGAGATTTTGTTGATTCTTCAATGTTTTAAGACGAAAACGCTACCTTTTTTTTTTTTTGTTGAATTGCATGATTTATGTGATCTTACAATTTTTTGGATTGGAAAATGTGAATTTGACGATTCTGGCATTCTCTGTCTTTCAAAAAAATCTTTAGAAAGGAAATTATTTCAAATATTTCATACATTATTTCGACGATTTCGGAATGTTTAACACTGAAAATCCGCTGTTTCTTTTTTGTTTTTTACATTCTTTTAAGAAGAATCTGTTTGAAATGTATTGTCATTTTGACGATCTTCCAATGTTTTTGGCAGAAAAACGTGATTTTAAATAGTTTGTATTGGTTTTTAAAAGAAAAACGTAACTTTAGCGATAGTGGGTTTTTCTTCTTTACTCCTTACATCATTTTTTTGGGAAGAATCACTTAGAAATGTTTTGTATTTTTTTAATTTGGGCTCTTTTTGGAAAAAAATGATGCCATTTTTGCGATTTATTAATGTTTTCGAAAATTGGAAATTTGGGAGAGCCCGAAAAGGGTTCTTTCATATAGGGGTGCACATGGGCGATTTGGATCGAATTGGAGGGGAAACCATCACCAAAATCAAACCCATAGGTTTTCTATTTTCCCAAACCGAATTAAACCGCCCATGTGCTAAAACTGAACCGAACTACGTTTTATTTTATTTTATTATTTTTTCACAAAAAAATTGCATTTCAAACTTGGTCCATCAAATGGAATGATAAAAGCTGTAATAAATACTAAAATATATTTCATAATTCATTTCAACCAAGGAAGCATACATCAAATGATGGATGAACTATTTCCATCCATCATCCAGTCGTGTGATTGAATGACTCGGGCCAAGTTCGGCCAACTTTTCAGGCCTATGAGTTGAAGTAGTTCAAATCTTCTGGTAAAATACACCAACAAAATGGTCAAGCACGTACCTATTTTTCTGCATAAAACTTGGACCAGACTACATTGCTCCATTCAGACCAATGAATTCAACACAAAATGAACTAGTTTTTTTATTTTTTTATTTTGCCAATAAAATGGGTTCGAGTGGAATGTAGCTCCAATTTTGAACTAATTGAGATGGGCCTCTTCATAGTTCACTTTCTCTTAGGCCAAACCAAACCCCTCGGCAGCGTTACTAAAAACTCAATAATGCACACTTCTTGTAGAACTTTCATCAAACATGTAATATGCAAGTAGAATATACAAGCACTTCCCTTGAGGCTAAAATAGTCAAAACTCAATACTCAAGTTAATACATACGGTCGGTTCGGTTTAGGCGGTTAACCGTGGGTTAAAACCGATAACAGACCGATATAAGACGATTTCAATGATTTTCAAACCGTTGACTGAACTGATATACATGAAATCAATCCAAACCGCCCGGTTCGGTCGGTTTGATTCGGTTTTACGGTGATACCGGATATTTTGTGCAACCCTATATTAATATAATTATGAATAAATAACTTCAGCTTTTCTCCACTTTTCACGTAAAAAATGTCCAAAATCCTCAGCTGCACGAGGTGGCCTTAAACACCCCTGCCATGAGACCAACTTAATAATCATAGATGGGACTCTCTTGAGTGGGTAGGCCCACCTGATCGAGCCATGTCCACACGTCTTGTCAACGCTGACTTGCCGTGTCCTGATTTAAAGGCTGAAAAAGTGAATGTTCTAGAGGGTGGTGAGGGTTGAATGGCTTATTGCAACGCGTTTCCATTTAATGGGAGAGGATACAAGAGGGTTTGTCAATGAAGCTAGAGTCAATTTTATCAATGGATTGGGATGTATAAGAGGATATAAGTGCGTTTGTCAATGAAGATAGAGTCAAATTTTATTTATCATTGCCGACGTTGGAACTTGGGAAGTCACTGCCCTAATGATATCTGTAATATATGTTCAAAGAAATGGAGGGCTTTGATATATCTGAATCAGACTTGCCCTGATTTCAGTGGTCTAGGTTGTGAATCTTCTTGTGGTCCCCTCCTTCCAGAGGCATTGAAAAATCTTATGTATTGACAGAGTGGCTTCTAAAGTTGAATTGGCACCATTGACTTTGTTACTCCTTTTAGGTCACATTTGGGGAGCCAAATTTTTGGGGTTTTCTTTATAAAAAAAAAGGAGAAAAAATCTTTGGGATTTTTCAATGGTACGTTTTCTTCATACCAGCAAAGACAATGAGCATATGTACTTCTTGTACTCATGGTAGGGAGAGCAACTCTAAGATGAAGAAGTATCATTTTCGAATCATAATGACTTGACAATAGGATTTTTGTTTTAATATTATATTATTATCTAACACTAAGGGGTTGGCCAAGTGGTCAAGACCACTATTCCTCCCTCTTTCGGAGTTAGAGGACTTGATATTGACCTCCAGTTCCCCCTTTTTCAGGAACCGAATGTTGAGTCCACATGTTTTACCTGACTTCTCTTTGGACTCGGAGGGGATAGTAAAAATTTATATTATTCTCTGATCTATATTTTAATCTTGGTCTATATAAAGTATAAACTTTGCATCTGTCATGAAGCTTTGGTTTATATTCATATAATATTTCCTTTCCAGCACAAATGATCAAAACTAAGGCCATGAGTCATGAAACCTAGTATCTAGTTTGGTTTTCTGCATTTCAAGGAGGGGAAAGAAAACAAGGATATGTAGTTTGTCTTCATGTGTGGAGTAATAATAATAATAATAAAAAAGACTTTCAACATAATGCATACATAATCATTTCTCTCTAGCACAAACAAACAAGGGAAAAAAATAGAAAAAAAAAATCAAACTAATGATCTTTTTGTGCAGTGGGATTTGCCGGGAGAAGGGGAAGAGATAAGGCATCAGATCCTCATTGTCGTTTGGTGCGGTGAGGTCGATTAGATGGAGGAAGCCCTCCTTTTAGACATGTTTTTCCGTGATGGAGAGGATCGGATCTTTAAAAGAAAAACGGTACCACAAATGAAAAAAAGGCCTGATTTCATCTTTTGCGCCCTTGCCCATACGACTCTTAAGAGCCTATTTGGTAAATTCCGGTCATTTAAAGAGATAATATAAGATAAATGGTCGAGTAAAAAGTTACAATATTTCAAAAAACACCTCAACAAATTACTAAAAAATAGTAAAAAAAAGTTACTTTCCCAATACCACTAAATGACAAAAGGTCATTTAAAAAAAAATTTAAATAGCTACATTCTCATTTCACTAAATGAGAAAAAGTCACCTCCTTTTCATTTGACCCCTCTTTTTTTTTTTTAATCTTAATTTAACAATTGGCTTCACTTTACTATTGAAGTTAGCAAAAAGGTCTTAAGGCTACGAAACCTATCTAAATCTCTAGTTTGTAATCTGTCCCCATGTGAGTAAAATTTTGAAAAATAAAAAAAATCTTTTAATCTAATCCATATATTACATGGATTACCCAATCATGAATTAGTGCTGGAAATTGGAATAATGTGTACACATGTCGGGCTTTAAGAATTGTGCACAGGGCATTGGAAGTCAAGTCAAAGAATGAATGCGGGTCTTTATGTAACCTTTTAGCATCAGAGACTTTTCAACACCTTCCACTTATAAATATCCATTCAAGTTCAAAACTAGACTCATACACACAACAAACAAACATATCATTTGTTGTTGTAAGGCTCCCAAAGAAACAGAAAGAAAGAATGGTACCCCTTAGCAGGAACTTGCTAGCCTTCTTCATTTTGGCCGGAATTCTCATAGGATTCCGTCCAAGCCATGTTGCAGGCCAGAACTGTGGCTGTGCAGCGGACCTTTGCTGCAGCAGGTGGGGATATTGTGGAACCGGCGACGACTACTGCGGCACCGGATGCCAACAGGGCCCTTGCAATCCTCTACCAAGCACCAACAATGTCTCCGTCGCTGACATTGTGACACCTGAATTCTTCAACAGTATAATTGATCAAGCAGATAGCTCATGCACAGGCAAGAGCTTCTACTCACGATCAGTGTTCCTTGATGCCCTCAAATCTTATCCTCGCTTCGGTAGGGTTGGAACATCAGATGATTCCAAGCGTGAGATTGCTGCCTTCTTTGCTCATGTCACACATGAGACTGGACGTAAGTTTTCAATGACATGCAACCACTGTTACTTCATAATTCATTACAAATCAACATTTATGTGCAAGCCATTTTTAGTAGGCCCCTTGGTCCTAACTGTCCAATTGAAGGCTGACCCATTGCTTAATGGGTTATTGAGTTAAGGTTTAGAAGTTTTAAATTTTATTCAGTTGAACAAACCAATTAAAAAACTCACAGAATATCCAACCTAAGACAACCTGGTTTGTATTTGGCTAGAAAATATATATACAATTTTGGGTCAGGCTTGGTTCGGGAAATTTCATGATTCTTGGATTTGGGTTTGCTCACATACACTTGGGTCAGGCTTGGCTTGGTCTGCTACCTGATCTAAACAATGCATGTGGCTTTGGATATCTGAATTGCATCCCTCTTCTATAGTATCTGTTGCATGTGGTAGTAGGTACTAAGATTAAAAATGACCTTTTATGCTGTTTTGGCTGTACAGATTTTTGCCACATTGAGGAAATAGATGGCGCATCAAGGGACTACTGTGATGAGAACAACACTGAGTATCCATGTGTTGCAGGCAAGGGTTACTATGGCCGTGGCCCAATCCAATTGTCATGGAACTTCAACTATGGGCCTGCCGGAAACAGCATCGGATTCGACGGCCTGAATGCTCCAGAAACTGTGGCCACAGATGCTGTGGTCTCATTCAAGACAGCCTTCTGGTACTGGATGAACAACGTCCATTCGATCATAACCTCCGGCCAAGGGTTCGGGCCCACGATCCGAGCCATCAACGGCGCCCTCGAGTGCGATGGCCGGAACCAGGCGACCGTCCGCGCACGTGTTCAATATTACAATGATTACTGTAATCAACTGGGAGTGGCACCTGGGGATAACCTCACTTGTTAGAACTCTAGAAGATAATGTAATAGTAGTTTGTTTTTTTTTTTGGATAAAGACTAGTCGTTTGAATTTTTCTTGTAGTCTTTGATGCATGAAATTGATTGGAAAGAATTAAAACATGTACTACAAGTTTGGGTTAATAAATACATGGCAACTACATGACATTTCATCTTATTCTGTTGTAATTAGGGTTAATTTGAGTATTCACTGTAGCATGTTAGGGAGCCCATGTATACGTTTAGGAAGAAGAACAATTATCCGGTTCAATTTAGGTCCATGTTGGATATGGATCTCTGTTAAAAGGAAAGAAAAGACTTGGACCTAATTAAAGATATGGAGCAATACCCAGACTTCAGACACCAGCACCAAGATTTAGTTCTTTGCTTTCTGTTTTAAAGTGAACTTGGAGGTCCAAGGGCAAGGACAAAGCCCCACAAGAAAGTCCAAGAAATGCCATTTAAAGGGCAGTTTATAAATGGTAAAAACAAAATGCCATGAAAACAATCCAAGTCCTTGTACATTTTAGGAAAGATTGAAGAAGTTGTTACTCTATTTCAATATCATTGCTCGTTGTAGAGTGATGGCGATCGGAAACTCGCTGTCAATGCTTTGTCCTTTGGATTGACGAACAGAGGGCTCCCAATACTCTTAAATAGAGCAATTTCAAGGAGTTAGGACGTGGAGCTCTACCCCTCCTAGAATGGCTCTTCACTTGACTATCTGGGAGATTAGCCATCCTGTTGAGGTCAACGTCCACTCTCGCTCCTGAGCGATCATAATTGTGGTCAAGTCCGCGCCCTCACCATAAAACTATTGTTGTGCCGTTTCCTATCACCAATTGATTTTGTGATAAGTGGTAGCTCAATGGGGTGTAAGATCCTACAAGTGGTATCAGAGAGATTTTGGTTGGGTGTTCGAGTCACGGGACAAGCATTTTGCAAGTTTACAGCAGGTGTCGCGGCCCTCACCGGATAAATGGTAGCTCAATGGGGTGTAAGATCCTATACATTCCGAGTTAGATGCCGATTTAGGACTTTTTACCAAGAGTTTGATTCACATCAAAATGTCCCATTTGGATAAGTCATATTTGATAATCACATAGCTTGTTAAGAAAGAATCAATATTTAGTTACCAAATAATTTACTTAGCACTTGAAACAACTGAAACTGTAGATAAAAAGAAATTTACCTTGTAGCTCCAAAGCTTCCACGTAATGACCTTCAAGAAAAGACGATTGAACTTTTATTGAATGATTACTAACATTTGGTGAATCAGAA
This sequence comes from Cinnamomum chago, assembly GCA_038049695.1. NCBI lineage: Eukaryota > Viridiplantae > Streptophyta > Magnoliopsida > Laurales > Lauraceae > Cinnamomum > Cinnamomum chago. Next base: position 16,978,096 of record CP142462.1, on the reverse strand, counting down.
GCGCCATCAAATCATGAAATTCCATCACATGCACCCCTATTCACTGGCTTACTCTATAATTGCATAATATAGAGACTAGCACAACAACCCGTGCTTAGCACGAGCATGTTCACCAATAGCTGAAAAGTATATTTATTCATTTATTAAGAAAACTCATATTACTCAAAATCAATCCTCAAATACTCATGACAATGATTTGGTGATTATGATAGGGATAGAAATGAAGATTATTTTTTATTTATTTATTTTATGTAGAAAAGTGAAAAGTGGGAAGAAGTGGTAGTTGCATGAAGTGGAGGAAATGAGCGGTTATATGTTGAAAGTGGAGATGAGTGGTTACATACTGGAAGTGGGGAGTTATAACTCCCAGTCAAAATCAGAAGTTCTGGTCAAAATTGAAGCCAAAACCTCTTAGCTTAATATATTATAATAGGAATAGAAAGTACGTACAAGCCATCTAAATCAGCAGTTTAACTAATTAACAAGGAAAATATTAAGTTCTAAGCAACAATGGGAGTTTTTTTAACTATAGTTATAGGGTGCTCAAGATAAACCATGAATTGCCTTACAATTCATCGTTATAGGGTGCTCAAGATAAATCATGATTTTCCTTGCAATTCATCTAAAATCAACTAGGGAAACCTTCTCTAAATTCTCAAAGCATTCTCATTTAGGGTCCATTTGGATGTCTACAGAATAAAATATTTATATATTTAAATATTATAAGAATAAAATAGTATAGAATACAATAATGCAATATTATAGTAGTATAATATTTTTACTGTTTGACAATTTTTTAATAATACTACAGATTTTAAATTGAGAAGTTTGGAAGGTGCTATGATTAAAGTAAATTACATTATAAGAATTTTTTTATTAAATATTTAAATTTATATGTAATTTACCACGTCAGGATAAAAAAAGTAATGTGGTAAAGTAAAGTTTAACTTTCATGTTTTTACCAGAAGTTACTTTTCTTTTATCACATAAAACCATGGTAAAGTATAGTAAAGTAAAGTAAATGAAAAAACAACTACTTTATAACTCTCTCTCTCACTTTGCTTTACCACATACTTCATCTGACCTTACTTTACCTCATCTTTTACCATGATATGACATTGATCTTTATTTTACTTTGCCACACCTGTAAACATGTCACTTTTTATTTACCATATAAAACTACGATAAAATGTTTAAGTAAAGTAAAAAAAAAAACTACTTTACTATTCATTCCCACTTTACTTCACCATGTACTTTATCCCACCTTTACTTTACCCAACCTTTATCGTCCTGTGAGATTTACTTTTACTTTGCTTTTCCATATATGTAAACATATACATTATGATGGATTTGTTGAACTAATGTTTTTACTTTACTCTACCACTTTGTAATCGTCATTTTGAAATATTTTTATCTTGTAGAAAGTTTTCTACAGGGTGGAGCTGTAGGAGAGAATATTGAGCTTTTTAAAAGAAAAGAATCTTTTCTTCAAATTTTTCTTGAGTTATCAAACGCCCAAGATTTTTTTCTTTAAAAAATGAAAGATTATATTCTAAAAAATATTATTTTCTTATACTTTCTTGTGCATCCAAACAGGCCCTTAGTTCACTGTGGGAAATTGTTCGTTGCAAAGAAGTCACAATTTTATTTGTATATCTTCCTTCATACTTCTCTTCTTAATTAAGTAACGTAATGTACGTCGGAAAATTTTCTCCCATGAGAGCATACATCTAGACTGTCACCAAAGGCAGGACCAGCCTTGAATTTAACCAGGTCCTGTATGACAAGCAACATCTATGCATAGTGATCAGTGTGCAGGTGCGTAGGCGAATATCATATACCCACCTAAAGTTAGCTTAGCTGTTAACTAATCAGCCTTTCTTTCCATAGGCTCAATGCCCTCACTTTTAAAATATATGCCCAAGCCTGAATCGGGCCTTGAGTGGCTGGCCCAAGACTGGCCCATCTGAAAATGAGTAAGCCCGGTGCCAGCCCGAGTGTACTCTATAGTCTATATATAAATAAAACAAGAGTAATGCTACTTGGACAAACTTTTTGGCCAGAATTTTGGCCAACCCATATGGTTTCCATTGAATATCATAGTGATATTCAATGGAAACCATATGGGTTGGCCAAAATTCTGGCCAAAAAGTTTGTCCAAGTAGACTTTTTGATAAAACAAACCTTTCTTGCATCATTTTAAGTGGTAGCTCAAGTAGTGGTGACCAACAGTTTATATTAATCTTTTTTATATCCGGATCGGGCAGGGCTTGGGCTTAATACCAAAGAACCCAGGCATGACCCATCAATAAAACTTCCAAGCCCGGCCCAAGTATGAAAACCTTTGGTCCGGGCTCAGCCCGCCGGATCCATGAACAACCCTAAATCCACACGTCTTGTCAAACCGAGTTTGACCTGATTGTTCTGATTCCAATTTCTACCCTGGCTGTAACTGTGTAATATGTTTAAATAATTGAATGGTTTGGATACATCTACAGGAGCGGAACCCCCATATTAATGGTCTAGATTGAGCATCTTATCCATTGACGGTAGCTTTTATTGCTGATTTTGGACCGTTGACTTCGCTTATGTTCTACTTTCTAGTTGTCCATTTGCAAGCTAATTATTAGAGAGCACCAACCATTCTTCATGTGAATGGTAAGACCAGCAAAAGATTTGCCCCATCTGGACATCCAGCTGGGCCACATTGCATATTATGTTAGTAATCTTTTTTTTTTTTTTTGTTTGTTTTTCTTCTTTTATTTTATTAATGATCTAATTGGTGTGTTGAATTTCAACTTTTTTACTTAGGCATGTTCAAATCATTAATATTAAATACATAAGAGGTAAATGATATAAGGTGAAGATGTAGACCCTAAAATCTCTAAGATTTGAACTTACTGATAGGAATATATTTCTTATAATTCCTTTGAATTCAATTCCATGCCCAAAAATTTGTGGAAAATGATCTAACTCGTGTGTGTTGAAGCGAGAGATTAGTGTCTGGGACCTTGGTACTTGAAAAGCATAAATACAAAATTAGTTTCGTCTAGAAGCGCACATATGCAGAAGTTTCATATGCCGGAGTAAACACTACGATAATTCCTGCTTGAAATAAGAGATTACAGTAGTTAACAACTAGGATAGTTTACAGCTCCACCTATGTAATAGCCAAAAAAGATAACTTTTAGTAAAACTTTAAAACATTTCTTATCCTATGATCACTTATGGCTATCAGTATTAACAAGGTTGCCATGCTTGTTGGGTACCCCAATTCTCACCTAACTACCAAGGTCTCAATTCATGGTTCCTCTTTTTACAGAATTGACTTCTTTTCCTGTGATGGGGGTTTCGCTTCGGCCTATAGTATGCTTTTATACCATGGCTTGATGCAAAGAAAAGAAAGTCTTCTCTTATCAATTTGGAGTTTGACTAAAATTGTTTTACTTCAAGTCTATATAAAGAAATAAAATAGGAATACGCATCAGAATTAGGGCAATAAAACCGATTTAAATATCTAGTTTCCCTCTCCACCTTTCAAGGAAAAAAGGAAGAGAAAAAGTGCACAACAAAACAAAACAAAGGTCTCTCCCTTATGTGTGTAAAAAACTAAAAAACAAAATAAAAATAAAAGAATTTTATACTAATCCATGATATATAATTATTACATGGATTACCCAGTGAGGAATGAATCCTGGGCGGTGTACACACTACACATGCGTGTGTTGAGAGTTGTGGCAAAGGCAAATGAATCTTCCTCTAAATCAAGGTCAAAGACTGAATTGTAGTCCTCACATATCACTATTACACCTTTTATCATCTTGACTTCTTGGAGATGTTAAGCTTAATTGGCCTACGACTACGATTTGTTCATTGAGGTTGAAGGTTCGAAACTACGCTACCACACTGAGGCTACATGGGATTTATCTGTCTCCCCTTGCGTTCGTAGGGATTAGTCTGGCCCAAAGGGCTGGGAACACCCTCCGATAAATATAAATAAAAAAAGACCATCTAAGCACAAAACCCTCAAAGCCAAGTATTGTTTGAACAAAATGTTTTGGGAAATAAAATTTAGAAGGGTAACTCGTGGTTTTGGAGGGGATTTATAGAAGCAACCGATTTTATTAATAATAACATAGGATGAATTCTAGGCAAAAAGAAAAAGATGTGTTTAGGGTTGTAACTGGATCCCTTTCGAGGGAAGTTTAAGGAGGCCAATATCCAAAGTTCCTGTCCCAAATTTAGTTGTAAGTAAAAGATCTTTTGAATAGTGAAAGAGGATGGAATGAATCTCTATTGAGGAGAACTTTCGATAACAATGCAGGTGTCACAATCTATTAAAAATTCATATTCCATGGCAAAGAGGGGACAACAATAGGATTTGGCCCTCAACCAAACATGGTGAGCTCTCTACTAAGTCGGCCTATAAGGTTATGTGTAAGGACAACAATGCTAGTAATACTCCTATCAAGTGGGGAATGCTTATCGAAAATCCCTCTACCCCAAACAGTGATCCCTCTTTGATTGGAAATTTCTCAATGAGGCCATTCCGGTTTGTGAGTTGCTTCATGAAAAAAAAATCTTAGTCATAGTGAAGAGTGCCCCATTTGTGGGTTAATTGAAGAGTCAATTGAACATGCTTTATTCCATAGTAATCATGTTAGTGCCACACATATGGTTTGGTTTCAATCTTGGTCTCCTACCCCATTCCCTCCCTTCTATTGAAATCCTTGACTGGTAGAGGACCTTTTGTGAATTGAAGGATTCCAGCAACTCACTTTCCAATCTTAAATTTAAAGCTTGGATTCTAGCTCTTTGGTGGGCAATCTGAAAGAATAAAAATGATTTTATTTTCTAGGAGAAAGAGATACCAACCCTTAGTTCTTTGGATATGGCAAAAAGGGGACTGCTAACTCTTCATTTGGTAAATATATTCCCTCGAGGAAAAGGGACATGATGGATTTAAATTGAGAATGGAAGAGGATATTACCTCATCTGTTCAGATGCCACCTTTAGATCCTCAGATGAAAAGGTGGGCTACAAATATTCAATTTGGCTTAATGATTCTCTTTTGTTCGCAATGTCATCCGACGGTCCAAATGTCCCTTCCTCTAAAGAAGAAGAGGCGAGGGCTATCGATCCTTTTCGCGATGAGAGAAGGCAATTTGTGAGATTCTTCCAAAGTTATCTTCTTGTCTGACGCTTTGGAAGTAATCTAGGCAATTAATGGAAGCTGTGATTGGTAGATCAACTCTATTTTGCATTACATCAATGGGCTCGCCCAATATTTTGAGTAATAGTTTTTTCTCATGGAATTGTCCATGATTTTACTTGGAAGACTTACATTGATAGCCCTAATGTTGTTTTGATATAGGGGTTAGATGTTTGTATGTTTTGTTTTGGTCGTACGTTGCTTGCTTGTTTGGATCCTTAGATGGTCTTGTTTGTTTTTTGCTTCTAATGAAACTCTCCTTTAAAATAAAAGAAAATATATTTAAATATCTAGACTGTCACCAAAGGGATGCAGGACCCCCCTTGAATTTAACCAAGTCCTGTATCACAAGCAACATTTATGCGTAGTTATCATTGATCAGTGTGCAGGTGCGTAGGAGAAAATCATCCACATGAAGTTAGCTTACCTGTTAACTAATCAGCCTTTCTTTCCTTGGACTCAATGCCCTCATTTTCCATCTTTAGTGATATGCAGGATTCTGAGCACATTAGATTAGGGCCTATTTGGAAACTTTCATCAATTTTTAACAGAGTTGATTCAATTAGACCCTTTTTGTAAATAGTGGGTCCCATAATAATACAAGACGAGACCCACTAAGTTGGTTGGCCACCTGATCAAGTCAATTCCACATAGGGGTGTTTAGGGTCCTGGCTAAGGTCTATGCAGGCCCGGCCCGACTTCTAAAATATATGCCCAAGCCTAAATCGGGCTTTGAGCGGCTGGCCCAAGACCGGTCCATCTGAAAATGAGTAAGCCCGGTGCAAGCCCGAGTGTACTCTATATAAATAAAACAAACCTTTGTTGCATCATTTTAGGTGACCAACAGTTTATATTAATCTTTTTTATATCCGGGTCGGGCCAGCCTTGGGCTTAATGCCAAAGAACTCGGGCGCGATCCATCAATAAAACTTCCAAGCCCAGCCCGAGCATGAAAACCTTTGGCCCGGGCTCAGCCCGCCGGATCCATGAACACCCCTAAATTTCCACACGTCTTGTCTAACTCTGAGTTTGACCCTGTTGTTCAGATTCCAATTTCTAGGGCTGAAAGAGTCAAATAGATGATTGAGGTCAACGCTCTTTTGGATACAAGTGGCACACAAAAATATGCGTTTACCACTGAATCTGGGGTCAATTAATTCATCATTGAAGAGGTCCAAAAGTCACTGCCCTGGCTGTAACTGTGTAATATGTTTAAATAGTTGAATGGTTCGGATACACCTACAGCATGGGAACCCTCATATTAATGGTCTAGAATCTAGATTGAGCATCTTGTACATTGACTGTAGCTTTTAATGCCGAATTTGGACTGTTGACTTTGTTTGTGTTCTACTTTCTAGTTGTCCATTTGCAAGCTAATTATTAGAGAGCACCAACCATTCTTCATGTGAATAGTAACGCCAGCAAAAGATTTGCCCCATCTGGACATCCAGCTGGGCCACATTGCATATTATGTTAGTAATCTTTTTTTTTTTTGGGTTGTTTGTTTTTCTTCTTTTTCTTTGTTAATAATCTAATTTGTGTGTTGAATTTCAACTTTTTTCTCTAGGCATGTTCAATCATTAATATTAAATACGTAAGAGGTGAGTGATATAAGGTGAATGTGTTGACCCTAAAATCTCTCAGATATGTAGTTACTGATAGGAATATATTTCTTATAATTCCCTTGAAGGTCTCCCAAATGTCCTCTCCTGGTGCTGCCAAAAGTGTATCACTGATATTCTTCCACCATGTTTTTGCCTCCTCTCTTAACATGGAAGTGGCAAGCAAAATCCTCTGCATACGTGAGCAGACTATAGTACGAAATACATCACCGGTGTGCTCTAACCATTTGTCTGCTAGTATGACACTTTCAGTACCGCGGAACTCAGTAGCTCCTCTCTTACGGAATTGCTCATAAAGGACATTAGGATCATTTTCCTTAGATTGCACTACCACTTGTGTTCCCATATTAGGAGGTGGTCGAACCAGTTTAGTTTGCAATTGAGCCTGAAGCTGAGCTTGCGTTTGCAATAGGGCAGCAATTTGAGCTTGCATATCCATTTGGGCCTCATGGCTTTTTGCTGAGCTTGTATAGCTACTTGTACCTTGTGGCTCCTCACTAATTGCTCCAGTATGGCAGTCATTCTAGCATCAGCATCCGATACTGGAGGAGTAGGTGTAGTACTATCATTGACGATGACTTCAACAAAGTCATCACTCCCCGATCCTGATGCCATCTGGAAATAATAAGGAAAGGTAAGATACACATCTCAACCCTTCCATTCCCTATACATCACATACAGTAAAAGCAATAACACAAATCCAAGAGTGGATTTGTACGCAACTCAACGTTCCTCACAACGTACGTACAATTTTCTAAGTCTTTTAAGTTCTCAACTTGTTCTTAACTTAGGTTCTGATACCATACAATAAGTATGTCACAACCCGAGCCCGAATTACGATAACCACGAGCCATGAGCCATACTTACTCCCGTAAACTCCGAATTAACCGAAGTTAAAACGGAATCCACAAGGGATATCATTCTCAGTAAACCTGTCAATTTCACAATTTTGTGGAATTATCTATATTTGACAAAAATCAATTTACGATTTACATGTATACAAAATAAAGTCCTTATACATGTATCACTTCCATCATAGCTTGTTAATCGGTGCATATCCAACACCATACAATAACAATTAATTACATTCCATAAATGAATGTACAAAATAATGTTTCAAAACATTTCTCAAAATATTAGAGTTCTTTCTCGCACTCGGATGTCCGTATCAAAGGGCATCCCGACCGTTCCATTCTATTAGTCCTCCTGGAGGAACATGAGCGGTCTCCTCCGCTACCGCCGAGGGCGTTGTAGGACCGGCAGGGGCAATCGGGCATGTAATGCCATCAATAACACTAGTGAACACGACGGTTTAACAATGTATAAATAAATCTAGTAATAGTACATGTTAATGCATATACTAAACTCATTCAATCTATTTGATAACAATTCCAATTCTAAACAAGTCCAGATAATTTCTACAATGACAATTTACGAGATAGTCACTACCATAACTTCCATTCATTCGTTTCATTTCATTTCATTTACCATCTTCCCTTAAGGAATGATTCATTTAATTATGCCATCTTCCCTCAAAGGAAGGATTCATTTAATTTTACCATCTTTCCTCAAATGAATGATTCATCTTCCAAACGGAAGGCATCAATCAATACCCATAGATATGATCGGAATATGTGGGACTTACTAGTGTCCTGGGCAGGGACAACTAGCATCACCGCGGAGCTCCGGAACGCCCCAAATCCATTTGCTGCAGCAGGATTAATCATTTGCTCATTGTTACTTTTAGTAACTGTTCATTATTCAATGTCATATCTAGTGATCATTTATCAATTCAGTGTGAGTTCAATGTCAATTCAATGTGGCTCAATAATGAGCTTAAGAAACCACTATATAATGCCTAAACCAACAAATGAGTGAAACGTTCGTTATCAATGCACGTGTTATTGTGGATGACATTACTGTAATTAGATTGTGCATTAGATAACCTTAGCTAACACTTATGAAGGGTTAGATATCGCTAATATTAGCCTCAACGACTAGGCTTTCCATTCAGATTAATCATAATTTACCTCATGACTCGTCTTACTACATGAGGAGTATCTATGACCACATAAGCGATCTTAGTCCACGCAAAAATCCAAAACTCACTGGGTCCGAGTGATTGGCCAAATTTTCCCTTACTATGTATAATTTGGTCAGGTTCGGTTACCTCGGCGGTTACCTAGCGGTTAGCCGAAACTGCACTGGCGGCTAGCCGAACCAAGTTCGGTTAGCTCACGGCTAGCTTTCCAGAAGCTCGTTTTCTGATGCATTTCTGACTTAATTTCGGTCAGCTTGGCGGTTACCTTTCGGCCGAAATTCGGGCAATTAGCTTTCCAGAAGCTCGCCTAATTGGGGATTTTTGGTGGTTAGCCCCGCGGTTAGCCTTGCGGCTAGCCGCAATTCACCTAGAAACTCATTTTCGAGTTTCATAAGTTCTGAACAAAATCCACATTTTTGAACTCCTTGAGTTCATACAAGTTCTATAACATCATAAATCACTAGAAATGTATATACTTGCCTCTCTTGAAGTTTAGTAGCAAAAAGCCCTTTTTCCTAGCTTGGCTTGACAAGTCTTCCCTAATAACTTAAACCCTAATCCATAAAACATGTAAATGAACTCCTATGAGCCATTTGTGCTAGAAATCACTACAAAACAACTAGTAAAACTTGGAAATCCTAAGAGGAGACCAACTACTTACTTGTGGCTCCAAGCAAAGAGGTCTTGAGTTCTCTTTCAAGCTCTAACTCTTCAAAATGGAGAAAATGACTAGAGGAGGAAGATGAAGATGGAGTCTCTTCACTCCAAGCCACTCAAGTACTCCTATTCTCACTCTTGATGAAGAGGAATGGAATAGGAAAAGGAAGGAGAAGAAAAGAAAGGTGTCTAGGGTTTTGCTGGAAGTGAAAAAATGAATGAATGGTTCATTTCATTTCAATATAGGGTTCCTTTACCCAAAAACCCATTCTCATTATGCCTTATTACGTTTTAAGTCAAATGACACCTCATATGATCCATTTGAGGTCAAATGGAATCATGTCTATTATGAAAGTTAATGTACTACTCGAGATACACACGTTGGTATCAAGGATTTCCGTATTCGATGAAATGCGTGAAAACCCGTATTTACGAAAAAGTCCTTAGTCTACCTTGTTTGAGTCTAAACTCATTTTAACCAACTCAATTTCATTTCATTATGCTTAATGCATCTTTTGAGACTAATTTGTCTCTCTTTGGTCATTAACATTGATTAACCCATTTATCCATGCTTAATTAGCATTAATCTCAATTAATTAGCTTTAATCATGATTAGTTTGGGTCGGAGTGTCACACCCCCTCCCTCCCTTGCTCCTTTCCCCTCCGGCGGCATGGTGGCTAAGGTGGGGATGAGGGTATGTGGGTGGGTGTAGAAAAAAAGTTAGGAGGGATAGATGTCCTTTTTAGGTAATTTTACACAAGGTAAGGTCATAAAAAAGTGTAGTGTGTGGATAGAAAAAACAAGTGTGCATTTAGCAGCTCTCTAAATTTTATAAGACAACTAGGTATAAAGCCATGCACTAGACAAGAGTGTGGTCCACGTTTATGTACAACCCTAGGGGTGTGGTCCCACAATATAGCCTTGGCCTTTTTCTTTTTAGGAAATTTTAGAATTCATGTATGTTGGAATTCACAGAATTTGAGAGGCTGGAATTCTAAAGTGTTACTGAATTTTGGAATTAATGTATTCTCTGTTTTTTTTTTTTTTTTTTTTTATCCTAGAGTTCTTGCCGGAGACGTTCATGCAAAATCATCTTTGCAACCTCAAGAAAGAAAAAGGTAATTCGATTTGTATCTTATGCAGGGAGATAATTAGCTTTGGTAGTCTGGGATCTCTGCGATCGGGAAGTTGGAAACCAGGCAGAGGGTCTAGGCTTGGTTTGGGTATGATCTCGAAGGTGGCCATCAAAACCCAAAAACCCTTCTTCCCTTTTTATTCCCATTCTATCAAACTATCTCATAAAAAAGAAAGAATGAAAAATATACAACAACAAAACAATTGAGAAGTTAGATCTGTTGGAAACCAAGCAACTAGGCTTGGTTTGGATCCGATCTTAAAGGTAGCCATCAAAACCTAAAAACCCCTCTTCCCTTCTCTTCCCATTCCATCAAAACATCCCATAAAAAAGAAAGAAAGAAAAATATGCAACAACAAAATAGAACAGAAAAAAGAAAAATGGCATATTGATTAAAGGAGTGCAGATGAAGAAGATGAACGGATCTGATTTTCTTGCGGTGACAGAGTAGAATATGGCCTTTGACCGTCGGGAAGAGTCAAAGTTCCATAGAAGTCTCCCGGAATGACAGATTTTGTAAATACAGGAGCAAGGGCCAGCATTTGGGAATCCCACCTTTTTTGAATTCCAAAACGGTACTGACCTCAAATGCTAGGAATTCAAGTAAGTTAACATAGATTTTTTGACAGGAATTCAAAAATTCACAGACAACTTGAAATCCTGTCAGAAATGCTTAGAAAGAAACAAGCCCTAGCCCCAGTGATGGATCAGACCAGACACAATCTCTTTATGGCTTGAACAACGATGAGCACTTAGCTTAACCATCTAACAAGTTCTACTGCTCTTTTATGGCAGACAATGAGCATCGTATGTGTGGCCCACTCGACCAACTCAACGATTGGTCAGCGAATTACTTTTTGTAAATTATCACCTTTAATAGCCATTATCAGCATTTCAATGGAAGGGAATAGAGGTAGACCTACACCTTGTGGGTGCAGCAAGCAGAACCACACCAAATATTAGATGGATCCAAAGTACTGATATCCTATTTTTATTATGGGTCAGTGGATACGTTGTCATTCAAATGTATAACCGGTTTCAGAGCTAAGCTACCTGTCGACGTTGGTATCACAGATAAGTTCAAGTGTCGACTCACATCTTGACTCTCTTTCGAATCTACTGTTATATATATATAGGGAGAGATGAGGAGAGCCTCAGCTTGACACGAGTGGATCGTGTGAATGGCTCATGTGGGCAGAGGAAAAATTGCAAACGAAATATTTGAGGGCCCGCGCTTTCACATTTCACTCCTTTCATTTGCCCCCTTTTGTCATCCTTTTCATCCCTTTCGGCTCATTTCCCCCCTTTCATCCCTTTCGGCATGGCCTAAACCTAATCACCAAGATCTCTCTCGCTGTGGGTCTCCCTTTCAATCATGTTACCACAGAGAAAAGCAAGTCCCTCACGTCCTCATATTCCCCTTCGCAGTACAGGGCCACATCAACTCCATGCCCAGCTTAGCCAAGCTCCTCTCCCTCGCCGGATTCCACGTCCCCTTCCCCAACTCCGACCACAACCACCACCGCCTCCTTCGCAACGCCGACCTCACTGCCTGGGTAGCCCGCCGGCAAGGCTTCCGCTTCAGCTCCATCTCCGACGGCCTCTCGCCTGATCACCGCTGAGTTGGTGACATTGTTTGACTTGCTGAAGGCGAATGCCAAGCCGATCCTCCGAGAAATGCTGGTGTTGGATCAGAAGCTCGGATCGGAGCACCCCGTTATGTGTATAATTGGGGATGGGATCATGTCATTTGTGATTGATGTAGCGAAGGAGGTGGGGTTGCCGGTCATATCATTCCGAAGCTAGTGCTTTGCAGCTTTGTTTCTCCCTCTCTCTATAGATGTGCAGCTCTCACCCTTTTCACAGGATGGATGGAGACACTTTGTGGAATTGGCTTGTCTAGTTTTTGGAGTGTTTTAGTATTGCATTTTATTGTGGATGTTGGGATGTACGGAGTGTTGAAGGGTTCACATACAAATTTGGTATTCGAATGTGGATTTTAATGGAGATGCTATAATGTATTGAGTTTTGAGTCTTGGATTTGGATGTTGCAGATGTTGGTTTTGGAATGTTTTATTTTTTGATATTGGATTTTAATGTGAATGTAGTTTTAGTATTGAATGGAGATTAATGGAAAGTTAGTGTCTGTGGTAAGCCTACACTGAGAGGTGGTTAGTGACTGATGAAGTCTTTTTTTTTTTCAATTGAAATATTCAATGCCATTAAAAAAAGATTTTGAAGTGGTCAATGATACATGTTGAAGGGGTTGAATGTTGAAGGTTTATGTAAAAATGATGATTCAATTGTTTTTTTCTTTCTTTTTCTTTTTTCTTGCAGATAAAAAATGATGTATCAGATTCCAGTGTTGAATGTATCAGATTTTCCTGAATGTGATATGTTGTAGCACATTGAGTCATAAGTTTAAATTACAAACTTTGCTCTATATTTCATGAGAGAATATCATCAAAACATTCTAGTTGAGATGCTTGAAAAGTAACGGGTGCATTTGCAACATAGTTGAATGCGATACATGTTGAGGATGATATGTTGGACATTGTGGAATGGATGGAATGCATGGAATTTGTGTAGTATATGCAAGTTTTTGGGTTGTGTATTATTTCTTGAGTGGTTTCATGGAATGGATAGATTGTGTCTGTGAGAATGGGGAGATTACTCTGTTGTGTATTATTATTTCTTGTGTAGTATTTCTCTGCTGTGGGAGTCCTAGTATATACAACTGGATGGATAACCTTGCTATTATGGGGCTAGCCACTGCATGCACAGAGAGATTGTACAATTGGGGCTAGCCATTGCATACAACCAATTCGTCCAAAAAAATCCAATTTGAGGACCCAAAAAATCCTATCTGAGTACCCCTGTTTAGGGCACTGGTTAACCCCACTTCCCGAGGGATTTTTTGGATGAAATTTGGGGGTTTCGAAGTCCATATGATGAACTTCAAATCTGCAATTTTTGGGTAGGAATCAATCGCATTTGCCTTGTTTTCAACTCGCTTACTTTTCCTATCTTGTCGGTCAAATCCGCTATAGGTGAACAGCTTCTGTGTTGAAATCCAATAACAACACTTGAAGTGTGCCTTAGAGGCTTTTGAGTCGATTCAGTGGAGTGTCCAACTTTTTTCAAGTTTTGTTTAATCTCGTTTAATCGCATTTGCCTCGTTTTCAACTCGCTCACTTTTCCAACTCAGTCGGTAAACTCTGTTGAAACCTTGCTGAGTACCCCTGTTTGGGGCACTGGTTAACCCACTTCCTAAGGGATTTTTTGGACGAAATTTGGGGATTTCTATGTCCATATATACTGAACTTTAAATCTGTAATTTTTCTGTCGAAGACAATCACGTTTGCCTCGTTTTCAACTCGCTTACTTTTCCTATCCTATCGGTCAAATCTGCTGAAATCTTGTTAAGTACCCTTGTTTAGAGCACTGGTTAACCCACTTCCCGAGGGTTTTTTTAGACAAAATTTGGGGTTTTCGAAGTCTATATGATGAACTTTAAATCTGCAAATTTTGGGTAGGAATCAATCGTGTTTGCCTCGTTTTCAACTCACTCACTTTTCCAATTCAGTTGGTAAAATCTGCTGAAACCTTGCTGAGTACCCCTGTTTAGGGCACTGGTTGGCCCACTTCCCGAGGAAGTTTTTGGTTGAAATCTTGGGGTTTCGAAGTTCATATTATGAACTTCAAATCTGCATTGTTTCGGTAGGAAACAATCCCGTTTGGCTGGTTTTGCACTCGCGCACTTTTCCAACACAGTGTAGCAAAACAAGGATTCCATTCATTTAGAAGACCGTATCATGAATTTACAGAGAAGCAAAACAAGGATTCCATTAATGTGGAACACCATATCCATATTAATCAAATTGCAATTTTCGTAGGGCCTGACAAGAAATGAAAAAACATCGGTCAAATTGATCATTCACCAACAATTGATCACAAACATTAAAAACTGCCTTGGCTTTCTTTTTCCTAGGGAGAATCATTTTCTGTCTCAACTTCATATCACCAAAATTTGTTTCAGAAATTTTATCCTTTGCTCGCTTGGGGTCCCATTGCCTTGCTCAAAGATACTCTCAAGGATTTGGAGCTTCACAGGAGTGGGAGTCCACCACTGCCCAGCAATGATCATGTGGCCTCACGGCATCATGAAATAATCATAGTACACGTTTTCCAGCCTCATTCCTTAAAAAGCAAGAAGGTAAGTTAGTCAAGTGCTAACCTGGATAGATACCTCACAAAATACCCAGATTACTAGCCAGATTAGCACTTGACTAACTATCCAACTGAAGGCATATCATCAAATAAACTGTTACAAAATTCACAAAATATCACATCTCCACATAGAACCTTTCAGTACAATAAGGCATCTCAACCAAAAAAAAAAAAAAGCATTCTACAAAATTAGACAATGTTTGAGTCCAGATTCTTAACATCTCAAACAAAATAAATTTTCATCATTTCATAAGATATCCATTCACATTGAAACCAAAATTCATTCCATCGTTAAAATTACATTTCCATGAAATCCATTACATCGTGCAAATTGCATTTCTTTGAACATAAGATCATTTAAAATAAATAAAAAAAACAACAATGAGAAGTGTTCCCAAGGTCAATTCCATCACAACAAAGGCTCTCTAATATGTTTTTCCTCTTCCGAATCTGAAGACTCCTTCTCCTCAAAGCTTGCAAACGAAAAATAAAAATAAAAATAATAAAAAGAAAAAAAAGTTTAGAGGCTAACAACTCTGATATCTTAAGAGAAAACTGAAGAAGAAAAAGAAGAATATTAATTAAGAATGAACATGCATGTAAAGTAAATTCTATTTCCTAACAAAAGGATATTCCGAATGCTTCTTAGGGGATCAAATGGTCTAGGAGTAATGGACAATTCTGATGACACCATGGCCACTGTTGCTCAATTTGTTAAGAAGCTACATGCCAACGTGTCCTCACCACAAGAAAGGGAGTCAATCACGACAAGCTTGCTTGGTCTTGCGAGATCAAGAAAAATAAACAGAGTACCTCTCGATTATTTGTGACCTTGAGAACCAACTTTCCAACGCAATGCCTACATTTCATCACACATCGCAAAAACAAAATTTGACAGGAAAAAAGATGAGTCTAGAAATCGAGAAATTCAAGAGCTAGGGTTTGAAAGAAAATTTACAAAGAACAATGGAAGGGAGGAAAGTTCATGAGAATCGAAAGGAGAAGATACCGTTTGGAGATCTCCACTTGTGTGCATTGCATGAATTATCCTTTCAAATCAAATAAGAAATGAGGAGAATCGCAGCAGAGAGGGGGAGAGGAGCAGAGAGATGAGGGAGCGATCCAAGCAAAGAGGGGGAGAGAGCAAGAGAGGGGTCGCGCAACAGAGATCGCAGCACTGACTGGAGAAGCAGGGATCGCAGCGCAGCACCAGAGCGACAGGGGATCGCAGCGCAATAGTGGAGCTGGAGAGGCAACGCAGCGGAGCAGCGAGAGAGGGATCGCAAGGGAGAGGGGGAGAGAGAGATCGCGAGATGGGAGAGAGAGAGAGAGATCGCAGGAAAAGGAAGCGCAATAGTGAGAGATGGAGAAGACGGGGTGAGATGGGTCGCAGGGATGAGAAGCGCAGCAGCGAGAGATAAAGAAGATATGGCGAGATGGGAGAGAAAGAGATCGCAGGGAAGAGGAGTGATTGGGAGAGAGAGAGAGAGAGAGAGAGAGAGAGAGAGAGCAGGAAGAGGAGCGTTTGGGGGTCTGAAAGGGGGAAATGAAATCTTTTAGCGAAAGACCGAAACAAAATGTTCCCTTTGTTCTAATCCCACACACGAGCGACCCACTCGTGTCCAGCTGAGGCTCTCCTCAACTGCAGTTGAGGAGAGCCCCTCCCATATATATAATCACAGCTTCTTAGCCCCTAAAAAAGCCCTGGTACAATGACCAAATTACCCTTGACCCTAAACCCAATCCATGTCTAACCCAATGGACAATGGACCACTCCGGTAAACCCGGAATACAAGATATAAACCTAACACCCAGGAGTCTAGGGATTCATCCCTGGGTTTTCAAGTTGAATGTATCACTCGTTGCTGGTGGGCCAACCAAAAAAAAAAAAAAAACATCTCTGTTTACATCCCGTGCACAAGTAACAATCGACAGCCTTTTCAGCTAGCTAGTCTTCTCAAGTCTTCGCAAGTGATTAGATTGATCGATTCTTACTCTCTAATATCTTCTCCTCATAAGCTCTCTTGAATTTGATAAGATCTGTAAAAACCATAAATCTTGGTGCCTATGGTTATTATTATTTTTATCATTTTGGGTAGAAATCTTCATTCAGGTTGGGACGTCTAATGCAGGGGACTGCAATGCACCCGTACCACCTCCATGTGCAACCAGCAACGACAAATATGGTATGGTTGTTTGCGTTGGGTGCAACCAGAGGCATCTCCATTCTTTGGATTCTCCATTCTTTGCATTCCTAAATTATCATTCTAAGGAGGATGATTGAGAAACTGCAACCACATGCATTCCCATCATGTGAGAATGAAGAAACCTTTCCCCTGAGTTTATAAAGATCCAAGAAGATCCTTTAGACGTTAAGTAAAGTTACTTGCACTCGGTTTACAAAGATCCAAATGGGTTCTAAGGTTTGCAACATCAATGCAATTCTTACAACAGTGAATGACAATTAAAGGTTCTACTGTCGTTATCCCATTGTGCTAAAAAATTCCAAAAATTAACAAAGTCAAATCACATTTCCCTGGCCTCTCCATTAAAAAGCATGAAAGGCCATGCATAAAGCCATCTCAATGTAATGAGTGAGCTCTATTTCAAATAGATAAAGAGCTTGTGAGTCTTGTATAAGGAAGGAACAAAACCATTACTAGGTGAAAATGCACACAAAACCTTAACTAATTTTTGGAAAGAACACCAGAAGCAGTTGTTGGTGCTTTGGTACCAATTGTTGGGGATAATTAGGGCCAACACACATGATCAATTACAGCCACAAGAAATCATACGACACAAGTGATTTACGTGGTACAACAAACTTGCCTATGTCCACGGGGCCTTGAGCGTTTTGCCCGATTTTACTATGCACGAATTAGACAACTCATTACAATGATTTCAAACTCTCTAACACATAACATACTCTCTCTCTCTCTCTCTCCCTCTCCCCATAGGTCTCAATCTTGTTCTCACACATCTCCCTTTGAAAAGGTCCGATACCACGAGATAGAGAGCTCTCACTTCTCTTACAGATTCTAGAGTTGCTGATTACATCAATATATAATCTCTACTTTTTTTTTGCTCTAAGAAAGCCCAGGTATAATGACCAAAATACCTTTGACCCTAAACCTGGTCATTGGCCTACCCAATAAACTAATCCGGTTAAATCGAAACACAAGACATAAGCCCAACAATAGAGGCCATTGTGAACTTTTAATTTCTTTTTTAATTAAAGATGCCCCACGATCATGGGTTGGAAATAAGATGATTCGAGATTCTATAAATGATCTCATCTCATCTTGACAACACTCCCTTGGCCTCCTTTTGATAAAAGATGATGTAGATAACTATCTTCTTATTATTGTGTCACACGCCAACATTACTTCCTGCGTCACTTGTAGTAACGGGACGACCTTGACTTTGTTGATAGTAGACAAGGCTTAAACATTACATATATACACACATGAAACATGGATAGTTGCGACATAAGAAAAAGCACTGATGGTAGTAGCTGCAACATTCTCATTCAGCTGGGGATATTTTTTTCATTTCTTAGTCTAGCCACAACTACCAACATCTCCTTCTTTTCCCAAATTGACTTTACGTCCATCTCCTTTTCTTTTTTTTCCAATTTGACTATACCTTGAACTCCCAACACTACAAAAAAAGGACTTTTAGTCTCGCTTTTAAATGGAGCTTTTGTGTCGCTTTTACAATAAAGTGACACAGTATGGTCTAATGTGTCACGTTAGAGGAGGAGTAAACGAGGAGCAGGTTTGTTGTTTCACTTTTCTATAACGCGACACACAAAACAAATCTATGTCTCGTTTTATTCTTAAAGTGACACTAGCGGAGCAAGTTTTTTAAATAATCCAAACTAAATATTGAGGATGGTTTTCCCCCACTAAACAAAAGTGACACAAGAAGTTTGGTTGTTCTTTTCTTTCAGGAAATAGAAAACAAAAGCGACACATGAATTTGAGCGGGTGCTTGGAAAGTGATAATTTGGGCGAGTGTTCCCTCGATCTTATATCCCATCCCTTCGTTCCCTCCATACCTCATTCCATTGGCGCCCAAATACCCCAACGATCAGAGGATCCCCTTGAGGAGTGTCAGACGATCGACAGGTGCACATCATCTCTACACCCCCCATCCCTCCAATCCTCATGCACCTCAGCAGCCCATCCCTCCAATCCTCCCCTGCATCATCTCCATTCACACAACCCAGGCGATCACCTTCAACCCTGCACATCATCAGCCAGCCTCCCATCTCCATCTCCATCGCAGCCATCCAACCTCCTTCTCTTTTCTCTCCTCACCAAACCCGCCACCCTCTGCTCCATTATCTTCCTCCGCCAGACACAAGCAGTAGCAGCCCCGGCCCACACGCATCACCTTCTTCCGCCTCCTCTAGCCGCCCCTGCACCAGGTACACCCCTCCCTCTTTCTGCACTCCGCATGCACCATTCCCCCTCTCCTCTCTCCTTCTTCTTTGTTCTCTCTCTCTCTCCCTCGCTCCCCATCTCTTTGCTCCCTCTCTGCTTTCTCTCTCTTTCCCCATCTCTCTATTCTGTCCCTCTCTGCTCTTCTCTCTACTTCTTCTTCTTTCAGCTATATATGTTTCTACTGTCTGGGTATGGAGATTTTGGGTTTCTGCTGGATTGTGGGAGTGGGTTCCATGGTGATGGGAGATTTTGGGGGTGGATTGTGGGAGTGGGTTCCTTGGTAGGGGGGATGTAGACGATGGTGGATTGTGGGAGTGGGTTACCCCTACCCCTCTTGAACAATTCTCGTTTTCCACTCCTGAGTCCTGAACTCCTCCCAAGTCCTAAATCATCACAGGTTCGACCCATTTTCCCTTTTCCATTCCCCTCCTGTTGCAGCAGCAGAAGAGGTGGAATTGGTTCGTTAGGAAGTGAAAGAAATAGAATGCAGAGCCTAATATCTAACAGGCTTGCCTTTGGCTTCCCACTCTCAAAGCTTCTTCTTCTTCTGCACCCCTAGAAAATCTGTACAAGGACAAGGCTTCGAAGCGTCTCTGCTTTTTCAATGAATCAGTCACGCGGTGGTCTTCCTCGCTTCTATTCCCAAACCCTTCCCCATTCCAAGGCACGCCTCTCTCTCTCTCTCTCTCAACCCCTAGATTCAGATCCAAAAGGTAGTAAAAAAATCATCTTTTGCAGTCTTTACAATATACATTGTTGCGTGCAGCTCGTTAGAGACACTGGTGTGTGCCTGTGCCTCAGTGACTGCTTAATTTTGGAGTTCCCAATTCCCATTGTAGCAATAAGAATACAGGCACAAAAATCACATTTTGATTGCAGAAAATGTTCCCCCGTGCCAACCTATAGAAACTTGAAAACATTAGAAAATGTTTTGAAAGAACCCACATAACAGTTGGAAGAAAAAACAATCCCAAATAAAATGTAATCAATCTGGAAATGAAATGATAGACAATCTGCTGTGCCTTTGATTTTTGGAGCAAGTTCTTTGGATATAAACTTTGGGTCATAAGTTTTCGTCTTCCACAGAGATGCTACACTTGGAAAATTTTCAACACTAAGATGTGACCCTAAATTTTTTATGAGGGGTCTATAAGATAAATAACTTAGTTTACATGACACTATGACCATGACAAGTAGGGAAAGAGAGCTGTTTTCCTTGGAAGAGAAGAGTGGGTGATTAGAATCATGTGGAGTGCATTAATGGCAAAGAGTGTGTAAGAACAAGACTTAGGGTTCTACATCTAAATTTCATTTTCAATCTCCCTCGAAATTGTTTCATTTTTTTTTAATATTGCTTAGACCTTAGTTTGATGTCTGATCTCATTAAGTGTATCTCATTAATGACTTGGTTCTTGTTGTCTTAGAGGAGTACTTGATTGTCTGGTGGCTCTTTATGCTCACTCCACTCACAACCAATCTCCTACTAAGGGATAAGGGATTCAATCCCACTAACATGCCACATTGCTCTTATGACATAGAAAGGAATGCAATTCATCATATTCAACTGCATCATCTCTTTTTTCTAGTGGGTACTTCTTTATAATTAAAACGGGACCAAGTCCTACAACCTTTGAGTTTCTTAATTTCCTTTTATGTACTAACTATCTTTCCCCAATGGCATTTCATTATAATTTCATGTTGATGGTGTGGTGAAAGGCTGGGAAAGCTGCTTCTAATGTCACCTTATTGGGATATCATGATTCATGTGACCCTACTTTAATACTTGTTTTGTTAGTAGGATGCTTTATTTTACCAAATTGAAGCTACATGTGATAGAGTTCAAAACTCAACGGGTCAACTCGGTCTAAAAATACCTTTTTTTTTTTTAGTCATGAAAACCAATTCTATCATTAAATTCTAATCAGACCAATAATAAAAAGATTGTTTTCAAAGATTAATTTGATAGATCATTGGGTAAATTTTCATTGATCTTGATCGGTTGTTGTAAATCTTCATCAAACGATCTTCCAACAGTATCGAAGAACAGGGAGCTTCATTTTCTTTTAAATTGATGGTTTTCTTAACTAAACATGTTTTTTTTTAGGGCGTATATGGTTTTTGTTAAAACCACTAATGATTTGACTAGGTTTGCATTTATAGTCCAATCCAGTTTGAGATGTAGGCCAAGAAGAACCACTTGTCTAAGTTACTCTATAATTAAAGATAAAGTTGTAAATACTTTTGTCCTACTCACTAGATGCATCAAGTTCTTTGAGTCAATCCAACCCAATGACTGAACCAGTCAATCCTGCCTTTTGACCTACAATGTGGCACCATTTAGCCTTGTGGTCCATACCTGTAACGTTTGGTATTATTTATTATTATTATTATTTATTATTATTATTATTATTATATAATTGATTGTATTTTAATTAAATATGCGATTAGTCTAAGTGGGGACCACGCTAGACTTAGGTTGGTGAGGTAGGCTTGTTGGATATGTGTCTTACCCATAGTTAACCCGGGCCCAATTTAGTGGAACAGTTCTTTTCAAATCAAAACTCTAATCATTCTCTAATCCAAACTCCTATATTATTTTAAAACCCAAACTCTATTCTTTAGAATTTTAATTAAACTACAACTCTCATTTTTATTTCCTATTTATACACCACCACACTCTTTTGTTTTCACACACAACTCTCTCTCTCTTCCAACTTTTCTCTGGGTTAGCACCTTTGGGCTTTGGCAGTAGAATCTGTAGACCGTCTCCTTCAACCGCGGATTTCAGGCAAGTACCTAATCATGATTTATGAATTTAATGCTTGTGTTTCTTGTTGATTCGAGTATAGATGCATGTAGAAATCCCTTTTATGCCCTCTATGTTTGATTTTCTCTTTTTGTGACGAGACACTGCATATAGATGGCCACCATCTGTTGGTTTTAAGAAATCGGGCTGTGAGTCAATGTGAAGTTAGTTTCTTTTATTTAATTAGTAGGGTGAGACCCATTGTTTGATCCGATCACAGGTTTGGACCGACCAAAGGGCCATGCATGCCGGGGAGACCTTAGAGAGTACACCCATCTTGAGTTCTTCATCAGTGGGGCCCATTATCCACATGACCCATACTAGGCGTGATGTCCACGTTCTGGGTTCTGGGTTGTCATGTATAGTGGGGGTGATTTTGTTCTGAATATGCATTAGGAGAGAGAGACCTCTTGGCTATAAAATATTAAAAGTTTGAGTGTGACCTTGTCCTTGCCCATGACTTCTTGTAAGTTAAAAAGAAGTTGTTTGTGTGGGTGTTGACATGGGCGTCCATCCTGGTGGGGATAACCTTGGAGTTTGATCGGTGGGGCCCATTGCCCAGAGGAGCCTAATGCACAGGTGTTAAACACTTGTTCTGGGACGAGGTTCGGTGAGTGACCTATACATGTATTGGAATGTGGAAACGATAATAAAGAGAGATAGTTCTGTTGAAACAGAACCTATAATTAGGTAGGATACTATATTATCACTTTACCCCCTTGAGTTTCTAAAAATTAGAATAAAGCTCATTGTTTTTAAGAATGGGTTCTGGGTGTGGTTCGACCGAGTGTGACGTGGGAAAGGAGAGAAGACCTCACAGAACTTAGCATGTGACTTTTAACACCTGGCCCCATTAGTATTAGATATTAGGAAAAAGACTCTGGTGGTTTTATAAAAACTAAATTATACCCCTTGGCTTATTTTATAAAAAATTGAATTTGGAAAAATGCTATAATTGAAATCCTTGGTTTTTCTAAAATCATAAACTAAGATTGTTATTTATCAATATTATTTGTAAAATTAATATTTAATGATATCTTTGGTTTTAATATGTTATTTTGTGCTTTATTAATTTGATCATTGGACCGAGTAAATACCGTCCGGGCAAACGGTATTTTACCGACGTGAGATTTAGTACTTTGTATGACTTCGGGGAAATCCTAATGGATTCAGGTTCAACCCATCTCTATTGGAAAACCCTTAATTGGGTCTATGCACCATTGATTGAGAGGGGATGTGTTGATCTTTTATCTATTAGAGATTCATGTGGTTATCGGGTACAAGACCTTATGTTTGACCTTAGGATTGGCTTGTGATTATTCCTTGACCTTCGGGTTTGCATACATGATCGAGTTTGATATTGGTCTATTAGTTGCATACCTTATGATTGATTGAATATGGACCGTGATGTGGCGTGGCAATCGATTGAGATATTGTAGAGGTTTATTCGAATTATTCGTTTGGTATTCGATTATGAATTATTGTGCAGCCAGCCCTTCACTTTGACTTAGGTTTCTGTGTCAGAGCTTTACAAATCATTAGGTCTATTATACTATGATATGTATATATATGTATATTGATTTGGTTATATTCGAACGACTGCAGTTGTATGTGGACGGCTGATCACCGATGTGTACGGACACTCTAATATCCAAATTTTGAACCGGTTTATCCGGCCTTTGATTTCGATTTCGAACCGGTTTATGACCGCAGGCCTGAGAACGGGTTTTCCCGCTTTATGATTAGGGTTGACCACCCAAAGCAGTAGCAGTGCTTCTGTGTGATTATTGTATTGCTCTATTGTGTAGATTGGATTTAGGTTATACGTTCTTTTCATCGTTGTTCCATTCTTAATCTCTTATGATCAATACCTGTCATTACTCATATTGATCTTGTATTTTATTTATGAATTATGCTTTCGTACTTGCTTTTTACTCTGTCTATTGGTGCATAGGTACCGAACCCTACCCTACTGTGGAGACGGAGGATGGTCAAACGTATCAAGCGTTTGAACCAGTTGACGAACCTGAGTGGAGAGCCGGAGATGGCTACGGAGCCGTCTGAGCCTACTTGAGAGAGAACGTCATCGTAGAATTTCTTTAGATGAACTTTCTTTAAAGATAAACTTTTCTTTAGTAATTATTTGTTTTATTCTACAACTTTAATTATTATTTCTTAATCTGATGATGGTGTTGGATCTTAATTATGAACCTTGGATACCAATTGAATAACGCTTCCGTTGAATTTAATGAAATTTATTTTGACTCACCACGGTTTGCAATATGTGGGTCCACTTTTGGAAGCTTGTGTTGTATTAAACACAGGAAAATGAATATTTATTTCTATTTTTCACGTTATCCCATGGTTGTATTTTTGGGGATGTGACAATACCTCCAACAGCTCTGAATAATTGCTTAGAATACAATAAATTTGCACCAGTTTGTATAAAAGCAAGATGAATAAAGAGGGAACTGCTTTAAGTCTTTTTCTCAGATTGTTTACAACTTAACCATCCAATCTAAATCCACTCTTTGCCATTGCTTTTGGTGTATGTGACAACAAGAACATCTTTCCAAGAGACACATTCGGTTTTTTCTTTTTCCATTTTAAATAGTATAGTACGCTTAATCACTTTGGCTAGCCTGATTACAATTACTGTTATATAGAGATTGGTGTCACCAAGGATTCTTCTCTCCACACCAATGTTCAATGTATACATTACTGCTTAGGGAGGCTCCTTTCCCACTTGTATAAACCTTCTTCCCGCTTATGCGGGCTCTCTTCCTGTATGCGTGTGTCTCTTTTGGGCTCCAACCGCCTTGGCTGGGTTACACAAAAAAATGTCACATTACTGCATCTAAGTTTTTTTTGTTTGTTTGCTGAAATGCAAATAGTATTAAGAGAAAAGAACACAAGGGTCAAGGGCTAAGGGAAAAAAAACCAAGCCCCCCTATAAAAAGATTACAAAGGATAAGGAGGCCAAACGAAAAAATAGTGACAAAAAACAGAGCAGAGGAGAAGAGAGCTGCAACTATGTAAGGCCTTGGGTCCTGTTTTTTTAATATTGCTTAGACCTTAGTTTGATGTCGGATCTCATTAAGTGTATCTCATTAATGACTTGGTTCTTGTTGTCTTAGAGGTGTACTTTTTAAATCTCATGGGCATAGCTTGAACATTGTTTTTCTTACATTTCTTTTGTTAAGTAAGATGCTATGCTGATTTGAGATTTGTTAAAAGATTCATTTGATCAGAAGCAACATGGTCATGGTCCAAATATTAATTATCTTTAGTTCTTTACCAGGCCATGTTAAACTGGCTAAGCTAGCATGTGTACTAAATTACTAACTAATTGAAAAATAATGTATAGCCGCATAAGCCATATACCTGGTTTCATTTTAAAAGGGTTGGGATTCCATGAGTATATCTTTTTGTCCCTTTTGTTGTTTTCTATTTGTCATATGTTAGATAAAGATGTTAGGTGGGTGCTTACATGTCATGGCTACGAAGAATTATATGTCTGTGATTTTCTTGAAAATTTTGGTGTTTTAGAATTTCAGGATTTTTGTTAATTTGGAATGGACAAATCTTGGATGTCCAAGCTGAGAAATTCGAATGAATACATTGAAGGGGTTAACAATCTTCTTAGTTTTGCAAAGGATGAAGAAAGTTATATACGCTGCCCATGCAAAGACTGTGGGAATCTCCATGAGTTAACTAAGAAGGAAGTCAGAAATCATCTTTTTAGACATGGTATCGACATAACTTATGTTCTGTGGAGATATCATGGGGAAAGGCATCTTGCTTCTGATTTTTCAAGTGTTCCTACACATGAGAACACCCATCAGTCCTACAATACGGAGAGCCCCCTTGATGAAACCCTCCTCGATGCTACAAACATGAAGGAAATGGCAGAGGCTGTAGATAAACAATATAAGGCAAATCCTGAGAAATTTCAAGAACTTCTTGAAGATGTTAAGACTCCTTTGTATGAAGGTTGTACAAAGATTACGAAGTTAGCAGCTATTGTAACGTTGTTTAATTTGAAAGCGAAAGTTGGTTGGACTAACACAAGTTTTACGAATTTGTTGAAAGCCTTAGGAGAGATGCTTCCAGAAGGTAATTTGATGCCTTCTAGCATGCACGCAGTTAAAAAGACGTTGTCAATTTATGGGATGAAATATGAAAAAATCCATGCTTGTCCCAGTGACTGTATACTTTACAGGGGTGATGAAAATAAGAATAGAACTACTTGCCCAACTTGTGGAGTATCAAGATACAAGGAAAATAAAAAATGGACCGACCAAACTAAAGGTGTTCCGGCTAAAGTTTTGTGGTACTTTCCACCTATTGCAAGATTTAAAAAGATGTTTCAGTCTGCGGAAACAGCGAAGCCATTGACATGGCATGCCAATGAGAGATTGGTGGATGAAAAATTGCGTCATCCAGCAGACTCTCAAGCTTGGAAGTTGGTAGACAAGAGGTGGCCTGAGTTTGGTGTTGAATCGAGAAATCTCCGCCTTGCACTTTCAGCGGACGGAGTCAATCCATATAATAATCTTAGCAGTAAGTACAGTTTATGGCCTGTGATGTTGGTAACTTACAACCTCCCACCTTGGCTCTGCATGAAGAGAAAGTTCATGATGTTGACAATGCTGATATCAGGTCCAAAACAACCTAGAAAAGACATTGACGTTTATTTAGCTCCCTTAATTGATGATTTAATTACTTTATGCAAGTCAGGGGTAGAGGTTTTTGATGCCTACAAGTAGGAGTCATTTCTACTAAGAGCCGTATTGCTATGGACGATCAACGATCTTCCAGCCTATGGTAATCTTTCTGGGTGTACTGTTAAAGGCTACTTTGCTCGTCCAGTTTGTGCTGAAGAGACATCTTCGTATAGGTTGAAACATTGTGGAAAAAATGTCTACACATCCACTAGAAGATTTCTATCTCGGCATCATCCATATCGGAAGCAACAAAAGGCCTTTAACGGTGAGAAGGAGTTGAGGGAGGCACCTGAACGATTGAATGGGCAGCAAGTACGAAGCAAAGTTGAAGGGATCAAAGTCTCGTGGGGGAAAGAGAAGTCAACACAAGAAGTCAATAAAGGAGATAATGGTGTTATGAAATGCTGGAACAAGAAATCCATCTTTTTTTATCTTCCGTATTGGGAGTACTCACCTCTCCCACATAACTTCGACGTCATGCACATCGAGAAGAATGTATGCGATAGTGTGATTGGTACTCTACTCAACATTCCAAATAAGACAAAGGACCACCTTAAGAGTCGTCTTGACCTGCAAGAGATGGGTTTAAGGATGGAGTTGGCCCCAAAGGTTGGTGAGAAGCGAACATACTTACCCCCGGCATGTTACACATTATCTAAAGTTGAAAAAACTAGAGTATGCAAAACCTTGCACGAGTTGAAAGTCCCCGAAGGATACTCTTCAAATTTCAAGCCCCTTGTTTCAATGCAAGATCTGAAATTGCATGGCTTGAAGTCACATGACTGTCACATGTTGATGTAGAAACTACTTCCTGTGGCAATACGATCTGTCTTGCCAAGTCATGTGAGATATGCAATTATTAGGTTGTGTCGATTCTTCAAAGATCTTTGCGCGAGAGTAGTAGATGTGAAAAGACTGCCTGAAATTCAGAATGATATCGTGATCACATTATGTTTGCTGGAAAAGTATTTCCCGCCATCTTTTTTCGATATCATGGTTCACTTACCAGTTCATCATGTTAGAGAGGTTGAAGTTGGTGGTCCTGTTTTCTTCCGATGGATGTACGCATTTGAGAGGTACACTGATTACTTATCTGGTCATTTCTATTATGCATGAAACTTACGCACAATTTATCACTTAATTCTTTAGTAACTGTTTAGGTACATGAGGGTGTTAAAGAGTTATGTTCGAAACCCAACTTGACTGGAAGCTTGTATAGCTGAAAACTATATCGCTGAAGAAGCATTTGAATTTATGAGTGAATTCTTACCCGGGTTAGCTGCAGTAGGAGTTCATACCTCCTTGGAAATTATTACCACTGATCTGGTAGAAAATGGGAAGCATCCGTCAGATGGTGAACTCATTGCACCTGATAGCAAAGCCTTGGAGCAGGCACATCATTATGTCTTGCAAAACACAGGAGTTGTTCAACCTTATATTGAGTAAGGATTTTTAGTTCTTTAATTAAACAAATTAAATAGAGGGCTGCTCCCCTCAGTTGCAGCCCTCCTTAATATCAGCTGTAGGCATATGAGGGGAGCAGCTGCAGCCCTCCTCACATGCCTGCAGCTGATATTAGAGGGAGGCTGCAGCTGAGGAGAGCAGCGGCCAATTAAATAATATATTGATGGGTTTTGATAGCTAACAATGTGATTTCGTACTGATATATGATAGGGAGCACATGAGCTACTTAAAGGAACACAATCCCCGTAAGGCCAGAAAACCGACATGGTTACAGGAAGACCATAACCGTTCTTTTAATGATTGGCTCAAAAGAAGGGTATATGATTACCTGAATGTCTTTTATGTATTGTATGCCTCAAACAAATTTGACTAAGCTTCTTAAACAATATTAAGCTTCTTAAACAATATAGGTTTTACACGAGCGGTGCATGGCTAATAACAATGTGTCAGAAGTTTTGAGGTGGATTTCAAAGGGACCATTGCCACGTGTTTTGAAATACTCTACGTATGTAATTAAAGGTCATCATTTTTGCACAAGAAAACGTGATGCTTCGCGAGTTAATCAAAACAGTGGAGTCAGTTTGATGGCGACAACCCCCCAAGCTTCAAGTTCAAAGGATCAAAACCCTGTATTTTCCAGCATGGGGTTTTACGGTGTAATCGATGAAATATGGCTGCTAGACTATACTAATTTCAAGGTTTCAGTGTTCAAGTGTGATTGGGTTGACAGTAAGAATGGCATCAAGACAGATGATATGGGCTTCACCTTGGTTGATCTTAATAGAGTTGGCCATAAGTCTGATTCCTTTATTTTAGCATCTCAAGCAAAACCAATTTTCTATGTAGCTGATCAACTAGATCCCGATTGGTCAATTGTTGAAGAATCTCCTGTAAAGATGTATCATGACGACGACAACCTTATTGAGGGCAACATAGAAGAAAACACTTGTGTCGAAGAATTTCCAAATATCGAATCTTTTGATGGAACTGATGAATCTCAGTCAGCTTACATGTGAGTAGATTGTGAGGAGGGGATTTGGGTTGACAACAATAAATCTTGAGTTTCATTGTTTACTAGTACTCCATTATAACAAAAGCTATGACTTTCACTTGACTAATTAATTACTAATGTTATAATTTTCATTTGGTTTGCTGATGATAGGTAAGTTTAAGTCATGCATTTCTTTTTATTATTTGTTGAAAATATCATTCTTTCTAGCCTTATGTACTTATGTGTCTGCCTTTGTAACAGTTTTCTATGGATCCAGAAAGGGATATTCAAGCACCTAAGAAAAGAAAGAGGAGACATAAAATGAAGAAATCTGCCAATGACGTTGAGCCTAACGTTAGAGGCCAAACAGTTAAACATGATTTAAATAAGGGTTGGAATGGTGTGAAAGTTGAAGTTGGGTTAGATGAACACGGTGTACCAATAAATAAAAAGGTGCGAAAAGACTTTGCTAGTTGGGCAGGCACTCAAGTGAAAGCTAATGTTCCGCTTGCTGAATGGCCAACTTGGCCAAAAGTGGATAAGAGAATAAAAGCTGATGTATGGGAGGGCTTACTGGTAATCCTTAAATTTTCCTCTCTTTATAGTTTAAAATGCTTTGTGTTCTCTTACTTGTAAGTCAAAGTTCGACGAAATTTTATTTGTAGGGAAGGTTCATTATAGATCCAAAATTTAGGAAGGCAGCTCTAAAACAATGTGGTAAAATATGGAGGAAGTTTAAGAATTATCTGACAAGGGAGTTTATTAGACCTTTCATAGACGAACCTGAAGCGCTAGTAAAAGCACCTGAAATGTATCCCGATATCAAGCAGCCCTAATTGGGAAAAGTTTGTCCAGATGAGGTCATCAACAGAATTCCAGGTATATGTGTTCTACATGCTTCTTTTTTTTCCCAACCAGGCATCATCTGTTGTACCTACTTTCATTAGGATTTGTTGGCCAATATAATAATATATGACTAACTAGTACTTTTACTTATGGAACTATTAGGAATTTAGTAAGGTTCAACTAGCAAGAAGGATGGTGAACGTATACAACCATCGACTAGGAAAGTCAGGTTATGCTGGCCTTGAAGATAGGCTGGTAGTAAATTTTTATAAGTTTCTTATATCATTTTTATTAATATATACGTATACATTAACTAGTTTATTATTATCTTATTAATTGGTTTTGATTGAACATAGAAAGATGCAGGGATGCCCATTGAAGAACTTGACAGATCTCAGTTATGGCTGTTAGCTCGACAAGATAAAAATGGAGAATATGCAGATGATTCTTTGAGGGAGATGTCTAGAAAGATAGTAAGTTTGGGTTTAATGTTTAAGTCAATAGTTCTTCATACCAGCATATATCAAGGTTCTATGTCATTTTCTTTGCTTATATTGTAAGTACTCATTAACATGATCGAGTAAGAATCACAAAATAACCACCCAACAGTGGGGGCTACCTCTCTTGGAGTAATGTTTTTTTGAACTTTTTATTTTTCAATTGTCTCACAGGATGAGCTGAAAAAAAAGAAAGAAGAAGGAACTTTGATTACAGAAGGAAGCAATGATATACTTACAATGGCCTTGGGAACTCCGGAGCAAAGTGGACGCGTTAGGGGGGCTAGTATGTACTACACTCCAACTACATACTTCAATCTCCCTAGACGTGGATCAAGGAAACATACTGAGAAGTTGGAAGCAGAGAATCAAACACTGAAAGTAGCAGTAATAGAGTTGCTTAAACAAGCAACATCAAGTGGCTCATCACCACAGAATGAAACCATAATTGAGCTTCTTAGGCAACAAGGAATGGACACGCCACGACTATCGGAAAATGTGGCATCTAATAGTGCTAAGAGTGCTAAGAGTGATAACAGAGAGCACGTAATTATGACTTCTGAAGCACATAGATCATGTGGAAAACAGGTAGCAATTTTCATTTCCATATTTTGTGTTCCCAATTTTATACGTTCTTTGAGAATACTCTTTTGTCATTGACTTTAAAATAGATAGTGGTATCTTCAAAGCCAAAGGCAAAGAAATGGATTGTGGCAGCTCGAAGCCAAAAGGCAAAGATAGTTGATAAAAGGAAAGGCATTCTCACATCTTCAACACTTAAATCTAAAGATGGAAAGGTATATGTTTGTCAATAATCCAACTTAAGTGGTAAATAACCTATGTAACTAACAAATCCCTTATAAGCTTTCATTTTCTTGTGTGTTATAGACCCAACGTTGTAAGTTAGCGTTGCAGTCTATAGATAACATTGTTGCTGAAGGTAATATTCGTCCGAGGAATGGGACAAAAGAATATGTTCACAACGTGCCTTTAGGGGAGTCAAATGTGTGTGTCTCTATCAATACAACTATATGTCATGATGCTCCTCTCCCCATTCCAAATGACAACGCTGGGCTGATTTATGTTAAAGATGCTATCAATTCATTTGTAGCTTGGCCTAAGGAATTTGTTATACTCGAGGATGATGACGTACCTTGTAGAAACAATAATAGTTTTACATTCATACAGTCTAGCAATATAATGAGCATTCTTTTACTTTATTTTATTAACTTCATCTTTATAGGAAGAGGATGATTCACTTGATTATGTCGGTAATAATAGTCAGTGTTCAAGTTTTGCTAAATCTGTGAAAAAACGGATGGGAAAGAACGATGTTATAACTGTTCCAATGATTGGAACTCTGTTTGCGAACGAGATTGATGCTATAAGAGTCTCAAGGGATGAGTTGTTAGATGTTTGCTACAGGAGAGAATTAAATGGCAGTTGCATCATCACATACATGAGATACTTGTATACAACCGATTGCATTGGTCGAGCAAAGTACGCGTTCGGATCTCCAGCAGGTTTTAATCGTCATACAAAGAAAGATGATAAGAGTCGATACATCTAGTCCTTGGCACAGGAACATGGTGATAGAGCTCTTGTAATTCCTTACAACCCAGGGTAAGTGCTTTTCAGTATTTATTTGTTAGACATCATTTTACTTTAGTACAATAATAAAATATATTAACGTAATTTGTTTTTTCACTTGATTGGCTGTAGAGGGCATTGGGTTTTGATCGTCATTGTCTTAACAGAAATGCAAGTCTATTGGTTAGACTCGTTAGGAAAGCAGCCAGATCCAACTTTTAAACTTGAAGTGAACACGTAAAGTATCTCTATCTCTTATTTTTTTTCCCCTTAGTGTATATATTTTATTTTCCTTGACGATAATTTCTTGGGATTTTTAGTGCAATTCAAATATCAAACTTGTCTTCTGGAAAGCCGAGAAGGTTAAATCCGAACCCAGATTGGGAGTATGTGACGGAAAGCATGCCTATTTATGCAATGAAGATGCAAGGTTTGTTACTCTTGCCATTTGTCTATATGACATTTGTCCACAGTGCCCACAACAAGGAGACAGAATTGTATGTGGTTATTACGTGATGAGTTTTATGCGACACTTTTTTGCTGATGCAGGTCAATCGCTCAAACGCAAGGTGAAAAAAATAGTTATACACAAATAAATAAATATATTTTTTTTGCTCAATAATTAAAAGTTCTATTAAAAAGAAAGAGAAAAACAAAAGAATGGGATGGAAGTTTAATTACACTAGCTAGTTTTCTTACACAAAAGAATGAGTAAAGGTTCCTTAGCTAGTTTTCTTACACTAATGACTACACTAACTTGCTTTTTCTCGAAACAGGTTATGGAGTTGGCCAGCATAAAGACATACACCACCAAAGAAATAGATAAGATCCAACTCGAGTTTATCGACTTCATCCAAGGATTTCTTCCTTTATAAAGGTATACCTAGGAGTTCAATTTGTATAGTTGAGAAGATTTCATAGTAAGGCTTAGTGACGATACACTTAATTTAATGTGCATTTCAGTTTTTAGGCTTAGTGACTACCTGTTTCTTCATCGGACTATCATCAATGTGAATTGATTCATGCATTTTTGTCTACATCATGCACTTGGGTAGGTGGAGTTTTTTAGTTCATGATGCATTTCACACTTCATCACATATCATTAGGAGGGGGGGGGGGACGACTGTCGACTGTGATTAACTTGCATAGTTTTCGGTACGTTAATGCTTATTGAGTGTTAGTTGTAGATGGTGATAGGAATACTAGGTCATCATATTAGTGAATTATTGATTGCTCCTAGTTTGCTTGCTACTATGATCTTATGACATGTGAACTGCTACTGTTTCAATTGCTCTTTCTCTAGTGACAAAATGTTTTCTCTTTAACATGAATCCTTGATATTGTTGGTTAAACTCTCCTTCTTACTTGATTATCTTATTGATACATAGTCAAATTGTTATTATTTTGTAGGTGAATGAAGAACTTAATTAAACAGAGATGGAATGCCTTTTGCTAAGTGGATCTACTAATTAGGTTAAGTTAATTTTGGTTAGTTAGGGATTTCCGGAAATTGTTTACAATGTAGCTTGCCTTTTTTTGGATGCTTTTATGAAGGTTTTGGATTATGTCGTGACGCTTTGGTTACGAATTCGAAGGTTAATGTAAATAGTTTGGATTATGAATGGATTCAAATTGGCTATGTTTTGAATAGTTTGTTTGATTTAGTGCGTGGACGAGCAAGTACATTCCTTAATGTCAATGGTGATTAATTTCCAATTAATGAAATGGTTCTTATTGAATGTTGCTATCTATATTTTTTTGCATCTTTTGTAAGGCAGGTTTAGTGATTTGAAAGTGTACCCATACTGCTGCATGTTATTAGTAATGTATATATTGCATTTTTATTTTAAAAAAATGGATGGTATCTCGCTTCTATAGAAACTGTCACAAATGATGACTACTTGTATCACTTTTGGTCCGAAAACAACATATTTATCACTGCTTTCATTCTTGATGGTATCTCGCTTCTATGGAAACTGTCACAACTGATGACTACTTGTGTCACTTTTGGTCCGAAAACAACATATTGATCACTGCTTTTGAAAAGGGCGATAACAAAGTTATCTTTTTTGTGATGCTTTTAAGTTATTTCAGTGTCACTTTTGGGTTTAAAGTGACACACGTAACCATTTTTTTGTGTCACTTTGATAACAGAAACTGACACAACAAATGTATTTCTTGAGACGTTTTTACGAACTTTTAGTGACGCCGACAGATAAGACGCTTGCATAGTAATCAGAAAAGCGACACAAACCACTTTTTAAGACACTTTAAAAGTGACTCATTAAGACATTTTTTTTGTAGTGGCAAATTGACATACCCATCACCTGCACTGATATTCCCTTGGACTTGGGGGCTGTTCACTCCCAAAAGAGGTCGCGGGTTCTTCCCTTGCAACATCAGCCATAAAATAGTTAGGTAGAATTTTAATATGAATCCAAAAATAGGTGAGACCTAATTGAAAGTAGATGTTTTTTTTCTTCGCCCAGAGAAAAAAGGGAACTCCATGGCATGTAGATGGGGTTCATCTATCATTAATCAGCCAAATCTACTAATCAGGCTCGCCGTGCAAGCAAAACTCGATTGATCCATCATTATTGTTGCTTTTGGACTAAAAGATAGTGAATGAAACTATTTTCCTTGCTTTATTGTTCCTTGGTACATTGAGAGAGCTGAAAATTGTGGACATTGGTTTTGGAATCCAAAACCATTAAAACCATTAGTACGTCGGGGATGTTTTGAATTTCTTTTACGTCCAAACACCCCACCTAATTGCACTATCTTTAAATATGGACTTGGGAGAGAAAAGGAGAGAATGATACCTAGGAATCCATACTTTGGCGGTCTCACAGTCAAGGAAAAAACAAAACAATGGACTGTTCAAGTTTCATTTATTCTATTGTAATAATATCACATGTGTAATCAACGGTTGTAAGGTTTTTCTTCATTTTTGGTAGCTATACATTAAATCGGAGGCTGAAAATTTTATGGCTAGTCGTTTTTAGTATTTCAAAGAAGATTAATAATCTTGATTGTGTTTATGGGGCCCGTAAAGGTTCAAAAAAATAGATGTGTGGTTATTCGGATTTTATCAAATATCCCGAGATCCAAGACAGGTCAACGGTTGAAATTTGGTATATAGGGCCGTTTTTTACCGTATTAATGTTTCCGACGATTTGGATCGTCGTTAA
Source organism: Cinnamomum chago (assembly GCA_038049695.1). Taxonomy (NCBI): domain Eukaryota; kingdom Viridiplantae; phylum Streptophyta; class Magnoliopsida; order Laurales; family Lauraceae; genus Cinnamomum; species Cinnamomum chago. Next base: position 16,942,638 of record CP142462.1, on the reverse strand, counting down.
TGGTCACATAGTTTAACAAAAATTAAACAAAGCATTGAGGGGGGCATTACCGTCCATGGCACTGTAGCTCTACAAGTCTTTTCACTTCAAATGCATGCCTCTATTTCGATTCCAATCATTTTCCTACGCATTTTAAAAGGAGGCAATTCCTCTTAATGCTGATTGAAATAGAGGTGGACATAATCTTTCCCAAATGCTCTAAATGTGTTTTGAACCGGTTTTAAGCCACTAAAAAGGTTAAATAAGACTACCCAAACACTATCAAAGTCTTAATAAGGGAGCAACAAAACCCCTACTAGGTGAAAATGCATGACAAAACCTTAACTAATTTCTTGAAAGAACAGGAGAAGCCGAGACCATTGTGACCTTCTTTTATTATTATTATTATTATTTTATAATTAAAGATGCCCCACGATCATATGACAAAGGCGGATTAGACATAAGATGATTAAAGATTCTATATATGATCACATCTCATCTTAACAACACTACCTCCTTTATTATTATTTACTTTTACTTATTTATTTTTAGTTTTGAGACCTACAATGCACTAGTCGGGGCATGCATTGACCAAAACTTGGCCTTTTAAATCAACCCAATGGCATATATATAACACAAACTTTTATTAATAAGCAAGCAACCATTACACAATAGCCACTTAGAATCCACAAAATGCAGAAATGATGTTGTTCTTTAGTAAACGGACATAGTTGATAGTACACAAAGCTTAAAAATTACATAAGACACATGAAACAAAGATAACTGGCGACATTTTTTATTTTTCAGCGGGTCCAGCTACCACCACCCTATTCTTGAGTTCCCGTATTAGCATTACCTCCACCATATCCTTGATTTCCCATATTTGCACTTGATTTCCTCAAATTGACGTTTGCTCCTTGAAGTCCTAAATTGATGTTACCACCACTACCTGCATTGATATTCCCTTGCACCTGGGGGTTGTGCCCTCCCCCACCAATCTGGGTATTGCCCTGCAGCATCGGCCACAAAATGGTTAGGTAGTTGCAATATGAATCCATAAATAGGAAATTCCCAATTGATATTAGATGTTTTTTTTTCTTTGCCTAGAGAAAAAAAGGAACTTCATGGCATGTAAATGGGGTCCAACTATCATTAATCAGCCAAATCTACTAATTAGGTTCGTCGTGCTGGCAAAACTCGAATCCATGCATCATTTTTATGGCTTTTGGACTAAAGGATAGTGAATGAAATCTATTTTTCATGCATTTTTTTTCTTGGTAGATTGAGAGAATTGAAAATTGTGGACTTTGCGTTTGGAATCCAAAACCATTAGTTCGTAGCGGATGTTTTGAAATTCTTTTACGTCCAAACCCCCCCCCCTCTAATCACTACAAGAAATTTAGGCTGTTGCGACGAAATTTGATGACGAATTTTTTTTTTTTTGTATTAAAAGAACACCCAAAGGGGACGAAATATAAATTTTGTCGTCTGTTTTCATTTTTTTTCAAAAGTATAGGAGACGAAAACAAAATTTCATCTACAAAAATATGGCGCCAACTCGTTTTGTGTTGGCGCCAATTATTTTAGCTCATTAGAGACGAAAATTGTTGTCACAAATTTTTTTTTTTTTTGCGACGAACGTAATTCGTCACCAATAAGGATAAGTTATGAAAGACAAACATATTTCGTCACCAAAATAAGGCGCCAATTTCATTTGCTTTGGCGCGGATTATTTTAGCTCGTTGGAGACGAATATTTTTGTCACAAAATATAATTTGTTTTTGTAACGAACTTAATTTGTCACTAATAAGGATAAGTTATGGAAGACAAAAATATTTCGTCACTAGAATAAGGTGCCAATTTCATTTGCGGGCGCGAATTATTTTAGCTCATTGGAGACGAAAATTTTTGTCACAAAATATAATTTGTTTTTGCGACGAACGTAATTCGTCACCAATAAGGATAAGTTATAGACAACGAACATATTTCGTCACCAAAATAAGACGCCAATTTCATTTGCTTTGGCGCAAATTATTTTAGCTCATTGGAGACGAAAATTTTTGTCATAAAATATAATTTATTTTTGTGACGAACATAATTCGTCACTATTAAGGATAAGTTATGGAAGACGAAAATATTTGGTCACCAAAATAAGGCGCCAATTTCATTTGCGATGGCACCAATTTCGTTCGCACTTGAGCCTATTCCTCTCTTACAAGTATTGCTTTAGAAAAGCCTTTAAAATGACTAAAATGGGCCCCCCAAGGCCCTAACGTCCATCCCCCCCCCCCCCCACACCCCAATCCAACGCCCCTTTTCCAAATCCATTTCCCCCTTTGTCCCTCAATCTATCCCGGTCTCTCTTTTCCAAAACCCTTTTCCCACTTTTCCAGAAGAGGAGAGAAGAACCCTTTTCCCCATTTTCCAAAACCCTTTTCCAATATCTCCCACCCATTGTCTCAAGCAGCAGCCCCATGGCCCATTGGCCCCCATCAATCATCATCACCCTCCATCAACACACGCAGTGCAGACCCATCCCTGATCAGTGATCCCTCTCATCTCTACTTCTCTCAGTCTCTCTCGCCTAGAATTCCCAGACGCAGCCACCATCACCAATCACCATCATCTGTGCCCATCATCCTCCATCCAGGAGTTCGCCACCGCCAGGTACACCTACCTCTCTCAGTCTCTGCTACTGTGAGAACTTGGTCCGGGCGGTACCCTTAACCACGGGGCGTAGCATGTCAACCACGGGCTTCAAACGGTGAGTCTCCGTTAGCTCGCATCAGAAATATCCAAGTCCTGACCTTGGGTTTATAAGTCAAACCCCGTATTAACTTAGCATGAGGCTTTTTAAAACTATGCGTCCCCGGAAATCGTAAGAACTCCGAAGTTAAGCGTGCTCGGGCGGGAGCAGTATTAGGAAGGGTGACCTCCTGGGAAGTCCTCGCGTGTGCACGTGGGCCAAAGTGGACAATTTCATGCTGAGTTGGGCGGGGCTGTGACAGTTGGTATCAGAGCCGAGGACGACTCTATTTCTAGTGGGGGAGAATGTGAGATCTTGGTCTGGGCGGTACCCTTAACAACTGGGCATAGTGTGTCAATCACGGGCTTCAAACGGCGAGTCTACGATAGCCTGCATCAGAAATATCCAAGTCCTGACCATGGGCTTATAAGTTAAATCCCGTATTAACTTAGCATGAGGCTTTTTAAAATTGTGGGGCCCCGGAAATCGTAAGAACTCCGAAGTTAAGCATGCTCGGGCGGGAGCAGTACTAGGATGGGTGACCTCCTGGGAAGTCCTCGCACGTACACGTGGGCCAAAGCGGACAATCTCATGCTAAGTTGGGCGGGGCTGTGACAGTTAGTATCAGAGCTGAGGACGGCTCCATTTATAGCGGGGGAGAATGTGAGATCTTGGTCCAGGCGGTACTCTTAACCACGGGGCGTAGCGTGTCAACCACGGGCTTCAAACGATGAGTCTCCGTTAGCCCGCATCGGAAATATCCAAGTCTTGACCATGGCTTATAAGTCAAATCCCGTATTAACTTAGCATGAAGTCTTTTAAAATCGTGCAACTCCAAAAATCGTAAGAACTCCGGAGTTAAGCGTGCTCGGGCAGGAGCAGTACTAGGATGGGTGACCTCCTGGGAAGTCCTTGAGTTGGGTGGGGTAAATGCGACAAAATTTTTTCGTCTTTATTTCTTATATTTATGATAAAATATTTGTCTCTAATTTCTTCCTTTAATGACAAAATATTTTGTCACTAATTACTTACAAGTATGTTTCCAACATAGTGTATTGGAGACGAAAAAAAATTACTTGTTTCCAACAGAGTGTAGTGGAGACAAAAAAAAATCGTCACAAATTTATCTTTTTCAATGACGAATTTTTTTTCGTCTCCAATACCTTTTAGCAACAGGGCTTTGGCAACAAAACGGGTGACGAAAAATTTTCGTCTCAATTAGTTTCGGTGATGAAATATGTACATTTTGGGACAAATTTGTGTAGTCCTTAAACCCCAAATTTCTTGTAGTGAATTGCACTATCATTAAATACAGACTTGGGAGAGAAAAGGAAAGGAGGGCATACCACCCCCCCCCCCCCCCCCCCCCCGTCTCTAATTCCACTATCATTGAATACGGACATGGGAGAGAAAAGAAAAGGAGGGCATACCACTACTAAAAAAAGGACATTTTATATCGGTTACAAAAACTGCCCTATATCGATTTTTCATATAACCGATATAATATCTTCAGTCAAGGTTTTTTATATCAGTTAATATTTTTTTATATCGGTTACATAGTAACCGATATAATAATCACTATATAATATCGATTAGCAAATATATGATATTAATTGCTACATTTTATATCGGTTATTATGAAACCGATATTATATACACTACTAAAAAGCAATGATTTTATATCGGTTTTAAAAATCCCTTAATATCGATTATTAGGAAAATCGATATAATATGCTGCTCCAAAATATCTTATATCAGTTCAACTTTTGTAATATCGGTTCCACGTTTTTTCCCCCCTCCCGCCTCCAAAACCCTCTTTTCGGTCCCAGCGCCTCCTTCTCTCTGGTATGCTCCCTCCTCTATTTCTCATTTTTTTTTAGTTTGGGCAAAAAAAAAAAAAAAGTCTCTGCCCCAGCGATTCCTCATCTCTATTCTTTCTTTTCTTGTCATTTTTCTTTTTTTTTTTTCTCCCTCAGGTTTGCAATCCTATCTCTACTCGGTCTTTGCAACCCTATATTTGCTCACGATTTCTACAACCATCTAAGGTATGATTTTTTTAAAATTTATGTAAATGTAGATTGCAAATGTGTTTTCATGGTTGCAGATTTTTTAGTTTTTATTTTCTGTGTGTTATGTCTGTTGTGATGGTGGTGGTGTGACAATGGCAATGGACAGATGTCTGTTTTTTTTTTTTCCTTTCCAATCAAATCTTGAAGTGTTTAATGGGTTAGATAGTGCTCAACCTCCTCTCACTTCTTTAAGTGATCCCATTTCTCAAGCTGGCATCATTTCAATATCGTGGGCTATTTAGAGGGCAAATTAAGAAGGACTTGATCTGTAAGGGAAAATCTTTGAATACAATCATGGAAATTTGAATGGCAAGAAATGTTGGTTTTGCTCCAAATGTTAGGGGTATCTCCTCCTTGATGTAGAGGTGGATATCTTAACTAAGCAAATTATTTCAAGAGCTTCAATTACATTAAGAAATGTGGTTTTGCTTCCTACCTCGGGCTGTTGCAGCCTGATTTGGGCTGGATGCCAGCCCTTCATGCAGGCTCATCTGCCAATACAGCTCCTGGTTTTTTGAGGGGCCTTAAAATTTTTGGGCATATATTGTGGGTGGGGGTTGTGTGTGTTGCAGTGGCGGGGGGGGGGGGGGGGGGGGGGGGGTGGGGTGGGTTTCATTTTCTGATTTTGTTGTTTTTCTGCATTCCTGAACGGTAGAAATTTCATGTGAACATATCCACAATGATTTTAGCCCTAGGTTTTGTTTACTGATTATGGGGATGAAATTAAACTAAGCAGGGATGGAGAGAGGGAAAGAGGAAGAATCAATAGAAGAAGAAGAGATTGTCTGTTTAGATGAGTCTTTCTTCATCAATGACAAGTTAAAAGAACATCAAAATTTATCACCATCCCATTTCTCCTTTCAATTTAAAAAAAAAACCTTACTCTCTAATATCTTTTTCTTCTACTTCTTGCAATTATCAGCTCACCACATTTACCTTTGGGCCCCAAGTTCTGCAGCTCTTCTGTCTGCAATCTTCTTCTAGTAAGCTTTATAAAGATCTTTTCTTTATTCATTTGCTTAGAATTTTCTACTAAAATTTTTACTTATATGTATGTTTAAATTTGATCACTATATTTGGTGTTATTGTGGCATTTCTTTGATTACTTACCTGGAAAAGTTCAGAGATGGGTTTCTTGGTAATTCTAGCCCAATGTTTGGGGAACAGTTTTTGTGAGTTGGGTCATTTTTTATTCAATATATTCTGCTAAAAATTCATTCCTTTTTCACTTCATCACTTGTTTACAGTCTATATTAGAGCTTTAACTTTAATGATTATGTTTTTTTTTTTTTTGAAGTCTCTGTTTTAGTCTTCTAAAAAGACTCATCCAGGAGTAATTCCTAACATCAGTTAATTTGTTCGGGGATCTATCTTATAACAATGGTCTCACTGGACCCCTTCCATCTTCAATTGGGAGTTTGAGTAAGCTGACAAACGTGTAAGTAGAATGATATGCTTCGAGAGTGATACCGAGTTCATGCATTTGTACTGGTTGAAAATCTGGACTTGACTTATGTTGGTTTTCCATCTCAGGATCCTGGTTGGTTGCAGTTTCTCGGGGAATATCCCAAACCAAATTGGTTCCCTTAACCGGGTGGTCTTTTTGTAAGACTCAAACTATGAAAGAGTTTTTGTGGCTTCTCTATGTCTTTAAGTGCCAATCTAGTTAATGGTATGGCAGAAACAATTTAAGTTATCATTGTGAAGGTGCAGGCCAGATCCTCACTTACTACCATGTCATGTTTGATAGATCCTCACTTACTACCATGTCATGTTTGATAGATCCTCCTCTTTTATTCTCTATGATGCCTCCTCCTTTGTCCTTCAGTTCTTTTTTCTTGTGGGTATCAAGGGCCTCTTGATATTGGGTACTGGTGTGGGGCTGATGAGCTGGTCGTTTGGTTGAGGGAGAAAAGAAAAGAAAAGAAAAACTAAAGAAAAGAAAGAGAAGTACTAAGTTGGACTCCTCAATGACAGATTTTTGTAGTTGGACTCCAAGTTAATGCATCAAATGCAGTTTTATATTTTCTTCCTTGTGGTTCTTAGTCTATTTTAATGTGATTTGTGTTTTCCCCTCACAGTTCTTGCATCTGCTTTTTTCGTTGGTAAGGAGGTGGGTGAGAGAAAGAGTAAAGTAAGAGAGAGATAGAGAGTGAAATAAAGAAAGAGAAACAAGAAAGAAAACAGAGAAAGGAAGAGAAACTAGGGGTGGGGAAATGGGAAAACAAAGCTACATGACATGATTGTGTCGAAAGAGAATGAATCCTAAGATATTCTGTATGATGAACAAACATGACAGTACCCACTGGCAACATTATAAACAAAAAAAAAAAATTCAAGCAAATAAATGAACATGAACACACTTAAAAAATGAAAAAGAAAGGAAAATTGCAACATATTGTATGAAGTTCAAAAAGAATTGAGAGATTGAATGTAGAAAAGATGCAGGCAACAGAACTCAGAGTTTGAATGTTTTGAATGTTGGTACAGAGTGTAATGTTAGCATGGATTTTTATTTTGTAATGGATCTAGTAAAGTGCTTTTAATGTTGTAAGGATATTTGAATATTAATATGAAATGGAATGAATATTCTTGTTTCATTTCTTTATGGTGGATGGAAAAGCACTTTACTCTGTACAGCAGGTGGGTGTGTGCATGTGGGTGTGTGCAGGTGGTGCAGCAGGTGGGCTGTGCATGGTGGGTGTGTGTAGGGTGGTGCAGCAGGTGGGCTGTGCAGGGTATAGCTATATTAGAAAAGCTTCTCTCTTTCTCTCTTCTTTTTCTTCTTCTCTCCTTCCATGGCTTCTTGAAGAGCGATTTCTTGAAGGCTTCCCTTGAAAGATCTGATCTGGCCAATCGATCCCCTATCATCCTCTGAGCGACATACTCTATTTTGGTGTGAATCCAGCAGTGACTGCCCCTCCTTCATCACCTTCTCTTTTTCTTGAGCTTCCAAGAGGTAGGCCTCTTATATCCTTGAATGTATCTTGAGCTAGAACTTGTTTCTTTTATTTCTTGTGTTGGTTGTTATGGATGTGGATGCTTGACGGTGTAGGGGTTTTGATTTTAGGGAGATTTTGGTGGGTTTTGTTTGGGAGAGAAAGCCTTGGTTATTTAGAGCTTGGAGTGACCGTTGGTTAAGGTTGCTTTGTTCTTGGTTTTGAGGCAAGTGTTTTAAGATAATTAGTATATGTTGCTTGGGATTACATTGTCTAAATTAATCATGGGATTGCATTGTCTAAATTAATCAAGTTCTTGATTTGTTAACAAACCTGTTATGAATCTGTTTATACACTGTTTATTACTTGTCTATCAATCTGTCACTAATCCATTCATTAATATGTTATTGCTCTATTTATCAACATGTTTAGCAATCGGCTTATCTATCCCTATGTTGTGGCTATTCTGTGTTAACTCGTTATTAAACAAATAGTTTTTCATATTATTATTTGTCCCTTAATCTTAGAAGAAACTCAGTTTCAGTGGGCCCCACTGTGGGACCCAGCCTCTCAAAGTGTCAATGTCTGTGAGCACTGAGTTTGTTTTGTCAATTCCGTGCCGATGAGTTCCAAAGTTATTGCCTCTCGAAGTGCCTCAAGGAAGATCATATTCAGAAGGTTTATCAAGCTGTTGGAAAGTTCGGATTCATCAAGTAGGTCTCCATTTGTGTTTGACAACCATTTCAGGTATTTTATACCAAGACCAAATCCTTAGATCTCTGGGAAAAAGATGAGTTTTAAAATCATGCTTTCTATCCTTTTTATCTCAGCTTAAATAGTCCTTCTAAAAAGGGTCAGGTGACCGGGCAAAGGGGAGCTAGCCGCCAGACCCACGGTCAGCTTTCTAGTAAGCCTCTTTTCTCAGGATGATTTTCAGCACTTCTTGCGGCTAACGCCAGTGCACTTGCGGCCAGCCGCAGTGCTAACCGTGGGATTACGGTTTGATTACCAGAGACCAGTTTTTTAGAACCCCCTCTTACGGTCACCCCTGCGGTTGCCTCACGGCTAGCCCCCAACTATTCCCCCAACTATTCCTGCGGCTAGCCGTGAGCTAACCTGATTTAAATTTTCTGACCGTTATTTGAAAGGGGCTAGCCGCTAGTCTACAGAGGCTAACCGCCAATATAGCCGTTGGATGTTTTCTATAAATCTGGAGATTCTTTCTCTTTTCCAGTGGACTCTTTTGAGAGAGCTTACCCAAACTACAGGCTTACTCAATTCTTAATTGATCAAAGATTTGTCTAGTCAAGCTTTATGTTAATTATTAATTAGTTATATATATATATGATCACTTTATTAATTAGTATATATAGTGCAAAGTTTTATTGGTGTACAATGTATTGCAATGGTACTGCAGGTTTATTTTATGGTACTGCAGGTTTTATAGGTACTACAGCAATACAAATTCTTTTGATAGAAAGAATGTATATATAATATTAAATCGGTTACAGAACAAACGATATAATACAATCCCAAAAAACCAATATAACAAAGCCCTTTATAACCGATATTATAAATAATTTTTATATCAGTTTCACTCTTTTTTATATCAGTTTTACAGTAATGTATGCTATAATTTCAGTTTCAAAACACATTAGTTCTCCGAAAACCGATATTATAAATAATTTTTATATCGGTTTCACTCTTTTTTATATCGGTTTTACAGTAATGTATGCTATAATTTCAGTTTCAAAACACATCAGTTTACCGAAAACCGATATTATAAATATTTTTTATATCGGTTTTACTTTTTTTGATATCGGTTTTACAGTAATATGTGTTATAATTTCAGGTTCAAAAGACATCAGTTGTCCAAAAACCGATATAAAATATTACACATTATATCGGTTATAATTGTTTATTATATCGGGGGTACTTAAATCGATTTGAAGTTTAGTGAAAGACCAATATAATAGGTCTTTTATATCGGTTTTTAGCCGATATAAAAACCCTTTTTTCTAGTAGTGTACCTTCTTGTCCTTATTGCCCTGAGGGGTGTCCTTGTTGTCATGAGGGTTGTCCTTGTTTTCCTGAGGGCTATCGTTCTTGTCTTGAAGTCCCAAATTGACGTCTTGAAGTCCTAAATTGATGTTACCACCACTACCTGCATCGATATTCCCTTGCACCTGGGGGTTGTGCCCTCCCCCACCAATCTGAACATTGCCCTGCAGCATCGGCCATAAAATGGTTAGGTAGTTGCAATATGAATTCATAAATAGGAAATTCCCAATTGATATTAGATGTTTCTTTTTCTTTGCCTAGAGAAAAAAAGGAACTTCATGGCATGTAAATGGGGGTCCAACTATCATTAAGTCCCCTTTTTCTTTGCCTAGAGAAAAAAAGGAACTTCATGGCATGTAAATGGGGGTCCAACTATCATTAGTCCCCCCCCCCCCCCCCCCCCCCAAAATGCACTATCATTGAATACGGACTTGGGAGAGAAAAGGAAAGGAGGGTATACCTTCTTGTCCTTAGGGCATACCTTCTTGTCCTTGTTGGGATCCATATTTCACAAGTGGTCTTGAAGTTGCAAATGAGAAGTTAGAAGCTGGCGTATAGATCATAAGGCCACCGATCCAATTTATATAGAAAAATGTTAGGGAGATAACCGGAATTATAAAACTTGAGAGACTTCCCCGCAATGTGCTCAATTTGTTTTACAATTTCATTAGTCTCCCAGCATCAATTCATTGGGTCGACTTCTTATTTTACAGATACCAAAAAGACTCAAGTCAAGCAAAATAATCATAAATAAATGTTGTTTACACGAGTGAAAGTGTTGCTTTAGGACTTTGGCACAATTAACAAAAAAAAAAAACAAAAAAAAAAAAACACCTCTGTGAATCAATAATCAATGGAAGTCGATGATACCGGTGGTACCTTGGGTAGGTTGCTGCAACCCTTTGGCAACTCTTTACTTCGTATTCGTTCTCTAGCTCTCTCTATCTTTGTCCAAATTGTTAAAATGTGTAAAACCCCATACTAATTTGTGGCCCACCGCATAAATTTATAACACTAAACTATGATTGTCCTCCGCGTAATTAGAGATTCGAGTTTTTCTTGCAAGTAACTTTAAAAAAAAGTAGGGCTCATTAGAATCTGATAAAAAATGAGCCATGTCTAATATTCTCACGAGATAGACTTGTGAAAACTTTTTTTCTTATTTTGTCTCGCCTGTATCTTTGTTCTGTGTTAAGGCCTGTTTGGATAGGCAAAAAATAGAGTACCATAAAGTTAAATGGCCGGAACAGTCTAAATTTTCAACTCTACCCTACTCAGATGAGTCTGGTCAGATAGATATAGTACACGCGATAAAATTAAGAAATTCTCTTATCTAAAGACATTTTCTCTCACATGGCAAGTAATCATACAAGACCACACTTAGTTTCATGACCAGGAGGCAACAAGGAAAAAAAATTCCCTACTCCTCTCTGTGTGTGTGTGTGTGCGCGCGCGTGCATCCTCTCTTGGTGTTTGTAGAATTGCCATAATCAATTTATGCCCATACAACGTCATGAGTATATGCAGGTGAAGTTCAAGCCCTCCAGCCAATAGTCGTTATGCCACCATGATAGTACTCCTCACTCCTCTCCACAATTCCATTTCAGTTTTTATTGACAATGATATTGTTGGAAATATGGCTAAGAGCTACACTAGTTTTTTGTCAACTTTGCGCCAAAAACTAAGTGGGGCCCACTTATTCTTTTGGGTGGAAAAACATGGGAATGTAATCTACTCCATGAGTAGATTATGAAAATGTATTGACTTGCTCTAATCCATTTAGGAGTGAATGAGAAATTGCCTCCTAAACACCACTACTTAAACATGGAAATAAAAGTAAGTGGTAAACTTGCTTCCCACATTGCTTGGGAGCAAAACATTCCTTAGGTATAAATATACTTACCTTGGTAGTATAAGATGAGCTCCAAGGGGCATCCCACTTTTGTTGGGGAGGGATGACCTAAATCAAGGTAGGGTCACCACCACATGCGCGCCACCCCGCCCCGGGCTTGGGCTTCACGCGCAAGTTGGGCCTGACTCGGCCCACTACCCATTTAGTATTTTTTGGAGAAATTTTATTTAATAAAATTTTCTTTTTACAAATGGGATGTGTCTTTAGTGGTGTGTCTTTTCGCATCTGAAATGGTGTGTCTCCAACCTCAAGAGGTGTGTCTTGAGTACGTAGCATCTGTTCACTTAAGAACAGATGCAACCCCATGAAAGAGTCCTGAAGCAGACTATAAATTAACATCTTGTCCATGCAATTTCGATCATCCAATTCACTACAATTGCATAGCATTTTCGAGTCATCCTCATTATCAAAGAGAGAGTCCTGCTGCTGTACTTTTGGTTCGCCTGTCACACAGTTTGTAATGCTGCAACTGTTGTGAGACCGATCATTGTATCCTGGAAGGCAATCGCTGTTGAAGCTCGTAAGCACCACTGCGGGGGCGAATTTGTCTTAAGGACATAGTGTTTGAACACTAGCCTTGATCAATCATCTTCTGCGAATTCTGTGATTAATTACTTCAACAACAAAGTACTGTATTCTGTCTTCAAATAGTAAGTAAAATTTTCATTATATCCTGTAGTCTTGAGTTACGGTTGTTCTGTTTCACTGCTGTGAGTACTGTATCCAATATACCGAACTATTATTGTATGTACTCTAACTAACAGATATGTGATATAATCTCATCAAGCGACCAAGTGCATGGAGCACTTATGCATGATTAGGGACCTAGTGGGTCCCCACCACGATGTTTTTATTTCTTTAATTGTTTTCAGTTGGTGCCATTCATTGAATTTTCTGCCAAAAACTACTGTTACAGTGCAATCTCCCAGATGAGATTTTATCTTCTTAGCCTCCTTTTTTAGCAGCGATTTATATTTTTTCACTATAGCTCGAGGAATGCTAGAAAGTTCGTAAATGAGATTATATCACATATCAGACACTGACAGTTTGTTGTTTGATTTTGCTGGAAATGTGTGTTGATCAAAATCTGCCAACGACCTAATTTGTTAATCACCGTTCAATTTAATCACGAGAAATTTGTGTTATAGATACCCTTTAAGTGATGTTTGAGAGCTTTTGTTTTATTGTGATAGATTTTTTAGTTGCCTACAAAATTTTCTTCTACTATTGTTGTTGTTTCACTGTCATATTGAAAAGGTATAATCATTAGATCAGAGAGTCTTTTGGGCGTTTTCTCTTCTTCTTTTTTTTAATAAATAGTGGCCCTTCAATACAAAGAAATGTTGAAAATCGACAAGGTGGGAACCTATTTTCCAGAAAGTCTCACATCCAAGTTCAATACCTAAACGATTTCAAGAATTTCTCTTTCAAAGGATTTGGTGTCTGATGCAAGTGTATTTTATGTATACATGACAAACAATTGAAATGGTTCAGATGCCTAAAAAATAGTGGAAAAGAGCTAATCTGCACAAAAATTATGAGAAGGTGCTCAGAGTTATAAACAAACATTTGGTATGCTTTTTTACATCAATGCTATTTTAATCTGGAATCATTTGTTTCTCATCACATTAGTGTGAAAAGGGAGCTGCAATTCATATTGCCTGTCTGTCACCCGATATAATAAATAGGGGTAACATCTTTCCTGAAGAAGTACATGAAAAAGAATCAGACATGCCAAGTTCAAGAGTCATTCTGTGGATAGGCCTCATCCGACGACTCAAATTAATAGTGCAAAAGTTGTATATTTGGTTTGTGGGCCATTCTTCCCCTTCAAGTTCCTTTGATGGATGGAATGTCAGTTTAAAGCTCTTATTTTTATTCACTTTATTTTTATTCAGTAAATGATAACTGAGTTGGATGAAGGGGAAGCCTCAGTTGTTAAATGAGGAGGCATGTGTAATTGCTGAAACTAGAATAAACAATGCTAATAAGAGAAAATTTGGGAAGAGTGGGAGTGTATATAGTGAGTGTGGATTGAAGTTCTCCCTCCATTTTTATGAAAATTTTCTTTTATGAAGTTTTATTTTTTGTGGATTAATTACTGTTCTTTGGCTGTCATCATCGATCAATTTTGTCAAAATTATGTTTCCTCTTGTTTGATTTGTCATGGTTGTGATAAGTGTTTTGATTGTTTACTTAAGAATTTTTAAGATTATTAACAATATTTGAGGAAGGTAATTGCAAGATAGAGATTGATTTGCAATTAAGTGTGTATAAATTTTATACTCAGGTTCAGAGTTTTAAATGTAAATCTAGAAATTATTTGGCCCAGAGATTTAGTTGTGGTTTTCATTCCAAGGATTTTATTATTATAAATAATAATTTTAATTTATCAATAAATTGGCATAAGATATAACTGTGCATCGCTTGGGCTTTAGTGCTCGTTTTATTGAAAAGGCACATATATGTTTTTGGAAAAACAAATTCACAAATGGGATCCAAAAAGCTGACGTGGTTTGTTCTAAAGCCAGAATTGAGTTTTTTTTTTTCCAATCGTTATACAGCTTTTAAGAGACAAAATTTCTCCTCCCAAGAATAATAAAGATTGTATATATTTAATCAAATCTAAGACGTCCATCCTTGTTTTTACTATTTGAACAATGATGAGATCTCAAGATGGGTTTCTCCTTTCTCGACTTTAGGTCTTCAGTCAATAACAATTAATATTAAAACTTGAATGGATATTATAATTGCTGCATCAATTCACTTCTTATTTTACAGTTACCAAAAAGACGCAAAGTAGAGTCAAGCAAAATAATCATATATAAATGTCTAATGATTACGCTTACATGAGTGAAAGTCTTGCTTTAGGACTTTGGCACAAATAAAAGAAAAAAAAAGTGAAGTTGGTAATACTGGTGGTACCATGGGTAGGTCGGGGCAACCCTTGGACATTGGAACTCTTTCCTTCAAATTTCTTCTTTCCTTGTCCTAAACGCTAAACACCAAATAGTGATTGTCCTGCACGTAATTAGAGATTGGAGTTTTCTTGCAAGCATCTTTAAAAAGTAGGGCTCATCAGAACCCAGTAGGAAATGAGTCATGTCTAATATTCTCACAAGGAAGACTTGAGAAAAACCTTTTTTTTTTCCTTCTTTTATCTCACTCGTATCTTTCTTCCATGTTTTGGTCAAATGGGCCAGAAGAAAATAGACATAAATTTCTATTAAATTGGCCGGCAAGTTTCTCTCAAACGAGCCAGCAAAAACAAACTTAATTTCTGTCAAATATTAGTCTTTAATTGCTCTAATTGGTCCTGTAGATTGCTTTTAAATGTGCCAGCAAATATTTTAGTAAAGGGGCTATCAAGTGGGCCTGCGATATGAATGTAAATTTGACCCAGCTTGTTACTGCCAACTGGGCCTACTCGGGGACTTAACAGTCAAGTTTGGCGTTCTTTAGAATTAGAAGCAGGAATGGATATGTGCATTAGAGGCCCTAACATATTTAAATTGATTCATCCAAATTAATCAATTTAACCCAAATGCCTGGCGAGCTTTTTTTTTTTATCCTTTTGTACCCGAACCGAGGGGGTCGGGACCCAAGAGAGAGCCCGCACACACAGGTAGATAGCCCACTCAAGTGGAAAAGGAACCCACACAAGCCGGAAGAAAGCCATTATTGAGGTCAACGTCCACCCTCACTCCTGAGTGGTTATAATTGTAGTCGAGCCCACGCCCTCACCATAAAACTATTGTTTTGTCGTTTCCTATCACCAATTGGTTTTGGGATGAGTGGTAGCTCAATGAGGTTTAAGATCTTACAAGTGGTATTAGAGCCTAGTAAGTCAAATGTACGAATCATGGGACATGCATTTTGTGAGTTTGCAGCTAGAGTCGTGGCGGTGTGCCGTTGAGGGAATGATGGTTGAAGTCAACATCCACCATCGCTCGTGAACAGTCATAATTATAGTCGAGCTTTAGCTCTCACCATAAAATCATTGTTGTATTGTTTCCTATTACCAATTAATTTTATGATAAATGGTAATTTAATGGAGTATAATATCCTACAACTCATATAAGAAGAAATGACACCCAAAATAGGAACCCAACACGCGGGTAAGAATTCTCGCTATTTATCACTCGGATGTGGAGCTGTCATTTGTACGGACAACTTGATAAGAATACTGCCAGGCCAATGATAAAATGAGCTCCACCTATGTCTTATATTGTCTCCTTTCTATTGGCCAGACACAACTTGCTACATCATGTGTGTCTCACCTGTTTATGGATTCAATTTCGAGTACCTAATCCTTTTATGGCTGATGGCGCAGGACATTCAATTTAGTCCAAACTGGTGTGGGCAAGTACAATCCACAAGTCCAAGGAGGTAACAAAGCAGGTGGAGGTGGCAGCAGAATTAATATGGGACCCAACCCCAAGGAGGAAGCTTCGAATCACTATCAACTGATACCTTTTACTTCTATCAATCAGTCCTCCCTGTCTCAATTCATTGTATAAGCTCCATCTACTTACTATCATCTATGTGGGGTCCTCCAGTCAGGAGAACTCTCTCCTAAGTCCTAATTCAATGTAAGTCTGTGTTTCCCTAGAATAATGAAAAGATATTTACATGTGCTATCTATGAATTTTGTACAACCCCACTTGTCAATTGTGTAATGGTTACCTGATGATGCTTGACGACAGGTTAGATACAAATACAATTTATCCATATAACATCAATACAACCGTGTATATTATTCAAGATTTATAATATAAATGACAACAATTCATTCACTGGACCTAAACACAGATGCATTTTTCCTATACATATGTACGTTTTTTAAAGCGTTTCAGTTGAAATTTTTTATTTGACCTTTTCATGTCCTACTTTTTCTTTGTTCCTGCCCTGACATGGGTCGGTGAAAGCGCCAGATAGTGGTGTCGAGTCATCCACAAGTGGAGCACATGGTACTCTTATTTATTTAAGTTTTAATCACGTGCTTTACCCCTGACATTCAATTTATCGAGTCATGCACAAGTGGAGCACATGGTACTCTTATTTATTTAAGTTTTAATCACGTGCTCTACACCTGACCTTCAATGCATCGTGGCTCACGGCATTTCAGGAACTCGTTTAAAAATCAAAAAGTCTACGGAACCGACTGGGGGAGCCCGGTCCCGCAGCCGGGTACGTAGCAAGGCTCTTTATTTAGAGGGGGTCTACAGATCCCGAGATTCGGATCCGGAGGGAGCCCGACTCCCCTCCCCTCGGTTCCGTTGGATCCCAGCCGCCCCTGAGATCCAACGGACCCTAGGGGAGTCGGGCGCCTTCCGAGGTCCGAATTTCCGGGTCCTTAGACTTTCACCTTTAAAAATCAAAAAATATACTTGGACAAACTTTTTGGCCAGAATTTTGGCCAACCCATATGGTTTCCATTGAATATCACTATGATATTCAATGGAAACCATATGGATTGGCCAAAAAGTTTGTCCAAGTAGCATTACTCTTTAAAAACAGCCATACTATCCATCCCAATCCAGACTTCGAGTCCGGACCCCGTGGGGGCCGGGCTCGGGTGAGTAGACTTTTTCTTTTAAAAATACAAAAAGTCTATATAGACATACTGGGATCCCGAACTGTGGACCGATCCCACGTGCAGGACCACGCAGCGATGAGGTATGTTCAACTTTCATCTAGTGGGAGAACGAAAAAATGGGGAAATCGTATTATTGGATGCAGAAATCGTGTACCTCTCCTCGTTGGGCGTCAAGATTGTGGACGACCTGCGACATTATCGATGAGCCCTGCTCCAGTTTTCTGACGACAAGAGGCAAGAAATAGGAGAATCCAGTGACAACGCTTGAAGAGTAGGGGACTATCGAAGCAACGAGAAAGGAAAAAAGGGTCAGAAAGATGAAGTGGAACTTGAACTGCAGGGGCTTTTCAAGGACGTTCTCCATGGGGAAAAGGCAGGGCTTTTCAGGGACGTCCTCCGTGGAGAAAAGGAGTGTGAAATCGAGATGGGTTTTGAAGGATTCTAGTTTTAGAGTGAAGAGGAGGTGGGAATGGAGATGAGTTTGAAAGGAATCTGATCTTCGAGTGTAAAAAGTGGTAGAAATCTAGAAGGGTTCGGAAAGACGCTGGTTTTAGAGACAGAAACCAATTGTAGTGTATCAAGATTTACTTTGATTATAGAGTTGGTAGACTTTCCAGCTACCACTGACCAAGGGCGTAACGCCACGTCAGCAATCATTTCAGTGGTCACGTTACCTTACGTGAGCAGAGATTGGATGTGTGGTTGCAAATTTAGTAGATGAAATAATGTAGATGGCACTTTCGGTGCAATGTTGAGTGGTAATAATGTAGATGGTATGGGGTGCATGTCCTACGACATGTGTAAACATGGCTGCAATTATTTTTAGAATCGGACCAAACAGGGTCTCTACAAGATGGACAGATTGGGGAAGAGGATCTCCTCTTTGGACCATACGGGGTGGGGGCACGGGGAGAGAGATGTCAACTAATGACATCTAATCTCTTTTATTAAGAGAACTGAAAAAAATTTCATATGGCACCCTCTGGTTGGTGCAAATAGGATCTACGGGATAATCTTTTTCCACATATTAGATGTGTAGTTGCAAATTTAATGGACGGATAAGACGCGTGGGCCGGCAAATATTGACTGGTAATAATGTAGATGGCACTATGGGGTGCATGTCCTACAACATGTGTAACATGGCTGCATTTATTTCCAAAATCTGTTTTGTCCAAACAGGGTTCACATTTATTTTCAGAATTTGTTTTTTTCCAAAGAGTCGGGGGGGGGGGGGGGGGGTTTTGTTGTTTTGTACTTAAAAACAGAGGTGATTTTTAAAAACAAGGATGGTTTTTAAACTCAATAAATTTATGTGTTACCCCTTTATTGGTCCAAACAGGAAATTCAAATTCTTATTTCCAAATACATTTAAGACTCAAGGAAACTGATGCAGTGGCCGACTTTGCCTCGTCAGTTTCCCCTCCAATCACTAGTAGTAGTTAACAAAATTGAATTGTGGATGGCAATGCAGACCCTTCCGCATGGCCATGGCCATGCATATCCAATTCAAATTTATAGGGGTGCACAAAAAAATCAGTTGATTCGTAAAATCCATCCGATCCTCGCCTTTTGTATAAACTCTAGGGGCGTATATACAAAAAACTCTTACTTCTTTTAATTCAATGCCTGATATCATCTGTAGGTAGGTGATGATTGGAAGGGTCACCTTTGGTGTAATAGTGTACTAGTACAACAATCCGTACTTAGCACGAGAATGCTCACCAATAACTAAAAAGTATATTTATTGATTTATTAATAAAACCTCAAATTACACAAAATCAATCCTTAAATATTCATGACAAAGGTTTGGTGGTTATTTATGATAGGGATAGAAATGAAGTTCTTGCATAAAAGTGAAAAGTGCGAAAAAGATGTGTTATATGAAGTGGAGGAAACATGTTACATGTTGGAAGTGGAGAGTAGTTACATATTTGAAGTGATGAGTTATAAATCCCGGTCAAAATCATAAGTCATGGTCAAAATCACTTCAAAAACCCTTCAGCTTAATATAATATAATATATACTGCGACACCTTGATGAGAAAGTAAGTATGTCCAAGTCCAACTCTTAAGACAAAGTTGGCCCAGCGATTAACAATTTTAATTTTTCGGTTTTTCAAATAATGTGAAGATTTTTAACCATAGGAATCAGGGGGCCCATTACTGGAGAGTGGACTCGAAGCCATTCCATATCAAATGTACATGTTTGTCACCACCACTTGGAATTATGTGAAAAAAAGCCTTGTTTTATTCTTATAGAGCAAACTCGGGCTGAACCCGGGCTTACTCATTTTCAGACGGGTCGGGCTTGGGCCAGCCACTTGAGGCCCGATTTGGGCTTGGGCAGGGCTTGGGCATATATTTTAGAACTCGGGCTGGGCCTGCATAGACCTCAGCCCGGCACATGAACACCCCTGCCAAAACCAATGAACTTTACTTAGGTGCGTCCTTGTTCCTTTCTAAAAGGCAGCAAATATATAACATTCATGAGCTTTTGTATAGAGGGCTCACTTTAATAATGATGAACAAATGTGAAAAATTGAGCATCAAATAACTTTTTTTTTATCAAAATAGAATTAAAGAAAATAGGAAATGAATCTTTTACAGTAGTTGGGCCCTGACGGGCCTTGCTAGACCACGAGCCGTGCCTGAAGCCTGACCGTGCTGCATGGCCAGCACGTTGCGTAGAAATTAGTTCATCAATGCTGGCCCATATCTCAAAGATAATTCAGGGAGGGCATATCTAATAAAAATCTAAGTGGCTTAAATTAAAATAAATTATTTTCACCTTTTACGGTGCAAAAAAATTGTACTTGATGAAAAGTCTATCAGCATAAAATGGGGAAAATAATTAATACTATAAAATACATGAATCTTTTTAATACAAGAAAACACAATATAGTGATATTTTATAGAATATAATATTTCATTTTTTAAATAAAAAAATCTTGCATGTTTGGTAACTCAAGAAAAATTAGAAGAAAAGATTCTTTCCTTCAAAAAGCTCAACTCTTGTATTAACCATTCACTTCACTTGGGAACTTAGAGATAACCTAGTGCTAAAGGCTCTTACTCCCATCCCACCCACAGGGATTGATCCGAGTGGGTGGCTTTACCCACCACTGAGCCAAGCCAAGCCCAAAAAAAAAAAAAAAAGCCATTCACTTCACTTGACCAGTAAAGTAATTATACGAAACAAGTGATTTAACGGGTAGTTGTTATGATTTGATATTATTGCTTTTAAACGTTGATCATATACATGCTCATCCATCATTGTGTGGACCAAAGTCTCAACCCATGACCCGACCAAGATGTAAAAAAAAAGAAAAGAATGGGCTTGTAAGTTTGCCGCCTTATGCTTGAGTGGGATAGCCGCAAATGCAAGTCTTCCTTCGTGTAAATGCGACTTTACCACTGCAAATGCAACTTTTTGTCCGTTTAGATGGGAGGAAAATTTGCAAATGCAATTTAATGGGCTACACAAGCAACGCTAAAGCTGCATGAGTGCATAAATGCCCATATTTGTTTGGACAAAAATTGTAAGTGTAAGGGATTTGTGGTGCTGGTGTCAAATCATGTCCTTAAGCATTTGGAATTCTAGGTGTATTGCTAGAATCCAAATACCAGAGACTCTGCCCAGGAGGTGGGAACAACACGGCCCGCTTTTAGGATGGCCTTGCCATGCTTGATCCGTGTCGTTCCATGCCCAATTCGGCTAGGGTTGGCCTAGCACGACCTGCAGCACGGCTTAGGCTTGTGTAAAGAGAACTGTCTAAAAAGGACACTTCAAGAAGGACTGCCTGAAAAGGATACTTTTGTGGCCAGAAATTACACTTTAAGGACTGCTGAAAAATAAGGAGTTGCTTTGAGAAAAGAGGTAAGTCAACAAATGTCACTTTAGCCATGTTCATGCGGAAAGAACCATTGTAGGACCTATGGACCTTGTGATGATTCATGGGCAATGATAATGATATATATATAAAAAAAAAAAAAACAAAGAAAAAAAAGGAGGACCCATCTATTATCATAGTACCCATCCATTCAAATCCTGAAGTAGTGATTGGCCAACCATCAAGGGGTTGCTTTGTTGGTGATTAACCCCGTGGCCATGCCACTCTTCACACGTGTGACTCTTTAGCCCAGCCCCTTAGATTAGGGTTAAAAAAAACATGACACAAGACAACGATTTTCCATGGAAAAATGGGCCCATTTTATGAATGGGACATGCTGTATTATTAATTCTTAAGGTGGGCCCTTGCAAAGATATATGTAATGTAAAACCCTTTTTTTCTTTTGCCAAAACTATAGAACGTTTAATAATTGATAAAATTATAAATATAGAACTAATATAATTAGAAAACACAGAGAAGAGGGCAAAACAGAGGGTGGTTGGTACTTTATTGTGGAAGGTCAACGGACACAGACGTGAAGGGTGCAAGAATCCCTGAGAAAACAGAGAAATGATGGTTTAGGCCTGTTTCTTTGCTGGAATTCCAGGAATTCTTATCTATGGAATTCCTGAATTCCCAGACATAGTGGAATTCTTGGATGCTCATTTGAAATAGAAATCTTTGTATAAGAAGGTAGAATCTCCAACTACTAACAAATGAGCATGGGGTTAACGTTTTCCATGAGAGGAGCAAACAACCAGAGCATTAACTTTGGATCTCATGATTCCTTCGATTAGGTCGAACACATGTCACCCACATATAGGGTTCAGCAAATGAGATTTTTTCTAAAGGCATAAATCTGCACTAATATTTAAGTAGTTGAAGACTCTTTCCAATGTTGGTTTTATTTTGGCAATGCAATTAAGTAGTTGAAAACTTATATAACTTGTGAGTTTGAGTTTGAGTGAGGAATAGTAGGGCTTGAGAGTTTGGATTTGAGTTGGATACGTCATTTGAATTAATAGAGCTTATCTCTTATCTAAAAAAAATTGAACTTGAAATTGATTTGATATCCAATTTCTCAAATTGATAAAATGGTATACCCATGTAACCAAATATACTAATCCATTGGCAAATTGGACTCCAATTTCGAAATCAATGCTTATGTCTATAATATATATAATAATTGCTTTTGGACTAAAGGATAGGAAATCTATTTTCCATGCTTTTTTTTTCCTTGGTACATTGAGAGCTAAAAATTGTGAACATTGGCTTTGGAATCCATCCATTAAAACCATTAGTGTGTAGGTGATGTTTTGAAGTTCTTTTACGTCCAAACACCCCTACCTAATTGCACTATCTTTAAATATGGACTTGGGAGAGAAAAGGAGAGAAGGATACCTGGGAATCCATACTTTGGTGGTCCCACAGTCAACGTAAAAAACAAAACAACGTTCAAGTTTCATTTATTCTATTGTGATAATGTCACATGTGAAATCAACGGTTCTAAGGTTTTTCTTCATTTTTGGTAGCTATAAAGTAAATCGGAGGCTGAAAATTTTAAGGTTAGCCATTTTCAATATTTCAAAGAAGATTAACGATCTTGATTGTATTTATGAGCCCATAAACGTTCAAAAAAAAAAAAAGATATGTGGTTATTCGGAATTTATCAAATATCCCGAGATCTGAGATAGGTCAACAATTGAAATTTGGTATATGGGTCGCGTTTCACAGTATTAATGTTTCCGACGATTTGAATCATCGTTAATGGTCACATAGTTTAACAAAGTCTTAATAGGGGAGCATTACCGACCATGGCACTGTAGCTCCGTAAGTCTTCCTGCTTTAGACGCATACCTCTATTTCGATTCTGATCATTTTCCTTCGCATTTGATAAGGAGGCAAGTCCTCTTAATGCAGAATGAAATAGAAGTGGATATAATCTTTCCCAAATGCTCTAAATGTGTTTTAAACCAATTTTAAGCCACTAAGAAGGTTAAATAAGACTACCCAAACACTACCAAAGTCTTAATAAGGGAGCAACAAAACTCCTACTAGGTGAAAATGCATGACAAAACCTTAACTGATTTTTAGAAAAAAAACACAAGAAGCATAGACCATTGTGACCTTTTTTTTTTAAATTAAAGATGCCCCACGATCATATGACAAATGCGGATTAGACATCATATGATTAAAGATTCTATATATGATCACATCTCATCTCAACAACACTCCCCTGACCTCCTTTATTATTATTATTATTATTATTATTATTATTATTATTGTTTTTGGTTTTATTTTTATTTTTATTTTTATTTTTATTTTTATTTTTATTTTTAGTTCTGAGACCTACCATGCACTAGTCGGGGCATGCATTGACCAAAACTTGGCCTTTTTAAATCAACCCAGTGGCGAATACGTAACACAAACATTTATTAATAAGCAAGCAACCATTACACAATAGCCACTTGGAATCCACAAAATGCAGAAATGATGTTGTTCTGCATCACACGTAATAAACGAACATAGTCGATAGTAGACAAAGCTTAAACATTACATAAGACACATGAAAAATAGATAACTGGCGACATTTTTTTTCTTCTTTCCAGCGGGTCCAGCTACCACCACCCTATTCTTGAGATCCCGTATTGGCGTTACCTCTACCATATCCTTGATTTCCCGTATTAATGTTACCCCCAGCACGCACTTGATTTCTTCGAATTGTCGTTTGCTCCTTGAACTCCCAAATTGATTTTACCTCCAGTACCTGCGCTGATATCCCCTTAGACCTGGGGGTTGTTCCCTCCCCCACTAGTCTGGGTATTGTCCTGATTGGTTTTACCTGTAGTTCCGAAATTTATGGGACCACTGATACTCCCTTGGAATTGGTTCTCTCCTGAATTATTACCCCCACGGAAGTCGGGGCTGTTCACTCCAAAATTAATACCCTGGGTATTGCCCTGCAGCATCGGCCATAAAATGGTTAGGTAGTTACAATATGAATCCATAAATAGGAAATAGTACCCAATTGATATTAGATGTTTTTTTCTTTTGCCTAGAGAAAGAAGGAACTTCATGGCATGTAAATGGGCTCCGTCTATCATTGGTCAGCCAAATTGTTACGGTCCTAAATGCTTATAAGACATAATTTGACGCGTTCCATTAGTCCTGGGGCTTTTGGCGTATTGGTTAGGTACATAACATTTGGTATCTTGGAGTAGAGTGAGAGTCATCTTAAAAAATTGAAAAAATGACTACCTACCACTAGAGTAAAAGCCTCTGCGGAGAGCGCTACCTGGAGCAGGGTGTGACCCGTCTTGAGAGGGGAAAAGGGCTATCTGCCGCCAGAGTGATAGCCGCCGAGGACGTCAGCTGTGGAAGTGTGGTAGTATGTTACGGTCCTAAATGCTTATAAGACTTAATTTGACGTGTTCCATCAATCCTGGGGCTTTTGGCGTATTAGTTAGGTACATAACACAAATCTACTAATCATGTTCGCCGTGTAAGATAGTGAATGAAATCTATTTTTCATGTGTTTTTTCTTGGTACATTGGGAGAACTAAAAATTGTAGACATTGCGTTTGGAATCCAAAACCATTAGTTCGCAGGGGATGTTTTCGATTTATTTTACGTCCAAACACCCCCACCTAATTGTACTATCATTGAATATGGACGTGGGAGAGAAAAGGAAAGAAGGACATACCATCTTGGAATTGGAATCCACCATATTTTACAAGTGGTCTTGAAGTTGCAATTAAGAAGTAAGAAGCTGGCTTGTAGATCATTAGGGCCTCTCATTTAATTTATATAGAAAATGCTACGGAGAAAATGGGAATTATCAACCTTAGGAAACTTCCTCGCAATGTGCTCAATAAATGGTAGCATAACACAATGGGTTATTTGGAAAGGAGAGAGGGAACTTTTGTACCCTCACATATTTTTACGTGAAGCCCCATGGTGGGCCACCTATGAAATTGAAAATGGATCAAAATGCATATGCCCTTTGTTAGCATGGGATGTTCCCAAAATTGGTTGGTCCACCAGATTAAGCTTAGTTAAAGGGCGACATTGGAGAATATAGGCGTATGTTACCCTTTATCACACTTTTATATGTCCTTTTGAAGTGGTTTGACCCGGCCGTCCAAACACTCCACCGCAATGCAATTGCGATGAAGCCTACCATGGTCCATCGCAAAAATTGGGGACATATAGCTTTTTAGTTTTTAATTCAAAATTAGGGACCACGACTTGTCCAAATCCACAAATCTCAAAATATAGAATGTATTGATTTTAACTAAATCATTAAATTAATTTAATTTTTTTTTTTTGGACAAAGTAACAAAAAATATTAAGACCAAAATAAAAGACCGATTTATTTTGAATTGTAGCCATGTTTGTTAATTATTAGGAGTATTTCGATCAGCGATAGTCTAGAGTTTCTTAGATTTGAAATCCTAAGGTGATTCTCACTTTTCCGTCTTCACTTTTTCAAAAAGAGATTATTTCACGGTAACTAATGCAAATGATCTACCACCACCATTTTGTAAGACCCAAGAATACGAGGGATTTGTATTTGTTGATTAGGTAGGCATTCGGTTTTGGGATGACAAAAGGACAAAATTGGATGTTGATAAGTTTTCTGATTGCAAGCCGGTCTGTATGAGGGTTTCTAAATAGGTCCGCATTTTGGTCCACTTACACGCATTGGACGAGTCCGGACCCTTGCCTTTCCAGGAGGGCATGACAATGACATTCAATTCTTACTGCTGGGATCATCAGTAGATGGGCCCCATTTCGCTTATTCAAGTCTTGCGTGTTCCCATTCCCATTTGGCTCTATTATTCAAATCCAAATCACATGCGCCATCCAACCCTCCATAGATACGTGGGACACGAATCTTTGCAAATTCGGATTCCCGCCGCTACTTTTCCAAAAGCAATGAACAAAAGTCAGAAAAGAAGCATCGCCTCTAAAATCGTAGTCCCTTCATGTATGCGCGTAGGACAACGCGGACCGTGAAGAGTGAAAAAGAAAATACAACCTAAGTCCCTCCCCGTATACGGCAAAGATCTTCTCGGTGCCCATTGCGAGAAAACAAAGCTAAGTAAGAGACTATGTCCTATTACAGATGAAAAAAAATGAATAATATCTGTTTCATACTCCTTAGTAGTTGGGAGTCTTATGTATATCATGGTGTGTACACGGCTAGACATTGCTCATGCAGTGGGTTTAGTGAGTAGATTTCTTTCTAACCCTGGAAAAGAGCATTGGGAAGCAGTGAAGTGGATCTTCAGATACTTGAGAGGTACATCAGATTTTTGCTTGTGTTTCAAAGGTTCAAAACCAGTACTTGAAGGCTTTACAGATGCTGATTTTGCAGGCGATTTCGATCGTCAGTTGTCTACTTCTGGGTACTTATTTACTTTTGCAGGGGGAGCTATTTCCTGGCAGTCTAAGTTGCAGAAGTGTACAGCATTGTCTACAACCGAAGCAGAATACATAGCTGCTAATGAAGCAGGGAAGGAGATGATTTGGTTGAAGAAATTTTTTTCAAGAACTGGATTTGAAGCAAGAAAAGTATGTTGTCTACTGTGATAGTCAGAGTGCTATGGATCTTAGCAAGAATGCTACATACCATGCCCGC
This sequence comes from Cinnamomum chago, assembly GCA_038049695.1. NCBI lineage: Eukaryota > Viridiplantae > Streptophyta > Magnoliopsida > Laurales > Lauraceae > Cinnamomum > Cinnamomum chago. The sequence goes on along the minus strand of CP142462.1, from coordinate 16,915,800 downwards.
ACGAAGCATGTTGATGTGAGATATCACTGGATTCGTGAGGTCATCGAAAAGAATCTCATGAAGCTGGAGAAGATTCATACTGATAAGAATCCCTCGGACATGATGACTAAGGTCGTGTCTAAGGGAAAGCTGGAGCTGTGTTCAGAGTTGGCAGGACTGGACTCCTAGTAAAGGGGTTCAGAGGCGTCTTCCCCATGGTCTGGAGGGAGAGATTGTTGGCCTAGTGGGTCCAGACCAATTGGGTTCGGGTCATGAGTATTTTGGTAATTGTACCGGGACTTTCTTATTTACTAAGATAGGGTTTCTTGGAGGATAAGAAAGAGAGCATTATATATATGATGTAATGTGTAACCCATGAGAGATACTGTACTGCATATGATACAGAGAGTGAACTCAAAGGAGAGTCGAGTTTTCTTTCCCGTGGACGTAGGCAAGATTGCCGAACCACGTAAATCTCTTTGTGTGTGATTGCTTGTTCTTGTATGGTTGGTTGATTGCTCGATCGCTGATTCACGTTTCCGCATACACGCGCACAACACTTTTCGGTAATTTTTCACAGGCTATGCATGGTCATAAAAAACTGTTGTTTGTGGAGAACAAAAAAAAAAAAAACAAGTGTGCATTTAGCTGCTATCTAAATTTTATAAGAGAACTAGGTGTAAAGCCATGCAATAGACAAGAGTGTGGTCCACGTTTCTGTACAACCTGTGGGGGGTAGTGCCACGATATAGCCTAGGCCTGTTTCTTTGCATGAATTTTTAGAATTCATGTCTGCTGGAATTCACAGAATTTGAGATGCTGGAACTCTAAAATATTGTTGAATTATGGAATTAATGAATTCTCTGTTTTTTTTCATCTCAGAATTCTTGCCGAAGAATTTCATGCAACATCATCTCTACAACCTTAAAAAAGAAAAAGATAATCCAATTTGAATCTTACCATGTGACATAATCAGTTTTGAAAGTCTGGAATCTCTGCGATCGGGAAGCTCGGGAAGTTGGAAACCAGGCAGAGGGTTTAGGCTTGGTTTGGGTCTAATCTCGAAGGTGGCCATCAAAACCTAAAAACCCTTTTTCCCTCCTTCTTCCCATTCTATAAAAAATCTCATAAAAAAGAAAGAAAGAAAAATATTCAAGAACAAAACAATCGGGAAGTAAGTTCCGTAGGAAACCAGGCGGAGGGTCTGGGCTTGGTTTGGATCCGATCTCAAAGGTGGCCGGCCATCAAAACCCAAAATCCATTCTTCCCTTCTTTTTTTCCATTCCATCAAAACATCCCATAAAAAAAGAAAGAAAGAAAAAATATGCAACAACAAAATAGAACAGAAAAAAGAAAAATGGCATATTGATTAGAGGAGTGAAGATAAAGAAGAAGATGAACAGATCTGATTCTCTTGTGGGAGTAGAATATGGGCTTTGACCGTCAGAAAGAGACGGAGTTCCATGAAAGTCTCTAGGAATGACAGAATTTGTAAATGTTGGAGCAAGCGCTAGCATTTGTATTCCTAATAAAAATTCAAAATTTTACCAGCAGCTTCAATTCCGGTCAGATATGCTTGGAAATAAACAGGCCCTATAGTAGCCCTAGCCCAACACAATCCCTTTATGGCTTGATCAACAATGATGAGCACTGGGCCTAACGATCTGACAAGTTCTACTACTCTTTTATGGCAGACAATGAGCATCATATGTGTGGGCACTCGACCAAATCAGCGATTGGTCAACGAATTACTTTTTGTAAATTAACACCTTTAATCGCCATTATCAGCATTTCGACGGAAGGGAATGGATGTAGACCTACACCTTGTAGGTGCAGCAAGTAGAATCACACCCAAATATTAGATGGGTTCAAAGTACTGATATCCTACTTTTATCATGGATCAGGTCCGGGTCGTGGATTAACCGGTTTCAAAGCTAAGCTACCTGCTGGCGTTGGTATCACAGAGAAGTCCAGGTGTTGACTGACATTTTGACTTTCTTCCGAATCTACAGTTACAAATTACATTATATATATAATCTCTACTTTCTTACTTCCTAAAAAAACTATAATATAATGACCAAATTACCCTTGACTCTAAACCCAATCCATGCCTAACCTAGTGGACAATGGACCAGTCCGGTAAACCCAGAATACAAGACATAAACCTAACACCAGGGAGTCTAGGAATTCATCCCTAGGTTTTCAAGCTGAATGTATCACTCGTTGCTGGTGGACCAACAAAAAAAAAAAACCTCTCTACTTACATCCCGCGCACAAGTAGCTATTGATAGCCTTTCAACTAACTAGTCTTCTCATATCTTCACAAGTGATTAAATTGATCAATTCTTACTCTCAAATATCTTCTTCTCATAAGTTCTCTTGAATTTGGTAAGATCCGTAAAAACCATAAATTTTGATGCCTATGGTTTTTATTATTTTTTATCATTTTGGGTATTATTATTTTTATCATTTTGGGTAGAAATCTTCATTCAGGTTGGGATGTCTAATGCAGGGCGACTACAATGCACCCGGTACCTACATGTGCAAATAGCAACGACAAATATGGTATGGTTGTTTGCGTTGGGTGCAACCAGAGGCATCTCCATTCTTTGGATTCTCCATTCTTTGCATTCCCAAATTATCATTCTAAGGAGGATGATTGAGAAACTGCAACCACATGCATTCCCACATGCATTCCCATCATGTGAGAATGAAGAAACATTTCCCCTAAGTTTATAAAGATCCAAGAAGATCCTTTAGACGTAAGTAAAGTTACTTGCACTCGGTTCACAAAGATCCAAATGGGTCCTAAGGTTTGCAACATCAATGAAATTCTTACAACAGTGAATGACAATTAAGAGGTTCTACTGCCGTTATCCCATTGTGCTAAAAAATTCCAAAAATTAACAAAGTCAAATCACATTTCTCTGGCCTCTCCATTAAAGAGCAAGAGAGGCCATGCATAAACCCATCTCAATGTAATGAGTCAGCTCTTATTTGAAATAGATAAAGAGCTTCCAACAAGACTTGAGTCTTGTATAAGGAAGGAACAAAACCATTACTAGGCGAAAATGCACAAAAAACCTTAACTAATTTTTGGAAAGAACACTACACTACTAGAAAAACCACTTTTAGCGACCGCCAAAGTGGTCTGGCGGTCGCTAATACTCTTTAGCGACCGCCCAGCGACCGCCAAGAGAGGGCCGCGGATATTGGCGGTTGCTAATACTTTTAGTGACGGCAAGGTGGCGGTCGCTAAAAAATTAAAAAAAAAAAATTCGGAAGCATTAGCGGCCGCCATGGCGGTTGCTAATACTGCAAACTGCGGTCGCTAATACACAATTTTTTTGATTTTTTTATTATTTTAAAAAAAAATTCAAGTATTAGCGGCCGCCATGGCGATCGCTAATACACAATTTTTTTGATTTTTTTGTTTTTTTTTTAGTTTTTTTCAAGTATTAGAGGCGGCCGCTAATGGTGAAAATTTTCCTTTTAGCGGCCGCCACTAAAGGTAATAATTTTTTTTTAAACATCCTGTTTTTTCTCAATTCTTTTCCTTCTTTTTATACCTGTACCTGATATATTATCAATTAAAATTACAAATACTACAATCGATTAAAATTACAACTACTACCATCAAGAAAATTACAAATAACAAAAGAAAGTCTTATATTAATTACATTCAAAACATATAGATTACAATTACAGAAAAAAAAAATGTCCGTGAGGGGTGCCGTGGTAGATCCAATGCTCTCAAACCTGAACAGAAAAAGGAAAATAAATATTAATAGTTAACTATAAAATTTGACAATTTATACTAAATAATAAAAAATTAAGAATTAAAATTAAAATTTAAACCTACGTTTCAACTGTACGAGTAATCCGGGAGTCGGAATCTCGTTCCGTCAGTTCCTGCAAGTCATGAATGACTAGGGACCCGTGCCCGTCAAGTTTCACCGGCAACGGACCCCGTTTCCTCATTTTGGGCGTCCGGAGGCTCGTTTTCTAAGTTTTAAGTTAACGTTCTAACTTAAACCTACGTTTCAATTGTACGAGCAATCCGGGATTCGGAATCTCATTCCGTCAGTTCCTGCAAGTCATGAATGACTAAGGGCCCGTGCCCATCAAGTTTCACGGGCAACAGAGTCCGTTTCCTCATTTTGGACGCCCAGAGGCTCGTTTTCTAAGTTTTAAGTTAACGTTCTAACTTAAACCTACGTTTCAACTTTACGAGCAATCCGGGAGTCGGAATCTCGTTCCGTCAGTTCCTGCAAGTCATGAATGAGTAGGGGCCCATGCCTAGGCCTGTCAATGGGACGAGCCGGGCCTGAGCTTGGGTTGTCCAATCCCGTCCCGAAAATAGGACGGGCCTGCCAGGTGTTGTCCAATCCTGGCCCTAAATTGAACGGGCTTACATCTAATCCCGTCCCATACGGGCCCGGGCTGGGACAGGGCCGGGCCTGGGCTTAGCCCGATCCTGGAGATAAGCAAAACATTCTCTAATTATTCTTACTGTCATCAGACACCCGGTGTGAACCTAACTTTAAACCCTCCTCTTTTTTCCAGGCTTGGGACCGGCAATGCAATGCAACAATCAACATGGCGGAGTTAAATTTTTTTTTTTTTGCTAGTGACAGTAGAAAATCAGAAAATCAATAGAAATGAATGAGTATACTATAGGCTATATGGGTCAAGTAATGTAGGAATGATTAAAACCTTTTTTTTCCGGTAAAAGTAGAAAATAAGAAAATCAATAGAAATGAATGAGAATAAGTATCCTATATGAGTCAAGTTAAAGTAATGTAGCATTAGTTAAAAACTTTTTTTTTTAAGTAGAAAATCAGAAAATCAATCAAATGAATGAGAATGAGTATCCTATATGGGTCAAGTAATATAAAAAAGAAATCAACAGAAATTAATTTTCTTTTAATATGTCTAAAACATCAATTAGTGCATTTCCATCATTTTCTAAATCACCATCACTAGTTGGGTCATGACTAAACCAATCTTGGGCAGAAGAGGCAAAAGAGCGATTGAGTGTGGGATGTTTCTAGGGCTTACAACGTCTTATAAAAGAGATGGACTGATGGAGGGCTCAGTTATAAGAATGCCCCTCCTAAATAGTCGTATTTTGACTATTAGTGAGAGGCAGTTTAGGTAATATAAATTTTTTATCAAAATTAACTTGGAGCGGGCCGGGCGGGCCTGAACGGGCTAGGCATCCTCTGCCCAGTCCCAGTCCCATTTTGGTCGGGCTTTAAAATTATTGACCAAGTTCAACCCATTGGGCTCAATTTTTTTTATAAAGCCCAGTATTTTCGGGCTTGGGACGGGCCGGGCCGGGCTTTCTACCCGTTTCAACCCGTCCCATTGACAGGCCTACCCATGCTCGTCAAGTTTCACAGGCAACGAAGTCCGTTTGCTAATTTTGGGCGCCCGGAGGCTCGTTTTCTAAGTTTTAAGTTAACGTTCTAACTTAAACCTACGTTTCAACTATACGAGCAATCTAGGATTCGGAATCTCGTTCCGTCAGTCTTGCAAGTCATGAATGACTAGGGCCCCGTGCCCGTAAAGTTTCACAGGTAACGGAGCCCGTTTGCTAATTTTGGGGGCCCGAAGGCTCGTTTTTTAAGTTTTAAGTTAACGTTCTAACTTAAACCTACGTTTCAACTTTACGAGCAATCCGGGAGTCGGAATCCCGTTCTGTCAGTTCCTGCAACTCATGAATGACTAGGGGGCCGTGTTCGTCAAGTTTCACGGGCAACGGAGTCCGTTTGCCCATTTTGGGCGCCCGGAGGTTCGTTTTCTAAGTTTTAAGTTAACGTTCTAACTTAAACCTACGTTTCAACTGTACGAGCAATCCGGGAGTCGGAATCTCGTTCTGTCAGTTCCTACAAGTCATGAATGACTAGGGGCCCGTGCCCGTCAAGTGTCACGGGCAACGAAGTCCGTTTTCTCATTTTGGGCGCCCGGAGGCTCGTTTTCTAAGTTTTAAGTTAACGTTCTAACTTAAACCTACGTTTCAACTGTACGAGTAATCCGGGATTCAGAATCTCGTTTCGTCAGTCCCTGCAAGTCATGAATGACTAGGGGCCCGTGCCCATCAAGTTTCATGGGCAACGGATTCCGTTTGCTCATTTTGGGCGCCCGGAGGCTCGTTTTCTAAGTTTTAAGTTAACGTTCTAACTTAAACCTACGTTTCAACTTTATGAGCAATCCGGGAGTCGGAATCTCATTCCATCAATTCCTGCAAGTCATGAATGACTAGGGACCCGTTCCCGTCAAGTTTCACCGGCAACGGACCCCGTTTCCTCATTTTGGGCGCCCGGAGGCTCGTTTTCTAAGTTTTAAGTTAACGTTCTAACTTAAACCTACGTTTCAACTGTACGAGCAATCCGGGATTAGGAATCTCGTCTCGTCAGTTTCTGCAAGTCATGAATGACTAGGGGCCCATGCTCGTCAAGTTTCATGGGCAACGGAGCTCGTTTCCTCATTTTGGGCGCCTGGAGGCTCGTTTTCTAAGTTTTAAGTTAACGTTCTAACTTAAACCTACGTTTCAACTTTATGAGCAATCCGGGAGTCGGAATCTCATTCCGTTAGTTCCTGCAAGTCATGAATGACTAGGGGCCCGTGCCCGTCAAGTTTCACAGGCAACGGAGCCCGTTTGCTAATTTTGGGCGCTCGAAGGCTCGTTTTTTAAGTTTTAAGTTAACGTTCTAACTTAAACCTACGTTTCAACTGTACGAGTAATCCGGGAGTCGGAATCTCGTTCCGTCAGTTCTTGTAAGTCATGAATGACTAGGGACCCGTGGACATCAAGTTTCACGAGCAACGGGTTTTCACGAGCAACGGAACCCGTTTGCTCATTTTGGGCGCCCAAATGCTCGCTCTAACAAAAGAAGACACCAAAAATTATACTGTTGCTTTGAAAAATATCTTAGCTTACAATCTAACTATTGATTCTATTCAACCCCAAGAAGCTCTCATCATTTTCTCATACCACACTACAAAATTACACGACATACTCAGATTCAAGGAAGAAGTCAAAAATACAAGAAGAATAACTCAATTAAAGGAAGATGTTACAAATACAAGAAGGAGACAAGTAAAAGAGAGAGAAAAAAAGTAAAAAAATCAAGTTAAATTGCTCATTTTTATCTCATCTATAAATACCCCAAAAGAAGCACAACAAACATGATCCAATAATTTGTTGAATGAGAGCTTGTCAAAGGAGTTGAAAGAGTGAAAGATCATGCCAGTGTAATAGATTAAGGTTGCTTACAATCTTTAAGTCCTAAAGATCCTAATTTAATAGTAAGTGGCAAAACCACAATTTGAGTGATCATTGACATTATCTATAAACAATAAGAATTTATTTGATTAAGAAGGTGGAAATTTAATATTTCAGAGAAAAGATGTAGCTCATGGATGTAAAATGGTATAAAACTCTAAAAGACTATTTTGTTAAGAGAGTTTTCAATTGAGTTGGCCAAGTCAAACTAGTATAACCCAAAACATTTGGGTAAAACAAGTAGAGAAAGCAAAACATAAGTGGAATTCTAACTTTGATTCTATAGAATAGAAATCAAATCTCACTACAATGAAGCAACAAAGATCCAGACAAGTAACATATTAGAGTTTCAGTAATAAGAGTCTATGAATCAGGTATCAGAACATATCATCATACCATGCAATGAAAGATATCCCATAAAATAGAATAGTAGATGGTAAGTAAACACATCCAAGAGGAGAAATGTTGATGAGAATGGAGAGGATGAAGACTACTACTCTGAATGATAATTTGATAGGAACAAAATACAAAACAGTAGAGATCGATAAAAAAATTTTGTTAAATGCAATGTGGCCCACCCAATTCTTTAGCCCTCCATTTATTTTTATTTTTGTTTTTGTTTTGCCATACCATCCTGAGGTGGGTCCCATAAAACGTCACCTCTGTACTTGAATGATACATTCTTAGCAAATCTTGGGTATGGAACCCATGTGAGAGGGGTGCACATGGATGGCCCACCAGCTCCCCTCACACACCTCCCAATGGTGTGGGTTTTGTCCCTATCTGCGGTGCGACTTTTGCTTAGCATAGATTTAGGGATTGAGCTCATGTGAGAGAGAAATCAGAAAAAGATCAATTGATTACACTGATTGTTCATGAGTAGAAACAATGCAACTTCACGGAAAGCATGTGTGCATCACTTAAGTGTGTGCATGCCCGCTTGAAGGGCTTGTGGATAGTACTATTTAAGGAAATGATTTGGATACCATGGTAAGATCTCCCCAATGATGTCAAGTAAATTTTATTACCTCTTTGTCTCGTGCACTCCTCTCTCCTCCAAATTAATTACCATTTTAGTTTTGAAAGAGTCATAATCATGATAATGTTAATAAGGTTTAACCAATCCTAGAATCTAGCAACTTAGAAAGTGAAAGGTTCTTATGGTTCAAAATGCTCTTATGATTAGAACAGCCAGGTGTGGTGCTTCAGGTACCAAAATTGGTGTGTCATAATCACAATCCTAAACAATTCCCTTCATAATTAGAACATTCAGTCAGTAACCATTTGCCATGAGATTAAGGATGTAACCCTTCTAAGGATAGAATGATTGTTAGAATTCTTATACAGTGAGAATTATGAGTTCTTCAAATGTACATTGTTCAAAAGCAGTCCTCCAAAATGCTCAAAGTACAATCTTAAATTCTAAAGAATTTCAAAGGCGAAAAGCAGCTTTCCAGGCAGTTGGTTATCAAAACTCCAGCGCTAAAAATGGAGAATTTCAAATGCTCTAAAGACATGACCTGAAACCAGCATCAGAATCTCCAATACTCGTGATCCTCTAGTGAATTATGATCAAAACAAACCGGCTCTAAACATATATTTAGTTCACTGTAGAAACTTTATATATATTCAAATGCTTGACCTACGGGATATTACAGATCATACTCAATTTGAAACAGCTCAGTAGTGGAGCGCATGTGGGCTCATGAAAATCACTCCTGTGACTAAATGTGGACAATGGACCACTCAGATGACATAACTCTACATTTGAAAAAATAAGCATGGTGAAGTGACGGTTTTTTTCCCCCTTCTTAAACAAGGTTTCATCTACTTTCATTTTTTGGGAAAAGGTTAATAGAATAGGTCCACCACCATGGAACAACCATTGTGTAGAGTGACACAATTGCTCACCCAATTGCTCGGTCTTCAATTTTTAGATCATCTCCTTCATATGTACAAATGGTTTTCTCCCCAATGTGTGCTAAGGCCCACTCCCATGAGCTAGCCACCCAGGCTAGTACACAAGTTCAAAAAATGGTAGAAAAACTAGACAGAGTCCAGGCCATTTAAGAACTGGCTTTGATCCATGTGGTATCATCGGTCACAAGCAAACAATCCATATCAAGCGAAAAGAAAATTCAATAATATAATTTTCAGGAATTTCAAGTTCCAAATATTTCCAGTTACTTACAGAATGTTTATAGCCTTGTTTAGGTGTGTTTTTTTTTCATTTGTTACTCTTTCTTAGACATGGTTAAGAAATTGCTGCCTTAATGTCAAACAAAGAAATCAACAACAGAGATAACTGAATGAAACGATTAAAATCCAACCTTGAAGAAATGCAGTGTCCATAAATAAAACAGAGATAATACAAAAATCAAGAACAGAACAGAACATCAAACAATTCTTTGCAATCAGAATCAACAATATACACAAATCATGAAAAAGAACCAAGAGATTTTGAGAAAAAAAATCAAGAGACCCATAATTTAGGTTCCCTGAGTCATGATTATCTTTAGAAACCCAAAACAAATTTTAGCTTTATCAAAATAAAATAATCCACAGACAGGGGTATAGAGAACAAGTTGTCTCCTTTTGCTTTAACAAATGGACGGAATTTCCCTGATCAGATCCATCACCAAAGGCAAAAAAAAGAAAAAGGGAAAATAAAGCATTCAAATTCATCTATTCACCAAAAGACTACTAAAGAATCCAGAACTGAGCAAATCAGAAAAACCCTACTCACCATTGTGCCAGTGATATGAAAACCTGAAATTCATGTGCGTAGGATCTGTTCTATAGGCTCTTACTTTTGTATACCTTTTTTTTTTTTTTTTTGGTAGAATACTTTTGTATCCTTAAAAAGCTCTAAGGAGACAGCCATCTAAACATCCCTAAAATCTCCCATTGCTATTCCCATCCAATGCGACCACATTTACAAAACCAAATTAAACTTCCATCGATTTCATAGAGAAAACGAATTCACATTGTAAGATCCAGTCATAAAGTGAAGATCCTAAAAAAAATTGAGGATCACAGCTCAGAAGATCTCATATTTGGAAGTGATTTCTGAAAAGGAGAGAAAAATCAAAGCGCTTGACTAGATCAATTGCAATGACGATCACTTGGAAGAGAACCCAAATTCATGAGAAGAAGTGTAGAAATGGATTTGATTGAAATGCATATGTAATATGTCTCATGATTGACCACTTTCCACAGCAGTACAACAAGTTTACACCCATGTTCTTCATATCAAATTCACATAAAATAAATTTTAAGGACAGCAAAATCCAGTAAATATTCAACCCTTAGCGAAAATCCTCATTTCTTGAGCCATTAAATCGTCTTCCATCTTGACTCGATAGAGAAAGAGAAAATTCTCATCAAAGATGGCCAAATGCAAACATATCAACAGAGATATTCTATATCCGTAGACTTCATTTGCTAACAGCAGAAAACTCAATTACAAATGGAAGAGGAATTGCTCCAATTTTAACAAAATTCACATGAAAACTGATACTGCATGATGTACAAGAGTAATCTTCATTCAAGATATCAACACAAAAACACAAGTATGAAGTAGAACAGAAGAAGGTTCTAATCTAATAACAGGGAAATCGGTGATGGAATCAGCTAAAAAAAAAGTCAATTGCTTTTACAAGAACAGGGTTGAAACCGAAACCCTGGAAAAAGCAGATGATAGAAAAAAAAAAAGGGATGGAATCTGGAAAAAAAAATGCAAGATCTGGAAAGAACTGGAAAGTTGGAATGGAATCAATGGATCATTAACTTATACCTGGAAATGATTTTGATGCAGAGCGTAGGGAAAGAAGCTTGTTTCAGAAGTTGTTGTTCGTCTTCAAGGTTTTAATGGCGGAGAGAACCGGTGGCGGCTCCAGCGCGCGGGAGGGTGGCACAATGCAGAGCGAGAGGGAGAGGGAGAGGGAGGGAGGGAGAGAGCCGGTGGCGGCTCCGGCGCGGGGGAGGGCAGCACAGTGCAGAGAGAGAGAGAGAGAGAGAGAGAGAGAGAGAGAGAGAGAGAGGAATAGGGAGAGGGAGAGATCTCCGGCGCAGGTGGGCTCCGGCGGAATCATCGCTAGTGCGGCGGGAGAGCAAATCGAGCGCAGCGTGGGAGGGGAAAAGGGGAAAGGGAAAAGAGGAAAAAAACATGGGAAGGAAAAGTGGAAAAAAACGTGGGAAGTAAAAGTGGGGTGGGGGGTGTTAGGGGCTTTAGCGACCGCTGTAAAGCGGTCGCCCGCATTTTCAAGCGTGAATGCCTAAATTTCTAGTAGTGCTAGAAGCAGACGTTGGCGCTTTGATACCAATTGTTGGGGATAATTAGGGAAAACACACATGATTAATTACGCCACAAGAAATCATACGACACAAGAGATTTACGTGGTACAACAAACTTGCCTATGTCCGCGGGGCTTATAGCGTTTTGCACGATTTTACTATGCACGAATTAGACAACCCATTACAATGATTTCGAACTCTCTAATACTTAACATACTTTCTCTCTCCCCATAGGTCTCAATTTTGCTCTCACACATCTCCCTTTGAAAAGGTCCGATACCACGGGATAGAGAGCTCTCACCTCTCTCACAAATTCTAGAGTTACAGATTACATCAATATATAATTTTTACTTTTTTTTTTGTTCCAAGAATGCTCCAGTATAATGACCAAAATACCTTTGACCCTAAACCTGGTCATTGGCTTATCCAATAAACTAATCCGGTCAAACTGGAACACAGGACATAAGCCCAACAACAAGGACCATTGTGAACTATTTAATTTTTTTTTTAATTAAAGATGCTCCACAACCATGGGTTAGAAATAAGATGATTAGTGATTCTATAAATGATCTCATCTCATCTTAACAACACTCCATTGGCCTCCTTTTGATTAGAGATGATGTAGATAACTGTCTTCTTATTATTGTGTAAGCACAAGCCAACATTACTTCCTGCATCACTCGTAGTAACCGGACGACCTTGACTTTGTTGATAGTATACAAAGCTTAAACAGTACATATACCCACGTGAAACATGGATAGTTGCGACATAAGGAAAGCACTGATAGTATTAGCTTCAACATTCTCATTCAACTGTGAGTGGGATATATTTTTCATTTCTTAGTCTAGCTATAGCTACCAACATCTCCTTCTTTTCCCGAATCGCGCAACTTTACATCCATCTCCTTTTTTTTTTTGTCTGATTTGACTGTACCTTGAACTCCCAAATTGATGTATCCATCACCTGCACTGATATTCCCCACCGGAGCAGTAGCATGGTTTAAAATTGCGGTATTGGTCACAGTATCGGCCTGTGCCAAAAACTAATATCATATCGATATTGGTCGCGGTTATCGGTCCGTCGTGGTCATCGAGGTGTGAAATATTTTTTAATCCAAAAAATTCACAAAAATATTCAAAAAATCTAGAATATTAGAAAATGATGGAAAACAATATTTTCCCCCTTTAGTAATAATAATAAATCAAAATACCGGTCACCATAAGTCATGAGTCATGTCTGTGTCACTGACTCGCTATCTTCTCGGGCATTTTATATAATGCAACCATTATTTTGGCTTATGATCAATTTATTAGTGTAAAATATAAGAAAATAAAGATAACATATCAATTATCATTTAATACTAACTTAATCATCAAATAAGTTGTGAAATCCAAGACCATGATGATAACATATTAAAATCTGAAACATGATAGTAAGATAAATAAATCAAAAGGCACTTGGACATCAAAAGGTTTATGATTTACCTGAAATTAGGGAGGACTAGAGAAAGAGAGATTAATGAGTATGACAGCCTAATTCCAATTGGAGTGTCACCTAGCCTCGATATATCATCATCATCATCATTTATTTGATATGGACTGTTAAAAAATAAATAATAGTTAAAATAATGGAGTTATGTAGAATTTCTTGCCAAAATAAAATGATTTCTTCAAGAAATAGTGTTGGAAATATGCAAGAGAATGAGCTATGGAGGAGGGGTTGCTCTAAGGAGATGAGGGGAGAGAAAGAAGGTGGGGAAGAATGAGGGAAAAAGTTAAGAATTTAGGATTTTTTACCATTATTCCATCTCGGCCGATATTTTGACCGTTATTTTAAAAATATCGGCCGATATATCGGTTAAACCGATATTTTCAAAATATCAGCCGAGATGGACCGATATTTTGGGGATACTTTTGGTCCACGATACTGAGACCGGTATCGCACCAAAATATCGGACCGGTATTTAACCGATACCAGTTCATATTTGCTGATATGAACCGGTATCGGCCGATATTTTGTACTCGTAGGAGGCGGCAGGTTCTTCCCTTGCAACATCAGCCATAAAATGGTTAGTTTTAATATGAGTCAATAAATAGGTGATCAGTCCCAATTAAAAGTAGATGTTTTTTTTTCTTTGCCCAGAGAAAAAAAGGAACTCCATGGCATGTAAATGGGGTTCATCTATCATTAATCAGCCAAATCTACTAATCAGGTTTGCCATGCAGTCAAAACTCGATCCATCCATCATTATTATTGCTTTTGGACTAAAGGATAGTGAATGAAATCTACTTTCCATGCGCTTTTTTCCTTGGTACATTGTGAGAGCTGAAAATTGTGGACATTGGTTTTGGAATCCAAAACCATTAAAACCATTAGTGCGTAGGGAATGTTTTGAATGTCTTTTACGTCCAAACACCCCCACCTAATTGCACTATCTTTGAATATAGACTTGGGTGAGAAACGGAGAGAAGGATACCTGGGAATCCATACTTTGGTGATCCCATAGTCAAGGAAAACACAAAACAACGTTTAAGTTTCATTTATTCTACGGTGATAATGACACATGCGAAATCAACGGTTCTAAGGTTTTTCTTCATTTTTGGTAGCTATATATAAATCGGAGGTTGAAAATTTTATGGCTAGCCGTTTTCAGTATTTCAAAGAAGATTAATGATCTTGATTGTATTTATGGGGCCCATAAAAGTTTAAAAAAATAGATGTGTGGTTATTCGGATCTTATCAAATATCCCGAGATCCGAGACAAGTCAATGGTTGAAATTTGGTATATGGGCCGTGTTTCACCGTATCAATTTTTCTCACAATTTGGATTGTCGTTAATGGTCACATAGTTTAACAAAGTCTTAAAAGGGGAGCATTACCATCCATGGCACTGTAGCTCCGTAAGTCTTCCCGCTTCAAACGCATATGTCTATTTCGATTCCGATAGTTTTCCTTCGCATTTGAAGAAGAGACAATTCCTCTTAATGCAGATTGAAATAGAAGTGGACATAATCTTTCCCAAATGCTCTAAATGCGTTTTGAACCAGTTATAAGCCACTAAGAAGATTAAATAAGACTACCCAAACACTACCAAAGTCTTAATAAGGGAGCAACAAAACCCCTACTAGGTGGAAATGCATGACAAAACCTTAACTAATTTCTAGAAAGAACACGAGAAGCGGAGACCATTGTGACCTCCTTCCTTTTTCTTTTTCTTTTTCTTTTTCTTTTTTTAATTAAAAGTGCCCCACGATCATATGACAAAGGCGGATTAGACATAAGATGATTAAAGATTCTATATACGATCACATCTCATCTTAACAACACTCCCTTGACCTCCCTTATTATAATAATAATAATAATTATTATTATTATTATTATTATTATTATTATTATTATTATTATTGTTATTATCATTATTATTATTTAGTTCTGAGAGCTACCATCCACTAGTCGGGGCATTGACCTAAATTTGGCCTTTTAAATCAACCCAATGGCGTATATAGAACACAAACTTTTATTAATAAGCAAGCAACCATTACACAATAGCCACCTGGAATCCACAAAATGCAGAAATGACGTTGTTTTGCATCACACGTAGTAAACGGACATAGTTGATAGTAGACAAAGCTTAAACATTACATAAGACACACATGAAACATAGATAATTGGGACATTTATTTTCAGCGGGCCCCGGATATATTTTTCATTTCTGAGTCCTGCTACCAACACCATATCCTTGATTTCCCGTATTGATGTTACCAATGTTACTCGTATGGCCATTACCTGTTACGTTGATGTCCCAGATTGACATTACCTCCATGAGCTGCTTGAAGTCCTAAATTGGTGTTACCTCCACGACTTGTACTGATATTCCCCTGGACCTGGGGGTTGTTCCCTCCCCCACCAGTCTGGGTATTGTCCAGAATGGTGTTACCTGCAGTTCCGAAATTCAGACCACTGATACTCCCTTGGAACTGGTTCCCTCCCAAATTATTACCCCCATGGAACTGGGGGTTGTTCGCTCCGAAATTATAACCCTAGGTATTGCCCTGTAGCATCGGCCATAAAATGATTAGGTGAAAAAATGAACTTTATGGCATGTAAATGGGCTCTGTCTATAATCAATAAGCCAAATTGTTACGGTCCTAAATGCTTATAAGACATAATTTGACGCGTTCCATTAGTCCAGGGGCTTTGGGCGTATTATTTAGGTACATAACATTTGGTATCTTGGAGTAGAGTGAGAGTTGTCTTAAAAAATAGAGAAAATGACTACCTACCACCAGAGTGAAAGCCACCGCAGAGAGGGCTACCTGGAGCAGGGTGTGAGTCGTCTTAAGAGGGGAAAACGGCTACCTACCGCCAGAGTGATAGCCGCCGAGGACGTCGGTTGCGGAAGCTTAGTAGTATGTTACGGTCCTAAATGCTTATAAGACTTAATTTGGCATGTTCCATCAGTCCTGAGGCTTTTGGCGTACTAGTTAGGTACATAACACAAATCTACTAATCATGGTCACCGTGCAGGATAGTGAATGAAATCTATTTTTCATGTGTTTTTCCTTGGTACATTGGGAGAACTGAAAATTGTAGACTTTGCGTTTGGAATCCAAAACCATTAGTTTGCAGGGGATGTTTTCTATTTATTTTACATCCAAACACCCCCACCTAATTGCACTATCATTGAATATGGACATGGGAGAGAAAAGGAAAGAAGGACATACCTTCTTGGAATTGGAATCCGCCTTATTTTACGAATGGTCTTGAAGTTGCAATTGAGAAGTAAGAAGCTGGCTTGTAGATCATTAGGGCCTCTCATCCAATTTATATAGAAAAATGCTAGGGAGAAAATGGGAATTATAAACCTTGGGAAACTTCCTCGCAATGTGCTCAATAAATGGTAGCACAATGGGTTATTTGGAAAGGAGAGCGGGAACTTTTCTACCCTCATAGATTTTTACGTGAAACCCCGTGGTGGGCCACCTATGAAATTCAAAATGGATCAAAATGCATACGCCCTTTGTTAGCATGGGATGTTCCCAAAATTGGTCCACAAGATTAAGCTGAGTTAATGGGCAACATTGAAGCATATAGTCGTATATTACCCTTATCAAACTTTTATTTGTCTTTTAAAAGTGGTTTGACTCGGCTGTCCAAACGCTCCTAGCCACCGCGATGAAGCCTACCATGGTCTATTGTAAAAATTGGGGACAAATAGCTTTTTAGTTTTTAATTCAAAATTAGGGACCATGACATGTCCAAATCCATGAATCTCAAAATATAGAATGTATTGATTTTAACTAAATCTTTAAATTAATTAAAATATATGTTTCTGGACAAAATAACAAAATATATTAAGACCAAAGTAAAAGACTGATTTATTTTGAATTGTAGCCATGTTTCTTAATTATTAGGAGTATTCCGATCAGCGATAGTCTAGAGTTTTCCTAGATTTGAAATCCTAGGGTGATTCTCAGTTTTCTATCTTCACTTTTTTCAAAAAGAGATTATTTCACGGTAACTAATGCAAATGTTTCTTAATTGTTAGGAGTATTCCTATAAACCACAGTCTAGACTTTTCTAGATTTAAAAGCCTAGGGTGACTCTCAGTTTCCCATCTTCACTTATTCGAAAAGAGAATTTCACGGTAACTTATGCAAATATTTTACCACCACCACTTTGTGAGACCCCAGAATACGAGGAATTTGTGTTTGTTGATTAGGCAAGCGTTGAATTTTGGGGATGACAAAAGGACAAAATTGGATGTGGATAAGTTTTCTGATTGGCAGCCAGTATGAGGGTTTCTTATTAGGTCCGCATCTCTGTGGGATTTTGGTCCACTTACCCGCTTTGCACGAATTCATATCCTCGCCTTTCCAGCTACCGCTGACCAATTTCAGTGGTGACGTTACCTTACGTGAGCAGAGACATGGCATACTTACGTGAGCAGAGATTGGATGTGTGGTTGCAAATTTAGTAGATGACAATATTGAGTTGTAATAATGTAGATGGCAGTTTCGGAGCAATAATGAAGATGGCACTTTCGGTGCAATATTGAGTGGTAATAATGAAGATGGTACTTTCGGTGCATGTCCTACAACATGTGTAAACATGGATACATTTAGGCTGGTGGTAAATACACCCACCCTATTTAGTCCATACACCCACCCTATATGTGAGTTGATGTTTGGTTTTATGATGTGATTTTTTATTTTTTGTGGTTTGTATTTGACAAGGCTTTGACAACTGACCTCCATGTATTGGCGTCTTGGTTTTTTTGTGGTTTCTCGGTATGTGCAAGAATATAATCATTTATGTCTTATCGTCGTTTTCTCTTTTTAACTGTGGCTGGAATATTACAATGGACCCAACACTGTAGAGATGTCAAACCGGCACAGCCCGCCCCAGCTAGCGGGCCGGGCGGGCCTGCTGGGCTGGTCTGTTTTTTTTTTTTTTTTTTTTTTCTTTCTTTCATTCTTTCATTCTTTTTTTTTCTTTCTTTCATTCATTCTTTCTTTCTTTCTTTGTGTTTTTTCTTTCTTTGTTTTTTCTTTCTTTCTTTCTTTCTTTTTTATTTCTTTCTTTCTTTGTTTCTTTCTTTTTTTTTTCTTTCTTTCTTTCTTTCTTTTTTTTTTTCTTTTTTTCATTCTTTCTTTCTTTGTTTTTTTTTCTTTCTTTCTTTTTTTTTTTTCTTTCTTTCATTCTTTTTTTCTTTTTTTTTTTCTTTCTTTCATTCTTTTTTCTTTCTTTCTTTCATTCATTCTTTCTTTCTTTCTTTGTTTTTTTTTCTTTCTTTCTTTCATTCTTTTTTTTTTCTTTCTTTCTTTCTTTCTTTGTTTTTTTTCTTTGTTTTTTTTCTTTCTTTCTTTCATTCTTTCTTTCATTCTTTCTTTCATTCTTTCATTCTTTGTTTTTTTTTCTTTTTTTCTTTCATTCTTTCTTTCTTTCTTTGTTTTTTTCTTTCTTTCTTTCTTTTTTTTTTCTTTCTTCCTTTCTTTCTTTCTTTCTTTTTTTTTTCTTTCTTCTGTTGGGCGGGCTGGCGGGCTGCGTGCCCAACGGGCCGGTTCCAGCGTGCCCAGCGGGCTGGAACCCCCAGCCCATGGGCCTGGCGTGCCTGGCGGGCCAACGGGCCCAGCAACCTCGGCCCAGCACGGCCCGTGTCTCGGGCCGTGCCTTGTGGGCCGGGCCGTGCCGGGCCACGGTCCGTTGACTAGCGTGCTCGGCCCAGCCCGGCCCATTTGACATCTCTAGACCCAAGTTTGAAATTACTGCAAGATAGCACAAAATGCAAAGCGATCAATAAATAAATTGGACATGCATGTTTCTTGCCAGGCTGCTTTTCTTTTAGGCTAGTGGTAAATACACCCATAAACGCATTATGATTTTTGACGTCATCTTAATTTGAAAGTAAGGCATAATTTGGTTAGAGAGTAGGTTCACACTAATAACACAAAAATTTTCTTAATCTCAAAAGTCTTGGATATTTAAAACAAATTTATTCAAACATATTAAAACATATTACATTCCTAATAATCCTACACAATGGTTTAAGAAGGAAACCTAAAATGCATATATTGCATGAACGCATTAATTCGCTCCGTATACGGGGTAGCCCATGCAGCTGCACAATCATGCCTGAAGTGAACCCATTGAGGCATAATGGGAGGCATCGGGTAACCATCTGTCAATGCAACCTGGACATAGTGATTATTATTTACATACACGATAGCAATAGCAACATGTTGATTCGACGGTGGTGGAGTAGATTGAAGTGGCAAATACGTAAAGCTCTGTGCAGCACTTAAAACGTGTAATATCACATTGAACCTCGAAGCAATTAAGAGACCCATATCTGGCATGGTCATCCAATGCTCAATCGGTGCTCCTCTATCTAATGCAAAAAAGTTCAGTGAGTTGTAAACACGAGTCCACTGGTCATCACTACCAAATATTGTGACATACTGTGTCCTGAATGTGTGCAATTCTTCTATTAAGTTATACCGGATAGTTGGACATGCATCTTCGTGAAGACCAAGACCGACAGCTATCGCCCGAAATCCGTAATTTCCATCAGGTTTTACGTCTTGTACATGCATAATGTAAGGATGTAATATATGTGGAAACTGATGAACATATGCATGTACAGAGTTGTTGTAAATAGAGGAGCAACTGTGTCTCGCTGGTTCCTGAAACTGGAAAATATTTGCTGCAACTTTTTTTTTCGAGGAGGGCCGTCCACGAGTGTTCGTGTTAACAGCAGGTTCACGAATTGAAGTTGTTGATGGTGTGATTATCTCCTTCAACTTCCTCAAAAGACTGAATTTACCATGCCTTGTTTGCTGCTGAAACTGTTTCGTGAACACTTGTAGCTCGACGTCACAATCGATGTCATCGTCTTGAAGAGACACACACGGTGATCAGTCAAGTTTTCTCCAAAATTTATCTATGGAATCAATTGGTATGGGACGACCATTGTTCAAATATATTGCTTGCTCGTGCATACATGGCAGTTCGTAGCTCGTACGAAGTCGACATCCGCATTTGTAGGAAACTTCTCCGACATCCTTAGACCGCTCAAATTCATTCAAAATCAGATGCAATGCGTGACTTGAAACGAAACCACATAATTCCTGGAAGTGCGGTATATTGAATCGATGTTGGACGATAGTTTTGCTTTGTTCAATACTTGCTTTGATAGCTATGTCCTGTGATTGGATGACTTGGTGAATAAACAACAGCAATGTCTCCAAATCTGACTGTGATGACTCCAAGTATCGTTTCAACTTCGCATGCTGGCTCTCGACTCTATTAGTTGTCTGGTTTTCAAAATGCAGATATCTGTCAGTCCAGGCGGATACAAACATCTCCTTATACGGTGTCAACCATACATCCTTAAGATAATTCATAATACCTGGAAAGTTTTGCAACACTACCTCAAGGTCCGCCAATTTGCACACATAGGCATTCTCAGTTTCAGATTCCAGCAACATATTCCACATTTTGTAGAATGCATTCCAGGATTTCTTGTCTGTTATTGATGGTCTGCACTTGCTCAAAATACTCCTATAAATGTGCCACCTACAAAGTAATTTTTTAGCATCGGGAAATACCTTGGCAGACGCATTCATCAAAGCCAACTCTCTGTCCGTGACAATAACTCGCGGACCGGTGCATCCATCCATTGTTGACTGCAGACACCTTAAAGCCCAAGTATAATTGAACACTTTTTCTGAGTGCATGAACACGAATGCTACGCAAAATGTCATATTAGTTGCCGTCACGCCGACAATCTCAAGGAGAGGCATCCTGTACCTGTTTATTATTATTTTTATCAGTATCAAGAATATTCATTAAAAGGAGACAAGTAAAATGAACACGAAAGCTGGGAAAGAGAAATGAGTAAAAAAAAAACAAAGAAAAGCAGTACCTATTTGTTTTATATGTTGCGTCCATCAATAACACGTGCGGGAATGCACGCCATCGCTCTAAAGATCCTGGATGTGCGAAGAATAAATCTTCAAGGTCATTGGTTACAGCATTTGTTCGACTCTCGAAAATGTATCCTTCACGTTGTAGGAATGACATGACAACTTGCATCAGGGTTTTACCGGCTTTCTCTGCAATCCGAAATTTCTTGCGTACATTGTATATGGTCTCAATGGTAGACATGTTATCTGGATTCTGCTTCTTCAACGATGTCAAGATATCTCTTGGCTTTACATTTTTCGTAGACAGATGTACCGTCAACTGGATTTCTGATTCAGAGAGCCGACCGGGGTATGGATGTCCCTCCATATATGATGCAGGGGCATGGTTATGTGTTCCACATACTACCCTTGCCATCCAGTCATCACCTGTTTGCAATTTCACCCCTTTCACTCTGAAAGGACAATCATTTTTTTTTGTGCCTGTAACCTTCGTGGAAGTTTTCTTGCTTCTGTATGTGCCACCACGATCACATTGGAACAACAATCTAGGAGTTTTCCCGATTATACTAGTCTCTGACCTTTTAATGACGATGATATATCCTAAATTGCGTCCAGTATTTTGAATCCAATCAATTAGAGATTGACGCGAATTAAATACCTGAAAATGTATTTATTCTGTTAGAAATTAACAACTTTTTAATAAAAATTGACAAAATAAAACATAATTGGAATTGAATTAATATCATACCATGTCCGTGGAAAATTCGTTTGTAACATTTTCATCCACATTTTTCTCTTCTTGTTTTATTTCGTTTCTGAGAATATCATCCTAACAACAATATACATTCACTTGAGCATCTGCAATTAATAAAAAATATATTTCCTGAAATAATTAAAGAATTAAATATTTACCTGCTCACTTGAACCGCTTGACAATCGCAGATCATTTGCCCAAATTCTCAGTTGATCCAAATTCATATCTTCTATCAGTATGCATATTGCCAAGAAGAACCATATCTATGTATATATAGACTAAAACACAGATATGATAGAACTAAAAAAACATACTTTAATAGAGAATATATTCCCTACAGAGAATATATTCACTGCAGGGAATATATTCACTGCAGGGAATATATTCTCTATTTTTAGAGAATATATTCCCTGTAGCTACTAGTGAAATGAGGTTCACTTAAGTACACCATTTGACACCCATTTATTTTCTTGATGAGCATAACAGAGGACAAGCAAAACTAAGATGCCAGTGCCGTTCGGTCTTGTCTTCCATGGGCCCCACGTCCAAGGGCCAATCGAAAGACCCGTGTCAACGACAAAAAAAAAAACGAAAAATCTTTCAATCCCCTACGTGTAATGAGTGTAGTGCGGTTGTAGTTAGGTGTACTTGACAATTAAAAGAGACAGTCCTAGTACACAGCTGTAAAAAGCAAGGATGGGACTCTTATGGCGGTACAGCCAGCAAGCCTTTTTTTTAGATGGGATTTGTACTTTTATACCTACTCTATTAACGTAATAGAGTGGGTGCATTTACTAACACTCCTTTTTTTTTAGATGGGATTTGTACTTTTATACCTACTCTATTAACACTAGAGGTAATAGAGTGGGTGCATTTACTAACACCCCTACATCTATTTTCAGAATCGGACCAAACAGGGACTCTACAAGATGGACAGATTGGATGTGTAGTTGTAAATTTAATGGACGGATAAGACGTGTGGGCCGGCAAATATTGAGTGGTAATAATGTAGATGGCACTGTGGGGTGCATGACCTACAACATGTGTAACATGCCTACATTTATTTCCAAAATCTGTTTGGTCCAACAGGTTTCACATTTATTTTCAGAATTTGGTTGGTACAAAGAGTGGGGTGATATGTTGTTTTGTACTTAATAGAGAGAAATGATTTTTAAAAATAACGCTGTTTTTAAACACAATAAGTACATATGTCACTCTCTAATTCATTCAAACCGGAAATTTGAATTCTTATTTCCAACTACATTTAAGACTTAAGAAAATTGATGCAATGGCCGACTTTGCCTCGTCAGTTTTCTCTCCATTCACTAGTAGTAGTTAACAAAATTGAATTGTGGATGGCGATGCAGGCCCTTCCGCATGGCCATGGCCACGCATACCCAATTCAAATTTATAGGGGTACACAAAAAAAATCCGTTGATTCGTAAAATCCATTCGATCCCCGCATTTTCTATAAACTCTAGGAGGGTATATACAAAAAAACTCTTACTTCTTTTAATTCAATGCCCGATATCACCTTCAGGAAGGTGATTATTGGAACGGTCACCTTTGGTGTAGTAGTGTACTAGTACAATAATCCGTACTTAGCACAAGAATGTTTACCAATAACTAAAAGTATATTTATTGATTTATTAAGAAAAACTCAAATTACACAAAATCAATCCTTAGATATTCATGACAAAGATTTGGTGGTTATTTATGATAGGGATAGAAATGAAGTTCTTACATAAAAGTGAAAAGTGCGAAGAAGAGGTGTTATATGAAGTGCAGGAAACATGTTACATGTTGGAAGTGGAGAGTGGTTACATATTAGAAGTGGGGAGTTATAAATCCTGGTCAAAATCATAAGTCATGGTCAAAATTACTTCAAAAACCCTTCAGCTTAATATAATATGTACTGCGACACCTTAATGAGAAAGTAAGTATGTCCAAGTCCAACTCTTAAGACAAAGTTGGCCCAGCGATTAACAATTTTAATTTTTCGGTTTTTCAAATAATGAAAAGATTTTTTAAACATAGGAATCGGGGGGCCCATTACTGGAGAGTGGACTCGAAGCCATTCCATATCAAATGTACATGTGGGTCACCACCACTTGGAATTATGTGAAAAAAAGCCTTGTTTTATTTTTATAGAGTAAACTTGGGCTGAACCCAGGCTTACTCATTTTCAGACGTGTCGGGCTTGGGCCAGCCACTTGAGACCCGATTTGGGCTTGGGCAGGGCTTCGGCATATATTTTAGAACTCGGGCCGGGCCTGCATAGACCTCAGCCCGGATCATGAACACCCCTGCTAAAACCAATGAACTTTAGGTGAGTCCTTGTTCCTTTCTAAAAGGCAGCAAATATATAACATTCATGTGCTTTAATATAGAGGGCTAACTTTAATAATGATGATCAAATGTGAAAAATTGGGCATCAAATAACTTTTTTTTTTTTTTTTTTATCAAAATAGAATCAAAGAAAATGGAAAATGAATCTTTTACAGTAGTTGGGCCCTGACGGGCCTTGCTGGACCACGAGCCGTGCCCGAGGCCTGACCGTGCTGCATGCCCAGCATGTTGCGTAGAAATTAGTTCATCAATGTTGGCCCATATCTCAAAGATAATTCAGGGAGGGCATATTTAATAAAAATCTAAGTGGCTGAAATTAAAATAAATTATTTTCACCTTTTACGGTGCAAAAAAATTGTACTTGATGAAAAGTCTATAAGCATAAAATAGGGAAAATAATTAATACTATAAAATACATGAGTTTTTTTTTTTAATACTAGAAAACACAATAAAGTGATATTTTATAGAATATAATATTTCATTTTTTAAATAAAAAAAAATCTTGCATGTTTGGTAACTCAAGAAAAATTTGAAGAAAAGATTCTTTCTTCAAAAAGCTCAACTCTTGTATTAACCATTCACTTCACTTGGGAACTTAGAGATGACCTAGTGCTAAAGGCTCTTACTCTCATCCCACCCACCAGGGATTGATCCGAGTGGGTGGCTTTACCCACCACTGAGCCAAGCCAAGTCAAGTAAAAAAAAAAAAAAAAAACCATTCACTTCACTTGAATGGTAAAGTAATTATACGAAACAAGTAATTTAACGAGTAGTTGTTGTGATTTGATATTATTGCTTTTAAACATTAATCATATACAAGCTCATCCATAATCGTGTGGACCAAAGTCTCCACCCATGACTCGACCAAGATGTAAAAAAAAAGGAAAAAAAAAAAAAGGATGGGCTTGTAAGTTTGCCGTCTTATGTTTGAGTGGGATAGCCGCAAATGCAAGTTTTTCTCCGTGAAAATGCGACTTTACCACTGCAAATGCAACTTTTTGTCCGTTTAGACGGGAGGAAAATTTGCAAATGCAATTTTATGGGCTACACAAGCAACGGTAAAGTTGCATGAGTGCATAAATGCCCATATTTTTTTGGACAAAAATTGTAAGTGTTAGGGATTTGTGATGCTGATGTCAAATCATGTCCTTTAGCATTTGGAATTCTGGGTGTATTGCTAGAATCCAAATACCAAATTAGTCTCTATTCCTTCTCCAGAGACTCCGCCCTGGAGGTGGGTACAACACGGCCTGCTTTTAGGACGGCCTAGCCATCCTTGGTCCGTGTCGTTCCATGCCCAACTCGGCTAGGGTCGGCCCATCACGACCAGCAGAACGGCTTAGGTCGCGTCATGTCGCTCACGGGCTGGTCCATATGCCCATCCTAGTTTTTTATATATTTATTTAAGTATTTTTATATAAATTAAAAGAGACTATATTGTACTTTTTGGATTTTCAACTTGAAATAAAGTTGAGATTACTATAATAAATATACAAACACTGATGTTAATTAAAAAATGGAAAGTAGAAATTTAATTATTTGAAGTTTTATATTCATTTATGTAAAAAAATAGTATTTATTTATATAAATGTCGGGCTGGGCATGGCCTCAGCCGGAGCACCGGCCCGGCCGGCCCGGCCAGGCCAGCACTCTTGGTCGTGCCGTGCCATGCCACTGCTAAGGACCCCGTCGCCCATCATTGCCTGTGACAACACAATAAATGGGCTGTGTTGGGCCATTGCCCGAAAAAATCCATCCTTGTCTGGCCCAATTTACACCTCTATAATACGCCCCATAACGGGATCAGATGGGATCCATCAGGACCTGTTTTCTGCAATAGGATCCAAATCCAGACAAGGTACCTCGCCCATCTCCGGTTTGCATTGATGCCCCAACCCGGATCGGGCTGGTAATTGCCTGCGGTCCTTTCTCTTTCTCCTCCGTTTTGATTTGCAACAACGGCAGCAGCAACCAATTTCGTCTCCTATCTGATCTCTACAACACCTTGTAGTTTAGTATTTTACATCATTTCATACTAGAGGAGGGCATTCAACATAAGTAGTTTAGATTATCAATAGGTCGGCTCCTCTTGGAATATCACTTTTTCCACTCACTAAAAATATATCGCTGAGATACACCGAATATCTGAACTCCAAGAAAAGGAGGATTTCCAAATTAATTATAATTTTATAAAAAGTGGAGATTTTCTCCTATAACAATTGTGCATGTATTTTCTTCGATTGCAGTTAATTAAAAGATTTTCATTTTTCTCGAAACAATGGAGAATGAAAATCCAGCACAATACTAACGCAAACTTAGATAATGAAAAGTTAACATCTCCAAATTTAGATAGTGGTCTCACCAATAATGTAGCTTCTCATTTTCATGCTTGTCCTTTCTGTTGATTCGGTTGGCAAGTTCTTTGGCTCAGAAACTGACACGTGTTGAAATGCTTTTGGAAAGATAAACTTTCGTCCTTAATGACGAAACCAACGATTTTGTATTATGGAATGGAATTGACGGAGTTTGTAGAGACTACTTTATTCCTATCCATTAATTAAAGATATGGGCCTCATTAGAAGTGATATCCACAGTTGGATGAGGGCCTGTGTATGCAGTAGAATTTGTAAACTCTCCAAAAGCTGTTTGTAGTTGGAATTTCTAAATCATCCTCTCTACTAGAGCATCTAAAATTGCCAATGAGATCCCGAATTTCTAAGGTTTTTCGTGACCTTTTGGATGGCTGGAAATCATAATTGAGAAAAAGTACACTATACATCCAAAAATTTCAAAGAACAGCTCGCCTATTATTTTTTTTTAAATTTTCAACCTCACAAATTTTAGTCATGAATTGTGCTATGGATGGACAATATATGAGCAGTACATGAGCTCCGCAACTCGGAGGAAAATATTTTCAATCAAGAGAATTTAGGTGTTTGTGGATTAATTTGGGTCTAATCAAGCTGTGACAATTCAATTCTGATCGGACTTTAGAAACACGGGCGTATATACGTGACAATATAAATTGACTGAATAGGGCCCACTATTTTAAATACATGCCACAAGAAGAATTACAACCGCCCTAATATCAGGGTTGGATGTATCAAGGTGGGCCATATCATCGATTATTAATGAAGTTGCACTGTAACCCTCATTGTCATTTCAAGAAAATAGTTAACAAAACATGTCGACTAATTTTTACTATTTAAAACAAGATATATGGGAATGAGCAAATATCTCTCTCTATGTACACACACCATCTCAATCGTAAACTGCCTCAAATCATCATTTTCAACCCAGCAATAGATCCAATTAGAATTAGATTTTCCAGTCTCGTCAGGCTAGTAACATAGAATAATGACAACAATGCACTGTTTCAGTTTAAGATAACATAAGCTGGAGCTTAAGAGAGCCCACATCACATATATATATAGATGTTCATATGAGAGCATCTCTCACTTTACTGTGAGAGATAAAGGTGGGAGTCCTCACATTTAAATTGTTGACATTGGATATGGATGTGAGGGCCCCCACCTTATCTTTCACAGTAAGGTGGGAGATGCTCTCATAGGAGCACCTCCCATATATAAATATATATATACTTTTTCAAGCTCTGACAGCCTTTGTCAACCACTGTTTTTTACCCTTACAGTGTACGTGCGCAGAAAAGTTGTGATGGGTAGACAACTAGGGCATGTTAACGAGTATAAGCTTTTTTTTAATTTTAAATAAAGGTTTTGGTGGTTTTAGGTTTATTCTCAATCCCACATTATCAAGATTTCTCGTTTTTTATGGTAACAATTCTTCACCTTGTATAAGCCTATCTAAGAATCAAGTATTTCATAGAACCAAAGAGATGTTTAGTTTGGAAATGTCATTATATGCGTAGCCATGAGACACTTAAACACATACTTAATTATCTCATTCTCACTTTTAGACCAGCAAAGACTCTGTGCAAGGCATGGGCTAAAATAATAAATGCAATATGAAAGAAAGGTAAAATAATCATAACTAAATGGGCAGTCAAGTATATGTTAAATGCAAATATAATAGATAAATAACAGTCAAAAGCTGCTCAAGAATTTCTCTTTTTTCTTTCTGGAGGATTTTAATGGGGAGATCCACATAGACTTAATTTGTGAAGACCAAAAAGGCCAGACACAAGTTAGACTCCGCTAGATTAAACTTTGAGAAACCCTTTTGCCAACTGAGATATGCTTATCCTAGAGATGAAAAGTGGTCCGGTTAGAATTAGATCAATGAGTAAAGTTAACCCACACTCAAACTAAATTGAGGTAAGCATGCCTGTACTAGATCAATTTTTTCGTGTTGAGTCCATCATGTACTTGGTTTGAGAGAGCCCATTCCACCCCTACCGATTCCATAACGAAACTCACTTTTTATCTGTAAGGATCCGATCCCAAAAACCTAGAAGATATTGATTTTTGATCGTAGGATTTAATCACGAGTGGACACCACCTTATTTGTTCACTTCTCACTCGCTAACTGCTTCATATTTCGTGAACTTACTTTACCAGTGAAGTAAAGTGAATGGTTAATTCAAGAGATAATAAAAAGAGAGGGGTCAAATAAATAAATACTAAATTCCGAAAACCACCTCTCCCTTTTAACAAAAAAATATTAAAAATATACTTTCTCATGCCACTGAATGACAAGAAAAACTTAGGTCATTCATGGACCAGACCAGGCTAGGCTAGGGAATGTCCAAAACGACCCGACTTCTAAACTAAAAGCCTAAGCCGGGCCCAAGCTTGAGTCAAGCCTAAAGTTGTTGGCTTGATCAGCATAGCCTAGATGGAAATGATGAAGCCCGAGCCCACCCATGTTACACTTATAGAACCAAAAAAAAAAAAAAAAAAAAGAGTTTCTTACAATGTCCTAGGCCAACTCAACTTGTCTGGTCATATCACCTTTTATTAGAGGTCATGGTTTTGAGTATTCTCATTACTACTTCCTTCCCTCCCTTACAATTATATATGTACATTTGGGCTGGGTAGGGATTTCGGATCTCAACCACTTAGTCCAAATAAAAAAAAATAACAAATCTAGGCACGACCCACCTATTATAACATAAACCCCATGCCTGACCCAACACGGAC
This sequence comes from Cinnamomum chago, assembly GCA_038049695.1. Taxonomy (NCBI): domain Eukaryota; kingdom Viridiplantae; phylum Streptophyta; class Magnoliopsida; order Laurales; family Lauraceae; genus Cinnamomum; species Cinnamomum chago. The sequence continues at coordinate 16,886,583 of CP142462.1, read as the reverse complement.
CGCCCTGGTTCATGAGCACTCTTACAAAAAAAACTACTTTATAAAGAAGCTACTCTCTCTCGCCTTTTGATTTGAACTTTTAGTTTTGTTCTCTCTTGTATTAACCATTCACTTCACTTGAGAACTTAGAGATGACCTAGTACTAAAGGCTCCCACTCCCATCTCACCCACCAAGGATCGCTCTCTGTGGGTGGCTTTAGTCCTCTCCAACTTGGCCATTGAGCCGAAGCAAAAAAAAAAAAAAAAACCCATCCATCATTGTGTGGACTAAAGCCCCAACCCGTGACCCAACCAAGATGTCAAAAAAAAGAAAAAAAAAGGATGGGCTTGTAAATTTACCGCCTTATGTGTGAGTGGGATAGCTGCAAATGCAAGGAAAACTTGCAAATGCGACTTTAGTGCTGCAAATGCAGCATTTCGTTTGTTTAGATGGAAGGAAAATTTGCAAATGTGACTTTACGGGCTATACAAGCAACGGTAAAGCTGCATGAGTGCATAAATTCCCATATTTGTTTGGACAAAAATTGTAAGTGTTAGGGATTTGTGGCATTGGTGTCAAATCATGTCATTGAGCATTAGGATTTCTGGGTGTACTGCTAGAATCCAAATACCAAGGTAGTCTCTATTCCTTCTCGAGAGACTCCGCCTTAGAGGTGGGAACAACACGGCCCACTTTTAGGCCGGCCTAGCCATGCTTGGTCCGTGTCGTGCATTGTCCAACTCGGCTGTCGGCCCACCACGAATCGCGGGCACAACTTAGGTCGTGTCGTGCCGGGTTGTGCTGCTCACGGGCCGGCCCACATGCCCATCCTAATTGTTTATATAATTATTTAAGTTTTTTTTATATAAATTAAAAGAGACTTTATGGGCTTTTAGGATTCTCAGCCTAAAATAAAGTCAAGATTACTATAATAAACATACAAATTAACATTGATGTTAATTAAAAAAATGAGAAGTAGAAATTTAATTATTTGAAGTTTTATATTCATTTATATAAAAAATAGTATTTATTTTATATAAATGTTGGGCTGGGCCCAGCCTCAGCCTGAGCACACCCTGGCCTAGCACGGCACGGCCGGCACTCTAGGTCATGCTGTGCCATGCGGTGGCTAGGGGCCCCCCTAGCCCAGCATTGCCTGTGCCAACACGATCAATGCAGTCAACGGGGCCGTGTTGGGCCATGGCCTGAAAAAATCCATCCTTGTCCGGCCCAATTTACGCCTCTATTCCGCCCCATAACGAGATCGGATCGGATTCATCAGGACCTGTTACCTGCAATAGGATCCAAATCCAGACAAGGTACCTAGCCCATCTCCTGTTTGCACTGAGAATCCCACGGCCCCAACTCGGATTGGGCTGGTAATTTGCCTGCGGTCCTTTTTCTTTCTCATCTATTTTGATTTGCAACAATGGCGGCAGTAACCAATTTTGTCTCCTATCTGATCTCTACAACACCGTGAGATTGCACATGATCTATTGCTCCTTCCTTATGTGTGACCCATGAACATAGAAGGGAACAGATGGGCTCTGTGTTGGCCCAGTGGACCCAGTTTCTCCTTAAAGATTTGCACCAAAAGTGAGCAATTAGTCAACTCATGACCACCACTTCCGTCGGGACATGGTCAGTACACTCCAAAGATTTATTTAATTTCATTGTAGTTTATTTTATTCCATCCTTGAAACCTCTTATATCTTTGATTCTGTGTGTATTTTCTTTTTCTGTGATTTTCTCTTTTTATTTTATTTTATTCCATCATTGAAATCTCTTATTTCTTTGATTTCACAAAACTATATTGCCAAAGACCATGCAGGTCAATCACTTTAGGCGCATGGAAAAGATGAAATTGACGCCAATTGTAATGGGTTCCTTTTTCATTCATGTAATTAAGCTACTGGTCTACTTTTATTGATAATAAGATTTTAAGATCTTTTATGTTATGATCTATTTTAATTTTTACTATAATTTTATCATCTGCGATTTTGTGCAGTCGAATGTAATGAGGTTCTGTGGGTTTATGGACCAAAATCAGTCCATGGACCAAGGTGATCATGAATACATGCTAGGAGCTTCTTTACCATAACTAGTTACCAAATTTAATTATCCAAATGAGGCCTTAGAACACTGAATAATTTTTTCTGGCCCCACAACATGGAACTTCATGTATGGAAGTAGGGGTGGCGGTGGGTTTGGGTTGGGTTTAACGTAATGAATATGTGCACGGCATGCATGCACCTTATAGCCCAAACACTTAATTCTTGAGCTGCGTTGGGACAAGATTGGCTCGTCGAATATTGAATGAGTAGGGCTTTGGCTGCTATAGTATTGACACATCCTGAGGCCAGAGTCAGAGCCAGAGGCAGACCCATTTATGTATCAGGTTGAAAATGTTAGCCTGAACTCATAATTCCTGCATAGTGTACGGGTTGGGTCAGGAATCACCACCCCTCAATGGAATTACTGGAGTTTAAGACTGTATATGTCAAAATCCAACTTGCCCATGAATGAATTGCTGTTATTTATTATATGAATTTTGAGTGATACACACTGATACTATATGAATAAATTTTATATCTCACCTGTCGTTCGTTAAGCATTAGCAGGTAACCAGTTATACACACAATTGGCAACTGGGGTTGTACAAAAATCATAGATAACACATGGAAATATCTTTTCATTATTCTGGGGAAACACAGACTTACATTATATTAGGACTTAGGAGAGAGTTCTCCTGACTGGAGGACCCCACATAGATGATAGTAAGTAGATGGAGCTTATACATTTCATAAAGATGAGACAGGGAGGACTGATTTCAGATGAAAGCTTCAACATTGTGATGGTAGGAAATTGTCTCTGGCCAATAGAAAGGAGACAATATAAGAAATAGGTGGAGTTCATTTTGTCATTGGTCCGGCAATCTACTTATCAAGCTCGCTGTGCAATAGAAACTGGGTCTAGCCTTTCCCTTTCTTTCTTAACTAGAAAGTGAAGAGATGGTGGGGTTGCCAAGTTTGTTGGGAACCCACCTCTTACTTGGATGAGCAGGGATCTGGCCTCTCCCTCCTCCCATGTGCGAGTTTCCTCTCTTCCGATGTGCAAATCTTTCATCCCCATGGTGCGGGTGTCCTCTCCTCACATGTTCAAATGCTCTCATGGCTCCCAGCCCCCTTAGCCGGTGTATCGAAATTAAAATTTATTTTCCATCTTTTTTTCTTTTTCACTGTTACTTGATAAAAATAAAAATTTGTGGGCATTGCTTTTGGAATCCAAAACCAAAAACACCCTTGGGTCCTAAATGTCATTAACTTTAACTTTGCTCTTTACCAAAAAAGGAGAAAAATTGCAAGAGAACCTTGGTAGAGAGAAAAGGAGAGAATAATACCATGGCAAAGCTCCTTTATTAAGAAGAAATGGTCTTGAAGTTGAATTGAGAAGTTGGACACTGGCCTTGTAGCTCATTTGGCCTCCAATCCAGTACTTTATATAGATATCAATTCGATCGGCATCTTAAGAAATTGAAATTGACATATGAATGCACATTAGGGCGGTTGCATCAATTCAGAGGTTCCACACCTTATCACCATAGTGGATTTTTCTGATATGAGTAAGATGGAGAAAAAAGTGAAAAGAATATAATGTCCCCGTCACATACATGGTTGAGTGTTCTGCATCTCACTAGCACGCCCAAGATAAGGCCACGGATTTTTAATGACCGTTCAGTGGATAATTATTTATAAAATATCACTTTTAGTAAGTGGAAAACAACAAAATATGATTGATAATATATATAAAATACCTAATTTCTTTTTTATACTTTATTGCTTGTTTTATACCGGTTCAATCTAGTCAAATTCTATCCAATACCACTTAACATCATTTCAAACTAGAGGAGGGCATTCAACATAAGTAGTTTAGATTATCAATAGGCTGGCTCCTTATGAAATACCACTTTTCTCACTCGCTAAAGAATATCGCTGAGATACATTGAAGATCTGAACTCTCCAAGAAATGAAACGGAGGATTTCCAAATTAATTATAATATTATAAGAAAAGTGGAGATTTTCTCTTGTAACAATTTTGCACGTATTTTTTTCGAGTGCAGTTAAATCAAAAATTTTTCATTTTTCTCAACTAATAGAGATTAAAAATCCAGCACAACACTAACATGCAAACTTACATAACAGATAATGAAAAGTTAACATCTCCCCATTTAGATATTGGTCTCACCAATAATATAGCTTCTCATTTTCATGCTTGACGTTTCTGTCGCTTCGATTGGCAAGTTCTTTGGCTCAGAAACTGACACGCGTTGATATGCTTTTGGAATGAGACGAAACCCAATATGACACCGATTTTGTATTATGGAATGGAATCGACGGAGTTAGTAGAGCCCACTTTATTCCTATCCATTATCTCATCGATTAAAGTTATGAGCCACATTAGAAGTGATATCTACCGTTGGATGAGGGCCGGTATGCTGCAGAATTTGTAAATTCTCCAAAAGCTATTTATAGTTGGAATTCCTAAATCATCCCCAAGGGACAGACAGCTCGCCTATTATTGTCTTTGAATTTTCAACCTCACAAATTCCAGTCATGAATTGTGCTATGATGGGAAATACATGAGCTCCCACATTCTGAGAATATTTTCAATCAAGAGAATTTAGGTGTTTGTGGATTAATTTGGATCTAATCAAGAAGTGACAATTCAAGTCTGATTCGACTTTAGAAACACGGGCCTATATGCATGAAAATATAAATTGAGTGAATAGGGCCCATTATTTTAAATACACGCCACAAGAAGAATTACAACCACCTAATATCAGGGTTGGATGTATCAAGGTGGGCCATATCATCGATTATAAATGAAGTTGCACCCTCATTGTAATTTCAAGAAAATAGTTATCAAAACATGTCGACTATTTTTTACTATTTAAAACAAGATATATGGTAGCTAGGGTTTGTAAGCTCCATTGGGTCTAATCAAGCTAACAAAAATCTTTGAGGGTGAGCCATCAACAAAAGATCAAGTAAATTGCGGTCACGTTTGGCAATCAAATTCTCAGGGTTTTCTCACAAATTTTTAATATAGAAAGGTTTGGAAAACTCTTGTTTGTGATTTCTCTAAGAACATGAGCCAATGGAAATGCTCATATTGTGAGGGTGGTTTTTAAGCCCAACCCTCCATCATGGGATTTTGAAATTCTCGAATTTTTAAATTTATGTTTTGATATTAATTTTTCTCAGCTATGGGCATCAATGGTATACACACCAAATCTTGGAATTCATACCAATTATTTAAATACATGCTACCCCGCCTACCAGATGTTTTCGAATTTTTTTTTTTTTTTTTTTTTTGTTAAGAGTAAGTTAGTTCTATATTTCTTCCAAAAGAATAATAGATAGAAAAGGAGCTCTAGAAATCCAAAGTTGGTCCTGATGTTCCTAAATATTTCCAACTCTAGCTATATGATGTAAGGCCGTGAAACGTAGGACCACGAAGTTTCTGTTTTGATCATAGCTTTCTTGCCCTCAAAGTTTCTATTTTGATTCTTTTGCATTGTTTTCCTCAGTGTGATAGATGCTTAAAATGAGGCCCGTTCAGGTCTTACACTCATGGGCCCCACTCGAAAACAATACCAATCACAATCAAACGAATAACTTATATTTTTGTGAGCCAGAAACATTCTGATAGGAGTCCACATCACAGAAGAAAAAGTAGATTCTTAATTGATCAGAGAGGATTTTTAACGATATATATATATATATATATATATATATATATATATATATATATATATATAAGAGTAAGGTTCTCCTAAATTTAAGTTTAAGAAAAAATTTTATAAGCTCATACTTGTGGGGCCCACCTTTGGTCCATCCAAATGGACCAAACACATGACTTCCCTAAATTGCACATGTCCACCAACTTTCGGCCAGATCCGAATTTATTAGACCGTTGGATCGATTATGTATCAATCGAAATAATAAAAATCGATTTTATTATCTCCACATCCATCAATTTTTTATTAAACTTTTGATCCCATATGGAGATAATAAAAATCGCATTTGGGGTTGATTTTTTATAGAGAGGAAGATCACAGGAGTCTTTGAAATCCCCCCACCTTCATCCCCATGTGGGTCCCAGGAGGGCCCGCCCTACCACCTGGACATGTCTCCCTCGGTGAAACCCTTTAACGAAAAAAAAAAAAAAACCTTTAACAAAAGTGTTTCCTCTCGCTCAACGGTTACCAGCATCTGGACATGTCTCCCTCGATGAAACCCTCAATGAAATCGTCGGCGGACTCTGCTCCTTGTCTCATCTCATCTCGTTCCCTCAGCCCTCGTGGTCGTCACATCACATCTCTTTCCTGTCCTATTCGTCGCATCGCATCTCGTCCCTGTGCTCGCTGCTCTATCTGCGCTCTTTACTATAGGTAAGATTTGGAGATCTTTTTCCATTTTCATGCTTTTAAGGGTTCTGAAATCTGGAAGGGATTCTGGGGATTTTAAGGGTTCTGAAATCTGGAAGGGATTTTGGGAATTCGACTATGGAGCTTGAGTTGAAAATGTGCCATTTTGAGTATTGGTCTCATTTAGAAGCTCGGACTGGGCTGTATCTGGAAAAAACTCATTTGAACCTTGGCAATGGTGGGATTTTTTTTAATGTTTTTTTTTCTTTTTCTTATCTTCTCTGTTTCACTAAAATAATTTCTTTCTGAAGTGGTTGGAATTGTGATGTAGAAGTTCATGGCAGTTTTTTATGGGTACTAGTGAGTGTTGCCTTTCTTATTTTTATTTTTTCCCTCCCTCTTCGTGGGATGTTTTGGATTCATGTTGTGTTTATTGAGATGGGTTTTTTCTGTTTCTTATTGAATTGCTTTGGTTGAAGTTAAATCTGATGTTTATGTTGATGTCAAATAAAGTTTGATGTGGGTGATTTTTGCTCGTGTTTCTTGTTGCTGTTAACTGTTATTGTTGCTGAAAATTCATCATACTCTTTCTTGAGATGGTTTCCTCTTTTTGTCTTAGCTTGCTCACACCTGCACAGGTTTGGATTTGGTATTGGTCTTGTTGATGTTCATAATGGGTTTTTATTTTCTTGATGAGTTCTGCTTCTTTTCTGTCATGTTTGTTGTGGGGCAAATGCGGACCATTGAACCGATGGATTCCATCTATGGTGGGTATGTTACAGAAACAGAAATTGTCCTATAGCAAGGTGCTAACCTTTGATCTCAGCCTAGAAATACGTGGTTAAAAAGAAAATAAAACCCTGTCAACTAAAATGCCAGATATCCTCTGGAGCAAGCCATTGACAGGGAACTCCTCAACCAACATTTGGAAGTTCTGTTTGGTCTCGTTTTGTTGATTATGTTTGGACTTTGGCTTTGCACTTCTTCGCTCACTGCTGTTTCAACCGAAATCTCCAGTTTTGAATTTTTTTCAACTTCAAGCTCCTTGCCTTGAGCATCACTCTGTCCATTCTTATTTATATGGAAATGACTCTTCTTTTTGCAATGTGAATGCTTCTTTTTTTTCTTTTTTAGTTAACATCTCATGACATTGCCCATGACATTGTTCTAGATATGGATGTGTCAAATACTTTCCAGCCATAGTTCTTGTATTTGTTAGTGGTTGTGTGAATTATAAGATGATCAAAACGATTGACAAGTCTAATGTTAGTTGTGTTATTTGGCTGCAGTATTTAGGGTGGTGTAAAGTCACTGTCCTCACAATTAACACTACAACAATATGCACTTTTGCTGTCGCTAAATAAGCGCTGGTAAAGGTTCAGAAAACGCCGGGAAAAACTATTACCGACAATTTCTTTTGCGCCGGCAACCCGCCGGAAAAAGTATGTCAGTAATACCCATTGCCGGCGAAAAATAGGTAGCGTTGGGAAAAAGTATACATTGCCGGCGTTTTATTTCGCCGGTAAAGGAGGTTTCTTCTTTCACAAAATAAAATTTCAAAAAACATTTTCCGACGTTTTTTTGCGCCTGGAAAAGAAGTTTCTTTTTCACGAATAAATTTTCAAGAAAAAACGCCGAGAAAAGGTGTTTATTTTTCAATAATAAATAGAGAGAAAAACTTTTGCCGGTGTTTTTTTTTTCGCCGGGAAATAAGTTTATTTAAAAAAAAATAAATTTAGAAAAACTTTTGTTGGCATTTTTTTTTTCGTCGGGAAAATAAGTTTATTTTAAAAAAAATAAATTTAAAAAAACTTTTGCCGGCATGAATTTTGCACCAGGAAAAGATTTACAATTTACTAAAATTCTTTTTAAAATTTTTTTTGCCGGCGTTTTATCTCGCCAGGAATAATTGTTCTTTTAAATATAAATTATTTATTTATTTATTTGATTTTTAATTTTCTTTTCCTGTATATATATTAGTTCATTACAACTTCCTAGTAGTATCACATGAATAAATTGAAATTGCTAATTCCATTATCCAAGACCAAATCTACTACACTCAACAACTTCCTAGCGGTATCACATGAATAAATTGAAATTGCTAATTCCATTATTCAAGACCAAATCTACTACACCCAACATCCATTTCCATTCCAAAATCATCAAAAAATGAAACAAGAAAATTCATTCCACTTCATATTAATATTCAAACATCCTTTCAACATTGAAAGCACTTCACCATTACCATTACAAAATTAAAACAACTAGTAACATTCTACTCTGTACCAGCATTCAAATGCCAATGAAAATTTACATATTCATATATGATCATTTTCTTGTTGCACCATTCCAACACCTGCACCATTGTTTTAAAAAACTTCATGCATCTCATTTTAAGATAAAGTAATGTGTTACTCTGCATACTTGGCCTTCATGTTGGTTGCATCCTAGCTGCATGGACTCTTTTAACAAAATTTGTTTTTCAATTTTCATTCAATCTGCAAAAAAAAAATTAACAAGATTAACATATGATTATGAATGTCATATGCACAACTTTTAGTGAAACTATATATAAACAAAGCAACTGAAATCAATTATGAAAACAGTGCAATTCCTCCCTAGAACAGAGAGATTCCATTAAATCAAGTCCATAGAAAAAATATATCACAGAATGAAATTAAAAGTCTTTCGAGGAATATAAGAGAAGGACACAAGGTTTAGAGATTTTGGATTTGAAAGTAATGGGGCCAGCATTTATGATTGATATCATTGAAGATCTATCACATGATATAAATATATATGCCCCCAAAACAAAAAATTTATTGGCCTCATATCCCTGTTTCTAACATTACTTGTGTACAACAAGACCGATGAGTACAAACATATTGGATTTAAACAATGGTTCTAAAATTTTCAAAATGTGCCTTGCCGAGAGTACTCAAAAGTTGGCATCAATCGAACTTAAGGAAAAAAGAGAAAATTGAACATGAGAATATGAAGGAAAATTTTACAGGAACATCTACAAACACCCACATCCATGAGGACTTAACTCAAAATTAATCTAGCTACTCACTTAGCATCACAGGTCAAAGAATTAAAGTGGGGAAGTCACAAAATTGATCCATACAGATCTTTTCACAATGACATACAACAGGTGGCCAATAAATCCAACTCCCAAATAAAAGACGCTAGCAAATCATCCCTAGCTATTCCTCAGCTAATTAGGGATGTGTCGCGTGCAAGCGTGTTAGTTTAAATCCTTGTAAAGCGAAAAAAAAAGAAGAAAGGGCACTACCAACTCTAAGTACTTCCTTCAGTACTCTTAACAAAACTCCACTCCACAACAAAGGTATAGATGGGCTTTAACACCAAATAGAAATGCCCTAACCTAAAGAAATACAATGTGAAATTTCATTGGCACAACATATTCAAACTGCTTGACCAACACCCTCAAGGAAACTTGCATGTCTATTGTAGATATTCAACTGAAATTCTTGGCAATGTCATCTTTTTATTTTTGGTGGGTGACATGCCTCAAACTGGTTGCTACAATGAGCATCATCCAACTGTGTTAGGGTTCTTGTCATCATCATCATTTCTTTTCTTCTTTTTTCCTAACAAAAATAAATATAAAATACAAGTAAAAGCCAAGAGGTACAATGTGATGCCCAATTGTGAAACATGAACTTTTTCGTTTCATGCAAAGAAGCATATGGAGTCCACATTCTAGTAATGTAATCAGTGAATTAAGACGGTGTAATCAGAAAAAGATAATGCATCAACACCTCCTTTTTCAGTTGATCCTAGCCATCTGATGTGGACGCAAGTAACATTAAAACATGCGTCTACAGTAGCAGATTGTAGTTTGCCTCACCAAGAGTGGCTCAAACATGTACAATTTGTTGGATCAAGCAAATATATTCTTTCTCATGGAATAGTTTTTTCTCATGGAATTGTCCATGATTTTGAGTAATAGTTTTTTCTCATGGAATTGTCCATGATTTTACTTGGAAGACTTACATTGATAGCCCTAACGTTGTTTTGATATAGGGGTTAGATGTTTGTATGTTTTGTTTTGGTCGTACATTGCTTGCTTGTTTGGATCCTTAGATGGTCTTGTTTGTTTCTTGCTTCTAATGAAACTCTCCTTTAAAATAAAAGAAAATATATTTAAATATCTAGACTGTCACCAAAGGGATACAGGACCCCCCTTGAATTTAACCAGGTCCGGTATGACAAGCAACATTTATGCGTAGTTATCAGTGATCAGTGTGCAGGTGCGTAGGAGAAAATCATCCACCTGAAGTTAGCTTACCTGTTAACTAATCAGCCTTTATTTCCTTGGACTCAATGCCCTCATTTTCCATCTTGAGTGATATGCATGATTCTGAGCACATTAGATTAGGGCCTGTTTGGAAACTTTCATTAATTTTAAACAGAGTTGATTCAATTAGACCCTTTTTTGTAAATAGTGGGTCCCATAATAATACAAGACGAGACCCACTAAGTTGGTTGGCCACCTGATCAAGTCAATTCCACATAGGGGTGTTCAGGGTCCTGGCTAAGGTCTATCCAGGCCCGGCCCGACTTCTAAAATATATGCCCAAGCCTAAATCGGGCCTTGAGCGGCTGGCCCAAGACCGGTCCATCTGAAAATGAGTAAGCCCGGTGCAAGCCCGAGTGTACTCTATATAAATAAAACAAAACTTTATTGCATCATTTTAGGTGACCAACAGTTTATATTAATCTTTTTTATAAACGGGTCGGGCTGGGCTTGGGCTTAATGCCAAAGAACCCAGGCGCGACCCATCACTAAAACTTCCAAGCCCGGCCCGAGTATGAAAACCTTTGGCCCGGGCTCAGCCCGCCGGATCCATGAACACCCCTAAATTTCCACACGTCTTGTCTAACTCTGAGTTTGACCTTATTGTTCTGATTCCAATTTCTAGGGCTGAAAGAGTCAAATTAATGGTTGAGGTCAACGCTCTTTTGGATACAAGTGGCACACAAAAATATGCGTTTACTACTGAATCTGGGGTCAATTAATTCATCATTGAAGAGGTCCAAAAGTCACTGCCCTGGCTGTAACTGTGTAATATGTTTAAATAGTTGAATGGTTCGGATACACCTACAGCAGGGGAACCCCCATAGTAATGGTCTAGAATCTAGATTGAGGATCTTGTACATTGACTGTAGCTTTTAATATTAATGATTTGGTCAACAGTCCAAATTCACCCCCATATTAATTTATTAGAGAGCACCAACCATTTTTCATGTGAATGGTAACGCCAGCAAAAGATTTGCCCCATCTGGACATCCACCTGGGCCACATTGCATATTATATTAGTAATCTTTTTTTTTTGTTGGGTTGTTTGTTTTTCTTCTTTTCTTTGTTAAGAATCTAATTTGTGTGTTGAATTTCAACTTTTTCTCTAGGCATGTACAAATCATTAATATTAAATACGTGAGAGGTGAATGATATAAGGTGAAGATGTAGACCCTAAAATCTCTAAGATCTGTACTTACTGATAGGAATATATTTCTTATAATTCCCTTGAATTCAATTCCATGCCCAAAAATTCGTGGGAAATGATCTAACTCGTGTGTGTAGAAGCGAGAGATTAGTGTCGGGAACCCCGGTACTGGAAATGTATAAATACAAAATTAGTTTCTTGTAGAAGCACACATATGCAGAAGTGTCATATGCCGGAGTAAACACTAGGATAATTCCTGCTTGAAATAAGAAATTAGAGTAGTTAACAACTAGGATCGTTTACAACTCCATCTATGTAATAGCGGAAAAAGATAACTTCTAGTAAAACTTTAAAACATTTCTTATCCTATGATCACTTTTGGCTATCAGTATTGATGATGCCAAAAAGTGGCTTTCGGGCACCACCGGTCAAGTGATAAGTAATTAATGGAGAGAGAAGGATAGAAGGGATTTATAGTGGTTCAGTCAGTATGACCTACGTCCACTTTGAATGATTGCTTTATTGCTCTGGGGAGGAGGTTACAAAGTAGTCAGATACAATAATGAGGTGTAGAATTCGAGAGATGCCCTTTCCTTTGCTAGGACTCCTCCTTTTATACTCTTTCTCCAACGGATGGGGAGATTCTCCAGGGGTCTCCAATGATGTACGCTCCAGTCTGGTGGAGTCATCCGAACTCTCCTCAACAGGTGAGCAGATAAGATTTCCTCCGCGGGAATTGGTAAAAGCAGGTAGGTGAAACGACATGATGACTTCTTCCTTCAGTGGATCCGGACCCGGCCCTCAACGAGTAGATGACAACCCGGGCTCACCATGGACTAAGGTCAGTTTGACCTGACCAGTTATCGTGGACCGGGCCACTTGGGCCTAAACTGCCACTACAGACCGAGTCATTTGGGCCTGGCCCATCATTTGCCCCTCAATGTTTCGCGCCAAAGAAGACTTTGAAAGGGAGACATTATTAAAATTCAAGCTTCTTCAGTCAAGCAATTTGTAACTTTTCTGAACACTGAACCCTCTTTTGATATATGCCCTCCGCAGAGGGGGTCCGGGGGTGTCCCCCGGCGGTGGTCGAGCTGACCGGTCAGCTCGCGGGGGTCCCGGACCAAATTTTTAGAGTGTTCTTGTGGCTCAGGGCTTCTTCTCCTTTGTTCTCTTGACTTAGGGTTTCTTCTCCTTGAAAACCCTAGAGTAGGAATCTATAAATTGAGAGGCTTTTTGTTTTTCACTTTGGGTCTTTCTTTTCATCTTCTTCTTGGCAAAAGAGTAAAAAGGTTGCTGTGTCCATCTTCCTTTTATTCTTTCTTCTATTGAGTTTTCTTGTTGTTCAAGGGACTATCACAATGGGGCACCAAGAAGTGGAAGAACAAGATAAGGAGAGCCAAGAACCAGAAGCTGCTGCGACGCACGGCCAGGAGGTAGACGCCCCAGGCGGGGGCGCCGTAGGCGCAGGCGGCCAGTCCTCGGGGTTGCAGGCCACGGGCGACGAAGCACCGGGCGCCCCAGGCAGGGGCGCCCCGGTCACGGGCGACGAGGCACCGGGCGCCCCTGCCGGTCACGGGCGGCGAGCAGGCGTGGGGCGCCCCGGGCGGCGAGACACGGCAGGCGGGCGCCCCGGGCGGCGAGGCACTACGGGCGGGAGCCCCGGGCGGCCAGGCGTCGTGGGCGACGGGCGCCCCAGGCGGGGGCGCCCCGGGCGGCGAGGTGCTGCAGGCGACGGGCGCCCCGGGCGGCGAGGCGCGGCAGGCGGCGGGCGCCCCAGGCGGGGGCGCCCCGGGCGGCCAGGCGGCGTGGGCGTGCAGGCGTCTGTGGCTTCGGCGAGCGTGGGCGTACGCCAGGGCGAGGCGCCTGTGGGCGACTACGGCAAGACGTGGGGCGCCCCACTTGCTGCAGGCGAGAGAGACAGGGGCCTGGGCGCCCCTGCCGCTGGGCGTGTGGCTCTCGGTCTCGGTGGGCGTGCTGCCATTGGAGAATGTATAGCCACTGCTACTGTTGGACGCGGTGGTCAGGGCGCCCTCTCCTTGGGTGCCCCCAATGCAGTGACGAGGAAGCCGGCCCAACTTGATATTGATGGAGAGATAAATAAGGAGGTCATGGATATGGGCACGAGACGCTCTCACCGTAAAAAGTATCAAGGAAAAGTGGTGGTCGAGGACAACGGGTCCAAGGTGAGTACATTTTTCAGTTCGCTCAGCACTGATGATGATTTTTTGAAAATTGCCTCTGCCTATCACATTCCCCCCACTGTGTTATATCGTCGGGCTGAGGCGGACGAACCCGCATGCGTTGACTCTTCTGGTGAGATCGCCATTTACGAAGATATGCTCGAAGCTGGGCTTAGGTTCCCCATGCCCTCCCCCGTTTGTCGCATTCTTCACTACTTTTCACTTACCCCGGGGCGGTTAGCGCCCAATGGTTGGAGGGTTCTGCTTGGCTTTCTTGCACTATGGAGGAGGGCTCATCAGGAAGATGCTTCTCCTGAGGAGTTCCATGCTGCCTATAGCTTGACGGAGTCTCCGGCGCCCAACAGGGGATGGTACTACCTTGCTCCTAGGGGTGGCAAGCTACTTACGGGTCTACGTTCCAACTGTCACAGCTGGAAGTCCCGTTTCTTCTTTGTTGGCGGAGAATGGGCCTCTGAGACAGACCGAGTGTTGGTGCCAACGAGATGGAGAGAGGCCAGGAGACTTGGTAAGCCACTCCTTTGCTACTTTTTTCCTTTACTTAAATTATTTATGTGCTCACTCGTTGCCTTTTTGCAGACGCGCCGGTGCTCTCCAAGAGTCAGGAGAGGAAGCTGCAGGCGGTAAGAGACCACCCGGAAAAAGACTTGGGTGTTCTCTTGTCCAAATACAATGGTGGAGCTAGTGGCTCTTCTGAGGCGCCTCCTGCGAAGAGAAAGAGTATTTGACCTTGACTTCTGCATTTTATTTCTTTCTTTCTTTTTTTTTTTTTTTTATGCACAAGTAACCTTTTGGCCTTTGCAGCAGTAGATAGAGGGATGATCGGGGCTCGCCTTTCAAGCAGGAGTAGCCCTCCTTCTAAAGCGGCGAGGGTAGAGAGTACCACCAGGGGGGAGTCCCCGCGAGTGTCCACCAGGGCCAGCTCCCTTGCGTCTCCTACCGAGTTGCCCCAGCCAGCGATCTCTTCTGCCCCGACCTCTTCTGCCCCGATTGTTATTCGAGAGTCTTCCTCTCTAACCGCACCTCCTGCCCCTCACTCATGTCCCCCACGGCCGGGGGCTCCTACAGGGGCTCTTCGGATGTTGGGCAAACCGCGGGTGATCCGGGAGAGGCTCGGGAGATTTGTGATTCCTGATGAGGTTTCACAGATCACTTCATTGGGTACTGAGAGAGCCATAGATATATTTTTGGAGGGTCTGGCCCAGGTAAAGACATTTTTCCTTTTCTCCAGACTTTTTAAAAAAATATATATATTTTTATGTCTCATTTCTTTTCCTATTGCTCCAGGCTTCCACCGCAACCGTCAGCTTGATGTCAAAGGCCAACCAGTTGAAGGGAGAGATTGAGAGTATGCGGAGGGAGCTCTCCATTGCTCGGAAGAAGATTGCAGATTTTGAGGCTGATAAGGGAGCTTCCGAGGCGGCTCGCGAGAGGGCATCCAGGCTAGAGGCTGATCTCGCGTCAGCCAGCGAGAGGGCTGCCAAAGCAGAAGGCGAACTCTTGACTGCCCGCGAGAGGGAGTCCCGGTTCGAGACTGCGCTTTCACTAGTCCGCGAGAGGGCAAGAAGGGCAGAGGCTGAGTTGGTGGAGGCCCGCGATAAGGCTTCACTCAGGGAGGCTGAGTTGGTGGAGGCCCACGAGAGGGCTTCACTCAGGGAGGCTGAGTTGGTGGAGGCCCGCGAGAGGGCTTCACTCAGGGAGGTAGAGTTGGTGGAGGCCCGTGAGAGGGCTTCACTCAGAGAGGCTGTTGTGGCAACAGAGATGAAAGCGGTGTGCGATAGAGCTGAGAAGGAGCTTGCGGAGGGTGTCGCCGATGCCTTCATCGATGGGTACGAGGAGCTTCGAGGGAAGATTACTGCTGCCTTCCCTGACCTTGACTTTTCAAGCTTTTTGCCCACCGAGGAGCCTGATGAGACAGAGGAGGATGAGGAGGACGATGAGGACGACGAGGGGAGTCATGAGAGTGGTTAGGATGTAGGAGACTCTATCATGCTTCGATACATGTAGTTTTTCTCCTTTTTTTTTTTTAAAACAGTTATGTAGCCTTACATTTGGAATGAATAAAATATAGGACTTTATTTATTCATTGCTTATGGTAAAGAACATTTTATAATGTGCTAAAAAATGAAACACCCCTTCCCCATATATGTCACTGATCACTGATAATATTTCTTCAGATGTTCTGCATTCCACGGATGAGGTAGGACTTTTCCCTCCGAATCCTGAATCCTGTAAGTGCCAGGTCTCACCACCTCCGTTATGAGATAAGGGCCTTCCCAATTCGGGCCTAGCTTGCCTTCCCGAGAATCCTTGGTGGCGAGGATGACCTTTTTTAGGACTAGATCTCCAAGCTGGAGGGGGCGAGGCTTTACCCTTGAGTTATAGTGTTTGGCCATGCGCCGCTTGTACTCAGCATTGCGGATGTTGGCCATTTCCCTCGCTTCATCCACCAAATCAAGGTTGACGCGCAGCCCCTCCTCATTGGTGTCTGGGTCATGGTGCTGGACTCTCATAGAGTGGACCCCAATCTCAACTGGGATGACTGCCTCAGTCCCAAAGGCGAGAGAGAAAGGGGTTTCCCCGGTTGGAGCTCTTGGCGTGGTCCGATATGCCCACAATACCCCGGGAAGCTCATCCACCCAAAGGCCCTTTGCTCTTTCGAGCCTTGTCTTCAAATTTCGCAGGACTGTTCGCACCATGACCTCCGCCTGCCCGTTTGCCTGTGGATGCGCCGGGCTGGAGTGGGGCTGCTTGATCTGAAGGTCGGAGCAAAACGAGTTGAAGAGCTTGTTATCAAATTGCTTTGCGTTGTCACTGACGATGGCATGTGGGATCCCAAAGCGGCAGACTATGCTTTTCCAGACAAAGTCCTTTACTTTGGAGTCTGTGATCCTTGCCAAGGGTTCCGCCTCCGCCCACTTCGTGAAGTAGTCGATGGCGACCACTATGAATTTACATTGCCCTTTGCCCAATGGAAGGGGGCCTAGGATGTCGATCCCCCACTTGGAGAAAGGCCATGGGCTCATAATGATAGTGAGTTCCTCTGGTGGCTGCCTTGGCACAGTGGCAAAGCGCTGACACTTGTCACACTTCCTGGCAAATTCTTTGGCATCCGCAAGCATGCTGGGCCAAAAGAAGCCTTGTCGGAGTGTTTTGTGAGCGAGGGAACGCCCTCCCGAGTGGTTCCCATAAATTCCCTCGTGGATTTCTCGTAGGGCATAATCAGCTTCTTCGGGAGAGAGGCACCTCAACAGGGGTAACGAGTAGCCTTTCTTGTAGAGGACATCCTGCAAGAGCGTGAACTTGGAAGCTCTCATCCTCAGCTTCCTCGCCTCGAGGGGGTCCTCTGGCAATGTACCCTCTTGGAGGTACGCCCTTATCGGGGCCATCTAGCTTGTTTCAGTTGCAGCACAGTTGATGTTTACAACGCTTTCATTCATCTGACTTGGTTCGAGTTGGTGCCCAAGAAATGTTGGTTCGCCTGGTGAGGTCTCGAAGGACGAGGCGAGCCTGGCAAGTGTATCCGCAGCAACGTTACTTTCCCGGGGGATATGACTGATTTGGAAGTGCTGGAATTGCGGGATCAACTTTTTCACTAGGCTGAGGTAGTCCTGCATTCTGGTTTCCTTTGCTTCAAACTCGCCCTTGACCTGATTCACTATCAGCTGAGAGTCGCTGTAAGCGATGAGGTGTTGGGCGTTCATTTCCAATGCCAGCTTCAAACCAGAGAGGAGTGCCTCGTACTCAGCCTCATTGTTGGAGGCTGGAAAGTAAAACTTTACTGCACACTTGAGGGGTGTGCCATCAGGGCTGATTAATACAAGACCCGCTCCACTTCCATTGCTGGTCGCGGAACCGTCAACATAGAGCTTCCATAGTAGTGTTGAGAGATTCTGGGCATCAGGATGAGAAGCAGGAAGCAACGGGGGGCCCGAAGTAGATTTTGCTTGGGCGCCCAGGGCTGCTGGAGATGCCTGGGCGCCCATGACTGCTGAGGAGGCCTGGGCGCCCAAGGCTTGGGCGCCGAGGGAAGATGGAGAGGCCTGGGCGCCCAAGGCTTGGGCGCCCAGGGTTGCTGGAGAGGCCTGGGCGCCCAGAGCTGTCTGGTCTTCCGCGGAGGCTCGGAGATCTGGAGTTGTGTAGGAGCCCTCTTGGTTGTCCTCTTCTGGCGGCGACTCACCTTGTGTGGGCGAGGCTAGTTTTTCCGTCTCTGCATGTGTAGACTCAGCTACAAAGTCTGCCAAGGCTTGCGCTTTGATGGCGGACCTTGGCTGATACTGGACGTCAAACTCCCCCAGCTCTACTGCCCATTTGACGAGCCTTCCGGATACATCCGGCTTTCCCAGTACTCTCTTCAGAGGTTGATCAGTAATAACCACAATGGTGTGACTCTGGAAATAATGACGCAGTCGCCTTGCTGTCGTAATAAGGGCGAGCGCCAGTTTTTCCAGCTCCGTGTATCTGGACTCTGCCCCTCGGTATGCTCTGCTTACATAGTAAATGGGCTTCTGCACTCCATCATGATCTCTGATGAGGACAGAGCTGACTGCTGAGGGAGAAGCAGAGAGGTACAAATACAACACCTCTCCTGGTGCAGCATGTGAAAGAAGGGGGGGAGTGGCCAAGTAGGCTTTAAGCTTCTGGAAGGCCTCCTCCGCCTCTGGCCCCCAGTCAAAAGCCTTCCTGAGGATTTTAAAGAAAGGCAAGCACTTGTCTGCAGACTTAGAGACAAATCTGCTAAGTGCTGCCACCCTTCCATTGAGGCGCTGCAGCTCCTTGGTGGAGGCGGGCGACTTCATGTCCAATATAGCCTTGATTTTGTCGGGATTCGCCTCTATCCCCCTTTGATTGACCATGAAGCCCAAGAATTTTCCGGACCCCACTCCGAAGGCACACTTCTCGGGATTTAACTTCATATGATAGAGCCTGAGAATACTGAAGGTTTCTTGGAGATGATTGATGTGATCTGTGGCGGCAAGGCTCTTCACCAGCATGTCGTCCACATAAACCTCCATGGTACGGCCAATCTGAGAGTGAAACATTTTATTCACCAGGCGTTGGTAGGTGGCCCCTGCATTCTTCAGTCCGAAAGGCATGACCCTATAGCAATAGGTTCCTTTCGGGGTGATGAATGACGTCTTCTCTTGGTCTGGGGGATGCATGTTAATCTGATTGTACCCAGAGTAAGCATCCAAGAAGGAGAGAAGTTCGTGACCTGCCATGGCGTCGATGAGGAGGTCGATCCTGGGTAACGGGAAGCAGTCCTTTGGGCATGCCTTGTTAAGGTCAGTGAAGTCGACGCACAGGCGCCATTTCCCATTGGATTTCGTCACCATCACAACATTAGAGAGCCATTCGGGATATGCTACCTCCCTTACAGCTCCATTTTCTATCAGCTTCCCGACCTCCTTGTCCATTGCTCGGGCCCTCTCAGTGGAGGCACCCCTCAGCTTTTGTCGGACAGGCTTGTGCTGGGGGTCGACATTGAGGCGATGAATGACGACTTTGGGATCAATCCCTTCCAGATCTGCATGTGACCATGCAAAGACGTCCATGTTGTTCTTCAGGAAGTTGGTCAAGCGACGGACCAGGTCTTCAGGGAGAGAGGAGCCAATGTACACTTTCCTATCAGGGAGGTCTTCATTTAAGACCACAGTGGTGAGTGCTTCAACTGGTTCTCCCCTCTCAATGGTGGAGTCATCCCTTGGATCAAGGGTCTCAATCTGCAATGCTTCATTCTGCTTTTTATCTTTTACTGAGGAGACGTAGCATTCTCTGGCAGCCAATTGGTTTCCCCTGATCTCTCCGATTCCATTAGGGGTTGGAAAGCGGATGATGAGGTGATAGGTGGAGGGAACAGCCCTTAACGTATTGAGGGCAGGTCGGCCCAGTATGACGTTGTAAGCTGACGGGCAGTCAAGCACCAGGAAGTCGACCATGATTGTGGAGCTTCGGGGTGCCACTCCGGCGGTGACTGGGAGCTTAATCGCTCCCAGGGGGTACACCTTCTCTCCTGAGAAACCAATAAGAGGTGACTTGACAGGTCGGAGCCTTTCCCTACCTAGGCTCAACTTGTCATATGCGTCTGCATACAATATGTCAGCGGAGCTGCCACTGTCTACCAGGATCCTATGCACCTGGAAATTGGCGATGGTCAAGGATATTACCAATGGGTCATCGTGGGGGAGCTGCACTCCGTCCAGGTCCCTATCTGAGAATGATATGACCTCGCCATCTCCTTGTCGGGGCACTTTGGACGGACGTGCTTCCTCAGTATGCCTGGCCTTTCTGGAGTGGGCCTTCATTGCTGAGAGCGATTCCGCCGATCCTCCGGAGATAGTGTGAATTTCTCCGAAGGGCTGCTGATTCTCTTGATGACGAGGTGGTGATGGTGCTTGAGCTCTTCCAGCAACATATTGGCGCAGATGCCCGCGCTGGATGAGGTCCTCGATCTGCTTCTTTAGCTCGTAGCAGTCGTCGGTATCATGGCCATGGTCGCGATGAAAGCGACAATATTTGTTAGGATTCCTGCGGTTTGGGGGAGACTTCATTTTCCCCGGCCATTTAACCGCAGGATCATCTTGGATCTGCAACAAGATGTGTCCGACGGAGGTACTGAGGGGGGTGAAGGCCTGCCTCTCCCTCTGAGGAGCTGGACCAAGCCTCTCTCTGGCTGGTACCCTCTCCGCTCTGCTTCTCTTGTTGCTGCTGTTCTCCTTTCTGTCCTCTCTGTCTCGCTCCTTCCCCTTGCCTTCTGATCTGGAGGACTCTCCTTGCCTAGCTCTGGTGATGTCCTCCGCATTCATGTACTTCTGGGCTTTTGCCAGCAGTTCAGGAAAGCTCTTTGGCGGGCGCTTCATCACCGAGAATAGGAAGCTCGAAGAACGGAGGCCTCCAATGAAGGCTGTCATGGAGACCTTGTCATCTGGCTCTTCGACTTGGAGTACCTCCTCGTTAAAACGAGTGAGATAGCTCCTGAGGCTTTCGTTCTTGTCCTGCTTGATGCTAAGCAGGTGTGTGGCGGGCTTTTGGTGACGACGTCCTCCGATGAAGTGAGATACAAAGGACTTACTTAATTCTGCAAAGGTGGCAATGGAGGTTGGGGCGAGACTGGAGAACCACTGCCTTCCTGAACCCTTCAATGTAGTTGGAAATGCTCTACACATGATTTCGTCAGGGACGTTGTGTAGTTGCATTAGGGTTTTGTACGTTTCCAAGTGATCCAACGGGTCCTTGGTCCCATCAAAAATCTCCATGGTCGGCATTTTGAATTTTCTGGGGAGGGGGTAGTCTGCCACGGAGGGTTTGAATGGTGTATCCGTTCGTTGTACCAGATAGTCAATGGATTCTGGTACCTGTGCCTTCATGGCATTGAAGACATTGCCTATCTGATCTTGCATCTTTTTGAACTTCTCATCCCAAAGGTTGGGGGCTTCTTTGGATTGACCTTGAAACTGGCTCTCGTCCTCCAGGCTGTAATTTCCACTTCCCATCTCCTGGAAATCAGGATCCTCATGATTGGAAGCAGAGGGAGGAGGTGGAAGTCCACCGCGATTTGACCCACCCGGGGGAGGGGGTACGTCGAGATGAGCGCGGCCTTCAGAATCAACCAAGAGTCTTCTGTGCGGGACGACCGGCGGAGCTCCAGCAGACGTCTCCTGGGCGTGGGCGCCTTGATGACGGGCGCCCAGGGCGCCATGAGGACAGAGGTTGGGCGCCCAGGGCTTGGGCGCCCAGCTGCAGTCTTCGACCCTGGGCGCCCAGGGGTTGGGCGCCCAGGTGATGGCGGCCTCGGTTGGCGCCTCGGCCCCGGGCACCGTGTGGACGGGCGCCCGGGTGAGGTGCCCCTCTGCGTGGAGCTACCGGTTGTTCCGAGAGTGGTGCTTCCTGCGGTCCCGCACCTAGCGCTCCTCCCTGACTCGCCAGCATGAGCTGCAGTATTTGTTGATTTTGAGTTACCAACTGCTGCATGGTCTCCAGCATCTGCTGGGGAGAGGGAGCGGGAGCATTCGGTGTAGGGTTGGTCGGTGGAGGATTACCCTCGCCCTCGCACGAGGGGTTACCATCTTGTCGCCTTGTTGACCTGGTGATAGGCATGGCTTTTTGAAAAAAGGAAATTCTTTTCGTTCCCACAGACGGCGCCAAACTGATGATGCCAAAAAGTGGCTTTCGGGCACCACCGATCAAGTGATAAGTAATTAATGGAGAGAGAAGGATAGAAGGGATTTATAGTGGTTCAGTCAGTATGACCTACGTCCACTTTGAATGATTGCTTTATTGCTCTGGGGAGGAGGTTACAAAGTAGTCAGATACAATAATGAGGTGTAGAATTCGAGAGATGCCCTTTCCTTTGCTAGGACTCCTCCTTTTATACTCTTTCTCCAACGGATGGGGAGATTCTCCAGGGGTCTCCAATGATGTACGCTCCAGTCTGGTGGAGTCATCCGAACTCTCCTCAACAGGTGAGCAGATAAGATTTCCTCCGCGGGAACTGGTAAAAGCAGGTAGGTGAAACAACATGATGACTTCTTCCTTCAGTGGATCCGGACCCGGCCCTCAACGAGTAGATGACAACCCGGGCTCACCATGGACTAAGGTCAGTTTGACCTGACCAGTTATCGTGGACCGGGCCACTTGGGCCTAAACTGCCACTACAGACCGAGTCATTTGGGCTTGGCCCATCAAGTATCAACAAGGGGTTGCCATGCTTGTTGGGTACCCCAATGCGCACCGAACTGCCAAGGTCTCAATTCATGGGTTCCTCTTTTTGCGGAACTGGCTTCTTTTCCTCTGGCGGGGGTTTCGCTTGGGACTAAAGTGTACTTTTTTTATTATGGCTTGATACAAAAAAAAGAAGAAAGTCTTCTCTTATTAATTTGGAGTTTGACTAAAATTGTTTTACTTCAATTCTATATAAGAAAATAAAATAGGAATACGCATCAAAATTAGGGCAATAAAACCTATTTAAGTATCTAATTTCCCTCTCCACCTTTCCAGGAAAAAAAGGAAAGAAAAAAAAGCACAACAAAACAAAACAAAGGTCTCTCTTATGTGTATAAAAAACAAACAAAATAAAAAATAGAAGAACTTTTATACTAATCCATGATATATTATTACATGGATTACCCAGTTAGGAATGGATCCTGGGTGTTGTACACACTACACATGCGTGTGTTGAGAGTTGTGGCAAAGGCAAATGAATCTTCCTCTAAGCCATGGTCGAAGACCGAATTGTGATCATCACATATCACTATTACCCCTTTTATCATCTTGACTTGTTGGAGATGTTAAGCTTAGTTGGCCTACGACTACGGTGGAGGTAGAGATGTGGGAGGGCGATGGAGATAGAAAAGATAGGGAGAAATGAGTAGGATCTCAATGAAAGGATCTCAACGAAACTGGCTTCTTTTCCTCTGACGGGGGTTTCGCTTCGGACTAAAGTGTACTTCTTTACCATGGCGCTTGATACAAAATAAATAAATAAAAGAAAGTCTTCTCTTATCAATTTGGAGTTTGACTAAAATCGTTTTACTTCAATTCTATATAAGAAAATAAAATAGGAATATGCATCAAAATTAGGGCAATAAAACCTATTTAAGTATCTAGTTTCCCTCTCCACCTTTCAAGGAAAAAAAGGAAAGAAAAAAAAAAGCACCACAAAACAAAACAAAGGTCTCCCTTATGTGTATAAAAAAACAAAAAAAAATAAAAAATAGAAGAACTTTTATACTAATCCATGATATATTATTACATGGATTACCCAGTTAGGAATGAATCCTGGGTGGTGTACACACTACACATGCGTGTGTTGAGAATTGTGGCAAAGGCAAATAAATCTTCCTCTAAGTCATGGTCGAAGACCGAATTGTGGTCGTCACATATCACTATTACCCCTTTTATCATCTTGACTTGTTGGAGATGTTAAGCTTAGTTGGCCTACGATTACGGTTTGCTCATCGAGGTTGAAGATCCGAAACTACGCTACCACACTGGGGCCTGGTGCGTATAGTGGAGGTAGAGATGCGGGAGGGCGATGAAGATAGAAAAGATAGGGAGGAATGTGTAGGATCTCAATGGAAGATAAAACTCCCAAAATGCTTAGGGAATGCCTAGTTGTGCAAAACTCGTATTTCTTGTATTTCTTGTGATTATCTGGGTAGGGGCTGGGTGAGATGGATTGATGGAGAAAAACCTGGGGTTGAGATCTAGCGACAAGGGTTGCAGATCTGATGATTATGATCTTAAATGGAGATTTAGAGTTAGTGCAGGGAGATAGCTCGTAGGAAAAGAAATTAAGAAAGAGAAGATGATACATTTGATTGGGCTCTCACCAAACTCAAATCCGGAAGTGTTACGTCAGATGATCAAGGTATGGCTCAAGAGAATAAGAAATTGGGCTCTCACCAAACTCCAATCCAAGAGGCATTAGGGATTTCTTGGAGGAAAATTCGAAGAAAGCTCATTTTCATTAATCATCAATCTTTCATTTCCTTAGTCAAAGAGGCTTTACATCATTATACAGGAAAATAAATAACTCTAAGACTAATTTGGACCATCTAAACACATTGATGGTCAGGATTAAAACATCCTAATAAGCAACCTAAAATATAATTAAATGCCTAAATAATATAAAATAAATGGGCTGGGCCCAAAGGCTTAGACAAGATTTTTGGGTTGGGCCCGTTGGAGGGTCGGCCCATGGGGGACCATAGGCTTGTCCTACATCAAGGCCACAGGGAATTTACCTGACTCCCCTTGCGTTCGTAGGGATTAGTCTGGCCCAAAGGGCATGGAACACCCTCCAATATATATATATATATATATATATATATATACATATATATGGGGGACATTCATGTGCATCCATCCCTCACCATAGGGTGAGGGAACTTTCCCTTTTTGCACATTAATATTCCTTAAATGCATATGACCATATATATGACTTTTCCTCTTTTGCACGTGAAAATTTTCAATTATGGAAGTGTCCCTCACCCTATGGTGTGGGATGGATGCACATGAATATTCTCCATATATATATATATATATATATATATATATATAAAGACCTTCTAAGCACAAAAACCCTCAAAGCCAAGTATTGTCTCAACAAAATGCTTAGGGAAATGAAATTTAGAAGGGGTAACTCGTGGTTTTGGAGAGGATTTATAGAAGCAACCGATTTTAGAAATAATAACATAAGATGAATTCTAGGCAATGAGAAAGAGATATGTGTTTAGGGTTGTAACTGGATCCCTTTCGAGGGAGGTTTAAGGAGGCCAATATCCAAAGTTCCTGTCCCAAATTTAGTTGTACGTAAAAGATCTTTTGAATAGTGAAAGAGGATGGAATGAATCTCTATTGAGGCGAACTTTCGATAACAATGTAGATGTCAAAAATATATTAAAAATTCATATTCCATGGCAAAGAGGGGACGACAATAGGATTTGACCCTCAAACAAAGAGGGTGAGCTCTCTACAAAGTCGGCCTATAAGGTTATGTGTAAGGACAAGAATGCTAGTAATACTCCTATCAAGTGGGAATGCCTATGGAAAATCCCTCTCCCCAAAAGAGTGATCGTCTTTGATTGGAAATGTCTCAATGAGGCCATTCAAGTTTGTGAGTTGCTTCGTGAAAAAAATCTTAGTCACAGTGAAGAGTGCCCCATTTGTGGGTTAAGTGAAGAGTCAATTGAACATGCTTTATTACAATGTAATCATGTTAGAGCCACATATATGGTTTGGTTCCAATCTTGGTCTCGTACTCCATTCCTTCCCTTTTATTCAAATCCATGACGGGGTAGAGGACCTTTTGTGAATCGAAGGATTCTAGCAACTCTCTTTCCAATCTTAAATTTAAAGCTTGGATTCTAGCTCTTTGGTGGGCAATCTGGAAGAATAAAAATGATTTTATTTTCTAGGGGAAAGAAATACAACCCCTTAGTTCTTTGGATATGGCAAAAAGAGTCATACGAGACTGCAAACTCTTCATTTGGTAAATATATTCCCTCGAGTAAAAGGGACATGATGGATTTAAATTGAGAATGGAAGAGGATATAACCCTCATTTGTTCAGACGCCACCTTTAGATCCTCTGATGAAAAGGTGGGCTACAAATATTCAATTTGGCTTAATGGTTCTCTTGTGTTCACGGGGCCATCCGACGGTCCAAATGTCCCTTCCTCTAAATAAGCGAGGCGAGGGCTATCATTTTCGCGATAAGAAAAGGCACAATGCGAGATTCTTCCAAAGTTATCTTCTTGTTTGCGCTTTGGAAGTAATCTAGGCAATTAATGAAAGCTGTGATTGGTTGATCAACTCTATTTTGTTGGACATCAACGGGCTCGCCAAATATTTTGAGTAATAGTTTTTTCTCATGGAATTGTCCATGATTTTACTTGGAAGACTTACATTGATAGCCCTAATGCTGTTTTGATATAGGGCTTAGATGTTTGTATTTTCTGTTTTGGTCGTACGTTACTTGTTTGTTTGTTTCCCTAAATGGTATTGTTTGTTTCTTCCTTCGGTCTAATGAAACTCTCCTTGAAAGAAAAGAAAATATATTTAATTGTCTAGTTTCCCTCTTTGCCTTACTAGGAAATGAAGAAAAGAAAGGAACAACCAAAACAAAACAAAGCAAGGGTCTCCCTTATGTGTATGAAAAACAAAAAAAAAAATAAAAAAAATAAAAGAACTTTCATACTAATCCATGATATATTATTACATGGATTACCCAGTTAGCTAGGAATGAGTCCTGGGTGGTGTGTACGTACACATGCGTGTGTTGAGAGTTGTGGCAAGGCAAATGAATCTTCCTAGAAGCTGTAAAGGTCAAATTAAGACCAAATTCTGGTCGTCCCATATCGCTATTACACCATTTAACATCTTAGACTATTTCAACAATCTCCCCTTATAAATATCCATTCAAGTTCATAACTAAACTCACACAACACATTACACACATACATATCCTTAGCTTCCCTCCTCTTAAAGGGTCCCAAGGATAAAAGAGAAAATGGTACTCATTAACAGGAACTTGCTGGCCTTCATTTTGGCTGGAATTCTCATCGGATTCCGGCCAAGCCATGTTGTAGGCCAGGATTGTGGCTGTGCAGCGGGCCTTTGCTGCAGCAGGTGGGGATATTGTGGCACCGGCGACGACTACTGTGGCACCGGATGCCAACAGGGCCCTTGCAATTCTGCACCGAGCAACAACGGTGGCTCCGTCGCTGACATTGTCACGCCTGAATTCTTCAACAGTATAATTGGTCAAGCAGACAGTTCATGCGCAGGCAAGAACTTCTACTCACGATCAGTGTTCCTTGACGCCGTCAAATCTTATTCTCAATTCGGCAGGGTTGGAACATCAGACGATTCCAAGCGCGAGATCGCTGCCTTCTTTGCTCATGTCACACATGAGACTGGACGTAAGTCTTCCATTGCCACCGGTTTTTGTTTATAGTATCAATTATAATATATTAAGCTAGAAGGTTTTGACTTCAATTTTGATCGGCGGTTATAATTTTGACTTATGGTTATGTAACTACTCATGCAAGTGCCCACTCATTTTTCTATCGACCTCCGACGATCCGATTTGTATTCAGGGAGAAAATATATAATTTGGGTCAGGCTGGTTTGGGCATGTCTAGGATTCATGCAGGTTGGGTTCCGGTTTATCGACGTGCAAGTCAAGTAGGGCCTGGCTTGGTCCGCTGCCTGACCCAAACCCCCCTGAATTGCACCTCTATTCTATAGTATCTATTGCATGTGGTAGTATGTACAAAGATTAAAAATGACAATTCATGTTATGTTTGGTGTACAGATTTTTGCTACATTGAAGAGATAGATGGGGCATCGAAGGACTACTGTGATGAGAACAACACTCAGTATCCATGTGTTGCAGGCAAGGGTTACTATGGCCGTGGCCCAATCCAATTGTCATGGAACTTCAACTATGGGCCTGCCGGAAACAGCATAGGATTCGACGGCCTGAATGCTCCAGAAACTGTGGCCACAGATGCTGTGGTCTCATTCAAGACAGCCTTCTGGTTCTGGATGAACAATGTCCATTCGATCATAACCTCCGGCCAAGGGTTCGGGCCAACGATCCGAGCCATCAACGGTGCACTTGAGTGCGATGGCCGGAACCCGACGACCGTCCGTACACGCGTTCAATATTACACTGATTACTGTAACCAACTGGGGGTGGCACCAGGAGACAACCTCACTTGTTAGCACTATAATGTAATAGCCACTTGTATTTTGCTTGACATCTTTGATGCATGAAATTGATCAGAAAGAAATAAAACATATACTATGGGATTGACATAATAAATACATTGCAATAACATTTCTTTGGTACGGTAATTTGTGTATCCACTGAAATATGGAAGGGAGCTAGCTCATGAGTTTTATGGGCCAAGATTTTAAGAAGGTAAACTATGCAATTCAATTTAGGTCCTTGTTGGATATGGGTCTCCATTAAATGGACAGTAAGGATGTGGGTCCAATTTAAGACATGGGGCAATTCCCCACATCCAGGTAGAGGACAAGTTACAGTCCTAAATGTATTCTTTGTACTTGGGCTATAGTCGGGTTCAGGTCAAGATCTGTGGGCCCTATCCATCTTCTTTTGGATCTGGTTGTGGACTGCAACCATATTGGCATACCCATTTTCATTTTTAACAGAGTTATACTTCATTCGGTTGATGGTATTATTGTTGCAAGAGAACTGATCAGTGAGTTTCAATTTGAGCAGGGTTATTCAAGTATGGAGAAGGTATAGGTTCATTACTTGAGATTTTGTGGTGGTCTTTTTGAGCATTGGGTTTGGAAATTTAGGGTCCATCAATTGCAATATTACTCATAGGGGTGAGTATTCGGTCAATTCGATCGGTTTTGGTTGAAATTTTGACCGAACCGAAATATTTCGGTCGAAGAAATTCTTAACCGAACTGACCGAATTATGAGTTGTAACCGAATTCGACCGAACGGAATATATTTCGGTTAAATTTCGGTCAATTCGGTCGAAAGGCCATATGTTGGGCTTTGTTATGGGGCCCAAATTTGTTTGGAACATTAATTTTCTATAATAAAAAAAAACCCAAAGTATAGACAACTAGCAAATTCTAAATATCCAAGATAAAAAAGATATTAAAGCCAAGTATTCAACAGCTTATCAGCCTTAAGAGTTTATATATTTTATATATCTAAAATACAAACTTTTATATGTATATTAATAAAGCCGGTTAATTCGGTTAATTTGGTGAAAAAAAATCCAAAACCGAACCGAACTATATTATCCAAATTTGCTGTAAATTTTAAACGAACCTAACCAATTTAACCATATAACCGAACCAAATAAAAATTTTCGGTTCGGTTCGGTTCAGTTCGAAACTTCGGTTCGTTAGACAGACGCTCACCCCTAATTACTTAGACGAGCTTTTAAGGAGCCTTCGGATTCCTGCATGGTCTAAATTGGAGCACAAATGGTGCACATTCAAGTAGATGTCACTTTGGCACACTAATAGGGCTCTCACTTGTATTGTTTGCATTGCTGCTGGTTTTGTTTGATTGGAACTGAACTCATAAGAAATGTAGTCATAAAAGTGGTTAAAATTGAAGAAAGAAAGGTGAAGGTCCATCAATGTTTATCGAATGATCTCCCCATTAATAGAAACTGAATTTATGGGAGATAGAAAATAAATATCCAGCCGTCACAATAGAAAAAAAATTTCTAAAAAAATCAGGTTCACACATGTATGCCCCCATTATATCGTTGAATCCTCACTTCTTCTATAATCCTTTGATGGAACCTGTTTTTACCATGCATTCCCAGTGATTCAATTCCGTGGAGACATGGGCCTTTTCTATAAAAAGCTATAATTACCTTTAATAATATCCAACTTTTACCATGTAAAAATTAATATGGGCAAATATTTAACTTATGGACCCTAAATTTCCAAACCCAATGCTCAGAAAGACCACCACAAAATCTCAAGAGGTTCACACATGTATGTCCACATTATATCATTGAATCCTCACTTCTTCTATAATCCTTTGATGGAATCTGTTTTTACCATGCATTCCAAGTGATTCAATTCCATGGAGACATCGGCCTTTTGTATAAAAAGCTATAATTACTTTTAATTATATCCAACTTTTACCATGTATTAATTAATATGGGCAAATATTTAACTTATGGACCCTAAATTTCCAAACCCAATGCTCAAAAAGACCAAACCCAATGCTCAAAAAGACCACCACAAAATCTCAAGTCATGGACCTATATGCCTTCTCCTTAAAAATAAAAACAAATAAATAAAAAGAATACAAAAAGTATTGGAGATGCAGGGTATCGAACCCTGTACCTCTCGCATGCAAAGCGAGCGCTCTACCATTTGAGCTACATCCCCATTTTATTTTATCTTTTCAGAGTTTTAATATATATTATATATTACACTTTCCTACTGGAGTTTTTGCATGTTAGTAATTTATCTTTTTGCTAAAAATTAACACTTCACCCACCTTTTTTTCCATGATAGATGTTAGGTGAGGCCACTTGGGTAAGCCCATAGTAGGCCCCTTTCTATCCCTAAAAATGGACACTTCACTCATCCATTTTTCCATGATAGATGTTGTGTGAGGCCACTTGGGTCGGCCTATAGTAGGCCCCTTTGAGATTTTGAGGATCTTTTTCCCTTCTATTCAAGCTAAGAGCAACTCCAACAGCTATGCTTTTTGTCCAAGTCATCCTTGATTGGACAAGAAACGGTCCAAAATAACATGGTTGCTGCCCTCCAACAGCTACTTCAAATCCACATGGCAAAAGGCATAGGGCCTGGTATGCCTTTTTTGGCATAGCATGGAGAAGACTTCATTTCATTCTTTTTAATATAATAATGCATGATACAATCAAATGGAGAAGGCAGTGAACGTTTGGAGTCAGCTACGGATTGAACTTTTTATCCGTTGCAATTTTTTGCACAGTTGATGTAGTCAGTGAACGTTTTAAAAACGGATACATTAATAGCCGTTGCATTTTTTTTTTTTTAGTTTTTTGAATTTTAATAGGTAATTTTAAATTGTAAAAATTTGTGAAACTCTTGAGCTTGGATGTCTATAAATTATGAGTGTTTGAAGTCTTTTTTTTCCTCATTCACACTATGGATTCTCAATTCTCTCAATTTCCTAATTTTTCTACCCAATATTCACAATCTTTCGGTGAGGCATCTGAACTCCCTACTGATGATGCTCCAAAGAAAAAGGCAGTTGGTCGAGGTGCCGGCTTCAGTATAGAAGAAGATCGTCTTCTCATCGGTGCGTGGTTGAACACCAGTCTGGATGCTGTGCATGGAAACGAGCAAAAACTTAGGGCTTTTTGGGAACGAGTGGGAGAATACTATCACAACAATAAGCAATTTCCCAGTGATCGAACAGACAAAATGTTGTCACAACGATGGCAAAAGATTCAAGCTTCTGTCAACAAATTTTGTGGATGTCTCGCCACAATTATTTCCAGAAATCAAAGTGGCACGAATGAACAAGATAAGGTAAAATTATATATATGTGTGTGTGTGTGAGAGAATACTTTTTTTTTTATTCTTAATTTGAGCTTACATTTAATTTTCAGATTGCAGAAGCAAAAAAAATTTACGAACATCTATATGGATCAAAATTCACCTTGGACCATGCTTGGATCTTGTTGAGGTACCAACCAAAGTGGATACAACTGCAGCAACAAGTACTAGAGAAGACATCTGTAAAAAGAGCAAAATCTTCAACTTCTGGCTACTCATCATCTTCTAATCCAAGCACTCCCATAAATATTGAGGAGGATGAGACAATTAACTATGCTTATGATCCCATGACGAGACCACTAGGCAGAAAGGCTGAGAAAAGAAAGATGAAGCAAACCACTATCAACGAGCCCACACCCGTTGCAGATCTCATCCAAAAAATGATGGATGACAAAAAGGAAAGAGATGAAAAAAAATTAGAGCTTCTTAAGCAAAAAATCGAGCAAGATGAGAAGAAGGTGAAATTAAAGCAAATACATATGGAAATGGAGATCATGAGTATGGATACGTCCAATATGTCTGAGGAGCAACAACAATACTATGCTAAAAAAAGAATTGAAATTCTGAGAGGAGGGTTAGGTGGTGGTTTCTGAATTGTATTTTATTTTAGAATTAATATGTATTTTTTATTTTAATTAATGAATTATTGTTTGTTTAAATATAATATTGGAGAAAACTAGCCGTTTTATAGCCGTTGGAGAAAACTAGCCGTTTTATAGCCGTTGGAGAAAACTAGCCGTTTTATAGCTGTTGGAGAAAACTAGCCGTTTTATAGCCGTTGGAATATTTCATATATACAAACCATTCTGGAAAAAATTTCTTACACTCTAACTTCTTACTTCTCTTCATCTCAAAATAGGAAAATCTTTGGTTCATCACTTCGGAGATGTCTCAAAATTATACTGATTCCTTTTCTGACACGACGGATGAGCTATGGCATACCGTCGTAAATTTCGATTCGGATGAAGAGTTGCAGATGTTGTGTAGGGCTGCTCTGGAAGAAGAAAGAGAAAACTTACGAAGGAGAACGAGAGTGCATCGTGGTTCTACTCAAGGTCACGCAGTCATCCACAGAGGACGAATCTCAGGACATCATAGGCTTTACAATGACTACTTCAGTGAAAACCCTGTCTACACTCCCTCTCAATTTCGAAGGAGGTTTCGAATGCGCAAACCTCTTTTTCTTCGAATTGTAAATGCAGTGGAAGCTCATGACCCATACTTTCAACAAAAAAGAAACTATGTAGGCAATCTTGGTTTATCAGCTCTTCAAAAGGTCACAGCTGCGGTGAGGATGCTTGCTTATGGAGTTGCGGCGGATGCTGTGGACGATTACGTCAGGATCGCTGAAAGTACCTCTATAGAATCATTGAAAAAGTTTGTTCAAGCGATCATTGATGTTTTTGGCAACGAATATTTGAGAACACCAAATAATGCTGACATCTGTAGATTGTTATCAGAAGGTGAGAGACGCGGGTTTCCTGGAATGTTGGGTAGCATAGACTATATGCACTGGAAGTAGAAGAACTGTCCAGTTGCGTGGAAAGGCATGTATGCTCGTGGAGACCACCGCGAGCCTTCTTTGATTCTTGAAGCTGTGGCATCGTATGATCTTTGGATATGGCATGCATTTTTTGGACTACCGGGATCGCACAATGATATCAATGTGTTGGATCGATCTCCTATATTTACCGATCTCGCTGAAGGCCGAGCTCCTTCCGCCAACTACTCAATCAATGGTCATGAATATACAACTGGCTACTATCTTGCTGATGGCATATATCCATCGTGGGCGACATTTGTCAAAACAATACCATGTCCTAACGGGCCAAAGGCCACAAATTTTGCTGCAGCTCAAGAATCCGCAAGGAAGGATGTGGAGCGTGCGTTTGGAGTGCTACAGGCACGTTTTGCAATTGTTCGTGAGCCTGCTCGTTTCTGGGATCGTCAAACACTTCAACATATAATGAAGGCATGCATCATAATGCATAACATGATTATCGAAGATGAACACGATCAAAGTCTTCCACCCAATTACGATGCACGAGAGGGTGAATGCAGTGACCTTCCTGTGTCACGTGACCACACTGCAGAATTTCAGGATTTCATTCAAAACCACTTGCGTATTCGTGACAAGATAACACATTCTCAACTCCAAGCCGATCTGGTAGAGCACCTGTGGCATTTCCAAGGTCAATATGAAGAAGCTTGTGATTGACTATAATATTATGTAATTTGATTTTACCCTTTCAATGAAAAATGAGTTTCAAGTACAATTCGTGCATTTTTTATTTTTTAATAATTTATTACTTTAATAATATTTAAATCGTACCAAATCCCATTAAATATAAGTAAGATATATGTAATAAAGGAAATGATGATTAAATGAAAAAATAATAAAATAATAATTTGACATCTCTCTTGGAGTTGTCCAAGTGAGACTTCAAATTTACATATGCCTTTTTTGCCACATAAGCCTTCATTTTGAAAAAGGCATATGAAAATTTGAAGTATCTCTTGGAGATGCTCTAAGAGGTGTAAATTGGGCCGTGACTGGGCCGCACGAAAAAGCCCAGGTTGTGGGCCAGCATAGCACAATGACTACGTTGATCGGGCTAGGGAGCCTTGGGCCATGGGACGACACAGCGGGGACTTGGTTAAACTGTGCTGGGCCAAGGTGCCTGGGCCTAGGCATGGCCCATAACAACATTTATTTTAGAAAACGCTAATTTTTAATACAAATGAAATATAGAACTTAAAGTAATTAAAGTCTTGTTTTTCATTTATAAATTATCATCAATGTTTGTGCATTTTTTTATCAAGTTGAGAACCCTAAAAGTCCATAAAGTCCTTCTCAATTTATATATAATTTTTTTTAAAAATATTAAGAGAGGCATGTGGGCTGGCCCGTGGACAGCACAGCCGAGCCCACCCGGGGCACAACCCAGCACAACTCGACCTAAGCAGTGCCGTGGGGCGTGCTGGGCCGACCTGGGCACGACTCAACTCAGACATAGCAGGTCACAAAGCGAGACGTGTCATGCCTTTACACCTCTAATTCAGGTAGAGGTGTTAAATGTGTCGTGTCAACAATTTGGGCACGACACATCCCATTAGTCGTGTCAGGCCGTGCCATGCTTGAATCGTGCCTGAGCCTAGGCCACATCATTTGTGCTAAGCCTTCGTGTTAGGCTTCTAATGAGTCGTGCTTCAATTTTAAGGGTTTTAGGCTAAAAAGGATTTAAAAGACACACACAAAGAAAAACATGACACACAGATTTAAGTGGTTTAGTCACATTCGACCTACTCTACTTATAAGAGAAACATTTGAATCTTTTCTATTGAAGGTTTTTTCAATAGGATTACATTCAAAATCTTAATAATTTTTGTAGATAATAAAAAAAGAGTAAAATGCTACATTGGAGGGCTAAAACAATCAAAATACACAAAATATGACCAATTTGCAGTGTCGTGGTTGGAACGTACCGCTTCCGTGCCAACGGACTAGGAGTCGGGCCTAACACTGCCCGTGCCGTTGACCCTATGGTGCTGTGCCACGGCATGTTGACCGCCGTTCACAGCCCATTTGACACCTTTAAAATCTGGCATCTCTTCTCCATGCCCTAAAACCTCCATTTTTTCATTTATTTTTATCTTTTTGAATTATGGCACTATCATTCCTTCTCCGAACACTTTCGCAATCATCACAGTGAGAAAGTGAAAACTTTGGTGGCAATTCTTGACTTGACCTGCCAACCTGACCAGGAACTTGAAGTGGTACTTATTTTGTTTATATTTTTGGCCTAGGTACATTTCTGGCCCAATTAATAAATAGTTCAGATTTGGATTGAGTCAATACTTTCTATTTGCAACCCAACTCGTTTCACTCCCACCTGCTAACCCAACCAACACACATTCTTTATGTCAGCACATAGGGTGGCAATTCTTCACTTGACCTGCCAACCTGAAAGGAACTTGAAGTGTCAATTTTGGGGTTTGGTTGATCCTTTGTTTTCTTTTATTTTATTCAAAATTCTGGTATAGGTATATTTCTGACCTAATTAATAAATGAGACAGATTCAGATTAAGTCTGTACTTGCTATTTGCAACCCAATTCAGTGCACTTTCACCCCCTAATCCAATCAACATACATCTTGTTACGTAAGGGTTTGAGTTGATTTTCCAACCAATTTAATAGACAGGTCATGTTTAGATTGAGTCAGGAGCATGTCGCCTACATTGTTGAACCCATCCTGTCTAAGTCTACTTGTGCCAAGTAAACAGGAATTTAGCATTTAGATGTATTGAGTTTTTCTCTGCCTCCCAATTATGAGGATAAATTGAAAAGGTTATAATCTAAACCTCATTTGAAGGTATTTCTACCGATCCGCTTTTCATTCCAATTAGAGTGAGTCCAACTGTTGGATACATCATTTAAATATGAAGCAAATTTATTAAAGGTGCATGGATTTTTCTGTGATCACAATTTTAGAGAATCCAGACTTAGCATAAACAAATGATTTTGTCCATCCAATTGGCGATGATATATTGGAAATAGTCCTTGTAAAAAATTTGGATTTAATAAGGTAGACCCACTCATTAGATGAGAGAGAGAGAGAGAGAGAGAGAACTTCATTTCAGAAACAATAAGATTTTGCATAATCAAGAAATGAAAAAAGATTTTGGATGTAAGTCTAATAATATTAGAACAGAATTACAAGTGAAACATGGCAACTTTTTTCTTTGCCTATAAGACATCTATATCTTCTTCTATTGCTAGGATCAAAGAATTCAGTGTACAAACACACAAAACACTATTTTTTATATCATGCCCTGCCATGTGGTGATGCAGAATGTTCATCTCGTTGGCCCCTCCCTGAATTGGCCCATAGCATCTACTCCATCCAGAGTCTGACCCACTAAATGGATGGTCCTGATCACCACAGTGCAGCTGCACTTAAATATTCTGTATGTATGCACTAGTGCCCAGGGCCACTGGGGCTCGGCCCAGATGTTAGCCGGCCAATCCAACAATCCATTACAGATTTCGCCTTCTCATACACTGAAGAGTACATTGCCAGGTGATTTGCATCAGCAGCATCAACTTCCTGCAACACCCTCGCCGCCTCGACACTGCCTTGCCGGAAAATCAAAGCACAGAGGACCAACACAAGCAGAAGGGTGCATGCACGTCGGAAACTCGCCATTGGATATGCCGATCTTCGCCGGAACTGGGAATTCTTGGAGTCTCTTTCTGAGAGATGTTTTTGGATGTATGAAGATGTTTGTGAGTTGCCTGTAAGAAGGTTTGTTTGATGTTTTGATTGAATCAGATCATGTATTTATAGTGAGAGTAGTAGTTGGTCTCATTTTAAATTTCATGGCTCATGTTTAATGTGAACTAGACTTAAAAGACTTTGGTAGGCAGAAAATCTTGGTAGTTACAGAGTTTTTGGAGGACTGCCTTTTCTTGTTGACCAAGGGTTTTGGAAATAAGGGTGTGGCTTCCCACAGCTTTGAACATGGATTCCAATATTTGAATGTGTGGACCGTAGATTGAAAAGGCAGAATTACCAAAATATCTATGCTGATGCAGTGATTTGGACAGATAACAATTTGGGCCAAACTGTTATGAGCCTGGATGGCAAATGGGTTCGACTTCAGATGGGGCCCATCAACTTGAGGCCTGACCCGTGTCCGACTCATTTGCTAAATGGGTTGTTCACTAATGGGCCCATAAAAAAGGATGCCTGACTTTCTTATTATTCTGACCCATAATCGACCCGATAATGATGCGGGCCTGGTGGGTCAGTTAACGTGCTTGGGATAGCGGATCAGGTCAATGTGAGCTGGTCCGAATTTACAATGGGCATTTTGGTCAGTTTGTATGACCATGAAGAACTGTGGACCGAGAAGAACTGTTTTTTTGTTTTTTTTTTTTTGACCTTGAACTGTTAAGAGGAAGTGTAGGCCATTCAACAATGTGAGCTGGTCCGAATTTACAATGGGCAAAAGGTAGACTTGAAAGTTTATTAGTTTTCTCCTTCTGATTTCACTTATCTGCGTCAGATCTAAAAGATTCTTACATCCAACGGTGTAAAGGAACTAGGAAGAGGAGATGATAGCATGGACTTAGGGACCAAAAACAAAAAAAGATAAGAGCCAATGCATCATACTTGCAAGAATTGGGGGATTAAGACCAGGCCTAATTTGTTGGGGGGCGGGAGGCTTTGAACTTTGAATTGACTGCAACAGTTTCTAAACTTCCAGTATCCCTCATGATAACACAAAATTGTATTTCATCATTCTTGTGCTATGGGCATCAATCATCTGGTGGGCCTCATCATGAACTATAGACTGAATGATGAAATATATGAAATCAATCGATGGCCCAGATTTAGTGATCGGGATACCGTTGATAGGATGACAATTAAAAGTTAGAACTGTGAAAAAAAAAAAAAATAGAAAGAGATAAAGAAACCTTTGACCATGTTTATAATAATGATTTGTTCATGAAAATTCTAGGATGATCCTTTTACTGATATCTTTCATTACACAAGGACTCTAAGTTAATTCCCAAGAACTATATTGCACCACATACCTCAAAGAATCCATGAAATAGTGCTTGCCTTTTGAGTTTTGCTGCTTGTCACTGATAATGCCTGTTGGGTTGATTAGCGGGAAATTTTCACTATTCACGCATGTTTAATGGTTCTTTTAGGAGTCTCATTAGTTCTTTTAGGGAAATTTTCATTATTATTTGCTGCTATCTACTTTTTCTTTTCCCCTTGAATGCTTACTTTATTTTTTTTTTCTTTGGGATTCCAAATGATAACATTCTGTATTGAAAATCTCTTGGTACTTCTCTCCACCTAATCT
Source organism: Cinnamomum chago (assembly GCA_038049695.1). NCBI lineage: Eukaryota > Viridiplantae > Streptophyta > Magnoliopsida > Laurales > Lauraceae > Cinnamomum > Cinnamomum chago. The sequence continues at coordinate 16,848,044 of CP142462.1, read as the reverse complement.
TTTTCTCCATTTATATATTAGGGACTGTATTTATGCCTCCAAAATGGTCTCTCGGCTATCATCAATGTCGCTGGAGCTATGATTCAGATGAAAGAGTTCTTAAGGTGCAAAACTTGTTGCTATGCTCCAATATTAGCATAGCTGTCATAGTCGTCTGCAAAAATAACATTTTTTTTTTTTTTTGTGAGGCAATGCTGGTAACAAATGGCTCTTGAAAATGTCATGTTCTTATTCATTTTTCTCTGTTTTTTTTTTACGGGAGAAGCAGAATATTAGACTTTCTAAAATTCGTTGTGGCCTTGAGTTTTACTATCTTATCATCACAAATCCTATCATTCTTTCTTTTCTTAAGTTTCTGACATTTATACTTGCAGGTTGCAAGAACATTTCGAGAGAAGGGCATACCTTGTGATGTAATATGGATGGACATTGACTACATGGATGGCTTTCGTTGTTATACTTTTGATAAAGTATGCATTTCTAAACATACTTTTGATTTTCAAACATAATTTATGATAGTGGTTCTAAAAGTGACATATGGATTCTAAAAGAAAATGGAGAACTTTATGTTGGTAAGGCGTAATGGCACATACTCTTTCGATCTCATTGTTGATTCTAAGTGGATTGAAATATTTTTCTTGCTCCATTGTCAGGGGAGGTTTGGCCTGGGTCTTGTGTATTTCCTGATTTTACACAAGAGAAAACCCGATTGTGGTGGGCACATTTAGTTAAGGAATTCGTTTCTAATGGTGTTGATGGCATATGGAATGATATGAATGAGCCTGCTGTTTTCAAGGTAGGGTTCATTAGTCTGCCTCTTTTTTTTTTTTTGTTGAAATTACTCTGCCACTTTATCTAGCAATTTTTCTATTTGTGTTTGCCCTTCTATATTTGTACTCGACCTAAAATTATTTTTATTACTTCTCAGACTCTAACAAAAACAATGCCGGAGAGCAACATTCATAGAGGTGATATTGAACTTGGGGGTTGTCAGCACCACTCACATTATCACAATGTAATGTTCTTCTACTCTGTCAATGCTATCTTATGGTGAAAGCTTGCCCATAATGAAATTTTGTAGTAGATTTTTCTTTCATACCGATATCAGTCCTGCTCAGGAATTGAAAATCTGGGAGTGCCCAAGAATGAGATTCCAACTTTCGAATTGCTCGTAAAGTTGAAATGTAGGTTTGAGTTAGAACGTTAACTTAAAACTTAGAAAACGAGCATCCGGACGGCCAAAATGAGCAAACGGGCTCTATTGCCAGCGAAACTTGACGGACACGGGCCCCTAGTCATTCCTGACTTGCAGGAACTGACGGAACGAGATTCCGACTCTCGGTTTGATCGTACAGTTGAAAAGTAGGTTTGAATTAGAACGTAAACTTAAAACTTAGAAAACGAGCATCCGGGCGACCAAACTGAGCAAACGGAGTCTCTTGCCAGCGAAACTTGACGGACACGGGCCCCTAGTCATTCATGACTTGCAGGAACTGACGGAACGAGATTCCGACTCCCGGTTTAATCATACAGTTGAAACGTAGGTTTGAATTAGAACGTAAACTTAAAACTTAGAAAACGAGCCTCCGGGCGACCAAACTGAGCAAACGGTGTCCGTTGCTCGTGAAACTTGACGGGCACGGGCCTCTAGTCATTCCTGACTTGCAGGAGCTGACGGAACGAGATTCCGACTCCCGGTTTAATCGTACAGTTGAAATGTAGGTTTGAGTTAGAACGTAAACTTAAAACTTAGAAAACGAGCCTCCGGACGCCCAAACTGAGCAAACGGTGTCTGTTGCTCGTGAAAGTCGACGGCCACGGGCCCCTAGTCATTCCTGACTTGCAGGAACTGACGGAACGAGATTCCGACTCCCGGAATGATCGTACAGTTGAAAAGTAGGTTTGAGTTAGAACGTTAAGTTAAGACTTAGAAAACGAGCCTCCGGGCGACCAAAATGAGCAAACGGTGTCCGTTGCTCGTGAAACTCGACGGGCACGGGCCCCTAGTCATTCCTGACTTGCAGGAACTGACGGAACGAGATTCCGACTCTCGGAATGATCGTACGGTTGAAAAGTAGGTTTGAGTTAGAACGTTAAGTTAAGACTTAGAAAACGAGCCTCCGGGCGACCAAAATGAGCAAACGGTGTCCGTTGCTCGTGAAACTCGACGGGCACGGGCCCCTAGTTATTCCTGACTTGCGGGAACTGACGGAACGAGATTCCGACTCCCGGTTTGCTCGTACAGTTAAAACGTAGGTTTGAGTTAGAACGTTAAGTTAAAACTTAGAAAACGAGCCTCCGGGCGACCAAAATGAGCAAACGGTGTTCGTTACTCGTGAAACTCGACGGGCACGGGCCCCTAGTCATTCCTGACTTGCAGGAACTGACGGAACGAGATTCCGACTCCCGGAATGATCGTACAGTTGAAATGTAGGTTTGAGTTAGAACGTTAAGTTAAAACTTAGAAAACGAGCCTCCGGGCGACCAAAATGAGCAAACGGTGTTCGTTGCTCGTGAAACTCGACGGGCACGGGCCCCTAGTCATTCCTGACTTACAGGAACTGACGGAACGAGATTCCGACTCCAGGATTGATGTTAATGTTGAAACATAAGTTGAAATTTTAATTTTAATTCTTAATTTTTTATATTTAGTATAAATTTGCCAATTTTTATACTAATCTTTTAATATTTATTTTTCCTTTTCTGTTCAGGTTTGAGAGCATCGGACATACCACGGCACCCGGAAATTTTTTTTTTCTTTTTCCTCTAAATGTAATGGATATATGTTATTGAAACTTTTGTAATTAATGTTTTGAATGAAATTAATATAAGATTTTATTTTTTTATTTGTGATTTTAATTGATGGTAGTGGTTGTATGTTATTTGTAATTTTAATTGATGGCATGATTTGTATAGGTACAGGTACAGGTACAGGAACAAAAACAAGTAAATAATTTGAAAAAATAAAAAGTATTTTTTTTAAAAAAAATAGACCTTTAGCGGCCGCCAGTGGGAAAGCCATCGGGTGAGATATGGGAGCTCTTCGATGAGTCAAAGAGCCATCGGGTGAGATAAGGGAGCTCTTCGATGAGTCAAAGAGCCATCGGGTGAGAGATGGGGGCAACCTTGATGGCTAGGTGATAACTAAAGTCTATTACCACTTAGATAAGAGACTGTTTTTGGCCATAAGTAACTAGTTGAATGCATAGCCAACACACTCATGGTTGAGTGACCTTGGCACTTAGTATCACATAGATACCCAAAAAGACCTTTGGTAGGAGTTTTAGTTATTTATTTGATTATATTGAGTGCTGACAGGACTAATGGTAGTGCCACATGAGAGAAATCCATCAAATGAGCTTTTATTAAGACCCAATTGATACTTGGGTCTATATTTTTATATGCGCAGTTTTTGAAGTTCAATTTTTTTTAAAATTAGTGGAGGATTGTTGGAGTTTTTCAAAGCTTGAAAAAAAAAAAAAGATTATTGGATTCATCAGATTCTGTGTCTATGGAGAACTTCAAAGCTTTCAGTAGAAATTTTCAGAAAAAAAATAAAATCTGTTACATGAGATACATTCTGAAATGTCTCTTTTAAAGAGATTTCTTTTTGAAGTTTCATTGTAAGTTTGTGGTTTTGGGAAAGAATTCACAATAAGAAGTAAATAATCATTTTAGACAATTCTTTGAAAAGCTAGCTTTAACAATTTATAATTGGGTTTGGTCCAAGCACAAAATGGTAAAATAGTGAGGCCACTTGCTCAATATTGAAATTTGGAAAGAGACGATGCTCTTTCATGAATTACATAAATTCCAATGCCTGCTAACTACATTCAATGCTTTGCTTACCTATGAGCCTTGTAAAGCAGCCTTATGATGCATTTGTTTGAAGGAATTTTTTATGAAAATTTCATGTATTGAGAATGACTTAAAGCAATATAAGTTAATAATGCCCACAAACCAGTTGAAATTCCTTAATTGATGGTTAAGATTTAAAAAATGAGTCTCTTCATATGTCATTTTTGGTCTTTGAAATTCTCTAAATTCCAATCTTTGATTAGTAAGAATGTAAAATATATAAGAGTTCTTAGAAAACTGGTTGGCAGTTTGACTTGGAGAACTTAGAGTTTTCCCAAAAGGAGTTCTTTGAATTCCGACAACCACACAACTTAGGAAGATTATCACAATGGACACTGGAAAGGATATACAAAAATCCTACCTATTTGTACAAAATTCACAAAAGAAATAAAAATAAAGAAACACTCATAGAAGAAAAAACTTGTATATACCAATATAGACTTCTATGGCAGTATTCTCATAAGGACAACATTGTAGTGCCAACTACATTAATTAAAACACATTTTGTCAACATATCAAGTAAAGTTTTCTCCATGGAAGTCCCCAAAAGGGATGTTGCAGCCCCACACACACAAGCCCGTTGATAGGGCGTAAAGTGGGGCCTTGGAGCCCATAAATTTTGAAAAAGCCCAGCTGTTAGGGAAAATTCAATAGATTGACTCAAATTGCATGGAGGGATATTAACTCCTCCATCTCTTTTTCCTGTTATAAAATGAAATTTTAGCCTTTTGGCTATATTTTTGAAAAGTCCCTATAATGTTGAAAAGTCCCACGCCCGTTTGGATGTCTACAAAATACAATATTTATAGATTTAAATATTGTAAGAATAAAATAGAACATAATAGAATAGTATATTATTTAAATATTTCACTATTTTTTCTATTTGACAATTTTTGAAGAAAATTATAGATTTTAAATTGAGTTGTTTGGAAAATACTATGATTTTAATATATATTTGAAAACTCCAAAATAACAAGTTAATGTTATTGATCGTTGTAAAGTTCTTTATTAGAATAATCTTTTATTAAATAATTTAATTTATATGTAATTTACCGTATCTCGATGAAAAAGTCATGTGGTAAAGTAAAGTTTAATTGCCAAGTTTTTTTCCATAAGCTACTTTTCTTTATCACATAAATCTATGGTAAAGTATAGTAAAGTCAATACAAACGGCAACTACTTTACAGCTCTCTCTTACTTTACTTCACCACATATTTCATCTTATCTTACTTTACCCCACCTTTAACCATGATGTGACATCAATATTTATTTTACTTTACCACACATATAAGCAAACGCTCCTTGACCTATATGTGACATTATCCCTTTACCATGTTTAGATGAAAAGGTAGTGTGGTAAAGTAAAGTCTAACTGCCACTTTTTTACCATAAAGTTTATCACAAATTACTCTTTCTTTACCATATAAACTACGGTAAAATGTGATAAAGTAAAGACGCACAAAAAGAAACTACTTTACCATTCGCACACACTTTACTTCACCATATACTTTATCTCACATTCACTTTACCTCACCTTTACCATGAAGTGAAACTTGCGTTTACTTTACTTTACCATGCACCTAAACAAGTTCGTCATGATAGGTTTGGTGATGTTCTTTACTTTACTCTACCACTTTGTAAACCTCATTTTGAAAGATTTTTATATTGTAGAAAGTTTTCTATAGGAGAGATATGAATGAAAAAATATTGATTTAAAAAAAAAAGAATCTTTTCTTTATATTTTTCTTGTGTTACCAAACACACAAGATTTTCTTATTTAGATAATGAATAATTATATTCTATAAAATGTTACTTTCTTGTGCATCCAAACTGGCATAAACGCACATTCATAACGAAATAGTTGTCTTTTTGAGAAATCTTTAACTTTAAAAGCCATACTTTTCATGTGTTGGCATTAATTAAAGGGTAAGTTAGTGTATGGTCCATACAGCTTTATATAGTTTGGCGAGAGGTCCCTACATACTACATACGCCATATCAGATATTTTCATGACTGATTATTTGCTCTTTTTAACTTTTTAGGCATAAAAATTTGAATTTCAAAATTTTAAATCTTTCATTCTCCCCCTCATTTTCAAGGTAGGCCACGATTGTTTAAATTTTGGTCATGATGATTGGGCATGGAGTGGGTCGATCAAAGACAAGGCTCTGGTTTTATTTATGGACGACCATGATTTCATGAAGTGGGCCGTCGGTGGCCACGTGGTGCAGGCAGATGCCGGCTTTCAGGAAGAGTTTCTAAGAAATTTATTTGAATTTATAAAATTTATAAGAGTTTCTAAGAAATTTATTTGAGTTTTTCTCAAACTTATCAGAGTTTCTAGCAAATTTATCTGAGTTTTTGGCAAATTTATCTAAGTTTCTAGTAAATTTCTCTTTATCTAAGTTTTTGAAGAAGTTTTCTGATTTTTTGGCAAATTTATCTTTATCAGAGTTTCTGAAAAATTTATCTGAGTTTCTGACAAATTTATCTCTATTTTGAAAATTTTAATTGAGTTTTTGAACAAATCTTTCGGAGTTGTATGGCAAATTTCTTTGCGTTTTACGAAATCAATTGGTGTTTTTTAATTTTATTTGTGTATTTTAAAATTTATTTACGTTTTTTCAAATTTATTTTCGTGTTTTGAAATAAATTTAACTGAGTTCTTAGCAAAATTACTTGAGTGTTTTGAAAATTTTTCTGAAATTTAGAAAATTGGTTTATCTTAATTTGGCAATGTATTTACGTTTTTTGAAATAAATTTGTGTTTTTGAATTTTATTTACCTCTTTTAAAATTTATTTGTGGCTTTTGAAATTTATTTACATTTTTTGAAATTTATTTGAATCTTTTTAAATTTATTTGCTTTCTTTTGAAATTTATTTAAGTTTTTTGAAATTTAGTTGCGTTATTTTGGAATTATTTTGCGTCTTTTGAATTTTATTTGTGTTTTTTTAATTTATTTCAACATTAATGGGATTTTCATTAATCGTGGCCAATTAAATAGTATCTGGCCATTATTAATGGCATATCCTACTAATCATGGGATATGATTTATCTTTAAATAAATAAGAGATTTTAAAGAAATGGCAACTTGGACATTTTGGATCTTCAAATTTGGAAAAAATGACTTACCACACTATGAAAAGAGAGTGGATCTAAGGTCATAAAATCAAATGTTCAGGGACCTGTCGCCGAATGCTCCTAAATTAAAAGGTTAGTAGGCCAATTATGAGTGATTGACCATACCCATCAAACTCAACTTGAATACTTCACTGTTGGGGTTAATTCTTTCTATTTTGACACAATTAATTGAACACACTATTACATTTGACCAACCAACTGAATTAAAAGCCTAATCCAACCCAACTACACGCATTATGAACAACTAAACTAACTTAACTCGACTTGGTCACAAGAGTTAGGGCCCGTTTGGATACATAAAAAATATAATATTTGCAGATTTAAATAATAACAGAATCAAATATTGCAGAATATAAGTGTAATACTATAATATTGCAAAATTGCCGATGTTTGGCATTTTTTTTTAGAATGCAATAGTTTTTAAACTGAGATGTTTGGTAGTTGTTGAATATTATATGTACCTCTTCAGATGAATACAGTACTTTGGTCCGAATGGAAACCAATTTAAGAGGCTGTGTGTCAAGCACAATGGGTAAAGAGCATGTCCCAATTGCAGACAACCGTTTTGGTTTTGGTGAATCAAACCTGAAAATGGAGTCAAAAATATCAAACGGCATTCTCCTGGTTGGATTCAGAATAATTGAATGGTGATCTTGCAGCAGAGGAGCATTGATGAAAATTACTTAGGAGGTTCAAATGGCTTTAACAACTCTGAGAATTTCACCCCAGAGTGAAGTCACTGATGGGAGGAAAATCTTCAACATATCCAGCGATTCGGATCCTTCACATGTAAGTGGCTACATGGCCTAGAAATCTTTGCAGATGTCTCCAATGGATCTTCCGTCAGATGGAACACATTGTATGAACACATTGTGAATGGGTATAAGGACCCGACAGTTCCATTCAAATCTAAATAAATCAATCTCTAAAGTGATCGAACTTATTGAAGGTATTAAACTATCGTTAACAGATTACAGCAACCAGAAAAAATAAACGAAAAAACCTTGCAAAATAAAGAAAAAGATAAAGATAAAGGAAATGTATACTGTTACGGTCCTGTCCTAAGTTGTTATAAGATTTAATTTGATTGTTTCATCAATCATGGGGCTTTTGGTGTATTGGTTGAGTCCATAACATTTGGTATCAGAGCCAACCTCCACGTCTCTGGTTCGAGTAACGGAAATGGCTACCTGGAATAGAGTGAGAGCCGTCTAAAAAAATAGAGAAAATGACTACCTACAGATGGAGTGAGCCACTGCGGAGAGGGCTATCTGGAGCAGGTTGTGAGTAGTCCCAAGAGGGGGAAAATGCCACTAGAGTGAGAGCCGCCAAGGACGTCGGCTGCGGAAGCGTGGTGATCTGTTACGGTCCTAAGTTATTATAAGATTTAATATGACTCGTTCCATCAGTCCTGAGGATTTTGGCATATTGATTAAGTCCATAACACAAACCTTTCTTCCGTGGGAGTAGGTATCGAAGGAGGGGAAAAGAGAGGAAGAGGAAGAGGACAAGGTGTATGGAAAAGGAGGGGAAAAGAGAAGAAGAGGATGGATAAGCCTAGAAGATCAAATAGGGTGTCCATTATGAACCCAAGGTACAGGGACTGAATGATTCCCACTATGCACGGGACATGCAAACGTGAAGATTGTACGTGCATGGAGGGATTGATGGCTTGAGACTTGCATTAGTGTTGTTGGTCATTGTTTAGTGTTGTGGGTCACTGTTGTTTATTTGCATAAGAATAGGTCAATAAGTTGTTAAAGAGTATCTCGATTATTTGAATAATTGTTGGCTATTTTATTGCCAATAGCTGTTGAGTCCTTATGTTAGGAAAAGTGGTTAAGTCCTTTATGTATTTAAATTCAACCACGTGGCAGTAGCAAGACAAGTTGATTCAAATAAAAATTACTAGGGTTTTATTCTCACGTAAAGCAGAATCCTATTTCTTTAGGTTTGACTGGGACCTATCATTGGTATCAGAGCTGCATTAAAATGGCAACCAATAAAGAGAGGATAGAAAATTTAGAAGTTGGGTTTGGAGGACTCCAAGATAATTTCAGCTGAATGGAGCTTAGCATTGCTGACAAGCTAAATCAAATGGAGCACACCATTCACAAGTTATCCGAAGCATTGCTTTCAAACAGGGAAGCATCCAGCAGCAACCTCAACGATCACAATGGTCGTTTCCACAATAATAGAGAAGAAACTCGAGATCGCCCTGAAGGAGGACGACCAATGTTCTCATCCAAATTAGCCAAATTGGAATTCCCTAGATTTTCGGGTGATGACCCCACCAAATGGTTCACTAGACTAGATCAATTTTTTTAGTCCAAGGCACTTCTGAAACACAAAAAGTGTATTTGGCCTCTTTCCACCTTGAAGGAGAGGCTAATCAATTGTGGCAATGGTTGCATAGAGCCTATAGAGAAGAAGGCATGAAAATAACATGGGCAATCTTTGAAGAGGAATTATGGGCGAGATTCGGTCCTACCGAATGTGAGGATTTTGATGAAGCTCTGTTAAGAGCTAAACAGGTGGGCTCCTTACATGATTACCAAAAGAGTTCTAAAGGCTTGGGAATCAGGTACAAGGCTGGACGCAAAAGGCACTAGTAGGGACATTCATGGGCGGCCTCAAATCGGAGATAACTAATGGCATTCGGATGATCAAACTGAAATCTTTGAAAGAAGTAATTAGCCTTGCACGAATGAGAGATGAACAGCTAACACGCCAGCGGAAAATCACACGACCTTTCAACCGGTCAGGTTCTGACTCTCTTTCTCCAACAAGATTGAAGATAGCTTCGCCAATGAAGCGACTCACTTGGGATGAGATGCAAAAGAGGCAAGCTCAAGGCCTTTGTTTCAATTGTGATGAGAAATTCACTCCGGGTCATAAATGTCGAGGACCATAGTTGCTGTTGCTTGAAGGGGATTTTAATGCAAGTGATGCAGATGAAGAAAAAGAGGAAGGCCTCACCAACTTTTAGGAGAAACCTGAAATATCACTTCATGCCCTTACCCAATGATCTACAGCTCGAACTATGAGAGTCACGGCTAAGGTAGGACCTTATAAATTGATTGTCCTCATAGATAGTGGATCAACTCACAACTTCAGCAATGAAAAAGTGGCTGGGTTGTTGCAATTGCCCGTAGTGCCAACCGAGCCATTTAATGTAAAAGTGGCTAATAGGGATCCCTTAAAGTGCCAAGGAAGATTTGAGAATGTTCAAGTCCTACTACAAGGTATACCTTTTACCTTAACTCTTTATTCATTACAACTAATCGGGTTGGACATGGTATTAGGAGTCCATTGGCTAGAACAATTGGGTAATGGTGGTTTGTAATTGGAAAAGGATGACCATGGAGTTTCAATGGAAAGATTAGCCTCACAAGTTGCAAGGGATTGATACCCAACCAATTCAGTCCACATAAGTGAAAGAAATTTCAAAGGAGCTTCGACAAGGCAATTCCATGTTTGCCATTTGCCTTCAATCAACAATGGAAGATTCAACACAAGAAGTCCATTCGGATATGAAGCTCCTATTGAAAAATTTTGAAGAACCGAAGCAACTTCCACTAACAAGAGAAATAGATCACCACATCAATCTTAAAGAAGGAGTCGAACCAGTCAATGTAAGACCCTACAGGTATGCCTACTTTCAAAAAGGCGAAATTGAAAAACAAGTTCATGGCCTTTTTGCACTGATTATAAGGCGCTTAATGTTGTAACCATCAAGGATAGATTTTTAATTCCTACCATTGATGATATGCTAGGTGAACTCTTTGGGGCTTCTTTCTTTTCCAAACTTGATTTAAAATTAGGCTACCACCAAGTACAGGTACATCCACCATATATTCATAAAACTGCATTCCATTCACGTAATGGTCATTATGAATATCTAGTTATGCATTTTGGTTTATGTAATGCACCCTCTACTTTTCAAGCTATCATGAATTCTATATTCCGTCCATACCTTCGACAATTAGTGTTAGTCTTTTTTTATGACATGAAAAAAGAGAAAATGGTACTCATTAACAGGAACTTGCTGGCCTTCATTTTTGGCTGGAATTCTCATGGGATTCCGGCCAAGCCATGTTGTAGGCCAAGATTGTGGCTGTGCAGCGGGCCTTTGCTGCAGCAGGTGGGGATATTGTGGCACCGGCAACGACTACTGTGGCACCGGATGCCAACAGGGCCCTTGCAATTCTGCACCGAGCAACAATGATGTCTCCTTCGCTGACATTGTCACGCCTGAATTCTTCAACAGTAAATAATTGGTCAAGCAGACAGTTCATGCGCAGGCAAGAGCTTCTACTCACGATCAGTGTTCCTTGATGCCCTCAATTCTTATCCTCAATTCGGTAGGGTTGGAACATCAGACGATTCCAAGCACGAGATCGTCGCCTTCTTTGCTCATGTCACACATGAGACTGGACGTAAGTCTTCCATTGCAACCGGTTTTTCTTTATAGTATCAATTATAATATATTAAGCTGGAAGGTTTTGACTTCGATTTTGATCGGCGGTTATAATTTTGACCTATGGTTATGTAACTACGCATGCAATTGTCCACTCATTTTTCTATCAACCTCCGACAATCCGATTTGTATTCAGGGAGAAAATATACAATTTGGGTCAGGCTGGTTTGGGCATGTCTAGGATTCATCCAGGTTAGGTTCCGGTTTATCGACGTGCAACTCAAGTTGGGCCTGGCTTGGTCCACTGCTTGACCCAAACCCCCTTGAATTGCACCTCTATTCTATAATATCTACAAAGATTAAAAATGACATTTCATGTTATGTTTCGTGTACAGATTTTTGCTACATTGAAGAGATAGATGGGGCATCAAAGGACTACTGTGATGAGAACAACACTCAGTATCTGTAAGTGCTTAAAAATTACGGACTTGGTTAAGAGAGGGCTAAGCTCTTGGTTTGGTGATCTTTGGCAGATGAGGGAAAAGGATCGGGCCTCCGACGACCTGAAAGAAGAAGATAAAAGTCAGAGCCCCTAGCTATAGGCAGCCGAAGGCACTCCGATGCTCAAGTCAGTGTGAGAATTGAGAGAAATGGAGAAAGAGAAGTCTCAAAAGGGAATTTGTTGCGTACCTCGTGTGGTTCTCCTTCATGTGATATATAGATGTGAGAGTCATCATCGGACTGTACCTAGGAAGAGACGGAAGTCCCATCAGTATGTACTCCTCTCTCCTGAGTGGGGGTGGGTAAAAAGGGGACGTCCCATCGGACCATCATCCCATGCCTATGGATGTAACCTTGAGATAAGGCGTGCCTCTTATCTAGGTCTGGCGCCCACACTATCTGTCAGTTCGCCGTCCCCGTCACGGTAGTGCATTTATGGCTGAGTGATAGAGACCGAGACCAGGCTTAGGACCGAGACCGAGGTGGGTACTCGTGAACGTGGCCACCGAGACGGGCCCCGCGATCCCCCGAGATGGTGCTATCGCCGAGCCTGGATAACCCCAGGACTAAGGATACCCTGAAACCGAGGAGCGACCCTTCATAAGCCCGTGATTATAAAATGCCCCCACACAATTGCCCCCTAGCTCTCGACCTCTTTGGTTCTCCCCGAGGTCGGGAGCTAAGATTCAGACGGATGGGCTGGCCTTGTCTAACTGTATCTTGCTGTTGTGCGATCCTCATCATGACGCTCTTTCATTTGCCCTAGGAAATAAATAGGGTATCATAATTGCTTCAACAAGGTGGGGCACGCGGGCGCCGTTCCGTATGCCCGAGGTGACAGATGCCGTACAGAGGCATGGTGAGAGGCGAACCGACGTTGCCACACGTAACCCCTTGGTTGGTTGTTCACCGGGATCGAAGCGATGCGTGGCGAGTCCGAAGCGTTGCTCCGCGTGCGCAATAATCAAGAGGGGCGTCCCTCTATAAAATGGGGACGCCCCCTTCCCCTTCTTCCCTTATCTTCGCTTTTGTATGAGAAGGAGATCTTGTTGAGGAAGGCATCTTGCTACAGATCTGCCAAAGACAAAAACTCATCGAACCCGGAGACTTATTTCCCTTCTGTTTTCTACTCTTTGCTTTTTCGTTCTCTGCAATCCACCGCATCCTCTCTGTGAGTTCCATACTCTGGCTGTGCTATTTTCCTTTTGCCTTTTTCTCTTTGTTTTCAGTGGGTTTTGGTTCCTTGGGTTTTTTCTAGTTTTTGTTCCTTCTCCTTTACTCTCTGTCCCCTTAGCCCTTAGGAAATGGGGATTTACAGTCACTGGCTGGAGGGTCCCGCAGCCCTGGAGGGATTTAGGGCGTCGTATAAAATCACGGCTGACGTCCTGGTGAAGCTCGATGACCTCCAAGGCCTCTTCGACAGCCTCTTCCAATACAAGGACTGGATGCCCTTCCCTTTGTTGTCGGTGTGCGAAGGGGGTCCTGGACATCAACCTCGGCGTGCACGACATAGAGGATGTCTATGACATCTGCAAATCTGCGGGGGGCGAGGATACCTATTATCTTCGGGTGAAGGCTAGGCGCCGACCCTTGATTAACGCCCTGGAAGACTCAAGCAAATACGCCGGGGATGACCGCATCGTAGTCTCGGGGAACTGGGCATTCGGGGAGTCTGAGACCAAGGCTGCGCGGAGAATCCAGGTTCCGCGAAGGCCTGGGACCCCTCCGAGTAAATATTGGCCTCCCCGGGCTATTTGTGTTTGCCTAACATGTCGATTTGTCGAACTGATGCTCTCTGTTTTCTACGCAGGTGTTCAACGAAGGAGGAGAGAGGCCAACCTCGATAAGTGGAAGAGGAACGACGCGTGGCTAGAAAAAATCTATCGCTACCATGGTCACCACGATCGGGCTGCCTTTTCGCTGCTCGGGTACAAGCCGCGGTACCAGTCTTACACCAAGAAGACTGCCGAGATCCCCCTTGAGCCGATAGGGGAGATCGTGCTTGCGCTCGCCGAGACTAGCGGCCATACCTTGGAGCCCCAAGGCCCGATCCTCGTTGCTGACAGCCCCCCTGCCCGAGACCAAGAAGAAGAGGAGATGGACGGACAGCGCCCTCCATTGAAGAACTTGGGGGCGATGATCCTCGAGGGTCGAGTCTCCCCTGCCCCGAATCGTGCCCCCCAGCGGGCCAGTCGCTGCCCAAGGCTCTTCAGCCAGCGCCCCCTCCGGTCCCTCGGGCGCAGCAAGGGTCTCCTCCTCCGCGAAGGGCAAGAACGCTCGAGGCCCCCCGTCGGAGAAGAGGGGGAGGTCGGAAGAGCCTTCCAAGGATGTCTGTCTGCCCAAAGACCCTCGGCCGCCTAAAGAGACTCGGCCACGGGCAGCGGAGGCCGAGAAGGAGACTCTGCCGCCAAAGGAGACTCGGCCTCGGGCTGCGGATGTCGAGAAGGAGGGCGAGGGGCCCCCACTTGAGAAGAGGCCCCGTGTGGGGGGCGAGGAGGAAAGGGTCTAGGAAGCGGATCCGCAGGCCCGGCCTCACAAGCTGATGCCCTGGAGGCCCAATTTCGACCTCAACCCTGCGAGCCTATGACCATGGAGGATCGGATGGGGTCCTGCTGGAGGACGGTCTCAGCAGTTGCCCGGGGATGTGCCCTCCCCTTGGACATGGAGAGGCATAATAAGGCCGGGACAATGAGCCTGCTTTACTCGACGATGAAGGCGTCGCTCGAGGTGATTCCAGCTTCTCCTGCCTTTAAGCTTTATCCCTTGGCTGTCCGACCTGACCCTCTTGTTCCTTTTGTCTTCTTGCAGAATGTACAGAGGCTCCAAATAATACTGGAGAGCACGGAGGAGACAGCCACTAAGGTTGTCGAGATGGACAAGGAGAAAAAGAAAATGAGGGATGCCCTGGAGGCCAGCGCAGAGGAAATAAAGAAGGCAGAGGAAAAGATCGCCGAGTTCGCAACAATACAACAGGCGGCGAAAGCCGAAATAATAAAGCTGCTAGGCGAGAATAAGTATTTGAAGGGCGCAGCCGATGACAAGGCGAGGAGGGTGAGTCAACTGGAGGCCGAGCTTGCCCGTAAAGAAACCGAATTGACTGGGAAAGAGGCCGAGCTCGAGGCCTCCAGGAAGGAGCATGCCGATGTCGAGTCCACCCTACGAGCCCAAGTTGCCAAATCTTACCAGGAAGGGGTGGACTGGGCATCGGAGGCGTACGTGCATTAAATCAAGACCCTGAGCCCAATTTTGTACGAGATGGGATGCAGGGAAGCACTTCGTGAGTATGGGGTCTCTGAGGATGACCCCATATTCAGTAACCTTCCCCAATTCCAGTCTATCATACCCAGCCCAGGGTCAGAGTCCGACTCCAACCCTCCGAAAGCCCCTCCTCCTCCGCCCCCGACTCCTGTCGAGGGTGATAAGGCCCAGGCTTCCTCCACGGCTCCTCCGCCCGCGGCTCCAGGCGCCCCCGACTCCTGTCGAGGGTGATAAGGCCCAGGCTTCCTCCACGGCTCCTCCGCCCGCGGCTCCAGGCGCCCCCGCTGCATCCGTCCCTCCAGAGCCGAAGAATAAAGCCGCGGCATCCGAGAAGTAGAGCCATAAATGCCTGTACTTTTTCTTTTCTTTGATGTATTTCTTTTCTTTTTCCTGAGTGTACAGAATCTTGTAATCATCCTTTCTTGTCAATGAAAAACAATTTTTTCTTTTTATTTCTAGCTGTCCTTTTCATTTCTTTCTTCTTGCAATGGTGTGTGGATGCTCTGATGTTTTAATCATGACCAAAACCTGCAAGTGGGTGAGGTCAGCAAAGAGGCTGGACTTTAACCCTTTTGATCTCGGGATGTTGAATGAGAGTGAGCCCCTTTTTGTCTTTGAACTTCCCAAGTAGCCAAGGTCGGCGAGTCAGCAAAACTGGGCGGTGACGAGGCTTGTCGGCTTTTGATCGATCCTTCAAACCTTCTTTTTAAGTAGGCGAGATCGGCGAACACCTGGCCTTAAGGCTGGGTTTTACCAATGTGCATCCGAGGGAGATGCCATAAAAGAACTTGTAGTCAGCTTGGACCCACCCTTTGGGTTACGACCTTATTGCTGGAAGGTTGGGGTCGTGCCACCGATTTTGCCAACCCGGGGGGTTTGGGTAGACTCAAAGGTAGGCCTAGCCCTGAGACCTCAGAGTGTAATTTCGGATAGTTCACTGCTCTTGTCCAAAGGGGGATGGCCTGTCGTCCGAACTCAATCGATGATGCTGCGAGGAACAAAGTCCTGGCCCCGCGGTTGTTTTTCAAGGAGGCTGGCGCGAGGGTCGGAGCCTTGCTCCTATGACCGAACTCAATGAGGCTGGTGCGAGGGCCGGAGCCTTGGGGAGTTGGTCTTATGACCGAACTCAATGAGGCTGGTGCGAGGGCCGGAGCCTTGAGGAGTTGGTCCTATGACCGAACTCAAGGAGGCTGGCGTGGAGGGCCGGAGCCTTGGGGAGTTGGTCCTATGACCGAACTCAAGGAGGCAGGCGTGAGGGCCAGAGCCTTAGGGAGTTGGTCCTATGACCGAGCTCGAGGAGGCTGGCGCGAGGGCCGGAGCCTTGAGAGCTGGTCCTATGACCGAGCTCAAGGAGGCTGGCGCGAGGGCCGGAGCCTTGGGAGCTGATCCTATGACCGAGCTCGAGGAGGCTGGCGCGAGGGCCGGAGCCTTGGGAGCTGGTCCTATGACCGAACTCAAGGAGGCTGGCGTGAGGGCCGGTGCCTTGGGGAGCTGGTCCTATGACCGAACTCAAGGAGGCTGGCGTGAGGGCCGGAGCCTTGGGGAGTTGGTCCTATGACCGAGCTCAGGGAGGCTGGCGTGGAGGGCCGGAGCCTTGAGAGCTGGTCCTATGACTGAGCTCGAGGAGGCAGGAGTGAAGGCCGGAGCCTTGGGGAGTTGGTCCTATGACCGAGCTCGAGGAGGCTGGTGCGAGGGCCGGAGCCTTGGGAGCTGGTCTTATGACCGAACTCAAAAAGGCTGGCGTGAGGGCCGGAACCTTAGGGAGTTGGTCCTATGACCGAACTCAAGGAGGCTGGCATGAGGGCCGGAGCCGTGGGGAGTTGGTCCTCTGACCGAGCTCGAGGAGGCTGGCGCGAGGGCCGGAGCCTTGGGAGCTGGTCCTATGACCGAGCTCGAGGAGGCTGGCGTGAGGGCCGGAGCCTTGGGAGCTGGTCTTACGACCGAGGCTCATAACTTGAAAGATACAGGGCACATTTCTTCATAAGATTCTTCTTTATTGATTTATCTTTTGAGTACATCTAGAAGTAATATTTTTTGAGGTGCGCGGCATTTCATGGTCGTGGCAATTCTTTGTCGTCCATGGTTTCAAGTCTGTAGGACGACCTCCCGGAAACCGAGACCACCTTGAAGGGCCCAAGCCAGTTTGGTGCAAGCTTGCCTTCGTTAGGATTTTTGTCTGCTGGGAGCGCCCTTTTTAAGACCAGTTCCCCAATTGAGAACTTTCTTTCTTTGACCTTCTGATTGTAGCCTCTGGATAGCTGTTGCTGGTAGGAGGCCAGGCGTACGGAGGCAGCCTCTCTTCGTTCCTCGGCCAGGTCGAGCTCTTTGGCGAGGTTCACTTCATTCTGCCCCTGGTTGAAGAGATCTGATCTCAAGGTCGGGAGGCCGACCTCGAAAGGGATTACCGCTTCCAATCCGTAGGCCAAGGAGAAAGGAGTTACCGAAGTGGATCGTCTCGGGGTGGTCTTGTATGCCCAAAGGATGCTTAGTAATTCTTCCACCCATCTGCCCTTAGCCTTATCGAGTCTCTTTTTTAGCCCGTCCAATACCACCTTATTTGAAATTTCTGCTTGCCTGTTGCTCTGTGGGTAGGCCGGAGTCGCATAGAGGTTCCTGATTCCGAGCTCCTGGCAGAAGTTTGAATCAAATTGGGTCCCGTTGTCCGAGACCAGGCCTCGGGGGACCCCGAACCTTGTGACGATGTTCTTCCATACAAAACTCTTGGTATCCTGTTCGGTGATGGAAGATAAGGCCTGCCTCTATCCATTTGGTGAAGTAGTCAGTGCACACTATTTGCCACCTTTTGTTTCCTGGAGTTCGGTGAAGAGATCCCACGATGTCTAGCCCCTACTGAGCGAAGGGCCATGGACTGGAGAGGGGACTCAGGTCCTGTGCTGACTGGTGCAAGGAGTGGGAGAACTTCTGACATTTTTCACATTTTCTGGCGTAGAGCTGGGCATCCTTCTGCATGTAGGGCCACCAATAGCCCTGGCTGATGGCTCTATATGCAAGTGATCTTCCTCCGATGTGGCTTCCGCAGATTCCCTCATGAATTTCAAAAAGGAAGTCTTCTACCTTGCTCGGATGAACGCATTGGAGATACGGTCCCGTGAATGACTTTCTATAGAGTTTCTCATCTGGGGAGGGCAAAAAATGAGCTGCTTTCATCCTGACCTTGTGGGCTTCATTTCTGTCTTCGGGCAGTCTATCTTCTTTGAGAAATGCTATGATCGGATCCATCCAGCTCGGGCCGAGATCAACGCACAGGACTTGTCGAGGTGCGAGGAGCTCTATGCTTGGTTTTTCCAATGTCTTTACGTCGACCGTCCTTCCTTTTCCTTTCTCCACAGCCGAGGCTAAGTTGGCGTGGGCGTCTGCGTGGCAGTTGGACTCTCTGCCTATTTGCTTGACTTTTGCTCTCTCGAACTGGGAGAGGAGTTGCTTTGTGTGGGCTAGGTAGGCTGCCATTCTTTCGTCTCGGGCTTGATAGTCTCCGCTTAGCTGGTTCGTCACCAACTGGGAGTCGTTGAAGACTACTAGCCGGTGTGCCCCCAGTATTCTTGCGCTACCGAGACCCGCAATTAATGCTTCATACTCTGCTTCATTGTTGGATGCTTTGAAGTCAAGGGTTAGTGCTTGTTCGATGACTAGCCCTTCTGGGGATTGGAGGACTATGCCAGCGCCAGCCCTTCTGGATGTCGAAGATCCGTCAACGAAGACCTTCCAGGCTGACTCAAGGAACTTTTTTCAAGATCGGTCTTCTTCGGTATCGGTCTCAGTTTTATCATTGCCCTTGGAGCCACCCAGTTCGGTATCGAGCGAGGTCAGTGCCGAATTAGGTGAGGTGAATTCGACGATAAAGTCTGCCAGGATCTGTGCTTTGATGGGCGTCCTGGGTTGAAATTGGATATCAAACTGTCCTAGTTCGACAGCCCACTTGGAGATTTCGCCAGAAAAGTCTGCCTTCCGAAAAAGGGATTTGAGCGGGTATTCCGTGACAACCACCACAGTGTATGTCTGGAAGTAGTGGGAGAGTTTGCGAGAGGCGTTGATAAGTGCTAGTGCCAACTTCTCTAGTGGCAGGTACCTAGTCTCGGCGTCGAGTAGGATCTTGCTTGTGTAATAAATGGGCTGCTGCTACTGGCCGTCCTCTCGAACTAACACCGAGCTCACTACGTGGTCCGAGACTGCCAGATAGAGATAAAGGAGGTCGCCTTGTGATGGAGTGGACAGCAGTGGTGGTGAAAAGAAGTATTCCTTGAGTTTCTCCAGCATTTGATTACATTCAGAGGTCCACTGGAATTTGAAGCACTTTCTTAAGAGTTGGAAGAAGGGACGACATTTGTCCGAAGCTCGGCTGATGAAGCGATTGAGTGCGGCAACCATCCCTGTGAGCCTTTGGACCTGCTTGGCCGAGGCCAGGATCTGAATCGCCCGGATTGCTGCAATTTGTTCTGGATTAGCCTCGATTCCTCTCCTGGTCACCAGGCTTCCTAGGAACTTGCCAGAGCCGACACCAAACGCACACTTGGAGGCATTTAGTTTGAGCTGGAATTTTTTTAGGGTGGCGAATGCCTGGCGTAAATCTGCCAAATGATCTTGTGATATCTTGGACTTGACCACCATGTCATCGATGTAAACTTCCACCGTCTTCCCGAGCTGGCCTTGAAACATCTTCGTGACCAGCCTCTGGTACGTTGCCCCGGCATTTTTCAACCCAAAGGGCATAACCTTGTAACAGTAAATGCCTCGAGGTGTTATAAATGCAGTTTTTTCCTCATCGAGCCCGTGCATGGGGATTTGGTGGTAACTTCGGTAGGCGTCGAGGAAGCACATTCTATCATGTCCCGAGGTGGCGTCGATCATCAGGTCGATCTTTGGGAGGGGGAATGTAACGCCCCAATTCCGGATACCGATATACTCGTTCGATTACCCGAAATTGGCGCGCTACTTCCCGGAAAATCCGAGAACTTCCAAGATCGTAGGCCGCAGTGAGGTCCAATTTAAAACTTTTTGAACCAAATAACATTCAATGGTTAAAACTTGCGGAAGCATAACATTTAAATAGAGCGGAAGCTATAGGTATCATGTATATTAAAGGAAAGCAGAACAGTGGTCTAATCAAAATGTTTCAATGTAAATTTAAAGTTATACATCTTTCATTCTATCCTTCTCACTACAAAAAGCACTCAAACCCAAAACAAATAGTATCTCTCAAAACCCCTGTGGATACTCGTCTCCGCCCTCCGGCTCGACGTCCGTGTCGGCCGGGCCCCAAGCGTACTCTCCGGCTACAGGTGCCTCCACGAGGGCTAATGCGTCGACATGGATCTCTGGGTCAAGGCCTAAGCACCATAGAATGGGTCAGATCTAAACGATCTGGCAAGATACAGCATACTACAACATAGCATATATATATCGAAGGAATTAAAGACAGGTACATAATTTAAATGAATAACAAGGAAAGAGAACTAGGCAATCGTGCATTTAAATCATAAGGAACCAGTATAAAAGAAATCAACTAAACTACTACACAAGGTGGCACATTCACACGAGCTGGAATACCGCGGGATATTATGCCGCGGCCCTCCCATATTGAACACAGTCGCGGTGGGGAACCTAACCAGGGAATAACTAATCCCGAATATCACTTATCAACTCATCATCTCATCACTCCAGATCGGCACGGTATGACACCTTGCCGTCTTAACCACACAGCTCATCATGATAGCTCCTCAATACTCAACTAGCTCCTACCGGGGATGATCAGTCCACCGGCTGAGCTGAAATCAACCGAGTGAATGTTCATGCCGACTCAAGAATAACTCTAAGGTCTGTGTCTGTCTAGGCTTTGCCTTGCGTGAACAAGGTCCTAACACTATCTCTAAGGGGTCTACACATCTCAATACAGTCTCTGGATCTCATTCAAGGTCCAGGCCCACTCGTTGGATCCATACCAAGGCCCATCAGTACATGACCTGGTCTAAAACCGTCCAAACGAGGCAACTAATCCACTTATACTGACAAACAGTTCCATTACAATCCATAACAGCTTAACAGTCCAATAGAAACTACCTCTTCAAGCTAAAGGGTTCACATCACCACACTTAGGCCCAATAAGGGCCCGCCTAGACACAGACACGGGTCAATGATCTCCAAAATCACACCATCGGGTCACCTCTAGATACCCTAGGTTCAGGTCTTCCAATTATGTTTAATTAATAGTAAACAACTATTCTAAGATCTAAGAAAGACAGAGTAAAATAACAGTGAAGTATAAACTTCAATCAGAGAATCAACGGGAAAAGCAACGGTCCAATCCTAGGTAAATGGGCCACTTTAGGTTCGGGTCTATCTCCGGTAATTCGATCTCTAAACGATGTCATTAATGCCGTAAAATAATGTATTTGGTGCTTAGTTGGTTAAGGGCATTGTTGACAACTTTTTTTAGAGGTCGAATCATCTTAGATTATCAACCAAAACTCTAATAGTGGTCCCCGCGAGTCAAGGTTGAGCCACACCATTGACTCGGGCTTAGATCACTGATAAACGTTCATTTGGATGGTCAATGGGCCCCACAACTGATCACATCTACTAAATGTTGAAAACTGGATAATCAAGGTTATCCAGGTGAACCTGACGGGTTGTGAGCTCGGTTGATTTCCTGGCCTGGAAGATCAACCGAGTGCACTGGCTAATCTAAATCAGGCTTCCTGGACAACTCAATTCATTTCTATAGGCTTACAGCGTATCCGGTCAAACAACCTGGCCTGGATGATTGATCGCATACTCTGAACACCTTAGAAAGATTTGATGATCCAGCTTGAAACATTATCTAAAGTAAATCTTAAGTATCAAGTCCCTTTGGGTGTAAGGAGTCTGTGTTTTGATTGAAGAACCAACTTTCAGTCACTTCCTGCACAAACAGCGTGAATCGGGTCAACCGGTGCGAGACCAGGTCAACCCGACTATTTGAAATGAAATTTGTGCAAGAAATGGCTAAGGGCCAGTTTTCCAAGAAATCTCAGTGTGGCCGGTTAACCGGCCTGCATAGTCCGGTTAACCGGCTGCACTGCAGCACTTCCTGCAGAAGAAATAACTGGGAGCTGCCATTTCTGCAATTTCAGTGTGGCCGGTTGACCGGCCTGCAAAGCCCGGTTAACCGGCTACACTGCCGGTTAACCAACCGGTTAACCGGTTACACGAAACTGGGACAAAACCCAGTTTCTGCAGTCACTCTGTTTTGGCTCCATTTCCACCCAAACTACTTCCAATCCCTTCCAAACTTCACCAACACTATTCTAAACATAAAATGACTCCATAACCATCCATCCATCACCTTATGGCCCACTGATCTTCCAAATGGGGGGTGAAAACCCCCATCCATCAGTGACCTTTCATCCAAAACACAAAACAGAGCTCAAAGGAAATCTAACATTTAACTGAACATAATAAGAACTGAAAACAAGGGAATCACAGAATAAAACACATATCCTAAGTTAGTAGTTTGATGCACTTGCCTTTTTAGTGATTGAGAGAGATTAGAGTTGTGAGGAGAAAGCCCAACCCAGCAGAGAAGAAGAAGAGTAATAAATCCCAACTGCTGCAGCAGAGTGTAGTAGCAGCTCCTAGTGAGATTTCCAGCAGTAGGAGGACCTCCCAGGTGGGGAAATGGAGAGAAGAAGATGGGGAAGAGATGTAACAGCAGCTCTTGATTGAATAATCCCAGCGACAGGGGCTTCTCTGGTGATATGAAGATGAAGAAGAAGACAGCAGTAGCAATTCCAGCACAATCACAGGGGCTGGGAGTGAGGGGAAAAGGGAGAAATGGAGGAGGAAGGTGGGGTAGTAGCTGCTGGAAAAATTCCAGCAGAGTAACAGGGTGTAGCAGCAACACCTCCAGCAATTTCCAGCACCACCCAGGTGATGAAATGAAAGGAGAAGAAGAAGAAGAAGAATCTCCAGCAATCACAGGGGTGTGGTTCCAGCAGTAACTTCAAGATGGGATTACAGAAATCAGCAACAGTCCAGCAGAGATAATGAAGAAGAAGAAGAAGTGCAGCAGAGCTTCTAGATGGATTCCAGCAGTTCTCCACACAACCGAGAAGAGGGAGATGGTGTAGCAGCTGCCACTGGAAGGATCTCCCAGCACAGATTTCCAGCAAGGAAATGGAGGACAGCAGTAGCTCCAATGGGTTCCAGCTATGACAGTGATGAAGGAAGAAGAAGATGGGGTGTAGCAGCTTCTCACCAAAATCCCAGCAACAGTAGCTGGTTGTCTCTCTCCAACGTATGAGAGGAAATGAAGGAGGAGAAGAGTGTTGCAATGGAAATGGAGGTAGTTAGGAGGAACAGTAATGGGCTGGGGCAGTTTCCTTGGGAAGAGAGCTGGGAGTTATCTTGGGAAGGGGGCTGCTTAGGGTTTAGGGTTTATTGCAAATGGGAGTTAAGAGATGTTATATAGGGTTAGAGAGTGGATTAAAGACCAAGATACCCTTAGGGTTTTCATGGGGTTAGGGTTTTGGTTAGGGGTAGGCTAGTCATTTGGTGAGGAAGCTTCTAGAGAGGGCACCCTTAACCAAAACTAAACCTAACTTAATTAATTAATTAACTCAACTAAGGCCTAATTAACACTAATAGCCTAGGATTAAATCTAAAGCACCCAACTAGCCATTCTAACTCAACTAAGCTATTCTACCCAACTTAGGAAAATCTAACTAACCCTCCTAGCCAACCCCTAATAAGCTTAATTAAATAGTAATTAGCCAAGATTAGTAAGGATTAGCAAAGATTAGCGAAGATTAGTATAATTAACCAATGATTAGCATAAATTAGGATTAATTAGCCTACAAAATAGTAATTAGAGGGCCCACCAAGGGTGGGACCTCACAGGGAAGCTGTCCTTGGGGCAGGCTTTGTTGAGGTCGGTGAAATCCACGCAGACCCTCCACTTGCCATTCTTCATCTTCACCACTACTGTGTTGGCTAGCCACTTTGGATAATATACTTCGCGGATCGCCCCAGCTTCGAGGAGTTTATCTACCACTTCAATCACTGCCTCTCTTTGTGGGACCCCTGTCCTGCGGGCTTTTTGCACTATGGGTTTGTGTCTAGGATCAACATTCAGCTCGTGGCACATTACTTCGGGATCGATCCCGGGCATCTCATACGGAGTCCAAACAAAGAAGTCCTTGTTCAGAAGGAGGAAGTCTAGCAGTTCGGCCCTCTCGTTGTCGGAGAGCTGGCTTCCCAATAGGAAGTTGCGCTCGGGGTCATCGGAATTGATTCTGATCTTGGTGAGCTCTTCTACACTCTTCTGCCCCGCTGTTCGCCCAACATCCACGAGTTCGGCCTTAAGTTCGGCCATATGTACTTGCCTCGGCTCCGTCTCTTCGGGCACTACGGCCGTGAGACACTCTCTGGCCATCTGCTGATTTCCCCATATGGTCACTATTTCGACCACCCCTACAGCCTTCTCTAGTGGAAACTTGAGCTTTTGATGAAAAGAGGATGGTACTGCCTTCATGGCATGCAGCCAAGTACGCCCCATTATGACATTGTAAGGAGATGGCGCGTCCACCACCAAAAACTCGGCCATCTTCGCACTGCCTCCTATCTGGACTTCAAGCGAAATCCTCCCCTTGGGATACACCGGCTTGGCGCTGAATCCTACCAAAGGGACGCGGGCTTCTTGCAGATCGGACTCGGTTAAGCTCCCTTGAACCAGATCTTGGGTTTTCCTTCTTAGCTCTCTTCGGAGCACTCTCTAACTCGGCTGACATCACCTGTTTGCCGTGAGCAGCCTTCCTGACCTCTGACCGAGCTCGGGTACTTCCCTTATTTGGAGAGGGAGCCAGGTGAATGACGTTGATGATGCCTGCTGGTTTGTCGCTGTCCTGGTCATCACTGGGTGGGGCGTGCTGCTGGGCTCGGTTGACCCTCTCTCCCTCCTTGATGTACTCCCGGAGGTGCCCATCCTTGACGAGCCTCTCAAGGTGGGATTTTAAAGCCATCCAGTCCTCGGTCATGTGCCCGTGCTGCTTGTGATAGGAGCAGTTCTTACTTCGGTCTCGGGTGGATGGGTCGCCCTTCATCGGCTGCGGCCACTGGAAGTAGGGCTCTGCCTTGATTTTGTTTAGGAGTCTGTAAATGGGTTCCTTGAAGATAACATTGACGGCTCTGTAAGGATTGCCGGCTGGCTTGGGAGGCTAGAACTTCGGTCTCTTGCCGCTGCCAGAGACGGAGGTTGAGAAAGATGCCGAACTGACGACCCTCTTTTTATCTAGCATTTGTTTAGAGAACACCCCCTCCCCTCTGCTGGTTTGGTTCTTCTGAGGGAGTCTGAACCGCTCATTGCCATGAGCTTCGTCTTCCTCCTGCTCAATGTACTGATTCACCCTCGCCATCAGATCTTTCATCGTGGTCACAGGAGTTCGGACCAGGTCCTTTCGGAGCTCGTTTCCTAGGAGTAAGGCCTGCCGGAAGCACATGATGGCGACGTCATCGTTGGTGTCCGTGATTTGGCTATATATTGTCCAGAACCTTCAGGCTAATGCGGTGATACTTTCACCATCCTTCATCTGGATCGCCATGAGGTTGCCACTCGTTTTCGAGATGACACGATGCGCCTGGAACTTCTCGACAAAGGAGCTTCGGAGCTGCCGCCAGTTCGTAACGACCCGGGAGGGATCGCGCAGAACCATCGGAGTGGGAGGCACCTGGGCCCGAGGTCCCGTCGTAAAGGACGAACCTCGGGACGCTGAATCTCTCGGGGAGAGTGAAGTCTTTTATCTCCTGTGAGAATGGGGACATGCCCTGGTCGTCTTCTTCGTGGTCCTCCACTTGGCCTCGGGTGAAACTGATCTCGGCTAGCCAGGCCTGGACCTTTTGCTTGACGTAGTGGTCCAGCAGTTCTTTTAGGCCCGTCGTGTTCTCTGGCCTCGGGGATCCTGGCTCGCGATGCGATCCCCCGAGGTTGCTAGGTAGGTGGCTGCTGCTCGAGCCTTCCTCTGCGCAACGATCCTTCCTTCTATTGTTGAGGACCTACCTCAGATCTCAGCTGCCAGAACGGTTTTGCTGTCGCCAGGGAGTCGGAACACGAGACCTCCTCTCGTTCGCCTTGAGCCGCTCCTGGAGATGACGAATCAACTCCTTTTTTTCTAGGAGGACCTGATTCTGGGCATCGAGCTCTTTAAGTATGGGGTCGTCATTTCTTGCTTCATGGGCCTGGTGAAAAGACTAGCCGTTGTCATGAGTGCGATGATGAGAGTGGTGGGATTTCGCTCCGACAGGGGTCATGCCCAGTCGTCGAGGATCTGACGAGGAGATATTCTACTGTAGGCCCCTAGGGGGCTGGTTACCTAGGTGGCGAGGGGCCTCCTGATGGTTGTCACGACGGGGAGGTGCCGTTAAAGGTCGGGATGAGGAGTCCGAATGGACAATACCCTCCACGTACGCGGTACCGGATTTTCCTTCGGACGTTCTCTGGCGGGGAATCCCCGACACCCCCTACTGGTCCCGGGGGGGGGGGGGGGGGGGGGAATTAGAGCAGAGCGAACGCCAGTGGGCGTGGGCGGCTCTGGAGGTGCCGACTGGAGTGGTTGAGGCTGTAAAAATGGTGGAAATGGGGGTTGTTCTGGCGGGGGGAAGGAGGAAGCTCTCCGAGAATTCGAGGCTCCTTCACCGCCGTATCTGGTCGTTGGAGGCATGACTTTTGTAAAGGCTTTGGCAGAGATTCTGTTCCCACAGACGGCACCAACTGTAAGTGCCTAAAAATTACGGACTTGGTTAAGAGAGGGCTAAGCTCTTGGTTTGGTGATCTTGGGAAGACGAGGGAAAATGATCGGGCCTCCGATGACCTGAAAGAAGAAGATAAAAGTCAGAGCCCCTGGCTATAGGCAGCTGAAGGCACTCCGATGCTCAAGTTAGTGTGAGAACTGAGAGAAATGGAGAAAGAGAAGTCTCAGAAGGGGATCTGTTGCGTACCTCGTGTGGTTCTCCTTGATGTGATATATAGACGTGAGAGTCATCATCGGACTGTACCCAGGAAGAGACGGAAGTCCCATCAGTATGTACTCCTCTCTCCTGAGTGGGGGTAGGTAAAAAGGGGACGTTTCATCGGACCATCATCCCATGCCTATGGACGTGACCTTGAGATAAGGCGTGCCTCTTATCTAGGTCCGGCGCCCACTCTATCTGTTAGTTCGCCGTCCCCGTCACGGTAGCGCATTTATGGCTGAGTGACAGGGACCGAGATCAGGCTTAGGGCCGAGACTAAGGTGGGTACTCGTGAACGTGGCCACCGAGACGGGCCCCGCGATCCCCCGAGATGGTGCGATCGCCGAGCCTGGATAACCCCAGGACGAAGGATACCCCGAAACCGAGGAGGAGCCCTGATTACAAAATGCCCCCGCCCAGTATCCATGTGTTGCAGGCAAGGGTTACTATGGCCGTGGCCCAATCCAATTGTCATGGAACTTCAACTATGGGCCTGCCGGAAACAGCATCGGATTCGACGGTCTGAATGCTCCAGATGCTGTGGTCTCATTCAAGACAGCCTTCTGGTTTTGGATGAACAATGTCCATTCGATCATAACCTCTGGCCAAGGGTTTGGGCCAACGATCCGAGCCATCAACGATGCACTTGAGTGCGATGGCTGGAACCCGGCGACCGTCCGTGCACGCGTTCAATATTACACTGATTACTGTAACGAACTGGGGGTGGCACCAGGAGACAACCTCACTTGTTAGCACTTAGAAGATAATGTAATAGCCATTTGTATTTTGCTCGACATCTTTGATGCATGAAATTGATCAGAAAGAAATAAAACATATACTATGGGATTGACTTAATAAATACATTGCAATAACATTTCTTTGGTAAGGTAATTTGTGTATCCACTGAAATATGGAAGGCCCATGAGTTTTACTTTTATGGGCCAAGATTTTAAGAAGGTAAACTATGCAATTCAATTTAGGTCCTTGTTGGATATGGATCTCCATTAAATGGACAGTAAGGATGTGGGTCCAATTTAAGACATGGGGCAATACCCCACATCCAGGTAGAGGACAAGTTATAGTCCTAAATATATTCTTTGTACTTGGGCTATAGTCGGGTTCAGGTATTACAGAGTTGTACTTCATTCGTTTTTTTTTTTTTTTTTTTTTTTTTTTTTTTTTTTTTTTTTTTTTTTTTGCTGTCGGAGGGTTCCCAACCATTTGGGCTGGACTAATCCCTCCGGGCCCAGAGGGAAGCCGGGTAAATCCCCTGTAGCCCTAGTGTGGTAGCGGAGTTTCGAATCCACAACCTCCGGGAGCAAACCGTGGTCCTAGGCCAACTAAGCTACCCCTTGGGGTTACTTCATTCGGTTGATGGTATTATTGTTGCAAGAGAACTCAGTGAGTTTCAATTTGAGCAGGGTTATTCAAGTATGGAGAAGGTATAGGTCCATTACTTGAGATTTTGTGGTGGTCTTTTTGAGCATTGGGTTTGGAAATTTAGGGTCCATCAATTGCAATATTACTCAGACGAGCTTTTAAGGAGCCTTCGGATTCATGCATGGTCTAAATTGGAGCACAAATGGTGCACATTCAAGTAGATGCTACTTTGGCACACTGATAGGGCTCTCACTTGTATTGTCTGCATTACTGCTGGTTTTGTTTGATTGGAACTGAGCTTATAAGAAATGTAGTTCTAGAAGTAGTTAAAATTGAAGAAAGAAAGGTGGAAGGTCCATCAATGTTTATCGAATGATCTCCCCATTAATAGAAATTGAACTGATGGGAGATAAAAAAAAAATACTTTCTCTTTTCAATATACTTACCCAATTTGCAAAAAAAAAAAAAAACTGATGGGAGATAAAAAAATAAATATCCAGCCATCACAATAGAAAACAAAATTCTAAAAAAATCAAGTTCGCACATGCATGTCCCCATTATATCCTTGAATCCTCACTTCTTCTATAATCCTTTGATGGAACCTGTTTTTACCATGCATTCCCAGTGATTCAATTCCGTGGAGACATGGGCCTTTTGTATAAAAAGCTATAATTACCTTTAATTATATCCAACTTTTACCATGTAAAAATTAATATGGGCAAATATTTAACTTATGGACCCTAAGTTTCCAAACCCAATGCTCAAAAAGACCACAAAAAAATCTCAAGTCATGGACCTATATGCCTTCTCCTTAAAAAAAAAAAAAAAAAAAAAAAAAAAAAAAAAAAAAAAAAAAAGGATGCAGGGGATGAACCCTATACCTCTTGCATGCAAAGAGGCGCTCAACCATTTGTGCTACATCCCTACTTTATTTCATTTTTTAAGAATATTAATTTATATTATATATTATATATTATACTTTCCTACTGGAGTTTTTGCATGTTAGTTATCCATCTTTTTGCTAAAAATTAACAGTTCACCTACCTTTTTTTCCATGATAGATGTTAGGTGAGGCCACTTGGGTAAGCCTATAGTAGGCCCCTTTCTATCCCTAAAAATGGACACTTCACCCATCCTTTTTTGCCATGATAGATGTTATGTGAGGCCACTTGGGTCGGCCTATAGTAGGCCCCTTTGTGATTTTGAGGATCCTTTTCCCTTCTATTCAAGCTAAGAGGTGTAAATTGGGCCATGACTGGGCCGCACGAAAAAGGCCAAGGCTGTGGGCTAGCATAGCACAATGACTACGGTGATCGGGCTAGGGAGCCTTGGGCCATGGGACGACACGGCGGGGATCCGACTTGGTTAAACTGTGCTGGGCCAAGGTGCCTGGGCCGAGGCATGGCCCGACGCAACATTTATTTTAGAAAACGCTAATTTTTAATATAAATGAAATATAGAACTTAATGTAATTGAAGTCTTCTTTTTCATTTATAAATTATCATCAATGTTTGTGCATTTTTTTATCAAGTTGAGAACCCTAAAAGTCTATAAATTCCTTCTCAATTTATATAAAAAAAATTAAAAATAAATAAATTAAGAGAGGCATGTGGGTAGGCCCGTGGGCAGCACAGCCTAGCCCACCTGGGGCACAACCCAGCACAACTCAACCTAAGCAGTGTCGTGGGCCGACCCCTGGCCAACCTGGGCACGACTCAGCTCAGGCATATAAGGTCTCAAAGCGAAACTTGTCGTGCCTTTACACCTCTAATTCAGGTAGTGGTGTCAAATGTGTCGTGTCAACAATTTGGGCACGACACATCCCATTAGTCGTGTCAGGCTGTGCCATGCTTGAATCATGCCGGAGCCTGGGCCACGTCATTCGTGCTAAGCCTTTGTGTTGGGCTTTCATGTTAGGCTTCTAATGAGCCATGCTTCAATTTTAAGGGTTTTAGGCTAAAATGGATTTAAAAGACACACACAACGAAAAATATGACATACAGATTTAAGTGGTTTAGTCAAACTCGACCTACTCTACCTATAAGAGAAACATTTGAATCTTTTCTATTGAAGGTTTTTTCAATAGGATTACATTTGAAATCTTAATATTTTTTTTAGATAATAAAAAAAGAGTAGGCTAAAACAATCAAAATACATAAAATATGACTAATTTGTATATTCTGTCGTGCTTGTATCGTGCAGCATCCGTGCCAACGGACTAGGAGTCACGCCTAACACTGTCCGTGCCGTTGACCCTATGGTGCTGTGCCACGGCGTGTTGACCGCCGTTCACAGCCCATTTGACACCTTTAAAATCTGGCATCTCTTCTCCATGCCCTAAAACCTCCATTTATTTATTTATTTATATCTTTTTGATTTATGGCACTATCATTCCTTCTCCGAACACTTTCGCAATCATCACAGTGAGAAAGTGAAAACTTTGGTGGCAGTTTGTGACTTGACCTTCCAACCTGAGAGGAACTTGAAGTGGTACTTATTTTGTTTATATTTTTGGTTTTCTGGCCCAATGAATAAATGGGTCAGATTTGGATTGAGTCAAAACTTTCTATTTGCAACCCAACTCGTTTCACTCCCTCCTGCTAACCCAACCAACACACATTCTTTATGTCAGCACATAGGGTGGCAATTCTTCACTTGACCAGCCAACCTGAAAGGAACTTGAAGTGTCAATTTTGGGTTTTGGTTGATCCTTTGTTTTATTTTATTTTATTCAAAATTCTGGTTTAGGTACATTTCTGACCTAATTAATAAATGAGTTGGATTCAGATTAAGTCTATACTTGCTATTTGCAACCCAATTCAGTGCACTTTCACCCGCTAATCCAATCAACATACATCTTGTTACGTATGGGTTTGAGTTGATTTTCCAACCAATTTAATAGTCAGGTCATGTTTAGATTGAGTCAGGAGCATGTCGCCTACATTGTTGAACCCATCCTGTCTAAGTCTACTTGTGCCAAGTAAACAGGAATTTAGCATTTAGACGTATTGAGTTTTTCTCTGCCTCCCAATTATGAGGATAAATTGAAAAGGTTATAATCTAAACCTCATTTGAAGGTATTTCTACCGATCCACTTTTCATTCCAATTAGAGTGAGTCCCAACTGTTGGATAGATCATTTATATATGAAGCAAATTTATTAAAGGTGCATGGATTTTTCTGTGATCACAATTTTAGAGAATCCAGACTTAGCATAAACAAATGATTTTGTCCATCCAATTGGCGATGATATATTGGAAATAGTCCTTGTAAAAAATTTGGATTTAATAAGGTAGACCCACTCATTAGATGAGAGAGAGAGAGAGAGAGAGAGAACTTCATTTCAGAAACAATAAGATTTTGCATAATCAAGAAATGAAAAAAGATTTTGGATGTAAGTCTAATAATATTAGAACAGAATTACAAGTGAAACATGGCAACTTTTTTCTTTGCCTATAAGACATCTATATCTTCTTCTATTGCTAGGATCAAAGAATTCAGTGTACAAACACACAAAACACTATTTTTTATATCATGCCCTGCCATGTGGTGATGCAGAATGTTCATCTCGTTGGCCCCTCCCTGAATTGGCCCATAGCATCTACTCCATCCAGAGTCTGACCCACTAAATGGATGGTCCTGATCACCACAGTGCAGCTGCACTTAAATATTCTGTATGTATGCACTAGTGCCCAGGGCCACTGGGGCTCGGCCCAGATGTTAGCCGGCCAATCCAACAATCCATTACAGATTTCGCCTTCTCATACACTGAAGAGTACATTGCCAGGTGATTTGCATCAGCAGCATCAACTTCCTGCAACACCCTCGCCGCCTCGACACTGCCTTGCCGGAAAATCAAAGCACAGAGGACCAACACAAGCAGAAGGGTGCATCCACGTCGGAAACTCGCCATTCGATATGCCGATCTTCGCCGGAACTGGGAATTCTTGGAGTCTCTTTCTGAGAGATGTTTTTGGATGTATGAAGATGTTTGTGAGTTGCCTGTAAGAAGGTTTGTTTGATGTTTTGATTGAATCAGATCATGCATTTATAGTGAGAGTAGTAGTTGGTCTCATTTTAAATTTCATGGCTCATGTTTAATGTGAACTAGACTTAAAAGACTTTGGTAGGCAGAAAATCTTGGTAGTTACAGAGTTTTTGGAGGACTGCCTTTTCTTGTTGACCAAGGGTTTTGGAAATAAGGGTGTGGCTTCCCACAGCTTTGAACATGGATTCCAATATTTGAATGTGTGGACCGTAGATTGAAAAGGCAGAATTGCCAAAATATCTATGCTGATGCAGTGATTTGGACAGATAACAATTTGGGCCAAACTGTTATGAGCCTGGATGGCAAATGGGTTCGACTTCAGATGGGGCCCATCAACTTGAGGCCTGACCCGTGTCCGACTCATTTGCTAAATGGGTTGTTCACTAATGGGCCCATAAAAAAGGATGCCTGACTTTCTTATTATTCTGACCCATAATCGACCCGATAATGATGCGGGCCTGGTGGGTCAGTTAACGTGCTTGGGATAGCGGATCAGGTCAATGTGAGCTGGTCCGAATTTACAATGGGCATTTTGGTCAGTTTGTATGACCATGAAGAACTGTGGACCTAGAAGAACTGTTTTTTTGTTTTTTTTTGACCTTGAACTGTTAAGAGGAAGTGTAGGCCAATCAACAAAGGTAGACTTGAAAGTTTATTAGTTTTCTCCTTCTGATTTCGCTTATCTGCGTCAGATCTAAAAGATTCTTACATCCAACGGTGTATAGGAACTAGGAAGAGGAGATGATAGCATGGACTTAGGGACCAAAAACAAAAAAAGATAAGAGCCAATGCATCATACTTGCAAGAATTGGGGGATTAAGACCAGGCCTAATTTGTTGGGGGGCGGGAGGCTTTGAACTTTGAATTGACTGCAACAGTTTCTAAACTTCCAGTATCCCTCATGATAACACAAAATTGTATTTCATCATTCTTGTGCTATGGGCATCAATCATCTGGTGGGCCTCATCATGAACTGTTGACTGAATGATGAAATATATGAAATCAATCGATGGCCCAGATTTAGTGATCGGGATACCGTTGATAGGATGACAATTAAAAGTTAGAACTGTGAAAAAAAATAAAATAAATAGAAAGAGATAAAGAAACCTTTGAGCATGCTCCAAATCATTTTCATAGCATAATTTTTATACTCCTGTTGGCTATATATGTTTGAGTATGGTAGAAACGATCAAGTCATCTCCTCAGTCTTCACCCCCAATATATGACCATTGAATGTTTTTGACATTCTAATTTGCCGTGCATTCTCGGAAACTAAAGGCATCACGGCTACAATGGTTTTTTTTCTCTTTTACCCAACCACACGGCTGGGGACTCATTGAACCGACACCAGTTGGAAAGCCATCGGGTGAGATAAGGGAGCTCTTCGATGAGTCAAAGAACCATCGGGTGAGATAAGGGAGCTCTTCGATGAGTCAAAGAGCCGTCGGGTGAGATATATAAGGGGGACTCTTGGATGAGTAAAAGAGCTATCGGGTGAGATAAGGGGGACTCTTGGGTGAGTAAAAGAGCCCTTGGTTGAGAGATGGGGGCAACCTTGATGGGTAGGTGAGAACTAAAGTCTATTACCACTTAGATAAGAGACTGTTTTTTTGCCATAAGTAACTAGTTGAATGCATAGCCAACACACTCATGGTTGAGTGGCCTTGGCACTTAGTATCACATAGATACCCAAAAAGACCTTTGGTAGGAGTTTTAGTTATTTATTTGATTATATTGAGTGCTAACAGGACTAATGGTAGTGCCACATGAGAGAAATCCATCAAATGAGCTTTTATTAAGACCCAATTGATACTTGGGTCTATATTTTTATATGCGTAGTTTTTGAAGTTCAATTTTTTTGAAAATTAGTGGAGGATTGTTGGAGTTTTTCAAAGCTTGAAAAAACAAAAAAAGATTTTTGGATTCATCAGATTCTGTGTCTATGGAGAACTTCAAAGCTTTCAGTAGAAATTTTCAGAAAAAAAAAAAAATCTGTTCCATGAGAAACATTCTGAAATGTCCCTTTTAAAGAGATTTCTTTTTGAAGTTTCATTGTAAGTTTGTGGTTTTGGGGAAACAATTCACAATAAGAAGTAAATAATCATTTTAGACAATTTCTTGAAAAGCTTTAACAATTTATAATTGGGTTTGGTCCAAGCACAAAATGGTAAAATAGTGAGGCCACTTGCTCAATATTGAAATTTGGAAAGAGAGGATGCTCTTTCATAAATTACATATATTCCAATGCCCGCTAACTACATTCAATGCTTTGCTTACCTATGAGCCTTGTAAAGCAGCCTTATGATGCATTTGTTTGAAGGAATTTTTTATGAAAATTTCATGTATTGAGAATGACTTAAAGCAATATAAGTTAATAATGCCCACAAACCAGTTGAAATTCCTTAATTGATGGTTAAGATTTAAAAAATGAGTCTCTTCATATGTCATTTTTGGTCTTTGAAATTCTCTAAATTCCAATCTTTGATTAGTAAGAATGTAAAATATATAAGAGTTCTTAGAAAACTGGTTGGCAGTTTGACTTGGAGAACTTAGAGTTTTCCCAAAAGGAGTTCTTTGAATTCCGACAACCACACAACTTAGGAAGATTATCACAATGGACGCTGGAAATAATATACAAAAATCCTACCTATTTGTACAAAATTCACAAAAGAAATAAAAATAAAGAAACACTCATAGAAGAAAAAACTTGTATATACCAATATAGACTTCTATGGGCAGTATTCCCATAAGGACAACATTGTAGTGCCAACTACATTAATTAAAACGCATTTTGTCAACATATCAAGTAAAGTTTTCTCCATGGAAGTCCCCAAAAGGGGTGTTGCAGCCCCACACACAAAAGCCCCTTGATAGGGCGGAAAGTGGGGCCTTGGAGCCCATAAATTTTGAAAAACCCCAGCTGTTAGGGAAAATTCAGTAGATTGACTCAAATTGCATGGAGGGATATTAACTCCTCCATCTCTTTTTCCTGTTATAAAATGAAATTTTAGCCTTTTGGCTTTATCTTTGAAAAGTCCCTATAATGTTGAAAAGTCCCACGCCCATTTGGATGTCTACAAAATACAATATTTATAGATTTAAATATTGTAAGAATAAAATAGAACATAATAGAATAGTATAATATTTAAATATTTCACTATTTTCTCTATTTGACAATTTTTGAAGAAAATTATAGATTTTAAATTGAGTTGTTTGGAAGATACTATGATTTTAATATATATTTGAAAACTCCAAAATAACAAGTTAATATTATTGATCGTTGTAAAGTTCTTTATTAGAATAATCTTTTATAAAATAATTTAATTTATATGTAATTAACCGTATCGGGATGAAAAAGTCATGTGGTAAAGTAAAGTTTAACTACCAAGTTTTTTTACCATAAGCCACTTTTCTTTATCACATAAATCAATGGTAAAGTGTAGTAAAGTCAATACAAACAGCAACTACTTTACAGCTCTCTCTTACTTTACTTCACCACATACTTCATCTTACCTTACTTTACCCCACCTTTAACCATGATGTGACATCATTATTTATTTTACTTTACCACACATATAAGCAAACGTGCCTTGACCTAAATGTGACATTATCCCTTCACCATGGTTAGATGAAAAGGTAGTGTGGTAAAGTAAAGTCTAACTGCCACTTTTTTACCTTAAAGTTTATCACAAATTACTCTTTCTTTACCATATAAACTACGGTAAAATATGATAAAGTAAAGACGCAAAAAAAGAAACTTCTTTACCATTCGCACACACTTTACTTCACCATATAATTTATCTCACATTTACTTTACCTCACCTTTACCATGAAGTGAAACTTACCTTTACTTTACTTTACCATACACCTAAACAAGTTCGTCATGATAGGTTTGGTGATGTTCTTTACTTTTCTCTACCACTTTGTAAACCTCATTTTGAAAGATTTTTATATTGTAGAAAGTTTTCTATAGGAGAGAGATGAATGAAAAAATATTGATTTAAAAAAAAAAGAATCTTTTCTTTATATTTTTCTTGTGTTACCAAACACACAAGATTTTCTTATTTAGATAATGAATAATTATATTCTATAAAATGTTACTTTCTTGTTCATCCAAACAGACATAAACGCACATTCGTAACGAAATAGTTGTCTTTTTGAGAAATCTTTAACTTTAAAAGCCATACTTTTCATGTGTTGGCATTAATTAAAGGGTAAATTAGTGTATGGTCCATACAGCTTTATATAGTTTGGCGAGAGGTCCCTACTTATGCCACATCAGGCATTTTCATGACTGATTTGCCCTTTTTAATTTTTTAGGTATAAAAATCTGAATTTCAAAATTTTAAATCTTTCATTCTCCCCCTCATTTTTAAGGTGGGCCACGATTGTTTAAATTTTGGTCCTGATGGTTGGGCATGGAGTGGTGCGATCAAAGACAAGGCTCTGGTTTTATTTATGGACGACCATGACTTCATGAAGTGGGCCGTCGGTGGCCACGTGGTGGAGGCAGATGCCGGCTTTCGGGAAGAGGGTCACTTGCAAGGGGATGTGGGCAAGTTGGTGACGAGAGGATGGAATCCCTTTGTGTCTTTTGGATTGTCTACAACGAGTTGGTGGAAGATTTCGGCTGTGAACTCGGCGACTGTGAGGGAGAGAGCCTGAGATAATTAGCAGAGAGGGGGTAGAAGAGTCAGAGGGTGAGGGAGAGAGAGTGGTTGAGATTTGGAAGGAGAGATTGGAGGATGTGGGTGGTGGTGATGGTGTTTGGGTCTGAGAATTCTAGAAGAAGGACGCACTTGGACCTGGCCTGGGCGCATGCGGAGTTTTGTTGCAGAACGCTGAAGAGGAAGAATGAGACTGGAAATTGTCGCAAGGGTCGGTTCCAGTCTTGTTCGGGTGGCATGAATCTCACCCGTTAACAAAAGCCTAGCACATAGCAGGGTTACGAAGGACTGCTTCATTGGTTGCATAATCTGGTCGTTGCAGTAATACGGTCAAATTTTTATCAAATTTATTTGAATTTATAAAATTTATAAGAGTTTCTAAGAAATTTATTTGAGTTTTTCTCAAACTTATCAGAGTTTCTAGCAAATTTATATGAGTTTTTGGCAAATTTATCTAAGTTTCTAGTAAATTTCTCTTTATCTAAGTTTTTGAAGAAGTTTTCTTATTTTTTGGCAAATTTATCTTTATCAGAGTTTCTGAAAATTTTATCTGAGTTTCTGACAAATTTATCTCCATTTTGAAAATTTTAATTGAGTTTTTGAACAAATCTTTCGGAGTTGTATGGCAAATTTCTTTGCGTTTTACGAAATCAATTGGTGTTTTTTAATTTTATTTGTGTATTTTAAAATTTATTTGCGTCTTTTCAAATTTATTTGCGTGTTTTGAAATAAATTTAACTGAGTTCTCAGCAAAATTACTTGAGTGTTTTGAAAATTTTTCTGAAATTTAGAAAATTGGTTTATCTTAATTTGGCAATGTATTTACGTTTTTTGAAATAAATTTGTGTTTTTGAATTTTATTTACCTCTTTTGAAATTTATTTGCGGCTTTTGAAATTTATTTACATTTTTTGAAATTTATTTGAATCTTTTTAAATTTATTTGCTTTCTTTTGAAATTTATTTAAGTTTTTTGAAATTTAGTTGCGTTATTTTGGAATTAATTTGCGTCTGTTGAATTTTATTTGTGTTTTTTTAATTTATTAAAACATTAATGGGATTTTCATTAATCGTGGCCAATTAAATAGTAACTGGCCATTATTAATGGCATATCCTACTAATCATGGGATATGATTTATCTTTAAATAAATAGGAGCTTTTAAAGAAATGGTAACTTGGACATTTTGGATCTTCAAATTTGGAAAAATTGACTTACCACACTATGAAAAGAGAGTGGATTTAAGGTCATAAAATCAAATGTTCAGGGACCTGTCGCCGAATGCTCCTAAATTAAAAGGTTAGTAGGCCAATTATGAGTGATTGACCATACCCATCAAACTCAACTTGAATACTTCACTGTTGGGGTTAATTCTTTCTATTTTGACACAATTAATTGAACACACTATTACATTTGACCAACCAACTGAATTAAAAGCCTAATCCAACCCAACTACACGCATTATGAACAACTAAACTAACTTAACTCGACTTGGTCACAAGAGTTAGGGCCCGTTTGGATACATAAAAAATATAATATTTGCAGATTTAAATAATAACAGAATCAAATATTGCAGAATATAAGTGTAATATTATAATATTGCAACATTGCTGATGTTTGGCATTTTTTTTTTAGAATGCAATAGTTTTTAAACTGAGATGTTTGGTAGTTGTTGAATATTATATGTACCTCTTCAGATGAATACAGTACTTTGGTCCGAATGGAAACCAATTTAAGAGGCTATGTGTCAAGCACAATGGGTAAAGAGCATGTCCCAATTGCAGACAACCGTTTTGGTTTTGGTGAATAAAACCTGAAAATGGAGTCAAAAATATCAAACGGCATTCTCCTGGTTGGATTCAGAATAATTGAATGGTGATCTTGCAGCAGAGGAGCATTGATGAAAATTACTTAGGAGGTTCAAATGGCTTTAACAACTCTGAGAATTTCACCCCAGAGTGAAGTCACTGATGGGAGGAAAATCTTCAACATATCCAGCGATTCGGATCCTTCACATGTAAGTGGCTACATGGCCTAGAAATCTTTGCAGATGTCTCCAATGGATCTTCCGTCAGATGGAACACATTGTATGAACACATTGTGAATGGTTATAAGGAACCGACAGTTCCATTCAAATCTAATAAAATCAATCTCTAAAGTGATCGAACTTATTGAAGGTATTAAACTATCGTTAACAGATTACAGCAACCAGAAAAACTAAACGAAAAAACCTTGCAAAATAAAGAAAAAAAAAAGATAAAGAAAATGTATACTGTTATGGTCCTGTCCTAAGTTGTTATAAGATTTAATTTGATGCGTTCCATCAGTCATGAGGCTTTTGGCGTATTGGTTGAGTCCATAACATTTGGTATCAGTGCCAACCTCCACGTCTCGAGTTCCAGTAACGGAAATGGCTACCTGGAGTAGAGTGAGAGTCATCTATAAAAATAGATAAAATGGCTACCTACAGCCGGAGTGAGCCACTGCGGAGAGGGCTATCTGGAGCAGGGTGTGAGTAGTCCCAAGAGGGAGAAAATGCCACTAGAGTGAGAGCCACCAAGGACGTCGGCTGCGGAAGCGTGGTGATCTGTTACGGTCCTAGGTTATTATAAGATTTAATGTGACTCGTTCCATCAATCCTGAGGCTTTTGGCGCATTGATTAAGTCCATAACACAAACCTTTCTTCTGTGGGAGTAGGTATCGAAGGAGGGGAAAAGAGAAGAAGAGGAAGAGGACAAGGTGTATGGGAAAGGAGGGAAAAGAGAAGAAGAGGAAGAGGACAAGGTGAATGGGAAAGGAGGGGAAAAGAGAAGAAGAGGATTGATAAGCCTAGAAAATCAAATAGGGTGTCCATTAGGAACCCAAGGTATAGGGACTGAATGATTCCCACTATGCACAGGACATGCAAACGTGAAGATTGTACGTGCATGGAGGGATTGATGGCTTGAGACTTGCATTAGTACGTGTTGTTGGTCATTGTTTAGTGTTGTGGGTCATTGTTGTTTATTTGCATAAGAATAGGTCAATAAGTTGTTGAAGAGTATCTCGATTATTTGAATAATTGTTGGCTATTTTATTGCCAATAGCTGTTGAGTCCTTATGTTAGGGAAAGTGGTTAAGTCCTTTATGTATTTAAATTCCATCACGTGGCAGTAGTAAGACAAGTTGATTCAAATAAAAATTACTGGGGTTTTATTCTCACCTAAAGCAAAATCCTATTTCCTTAGCTTTGACTGGGACCTATCATTGGTATCAGAGCTACATTAAAATGGCAACCAATAAAGAGAGGATAGAAAATTTAGTAGTTGGGTTTGGAGGACTCCAAGATAATTTGAGCTGAATGGAGCTTGGCATTGCTGACAAGCTAAATCAAATGGAGCACACCATTCACAAGTTATCCGAAGCATTGCTTTCAAACAGGGAAGCATCCAGCAGCAACCTCAACGATCACAATGGTCGTTTCCACAATAATAGAGAAGAAACTCGAGATCGCCCTGAAGGAGGACGACCAATGTTCTCATCCAAATTAGCCAAATTGGAATTCCCTAGATTTTCGGGTGATGACCCCACCAAATGGTTCACTGGACTAGATCAATTTTTTTAGTACCAAGGCACTTCTAAAACACAAAAAGTGTATTTGGCCTCTTTCCACCTTGAAGGAGAGGCTAATCAATTGTGGCAATGGTTGCGTAGAGCCTAGAGAAGAAGGCATGGAAATAACATGGGCAATCTTTGAAGAGGAATTATGGGCGAGATTCGGTCCTACCGAATGTGAGGATTTTGATGAAGCTCTGTTAAGAGCTAAACAGGTGGGCTCCTTACATGATTACCAAAAGGAGTTCTAAAGGCTTGAGAATCAGGTACAAGGCTGGACGCAAAAGGCATTAGTGGGGGACATTCATGGGCGGCCTCAAATCGGAGATAACTGATGGCATTCGGATGTTCAAACTGAAATCTTTGAAAGAAGCAATTAGCCTTGCACGAATGAGAGATGAACAGCTAACGCGCCAGCGGAAAATCACACGACCTTTCAACCGGTCAGGTTCTGACTCTCTTTCTCCAACAAAATTCAAGACAACTTCACCAATGAAGCGGCTCACTTGGGATGAAATGCAAAAGTGGCGATCTCAAGGCCTTTGTTTCAATTGTGATGAGAAATTCACTCCGGGTCATAAATGTCGAGGACCGCAGTTGTTGTTGCTTGAAGGGGATTTTAATGCAAGTGATGCGGATGAAGAAAAAGAGGAAGGCCTCGCCAACTTTTAGGAGAAACCTGAAATATCACTTCATGCCCTTACCCAATGGTCTACAGCTCGGACTATGAGAGTCACGGCCAAGGTAGGACCTTATAAATTGATTGTCCTCACAGATAGTCGATCAACTCACAACTTCATCAATGAAAAAGTGGCTGGGTTGTTGCAATTGCCCGTAGTGCCAACCGAGCCATTTAATGTAAAAGTGGCTAATAGGGATCCCTTAAAGTGCCAAGGAAGATCTGAGAATGTTCAAGTCCTACTACAAGGTATACCTTTTACCTTAACTCTTTATTCATTACAACTAATCGGGTTGGACATGGTAT
Organism: Cinnamomum chago; assembly: GCA_038049695.1. Classification (NCBI taxonomy): domain Eukaryota; kingdom Viridiplantae; phylum Streptophyta; class Magnoliopsida; order Laurales; family Lauraceae; genus Cinnamomum; species Cinnamomum chago. The sequence goes on along the minus strand of CP142462.1, from coordinate 16,806,197 downwards.
TAGGAGTCCATTGGCTAGAACAATTGGGTACGGTGGTTTGTAATTGGAAAAGGATGACCATGGAGTTTCAATGGAAAGATTAGCCTCACAAGTTGCAAGGGATTGATACCCAACCAATTCAATCCACATAAGTGAAAGAAATTTCAAAGGAGCTTCGACAAGGCAATTCCATGTTTGCCATTTGCCTTCAATCAACAATGGAAGATTCAACACAAGAAGTCCATTCGGATATGCAGCTCTTATTGAAAAAATTTTAAGACATTTTTCAAGAACATAAGCAGCTTCCACCGACAAGAGAAATAGCACCACATCAATCTTAAAGAAGGAACCGAACCAGTCAATGTAAGACCCTATAGGTATGCCTACTTTCAAAAAGCCGAAATTGAAAAACAAGTTCATGACATGTTAAAATTGGGGCTTATAAGATCTAGTACTAGTACATTATCATCTCCTATTTTGTTAGTAAAAAAGAAAGACGACACTTGGCGTTTTTGCACTGATTATAAGGCTCTTAATGTTGTAACCATCAAGGATAGATTTTTAATTCCTACCATTGATGATATGCTAGGTGAACTCTATGGGGCTTCTTTCTTTACTAAACTTGATTTAAAATTAGGCTACCACCAAGTACAGGTACATCCACCAGATATTCATAAAACTGCATTCCATACACATAATGGTCATTATGAATATCTAGTCATGCCTTTTGGTTTATGTAATGCACCCTCTACTTTTCAAGCTATCATGAATTCTATATTCCGTCCATACCTTCGAAAATTAGTGTTAGTCTTTTTTTATGACATTTTAATTTATAGCCCCAATTGGACTATGCATCTTGAACATGTTAAAACGGCTTTTGAAATATTAAGGCATCACAAATTTTTCATCAAAATTAGCAAGTGTGCATTCGGTCAGCAAGAAATATAATATTTGGGTCATATTGTCACTTCTCAAGGAGTTAAGGTGGACCAAGGCAAAATTAAAGCAATGCTCAATTGGCCTAGGCCGACTAATTAATGTTTTTGAATTACGTGGATTTTTAGGCCTTATAGGTTATTACAGGAAGTTCGTCTGAAATTATGGTGTCATAGCTCGACCCCTCACCAATCTCTTAAAAATGGGGCACTTTGGATGGACAGAAGAAGCAGACTCCGCCCTCAAAGCCTTATAACAAGCAATGACCTCTACTCCTACACTTGCTACGCCTAACTTTGATGAACCATTTGTTATTGAATCTGATGCTTCAGGTGATGGCATTGGTGTGGTATGAACTCAACAGGGGAGGCCAATAGCTTTCATGAGCCGAGCTTTGGGTGTTACGAAGCAATCATGGTCTACATATGCAAAAGAAATGCTCGCCATTGTTCAAGCTATTTGAACTTGGCATCCATACTTGTTAGGCCGAAAATTCTACATCCAGACTGACCAACGCAGCCTCAAATATTTATTGGAACAGCGCATAGCTACGACGGAACAATAGAAATGGGTGGCTAAACTGCTTGGGTATGATTATGAGATCACTTACAAACCGGGTTGAGTAAATTTGCTGCAGATGAGTTATCAAGGGTGATAGAGAGCCCAAGCCTTAATGCTCTATTTGTTCCTCAAACGTTTTTGTGGGATGCAATCAAGATCGAAGCTGCTGGGCATTCATACATGCAAAAAATTGGCAAACTAGCAAGTGAGAAATCAGGGGATCCATATATGTGGCGGAATGGATTGGTGTGTTACAAAAATCGCGTGGTCATTCCTATAAACTCGCATTTAGTTACACAAGTTTTGCGAGAGTTCCATGACTCACCACTTGGAGGGCATTCCGGTGTCTTACGGACGTATAAACGGTTGGCACAACAATTCTATTGGCCATCAATGCACACGGTGATTCAAGATATGTAGCTTCTTGTGATGTATGTCAAAGAAATAATTAAGGTGAAAACTTTATCACCAGTAGGACTTCTCCAACCATTGCCCATTCCTTGCCAAGTTTGGGATGACATCACCGTGGATTTCATCAAAGGGCTGCCACCATCCAATGGAAAGAACACCATCTTTGTTGTAGTCAACCGCTTGAGCAAATCCGCACACTTCTTGACATTATCTCATCCTTACACTGCTAAAATGGTAGCTGAAAAAATTGTAGAATGAGTTGTTAAATATGAGTTCTGCATATCATCCCCAAATAGACGGTCAATCCGAGGTGGTCAATAGATGTGTCGAGCAATATCTTCGATGTTTCGTTTCTTAATAGCCTCGAAAATGGAGCACCTTTCTTCCATGGGCTGAATTTTGGTATAATACTGCCTACCATGCATCCACTGGTATGACACCCTTCCAAGCACTATATGGGAGATTACCACCAAGCATCCCACACTATCAAATTGGAACATCTTCTGTAAATGAGGTGGACCAAACGTTGGCTTCGCGGGATGCTTTATTGCAACAGCTCAAAGCCAATTTACATGCAGCTGCTAATAGAATGAAGCAAGTGGCAAATTCCAAGAGGCGAGATGTGGATTATCAAGTAGGAGATTCGGTCTTCCATAAGCATCATCCCTATCGCTAACAAATTGTTTTTAAAAGAGCTTACCAAAAGTTGGCTAGTTGCTTTTATGGTCCAAATCAAATAGAAGCAAAGATTGGAAAGGTGGCCTATAAACTCAAACTTCCAGAGGACTCTCGAATTCATCCTATCTTTCATGTCTCAATGGTTAAAAAGCAAGTGGGAGAGGCTAATATGGCTAGCACTAAGTTACCACCTATAGCTGAGGCAATTTTGGACACAAGATGGGTCAAAAAGAGTTCAAACTTTGTCAAGTGGAAGAGACTTCCAATTGCAGATGCTACTTGGGAAAATGCACAGGAGCTACGGGACAAGTGTATCAACATGAACCTCTGTAACCATGAGAAATCACAACCTTCTTCATTGTCGTGTGCAATGGAGCCCGGATCCTCTCTCAGTTTTTCTACAACAACCATTGATGATTTCTCCTTTGTTTTCTTCTCTAACCACAGTTAGGCTATTCCAGGGACGATTCCTGACTTGAATTTAAATTCAATCTTTTAATATTTGCAAGTGCACAGTTGTCTGTTTGAGACAGTGGCAAGTACAGGTCGAATCCCACAGGGAGCACTACTGAAATATTTTTTTATTAAAATCTAAATTTTCTTTATAATGAAAATAAAAAATAAATCAAGATTTGAATGAGAGATAAAGCTACTATGCAAGATGAACGGATAACAATAATGATAAAGGTAGATCGGAGCAACAAAGAGTCCATTAATTAATTTTAATTCTCAATCCACATGCTTTAATTTAGTATTTTGTCTTGCAAATAACTCACATCAGAAACAACTTAATGTTTCTGATCCGGAAGATATTTTTCTTTTAAAATACAATTCTTAAACAGAAGAACCCAAGATCTCCATCACCTCATAAAAATATAAATTACTTTGAACATCAGTTAACAAATTAAGCAAAAAATATCAATGGTATAAAAACCTAAGTATATCCAATCAAAAGAAGATTAATTGATCAAAAATAAATTTATTTAAAATATAAAGCAAAGGTTTGCCTGCGGCGCGAAGGCAGATCTATTATTCTATTAAACAATGCATCATAGGAACAAAAGAATTAAATTAAAGACAGAACAAAAATAAAATTACTTAACTTCACTTTGTGCTCCGATCCAGAAAAATCTACTCCTTCATTGCAAATGGCATGATCTTCATTAAAAACTTCATGGCAATTACAATTTTCTCTCACACACTTCTAATCTAGTTCTGGAACAGAGCTCCAGCATACCTGAAAATAACTCTTAAATTCTATTCATTAGGGAAAGAAGAGAGAGTGAAGAGAGAATACTTAGGGACGTCCAAGGGAGGGAGGGAGTTACCCCGTATGCTACTTTCTGGTTCCTTTTATTTCTCCGGTTATCTATCAGATACATTGAATCTGGACACCTTCTCTGCAGATTTGATTTTTCTTCATTGATAAGGTATATCTCTTATCCTTTTTGAATTTGAATGAGATGAAGCTTCTGGAAACCTCTGGATGGCTTGGCTAATCTTCAGATGGGGTCCCACAAGGGATGTGCAGCAATTGATTATCAACGGTGTGGATTTAATTGCAATCCCGTCTAAAAATGAACATGAAAATCTCCGGGCCCATAACTTTGTCAATATAGTTTTGATTTGCATGTTCTTGGGTTCCACGGATGTCTACTCTGAATAAGCTTTCCAACGGTAGGTAAATTCCATTGATTCGACGATCGGATTGAAAGTTATGGCCATCTGAAGATGAGTTGTCCTGAGAAAAAGGGATTAACTTCTAAAATTTGATTTGCAATGGATTCTATCTCTGCACAACTTTCATTTTCGAAAGGACATCAGATGTGGATGATTCAAACTCTTCTTCTTTTGTTTTAATCAGAATTTGTACTCTTTGAGTTATCAATTAATAATTTCAAATTTGCAACTACTGTGGACCCTACCATGTGGGACATTTCATCTGCTTGAACAGTGGGCCCTATGAGAAGTCTTCTACTGTAGTTAGGACTCTTCAACTGACATGATGAGTAGGACCCCTCCTTTGATTGATTTGCATATGGCTTGTGTGTGGGGTCCACGTGCTTATGAATTCTTCAATTTACTTCTCTTCAAGCTTCAATTCAACAATGCAGGGTCCAGGATGACTATGTGCGCTTGAAAGTGGGTTCCGTGACATAGGGTTGCAATTCTCATTTTCTGCACATTCTAATTCAACACATCAGATACTGAAGAGCCCATATTGAAGCGAGACCCAACCGGATAGAGTTCTACTCCAATTGGCCTAACCATCCAAATGAACTAGGTAGACTTACAAGGCTAAACTTCATAAAGTCATCCTATCTTTCTTGAAAAACTCTAAATTCAACTCCAAGACTTCCTATCCAAAATCTTGATAGATGTATACGTGATTTAGTGAAAAACATAGTTTAGTACTATTATGACATATTCTAGAAAATATAAACCCACTTCCTTCCAAAAATTTCGAAATTCCAGGTTTCCGAGCATTGTTGAATCGTATCAATTCCTTTCAAAACTACCCTTTTTCTCAAAAATAAAATAACATTTCTCAAATTAAATTTTTTTCCTAAATTTAAAAAAATAAATAAATAAAAGTTTGCCTAAAATTGGAAAAAAAAAATCACCTAAAAATTGGACAAGTGTGCTTGTTTCCACCCCCAAGCCTAAACTAGACAGCGTCCTCAATGTCATGCATGTCATGCAGAAAATGATAATGTAACATGAGAAAAAAGAAATTGTAGGAGGTAAAGGGAAGAAGTTACTTGATGATTTTGCATGGCGCTCCCTGTCCAAGGTAGGTAAAAACAATGACAAAAGATAACCTAAAGTAATAATAATATATATAAAAAGAAAGAAAAAGAAACTACCCTATATTTGACACCTAGCATGGAATCCACCTGGATCCCAAACAAACTTACTTTCCAAAATTGAGGTCAAGATCTCTCGTTTAGGTTGTCACCTACTATGTTCCACGAATGGAGTTGAATCTAGTAGTGCATACACCTTTTCAATGTGGCCATCTATATCAAAATCACTTTCAAAGTGGGTCAGACAAGCTTCTAGTGGATCTTCTAGTTTCAAATGGGGTAAGTGATTTTCCACCAATTCATGAATGTAACTGACTTCAAAAACCTCATCATCATCCACATCAGGAGGTTGCTTACTGACATTAAAAATGTTCACTTGGACTGTCATGGTCCCAAAAGAAATTTGCATCACTCCATTCCTACATTTGATCAAGGCATTTGAAGTGGCTAGGAAAGGTCTCCCCAAGATGACTGGAACTTTGGGTCCAGCCCCAGATGTGTGTTTAGTATCCAAGACAACAAAATTGACAGGGAACACAAAGTCTCCGACTTTGATAATAATGTCTTCGACTACCCCCTTGGGGTATCGAATTGATGCATCAGCCAATTGCAAGGTCACAAGTGTCCTTTTCAACTCCACCAAACCTAATTCTTCATAAACAGAGTACGGAAGAAGATTCACACTTGCACCCAAGTCTAGCAAAGCTTTCTCTATGTGATGGTCCCATATTTGGCAAGAAATGGTAGGACACCCTGGGTCTTTGTATTTGATCGGAGTTGGACAGTAAATGATTGAGCTAGCTTGTTGGGCCAGAAAAGCCTTCTTGGCCACATTGGTAGTCCATTTGAAGGTGCAAAGGTCCTTCCGAAATCTTGCATAGGCCAGAATCTGTTGGATAACATCAAGTAGTGGGATATTAATCCTCACTTGTTTGAATACTTCTAGCATTTTATCCAACTGAACAGTTGATTTTGCCAGGCCTAGCCTCTGTGGGTATGGTGCCTTGGGAACATAGGTCCTAGGAGTGGGCTTACTAGATGATGGTTCAGCATTGAATGGGTTCTCTAGTTCTAATCTGAGTTCAGCATTCACACTTGGTTCCTCAGTTTCTACTTTCTCACTTGATTCTTCCGCAAGTTCCTTGGGTAGTTTGACCTTGTTATCAACCTGTGTACCAGACCTAACGGTGATTATGGATTTGACTTGTTTCGGCCCTTTTCCTTTAGGATCATGAACAACTTGGCCTTCGGGATTAGGTTCGGGTTGACTATGGAAAGTTCCCTTGTCTCTGGCACTGATGGAGTTGGCTAATTGGCCCATCTGATTGCTGGAACTGAAGGGTATTCTGAGCTAACAGTTTCATGGTTTCCTCAAGAGAATCTATCCACTGACTTTGCGGATTGGGGGTGAAATTGGGCTTTTGGAAACCAGGTGGGGCATTGGACTGAGATTGAATGGGTTAAAGTTGATAGGCTTGTGATGAGCCACCTTGAGTTGGACCCTTGGTCTAAGAAAAATTCATATTATCCCTCCAACCTGGATTGTATGTGTTGGAGTATGGGTCATACCTCTGACGATTATCAAAATGAGTGTTTTGATAAAGCGCATTCACCTCCTCAACAGACTCGGTCTGACCCAAAGTTGTTGGGTCAATCCCTCCATTCATGGCCTGATTATATCTTAATGACTCCAAAGTGTTTGGTGAGGACTTTTGGTTCAGCTCTAAGGCCTCTATTCTCCTCACTAGTGTGGCCAATTTGGCCTCAGCCTCAATTTTGGGTTCAATCTTGAACATCCCCTCTTTTCAGGAATGCTGGGTTTGATGGGCTCCCTCTTGATAGGGGCCCATTGCAATGTGTTTTCAGTAGTTTCTTCCAAAAATGTCCACGCTTCTTCTGCTGTTTTCTGTGTAAAATTCCCACTGCAGAAAGATTCCACCATTTGTTTTGTTGGGTAATCCATGCCTTCATACACAATTTGGACTAATCAGATTTTTTCGAAACCATGGCGGGGACACTGGATTAAGAGGTCCTTGAGCCGTTCCAAATAATTGTAAAGCGTCTCCACTTCCATTTGATGGAATCCATTAATGGCCTGCCTAATCGAAGCAGTTTTTTGCTTAGAGTAGAATTTTTTGTAAAATTCTTTGACTAGCTTGGCCCATGTATTGATAGACCCGGCTTGTAAGGCATAAAGCCAAGCTTTAGTTTTTTCTTTTAGGGAGAAAGGAAATAATCTAAGTTTAAGGGCCTCATCAGTCATGTGATTGATTCTCATGGTCCCACAAATGTCCTCAAATTCCCTAACATATTGATATGGGTTTTCCTGATCTAGCCCACGGAATACTGGGAGCATCTGGATCATACCAGATTTCAACTCAAATGTGACATTGGTATGAGGCAGGGTGATGCAGGACGATTGAGTTGTCCTGGTGGGGTACATATAGTCCTTCAAAGTCATGGGTGGGTCCACTTGATCAGTCATTCTAATAATTTCTTCAAAAATTGAAGACTTTCCGACAATGGTTAAGGCTAAATCAGGCTCTCTCCTGACTATCCTTTTACTCTTGCGTGCCCACAGTTTCTCTCTCAGGTCTAGAGCGCATGCATCAAGTTCAACCTTAAAGAAATGCAAGCCTAATCTATATGCAGGGCCCTAATGGTCTTACTAGATGATGCACAAGTAGTCAAGCACAAGAAATTATCCTAGGGTTAACCTAACTCACTAGACAGCTCCTAACTGGTTTGAAGAATGCACTAAGGCCTCCAATCCGGTCTTATGAAGCCAAATCGACTAGGTAAGTCCCCAGGATGAGTGGTGGGGTCACAATGCACTTGGCAAGGGTCCCGCTTAAGAACCAAATCCTAGAACAGAGACTGCCACCCTTTGAAGGGACAGGACTTACCTAGACATCGACATGACCAAAGAGCGCAATTGGTGCAACCTTTTGTGGTCTTCGTCCTAATGAGCTCGAGTCTTATGGTCTCGTTTCTACTTGATTTTAATTAATATTTAGGTACGATGTAAGAAGTGGTTAAACCTAATTGGGCAAGGATCTGGTGAAATCCAGTCCTTATCTTATTGGGGTCAATTGCCCTTTAACTAAGTGTGTGGGGTCCAGTTTACTTGGTGTGTTAATCACACAATCATACTTGCTGAAATTTAAATCGCCCAAGCCCCACTTGCAAGTAAAAGATTCGTGGGGTAAAGTTTAGAAACTCTTACAGCGGGCCCACGCTAATCCTTAAACTATGTGAGCTTAACCTCTTTTTTTTTTTTTTTTTGGCAAATTTGTAATTCTGAGAGCAATTTATTATTAGCAATTCTGAGAGCAACTTATTTGCTTAGAGCAAATCCACACAGTTCCCTGTTTTTGTGCAACTCTCCTTTTACCAAGGTAAGATATTCAAAAGAAACTCTTGTTAGTAAATCCTAAGTTAACAAATCAACTCAAAATTATATCTTATCCTAAAAAAAATAAGAAAATTCAAAAGACACCAAGTTAACAAAAACTCTATCCAAAGTGGATTCTAAGTTACTGAAACAAATAAAAAATCCTATCAACGGAATAAAATAAAATAAAAATGAGAAATTCTAAATTATCCAAACAAGTATACAAATATGGTTAGAGTTTTCAAAATGTTTTCAGTTATAAGAAATCCAATCTTATCCAATTCAAATTTCAGATTTTAAAACTCTAACTAATCTAAACAACTTAAAAGATAGAATTTTTAAATTTCCAACTACGTAATTGCAGAATTCAAAGGTTAGCATATTAATCAAAACAACTAGTCCTAAAGATTCTAAACTCTATCTTACTAATCCTAATCTAATCAAGACATTAGTTAAACCAATCTAAAATAATTCTTTTTGTTTTTATTTACTGAAATTCGGAATTAAAAGAAATCCTTCAAAAAAAAATTTGGTTTTTTTATTAATTAATTTTTTATTCCGAAAATTCAATTAATACTAAAGAAAAATGTCCAAAAAATCAGAAAAGTCAGAAAAATTAACAAAGTGATATATTAACTAATACTAATTGCGAAGAACACTACTAGTGCAAATTAGATTACTAAACAACTAATGCAACCTAAATATGCGAATGCATATAAATCTGATAAAAATAAAAGAAAATATTCATATTTTTAACAAAAACTCAGATTTGGCTCTTCGGCAACGGTGCCAAAAACTTGATTTGAATTTAAATTCAATCTTTTAATACTGCAAGCGCACAGTTGTCTTTTCGAGACAGTGGCAAGTACAGGTCGAATACCACAGGGAGCACTACTGAAATATTTTTTTTTATTAAAATCTAAATTTTTTTATAATGAAAATAAAAAATAAATCAAGATTTGAATGAGAGATAAAGCTACTATGCAAGATGAACGGATAACAATAATGATAAAGGTAGATCGGAGCAACAAAGAGTCCATTAATTAATTTTAATTCTCAATCCAGATACTTTAATTTAGTCTTTTGTCTTGCAAATAACTTAGATAAGAAACAACTCAATGTTTCTGATCCGGAAGATATTTTTCTTTTAAAATCCAATTCTTAAATAGAAGAACCCAAGATCTCCATCACCTCATAAAATATAAATTACTTTGAGCATCAGTTAACAAATTAAGCATAAAATATCAAAGGTATAAAAATATAAGTATATCCTATCAAAAGAAGATTAATTGATCAAAAATAAATCTATTTAAAATATAAAGCAGAGGTTTGTCTGCTGTGCGAAGGCAGATCTATTATTCTATTAAATAATGCATCATAGGAACAAAAGAATTAAATTAAAGACAGAACAAAAATAAAATTACTTAACTTCACTTTTTGGTTCATTTTATTTCTCCAGTTATCTATCAGATATATTGAATCTGGACACCTTCTCTGCATATTTGATTTTTCTTCATTGATAAGGTATATCTCTTATCCCTTTTGAATTTGAATGAGGTGAAGCTTCTGGAAACCTCTGGATGGCTTGACTAATCTTCAAATGGGGTCCCACAAGAGATGTGTAGCAATTGATTATCAACGGTGTGGATTTAATTGCAATCCCGTCAAAAAGTGAACATGAAAAGCTCTAGGCCCATAAATTTGTCAATATAGTTTCGATTTGCATGTTCTTGGGTTCCACGGATATCTACTCTGAATAAGCTTTCCAACGGTAGGTAAATTTCATCGATCCGACGGTCAGATTGAAAGTTATGGCCATTTGAAGATGAGTTGTCCTGAGAAAAACGAGATTAACTTCTAAAATTTGATTTGCAATGGATTTTATCTCTGCACAACTTTCATTTTTGAAATGACATCAGATGTGGATGATTCAAACTCTTCTTCTTTTGTTTTAATGAGAATTTGTACTCTTTGAGTTATCAATTAATAATTTCAAATTTGCAACTACTGTGGACCCTACCATGTGGGACATTTCATCTGCTTGAACAGTGGGCCCTATGAGAAGTCTTCTACTGTAGTTAGGACTTTTCAACTGACATGATGAGTAGACCCCTCCTTTGATTGATTTGCATATGGCTTGTGTGTGGGGTCCACGTGCTTATGAATTCTTCAATTTACTTCTCTTCAAGCTTCAATTCAACAATGCAGGGTCCAGGATGACTATGTGTGCTTGAAAGTGGGTTCCGTGACATAGGGTTGCAATTCTCATTTTCTGCACATTCTAATTCAACACATCAGATACTGAAGAGCCCATATTGAAGCGAGACCCAACCGGATAGAGTTCTACTCCAATTGGGACTCTTCGGAGAAAATTTGCAAAACAGTCTAAGTTCATGTAGAAAATGTATGAAAAGTATGAAAATTTAAGTTCCTAGGTGAAAATGCATGAAATGATGAAATTAGATGAATAATGATACAATTCACCCAATTAAATCCCTAATTCATCCTAAAATGATGCGTAAAATGTGCAAATTCATGAACTCAACAATTCCTCTGGCAGAGTTCTCCATGATCTTCTGTTTGAAAAAGCCGCTCTTCCTTTTTCACAACAGCACCCAAACGCAACCTTTTTGTGACCGACTGCAACTCCCCTCTTCTCCAACACTGGTCAGCAATCCAGTCTGCACGCTGCAAAATCTCAGTCCATTTTCTTTGTTATTCCACAACAACATAGCTCTTCCGGTTTCTGAAATCAGCAATCTCTGATATGAGATTTCTATAGAATGTAGCAGCGGCCCACCTTTGCAAAACCAATTTAATAACCCTTTTGTGAGAACTTGGTCCAGGCGACACCCTTAACCACGAGGCACAGCATATGTCAACCACGACCTTTAAACAGTGAGTCTCCACTAGTCCGCATCGGAAATATCCAAGTCTTGATCCTCGGCTTATAAGTCAAACTATATCTTAACTAAACACGAGGCCTTTTTAAATGGTGAGGCCTTAAAAATCATAAGAACTCCCGAGTTAAGCATGCTTGGGGGAAGGAACAATACAATGATGGGTGGCCTCCTGGGAAGTCCCCGCACGCGCACACGATCCAAAGTAGACAATTTCATGCCGAATTGGGCGGGGTTGTGACGCCTTTTATCAACGGTCCACCAATGAGTCGAACCTAATCCGGATTGCCTTTGGGTTGAATCTTCTCTCTCATGTATCACTAAAACCCGCACACAGTATTGGGTTTTCCGCTGCCGAAGATCGATGTTGACCCTTAATACTGAAAATGAGGATCGACGTTGGCCCTTGAAAAAAATGGTAAAAAAGTTTGGGGTTTTGGGGGAAATGCCCTATTTGGTGCATGGTTCGCTAAAGTGTTTGTTTCAGTCCACTGGCCACATAAGTATTTTTTCGGGTAAAATCCTCAATAATTAGAAGATATAGAGTAATTAAATGATGTGGATTCTCATGTACAATAAGAAATTAAGACAAATTTAGAGTGGAATTTGAAAGAATTAAAAGAAAAAAGTATTTTCTATACATATAAAAGTAGGTTTGAAGGGAAAACTTTTTGCAACTTTCAATAATAATTGATTTTCAAACAGTGTTCCATTTTATAATAAAATTAAAATTAGACGTGTATTGTTATTGACATATCCTTAAAACTTAAAAACTAAGGGCACGTTTGTACAACATTTGCAAAAGATCCTCTAGTAGAAGTTTTTTCTTTTTTTTTTTTTCTTTTTTTTTTTAATTCTTATTGGGCTTACTATTGATTATTATTATTTTTGTTAACAACATGATCAAAATTCACGAATGGGAGCCAAGAATATAAAAATATAAATATAATTAAAAATAAAATAGAAAATAGAAAAATAAATGTAAATCCGTCAAAAAATAATCTCAAAATGAAAATAAGTTATTGGCCTTGATTAGTTTCCTTTTAATATTCTGTGTCATTAGAATCCTAACATATTGTAAATGACCTTAACTATGAATATTAATATGATTATTAAAAAATATGCAAATGATGTGATGCAAACTTTAATTTCCTGTAATTACCCTGGCATAAATTAGATCTTTCTTCTCCCACGACTCCATCTTTAACTAGCTATTTATTTTTTATTTTTTTAACATATATATATATATAAGTTTTATGTACAAAGCTGATAGAGAGTATGTTTTCAAAGAATATATAATAATTTAATCGATTTTAAATTAAGCAAAGTGCTAGTTTATGAAGGCAGAATGGTGCGAAATCTGAACATTACCTGGGCATGTTTGCTCCATGCAATTGAGTTTCTATGTTGCATTTCTATAAACGGTATTATTAGTGGTTAAAAATGAAGAATTCAAAGTGAATATCCAAAAACGACCTCCAAATAACCTGTCCTAAAATGAAAATCAAATCAAGAAAGATGAAAAATAAATAGCATCAATACCCTTGTAATTCAAGTCCTTGAAAACAAGGTCCCATTGAAGTCCTTGCATTATATCTAGGGATGCAAATGGGCTGGTAGCATCACAAAACCATAATTGATCCAGAACAAATTATGGTTTTGGTTTCAAACCGGCCCGATTTCAGTTCTGGCTCAAAACCTTTATGGCATTTGGACGTGGTTGGAGCTATAAGAGGGGTTAGATGACCCACCATCTCAATAAGATAAATAAAAATGTCATAGTATTTTGTTCACGAGTTGTTTGTAAGTGATCAATATGAAAGTGGGTCAAATTCCGATTCTGAGTGACTTTTGTGAGGATTAATGCAAATGTAGAAAATTCATTTTGAAATTTTTGGTTTTCATTAGTGGCTCCATTAAAAGGCCCCTTGATTTTTAATGAGCTCAAACCTTAAATGATTTGGACTATTTTATAATAAACTATTCTTGCCCTTCGAAGTTCTACCTCCAAATTGATTGGCCTTGGGCATTGAATTTCTAGAGTAACAAATGAATAATATTTTTCTTTTTTATATTTTTATTATCATTTTTTTAATTTTTTAATTTTGTGTTACTCAATGAAAGAACGTTGAGCAAAACTTTCAAAAATATATTTTTTATGATTCCTAAGTTTTATAGTTTTATTTAAGTTTTTAAACTTTGGGCCCTCAAAATAAAATTTCTAGTTTCATTTCTGGACACCATCTCCCTAATCAAGTGAATCAAGTGAGCAACAGTATGGGAGATACATATCCAACATTTGCACGAAAAAGTAACTTTAGATTAAGTACACATTTTGTGTTCTTACCGATAGAAATATCAAATTGGATATATGAGATATAAAAAAAGGCAAACAAGGCGGGTCCTAAGTCCACAAGTCAAAACCAGTACCTTTATGCATCTGGATCTGAACATATTTGTCAACTGAAATCTGAATTAGGTTCTGATTACACACCCGTTCGTGAATGAGACCTAAAGCTGATTTCAAACTCGATGTTTTATGGGTTGGAACCGCCCTATAATTAGAAAAATGAATATTCCTTTGCACCATATCCTTCATTACGGCTCCTCTCAATATTCTTAACCCCTCTTCTTTTTAATAATCCTATAATGGAGATGATTTGGGCATGAATTCCTCTTTATTCGATTTTCATTTATTATATGCAAACAAATAGGTTAATGAAAATCTAATAAAAATCAACCATTCTTATTAGCCCGGATAGATATCTTCCCTTTCTTTTTCCGCATATATAAAATCTTTTCCTCTCTGTTTGCCTCTTTATCTCTTACAAAAAAAAAAAAAAAGTTTTTCTTCTTTTATTTTCAGGATGAAACATTGATGCCTTAGATTATTAGTTGTCAGGCATTAAGTTAAACATTGTTTTAGCCCATGATCACTCTGATTATCACTTATTGATACAGTGGGCCCCACATCCAACAGGGGGTGCATCCTTGTTCCTATCCACGACCTTATATAAATTCCTCTCCTCCTACTGATACAGTTTCCTTCTCTCCTTCACCGACAACACAACAGCAAAAAATGGCATCACTTCCCCTCCTCCGCCTCTCTCTCCACCCTTCCCCCAAAACCCTAAAACCCCCAACCTCCTCCCTCCGCTCCCCTCCCTTCCTCCTCCCCCTCAAATCAACGGCCAAGATCTCCCCTTCTCCTCCCAAACACCTCTCATCAAGGCCAAGGCCTACCATCTCCATGTCCTACAACACCACCCCCGCCTCCGACCGCCTCATCTCCGCCGCCTCCTACTTTCTCCCCTTCTTCAACGGCATCCAGTACGGCCGCTTCCTCTTCGCCCAATACCCCTCCCTCGGCCTCCTCTTCGAACCCATCTTCCCCCTCATGGGCCTCTACCGATCCATCCCATACGCCAGCTTCGTCGCCTTCTTCGCTCTCTACCTTGGGGTCGTCCGAAACCCCGCTTTCAGCCGCTATGTACGCTTCAATTCGATGCAGGCAGTCGTCTTGGATGTTCTCCTCGCGATTCCGCTCCTTCTGCAGAGGATCTTAAGCCCCTCTAGGGGTGTAGGGTTTCGCATTTTGTTGTTGGGGTATAATGCAATCTTCATCTTCGTCGTCGCCTGCTTTCTCTACAGTATTGTTTTCTGCATTCTGGGGCGGACTCCGTATCTTCCCATCGTCGCCAGCGCGGCGGATCGTCAGCTCTGAAGTGGGGTTTGTTTGGAACCAAAGGCCTGAAAATGGGGTTTTGGTTTGGAGGTAGGTTTTCTACACTTTGTTTTGTGTTGTTTAGACCCTGAATTATAATCTTTTCAGAAAAAGAGGTTTATGGGTTTTGTTGGAATTGGGTGATTCAGAAAAGGGGTTTATGGGTTTGTGGCAATTGGGTGATTGGAGTAGGGTTTTGGGGATGTTGAATAGTGGTTGATTATTTCTTGTCTTCAACTCTAAAAGAGGAAAGGGGGAAATGTTATTTTGAAACTCTAGGGTTGTGGGTGTGTTGGATTTGGATGAAATAGATGAAGAGAATGATAGCAGATGGGAATTTGATGTTTGTTTGTTTTAATCTTTTTGTCATTTGTATGGTTGTTCTGTAAACTGAGTAGAGTTGCCTTGGAATTTAGAAGAGTTAAAATGCATCATCTGAATTTGGGATGCATTTTTTCAAACTTCATTGAACTCAGCTAAATTCAAGCAGGTGAGATTACTACAGCGCTATTCTTATTGATTGGTGAACTGCTACCTGAATTATTTATGCCTTTTAAGGTTTTTGATTTGACCTTAGTATGTGTGATCACTTCCATGGTGTGATGAAGTGGTTTGGGTATATCCCCTCTGTTTTCTGGTTTAGTTTCAGATGGGCATTTCAATCCAATTGAGTCTCTTCTTCTTATTCACTTCGATCCATCAGTTCAATCTGAACATCACTAAGTGCATTAAGCATTGAGATACATAGGATTTCACAGTGAAATGAAATCTTCCAAATGGATTGAAAAAGCATATAAGGTGAAGATGTAGATGAAATATTCACTAGCGTATGTATGGAATCACCAGGGTGATTGATGGTGGTTTTATTTCCCATCTTCCCTTTCCGAGGAAAATTTTCAAAAAAGCACGAAACTTTAAAATATTCAAAATAAGTATAAACTTTTGACATGTTTTCAAAAAAGAATGAGTAAATTTGAATATTTCAAAACAGTATAAAATTTTCTCATAATTCTTTTAATCAAGTCCTCTTCATAAATTTATTTTTTTTAAAATGACACGAAAATCCTTATGACGAGTTTAATCTTGTTTCATCTCCAAAACCAATCCAAAATTCACTTTATGGGCCGGCACTATGGATCAATTGATGATGATAGGGTATCTTCTTTTAATAATTCAAGTCGGTCTAATATTCATATGCCTAAACTTCAACTTAATTTAGATAATCATAACCATTTAGTTTAGTTGGTTTTTCAGTTATTGGAATTCATATAAACCATTCTTTTTAATTATCCATGCATAAATGTAGTTGAAGTGAGCTCCACTAGGTCATTTCAAGTCGGTCTTGGGGTTCTTTTCTCTGAATTTTCGTATGCCTAAGTGTCAACTTGATTTAGATAATTATAGCCATTTAATTTAGTTGGTTTTTCAGTTATTCGGAATCCATACAAATCCTCCTTTTTATTTACCTATGCATAAATATAGTTGAAGTGGGCCCCATGAGGTCATTTCTCTTTAACGACGTATTAAAAGGAAAATGTGGAAAATTGACATATGGGTATGTCATTTTTATTTTTTGTTTTGTTATGGTGAGGATTTGATTGAAAGAATTATAGAAAATTTTATATTTTTTTTGAAATATTCAAATCTTAATGTACTTTTTGAAAGTCAATTAAAATTTTTATAATATTTTGAAATCATCTATTCACATAAAAGGAAAGGTTATTTGGGTCTTATTTCTTTACTAGAATTCTTAAAGTTTCTATATGATGAATTTCTTAATTCTTAGACACAGTGGAATTTCGGGATCCTCTTTTTTATTGTAGCATCCACAAATTCCAAAAATAAAAAATAAAAAAAATGAAAGGGCTGGATTTCCAAGAATTCTACAAGTCATTTGAGGCTTTTCTTTTTCCCTTTTTATTTATTTATTTTTGCTATAAAGGGAGCTTGCATGAACAACAGAAAACGAACAAAACAAAACAAAGGCCACCAGCTAGGCTAAGGCTGACGAACTAGACTGGTGGGAAAGGGGAGACCCATTTGGATTTAAAGAGATGTTAACATGATTTATAGCTGATGACCTATTTATAGGGATGTAAATGGGTTCCTGATTCTTCAATAACCTAAAGGTTTTGATTCGTTAAAAACCGGATATGGGTCCTTATTTAGGGCCCGATAAGTAAATAGGTATGGGTCTAGTTCTACCTTGATTCGGACCTGTGGACTCAAGACCCGACATATTATCTTAATTTTCGAAAATTTCTTTTAAAAATTATGTATATATATATATTTTAATATCATCCTCTACCTAGATGTGGACCCGTATCCAGATCCGTCCCATGTATGGTTCTGGTTTCGGTTCCTGAGCCAAGAAATCGGTTCCAAGTCTATATTTGGTTCTACTTTATTCTTAACGGTTCCGGTTCCGGGTCCACCATGGACCTGAACCGGAACCGACCCGTTTACAACCCTACTTATTTATAGAGAAAACATCATTCAAAAGGTGTGGTGCCGAGAGTCTGACTGAGCTCTGCTATCATTGGCTTCTGTCTGAGATTGTGGAAGAGGACCTGATGACTCTGGAATCAAATTCTGAGGTTGCAATATATCAAAAGCTTCTTTAAAATGTCTTTCTTTTTTCATATATCTGTTGAATGTGTAGTGGCAGTGAGTCACGGCAAATCAAAAGTAATGGTGGCTAATGACATTTCAATGAATATGCATATAGTTGTTGCTGTCTTTGAATTCCAAGATCATCTCAAAGAGACGATTAAAAATCCAAATAAATCTCCTTGGGAGAGAAAGATTCAAAGTCGGGAAACTAGCTCGTGTGGTGGAGAGGTACCCTCAAGCTCTAATTTTAGCACCATCGAAACACTCAGTGGTGCAAAAAAAAATCAAAGAAGTTAGCATGGGTTCTGTTCAATGGTGTTTGTTTGGATATCCTGTTGTCCTGATGTCCTCAAGTTCAAAAAATACTCTTTTGCTCACATCCCGGATATCAGGATACCCCCAAGTTCCAAAAACTCCCCTTGTCAAGAATTTTGCTAAAGAAATAAGCCCTAAGCATGCATTTGTGTATAAAGAGTATTTTGCTCTTTGCGAATTTCTATGCTGGAGAAGAATCCGACATTCTTACCTCTCATGTCAGAAATTGAAATTCTCTCTATTTAGCAAAATTATGTCATTTTTTCCTCCTTTTCCTTAAGAAAAATGTATTGTGCTCCAAAAAGGGGCTGCATTTAGAGTCAAAACAAATTTTCTCACTGGCACAGATTCCTCTAGCCTCACAAATTCACCATAATGTGTAAAAAACAGAATAATACTAAATAACAATAGTTTACCTGATGTAAGTAAATGGATATGGTTGATTGAAAACAAACTTGATATAGGGAAGTGAAAAGGTGGGTTATGTAGAGATGAATAATTAGGGTTGTAAACGAGTCGGTTTCAGTTCCGGTTCTGGTTCTGGATCCACCAACCGTTAAGGAAAATGTAGATCCGGATTTGGACCCAGAACCGTTTCGGAACTGGTTTTTTATCTCTGAAACCGGAACCAGAACCATATATGAGATGGGTCTGAATCCGGGTCCGGGTCTAGATAGAGAATCATATTAAAAAAAATATGATTTTTAGGATAGATTTTCAAAAATTGAGGTAACATATCGGGTCTCGGGACTACGGGTCCAAACTAAGGTGGAACTGGACCTGAACCCATTTAATTATTGGAGCCTAAGTAAGGACCCATACTCGGATATGCGGAATATGGGGAACCTATTTACATCCTTAGATGAATTCTCCAAAGTCCATCGGTTTACTGTCCACAATCCTTGTTCAAACCTCTGCCATAATTAGTTACAAGGAAATTGGAATCCATGTTGATTTTGTGGTCCACCTCGCATAGCCCGTAATCAATACCGACCAATCAGAGCCATCTGTTACCTGGCAATTTCAATTACCACAATCAGGACCATTGATTATGGAGACTTTTCAACTATCCAAGCGTCGCATTCAGATCCAATGCACTCTTGCACTTCTCCACAGGATCATAATTACCACGCACCTGCATTAAATCCATCCGTTCAAACTCCCCCCATCATTTTTGAAAACGAGCATCACCCTTTCTGAGCTCTATATAAACAGCTCTTTCTATATTCGTACCAAAACCGTCACTTTCCATACAATTCATTTCCTTGGTTTTACTCTGGAACATTCATGGCAGCCAAAAAGATGAGATTGAAACTTGTTGTGGACAAGGAAGAGAATCGAGTGGTGTTTGCCGAATCTGGGAGCGATTTTGTTGATGTTCTCCTCAGCTTCTTGACAATGCCCATAGGGACTGTTATGAGACTCACTGGTAAGGAACCAAAAATAGGTGGCATGAGTAAGTTATACGAGAGTGTGGAGGATCTGGACGTGAAACTTCTAACAGAGGCATGCAAGAAAATGTTGCTCAAACCCCCGAGCGCATCATAAGTTCACTGCAGGAATGTAAAGGTGAATGTTGACGACACAGAACCTACAAAGTACTACTCATGTTCATGGGATGGTTGTCCTCAAGGCTATAACTATGTCAGTACCAGTTTCAATTCTCAATGTCTCTGGAAAATTTACTAGGGAGCAAAAAGTATCTGCTGGGGGGATCATTTATTGCTGGACCTGCAATGTTCTTGGTAACTGACGATTTGAATGAGAAACAGCGTTAACCCATGCTAGGCATCTCTCTAGTTACGAATTTGAACATCCCCATCAGCGATTTAGAGGAGCATATTTTTAATGTGGGAAAGAACGAGGTAAAGCAAAACAACCCTTCTCTTGTTACACCATTTTGTATCTGCAACAAAGCCATAGGTAAATTTTCCTTGTTGTCAGGGGGCAGGGGATCCTTAATAGGCCTCGCTACTCTTGTTACCTTCCTGTTTCCATATGGTCAGTTCCAGTACTCTATAGAAGTCTGGACTGCCTATCCAACCCAGCCCATTTGACTTGTGAAAAAGGAAACAGAGTCTAGCATATCCCACATGCTTAAATTTGCTATGGGCTGGGCTTAAAGTTGTCCGGTCCTTTACCGGGCTGTTGGTTTGTTGTCAACCATCTACTGTTCCTTCCATGAGAACATTATATTAATTGTTTGTCATGACAAGTGTGTTGATATTGTAAGGTAGCATATGTTCTGATTTCCACTTGCAACTTTAAAGTTGCTTAAAGAATCGTAAAATAACAACGATGGGAAGAAATATTTTGTAATTGAATAGCCCACATAATTGGAAGCTGATCAAATTTGTTCTTGTTGCAGGCTTCGCCTTTGTTGATGTCTTCTTTGATCTCTAAAACAGTTTTGACTGATGTCTTCTACCCTAAGAAGGAAGATAATAAAAACTGAGGTCTGACTTTACAGGATTGCGAAGTACATTTTCACTATTGAGTCGGAGAGATATATGTTTCTGGTTTTGGTTTGTTTGCTGATTTTATCTCTTAGAAGCACTTCTTTTGTAAGATGGAATGTGATGAAGTTCGAGTTCTATTTTGTTATTGTGTGGCAATGTCAATCTTAAGGTCGATCACATCAGATCATATGGAGTCCAGGTCCGTTGAATGCTGTCCCACATGCATCCCATCATCAGTGGATCAAGGAGTGTGACCCAAAATGGACCGGCTTAGTGGAAATCTGAGCTGCTCAAAATGAAAACACCCTCTTTATTTCTGCGAAGTCCTAAATTTTAGGCCAAAATCATTGATAACATGATTAATAATGCAGAAGAATGTATTAGTTTTGTTCTCAATGGTACATGCAATATTTTTTTATCAAAAAAAGAAAAGAAAAAGAAAGATGTTTAATCTTTTAGGGATCGAACAATACCATGATAAAAAAAAGAATCAAACCCATTCACACCGCAAGCACGCTACATTTAGATGGGTCACCAAATGTGGACTATGTCCACGTAGATTCAAAATGGTTCACTATTTTTGAAGATCATCACAAGAGGACTGGTCCTCTTTGTGCTTATAATAGTACAAAACCCTCTCAGATTCTTGCTCAAGAGTACAATGCTCTCACGCACTTAGAAAAAATAATGAAGCCCTAAAATGACCCAAACACCAACAACCAGCAGATCTGACCTTGTAACAAAGGGTTCAGATTTAACTACCGGATTACATATTTACCCCTATAAATTATTTAAATGATTGGATCAGGTTTCACCAACCCATCACAATCTAAGTATGGGATCAACTTTGTTTAGAGTAAAATTTGAAAACATCTGATAATTAGGGCTGGCGTTCATTTTGGTCGACTTGAATTTTTATTAGGTGGCCCCCATTGTGTGTACCACTTTTCCCACTCACGGGAGGCTTTAGTCATTTTTTTTTCCATATTTTCTGGCATTCAACCATTTCCACACATGCATGGCTCTTCCCTTATTATTAATGCCCGGTTTTACATGGGTTAGGAAATTGAGTTTTACACATGCAAGTGGAACTTACCATGGTTGTCAATATCACCATTTTTACAAGAGGTTGCCTATATTTATACATGGTTTTCACAGATTACTCTCTATATATAAAGATCCAAGCTGTGAAACTAAATTTTCTCATTCTATTTATTAATATGAAAAAAATTGCATGGTTCTCATAATGAATTGGGAGACTGCAAAAGTGTAAAACATAGATCTATAGGATGGGTCTTTTTCATGAATTATTAAAATCTATTATGAATTTTTTTTATAAGTAATCTATGAAGAATTAAGATAATCAAGTTCAAAGTCTTTCAGTTATTAGTTGAACAGACATAGTGAATGGTTAAATTAGAAATATGGGACCAGGGGAATGGAGAAAAGGGTAGTGGATGGAGCCCATGAGAATGCAATCACTGTTTTAGAACCGTACTAATATCTTTTCTCTTTACTACCAAAAATTGAAAAAATCATGCAATTGTAAGATTACTACAGTGGTATATATTATCATGGGTAAATTAGCTAGTAGTCTCTGAACACAGTCTTCTAAGGCATCAAGGATAACAACTTTTTCTCTAATGTCTAAAGTCCAGACAGCAAGAGATATATTGGTGAGAGGTCCCTAATATGCCACGTCATATATTTTCATGACTAATATGCCCCTTTCAACCCTCATTCATAGGCAAAGTTATCTCTTATTCTTTGTTGTGCAGAGAACTCCTTCCTTCTTCTTCTCTCTCATTTTCCATTTTTGTTCATTTCCATGATTATGGAGTAACGTTGCAGAGCACCTTTCGTCGCCATCGTGACTTCCGATTCTCTCTCTTTCATTTCTTCAAAGATGAAAACGGTTTTACTTTATCTTACTCTTTCATCTGAAGTCTTTTCCAAATCTCTCTCTCTACAATTGATTTGAAAGAGAGCACGACATTTGAGAATTTGGGGAAGGCTACAAAGAACATATAGTTTAGATGTGATTACTGAGATATATGTCTGGGGTAACAAAGAAGGATATAATTATGAATGACCACATAAGCATAAAACTACAAGTTGTTCCATTACAGGGGAGAATAAATGAATGTTGTTTGAGAGTTTCGGTTTGTGCTTAGTAGAAAGGAATCAAAACTATACTGCAAAGAACTAAATTATTCTAAATATAGGGTAACAAAGGAATGTGAAGCAAATGAAAACTCAAGGTACTTGTTAGAAGATACATATCAGGTTGCCTGGTGACAGATAAATTTAATAGAAGCTCTGATAAATTGGACAAAAACTAAGATAAATTTGCCAAAACTCAAATAAGTTTATCTGAGTTTTGGCAAACTTACCCGACGAAAACTCAGATAAATTTTCAAAATTCAGTTAAATTTATCTGAGTTTTTGGCAAGCTTACCTGAACTTTTGGCAAAACTCAGATAAATTTATCTGAATTTTGAACAACTTTTCTGAGTTTCGAACAAATTTATCTGAGTTTCAAATAAATTTTTCTAACTTTCGCTTGCCTTTTCTCTTGAATTGAGGTTTGTTCTAGCCATTGTCTACATAGAGTTAAGCATAAAGAATAGATAAAATCAGAGAAGAACGAAATCAAATTAGGTTTTTAGTCTTTTTTCAGAAGAAATTATCTTGTACATCTTTTTTTTAGGAATGGAAGAAGTACTTTTTCTAACCAAGTGAAGATTATTTAGCTGGTGGAGATATTCAATGAGTTGAGTTTGCTTATAGGTTTTGCAGTTTCTTTCATCTTCGCCTTTTGCTTTTGCGATTCAGAAGGGTCTGACTTTTGCTTCTCTGAAATGGTTTGAAATGGTTTTAAAGGCACCCTTTTTGCTGATGTGTAGAAGGGTCATTTTGTCTTTTTCACTGAGTCATTTTCATTAGAGGACTGCTGCCGGTACGATAAAATGTTGTGGACCTTAGGCTATAAAAGCAAATGATTAGGGACCTTAGATGTGATCACTTCCATCGGGTGATGAAGTTTATGATTGGAGAGGATTTCTAGCCTGACATTTTGGGTACTATCATATAGGCTTTAAAAAGGCCTCAATGTTGGTCATTTTGGCAAGTGTGTAAGGACTTAATTTGATTGTTTGGATTGATCATAATGTAATGGGAACCATAAAGTTTGAATGCCATATCAGATACAATAACTGGCGATTGAAACAGAGTAGATGACATGCTTAGATCAAATGGGTTAATAATGTCATATGGTCCACGGTCCATATGGAGATTTACTGTGGATGGCTTTCTTGGGAAGTGCCTCTACCAAAAATTGGTAGGAGCAGCTGCAATTCTATTAGACGCTGACCTGACGTAGTAATTTAAGTTAAGGATAGACACTTCTGACCCAAATTTGTGGATGGGTTTGCTCAGGATTCAGTCTATTCTTCTACTTAACCCATCAACTAAATTTGAAACTCCATTACGTTTGTTTACACTAGGAGGAATTCATTGTGAAATGAGATACATGGAAGGATTGATTATGAGGTGAAGTATGCATGATATAAGGTCAGGGGTGAGGGATATAAGTTAATGGGACTCTAAGATTTTAATAACTAGGGTGATGGCTAGGCAATAATTTCTCATCTTTCCTTGATTCAGGCCCTATTTGGATCATCTTATTTTTTTGACGTCTTAATCTATCTGAAAAATATCTGTGAGTTTAAGATCTTATTAGAGCTGCGATTTTAAGATCTGATTAACTGTTCTGTAATAAGATCGTTTGGCAACACCCAAACGCTATGAGATCTGAATTGAATAAGACTGTTTGGTAATGCATCTTATCAATGTCTTAAGTTAAGGGTAATTTCTGTCATTTTTTAAAAAATGGTTTTAAACCTGAAAAACATCTGTGACACTCCAAAGATGTTTCTTTTCAAACTCAGACAACGCCCAATACACTCTATACTCGTTTTTTTAAACTTAAAAATTATATATATATATATATATATATGTTTTAACTATCACAATGCATGTTCCACGTCATAATCACCAACATTATTACATAAACTTTAATAATAGTTTGCTTATAAAAGGACTAAAGACACATCACTATAACGACCACCAAAATGATAAAAAAAAAAACAAGTAAAGCCACAAATACACTTTTGAGTCCACATCTAGAACTATTTGTACTTGGCAGTGATTCCCTTGAAAATTTTGGAGCATACAAACAAAAGCTTTTACTCATTGGTCTCATTGTCCCATTTAAATGCTCCTTTTATGGTTTTGCCAAAATGAAAAACAAGTAGTTTAGAATAATATTAATCATTAAAAAATTAGTATGAAATTTACCTCAAAATTTGGATATTTGTAAAGCCATTTCTCATGATTTTTTACAGTATTTGCCCTGAATCTCTTCATTGGACCCCCATCACAAGAGCATAAGGGGGCAGTTCTAGACATAATTGCTTCATATTTTTAGAAACATATTCGAATCCAATAGTTAGAATTAAGATTTTTCAAAAAAGCAACTTAAAAAAAATTGAAAATGAAAATGAAAATGAATTAAAATAAAAAATAAAAAAATGCTACTGTACCGTAAGGATAATAGATCTGCAATCATATTTCTATAACTTCTCATCTCATCCAAAAGTATGTTGGTTAGCCAAATTGTCATGAGGAGGTGCAACGAAAAAGATAGAGAGATTAGGGCTCGAATCGTTGATATTGGTGAGGGTTATTATGGAAATTTTAAAATTATTTTAAAGTCCTGAACTGTCTTATCGTTTAAGATGTCGGGGTCTTAATTCCAGGAGCTGGATTTCGAGCTCCTAGAATTAAGATAAATCTCGTCTTAAAGAACAAGTCGTCTTAGCGGTTAAGACATGTTGTTATTGCATACTAAACAATCTTATTTAGTTTTTTTGTCTTAGCACTTAAGACAAAAGACATTAAGACCCAAACTTAAGACGATCCAAACATTACCTCACTTTCCATTAAAGGAGAGGCTATTTGATTGCCATTTTTGTATATTTTTATCTTCATCTTCAAGTTTAACCACATACGATGGATTCCCTATGTACTCAATTCCAAACAAATTGACTCTGGGATTTCATAATTATCTTTCTAATTTATGGGCTTTGAGTTCACATTTCAAATTTGGTTAATAAATGTGTTGGGTTGGGTCTCAATGTTCTAATTATTGCCAAATTGACATGCAAGTTTTCCTATGAAGCCGAGTACAGTGCCCACACTTAAAATCTAGAGGTAATGCTAAGTCTGACTAAAGTGAATTTGGGTCCTTGCCAATTGATAAAAGTTGTAATTTTAAACGGTTCAGATTACATAAGTGGACTTTCTCTGATTTTAGGCCAATTAGCCTTCAGATTTCACATACAAAATCATTTTTAAAATTTTGGCATCTAGACTATCTACCAACCTACCTTTTCTCATTTCTAACCATCGAGCGATCTTTGTGAAGTGAAGATCAATTCATGAGCATGCGGCTTTAGCTCAAGAACTTTTCCAAAAACTAAGAACTAAGGTTAGTAATGGAGCAGGTTTGAAATTAGATATCTCCAAGGCTTTTGACAAACTTCATTGGAGCTTAATATTCAAGGCCCTTGTGTTAGGTTTTTGTGTGTTGGCTAATTCATGGGTTGTACAAAACTCTAGGTCCATTGAGTTGTTAATTTTATTTTTAAAAAAGGATTGTGCCTAGGATATGAAGTTAGAAGACTGCAAGAATTAGAAGTCAGAAGACTGGAAGGATTAATAGAAGAAAATTTTGTAGAATTAGAAGTGAGAATTCAAACATAATTAAAAGTATGTTGAAGGGAGAAAAAAAAGTTTGATAGAATTGGAAGAGCACAGTTTGGAAGGAATTAAATTGCTAAATTCTTCGATCATCCAGAATGGGGACCGCTTGAGTGACCATCTTCTCTCGCTCATGCAGATGTTGTCAGATATCAAATAGATGCCTTTTTGTGCTAAAACAAACCTCATCCGCTTGAGCGAACCTTCCATTCGCTCAAGCGGACTAGGCGGTAGAGTTCGACGAAAATTAGAATTGTGTTTTTAATTTTGCCAAAACTGTTTGTTTTAGTCCTAATCAAGTTAGGTAACATCAAGCACGCCCTAAAGGCTATTTAAAGAACTCATGGGTTACCCTAAACAGACACCTCTCATTATTTTGAGTTGGAAGATCTAATTGAGAGAATATTTCTCTAGAGTTTTTTTATTGAAGTCTTGTGCTGAAGAGATTATCTAGAGAGCAACTTATTCTACTTCCCTAGTAGAAGATCATCTTCTTGCATAGAAGATTTGAGGAGTCAAGAGCCAGTTTGAATATGTTGTAATCAACGGTGTAAAGTCGTTGAAGGGTGAAGCTACTCAAGAGGTAACTGCAGTCCTTAGGTAGGGGATATCTGAGGAGGAATCTGTGAGCTCTTATAATTATGAGATTCATAGTACTTGATTGTTGATTCAGTTCGGATCCGTAGTTTTTCACCCGATTAGGACTTTCGACGCTAAATCTGGGTCCTTGTGATGTGTGCTTGTGATTTTATTTTCGTTGCATAGTTTATTATTTTTTGTACACTTTGAATTGTTGATTTGACCAATCTAGATATCCACCCTATTTTTCACCTTGAATTCCTCGAATTTCCACTAAGATGGATTTACATGGATAAATGGAATATTTGCACTTCTAGTGTCTATGTTCTTATTAACAAAAGCCCTTACGGCTTTTTTCGAGGTTACTTATGGCCTTCATCAAGACAACCCTTTATCGCGGTATTTTTTCATCCTTACTGAAGAAATTTAGAGCTTGCATATGGAAAGCCTTGAAAACCAAGCCGTTATCTGTACAATCTCTCTTATCCCAAACACTCCTTGTTATCTGCTATGCGGATGATATTATGAGGATGATATCATTGTTTTCCTTAGAGCCGCTTAGAGGGGTCTTAGATGTGCTAAGACTCTTGTTGCAAGATATCAAGAAGCTTCTAGCCAACATTTCAACCTTCATAAGAGCCTGCAACAATATCATTACTCTCTTTGATATTACTCAAGCTACGTACCCTACCTACTACCTACCTTGGCATTCCTATGTTGTTGGTAACCTCTAGGCATGCTCACTTTTCAAAGCTTCTGGACAAGTTGAGAGCTAAATTAACTGGTTGGAAGATGAGAACTTTATCTTTTACAAGAAAATTGATCATAAGCAAACATTTGCTCTCTATCCTCCATACCCACACCTCCCTCTCAAGCCAACCCAACTACATTAACAAAATGGATAACTACCGATACACCATAGGTGACATACCCAACGCATCTACGTCCTCTGTTTCAAAAAAATTCAAACATCCACATATCATGGCTCCCTCCTGAGGCTCAAGGTGTCTGTCCTCGTCGGGGTATGAGTCATGGGCCGCTGGACATCGTCTAGAGGAGCTCCTTACAATACTCTATCAGCTTGCTCAAGTGTCTCATACATTTCACTAGGGTTGTTCAGTTCATATCCCCTAAGAAAGATTGGTCGTACTATGCTTTGACCATTAAGAATGCGATGCCATTGTTCTGCCAAATTGTCAGCTTCATTACGGACATCTACATATGCATCAACATTATCAGCCAACTAGATGTCGGCTTGGTCGATCCGGGGAGCTCTAGTGCATCGTACTCTATTCATCGATATAGTCCTAACTCTCTAATTACCGTCCATTATGAAACAAAGAACTTTGGTAAAAATTAGCCACAAAAATTATTACAGAAATGTGGTATGGAAAAAATTTGATTATGTTCGACTTTGACAGACTGAACAATATGCTCCTGTTCAGTTAATACGTATAGAACAGAATGCATATTGTTCAGTTTCACATAGCTGAACAGCATGCATGCCGTTTGGTGGATTATGTACGAACAACAAACATACTATTTGGACCTGAAAGTCCAAATAATAGTGAAAAAATCAAAAAAAGAAAAAAAAACCCTACGCCATGCCATGATTGAGAGGAGGAGGGAGTGAATGACCCCTTTAAACGTCTTAACCTTTCTAGAATGCATCGAAACTGAACGTCTAATGAAATGAGAGATGATAAATGGAGAGAAGAATTACCGACTGTATGAAGGAGCCAAGTATTAGATCCTTGACAAGCTTGGAAACCGAGAATGGGAGGGAAGGAGAAACAACAGAAGAAGGAGGAGGAAAGGTTTGTGTTTCAAATCATTGGTTTTCCTCCTCCCTTGTCGGTCTTGGAGAAGGGCTTGTGCTTCAAACTGTGAATGGGAGGGAAGGAGGGGTCAGATGAGGGATGTGCACCGAGCAAATCAGTTGGACAAACTGGGAAGAGGATGAAATGTACGGAGCAAACCTCGATGGCTAAATGATGTGTACGGAGCAGAGATGTGCACCGACCAACTTTGGATATGCAAATAGCAGTTCCCCTATTTTATGTTGTTTTCGTATAAGGACATACAAAGAATATCTTTAAATTCATGGCAATTCACAGTAAAGTGACTTCTATGGATGGTTTGTGAGAAGCGAGGGGTTTAGGGGGTAAATGGGAGTTTCGCCAAGGATTTTAATCGACTATTATGACGAGTGGGTAGTCATTTATCAATGAAGTGGAGATTATTTGATGTCCCCTTGAGAGATTTCACCTCTAATCATTTACTTTGATGGTTTTTTACCCCTTCTTAGGAATGCATTATTTGAAATCTGAAAATTTGATTATTGGAAAGGACTTCCAATACTATTGGGTTTATTTCAAGTATTATCTAGATAATTCATTTAGTTCTCATTAGTACAAAGATTAGCATTAAATTCCTTCCTTCTACACAAATAGAAAAACCATAATAGGTATTATATGTGCGGCCATGTATGTACCCCAATAAATAGTCCTTGCTTGTCAGAATCGAGTAACCCTCGACCGGAAGCTACAAGTCAGAAGGCTAGGCTGGTGAGGGATACCTAGGTCTTAAAAAAAAGGAAAAAAAAGGGAAAAACTAAGGTCTTGAAGATCCTTTATGAGTACTGCTCACTCATATAAGCAATTTTGTAGAGGAATTATGAACAGTGAATTTGAAAACATGCAAAGAAAATTCGAAAGTCCGCCTTTCAGAGTGTGAGATGCAAATTCAAGTGCTACTGGTGTGGGTGAATGGATCCGATTGATTAAAACTGGGTTTGAGGCATGGGAATTCAAAATGGGAAGACCGAAAAAGTGTGTTATCTAGCGATGAATTCTCCAATCCATCCGGTGAAGTTGGATGGATCCAACGGTCCACTGTCCATCCTATCTATACTATTTTAAGCTTAACTGGTCTGTCCTCTTCTCTGCTCTCAGGTTTTTTAATTTCTCAGAAGCCTGGATTTCCCTTATTAGAGAGTGTGTATGTACTATTAAATGCTCTGTCTTGATTAATCGATCTCCTCATGGATTTTTCAGCTCCTCCTGTGGCCTAAGACAAGGACATCCACTATCCCTTTACTTGTTTATTATAGCTGAAGAAATTCTCAGCCTTCATCTCCATAACCTCCTCTCCCAAGGCATAATTCTCCCCCTCTCCACTGTCCCCCACACCCCCTGCCACCTTCTTTATGCTGATGACATTTTCATCCTAATGAAAGAAGTAACTTCTGGGGTGCTCGCTCTCCAGGACCTTCTAGATCTATATCAATCATCTTTTGGCCAACACATTAATCTCCTTAAGAGTCAGTTATTCTTCGGTAAGTGTGGAACTAGAAGAAAGACAAAGATTTGCTCCATTCTGGGGCATGCAGGAGAGACAGTCCCAATTGAAATACTTGGGCTTCCCCATCGCTTTTGGCTCTCCAAAGAGAATTCACTTTCTTCCTTTGCTGGATTCTTTCAATGCTAGGTTGACAGCTTAGAAAGCAAAAACTCTCTCCTTCGCAGGTCGTCCCATTCTCATCAAGCATGTCCTCTCTAGTATTCTTATACACATTGCTTCAATCCTTCCTTTCCCAGCCTCCATTTGCAAAGACATCGAGTGTTTGATGAGACACATTCTATGGTCAGGCAACTCACCAACCTTAAAGACCAACTATGTGAATTGGTCTCAATTAACCCTCCCAAAGATGGAAGGAGGCCTTAGCATTAGAAGAATCTCTGAAGTGAATGAAGCTTCCCTCATAAAGCTAGGCTGGCAGGTAACCTCCATGAATACCATATGGTCTAAATGGTTCAAGAACAGATACTTCAAAGACAGCAGCATATGGAACCCTGGAAACTCAATTTATGGATCCTATATCTAGAGAAGAATCCGCCGCCTCG
This sequence comes from Cinnamomum chago, assembly GCA_038049695.1. Classification (NCBI taxonomy): domain Eukaryota; kingdom Viridiplantae; phylum Streptophyta; class Magnoliopsida; order Laurales; family Lauraceae; genus Cinnamomum; species Cinnamomum chago. The sequence continues at coordinate 16,775,113 of CP142462.1, read as the reverse complement.
CTCACTACATCCACCAAGCTAGTGCCTGGACTTTTGGAAATGGCAAAGACATAAACATATGGCATGATACCCGGTACGGAGACAAACCCCTCTTTGCTATCTTCCCCAATCTGCAACTTCCCATGGATCAATAGCTTGCCTCCTTCTTCCACTCAGGCTCCTGGCATTTCCCTTCATCTCTGCCAACAACTCTCAAAGACCTGCTCACCTCAGCCACCTCCCTTCTCTCTTCAAACCCATCGGTTAGAGACCAACTTTTTTGGAAGGAGGCTCCTGATGGTCAAATCTCTCTACAATTTGTTTAGAATATGATCAGAAGGAGGGGCAACATCCATCAGTGGCCACCTCTGATTTGGAATGGTATCTCCCTCCCCAGAGTTAGCTGCTTTGGATGGCATTTGATGCTTAATAGAACCCCCACAGAATCTTGTCTGCAACACCTTGGATTCTCCTTAGCTTCTAGATGCAGCCTCTGCTTCAATGGTGAAGATTCTGTCAGTCACATCTTTTTCTCCTGCACTATAGCTCTTGCTCTTTGGAATTGGCTGCTACACATTACCAACACCCAACTACCTTCCTCCTACTCTGCCTATTCAATTTGGAACTCCCTAACAAGTGGAAACAACACAGCTGGTAAGAAGTTCATGACATCGGTTTTTCTGTCTGTTTTATATACCCTCTGGAAGGCCAGGAATGCTGCTCTTTTTGAAAACCATCACCTTACCTTCAATCAACTCTTAACCCATGTGCAAGACGATCTCTGCTTTTCGCTAAGGAAGATATCCAAACTTTTTTTCAACCAGCAACTAAGCTCCCTCACTTTTTTGAGAATTCCGGTGAACCACTCCACCTATGAAAGTTAGAAGTTCTTCTGGCTCGGCTCTCTGGAGGCCCTCTTCTTCTTTTCCATAGCCTTTTTGCAGTTTCAGCTGCGCTTTAGCAGTGACTTCCTTCTGTCGGTTTTGCATCTCTATGAAGTGCAACGCCTTCTTTTGCTCTGAGTTGTAACTCTCTTTGTGCTGGAGCTGCTGGCTTCTTCTTTTTTTGTTGATTGCTTTGCCATAAGGTACAATGGAGATCTCCTCTTCTCCCAGTTGGCTGTATCTCACAGTGGAGTTCTCCTCTTCTACTTCTGTTTGCTGTTTGCAAGGCCTTAAGGCGCAGTGGAGCTTTCCTCTTCTCCTCTACCTTGTTTTCAGTGCCTTTTCGCTGGACTATCCCCTTTGCTCGGAGAGGTCTTGCAGTCCTCCTGCTAAGAAGTTCTCAGCAGTATTGCCTTTTGTTGGTCCCCTCCCCTCCCTATTGTTGGTGCCTCTAGTTAGCTTTCATTGGCTGAGCAGGAAGTTGATGTCCCAAGAAGTATCTCAGCTGGAGCATTTTCCTTCCATGCCTTCCTTTTCCTCTGGTTCTTCATTCTTGTAGATTACTTTCTCCTCTGCAAATAGCTCTTTTGGTTTTGGTCCGTAAGGGAGTTTTGCTCTCAGCTCAGCTCCTCCTTTTTGCTGGTCTAGAGCTCTCCCCTGCCTTGTTTTTTGGCTTTGCCCTCTTGTTTTATGGTTGGGCTCTCTTGTTGTTTTCTTTTGCTGTTTTCTCCTTCTCCTTGTATTGGGGCCAATTGGTCCTTTCTTCTTTTTATAATTCAAATTACAAATTATCAAAAAAAAAAAAAAAAAAAAAACTAAACTTAAGTTGCTCTGTTATTATTAGTTGCATGGAAATTGTAATCCATGTTGATTTGATGGTTCATCTCAATAGACCGTAACCAATACCACACAATCAGAGCCATCTGATATAGTGATTTCTGACAATTTTGACCGCAATTAGGACCATTGATCATGAACACTTTTCCACTATCCATTAATACATCCATCACTCCAAGTTTCTGACTTACATATAAAAAATTGGTTTGTACCACTTACAATTCTCAATGCATCTTTGGAAAACAAAAGAAGCAGCAGATAGTGTTTTAGAAATTGACTGTTGGTGCATACAGTAAGGATTGAGTCTTTGTTAAGGGAAACATGACATTTATTATAAGAGAAGAGATGATTTACAGGTGTTTCCTTTTTCACTTCTCCATGAACTAGGAATCAGTGATGAATATCCTTCTTTTGGACCTGTTCCAGACGATTTATTTGCTGCTGTGACAGGGACCCAAGACTCATTTGCGTCATTCGGTTCCCCATGTGAGCCACCTGGGCACCCTAATGATATTGGCTCCCACGGGTTCCACTCAGATTGGCTTCCCATTCAAAGCACAATTCAATAGTTTTTTAGCCAACCCGCTCGCTGGGCTACCTACATCTATTGATGTTTCCTCCAGTCAGATGAATAAGCACCCCATGGTTACAAAAAGCAAATGTTGGGTCTACAAACCCAATCCTAAATACACACTTGCAGTTACTATTACTAATATTCCATAATAAAGAACCTAAGATTGTTAAAGCAACACTTAAGCATCATGGGTGGTGTGTGGGGCGTTTTCCTAAGAGTAGGATTACGCTAATCTCGGTAACAGTACCGACTTGGCTCATCACGGTCTTGGTATTCAAGCTCGGCAATAGTACCAAAACACATCCAGCTCGGCAATAGTGTCAGCTAGCACCAAGTTTGAGTTAGCCTCGGTAAGAGTATCGGCTAGGCACATCTCGGTCTCGGTATAAGGCATCTCGACATCAGTGCCAGGATGCGTCCAAATCTGTTCTTGATATCATCTTCAGCTCAGTACGCACACGGAGATGAGTACTAAACCATGATTGTACTTCCATAAAGCTACGGCTACGTTGCAGAACATGCTGACAGACAAGATAGGCACCGGATATTGATAAGGGCTTGTCTTTATCAGACGATCACATCCACATCAATACGAGAAGTCATCTCATGAATCGACTGGACAGTATCTCCACCTACCCCCACTAAGGGAGCGCCAGGTGAGACTTCCATCTACATATACAAGGGTAGAAATCCCTTCTCAGGTACGCGTTATATAACGCCATATCACGCAACACGATGCAATACTAGCATACTTGCCCTTCTTCCATCCTTTGTTCAGTGATAGCACTAACTCAGGCATCAGAGAGCTTTTGGCTGACGATAGCTAGGGTCTCTGATCTCTATTTCTCCTTCCCTTTCAGGTTTAAGGCAATCCATCTTTTCCAAAGAAGCTCAAACAGCATATTACGAGTTTCATACTCACCTAACCAAAGTCCGTACGATTTAGGCACTTACAGATGGCATGTTGCCATGTTCGATGAGGTTGTTGCAGTCATTCCACGTTCTCCATTGATGCACCTTATTGGTTGTAAATGGATTTTTAATACCAAATTACATGTAGATGGCATTGAAGGTCTTAAGCTTCATTTAGCAGGGAAGGGTTGCAACCAACAAGATGGCCATGATTTTACTAAAACTTTTTAGCCCAGTAATCAAGCCTAACAATATTACCACTATCTTAACTATTGCAACAATTAAAAACTGGCCACTCGAGTGACTAGATGTGAAAAATGCATTCCTAAATGATTTTCTCTTAGAAGATGTTTTTATGGAACAACCTTCGGGTTTCGTTGATGTAGTAAGATCCTCCCATGTGTACGTGATCAAACACGCACTTTATGATCTTAAAGCAGGCGCCGTGGGTTTGGTCGAATCGATTTAGCATTTTTATTTTTTGCACCATTGCGGACTCTTCTTTATTTGTGTGTCGGGACACAAATGGTCTGCTTATATTATTATTGTACGCTGACAAGATTATCCTAATTGGCGATAATTATGAAATTTTGCATTCCTTTATTGACATATTGAGCACTAAGTTAAGAATGAAGGATCTTGGTCCTTTACATTATTTTCTCGGTATACAAGCCCATCATGGTGGTCTTTATCTTTTTTAGTTGAAGTATGCCGAAGATCTCTTATGTGTGTCAGGAATGGAATCAAGCAACAGGTGGGTCGCACAAAGCTTCTTCTTAAGCCTCATGATGCTCCTTCTTCGGACCCATCTTATTATCGGAGTCCAGTGGGTGCCCTAAGCATCTTACATTAACTAGGACAGATTTGGCTTTTTCCATTAACTCTACTGGTCAATTTATGCAACATCCTACTATGGGCCAATTTCAGGCGGTTAAATGCATTTTTAAGATAACTTAAGGGCACTATCGACTTTGGCATTTGTATTTTTCAACAGAGATCTCTTGAATAATTTGTATGAATTTTCAAATGCTAATTGGAGTAGTTTGTTTTTAACCAATTGCTCCACAAGTATTGCATTTTTCGAGGTGGATGGCTTTTCAAAATCAGCCATATAGTAGCTTGGGGCTTTTGGAAAGAAAACAAAAGTCCTCACTATTGTAAGCTTTGATGGGCCAAGACCCTCATGAGAAGGTTGGATTGTTAGTCCTAGGCACAACGAAGGCCTGATCTCTCATTGTTTCTGTGGATGGGAGGTGGCTTGCCATTAAACTCCAATTGTGAATGTAGGGAAGCCCAACCTAACTGTGGTGGACCCAAGACTCAAGACAAGACACTTATACAAAATATACCCTTGACTATTTATTGATACAAATCATACAAATGGGTACATGACATACATCATACTTGGATATACACTACCCACATATCACAACACATGTTTCATATACATGGGCACTCACACCAACTACACCATGCTGCACTCACCATCCACTCACCATACAGTACTCACTACTTGCACTGTAGACACCTTACACTCACTACACTTGCACTCTCTGTACACACACACACACACACACACCTTACTTGCACTTCTCACTTACACTCTTTACTAGCACTCTTTGCCTACTTTGTACAGCAAATGAGGCAGCATTGTCTATTTATAGGCTTCAACCCCTTATGGCGGTGGAAACATGTGGCTTAATAGTGAGCCACGTTTCTTCATCATGTCCCATTCACTTAAGTCGGTGTATGCCTAGATGGTTGGAGAGAGTTCCAGAGAGTTGGTGAAATGGGTAGCTTCTAGAAAGCCAGGGTCAAGGGAACCAAAAAGCAAGAACAGGGCACAATGTTGCTTACATTTCTCCCCCTCAACACTGGCCATCTTTGATTGTTAATCTTCTAACCATACCAAGCGCTTTTCGATGTTTTGTAAATGCAGTAGGATTCAATCCTTTTGTAAATATATCAACGACTTGGTCCTTTGTTCTAATCGGTGCCAGTGCTATCTCTTCTTGTAGACCTTTTCTCGGATAAAATGATGGTGTCCTTCGATGTGCTTGGTCTTGGCGTGGAAGACAAGATTTTCAGTTTGATAGCCGATAAGCTGTCACAATGAAGTGACACTGGCTCTTCAACTGGTTGATGTAGATTCAACCACGCAAACTTTTGAGCGGCCATAGCTGTGGATCAGTATTCTGCTTCAGTCGTCGATAAAGAGACTGTTGATTATCTCTTGCTACACCAGGAGACTGTTGTAGATCCAAGGTTAAAGGAATATCCCGTTGTCGATCGGCAAAACCAACATCGCAGTAACCAGTCAGCTCACACTTACCTTTTCTATAGAGAAGTCCATAGTCAGCACTGCCTTTGATGTACCGCATAATTCTACGGACTGTTTCCAAATGAGGTTTCCTTGGTTCTTGCATAAATCGACTGACCACTCCCATTGCATGATATGTCGGGTTGGGTTAGTGTTAAATAGATCAAGCTCCCGCCAAGTTGCCTATACATAGTCGAATCTTTTAGGATATCCCCTTCATATGCACTTAGCCTTATGTTTGCGTCCATCGGTGTTTATATTGGCTTACAGTCGACCATCCCGAATTTCTGCAAGAGGTCTCTTGTATACCTTTGTTGACATAAGAAGAGACCTTCCTTGACTCGATCAATCTCGAGTCCCAAAAAATGTCTGAGCTCCCCGAGTTCTTTCATCTGGAATCGGATCGACAAGTTTTGCTTTACTTGGGTGATTTCCTCAAGGTCATCTCCAGTGATGATTAGATCATCAACATAGATAAGGATAATGCATAAACGCCTTCCTCTAGCCCATATAAACAAGCTTGAGTCTGCAGCCGTTGCTGAATATCCTCTTTGGATAAGGAATTCAAAAATCTTACCATACCATGCTCTCGGAGCCTGCTTTAGACCATAAAGAGCTTTCCGAAGCTTACAGACATAATCTGGTTGATCTTTGTTATCGAATCCTTTTGGCTGCTCCATATAAATATCTCGGTCAACTTCTCCATGGAGAAAAGCATTCTTCACATCCATCTGCCATAGACTCCATGATTTGTTTGCAGCCAATGCTATTAGTATACGCACTGTGGTCATTTTTGCTACAGGACTGAAAGTCTCATCATAGTCAATCCCATATTGCTGTGAAAATCCACGTGCGACTAACATTGCTTTGTATCTTTGAATTAATCTATCAGCCCGAGTCTTTAGCTTATAATACCATCTACATGAGATGGGTTTTACTTCATCTGGTTTAGGAACCAGATCCAATGTCTGGTTTGCTTTCAATGCTGAAATCTCTTCGTTCATGGCCATTTGCCACTTTCTATTTTGGCATGCTTCTTCATACGAAGCTGGCTCACGGACATCATCCATCTTGGCGAGGGAAGCATCTACATATCTTGAATTTGGCTTCCCTGCTCTGGTGGATCTTCGCAGTTGCTGTTGCGGTTCGTCAACCTCAAGTTGACTTGGCCTAGCTTCCTTTGGTGTCACATGCACTCCACTTTTCCATGGGCTGGCGGGCTTGTCTTATGGAGTCTGAGATTCTTCACTAGGGATTTCTACTTCAATCTCTTGTTCATCATCTTTAGTGCTTAATTTTGACTAATAGTTATCATCCAAGTCTTCTTGACTTGGCAATACTGTGGCTGCTGGTAGCCACCATGAAGATGCCTCATCGAACACCACGTCTTGTGATGTGTAGCATCGGTAGGTGGTAGGATCACAACACCTCCACCCTTTATGTTCGGTGTCATATCCAACAAATATGCACCGAATAGTCTTCTTTTCAAATTTATTGCGAAGTTTTTTTAGAACAAGTACATAGCACACGCCACCAAAGACTCTAAAGTGACTTACCGTTGGCTTGATCTTCCATAGCTTTTGATATGGTGAGACAAATCCCAGCTTTGCCTGCGGTAGTCAGTTAGTTATATTTGCTGCTGTCTTCAAACGTTTTGCCCAGAACTCGCTTGGCTCATTCTTCACATGCATCTTGCTCCTCGCGGTTTCTACCAAATGTCGATTCTTTTTTTATGCCACTCCATTTTGTTGTGGAGTGTATGGACAGGTTAGTTGTCTTCGGATGCCAGCCTTCTTCAAATATGAAGAGAATTCATTTGATGTATATTCTCCTCCATTATCGGTGCGCAAGCATCGAATCTTAAGGCCAACCTTTCCTTCGACTCTGTTTTGAAACTCTTGACATTTCTGGAACACTTCTGATTTTTCCTTGATGAAGTACACCTATACATACCTTGAGTGGTCATCAATGAAGGTGACCATATACCTTAAACCACTGATTGATTGTGGTTTCACCGGGCTAAATACATCTAAGTGGATTATCTCCAAAGGCTTCTTAGCTTGATACTTGGATTCAGTGCATGGCTGTCGATGAGCTTTTCCATACTTACAACCTACACACACTGTGTCTTTATGGATTTTTAATTGTGGAAGTCCCTTCACTATGGACTTATCCATCATTACCTTCAGCCTATTATATCCAACATGCCCCAGTCAGGCATGCCATAGATTGGTCGTATCATTTTGACATGTCTTTTTTACACATGCCGATTCGGCCGACATGATATAGATGGAGTCTAGTCTTTGCCCCATCATAATCGGCTTTTCACATGGGGACATTGCGGTATAAATTTACATCATTTGGCCCAAATACTACAAAATTACCATATGAGGTCAATTGTGATACATATAACAAATTCTTCTTCATATCTGGAACATGGAAGATCTGTTGTTAATGGGCTTCATCTTTGTTGAATCTAGGCACGCAAATGGCTTCTCCGACATGAGTGATTGGTAGCCGCGTATTATTTGCTGTGACCGCCACTTTGCTGCCTTTATAGTCAACTAGGCTTGAGAACTTCAACTTGTCACCTGTCATGTAAGTCGAACATCCCTAGTCCACGATCCAGTCTCAATCGTAATTGATGACTTCAAGATTGGAATTTGCAATGAGCGCTATCTCCTCACAATCATCTTTGGAGCTTATTGGGGTACTGCCACTTGCTACATTGGAATTTGGCAGTTTAATTTCTTCAATGATTGCCATATACGCTTGGCAATCCCATTCTTTTTCACTTTCACTTTAGTGACTTGATGTGGTCACCACATTCCCTTCACGGGTCTTCTTCTTCGGCAGTTTGCAGCCACATGTAAAGTGACCCTTCTTGCCACAGTTATAACATTCAAGGCTTCAGCGAGAGCTTGTCTATCGTTATCATCCGTGTTGCCTTTTGGAGCTTCCCTTGGTTGGGAACTCTCCCTCCACTAGTTAGCTTCAGCGATCTTCTTCCTTCTTGGCTTCATTGCCGATTTGTCCTTCCGAGTGAAGAGTGTTTGTTCCTCTTCTTTCACTGTTACTCCAGCCATTTGTTTTGGCTAGAGCTTCCTGATTTGCCAAAAGACTTTCTAACTCTACAAGAGACGGTTGAGTCGGCCATCCCCTAATGGTTGTCATGAACCCGCTATATTCGGGCTTCAATCCCCGTGTGATTATTCGTCTCATCCTAGCTTCGCTGACCCGCAAGTCCTGGTCAAGCTGAGAAATCTCTTGACAAAGTGTCTTAACTTTCATAAAATATTGACTAATAGTCAACGTACCTTGAGTGATAAATGCAAGCTCATTCTCCAAAAACTAAAGCCGCGCATCATTTGTCTTGGAGAACAATGTAGCCAACTTATCCAATGCCTTTTTCGGAGTGTCAGCATCTCGTATATGCTCTAACAACTCCTTCTGCACTGTGGTCTTTAAGACAAACATAGCCTTCCCAGTTTTGATTCACCACTTGCACAGTGCCTCCGCATTGTCATTTGTTAGTGCTATAGTGTCATTTCCACCAACGATGTCCCATAAGTCTTGGCCTTGAAGATATGCCTCCACACACAGACGCCAATAATCATTGTTGTGGTTGTTCAGCTTCTCAATCCCTCCAGTTGCATTTGCGAGATCTGCCATCGTGATTAGTGGGATCCTCGTTGATCTCTACCACCAAGAAGCTCAGTCCCTTACTGATCGGCTTCACAGTGTCGCCTCGCCTTTAGCTGCTGCTCCAAATGGGCGGACGGTCCCTGACCTTGCCTCGCTCTGATACCACTTACAGGGAAACCCAACCTAACTGTGGTGGACCCAAGACTCAAGACAACACACTTATACAAAACATACCCTTGACTATTTATTAATACAAATTATACAATTGGGTACATGGCATACATCATACTTGGATATACACTACTCACATATCAAACACATGTTTCATATACATGGGCACTCACACCAACTACACTATGCTGCACTCACCATACACTCACCATACAATACTCACTACTTGCACTGTAGACACATTACACCCACTACACTAGCACTCTCTGCGCACGCACACCCACCCACCTTACTTGCACTTCTCTCGCTCGCACTATTTAGTAGCACTCTTTGCCTACTTGTGTACAGCAAATGAGGCAGCACTGTCTATTTATAGGTTTCAGCGCCTTATGGCGATGGAAACATGTGGCTTAATTGTGAGCCACGTTTCTTCATCATTTCCCATTCACTGAAGTCGGTGTACGCCTAGATGGTTGGAGAGAGTTCCAGAGAGTTGGTGAAATGGGTAGCTTCTAGAAAGCCAGGGTCAAGGAACCCAAGAAAAAAAAGCAAGAGTGGGGCCCAATGTTGCTTACAGTGAATGGCTCGACATTATGGATGGGAGGTGTTAGCCTATAAACTCACAGAGATTTTATTATGAGTGGGTCAAATATTTTTATGGGGAGGCCCCCACAGTTGAGTTTTCACTTTTCAACATGGGATTTCTCAAAGCAAAGGCCATGTAATTACCAAAAAGGAAAGAAAGAAACAGAGACCAAGGCCTCATATATGATCCTGACGCATCACGATGGAAAGGATGGTACGAGGATTCTTTCTGCTTTTCTCTTTTTTAGCTTTGTTTTGCTGGCTTATAATTATCCTCTTTCGATTGCTTTACTTTTCCTTTTTCACTAATAGCTTGCCTTTTCTTTTTCTTAGCTGTGTTCATTGCTCTTGCTTTGTCCAAAGATTTCTTCGTGTGGAAGAAACTCTCTCCAATGCAATAGATAACCTTTCAGTGAGGTCCATGACAATCAAGGAAGGATGGTGATGAAAAAATTCAGCGGTAAATGATAAATAGAAAAATGGATATGGGGCGGATCAAATGACCATAGATCTGATTACTTTTTAGCTAAGAAACAAAAAAAAAAAAAAAAAATGATTATAGCTCTTAATTTTAAGTCCATGTCATTTAAAGTAAATTTTCTGTGATAAAATCCAACGGTCCACTATTACAGATGCCAATTTACATGTGGCTGGCGTGGGTGACAGGTCAGATTGATTAGAACTGGGCTCGAGGCATGGACAGTCAAAATTGTGAGATGAAATTTGGGAATCTTTTTACATCATGGATTCCACTAGTTGCATCCATCTTTTCCACTTCTCTGGACAGTAATCATTTCGGAGTTCAGACTCTCTATAAAAAGAGTATCACCCTTTCCAGAGTTTTTTTTTTTTGATCCAGTAACTCATATTAAAAGAGAAAAGAATACAAATAAAGAGTACATGAAGAAAAGAAAAAGGGAAAAGAAAAATAGAGGTACAAGAGAAATGTACCCCCTCACACCACAACTACATAATAAAACCCTCCTAAGGGGAAACTCTCTCAACACCTTGCTTGGCTAAAGCGTCCGCCATCATGTTTGATGACCTACTCTTATGCTGAAAGCTAACATTAATGGCGGTGGATAAAACACGGATTTCATTGAAGAGGAACTGAAACTTTCATGGATAAGCCTTCCGGTTCGAAACCCAACTCACTGCATTAGAAGAATCACTCTCCACAATAAGATTTCCATGGTAGTACCTCGAAAAACACCGAAGAGATTCCAGAATAGCTAAAACCTCAGCTTCATTAGAATCACAAACCCCCACATATTTGGAGAACATGAATAAAACGTCCCCATTACAATTTCGAAGCACCCCTCCAATACCAGCTGGTCCAGGCTTCCCTCTTGCAGCCCCATCAACATTGAACTTAAACACACCAATAAGAGGAGGAGACCAAAGAATAGATTTTCTTACTTTGACTGGGCTACACCCCATACATGATTCCCAATTTATAAGAATGTCATGAAGAGAAAAATTAGAGAATTCCTTTCTACCCAAAGCCCACTTCGCAATCGTTAAAGTGATCTTTGAAATCAACTCGACAGAAGTTGAGGAGGAACCCCTAAAAATTCTATCATTTCTTTCCTTCCAAATGGACCACAAAATAGCAAATGGAGTTATCCTCCAAAGAATACGACCGCAACCAACAAAACAACCTCCCAACCAAGACTCTGCCGCATCAGCAATCTTTTCAGGACAACACCAATCAACACCACACCTACCAATAAAATGTCCCCAAACATTGGATGTAAACTCACAATGAAGAAGAAGATGGTTCACCGACTCCAACTCCTTATGACACATCACACAAGTGTCATTGATGGTGGATGATGTCAATCCTCTTCTCCTCAAGTTATTTGCTGTTGAGATCTTAGCTGCCACTGCTAACCAACAAAAAGCCTCCACTCGGGGAGGAACCAAACCCGTCCAAACAATGGAAGAAGGAGCTCTAGGGAGATGGTTCCCCTCCAAAGCCGAGTAGAATGCTTTCACGGAGAATTCTCCTGATATGGATGGCTTCCAAATCCTAAAATCCTTAGAAACCCTGCACAAAAAAACGTTAGAGAGAAGACTCAACAACTCCCCATACTGGACATCCTCTGAGAAACGAAGACTTCTTCTAAAGTTCACATCCCACAAAGTACAACCATCCCTCACCTCATAACACTCACTGACAACAGACTCCTTATTGGATACTAATCTAAAGACCTTAGGAAACAATTCACACAAGGGACCCACCCCAATCCAATCATCTAACCAAAACCTAATGGCCCTCCCATCCCCCACCACAAAACCCACCCCTTTGGACAACACTTCCCCACTTACAGAAGACGAATCCCCAACTGACGCAATTGCACCCCACAAACTCGATCTGCGAGATCTATGACCCGGATTAGGCCACCACCCCGAATTGTCCACCCCATACTTGTCAACAATAACCTTCCTCCAAAGAGCCTCCCTCTCATCTCCAAACCTCCACCACCACTTCACTAATAAAGCCGCATTTTTATACTCCAAATTACTAAGGCCTAAACCCCCACACGACTTTGGTTTAATCACCTCACTCCACTTCATTAAATGCAGATTTTTCTTATTACTCTTACCCTCCCAAAGAAAGTTCCTGCGAATACGGTCTAATCTTTCCACCACCGCCTTTGGCATCTTGAAAAGTGACATGTAGTACACTGGGATGTTTGGCAAGCAAGCTTTTATCAAAGTGATCCTTCCGCCCAAAGATAAATATTGCCGCTTCCAAGAAGACAACTTCTTCTCAAATTTGTGAATGACTGGATCCCACAAAGACTTACACATAAATTGCCCTTTCAGTCATCTTAGCAGCATCATCACTTCTCATACAATTCATTTCCTGGGTTATATCCCTATAATCGCTCATGGCAACCACAAAGATGAGTTTGAAACTTGTCGTGGACAAGAAGATGAATAGGGTGTTGTTTGCCGAATCTGGCAACGATTTTGTCGATGTTCTCTTTAGCTTCTTGACAATGCCCATAGGGACTATCATCCGTCTCACTGGCAAGGAATCGAAGATAGGTGGCATGAGTACGTTATATGAGAGTGCGGAGGATCTTGATGTGAACCTTCTACAGACAGATGCATGCAAGAAAATGTTGCTCTATCCCAGAAGTGCTTCAGAAGAACAGTGCAAGAATCTGAAGGTGAATATTGACGACACTGAGCCTATAAAGTACTATGCATGCTCTTGGAATTGTTGTGAAAATAATCACGGATTGGTCAGTACCTTCCACAATGCTCAATGTCTTTGTGGAAAATCTATGAACACACAGGCGATATATAATCAGCAATTGAATAATGTCGCATGTAGCAGGGATGGGGTTTTTGTTAAGGGAAACATGAGATATATCATAAGAGATGATTTACAGGTGTTTCCTATATCCACCAAGGCAACCTTTACACTGCTCAATGATCTAGGAATCAGTGATGCATCTGTGCTTGAGGAGAGGAATGTGAATGTTGGGCCAACAGAGGTACGTTATAATTTTTCTTTTATGGGGAGAAATTTAGTTACTTATTTTTTTTGCACAATGACCCAGAAAATATGAGCTCCAATTTATACATCTTCTCTCTCTATAGGTTTTGCATCTTCTCAACCGTTTGTTACTGTCTAAAACACCTTTAAAAGATGTGTTCCTGCGGGACCAAGACATAATTGATGAGTTCGACCATGATTTCATTGTCGATGCTCTTCATGGGAAAGATTTTGATCAACCTCAGGAAAAGAAAGGGAAAGGCAGCAGTCACTCTAAAAAGATTAGTGTGAAGCTCTCAATGAACAAATCTAACAAGAAGGTTGTGTATGCTGAAGGTGGGGAAGAATTTGCAGATCTACTCTTTAGCTTCCTCGCCTTCCCTCTCGGATTTCTTCCTAAATTCTTTGGCGGAGACTCTGGAATTAGATGTTTAGATAACTTGTATAGGAGCGTACAAGTTCTAAAGGATTTCCTCAAGTCTGAGGAATGCAAAGGCTTGCTAATTGACCCCAATCTTTCGACTTTCTTCAGTTGTAACAACCAACCCCTTCAGGTTAAGGAACAAATCCCATGGCAACCCGCCATTGGATGTGGCTATGAATGCAAGGAATTTAGTGGTGGTCGTATTACAATTACAGATTTTGGCACTGGGTCCTGCAGTCACGGTTTTTACAAAACAAGGTTATCCATCATAAATCCAAAGTATCCCAATGCGGTGAAGGAGCTTGGAGGAACTTTTTTTTCAGGACCGGCATTGTTCATGATAACTGATGAGCTGAATGTGAAGCAGCTTTCAACGATGTCGGCTCTTTCTCTACTTACCAAATTGAACGTCTCCATGGGCGATACAGAGGAGCATGTTGTAAGTGTTGGGGAGAAGGAGGTAAAATGAAGCAACCCGCTACATGTTACTTCATTTTATAGAGGCAACAAAGCCCTAGCCGGTAACATTTTGCAGTAGTCAGGGGCTGTTAATTGGCGCCTCTGTTTGGTAATATTTAGTCTATTTTTATTAAATGTTGGGGTTAAAACCAAAGTAGGAAAACTCGGCTTGACTCTTGAACCCGAGTAATCTCTTTTCTTTTCATGAAAGACCGAATTAAATATATGTGAGACTTAGCAGAGTCACCTCAATTTTATAAGTTGCTTGTATTCTGAATGACTTACAAGGAAATTTTGGTTTATATACAATTGATATTTATTTTTTATTGATAAAAAAATATTTATTTTTAAGTAATTATGCTCGAGGATTAGAGTCAGTACTTTAAAAATGATGATTGGAATGCAATTTAAAACTTATATTTGATCTTTTGAACTCGATATAAGGACTAAATAATTATGTAGTATGCAAGATTTTTTTTCTTCGACTTTCCTTTTTGTATTTTCTGCCACTTATAGATTTATTAATTTGAATTGATTACCATGATTGCATCTAAGTATTTATATTTATATTTTACAAATAATTAAACCATTTTTAACTATTTCCAATATTATCTTTTGAAAAACATCACTCTCCAATCACCTTGTTGACTCAATCAAAGTCAATGTCGACTTTGAGTCGCAAATTTTCCAGCTTGGCTCTTGGCTATTAAGTTACAGCCAAGCCTATTTAGACCAATCATCGGGAAAACAGAGTTCGGGCCATCCCACACAGGCGTGGACCCAAGTGGTTGCACCTGCGTAATTTTTGAGAAATTCCTTTAATAATATATTAAAATAATTATTGTATTATTTGACTTCTTCATTTTATAATTTTCCACACCACCCAACTAAAATTTGACATGTGCATTGAGACAATGAGGGCCGGTCTCAAGCTGTCTGCAGGTCGATGAACAAGCTGGTGGTTTGTTGTCAACCATGGACTGTCCCTTCCATAAGAACTTACTATTGTATATGATCATCACAAGTTTGTTTATATTGTACGTGTAACATGTATTGGATTTCCAATCACAACTTTAGAATTATGTAAAGAATCTCAAGATAATTAATGATGTCCAAATGAAAGATTTTGCAATAGAATCGAACAACCTACAAATGATTGAAAGCTGATCGACTTTCTTCCTGTTGCAGGCCGCATCTTTGTTGTTAGCTTCATTGATCTCCAAGACAGTTTTGACTGATGTCTTCTACCCTAAGAAGCCAAAGCATTTGGGAAAGGAATCCTATAACAATGTTAAAATTGAGGTCTGATTGCTTATAGGATTGTGGAATGCATTTTCAGTAATGAATCTTTAAGAGAACTGATATATGTTCTTGCTTTATCTCTTAGTACGCTTCTTCGAAATGTAATGTGAAGTAATGTCATGAACCTCCTTCAAGTTCTGTTCCTGTTGTCATGTGGTATATATGTCTAAAGATTGAATACATTAGTGGCTGTGATAGCTATGTTTCATTTTTTTCCCCTGGCTCTTGCCTTTAATTATCATTCTAACGATAACCATGTCATGGCCGTTTTATGCACGCCTTGGAAGTCTGTTATATATTATTATTATTGTTGTAGTTGTTCTTCTTTGCCCACATCAGCATTTATATCCAAAATAGATTTGGGACTTACATGATACACAGTGTTAGTGGGCAGTGTTGTGTATCTAGTATCTTACAATAATTAACCGTCAGGTGGATCGGCGAGATCCTCGTTGTTAAAAAGAGATAAAATTTATATCCCTAACCAACTTAGTCAACCAGTGATGCTTGTCATGCATGCCATGTGTGTGAGTGTACAATCTTTAATTTTATGAAACAAAATTTCTTTATTACTTATTTTGCTTCAATATTTCACTCTATTTGTTATTGATCACCAAGTGGAGAATGGAGATGCCTTGTGAAGATGTAAACTATGAGCGTTAAGGGGACGAAGAAATGATGGGTTCCTATTCCATGGAAATGCATTTCTTAACATCAGGAAGTCGGACTTCTAAATCCTTTTTATGAGGAAAAATAGGAAGATTTTTTATATCTATCAGTGGAGAAGTACCATGCACCGAACACAAGATCTGCACTCATTCTACTTCCGTGGAAATGTGGGAACTGTAAATTTCCTTCTCCTTGAATATTAAATTGAGGATCTATACTTAGTGTACATATCTATACCCCTTTTATAAAAGAGAGTAAAGTGACAAGTTTTTTCACTACACCCACCTTTACAATGGGGTCCACTAAGATGACATCATCCTTCTCCTTTTTCTCCTAATCCTTCTCTCTTAATATCTTCTTCTCATCTTCCTTATCCCTATGTAATAACAAAGGAAGAAAGAAAGTTGACATCCTTGTTTCACTTCACCCATCTTTGTTTTGTTTGGATTTCATCTCTTGCAGGTCAAAATATATACCCCTTTTATAAAATCCTCTCTAAATATTGTTGTTTTACTTTCCCTTTTGGTATTGTTTTGCATTGTGCTAGCTACAGTGAGCAAATTGACCACACGTTTCTGTTTGGGGGCCTTTGCATTATTATGTAAATTGGCTGGAGTCTAACTCTATTGAATGTGAGTATGTGACCAATGTCACATCTGGTACCACCCTGAGGACCCTGGACCCAGGACCCTCTGTTTTTCTGGGTGCTATTTTCTACTCTGCTTTTGCCTGCTATGGTGGGGATATAAATGTTTGTAGTTTTCCATTTCTCCAATTCATTTGCCTCCCATCTGTAATTATATTATTTGTGTTTGTCACTGAATATGCCTCATGACTATGCCAGCATGATATTCGTTATGAACCTCTGTGTTTAAATTAACCAATTCCTGAGCATGCTTGGATGCATAACAATGGTTGGTCGGATGGAACCATTTTAACCGTGCAGTGTTTTCATTTCCTTTAATCACATGGCTTGAATGATTTGATTGGTGGTGATTACTCGAGGGAATCATTTATATGTGCGCGCGCGTGTGGGTGGGGGATTCCAAAAACCTTTGTTCTCTTATCACCACCCAAAGCAAAGGGGGATCTTATATAAAGTAGTGCCCTTATATGCTTCTTGCTCCATTAGACTCATGAAGTTCTCAGATTACTGTACTTGCCATGATTTTGAGTCCCCTGGGAGAGTATGTGTGAGTATGAGATAACACCTTGCTGGAGTAGAAATATTAAGGGTATCAAGTAGTTGGCTAGATAAGCTAAGAAAAGCAGCTGGTTCAATAACGACTCTGATCCAACCTCTCTTCAAAGTGTTTTTCTTTTTTGCATGGGCCACATAGTGATGGTTTTGGATCTATCTCTTGATACCATTGTACCTTTCATTGTTGGTGCTAGGGCTTCCAATGGATGCATATCCGGAGGAAGTCGCCTAACTCCAAACTCAATAATTTTGGACTCATAGAGTCCCACTACAAAAAAAAATGTCTTAATGAGTCACTTTTAAAGTGTCTTAAAAAGTGGTTTGTGTCGCTTTTCTGATTACTATGCAAGCGTCTTATCTGCCGGCGTCACTAAAAGTTCGTAAAAGCGTCTCAAGAAATACATTTGTTGTGTCAGTTTCTGTTATCAAAGTGATACAAAAAAATGGTTACTTGTGTCACTTTAAACCCAAAAGTGACACTGAAATAACTTAAAAGCGTCACAAGAAAGATAATTTTGTTGTCTTCCTTTTCAAAAGCAGTGATCAATATGTTGTTTTTGGATCAAAAGTGACACAAGTAGTCATCAGTTGTGACAGTTTCCATAGAAGCGAGATACCGTCCATTTTTTTTTTAAATAGAAATGCAATATATACATTACTAATAACATGCTGCAGTATGGATACACTTTCAAATCACTAAACCTGTCTTACAAAAGATGCAAAAAAATATAGATAGCAACATTCAATAAGAATCATTTCATTAATTGGAAATTAATCACATTCACATTAAGGAACGTACTTGCTCGTCCACGCACTAAATCAAACAAACTATTCAAAACATGGCCAATTTG
This sequence comes from Cinnamomum chago, assembly GCA_038049695.1. Lineage (NCBI taxonomy): Eukaryota > Viridiplantae > Streptophyta > Magnoliopsida > Laurales > Lauraceae > Cinnamomum > Cinnamomum chago. Next base: position 16,756,786 of record CP142462.1, on the reverse strand, counting down.
AATACATTCATAATCCAAACTATTTACATTAACCTTCGAATTCGTAACCAAAGCGTGACGACATAATCCAAAACCTTCACAAAAGCATCCAAAAAAAGACAAGCTACATTGTAAACAATTTCCGGAAATCCCTAACTAACCAAAATTAACTTAACCTAATTAGTAGATCCACTTATCAAAAGGCATTCCATCTCCGTTTAATTAAGTTCTTCATTCACCTACAAAATAATAACAATTTGACTATGTATCAATAATATAATCAAGTAAGAAGGAGAGTTTGTACAAGTTATAGTTGTTACCATCCAATATGGAAATCCCTTGCTCTTTGAGCTGCCATTTGATCAGCAACTGAATTGGTAAGTGGTTCATACCAAACAAAGTCCAAAGTCCAACAGAATTCCAATCCTCCCTTTCTGTTTTGCCTGTACAAGATAAATCATAATTAGCATCTCATGCCAGCAAAAAATAATAGGCACATTATATCCCACGAGAAGGAACCAGCAACCATTACATAAGCAAATGAAATTATGAAAACCAACGGCCACAAATGAACTAAGTTAAATATCTACCTTCACCATAGGCTCGTGTGTTTGTCATCTTTCACACTAAGTCAATAGGGTTTTTGTACATATTATGTGTGTTTAGGAGATCAGAACCACTCGTGTCATAGCCCATAGGCCCTATTTCAGATGGGCCAAGGCATGAAAGGATAGCCATTGAACAATCCCAAATGTTCCATCATAGGACTTTCAAGGAAATAAGACGGATGCTTATGTATGAAGTCAACTCAACCTCCATTGACTCTACCATTCTGGTCCTGAAAGATGCTGCTCAAAGGGTTGGGAATTTCTGAACAATCTGATTTTTGGCTATGGTCCAAATGTGAGAAGACCTCATTATATTTGGTAATAAGCCACATGAGGAAGACTACAGAAAAGGTAAGTAGTCCTTCCTTGAGGACTTCTTATCCATAAGAAAAAGTTATGTACCCTATAGTGACAAAAGGCTACCACCATGCACGGGACCCTCTAAAAAGATATGTTTACTCAGGACCATCTTCAAATTCCTCTTTCTCCTAACAGACATCTGTGAAAATAGTATGTGAAAGATATGTAGGTGCATAGCAAGCCATGAGGTATACAATACATTTATTCCTATTTATGCTTGTGTATGTTAAATTTGTGCACCAGTTAATGAGCAAAAGTAAGTGTCCATAACAGTCCTCTAATGATGAAAGAGGTGCAGAGACCGCCAAAACTAGTTCTTTTGCTCCGTGATAACTGCTAATAGTAGAAATTTAGACTACACTAACTACAGTTAGTCATCTAAATTATAGTTTATATATAAGCATTTAACAGGGCCAGGCTCGACTAGGCCTCTGCTTTGGTCTGGATTGAAGCTGCCCTTCAATCTCCGGTCTGAATGATTAATTGAGGTAAGACTTCAGTTCCCTATAGAATATCCCATCTTGGCTTAATGAGATGGCCAGCTTGACACAACTTGACTATATAAATATCAAGCAGAGAACAAGCACTTCCACAGACCCTCAGCTAGTAGAGGTCCAATTCTTCAGTTCATGACCAGGGCCCAGACAAACTTCAGTCCATCCTGGACCATATATACCCTCTTTATAAACTACAGAAAAGCTGGAGTGGTCAGACAGTATGGAACAAAAGGCATTTACTAGAATATAATAGAACCTAAAACTGAACTTCTACCATGCAATCACATCAACATCATCAGCTAATGTTAAGTTCAACTGAGTCTTCAAAAAAAAAATATCAAAAGCAGCAACGATTTACCTCAGCCATGGCTGATGTTACAGCGTCTGGTATGGGCTGGGTGGTATCACCAATCCCAAGGCTTATCACTTTGGCATCTGGGTACTTCTGCATATGTCCAAGCTGCCTCCTGCCAATATGTTTAAAATCCATGAAGATTTAAAAAAAAAAGACATTTAGATAACTTATCTCATTATACTAAAATCCAGCTGAAGAATTTCTTGTTATCACAGTAGTAGATGTGAAAAAAGGCAGCATATTTATAGAGAAAAAAATTGACATGAGAGCAAGAAATATATTTTGTGAGGCATATAGAAGCGACCAACCTCAGCAAACAGATACCTCAGGTAAAGCTTGCACTAGACCTTGAGCTTGAGATCAATTAGTATTATCAAGCCAAGCTCAACTTAATTCAAGTCATGCTCAGGCTGGGGTTAGTTCAGCTTGGCTATAGATCAAGGTAGCTTGTTTAATGTTCAAGCAAAGCTCAAGTCAAGCTACCTCTTGCTCTCAAGTTCACACACAAACACTATTAGATTCTACAGTTTCAGGGAGAAAATTATAACAAATCACAAGTTTACAAGTAATTGATAAAAAACCAACACTATCACAACCATTTCTACATGAATCTAATCAATCAATGATATGAGAAGACACAACAAATTTAGGAAAGACAAATAAAAGTTCCACAAACCATGAAACTGACACCTTCATGTAAGATAATGGAGGAATGACAGACCAACATAACCTCTAGGTAAATTTCCAATAATACGTTATGAGGCAATGTCCAATATTATGACCAACATATTATAAGATAAATGTCTAAACCTGCTGCTTAACCCACCATCAAATGAGATCATGAATTTCATGCTCAAGTTCCATTAATTCCATGAAGCAGCAGTCTCCAAGTCCAACACATTATTAAACTAGCATTTGATGTTGGCCTGTAAAGCTATAAACAACAAAAGAGCCTTATGGAAATACCTCTAGCTGCAGTTCTACACAATCAGCAAAATCAGCATCGGACACCAACTCCTCTGCATTTCGAGGTCGTAGTCTTACAGCCACTCGAACTCTTCCAGGAACTACCCCAAACATTCATTATCAATCATAGAAGCCAAATAAGAAAATCAAGGAAACGTAAGGGGAAAACAATTTATATACAAAAGAATGGCAATGTGGACCAAGTAGGGTAAAAGGAAATTAGAATATCACAGTGCTTTTAAAGGGCAACTATGTTAATGAGAGTTAGCACACAAGTTTATCTATTAACTAGTAGCATAAACATGCCTCAGGGATCTGTTCTACCCAACTCAAAAAAATTTGTAACAATATGGAGGAAAGTACCAAACCCTAGTTTAAATTAGGAATTTCTGAATAAGTTCACTATTCACCACTAGGCCCTGACCTCACAATGCCATCATCTAAAGGCAACATTCGATTAGCACCCCACCATAAGATGGGCAGAGTGTTGCTAAAATAAATATCTATATATATATATTGAGTATTGAGAAAATCGGGTCCGATGGATCCTCTGAACCCCAAATTCTAAAAATGCAACTATAAGGATTGTTACACATTGCTCCCCAGAGTGTGTTGTAATTAATAAATCTTTGTTGTTTAAAATCTGTGACTAAGTCTCGACTCACTGTCAACCCTCTAAAACCCAAGCTCTCTGTTTTGTCAATTTCCTCGAGTCCATGCATCTGCACTCACTCAGTTTATCTGCTGTTCTACTTGTCTGTAACACTTTTGGAAAAAAGAACAACAAAAGCATCACTCACAGGAAACTCAGGTTACCCAAATGCAATAAACCTCATTAATGCATACTCAATTTATGAAAATCCGAAAGGGCCCAAAAGTGATTACCAATACACTCATCAGGAAAGAGAAACAAAATGTAATTATCCTTGTTGTTAGTTACTAAATTAATTCTAGCAGAAAAAGCATCTGCATTTACCAATTTCACAATAATAGCCAACTGTATCACCACCTAATCGACATAGCACCAACTGCCCATATTGATTTGGGTTAAAGAGGTCTCACAAAACAGGATCTTAGTGATTCCAACTGCAATGCCACTTTTTCAACAGAGATCAGAACGGACAAACATTCACACTACCAAGCATCAATCCAAACCATCCAAACCCATTCTAGCTACAGCACCGAAATCCAATCTTAGCGATCTGATTGTGATCATTCAACCACATTTCAACCTTCACCTCCACATCCATTATTCAAATGGTAAAGACTGCAATACACGTAAACTGCACCAACCCCCAATAAGCCACATCACAGTTCACCCCAACACGAGCATTAAATCCAAACCACAAACTAAAACACCCAAATCCCAAAAAATCACTTTAGGGTTTTAATCTCCCCACCCCAAGAACCCACCCCTTTTCTCCCAACCCCCAAAAAACAGAGTCAGAATTCAAAACCCTATATCTCAAACCCTAGAAATCAGATACAAATTTGAGCCAAAAAGAGAATTAAAAAAGGGAAATGGATGGAAACCCAACCTGGATTCCTGGGTCTCCATCATGGATGCGAGGGCGTGGAAGAGATTGGGCCTAGGGTTTGAGTGGTTTGCCATGATCTTGTCGATGATCTTCTGCGCTCGGGAGAGAAGGAGTTCGGCCTCGGTCTCGGCCTCGTTCTTGGACGGGTCCTCTGATTCCGGTGCTTCCGCGGACTGCTGAGAATCCGGTATGGGCTCCATGAGAGGAGGAAGAAGATTGAAAAAAGAGGCTTCTGTTTTTAGGTTTTTGCAATTCTTTTTGTTCTCTTCCTCTTCTGCTTTGTGGGTTTTTGCAGAAAGCGAAGAAAGAGAAGGTGGAATGAATTTATATATACACAAAGGAGAGAGAGAATAAAATTTAGTTTGGATTATTAGTGTCACTTTAAGAATAAAACGATTTGTTTTGTGTGTGGGGTTATTGAAAAGTGACACAATAAACCTCCTCCTCGTTTACTCCTCCTCTAAAGTGACACATCAGACCATACTGTGTCACTTTATTATAAAAGCAACACAAAAGCTCATTTTAAAAGCGAGACTAAAAGTCCTTTTTTTTGTAGTGTCCACTGAACCCTCAAGGCCCGACTAGATCGTATCAGAAGTAAGGTAGAATTGCTGAATTGAATTGTGTGTTGAGTCACATCTTCATTCCTTTAAGTAGTTGATTTACAGAGAAGGAAGGGGAAAACTGAACGAAGGATATGTTCAATACGAGGATATCATTCAATCGTATCTTATACAGTTACTAAAGAAAACAAGCCTCCTTTTGGGCCTGTGGATATTGTGTTATGGGCTTGGGCCTGTGAGTTTTTGTGGGTCATGAACCTGTGGATATTGGGCTAGAAGCCTTAGCTTAGGTTTGAAAGCAGGCTGATCTGGTTACAATCAAGACTTTTTCTTTTTTAGGTGTGTGTCATATAAATGGGCTCCTTTCTGCAGCATATAGTGGTTTTTCCAAGTGACCTTTCTGCAGGTTCCTATTTACATCACCACATTTTTCTTGGTTATGTTTAGTTCGGAGAGGGTATTCCATCATCTATCTGTGCCAGGCGATAAGCCTCCTACTTGGAGCTCCTCTTGTTATTTATACAATTTCTCTTTGGATACCCCATCAATGCAGACTTAAAATGTTCTCGAATGTCCCTGTGATTTGAGCAGCATCTTAGGGTAAAAATACAAGGTGCTCATTATACTTTGTAGTGGGAGTGAATCATTAATTTCACATGCGAGGTTGGAGTTTGGTAATGGCTTTGAGGGTAGCAAAAACCTTCTTTCTTTTCACCATGCATTTCCTGAACTCATTTCATCTGTCAGAGAAGCACTGAGCAATTGCTCCCTGATCTCTAATTTGTTTTCTCAATACAACTATTGAACTTGATTAAGGGGAGGCAGTTGCTTTGGGATCATTCATGGCATTCTGTACGATATAACTGAGGAATTAACTGCATTGATCTTTTGTCCTAGGAGCCATATTCCTCGCAGAAGATATGCATAAAATCTATCGAGTTCAAATAATATGTTAAACTATTTATGTAGGTCCATTGTGGCGAATTCTGTTTACATTTGATTTCTTATGATCTAAAGTTACTTTTAGTTCAATTCTACGGGGTTGTGTTTAAATTAATTACATGAACTAACTTTGCAGGGGTCGTTTTTAGTTGGACAGGGAGGTAACAAGGGAATGGTTAATAATGACGAGGACCTTGGGGATGAGCTGATTAGATTCAACATGAGTCGAGAACCTCATAGATTAAAGATCGATCAGAGCTTGATCAGCAGTTTGATTCATTTATTGTAGACTTGCAATCATTTAATCATTTATGATTTGTTCAGAATTTGAAAGACAATTATCAGTTGGTTCAATCTGAGTTTGATGGACATTGTCACGGTTGTTTAGGATTGTTATTAATTTGATAGTTTCATTTGAAAATGGATAGATTGTTTTAGAATTTAAATCATGTGGTCTGGATCCTAGATGGAATGGTGGTTAAGAGAATGGAAATGTCGAATTATCCATTACAGTTATGATTTGATTCAGAATTATTTCTGGTCAGAAAATAAAGGTTCATGCAGTGAGTGTCAGAATTCAAAGGAAGTCCGAGTCTCACGGCGTGACAGTTGCTATGGGTTGATTAAAAGACAGATAAAGATTTCAGAAGTGAAGCATAAACTACTGTCTAATTAGTGGGTCCTACAATGGATAGGACAGATTTGTGGGGCCCTCAATAAACGAAACAATCGGAACAGAGATTAAGATTAATGGTTCAAACTAGATCCAATAGCACTTGGATTAGATAAACTAGATCCTAGGCTTTGATACCATGAAACCACTTAAAGGAAGAAGAGATTTTGGAGAAGCTTTGTGTTGGGTTAATTATCCTAACCTCTGTATTTATAAAGGAGTCTTATGTTTCGAATTCCTGGCAAAAGAGGGAGTTAAAACTTAAAAGGCACAGTTTTATGGATTTTTTCTCCATATTTCATAGGGCATGTTTCCTTTGTTCAATTTTTGTACTATAATTGATTCAAATGACTTATCCACAGCCCCTCTCCATGATTTGTATCTCCTCCTAAATCCCATGTATTAAAAGTTCCTAAGGTCTCTTAGATGAGTCAGACTCTTGACTCTTTTTCCAGTAGCGTAGATGAAAGAATTATGGGTACCAAGGCCCACCGTACAAGTGCTTCCATCTTTTCTTTGTAATAGATTCTTGTACTCTATGATGGAACTGTAGTTAGACTTGGTAAGATGTATGCCAAAGGTAAGTAATGATTGGATGATATTTGATCAATTATATTAAATTTTGCTCTTGTTTTCTCTTGTGCAGCATGTTCAAGAGTTAATTAACTTTTCCAAATTTGCACTTTGCTGGGTGGCACTAACTGTGATATTGTTAATTGGACTTAGTGTTTTTATTCTCTTTCTATGATTTTTTATGGCTTTTTTATGTGGTTACTTGCTCTCTTTGGTCTTATTTGATTAGAGTAATTTTTTTAAACTTATGTTGTTTTGTTTCGTTAGGTGTTCTTGTTATTTACTCATTCAAATGAGATTTTAACAAATTGATAGTTTTAATATCTGATTTCTGTTATTGGTAGTCATCAAATCTCATGTTTCTATGTTGTTGCCTTTTTCTATTTTAATGTTGTTTTGTTTTGGGTTTTGCTAAGATTGAAATGAGTTGTTGTTTTATTTTTTAAGTTAATAATTTATTTAAATATATACATATTTATATAGGTGTACCTTTTATTGATGATTGGATCCAGTCTTTGATTCCATATATTAGTTTTCTTGTCAAGCTTTTACTTAATTTAACCATACGGTTTATGCATGATCAATTAATCAAGTTTACTCTCTCATTGAGTTTTTATGGGTCTAAGCAAAGAATTTGATGTTACTGCATAGGTTGCAAAAGACCCAACTGGGAAAGAGATCAATCCTTTTGAGCAGCACATAAAGAACGTTCTTACCCTAACAACCCCCTTAAATACTTGTGAAACAAATATCAAATAGAAATTGATCTTTAGGTTTGCAGAAAGCTCCACAAATTTTCTGAATCCGTGTTTCATTTTTTTTGCATTGGGTTTTGTTAGATTTGTTCACTTATTTGAGGATAACTAACCATGAGCTTAGGTGGGTCACAAAAAAATTCTCTGTAAAACCATTAAACTTTGAGATTAGGTACTTAAATTTATTTGATAAAACCAATATTAGGTCCATTATTAATTTAAATATATAATTTTTTCTGATTTATATATGTCAAACTGATTTTTTTTAAATTATCAATTGTTTCATCAACTGATGTCATGTTTTTAATTACCACGCTGCTAATTTTCAGATTAAGTAGGTGTTTGGAAGAAGCCACTGTTTATCGTATCCCTACAACACTTTTCCTTGTGAAGAAACTCATTCCAGGTAGGCTATTTTCAGAATTATTTGGGATAATAAGAATTTTGAACTCCAAGTTGAAATAATAAGACCTTGGCTATATTATATATTTTTCTTATTTCATGTAGTATTATGCTTTGCCTATGTGGATGTACCGGATTACCAGATATTCAAGAAATTTAATATTATCACCACATGTTTTATAAAATATCATTTTGAAGATAAATTGAGGCCATTATTATATTGCGTATCAAGGAATCTGAAGTTTGATGTTGGATTGGGTGTTGCATTACTTTTTGCCATACAAATGTTAATTTGAGATGTTAGAATGACATAGAAAATGAACTTGTTCTTGGTTTAGAAAGACAGTGAAAAGGAATAGTCTACACCTTGTTAGAAAATGTCAAACTGCACGATTTCATCATTATTGATTTGTCCCCCCCCCCCCCCCCCCTTTTTCCTCAGATGTAAAATATGAGCAAAAAGAGAGATAAAAGAGAATATTTCAAAAAATATTATAAAAATTTGAGCGATGACAAAAAGGCAGAACTACAGAAAAAAAGGAGAGAGGCATACAAAAGAAAAAAAGTAAGAATGACACTTGATTCACAATTCTCTTCATCATCAAACTCTATTTCTGAACCAGGTATGGTAATAACAAATATATATATATATATATATATATTTTATTCTTTTCCTAAAGTTATGTATCAATTATTGAAACTCTTATAATTGACTAACAATTCTTTGGTTTTCACTATACTAACTATCATAGTGAATCAACTTGACTATCTTTCATCAACAACATCAAACAAAGGGAAACAACAAATTGAGTACTACAGCACTTATGAAGTTGGTAAGAATTACAACCTGCAATCACTTAACACTTAAAGTACGGGCATATTGTAAGTTTTTTTTATTTATTTTTTTAATAGGATCAACATCAAAAGCGCGTCGTCACTCTACTTCATCAAAAAAAAAAAAGAAAAAGAATGAAGCTCTTAGAGGTAATAAAACATTATACATACTTCATTTTCTCTTGAAAAAAGTACCAAAGTTCATTATTCATAACAAAACTATGCCTTACAAAATTTCATCAATGCTAATTACAATTTTATAATAATATTCATTCTATTATAGAATATATAATAACAAAAAATAGTAAAACATTAAGCTAAAAAATTCTTAAAATGATAAGTGCATATATAATTATCTATGTTTTTTAAAAAAATCTTCAAAGTAACTAAACTGTACTTCTTTCTTGCTTTTATATTTATCGTAGATAAAATCCCTTCTAGCTCCACATCCATTGATGAAGTTCTTCAAAATATATCTCAAGAACCATCTATTTTTCCATCTTCTTCAACATGTGAATATTGCTATGCAAAGAGACTTCATCGTGAACCTGCAGGCTTCTGTTGCTCCTCCGGTCAAGTATCACTGGTTTCAAATCATGCCCCCGAAGAACTTCATTCGCTATTTAAGTCAAACTCAAGTGATGCTTTGGAATTTAGAAAATATGTTCGTACATATAATAACACTCTTGCGTTTACATCATTTGGTGTCAAATATGATAGAGATCTTTGCAGAAGACAAAAAGGTATATATACATTCAAGGTACAAGGTCAGGTATACCCCTATATCAATGACTTGGTACCCACAGATGGACGTCCTTCTTGCTTGCAACTCTATTTTTATGATACAGAACATGAACTGGAGAACCGCATACAAGCATCATCAAAAATTAATTCAGGCATCATTCAAAAGCTGCTCAATATCTTAACGGTTAATCCATACTGCTCATTTTTCCGAAGCCTTCAGCATGTACCTACTTTGGAAAGCCTTCACACTGTAATCAAGTGCAATGTCGGGTTAGACCAAAGAGTGTATAATACTCCGTCGGAATCACAAGTAGCAGCAATATGGATAGAGAATGATGACTCTGGCTCACATGGTGAACGCGATATAATTGTGTATAGTCATTCAGGCCATAGTCACAAAGTGCAATATTATTTTGGATGTTATGATTCGTTGCAATATCCATTATTATTTCCATATGGTGATACTCGATGGCATAAAGGAATATAGAGATTAACTAAAACAATTTCGAGAGCTTATTGTCAAGGACAAACATTGTTAGTATTTTTATTGGCTAATTCATGGGTTGGACAAAACTCTGGGTCCATTGAGTTGTATTTTCTAATTTATTTTAGAATGGACTGTGGTTGTGTCGCCGGAAGAGCTGAAGTGAAGAATAAAAGAAAAGAGAAGACCGGGCGAAATCCCTCAGGCCCGATCGATCGGAGCCTCAGACCGATCGATGGGTCAGAAAAGGCATCCAGTTATTTTTTCAGTTCGATCGATCGGATGCACAGTCCGATCGATCGGACAGCGTGCGCAGATTACGGGAGTCTCCAGTTTTCATAGAAATTTGTTTCCTTTTGAGACTATCTTTCCCAGTTTGAGTCCTACTTGTGCACTAAGTCTAAGGCACGAATTTTGGGCTATTTATAGGGTGTTTCTCTCAACCCTAGATAACACACACAACTCTCATTGATTTGAGTCAAAGATATCTTAGAGAGAGTTTATTCTCTAGAGCCATTGAGAGACTATTCTGAAGGGCTGCTCTAGAAGGTTGTTGCTGCTTCTACTTTTCTTGTAGAAGATTGATCATCTTGGTTGACAAGGTGCGAGGAGATCAAGTAAGGAGAACGGGGTGCGGTGGATGTCGTGTCAGTGGATTCTTTGCAAGAATAACTACAGTCCTTAGGTCGAGGTACAGACTGAGGTAAAGGAGCTTGTGAGTATATCTTGTAACTGTTCGTGAACTCTTGATTTCTGGTTCGTGGTTTTTCTCCCTGGATAGGGTTTTCACGTTAAATATTGTGTCTGCCTTCTTGTGGTGTGTGATTGATAGATAGCTAGTTCTATATTGTCTGATCGGTTTATTTCCGCTGCATTGATTGGTTAAATAGAACTAGTAATCCATTCTGGTAGCCTTCATAAATTTTCAACAAACATCTCTTAATCCTTCCCAAATATCATCACTAGAAGATCTCCTTCAAAAAGAAAGGCAAGGTACTAATGATACATTACTTATTTAAATTATACCGCTAATATTGAACATATTATAAGAATTTTTTGTTAATGTTTTCTAGTGAACCAAAAGAAAGTTAGCAAGAGAAAGGATGTGTCTTATCGTGAGTATTATTGCTACAAATTACAAATACGAGAAAATTGTCCTTCATTGTTGTTGCACTCGGGTCGTTTGTTACAACAAAATGTTGTTGACATGTACATCAAGCTAGAGAACTCTCGGTTGGACTACCTTCGTTATCGACAAGATGAAATACGAGCTGATTTATATCAGGGGCTTGTTGATAGTATTATAGTTGGAGAAACTCATGGTTCCAAAGTTGGACATAGAATTATCTTACCAGCATCATTTATAGGTGGTCCAAGAGATATGAGGCGACGTTATATAGATGCAATGGCATTGGTTGAACGTTTTGGAAAGCCTGATATATTTTTAACAATGACATGTAATCCTTCTTGGTTTGAAATTAAGAACGAACTTGAATCATCTGAAGAAGCGCAAAATAGGCCTGATTTGATTGCACGAGTATTTAGAGCAAAACTTGAAGAGCTAAAAGATGATTTGTTCAAAAAAAATATATTTGGACCAATTGCTGCTTATGTGTATGTCATTGAATTTCAAAAGAGAGGACTTCCACATGCTCATTTCTTACTTATCTTGAAGACAGGCTATAAAATTGTTGTGCTAGAATCATTTGACAGATTTGTTTGCGCGGAACTACCTGACAGAGCTAAAAATTCACATTTGTATGCAGTAGTTGTGAAACACATGATGCATGGACCATGTGGAGATTTAAATCCAAATAATATTTGCATGAGAAAAAATGGTTATTGCAAAAACCATTATCCTAAAGATTTTTCTTGTTCAACAACTCAAGCAAAGAATTCCTATCCAATATATAGACAATGCAACACCAATGAACAAGCCAAAGTACGGGGTGCATATTTAGACAATCGATGGGTCATACCGTACAATCCTTACTTACTTGCAAAGTTTGATTGTCACATGAATGTAGAAATTTGCTCTACAATTAAAGCAGTCAAATATTTGTACAAGTACATCTATAAGGGTCATGACCGTGTTGCATTCCATATTACTGGTGATGAAAATAGTTCTGATGTTGACGAAATTGAGCAATTTCAAACAGCAAGATGGATCTCACCTCCAGAAGCCACATGGCGAATCTATAAGTTCTTATTGAATGAAATTCATTCATCTGTCAAAGGCTTGCAGTTGCATTTAGAAGATAAACAAGTTATATCATTCAAGGAACAAGATAATCTTCTTCATGTGATTTCCAATGATCGTGCATCTAGGACAATGTTGACTCAATTTTTCGAAATGAATAGAGTTAACATGGAAGCACGAAAATGGCTTTATAAAGAATTCCCTGAACATTTTGTATGGCACAATGACCAAAGATACTAGAGTGAGAGGAAAAAAGATTGTGCAATTGGAAGAATCATCACGGCAAATCCAATTGAAGGTGAAAGATATTATCTATGACTATTGTTGAATCATGTTAGAGCACCAGTGTCATTTCAAGATTTGAAATTCTTTAACGAAATTCAAGCATCATCATTCCATGACGTTGCACTATTACGAGGGTTGCTCGAATCAGATAATAGTTTTGAAGAATGCTTACAAGAAGCATCTCAGTATCAAATGCCACAAAGTTTGCGTCGATTGTTTGCAACCATTTTGGCGTACTGTAATCCAAGCAATCCTAAAATGTTGTGGGAGAAATTTGAAGATGCTATGTTCCAAGATTATCACTTCCCTGAGTTTTCATCAAACATAAGGCGGGCGAAAATACTGGCAAATATAAACTCTGTTTTACAGTCAATGGGAAAAAGCATTACGGACTATGCTTTAACTAATGCAGATATTGAAATTGATGAGCAAATATCGCACTCAAAGGAAATTGAAGAAGAACTGAGTGTTTCAGTGTCTGAACATGATTTACTTGCAGTACATACATTGAATATAAAGCAGAGACATGCATACAATATTATATTGCAAAAAGTTTTATGTCAGAGTCCCAGAGCTTTTTTCATTGATGGTCCTGGTGGTACTGAAGAAACATACTTGTATCTTGCCCTATTAGCCACATTGAGATCAAAAGGCCTTATTGCTCTTGCAACTGTAACTTCTGGAGTCACTGCATCAATATTACTAGGTGGTAGAACAGCACACTTCCGTTTCAAAATACCACTTAATTTTGAAGAGATAAAGAGTTGTCACATAAACAAACAAGGAAGTGTTGCTCACTTAATTCAAATGGCTAGACTCATTATATGGGATGAGGCATCAATGGCAAAGAAAGAAGCAATTGAAGCATTCCATCAAATGTTGCAAGATGTAACCGATTCACAATTGCCGTTCGGCGGAAAAGTAGTTGTATTTGGAGGAGATTTTTAGCAAGTCCTTCCTGTTGTCCCAAGAACAAATAGACATGAAGCAATCGAAGCAAGTCTGGTTACAACAAAATTGTGGCCCACATTACAGAAAATCAAACTGACCCAAAACATGAGGGCAAAATCTGACCCATCATTTAGTAAATTCCTATTATGGGTTGGAAATGGGATAGAAGATTTCATAAACAATGACAAAATAAAAATCCCAAATGGCATGGTCATTATTCCTTACAAAGATGACATAACATCAAGGGCCGATTTGATAGAGGCTACATTTCCAGAGCTAGAAAAAAATGCCAGCAATTCAGATTTTATAGCAAGTCGTGCGATACTAACTCCAAAAAATGATTTCGTTGATGAAATCAATGATTTGCTTATAAACCATTTTCATGGTTCTCCTGTCAGGTATTACAACTTTGATTCGGCAATAGATGATATAGAGCAACTTCCGCAAGAAGAGTTCTTAAACAACCTAACACCAAGTGGGCTTCCTCCTCATGAATTAATATTAAAGATCAATTGTCCAATAATGTTGCTGCGAAACATAGATCCACCATCAGGATTATGCGATGGGACAAGATTAGTCTGTCGAACATTTACAAAAAATCTAATTGATGTAGAAATAATTGTTGGTCACTATCGAGGAAAACGAGTTTTTATACCAAGAATTCCACTTCAGCCAGCTGAAAATGACAGATATCCATTCATGTTTAAAAGAAAACAATTTCCAATTCGTCTAAGCTTTGCCATGACTGTCAACAAAGCACAAGGACAAACATTGGAATATGCTGGTATATATCTTCCACAGCCAGTTTTTTCACATGGCCAACTGTATGTTGCCCTATCCAGAGCGAAAACAGCTTCTACTGTAAAAGTTCTCATTAAACCAGCCATGAATGAAACATCAGAAGATACATGTACAACAAATGTTGTATATCAAGAAATTTTGACACTTGCCAATTCTGTTTAGCACCTATTATTGTTATAGGTAATTTGAATACCAATTTTTTCATATATTTTATTTGCTGCTGTATATATATATCTACTATTTTCAGACATACACAATCATAATTTTTATTTACAGCTCTAATCAATAAATGCTTCATTGTTCTTTCCATAGGTCTACCAAAATGCCTAGAGATTGTACAAAAATCAAAGATATAACAGAGCGCACATCAAATTGGACAGCCAAAATAATAGTGAATGAGAAAAGCATTCCTCATCAATCAAGGGCTGGCAACAAAGCATATCAAAACTTAGTATTTAGTGACTCTGAGGTAAATAAACAACTATATATGCCCTCTTTTGAATTTACTTTTTTTTAATGATATTTGAATATTATTTGTTTATAGGTTTACTTGTTTTTTCAGTTTGGATTCATTAAACTCTACAATATATTAGGTTACGTAATTGTTTTAGTATGAGAGACTATTGGTCATAAATAAGTAGCTACTCATCCAAGGTGTGGCCCATAATTTAGACATTCTAGATTGATTGCATTTTTTTATTTGGATTGATGAATCGAAACTGAAACTTTTTCTTATTTAAGTAAATGAATGGGGCTTAAAATTCTGTTTTGTTTGGATTCTCTGCACCTCCATGTCCGTGTAAGATGCATGTTTACCTTGTCATGCTTGCAAAATAAATATGTGGGCCTCACTTAAAGATGCATGTTGCCTTGTCATGCTTGAAAAAGAAAAAAAAAGGCTTCATATCTCCTGTCTTTCTATCTCTCTCCTTCAAGGTTAGATTCAATGCCTCTCTTCTCTCGATTGTTCATCTCTCCATGGCAACTATAAAGGTTTTTTTTTCCTCTCTTCTAAAGAGGATGAATACCATCTCTTTGGATTTTCTCCAAGTCACCCCAACATGTAACACAATTTTCCCTTTCTTCTCACATCTCAAAGTGCTTCCATCTTTTTTTTTTTTTAATTTTTTGTCGTCTATGATGGAATCTGTAGTGTGGGTTTATTTCCCTTTTTAATTTTTTTCCTACATGCTGTGAGAAAGAAAATGGTTTTTTTTTTCTTTCTAATAGAAGGATGTTATAATACTAACACCATCTGATATTTCCAGATTTCTCTTCCTGTCTCTCTCTTCATTTATGGAGTTTTTTTATTTTTTTAATTGACTTTAAATTCTTCCAAATATTTTCCTTTTCCAACGTTTTGCTTTATAAAATTATCAGCAAAGAAAACTCCAAGGCCACTATTTTTTTTCGATTGGTGAATGGAAACTGAAACTTTTTCTTATTAAAGTAAAGTCAATGGAGATTGAAATTCTCTTTTATTTCAATTGATGATTGCATACAATCACAAAGCATACTATGAGCTTTCTGTAATAAAGTAAGTGAAGCTACCAGAGCAACTTTAATTTCTTTCAAATTTTTTCCTTTTCCATGTTTTTGCTTTATAAAATTATTAGCAAAGAAAACTCCAAGCTCACCATATATGTAATATTCATCTGCTGTGGATTAATTTAACTAAACTAGGATAAAAGACAAGGTGATTTCTATATAAATTAGATAAAATAAAGTAATCCTATAAAAAATATATATTCAAATCCAGTGAAAACTAGATGTTTACCCCACAACCATAAAATTCACTCCTTTCATTTTTCATCATCATTTGTTTATTTATCATGATTTTGGTTTTTTTAAATGTATGCAGGGAACTAGGGTCCGAGCCACTATATTTGACAGTGATATTGATTTACTTGAAAACACGTTAACTGTATTGAAAAGCTACTATGTGTCAAATATCTCTGTCCGTCCAAGCAACCCAAGATACAAATTTGAAAATACAAAATATCAATGGTTCATAAATAGTCACTCTATCATTGAAGAAGTCATGAAAGAAGATGAAGATATCAGTAACAACATTTACAATTTTACTCCGCTGTCTCATATTCACAAGCAAGATTCAGAGGCAGAAATAGGTAAAAAGATTTATAGTACAATAATATTTATGAACTATCATCATCCATGATCAAATGTAAATGAACGTGCATCATTTTTATTCATTACAATCCTATTTTTCAGACATAATTGTTGTAGTTCTTGATATACTACCCCCAAAGAAAGTCAAATCAGAAACCTTGCCACTTCAACAAATAGTTCTAGCAGACTCAGAGTATGTCATTTGCTTTTTTAATCATTTAAATCATCTACCTTCTTAATAACTTTCTCTATTTTCAATTACCATATACGGCCCCTAATGCCTTCTTTTTTATAATATTTAGTTTCACAACAATCAATTTGTCTATGTGGAACAACATCATGGCAAAGGAGATTGACACTATCAACAACGCTAGATACAATGCCGATCATTCTTGTCACACGTACAAAGATCTCATATTATAATGGTATAAAAATAGTAAATCTATGTACTATAGCTATGAGAAATGAATACATTAACATGGTTCTTTTCTTTTTTTTCTCAGATATAGTCGATCTAAATACAAGACATTCCTCAACACTAATCATTAACCCTGACATACCAATTACCACCACATTACACACTATTACAGATCATTTTTCAGACCACTTTTTCCTCTTTAATGAAACTACATAAAAATATTCTTATAAGATAAATTTTTAATATCATAAATTATTTCTTGCTAGGTGTTTAAACCATGAGGCTAAGCTTATTGAACTACGAAAAAATATGTTTCAGGCAAACATTCCAACTGCATCGGCAACAACAACTACAAACATCAAAGACATTTTGAATTCAAAAACATTGGTACTTTAATCAATCAACTTCATTTCTTTTCAAATCAACATCATTTTCTCATTTCAACAATTGCTTAATAACGCAAAGTCTTCTCTTCAGAATGTTATATATCACATAAGAATATCAATTTCAGTGGATAATCTGCAACAAAAGTTTTGGTACATGGGTTGTAGTGGATGCAAGAAGAAAACAATAAAAAAATATAACACTCAAATCTCTTGTTCATGTACCTACAAAGAAACCACAGCACAACCATGGTAAGACAATTTTTACATATAATATATATATATGTAAATACTAATTAACTGATTCTTGAATTTCAGGTTTAGAGTTGTTGCAAATATTTATGACTCCACGGGAACAATTTCAGCAACATTATTTGGAAACAAAATCAAGAAACTTTCTTCATGCACGATAATTCAAATAATGAACTTTTCAGAGCAAGTATGCTTCTATCAAATTCACCTCATTACCAATACTTACATATCCAATTCCTATAAAATATTGAATTTATCATTTTATTTTAATGTAGGAGCAAATCAGTGAAATCAAAGACATTATCGACAAGAATACATATTGCAGCTGAAAGCCTATCAATACAACTCAGAAGTAAACTTCACTGTTGTGTCAATTGATGACGTTCCTAATGAAAGCCAAGCATAGACAATGCGTCAGCAACAATACTTTGTAAATATTAACTTCTACTATCGGTCACACTTCAACTATGTATCAAAATCATATAACGATGATAGTTCCTTTCTTTTGTCTTACTTCGAGCATGCAACCACATCCACCTTTTTTTATGGATGTTTTTGAAAAAGATGCTATCTATAGAGTTTTGTTTTTCTCTGATTATTAGTCTTTTATTTCTGCTTCTCTGTCTTACAAATTGACACACACTTTTCTATGTCAACAATGAATTATGACCTTCTACATTCTTTTAAATCACATAATTCTTACTATATATGCAAATTGAACTTCAAACCATCATGAATCAAATTTATATTGATCATAAACCATCATAAATTCTTTTGGAGTGGCATGAAAACTATAAATTACATCATGTCTTCTCTGGAAAACATAAAAAAATAGAGCTCATGTAGTTCCGTATTCATCTCTCACCACCCCAACCTGAGTGCTTCCTCTATCTCCTACCCGCGAGATACCATCATCCATCAACTATATGGATTGGAGCTTTCTACAATGATTTTCTAGAGATGAGCCTCCACTCTCTATTCAATTTGTGCGTTTTTCTTACTTTAATTTATCTGTACCCAAGATTTCAAATTCATAAATTTGGATGAGTATTGAGTCGTAACAGAACACCAATTACACAGTAATTCATGTTTTTATATGCATGTAAAACATATCCTTAACTAATCCAGCTAAAACTCTATTTGCAATGCAGCTACTTAAAAAGAACTCCAGACTTGCTTTGAGTGAAGTGGGAAGGCAAAAGATGGATATTGCTAAAAAGCATGAAGCAACAGTAACAGCCACTCTAAATGCTCTAAATGCACATCTTTTCTCGAGACATGTCTTCATGGGCACAAAGGTTAGTCCGCTTAATTTCTCCTTCGTTTTTCTCTACACCACAAAGCCCTAAGAAAGGAAAACTAGATGCAGCCTCTCCATTCTCTTAAACATGATTGCATATTAATTACATATTTTTTGCCATTGTCCTAATTCCCTTTCACTTATAAATGTGAAGGATTTGGTGTTTTGCTATTAAGTTTGTTATCAAAGAGGCTAACCAAATATACTTTAGTTGCACGTCCTTTTTTTTCTAGATATTAATGCGTATGAGGTGAGAATGACACTTATGTAAAGATTTGAATGTAGAGATTATACATTGAAAATGAAAAACAATGCAGTGAATGTAACAGTAGTTTGGTAGCTTTCCTTGTTTTTTATTAGATTAGATTTGGGTTCCAGTGCATTACCATTAAAAAAAAGGGGAAAATGTGGCTTTGACTGAAGACTTCTGCTTGTTAGCATTTTATTTTATTTTATTTTATCATGACTAATTATTATTTCTTTTGATGTTTTGGGTTCTTGTTTTGAGAATGTTCATCTTTAATTCTACCTTTTCTTGAAACTAATTTTCATGTCTTTGTCTCTGGATGTCGTCTTGATTAGTGTAGGTTTTTCATGAAACCTCAGTAAATCCCTGATTTCTCTTCATTTTCTTAGGGGAAAAAAAGATAAGTGGCATTGGAAAGAGGTGGACTTGTCATCTCAATGATGCAAATGGCGTTTCCTTCTTTTCCGGACCATACACACTCACCAGATTTGACTCTCAACTTCAACAAGGTATTATAATTTTTCCCCTCTCTCCATCGACTTTCTGCTAATTTCTCCTCATTCTGCTCTTGGCCTAATTCTCAACGTTTCCATGAAACTCCTACAAATATTGCTTCCGTAATTTTAAATCTTATGATTTATCATTGATACAATTATTAGATTGCTCAAATATTGGAGGGTAATTAACAAGTTGTTTATAAATCATAATCTTGATTAGTTGTTTAAAGACAAAGAGCAACCAGTTTATCTATAAATCCAAATAAATGTAACTCTGTTTTACATCTTGGTTATGTCAAAGAACAAAAGAAACTTTCACTGGAAAGTAACTCGGGTTACCAGCACTGAGTTTGTGAAAATCCAATGGTCCCTTAGTGACGGTATAGAAGCACCCCATACTGCTGTCATTTTTATGCATGCCATCAAATGATTGTTACTTAATATAATAAGAGATACAACATGTAGGCATGACATCATTTTATTAAGAGCATTTATTTAATAAAACTCATATCGGTTTGCCTTTTTGTGAAGAAACAATTTCTTAACTTTTCCCTCCTCCCCTTCTTCCCTTAGTACTTTCTTTTCCATTTTCTTTTAAGCTGCACAAACATGGACTCTTAATGACCCTGCTTTTTAGTCCATGAACTCAAAGCAATGTTCAGTAGCAGGTACATCGACTGTTAATTATTATTTCTCTCCCATGATCATATTCATCATCAACAAGGAGTTTCATTTTGTTGTTGGCCATTGCTATAAACCTTTTGTGAAGTCCATGTGGCACGTGGCATATTTGGTGGACCCCTTACACATGCTATAAACCTTTCAGTTTTTTTGGGGCTACTACATGCTATAAACATTGTAAGAGTCAATTGCAATGTTTATGGATGAAGCTTCTTTGAAACCATTTGGCAAACTTCTAAAATTGTTGATAAACTAAGTTTCACATCAATATAGTGGCAATAGTTAGTGTTTTATTTGGTCTTCTAATGACATTATTTTATGTCAATTTATGATATGTTGCTCAATACGATTTAAGAATAATGAACTATGGGTAGATCTTCAATAAAACAATTAATTCCTATGAATTCTAAGAAATTTCATATATTGTTGTCATAGTGCTCAACAAATTATTGCAATATGCTTATTTCTCTTTCATTTTGCATTTAGGTGTAGCATTGAAAATTACATTCTTCTAATTGTTTTTTGATGTGCCTTTTTAAATGATACGCCAAGTGATAAAGGAATGCAACCAGGGCATTATAAAAATGAACAACGCCGAGGATGCTATCTTTACCATCCCCCTTCAACTGGCTTGTGGACAGTCAGCGTCTCCACCAACCATTCCACCCAATGCAATTGCAAATGGAAAGAAATGCAACAATCCCAAGGACCTTGATGAAGTTCTTGGTATACAATTTTGCAACACTAATTTGATAGCTTTGCAGCTTGGAAAATATGATCTACTAAATTGTAATATGTTCTTCAATCTCTTTTTGCCACAGTGAAATATGAAACTCGGCTTGAAGATGGAACTGTGATCTCCAAATCTTATGGAATGGACTATACTGTTAAACATGGTAAGTTTGCTGATTGATTAACTAGGCACAAGTTCTTAATCAATTGTTTATAAATTTACTTATGTAACAGTGGCCTTCCAATGAGGATTCTTTTGTCCTGCTTTGTCAAAGGCTATGAAAACAATGAAGAAGGGGGAGAAGCTGCTGATGACTGTCAAACCTCAATGTAAGTGCATCCTTAGCATCTTTATTTTCTTTGGATGCCAATTATCATCATTGTAATACTTTAAATAAGAATCTTCATCTTTTAACAATACTGGTCTATTACTTGTTCAAATGGATTTGGAACTTCTAATTTTGACTTTCACTCTGCAATAAATGGCATATTTCACATCTTCGTGAATATATCTAGACATATCTTCTATAAATCTAGCTCCGACAACAGCAGTTTTGATGATAGTGAATTTGAATTTGCAGAGTGCATGGTTCTACAAACCTACAATCCACAAGTGATTCCTGATATTGATAAAAAGGAAACGTGAAAAGGTACATTTTTTAAAACCATTAATAAAACTATCCACATTTTTTATTTTTATATGATTTGTAGAGTAAGAAAGGGAGGAAGAAAAGTACGTAGGAAAATGAAATTGACAATTTAACATGCCTTAACATCTCACCTCAAACTTCTCCTCCTAAAACTGCTACATTGCCTCCGCCTATATATTGTAATATTTGAATTTAAGTTGTTTATTTTATTTGTTGCATTTCTTTGATACCAACAATATTATTTTATACTTGACCATTATCTTAATGGCTTTTGTTCTGTATTCAAGTATATGATGGTAAACGGACTCTTGAGGAAGGGAAAACAGCTGAAACTTAGTTCATTAAACTTCATGCATCTAATGAGTTGTTCCTCTGTTTTGGTGATTGCTAGATTTTGAAGTTACACTACAGATAAACTGGTGCTCCTACACCAATCCCTTGAAAATACAATAACGGATCCTAACTCTTAAAGAAAGTGACGGGCTTGTTTATCAAAAGCAAAAGACAGAAGGCAAGAAAAAGAAAGAAGAATACACAATCTGAAGAAGAATGAGATTTCATTGCATTCATAAAAGGTTGGAATACATTTCACTTTTTTCTACAACAAGGTCGGATTACAAATCACTTTCCTACTATAAAAGAAGAAATACATTAAAAATCAGGCAGCAACCCCCTCTTCGGCGTCGTCAGCTAGAGAGGCGTCGGTGGGAGCTCGGGCTGGAGAAGGGGCAGAGCCTGATCCTGGGTCCAGGACCGGGAACCTGGCCGGGTTCTTGTATATCGGGTCATCTTCAAGGTTGCCCGCCTTGTCTAGCGCAGCCGGCCAGCCGAGCTCCCATACTTTGTCCCGGTGGCCAGGATCTGCGCCTCATACGCGGTTGTCGCCTTGGCCACCCCCTCGTTGAAGGCTGCCTTGGTCTCAGCTTCCATCTTGGCTTTGGCTTCTTTGGTATGCTCGGCTATTTTCTTTCTACATTCTTTAGTCTCCGCCTTCATAGCCTCCACCTCGAGGAGGAGACTTTGGATCAGTTCTTCTTGTTCGGTCACCCTCTTCTTCCCCTCCTCCAAGGCAGCCTCGAGTTCCTTCTTTTGGGTCTCCACCTCCGCTCTCTTGGCACCATTCAGCCGAGCTCTCTCCAGTTGTACGTGAGATCTCTACACTAACTGCTGAAGGACAAAACACTGCGAGAATGCTGTAATCGAAACCAAAATTCTTGAGGAACTTAAAAGATCAGTACACTCACCAGAAGTACCGCCTGCATCGATACCGTTGCCAGTGTCATATCATCGGCTTTTCTATGCCTGGCCATGTCTTTTGGCAGCGAGTAGGCTCCGGCGAGGGTCGCCATCACAAGAGGATTCCCAGTTACCTGGTCCTCTACCGTGACTAGAGATGTCAAACGGGCCGGGTTGGCACGGCCCGCCAGGGAAATACCCTGGCACGACCCGCCGAGCGGGCCGGGCCAGGAGGGCCTGTTTTTTTTTTTTTTTTTCATTTTTTTAGAAATAACACTAATACCATCAACCCCATTAGTAGAATTTGAAACTCTCAACTCTGAAGCAGTAGTCATTGAAAGTGAAACAAAAATGTTGATTGATCAGAATACCAACAGCACATACCTCAAGTCAGTTAGCATGCCATATGGTCCATACCCCCAGTTCCACCATCATCAGAAAAAGACTCACTTAGTTACTCTGATTGATTGATTGATTGGGGATTTCCTACTACATCTCATGGGGCCCACCTAGGTGCACTTGTATTAGTGGGGTTAGGATGGATGGAATCATGGAAGTTCCAATAATTAAAAGAAAACCAACCCCATCATGTTATTTTAACCTTTTGGTTTAGTAGTTTTAAATTCTTGGTAATTTTTTATTTATATATTATTAAGACTGAATCCAAATTTTAGCAAAGTTGAGCCTATTGCCAAGTAGAGATATTGGGGGTGGTGAGACTTGAGAGTGAAGGGCTCAAGGGGGTGGAGTGAACAAAAGATGGGCCCCAGTCAGTGGGTCCCAGAGATTGGGATGCATATGAATTATCACCTTCCAGGTCAGGATTTCTTGATTTGAGTGGTTTATGACTTAATGTGCCTATAGGACTGACAATCATTGCAATCCTCTCACAATCTCAATAGTCATTAATTGGAATTGTCCTTTGTCAAGTAGTGCATAGGGGTGGCTTTTAAGTTTTAACTCATCTATTTCAAGTCAACATGGAATTGTGGGCTCAAGGATAAAAGGCGGAAAAGGTGAAGGTCGGGGTTTTACTCGGCTTCTCTTTAGGTCTGAAGGGAGTAGTCCAGCCCGGAGAGTTTCTTAGCAAAAAAGGAAAAACAAAAAAACCAAGATCATGAAAACTGTGTGCGCTCAAGCTTGAGCATGGCCTTTTAGACAATTTGTCACGATATACACTTCTTACGTAGAAATATTCGAGGGTTAGAGACTTAGAGTAGTATAAATAACACTAATAAATTTAGAAAAAGAATAGGAGGGTTAGAGTATTATAGACTTTGTAAAATTGAAAAGGACACAAAATACCCCTTATATGATCGTTTTATTGTTGTTTTGGGGGGGGGGGTTAAAATGGATAATTTTTTTTTAAAAAAAGTCACTTTTGGACGGTCCAGGCGGCCGTGCCTGGCGGGCCTGATAGGCCCATCCTGGAGGGCCTGGCGGGCCACAGAGGGCAGCCCACGTGCCAGGCGGGCCCAGACCAAACGGGCTAACGGGCCCACCCTCCTCGGCCCAGCACGGCCCGTTGACAGCGGTTCGGCCCGGCCCGGCCCATTTGACATCTCTAACCGTGACGGGCCTCCCGGGGCCGATCTATAAAATCGGCCTCCATGGGGCAAGCCTTGGGAGTGGCGCCTCGGAGACCCTGGGGACATCCTCGACCAAGGCCTCAGTCCTGGCCCTCTTCCCAGCCCGGGTGTCCTCCTCCGCGGCACCCCCAGTTCGCTGTCCCTCCTCCAAATTCAGGGGTGGTGAAAGGGCCTTATCGGCAGCGGGTGGTGAAGGAGCCCGGGGAGCTCGACTAGCACTGCCGAACACGAGCGAGCTCAGATCCTTAAGGGCAGGACGACGCAGCGGCATCTCCTCTGAATAATTATACTCCTCGACTGCTTTCTGCACCTCGGCCGAAGACGCTCTAGATCCCGAGGCTCCTTGATGACCTGAGCTCGTCGAGGTAGGCTCCGGCTCTGACCTCCTCTTGATAAATGATTGATATTTTGGCTCGTAGCCAAGCCGTTTGAAAGCAGCTCAGCCCTTGTGTCCTAGGTATTTCCTTACTCTTTCGAACCACTTGATATTTCTCTGCGACCCATCTCGGCGCGCTTCTTGCTTCCTCTCACGAGCGTCTGCACAGAGCAAAGGAATATTAGTTCGGCAGATACAGAAGGAAAAACAGAATTCAGAAAGTGTCAGTGATTACTCCAAGGAGCCCCTAAGCGACGGGGGATCTTGTACAATCTTCCTGGCTCGGTCTCGGCCTCACTGACCTCCCAGTTGCCCGAGACGAACAGGCGATCATCTCCAGCGTATTTGTTGGAATCCTCTAGGGCGTGGACGAATGAATCACGCCTCGCCTTGACCCGGAGAAAATATGTGTTGTCGTCGCGGCCGATTAGCAGAGGTCATAGGCGTCCTCGATGTCATGAACACCGAGGTCGGTACCGAGAATCCTATTGATCTCGACCATGCCCATAATGATTTTCAAACTATTGGGCATGAGTTGGCAAGGACTGAGCCTCCACTTACTGAGGCATATCCTGAGGAACGGGTGCAAAGGGAATCTAACCCCGCCCTCGACTACGGCTACCAGGGGGAACGGCATCCACCCATTGTAAAATTCCCGACCCTCGTAGGGGTTGTCTAGCCTAACCAGAACGTCGTCTGGCACCGTATACCTGGTCTGGAACTCGTCCAGGGCCGCTGGAGTATCTAACAATCGCCTGTAAATCCCCATCCTAGAAAATTAAAAAGAAAGATGGGGTGGGGGACAGAAGGCAGAAGACTACAGAAACCCTACGATAATAGGTGGAAAGTAAAAAACCCTAGAAACAGGGGTAAAACGAAACGGAGGCGCAGCAGGTGACTTACATACGCGGGCTTAAAAGAGGTCAGTCTCTCTAGGGACGACGTAGCAGAGGCACGAAAGTTCTTCTTGCGAAATTTCTTCTTCTTCTCAGAGCAGCAAGAATGGAGACAGAAGGGAGAAGCCTCCTTACTTATAGGAGGCGCCGTTTCAGATTTCAAAAAATGGCGTGTGCGAAGCGTCAAGCCATTTACTGCGCACATCTCATCATAACAGTCACACAGCCAATCGTGCTATGACACGTGGCAACGCCAGTTCATCTTCCGTAATAATTCAGACGTGCCATTTATTACTCTGAGCAGACGAAACGACGCCGGCGTACCGTTGCCATTAGCCGTCTCAGGCGAATGAAACGACATTTTGAGATAAATCACGTCACCGGCCAACACCGAAACGAAGCAAGCCCCAATACCTCCGACGAACCCTCTCGTACCACTTAACTCCCGACCTCGGGATCACAGACCACCGAGCTCCGGAGCTAGGGGTAATTGTGTGGGGAGATTCTCCAGTGGCAGTAATTATGCTAATCACTCCCAGCTCGGGTTGTCTTGACCTCGACCAACTCACGTCGAGCTTGGCTAAGGGCCAGCCTGGAGGTTCCGAAGTTCATCTCGGTGAAGGTATCCGCGGGGTCTCGTCTCGGTCCAGACCCAGAGTGGGTCTCAGTCTCTGCTGTTATTCAGCCATAAATGCGCTGATGTAAAGACAAACGACGAACTGGCAGGAAGAGTGGGCGCCCGATCTAGATAAGTAGACAGGCTTATCTAACAATCACTTCTGCAATCATTGGGACATGGTCCGACGGGACATTCCCTTTTTACCTACCGCCACTCAGGGGGCAAAGTACAAGTCGATGGGACTTCCATCTCCACCTACCCCCATTAAGGGGTCTGGTCCATTGATGGCACTCACTCTTATATATGCATGAGGTAGAACCACCAAAGGTATGAAAAAAGAGACATACACACTCTCTTCCTCCTCACTCTTCCTCCTCAGTTCAGTCACCAAACTAACTCAGGCATCTGAGTGCCTTCGACGGCCTACAACCAGGGGCTCTGACCTTTTGTCTTTGCTTTCTTTTTCAGGTTTTCAGGAGGCTAATCCTTCCCAAATAATCAAACCGAGAGCCTGATCCTCTCCTAACCAAGTTTATAATTTTTAGGAACTTACAGGTTCTATGATGAGGAGCTCTTGGTGGGGAGATGGGGATGGTAAAAGGAGTTCCAGTCCATTAAATGGACTGTAAGTCCTGGGATCCGAACCCTAGAGGGGGGGGTGAATAGGGTGAGCTTCATTTATGACCAATTTTAATCAATTTTAACTTCTTTAAAACAAACTAGTCACAAGTGATGATTATCAAACAAAAAGCGGAAGCTTAATGAAAACAATCACCACAAAGCAAGCACCATCACACAAGGATTTATAGTGGTTCGGCCTCAATGCCTACATCCACTACCGGCTTGTGATCCAACACCCCACCGGATTTCCACTATTTATGCTTTTCAATAGGCTAAGCAATAACCTTTACAATATGCTTTTCAAGGCTAAGCAATAACCTTTACGATGATGTTTTTCAAGGCTTAACATCAAGCTATACATTATGCTTTTATAGGCTGAGCAATAACCTCTTCAACCAAAAGGTTGATTATCTCACTAAGTTAGTGTCTATAATACACTTGATGGAGATTCAATTAAGCTCATTACAATGCCTCTTAAATAGGCGGATATGGAAGTGTAAAACTAACTCACACACACACTAAATGAATGCAAAGATGAATGCTCATGATGTGTGTATGATGTCCTCAATCATTTTTAAAATGAAAGCTCATAAATGTATGCCTAAGGCTTTTGAAAGTTTTAGCTCATAAAACATTTATGATTGAGAAAATGCTAATCACATGTTAAAACTAACTTGTAAAAGATATACATTTGTATCCTAAACAAGTTGTGAAAATTCAAAGACCAAAACATGTGAAGCATAGGGATGTCAATCAAATCAACATGTACCTCATAAAACATAAAATTAGATTTGATTGAAATAAGGGGACAAATCATATGAACTTATAAAATCAACTTGAAAAAGATATACCTATCAAAGTAATGCAAGTTGTGAAACTTGAAAACAAAAGTCCATATGATTTGTGAAGTTGTTGAATCCAAAACATAAGATATGTTTGAAAGATATTTTCTTATGATGAGAAACAACAACCAAAGATTCAACCAAGTATATGAATCATGTTACATATAATTTCAAAGATTCTTTCATTAACATGATCTACTTAGATTTACCAAATAAAGTACTACTTGGATTGAATCAAATGGTTGTGCATCCAAAACAATAGATCAATTCAAAACATAAAACATGTTAAGGACACAACAAATCATAGTTTATCATGTTAGAATGGATTTACCAATAATTAGAGCAAAACATGAAAGCATATGATTTGTAACAATGTTGAATTCAAAACATAAGATATATTTGAAAGTGATTTTCTTATGTTGAAAAACAACAACCAAAGATTCAACCAAGTATTTGAATCCTGTTACATATAATTTCAAAGGTTCTTTCATTAACATGATCTACTTAGATTTACCAAAGTTAAAGTACTACTTGGATTGAATCAATGGTGATGTATCCAAAACAATAAATCAATTCAAAACATAAAACATGTTAAGGATACAACAAAACATAGTATATCATGCTACAAAAGATTTACCAAAAATAAAACAAAGCATGACAACATATGGTTAAGGAAAGTAGAGCCTACTTGGTGATTTAACTCATTAATCCAAGCTTTAGCTTTCCTAATGATCCCCTTCATCCCTTAGTTCATTTCCCTTTTATTTGCCTCAAAACCCCTCAAGGAGGGCCTTAAAGCCTCCAACTTTTGGCAAATGAAAGAACTCATATTTATAGAAAAAAATACCCAACGGCTAGTCCTGGGTCGACCTGGCAGGAGGGCCGGGTCGACCTGGTACACACAACGGTAAAAAAAATGACCGTTGGTGCTTCAGGACCCAGTCGACCTGCAGTGTGGCAGGTCGACCCGGTTCCCTAGCTAGGTCGACCTGCCACACTGCAGGTTGACTGCCTGGGACCAAAAATCCTATTTTTTCCACATTTGAAGGTTTTTCTTGGAGGGGAGTTTTGGGCCACTAAACCAAGTTTAGAAACATGTTTTAAATCAATCTAAGATGTTTAAAAATATGAAAGACAAAAAGCCTAAAATGATTCGAAACTTTAAAACCAAAGGCTTGCTTGATTTCTAAAAACTCCTTTCACAAATAAATGCATACATTAAAGATTCTGAAAATGATGAATGTATGTAAGACACAAACCTAAATCCTCAATTTGATTTCTCAAAAGTAATGCACAAAGAATTAGGTTTTCAAAAGAGTTTGGATTCTAAAACAAATGCATCCAAGTTTTAAAAACAAAACATGCATAAATCAATAATTCTACAAGTTTAAAGTCCAATGCATGTATCAAACCAGATTTCAAGATTTTCTAAAACAATGCATGTGTGAAAATTCAAATGTTGCTAAAGTGAAAATGCATCCATCAAATTGCAAATACAAAATCCCTAACAATCTCCCCATTTGCAATTTGATGGCAACTTACTCATCATTGAAATTACACACTAAGTCTTCAGCTCCCCCTAAGCTGGACAAGTCTTGAAATCTTCTTGGATGCTCCTCCTCTTAGCTTGGGCTCTTGGGCTCTTTTCTTCATCTTCTTGTTGCTTGGAGCTTGATCATTCTTCAAGCTTTCTTTTCATCTTCCTCTCTATGGCCAAGCATCTTCTTTAGCTCCCAAGCTTTCTTTCTTCTATTTGCTCTCCCCCTTTGACCATGCCTCTCTCTCCCCTTGTAGAAGATCATACACAACTCTCCCCTTAGGAAGCTTGGACATTCTCTTCACCCTTTTGAGAACTTGAATGATCTCTCCCCCTTTGACATTAAATTGCAAAGGTACCTACACACATGAAACAAGGAAAATACCTTTAGAAGCACCTGTTAACAAAAGATATCGAAAATGATAATCATAACAGGTGATCATGTATGGAAGTAATCTCTAAGGGTTCAAAGGCAATCCAAGGGTGAATTTGATCAAAACTAATACTTCCTATGAAGGTTTACACTCCCCCTCAATCCATTCTCTCCTTTTGTCAACATATTGACAAAGATTTAACTATTAGATGCAAGAAGAAGATGGTTTAACCAATTGAGGGTCAACTTCAAGGAAAGGATTAGATTCTTTTAACTATAGAGCACAATATGATCAAATTACCAAAAGAAAGCAAGGTCAATGAGAAAAGCAATCATGGATACCAATTGGAAAAACAAAGAATACCAATTGAGATTCAAAGATAAGTCTATTAAAACAATCACTCAAAGATGGATTTAGAAATATAACTATTAGGAAAAATCCAAATTAGAGCTATCCATGATGAAATGGGGTTTATTAAACATAGCATCAAATAATTTAACTATGAAGAACCTATGCTATGAAAGATTTGAAATCATTTCATTCAATCAATAAATATGACTATTGATGTGCAAGAATGAGTGAAATGAAATTCAAACATGAAGCCTACCTCAACAATTAACCAACCAATATTATGAACACATAAACATGGTGGTCATGATATTTACCTATATGAGCAAGAGAGGTGGCAAACATGAACATTATGATGCTAATGGAATGTGACATGGAATGTAAACATATAACTATCAAGATCAATCCAATGTACACAAGGTCTATCACATACACAAGATAAGATATCAATTGGATATGAAATCAATGGAAAATTATACCAAATGAAACCAATTGAATATGACAATATGATTAATAGCAAGGATGTAACAAACACAAAATTCCATCAAGCAACATGAATGGATATTCATCACTTTTAAAGATATAACTATTGAGCATAGTGATGAACAAGGTAAATTGCAATGCAAAAGGATATTACTTAATTGGTAATGCATGCAATTTTCAAAGTGACTAAATCATATGAGTTCAACATCTAAGATATCCATCAAACATATAGAAATACGAAGAATGGATTTCAAAGAGTTTCATATGATTAAGATCACTACTATGAAGTTGAAACATGTATAACAATGACATCATTTAGAGAATACACATGTATCAACATCATAACCATCCAAATAGAAATGACTATAAGGCATAGAGGATGGATTTAAGTTCTAGTATGGTTTCTACAAATATAACTAAGATCATAACCATACATAGAACAATTTGACATTTTCATAGAGAGGATCAATCAACACTCAAGATCTAACTCATACCATATCATCATAAAAAAAATATAACTATGTGAGCACAAGAAGGTATGAAGTTAAAGGTAGCAATCTATCATGCAACATCTCCTCTCTTAGCAAGTGTACTAAGCTTACAATGCAATGGAAAATGATATGAGGTCTATACCAAATGAACTTAGCACATTAAATCACATATGTACTTATAAGGCTAAAATGATAATAAAACAAAAGATTTTACTATAAAGCACATAAACAATCATCAATTTGCATTAATGAAAATATATACCAAGTTAGGCACAAACATGCAAATCAATGAAACCATATCCAACCATGCAATGTAAGACATCAAAATCAATTTGCATAAAAAGAATGTAACTAAAAGAGCAAAGATGCAAATTGTTTGTAAAAATTATTTCCTTCCAAATGATATAATCATAATTAAGCACAAGGAAATAAACTCAAGGAAAATGCTTCTATAAATACAACCAATAAAGCTTAGAACATTTTCCAAAGTTTCTCAAATCACTTCAATATTTGAAATTCCAATAAAGAATCATTTAGAGAATTAAGAGCAAGTGATTTTGAAAAACAAGAAGTGTACTATTGTAAAATTTTCAATTTGTAAAACAATAGACACTTACGAATTTTCCATACAAAGAGATATAACTTGAAAATCAATGGAAAACTTAAATTGCTTCAAATCATTTGATTTACAAAAAGGATCTAACTATGACAAACATCAAATGATTTTCCAACATCAATTGATCATGAAAAATCAAGCTATGAAAGCCTTTGTAATCACAATCAATTGATCATGAATAGGAAGCACTACAAGAGATATAACTATATGAACTAAATGCAAATCCATCATGAAAGTATTGCAATCAAAGGATTTTGAAAACCATGAGATACAACTTAAAGGTTCATGAAGACAAAATCAAATGATCACAAATAAACATTGCATTTTATAAGATGTGACTATAAAGAAACAAAATGCAAATGTAACAAAGACCAACAAATAGATATAACTAAAAAGAAAAGGTTGGTCTAGAGAGGATCAAGGCCTTAAGGTTAGTCTAAAAGTGTACCAATGAAGATTCACTTAAGGTCTTGAAAAGGATGTCCTTGAGAGATCACTAGAGGACTCACCAACTCTTGGAGATATAACTTGGAAAAGTCTTAGAGTGGTGCAATGATACTAGGGGAAATATCATATTCAAACATAGTGGAAATCTTTAAAAAGATATGCAATAAATCACAACACTAAGGTTCAAATCTAGCAAGGATCAACTCCGGGTTGTTAAGCCCTAAAATGGAGTAACCCGCTCTGATACCACTTGTAAGTCCTGGGATCCAAACCCTAGAGGGGGGGGGGGGTAAATAGGGTGAGCTTCATTTATGACCAATTTTAATCAATTTTAACTTCTTTAAAACAAACTAGTCACAAGTGATGATTATCAAACAAAATGCGGAAGCTTAATGAAAACAATCACCACAAAGCAAGCACCATCACACAAGGATTTATAGTGGTTCGGCCTCAATGCCTACATCTACTACCGGCTTGTGATCCAATACTCCACCGGATTTCCACTATTTATGCTTTTCAATAGGCTAAGCAATAACCTTTACAATATGCTTTTCAAGGCTAAGCAATAACCTTTACAATATGCTTTTCAAGGCTAAGCAATAACCTTTACAATGATGTTTTTCAAGGCTTAACATCAACCTATACATTATGCTTTCAGCGAGGGCGTTATCCGAGGCACCAGGGCCAGCAGCATCATCAGCAGAGACCCCAGGCTGTGGGTCGAGCTTTCGCACTGACGCACGAGGAGGCAGAGGCTGCAGGGAACGTCGTAGAAGGTACTCTTTCTGTTTGTGATCACCCTGCTAGAGTATTACTAGATCCGGGAGCGACACATTCGTTTGTGTCGTCTGCCTTTACTTTAGTCTTTGGTGGAGTAGGTGAGGCTATGCCCTGCACCTTAGTTGTGTCCACTCCGATGGGTAGGAGTGTGATGTGTCAGACTTACCATCCCAGATGCCGAGTGCAGATCGGGGAGTGCATTTTGCTTGCAGATCTGATCGTGCTACCCATGCATGACTTCGACGTCATTTTGGGGATGGATTGGTTGGCCAGATATCGAGTAGTGATGGATTGCTTCAAGAAGACAGTCAGACTCTCTATCGACGGATCAGATGACACGATCGAGTTTGTGGGTGAGAGGAGATCACCTAGCACTCGGATGATATCGGCACTGAAGGCCGAGAGACTGATGAAATCCGGTTGCGAGGGCTACATCGCATTCGTCTCAGAGGACAAGGAGTCCAAGGGAGTCGAGGAGATTCCAGTTGTTTGCGAGTTTCCGGATGTGTTTCCCGACGAGATCCCGGGATTACCGCCTGTTCGAGAGATCGACTTCACCATCGAGCTTGCACCAGGCACAACACCGATTTCCAGAGCTCCCTACCGCATGGCTCCTGCAGAGCTGCGAGAGTTGAAGACTCAGTTGGAGGAGTTGTTAGAGAAAGGCTTCATCAGACCGAGTATGTCGCCGTGGGGCGCACTAGTGCTCTTCGTGAAGAAGAAGGACGGATCGATGAGGATGTGCATCGACTACTGGCAGCTGAACCAGGCAACAGTGAAGAACAAATATCCTCTTCCCCGGATCGACGAGCTCTTCGACCAGCTTCAGGGTGCGCAGTTCTTTTCGAAGATAGACTTGAGGTCGGGATAACATCAGCTTCGAGTCAGGGAGCAGGATGTGCAAAAGACAGCGTTTCGATCACGCTATGGCCATTATGAGTTTCTCGTGATGCCGTTCGGATTGACGAATGCACCAGCAGTGTTCATGTCCCTGATGAACAAGATCTTCGCACCGTACCTCGACAGCTTCACAGTGGTCTTCATCGACGACGTGTTGGTCTACTCCAAGTCCAGAGAGGAGCACGAGCAGCATTTGAGGACATCTCTCCAGTTGTTGCGCGACAACCAGTTGTACGCGAAGCTCAGCAAGTGCGAGTTTTGGTTAGAGCAAGTAGTCTTCCTTGGACACATCATCTCCAAGGATGGACTAGCAGTGGATCCATCGAAGATAGAGGCAGTGACGAACTGGGCGAGACCGAAGAATGCCACAGAGATTAGGAGTTTTCTCGGATTAGCAGGCTACTATCGCAGATTCGTCAAGAGTTTCTCCACGATCTCAGCACCGTTGACCAAGCTGACACGGAAGGATGTACCGTTCGTTTGGTCCGATGCTTGTGAGAACAGCTTTCAAGAGCTGAAGGAGAGATTGATGACAGCGCCAATCTTGTCTTTGCCTACTGGTAATGGTGGATTTGTAGTCTTCACCGACGCTTTGGGGACCGGTCTTGGTTGTGTTCTGATGCAGGAGGGCAAGGTTATTGCCTATGGATCGCGCCAGTTGAAAGAACACGAGAAGAAGTACGCCACTCACGACTTGGAGCTTGCAGCAGTTGTTTTTGCCTTGAAGTTGTGGCGGCACTATCTCTACGGCGAGAAGTTTGAAGTACACTCAGATCATCGCAGTTTGCAGTACCTGTTCACTCAGAACGACCTCAACAACCGGCAGAGGAGATGGATGGAGTACATCAAGGATTACGACTTCCCTATCAAATACCATCCTGGTAAGGCGAATGTCGTAGCGGATGCATTGAGCAGAAAGACCGCCCTCGTTAGTTTTCTAGCAGCAGAGGCTGTGTGGACCGACGTCTTCAGCAGCTTAGACGTTCAGTTTCAGCCACTCAGCGAGAGAGTCTTGCTTGCCACCATGTCAGCGTGGGAACCAGAGTTGCTAGGGAAGGTCAAGGACAGTCAACGCAACGATCCCAAGCTTGTCAGAGTGATCGAGCAGATTGACCAGAGGCCAGAGTTCAGATTGATTGGAGGAGTGCTCTACTATCAGGATCGATTGTGCGTGCCGGACATCCAGGAGCTGAAGGACGAGATCTTAGCAGATGCACACCACAGCAGATACTCGATTCACCCCGGCAGCACCAAGATGTACCAGAACCCGAGGAGTTACTACTGGTGGAACAACATGAAGAAGGAGATAGCTCGCTATGTCTCCAAGTGTTTGACATGTCAGCAGATCAAGGTCGAACACCATAAGCCACCAGGACTACTTCATCAGCTCGAGATACCTCAGTGGAAGTGGGAGCACATCACCATGGACTTCATCGCAGGACTTCCAGCCACCAGGAGGCGCCACGACGGCATTTGGGTGATCGTGGATCGGCTGACTAAGTCAGCTCATTTCTTGCCAGTGTCGATGAGAGCAGGACTCGACGTCCTTGCCAAGCTGTACGTCGACCGGATCGTCTCGTTGCACGGAGTTCCAGCTTCGATTGTTTCGGACAGAGACCCGCGTTTCACTTCTCATTTCTGGGAGAGTCTTCAGCAGGCCTTGGGCACCAAGTTGAGCTTCAGCACAGCCTATCATCCTCAGACAGATGGCCAGACAGAGCGAACCAACCAGACACTCGAGGACATGTTGAGAGCATGTGTCTTGGACTTCAAGAAGAACTGGGAGGATTCCTTGCCACTTTGCGAGTTCGCCTACAACAACAGCTACCATGCGAGCATCAAGATGGCACCGTTCGAGGCTTTGTACGGGAGGAGGTGCAAGACCCCAGTCTGCTGGGAAGAAGTTGGTGTCAGGAGTTTCCATGGTCCATCCATAGTCAGCGACACCAGTGAGAAGGTTCGGCAGATAGTTGAGAACCTGAAGGTCAGCCGCAGCCGACAGAAGAGCTATGCAGACAACCGGCGCAGACCTATCGAGTTCGAGAAGGGAGACAGAGTCTTCCTAAAGGTTTCTCCGGCTAGAGGTACCCTGAGGTTTGGCGAGAAGGGTAAGCTAGCGCGGAGATATGTTGGACCCTTCGAGATCAGATCGAGAGTCGGAGACGTCACTTACAAGCTTCAGCTACCGCCAGAGCTTTCGGGAGTGCACGATGTGTTCCACGTCTCCATGCTGAAGAAGTACGTGGAGGACCCGACACACATTCTTTATCACGAGCCCCTCAACGTCCAGCCAGATGCTTCGTACGTCGCCAAGCCAGTCGCGATCATCGACACCAAGGAGCAGGTCCTCCGGACCCAAACCATTCATTGGGTGAAGGTTCAGTGGGAGCATCACACTCCGGAGGAGGCTACATGGGAGCTACGCGATCAGGTGGAGAAGGACTATCCACATCTTCTACCTCAGGTATGTTCTAATCTTGTTTTTACATTTGGGGACCAAATGTTTTAAAAGGAGGGAATGATGTGAGGTCCCGCCCTTGGTGGGCCCTCTAAAATGCTAATTTATAGACTAATTAATCCTAATTTATGCTAATCTATGTTAATTATTGGTTAATTATTGCTAATTACTACTAATCTTTACTAATCTTGGCTAATTACCATTTATTTGTGCTAATTAGGGGTTGATAGAGAGATTAGTTAGATTTTCCTAAGTTAGTTAGATTAGCTTAGTGGGTTAGTATTTTTAATTAGTTGGGTGTTTGTGTTTAACCTAGGCTATTAGTGCTAGTTAGGTCCTTAATACGGTTTAATTAATTAATTAAGGTTGGGTTAGTGCAAAAGGTGCCCCTCTCTAGAAGCTTCTTACCAAAAGACCTAACCTACCCTAACCCTAACCCTAATCCCATGAAAACCCTAAGGCTAATCTAGTCATTAACCACCCTCCACTAAACCTATAAAATATCTCTTAACCCCATTTCAAAACCCTAAGCCTAAGAGCCAGCCCCTATCCCAAGGCAAATTCACTATTCCATTGCTAACTCTCTTCTCCTCCTCTCCCTCAATCCTCTCTTGCAAGCCATTGAGACTATCACCGTGAGCTGGAGCTTCTCTTCTCATCTCTCCTTCCAGCTACTGTTACCAGACTGTTGTGCTGGGAGAGGATTTCAGAGACTACAGCTGATACTACACCTTCTTCTTCACTTCCTCTCTCTCATTTCCCTCACTCTGTTACTTTGTTGGGAGCTGCTGTTCGTATGGGAGAATTTCTCTAGGAGCTGCAGCCATCTGCTCCTTCTACTCCATCTTCTTCCTTTCCTCATTCCATTCTCCCAGCTGCTGTGGTGGTTCTGTGCTAGAAGAAATCACCTGGGTGCTATTGTTCTGCTGGAAACCTCATCTTGGAGCTGCTGCTACAGCTGCTAGCCTTCTTCTCCCTCATTTCCCTCATTTCTGAGATTTCTGTGTGCTGGGGCCATCACTGTTACTGCTGGGCTTATCCCCTACACAGCAGCAGCTGCCACTTCTTCTTCTTCCTCTTCATTTATTCACCTGGGAGGCCCTGTGGTGCTGGAATTCTCCATTTGAGAGTTGTTGCTGCTACTGCTACAGCAGCTGTGCCTTCTTCTTCTTCACTTTACTGCTGGAGTTGCTTATGGAGATGCAGCTGCTATGATTCATCTTCTTCTTCACTTCCCCTGTTCAGCTGGACCGGGTTCCCCTCTCTTCTATTACTCTTTCTCCCTACAATCCTCTCTCTCTCAAGCTAAAAGGCAAGTGCATCCACGGGCCAAAGCGGACAATATCATGCATGTTTGAAGGGTGGGGCATTACATATGATGTCCTCAATCATTTTTAAAATGAAAGCTCATAAATGTATGCCTAAGGCTTTTGAAAGTTTTAGCTCATAAAACATTTATGATTGAGGAAATGCTAATCACATGTTAAAACTAACTTGTAAAAGATATACATTTGTATCCTAAACAAGTTGTGAAAATTCAAAGACCAAAACATGTGAAGCATAGGGATGTCAATCAAATCAACATGTAGCTCATAAAACATAAAATTAGATTTGATTGAAATAAGGGGACAGATCATATGAACTTATAAAATCAACTTGGAAAAGATATACCTATCAAAGTAATGCAAGTTGTGAAACTTTAAAACAAAAGTCCATATGATTTGTGAAGTTGTTGAATCCAAAGCATAAGATATGTTTGAAAGAGATTTTCTTATGATGAAAAACAACAACCAAAGATTTATTAGGGATTTTGTATTTGCAATTTGATGGATGCATTTTCACTTTAGCATCATTTGATTTACACACACTTGCATTGATTTAAAATATCTTGAAATCTTGATTTTTACATGCATTGGTTTTAGACTTGAAGAAATCTTGTTTTATGCATGTTTTGTTTCTAAACTTGGATGCATTGGTTTTAGAATTCAAACTCTTTTGAAATCCTAATTCTTTGTGCATTACTTTTGAGAAATCATATTGAGAATTTAGGTTTGTGCCTTGCATACATTCATCACTTTCAGAATCATTTTTGTATGCATTTTTATGTGAAAAGAATTTTTAGAAATCAAGTTAGCCTATGTTTTAAATCTTCCAAATTATTTTAGGCCTTTTGTGTTTCATGTTTTTAAACATCTTCGTTTGATTTAAAACATGTTTCCAAGCTTGGTTTAGTGGCCCAAAAATCCCCACAAAGAAACACCTTCAAATTTGCAATTTATGGGAATTTTTGTCCCAGGGGGTGGTCCGGCAGTGTCGCCGGTCGACCGGCCCAGAGGTCCCGGTCAACCGGGAACACTGCAGGCCAACTGGGCCCCTGGAGCCCCAACGGTCATATTTCTGACCGTTGTGTGATCCCGGTCGACCGAGACCTGTTTCCAGGTCGACCGAGGACTAGCCGTTGGACTGTTTTTCATTATAAAGTCCATTCATTTTCAACCTTTTTTTAGGCTTGAACCATGAACTTTTGAGACCATTTTGGAGCCAAAGAAAGGGGAAGAAGTTGGAAAGGCTAGAGGGCTATTTGGAAATCAAATGCTTGAGTTTTAAAAAGGTAGATCTTACTTATCATTTGGATTTCCATTAAAATTAGAATCTATGCATGTTTAAATCTTTGTATTTTCTTTTATGCATGATTTCTAGTTTTTAAAGAGTTGTTTTGCAAACTCATTATCATCTTTGGAATATTAAGAATGGTTTGAAAACTCTCTTGACTAATTCACATGCTCTTAGACTTTAAATATTCATACAACTTGTTTAGTGCATTTCTTCAAAGTTGTTTGAATCTTTTATGTGATTAGTTTTATCTTCAATCATCTTTTTCTAAGCTCTGATTTTAAAATGCATCAAGCATTCATTTAGGAGCGTCATTGTAGAAATTGATTGAAGTAGAACATTCATACACTTGTGCACACACTTTAACTTGTTCTAAGGTATGTTTGTAATTGGAATTTCACTTTCATAGTAGCCTATTTAAGAGGCAATTCCATTAAGCTTAAATTGTATCTCTTAAAGTGTTCTTTTGTGAAGACACCTTCTTAGAGAAATCCTTATTTGTAAAGGTTATTGCTTAGCCTAAGAAAAGCATTGTGTAAAGGTTATTTCTTAGCCTAGAAAAGCATCTTGTAAAGGTTGTTGTTGAGCCTAGTAAAAACAACATTGTAAGGGTTATTGCTTAGCCTATTGAAAAGCATAAATAGTGGAAATCCGATGGGGTGATTGGATCACAAGCCGGTAGTGGACGTAGGCATTGAGGCCGAACCACTATAAACCTTGGTGTTGTGGTGCTTGCTTTTGTGGTGATTGTTTATATTAGCTTCCGCATATTGTTTGATTAATCATCACATGTGACTAGTTTAACTTAAAGAATTAAAATTGGTATAATTTGGTCATAGTTGTAGCACACCCTATTCACCCCCCCCCCCCCCCTCTAGGGTTAGGATCCTCAGGACTTTCAAGATTCAACCAAATATATGAATCATGTTACATATAATTTCAAAGATTCTTTCATTAACATGATCTACTTAGATTTACCAAATAAAGTACTACTTGGATTGAATCAAATGGTTGTGCATCCAAAACAATAGATCAATTCAAAACATAAAACATGTTAAGGACACAACAAATCATAGTTTATCATGTTAGAATGGATTTACCAATAATCAGAGCAAAACATGAAAATATATGATTTGTAACAATGTTGAATCCAAAACATAAGATATATTTGAAACTGATTTTCTTATGTTGAAAAACAACAACCAAAGATTCAACCAAGTATATGAATCATGTTTCATATAATTTCAAAGGTTCTTTCATTAACATGATCTACTTAGATTTACCAAAGTTAAAGTACTACTTGGGTTGAATCAATGGTGATGTATCCAAAACAATAAATCAATTCAAAACATAAAACATGTTAAGGATACAACAAAACATAGTATATCATGCTACAAAAGATTTACCAAAAATAAAACAAAGCATGACAACATATGGTTAAGGAAAGTAGAGCTTACTTGGTGATTTAACTCATTAATCTTTAGCTTTCCTAATGATCCCCTTCATCCCTTAGTTCATTTCCCTTTTAGTTGCCTCAAAACCCC
This sequence comes from Cinnamomum chago, assembly GCA_038049695.1. Lineage (NCBI taxonomy): Eukaryota > Viridiplantae > Streptophyta > Magnoliopsida > Laurales > Lauraceae > Cinnamomum > Cinnamomum chago. The sequence continues at coordinate 16,716,216 of CP142462.1, read as the reverse complement.
TCAAGGAGGGCCTTAAAATCTCCAACTTTTGGCAAAGGAAAGAACTCATATTTATAGAAAAAAATGCCCAACGGCTAGTCCCGGGTCGACCTGGTATACACAACGGTCAAAAAAATGACCGTTGGTGCTTCAGGACCCGGTCGACCTGCAGTGTGGCAGGTCGACCCAGGTCCCTGGCCAAGTCGACGTGCCACACTGCAGGTTGACTGCCTGGGACCAAAAATCCTATTTTTTCCACATTTGAAGGTTTTTCTTGGAGGGGATTTTTGGGCCACTAAACCAAGCTTAGAAACATGTTTTAAATGAATCTAAGATGTTTAAAAACATGAAACACAAAAAGCCTAAAATGATTCGAAACTTTAAAACCATAGGCTTGCTTGATTTCTAAAAACTCTTTTCACAAATAAATGCATACAATAAAGATTCTGAAAATGATGAATGTATGCAAGGCACAAACCTAAATCCTCAATTTGATTTCTCAAAAGTAATGCACAAAGAATTAGGTTTTCAAAAGAGTTTGGATTCTAAAACAAATGCATCCAAGTTTTAAAAACAAAACATGCATAAATCAATAATTCTACAAGTCTAAAATCCAATGCATGTATAAAACCAGATTTCAAGATTTTCTAAAACAATGCATGTGTGAAAATTCAAATGATGCTAAAGTGAAAATGCATCCATCAAATTGCAAATACAAAATCCCTAACATGGATGGGGTTACTTACGTTTACACCTATTATGGAACGAGGCTTAGGTATCAAGAAATCGAAAGAAAATAATATATATGGCCTTGCTTGCTAAAAATTGTTGGAGATGAATCACAACTGAAAATGAACTATGCACAAGGATCGTGAAGCCCAAAATTTCCAAAAGTAGTTCCTCGAGGGGGTCACAATTTTGGAGAGGTAGCTCATGGTTTTGGAAAGATTTTGTGGACGCTATCAAGTTTTATAAATATTGATCATGTAGGATGGACCAGTGGTGATGGAGAAAACTTGTTGGTATGGAATTGCAATTGGGTCCCATGCGAAAATGTCTTAGGAAACCCAATTCTCAAGTCTCTAACCTCAAAAAAAAAAAAAAAAAGGCGACCTCTGGAATGATAACAAGGATTAGGACATTTTTATGTTTTCAAATTCATTTAACGATCCCAAAGACGTTGAGACATTATTCTACATTCCAAAAGTTGATATGATTGGCTCGGGGGTTTGGACTTGACTAAAGATGAAAATCTTTCAACAAAAACCGCATGTAAAAACTTTACTTGAGATTATAACAATAATGATAAAGATCAAGTTATTTGGAGTCAAATCGTGGAAGCTCCCTTTGCCCCCAAAGAATTCTCCTTTTTGTTTGGAATGCATTAAAAAGTCTATTCATGTTAGAAAGTGGATTGGTCCCAAATCAAATTTTTGCACCCCAAATCAAATTTATGCATAAATGTAGTTGAAGTGGGCCCCACTAGATCATTTCAAGTCAGTCTTGGGCTTCTTTTCTCTGAAATTTCGTATGCCTTAGTGTCAACTTGATTTAGATAATTACAGCCATTTAATTTAGTTGGTTTTTCAGTTATTCATAATCCATACAAATCCTTCTTTTTATTTAGGGGAAACTACCTGAAAAATCCCCCTAGGACGCCCGAAGTAAGGAGAGAACTCAGCATTATTTTAGAGACGGGAGGGGTCCTTTGGGTGGGTTTCTTTATTTTTTTTGTCGTTTAGCGATGTTGTCGATATCAACAATATAGTTGTCGATATCGACTAGTATGAGAAAACCTTTTATACATCGCCCCATGTCTTCATTTCTTTGTCAGAACTTTTCATCGTCTGCAACAAGTGCTCTGCCGAATTTCCTTCTCAAAAAACAGCTCAAAAATTACTCCAAGTGGTAGTTCGATTCCATTAATAGGTTGGTACCCACATTAAACACCTTCCTATATTGCATCATCTACCCTAAAATGTTATAAGTTTGATTTCTTCTCAGTAATGACTTCTTTCAGTTGTGTTCTGAACCCTAAAAGGAACCATTTGAAAACTGTACCAATTGTGTAAATGCATATCTGTATGTAGCTTTGCTTGAAGATTACCATTTGTGTGGTAAATATCAATTTCGTTTTGTGCTTGGTTAATATCACTTTCATTTTGGGTTTTTAGGTTTTGAAAAAGGGGTTTCTTTTTTGTAGGCAATGTTTTTCTCTATATTGCATCATAAACCCTAAAATGTCATAGTCATAAGTCTGATTCCTTTTCAGTAATGACTTATTTCAGTTGTTGTCTGAACCCTAAAAGGAGTCATTTTAATATTATACCAGTTGGGTAAATACATATCTGTATATAGCTTTGCTTGAAGATTACCATTTGTGATGTAAATATCAATTTCATTTTGTACTTGGTTAATATCACTTTTGTGTTGGGTTTTTAGGGTTTGAAAAGGAGTTTATTTTTTGTATGAACTGTTTTTCTCTATTGTGTTCTTTCACTAAGTGACACTTAGTAAAGTTTCATTATGTTCAAATAAGGCACAGCATGGGCATTTTAACAGTGGCTAATGGTTTAGAAATATATACTTGCTCTCTCTTTAAAAATATTTTTAACTTTCGTATTTCTCTAACCAAAGTTCTTGTGATTTGACGATAGCATGTCAGTCAGCGAGGTGTTGGTCATATTCCACTATGATGGTGACTTCCAATTCGATATGATCCATCCAGTGTACAATGGAGGAAATCAAAAGATGAGATACTTACCGACGGATATAACATATGACTCACTGGTTAACGAAGCAACTGAAGCATCTAATTGGAATTCATCCATTCGGAGATTAAGCAGACAATACCTTCATCACAATGGACAGGCATTTTCAATGGCAAGCATCGACGACGACAATGATGTGAAGAGAATGTTCAAAGCATCGGGGAATGATGTGAACGGGATATATCTATATGTCTTCAAAGAGCCTAAGAACCGGCAAAGTATAGGAGGAGAACAATGGAGGTATGTGCATAGGTTCTATCGGTAAATCAATAGATTACCAAATACTAAGTATGTCTTCCTAGTTGCTTATTGTCCTTTGTTGATTCATTGTAGGAACGAAAAGAACGTTCGAGGTCAAAACTGTGCAGAAAAAGTGAGGACCCCGTTAAGAACTTGTACGGGAAACCATGCCATAGAGCCAACACCCGCTATAGAGCTGCCTACCGTTGATTTACATGAAGACAAAGACATCCATTTTCCTTTTGTGAGTAATGAATGCAGTCCACATCAGGCTGCAGTACAAGATGATGTTATTGATGATATTGACGTTGGAACAAACAGTCATGATGAAATTCATTCCAATGAACATATTGCCAATGGACAGATTCGTCGGATCCCAAATGGAGCCTGAGGAGGTGAACACGGAGGTCAATCTAGTTAACACTGCAAATTGTTCAAATCAAACTTCAGTTGTTGATTTTGAAGACAGAATGGAGCCTGAGGAGGTGAACACGGAGGTTGGTAATAACTCGGCTAAGGAAATGTGGGTTGGCCGTGAGTTCCCTAATCGTCAGACATTTTAGAATACTCTTGCCAAGTTTACAATTTATGCCAACTTTACTCTTAAACACCTGAAGACCAACTCGACCAAGGTGACAGCTGGCTGCAAAGATTTGGGTTATCCTTGGCGGATCCACGCTTCTATTGTAGAATCAGGACCACAATTTAAAGTTAGAACATACAATCCTAACCACCGATGCTCGAAGCCATTGATGGGCATGGCACATCGACAAGCAACTTCGGCCCTTATTTCTGAATTCATCATGGATAGAGTCCGACAGAACGTAGATTTAAAGCCGAAGGAGATAATGAACGACTACCAAATGGAATTTGGGTCGACCATTAGCTATAGGAAGGCACTTATAGCAAAGGAGATGGCTCTGCGTATAGTGCGAGGATCATACGAGGAGTCCGTCCACCTTCTGCCTCTCTACTGTATTGAATTGAAGGATACCAACCCTGACACAATAACAAACATAGACACCACGTCTGATGACCGTTTCAGAAGGTTTTTTTGGGCATTTGGACCCTGTATAAGGTCATTCACATCTTCGCTGAGACCGATGATTGCTGTAGACGGTACACATCTCCGAGGTAAGTATCCTGATGTCTTGCTTGTAGCCGTGACATACGATGCGAATCATAGGCTACTACCCATCGCCTTTGCCTTTGCCTTTGCAGAAGCAGAACGACGTGATAGTTGGGAGTGGTTTCTTGCGAACTTATTCATAGCGCTTGGAGAACCACCCAATTTGACCATTGTTTCAAATCATCAAAAGGGTCTTATTCCAGCTCTCCAGAACACTATACCCTCCACAGTGCACTGCTACTGTTGCCGTCACATAGCTAAAAATATCAAAACCGCTTTCAGTGACGGTGCAATCGTTATGAAATTCTGGCGTGCTGCAAAGTCCTATAGGCCTTACGTTTGTGAGGCATACATGACGGATATATGTGAAGTCAGCCAAGAGGCTTTCAGCTACATTGAGGCAATCGGGAGGCAGCGTTGGGCAAATGCATACGTACAAGGCCGTCGATATGACATGCTAACTAGTAATGCGGCTGAGTGTACTAACAGCCTGTTAAAGGACACAAGGGTACTGCCTATTGCAAAACAGGTCGAGGAGATACGTGCCAAGTTAATGGAGTTCTATCAGAAGCGTCATCTTCAGTCAGAGACTGTAACTACTCGTCTAACTCCGTATGCGGAAAAAATCTTGAGCCAAGAAATGGAGGAAGCTCGCAGGGTTCATGTACGTGTCGCTGGCCTGCTCGAATTTCAAGTACAGTCCGCAGAGTACGTGGACGTAGTCGATCTCGAACGCAGAACTTGTACATGTCGTAAATTAGAGATTTTGGGCCTCCCATGTTGTCATGCACTTGCATCAATGAAGGTAAGGAACTATGATCCATATGAGTTTTGCGAGCATTGGTACCTATCAAGCATTTATCGTGCAACGTATAATGAAGTTCTACATGCTACCCGGGACAGCGAGCAATGGGAATACACAATTGAAGAAAGAGTTCTTCCACCACGAGCAAGTAAACAACCAGGGCATCCTAAAAAGAACAGGATTCGTACCGAATATCGTGGCCTCCAACGAAGGGTAGTTACCTGCTCCAATTGTAAAGAGAGAGGGAATAACCGTGGAGGTTGTCGCAATCCTCCACGTGATGTGATATGCTGATTCAAGATAAATGATGTAAATCAGAAGTTCAAAGCTTGAACAGTGCATTGCTTTTTTCTGGAGATTTTGGTGTAAATGGGTTCCATTGGGGAATTGAAGATTGCAGTTATTTTTTGGGTACGGTTTGTGACGTAAATGGGTTGTTCAAAGCTTGAACAGTGCAGTGCCTTTTTTTGGGGATTTTTGTGTCAATGGGTTCCATTGGGGAATTGAAGATTGCATTTATTTTGTTGGTTCGGTTTGTGATGTACATGGGTTGTTCAAAGCTTGAACAGTGAAGTGTTTATTCTTTTTTTTGGATTTTGGTGTAAATGGGTTCCATGGGGAAATTGAAGATTGCAGTTATTTTTTGTGGTCCGGTTTTTTTTTTTTTTGGGATTTTGGTGTAAATGGGTTCCATGAAATTGTTCGAATGTGAATGAATGGTGATATAAATGAGGTTTATATACACATAGATTATTGTATCCATGTTGTTCTTATTAAGTAATTCCTTATGTTCAAAATTATGAAATGCAACTATACATTTACATTCCTGCTTTTGATTACATACAACTTTTAATACATCCACTGGCAAAAACTAGTCGATACTGACAACTATAAGCTGTCAGTATCGACAGATTTTCTACATTCCAACAGCTGATTACTTACAACTTTTAATTCGGCCACCTAACAGAACTAGTCGATAATGACAACTATAAGTAGTCGATATCGACAGATTTTTTACATTCCAGCTACTGAAGACTTACAACTTTTAATTCAGCCACCTGACGAAACTAGTCGATACTGACAACCAAACGTTGTCGTTATCGACAAGTTTTATACATTCCAGTAACTAATTACTTACAACTTTTAATTAGGCCACCTGACGAAACTTGTTGATACTGACAATCAAAAGTTATCAGTATCGACAAATTTTACACAATCAAGCAACTGATTACTTACAACTTTTATTTCAGCCACCTGATGAAACTAGTCGATACTGACAACCAAAAGTTGTCATTATCGACAAGTTTTATACATTCCAGCAACTGATCACTTACAACTTTTAATCCAGCCACTGACGAAACTAGTCGATACTGACAACAAAAAGTTGTCGCTATCGACAGATTTGATACATTCATTCCACATAGAGTTACAACTTTTAATTCAAAACACTGATAAAACTATTCGATACCGATGAGTTTAAGTTGTCGATATCGACAATTTTTATACATTGTATACCTACTTGCTTCTATAATTCAACCCACCAAAAAATCATACAAATATTTGGGATGGTTACAGCTACCATCATCACCTCCCTGCAAAATAAAGTATTTGTTTCAGGACGCCACCTCTCTACCAATGCAATGATTAACGCATGGTCTATGATCATACGACTTATCTCTGCCAAATGATGGAGACCCGTGTGCCTAACATATTCCTTCTGGGTGTTTGTAAGCCCCCATATTGCTGCGTCCGGGTTTGTTGGGATGCACCTGAGGCGACCGAACTCCTGCTAGTATCAAGTATTGCAAGGCTAGTTAGGAATCATACACTAAAAGGAAATACATTACTGATTGATAAAGTTAAGGAAGTAAGTCTATATGTAGCTACAATATACCTCTCCCTGGCGAATTCCTTCCGATATATGATTTTGTTGGTTATATAGGAGAACTTTCGGAGCCTCTGCGGTCTGTTCTGCTGTCGTCTGCAAAGTAACAAACGTAACAATTAGTACATTAGAGACACGACGATAATATGATTTATGGATATGATTAATAATGCATAAGCATACACCAAAAGCATAAGCACCCACTAAAAGGTATAAAGCTACAGAAATCCAAATTGGCTTTTCCCAATTTGAAACAATCACAGTACCCAAACTGCAGCCACCACCAGCAAGTGAGGTACTAGTCAATATATGTATCAATTTCTTTTTTTCGGTCATATAGGTTTCATAAACAATATTAAAGATGTGATGGAGAAACATAAACAGTAATATAATGCAAAGACAATCTGTGCATGGACTCTTTAACCTTTTTTCATTCAGCACTCTGTAAATGGACTTCTCTCTCCAAGTATATCAATGTATAGCCAATCTAAAATATATCAACGCCAATAAAGGTGTATTGATACAGATCTTTTCCTTTGCATGCAATTTCTCGCTAGATTCTGTGGTCTTGACTGAGTCTCTAAACTTGTTAAGTTGTTAGATCACACGTTGTATTCAGTTGGAACCATTTGTTATCAAGTGGGCTTCTATTTTAGGAATATTAGTTTCTTTGTGAACATTGTGTGATTTAGCCATTGGCTTTGTACTTGGTATTTATCCAAGAAAGTCATCACTAAGATCCATTGATTAATATTTATACAAAAAGCTAGTTGTAAGACCCCGACCCGAGTGAACCCGATTAGTGCTAATTAAGTTGCGTGTTAGTGCTAAGCTTGATTAGTGATTTCTGGTTAAGTTGGGTTTGGATTAGCTTTGATTATGGTTTTGGGCTAATTCGATTGTCTTGATTTGCTTTGGTAGCTTGTGGGGCCCTTTGGGGGTTCCCTTTTCGGCTTTGTATTTTCTCGAGGAATTTCCCGATTTATTGTGAATTATGTTTTTGGCCCGTTGCATGCATCTTGTAGATCTCAACAACTTTCATGTTGATCCCGTATTCATTCAAGATCCCGAAACCCGAATTCTTGGCCTTGAGGGCAAAACAGTCATTGCACACCAAGTCTGTACCCAAAACTCGATATCCCCGAAACCCGCGAAACATGTACTTTTTGGAAACTAGATATTTCGACGATCAATTCTTCCTTCTTCGTCGAATCCATCCGAGGTCCCGAAAGAGATGATTTCAGCTAATATAGTACCTTAAGTTGTGGGACCCAAGCTTCACTGTTAACAAAAGAGAACCCATCTCTTCCTTCTCACTCACTTTCCATTCTTGTTCCAGCACAACCTGTTGAGTCTAGGGTTTTTCCTTGCTTTCCCTTCTTCTTCTTGTTTCTTCATCTCCAAACCACAACAAGAGCTCATAGATCAAGCATTAGCGGTCACCAATCACTCCCTCATCTCACAAGCTTTCCATTGATACTATTTGTGGAGGGATTCATCAACATTTAGATCTTCTTTGAACTAGTTCTCTTCATTTGAAGGTCATCCAAGTAAGTGATCATTTCCATCTCTTAGATTAGTGTTCCTCTAGCCATTGAGATTCTACATGTGCATTATTGAAAGCTCTTTCATTTTCACTCTTGGTGTAACCCATTTTAGGGTTGTTTTGGGGATTTTTTTATTGTAGCTTGGCTTTGAGCAATAGAGGTGATCAAAGACTTATTTTCAACTAGCTTGGACTAGAGGCAAGTGAATGCTTGAGTGTTTTTAAATTTGAAATGTTTTGGCTTAGTATTTATGGGTTTTCCATGTTGTCATTAATGCGTTTTGATTTGGAATAAATGCTCAAAAGGTATCTTGATAGACTCATTCATTGTTTTATAAACACGTTGGTGGAGCATTTATTGTTCTTGTGATAGCTTAGATGAATGTTCGTGAAATGGTTTATTTCCTTTCTTTTCTTGCATTGGATTTGGCATGGAAGAAGTAATGGAGAGGACTCATATGGGGATGTGGATAAGTATAAAGAGGTGCATTGGAGGAGCTATTAGCTCATCTTTAATTTTAGGACTTGGTGGATGTGAGGAAGATGGTTTGGAGGAAGAAAATGACTCAAAACTGAACACAGTGAGCATTTTCGCACCAGGCGGTTAACCGCCAGCCAACCGCCATTCACGGTGACTTTTCCAGAGAGCTTCATTTTCCACCTCCGAATACGGTCAGCCTCACGATTAGCCAGCGGCTAACCGCCGGGCACATTGGCGGCTAACCGCCAGCCAACCGCCATTCACGGTTACCTTTCCCGAGAGCATCAGAATTCCCACCTGAAATTCGGTCAGCTCCACGGTTACCCAGCGGCAAACCGCCAAATGCATCGGCGGCTAACCGCCAGGTAACCGCATTTGGGGCGGTCAGCTTTCCAGTAAGCTGTATTTCCTGCAGCACAGTGGCGGTCAGCTGGGCGGCTAGCCGCATGCCCCAGCGGCGGCTAACCGCCAGGTGACCGCCAGGTAACCGAAATTCCCCAGATTTCGAAAAGCTCCCCGCTCGAACGAACTCTCCGGTTCGTTCGAGCGTTGAGCTTTGTCGATCAAATGAGATTCACTAGGCATTGTATGAGGCCATTCGAGAAAGAAACCATATCACGAGCATGTCATTTGAAGTTTCGAAAATCCAAAGTGTATAAGGAGCCCGGGATGTCTTCAAACTCAAAGAGTACCAAATCATTTCAATAATAAACATACGGGACCCCTATTCACTTAAATAGATCTTGAAATCAATATTTTTCCCGAAATTGTTATAGTTCATTGTTTCACCTCATTTCCCGAGATTTGCATCACATGACTTGTTTTCCCGAAAGCATTGAAGTTACCCTTGTAACAGTTATTTGTCCCGAAGCGCATTGCACCACATGATATGTTAGTGTGCCATTGAGCACCCCCGTCTTGCCCGTGTGATTATGTATTTGTACTTGATTTACTTGCATTGTCTCGATTGTATTTGACCTATGAGTCGGCACCACTAAGCTTGGATAACCTTGTCGGTTTGATCTACCGACTTGGAGATCTCCCTCCCGTCCCGCCAGCTGCAGTTTGGATCCCGCTACCCGGTCATTACCGTGGTCTTGTCCCGATACCGCAGATTGCTACTGTGGTCCCCGATGCCCGGCTCGCTACCGTGGTCATGTATAGTATATGTATTTATATGAGATCCCCTGTTTCTCCTCACCCTGAGTGACTGAGATCAGGGCCTAATTATTGCTCTATCGCCTTAGTGATAGAGGACTTAGCTTCGTGTGGTCGCCATCTTGCTTGTTCCCGATCCCTTGGATACCCTATGTGTTTTATCTTGTTTACATGTTTTCTAGCAAAGGATTTATCTATTTTATGAGAGTTCTTGTTTAAACAGATTTCCTTGCTTTTCGAGATATTTAATTTATTATATGTTGTTGTATCTTCTCACTCTCTTGCCAGACCGTCGTGTCTGATCCTTTGCTTTGGTACTCAGGTCCCGTTGCCGGTTTCCTTGAGGAGGAGTCGGAGGAGGCGGTAGGTGAGCTACAACCTCTAGTTGAGTGGCGTGCTGACGATGTCATGTAGACATCGGGTTGCTACAAGAGGCGTACATTTTGGGGATAACTTATTAACCATTCTTTTGAGTTATTATTTTGTAATATTGGCCTTTGTTGGCCTCTAATTTTGGGGAATGTAACTAAATGATATTGTGTCTAACTTTAATAACTTTTGGGAAACTGGCTATAGATCATTGCTCATTCTGATACAGTTTCAATATTTGAGGTTAATGCTTGCATGACTAGAGATAGTCTACTAAATGATTTGCTACACGCTTCCGCACTTAAAAGAAATATTCATGCAAGGTTGTGATATCCTCACCGCGGACACCTGTGGGAAATTAATTAAATAAGTTATATATTGTGGATGTAGATCCTAAACATCATTATTAGTCCCGATCCCGGATTTCTCGGTCCGGGGTCGCGACACTAGTCAGGTGCAATCTCCCTCATGAGATTTTATCTTCTTATTTTCATCGTTGAGCAGTGAAGATCTATTCTTCACCATAGCTCGGAGTTCACAAGAAACTCACATAACAATTTGGTATCAGAGCATGATATTTGGATGGAAGAAAGCACATGTGTGGCCCAAATAGACGAGCAACTGCGCATTTTAGAAAGTTCTCAGATAGAATTGAAAAATATCTTTGAGCACAATGGCAAGTTGCTAACCGAGATACTACAATGCCTGGACAATCTTCAGATTGCACAAAGCTCAACTACAAAGACAACTCAAGATGCGGTTTCTGCTGAGAACTTTCCAAAGTTAAAAGCCAAATCAGCTTGGGTGGCACTTTCCAAAGTTCCATCAAACACTCGCAAAAAGAAAAGCGATGTTGGTGTCCAAATTCAACCACATCAAATGAAATATTCCAATGAAAAAAAGAGGATTTTATGGCTTCAGGAATTGAAACGGCAACGCGAAGAGTTGTTGTTCACCTTACAAGAGGTAGAAAGGCGGATTGATTTGGTTCGTTTTGGTGATTTGATGTATAGGGCACTTCAAGAGATTGATGTTGCAAGAGCCAAGATGGAGTGGAATACTAAAGAGGACTTAATGCTCACAGAAATTGCTGGACAGTTGCAACAGCCTACATGGAAGGGAGGGCCTGCAACTTGATGCAAGTGGTGGGGGTAGCAAATGGAAGGAGTGGATGTCATGGGTGAAAGTAATAGGATTAGCAGGAAGTAATGGGATGCTACTGTTGGCATGGGGTGGAAATGTTGTTCATGACATGTTCCAAAGTTTGGTGACATTTTGGCAGTTGATAGAATATCCATCATTGGTGAAGCAATGATACTTATCAATTTTTTCATTTCTGTTAAGGAGGTGCTGAATGCTAGAGCAATTTTGATGGTGACTGATGAGAGATTTGAAATTTGGTGGTTAGAAGTTCAAATTGAAGATCCTAAAAATGTTGCATAGAAAGATCAAATGGGAGAAAGATGAATGTCACTGTCACTTCAGGTCAGTCTTTAAGCAGAGATTTTCAATATGTAATCAGACACTTCAGGTCAGTCTTTAGGCAGAGACTACATTTTCAGTATGTAATCAGACAATCAGAAGAAATAAAAAGGGAAATTTTCTTGATGGTTCTGTCACTTCAGGTCAGTCTTTAGGCAAAGATTTTCAATATGTAATCAGACAATCAGACACTTCAGGTCAGTCTTTAGGCAGAGACTACATTTTCAGTATGTAATCAGACAATCAGAAGAAATAAAAAGGAAAATTTTCTTGATGGTCTAAGTCCGTGGTATGGATCAACCATGAATATATAATGGGAAAAATACCAATTAGTGGCTACAATCAGGGATTACACCATAATTATTATTGACTCAATAAAAAAAAACTATCTAAATATGGCCATTATTGCAAGAAGACTTGTGAAAAGAAGGAATACTCACATAACAGAAACCTAGATCTAGTAATTGAGTATTAAAAGGGTTTGAAAAAAAAACAAAAAAACGAATTGAGTCTTTAACGTCTCTGTGCATTGAGAGGGTTTGAAAAAAACAAAAAAAAACCTCTTCTCAGTTGGGTAACAATGCCATACAATCCCTTTTTTTTCTTCAGAAAACCCAATCAACAAACCTAATCAGTCTAAATCACTATGGGTTCGTTTAATCTGGGGATTGGGTTTCATGTTAAAGAACAGTGGAAAAAAAATGAACTTGCATTCTCGAACCAATGCAGGAAAAAAAAACGGAATCTCTGTTTAAACCGAATGCAAACAAGAGAAAATGATTAGAATACATACCTCCATGTGCTTGCCAACTGTGTATAACCTTTGAAAGAAGGCGCCAAACGATGCTTGGGACTAGGGATGTCAATGGACCGAAGCGGGGGCGGGGGGCATGGTCTCCATCCCCGTACCCACTTAAAAAATCTTCGTCCATCCCCGGTCCACCCCCGCTAACGGGTATAATTTTCATCCCCATCCCCGTCCGCGGGTAAATTTATAATCCCCGTCCCTGCTTCCCCCGTACCCGCCTAAGCCTAAGCCCTTTTTTTCTTTTCTAGCCTTCCCCCAGCTTCCTTGCAACAGGAGATCACACCTGAATCAAGGGTATGAGAAATATTATGACACTTTCAGTACACGAACATCAACAGAGAACTACTCCTAAAAAATCATATACATAACAGCGAAATCAAACCAATCACTCCTGCCACGAACACCTGATACATACATTCCTATGAAAAACAACAGCACCTAAATCACTAAATGTCATAACACCATAGGTACACTACATAAATTAATTTTGAAATAAATTCCTAAAAAAACCCATAATAGCAAAAGTGATGCAGCAAACCTTTCTTCTTTCATTACACAACAGCCCAGGTTAATTTGCAAAAAATAGACAAGAGCAGTCAGGCCAGACCAACTGGCCAGTCTTCAACCAAACAAATGTCCAAAATAGCACAAATAACAAATATCCAAAATACTACTTCAATCATCGGTGGTAGAATCAATAACAAGGCTGGCTGATCATTAGAGGAAGAGCTGAAGAGGTGGGCGGCTGAAGTGGCAAATAAATTAGGGCTAAAAGACTAAAAAGAGTATTTATATATATTTATTTATTTAGCGGGTAACGGGGACGGGGCGGGGTGGGGTGGGGGTAAGGGTAAGTCCATCCCCACCTCCATCCCCGCACGTTTTTATACGGGTATCCCCGTATACGTCCACCGTCCAATACGTATAGTCCATCCCCGGTCCAAACGGGGCGGGTTTGGACGAATACCCGTTTTTCCCCGGTCCACTGCCATCCCTACTTGGGACCACTACCAGGGACCAGCGAAAGGGAAAGTTGTTGACAACGACTGTGGAAGAGGAAAAAGGAAAAAGGAAAAAGGAAGATGACGAAATGGGGAAGAAGGGGTTTCTTGCGGTTAATGGAAAACCGCATTTATTGTCAATATCTACAATACCAAAAACCATCTAAAAAAAATAGGAAGGGCCCCAGAGGGCCCCTTCAATGTATTAACTCCTACTGGGCCGTCCAATTGCACCTGGCTCACTATGGGGCTTTTTCCCCTAGTTTCCCCTTTTATTTACCTATGCATAACTATAGTTGAAGTGGGCCTCATTAGGTCATTTCTCTTTAATGACGTATTAAAAGGAAAATGTGGAAAATTGACATATGGGTATGTCATTTTTAATTTTTGGTTATGGTGAGGATTTGATTGAAAGAATTATAGAAAATTTTATATATTTTTTTTGAAATATTCAAATCTTAATGTACTTTTTAAAAGTCAATTAAATTTTTTATAATATTTTGAAATTATCTATTCACATAAAAGGAAAGGTTATTTGGGTCTTGTTTCTTTACTAGAATCCAGAAAGTTTCTATATGATGAATTTCTTAATTCTTAGACACAGTGGAATTTCTGGATCCTCTTTTTTATTGGAGCATCCACAAATTCCAAAAAGAAAAAATAAAAAAAAATGAAAGGGCTGGATTTTCAAGAATTCCACAAGTCATTTGAGGCTTTTGTTTTTCCCTTTTATATTTATTTTTTTTAGCTATAAAGGGAGCTTGCATGAACAACTGAAAACAACAAAACAAAACAAAGGCCACCAGCTAGGCTAAGGCTGATGATCTAGACTGGTGGGAAAGGGAAACATATTTGGATTTAAAGAGATGTTAACATGATTTATAGCTGATGACCTATTTATAGGGATGTAAATGGGTATGTAAATGGGTTCCTAATTCTCCGATTACCCGAAGGTTTTGACCCGTTAAAAACCAGGTCTATGTCCTTATTTAGGACCCAATAAGTAATTGGGTCCGGGTCCGGTTCTACCTTGATTGGGACTCGAGACCCGATATATTATCTTAATTTTTGAAAATCTCTCTTAAAAATTATATATATTTTTAATATCATCCTCTACCTAGACTTGGACCTGTATCCAGACCCGTCCCATGTATGGTTCTGATTTCGGTTCAGGAGCCAAGAAATCGGTTCTAAATCAGTTCCAAGTCTGGATTTGGTTCCACTTTATTCTTAACGGTTCCAGTTCCAAGACTGACCCGTTTACAACCCTACCTATTTATAGAGAATATAGTATTCAAAAGGTATGCTGTGGAGAGTCTGATTGAGCTCAGCTATCATTGGCTTCTGGCTGAGATTGTGGAAGAGGACCTGATGACTCTGGAATCAAATTCTGAGGTTGCAAAATATCAAAAGCTCCTTCTTTAAAATGTCTTTCTTTTTTCATGTATCTGTTGAATATGTAGTGGCAGTGAGTCACGGCAAATCAGAAGTAATGGTGGCTAAAGACATTTCAACGAATATGCATATAGTTGTTGCTGTCTTTGAATTCCAAGATCATCCCAAAGAGACGATTAAAAATCCAAATAAATCTCCTGTGGTGGAGAGGTACCCTCAAGCTGTAATTTTAGCACCATCGAAACACTCAGTTGAGCAAAAAAAATCAAAGAAGTTAGCATGGGTCCTGTTCAATGGTGTTTGTTTGGATATCCTGTTGTCCTGATGTCCTCAGGTTCAAAAAATACTCTTTTGCTCACATCCCGGTTATCAGGATACCCTCATGCTAAAAAAATTCCCCTAGTCAAGAATTCTGTTAAAGAAATAAGCCCTAAGCTTGCATTTGTACATAAAGAGTATTTTGCTCTTTGCGAATTGCTATTTATGCAGGACAGGAATCTGACATTCTTACCTCTCGTATCAGAAATAGAAATTCTCTCTATTTAGCAAAATCATGTCATTTTTTCCTCCTTTTCCTTGAGAAAAAATGTATTGTGCTCCAAAAGGGGCTGCATTTAGAGTCAAAACAATTTTTAATTTCTCACTGGCACGGATTCCTCTAGACTCACAAATTCACCATAATGTGTAAAAAACAGAGTAATACTAAATAACAATAGTTTACCTGATGTAAGTAAATGGATATGGTTGATTGAAAGCGAACTCGATATAGGGAAGTGAAAAGGTGGGTTATGTAGAGATGAATAATTATGGTTGTAAAAGGGTCGGTTCCCATTTCGGGCCACCAACCGTTAAGGAAAATGTGGAACCGGATCTGGACCTATAACCATTTTGGAACTGATTTCTTAGCTTTGAAACCGAAACCAGAACCATATATGAGAGGGGTCTGGATCCGAGTCCGGGTCTAGATAGAGAATCATAATAACAAAAAAAATGGTTTTTACGATAGATTTTCAAAAATCGAGACAACATATCAGGTCTCGGGACTACAGGTCCAAACTAAGGTGGAACTGGACCCGGACCGATTTAATTATTGGGGCTTAAGTAAGGACTCAGACTCGATTTTTAATGAGTAGAAAACCTCCGGTTAAGCCGAATATGGGGAACCCATTTACATCCCTAGTGAATTCTCCAAAGTCCATCGGTCTACGGTCCACAATACTTGTTCAAACCTCTGCCATAATTAGTTACATGGAAATTGGAATCCATGTTGATTTTGTGGTCCACCTCGCATAGCCCGTAATCAATACCAACCAATCAGAGCCATCTGTTAC
Source organism: Cinnamomum chago (assembly GCA_038049695.1). Lineage (NCBI taxonomy): Eukaryota > Viridiplantae > Streptophyta > Magnoliopsida > Laurales > Lauraceae > Cinnamomum > Cinnamomum chago. The sequence continues at coordinate 16,699,836 of CP142462.1, read as the reverse complement.
CTGGCAATTTCAATTACCACAATCAGGACCATTGATTATGGAGACTTTTCAACTCTCCAAGCGTCGCATTCAGATCCAATGCACTCTTGCACTTCTCTACAGGATCATAATTACCACGCACCTCCATTAAATCCATCCTTTCAAACTCCCCCCCATCATTTTTGAAAACGGGCATCTCCCTTTCTGAGCTCTATATAAACAGCTCTTTCTATAATCGTAGCAAAACCGTCACTTTCCATACAATTCATTTCCTTGGTTTTACTCTGAAACATTCATGGCAGCCAAAAAGATGAGTTTGAAACTTGTTGTGGACAAGGAAAAGAATCGAGTGGTGTTTGCCGAATCTGGGAGCGATTTTGTTGATGTTCTCCTCAGCTTCTTGACAATGCCCATAGGGACTGTTATGAGACTCACTGGTAAGGAATCAAAAATAGGTGGCATGAGTAGGTTATACGAGAGTGTGGAGGATCTGGACGTGAAACTTCTACAGACAGAGGCATGCAAGAAAATGTTGCTCAAACCCACGAGCGCATCAGAAGATCACTGCAGGAATCTGAAGGTGAATGTTGACGACACAGAACCTACAAAGTACTACTCATGTTCATGGGATCGTTGTCCCCAAGGTTATACCTATGTCAGTACCAGTCGCAGTTCTCAATGTTTCTGTGGAAAATTTACAAGCTGTGACCATATAGTATCCAATGAGAAACCGAATGTCGGCGCATACAGTAACGATGGAGTGTTTGTTAAGGGAAACATGAGGTTTATCATAAGAGACCATCTAGAGGTGCTTCCTGTTTCTATGACGGCAACATTTACACTGCTTAATGAGCTTGGAATCAGTGATGCATCTGTGCTTGAGGAGAGGAGTTTGAATGTTGGGGCAGCAGAGGTATGGGCTGGTTCTTCTTTTTAGTGGAAAATATTGTTTTTTTAGTTTTTCTTTTCTTTCTCTTCACTGCATAATGACCCCAGGTACTACGAACTCCATATTGCATTTTCTTTTTTGTAGGTTATGAGTCTTCTCAATCGTATTTTACTCTCTAAAACGCCTTTGACAGACGTGTTCCTACGTGACCAAGATAAGATTGATAGAGAAAACCATGATTTCAAAGCCAGTACTCATCATCTGAGAGATTTGGCCCGACCTCGGGAAGAGAAAGGAATTGACAGTGATTCTAAGAAGATTAATGTGAAGCTCACTGTGAAGAAATCTGATAACAAGGTTGTGTATGCTGAATGTGGGGAACAATTTACAGATCTACTCTTTAGCTTCCTCGCCTTCCCTCTCGGTGTTGTGACTAAATTATTTGGTGGAGACTCTGGCATTAGAAGTTTAGATAACTTGTATAAAGGCATCCAAGTTCTAAAAGGCTTCATGAAGTCTGAGGAATGCAAAGGCCTTCTAGCTGATCCCATTCTCACGCGTTATTTCAGTTGTAGCAACCAACCGCTTCAGATTAGAGAACAATTGCCATGGCAATACACAAATATTGTCGGTTTAGAGAAACAAGCTGCCACCTTAAATCCAAAGTATCCCAAACCAGTGACGCAGCTCGGAGGATCATATATTGCTGGACCGGCAATATTCATGGTAACTGACGATTTGAATGTGAAACTGCATTGCACCCATGCTAGGCATCTCTCTACTTACGAATTTGAACATCCCCATCAGCGATTTAGAGGAGCATGCTTTTAGTGTGGGAAAGAAAGAGGTAAAACAAAACAACCCTTCTCTTGTTACATCATTTTGTATCTGCAACAAAGCCATAGGTAAATTTTCCTGGTTGTCAGGGGGCAGGGGATCCTAATAGGCCTCGCTACTCTTGTTCCCTTTCTGTTTCTATATGGTCAGTTCCAGTACTCTATAGAAGTCTGGACTGCCTATCCAACCCAGCCCATTTGACTTGTGATAAAGGAAACAGAGTCTAGCTAGCATATCCCACATGCTTAAATTTTGCTATGGGCTGGGCTTAAGGATGTCTGGTCCTTTACCGGGCTGTTGGTTTGTTGTCAACCATGTACTGCATGTTCCTTCCATGAGGACATTATATTAATTGTTTATCAAGACAAGTGTGTTGGTATTGTACTGTAGCATATGTTCAGATTTCCACTTGCAACTTTAAAATTGCTTAAAGAATTGTAAAATAACAACGATGGGAAGAAATTTTTTGTAATTGAATAGCCCACATAATTGGAAGCTGATCAAATTTGTTCTTGTTGCAGGCTGCGTCTTTGTTGATGACTTCTTTGATCTCTAAAACAGTTTTGACTGATGTCTTCTATCCTAAGAAAGAAGATGTTAAAAACTGAGGTCTGACTATATTTTCATTATTGAGTTGGAGAAATATATATTTCTGGTTTTGATTTGTTTGCTTATTTTATCTCTAATAAATACTTTTGTAAAATGGAATGTGATGAACTTCGAGTTCTATTTTGTTATTGTGTAGCAATGTCAATCTTAAGGTCGATCACATCAGATCATGGAGTCCAGATCCGTTGAATGCTGTCCCACATGCATCCCATCATCAGTGGATCAAGTCGTGTAACCCACAATGGACCTGCCTCGAGGAAATCTAAGTTGCTCAAAATTAAAACACCCACCTTATTTCTGTGATGTCCTAAATTTTATGCCAGAATCATTGATAACATGATTAATAATGCAGAAGAATGTATTAGTTTTGTTCTCAATGGTACGTGCAATATTTTTTATCAAAAAATGAAAAGAAGAAAAAAAGATGTTTAATCTGTTAGGGATCGAACAATACCACGATAAAAAAAGAATCAAACCCATTCACACCGCAAGCAAGCTAGATTTACATGGGTCACCAGATGTGGACTATGTCCACGTAGATTCAAACTGGTTCACTATTTTTGAAGATCATCACAAGAGGACTGGTCCTCCTTGTGCTTATAATAGTACAAAACCCTCCCACATTTTCCCTCAAGAGTACATTGCTCTCACGCACTCAGACTAAATAGCAGTCAGAATAAATAATGAAGCCCTAAAATCACCCAAACACCAACAACCAGCAGATCTGACCTTGTAATAAAGGGTTCAAATTTAACTGCCGGATTACATATTTACCCCTTTAAATTATTAATATGATTGGATTAGGCTTCACCAACCCATCACAATCTAAGTATGGGATCAACTTTGTTTTGAGTAAAATTTGAGAACATCCGACAATTAGGGTGGGCGCTCATTTTGGTCGACTTGAATTTTTATTAGGCTGCCCCCGTTGTGTGAAGTACTTTTGCCGCACACGGGAAGCATTAGGTTTTTTCATTTTACTTTTCTTTCTGGCATTTAACCATTTTCTCACATATGCATGGCTCTGACCTTATTATTAATGCCGGTTTTACATGGGTTTAGGAAATTGAGTTTTACACATGCAAGTGTGACTTACCATGGTTGTCAATATCACCATTTTTACAAGAGGTTGCCTATAGTTATAGATGGTTTTCACACATTACTCTGTATATTTATATATATATATATATATAAATCCAATTCATGAAACTAAATTTTCATCATTCTTTTTATTAAGATGAAAAAACTGCATGGTTCTGATAATGAATTGGGAGACAACAAAAGTGCAAAAATTAGATTGGTAGGTTGTGGCTTTTTCACGAATTATTAAAATCTATTATGATTTTTTTTATAAGTAATCTACGAAGAATTAAGATAATCAAGTTCAAATTCTTTCTGTTATTAGTTGAATAGACATAGTGACTGGTTAAATTAGAAATATGGGGCCAGAGGAATGGAGGAGAAAGGGTAGTGGATGGAGCCCATGAGACTGCAATCACTGTTTTAGAACTGTACTAATATCTTTTCTCTTTACCAAAAATTAAAAAAAATCATGCATTTGTAAGATTACTACAGTGGTATATATTATTATCTTAGATGTGATCACTTCCATCGGATGATGAAGTCTATGATTGGAGAGGATTTCTAGCCTGACATTTTGGGTACCATCATATAGGCTTTAAAAAGGCCTCAATGTTGGTCACTTTTGGCAAGTGTGTAAGGACTTAACTTGATTGTTTGGATTGATCATAATGTAATGGGAACCATAAAGTTTGAACGCCATATCAGATACAATGACTGGCGATTGAAACAGAGTAGATGACATGCTTAGATCAAATGGGTTAATCATGTCATATGGTCCACGGTCCATATGGAGATTTACTGTGGATGGCTTTCTTGGGAAGTGTCTCTACCAAAAATTGGTAGGAGCAACTGCAATTCTATTAGACGCTGACCTGACCTAGTAATTTAAGTTCAGGATAGACACTTCTGACCCAAATTTGTGGATGGGTTTTCTCAGGATTTAGTCTATTCTTCTACTTAACCCATCAACTAAATTTGAAACTCCATTACGTTTGTTTGCACTAGGAGGAATTCATTGTCAAATGAGATTGATGGAAGGATTGATTATGAGGTGAAGTGTATTGACCATCCTCTATGACAAACACGTCAGTGGCAATTCCACATCTGCCGTGATTTCCATACCCCGTATAATTCAAATAATCTTATCTTCTTATCTCTTCTGTTAAGCTACAACCTCGGCATTCAGTTTCTCTTGTGAATAGTACTATAAATGTAATGGTTAGCTGATGTAGAAATATATATATATATATATATATAATAACAAATTGTTCTTCATTACTGTTCTATCTAAGTGTGCATGATATAAGGTCAGGGGTGAGGGATATAAGTTAATGGGACTCTAAGATTTCAATAACTAGGGTGATGGATGGGTAATAATTTCTCATCTTTCCTTGAATCACTTTCCAATAAAGGAGAGGCTATTTGATTGCCATTTTTGTATATTTTTATCTCCATCTTCAATTTTAACCACATATGATGGATTCCCTATGTACTTAATTCCAAACAAATTGACTCTAGGATTTCAGAATTATCCTTCTTATTTATGAGCTTTGAGTTCACATTTCAAATTTGATTAATAAATGTGTTGGGCTGGGTCTCAATGTTCTACTTATTGCCAAATTGACATGCAAGTTTTCCTATGAAGCCGAGTATAGTGCCCGCACATAAAATCTAGAGGTAATGCTAAGTCTGACCAAAGTGAATTTGGGTCCTTGCCAATTGATAAAAGTTGTAATTTTAAACGATTCAGATTATATAAGTGGACTTTCTCTGATTTTAGGCCAATTAGCCTTCAGATTTCACCAACAAAATCATTTTTAAAATTTTGGTATCTAGACTATCTACCAACCTACCTTTTCTCATTTCTAACCATCGGACGACCTTTGTGAAGGTGAAGATCAATTCATGAGCTGAGCATGTGGCTTTAGCTCACGAACTTTTCTAAAAACTAAGAACTAAGGTTAGTGATGGAGTAGGTTTACAATTAGATATCTCCAAGGTTTTTGACATACTTCATTGGAGCTTAATATTTAAGGCCCTTGTGTTAGGTTTTTGTGTGTTGGCTAATTCATGGGTTGTACAAAACTCTGGGTCGATTGAGTAGTTGTTAATTTTATTTTTAAAAAAGGATTGTGCCTATGCTCTGAAGTTAGAAGACTGCAAGAATTAGAAGTTAGAAGACTAGAATGATTAATAGAAGAAAGTTTTGCAGAATTAGAAGTGAGAATTCAGACAGAATTAATAATATGTTGAAGGGAGAAAAAAAAGTTAGATAGAATTGGAAGAGCATAGTTTGGAAGGAATTAAAGTGCTAAATTCTCGGATCATCCAGAATGGGGACTGCTCGAGTGACCATCTTCTTCCGCTCATGCAAACATTGTCAGATATCAAATAGATGCCTTTTTGTGCTAAAACAAAACTTCATCCGCTCGAGTGGACCTTCCATTCGCTCGAGCGAACAAGGTGGCAAAGTCCGACGAAAATTAGAATTGTGTTTTTAATTTTGCCCAAACTGCTTGTTTTAGTCATAATCAAGTTGGGTAACCTTAAGCACATCCTAAAGGCAATTTAAAAAACTCATGGGCTACCCTAAAGAGACACCTCTCATCTCTCATTATTCTGAGTTGGAAGATCTAATTAATTAAGAAAATACTTCTCTAGAGTTTTTTTTTATTGAAGTCTTATGCTGAAGAGATCATCTAGAGAGCCACTTCTTCTACTTCTCTAGTAGAAGATCATCTTCTTGCATAGAAGATTTGAGGAGCCAAGTAGTGCAATCAACGGTGTAAACTCGTTGAAGCGTGAAGCTACTCAAGAGGTAATTGCAGTCATTAGGTAGGGGATATCTAGGGAGGAATCTGTGAGCTCTTGTAATTGCGAGATTCATAGTGCTTGATTGTTGATCCAGTTCGAATCAGTGGTTTTTCACCCGGTTAGGATTTTCCACGCTAAATCTAGGTCCTTGTGATGTGTGCTTGTGATTTTATTTCCGTTGCATAATTTATTATTTTTTGTACACTTTGAATTGTTGAGCTGGCCCATATAGAGATCCACCCAGTTTTTCACCATGAATTCCTCGAATTTCCACTCAGATGGATTTACTTGGATAAAGGGAATATTTTCACTTCTAGTGTCTATGTTCTTATTAACAAAGTCCCTTGCAGCTTTTTTCGAGGTTACTTGTGGCCTTCATCAAGGCAACCCTTTATCGCAGTATTTTTTCATCATTGCTAAAGAAATTTAGAGCTTGCATATGGAAAGCCTTGAAAACCAAGCCGTTATCTGTACGATCTCTCTTATCCTAAACTCTCCTTGTCATTTGCTATGTGGATGATATTATGTGGATGCTATCATTCTTTTCCTTAGAGCCGCTTGGAGGAGTCATAGATGTGCTAATACTCTTGTTGCAGGATATCAAGAAGCTTCTAGCCAACATTTCAACCTTCGTAAGAGCCTGCAACAATATCACTACTCTCTTTGATATTACTCAAGCTACGTACCCTGCTTACTACCTACGTTGGCATTCCTATGTTTTTGGTAACCTCTAGGCACGCTCACTTTTCAAAGCTTATGGACAAGTTGAGAGCTAAATTAACTAGTTGGAAGATGACAACTTTATCTTTTATAAGAAAATTGATCTTAAGCAAACATTTGCTCTCTACCCTCTATACCCACACCACCCCCAAGCCAACCCAACTACATTGACAAAATGGTTGACTACCGATACACCATTGGTGACATACCAAACGCATCTACGTCCTCCGTTTCAAAAAAATTCAAACATCCACATATTATGGCTCCCTCCTGCGGCTCAGGGTGTTTGTCCTCGCCGAGGTACGAGTCATGGGCCGCTGGATATCATCTAGACGAGCTCCCTATAATTCTCTATCAGCCTGCTCAAGTGTCTCATACATTTCACCAGGGTTATTTAGTTCATATCCCCTAAGAAAGATCAGTCGTACTATGCTTTGACTATTAAGAATGCAATGCCATTGTTCCACCAAATTGTCAGGTTCATTACGGACATCTACATATGCATCAACATTATCAGCCAGCTGGATGTCGGCTAGGTTGATCCGGAGAGCTCTAGTGCGTCGTACTCTATTCATCGATATATAGTCCTAACTTTCTAATTACCGTCCATTCTGAAACAAAGAATTTTGGTAAGACTTAGCCACAGAAATTATTAAAGAAATGTGGTATGGAAAAAATTTGATTCTGTTCGGCTTTGAAAGACTGAACAATATGCTCCCGTTTGGCTATTACATATAGAACAGAATGCATGTTGTTCAGTTTCACATAGCCGAACAGCATGCATGCTGTTTGGTGGATTACGTTCGAACGACAAACATACTATTCGGACCTGAAAGTCCAAACAATTGTGAAAAAATCAAAAAAAAAAAAAAAAAACCCCGTACGCCACGCCAAGATTGAGAGAAGGAGGGAGTGAATGACCCCTTTAAACATCTTAACCTTTCTCGAATGCATCGAAACTGAACGTCTAATGAAATTAAATGAGAGATGATAAATGGAGAGAAGAATTACCGACTATGTGAAGGAGACAAGTTTTAGATCCTCGACAAGCTTGGAAACCGGGAATGGGAGGGAAGGAGAAACAACAAAAGAAGAAGAAAGAGGAGGGAAGGCTTGTGTTTCAAACAACTGGTTTTCCTCCGCCCTTGTCGGTCTTGGACAAGGGCTTGTGCTTCAAACTGTGAATGGGAGGGAAGAAGGGAAGGAAGGGTCGGATGAGGGATGTGCACTGAGCAAATCAGTTAAACAAATTGGGAAGAGGAACAAGTGCATTGAGCAAACTTCAATGGCTAAATGATGTGTACAGAGCGGAGATGTGCACCGAGCAACTTTGGATATGCAAATAGCAGCTCCCCTATTTTATGTTGTTTTCGTATTAGGACATAAGAATAATATCTTTAAATTCATGGCAATTCACAGTAAAGTGACTTCTATGGATGGTTTGCGAGAAGCGAGGGGTTTAGGGGGTAAATGGGAGCTTCACCAAGGATTTTAATTGACTATTATGATGAGTGGGTAATCATTATTTATCAATGAAGTGGAGATTATTCGATGTCCCCTTGAGGGATTTCACCTCTAATCATTTACTTTGATATATGGTTTTTTACCCCTTCATAGGAATGCATTATTTGAAATCTGAGAATTTTATTATTGGAAAGGACTTCCAATACAATTGGGTTTATTTCAAGTATTAGCTAGATAATTCATTTGGTTCTCATCAGTACAAAAGATTAGCTTTAAAATGCTTCCTTACAAGTAGAAAAACCATAATAGGTATTATGTGTGCGGCCATGTATGTACCCCAGTAAATAGTCCTTGCTTGTCAGAATTTAATAACCCCCCGGCCGGAAGCTACAAGTCTAAAGGCTAGGCTGGTGAGGGATACCTGGATCATCAAAAAAAAAAAAAAAAAAAACAAAAAGAAAAACCAAGCTCTTGAAGATCCTTTATGAGCATTGCTCACTCATATGCGCAATTTTGTTGAGAAAGAACAGTGAAATGGAAGACATGCAAAGAAAATTCGAAAGTCCACCTTTCAGAGTGTGAGATGCTAATTTAAGTGCGCGCGGGCTGGAGTGGGTGAATGGATCTGATTGACTAAGACCAGGCTTGAGGCATGGAAATTCAAAATGGGAAGACGGAAAAAAAGTGCGTCATCTAGAGATGAATTCTCCAATCCATCCGATGAAGTTGGATGGGATCCAACGGTCCACTGTCCATCCTATGTATACTATTTCAACTTAAGTTACTCTGTTATTATTAGTTCCATGGAAATTGTAATCCACGTTGATTTGATGGTTCATCTCAATAGACCGTAACCAATACCACACAATCAGACTATCAGAGCCATCTGGTATAGTGATTTCTGACAATTTTGACCACAATCAGGACCATTGATTATGAAGACTTTTCCACTATCCAAGCGTCGCATTCATTTCTAAATATTATGTGCCCACTGCACTCTCGCGCTTCTCCACAGGATCATATCAAAATTACAACACCATTTACCCCAAAAAAAAAAATCATGCATGATTGCCACATACCTGCATTAAATCTGGCCGTTCAAACTACCCATTAATACATCCATCACTCCAAGTTTCTGACTTATATATAAAAAATTGGTTAGTGCCACTTACGATTCTCAATGCGTCTTTGGAAAACAAAAGAAGCAGCAGATAGTGTTTCAGAAATTGAGTGTTGGCGCATACAGTAAGGATTGAGTCTTTGTTAAGGGAAACATGACATTTATTATAAGAGGAGATGATTTACAGGTGTTTCCTTTTTCACTTCTCCATGAACTAGGAATCAATGATGAATATCCTTCTATTGGACCTGTTCCACACGGTTTATCTACTACTGTGACAGGGACCCAGGACTCATCTGCCTCATTCGGTTCCCCATCTGAGCCACCTGGGTACCCTAATGATATCGGCTCCCATGGGTTCCACTCAGATTGGCTTCCCATTCAAAGCACAATTAATTCAACAGTTTTTTAGCCAACCTGCTCTTTGGGCTACCTACATCTGTTGATGTTTCCTCCACTCAGATGAATAAGCACCCCATGGTTACAAACAGCAAATGTTGGGTCTACAAACCCAATCCTAAATACACACTTGCAGTTACTATTACTAATATTCCATAATAAAGAACCTAAGATTGTTAAAGCAACAATTAAGCATCATGGATGACATTTTGCCATGTTCGATGAGGTTGTTGCAGTCATTCCACGTTCTCCATTGATGCACTTTATTGGTTGTAAATGGGTTTTTAATACCAAATTACATGCACATGGCATTGAAGGTCTTAAGCCTCAGTTAGCAGGCTACAACCAACAAGATGGCCATGATTTTACTATAACTTTTAGCCCGGTAATCAAGCCTAATAGTATTACCACTATCTTAACTATTGCAACATGCAATTAAAAATTGGCCAATCTAGCGACTAGATGTGAAAAATGCATTCGTAAATGATTTTCTCATAGAAGATGTTTTTATGGAACAACCTCCAGGTTTCATTGATGTAGCAAGATCCTCCCATGTATGTGATATCTCTTTTTTTTTTTCTTTTGCTAAAAGGCAATTGTATTAAAGGAGGGAGAAGAAAAAATAAACGCAAAATGCCCCCAGAGAAACAACCAAAGAGATTACAAAGGAAAGATCAAAAGCAAAAAACCATTCCAGCAAACTAACAAGGCTGAGGAATGGAAAAGAACCTGTAAAACTCTAGGATTGATCTGCCAGAGAAAGGTTTAACCATCTTTCTTAGAGAAGAAGAGATGAGCTCAGCTAGGTGGAACTTGGCCTTCATCTGAGAGACACTGGAGTTTCTGAATAGAAGATCATTTCTACAATTCCATATGACATATATTGTGGAAAGGAAAATTGCTGCAGCCCCCTGAGTTGCTAGCTTGTCACAGTTAGCAGAGAGATGACGCCAGATCCAAGTGGGGGAAGGTTGGAGATTGAATGTAATGCCTGCTCCTTGAAGAGTCCAAGACCAAATGGCAGTAGCAAAGTGACAGTGGAAAAATATGTGGAGAGCAGATTCTAAGCTGGATTTACAGAGACAGCAACGGTTAGCAAGACTGAAGCCAACAGATTGAAGCCAGTCCAGTGTAGGGGTTTTACAGTGCATGAGTCTCCAAGCGAAGAAGGAGATTCTGGGAGACAGCAGGGAATTCCATATGAGAGGCGCCCAGGCAACTTTTATATCTCTGGAGAGAAGGAGATTCCAAGCTTCTTTGAACTGAAGGTCCTTACCTAGGTGGGATTTCCAGTTGATGAGGTCAACAGCATCCTGTTGGAGAGATAAGTCCTGCAGCTTCAGCCTGAGAAGCATGGCAGAATCCGGTGGGATATCATCCGGGATCACCCATCTATTAACTAGAAAGAAAGAGCTGATTCTCTGGTTTAGAGGGAAGGAGAAGGAGGGAAACAGTGAAGCCAGGCTGGAGTCCTCGGCCCAGCTATCATGCCAGATATCCACAAGAGAGCCATTTCCAACGATCCATCTAGAGCCAGAGTGGATAAAGTGGGCCGCCTGCCTGATTTGGCGCCAGATGCACGAACCAGATCTTAGACTAGCTGGACTCTAGAGAGAGGACTTGTGGAAGTACTTACTTCTCATCCAATTAGCCCAGAGAGATTGAGAAGAGGCAGCCTGCCATCCAAGCTTAACAAACGAAGCCTTGTTTTGCTCCTGAAGACGTCTAATGCCTAGGCCACCTTCATCAGTAGGGAGACAGACCACCTACCAATGGATGGAGTGCCTTCTGGGTTGAGAAAGATCTGCTGACCACAGGAAGTGCTTCATCAGACGTTCCAAGTGATTTATCACAGATTTAGGAATAGGGAGGACCAAAGCAATGTGAGTAGCAAGGCTGCCCACACATGTCTGATTAGATCGAACTCTGCGACCAGCAAAGGATAGGAGCTTAGTTTTCCAGCCCGCTAGCTTGGAGATGAATCTGTCTATCAACTGGTTGAAATGATGCTTCTTAGGCGTTCCAAGGACTAGTGGGGTGTCGAGGTACATCGAGGAGAGAGGAGAATCATGGAGGTTAGTCTGCTCCTGTATCTGTCTTCTTTTCCTAGTTGAGCATTTACCAAGGAAGAGCTTGCTTTTCCTTAAGTTGATAACCTGACTAGAGCAGCATTGGTAGGAGCCTAAGACTAGATTTAGAGTAGTCAAACTAGGTTTGTATCCTCTGAGAAATAGAAGAATATCATCCGCATAGAAGAGGTGGCACGAGGTGAATTGAACTTTAGAAAGAGGGAAAATGAGGCCATTTGCTATCAGCTTGTGGAGGTTAAGGCTTAGGATTTCCTCTGCAATAATGAATAAGTAGGGAGATAGGGGATCCCCTTGTCTGAGACCACAGGAGGAAGGGAAAAATCCACTTAGGGATCTGTTAATAAGCACTGAGCCCTTCGCTGTGGAGATGCATTCTTTGATGAGGGAGATCCATAGCTCAGAGAAGCCGAAGAAGGCAAGAGACTTGAGTAGGAAGGTCCAGATGAGCTTATCAAAAGCTTTTGATATATCTAGTTGCAGACATAAAGCTCCACCACTCATCTTGGTATTGAGCTTTTGGAAGAGTTCGTGAGCCAAAGCTATATGCTGATGGATGGATCTACCTTTGACGAAAGTTGCTTGGTTGGGGGATATAATTTTGGGGAGGATTCCTGCCAGCCTGGAGGCCAAAATTTTGGAGATAATTTTGTAAGAGAAATTGAGTAGGCTAATTGGCCTAAAATCTTCAAAGGAGCTGGGGGAAGGGATCTTAGGGATGAGGGTGAGGAGGTAAGTGTTGGCAGCTTTATAGAGCTTCCTGGAAGAGAAAAAATGTTGAACAACCTTGATCACTGAGGTGCCAGTGATGGACCAGGTTGATGTGAAGAAGGAGCCGGAAAAACCATCAGGACCTGGAGCACTGTTTTTGTTGAGATCAAAGACAGCCTTCTTGATCTCTTCAGCTGCAGGGCAGGAACACAGGGATGCATTCCGCTCAGGGGAGACTCTGGAGCTTTCCACTTGAAACAGGTTTTCATCCAGGATCAAATAAGGAGATTGAGCAGCAAAAGAATAATAGTCTATGGCCAGGAACTGGATTTGCTTAGGGTCCTCTACCCAGTTACCATTTGAAAGAATCTTGGAGATGCGATTGATCACCCCTCTAGACTTGGCAGAAGCATGGAAGAAGGAAGCGTTTCTGTCGCCTCCACTCAGCCATTTGGATATAGCTTTTTGACGCCAGTGAGTCTCTTTTGCTTGAAGCCAATTATACAGGGATGATTTGGCTGCAGAGAGGTCTTGATGGAGGGAGTCAGTCGAGCCTGCATCGAGGAGCTCTTGAATGGTAAGGACATTTGATTATGCTTGGAGAACTTTCTGATTGATGTCGCCAAAAAAAAACTTATTCCAAGTCTTGAGGATACTCTTCATAGATTTCAGGTTTTGAGCTAGAATGAATTGGAAGTGGCCAGCTATCTCAGTGCTCCAATGTTCAGCAACCAGGTTTAGAAAGTCTGGGTGATGGATCCATATGGATTCAAACTTAAAAGGCACATTCGCAGGGATTAGCCTCTGGTTGTGGGACAGGAGTAAGGGGCAGTGGTCAGAGGAGTATTTGGGAAGGTGGGATAAATGGGGATCTGAGAAGGCCGCAAACCAGTGGGGGTTACAAATAGCTCTGTCCAACCTGGCTGCTACATAGGCTGAGCCCTACGGTTATTTGACCAAGTGAATTTGTTGCCTGAGTATCCATGTCTTGCATACTAAAGGAGAGCATCATCAAATGAAAATCATTGACCAAGCGAGAAGGGTGGAAGCTAAATTTTTCAGAAGCAGAGAGAGTGGACACTACTAAAAAAAAGGGTTTTTATATCGGTTACAAAAACTGCCCTATATCGGTTTTTCATATAACCAATATAATATCTTCAGTCAAGGTTTTTTATATCGGTTAATATTTTTTTTATATCGGTCAGTTTTTTTTATATCGGTTACATACGAACCGACATAATAATCTCTATATATAATATCGGTTAGAAAATATATGATATTAATTTATATATTTTATATCGGTTATTATAAAACCGATATTATATACACATATTTTATATCGGTTATTACACATATTTTATATCGGTTATTATGAAACCGATATTATATATACATATTTTATATCGGTTAATATCGGTTATTATGAAACCGATATTATATACACAATGATTTTACATCGGTTTTAAAATCCCTTAATATGTTGCTCCCCGCACGGGCTCACTCGTTCTTTCCCTCCTTTTTTTTCCCAGCACTCTCTCTCCCTCCAAAAACCCCTCTTTCCTCTCACTCACTCTCTTCTCTCCTCACTCTCGCTCTCTCTTCTCTCTCTGCTCTCTCGCTCTCTGCTCTTCTCTCACTCTCGCTTTCTCTACTCTCTCTATGCTCTCCCTGTCTCTCTCGCTCACTCTCGTTTTCTTTCTCTCTGCTATTTCTCTCTCTCTCTCTCGATCGGCAACGGCCCTGCACGAGCAATGGCGGCTGCTACCCAACTGGTTCCGCGGGGAAGAAATCAGATGGTGGGGGCGACATCCTTGAACATGGGTTGGATCCGGAGCTCAGATTTTAGATCACGTTTCGGAGGATTGTTAGTGGGTTCTTGGGGGTTTCGTTGATTTGCTTTGTGGTTCTTAAATCTGATGGGTTTTTTTGGGGTTTCTGTGTTGGGTTTTGTTAATGTTTTGATTAAAAGTATGGATTTAAGATTTGATTTAGGGTTGAGTATTTGGGTTTCTAAGGTGTAATGTGATTGCTTGACAGGGAGCTGGTTTGGCTAATATTGGGATCCCTGGCAAGCAAGGGACTGACTAGGAGGGTGGATTTTTCCCCATCACGCTGCATTTCAGTGAGGACTATCCAAGTAAACCCCCAAAATGCATAATGTTAGCATGATTGCATTTAATTTTTCATGATTTTTAATTTTTGTATTCTTCTTCTCTGTCTATTTCTAACTCTAAAAGAATATGACTCAGAGAAACCCATATCAAATGGATGATTTTGCATTGTGATTTGTAATAGATCAGCAAGGATTTGGGTTTTTCCTTCCTCTTTCTTCATCATTCATAAGACTACGTGCCTGAAACTCTTTTTTTTTTTTGGGGATTTTGTGGGATTTCGTTTGGACAAGTTGGTTGAGATTTTTTTTTTAGACAAGTTGGTTTCAAGGTTTGATTTCTGTTCTTGATTAGTAGAGATGAAGATTAATTTGATTTTACTTGGTGAGGCTAGCCGCCTCCAACTTTGTTCCGCTAGCCTCCAACTTGGTTCGGCTAGCCGCCTCCAAGTTGAAGGCTAGCCTCCAGCATTTACAACTGCCAGAAATGTTAAAATATAACCATTAAGTTTAATTATATTTTTTAATAAATATGGTTTTTAGTTTCTTAATGGTATTAGTTCCATGGTTCTGAAAATGCATCCATGCTTACTTTTATCCCATGATTATTTCGCATCTTTGATTGTCACAAAAGTGTTGTAGATTGTTCATGTTTTAGTGGGAAGTATTGTGATTTTATTATCATGAAAAATCTAGTACACATCATTTGTTTTTCTCAAAGCTGAACCCCACTACATATCATGAAACCAACTATACCTATCTATGCGTCTCTGTTCATATGGAGCCCTTTAGATTTCATTTTATTGACAAATAAGTATCATAGATTGTAAATGCATGTTTGTTCTTCTTGAGTGTTATTGTGTGCTCTTTGTTGTTTAGGTGGGACCCTTGCCCCAGTCCTCACCTGATTTGGGTGGTTTGGGTTTTTCTCAAGTCCTTTAGGCAATCTTCTTCCATAATCATTAACATAGAAGCCTTTGCTGATATGAAGGGAGAAAAAGTAGGAGATAGAAGAAAGAGAAGGATAATGCTGATATGAAGATGAAGGCACAAGTTTGACACATGATGAGTAGAATGAGAAGGTTGTACAATCTTTATGCTTTCTTTGTTCCCAATTTTAATACATGCCCTCTGAATTACACTTCGATCTTCTTTTGCATGAAATCCTTTAGGAATAGGATAGAGTGTGGGTGGGGTTGTAGAGGACTTGGTGTTTGTCCTTTCCTTTAGCCTTATTGTGTTTAAATCTTGAGCCCTTTCAAGATGCATGGATGCAAAAAATTTTCCCTGTTCTGTATGTTTTTGTAGTTTTTTTTTGCTTTAAGTTCCTTAATTTTGCTGAAATTTATTTCTTCTTGCTTTGTTGTCTTTGATACATGTCTGTTTGTTTTAGTTTGAACAATCCATTTGCCTCCTTTTTTTTCCTTTTCTTTTCAGATCCCATGATTTTAGTAAATCTGTATTTGGACGACACACCGATATGCTTTGTGACCAAATATGATATTTGTTCTCCTTGTTTACACTCCATATATTGCAACTTTCTTTGTATGGCTGACAGTCTGAGTTTCTAAGTAGGCTTATGTGACCTATTTTGATTGGATCTTTTTTCTTTTTCTTTTTTTCCTCTTAGTGTGAAGGAATATCATGTGGGATGTTTAAAGGATCATCAAATGGCAGATTTAGAAGTGTGAATTTTTTTAAAAAAAATTTGTGATTGCCTCCTTCATCCAAACAATTGCCTTTACTGTCCACAGTCATCTTAAATCATTTATGTTTTTTACAATATGTTACTTCAACTTACACAACAGGAATTGCCACAAGGCAAGTGGTTTCGCCACTACTCGTTTTCATCTATTGGTTTGGATCTTTTTCTTTCTTCTTCAGCTATAATGCTTTGATCTATTTTATTCCATTTACTGAACATGGGTTTTTAAGGAAATCTAAAGTGCAGGTTGGTCATTTAGAACTTATGGATGGAGGTTGGTCATTTACTGAACATGAGTTTTCTGCAACAAGATGGATGGAGGTTGGTCATTTAGAACTTATATATATACTTATATAAATTAATTTATTTAAATTCTTACTTCTTACACCTTTTTATCTATACGTTCTATATATATCGTCATTTTTTCTAAACTTCAGCTGATAACCAATGTGAATCTTTTGGTTTTGTACTCTGTCCCATGTCAGAGTTCTGCCTATAGTAAGGTGAGCATTTGTTCTTCATATTATCATTCTTTTGTTTTTGGATCTTTTCGGATTTTTTAATTTATACTTTAAAAAAATGTAGCGGTTGGAATTATTTACTATGTCTCACTATCTGATAAATTATATTAGCTTTATTATTCTTCTTTTTGGTGAGGATGAGGAAGAGGTTTGTATGCATGTCAGTTGTTTTTGGTGATTAGGTGGAGCCTAGACATGGAGTTCCAAGGTTGATGGATGAGGCCAAGGCTGTAGGATGATAACAACTTAAATTTTTTTTTTTTTGGTATTGATCAACTCTCTCTCTCTCTCTCTCTCTCTCTCTAAGCATACATTGCATGGATTTTTTCGTAGGGAGTTAAACTTCTTGTTTCCTCAGTCTGCAACTAAAGTTTTGCCATACTTTGTCTTGAAATTCTTATAGGACTTGTAAGTGCTTTTAAATTATCTATTTAATGGACTACATCTTTACCTTTTCCACTCCTATGAAATGAGGCTGACTTTTTCCTTTTTTCTATATTACTGATATTGGTTACAGGAGCGCCTCCATGGTCTTGATTGTTTCCTTTGCAGGTGAGTTCGATAAATGAATTTTAACTCTTTTTCCTTGCATGTATTTTAATATCATATAATTGGTTTTTTTTTTTTTTTGAGAAATGTTGTAGTGTCTTGCTTTTGCCCTTCTAGTAGATGTTTATATTGTGAATCCTAAATGCTTAGATTTTTTTTTTTGTCAATGTAGTTTTTGATTGGTCTGCAAGTTGAATGCTTCCATCGTAGATAATTTTTGTGAGTGTTTTACTTTTTGATGAAATGAGTTACTAAAAGGGGCTTTTGGCAATCATGTTGTAATATTAATTTCTCTTGTTCCTTAGTGTGCTTTTTAAGTGGTTAGAGGTCTGGTCCTCTAGGGTAACATGGATATGGCTTTCATGCACAGTAAGGGATCCTAGAGAAACTCTTCTCACACAACACACTCATCTTGGAGCTAATGAAGCTCTGGGATTTTCCTAAATCTACTACATGAGTGTTTGGAAGAAGATTTGAGAGCTTAGATGTGTTGGGAAGAAAATAGCATGCAAAAGCTCTCTCAAAAGAGTCCACTGGAAAAGAGAAAGAAGCTCCAGATTTATAGAAAACATCCAACGGCTATATTGGCGGCTAGCTCGTTTAGACCAGCGGCTAGCCGCTTTCAAATAACGGTTAGAAAATTCAAATCAGGATGGTTCACGGCTAGCCGCAGGAAAAGTTGGGGGCTAGCCGTGAGACAGCCGCAGGGGTGACCGCAAGATGGTTCTGAAAAAACTGGTCTCTGGAAATCAAACCGTAATCCCACGGTTAGCACTGCGGCTAGCTGTAGGTGCACCGGCGATTAGCCACATGAAGCACAGAAAATCATCCTGAAAAAAAATGCTTACTGGAAAGCTGATCGTGGGTCTGCAAGGGGGCTAGCCGCCACACCTGACCCTTTTTAGAAAGACTATTTATAAAAAAAAATGCATATATAATATTAAATCGGTTACAGAACAAACGATATAATACAATCCCAAAAAACCGATATAACAAAGCCCTTTATAACCGATATTATAAATAATTTTTATATCGGTTTCACTCTTTTTTATATCGGTTTTATAGTAATGTATGCTATCATTTCAGTTTCAAAACACATCAGTTCTCCGAAAACCGATATTATAAATATTTTTTTTATATCGGTTTCACTTTTTTTATATCGGTTTTACAGTAATATGTGTTAAAATTTCAGGTTCAAAAGACATCAGTTGTCCAAAAACCGATATGAAATAATATACATATTATATCGGTTATAGTTGTTTATTATATCGGGGGTACTTATATCAGTTTGAAGTTTACTGAAAAACCGATATAATAGGTCTTTTATATCGGTTTTTAGCCGATATAAAAACCCTTTTTTTCTAGTAGTGGGAATTGAAATCCCCCAAAAGACACCATGGGAGACAAGAGTTACCTTTGGAAGCTATCACTACTAGAAAAAAGGGTTTTTATATCAGCTAAAAACCGATATAAAAGACCTATTATATCGGTTTTTCAGTAAACTTCAAACCGATATAAGTACCCCCGATATAATAAATAACTATAACCGATATAATATGTATATTATTTCATATCGGTTTTTGGACAATTGATGTCTTTTAAACCTGAAATTATAACACATATTACTATAAAACCGATATAAGAAAAGTGAAACCGATATAAAAAATATTTATAATATCGGTTTTCGGAGAACTGATGTGTTTTGAAACTAAAATTATAGCGTACATTACTATAAAACCGATATAAAAAAGAGTGAAACCGATATAAAAATTATTTATAATATCGGTTATAAAGGGTTTTGTTATATCGGTTTTTTGGGATTGTATTATATCGTTTGTTCTGTAACCGATTTAATATTATATAAATACATTTTTTTTATAAATAGTCCTTCTAGAAAGGGTCAGGTGACCGTGGGGGCTAGCCGCTCTTTGCAAGGGGGCTAGCCGCCAGACCCACGGTCAGCTTTCCAGCAAGCATTTTTTTTTAGGATGATTTTCTGTACTTCCTGCGGCTAACCGCCAGTGCACCTGGCTAGCCGCAGTGCTAACCGTTGGATTACGGTTTGATTTTCAGAGACCAGTTTTTTCAGAACCATCTTGCGGTCACCCCTGCGGTTGCCACACGGCTAGCCTCCAACTTTTCCTGCGGCTAGCCGTGAGACATCTTGATTTGAATTTTCTGACCGTTATTTGAAAGCGGCTAGCCGCTGGTCTAAAAGGGCTAGCCGCCAATATAGTCTTTCTTTGAATTATAGCTCACAAATATGATGGGTTCCAATCCCACATATAAGTAGACTACTACAATGGCATCAACATGGAAATGGATTTCAGTATAAAAACATAACTTCCAAATGAAAATTCATAACTTCAGTAGAATGGCAGAATTTGTCAGTAGTCTACTTACAATGGCAGAATTTGTCTCCAGTAGAAAATTCATAACTTCCTCTTCTGAACTCGAAACAACATGATTCTTGATCCAAATGAAATATTTATCAGAGGGCTACAACTTTCATGTTTTGAGATTTAACCTAGATTCAATGGGAAGTAGTGTAAAATCACCTTGAAGCTGACTGGTCACAGAAAAACAGCAACCTGAGTGAAGCAGCGTTGTCTCCAGTAGAAAAATCATAACTTCCTCTTATGAACTCGAAACAACATTATTCTTGATCCAAATGAAATATTTATCAGAAGGCTACAACTTTCATGTTTTGAGATTTAACCCAGATTGAATTTAAAGTAGTGTAAAATCACCTTGAAGCTGACTGGTCATAGAAAAACAGCAACCTGAGTGAAGCAGAGTTGTCTCCAGTAGAAAATTCATAACTTGCTCTTCTGAACTCGAAACAACATGATTCTTGATCCAAATGAAAGATTTATCAGAGACCTACAACTTTCATCTTTTGAGATTTAACCCAGATTGAATGGAAAGTAGTGTAAAATCACCTTGAAGCTGACTGGTCACAGAAAAACAGCAACCTGAGTGAAGCAGAGTTGTCTCCAGTAGAAAATTCATAACTTCAAAACCTGAAGTCAGATCGACCGGATTCCAAAACCAAAAATCAATCTCTCTCACTGATGCACAAAAGTCATGTTGACCACTTTTTGATTCAGATGTTAGATAAGAAGATATAATCATAACAACATGCTTAACTGACATGACTTGAATAATCCAATTTATGATTCAGTACTCACTTACATGCACCATCTCCATCAGTAAGATTATAACCAGATCACAGGATTCAGGAGAGAAGCATGTGAGAGTGATGTTGGATGTGAATTGTGATCACCATCAGGCATTAGATGGAAAGAATGTTATGAAGTATAGGGATGTGTTGCTAAACAACAGTAGATAGAGAGGAAAGCAGTAAACTAAGGTAATACTAGGTAGCATATCTGTAAGACCAAGAAGCTTCCCTCATCTGAAAGATCAGCTAAATCATATGGAACAAGAGATATCTCTTGCAAAACCCCCATTCTTTTCAAGTGGAAAATGGATGACAATAAATCCCCCCCACCCCCCACAGTGGAATGGGAAGGACCATCTCCTTGCACCTTGGTCTAATTTATATCAAACTTAAGAACTTATTTCTCAATCACAATAAAATTTCCATCAACTTGGATTGTTTATAATCAATGAACTTTATTTTCTTTGAGTATATGTGACAACTAAAGTTACTCTTGAGTCTTGATTAAGATAAACCGACCCAGCCCTATTTATTTTAATCAATCACGGATTGCAAACCACTGTAGCCATATCAATTAACACATCATTAAAGCACCCCATCACATCCCAACCCTCATCTGAGCATTGCCTGCAACACCCAAAACCATAACTTCATATATGCTCTGCAATTTGTTTCCCATCAAAACCCAGCAAAAATGAGAGCCCCCCACCACACCACAAAACCCATCAACAGAATCAACCATAACACTCCCATTTTTCTTTCTTTCTTGCTCAATTCTTCTCATAAAAAATTAACAATAGAAATAACAATACAAAACAAATTAAGAACTGAATAAAACAAATCTCATGAGAAATAACAATACAAAACAAGCAAAACTCATTTACTAAACTCTTGCTTCCCAATCCAAATCAAGCAAACACAAACTCCAAACTGTAAATTAGAACA
This sequence comes from Cinnamomum chago, assembly GCA_038049695.1. Lineage (NCBI taxonomy): Eukaryota > Viridiplantae > Streptophyta > Magnoliopsida > Laurales > Lauraceae > Cinnamomum > Cinnamomum chago. Next base: position 16,678,110 of record CP142462.1, on the reverse strand, counting down.
TTCATCATTCCGCCAATCAACCTCCTTGATGGATGGCTTTAGTTAATTAGCCATGACATTTTTTTCAGGTAATTTAGTAACCAAGTACCCATTTAGGGTCAAACTAGGCAGTGCTTTTGTAGTAGTTACCGTCAATAAGCGTTTGATCATAGATTATGATACTGCAATAGTTGTTAAACTCAATCATAGTTTATGCCATTATTCACTTTTGGGTTCTCCAATGTCTGAAAAAGAGGACCAAACATTTTCTAAATATGAATATCTAAGACTATTTCATATCATACCAAACCCTATACTTTATTAAGATTGTAACACCTTTTAAAGTTGCCATTGTCCTTGAATTTTTATTAAATATCTTCTTTACATTCAAATAACCTACATTCATTTACTTTTAAGTGCTTCATCATGATCTAAACATTACTTTACCTTAGTTGTCTCTGTTATTATTCTTTCCTTTCTCACTAGAGATTTCTGCTCTATAGTTTTTCACTTGCCTGTTCCCCTCGAGAAGTAAACATGGATTCAAGCATTTTAAGCCACATCTTTTGCCAAGAAAAGACTACATACTAGATTACAATCTTACTATTTTGTTCAAAGTTCTCAACTTCCTATGCTTCTTCTCCACCATCAATCTGCTTCCGTCTTGCCATGCTGAATCAATAAGATGATGGCGATCCTCATAGAAACTCAAGAAAAATGAAGAACACTTCAATAAAAATGATGTGATAGGCACCACCAAAAATTTCAAAACCTAAAAAAAAAAAAAAAATTCACACAATAGATCAAACTAACCTCCAAGCTCCATTGTCTCATAGAAACTCAAGAAAAGTGAAGACCACTTCAATGAAAAGATGTCCTAAGCCCCTAACGAAAAAGACCAAAAGAAAGCATTCCATTCCATCACTTGTTATTGCTTAAATCACCATGGTAGTTATGCATTCAAGATTGTTCAAGTGCTGTAGCACAGTTTCTTCAAAGTTAAAATATTGCAGCTCGATAATTAGGTCAATTAGATCAGAACTCACAGTAATTAGCATGTCAGTATTGCATTATGTCAAAATCAATTCAGAAACATTCATCACTTATTATTTGTTGACATGTAGTGAATGGAATCCATGGAGCCTATGATAGGTGTGATCCAATTAATGACTATATTTTCACAAATTTCACCATCTCTTGTCCGAGAAAACTATTTCAATTTATAAAAGACGAAGAGTCATTTTATCTCTTTCCATTGAAGCAATTGTTTTATAATCCTGTTATAGGGAGGGTCACCGTTTAACTCCATTCCAAATATTGCATTATAAGTATCACAAGCCCCTTGAGGAAAAAGATAAAATATTGAGTTGAGTACCCCTGATACGAAATGAGTGTAATCAATGAGAGTTGTATAATAAATGTAAATAGAGTTAGAGGAGAACTTAGTGTATAGCAAGAAAGTTCCTTAGATCAAAACAGGGTCAAAGGACATCACATGTTCGTTGGTGTCATGAGGTGAGTTCTTGCACATACCAATTAATATAAAAGTCTGATGCTAGATATATCATGATAACAAAGAGCAATCTAAAGCTACAAAGGTCATGGTTGGATGCTTGGAACATGGTCACAATGTGCAACACCAGTAACCGGATAGATAATAATCCAAATAACTGTCATATGAGCAGCTCTATTTCCATTTCTCATTTTAAGAAACAATAAAGCACAATTTTGAAGGACCATTAATACTATCCAATTTACAAAGTATCTGCGAACATGTTATTATGTAATTGTATTGTTTTTGAATAACTACATAGTGGCATACGACAAACGTTACTATCAGAAATAGATAAATTTCAGTGTTGTTTCCAAAATGTTAAGCAATTTATATCTTCCCTTTAATTGGTCAGACCCCTTAGCATTATAAGCATTATAGTATAATAGAGACTACAGTTACTGGTGCAATTTTCTACAAGTGTTAAAAATATGTATTTTTTTCTTTTTTTTTCTTCATGATCAGTCCTAAAGATTTTTCATTTTGGTAAGTTTAAGTCTCAATTTGAGTTCTCTATTTTATTGGAAAAATAACTTTAAAAATATAAATAAATTGAAGAAAAACAATGGAACTAATGAAACTTCAACTAACAAAGTTTTTATTTATTTCAGGCATTTAACCAAACACCATTCACTCAAAATAGTTATTTGACCACAACTTCAAAATTATAAAGAAATCAAGAATATGATGCTTTAATTATTTTATAAAGAAAAACAGAATCATCAATATAAAATCAGAAGAAATAATTGAATGCATCAAACTTCTTATAGGCAATTAAGCAAACATCTTTCCATTAGGCATTCCAAGACTTATATAAAGCATAATACAAATAAGAAACAGAGTTATAAATAAAACTTGAGGAGTACATCGAGACAGAGATAGAGAGAAACGTACCTACTTGTAAGGAACTGGTTGAAGGAAGTGTTGTGGATGTTCTCTGGATCGATTTTATAAAAATAAAAAAAAAATCCTTTCTCAAGCAATGAAAGTGAAGAAATCGCACAAACCAGTAGCAATGAATTGAGATTTTGGGTTTCAAATCAATTGAATTGTAGCCTACATACAGAATAAAAAATAGAGATTAATGTACAATATAAGAAACCACAAATCCACAAGCAACTAATTGCTTAGCTACAGAAGGAGATTCCAAAGTGATGAGAAAAGATGAGACCTTTGAGCAGCTCAAAAGGCTTACTTTGCTGGATTCCAAAAAGGAGATTCCAAAGTGATGAGACCTTTCACTCTAATGCTTAGAAAGAGACAGCAGGATGCACGAAACTGATCACAGCAATAGAAAGAAACAGCAGTAGCAGCATCATTTAGATCAACAGCAGGGAAAAAAAAGCAGCAGAAACTGAAGGATGCACGAAAAAAAAAACAGAATGTAGCAGCAGCAATAGAAAGAACACAATGCACGAAAAAAAAACCCAGCAGCAAGAACACTGTCAAGACCAGACGCAGAGATCACCAAAAAAAAAAAAAAAAAAGAATGTAGCAGCAGAACAAAAAAAAACAAAAAAGAAAAGAAACAGCAGCAGCACAAGAAACATCAGAAAAGAAAAAATGTAGCATCAAAGCAAAAAAACAAAAAGAACAGCAGCAATAGAAAGAAAACAGCAACACAGCAGGGAAAAAAAAAACAGCAGGGAAAAAACAGCATTGTGAAGAAACGAAGCAGAAAAAAAAAACAGCAAAAACACAACAGGGAAAAAAATACAGAACAGCACCAAGAAAAACAGCAGCAGAGATCGTGAGAAAACAAAACAAAAAAAAAACAGAGAGAGAGAACAGAAAACAGTAGCAGCAGAAGAAAAGGGAAAGAAAGAAACGAAACAAAACGAAAGGAAAGAACGTGATGTACCTGGCACCTGCGCAGCGCCGGAAGAGCAGCTTCTTCCTCTTCGTCGTCGTCGTCGTCGTCTTCTTCTTCTCCGGAGAACGAGAGTGAGCGAGAGAGACAGGGAGAGCAGAGAGAGAGTAGAGAAAACGAGAGTGAGAGAAGAGCAGAGTGAGCGAGAGTGAGGAGAGAAGAGAGCGAGAGTGAGAGGAAAGGGGTTTTTGGAGGGAGAGAGGCGCTGGGAAGAGAGGCAAGAGTGAGGAGAGAAGAGAGCGAGAGTGAGAGGAAAGAAGGAATGATGGAGAAAGAAAGAGAAGGGAGGGAAGGAAAAAAAAAAGGAGGGAAAGAACCACTGAGCCCGTGCGGATGTAAAATCATTGGGTATAATATCGGTTTCATAATAACAGATATAAAATATCTATATATAACTGGCGGCTAGCCACAGGTGCACTAGTGGTTAGCCGCATGTGAACTGGCGGTTAGCCGCAGGTGCACTGGCGGTTAGCCGCAGGACGTGCTGAAAAGGGAGGGATTAAGGGATTTGAAGACCAATGTAAAATCATTGGGTATATAATATCGGTTTCATAATAACCGATATAAAATATGTATATATAATATCGGTTCCATAATAACCAACATAAAATATGTTTATACAACCGATATAAAATATGTGTATATCATATCGGTTTTATAATAACCGATATAAAATATGTGTATACAACCGATATAAAATATGTGTATATAATATCTGTTTTATAATAACCGATATAAAAGATTGCAATTAATATCACATATTTATCTAACCGATATTATATATAGAGATTATTATGTCGGTTCCTGTGTAACCGATATAAAAAAAATTGACCGATATAAAAAAACATTAACCGATATAAAAAACCTTGACTGGAGATATTATATCGGTTATATGAAAAACCGATATAGGGCAGTTTTTGCAACCGATATAAAAACCCTTTTTTCTAGTAGTGTATATAGTCCTAGAGAACCCTTCTGTGTACATAATTGGTAGAACCATCAACTCTGGAAATAAAACTTTGGCTGCCATTGGAAGGGTTGGAGAAGGAAACAGTGATAAATTGGCTAGAGGATTCAAGGAGAGAAAAGTTGAAGTTGGAGCTTTCTTTAATGAAACACCAAATCAAACCTAAGGAAGTGGGGTTGTTTGAAAAGAAGCCATCATACCCAAAGGTAGACTTCAGAGAAGAGGGGGGGGGGGTTTAGGTTCAGAGAGGAAGATAATGTCTGGGTGATGGGAAGAAATCAAGTGGTGGAGGGCTCTGATAGTAGGGGAGTTATCTATCCCCCTGCAATTCCAAAAAAGGACTTTGATCATTTGGAAATAGTTGAGGGAGGGAGGATACCACTTGAGCTCCTAGTGCTGGGACGGCCAGAGGAGGAAGGTAGGAGGTTTGATTTTTTCTTCCTTTGTTTTTTTTTCATAGTATAGGGGGAGAGATCTATCACCAATTCTATACCATCAGAATGGATAGAAGTCTCCAAGGCCTGAGACTGAGAGGGGGGGGAGCCTTATTGACAGTGTCATCTAGGGGGGAGATTGGAAATATAGGTTGAAGCAGATGGATCGGAGAAGGAGAAATTTTCCAGAATTGAGAATTGGTTAGAGGTTTCTACAGGAATTTGGTCCAAAATTTCCTGTGAGAAATCCTTAGGAAACTCTTCCAGTGGAGAGTGGCCTAGATTGAGGGATGGCGAGGGAGAGTAGAGAAGGGGCTGAGAAGTGCTGGTAATATTGGAATTTAGAGGGACGAAGTTACAATGACTGAGGTTAGAAATAGTGTTGGGGTCTATAGAACTGATGACAAAGGAGGGAGTAAGGGCAGAGGACTCTAGGTTGAGTATAGGATTCGTAGCAGGAGGAGAAGGCTGGATCAGGGGTTTGTGAGGGGTTTTACCTAGGATGCCATCCCTGGAATTAGATTGAGGCTTGGAGGAGAGGGAGTCAGGGTTGCCAGATTGGCAGGAGGTGTCCGAGTGGCCAGTCGATAGACAATTAGAACAGGGCAGGTTTTCATAGGTAATGGAAACTAGAACCTCAGAATCACCTTCTAAATCCCCCTTCATCTGGTGGGGTTTGGGTTTGGAAAGATCCAGGTTGACTAAGATTCTAGCGAAGGTGAGAATTCGTTGGGAAGCAGTGATATCATCCAGCTTGATAGGCTTGCCTATGGAATTTGCTAAGGACATTAGGATATTACTACTCCAGCAATGGAAGGGGATACCATGAAGACGAATCCAAACTGGGTGAAGGGAGGGCCAAACAGGATCACCTTGGCCAGGGGACCAAGGAAGAAGATGAAGCCTTTTGGATTGGATGAGAATAGGAGAGTTGTTTAGAATCATGTCTAAGTCTTCCTTGGAGCTGAATCTGAATCTGAAAATGAAATGACCCTTATCAGTTAGGGAGATCAGGCAAGGTTTGGAGAGGTTCCAGTTAGAGTTGGCTTGTTGGGTCAGCCATTCCACTGAGGGTCTTTTACCTAAGAATCTCCCAATAGCTGCATTAGCAAAGGAGTTTTTGTAAGGATCTATCAAGGAGGAAGGGACTTTAATGCAGATTTGCCCATCAGAGACGGATGAGGGAGGATATTCTGAGGGGGATAGGGGTTTAGAAGCTTGGAAGAGATCTGACCAATTACTATGACCAAGAGGAGGCTGACTGGGGGGAGGAGGGACTAGCTGACGGAAGAGGAGCATTTGTTCCGTAGGAAAAAGCTGGCTGGTTGGAAGAGGGGGGTCGGGAGGCTTCAGGGGAGGTGGAGGTAGTGGAGGGGGTGGAACAGAGTCAACGGGGATGGAGATTGAGGAGGGAACAGGGACCTGGAAGAAAGGAGAGGTTTGAATAGGAAAAACAGAGGGAGAAGAACTCTGAGCACTAGTTCGATGCAGGAGACTAGCTAGGTGGTTGAGCATGAGCTCTAGCTGGGCATGGTCCCAAATAGGAGATTGGACAGAGGGTTGGAAAGGAGAGGGAGTAGGGGGGAGAGAGATACCATATTCGAAGCAGATTCCAGGCGCTGCTCCGAATGCTGTAGCTGATTCGAAGTCGCCCGGGTTCCACCATCAATCGAATGGGGGGGATGCCTGGTAAGCGGAGGGAAATCGCCTAGCTGGATTGAGGAATGGGCTGGGGGAGAGGGGAAGAGAGTGGGGATAGCTAGAGGAACTAGGGGGGACAGAGCTGGAAGAAGAGAGAGAGCAGCAGAGACAGGCGATGTGGATTGGGGGGAGCTGTGGTATGTAACGGGAGCAGAGACAGGAAGTGAGCTTTGGGGTGAGGCAGAGGTTGGAGGGGGAGCTAAGGGTGGAAGCTGGGGACGACAATGGCCGCTGAAATTTAGGGGTGTTGGAAAATGGGGGTTAGGGATTGGAGCTGACATTGGAGGAGGAGTGGAGTCCGAGTCCATGTATGTGATATCAAACGCGCACTTTATGACCTTAAAGCAGGTGCCACGCGTTTGGTCTAATCGATCCATTTAGCATTTATTTTGCACCATCACGGACTCTCCTTTATTTGTGTATCAGGACACAAATGGTTTGCTTATATTATTATTGTATGTTGACAAGATTATCCTAATTGGCGATAATTATGAAATTTTGCATTCCTTCATTGACATATTGAGCACTAAGTTCAGAATGAAGGATCTTGGTCCTTTACATTAATTTCTCGGTATACAAGCCCATCATGGTGGTCATTAACTTATTCAGTTGAAGTATGCCGAAGATCTCTTATGTGCGTCAGGAATGGAATCAAAGAAGAGGCGGGTCGCACCAAGCTTCTTGTTAAGCCTCATGATGCTCCTTCTAAGGACCCATCTTATTATCGAAGTCCAGTGGTTGCCCTAAGCATCTTACATTAACTAGGACAGATTTGGCTTTTTCCATGAACTCTACTAGTCAATTTATGCAACATCCTACTACGGGCCAATTTCAGGCGGTTAAATGCATTTTTAAGATAAGTTAAGGGCACTATCGACTTTTGTAAGTGCCTAAAAATTACGGACTTAGTTAATGAAGGATTAAGCTCCTGATTTGAGGATTTGGGGAAGATGAAGGGAAAGGATCGAGCCTCCGATGACCTGAAAGGAAAGAAGCAACGGTCAGAGACCCTGGCTGTGGGTAGCCGAAGGCCCTCCGACGTTCAAGTCAGTGAGAGAACTGAAAGAGAATGGAGAAAAAGAGTTCTGGGAGAGGAGGGTTATGCGTCTCTCTTACATGGTTTGCGTTCATGCAATATATACCCGTGAAAGTCATCATGGCACTGTCCTCATGAAGGGATGGGAGTCCCATCAGCATGTATTCGTACCTCCTGAGTGGGGGTAGGCAAAAAGGGAATGTCCCATCGGACCAGCACCCCCCGCCTATGGACATGACTTTTTAGATAAGGCGTGCTTCTTATCTAGGTCCGGCGCCCACTATGTTGTCAGTTTGCCGATCCCGTCATGGCAGCGCATTTATGACCGCATTTATGGCTGAGTGACAGGAGTCAAGGTCGGGTAGGGGCTGAGGTCGAGATCGGGACTCGGTGACGTGGCCACCGAGACTCGCTCCTTGGTTCTTCCGAGATGGCGTTACGGCCGACCTTGGATGGGTCCGAGATCAATGGTAAACCGAGACTGGGGATGGTAAGCCGAGACTGGATTTATGAGCACGGAACGACCCTTCCAGTTAATGCGTGGCACATCTGCCCCTTCCAATTAATGCCAAATGGCTTTAAGATTATAATGGGCGTGGCGGAGCTGAACTGGATCCTCGACATTGATTTCGGGGTGCATGACATAGAGGATGTCTATGACATCTGCAAGGCTGCAGGGGGCGAGGACCTCTACTACCTCCGGGTGAAAGCCAGGCGCCGTCCCTTGGTGAACGCCCTAGAGGATTCCAGCAAATACGCTGGAGATGAACGCATTTTGATCTCGGGTAACTGGGAGTTCAAGGGGACCGAGACCGAGGAGGATCGGAGAATCCAGATTCCGCGGAAGCCTGGGAACCCCTAGTAAATACCCGCCCCTCTAGGTTTTGCTTGTATTGCCTTTGCTAATCGTTAAGCCGAGCTGACGCCCTTGCTTTTTTCCTATGCAGGTATTCAGAAGAGAAGGAGAGAGGCCAGCTTTAACCAGTGGAAGCGAAACGACGCGTGGTTAGAAAGGATTCATCGCTACCACGGCCACAACGACCGAGCTGCCTTCTCCCTGCTAGGGTACAAACCTCGGTACCAGTCTTATACCAGGAAGACCGCCGAGATCCCCTCCCAGCCAGTGGGGGAGATTATTCTGGCCCTTGCCGAGACCAGCGGCCAAGCCACGGAGTCCCAAGACCCAATTGTTATCACCGACAGCCCTCCTCATTCCCGAGGTCAAGAAGAAGAGGAGATGGACGGACAGTGCCCTCCTTTGAAGAACCTTGGGGCCGCGATCTTCGGGGGCCGAGCTCCCCCTGTCCCCAAGCGTGCCCCCGGTGGGTCAGGCGCCGGCTCGGGCTCCGCTGCTAGCGCTTCCTCAGGCTCATCGGGAGCAGCGTCGGGAGCGGCTGGGACCGCTGCCGTCAAAGCCAAGGGGAGGTCGGTGGAACCCCCCAAGGACGCCCGGCCGCCCAAGGAACCTCGTCCGCTTAAGGACAGCAGGCCACGGGTGGTTGAGCCCGCGAAGGAGGCTTCGCTGCCTCCGCCGCAGCCGCAGAGGGAGACTCGGTCCCGAGCCGTCGAGGCCGGAAAGGAGGGCGGGGGGCCCCCTCCCGAGAAGAGGCCTCGCCTGGCGGGCGCGGAGGAGAGGACCCAGGGAGCAGAGGTGCAGGCCGAACCTTCCGTGCCGGCACCCTGGAGGCCGAACTTCGACCTCAACCCCAACGAGCCCATGACCATGGGGGAGCGGCTGGGCGCCAGCTGGGAATCGGTCATAGCCATTGGCCGGGGTTGCGCCCTCCCCCTGGACATGGAGAAGCATAAGAAGGTCTCGTCGGCGGGTCTACTTCATCAGACGATGAGGTCGTCGCTTGAGGTAGCTCTCATCCTTCTGGTTTCGAATTTCTACCTCCTGCTTGCCAGAATCGACCTCCTCACTATATTTATCCTTTTACAGAGTGTACAGAGGACTCAAGTTTTGATGGATAGGCTGGAGGAAAGAAACGCCTACATCGCTGCCTTGGAGAGGGAGAAGAAGAAGATGGGGGCTGCGCTGGAGGCGAGCGCAGCTGAAATAAAGAAGTCGGAGGAGAAGCTCGCCCAACACGTAACGGAGCAACAGGCGGCAAAGACCGAGATTATCAAGTTGCGGGGCGAGAATAAAAATTTGAGGGGCGCCGCAGACGATAAGGCGAAAAGGGTGGCCATTCTGGAGGCCGAGCTCACCGCGAAGGGGACCGAGCTCGCCCAGAGGGAGGCCGAGCTTGCTGGAAAGCAGAGCGAGTTGGCCAGGAAGGAGGCCGAGCTCGAGGCTTCTAGGAAAGAGAAGGTCGATGTCGAGTCCACCCTAGGGGCCCAAGTAGCGAAAGCTTACCAAGAGGGGGTGGACTGGGCGTCGGAGGAGTATCTGGGTCAGATCATGGATCTGAGCCCGGTGGTGTTCGAGCTAGGGTGCAAGGAGGCTCTCCGCAAGTATGGGGTTTCTGAGGACGATCCCATATTTGCGGACCTTCCCAAATTCCAGCCTACAGCGCCGGGATCAGAATCAGAGCCTGGCTCCAATCCTCCTGGGACCCCTGTCGAAGTAGTTCCAGACGTGCCCCCTCCTCCTCCGACCCCTACCGAGGTTGAAGCGACCCAAGCTCCTCCTCTGGCTCCTCCATCCGATGCCCCTGCCCCATCAGATCTTCCAGCTCCTGAAAATAAAGGAGCGTCGCCCGAGAAGCCATAGGATCTTTGTCTCTTATGTAATTTTTTTTTTCTTCAGATTGTATAGAAAGCTCTGTACCCATTCCTCTATTTAATGAATTTTTCTTTTTGACTCACCGGCTGTTTTCCCTATCTCTTTCTTTCTGCTATGTGATGTGGCGTGAAAACTTGTAAGTCTTTGAGGTCGGTAAAACATCCATATTTTAGCCCACCTTTCTGTCCTAGGATGGCGAACCCCTTTGGTGAGCACACTAGGCTGCCTCTGAACCAATGGCTAGACTTTAAGGGCATGCTTGAAAAAGGCCGTTACGAGGGCCGGAGCCTTAGGGAGTTGGTCCTGCGACCGAATTCAAGGAGGCTGGCGCGAGGGCCGGGGCCTTAGGGAGTTGGTCCTGCGACCGAACTCAAGGAGGCTGGCGCGAGGGCCGGGGCCTTAGGGAGTTGGTCCTGCGACCGAACTCATGGAGGCTGGCGCGAGGGCCGGGGCCTTAGGGAGTTGGTCCTGCGACCGAACTCAAGGAGGTTGGCGCGAGGGCCGGGGCCTTAGGGAGTTGGTCCTGCGACCGAACTCAAGGAGGCTGGCGCGAGGGCCGGGGCCTTAGGGAGTTGGTCCTGCGACCGAACTCAAGGAGGCTGGTGCGAGGGCCGGGGCCTTGTTTACAACTGGAAAGACACAAGGCAGATCTTTGTCAAAGGGCTCTTCTTTATTGATCAATCAATTTTGAATACAGCTAGAAATAATATTTCTTGAGGTGTGCAGCGTTCCATGGTCGTGGCAACTCCTTGCCATCCATCCCTTCAAGTCTGTAGGCCGACCTTCCCGAGACGGAGACCACCTTATAAGGGCCGAGCCAGTTTGGCGCGAGTTTGCCTTCGTTAGGATTTTTATCCGCTGGAAGTGCTCTTTTCAGGACCAGCTCTCCAACTGAGAATCTTCTCTCCTTGACCCTCTGATTGTATCCTCGGGACAGCTGCTGCTGATAGGCAGCCAGGCGCACGGATGCAGCTTCTCTTCGTTCCTCGGCTAGGTCAAGCTCTCTAGCGAGGTTCATCTCGTTTTGCCCTTGGTCGAAGAGATTTGCCCTTAAGGTAGGGAGGCCGACCTCAAGTGGAATGACTGCCTCCATTCCGTAGGCCAATGAAAAGGGCGTTGCCGAGGTGGACCGCCTCGGGGTGGTTCTGTATGCCCACAGGACACTTGGCAATTCTTCCATCCATCTGCCTTTAGCTTTGTCAAGCCTTTTCTTGAGTCCATCCAGGACCACTTTGTTTGAGATCTCTGCTTGCCCATTGCTCTGTGGGTAGGCCGGGGTTTCATAGAGGTTCCTGATGCCGAGCCCCTGGCAGAAGTTTTTGAAGAGTTTAGAGTCAAATTGGGTTCCGTTGTCCGATACCAAGGTCCTGGGGATCCCGAATCGTGTGACGATGTTTTTCCATACGAAATTTTTTGTGTCGTGCTCGGTGATGGAGGATAAGGCCTCCGCCTCGATCCATTTTGTGAAGTAGTCGGTGCCCACCATCATCCATTTCTTGTTTCCTGGAGTTCGGTGAAGAGGCCCCACAATGTCCAGCCCCCATTGAGCGAAGGGCCAAGGACTAGAGATAGGGCTAAGGTCCCGAGCTGGCTGGTGAAGGGAATGGGAGAACTTTTGGCACTTTTCGCATTTCTTGGCGTAGATCTGGGCATCCTTTTGCATGTAGGGCCACCAGTATCCCTGGCTGATAGCTCTGTAAGCCAGTGACCTTCCCCCGATGTGGCTTCCACAGATTCCTTCGTGAATTTCAAAGAGGAAGTCGTCCACTTTGCTCGGATGGACGCATTGGAGGTACGGTCCTAAGTAGGATTTTCTGTAGAGCTTTTCGTCTGGTGATAGCCAGAAGTGAGCTGCTTTTAGCCTGATCTTGTGGGCTTCGATCTTGTCTTCGGGGAGCTTATCTTCTCTTAAGAATGTCACGATTGGGTCCATCCAGCTTGGACCGAGGTCAGTGCACAAAACTTGCCGAACTGGGAGGAGCTCTATGCTCGGTCTTTCCAATGCCCCCACATCAACTGTCCTTCTCTTCCCAGCTTCTACGGCCGAGGCCAAGCTTGCCAGGGCGTCTGCATGGCGATTGGACTCCCTACCGACTTGTCTGACTTCGACTTTTTCGAACTGGGAGAGGAGCTGCCTGGTGTGGGCTAGATAGGCCATCATTCTTTCATCTCTGGCTTGGTAATCCCCGCTTAGCTGGCTTGTCACCAACTGGGAGTCACTGAAGACTGCCACCCGACGTGCCCCCAGCACTCTTGCACTACCGAGACCAGCAATCAGCGCTTCATATTCTGCTTCATTGTTTGATGCTTTGAAGTCAAGGGTCAGTGCTTGCTCTATGACTAGCCCTTCTGGGGATTGAAGGACGACGCCGGCACCTGCTCTCTTAGATGTTGACGATCCGTCAACGAAGACTTTCCAGGCAGACCCAAGGAATTCTCCCCAGGCCTGCTCTTGCTCAGTCTCGGTGTCAGCTTTATCATCACCCTTGGAGTCCCCCAGTTCGGTATCGAGCGAGGTCGGTGCCGAACTAGGAGAGGTGAATTCGACGACGAAGTCCACCAGGACCTGTGCCTTGATTGCTGTTCTGGGTTGATATTGGATGTCAAACTGACCCAGCTCCACAGCCCACTTGGAGATTCTACCGGAGAAGTCCGCCTTGCGGAAGAGGGATTTGAGTGGGAATTCCGTGATGACCACCACCGTGTGCGTCTGGAAATAATGGGAGAGCTTGCGAGAGGCACTGATCAGTGCTAGTGCTAGCTTTTCAAGTGGCAGGTACTTGGTCTCGGCGTCGAGCAGGGTTTTGCTGGTGTAATAGATGGGGTACTGCTGTTTGTCGCTTTCGCGAACCAGCACCGAGCTCACCGCATGGTCCGAGACTGCAAGATAGAGATAGAGAAAATCGTCTTGCGACGGAGTTGACAATAAGGGTGGTGAGGAGAGGTACCTTTTGAGCGTTTCCAATGCCAGGTCGCATTCAGGAGTCCATTGGAACTTGGAACTTTTCTTCAGGAGCTGAAAAAATGGACGGCACTTGTCCGAGGCTCGGCTGATGAAGCGGTTGAGTGCGGCAGCCATTCCGGTGAGTCGCTGGACTTGCTTGGCCGAGGTCGGGCGCTGGATGGCCTGTATAGCTGCGATCTGCTCCGGATTTGCCTCGATTCCTCTTCGGGTCACCAGACTGCCCAGGAATTTGCCTGAGCCGACACCAAACGCACACTTGGAAGCATTCAGCTTGAGCTGGAACTTTCGGAGGACGACAAATGTCTGGCGCAAGTCCGCGAGATGGTTCTGTGAATCCTTGGATTTTACCACCATGTCATCAATATAGACCTCCATTGTCTTCCCGAGCTGGTTCTGGAACATCTTCGTGACCAGTCGTTGATATGTTGCCCCGGCATTCTTCAGTCCGAAAGGCATTACCTTGTAACAGTAGATGCCCCGAGGTATAATGAATGCAGTTTTTTCCTCATCGGGTCCGTGTAATGGGATCTGGTGGTAACCTCGGTAGGCATCTAGGAAACTCATTCTGTCATGTCCCGAGGTGGCGTCGATCATCTGATCGATCTTTGGGAGGGGAAAGCTATCCTTGGGGCAAGCTTTGTTGAGGTCGGTGAAATCTACGCAGACCCTCCATTTGCCACTCTTCTTTTTTACCACCACGGTGTTGGTGAGCCACTGGGGATAGTGCACCTCGCGGATCGCCCCAGCTTCGAGAAGCTTGTCCACCTCGTCGACGATTGCCTCTGTCTGTGGGACCCCGTTCGGCGGGCCTTCTGCACAATGGGCTTGTGCTCGGGGTCCACATTCAGCTTGTGACATACGACCTCGGGATCAACCCCTGGCATCTCGTAAGGAGTCCAGGCGAAGACATCCTTATTCAGAAGTAGGAAGTCTAGCAGTTCAGCCCTCTCAGTGTCGGGGAGCTGGCTACCCAGCAGGAAGTAGCGCTCAGGGTCTTCGGGAGTGATTCTGACTTCGGTGAGGTCTTCTATGCTTTTCTGTCCTGCTGTCCGTCCTACATCTTCAAGCTCGGCTTCGAGCTCGGCCATATGTACTTGCTGTGGCTTCGTTCCTTCAGGGGTTACGGCCATGAGGCATTCTCTTGCCATCTGCTGGTTTCCCCACACAGTCACGATTTCGACTAGCCCACCAGGCTTCTCCAGTGGGAACTTGAGTTTTTGGTGAAGGCTGGAGGGTACTGCCTCCATGGCATGCAGCCAGCTTCGTCCCATTATCACATTGTAGGGGGACGGCGCGTCTATAACAATGAAGTTTGCCACCTTCGTCGCGCCTCCTATCCGGACCTCAAGCGAGATCTTCCCCTTGGGGTACACCGGTTCGGCACTGAACCCTATCAAAGGGATGCGAGCCTCCTGCAGATCGGACTCAGGCAAGCGGAGCTGCTTGAAGCAGCTGTAATAGATGACCTCGGAGGAGCTCCCTGGATCTATAAGGACGCGCTTGGTGGTGTAATTGTTGAGCCGTAAGGTGAGGATGAGGGCGTCGTTATGGGGGAGCTGGACTCCCTTCAGGTCCTCGTCCGAGAACCAGATCTTGGGCCTCTCCTTCTTAGCTCTTTTCGGAGCATTCTCCAATTCTGCCGACATCACCTGCTTACCATGGGCTGCTTTCCTGGCCTCTGACCGAGCTCGGGCGTTCTCTTTGCTTGGGGAGGGGGCCAGGTGGATGACGTTGATGATACCTGCTGGTTCGTCGCCGTCCTGGTCATCAAGGGGTGGAGCGCGCTGCTGAGTTTGGTTAACCCGTTCATCCTTCTTGACGTACTCCTGGAGATGCCCGTCTTTAACGAGCCTTTCAAGGTGGGTCTTTAGCGCAAAGCAGTCTTCGGTCATGTGTCCGCGCTGCTTGTGATAGGAGCAGTTCTTCTGCTGGTCTCGGGTAGACGGGTCGCTTATCATCGGCCGCGGCCATTGGAAGTACGGCTCTGCCTTGATCTTGTTCAGGATTCTGTAAATGGGCTCCCTGAACACAACACTGATGGCTCTGTAGGAATCGCCGGCAGGCTTGGGGGGCTGGAATTTTGGTTTCTTGCTATTATCCGAGGAGATTGAGAAAGAGCGGGCGGGCTTTCTCTTATCCGACCTCGGTTTGGGGAATGTTCCTTCCCCGGTGGAAGCTTGGTGCTTCTTTGGGAATCCAAACCGCTCTGTACCGTGGGCTTCGTCCTCCTCTTGCTCAATGTATTGCTTCACTCTTGCCATTAGTGCCTTCATCGTAGACACGGGGTTCCGGACCAGGTCCCTGCGAAGTTCGTTGCCCAGGAGTAAGCCCTCCCTGAAGCACATGATGGCGATTTCGTCATTGGCGTCGGTAATCTGGCTGTATATCGTCCAGAATCTTCTGGCGAAGGCAGTGATGCTCTCACCGTCTTTCATCCGGATTGCCATGAGGTTGCTGCCTGTCTTTGGGATGACGCGATGTGCTTGAAATTTTTCAAGGAAAGAGCTCCGGAGCTGTCGCCAGCTCGAGACTGACCCGGGGAGGAGCGCGCAGAACCACCGGAGGGGGAGGTCTCCCAAACTGGATGAGAAAACCCTGCAGTTCAAGAGACCGACGTCCCCCCAGACCGACATTCGCTGAGTGAAATGCCGCAGATGAGCCTCTGGGTCCGAGGCTCCGTCATAAAGGACGAACCTTGGGACGCTAAATCTCTCGGGGAGAGAGAAATTTTTGATTTCCTGCGAAAAGGGGGACATGCCCTGATCGTCCTCTTCATGCTCATCTGTTTGGTCTCGGGCAAATCCGACCTCGGCCAAACGGGCCTGGACCTCCTGCTTGACGTAGTGGTCTAGCAACTCCTTGAAGTCCGCCCAGTCATCTGGTCTCGGTGACTCCGGCTCGTGCCGCGATCCCTTGAGGCCACTAGGCAGATGACTGCTGCTCGAGCCCTCCTCCTCACAGCGGTGTTTTCTTCTGTTGTTGAGGACCTGCCGCAGATCTCGGTTGCCTGGATGGGTCCGCGGTCGCCGGGGATGTGGACCGCGAGACTTCCTCTCATTCATTTCGAGCCGTTCTTCGAGACGACGAATCACCTCGTCTTTATCCTGGAGAGCTTGGTTCTGGGCATCCAGCTCTTCAAGCAGGGGGCTGCCGTCCCTGGCTCCGTAGGTTTGATGAAAAGACTGGTCGTCATGGCGAGGGCGATGGTGGGACTGACGGGATGTAGTCCTGGCAGGGGTTCTGGCTCGCCGTCGAAGATCCGACATGGAGGCGTTCTGCTGCGGGTCCCTTTGTGACCGATCACCAAGGTGGAGAGGGATTTCACGACGGTCATCATGGAGGGGGCGCATAGTCGTGGGCCGAGACGAAGAGGCCGACTGGACTATACCCTCGACGTGCGCGGCTCCCGACTTTTCCCCAGACCTCCTTCGGCGTGGGACTCGCGGCGCCTCCTGCCTGACGGGAGGAACCGTCGTCGGCCCAGGAGGGGGAAGAAGAGTAGAACGAAGGCCAGGGGGTGGTTCCGGAACAACCGGCTGGGCTGGTTACAACGGCAAGAATGGTGGGAACGCAGGTTCCTCCCGTAGCGGGAAGGACGATGCACTTCGGGGCTTCGATGATCCTCCACCACCGTTTCTGGTTTTTGGAGGCATGGCTTCTGTAGAGGCTTTGGCACAGATCCTGTTCCCACAGACGGCGCCAACTGTAAGTGCCTAAAAATTACGGACTTAGTTAATGAAGGATTAAGCTCCTGATTTGAGGATTTGGGGAAGATGAAGGGAAAGGATCGAGCCTCCAATGACCTGAAAGGAAAGAAGCAACGGTCAGAGACCCTGGCTGTGGGTAGCCGAAGGCCCTCCGACGTTCAAGTCAGTGAGAGAACTGAAAGAGAATGGAGAAAAAGAGTTCTGGGAGAGGAGGGTTATGCGTCTCTCTTACATGGTTTGCGTTCATGCAATATATACCCGTGAAAGTCATCATGGCACTGTCCTCATGAAGGGATGGGAGTCCCATCAGCATGTATTCGTACCTCCTGAGTGGGGGTAGGCAAAAAGGGAATGTCCCATCGGACCAGCACCCCCCGCCTATGGACATGACTTTTTAGATAAGGCGTGCTTCTTATCTAGGTCCGGCGCCCACTATGTTGTCAGTTTGCCGATCCCGTCATGGCAGCGCATTTATGACCGCATTTATGGCTGAGTGACAGGAGCCGAGGTCGGGTAGGGGCTGAGGTCGAGATCGGGACTCGGTGACGTGGCCACCGAGACTCGCTCCTTGGTTCTTCCGAGATGGCATTGCGGCCGACCTTGGATGGGTCTGAGATCAATGGTAAACCGAGACTGGGGATGGTAAGCCGACACTGGATTTATGAGCACGGAACGACCCCACACAACTTTGGCATTTGTATTTTTCAACAGAGATCTCTTGAATAATTTGTATGAATTTTCAGATGCTAATTGGACTAGTTGTTTTTTAACAGGTTGATCCACAAGTAATGCATTTTTCTAGGTGGATGACTTTTCAAATTCAGCCCTATAGTACCTTGGGGCTTTTGGAAAGCAAACAAAAGTCCCCACTTTTGTAAGCTTTGATGAGCGAAGACCCTCATGAGAAGGTTGGATTGTTAGTCCTAGGAACAACGAACGCCTAATATCCCTTTGTTTCTATGGATGAGAGGTGGCTCACCATTAAACTCCAATTGTGAATGGCTCAACATCATGGATGGGAGGTGATAGCCTATAAACTCAGAGATTTCATTATGAGTGGCTCAAATTTTTTATGGGGAGGCCCCCACAGTTGAGTTTTCACTTTCAAACATGGTACTTCTCAAAGCAAAGGCCATGTAATTACCAAAAAGGAAAGAAAAAAAGAGACCAAAGCCTCATATATGATCCAGACTCATCACGATGGAAAGGATGGTACAAGGATTCTCTCTGCTTTCTCCTCTTTAGCTATGTTTTTCTGGCTTATAATTCTCCTCTTTCGATTGCTTTACTTTTCCTTTTTCACTAATAGCTTGTCTTTTCTTTTCCTTTCTTTGCCGTGTTCATTGCTCTTGCTCTGTCCAAAGATTTCTTCGTGTGGAAGAATCTCTCTCCTATGCAATAGATAACCTTTTCAGTGAGGTCCATATGTATCACACAATCAAGGAAGGCATGGTGATGAAAAAGTTCAGCTGTAAATTATAAATAGGATATAGGATATGGGGCGGATCAAATGATCATAGATCTGATTATTTTTTAGCTAAGATACCAAAAAAAAAAAAAAATGATTATAGCTCTTAATTTTAAGTCCATATCATTTAATGTAAATTTGCTGCGATAAAATCCAATGGTCCACATCACAGATGCCAATTTACATGTGGCTGGCGTGGGTGACAGGTCAGATTGATTAGAACTGGGCTCGAGGCATGGACAGTCCAAATTGTGAGATGACATTTGGGAATCTTTTTACATAATGGAATCCACTAGTTGCATCCTGCATCTTTTCCACTTCTCTGGACAGTAATTATTTCAGACTCTCTGTAAAAAGAGTATCAACCTTTCCTGAGTTACATATAAATTGCTCTTTCAGTCATCTTAGCAGCACCATCACTTCTCATACAATTCATTTCCTGGGTTATATCCCTATAATCGCTCATGGCAACCACACAGATGAGTTTGAAACTTGTCGTCGACAAGAAGAAAAATAGGGTGGTGTTTGCCGAATGTGGGAACGATTTTGTCGATGTTCTCCTTAGCTTCTTGACAATGCCCATAGGGACTATCATCCGTCTTACTGGCAAGGAATCAAACATAGGTGGCATGAGTACCTTATATGAGAGTGCGGAGGATCTCGACGTGAACCTTCTGCAGACGGAGGCATGCAAGAAAATGTTGCTCTATCCCAAAAACGCTTCAGAAGAACACTGCAAGAATCTGAAGGTAAATATTGACGACACGGAGCCTACAAAGTACTATGCATGCTCTTGGGATTGTTGTATAAATAGGCACGGATTGGTCAGTACCTTCTACAATGCTCAATGTGGTTGTGGACAATCTATGAACAAGCAGACGGTATATAATCAGAAATTGAATAATGTCGCATGTAGTAGGGATGGAGTTTTTGTTAAGGGAAACATGAGATTTATCATAGGAGATGATTTACAGTTGTTTCCTGTATCTTCCAAGGCAGCCTTTACAGTGCTCAATGATCTAGGAATCAGTGATGCGTCTGTGCTTGAGGAGAGGAATGTGATTGTGGGTCCAACAGAGGTACGTGATAATTTTTTCTTTTTAAGGGGTGAAATTTATTTCCTGATTTTTTTGGCATATTAAATTGACCCAGAATATATGAGCTCCAATTGATACATCTTCTCTCTATATAGGTTTTGCATCTTCTCAACCGTTTGTTACTGTCTAAAACACCTTTAAAAGATGTGTTTCTGCTGGACCAAGACGTGATTGATTGCTTCGACCATGATTTCATTGTCGATGCTGTTTATATGAGAGATTTGGATCAGCCTCAGGAAGAGAAAGGGAGTGGCAGCAGTGACTCTAAAAAGATTAGTGTGAAGCTATCAGTGAGCAAATCTAAGAAGAAGGTTGTGTATGCTGAAGGCGGGGAAGAATTTGCAGATCTACTCTTTAGCTTCCTCGCCTTCCCTCTCGGATTTCTGACTAAATTCTTTGGCGGAGACTCTGGAATTAGCTGTTTAGATAACTTGTATAGGAGCGTACAAGTTCTAAAGGATTTCCTCAAGTCTGAGGAATGCAGAGGCTTGCTAATTGACCCCAATCTTGCGACTTTCTTCAGTTGTAACAACCAACCACTTCAGGTTAAGGAACAAATCCCATGGCAACCCACCATTGGACGTTGTTGTCTATGCAACGACCTTAGTGGTGGTCGTTTTACAATTACAGATGTTGGCACTGGGTACTGCGATCACGGTTTTTCCATGAAGAACAAATTATGCATCATAAATCCAAAGTATCCCAATCCGGTGAAGGAGCTTGGAGGAACTTTTTTTGCAGGACCGGCATTGTTCATGGTAACTGACGAGCTGAATGTGAAGCAGCTTTCACCAATGTCGGCTTTCTCTCTACTTACCAAATTGAACATCTCCATGAGCGATATAGAGGAGCATGTTGTAAGCGTTGGGGAGGAGGAGGTAAAATGAAACAACCCGCTACATGTTGCATCATTTTGGCTTGGCAAAAAAGCCCTGGCCAGTAACATTTTGTAGTAGTCATGGGCTGTTAACGGGCCCCTGTTTGGTAATATTTAGACTATTTACATTAACTGTTGGGGTTTAGACTAAAGTTGGAAACCTCAGCTTGACTCTTCAACCCGAGTTTTCATTTACCAAAGATCGAGTCTATTATAGTGGAGACTTGGCCGAGTCACCTCATTTTGATAACTTGCTTGTATTCTGAATGATTTAATGGGAAGTTCTGCTTTTAAACAATTAATATTTATTTTTAAGTAATTATGCACAACGTTTAGAGTAAGTAATTTAAAAATGATTATAAGAATGTAATTTAAAACTTATATTTGATCTTTTGAATTCCATATATTTAGACTAAATAATTATATAGTATCCAAGATCATTTCTTGGACTTTCCTTATTATTGTATTTTCTAGCACATATACATTTATTAATCTGAATTGATTACCATGATTGCATCTAAGAATTTATATTTATATTTCACAAATATTTGAACCATTTTTAACTATTACCAATATTATCTTTTGAAAAAAACATCACTCTCCAGTCACCATGTTGATTCCATCATAGTCAATGTCGAATCTGGATCACAAGTTTTCCAGCCTGGCTCTAGACTAGTTACAGCGCCAGGCCTATTTGATAAATCATCGAAAAAACAAAGTTTGGGATATCCCACACAGGGGTGGACCCAAGTGATAGCACCTGCATAATTTTGGATAAACTCTTTTAATAGTATATTAAAATATTTACTTTCTTTTTTGACTTCTTCACTTGAAGATTGTCTGCACCACCCAACTAAAATTTGTGATGTGCATTGAGACAATTAATGAGGGCCGGTCTCAAGCTGTCTGGTCCATGAACAAACTGTTGGTTTGTTGTCAACTATGCACGGTCCCTTCCATAAAAACATAAGATTGCATATCATCAACACAAGTATGTTTATATAGTACGTGTTTTTTTTTTTGCTAAATGGCAAATTGGAATTAAGAAGGAAGGGCAAAGCCCCCAAAGCAGAACAGAGGCAGCCAAGCTGCTACAGGGAAAAGCAGAGAAAGAAAGAAGACCAAAGGAAAAGAAAAGAGGAAGGAGAAGCCAGGATCAGTCCCGGAAAGCAAGAAAAAGAAAGGCTAAATGGGAATTCCCATAGCTACCAGGATGGGGTGGGGAGACAGCACTTTTGCATGATGTGTTTGGATTTCCAATCACAACTTTAAAATTACGTAAAGAATCCAACATAATGATGTCCGAATGAATTTTTTTGCAATTGAACAATCCACAAATGATTGGAAACTGATCGATTTTCTTCCTGTTGCAGGCCGCATCTTTGTTGGTAGCTTCTTTGATCTCCAAGACGGTTTTGACTGATGTCTTCTACCCTAAGAAGCCAAAGCATTTGGGAAAGGAATCCTATAACAAGGTTAAAATTGAGGTCTGATTGTTTATAGGATTGTGAAATACATTTTCAGTAATGCTTTAAAAGAACTTATATATGTTCTTTCTTTGTCTGTTTTATCACTTCGTACGCTTCTTCAAAATGGAATGTGATGTACCTCCTTCAAGTTCTGTTCTTGTTGCCATGTGGTATATATGTCTAAAGATTGAATGCATCAGTGGCTTAGATAGCTATGTTTTTTTGTGTACCTGGCTCGTCTTTAATTATCGTTCTAACGATAACCATGTCATGTCCGTTTTATACACGCCTTGGAAGTCTGTTATATATTATTATTATTGTTGTAGTTGTTCTTCTTAGCCCACGATAGCATTTATATCAATAACAGATTTGGGGCCTTATTTGACACACAGTACTAGTGGTTAGTTTTGCATATTTAATATTTTACTAATAATTAACTATCAGGTTAGTCGGCGGGATCCTCATCATTAAAAAGGGAAAAAAAATATTATATCCCTAATCAGCATAGTCAACCAGTTATGCTTGTCATGTCATGTGTGTGAGATAATCTTTAATCTTATGAAACAAAATTTCTTTATTTCTTATTATGCTTCATTTCACTCTATTTGTTATTGATCACCGGGTGGAGAATGGAGATGCTTTAGAGGACTTGTGAAGATGTAAACTACAAGCGTTAAGGGCACAAGGAGAGAGGATGGAGGTTTCTATTCCATGGAAAAGCATTTTTTACCATTAGGAAGTCGGACTACTAAATCCTTTTTTATAAGGAAAAACTAGAAAGATTTTTATATCTGTCAAGTGGAGAAGCAGCATGCACATGCAATCATTCTACTTCCGTGGAAATGTATGTGCACGAATGACCCTTAAAAGGAACTGCTCCTTGAATATTAAATTGAGGGGCCTATATACATATATATGTACTAAATATGACCAGTGTTGAAATTGTTAAGAAATTTGTTGAAAGCCCTAGGGTTTCAAATTTATGATGCTTTGATTAGCAGCCCATAGATTAATGCTTTTAAAGGAACACAGCAATCAACAAGTTTGGTTAAATTGGTGGTCACTGCAATGCATGTGAATAGCATATTAACAACAGTGGCGGCTCCAAAAACTTAAGTCAGTGGGGTCAACAAAAGACTTATCTTTTACAAATCGAATATTTTTTTTTTTTTTACTTTTATCAACATCTGTCATCTACTTTTGATAATATTAGAATTTTCTCTTTCTAATATGGGGAGAATACCATATTTAGAGGTTAAGTTAGGGTAAATGAAGACTTACCGACCAAATGTCTGAAAAATGAAATTTTCTTTAAAAAAAAAAATTGGGCCCATTATTTTTTTTAATTTTTTTTTAGACAAATGACCCATTAATTTAGGCATTGAGCTGGGTCAAAAGCTTCTCATAACTTCAATTCATTAAAGAGTTTTTTTTTAAATATTTTTTTCAGATCTTTGACACCACTGGGATCCATGTAGCGCCGCCCATTATCAACCTTCAAATTTCAAATCAAGCCTTTGATTCGATGGATGAAATGATGAAGAGCTCTTGGCGGGGAGATGGGATGGTAAAAAGGAGCTCCACGCCGTTATGTACGTTTACACCAATTAAGGAACGAGGGTTTTTAGGTAACAAGAAATCGAAAGAAAATAATATGGCTTTGCTTGCTAAAACTTGTTGGAGATGTATCGCAAATGAAAATTAACTATGCACAAGGATCCATAAGCCCAAAATTGCCAAAAGTACTTCCTCGAGGGAGTCAAAGTTTAGGAGAGGTTACTCGTGGTTCTGGAAAGATTTTGTGGACGCTATCAAGTTTTATAATTGATCATGTAGGATGGACCAATGGTGATGGAGAAAATATGTAGGTATGGAATTGCAATTGGGTCCCATGTGAAAATGGTCTTAGGAAACCCAATTCTCAAGTCTCTAACCCGGGAAAAAACAAAGGATTAGGACATTTTTATGTTTTCAATTTCTTTTAACGATCCCAAAGACGTTGAAGACATTAAAATCTAGATTCCAAAATCTGATATGATTGGCTAGAGGGTTGGGACTAGACTAAATATGATAATCTTTCAACAAAAACCGTTACCTTACTTGAGATTATAACAATAATAATAATGATAAAATTAGTTGGAGTCGAATCGTGGAAACTCCCTTGGCCCGAAAGAATTCTCCATTTTGGTTGGAATGCCTTAAAAAGTCTATTCATGTTAGAAAGTGGATTGGTCCCAAATCAAATTTATGCACCTACTTGCCCTATCTATGGGAAAGAGGAGGAAACTAAGGAACATGTCCTTATTATGGATTAGTGGGAGGGAGTTCATGGAGTTGACGGATGACCCGACACTTGCAAATGGACTCCCATCTTATTATAGAAGTTCTTCCCACATGGCGGGCTCCGTGGAGAGCCAAAAACAAATTTGTCTTTAAAGAAGAATTCATTCGTCTGGATAAAATTATTAAGGGGTTTTGACATATTGGTTTACCTTAGATTTTATTTTTCCAAATGCATGATTCAAATTTATATAATGTCGACTCTAGTCAACATTATTTTTATTTTTTAAATTTTCTCCTATATCCCATGATATCATGGGATAGTCCTATTATATCATGGGATCTATCAATTTCTGTATCATATATTTTTTGCAGCTGGTGTACAAATTCGTTTTTTATAGAATACAAAAGCTGACATTTTGTGAAAAGTAAATACACATCTGTCACGAGATCTATCAATTTCTGTATCATATAATTTTTGCAACTAGTGAGCAAATTCATTTTTTATAGAATAAAAAAAGCTGACATTTTGTGAAAAGTAAATACACATCTGATCACCATTTCTTAGGTTTTATCATTTGGAAAAAAATCTCTCTCAGATGACTTATAAAAGCCATGATATCATGGGATCCAGAGCAAAAAAGTTTTAGACAAAAGTTGACGTTGGTCATGAAATTGGGATATTTCAGTTTAAGGGGGACTAATATGTCAAAACCCCAATTATTAAATTAGATAATATATAACATTTGTAGGTTTGAGTCCTTGGGAGAATGCAAAAAGATCAATAATCCAGCCCCCTTTTTTCCATGCTCAATAGCTTTAAAGCTCAAATGATAATTAGATTGTGATTTTCATGGATGTTGCCTATAGAGCAAAGATGCATGGCCTGTGATTCTAATGGGCAATGTTTTTTTTCATGAAATTGGAACACAAAAAAGTTCATGATGGAATAGCTTTTTTTTTTTACATGGAATTGGAATATAAAGAAAGCAATTGAGCCAAATGGGCCCGTTTGTTCCGATGAATCTGAATACATAGGAAGTAATTATTCAAATGAGATGTTTGCATACAATTAGAACTCATAAGAAATTATTGACGCAAATGGGGTTGTTTAGTTTGGATCAAATTGGAACACACATGAATTTTTATCAAATGGGCCTTTTTGTCAAACAGAATTGGAGTACATTGGAATTCATTCTCAAACATGCTTGTTCGTTTAGATGGAATTGAATATATATATATATATATATATAAGAAAATTCATATTTTTTCAATATGGATACAAAAACTCATTTCAAAAATTCACACATGTAGTTAAATGATGTAAAATGAATCACACATTTGAAAGGAGTGAAAATGGTGCTTGTAAAAAAATAACGTTAAAATGAGTCACATGTGTAAAACTTACATATGCAAAACAAATTAACGTATGAAAGTTTGATTTTCATATCACATGTGTTAAAAATAACTAAATCTTGAGAAGCACAAGATGACCCAGTGGTAAGGGCATCCCACTCTTATCACAGTGCCAGGGATCGACCCTGACACTGGCAAGGGTATAACAGGGAAGTGTCTTATGGTGGAGGACAGCAAAAATAACAGTTGAGCAAAGTACTAGTTGTGGAGCACTGGAAAAAGAATGAAGTGCCCCAAGGATAAATATTCCTGGGTTGAAAGCTTGCTAGTTTAAGATTAGGATAGTTTACAATTTCTCCCATGTAATAGCTGAAAAGAATAAATAAATCATTTTGAAAGGTTACTTTACATATTATTAGTAACTAACGTCGTATATAAATATCATATACATAATGGACAAATTAAGTCCTAGCACACAATACACACACCAGACAACGAGCAAGTTTCAACTAACTCATTTCGTAGTCGGCCCTCAAGGTGACTAGCTTCTCAAAATTAGGCTCCATCCTACCTTCAGGCTTTTGGAGGAGAAAAGGTCTTCACTTTTGTGAGCTTTGATGGACCAAGACCCTCTTGAGAAGGTCGAATGGATAGCCCTAACTACAACCAAGGACCGATCTCTAGTTGTTCCCACGGGCGTAAGGTGCCTAACCATTGGTCTACAAGTGAAATCATAATCAATAAGTCGAACATTTTTTCCAACTTTTCTTCGGTGGTCATGGATTTGGATGGTTAAGTTCTTTTTAGCTTAATCTAATGTACAGTGAGATCATTCCATCACCCTGTTTGCTCGTGATTAGCATACATCCAAGTAGGCTACAAAAATAGACTATATCAAAGAAAATAACTTATGAGCCCGAAATTTAAGTAGTTAATTATGCAATTAGTATTATCTTTTTTTCAAACTAGTGATTGAAGGGATTCAAGTATCGAAGGAAATTCCCCATAAATAAATTGAAGCATTTTAAAATTTTAGCCATCCATTTCAAAGAAAATCAACAACAACTCGCCCTCTCCCATGATTGATTTTAATTTAAGATACTGATCCCCTTCAAAAGTCTTAGCTTTGCTCTAGTAGTACAGTGTTGCATGAGGTAGTATTTTCCAATAAAACGAATTACAATTAAAAACAGGTTGGGGTGGCCTGGCGGCCAAAACCCAAAACTGCCACAAAATCTGAATTGTTCATTGCAGGAAGAAAAAAAAAAGAAAAAGAAAAACCCACACAAACATGCCTTGACCCATAACGATTTTATCATTTTAGATATGACACAGGAGTAATGAACCCACAACTTGGGTCGTGCAAAAAAACTAATTAGCATAGATGCATTCCAAATTATTTGCATCAAAATGAGTAGGCCCAAGGCTATGACTCTTTAACTTCTGGCTAAACTTTATGGTAGATGTTGTAATAAGTCCATATCGAATATCATGAAGCGCTTGTATGGCTACCACAACCCGACGCACCTGAAAGCGATCTTATTTGTGAAAAATGCCAAACATTTCAAGGGTTGAAATTTATGAAAATTGTCAAACACTGTAAGAGATGTGATATAATAATATAAAACTATTATTTCCTATGATAATGAAATCTTATAATATTTAGATTCGTTGATATTATGTTATGCATTTTTCTAAACACCCCCTTAACTATTGCAACAATTAAAAAAGTGGGCAATCTGGCATTTAGATGTGAAAAACACATTCCTAAATGATTTTCTCTTAGAAGATGTTTTTGTGGAACAACCTTCAGGTTTCGTTGATGCAACTAGACTGTCCCTTGTATGTCATCTCAAACGCGCACTTTATGACCTAAAGTAGGCCACGGGCTTAGTTTGATTGATTTAGCCTTTTTTTTTTCTTTTGGGAAACTCTATTCGCACCCACTGGAAGTGATGAATACACCCACAACTTAAATATTTTTTAATTACTAAAATGCCCTCGGGTGAAAGGACGAAATTGCTCTTACCATCAACATCCGTCTTCCTCCTTTGGTTCACCAGCAGCAGTGGGTCTCCAGTATCTTCTTCTTCTTCTCCTCCTCCTCCTATCCCTTTATCCATTCCCTTCTCACTGCACCTCTGCACTCCTTCTTCATTGATTTTCATCTCCTTCATCATCATTTCTTCTAACTCTTTTTAATATATCATCAAGTCTCCTCCATTTATTGAACGAACTTGGAAGTACAATTATCCCTACACCACATTGTGTATTTAAAGTAGGCATTTGCAATATGGACAAGCAGTTGACGATCTACAAAAATGAGGTATATACATTTTGACTTCATTTCGTTCGTTTTTTTTTTTTTTGTTTTCTCGCGTCCTGCACGGCATTCTATAAGACGTGCAAAATTATATTGCACGGCCTATATATACCGTGCAAAATTATTCTGCACGGCCGATATATATCGTGCAATATAATTTTGCACCGCCTATATAAACTGTGCAAAATAATTTTGCACCGCCTATATAAACCGTGCAAAATTAATAAATGAGTGTGCAGTGCAAATCCAAAAATTTGTGATATATTTGCAGGAGGTTGAATCAACCGGTGTCAGTGAGTGCCTTTTGGATTTTACAAATGTCTTCACCACTGACATGATATTCAGAAGTCGAGAGGGCCTAATCCAATGGACAAGGGATGTTGGAAAGAAACATGGCTTGGTAATTGTAATCAAGACTTCGGATGCTGGTGGAGATGGACGGAAGCCGAGAGTCATTTTTTCTTATGAGAGAAGTGGTAGTTACAGGAGTCCATCGAAGGTATTCGAGAAAAGAAATCCTAAGAAGGCAACGGGAACAAAGAAGTGTAGTTGCCATTTTGCTTTGAAGGGTCGAAAGTTGGCAACTGACGACGATTGGATGTTAACAGTGGTTTGTGGGGTGCACAATCATCCAAATGCACAGCATCTAGAGGGGCACTCGTTTGCTGGGAGGCTTTCTGTAGAAGAAATCAACGTTTTGATTGATATGTCTAAGAGTTTGGTGAAACCGAGGAACATCCTTCGAACATTGCGGGAAATGGATGTGCACAACACCACTACAATTAAGAGTATCTACAATGCTCGCCAGAAGTTTAGGGTGACAGAGATGGCCGGTCGAACACAAATACAGCAACTCATGAGGCATTTGGAAGAGAACAACTACATTGAGTATCACACTAGCAACGATGCTACAGATGTTATCATGAACTTATTTTGGGCACATCCATCATCTATTCAGTTATTACGTGCATTTCCAGAAGTTTTGATAATGGATTCCACATACAAGACTAATAGATATCGACTTCCCTTGCTTGAGATTGTTGGTGTCACATCTACTCAATTGACGTTCTCCGTTGCTTTTGTGTACCTTGAATCAGAGAGGGAGGCCAATTATAGATGGGCTTTGGAGAGGCTTAAGGAATTAATGGATGGATGCATCACGACCCGTGTGATTGTCACAGACAAAGAGTTAGCGCTGATGAATGCAATAAATGTTATTTTTCCGAATGCAGCAAACTTATTATGCAGGTGGCATATTTCTAGGAACATCTTGGCAAATTGTAAGAAGTGTTTTGAGACCAACGACAGATGGGTTGCATTTATCTCTTGTTGGAACACGTTGGTAGTCTCTCCAACTGAAAGCGACTACACACAAATGCTAAGTGCTTTGGAACGGAATTACTGCGGGTCTCCACATGCTGTTGATTATGTGAAGACCTCATGGTTGAATAAGCATAAGGAGCAATTTGTGGCTGCATGGACGGATCGGCATATGCACTTTGGGAACGTCACTACTAACAGAGTTGAGAGTGCACATGCAAAATTAAAGAGACACCTAGGCACATCGAGCTATAGCTTTGATTCGTCCTGGCAGGTTATACATGCCTTCCTAGAGTTGCTTTTTACAGAAATAAAGGCTTCTTTTGAAAAGAGTTTGAACACCGTGCAACATAAGTTCAAACCGACACTGTTTCGTGAATTGAGAGGATTTCTATCAAGGAATGCTTTGGATATAGTGTTAAATGAGTCGTTAAGGGCTAGTGATATTGGTCCAGATTCTACGTCATGTGGGTGCGTAATCCGACGGACTCATGGTTTGCCATGTGCACATGAAATTGCTGAGTACATAAGGGAAGGTTCTCATATACCACTGAGTAGTGTCCACCACTATTGGCGGAAGCTCAATTTAGAATCCACTATGGTGAACGAAGCCCTTGAGTTGACCACAACTTCAGAGTTCGAGTTGATCGCTAAGAGATTTCAAAGTAGTGATCAGAAGGGTAAAATACAAATTTTAAGAAAACTTAGAGAACTCGGTTGTCCTTCATCTACTTCTCTTATCGAACCAGACGTAAAATTGAATACCCGCGGTCGGTCATCATCGAAAAGAAAGAAGTTGGATAGATCTACGCGTCGGGAACCATCTAATTTTGAATACGCACTGTCGATAAAAGATAGCGTTCCAGCTAGATTAAGCAATACAGTTGCAACGAAGAATAAGGAGAAAATGACTGTCCGTCGCACTCGGTCATGTACGTTTCTGCATTTGCTTCCTCAGTCTTTGGGCCCCTATATATCCACACTATTAAGGATGTTGCAGCTGATGGTAACTGTGGATTCAGAGCGATAGCTGGTCTCCTAGGCCTGGGCAAGGATAAATGGATGCAGGTTAGAATGGATTTGAGCAATGAATTGCAGAGGTATCAAAATTATTATGCACTGGTTTATGTTGGAGATGATAGGGTTGGGGAGTTGTATTACGCATTGTGTTACTTTGAAAGCAATCCTTCATTTGATCGATGGATGACAATGCCGGACATGGGTCACTTAATATCTTCATATTATAACGTTGTATTGGTCATTCTTTCACTGCAGCAGTGCCTTACTTTCCTGCCTTTGAGATCATCTCCGATTCCATCAAGTTCTCACAAAGTGTTCGCGGTTGGTTTCGTCAATGGAAACCATTTTGTTCAGGTCTTCATGAAACCCGAATCACCCATGCCTCTCATTGCTACAAATTGGCATAGACACCACCATCCTGAAGCAGACGGATGGCAGCTCCCATATGCAAAGAGCATCGAGCAATTCAGAGAATTGATTGGAAACAGTGTCGCAACGCAGGAGTCGGTCAATCTTGACAACGATTGATTATGTGTACTCTCCATTTGATGTAAACAAACATATTACCTATTTTGTATTGGATGGCCAATGAATTCGATGAGGTTTTTATGTGTTTATGTTGTGTATTAATTCATTAATAATATTCCAAAGAAGGTATTACTTCATTAACAACTGCTCGGTTAAACATGGCTGGGCAAATTTGTTCTGCACGGCAAATATGTTCCGTGCAAATGGATAATGCACGGCAGAAAGTTGCCCTGCATAAACTATTTGCACATTAATAAAGTGTCGTGCACACACTTTTTGCTCGGAACACGGTGGCCGTGCAGTGTATTTTATCAATTATTCGGACAGAAACACATAACATACATATCCATATAAAACATACAAGTTCAAACATAAAAAAGTGTATCCTCAAAACATCCATTAAAAAAATGGATACATCCAAAAATCAGGTGATCCATCCATACATATCCAAAAAATTCCTTACATCGCAAAAATGGATAAACCCATCCATACATCCTCTAAAGTGTATGCTTTAATTTCCCATCCATACAGACTTAACAAAAGAATAAGACAAAAAAAAAAAAAAAAACCCTCATGCCATCATGGATCTGTACGTCGTCGGTACGTCACCGGCAAGCCCTCCAGGATCTCGAGGGTGGTTTGGAGTGCCCGGTAATAGAAATCTGCAGGCTGTTCCGTTCGTGCAATCGTAGCGCGGAGATGGTCCCTCGCCCGAGTGATCTGTAAGAAACAATTTACTGTGTCAATACCTAAGATAAGTATAACAAATGGATGCAGAATGATTCGATAAAGTACAAAAACTCACCACTCTTGGAGTCGGGTCAGCTATACCCTCATTAGGGTGATAGTGGGAATGACGTTGGGGGTTCTGTACTCGAGGGTGTGAAATCCTAAAAAACCGCTCGAGGTAGTCGGGTGAGCACTCCCATGCATGTTGCGCTCGATGGTCGCGGTGCACTAAGGACAATACATGATCCTCCCAAGTAACCCAGTACTGGTCTAGAAATCTGTAAGAGACCCTGTATTGTCCAGCAGTAGATCCCCGAGACGCACGAATGGGGGCGAGCGGTGCGGGTGGGATGGTCTGTACATATCCAAACTGTCGGAGAACCCTATGTGGATGGTAGGGTTCAATGACATCTAGCGCTCTCAAGCAACCACAGAAGAAAGATATCTGATGGAATGGATGATGAGCCCTGACACCAGTATACGGATCCCACTGGACCTGTGGCAAGTAAATGAAAGAACTCATTATTATAATAAAAATTTGTCCATTGAAAAAAAGTGCAACATTATACCAAGGACCCCATATGGGTGCTCACCTGACTTGGATGTAGGTCATCCAGCCTCTCACGCAACAGTTTTATGTTCTCCCTCGCAATCCCAGAATCATGTCCAGCATTCCAGCGGCTCGCTTGAGGCATACTAGCGGTATATCCTCACTGCGCAGGAGGACGGGTAAATGGGAAGTGCCCGTACACCCAAGACTGCAAAAGATACCAATTATTAATTATACAATTTAAAGGATCAATTACGATGGAACATGTATATGTATATGTATTACCGTGAGCAGTGTCAGATATCCAGCAATCTGTCGCACGTCTGCCCTCGTGGCGGTCCCCAATTGGCGATAAAGATATGCAAGTGCGGCAGTCCCCCATGCATAACGACGGACCCGTGGCAAGTCCATCAGTAAATGTAGGTGGGCAATGGGGACTCGAGTGGCTGACTTATCGGCGAAGAGTGTGCAGCCTAACAAATACAGAAGATAGCCTCTAGCTGCACACTCTACTTGCTCAACAGACGACGCAGGACTCACCTCGCCGCACACCCGTTTGATCTAGGCCATCCTCACTACCCCACCACGCGCTACTCTCAACTCAGCTGACGCAGATGCCCTATCCACGCCCAGTCCACGCTCAAGTAAATCTACTTGATCAGTAAATCCCATACTAGTCGATGCGTGGACAGGCAGTCCCGTTACTGGGATGCCGAGGAGAGTACCCACATCATCTAAGGTGATCGTCATCTCACCAAATGGCATGTGGAAGGTATTTGTCTCGAGCTGCCACCTCTCTACAAAGCTGGATATCAGAGGGCTGGAGATATATCGGTAAGAAAAACGCTTCAACTCTGCCAATCCAGACTCTTCTATAATAGCATGAAACCGAGGAACATGGATATCGGCCCCATCCCCGGGCAAAGGTATGTACCAATCCTTCAGCCCTCGCCAATGATTGATACATTTGAGTGCCTCACGTTCTTGCACATTATAAGTATAAATCTTCATTAATATCTGTTATTATAGACTTCAACACATCTTATTTGAAAAACGATTAATTAAAACATTAAAAAAGGCAATTGTACCTCCCCGTCCCATATGGACAAGGCTACGTGTGTCCTAAAACTCATAAGGACAGATAGGTCGGCCGGACCGCCGGGGATAGGACCCTCCCTTGCCGCCGCAACAGGAGGACTGGATGGCTGTCCCTCCTCGAAATGGGAATCATCCTCCCCTGGTGCCGCTGCAGGGAGACTGGACGACTGTGCCTCCTCCTCAGAGGAATCATCCTCTGAAGAACTGTCACCATGCTCTTCTCCTGGTGCCGATGCACGGGGACTGGACGGCTGTGCCTCCTCCTCTGAGGAATCATCCTCTGAAGAACTGTCAACATGCTCCTCAACCTGCTCCGGGAGTGGATCCTGTTGCAGTTTTCGTCTTCGTTCAGACGCCGTTGGCCGTTGACGGCCGGCGGTCGAAGAACTCGCATGCACACCTCGGGAACGCAATCTTGAGACACTGATCTTCGTCCGAACTCTCGATGGCTCGCTAGAAGAACTGGCCCGTCCCCCTGTCATCTGTGAGCTGGTACCAATACGGCGAGCTGGCCTTCTCGGCATTTCTTCCAATCTGTTAAAAATGAAAACCAATAAGAGGATATCAAAAAAAATTTGTACTGCTCGGTTTAAATAGACAGTGCAACAATATTCTGCACGGCGAAATGGAACCGTGCAAGTTCTGTTTGCACAGCTCAATGTAACCGTGCAACCTCTGTTTGCACGGTACTATGACACTGTGCAAACTATATTTGGTCTGCCATTACATGCCGTGCAAATTATATGTGCACAGCTTATAATATATATTCTGCACAGTTTACACCTGCCGTGCAGAAAATCCCTGCACGTCTCTGGACTGCCGAGCAGATCGCGAAATGTTTTCAAAAATGGAAAACATTGGAGTTCGAAACTCTTCATGTTTTCATTACGGACTTCCCTATTTGTTGCAAAGGTCTCACAACTATACTCTCTAATGCATAAATTACAACCTAAACAAATTTGTGAAAATGATAAACCTATGAAGAAGAAGAAGAAGAAGAAGAAGAAGAAGAAGGGCTCTCACCTGTTTGACTGTCCCTGATGAAGAAGACGAAGAAGAAGGAGCGCAGCTCACCAACTGTCCACGAGGGTGTGAGAGCTCTGAAGTGGAGAAGGTCGACGACTCCGAAATGGCCAGAAATTTGAAAAATCTCAACGATGGAATGTGTTCAGGAATGGAACAGGGAACGAATGGTGAGCTTGGATGGGCAGTTTGGGGATTATGGTGGGTGTGCTCAGCAAAATCAAGCCAAAATTAGAATGGGTGTGGTGAGGTCAGCAAGTGGGTGTATTCAGGAGAATAGGTGGGTGCATATAGAATTTCTCTTTTCTTTTTGCTTCACCATGGTTTTATTTGCACCATCACAGACCGTTCTTTAATTGTGTGCTGAGACACATATGGCCTGCTTATATTATTATTGTATGTTGACAATATTATCCTAATTGGGATAACATGAAATTTTGCATTCCTTCATTGGCATATTGAGCACAAAGTTTTGAATGAAGGATCTTGGTCTTTTAAATTTTTCTCTCGGCACAAAAGCCCATCAAGGCCCTAATGGTCTTTTATTTTAATTGAAGTTGTAAGTGCAAAAAATGTAACTCACAAGATTAGGGGGAGCCATATAGGACTTATCCAAATGATTGTGGAGAGTCAGCCGCTTCAGGGACCTGAAAGGGGAGAAAGAACAGTCAGAGTACCCTGGCTGTGGGCAACGCAAGGTTCTCCGATGCCTAAGTTAGTGCAGGGACTGAACTAAGGTTGAAGAAGAAGAGAGGCAGAGTAACGGCTAGTGAGAGTGTCTGCCTGCGTACCTGAGTTGGATTGGTATTCTATTTATAAGAGAAAAGTCTCTAGATACTTGATAGTGGGCCTAATGATTTGACTGCTAAGGTCTAATCAGCCCATAAAGTAATTGATGAGGATCCATCATAGCCCACATTGCATTAAATGATGGTCCGATCAGCCCATATTGCATTAAATGTCAGTCACATTGGGCTTGATCTTGTCTTGGGAGTAGCCTGACGATGCTCCTTCTTCGGACCCATCTTATTATCGGACTCTAGCGAGTGCCCTTCAGTATTTAACATTAACTAGGCCAGATTTAGCTTTTTTCCATGAACCGACATCCTACTGTGGGCCAATTTCAGGCGATTAAATGCATTTTTAAGATATGTTCAGGGCACCATCGACTTTGGTATTTGTTTACTTAACCAGATCCTTTGATTTGTATGAGTTTTCGGATACTGATTGGGCTGCAGGTTGTTTTTAACCTACCGCTCCACAAGTACTGCAATTTTCTTAGTGGATGGCTTTTCAAAATGAAGCCCGATCCTAGCTTCAGACTTTTGTTACTTTTGGAAAGAAAACAAAAGTCTTCACTTTTGTAGGCTTTGATGGGCCAAGACCGACATCAGAAGGTTGGATAGATAGTCTTAGGCACAACCAACGACTGATTACTAATTACTGGTTGTTTTTATGGATGGGGGTGTCTCACCGTTGATAGCCTATAAACTCAGAGATTTTATTATGAGTGGCTCAAATTTTTGATGGGGAGGCCCCACGGTTGAGTTTTCACTTTTTTAACTTGGGATTTCCCCAAGCAAAAGCCATGTCAGGCAAATGATCGTGTAAATATATGCATAACACAATATTACCGTGTGAGGTAACAGGATGGGCCCCACCTATCACCAATCCAAGCCGACCACCAAATTAAAAACCCCCTTATAGCCGTTGAATCTAGGGTTTGGCACCCATCCGAATGGACTGTAATATTAGATCAATGTTCCAATTTTCTATTTTTATATTAAACTATTAAAATTATGGGTCATGGATCAAGGAGCTAGCTAGGGTGGTTGGATTGAACCCAAATTTGAAATGTGGGCCCATCATGAGAGGGTCTTCCTATATCGCCCCTAGATGGGCCCCATATAGCTACCTCGCATGGTAATATGGTGCGAGGTATATGTACCATGAAGGATGGTCCGGTCATGTAAGCACCCCAAAAAAACAAAAAACAAAAAAAAAAAGCCTCTGATCCGGACTCGGGACGGAAGGGATGGTACGAGAATTCTCTTGTTTTGTTTTTTGTTCTCTTTTGATTGCTTTACTTTAGCTTTTGCCTCTTTCACTAGTAGCTTGCCTTTTCTTTTTCTTTGCTGATGAGTTTACTGCTCTTGCTTTGTCCAAAGATTTCTTCGGGTGGAAGAATCTCTCTCCTATGCAATAGATAACCTTTTCAGAGAGGCCCATATGTATCACACAGTCTGGTGATGCAAAAGTTCAGAAAAGTTCAGCTGTAAATGATAAATAGAACATTGGATATGAAATTTGGGAATCTTTTTACATCACGGAATCCACTAGTTTCACCTTTCATCTGTTCCACTTCTCTAGACAAAAATCCTTTCGGACTCTTTATAAAAAGAGTATCACCCTTTCCTGAGTTACATATATTTGCTCTTCCAGTTATCTTAGCAGAATTATCACTTCTCATACAATTCATTTCCTGGGTTATATTCCTAATCGTTCATGGCAACCACGCAGATGAGTTTGAAACTCGTCGTGGACAAGAAGATGAATAGGGTGGTGTTTGCCGAATGTGGGAACGATTTTGTCGATGTTCTCTTTAGCTTCTTGACAATGCCCATAGGGACTATCATCCGTCTCACTAGCAAGGAATCAAAAATAGGTGGCATGAGTACCTTATATGAGAGTGCGGAGGATCTCGACGTGAACCTTCTGCAGACGGAGGCATGCAAGAAAATGTTGCTCTATCCCAAAAACGCTTCAGAAGAACACTGCAAGAATCTGAAGGTAAATATTGACGACACGGAGCCTACAAAGTACTATGCATGCTCTTGGGATTGTTGTATAAATAGGCACGGATTGGTCAGTACCTTCTACAATGCTCAATGTGGTTGTGGGCAATCTATGAGTATGCAGATGGTATATAATCGGAAATTGAAGGGTAGCAGGGATGGAGTCTTTGTTAAGAGAAACATGAGATTTATCATAGGAGATGATTTGCAGGTGTTTCCTGTAACTTCCAAGGCGGTCTTTACACTGGTCTACGATCTAGGAATCAGTGATGCGTCTGTGCTCGAGGAGAGGAATGTGAATGCTGGGCCAACAGAGGTACGTGATAATTTTTTTCTTTTAAGGGGAGAAATTTATTTCCTGATTTTTTTTGGTACAAATGACCCAGAAAATATGAGCTCCAATTGATACATCTTCTCTCTATATAGGTTTTGCATCTTCTCAACCGTTTGTTACTATCTAAAACACCTTTAAAAGATGTGTTCCTGCGGGACCAAGACATGATTGATTGTTTCAACCATGATTTTATTGTCGATGCTCTTCATGGGAAAGATTTGGATCAACCTCAGAAAGTGAAAGGGAATATTGGCGGCAGTAACTCTAAAAAGATTAGTGTGAAGCTATCAGTGAACAAATCTAACAACAAGGTTGTGTATGCTGAAGGTGGGGAAGAATTTGTAGATCTACTCTTTAGCTTCCTCGCCTTCCCTCTCGGATTTCTGACTAAATTCTTTGGCGGAGACTCTGGCATTAGATGTTTAGATAACTTGTATAGGAGCGTACAAGTTCTAAAGGATTTCCTCAAATCTGAGGAATGCAGAGGCTTGCTAATTGACCCCAATCTTGCGACTTTCTTCAGTTGTAACAACCAACCACTTCAGGTTAAGGAACAAATCTCATGGCAACCAGCCATTGCATGTTGCTATAAATGCATTTTAATTAGTGGTCGTAATAAAATTACAAATTTTGACATTGGATACTGCGACCACGGTTATCAGAAGGAAAAATTATGCATCATAAATCCAAAGTATCCGAATGCGGTGAAGGAGCTTGGAGGAGCTTTTTTTGCAGGACCGGCATTGTTCATGGTAACTGATGAGCTGAATGTGATGCAGCTTTCACCCATGTCGGCTCTCTCTCTACTTACCAAATTGAACATCTCCATTAGCGATATAGAGGAGCATGTTGTAAGCGTTGGGGAGAAGGAGGTAAAATGAAACAATCCGCTTCATGTTGCATCATTCTGTTTAGTGAAGAAAGCCCTAGCCGGTAACATTTTGTAGTAGTCAGGGGCTGTTAATAGGCCCCTGTTTGGTAATATTTCTATTTTTTTTTATATGTTGTGGGTTTAGACCAAAGTAGGAAAACTCGGCTTGACTTTTCGACCGGAGTCCTCTCTTTTTTTTATGAAAGATCGAGTCAAATATAGGAGAAATTTGGCCGAGTCACCTCATTTTGATAAGTTGCTTGTATTTCGAATTATTTATTCCTAATGATTTAATGGGAAGTTTTGATATTAAACAATTGAAATTTATTTTTTATTAATAAAATAAATTTATTTTTAAGTACTTATGCGTGACGTTTAGAGTCAGTAATTTAAAAATAATGATTGGAAAGTAATTTAATACTTATATTTGATCATTTGAATTTGATATTTGGTCTAAATAATTATATAGTATACAAGGTTTTTTTCTTGGACTTTCCTTATTATTTTGTTTTCTGGCACATATACATTTATTAATTTGAATTAATTACCATGATTACATCTAAGTATTTATATTAATACTTTACAAATATTCAAACCATTTTTAACTACTTCCAAAATTATCTTTTGAAAAAACATTACTCTCCACTCACTATGTTGACTCCATTAGAGTCAATGTCGAGTCTGGGTCACAAGTTTTCCAGCCTCGCTCTAGACTAGTTATAGCTGGAACCTGCATAATTTTGAAGAAACTCCTTTAATATTGTACGTGTAACGTGATGTGTTTGGGTTTCTAATCACAACTTTAAAATTATGTAAAGAATCCCAATAAAATGAAGGCCGAATGAAAGATTTTGCAATTGAACAATCTACAAATGATTGGAACCTGATCAATTTTCTTCCTGTCCAGGCCGCATCTTTGTTGGTAGCTTCTTTGATCTCCAAGACGGTTTTGACTGATGCCTTGTACCTTAAGAAGCCAGAGCATTTGGGAAAGGAATCCTATAACAAGGATAAAATTGACTGATTGTTTATAGGATTGTGAAATACATTTTCAGTAATGAATCTTTAAGAGAACTGATATATGTTCTTGCTTTGTCTGTTTTATCTCTTAGCACGCTTGTACAAAATTGAATGTGATGAACCTCCTTCAAGTTATGTTCTTGTTGTCATGTGGTATACATGTCTAAAGATTGAATACATCAGTGGCTGGTAGCTATGTTTTTTATTGCCTGGTTATCGTCTTTAATTATCATTCTAAGTACGATAACCATGATATGGCCGTTTTATACATGCCATGGAAGTCACCTCTTTTTGTTTGTGCAAGCTCCTTTCCCACTTGTGAAGGTTTACTTCTCGATTGTGCGGGCCTCTTTCCCACTTAAGTGAGCTACCTTTGTGTATCCAAGCTCTCTCTTGGATCCCAGCCCCCTTGGCGGAGTACAAAAAAAATACATACCTTGGAAGTCTGTTATATATTATTATTGTTGTTGTAGTTGTTCTTCTTTGCACACGCAGCATTTATATCAAAAAATAGATTTGGGCCGTATCTGATACACAGTACTAGTAGGTGGTGTTGTGAATCCGGCATTTTACCAATAATTAACCATCAGGGTGGTCAGCGAGATCCTCATCATCAAAAGGAGAAAACGAAATTATATCCCTAACCAGCTTAGTCAACCATTGATGCCTATCATGCCTTGTGTGTGAGTGTACAATCTTTAATCTTATGATTCCTCATTATGCTTCATTTCACTCTATTTGTTATTGATCATTAGGTGGAGAATGGAGATGCTTTAGAGAACTTGTGAAGATGTAAACTACGAGCATTAAGGGCATAAAGAGGAAGGATGGGTTCCTATTCCATGGAAATGCATTTCTTACCATCAGGAAGTCGGATATCTAAATCCTTTTTTATGAGGAAAAATAGGAAGACTTTTTATATCTGTCAGTGGAGAAGCAACATGCATCGAACAAAGGATCTACACTCATTCTATTTCCGTGGAAATGTATGTGTACGAAAGACCACTTGAATGGAAATGTACATTTCCTTCTCCTTGAATTTTAAAATTTTGAGGGGCCTATACTTAGTGTACATAAATATGAATAGTAATGAAATGGTTAGGAATTTGTTAGAAGCTCTAGGGTTTTAAAATTATGATGCTTTGATAAGCTGACCGTCACACCCCGGTCCCAAGATTACCTGGCCATGGTAATCCCTGATATGTGACACGCGTACTCCCGTGAAGTTCGCACCTATCTCGAGTCAAGTTCGAATAATGAAGGATAAAATAGTCATTTCACACTTGATGCGGAAGCATCTACAACATTTCCATAACCAATATCCTACCATGATCAGTCTATTAATGTTCAATATATATATATATATATATATATATAACATAATTACAAATAACTACAAAGGTAGGGATTTCCAAAAAGTCCCTACATAATCTGACAAAAAACATGTTCAACTTTCCAACACAAGTTCTCCAAAATACAAAACGATAGACATCAACTGTATAAACTTTCCAACATTCACTCAAAATCCTCTCAAATAGTATTCCTCATGACGCTCTCTAGAAAAAGAGGACTAGATGGTGCCCTTGACTCCCTTCTCTAATCCTGCAGAAACCTCCTCAGTCTCCTCTCTCTGGGGCCTCCTCAGGGCCGGGAGCGATACCTGCGTCTGTGATAGATAGCATCGTGAATATAACAAATGCGCAAAGTATAAGCAATTTATAATTAACACATGTCGTAAGAATTTAGAGTTAGTGACAGTTGATTAAAAGTGGTCAGATAACAAAATACTAGGCAATTGTGCATTTCAAAATTTGTCATGCTTTATGAATCAATGAGAGGGAATTTCACATTCTAGTTGGCTACTATCTTTGTTAAATCCTCTCTTAAAAGAGAGAACTCATGTTGGGATGTCATCAGTTATCCGGCCAAAGGTTCACCTGGCTAGCCGATTTTAGAGTTTTGGTGCTCCAAACTACTTATTGCAGAGCGGCATTCACACACACTAAACCAAATTCAACCCTGTTGAGTCTCGTAAGGTCAAAAATTTCTTGGCATAGAAGTGTTGCAGTCCTCTACTGGCATTTTTATTTCTCAAAAGAAGAATGATCGAGAAATCTTGGACAGGTTTCAGATGAAAGATAGTAATCTTGTGAATACACCGTCTGAGTTTGGTTTGAAGCTAAACAAGGATGATGGAGGAAAAAAGGTTGGCAGCACTCTTTACAAGCAAATTGTGGGGAGCTTAATGTATTTAACTGCAACAAGGCCTGATATAATGCTTGCGATAAGTATCATTAGTAGATACATGGAGTGTCCAACAGAGATTCATCTTTTGGCTGCAAAAAGAATTCTTAGGTACTTGCAAGGTACTAAGGAGTTTGGGTTGTTCTTCAAAAGGGTAGAAAAGTCATATTTGTTTGGCTTTATAGATAGTGATTATGTAGGAGATTCTAATGATCGAAAAAGCACATCTGGGTATGTTTTCATGTTGGCAACATGAGTTGTCTCATGGTCATCAAAGAAGCAGTCAATCATCACATTGTCAACCACTAAAGCTGAATTTGTTGCAGCAACAGCTTGTGCTTGTCAAGCTATTTGGCTGAAGAAGATTCTTGAAGAGCTGCAGTTCAAAGAAGATGGACCTACTCTCATTTACGGTGACAACAATTCAGCAATAAAGCTCTCAAAGAATCCTGTTCTACGTGGTCGAAGCAAGCATATAGATGTGAAGTATCATTTCTTGAGAGATCTCACAAATGATGGAGTTATTAATCTGGTTTACTGCAGAAGTGAAGACCAGATTGCTGATATTCTAACAAAGCCTCTCAAATTTCCAGCATTTTAGAAGCTCAAGGAGCTACTTGGTGTTTACCGTTTAAAGGACTTTATCTGAGGGAAGGCGCTTCAAAGCTTGAGTCTTATTAAACTGTTATTATGTGTGGAACATCAGTTTAAGGGAGGGATTGTTGAATAAATTAGTAGCAGCACGATAGAATGTGTTGATTTGGGTTGTCCTAGTCTTTAGGAGTTCAGTAGTTTGTTTCTGTTTATTGCCTAGTTTGTAGGAGTTGTTTAGCCTGATGTTAGTGGTGTGGGAGGTGCCTCACCATTGGTCTACAAGTGAAATGGCATACCACACATAATCAATACGTTGATCCTTTTTTTTTTTTCAAACTTTTCTTCAGTGGTCATGGGTTTGGATGGTTAAGCTATTTTTATCTTAATCTAATGTACACTGAGATCCTTCCTTCACCTTGTTCACTCGTGAATAGCATACGTCTAAGTAGGCTACACAAATAGACTGTATCAAAGAAATCAACTTATTTAAGCCTGATTGAGTGGGCTCAAGTATTGGAGGAAATTCCCCATAAAATAAATTGAAGTACTTTAAATTTCTAGCCATCCATTTCAAAGAAAATCAACACCCCAACTCGCCCTAACCCATGATTGGTTTTTAATTTAAGATACTAAACCCCTTCAAAAGTCTTAGCCTTCCTCTAGTACAGTTCTGTATGAGGTAGTATTTGCAAATAAAATAAACTATAATTAAAAACAGGTTGGCGTGGCCTAGTAGCCAAAACCCGAAACTGCCTCAAAATTTAAAGTGTTCATTTCAGGAAGAAGAAACAAGAAAAAGAAAAAGAAAAACCCACCCAAGCCTGCCTTGACCCATAATTATTTTATCATTTTAGATATAACATGGGACTAATGAACCCAACAGCCCGAGTCAAGCATAAAAACTAATTAGCATAGATGCATTCCAAATCATTTGCATCAAAATCAGTAGGCCCAAGACTAAGACTCTTTAACTTCTGGCTAAACTTTATGGCAGATGTTGTAATAAGTCCTCATTGAATTTCATGAAGCTCGTGCATAGTTGCCACAACTGACGCACCTGAAAGCAATCTTATTTGTGAAAACTGCCAAAAACTTCAAAAGTATATTGAAATTTATGAAAATAGCCAAACACCATAAGTGAGACAATATAATAGTATAACACTAGTATTTCCTATGATAATGAAATCTTACAATCACTACACCAAAAACAGGAAATTGAAACGGTTTAGGAACGGTTTAACGGATTAGGAATGGACGGATTAGGAATGGTAATCCGTTCCAATTTCCTTTTTTGGGGTAGTAACCGTTCCTAATCCGTTAATCTGTTCCAAAAACAGGAAATTGGAACGGATATAACAGATTAGAAACGGAAGGATTAGGAATGGTAATCCGTTTCAATTTCCTATTTTTGGTGTTGTGAATATTTAGATT
Organism: Cinnamomum chago; assembly: GCA_038049695.1. Classification (NCBI taxonomy): domain Eukaryota; kingdom Viridiplantae; phylum Streptophyta; class Magnoliopsida; order Laurales; family Lauraceae; genus Cinnamomum; species Cinnamomum chago. The sequence continues at coordinate 16,634,744 of CP142462.1, read as the reverse complement.
TGTTGAAATTATGATGTGCATTTATCCAAACACCCCCCTTGACTATTGCAAGAATTAAAAAGTGGCCAATCCAGCAATTAGTTATGAAAAACACATTCCTAAATGATTCTCTCTTAGAAGATGTCTTTATGGAACAACCTTCGGGTTTTGTTGATGTAACTGGACCCTCCCATGTATGTCATCTGAAACGTGCACTTTATAACCTAAACTAGGAGTCACGGGCTTAGTTTGATCGATTTAGAATTTTTCTTGCTTCACCATGGTTTTATTTGCACCATCGATCACAGACCGTTCTTTATTTATCTGTTAACGGTCTGCTTATATTATTATTGTCTGTGGACAATATCATCCTAATTGGCAATAATTATGAAATTTGGCATTCCGTCATTGGCATATTGAGCACTAAGTTCCGAATAAAAGATCTTGGTCTTTTACATTTTTTTTTTCTCGGTATAAAAGCCCATCATGGCCCTAATTGTCTTTATCTTACTCAATTGAAGTTACGTCGAGGGGTAGCTTAGTTGGCCTAGGACCACGGTTTGCTCCCGGAGGTTGTGGGTTCGAAACTCTGCTACCATACTAGGGCTACAGGGGATTTATCCGGCTTCCCTCTGGGCCCGGAGGGATTAGTCCAGCCCAAAGGGTTGGGAACACTCCGACAGCAAAAAAAAAAAAAAAAAAAAAAAAAAAAAAAAAAAAAAAAAAAAATTTGAAGTTACGTCGAAGATCTCTTACATCATTCGGGAATGGAGTCATGCAAGAGTGTTGCTACCGTCATGGAGGTTCGCATCAAGCATCGCCTGACGATGCTCCTTCTTCGGACCCATCTTATTGTCAGTGCCTAGTGAATCCTGTTCAGAATATTACATTAACTAGGCCAGATTTGACTTTTTTCCATTAACCGGTCAATTTATGCAACATCCTACTAAGGGCCAATTTTAGGCGATTAAATGCATTTTTAAGATATGTTTAGGGCACTTTCTACTTTGGCATTTGTATTCTTTTACAGGTCAGCTCTCTTGATTTGTATGTGTTTTTGGACACTGATTGGGCTGGTTGTTCCTTAACCAGCCGCTCCACAAGTATTGCATTTTTCTAAGTGGATGGCTTTTCAAAATCAGGTCCTATCCTAGCTTAGGGCTTTGGGAAAGAAAACAAAAGTCTTCACTTTTGTAAGCTTTGATGGACCAAGATCGGCATCAAAAGGTTGGATGGATAGTCCTAGAGACAACCTAAGACCGATCACTAGTTGTTTTTATGGTTGGGATGTGCCTCATCATTGATAGCTTATAAACTCAGAGAGATTTTATTCTGAGTGGCTCAAGTTTTTTATGGGTAGGCCTCACCGTTGAGTTTTCACGTTTTTAACATGGGATTTCGCTAAGCAAAGGTCATCTAATTACCATAAAAAAAAAAAAAAGGAAAAAAAAAAAGGAGCAAAGCCTCACATTAGATCCGGAAAGGATGGTACGAGGATTTTCTTTGCTTTCTCCTCTTTTGCTTTATTTTTTACCTTATAAATCTTCTCTTTTGATTGCTTCACTTCTCCTTTTTCCTTTTTCACTAATAGCTTGCCTTTTCTTTTTCACTGCTGAGTTTATTGCACTTGCTTTGCCCAAAGATTTCTTCAGGTGGAAGAATCTCTCTTCTATACAATAGATAACCTTTTCACTGAGGCCCATGTGTATCACACAATCATGTAAGGCATGGTGATGAAAAAGTTGTGATGTAAATGATAAATAGAATATTGGATATCGGGTGGATCAAATGAACATAGATCTGATAATTTTTTAGGTGGGATCATACCCATAAAAAATGATTATAGCTCTTAATTTTAAGTCCATATCATTTAATTATTATACTCAAATGTAAATTTGTTGAGTTAAAACCCGATGGTCCACCATCCCAGATGCCAATTCACATGTGGCTGGTGTGGGTAATAGGCACGGACAGTCCAAATTGGAGATGAAATTTGAGAATCATTTTACATCACGGAATCCACTAGTTGCACCTTCCATCCATTCCACTTCGATCTCCGGACAGCAATCCTTTCTGACTCTTTATAAAAAGTATATCACCCTTTCCTGAGTTACATATAATTGCTCTTCCAGTTATATTAGCAGAACCACCATCACTTCTCATTCAATTCATTTCCTGGGATATATTCCTAATCGTTCATGGCAACCTCACAGATGAGTTTGAAACTTGTAGTGGACAAGAAGATGAATAGGGTGGTGTTTGCCGAAAGTGGGAATGATTTTGTCGATGTTCTCCTTAGCTTCTTGACAATGCCCATAGGGACTATCATCCGTCTCACTGGCAAGAAATCAAAACTAGGTGGCATGAGTACGTTATATGAGAGTGCAGAGGATCTCGACGTGAACCTTCTGCAGACGGAGGCATGCAAGAAAATGTTGCTCTATCCCAAAAACTCTTCAGAAGAACACTGCAAGAATCTAAAGGTGAATGTTGACGACACAGAGCCTACAAAGTACTATGCATGCTCTTGGGATTGTTGTATAAATAGGCACGGATTGGTCAGTACCTTCTGCAATGTTCAATGTGGTTGTGGACAATCTATGAACACGCAGACGGTATATAATCAGAAATTGAATAATGTCGCAAGTAGTAGGGACGGAGTTTTTGTTAAGGGAAACATGAGATTTATCATAAGAGAAGATTTACAGGTGTTTCCTGTTTCCACCAAGGCGACCTTTACACTGCTCAATGATCTGGGAATCAGTGATGCGTCCGGGCTGGAGGAGAGGAAAGTGAATGTTGGGCCAGCAGAGGTACGTGATGATTTTTATTTTAAAAGAGAAATTTATTTCCTGATTTTTTTGGCACAATGACCCAGAAAATATGAGCTCCAATTGATACATCTTATCTCTATAGGTTTTGCATCTTCTCAACCGTTTGTTACTGTCTAAAACACCTTTAAAAGATGTGTTCCTGAGGGACCAAGACATGATTGATTGGTCCCACCATGATTTCATTGTCGATGCTCTTCATGGGAAAGATTTGGATCAACCTCAGGAAGAGAAAGAGAATGGCAGCAGTCACTCTAAAAAGATTAGTGTGAAGCTCTCAGTGAACAAATCTAACAACAAGGTTGTGTATGCTGAAGGTGGGGAAGAATTTGCAGATCTACTCTTTAGCTTCCTCGCCTTCCCTCTCGGATTTCTAACCAAATTCTTTGGCGGAGACTCTGGAATTAGATGTTTAGATAACTTGTATAGGAGCGTACAAGTTCTAAAGGATTTCCTCAAGTCTGAGGAATGCAGAGGCTTGCTAATTGACCCCAATCTTGCTACTTTCTTCAGTTGTTACAACCAACCACTTCAGGTTAAGGAACAAATCCCATGGCAACCCACCATTGGATGTTGCTATCAATGCAAGGAACTTAGTGGTGGTCGTATTACAATAACAGATTTTGGCACTGGGTACTGCGATCACGGTTATCTCATGAAGAAAAAATTATGCATCATAAATCCAAAGTATCCTAATCCGGTGAAGGAGCTTGGAGGAACTTTTTTTGCTGGACTGGCATTGTTCATGATAACTGATGAGCTGAATGTGAAGCAGCTTTTCCCCATGTCGGCTCTCTCTCTACTTACCAAATTGAACATCTCCATGAGCGATATAGAGGAGGATGTTGTAAGCGTTGGGGAGAAGGAGGTAAAATGAAACAACCCGCTACATGTTGCGCCATTTTGGTTAGGCAAGAATGCCCTGGCCGGTAACATTTTATAGTAGTCAGGGGATGTTAATGGGCCCCTGTTTGGTAATATTTAGTCTAATTTTGTTATATGTTGGGGTTCAGACCACACTAGGAAAACTCGGCTCGACTCTTGAACCCGAGTCATCACTTCTTTTTTTTTATGAAAGACAGAGTCAAATGTAGGGGAGACTTAGTGGAGTTGCCTCATTTTGATAAGTTGGTTGTATTCTGAATGATTTAATGGAAAGTTTTGATTTTTAAACAATTGATATGTATTTTTTACTGATAAAAAATATTTATTTTTAAGTAATTATGCTCGAGGTTTAGAGTCAGTAATTTAACAATGATGATTGGAATATAATTTAAAACTTATATTTGATCTTTTGAATAATTCCATATTTGGACTAAATAATTATATAGTATCCAATGTTTTTTCTTTGATTTTTCCTTATGATTGTATTTTCTGGCACATGTAGATTTATTATTTTGAATTGATTACCATGATTGCATGTAAATATTTATATTTATATTTTATAAGCATTTGAACCATTTTTAACTATTTTGAAAATTAGCTTTTGAAACATCACCACTCTCCTGTCACCATGTTTTGTCAATGTGAGCCTGAGTCACAGGTTTTCTAGACTGGGTCTAAACTAGCTATAGCCAGACCTATTTGACCAATCATCTAGAAAACATAGTTTGGGATATCCCTCATATTTTTTTTTTTCGGCTAGGGCGGCTAGACTTAGAAAGTAAAGGGCTCCCACGAGGGTTCAAACCGGTGGGAGGTATGGGAGCAGTCACGTTATCCACAAGGCCAGCCCTCCGTTCCATCACATGCTAAAATTTGCCATGTGCATTTAGACAATGAGGGCCGCGGTCTAAAGCTGTCTGCTCCATGCACATACTTCTGGTTTGTTGTCAACCATAGACTGTCCCTTCCATATGAACTTAAGATTGTATATCATCATCACAAATGTGTTTATATTGTACGGGTAACATGTGTTTGGATTTCCAATGACAACTTTAAAATTATGTAAAGAATCCCAAGACAATGATGTCCGAATGGAAAATTTTGCAATTGAATCAAACAAACCACAAATGATTGGAATGCAAAGCTGATCAACTTTCTTCTTGTTGCAGGCCGCATCTTTGTTGATAGCTTCTTTTGTCTCCAAGACGGTGTTGACTGATGTCTTCTACCCTAAGAAGCCAAAGCATTTGGGAAAGGAATCCGATAACAAGGTTAAAATTGAGGTCTGATTGTTTATAGTATTGTGTGAAATGCATTTTCAGTGATGAGTCTTTCTAAGAGAAATAATATATGTTTCTTGCTTTGTCTGCTTTATCTTTTAGTATGCTTCTTCTTCAAAATGGAATGTGATGAACCTCCTTCAAGTTCTGTTATTGTTATCATGTGGTATGCATGTCTGAAGATTGAATACATCAGTGGCTGAGATAGCTATGTTTTATTTTTATTTTTTTTACGTCAAAAAGTGATATCACCAACGGCATAAAATGTGATTAGCGATGGTTTTTATGGTGTCAAAGGTTTGGTCTTTCACTAGGGACAATCTAGGTTTGGTCAACCAATTCTCTGATTTAGGGATTTCAACAATCATGTACTGTACACCGACTGTGTTTCAGATTTACACCAACTGAAGCATTCGACTAGTCGAATGAAGGGTCTAAAGGCATTCAAAAATCCCAACTATTTTTTTTTTTGCTAAATGGTAAATTTGTATTAAGAAGAAGGAGGGCAAAGCCCCGAGGACAGAGAGAAAAAAGAATACAACCAAAAGAAGGCTGCCAAAATGCCAACCCAGAAACAGGAAGGGCAAAAACAAAAAACAGAACACCAACAGCACCGAGCTAACCCAACTGAGAGCAGAAGCAAGCACCAACCCCTCGAGCATAAGAACAGTAGAACTCTGCTGAAGCCAGCAGCAAAGAGAGGGGCTTCCCTGCAGCACCAGAAGAGAAGCAAAGAAATAGCCCAACCACAGAACAGGGCAGCTGCCCAAAATACCCAGCCAACCCACAAGAGAACTAGAGCAACCTGCACAAAACAGCACCCCACTAGCAGCACCCAGACAAAGCAAGGAAACAGGCCCTGCCCAGGCCACAACCAACTACACAATCGGCAACTCAGCACACTCAGCACCAACCAGACAGAGCAGAAAGAGAGGGAAGCCACCCACAAACAGAGACAACAGGAACTCAAACCAGACCCAAACCACTCAGGATAGGGTGGGAAAGGGAACTGGCAGAGCCTTGCAACATGTTGGCCAGCACTTTCAACTGATCCTGGAGGGTAGTCTTAGCTCTATCCAGCCTAAGCTTACAATTCCGGTGCTTGCAATCATTTCGGAGAGACCAGATAACAAAAAATAAAAAATAAAAATAAAAAAAATCCCAACTATGGACAACCATAATTATCATATAATCCATCTCCAACTAGACTAATAATAAACATAATATCAACAAGTGTAGATCAACCATAATTCCATAAGTTCAAATTCATATCCATTAATGGTACACTATGTAAACTGAAGTTTTGCAACACCTTAGTCTCTAATATATATATATATATATATATATATGTGAATCTATCTAATAATTTACCATCTTACTGTAAGACTAACATATTGTACAGGAAGTAATCAAACACTATGAAAGAATCAAGGAATGTGTGTGTCTTAAAGGATTTTTACATTCCCTTTTCTCTACTAAAACTCTAACCCCCTGCAACTAGCTCATTGTTTAAAGTTTCAGCCTGTTCATGGTTAAGCCTTTTCAAATCAAGTTGGTGTAATTTACAAAGTTGACTGTCGTTTGGTATTGTAGTAATTGAGAGAATTGTTAGCAAATGAATCATAATATAGATGTGTTTCTGGTAGTACAATATTATGTTATGGGTGTGATGTGAATTTGGTTTGTAGTACAAGTCGGCCAGTTAGATGAATCTCTTTCTCAATTTCATGTTTTTTTTTTTTTTTTTTCACTTTGCTAATTTCAGAACCTGTGTAAGGGATCTCTAGGGGAACCTTTCAATTGCTAATGTGATTTTTTCTGTTAAAAATGGTTCCTTTACATTATCCTTGATCAGTGCATTATTCTTCTTAATTTAACATAGCAGCAAACATCACAAGTCACCCAAATCATACATATTTCAGTGTAATAAGTTGATTCCTGTTATGTCTTATGCTATGATGTGAGAGTTTTTTTTCACAATAGAGATTGTTTCTGAATGGGTTGAGTACTTGTTTCCTTAAGAATAAAAATCACTTATTTAGGGTATTCAAGAACTTGTATGCTTATGATAAACATTTCTTAGCACATGCTAATTCTTATTGATGTTGGTTTGGTGGTTTCTAGTGGTGTGGCAATGAGGTTTAGGATTTTTGTACAGTAGCCAAAGTGGATGGGGGTGTAAGTGATGTTCACCTGATGGGGATCTTTTTCATGTGATTGGGGTTACATGTATGTCATTTCCCTTTTTCTTTTTCTTGAGTTGGGTCTTTCTGAATGTACCAATTTTGAAGCTAAATGGGTCGTCTTGTTTTGATTTGCTTTGTGCAGTTATGCTTTGATTGTTTTGGGAATAGCATGTGCTTCTTCCATGTCTCTTTAAAGATTATACACCAGAAAAATTGAAATCAGCTATGTTGTTCCATATTGGATCTTGTCAAATTCTAATTTTATGTGTTCGTAATCATGTACGTATATAGGTGAGACCGCCATCCACACGTCAAGAGTCACACTCAAACCCAACAACCGCAGCCGCAACTGCACAAATGTGTTCTAATTTGTACAAATTAATGCATTTAACGAAGAGGGCCCACCATATTGCCTATGGGAGACTGATGGGGGAGTTTCAAAACGATGAAGGTTGCCACAGAGTCGTTATAGATGAGATCTTGGATGGAGAGGTCGAATTGCAGAACGGAGTAGGCAAATTGAGAGATCTCATTCTCAGAGATTTCACTGATGGGTCAAAGTATAGGACATTTCCTTCTTGATGAATGTAGATGGATTTTTTTTTTCGATGCTTACACGGTGGATGATATTTTGGATGTTTACATGGCGGAAGTTTTTTTGGATGTTTACATGGATTTGTGCTTCAGTTAGATGGTTGTTTTAATGGATTGGAGGTTTAATGAATGTAAATTGTTTTTTGAATGGATGTGGATGGATTTATAAATTGTCTTTTGAATGGATGTGGATGAATTTTAGTGATTATTTTTATATTTAACAGGTATTCTTTTTTAAAATTCTTGTCTATAAATGTTTTTTTTTCCATAAACGATGGTTTTTACTGTCATTTTTTCCTAGAAACGTCATTCATTTTTTATTTCTTTATGTTGAGTTTCTATAAAAACGACAGTAAAACTCGTCGTTTTAATTTCACTCTAAAACGACAGTTTGTGCGGTGATTGTTTTAAAAACATTGCCGACGGTTTGTACCGTCGTTTATATAAAACGACACCTAAAACTATGATGGAATTAGCGACAGCAATGAGTGTCGCTGTTCATCAAAAACGAAGACAATTGCGGTCGTTTATTACGTTTTTTGACCTAGAATTTTTTTGGTCCTGATGTTCAAAAATCGTCATGCACACTTGGCTCTTGCCTTTAATTATCATTCTAACACACCTTAGGAGCTAGTTCTATATTACTACTATTATTATTGTTGTAGTTGCCTCCCCCACATTGATCGGCATTTCTACCAAAACTGATTTGGGGCCTTACCCGATACATAGTGCTAGTGGGTAATGTTGTGTATCCTAATTGTAAGGGTGGTCGTTGACTTACTTAGGGGTGGACCCAAATTGCGACCATATGGGGCCGCCGCCCCATGCATGCCAGGTCACATATAGAAGTCGCACGAGAATCAGACGGGGCCCTAGGCCATGCCCCACATGTCTGAAAAATTGCCCCACATGTCTTATATCTAAGACTTTGTCTCCTTCTCTCTCTTTTTTTTTTTTAAATGCTCTATTTTTTTTTATCCTTTATCTCTCTTGTCGTCTTCCCACAAAACTCCTGGTTTGATCATTCATAAACTATCTAAATCTCAGGAAGTCATTCTCAATCCGATCCAGTTTTGTTTCCCGTAAGGGTTATTGGGTTTCTTTCCCCCCCCCCTTTTCCTTTTTTACTTTTCCCTTTTGGATTATTTGGTATTGGAAATTAATCATTTCTTTATTTTTTACTAATCCATGGAAAAAAGATAATCAGGACTTTTGCATGTTTCTTCTTCCACTTTCAGGATGATTTCAAATACTTGTCTAACATTTCCTTTTGTTGATCCGCGATATAACTCCTATTGTCCTTGTAATTTTTGTCTATTTAATCTTAAATTGATGGAAGATATTTTGATTTATAGGTTTTAGGCATAGACTGTTTGATTTAAAGAAATTAAAAATTAAATCTAGTGTGAATTGTATTTCTTATTGGCCATGTGCCTTTGGGTTTATGATTTGCTTAGATTGTTGTTGTATCATGTTTGCCTTAATTGTTACATATATTGGCTAATTTTCACAATTTTGCTCTTCATATATCTTGTATTCTTGTTCTTAGGGAAGCGAGTAATGTTGTAGGTTTTCTTGCCAAAGGGTATAATTTTTTTAATTGACCATATTCTGCCCCACCTAAATGAAAATCCTAAGTCCGCCACTGGGGTTACTCGTCATAAAAATAAAATAAAAAAAACAAGAAGAAGAAATTATATCCCTTAATTTCCAGCTTAATCAACCAGTAATGCCTGTCATGCTATGTTTGTGAGGGTACAATCTTTTATCTTATGACCTGGGCCGCGGCCCCATATGGAATAGGAACCCATCCTGCCTTCTTCTGTGCCCTCAACAACGTTTCATCGTTTACAGCTTCGCAAGTTCTCTAAAAGCATCTCCATTCTCCACCCGGTGATCAATAACAAATAGAATGAAATGAAGCATAATAAGGAAATTGAAGCGAAAACAAAAGGAAGCAAAGTTTATTGCTTTCGATTTGTTACTTTTGATTTTTCTTGTACTGATGGTGCCCTTTTTGCATGCTTATACTATCATTCTAATATATGGTATAAGTAACCACACTTTTAGCTGTTTTATTTTATTTTTTCCAAGACTACCATTGTAAATTTTCTAACAAATCACTTTCCAAGACAACCTATACTTTATTTGAATCCCACATCTTATATCAAAACCATTGAGAATCATTATCATCATCATCTCCGTGCTAAATTTCATCACTTTTGGAGTTAGGCCTACCAACTAACCTAACCAATGTTCTCCCATGCATACTTCTCATCTGCAGTCCACATTAGGAAGTTAGGTTCACCTTGAACTCATTTATATAATACACGATAATGGTTTCAATTTAATCTCACTCAATCAGAGTTGGACCCACTTCAAAATTTCCACATAAATCAAACATTAATCTCACAAATTGATGACATTCTTTGATGCGGTCCACTTATAAAAAAACTTAAATCTATCAATATAAATTACACCTTAATTTATGAGCTCTTAGAAATCTAAGCCGTTCAAAATAAAAGCTCTCCGATCGAGTGAGCACCAAGGTTTAATAACTTTTTCTTCATAAAATTCACTACAAGAAAAATTACATTTAGCGGCGGATAAAAACCGCTGCTATATGTATGAAAACTGCCACTAATACCTTTAGCGGCGGAAAAATGTCCGCCGCCACTTTTGTCGTAGAAGATCTTGTCGCTGATTGTATTTGCAGCGGAATACGGAATTGCTACTAAAAAATTATCAATAGCGGCGGATCTAAACCACCACTAATTATTGTATCTTATAGCAGCAGACATCACAAACTGCTGTTGAAAACCCATGCAACTTGTAGCAGCAAACATCACAAACTGCTGCAGAAACCCCATGCAACTTGTAGCAGCAAACATCACAAACTGCTGCTAAAAACCCTTACAACTTGCAATTTTCCAATTTTCTGAGTGCTGGCTTTCATCATCAACAGAACATTCAGTCAACCAACCCTCCAGACCCTCCACACACCTAACAGAACCGTTGGGAGTGATTGAATCAGAATATAACATAAACGACAGTGTCACATCATGTGATTAAAAACCTTATCTAGATTGGGGGGGGGGGAGAATAAAGCTTAAGCTTTATTTACATAGATTGATTTGGATTTAAAACAACATATGACATTGACATCTGAATAGCCCATTTTAAACTGCACCCCTTAGAAATCACTGCCATATACAATCCATTTTAACAAGAAAAGGGGAGAATTCAGCTATAGTGCCCCACACCCTGACCCAACTAAGGAAGGATCTCCTAAAAAGTCGAGATCCAACATCTTCCATCTTCCCATATATGTGTCTCTATTATCATTAGTTAGTAAGGAATATTATGTAGTATGGCATGGAATGGGATGGTTGTGACATGATTATTTTGGGTTGGTATCATGAGCGAGAGGTTGGGTGAGGGTCCAAGGCACGGATGAAAGGGGCATGAGGAGGAGGAGGAGCCCATGGGGAGATGGGGATGGGGTGGTGAGGTCGGTGGTTGGCATCAGAAGAGGAGACAGCAACCCTTTCACAGGATGGGCAGAGGGTAAGGGTAGTAGGGGGAGGCATGTGCATGTACAGCTGAGGGGAGAGCTTCAAGGCCCTCAGCTCCTGCACCTCCTTTTGCAGCCTCCTGTTCTCCTCAGTCAGATTCTCACACAACCTTTTCAGAAACTCACAGTCCACCTCTGTCTGCTTCAACTTTGTCCTGTTTTCAAAATTTTCAAGGCTATGTGAGAGATCAGAACAAGCAACAATATTTTTCTTTTCTACTCATTTACACCACAACATTACAAGGGAAAAATTCATACACACACCTTGCTCTGCGGTTCTGGAACCACACTTCCACTTGTCTTGGACGGAGATTCAATTGCTTAGCCAACGCAATCTTCTGCTTCTGTTCATCCCATTTCCCATAACAAACAACAGAACACTATTAGATTCACCAACAGATTATAAGAATGTCCATTCTCCATGAAACATCTACATAGAGCAACCAGTAACCCCACCTGTCATGCTGTTCCATTCTTCGCCTGTCACCGAGAACTCCCTTCATAAGGCCTGCTCATATTTTCATGCAACTCCAAACATGTGAAAATATATCAATGCTCATATTTTTTTATTTTTTTTAATACAGAAGATGTGACTGCTTCTGTTAGTATGAAGCGTTTTAGAAGATGAAACGTTGGAGACGTTTCCTTCAAAACTTTCAAGAGGCGTAAGTAGGGGATTAAGGATTGACATTGCCGATGTGACACATGGAAAAAATCAAATCTTATCCTTTTTTTTCCTAACCGTTTTTCTAACTGTTATTTAGTTTTCAAGAGAAAGAAGAAGGTCAGTACTGACCCTATATCAAAATTAGAACAAGAAAGTTGCCGACTGAATCTTCAATGCAGCCGAGCTAGCTTGACATACATGTTTAATTAGAAGAGAAGTACTAACAAAAACTTGCGAGGAAAACTCACACTTTTAAAAAAAATTCAGGGAGAGAGAGAGAGAGAGAGAGAGAGAGAGAACTTGTTTCACTCAATGTAACTATACTATCTCTCTATATTTACGATTTCAAATCATGGAAACATCAAATCCAATTGAAAATTTATCAACAAAAAAAAAACAAGAGAAGATTCTTTGACAAATCTACATGAGAAAGGAAACCCTTTATTTCATTATCCAATTCTCTCTTAATAAAAAAAAAAAAGTCTCCACTTATAGTTTCACTCCCCTTCTTTTCAATCTATTAAGGAAATGCATGTAACATGCATAAAAAGGAATTCCAACCATAAGAGCTACCCTGAACAGTAGACGCAGAAGATGATGAAGAGGTATAATGTGACATAGTGCCTACAACCACATTTAAATAAGAAACTCACTATTATGAAACAAATATTGGCTTGCATAAAGAATGACATAAACCTTGAATCTAAAAATGTTGAGATTAAAAGACATAAGCAATAATCATGTAGTGTACATAAATAGATTTACAAGTTAAAAAAAAATGATCACAATACTAAGTTATGAGTAGTACTTTGGACACACTTAAAAGCATGCAAATCAAGACATGGAGGCACCAAAGATCTCAATAATCAACTCAAGCACCAAAACATTACAAAGTAGGAGACAAATACCTTTCACAAACAATTTGTTGCAGACTTCTAGTGACAAGTTCTAGTGCCTGAAATGCTAAAAGTTCTAGTGACAAGTTCTAGTGTGGTCATCAATTTCCACATAGCAAAATCATGCACAGAACTTTAATGGTCCAACTAACCAAATACTGCAAAAATTCCCATCCAGGGACAGGAAAAAAAGAAGAAGCTAACCCATGAGCCTTCTGGTAATATTGTTTTATTCTCAAAACCTGCAAAAGATGATTTCTCTGTTTGTCAAAAGAGAACAAGGAAAAGTGAGAAAAGTAAAATTAGAACCATTAGGTAAGTTCAGGTTTGAGTTCAGTTATATAAACCTAATCGGAGTCAAGTCCAGGTCCAAGTCCACCATTGACCCAACCTGAACCCAACACATCTACATCCCAAACTGGTAGCTACATGAACAACTGAACCGATGAAAACTACCAAAAAGAAAAACTACCAACTGAACAACTTTTTTATTTTGTTTTTACCCTTTCAAGGAGACTTTCAATGAAGGAATAACAATAATAAACCCATGAAATCTGTGAAAACAATAGATGATTTTGGATTAAGTTGGAGAAGCAAGATCCCTCAAACTCAGTTGCCAGTTTACACAATATGCCAAAAACAAGAAATCAAGTAGCGGTCATTTCCATTCTACCCAAAGATATTGAAATCAAATACTACAGAAGTGCATTCAAGCACACTATCAATGGAAGTAGAAATAAAAAATATGCCCTTGATTCCAGGCACTCACATGATGGCAATGCTGTTCAAACACCTTTATAAATAAAGAGTAAACTGTCCCAAGTCACCCAACCCCCCAAACACATTTCTTGTCTTTTCTTTCAAAAATGATAGTGTTACAACACCTTGAGTTGAACATTTCGTTGATGACGAATCACCAAGGGAGTTACACCTTCAAATTTGTGCCATCACTCCCCATTGCAATAGGGATAAGCCTTTTTCCTGTGCCACTTCTCTCTGCACCACAAAAGATGGATTACTACTGAGATCACATTGTCTGTCATGCAATTCAAAAGAATGCCATGAAATTGAACAAATCATTTCTTGATTAGTTTTTGAGGTTAAACCTTTTATATCAAGATAAGATAGTGAGATACTATGATCCCACACTTGCATTATCTAACCTTACCCATGAGATTGAAGCTAGAACACTCATCATGCCGCCAATCAACCTCCTTGATGGATGGCTTTAGTTAATTAGTCATGACATTTTTTTCAGGTAATTTAGTAACCAAGTACCCATTTAGGGTCAAACTAGGCAGTGCATAAAATCTAAATAGCATTGTTAAATAAGTCTGTTTCAGTTATCAATAAATGGAGGTTAGCTATGAAAACACGGACAGTATTTTCTGCATGTCCAGTGAAGAATTCTGTCACACTTTAACCATTCAATTTATAGGTATTGACATGTTCCACCGCCATGCATTGGTGCAATCGTGCACTCCAACATCAAAAGTAAAAACTAGTTAGAAACATACCTTTTCTCAATACATTTATCGAAACACGTCTGAGTCAACTTGTATCAGACAATAAAATCATCAGTTTATCAAATTTTAATATCAATACAATCTGGCACATGATTCATGGCACGCTTCTTTAACAACCCAACAAAGAACATGTAATCCTTTTCACATCCTAATATGCAAGCGATTAGAAGATGGGCAACTGTTAATTTGTCCTTGCCATTGAAAAATCAGAGCTAGCTAATTCGAGAAGAAAGATACATGTATCTTGATTCTCACCTTTTGTTTTATAGGTAATCTCAGTTCTGACATTTAAAATTCATTATTTGGAAACATAAAAACATAAACGTTTGTAAATAAAAGCTCAACAAAAACATTGCTAAAAAAATCTTTAAATGCATACAAAAATTACAAGAGATTTCAATACATGTTGTTCTGTCATTCAAAATAAATGATTTTCTTTTTTGGTTGGTTGGGGTTTGTTTTTGTTGTGTGTGTGTGTGTGTGTGTGTGCGTGTGCGTGTGCGTGTGTGGGGAGGGGGGGGGGGGGGGGGGCGGTAGGAATGCAAACAGCATGCCATCTAAAAAGAAGTCCAATTGTTTAAATCAACACCTCTTTAAGTTCTTACAAAAAAAAAAAAAAAAAAAAAAAAACACCTCTTTAAGTTACATTCAAGTAATAAATTCTAAGGTTTTTTTCCCTCTTTTGATAGGTAACATGAATTGAACCAAATTACAACCTCATGGTTGTGATAGTAAGCAATTTCCACCTACGCTATGACCTCTTGTCCAATAAATGTTAAGAGTAATTAGCATTTTAATAAAGTATTGAAAAATATAGAAATGAAAAGTATGCCACTACAGCATGAGAATAAAAGAAAAGGATGTATAAAAATGTATCGCATTACAATATTTCACTTCAAAAGATTGAAAATTATGTCACTTGGTGTGTGTATTAATTTTAAGAAATGAACCTCTGTCAGAGCGCACAGACCATTTAAACAGGGGAATAGTTATAATCCCATTTCATCATTATCATATTTCAACCTCAAGACATGTAGCATTAGAATCATGAATTGTCTTGTAAGGGTTTAGGGGTAAGGGTTTAGGGCATCCTTGAGTAGTTGAAGTCTAAATCATTTTATTTTACTATATGTGGAAAGATTCATAACGCAAATCAATCACCTGTTGAAAAGGTCTACCCTATACTCCATTTCCTTTTCTGCCATCCCAAAGATATGCATGATTATCGAAATGAATATATATAGTATGATGAGTTTGTCAGAAGGAAAATAAAGGAAAACAAACATGCTTATTTAGAAGAACAGTCTAACTAAGTTGCATAAGTATGGGTACATGATTTGAAATCCATGGACATTCCTAGTTGTCTAATAAAGACAGTAATTGAAACCATTTCATCATCTTTTATCCTCGAACACTTTGGCAGGTGACTCATTACATTTCTATGGGATGATGCTAGCTAGCTATTTCGAACTCCAATTGGAAAATTTAACTTCAGTTCTCACGAAATGAGCTAGAAATAGCTAGAAATAAATACATGGCAAGCATCCAATTCCAATTACATGTGCTTCCTACTCTTGTTGGTTTGATTCAAGAATTGCTTTCACTAATAAAAAAGAATTGTTGCATGTAAACATGATGAATGTACCTGTTCTTTGCCCAACCCCGCAGCTGCATTGTTAGAACCCATCGTAGCACACCTGATAATTAATACAGGATAAGTATGAAACTCTGTAAGCCAAAAAAAAAATGGGAACCGCACGTTTTGTGACATTTAGATCTGTGACGGCGCTAAACCCCCTAATAATGGAAGTATTGAAGAAGTAGCCCCAAATCCACATAGGGTGGTTTTGATTCCAAGCTAGTGCTGCCTCGACCGTACAGAGGAACTGATCATGTTCAGCTGTGATAAAATATTGCGATTTGAGATGGCATCCAAACGCACAACCAAAAATGAAGTACAACTGTTGTTCTGAGATCTTATAAAATCCTTCTCTTTTGGTTTCAATTTCGATTCCATCGACAATCAGTGGGAAAAAAGTGAAATTCTGAGAAGAAAATGAGATCAAACCTACCTTTTTTTTCAACAGAAGGAAGATTGCGGAAGAGAAATATCTCCCGACCAATCGATCAAAATGAAGGTCTTTTGAGTTTGAAATGAGGGGGATATCTCGCTCGTTCTACAAAACCCTACCACAACCCTTTTAAGAACTGTCAATGACCAATCTCAACACAAATTTCTTCCTGTAAACTTCAAAAGCTAAGCCCTTTTTCGTTCGTCAAACATCGAAGAAGGAGCAAAATGGAGCTCCTTCTGCAACAAAGATCTGTGACAAATACAAAGAAAACCTTCACGTTCAACAAAATCAGCACAAACGACCTTTTTCCTTAGTTCTTCTCTCCAAAAAAACCTAGTTTCCATTCCAACTTCACCCAAAAAAACCCTATGATCCGACTAGAAACAGCACAACAACTCAAAAAAAAGTCTCCTTTCTTCTGCTCTTCGACAAAACCCTAGCTTCCAGCCCTACAACGAGATACCGTAGCAAGATCTGACGAAGGAGAAATCAACAAATTAAAGCAAAGACCAAAACCCTAACGTAAGCAGATCGTCGAAGATCGGAAAATATGCAGGGAAGTAGGTCTTACCTTCTTCTTCTCAGCTGCTGGAAGCTCCAAACAAAGATTAGGGTTTTGGGGAAGAGAGTTCTCAGAGATTACGGTTTTGGGGAAGAGAGAGATCTCAGTTTTGGGGACGAAAATGCTGGTTCTCGATGATGAGCTTAGGGTTTTGGGAAGAGAGAGATCTCAGTTTTGGGGACGAAAGTGCAGAGGGAGCTTTTTCTTCTCTACCACGGGAAAGCAGGAACTTGTTGTAAGGAAAATGAAAACGTCTAAGTGGTTTAAAGCAGCAGAAATGGTATTCTGCTGCTATACGTCGTCGACATATTAATAGTAGCAGAATACCAATTCTGCTGCTATACGTCGCCCGACATATTAATAGCAGCAGAACTGGTATTCTGCTCCTATACGTCTTACCAGCAAAATATCATTATGTATTACTTAATAACAGCAAAATGCCATATCCACCGTTGTATGTATAATTACACTTAATAGCAGCAAAATACCATTTCTATCACTGTATGTATTTAAAAACTTTCCTACACTACATTTAATAGCAGCAAAATATAATTTTCACCGCTGTATGTATTTAAAAATACATACTTAAGAGCAGCACAATACAATTTCTGCCACTATATATATTAAAATCCACTTAATAGCAGCAAAATACATTTTCTACCGCTGTACTTAACATAATAGTTAGATGTAGTGACAGACAAATAAACCGCCGCTATAAACTGTCGCTAATTGTCAATTTTTTTGTAGTAATTAATGTTTATTTTACCGTGAGACCAACCTTTATTGGGGTAACATTTAAAGATAGCATATAAACTCAAAGAGATTTTATTATGGGTGGTTCAAATTTCTGATGGGGAGTCCCCAACCTTGAGTCTTTACTTTTTTAACATGGGATTTCTCTTACCAAATGTCATGTAATTACCAAAAAAGAAAGAAAGAAAAAAAAGACCAAAGACTCATATATGATCCTGACTCATCACGAGCTAGGGAAAGGATGGTACGAGGATTCTTTCTGCTTTTTCCTCTTTAAGCTTTGTTTTTCTGGCTTATAATTCTCCTCTTTTTAATTGCTTTACTTTTCCTTTTTCACTAATAGCTTGCCTTTTCTTTTTCTTTGTTGTGTTCATTGCTCTTGCTTTGTCCAGAGATTTCTTCGTGTGCAAGAATCTCTCTCCTATTCAATAGATTATAACATTTTCAATGAGGCACATATGTATCACACAATCAAGAAAGGCATGGTGATGAAACAGTTCTGCAAATGATAAATAGAATATTGGATATCGAGCGGATCAAATTATCATATATCTGATTTTGTTTTTTAAGCTGGGATTTGTCAAAAAAATATATAGTAGCCCTTAATTTTAGGTCCATGGCATTTAATTAGTACACTTGATGTAAATTTGTAGTGATATAATTCAATGATCCACCATCACAGATGCCATTTCACATGTGGCTGGCGTGGGTGACAGGTCCGATTGATTAGAACTGGACGGTCCAAATTGTGAGATGAAATTTGGGAATCTTTTTACATCATGGAATCCACTAGTTACATCTTTTCCACTTCTCTGGACAGAAATCATTTCAGACTCTATAAAAAGAGAGTGACCCGTTCCTGAGTTACATATAAATTGCTCTTTAAGTCATCTTAGCAGAACCATCACTTGTCATCCAATTCATTTCCTGGGTTATATCCC
The DNA here is from genome assembly GCA_038049695.1 of Cinnamomum chago. Classification (NCBI taxonomy): domain Eukaryota; kingdom Viridiplantae; phylum Streptophyta; class Magnoliopsida; order Laurales; family Lauraceae; genus Cinnamomum; species Cinnamomum chago. Next base: position 16,615,995 of record CP142462.1, on the reverse strand, counting down.
TATAATCGCTCATGGCAACCACACAGATCATGAGTTTGAAACTTGTCGTGGACAAGAAGATGAATCGGGTGGTGTTTGCCGAATGTGGGAACGATTTTGTCGATGTTCTCCTTAGCTTCTTGACAGTGCCCATAGGGACTATCATCCGTCTCACTGGCAAGGAATCAAAAATAGGTGGCATGAGTACGTTATATGAGAGTGCAGAGGATCTCGACGTGAACCTTCTACAGACAGATACGTGCAAGAAAATGTTGCTCCATCCCAGAAGCGCTTCAGAAGAACACTGCAAGAATCTGAAGGTAAATATTGACGACACGGAGCCTACAAAGTACTATGTATGCTCATGGAATTGTTGTGCAAAGAAGCACCAATTGGTCAGTACCTTCTACAATGCTCAATGTCGTTGTGGGCAATCTATGAAGACGCAGATGATTTTTAATAAGAAGGCAGAATGTGTCGCATCCAGTAAGGATGGAGTGTTTGTTAAGGGAAACATGAGATTTATCATAAGAGATGATTTACAGGTGTTTCCTGTTTCTATGAATTCGACCTTTACACTGCTAAATGAACTAGGAATCAGTGACGCATCTGTTCTTGAGGAGAGGAATGTGAATATTGGGGCAGCAGAGGTATGGATAGTTTCTCTTTCAGGTCCTTTCAATGACCCAGGAAATATGAACTCCAATTATATCTTTGTTTTCTGTAGGTTTTGCGTCTTCTTAACCGTTCATTACTCTCCAAAACACCTTTAACAGACGTGCTCCTGCTGGATCATGACATGATTGATAGGTCAGACCAAGATTTTCAAATGGATGCTCTTCATTGGAAAGATTTTGCTCAGCCGCAGGAAGAGAAAGGGAATGGCAGTAACTCTAAGAAGATTAGTGTGAAGCTAACAGTGAGGAAATCTAAAAGCAAGGTTGTGTATGCTGAAGGCGGGGAAGAATTTGCAGATCTACTGTTTAGCTTCCTCGCCTTCCCTCTGGGTTTTGTTGCTAAATTCTTTGGTGGAGACTCGGGCATTAAATGTTTAGATAACTTGTATAGGAGCGTGCAGGTTCTAAAGGAATTCATCGAGTCTGAGGAATGTGGAGGCTTGTTAGTTGACCCCAATCTTGGGCCTTATTTCAGTTGTAAGAACCAGCCACTTCAGATTAAGGAACAAAACCCATGGCAGCCCACCATTATTGATTGCTATTGCAACATAAACATTTGTGGTAATGATATTGAAATTATAGATTATAGCTCCGAGCGTTGCGGACACTGGTATCTGAAGAAACAGTTATTCACCATAAATCCAAAGTATCCGAGTCCAGTGAAAGAGCTCGGAGGATCCTTTATTGCTGGACCGGCAATGTTCTTGGTAACTGATGAGTTGAATGTGAAACAACATTCACCCATGTCTGGCATCTCTCTACTTACCAAATTGAATATCTCCATGATTGATTTAGAGGAGCATGTTGTTAGTGTGGGGGAAGTTGAGGTAAAGTGAAACAACCCTGTACATGTTGCATCATCATCATCATCTTCTTCTTCTTCTTCTTCTTCTTCTTCTTCTTCTTCTTCTGCTGCTGCTTCTTCTTCTCTACAACAATGGCATAGTATAGTAACGTTGTTCATTATTCATTATTCATGTTGGGCTGTTTATGGGCCCTTTATTCTTGTTCCCTTTCCATTTACCTATTCGGCTTGTAGTCAAGTCCACAGACCCTGACAGGCTCATTAGTCTGGTTTTGTCGAGTATGTTGGGTCCTTAATGGCCATCTAGCCTGGCCCAATTAGCTTATGGTAGAGGAAATAGACTTTATCACAGCCCACATGATTAAACTTGCCATGCACATTGAGACAACAAGGGTTGGGCTCAAGCTATCTGGCCAATCAACTCAAGACGTTTGATTATTGTGAACCATCAAGTACTGTTCCTTCGTTCCTACAATAAGAACTTGCAGCTTGTTTATCAGAACAGGGGTGTTGAGTGTTGACAATGGTCCCAAATCCATGTGTATGGATTTGCATCACTATAAAATTATGTAATGAATTGCAAAACTGACAGTCTCGGAATGGAAAATGTTCCAACTATTATACAACCAACAAATGATTGGAAGCTAATCAAATTTACTGTTGTTGCAGGCCGCATCTTTGTTGAAAGCTTCTCTGTTCTCCAAATCAGTTTTGACTGATGTCTTCTACCCTAAGAAGCCAAAGCCCTTAGGAGCAGGAATCTTATAAGAAGATAGTTATCTGAGGTGTGATGGTTTACAGGATTGTGAACACAGTGGATCTGTAAAAGAAATATACTTTTTGTTGTCTTGGTTTGTTTGTTTAATCTCTTATTATCAACTATGCTTCTGTAAAATGGATTGTAATGAGGTTCCCTAGAGCTCTGGTTTCTTTTTTTTTCCCTTTTAAACAAATTTGTGGTTTAAATATTAGCCCAAAGAATATTGAACACATCAGTAGATGTGATATCTATTTTATCTATGTTCAAACAGTTTCATACTTGCTGGCTCTTGCATTTAATTAGCAATCTAACCATAACGATGTCATGGCAGTTTGACACACCATTGGAAACCAGTTGTGTCATTTATTTATTAGTTATTATTAATTGTTTGGGCTTTCACAGAATATCAAATCCATACGGCCTCGTGGGCATTGATTTACCCAACCAACTGATCTACAGTTTGGAATCCAATCACGTCAGATGTGTGTTTAAGAGTGTATAATCTATAATCTTCTGAAATCAAACTTTCTTTATTCCTCATTATCCTTCACTTCATTCTATTTTTCATTGATAATTTGGGTGGAGATATTTCAGAGGACTTGTGAAGATGTAAGCTATGACACTCCATTAAGGAATTTATAAAACAATATTAATTAAAATTAACTATCTATGATTGATTTTTATACATTGAGGGTTCTATACTCACTGTTCATACTAATTAAATATATGATTAGAAACTAAATGATTGGGAATTCGTTGAAAGCTCTTGGGTTCGAATATTCTAATGCTTTTTTAAAGGAACACAGCAACCCCAATTCACTGGTTATGGACATGTCTGATGTGTTGCTGATTATGGATAGATCAGTATCACTAGTCTTGTTAGACAAAACAATATATTTATGTTTTTCTTAATCTACATCCACGCTTTGATATCACCATGCCTCGCTTGGTCATCATGCATCTAGGTAGGCCCCACTAAAAGGAACTTGAGTTAATGAAATTTATTTAGCTTAAGTGAAGGGTATATTTCTATCATTTGTCCACGAAAACTATCGGTCCTAGTTACACCATCAAATCATGGATCTTTTTGTAAAAATAGAAAAAGAGAAACCCGTTTGAGGTTGTCTGAAAACATAGGGCTTAAAAAAAAATAAAAAACTTTAGCAAATATTCCATCCAGCAACTTGCACCGGGCAGACACCTTACTTCAAGTGTGTTAGCATCTTTTTCTCTATTTACAGGTTTTAACCATTTCTTACATACAAGTGTTCTCCATGTGCATCCTTTCTTTTCTAATGATGCTTTCTTCTTTTCTTGTTTTCATCCATTGGTAACAATAGCCCAGAGAATCTTACGAGGATTGTAACAATCTAACTGCTTTCTTTTCCTTATCTTTCTCTGGACATTTCTTCAAGCAGAAGAAACTCTCTGTGGCTGTTCACAGCAGATAAAAGGGAGAACTCTCTCTGGTCTTTTCCATCCGAGAGAACGCATGTCTGCTACCCCCAAGAACCCAAAGCATGTTTATTTGATCTCTAAAAAGAAATATACAATTAAAAGTATCTTGATTTTGGACACACCAATATAACTGATAGCATGGTTTTTTTTTTCTTTTTTTTTTTTTTTTTTTTTCTTCCTTGAGTTCAAACATGTTCAAGCTTTGCTGGCCACAAAATTTGTATGTGCATGTAGCAGCCTATTTGAGTATAGTTAATCTGTAGGGATTTATGTCATGCTGTAAAAGTGGATCAGGTCCCTTGATTGGTGGCTTGCTTGTGTATCTGTTGTGTGATAAGCAAAGTCCGATTTTAACAGGGTCGAAGACATGCTCTGGTCAAACGAGTTAATCGAGTTCATTGTTTGAACCCATAACAGTTTGATCAGTGAATATCCTTTACGTATTGGTCCACATGGAGGGTATTTTTGTCAATAACTGAACACACCAAAAGCTCGAGCTTTTGGTGTTACTTGTTATTAACTTGGAATCATAGCCAGAAGTCATAAATTCAAAACCCTTTGGGAGGCATGTTACCTCTATTTGCTTGTCCTGGCTTTGCCGTGTATGTTTTGTCTGTCTATTGGATTTTGAATTCAAACAGCTTCTCGTTTGAGAGGGGGTGTTGATATCAATTGTGATGCCGTTCACTACTAGCTCGAGCTTTTAATGATTCTGGTTATTAACATAGTAGCAGAGTTAGAACTCTCCCATGGGTTTGAAACTCGTGACCTCGAAAAGAAAGCCATTCGAAACTCAACAGATAGAATAGATAGAGGTAGCATGCCTTCCAGGGGTGTCAAACTCATGACCTCTGGCGCTCTGATACCATATAAATAACCAAAAACATAAAAAAGTTTGAGCTATTAATAAACGATGTAACAATTTATATTGAGACCCCCTTCAAACAATAAGCCGTTCAAATTCGAAACCCAACAGACTAGACATACAAATGGAGGTACATACCTCCCACGGGTCTCAAACTCGTGACCTCTAGCTCTGATACAATGTTAATCACCAAAAGCTCAAGCTTATGGTGTTACTGATTATTAACATGGTATCAGAACAAGCACTCACGAGTTTAAAAACTCTCAGAGAGATGCTGCCTCCATCTGTGTCTGGTCTGTAAGTTCCATCTATCTATTGGGTTTCCAATTCGACCGGCGTCCCCTTCAAGTGGGGTGTTGATATAGACTACCATAAAAATAGTCATAAACTTGCTCCAAAACCAGTAGGCACCATGTAATTGGCCTAGTTTTAAAACTGTGCATCAATCAGTTTCTCTGAACACTCAGGCTAAGAAGTTCCAAAATTACAAAATCTTACATTCCAACACTGGCTACTGCTTCAGGGCTATATGGGTGTTCTTGCTTTTGGCAGGCAGATAAAATTCCACCCAAATCACAAAATGAAATGCCAGCCATAAACCTCGAACAGCATCTAATGTATTTCTATTTTCTGGGCCGCCTATAATCTAATGGTTTAAACAGTTTGTGTTAATACAACCAACTCAACTTCAAATTATGGGACTCTTCACTGTTGCCTTGGCATGCATAGTTCACATTTGAAGTTGAAAAAACCTAGACTAGGTAAGCAAGAAATTCAATTGAGTGCTAGGAAAGATAACTCATAAAATAACATGAACAAATAAAAACATCAGGACACAAAACTGATTTTCAGGTCACGACAAAGGCAATTTTAAATTTCTTGGATACCTATGACATAAATGCCTGCACCAATGCATGTCAATGAAAATCACTCCTTACTGGAACAGATACGGCTACCTCCTCTTCTTATTCCTCATCCTCAGCACTGGGAGTTTCAGAGGAACAGGAAGGGTAACCGTCACCACTCTTTTAGAACTTGAAAGCTTGCAACCCAGGATATAATAGTATCTCCTCAAACTCATGGGAGTCATTTTCAAGTCGCTTGCAATATCAGTTATTAGGGTCTTAAACCCATCCGCAAAAAGTGTGAGTACTAAGATGTAGCCGATCAAAAGATCACACTTTTCATCCAACATACGGACTGCTTCAGAGTCGGAATTCCCAAACATCTTATCGAACTTCTGAAATAAAGTGACGGGTATGCCATGATGCATCACATAAGCATTGTGGAAAGTGGGCTTAGAATTCTGAATGTGGTAAGGAAGATTCTTGAACATTAGAAGATAACTGATGTATGAAAATATGCCAGCAACTTTGCTCTTTTCACCCTCATCCTGTACGTATATATTTCCCATTAGCAGTGGAAAGAAAAAGAAAAGCAGAACCCATGTATGCCATTGAAAAAAAAAATTAAAGCAAGAACACATGTATCACACCAAGAGTTAGTAACATAAAAATGGTTGCATTTTGCACAAGGCTGTAAGTTTTTTAGTGTGGCTTTCTTTAACCGTTTAGATGGACTGGAATCAACAACTTTAAAAGTTAAAAAACTAATCATTTCTACAGATGCATTTAAGAATATACTAGCAGAACAGATCTCAGCTTAGAAACTAATATTTAAGCTGACTAATATAATAAAATGTGGTAATATGTTGTAATATTGATATAGTCAAATTAGGATGTTGTACTTGTATGGCATATTACTGGGAAGAAAATAAATTTGAAGCAAAGAGAATACATTATAAAAATCTCTCTAAGTATTATATATATTAAAAGGAATGTTTAAAGGGGAAACCCCTTAAACCCTTTAAAAATGGCTGAGGGACTTAACAAAAAAGTGAAGTTTTTTTTTTTTCTTAAAAATAGAAAAAAGGAAAAATTGGCAGGAGACACTCTGGTGTCAATATAAAATGTTAGGTCCCTCCACCGTTTTGAAGGGTTTAAGCGGATTCTTCCTACAAAAATCCTATATTAAGATTTAATTAAATGAAGGAAAATGTTATCATGTCTCGATATTTTTCTTCCAACAGTCTCATAAATCAATTGATTTCACCATGCCCATCACTCCAAATTGGCTAGTTCAACATTTAAATAGTGAATTACAGAAATCTAAATGCGAAAAAAATAATTATTCTATAATTAAAGAGTCATTTTATCAGAAACCACAACTAATAAAATAATACTAACAGAATCTATACATCAAATGAAATAGAAGAGCGAAGAACTCCTTCCCTGGCAAGTCCATCTACCAGCAAATTAGCCTCTCCTAGAGTATGCTGGGGAAAAAGCACTCATATGAAGTGAAAATTATCATGCACCTCCACCCAATCCGCTAGCCTCCAAGGATAAATAGCCTTCCCCAAACTCCATTGAATAGATGGAAAAACAATCGCCTTCCATAATAGAATTAAAACCGTCCATGGTACGTAACTCACGACACCCAATCAGAAGAGCAAACACTTCAGCTTCATTGGCATCCGTACAATCCACGGACCTAAAAAAATTCCTGTCAATGATTCCATTCCAATCTCTAACCCAACCCCCCACCACCCCTCCGAGCACTTTGTAGAAAACTACCATCACAGTTCACCTTTAAATTACCAGGAGGTGGATGAACCCACATTAATTTATGCACAATTTTAGAATGACAAGCCCCCTTTTACATAGAAGCCCAAGACCTATTGAGATCTTCCAAAGAGAAACCGACAAACTCCTTTCTCTTACACACCTATTCTGACACAGTCCAAACCATGGACTCAACAATCTCCTCAATAACTTTGCTTTTATTTCTGGAATTGAAGATGTCTTTAATGATCAGCTAGTGTCAACAAGGAATGGAGGATATCATAAGTTCTCAATCAAGTGGAAAGGAAGACCTCTCTTCGATGCTATGTGGATCATTGCAACAGACTTTCAGCGGCTCAACCTAAATCTGTATGAGAGGTGCAATGTTATTAACTCGCCGGAGTAGAGTTTCGTCAAGCCAGGGAGAGTTGATGCAAGCCAAAATACTAGGCCCAACCCAAAAGTCTATACCCGTGGGCTTAGTCCAATGAAGAAGAAAACTCCTTAGAATGTGTCTCGAGCTACACTTTCCTATTTTGCAAGTTTCTAAAGGATTTTCCTAGATTTCCCTAATTTTTAGTAATCACTAAGATTTAGAAACAAATTAGAAAGTTTTTGTTTTATTTGTTTCCACACTAGAGTCCCGATTAGTCTATTTAAAGGATTGTAATCCTCTTTGTCGATCATTGAATTGAATTAAGATTTATGTGTTCCTCGCCATGGTTTTTTTGTCTTTGGTGTAAGACCTAGATTGGTGTCGATCAATCCTAAGCCATTGGCTTGGAGAGTAGTCCTTGGCTACTCTTCCTCAACCCACACTATGTCACTAGGTAAGATAAAATAAAAAAATAAGGGCACTCGGAAACATTTAGGGGTAGCATCAATAGATGAAAAGTAAGCCAATAAGAAGTGGAGTAGCACAAATTAAAAGAGGCTTGTTTAAGAAATGATGATGACAATGAATAATAATAAAAGTAGTGGAAGTAGTTATAATTATTATAAACATTGAGCCAATTTGACCCTCATCAAAATTCCGAACACCATTTGATTGATCATGGCTAAAAAAAGAGAAAACCATAACATTAGCTTCAATTAACAACTTTAAAAATTGTCAAAACTTAAACACCCTTAAATAAAATCCAAGGCATGTACGGTCGAAATGAGGAGTTATTCCCAAGTTCATTTTGGGAATACCTTTTGGACATAACAACATAATGTGCATAGGGAGAGATTTCAATATGATTCATTTTCCACGCAAGAAGAGAAGATGGAGGTGTATTACAGGGAGCACCGAGAAGTTCTCAAGTTTCATCAATAAAAAAAATTAGTGGAATAAGGTTTACACGATCTACTAACCACAATAGACTTGCAATTAGTAGACTCGACAGATTCCTTATTTTGAAGAAGTCGGTGGAACACTTTGCAAGGGAGGTTTGAATAGCACTTTCAAGACAGCTCTAAGACCATTGTCCTATTATGCTCTCCTTTAATGAAGGGCCAAGATTCTATAGGTCTGAAAACTGCTGGCTTATATATGAAAGGACCTCCAACTAAACAGCTCGCAAATGGTGGTCTCATTTTGAGGGTCAAGGTTGGGATTCAAAATATCTAAGAAACTTCAACGCCTAAAAAATTTAAGGGATGGAACAAGGATAAATTTGGTAGAATAAAAGTAAACCGGTCTTATTTAATGAAAAAGGTGGAGGCTTGGGATTGGATAAAAATAGATTGCTAGATCAAGTTGACACAGTACTAGATGGGTGTTAAAAATGCATGGAAGAAGTTCCGTGGAGACAAAGTCTAGAGCATTGTGGCTTATGTAAAGGGATAAAACAACAGATTCTTCCACTGAATGTCGAATGTAAGGAGGGTCAATTAAATTAAGAAGAGATCATAGATTCATCAAGAAGCTTTAGGAAGTAAAAGAGGAGGTAATCAGGTTTTTTTCCTAAAGTGTATCAAGGAGAAGTCTTTCCTAGGCCTACATTGGATTGTATATTCTCATCCTCGATCTTTTTTGAGCAAAATACATGGCTTGGAGAAGAGTTTGAGGTGGATAAAATCAATAGGTTTTGGCAGAACGTGCTGGTGACAAAAGCACCGCATCCCATCTGTTTCAACTTCTCTATCATTAAAGTTTGATGGGGGCTTCCTACAAAATGATTTCCACAAGATGCCAACAAAATCTCATTGCAAAGGTCATTTGAACCAGGAACTTAATGCCACATCCTTGACACTTATTCCTAAAGTTCCTAATCCAGTGGAGTAATGGAACTTTAGGCCTATAAGTTTGGTGTTTTTAAAAATTGATATCGAGATCCTTGCTAACCTATTGCACACGATTCTTCCGCACATCATCAATTCTTTCCGAGAAGTGTTTGTACAAATGAGGCAAAATTTAGAAGAGTTCCACCAATGAAATAATAGATTAAAGGAAGGAGGGTGTCATTTTCAAAAATTGATTTGGAGAAGCCCTATGAAGCTATGACCATGTTGATTGGAAATTTGTGGATTATGTGTTATGAATAATGGGGTTTGGCAAGTAGTGGAGAAGGTTGATATGGGAACGTATCTCTTACACTTCCTTTACAAGCTCGATTAATCTAATCTAAATGATTTTCAATAAATCGTGAATTTTCATACATGAGGCCACTTTTTAGGGATCAAAACTTCCATCTAACGAGCAGTTGGTTCAACAAAATTTTACTTCAATCCGATATAAAATTGGATTGGACAAGATAGTTTCATTGCTTCTTTTAAATGCTTCCAATTAAACCATCAATATCTCTCACAGCAGAACAACATTTTGGTCATCCTTCATGCCACAGAAGACAATTTCAATGGATGGTTTGGATGTGCCTAAGGTCGACTTACAATGGACACAAACCCGCATACCCATGAAATTTTCATCTTTTTTTTTTTTCCTTTCTAACAGCAACTAGTAGAGATGCCCTTCCATGTAACGGCACCCAAATTTGACAATCTACTGAGACAAATTGTTGGATTTCGAAAACAAAGAAATCACCTTATCAAAGGGTTAAAACCTTAAGGACCCTAAATCAAATGCAGCAATGATTTCGTTGGGGCCAATTTTGGTCTAGCCCTAATCAACATGTAGCCCTATCCCTCAACCCCTTTCCTCGTGAATGGCATGCATCCATGTAGGACCCAGAAACAGTTCCTTCTGTAAAGGAACTATTCCCTCTAGAATATTACACAGTGTGTGTATGTCTATCCCTATGACCAGGGAGGATGGCAAGATCTGGGTGGCCCAACTGATGTAGACTGCCTGGGGCTCATGTGATCATCCTAACTCCTTGATCAAAGGCCCACAAATTGTCACCATTAAAAATGGGTTCATAGTCAATTCAACAGTCCAATCAATTCAGATGGATGCAAACCCAGAGGTTTGGTGACTATTGGAGGGAGGGGGTCCCTATGTATGGTCCATTGATGGACCATCATGTGGGCCCCACCATGAGGTGCATACAGGAGTGCATGGAAAAACGGTGTGCGCTAGATAAAAGTTCTACACACGCACACACATATCAAAGGCCCACAAGAAGTGACACATATTGAATGCAATCAAACTCCACTGTTTTTACTCTGGTTTTTGCTTTTTCCTTCGTGGGCCCCACTATGACGTGCATACGGGAGTGCATGGAAAAACGGTGTGCACTAGATAAAAGTTCTACACACGCACACACATCTCAAAGGCCCACAAGAAGTGACACATATTGAATGCAATCAAACTCCATTGTTTTTACTTTGTGTGGTTTGATGTATGGTGCTGTTACAAACTACCACCGGTGGAGAAGACTCCTTTAGAAACCTTAAGTGACGACTCCAAAGGCCCCATCACATGTAGAAAAGGCCCAAAGTGACAACTACAAGGTCCTCCCTGCATCATTTGGTTTTCACAGATTCCAAGCTTGCTTATCTTCGTTGCGTGTGTGATCTGAAACCAAGATGGAATAAAGCTCCACAAAAAGGCTTCTCAAATTGTTTGTCAAATAGGCCAAAGAATTTGTGAAATCCTGTACCACATCTTCTATATCTTTTCATTGTTCATGCATTCCAATTCGTCAACTCGGGCAACCTATGGGAACAAACTAAGGAAAGCATGCTTCAATACACTCAAAAAGCAGGTAAAGAATCAAAGAACAATGACTGTTGATCGAAAAACGTGAAACCACAAACAGATACAACTAAAAGAAACAACTTTACTTAGCAGGAGACATATTAGACCGAAGGCACTATTCACGTATAGGGATCCTTGCCTAGACCATAAAAGTATAAAACCATGAGTGAAACAGATGAATGCATTTAACAACACAAAAGTGCATTAGATCATACCTGGATTTGCCACAATTTATCCAATCTATTGCAAACAAAGCTCGGGTAATTATTCTTTTGACAAAAATCAACTGCTGAAGCTGCATCTCCCGATTGCGTAAGCTCCAGAATATCTAAGAGGTAACTCCATTCTCCTTTAAGAATAATTTTATCAAGAGGATAAGCATTTTCCGGTGAAGTGGCAGTGACATCATGTGGTGGAATATTACCAACACGTGCAATAGTAGTTTCAAGAGATTCCTTTTTTACTTCAAAATCCTCAACCATGCCTTCTATAATGTTCTTAGCATCAGCATCCCCTTCATTCGTACGCATTAAATCCCATTTGCGACTCTGTATATCAAAACCTTGCCTTTTAGTTGTGTGTATTTACAATCTTCTAGAAACATTAGAAGAATACATTACTAAAGACTGGCTAAAAATAAAACAAGAGAAACATCCTATACAGATAATCAGCAGTTCCATCATTTTCCCTTTCTATTTTCATTATGGATGGTCAAGATTATAAGATCCTAATGTGGTTCATAGAAGATTCCACGTAGTGCTTTCGTAGTTAAGAAAGCCATATAGAAAGACATGTAAATCCTTGGACATTCATAGCAGGTGATTCTTTCAAAGTTCAATTGAATACAAAAGGGGTTTCTGAATAAGCTGTAGAACAGATAGGCTGTTTCCATTGCACCTATAGATTTGTGCCATAAATTCTTATGAGGTTGCCATGCACCAGCTATTGTGATCAAACCCTGTTGGCAGGCACTGCGTCTTTGTACGCATATTTATTTGATTCCATCATCACAACCTGACGCAAGCTATTGCCGCCAATGCAAAATTTTGATTTTTGGTTTAATATGCTAAAATTTCCAGCCGAAGCAGACATGGATGGAAGTAGTAAGGACTAATGATAGATCTGAAGAAGTGTGCAACCTAACCAAGGATTTGGCTCAGAATAGATTGGAATGCAGAAACAGAATTCATGTAGCTTAGCCCACCATAGTTGGGACAAGACTTTGATGATGATGATGATGATACTAAAATTACTCTATAATTATTGAAATCGAAGGGCGTCCAAAAGTCAAAAACCAATTGGCCTTTTGGACGTCGGGATTCAGACTCAACGCCATTCATTAGCACTTTCAGGCCAATTTGGTTCGACTTGAACGGTTAAATTATAGCTAAATGTTTAAAGGAAGTGTTGGGGGTTATATTGGACTGCTTCGGTCCTCTACTTCTTGTGAGAATTTCGCAACTTGCTGAAATTCATAAATTCTATGCTGAAGGTTTTACTAGGATGCATAAGTTTTATGTTGAAAGATTTCTAAGCAAAGTCAGATTAATCAGATGTGTTTTGGCCTAGACAAGCCCTTCACAACATCACAAATAATAACACAAATTGTATCAAAGTTTATCTAAATCTGTGATGCAACCACACTTGCAGATCAGCCTGATATAGTTAACAGAACAGGCCTGAAATATGTGATGAATTGGATGTGCACACAGGCCTCTAATTAGCCCTGACACCAAAAATGGTAGGTCATGGACATGTTCTAACCTTTCAACAAACCACGCTTGTTTTAAGGATGCATAACAGGCAGCTCATGTTACTTTCCAAGATTTACACACACATATGCCTCCAAGTAAACGTAGAAGAAATTATTTAAGTCATACCCGTGTCTTGGCAAACTTTGTACCATAGAGGTTAGTGAGGTCTCTCATTCTAGCCGTACTCTTTTCAGTTGGAAGCTCTTCATTCAACTCGTGATGTTCTCCTCTCACTCTTGGTTCCAATCTGAAGATCTGTGCAGCAATAGCTTATAATAAGAACAATAAAACAAATCACAAGTAATTGGGACATGTAATTCAATAACACATTGTACAAATTTACAAATAGACGATAGATTAACTAAGAACAAAGGCGGGCATGTAGTCGACCCCAACATAGTTGGGACAAGGCTTTGATGATGAAGATGATGAAAGGCGGCATGTAGTAGTACCCCAATTCCTATAATACCCAGTTACTTCAAAATGAATTATTTTATAACTCACAACTTGCGGTTGCAGCAGTGAGCACCTTTCAGACAACATATCCATATAGTATCATGCCTAATACTTCATATTTTTTGTAGAAAACCTGTGCCCCTGCTCTATCGATTGTATGTCTTTGCCGTATTGATGCATCATAGATCATACCTTACAATATGAAATCAAACGCAATCATTGCAAATTAAAAGGAAATAAAATAGAAAGAAGTGGACATTCTAACTAAGAAAAATAAAAGAACAAACCAAATTAAACAGTAAGGATTCGCTATTGCACTGTCAAAGCTCCAGGAAATGTATACCTTCCTGGCATCCCAAAATTCCATGTGTTGCACTCATGTTTCGAAATCAATACCCATGTTAGTTACTCTGAACGCCTACGAATCGGTGGATTGGCCATATTTGATCTCAACACTTCAATTTCAAGTCTAAATGCAGTTTGTGTCATGCATTCCATCCATAACTAGCTACATCACTAAATCTAATGTGATAGGCCCAACACAGATAAAGAACACCCTATATATCCCAGACTAGAAGATCACAACCATACATCCGTAAAGACAGGAAAAAAAATGATCCTGTGGAACATCATTAGAGGACCACACTTTTATGTGCACCTCTAGCTTACCATTGTAATATAGATTAGAATGACTGTGAGATATTTATTGATCAACTATAATTAGGGATATCATTAGGATTGATTGACTGTTATTGGGGATATCATTTGGATTGTAAATTGGGACCTTATCCGAAGATTTGGCTCAAGATAGATTGGAATGGAGAAACAAAATTCATGTAGACGACCCCAACATAATTGGAACACTTTGATGGTGATCATGATTAGGATTGTAATTGGCGTTGTACATTGGCAACCCCAGTAATACAAATAGAGGGCCTTGTGGAACAAGATGAACCACGACAGTTTTCTTAAAACCCCTTTTAGCCTAGTAGTATGGTATCAGAGCCAATCAAAGGGTCTGATTTCTGAAACAGATCTCTGTTCTTCTGGTTTCTTCTGATCGAACATCTGAATCTCTCATCAATCAAAAGGTCCGATTGCAATCAGTTCTCTGTTTTTCTGAATTCTTTTGATCAAGCATTTGGATCTCTCCATGGACAGCATCAAGTGTGGATCAGCATCAAGTGTGCAGTTCACTGATCCAGATCATATGCAAATAATTTTTGGCAAGTTGATCCTCAGCAGCCATCTGGAAATCCTTTTTTTTCAGACCTGGGATCAATTCATTTTCTGTTCTTAAACAACGGTGGTATATAACTGATCATCTGGTCAGGCCCACTACAAACTGAACTACAGCATCAAAAGCTGCAGATCAGGTTGTCTACCCTTCTGAAGATACATCAGGTTTTTTTTGTTTTTCAGAATTTTATGCTGCTGTTGCCTGCAACTTTTGGAATTTCTTCCACTCCGCTGCTTTTTGAACCAATTTTCATCACAACCATCTATATTCGCTGGACTTCATCTCTTCACTAGAGATTCTGCATAGAGGTTTTTTTTTTTTTTTTTTTACCGATATAGTTAAATCCAAGGGCTGATTATTGATCTGCGTACGTTTATAGGGTTTTTGTTTAATAAAATTACTACTCTAGTAGAAGTCGCCCAATAAAAGGCTTTTTTTTCTGTTCTCTCTTTGAATATTTGATCATTATACTTCAGTGGTGGAGAAAGCTGACATTATCCTATCCAAGACTGAATGGAAAAATTATATGGGACGGTCCATTCACCTCCAGCATTTTGAGGAAGGACAGGGATTGAGGGGATATCTTGATGAAATTGTTCATTCCCCCAGAAATATTATTTGGACACTGGACTGGCTATAAATATGGCCAAGGGGATCTGTTAAAGATTATTAATATGGATTCTTAACTCATTGAACAGAAAAATATTTTATGGTTCTGGCCTCAGTTCCTCAGGATTTCCACACTCATGCACTCAAACTTCAAGAGGAATTCATATTAGTTTTCATGAACCTTTGTCTTGAATTTGAGGCTGCTACGACTTAGGAATGCCCTGATGAACAGAGAAGTTGCCCTAGATCTGGATACTTGTGCTCAAGAGGTATTAAGAGAAGAAATATAGTATTTGTATGCTTGTGTTTTGTCTCTAGGAACAATTGGGTTAGTTGTACTTCAGGTCATTGGATTTATATGTAATTTTGCGCATAAGTTTCCAAAATTAGGATTAATATAAAGTTGAGTTATTTTATTCTAGAGTCCTGGTGTGATTGGATTTCACACTATTATTTAATTAGTTTTCCAAGTATGATTAGGATTAGGCTTCTTAGTTTGAGTTGATACCTTTGGTTATACTCTTGTAAATAGCCATTGCCTATTCTTAATTGAATTACCTAAGAGAATTTAGTTCAAATTATTCAGCCAAGATGTAGTCCATAAATTTCAACTACAACTTGTGGTTGCTAGCAGGCCATGATTGATGACCATGAGATCCTTTTCGTCCCTTCCTCTTCAAGGTGAGAACTTCACAAAACCTCACCCTAACATGAAACTGAAAAGAAAAGATTTGGTTCCTTTCTTTTGGATCGAACGAATTTGAAAGGGAAAACTCAGGTTCCATGGCATCACCTACAACAGGTTGTCACAGGCAATGATCAAAATAGCGGTTGCGGCGGGTGCAGCAGTCAATGGCCAAAACGCTACATAGCGGGTGATATGTAGCGGTAGCGGTAATACATAGCAGCGTATCAGTGTGAACTTTTTAAGTGGTAAAAAAAATGAAATCTTGTTAGTAGCGAATTCTGTGGTTTTTTAGTGATGTAGAACCATACAAGGGTAGAGACAACTTTAGAAAAGGCTATTAAGGAGAAGAAATAAGAAAAGCAATATTTTAAATTAAAATTGATTGGCTCTACTAGATTTTAAACCGTAGCACCGCTATTTTCAAAATAGCATAGCAACATCAACTACTACGGCCGATAATGGCTATTTTGAGCCGTACTCATAGGAGACTTTTCCACTTCAATTGTAGAAAAACCAACAACCTTCTCTCAACTTGTGTTCGTTTGTCAACAAAGAAAAGGAAGTAGAGAGGGGGTGTTGTTGCTCCATGTGTCTCCCAGAGAAGTCCCGCAGCCATCCGTACGCTGCTGTCAGAGAACAAAGGCAAAGATGAGAGAGGGAAAGAGACATATGGCTTGAATCCCATGAAGGCATCCACGTCTCGCCAAGCGACTCATTCCACAACAGCCGCCAAATTGGAGACATTGCATGCACCCATCATCCATCAGTTGTTCACCGAGCATGACCGCATTGGATCTTGCACAGAGCTGCCAATCATTCTGAAACAAGAAAAGAGAAAAAAATGCATAGCACCAACTGCTGTTGTTCTGGTTGCATAGCCTATACAAGTGTTCAACAGTAGTGGCGCTCATCTGCATTGCAGATAGCGGTGCTTGTGCTCTCAATGTTCTCAACATTGTCCACCGCCCTCCACAGGAAAGAAATAAACTGCCTACACAAGCTGCCAAATGTGTTTTTTTATAGATTATAGTGATGATCACAAACTCTTCTATGCTTATGATCCAATAGAGCACATTGTCTTCAAATTTCTAGGCATGCCGTCTTTCTTGAAAATGTTGTTTTTTTTTTTCCCTAAAAAACATGCACCCACTATTTCTCAAATTTCTTATCTCCCTAGCCTTTCAAATCCTCCATCACCACCTTCTGTGAATAAGATATATGTTCTATGACGCTAAGAACTTGGACAATATAGAAAGAGAGGATTGGGAAAATATTTACAACTTTCGTCTGGAGCACCACATTGCAGGATAGCCCATCTTCCACCGTGCGATGGTTTTTCTAATCAAATAGGAAGAACAATTCCTGAAAAAAACAACAATGCCAGTGCGGATCTGCTATCTTGGAATTACCAAAAATTACTTTATTCTACATGAATTTGGGCCCCACAGTCCAAAACCACATATAGTTTCTGCTCCAAACAACTACAGTGCCAAGTGCTAAGGATTGTGTAATGGTGGTGTTTCAACCATTTCAATGTAAAAAACAGTATTAGATTTTAACTTTTTTAGGGAAATGTCTTTCAGAATCAGGCATTTAAATGAAATTGGAAGGTGCAGTCTGTGCAAACAAGAAAAGGCATTACCTGAAAATAGGTGACTTCTCAAGTGATGCATCTCAGTTGTCCCAAATTCTCTCATATCCAAACAGAGGGATAGTACAGTTCCAATAGGACAAAGACTCACATGAAACATCATTGCATAATTTATCTAAAAGACTACAGTTTCAAAATGCTGGTGACTCACACTTACAATTCCAATGCACCTACACAACAATATTTTGGATGGTCCAACAAATTATATAATCAAATTACCTTATTTGCAGAGATTGGAACAATCCTCAGGGACTGCTTCTCCTTGTCCAAGATCCCAACGGCATAGGTGCAGACCTGAGGGGCAGCAGCTTCTCCAGAATGACTGGAGCCAACAAAGTTGACATTCGAGCCCTTGGGGCTAACAACAAGCTGCAAACGGCTTGGGAATTTCTCGTTCCTGAAAACCCTTATCTCTGGATCTTCTGACCCTACTTCTCCATTTTCAAGTTTGCAATGCTTTAGAGGATCAAAACCTGAAGGGAAGTAGCCAACGAAGGGAGCAATCTTGTTCTTGGACTCAGCAACACTTTCCATCTCAACATGCAATTGTTTTCCCTTTTGCTTCTTCTCATCATCCTTTCTCCTACTCTTGGTCTCTGATCCCTCCATTTCCCTTTTTCTTATTTTCTTGAAGTTTGGAGAAAGAGAAACATAATTGATCATTCATCATACTGTATGATATATATTGTAGAATGCATTTGAGTATAATTCAGTTCAATACCATTAAACATCCGGACAAAGAATTGAGAAATGCCAAAAAGTTGGACAAAGATTCATTCTGATAAAATACGTTTTTCCATGAAAATGTTTCAGAACTGAAGATTTGATATATGCATACAGTCATATCTGAGTAAATTTCAAGAAAAATCGTAACCCTAAACTAACTAGGTCTACCCACATATAAGGGTTATTTTACATAACTAATTACGGGTAAAGACTAATTTTAAAGATAAATTGATTAAAGGACAACCGAGTTCAGAGGGTCCAAACGGAATCTTGGGTCTTGAGATTATGCATAAGAGCTTCAGGTTGTGGTGTTCCAGACCATTGATCTGAATCATTTGGTGGCCATAGTGAGGAACAAAACCATGCCCCAAAAGGGAATAAGGGGTACGGGTACCATATATTACATATAAAGACCAACCCAAATGCCCACATCAGAGAAATCCATCTCTACTATCATAATTGTCAAACATGTTGTTGCAATTAACAGATTGAAACTATAGAATTCAAATGAAACTGTGCCAAATAAGTTTTTAAAAAAGGGCATTAAGTTTCAACTGTTTTCATGGAACAAAAGGAAGGAGAGAAAACAGATCAATGATAGCAATGTAGAAGAACACAACTAGACATGAAAAAATAAGAACAACCCCAAAGCACTCAAGAGGATTGAATGGATTCAATAGGAAATGAGGTTAAACTTACCTCCCAAGAACAAGGTCTGTATTAGCGAGAGATAAAGAAGAAGAAGATGGGGGAGTTGTAATGGTTTTAGGGCTTCGAAGTACTCTGGTTTAAGTAACAAGATAGATATATACGGGGTTTTGGGCAGTGTAGGGCTGTCAATTGGGCCCTCTTATGAGGGTACTGACTCGGCCTGGCCCTCAAAAAGCCTACAAAATGAGGGCTTCTTTTGATGAAGAAGAAGGTGTGCCAATGTGGACAGATAATTAATTAGTCATTCATCCTATAGTATGAGATACATTTGCATATAATTCAGTTAAATACCATCAAACATCCAAACAAAGCCCTTGTTTGGTATCTCTACTCTTATTCCAACAGAGCAATCAAAAATAGAGGCTAGAATAAATATATATATATATATATATATATGTCTGGTATTGCACGAATCGATTTTAAATAGATCGTTTGGTAAGCCCTCTATTCGCCTCTTATTAGAGTGGTATGCCTATTATTAAGAAGGTAGTTTCTGTCATTATCTAAAAAAGAAATTATGCACATTATATATATTAAAGCAAAGGGGGAAGTGGGCTGTAAGAGGTGCCACCTCAGCACCTAATTATTCTCCTTTTAGAAAAATACAAAAGAAAAAAAGGAGGAAGATTTTGCCTTTCAAGTGAGGCCTTCTCAATCTCTCATTCTCAATCTCTTCAAATCTCCTAAAATCTCTCCATCCCTTCCCATCTTCCCTAAAGAATCTCTCATCTCTCATTTAGATTAGCACCATATCATATCAAATCTCAAGTGTTGCTCTCTCTCTCTCTCTCTCTTAAATTTATAAATGACCCATGATGTTTGAAGATAAAACACTTGTTTTTTTATATTTATAAAAAAACTACATTTATCAATCACGGGCCTATTTATGTACAGAAATCGCCATGTACTCTTTTGCGAAATGAATCCATGATGGAGATTAGGATAGGAGAGAGAAATATTAGATATCATCTTCTGATAATTTTATAAAAAGAAAACAAATTGAAAGAAACTCAAATGTAGAAAAATAAAATAGTGTTTTTTCTCTTCTTTTCTCTTCTCTTCACTGTCTTTATTAGTGAAACTTCATACCATGTTCTGTGGATTTACCCAACATCCACCAATCCAAATAAAGAATAATTGCAATCAATCCACACCTTCTAAATTATGGGCCATACCATGGATGGGTAGCTACTCCTCATTCACTGGTACTTTTGATTTTTACTAATCAAGTTTGATCTCCAACTGCATCCCTAGGATGAAGAGAAATGAGCAAGTGTATCCCCACTATAACTCTATAGTGGACTCATTTATCTCAATCCAAAAGATTATATTTAACATTGGATACTATTTCATGTATATTATTTCTCTGTGCTGAAGAAAAATAAAGATTGGTGGGGATAAGCACGGGGCGTTGTTGCTAGAACTAATAGTATGAGTGTTCGAGCTTTTGGTCAGATCCGGATTTACTGGACCGTTGGATCGACTGTATACCAATTCGAATGAATTTTTTTTAAGAAAATACAAAATTTCATTCTCATGAGGACATAAAAATCTATATAAATTAAAATCCGTTTGTTGCACAAACAAGTCCAAGTGGGTTGACTTTGTTTTATTGGGCTTGGAAATTATCAATGTATAACAAAAACTTGAATGCATTTCTCATTACTAATATTATATATATATATTAACAAAATCCGCTTTTCTATATCCTCTTTAGTAATTATTGATGTTATTATTATTATTTTTATGTTGCTGTTCAATGGTTTTTTTTAGCGTTATCTTTGTAATAATTTATTGTTGATGTTGACCACTTGTATTTGTGATTGAAGATGTGTTAGACTATTTTTATATAAATATGCATTAATATATGCTTATATGTTTATAATTAACTTTGATATCTCATAAATTCAACATGTAATATATTACCTTAGCCCGGGGCATTGTTGCTAGAACTCCATTTTTGAGATCTCAATGATCCTATCATCAAAGGAGTTGAATTTATTGGGCTTTAAAATTAGCAATGGATAACAAAAAATTGGGCTTTGAAATTAGCAATGGGTAACAAAATTTTGAATACATTTCTTATGACCAATATTAATGGACGCATATAAATTTTTTTTTTCTCATTTTTTTTCCTTACTCTGAATGGTATCTTTTTTTCTTTTTGCTTCCATCCAGAATTTTCTCTTTTTTAGTGGGGACTTTCAACCTATACATTTTTCAATTTACAAAAATTTTATAGGTGTGATATTACAAGATTCTCATTATTATTTTTCACAATAATTTCTTTCTTTTACCATAATATCTTAAGGTCTTTTTCCACTTTATTTTCTTCTAAACATTCTTAAAAGTAATAATAGTGGATTCTTCTTTTTTAGTTTTAATTATTATAATAATTTACTATATCTTTGTTTTGACCCGGGCTAAGCACGGGCGTTTGTTGCTAGTATGCTATTAGAAGGATAGTTTCTTTGAGTATCAATGAAACAAATTTACATCTACGTTGAATATTAACTTTCTACAATCCATTAAAATCGCATGTGCCCTTTGTTTTTTTTCTTTTTCTGTGTAAACCAAATGGGGTACTTGATTTCTATGTCCTGTCTTGTTTAAAATTATTGTGAGATTTACTGTTCCTATAAGATAGAATGCTCAATTTGATTCCTTGATCAATGTATTACAAGTTTCCCAGCATTGAGATCATACTAGGCAGTAGGTAACAGTGATGAACTTAAACCATTCCCCTAAAAAACAAACACATCCTAACTTTCACAATGCCCAACATTAAACAATCATCCCCGCATAAAAAATGTAAAAGATAATAAATTAGCACCTGTAATTAAACATTCGGAATGCCCAATATTCAACATTATCATTCCACAATGTTGTAGCTAAAACTTAAAGAGTAAAGTTATTGCAAAAACCAAAAGTTTACAATAAAAAAAAAAAAAAAAAAAAAAGCCATGATGTCTCCCAATTGGGCAAGATCTGTGACAAAAACTCGTTTGACTCCCTGAACACCTTGACCTAATGAATTTTCAGCTTCATGGAACCTAAATTCAGCACAGAACACATGGAGAAATCAACATATAACCAACAAGGAAAAAGTACACTCTTCTATACCCCATCAAGCCAACTCCCAACAAATCAAGCACACACACAAAAAAAAAAAACAGTCAATCCCCATGTGCAAAGTTTAATGTCACCCTTGTTCTTGACCCAATATTGTGAAAACAGTGGACTTAATCAACAGAGCATTGTACATGGCGTCCACTACAATTTTACAAGAAGTGCCTACAAATCCCTCATTTAATTTAATCACCTGAAGCATTCCTGCATTAGAAAAATGTAATAACCAACACTGGTTGATGCATCCATCATCACAACACATTCAATTAATCAAATAGAACCAGCAGCATGGCATAAAATTAAAACTGGGTACTCCCAATGTTGTTTTAGAGAATTGCAACCTGGTCCTACCGAAAAATAAAATGAAGACAACCAGGCCTAAGATCTTCTAACGTGGAGTCTAAGTAGTAAAGATTTAAAAAAAAATCGAATTAGAGAAAACCCTCCAAAGTCCACCCTCATTCAAGCTAGAAATTGCCCCATTTGAGCTTAACATTCCATAGATGCCGTGTTCGCACTTCAGCCATCAAGATCTTCTGTTTGGTAAATCTCACAGTAGATGATCGATGTAGCAAAACAAGGAAACAAACAGACCTCGCTAAAAACACTATATTTTACTCGTCATCATTGTAAGTGCAGAAAATACTCACAAGATTAAAGAGGTGCCTCAAGGGACTTATCCAAATGACCGAGACGAGCTGGGGGATCTTCGAACCTGAAAGGGGAGAAGAAACAGTCAGAGGACCCTGGCTGTGTGCAGCGTAGGGCTCTCCGATGCCTAAGTTAGTGCAGGGTAGCTTGATCGGAGAAGAGAGAGAGGTGCATGGTTGTATGTCTACAAGAGTGCGTACCTCCTCTTGGTGATGGATCCCCCTTATATGAGTAGTCCAGGTTGCCTCTTCATGGGCCTCATGGTCCCCCTCTGATAGTAGGGCCGCGTTAGCCTTATAGGGCCATCGATGGAGGTCCACTATAGCCCTCAATACATTAAATGAGAGTCCAATCAGCCCATACTGCATTAAATGCGAGTCACATTGGGCCCGATTGGACTTTGACTCGTTGGCGGCTGGATTCCTATCGGGTCCCCTTCTCAAGCCCTGCCCAGATGGCTGCAGCCACTAGATGTGGATTTGTCAGAAGGGCGATGAGGATCGACGGTTTGAATGTGGATGACATTCCTGCCCCATCAGCGCATGCTCGACACGTGTCCAGGTGTCAGGCGTGGTTGTATAACCTTGTATAGCCGAGACCGAACTGGGTGACGCAGCCAAAGTGAGATCGACCGGGTCTTACCGATATCACAAAAGAGGTACCGAAACTGAGGTAACAAGAACGTTGGTCAATCTGTCCGTGGCCGAGACCCCGATCGGCGCTCTTTGCTGAAACCAAGGTGGGCTTCGGTTCATGGGCCGACCCCCACACAATAGCCCCCCAGCTCTTGACCTCTAGGGTTCCCCAAGTCTTGAGGTTGAGAGCTGAGCTGGCTCCCCGAAGTCGTTTGACAATTACCCTAGGGTCATCTTCCAATTAAGGATCTTGATGGTTTGGTTTAATGTGCCACCACCGCTTTACTTGCCCGAGGCAATCAAGGGAATGATAAATGCGGAGACCATGATTAGTGTGGGGAGGCAGACCGACTGTGCCACGCGTCGCCGTCTAAAGGGCTTCCCTCTATTTCGAGGCGGCGTGTGGAGAGAATCGAGACGACACCTCGCACGCCTCTCCTTTGAACTTCGGGATGGCGCCCATCCCTTTCCTTTAAATTCGATTTGGCTTGTCTCTCGCCATTTTTACTTTTGGCTTCCTACTAGAACCAGTTTGCTAGAACCAGCACAGAACAGAACCTCCGGCCTGTCTTCCTGCGGTCATTAGTTGCAGTTGTCTAGTCCAGCGCCGTTCGCCGTAATCCGACCTTGCCTCTGTTGAACCAGTGAGTCTTTCTCTCCGATTCTATTTTTCTTGTTTACACCCCCCCCCCAACTAGTGTCTAGGGTTTCCACCCTGTTCCCCCTTCTGCTCTGTATCCAGCCTCTCCTTAGGGTTTACTAGAGATGGGGGCCTATAGTTACTGGATAGACACCCCCTTGGTTCTGGCAGAGCTCAAGGCGGCGTATATGATCCCGAAGGATGTCCAGGTGAAGGCCGCCGACCCAACTAGCCTGTCCGGCTATGCTTTCAGCAACGACTGGATGCCCTTTCCCTTGATCGCCATCATCGAGGGTGGGGCCAGGTTCCCCCTTCATCCCCTCCTTAGATCATGCCTCCAAGCCTGGAACTTGTGTCCGTGCCAGTTGATGCCTAATGGCTTCAAAATTATCATGGGCGTTGCCGAACTTAATAAAATTCTGGGCATCAATCTTGACGTCCATGATATTGAGGACATATACGACATCTGCAAGTCCCGAGAGGGCGGCACGTACTATCTCCGAGTCAAAGCGAAGTGCCAGCCTCTCGTCACGGCATTGGAGGACTCCAACAAGTATGCCGAAGATGATCGCCTGTTCGTCTCAGGAAACTAGGAGTTCAGCGTGGCCGAGACCGAGGCGGCGAGGAGGGTCCAGGTCTCACGGTACTTCGGGACTCCACCGAGTAAAACACTGACCCCTCTTGGGTTTCGGATTTACCTTATTCATTTCTATGCTTCGTCCTGACCCCTCCCTTCTCTTTTTTTTTTTTTGTAGACATCTCCCAGCGAAGGCGGGATGCTCAGCTAGATCGTTGGAGGAGGAACGCGACCTGGTTGAACAAGATTTACCGATATCGGGGCCATCACACCAGAGTCGCACACGCTCTGCTAGGGTACGAGCCAAAGTACGTGTCTTATACACGGAAATCAGGCCGTCTCGGGGAGACTGTCCTCGCCCTAGACGAAGCCGCGAGCGGAGCCATCTCGGGCGTTGAGGCCTCCACATCGGCCGCCGGTGCCGACAGCGATCCCATAAGCGAGATGGAGAACTACTCCTCCCCCAGCGCTGAGGAAATGGAGAGGCGCAAACTGGCTTATCAGCCGTTGAACTTGGAGGATACGGTCTTCGGCGAACAGGCTGCAGCCCCCAGCGCTGATCCTCTCCCTCCCAGTGCCGTCGTCCCTCCCAGCGCCGAGATCCGGCCCGTCGCAAATGCGGAACGGGAGAGGCCTAGAAAAAGGGCCAGGGGGAAGGAGCCTGTCCAAGGAGACCGGCCGCGGCCCCTCCAAGCCGCAAAGGAGAGGGCCGTTATTGAGGAGCTGGCTCAGGAAAGGGCCCTGGTGGAGCGGCGCCCCGAATTGCCCCACTCGACAACCTCGGCCGAGCCAGATGCCTTCAGGCCGGACCTTGAGCTGAGGCTGGGGAGGCCGCTGAACGTTGAGGACCGGCTGATCGGCAATTCAACCGTAGTTGCGGCCCTCACTCGGACCTGTGCGCTTCCTAAAGACATGGAGGCGCACCGCGCAGCTGACAGCACACAGCTGCTTATGAAGACAATACAACACTCTATCTCGGTAAGTGCCGAGTTTTTCTCTAACTGTAGCTCCGGATTTTTCACGCAATACTAATTCATTCTCGTCTGTCTCCTTGCAGGGCGTCCAGAGGCTCCATGTGGTCCTGAACAGGATCCTTGAAGAAGATGCCCGACTCAGTCACCTAGTAAAGGAGAAGGAGAGGGCTGAAGCCGAATTGCGGGCAAAATGTGAGGAGCTGAAGGCAGTGGAGGCTAAGAAGGCCGAGCTTGACGCTCAGGTTGACTTAACGGTGGGCGAGCTCTGTAAACTGAAGGCAGAAACTTACGAGTTGCAAGATAAGCTCAACACCGAGAAGAAGAGGTCAGCAAGGCTGGCGGCCGAGCTTGAAGCAGAGAGGAAAGCGAGGGAAGAGCTTCTCGTGACGACCCGAGCTGAGGTCGACGCCGCTTTCCTAGACGTGGCCGCGGATGTGGGCCGGAACTACACTGCCCAGATCAAAAAGCTGAGTCCGAAACTATTTCAGCTCGGCTGTCGCGCCGCACTCAAGGAAATGGGGGTCCAAGAAGATCATCCGCTATACCAGAACCCTCCTGAGTTCGGACGAGCCGTATCCGCGCCCCAGGCTCCTGCCGAGACTCCTGCTTCTCCTACACCGGAAACACCCGTTGACACGGCGCCGGGATCTCCAGAAGCTACTCCGACAGGCGACGCCGCAGTGGTGATCATTGAAGATGCTGGGGCTGGGCCATCTTAGATTTTGTTTTCTCGTGAGAAATGTAACATTTCTTTTTGCTTTGTTATGGTCTTGTAACTTAAGATGTACAAATTTGCGATCAATAAATAAAAATTTTCGATTTGCCTCAAATTAGTTCCCGTGTTTAAATTCTGTTAATTCGCAACTTATCTTTCCGCGTTCTTTTATAAGTGTATGAGTTCGGATTGAGGTGGACCGGCTAGTTTAGGACCCACCACGAGCGCCGCAGAACCTTGTGGACTTCATTCATCTCGGCAATTTAGTCGAAACGGACCCTTGTCCGTGTTGCGCTGTTTTCCCGAGACGGGGAGAACAATGGCCATAGTGGCTTCACGCCCGGGTGGCTTTATGCCGACCCGAGGCGATCTCATCAAGGGCCGTAATGGCTTCACGCCCGGGTGGCTTTATGCCGACCCGAGGCGATCTCATCAAGGGTCGTAGCCGAGCTGCTGACACGATGCTTCGTTCTCTTGCAAGATGCTTCGTTCTCTGAATAAAAAGTTCTTTCATTGAATCTCCTAAATATAGAGTACATGTTTCAAAAATAGAACTTCTTGAGATGGGACGCATTCTACGGTCGAGGTAGCTGCTTGCCTTCCATGTCTTCGAGTCGATAGGCCGATTGTCCTGCAGTGGAGACTACCCTGAAGGGCCCATGCCAATTCGGCGCCAGCTTGCCTTGGTTGGGGTCTCTATCGTTTGGGAGTGTCTTTTTTAGAACTAACTCGCCTCTGACCAGCTGTTGCTGATAGGCGGCCAACCGAATTGCAGCTGCCTCCCTTCGCTCATCGGCCAGGTCCAGTTCCAAAGCTAAGTGCGACTCGTTCCGGCCCTGCTAGAAGAGTTCGGACCTCAGAGTAGGGAGGCCGATCTCCAAGGGAATGACAACCTCCATTCCATAAGCTAAGGCAAAAGGAGTTGCCGAAGTGGAGCGCCTCGGAGTTGTTCTATAGGCCCATAGGACGCTTGGGAGTTCTTCCACCCATCTTCCCTTTGCTCTGTCGAGTCGCTTCTTCAGTCCGTCGAGTACCACTTTATTAGAAATTTCTGCCTGACCATTACTCTGTGGGTAAGCCGGGGTGGAGTAGTAGTTGCGGATACCGAGCTCCTGGCAGAAGTTTCTAAAGAGGTTGGAGTCAAATTGAGTCCCATTGTTTGAGATCAAGGCTCTAGGAATGTCGAACCTTGTGACGATATTTTTCCACACGAAGCTCTTGGAATCATGCTCCGTGATGGAAGACAGTGGCTCTGCCTCAATCCATTTGGTGAAATAGTCGGTGGCCACAATTAACCACCTCCTATTCCCTAGAGTTCGGTGCAGTGGTCCCACAATATCGAGCCCCCATTGGGCAAATGGCCATGGGCTGGAAAGCGGACTAAGGTCGTGCGCTGGTTGGTGGAGAGAGTGGGAGAATTTCTGACACTTTTCACACTTTCTGGCGTATACCTGCGCATCCTTCTGCATATATGGCCACCAATAGCCTTGGCTGATGGCACGATACGCCAGGGACCTCCCTCCAATGTGGCTCCCGCACATCCCTTCATGTATCTCGAAGAGAAAATCTTCTACTCGGCTCGGGTGGACACACTGGAGGTACGACCCTGTAAACGACTTCCTGTATAGTTTGTCTTCTAGAGATAATTAGAACCGAACTGCTTTGAGCCTGATCCGATGAGCTTCGCTTCTGTCTTCGGGGAGCTTGTCGTCTTTGAGGTAGGCTATGATGGGGTCCATCCAGATCGGCCCGAGGTTTATGCACAGTACTTCCCGGGGTGGATGTAGCCCTATGCTGGGTGCGGCCAGCGATCCCACTTCAATAGTTCTCTTCTTTCCTGCTTCGACAGCGGAGGCCAAGCTGGGAAGGGCGTCGGCATGAGAATTCGATTCCCTACCGATCTGTCTGATTTCGGTTGATTGGAACTGGGCGAGCGTCTTCTTTGCAAGGGCTAGATAGGCGGCCATCCTGTCGTCGCGAGCTTCGTAGTCCCCAGTTAGCTGGTTCACTACCAGTTATGAATCGCTGAAGACCACGAGCTGCTGCACTCCTAGGATTTTGGCGCTGTTTAGTCCTGCTAACAGAGCTTCGTACTCGACTTCGTTGTTTGACGCTTTAAAGTCCAGAGTCAAAGCTTGTTCGATAATCAGCCCTTCTGGGGACTGGAGGACGACCCCCGCACCAGCTTTCCTTGAAATGGAAGACCCGTCGACGAAGACTTTCCAAGGGGTTTGGCCTTGTTCATCCGAAACTGTCGGAACTGCTCCCGTCCCCTTGCCCCCCAGTTCGGTGCCGAGTTGGGCTAGTGCCGAGCAGGTAGAAAACTCCACAAGAAAGTCTGCCAACACTTGGGCCTTGATCGCGGTCCTAGGCTGAAACTGGATGTCGTATTGCCCCAGTTCAACGGCCCATTTGGAGACCCTCCCTGAAAAGTCAGCCCTTTTGAAAACAGATTTGAGTGGATGTTCCGTAACAACCACTATTGTGTGAGTCTGGAAGTAGTATGAGAGCTTTCGTGAGGCGCTGACAAGTGTCAGCGTGAGCTTCTCTAAGGGTAAGTATCTGGTCTCGGCATCGATGAGGGTCTTGCTCGTATAATATATTGGCTTTTGAAGCTTGTCCTCTTCCCTGAGGAGGACCGAGCTCACCGCATGATCCGAGACCGCTAAGTATAGGTACAAAATCTCTCCGTGTAGAGGAGTTGAGAGCAGAGGGGGTGACGAGAGGTAGGCCTTGAGTTCCTGTAAGGCCTGGTTACATTTTGGAGTCCATTGGAATTTTAAATTCTTTCTAAGGAGCTAAAAGAAGGGTTGACACTTATCTGAGGATTTGCTGATAAAGCGGTTCAGTGCGGCTGCCATCCCGGTGAGCTTTTGGACTTCCTTCGCTGTAGTGGGACTTTGCACTCTGAGAATAGCTGAGATTTGGTCTGGATTAGCCTCAATTCCTCTGCGCGAGACCAAACTCCTCAAGAACTTGCTGGAACTGACGCCAAACACGCACTTAGAAGCATTAAGCCGGAGCTGAAATTTCTTCAGAACATCGAAGAACTGAGACAAGTCTTCCAAATGGCTTTGCACTTGTTTGGACTTGACGACCATATCGTCAATGTAAACTTCAACGGTCTTGCCAAGCTGGGCTCGAAACATCCTGGTGACAAGATGCTGATAGGTGGCCCCAGCATTCTTCAATCCAAATTGCATCACTTTGTAACAGTAAATGCCTCTGAGTGTTATGAAGGTTGTCTTTTCTTCGTCCGGCCCGTACATGGGTATCTGGTGATAACCTCGGTATGCGTTGAGAAAGTTCATTCTATCGTGATCAGCAGTGGCATCGATCATCTGATCAAT
The DNA here is from genome assembly GCA_038049695.1 of Cinnamomum chago. Taxonomy (NCBI): domain Eukaryota; kingdom Viridiplantae; phylum Streptophyta; class Magnoliopsida; order Laurales; family Lauraceae; genus Cinnamomum; species Cinnamomum chago. The sequence goes on along the minus strand of CP142462.1, from coordinate 16,586,180 downwards.
CTTCGGGAGGGGGAAACTGTCCTTAGGGCAAGCCTTGTTAAGGTCGGTGAAGTCAACACACACCCTCCATTTTCCCGTCTTCTTCTTGACCACCACCGTGTTAGCTAGCCACGACGGGTATTGGACTTCTCTAATTACCCCGGCTTCCAGCAACTTGTCCACCTCTTCGATCACAGCTTCCGTCTGTGGCACCCCAGTTCGGCGAGCCTTCTGCACTACTGGCTTGTGATTAGGGTCTACCCTCAGCCTATGGCACATTACCTCGGGGTTGATGCCAGGCATCTCCTTGGGGGTCCAGGCGAAGACTTCTTTATTTCGCACCAAGAGCTGGGCCAATTCGGACTTCTCCGGTTCTACAAGCTGGCTTCCGAGCAGGAAGAACCGCTCTGGGTCGCTTGGGTCGATCCTGATCTCGGTTAGGTCCTCTACGCTTTTTGCTTCTGGTGCCTAGCCGACCTCGTCTAGCTTCTTCTCCATCTCGGCCATGTTGACCCGCCTGGGTTCTCGCTCCCCCGATACCACGGCCATCAGGCACTGCTTGGCTGCCTGTTGGTCTCCTCTAACTGTGACTATTTCCACCCTGCCATTCTGACCTTCCAACGGGAACTTAAGCTTCTGGTGGTGAGTAGAAGGGACTGCCTCCAGACTGTGGAGTCAGGTCCTGCTCATTATGGCATTATAAGGTGAGGGCGCGTCGACCACCAGGAAGTTCGTCACAACGGATGCGCCGCCGACCTCGACCCTGAGTGTCACCTTTCCTTTGGGGTATACTGGCTTGGCGCTGAAGCCTATGAGAGGAATTCGGGCTTCCTGCAGATCTTTCTCTGTTAGACCCATCCTTCGAAAGCAGTCGAAATAGAGGACCTCGGATGAACTGCCGGGGTCGACGAGGACCCTCTGCACGGTGCAGTCCTTTACACCCTGCGCGGTGCAGTCTAGCTTCAGGGTGACGATGAGTGGATCGTTATGGGGAAGTTGGACCCCCTCCAAATCCGCATCTGAGAACCAGATCCTGGGCCGCTCCCTTCGAGTTCTCTTAGGAGGTGGGCCGAGCTCGTCTGCCATTACCTGCTCACTGTGGGAGGCCCGCCTGGATTCGGCGCGAGCTCGATTACTCCCCTTGCGAGGGGGAGCTAGATGGATGACATTAATGATTTTCTCTGACCCGTCGCTGTCGTGGCCTTTCTCGCCTCGGGGTGGAGCTCGGTCATCGTTCCTGTTGTTTGCCTTGACGAACTCCTGCAGATGTCCATCTTAGACGAGCTTCTCTAAATGTGACCGTAGTATCATGCACTCTTCAGTCTTGTGACCGCTCTGCTTGCGGTACGCGCAAAACCTGCTCTGATCTCGGGAAGACGGATCTCCTCTCATGGGCTCTGGCCAGCTGAAGTACGATTTTGATTTGATCTTGTACATGATCTTGTGGACAGGCTCCTTGAAGATCGTGTTAACTGCCCGGTATGGGTCCCCGGACAGTCTAGGCTTTTTGCCTCCTCCCGAGGTGGATGGAGCTCTCGTCGAACTGTCCGGTGTCCAGCGCCTGTCTGGCTCGCTTCTCCGGAACAATCCTTTATCTTTCTTCGAGGGTTTTCCACCTTGGTCTCTATGGGCGGCCCCGAAGCTTTCCCGAGCTCAGACCTGGTTGTCCTCTTGGGCAATGTAGCGATTCACTATGCTCATCAGGGCGGCTATAGAGGACACCGGGTTCCTGGCCAGATCCTTGCGAAGATCGCTGTCTGGCTGCAAGGCATTCCGGAATGCGAAGATGGCTACCTCGTCCTTGGAGTCCTCGATCTGGCTGTAGACCGTCTAGAATCGCTTTGCGAACTGGGTGACGTTCTCCTCTCGCTTCATCTTCAGGGCCATAATATCTGCATCCGTTTTCGGCAAGATTCTGTAGGCTTGAAACTTCTTCATGAAGGACTGTTGGAGCTGCTGCCAACTTGAGATGGACTCCTCGGGGAGCGCGCAGAACCATTTCATGGGGAGGTCTCCCAAACTGGATGAAAAGACTCGACAGTTCAGGTGGCCCTCGTCCCCCCAAACAGATATCCTCTGGGAGAAGTGTCTAAGATGTGCGCCGGATCCGAGGTCCTGTCATATGTGACGAACCTCGGGACGGTGAACTTCTTTGGCAGGGGATATCTCCTGATGTCGCGAGAGAAGGGGGACGCACCGAGATCGATGGAGTCGCAGCAAGCATCCTGTTGGTCTCGGGCGAGGCCAGCCACCTCCAGATTGCGCTGAACCGTTCTCCTTATGCGCTCGTCCAGCCACTCCTGGTCATGATACTTGCTCTCCGGAATGGTTTCTGACACCTTCCTCGAGTAGCTACGGCTGGCGCTCGAACCCTCGTCGCGAACTCGATCTCGCCTTTTCTCATTCAGATGAATTCTTAAGTCTTTCTCGGGGAGAACTGTGCGCCTGCCGTGGGGGATCCTCCCTTCATCTCGGCGCGGCGACTGTTGATGCTCGATCGAACCTGTTGCTCTCTCCAACTGCTGCTGGAGCTGGCGGATCAGAGCGTCCTTCTCTTTTATGGTTGCATTCTGCGCCCGAATCTCTCCAAGGGTGGAATCAAAGTCATCGTCGGGATTATAATCTTCGTCACCATCATCCTCAGAATGGTCAGAAAAGACTGGTTCGTCCACCATTGGAGACTTGCTCCGTTGAACTCGGCCCAGCGAGAGACCATCCCCAGCATGCTGCTGAGAGTCCCTCCGCCGGAGAGACGCCGTTGCTCCCCTGGAGTGTGACTCTACACGGAGATCTTGCTCTTGAACGTTGACTCAGACGAAGTCACGCTCGTCATAGTCTTCTGTAACAACCTTTTTCCCAGACCTCTTCTTGGCAGGAAGGAGGTCAGAAGATGGTCCAGCACGTTGTGCCTTGGATGTTTCTCTGCCTTTCGCAGCTCTCCTCGTCATGGTGAAGATCTAGGGAAGATGATATCAATCGCTTCCCACAAACGACGTCAATTGTAAGTGCAGAAAATACTCACAAGATTAAGGAGGTGCCTCAAGGGACTTATCCAAATGACCGGGAGGAGCTGGGGGATCTTCGAACCTGAAAGGGGAGAAGAAACAGTCAGAGGACCCTGGCTGTGTGCAGCGCAGGGCTCTCTGATGTCTAAGTTAGTGCAGGGTAGCTTGATCGGAGAAGAGAGAGAGGTATATGGTTATATGTCTACAAGAGTGCGTACCTCCTCTTGGTGATGGATCCCCCTTATATGAGTAGTCCAGGTTGCCTCTTCATGGGCCTCATGGTCCCCCTCTGATAGTAGGGCCGCATTAGCCTTATAGGGCCATCGATGGAGGTCCACTATAGCCCTCAATACATTAAATGAGAGTCCAATCAGCCCATACTGCATTAAATGTGAGTCACATTGGGCCCGATTGGACTTTGACTCGTTGGCGGCTGGATTCCTATCGGGTCCCCTTCTCAAGCCCTGCCCAGATGGCTGCAGTCACTAGATGTGGATTTGTCAGAAGGGTGATGAGGATCGACGGTTTGAATGTGGATGACATTCCTGCCCCATCAGCGCATGCCCGACACGTGTCCAGGTGTCAGGCGTGGTTGTATAACCCTGTATAGCTGAGACCGAACTGGGTGACGCAGCCGAAGTGAGACCGGCCGGGTCTTACCGATATCACAAAAGAGGTACTGAAACCGAGGTAACGAGAACGTTGGTCAATCTGTCCGTGGTCGAGACCCCGATCGGCGCTCTTTGCCGAAACCAAGGTGGGCTTCGGTTCATGGGCCGACCCCCACACAATCATCACCATCAAGAAAGTAGATTGTGCATTGGCAATCCTGATAGTTGGCCCTAATGACCGCAAGTCGTCCATATGTATTTGGAATTGGATAAACAAAAGGAAAGAAATCACATTCTTATCTCACCACATGTACTCAATGTCCATTCGAGCCATTCTAGCCAATTGAAGAATATTTGCATACACCTCATATATAGGAGCAAACACAGAAAGGCATCCATCATTTGGAGCAAACACAGAATGCAACGCTCTATCCAACTCATTTTATGAGAAGACTCATGGATAGGATGACGCATGTGATTTAGCTTAAACGATCCTGCGCTCAAAACAAATCCTTTGTTTTGTTTCATTCAAAATCTTTTTGTATTATTTCATTCCACTATTTTATAAGATGAAAAAAAGTCTATAAATACAGGTGAGACAAAAATGGGTCGACACCTTGAGAAAATACAAGAAGTTGAAAAAACTTCCATACTTGCAAAAGAAGACATTTGTCATTAGCTATCTTTTCTAAAGATTGTGATTTTCTACAGGCCAACCATGAGAATAACAAACATTTGGGACCTGGGTTGTTGTTCATATTCCTCAAAAGGGCCAAAGGCAGTGTTGGCCAAGAGGAAGCAACAGCTGTTTCTCTCTCTTCCCATTTCAAGTTAAAGCTGCCGTTACAAAGACAGCTCAGAGAGAGAACAATGCCACCCATTTTCAATTCAGCTGAAAGGAAATACCCCCACACCACAACACAACAATCTGTTCAACTCTGGCTCAAATACCCAGCAAAAGAAAAGAAAGAAAAAGCAAACATAAAGGAATCATCAACATCCCCAAAATCCCAAACAACCTCAACATCTAGCTTCTCATCTCCAATTCTTTTCCCACCGTTTTGATCATCTTTACCCATCTCTGTACTGTATCTCCCACAATCAAAACTTTACAGACTAGCAGAGAGAAATAGACAAAGAAAAAGAAAGAAGAATTAGAGAAGAAGAAGAAGGAGGCTTACCGAGTCAGGGGCGGATCCAGGACTTCTAATCTGGGGGGCTGCACTTAAGTTACACTAAAAAAATAGCAACAATGTCTCATCAAAAACTATAAAAAATAGCAACAATGTCCCACCAAAGATAGCAACAATGGGCGCTTGATGATGTTACATTATAACCTAAGATAGTAAATAATCATCAATATACAATACATAAGACCGGTTTTAATTTTTTTTCCTAAGTTTTTTTTTTCTTTTCATTTTTAGCTCATAATGAAGTGATGAACAGAGTTACAGAGGTACTGTAAATGGGGAAACCCAATCCCATAACGTGGTAAGCTGGCGGCTTCTAGTAACACAAAGAGCAAATCTTTCTCCACAACCACAAAGAATCAAGATGAAGAATAGAAAGAAACTACAAAACCTCCATTTCAGAAAACCATAAAAGAAGAAAAAAAAACCAGAAAATGAACAAACCCATGTAATAAAAACACCCCAAATTCGTACCTGAGATCCGAAAGGCACAACCACAAAGAATCAAGATGAAGAATAGAAAGAAACTACAAAACGTCCATTTCAGAAAACCATAAAAGAAGAAAAAAAAACCAGAAAATGAACAAACCCATGTAATAAAAATACCCCAAATTCGTACCTGAGATCCGGAAGGCACAACCACAAAGAATCAAGATAAAGAATAGAAAGAAACTACAAAACGTCCATTTTAGAAAACCATAAAAGAAGAACAAAAAACTGGAAAATGAACGAACCCATGTAATAAAAACACCCCAAATTCGTACCTAAGATCCGGAGGGCACAACCACGAAGAATCAAGATGAAGAATAGAAAGAAACTACAAAACCTCAATTTCAAAAAACCATAAAAGAAGAACAAAAAACCAGAAAATGAACAAACTCGTGTAATAAAAACACCCCAAATTCGTACCTGAGATCCGGAGGCAGAGAGAGAGTCGCCAGGAACCGAGCAACGAATTCGCAAACCACTGAAACCAGCTACTTGGAGCGACGGAGGCAGCCTCAATGTTAAAATGGGTGAGACCATGAGACTGAGAGAGTGAGAGGTAACAGAGAGACATAGACAGAGAATAAGAAAGGGGTTTTGACTTTTGAGACTTGAGTTGTGACTTGTGAGACCGGACCCCAAAATTGAAAAACTTTTTTTTTTTTCTGAAAGCTTGGGTGGGCTGCAGCCGCCACCGCCCCCACCCCCTTGATCCGCCCCTGTACCGAGTTCAATGAAGGGGTGGTTCCCTCTTACCTCTCCTCTGTATCGATCCGGCTCTCCACTGCTTGTGTTCGCAATGGAGTTTCGATGCCCTGTGCGATGAGAATATATATTGTTGAAGGGAAGTTTTCAAAAGAGGACTTCAGTTTTCTGACTTATTTCAAAAAAGGAAATGAAAATCTCCCATTTTCTAACTAGGGCTTAAGTTCTCCAGCTTTCTTTCATGACAACTAGGTAATTTAGATATTTTCCACCCACTTTTCTCCCCTTTCAATGAAGGAATGACCTTCAAAGGCTTTTGAAAATATAGAAGCAAAAGCTTTTAATGTTTCTCTTTCTTCTCCTTCTTTTTCTTCTTCCATGCGTAGCATTACACCTTAAACTCCAATTTCAATCTAAATCTAACTGGACGTTGCATGAAACAAGTCCTGTTATGTTTCGGTGACATGCATTGTTTATAGTGTCAAGTTGTTCCTTTAGAATTCGAACTCGCGACCGATTGACTTTGATAACATATTAAATTTCTTTAGGTAGTCATTCTTACAAAAACCTCTAGGTGTTAGAAGAGGTAACAAAAATACTTTTCACTATTCCCCTTGACAATTTTTTCCTCTTAATGGAATTAGCCCCCCCGCCCCCCCAAATCTTTCTCTCTCGAACATCTTAGGATTTTTCTTAATTTTTTTATTATACTTTTTGCGATGGAATAGAGAGAGCTAAGAAGTGGGGATGAGATGGGAGGATCTTCCATTTCAACAATCTAAACGTGTGAGGAATGCACAAGAGTAGTTTTCTCCTTTGCCCTAGTATTGTGAGTACAAAAGCTTCTTCCAAATTATTGGGATAATCACACGTGTGAAATTAATAGGAACCATAGATGCTTCTAAACTTGTGCCCCCTTCATTCATATCCAAATGCCATTTAGGGGGGGTGTTCATGGACCGGACTAGTTCAACCCCAAATCCGGCCCATCCCGCTTTGGCCCGGGCTTTGATCTTAAATTTTATTGATCGAGGCCGGGCCTAAATTGATTGGTAGAGAGCCTAAGCCGAAGCCGAACATAAAAGTAATTGTAGAAAAAATGTGATAGGTAGGATTTGAACACATGACATCTACTTAAGACAGAACTAACAAAACCAATTAGAATGAGGCTTTTGATATTCGAAAGTGGCCTAATTATTTCTTCTCAAGCTGGGCTTGGGTTTGTTGTGCTTCAAGCCCAGCCAATTATGGCCCGAGCCGAGCTTGGGCCAAGGTGTTAGAAGTAAAGTCAGGCCTAGATATTCCTCCGCCCAGCCCATGAACACCCCAATGCCATTTGTGCGTACTATTGTTGCTTGGGGAATGCATATAAGGATCTAAATGCACAACAATTTTAGCCCTTTATACACAAATTCTATCCACACTGAGCATAAAAAATTTTAAATTATGGCTTTACTTTCCACACACTCAAAACATACCTAAAATAGCCATATCCCCTTTCTCTCCACACATAACTTACCAACATCATTTGGAGTCCTCCTTCCAATCAGTGAAAACCCTCATCCTCCTTTCTTCTTATTCCTCTCTATCTGTCATATGGTGAGTGTACTCAAGATCATCATCTTCTTCGTCTCTTTCTCCTCTATCTATTTTTCCAACCATTCATCCATCTATCATTACCATTCTCTCTTGCCCCCTTTCAATTAAGTAATGTTTGTTACATTTTCTCCATTTGTTGTTCATCTCTGAATGTGTATTTGAGCTTCGTCATAGATAGGGTCATCATAGACTATGATCTGCCGTGTCTAATCTGGATTTTAGCACTTACAACCAATCCACAATATAACCCACAGCAAACTCGTTTTTTTATTACAAAGTAAAGGAAAATGAGAGAAAATAATCGATATGTTCAGCCCTACATGGCTGAACATAAACTTTTTGTTCAACCAGATACGGCTAAACAAAATTGATATGTTCAGCTATAAGAGGTTGAACATTGGTAGTTTGTTCGACACTGAAAATCCAAACGTTTCGCGGCAATAGATATAAAAAAAAGGCTTTACAAGCTTCGAGAAAAGGTGGAAATAAAAATAAACAACACAACGACTGATCAACTTCTCACTAATGTTATGTTCGGAAACTACATTTTGCTTGTTAGTTTGCTCATCCATTAGACAAAAAAATGATATTGAGACTGAGGTTTCACTAAGAAGTAATATGTTTGATAATGGTGGGATATGAAGGGAGAGTAGAATGTGATTAATGGAGAAATGGTGATGTGAAGGGAAGAATGAGATTGGAGGAATAAGGGAATGAGAGTGAAGGGATGAATGAGACGGTGGAATGAAAATGGAATGATGAAAGTGAAATGAGACTGTATGCAAAGAGAAATAGAGGTTTAGGTGTGATAGGTGATTGTCCTTTTTGGTAATTTTATATAGGGGAAAAATGTAATAAAAAAGGTTTTGAAAAATTCTATGTAAAAGGCAAAAGTCATTGTGTATTTAGAAGTTGGAGCTTTGATTAAGGGTTTAGGGTTTTTTTTAGGTTGAGATAAAAGGGAAAACAGGCTAATCAAAAGTATAAGAGAAATGTCGCGATATCTTAACTTTGGGTACTTTCATCAAAATGAAAACTCCAAACTTTTCATTATCCCTTTTAGGCAAAACCTCAAATCTCAATCAGTAGTTACCAATTAACTAGTTCTTTTAAAAGAATTTGGTAAAAATCCCTAATAAATGATGCATAGGAATATATAAATCAATATTTTTAATTAGAGAGAGAATCTTATGGTGGGACTTGGGAGTACTATTGCTTATTGGGGTAAAATTTAAAGAAACACCATACATTCAAAGGGATTTTATTTTAAATGGCTCAAAATTTTCAATAGGTGGACCCCAATGTAAGACTCTAGGAAGAATAGCCTGAGGATTTTCTTTGTTGTCTCCCCTTTTTCCTATTTTTTATTTTATTTTTATGGTTCAAAGTGTCCCTTTTTGCTTGCTTTTACTTGTTCTTTTTCTTTTTTAACTAATAGATTGTTATTTTCTTTTGAAAAAATTTCAAAACGCCATAAAACTTTTGGCTCATTTTTAAAAAAGTAAATGAGGATTTGAATATTTCAAAAAAAGTATAAAAGTCTTCTATATTTCTTTCAATCAAGTCTTCTCGATAAATTTTTTTTTTAAAAAGAAATAGAAATGCCCTTGTGACAAGTTTTTGTCTTTTGCTAACCTTCTCCTATCCTCAAAACCAACCAAAATGCCACTTTATGGGCCTCATTAATGAAATATTGATGGTAGGTGCCTTTTTTTTTGGTTCGGCTGCCGAGGAGAATGCCATAATCAGTCTTGGGTTCTTGGAATTCTCATATGGCCCAAGTTTCAATTTGGTTTTGATAATCATAACTACTTAATAAACCAAAGTGTTTTAGTCTTTGGAATCCATATAAACCCTTCTTTTTTTACCATTTATAAATGAAGCTAGCCGAAATGATCACACTAGATTATATGGGTTGGACTTAGTCATTTCTCTTAAATGATCTATTAGACAAAAAAAAACTTGAAAAATGATATAAGGGTGTTGTTGTCAATTAAAAAAAAAAAAAAACCATATGGCTAGGACTTGATTGAAAGAAAGAGAACTTTTTAGTCTCTTGAAATATTGAAATCTTCATGAACTTTTTTTTTTGAGGAATTTACCACATAAATCCCTGTAGGTCCCTATACCACTCATGGGGTCCCAAGAAAACCGTATTATCGGATTAGGTCCTCAAGGTCTGTATTTATATTTTTTTTTGTGTTTTGGCTCTATGGCCGATATCGGCCGTAATATTGGCCGATATCGGCCGTTATGCGACATCCCTATTTCTCTTGTCCCGAATGTGTTTTGCTCACAACTCTCGTTTATGCGACATCCCTATTCCTCTCCTCGACTATTGTATGGCGATTTTTTTCCTTTCAAAAACCATGTAAAAAAAACTTCTGTGAATCGGTTGTTGGACTTCATTAAGAGGTAGGTTTGTACATTAAACACACATCTTAATGCACTATCTTCTCTAATGTGACATCGTAACATTGATTTATCTCCATTAATGCATTCTTGTTAACCCTAGATCTCTGTAAAATCCTTTGTCATCATTAGAGTACCCGGTCTCTAAACCAGGCTTTCTTTAATGCTTATAGAAGAACTTTCTGTTTGAAGGGTTTGTAAGAAACCCACTTTCATCAATCGAGTACCCATTCTCCTTTATTTCATTCTTGTTAACCCTAGAACTGTCGAAAATCCACAGTCATCATGAATACCCTAGAACTGTTTGAGAGAGCGTCATTTTGAAACATTCTGTGTAGTCGTTTTCAGGGTTCTGTTCAATCCAGCAGCTGGAGCTATGGTGGGTCGTGCATTCCATTTTATTTATGTTTAGTGTGCATCAGTAAATCCATAAATGTTATTGTCTAGTTTGTATGTTTGTATATTGTTCTATATTGATCTTGCAAACATGGATACTTCAACGCCAGTATCTCATCCAATTGGAGTTGGTTGTCTTGCTGATTGATGAACAATAGGAGAATAGGTGGAATACGGTCTAATTATTTTTTGAATAGCAGCTAGGGACAAATGAAATGGGTCTAATACCGATCTGTTGAAATTGTCATGCTGAATCTGCCTACATTTTACTGATATCTTCATAATTTTCCTGTGATTTAATGATAGCATGTCAGACAGAGAGGTGTTGTTCATATTCCACTATGACGGTGACTTTCAATTCGACATCAGCCGTCCGGTGTACAGTGGAGGAAAAAAAAAATGAAATATTTATCGTCAGACATCTCTTATCAATGCCTGGCTAACGAAGCAATGGAATCATCCAATTGGGATACAGCCATCCAGGATTTAAGCATGCAATACCTTCATCACAACGGACGGGCATTCTCAATGGCAAGCATTGACGATGATAATGATGTTCGTCTTATGTTCAAAGCATCCGGAAATGAAACGAATGGGATATACTTGTACGTCTCTAATAGTCCGAACAACAATGAAAGTATAGGGGGAGAGGACAGGTATGCCTACTAATTGTCTCACTAAATTTTAAATGCGAAATTAATTATTTATGTTAGCACTTGCTTATTTATGCCCCGATTCATTGTAGGTTACGAAGGACCGCAGTAGGATTTAAGAGTCCAAAAATGCCAAGGAGGTCGTCAGCCAGTTTGAAGAGGGAACAAGTGAAGTTATCAACAAGTCCTCGAGAACAACCCACCGCTGATCTCCGCGATGACACAGACATGCAATATCCATCTGTGCCGGATGATGATGATGTATGCAATGAGGCGTTAGATGGTCATATCGACCTTGGGATGATGCGTGCTGATGATATCCATCTTAACCGACATCCCTCTAATGGACAGCTTCATTCAAAACCAATCTTCAAGGCCGAATGTTGCAGGGATGAAGTCAATCAAACCAATACCGATCTACGGTCTAATGAAATTCCAAAAGTTGAATTTGATGATAAAATGGAGCCTGATGACATGGAAATGGAATTTGGCAACAACTCCGCACGAGAGATGTGGATTGGCCGTGTTTTTCCTGATCGACAGATGTTCCGGAATACGTTGGCGAAGTTTGCAATATACGGTAACTTCACTCTTAAACATTTGAAGACCAACATGACCAAAGTGACTGCACGATGCAAAGATCAGGATTGTCCATGGCGTATTCATGCTTCGATTGTCGAATCAGGACCACAATTTAAAGTTAGGACGTACAATCCTAACCATCGATGCTCAAAGCCACTGATGGGCATGGCACATAAACAGGCAACCTCGGCGCTTATTAGAGAGTTCATCATGGAACGGGTCAGGCAGAATGTGAATTTGAAACCGAAGGAGATCATGAATGACTATCAGATGGAGTTTGGTTCAATAATTAGTTACAGAAAGGCTTATATAGCAAAGGAGATGGCACTTTGTATTGTACGAGGATCATATGAAGAGTCCTTCCAGCTGCTACCCCGTTATTGTAAGGAACTTGAGTTGACTAACCCTGGCACTGTGACAAACATAGATACCACTTCGGATGACCGTTTCAGAAGATTTTTTTGGGCGTTCGGACCGTGCATAAGATCTTACACGTCTTCGTTGAGACCAGTGATTGCTGTAGACGGTTCACACCTCCGAGGCAAGTATCCAGGTGTGTTGCTTGTTGCCGTGACGCATGATGCCAACCATAAGCTACTTCCCATCGCCTTTGCCTTTGTCGAAGCCAAGCGGCGCGATAGCTGGGAGTGGTTCCTTGCGAACTTGTCCATATCTCTAGGAGAGCCAACTAACCTTACTATTGTTTCAGACCGGCAGAAGGGTCTCATTCCAGCGTTGAAGAACACCATACCGCATGCAATGCACTGTTACTGCTGCCGTCACATTGCTGAGAACATCAAAGCTGCTTTCAGTGACGAGGCAATCGTGATGAAATTTTGGCGTGCAGCAACGTCATACAGACCATGCGAGTACGAGGCTTATATGAGAGATATCCGTGCAGTTAGCCAGGAGGCTTTCAATTATATTGATGCAATTGGGCGGCAACGGTGGGCAAATGCATACATAGAAGGCCGTCGGTACGACATGCTAACTAGCAATGCAGCCGAGTGCACTAATAGTCTCCTAAAAGACACGCGAGTCCTGCCCATTACGAAACAAGTTGAGGAGATACGAGGAAAGTTAATGGACTTCTATCAAAAGCGGCATCTTCAGTCTGAAAGCATAACAACTCGTCTTACCCCGTATGCGGAGAAAGTTCTCAGTCAAGAAATGGATGAAGCTCGCCGATTGCATGTTCGTGTGGCTGGCATCGTAGAATTTCAGGTGCAGTCTGCGGAGTATGTTGATGTTGTTGATCTCGAACGGAAATCCTGCACATGTCGGAAATGGGAGATATTGGGTATCCCGTGTTGCCATGCTATCGCTGCAATGAAAATGAGAAACTACGATCCATACGAATTCTGTGAGCATTGGTATTTTGCGAGCACGTATCGTACAACGTACAGTGAAGTGATTCATGCTACCCGTGACAGCAAGCAATGGGAGCACACAGCCGAATTGAGAGTTATTCCACCAATGTCCAGTAAACAGCCCGGACGCCCGAAAAAGAACAGGATTCGGACTGAAGATATTGGTCGTGTTCGAAGGGCAGTAACGTGCTCAAATTGCAAGGGGAGAGGCCACAACCGTGGAAGTTGTCGCAATCCTCCCGTGCTCAGTTGACGAATTAGAACAGCATCGAATGTATATTCATTTTGGCATGTATTCTGGTTGCAGTTTTTTGAAGAAGACCCTTAATGATGTATACAGATAGCTGTCCGTAGGATGTATTAATCAAGGGAGTTTTTATTTCATCACAGTACGCATACCACGACACTCCCAGTTCCTGTAACAACAGGTGCTGCAGCTGCGTGGCGAGTACTTTGATGATGCATACACTTCCATTGATGATGCCTAGATATATGCAAATGTGGACTGTAATTGTGTTTTTGGGAGTCCTGTATTACTGTATTTCATAAATGATATGTGATCCTTTTTTAATTGTGCACGCTTTATGCGAACATCGAATCTGTATCTGCTTGTTGAACCTCTTCGATTGAACATAATGAATGGACATCTTGGATCTCAGGAAGATAATTACCTCAGCACAAATCTCACCTACATAAATCTTTCAGGTAACAACCACAGTTTTAACAAAAAAAAAAAAATTCCAATCTTTCTATGGAAACCAAGTATGCATTGAGGGAGAGCAAGGATATCGGCCATTCTAATATACATGACCTGTTTTTTATACTCTCAGTTAAATGAGCATGAGTATGAAATTATGGCCGATATCGGTCATAATATCGACCGATATCGGCCAAAAAATCAGTCTCAGGCACCCTTAACTGAGACTATGAAAAAACAGAACCTGCAGAGAACGGCCGATATCGGTCATAATATCGACCGATATCGGCCAAAATAGCAGTCTCAGACACCCTTAACTGAGAGTATGAAAAAACAGTACATGTACAGAATGGCCGATATCGGTCAATACTATGACCGATATCGGCCATTTTCTGCAGGTCCTGTTTTTCATACTCTCAGTTAAGGGTGCCTGAGACTGATATTTTGGCCGATATCGGTCGTAATGTTGACCGATATCGGCCATTTTCTGCAGTCCTGTTTTTTCATACTCTCAGTTAAGGGTACCTGAGACTGCTATTTTGGCCGATATCGGTCGATATTATGACCGATATCGGCCATTTTCTGCAGTCCTGTTTTTTCATACTCCCAGTTAAGGGTGCCTGAGACTGCTATTTTGGCCGATATCGGTCGATATTATGACCGATATCGGCCATTTTCTGCAGGTCCTGTTTTGCCTCAGTTAAGGGAAGCTGAGTTTGGAAGAAACATCAAGAAACACAGAGGTGTACAAATCTTGAACATCAAGAAACATCAAGAAACACAAACAACCATGAAACACAGACAACCATGAAATTCTATACAAATGAAAATTCTATACAACCCATTTAGAACAATTTGAATGTCAAATTCTATACAAATCATCATGAACACCACAACCACCAATCTTTCTATACAATCTGAGTTATGAAGTGATTGACATTTGATCACATGCAGGCTAATCCACTTTCAAAGTTCCCGGCTGATCGTATTCTTCATGGGATTGATGCCAAGTGGGTCAAGCCCAGTCTATTAGCGTTCAATTGCCAACTCCGCTTGAAGATTTCCACGACTATTTTGCTTCGAAAGTAACGCATGTCTGATTGCGTAAAGGCGATGGGAAGCCGGTGGACACAGTGAGTGGCAAAGGCCATTGCAAATACTCCACAATCACTCGTATTGTTCTGTCGAGGGATGTCCGTCTTTTCAACTAGTGGCCATAGAAATGGGTCGCTCCACCCAAAATGGCTATACCATTCGGCCAACCATCCCAACTACATAAAACATTGGGTCTAAATGTCAGCAATGGACAGAAGAATTTGAAATACGCGTTCGAGATAAACTGACTCTTGGCATGAAGGAAGAAAAACTTACAAACTTCTGCGCATGTTTAAATGATCGGCGATCGCCCTCCATGCTATTGTAAAACTCCCATCTCTTCTCATCAACCAGTCCGACCAATAATGTGAAATGTGACATCTGATAGACAATGAATATCAGCGTTCGCGCTTCCCTCGCGTCCAAAACCCGGTGCCCGTACTTCCCAAAAACTGCCTCGACGGCTGTGTCACCACTATCGCGCCACCAACTCTGCATACATTGAATTGATCAATGTGGGTACAATGTTCCAATATACATATAATAAAGGATTTACCCAACCATTGTTTAAGTTGTACTTACACAGACACTCGGGTCGGCAATGAAGCATGAATCACACCCAATTCTCAATATCTCAAAGTAATAATAAATGATGTTAGTGTCCATCCAAGTTCCCTCATCAAGGACACTCTTCAAATCATCTGCCTTTATCAATGTGCAAACATCACCAAGCTCATCTTTCCTGTAACAGTGAATATGTCCAAACACACGTAAGCACTTCAATCAAACAAATTAACATGATCAACACTAAACCAACATACCTGTCATCGTAGTATTCTAGAAAACCTTTGAGGAAGAATTTGTCGGGTTCAGACAGCACATAGTCGCTCCGAACGATATCATGCGTGTAGTCTTCAAACTTCAACGGTATCTTGCGCATTCGGGGCAACCGTTTCATCCTCCATACCAATGACTCAAGGGTGGCCAATGGCGCTGCAACCACCATAGCAGATTCACTGGAGACCGTTAATGGGGATGCGAACAAAGTCCTGCTGACTGGTGGGGTCTGAACAATGTCCTGGAGTGCTGGCTCAGTCATGGGTTGTTCCCTGCTGCTACCTGATCCCTCTGCATTTATGCTCACGAGGTTCGGTTCCTCGACCGTGGATTTTCTTTTAGCAGATTTAGTCTTTTTAGCCGGGCTTTTTTGCGCAGGCCTCTTCGTATGCTTAAATGTGATCAACATTTTCTTCTCCGTGGCATCATTATCAGACGCCGAGCTGCTGCATCCATCGAATGAGAAGTTCTTCCAATTCGTCCCAAAACCCGACTTAAACTTAGCTAGCTTTTTCGAAATTGACATGGATAGCTTGTCGATTGGCGTTTTCCTGCGTGCAGAACGTTCGAGGCTCCGTTCGATGCGTGCGACCATTTCTTGAGCCTGTTGATCAAAGAAGTAATTGAATTAGCGACAGTTTGAACAAAGAAATCAAGGAACTAGTGTAACAGTCCATTATAGGGTGCATTTGATATACATGCTTCTGTGGGATGGTGGGCTCATCCTCAGTGCGGGTCTCCTCTGCAAGCACCTCAGCTGTGGGGACATCGGACGCAGGCTGCTCCGTTGCCTCTCCTCTACCAATAAACATCAACGTATTCTTCGTATACCATTCCATGTACTCTTCGGACTGCGCAGCTGCAGCACAAGCCTCACCTTGAAGTCCAAGAGTGGCTCTTGCTCCCCACGTCGACACGACATCCTTATCCATCGTTGCCGCATAATCGACAACAGACCTGAATGTCCTTTCTCGTCTTAAGATCGGCATTGTAAAAGGCGGTGGGACTATTTGTTTGAGCCCGAATTGTTTCATAACACGCCAAGTGTTGTGGCGCTCGACAATCCAATACCATATCAAAACAGTGGACGAATGTAGGAGAGTGCGATCCACTTTAGATACTTTTGAAAAAAACTTTGATCTAAACCCTTCATATGGTTGCCATATGAACTGCAATACACATCAGCAACGAAACAGTTAGTCCAGTATCTCAGCAAAATAGAATGCATATAATCGAACACCGAACTAAGGAGCTAGTCAATTTCTTGTTTTACCTCGTCAACTTTCAAATTGTTTAACTGTCCTCTCACCTCCTTGACTGAGGTGAGTGGTGGATTTTCAGGCAACCTGTTCATCCATGTCTTGCACAGTGGGAATTGTATGTCCCCCTGCCACGATTCTTTTGGCTTAGGACACCTTCCGATTGACATCCTTGTATAAGCCCATATCTGCACCAGATTACATCACAATAAAGAGTTAGTTCGAATTAAATAAAAAATTCAAACTAACAGTCACTATGAGAAAGAAGACCTGTAATAGCTGTAGAGGCCCGGTTGGCGTCCTGCACAGGTGCCCTTCAAGCTCACCTTGCTTATCTTTCCCCTCTTCCACAGCAACTAACTTCTCCGGACCCCATCGAGAGGCATTGGTCAACATCCTATATAGATTCGCGAGACAAGCCGGTGCCCATGCATACGGTTTAAATTCTTTGAACAGCTCTAGTATGTAGGCCGGTCCACGGGCACCAGTAGTCTGCGAAACGATCTGACCGGACACTAGAAAGAAGAGATAGGCTCGCGTTGCCCGGATCTCGTAATCCTTGTATTTTTTATGTTTCTTTTTTTTCTCAAGTTCGGCGGCTGCAAAATTGTCTTCAAGCCACTTGAACTTCACTGTTATACCATGGTAGTCACGCTTATCCGGTCGGATGCCAAGAACCTCCTCGCACACCGATGCGACGAACTTCCCCGGGAAAGTTCGTCCAGCCACAGGTGGGCCATCTACGGGTAGGCCGTAGATGTATGCAACATCTTCAAGGGTGACAGTTGCTTCACCCGATGGAAAGTGGAAAGTATTTGTCTCCGGGCGCCACCTTTCGACTAGACCGGTTATTAGCGCGTGATCAATGACCATGCGATCGATTTCAGCTAAGTAATGGAGGCCCGTCTGCCTCACGTATGCCTTCTGTTGTTTTGTTAGCTGCCATATGTTTCGGTCCGGATTGGTTGGTATGCATCTTAGCCTCCCAAAATCCTAGCAACGTAACAATTACAAAATGTGGTTAGCAAGTACAAAACGAATATATCAAATAACAATTTGCATCGATACTTTGAAAAGTGTAATTGATTTCGTGTGATACAATATACCTCTCCTTGTCGAATTCCCTCTGACACATGAAGGCATTGGTTGTATAGTAGAACATTCGGAGATTTGGGGGCTTGTCCTTCACCTTCCTACAAAAGAATATCAAACTCTATTCAAGATTCCACCCTCTACCATGTGAGACTCTAAATAGGACACTGATCATGTACATTGATGAAGTCATAAATCCTTATACTAAGACAGAATAAGTAAAAGAACACTAAAATAAACAACCAAACAAAAGTGGAAGACAGTCACAAAAATTGTATCACATAAACCTGTGGAATACAGTAGTTTCCGCGACCAATTATCATTTAAAAAAAGCTCATACGTCGCTTTGTCTTCTATTTACAAGCCAGGAAGAGAGAGAAAGAGAGAGGGAGATGACTGATGAGTCTTACAAATTTTGACGGAGGCTTTCAAAAACCGAACCACTATAAATAAAATACCAAGGAAAAACGAATCCCATTTTTCCTCAGATTTCTCTTTCCACACCCCCCCTCCTAATGCACATGGCCTCCTGAATTTTGTTTTCTTCCCCCACCCCCCACATGCTCCTCTCTATATTTCATACTTCGTACTTTTTTTTTTCCTCGCTCTTTTGGGGATTCCAATTCAGAACAAGCAAACTTTCCAATCATGGAAGGTTTTAATTGGAAACAACACACCCTTTTAGGAGAACAAATATGCCAGTTAACATCATGGTTTTTTGTTGTGTATCAATCAGTAGAATGAATTACTCATGATATTATTCAATACTAAGCTTACTAGCATAACAACCGTCACGGCTGACACCAGGAATGAGGACATCCTTTAGAAGTTCACTTACCAGAGGTAAACATCACCAGAGGATGTTATCATTCCTGCTCCAGACCTAATGGTATAATCACCAATGTAACATCACCAATGAGAACATCCTTTAGAAGGTATGTTACACTGCTCCAGACCTAATGGAACAATAACAATTATAGTGCTTAAAGCATTCAAACTGATTGTGACTCTTACTTCATATTTGTTCATAATTGTAAGCTTTTAATCATTTTACTTGATGCCTATATCTTTCTGGAACTCAGAAATGGTCTTTAATAATCGATTTGTGCGTCACAATAGATTCCATGACAACTCCATTATCCTACAGGTCACGCGCATCAACAGGGAAGAAGCTATTCATAAACTGCAGTAGTTGGGGGAGATTTATAAAATATAGCCGATATCGGCCATATACAATTCAATATGTCAAATTGAAAGTTGGAAATCTAGAAATCACGTCTGCACAATGGGTAATGAAGATGAGAAGAAGATGGGAAGATGAGGAGAAGAAGTAGAGAATAACAGCCATCAAACCAAACCCTAGCACAACACGTCTTCATTCAAAATCCAAGGCACAAAGAAAAATGGTTGAAATGAGGAAGAAACGTACCTCCATGCCAGCCACCTTCGAAAATTTGGCGCCAAAGTGCTTGGGACCACCTGCTTGGGACCACTGGAAAGGGGGGAGACTGTTGACAGAGAGAAACGAAAGGGAATGGGGGAGTGCGGGTCGAACGAAAAGAAAAAGGGGCCACAGCGCGCGTGAGTGGGGTAACTGTCAATGGCCGATATCGGCCATATAGCCAAGTTACAAAAAAAAATACAATGGCCGATATCGGCCATAGAGCCAAAATACAAAAAAAAATACAAATACAGCCCTTGAGGACCTAATCCAATAATACTATTTTTTTGGGACCCCATGAGTGGTATAGGGACCTACAGGGATTTATTTGGTAAATTCCTCTTTTTTTTTTAATGATCTAAGAGTTTTGGTACTAGTTTGAAAATTTCCCTTTTCTTTTTCTTTGCTAAGTTTTAGGGCACGTTTGTTGTGTAATTAAACACCCTTTCTATGGAAAGAGGAAATTGTCATGTCAACAAAGTCCATTGAAAAGGAGTTCTGTGGAGGTATCGAAGTTCATGTATGGTGCAATTTTTTTCCTTGATGAATTGACATTAATTTTGTTTGGTGAAGCTGCGGAGTTCTTTTTTTTATGAAAACCATTTTTTCTTATTTGATATAGAAATCTTCCATGGAAAAAGCAATCTTTAATTTTATACCTTACAAAAAATTAAAAAGATGGATAGTATTAGAAGTGGCTAAAAAAAAATGTTTACAATTGAAATTAAAATTAGGTACACACCAGAGAAATGAGCCATTTGCATTTCACTTGAAACTTCACTAATCCAAGCATACATATGTCACATGTTAATTTGTACAGAAGAATGGGACCTAAATAACTTATCTATGATTCTATGAGGTATTTCATCACCATTTACTTTAGATACACAAGGGCATAAATAGGAAGACAAAAGTATCTAATAAAAAATAAAACTACATGGTATACATCATCAATCACCAAATAACTCACAAAATAGATGCTTCATTACAAAATAAAAAACAGAATCAGATTTTTCAGTTTTTATACTTTGGTTTGGAGGACTTGGAGATGGGATTATCTGCTAGACTTCAGCTTAATGGACAACTTTCAGAATTGACCATCATTTAGCACTTACTACAATCCGCTCCAAATGAGTGATGATGGTGGCACTGTGCCGGTGGACTGCATATTGAAGTATGGCTAGCTATTTCACAAAGCTAAAGAGTACGAATCAAGAACAAGACTAGTTAAAGTATAATAATAATCATCATGATTGTTTGACCGACCCATCTCCAAATGCCTTATCAATGGCATACTTTGGTTGAATCCACCCTATAATAAATGAGAGACCTAGTGGGAGTCAAAACAGAGAGAGGGGTGTATATATTAGGAGTCAAAACAGAGAAGTGGAGTGGGGATAAAGCTTGAGATCAAAAGTGGAGAAGATGAGTCCCACGAGAAACTCCATGGTTTAAAATAACAGCCGCTACGTAGCATAGCGCCTGCATTATCGGATGTAGCTGTCGAGGCCGCTGCGCTATTTTGAAAATAGCGGCGTTACGGTCTAAAACCTAATAAAGCCAAGTAATTTTAATTTTAAACACTGTTTTTCCTATTTCTTCTCCTCATTAGTCTTTCCTAAAGTTATCTTTAACTTTATGTGATTTCAAATCACTAAAGAAATACAATATTGTTTGTTATACAAGATTTAAAAAAAATTTACCATTTAAAAAATTCACACCGCTACACCGCTACGTATCACCGCAACCGTTACGTATCGCCCGCGACGTGGCGTTTTGGCCACTGACCGCTACGCCTGTCGCAACTGCTATTTTGATCCTTGTGAGAGAGGAAATGAGATGGAGTTGTTGTGTATTTCTCTTCAGAAAAGATGTTTATAAAAGTATTTGAAAAAAATTCATGTTTGGCGATCATAAATTCTCAAAGGATTGGGTAGATGAAAATCCTTGATTTGAAAGTCATCACTTTTGCAGAATTACACGCCTGACAATACCTTTTGTCAGTTATACACATGGATACATACATACATCAATATAAAATCCTCAATGGGGAATCATCAAAACTGCATAGAGGAATTCTTAACTCTGCAGATTACTTGGGAACATGCTTTTAGTCTTCACCACTGTAGGGCTGCCAGCAGGTTAGGTTTGGGCTAAGGCTAAGACCTACTTTAGCATGACTGTAAGCCTAATAATGATTGAGGTTTTGATGGGAGCATAGATTCCAGGTTCTAGCCTACATGACAAGATATATAGGATGCATGAGCCCACCCTTTAAAGGCCTTAGTCTGATCAAGGTTGAGCCCATTGTGGGCCCGGATTTTAGTTGAAGAGCTGTCTTGTTACATTCCAAGAACCATCTAAAAAGTATACTATAGTATATGTTATATACATTTATTTTTTTCAAAAGAAATAAGTGTAGTACATATACCCACTTACGTAAAAATTGGTTGCCCAAGTAGTCTAGCTTTGGCACCTACCACACACACCTCCCTCACCAACAGAACCATTTCTCTAGAAAGAGAGATGCCTTAGCACTTAGTGGATTTATTTATTTTACTGAGTTGGCCCAGTACCACTTAGTGGATTTGCCCATGGATTTTGACATGAGAAATCATGTTTCACTGATATACATTATTAGGAAAACATGATGTTACTGTTGTATCAATCTAAACATAGAAATTTATAGTTTATGGAAACTGCATTGTCCTTTCACTGCATTGTTCTTGAGAGGAACTCTCGCGACCAGTAGGCATCCACATATGTGTGTCACCTCGAGAAGGAGATGCAAAGAGATGCTAGCTCCATGTCCCGCTTGGGTTCCCTAGCTTCCTCCTCTAACTGACTTTGTTTCCTCCTCTTACTGACTTTCTAGAGTTTGTTTCAACTCCTCCATCCAAGTCTGAATGGCCACATGCAATGCTTGCTCCTCTTGCAAGGCTCTCCTTCTCCTATGAGGATACGAATGATGCATGGCAATCTTTGAAACACCCAAACCTAGTCCCCTCACGCATCCTTTAGTATCGGGACCAATAACCTATGTAAAAAATAAAAAATACAAAGACCTGCTCAGGACACGATAAACAAAGTACCTAAATACGTCAATAACATAATTTGCATGCCATTGCAAAACGCATTGTGGTCCAGATCTCTCTCTGCAGTGGAGTGGTCACTCATCACAATTCTACTAATCACTTCTTGCAAAATGAATTAATCAACAAGAGTATAAAGCCATCAATAATTCATTGTCAGATGGTCTTTTGAAATGCAAATGAGAGAGAGAGAGAGAGAGAGTGTCACATCCCGGTCCCGAAATTACCTGGCCAAAGGTAATTCTTGAGGTGTGCCACGTGTACTCCCGTGCTCATCACACCTATTTCGGGTCAAGTGTCAGTCACGAAGGAGATAAGTTCACTTTACATGTGTGAGACATGCTCAAAGACACATGTCTCTGTACATTTATCAGCAGAAGCATTAATCAAACATATAAAGGTATCATATTATGAGTTGTCCAATATTCAAGTTTTCATAAACAAAAGATGATTTCATTACTAATAAGAAGTAGAGATTTAAAATATACTTCACCTGTACAAAAGTATCTATATACATCAATACCAAAAGTACGTTTAGTTTGTTCCTATAAACTGGTAAAGTTCATGAACCAAAAGTATATTATTTGCAAAAGATAATGTAAGACACTCTTTGGTGACATAAGCTAGACAGCTCCCTCAGTCGTCCATTCCTCTATGCCTGGAGGTACCTTGATGGCCTCCTCCTCTCCCTCCGCTGTCTCCTCATTCCCAGGATTGGGATCGGTGTCTGTACGTAACACCAAGAATAACTAATGAATACAACGATTTAGCTGAGTATAAACAATAATCCTTTACACATGTTATATCATTATAGAATTAATGACAATAGATTGAAATAGTTCATATTACAATATGCTAGCCAATTGTGTAGTTGAATTAATCATGCTTGACGAATCAATAATAATTGAAAACTTTGTACAATCTAGTTGGTAACCACATTACCTAAATCCCCTCAATGAGGGCACACATTATGGGATGTCACTAGTGACCCGGCCAAAGGTTCAACTGGTTACCCGAGTCTTGGAGTTCCAGTGCTCCAGACTATTTACTTGCGTAGAGACGTACGTTCACAATCTAAACCAAGAGTCAATCCCGTAAGTATCGTTCGGTCAAAACTAAGTAGTATTGACTCATTTAAATCAATAACATACTGAATTTGAGTAGACACGCTAATCACTCACACGATACAATTCATTTCCTTCAAGTACCCTCAAATAATCTACTCAAGACATTCTTAATTAACAGTAATTTGCAATGTAGAGTTGTGACACAAGATAAATACAATTATATTTATGAACACTCACTTAGTGTTTGAAATCATGAATATAATAGCAAGATGATCATGCATTAAAATTAGAGAGTCAATGATTGTTACTAACCCAAACTAATCTAAAGATCAATGCTCACTTCTTCCATCCGGTGTAGGTTTAGGACGTTTAATGTTTTGTTATTCGTCTCAGGTGTTACGATAATAAAAGATACATTACACTTCCCAAGTCAACACCAGGAATAACATTCATGAGCTATACTTATCCATTGGACATATGAGGAATTAGTTAAGGTAATTCCTTTCTAAGGTCCTAAATGGTCTACCAATCTTAAGAATCCTATTGGTTTCTCCTATGTA
Organism: Cinnamomum chago; assembly: GCA_038049695.1. Taxonomy (NCBI): domain Eukaryota; kingdom Viridiplantae; phylum Streptophyta; class Magnoliopsida; order Laurales; family Lauraceae; genus Cinnamomum; species Cinnamomum chago. Next base: position 16,562,052 of record CP142462.1, on the reverse strand, counting down.
CCATGATTATGCTCAAAGGTAGTCATGGAGGTCAAACATTGGTTTAGGGTAGAGTTTTCCTTTATCTATAGGTAAGAAAACTACCTTGACACAGCAGTCAGGTCCGTTCGAGCGAACGACCAACCGCTCGAGTGGACGACCTACCGCTCGAGAGGAGGCTTTACAGAGGGCAATCTGCTCGAGCGAAAAACTATGCGCTCAAACGGGGATTCAGAATTCTACTTTCTCTGAATTCCAGAGAGCAAGTCTGCTCGAGCGGAGGTTCACGTGCTTGAGCGGAGGTTCAATTTTTTGAATTTCGAAACCTGCAACCATTTCTGACTTTTAGAGTTTTTCTGAATCAAATCTGTACAAAATTTAGGACTTTCAAACTCCTTCCTACAAGGAGCATCCTTGCTTCCATTTAATATCAACAATTTTTCATATAGATTGCATTTCTAATAAGTAATTAAGAACCAAGGAAACTAATCCTATTCCAAAATCAATCTATTCACATACAAGAGTTAATATCAACAAATGGACTGAATTTCCATGTAAGAATCAACATAAAATAACATGCATTAGGGAATATTGCTCATACTTGCCTTGTTTCCAAGCTTACACTCACTCAATCTTCTTCTTGTATCAAAACAAGTAAAAACCCCCAAATTTCACAAATCCTAAGAAAAGAAGATAGTACCAAAAGAACAATAAAAATGCATGCATGTTCAGAAAGAGTTCTCTAGACTCCACTACAGCTCAAAGTTTTGGAATGAAACTAAGGTTCTTACCTTTTATAGCAATGGAGGAGTTGATAAGGAGATTCTTGCCAAACAATAGCTAGAGAAGGTACTGAAAGAGAATGGAGAAGCTAATTCTAGTATTTAATCTCACATGCAATGACTTCATTGGATGATTATGGAAGAGAGAAAAAGAAATGGAAAGAAGAAATAGGAAGAATGGTTCCTTTCTACAACCAGTATGAGCAGATCGATGGGAATGGGGAAAACGGTTGTATAAGTAAATAGTTTCAGAACTTTATAAGAAAACCCAAGTTCTTTCTCATTATTTCATTTTGAGTCAAATGCAAGCTTACTTGATTAATTTGAGGTCTAATGAGAAAGTGTTCAATATGAAAAATGACGTGCTCGATGAGATACACACGATGGCACCAAGATGATGTGCATACGATTCAAAATAAGAAAATTCAAAATTACAAAAAAGTCCCCGGCCTTGCTTAAATGAGCTGGATCGAGTCTAAACTGCCTACCCAAGACTCAAGATCTAACCAAAGACAGATATAATACTAATTAACTAAAATAGCTTAATTAGTATCTAAGCACTATTAATTAAGCATAAATAAGAATCAATTGGGTCGGAATGTAAGAGAGAGAGAGAGAGAGAGGAAGGATTTTCCACACTGATTGATCTCTTGTATACATGCAATTTTATATAAAGATAAGTACATATGGTAACCCCCACTTCATATCTTGAAACCTTTTAAACCATAATGAGCATAAATAACACTAATGAAAGAAACCCATTTCATAGGTAGAAAGCTTTTCCAATCTAACGACCTTCAGTTGCTTAATCCAAGCACCAGCACTCAAGAAAGAAAGAAAGAAAGATAGAAAGAAAATAAATATAAAAAAAAATATAGAGCAATCATGTTAACAGGTTTCTTGGAGACAACACCTTGTGTACTAGCCTACAACTTAGATATCCAGCAGAGCATATGAACAAATTTTTATTTCTTAAGATAAAAAATTGCACACTCACTCACACACATGGCATGACTGGCATCCATGGTTGCACTAAGCTGGTTAAGGATATAAATGCTGATCTGAGCGGGGTGACTGAGTTCGATTCTCTTCTAAAACAAATAACAAAAAAGTAGTAGTAGTATGACATGACTGGCTTCCATTGAGTGTGCAAAAAAAGGCCATTACACCGTTATGGTGTGGTTAACATGTTAATAAAAGGCAAGAGCCAGGTAAGGCAAGCATGAAAATGCTTGAACAGGGGAAAATACATTTTTGTTTAATCTTTAGACATATATACTGCACAATAACACAAACAAAACTCCAAAGAAGTTCATCACATTCCATTTTAAAGAGGTGACAGTTCTTACTAAGAGATGAAACAGATATACTAAAACAAGAAGCATATATTTCTCTTAAAGATTCATTAGTGAAAGTGTATTTCACATTTTCACTTATCTCTATAAACAGTCAGACCTCAATTTTGACCGTCTCTTATAAGATTCCTTTCTCAAATGCTTTGGCTTCTTAGGGCGGAAGACATCGGTCAAAACTGTTTTGGAGATCAAAGAAGCTACCAACAAAGATGCAGCCTGCAACAAGAAGAAATTTGATCAGCGCCTTCCACTCATTTGTGGGTTGTTTTAGTAAAATTTTCCATTTCAAGATTGTTGTTTTGCCATTCATTACTAAATATTTGCAGGCACAAGTTGTGAATGGAAATCCATACATGTGTTATAGATACAGGCTGCTCATGGGCCAGAGAGCTTGAGCAAGCCCTGATCATTGTCTCCAAGTGCATTGCAAACATAAGCATGTGGGATATATTTAAGTCTCGATTATGGGCCAGGCTGGATAGTCAGTCTGGACCCAAATATTTAACGAAATTATACAAAATACTACCAAAGAGGCAGGTAATCTGGATCCTCTAAGGCTTTTAACCTAGAGAAATCCCGAGTTAGAGGAGTGGAACTTTACAGCTGGACCACCTATATATCGAAATTCAAACCATCTTAAAGGAATGCCCTCCAAGTATTTGGAGTATTCTCAAATTTTGCAGGAATTCGATTTTGAGACGGCGTTGGATTGACCGTTTGATGAGAAGTGTGATAAACTAGGATTCAAACTCAAATTTTCCCAAAACAAGCAATCCAACGGTGGAACAAACTCAGATTGTCATAAGATTTTATAATACCTCATATATGTGGATACTTTTATTTTAAACGGTTCAAATTTCAATAGGTGGACTCCATCCATTCCATTAACTTAGGATTTCTCTAGGTTAAAGCCTTGGATGGGAGGGGCTGCGAAAGTTTAGGATAACCTAAAGTTATAGAAAACTTCATTTTCATTTACATAAAGCCTCCAAACATATTCATTTTTACATAATGCTCCCCCTTTCTCCCGAAAATTTCATGGTTTCACCACCTACTCTGTTTGGGCCTGACTACATGTAAAAGGGATCTAAGCTGCCCATGGATAGCACCAGCCCACTGAACAACCTTACCATGGCTTTGTTGCAGATACAAAATGATGTAACATGAACAGGGTTGTTTCACGTTACCTCCTTCTCCGCCAGACTTACAACATGCTCCTCTAAATCGCCCATGCATATGTTCAATTCATTAAGTAGAGGGATGACCGACCAGAGTGAATGCTGCTTCACATTCAGCTCATCAGTTACCATGAACAATGCTGGTCCAGCAATAAATGTTCCTCCCAGCCCCCTCACAACATTGGGATACTTTGGATTTATGGTGCATAATTGTTTCCTAGACTCCCAGTGTCCGCAACTCTCAAAGCTATAATCTGCAATTTTAATAACAGTATCACCAATGTAATTGCATTCACCGCAACTAATAATGGCGGGCTTCCATGGGGCCAGTTCCTTAATCTGAAGTGGTTGGTTGTTAGAACTGAAATAACGCGCAAGATTAGGGTCAACCAGCAAGTCTTTGCATTCCTCAGATTTGATGAAATCCTCTAAGCCTAGTACCTGGACGCTCCTGTACAAGTTATCTAAACATCTAATTCCTGAGTCTCCACCAAAGAATTTAGCCACAAACCCGAGAGGAAAGGCGAGGAAGCTAAAGAGCAGATCTGCAAATTCTTCCCCACCTTCAGCATACACAACTTTGTTGTTAGATTTGTCCACTGATAGCTTCACACTAATCTTCTTAGAGTCACTGTCATTCCCTTTCCCTTCCCTGGGTTGAGTCAAATCTTTGGAATCAAGAGCAATGTCTTTCAAATGAAGAGCATCTAGTTTGGAATCAAGGTCTGCTCTATCAATCGTATGTTGGTTCTGCAGGAACACGTCTGTTAAAGGTGTTTTAGTGAGTATCAAGCAGTTGAGAAGGCGCACAACCTACCAAGAAAAAAGAAGGGATGTAAAATGGAGTACATGTTTCCTGGGTCATAAACAGAAAAAGAGCAAGAAAAACAAACACAATAAGGAAACAATTCTAATACCTCTGCTGCCCCAATATTTACATTCCTTTCCTCAAGCACAGAAACATCATAAATTCCTAGTTCATTAAGCATTGTAGAGGCAGCTTTGACAGAAGCAGGAAACACCTGTAAATCATATCTAATGATAAACCTCATGTTTCCCTTAACAAACACTCCATCCTTACTAGAGGAGCCAGCATTAGACTTCTCATCAAATACTATCCGCTTTTTAAAAGATTGTCCGCACTCACATTTAGAATTGTAAACGGTACTAATCAAGTGGGAAGCATGAGCACAACAGTTCCATGAGCATACATAGTACTCTGTATGGTTCTTGTTGTCGATATTCACCTTTAGATTGTTGCAGTGTTCTTCTGAAGCGCTTTTTGGATAGAGCAACATTTTCTTGCATGAATTTGTCTGCAGAAGGTTTACGTCCAGATCCTTCACACTCTCATATAAAGTAGTTATGCCACCCATTTTTGATTCCTTGCCAGTGAGACGAACGATAGTCCCCAAGGGCATCGTCAAGAAGCTAAAGAGAACATCAACAAAATCGTTGCCAGATTCGGCATATACCACTCGATTCATCTCCTTGTCCACCATGAGTTTCAAGCTCATCTGATTGCCTGCCATGAATGATTGAGGAGAGAAAACTGGGGAAATGAATGTTATGAAAAGTTTTAAGTGACCCTTCTGATGCAAAGCAGAAAGTGCTGTTTATATAAAACTCTGGAAAGGTAGCTTAGTTTTAAGAAGAACCCAAAATGATAACTATACTGTCTACAGTAGTGGAAGGGATGGATGCATCAAGAGGATTCTTCCACTTGAAGAAATGTTGGTACAAAACAAAAGCACTAAGCTCAGCAAACTTGCAAAAGAAAAAGTAAAAAAGCATACAAAAGAGGATTCTTCTGACAATGCATATGAATTAAGTAAAAGACCAGTCATAATGCATATACCTTTGGGTCAAGATAGGGAGGATGGAAAGCTCTCTTAAAATGGGCTAAAATCAGCTCGGTCATTTAGTCATCTTAATGGGCTAATTTTCCCGGACTTAAAATTTAAAAGCCTCATGGCAAATAGAGAACGTAGCGGAACAGAAGATGGTTGGAGTGAATGTAATTCGACCCAAGTGAGTCCCATGGGCTCGCAGGTGAAAATCACATAAAACAAATTTGTGTGGGGATATCTACATGATACCATGATTATCATCCAATCTCAGTTAGGTCAGCACCACCTCGGTCAGCACCCTCTCAGCTAGGTCAGCACCTCCTCGGCCAAGTGCCTCACCTCGGCCAGGAACTCCCACCTAGGCAGCTGTGCCCAAATGCTTATCAAGACGAGTACAAATAGTTGTACCTTTATGAAAACTCAACCACATTACAGAACGTGTAGAGTAATGATGACATGCATCGGATAGAGATAAAAAGTTGTCATTATCCGGCGGCTACGTCTACATCAAGTCGCTAGAGTAAGGTCCGATGAGACTGCAATTAAAGAAGTAAGGTCCGATGGGACATTGCCTTTGCCTACCCCCATTAAGGGAACATAGTACTGGCTAGTGGGACTTCCATCTCCATCTACCTCCAAAAGTCAACTCTTCAACCTATATATACATAGAAGTAAACAAAAAAAAAAAAAGGTACGCCAAGGCTTACACTCAGAGATACCCTTCATCCTTTCCTTCTTCCTCCATCCTTTGTTGAGTTGTGGAACTATCTTAGACATTGGAGGGCCTTGCGTTGACGGCAGCTAGGGTCTCTAATCCTTTGTTTCCCCTCCTCTTTCAGGCTCTCAGGTAGCTAATCCTTCCCAAAAGTTCTACATTCATCTAAGTAAGTCCACGAGATTTTTTGCACTTACAAAATTGAAGCATTTTAAATAATTAACCGTCCATTCTTTGGATGATGACAAGTCTGAGAAACCAACCTTAAGAAAGGCTTAGGTCCAAATAAAAATATTTCTAACAGATTTCCAATCCATGTGATTAATTTAGAAATTAATCCTAATTCCCATTAAAAGCAATCAACTACAGCCTTATCGTCTAGGCCAACAAACAACCAAGCTGAAAGTTACAAGAAATAACTCACAACTCAATTTCCAGTTGCAACTAAACCCAAGGACTGCGCTATCTTGCCGACTGCTTGTTTTACACCTTCACCGTGCTTGAAACGAACACCTTGAAGCCGCCTTCAAGGTGTCTCTACTTTAGAAAAGTAGACGGAAGAGAAACCAAAGGTTGCTCTTCAGAACAGTAACTAGAAGCCTTGGGGGAAGATGAACCTCTCGAAATCTTCTCTAGGATTTTGTATTAAAGAGAAGTACATTGGAATAGAGAGAGAATTGTTATATATAAGCCTAGATTCATGCCTCAAGAGTTGTGATGCGATAGTCTCCTGAGAGAAAATAGGAGAGAGTTTCCAGATTGAAATAAAATACGCCCAAGGTCTGCTCGAGCAGCGAGGAAGTTCGCTCGAGCGAATGTGCTTGTCCCAGACTTCAGATCAGAAAGAAAGTTGGCTCAAGAGATGAGGAGGTGGGCTCGAGCGATGAAGCTTCTGTGAGGGGTTTGCTCGAGCGGATGGAGCATCGCTCGAGTGAACTTAGTCAGATTCAAGGCAGCAGACCTTCAACACTTGCAACTTTGGGCAGTCCATTTTAAAGATAATTTGATCATTATAAAAACCCTGTTTTGTCCATTAACCAATGAATTAACCAACACTCATAAAACCTTACAATCTCCCCCTTTGACAATTCATGGACGAAACTCCTAGATACAAAAAAAAAAAAGAAAAAGAAAAAAGAAAAAAACTACCCAAGTTCTAACACTAAACACATCGGAAAATACTCTACTCCAAAGCTGTCTTGACCTATAAATCCCCTGCAGAAACCTATCACTAGATCAAGTGTTTTAGCGTAGAAATCAAAGAGTCTTGATCATAGTATAGATCATATATAGTAACAAGATAGCAACTTCACTCCCCTTTTTTGTTCAGAATTATCAAGGGAAAATCATAGACATTGTTAAACATATGCACAACTATCATTAGAGAAAAGCAAAAGTTTGGTCACAAACAGTTTCAGCAAAAAAAATCACAAACGTCAAGAGCAGGAAAGATCAAGAAGCCAGTAAAACAAACTAGTTTCAGTCACTGATCCCTGGCAATGGCGCCAAAAACTTGATTGTGCCCCAAGTGTAGGGTCGTCATAATTGTAGTAATAACTGGTGAAACCGGGTCGATCCACAGGGAGCCAATGATCTCAATGTACATGTCCTATTAGAAAATTAGTGCTAGTCTATCCCCGGCAATGGCGCCAAAAACTTGATCGCGCCCCAAGTATAGGGTCGTCATAATTGTAGTAATAACTAGTGAAACCGGGTCGATCCACAGGGAGCCAATGATCGTAATGTACATGTCCTATTGGAAAATTAGTGCTAGTCTATTAGAAATTTACAAAAATGACAAATCCTACTTTAATTAAAAATTAATTACAAATCTGAGTAAATTAATTACAACCCGATTTAAAGAAAAATCCTAAACTAGAAACCTAGTCTAATAAAATTATACTAAAAACTTCATCCAACATAAAAATAATAAAAAAAAAAAATTGGAGAGGTTAAAAATTCAGAAATAATTAATTTGAAATTCAAGATTGAATGAGAGCCTTACAATCTAAGGGCCAAGTTCAATTGTTTTCTAAATATTGAAAGTATGGGTGATTTCATTAAAGACCTAAAATCTAAAAAATCAGATTTATTAATATTTGAGAAATTTTAGAAAGACTCTAGTCTCATTTGAATATTTTCAGTATTTAGCAGCCTTTAAACATGCAATATATCATTAAAAAATAAGGCATAAAAAAGACATAAATAAAGAAAATAGATTAATAAATTAAAAATCAAAATTTGAATTAAAATTGTTCACCCATAAAATCAATCAATAAAAATAACTCAACTTACACCTTTTCTCTTTAGATTACAAGTAGACAATTACCCCTCCATCCTTCTTATTCTTCACCAAAATTAATTTTTCCTTTGGCCTTATACAGTATGTGAGTGAGATGGGAGACTTACACCTTTTCTCTTTAGATTACAAGTAGACAATTACCCCTCCATCCTTCTTATTCTTCACCAAAATTAATTTTTCCTTTGGCCTTATACAGTATGTGAGTGAGATGGGAGAGAGAGAGAGAGAGAGAGAGAGAGAGAGAAATGACGTGAGGGAGAGTGGAGATGAGAGAGGTAAAGAGAACAAAAAATAAGAGAGTCCATAGAGAACCCAGTTATGCGTGAGATGGATATGGGGTTGGACGTCCATGTACTTCTTGCAATCATTTCAAGATTTGAAAATTTTCAAATCTTTAAAAACTTGTTTGATTGAGATGCAAGCCATGGTGGCATTTGGTAAACCTTGATAATAGGATCTTGGACTCCTTCTTGGAGTCTTTTTGAAACTCGAAACTCTTTAGTACACTCACCTTTCATATTTAAGACTCTTTATAGCTTGCAAATATCCACACTTAGGCCCACATCTTGGCTTTGAAAATATCTTTAGAATTCTGAAACTTTAGTCGGTTGTAAACGTGGATGGATGTAAGCTCCCTCTAGGGGTGTGCAATACCTAAGATTAGCATGACTTGGACGTCCCATATTGGGAGGGTTTTTCTTTATTTTCTCGTCATTCTTTATCTCTTTACTCCTTCTCTTTGGATTTGAATTTGAATTTTGCAGGAGTTCTTCTCAGTATCTGGAATGAAATTATAAAAAAATTTCTTCTCAATTGGGTCCCACCACGGCTGCCCCTACCTTAGGATTTTCACCCAATGTGAGTGGGTCCCATGGTGGGTCTTCTACAATTTTTCTTCTTCTTGCGGGTCCTGATTTCTGAATTTCTGTAAAACAATTAAAGCTAATTCAGAAATAATATTTTTTATTAAAAGGAATGATGTCATGCATGGGGTCCAAAAATGCAGAATTTGATAATTTCACTAAGGCATGTATTTTTATGAGATTTTTACTTAAATTTAACCAAAAGAGTTTAATTGCATGATTTTGTGAAAATCTTTGAATTCAATGCATTTTATTTTTATTAAGTCCAAAAATTTATGTGAAATAATGAATTAAATATGTGATATTGTGGACTTATCACATCCCCCAACTAGCGTCTAGCTAATCCCTAGCAAAAGATGCAAAAGGTGAAGTGGAATGATCTAACTAAATCTAACCTAAAAAAACACAAGCCACTTTCACTAGCACTCTCAACTGCATTTAGCATATGCAGTAAGCCCTTAAACCCTAGGTTACCCCGAGTGGACAAGTTAGGCCTCGTGAGGGTTTGCAGTGAATATACCCACAAAATTCTTTTATATATATATATATGTGTGAAAATAAAATAAAACCTAAAGAAATCAAATTAAAGAAACTCTTAGAAAGGATTTCTATATATATATAATCATCGGATAATCTCGATTTTTGGAATAATTGAAGTGAAAGATAATCTTGAAATCTGGTCCACTGGTTCACCATAAATATATATATTTTTAGAAAATGTGTTGAACATGAGTGTGTGTGTGTGTGTGTGTGTGTGTGTGTGTGTGTGTGTGTGTGAATTGTATGTATATATAATTAAAGTGTTAAATGATCAACTAAGACGCGTTTTTGAAAAATACCCTAGAAATACTCAGGTTGACCTAGACTTAGCCAGAACGTAGATCACCTCTCAAGGCAACAATGACGGCTTTCTCACTACTGTGTTTCAAAAGACTATAAATTTTTTTAGTGAGAGGCACTTCTTTGTTTTTTTTTTCCAAACACACACATGTGACTGTGCAATGCCTAGGTCCCTTATGCTTTCTAATTAACCAATGTAATGAGCATTAGGCCAATGACTCCCAAACCAGATGTCTTTAGGGCACTAAGTATGTAAATACTCATATGGGCTTATTGGCTCGGTTTAAAAAGGCTATGAATCCAAACTAGTCACAAAAACTTTTTATTCTTTTCAAGACTTCTAACTAAACACTTGATCGTGCCTGATACCAATTGAAAAACCGACCTTAACAAAGGCTTAGGTCTTAATAACAATATTTCTAAAAGATTTCCAATCCATGTGATTAATCTAGAAATTAACCCTAATTTCGATTAAAAGCAATCAACCACAAGAAGACAATGACACACGATGTATACGTGGAAAACCCTACTCGGGAAAAAATCACGGGCCTTATCGTCTAGGCCAATAGACAACCAAGCACTACTAAATAGCTGAATGTTACAAGAAATAATTCACAACCGTTTTTTCAGTTGCAACTCAACTTAAGGACTGCGCTATCTTGTCGACTACTCGCCGTACACCTTCACCGTGCTTGAAACGAACACCTTGAAGCCTCCTTCAAGATGTCTCAACTTCAGAAAAGTAGACGGAAGAGAAACCAAAGCTTAATCTTCAAAACAACAAATAGAAGCCTTGGGGGAAGGTGGATCTCTCAAAATCTTCTCTAGGGTTTTGTATTGATGAGAAGTACATTAAAATAGAGAGAGATATATAAGCCTAGATTCGTGCCTCAAGAGTTGTGATGCGATTAGGATAAAACTTAGCCTCTTGAGAGAAAATATGAGAGAGTTTCCGGATTGAAATAAAATTCGCCCAAGTTCATTTGAGCGGACAAGAAGTTCGTTCGAGCGAATATGTTTCTTTCTTAGGCTTAAAATCAGAAACAAAGTTGGCTCGAACGATGAGGAGGTGAGCTCGAACGATGAAGCTACTGTGAGGGCCGGGGTTCACTCGAGGGGATAGAGCATTGCTCAAGCAAACTTAGTCTGCTCAAAGCATCAGAACTTCAACACTTGCAAAGGGGCAGTCCATTTTAAAAATAATTACTATCATTATAAAATTCTATTTTATCCATTAACCAATGAATTAGCTGACACTTATCAAACCTTACAAATAACTTTCCTCTTCTTTTCCATCAATTTTCAACAGTGGGTCTCACTCACATGCTCAAAAGTAGACCAGGTGAGGAAAGAATCGTACGAGGGTTCTCTCTGCAATGTGCTACTTTTTACTTTCCTAAGGGTCTGTTTGTGCAGAACCATAGAAGAGGAAACCACCCGTTTCCACTTCCGCAGTTTTTGATTCCATGCGAGGTGAGAAAATCCGGCGAAGAAATTGGGGCTTCAAAAGCACGCCGTAAAATCAGGAAGAGAGGAATCCTCTCTGCACCGAACATGACGGGGAAGAAGCCGGAAAAACCGGCGCCTTGTCGCCACCCATTTCCACGGTTTCCATCGCTGCACAAACAGACCCTAAATATCGAGTTGATTGCTCGCCTTTCCGTTGTCCACACATTTCCTCCAAGTGGAAGAAACACTCCTCTGCCTGTGGGAAACGATAGAAAGGGAAAAACTCTCACAAGTTTTTCACTTATCTCATTTTTGTTTAATCTTTAGACATATATACTGCACAATAACACAAACAAAACTCCAAAGCAGTTCATCCCAATCCATTTTAAAGAGGCGACAGTTCTTATTAAGAGATGAAACAGATATACTAAAACAAGAAGCATATATTTCTCTTAAAGATACATTAGTGAAAGTGTATTTCACTTATCTCTATAAACAGTCAGACCTCAATTTTGACCGTCTCTTATAAGATTCCTTTCTCAAATGCTTTGGCTTCTTAGGGCGGAAGACATCGGTCAAAACTGATTTGGAGATCAAAGAAGCTATCAACAAAGATGCAGCCTGCAACAAGAAGAAATTTGATCAGCGCCTTCCACTCATTTGTGGGTTGTTTTAGTAAAATTTTCCATTTCGAGATTGTTATTTTGCTATTCATTACTAAATATTTGCAGGTACAAGTTGTGAATGGAAATCCATACATGTGTTATAGATACAGGCTGTTCATGGGCCAGAGAGCTTGAGCAAGCCCTGATCATTGTCTCCAAGTGCATTGCAAACATAAGCATGTGGGATATATTTAAGTCTCAATTATGGGCCAGGCTGGATTGTCAGTCTGGACCCAAATATTTAACGAAATTATACAAAATACTACCAAAGAGGCAGGTAATCTGGATCCTCTAAGGCTTTTAACCTAGAGAAATCCCGAGTTAGAGGAGTGGAACTTTACAGCTGGACCACCTATATATCGAAATTCAAACCATCTTAAAGGAATGCCCTCCAAGTATTTGGAGTATTCTCAAATTTTGCAGGAATTCGATTTTGTGACGGCGTTGGATTGACTATTTGATTGAGAAGTGTGATAAATTAGGATTCAAACTCAATTTTTTCCAAAACAAGCAATCCAACGGTGGAACAAACTCGGATTGTCGTAAGATTTGAGAATACCTCATATATGTGGATACTTTTATTTTAAACGGTTCAAATTTCAATAGGTGGACTCCATCCATTCCATTAACTTAGGATTTCTCTAGGTTAAAGCCTTGGATGGGAGGGGCTGCGAAAGTTTAGGATAACCTAAAGTTATAGAAAACTTCATTTTCATTTACATAAAGCCTCCAAACATATTCATTTTTACATAATGCTCCCCCTTTCTCCCGAAAATTTCATGGTTTCACCACCTACTCTGTTTGGGCCTGACTACATGTAAAAGGGATCTAAGCTGCCCATGGATAGCACCAGCCCACTGAACAACCTTACCATGGCTTTGTTGCAGATACAAAATGATGTAACATGAACAGGGTTGTTTCACGTTACCTCCTTCTCCGCCAGACTTACAACATGCTCCTCTAAATCGCCCATGCATATGTTCAATTCATTAAGTAGAGGGATGACCGACCAGAGTGAATGCTGCTTCACATTCAGCTCATCAGTTACCATGAACAATGCTGGTCCAGCAATAAATGTTCCTCCCAGCCCCCTCACAACATTGGGATACTTTGGATTTATGGTGCATAATTGTTTCCTAGACTCCCAGTGTCCGCAACTCTCAAAGCTATAATCTGCAATTTTAATAACAGTATCACCAATGTAATTGCATTCACCGCAACTAATAATGGCGGGCTTCCATGGGGCCAGTTCCTTAATCTGAAGTGGTTGGTTGTTAGAACTGAAATAACGCGCAAGATTAGGGTCAACCAGCAAGTCTTTGCATTCCTCAGATTTGATGAAATCCTCTAAGCCTAGTACCTGGACGCTCCTGTACAAGTTATCTAAACATCTAATTCCTGAGTCTCCACCAAAGAATTTAGCCACAAACCCGAGAGGAAAGGCGAGGAAGCTAAAGAGCAGATCTGCAAATTCTTCCCCACCTTCAGCATACACAACTTTGTTGTTAGATTTGTCCACTGATAGCTTCACACTAATCTTCTTAGAGTCACTGTCATTCCCTTTCCCTTCCCTGGGTTGAGTCAAATCTTTGGAATCAAGAGCAATGTCTTTCAAATGAAGAGCATCTAGTTTGGAATCAAGGTCTGCTCTATCAATCGTATGTTGGTTCTGCAGGAACACGTCTGTTAAAGGTGTTTTAGTGAGTATCAAGCAGTTGAGAAGGCGCACAACCTACCAAGAAAAAAGAAGGGATGTAAAATGGAGTACATGTTTCCTGGGTCATAAACAGAAAAAGAGCAAGAAAAACAAACACAATAAGGAAACAATTCTAATACCTCTGCTGCCCCAATATTTACATTCCTTTCCTCAAGCACAGAAACATCATAAATTCCTAGTTCATTAAGCATTGTAGAGGCAGCTTTGACAGAAGCAGGAAACACCTGTAAATCATATCTAATGATAAACCTCATGTTTCCCTTAACAAACACTCCATCCTTACTAGAGGAGCCAGCATTAGACTTCTCATCAAATACTATCCGCTTTTTAAAAGATTGTCCGCACTCACATTTAGAATTGTAAACGGTACTAATCAAGTGGGAAGCATGAGCACAACAGTTCCATGAGCATACATAGTACTCTGTATGGTTCTTGTTGTCGATATTCACCTTTAGATTGTTGCAGTGTTCTTCTGAAGCGCTTTTTGGATAGAGCAACATTTTCTTGCATGAATTTGTCTGCAGAAGGTTTACGTCCAGATCCTTCACACTCTCATATAAAGTAGTTATGCCACCCATTTTTGATTCCTTGCCAGTGAGACGAACGATAGTCCCCAAGGGCATCGTCAAGAAGCTAAAGAGAACATCAACAAAATCGTTGCCAGATTCGGCATATACCACTCGATTCATCTCCTTGTCCACCATGAGTTTCAAGCTCATCTGATTGCCTGCCATGAATGATTGAGGAGAGAAAACTGGGGAAATGAATGTTATGAAAAGTTTTAAGTGACCCTTCTGATGCAAAGCAGAAAGTGCTGTTTATATAAAACTCTGGAAAGGTAGCTTAGTTTTAAGAAGAACCCAAAATGATAACTATACTGTCTACAGTAGTGGAAGGGATGGATGCATCAAGAGGATTCTTCCACTTGAAGAAATGTTGGTACAAAACAAAAGCACTAAGCTCAGCAAACTTGCAAAAGAAAAAGTAAAAAAGCATACAAAAGAGGATTCTTCTGACAATGCATATGAATTAAGTAAAAGACCAGTCATAATGCATATACCTTTGGGTCAAGATAGGGAGGATGGAAAGCTCTCTTAAAATGGGCTAAAATCAGCTCGGTCATTTAGTCATCTTAATGGGCTAATTTTCCCGGACTTAAAATTTAAAAGCCTCATGGCAAATAGAGAACGTAGCGGAACAGAAGATGGTTGGAGTGAATGTAATTCGACCCAAGTGAGTCCCATGGGCTCGCAGGTGAAAATCACATAAAACAAATTTGTGTGGGGATATCTACATGATACCATGATTATCATCCAATCTCAGTTAGGTCAGCACCACCTCGGTCAGCACCCTCTCAGCTAGGTCAGCACCTCCTCGGCCAAGTGCCTCACCTCGGCCAGGAACTCCCACCTAGGCAGCTGTGCCCAAATGCTTATCAAGACGAGTACAAATAGTTGTACCTTTATGAAAACTCAACCACATTACAGAACGTGTAGAGTAATGATGACATGCATCGGATAGAGATAAAAAGTTGTCATTATCCGGCGGCTACGTCTACATCAAGTCGCTAGAGTAAGGTCCGATGAGACTGCAATTAAAGAAGTAAGGTCCGATGGGACATTGCCTTTGCCTACCCCCATTAAGGGAACATAGTACTGGCTAGTGGGACTTCCATCTCCATCTACCTCCAAAAGTCAACTCTTCAACCTATATATACATAGAAGTAAACAAAAAAAAAAAAAGGTACGCCAAGGCTTACACTCAGAGATACCCTTCATCCTTTCCTTCTTCCTCCATCCTTTGTTGAGTTGTGGAACTATCTTAGACATTGGAGGGCCTTGCGTTGACGGCAGCTAGGGTCTCTAATCCTTTGTTTCCCCTCCTCTTTCAGGCTCTCAGGTAGCTAATCCTTCCCAAAAGTTCTACATTCATCTAAGTAAGTCCACGAGATTTTTTGCACTTACAAAATTGAAGCATTTTAAATAATTAACCGTCCATTCTTTGGATGATGACAAGTCTGAGAA
This sequence comes from Cinnamomum chago, assembly GCA_038049695.1. NCBI lineage: Eukaryota > Viridiplantae > Streptophyta > Magnoliopsida > Laurales > Lauraceae > Cinnamomum > Cinnamomum chago. The sequence continues at coordinate 16,546,333 of CP142462.1, read as the reverse complement.
ACCAACCTTAAGAAAGGCTTAGGTCCAAATAAAAATATTTCTAACAGATTTCCAATCCATGTGATTAATTTAGAAATTAATCCTAATTCCCATTAAAAGCAATCAACTACAGCCTTATCGTCTAGGCCAACAAACAACCAAGCTGAAAGTTACAAGAAATAACTCACAACTCAATTTCCAGTTGCAACTAAACCCAAGGACTGCGCTATCTTGCCGACTGCTTGTTTTACACCTTCACCGTGCTTGAAACGAACACCTTGAAGCCGCCTTCAAGGTGTCTCTACTTTAGAAAAGTAGACGGAAGAGAAACCAAAGGTTGCTCTTCAGAACAGTAACTAGAAGCCTTGGGGGAAGATGAACCTCTCGAAATCTTCTCTAGGGTTTTGTATTAAAGAGAAGTACATTGGAATAGAGAGATAATTTTTATATATAAGCCTAGATTCGTGCCTCAAGAGTTGTGATGCGATTAGGATAAAATTTAGCCTCTTGAGAGAAAATAGGAGAGAGTTTCTAGATTGAAATAAAATACGCCCAAGGTCCGCTCGAGTGGAGAGGAAGTTCGCTCAGGATGTTCGCTCAAGCAAATGTGCTTGTCCCAGACTTCAGATCAGAAACAAAGTTGGCTCGAGAGATGAGGAGGTGGGCTTGAGCGATGAAGCTTCTGTGAGGGGCTCGCTCGAGCGAATGGAGCATCGCTCGAGCGAACTTAATTAGATTCAAGGCAGCAGAACTTCAACACTTGCAACTTTGGGCAGTCCATTCTAAAAATAATTACATCATTATAAAACCCTGTTTTGTCCATTAACCAATGAATTAACCAACACTCATAAAACCTTACAATCTCCCCCTTTGGCAATTTATGGACGAAACTCCTAGATACAAAAAAAAAAAAAAAAAAAAACTACCTAAGTTCTAACACTAAACACATCCGGAAAATACTCTACTCCAAAGCTGGCTTGACCTATAAATCCCCTGCAGAAACCTATCACTAGATCAAGTGTTTTAGCATAGAAACCAAAGAGTCTTTATCATAGTATAGATCATATATAGCAACAAGATAGCAACTTCACTCCCCTTTTTTGTTCAGAATTGTCAAGGGAAAATCATAGCTAGACATTGTTAAACATATGCACAACTATCATTAGAGATAAGCAAGCAAAAGTTTGGTCACAAACAGTTTCAGCAAAAAAAAATCACAAACGCCAAGAGCAGGAAAGATCAAGAAGCCAGTAAAACAAACTAGTTTCAATCACTGGTCCCCGGCAATGGCGCTAAAAACTTGATCGTGCCCAAAGTGTATGGTCGCAGTAATAACTGGTGAAACCAGGTCGATCCACAAGGAGCCAATGATCGCAATGTACATGTCCTATTGGAAAATTAGCGCTAGTCTATCCCCGGCAATGGCGCCAAAAACTTGATCGTGCCCCAAGTGTAGGGTCATCATAATTGTAGTAATAACTGGTGAAACCGGGTCGATCCACAAGGAGCAATGATCGCAATGTACATGTCCTATTGGAAAATTAGCACTAGTCTATCCCCGGCAATGGCGCCAAAAACTTGATCGTGCCCCAAGTGTAGGGTCATCATAATTGTAGTAATAACTGGTGAAACCGGGTCGATCCACAAGGAGCAATGATCGCAATGTACATGTCCTATTGGAAAATTAGTGCTAGTTCATCAGAAATTTATAAAAATCAGAAATGCTACTTTAATTAAAAATTAATTACAAATCTAAGTAAATTAATTACAACCCGATTTAAAGAAAAATCCTAAACTAGAAACCTAGTCTAATTAATAAAATTATACTAAAAACTTCATCCAACATAAAAATAATCAAAAAACCAATTGGAGATGTTAAAAATTCAGAAATAATTAAATTGAAATTCAAGATTGAATGAGAGCCTTGCAATCTAAGGGCCGGGTTCGATTGTTTTCCAAATATTGAAAATATGGGCGATTTCATTAAAGACCTAAAATCTAAAAAATCAGATTTATTACTATTTGAGAAATTTCATAAAGACTCTAGTCTCATTCGAATATTTTCAGTATTTAGCGGCCTTTAAACATGCAATATATCATTAAAAAATAAGGCATAAAAAAGACATAAATAAAGAAAATATATTAATAAATCAAAAATCAGATTTTGAATTAAAATTGCTCACCCATAAAATCAATCAATAAAAATAACTCAACTTACACCTTTTCTCTTTAGATTGTAGTAGACAATTACCCCTCCATCCTTCTTCTTCTTCACCAAAATTAATTTTTCCTGTGGCCTTATACAGTATGTGAGCGAGATGAGAGAGAGAGAGAGAGAGAGAATAAGGAGAGAAAAATGACGTGAGGGAGAGTGGAGATGAGAGAGGTAAAGAGAACAAAAAATAAGAGAGTCCATAGAGAGCCCAGTTATGCGTGAGATGGATATGGGGTTGGACGTCCATGTACTTCTTGCAATCATTTCAAGATTTGAAAATTTTCAAATCTTTAAAAACTTGTTTGATTGAGATGCAAGCTATGGTGGCATTTGGTAACCTTGATAATAGGATCCTGGACTCGGTCTTTTTGAAACTTGAAACTCTTTAGTACACCCACCTTTCATATTTAGGACTCTTTATAGCTTGCAAATATCCACACTTGGGCCCACATCTTGGCTTTGAAAATATCTTTAGAATTCTGAAACTTTAGTCGGTTGTAAACTTGGATGGATGTGGGCCCCCTCTTGGGATGTGCAATACCTTCGATTAGCATGACTTGGACGTCCCATATTGGGAGGGTTTTTCTTTATTTTCTCGTCATTCTCTATCTCTTTCCTTCATCTCTTTGAATTTGAATTTGAATTGGAATTTTGCAAGGGATCTTCTCAATATCTGGAATGAAATGATAAAATTTTTTCTTCTCAATTGGGTCCCACCACGGCTGCCCCTACCTTAGGATTTTCACCCAATGTGGGTGGGTCCCATGGCGGGTCTTCTACAATTTCTCTTCTTCTTGCAGGCCCTGATTTCTGAATTTCAGTAAAACAATTAAAACTAATTCAGAAATAATATTTTTTATTAAAAGGAATGATGTCATGCATGGGGCCCAAAAATGCAAAATTTGATAATTTCACTAAGACATGTATTTTTATGAAATTTTTACTTAAATTTAACCAAAAGAGTCTAATTGCATGATTTTGTGAAAATCTTTGAATTCAATGTATTTTGTTTTTATTAAGTCCACAAATTTATGTGAAATAATAAATTAAATATGTGATATTGTAGACTTATCACACCCCCCAACTAGCGTCTAGCTAATCCCTAGCAAAAGATGCGAAAGGTGAAGTTGACTGATCTAACTAAATCTAACCTAAAAAAAACACAAGCCACTTTCGCTAGAACTCTCAACTGCATTTAGCATATGCAGTAAGTCCTTAAACCCTTAGGTTATCCCGAGTGGACAAGTTAGGCCTCGTGAGGGTTTGCAGTGAATATACCCACAAAATTCTTTTATATATATATATATGTGTGTGTGTGTGTGTGAAAATAAAATAAAACCTAAAGAAATCAAAAGAAACTCTTAGAAAGGATTTATATATATATATATATATAATCATCGGATAATCTTGATTTCTGGAATAATCGAAGTGAAAGATAATCTTGAAATCTGGTCCACTGGTTCACCATATATATATTTTTAGAAAATGTGTTGAACATGTGTGTGTGTGTGTGTGTGTGTGTGTGAATTGTATGTATATATAATTAAAGTGTTAAATGATCAACTAAGACGTGTTTTTGAAAAATACCTTAGAAATACTCAGGTTGACCTAGACTTAGCCAGAACGTAGATCATCTCTCAAGGCAACAATGACGACTTTCTCACTATTGTTTTTCAAAAGACTATAAAAATTTTTAGTGAGTGGCACCTCTTTTTTTTTTCCAAACACACACATGTGACTATGCAATGCTTAGGTCCCTTAAGCTTTCTAATTAACCAATGTAATGAGCATTAGACCAATGACTCCCAAACCAGATGTCTTTAGGGCACTAGGTATGTAAATACTCCTATGGGCTTATTGGCTCGGTTTAAAAAGGCTATGAATCCAAACTAGTCACAAAAACTTTTTATTCTTTTCAAGACTTCTAACTAAACACTTGATCGTGCCTGATATCAATTGAAAAACCGACCTTAACACAGGCTTTGGTCTTAATAACAATATTTCTAAAAGATTTCCAATCCATGTAATTAATCTAGAAATTAACCCTAATTCCGATTAAAAGCAATCAACCACAAGAAGACAATGACGCACGATGTATACGTGGAAAACCCTACTCGGGAAAAAACCACGGGCCTTATCGTCTAGGCCAATAGACAACCAAGCAGTACTAAATAGCTGAATGTTATAAGAAATATCTCTCAACCGTTTTTCCAGTTGCAACTCAACTTAAGGACTGCGCTATCTTGTCGACTGCTCGCCGTATACCTTCATCGTGCTTGAAACGAACACCTTGAAGCCTCCTTCAAGATGTCTCAACTTCAGAAAAGTAGACAGAAGAGAAACCAAAGCTTAATCTTCAAAACAACAAATAGAAGCCTTGGGGGAAGGTGGATCTCTCAAAATCTTCTCTAGGGTTTTGTATTAAAGAGAAGTATATTAGAATAGAGAGAGAATGGCTATATATAAGCCTAGATTCGTGCCTCAAGAGTTGTGATGCGATTAGGATAAAACTTAGCCTCTTGAGAGAAAATATGAGAGAGTTTCCGAATTGAAATAAAATTCGCCCAAGTTCATTTGAGCGGACAAGAAGTTCGTTGGAGCGAATATGTTTCTTTCTTAGGCTTAAAATCAGAAACAAAGTTGGCTCGAGCGATGAGGAGGTGAGCTCGAGCGATGAAGCTACTGTGAGGGCGGGGTTCGCTTGAGGGGATAGAGCATTGCTCAAGCAAACTTAGTCAGCTCAAAGCATCAGAACTTCAACACTTGCAAAGTCGCAGTCCATTTTAAAAATAATTACTATCATTATAAAATTCTATTTTATCCATTAACCAATGAATTAGCTGACACTTATCAAACCTTACAAAGTCTAATTTTCCTCTTCTTTTCCATCAATTTTCAACAATGGGTCTCACTCACATGCTCAAAAGTAGACCAGGTGAGGAAAGAATCGTACGTGGATTCTCTCTGCACTGTGCTAGTTTTTACTTTCCTAAATATCGAGTTGAGTGCTCGCCTTCCCGTTGTCCACGTGAAAATTCTATATGGGGCTACCAGAATGGATTACTAGTTCTAATTAACCAATCAATGCAGCGGAAATAAACCAATCAGACAATTTAGAACTAGCTATCTACCAATCACACACCACAAGAAGGCAAACACAATATTTAACGTGGAAACCCTATCCAGGGAGAAAAACCACGAATCAGAAATCAAGAGTTCACGAACAGTTACAAGATATACTCACAAGCTCCTTTACCTCAGTCTGTACCTCGACCTAAGGACTGTAATTATTCTTGCAAAGAATCCACTGACACGACATCCACCGCGCTCTGTTCTCCTTACTTGATCTCCTCACACCTTGTCAACCAAGATGATCAATCTTCTACAAGAAAAGTAGAAGCAGCAACAACCTTCTAGAGCAGCCCTTCAGAATAGTCTCTCAATGGCTCTAGAGAATAAACTCTCTCTAAGATATCTCTGACTCAGATCAATGAGAGTTGTGATGGTGGTGATTCCTACTAGGGTTGAGAGAAACACCCTATAAATAGCCCCAAATTCGTGCCTTAGACTTAGTGCACAAGTAGGACTCAAACTGAGAAAGATAGTCTCAAAAGGAAACTAAATCTGATTAGAAAAGTAGACTTTCCCGTTTCTGCGCACACTGTCCGATCGATCGGACTGACAATATAACTGGATGCCTTTTCTGACCGATCGATCGGGCCTGGGGGATTTCGCCCGGTCTTCTCTTTTCTTCTATTCTTCACTTCAGCTCTTCCGGCGACACAACCACAGTCCATTCTAAAATAAATTAGAAAATACAACTCAATGGACCCAGAGTTTTGTCCGACCCATGAATTAGCCAATAAAAATACTAACACCACGCATTTCCTCCAAGTGGAAGAAACACTCCTCTGCCTGTGGGAAACGATAGAAAGGGAAAAACTCTCACAAGTTTTCTATCAGTGAGAGAGCGGAATCCAAATCCCCCAGAAAGGAAAACCACTCAACAGTTGAAAAATTCATCTGTGTTTGATCTGGAATCATGGCTGCAAAAGAAATCAGCTTGAAACTCCTGATACACAGAGAGAAACCAGATTCTCTTCGCAGAATCTGGGAATGATTTCGTTGACGTTCTCTTCAGCTTCTTGACAATGCCCATAGGGACTGTTATCAGGCTTGCTGGCAAGCAATCAAAAATCGGCTGCATGAGTAATTTATATGAGAGTGTAGAGGATCTGGACGTGCAGTATCTACAGACGGAATCATGCAAGAACATGCTTCTTCATCCAAAGAGTGCTTCGGAAGAGCATTGCAGAAAGTTGATGGTGAATATAGATGATACCGAGCCTACCAACTACTACTTGTGCAGCTGGGGCTGGTGGCATCCTATTGCTCTCCGCTCGGACTTCAAACACTTGATCAGTGAGTATCTTTCGAGTAAGCTATGCCGTTGTGGAAGCCCGGTGAATCAGAAGCTGCCTAAAGATAAGTCAAAGCAGGGTGCAGGTCCTGCAGGAGATATGAAGGATGGAGTATTTGTTAAAGGAATATCGCGATATATGATCATAGATGATGTTGAATTATGCCTCAGCAGCTGCAAGAGCAACTTCAGGAAGCTGCAGTGTTACTGAAGGATGCTGATCTGGCATTACCAAGTGGCTGCACATGTGGAATTGAGGCTGCAGTGAGGAGAACGTGTGTAAGAAGTGGTGCTGAACATGTTTGAGGGCTGCAAGATAGTTTAAGCAGCACGTATTTGTTTTTACCAAGTCTTTAGGAGTTAGTTTCTCATTTTCAGTTAGTAAATGCATGTAGCTGTTAAAGGCAGCAAATTAGGAGTTTGTTAGTCATGGAAACAAACGTGTCTTGCTACATCTCTGAAATTCTGTTATTTAAGCATCTGATATTCAATGAAATGTAGACAATTTCAGCAACATTTGCTACTGTTCTTGTTTTTTCTCCTTTGTTGTTTGCTTATTCATTGCAAGCAAAACTAACTATTCCAACAGATTGGTATCAGAGCCCTCTTCTTAAAGGGACTTGTGAAGAGAACTGAGTGAACCCCACCAAAAAGACTATACATCATGCTCCAATCCATTAAACAAATGGATTCTGAAACACCATTCACAGCACTAGCGCCACCTGTGTTCAATGGTGACAATTATCATGTCTGGGCAGTCAGAATGGAGGCACACCTAGAGGCAAATGATCTCTGGGAAGCTGTTGAGGAAGACTACGAAGTTCTTCCATTAACAGACAATCCAACCATGGCTCAGATCAGAAATCACAAGGAAAGGAAAGGAAGAAAGTCAAAGGCAAGAGCTTCTTTGTTTGCTGCTGTCTCACCAGAAATTTTCACCAGAATTATGACCATGAAATCAGCATTTGAAATCTGGAATTTTCTCAAGAATGAATATGAAGGAGATGAGAGGATCAAGGGAATGCAAGTGCTGAACTTAGTCAGAGAATTTGAGATGCAAAAAATGAAGGAGTCAGAAACAATCAGAGAGTATGCTGATAAACTTCTGAGCATTGTCAACAAGGTAAGATTGCTTGGTTCCGAGTTTTCTGATTCAAGAATAGTTCAGAAAATACTAGTTACAATCCCTGAAAGATTTGAGGCCACTATTACTTCCTTGGAAAATGCTAAAGATCTGTCAAAAATTAGCTTGGCAGAACTTCTAAATGCTTTGCAGGCCCAGGAACAAAGAAGATTAATGAGGAGTGAAGGTTCTGTGGAGGGAGCATTGCAAGCTAAATTGCAGATCAACCAAGGAGAGAAAAACATTGGCACACCAGAAGCAGCTGCTAACACCAGTAATAATGGAGGACACAACAAAAATTTTCCCCCCTGCAAACATTGCGGCAAAAAAGGTCATCCTCCTTCCAAGTGCTGGAGAAGACCTGATGTCCAGTGTGCCAAATGCAATAAGTTGGGGCATCATGAGAGAATCTGCAAAAGCAATTTTCAGCAAAGGAATGATGCTCAAGTTGCAGACCAGCAGGAGGAGGAAGAGCAGCTGTTTGTAGCAACCTGTTTTGCCAACAGCAGCTCAAGTGAATGCTGGCTTGTTGATAGTGGCTGTACAAATCACATGACCTATGATCAGGAGATTTTCAGGGAGCTGGATACATCAGAGGTATCAAAAGTCAAAATTGGAAATGGTGAGCTCATTACTGTCAAAGGAAAAGGAACTGTCGCTATTGAAAGTTGCACAGGTACAAAACTAATTACTGATGTTTTGTTTGTACCTGACATTGACCAAAACTTGCTGAGTGTGGGACAGTTACTTGAGAAGGGATTTAAAGTCATCTTTGAAAACAAGGAATGTTTGATAAAGGATGCCAACAATAAAGAAGTTTTCAGAATCAAAATGAAAGGCAAAAGCTTCTCACTAGATCCAATGAAGGAGGAGAAATCAGCTTATCCTATCACTTTAAGTAACACAGAGACTTGGCACAAAAGACTAGGTCATTTTCATCATGCAGCAGTATTGTCCATGCAAAGAAAGCAGCTGGTTCAGGGATTACCACATTTGGATGCTAATGTGTCAAATTGCAGGGCTTGTCAATTTGGCAAACAAGCAAGATTACCCTTCACACAGTCAACTTGGAGAGCAAATGAGAAATTGCAACTCATCCACACTGATTTGGGTGGTCCTCAAAGAACTCCTTCACTTAAAGGGAGTAAGTATTACATAGCTTTCATTGATGATTTCACCAGAATGTGTTGGATTTATTTTCTCAGGTTTAAGTCAGAAGTTGCAGGAGTTTTTTGGAAATTCAAGCAGTGGATTGAAAACCAAAGTGGCTGCAAGATCCAAGTTCTGAGGTCTGACAATGGGACAGAGTATACTTCAGAAAAATTTAACTTGTTCTGTGAAGAAGCAGGCATTGAGCATCAACTCACCGCTCCATACACTCCACAACAGAATGGAGTGAGTGAAAGAAAAAATAGAACAATCATGGAAATGGCCAAATGCATGCTCTATGAAAAAGGATTGCCTAAGGAGTATTGGGCAGAGGCTGCAAATACTGCAGTATTTTTGCTAAACCGACTTCCCACCAAAGCAGTGCATGGGAAGACTCCTTTTGAGGCCTGGTATAGTTACAAGCCCTCTTTGAAAAATCTTAAAGTATTTGGTTGTTTGTGTTTTACTTATGTGCCACAGGTTAAAAGAGACAAGCTAGACAAGAAGGCTAATCCTGGCATCTTTGTTGGATATAGCACAATCTCTAAGGCTTACAGAGTTTTCCAACCACACACAAAGAAATTTTTGATAAGTAGAGATGTGCATTTCATGGAAAATGAAAAATGGAGCTGGGACAATGCTGAAAAGAAGCAAAGTGCTGATCCTCTACCATGTCAAGATCAGTTAATTGATGATTCTCCAATGCAAAGTGCCGATCTTCTACCCCGTCAAGATGAGTTAGTTGATGATTTCCCTGTAAGAGGCACTAGATTACCCTCTGATATTTATCAAAGGTGCAATGTTGCAGTCTTTGAACCTGCAGGATATTGGGAAGCAAAAGAATATCCTAAGTGGAGGGCTGCAATGCAGGAGGAGCTCACCATGATTGAAAAAAATCAGACTTGGGAACTTGTAAAAAGGCCTGAAAACAGAAAAGTGATTGGTGTCAAATGGGTCTACAGGACAAAGCTCAATGTTGATGGCTCAATCAACAAGCATAAAGCAAGGCTTGTGGTAAAAGGGTATGCTCAAATTTCTGGTATAGATTTTTCTGACACGTTTGCTCCTGTTGCAAGGCTAGACACAATAAGGATGCTGCTGGCCATTGCTGCACAGAAGGGGTGGAAAATCTATCAGCTTGATGTAAAATCAGCATTTCTGAATGGATTCCTTGAGGAGGAGATCTATGTAGAGCAACCTGAAGGCTTTGCAGTGAAAGGGCAAGAGGACAAGGTTTGCTTGCTCAAGAAAGCCTTGTATGGACTGAAGCAGGCACCAAGAGCCTGGTACAGCAGAATTGATGATCATTTGCTGAACTTAGGCTTTGTTAAAAGCCTTAGTGAAGCAACCTTGTATATCAAAGGTGATCAAATCAATCTTATTGTGGTTTCCTTATATGTTGATGATCTCCTAGTTACAGCTAGGCAGCAATGTTGAACTTATTCAGCAGTTTAAGGAAGATATGATGCATAGTTTTGAGATGACTGATCTAGGAGAGATGGCTTACTTCCTTGGAATGGAGATCAAACAAAAAAAGGATGAGGTTTTTGTCTGTCAGAGAAAGTATGCTAAGGAGATCATGGAAAAATTCCGCATGGAGGAATGCAAGAGCATGAGCACTCCAATGTGCCAAAAGGAAAAGCTATGCAAGGATGATGGAGCTGAAAGAGTGGACGAAACACTCTATAGAAGTCTGATTGGTTGTCTAATGTACCTCACAGCAACAAGGCCAGATATCTTGCATGCTGTGAGTGTGCTATCAAGGTTTATGAATTGTGCAACAGAAGTTCACCTTACGGCAGCAAAAAGAGTGGTGAGGTATGTCAAGGGGACTTTGAATTTTGGAATCAAGTTCAGTACAAGTCAGAGTTGCAAGCTGCAGGGTTACTCTGATAGTGATTGGGCAGGGTCTCCAGATGATATGAAAAGCACCTCAGGCTACTGTTTTAGTTTTGGATCAGGCATATTTTCATGGTGTTCTAAGAAGCAAGAAATTGTGGCACAATCAACAGCTGAAGCAGAATTTATTGCAGCTACAGCAGCAGTAAATCAAGCCTTATGGCTAAGGAAAATATTGTTTGATTTGCATTTGGAGCAAGCATCAAGCACTGCGGTGATGGTGGACAATCAAGCTGCAATAGCTATCTCTAACAATCCTGTCTTCCATGGAAAAGCAAAACATTTTAACATTAAATTGTTTTTCCTTAGAGAAGTGAAGAAGGATGGTGCGATAGAATTGAAACACTGCAAGACTGATGATCAGCTTGCTGACATCTTTACAAAGGCTCTTCCAATAAGCAGATTTGAGTTTCTAAGAGAGAAGCTCGGAATCTGCAGCTACTGAAGCAAGGAGGAGTGTTGAATTATGCCTCAGCAGCTGCAAGAGCAACTTCAGGAAGCTGCAGTGTTACTGAAGGATGCTGATCTGGCATTACCAAGTGGCTGCACATGTGGAATTGAGGCTGCAGTGAAGAGAACGTGTGTAAGAAGTGGTGCTGAACATGTTTGAGGGCTGCAAGATAGTTTAAGCAGCACGTATTTTTTTTTACCAAGTCTTTAGGAGTTAGTTTCTCATTTTCAGTTAGTAAATGCATGTAGCTGTTAAAGGCAGCAAATTAGGAGTTTGTAAGTCATGGAAACAAACGTGTCTTGCTACATCTCTGAAATTCTGTTATTTAAGCATCTGATTATTCAATGAAATGTAGACAATTTCAGCAACATTTGCTACTGTTCTTGTTTTTTCTCCTTTGTTGTTTGCTTATTCATTGCAAGCAAAACTAACTATTCCAACAGATGATTTGCAAATATCGCCCATTTGTATGGGGGCAACCTTGGAACTGCTTTACAGATTAGGCATCACTGATGCCACTGTGTTGGAGGAGAAGAATGTGAATCTTGGCTCAGAGGAGGTAAACGATTTTTACTTTTTTTTTTTGTTTTTGTTTTGCCAAATAGAGGAATTGGTAACCTGATCCTAGATCTGTTAGCTGGGGTGATCCCCAGGTGCTCCATGCCTTTACTCTGTCGTAGAATCCTTCTTTCTTGCTTGTCTTGCTTATGGCATGTTTGTGTAACACTTTTCAACCCAACACCCTACTACTCTTTCATTTTTTATTTTTTTAAATAAATTATTATTTGATCATCAAAAAATTGTCTCATCAAATAAGGAATCTACAGCTACATGAAACAACATTAGCACCAGTTCAACGAGGAAACAAAATTTGTTCTAAACAAGAATTTCTAAATTCTACGGAAATCATTTTCCGAGGTTTTCATTTCTAAGGAATTTGCTGATGTGGCAATTTCCCCTTTATGCGGAAAGGGTGTGTACACAAACGTGCCCTTAGTGTTTGGTAAATCCACTTTATTAGTAAAGTAAGGTGAAGGGTAATTTTAAGAGTCCGCAAAAAAATCATTTCCTTTTAAAAAATAAAAAAAAGCTACATTCTCATTTTGCCGAATGACAAAAATCCGTCATCACTTTTTGATTTGCACACCCCCCCCCCCTTTCCCGTTTTTGTCTCTTAATTCGATCATTCATCTCACTTCACTTTATTAGTGAAGTTACCGAACGGATCCATGAACAAATTCCTAAAAAATATAAGAAATGTATTAGCTAAAATGGCTAAAATTGGATAAGTAAAGGTGCAATCCATGAGCGGCAAATCATTATCACTCCTTGAATGGAAAGCAAAGTAAGGGGTAATTTGTGCCTTTACGCATGAGAGAGGAAAATTTGGTTTTACATGTGCTTATATGTTTAGATGCTTTGGACCTTTCTCTCAAATTTCTCAAAATCCTTCATGCGTACTATTAATATGAGAATGCTGAATGATTCGGATCTTGAACTAGGGGCCCATCGAAGTACGCAACATTTGGATATATATGTTGGACATTTTCACAAATTAATAAAAATCTATGACGATTTAAGATAAATAACGTCAAAGTCTTAGGATTTATTAATTTAATAAACAAAGTGAAGTGGTTTCGACCGCGAATATAGGGCTTACTCGAATGAAAAAAATAAAGGTGGTTGATGGAGTCTGCAAGAAAAAGAAAATCATCGTGAGAGATTGTACTAGTGCCTTTTCTAAAGAGGAGTGTGAATGACTTTCTGACTTGTATAGGTTTGGAAAATTTTGATGTGTAAATGACCTCACGCCTCATTTACATGTTACATAAGTAAATGAGCGCAAACAAATGTGATCATGTATAACCATTATGCATGTGAGTCATTTACATACCTAAATGACCACAAACAAATAGCTCCTAGGCGTATTTGTTTATATATTTAAGGAGTAAAGGGAAGATAGATGTCACACTTTGGAGTTGACTAGTGAAAGCCATAACTAAGGGTGTTCATGGTCCGGATTTATTAATATTCAGGCCCTGCTTGAGTTTTATAGCATTGGCTCAAGCATGACCGTAGCCTGACTCAGGCTAGAAGTGTAAGGCCTGAGCCTAGCCCACCTAAAAAGTGTTAAGTTCGAGCCCCGGTAAGAATGTCTTTATAATAAAAAAAATGGCATTTATAATTTGCACCAACCTGTAGCTTAGGTGGTTCGGTTGTGAAATTCAAGTCTTCTAGTCCCACATTCTAATAAAAAATTGCTTTTGCTTAAATTGTGTATCTTCTTTGGGCAAGACCGGGCTTGGAGCTCTCTACTACTAAATCCAAGCCTGGTGTGTATATTAAATGGGCCAGGATCTTGGGTCCAAGCCCAACCCAAAGAAGGCTGGCCCCAGATTAGGCTCGGGCTAGCCTGGTCCATGCCGTGACCCTAGTTATTTTGGTGTTTGCTTTAGAAAATTCAGGGCAATGAAGAACATTTGCATCATGTTGCCTCTATCTTTAATTACATTTGTGACACAACAGCATTTGCATTATTGTTATTGTTATTGTGATTTTGTTTGTGATTGTCATATTGTTATTGTTTTTGTTATTTGGTCATACTATCCTGCCAAAGTGTGTCAACTTCCTCTTAATAGGTCTTGCATCTGCTCAAGCATTCGTTGCTCTCCAAAACACCTTTAACCGACATGTTTTTGCCCTTGCAACACACCATTGACGGGGTCGCTCTTGATCTGAAAGTCATGACACTTGATTCCAAAGATATGGCTCAATCTCACACAGAGAAAGAGAGTTGCAGCAATTCTAAGAACATAAGTGTGAGGCTCTTTCTGAGCAAATCCAGGAACAAGGTTTTGTATGCCCAAGTAGGGAAAGAATTCCCGGATATGCTCTTTAGCTTCCTCGCCTTCCCTCTTGGTTCCATAGTTAAATGCCTGGGCAGGTGTACTAACATGGGATGTTTAGATAATTTGTACAAGAGCGTTGAAGAGTTAGGCAACAAAGATGGCATAAAATCTGAGGAACACAAAGCCTTGCTACTTGACCCAAAGCTTGTTCCTTATTTTGGTTCTATAAACCAACTAATTCAGATTAAGGAGCTCCTCCTACCGCAACTCGCCATTTTTAATTGCTGGACTTGTATTACTGATGGAACTTATATTACAGATGGTGAACCTGGCAAATGCTATCATGGGCGTGAGAAAATTAAATTAGAATTCATAAATCCAAAGTTCTGTGATGTGGTGACAGAGCTTGGAGGAGTGTTTATGGCTGGAAAAGCAACATTCATGGTTACTGACGAACTGCTCGTAAAACCGCTTTCGTCTATCTCATGCCTCTCACTTCTTAATCAGTTTAACCTCCCCCTAAGCGATTTGGAGGAGCGGTTTGTAAGCATGGGAGAAGAGGAGGTAAAAGAATGAACATTCCAACCTTCATATTACATGGTTTGGTGTGTTCGGCAAAGCCTTGAGTTGAGTTGATGAGGGGCTACTCTTGGGTAACATTGCTAATCCTAAGATGAAAGATCCATATCTAGCTAGCCCATAGGTAGAGTAGTTAATATCACCCAGCCCCTCTGGAAATTCCTAGGTGTCGTTTGGATGAGAAGAAAAGGCGGAGAGAATTCTTCATGGTTCATATGTGGGCTACCTGTCTAGTTTTTCCGCCTTTCCTACTCATAGGTGGAAAAATAGAGGTGGAGGAAACTGTCTCAAGTATAAATTCTACTGTGGGCAGTTTTCTGCACCTGTTTTCTCTGCATAAAAATGACACCCCCACTAAATTATTGTTATATATGTTTGGTTGGTTGGGGCTAGCCAGGCCATTTACCTTACAATTATACATTGCATGGCTAAGAAAATGATGTTGGATCTAGCCCACAGACTCAAAATCATGGCCCACATACAGCCCAATGTGGGCTTGATTCATACTAATGTGGTCCTTGAACAGCCCATTGGCGCATTGACAATCATCCAATCTCATTCCATGAGAAAGGAAGATCATTTATCATCAAAAGGATGTTGATCTCTGACATAAAACAGTCCTCCAGAATATAGGAAGTTCGATTGGCTGTTACAAGCTGACATTATGCATCCAATCACAAGTTAATGATCTCAGAAAGGAAAACTTGCACATTCATAAAAAAAAATGAATCAAGTTCACATGTAAATGTAAATGACAGGCAGCTAACAGAGTTTTTGACTGTGGTTGCAGGCCTTGTCTTTGTTGAAAGCTTGTTTGATCTCAAAGACGGTTTTAAGCGATGTCTTCTTGAAGAAGCCAAAGCAGCTGGGAAGGAGATCTAGCCTCTATAGCTGAGGATGGTTACAACTTAGGTCTGACTTTTTGAAAGATTGTGAATACACTTTCCTTTCTCAATCTCCAAAACAATCTGGGCTTGGCATGTCCCTTTTTTTTTTTAGCGTTTGTAAAGAAATATGGCTTCTTAAAGAATGGAACTTGATGGAGTAGATTAAAGTCTGTTTATAACTATATATTGTTCTGCAATATCCATAGTAGTGTAGGGTTTGGAAGAACCTCAGGATTGGTTTGTATTAAAAAGGTTCCTATCAATATAAGATTTAACACATTAGTAGATGTGAATTGTGATAATTATGTTGTCAAATATATATTTTTCCCAATGTTCAACCATTTTGACACTCTGCTGGCCCCTGCCTTTAAAAGCATTCTAGCCCCTACAATCTCATGGCCATTTTCCACACCATGGGTAGCCAGTTCTTTCATCTGTGTTAGTTTTTAGAGTTTAGATTTTTTAACCTTATTAAATAAATTTTTTCTTGCTTGTCATTGTGCCCCCCATTTGATTCTGTTTTGATTGGTCATTGGGGAGAGACATATTCAGAGACCTTGTGAAGATCCTGTAACTACATGAGACCTTCCAATTAGGAACTGCATACTAAAGATCCCTCATTTTCATACAGTGAAGGGCCCATGTTTATCTGTTCCATTACTTAAGGATTAGAACGGAAAAGGCTGAGGATATCTTGAATATCTCTTTGATTAGCAGCCTACAAACAAATGGTTAAAAAAAGGAGCACAAGCATTTTTGGAGGTAGGAAATGGCCGGCTTTGATATTTTTCAGGCATCCCCCTATTTTTTAGTTTTTACACCTATATCTTATCCTGCAATCTTTGCACATGGTTAATTAATGCGGGCTATGGACTTTTTGACAATGCATGTGAATTAAGGTAAAATACCTGTCATAATGCATGCCTTTGTTGGGGTCATGATAGGGAAGATGGAATGCTCTCATGGAAAAATGGGCTAAAATTAGCCTTGTCATTTAGTCATCTTAACCTTAAATTCACCCTTCTTAAAATTTAATAACCTCATGGCAAATAGAGGATGTAGTAGAAGAGAAGATGGTTGTAGTGAAATAAGCACTTGGTCACCACTAACTTCGAGTCGGGATCACCTATCGCAATTGTTACACCTTCATCGTAAGTGGACCAATAACAATTCACCACGTTATCCAAAATTCTAAATGATTTTCTTTTATTTGATTTAAATTTTTTTAACTTCAAAATCATCTAAATTTTTGGGTGACGTGACGCACTGTTATTGGTCCACTCACGGTGAAGGTGTAACAACTGCAATGGGCAATAGGTAATCCGACTCCACAACTTCACATTTTAAATCATTAAACAACTGTCCATTTTTAGATGATAACTAGTCCAACGTGCAAAAACATCTTCTTACCTAGGCCTGTCAATGGGACGGGTTGAAAAGGGTAGAAAGCCCGGCCCGGCCCGGCCCAAGCCCGAAAATACAGGGCTTTATAAAAAAATTTGAGCCCAGTGGGTTGGGCTTGGTCAATAATTTTAAAGCCCGGCCAAAATGGGACTAGGACAGAGGATGCCCAGCCCGTTAAGGCCCGGCCCGGCCCGCTCCAAGTTAATTTTGATAAAAAATTTATATTACCTAAACTGCCCCTCACTAACAGTAAAAAAACGACTATTTAGGAGGGGCATTCTTGTAACTGAGCCCTCCATCAGTCCATCTCTTTTATAAGACGTTGCAAGCCCTAAAAACATCCCACACTCAATCCCTTTTCTGCCTCTTCTGCTCTCTGCCTCTTCTGCCCAAGATTGGTTTAGTCATGTCCCAACTAGTGATGGTGATTTAGATAATGATGAGAATGCACTAATTGATGTTTTAGACATATTAAAAGAATATTAATTTCTATTGATTTCTTTTTTATATTACTTAACCCATATAGGATACTCATTCTCATTTATTTTATTGATTTTCTGATTTTCTACTTTAAAAAAAAAGTTTTTAACTGATGCTACATTACTTTAACTTGACTCATATAGGATACTTATTCTCATTCATTTCTATTGATTTTCTTATTTTCTATTTTTACCGGAAAAAAAAGGTTTTAATCATTCCTACATTACTTGACCCATATAGCCTATAGTATACTCATTCATTTCTATTGATTTTCTGATTTTCTACTGTCACTAGTAAAAAAAAAAGTTTTTAACTCCGCCATGTTGATTGTTGCATTGCATTGCCGGTCCCAAGCCTGGAAAAAAGAGGAGGGTTTAAAGTTAGGTTCACACCGGGTGTCTGGTGACAGTAGGAATAATTAGAGAATGTTTTGCTTATCTCCAGGATTGGGCTAAGCCCAGGCCCGGCCCTGTCACAGCCCGGGCCCGTACGGGACGGGATTAGATGTAAGCCCGTTCAATTTAGGGCCGGAATTAGACAACACCTGGCAGGCTCATCCTATTTTCGGGACGAGATTGGATAACCCAAGCCCAGGCCCGGCCCGTCCCAATGACAGGCCTATTCTTACCCCAGTGGTAAGAAGTTTGGTTCTTACTTGGAAGGTCTGGGTTCATCCCCCACCTCTCTCCTATATTCCTGTATGCAGGCTTCCTTTCCGGGTGTATGGGCTCTCTAAAACAATGGTTCAGGTCCAGCCACCTAGCTGGGGCAAAGCCCCAAAAAAACAAAAGTCCAACATGCTACATTCCTCTTTTTTCCCATCAATTTTCAATGGTGGGGTCCCACGAACCACATGCCCCGGTTCAAAAGTGGACCAAGTGCCGGAAACAATCGTCCTAGGATTCTCTCTGCACTCTGCTATTATTGGCTCGGCTTGGCTTTTACTTTCCTTCAGATGAGTGTTGCTGCTTTTCTACTGTTAGACATATCTTCATGTGGAAGAAACACTCTGCCTGGGGGTAAAACATAGAAAGTAGAGTCTTCTCTCGGCTAGAAGACGGAATCTGAATTACCCAGAAGGGGATTTATTCATCAGTCGAAGAATCCATCTGTATCTGTATTTGATCTGGAATCATGGCTGCGAAAGAAATCAGCTTGAAACTCCTGATACACAAAGAGAGACACCAGATTCTGTACGCAGAATCTGGGAATGATTTCGTTGACGTTCTCCTCAGCTTCTTGACAATGCCCATAGGGACTGTTATCAGGCTCGCTGGCAAGCAATCAAAAATAGGCTGCATGAGTAATTTATATGAGAGTGTAGAGGATCTGGACGTGCAGTATCTACAGATGGGATCATGCAAGAACATGCTTCTTCATCCAAACAGTGCTTCGGAAGAGCATTGCAGAAAGTTAATGGTGAATATAGATGATACAGAGCCTACCAACTACTACTTATGCTACTGTGAATTTCCTCTCAGCTCTGGCTATACGCATCTGGCCAGCACTACTTATTCTAATAGGAAGTGCCGATGTGGAAGAACTGTGCAATGGAAGATGCCTGTAGCGTCGAAGAATGGTGCAGGAAATGGGAAGAATGGGGTATTTGTTAAAGGAAAAATGAGCTATATGATAACATATGATTTGCAGGTATTGCCCCTTTGTATGGGGACAACCCTGGAACTGCTCAAGCAATTGGGCATCAGTGATGCCACTCTGCTTGAGGAGAGGAATGTGAATATTGGGTCAGAGGAGGTAAATGACTCTGTTTTTCTTTCGTTCTTTATTTCTTGCCTTTTCTTTTTAAGGGCACAATTGGTTGAGTGCATTTCCAGCAGGAATATTTATTTGTTGGGAGTTCCTGACAGAACCTCAGGGCTTGTCCCAGGGAATTTACCATTCACTGTTTGATTGGGTGCATGGGGGTTGGAATTTGAAAAGTCCCTTTTGGCTTGCTGAACTCTCAGAAATTCGGAATGCTCTTTAGCCATTTTGAAATTGTACTTCTTAGGGCACAGCATTTGGGGCCGGTTTCTTTACAAGAATTAACAAGGGGTGGAATTTCTGAATCCTCCTCTTAGGTGGAGCATCTAGAAATTCCACCGAAAAGCAAAAGATGTTCGAGTTTCATGAATTTCAGAGGTCATTTGAGACTTCGTTTTTTAAATTGCTCGATCACTTCATGCCATTGAATTTCCAAAATGAAAAAGTCTAATTAGAAATTCTGGTAAAAGAATAGGCTCTTGGAATTCTCCAAATTAGCATATTCCCAAATGCTAGCAACCAAACAAGGCCCTTAAGGGTCTTATTGTGTCATGGAATTGAATACCCGGAAATGACTGCAAAAGATTTGAATTTGAATTACACTGAGGTATGATTTTATCAAGCATTCTAGGGCACACTGTGCTGAGTTGATATTAGATTAGGGCCTCTTTGGTTGAGAGCATTCTAGGGCACGCGGTCTTAACTGAAATGTAACGGTGTCCCCGGTTTTATACAATTTGAATAGTGAGATGTGAAAAGTCACTTTTAACAATGGGATATCCTTAAAATTTTGGATTTCTGAATGCTACTGGACCCTTAAGCATTTTTTAATTATACTATCAGGGGGATAACATTTGGAATTCTCAAAATTCATCCAAAATGCTTACAACCAAACAGGACCTTAGGATTAGATTTATAGTGCACGTCTATCCTTATCACATTATGTATAAGTTGGACATTAATGATCCTAGGCTTCTGTTTTGTTTTTTTTTTTCTTTTGTGTGTGTGTGTGTGAGAGAGAGAGATACTAACCTGCCAAAGTGCACTCCTTTCAACTTCCATTGATTAGGTCTTGCATCTGCTCAAGCATTCATTGCTCTCCAAAATGCCTTTAACCGACGTCTTTTTGCCTGTGCAAGACACCATTGACAGTGTCACCCTTGATCTCAAAGTCATGGTGCTCAATTCCAAAGACATGGCTCAATCTCACACAGAGAAAGAGAGTTGCAGCAATTCTAAGAACATGAGTGTTAGGCTCTTTATGAGCAAATCCAGGAACAAGGTTTTGTATGCCCAAGCGGGGAAAGAATTCCCAGATATGCTCTTTAACTTCCTCACCTTCCCTCTTGGTTCCATAGTTAAATGCTTGGGTGGATGTACCAGCATGGGATGTTTAGATAACTTGTACAAGAGTGTTGAAGAGTTAGGCAACAAGGATTGCATAAAATCTGAGGAGCACAAAGCCTTGCTACTTGACCCAAAGCTTGTACCCTTTCTTGGTTCTACAAACCAACTAATTCAGATCAAAGAGCTCCCAGGGCTACTCACCATTTTTAATTGCTACAGTTGTTTTAACCGTGGAACTTGTATTACAGATGGTGACCCTGGCAAATGCTCTCATGGGTATGAGAAAATTCAATTAGAATTAACAAATCCGAAGTTTGATGTGGTGACAGAGGTTGGTGGAGAATTTATGGCGGGACCAGCAACATTCATGGTTACTGATGAACTGCTTGTAAAACCGCTTTCGACCATCTCATGCCTCACTCTTCTTACTCAGTTTAACCTCCCCCTTAGCGATTTGGAGGAACGGGTCATAAGCGTGGGAGAGGAGGAGGTAAAGTGAATCAACATTCAACCTTCATATTACATGGTTTGGTATCTTTGGCAAAGCCACGGGGTATTGATTTGATTTGATGAGGCGCTACTCTTGGGCAACATTGCAAATCTTAAGATCCATATCTAGCCCATAGGTAGTAAATGTCACCCAGCCCACTAGAAATTCTTTGGTGTCGTTTGGATGAGAACAGATGGGGAGTATTCTTCATGGTTCATTTGTGGGCTACCTATCCGTTCTCGACCTTTCCTCCTGAGAGGTGGAATGATAGAGGTGGAGGAAAAGTACAAATTCTACTATGGGCAGTTTTCTGCACCAGTTTTCTCCACATAAAAATGACACCCCACTAAATTATTGTTATTTATGTTTGGTTGGGGCTAGCCAACTAGCCAGGCCTTGTACCCTACCTTTTATCCATTGGCTTAGACAATGATGTTGGATCTAGCCTACACGCTCAAAATCATGGCCCACGAACAGCCCAATGTGGTCTTGATTCATGCTAATGTGGTCCTTCAACAGCCCATACATTGGTGCATTGACACAATCATCCAATTTCTTTCCATGAGAAATGAAGATCATTTATCATAAAAGGAGGTTGATCTCTGACATATAAATGGTCCTTCAGTATATAGGAAGAAGGATGGCTGTTACAAGCTAACTTGATGCATCGAGTCACAAGTTAATGATCTTGGAAAGGAAAATTTGCATATGAAAAAAAAAAATAATAATTCAACTTCACATGTAAATGTTAGGCAGCTGATGAGTTTTTAACCGTGTTTGCAGGCCTTGTCTCTGTTGAAAGCTTCTTTGATCTCGAATACGGTTTTAAGCGACGCCTTCTTGGAAAAGCCAAAGCAGTTGGGAAGGAGATTTAGCCTCTACAGCTGAGGATTGTTGCATCTGCTAGGGATGTTAAAACTGAGGTCTGACTTTTTAAAGGATTGTGAATACGCTTTCCTTTCTCAATCTCCAAAAACCAATATATGCTTAAACTATCTGGGCTTGGCATGTCCTTTTTTATTGCTTGTAAAGAACTATGGCTTCTTAAAAATGGAACTTGTTGGAGTAAATTAAAGTCATATATGCTTAAACTACCTGGGCTTGGTATGTTCTTTTTATCGCTTGTAAAGAACTATAGCTTCTTAAAAATGGAACTTGATGGAGTAGATTAAAGTCTGTTTATTCTGTGGTATCCACACTAGTATAGGATTTGGAAGAACCCTAGGATTGGTTTGTGTTCAAAAAGTTCCTATCAATATAAGATTTAACACAATAGTAGATGCAAATTGTGATAATTATGTTGTCAATTTTTTTTTTTAATGTTAAAGCATTTTAACACTCTGCTGGCTCCACCTGATCAATCATTCTAGCCTCTACAATGTCATGAACCATGGGTACTCAGTTCTTTTGTCTGTGTTAGTTCTGAGAGTCAAGATTTTTTTAACCTTATTGAATTTTTTTTTCTTACTTGTCATTATGCCCCATTTGATTATGTTTTAATTGATCATTGGTGAGAGACATATTCAGAGACCTTGTGAAGTTCTGTGACTATATGAGACCTTCCAAAGAGGAACTTCATACTTCTTGTCCCTGATTTTCATACATTGAGGGGGCCATGTTGTTTATCTGTTCTATTACTATAGGATTAGAACCGAAAAGATTGCGAATTTTTTCAAGATCTATTTGATTCCCATCCTTCAAACAAATGGTTAAAAAGGAGCACAAGCATTTTAGGTGGAAAATGATTGTCTTTGATATTTTTCAGGCACCCCCTATTTTCTAGTTTTTACACCCATATCTTCTCATACAATCTTTGCAGATGGTTAATGCAGGCCTACCGCACCGGGAAGCCTGATATGGACTTGTAGAGCAAGACTTACCACGGTAGCATAAAATACTACAGTAACAACTAGATTCCTTGAGAATTGGGCGTGGTTTAGTTGGTTGGAAGCCCCACCTCTCAGCGGGAGACCAGGGATCGACCTTGGTTTCTTGCACCCCTTGTATCTCCGAGTTTTCTCTCCTTGCGTGTGCACTTGTGCAAGTCTCTTGGGTCCCATTCCCTACCAAAAATAAAAAATAAAAATTCCCTGTCCTAAATTCAGTAAGATCATTTCCAGGGTGGGTAATTGATGTCTCCTGGTCATTCCCAAACCAGAGGAAGTAAAGATTTTCTGGGACATACTGGGGTGAATCATTAATACATTACAGGTACAGTAGTTACAGCAAATCATCTGAATTCCAGACGAAAGGTTGTTGCCTGAGATTTTTTTTTTCAGAATAACAACCTCAATAGTCAGCTTGGGATTCTAAATCTGGTAACCTGTGAATGGCAAAGAACAAGGTAACAAAGGTTATGCAATTTGCGAGAATACTGATTTAATGAAACTGAATGCCCCCTTTTTTTCCATTATAATCTACAGTGATTGAAGATTCTTTTTCAATCATGATGTGATTTCAATAGTCAGCATTAGCAATGCGAATTTCATCATGTGGGAGTTTCAGCTGGTCTACTACGGCATTTCTTTTCATGAATCTCTCTTTGCCTAACTCATCATATAAAGCTGCTTCGAAAAGGTGCAGCGAAATGGAGTAGTAGTCTTAGAAGCAATCTCTCAATCCGCCAACCATGATCATGTCCTTTGATTTGTAGCATGCCTTGAAACAAATGGCTTGACCACCGACGCAAAACACCCAAAAGTCTCACCCACCTTCCTTTTATGCTCAACAACATTGCCCACTAAAACCGAGTCAAAACAAATACCCAAATGCAATTAGAGACTCTACCCTCAGATCTTTCAAAGAAGGGGCCATAAAGGCATTACATTTTAGCCAACAAAACCCTCTGACCCAAAAGAGCTATAATGATTGGATGGGACCCATTTATAAATTATTGATACAGAGCCAATAGAAGCCTACTTTATGTATTCTCTCCACCTTGATCACATGTCATATTCATAATCAAAGACCGGGAGCGTATGTATACGTGGGCTTTTTTTTTTACACACATGTGACTGTGCAATGCCTAGGTCCTTTAAGCTTTCTAGGTAACGCATGTAACGAGCATTAGGCCAATGACTCCCAAACCAGATGGCTTTAGGGCACTAGGTATGTAAATACCCCTACGAGCTTACTGGCTCGGGTTAAAAAGGCTACGAACCCAAACTAGTCACACAAATTTTTTTTCTTTTCAGCACTTTTTTTTTTTTTTTTTTTTTTTTTTACGGTCCCCAACAATAGGCAGCCCTTTCCATGTGCCCGAATTAATTCAACAGCTCTGTGGCCAACAAAACCAGATGAACCAGGAACATGTAAAACTAAGGGTCGGTTTTCCATCATATTTTCAATCCAATCGTCAAAGAAAAACGGAAATCATGGCTTGGCATTCAAAAACTTTGAAAACATATACAAACTGTGTAAAAGTGGGGGATCAAAATTCAACACTTTTCCAAAAATTCTTTCCTTAAACAAAATAGTAAACCATTGTTCTCTCTGCCCAAAGCACCAAAAATTCCAAAGTTCAAGGTATCTTTGTTTCATAAAAATCCTCTTGAAATTTCCTTGTTCCCAAAGAACCAACAAAATAACAGATTTTTTTTTTTGGAAAAAACAAAAGCAAATTGCGTAAAACTTTCGCCTAAAGATGGACATGTGTGCTTGTTCCCACCCCCTAACCTAAGATGAACATCGTCCTCGATGTTATGCATGTGGTGCAAAAAGTAAATATAACATGAGGAAAGTAAATGACAGGAGGGTAAAGGGGAAGAAGTCACCTGAAGATGGAGCTTTTTCGATCTCTGTCCATGGTGAGACAAAACAAAGAAAACAAAAGGAGAAGAAAAAAAAAAAAAACTACTCTACTAAAAGAAAAGAAAAATCTACAATAAAAAGAAAGGAAAATCCTACACTACTTGATCCGAATCCATGAATCCACCCGGATCCCAGATGAAGTTTTCCTCCACACAAATCACAAAAAACACATAAAGAGATGTTACCATGGGAACGTGAAGCACATTGAACATAAGGACCGCATGATGTTTGTTGTAAAAGTGTGGAAAAAGGACCACTATGAAAAATAATTCCTCCTCCTTGAAAAATGGGTCTTTGAATGGAAGGAGAGGAGGATGCCATGAACAACTGGGTGGTCCCATGTCCTCCCATGCCACAAATTCTTTTGAAGTAATTTCCACAATGTCCATAGGCACGGGCTCAAATGATTCCAAAGTGTTAGACTTGAAGGTCTGAATAGGACCACCCTCTAATTCCATAAGTTTCTCTGAATAACATTGAGGGCCAAGAAATGCGATGGCAATTTCTCTTATGGTCAAATCATCAGATTTCATGAAGAATTCAGTACATGATTCCAAGGATTCCACATTGTCCGAATCAGAAATCTGAAAAATGGGGTCATCCTCCCAATAGTAATCTTGCATTTGGGGCTCATTGGGCGCATTCGCGGGTTCATCAATCATGGGAAAATCAATTTCTAGGAAATCCGCAATTCCAAAATCATCAGAAGAATTGGACCCAAAGTAAGGATCAACATAGAAGGGCACAGTGTCTTCTTCAAAGGGGCCCACATTCTCATTCGGATCAGACAAGTGAGGGTTGGAGGAATTGGGCTCATAGGGTTCATAATCTGATTCATGCAGCGCACCATCATCCATATCCACGGGTGCACCCTTGAATATCCTCTGCATATTTGCACAATCCATATCCGTCGGAGTTTCAATGAGTGATGGATCATCATGTTGAAATTCATTCTCACTGCCAAGGGTGTCATTTACTTTTTTCATTTGAAGTGCAGTTTGACTAATTGAAGTCATTAGTCTTTCCATGGATTGTGTATTGTTTAGAATGGATTGCATGGAGTTTTGCGTGAACGTGATGAATTTGGCTAAAGTGTCTTCCAAGGAGTCCTCCGGGGGTGGTGGTGGTGGTTGTTCATATGACCATTCAGGCGGTGGGGAGTCATTAGGTGCATATGTACAAGGGGAAGAATGGGGTGCATATGAAATATCCTGTGAGGGGTAATCATACGACCCACCCGGAGTAAATTCTTGGAGATAAAAATCTCCCATATCAAGCCCACCTTGCCAATTGTCATGAGCCACATTGCACAGGCTACTCATGTTACTCATTTCATCGTGGCAAGGCCATTGATTTGCATTCGATTCTGCCTGCCATTGAATTCCCAGATCCATATTTGAAGGAGCGAATGAGTGCGTGGGGTATGAGTAATCATGTGGGACCCATGTTGGTTGATCATCTTCCATTATCATTCCATTGATACCCTCCATGCACTCCTCATTGTAATCATGAACATAGTGATTGGCCCATTTCCGCCCATATGTGGAACCTCTTTCCAACGAACAAGTTATTTGATGTATATTTGCATTCCTTTCTTGTTCGCGCAACTCCCTTAGGGATTTGTGATTATTTGAAGCATCATCGGAGTTGCTTTGATAAAATCCCCACTTATTTGTATATGAGTTAATGTAAGTTGACAGGTACGTATCTGTGGGGTGTAGGTACT
The DNA here is from genome assembly GCA_038049695.1 of Cinnamomum chago. Taxonomy (NCBI): domain Eukaryota; kingdom Viridiplantae; phylum Streptophyta; class Magnoliopsida; order Laurales; family Lauraceae; genus Cinnamomum; species Cinnamomum chago. The sequence goes on along the minus strand of CP142462.1, from coordinate 16,519,761 downwards.
CACGCCAGGACTTCTTTGGGCTATCATTATTGATTTTACCCTTTTTGGTTTGTCCAGAATGTGGTCTCCTCATGTTTGTGGATTTCCATTGGTCCATTTTTTTGAATCACTTCTTCTTATTTTTTTTTCTTTTATTTATTTTTTTTAAATGAGAAAAGAAAGGAAACTAGCCTACACAAGTAGCAACTAAGTTAATTCCTAAAGTTGAAAAGTTTATTTAAGTTCACCAACCCGGCCCTATGAAACCAACCCGGCCAGTTTAGCCCCCAGGTAAGGGTAGGATCACGAATGGACCCGTTTGAAGGACCCTTGCCTAGAACAGTCTAACTGTCTCCACACTCTGGACAAGGCTTTGCTTCGGCACCGAGATGATCAAGGACAGCGATTAGGTCACTTTGGTTCACTTTCTTCTAAAAAGATTTAAAACAAGTTGGGAAAAAAAATAACTTTGCCAATTCTTAGAAAGTTTCTAAAAATTCAATGATGTGTATTTTCTAATTAGCAATCCATGCACTTTCCTAATCAAATTTAGGGCGGTTTAACATTCCATGCATGCACCTCCTAATCTAGAAAGATGCAAAAAATAGCACACCCATAAAGCAATGTAAATAAGGAAAGTCAGAAAAGTTACCTTAAATGGCGCTCCCCGGCAACGGCGCCAAAAACTTGATCGTTAGCTCCAAGTGCAGAGCTTCGATTATAGTAATAAACTGGTGAGACCAGGTCGATCCACAGGGAGCAATGTAAATTAAGGTTCCTTCTCAACTTGTACCTGCCCTAAATAAAATCTAATTCTAGCCTAAACTTTAGAAAAGTACATTCATCATTCCTACTTTCTAAAAATTAAATTAATTACAATCCAATTAAAAGAAAACTTCCTAAAACTAAAAAAACTAAAATTAAAAAAAACTAAAATTGCTACAAAAGAGTACACAAGTTAGAACATCAAGAATAAAAATACTAAAAATAAAACTAAGAAACTAAAATAGAAACAAAAGAAACCTAAGTTAAAAAGTTAGTAATGCAATGTATGCCATGAATGCTGAAAATTCTAAGTCTGAAAAACTAGTATGCAATGCTGTTTTTATGCATGATTTTTCCTAACCTAATGCAACCTAAAACTGAGTTTAATGGTTGGGTTTTGAACTACAATGATGCATGAATCAAATAAAAAAAACGAAAGTTAAAAACGATTTAAAACGAATGAAATATGAGTATATGAACATGACCTAAAAAAAAAAAAACTGTGCAGAAATTCTGCACACAGGTGGGTCCGACCAGCCATGTTTGAGCCACTGGTTCACCATCTTTCCAAAATTATTTTTTCTTGAAATTCTGGGGTTTGAAAATACACTGATCAAACTTTAATTTCTCCAAGTTTCATCGAAAAATAATGTGTTTTGATCAGGTTTCTAATCACAAACTTTTTACACAAAATCTGTCCAGAAATTCCTGCAACATGTGCTGAATGATGTACTTTATATTGGAATCCGAATTTCCAAAAATTATTTGGCCAAGATTATTGACTCAAATCTCTGATTTTCTTTCTTATTCTATTTCAAACTCCAATTCCAACAACTTAAACATGTCTAAACTCCACCAATATGAATGTGCATGCAATGCTAATTAGTTCCAACCATAAACTATGCATAAAATAAACATAAAATTGAATTGATCATAAAAATAAAGATAATAAACAAAAGTTCAAGAATTTAAATGTGTGGTGAAGACAAGAAAAGTAAATGTGTGGTTTTAACAGAAACTTAAATGTGTGGAATAACATAAATTTAAATGTGTGGAAGTGTATTCTCCTCTTTCAAAATTCTTTTCTAAGCGGGGTCATAATTTGAATCATGCTCTTAGGGCCTTTGGGTCGTCAGTCCAAACACCAACAAGAAAAGAAACATAAAACAAGCACCAATCACCTAAGGACAAGAAAGAAAAATTGAAAAGAGTAAGAAACAATTTTACTAATATGCAAAGTCTTACATAAGATATAAAAAATAAACAATGACAATTACATACTAGGATGAGAAGCCTCTTCTAGATGAAAAACCCAAGGGTGTAGTGTGATTTTCGGCCAAAATCTCCTTGAGGACTCAAAATGGAGAGAATGAGAGAGGAAGAAGATGGAGTGTAGTAGTAATTCTAGAGAGAGTTGGTCTATCTTCCCATGAGAGGAGAGGGAGGCTTATGCCTTCAATTTATAGATTTTTGTTCCTTTTTCTTTCCTTCTTTGCTCCAAATTTGTAGCAAGCAATCTTCTTTGCATGGAAAGTCCCTTCCTTGGCCAACAAGTCTTCAAAGAAATAGCAAGGTGAGTGAGAGATTTTTGGTGCTTTCCATGTACAAAATTGCAATCCCGAGTAGAAATTATAGCACCAACTTCCAGAGGCCATATCTTTCTCGTTTTAGCTCCGATTGACACAATCTTGGGTTCTAAAGATATCTACTCGAAAAGAGCTTTCCAACGGTGTATAGATTGCACCAATCCGACGGCTGGATTAAGAGTTATGATCATTTTAATCTTGCTGCCTCTGAAAAATCCGAAAATATTTATGCACATATGGAATGATAATTGTGTAATAGCATGTGTGGGACCCATGTGGACTTCCAAAGGCACCTTGGGATATTTCTTTCCTTGTTTCTTGACTCTCCTTCCCTCTTTGATTTGCTTCCAAGCTTCTTTGATTGATTAGTCAAATCTTTTAGTACACCTTCCTTTCTTGGATTTCTTTCTTGATTTTCAAGTTTTCAAACTTAGTAAGGATTAGATCTTACCAAATCTGAAATTTCCTTTCTTGATCTTGAAATCAAATCTAGCCTTCCATTTTTGACTTTTCAAACTCTCCAAAAATACCAAGATATGTGGGTCCACCTTGAAAGATGTCCTACCCTTGATCTCTCTCAAATTTCACCAATGTAGGTCCCATTCTTGATTTCTCCTACACAATTTAAAACAAATAGATTCAAGAATAATTTTATGTAAGAAATTTAAATGGACAATGCATGGGACCCTACTTGATGCACCGAAAATAATTGGCTTTCCAAAAATAAGTCTCCAAAAATGGCAGGTTTCATGAATTTATGCAAAAAGTGTGATTTTTTAGCAAGTTATGCATGAATGCACTACAATGGATAAAAAATGCATAAAATCATGATTTGTCACTAAACAAAGCTCTTTAATATCAATAAGCCCTTAAAATGGTCCAAAATGTGTATGAAAATGTGCGCTTTTTAGGACTCATCACATATGTTGCACTTTTTGGCCTAGTATGGACTTTTAGGGTCAGTATGTTTGTATGAAATTGAATTCTTAGGAATCCTCATGAGCTTATTCATGAAAGTGGCAAAAATTAAAGAAACAAAGGTGAATATCCATAAATGGATGAAATAATCCTCCAAATTGAATTAAAGGAGATGGCAAATGAATGCCCAATCATACCATCCTAAATCAACTTTTAGGAAAGTAAGGGCATGTTTGTGTAACACTTTTCCGCGGAAAAGTTGACGATTTTCCTCGGAAAACCCATTTTTCCGGCATTTGGTGCGGAACAATTCCGCGGAAATGCTTTCCTGCCTCGTCAGCATTTTCCTTGATAATTGTGGAAATGGGTTTCCCATGGGGGGGTATGGGAAATGATTTTCCTCGGAAAACTTCTCCCTCTTTTCCTCACTCTTGTCTATTTCAACCCAAAAACCTATAACTTTTTCATTTTTTATTTCTTTATATAAATTATTATTTAATGTTAAATAAATAATATACATGTTATGTTATTTTTCTTCAAAAATTTATATCACCAAATAAGAAATTTTGATTTTCTATAAGGAATCCACAGCCGCACCAAACAACATCTGCACCAATTCAATGAGGAAACTCTTTTTACACCAAACATGAATTTCTAAATTCTATGGAAATCCTTTTTCGATGTTTTCATTTCTATGGAATTTGCTGACGTGGCAATTTCCTCTTTCCGCGGAAAGGGTGTGTACACAAACGTGCCCTAAAGGTCCTGTCTAGCTCGGCCTATTATATCCTTCACCCTATGAGTCTTTAATGATCAAAGTTGTGGGACCCGATTTACCATGAATTCTATGAAATTTCATGCCAATGAAAGCAAAGAAGTAATGCTCTCATCAAGTTGCCATTTAATTTATGTAGAATTGGGAAGCTGCATAACCAATGGGTGAAGAAGTTTAACTGGGCCGGGCCTTTAAAGCATAGCTTGCTACTTCTGGAGTCGATTCGCTGTTTTATCTTCATCCTTCCCATTTCAATACTATTGGATTTTCTTGCCACATGCTTTCAAATCTGGTGATCTTTTAAAGAGATCATCACAATGTTATTGAGAAAATATTATTCCAGGTAAAATATTATGATAATATTGTTGTGGTGCATTGGAAATAACCTGCAATTGACTCACACACACAATCACACGAATAATCAAGGGGTCAATTAACTGGAAGAAGACAAAGTAATAATATATATGGTTCGGCGGTGTGCCTTTGTCTACGGGACTAAAAAAACTCAAGTCAATTATTTCCTATCTCACACTATTTGCTTAGGATTAGCAGTACAATTACATCAATTTATTTAACGTGGTCCATAAACAAAAATACCCTCAAGACCTGGATACATCTCAGCTAACCTAATCAACCATCCAGCTAACCCGGAATACAACACACAAGCCAGCAATTTTTGGGACTTTTTTCATAAAATCCTCAATATTTGTTACGGCGGTTATAGTATATAAAACATAAATAAATTACACCATACAATACTAAATATAGGCATTTATTTATTTAGCAAAAAAAGCATAAAAGAAAAAAAAAAAAACAAAGGTATTTTCTTTGTGCCTAGGGTCAGTGCTTTTGATCATCTGTACTTTTGGGTTCGAGTATTTTTAATGCCTTAATTAGCAGCTAACAGATTAATGCTTATAGAGGAACTAAACAACCTGCTAATTGTAGGACATGTCTGAGATGGACTTAGTCCCAGTGAGATGTATGTGGATGGATCTGTATCACACTATCACTAGTCTAGTTACACAAAACAGTGAGATGTATGTGGATGGAAATAATTTCTTGGTCTCATCACGGTCATTCCCATTGGTTAATGTCAGTAATCTGAAATCTAGATGAAAGAATCCTTGCTCAAGAATCATCGGAGTAAAATAAAATAAGATACCTGAGGGTTTTTTTTTTTTTTTTTAACATTTCTAGTTTTTGGCCATGTCTATTGGGCCTCCTTGAGCCCACCTTCGATTCATGCAATCCCTTTGATAATCTTGTCAACCTAGCTATTTCTTCACTCATTAAACGTTCAGTCGCTGTTGGTTCGAGGGTAATGCTGCATCTTCTTATGTGTGCGAGCCCCCTTCCCACTTGTGTGTAGTGGTGGAACTAGGGGGGCTAGCAAGGGCCATGCCCCCCCCAAATTATAGAAAACCCCTTGAAGTTTTAAAGAATTTTGTGATTTTTTTCTTATGGCCCCCCAAATTTAAAAAAAAAAAACCCTTATGTGTTTTAAAAATTATATACAATTTTTTATACGTGGTCCTCCTAAGATTTTATTTCTACATCCCTTACTTGTGTGGGCTTTCTTCACACCCGGCAGACCCCAAGACTTTTATTTAGGTGGTGCGAGCAATGGTGGAAGTGAAGAAGTTTAATAATAAAATAGAGTTTTTGATATACTATTAAAAGAATTTCTCGAATTATGAGTGTCCCTGCATATCCGGGCTCTTTTTCCACGTGAGTGAGCTGTTTTCCATGGGTATGAGGCCGTGGGCTCTCTATTGGGTACTAGCACCTGGGGTAAAATAAAAAAAACATAGTGTGTGGGTCCCACATGGATCGCATTTTGCTGACTCAAAGTAGACGAGAGAAGGAAAGAATCTTTATTCTCTCAAAAAAAAAAAAAAAAAGAAAGAAGGAAAGAATCTTATGAGGAGTTTCCTTTTTCCTTTATTACTACTCCCTCCTCTTTTGCCTGCTTTTCCTTTTCATCAGAGGACATGCTTTCATTCAAGTGGAAGAATCACTCCCTGCGAGCCAGTGGGCAAACAGTAGAAAGGGAAAGACTCTCTGTCTTCTCTCTGTGAGAAACCGGAATCCAAATCCCCCAACCAGGAAAACCATTCAACAATCCAAGAATCCATCTGGGTTTGATCTGGAATCATGGCTACCAAAAAGATCACCTTGAAACTCATGATACACTAAGAGAAAAACCAGATTGTATACGCAGAATCTGGGAATGACTTTGTTGACGTTCTCCTCAGCTTCTTGACAATGCCCCTAGGAACAGTTATCCGTCTCACTGGCAAGCAATCAGAGATGGGTAGCCTCAATAACTTATTCGGAAGTGTGGAGGATCTGGACGTGCAGTATCTACAGACAGAATCATGCAAGAACATGCTTCTCTATCCTAAGAGTGCTTCGGAAGAGCATTGCAGAAATTTAATAGTGAATATTGATGATACCGAGCCTACTAACTACTACTTGTGCATTGAAGGGAATAATTCGCCGTTTGGACGTACCAGCTTTCGTGACTATAAGCACTTGATCAGCTCTTTTCCGGATAAGAAATGTTGTTGCGGAAGATCGGTGGAGCGGACCATACCAAGAGAGAAGTCGATGAATGCTGGAGGAGATGGGAAGGATGGAGTGTTTGTGAAGGGTAAAATGAGATATATGATAACAGATGATTTGCAGGTATTGCCTGTTTGTATGAGGACAAGCTTGGAACTGCTTAAGAGATTTGGAATTAGTGATGCTGCTGTGCTTGAGGAGAGGAATGTGAATCTTGGGCAAGAGGAGGTATGTGACCGCTCTTCTTTCTTACTTCTCTGTGTGTGCTGTGTGAATTTACATTAAGTCTGGAAGAGACCACAACAATTCCTACGTCCGCCGCTGTCAGTCTTGGTATCTATACGTAAAAGCATAAAAGGGGTGGTAGTTGTTTTGATGATTACGAATTATGAGCAACTGAACTTCTCTTTCCTACATCCTCATACCGTGAGTATTAGTAAACTCATCAGCAAAAGTTTGGGAAATCCACCAATGACTATTGATAATATAGATATTTTGTATTACTCTATAAGGTATAGAGCTTAGATGATAGGTAGCAAAGTTTATTGCTTTGGTTTGTTACTATTGATTTTTCTTGTATTGATGGGGTATGCGGTATGCCCCTTTTTGGATGCTTATACTATCATTCTGATGAAGACCTACCTAACTTACTCTTCAAAAAAAAAAAAAAAAAAAAGAGCATAAAGGGGTGGTAGTTGTTTTGAAATATTAGAATTAAAGAAAAGTTGTTTTCAGATATTATAAAAGCAAGTTGTTAATTGTTATTTGTAAGTTTTAAGGTTTTGTTTTTTAAAAAAAATTTCATGAGTGACTGCTTGATTATGGTTGGTTCCTGGAGGGGAATGGACTTTGATGAGTTTCATGCTAGTGGGACCATTTGATAGATGAAGAATAGTGGGATTGTGTGCATTTAGAATTGACTTAGTGAGAGTCACAACCCTAGGTATTTTGGTATTTGACATCTGAAAATTCATGTTGCCACTTAGTGCCAGTTTCTTTACTGGAATTTGAGGAATTCCTTTCAGGACAATTTTATAATTCTCCAATATGTGGAATTCATGAATCATTCTCCTTTGTACTTGTGCGTCCTTAAATTTCAACAAAATACTGGGGGGTTGGAATTTCAGGAATTTCAAAAGTAATTTGAGAGGTGACAGGAATTTTGGAATTATGGTGAACAAACATGACATTTGCAAATGCCACGGGACTGGCAATCAAATTATGTCAAGGAATTCTCAACACACCAAATTCTTGTCAGAAATTCCACTAAAAGAACAAGCCCATAACCATGAAAGGGGCCTTACGGGAAAAACCCTCAAAACTTTTTGAAATTGTAAACTACCCCCCTACTAGAGCTAAACTAACTCGAAAAGCTACCAAACTTTACACACACTATTCTAACACTAAACTGGACTCATTTAGCCACTAATCTCACCAAGTTAACTAAAAATATAATTAACTAGTAATAAGAACAATATTAAGGGCTTGGACCTTACACAGCCCATAGTGCCCCCATAGGAAAATCTGCTGGGTCTACCACTCTTTGTTACTCTGCATGTGGGACTATTGTGAAAGTCAACTCATATATCCTCATTCATGTCTTTTCTTTATAAGATAAGAAACATGAGAGTTATAGAGGGAGTTGGAGAGAGGCCCCTAGAATAGAAGACACCATTTTGAAAATGTCCTTCTCTCTTTCTCTCTGTTTTTATTTTATTTTCTCGTTAGGTTTTGGCCCACCCTCATGTGGTGGCCCTACAAGAGAAGCTAGTTTTTTTTTGTTTTTTTCCTCTCCCATAGATACTCATAAGCTCACCCAAGTCCCTAACCATCAGTGTTATAGTCAGAGACTGATCCATGACCCTTTTTGTGGAAGGGAGGCATCTCACCACTGAGTTACTAGTTGATTGGCCACAAGACCAGTTTGATACCTTTATTTGTGGGAAAGAAAGTGCAAGGCCTTGTTTTCTCTTTTTCATTTCTTCTTTTTCTTTTCCTCTTCATCTTGTAAGTGAAAAGTTGGTTTCTTAATTTGTATAATAGAAGGTGATCCGCAAGGTAATATCTATTGCGCTTGAGAAGCTTATAAACTCCTTTCTTTCATAGTAGATTTGATTAGTGGCTTGTTCTTATCTTTGTAGGCTTTCACATAAAATTGGTGGATTTGCATTTTTACATTAGTGGGTCTTCTCTTTGAGGGATTGATTTTTCTTTCGCTCCTCTCTTTATTTTCATAGATGGTTTGGCTTTTGCTTTCATTGTAGCCATTATATTTGTTAAACTTCTAATTGATTTATACTAAGGGAAGAGACATGCATCTCTCCAACAATGCTGCAGGTACTGTGCAACAACTTTTGCTTTGGACGTTTGAGCTTCTATTGTTGCTTCTGCATCTAGCAGAAGCTATTTCTTTTGTTCCAACTTCCGATGGTAGTAATACAGAGGGTTGTTAGTGATTAGGGATTATAAAAGTTTAATTATCTTAGAGAAATTGCTCTAATACCATGTAAAAAGTACACAGAGGCCCATGGATCTACTCCATTTACAAACTCTTAAATAATTGCAAAAGAATTAAATTTGAGTTACAGTGGGACATGACATGATAATGACCAAGCATTCTACTGTATAGTCTGCATGAGTTGGACATGTTCATCATTCATGATCCTTTGCTTTGTTTTTTCCTATCATTTTTTTTTTCTCATGCTAACCTGCCTAATATCCACACCTTATAAATTCTACTTCTTTCATTTATTAGGTCTTGCATCTGCTCAAGAGCTCATTACTCTCCAAGATGCCTTTAACAGACTTGTTTTTGCCCATGCAACACACCAGTGATGAGGTCACCCTTGGTCTCAAAGTCATAGAGCTAGATTCCAAAGATATGGCTTATTCGCACACAGAAACAGAGATTGGAAGCAAATGTAGGAAGATGAGTGTTAACCTATTTGTGAGCAAATCCAGAAACAAGGTTTTGTATGCCCAAGTGGGAGAAGAATTCTCAGATCTGCTCTTTAGCTTCCTTGCCTTTCCTCTTGGTTCCATAGTTAAATGCTTGGGTGGATGTACTAACATGGGATGTTTGGATGACTTGTACAAGAGCATCAAAGAATTAAACAAACGTTGGATGAAATCTGAGGAAACCAAGCCCTTGCTGCTGGACCCAAAGCTTGCGCCTTATTTTGGTTCAACGAACCAACTAATTCAAATTAATGAACTCCCAGGGAAAATCACAACTTTTGAATGCCCAAGTTGCTTTGATAATGGAATCGGTGTTACTGACAGTGGCTTTGGTGCATGCTCACATGGGTGCAGGAAAATTCAAGTAGAAGCAATAAATCCAAAGTTTCGTGATGTGGTGACGGAGCTTGGAGGAGCATTTATGGCTGGACCAGGAATGTTCATGGTTACAGAAGAATTAATTGTGAAACCGCTTTCGACCATCTCAGGCATCTCTTTTCTTAGTCAGTTTAACATTCCCATTAGCGATTTGGAGGAGCAGGTTGTTAGTGTGGGAGAAGAGGAGGTAAAGAGCAGCAACATTCCGACACGGTTTGGTATCTTCAGGGGCTATAGAGTTGAGATGATGGGGGCTACTGTTGGGCAGTATTGCTCATCTTAAGGCACATATCGGGCAGAGAAGGGCCTGCTTGGCATTATTTTAAGAACATTTCATTACGAGAATGAATGAAGAAAAACTTGATTGGCTGGCGTTTTCTGAGAGAAAAAATCTAGAGGATGGAGATAGAGTGGGAGAGATTTTATAGATGTGCAGAAAGGGAGAGAAAATGCCTGCCAAATAAGTTTTCTTCATTCATTCTAATATTGCCGAACTGGAGAAAGTTAGCCCCTCTGAAAACTCTTAGGTTTATCGTTTGAATAAGAAAAAAGGGAGAGGATTCTTCATGTTTCGTATGTGTGATGTCTATCCTTTTTCTCCACTTTACCTCATATGTTTAAAAAACAGAGGTGGAGGAAACTGTCCAAGTTCAAATTCTACTGTGGGCAATTTTCTCAACCTGTTTTCTCCACATGGAAGTGACCCTCCACTGAGTCATTTTATTTATCTTTGGTTGTGGCTAGCCACCTAGTCAGTCCATGTACCTCACCTCTTTATTCATCTGCTGAGAAAATGAGGTAGGATCTAGCCCACAAGCTTAAAATCACAGCCCACATGCAGCCCAATGTGCGCTTGATTCATGCTAGTTTTGTCTTTGAACAGTCCATTGGTATATTGACAATCATCCACGTTTCATTCCAAGAGAAATGAAGATATTTAGCATCACACGGATGTTGATCTCTAGCATACAAATAGTCCTCCAGAATATAGTAAGATGAATTGGCTGTTACAAGCTGACATTATGCATCGAATCACAAATTAAATCATCTCGGAAAGGAAGATTTGCATATGAAAATAAAATAAAATAAAATAGAAGTTTAAAGTTCACATGTAAATGATAGGCAGCTGATTAGTTTTTGATTGTGGTTGCAGGCCTTGTCTCTATTGAAAGCTTCTTTAATCTCGAAGACGGTTTTAAGTGATGTTTTCTTGAAGAAGCCAAAGTAGTAGGGAAGGAGATCTAGCCATGGTTCCATCTACTAGGGATGCTAAAACTGAGGTCTGACTATCGAATGGATTATGAATACACTTTCCTTTTGCAATCACCAAAACTAATCTTAAACTGTCTGGGCTCTGCATGTCCTTTATCGCTTGTAAAGAACTATATGGCTTCTTAAAAACGGAACTTGATGGAGATGATATGCTTATAACTAAATATTGTTCTGTAGTAAGTAGTAACCATACTAGTTTAGGGTCTGGAAATATTTTTTTCAATGTTCAGGCATTTCTACACTCTGCTGGCACCTGCCTTATCGAACATTCTAGCCTATACTATCTCATGTCCATTTTCCACACCATGGCAAGCCATTTTTGCCTGTGTTAGTTTTGAGAGCCTAGAATTGCCAACCTTATGAAATAAATTTTGTTTTGTTTTCTCATTATGCCCCTTTTGATTCTGTTTTGATTGATCACTGGTAAGAGAAATATTCGGAGACCTTGCGAATATTCCATGACTATATGAGACCATCCACTAAGGAAATACATTCATTGAAGGGCCCATGTTGTTTATCTGTTCTATTAATTATGATTAGAACTGAAAAGGTTGAGGATTTTTTCAACATCTCTTTGATATTTGATATTTTTCAGGCATCCCCTATTTTCTAGTTTTTACGCCCATATCTTCTCCTAATCTCTGGAGATGGATAATACAAGCCTACGGCGTGCCCCCAAAGCCTGATATGGACTTCTGTTAGCAAGGCTCACACCAGTATCATAAAATACTACTTCAACAACTGAAATCCTTTATCTGTCCTAAATTCAATAATACCATTTTAGGGAGCGTAATTAATGTCACATGGTCATTCACAAAGCAGAGGAAGTAAAGATTTTCTGGGACATACAGGGGTGAAGCATTAGTACATTACAGGTGCAGTAGTTACAGCATGTCATCTGAATTCTAGATGAAGGTGGTTGCTTGAGAAATTTTCAAAATAACAACCTAAAATGCAATTCGAGGTTTGGCAAGAATTTGGGATTCTTAAATTCTACTATCCAGGAGGCCAGCCAACAGGCCCATAAACTGAGCACCTGGGCAATGATTCACCCAGAGGCCCTGTTTTGATCCTCCGAACTCAGTTTCCCCTCCCTCAATTTACTGGACTATCTCCAACTCTGGTTACCTGTTAGTAGTTATGTCAAAGAGACAAAGAACGAGGTAACACAAGTTTTGCAATTGTGTATACTGATTTAAATGAGATTGATTTGAAGATCCAAACGGGCTCCAATATTTGACAGGGACAGGCTGCGGCCCAATCAACTGCCAGTCTACATATGGCTAGTGCACTACGGTGATGAATGGGAAACTTTGGCTCCTGATGTTGAGTGCATTTTGAAGGGCCTAGTATGGACCTTTTGGCCTGTTCTTTTGTATGGAATCGAGTTCTTAAGAATTCTCAAAAATTTATTCCTCATAGTGGATAAATTGAAGAAACAAAGGAGAACATCCATAAATGGCTTTAAAATAATTCACTGTTAAATGGAAATTGAATCAAAGACTGCGGCAAATGAATACCCAGTCATACTGTTTACGAAAGTCAAAGTCATATCTTTATTACCCCTTATATCCTTCACCCTTCACATCTTTAATAATCATTTTTCGGACATAGTTTACCATGAACTTGAAGGTATTAAACCAATGGCTTGCTACTTCGGGAGTCGATTTGGTGTTTTTCCATAACCTTTTTCATTTTCTCAATCTGAAAGTATTGCGATTTTCTCTCGCTGCTTTCAAATTCGGCAATCGTTTGAAAATTTTGGGATGTTATTGAGAAAATATTATTTCAAGCAAAATATGTGTATAGTATATAAAACATAAAAAAAAAAAAGATTATACAGTCCTAAACATGCAGATTTATGTATTTAGCAGAAAAACAAAAAAAGGCATTTATTTGTGCTTGGGTTGGTTTTGGGTCTTGTCGTTCCATCTGCATTGGGTCATAGACTTGTTGGTCATTTAATGTAAAGCTGAGAGAACATCATTATGATCATATGCAGTTCAACTTATCCGGGTTCAATCTGATCTGTAGAATGGAAAGTTGGAACAGTCAGGCAAAAGATTGGCCCCATCAGATTATTGTAACCACTTGAAATTTAAGGAGTTTTTGTTTATATATTTTCTTGGCTTTCAATCCATAGCCCTGACTAAAGGGCACGTTAGGTACCAAGTGAGAAATCCATTACTCATTGCCGTAGTTTTAAGAATTCTTCATTGAGAATTTGTAAAGCCAAATATTTTACATTGACATAGGCGCATATCACTGCATACAGATGAGAAAATTGATCAACACATAAATTCACAAATCTGAGGACTGTCAAATCCCAAGGTTGAAGTTGGTCTTTAAAATCTTCAAATATAAAAATTTCCGTTGTCCCAAATCCTCGAGGATTTACAAACACTAACGTGGATTTTCTATATCTTATGAAAAACTCATGAATGCTACATGCCCGATTGGTAATTTTACCTGCAAAATAAACTGTAGTATAGCATCAAATCAAGAGAAAATAGAATGTAATAGGGTTATGATCATATTTTGGTTTTAGTTGTTTGATATTACATATCTATTACTTTCTATACAGAGAAGTTGAGGTGTTTTTTTTATTTTTTTGTCTCTTCGTGGAGAAAGGGGATTGCTTTTTTTTAGATAAAAGAAATTTTAAATTAAAATACTATTGATGTGACCCTTATATGAGAAAATAGAGGTTTTATTTGACTTTTACTAATCCAGTAAAGTCCGAATAATAGAGAAAATTCTCAGAGGGTAAATTGAAATGCTTTTAATTTTGTAACCTTCAAATACCATGGGATCATTAAGTGGAACCTTTCTAGCGGGTCCCACATAGACCAAAGGTGTAGGAATGAATCTTACAATGATCTTCTCTGGCCTTTTTTTTGTTTGCTTTCCTTCACTTTAGCTTTTTAGGACACGTTTGGTAAACGGTGAAGAATCCTATATTTAGAGGATTCTCTCCATCTCCAAAGAAAGCCACAATCCTCAAGTAGAATTCCCAATGAAAGTTCCATGTTTGGATGGAGGGAGGATTCTTATAAGTTGTAGAATGTATGATCCAATTGATGTTTATACAAATATCTCAAGATAAAATAAGGATCAACGGTTGTAATTTGGTCACCTTACCGTGTTTGACCATCCAGAACTAATGACCGGTTCTGATATTGATCGTGGACCCCACATAAACCCAAAAATGAGAAAAAACGGATTGTTTTCAATAATAGTTTGCACAGTAAGACATTTTGGCACATATCTGGAGATTTAAGATGAATTAACGGCTGATATTTGGTGAAGTGGCCGTTTTGGAGTTTTTAAAGATGACTAACGGTTTGGATCTTGATTAGGGAATCTAAAAGGTACATTCCCAAAGCAAAAACTTATTAGGGCCACATTACTACTTACCTTTACTGTCACTGTCCCTCACGGTTTTGAAAATATCTCAAGATCTAAGATAAATCAACGGCTGAAATTTTGGGACATAGCCGTTATGGACCTTCTTAACACAATTAACGGTTCAGATCTTGATTTTGGGGCCCACAGGAACCAGAAAATTGAAAACAAGGGACTGTATTTAATCCCGTTTTTTGCCCACTGCATCACAGAATATGGCATTTTAACGGTTTGGACGATTTTGTAAATATCTCACGATCTATGATGAATCAACGACTGAAATTTTGGTATATAGCCGTTATGGACCTTCTTAACACAATTAACGGTTCAGATCTTGATTTTGGGGCCTATAAAAACAAAAAAATTGAAAAAACCGGTCTGCCCTATATTACCGTCCAGGAACACTGTAGCTCCGCAAATCCTTGATAGGGATGATTCCACGGATTCGAGGGGGGAAGGTGTGACTCTTGAAATAATCAAAAGAGCAGAAATCTTCAGTCCATCATAGTAAAATCCTAGCTGAGCCAAACAAGAAAATCCGCGCTAGCGCGGATTTTGGGCGAGGAATCCTACCCTAAGACCATTGCCAAACGTGCCCTAAGTACAGTGATTTTCCACTGACTAGACATTTCTCCAAGACGAAGAAGCTCAGGGAGGTGAAAAATCACTCACAAACCGTTGGACAATCAAACAACCTATCTGGTTTCGATCTGGAATCATGGCTGCCGAAGAAATCAGCTTGAAACTCCTTGTACACAGAGAAGAACCAGAATTTATATGCAATCTGACAGGATTTCATCGACCTTCTCTTCAGCTTCTTTGACCATCCCATAGGTACTATTATTCGTCTCACAGCCAAACAAGAATTTCAAGAATCACTTCTTTTCGTAAATTTTACTGTAATATTTAATTGAGAATTGATCTCAATTTATATAATAATGAAGAGTGTAAGTGCAAAAAATCTCATAGACTTACTTAGATGATATAAAGCTTCTTTGGGATGGATTAGCTGCTTGAAAATTTAGATGATATAAAGCTTCTTTGGGATGGATTAGCTGCCTGAAAACCTGAAAGGAGAGAAGAAGCAACAGTCAGAGACCTTAGCTGCAGTCAGCACAAGGCCCTCCGACGCCTGAGTTAGTGCTGTCACTGAACAAAGGGTGAAATGAGGCGGAGAAGAAAAGAGAGAGAGTAGAGTAAGGTGGGTCCTTGTGTATTTGAACCCCCTTTTTTGGTGTTTACCTTTCGCATAATATAGAGGTGGGGAAGTCCCATCAGGAGCTTTCTTAGTGGAGGTAGGTAAAAAGGAAGTGTCCCATCTGCCCATACCTCAATTTTTGGTGGATGTGATCGTTCGGCGCTCATCATATCTGTCAGTTCATACTGCAGCGAGGCTGCCTTGTCATCTGACACTTTTATCGAGGTCAGGCTCTATTACCTGGCACTCTACCTAGATGAAGCACTTGGCCGAGGTGAAGCACTTAGCCGAGGTGAGTTTTCTGGCCGAAGCTGAATTAGGCGGCACCGAGGTGAAGATGTATAGGCCGAGATCAAGACGATCCGAACTGGTACTGTTTCCGTGATCAGCATAATCACTGTCATTAGAGAAAACACCCCACACAATTGCCCCCTAGCTCCGGAGCTCGGAGTTCTCCAACTCTGAGGTCGGGAGCTAAGTATGAGAGGGATCCGCTGAGAGTAGTCTTTAGAGTTAAATGGACTCCATCTCGGTGTTAGTAAGCAACGTCTGATCCATAATTATGATGCTGCTTTATCTGCCCGAGATAGTCAAGGGTAATGATGTGCCCATGTCGCTTCGTCTGTTCAGGGTAATAAATAGCACGTCCGAATTTCCGCAGAAGACGAACTGGCGGTGCCACGTGTCATAGCCTGGTTGGTTGCGCAATCATTATGATGAGACGCGTGCAATACTCAATGTGATGCTTCGCACGCGCCGTTTTTGAAATCCGAAACGGCGCCTCTGTCTTTATAAATAGGGGCGCTTCTTCCTTCTTCCCTCATTTTTGTTGTTCTAAGAAGGGAAATGAAATTCTGTAGAAAAGACTGTTTGGCGAGATCGCTTTTCTTCCCTAGAGACTTGTCTTTGTTAGGACAGTATGTAAGTTTCCCCTTTTGCGTCTCTGTTCCATTTTTTCTGTTCTAGGGTTCCTTGCCTTCCACCTTTCACTTCGTTTAAGGCCCATGTACCTCTGTCTGTTTCATTTTTCGTCTTGTTTAGATTCTAGGATGGGGATCTATAGGTGAATGTTAGACACCCCTGCAGCCTTGGATGATTTCAGGGCTAGGTTTGGGATACCAGACGATGTTCTGGTTAGACTAGATGACCCAGATGATGCCTTCGAGGGTCGGATCTTCTATGACGGCTGGATGCCGCTCCCCTTAGTCTCAGTGATCAAGGGTGGGGTCAGATTTCCCTTACACCCTCTCCTTAGGATTTGCCTCAGCAAGTTGAGGCTGTGCCCCTGCCAACTCATGCCCAACGACTTCAAGGTCATCATGGGTACTGTCGAGCTCAACATGATCCTTGGCATCGACCTCGGTGTCCATGACATCGAGGACGCCTATGACCTCTGTAAGTTTGCTGCGGACGACAACACGTACTATCTTCGAGTAAAGGCGAAGCGGGATCCTTTTGTCCATGCCTTGGAAGATTTGAACAAGTACGCCGGAGACGACCGACTATTCGTCTCGGGCAACTGGGAGATCGGGGAGGCCGAGACCGAGTCGGGAAGGTTGTACAAGGTCCCTTGTCTCCTTGGGAGTCCTCCGAGTAATCACCGATACTTTTTAAATTACATAAGTCCTTTCTATATCTGCAGAACTGACATTCTTTTGCACTGTGTAGATGTCCAAGAGAGGAAGTGGGAGGTGCGCCGAGCAGGGTGGAAGAGGAACAGTGCTTGGCTTGAAGAAGTGAGCGCTACCAAGGCCACAAAGGCCGAACTGCCTTCGCACTGCTCGGCTACGAACCGAAGTATCAGTCCTTCATCAAGGGGAGGGCAGAACCGGAACTAGCCTAAACGAGCTCGGAGCACCAAGAGGCTTCAGGTGCTAGGGCTTCTGACTCTCCTTCGGCCGAGCTCCAGCGAGTAGTTGAAGAGTACAACTCACCTGTCTCGGAAGAGAGCAGAGAAGAAATGCCGCCGCGCCGTCAGTCCGCTGTCAAGGACCTGAGTGCGCTGGTGTTCGGGGGCCGATCTGCTCCGACTCCCCAAGTTCCTTTGGTGCCTGCTGCCGTTAGAACCCTATTGGAACCCTCAGGCTTGGAAGTTCGGCAACGTTCTGCCGAGGCTGTAAAAGAGGGGGGGACTCGAGCCGAGAAGAGGGCCAAGACCGAGGCTTCAGTGGAGGACGTCCCTAGGATCTCCGAGGCATCAGCTCTTGGGCCTGCGCCATGGAGACCTATTCTTCAGATTGGTCCCGGGAGGCCCGTCACAGTAAAGGATCAGGTTGCTGGAAACCCTCTTGTGATGGCGGCCCTCGCCGGTGCCTGTGCTCTACCCAAGGACATGGCCAGGCACAGGGATGCTGATGACGTGTCGCTGGTGTTGGCGTCGATGCAAGCGGCTCTCTTGGTGAGTTTCTAAGTTTCCCACAAATCTGATCTCGGTAAAGAGTTTCTCACAATGTTTTTATCTTCTTGCAGCAAGTGCAAAGATCTCATGTACAGCTGGAGAGAGTTCGGCAGAATGGCGCTAAGAGAGCGGAGGCGGAGGCATAGAGGAAGACTCTTGAAGCTGCACTGGAGGAGAGCGGCATGAGGGCGGCCGAGCATGAATAATTGATCCGAAGTCTCATTGCCGAGGTGGAAGCCACAAAGGCCGAGACCGAGGTGCACAAAAAGCTGATGGCCAAGCAGAGGGAAGAAGCCGAGGCCAAGCTCGAGGCTGAGACCACGGCAGCCTATGACGAGGGAGTGGCCTAGGCGACGACCCTTTACGAGGCATAGGTCATAGCCATACGAGACAAAGTATGGGAACTTGGCTGGCTGACAGCGCTGGATAAAGTGGGCGTCCCCGAGGACGACCTAGCTTATAGAATCCCGGCCAAGTTCCCGAGTTCGGGTCCGGAATCAAGTTCTACCCCCGCCTTGACCGAAGCTCCTACTGTAGTGGCTGAGGTTCCTCAGGCTGATGATGCCGAGGCAGACGTTGCTGCTGCCTGAGTTTCTAATGTATTTTTGTTTTTCTTTGGCTTAGAAAAAATGTAATGGAAAGTAAACTGTAATCCAATTTGATATAAATACAATGAAATTCTTTTGCCTTCAAACTGTGTGATGCTCTTTTTTGGATGTTTTATCCATGCTCTTATTCTGATTTTGATTTCGTTAACCGAGTCCTTCTCATGCTCCGAAGTCCAAGTATGTGTATTCAGTTTTTCAATCAGGAGGATTTGTCTCCTTAACTCAAGAATTTAGTGTAGGGGCACCAGGTTCGTCCGAGTTCAAATGGATGAAATTGCATGGACCCCTTTCATGTGGAGTAGTAGAAGGTTCGATAAGGTGATAAGAGTACCTGGTTCCGTAACCGAAGTAAATGCCGGATCTTTTTAGCTGATTGCTGTATAGTTGATTCAAAACCAAACTGGGATAGCTGCAGAATCCCGTGACTTGACGTTTTGGTGAGCTGGTACCGTTACTGAGCTGAGGGGAGGACCGAGCTCTGGTGCTAGAGAAAGATGCCGAGCTGGGGTGATGTTGACTGAGGTGGTGCTGTCACCGAAATTAAGGCAATCTTGGTAGTATGGAAGAATCCCCACATTTGCCCCCTAATTCTTGGAGGTCGGAAGCTAAGCATTGTAATGGATGAGCCCTTCTGAACGTTGGGCTTGCATAAGAGTGAGTCTTGGTTGGTGCTCTTACCGGACCTAGGATGATCACGGTAGGTCCGCTGAGCTCTGTGGCTCTTTCGTTGAAGCTGTACAAGCTAAGGCTATAGTTGGAGTTGCCCTGATCAAAAGTGAGGCGTCGAGCTGCCATGATCAATGGTATCCGATCGGAGAAAATTGTCCGGAATGCTCATGGAAAAGATCAAATTGCTGCCGAGTTCCACAACCGTTGCACTTTGCACTTGGTTCCGTAACCGAGCTTGTAGATGGCTGGTACTGTGACCGAACCGAGATAGCTGGTTCCATAACCGAGTTGACACCGAGTACCATAACTTGGCGATTTAAATGACTGGTTCCATAACTGAGCCGATGGAGGCTGGTCCCGTGACCAAGCCTAGTCAGCTGGTTCCATAACCGAGCTGATGCCGAGTTCCATAACTTGGTGATTTAAACGGCTGGTTCCACAACCGAGTTGACGCCGTAATCGAGCTGGTGTTAGCGAGCTAGTGCTGTCACCGAGCTAACGCTGCAACCGAGATGGTGTTAGCGAGCTGACGTTGTTCCTATCCGAGGCTGGTGCTGTTACCATTCACTGTTTGATTGGGTGCATCGGGGTTGGAATTTGAAAAGTCCCTTTTGGCTTGCTGAATTCTCAGAAATTCAGAATGCTCTTTAGCCATTTTGAAATTGTACTTCTTAGGGCACAACATTTGGGGCCGGTTTCTTTACAAGAATTCACATGGTGTGGAATTTCTGAATCCTCCTCTTAGGTGGAGCATCTAGAAATTCCACCGAAAAGCAAAAGATGTTCGGGTTTCACGAATTTCAGAGGTCATTTGAGACTTCGTTTTTTAAGTGGCTCGATCACTTCATGCCATTGAATTTCCAAAATAAAAAAGTCTAATTAGAAATTCTGGTAAAAGAATAGGCTCTTGGAATTCTCCAAATTAGCATATTCCCAAATGCTAGCAACCAAACAAGGCCCTTAAAGGTCTTTTTGTGTCATGGAATTGAATACCCGAAAATGACTGCAAAAGATTTGAATTTGAATTACACTGAGGTATGATTTTATCAAGCATTCTAGGGCACACTGTGCTGAGTTGATATTAGATTAGGGCCTCTTTGGTTGAGAGCATTATAAGGCACACGGTCTTAACTGAAATGTAACGGTGTCCCCAGTTTTATACAATTTGAATAATGAGATGTGAAAAATCACTTTAACAATGGGATATCCTTAAAATTTTGGATTTCTGAATGCTACTGGACCCTTAAGAATTTTTTAATTATACTATGAGGGGGATAACATTTGGAATTCTCAAAATTCATCCCAAATGCTTACAACCAAACATGACCTTAGGATTAGATTTATAGTGCACGTCTATCCTTATCACATTATGTATAAGTTGGACATTAATGATCCTTGGCTTCTGTTTTGTTTTGTTCCTTTTTCTTTTTTTTTCTGTGTGTGTGTGTGTGTGTGTGTGTGTGAGAGAGAGATACTAACCTGCCGAAGTGCACTCCTTTCAACTTCCATTGATTAGTTCTTGCATCTGCTCAAGCATTCATCGCTCTCCAAAATGCCTTTAACCGATATCTTTTTGCCTGTGCAAGACACCATTGACAGTGTCACCCTTGATCTCAAAGTCATGGTGCTCAATTCCAAAGACATGGCTCAATCTCACATAGAGAAAGAGAGTTGCAGCAATTCTAAGAACATGAGTGTTAGGCTCTTTGTGAGCAAATTCAGGAACAAGGTTTTGTATGCCCAAGCGGGGAAAGAATTCCCAGATATGCTCTTTAACTTCCTCACCTTCCCTCTTGGTTCCATAGTTAAATGCTTGGGTGGATGTACCAGCATGGGATGTTTAGATAACTTGTACAAGAGGACCATAACTTGACCCAAAGCTTGTACCCTTTCTTGGTTCTACAAACCAACTAATTCAGATCAAAGAGCTCCCAGGGCTACTCACCATTTTTAATTGCTACAGTTGTTTTAACCGTGGAACTTGTATTACAGATTGTGACCCTGGCAAATGCTCTCATGGGTATGAGAAAATTCAATTAGAATTAATAAATCCGAAGTTTGATGTGGTGACAGAGCTTAGAGGAGAATTTATGGCGGGACTAGCAACATTCATGGTTACTGATGAACTGCTTGTAAAACCGCTTTCGACCATCTCATGCCTCACTCTTCTTAATCAGTTTATCCTCCCCCTTAGCGACTTGGAGGAAGGGGTCGTAAGCATGGGAGAAGAGGAGGTAAAGAGAATCAACATTCAACCTTCATATTACATGTCTTGGTATCTTTGGCAAAGCCACGGGGTATTGATTTGATTTGATGAGGCGCTACTCTTGGGTAACATTGCAAATCTTAAGATCCATAACTAGCCCTGAAAAAGATAAAATATCTTTAATGGGGTCTCCGCGATTTCTAGATTGGTGTACTCAAACAATCAAGTCAATAGTGTGCAGAAATAAACAATTTGTAGCGGAAATAAACAAAATAAGGACACACCACAAGGACACCAAATTTAAGGTGGAAAACTCTAACTGGGTGAAAAACCACCGATCCGAACTGGATCATATCAAACACTATGAATCTCGCAATTACAAGAAACTCAGATCTTTTCTCCAGATATCCTCTGCCCAAGGACTGAAGTTACCTTGTGTCGCTTTACGCTTCAACGACTTCACACCGTTGATTGCAACAGATTCAATCCAGCGTCTGACTCCTCAAATCTTCTCGCAAGAAGATAATCTTCTACAAAAGATGCAGAAGAACTGGCTCTAGAGAACTTGGCAGCACAACTTCATAAAAATCTCTAGAAAAGAATTCTCTCAATGATAATCTCTAACTCAGAACTTTGAGAGGTGAGGGTTCCTCCTTTGGAATAGTCCTTGAGTCTTTTAAATAGCTATAAAGATGTGCTTAAAGTTGCCTAAGATGATTATGACTAAAACCAGCAGTTTGAGCACAATAAAATAGTAGTTTCCAAAATTCGTAGTTCACTGCGCTTGGTTCGCTCGAGCAGTCATTGGGTGCGCTCGAGCGGACCAGCCTCTGTTTCAGCGCTGGGGCAAACTGACCTGTTCGCTCGAGCGGATGTGATGGTCGCTCGAGCGGATCCCTCTCTGGTTGATCCGGAAATTCAGCACTCTTTTCTCGAGCAGACTTTCTTCTTCTGAGTCCTTCCAACCTTCTATCTTCAGAGTCCTTTTCTAAATAAAAATTACAACTCAAAAGACTCAGAGTTTTGTCAAACCCATGAATTTAGCCAACACTAAAACTCCTAACAAGCCCATAGGTAGTAACTGTCACCAGTGGCGGACCCAGGATTTTGACTTGGTGGGGGCTTAAGATAGTCACTTGAAAAAGTCAATTGATATTTTGTTGGTATTTCTTAACATTAACTTTTGCAAAAGAGAAAATGTTTTGCATTTACAAAATATCGAATTACATGATCAACTAACATTCTATCATCAAAAGTCATGATCGTTGATCACCTAATTACAAAAGATTTTCTTTAGCAAAAAAAAACAAAAAACCCTCAAACAAAGCTTTTACAATTGCCCTCGACGATTCTTCATGTTTTGAAACCTTTGCATGATTGTCTCATCGTCAATGCTATTCAAGTGGAGTGTCAAGGAACCTTCTGAATTGTGTTCTTGTGGGAATTCACAAATCACAACTCAGGACGGGCTCAAGTAGTCAAGTTGGTTATGTTCAGGTTTCCTTGGGTCTTGTTCAGGTTCGGGTTTGCCCACTTATAATTTATATGTTGGGCTTGGGTTGAGCCAATGTGGTTCCAGACCAGCCCAAGTTGCACCCCCAGTATCCTGGAAGAAATACTCAAAGAGCTACAACATGAGAAGTTCCATGTAGCTCTGGCTTAGGATTTAGGAACCATACTAATAAAAATGATCACCAGTTGGCTTGGAGCCTGTAATAAAATAAATCCTAACCCTTAAATCAAACCCTCCCTCTATGATTATGAAGTGGTTAAACATCATTCAGGGTTTGTTAAAACATTGATAAGTGATAACATTGAAGAGTTCCAAATTCCAATGACAATATATTATATTATATGGCATGCCTGTTGGCTGTTTGGGTCAAGGAGACTAGGAGACACAACATGTCAACATCTGAATATCTGATTCCACTAGCCCTAAAGAATGTCCCTTGCATTGGCATTGGGATTGGCCCGATTGGGCTATGAGGGTACTGTATGTCCATAATCATTCCAAAGGGCAAAGGCAATCATTTTCATGGTTGATCAAAACGGTATGGTTATGGTTATGGATGAAATGCAAGTATGCAACAAGCAAATCTGATGGTTAGGATTGTTTGGTTTTACTCATTATAAAATAAACTAGAATTTGAACAATATGGACTGGTGCCTGCCACATGTGCAGTGGATGAGTTAGCAGTAAGTATTGCCATGCTCAAATGTAAAGATGCATCAACAATTTAACATAATGGTAACCATCTAAACCTCAAAACAACAACAAAAAAAAAAGAAAAAGAAAGAATAGCACTGAGAATAGGTTTCCACTGGATAACAATTTCCCATCATTCCCCACTAACATTTTCTGCAGGTTTCATTTTCCAAATGATAGCATTTTCCACAATTTTTCTCGGAAAGCACATTCAGACCCAAGTGGTAGAAAACCATTTCCTGTAGTGTAACACCAAAAAAGGCAACACATTTCACTCCAGAAAGTGTTCTGCCACACCAAACAATACAACAGAAACTGGAATGAAATGAAAGATTTCAGCTTTCGTTTTCATCAATGTGGTGGAGATCAAACCAAACAAACATAATCCAAAAATCCCACTTTTCCTAGTGAATCATTTTCCACTTCTTCTCAACCAAACACACTCAATCAGTTGACTTACCAGTTACCACTGAAAACATCGTCGACAGAACCGAAGAAATCCTGATATGGGTTAATGCGAGAACGAGCATCTTCCTTCGCCTGAGCAATCAATTTGGAGAAATCGGCCCCTTTGCTTTTGGGCGCTGCAATTCCTTGCGCTAATCTGGCATCTATGAGGCAGCCAGGGCCCAGTAGGAGATGGGGATTCTTGAGAGGGGGAGGGAAAGAGATGAGAAACAGAGAAAGAGAAAGTGGTTTACTGTTTTTAGGTTAAAGTGGTAAGGGAAATAAAAGGGGACTGGCTGACTGGGGACTTGGGCCATTTTTAACTGGGGGCTGGGCTTAAGGGCCCATAGGGCCCTTATGGGCTTTTTTTCAATTAGGTGGGGGCTTCAGCCCCCAGCCCATTCAATGTAAGTCCGCCACTGACTGTCACCCAGCCCACTGGAAATTCTTTGGTGTCGTTTGGATGAGAATAGATGGGGAGAATTCTTCATGGTTCATTCGTGGGCTACCCACTACAAGAAATTTGGAGTTTAAGGACAACACAAATTTGTCCCAAAATGTACATATTTCGTCACCAAAACTAATTGAGACGAAAATTTTTCGTCACTCGTTTCGTTGCCAAAGCCTTGTCGCTAAAAGGTATTGGTGACGAAAAAAAAAATCGTCATTGAAAAAGATAAATTTGTGACGATTTTTTTTGTCTCCAATACACTCTGTTGGAAACAAGTAATTTTTTTTGTCTCCAATACACTATGTTGGAAACATACTTGTAAGTAATTAGTGATAAAATATTTTTTCATTAAAGGAAGGAATTAGAGACAAAAATATTTTGTCATAAATAAAAGAAATAGAGACGAAAAAATTTTGTCGCATTTACCCCGCCCAACTCAAGGACTTCCCAGGAGGTCATCCGTCCTAGCACTGCTCCCGCCCGAGCACACTTAACTTCGAAGTTCTTACGATTTTTGGAGCCGCACGATTTTAGAAGACTTCATGCTAAGTTAATACGGGGTTTGACTTATAATCCATGGTCAAGACTTGGATATTTCCAATGCGCGCTAATGGAGACTCATCGTTTGAAGCTGGTGGTTGACACGCTACGCCCTGTGATTAAGAGTACCGCCCGGACCAAGATCTCACATTCTCCCCCACTAGAAATAGAGTCGTCCTCGGCTTTGATACCAACTGTCACAACCCCGCCCAACTTAGCATGAAATTGTCCGCTTTGGCCCACGTGTACTTGCGAGGACTTCCTAGGAGGTCACCCATCCTAGTACTGCTCCTGCCCGAGCACGCTTAACTTCGGAGTTCTTACGATTTCCGGGGCCGCACGGTTTGAAAAAAGCCTCATGCTAAGTTAATACAGGGTTTAACTTATAAGCCCATGGTCAGGACTTGGATATTTCCAATGCGGGCTATCCTAGACTCGTCGTTTGAAGCCCGTGATTGACACGCTACGCCCAGTTGTTAAGGGTACCGCCCGGACCAAGATCTCACATTCTCCCCCACTAGAAATAGAGTCGTCCTTGGCTCTGATACCAACTGTCACAGCCCCGCCCAACTCAGCATGAAATTGTCCGCTTTGGCCCACGTGCACGCGCGAGGACTTTCCAGGAGGTCACCCATCCTAATACTGCTCCTGCCCGAGCACGCTTAACTTCGGAATTCTTACGATTTCCGGGGACGCATGGTTTTAAAAAGCCTCATGCTAAGTTAATACGGGGTTTGACTTATAAGCCCAAGGTTAGGACTTGGATATTTTTGATGCGGGCTAACGGAGACTCACCGTTTGAAGCCCGTGGTTGACATGCTACTCCCCGTGGTTAAGGGTACCGCCCGGACCAAGTTCTCACAGTAGTAGAGACTGAGAGAGGTAGGTGTACCTGGCGGTGGCGGACTCCTGGATGGAGGATGATGGGCACAGATGATGGTGATTGGTGATGGTGGCTGCGTCTGGGAATTCTAGGCGAGAGAGACTGAGAGAAGTAGAGATGAGATGGATCACTGATCAGGAATGGGTCTGCACTGCGTATGTTGATGGAGGGTGATGATGATTGATGGGGGCCAATAATGGGCCATGGGGCTACTTCTTGAGATGATGGGTGGGAGATGTTGGAAATGGGTTTTGGAAAATGGGGAAAATTGTTCTTCTCTCCTCTTCTGGAAAAGGGTTTTGGAAAAGAGAGATCGGGATAGATGGAGGGACAAAAGGGAAAATGGGTTTTGGAAAAGGGGCGTTGGATTGGGGTGGGGGGGGGATGGACGTAGGGCCTTGGGGGGCCCATTTTAGTCATTTTAAAGGCTTTTCCAAAGCAATACTTATAAGAGAGGAATAAGCTCAAGTGCGAACGAAATTGGTGCCACTGCAAATGAAATTGGCGCCTTATTTTGGTGACCAAATATTTTCGTTGCTAAAATAATTCGCGCCCGCAAATGAAATTGGCACCTTATTCTAGTGACGAAATATTTTCGTCTTCCATAACTTATCCTTATTAGTGACGAATTAAGTTCGTCACAAAAACAAATTATATTTTGTGACAAAAATGTTCGTCTCCAATGAGCTAAAATAATCTGAGCCAAAACAAATGAAATTGGCGCCTTATTTTGGTGACGAAATATGTTCGTCTTCCATAACTTATCCTTATTGGTGACGAATTACGTTCGTCGCAAAAAAAAATTATATTTTGTGACAATAATTTTCGTCTCTAATGAGCTAAAATAATTGGCGCCAACACAAAACAAGTTGGCGCCATATTTTTGTAGACAAAATTTTGTTTTCGTCTCCTATACTTTTGAAAAAAAATGAAAACGGACAACAAAATTTATATTTCGTCCCCTTTGGGTGTTCTTTTAAGACAAAAAAAAAATTTCGTCATCAGATTTCGTCGCAACAGCCTAAATTTCTTGTAGTGACCTATCCGTTCTCGACCTTTCCTCCTCAGAGGTGGAAAGATAGAGGTGGAGGAAAAGTACAAATTCTACTATGGGCAGTTTTCTGCACCAGTTTTCTCCACATAAAAATGACACCCCACTAAATTATTGTTATTTATGTTTGGTTGGGGCTAGCCAACTAGCCAGGCCTTGTACCGTACCTTTTATCCATTGGCTTAGAAAATGATGCTGGATCTAGCCTACGCGCTCAAAATCATGGCCCACGAACAGCCCAATGTGGTCTTGATTCATGCTAATGTGGTCCTTCAACAGCCCATACATTGGTGCATTGACACAATCATTCAATTTCTTTCCATGAGAAATGAAGATCATTTATCATAAAAGGAGGTTGATCTCTGACATATAAATGGTCCTCCAGAATATAGGAAGAAGGATGGCTGTTACAAGCTAACTTGATGCATCGAGTCACAAGTTAATGATCTTGGAAAGGAAAATTTGCATATGAATTTTTTTTTTCAACTTCACATGTAAATGATAGGCAGCTGATGAGTTTTTGACCGTGTTTGCAAGCCTTGTCTCTGTTGAAAGCTTCTTTGATCTCGAATACGGTTTTAAGCGACGCCTTCTTGAAAAAGCCAAAGCAGTTGGGAAGGAGATTTAGCCTCTACAGCTGAGGATTGTTGCATTTGCTAGGGATGTTAAAACTGAGGTCTGACTTTTTAAAGGATTGTGAATACGCTTTCCTTTCTCAATCTCCAAAAACCAATATATGCTTAAACTATCTGGGCTTGGCATGTCCTTTTTTATTGCTTGTAAAGAACTATGGCTTCTTAAAAATGGAACTTGTTGGAGTAAATTAAAGTCATATATGCTTAAACTATCTGGGCTTGGTATGTTCTTTTTATCGCTTGTAAAGAACTATAGCTTCTTAAAAATGGAACTTGATGGAGTAGATTAAAGTACTTCTGTTTATTCTGTGGTATCCACACTAGTATAGGGGTTGGAAGAACCCCAGGATTGGTTTATGTGCAAAAAGTTCCTATCAATATAAGATTTAACACAATAGTAGATGCAAATTGTGATAATTATGTGCCAAATATTTTTTTAATGTTAAAGCATTTTAACGATCTGCTGGCTCCACCTGATCAAGCATTCTAGCCTCTACAATGTCATGAACCATGGGTACTCAGTTCTTTTGTCGGTGTTAGTTCTGAGAGTCGAGATGTTTTTGTTACACCCCGACCCAAACTAATCATGATTAAGGCTAATTAATTGAGATCAATTCTAATTAAGCATGGATGAATGGGTTAACCTAAGTTAATGACCAAAGAGAGACAAATTAGTCTCAAATGATACTTAAAGCATAATGAAATGAAATTGAATTGGTTAAAGTAAGTTTAGACTCAAACAAGGTAGGCTAAGGACTTCTTCGTAAATACGGGTTTTCACGTATTTCGTCGAATAAGGAATTTCTTGATACCAACGCGTGTATCTTGAATAGTACGTTAACTTTCATAATGGACGCGATCCCATTTGACCTCAAATGAGTCAAATCAGGTTTCAATTGGCTTAAAATGTAATAAAGATAAATGGGATGGGGCTTTGGTGTGAGACATCCTTATATTAGAGTGAAATGGATCATTCACCCATTTCCACTTCAACAAAACCCTAGTCACCTTTCTTTCCTTCTCCTTCCATTTTCTCTTCCTCTAGAGTGAAGGTTAGAAGAGTTGTCAAGAGATTGGAGTGGAGTAGAACTACTTCATCTTCTTCCCCAAGCCATTTCCTCCATTTTTGAAGAGTTAGAGCTTGAAAGAGAACTCAAGATCTCCTTGCTTGGAGCCACAAGTGAATAGATGGTCTTACCTTAGGATTTCCAAGTTTTATTGAGTAGATAGAAGTAATGTGTAGCACCAATGACTTATAGAATGGTGTATTACATGTTTTCTTGGAATTTAGGGTTTCATTGGGGATTTTAATCTCAAGCCAAGGTAAGTAAAAGAGGGCTTTGAGTTCATTGATTTCAAGAGAGACAAGTATAAGCATTCCTTGTGATTAGCATTACTTGTTGTAGAAATGCATATAGTTTTTCATGGATTTGTACATTTTCCATTGATTGTTAGAGATGTTTATGGGTTGTGTGAATGATTAGTGAATGATTGGAAGTATTGTTTGGAAATAGATGATGTGTGAGGAGGGGACAGGAGGTCCCATTGTTATTATAGGTTATGGACGAATAGTGAAGAAGGGAGTGTAAAAGAAGAGCAAAAGAATCAGATTTTCGGAGTTGAACTCTGGACAGTTCGCTCGAGCGAACATAAAATTCCCTCGAGCAACCAAGGTTCTGTTTTAGAGTGAAATTGTTCTGGACAGTTCGCTCGAGCGAACTTAAGGTGCGGTCGAGCGACCAATGTTCTGTGAGGTGTCCGCTCGAGCGAACTTTACTCGCTCGAGCGAACCTGATACAGTAACGAGCATGGACTGTAAGTGAAAATTTTGGGTTTTGGATTTTGCATAAATTTGGAGTACTTCTCGTGAGTATGAGTGCTCTTTCAATTAGTTTTGAGTCCGAACTTCCATGGGTGATAATTATGGGATCTATTCAATGCACATATTAAATATAAATGTGATGTCCATCAAGAATAACACGTGCATTGGAAACCAATGGTTACAACCACATGGTTGGTTTAGATTGAGTAAAGTTATAAATGAGTAGTGAGATCTCTCATTTTATCATATTTCACATTGTTGGGTCCCGATCTAGTGAGATTGGTACCACCGTTATCCTCTTCTCTTGTTATGAAGAGAATTATTGAAATGAATTGAACCGGTCATTAGGAAAACGATAACCCTTAAGTTGGCACTACATAATTACTGTACTAGAACTCTAAACGAGTTCAATGAATTGATAAATGAAATAAATGACTAATCATGCTGCAGCAGATGGATTTGAGGGCGTTCCGGAGCTCCATGGTGATGCTAGTTGTCCCTGGCCAGGACACTAGTAAGTCCCACATATTCCGATCATATCTATGGATATTGATTGATGCCTTCCGTTTGAAAGATGAATCATTCCTTTGAGGGAAGATGGTAAATTGAATGAATCCTTCCTTTGAGGGAAGATGGTAAATAAATGAAGTGAAATGAAATGAAATGAATGGTAAATAAAGGAAATGAAATGAAATGAATGAACGAGAACTATGATAGTGAATGTCTATTGATCAATTCTATATTACCTATTGTCATTGTAGGAATTATCTAGATTTGTCTAGAATGATAATTGTTACCGAATGTGTTTATTGAATTCAATATATGTGTTAACATGTGCTATTACAATATTTGTTTATACATTGTTGAACCGTCGTGTTCATTAGTGTTATTGATGGCATTACATGCCCGATTGCCCCTACCGGTGTAGCTGCGCCCCCAGCGCCAGCTAAGGAGACCGCTCCGGTTCCTCTAGGAGGATTAATCGAATGGAATGGACGGAATGCCATTTGATATGGGCATACGAGTGAGAGACAGAGCCATATATTTTGAGAAATGTTGGAAACATTATTTTGTACATTCAATTATGGAATGTAATTAATTGTTATAGTATGGTGTGTTGGATGTACACCGCTGGATAAACGATGATGGAAGTGATACATGTATAAAGACTTTATTTTGTATACATGTAAATCGTAAATTGCTTTTGTCGAATGTATCTATAATTCCGCAAAATTGTGTATTTATTAGGTTTGTTGAGATTGATATCCCTTGTGGATTCCGTTTTAACTTCGGTTGATTCGGAGTTTACGGGAGTAAGTATGGGCTCACGGCTCGGGGTTACCGTAATTCGGGCCCAGGTCGTGACATTTTTTTAACCTTATTGAAAATTTTTTTTTCTTACTTGTCATTATGCCCCATTTGATTATGTTTTAATTGATCATTGGTGAGAGACATATTCAGAGACCTTGTGAAGTTCTGTGACTATATGAGACCTTCCAAAGAGGAACTTCATACTTCTTGTCCCTGATTTTCATACATTGAGGGGGCCATGTTGTTTATCTGTTCTATTACTAAAGGATTAGAACCGAAAAGATTGCGAATTTTTTCAAGATCTATTTGATTCCCATCCTTCAAACAAATGGTTAAAAAGGAGCACAAGCATTTTAGGTGGAAAATGATTGTCTTTGATATTTTTCAGGCACCCCCTATTTTCTAGTTTTTACACCCATATCTTCTCATACAATCTTTGCAGATGGTTAATGCAGGCCTACCGCACCGGGAAGCCTGATATGGACTTGTAGAGCAAGACTTACCACGGTAGCATAAAATACTACAGTAACAACTAGATTCCTTGAGAATTGGGCGTGGTTCAGTTGGTTGGAAGCCCCACCTCTCAGCCGGAGACCAGGGATCGACCTTGGTTTCTTGCACCCCTTGTATCTCCGAGTTTTCTCTCCTCGCGTGTGCACTTGTGCAAGTCTCTTGGGTCCCATTCCCTACCGAAAATAAAAAATAAAAATTCCCTGTCCTAAATTCAGTAAGATCATTTCCAGGGTGGGTAATTGATGTCTCCTGGTCATTCCCAAACCAGAGGAAGTAAAGATTTTCTGGGACATACTGGGGTGAATCATTAATACATTACAGGTACAGTAGTTACAGCAAATCATCTGAATTCCAGACGAAAGGTTGTTGCCTGAGATTTTTTTTTTCAGAATAACAACCTCAATAGTCAGCTTGGGATTCTAAATCTGGTAACCTGTGAATGGCAAAGAACAAGGTAACAAAGGTTATGCAATTTGCGAGAATACTGATTTAATGAAACTGGTTTGAAGATCCAAAAGGGCTCCAATATTGGACGGGATGCTGCCCAATCAACGGGCAGTTTAAGTATGGTTAGTGACTCTGGTTATATGAACATGAAACTTTGATTCTTCATGTTCATATTGATCGTGCATGGTGAAATAGTGTGTATACGTAAAAACAAGTAAGCTTCAAATGATCCACCAAGATTCCCGTGAAAACAATTTTCAATCCAAAATTCTGGGCTACCTAACCTTAGCAAAGAAAAACAATATTCCTCTCAAGGCAACCATGATGGCTTTCGCACTACTGTTTTTTCGAAGGCCGCGATTTTTTTTTTTTTTTTTTTACACACATGTGACTGTGCAATGCCTAGGTCCTTTAAGCTTTCTAGGTAACGCATGTAACGAGCATTAGGCCAATGACTCCCAAACCAGATGGCTTTAGGGCACTAGGTATGTAAATACCCCTACGAGCTTACTGGCTCGGGTTAAAAAGGCTACGAACCCAAACTAGTCACACAAATTTTTTTTCTTTTCAGCACTTTTTTTTTTTTTTTTTTTTTTTTTTACGGTCCCCAACAATAGGCAGCCCTTTCCATGTGCCCGAATTAATTCAACAGCTCTGTGGCCAACAAAACCAGATGAACCAGGAACATGTAAAACTAAGGGTCGGTTTTCCATCATATTTTCAATCCAATCGTCAAAGAAAAACGGAAATCATGGCTTGGCATTCAAAAACTTTGAAAACATATACAAACTGTGTAAAAGTGGGGGATCAAAATTCAACACTTTTCCAAAAATTCTTTCCTTAAACAAAATAGTAAACCATTGTTCTCTCTGCCCAAAGCACCAAAAATTCCAAAGTTCAAGGTATCTTTGTTTCATAAAAATCCTCTTGAAATTTCCTTGTTCCCAAAGAACCAACAAAATAACAGATTTTTTTTTTTGGAAAAAACAAAAGCAAATTGCGTAAAACTTTCGCCTAAAGATGGACATGTGTGCTTGTTCCCACCCCCTAACCTAAGATGAACATCGTCCTCGATGTTATGCATGTGGTGCAAAAAGTAAATATAACATGAGGAAAGTAAATGACAGGAGGGTAAAGGGGAAGAAGTCACCTGAAGATGGAGCTTTTTCGATCTCTGTCCATGGTGAGACAAAACAAAGAAAACAAAAGGAGAAGAAAAAAAAAAACTACTCTACTAAAAGAAAAGAAAAATCTACAATAAAAAGAAAGGAAAATCCTACACTACTTGATCCGAATCCATGAATCCACCCGGATCCCAGATGAAGTTTTCCTCCACACAAATCACAAAAAACACATAAAGAGATGTTACCATGGGAACGTGAAGCACATTGAACATAAGGACCGCATGATGTTTGTTGTAAAAGTGTGGAAAAAGGACCACTATGAAAAATAATTCCTCCTCCTTGAAAAATGGGTCTTTGAATGGAAGGAGAGGAGGATGCCATGAACAACTGGGTGGTCCCATGTCCTCCCATGCCACAAATTCTTTTGAAGTAATTTCCACAATGTCCATAGGCACGGGCTCAAATGATTCCAAAGTGTTAGACTTGAAGGTCTGAATAGGACCACCCTCTAATTCCATAAGTTTCTCTGAATAACATTGAGGGCCAAGAAATGCGATGGCAATTTCTCTTATGGTCAAATCATCAGATTTCATGAAGAATTCAGTACATGATTCCAAGGATTCCACATTGTCCGAATCAGAAATCTGAAAAATGGGGTCATCCTCCCAATAGTAATCTTGCATTTGGGGCTCATTGGGCGCATTCGCGGGTTCATCAATCATGGGAAAATCAATTTCTAGGAAATCCGCAATTCCAAAATCATCAGAAGAATTGGACCCAAAGTAAGGATCAACATAGAAGGGCACAGTGTCTTCTTCAAAGGGGCCCACATTCTCATTCGGATCAGACAAGTGAGGGTTGGAGGAATTGGGCTCATAGGGTTCATAATCTGATTCATGCAGCGCACCATCATCCATATCCACGGGTGCACCCTTGAATATCCTCTGCATATTTGCACAATCCATATCCGTCGGAGTTTCAATGAGTGATGGATCATCATGTTGAAATTCATTCTCACTGCCAAGGGTGTCATTTACTTTTTTCATTTGAAGTGCAGTT
Organism: Cinnamomum chago; assembly: GCA_038049695.1. Taxonomy (NCBI): domain Eukaryota; kingdom Viridiplantae; phylum Streptophyta; class Magnoliopsida; order Laurales; family Lauraceae; genus Cinnamomum; species Cinnamomum chago. The sequence continues at coordinate 16,485,589 of CP142462.1, read as the reverse complement.
TGACTAATTGAAGTCATTAGTCTTTCCATGGATTGTGTATTGTTTAGAATGGATTGCATGGAGTTTTGCGTGAACGTGATGAATTTGGCTAAAGTGTCTTCCAAGGAGTCCTCCGGGGGTGGTGGTGGTGGTTGTTCATATGACCATTCAGGCGGTGGGGAGTCATTAGGTGCATATGTACAAGGGGAAGAATGGGGGTGCATATGAAATATCCTGTGAGGGGTAATCATACGACCCACCCGGAGTAAATTCTTGGAGATAAAAATCTCCCATATCAAGCCCACCTTGCCAATTGTCATGAGCCACATTGCACAGGCTACTCATGTTACTCATTTCATCGTGGCAAGGCCATTGATTTGCATTCGATTCTGCCTGCCATTGAATTCCCAGATCCATATTTGAAGGAGCGAATGAGTGCGTGGGGTATGAGTAATCATGTGGGACCCATGTTGGTTGATCATCTTCCATTATCATTCCATTGATACCCTCCATGCACTCCTCATTGTAATCATGAACATAGTGATTGGCCCATTTCCGCCCATATGTGGAACCTCTTTCCAACGAACAAGTTATTTGATGTATATTTGCATTCCTTTCTTGTTCGCGCAACTCCCTTAGGGATTTGTGATTATTTGAAGCATCATCGGAGTTGCTTTGATAAAATCCCCACTTATTTGTATATGAGTTAATGTAAGTTGACAGGTACGTATCTGTGGGGTGTAGGTACTCACGCCAGGACTTCTTTGGGCTATCATTATTGATTTTACCCTTTTTGGTTTGTCCAGAATGTGGTCTCCTCATGTTTGTGGATTTCCATTGGTCCATTTTTTTGAATCACTTCTTCTTATTTTTTTTTCTTTTATTTATTTTTTTTAAATGAGAAAAGAAAGGAAACTAGCCTACACAAGTAGCAACTAAGTTAATTCCTAAAGTTGAAAAGTTTATTTAAGTTCACCAACCCGGCCCTATGAAACCAACCCGGCCAGTTTAGCCCCCAGGTAAGGGTAGGATCACGAATGGACCCGTTTGAAGGACCCTTGCCTAGAACAGTCTAACTGTCTCCACACTCTGGACAAGGCTTTGCTTCGGCACCGAGATGATCAAGGACAGCGATTAGGTCACTTTGGTTCACTTTCTTCTAAAAAGATTTAAAACAAGTTGGGAAAAAAAATAACTTTGCCAATTCTTAGAAAGTTTCTAAAAATTCAATGATGTGTATTTTCTAATTAGCAATCCATGCACTTTCCTAATCAAATTTAGGGCGGTTTAACATTCCATGCATGCACCTCCTAATCTAGAAAGATGCAAAAAATAGCACACCCATAAAGCAATGTAAATAAGGAAAGTCAGAAAAGTTACCTTAAATGGCGCTCCCCGGCAACGGCGCCAAAAACTTGATCGTTAGCTCCAAGTGCAGAGCTTCGATTATAGTAATAAACTGGTGAGACCAGGTCGATCCACAGGGAGCAATGTAAATTAAGGTTCCTTCTCAACTTGTACCTGCCCTAAATAAAATCTAATTCTAGCCTAAACTTTAGAAAAGTACATTCATCATTCCTACTTTCTAAAAATTAAATTAATTACAATCCAATTAAAAGAAAACTTCCTAAAACTAAAAAAACTAAAATTGCTACAAAAGAGTACACAAGTTAGAACATCAAGAATAAAAATACTAAAAATAAAACTAAGAAACTAAAATAGAAACAAAAGAAACCTAAGTTAAAAAGTTAGTAATGCAATGTATGCCATGAATGCTGAAAATTCTAAGTCTGAAAAACTAGTATGCAATGCTGTTTTTATGCATGATTTTTCCTAACCTAATGCAACCTAAAACTGAGTTTAATGGTTGGGTTTTGAACTACAATGATGCATGAATCAAATAAAAAAAACGAAAGTTAAAAACGATTTAAAACGAATGAAATATGAGTATATGAACATGACCTAAAAAAAAAAAAACTGTGCAGAAATTCTGCACACAGGTGGGTCCGACCAGCCATGTTTGAGCCACTGGTTCACCATCTTTCCAAAATTATTTTTTCTTGAAATTCTGGGGTTTGAAAATACACTGATCAAACTTTAATTTCTCCAAGTTTCATCGAAAAATAATGTGTTTTGATCAGGTTTCTAATCACAAACTTTTTACACAAAATCTGTCCAGAAATTCCTGCAACATGTGCTGAATGATGTACTTTATATTGGAATCCGAATTTCCAAAAATTATTTGGCCAAGATTATTGACTCAAATCTCTGATTTTCTTTCTTATTCTATTTCAAACTCCAATTCCAACAACTTAAACATGTCTAAACTCCACCAATATGAATGTGCATGCAATGCTAATTAGTTCCAACCATAAACTATGCATAAAATAAACATAAAATTGAATTGATCATAAAAATAAAGATAATAAACAAAAGTTCAAGAATTTAAATGTGTGGTGAAGACAAGAAAAGTAAATGTGTGGTTTTAACAGAAACTTAAATGTGTGGAATAACATAAATTTAAATGTGTGGAAGTGTATTCTCCTCTTTCAAAATTCTTTTCTAAGCGGGGTCATAATTTGAATCATGCTCTTAGGGCCTTTGGGTCGTCAGTCCAAACACCAACAAGAAAAGAAACATAAAACAAGCACCAATCACCCAAGGACAAGAAAGAAAAATTGAAAAGAGTAAGAAACAATTTTACTAATATGCAAAGTCTTACATAAGATATAAAAAATAAACAATGACAATTACATACTAGGATGAGAAGCCTCTTCTAGATGAAAAACCCAAGGGTGTAGTGTGATTTTCGGCCAAAATCTCCTTGAGGACTCAAAATGGAGAGAATGAGAGAGGAAGAAGATGGAGTGTAGTAGTAATTCTAGAGAGAGTTGGTCTATCTTCCCATGAGAGGAGAGGGAGGCTTATGCCTTCAATTTATAGATTTTTGTTCCTTTTTCTTTCCTTCTTTGCTCCAAATTTGTAGCAAGCAATCTTCTTTGCATGGAAAGTCCCTTCCTTGGCCAACAAGTCTTCAAAGAAATAGCAAGGTGAGTGAGAGATTTTTGGTGCTTTCCATGTACAAAATTGCAATCCCGAGTAGAAATTATAGCACCAACTTCCAGAGGCCATATCTTTCTCGTTTTAGCTCCGATTGACACAATCTTGGGTTCTAAAGATATCTACTCGAAAAGAGCTTTCCAACGGTGTATAGATTGCACCAATCCGACGGCTGGATTAAGAGTTATGATCATTTTAATCTTGCTGCCTCTGAAAAATCCGAAAATATTTATGCACATATGGAATGATAATTGTGCAATAGCATGTGTGGGACCCATGTGGACTTCCAAAGGCACCTTGGGATATTTCTTTCCTTGTTTCTTGACTCTCCTTCCCTCTTTGATTTGCTTCCAAGCTTCTTTGATTGATTAGTCAAATCTTTTAGTACACCTTCCTTTCTTGGATTTCTTTCTTGATTTTCAAGTTTTCAAACTTAGTAAGGATTAGATCTTACCAAATCTGAAATTTCCTTTCTTGATCTTGAAATCAAATCTAGCCTTCCATTTTTGACTTTTCAAACTCTCCAAAAATACCAAGATATGTGGGTCCACCTTGAAAGATGTCCTACCCTTGATCTCTCTCAAATTTCACCAATGTAGGTCCCATTCTTGATTTCTCCTACACAATTTAAAACAAATAGATTCAAGAATAATTTTATGTAAGAAATTTAAATGGACAATGCATGGGACCCTACTTGATGCACCGAAAATAATTGGCTTTCCAAAAATAAGTCTCCAAAAATGGCAGGTTTCATGAATTTATGCAAAAAGTGTGATTTTTTAGCAAGTTATGCATGAATGCACTACAATGGATAAAAAATGCATAAAATCATGATTTGTCACTAAACAAAGCTCTTTAATATCAATAAGCCCTTAAAATGGTCCAAAATGTGTATGAAAATGTGCGCTTTTTAGGACTCATCACATATGTTGCACTTTTTGGCCTAGTATGGACTTTTAGGGTCAGTATGTTTGTATGAAATTGAATTCTTAGGAATCCTCATGAGCTTATTCATGAAAGTGGCAAAAATTAAAGAAACAAAGGTGAATATCCATAAATGGATGAAATAATCCTCCAAATTGAATTAAAGGAGATGGCAAATGAATGCCCAATCATACCATCCTAAATCAACTTTTAGGAAAGTAAGGGCATGTTTGTGTAACACTTTTCCGCGGAAAAGTTGACGATTTTCCTCGGAAAACCCATTTTTCCGGCATTTGGTGCGGAACAATTCCGCGGAAATGCTTTCCTGCCTCGTCAGCATTTTCCTTGATAATTGTGGAAATGGGTTTCCCATGGGGGGGTATGGGAAATGATTTTCCTCGGAAAACTTCTCCCTCTTTTCCTCACTCTTGTCTATTTCAACCCAAAAACCTATAACTTTTTCATTTTTTATTTCTTTATATAAATTATTATTTAATGTTAAATAAATAATATACATGTTATGTTATTTTTCTTCAAAAATTTATATCACCAAATAAGAAATTTTGATTTTCTATAAGGAATCCACAGCCGCACCAAACAACATCTGCACCAATTCAATGAGGAAACTCTTTTTACACCAAACATGAATTTCTAAATTCTATGGAAATCCTTTTTCGATGTTTTCATTTCTATGGAATTTGCTGACGTGGCAATTTCCTCTTTCCGCGGAAAGGGTGTGTACACAAACGTGCCCTAAAGGTCCTGTCTAGCTCGGCCTATTATATCCTTCACCCTATGAGTCTTTAATGATCAAAGTTGTGGGACCCGATTTACCATGAATTCTATGAAATTTCATGCCAATGAAAGCAAAGAAGTAATGCTCTCATCAAGTTGCCATTTAATTTATGTAGAATTGGGAAGCTGCATAACCAATGGGTGAAGAAGTTTAACTGGGCCGGGCCTTTAAAGCATAGCTTGCTACTTCTGGAGTCGATTCGCTGTTTTATCTTCATCCTTCCCATTTCAATACTATTGGATTTTCTTGCCACATGCTTTCAAATCTGGTGATCTTTTAAAGAGATCATCACAATGTTATTGAGAAAATATTATTCCAGGTAAAATATTATGATAATATTGTTGTGGTGCATTGGAAATAACCTGCAATTGACTCACACACACAATCACACGAATAATCAAGGGGTCAATTAACTGGAAGAAGACAAAGTAATAATATATATGGTTCGGCGGTGTGCCTTTGTCTACGGGACTAAAAAAACTCAAGTCAATTATTTCCTATCTCACACTATTTGCTTAGGATTAGCAGTACAATTACATCAATTTATTTAACGTGGTCCATAAACAAAAATACCCTCAAGACCTGGATACATCTCAGCTAACCTAATCAACCATCCAGCTAACCCGGAATACAACACACAAGCCAGCAATTTTTGGGACTTTTTTCATAAAATCCTCAATATTTGTTACGGCGGTTATAGTATATAAAACATAAATAAATTACACCATACAATACTAAATATAGGCATTTATTTATTTAGCAAAAAAAGCATAAAAGAAAAAAAAAAAAACAAAGGTATTTCTTTGTGCCTAGGGTCAGTGCTTTTGATCATCTGTACTTTTGGGTTCGAGTATTTTTAATGCCTTAATTAGCAGCTAACAGATTAATGCTTATAGAGGAACTAAACAACCTGCTAATTGTAGGACATGTCTGAGATGGACTTAGTCCCAGTGAGATGTATGTGGATGGATCTGTATCACACTATCACTAGTCTAGTTACACAAAACAGTGAGATGTATGTGGATGGAAATAATTTCTTGGTCTCATCACGGTCATTCCCATTGGTTAATGTCAGTAATCTGAAATCTAGATGAAAGAATCCTTGCTCAAGAATCATCGGAGTAAAATAAAATAAGATACCTGAGGGTTTTTTTTTTTTTTTTTTTTTTTTTTTTAACATTTCTAGTTTTTGGCCATGTCTATTGGGCCTCCTTGAGCCCACCTTCGATTCATGCAATCCCTTTGATAATCTTGTCAACCTAGCTATTTCTTCACTCATTAAACGTTCAGTCGCTGTTGGTTCGAGGGTAATGCTGCATCTTCTTATGTGTGCGAGCCCCCTTCCCACTTGTGTGTAGTGGTGGAACTAGGGGGGCTAGCAAGGGCCATGCCCCCCCCAAATTATAGAAAACCCCTTGAAGTTTTAAAGAATTTTGTGATTTTTTTCTTATGGCCCCCCAAATTTAAAAAAAAAAAACCCTTATGTGTTTTAAAAATTATATACAATTTTTTATACGTGGTCCTCCTAAGATTTTATTTCTACATCCCTTACTTGTGTGGGCTTTCTTCACACCCGGCAGACCCCAAGACTTTTATTTAGGTGGTGCGAGCAATGGTGGAAGTGAAGAAGTTTAATAATAAAATAGAGTTTTTGATATACTATTAAAAGAATTTCTCGAATTATGAGTGTCCCTGCATATCCGGGCTCTTTTTCCACGTGAGTGAGCTGTTTTCCATGGGTATGAGGCCGTGGGCTCTCTATTGGGTACTAGCACCTGGGGTAAAATAAAAAAAACATAGTGTGTGGGTCCCACATGGATCGCATTTTGCTGACTCAAAGTAGACGAGAGAAGGAAAGAATCTTTATTCTCTCAAAAAAAAAAAAAAAAAGAAAGAAGGAAAGAATCTTATGAGGAGTTTCCTTTTTCCTTTATTACTACTCCCTCCTCTTTTGCCTGCTTTTCCTTTTCATCAGAGGACATGCTTTCATTCAAGTGGAAGAATCACTCCCTGCGAGCCAGTGGGCAAACAGTAGAAAGGGAAAGACTCTCTGTCTTCTCTCTGTGAGAAACCGGAATCCAAATCCCCCAACCAGGAAAACCATTCAACAATCCAAGAATCCATCTGGGTTTGATCTGGAATCATGGCTACCAAAAAGATCACCTTGAAACTCATGATACACAAAGAGAAAAACCAGATTGTATACGCAGAATCTGGGAATGACTTTGTTGACGTTCTCCTCAGCTTCTTGACAATGCCCCTAGGAACAGTTATCCGTCTCACTGGCAAGCAATCAGAGATGGGTAGCCTCAATAACTTATTCGGAAGTGTGGAGGATCTGGACGTGCAGTATCTACAGACAGAATCATGCAAGAACATGCTTCTCTATCCTAAGAGTGCTTCGGAAGAGCATTGCAGAAATTTAATAGTGAATATTGATGATACCGAGCCTACTAACTACTACTTGTGCATTGAAGGGAATAATTCGCCGTTTGGACGTACCAGCTTTCGTGACTATAAGCACTTGATCAGCTCTTTTCCGGATAAGAAATGTTGTTGCGGAAGATCGGTGGAGCGGACCATACCAAGAGAGAAGTCGATGAATGCTGGAGGAGATGGGAAGGATGGAGTGTTTGTGAAGGGTAAAATGAGATATATGATAACAGATGATTTGCAGGTATTGCCTGTTTGTATGAGGACAAGCTTGGAACTGCTTAAGAGATTTGGAATTAGTGATGCTGCTGTGCTTGAGGAGAGGAATGTGAATCTTGGGCAAGAGGAGGTATGTGACCGCTCTTCTTTCTTACTTCTCTGTGTGTGCTGTGTGAATTTACATTAAGTCTGGAAGAGACCACAACAATTCCTACGTCCGCCGCTGTCAGTCTTGGTATCTATACGTAAAAGCATAAAAGGGGTGGTAGTTGTTTTGATGATTACGAATTATGAGCAACTGAACTTCTCTTTCCTACATCCTCATACCGTGAGTATTAGTAAACTCATCAGCAAAAGTTTGGGAAATCCACCAATGACTATTGATAATATAGATATTTTGTATTACTCTATAAGGTATAGAGCTTAGATGATAGGTAGCAAAGTTTATTGCTTTGGTTTGTTACTATTGATTTTTCTTGTATTGATGGGGTATGCGGTATGCCCCTTTTTGGATGCTTATACTATCATTCTGATGAAGACCTACCTAACTTACTCTTCAAAAAAAAAAAAAAAAAAAAGAGCATAAAGGGGTGGTAGTTGTTTTGAAATATTAGAATTAAAGAAAAGTTGTTTTCAGATATTATAAAAGCAAGTTGTTAATTGTTATTTGTAAGTTTTAAGGTTTTGTTTTTTAAAAAAAATTTCATGAGTGACTGCTTGATTATGGTTGGTTCCTGGAGGGGAATGGACTTTGATGAGTTTCATGCTAGTGGGACCATTTGATAGATGAAGAATAGTGGGATTGTGTGCATTTAGAATTGACTTAGTGAGAGTCACAACCCTAGGTATTTTGGTATTTGACATCTGAAAATTCATGTTGCCACTTAGTGCCAGTTTCTTTACTGGAATTTGAGGAATTCCTTTCAGGACAATTTTATAATTCTCCAATATGTGGAATTCATGAATCATTCTCCTTTGTACTTGTGCGTCCTTAAATTTCAACAAAATACTGGGGGGTTGGAATTTCAGGAATTTCAAAAGTAATTTGAGAGGTGACAGGAATTTTGGAATTATGGTGAACAAACATGACATTTGCAAATGCCACGGGACTGGCAATCAAATTATGTCAAGGAATTCTCAACACACCAAATTCTTGTCAGAAATTCCACTAAAAGAACAAGCCCATAACCATGAAAGGGGCCTTACGGGAAAAACCCTCAAAACTTTTTGAAATTGTAAACTACCCCCCTACTAGAGCTAAACTAACTCGAAAAGCTACCAAACTTTACACACACTATTCTAACACTAAACTGGACTCATTTAGCCACTAATCTCACCAAGTTAACTAAAAATATAATTAACTAGTAATAAGAACAATATTAAGGGCTTGGACCTTACACAGCCCATAGTGCCCCCATAGGAAAATCTGCTGGGTCTACCACTCTTTGTTACTCTGCATGTGGGACTATTGTGAAAGTCAACTCATATATCCTCATTCATGTCTTTTCTTTATAAGATAAGAAACATGAGAGTTATAGAGGGAGTTGGAGAGAGGCCCCTAGAATAGAAGACACCATTTTGAAAATGTCCTTCTCTCTTTCTCTCTGTTTTTATTTTATTTTCTCGTTAGGTTTTGGCCCACCCTCATGTGGTGGCCCTACAAGAGAAGCTAGTTTTTTTTTGTTTTTTTCCTCTCCCATAGATACTCATAAGCTCACCCAAGTCCCTAACCATCAGTGTTATAGTCAGAGACTGATCCATGACCCTTTTTGTGGAAGGGAGGCATCTCACCACTGAGTTACTAGTTGATTGGCCACAAGACCAGTTTGATACCTTTATTTGTGGGAAAGAAAGTGCAAGGCCTTGTTTTCTCTTTTTCATTTCTTCTTTTTCTTTTCCTCTTCATCTTGTAAGTGAAAAGTTGGTTTCTTAATTTGTATAATAGAAGGTGATCCGCAAGGTAATATCTATTGCGCTTGAGAAGCTTATAAACTCCTTTCTTTCATAGTAGATTTGATTAGTGGCTTGTTCTTATCTTTGTAGGCTTTCACATAAAATTGGTGGATTTGCATTTTTACATTAGTGGGTCTTCTCTTTGAGGGATTGATTTTTCTTTCGCTCCTCTCTTTATTTTCATAGATGGTTTGGCTTTTGCTTTCATTGTAGCCATTATATTTGTTAAACTTCTAATTGATTTATACTAAGGGAAGAGACATGCATCTCTCCAACAATGCTGCAGGTACTGTGCAACAACTTTTGCTTTGGACGTTTGAGCTTCTATTGTTGCTTCTGCATCTAGCAGAAGCTATTTCTTTTGTTCCAACTTCCGATGGTAGTAATACAGAGGGTTGTTAGTGATTAGGGATTATAAAAGTTTAATTATCTTAGAGAAATTGCTCTAATACCATGTAAAAAGTACACAGAGGCCCATGGATCTACTCCATTTACAAACTCTTAAATAATTGCAAAAGAATTAAATTTGAGTTACAGTGGGACATGACATGATAATGACCAAGCATTCTACTGTATAGTCTGCATGAGTTGGACATGTTCATCATTCATGATCCTTTGCTTTGTTTTTTCCTATCATTTTTTTTTCTCATGCTAACCTGCCTAATATCCACACCTTATAAATTCTACTTCTTTCATTTATTAGGTCTTGCATCTGCTCAAGAGCTCATTACTCTCCAAGATGCCTTTAACAGACTTGTTTTTGCCCATGCAACACACCAGTGATGAGGTCACCCTTGGTCTCAAAGTCATAGAGCTAGATTCCAAAGATATGGCTTATTCGCACACAGAAACAGAGATTGGAAGCAAATGTAGGAAGATGAGTGTTAACCTATTTGTGAGCAAATCCAGAAACAAGGTTTTGTATGCCCAAGTGGGAGAAGAATTCTCAGATCTGCTCTTTAGCTTCCTTGCCTTTCCTCTTGGTTCCATAGTTAAATGCTTGGGTGGATGTACTAACATGGGATGTTTGGATGACTTGTACAAGAGCATCAAAGAATTAAACAAACGTTGGATGAAATCTGAGGAAACCAAGCCCTTGCTGCTGGACCCAAAGCTTGCGCCTTATTTTGGTTCAACGAACCAACTAATTCAAATTAATGAACTCCCAGGGAAAATCACAACTTTTGAATGCCCAAGTTGCTTTGATAATGGAATCGGTGTTACTGACAGTGGCTTTGGTGCATGCTCACATGGGTGCAGGAAAATTCAAGTAGAAGCAATAAATCCAAAGTTTCGTGATGTGGTGACGGAGCTTGGAGGAGCATTTATGGCTGGACCAGGAATGTTCATGGTTACAGAAGAATTAATTGTGAAACCGCTTTCGACCATCTCGGGCATCTCTTTTCTTAGTCAGTTTAACATTCCCATTAGCGATTTGGAGGAGCAGGTTGTTAGTGTGGGAGAGGAGGAGGTAAAGAGCAGCAACATTCCGACACGGTTTGGTATCTTCAGGGGCTATAGAGTTGAGATGATGGGGGCTACTGTTGGGCAGTATTGCTCATCTTAAGGCACATATCGGGCAGAGAAGGGCCTGCTTGGCATTATTTTAAGAACATTTCATTACGAGAATGAATGAAGAAAAACTTGATTGGCTGGCGTTTTCTGAGAGAAAATCTAGAGGATGGAGATAGAGTGGGAGAGATTTTATAGATGTGTAGAAAGGGAGAGAAAATGCCTGCCAAATAAGTTTTCTTCATTCATTCTAATATTGCCGAACAGGAGAAAGTTAGCCCCTCTGGAAACTCTTAGGTTTATCGTTTGAATAAGAAAAAAGGGAGAGGATTCTTCATGTTTCCTATGTGTGATGTCTGTCCTTTTTCTCCACTTTACCTCATATGTTTAAAAAACAGAGGTGGAGGAAACTGTCCAAGTTCAAATTCTACTGTGGGCAATTTTCTCAACCTGTTTTCTCCACATGGAAGTGACCCTCCACTGAGTCATTTTATTTATCTTTGGTTGTGGCTAGCCACCTAGTCAGTCCATGTACCTCACCTCTTTATTCATCTGCTGAGAAAATGAGGTAGGATCTAGCCCACAAGCTTAAAATCACAGCCCACATGCAGCCCAATGTGCGCTTGATTCATGCTAGTTTTGTCTTTGAACAGCCCATTGGTATATTGACAATCATCCACGTTTCATTCCAAGAGAAATGAAGATATTTAGCATCACACGGATGTTGATCTCTAGCATACAAATAGTCCTCCAGAATATAGTAAGATGAATTGCTGTTACAAGCTGAGATTATGCATCGAATCACAAATTAAATCATCTCGGAAAGGAAGATTTGCATATGAAAATAAAATAAAATAAAATAGAAGTTTAAAGTTCACATGTAAATGATAGGCAGCTGATTAGTTTTTGATTGTGGTTGCAGGCCTTGTCTCTATTGAAAGCTTCTTTAATCTCGAAGACGGTTTTAAGTGATGTTTTCTTGAAGAAGCCAAAGTAGTAGGGAAGGAGATCTAGCCATGGTTCCATCTACTAGGGATGCTAAAACTGAGGTCTGACTATCGAATGGATTATGAATACACTTTCCTTTTGCAATCTCCAAAACTAATCTTAAACTGTCTGGGCTCTGCATGTCCTTTATCGCTTGTAAAGAACTATATGGCTTCTTAAAAACGGAACTTGATGGAGATGATATGCTTATAACTAAATATTGTTCTGTAGTAACCATACTAGTTTAGGGTCTGGAAATATTTTTTTCAATGTTCAGGCATTTCTACAGTCTGCTGGCACCGGCCTTATCGAACATTCTAGCCTCTACAATCTCATGTCCATTTTCCACACCATGGCAAGCCATTTTTGCCTGTGCTAGTTTTGAGAGCCTAGAATTGCCAACCTTATGAAATAAAATTTGTTTTGTTTTCTCATTATGCCCCTTTTGATTCTGTTTTGATTGATCACTGGTAAGAGAAATATTCGGAGACCTTGCGAAGATTCCATGACTATATGAGACCATCCACTAAGGAAATACATTCATTGAAGGGCCCATGTTGTTTATCTGTTCTATTAATTATGATTAGAACTGAAAAGGTTGAGGATTTTTTTCAACTTCTCTTTGATATTTGATATTTTTCAGGCATCCCCTATTTTCTAGTTTTTACGCCCATATCTTCTCCTTATCTCTGGAGATGGATAATACACGCCTACGGCGTGCCCCAAAGCCTGATATGGACTTCTGTTAGCAAGACTCACACCAGTATCATAAAATACTACTTTAACAACTGAAATCCTTTATCTGTCCTAAATTCAGTAACACCATTTTAGGGAGCGTAATTGATCACAAAGCAGAGGAAGTAAAGATTTTCTGGGACATACAGGGGTGAAGCAATAGTACATTACAGGTGGAGTAGTTACAGCATGTCATCTGAATTCTAGATGAAGGTGGTTGCTTGAGAAATTTTCAAAATAACAACCTAAAATGCAATTCGAGATTTGGAAAGAATTTGGGGTTCTTAAATTCTACTATCCAGGAGGCCATCTAACAGGCCCATAAGCTGAGCACTTGGGCAATGATTCACCCAGAGGCCCTGTTTTGATCCTCCGAACTCAGTTTCCCCTCCCTCAATTTACTGGACTATCTTCAACTCTGGTTACCTGTTAGTAGTTATGTCAAAGAGACAAAGAACAAGGTAACACAAGTTTTGCAATTGTGTATACTGATTTAAATGAGATTGATTTGAAGATCCAAACGGGCTCCAATATTTAACAGGGACAGGCTGCGGCCCAATCAACTGCCAGTCTACATATGGCTAGTGCACTACGGTGATGAATGGAAACCTTTGGCTCTTGATGTTGAGTGCATTTTGAAGGGCCTAGTATGGACCTTTTGGCCTGTTCTTTTGTATGGAATCGAGTTCTTAAGAATTCTCAAAAATTTATTCCTCATAGTGGATAAATTGAAGAAACAAAGGAGAGCATCCATAAATGGCTTTGAAATAATTCACTGCTAAATGGAAATTGATTTAAAGACTATGACAAATGAATACCCAGTCATACTGTTTACGAAAGTCAAAGTCATATCTACATTGCCCCTTATATCTTTCACCCTTCACGTCTTTAATAATCATTTTTCGGACATAGTTTGCCATGAACTCGAAGGTATTAAACCAATGGCTTGCTACTTCGGGAGTCGATTTGGTGTTTTTCCATAACCTTTCTCATTTTCTCAATCCAAAAGTATTGCGATTTTCTCTCGCTGCTTTCAATCGTTTGAAAATTTTGGGATGTTATTGAGAAAATATTATTCCAAGCAAAATATGTGTATAGTATATAAAACATAAATAAATTAGATTATACAGTCCTAAACATGCAGATTTATGTATTTAGCAGAAAAACAAAAGAGGCATTTATTTATGCTTGGGTTGGTTTTGGGTCTTGTCGTTCCATCTGCATTGGGTCATAGACTTGTTGGTCATTTAATGTAAAGCTGAGAGAACAACATTATGATCATATGCAGTTCAACTTATCCGGGTTCAATCTGATCTGGAGAATGGAAAGTTGGAATAGTCAGGCAAAAGATTGGCCCTATCAGATTATTGTAACCACTTGAAATTTACGGAGTTTTTGTTTATGTATTTTCTTGGCCTTCAATCCATAACCATGACTAAAGGGCACGTTGGGTACCAAGTGAAAAACCCATTACTCATTGCCTTAGTTTTAATGATTCTTCATTGAGAATTTGTAAAGCCAAATATTTTACATTGACATAGGTGCATATCCCTGCATACTGATGAGAAAATTGATCAACATGTAAATTCACAAAACTAAGGATTGTCAAATCCCATGGTCGAAGTTGGTCTTTAAAATGGTCTTTAAAATCTTCAAAAATAAAATTTTCTGTTGTCCCAAATCCTCAAGGATTTACAAACGCTAAAGTGGATTTCTATATCTTATGAAAAACTTGTGATTGCTATGACCGTTTGCAGTGGCGGAACTGTGTTGAGGCCCGGGGGGGCCAGGAGCCTTTGAAAAAGTCCTTTTTTTTTTTTGAAAAAGTCTTTTAAAACACCAAAATGCCCCCCCCCCCCCCCCCCCCCACCTAAAGTTTTTGGATTTTTTTTCTAAGTTAAACCCCACCCCACCCCGGCCCCCACTCCCAACCCTTTTAACTTTCGAAAACCTCTCCAGACTCCAGTCTTAAGCCCTAACCCTCTTCAGCTCTTCCTTCTTTGTTTTGTTTGTCTCCTCTTTTTTTCCATTAATCTCTCATCTTCAGTGGTTAAAATTTTGCACGCCGTCTTCTCTATGTCCAGCATTTTCAAGGAACAAAATCATGGTTGAACTTATAACTATGTCAAAAAGGAAACTTTAAAATATGATAGTTATAATAATTGGTGAAATAATATTTTATTCAAGTTTTGCCCCCCCCCCCCCCCCCCCCCCCACAAGATGAAATCCTGGCTCCGCCCCTGACCGTTTGGTAATTTTACATGCAAAATAAACTTTAGTATAGCATCAAATCAAGAGATAATAAAATGTAATAGGGTTATGATTATATTTTGTTTTTAGTTGTTTGATGTAACGTATCTTTTACTTTTTATACATAAAAAGTTGAGGGTCTTTTTTTTTAGTGGAGAAAGGGAGTTGCTTGTTTAATTTTTTTTTAAAGATGGAAGGAATTTTAAATTAAAATACTATTGATGTGACCCTTATATAAGAAAATAGAGATTTTACTTGACTTTTACTAATTCAGTAAAGTGGGGAACGATAGAGAAAAATTCTCATGGATAAATTGAAATGCTTTTAATTTTGTAACCTTCAAATACCATGGGATCATTAAGTGAAACCTTTCTAGCGGTTCCCACATAGAACGAAGGTGTCGGAATGAATCTTACAATGATCTTCTCTGGCCTTTTCTTCTTTTTTTTTTTTTTTTTCACTTTAGCTTTTTGGAGTACAGTGGTTTTCCACTGTCTAGACATTTCTTCAAGACGAAGAAGCTCTGGGAGGAGAAAAATCACTCACAAACCGTTGGACAATCGAACAACCCATCTGGGTTCGATCTGGAATCATGGCTGCCGAAGAAATCAGCTTGAAACTCCTTGTACACAGAGAGAAGAACCAGATTTTATAAGCAGAATCTGACCAGGATTTCATCGACCTTCTCTTCAGCTTCTTTGACCATCCCATAGGTACTATTATTCGTCTCACAGCCAAATAAGAATTTCAAGAATCACTTATTTTCATAAATTTTTCTGTGACATTCAATTGAGAATTGATCTCAATTTATATAATAATGAAGAGCAACTCTAATCAATAATCATTTAAAATTCAAACTACCTAAAATCTCTAACCACCAAACTAATTCTTATCTAAGATACTAATCTCTAACATTCCTCCTCAATCACATCACATGATCCTCTCATGGAAAGGATATATCACTGTTCACATTAAACATAGAAACCCTTGATCTCAAAATAAAAAATAAATTATAAATATTTTGCAAAAAACAATCCTATTTTTTTCTTTACTCTCACTCTGTCGATCTGCTCTCTCCCTCTCTCACTGCGCCACACATCGTCCCCTTCTCAATTGCGAGTGCTCTGCACCTAGCCCAGTCCAAGAGACGATGGATGGGCTCCCTAAAGTTTGGTTCTCTCCCAATTTTTTTCTCCCGGTCCTTGCCAAGCAGATTCGGGAATGGGTCTTCACAGCTCCTGGCTCCCCTGCTCTTCTTTCCATTTCCCATTTGAATTGTATTATGAGAAGAAAGTTCTTTATTCACCCCATGTCTCAGCATGTGTTTGTTAAAATTAAATCCCATCAAGATTTGGAGATCAGATGGTGGGATTCTATATATAAGAAAGGATTACGTTTTTTATTGATTCATTAAAGTTATAGAGTACCTATCTCAGATGCTCCTCTAATTAGATCGAACACCGCAATTGTTCTACACCCATGATATAATCATCCAGTTAGTAGCTTTCAACACCGACATTAAGCTCAAGAAAGCACGAGATACACAACTCTCCAGTAAAATTGGCCGAACCAAATCCTGAGTTTATTTTTATAAGAATTTTTTTTTTTGAATCGTTATTTTTATAAGAAATTAGCACTTTGCCTACCTTGTTTTGCCATAAGAAAAGGTTACAGGTGTTGGCTTAAGCGAAAACTTGCAATCGAACCCACACACAACACAAGATAGTAAAGCCAATCAAGCACACGCGCAAGAGAAAATGGCTATGCCATCCGGAAGAGGGCCCTCTAATTAAGGGTATGATCAGGAGGAATAGATTAGAAAGCATATTGTGCAATCTGGTCAATTTCAGCAAGCTGCTACTGATAGAGGCACTACACAGTCTCCTCAGCAGTTTTGAGCGGACCAATTTTCCTAAGTAGACTGGCTTGGACAAGTTTGAACAGTTTTTCTCAGTCTGAAGCCCCCAATTTAGACACCTGAATAGGTCCAAGCAGTCAGTCTATATTATAAGACTGCATTTTTTTTTTCCTTTGGTAGAAACATCTGGAGTTTGATGTTATAAGACTGCATTAAGCAATATAAAACTGTCCTGTTAAACAGTCTAAAGGAATGAAAAAGTTGGCCTTGTTAGCATAACAATAGTTTGAGTTTGGTAGATCATCTATCTATCTTGAAAGATCAGTCTGACTGAATGTTCTTTATAAGCTTCCAATCAAGGCAATGATCTGAATGTTCTTTATAAGCTTCCAATCAAGGCAATGATCTTAAAAACTCTTCCCTGCTTCTCAACTTCCACTTTAATAGAGAGTAATGTGGGTCATTTTGTAAAGGGGTTTAGATTCCAATTACATTAAAACTAACACAGCAAAATCCTCAAAAAGATCCTATTAGTATAAACTTTCTCTATCAGTGTAAATCCTTTTTACATATACCCTATTTGGAATCACGCCAAGATACAAAAAAATAAAAAACCCAACACTTTATATTTCAATTTTCACACATTGCAAACCTGTAACGCCCCAATTCCGGATACCGATATACACGTTTGATCACCCGAAATTGGCGCGCTACTTCCCGAAAAATCCGAGAACTTCCAAGATCGTAGGCCGCAGTGAGGTCTAATTTAAAACTTTTTGAACCAAATAATAATAACATTTAAAATTTGCGGAAGCATAACGATTTAAATAAAGCGGAAGTAATAGGCATCAATATATATAAAGTCAGAGCAAGACTACAGTCTACTTTGTGAATGGTTCAATGTTAAAAACAAGTTAATACATTTTCATTCTACCCTTCTCACTACAGAATATCTCTCAAAAACCCAAAATAACAATGTCCCTCAAAACCCTGGAATGAACTCCTCGCCCTCCGGCTCGACGTCCGTGTCGGCCGGGCCCCATGCGTACTCTCCTGCAACGGGTGCCTCCACTAGGGCTAATGCGTCGTCGGGAATCTCGGGGTCAAGGCCTAAGCACCATAGAATGGGTCAGATCTAAACGATCTGGCAAGATACAACATACTACTAACATAGCATATATATATCAAAGGAATTAAAGACGGGTACATAAGTTAAATGATTAACAAGGGAAAAGAACTAGGCAATTGTGCATTTAAATCATAAGGAATCAGTATAAAAGAGATCAACTAAACTACTACAAACAAGGTGGCACATTCACACGAGCTGGAATACCGCGGGATATTATGCCGCGGCCCTCCCATACTGAACACAGTCGCGGCGGGGAATCTCACCAGGGAATAACTAATCCCGACTCTCACTCATCAACTCATCATCTCAACACTCCAGATCGGCACGGTATGACACCTTGCCGTCTTAACCACACAGCTCATCATGATAGCTCCTCAACACTCAACTAGCTCCTACCGGGGATGATCAGTCCACAGGCTGAGCTTAAATCAACCGAGTGAATGTTCATGCCGACTCGAGAATAACTCTAAGGTCTGTGTCTGTCTAGGCTTTGCCTTGCGTGAACAAGGTCCTAACAATATCTCTAAGAGGTCTACACATCTCAAAACAGTCTCTGGATCTCATTCAAGGTCCAGGCCCACTCGTTGGATCCATACCAAGGCCCATCAGTACATGGCCTGGTCTAAAACCGTCCAAACGAGGCAACCAATCCATCTACTACTGACAAACAGTTCCATACAATCCATAACATCTTAACAGTCCAATAGAAACTACCTCTTCAGCTAAAGGGTTCACATCTCCACACTTAGGCCCAATAAGGGCCCGCCTAGACACAGACACGGGTCAATGATCTCCGAAATCACACCGTCGGGTCACCTCTAGATACCCTAGGTTCAGGTCTTCCAATTATGGTTAATTAATAGCAAACAGCTAATCTAAAGATCTAAGAATGACAGAGTAATAATAATGAAGTATAAACTTCAATCAGAGAATCAACGGGAAAAGCAACGGTCCAATCCTAGGTAAATGGGCCACTTTAGGTTCGGGTCTATCTCCGGTAATTCGATCTCTAAACGATGTCATTAATGCCGTAAAATATTGTATTTGGTGCTTAGTTAGTTAATGGCATCTATGACAACTCTTAGAGGTCGAATCATCTTAGATTATCAACCAAAACTCTAAATAGTGGTCCCCGCGAGTCAAGGTTGAGCCACACCGTTGACTCGGGCTAAGGACACTGATAAACATTTATTTGGATGGTCAATGGGCCCCACAACTGATCATATCTCCTAAATGTTGAAAACTGGAAAATCAGGGTTTTCCAGGTGAACCTGATGTGTTGTGAGCTCGGTTGATTTCCTGGCCTGGAAGATCAACCGAGTGCACTAACTAATCTAAATTAGGCTTCCTGGACAACTCAATTCGTTTCTAAAGGTTTCCAGCGTGTCCGGTCAAACAACCTGGCCTAGGTGATTGACCGCATACTCCAAAAACCTTAGAAAGGATTGATGTCCCAGCTTTAAACATTATCTAAAGTAAAATCCTAAGTATCAAGTCCATTTGGGTGTAAAGAGTCTACGTATCGGGTGAAAACCAACTTTCAGTCACATCTTGCAGGAGAACAAAGCTGGGAGCAGAAATTCTGCGAAACTGCAGTTTGGCCGGTTAACCGGCCTGCAAAGCCCGGTTAACCGGCTGAGCTGCAGAAGGGCCCTGCAGAGAATAACTGGGAGCTGCCATTTCTGCATCTTCAGTGTGGCCGGTCAACCGGCCTGCACAGATCGGTTAACCGGCTACACTGCCGGTTAACCACCGGTTAACCGGGTACCCTGAAACGGGAAATTGCCCAGTTGCTGTAACCTTTCTGTTTTGCCTCCTTTTTACACCCAAATCACTTCCAATCTCACCAAACATCACCAAACCATCTCCAAACATAACTTAACATAATTAACCATCCATTAATCACCTTATGGCCCACTGATCTTCCAAATGGGGGGTGAAAACCCCCATCCATCAGTGACCTTCCATCCAAAAACACAAAAACAGAGCTCATATGTAACTAGACTTAACTGAACAAATATGAACTGAAAACTAATGGAAATCACAGAATAAAACACACATCCTAAGTTAGTGGTTTGATGCACTTGCCTCTTTAGCTTGAGAATTGATTTGTAGAGAGAAGAGAGAAATAACAGGGGAGGTAAATCCAGAAATCAGTCCAGCAGAAATGCAGAGGAGTGGAGAAGAAGAAGATGATCCAGCTGAGCAGCAGCAGTGGCTGCTGTCCCTTGAGGTAAATCCAGCAGCAGCAATAGGAGAGATGGGAGAAGAAGATGATGGACACAACAGCAGCTATAGTTCTCAAAGATTGTTTCCAACACACGACAGTCTCCCAGGTGAGAACTCCAGCACAGATTCAGTCCAGCTGAGTTTCAGCTATAGTGACTGGGAAGGAGGAAGTGGAGAAGAAGAGGGTGATGCAGCAGCTCCTCAGCAATTCCAGCACAACAGGGAGGATGGAGATGTAACCCAGCAGTAGCAGTGGCTTTAGGAATGAGAAAAGAAGAGGAAGATGAAGTAGAAGAGCACAACTGCAGCTACTGGAAAAGATCCCAGCACAGTAATGGTTGCTGGAAAGAGGGGAAATGAAAGGCAAATGGCTGTGGCTGCTGCTCCCAGCTGATATGTAGAAGACAGTAGCTCAAGTGGAATTCCAGCAGAGATGAAGAAGTGGAAAATGCAACAGCAGCTACAGAAGATGGAAGAAGATGAAGAAGAGTGTGCAGTAGCTGTAGTTCCTCCGGATGGAAATTCCAGCAACAGAATATGGAGATCCTTGCTCAACGTAGGAAGTTGAAATGGAAGCTGAGGAACAGTGAACAGGGGCTGGGGGAATTGAGAGAAGAAGCTGTTGGGCTGGGGGCAGTTTTCTTGGGATGGGGGCTGGAGGTTATCTTGGGATGGGGGCTGAGATTAGGTTTAGGGTTCTTGCAAATGGGAGTTAAGAGAGGTTTTATAGTTTTTAGGTGATATGGTTAGTTACTAGTTTAGCCCTAGGGTTTAGTGGAATTAGGGTTAGGGTTTGAGGTTAATTTGGTCATTAGGGAAGAAGGTTCTAGAGAGCACCTTTAGCTTACACTAACCCTCTTAATTAACTTAATTAATTAGACTCTACTAACCAAGCCTAGGATTAACACAACACCCTATTTAATTAAAAACACTAACCCACTAAGTTAATCTAACTAACTTAGAAAATCTAACTAGTCCATCTAATTAGCCCCAAATAAACCAGTAATCAACAATGATTAGCAATAATTAGCGAAGATTAGCAAAGATTAGCAAAGATTAACATAATTAAACAATAATTAACATAAATTAGGATTAATTAGCCTATAAAATAGTATTTAGAGGGCCCACCAAGGGTGGGACCTCACAAAACCAACCAAGCCATGGAAATGAATACGCTTTACATCTTTTTCTTATTCTCTCTCCTCTTCCTTCAAAACCCATCTTGTGAGGCAGATCTCATACATATGCAAGAAATTCTCATCAGTACACAACAACATCGGCTACAAATTCTGCATGGTAGCCTTCCAATCCAACCCCAGAAGCAGAACGGCAGATCTTGAAGGACTTGGGACCATCTCAATGCAACTGACCATGGCCCTGGTGAAAAAAATAGAGGCCCAGATAAAATGGTTGATGGAATCAGGACGGTTTGATGGTTATGATAGGGACTTCTTGGATGTGTGTTTGGAACTGTACACATACTTAAAATAGAGATACCCTCAAAGCATTGGAGGAGAAGGGCTACCGCGATGCCAATGTATGGGTTAGTGCTGTTATGGATGTTGCTGTCACATGCGAAGATGGGTTCAGGGAGAGGGGTGACTACGACTCTCGTTTATCGAAAGAAAATGACTATCCTTTAACCAAAGAGAATGACTATCCTTTACGAGCACATGGAAACTAGCTGAGAACCAATCTTTAGGGATCCTTTAACGAGCACATGGAAGCTAGTTGAGAACCAATTTTTAGGGGAGCCCCATCGTCTCTTGGGTTGGGCTGGGTGTAGAGCACTTGCAATGGAGAAGGGGACGAATGGGCGGCACAGTGAGAGAGGGAGAGAGCAGATCGAGAGAGGGAGAGTGGAGAAGACAGAAATGATGAAGGTGGGGGAAGATGGGCGGCGCACTATGGACAAAAGGAGAGGATGAGGGAAGGCAGAGGATATAGCTCCATCCAAGCCTTTTTCTAATCGATTAGGTTAAAGAGAGGGAAAGGGAAAAAATATCCAAACAGAGGGCGGGCTCTTTCTTACTTTATTTAAACAGATGGACTCTAGCTGGACCTCTAGCTCAGATCGGGGTCATATTCGGGGCAGCATAATCACGGTCCGTAGACTTTTTGTTAAAAAAGTCTATTTGGACAAACGGGGAAGCCCGAATTGGGGACCGATCCCACGTGGCGCTAATGTTTGGGCATTCAACTTTCACATGGGCGGGAGAATGAAAAAAAAAAAAAGAACAGAGAAAGGAGCTCTGCCCAGAAATGCCCAAATGTTGAATCGTTGGTTTCTGATGCTTCTTCCTCCTCAACCTCTTCTCCACCGTCGACCTCCTCGACAAGATCTGGATCTGCCCCTTCTCCATTCCACCGCAACCACTTCCCCCCTCACTACTCCATCCCCGACGACGGTTTTTTATTTTTTTTGGTCCTCCATCTCTGGTTCTTCTCCTTCCCAAACGGTCTCTGGTCCCTCTCTCTCTCTCTCAGAGACGCAAGAGGAGGGAGAGGAAGAGGAGCAGTCCGCTGGTCCTTGACGCCCAGGTATGGTTTTTTTTTTTTTTTGGCAAACTCGATCTGGGTTCTCTTTGCTTAGTTTGGTCTTCTTGCTGAAGTAGATGCTTTGTATTGGAAGATGGTCTCTCCATTTATTGCTGCTGAGTTATGAACTTGGATAATCCTTTTAGTGCTGCTGATGGAGCCTGGAGTTTTTCAGCAGACCTGATTCATCATTTCGGTCAGCTTCATAGAGGCGGTGCTGAGCTGCTGATTCAAAGTCACAGTCTGGACAGCTCTTCAATCTGTTTTAGTTTTTTGCATGATCTCCAGTATGGCTAGCTCTTTAGCAGGTTCTCCAAAGGACTACTAAGTTTATTGCAAGTTCAAAGAGAATATATGTCGTAGATCTGCTAGGATTATTGCAAGTCCTCCAGTCAGGACTGCTCTTCAGCAGGATTTTGATGCATCACAAGTGGATGCTGAGTGGACGCTGATTCTAATTAATCTTGTACACATTTGTTTTAAATTCCATGACATATATCTTGTATTAAACCTGAGTGTGGTGTACTGGTGTTGCAATTTTTCAATGGAAGGGTCGCTGTTACATTGGGTCTATAATTTATTTTTTTCAGCTTCTCTATTTGGTGTCATGAAGAGATTCCAGCAACTGGGCCAGATCTACTGTTCTCAGGATGATAAAAAAATGGATAACTCAATAGTTGCAGTGACTGCACAATCCTAGATATTTATTCTCTGGACAAATAAATGAACATTAACAATGCTTCACCTCCATGCAATGAGAAGTCCATTGAATGGTCCTTGATTGATGTTTTATCAGAGGTGGGATAGATGGTTTGGATCTTGTCCACATGGACAAGATGGGATAAATGTGGGTTACATATTTTTTGTCCTCCAGGGTGCAGTGGGGATCATGCCTCTGCTGTGTCACAGTATAAAGTTGTGTCTTCATGCCAAGTAAGGGTACCCAGCTCGTGGTTTCTGCAGATTTTCTTAACCGTGTTGCAAAAGTGCGGGGTTTGAAACGCAAGCAAACGTGCTTCTAATAAAGTGAAAACTAGCAAATTTTAGGTTAATAATATGGTCTTTGCAATCCCCAAATCTCAGCAACAAAAACCCTCGGGAAGTGGGCATAAAAAGTATGCCAAACAAGGGTACTCAGTTTCGTTCCTACAGATTTTCTTAATCGAGTTGCAAAAGTGCGCGGTTTGAAATGTAGGCAAACATGATTCTAATTAAGTGAAAACTAGTAGATTATAGGTTCATAATATGGTCTTTACAATCCCCAAATCTCAGCAAAAAAAACCCTCGCGAAGTGGGCTAAAAAGTGTGCCAAACAGGGATACTCAGCTTCGTTCCTGCAGATTTTCTTAACCGAGTTGCAAAGGTGCGCGGTTTGAAATGCAGGCAAACGTGATTCTAATTAAGTGAGAACTAGCAGATTTTAGGTTCATAATATGGTTTTAAAATCCCCAAATCTCAGAAAAAAAACCATCGGGAATTGGCTAAAAAGCGTGCCAAACAGGGGTACTCAGCTTCGCTCCTGCAGATTTTCTTAACCGAATTGCAAAAGTGCACGGCATGAAATGCAGGCAAACGTGCTTCTTATTAAGTGAAAACAAGCAGATTTTAGGTTCATAATATGGTCTTTGTAATCCCCAAATCTCAGGAAAAATAACCATCGGGAAGTGGGCTAAAAAGTATGTCAAACAGGGGTACTCATCTTCGTTCCTGCAGATTTTCTTAACCGAGTTGCAAAAGTGCGCGGTTTGAAACGCAGGCAAACGTGCTTCTTATTAAGTGAAAACAAGCAGATTTTAGGTTCATAATATGGTCTTTGCAATCCCCAAATCTTAGGAAAAAAAAACCATCGGGAAGTGGGCTAAAAAGTATGCCAAACAGGGGTACTCAACTTCGTTCCTGCAGATTTTCTTAACCGAGTTGCAAAAGTGCGCGGTTTGAAACGCAGGGAAACGTGATTCTAATTTAGTGAAAACTAGCAGATTTTAGGTTCATAATATGGTCTTTGTAATCCCCAAATCTCAGAAAAAAAAACCCTCGGGAAGTGGGCTAAAAAGTGTGCCAAACAGGGGTACTCAACTTCGTTCCTGCAGATTTTCTTAACCTAGTTGCAAAAGTGCGCGGTTTGAAATGCTGGCAACCGTGATTCTAATTAAGTGAAAACTAGAAGATTTTAGGTTCATAATATGGTCTTTTTAATCCCCAAATTTCAACAAAAAATACCCTCGGGAAGTGGGCTAAAAAGTATGCCAAACAGGGGTACTCAGCTTCGTTCCTGCAGATTTTCTTAACCGAGTTGCAAAGGTGCGCGATTTGAAACGCAAGCAAACGTGCTTCTAATTAAGTAAAAACTAATAGATTTTAGGTTCATAATATGGTCATTGCATTCCCCAAATATCAGGCAAAAAAAACCCCTCGGGAAGTGGGTTAAAAAGTGTGCCAAACAGGGGTACTCTGCTTTGTTCCTGCAGATTTTCTCAACCGAGTTGCAAAAGTGCGCGGTTTGAAATGCAGGCAATAGTGATTCTAATTAAGTGAAAACTAGCAGATTTTAGGTTTATAATATGGTCTTTGCAATCCCCAAATCTCAGCAAAAAAAACCCTTGGAAATTGGGCTAAAAAGTGTGCCAAACAGGGGTACTCAGCTTCGTTCCTGCAGATTTTCTTAACCGAGTTGCAAAAGTGCGCAGTTTGAAACGCAGACAAACGTGCTTCTAATTAAGTGAAAACTAGCAGATTTTAAGACCATAATATGGTCTTGGAAATCCCCAAATCTCAGCAAAAAAAAAAAACCCTCGGTAAGTGCGCTAAAGAGTGTCCTAAACGGGGTACTCTGCTTGGTTTCTGCATATTTTCTTAACCGAGTTGCAAAAGTGCACAGTTTAAAATGCAGGCAAACGTGATTGTAATTAAGTGAAAATTAGCAAATTTTAAGACCATAATATGGTATTGGAAATCCCCAAATCTCAGCAAAAAAAAACCCTCAGGAAGTGGGCTAAAGAGTGTCCGAAACAGGGGCACTCAGCTCGGTTTCTGCAGTTTTTCTTAACCGAGTTGCAAAAGTGCGCGGTTTGAAACGCAGGCAAACGTGATTATAATTAAGTGAAAATTTGCAGATTTTAAGATCATAATATGGTCTTGAAAATCCTCAAATCTCAGCAAAAAAAAAAAAAAAAACCTCGGGAAGTGGGCTAAAGAGTGTCCTAAACAGAGGTACTCAGCAAGGTAGAACACAATGGTACACAACATTATAATGGGTTGTTGTAAACAAGAAATGGCCTACAAATTGATAGACATTCTGTAATTACATAATGTCATTACTGTAATAACAAATTGATAGACGTTTCAACCATAAATTTCAGTCATCAAAATCATTGGTCTACCGCTTGTTTACAACTTCATTCTACAACTTGTTCAGTTGATTACATCCCAATAAACTATCACAACTTTCACTCAAAATCCAAACAATCCAAACAGAAAGAGCCCAAAAAGTTGGACAGAAATCATTCCCATCAATACCAACAGAGACCAATTTCTACAAATACAACTGACCAATGTTTGCAAATCAAAATACAATTTTACACTTCTAAAAAAGGATTCAAAACCCCAATGTGCATATCAAAATACAAATTGCACTTCCAAAAAATGATTCAAAACCCAACATGCATCAGAGTTCCAAAAAAGTAATCAGGAGGCAACTTGGTCTTGCGATGCAGGTTGTGAGACAGGACGGGGAGGCTGCTTGGTTGCGATGTAGGTTGCGAGATAGAGGAGGGAGGCAGCGCTGGTTGTAACGCAATGTTGCAAGTTACGGGTGATGGATAGCTGCGCAGTCCAATGAGGGAGAGAGGGGATTAGTCAGCCGAGGTGATGGTCCCCCTTCCCAAAGCGATGGCCCGATCGCGGAGATGGGGGTGCCCCTTTCTGAATCTGGGCAGAGATTGGAGCGCAGGACAGTAGAGAGGCAGAGAAATCGTGAGGAAGAGCTGCAACGAGACACACGACGCCCTGGAGAGATGCAGACGAGTTGCAAAGACGATCGAGGGAGGCGTGTAGAGAGAGATGAGGAAGTTCTCTTCGATTAGGTTCTAGGGAAAATCGAAAATAAGAAATGGATGAGCCGTGTAGGGGTGCTGCTGCGAGGGGGGAGGCGCTGCAATGGGGAGGGATCCGAGCGAGAGAAAGATGTTGCTGGGAGTGGGAGGCCTGCTGCCACGAGGGGGTGCTGCGCTGGATCAGAGAGAGAGAGACTGATGATTCGAGAGAGAGATGCGCGATGTCGCCAAGCGAGAGAGAGATGACGAGGAGCGTTGTGGATGGGCGTTTGGGAGGGAGAAGAACCTGAGAGTTTTAGGGCAGTCTCCAAACCGATATCTTCTTCTATTTTTTTCATTCTGGTGGGCTTTGGAAATCTTTTCATTCACTTGGTCCACCTAAGCACCACGTGGACTTCCATGTGGGATCGGTCCACAAATCAGGCCATGTAGTCGGTCCATATAGACTTAGTGATTTCTTTTAATCCTTTAGTATATAGTGGCTGGGTCCTGCATGGTTCACACCCTCCCGAGGTAGACGAGTGATAGAAAGAATCGTATGAGGATTCTCTCTGCGTGCACCTTTTGCTTGCTTTACCTCCTTTTTCTCCTTGTCCTTTCTCCAATTTCGGTCGTTTCTTGTGCTCCCCAACTGATAAAGTAGAAAAGACTCCGCGAGAAAATAAAATCCAAGTCCCCATAGAAGGAAAACCATTCAACCATCGAAGAATCCATCTGGGTTTGATCTGGAATCATGGCTGCCAAAGAGATCAGCTTGAGACTTATGATACACAGAGAAAAACCAAATTGTATATGCAGAATCTGGCAATGACTTTGTCGACGTTCTCCTCAGCTTCCTGACAATGCCCTTAGGGACGGTTATCCGTCTCACACGCCAGCAATTAGAGATGGGTAGCCTTGATAACTTATTCGGGAGTGTGGAGGATCTAGACGTGCAGTATCTACAGTCGGTTCATGCAAGAACATGCTTCTCCATCCCAAGAGCGCTTCGGAAGAGTGTTGCATAAATTTATTGGTGAATATTGATGATACCAACTACAACACATAAGAATGTTGGAGGAGATGGGAAGGATGGAGTGTTTGTTAAGGGAAAAATGAGATATATGATAACAGATAATTTGCAGATATCACCTGTTTGCATGAGGACAAGCTTGGAACTGCTAAAGAGATTTGGTATTAATGATCCCAGAGTGCTTAAGGAGAGAGATGTGAACCTTGGCCAAAAGGAGGTACGTGACTGTTCTCTCTCTCAATTTGCGAAAGTATGGAATACAAATTCAACAATTCACGGTTTTTTTTTTCCAGTAAAGAAGTTTCAGACATGTGGAATATCTCAACCCACCAAAGAGAAGGGCCTGGAATTACAAAATTCTCCTACGGCATTTGATGCTTTTTAGGTGTCCGTGATTTTAAAACTTTTGTGAAATATTCTATTTCTTTCACCAAAATTCCGAACGTTTTGGACTTCCTAGAGTATCATTTTCTTTGTTTTTTGTTGGAATTTCAAATACTACATGAAGACAAGGGATTTTGAATTCCACCTAAAGGGGACAACTTTTGGAAAATTTGAAATTATTTGGACATGAATTTTTTTGGAATTCTAGTAAAAAAAGGGCCTCCCCTTGAGGTGGAATACCAAGTTCTTCCTCTTCGGAGAGTATTTGAAATTCCAACAAAAAGTGGAGATATTGGAACTCTTGGAATTCCAAAAGGTCATTTTAGACCTTTAGGGCCGGTTTGGTAATTTTACATGTAAAATAAAGTGCAGTAAAGTATCAAATCAAGAAAGAATAAAATATAATGGAGTTACGATGGTATTTAATTTTTAGTTGTTTGGTATGAAATTCTTCTGACTATTTTGTATAGGAGTTTTTTTGTCTTTTAGTGGAGAAAGGATGTTGCTTTTTGACCTCTTCTCAAAAATGGAGGGTTTTACTTGACTTTACTAATCTAGTAAAGTACCAAATAGGCCCTTTAGGGTTTGTTTGGTGCAGAACCACGGGAGGAAACACAAGTAAGAAACCCGAACCCCCTCTAGCGAGAGAAATAATGTCTCAACAAGGCGTTGGTTTTTCTGGTTCCATGGAAAGGTCGTTGTACCAAACAACGCCATCTCCATCATTTTCTGCAGCAAAGGCATTTGCACAAACGCACCCTTAAGGTGACTATAATTTGGAATTCTTATGATGGAAACATGGCATTTCAAATGCCAGGAGACAAGCCATCATATCATGTAAAAAAAAAAAAAAAAACCCAACATGCCAAATTCTTATCATAAGTTCTGGTAAAGAAACATACCCTTAAAGGTACTTATCAAGATCCTGCATTACTCATAGGAGTGAATCGACCAAACTCCTAATAAGTGGATTAGCATTCTATACTTATATATTGAGTAAAATCATACGAGTAGAGTTCATTTGTTTACCGGGCATTGAATTCCTTGAATTTCTAGTCAATGCATTCTTATCATCATCATGATCATAAAAACCTAGTCCTAGCTATATTGGATTGAGCTACGTGAATTCTCTTTCGTCATTCTAGTCTATCGTGAGCGAAATCCTTAGATATGTTGCACATTTTTAGATCCATCATTCCTACTTTCATCCATCATGTCCTCTTTTTTATAACCCCTATTCTTTGAGGTACCATAAGCCTTATAGAGATTTTTTTTCCTCATTGACATTGTTGGCTTGCATTAATATATCCAAACCATCTCAAATGAGTCTCTTTTAATTGTCACCAATTGATACTACACTTAAGTAGTGCTCCTGAATGCGCCCATTTTTTATTCTACCTTTCCTATTTTTATCACACATGCTTCTCAATATTCTCATCTATGCTACACTCATTTTTTGCATGTGTTATTTTCTGATGGATCAACATTTTACTTCATAGGTTATAGCTAGTCTAATTACTTTCGTGTTACATGTTCTCTTCAATCTTGTTGGTAACTTGGTATACAACGATCACAAATTAAGTGCTTCAAAAGCAAATCTCGACTTTAACCATCCATATGCCAAACACCCTCTACAATCTTTTCATCCTCACTAATTATAGAACCAAAGTATCAGAAATAATATCTTTGTGGTGTCTATCAAATTTCAATTCTCACAGATACATCTCTTTGCACACAAAATTCATGTTGTGTTTCTACAAAAGTTTTATGCTAGCTGCAAATATACTTGACGCAACCTTGTTCATTTATGATGAGTTGTTTCATGCTAGTGGGACCATTTTATAGAGAAAGAATAGTGGGATTGTATTGATGGATCTGAATGTGGAGACTCCAACATGCGGCCGGAGATTTATATGCGTTCCGACGATTGGGAAGCTTCATAAATCTCTTTGCATCTATCTCAACCTATTAGATGGAATGGAGTTCCAACCCTAGGGCTCCCTTCTCTGTTATTTAGATAAACCCCAAAGAGCCATGCTTGTAGAAGACTTCTTCGCCAATAAACCCATATCCATCTAATCATATTGAGAGAGTCTTATTTGTGGGGACAAATCAATTGTTTATTTCTAGTGGGACTCTTTATTTCTATAAGCCTCTTGCCATGCTTGGTTTGACGTGGGACCCGTGGCATGCGGGCCACATAATTCCTACACGTGTGCCTTAAGAATTGTCTTAGAAGCTTCACACGAAATGAAGTTCATGTTGCCACTTTCCTTAACAACATTTGTGACCTAGGTACTCAAACTCGGATACTTGTCGGAGGGGATGGCAATGATTGGTCTGTTTGAATCGACTTGACCGAGTTGGATTGATTCAACCAAATACCTAAATATTTTGAAAAAAAAGTTATAGGAAGTAGAGGATGATGTGTTATAATTTCCGTGGGACCCGTGCCAGACAGACCACATAATTTCCTACACGTGTACATTCAGAATTGACTTCGAAGATTCACAGGAAATGAAGGGGCATTTGCATCATGTAGCCACTTTCCTTAACAACATTTGTGACCTAGGTTCTCAAACTCGGATACTTGCAATGGGAGGAGATGGCATGAGTCGACTTGACCGAGTTGACTGATTCAACCAAATACCTAAATATTTTGAAAAAAGAAAGTTGTAGGAAGTAGAGGATGATGTCTTATTTAGAGTGGATAAACGTGGTAATAGATGATCACGGTTTATTTTATTCAATCAGATGAATATTATCTTTGATCTTTCACTGCTTTGATATTCAACAAAGCCTGGGCCTGAATGCCTCCCAACATCTTCTTACAACAAAAAAGAATTTGGAAGAAAAATTAGTTTATCCTATTTCTCGTTGGACTTGGGGGAGGGGTTTTGAATCGACTCTTACGAATATAGTTATAAAAATTGGTCAAGTTTGCTTGGCTCGACTAAGTCGACGGACTCCATCAATTTTTAGAATTGACCGAGTTGAGCGGACTTGTCCTAATTAAAGAACCATGTTTGTGACACATTAGTATTAGTTAACGAAATGGAGATGTATGAAATTAAACAAACCCCTCCAACCAAAAAAAAAATCTAAGGACACCCCCCCCCCAAAAAAAAATAAATCTAAGGACCTTTCTGGAAGTGATTCAGTGAGCCCTTTTCTGATATTGGAAATCATACCGACACCATTTCGAAATTCTCCTCTTGTGTTTTTTTTTAAGCAATAGTACTAGTTAGGGCTTTAGTCCATCCTCATTTGGAGGCTCTTCCAGCTATTGGGGTCAGTTTCAAGAGTGGAGCAAAATATATCTTGTTGGGCAAGTCTTCATTCTCCGGTCTGCCAGTGTCTTTTAGTCTACATGTGTGGCATTGAATGTCAACTCATATATCCTTTTCTTGCCTTTTCTTTATAAGATAATAAACATGAGAGATACAATGGGAGTTGGAATGAGAGGCCCTGTAATAGAAGACACCATTTTCTCTCTGTTTTTCTTTTATATATATATATATTTTGTTAGGTTTTAGGATATCCTCATATGGTGGCTGTTGTTCCGAGTACATACAAAATAGTTCAGTATTTAGGGAACAGATCCTCACAACAATGAAGCAAAACAACAGTAAAATAGAATTACAGAATGTAATCTAGAAATGGAAATCCAGTTACTGTTTGAAGACAGAAAACAATACTCTGTTGTTGAAGTTATGAATCTCAGAAATTCGTGGAAGAAAGTTGATCATGGCTAGTGTTTAACACTATGTTCTAAACACAAATTTCACCCCCTGTAATGGTGCTTACGAGTCTTTAGTGGCATTTGTCTCCGATGATACAATGATCGAATACACAAAGTAGCAGCACTACAAACTATGTGACAGTTGAACCAAACTGTGCAGCAGAACTCTCTCTTCTTGACTCTTAATGATGACCAAATGCAATGCAGTAGCAGTGAAAATGGAATGAGCAAAAGGCATGAACGAGATGAATTTTTATAGTCTGCTTCAGGTCTCTTCATGGGGTTGCATTTGTTCAGAACAGTGACTATTCAATGAACAGATGCTTTTTCATTGGATACACCCTTTCAGATACAAATGGGCACACACCTCTTGGACACACCCCATTTGGAAAAGAAATTTTATTAAATAAAGTTTTTCCAGAAATAATAAATGGGTAGTGGGCAGAGCCAGGCCCGAATCATGCTTAAAGCCCAAGCCCAGGGTGGGACAGGGAGCGGGCGCGCGTGTGATGGTGACCCCACCTTGATCTAGGTCCTCCCTCTTCCACAAAAGTGGAATGGCCCTTGGGGCTCATTCTATACTACCGAGGTAAGCATATTTATACCCAATGAACGTTTTGCTTCCAAGCAATGTGGGAAGCAAGTTCACCACTTCCTTTTGTTTCCATGTTTAACATGTTCAAGTAGTGGTGTTTAGGAGACAATTTCTCATTCACTCCTTAATGGATTAGAGCAACCCAAAACATGTCCTTAATCTACTCATGGAGTAGATTACATTCCCATGTATTCTCACCTAAAAAGATAAGTGGGTCCCACTTAGATTTTGGCTCAAAGTTGACCAAAAATAATGGTGCTCTTAGCCATTTTTCCAACAGTTGCCCTATAAGTTTCTCTCTCTCTCTCTCTCTCTCTCTTGTATGAGCACAAAGATTATGCGTGAGATTAGGGGTCAATTAAAAAAAATTCAATAAGCCATATAACGTCGCCAACAAGCCCCAATCGAGGTCCCACAAGATCGAAGTCTGCGATGAGGTATAAACATTTCATCAGTTAACCGTTAAACATAGCGGAAGCTTCATAATAAATAGATGGTACAATTAAACATTTCAGAGTAAACACATCATTTACATTACTGTAGTTAAATCCTAACAAAATTAAAAAAAAAGTAGTTTAATTACATGGCCACTACAAAAAACGTGGCCCAACAAAATTAATATACAAAAATACTATCCAAAAGCATGTGAGGCACTCGTGTGATGGACATGACGAATCAGACTATGTCATTTTCACACAACTTGTGCTCGTCATCAGGCTGATCCGCCTAAAATGACGCCTTTGCTTTCTTGAGATAGAAGGGCACGGTACCTATGCACTAAGCATAATATCATCAGATTATGAGTAGCCCGCGGGTAGATAGACATAAATAACAATAAATATACATATCAACGCAATATAAAGACAATGTGATCATATGAAGTCCAATGATAGGAGTCTAAACATAAAGCTCGAATAACCATAAATAATGAACAACAAAACGACAAAGTCCTATCGCGAGAATCTAACAATACAGACGGTCCACATTAGCGAACAAACCATGGGATATTCTCACTGCCCTCTTGTGTCTTAAACCGAACGTCGTAGAGAATGTGCAACGGGTTAAAAGCCCATCCGATCAATACATCAAGGTTTAGAGTGGAACAATCAATACATCGAGGTTTAGCCCGGAATAATCAATAGGGTGGCACCCGAGGTGGAAAACAGCGGAACCTCTGCTTTTGAAGGTGCCCAATGGTGTACAAAATATCGACCAATAGTCACAATCAAATCAATTTATCAATATATAGTCCTCCCACAGAGGTGCCCCTCTGCGTTGGGTGTTTATAATTGAGTGGTGCCTGACTTAAGAATCCTGAGACAATCAGTGAGGGGCTAGCCTTATCCTGCGTGAACAGGATCCGTCAAACAAAAGAGGGACTGCCCTTCAATCAATCTTTCAATCAATCAATCGATCAGTCAACCTCTTCGGTCACTTCCTCTACCAGTCATGGTAGTCCTCCCTAAGCCTTTATAATTAAGGTTGTCTACCCTCAACACTTCGATCAATATCAATGACAATCAATGGGGGATACTAAGTTCAATTGATCTAAGTTCTCAATGCGATCCCAACAATATAAAGACAATGCATCGCTATAGAACATACCCTAGGCATGCGGACATCAATATTGAGATATATAATTCAATTCGATTATTCAATAGTTAAGGATGAGAAGCAATCCAATCCGAGGTCAATCATTGCCTTTTTCGTACGATACATCACTACTCAATCCGGGGAGGAAATCAGGTCATTGATCTCCCATCGATTCATCTTGGTGTATAGCTCATTATTGGATATCCATTTGCGTCACTTCGTCTCGGTCTGATGTGGATTGTACATTGTACGTTGTTAGGACAATTCGTAAGGGTATGTTGGCTCAGAACCCTTACTAACGGTCCACCAATTAGTCCTCAAGATGGGGTACCAAGGGCCCTAATACTATGCCCAAAAGTCCTAGGGAAGAGTCCCATTTAAAAAGGGATTGGCCTTTCCATAGTTGACCGTGGGACATCCATGGTCGACCGCGGTACACCGCGTTCCACCAATTAGTCCTCAAGATGGGGTACCAAGGGCCCTAATACTATGCCCAAAAGTCCTAGGGAAGAGTCCCATTTAAAAAGGGATTGGCCTTTCCATAGTTGACCGTGGGACATCCATGGTCGACCGCGGTACACCACGTTGGACTTCACGGTGAACCGTGTTGTTGATTGGGGTGCCAAAGTAGAACTTTAAAAATCAAATGCCTCAGTTACCCTCCTTGATAAAACCTAGACTCAATTCTTCTTAATTCCACGGTCAACCCACGGTCCATCGGGAGGTCCGCCAAGCTCCAAGAGTAGAATTTTAAAATAAAAAGGGCTTAGTCGTCTTCTGTGACAATCTAAATTGGAGTTCCACGGTCGACCGCGATCCCTTTCACTGTCAACCACGAAGCTTCAGAAATATTAAATCGGAATCCTGTTTTAATTCAGAAACAAGGGCATTTCACCCTCTTCTGCCATTCACTGGATAAACAACAATTCAATAGGGCATCACCCTCTCCAAAATGCAATAAACCACTCTCCAATTCATTCCCATTTACATTAAACCTAATCTAGCATATAATTTCTATTTGAGTTTAAAGGTATCCAAACAAACAAATCAATTGTAGAATCAATCGATAAACATGCATATAAACCCATAATTATGTGTATCCACTTACCTGGTTGAGAAACACACTAAAGAAGAAAAACCATATCTCGATACTCACTATCACAACTCAATCTCAACGGAACTCCAACACAACACAAAGCCTAGCAATAAAACAAAGGAGAATAAGATTAAGAGCTAGGAAATCATATTCCTAAGCTAATCATACGCAAACCCTAACCTTTACAAAGAAAAACACTCACCTAGAGTTGTGGAGTTAGGAAGATCCTTAGAAAATTAGATGGATGGGAACATGAGGGCTGGGTGGTGATGTTGATGATGTTGAAAAGTGTCAAGGGGCCCTTCAATTCCACCTTGTACTAAGGGAATGGGAGAATAGAGAGGTAAGAAAAGAAGAGGGGAAATGAACTTGCAGAAAGTGAAGTGAATGGTCATCCAGAGTTAAAGGGCTGGGATTAGGTTTTGAGGAATCACAGTTTAGTCCCAGGTGGACTTTGGGTTGGAATTTGATGGACTTCCACGAGTCGGACCGAAACGTGATATAAGGGTAAAGTTCGGAATATTGGATCATCTATCCAACGAGCCCAAAATCTCAAAAATAAAAAAATTACAAAAAAGCCTTCCAAACTTTCCTAAAATTGTGAACTAACCCCTATTGTACCTAAACGAACTCAAATCTCGATGAAACCTCGCACACACGATCCTAAGAGTAATCCAGACTCGCTTAGCTTCTAATGAAGCTTAATTGACTAAGATTCAATTAACTGGCGCTAATTACACTATTAAGAGGTATTAAGAGCCAGAACCTTAGATCGTAGATACTCACACTTTCACCAAGTTGTTCACCATTAGTGTTACAGCGAAGGATGCAACAACCAAAGATTGATCCGTAGTTATTTTTGTGGATAGGGAAGGGACCAGTTTGTTACCTTTATTTGCAAGAAAAAAAAGAGAGAATTGTTTTCTTTTTTTCTTCCGTTCATCTATGATTTTTTTAGGCTCTACTCTCTTTATCTTCGTGTATGGATCGGCTTTTGTTTTCGTTGTAGCCATTATGTTTGTTGAGCTTTCGAAGTGATTCACACTTAGGGAAGAGAGATGCATCTCTTCGACAATGACACGGTCGCTGTGCAAACCACTTTTGCTCTGGATGTTTGAACTGCTATTGTTGCTCCTGCAGCCTAGAAGTAGCTTTTTTTTTTGTTGCAACTTCCGATCGTAATATATAGTTTTGTTAGAGATTAAGGATTGTAAAATTTTAAGTTTCTTAGAGATATTGCTCTGGTACCATGTAAAGGCGCACAGAGGAAAGCATTACTCTCCCATGAGGCACTTGGATCCTCATTCAAAAACTCTTAGATGATTGCAAAAGATTTAAATTTGAGTTACAGTGGGATATGATAAGATTATAACCCATGTTCTATTGCAGTCTGCATAAGTTGGACATGTTCACCATACGAGATTTTTATTTTTATTTTTTTTATTGGTAACCAAATATATTCAAACTTGGAAGCCCAAAAGATCGGTATAGAAGAGTTATACTGAAGAAAACCAAAGACTACCAATTAAAAATGACAAAAGGAGAGACGTGATCCTCTCCTTGTTTGGCCATCCGCCATAGCATTGGTGTAACGCAAAATATGATTGAACTCCACTTGAATCAATGAAGACAGTTCCTTGATCTCATTAAGAAAGAAGCAAACTTCCAAGGGCCGCCCCTAGAATCGATACCCAAGAAATAGCATTTGACAAATCACTCTCCACAATAAACTTCCAATTGTGAACCGAACAAACATATGGAGAGCCTCCAAAGTAACCAACACTTCCACCTCGTTCACCATTCAAGACACTATGTTTTTTTTTATTTTTTATGCTAACCTACCAAACATGCACACCTTTTAATAAATTTTAATTCTGTCATTTATTAGGTATTGCATCTGCTCAAGCGTTCGTTACTCTCCAAGAAGCCTTTAACAGACGTGTTTTTGCCTGTACAAGGCACCATTGATGGGGCTGCCCTTGATCTCAAAGTCATGGCGCTTGATTCCAAAGATATGGCTCATTCTCACACAGAAAAAGAGATTGGAAGCAACTCCAAGAAGATGAGTATTAACCTGTTTGTGAGCAAATCCAGAAACAAGGTTTTGTATGCACAAGTGGGACAAGAATTCCCAGATCTGCTCTTTAGCTTCCTTGCCTTTCCTCTTGGTTCAATAGCTAAATGCTTGGGTGGATGTACCAGCATGGGATGTTTGGATGACTTGTACAAATGCATCAAAGAATTAGATGACAAAGGTTGGATGAAATCTGAGGAAAGCATAGCCTCGCTGCTTGACCCAAAGCTTGTACCTTATTTTGGTTCCTCAAACCAACTAATTCAAATCAATAAACTTCCAGGGAAACTCACAATTTTTTGTTGCTGGAATTGCGTATGTGATGGAATTGGTATTACAGACAGTGGCTCTGTCACATGCTCCCATGGGTGCAAGACAATTCAAGTAGAAGTCATAAATCCAAAATTTCTTGATGTGGTGACAGTACTTGGTGGAGGATTTATGGTTGGTCCAGCTATGTTCATGGTTACTGAAGAATTGAATGTGAAACCACTGTTGACCATATCAGGCATCTCTGTTCTTAGTGAGTTCAACATCCCCATCAGCGATTTGGAGGAGCGGGTTGTGAGTGTGGGAGAAGAGGAGGTAAAGAGAAGCAACATTCCGACCTTCGCATTACAATGTTTGGTATCTTCAGCAAAGCCTAAGGGCTATAAAGTTGAGTTGATGGGGCTACTCTTGGTCAATGTTGCTAATCTTAATGCCCATTATTGGAAAAAGAAGTTTTCCCCCATGGAAATTCTTAGTTGTCGTTTGGATAAGAAGAAAAGGTGGAGAGGGTATGTTCATGTTTCGCCGTATGTGGAAAAAATAGAGTTGGAGGAAACTGTCCTACAACAAATTCTAATGTGGGCAATTTTCTCCAGCTGTTTTCTCCACATAAAACTGACCCCGAACTC
The DNA here is from genome assembly GCA_038049695.1 of Cinnamomum chago. Classification (NCBI taxonomy): domain Eukaryota; kingdom Viridiplantae; phylum Streptophyta; class Magnoliopsida; order Laurales; family Lauraceae; genus Cinnamomum; species Cinnamomum chago. The sequence continues at coordinate 16,447,540 of CP142462.1, read as the reverse complement.
AGTTATTGTTATATATGTTTGGTTCAGCCCGTGTACCTTACCTTGTTATCCATTGGCTGAGAAAATGAGGTTGGATCTTGCCCACGCGCATGGCCCAGATACAGCCCAATTTTGGCTTGATTCATCCTAGTTTGGTCCTTGAACAGCCCATTGTTGTATTGACAATCATCCACATTTCATTCCATGGGAAATGAGGATCATTTATCATCAGAAGGATGTTGATCTAAGACATATAAATAGTCAGAGTCAGAGGCACATCTTAACTCAAAACGCATCATATTTAGAAGAGGATAGCGCCTTCACTTATAGCCCAGTCTCTAGACAGCCTCATGATTGATGTGGGACTTCATACCAATGGCGCGTATAAGTTTGCCATTTCGGGAGTTCAGATCCCTACTTTCTTAGAAACATGAAGATATTGTTTCATCCAATCTTCATTTGCCAACTATGTAAGATCTTATGCCAACTGATGTACCCTCTCAATAATGAAAAACTCAAGGAAGAGATTTTACATAGTTTGCAAATGCGGATTAAATGAAACAATATCTCTGTAACGCCCCAAGATCCGGGCGCCTCGAATCTCGGGATGCTACAAGAAAGTACCTAAGAGATGCGGAAAATCCAATAACATAATCAAGTGTGAATCTCATATGAGCAAGTAATTGGACAAAGCCCTAAAATTTTAGTTCAGTTAAAGGGATTACAAGGTACATTCCGTAATTAAACTAACTATTCAATCCTAGGCCGACACGGCCAACTACAAGAAAAGGAGAGAATAGAGATCTAAGTGTCAAACGCCTCTCGATGCACCAACTGCATCATTCTCTGAACCCCGCGGCAACGGATCCGCCGCCAAGCAATTCAACCAAATCAAGAAAGCGGAAGAGAATGTACCTGAAAACATCAAGGATTGGGTCAGGCTCGATGAGCCAGGCAAATAGGCATGTTTAGATGACAATACATTATATTAATAGATAGGGAAGAAGACCATACCTGATCCCAGCTGTACCTGCGTGATTAGTATATCAAAAGAAATACAGAATATCTGAGTGTAACGGAAAGCAGTGTGGAGTGTAGTGCATGAACGATAATCAAGATATTTATATAACAGATGTTTGATACAGCATATCAGGTAGATAAGAGAAGTCATCATCATCAAGACATCATATAAGCACATCAAAGTCACTAAACCTGAGAAAGTAAACTTACCATATACATAACCATCGTATCCAGATCCAATCATAACAATGTTGACAGTTAAAGAGAATAAACAATGGTAACCATACCACATAATAATAATACATCTAATATACATACACAAGAGCATATAAAGGTACGTCCACAGTTGAAGTACAAGGGACGTGAGGGGTCAGAGTCAGCTCATCGTCGTTGTCCCAACAACTGTCTATGGACATTAGCCATGGGGGTCATAGCCACCCATCGCTACCGTCACATCGAATATGAGCGTACAAGAGCCCATCAATAACCATAGCCACTGTCAAGTCTCAGTCATTGGTCTTACGTGCTAGCTCAACATCAACACTCATCCATAGCCACGGCTAAGTCCCAGTCATTGGTATTACGTGCTAGATCAACATCAACACTCCATATCCATACGCATGTACCCGGTCCGAATGCCGGCGGTCTCGGTATTCGATCACTCATCGATACCTACTGTACTCAATCTCTCATCATCCATCCACATGTACCCGGTCCGAATGCCGGCGGTCTCGGTACCCGATCACTCATCGGTACCTACTGTACTCAATCCCTCAACATCCAATATCCATGTCCATGCAGGCATCATAACACTCGGCAGACTAATCGTACATCCATGTATCCTACGGATCACTAGGTGGGGGTACTCCGAACTGGATAGCCTTATTATGAGATGATAGTAGTCAAGGGTACGAGGCACGAAGTTCAAGTATAGTTAATCCATCCTTGTGATTCTCAATAGCTAATAATACATACCCTTATAAACCCCGCTTCTCTATACGCTTAATTATAGGGTATCTACCGTTAAGTTCCCATTATTACAGGTTAGGACTTCAAGTGCCATGTCCCGACATTTCATCCAATACGGACGTGATCGTGGATCAGAGCCTAAGTGCAATGCCCTGATTTATAATATCTCTCGAGGCCTACATCCAAGGTTCGGATCTACCACCCAACCTTAGTGTCCGTTACCAAGTACCACATATCACAAATACATCGATGTTCGCTGCCCCTCTCTTCAGGTCCAGGGTCCCACTTCACCTAAGATAATGATCACGGAGTCTCAGATGCTTATTAAGTATCCTTGGTGCTCCTGTAGGTGTTTAGCATCATAAGACATCCTTAACCATTGAATCGAGTTCCGTTTACAACCCAAGACCCTACTTAGGTGGCTACAAGGGTCAAGGTTAAGCCCGGCCCTTGACTCGTGTCTCGCGTATCCCAAATAGTCCAATTGGAAGGTCAATGGGGCCCACGCATGATCATATCATAAATGAGAACTAAATCTGAAAAATCACTATTTACAATGTACCGGGTCGACATCATGGGTACACTGGTCAACCTGCTAAACTGTGGAAGTGGACAGCTAACTACGAGTCAAAAATCACAGTCTGCAGTGTCCCCGGTCGACCTGGAGGGTCCCCCGGTCGACCGGGTGAACTACAAACATTAAATCAAACAGTTGGCAGATAGGGTGTTTCCCAGTGTGGCCGGTCGACCGGTACACTGAGTCAGGCACCCTGCAGGAAATTTCAGCTTCCAGCTGAGGGTCAGTCCCCTGTGTGCCCGGTCGACCTCCTGAGTGACCAGGTCGACTGGGGACACACGAAACCCTAAAAATGAAGGTTCTGCCCTCTTCCATTTTCCATCAAAACTACATCAAATGGATCTCAGATCTTCACCAAACACTTCCAAACATTAAACACACCTCCGTCATCATGATCTCATCACAAATGGGCCATTGATCTTCCAAATGGGGGATTCCCATCCATCAATGGCCAATAACACATAAGAAAAGGCTTAGAACAACTATTCATGCATAATACCATCTAATCAATCATCTAAATACAGAAATCATGCCAAATAACTATAAAGGACAGTAATTAACAATCTAAGCATGTTAATCAATTTTAATTAAAGAATCTAAGCATGTCTACTTGCCTAATTAGGAAGAAATCTCCTCAAATAGCTTGGGCTCCACTCCAATAGCTCTAAGATCACCCCAATGGTTGAATCTACAATCTCTACACCCATTCCCAAAGACAGAAATGCATAAGAAAGAGAAATTTAAGGGAAAGAGCTATACTAGAAGGAAATTGGAAATAGTAAATGAGGATTACCTTTACTTGGAGAGGAAAAAGAGATCTTGGAGATGAGAGACTCTAATCTCTAACTTAGAAAGAGAGGGAGAGATGGGAGGGAATTGTAGTGAATTATAGGGGAAGAGATAAGTGGGGTTTCTTTTATAGGGGTTGGTTGGGTTATAGTCCAAAATACCCTCCCTTGCTAGAGTAAGTTTAGGATAAGGATGAGGGTATTTGGGGAATGCTAAAATAGAATGACCAAAGGGTCCTTGGTTGCCAATAGAAATAAAGGATAAAGGGCTAGGGTAATTTAGGTATTCACATCTAATGACTAAAGTATCCTCAAATGAGTGGTTCTGAATAAAGGAGCCTAAGGGCAATAAAGGTAGGCTATTTATTATGACAAAAGTGCCCATGTTTACTTGGTAGAGAGTAAAAGAGCCAAGGACATTTATAGTATTGGGATTTCCAAAAAAGGAGGGAAAAGATGTGAAAATAGAGACTAGAGTACCCTCATATGATAAATGGGTTAATGGATTGGGCCATAGGTAGTTGGGTTATTCTAAGGTTAATTGCACAACTCTCTAAGGGAAACTCATCTATAATTAGGATTACCACTAAGGCCTCTAATTGGTTAACTAATTCTAAGAAAACCACTATTAGTCTTACAAAAGTCTCAATCCTATAAACTAGGCTTAATTAATAGGAAATGACTAACTATTCATGATAATCACCTATTAAATAGGATAACCTATGGTTGACTTGGTCAAAATGAGTCCCACTAGGTATTTCTAGGAATGGGTCCTCACAATCTCCCTATTCCGGACTCCCATATTGGAGGTCAATTCAATGTGTTTCTCATTTTCTTAATCCAATACTATTGTGATTCTCTTGCAATGCTTTCAAGTTTGGTTATCTTTTAAAGAATTCTCGATATTATTGGGAAAATAATATTCCAGGTAAAATATTATCATATTTTTGGGACCATCAGATTGAATAATTTGATGGAAGACATTATCAAGGCTTGGCCCGGCTAGACCCACAAAGCCCTCAAAGAAAGGGCTTTCCTTTCTGTCCTAAAACTTGAGGGTAGGGTAGAGCAAATCTTGAAAAGCCCACAACCTTGAGGTCCGAGCTAGGGATTGATTTAGCCGGCCCCGAGGGGCCCAGCCCGATCTTTTGTCTGCTAATTTATGAAATAAATAATATCTATGATATATGATATATATTATATATTATATATTGTGGTTTTTATCAAAAAATTAGAAAGAGCTCCTGTAATTAGCAATTAATGATGAGACTTAATATTTTGTCAAATAATAATAACCAAATCTTAGGTAAATATTTTTTATGGATATCTCCATAAATCACAATATTGCCACCATTGTTTGATTCTTCATTTTCTTTTGAACAGTATATTTGATTCTATATTTGCCTAACATGATCATATTCTTCAATGAAAAGGAAATTCAAGTTGTTAGTCATTAGAATGATTTTCACCAATGTAAACTATACAAAGTTTAATAATTAGATGGATGGCCATCAACACCACCATTGAGTGGGCTTGATTTTCGGCCACTAGCCACTGATCGATGTCAATTTCTTTTTATCCCCCTTACTTTCATGATTGAGTGGTCCCCACATCTAGAGCTAAAGCTTGTGGCTCATGCATCAAAGCATCTTCTTAATTTATCTTAGGCAGTCAAAGTTTAATTGTTTTGTTATATCTTACATAGTGATGTTTCAAAGATTTACAAGTTAGGGTTAATCTGATTAAGAGTGTTCTAATTTTTATTTGAAGTACTTATACTAGACAATTTATTTGGAAAAGGTCTAATGCCTATTTGACATAAATCTAATTCAATCAAATGGGACTTGTCAAACATGTTTTGATGAACCATATTATTGTTTTATAAAAAAAAAGTAGTACATGAACTAATAAAAAAGAGTACAACTAGTAGTCAACTGCAAAAATCTTACTAATAGCCTAATGACAAACAAAATTGGGCACATTGATTAAACTATGTAACTACTATTAATGTGCTAAGGTTAAAAACTTATTAATTAATTTTATAATTACTAATTAATTTTATGTCACCATACTATCAAACTAACTTATTTCATTTAATCCAAAGGGCACGTTTGCTAAACATAGAAGAGTCCTCTGTTTAGAGGATTCCCTCTCCATCTCCAAAGAACCACCTCCTCAGGTAGGATTCCCAATGAGAGTTCAAGTTTGGATGGAGGGAGGATTCCTACAATTTGTAGAATGTCTGATCCAATTGTTATAAATGTTTTTTTTTTAATTTCTCATTATCAAAAAAAAATCAAGACCTCAACATTCACCTCAAAGTTGTCAATGTTCATCTAGAGACTTTGAACGGTTCCAATCGTGCAAAGGGGGCCCACATAAATAAAAAATAATATTCTAGTGTATGGGTGTTTTTATAAATATCTCAAGATGTAGAAAGGTTCAACAGTTGAAATTTGGTCACCTTGTCGTGTTTGACCTTCCAGGACTAATTATTGGTTCCAATCATGATTGTGGACCCCACATAAACAAGAAAATTGAAAAAAAAAACAGACTGTATTTATTTCCATTTTGCATATAGTGTAAATTGTCATGACGTTTTAGCACATATCTCAAGATATATGAGGAATCAACAGCTGAAATTAGCTTGCCGTGTTTGACCTTTCTGGACTAATTACTGGTTCCTATCATGATTGTGGACCCCAAATAAACCAGAACATTGAAAAAATCAGACTATATTTTATTTCTGTTTTACGTATAGTGTAAACTGTGAAGACGTGTTGACACATATCTCAAAATATAAGTGGAATCAATTGCTAAAGTTTGGCGAGGTTGCCGTTTTGAGGTTGCTGTTTTGGAGTTGTTAAACCCTTAAAGGTGGCTAATGGTTTGGATTTTAATTATGAGACCCAAAAGTACATCCCAAGGTAAAAACTTATTAATCTACATAAAAACTTATTAATCTACATTACGCCTTTGTAAACTATAGCCGTTATTGTCGCTCTTCTTTTTATCTTCTTACATGGATTCGCGCGTCCAGGGGGAGTCCGACTATGAGAATAATCGTTTGAGCATGCATTCGCCGGTCAATCCACGCCCATCCAAATATGAAAAATATGGAATCATGTTAAAAAAAAAAAAAGGGCGAGGAATCCCCTTCAGCAGACGCTTGCCAAAAGCGCCCTGGGAAGTGGCCTGAAAGTCGGAAAGAATCGTACGATGATTCTCTCATGAATCATGTCCCCTCTTCTTTTCCTTGCTTAGACCTTTTTCCTTTCCTTTGTGGAGTTTTTCTCCCTTTCTCCAGACATTTCTTCAAGCCGAAGAAACAAATCCCAAGAGAGGGAGAAAGAAATTCCTTCTACAATTCGAAGAATTCATCTGGTTTCGATCTGGAATCATGGGTGCAAAAGAAATCAGCTTGAAACTCCTTGTACACAGAGAGAAAACCCAGATTTTATACGCAGAATCTGAGCAAGATTTCGTGGACGTTCTCTTCAGCTTCTTGACGATGCCCATTGGGACTATTATCCATCTCACAGCCAAGCAGACAAAAATAGGTTGCATGAGTACGTTGTATGAGAGCTTGAAGGATCTGAACGTGAAATATCTACAGAGTGAAGCATGCAAGAACATGCTCCTCCATCCCAATAATGCTGCCGAAGATCATTGCAGAGATTTAGTGGTGACTATTGATGATAGAGGGCCTACTGACTACTACTTATGCAATGGGTCGATTCCTTTCAGCACTCATGTTAAGCACTTGATCAGTACTAGTCTTTCGAATAAGCTATGTCGTTGTGGAGAAAAGGTGAATTGGAAGATACAAAAAAAGAAGTGGAAGAAGCGTTCAGGAGATGGGGATGTTGGGGTGTTTGTTAAAGGAAAAACGAGATACATGATCACGGACGACTTGCAGGTATCGCCCGTTTGTACAAGGACAACTTTGGAACTGCTTAAGAGTTTTGACATTAATGATGCCTCTGTGCTCGAGGAGAGGAATGTGAATCTTGGCTCAGAGGAGGTAAATTTTTGTCTCTCTCTCTCTCTAAATAGTAGTCTTCTGAAAATTATGGACACATCCCCACAATTTACAATTTGAAAGAATAAAAAAGAAGAAATCAGTGAGCAGGCCTGAAGCCACCCTGTTCCAGCCAATTCATTTTTAGGCGAAAAAATGCATGTGGATGGGTCTCTTATTTGGGCGGTTGTGGTAAAACTTTTTGTGAATTCCACATAAAATCAAGTTTGAACCCCTAGTTAGGAAATGGTTTTCCGCAGAAATGTGGAAATGTTAGTTTTTTTTTTTTTTTTTTTTAATCTCACAGGCTATACGAGTACAATAGTTATCCCTCGAGGAAACATGCTACTGAACCCAAAACAGAGTCTAGAGCATATCTGACATAGCTGTGAGCGGGACTTGAGTGTCTGACTTTTTTTTGGTAAAAAAAGTATAAATTCATTGGAAGACAGAAGCACAAACAACAACACCACGACGCCAACGCAGAGAACAACAAAAGGAGAAACCACCTCACCACACAAAAAGAAGATCCCTACCCACCCACCAAATTACCCTTCCCATAGGAGTTTTTGGCGAGGTCATGAGCAACGCCTTTTAAGACTCTTTGCTAAATGTGTGATAACAGCATCAAAACCTACGGACAAGTCTTTAATGTCAAGCAAAATAGGATGAATAGGCCAATCCGGGGATCCATTGATTGCTTGAATCACTTGTAGAGCGCCGGAGAGGAGGTGGGTCTTGCAAAGTCCGTGTGAGCTAGCTTCCTTCAACGCGGTCAAAATAGCTCATGCCTCAGCTTCTTTAGGAGAAGATACCTTGTATCCATCGAGTGATCATGCACAAACCCAAGAACCATTAAGCCAAATAGGAAGCCAAAGACTGCTTTTCCATCCATGGCCCTAAAAGAAGCATCTAAAAAAACAAAGGTAGTGCCTGTGGGGATCCTCAACCTAAAATCCTGGCCCAGGGTAGAGGGGTGACGGCAATTCTTCTCAGACTTACCGATACATTTATCAACTAAGCTCCTAGCAATGTTGATAGTGAGTGGGGGTTGAATTTTTGTACCTCTAAAAATGAAATCATTTCTACTTTTCCACAGAGCCTACCAAAGAGCTAGGGCCCAGATTTTAGTGGTTTCTCCTTTTGTTGTTCAATTGGTGGAGTCGCTTTGTCACAAAATTCAAGGAACAAAATTCACCACTCCTTGATCCTGACAAGAGTAATGGAGTGCGAGAACATTCCTAAATTGGATCCAAACTAGGAGGCTATCTCTTTATCACATAAAAAGAGAGCACACTCAATGGATTATTTTGAATTGTCACAAATTGGGCATCTAGCATCCCTTGAGATCGCTTTGTCATGAAGCATTTTGTGTACTTGAACTGCATTATTAAAGCAGTTCCAACCGAAGAAGAGGACTCTTTGAGGGAGAGGGAGGCGTCAAAATGACTTCCAATTAATTGGGTTACTAGAGGTCCCATGACCTTCACCATGAATGATTCTATGGCAGATGTAGAAGTTAATTCACCTCCTTTCGTGGAGGGTCAAATCTTCTTGTCATCTCTATTGCTATGAGGAATATAAATTTTAAGAATATTATCGACATCAAAGGAATTGTTGAAAATATTCCTAATGAACTGGTCATTCCAATTTTTATCCGAGTTCCAGATGTCTTTAACCACAAGGTCATTATTCACAATGTCCGATAGAGGTTTCTTAAGTTCTCCATCTGTAGGGATCCAGTTGCACCTCCAAGCTGAGGTTTGATCCCCATTCCTAATAATCCACCCCACACTCTCGTTGATAAAAGTAGTTGCTTCCATGAACCCTTTCCAGAACCATGGGTTGCCCTTTTTAAATTTGGCCTCCCATAGAGGTTTATTCAGACAATATTTAGCTCAAAGATCTAAAAGCTCAACCAGTCTTCAATTAGTAAGGCATCCCCAACAAGTCTTAGCCAAAAGAGCTAAATTGTTTACTTTGTTGTCCTGGATCCCCAACCCTATATCTTCTATGGGCTTATAAATCTCTTTCCACATAATTGTGTGAACACTTTTTTCCCGATGGAGTCGCCCCAAAAGAAATTTCTGAACATTTTATCAAATGTATCAATGGATCTTGATGGGAGTTGTAAGACGAACATATTATATATAGGGATAGCAGAAGCAATTGATTTTATTAGGGTGCTTCTCCCTGCTTGCGGGAGTAAAGGGATTTGCCAAGACATACAGTTGGAATTTCTATTTCTATTCAAGATTAGGGGGTTTCTTAGGTACCTCTCACTGGCCATCATATGTTTCATCCTTATGATCGTGGCAAGTTTTCTCTTTTTAATATTGCAAGTACCTTTACCAAAGTAAATAGAAGATTAATCATAGTTAACAAGCTGCCCAGATAAGGGGTAGTATTCATCAAAGGTGTGTTTTATCACCCAGGCTTCACTAATCGTAGCTTTGCAAAACAATGGGCTATCATCCACGAAGAATAGGTGTGATGTGCTAGGGGCAGATCTAAAGAATTTAACTCCATGGATGTTCCTTTCATCTTCTTCTTCCAGCAACATTTGGGAGAGAACCTCGACACCTAAGATAAATAGGTAAGGAGAGGGGATCTCCTTGTCTCAAGCCTCTCGATGGGTTGATACTTGATCGTCCCAAAGGGGGACCCGTTTAGAAGAATAGAGAAGGAAACCGAGGATATACTTTCTTAAATGATTTTGATAAATTCATCATGGAGGCCAATGGCCTCTAGGATAACTCCTAGGAAGTCCCACTCCATGCGGTCATACACCTTAGTCTTGTCTAACTTAAGAACCATATATTTCTCCTTCCTGTTTCTTTCATTAAAGAGTGGATCAGTTCATGGGCTTCAATATAGTTATCAACAATAGCTCTGCCTTCTGTAAAGGTGCTCTAGTAGAGTCCCAACAATTTTATTGAGCACCTTTTTGAGTTTGTTGGCTACTACCTTAGAGATAATTTTGTAAATCACATTACACAAGCTAATGGGTCTGAAGTCATTCACATTTTGTGGGTTGCTCTTTATAGGGACATATACAATAAATGTTTTGTTGATTTTACCAAGGGAGAACTTGTATTTGAAGAAGTCTTGCACAAGCAGTGATATCATTCCCAATTGAGTCCCACATGCATTGGAAAATTTTTGCCGGGTAGCCATCCAGGCTTGGTGATTTTAGGGACCCAAGTTGGAACACCGCTTTCTTTATATCCTTCTCCAAAGGGGGTAGCAATAACCTTCATATTCTCTTCTGAAGAGATCATAGGGCTGACCAGAATTTTTAATTTCGTTGAGATTTTTTGGGCCACATGAAATCATAATAAGTCTAAGATTATCACAGAACATATTTCCCATTTCTTCCCTAGTCTCAAGCCATTTCCCCGCTTTGTTTTTAATTTTTTTAAATTATGTTATTCTTTCTCCTGTTAGTTGTACTAGAGTGGAAGAACTTAGTGTACCTATCCCCTTCCCTTAGCCAAAGTTCTCTGGACTTTTGTCTCCACATCTCTTCCTCCCTACGTAAGAATTCCTCAAGTTTGCTATTAAGTTCTACTTCATCGTCCATTGCAGAGGGTTAATTTATTTTCTCCTAATTCTATCCAATTCTAGTATGGTTTCAGCGATAACCTTCTCTACACTTTTGAAACTAGGTATATTCCATCTAGTGAGGTCTTTACCCAAGAGGTGTAAAGTGCGATCAATGTTTTCCTCATTAACCTTTCTGGGTTTTGACTATCTATTGAGGATAATTTTTTCGCACTTTTTATCCCTCAAACACATACTATGGAACCTAAAGAGTCAAGGGACTTTGGGTGATTTAGGATTTCCAAGGAAGAGAATAGGGGCATGATCAGACACTCCGGCAGTGAGTACAGAGAAGACCGCCTCTGGGAATAGGTTTCTCCATTCTAAATTACCAATTGCCTTATCAAGTCTTTCTTTGATGTGTGCAAGACCCTTTCTCCTATTGGACGAAGTAAAAGCAGGGGCGATTGATCGAAGGTCCAGCATGCTCCTACTATCCATCAAGAGCGTCCCTAGCTATTTGAGGATTGCATTTTTTTTCCTCCCCATTTTTCATGGGTTTCTAGAATCTCATTGAAATCCCCTACTATCATCCATGGCCCCTTAGTTTGACTACAAATTTCTTTCATGTTCTCTCAAAATCTCTTTTTCTTTGAAAGGTATGGTGGCCCTTGGATGAAGGTAAGAAATCAACAGCCAGGTTCTACGTGAACAGGTTCATCATACGATAGAGGAACTACCTTTTTCAATCAATAGTTCAATCAATCACTTCCATCAATCAATCAATACAATCCTCAATCTTTTCAATCACTTCAATAGCAGTACACAATACAATCATCAATCTTTTCAAACATTAAAATAGCGGTACACAATACAATCCTCAATCTTTTCAATCACTTAAATAACAATACAAGTAGTCCTCTTCAAGCTCGTACTATCAAGCCGCCTAGCCTCAACACGTCAGTCAGTACCAATCAATACGTATACAATCAATGGGGATCCCAAGTCAATCAATCTAAGTCCTCAATGTGATCCCGATAATATAAAACAATAATAAACTATGGAACACGCCCGAGGCATGTAAATACCAATAGCAATGTGGTACAACTCAATTTCGATTATTCGATAGTCAATGAAGACAAACAATCCAATTCTAGGTCAATAATTGCTTTATTCGTACAAAACATCACTACACGGTTGAAGGAGGGGGTAAGGTTATGATATCCCTTCAATAACTCTTGGTGCATAATCAATTAGTGGATATCATCTTTCCTCACTCTGTCTCGGACAAATATAGGTTGTACCTCGTACATAATCTGAACAATCTGTAAGGGTATGTTAGCTCAAAACATCCCTTACTCATAGTCCACCAATTGTTCCTCAAGGTGTAGTGCCAAGGGTCCCCAGATAATTCCACAAGGCCAAGGGTTTCAGTAGTATTTTTTAGAGGAGAGTTGCTGGAGACACTATTTTTCGCCACAATCAATGGCTCTCATTATCTTCATCACCGGAGAGGGAAGTAGTCGCCGGGAATCTTCATCCTCTCCCCTGCTAGGTCCTGCAACTCATCAGAGAGCATGGGTTGTTTGCAGTTATCTTGGAAGTTGTTCGCAGTTATCTCGGAAGGAGGGATTGCCGGTCTGTTTCCTATCTTAGAAAGTTAGAGTGGAGGGGCTATGGTCAGGGAGAAGGTTTATCATAGAAAAGGAAAGGGGAAAGGGACAGATCCTCGTGCTAATCTAATCAATGCCCTTGTGGTTGCAACGATAAGGTGTTGTAGTGATCAGTTGTCTCTTTCAAAGCCTACTTCTGGTCAGTATGGGGATGGGTCTACAACAAAGAAAGGCAACAGTGCCATCCACGTTGTTCTAGTTGGTCCGTCCAACCCCTTTACGGGTGGAGGTGGGTGTGAGATGGAAGGTGTGGATGTCCAGTTGCTGGATATGATGGAGAAAATTAATGCTTCAGTTTCTCTGGGAGCTAATAGCTGGCCTGATGACTAGGCCAAATGCATAGCTAGATGTGCCCGTTCACTTGCTTGCCTGTACATAGCTTGCCAATCGATGGGTCCCATTTCTTTTCGGTTAGAGAGTTTCTCAAGGGGAAGGGGTTTGGGCTCTTTTGGTGGGCTTGTTTTTGCTAATCCAGACCCAACTATTCTTTCCACCCACCTGGGAAGCCATCTTTCAGCCCTTTCCAATCATGTTCCTCGGCACTTCTCTTGTTCTTCCTTGGAAGTTTGGAAGGGTAGTAAAGGAGGCGCTAGAGCAAGGAGATCAATTTCATTCCCTCTTATCAAAGCAAAGCTTAAGAAGTTAAAAGAAGCCTCTAAGGGGGGATAGGGTGATGCTTCTTTTAGGAGGAAGGTGGTTGCAACTTTCGCTACTTCTTCCTTTAAGGGTGCCTTGAGTACGTCTGATGGTTACCATGAGGATTTTTTGTAGATTGAAACTCAGTCCGGCTCAGTTGGTGGTAGCAATAAGGAGGTCTTTTGCGCCGAAGCATTGGAGGTGGGTCGTGTGAGTAAGCAGTTAGGGTTTGTTTCGGCTCTCATGAACAAGATATCTTGCATCGTATTGAAGTATTGGATGCAAAAGCTACTAATGGCAAGGGTAAGGTGAACGGTGGGTTTGATCAAGTGCGGCAAGGGACGGTGACGACCTTTGCTTGAGCGGGTTGAAGAAACTGGGGGCTCGTTTTGTCTTTGTTTACCTATGATTATCATCATTTGGAATGTCAGAGGGCTTGGGAAGCCACGAAAAGGGCGGCAATAAAGAGGTTAGTTAGGTTGCATGAGGTTGATTTATTCCTTCAAGAGATGAAAATTCACACATATGTTGAAAGTATTAACTTTTAGTGTTTGGGGCTCTAGAAGGTGTGGTTGGGAGTGGGTGCCTTCAGAGGGAGCCTCAGGAGGTCTAATCTCTATTTGGAATGAGGGAGTTTTAAGAAAGGAGGATGGTTCCTCTTCCCAAAGGGTGCTGGCTATCAAATTCCTTTCGGTGGTTGATAATTTTAGGTGGGCGGTTGCTAATGTCTATGGCCCGAATGAGGATTCTAGCAGGGGGTCAATTCTGGGATGACATCTCTTCAACTTGCTTGCTTTGGTCAGTGCCTTGGTGTGTTGGCTAGGATTTTAATATGGTACGATTCCCCCATGAGAAAAAGGGGGGGCCTCATTCTTGTCTCGAAGCATGGCAATGTTTTCAGATTATATTGAAAATAATGAGCTCCTTGACTTGCCTCTTTCGAGCTCAAAGTTTATCTGGCCAAATAACTAGGTTAGAGTGGCTATGAGTAGGATGGATTGCTTCCTGGTGTCTAAGGAATGGGAAGGAAGTTTTGCTGCGGCTATTCAAACAGCATTGCCTAGAGGTGTTTGAGACCATAGGCCTATCAAGCTTAGTTCTAATGAGGTTGGTTGGGGTCCAAGACCTTTTAGGTTTGAAAGCAGTTGCATAAGGACTTTTTATCTTTTGTCAAAGGATGGTTAGAGCAGTCTGATGTGCAAGGTTTTGCAAGTTTCAGGTGAGCCAAAAAACTTCAAATTCTTAGAGGTAAGATCAAGGTTTGGAATAAAGAAGTTTTTGGGAGGCTTGGAGCTTCTAGAATTTCAGCAGTTAAGGAGCATGAGAAGTGGGATTTATTAGAGGAAGATGGAGGTTTGAATCAAGAAGAGAGGGAGGCTAGAGGAGTTTTTGTTAGAAAAAATTGGGATCTGGACCATTTGGAGGAAATCTCTTGGAGGTAAAAATTCGAAGGGGTAGCGATTTTACTAGTGTGCCTAATGAAGTTAAAGAAGAGATTGCTTGCCACTTTGAGAGGTTGTGTTCAAGTGAAGTCTTTCCGAGGCCTACCTTGGATGGAATGTCCTTCCCTTTTATTTCAGACGGTGATATGGTGTGGTTGGAAAGAGAGTTTAAGGAAGGAGAGATCAAAGCAGCTTTATATGAATGTGGGGGAGATAACGCACCAAGACTAAATGGATTCAATTTCTCTTTTCTTAAAGCAGATTTGGATGTAGTGAAAATAGACTTTTGCAACATGTTGTCAGAGTTTCATAGGAGGGGTAGATTGAGCAAGGAGATTAATGCAACTTTTTTTACTCTAATCCTGAAAGCTCTTAAGCTGGTGGATCTTAGAGAGTATGGACCTATAAGTTTGGTGGGCTGCGTGTACGAGTTGTCAAAAATTCTGGTTAACACGTTGAAGAAGGTCTTACCATCTATTATAAGTCTTTTCCAAGGGGTTCTTGTGTAGAATAGGCAATTTCTTGACGGAGTTCTTATAGCCAATGAGCTCACTCAATCCTGCAAATAGTCTTGGAAAGAAGGGTCTATCTTTAAAATATATATGGAAAAGGCATACGACCATGTGGAATGGGGCTTTGTGGATTGCATGTTGAGGAGGTTTGGCTTTGCGGGAAGGTGGTGTGCTTGGATTCAGGAATGTATTTCATCTCCTTCCTTCTCTGTGTTGGACAACGGTTCTCCTTCACGCCTGTTCAGAGCTTCTATGGTTCTTAGACAAGGTGATCCTCTTTCTCCCTTTTTATTTACCATAGTGGTGGAAGCTCTCTGTGCTCTACCGTCCAAGTGCCAAGGAGTGTGGAATCTTGGAAGGCTTTGAGGTTGTTAGAGGGGCATATGCTATTACTCATCTTCAGTTTGCAGATGATACCATCCTGTTTAGTTCTACAAGGTGGGAGGAGGTTGTAGTCTTAAAAAGGATTCTTAGGTGTTTTGAGCTATGTTCAGGTTTAAAGATAAATTTATCCAATAGCCTAGTGGTGGGGGTTGGGTTGACGGATGAAGAGATTCAGACTTTAGCTTCTAATTTTCCCTGCAAATCTGGTAAGTTGCCTCTGCTATATTTGGGTTTGCCTATTGGGGGTAAAGTGAGATGTAAAGAGGTGTGGAATCCAATGGTAGAAACTTTCAAGAGGAAATTACCTATGTGGAAAAGAAATTATCTTTCTTTAGGAGAAAGAATCACCTTAATCCAAGATTCCCATTCCAATTTGCTAGTCTATTATATGTCTTTGTTGCGTATGTCGATGGCGGTCAAGGAGAAGTTGGATCATTTAAGGAGGGATTTTCTTTGGGGAGGGAGTAGTGATAAAAGGAAGTTGCATCTTGTTAGGTGAGGATGTGGTCAAGCCTAAGGTCATTGGGAGATTAGGGTTGTGCAACTTGGAATTTAAAAATTGGGCTCTTTTGGCTAAGTGGCGGCGGAGATTTGGGAATGAGAGGGAGGCCTTATGGAGGAGAGTTGTTGGGCCTAGATATGGAGAAAATATTTGGGGTTGGGAGCCAATTATAGTTCCTAGGCATAGTGTGTCGGGTTTGTGGGGTAATAACTTGAGGTTTGGAGATTTGCCTTTTGTGGGGGTGAGTTGTTTAGGAATGGGAGGGGGAATGGGTTCAAAGTGGGGGAGGGAAGTGCTGTTCATTTTTGGGTGGGGTTGGGTCCTTTGTACTTGTATCATCCTAGAATGTTTAGATTGGTGGTCAACAAGTGGGCTTCGGTCAAAGATTGTTATGTGCATGAGGGGGAATTTCGGTCTTGGGATGTCTTTAGGAGGGTCTTGCGTCAATCTGAGGAGTCTGAGTTTGGGTCCTTGAAGAATCTTCCTTTTAACGTTTTCTTTTGCAGGGATATAGCCGATTCTCGCATTTGGAAGCCTTGTCCCTCCGGTGCTTTTTCTTGCAAGTCCTTCTACAAGGAATTGAAGGGTTTGCCAATTAACAAAGTTTCAGCGTCATTGGCTTGGTTGGGCTTGGCTTCTCCTAGGGTGGAGGCTTTTGTGTGCCTTGCTTTATCGGGAAAGGTTTCTACGGTAGACAACCTTAGAAGAAGAGGATTTGCTTCAGTGGCTATTTCAGACATATGTGTGTTGTGTGGGAAGGACAATGAGACGGAAGACCATTTATTTTTGAATTGCAAGTAATCTTATACGTTTTGGTGTAGGCTTCTAGCGCGGTGTGGTGTTCTTTGGAGCTTCCCGAGGTCGTTGATGGGGTTATTCGAAGTGTGGAGGTTTTCTTCTTCTTCTTCTTCTTCTTCTTTTTTTTGTAGCGGTTTGATTCTTTGGAGGCTCATCCCTTTTGCCATTTTGTGGCCGGTGTGGAAAGAAAGGAACAGTAGAATTTTCAGAGGGTTTTTGTTGTCCGTAGAAGATTTGTCTCAATTGGTGGTGGTTCAAATTTCAAAATGGGCCTCCTTCAAGAAAGAATTTGACACTTTAAGAGTAGATGGTGTGCTGCACAACTGGAGGCTTCCTTATATTGTGGGATAAAGAGGGTGACAAAAGTGGTGCATTGGGTTCCTCCCATTGTAGGGGTGTTGAAATTTAATGTAGATGGGGCAGCTAAAGGAAAGCCTTGGCCGGCGGGTATTGGTGGGGTGCTTCGTAATAGTGGAGGTATTTTGTTGGCAATGTTTTCCAAGCATGTTGGAACTAAGGAGTATAATGACATTGAGGTGTTGGCTATCCTAGAAGATGTTTGTATTTTAACTCTTCCTTGTTTCATTCATGGTTAGAAGTGGAAAGCGATCATCTCAATGCTATTTCGTGGGTGTCATCTTCAACTGCCACTCCTTGGAGATTTCAATTTTACTTTTATGAGATTAGAGCTTTACCGTCCTCGATTCAAGTGAACTTTCAACATGTTGGGAGGTCGGCAAATGGTTTCGTTGATTCATTAGCTAAGCAAAGGGTGGATAGGTCTTCTAACTTGGTAGCTTTCACTGTGTGATGTCTTTGTTTGTTGCTTTTCCTTTTCGGGGTATAATTCTTTCCGTGCCCCTTTTGCTTTGATTGACGGGCTTCTTGTATTTGGCTTTCTAGTTTAATATAATCTGTCGTTACTGATAGAAAAAAAGAAAAAAATAGTCAGGTTCTATCTTGATGCAGCAATGTATAAACCACCTATCCTTGCTAATGACAGATAGTTTAAAGGTGTCTTGCCCTAGCAAGGCTAGGCCACCTGCCGTTCCATTAGCTTGGACAACATCTTTTTTTGGCAAAACTCAGTCTTCTGGATAATTTCAATCTCATCCTCCTTGGCCTTTGTTTCAGAGAGAGAAAATCAGGTTGATTTTCTTTACATAGTCTTTTCAATTCATGGACTGTCGGGGCTGTTTTAATTCCCCTACAGTTCCAAATAATACCTTTTTCCGATTGATGAATTTTCATAGAAGAGGAATTCTTGGAGACTGAGTTTTGTGTGTTGTCCAAATTTTTTTGTACATTTGGATACTGGGATTTAGAGTTTTTCTACAATTGAAATTAGAGTTAAAATTAATGGAAAAGGGAGAGGGACGAATAGTTACTCAATTTTGCTGAGAATGGACCGTACCCTTAATGAAGTCTGAGTTGTGCTCCTTACCTGCAGAAGCATCATCCTTCCCTCCGATTTGAGGTCTTCTTTTACCCTACTTCCCTCTAGATTGAGTGTACTGAGCCTAGGGTCCCTTGAAAAGGTAGGTTTCTGAAGAGCAACAATCCTAGTTGACCTCCTTTCACAGTTTGCTTGAGGTTGAGGGTCCCTTTGGCTGTCTGGCACTTCATCTACCTCCAAGTCAATCTCTCCTATAATGTTCCCTATTTCTTCTTCCCGCGTTTCAAATGCAGGCCGGAGACTTTTACTACCAAATCCAATAGACCGGCTGGGTTGAGAACCCATAATGGGAATGTGGTTAGCGGTTGCTGGTTCGTTGGTTCTCGTCTCAGTGGGCTCCATATGGGTCATCCCATTAGCTGCTAAATAATGTTCTTGGGTTGTGTATGTAGGCCCCATTCTGTGAAAACCCAGTTCGGAACAAGTTTTGCTGCCCAGCCCCTGGCCCACTCCTCTACCATCCCAGGTCCAAACGGCAGTTTTTGAATT
Source organism: Cinnamomum chago (assembly GCA_038049695.1). Classification (NCBI taxonomy): domain Eukaryota; kingdom Viridiplantae; phylum Streptophyta; class Magnoliopsida; order Laurales; family Lauraceae; genus Cinnamomum; species Cinnamomum chago. Next base: position 16,428,751 of record CP142462.1, on the reverse strand, counting down.
CAAAGCCTGGTGGTGGGCCACTAATAGCCTCTTTCCCAAGTCGTCTCAGCTATTGCTCAATGGAAGGAGCAATTTGAAGGGGACTTTGACAGTTTGACCAAACCGTTTCTGGAAAGAAAATTCCCCTTCAAATATTTGCATTGAATGCGCACGCCTGCTGTTATGCCCATCTCTTTGCATTTCAATCCCTGAAATTTCAGGGTCTATTTCTGGCCGTACTGCATGCTGCCCATTAAAGTTTATCTCAAGTGCAGATCCCCCTAAAAGCCAGGAGTTCCTTCCATTACCCTCCATCCAAAGACCCTCACAACTGTTAGGCAGTGTTCTACCTGTTTGCTGACTCATTGACTCAGCCATCAGCTGAGTCCGCTCGTCCGAGTTATGGGGAGGATGTTGGTCACCTACTCTTCCCTGCCAAGGTTCGCTCATGGCATCTTCCACCTCCCACTCCCTTGCCATTTCTCGTATGAATCTCCCACAACTCATCCATTCTCCGAATGAACAGTGTTCCTTCCCCTCCCACTCTCATCTGAAAGATCCAGTAATGCCCATGTGACTAGAGTTGAGGGGGTTATAGAAAGAGGGTAAGGTATTGGGCATTCATCTGCATTTTGGGTAATGAGACCACAAAACTTACAAATGTAATGGAGCTTTTCATATTTTAGGATGATCCATCTATTTTCATTCGTTAGCCTAATGACCGGGTGGAAAAGGGTTTTGAGCTCCATTACGATCTGGACTCTGACAATGTCTTCATAGGGGATCCCTTCATCATCATTGAATCAAATCTCCTGCACTACATCCACCTTCCTGCAGATCCAGCTTGTTCTCGTGGAATGCTTGTCTGGGGTTCACCTGAGAGAGTTTCATGATTACCCCATTAAACACCCAAGGTCCCTTCTTCCAAATAATATCAATCTCCTCTTGGGTCCTAAAGGTGAAAGAAAATCTTCCATTGGGCAGGGTTGAAATGTTTGGTTTTGCAAAGTCGTTCCAGTTACTCTTCGCTGCACGAACCATTTCAATCATGTTAAACTCTCTCTTTCGGACTCGAGCACTTACCATACAGAAACTACTAGTTTGAGGTATTTGGATCTGGATGTCCCTATTCAGTGACACATCACATTCTATGTTATCAAGCATTTGCATCGCCCTCAGTTGGAGAGGGCTGATGTGGTGAGGACTGTTTTGGCATGCTGATTTCTGGTGAAAAGTACTTGGTCCAGGTTGTGGAGGAGTGAAGGACCCATCCACTCTACCTGGGTTCCTCTCCATTGAACTGAAAACAGACTTTGACTTTATACCAAAAAAAAAAGATAAAGAAAACAGACTTTGACTAGAGGCACAGACCAGATAAAACTATAGGGTTGTAAACTATTCTGTTTCTAAACTAGACTTGTCTAGGATCACAGGGTTGCTCTGCTGCTCCTGTGCTTTGCCAGAGTGCTATATGCTTGTATGCTTCTTCCCTGCCACAGTGTGCTCCTTGTTCGTGCTCTTGCAGCTCTAGGGATCTGTCCTGACGTTGTGCATGAGTAAGATAGCTAAGCTGAGCCATTTGGTGTTTCCCACCCATTTATATATTTTTTATATCTAGGGATTTCATGGAAAAAAATAGGATTAAACTATGATAAGACAAATAAGTATACAAAAACATAAAACAACGGCGGAGGGCATCGTCAATATTTTTGACGAAAATGCTCTCACTGGTGATGGGGCCATTGTTCGTTTATATTTTTTTAACCCCGTCGCTTACTTTCTTCCCATGCTCCAAAATCTCTCTTTGAGCCACAAGCTCCACTCAAAGAAGCTGCAAAACAATGAAAAAACTTATATTCATTATCCTCTGAACCAAGTAGTTTTCAATTTAAGCCTTTTTTTTTCCCTTAAATTTGCAACTTCTTTGAAGGAACTCAAGGTTCGAAGAGATGGGTTTTGGAGCACAGGAGTCAAGAGAGTGACGGTTTTTAAAAATGTACGACGTTCTCTGCCGTTGTTTTTATATTTTTATATTTATATATACTTATTCATCTAATGATAGTGTAAGCCTAATATTTTTTGCAAAAATCCCTTATATCTATGTATCGTATAATATCATCTAAGTAGAGTCCATTTGTTTGGTAGTCAGTGAATGCGTAGGAGTTACTAGCCAATATCAAAGGGGCTAAATTGGTGGAGATGAAGATCCACCAATAGCCATCAAATAGGTCCCAAGCTGTAGCTCAGCTGATTGGGACATGGATCAGTGAGTAAAGTGATTGAGTTCGAATACTGTAGGAAAAAAAATGGAAAAAATGGCCATCAAATAGTCTTTCTAGTAGGAAATAGTTACTTTGGCCATCACCTTTACTGAGGGCCCTATCTATGATTCCATTTCCACCATACATACTTCCCTTTGTTATCTTGTTTTTTTTCTGAAACGACTTCCTTATAGGAAAGGACTTGATTTCCTATGGATTCCTAGGAGCTCAATATCAAGCAAACAAATAGACCCATAACTAATAAAATGATATTATTAAGATGCATATATATCATATGAAAAGAAAATTCTATGTTCTGTGGATGCTATTGTTTATTCTGTAGCCTAGCACAAGCTATTTCATTGTCTTGCATTAGCTATTGTTGTTCCTATCTTAGTATTGTATGGGGTTGGTAAGAGACTTGAGATAATAAAGATTTAAGGATCTTAGAAATTTCTCTAATACGATGTAAAGGTATACAGAGAAGCACTTCTCAATAAGGCCTTTGAATCTATTGCATTTGCTATACTCTAAGATGATGGCAACATATAAGAATATGTGATACCATATGATCAAGCATTCATGGCACGGTCTGCATGAGTTGGACATGTTTACCATTCATGATCTTTAACTTTTATGCTATTACTTTTGACATACTAGCCTACCTAACATGCCCACCTTTCTACTTCTTTTATTGATTAGGTCTTGCATCTGCTCAAGCATTCATTACTCTCCAAGACACCTTTAACAGATGTGTTTCTGCCCGTGCACGACACCATTGATGGTGTCGCCCTTAATCTCAAAGTCCTGGGGCTTGATTCCAAAGACATATCTCAATTTCACACAGAAGAAGAGACTGGCAGCGACTCTAAGAAAATTAGTGTTATCCTATTTGTAAGCAAATCCAGAAACAAGGTTTTGTATGCACAAGTGGGAGAAGAATTTCCAGATCTGCTCTTTAGCTTCCTCGCCTTTCCTCTTGGTTCCATGGTTAAATGCTTGGGTGGATGTAGTAGCATGGGATGCTTAGATAACTTGTACAGGAGCGTTGAAGAATTAGGCAACAAAAGTTGCATGAAATCTGAGGAATGCAAAGCCTTGCTACTTGACCCAAAACTCGCACCTTATTTTGGTTCCATGAACCAACTAATTCATATTAATGAACTCCCAGGGCAACTCACAATTTTTGATTGTGGGAGGTGTTTATCTAATGGATTTGGTATTACAGATGGTGACTCCGGCACATGCTCACATGGGGGGTTGAAAATTCAAGTCGAATTTATAAATCCAAAGTTTCATGATGTAGTGACGGAGCTTGGAGGAACATTTATGGATGCACCAATATCGTTCATGGTTACGGATGAATTGATTGTGAAACCGCTTTCGACCATCTCAGGCATCTCTCTTTTTAATCAGTTTAATATCCCCATTAATGATTTGGAAGAGCGGGTTGTAAGCGTGGGAAACAAGGAGGTAAAGTGAACCAACATTCTGACCTTTATTGGTTATACAGTTTGGTACTTCAGCAAAGTCGAAGGGGCTATAGAGTTGAGTAGATGCCGTTGGCAATATTGCTAGTCTTAAGGCCCATATCCAGCACAGAAGTTAACCCTCTGGAAATTCTCAGGTGTTGTTTGGATGAGAATAAAAGGTGGAGAGAATTCTTCATGTTTCACATGTGCGCTATCTGTCCATTTTCTCCACCTTTCCACCATGTAGGCGAAATAGAGGTGGAGAAAACTGTACCAAGTTCAAATTTTACTGGGGGCAGTTTTCTCTACTTATCTTTTCCACATATCTACTTATCTTTTCCACATAAAAATGACCCACTACTCCGTTATTGTTATATATATTTGGTTGGGGCAGACACCTATCCAGGCCATAATAACCTTTCCTTTTATCAATTGGGTGAGAAAATGAGGTTGGATTTTGCCCACAGGCTTAAAATCATGGCTTGCATATAGCCTAATGTGGTCTTGACTCATGCTAATTTTTCCTTGGACAGAGCATTGGTGTATTGACAACCATCCACATTTCATTCCACGTGAAATGGCAATCATTTGTCATCATAAGGATGTTGATCCCTGAGATATAAATAGTCCTACAGAATATAGGAAGATGGATTGCTTGTTTTACAAGCTACACAATTATGGTTCGAATAACAAGATCTTGGAAAGGAAAATTTACCTATGAAAAAAAAAAAAAAAACCAACAAGTTCACATGTAAATGACAGGCAGCTGATGAGTTTTTTACTTTTGTTGCAGGTCTTGTCTATATTGAAAGCTTCTTTGACCTCCAAGACAGTTTTAAGTGATGTCTTCTTGAAGAAGCCAAAGAAGTTGAGAAGGGGATTGAGACCGGGCTTCTACAACTGAAGAAGGTGATGTCTGCTAGGGATGTTAAAATTGTGGTCTTGACTTTTTATAGGATTGTGAAGAACACTTTCCTTTCTCAAATCTCCAAAATCATTACAGAAACTCTCTTCTCTTGGCACGTCCTTTTTATCTTGTAAAGAATTATGGCTTCCTAAAATGGAACTTGATGAAGTTGGTTTATAACTTTATATTGTTCTTAGGCATCCATGCGAATGTAGTAATTGGTTTATGATATCAATGTATCTGTACAAAATTTAACAGATTAGAAGAGGGGATAGTTGTACTCTCAAATAGTATTTTTAACACTCTGCTGGCTCCTGCCTTACTGAGCATTTTTATCTTCTACCATGTAATACCATTTTTCCACACCAGGGCAATTTATTTCTGTCATCTTCATTAATTTGAGAGTGTAGAATTCTAGAGCTCATGAAAATAAAACTACTGTTTTATTTCTCATATGCTTGGTATGATCCTGTGACTCAGATTTTCCAGTAAGGAACTGCAGAAATCGAAGGGCCCATGTTGTTTATCTGTCATACTAAATATCATTAGAACCGAAATGATTTCTTAATTTAATTTGGATATAAAAAGACTTGGATTTGCAGCTACTATAAATGGTTAAAAAGTAGCACAACCAAAGTAGTGATTAGTGACTTAGGATGTGTGGCAAATGAAAAATTGCAAATTGGTATTGATGGTTCAGATGAACGCTTGGGTGGTGAGATCTATTCCTTTAAGCTAATCACTTTCACCTGGTGAGCCTTCTACAAGAGAACTCTGTTAGTCAAATTCATCTCCCAAATTGAGCCCTGTTTGTCCTCTGTAGTGACGGGAGCTTGGGAACTTTGGATTTAGATGTTTTAAGCACCTCAACAATCTGGGTACGTTTAAGATCAATTTTGATTGGATTTGGCCTATTGATGGAGTGCACCTAGTAAACTCTGCCATGTGTTGTAATTCTTTCATGTGCTGGTCCCAAATCGGATGATAGAGGAAGGATTGAGTCAGATAGGCAGTTAGCTGAAAAATCTTTTCATCCTTATGTAAGAGTTCTACCTTGAGAGTGGTAAAACTCAAAATGGCCACCGTTGATAGATGGTATGGGTGTTCATGGGCAAGGCTAAGGAAGATCCAGGCACAGCCCAGGCCCGAATCAGACTATAAGGAGCTGGCCCAACCCCGGACTGCCTGGAAAGCTGGAAACCCGAGCCCAGACTGATATTGATATATATATATATATATATATATATATATATATAATTTATAAAAAGAGAAATAAACATATGATGTTGGGTGTAGCTAAATTGGTTTGGTACCATTGTCTGAATGCCCCCACCTATTAATCAGGCCGGGCTGGGCTTTGGGCTCTCTACAACCGAGTCCAAGCCTGGCCCATATATTTACGAAAGTCAAAGTCATATCTACATTGCCCCTTATTTTTCGGACACAGTTTACCATAAACTCGAAGGTATTAAGTCAATGGCTTGCTACTTCGGGAGTCGATTTGGTGTTTTTCCCTAACCTTTCTCATTTTCTTAATCCAAAAGCAATGTGATTTTCTCTCGCTGCTTTCAAATTCGGCAATCGTTTGAAAATTTTGGGATGTTATTGAGAAAATATTATTCCAAGCAAAATATGTGTATAGTATATAAAACATAAATAAATTAGACTATACAGTACTAAACATGCAGATTTATGTATTTGGCAAAAAAACAAAAGAGGCATTTATTTGTGCTTAGGGTTGGTTTTGGGTCTTGTCGTTCCATCTGCATTGGGTCATGGACTTGTTGGTCATTTAATGCAAAGCTGAGAGAACAACATTATGATCATATGCAGTTCAGCTTATCCGGGTTCAATCTGATCTGTAGAATGGAAAGTTGGAATAGTCAGGCAAAAGATTGGCCACATCAGATTATTCTAACCATTTGAAATTTAAGAAGTTTTTGTTTATGTATTTTCTTTGCCTTCAATCCATAACCACGACTAAAGGGCATGTTAGGTACCAAGTGAAAATCCATTACTCATTGCCGTAGTTTTAGGGGACGTTTGTGTACAAGGGTTTTTCATGGAATGTGGAAATTGCCACATCAGCAAAATTCATGGGAAATAAATTTCAAAGAAAAGGTTTTATGCGGATGCCAAAAGCTGATGTTTGGTACAGAATGTTTTTCCTTGTTGAAATGATGATATTAATGTTTGGTGCAGATGCAAATTCCTCGTAAAAGAAAACAAATGAACCTTTTGATCAGTCCCACCAATTAATATCATCAAGAAAGATTAAACTCAATGCAAAAAATGGAATGGTGAATTAGAATTTGGAAGACCAAAAGAAAATGATGGAGAAGACGAGCCACGTTAGACCAAAAGAATATGATGGAGAAGATGAGCCACGTTAGAAAGACCAAAAGAATTTGAAGTCCGATACCCCCCCTATAAGAAATGGAATTCTAACATCTCTATGGAAAAAGCTGACGGGGCATGATTTAGTTTTCTGCAAGCTTTGTTGCACCAAATACATAAAAAATCAGTTTTCTTCAGACAATTGTCAACTTTTCTGCGGAAAATGGTTACACAAATTAACATGCCCTTAAGAATTCTTCATTGAGGATTTGTATAGCCCAAGATTTTACATTGACATAGGTCCATATCGGTGCATATAGATGAGAAAATTGATTAACACATAAATTCACGAAACTGGAGGTTGGAGTTTAAAATATTCGAAAATGAAAGTTCCCGTTGCTCCAAATCCTCAAGGATTTACAAACGCTAATGTGGATTTTCTATATCTTAAGAAAAACCGGTGAGGAATCCCCGCGGATTTGGTTCATGAATGTGACACACATAGGTCAAATTAGTATTAAATTGGCCTACAATCATGTTGCTGGTGAGTGTGGAGTGGTTGTAGCCAAATGAATCCCACTAGGGAAAATTTCTCAGGGGTAAATTGAAATGCTTATACTTTTGTAACCTTCGGGTCCCACATAGACCGAAGGTGTCGGAAGGAATCTTACAATGATTTTCTCTGCCCCATCCTCTGCATGCTTTCCTCTACTTTCTCTTTTTGTAGTACAGTGGTTCTCCACTGTCCAGACATTTCTCCAAGACGAAGAAGCCCTGGGAGGAGAAAAATCACTCACAAACCATTCAACAATTGAATAACCCATCTGGGTCGGATCTGGAATCATGGCTGCCAAAGAAATCAGCTTGAAACTCCTTGTACACAAGGAGAAAAACCAGATTTTATATGCAGAATCTGACAAGGATTTCATCGACCTTCTATTCAGCTTCTTGACAATGCCCATAGGCACTATTATCCGTCTCACAGCCAAGCAAGCAAAAATAGGTTGCATGAGTACGTTATATGAGAGTTTGGAGGATCTGGACGTCCAGTATCTACAGACTGATTCATGCAAGAACATGCTTCTCCATCCAATGAGCGCTTCAGAAGAGCATTGCAGAGATTTGGTTGTGAATATTGATGAGAGAGACCCTATTGAGTATTACTTCTGCGAGGCGTCGACACTTCCTTTCCGCTCTGATATTAAGTACTTGATCAGTACTAGTCTTTCGGAGAAGGAAAGCCGTTCTGGAGTAACAGTGAATTGGAAGATAAGTAAAGAAGAGCCCAAGAATGGTGCAAGAGATGGGAAGGATGGAGTGTTTGTTAAAGGAAGAATGAGATATATTATAACAGATGATTTGCAGGTATCGCCTGTTTGTATCGGGACAACCTTGGAAATGCTTAAGAGATTGGGCATCAGTGATGCCACTGTGCTTGAGGAGAGGAATGTGAATCTTGGCTCAGAGGAGGTAAATGACTGTGTCTTTAGTTTTTCGTTTTCTCTTTTCTTTTTCCTCTTCTCATGCTGGGCATTTTGTGGGCAACCCTATGTAGTGGAAAAAACATGAAAAATAGAAACAGTTTTTCACTTTTAATGAAAATTTCATGTTTGGTGTGACCGTTTTTCTGAAATGTTTTTGAGAATTGGATATTTGAATAGTGAACTTTTTCTGGGATGCGGGTTTATACTTTATACAGCTGTACATAATTCACAATCTTAGTTTTTAGAAAAAAAGAAAAATAAGTACAGAGAGGTCTGATTAATTCTGATAATTGATGGTTAAGCAGTATCTTTGTTGTAAGACTGTTGATGAGCCTGAATCAACCCTGTTTTTCCCTATCCATTTAGGTGATGACATGCTTATTTAGGAAGGATGGTTGTCTTTTATGAGTTTTCTTGAATTTAAAATGGTCCCATGTGATTTTGGTATTTTATTCATACATTTTTTTTTCATTTTAATACCTTTCATATCCCCAATTTCACGAATTTATTCGTCCATTTTTATCATTTAATACCTTTCATATGTCCCCAATTATTTGAGAGAGAGAGAGAGGGGGAGGAGAAAAGGTGACGACAATTAGGATGTGTTTGTGTAGAACCGTGGGGCTCTTCCGAGGTTCTGCGTTTCCGACGTAGGGAGGAGGGAACTCGGGATTTGCTCTAGCCATGAAAAATCACATTAAATGGCAAATTCCACCTGGGTTTCGTAGCTCCACTGAACATATAAAGAAGAAGGCGACACCGGATTTTCCTGTGCTTTGTCAGGCATTCCTTTCTTGGGAAAACCCCGTTGCACAAACACCTCCTTAGGTTTGAGTGTGGAATGATACTTTACTTTATGTAAATGTCAGCACCTACCCCCATTTTCCTTTACTAAGACTTTTTTATTTTATTTTTTTAATTTTATCTTTTCTCTTCCTCTCCTTCTATTTTCGCGTTGGGGTAATTTTCTTTTTTTAATATTAATTTTCTTGGTTTGTTCTCAACCTTTAGACAATGTTAGCATTTTCACGGTAAAACTTAAAATGGTATTGAAGAAATCTCTCACATTCTCAAATTTCTATACTCTTTACTCTCCAAAATCACTTGTATTGTTCAAGTTAATAGTAATAGCACTCAAATAGATCTGCGTGCCTAAAATTACGTACAATGTGTCCACCATCTTGACTAATGGTTAGACCTTTGTTTTTGGTTATGTGGACCGAAACCATCTAATAACTAAAACCAAACTACCAAAGTACCAACTTTTTCATTAGATCTGTGTTACCTTTACCTTATGTTGGTTGGTACTAAACTAAAGCACCAAGCAACTCAAACTGAAAAACCAAATTTAGCAAAGTACTACAACTGGTCCATCAGTTTCCATAGCCAATCCAAATAACCATTGAATCAACACTTGTATAGATCTCCTCTAACACCAAGTTTAGCAAGATTATATGAGCAATGCTATTAAAACTTAAAAATCTAGAGATCTAACAAACTGAAAAATTAGAAAACCACCTTATTGTCTCCAAAATGTCTAGAACCACTGAATCAATAGACCAATCCATTTTCCTGTTAATAACTGCAACAACTCTATTAGGATCCAAGAAGGGTCTTACTTTGGAGAAGCCTCTATCCTTAGCCACATTCACCGTAGAGAGGAAAGAGGATCACTCTTGCTTTAGCTTCTTTAGGAGAGGAGAGCCTCGAGCCACTAAATACAATTGTGCCACATAATTTACTATTATAAAACATACAGATGCTAAAAACTGCCTTGCCATTAGAGGCTTTAAAAGTTGCGTGGAAAAAATATGGACCCAATTGTTGGGTATGTGGGTTTGGATTTAGCTTTTTTAGTAGGCCCAATCCATTTGTATTAGGGTTGAGGGGTAGTTTGATCTTTGTTAACTACATATCGTCTCTTTTGGCTGTAACCCTGATTAAGAAAAACATTGTTTTGTGTAGCAGGAAGTTGAAATAGAGAGAGAACAGGGAGAGTTTTCCCTTGCTTCTCCTTCCTCCGTGGGCGTAGGTGTGAAATCACCGAACCACATAAATCCTGTGTTAATCTTGTGTGGCATGATTTGGATTGCTTGTTGACCACATGCTTCCGCACACACGATTACAACACCAATCTCCTCTAACAGTCTTCAGCCAAGGCCCTGGGGTTAGTGGGAACTTTTTTCAGAGGTGGGAATGGTAGACCTCCGCTTTGGGAGAAAATAACTTACTTTGGGACAACAAATTGGTTTGATAAAGATTAATATTAGGCCCTTTAAATAAACTTCCTAGTGTTCCAAATAGCCTACCATAAAGCGAACACCTAAGCCTTAGTTGAAGGATCCTTAAGATGCTAGTGGTTCTATTAAGCCAATTCAAAACATTCAATCTTTAAAAAAAAAATAAAGAAAACCAATAATGTTCTGGAAAAGTTATGGGTCAGCAAACCAACATTTGAGGCATATTGCAGTGAAACATAGTGTGCTCAGCCAATTCCACCTCAATGCTGCACCTGGCGCATTCCACAGCAGTGCTAGGAATTAGAGAGATAGGAACAGATCTTATGGAAAGGGCTCTCTCAGAGGGTTTGATTTTATTATGCTTGCTCTGTTAGCATCTCTCAATCATTGCTGCAGCCACTATGCAACTTCTTCTGTTATGTACATTTGAACCACTTTTGTTAATTCTGCAGCCTGGGCCCTAGCACAAGCTCTTTCTTGCTCTTGCATCAGCTATTATTTTTCCTGTTATAGCAATACATGGGGTTGTTATAGAATAAAGAATTTAAAGATTTATGGATCTTAGAAATTGCTCTGATACCATGTAAAGTTATGCAGATAAAAGCATTACTCTCCAACAAGGCCCTTGCATCTATCGCATTTAAATTAATGGCACAGTCTTCATAGAGTTGGAAATGTTCACCATTCATGATCGGAAATGTTCACCATTCATGATCCTTATCTTTTACTCTGTTGTTTTTGTTATATTAACCTACCTAACATGTACTCCTTTGTACTTCTTTTATTGTTTAGGTCTTGCATCTGCTCAAGCATTCGTTACTCTCCAAGACACCTTTAACAGACATGTTTTTGCCTATCAAAGACACCACTGGGGAGGACACCCTTGATCTCAAAGTCATGGTGGCTGATACCAAAGAAGCTGCTCAATTTCACACAGAAAAAGATACTAGCAGTCACTCTAAGAAAATGAGTGTTAACCTATTGGTAAGCAAATCCAGAAACAAGGTTTTGTATGCCCAAGTGGGAGAAGAATTCCCAGATCTGCTTTTTAGCTTCCTCGCCTTTCCTCTTGGTTCCGTGGTTAAATGCTTGGGGGGATGTACTAGCATGGGATGCGTAGATAACTTGTACAAGAGTGTTGAAGAATTAGGCAACAAAGGCTGCATGAAATCTGAAGAATGCAAAGCCTTGCTACTTGACCCAAAACTCGTGCCTTTTTTTGGTTCCATGAACCAGCTGATTCAGATTAATGAACTCCCAGGGAAACTCACAATTTTTAATTGCAGGATTTGCTTATCTAATGGAACTGGTATTACAGATAGTGACTCTGGCACATGCTCGCATGGGAATAATATAGTTCAAGTAGAAATCATTAATCCAAAGTTTCGTGATGTAGTGGCGAAGCTTGGAGGAACATTTATGGATGGACCAACGACGTTCATGGTTACCGATGAATTGATTGTGAAGCCACTTTCAACCATCTCAGGCATCTCTATTTTTAATCAGTTTAATATCCCCATTAACGATTTGGAAGAGCAGGTTGTAAGCGTGAGAGAAGAGGAGGTAAAGATAAGCAACATTCTGACCTTCATATTACACGGTTTGGTATCTTCAACAAAGCCAAAGGGCTATACAGTTGGCTTGATGGGGGCTACTTTTAGGCAATAATACTAATTTTGAGGTCCATATCCAGAACAGAAGTTAGCCCTCAGCAAATTCTTAGGCGTTGTTTGGATAAGAAGAATAGTTGGAGAGAATTCTTCATGTTTCATTATCATTTTCTCCACCTTTTCTTGTAGGTGGAAAGATAGAGGTGCAAAAAATTGTTCCCCACTCAGTTATTGTTATATTTGTTTGGTTGGAGCTAGCCACCTATCCAGGCCATGTACCTTTTAATTTTATCCATTGATTGAGAAAATGATGTTGTATTTAGCCCACAAGCTTTAAATCATGGCCCACATACAGCCCAATGTGGTTTGTTTCACACTAGCTGTGTCCTTTAACAGCCTATTGCTGCATTGACAATCATCCACATTTCATTCCATGAGAAAAGGAGATCATTTATCATCATAAGGATGTTAATCTCTGATATATAAATAGTCCTGAAGAATATAGGAAGATGGATTGGCTGTTACAAGCTGAGAATTATATCATCGAAGCACAAGTTAATCGTCTCAGAAAGGAAATTTTACTTGTAAAAATAAAAATAAAAATTCACATGTAAATGATAGGCATCTGTTGAGGTTTTTCACTTGTTGCAGGCCTTATCTCTGTTGAAAGCTTCTTTGATCTCCAACACGGTTCTAAGCGATGTCTTCTTGAAGAAGCCAAAGCAGTTGGGAAGGAGATCAAGCCTCTGCTGCTGAGGATGGTTACATCTGCTAGAAGTGTTAAATCTGAGGTCTGACCTTTTAAAGGATTATGAATAACACTTTCCTTTCTCAATCTCCAAACACAGTATATGCTTGAACTATCTGGCTTGGCATGTCCCTTTTACTGCTTCTAAAGAACTATTGTTCAGTAAAAATGTAACTTAATGAAGTAGATTGTGGTCTATTTAAAAATTCATAATGTTCTATATAATCCATGCAAAGTGTGGTGTTTGGAAGAACCCCACAATTGGTTTTTGTCCAAAAAGTTACTGTCAATATAAAAATTTAGACATCAGTAAGTGTGATAGTGTGTTGTTAAATATATATATATATATATATATACATATATTTTTGATGTTCAAGTAGTTTAGGGCTATGCTGGCTCCTACATTTTCATGGATTCTAGCCTCTACAATGTTTTGGCCATTTTCCACACCATGGCTAGCCAGTTCTGTCGTGTTGGTTTTGAGGGTCCAGAATCGTTAACCTTATGAAATAACAGTAGTATCATATTCCTCACTATGCACCATCTGACTATTTTTTTGAATGATCATTAGCAAGAGACATATTCTGAGACCTTGTGAATACACAGACTATATGAGACGTTCCAATAGGGAACTTCATGTTTCTGATCCCTAATTTTCATACATTGAAGGGCCCATATCGTTTATCTGTTCTAATTATGACTAGAACTGAAAAGGTTGGGAATCCAAAATTGGTTTTTGATTACCAGCCTACAATAAATGGTTAAAAAGGACAACTATTATAAAAGGTGCGAAAATGGTTGTGTTTGACATTTCAGGCATCACCAATGTTCTAGAACTTCTAGTTCTAGTGTTCTACACCCATATCATCTGCTGCAATCTCTATAGATGGTTAATATGGACCGACCAAGCGCTCAAGCCCGACGTGAAATTGGGGTAGCAAGACTCATTATCAGTTCCAGAAGAACTACATTACCATCTAGAGTACTCCTTGAGCTGTCCTAAATTGAGTAACACCATTTGGAGTGCGGATGCTTGATATCTCACGGTCGTTCCCAATGAAGAAAAAGTATAGATTTTCTGGGTTCACAGTGATAAAACAAGAGTACAACACAAGTCCAGTAGTCACAAAGGTTCATATGAATTCCAGATGAAAGGTGATTTCTTGCAAATTTTCAGGATGACGACCTCAAAGTCATTTTTCAAATTTTAGGAATTCAAGCTTTTGGACTTGGCCAAGAACTTTGGTACTTTAAATTTTGCAATCATACAAGGAAACAAATTAGAATCCTGCTATCAAACAGGCTCAAACACTGGGCACTCAGGGCCATAAATTGAATAAACGCCACATCCAGTGTCTTCTGCTGCAATCTCTGCAGATGGTTGATGTGGGGCTACCGAGCGCCGAACCCGATATGGACTTGTGGTAGCAAGACTCACTAAGTATCATAAAACACTACATTACCAACTAGATTTCCTTGGTTGGGGTTGGGGTGGGGAGTCTTTTAGTTTGTCATTGTAATTGATGTCTCATGGTCATTCCCAGAGCAGAGGAAGTAAAGATTTTCTGGAATATACAGGGGTGAAGCATTTAGTCCATTACAGTTCCAGTAGTTACAGCAAGTTATCTGAATTCTGGTAGTTCAAAATAACAACCTTAGATATTCTGCTTTGAGAAGGCCATTGAACAGTCCATAACTTGAGTACTTGGGCAATGGATAGAAGGCTCATCCAGAGGCCCTGTTTAGATCCTCCAAGCCCAGTTTCCCTTCTCTCAATTTACTGATTATCTCCAACTCTGATTACCTGTAAGTTGTTATGGCAATGAACAAGGTAAGACACAAGTTAAGAATCGCAAGAATACAGACTTAAATGAACTTGGTTCGAAGATCCAAACAGTGTGGCTAGTGCAGTGTTGAGATAAACAGAAAACTTTGGCTCTTCTGTTCATATGTGGCACTTTTGTTTGCGTGCATGTTGGAGGGCCTGAAATAGACCTTTACGGCCTGAATACTATTTTTTCTTTCTGGGGTCAAGGCTGGGTCTACTTAAATTTCTTAAACTTGAACGGTTTATAGGTAAATATTCTCACTAGGGAGGAAAACGGGTTGGTTTCGATCTGGGCCGACAATGGACCCGGAAGGCTAGAGCCAGGACCATTAATGAGACAGTCGAACTGGAATCAAAATTGTATATGAACATGTCATAGTCTGAGTAGATAATCATATAGAAAAAAATAAGAGTTTTAGAAGAGATTTTTGAAAATTGAAGTAATGTATTGGGCCTCGAATTTATGGGGTGGAATCATGGTGACCGGGCCCGGACCCATTTAGATCATGGGCCCAAAAAAGACCTAAACCCAATTTACTTAAATAAGTACCTAAATCTGAAAACCATTTCATTGAAAAGTCTCGGCCCTACTGCAGAAAAGTGAAAATCCCAAGACCAGAAATTTGCTCCAAGTTTTGTAACCTTTCTAGTGGGTCCCACAAAGTAGACCGAAGGTCGGAAAGAATGGTACGAAGATTCTCTCTGCCCCCGGCTCTTTACCCTGCTGCTTCTTTTTTATTTTCCTTTGTGGAGTTTAGTGCTTTCCCTTTCCATAGACATTTCTTCAAGCTGAAGACACCATCTGGGTTGGATCTGGAATCATGGCTGCCAAAGAAATCAGCTTGAAACTCCTTGTACACAAAGACAAAAACCAGATTTTATACGCAGAATCTGACAAGGATTTTGTCGACGTTCTCTTCAGCTTCTTGACGATGCCCATTGGGACTATTATCCATCTCCTAACCAAAGCAAAAATAGGTTCCATGAGTAAGTTATACGAGAGTTTGGAGGATCTGGACGTGCAGTATTTACAGACAGAAGAGTGCAAGAACATGCTCCTCCATCCAAAGAACGCTTCCGAAGATCATTGCAGAAATTTAGCAGTGAATATTGATGATAGAGACCCAATCGAGTACTACTACATATGCAACTCGTCAGGTTCTTTAAGGTCTGATACTAAGCACCCGGTCAGCAATGGTGTTCCTAATAAGCGATGTCTCTGTGGAGATTCGATGAGTAGGAAGCTGCGTAAAGAAAAGTTGAAGAACGGTGCAGGAGTTGGGAAGGATGGAGTGTTTGTTAAAGGAAAAATGAGATATATGATAACAAATGATGTGCAGGTGTCGCCTGTTTGCACAAGGACAACCTTGGAACTTCTTAAGAGATTTGGCATTAGCGATCTCAGTGAACTAGAGGAAAGGAATGTGAATCTTGGCCAAGAGGAGGTATGGCATGCACTGTTTTTCTTTCCATCCTTCCTTCCTTTATTTTTATTATTATTATGAGTCCTCGTAGTTGTTATATTTTTATTGTGAGTGGACCAATAGCATCCGCTACGTTATCCAAAAATTTAACAATTTCAGTATGTAGGGAGACTTAGGCCTGCCGATTGCCCAAATGGACAACTTGGATCTGGGCACTAGGGTCTCTGTGGGATTTGGACCTAGGCTTCGACTCACATTGTAAATGGACTTTGTCCTGCACCGTTTAGGTCTGACCATTAGTTGATTTCTATATATACCCTTTGTTCTCTAAATCCTCTCTATTGTTCAAATTAATAGTAATAGCAGTCAAACGGATCTGCCTTTGGCTAACAATTCCATGCAGTATTGTTCACCGTCTTAGCTACTGGTCAGACCATTGTTTATTCATTATTGTTATGTTGACCGAAACCTGCAAATAGCACATTTGATAACAAATAACATGTAAGGAAGGAATCTCCTCACCGAGGATTGGTACAGGCGAGGATTTTTAGATCGATACGAATAGTTGATAAAAATTGATATTGGTGGATACATCAACAAAATTGATGATTTCCAAAACCCCGAGGGGTTGGGGTTGGGGTTGGGGTTGGGGTTGGGGTTGCCGGGGACCTAAAAAACTTCAAAATGAACATTTTCATTGGCCCGAATCCTTTTAGATCTATAACTGTTGAACATGAGTTTTCAATGACTTTGTGGAAAACCTGAAGTTTTTTTTAGGACCCACTAAAATGGATGCTAGTCTAATTAATCAAATCAATGCGGCGGATGTAACCAATCACATAATATAAAACTAGCAAATAAATCTACCAAGCAATCACCACAAGAAGACAGACACAAATATAACGTGGAAACACTTTCCAACGTAAAAAGACCGCGATCTAGAAATCAAGATTTTAGGAACAATTACAAGATATACTTAAATGCACCTTTACCTCAATCTGTACCTCGACCTAAGGACCGTAGTTGTTCTTGCACAAAATCCACTAACACGACTTCCACCGTGCACCATTCTCCTTACTTGATCTCATCGCACCTTGCCAACCAAGATGATCAATCTTCTACAAGAGAGTAGAAGTAACAAAAACTTTCTAGAGCGGCCTTTCCGAACAATCTCTCAATGACTCTAGAGAAACAAGCATATCTCTCTTGGGGTATTCTGACCTTAGATCAAAAGAGAGAACTAACTTCTTGCATGTCTACTTTGGGTTGAGAGAAACACCCAATAAATAGCCCAAAATCCATGCAAAAGACTCCTAGTTATAATCCACTAAGAATATCGGTCATAATCAAACTCTTCATCAGAGTTCGGACGGAAGAGGGCATCGTCCGCCATTCTCGCTATAGCGAGACACCTCACTGTTTCAGGCCTAACAGAATCTATTCTGTCTGACTTTTGGCCTAACAATCTCCCCCTTTTGGCAATTCTTAGACAAAACCCCTAGAACAACACAATTTGATCTACCCAAAAGTAAAACCCAAAATACATTGAATTTTAAAATAAAAAATATTCAACACTGTAGATCTTGCATTGCCTTTGCTTGAACTTTTAGATCTTGAATTGCCTTGGCTTATATAGCTTCCCCTAGCTCCATTCTTCTCCCCCTGCATTTGTTCATAATTGACAAACAAATATCATCACGCAGCTTCTGTCAAACTGGATGCAGTAGCTCCCCCTCATTATTGACTCCCCCTCAATATGATCTTCGCATCAGCACTGGGGTAGGGGCTTGATCTTACATATCAGGGGTGATGAAGCTTAGGCACACACTTGCAAATTTAAATATTTCAGCAAAGTGTATACCAATATAGAAGGTATGTTTTCTTTCTTGACCCAAACAACTTTGGTGTTCTTCTTTTTCAGTTCAACTTTCTGCGTTTTCTATTGCTTATGATTCGGTAAACTTCACAGTTTGTTGCAATGGGGTCGAATGTGCCATTTGATTCCACAATGATGACAAGTGGGTATACGGTCATGACGTGACACATTCTTCTTCGGAGCTTTCTTTGCAACACTAACAACTGAATTTTTAACAAAATAATTTTTACCTTTGGCATTTGAAGTGGATGCTCCGTCAGCGTAGCCAATGCCATGCTTATCAATGTGTGCCTTTTGACTACATAGGATGTCATCTAATTTTCTCGATCCGGTGTTCATACTATTCAATGAAGCTTTAGCAGTGTTTAACTCAGATAGAACCATCTTGAGTCTCCCATTCAAATCAAAATTCTCTGCTTTCAAAATCTTCATATCAGAATCAAGTAAGTCACACTTATGTGATTCTGCAGTCAATTTATCAGCCAACTTATTATTTTAATCTTCCAATTTTTGTACTTTTGCAAGTGCTTCTGCAAGTTCAGCTTTCAAGGAGGAATTCTGCTCTTCAAACTCTTTCAACTTTTTGCCACTTTTTCATTCATCTTCAACATCTCCATGGTCTTTGCAAACAATGTTTGATATTCAGCTTACTAGTCATGCTCTGTTTCTGACTCATTATCATCAAGATCAGTCCCATCATCAAAAGAAACTTATGGAGTAACAGAACCAGAAGTTGCCATGAATGCGATAAATTTCTCCATGCTAGTGTCAGGTTTCTCAGATTCAGATCTTTTCAAATTAAAAGCCTTTTTCTTTGTTTTTCTATTACCACAATCACTAGCAATGTGTCCATAACATTCACACTTATAGCACTTAATCCCTTTAGAAGATTTCTTCTTTCCAACAGATTTAAGGATTTTGGTAGAAGTGCCTTCGCGGTAGACTTCCATTTTAGTAATATTTGGATCAACACAATAAAATAGTGCAACTCGCTCTGATACCAACTGAAGGTTTTTTAGGACCCACTAGAATGGATATTAGTCTAATTAATCAAATCAATGCAGCGGATGTAAAAAATCACATAATATAGAACTAGCAAATAAATCTACTAAGCAATCACCACAAGAAGGCAGACACAAATATAACATAGAAACCCTTTCCAGGGAGAAAAACCACAATCTATAAATTAAGATTTCACGAACAGTTACAAGATATACTCACAGGCTCCTTTACCTCAGTCTGTACCTCAACCTAAGGACCGTAGTTGTTCTTGCACAGAATCCACTAACACGACTTCCACCGTGCACCATTCTCCTTACTTGATCTCATCGCACATTGCCAACCAAGATGATCAATCTTCTACAAGAGAGTAGAAGGAACAAAAACTTTCTAGAGCGGTCTTTCCGAACAATCTCTCAATGGCTCTAGAGAAACAAGGATATCTCTCTTGGGGTATTCTGACCTTAGATCAAAAGAGAGAACTAACTTCTTGCATGTCTACTTTGGGTTGAGAGAAACACCCAATAAATAGCCTCAAATCCGTGCAAAAGACTCCTAGTTATAATCCACTAAGACTATCGGTCATAATCAAACTCTTCATCAGAGTTCAGACGAAACAGGGCGTCGTCCGCCATTCTCACTATAGCGAGAAACCTCACTATCTCGGGCCTGACAGAATCTGTTCTGTTTGACTTTTGACTTAATAAAATCCTTGAGGAGTACTCCCCAAGGACTTGATTATGAAAGTTACTAGAATGGAATGAGTAAGCTAGTCCAAATACCAATGCATAGAGGAAGTAATAAACCAAATAAGATAGAACTAGCAAAATTATCTACCAAACAATCATCGCAAGAAGGCAGACACAATTTTTATGTGGAAAACCTATCAAGGGAGAAGAACCACAATCAGAAAAACCAATCACTATTGAACGATTACAAGATATACTCACAACTCCCTTATCCTAGTCAGTACGTCTCCCTAAGGACTGTAGTTGTTCTTGCACAACTCCTCGTTGCCATGACTACTCGCCGCACACCGCTCATCGTGCTTGATCCTCTAATAACACCTTGAGAACCACTATGCACAAATCTTCTACAAAGAAGTAAAAGCACTTAACCTTCTACAACATATCTTCACCCCAATCTCTCAATGATAGCTCTAGAGTCACCTCAGAACAAGAGAACAACTTCTTGTGTTGTTTAGGATTGAGAGAATCACCCAATATATAGCCCCAAAATCCATGCAAGAGTCTTCTTATTGTATCTCAATCAGAATTAAAATCAAACTCAAACTTGAACTAACAGTTCGGATCCAACTGGGCTTGCCCGTCCACCCTCGCTATAGCGAGGTCACCTGCTATCCCGGGTTCGCTCTAGCGAACTTCATCTTCGCTATAGCCAAAGTGCATTCTAGAATTTGGCTTGAACTCTTCATCTTTTCTCTAGATTTTCCAGCGACTCAACCACAATTCATTCTAAAAGAAATAAAAAATTACAACTCAAATGGACCCAGAGTTTTGTCCAATCAATGAATTAGTGAACAATAAAATCTTAACAGATTCCAAATGCGACCTTAACTAAAACATCAAAGTATCCGAAGCCTGAAAAAAGGAGGATAGGCAGGTGACAGCTAGTGTGAAACTTGTCACAACTTGAACATATATCATAGAGAAACAACATTTAGAACTCATATTAGGACGTTCCCCACTTTAAGCAGCGCATTGTAGTGCTTCCTGTTGGAGTGAAAAGTAGGTAAGGATTTGGTAATCATGCTGGGACGTCCCTCACTATAAGTGATGTATTGCATGGCGCTTGTTGAAGTGGGAAGCAGGCAAGAGTTCTTGCCCCCAATCTGAATAATTATACATAAAGAAGTAAGTCCAAAAGATGAAGAGGATTTGACTTTTTGCATGAAGTACAGAATTTTGACAAGAGAGAGCATGCAACTGGTAGGGTTGTCATAGTTTGCCCGCATAAAACAAAGTAGAAAGGGATGAAGTAAAGGAGCTCATTGATGGTTACAAACTCTACTACACCAATAATGAAAAAAAAAAAAAACCGAGTAGGTATAGTTGTAGATAATGACTTGGAAGTAAAGATTGTGGAATTAAATAGATTGAGTGATATATTTATAATAATCAAATTAGTGTTAGTGGAGGATATAATACATATCATCATGCACATGCACCCTAAGTAGGATAAGATAAAACTATTAAAAAGATGATTTTGGGAGGAGATCGATGGTTTAATGCGAGAAATTCCAGCGAGTGAAAAGATTTTTCCTAAAAGTCAACTTAATTGGGCATTCAGGGAAAGCTAATAGATAAGAGAGTGCATGAAGGATAGGAATTTGGCAAAATGAATAAGTTCAGAGACACTACGACAAATTATGACCGGTGAAAAGATTTTCCCAAAATGATGTAAATGGTCATGAACATGTAGGAAAGGATAATAGAGGGGATTAGAGAGTGCATGAAAGACAAGGACTTGGCAAAAGGAATGAGATAGGACTAGGAGACACTACCATTGGACTTTGTAATAGTAAATAGTTACTTTAAAAAGAGATGAGCATTTAATTACCTATAAGAATGAAACTAATAGGAGTCGTATAGACTTTTTTCTGCTTAGGAAATATGAACAAATAGCTTGTAAAGACCAAAAGCCAATTTTCGGAGAGAGCTTGACATCACAACATAGGATTTTTTGTATTAGTAGTGGAGAGAGAGAGAGAGAGAGAGAGAGAGTAAATAAAAGATGCGCTAAAACAAGGTGGGGGATTCAAAAGGAAAAAAAAAGGAAAAACATTTAAGTATAAAGTAATTGATTGGAGAAATTGGAATTTGAAGGAAGAAACTATGGTGATGTGGAACAAAGGTGCTTGGAGAATTGAAAGGAAAAAGAGTCTTTAATAAAGAAACACGGTGGTGGAGTGTAGAGGTTCAGGCAGCTGTGCGAACGAAAAAACATTGCTATAAAGCTTTGCAGGGGATTAAGAATAAGAAAAACTATGAAATCTACATGGAGGCAAGTAAAGAAGTTAAGAAAGTAGTAAGGGTTGCAAAGTCCATGAAAGTTCCGCAAGCTTACTAGAATGAGTGCTAGTTTAATAACCAATGCACACCGGAAGTAATCAATCAAATAAGATAGAAATAGCAAATATATCTACCAAGCAATCACCACAAGAAGGCAGACACAAATTTAACTTGGAAGCCCTTTCTGGGAGAAAATTCACGATCAGAAAAATAAATCACTATTGAACGGTTACGAGATATACTTGCAGCTCCTTTATCCCAATAAGTATGTCGATGTAAGGACTGTAGTCGTTCTTGCACAACTCCTTAGCTGCCACAACTACTCGCCGTGCATCGCTCCCCATGCTTGATCCTCCTTCAACACCTTAAGACCAAGATGCACACACTTTCTACAAAGAAGTAGAAGAACTTAACCTTCTAGAGTAAGAAGATTCAGCCCAATCTCTCAATTGGTTGCTATAAAGAAAATTTCTCTCTCTCTCTCTAAGATCTCTCTTGCTTAGAATAATGAGAGAGGTGATTGATACCTTTGGGCTGAGAAAAACACCCAATATATAGCCCAAATTAGTGCACAAGACTTATAATCATAATCCACTAATAAAAATTAGTCTTACCAAACTCTAAGATAGAGTCTGGACGGAACTGGGCGTAGACCGCCTCGCTCGCTATAGCGAGCAGGGTCCTCGCTATAGCGAGCCCTATCTCTGCCTGCTGGTTGGGCTGGAGCTTCACTAAAGCCAACACATGTTCTGAAAAATGGCTTGAATGATCCAAAACTCGCCCAACTTCTCTTTAGGTCTCCTGCCGGCTCAACCACTGTCCATCTTAAAATAAATAGAAAATTACAACTCAAATGGACCCAGAGTTCTTTTCCAACCCATGAATTAGCCAATCATAATAAAATTCCTAACAGTCCAGCATAAAGTGATTGAGTGGGGAAAATGGAATCAGAAGGGAGAAACTATAGTGATGTGGAACGAAGGTGCCTGGAGAGCTGAAAGGAAAAATAAGGGTGTGTTTTGCATCATGTCATTTGGATATTCCCATGTTCCTACTATATGAGAGCATGAAAATATGTTTGGTAGGTGTAAATTAATGTTCCTAATTTTGAACTCACTAGAAGGAATTCCAAAATCTTAACCCACCGGCATAGGAAAGTTGGAACAAAAAGCTTCAATTTTTTTTAACGAAACAATTTGTTTCCACAATTATTTTCTACTTATCTACTACAATCTAAAGAAGCTTATTTAGAGAGAATTTTAGATCTTGTCACTCATCTTAAAGTAGGACCGTGTTCACAATCTCGAGAAAGGTTACCATACTTTGTGATTTCTAAAGGTAAGTTACATGGTCACAATCACCAAAGGTGGCCTACATTATAATACCTAAGGCAAGACCATATTGTAAACCTGTGAATATGGGCACCATGTCCCGATTTCTAATAGTGGGAACCACATTATAATTTCTAAAGGTGGGTCCCGTATCTATATCAAGGAAAAGGTAACCCACTTTGTAATTACTAAAGGTGGATCACATGGTAACAATCACAAAAGGTGGACCCACATTGTAAATACTATGAATGTGGTCCCCATATTCTAATTTCTAAAGGTGAGTCCCATATTTACAATCACAAAAATTAGGTGGTCCCACATTATAATTCCTATAAAGGTGGGCCCAAATCCTATGATTGTGGGTCCCATGTTCTAAGTCTTAAAGATGGGTACCATGTTCTAATTTCTAAAGGTGAGTTTCTTGGTCACATACACAAAATGTGACCACACTTTGTAATTGCTAATAAATGTGGGTCACATGATTGCAATCACAAAAGGTGCTCTCATATTGTAAATCCTATGAATGTCGGTTACATGTTCTAATTTATAATGGTTGGTACCATGTTGTGATTTCTAAAGGTGGGTCCCATGTATGACAATAACAAAGTGCCGCAAATAATAAAAAGTGAGCCTCACATTGTAAATCTTATAATTCTCTTGCTTTAGTTTATTAGAATATTTTTTTTTATAAAATTAGCAAACAAGGTTCTTACAACATCGATCTTCATAGCAAAATAATCTAATATAATGTTGCCAAACAAGTTTTGCATAGCCTTCATAACATTCATAGCACTAGTTTCATGTGGCATATCGGCTAAATTCAGGATTTTCTTGTGGCATAGCATAGCATTTATAGAATGAGTTGGACATTGAAAAAATTTCCCCCTAAACTACTAGAATGGATTAACTTAATATCAGAAAAATTATTCAACCACAAAAGAAAGGAGGCATATGATTTTTAATGTCGAAAACCCTACCAGGAAAAACCATGGGTGGTAGAGACCACTGGAAAAACCAAGCACTATATAACGAAAGTTACAAGGACTCACAGAACCTTTTCCAGTTGCAACTCAACCAAAGGACTGCGATGGACTTGCCGGCCACCCGCCGTTCACCTTCACCATGCTTGATTCAGCCACACTTTAATGCCTCTCAAAGTGATGCAAAACAACCCACCTTGATGCCTCTCAAGGTGCTTCAATTAGCAACGAAGAAAGAAGAAGGAAGAAGAAATCTTCTTCTATAATAATCATGGCTCAAATACCCTGCTGCGGAACTCTAGAAAATCTCTCAAAGTAATTCTCAATCTTTAGATCGGAGCGAAGTGAGTTCTAGGGTAGCAATAAGATGCTTACATAGCCCAAGGGTCGTGCATGAGGTTTCCAATTCGATAAAAACTAAAAAAAACTGAAGTTTCAGTGAAAACAAGAGTACTTTTTGCAGGCAGAAAATGCCAGTTCGCTATAGCCAGTTGTCTCTCTTCCTTGGCTCGCTAAAGCAAACCTGCCTGCTTGTTTTTGGCTTGATGCATGAGTTCAATTCAGCCAAGGCTCTTCAAAGTTTATCTGATCCGTCCAGGAGTCATCAAACTTCATCTTATAAGTTTAGGAGTCTTCGACCTCTGTCTTGGGGTGACATCACAATCCATATCTAAAAAGAACAAGAATTACAACTCGATTTGGACTAGAGTTTTGTCCAATCGATTAATTAGCCAACACATTCCCCCTTTGGCAATTCATTGACAAAACTCCCTAGGACAATACCATTTGATCTACCCAAAGCAAAAACCCAAAATACATTGAATTCTTAAAAAAACTCAGTACTTGTAGATCTTGCGTTGTCTTGGCTTGAACTTGGCTCAAACTTGTCTTCAACATATGAAGCTCCCCCTAGCTCCATGCTTAACTCAAAAAAACTGAAGATTGAGTGAAAACAGGAGTGCTTTTCGCTGGCAGAAAATCCTAGTTCGCTATAGCCAGCAGGGAGCTCGCTATAGCCAGCCGCCTCTGTACCTAGGCTCGCTATAGCGAACCTGCTTGCTGGTTTTTGACTTGATGCATGAGTTCAGTTTGGCCAGTGCTCTTCAAACTTTATCTGATCCATACAAGTGTCTTCAAACTTCATCTTATAAGTCGGCTCGCTATAGTGAACCTACTTGCTGGTTTTTGGCTTGATGCATAAGTTCAGTTCGGCCAGGGCTCTTCAAACTTCATCTTATACATCCAGGTGTCTTCAACCTTTGTCTTGGAGTGACATTACAGTCTATATCTAAAAAAAACAAGAATTACAGCTCGATTTGGACTAGAGTTTTGTCCGACCCATTAATTAGCCAACACATTAAATTCCTAACGGACATGTTCATCAGCCATGATCTTTAGTTGTTTCTTTTTCTTTTCTTTCTTTTTTTTTTTTTTGTCATACTAACTTATCTAGCATGCATACCTTTCTACTTCTTTCATTGATTAGGTTTTGCATCTGCTAAAGCATTTGTTACTCTCCAAGACGCCTTTAACGGACATGTTTTTGCCTGTGCAAGACACCATTGAAGGGGTTGCCCTTAATCTCAAATTCAGTACACTTGATTCCAAAGACATCGCTCAATTTCACGCAGAAAAGGAGGCTGGCAGTGACTCTAAGAAAATGATTCTCAATCTGTTTGTAAGCAAATCCAGAAACAAGGTTTTGTATGCCCAAGTGGGAGAAGAATTCCCAGATCTTCTTTTTAGCTTCCTCGCCTTTCCTCTTGGTTCAGTTGTTAAATGCTTGAGCGGATGTACTAGCATGGGATGCTTAGATAACTTGTACAAGAGCGTAGAAGAAATCGGCAAAAGAGGTTGCATCAAATCTGAGGAATGCAAAGCCTTGCTACTTGACCCAGTTCTCCTACCTTATTTTGGTTCGATGAACCAACTAATTCAGATTAATGAGCTCCCAGGGCAACTCACAATTTTTAATTGCCGGCGTTGTTTAGAGAATACAATTAGTATTAAAGATAGCTGGTCTGGCACATGCTTACATGGGAGCAAGACAACAATTCAAGTAGAAGTCATAAATCCAAAGTATCATGATGTAGTGACAGAACCTGGAGGAGCATTTATGGAAGGACCAG
Organism: Cinnamomum chago; assembly: GCA_038049695.1. NCBI lineage: Eukaryota > Viridiplantae > Streptophyta > Magnoliopsida > Laurales > Lauraceae > Cinnamomum > Cinnamomum chago. The sequence continues at coordinate 16,402,114 of CP142462.1, read as the reverse complement.
CAATGTTCATGGTTTCTGACGAATTGATTGTGAAACCACTTTCAACCATATCAGGCATCTCTCTTTTTAATCAGTTTAACGTCCCCATTAACGATTTGGAAGAGCATGTTGTAAGCGTGGGAGAAGAGGAGGTAAAGAGAAGCAGCATTCTGACCTTTGTGTTACACAGTTTGATATCTTCAGCAAAGCCTAAGGGCTTTAGAGTTGAGTTGATGGGGGCTACTTTTGGGCAATAATACTAGTCTAAGGCCTATATCCGGCACAGAAGTTAGCCCTCAGCAAATTCTCTAGAGTCATTTGGATAAGAAAAGGTGGAGAGAATTCTTCATGTTTCATTATCCATTTCTCCACCTTTCCTCACAGACGGAAAAATAGAAGTGCAGAGGATATGGGAAGATGGTTGGCTGTTACAAGCTGACAATTATGCATTGAATCACAAGCTAATGATCTTAGATAGGAAAATTTGCCTACTAAAAAAATCAAGTATACATTTAAATGGTAGGCGACTGATGATTGACTGTGGTTGCAGGCCTTGTCTCTGTTGAAAGCTTCTTTGATCTCCGAGACGGTTTTAAGCGATGTCTTCTTGAAGAAGCCAAAGAAGCTGGGAAGGAGATCTAGCCTCTACAGCTAAGGAGGGTTACTTCTGCTAGTGATGTTAAGACCTAGAACTGAGGTCTGACTTTTAATGGGATTGTGAATAACGCTTTCCTTTCTTAATCTCCAAATCCAGTATATGCTTAAACTATCTGGGCTTGGCATGTCCTTTATCTTTGTAAAGAACTAGGGCTTCTTAAAAATGGAACTTAATGGAGAGGATCTGTTTATAACTAAATATTGTTTTGTGGTAACCATACTAGTTTTTGTGGTTTGGAAGAACCCTGGATTGGTTTGTGTTCAAAAAGGTCCTATCAATATAAAATTTAACACATTAGTAGATGTGAATTGTGATAATTATGTTGTCAAATATTCTTTTCAATGTTCTATCATTTTAAGACTATACTGGCTCCTGCCTTTTCAAGCATTCCAGCCTTCACAATGTCATTGCCATTTTCAACACCGTGGCTACTGGCTAGCCAGTTCTGTTGTCTATGTTAGTTTTGAAAGTCTAGGATTGTCAACCTACGGAAATAAAAATTCTTTCGTATTACTCATTGTGCCCAGTTTGATTCTGTTTTGATTGGTCATTGGTAAAGGGCATAGTTGGAGACCTTGGGAAGATCCTATGACTATATATTAGACCATCCAATAGGGAATTGCATTCTTTTGAACCCTCATTTTCATAAATTGAGCGCCCCATCAAAGGCGAAGCTACATAGAGGCTTTTACAAGCAGTTGCCCATCTGACATATGCTCACTTCCAAAACCCATATGAAATTTTTAGGGCTGCTTCCAAAATCCACATCAAAATCCTGGTTTTACCCCCAAATTCCACATGAAAATCCTAAATTTGCCCTCCAAAGCCCAACTACATGTTTGGGTCCACACCCCAAAATAAAAATCTTGAGTCAGCCACTGGCCTATCTTGTGTACATGTTCTATTGAATCTAATTAGAACCGGAAAGTTGGTAGACTTTTCCAAGATCTCTTTGATATTATGCCCATAATTAGAATCCTACCCACCAGAGTCCAGATCCTCTATTTCGAAGAAACATGCAGGTTGGGAGATATTGTTTCATCCTATCCCTATTTGCCCACTTTATTAAATCTCTTTGTTTCTTTTTTCATTTTAAGGAAGGTACGTTAGTTGGCATGAGATTTAATACTGACAAATGGGATATGATGAAACTGTATCTCCCTGTTCCAACAGGTGATCCAAACTCAACATACAAATAGTTAGAAGGGGAGTTCGGATACTGTTTCGTCTAATATGCATTTGCCAACTGTGCAAATCCCTTCATTGGTTTTTTTTTTTTTTTTTTTTCATTTTGAAGAGGGTGCATTAGCTGTCATGAGATTTTGCACAATTGGTGAATGAATATTGACGGGACTCTTAAAAAAAGGAGCACAACCATTTTAGAATATGTCAGGCATCCCCTATTTTCTAGTTTTGATACCCATATCTTCCCCCAAAATCTCTGCAAATGGAAAATTGGGCCCATCCCGCATGCGCCCCAAAGCCTGATATGGACTTGTAGTAGCAAGACTCGCACCAATATCATAAAATACTACATTACCAACTAGATTCCTTGACCTGTCCTAAATTCAGTAACATCATTTTTAGGGGAGGGTAATTGATGTCTCAAAGCTCATTCCCAAGTTAGGGGAAGCAAAGATTTTTTAGGATAAATAGTGATGAAACGTTAGGCCATTACTGGTCCAGCAGTTACAGCAAGTCATCTGAATCTCGGATGAAAGGTAAGTTGCTTGACAATTTTTCAGAATAACATCAAAAAGTCATTTGAAAATTGGGTAAGAGATTGGGATTTTGCAATCCAGAAGGCCGCCAAACAGGCCCCACTAGATGAGGACTCGGGGAATGGAATATGGAATGGAAGATTCACCTAGTGGCCTGTTGGGATTCTCCAAACTCAGTTTCCCTTCACTCAATTTACTTCTTATTTCAAGGGCCCATTCGTTTGCATTAAAATACATAGGAATTGAATACATTGGGTGGTTGTTTATAAAAATCAAAGGTGAATTTCCAAAATGAGCACAAAATAACATCTTCTTTTCCCTAAAAAGAAACCTGTATTTGCTGTCCATCACCTTTAATCTTTATTTATAATCACCCTACATATTCAATTCCTATATATATATTCTAATGTAAAAAATAGGACCTTGGTTACCTGTAAGTAGTTATGGCAAAGAACAAAGTAACACAAGTTATGTAATTAGGAGAATCCTGACTTAAATGAACTTGATTCGAAGATCCAAATGGGCTCCCAAGTACATATTGGAGGCAGGTGTAGCCCAATCTGCCAGATCAAGTGTGGTTAGTGCACTGTGATGATGAACAGGAAACTTTGGCTCTTTGTGTTCATATGCAGCGGTGGAGGGAGGCAAATTTGCTGGTAACCCGGTTGCAGACACCAATCTGGTGTGAGGGGCATTTATTATCTTAAGAAAAGCACGACCTATGACTCAGGAGGCAATCCATCTCAACTATATGTTGTCATTAATTTTTCTAACAATGTTTCCTTGACATGTGTGTCCTTTGTATCTTATAAAGAGGTACGGCTCCTAAAATGCAACTTGATGAAGCTCGTTTATAAGTTTATATTGTTTTCTGGCATCCATGCAAATGTAGTGTATGGAAGAACCCCAGAATTAGTTTATGGTCAGTGTATCTGTACAAAATTTAACAGATTAGTAGAGGGGATAGTTGTACTCTCAAATATTTTTTTGATGTTCAGGTATTTTAAAACTCTGCTGGTTCGCAGTTTTATCTTTTACCTTCTACCAGGTAATACCATTTTTTCCACACCAGGGCAAGCTATTTCTGTCATTTGCGTTAGTTTAAGAGTGTAGAATTCTAGAACAAATAAAAATGAAACTACTGTTTTAGTTCTCATATGCCTGGTATGATCCCATGACTCTGAGATTTTCCAATGAGGAACTGCGTACACTGAAGGGCCCATGTTGTTTATCTGTTCTACTAAATATGGTTAGAACTGAAATGATTTCCTTAATATGAATCTAAAGACTTGGATTTGCTGCTATTATAAATGGTGGAGAAGAAGCACATCCAATAAGTTGTGAATTGGTATTGAAGGTTCAGATGAATGCTTGGGTGATGAACTCTCCTCTTAAGCTACTTACTTTCACATGGCGAGCCTTCTACAACGGTAGTCTCAACAAGAGAGCACTTCATAAAATTCATCTCGCAAATTGAGCCCTATTTGTGCCTCTATGGTGAGGGGAGCTTGGGAACTTTGGAATTAGATTTTTTGGGGTATGGGAACTTTGGATTTAGATGTTTTAAGCAACTCAACATCTTGGGTATGTTTAAGATAAATTTTGATTGGGTTTGGCCTGTTGATGGAGGATCTAGTGAACTCTACCATGTGTTGCATTTTTATTATTTTTATTATTATTATTATTTATAACAGAGGATATCCCAGCTTTTTGGGCCGAACTAATCCTTACGGGCCCAGAGGAAGCCGGGTAAATCCCTTGTGGCCCCAGTGTGATAATACAGTTTTGAACCCTCAACCTCTAGGAGTAAATCGTGGTCCTAATTCAACTGAGCCACCCCTTGCAGTTCCATGTACTGTATTTCTTTCATGTGTTGGTCCCAAACTGCATGATAGAGGAGGGATTGAGTCAGATAGGCAGTTAGCTGAAAAATCTTGACATTCTTAAATATAAGTTATACATTGAGAGTGGTAAAACTTAGACTGTCCCCCCTTGATAGATGGGTAACCTGATGAGTAGAGTTGAGTTGCCTGTATAGAAAATCTAGAGATAAACTAATTGCCAATTCATCCTCCTTTCCAAAGCTCTACTGCTTACATTTACCATGGGCCCTTTTCATCTTCAATCAGGTGCAGCTTGCCTGGGAGTGCCGCTTGCATTGGGCCAAAACCAAACCTCTCTGACTGGACTTTCCCAAAAGTAAAATTAGGGTTGGGTTTGTTCAGGTTCACGTTGACCTGGGACTATATTTTAAAGCTATATGGAATTTAGGTTAAGTGTGGATTTTACTTATTATTGAGTACCCCAATTCCACTAAGCACCTGACTTATCTTCGACGTGTTACGGATTCTCACTTTCGAGCTGCACCATGGAGCTAAAAACTCAACTTTCTGCTCTCCTGATGCCACACATTGGCTCCACAATCAAATTCCTCTCTCTCTCTCTCTCTCTCTCTCTCTCTCTCTCTCTCTCTCTCTCTCTCTCTCTCTCTCCCTCCCTCAACTTATGGACACACTCTCTCTCTCTCTCTCCCTCTCTCCCTCCCTCAACTTATGGACACAAACATTTACTTAAATAAGTTGCAATCATGCCCCTTCTGTATCATGGGACTTCACATTTATGTTACATCATTGACAATAAATTTAAGTTCATGAATCATTGCAGCAATCATGCTGTGTGTATATTGTCATCCATTAACAGTTCATTTCATGTGTTCTTGAGAATCAAATACTTCACAAACACCTTTGCACAGTCTCAAACAGTGAAAGGCAACAATACTTAAGTGACTCAAGGATGCAGAGATCGGCACCGGCAGCATGCTCTTCCTTGCGTCTCCTCCTCACCACCAGTAGTGAATGAGGAATGAATCTCCCAATCCCATCCTTGTGGAGAAAGAAGAAATCCAAAAATCCGGAATTTCGCTTCTCAATTAGTGTGAAAAACCACACTAGCCCAAGACTCAACACCAAGATGAAAGAAGAAGAGCAATCAAAAGATAAAGGAGGAAGAGAACAACTTCATTAAAATATAAACATTACAATTTTAACTTGGGGCCACCACTTGCAAAAGATTTGGACTTGTTGATGTAACTTCACACTCCCCTCTACTTGCTCATAGGTTTATTGGAGATCAATTGAAGAAGCCAGCCACATGCATATATATAGGTGATTTAGAATATTGCTAGCATAATGAGCTAGTTGCATGAGAAAGGAAGATTATTGGTGGAGGAGCATGAGAAAGATGAGAAATGGTTAAATAGAAGTAATGAGATGTATGGGAAGTCTAAGACTGGTGTATGGAGAAGTGAGAGGAATAATGAGATATATGGGGAAAATGGTTTGGTATAAGGAGAATTGGATGGGAGTAATGAAGCACATGAAAAATGTAGCTTAGCATATGGAAAAGTGGATGGGAGTAATAAAGTACATGGGAAGTGTGACTTGGTATATGGAGAAGTGGATGGGAGTAATGCAGGGTGTGTGGGAAAATGTGTGTTAGTAATGGCTTGATGGGAAGATGGAAAAGTGGTTGGGTGGAGAGAAGTTAAGAGAGAGAGAGAGAGTGTGGCATTTGTCATCCACACGTGCAAGTATGATCCATTTATAAAAGACCACCTAATACAAAATTAAATAATAGCCACACTACAACACTCAATATAAAAAAAGGAAATTAAACTAAGGGGATTCTAGAAAATGCACTTTAAAATTTAACCATACCCTGCCATGACCAGAGAAGCTTCTGCAACCCCATCCCGTCATAACCTCTACAGCCCCCATTTCAGCTGTTACCAATCCAATCAACCTAGCTTCCTCAAATTTTCCTCCACTACCAAATCCTAAACATCCAGACCCACCTCAAGTTTCTGCAACTTCAGCTCTGTCAAATCTGGTTTCATCTCTTGCAACCCTGCAATCCAGTCCGGTTCCAAATGGGTCCTTCTCCTTCTCCCAAGAACAATTAGGAGAGCTTCTCAAAGCTTTAAACCCCAATCTTATCCAAGCTCCAGGTCCTCCTATTCAAGAGAAAACCTGGGTTGACCTCTTCCCCAACAAAAAGCCCCTTCATCCTTCCTCCTTTCCTCCTACTTGGAAAGAGGACAACCTAGCCATCAAGATCCCGGCTCAAATGATAGAAACCAGCAGAGATTCCTTTGCACACTCAGCTATTGGACGCTTCATTGGTAAGAGGCCTACGATTGAATGGATGGAACAATATACTCAATCCTACTAGAACCTCTCTAGGCCCTATCTCATTTCCCTCACTAAGAAGGGTTATTTCCTCTTTAGATTTAACTTTGGAGAAGACAGAAACCTTCTTCTATCCCAATCTCCAATCTCAATGGCTAACAAGAAGCTATACCTCTTACCTTGGTCTCCTGGACAATCTTCTTTTGAATGGCCTTCCCTTGCCCCTGTTTGGATCAGGCTTAAAGGAATCCCTTACCACTGCTGGAGTAGTAACATTCTCCTCTCCATTGGTAGCTCTATTGGTTCCCCTTCCCAACTTGATATTACCGCATCTAAGAAAATTCTTACCTATGCTAGAAACTTTGTCAATCTAGACCTTTCTAAACCAAAACCACAACAGATCTTGGTAGAACTTGAAGGGGAACCTGAGATCTCTGTGCTCATTGCTCCACTTGCTTCTCAGAAAATGCTCCTTGCTCCACTTGCTTCTCTCATGGGCATTAGGATGGTACTTGCAGGATTCCCACAAAGGTCCAAAATGGTGAAGGCATTCTGGGAAAGGCCCCTTTTGATTCCGGTTCAGCTCATGCTTCCACTACCCCTATACTTGCAGGCATCCCAGACAGCGCTGTTACTGCCTCCCAGGTTCCAGAAGCTGATCTTTCCATTGGCACCCTAGCCATGTGTTCCTCAATCTGTGTCCAGATGTCAGTCGTTAATGATGTAGTTGCTGGCGCCAAACTTGTGTGGGTCCCCAAGGTCATTCCTCTCCTAGCTCCCCTGCTGGTCTCAAGCCGGCAGACACAGTCTTTGCTCTGTCTGTAACAGCCCTTTCTGCTTCAGGTCTGGACTCCACTCCAGCCCCTGCCTACACTACCTCTATAGCTTCCTTAGCCACTGTCACGACCCGGATCCGAGATAAAAGTCATTAGGGTTAACCCCCGGGTCGCGATGCTCATACTTACTCCCGTAAACCCCGAATTAACGGAAGTTAAAACGAAGTCCACAAGGGATCTTGCATGTACCTGTCAATGTACAGTTGTGCGGAATATACAATAATATACATTGACAATTATTTAAACAAAACGAATCATACTCTTTACTGTGAATCGTAAAGTTCACTTTACATCGTTTCATCCTAATATCAACCGCTGCATATTTAAAATACAATGCAGGGGACAATACTTACAATACCAAATGACTATACAAAATAGTTCCTAAAAAGTTTCCAAAATATTCTAGTTCATCCGCTCTCAGATCATGTCCATTCGACTAGACCTCCTGGAGGTAGCGAATGGGCCTCCTCTGCTGGCGGGACGGTCTCGGAGGGACCGGCACGGGCAACTGAGCCTGTAATATCATCAGTAATACCATGAACACGACGGTTCAACAAGATATATACATATGATGATAGCATGTTTGACAATTCCTAACAATTCATTGATTTAACAGTTATAAACAATTCCAATATACAATCCTCGTGTAATTATAAACACAAGTAATAATGACAATAACATTGGCAACTACACTAGTATTGGTTCCAACTCCATTCAGTTCTTCCCAAAAGGAAGCATTTCATATTCATTCATTCATTATGTTCAATATTTATTAATGGCTTTTCAATGTATGACTTTTCAGTCAATGACCTTTCGGTCCAATAAGGTGGGATCTCTCAGTGTCTTGATCAGAGATCACTGGTGTCACCACGGGCTCCGGAACACCCCAATTCCATCTACTGCAGTAGGATTAGTTAATTCATTGTTACTTTTCGTAACTGTTCATTCTTCAATTTATTCAGTTCAATTCAATAATGAGTTCGGAAACCACTATGTAGTGCCAGACCCTTTAACAATTCATTTTAATCTCATTCTCATTCTAAAGAAACCCTCTAACCAACCCTTAAGTGAAACGGTAGTTATTAATGCATGTATTACTGTTGATGACATTACTTAGTGAAATTAATGCATTAGAATAATCCTCGTAGCACTTAGGAAGGTTTAAACATGATTAACATTAGTCCATAAGCTTAGACTTTTAATTCCGGAAATTCGGAAGTAATCGGACCTCTCCAAGCATTTCACAGTGGGCCAGGTCGACCTGGCTCAGGCCGGGTCGACCTGCAGTTGTAAACGAAAATGGAAGGAACAGTAATTTGGTCAGGCCCGCAGACCGGCCACACTGCAGCAACAAAACATAGAGTTCTGTTACTGCAGGGCCTTGAATGGTTTTACAATCCATTCTTTTTCCTTTTTCTTTCCCTAATGACCTAATAAACAATTAGTGCATAGAATTAACAATAACACACTAATCTCAATCATTACCTAATTTAACCACAATTAACACAATCTAATAATTAGAGTTTCAAACCCTAAATTACCTTAACCTTGGATTCATCATCTATTTCCATCAAACTCATAGAAACATCTCAACAATCATAAACACATGTATAAACTTGCCTTTGTTTGACGATTAAGACACAAAACCACTTGTTTAGCTTGGTTTTGAGCATGGGTTAAAATCTCGGCCGAGACCGGTTCATCTCGGCCGAGATGAACCGGTCTCGGCCGTGACCGGTCCGATATCTCGCTGAGATATCGGACTCGGCCCAGATTCTCCAAAATCTCGGCCGAGATGGCCGAGATTTTCAATATCTCGGGATTTTTTTCATCTCGGCCGAGATGACCATTAGCTCGGGTTTTTTTTTTTTTTTATAGATGAAGCATAGAGGTTTGTCACTTACTCACTTGTGTAATTGTGTTGTTTTCTTCATTTATAAGTTAGATCTATATACTTTCATGCTAGATCTACTCATACACATGATTTTGAAATTTTTTTCCAATTTTTTTTATTTTCGGATTTTTTAATATTTGAATTATAATATATCATTTTTTGGGGATTTCATCATAAATATGTTGTTTTAATGATTCATGATCATTGTATGGTGTGTAAATGATAGATCTACATACTTTTATGTTAGATCTATATATTTAGGATTTTGAAAATGATATTATTAATTTTTGTTTTGCAAAAAATAATTGTTGTTACTTGTTAGGATATTTGTGATACCAAAGGCTTATTAATAGTATGTAGATGATATATCTACATCTACTCATAGTCATAAATAATGTTTGCATTATATGAAATACTGGAAAAAAGACAGTGAACTGCGAGTCTGTAATACAGACAGGACTCATAACTTAAGGTGATCGAGATTTTGATTTATTGTTGTTACTAATGAAAACAAATATAGTTTTCCAGCATTTTCTAATATTCTGGATTTTTTGGATATTTTTGCGAATTTTTTTGGATTAAAAAAAAAATTCACACCGCGATGACCGCGACGGACCGATATCCGCGACCGATACCGATATCATATCGGTTTTTCGGCCCGGCCGATACCGCGACCGAGACCGAGATTTTAAACCATGGTTTTGAGATAAAATCCTTCACTTGAAGCTTCAATTCCAAGACCTTCTAATAAGATGATGAAGATGATGAAGGAGATAGCCTCCTCTTCACTTCACTTCACTTGAACCTCACTCTTGATGAAGAAAACTTGAAGAAAGAAGAAGAAAACGGATGGAATGGATGTTGTCTAGGGTTTACAGGAGATGAATTCATTCCAATGAATTCATCTTAGCTTATATAAGAGGTCTTTTTGCAGTAAGCCCCCTCTAATCTCTTTCATTTACAAGTCAAGTCAATTAACGGTCCATTTGATTTGATATTCATCGAACAACTTCAAGTGTTATATGAAAGTTATCGTACTCGTTGAGATACACATGTGGGTATCAAGAGTTTCCGTATTCGACAAAATACGTAAAGTCCAGTATTTATACAAAAGTCCTTCGTTTACTCATTTGAGCTTCATTTCTATGCAATTCACTTCCTAATCTTGCTCACTCTTTCATTAAGCCTAAATTAGGCTAACTCAACTTCATTTGGTGATAAATCACCATTAAGCCATTTAAACAGGCTTAATTAGCCTTAATCTCAATTAATTAGAGTTAATTGTGATTAACTCGGGACGGAGCCTAACATTCTCCTAAACTTTTAAAATCATTCGGTCCTCCGAATGCAATATAAATCAATACAAATCAAACAAACAATGCAAACGAAAGTTACCTGAACGAATAGCTCGGGATACTTCTGAGTCATCTGCTCCTCAAGTTCCCATGTAGCTTCATTGGGTGTGTGATGATCCCAAAGTACCTTGACCCATTTGATTGTTCTCGTGCGTGGAACTGCCTCTTTGGTATCAATGATCTGTACTGGCCTCTCAACATATGTGGTGTTCGGTAACACTTCGATCTCTTCGTGAAGTATTACGTGTGAAGGATCAGCCACATACTTGCGAAGCATCGAAACATGAAAGACATTGTGGATACCAGAGAGTTCTGCTGGAAGGTCGAGGCGATAAGCTACATTCCCAATCCGGCTCAATATCTTAAAAGGACCAATAAATCTCAGGAAAAGCTTCCCTTTTTGTCCGAATCGGATAGTACCATTCATCGGAGAAGTCTTCAAAAAGACTAGATCATCAACGGCGAACTCTAGATCACGCCGACGGTTGTCAGCATAGCTCTTCTGCCTTGATCTAGCAACTTTCAGCCTATCTTGGATCTTCTGAACCATTTCTGTTGTTTCAGTGATGATGGTAAGACCGTGGAAACTTCGAGTTCCAACCTCTTCCCAGCTTACTGGGGTCCTACATCTGCGACCATACAGTGCTTCAAATGGTGCCATCTCAATGCTGGAGTGATAGCTGTTGTTGTACGCAAATTCGTACAATGCCAAATGATCATCCCAATCACTTCCGAAATCAACTACACTGGCACGAAGCAAATCTTCTAAAGTCTGTATAGTTCTCTCTGACTGTCCATCTGTCTGCGGATGATAAGCAGTACTGAACCGAAGTTTAGTACCCATAGAATTCTGAAATGACTGCCAAAATGAGGACACAAACCGACTATCCCGATCGGAGACAATCGAGACCGGTTTTCCATGCAATCGAGTCACTTCCTTGATAAACAATCTAGACATATCGCTAAATCCCATATCTTTCCTAAATGGAAGAAAATGTGCGGACTTCGTAAGACGATCCACGATCACCCACACGGTATCGTGCTGCTTCCTCGTCCTCGGTAAACCAGATACAAAGTCCATCGTGATATGATCCCACTTCCACTTGGGAATATCCAGTGGATGAAGCAATCATGGCGGTTTTTTATGCTCGAACTTCACACGCTGGCACGTTAAACAGGAAAACACATAACCTGCTATATCTCGCTTCATATTATTCCACCAAAATCTGCCCTTGAGATTCTTATACATCTTGGTACTCTCTGGATGCATAGAATATCTGGTGTGATGAGCTTCGAACATTACTGCTTGCTTCAAATTTTCCTGTGCTGGTATACACAATCTGTCCCTGAAGTAAAAGACTCCTTCTACCAACACGAAGTCTGGTCTATGTGCAATGTTATCCCTGATTCTTGCTAATTCAGGGTCTTTGAACTGCCGCTTCTTAATTTCTGAGATAAGAAGAGGTTCGAATACGGACATTACTGCAACCACTCTTCTGTCATTTATTACCTCAATGGACACATCTGAGTCCTTGAAGTCTTCTATCAAGTTCCACCCATCTTCTAAGGATGCCAAGTCAGCTACTTTTCGACTCAAAGCATCAGCAACTATGTTCCTCTTTCCAGGTACATACTTGAATGGAAAGTCGTAGTCTTTGATCAGCTCCAACCAACGGCGTTGCCTCAGATTGATATCTTTCTGAGTAAACAAGTACTGAAGGCTTCTGTGATCACAGTGGACTTCAAAAGTCTCTCCGTACAAGTAATGCCTCCACTGTTTCAATGCAAATACAACCGTTGCGAGCTCTAGATCATGAGTAGTATAATTCTTCTCATGGTCTTTCAACTGACGCGAACCATAAGCTATCACATTGCGGTTCTGCATCAATACACACCCCAATCCAACACCCGAGGCATCTGAGTAGATCTCAAATCCTCCTCTTCCTTCGGGTAAGGACAAGATTGGGGCTGACACTAACTTCTGCTTCAAAGTCTGGAAACTCGACTCACATGTATCATTCCATTGAAATGGAACATTCTTCCGAGTCAGTCTCGACAGTGGTGCTGCTATCTTTGAGAAGTCCTTTACGAACCTTCTATAATAGCCTGCTAACCCTAAGAAGCTTCTCACTTCTGGCACATTCTTCGGACTCTGCCACTTGGTAATTGCTTCGATCTTAGCTGAATCAACAACTAATCCATCTCTGGTAATGATATGACCCAGAAATGCAACCTGCTGTAACCAAAAGTCACATTTCTCGAGTTTTGCATATAATTGATTCTCTCTCAGTATCTGCAGGGCTGTTCTCAAATGCTGTGAATGCTCTAACTCTGTCTTTGAATAGACCAGGATGTCATCAATGAAAATCACGTTGAACTGGTCCAGATAAGAAGCAAACACCTTGTTCATTAAGGCCATAAACACTGCAGGTGCATTGGTTAGACCAAAAGGCATTACGAGAAATTCATAGTGACCGTAACGAGTCCTGAATGCAGTCTTCTGTACATCTTGATCTCTCACTCGAATCTGGTGATATCCAGATCGAAGATCAATTTTTGAAAAGTACGCTGCACCCTGGAGTTGATCAAACAACTCATCGATCCTAGGCAATGGATATTTGTTCTTCACTGTTACTTGATTTATCTGCCTATAATTGATACACATCCGAAGAGTGTCATCCTTCTTCTTTACAAACAGTACAGGTGCTCCCCACGGTGAAACACTAGGTTTAATGAAACCTTTATCAAGCAACTCCTGTATCTGTTTCTTCAATTCATACAACTCAAATGGTGCCATACGATACGGTGCCCTGGATATCGGTGCTGTACCAGGCATAAGCTCAATCGTAAAGTCCACTTCCCTAGCTGGAGGTAGACCTGGCACCTCATCTGGGAACACATCTGGAAAGTCACAGACTACAGGAACTTTCTGTAACTCCTGTACATGCTTCTTCTCTGAAATAAAGGCAATATAGCCTTCACACCCACTCTGCATCAACCGTTCAGCCTTGAGTGCTGAAACAAGCCTGGTGTCATACTTCTTTCTGACTCCCTCAAAGAGTACACTGGCATTGGCTTCATCAACCCTGAAGGTGATGATTTTGCGGAAACAGTCTAAACAAGCCATATACTTCGCAAGTCAATCCATGCCGAAGATCACATCAAAATCATTCATTGCTAACACAACCAAATCAGCTGGCATGGATACCTCTCCAATTCTGACAGTGCACTGAAGAATATATAACTCACATACTACCTTTCTCCCTAAAGGAGTAGACACTGTAAAATCATAAGCTAACTGCATGATCCGGTTTTGCATATCACAAGCAAATGCAGGTGCAACAAAAGAATGCGTAGAACCCGGATCAAACAATGCAATAACAAGTCTATCATCAACAAATATTGTACCTTCAACGACATTGGCTGCAACATCAGCCTGTTCCCTGTTGACGACACAAGCCATCCCAGCCATCTGTGGTCTGTCAGGCTGCTGCTGGTGTCTGGGCTGTTATCTCTACCATGGACACTGCTGACCCTGACGCTGAGGCTGTGGCTGCTGTGGCCTAAGAGGAGGAGCTGGCAATGCTAATCTCTGTGGAGGAGCAGGAAGTGTTGCTTGTCCTTGAGCAGGGTACTGATAAGGAGCTCTGTCATCTCTCCTAGCTCTCGGACAAAATGTCATCTTGTGTTCTAAAGAACCACAGATAAAGCAAGCTCCGGTCGTCCTCCAACACGACTCAATCTTGTGAAATTTCCCACAAGTAGCACAGACTGGTCTGTTCTCTCTCCTCTCATTCCTATCAGGTCTAGGAATGAATCTGTGTTTCTGCCTCTTGGACCTAGACGGTCCTCCCTTCTTGAACCATGAATCACCACTTCTCTTGGCATTCACGGCCTCTGCTTCCTTCTTTGCCTCTTTCTCTCTCTGAATCTCCTCTGCTGTATAGGCCCTATCAACGGCGTCATCGAACGTCATAGGCTTCTGTCCAGCCAATACGACAGTCTTGTACACCGGATTCAAGCCAAGGAGGAATCTCTTCAGCTTCTTTGCCTCTGTATCAATCAAATCAAGGGCATACTTAGACAGCTGCAAGAAGGTATGAACATACACAGCCACAGTCACGTGACCTTGCTTCAAGTTCAAGAATTCTGATTCCTTCTGCTGCTGTACATGCTTTGGGACGAATTTCCTCTGAAACTACTGCCTAAAGATCTCCCAACTACCCTCTGCTGGCAGTGCCTTGAAGGCATCTCTAACACTCTTCCACCATACATTTGCTACCCCTCTGAACATGGTGGAAATGAGTAGCACTCTCTGCTTCTGAGTGCAGACAACTGTCTCAAACACATCTTCAATGTGTTCTAGTCATTCATCTGCTTTCATTACATCTTCATCCCCATGGAACTCAGTGGCTCCTCTCTTATGGAACCGCTCAAAGATGGCATGAGGGTCCTTATCTTTATGCTGTAATACCACTTGAGTCTCAACGTGTGGTTGTTGGACTGGTATTACTGGTGGAGATTGCATCTGAGCATGCATTTGGCTCTGTACTTGCAACATAGAAGCCATTTGGGCTTGCATACCCATCTGAGCCTTATGGCTCTTGGCTAACTGCTCTAGAATAGTAGTAAAGCGAGCATCTGTATCCAATCCAGGAGGGGGAGGTGGGATTATCGCTACGAAATCATCCTGTGACCCTGACCCCGATCCTAATGCCATACTGTAAACAATACGGAAGGTAAGAATACATCTCTACACTTCCATCTCAATTATACCACATATAGTGAAAGCAGTAAACACAAATCCACAGTTGGATTTGTTCAAAATCTCACTTTGTTCCTAGTCTTGCTAAGTCTTTTACGTTTTCTTAACTTAGTCTTTTAACTAGGCTCTGATACCATACAATAAGTATGTCACGACCCGGACCCGAGATTAGAGTCATTAGGGTAAACCCCTGGGTCGCCATGCTCATACTTACTCCCGTAAACACTCCCGTAAACCCCGAATTAACCGAAGTTAAAACGAAGTCCACAAGGGATCTTGCATGTACCTGTCAATGTACAGTTGTGCGGAATATACAATAATATACATTGACAATTATTTAAACAAAACGAATCATACTCTTTACTGTGAATCGTAAAGTTCACTTTACATCGTTTCATCCTAATATCAACCGCTGCATATTTAAAATACAATACAGGGGACAATACTTACAATACCAAATGACTATACAAAATAGTTCCTAAAAAGTTTCCAAAATATTCTAGTTCATCCGCTCTCAGATCATGTCCATTCGACTAGACCTCCTGGAGGTAGCGAATGGGCCTCCTCTGCTGGCGGGACGGTCTCGGAGGGACCGGCACGGGCAACTGAGCCTGTAATATCATCAGTAATACCATGAACACGACGGTTCAACAAGATATATACATATGATGATAGCATGTTTGACAATTCCTAACAATTCATTGATTTAACAGTTATAAACAATTCCAATATACAATCCTCGTGTAATTATAAACACAAGTAATAATGACAATAACATTGGCAACTACACTAGTATTGGTTCCAACTCCATTCAGTTCTTCCCAAAAGGAAGCATTTCATATTCATTCATTCATTATGTTCAATATTTATTAATGGCTTTTCAATGTATGACTTTTCAGTCAATGACCTTTCGGTCCAATAAGGTGGGATCTCCCAGTGTCTTGATCAGAGATCACTGGTGTCACCACGGGCTCCGGAACACCCCAATTCCATCTACTGCAGTAGGATTAGTTAATTCATTGTTACTTTTCGTAACTGTTCATTCTTCAATTTATTCAGTTCAATTCAATAATGAGTTCGGAAACCACTATGTAGTGCCAGACCCTTTAACAATTCATTTTAATCTCATTCTCATTCTAAAGAAACCCTCTAACCAACCCTTAAGTGAAACGGTAGTTATTAATGCATGTATTACTGTTGATGACATTACTTAGTGAAATTAATGCATTAGAATAATCCTCGTAGCACTTAGGAAGGTTTAAACATGATTAACATTAGTCCATAAGCTTAGACTTTTAATTCCGGAAATTCGGAAGTAATCGGACCTCTCCAAGCATTTCACAGTGGGCCAGGTCGACCTGGCTCAGGCCGGGTCGACCTGCAGTTGTAAACGAAAATGGAAGGAACAGTAATTTGGTCAGGCCCGCAGACCGGCCACACTGCAGCAACAAAACATAGAGTTCTGTTACTGCAGGGCCTTGAATGGTTTTACAATCCATTCTTTTTCCTTTTTCTTTCCCTAATGACCTAATAAACAATTAGTGCATAGAATTAACAATAACACACTAATCTCAATCATTACCTAATTTAACCACAATTAACACAATCTAATAATTAGAGTTTCAAACCCTAAATTACCTTAACCTTGGATTCATCATCTATTTCCATCAAACTCATAGAAACATCTCAACAATCATAAACACATGTATAAACTTGCCTTTGTTTGACGATTAAGACACAAAACCACTTGTTTAGCTTGGTTTTGAGATAAAATCCTTCACTTGAAGCTTCAATTCCAAGACCTTCTAATAAGATGATGAAGATGATGAAGGAGATAGCCTCCTCTTCACTTCACTTCACTTGAACCTCACTCTTGATGAAGAAAACTTGAAGAAAGAAGAAGAAAACGGATGGAATGGATGTTGTCTAGGGTTTACAGGAGATGAATTAATTCAAATGAATTCATCTTAGCTTATATAAGAGGTCTTTTTGCAGTAAGCCCCCTCTAATCTCTTTCATTTATAATTCAAGTCAATTAACGGTCCATTTGATTTGATATTCATCGAACAACTTCAAGTCTTATATGAAAGTTATCGTACTCGTCGAGATACACATGTGGGTATCAAGAGTTTCCGTATTCGACAAAATACGTAAAGTCCCGTATTTATACAATTTAAACAGCTTAATTAGCCTTAATCTCAATTAATTAGAGTTAATTGTGATTAACTCGGGAGGGAGCCTAACAGCCACTGACGTTGCTTCTATCCCTGCTGAAGTAGCTATTTCCTCAGCTGCCATTGCTTCCTCTACTGATGCCTCTTTTTTAGCCGTTAAGACACTGTAGGGCTCTTTGGCTACATCTTGCAACCCTCTTATCCAAAATTCTACTTCTGATGGAATCTATCCATGCTTCCACCTTGATCACAAGAAATCATTTCTCCATCCTAGATTACTACACTCATAATGAGCCTAAATCTTGTTTGGTGAACCCCCTCCCCATCCCATCAATCTCTATACGCCCAAATTCCTTAGGCTCTCCTCCTCAACACAAGCAGTGTGAGGACCCTCCCCAAAACCAATCTTCCATTGCCCTAGTCTCCAACACTTCCCCCAGGAAAGCTAGGAGAGGCAAATTTAAGGGAGCAGCAGATGCTTCAGGTCCTACTATAAAGGAAATTAAGAGGTTGTCCTCCACCACAGCTACCATGAGACCTTCATGATGTCTCTATTCAAGGTTATGGATTTCCTCTGCCTCTAGGTTAGCACTAGTAGAAGTTGAAGGCAGGTTGGGTTTTTGCTGTTATTTTGTCTATCCTTATGTATTCAACTCTCCTTTAGGTGAAAGCTTTCTTCTTCTTTTCTTTCTTCCTTTTCTTTTGGTTGTATCCCCTATATTGGGCTTCTCCTTGTTGAGTACCTAGATGTTTTATTGTTTTGGGGGCTGATTTTCTCACCCCATATTTCCTTTTACTTTTAATACAATCTACCTTGAAGTGAAAAAAGAAAGTGTTCTTGAGAATGTATGCATCTGGTACTGTGAAGGAAGTCTTCGACCAAACAATTAATCTTTTGTTCTATTATAAAGTTGTTCGGAATTCTAATCATGCTTTATGTGTGACTGCATGCCATGCCTTTGTTGAGAGCTTCTCTAATCTCCAAAATTGTTTGAGGGATATCTTCTCCCCCAAAAAACCAAAGCAGGTAAGAGTGGGATCTGATGTTGCTGGACAATGATAAAAAGCCACTATGTCAGATACAGAAACCATGTGGGCTCCATTTTTAGAAGAAAGCCATTGTGGAAAGCCCGTCCCTTTATATTCTCAGTGTAGGGAAAACAGTCTAAGGCTGGGTCTCAACTGAATACGGCCGTAAGCCATGAACTTGAATTTAATTGCAGAATTTAATAGACAAAAAGATGGTGCAATTTTTTACACAATGCTACATACAATCAACCAATGAGTCAATCTCTCTTCCCCTTAAGGGTGGTACCTCGGGGGTCACCTGTCTATTCAACCTGAACCTGTCTAGTCATTTCGAGTGCACCTTTTAAATTTTGGAATTGGATTCCGATTAACATTTTTGACCTGATTAATAAATGGGTTGAACGCAGGTTACTATATGATTGAAACTGTCTAATTTATTATGATTTGCCAACCCAGCCCAAACATGACCTGTTGATTTAAGGTTCAAAAATTGACCCTTTTAAGTCCCAGTGGAGTTGAGTATGGATCGACAACAGAAGAAATTAATATAATAAATGGGTCTAACATTGGTTCAACCCTATACATGTCACCCCACAGTTCTCAATTAGATCAAGTAGGACCACTACTTGGTGAACTGAAGGATTTTGATGGACCTCACAACAGATGAGAGATGCCCAAATTGTCTTGGAGATTGGACTATGAAAGAAATCTCATTTCTTGCAGTGTTCTTCAGGTTTTGTTGTGCAGCTTTTATACTTCTATTTGTATGTCAAACAGCTATAATATTACAATCCAAGAGATTTCCAGTGAATCCCCAGTCTTTTTGGTTGTATAGGCACAGATAACCAGTAATGGAACACTGATGTATGGAGTAAACGGATCAGGAAATCTACAGCAACATATTAAATGGCTGCACAGACGTGCCTATCACAAATGAACAAGCGAAAATAAGGAATCACAGTAAATATTTTTACAAGACAGGCATTTCTTCATTGTCAACCCAGTACCACTTCCAACTCCTAGAGTGCAATGTATCCAAAACATGGTACATGTGAGAGTTTTTGACATAGAAAGAAAAAATAGTCTGAAAGTTGAACACTGTAGTACATAGCTATCATATCTACTGATCTGTTTTATGGTACAGGAATTACTTTCTCACCACAAAGCATTATATATTTCTGCTGTGGCTTCTTTGAAGAGAAGATGTCACTCAAAACTGTTTTGGAGATCAAAGAAGCTTTCAAGATAGACAGGGCCTGCATCACACATGCAAAAGCTTATTAGCTTCCAGTCATTTGCAGTTGAATAAGTTGTTCTGGAATCAAAATCTTCCTTTCCAACACCCATACGTTGTAATTTGTGGCATGACAGGTTGCACCATTCAATTTTTCAGTGTGAATATTTTACAAGGAATAACTTAATGTTTATATCAAAATCATTTTTTTCATTTCCAGAGTTATCATCCACACTGTTTAATGTGGCTGTTCAAACAGGCAGACATGATAACCAACAGGACAGGGCATGCAGATGCATTGATCTCACCTGTTCAAGCTTATGGGGTAGGCCCAGAGCAGGCTACATATTTAGGCACATAGCTAAACGGACAGGCAATGGACAAGCATTGATTCGGACTGGCCTGGCCTGGCCTGGCCCATGAACAGTCACATCAATGGTGTAGCATCACTGCTGCATTGTTGCGAATAAAATCTATTTAACACAAGGGAGGTAGTTTTGCCTTACCTCTGCCTTCCCCACTGTCACAAATCGCTCTTCCAAATCATTGATGTTGATATTTAATCTGCTAAGAAGAGATACGCCGAAGATGGACGACAGTGGTTTCACAATCAACTCATCCGTCACCATAAACACAGCTTGTCCGACCATATATGTTCCTCCGTGCTCCGTCACCGCATTGGGATACTTCGGATTCAAGGTTCTTAATTGTATCTTATTGGCCCCATGAGAGCATGTCCAATTACCATAGTCTTTAATATAGGGGACAGAGATACTGCAACTGCTACATTGAAAAAGGGTTGGTTGATATGGGACTTGTTCCACAATCTGTAGCAGTTGGTTATTGCAACCGAAATAGGGGGCTAGCTTCGGGTCAAGTAGCATTGCTTTGCACTCCTCAGATCTTATTAAGTCATTGTTGCTCAATCCTTCAACACTCTTGTACAAGTTATCTAAACATCCCATGAGAGTATCACTCCCCAAGCATTTAACTATGGACCCAAGGGGAAAGGTAAGGAAGCTAAATAGTAGGTTTGGGAGTTCTTCCCCACCTTCAGCATACAAAACCTTGTTGTTGGATTTGCTCATTAATAGCTTCAAGATAATCTTCTTTGAGTCAGTCTCAATCACGTTTTCTGTTTGCGGTTGAACCATGCCTTTGAAATCAACATCCATGTCTTTAAGATTAAGATTCATGACATTGAGATCAAGGTTTAACTCATTAACAATGCCTTTCTCCTCCAGAATTGAAACACATCTGTTAAAGGTGTTTTGGAGAGTAACATGCGGTTGAGCAGATGCAAAACCTAAAAAGGAAAGATTTAGAAAGTGGTACATAATTCTTTAGTTACTTCACCAAATAAAAATATTAAAAAAAAAAAAAAAACCATAAAACCAAGACTAAGGTCCTCATGTGTTTAATTGGTATTGAATTTCTGCTATTTCTAACTAATGTCTTCTATGAAAGGGATGATCCACAAGGGGCCTTCCAGAAGGATTTACTTTCAACTCTTCTTCTTTTTCTTTTTCTTTTTTTAATCTTAACTGCACATTCCCATAGACTCTTGATTTGTTTTTAATCATAATTCTAAATAGATACTATCTCCTCAATCATGGCCATCAGCCCATTTATAAATCAGAGGGTATGTAACCCTGTACTCATTACACCCCAAAAATAGTGAGAGAAGGCGAAAATTTTCAAGGCCATCAAGTATAAATCCTAGGAAATGAATAAGTGGACTTTTGCCAACATTGACATTTTTCAAGGCTATGAAACAATCTCCACTTATACAGGAAATAAATACCCACCCATCACTTTATAGGTAATATAAATCCTATAAAAATGAAGGTCTCATCTACATCTGCCCCTTGGACCCTCCAATAAGCCTTCAATAAAACCCCTGTACACACCAATCTTTCTTCTATCTCTATGGTTGAATGATTTAGAAGCACCCCATACTTTACCAAAAAAAAAAAAAAAAAAACCCTGTACTCTGAACTCCTAGGAATTGAAATGAAGGCTAATAAAAATCCAATTCCAAAGAACCCAATGAAAGTCCGGGGATCCTAACCCTAGAGGGGGGGTGAATAGGGTGTGCTACAAATATGACCAATTTAGACCAATTTTAAATTCTTAACATAAACTAGTCACATGTGATGATTTAATCAAACAAAATGCGGAAGCTAATATAAACAATCACCATAAAAGCAAGCACCACAACACAAAGGTTTATAGTGGTTCGGCCTCAATGCCTACGTCCACTACCGGCTTGTGATCCAATCACCCCACCGGATTTCCACTATTTATGCTTTTCAATAGGCTAAGCAATGACCCTTGCAATGTTGTTTTTCTAGGCTAAACAACAACATTTCAATGTGCTTTTATAGGCTAAGCAATAACCTTTACAAGATGCTTTTCTTAGGCTAAGCAATAACCTTTACACAATGTTTTTCTTAGGCTAAGCAATAACCTTTACAAATGAGAGATTTCTCAAAGAAGGTGTCTATGCAAGAACACTCTATGAGATACAATTAAAGCTCAATGTAATTGCCTCTAAAATAGGCTAATATGAAAGTTTAAAACAAATTACAAACATACACTAAAGAAGCTAAAGTGTGTGCACAAGTGTATGAATGCTTGACTTCAATCAATTTCTACAATGAAGCTCCTAAATGAATGCTTGATGCATTTTAAAATCAAAGCTTAGAAAATGATGATTGAAGATAAAACTAATCACATAAAAGATTCAAACAACTTTGAAGAAATGAACTAAACAAGTTGTATGAATATTTAAAGACTAAGAGCACGTGAATTAGTCAAGAGAGTTTGCAAACCATTCTTAATATTCCAAAGATGATAATGAGTTTGCAAAACAACTCTTTAAAAACTAGAAATCATGCATAAAAGAAAATACAAAGATTTAAACATGCATAGATTCTAATTTTAATGGAAATCAAAATGACAAGTAAGATCTACCTTTTTAAAACTCAAGCATTTGATTTCCAAAAAGCCCTCTAGCCTTTCCGACTTCTTCCCATTTCTTTGGCTCCAAAATGGTCTCAAAAGTTCATCAATCAAGCCTCTTGAAAGATGGGAAATGAATGGACTTTATACAAGAAAACAGTCCAACGGCTAGTCCCCGGTACACCTGGAAACAGGTCTCGGTCGACCGAGTACACACAACGGTCAGAAAAATGACCGTTGGTGCTTCAGGAACCCAGTCGGCCTACAGTGTGGCCGGTCGACCGGGTCCCCTAGGCCGGTCGACCGGCCACACTGCTGGTCGACTCCCTGGGACCAAAATTCCCATAAATGCATATTTTCAAAGTGTTTCTTTGTGGGGATTTTTGGGCCACTAAATCAAGCTTGGAGACATGTTTTAAATCAAACTAAGATGTTTAAAAACATGAAACACAAAAAGCCTAAAATGAATCGAAACTTTAAATCCAATGGCTTGCTTGATTTCTAAAAACTCTTTTCACATTTAAATGCATACAAAAATGATTCTGAAAAAGATGAATGTATGCAAGGCACAAACCTAAATCCTCAATTTCATTTCTCAAAAGTAATGCACAAAGAATTAGGTTTTCAAAAGAGTTTGGATTCTAAAACAAATGCATCCAAGTTTAAAAACAAAACATGCATAAATCATTAATTCTACAAGTCTAAAACCCAATGCATGTATAAAACCAGATTTCAAAATTTTCTAAAACAATGCATGTGTGAAAATTCAAATGATACTAAAGTGAAAATGCATCCATCAAATTGCAAATACAAAATCTCTAACACCCAACAACAAATAAGAAGAAACAAAAAAACCCACATACCTCTCTTCTCCTAACATTGACATTCCTCTGCTCAAGCACAGTTGTCTCATTGATGCCAACCCTCTTAATCAGTTCCAAGCCCATGCTTGTAGAAACAGGGAACACATTCAAATCATCACTTATGATAAAATCTATGCTCCCCTTCACAAATACCCCATCCCTTCTATCAAGCTCATCATTCTCCTTTATTCTATACACCTTCCTGTACATCACCTGCCCACAACGGCATCTAGCATTTGCAACAGTACTGACCACGCAGTGGGTCTTGTAGGAACAAATCCAAAAGGGGCATAAGTAGTACTCTGATGGGTCGGTCTTATCGTCTATATCCAACACCAGATTCTTGCATTGTTCTTCAGAAGTGCTTCTTGGGTAGAGGAGCATGGTCTTGCAAGCTTCTGACTGCATGTGGTGAAGGTCGAGGTCTTCAACGCTCTCATAGAGGGTGTTGAGGGAATCGATTTTGGAGTGCCTGGTGGTGAGGCGGATTATGGAGGAGATGGGCATTGTTAAGAAGCTGAAGAGGATGTCGATGAAGTCTTTGCCTGATTCGGCATAGACGACGCGATTCCTTTGCTTGTCTACGAGGAGATTCAAGCTCAGATGTTTGGATGCCATGAATGACTCGGCCTGAAGCAAACCAGATGATGAATGAAGATCAAAGTAAAAGATGATGAAGGAAGACGGTGGGTGTTGTTTTGGGAACTTCAGTGGAGTTACAAAGACTGAGGAATAATAAGTGGGAAAGTATTTTCACCGACAAGAATGCTTCCTTTAACAATTGAGGCAACGTTTGTTTTACCGAAGGGCAAAGTTAAAGGTAAGATAAGTGGGAAAGTATTTTCTGGCATAAAAAGAGTGGGAAAGCATTTTCACCAACAAGTTGAGATGTCAATTGTGATGTGCCGGCACTGCACGACGACATCTCGGTCCGGTGCCGGCACCGGTGGCTGGAGGTTCGGCCAGCCAGCAACCCGCCGACCCCCCTTTGGGAGATCATTGGTAAACTCACGGATACATAAAAAAGCCATATATATCGGGTAAGGCCTTAAGGATTCGAATGCAGGACCTCTAGGTTAAAACTGGACTTCCTAACCACACGAACATTTTAAGTGTGGGTAACATTTTAAGTGTTTGGTCTCGTTTTAGTACCCTTTAGATGTCAAATGGGACATTTCCGCTTTTATTTCATAAAATAAAAACATACATACTGAGAACACTGAAGAGTATTATAACAAATAGATTTAGGTGGTTCAGTTAAATTCGACCTCAGAAGATAATCATTTGGATCTTTCTGGTTTCTACTTGAGGGTAGTTCAATAGGATTACCTTCAAAACCTTTGCAATCTTTTTGGATAATAAAAAAAATAAAAGACTTTTATATTTACAAATTATAATTAAGAAAAGGGAAAAAATTTGACTTGTAGTCCGCTAATATATTCGGCTGGATCATAATCTTCAATTTTTGTCAACTCTTGTTTTCTCTTGTCTGCCAAATACCAATCTCGTAGGCAAACACAACACTCCTCGTATAATTTACCACACTTCTACTTGCACTAAAAGCATGTTCTGATGCTATAGAAGACATTGAAATAATTGTAGATCACGAGCTATGACGGATAACACTGAAATCTGCTTTCGTATGTTTTCCACAATGCTTAAATGTCAAAACTAGATGCATCATGTATCTATAATACACCGGAGTCAAGATATGAGAATAACTCCATCGCAACTTGACTTGAACTAAAGGCTCTACCCATTTTGCTAAAAAAGAAATCACAAGAAGCTCCACCTGATTGCTGGACTTTTCGAGGGGCCATATTAGCCCTTGTTGAACCCATTTGGTCACAATAAGATCGAAAAAGTGTTCGTAATTTTGTCCTTAAATTTGAAAAAGCATCTAAATATGTATTTTTCCAAATTGTTATTAATTTCTTCAAGAAAAAAGTTGTTCAACGGTTAATTTTAACATACGATCTAATACAACAGCCAAACAAAATCTCATTGGAGCTTCTTTTCAATATTTATTAAATTTTCCTTCCATTTTTGTATTTTTTCAAATGTCCATAAGTAAAACATGATGTCTATATTTTTTTTAAATTATAAAATGGTTTAAAAAAGAAAGTTTAGAGCTCCATTAGAGGTAGGATAATACACCTTAGAGAAAAATAAGGTAGCATTATAAAAAAAACTTGTAATAAATCTCTTATTTGGCCACACAACTCCCAATGTGCATCAGTCATCAAGTATTATGGTTCATTAAAAGCACAATATTCATTCAAAACTTCTTTTCTTAAAATATCCGTATTTAACAAATCATACATAGAATTCCATCTATGTTCAACATCTGAATTATTTTTATGAGTGATACATTATGCCTCGCACATATTTGGGAAAAGAATTGTATTTTTTTAGCAGAGGAGAAAATAAATTTAGCAATATTTTTAATTTTTTCTGTTACCATTGAAATATGTTTCAAACCAACTTGGGCAATAAAATTTAAGATGCGGCATACACATCTATTTTGGACTCTATCAAATTTGCAAGTGGCATCTGCAATTTCATTGGATCAATAGATGCTTGATTATTTGTTGCATTATCTAAGTTACAGCCATAAATTTAACCAAAATATTATATTCTTGGAGTTTTTCTAAGATAAGGAACCGTATTCTATGGCTAGTGTGTGGCCATTTAAGTTTAGAAAAAGTATAATTCGTTTATTACTAACCCATTTTGCATCTAAGTTATGGACAGTAATACTAAAAAAGCTATCATCACTTCTAGATTTCCATAAATCTATAGTTATAGGAATTCTACTAGGACTATCTATCTGCAAAGTAATTTTTACTAATTTTCTTCTCACTTTGCGAAAGCATAATAGCATTATTTATAGCAATATTTTTAGAAATCTTTCTAAATTGTGGGCACATATTATTTTGGACAAATTCTTCAAAAAAACTCATTTTCAACAAAAACAAATGGTAATTCAACTAAGACAATCATTTTAACAAGTGATTGTCTAGCAGTAACAACATTATAAGAAAAAAGTCTCAAACTACTATCACTAGTAGTATAAATTTGAGTCTGTGTCCCAAACTCCTCTTCCCCTTGAGTCCCCCAATATGTTTGGGTTCACATCTTTTTCTTATCTATGCCTTATCAGATGGCTGGTACCCCCAACTGATTCGACAACATAAATCTTATCACAATATTTACATTTTACCTTATCAACCTCCTTTCCATGTTTGTCTTTAACTTTAATAATCTCGTATGCTTGCCATACTAGAGAAATTATGTGTCTCTTAGATGTTCTACGGGCACTAGTAATTTCTACTTGGACTTCTTCCCTTCTTTTTCTACCAATCAGACATAATCGTCTTATTCTCTTAAATTAACAGCAGAAGATTCTCATGGAATCTTTCTAGATGATCATCCGGTCATATTTCAAAAATTAAATTTGAAAGAAAAAGTTATATACTAATAGTAATAGATATTTTTGTGATAATTAATATAAGAAAGTGTAGAAGATGAGAGCTAATATAATATAGAAATGACTATATATAAATATGGAATCTCAAATTTAAATAAAATAAATACCTCAAATCTTTGAAGGCCCCTTTAATATTGTCTCTTGATGACTTGATCTTTGGCCCCCAGAAAACTTCTTAGAGAAAGTGAGAAAGTTGAATGCTTTGAGAGAATTCAAGAGTATTGAGAGAGTTAGATGATTTTGATGAGAAATGAGAATGTGAGTGCGCCCCCGCCCCCGCCCCCGGTGTTGGTGGGTAAAATGACCCCCATGTCATGTCGTGCGGAGTCGTGCCGACATGCCCTGCATAGCAACCCAGGACCAAGCCGGGTCGGGCCACAGCACATTGATCGTCGTGCAAGGCCGTATCAAGGTTTTCAAATCTTCTTCATATTATTGGCAAAACCCTGGTTTGCAGTATTAAAATTGTGTAGTTTCAAGTTAGTGAGAATTAGAGTCTTGGGGCTTCCTTCCTGACTTGCTCCTTTCGTTTCTTTTCAATACAATTTTTGTAATTTACGAAAAAGACTGAGATAATTAAAAGAAAAGCTTACTAGACTTTCAAAAGATTAAAAGAAAGTTTGTGAAAGGTTATCCGTGAAAAGTTAACATGGTTTGTGAGCATTTTAATAAGGGAAATTTACGGGACAAATCCCCATAGGACCCCATACGTCCTATCAGGATCCCGTATCACATTGGATACGGGATAAGTCCTCATGTGACATTTTTTTTCTTTTTTCTTTTTTTTTATTTTCCAATATGGTCGATATCGACCATTATGTCAGTCATGTTTTATTCAACATGTAACTGTCTTATTTGCTGAACACAGAAGAATGGTCGATATCGACCATATGCGAAATAACAAGAAAAAAAAATCCAGGTTTTCTCCCTTGGAGGAGGAGGAGGAGGGAGGATCACCTCAACATGCCCATTTTATTTTCTCTCCCCATTTAAGACCTCATCCCACACATAAAACAAGCACATTCTCTCTCTCTCTCTCTCTCTCATCGTTCAATGGAGGAAAATTTTCTCTTAGGCATTTCATTAAACACCTTTGTTATGCACCACAACCAACACAACATCGACAAAAATGACGATAACCCATCCCTGCCCTCCACTCAAATGCTCATATTCCGACTCTTCTCCTCCTTCTCCCCAAACCCCACCAATCAAATCCCTCAAAATCCCTTTCTTCTCTTCCCTCAAAATCCCTTGTTCCTCTTTCTTCAATCTCTCCACTCTCACCCCTCTTGACGTCTGCAAATGGGCAGGGATAATCTCTCTTGCCCTAGCAACAACCAAGGAAAAAAAAACCCAAATTCGTTTTTTTTTCTTGTTATTTCGTGATATGGTCGATATCGACCATTCTACTGTGTTTAGTAAATAAGACAGTTACATGTTGAAGAAAATCTGACAGACATAATAGTCGATATCGACCTTTAGGCAATATTGCAAAACGACAAAAAAAAAAAAAAAAAAAAAGAAGAAGAAGAAAAAGGCCACATAAGGACCCCTCCCGTGCCTACGGGGTCTTAGTAGGACGTATGGGGTCCTACGAGGATTTGTCCCGTAAATTCTTCTTTTAATAAATTAATGCATTTGGTAAATACTACTCCTAAAAATGAAAACTAAATTTAAAAGTATAATTATAAGACAACTCTCTTATCAAGAAGTAAAACTTTATTGAGTCAAAATTTATCTTAAAATATGAAATTATTATTCAAATTATACGTGTTAAAGTAAAGAAAAATCCTCTTCCAAAATCTAAACTTGTCTAACTAAAGCGAGATTTATTACTAAAACAGAAATGAGAATTCATAATTGTACATATAAAAATTAATTAATTAGATGAAACATAGTCTTCCCTGACAAGTCAGAAGTTATTTGTAAGAAAGAACTAAATCAAAACTTAATATTATGATTAAATTAAAAATTTACCAATTAGACCAGAGATTTATTTATTTATTTTTTGGCTTAATGGAAAGGGAATTGTACTAATAGAGGAGAAGATACATGGCTGATGGGCAGAGTTCCCCGAAAACAGAGGCCCAAAGGTCCTACTACACAAAATCAGAGCAGCCCAAAAAAGCTTATATACTCAACAACCCAAAAGGAACAAAATTGGGCTGGAAAATTTACAAAAACATTAAGCACTATATGTATGTGGAGATTGAACTCTCAAAAAATTCTAGAAGTAGCTAAGAGGGGCCACTAAACGGCCTTGAAATTTGACACAGAGAGAGTCAGGTAACAGGTCTTGGAGGTAGTATCTGGCTCGATCATGAGATGCTAGGACATTATGCAAGATGGAATCAGACCAACAAAGACCCACATAAAGAAAATGAAATCTGAGAAAACCCATCTAATCAGTAAAGCTTTCTGTGGGAAAAACCCAACTATACTGAATTGCTTCTATTTTGAGTCCACCCAATAAAAACTCAAGCTAGTTTTAGAAACACTAAATCCTAGTCTTAGACAATAAAATTCTCTTCCCCAATCTCCAGGTTATTGGTCTCAGCCTCTTGACTGGTGTACCAAAAAATAAAAAAAACTCAAAACGTTGAGATAATGACCTGTAACAACTCTGCAATTAGGAGAAAATGAAGGAGAGGCATCCTTGCAAATGAAGTTTTACATTGACTGTATCTGAATCTCGACGGCTTTTTAGTGGCTTCCATTTCATTACCTCTTACCATTCCTAGCTGGTTCCATGAATCATGTTTCCATCGATGTTTTTCATCACATGACTTCAACCAGCACATGATGCCATGATCATTTCTCAACTCTTATCCTGTGCATGTGATCTTTAAAAATTTCTCTCGATAAGTAACAGGAACCCATGTCCTCTTTCTTCAAATTCATTTGAACATTAACTTCCTCTCCTTGTCTAGTCATGGCTTCAAGTTCAACTGCTCTTCTTGTTCCAATTGCCATGATCTGCTTCTTTCTTCTACCCAACAGCCTCTATGCCACTGGTTTCAGCATCAGTCTCATCCACCGCAACTCCCTGCACTTCCCCCTTTTACAACCCATCTGATAGTTTCTCCGAGCACATGTCAAGAGCCATTCGTCAATCGAATTGACCACTTCTATACTGCTACTTCTGTCATTCCTACAAGCATATATCATCCACAATGGTGCCCAACAGGGCTTGTTCTTGGTAGTTTAGAGATCAAGAATAGGGCTTTATTGGCTAATTGCGGATGAGAGGGAGGCTCTTTGGAGGAGTGTCATTACTGATAAGTATGGTGAGGACCCATTGGGGGGGTGGCCTATTTCCGGTCTGAGGTAGTGCAAGTCAGCTTTGTGGGGTGCTATTGCTTCGGTTGGAAGATTCTTCTTTTGTTAGTGGGGAAGTGTTGTCCACACGTGTCCGTTTTGTTGTGGGGGAAGGGAGGTTTGTTAGATTTTGGTTGGATGACTGGATGGGGGTGGGTCTCTTGTGTGAGTTATTCTCCAAGAGTCTTTAGAGAGGTGTCCAACTAGGAGGCTATTGTTAGTGATTGCTAGGAGGTGAGGGAGGGCCGTACTTTTTGGGGTGTGTCTTTGTTCTTCTGAAGAAATGCAGTGTTGACTCTTCTTTCTAACGTATTTTTGTACAGGAACTCAACAGAGATAGAGGATTCTTTTATTCCCCTAGAACCATTCTATCCTCTCTAAGGATTCCTACTTGGAGGGATCAGTGCATTCCAGTTTTGGGAAACAACAAAAAGATGTCACTCTTTATTACTCAGGCACTTCTTTGCCTTTGTGGATTTGCAAAATCCGATGGGGGGGAGGTGGAGATCGAGGAATTAGTGGAAAAGAGGATTTTTTTATGGGTTTGGAGGATTTGAAAAATCCTCTCTCACTTTTTCTCTCTTCATCTAAACGTGGGTTTTCCTCTGAATTGAGGAAAACCAGAGAGGATTCCTCTCGGAGGACATTATCCAAACATGCCCTATGGATTCTTGAATTTGGAAGCCCATATCCGGGGAATTTTCAGTGAAGGCTTTTTACATGGAATTGGAGGGGAACCTATCATTGACTACTTCTTTTCCTTAAATTTGGTTAGCGTTGGTTCCTCCTTGGTGGAAGTCTTCTGTTGGTTAGCAATTTCAAGAAAGGTTTCTACAACAATCAACTTGAGATGAAGAGGACTAAGATCGTCTAGTATCTTAGATCTTTGTGTGATGTGTCAAAAGAAGGATGAATCAATTAACCACATTTTTCTTCACTATGAGGTTGCGGCAGGCATTTGGGGTCACTTCACTGGCAGGTGCAGTGTTGCCTGGAGAAGATTGCAAAGGCTGCGGAGGCGTGGATGGGAGGGCACTTTCTTGGCAGTGGTCGTGCTCTTTGGAGGATGCTTCCCTTTGTTATTTTACTGACCATATGGAGGGAAATGAATGACAGGATTTTTAAGGGTGACTTTTCTTTCCTTCTGGTGTTGATCGATAAAATAATTATGAGGATCGCTAAGTGAGCCTTGATCAAAATAGAGTGCTCCAATTTTAGTCTTAATGATATCCTTCTAAATTGGGAAGCGTACATGGGTTGCAGACCAAGTAACGTGAGGAGAGTTGTTCTTCGGTCTCCACCCTTTCCTGGTGTGTTCAAGTTTAATGATGATGGTGTTGCGAGAGGTAAACCAAGGTTGGTGAGAATTGGAGGTGTTCTTCTGTTACACCCCGTCCCGAGTTAATCGAAATTAACTCTAATTGATTGGAAATAAAGTTAATTAACTATGTTTAATTAAGCTAATTATGGTTTATGGAAAAATGAAATTGAATTATCCTAAAATGAATGATTTGGGCCTAATAAAATGGTAATGAAAGAGATCAAATGAATTGAATGAGTTTTAAAGTTAAACAAGGAAAACTAAAGATTTTTGGTAAATACAAATCTTTGCGTATTTTGTCGAATATGAAAACTCTTGATACCAATACTTGTATCTCGATGAGTACATTAACTTCTATAAAAGACTCGAACTCGTTCGACGAGAATTGGATCAAATGACCCTTCATTTGACTCGAATTGTAATAAGAAGAGATAGTGGACTAAAATGGGCTTATATAGAGATGAGATGAGTTCATTAATCTCATTCCCAGCTCCAGCAAACCCTAGACTTCTTTTCTTCTTCTTCTTCCATTTCCTCCATCAAGTGTCAAGGTTTTCAAGTGATTTTGGTAGATATTGGAGCTACTCCATCTTCTTCATCTTCTAGCTTGGTTTCTTTGGAGTTAAAGCATGAGAGAAAGCTTAAGATTTCTTTTCACACAGGCTACAAGTGAGTGTTTGAATCCTTATTGAACTTTCAAGTTCTATTGAGTGCTTAGGAATGGTTTCCAGCTCAGTTAGCTCATATGACTTATACCTTGAATGTTTTCATGGAGATAGGCTTGAAAAGAGGAACTCTAGTTGAGAAATTTTCATTTCAAATCAAGCTAACAAAGGACTTCTTATCAAATTTATCTTCAATAGAGGTTTTTTTCAGACAACATTCAGTTAGAGGCAAGTATATGCTCTTATAATGATTTATGATGTAATAGAGCTTGTAGGAACTTAAGGAGTTCAATTTCCAGAAATTGCTTCAGAGTTTTTGAAGCTCTGGAAAGGTGACCAAAGTAATGGCCAAGCTTAGAATGACCGAGCTCATAGTCACCGAGGTGGTGACCAATGGGTGACCGAGGTTGTGACCAATGGGTGACCGAAGTGGTGACCTAGGTGGTAACCGCCAAAGTAACCGAAATTGAGAAAAATTACAGATTGAATTCTGAATTTTCTGAATTGAAAGCCTAATCATTGAGGCTAGTATTAGTGATATCTAAACCTTCATAAGTGTTAGCTAAGGTTATCTGAACGTACAAATTACTAAATAAAGTGATGTCCATAAAAAATAACATGTACGTTGGAAAACGAGCGCTTCACCCATTTGTTTAGTTTAGAAATCTAGATTAAATGATTCATTAAGTAGATTTATTGAATCTTGCCACTACATAGTGATTTCTCAACTCATTATCAAACCGAACTGATTAATGTAATGAATAGTTACTAAATGTAACACCGAATAATGAATAGTTACTAAATGTAACAATGAATTAATGAACAATCCTGCTGCAACAGATGGACTGGGGTATTCCGGAGCTCCGTGGCGATGCCAGTGATCTCTGATCAAGACACTGGTAGATCCACACATATATGGACTGAAGAGTCCCACTTGATAAGTCATATAAAAGACATAGACTGAAAAGTCACTGAATTCATAAGCCATTTAATAAATATTCAATGAAATCAATGAATGGAATACAAACGAATGAACATGAAATGAACGACTGCTTCCTTGAGGAAGAACTGTACTGAGTTGAAACAAATGTTATTGTAATTGCCAATTTAGTAATTAGTATTACTTAACTCTCATGAATAATTACTGTACTAAATGGAATTGTCTAGAATTGATAGATTGATAGGTTATTGTATATGGTAGCATGAACTATCATAGAATTGTATATACATTGTTGAACCGTCGTATTTATGGTGTTATTGATGAATATTATAGGCCCAGTTGCCCATGCCGGTCATGCCGAGGCCGCACCGCCAGCGAAGGAGGCTCATCCAATACCTCAAGGAGGTTTAATCGAATGGACGTGAATCGGAGTGCTAATGGAAGGGATATTTTGGGAAATGTTTTGATAGATACTTTTGTATATTCATTTTGCATAGTAATTAGAAGTCACATGCATTGTATTTGAATATGCAGTGGTTGACTTCGATAGGAAGTGAATTATGTATATTGACTTCACTTTATGTAAGAACTCGTTCAATTTTTAATAGTTGTCAATGTATACATTCATATGTTTCTGCAAAATGTACATTAACAAGTACGTATGTAAGATCCCTTGTGGACTTCGTCTTAACTTTGGTTAATTCGGAGTTTACGAGAGTAAGTATGACTGGATTCACGACCTGGGGTTAATCCCAATTACTCGGATCTCGGGCTCGGGTCGTAACATCTTCAGAATAGCAAATGGGAGGTCTTGTTTATGCTCTCAAAGCATGTAGGTGTTTGCAATTCTAATGAAGCCGAGGTTTTGGCTCTTTTGGAAGCCCTCCGATGCTTTTCAAAATGCTTCGAAGGTGATCTTATGGTGGAGAGTGATTCCTCTAATGCGATTGCTTGGGTGCTTAATAGGAAGCCTTTTCCTTGGAAATTTCAATTCATCTTTAATGAAATTCGATCTTTCACTACTACCATTGATGTTGTCTTCCATCACGAGCTCAGAATAGCCAACAATATGGCCGATGTTTTGGCCAAGCAAGGGGTGGAGAGAAGCTATCCTTGGGAGGCTTTTATTATGTAATTGGAGTAGGGTGGAGTACAATGCTCTTGTACCCTTTAGTTTGATTTTTTTTCTCTTTCTTCTCTTGTGTTCTTGCCTCATTGTTCTTTTTCATTTTGTATTCTCTCATTCTCTTAATGAAAGTTTCAATTACTGATCAAAAAGATAAAAAAAATGAAGAAAAAAAAAACGAAAAAAAAAACAGTGGAAACTATCTCATGGCCATAAATCTGGGTACCCCACCAGTGGAAATCCTCATGGGAGCCGACATAGGAAGTGATCTCATCTGAACTCAGTGCAGGCCCTGCGAGTTTTGCTACCCTCAAGATGCCCCTATCTTTGACCCAACCAAGTCGTCTACTTATGGCAAGCTCTCATGCAATTCCAGCCTATGCTTGACCCTTAGCACTCCTCTTGCAATGGCAATAATAGCGGCCATTACTGGTATGGCTATGGGGACAAATCCTTCACTAGTGGAAGTCTTGCATCAGATACAATTAGGTTGAATTCATCTAGCGGCTCCACCGTAGAATTCCCCAAGGTGGCGTTTGGGTGCGGTCAAAACAACGGTGGGAACTAGACAGCCACAAACCTGGTGTGGTGGGCCTTGGAGGTGGTTCCCTTTCCTTGATCTCTCAGTTAGATTCTTCCATAGATGGGAAGTTTGCATATTGCTTGGTGCCTAATAACACAGTGACCAGCCACATGGATTTTGGCGACAGTGCTGTTGTCTTTGGCAATAAAATTGTCTTCACTCCTCTCATCTCCAAACAAGGCCTTGAAAAGTTCTACTTTCTCACCCTTGAAAAGATCAGTGTAGTGGACAAGTGCATTTCGATTTTGCCAGTGGAAAAAGGCAACATCATCATCGACACAGGCATTACACTCACCTACCTTCCTATCTCGGTCCACCGAGAGCTTTTGTCTATGTTGAAGGATGCCATCAATCTCCCACGATCTGGGATCCATTCTCGTACCTTGAGCTCTGCTACCAGTTTTGAACTAATGTCAATGGTAATGACATTAAGTTTGCATTTGATGGTGCTAAAGTGGTTTTGGGGTTCTTGAATACCTTCATTCAGTTGGATCAGAATGTGTATGGTGTTGCTTTTGATCTTCGAAATCTCCATCTTACTATGGGAGTATCGCGCAACAAAACTTCAAGAGTAGGTATGATCTTCGGAACAAGAAGGTGGCATACCAGCCAACAGATTGTGCCAATCAGTAGATTCGAACATCATGATACTTCTAATAAAAGAGAATACCACGCCATCTTCAAGGCAGTGTATTTGACATTAATGACATGAGACATGAGACCCATGTAGTTCAATGTAAGGTTTCAGGGAAGGTTTGAAATTAATGACATGAGACCCATCATAGGGCAGGTTATTTTGGTAGCAAGAACTAGATATAAAAGATTGAACATATCCTATTGCAGTCCAAACTTTTTAATTGCCCCAATTGCCTGGTTGGGTTGAGTGTTGTTATATTACATGACTCACTTTGTTTGATTGTTGCGGGGAATTTTTTTGCAATTAGAGTTATGTCCAATATCACATTGAGTCACATTTTAAATGTGACTAAAATAAGATAAAATGAATCAAATCATGTGTTTTGCAAATCATCAATTCTACGGGTGCACACAACTCTGTAATTAAATCTATAATGAAAGGGGGTAAGGATCCTAAGTCGTTTGTATTTCAATGGTAGGACTCACTGATTTATCGAGTTCTTCCTTATGAGAATGTGGACTCATTGTGACAATCCAGCCCAATCTATTTAGGAATCCGGATCCCCTATTTCGTCCAAATAGGGGAACTCTATTTGAACGAATCAGGGGGTGATACGCGGACATCCATGTCCACAGTCTAACTTCTCTTTATTTCAACCTCAGCATGGAGATGGATACATGGATGTTCGTGTGTCACCTTATTTGGACGAAACAAGGGATCCGGATTCATCTATTTAGATATCAGTAAGGTTTTAAGTTGGTTGACACAACGTGACATTTATGAAATGAATCACGACATTAATGTTTTTGTTGAAAGAGATTCTTCCACCAAAAAAATTATTTTGATTTTATGATTACATGTGATTTCAGGCCGTCTTTTCTTAGAACATCTTTCATTTCCAATACAAGAAGAGATCTTCAGAGGAGATGATTCCATCAAATAAGCGTGCTAAAACTGAAACTAAGCGTTCATAGGAATTGGAGGGCGAAATATTATTTTTCATTGAAAGTCTCGCCGACTCTAGGAATGGTATTTTAAGAAACATTTTATTTCTTTAGAGATATCATTTTTCATGGAAAAAGAAAACAAGATACTTCCTCTTCTACAGTCACAATTTCTATTTGTTTGGTGCTTAGAAACATTTTCCATGATGAAATGTGTTCTTACCTCCAGGCCAGAATCTGCTTTTTTCAAAAATTATAAAAATGCTTTCATCTTAGGAGAGGAGTACCAAGGAATAGCCCTGTGGTTGGGTATCTCATTTCTCACCCAATTGCCCAGAGTTTGATCACATTGTCCTCTCGCTTACATGCGGGGTTTCACTTCACTACTATGTATCTCAGGTCTCCTCATGGTTAACATGAAAAAAGAGAGTAGAAAATCGTTCTCCATAACATGTATTGGAAAAAAAAAAAAGAGGTGATGGGGCTTTTTCTTGTTGAGCACAACAGATAACACATCTAGAATAGAGAATTATTTATCTAACCATATTATGACTTAATACCAGTAGTTCCCACTTCCAAATAAATCTACATGGATGGTAGCATACTGTGGTGCACCCAGGATTCTCATTTTTAAGAGGGGCAGACGATGGTCTATTGAAAAAACACTAGCAGCCACGCACTACCCATCACTATTCCCCAAAAAAAAAATATAATCCAAAAATCAGAACCACATTAAACCCAAGAAACCAAAATCCAACTCACCATATACATACATACAATGAAAACCACTTACTACCCATCAAAATTCATTCAAAGAAGACAAAGCGACTTTTCCATTTGGGAGAGATGAAGACCAAGAGCCTGGAGAGGATTTAGTTTAGGGCTGAGCAAAGGCAGAACTCTGTGTGACTGTGCCATGATGTGGGATGTGGGGTGGGGGGCTTTTTTTTTTTTTTTAATCCAATCAGAGGCGACCAACCCCAATGGAGATGACGTGGGTCCAACCTTGGTGGCATACCATAGAAAGGTAGAGGAGAGAGAGGAGGTTGCTGTAGCAATCCTAGGTAACCCGCTTCCCCTGGTCCCTATGGAATGTCTTCTCCCTCTCTCCACAGTGCCTATTTCCAAATGAATCATAATACCAAGAAACCAACAATATTTTCATAGGAAAAGAGCCTTTTCCTATATTTGTGAGCCTAATAATGCTACCTAGAATGGCTAAATCAGAAGTCATTCCATTTAGATATGAAATGGTTTATTAGTACAAGGCATTATGAACTAGTATCCAGCAAGTTGAAAAGGAAGTGTGAACTCAAGCTGAAAATTAAAGGAAACTCTCAAATTCCATATTAGAACGAAAGAAAAGATGACTAAGTGGACATATTGACAATTAGATTATGTAAGACCACAATTTGGTGATCTAAAGGATTTTGATGGATGTTACAACAGGTGAGAGATGCCCAAAATGTGTTCAAGTTGGAGGATCAAAGAAATCCCATTTCTTGCAGTTTTCTAAAAGGTTTTTACGGAAGCTTTCATACTTCTATTTGTAGGTCAGAAAGCTATAATTGTACAATTCAAGAGATTTCTAGTGAATCCCAAGCCATTTTCATCATCTAGGCACAAATAACTACTAATGGGACATTTACGGAGCAAAGGGAAAAAGAAATCTACAGTATCATATTAAATGGTTCCATACAAGTGCCTCTAAGAACCAAAGTAAATATTTTTATAAGCCAGGCGTTTCTTCATTCTCAACACAGCACCACTTCCAATTCCTAAAGCAAAATGTATCCCAAACATGGTAGATGTGAGAAGTTTTGAGAAAGCATCACATCTAGTCACCAAAGATTACTACAAAACTATAATATCACAATGTTCTTATGTTCATATGAGAAGGTGGTCCACCGGTGGAGATGGTAACCCATAGGAGCATAGGTGTCTCTTATCTTCATGACAAACATAGTCTGAACATTTAAACACTGCATATGTAGCAATCACATCTTCTGATGTGTTTGTTTTATGGTACAAGAACTTTCTTACCATAAAGCATTATATATTTCTACTGTGGCTTCTTTGAAGAGAAGACATCGCTCAAAACTGTTTTGGAGATCAAAGAAGCTTTTAATATAGACAGGGCCTGCAGCCACATGAGAAAGTCAATCAGTCATTTGCAGTCAAAATCATCAGTACTGGAATAAAACTAATTCCTTTCAATACAAATTTTTTGTAATGTTTTACAAGTCAGGTTGCAACATTCAGTTTATACAATATATTTTACAAGGAATGATTGAGTTTCACACAGTTATCCAGTGTTTAATGGGGCTGTTCAAACAGGCAGGCATGAGAACTAACTGGACAGGGCATGGACATTAATTGATCTCACCTGTCAGGTGGGCCTAACTTCAAGCTTATGGGATGGAGCTGCCTACATATGTAGGCATGAATATGATAGCTAAACGGATAGGCCATGGACAAGCATTGATTCGGCTTGGCCTCACCTGGCCCATAAACAACCCATCAACTGTGTATCGTCACCACTGGATTGTTACAAATACAACTGGATGTAACATAGGAAGTTATTTTGCTTTACCTCCTCTTTCCCATTTTTACAAACCGCTCCTCTAAATCATTGATGTTGATGTTTAATCTGTTAAGAAGAGAGATGCCCGAGATTGGTGATAGTGGCTTCACAATTAACTCGTCGGTCACCAAAAACTTAGCCGGTCCAGCCATAAATGCTCCTCCATGCTCTATCACAACATTAGGAAACCTTGGATGCAAGGTGCTTAGTTGTACTTTATTGACCTTATGGGAGCATATCCAATTGCCATAGTCTTTAATATAAGGCCCAAAGCAATTGTAACTTTCACAAACAGAAAGGGTTGGCTGATATGGGACCTATTCCTCAATTTGTAGCAGTTGGTTCTGGCAACCGAAATAGAGTGCTAGCTTTGGGTCAAGTAGCATGGCCTTGCACTCCTTAGATCTCATGTAGTCATTATTATTCAGTCCTTCAACACTCTTGTACAAGTTATCCAAACATCCCATGGCAGTCGTACCCCCTAAGCATTTAACAATGGAGCCAAGAGGAAAGGTTAGGAAGCTAAATAGTGTTTGTGGGAATAATTTCATAATACCAAAACAGTGCTCAGCTCCGGTAAGAGTACCAGCTAGGCATATCCTGGTCTCGGCTTCATGCATCTCGGCAACAGTGTCAAACTGCCTCACCTCGGTCGGGTACTCCCACCTTGGCCAAGTGTTTCACCTCGGCAAGGTTCTTCCAGCTCTGCTAGGTACTCCCACCTCGGCCAAGTGCTTCCACCTCAGTCCGAAACTCCCACCTCGGCCACATGCTTCACCTCGGCCAAGTGCTTCCACCTCGGTCAGAAACTCCCACCTCGGCCACATGCTTCACCTCGGCCAAGTGCTTCCACCTCGGTCAAGAACTCCCACCTCGGCCACGTGCTTCACCTCGGCCAAGTGCTTCCACCTCGGTCAGGAACTCCCACCTCAGCCACGTGCTTCACCTCGGCCAAGTGCTTCATCTCGGCCAGGTGCTCCATCTAGGCAGCAGTGTCAGATGACAAGATAGCCACGCTGCAGTACGAACTGACAGATAGGATGGGCGATGAACGGTCACATCTACCAGAGATCCAGGTATGGGCAGATGGGACATCCCCTTTTCACCTACCTCCACTAAAGAAGCTTCTGATTGGACTTCTCCCTACATATATACAGGTAAGAGGTAAAACCCAGATGGGGGGCTTCATGCTCAAGGACAAGGGAGGCTCACACGCCTAAGGGACCCCCCCTACTCTAATCTTATCTCTTTTTCTCCACCTCACTTCACCCTTTGTTCAGTGACAGCACTAACTTAGGCGTCGGAGGGCCTTGCGCTGACTGCAGCCAGGGTCTCTGACCGTTGCTTCTCCTCTCCTTTCAGGTTTTCAGGCAGCTAATCCTTCCCAAAAGTTCTACATTCATCTAAGTAAGTCTGCGAGATTTTTTGCACTTATAATTGGCGCCGTCTGTGTGAAACGATATAAAAACACCATGCCTCCGAGAGTTAAGAAGGGCGGAGAATCATCGAAGTCCTTATCACTGCCACCACTTGTGTTGCCAAAGTAACCATCGGTCCCTCGCCAGAGGAGATCCTGGGCAAGATCTGGTCCAGCAGGCGTCGAGGGACCTGTGTCTCAGTTATGTTCGCCTTCAAGGGGGGTGACAACACCTCTCAGGCAAAATAACATTCACCTGAAGCAGCCCCGGCAAGACAATCTTCAACTGGAGCCTCCTGGGCGAAATAAAACTCCAGTGCCATCCAAATCTCGTCAGCCCCATCACGGGATTGACAGTGAAGATGATGATGTCGACTCTCTCCTCACGGGTATCAGGGCCCGAAACCTTGTTATCCAAGAGTAAGACGAGTTGATTCGTCACCTCCAGCAACATCTACGAGAAAGGGCGGCAACTCCAATTTCGCCCCCTAGGCGCAACCGAACTGTGGGGCAAAAGATAAAGAAAAAGTCACCAAGACAGAAGAACAACCATAAGGACAATCCCTTGGTTCATCTTGGAAAGTCTTCATCGACAGATCCTCGACTGTCAAAAGTCAGGCTGACAGCAACTCAATTTTGGTTGCCTCTGGAAGGCACAGACGAAGCACCAAGTTAGAGTACTCGGTGAGTACCTCAACAACTTCGAGGCCTCGGTGATAGCTCCAGCCTTGGACTGCACAGCTTCAGCTCGATCGCTACACCAGCTCAATAATACCATCATCCTCGGTGGCACGATCCTCTACCGTCATCCTCGGCGGCACGGTCCTCTACCATCATCCTCGATGGCACGATCCTCTATCATCATCCTCGGCGGCATGATTTTCTATCGTCATCCTCGACAACCGCTGCGGTTCGG
Source organism: Cinnamomum chago (assembly GCA_038049695.1). Lineage (NCBI taxonomy): Eukaryota > Viridiplantae > Streptophyta > Magnoliopsida > Laurales > Lauraceae > Cinnamomum > Cinnamomum chago. The sequence continues at coordinate 16,360,514 of CP142462.1, read as the reverse complement.
TTACAGAACTAGCTAAGCGATGAGCTCGGTTACAAAACCAACTATGTAATCCCTTAAACTGTTAAGGCACACCTTGTTGCAGAACTCGGTGTCCGCTGCGGCTCGGTTACAAAACCATCTATGTAAGCCCTTAAACTATAAAGGCACACCTTGTTGCAGAACTCCGTGTCCGCTGTGGCTCGGTTGCAAAACCAGCTAAGCGATGAGCTCGGTGACAGCACCAACTCGGACAACTCCAACTTGGTGACAGCACCAGCTCGGTGACAGCACCAGCTCAGACAGCTCCAGCTCAGTGATAGCACCAGCTCGGACAGTACCGGCTCGGTCACAGCACCAGCTTCGGTTTAAACAACTTCAGCCTGAAAGAGAGATCGCACGTCACCAACCGACACCGCGATACAATGTGAGCTTCAAACTCGATGATCACAGTTCTCCCATCATAATACTCAGCTTCCGACCTCCAAGAGTTGAAAAACTCTAAGAAGTCAGAAGCTAGGGGGCTATTGTGTGGGGATAATTTCATAATACCAAAACCGTGCTCAGCTTTGGAAAGAGTACCAGCTAGGCATATCCTGGTCTCAGCTTCATGCATTTCAGCAACAGTGCCAGACTACTTCACCTCGATCGGCCGGGTACCCCCACCTCGGCCAGGTACTGCCACCTTGGCCAATAACTCCCACCTCGGCCACGTGCTTCACCTCAGCCAAGTGCTCCATCTCAGCCAGGTGCTCCATCTAGGCAGCAGTGCCAGATGACAAGACAACCACGATGCAGTACGAACTGACAGATAGGATGGGCACCGAATGGTCACATCCACCAGAGATCGAGGTATGGACAGATGGGATATCCCCTTTTCACCTACTTCCACTAAGGAAGATTCTGATTGGACTTCTCCCTAGACATATACAGGCAAGAGGTAAAATCCAGATGGGGGCTTCATGCTCAAGGACAAGGGAGGCTCACACGCCAAAGGGACCCCCCTTACTCTTATCTTCTCTCTTCTTCTCCACCTCACTTCACCCTTTGTTCAGTGACAGCACTAACTCAGGCGTCGGAGGGCCTTGCGCTGACTGCAACCAGGGTCTTTGACCGTTGCTTCTCCTCTCCTTTCAGGTTTTCAGACAGCTAATCCTTCCCAAAAGTTCTACATTCATCTAAGTAAGTCCGCAAGAATTTTTGCACTTGCAAGTAGAGTTGGGAATTCTTCCCTGCCTTCTGAATACAAAACTCTGTTGTTGGATTTGCTCATTAATAGCTTCAGGCCAACTTTCTTAGAGTCGCTCTCAGTCTCAATCTCTTTCTCTGTTTAGGGTTGGGCAATGTCTTTGAAATCAACACCCACGTCTTTAAGATTGAGATTCATGACACTGAGATCAAGGTTTACTCCATCAATCATGTCTTTCTCCTCCAGAAACACATCTGTTAAAGGTGTTTTCAACTGTAGCATACAATTGAGCAGATGCAAGACCTAAAAGAAAGATTTAGAAAGTAGTACATGATTCTTGGGTTAGTTTACCAGATTAAAAAAAAACGAAAAACTAAAATAAATAAATAAAGATAAAGTGAGACTAAGGGACCATTTATTTAATTGCAATTGAATTCCTAGGATTTCTAAACAATGTCATTCTATCATAGGGTTGATCGATAGGGGGCTGGCTAGTAAAGGTTTTTCAAATTTTTCTTTCATATTTGTCACACATTCACGTTGACTAGAGATTTTTTATTCTTCCCCATAATCCAAAGTTTAGTATACTTTTGTGATCTCAATTAAATTGACTGGAGATTCTATCTCCTCAATCATGGCCACAAGCCCCTCTATAAATAAGAGGGCATGTCCTAATTACACCCAAAAACAGTGAGAGAAACTCAAAATTTTCAGGCCATCAAAGATAAACCCTAGAATGAATAGGGGGTCCTATTGCATCATTGACATTGTTCAGAGCCATGAAATAATCTTCCCTTACACAGGAAATGAGTACTCCCCACCTGTCACTCTAAACAATATAAATCCTAGAAAAGAGAAGGTACCATGACACCACCAAATAAAACACCCTTTACTCTTAAGCTCCATGGAACTGAACATGAAAAAGACAAACTATCCAAAAACATCCTAATTCCTTAGAACCCAATAAAAAATAAGAAGAATAAAAACAACCCACATGCCTTTCTTCTCCCAACATTGACATTTCTTTGCTCAAGCACAGTACTCTTACTAACAGCAGCCTTCCTAATTAGCTCCAAGCTCTTGCTCGTAGAAACAGGAAACACATTCAAATCATCACTTATCATAAACCCAGTATTCCCCTTCACAAACCCACCATCCCTTCCATCTATCCCATCATCTTGCTTCTGTCTATACATCCTCCTGTGCATGAGTGCATCACTTACCCACAATGGCATCTAGCATTTGCAACAGTACTGACCAAGCAGTGAGTCCTATAGGCACAAACCCACAAGGGGCATACGTAGTACTCAGTGGGGTTGGTGTCTTCATCAATGTCTATCACCAGATTCTTGTATTGTTCTTCTGCAGCGCTTCTGGGGTGGAGAAGCATGTTCTTGCAAGCTTTTTTCTGCATGTAGTGAACGTCGAGATCTTCGACACTACTCTCGTAGAGGCTGTTGAGGGAACCGATTTTGGGGTGCCTGGTGGTGAGACGGATGATGGAAGAGATTGGCATTGTTAAGAAGCTGATGAGGATGTCGACGAAGTCCTTGCCTGATTCGGCATAGATGACATGGTTCGATTGCTTGTTGATCAGGAGCGTTCAATTGCTTGTTGATCAGGAGCTTCAAGGTTAGAGGATTGGAAGCCATATCAGTGTAGTGTAATGAGTCGATTGGAATTTGGAAGTACCCCAGGACGATGGATTTGATGGTGAGTGTTGTTGGGATCTTACAATGGAAATGGAACCGGGGGCCTGTTTAGTTTGTGGGGAGGATCTTGAGTGGTCAAAATCAAGAAAAAAGAGAAAGGAGATGGAGTGCGTGGGAAAAACTATATTTTTTTTTATATCATATATATATATATATATTGTTGTCGAGAGCTCTTTTTTGACATTTTGTGTTTTTAAAGAGTTTTTTTTTTTTTTTTTTTTTTTTTTTTTGGGACTTTGACAAAAGAATTGAGCTTCAACTTTAATTAAATAGTTTTATCAAGAAAAACTATAAAATGATGAGATAATTCTTCGTACATTTTTTTGACGAAATTACTCTAGTTAACGATTTCGTCAACTTTATGGCAAAAAACGATATTTAGCTCTATCTTCTTCTACCTAATGATGAAAAATTATGAAAATTATTATATTTTGTGTCTTAGTGATCTTCCTTAAGTAGTCTTGGCAATTTTCATTAGGTGTGATATTAAATGGGCCGGGCAAAACCTACTAATTAAGTTCATTCTCTCAGAATTGCTCGCCAATAATTCTAAAACCAATTGGTGATAAGAAACTGCATAAACAACTACTTAATACCTCCTCGGTTGCTAGCAAGTAATCTTAAAATTAATTGATGATAAAAATAAAAAAACTATACAAACTACTATTTAACACCTTGCAGGAGGCTAAAAACGAAGCAAATTAAATAATCGTTCTAATACTAATCAGTGTTGTGCGGAAGCCTTGTGGTGGGTTTTGATACCACTTATTAAGAAAAGTGGCGCAGCGAAAATATAAGTGATCAATGATCTCGATGCAAGATCCATGAACACATGCACTCAATCCATACACAAAAAAGACACTGGATTTACGTGGTTCACCCATTTAGAGCTACGTTCAAGGAAAAGACAAAAGTGATTCACCAAAGAGGAGATACTATATATGAGATTTCTATACTATATATGGGATTTCTCTCGTGATCCCAATCCCACTATACGCCTAATACCTCACTCATCATGTGGTGTAAGAAACACCATTACCTCCAAGAGATTACATCTGTGAACTTCCTTCTCGTATCTTCTCCATTACCTCCCTCCATTTATACTTATACGGGTGCTAGGGGGACAAATCATTTAATGATCTCTCCATAGATGTCAACAATGGTGGCTAGGCTTTGCTGGATTGAAGCCATATTTCCAACAATCACATCGGTAGTTGATGCGCTTGTTAAGTCATCCTTGCAGCAACGAGAAAAAAGGACAATCAATCGTACTATCACAGACGTTACCTTTCACTTTTATTGTTATTGGTAGAACAAATAAAGCAATGAACCGAAAGAATCACTCGTAGTGACTGCACCTTAGCTTTTCTTCCTTTTGTTTCTTACCTTTTTTCTAAGTAAGATGATTGAATCCCTTTCTAAATAGAATAAGAAACCATTCCAGAAACCAATGTATTATCAAAAATTCATCCCAAGAACCCAGTAGCACTAGTGTAAGATAGAAGTTAGAGGTTGTATTCATCTGCGTTCATCCCCAATTATGGCCAGCTTAAAACTCCTGGTACACAAAGAGAAAAACAAGGTTCTCTATGCAGAATCTGATAAGGACTTTGTTGACTATCTTTTCAGCTTCTTAACCATGCCTCTAGGAGCAATTGTCCAACGCATCGGCTCGAACATTGGTAGCCTGAATACCTTGCATAAGAGTGTAGGGGATTTGGAGGCGCAGCTTCTACAGACTTGTAACACCCCGACCCCTAATGGCCTATTAATTATAATTAATTGTTTGATTAGTTAGTAAGCTAGTTTAGAGTCTAAGTAGTCAGGGTTACCGATGAGTCTTGCGTGCGGAGTTCCGCACGATTCGGAGCGCGTTTGGGTAGGATAGAGAGTCGTTTTATGAACCGGGTAGGGTTTTTAAGGGATTTATGAGATTATGAGTTTTTGTGAGATTGGGTGCATTGGGTAGGTTTCGATGTTTCATGAACTTTAACCTTCGGTCGCGTTGCAATCTGACGCGTCGAAGAGGCCTGAAAACTATTGATTATATAAGTGGATCGACCCGGACCTTGACCCATCAACCCAAGCCCAAGCCCATGACCCATGTACACAAGTATCCTACCAACCCACTTAACTTATACTTATCTTCATTACATTCATTCCATTATTCACTCCAACTCAACTACACAACACAGCAACAGAGCCGACTCATTCTCTTCTCCATTTCCTCATCTCGTTCTCCTTTGTTGACGAGCGCCGGAGCTCCGGCGAAGCAAGCCAATCCACCCATCTTCTTCCTTGAGTCCTCAAGATCACAACTACACACTTTTCTTCTTGTTTCACCCACAACCCATTTAGAGGTAAGCTCTCTAAGCTTGGAAACCAATTCATCTTCTTCCTCCTTGGTTAGAAATGTAGTAGATAGACTCACCTTGGCCTTGGCATGCATGTGTAGGAGCTATTTGGGATTTGGAAAAGTGTTCACCCTTTTTGGAGCTTCCAAAGTGTTTTCTTCTTTCTTTTTCTTCTTGAATTTGAATCAACACATCACTAAGGCAAGTCAATAGTTATATTAATGCTTGATATGCTTGTCTACCTTGATTTGGATGCTTAAATCATGTTTTAGATTACCTTGGCTCAATTGATACATTATTAGTTGAAAAACATGATAATATGACTCATTAGTTGAATGAAATGGATATAGAGTTTGATGTCTTGATTAGTAGTTTTATAGGTTGTTATTAAGTTAGTTTTTATCCATACATATTGTATTAATCAGGTCTCATAAGAAGAAATTGGGAAAAAGTCCCATTTCAGCCCAGAATAGGGCTACTGCCCAGTTTCCGCAGGCTTCTCGGTCGACCGAGACCCTGTGTGTCGGTCGACCGAGACTACTCGCCCGAGACTACTGGAAATTTTCCAACTCTTTCCTTTTAAGGGATTTTTATCCTGTTTTAAGTTGGACTTTGGTGGACCTTTGGATACCCCTTTTGAGGACTCATTTGACTTATGATGAGAGTGTTTTGAGCCGACATTTCTCACTGTGAATTCGGTTGTATCGAGAATCAATTGAATTCAATCTCGAAAGGTATGGGACGTCGGGATACTCTTCTTTAAATCTATGCACGAAGATCATTCGTACGAGTATCGCGAACCCTAACCCTTCATTGACTGAATAGGTTGTACGATGCTTCAGGGTTTACACTTTACTTAGGATTGGATCGTTTATTCGTTTTGAATTCAAATAGTACCTTCGGGCACTATCTTCTACATGTGATGAGCATGTCCTTTAGTTCTATTTGTTTTGCTTTATTAGAGGATCCTTTTGAGAATTTAGATGAGGACTTAGGATCCCCTTGTTATTTCGTTTGTTTCGTCATTTGTTTGAAGTGTTGAGACTAGGGAGCTTTGATTGTCAAGCTTTGAGAGGACTACTATTGGTATTGGTTTGGGATTTGATTTGTTTTGGAAACAAAGTAGTTCTCAATTGATATTGAATCTTGTTCGCGCAAGAAGCCTAGCCCTTCACCATTGTTTTAGGATTCTTTGTGACAGGCACCACTCAGCTGTTAACGTTCAACACAGTTGGGGCACCGACTGTGGGAGAACCCGATACCACCTCGAAGCAAGATAGAGCCAGAGCTCACGGAGCCCGAGCTACTTGAGCTGAGAGTTATTGTTCCTCGAGATGTTTTGTTTTGTTACAGCAAGACAGAGCCAGAGCTCACGGAGCCCGAGCTACTTGAGCTGATATTGTACGTCCTCGAGCAAAATAGTACCAGAGCTCACGGAGCCGGAGTACTTGAGCCACGAGTTGTTTGGATATTGGATACTGGGTTTTTATCCCACTTGATGATATATATATTGGCATATGTGGATCGCCTATTTGTTAGTTTGTTTATGATTCGAATGCGATGCATCTTCTACGATCGGAGTGCTAAGCATATCTTATGATCATGTGTACTCGTTTATTCTCTTTAGTACTGCATATTGATGTGATTTATATATCTATTGTTTTGCCATCCGTTGTGTTGATGATGTTACTCTTGGTGCATAGGTACCGAGTACTTCTACCCAGAGGCGGAGGAGCAGACGGAGGAAGTTCAGGCAGATCAGCCTGATGACTTCCTAGAGTACAGTACGGACGGCATCGTATAGCCGTGACGACCCCGTACACAAGCGCCTCACGATTAGTCTTCTTAGCTTCACCTTTTGGTTTTCTTATATTTTGTTTAGGCCTAGTTTTAGTTGGCCTTTTTATTTGTAAATGATATTTTGTGTACAGTCTTAAACTCTAACCTTAATCTTGATATTCAGTAGATTGCTCTTAAACTATACATCTTTAAGATACCTCTTGTGTTATGAAGCTTCCGCTATCGTTTAATATAATCGAGGAAATGTTTATACCTCACAACGGTCTTCGATCCAGATGGGACACGATTAGGGCATTGGCTTGTGTTTATTATTGGAAAAAGTTTTAAATTAGCCCTAATCTCACGCATAACCCCAGTTTCACTTTTGGGGGCGTGACAAGACTGATGCATGCAAGCAGATGTTGCTTTCTCCCAAGAGCGCTTCTGAAGAACAATCCAAGACTCTGAAGGTGAACATTGACCCTTCCTCTCCTGAAGACTATTACGTATGTCCATCGTGTATTGGTTCCCCTGCAAAAATCAAACTGGCAAGTGCCGCCGGGTATACAGTTCGATGCAGCTGTGGAAATATAATGAACAAGAGTGTAACATATAAGAAGTCCAGTGATGGGAAGGATGGTGTGTTTGTGAAGGAGGACATGAAATTTATGATAACAGATGATTTACAGGTTTCTCCTGTTTCTACCTTGACGAGCTTCGAGTTGCTTAAGACACTTGGAATCAGTGATGCCTCTGTGCTTGAGGTGAGGAATGATCATCTGGGCAATTTTTACGATGGCAGTAATCCCAGCACCAGGAGGGTATGTGATTCTTCTTTGTCCTCTGTTACTATTTATTATATGTTATTTTATAAATGAGAAATGATCATGTATTATGGTACAAACCAGCTATTGGGGCCCACTTGGGACCCTTCAGATATTGGGACAAGGGGGATCGAAAGACCCTAGTGAGATCATCCTATCAAATCTAACCTTCATCCGTAGCCTATAAGCTTAAAATCTTAATATAAACAAAAAATAAAAATAAAAATTAGCCCTCAGTCCAAAATAGTCCAGTCCATTCGAACCTGTGCAAATCCATGGCCTCGGTGACTATATCCCCAGTGGGGGTTGGGACTTGGGAGTTGGAAGAGTATGTATGGTCCATTTGTATGGATCATAAGGTGGGCCGCACTAGGTGGTATGTAACCTAGGTATAGGATTATTTGCCTTAATGAATATCCTGCTTAATAGAAGCAAAAGTTCATATACTATGTTTTCAGTTTTTCAAAACCCACATATTAAGCTTATTATTCATGAATTTAAGCCGCTCAAATCACATGACCATAAAAACATAGGTTATGTCACTGGAAGGTTAACTTCAATGGAATAAAACACAATTTTAGTACGTGTGATCAATCCAACTATGGAGTGGTGGAAGGGGGTGAGTTTATGATTTTTGAATCCAAAGTTTTTATAAATAATATGGTATTTTTAGTTGGGCCCTCCCTCACTTTTATATATAAACATAGCCCTCTCAAACACAGACACATATATAGGCGCACAAACTTTCTACTTCTGCCTATGTAATCTTTTTCTGTGTAGGTAGAATGTTCTCCTACAAGCATTTTGCATATTGCGTAATTAGTACAGTCTATCTCATGAGGCCCACTTAGATAGGTGTCTATTAAAGGAGGGACCCTAGATGGAAATGTCTTTCTCAGTAGTAGAGCCTAGATTTTTCGTGTAAGGGTGCAAGCGATAATTTACTGATAATATTTTTATATTTGTTAATTTTTTCTACTTATATAATAATAAATATATTTTTTGTAGACTCTTTCATAATATTCAAAGAAGATTTTTGAGTTTGAGAATATCACAACAATTTTTGAAGGTGTAATATTTTAAAACTTTGTGAGGGTAGTTAAAATATGAAAATAGCATGCCTCACTATAATGAATCCAAACCACTTGAGATAATCATGTTCTCCTTGTTTTAGCATTAAGAGCTATATCTCACTCTAATCAAATTAGGACTCATTTCAAATTGATCGCATGTAATGAAATCCACTACAATTAAATCTATTGATTGTTTACTTGTGATCATTTAATAGGCCACAATTCCATAATTGTTATGGATAGTTGGGAGGACATAGTACAAGTCTATGATTAAAAGAACACATATGAAGGTATAAATGATGTGATAATGCAAAGTTAAAGGTCTAGATCTTAGTGCCTTACTCACTGTGGGAGGTGTGGAACCGTAGGATGGATCAAACTTATTCCATATCTAAGCCGCTCAAAATAAACTCCCTACCATAAATAGGCTCTATCCAAATTTTACTTTAGTAAGAGTTGGAATCCTCATAATATTGAGTATTAATTAAGAATGTCATATTGCTTAATTTTATTGATGGACCAACTCCTATTGGCATAAAATTTGGAGTTAGCCCATTAAAGGCGTGGGCCTTCATTAATACATGTTCATATTTTAATTTCAATACATTTGCCCGACAGTGATGTTCCACATCTTTCATGTAAGTTGAGAAATACTCAAAAGTTCACAAGGGGGAGCTTAAAAATTTTCCCCACTAGATTATATTAGCCTTTCATTTAAGTACTTTAAAGTTTAATGTCTTCTCAACTGTATATATATATATATATATATATATATATATATATATATATATATATATAGGGGAGGTTTCAAGTGCATCCATCCCTCACCATAGGGTGAGGGATACTTTCATAATTGGGCATTTTCAAGTACAAAAGTTACTTTTCAAGTACATAGGGTGAGGTACATATCCTTGTCTTCATGTGCAAAAATGGAAAGTGTCTCTCACCCTATGGTGAGGGATAGATGCACTTGAAACTTTCCCATATATATATATAATTTATTTATTTTTAGATTCAATTAACAATGAGTAAGGGTTCCACTAACATAAATTTAGGATTCGTGCCGGATCATGGGATGACAAAAATATAAAAGGACTGTACCGATCAAAAGCGAGCCCAACTGGGCCCTATGGAGCTAGATTCCACATGTAGTCTCCTCTAATTTTTCTTTTCTTTTTAAACTATATGCAATTCGCTTGCAGGAGAACATTTTCCTGATTGAATGAGCATGCTAATTGAAAACCATGATTTCATTTCTTCGTGTTGCACGCAGGCTCGGCGTCTACTCAAACATCTGTTATTCTCCAAAACACCTTTAACGGACACATTTCTGCGCGAGAAAGACACAGAACAAGGGTTACACATTGATGTCGAAAACACTGCTTATTTAGACACAGACACTGATGAAAACTCTAAGAAGATAAACATAAAGTTATTACTGAGCAAATCAAACAAGAAGGTTTTATATGCAGAAGCTGGAGAAGAATTCCCAGATCTTCTCTTCAGCTTCCTCACCTTTCCTCTGGGAGCTGTCGTTAAGTTATTGGGAGAATGCGGCATGGGATGTGTAGATAACTTGTACAAGAGCGTCAAAGATCTCAGCTTGAAGGACTGTATGAAATCTGAGGAATGCAAAGCAAAGCTACTTTCACCAAAGATAGCGTCCTATTTTGGTAGCAAAAACCAGCTATTGAAGATTGAAGAGCAGGTCCCATTGCAACCCAAACTTTTTTACTGCAGTATTTGCTACAATAATTGTTATGTTACATTTAGTGGTATTAGGCCATGTTCACATGGGTCGAAAGGGATGCAGCTACGGACCATCAATCCAAAGCATAGTGATATTGTGCTTGATTTGGGGGTTGCTTTTGTAGCTGGACCGGCAATGTTTACTGTAACTGATGAATTGGTTGTGAAACCGCTCTCACCAATATCAGGCATCTCTTTTATCAACAAATTCAGCTTCCCAATCAGCGACTTAGAGGAGGTGGTTGTTAGTGTGGGGGAGATGGAGGTAAAGCTTAACAAACCCTTTTCTATACTTTGATACATTGATTATTATTTTTTTAATTCGAATAAGCATTGTCACTGTCTGACTTTCTTCTACTGTTGAGGGAGATTTTACTGCAATTAGAGCTATGCAAATGTCAAGTAGAGTCATGTTTAAAATATATGGTTTTCATTGTGAAGGAACATAGAGTTTGGTGTCTTTTAGACCATCAATGTATATGAGTGTAGAGTACCATACTGATGAACATATGCAAAGGATGTTGCTGACTAGAATATTTAATTGATTGATTGTATTATCCCTAATTAAGAGATTGTAATTACCTTAACTTTAGCTGTATGATATCTATATAAAGAGAGAGCTCGGTCATCATAGGGAATTGATTCATTATTCATATCTGATTTATATTTTCTTGAGTTGATAATCATCAATTTGATACTTGCCAATAGCTCTGCAGTAAAATTTATACAATGAGATGGGGCAGGCTGATTTGTATTTCATGGTAGAACTCACTGATTTTTCTCTGAGTCCTTCATATGAGAATGTGGACTGATTTTGACCGTGCATGCCCTGTTTATTTAGTAATCGATGAGGTTTTAAGCTGGTTGATTCAGGGTGACAATTATCTAGTTAATCAGCAATTAATGTCTTTATTGAATGAGATTTTGCCACCAAATCTATTATTTTCATTTGATGATTATATGTGATTGCAGGCCTTGTCTTTGCTTAGAACATCTTTGATCTCCAACACCGTTTTTAGCGATGTGTTCTGCTCTAAGAAGCCACAGCAGTCCAGAAAGAGATCTTCAGAGGGGTCGGTTCCACCTGATAAGCGTCCTAAAACTGAAACTGAGTGTTTGTAGTTGTTGGGCAGTGAAATATAATTTTCATGGAAACTTTCATTTAACTTTGTGCATGGTGTTTTCAGCAGGATTTTAGTTTCTAAAGTGAATTCATTTTTCATGGAAAATGAAAACTACAGACTTCAACTTCTATTGTCTAAGTCTCTATTTGTTTGGAGTTCAGAAACATTATCCACGATGAAATGTATTGTACGTTTGTGTCCGAATCCTGCTTTCTTCCAAAAAAAATAATAATAATAAATGAAAATAAAATATCAGCATTGTCCTATGTAGCAGCTTATGGAGCCCACTTAGATATATATATATATATAGGGGAATGTTCATATGCATTCATCCCTCACCATAGGGTGAGGGATGCTTCTATAAATGAGGGGTTTCAAGTACAAAAGGGAGATTTCAAGTACATAGGGTGTACTTGAAACCCCCCATTTATGGAAGCATCTCTCACCATAGGGTGAGGGATGGATGCACATGAACATTCCCTATATATATATATATATATATATATATATATCCATCAGTTGCCAGCAGGAGGGTGTCGGATAGGGGTGGACCCAGGAAGTTTTCCGAAGGGTCTTTATGTGAAAAAAATATTGGGAGAGAGGGCAAATATAAAAAATAACATTAATTTTCAGAATTTGCAAGAGTTCTCACACAATTTTCGACTTTTTTCAGGTCCAAGTGGGGGGCTGAACCGCTGAAGCCCCCGTACCCATGTACTTGGTCCACCATTGGTGGCAGATAAAAAGGTCCCCCTCTGACGGAAATGGGAAGCCAAAAATTTAAAAGCCTTAAAATTTGACTGCCTTTTATATTAGATTTGTTTGACAATAGCTTCATTCATGCTCACCTTCTCGAGATTATAATTTTTTAGATATGGCTCCACCAAAATTTAAAAAAAAATCTTATTTATTTTGAAAGCTACATACATTTTTTTATATGTTGTCCTCCCAAATTTTATTTTCCTACATAGTGGTCCAAAAAAGAACTCTTGGGTCCGCCTCTGTCAAGACTCAAGAGTCGGTGCCCAATCCCTTTGAGTTAATGCCCAAACAGCACTTGAACCATATGAGTTTTATTTATACTTTTACTAATATATATATATATATATATATATATGAGGCGGGGCGGGTTGGATAAATAAAAACCAAACCCGCCTCGTTCCAAAAAAATCAATGACAAGCCTGCCACTAATAGGAGTGGGGCGGGTCCTTGTTTAAACCCGACCCATTACCATCCCAAATTACTATTGTATATTTAGTGGGAGAGAGTAATCCTACATAAATTCATTTTTATTAATACCGAGCCCATTTCATTAAATCTAAATCGATTACACCGACAATCAACACTTGTTATTATAATCGGTTATACCCAATCCATGCACAACACCCTATTAGGTTGATGAGAGTTTCAAATACAATTCCAAGAACCTTTCTACTTGCACCAAAGCTTCCATACTTCTACAATTCCGAGAACCAATTACTACAGATTCAGGAAGAAGTTCCCCTGTTTAATGACTCGGTGTGGTTGTGCTTCAGTTGCTTTGATGCTGGGTCAAGGGTCAAATCTCTTTGTAGATGCTCAGAAAGCCAAAACAGGAGGTCATTGCCTCCTAGAAATCCCACGTATCTCAATGCAATGACAAGGTCTGGAGGAGCATTTCTGAAAGGGCCAGCAACTTTCATTATAACTGATGAGCTGGTTGTGAAACCATTTTCACTCGTCTCAGGTATTTCTTTCTTCTCTAGATCCAACATCCCCACTAGTAACTAAACAGGAGCAGATTGTAGTGTGGATGTGGAAAAGGTATGGAATTATTTGGGAATGGCATTGACCATTCTGAATCATTCAATTCAGGTCCTTAGCCATTGGGGTTAACAACTTAGCCCATAGGCTTGAATGTTTGGGGGTCCAAAAGCCACCTCCAAACGGATAAAAATGCAACCCAGAAACAACTCAATATTTGTAGTTTACTGGCTTTAGCTAATCTTGGACTAATTCAGCCTATGAAATGGTCTATTGAACTTGTTTTTAAACTTCTATCTTTTATCATTCATCTCATGGAAACCTAAGATTACATTAAAAAAAAGATTGGTGATGGATTGGCTTTGACCACAATCTGAAAACTGTGGATTAAATCACAAAAATATTGTTTCAAGATTTTTGAAATTTCCCTAATTTCATCTGCTGATCAACCTTCTTGTTTCAATACTGACATTGGCTTTATTGAAAGCTTCTTTGTTCTCCAAAACCGTTTTGATAGATGTCTTCTACCAGCAAAGGCTAAAAAGCCTAAAAGAAAGGGATCTTTTGAAAGCATCGTCTCCCCTAGTAAGTGTGTTAGAACAGATCGAATTCTGACTTTCTCTATGAACACAATTTTGGAATATAATTTCCATGCAAACTCTCAAGAAGAAAAATAGTTGTAAATGTTGGATACTATTGCTTAATAGAATTAGAAAATTTTCCAAAATCTCTCTCTCTTTTTTTTTTTTTTTGTTTCTTTTTGTTCCCTACGTTCTTTTAACTGCTCTCTGTATTAACAAAGAGCTTGGCTTGAATTCCTTGAAAAGTTCTCAGTATCTAGTTTTCAAGGGTTAGGCTTGTCTCGAGGTAAAGAATTTTTTTCCTCATCCATAATAGCACCCTAGTAGGCATGTATTTAGGTGGGCCGTGGGCCTATGAGCAACACTGCATATAAACAGTATCTACCCCTCTCATAAGTGAAACTGATGCATTCAAGCTTCAAGATTTCATTGTTTTTGCAATCCTCTCTAACAAGAACGCGGAAGTGGCCATGACATGGTTAATGTTATAATGCAAGCAATGGCAAGAGCCAGCAAAGCATGAAAATGTATGAGATTGTAAAGTAGGAAAACGAATAATAAAGTCACATCAACAAATTTGTCCAATTTATAACAGTCTAAACAAACTACAGATTGACACAGATACTGCATAACAATAAAAAGAGAGTTTTAATGAACTTCACACACAATCCATCTTCATGAAGCGAAGGTTCTAAATGGGAGATAAAAGAGACGACAATCCAAAACATGATACATTAAATATGTATTTGTTTTAGAGAATAACTAATAAAACTGTATTTCACAATCCAGTAAACAGTTAGACCTCTGTTTTAACCTTCTTATAAGATCCCCTTCCCAAATGCTTCAGCTTCTTGGGGTAGAAGACATCAGTCAAAGTTGTTTCGGACATGAAAGAAGCTTTCAACAAAGCCAATGCCTGTAAACAGAGACAATATTTGATCAGATTCCAAGCATTTGTTGGTTATTGTGATGGAATACTTTCCTTTTCAAAACCGTAATTTTTTTAGTGCCTAATTTTCAGGCTGTGATAGAATATGCTACTACATGTTCAAAAGTAACATTCAAATGTTTGAGATCAACATCCCTGGAATGATAAGCTGCATTTTTAATACTTACTACAAGCAAAAAGTTATGTGCTCTCTTCTACACATAATGGGCTAGAGAAATGTTGCCCTCCGTTTGAGTTTACACAATTTGAAAAACCTAAAGCACTTACAAAAAGGAAATTGAAAAACCTAGATTGAATGTTCAAGTCATTCTATTTCTATTCCTCTTGAAAGTCTAGAAATCATTATTTTGTGAGTTCAAAATTTTCAGGTTTTGATAGAAAATGTATAAAAACATATTCTAGCAACATTCATATGTTTGAGATCACCATCCCTGCATTGATAAAAAAAAAAAAAAAAATTCTCAAATCTCTTATGGGAGAAACATTCTGCTCATGGGCCAGACAGCATGATCACAGCCTTCATTGGCTCAGTCATCACAGCCCTCACTGGCTGAAGTCCGTTTTCTGGAAGCGAAATTGGCTAGGCCAGAGAACCAATCAAGACTCTAAAACATATTTTACCAAACATGAAGCACAGGCCTAAATCACAGCCTCTGTGTCTGAGAACATGAATATAAGAACATTAATAAGTTCGTTCACATTACCTCCTCCTCCCCCACGCTTACAATAGGCTCCTCTATATCGCTCATAGGGAAGTTGAATTTGCTAAGAAGAGAGATAACCGACATGGGTGAAAACGGTTTCACATTCAGATCATCCGTTACCGTGAACGTTGCCGGTCCACCAACAAATGTTTCTCCTAGATCCTTCACTGGATTGCAGTATTTGGATTTATGGTGTGTAATTGTTTCCGCTTCTTCCCACATGAGCATGTAATAGGGCTATCATTAACATAGTAACATCGGCATGAGCAAAGGATGTACTGCCATGGGACTTGTTCCTTAATCTGAAGTGGTTGGTTACTAGATCTAAAATAAGGCGCAATTTTAGGGTCAACTAGCAAGCCTTTGCATTCATTAGACTTGATGCAACCATTCATGCTGAGAACTTCGACAATCCTGTACAAATTATCTAAACATGCCATGCCTGTGTTGATCCAAGAGGGAAGGCAAGGAAGCTAAAGAGCAGATCTGTGAAGTCTTCCCCAGCTTCGGCATATAAAACCTTCTTGTTAGATTTGTTCACTAGTACCTTCACGCTCATCTTCTTAGACTCACTATCATTCCTTTTCTCTGCCTGAGACTGGGCCATATCTTTTGAGTCAAGAGCACTGACTATGATGTTTTCCCCATCAATAATTCATGTTTTCTTTCAACAAGAATACATCAGATAGAAGTGTTTCTGTCAGCAACAAACGATTGAGAAGATGCAATACCTACAAGCAAGATGTAAAATGGAGTGCTTCTTGGGTCAGTGCAGAAAAAAGAAATAGTTGAATTTGTTAACCCACACTGAAATTGTTCTAGTGGTTAGGAAGTCCAGTAATGAGCTTCAAGGTTAGAGGATTGGAAATCATATCATTGTAGTGTAATGAGTCAATTGGAATTTGGAATTTGAAAGTACCCCAGGACGATGGATTTGATGGTGGGTGTTGCTGGGATCTAGTAATGGAAATGGAACAGGAGGCCTGTTTAGTTTGTGGGGAGGAGTTTGAGTTGTCAAATCAAGATGAAAAAGAAAGGAGGGAATGAGTGGGATTTTTGTTTATTGTTGTTCAGGAGCTCTTACTTGACATTTTGTGTTTGTAAAGAGTGTTTTTTACCAGAGAATTGAGCTTAAACTTTGATTAAATGGTTTTATCAAGAAAAATTATAAAATGACGAGATGATTATTCATATATTTTTTCCATGGCAAAAAAATAATATTTTGCTCTATCCTCTTCTACCTAATGATGAAAAAATTACAAAAATTATTGCATTTTGTGTCGTAGTGATCTTCTTTAAGTAGTCTTGTCAGTCTTCTTTAGGTGTGTGAGTCGCTTACTTAGTTTCTACACATTTATCGCCTCCTTTGCATAAGCTTTGAAAGTTTGCCAACCCGAGATTGACCCACATTGGGCTTGATTAGAGCTCTATTTTTATGAGCATGACTTGTTCTTGCCCAAATATTAAATGGGCAGGCAAAACCCACTAATTAGGTCCCTTCTCTCAGAGTTGCTCGCGAGTATTTACCTAACTAATTGGTGATAGAAAACTGCATAAACAACTACTTCATACCCCTTCGATTGCTGGTCAATAATCTCAAAATCAATTGTTGATAAGAAACTGCACAAACAACTATTAAACACCTTGCATGAGACTACAAACGAAGCAAAGTAATCAATCGTACTAATACTAAATGTATCCGTAGTTGATGCATTTGGCAAGTAATCTTTACAGCAAGGAAAAAAAAATCAATGGTACTAGTGCTGACATTACTTTTCACTTTTCTTCTCTTTGTTCTTTCACTCACGTTTAGTAAGGATCTTGACAAAGGATTCAGCTCTGGTTTACCTCGCCATCGAGGAAAACCCATGTTTGGTAATGCCATGATTTCTTCACTACGGACTCTAAAGATCCATAGACTCTGATTTCATCCGTCCAACCTCCCCCACATTGAATCCCTTAAATCCTTGATTTTAAGGGGAGATAAGTACATTTCTCATGCAAAGAAACGACAAAGGGCATGTTTGGCAACAGTCCATGCTTAGCGGATCAATCCTCTGTTTAGAGGATTCTTTCATTCTTAGCGGATGAATCCTCTGTTTAGAGGATTTTTTCATTCTTCTTATACGAAGCTATCCACAGCAAGGATGTCTCATGCAGAAGTTTTTGTGCATTCCATGTTTGGCAATGGCAAAGAATCTGTGGATTAACATTTGCTACATCCAACGGTCAGAAAATTGTTGCCATTTCGTCATGATCCGCGATGAATCAAGCCATAAGATTTGAACCCATAGCTGTTTTGGGCCTTCTACATACTATCAATGGATCTGATTTTCATTATGGGTCCCATAGAAATTAAAAACTATATTTTTAGGTTTTGGGATATCTTGAAAATATTTCAAAATATATAATGGATCAACGGCTAAAAATTGACCCACCTGCCATTTTGGACATTCTAACATGATGAATGGTTTGGATCTTGAACGTTGGACCCATTAGATAGGTTTCCAAGTTAAAAAGCAGTCACCACAAATTACCACCTGAGTCTGCACGTTTGGCAAGTTGGGTTGTTTTTGGCACTATGAAAGATCAACGGCCATGAATTTTTTCCAATTTTTTCATGATTCGTGCTGAATAAACTTACCAAATTTGAGCCCACGGCCAATGTAACTCTTTTGCAAAGACGGAATGGTTCAGATTTTACAAACGGGCTCCACAACAGTTAAGAAATTATGATCAATGTTTTTTTACAAATATCTCAAAATATAAGATGGATCAACAAATGATTTTTTTTTTTTTTTTTTTTTGTGTCCTAATCATTTTGGATACTTTAAACATGATTTACGGTTTGAGTTGTGATTATTGGACCGAAAAAATAGGTTTCTAAAGCAAAAACCGATAGCCACAATATTATCGCCCTTTTTACTTTTCATCCACAAATCAACTTAATGCACGGATTTTCAAAATTCGACCTAGGAAGGTCAGATGTCATATTTCTATGCTTTTGATGACTTCTATATATATAAATGAGATTCTTCTCATAGCCTTAGATTTACAACTAAATATGAATTTTCTTTGAATCCAAGAAAAATAGGCGAGGAATTCCCTCCATGCACCTTTGCGAAACGTGCCCAAAAGGAATCCGTGTTTCGCCCAAAAGAGGGGAGATTGACTTCCCTCTCTAACCCCGCGAGTGGGGCCCCTGATTCGTATCCGGATCGAGAAAGGACCTATACACGGTTTTGAACTCTCGATCACTCTTTTCACTCTATCGATCATCCTCCTCAGTCGTCACCATCGTCTTCCCATACGTTCCATCGTCTGCCTCGCCATACCGTCATCTTCCTCCTCGCTCCGTGCTCGCCATCATCTTCCTCGACGCCGGTCGTCGCCTCGTTATCCCTCTCTCACTCTACTTCTGATATGCTGCTCGGATGATCTCTTTGCAAACCCTTTTTTGCTTCAGATCTATTGCTTATAGATTCTATTGGTAGCACTCCATGATGCTCAAACAAGGTGATTTTAAAAACCCCAAAATCCCATTTGAAAACCCAAAAATCCCAACCCAAAATCCTCACGACATGGATCTCATCAAATTAGATGTTACAAACAAAACCACTCCCTCCCCAAAATGCTAGAAGAGATCCAAAACTCCAAAATGCCACTAGCAGAACCCACTCCAAATCTGAACTTGAGATCTTAGAGTGTTCTGTTTTTTTTTTGGATTTTCTTATGCTTGCTTACCAAACATGGAATTGCATAAATCTTCTCGATCCCCTTGATTCCTTACCCAGGAAAGCATGATTCTCGCAGCACCAGGGAATCCTCTGGAGAGAGGATATGAAAGCATGATTCTCGCAGTACCAGGGAACTGAACTGTTTTTTGGGTCAATGCACAGTTGCCTATACTGTAAGATAGAGGTTAGAGGTTGTATTCATCTGGGTTCATCTCCCAATCATGGCCAGCTTAAAACTCCTTGTACACAAAGAGCAAAACAAGGTTCTCTGTGCAGAATCTGATAAGGACTTTGTCGACTATCTATTCAGCTTGTTAACCATGCCTCTAGGAGCAATTGTCCAACGCATCGGCTCGAAAATTGGTAGCCTGAATACCTTGCATAAGAGTGTAGGGGATTTGGAGACGCAGCTTCTACAGACTGATGCGTGCAAGGAGATGTTGCATTCTCCCAAGAGCGCTTCTGAAGAACAATCCAAGAATCTCAAGGTGAACATTGACCCTTACTATCCCTCTCATACAGACTATTACGTATGTCCATCATGTATTGGTTCCCCTGAAAAAATCAAACTGGCAAGTACTGGGTATAGAGTTCGATGCCGCTGTGGAGATGAATTGAACAGGAGTGTAAAATATAAGAAGTCCAGTGATGGGAAGGATGGTGTGTTTGTGAAGGAGGACATGAAATTTATGATAACAGATGATTTACAGGTTTCTCCTGTTTCTACCTTGACAAGCTTCGAGTTGCTTAAGAAACTTGGAATCAGTGATGCGTCTGTGCTTGAGGTGAGGATTGAGCATCTGGGAGATTATTACCATGGCAGTCCCAGGGACATGAGGGTATGTCATTCTTCTTTGTCCTCTGTTTTTTATTTTATTAAATGTTATTTTATAAATGAGAAATGATCATGTAATATGGTACAAACCAGCTGTTGGGGCCCACTTGGGACCCTACAGATCATGGGACAAGGGGAATCCAACGACCCAAGTGAGACCATCCTATAAATATCAAATTTGAAGTCAATCTAATACCGCTAAACTTCATTCACGTTTTATAAGCTTAACAACTTAATATAAACAAAAAATAAAAATTGGCCCTCAGTTCAATAGTCCGGTCCATTCGAAACCTCTGCAAATCCATGGCATCGGTGACTATCCCCGTTGGGGGTTGGGACTTGGGAGTTGGAAGAGTATGTATGGTCCATTTGTATGGATCATAAAGTGGGCCGCACTAGGTGGTATGTACCCTAGGTATAGGATTATTTGCCTTAATGAATATCCTGCTTAATAGAAGCAAAAGTTCATATACTACGTTTTCAGTTTTTCAAAACCCACATATTAAGCTTGTTATTCATGAATTTAAGCCGCTCAAATCACATGACCATAAAAACATAGGTTATGTCACTGGAAGGTTAACTTCAATGGAATAAAACACAATTTTATTACGTGTGATCAATCCAACTAAGGAGTGGTGGAAGGGGGTGAGTTTATGATTTTCGAATCCAAAGCTTTTGAAAATAATATGGTATTTTTAGTTGGGCCCTCTCTCACTTTTATATATAAACATAGCCCTCTCAAACACAGACACATATATAGGCACACAAACTTTCTACTTCTGCCTATGTAATCTTGTTCTGTGCAGGTAGAATGTTCTCCTACAAGCATTTTGCATATTGCTTAATTAGTACAGTCTATCTCATGGGGCCCACTTAGATGGGTGTCTATTAAAGGAAGGACCGTAGATGGAAATGTCTTTCTCAGTAGTAGAGCCGAGATTTTTCGTGTAAGGGTGCAAGCGATAATTGGCTGATAATATTTTTATATTTGTTAATTTTTTCTAAATATATAATGATAAATTTATTTTTTGTAGACTCTTTCATAATATTCAAAGAAGATTTCTGAATTTGAAAATATCACAACAATTTTCAAGACGTATTTTTTTAAAACTTTGTGAGGGTAGTTAAAATATGAAAATAGCATGCCTCACTATAATGAATCCAAACCACTTGAGATAATCATTTTCTCCTTGTTTTAGCATTAAGAGCTATATCTCACACTAATCAAATTAGGAATCATGTCAAATTGATTGCATGTAATGAAATCCACTACAATTAAACCTGTTGATTGTTTACTTGTGATCATTTAATAGGCCACAATTCCATAATTGTTATGTATAGTTGGGAGGACATAGTACAAGTCTATGATGAAAAGAACACATGTGAAGGTATAAATGATGTGATAATGCAAAGTTAAGGGTCCAGATCTGAGTGCCTTACTCACTGTGAGAGGTGTGGAACTGTATAATGGATCCTACTTATTTGATATCTAAGCCGCTCAAAATAAACTCCCTCCCATAAATAGGCACTCTCCAAATTTTACTCTAGTAAGAGTTAGAACCCTCATAATATTGAGTATTAATTAAGAATGCCATACTGCTCAATCTTATTGAGGGACCAACTCCTATTGGCATAAAATTTGGAGTTAGCCCATTAAAGGCGTGGGCCTTCATTAATACATGTTCATATTTTAATCTCAATACATTGGCCCGACAATGATGTTCCGCATCTTTCATGTAAGTTGAGAAATACTGAAAAGTTCACAAGGGGGAGCTTAAAAATTTGCCCCACTAGATTATATTAGCCTTTCATTTGAGTGCCTTAAAGTTTAATGTCTTCTCAACTGTATATATAATTTTTATTTTATTTTTGAGAATCAATTCAACAATGAGTGAGGGTTCGACTAACATAAAATTAGGACTCGTGCCAGATCATGGGATGACAAAAATATAAGAGGACAGTACCGATCAAAAGCGAGCCCAAGTGGACCCTATGGAGCTAGATTCCACACGTAGCCCCCTCTATTTATTTATTTTTTCTTTCTTTTAAACCACATGCAGTCTGCTTGCAGGAGAACATTTTTCTTATTTTGAGAGCATGCTGATTCAAAACCATGCATGCATTTCTTCGTGTTGCATCCAGGCTCGGCTTCTACTCAAACATCTGTTATTCTCCAAAACACCTTTAACGGACACATTTCTGGGCGAGAAATACACGGAACAAGGGTTACACCTTGATGTCGAAAACACTGATTATTTAGACAGAGACACTGATGAAAACTCTAAGAAGATAAACATAAAGTTATTACTGAGCAAATCAAACAAGAAGGTTTTATATGCAGAAGCTGGAGAAGAATTCCCAGATCTTCTCTTCAGCTTCCTCACCTTTCCTCTGGGAGCTGTAGTTAAGTTATTGGGAGAATGCGGCATGGGATGTGTAGATAACTTGTACAAGAGCGTCAAAGATCTCAGCTTGAAGGACTGTATGAAATCTGAGGAATGCAAAGCAAAGCTACTTTCACCAAAGATAGCATCCTATTTCGGTAGCAAAAACCAGCTATTGAAGATTGAAGAGCAGGTCCCATTGCAACCCAAACTTTTTTACTGCAGTATTTGCTACGATAGTTACGTTACATTTGATGGTATTAGTATTAGGCCATGCTCACATGGGCCGAAAGGGATACAGCTACGGACCATCAATCCAAAGCATCGTCATATTGTGCATGATTTGGGGGGTGCTTTTGTAGCTGGACCGGCAAAGTTTACTGTAACTGATGAGTTGGTTGTGAAACCGCTCTCACCCATATCAGGCATCTCTTTTATCAACAAATTCAGCTTCCCAATTAGCGACTTAGAGGAGGTGGATGTAAGTGTGGGTGAGATGGAGGTAAAGCTTAAGAAACCCTTTTCTATACTTTGATGCATTTGTTTACTATTTTTTTAAATTCAAATGAGCATTATCACTGTCTGACTTTCTTCTGTTGTTGGGGGAGATTTTACTTCAATTAGAGCTATGCAAATGTCAAGTTAAGTTATGTTTAAAATATGAAAAAAAAAAAGAAGTCAAATCTTGTGTGTTTTGCTCATCATTGTGAAGGGACAGAGAGTTTGGTGTCTTTTAGACCATCAATGTATATGTGTGTAGACTACCACACTGATGAACATATGCAAAGGATTTTGCTGACTAGAATATTTAATTGATTGATTGTATTATCCCTAATTAAGGGATTGTAATTGCCTTAACTTTAGCTATATGATATCTATATAAAGAGAGAGCTCGGTCATCATAGGGACCAACCCATTGATTCATTATTCATATCTGATTTATATTTTCTTGAGTTGATAATCATCAATTTGATACTGCCAATAGCTCTGCAGACAAAATATATACAATGAGATGGGGCAGGCTGATTTGTATTTCATGGTAGAACTCGCTGATTTTTCTCTGAGTCCTTCATATGAGAATGTGGACTGATTTTGACCGTGCATGCCCTGTTTATTTAGTAATTGATGAGGTTTTAAGCTGGTTGATTCAGGGTGACAATTTTCTAGTTAATCAGCAATTAATGTCTTTCTTGAATGAGATTTTGCCACCAGATCAGTTATTTTCATTTGATGATTATATGTGATTGCAGGCCTTGTCTTTGCTTAGAACATCTTTGATCTCCAACACCGTTTTTAGCGATGTGTTCTGCTCTAAGAAGCCACAGCAGTCCAGAAAGAGATCTTCAGAGGGGTCGGTTCCACCTGATAAGCGTCCTAAAACTGAAACTGAGTGTTTATAGTTGTTGGGCAGTGAAATATAATTTTCATGGAAACTTTCATTTAACTTTGTGCATGGTGTTTTCAGCAGGATTTTAGTTTCTAAAGTGATTTCATTTTTCATGGAAAATGAAAACTACAGACTTCAACTACTGTTGTCCCAGTTTCTATTTGTTTGGAGTTCAGAAACAATATCCACGATGAAATGTATTGTACTTGAGTGTCCGAATCCTGCTTCCTGCAAAAATAAAAAAAAATATTGACATTTACCTATGTAGCAGCTTATGGGGCCCACTTAGATATATATCCATCAATGGCCAGTGGGAGGGGGTCAGATTGGGGCGGACCCAGGGAATTTTCCGGAGGGGCTCTATGTGAAAACAATATTGGGAGAGGGCAAATGTAAAAAATAACATTAATTTTCAGAATTTGCAAGGATATTCACAGAATTTTCGACTTTTTTCAGGTCTGGGTGGGGCTGAACGCTGAAGCCCCCATACCCCTGTACTTGGCCCACCATTGGTTCCAGATGAAGAGGTCCCCCCTCTAGTGGAAAAGGGAAGCCTTAAAATTTGACTGCCTTTAAACAGTAGTGATATTAGATTTGTTTGACAATAGCTTCATGCTCACCTTCTCAAGAGTCACTCGCGCAACAGGGGAGCCCTTCTACTTTTAGGTAATTTTATATTTTTTTACATATGGCTCCATCAAAATTTTCAAAAAAAAAAAAAAAAAAACCCTTATTTATTTTGAAAACTATATACTTTTTTTATATGTTATCCTCCCAAATTTTTTTTTTTCTACATAGTGGTCCAGAAAAGAATTCCTAGGTCCGTCCCTTAAAGAGTCACTGCCCAATCCCTTTGTCTTATGATGTTAAGCTGCATCTTTCTTATCTTAGCACGTCTAGTGAGTAGAAGACATTAATTCATTAACCCACCACTAGATCAAAGGAGTAAGATGATGATGATAATTTTTTTTTAGCACTTAAACCTATATGGCATGTGTGAGCATCACCCTCCACAATCAGGGTTGAATGTGGCTCACACACAGCATTTACTACATAGTACATCACATAATTAGGTGCCCGATATTTACTTCCCAAGATGAAACATGAAAATGTAAATATATAAACAGAAATGCTTAAATCGCTTCATTAGAGACTACGACCTAGTTTTCAAGGGTTAGGTTTGTCTCAGGTAAAGAACTTCTTTCCTTATACGCTTTAGGAGGAATCGAAAGTTGAGTCTACTAGTGCTACTACCTTGGAGCCATAGGGGTATTTACCCGGCTTCCCTATGCGCCGGAGTGATTTGTCCATTCCAAATGGTTCAGAACCCTTTGGAAGCAAAAAAGTAAAAATAAAATAGAAGGCATGTATTTAGGTGGGCCTACCCACAACACTGCATATAAACAGTATCTACCCAACTCATAAGTGAAAATCTCCATCCACTGATGCATTCAAGCTTCAAGATTTCATTATTTTTGCAATACTGATCACTAACAAGAGGTCTACCTAATACCACACATTTGGTTATAATGAAATTGAATTTCTTTCTTCTGTCAGTAAATGCAATCTGTATATATGATATGTTTTCTCAATGGAAATGTCAATCAAGTTCGACCCAACAATCTTTCTCAAATCCTAACCCAACAAATCAGTTGGTTCCCCTTGGGAACATACTATGTCTATACGCAATCCTGGACCAAGTCACAAGCAGGAATCCAGGAAAACTTCTCCTGCGTATGCACTCAGGCCCATCCGGACCGTCATCAGATGCGGGGCCACCCTGAATTTCACCGGGCCCCGGTAGACGACTGGCACCGATGCACAGATGCATAGGAGAAAATACATCCCAGGAACCCATAACCAATTCAGGTACTGGTTACAGGAACTGTAAACAAAACTACACTAAACAAAAACCAAACTTCGACTAGAATAAGGGCTAGTGCCTGTTCTCAATTTGGGTCCCCATAATGGGACTTAGAAGATATTTAATTCCTGTTCATAGGATATGACCATAAGAAATCAATCATCCTCTGCTGAAATCCTACCTATTATAGGCCAAGGTCAAGTAGTCTCAATGGAAATATAGTGTATTTTGTAAGCAGACTAGTGATATCCATGATATCTACAGGACAAAGTCCATATCAGAGATGTGGTATTTGTTAGTCAAGAAATCACTGATTTGGAAACAATAGTAGTACAAAGATATATTACAGCAGGAGAAGATTTCCATTTGTGCACCTCATACAGAATGTGTATCATGGCTAATGCATGAAATTTAGAGGTGGGCACCATCTCTTGGACAGGGCACATGCACGCTGCTTATGCGCATCGTGCTCAAGTGAATGTTTTTTGTTGAATAGGAGCAACAATTGAACTATTTAGCTAAAATCAAATAAATGTACCAGAAAATGTACTATTCTATCATGGTGCATGGTAGACTTACTCAAATACAAAGAAAAAAATTTCAAGCATAAAATGTAGGCTGCTAATAAAAGTCTAATAATATTACAAACCCATGCGAATTAGGAAAAATCCCCAACCTTTTATATTCTAATATAATTTAGCACTCCAAATGAACAGTAAGTATAGGCCCCTCCAATGTATGAAAAATCATAGACAAGGAAATTTGCAGTTCTTATTGAAGTCTCATCGCCTTTTCACAAGTTTGCTGAATAACTTTAACCATTGATTAATGAAGAATAGATAGAATGAAACATAATGAGGAGTTAAAATCTTTTTATTTCCTAAAATCAAAGATTATATGCACTAAAACAAGCGTGTGGAAGTGGCCATGACATGGTTAATGTTATAATGCAAGCAAAGGCAAGAGCCAACAAAGCATGAAAATGTATGAGAATGCAAAATAGGAAAACAAATATTAAAATCACGTCAACTAATTTGTTCAATTTATAACATTCTAAACAAACTATAGATTGGCACAGATACTGCATAACAATAGAAACAGAGTTTTAATGAACTTCACTCACAATCCATCTTCAAGAAGCGATGGTTCTAAATGGGAGATAAAAGAGACGACAATCCAAAACATGATACATTAAACATATATTTGTTTTAGAGAATTACAAATAAAACTGTATTTCACAATTCAGTAAACAGTTAGACCTCTGTTTTCACCTTCTTATAAGATCCCCTTTCCAAATGCTTCAGCTTCTTAAGGTAGAAGACATCGGTCAAAGTTGTTTTGGACATCAAAGAAGCTTTCAACAAAGCCAAGGCCTGTAAAGAGAGACAAAATTTGATCAGATTCCAAGCATTTGTTGGTTATTATGATGGAATATTTTCCATTTCAAAACAGTAATTTTTTTAGTACCTAATGTTCAGGCTGTGATAGAATATGCTACTACATGTTCAAAAGTAAAATTCAAATGTTTGAGATTAACATCCCTGGAATGATAAACTGCATTTTAATACTTATTAAAAGAAGAAAATTTATGTGCTCTCTTCTACACATGATGGGTTTGAGAAATGTCGCCCTCCGTTTGAGTTTACTCAATTTGAAAAACCCAAAGCACTTATAAAAATGAAATTGAAAAACCTAGATTGAATGTTCACGTCATTCTATTTCTATTCCTCTTGAAAGTCTAGAAATCATTATTTTGTGAGTGCAAATTTTTCAGGTTTTGATAGAAAATGTATAAATATATTCTAGCAACATTCATATGTTTGAGATCACCATCCCTGCATTGATAAAAAAAAAAAATCTCAAATCTCTTATGGGAGAAACATTCTGCTCATGGGCCAGACAGCATGATCACAGCCCTCATTGGCTCAGTCATCACAGCCTTCACTGGCTGGAGTCCGTTTTCTGGAAGCGAAATTGGCCAGGCCAGAGAACCAATCGAGACTCAAAAACATATTTTACCAAACATGAAGCACAGGCCTAAATCACAGCCTCTATGGGTCTGAGAACATGAATATAAGCCAATAACTAAATGGACAGGTAGAACATTAATAGGTCCGTTCACATTACCTCCTCCTCCCCCACGCTTACAATATGCTCCTCTATATCGCTCATAGGGAAGTTGAATTTGCTAAGAAGAGAGATAAGTGACATGGGTGAAAACGGTTTCACATTCAGATCATCCGTTACCGTGAACGTTGCCGGTCCACCAACAAATGTTCCTCCCAGATGCTTCACTGGATTGCAGCACTTTGGATTTATGGTGTGAAATTGTTTCCGCTTGTTCCCACATGAGCATGCAATAGGGCTATCATTAACATAGTAACAGCAGCGTGGGCAAAGGATGTAGTGCCATGGGACTTGTTCCTTAATCTGAAGTGGTTGGTTACTAGATCTAAAATAAGGCGCACTTTTAGGGTCAAGTAGCCAGCCTTTGCATTCATTAGACTTGATGCAACCATTCATGCTGAGAACTTCGACAATCCTGTATAAGTTATCTAAACATGCCATGCCTGTGTATCCTCCACAGAATTTAGTCACTGATCCAAGAGGGAAGGCAAGGAAGCTAAAGAGCAGATCTGTGAAGTCTTCCCCAGCTTCGGCATATAAAACCTTGTTGTTAGATTTGTTCACTAGTACCTTCACGCTCATCTTCTTAGACTCACTATCATTCCTTCTCTCTGCCTGAGACTGAGCCATATCATTTGGGTCAAGAGCATTGACTTTGAAATCAAGGTTTGCCCCATCAATAATGTTTTCTTTTGACAAGAACACATCAGTTAGAAGTGTTTCCGAGAGCAACAAATGCTTGAGAAGATGCAAAACCTACAACCAAGACGTAAAATGGAGTGCTTCTAGGGTCAGTGTGCAGAAAAAAGAAAAAGTGAAAATTGTTGACCAACACTTAAATTGTTCAAGTGGTTAGGAAGTCCAGTAATGACCCGGAGGTACTGCCTTTGGCTTCAAACTATCTGAGCCTTATCCAGTACATAGTGCTAGTGGGTGGTGTCGTCTATTCCGAATTTTACCAATCATCAACAGTAGGGGAAGTTGGCAGGTTCCTTGTAATCAAAACCCGAAAAAAAAAAAAAATCTCATACCTCTGCTGCACCAACATTCACATTCCTCTCCTCAAGCGCAGCCGCATCACTAATTCCAAGTTCCTTAATCAGTACGAAAGTTGCAGTGGTGGAAACAGGAAATACCTGTAAATCATCTCTTATTAGGAATCTCATGCTTCCCCTGACAAACACTCCATCCTTACTGTTTGCATCAACATTAGATCTCTTCGAAAATACCAT
Source organism: Cinnamomum chago (assembly GCA_038049695.1). Lineage (NCBI taxonomy): Eukaryota > Viridiplantae > Streptophyta > Magnoliopsida > Laurales > Lauraceae > Cinnamomum > Cinnamomum chago. The sequence goes on along the minus strand of CP142462.1, from coordinate 16,331,190 downwards.
CTGCGTTTTCATATAGTGTCCACATTGACATTGAGCAGAGGAAGATGTACTAAGTAAGTAGGGACTCACTGTTCTACATAAAAAGGACGGACATAAATAATACTTTGTACGCTCGGTGTCGTCGATATTCACTTTTAGATATTTGCATTGTTCTTCACAAGCGCTTTTGGGACAGAGCAACATTTTCTTGCATTCCGCTGTCTGTAGAAGGTTCACGTCGAGATCCTCCACACTCTCATATAACGTACTCATGCTACCTATTTTTGATTCCTTGCCACTGAGTCGGATAATAGTCCCTATGGGCATGGTCAAGAAGCTTAGGAGGACATCAATAAAATCATTTCCACATTCGGCAAACAGAACCCGGTTCCTTTCCTTGTCCACAACGAGTTTCAAATCGATCTGTTTGGCTGCCATGAATGCTTTGAGGTGGAAAAAAACAGTTGATGAATTAACTGATAAATGAAGGTTTTGGTATGATAGTACAGAGAGCTGCTTCTATATATAACTCAGAGAGGGAGATGTATAGATGATAGTTTTGAAAAATGAGAAACGTATACCGTCTAGAGAAGTGGGCGGGATGGATGCAATCGGGTTTCTCGAGGCATTAGCTTTAGCATTAGCATTAGCGTTGTTAACAGATTCTTGGAATTCTAGTCGGTGGGTGCAGTTGGATAGTTATTAGTGCCATTAAATTCTTGAGGAACTGTCTAGAGAAGTGGGCGGGAAGGATGGGCGCCATCAAATTTGTGTTGCATTGAACAAACAGGTAACTCACCGTGAGGTATTTGTCACGAGAAGAAACAATTGAACTATTTTTCTTTAGGTCCTCGAGAAATTCATTTATTATTTACTTTTCCTTTTAATTTGTTGGTACTTGGTGGAGGGTTTTAGGCATTTGGACCGTTTTCAATCCCTGAGAACACATGAGGTATTTCTCACAAAGCTTACGATCCCTTGTGGCATGAGAGCCATCATTCTATTTGCTGGTGTTCTCGGTGGTCATGTACTCATGTGGCCATCCATTTTAATGCCATAAAAACACAACTTTTTTTTAGAGATTGGATTCCAATCTTTTAGTCGCAAATCGAGTCTAGAACCGGCAAAATAGATTCCGAGTCAAAATAAAAAATGTAATATACGATTTAAGGTTTGGGACTCTGGTTCTGACCCAAAACTCACTCATTTACATCCCAAATTGTAAACTAGGAATGTAAGGGGCCACATATGATCTTTTAATAAGCACTAAATGATATCCATCATGTGGTTGGTTGTGTGGAAGAGTTAAGAGGAGATGGATGTCAAATCATTAAAAAGGTAAATGTAAGGCATTTTCGTTTAGATTCCTTAATTTGGAAAGTATAAGGTATATATAGTATCTGTGAGAGAGGGAGTGTAGATATTATTATTATTATTATTATTATACTGAGAGACTCGCACACATGCAAGGTGATAACCCACATATGCGGGGAGTGATACTCATGCTTTAGAGGAGAGAGAACCTACACATATGGCGAGTGAGGACTCGCACATGCAAAGAGTGGGGGAAACTAGGGTCCATCCTTGGTCGTTCAAGTGAGAGGTGGGCTTGCCAACCAAGTGAGCCACCCCTTGTTCTTGCGGGAGTGTAGATTAAAATCGTTTTTCTCATAAAGTTTACCACATCACAACTTATCACACATTTTTTGTGGTTAAAATAAAGGATTGAGAGAGAGAGGCATGCGGAGGAATAAAAGGTGAGTAATGTCATAGCGTAAGTATACTTCTTCACTCCACTTTTTTCATACAAAAACAGTGAAATAAAATATTATCACATCACATCAGGGGCAGAACTCAGGGGCGGGGGTCCCTATAGTTTTAAAACCCCCTATGTTTATATCAAGTGGCACCTTCATTTTGGATTGCCCCCCCCCATTCGAGTGTCGATGCTAATTATATGAATCTTTGATTCCAAAAGTAGTGTTACACGATCTTAATTGATTGGTCAGAGAAAAAAAAAAGTGAAAAAGAAAGGAAAGGAAAAGGAGAAAGAACATGCTAATGCTAATATTATCTAGTGATTTATTACATAAATGGAAACGTTCAGCACAGGCCATTTACTCAATAAATAATAAATGGAAAGCAAATGATTTCTACCGTTTTAGATTAGTACGGAATCACCGACATGCGTCTCCAAGTAGCATATATGGGATGACCTTCATCTCGTGGCTTTGTAGAAACTTGAAAGTTTAGATGTCAGTTGGTAACATGTTTGTTGAAGAAGAAATGGAACCATCTTATAATTTGCTTACTTTAGTTATTTACACTTGGTAAGTATAACAGTGAACATTATAATACTATCTTTTTTTTAATCATTGAAGCTCATATGTAAAATCTAAATCACTCAAAATTATTTTCTCCATGTATTTTTTTATTGCTTTAATTTTTAACTCAATCAGAATAATTATATCCACCGTGGATTGAAAAAAATAGTTACTTTCTTAAGTTTTGGTTTTGGTTATAATTATACCTATGCCAGAATAAATTGGATTGGAGCAAAAGCTTTTAAGATGATAAAAACTAGTAAGAGCATGTTTTTTAATAGTTTAGATTTTAAACATCAGTCTCTTTCATTGATATATATCAATGAGCATACTTAGTTAGATTTCCCAAAAATAACCCAAATATTATTTTGAGATTTTGGTGCAAACTATGACCAGTCTTCTAGTCTCACCTATCATCTGTCCTTTCTTAATAAAGCAAAAGGGTATACAAAAATAGGTGTTACTTCATTACGGTATTTGTCATGCAAATATGCAATATAAACTAGAAGTATGAAAATTTTATAAATTGGGACTCTAAGAAGAAATTGCAAGGTTCCTTAGTGGGACTTACTTGTGAAGATCTAAAATCCTTAAAGCCAATTTTTTTTTTTTTATATAATCCCTCGCAAAGTTTCAATCTAATAAAAGATGGCCTGCCATCAAAACTTATACTTTGTTCAGAGTGTTTTTTACATGATGATCAATCTGATAGTGGACCAAAGTCCTATTTGAATGAAATTATGGGAGAATTCGGGCTATTATGAGCTGTCCTAAATTTCTTATAAATGAGCGTATTAAGAACCTGCATGAATTTTTCATGAGTCCATGCTTTAAATTACCTTAGATTATTTGTGAATAAGGTATTCTTGCCCTTCAAAGTTCCACCCTGAATTTTTTTCACTACTCTGGGCCTTGAATTTCGAGGGTGACAATTGAATTTTTGTTTATTGCAATTATTATTTATTTTTAAGTAAATTTCTATTTTTAATCTTTTTTGCGATTTTTATGTGGACTCTGACCACAATTTCAAGAGTTTTTTCTTTTGTGTATTTTACCGAGTTTTACGAATTTGATTTTGGTTATCTTACTTTGGCAGAATACTTTCAGTACAGTCCACTACTATGTACGTGCTCCATTGGATTACTACCATCGTCATGGTGGGAACCATGAAACTTGAGGGGAGGGGTCCCGCATTTGAAGACGCACGGTCTAGATAAGTGCTCCTATGGAGCATATAGTGTAAGTGAAAATTCGAATACAAATGTGCAAAGCTCCTTTCAAGAATTGTTGAATTGATCTCAGAATTCTTGAGGACTTTAGATGGAAAATTACCGGTCATGATACTGTGACCTATGGGCAACTCTACCAAGAAACAAAGCCACTTTTACACATTAACTCTATTTGAAAAAATTCCAAATATTTATCATTAATTGCTAATTAGTAGGGCTTATACATAATCTTTTGGTAAAGCCCTTACAAATTACAATATATTAACAGATCATTGGGTAGACTTCCAAATATACATTCAAGATAAACCAATTCATATATATATGGACCGGGACCATACACCAATTTTATAATTAATTGTGAGGCGTAAGGGAATGCTGAGGCATTCAAAAACTGTAATTTTTTTGTCCCTTACCCTACCCTCCCATATGCAGGGCCGAGCTTAGGTTGAGCAAAAAACCCCAGTTCTTGGGCGGGCCAACAATACTTTGGCCCTTACAATACCCTCGAAGGCCTGAATCAGTTAGGACGGACTCATGCTAGGAGAAAAAAAAAGTGGCATTTAATAAAATAAATAAAATAAAAATAAAACACTTGATATTAAAATAACTAATTAAAACTTAACCCAAAAACGGGAGAAAATGTTATGATATTGGCTATCAAGCATTCTCCTTAAAGCATTAATGGTTTCTGCTTGGTGAACTGGTGCAATCTTTAGACAAAGTAGCCAGATATTCAATCTTTAGACAAAATTGGCTATTCAAGCATTCTCCTTGAATGTTTGGCAACTTTGCCCCCCATGGAACATATGCACATAAAACATGGTTATTTGCATAAGTGTATGGGTCTTCAGATATGAAATCAACCATTTTCAACCTGATCAATGGAAGTAGTATAGTACACAAGAAGGTGCAGGACACGACATTTGCCAAGGCAACATGCAAATCAATTTTTGATACCTTATTACAGTCAATTACAACATCAACTTCAATTACAACATCACCATTTCCACAAGTTTCTTCCATTTTCTCTTGTAAGTCTGAGTTCCAGCTTTATCTCTTCAAGTAATCTCTCTTTGTTTTCCTTTTCTCAGTCAACATTTATAAAATGGATATCAAAGGCTCTTAGAGTGATTTCCCTTTTTTGTGAGAAGAGGTCTTGGACTACTACTCTCCAAGAGGCTTTAGTTTTGCACCACATCATGTGTGCATCAATAAAGAGCTTCCCAGTGTTCACTACCATGCATGATCTCTTCCTTTCTTGTTCTTAGAGAGTTTGATGGGCCTGAAAAAAGAAATGAAAGAAATTTGAATAAAATACAGCAGTCATTCGATGGAAAGAAATTGCAAGCAATTCCTCCCAACTAGCTTCATCACAGATACCATGAAGCATAGTTATAATTCGATCACATCTTCTTAACTCTTAACTTCAATTAATTCCCAAAACCAAATGATGGCACATTGCTTCACTTCAACAATAAAAGCTTTTTCCAAGGATAACTTAATTAAATGACAAGGATGTGCTGCGATTGGCAACCTCAAAGTAATAACCATGTTAATGCAAAGTAGATTTTCACAAGAAAGAGAAAAATAACAAAAAGTCTATTTCAAAGAAGCTCATGGGAACAAATAGTCCAAACAGAAAGAAAAAAAAATGAAGTAGGTGCATATGATGTAGAAATGAACTATAATCACATGTTTTCAAATCTGAGGATTTTCTGAGTGGCATGTCCTTGTAGCATAGTTGAGAGAGATACAGAGAGGCCATTGGCTTTGCTCAGCCAGTTAGGACAATGTATAGTTTGTGGGGGTTGCGTGAGTTGGACTCTATTATCAAACAGGAAAAGACAACCTATTTCATCAAACACCTTGTCTACAATAACCAACCTGCTTTCCAAAACCCTCTGCAAAATACAACAAAACCCAGATTGCATATGTCTGTTTATTTGCTTCTAATTTCAAGAAAAAAAATAGCTTTAGGTAAATTTTAAGACTGTAATCAGCCTAAAACATATCTGCACAAAGTGGGCAAATAGCTCTCTAACACATCGGATTCCACATAACAATCTCTCTCCCCAATCACAGCATCACAGAGAATAGACAATTCAATAGTAGAGAACAAAGCACTAGCCCACAAATTAAAAAAGGATCAGATTTCATGAGGCACGATCCAATTACACAATGGTATGGGCCTTGGCCATCCATCCTCTCTATTTTTTTTCAACCTCCTCTCAAACAAACCTCCTTTCATTCACGTTTTTCTAAAATTATTCAATGGGTACTCGACCCTTATTTGACAACACTTGATTATTAAAAGTAAAATAAAATAAAGGAGCATATAAATCTGATGACATGCTTCATGAATTAAATCAAATCAATAGTTTCATCATCATCATCAGCATCAACAACAACAAACAAAAACAATAGATGCTTTAATGAAATGCAGAGATTCGAAATCGAGAGATCGAGAGAGAGAGAGAGAGAGAGAGAGAGAGATTCGAAAAAAAACCCTAACCTGAATTGTGGAGGCATGGGTGCTGCTACGATGGGGATACCAAATCTAGGAGGAATCCGAGAGAGAGAGAGAGAGAGCTGCTGATGAGCATCGCGCGCGCACAAGAGAGAGATGAGCGAACTTCTCTCTAGGGCACGCTACAAATGAGGAACGAAAATTTCAAGCATATATTGAAAAACAAAGGGCGGGCTTTCGATTGTTTCTTAAACATGTGGTCCAGCTAGACCTCCAGCTTGAATCGGGCTCTGGATCGGGCAACAGAAATCTAAATCACTCAAAATTATTTTCTTCATGTGTTTTTTTATTGCTTTAATTTTTAACCCAATCAGAATAATTATATCCATCGTGGATTGAAAAAAATAGTTACTTTCTTAAGTTTTGGTTTTGGTTATAATCATACCTATGCCTGAGTTAATTCAATTGGAGCAAAAGCTTTTAAGCTGATAAAAACTAGTAAGAGCATGTTTTTTAATAGTTTAGATTTTAAACATCAGTCTCTTTCATTGATATATATATATATATATATATCAATGAGCATACTTAGTTAGATTTCCCAAAAATAACCCAAATATTATTTGGAGATTTTGGTGCAAACTATGACTAGGCTTCTAGTCTCACTTATCATCTGTCCTTTCTTAATAAAGCAAAAGGGTATACAAAAATAGGTGTTACTTCATTACGGTACTTGTCATGCAAATATGCAATATAAACTAGAAGTATGAAAATTTTATAAATTGGGACTCTAAGAAGAAAATTGCGAGGTTCCTTAGCAGGATTTACTTGTGAAGATCTAAAATCCTTAAAGCCAATTTTATTTTATATAGCCCTCGCAAAGTTTCAATCTAATAAAAGATGGCCCGTCATCAAAACTTATACTTTGTTCACAATGTTTTTCACGTGATCAATCTGATAGTGGACCATAGTCCTATTTGAATGAAATTATGTGAGAATTCGGGCTATTATGAGCTGTCCTAAATTTCTTATAAATGATCATATTAAGAACCTGCATGAATTTTTCATGAGTCCATGCTTTAAATTACCTTAGATTATTTGTGAATAAGGTATTCTTGCCCTTCAAAGTTCCACCCTAAATTTGTTTCACTACTCTAGGCCTTGAATTTCGAGGGTGACAATTGAATTTTCGTTTATTGCAATTATTATTTATTTTTAAGTAACTTTCTATTTTTAATCTTTTTTGCAATTCTTATATGGACTCTGACCACAATTTCAAGAGGTTTTTTTTTTGTGTATTACGAATTTGATTAAGGTTATCTAACTTTGACAGAATACTTTTACGTACATTCCACTACTATGTGCTCCATTGGATTACTACCATCGTCACAGTGGGAACCATGAAACTTGAGGGGAGGGGTCCCGCATTTGAAGACGCACGGTCTAGATAAGTGCTCCCATGGAGCATATAGTGCAAGTGAAAATTTTGGCACTCCCCCAACAACCCCCACGCAACAACAAAAAAAAAAAAAAAATCTGGTTCCGCCCCAGCATCACATATGCATATCTTTATTCGCAATGACAAGCAAAGAAGAGAATACTCTGAATTCGGATACAAATGTGCAAAGCTACTTTCAAGAATTGTTGAATTGATCTCAGAATTCTTGAGGACTTTAGATGGAAAATTACCAGTCATGATATTGTGACCTATGGGCAACTCTACCAAGAAACAAAGCCACTTTTACACTTAACTCTATTTGAAAAAATTCCAAATATTTATCATTAATTGCTAATTAGTTGGTCTTATACATAATCTTTTGGTAAAGCCCTTACAAATTACAATATATTAACAGATCATTGGGTAGACTTCCAAATATACATTCAAGATAAACCAATTCATATATGGACCGGGACCATACACCAATTTTGTTATTAATTGTGAGGCGTAAGGGAATGCTGAGGCATTCAAAAATTGTAATTTTTTATCCCTTACCCTACCCTCCCATATGCAGGGCCGAGCTTAGGTCGAGCAAAAAACCCCAGTTCTTGGGCAGGCAACAAAACTTTGGCCCTTACGCTACCCTCGAAGGCCTGAATCAGGGTAGGACGGACTCGTGCTAGAAGGAAAAAAAAAAAGTGGCATTTAATAAAAAAAAAAAACACTTGATATTAAAATAACTAATTAAAACTTGACCCAAAAACGGGAGAAAATGTTATGAAGTAGAATGTAATGGAAAGAGGATTGTTTAGTGGCCAACAATTAACAATCACCATTTGTATCTCTCTTTTTTTTTCCACAATAATGTAACAATTATCATTTGTAATGTAAAGTGCATATGAGATTGGCCTTACTGTTGACAATGGTCCTGAACCCAATTATGTGAGAGTTGGGCCTGAAGCATGCATTCGTTATTGATGCAGTCACTGTTGATGGCCATCAACTTGATGGATAGAACTGTACGATCATATATACTTTCTTTTAACTGATACATTCATAGGTGGGGTTGGCATGATGGGAGGTCTTGATTGTTGTCTGTTGACAAAGAACTAATCTTTCGTTGTTATGGGCAATCTATCATGAAACCCAGATGGTTAATGATGGTCTAAAATAAGAACGACTCTTCCTTGACTGTTGGTATGTTTTAGTTTATATAACCAACATGAATGCTTTAAATAGGTACCCATTTGTCATCCGTTTTTGCCTCTCGAAGAAGCTTTGGAAATGTCACAAAACCAAGGCAATCGTATCTCCATCCCTCCCACTTCTCAAGAGAAGAATTTCAAACATTACTTGAAGAAAGAAATACATAGAAGCAGATGATCATGTCCGTCAAAATTCTATAAGTTGCATATAAAAAAGGGTTCTTTCAAACAGTCTAATCAGATTACCATTCATCTGATTTTTATCTAAAATCATGGGTTGCACTCGCAAACAAATAAGCGTAAAGCTCTTGGTAGACAGTGAGAGGAGCCGCGTCGTCTTTGCCGAATGTGGTAATGACCTTGTCGACGTTATCTTCAGTTTTTTCACGTTGCCATTGGGGACTATCATGAGACTCCTACGTAAGGAATGCAAGATGGGTTCCATGAGTATGTTATATGAGAGTGTGGATGATCTGAAAATGAAGTTTCTGCAGACAGAGAAATGCAGGAATATGTTGCTTCTTCCACAGAGCAATGCGAAGAAACTATACCGGAAACTGATGGTGAATCTCGACAACACTGAGGACACTAAGCCTCCCCAATACTACGTATGCTTGAATTGTGTGTTCAAATCTAAGGACGGTACATACCGTGGGGCCAGTACTGATAGGAATTTTTCATGCGGTTGTGGTGAAAAAATGGAAGTGTTGTTACCTGAAAGAAGTGAGAGGAATCAGAATGATGAGGAGAATGTAAATGAGGGAGTGTTTGTAAAGGAAAGCATGACATATATGATAACTGACGATTTACAGGTGTTCCCTGTTTCTACTTTGACAAGCTGGGTGGTGCTGAACAACCTTGGCATTACTGATAGAACCACGCTTGAGGAAAGGAGTATGGATATGGGCGAAAAGGAGGTAAGCAATCTTTGCAACTTGGGACTAGTTTTGACTATATACTTCTTTAAATTAGTACACAAGTGGTGATTGTTTACTTTCTTAAATTATCACAACTTCTAAAGGTGGTCCTCCAGTTACCTTGTGAAATAAGATTTTTTTTTTATATAATTTTACTAGGTAAGTTAATTATAAATTAGAGATTTTATTTTATATGCCTCTCTCATAGGGGATTCACAGGGATATTCAATCGTCGGGCCCACATAGTTATAATCGGGACCATTGAAGATATATCATTAAATTTCAATTCTGATTGACCACATTATCAAGCTCACCATGGGCCTAATCCTATTGAAGTGGATTATCTTTATGTGGGACCTAGGATGGTAATCGGGACCGTTCAAGATATGTACTTCTCATGATATCATGTAGTGAACAAATCTGACATGCCATCTAGTTGCCATCTCACCCGTTATTTCCTCCTCTCACGTACGTTGAGTTTCCAAATGTTCCCGATTATAACTATGTGGGCCCGACGATTCAATCTCCCTCTCTACATGGATTAGCAACATCCAGACCATTTGGGTTCGGGCCTGATAATAAGTAATGAGGTCAGGTCTAATAATTTCTTAATGGTCTAGGGATAGTTTTTTTATTTCTTAGTCAATTGATCCATTCATTAAATTGGAAGCAAGTTGGCAAAAGTACCCCTAGATTATGAAAAGTAAGATCGTGCCCTTTCGTTCGATGAATCATCTGATCCGTGGATCCGAAGGGAACCCATGAGTGACCCCTTAGGTGGTGGACCCGTGCGAGGTGGGCCATGTTTAGCCCACCATCCAGCGTCTGATCAGAGAGAGGGAAGAAACAGTTAAGAATTGGGATTTTTTTTATTAAAGACAATAAAAAACACAATCCCACGGGGAGTCAGTCATGTGGAAAAACTTTTCTCCTTCTTTATTAATGGTGAGCCATAACTTTTCTCGTTTCTTTTCTCCCACGACTGACTCCCTCTCTTTCTTGGCCACCTCTCTCCGTTATTTTTTCTTTCTTCTCACTCTCTTTCTACAACCCTTTCACGATCTTTCCCATCTCCACTCATCAACGAACCACAATCACAACAACACACCACTAACCTCACCTCTCACAGAAACAAAAACCTCCATCACCTTCTCCATCCAGAATCCCCACTTAACTCCAACACAACTACAACCCCAACATCACACCGAATCCACCCAGCCAAACACTGTTGCACCTCCAACCAAACACAACGAACATGACATTGGAACATGCAATAAAAGCATAAGTGGGGAGGATCTCTTCATGAGAAATATTTCTACACCTTATCTTTACACACACAACAATGGATATAATTTCGGCTATTTTGTCTTTTGAGCCGAGCTTATAACGGGCCATCCGCAGGCGGCATGTGGCTTGGTAAAGGGAGACGGGTGCATGTCTTCATGTAAGGGAAACTACATTCCCTTAGTAATATAGATAGATAGATAGATAGATAGATAGATTGGACGATAGGTACTAATTTCAAAAAATTGGTGAGTGACGTAGTAGAAGTTCAAAATAATAACAAAAAAAAATAAGTGTTTATTTCAAAATAAAACCAAAAAATGACGATAGGTACTATTTCAAAATAGAGCCAAAAGGATAAAGATAAGTGTTAATATCCAAATTTGAGTCTGGGATAATTTAGAAAAAAATAAGTATTAATTTAAAATTTTGAATACTCAGGGTGATGGTGCGATATCGTAAATTAATATACAAATCTAATTTACTAATGATCGGTACACACACGTCATCTCCACTCCCCACCCCATCTCAAATTTTGAATTTGAGTGCCAGTAGTTCAAAGGTGATGCCTTTTGTTCTGGGCCTATGATCTTGACCCAGTAGGTGGTAGTCCAGCCCGTGATTGAATTGGTGGCTATAGAAAAAATAAGTAATATTAATATCGTAACAAATTATCGGTACCCACACGTCATTTCCACTCTCCACCCCATCTAAAATTTTAAATTTGATTGCCAGTAGTTCAAAACTGATGTTTTTTGTTCTGGGCCTGTGATCTAGAAACGGTAGGTGGTATTCCAGCCTGTGATTGAATTGAGGGCTGTAGAAAAACTATCATCTTAGCATCAAACAATCATCACCTGCAGGCTCACATATCCCACACAGAATATATATTTTTGGAGAGGGTTTCATGTGAGCTTGTTAGCATCATTTAGGACAGACACAGGCTATCAACACCATATCAGCTAATTAATGAGAGATACTGATATACATTCTCTAAAAAAGATGTAATAGACACAGTTATAAATAACATATTGTAAATTGAAATATTATTTATTCTAAATGAATAAATTTGATACTGATCTGCAACTATGTTTAAATTGCTTAGAATGATATTTCACAGAGAGGGTGTCACCAAGGGGCCCATTCTACTTTTCACCAAAAGCACCTTCTCATAACTGCTAATGCTACTGCAACTGCCCCAGCGAAATGGGCTGCATCGATGTTCACAACGGTATGAAATTTTCCTTCTCATATCCTCATAGTTCATTTACGGGATCAAAATAAATAGACATTAGATGATGTATAATATAAATAAATAGACATTATATTAATAGTAAATCTAATTAGTTGTAATCTTATAACATGGTAATACATAACATTAATCTAAACGATCATATGTTATACTATACATATAATGTACAAAATATATATATAATTACAATTAGATGTAATTAGATGAATTTTATATGACGCATTATGCAGACATTAATCAAGAAACTTGACTTCTGGATTGAGTTTTCAAATATTTGGGTGCTTATGATGGGGTGTACAGGATCCGAACATCTTCAAAGTGGATCTAAGATCAAATGGTCCTCAATCAGTCCCCAATATTTTTTTTAAATATCATATCAGTGGGTATTTGATAAAACTGTTAACCTTAGTGTTTTTTTTTTTTTTAAATTGCTGCATTATCCTCCAAAACAAACAGTAAGTGGGCATTTTATGGGCTCCTTTAAATGGACCAAATAGGCCAAAATCCAGAAAGTGCATATGCCATCCTGGCCGTCCCTGAGAGTAGGAGTTATTGGTTGGGTCCTTAGCAGGAAACAGCAGATCATTCCAGATGCCCAACTGAAGCAAGATTATGAAGATTTGGTAAATTTTTGTTTACTTCACTTGAACCCATACCCAAATCTGACATGAACCGGGACAAGATGTAATCAGATAATTTGATCTACTGTTTCAATCCAATGGTTTGGAACCCATACACAAATCTGACATGAACCGGGACAGGATGTAATCAGATACTTTGATCTACTGTTTCAATCCAATGGTTTGGAATGACTGTTACCCCGTGTGGACCCGTCCGATTCAAGTTATATAATCTCCATCTCTCTCTCTGCACTATCTAAATCTGACATGAACCGGGACAGGATGTAATCAGATACTTTGATCTATTGTTTCAATCCAATGGTTTGGAATGACTGTTACCCCGTGTGGACCCGTCCGATTCAAGTTATATAATCTCTACATCTCTCTCTGCACTATCTCTCTGCAACTATGTTTAAATCTCACTCCGCCCCACCCTCTCTCACTCTCTATCTCTCTCTCTGCAACCTCCTCTCCCTCTCACTCCGCACTACCCTCTCTCTCTCTCTCTACCCACTCTCTCTCTCCCTCCACAAACCGAGCCCATCTCACTCTCTGCCATTCTCTCTCAGTCTCTATCTCTCTCTCACCCTGCAACCTCCTCTCCCTCTCACTCCGCCCCACCCTCTCTCACTCTCTATCTCTCTCTCTCTGCAACCTCATCTCCCTCTCACTCCGCCCCCACCCATCTAACCTCCCTCTCACTGCACCCCACCCTCTCTATATCTCTCTCTCTCTCTCTGAGAGAGACAAAATTCAAAACTTTACAACATCAGTGCAGTAGGTAGAGATATATCGGCCCATCATACTTGAGATTTTTCGACTTTCTAAGATACAGTGCCAAGAACTATGTTCTAAAATCTGAAATGAAGATTTCAGGTGGGATTAGATGAGACAAAGTACTATCATATATAGAGAAGCGAACACAGAAAGAATGAAACAAAATACTATCATATACAATGAAGCCTACCTATGTAAGAACATCCGATGTAAGTTTCTTCTTCCTATTGATTGAGATCTACATCATGAGAGATAGGTTCTGGTTTGAAGTAAATCGCAATTGCTAGCCGCTCTGAGTCGTAGACGCCTGCCTAAGGAAACCGCCGTTTTCCGTTCTTTTGATGAAATGGTAGAGAAGAGAGAGAGAGAGCAAGTAACCGTTCTTTTGATGAAATGGTAGAGAAGAGAGAGAGCAAGTAGCCGTTCTTTTGTTGAAATGGTAGAGAAGAGAGCGAGCAAGTAGTAAGAATCCATTCAGTTGGGTTCAGTTACGAAAGAGTGGGGAGTGGTGGGGAGTGGGGATGAAGTAGAGGGATGTTGAGGTGTCCCAGATGTTGACGTGGGGAGTTGGGTTCTTTTCTATTAGGAGAGGGCAGTGGATCCCAGATGGACACCTGTCCCAAAGTGCCTTAGAAATTTAGGATTGTTAAAATGGAGGGATGTGGTTAAATGCAAGGAAAAACATTCCCTTAGTATATTAGATTTCTAGTTATTTTTGCTATATATACATATTTTCTCGAATGAAGTTTATTATTGGTTACAACTCAATAAAATATTTTTTGATTTTGAAGGAAAACTATATTAAATAAAGAATTTCAAATAATAAGGTATTGGGCCTAATATCATGCTTGGGTCTCTAATTAATCACAGGCTTGCAGTTAGACCTTATACCTAATTCATTAAGTTGTTTTATTCAGTTCATATATAAAAATTATAGATCGTTAATTTTGAGCAATTTATGATATTCTAGCATTTATAACTAAACCCTACTCTACATTGTAGTCATCATAAATTTTTACTAAAATCTATAATTAAATGAGCGGGCCTAATATCATGGTTGGGTCTCTAATTAGTCACAGGCTTGCAATTAGTCCCAGTCTCGAATTCCCTAAGTTGTTTTATTTGGAAAGGCACTAAATCCAAGAATTTCATAATATAAATTGGTGGGCCTAATATCATGCATGGGCATCTCTTTAGGCTTGTAGCTAGACCCAGTACCCAATTCATTATTTTTTTTAAATTTTGATTGACACTAAATCCGAGAGTTTCAAAATAAAATTAGTTTGCCTAATATCATGGTAAATTCTGTAATTAATCATAGACTTGCATACCCAGCACCAAATTATTTGAAAATGCACTAAATCCAAGAATTTCAAAATATAAATTAGCTGATTATGAAACAGATTCGGGATAAATGAAACAATAATATAGTTGAGAGAGTTTTTTTTTGCTAAAAGGCAATTGAATTAATAAGAAGGAGAAGGAAGCAGGGCTAAAAGCCCACAGAGAGAAGGCTCAGAGAGCTACAGCATAGGGGGAAGCCAAAAGAAACCGAACAACAAAGCAAAACCAAGAAAACAACAAACAAGAATTAAGAAGAAGGGAACAAAAAATTACAGAGGAGCTTCAGAGGGCTACCAGAGAAAGGCTTGTTGATACGCTTGAGAGAGACGGAGAGGAGCTCAGTCAGGAGAAGCTTAACCTTCATCTGGGAGGCTCTGAGGTTCAAAAAAATCGCATCATTCCTGCAGTTCCATAAGACATATGCAGTGGAGAAGAAAATTGAGGCTGCTCCTTTGCAGGCCAGAGAGTCACTGTGGAGGGAGAGAGCTTGCCAAATCTTTGAAGGAAGAAAGGGACCAACAACAGCCGAGCCAGCCAAGGAGAGAATCCACTTCCAAGTGTCAGAGGAGAAAGAACAGAGGAAGAGGAGATGCAGGGTGGATTCCTGCTCTTTGAGACATAGGCTGCACCTTGAAGCCAGGCTGATGCCGCCAGAGTGCTGAGCCCAAGCTTGGGAAGGAGTCTTGCCATGCAGCAGCCGCCAAGCAAACATAGAGACCCTGGGTTGCTGAAAAGAATTCCAAACCAGAGGAGCCCAGTTGAGCCAGAAAGGAGAGAGGTTGCTGGTTCTGATGATTTCTCAGGCGTCCTGGAGAAAGAGACCTTTGGCCTGGTTGGAACTCCATTGCAAAATGTCTGTAGAGGAGGGATCCAAGGAGAGGAGCTGGGTAGCCTGCCGCAGAGAGGAAGCAGCAGCAATTGGGAGGTCAGGGGGGACCAGCCATTGAGAACCATCCCAGAGAGAGAGAAGCTTCTGGTTAGAAGGAAAATTTATAGAAGGGAATTGAGAGGCCATGCTACCTTCTTGCATCCAATTGTCATACCAGAGGTCAATTTTCTTACCATCTCCTAGTTGAGAGAGAGTGATACTAACATGTTAGAATTCATGCAAAACAAAAAGATAGAAGGATACTAACATGATATTCTATTTCCACCGGTAATAATAGATTTGTTCAAAATTGGAGCCGACAAAATAAAATTTATATTTCTTAAACACAAGCATGGAATGAAATTTTAAAGAAAAATCAGTAAGAAAAAATAGACGAAGCAAGTTGGCAAAAGTACCCCTAGATTTTGAAAATTACGATCTTGCCCTTTTGTCGTTCGATGGAAGATTGGAGCTCGTTGACAGTTGTTGTATATGCGGCGGGGCCGGAAATCAGTGGTCTGCAAGAGCATTAAATAGGTATACTCATGGTCAGCTTATGTTCTGCACTTTATATTAATAGTATATTTAATATATAGTGTAAAATAGTATAATTGTGTTCCCACCCGATCTCTCTCTTACTTTTTTAAAACTCAAAATAATTTTTCTATTTCCCTGTCTTTTTCAATCTTTGCCATTCATAAACATACATCTGGGCAATCACATCTACATGGATTAGCAACATCCAGACCATTTGGGTTCGGGCCTGATAATAAGTAGTGAGGTCAGGTCTAATAATTTCTTAATGGTCTAGGGCTAGTTATTTTATTTCTTAGTCAATTGATCCATTCATTAAATTGGAAGCAAGACGGCAAAAGTACCCCTAGATTATTAAAAGTACGATCGTGCCCTTTCGTTCGATGACCCATCTGATCCGTGGATCCGAAGGGAACCCATGAGTGACCCATTAGGTGGTGGACCCGTTCGAGGTGGGCCATGTTTAGCCCACCATCTAGCGTCTGATCAGAGAGAGGGAAGAAACAGTTAAGAATTGGGATTTTTTTTATTAAAGACAATAAAAAACACAATCCCACGGGGAGTCAGTCATGTAGAAAAACTTTTCTCCTTCTTTATTAATGGTGAGCCATAACTTTTCTCGTTTCTTTTCTCCCACGACTGACTCCCTCTCTTTCTTGGCCACCTCTCTCCGTTATTTTTTCTTTCTTCTCACTCTCTTTCTACAACCCTTTCACGATCTTTCCCATCTCCACTCATCAACGAACCACAATCACAACAACACACCACTAACCTCACCTCTCACAGAGACAAAAACCTTCATCTCCTTCTCCATCCAGAATCCCCACTTAACTCCAACACAACTACAACCCCAACATCACACCGAATCCACCCAGCCAAACACTGTTGCACCTCCAACCAAACACAACAAACATGACATTGGAACATGCAATAAAAGCATAAGTGGGGAGGATCTCTTCATGAGAACTATTTCTACACCTTATCTTTACACACACAACTATATGCATACCTGGCAATTTTTTCTTGATAAACAATTTTATCCATTTGATTGTCCAACTTATAATATATTAAATTATATTATTTAATATATATTACTAATATATCTATAATATATTTTTAATATCCAATAATGGATATAATTTCGGCTATTTTGTCTGTTGAGCCGAGCTCGGGCCGAGCCTATAACGGGCCGTCCGCGGGCGGCATGTGGCTTGATAAAGTGAGACGGGTGTCTTCATGTAAGGGAAACTACATTCCCTTAGTAATATAGATAGATAGATAGATAGATTGGACGATAGGTACTAATTTCAAAAAATTGGTGAGTGACGTAGTAGAAGTTCAAAATAATAACAAAAAAAGATAAGTGTTTATTTCAAAATAAAACCAAAAAATGACGATAGGTACTATTTCAAAATAGAGCCAAAAGGATAAAGATAAGTGTTAATATCCAAATTTGAGTCTGGGATAATTTAGAAAAAATAAGTATTAATTTAAAATTTTGAATACTCAGGGTGATGGTGCGATATCGTAAATTAATATACAAATCTAATTTACTAATGATCGGTACGCACACGTCATCTCCACTCCCCACCCCATCTCAAATTTTGAATTTGAGTGCCAGTAGTTCAAAGGTGATGCCTTTTGTTCTGGGCCTATGATCTTGACCGAGTAGGTGGTAGTCCAGCCCGTGATTGAATTGGTGGCTATAGAAAAAATTAGTAATATTAATATCGTAATAAATCATCGGTACCCACACGTCATTTCCACTCTCCACCCCATCTCAAATTTTAAATTTGATTGCCAGTAGTTCAAAACTGATGATTTTTGTTCTAGGCCTGTGATCTTGACCTAGTAGGTGGTATTCCAGCCCGAGATTGAATTGAGGGCTGTAGAAAAAATATCATCTTAGCATCAAACAATCATCACCTGCAGGCCCACATATCCCACACAGAATATATATTTTTGGAGAGGGTTTCATGTGAGCTTGTTAGCATCATTTAGGACAGACACAGGCTATCAACACCATATCAGCTAATTAATGAGAGATACTGATATACATTCTCTAAAAAATATGTAATAGATCGACACAGTTATAAATAACATATTGTAAATTGAAATATTATTTATTCTAAATGAATAAATTTGATACTGATCTGCAACTATGTTTAAATTGCTTAGAATGATATTTCACAGAGAGGGTGTCACCAAGGGGCCCATTCTACTTTTCACCAAAAGCACCTTCTCATAACTGCTAATGCTGCTGCAACTGCCCCAGCGAAGTGGGCAGCATCGATGTTCACAACGGTATGAAATTTTCCTTCTCATATCCTCATAGTTCACTTACAGGATCTAAATATATAGACATTAGATGATGTATAATATAAATAAATAGACATTATATTAATAGTAAATCTAATTAGTTGTAATCTTATAACATGGTAATACATAACATTAATCTAAACGATCATATGTTATACTATACATATAATGTACAAAATATATATATATATATATATATAATTACAATTAGATGTCATTAGATGCTTTTTATATGACGCATTATGCAGACATTAATCAAGAAACTTGACTTCTGGATTGAGTTTTCAAATATTTGGGTGCTTATGATGGGGTGTACAGGATCCGAACATCTTCAAAGTGGATCTAAGATCAAATGGGCCTCAATCAGTCCCCAACATTTTTTTAAAATATCATATCAGTGGCTATTTGATAAAACTGGTCGTGCCGTGCTAGGCCGGACCCTAGTCGGGCCTGGGCCGTGCAGCCCGTGGGCGGCCCACATATCACCCTCCCCCCCTTTTTTTTTTTTTAAGTTTTTTAAGTCTTAGAGACTTAGACTCTTCACTCTTGGTCTTGGACCAATTTCATTAAAATAAAGAAATTAAGAGAAATAACAAATAGAATAACACTAATGATGTTTTGAAAAAATACATCAAATAAATTGTTGGGGGGGATTTTTTAAAAAAAGAGTCATTGGGGGCGGGCCGGGCCTGGACGGGCCTCGTTCCTGGCAGCCCTGGCCCATTGGGACTGCCGGCCCGGCCCGTTGCCCAAGTCAACGTCCCCAAGCACGACCCAGGCACGGTTTTTTCGTGCCGGGCCTGTGCTGGGCTTGGGCCCCCCGCCCAGATTTTCACCTCTACCTAGGGTCGGAGAAAAAGGGGAAAAGATTGAGAGTGGGATGGGTGAACTTGTGGAGCCTGGGGAAGAAGGTGGTGATGCGGTTTGACCTTGGAGGTTTTCTTAGTCTTCAAGGAACCAAGGAGAATGAAAGGGAAGGGAACAAAAAGAGAGAGAGGACGGGGAGGAAAGGTCAACCAAAGTGGAGGGTACTCACTCATCTCTTAACATGGTGGAAAAGTCTATGGAAAATACAGTTTAGTCTTTAGCCATCAAAAGTTTGAAATTTGGAGGATTTTAGTGCGTGAGATCGAAACGTGCCTTTTAAGGAAAACTTCAGGAAATAGGAAAAACTACCAAATGCAACCAAAATCACGAAAATCTAAAATTATGAAAAAACTCTCAAAATTTCCAAAATTGCAAACTACCCCCATCTATTACCAATTAAACTAATTCGGGATGTTACGAAGCTTCACAGGCAATATTCTAAGTTCCAAAAATAACCCAGACTCACATAACTACAAAATCCACTAAATTAATTAAAATATAATTAATTACTAAGCCCTTGTTTGGCATCACTTTTTTTTTCCTCTATTTTTCAAAATCTCTAAATCAGGTAGAGATTTTGAGAATAGAGGCATTTAGCAACATTTGCTAATTATAAATATTGTGGAAAAGTAGAGGCAATGCCTCTATTTACCACATCTCACCATTGGACGCATGTTGAAAGTAAAGGGAAAAAAATAGAGGCGGGTGAACACTGTTCCTGGCTCATTCACGCCCCAATCCGTTTAGTTTATACTTCTTTCAAAATCTAAAAAGGTAAATCAAGATCCAAACCATCGAGAATTTTCACAAGAGATACCAAATTTCAGCCATTCGATCATCACTGATCTCGAGATACGTACATAAAAAAGTGAGCCATTTGGATGCAACTTTTTAGAATCTGTGAGCCCTCAAACGCAAGATCCAAACAGTTAGATCTCTTTGAAAGGCTGAAAACAACTATGTTGTTAGATTTCAAGGCTTAATACCTTGTGGGTCTCGAGATCTTTGTAAAACAATATCAGCCATTTATGTATTATGCTCGATATTAGGTTTGTCCATGAGCAATAACTTTTTTCTTTTATAATTCATTTTTAGGAGTGTAAACTAAGATTCAAACCATTGAGAATATTCACATGACCAGACACGGCCATAAGACCAAATTTCAGCCATTGGATCATCACCAATCTTGAGATATGTGAAAAAAGTGAGCCATTGGATGTAATTTTCAGAATTATATGGGCTCCAAACACAGGATCCAAACCATTAGTCATCTTTGGAAGGCTGAACAAGTCCATAAGGTCAATTCTCAAGCTGGATACCTTGTGGATCTCGAGAAATTTGTAAAAAAAAAAAGTTTCAACTATTGATATAAAAGAGTCTATTTAACATAGATTATTGCATTACCAAACACTTCTTTTGATTCTAACATCTTTTTTTATAACTCTTTTTTTAATGACTCTATTTTGATGGGTCTATCCAAAAAAGAGTAGAGATACCAAACAAGTCCTAATAATTACACTATTAAGGGGCAGGACCTTAAACGTACGAAGTGAAGACTCTGCTGCCTCGACAGATATCTCTACAGCAGCCTTTTTGTCTCTTGACACCTGGAACGTGGTAAGATCAAGATCTACCTCTGTTTCTTGGCCCCCTATGCTCTGGTATAAAATGATCAGACCAAGGCTTGCTGGCCTGATATGGTGAATTTACTGATGTGCTCAAAATAATTAATCGTAATCACACAAGTTTCCATCAATTAGATAATGGCAAGTTCGAGTCGATCCACAGAGATTTGTAGAAACAAGATTCAGAACTCCTCAATCAATTTTCACAGTAAGGATTTTGAAAACACGATTAATCAAGAAAATAATAACTAAAATGATATCAAAGGAAATCTAAACACAAAGTGACCAGAGAAAGAGAGATCATGGTATTTGAATTTACCAAAATAGATTTAATCATTCCAAAATTACTTCATAGTCTTATCCCAATAAACCTCAACCCAATGTGTAAGCAATTGCAATGGATCGGAAGATTTAGCTTTAAAAATCATTTTTCTTAAAAATTCAATTCTCAAATAAGTACCTAAGACTCCCTTCACTTCAATATGTTGCAACTCACTACACCAAAAATCGGAAATTGGAACGGAAAAGCGTTCCTAATCCTTCCGTTCCTAATCCGTTAAAGTGTTCCAATTTCCGTTCCAATTTGGTACCAACCGTTCCTAATCCAAATTGGAACGGAAATTGGAACACTTTAACGGATTAGGAACGGAAGGATTAGGAACGCTTTTCCGTTCCAATTTCCGATTTTTGGTGTAGTGACTCTAATCACTATTTATCAAGATCAAGCACAAACCATTAAAGGGTTTTAACCTAAACATGATATGTCAAGATCAAGCATAAAAAGTAAAAGTTGTTTCAATTATCCTTTGCAAAAACCAAAAGTTGAATAACATTCATGAAGGAGGACCTATTAAATTATTAAGCATAATGAGGGAAAGACATAGAAAAATAATAAAAAACAATCTCATCGGTTTTGGCTTCCTCCTCTATCCTAATCCACGGATTAGCCAAGCATTGTAGAACAAACAAGAATAAAAAAGAAAATCTCCATTATTAAAACCCTTCAAAGTTATCTAATACACCACTCAATCTCCACCTTCACTTTCTAACAAAGATTAAAGAAAATAGAGGATTTTACTCGAAAAATCCCAAAATTCAGCCATTTATTGCGAAAGGTCCTCGCAAATTGTGCAGCACTAACAAGGTCCTCTCACCAATTTTTTATATTTTTTATACTTTTTTCTAAGCGACGATAGCGTCACCATGAGCAACGGTAGCGTCACCAACGTTGCCCTTCAGAACATCTCCTAATTAATGTCTTCTTCTTCCTCTCCTCCTCCTATTTCTCCATATGAGATTTGCAAAGAGGAAATATTGAATTGTGCAATTCATATGTACATACGCATCATTCTTGGGTTACTTGTGTAACAAATTCCATTTGTCCAATTATATATATGACCATCTTTTATGCCATCTAATCCAGTGTCACTAAATGGATTGGTATGGTCCAAGCTATATTGGGTAGAGAAATTGAGAGGAGATGGGATTGTCCATTTATTCTCAGTTTTGTTTTCCTCTTATTTTCTCTAGCATGTATTATATTGTATTGTGCCTTTCTTTTTGTTTGTAAACGTATCATGAGAGACAAGCCTTAATTTGCTGAACGAGAATGATGTGTTAATGGGTTGGATTTGTTGCTTACACCGTACCTCTTTCATGTGGTTTAATCCCACTGCGCTCTCATCAGTGTGCGCCTTTTTGCCTCACCTTTTAGCCAACTTTCATGCAACAAACCCAGTAGATATGAAAATCTCTCAAAGAATGAGAAAAGGTTACAATAGTAGAGCCTGCTTTACTAGAATCATTTTTCTTAATGAGCGTGCATGTAAGTCCTTCTTTGGGGGCTTCTTTCGAGTAATAGGAGGCCATTCGATCACCCTAATATTTCGTGTTTTCCTACTGCACGTCCAAACCTTTTTTTTTTTTAAATCCAGGCAGTATTTCTAAACAAATGTCCGGCAACACACCCAACTTATGCATCGAAAGTGACCTACCGGCACATCACATACCAGTCCATTTAGTGACACTGGATTAGATGGAATAAAAGATGGTCATATAATTGGACAAATGGAATTTGTTACACAAGTAACTCAAGAATGATGTGTATGTACATATTAATTACACAATCCAATGTTTCCTCTTTGCAAATCCCATATGGAGAAATAGGAGGAGGAGAGGAAGAAGAAGATATTAGGAGATGTTCTGACGAGCGACGCTACCGTCGCCCATGGTGACGCTATCGTTGCTCAGAAAAAAAGTCAAAAAATATATATATAAAAAATTGGCGATAGGACCTCGTTAGTGCTATACAATTTGCGAGGACCTTTCGCGATAAATGGCTGAATTTTTGAATTTTTTGAGTAAAATCCTCAAGAAAATAACTTAATTATCTTAGAGCAAGAGGAGGCCTCCCTTTATAAAGATAAAAAATACAAGAAGAAAAAGAAAGAAAAATCACTCAAATTCGTCATCCCTCATATCCCTCCATTTGATAGCCTGTTTTGATCCCCAAAACGTCAGAATTTGGAGATCCTCGTGAGACATGATATTTCTCTCTTTTGAGTCTCTTTCCAACGCGTCTGACCTTGCCTTAATCGAAGTCTTACATCAAAAGTTATTATCAAAATAGTAAAGCTTGCGCAGGATAACTACAATTCTAAAAATCTTCTTTCCTTCAAACACCAAATTCGGTCTTCAAAAAAAAAAAAAAACCCAATTGTGCCAAGTCTTAAGCTGATGACCTCTAACTTGAAATTTCATCTCTCCTCCAAGAAGCCTACATGCTCTGTCTTTAACTTTTCTCTAATGGGCTTTTAGCTTTAAATCTTTCTTAATTAAACTCAAATATGCTTAGCTCCTTCTAATTCCTACATAATAAGAAAACGGATATAATTAGAACATTTAAGACAAAATAAACAACTAGCAAATTGAAATAAAAGGGTAATTATCAATATAATGCCATGCATATCATTTACCACAGGAAAGCACCGACCCAAATTTGGGCCTAGACCATTGGGTTCAATTTAGCCTCTAGATGCGTGCTTTGTTGGTGAATGAAGAGACTGATTATCACCTATTTTTTACATGCCCTTTGGCCACAAATCTCTGGCTATGGCTCCTTCCAGCAATAAGAACGGCTCACCCCCTGCCTCTTTCTGGTTCTTTGTTGTGCATGGCTTTATCTACGAGAAGGAAGTCAATAGGAAAACAGTGGGCAGCTTTGGTACGTTTTCTTCCACACGATATCAGTTCTTTGGGCTTGTAGGAATGAGCCTTTGTTCAATGGCAGGGTTGTCTCTGTACATAGGGCCAAGACACGCCTGGTTGAACACCTCTCAGACTCTATTTGCCTCTCCCAAGTATAGTTCAAAGGCAATGTCATGATCTCTTGCTAATTTTTTGGGTAGTCTCCTCCACTAACCAATGGAGTCTTAATGAAATTTTGCATCTTTCGCCCTTAGCTCTGTTTGTGCTCGTACAACATCTTATTGAAGCATATGGGGCCCTCGCCCATGTAATCTAATTTTTATTTATTATATATATAGGGAGATACTCTCATAAGAGCATCTCTCATATATATATATATATGAGAAATATTCATATGCATCCATCCCTCACCATTAGAACAACATAGTAGGGCCGACTTTATGATACATTTGAACCATCTACACTCATTGGACTCCCTAAATTGCATTGGATCCATTGAGTTTTCACTTATCCGAATGGATTGGACCGTTGGATTGAGGATCAAATCTCTTTCTTTAATATAGAGTCGTTAAATTTGTAGGCCACAGGTGAAGGGGTTAGATGTATGGGCTTGACCCCAAACTTGATATATAGGCTCATCCAAGATGTCTCTTTCCATTCCCCACAAGTCTCATGATCAAAGGAGCCTTAGGTGGGCTCCATTAAGTTTGTCCCTCACTATATAGGATTTTACCAAAAAAGCACTTTGGATGCACCCAAGACCAAAAAGGTCATTTTAGTTTCGCTCCTACCAAATCAGTCCTCCTTTAAAAAAAAAAAACCCTTTTCGTACCCAATTTCTCAATTTTTGGAGGGTCGATAAATAAGTGAGAGTCGATATCAACCCTCTTTAGACCAAAAATAATAGTTTTCCATCATCTTGTTCCTTTTGTCTGTCCCAAATCCAACCTAATGGGGAACACCAAATGAAGAGATTCTCATATGGTCTTCCCCATCTATGAACTTGACAAGCGCTCATCAAAGTTAGGCATGCAACAACATCCCAGTCAATGGGTGATATCTCATGAAATTCTACGCTTTAGTGCTACTGCTAATTATTTCTCTTTAAAGCTGAATGTTGGTTGGGAAGGAAAAAAAAAAAAAAAAAAAGCTCAATTCTGGCCTCAGGAGGAGCCACGTCAGCTTATTGGGGCCCATTTGTGAATGTATCTTTGAAAAAACGTACACATATGTGCCTTTTTCAATAAAATGTGCCCTTTCTTGGGGCCCATTTGTAAATGTGTCTTTTTAAAAATACATATGTGCATTTTCAATAAAACGTGTCTCTTGGACCCATTTTTGTGGATGTAACCCAATTCTAAGGGATGCCTTCAAACTATATAAATTAAGGTGATTTTCAAAGTTTTTATATAGTATTCAAAATGAACAAAAATGCAGTATTTTTTATAAATTAAGGGGATTTTCAAGTTTTTATATCAAAAGCACATTGTAAAAGAGTATTTTCTTCTCATTTATTTTTACTTTGATTTGAAGGGCAATTCCGTATTTCTTAATTCTCTTTAATTTTGCATGTGTCTTTTGGGTTATTGAATAAAATTAGTATTTAACATGGACTAAACTAATTTTTTATGTGCCTTAACCTTATTATTAATTGTTATTTATTTTAGATATTAGTTTTACCTTATAAATCAATGCATCACACTTGGATTTTTCACAATTATTAATGATTTTATCCCTTTTTCTGAATTAATAATTAATTTAAATATCAACATTGAATAACTATTTCATTTGGATGATATTTTACCTGACATCGCAGGTGCACCGCTTTCATTCTAGTCTTCATGAAATGAAATAAATGTAGTCATTGGTCAACCCTTTTGCCTTTCCACAAAGTCAAAGATAGGTAATTGTCGTTTCAATACCACATGCATGCATTAAATCCTACATCCGGCCATCCCAACTACCCCATTGCATCCCTCCCTCCCACTTCTCTAGACATTTTAATGCTTCCAATTTTCAAAACGAGCGTCTCCCTCACTGAGATAAGTACTATATAAAAGGCTCTTGCCCGTTTGTTTATCAAAATTCGAAGAATTCATATCCGGGAGAATTTCAAATTCTCCAAAAGTTGGCTATCACGGCAAAACATTCTCATCAGAAAATTCTGCACCAGGTTTTCCTCTTAAACTGTTACACTCCAACCCAATTTAACCATGGTTAGTTCTAATTAATTACATTTTAGTTAAATTAATTATACTTAGTTACTAATTATAGTAATTAGTGTTAATTAGTCCTTATAGGTTAAGTTAGTTGAGTTTTGAACCTTTGATAGGTGAGTTGGAATCGATTTGATTCGGATGGGAAGAGTCAAGGGCTTTTTCGTAATTATCGATTTTCTCATTTTGCATCATTTGCATGTCAACTTAGAGTCATCGAGTGTATTTCGACGAGCATGTCGATTTTCATATTAGACTCTACTTCATTTGAGCTACTGTTGAATATTTGGACCCTCATTTGACTCAAAATGGAAATATGCAAATTTTAATGGACCTTCTTGCAAAAAGGGCAACTTTACCCATGTTTGCCTTGCCATTTCCCTTTTATTCATCTTCTCTCTACTCTTCTTCTTCTTCCTCTTCCTCATCATCTAATTGAGAGTGTTTGTGGGTGCATTGGAGGCAAGGAATGGATATCTCTTCATTTTCTCCATCTTCTTCATCTTCTTCCTCTAGTTGTTGACAAAGAACCCCTCCACCATCTCCTATCTTCTCCAAATTGAAAATTCTTGCCAAGAGGTAGGTATCAAACCCCTTTTTGTTTAGATTTGAGTTGAAAAGGAGTCAAGGGGCTCGTGATTAATCATACATGCATATTCATTGCATTTTTTTTCTTGTGTATTTGTGCCTAGGGTTTGGTATTTTGGAGTTTTGGGTTCCTTTGAGCAAGATTGTGAAGAGAGGATTTGGAAAGCTTTATTTTGCGACTAGTATATGCTTAAATTTGGATTTGTATGTTGTTTAGCTACTTTTTTATTCAAATGGCACTCTCTCTTGCATGTTGCAAATGGGAGCATGGAGGATCCATTACTTGGTGCAGGTTATGTGATGGAAGGGAGTTGAGAAACAGATGTGGAAGAACACAAGAATTCTAAAATTCAGAAATTTTGTAGTGTCCGCTCGAGCGAACTTGAGTCCGCTCGAGCAACCCCCTTCTGTAACACCGCTCGAGCGAACAAAAAGGGTCACTCGAGCAACCAACTCTCTGGATGGGGTCCGCTCGAGCGAACCTGAAGCTGAAGACTGGGCTCCTTTTGGCCTAATTTTAGGGTAAATTATCACCCTTAATCCATAATAACCCACCATAATCACTTCTAATAGGTAATTATGGTGCACACCTTGTTTCCATAGGATTTAGGATCCTTTAAGACCTTTATGACCTTAAAATGAAACCCCTAACATCCTCCTTTGGTCTAATGGACAATCATCGGTCTAGCACTATGCCATGAGGGTTAATTTTGAAAATCCAACGTATTTCTCCATAACAAGTGACACTGAACAAAATAGTAGTACGTTGACCTTTCGGAATCACCTTGAAATGGACGGTGAGAGACTATAATTAATAGTTTAAGGTTGGCTAGTAAGAATTTTCTTGATCCCCCTAAAATTATTGCAATTCATATTGAAGTCAAACTTCCTCATTGATATCGAATTCTAATTTATCAATTAGTTGCATTATTAGTATCAATTATGGTTCAATTTTTTCAATTCCAATTAGTGGCTCAATTATCGTACAACCATTTTGGTATTCATTGGAAATGTAGATTGAGTAAGTATTCATGTGTATGTGATTATTATTTGATTTTATTATGAACAATTGATAGTAAACTTACTCAAATTCAATTAATATTTGATTCGATCAAGTCGGCACTGTTTAGCTTCGACCATGTGATACCCGATGGGGTTGAACTTGGTTTAATTATTCGAGACTACTGCAGTAAGTCATTTGGAGTACCGAAACTCCAGAACCGGGTAGCCAGCTAGCCTTTGGCCGGGTCGCTAGTGACATCCCAACTAAATTTGCTCTCTTCTGAGAAGATGAGCTCAATGTAGTAGCCAATTAGTATGTTTTTTATTCCCTGATGGGGTTGAACTTGGTTTAATTATTCGAGACTACTGCAGTAAGTCATTTGGAGTACCGAAACTCCAGAACCGGGTAGCCAGCTAGCCTTTTGCCGGGTCGCTAGTGACATCCCAACTAAATTTGCTCTCTTCTGAGAAGATGAGCTCAATGTAGTAGCCAATTAGTATGTTTTTTATTCTCCCTTGATTCATAAGAATAAATTATTCGATTTTCGCACAATTTGCCTAGTTATTACCTAAAATTGACATCTGTTAATTTAATTGTCTTTTAATTCAAATTGCAACATTATGTATTTCCTTATTAATTCCTATACTTGCTGAATCGTCGTATTGAGATATTATGTTTGGTGTCACAGTCGCAGGTGCAACTCCCGGTCTTGAAAAGGCCCAGGAGGGAGAGGAGGGTACCGAGAAGGTTCCCCTAGGATTAGAGGAGTGGCTAGAGCAGGGGCCAGCATAGATACTTCCTCCTTCGGAGCGCTTGATGTACATTTTGAGGGCTCCAGTAGAGTGTGACTAAACCAATTTTGTGTGGGTCACACTTAGTTGTTAGTTAGACTTTTAATTATATTTTTGGTATAGTTATATAAGGTTCTTTTATACACCCTCTTTTGCAATTAATGTATATACTTGTGTGATTCTTTTGTATTAAACTTGAATGTTTAATTGGACTCAATGAAAAATGATACCTTCATGTGTATGAATTACAGCTATCGCTATAAATTAAATGTTATTGACAGGTTCTAGTGAGCTCGACTCACGTGTGAAAAAAGTTATTTTTCTCCTTCGTGTGTTGTATTTGGGAGTACTTGTGTCTCACCTCGGGGATTACCCTAGGCCAGGGTGATTTGGGACCGGAATGTGACACAAACCATTCATGGCATCTAAACATATGGATTTGAAGCCCCTTGTCCACAATGAAACGAACCAGGTCGTCTTTGCCGAATCTGAAAACGATTTTATGGATGTTCTCTTAAGCTTCTTTACAACGCCCATGGGGACTATGGTCCGTCTCACTGGCAATCAACCAAAATTAGGCAGCATGAGTACGTTATATGAGACTGTAAAGGACCTCCACGTACGTGAACCTGTTCAGGATGGATTACTGGAAGAGCGAGTTGCTCCTGCCCAAAAGCGCTTCTAAAGAATGGAAGAATCTTGTGGTGGATACTAATATCATTGACAGGACTAAATCTTACGTTTGTTCTACTAGCATAGAAAGGAAAAAAAAAGTTTAGAAACTGGATATATGACGACTATGACTTCAAGAAAGATGAGCACACTAGGAGCACTATTCGGGCTGCTTTTTGTCGTTTGTGGACTACAGATGGATATTGATGAAACTGATGTTGATAAGACTGCAAATAGAGACGTGATGTATAGGATACAAAAAGTCTATGCACCCCGGCTTGAGAACCCGACTTGAGATCCCGATCCGACGTGGTCCGATGTGGATAAACTTTTTGGTGGTCCAGTTGGACTCCAGCTGGACCACACTTGGAGCCAAACAAAAAGGAGAGAGAATGGGCGCCATTACTGTTCGTTGTAATCTGCTGCCCGCCTGTTTTTGAAAGAAGAAAACGCAGCTGAGTGGAGAAAGGGGAAAACGCAGAGCAAATCTTCCCATCTCCTCAACGATCAACCCCAACCTCTCTGCAAATCTCCAGAGCAGCTTCCTCTCTCTCAATCTCATCTCGTTGACACTGCTGCAGCTCACTTCTTCCCCTCTTCGGTTTTTTTTTTTTTTGCAGTACCTTTCTTGTAGAGTTATAGTGATGGTTGAGCAGTTACTTAAACTTGCAACAATCGCTCTCATCTGAAAGAGAAACAGGGAAAGATTTCATTTTTCTGCTCTTTGCGTTTGTTTCTCTCTCTGGGTTATTGACAAATCTAATTTCGAAATGGGTTCTGTGGGATCTTGAGGCTTTGGACATGGATCTGGAAGGTGGGTTCAACCGGAATCATGTCAAGGTGAGATGGGTCTCTGCTAAAATGCGCCGTTTTTGTTTTGGTGTGGGGTGTCTGGAATCTGTTGTTTCTGGGTTGCTGCTGCTGTTTGTTGGATTTGTTAGTTCTTGTTCTGAGATGGGTTTCTGCTGGAATGCGGCGGCGGGTGCTGTTGAGAGCAAAGTGTGCCACTTCTAGCTGTCTAGTTTCCTTGATTGTTGTTGTTTTGATTTTTTTGCCCTTTCACTAAACTGCGCTGGTGGATGGTTTGGAAATCAGAGCATGCCCCTTCTAGTTTTCCCTGATTCGTGTTGTTCTGATTATATTGCTCTCCTGTTAAAATGCACTGTTTGGTGGTTTTAGCACTGTTTGGTGGTGGGAGGCCTGTTGTTTTGATTCTCTTTCCCTTTGCTAAAATGCACCGGTTGGGCGCTGCGGAGTTTACAAAGCGCAAAAGCGGACCCTCCCTGGCTTCCTTGATTCTCGTCTTCTGTTGTTATTAATGGGTGTTTTTTCTTCCTGTCTTAATTCTTTTATTTCGGTTTGTTGTTGTTTTACTGATAGATGAGCCTTGCTAAGCAGTGCTTGTGGCTGATTTAGTATGTGGAGACATCATCACCCTTTCCCTGTAGTTTCCTAATTCTGGGTCGTTGGTTGTTGCTATTGCAAAACTGGGGCTTTGCTAAAATGTGCGCTGGCGGGGGTGTTACAATAGTTTTTTGGGAAAAGAATCGATATGTTTGCTTTGTAATGTATTGTAAGAAAGAGGTGCTCCACAGGTCCATGTGTATGAAAGAGGTGCTCCACAGGTTCTTGTGTATGCTCATGCAACAGCCATTTTCAAGGTGCTTGTTTATGCTCATGCAACAGTCATTTTCTAGGTGCTTGTTTATGCTCTTGCAACACCGGATAGTAACATATCATGAAAGAGAATGTGAATAGTAGGAGGAAGGGGCAGCTTTGGTGGAAAGAAAGTCTTTTTTTTTTTAGAGAAATGAAATGGATGAATGTTGTTTATAAGAGGTTGTAAGAGGTGAATATGTATAGATTTTCAAATATTGTATGTTATACATTTGAGTTATGTATATCAATTTCAATTTTATAAAATTTGAACCATTTCATAATTGTACATTTGAGTTACTTAGTGAAAATGTGTGATGTTGTGGTGGTTGTTGGTTCATTTTGATTTGTAAATCAGCTAAAGAAAGAACAGTAGATGAACATAAGAAGATGAGAAAAAATTATACAGAAGCTTGTTAGAACAAGAAGTCAGACATAGAAAACAGCACATAAAAGAATGTCTAAATGAGTCGTGGAATTCAGTAGATATTCTAAACCGAGTTGAAAAAGTGCGACGGTTGAAAAAATGTCAAACGTGGTTGTAATAAACTGAAAATTAGCAGAATTTAAGTTCATCATATGTTCTTGGAACTCCCCAAATTTGAGAAAAAAAAAACTTCGGGAAGTGGGTTAAACACTGTCCTAAACAAGGGTACTCAGCAAGGGTAGTGCAGATTTTCTAAACCGAGTTGAAAAAGTACGACGGTAGAAAAAATATCAAACGTGGTTGTAATTAACTGAAAATTAGCAGAATTTAAGTTCATCATATGTTCTTGGAACTCCCCAAATTTGAGAAAAAAAAACTTCGGGAAGTGGGTTAAACACTGTCCTAAACAGGGGTACTCAGCAAGGGTAGTGCAGATTTTCTAAACCGAGTTGAAAAAGTGCGACGGTTGAAAAAATGTCAAACGTGGTTGTAATTAACTGAAAATTAGCAGAATTTAAGTTCATCATATGTTCTTGGAACTCCCCAAATTTGAAAAAAAAAAACTTCGGGAAGTGGGTTAAAAATTGTCCTAAACAGGGGTACTCAGCAAAGGTAGTGCAGATTTTCTAAACCGAGTTGAAAAAGTGCGACGGTTGAAAAAAAGTCCAGCTGGACCACCACGTCATTTTTTCAACCGTCGCACTTTTTCAACTCGGTTTAGAAAATCTGCACTACCCTTGCTAAGTACCTCTGTTTAGGACAGTTTTTAACCCACTTCCCGAAGTTTTTTTTTTCTCAAATTTGGGGAGTTCCAAGAACATATGATGAACTTAAATTCTGCTAATTTTCAGTTAATCACAACCACGTTTGACATTTTTTCAACCGTCGCACTTTTTTAACTCGGTTTAGAAAATCTGCACTACCCTTGCTGAGTACCCCTGTTTAGGACAGTGTTTAACCCACTTCTCGAAGTTTTTTTTTTCTCAAATTTGGGGAGTTCCAAGAACATAAGATGAACTTAAATTCTGCTGATTTTTAGTTAATTACAACCACGTTTGACATTTTTTCTACGTCGCACTTTTTCAACTTGGTTTAGAAAATCTGCACTACCCTTGCTGAGTACCCTTGTTTAGGACAGTGTTTAACCCACTTCCCGAAGTTTTTTTTTTTCCTCAAATTTGGCGAGTTCCAAGAGCATATGATGAATTTAAATTCTGCTAATTTGCAATTAATTACAACCACGTTTGCAATTTTTCCAACCGTCGCACTTTTTCAACTCGGTTTAGAAAATCTTCACTACCCTTGCTGAGTACCCCTGTTTAGGACAGTGTTTAACCCACCTCCCGACGTTTTTTTTTTTTCTCAAATTTGGGGAGTTCCAAGAACATATGATGAACTTAAATTCTGCTAATTTTCAGTTAATTACAACCACGTTTGCAATTTTTTCAACCGTCGCACTTTTTCAACTCGGTTTAGAAATCTGCAATTTCCTCGCTAAGTACCCCTGTTTAGGACAGTTTTTAACCCACTTCCCGAAGTTTTTTTTTTTTCCTCAAATTTGGGGAGTTCCAAGAACATATGATGAACTTAAAGTCTGCTAATTTTCAGTTAATTACAACCATGTTTGACATTTTTTCAACCGTCGCACTTTTTCAACTCGGTTTAGAAAATCTGCACTACCCTTGCTGAGTACCCCTGTTTAGGACAGTTTTTAACCCACTTCCCGAAGTTTTTTTTTCTCAAATTTGGGGAGTTCCAAGAACATATGATGAACTTAAATTCTGCTAATTTTCAATTAATTACATCCACGTTTGACATTTTTTCAACCGTCGCACTTTTTCAACTCGGTTTAGAATATCTGCTGAATTCCACGACTCATTTAGACATTCTTTTATGTTCTGTTTTCTATGTCTGACTTCTTGTTCTAACAAGCTTCTGTATAATTTTTTCTCATCTTCTTATGTTCATCTACTGTTCTTTCTTTAGCTGATTTACAAATCAAAATGAACCAACAACCACCACAACATCACACATTTTCACTAAGTAACTCAAATGTACAATTATGAAATGGTTCAAATTTTATAAAATTGAAATTGATATACATAACTCAAATGTATAACATACAATATTTGAAACTCTATACATATTCACCTCTTACAACCTCTTATAAACAACATTCATCCATTTCATTTCTCTAAAAAAAAAAGACTTTCTTTCCACCAAAGCTGCCCCTTCCTCCTGCTATTCACATTCTCTTTCATGATATGTTACTATCCGGTGTTGCAAGAGCATAAACAAGCACCTTGAAAATGACTGTTGCATGAGCATACACAAGAACCTGTGGAGCACCTCTTTCATACACAAGGACCTGTGGAGCACCTCTTTCTTACAATACATTACAAAGCAAACATATCGATTCTTTTCCCAAAAAACTATTGTAACACCCCCGCCAGCGCACATTTTAGCAAAGCCCCAGTTTTGCAATAGCAACAACCAACCACCCAGAATTAGGAAACCACAGGGAAAGGGTGATGATGTCTCCACAACTAAATCAGCCACAAGCACTGCTTAGCAAGGCTCATCTATCAGTAAAACAGCAACAAACCGAAATAAAAGAATTAAGACAGGAAGAAAAAACACCCATTAATAACAACAGAAGACGAGAATCAAGGAAGCCAGGGAGGGTCCGCTTTTGTGCTTTGTAAACTCTGCAGCGCCCAACCGGTGCATTTTAGCAAAGGGAAAGAGAATCAAAACAACAGGCCTCCCACCACCAAACAGTGCATTTTAGCAGGAGAGCAATATAATCAGAACAACACGAATCAGGG
This sequence comes from Cinnamomum chago, assembly GCA_038049695.1. Taxonomy (NCBI): domain Eukaryota; kingdom Viridiplantae; phylum Streptophyta; class Magnoliopsida; order Laurales; family Lauraceae; genus Cinnamomum; species Cinnamomum chago. Next base: position 16,296,756 of record CP142462.1, on the reverse strand, counting down.
AAAACTAGAAGGGGCATGCTCTGATTTCCAAACCATCCACCAGCGCAATTTAGTGAAAGGGTAAAAAAATCAAAACAACAGCAATCAAGGAAACTAGACGGCTAGAAGTGGCACACTCTGCTCTCAACAGCACCCGCCGCCGCATTCCAGCAGAAACCCATCTCAGAACAAGAACTAACAAATCCAACAAACAGCAGCAGCAACCCAGAAACAACAGATTCCAGACACCCCCACACCAAAACAAAAACGGCGCATTTTAGCAGAGACCCATCTCACCTTGACATGATTCCGGTTGAACCCACCTTCCAGATCCATGTCCAAAGCCTCAAGATCCCACAGAACCCATTTTGAAATTAGATTTTTCAATCAACCCAAGACGACCCAGAGAGAGAAACAAACGCAGATAGCAGAAAAATTAAATCTTTCCCTGTTTCTCTTTCAGATGAGAGTGATTGTTGCAAGTTTAAGTAACTGCTCGACCATCACTATAACTCTACAAGAAAGGTACTGCAAAAAAAAATGAAGAGGAGAAGAAGTGAGTTGCAACAGTGTCAACGAGATGAGATTGAGAGAGAGGAAGCTGCTCTGGAGATTTGCAAAGAGGTTGGGGTCGATCGTTGGGGAGATGGGAAGATTTGCTCTGCGTTTTCTCCTTTCTCCACTCAGCTGCGTTTTCTTCTTTCAAAAACAGGCGGGCAGCAGACTACAACGAACAGTAATGGCGCCCATTCTCTCTCCTTTTTGTTTAGCTCAAAGTGTGGTCCAGCTGGAGTCCAGCTGGACCACCAAAAAGTCTATCCACATCGGACCACGTCGGATCGGGATCTCAAGTCGGGTTCTCAAGCCGGGGTGCATAGACTTTTTGATAGGATAAGTGATGATTTGCAGTTATTGCCTGTTTCTATAGAGTATGCTATGATGGCACTGGTTGACAATCTTGAATTTGGAGCAAGAACAAAACATGAAGAACGGAACTTGAAAGTGGGCGAGGATGAGGTAAGTAATCTTCTTTTTGTTATTTTTATTAAAGCTGTATGCAATGTTTATGTTGTTTGGACTAGTAATATATGACTCTGATTGTGTTTACAGTAGGGGAGTTCACCAATTTTTAATGGTATGATTGTATTGTTGATTTAAATAGATTTTATCTATTAATTGGTTGGCGATTGCTGAGATGAAAAGTGGACTTACTTTCATGTTTATATACACTCATGCATGGTCATCTGTTGAGTGTGTTTTTTTTTTCTTGGCAAATTTGGTTGCATGTGTACCGATTTGTTTTGAATGTCCTTTTCTTTTTCTTGTGTTACCTTGTACAGTGATTGCAGTGACAAATCCACAAATTTACTTATTATGTAACAGTTTCTTTAATCACATTATAAGTCACGTGTTGGATCTTAGTGAGGCACTAGCTCCTACTGTAATAGAACATAAATGTCACTAACATATATATCATTCATTTTGAATGGATTGGATTATCATCAGGGGTTGCTTAGGGTGGTGTTCCACACATCCCGGCCGATCCGGACTCTTGTTCGTGCATATCACTTTATTCCCTTTCACTTTTTACTTAATATTTCAAGCCCCTTGGTTTCCATTGAATGCATAGTTTTTTTCCTCTGCCACACATACTACACGTCACCAACCTGGTGACCAATTGCTAAAGACATTGTTTCTTTTGCATTTATTTTCTTTTGTGATGCATAAATTTCTTATGCATTTTTTATATAATTAATTTTTTATTTCCATTTCTAATGTTTTCCATTCAATTATGTTTAAGGATGGGATTACTATATAGCCTATTCCTGAATTGATCAAAGTTTCACCCTCTGGGCCGGCTCAAGACAATTTGAGGCTTGAAGCAAAAATCCTAAATGAGACATTTTTTATTTTTTAATATTATTATAAATATTTTATTTAAAATCTATTTTTCTTGCTTTTTGTGATGCAAAATTACTAATTAAGTCAGTTTTTTTTTTAATTTGAAAAGATTGCAATTGCTATTATAGGTCCTTATGTTTTGCTATCAGTAATTAAGTCACAACTCTCTCAAAAGCTAAAGCTTCAAGCATTGGTCAAACCTTTTTAAAGTGGACAAAGAGAGGGAATATATATGGGGGTATTCAAGTGAGGGATTCCCTCACCATATGTGGTGAGGGACTCCCTTTTTTGGAGGTTTTAAGTACAAAATGGTGTACTCCCTTCAAGTACAAAAGCCCTTTTGTACTTGAAACCTCCCCAAAAAGGAGAGTCCCTCATCACACATGGTGAGGGAATTGAATATTTCCCTATATATATATATATATATATATATATAGAGAGAGAGAGAGAGGACCCGAAAGACAAGAAATGGATAGAAATTTCTACAGTGGGTAATCTCGAGAATTGGTTAGGTAAGAAGAAATGAAGATCTTGATTATATCTTCTCAAAGAAAGTTATCATAGGACCTTATTTTAAGGGAGAAATAAAAGGATGTTAGTTGTTATTTTGGAATTTGAAAAGATACCAATTGCAATTATGGGGCCTTATGTTTTGCATTTTTTGGATCATACTTTTTGGGGCCAAAAGCAAGGGCTTTCTTTGCTTCATGGTAGAGCCAGCCCTGTTCACCCTAAGACCCTAATTTACTGTCCTTTTATTGATTTCTTTCCCTTCTGAAAATTCAAATTAGGCTAGGTTTCTTAATCTCTTTTTATTAATTAAAATAAAAGGTTCATATTTCATTAGATACTTTACATGCGTTCAAATATGTCTCGATATGAAACAAGAGTAGGACCACTGAATGTCAAACAATTTAAGTTCACTATGCAAGTAATGCTTTGAAATTTCACTTGACATGTTTATGTTCAAGTGCGTATTTTTTTAAAGCTTCAGATTTGTTTCCTACCTACTAACCATTATCTGATCATTATAATTTATATCATTCTAACTCAAGAAACGTCTTGCTGCCATATGCAATCTTATCAACCGTTTCTTCTTCTCTAAAACGCCTTTGACAGATGTAATACTGTTGAATCATAGAGTATACTTCAATCACAATGTGGCTAGTGGCGACGTAATGGTGCAATCTCTATTTGAGGGAATAACTACCGCTAACTCTGAGAGGATGAGCATAAAACTATTTCAGAACAGATCTTGCCACAAGGTTCTGCATGCAAAGGCCGGAAAAGAGTTTGAAAATCTTATGCTTAGCTTCCTCACATTTCCTCTCGGAGCCATACTTAAATGCTTCCGTGGATTCACTGGCATGGCATCAGTAGATAACTTGCACTAGAGTATTTTAGATTTGAATTGCAAGAATTGTATGAAACCGATTCGTTCTAACACCTTTCTACTTGAGTTTTTGAAAGATTTTGCACGCCGAGATTGCCATTAGCTTTGATACTAGTAAAAATGGGCAATTCAAGAAATGCTCACAAGGGTAAAGATGGATGCTGCTTAATTTCATGAATTCAAAGTATTCTGATGCAGGGGAGTGTATATTGTGGTTAGTCAGAGATGAATTGATGGTGCATGTTCTACAAGTAAAGCATCCAATGTCTCGATCACACATCCAAACAAAATCCAAACATCAAAGGCAGTGATGCATCAAACCTAGCTCCTATTGCAAAAAGAGGTCAGCTGAAGATTCGAAAACATACATAGCAATTCAAGCTCAGCCAACAGATCGGAAGTTCACCCGACTGATCTTCGACTCAGGCGGACATTTACCAAACTCAAGGTCAAGTTCTTTCCAAGCCGGGGCGAATAATGCAGATAGACCTCAGGCCACATATATAAGGCCCAAGTAGATTTAGAATTATTTTAATTAACTAATTATATGTTAGTTTCTAATTATATTACAATTAGGATTAGGTTTCCAATATTATTAAATTTCCTAATTTAATTAAGTTTCTTAGGCCCTAAGTTATGTTTCTTATTTATATGACATTGTAGAGAAGAAATTCTCATGGAGTTAATTAACTGAAAATTGAGTTTTCCCATTAAAGTGCGCCCTCGTTTATCATCTTTACGAAGACATATTGTGCTTCAAGCGCTTCGCACGCAAGCCCTAACCCCTAGGGCCTACATCATCGCTCTCTCTCTCTTCTTCTTCTTCTTCTTCTTCTTCTTCTTCTTCTTTTGCAACAGAGTTTTTTATTCTTTTCTTCTCTTTTTTTTTTTTATAGAACCTATGTTCTATAGCTGAAGTTCATATTGTGTTTTATTTTTATCTACTTTGACACATTTATGCTGCTTTCGTAGAATTTTGAAGTTTTATTTTTGTTGTCATACGTTAATCCACCCTAGAATAGGGAATTGTTTATTTCCCCATAAGTCAGTGACTTAATACCACAAGTTTCCACTGCAAATTAATAGAGTCCACATGGACGGTGGCATATAATAGGAGGGAGGGAGAGGGGCAGAGAGCAATCCTAGTCCCCCAGGGAAGGTTGTCTCCAACTGTCCACAGTGTCTACTTGCAAATGAATCCTATTATCCTAATACCAAGAAAGAATCAACAATATTTTCATAGCAAAAAAGTGCCTACTTCCTATATTCGTGAGCCGAATAACGCTGCCTAGAATGGCCAAATTAGAATTCATTCCATTTAGATATGACAATAAGACATGGTTTGTGACTTTGTAAGTACAAGCATGGTTTGTGACTTCTTAAGTACAAGACATTAAGGAAATGAGAACTCAAGCAGGAGATAAAGGAGCCCTCAAATTCCAAATCAGGAGAAGGAAAATGATAGAAAGAAAGATAACTTGGTGGACAATTAGATTATGTAGAATCACAATTTGGTGATCCGAATAATTTTGATAGACCTCACAACATATGAGAGATGCCCAAAATGTATTTGGGATTGGAAGATGAAAGAAATCTCATTTCTTGCTGTTTTCTTTGTAGAAGTGGGTTACATGACCCAGGCCTCTTTGTCCCATCAAGACAAAGCCCACTCAACTGCAAGTCAAAGGGAATATCTTTTCCTGCGTGGGTCTTAGCGAGATTGTGTGTATTTCCTAACTGTAGGAGATTCTAATGAGCTAATCTTAGATAGCTTATTCATTGTAGCCAAGACCCACATAGGAAAAGATATTCCCTTTGACTAACGGTTCAGTGGGGTTTGTCTTGAAGAGCCAGAGAGGCCTGGTTCATGTGACCCACTTCTACAATCTTCAGGTTTTGTTGTGCCGCTTTTATACTTCTGTTTGTAGGTCGGAAAGCTATAACATTACAATCCAATAGATTTCCAGTGAATCCCCAGCCATTTTGTCATCTTGGCACAGATAACCAGTAATGGGACACTGATATGTGGAGTCGAGGTATCAAGAAATCTCCAGTGTCATATTAAATGGTTCCACAGACGTGCCTCTAACGAATGAACAAGGATAGAATCGAACAAGGGAAGATACGGAAACCAAAGTACATATTTTTATGAGACAGGCATTTCTTCATTCTTAACCCAGCACCACTTCATTCAAAACAAGGTACATGTGAGAGTTTCTGACAAAGCATAGCAAAACATAGTCTGAACATTTAAACACTGCAGTATGTAGATATCACATCTACTGATGTGTTTTAAACACTGCATTTCTTCTTCTAAACTTGCATTACCTTACATATTCATATTCATATTCCTCCCCCTCCTCCTCTTGGTAATGTAAACTGCTCGTGTAGGGATGCAATTCTCTTCACGCTGTAAACAATGGTGCACCTCGTCCTCGCCTTCGTCCTTCTCCTTCTCCTTCTCCTTCTCATTCTGTTTGGTCAAGGTAATGTAAACTGCTCGTGTAGGGAAACAATTCTCTTTTCTCTGTAAACAATAGTGCACAAGCTGAATAAATTTAAGGGTATTGTTGTCATTTAAAGTAAAAAAGATGTTTGAAAATTTGACATGGTTCTCTAGATAATCTTGTAAAATCTGCTCATGCAATAGGCCACGCATGTATCACAATTCACACCCCTGATTGTCGTCGTTTTGTTATTTTATACTGGCATCGGAAGGGACGGTGAATAGGATATGTTTTGCGTTGGCATTGTTAACAGTCAAGTGGATCTGTACATTTCTCATGGCTAAATCTTATGGACAGAAGATCTTAATTATTAAGGTACATAGTACATCTGTTCTCAATTGGACCTGGTTGTAGCCATTCAAGGAATTTCAAGGTTCTATGTACAGTGTTAGTGATGCCATCTCCTGGAGCTTAGTCCTGATTCTATCAGGTTTTCGGGAGCAGCTCACATTAACTCACTAGTCCTATAGATTACAATAGATGCAATTACTATAAAGTGAAGGAAATAAAGTAGTTCAAGCAACTACTAAAATCAGACAGGGAATCCAGGTACTTTTCCATGGTCTCTCTCTCTGCAGATGGACTTTAGGCCACGTGTAGAGCCCAAGTAGATTTAGGATTATTTTAATTCACTAATTATATATTAGTTTCTAATTTTATTGCAATTAGGATTAGATTTCCAATATTATTTACTCTCCTAGTTTAATTAGGTTTCTTAGGCCCTAAGTTATGTTTCTTATTTATAAGACATTATAGAGAAGAAATTCTCAGAGAGTCGATTAATTGGAAGTTGAGTTATCCCATTGAGGTGCGTCCTCGTTTATCGTCTCTGTGGAGACTTATTGTGTCTTTGGACACATGCTTCGGCACCATAGTTCAAAACAGTGGCCACTACGTATTGTAGCGGCCGCATTATCAACCGTAGCAGTTGAGGCCTCTACACCATTTTAAAATTAGCGGCACTACGCTCTAAAACCTAGTAAAGTCAAATAGTCTTAATTTAAAATACTATTTTTCTTATTTCTTCTCCTCAATAACATTTTCTAAAGTTGTCTCTACGCCGATATGGTTCCAAATCACTAAAAAAACACAAGATTGAGTGCTACCCAATATTTGAATTTTTTTGTTCACTTAAAAAATTCACCCTGCAACGCCGTTACGTATCACCACGACCGCTACATATTGCCCGCTATGTAGCATTTTGGCCACTAGCCGCTATGCTCGCCGCAATTATTATTTTGATCCTTGTTCGGCACCATTGTGCTTCGAGCACTTCCCACGCAACCCATTACCCCTAGGGCCTACATCAATTGGAATCAAAGCCAAACGATCCCCGATCAATCGGCATGATTACAGTCTACCCCCGTTCCATTCCACTCCACTCCACTGCCATCGCGAAACTTCACCCCCTAACCGAACACCATCTCTCCCTATACCGAAAACCCTAAAGCCAAGCCACCGATACCACATGCCAAATCCCCTCAATCCCATTGGTCGAAGACCCCAACCAACCCATCTCTCCATCTCTCCACTCTCCGACCCTTCCCTTGCCCAAACCGAACCCCATTCCAGGCCCCAGCCACCGCCCACAGAAACCCCAAAGAATACCCAAACCCACTACCCGACCCACTATTAAATGTAATCCCAGCAACCCAAACCCCACTTCGTTTCATTACAGAGAACCCAACCAGACCCCTCCCTAATTTCCTCGCACCACCAATCCCCAATCCCGCAACCCGAAGCCCTCCGACCTTCACCAATCCCCTTCCAAACTCATCACATGCAGTCCCCCATTCCCAAGAAGAAAAGAAAAGAAGAAGAAGAAGAGAGAGAAGGGAACATACCGTGCACCATCGTTTTGTCGCTCGTTGCTGCCATCCGCCCTCGCCATCGCCCCACCTATATAGCCCATCGTCTTTCCCTCATCGTGCCAAGGAAAGCGGATGGAGGAGTAGGAGTTTGTCTCACTCTCACGGCACAACCTCCCGCCCACTCACCTCGTTGAGAAGGCTTCTAGCACAAGAAACAACACTACCCAGCTTCCTTAATATCTTTCAGGCATTAGAATCGAGACAAAGTCCAGAACAGTAAACTCTCACACGTTTCCCACATCATGCACGTGTCACGAGGTGTTCCAACTTTTTCTTAACACGTCTGAGCAAAGTTAGTAGTGGCACACATCAGTTTGATCCGATCAGTGACCAGATTAGACTACAATCAAGGGCTAGATTTTCTTCTGCGGTTGCGAAGCCTTCTAAAGTTAGATTTGTGATCCATCTTCACCAGCGTGTTAGTAGATCTACCCATCGGGTCAGTCAGATTTTTTTTAATTGCATAAAAAATGGTGGTTCATAAGAACAAGGCTGGAGTTGAGTCCTCCTTCACAAACATGGAGGATTTGTCGGAAACCATTGTGGGATTATCGGAAAATGTTAAACAACTATCCGCAATGATGGTTCAAATCCAAGAAAATCTTACAAGGATGGAAACCCGATTAGCCAATTTAGAAAGTAAACAGCATGCGGATAATCATCAAGATTGTAGAGAAAATATTCGGAATCAATGAGATCCACAAGCAGTTAACGTTGATTGAGATTTAGAAATTAAACTCATAATTCCCGAATATGATGAAAAATTGAAACTGGATGAATTCATGGATTGGTTAGTGTGTGAAAAATATTTTTGCACACAAGCCAATGACGGATGGTAATAAAATTACCCCAGTGGCAACTCGCTTTTGCAATTATGCTGCGATATGGTGGGCCGAATTGCAAAAGAAGAGAATGAATTAAAATATCGACCCCGTTGAAATATGCGTTGAGATGAAATATCGTCTCTACAGAGACATTGTATCTTCGGACGTGTGCATCGGCATCCATTGTGCTTCGAACACTTTGCACGCAAGCCCTAACCACTAGGGCCTGCATCATCTCTCTCTCTCTTCTTCTTCTTCTTCTTCTTCTTCTTCTTCTTCTTCTTCTTCTTCTTCTTTTTGTTTGCAACGGAGTTTCTTATTCTTTTCTTCTCTTTTTTTTTTTTTTTTGTTTTTATAGAACCTGTGTGTTCTATAGCTGAAGTTCATATTGTGTTTTATTTTTATCAACTTTGACACATTTATGCTGCTTTCGTAGAATTTTGAAGTTTTATTTTTGTTGTCATACGTTAATCCACCCTAGAATAGGGAATTGTTTATTACCCCATAAGTCAATGACTTAATACCACAAGTTTCCATTGCAAATTAATAGAGTCCACATGGACGGTGGCATATAATAGGAGGGAGGGAGAGGGGCAGAGAGCAATGCTAGTCCCTCATGGAAGGTTGTCTTCAACTCTCCACAGTGCCTACTTCCAAATGAATCCTAATACCAAGAAAGAATCAACAATATTTTCAAAGCAAAAAAGTGCCTTTTTCCTATACTTGTGAGCCGAAAAACGCTGCCTAGAATGGCCAAATTAGAATTCATTCCATTTAGATATGACAATAAGACATGGTTTGTGACTTTGTAAGTACAAGCATGGTTTGTGACTTCTTAAGTACAAGACATTAAGGAAATGAGAACTCAAGCAGGAGATAAAGGAGCCCTCAAATTCCAAATCAGGAGAAGGAAAATGCTAGAAAGAAAGATAACTTGGTGGACAATTAGATTATGTAGAATCACAATTTGGTGATCCGAATAATTTTGATAGACCTCACAACATATGAGAGATGCCCAAAATGTATTTGGGATTGGAAGATGAAAGAAATCTCATTTCTTGCTGTTTTCTTTGTAGAAGTGGGTTACATGACCCAGGCCTCTTTGTCCCATCAAGACAAAGCCCACTCAACTGCAAGTCAAAGGGAATATCTTTTCCTGCGTGGGTCTTAGCGAGATTGTGTGTATTTCCTAACTGTAGGAGATTCTAATGAGCTAATCTTAGATAGCTTATTCATTGTAGCCAAGACCCACATAGGAAAAGATATTCCCTTTGACTAACGGTTCAGTGGGGTTTGTCTTGAAGAGCCAGAGAGGCCTGGTTCATGTGACCCACTTCTACAATCTTCAGGTTTTGTTGTGCCGCTTTTATACTTCTGTTTGTAGGTCGGAAAGCTATAACATTACAATCCAATAGATTTCCAGTGAATCCCCAGCCATTTTGTCATCTTGGCACAGATAACCAGTAATGGGACACTGATATGTGGAGTCGAGGTATCAAGAAATCTCCAGTGTCATATTAAATGGTTCCACAGACGTGCCTCTAACGAATGAACAAGGATAGAATCGAACAAGGGAAGATACGGAAACCAAAGTAAATATTTTTATGAGACAGGCATTTCTTCATTCTTAACCCAGCACCACTTCATTCAAAACAAGGTACATGTGAGGGTTTCTGACAAAGCATAGCAAAACATAGTCTGAACATTTAAACACAGCACTATGTAGATATCACATCTACTGATGTGTTTTATGGTACAGGAACTTTCTTACCACAAAGCATGTTAAATTTCTGCTGTGGCTTCTTTGGAGAGAAGACATCGCTCAAAACCATTTTTGAGATTAGAGAAGTTTTCAACATAGACAGGGCCTGCAGCCACGAGAAAGTCAACCAGGTTCCAGTCAGTTGTAGAATCAAAATTTTCACTCTAACACAAATACTTAGTAACTCGTTACATGTCAGGTTGCAGCATTCAGTTTAAACCATATATTTAAAAATGAATGATTGAATGTTCATATGTAAGTTATTTTGTGATTTCCACACAGTTATCCATGCTGTTTAATGCTGCTGTTCAAACAGGAGGCACAACAACCAACTGGATGGGCCATGGACATGCATTGATCCCACCTGTTAGTTCGGCCTAATTTTCAAGCTTATGGGACAGAGTTGCCTAAATATTTAGGCACAATGCCTAAATGACAAGCATTGGTCCTGTCTTGCTTGACCTGGCCCATGAACAGCACCATAAAGTATGTAGCATCACCACTGGATTGTAGCAAATACAAACTGATGAAACATAGGTTATTTTTGCTTTACCTCCTCTTTCCCCACTGTTACAAACCGCTCCTCTATATCGTTGATGTTGATGTTTAATTTGTCAAGGAGAGAGATGCCTGAGATTGGTGACAGTGGTTTCACAATTAACTCGTCCGTCACCATAAACAAAGCCGGTCCAGCCATAAACGATCCTCCGCGCTCCATCACTGCATTGGGAAACTTTGGATTCAACATGCTTAACTGTATCTTACTAACCCTATGGGCGCATGTCCAAGTGCCATAGTCTTTAATATGAGGGCCAAAGCTATTGCAACTTTCACAAAAGAAAAGGGTTGGTTGATATGTAACTTGTTCCTCAATCTCTAGCAGTTGGTTCTGGCAACCGAAATAGGTTGCTAGCTTTGGGTCAAGTAGCATTGCTTTGCAATCCTCGGATCTCACGCAGTCATGAGTGCTCAATCCTTCAACACTATTGTACAAGTTATCCAAACATCCCAAGGAAGTAACACCCCCCAAGCATTTAACTATGGAGCCAAGAGGAAAGGTTAGGAAGCTAAATAGTAGATTTGGGAATTCTCCCCCGCCTTCTGCATACAAAACCCTGTTGTTGGATATACTCATTAATAGCTTCAGGCTAATCTTCTTAGAGTCAGTCTCAATCTCTTTCTCTGTTTTGGGCTGAACCATGTCTTTGAAATCAACAGCCACATCTTTTTGATTAAGATCCATGACATTGAGATCAAGGTTTGCTCCATCAATCGTTTCTTTCTCCTCCACAAACACATCTGTTAAGGGTGTTTTGGACAGTAACATACGACTGAGCAGAAGCAAAACCTAAAAGAAATATTCAGAAAGTAGAGTACATGATTATTGGGGTAGTTTACCAAATTGAGAGAGAGAGAGAAGACAAGAAGGACCACTATTTTTTTTTTTTAAATGGCGTCCTGGATGGTCCAAAGTTTATTCTTCTATGATCTCAATTAGCTTGACTGGAGATATCATCTCCTCAATCAAAGCCATACACCCCTCTATAAATAAGAGGGCTTGTACTCATTCCACCCAAAAACAGTGAGAGAAACCGAGAATTTCTAGGCCATCAAACATAAACCCAAAGAAAGGAGTAAGGGCTCCTCTGCCACCATTGACATTTTCCAGAGCCATGAACAATCCCCCCTTCCATTGGAAATGAATACCCTAGCTATTATAAATCCTAGAAAAGAGAAGGTCCCATTACACCTTCAGTAAAACCCCCCTTAACTCTTAACTCCATACAAGTGAACATGAAGACATCCTAATCTTTTAGAACCCAACAAAAAGCTAAGAAAAGGAAAACAACAAACATACCTCTCTTCTGCCAACACTAACAGTCCTCTGCTCAAGCACAGTCCTCTCCCTGACACCAGCCTTCTTAATCAGCTCCAAGCTCTTGCTAGTAGAAACAGGAAACACATTCAAATCATCACTTAACAAAAAACCCGTACCCCCATTCACAAACCCTCCATCCCTTCCATCCAACCCATGATTTTGCTTCTTTCTATACACCCTCCTGTGCATCACCTGCCCACAACCGCATCTAGCATTTGCAACAGTGCTGACCAAGCAGTGAGTCTTTGAGGAACAAGACCACACGGGGCATATGTAGTACTCAGTGGGGTCGGTGTCTTCACCATCAATGTATAACATCAGGTTCTTGTACTGTTCTTCTGCAGCGCTTCTGGGGTGAAGAAGCATGTTCTTGCAGGCTTTTGTCTGCATGTAGTGAGTTTCGAGATCTTCGACGCTCTCGTAGAGGGTGTTGAGGGAACCGATTTTGGGGTGCCTGGTGGTGAGACGGATGATGGAGGAGATGGGCATTGTCAAGAAGCTGAGGAGGATATCTACCAAGTCCTTGCCTGATTCGGCGTAGACGACATGGTTCGTTTGCTTGTTGATTAGGAGCTTCAACGCTAGAGGATTGGAAGAAGCCATACGTAAATGCTCTCAACCAAACAACCCTCGTGTGTAATGAGTTCGTATGGATTCGATGGTGTGTGTCGTTGGAATCTTATATTGGAAACGAAACTGCCTTTAGTGTTTACAATTGACATGCAAGCCTACAAATCTAAGCTGATTTCTTCGGCAGCCATTATTCCAAATCGAACCCAGATGGGTGGATCGATTGTCCAACGGTTTGTGAGTGATTTTTCTCCTCCCAAAGCTTCTTCGTCTTGAAGAAATGTCTCCACTGTACTCCAAAAAGAGAAAAAGTAAAGGAAAGCAAGAAAAAGATGATCATCGTAAGATTCATTCCGACACGTTCGGTCAATATGGGACCCACTAGAAAGGTTTGTGACTTGTGAGCCAAGTCGCCCAGTCCAGCTGAAGCCGAAAAGAACTCAATCACTTCAAAGCAACGATACCATCCTCACGTATAAGTATTCAAAAAGCCAAAAAGCTTATTTGGACAAACTTTTTTGTCAGAATTTTAGACAGTCTCTATGATATTCCTTCTGATAAGTATTACTGAGCAAGTTGTAATTCTGTTATAGGAAAAGGAATCTTCTCTTAGGTTGCTCTAGTATGTCTGTATAAAAACTGTAATGTATTTATAATGGTTACTGATGGGTCAGGCCCAAATGACTCGGTCCACGATGACGGGTCAGGCCCAAATGACTCGGTCCGCGATGGCGGGTCAGGTCGAACTGACTCAAGTCCATGATGAGCCCGGGTCATCACCCACCCATTAAGGGCCGGGTCCGGATCCACTGAATGATAAAGTCAGCGCGCGCGTCGTTCCATCTACCAGCTTTGCCAAGTCCTGCGGAAGAAATCTTACCTGCTCGTCTGTTGAGGACAGTTCGGAAGACTCCACCAGAGTGGAGCGTACATCACTGGAGATCGCTGGAGAATCTCCCCATCCGTTAGGGGAAGAGTATAAAAGGAGAGTCCTACCAAAGAAGCAAGCTCTCCCCGTTTTCATACCATCATTGTAATCTTTTACTTTGTAATCTCTTCCCCAGAGCAGTAAAGTCATCAGTTGAAGTGGACATAGGTCACACCGACCGAACCACTATAAACCCTCTCTCTCTTCATTGATTTTCTCATTAATTATTTATTACTTGACCGGTGGTGCCCGAAAATATTTTTTGGCATCATCAGTTTGGCGCCGTCTGTGGGAACGATAAGATTCCCTTTTTTCAAAACTATGCCGATCACCAGATCAACAAGGCGACAAGATAGTAATCCTTCGCGGGATGGCGAGGGTAATCCTCCACCGACCAACCCTGCATCGAATGCTCTCACTCCCTCTCATCAACAGATGCTGGAGACCATGCAGCAACTGGTGACTCAGAACCAGCAAATATTGCAGCTCATATTGGCGGGGCAGGGAGGAGCACTAGGTGCAGGGACATAGGAAGTACCGCGCTCAGAGCAACCGGTTGCTCCATGCAGAGGGGCACCTCACCCGGGCACCCGTCCACACCGTGCCCGGGGCCGAAGCGCCAACCGACACCACCCTCACCTGGGCGCCCAGGGTCGAGGAATACCACTAAGCGCCCAAGCCCTGGGAGCCCATCATCATGGCGCCCACGCCCAGGGCACCTCTGCTGGAGCTCCGCCTGTCATCCCACACGGAAGACTCCTGGTCGACCCTCAAAGCCGCGCTCATCTCGACGTACCTCCTCCCCCGGGTGGAGCCCCAGGAGGGTCGAATCGCAGTGGACTTCCACCTCCTCCCTCTGCCTCCAATGATGAGGATCCTGATTTCCAGAATAAGGGAAGTGAGAATTACAGCCTGGAAGGCGAGAGTCGTTTCCGAGGTCAGTCCAGGGAAGCCCCCAACCATTGGGACGAGAAGATCAAAGAGATGCAAAATCAGATTGGCAATGTCTACAATGCCATGAAGGCACAGGTACCAGAATCAATAGACTACCTGGTACAACGAACGGACACACCGTTCAAACCCGCCGTGGCGGACTACCCACTTCCCAAAAAATTCAAAATGCCGACCATGGAGACTTTTGATGGAACCAAGGACCCGCTGGATCACTTGGAAACTTACAAAACTCTAATGCAACTACACAACATCTCTGACGAGATCATGTGTAGAGCGTTTCCAACCACCTTGAAGGGCTCCGCGCGGCAATGGTTCTCCAGTCTCGCCCCAACCTCCATTTCCACCTTTGCAGAATTGAGTAAGTCCTTCGTGTCACATTTCATTGGAGGACGTCGCCACCAGAAGCCCGCCACACACCTGCTCAGCATAAAGCAGGATAAAAATGAAAGCCTCAGGAGCTACCTCACTCGTTTTAACGAGGAGGTACTCCAAGTCGAAGAGCCCGACGACAAGGTCTCCATGACAGCTTTCCTGGGAGGCCTTCGCTCCTCAAGCTTCCTCTTTTCAGTAACGAAACGACCACCAAAGAGCATGCCAGAACTGTTGGCAAAAGCTCAAAAATATATGAATGTTGAGGAAATCAACAGGTCCAGGCGAGGTGAATCATCTCGTGGATCGCCAAAAGCTTGACCTACCTCTGCATTGTTCTTAAACAGGCAGCCTATCTCCAACTTAGCGGCTCTCTCGTGGGTCGTCAAAAAAGCTTGACCTACCTCTGCACTGTTCTTAAACAGGCAGCCTATCTCCAGCTTAGCGGCTCTCTCGTGGGTCACCAAAAAAGCTTGGCCTAACTCTGCACTGTTCTTAAACAGGCAGTCTATCCCCAGCTTAGCGGCTCTCTCGCGGGTCGTCAAAAAAGCTTGGCCTACCTCTGCACTGTTCTTAAACAGGCAGTCTATCCCCAGCTTAGCGGCTCTCTCGAGGGTCTCCAAAAAAGCTTGGCCTACCTCTGCACTGTTCTCAAACAGGCAGTCTATCTCCAGCTTAGCGGCTCTTTCATGGGGCGCCAAAAGCACGGTCTCAAAAGGATCTTGAAACTCGGGTCATCTGCAACCCGAGGGACTACATTAAATTAGCGTACCCAACTGTCTGGCCGCCCCAATGAGTCAAACCAGCTGGAACAGCACCTATAAGGGCACCTGACACGGTCTGCTCGCCCAAAATAGTTTTCCTTTTGCTCGCCTGGATCAGCATCCCTTGGTGCCTGATGGACTAGAGTAGCCTGCTCACCCGCGTGCTCGCACACATTGGCACACAGCAGCTTGGCGCCCAGTCCCTCCTCTGCGTAGACCACAGGCACCACCCATCCGTGGCTCATCGCAGGAACAGGCGCAACCTGGGCGCCCCTTCCATCGCTTGTTGCGGGCCCTTGGGCGCCCTAGCCAACAGCCTCGCCTACGCCAGCAACAGCAGCCTGGGCGTCCAGCACCAGCGCCCAGCAGCAGCCTGGGCACCCAGCACCCCAGCAACCTGGGCGCCCAGCACCCCAGCAGCAGGCTGGGCGCCCAGCATCCGCGCGCAGGCGCTCCTCGCCCAACATCCGCGCGCAAGTGCTCCTCGCCCGCTCCCCACGCGCAGGCGCTCCTCGCCCTCGCCCGCTCCCCGCGCGCTCGCGCTCCCGCTCCTCGCCCGCACCCAGGCGGGCACTGCTGCCCCGTCCAGCACCTCCGTCGCCAATAGGATTTTTTGGTCCGGGGGCGCTGCCCCCGAGCCCCTAGTCGAGGGCCAGCCCCCTGGGCCCCCGCGAGCTCACTGGTCAGCTCGACCACCGCCGGGGGACACCCCCGGACCCCCTCTGCGAAGTGCATGTATTAAAAGGGGAATAGCGGAGACGAACAGTATCCAGAAAAGCTACAAATGCTCGGCAAAAAAAAAAAAAGCTCGTCCAACAGCATCAGGCGCCCAGCACCAGCCCGGACCCTCGCCAGCGCTCCTCTCCACGTGCATACCCATATTATTATTTCTTTATCCAAAGAACAAAAGTCAAAGAAGACATGCCAGGGTGTTTCCTACTTTTGTGTGCAACTTCCTATTTTCCTCCTCCCCCTGACACTGTACTAACTAGCTATTTATTAGGTGATAAATCAATATTGGAAGAATCTGGTTTGCAGACAATGAAAGACGTGGAAAACTTGCAGGCACCTCCAGAAATAAAGGGCAGCATTTCTATTGGTAGAAATTCTGGCAGTGTCAACTATTTCATCTGCACGAGACCTAGGAGAGGTCCAACATTGCTTGTTGATGAAGACCAAGCCCTCATTGGGATTCCTAAGCACTGACAGCAGGTCGGGCGCCCAGCAAGCACACGGGCGCCCCTTACCGTGGTTCGTCCACGTGATCGCCCACCAACAGACAGAAAAAAAAAATATATGCTGCTCGCCCATGGCTGGGCGCCCAGCGCCCGCGCTCCTCGCCTAGCGCCCGCGCCAACTCTCCTCACCCGCGCTCGCGCTCCCAGCGCCCTTCGCGCAAACAACCAGCTCACCCATCTGGATTGCACCCCTAGCCTGGATTGCCAATCTTCCCGCCTGGGTCTCCTCTCCCGCATCACCCCCACAGGCGCCCTTCAGCTGCACGCCCAACAATGGCTCATCATTAAAAAAAAAAAAAATGGCAAAGACTTGAGCTGTTTAGCGAGGCAAAAATATATCACGAAGGGAAATAGTAATCTAGCAGAAGGAGTCTCCACCACCCAGAGCTCAAAAATTCAAGCTAATGCCCCTTCTCCAAATTTTCTTAGACAAGGGGCATTGGGGGGCAAATGATGGGTCAGGCCCAAATGACTCGGTCCACGATGACGGGTCAGGCCCAAATGACTCGGTCCGTGATGGCGGGTCAGGTCAAACTGACTCAAGTCCATGATGAGCCCGGGTCATCACCCACCCATTAAGGGCCGGGTGCGGATCCACTGAATGACAAAGTCAGCGCGCGCGTCGTTCCATCTACCAGCTTTGCCAAGTCCTGCGGAAGAAATCTTACATGCTCGTCTGTTGTGGACGGTTCGGAAGACTCCACCAGAGTGGAGCGTACATCACTGGAGATCGCTGGAGAATCTCCCCATCCGTTAGGGGAAGAGTATAAAAGGAGAGTCCTACCAAAGAAGCAAGCTCTCCCCGTTTTCATACCATCATTGTAATATTTTACTTTGTAATCTCTTCCCCAGAGCAGTAAAGTCATCAGTTGAAGTGGACGTAGGTCACACCGACCGAACCACTATAAACCCTCTCTCTCTTCATTGATTTTCTCATTAATTATTTATTACTTGACCCGTGGTGCCCGAAAACATTTTTTGGCATCATCAGTTACCTTCTGCAATAATAAATCACTGAGCATTCTTTCTCTTCTTCTTTCTTCTTCTTCTTTCTTTTCCTCTAAGTTTTATAGGTTCCACTTAATGATCCCATGGTATTTGAAGGTTACAAAATTAATAGCATTTCAATTTAACCCCAAGAATTTTTTCCTATCATTTGGCACTTTACTGGATTAGTAAAAGTCAAGTAAAACTCTATTTTTTCGGACAAGGGTCACAACAATAGTACTTTAATTCAAAATTCCTTACATCTTCTTTTTTTTAAAGTAAAAAAGCAACCCCATTTAATTTCTCCACTAAGAGACCAAAACAACTCAACTTTTCTAAGCAAAAAATAAAAAAATTTCATACCAAACAACTAAAAATAAAATATCATCATAATCCTATTATATGTAATTCTCTCTACACAATATTTTTTTACATGTAAAATTACTAATGCCAATAACTTAAATGTGAGGGCCACCACTCATATCTCTCATATACGGTGAGAGATATCTCTCATAGGAGCATCTCTCATTATATATTATATAACTCTTAATATATATATATATAATCCTTATATAAAAGCGAAGAAGTGACATGCTAGAATGATTCTTTGCACACCCTCCTCGTTTCTATCTATTATTACCCTTTATATATATTAAAGAAAAGGGAGAGGTGGGATGTGAGGAATACCACCTCATCCCTAAAAAGTCTGTCCTTTCAAAAAAAAATATGCAAAAAAAAAAAACCACATTGTTTTAAGGTGCCACCTCACTTTAGCTACTCTTTCTCCCCTAAAACCTCTCTTTTTTCTAAGAGTGGACCCCACTGATGGAGGGAGGCAAGCCTGTTGGCCGTTGTCTTATTTTTTAATGGATGCAAATCAATTAGTGGACCCCGCACATTTAACTTATTTCTACAGTGGGGCATACTCATGGATTATGCATAGATATTAGTTTTCTAGGTCAATATGCATCCGTAGTGGGCAATTAGACTAGGTTGGTATCATACTTAAGCTTAATTTCTTTGATAATTGTCAGGATGTAATTTGTGTGCATATGAGTTAGAACTTTAGATATGATGACTCATATCTATATCCACGTATACCCATCCCATGCAATGTACATCTTTTATGTTTTTTTGTTCCCTTACACTTCTTCGCCCCCTTCTCTTTCAATTTTTTTTCTTATACTATCAATCATCTATGGGGGCCAACTGTTCCATCACCATAAATCCAGACGTAGTGTGTGGCCCATTGAGGATGAAATCATTTGATTTCCATTTCCTTTCTTCTTATCTTCCCTTTTTTCTTCTTTGGATACAATGCCATTAGTGGGTCCCACACGTTAAAAACATTTCAAGGGTGGCCCCCACTTATAGATCAAACACGTTAATTTTTTTTGTCCCTTTCTTTAATTTGGTTCTTTTTAGTAGATGTAGATCCATCTGGTTTGTTTTATTTTTCTTATATTTTCAATCATCAATGGTATAATATATCAGTAAATGAGATGGTCGTAATGGTCAATGCTTTTAAATTCACGGTGTGGTCGTGTTATATAAATTCACTTTATTTTATATTTATTTTCATACATAGAGATTTTTTAATATTCAAAGATAATAAAAAATTTATTTTATATTTATTTTATCTTAACAATATTTCAAAAGAATTTTTTAAATTTTAACATATTTTCAATTTTTGTCCCGGCTTAGCACGGGCCTTTGTTGCCAGTATATAAATAAAACAACTCTTATCTTATCTTATCTTATCTTCTTATATAAAAGTGAAGAAGTGACATGCTTGAAGGATTCTCTACACAACCTTCTCGTGTTAATTTATTATTACCCTCATATAAATGGAAGAAGTGACATGCTTGATTCTCTACACACCCTTCTCGTAGGGCCCACTTTAATGCTAGCTGTCTAATTGGGAGACATCTGTTAATTTCAGGTGTAGTTACGTTCTCTTCTTTTGAGCGACATTTGTATGAGTTCCCTCACACCGACTTAAAAGAAAAAAAGAAAAAAAAAACCTCACCTCTCCTCCTCCTTTCCCTCTCTTCCACTTCATCACTAGGAAGTTTATGAAGAAAAGCTGCATTTTCACCATCCTCATCACCCCGTGTGGGTAAGATGAGGCTTGTTTCTTTAATGGACTTTTTTGTAAGGAATTCGCCATGTATAGGAATTTTTGAACATGAAGTGACAAGCTGCCCCCTGAAATTTCTGAATTCCATATTTATTTACTAGTATTTCTGGATTTAGCTGTATGAATGGTCTTTTTGACCTTTGAGAATTCAGAAATTTCACTACCTAAGTATTTTGGTTGAATTTCTAAATGCTCAAGCCCTGAGACTTCTTTCATGCCATTTCTTTGCAAATAAGCTAGGAGCTTGCTATTGGCACACAAAATATAGCCTTTCCCACACAATTTCTCTCCACACACATCACAATAATTTAAAAATGACATTTTTTCTTTCCACACACAGCAAAAATCCCCATTTTAGCCCTCTCTCCATTTCCCTCTTTCTTCCCATACACACGTTTTTCCTTTTCTCTTCACCAACATCGTCCGTTCCATCTTTCTTCCCACTCTCTCCACTTCTCCGGCGTCATTTCTCTCTCCGACGTTACTCCGGCGTTCACAATCCTCTACACCATCTCCTCTTTCAAAGGTAAATCTCTATCTCCACCATTGTCATTTCATTTTTCTTCACCATTCATCATTTACCATTTTATCCATCTTAGATTACCTTTTTTTTCATGAAAACTTGTTATGGGGATAGATTCTCATTCAATGTAAGTTTTTACAAACAATGGTGACGTTTTTCCATGCATTGGGCTGGTTTGTACACCATCATCGCCACTATTTTTCCACATTGAAAGCACGGTTTGTTCGGACCTAAACGTCCAAACAAAATCATTTTGTTCGAACTTGAACAAATTGACTTTGTTCGGACCTGAACATCCGAACAGTTTGATGCAAACATCATAATCCTACAATGTTTGTATTTTTATTTCAGATATGGACCAACCGAGCTCTTCTAGGGTGCGACCTACTGCTTCAAACAGAAGGCGTCGCCACAGAGTGAAAGAGGTTGTAGAAGAACTTGTTCTTCATGAGGAGGACGTTGAAGAACAACCAGAGATGGAAGAGCAACCAGCTCATGGGCCATAAGATAGGTCGTTATTGACCAACTTTGATACACATATAGCTGGGTATATTTGGAGTGGAGAGGTGTGTTTCGTTTGTTTCATATGAAGTTTGATTGATTTATTAAGTTGTGAATTTATTCGATAATGATGTATCAATTGTTGACTGCAGGATCGAGGACCACTGAAGTGTCTAAGCCATGGTCAGAAAGTGTCATTGTGGCAATGGCAATTGAATGGGTCTGATAGGTTCAGGCGATGGATGTCCAGGTCTAGTTTGACTCCCTTAGTGACTGCATCATACCGCTCTGTCAATAAGATTATTGTATCGGGTTTTGTGGAAAGGTGGCAACATGAGACTAACACCTTTCACATGCCATTTGGTGAGATGACCATCACTTTAGATGATGTTGCATCCATCATAGGCATCCCAGTGACGAGGCGGACTGTCTCGTATAATGATAGAATGACATATGAGAAAACTCAAGCACTCCTTGTTGATGCACTAGGAGTAGAACCCATAGAGGCACATGATGAGCTGATCCAGGTGTGGGGCAAATCTGTTAGATTGGAGTGGCTACGGGAAAGGTTTGGCGGAATGTCTGACGATGATGGAGAGGAGATGGTTGACTGTGCAGTCAGAGCTTACCTTCTATACTTACTAGGATGTACGTTGTTCACAGACAAGAGTGGCACAAGGGTGCCGATCATATTTCTTACACATCTGGTGGATTTGGATAACGTACGTTCATATGCATGGGGTATTGCTGCACTGGCATACTTATACAGGCAGTTGGGGTTAGCAACCCAGCGTGAAGTTAAACAAATTGTCGGTTACCTGACTCTATTTGAAGCTTGGGTATACGAGCACTTCGAATGTTTGGCTCCAACTCCAAACATTCACTACCAGCCCTCCCACCTCCTGGTCCATCGATGGGTCTCTCGTAGGGAGTCTGCGCCTTTACAGGCATTACGAGAGAGACTTGATTCCATGAGCACTGACTTAGTAATTATGCAAATTTTCTTACTCATTTTCTATCACATGAAGTTATTATTCTATATTATGTATTTTCATATCTTATACTTGGATTTACTATTTTCAAGTCACTTGGGACCCATATCGTGATGTTAGGCACTATCACCCTTTCAACAGGTTGCATACTACTGTGGATGCATCAAGTGCATGGATGTTGTTGAGCCTTATCATTCGGATAGGGTGCTCAGACAGTTTGGGAGAGTACAAACTATTCCTCCACCGCCATTAGCCCCCATTCGCACTACGCGGGGTCCGACTGCCCGTGACTACTATATCACGTATCAATACATGAATCAAATTTGGGAGGGATGGCCTAATCACCTACTATCTGTATTGAACCATAGTCAACCAGTAAGGCGTCCTACAGATTGTGTTCCCGGGTATATGGATTGGTATAAATGAGTCTCGTGGAGGATATTACAAAACCCAAATCATCACTCTAATTTTGCGCCCAAACCCGACGAAACACAGTCAAGCAGTACGGTGGACTATGAGCATCGTAATTCGGATGCACTATTCATTCTTGATGAAGTAATGGAAAGGGGTGAAGACCATTGGGTTGAAGATCCACGGGGACTATATACCCATGTGAATCAGGTTGCCCACGTTTTACGGGGAATGTCCATTGCCGATGCTCAACGAACCATTCGACATCCCCACATGAGTTCACAGAGTTATACCCGCAGCAGGTCAACAAGGGGAAGGAACAACTGACGAAATATGAAGAAGTTTGACTAACAAAAATGAATGCTTGTATTTCTTTTTCTTTTTTTTTTGTAATTTGGATGGTTGTTATAAGACTTGGATCCTCTTTTAAGTAGGCTTTTATTTGGAAAGTGGTTGTACTTTCTTAGTTAATTCAAATGGTATTTTGTTTATTTTACCTTTGATTTTATGTTTGGAATATGCTTGAATTGTTACAGATGTAGAACTGAACATTTGTTCGGAAACACAGTGCCGAACAAATGGCATTTCTTTGGCACTGTGTTTCCGAACACTAACTGTAACTCCCATCACCTTTAAAAACCTGTAATAGGCGGCAAAACCAATACATCCTAGTAGTTTTAAAATTTGTACATACATCAAAGCATTCATTAAATACAATAAAAAGAAACTACTAAAACACATTCCAAACTCCATCAAATGTTTAAAAATAGTTATTACATGCAACATAAACTCGCTTGGACGACCAGGTAGTTCTATTCAATTCAAATCAATTGTCTCACATGTTGATACATCTGGAGTTACAAGCTCTTTGAATTGTACAATCCGATCCCTGTATGGAGTCTCCCAACCATTCGCACAAAAGTGATGAAATTGTCTCCACTTATTTGCAATAGGCGGAATTGGATGATCAGGTACTAAGAATAATTGAACAAAATGATTTCGATTAACAAAACCTATTGTTCGCTCGTTCCGAGAAGGTGTTGGCACTGGCACAGACCACAACGGGAGGAAAGTCAGACACTGTTCTATGCTCAAGTGGTATAACACCAAATTATAATGAGACGCTATGAGGTGCCCCATGTCAGGCATAGTCATCCAATAGTCCATCGATGGGTTGTCATCATAGTATGATAATGCTTCCACCAATTCCTCAACTATGTTCTCCACCGCATATAATTGTTTGTAGTGGTCTACATGTGCAAGCAACTCTTGTAATAAATCTCTCTTAACTTGTCTCCATTCATCCTCAGCTAGACCAACCAGACCAGCGATGGCTCTGAATCCACAATTACCATCAGCTGCGACGTCCTTTACATGTCGAATGTAAGGCCTCAACCCCACGGGAAATGAGAGAACATAATTATTAATGCTCCTTAACCTCGTACGAATCGCACTAATCTTTTCTCTTCTCTTTGGTTTGCATTCTAGCCGTCCTTTATCTGTAACTTCTGTCATTGCAGCTGATTTAGGAGAGTAGCTATCCTGTGCAGACGATACCAACTCAAATGCGCTTGGGTCTCGTCGAGTTGAGGTGTCAACTTTCATACTTGGTCTACATCTTGTTCTTGATTTTACTTCGGGTTCTATCAAATGAGTACTTTCTGGTTTTGATAGTTCTCGCATCTTCTTTAGAAGTTGAAGTTTTCTCGTGGAATCATACTCATTGAACCGTTTTTCAAGTAACTCCAAATCTGCCTTACAATCCAAGCCCATAGAAGAACTTGTTGACGGGGCAGTAGGCAATATATCAAGCTTATACCAATGCGGATGTATGCAACTTAGAGGAATAGGCCGCCCTTGACTTATATATTCTGCAATCTCATGGGCACAGGGTAATCCATGTGTGCGTCAAATAACACAACCATAAACACTGGCGTCAATTCCAACTAGGTTGGCTTTCTTGGTTTCTGTTAAGATTTTCTCAAGTGCATTCTTAGAGACATTACCACGAAGCTCTTTGTATTCGACCGACTTGAAATTATGTTGCACAATTGTCTTACTTTTCTCAAATGAAGCTTTGATACCGATATGCTACAACTCAAGCAAATTGTGGATTTTAGTCCAAACCGCTTCAAAATTTCCTTAACTTGATCCCAGCTGCCTCTTAAGCTGTGCATGTGAACTCTCAGCCCTGCATATGATTGTTAAGAGGTGAGACATAGTAATTAATAGGCATAAATCAAATAATTGGTATCTTTTTAAAAGTACCTGTTCGAAGTAGTATTCCCAAAATGGATACTATTGTCTGTCCATGCGGAAACAAATCTCTCCTTATAAGGATCTAACCAATTACCCTTCACATAATTGAGTGCATCAGGATACGTACTGAATTCTTGATTTAGCTTACGTAGTTGTTCACCAAACTCCTCTTCTGTTGATGAAGACACTAACATATTTCAGCTCATAATAAACCTGTCACATTTCTCTTTAGTTTCAAACAACTTTTTGCATCTCGCCAATACGTTTCTATTAATATGCCATTTGCTTAATAAATGAGTTGCACTCGGGAATACTCTGTTAATGACGTTCATGAGTGACAGTTCTCTGTCCGTCATAATGACATCGAGAATAATACCATCACCAATAATAGAACGCAATACACCCAATGCCCATGCATAATTATCTTCACGTTCTGCATGAAGGTATGCAAAGCATACAGAAAAAGTCATGTCTGTGGATGTGACTCTAACAACCTCCAATAGAGGCATGCGATAATGATTGGTCTTGTAAGTACAGTCCATTATCAAAATATATGGAAATGCACGTAATAAATCTAAACTGCTTGGGTGCGTCCAAATCAAGTCAGTTACAGTATCGCTGTCCTCACAAGTCTTATGCCATTCAATGTAATTATGCTCTGTTAGCTTCCCAAGCAGTTGTTGCATCTGACTTCTTCCACCCCGATCATTAACTTTATATCTGTAGCGTGCATTGTATATTGTCTTCATTGTGGTTACGTTTAATTTACTTCTTTGTTTCAACGTAACTAAAATTTCTTTTGGTCTAACCATGCTCTTGGACATATCAACCAGCAACTGAGTTTCCTCCTTTGATAATCTGCCTGCAAAAGAATGCCCCTTTAAATGTTCTGCTGTCGAATGATTATGCACACCACATATGACCTCCAACATCCAATCATCATTTGAGTCTAACTTTATGCCCTTTAATGCAAAAGGGCATCCACATTTTTTTGAACCGGTTTGTTTGACCCTTTTTCTCTTTTGGCCATCTTCATGCTTATATTGTCCACTTCTCTCGCATGCAAGGAGTACTCTAGGTTTGACACCTATCTGAGCAGCATTTGAAACCTTTATCACAATGACAAACCCGTTTTTCCGTCCTACACCACGAGCCCAACTGATCAACGAATCGCGACTGTGAAATATCTACAGCAAACAATTTTAATATGTATTAGTAACAAATATTTGTAATTTGAGTAATAAATTCACAATCGGACATACCTCTTGAGTTATAAACTCACTGATATAATCTATGACAAACTCCGATCCAACCTAACTTTCCTGCGTAGAGACCTACAAAAGTACATAATAATATGTTATTGTTCGGTATGAAACATCCGAACATATGGCATATGTTCGGACCTGAAAGTCCGTACATATCGAGAACTTGCAACTCGTTCCAAATGAGAAAAAAATTAAAAAAAGAGGTAAAAAAAATAAAAAAACACAAACAAACAAAGGAACTGACCTTTCCACTACTATTTTGGTTTAAAGGTACAATTTGATTGTGGTTTTCTTCCTTCATTGCACTAGAAAGTAGAGGAATGTAAGTGAAGATTAGTAGACAAGTAGATGGAGGAAGTAGAGAGTGAGAAGTGGAAAGTAAATGAGTTGAATAGAAGAAGAAAATGGAGGAATGTGAGTGAAGATGAGTTGCCTAAGAAAGATGGAGGAAGTGAAGAATGAGATGAGTGAGAGAGGAAGAAGAGCAGCCTGCGTGTGAAAAGAAAATAGGTTTTGAGTTTTTGTTGGATTATGTCTATTTTGATCATTTTATGAAGGGACATAAATGTAATAAAAAAATAAAAAATTTCCTTGTGTTTGAAAAGTAAAATTTGGTGTCCAAATAGCAATTTTCCCATTATTATGTTGATGCTTAGCCTCTTGATTTTTTATTATTATTGCAGGAGTTTGGATGTGTATGGCATGGTCTCACAGGGCCACTTTAATGTTAGTCATCTAACTGGGAGACATCTGTTCATCTCGGGTGGACCCCACTTACATTCTCTTCGTGTGTCCGACATTTGCATGAGTTCCCTGTGCACCGGCAAAAAAGAAAAACAAGACCTTCATTTCTCCATCCTCTCCCTCTTCCTCTTCCCACTTTATCTCTAGGAAGTCTTCGAAGAAAAGCTCCCTTTTCATCACCCCGTGTGGGTAAGCTGAGACTTCGTTCTTGCCATTTCTTTGCAAATAATTTTTCCATCACTTTAGCTATTGATCTTTATTGGTTTTTTGCTAGCCAAAAATGACTCATTTTCCTACTATTATGTTGATGATGCTTTCCCCATTGATTTGATGATTATTGGAGGAGTTTGGATGTGAATGTCATTATATTGAGTTGGGTTTGTTGGGTTTTTCGGATTAGGGTTTATGAAATTTGTGGAAATTTTTTGGAAGACAATAGAATCATGAAAGCCTGGGGTATCCATTTTGTAAGGTGAGATAGTGATGGTGACAATATAAATGCAGTTTCAATAGCTAAAGTCTGACAACAAGAAAAAAAAGAAACATAATAAGAAAAAAATCAGATGCAATTTCATTGTTACAATTTATCCCTCCCGTTAGAAGTTAAATATGACTGATGTTTTCATTGTATCTTTGACAAAAAAAAAAAAAAAAAAAAAAAAAAAAAAAAAAAAGTAACAGAAGAAGAAAAATTCAACTGCAACTTCATTGTTACAATTGATCTCTCTTGTTAAAAAGTAAAATATGACTGATATGTTTTCATTGTTTTGCCTTTTTTGTCTTTTCTTTTTCAAGTTTTCAGCTTGATTATCTTGTATTTGTTATCAAAGATGTTGTTTTTATTTGGTTAAGAATTTCTGCATTTTGGCGTTTAAATTTTATGCCCTTTAAGTGCCCTGGCGCTGCAACAGGTTCTGGGGTAGCTTTTGTTGGTGCCAACATGGAAAGGAAGTCATGTTTGTTTTAGGTGTGATTCCTTTCTTCTTCCTTCTCGTTTCTTCTCTTTTAGTGTATGTGGTAATTGTTTTTTTTTTATTTGGATAGTTTCTCTCAATGATTGTAATTTTCCTAACACGTCAACAGTTGGACATCCATGTGTCCCTTTTGTGATGTTCTGTGATTTATACAGAATAGAGTTTCATGTTATTCGTTACACTCATTTGTTGTAATTATCTTTTCAGAAGTTATGGCAATTTCCTTGGAAGTTCCATGATTGGCCAGATCCATGATTGGCCAACCCATTGGGCCCAAGTCCACTAATAGCCCATTAAGAGAAGACTTCCATAATTGTGTAACCATGCGACCCATGTTTCTATTTAATTTTAGTAATATTTCTTAGTTAGAGATATTTATGAATTTAATTAGAAAGTCCGCATTAGAATTTATTTCAATTTGATTTGTTTCTAATAATAGGTTTTAGTATGAGTCTATATAAAGGATTGCAATCCCTCTTCAGGGACAATGCATTGATTAATAAAATTTTCTATTGAGTTTTCTCTTGGTTGTGTGTCTGTGGTATGAGACCAAGACAGTTTTGATCCTATGGATTCCTATCCCTAAGCCTTTGGCTTGGAGTTTAGCCCGTTGGCTATTCTCCATTCCCCGCATTGCATCAAATCCTCTATGGCCATACTCAACAATGGAGCCCTCTAGGAAGTCACTTCACCCACCCCAACCCCCCCCCAAAAAAAAAAAAACAAAAAAACAGAGCTCTCTCCTTCTTGGTAGCCTCCACTGAGACTTAGATTTAATTCTCTTCCTTCCAAGAGCTTGGTCTCAACTCTTTTGGTTTTGATTCTTTTCTCAGTTACCCTCCATCTTCAAACTCAGTCAGCTACTTAAGGTGCCTTTATAAAAGCCACTCCAACCTCAGTTGCTCCCTTTTGGACTTCTCTAACCAACACCTTTCCATCTTAATAAATGTCCCAACTACCAACCAAAGTTGCATTTTGACTGCCGTGTATGGGTCCAATGACTCAAGAATCAGAAGAGATCTTTGGCAACACCTCATAAACTTCTCTTCTACCTCCTTACCTTGGTTGGTTATAGGAGATTTTAACGCCATCTCTGCCTCATGAAAAACTCAGTCTCAACCCTCCAAATTCAGCAAATGTGGCAGATTTTAATTCCATGCTTTTGATGTCTGGCCTCAAAAGACCTTGGCTACAAAGGGAACAAATTCACTTGGGCTAACAACAGACAAGGTAGTTCCTATGTTGCAGCCTGGTTGGATAGGGCTCTCTCCAATGTGCTATGGACTGAATCTTTTGAAGATCCTACCATTACACACCTTCCTAGAATATCCTCTTATCATAGCGCCCCCCCTCTTCCCCCCCGCCCCCCTTCTAAGCCATAAGCCTACCATCAAAGCCTCAAATATTCCTTTCAAATTTGAAGAGATGTGGATCCTTCACCCTTCTTTTTTGGAAAACGTTGAGCAAATCTGGGCCTCTCCTTGCCTTGAGCAAATCCTTTTTGGAACCCTCAATTTATTTTGGCTCAAAGATTGAAGAGACTAAAGAAATACCTGAAGACTTGGAACAAAGAGGAGTTCGGC
Source organism: Cinnamomum chago (assembly GCA_038049695.1). NCBI lineage: Eukaryota > Viridiplantae > Streptophyta > Magnoliopsida > Laurales > Lauraceae > Cinnamomum > Cinnamomum chago. Next base: position 16,267,437 of record CP142462.1, on the reverse strand, counting down.
CATCTGAGGTATAATATTTCAATTGCTGCAGCCAAGGTTTCTCAATGCCAAGTTAATTATGATTGTTCCCTGTCAGAGATCCACCTCCAGGAATTAAATTCTGCAAAATCCTTACTTCACAACTGGTTAAGAGCAGAGGAAATTCATTGGAAACAAAAATCCATGATAAAATGGCTTAGGGGGGGTGATAGAGAAGATGAGAGGATGTTTCAATAGAATCGATAAAATTCTATATGAGGGCGTCATTCTTGAAGATCCTGAATTAATCAAATCCATAGATGTTGAGTTCTTTTCAAATCAGTTCAAGGCTCTCCCTCAAGCTTCGGCTAACCACCTTTTCAACATCACCGGGCCAGAGGTTTCTGAAGCTCAAAACAGGGATTTAGCAAAAGTTCCGGACGACTTGGAAATTAGGAAAGTTGTATTCTCCCTAAAGAAAAGCAGTGCTCCAGGTCCGGAAGGCTTCACTGGTGCGTTCTTTTCTTCATCCTGGGATATTGTTGAACATGATGTGTGTGCTGCAGTCAGACATTTTTTTACCTTAGGCTGCCTTTTACGTGCCTCAAATTCCTATTTTTTGGCTCTATTCCCAAAATCCTCTTCCCCATCTTCCTTCTCTGACTTTCGCCCCATTAGCCTTCTGAATTTCTCTTATAAAATCATCTCAAAAATTTTGGCTGGCATATTAGCATCTATTTTACCCCACCTAATTTCTCATCACCAAGCAGCTTTTATTAAAGGTCGTTCCATTCATCAGCATGCTGCCTTAGCCCATGAGCTCTTTCAAAAACTTCGCTCTGAACTAGAGGAGGCACGATTTGCATGAAATTGGATATTTCAAAAGCTTTTGATAAGTTGCAATGGCCTTTCCTTTCTAAAGCCCTCAAGTTTTTCAAATCCTCTTAACTCCTGGATTGATCTTATTAAGAAATTAATTTGCACAGCTAGGGGCTCTGTCCTTATCAACCGGAGTCCTTGTGGGTTCTTTGACTCCTTTTGTGGGTTATGTCAGGGTGACCCCCTCTCTCCCTATCTCTTCATCCTTGCAAAAGAGATCCTTAGCCTTAACCTTCAGTCTCTTCAAAATTGTGGCCAAATTCTTCCAGTCTCTCCTATAGCTTCTTATCCATGCCACCTTTTATACGCAGATGACATCATTCTTTTCCTTAAGGCATCCGAAAGAAGTTTCTTCATCGTCAAATCTCGTCTCACTGCCAATTAGTTGCAGGCCAGATTGTCAACCTTTCCAAAAGTCACCTTTTCATAGGCAAATGTAGACTCTGACAAAGACAATCAAATGATCAATCAGCACCTTACTGGAAATGACCCCATTGACCCTGCCATCAACCTACTTGGGGCATTCCTCTTTTCTTTGGCTCACCCAAATGGGGCTTTTTTTCTAGACTTCTTGAAGTCATGCGTTCCAAGCTAGCTGGTTGGAAGATGAAGACTCTTTCCTTTGCCTCTAGGCTTATTTTTGTTAAACATTCCCTCCAGTATCCCATTGCATATTGCCCTTACAATTCCTATTCTAAGATTAATTTGTGCTCAAATTGAAAAGTTAATGAGGAATTTTCTTTGGTCTTCCAACCACTCCCAAACAAAGAGGAATTTGGTAAGATGGGATATTATATGCCTTCCAAAAAATAAGGGAGGCCTAGGAATTCGTAGAGTTGGTGAGCTAAATTAGGCTTGCATGCTCCGCCTTGGTTGGCAAGCAATGACCACATCCACGCCGTGGGCTAATTGGTTTAAATTGAGATATTTTAGAATCTCCTCTGTACAGCACTCTGGTAATACTCAGTTGGATCTTGTATTTGGAAGAAAATTAGATCCCTTGCCAAGATCTTTCAGCTTGGTTGTACTTGGACTGTGGGAGATGGAACTAAAATTAGTTTATGTCATGATAGATGGATGGAACACGCTTCTATAGCCTCCTTTTTTTCCACAATTTCAGTTCTCCAGCTATGAGACTGTTGCAAACATTATTAATGAAAGAAGTTGGTCAATTCCTGATAACATTCCTGCAGATGTTCACCAGCTTCCTGCAACGTACATGCACCAACATTCATCTTCATGCTAGCCTGAGATGATCATCTCTGCTGGACTGGAAGTTCTAGTGGGATTTTCTCTTTGACTGAAGCTTGGCATCAGGTGCGGTCTAGAGCAGTTGCTTGTCCTTGGGCTAGCTTGGTTTTGGGCTAACTTGGTTTGGGGCAAGTTGATTCATCCTCGTTTGTCTTGCTTCATTTGGCGGCTTCTCCACAAGAAGACTCCCACCCAAGCATGGGCAAAATCCATTGGGTTCAACTTGGCTTCTCAATGTTACCTTTGCAAAGCAGATGAAGAATCAGACTATCACTTGTTTTTCAGCTGTCCTTTTGTGGTGGAAATGTTGACTTGGCTACTCTTTGCATACAACAAACCACTGCCTCAACCCATCTTAGTAGGGTTCATTTGGACAACCATTCCTCATGGTAGAGATGAAATTGGAAGAAAAATAGCAGCTTCAATATTCTTCCACCTCATCTCCTCAATATGATATTCTAGAAATCAATCAACCTTCAACAACAAATTCATCCCTCCAAGCAGATTGAAGGTCTTTTTCTCAAAGCGAATTCAGGAGTTCTTTAGTGGCTTTCAAGCTTCCAATGTTGGCTCTTCTATCCATCCGTTCCTCCTAATTGCTTAGTCTGGGAGCCATCAACATATATGTATGAGCTTGTTTTCCATTTTGGGGGTGTTTGCCCTTTTTCTAAAATATATTTACCTTTCAGCAAAAAAAATAAACATTTAAGTGCGTTAAAAGAGAGAAATGAGTGTGAATCGTAATAGTATTTTGGATTACATTGCATTTGACCAAAACCAACGCCTTTTGGAATTGGAATGTTATTTTCAAATTTTAAATATTGTGATCACTGTTTCTCCTAAATCTGTTGTCGATATCAATATAGAAATTGGCTTTAGTTTCTTTTATTTTTTGGTAAAACTTTGCCTTTTATTCCTAGAAAAGTTCTTTTAGATACTGATAAGCTACCTTCATATGACTGAATGTAGAATAGCATTGACATCCACAGGAACAAATGAAAATGGGTGTGTATACCATCGTTTGCCCTCTAATAAAGTTATGGGCTGATCCATTCTTCCAACAAGTTAATTCAGTGGTCTTTAGACTTAATATTGTCCATTACTTCTTTAAAGTTCATATCTATGGACAAGCATAAAATTAATTTCAATGGTCCCTCACCTAAATAATTGGAATTTTATGGAAATGTAATGAGCTGCTTCATTTGACTTTTGACCATGGTATTCTATCAAATTTTACAATTAATAGTAAAAAATGCATCTAGATTTTACAGCAGTAATATGAAATCTAAACTCATTAGATTTAACCCGAAAGAGTTATGCTGATTTAATCCTAATGAAACAGGATAACAAAATAAAACATAAAAATATGAAATTCATTGATTTACAAATCAGGAATCTAGAGAATGTAATATGATTCAAACAATTATTTAAATAAATCATCATAAATTCTTTCTTCCGCATAATATTACCTTTTCTTGGCCATTACCATGGGCTTGTAAGAAATTGGGAGGGCCTGCACATAATACACACTCATAATGAGAAAATTTTCTTTTCTTTATAGGGAATACAAACACTCTTATGTATGCCCAACTGTTGGCGATAAGATGCTTTGACCTGTTCTTATGGTTTTAACAACTCTTATCTGGGTCTATGTAACAACCCTTGATTCTCTCACTAAATCACTTGTAATGCTTATCCATATGCATATAAATATGTCATTGACTCTTGCAGACATTATGCAAGACAGTCTTTCAATTCAAGAATTTCTAACTTATATTATGGTATCAGAGGTCTTCTGACCAACGTCTCTAGTGATGGCCACTACATCTTCCTCTTCTTCCTCAATTTCTTCTTCCCTTGTTACTTTTTCTGCAATCAACCCTACCATCTCCAATTAAACTGGACCGCTCCAATTATCTTCTTTGGCGATCACAGTTTCTGCCTTTCCTCTAGGGCCATCAGCTTATTGGCTATGTCGATGGCACTCTGCCATGCCCATTGCAGTTTTTGCTAAATAATAATTAGAAACCAACTACAACTATCAATCCAGATTATCTTCACTGGCAGCGTCAAGACCAACTTCTTCTTGGTTGGTTAATGTCTTCCTTATCTGAAACAGTTCTTGCTCAGTGTGTTGGACTGTCTTCCTCCCAATCTGTTTGGATGGCATTAGAGCATCTGTATGCATCTCAATCTAGAGCCAGAGCAATGCAGTTGCGCTTTCAACTTCAAACACTCAAGAAGGCTCCCTTTCTATGGCAGACTATCTTCAAAAGAGCAAGTCCATTGCTGATAATTTGTCCATGGTTGGCCAATTAGTCTCCGATGCCGACCTTACTCTCTACATCCTTGGGGGACTCAGTTCTGAGTATGAGTCATTTGTGACTTCTATTACCACCCCACCAGAACCTATAAGCCTTTATGATTTATATGGCTTTCTTCTTAATCAAGAAATTTGTCTTGAACTTTCTCACAATGCTCCCCTCTTGGAACCTCCACCTACTTTACCTTATCCGGCTACCAATGTGTCCACATGTGGTTCTGGTGGACAATATAATCGTGGCCACTCATCAAATCGTGGATCTAGTGGTGATTCTCAAAGAGGTCGAGGCTGTGGATGTGATCAGGGTTATTTCCAATCCTCCAGCCGTTGTCAAGTATGCAATCGTCATGGTCATATTGCTCTCAATTGCTATCATCGATTCAATCAGGCTTATCAAAGTGATCACCCTCCTCCACCTCAGGTGCACATGGTCAACTCAAACACTCAAGTCTGGTACCCAGATTCTGCTGCGACCCATCATATTACTTCGGACCTCAACCAACTTGGCCATTCACTCTGATTATCAAGGCCCTGATCAAGTGATTGTAGGTAATGGTTCAGGTATGCAAATTAAACATACTGGCTCCTCAATTCTCCACACCCCTTCTTCTTCTTTTCGTCTTCGTCATATTTTGCATGCTCCTAAGTCCTAACATCTCTCCCAATTTGTTATCCATTAGTCAATTTACCAAGGATAATGATGTTTTCTTTGAATTTCACCGTGATGGTTTTGTTGTCAAGGATCGGATCACGGGGACCATCCTCCATCGCGGAACGATTAAAGATGGGCTTTATCTCTTAGAAACGGCAAAAGGGACTACATCTCCAGTTTCTGCACCTCCAGTTTCTGTTTTTCATAGTTCTGTTGTTTCTTTAGATGTTTGGCATCAGTGGATAGGTCATCCGGCCTATCCTATTGTTTCCCGGGTTTTAAATAATAATGGTTTCCCATGTAACAAGTTTGATTTTAATAAAGTCCATGTTTGCTCTGCCTGTTAGCTAGGCAAGAGTCATAAATTGCCCCTTTTTCCTATCTTCTGTTTCATCACTTCCCTTGCAATTGATACATTCTGATATATGGGGACCTGCCCCAGTTCCTTCTACCAATGGTTGTCACTATTATATTAATTTTATTGATGATTTTAGCAAATTTACATGGATACTTCCTATGGTCAACAAATCTGCCCTTTTTCCTATCTTCTGTTTCATCACTTCCTTTGCAATTGATACATTCTGATATATGGGGACCTGCCCCAGTTCCTTCTACCAATGGTTGTCACTATTATATTAATTTTATTGATGATTTTAGCAAATTTACATGGATATTTCCTATGGTCAACAAATCTGATGCCTATGATGTGTTTATCTCATTCAAGTTGCATGTTGAGAATGTCTTTGATGGTAAAATCAAAATTTTACAAACTGATGGTGGGTGTGAGTATTTAACTAATTTAAGTTGTCATTTTCAAAATTACCTCCATTCTAATGGAATTGGTCATCGTATCTCATGCCCAGACACTCCAGAACAGAATGGAGCTGTGGAACGAAAACATCGCCACATAGTTGAAATGGGGTTGTCAATGATGGCTCATGCTTCGATTCCTATTCATTTTTGGGATTATGCCTTTGAAACATCAGCTTATTTAATAAATTGTTTACCCACCAAAGTTCTTAATTATAGTTCTCCATGGGAGTGTATTTTTCAATCAAAGCCTGATTTTTCTTCTCTTCGTGTCTTTGGTTGCGCGTGTTATCAATGGCTACGCCCTTACACCTCTCATAAGGTTCATTTTCGCTCAGCTCAATGCGTTTTTCTTGGTTACTGTCATGGTTATCGTTGTTACCGATGTTTAAATCTATCTACTGGACAAATTATTATCTCTCATCATGTTGTTTTCGATGAGTCTGTCTTTACCTTTTCTCAGGTTCATCTCCAGTCCAGCCCTACTGTGCATGCTAATGTTCCCATTGGTCCACAATCTCTGCTTCCCTTTGGGTCTTCCTTTGTTATGCCTACCACACAAGTGCCTGCACAGCCAGACCATGTTGCTCTCCCTTTACAAACTGTCACAACCAGCACCCTGACATCTGTGCAGCAGCCCCCATCCAATGAGCAATCACCTAATATTGCTCCCTTCTCGTCTGGTGTTCAGCACCTCCCTGCTACACAACAGTCTGCTACACAACAGCAATCAACAACCCAGCTGGTCCCACATAACACTACTACTGAAATTGTCCCACAATCCACGGATGTTGCAACTGTTACTTTGCACTCAGATGCTGAACCTACTTCTGTTATACCCAATACTCCGTCTCATCATATGAGTACTCGTTCCAAAGATGGCAGTCACAGACCAAGGGTTTTTCATTCTTCACAATACCCAATTATGGGTCTCTTTGATGCGCATACTCCACTGGAACCAAGCTGTTTTACTTAAGCAAATAAAGATCCACGTTGGCGACTTGCTATGGCTGATGAATACAATGCTTTAATTTCTAATGGTATATGGGTGCTTGTTCCATCTCAGCCACATCAAAATTTCGTTGGTTGCAAATGGGTATTTCGCATCAAACGAAAAGCTGATGGCTCTATAGACCGCTACAAGGTTCGCCTTGTCGCAAAAGGCTACAATCAACAAGGTCTTGACTATGATGCTACTTTCAGTCCAGTTGTCAAACCTGTCACGGTTCATATGGTGTTGTCTTTAGCTGTCTCTTTCAATTGGCCGATTAAGCAACTAGACGTAAAGAATGCATTTCTTAATGGGATATTGCAAGAAGATGTTTTTATGGAACAACCCACAGGCTTTGTGGATCCTGCCCTTCCTCATCATGCGTGCAAGCTTCGCAAGGCCATTTATGGTTTGAAACAGGCCCTTTAGGCTTGGAATCAACGGTTTAGTTCCTTCATGAAATTGGATTCTTGGGCTCCAAAGCTGACACATCATTATTTATTCACCGGCTTTGTTCATCTCTTGTTATCATTTTAGTTTATGTTGATGACATAATCTTATCAGGGAATGACACGACTGAACTTGAATCTATCATTGTCTCCTTAAATTCTGAATTTGCAATGACAGATTTAGGCACACTACATTACTTCCTTGGCATCCAAGTTAAAAGGCTAGCTGGTGGTCTCTTCCTCTCATAGTCCAAATATATTTTGGATCTTTTGAAGAAAACTTCTATGGATGGTGCCAAGCCCATTCAAACGCCTGTTGCATCTGGCTCGAAACTCTCTTTGTTTGATGGCACTTCACTTAGTGATGCCACTGAATATAGGCAGGTTGTGGGAGCACTTCAACACTTGGCCATGACCAGACCTGCTATATCCTTTGCTGTTAGTCAGTTCTGCCAATTCATGCATCGGCCAACGACAACTCACTGGACTGCAGTCAAATGTATCCTGCGATACCTCAAGGCAACCATCTCTTATGGCATTTTTCTACGTCGATAATCATCTTTACCCCTCTCCGCATTCTCAGATGCTGATTGGGCTGGAAATCCAGATGATCGACGACTCGACGTTCTACCAGTGGTTACTGCATTTTTCTTGGCCCAAACTTAATATCTTGGAGCTCCAAAAAGCAACCCACGGTTGCTCATCAAGTACTGAGTCTGAGTACGAAGGGTTGGCTAACACTACTGCTGAACTTTTGTGGATAAAAACACTACTTCGCGACATTGGCATCTTCTTGGCCAATGCTCGAGTTCTGTGGGGTGATAATTTGAGTGCAATCTATCTCACGGCGAATCCTATTTTTCATGCACGCACCAAACATGTTGAGGTAGACTTTCACTTCTTTCGTCAACATGTTGCTCGAAAAGAATTGGGTGTTAGATTCATCTCCTCTGAGGATCAAACCGCTGATATATTGACAAAAGGATTATCTTCTATGCGTTTTCAAGCTCCGCGTCACAAGTTGGCCGTTGTTTCACCACCGCACAACTTGAGGGGGAATGTTAGCGATAAGATGCTTTGACCTGTTCTTACGGTTTTGGTCTATGTAACAACCCTTGATTCTCTCACTAAATCACTTGTAATGCTTATCCACATGCATATAAATATATCATTGACTCTTGCAGACAGTATGCAAGACAGTCTTTCAATTCAAGAATTTCTAACTTATAATACTAACTATTACGTACAACACTCTTATCTATGCAACTCGAGTGCACTCCTCTTGCTTTGTCACTTCGCCTCACTTGACTCAATACACTATGCACTCTCTCAAAATGGCACAAAGGCCTTATGCATTATATGGGTCATGGGAATAGCCAGTGTAGAGCTCCTTTTTGGTGCACTAATGAGCCGCGTTTCCTTCTTTCATTGTTGATGAGAGTGGGCCACGTTGCCTTATCAAACTCCCTCCATCATGGTGGTGATACGATGGATCCGGAATGTGATGACGTGGTCCATTTGCATACCAAGTGATTAAGTCGGGTGAGAGAGGGATGAGCGTGTAGTTACCGTGGGTGCGCCTAGTGAGGGACCCGGGATTTTCATTTGAGGGGGCTGACGATAGTCAATTAGAAAACTCAATAACTTCAAATCATGCTAAAGGGACCAAAACGAAGTGATCAAGGGGGAAAATCCCTTTCCATTGTGTTTGAAACAAAGAAGTTCCCCTGAATATATTCAGAAAGAATAATTTGGTATAAAACAGATTATGATCATCGTCTTTCTGAAATTATTACATTCTACTTGCTCAGTGATTTTGAGTTGGGCTCAAGCAATTGAATTGTTAATTCAGTCAAACTGATGGCCAGGGAAAGAGAGAAAATACGAGAATGGAAGTGTAAAATCCAGTAAAAGTCATTGGAATGAGAGAGCGTATTCTCCTTCAATGTTGCCTCAAGCAAATGAAGAAATTATTCATACAAGAAACATAATAAAAGTGAGGCGAATTCGATGCACTTCCAAGTATCATCCCTGTAAATTAATTCAGTGAATCAGGTATTTGGTTTCTGGATTTTCTAAGTATCAGATTTCTATAAAAAGGGGCTAAACCAACATTAGATGTTTTTCTCTCCTTTGGTTGAGGACTAAACAAATACCCCTACAACTCATTACACTCATTACAATACTATTCCTAGTCATAAAATGGGCTATAACCCCCTCAATTAATTCTTGGGTGTTTTCATGCAGTAAAGTTATTTCAATTTTATTTTTCTTCAATTTGTCAAAGATATAACATTCATTAAAAATAGAAAAAAATATAACAAAAGCCCAACTCTAAATTACAGAACTAAGTAATGTCATGAGGAAACATATTTCATCAAAGTTTAATCTCATAACAATGTCTAGATGCATTATAAGTACATGTTTTTAATTTCAATGCGATGATCATAATCCAGGAAATTCAAAGAAATAAAAATGCATGTTACATAACCAAAAGCAATAGTTTAGGGAAGTAACAATCAAACAATCTTCTTCAATAGCCAGTTCAAACTAAAAAGAAAGGCTTAATTGAGATTACTTCTCTCGAATCCTACATAGGGCTATGCATTTCGATCAACATCGCACCATCTTTGTAAATACTATAGAGAGAATAAGAAAGGGATATGTTAGGGTCTTTTTTAAAAGGAGGGGGATCGATAAATAGAGCAAGAGAGTGAAAGAAAGGGAGAGAGGGCAAGATAGAGAGAGGGAGAGAGGGAGAGGGTTAGATATGGAGAGGGAGATAGATGCCCCAATGACGGTCGTTGAAGGATTAGTTGAGAGATAGGAGAGAGACAGAGATGAGGCCGAGGGTTCGTTGGGAATTGGGATTACTTGAGTGAGAGGTTAGAGACTGAGATGGGGGCTAAAGGGTTTTCTTCGATGGGGGCTGGGACATATTGCCTATATAACCCTATGGGTTGGATAAACCAAACCAAACCAAACCAAACAAAGCCTTTTCCCACTAGGTGGGGTCGGCTATATGGATTTGACGACGCCAATCAAATCTGTTTAGGGCCATGTCCTCCGTTAGATCTATGTAGGCAAGGTAATGTTTAATAGTTTCTTTCCAACTTCTCTTAGGTCTCCCTCTCCCTCTCCTACTCCGGGCAATCTCCATGCTTTCACACTTTTTAACAGGTGCCTCCGTTGGGCGCCTTCTAACATGGCCAAACCATCTCAGTCGATTTTCTCTCATTTTATCTTTAATCGGTGCTATTCCTACTTTGCCCCAAATCTCATCATTCCTAATCCTATCTCTCCTTGTGATCCCGCACATCCATCTTAGCATTCTCATCTCCGCAACTTCCATCTTCTTAACATGATTATGCTTTATTGGCCAATACTCTGATTCATATAACAATGCTGGACGTACCGCCATCTTATAATACTTTCCTTTAACCTTGAGGGGGACTTTCCGATCACATAAGACCCCCGAAGCACTCCTCCATTTGGTCCACCCGGCCTGAATCCTGTGACTTACATCAGTATCAATATCTTCATCCTGTTGTACCATAGATCCAAGGTACCTAAAGTTTTCTTTCTCTACAATCTTTTGTGTGCCCAAACTTACTTCTAAGTTACCAAGTGTCCTACTTTGACTAAACTTGCATTCCATATATTCTGTCTTGCATGGACTTAGCCTAAACCCTTTTGTCTCTAACGTTTTCCGCCACAATTCTAGTCTAACATTCACTCCTTCTCTCGTTTCATCCACTAAAACAATGTCATCTGCAAATAGCATACACCACGGCACCTCATCCTGAATATGTCTTGTAATCTCATCCATAACTAGGGCAAACAAGTACGAGCTTAACGCTGAGCCTTGGTGTAGACCAATCGTGATAGGAAATTCTTTAGTCTCTCCACCGGTCGTTCTTATAGATGTCACTGCTCTATTATACATATCCTTTATCGCCTCAATATATGCGACACTCTTTTCTTTTTCAGTACTCTCCATAGAATCTCCCTAGGAACTCGGTCATAGGCCTTCTCCAAGTCAATGAACACCATATGTAAATCTCTCCGACGTTCTCTATACTGTTCCATTAACCTTCTCAGGAGAAAGATAGCCTCCATGGTTGATCTCCCAGGCATGAAACCAAATTGATTATCTGAAATGTTTGTTGTTCTTCTTAGTCTTCTCTCAATAACTCTCTTCCATAATTTCATTGTATGGCTCATCAATTTAATCCCGCAGTAGTTCGCACAGTTCTGAATATCTCCTTTGTTCTTGTATAATTAGCCAAAAGTCCCTTAGCACGGTCTTGTAAGGCCTCCAGTACAACAACTTTTTCTCTAAGGCCTATAGTCCATACGTCTTGACTTATTTTGGCGAGAGGTCCCTAGATACACCACATCATACATTTTCATGACTGATTTGCCCTTTCAACTGTTTGGGGAAAAAAAATTTGAATTTCAAAATTTCATGTCTTTCATTCTCCCTTGTTCCTATGGCAAGGTCCTCTCCCATGTTTATATGAAGAGTTCGGAATCTGGCTGATATTCCAGTTGTCTGCAACCTGCTCTCCTTCCTCTTCGGTGATGGCACAGCGGCAGCGACGATGGAGACCGGCGGGATCTTCCTTCTCCGGTGACACGCGCAGAAAACTAAAGAGGGACGGGCGGCGAGGTCTGCCTGACTTGTAAATAGAGACGAGAGCGTCTCCTCCCTTCACCGGTTCTGGTTCTGTAATAAGACCGGCAGTGGTCTTCTTCGACAAGACCAAAACCTTGATCGCCCTTCCCTGCTCATCGTCTTCTCTGATCAGAACGTGGTGTCCAGCGGTTCTCTCCCCTGTTTATCTGATGAAGAGTCTGGAATCTGGCTGATATTCCAGTTGTCTGCAACCTACGTCTCTTTCCTCTTCGATGATGGCGCAGTGACAACAACGATGGAGACCGACGGGATCTTCCTTCTCCTGCAATGCGTGCAGAAAACTAGCAAGGGACGGGCGACGAGATCAGCTTGACCTGTAAACAGAGACGAGATCGTCTCCTTCCTTCACCGGTTTTGATTCTCCAACAAGACCGGTAGTGGTCTTCTTCTTCTCCAGCAAGACCAGAACCTTGATTGCCCTTTTGATAAGTGCTTAATTGTTTGTAATTAGAGCCATAATATTTGATTTATCTTATGCTAGTCATATTTATTTTATTTTATTTTACATATTCTTTGTTGATTTTTATGCAAAGGTAAAAAGGAGCAATTGAGCAAAAATAGAGGAATTAATGAAGAGAGTGATGGGCGTGAATCATCAAGTAGGACCAAGGTGGGTCCCATCCAAGCTATTTCAGATTTCAAGATTACTTTCTAGTTCTTTGGACAACTTAGAATTCAAATCAAAGAAGGAAGATTTCAAGCCAAGATAGAAGTTCAAAAAGAGGGGTCCCACATTCATGTTGCACGCACCATATGGGCCCACTTTTATTCTCAAGTTTCAGATTTAATTCCTTGCAATTAAAATTCAGATTGGTGGGCCACATGTGAGGAACTTTCTATAAAATACAAGTAGGATCAGGTTTAGAAAGTCTTGTTTATTAAGAAAGAAGACTCTTATTCTATTCTAATTAGGAAACAGAATTATAAAGGAAGTTGGAGATCTATTTCCACAAGGGAATTAAGTACTAAGAGGCTGTTGCAAGACTTATAAAATGGGCATATGAACAGTGCACTTCCAGCCACTAATAGAGCCATCATCCAGCCACAAGCCAGCATAAAAACCAGCCATCATCATCCCAAAAACCCTATTTTCCATACAGCCACCTTTGGAGCATCTTGGAGAGCTTTTGGAGCGAGGAAAAGGGGAAAAAGCTGCTGGCAGAATTCTTCTTATTCTTCAATATTCAAAGTTCTTCTTATGGCTCTATTTTCTATTTTGTTTTCAATTCCAGACATGAGTAGCTAATTTTTTAAGGCTAGGGGTGTAGTTGAAACCCTAGCCTAATCTATGTAGTCTCTTTTGGCATCTTTTAATTCAGATTTCAGTTTTATTAGTTGAGATTCTAAACCATGTTTTTAATTGATGAGTTGTGTATATGCCATGCCAACCATGACATGTTCAATTAATTTTAAGAGTAATTAACTTAATTTTGATTGATCTTGATGTTAAGCATCTAGGGTTTAGAACCATGAATAATCTAAGTATATGCCATGCTTAGACTCATGCATTTATCATTCCCATTGTTTTTATGCATTATGTGTGTTTTGACAAGGACATATGCCATGCTTAGTTTTTGTATCATAATGAATAATTCATGTAGTATGCCACTCATGAATTGGGTTTAGGGGAATAGTAATCTAGACACATATGCCATGGTCTAGGTTGATAGATGTCACTAATAAAATCTGATTTTTGATTAAAAGATAATAAGGGACATGCATAGGATTGGTTAGGGGAGTAGATGAAACCTTAGTTCATTCATTATCATTGTTTTCAATTCTAACATTAGTTGTGTGTTTTAGATTATTTCCATTTACCTTTTGATAGTTTAATTTACTGTTTTTAGTAGTTTAATTCAACCTTTCATCATTCAATTGTTTTTTTTTTAATATTCTGATTTTTAGTTGCTTTTGACATTGTTTTATCACAAGTCTTCGTGGGATCGACCTCGTACTTACAATTTACTATACTACATAGTGATCTTGTGCGCTTGCGAGTTTTAATTGTGTGCATACTAGTAGCTTATTTTCAGGTTGCTTGGTGCATACCACCTTCCTTCCTCATTGTATTCTCCGATCAAAACGTGGTGTCCAATGAAAACCGAGAACCTAGTTCTCTTCTTCTTCCCCGAGCCCACACCCGCGGGCTGCTTGCTTCCCTCTTCTTGGGCAACTCTAAATCCTCGATGGCGTCCTACGATCAGAACCAACCCTACTAGGCAAATTTATCTGTTTTTGGAAATTTTATCTGAGTTTTTGGAAAATTTATCTGAGTTTTTGACAAATTTATGAGTTTTGGCAAATTTATCTGAGTTTTTGGAAAAAATATTTGAGTTCTTCAAAAAACATTTATTTGTGTTTTTGGAAAATCATTCTGAGTTTTTTGACAAATTTATATGCGTTTTTTGAAATCTATTTGTGTTTTTGGATTTTATTTGTGGATTTTGAATTTGTTTACGTCTTTTCAAAGTTATTTGTGTTTTTTAAAATAAATTTAACTGAGTTTGCGCAAAAAAACTTGAGTTTTTGGCAAATTTTTATGAAATTTGAAAATTGGTTTATCTTAGTTTTGGCAAATGTATCTGCGTTTATTAAAATTTATCTGCGTCTTTGAATTTTATTTACGTTTTTTTAGATTTATTTACATTTTTTGAAATTTATTTGCGTCTTTTTAAATTTATCTGCGTTCTTTTGAAATTTATTTGCATATTTTGAAATTTATTTGCGTTCTTTTTAAATTTATTTGCTTTTTTTGAAATAAATCTGTTTTTTGAAATTTATTTGAAAATCTCATTAATGAGATTTTCATTAATTGTGGTCAATTAAATGGTAGTTGATCATTATTAATGGCATATCTCACTAATCATGGGATATGATTTATCTTTAAATAAATAAGAACTTTTAAAGAAAGGGTAACTTGGACATTTTAGGCCTTTAAATTTGGAAAAAGGACTTACCACACTATTAAAAAAGATTGTAGATCTAAGGTTAGAAAGTGAAATGTTCAGGGCCCTATCGCCGAATTTCCCTCTTATTTAGGCCTATGGGGGCTGAAGCCTCCAAGCACTTGTATGTGGGTCTGCCCCTGGGTGCGCTGCATGCCACATGATGAAGGTGGTTGGGAAGACACATATGATGCAGGTGGGAAGTGGCGGCATCATATCTCCCACTCAACATGACATTTATTTTGTATAGTGTAGTTGGCTCTCAAGTATTGTTCTTCTTGATAGCATTATTTTCTTCTTCCTTGGCAATTCCCCAATATTCTTCTTTCAATACCTGTGGAAAGGTAATTTGGCATGAAATGAGCATCAAAGGAGCTGCATTTATGTGGGCCCAAATGAGCCCCACAGTGCTAGACTACACTTGCAATTGTTCATAAGAGAACATTTTTCAACATGGGGTCCACTTTTAAAAATACAACATAGGATCCATCTTTACAAATTATGACACGGGCCCACCTTTAAAGGAATTAAAACTTGGGTCAATCTTTTTGTGATTGTGTGAATATGAGGCCTATATTTAGGAATTATATATGTGGGCCCCAGTTTTGCGAATTATTGTACATGGGAAAACCTTTAGAAATAAGAACATAGGTTTAGAAATTAGAATGTGTAACCCACTTTTAAAAGAATCGAAACATGGGCCACCTTAAGGAATTGTGGTAACTAGGCCACCTTTTAGAAATTAGTACATGAAATCCATTATTTACATTATTTTGAAAATCTTGCTTCATCTACCTCTTCCTACTTTAGCTAAAAAAGCTCTACTAAAAGGAAAATATTCTCCTACATACGATTCACATTCAAACTGTAAGCAAGAGTCGTTACGTCTGGAATTTATGGTTGGGCCACACCTATTTGATGCTACTGATGCACAGTTCCCATGTGAACCATGCATATGAAATCAATTTTCATACTAAAATAAGTGGCCCCTTTTAACTCCATTTTTAATAGAATTGTAATTACAAATAGAAGATATACCAAATGCTCTAACTTATAGAAAAGCTCTAAATCATAAAACAAGAGCTTATTTTTGGAGTTTCCAAATGGCGTTCTTAGGTACCGACGAAAGAGCCTCTCATTTTCCATGTTGGCAGTTTTTTTAAATTAGATGCATGTTTTTTTTTTTTCAGGGCTTGTTTGTGTAAAACCACAAAAGTGGAAACGCCATCGTATTTGTGCTGCATTGAACAAACAGGTAGCACGCCGTGAGGTATTTGTCACAAGAAGAAATAATTGAACTATTTTTTCTTTAGGCCTTCAAGAAAGTCATTTATTATTTATTTTCTTCCTTTAATTTACTCTTTTTTTTTTTTTTTTTTGCAGAACCTTCAATTTGCTTTTACTTGCTGGGGACTTTTAAGTATTTTGGACCTTTTTCCATAGGGGTGTTCATGGGCCAGGCTAAGGCATATGCAGGGCCAGCCCGACTTTAGAAACACTGGCCCAGGCCAAACACGGGCCGCCGCGCTTTTTTATCACTCTTGTGGGCACCAACAATTGTTTGGACTTCTTAAACTAAATAGCATGCATTCCTTACACAGGCCGGGCTTTAGGTTTTCTATCACTTAATCCAAGCCTGGCCCATAGCGGGCTGGGCCCGGAACAGGCTCGGGGTGGCCCGGCCCATGAGCACCCCTATTTTTCCATCCCTCATATACATGAGCTGGTATTTATACGATCCCTTGTCGCATGTGAGCCATCATTCTCTTTGGTAGTGTTCATGGTGGTGATGCAGGCCATCCATTTTAATGCCATACAAAAACACTTCTTTTCTTTAGTGATGTGGTTGCATGGTCAATGACCGGTCTATGTTGGTGATAGAAACTAATCGTTGGTAACTGATAGCCTAAGATGGAACCCGCCCAAAAATGCAACTATATTTTACATGAGGACCCAGTTTTGTCTTTACAAATTCGGAATTGGATTTGATACTGGATCTGCTATGGAATTTGTGTTCTGTATGCGAATTCCAATGAGGTGCTGCATGCAGACATTAATTGAACAAAAGATCCTAATTTTTTCAACTGTTTAAGTATGCACCCACATTCAGTCATGCACTTTTCCTTGGACTGCGTATCATTGGTTCAGCGATCATAAATATGCCTGTTTACCAAAAGAATCCATCAAATCTGGACATTCAAACTACACCATTTTGATTACATCCATGATCCATCCCACCCACTTCTCTTGGTAGTATGATTCTAAATTTCCCCTACATCTTTTTCTGGGTCTATATGAACAGCTCTTCATTTATCAGCCGAGACACTAACCACGTTCATTCTCTTGAATCGTTCATGGCAGCCAAAGAGATGCATTTGAAACTTCTTGTGGACAAGGTAAGCAACCGTGTGGTGTATGCCGAATCTGGCAACGATTTTGTTGATGTTCTCTTCAGCTTTTTGACATTGCCCATAGGGACCATCATTAGTCTCACTGAGAAGCAATCAAAAGTAGGAAGCATGAGTACGTTATATGAGAGTGTAGAGAATATCAACGTGAATCTTCTGCAAGCAAAGGCATGCAAAGATATGTTGCTCCATCCCAAAAGTGTTTCTGAAAAAGAATTCGAGAATCTAAAGGTGAATATCAACAGTACTAACATGACCAAGTACTACATATGTTCGTCATGGACTTGCTGCACTGAGACTCACCATTTGATTAGCACTGTTTTGGATGCTCCATGTTGCTGTGGAAGAAAGATGAATCGGAACGTAGTCATAAGGCCGCACGAGGTTGTGGCGGAAGGGAAGGATGCGGTGTTTGTAAAGGGAGACGTGATTTACATGATAAGCGATGATTTACAGGTATTTCCTGTTTCTACAGCGTCTGCTTTGTCACTGATTAAAAACCTTGGATTTGGACTGAGAACTGAATTTGAAGAGCGGAACATGAGTGTGAACAAAGAGAAGGTATGTTAATCTTTCGTTTCTTCTTTTCTCTTTTCTTTTCTTTTACTTTTTTCGATGTGTTTTGTTATGGTTCTAATCTCATTTTAGCATTGACAAGTTTGGGTGTTTTATCAGGATCATTTAGGCAAAATAGATTTCATAGCATGTTTAGATTACATTTTCCCCTGTTATTAATAACTGCAATACGAGCAAAACAGGCTCGTATTAAACCCCAGCCCAAAAATAAAAATATACTCTATTTCGATGCTATTTTTTGATATTTTAATTAGAAAGAAAAGAAAATAAATCTAAAACAAACAAATTCATCAGTTATCAGTTTTGAGATTTTTATATATCTAAGCTTATTTAAGAGGAGAATGTGCAGTAAAATCACATAATTTGCTAATGAATTTTGAATTTATAAAATTCATTATTTTTAGTTTTTTCATGTTCACTTTCAGTGAATTTTTTTCAATTGGAAAACAAATTCTAAGATAAATATATTTGGAGAGAATGGAAAAGGCAAGGCTATAGAATATCTAATGAGTAAATTGGAAGCTAGAAAAGAGAAATTGAAAACTAAATAAAAAGAAAAAAAATCAATTATTAGTGTATTGCAAATTGAAAAAAAAAAGGAAAAATAAAGTTAGGAAGCCAATGTCTAACCATCAAAGTTAGACAATGGATAAAACAATCAAAAGTATATCACAATGTTTTATTTCACATAATTTAAATTAAATGTGCTTTAGCAAAAAATATATAAAGCCCTTGAAAACTTGGTTAAAGAATTTATTACAAGGTGAAGTAAAGATATAAGAAAAATAGAATGTGATATTACTAGAAGACACCCACCTAGCTATTGGTTAAGTATCATGTCAAACACCATGGGGATACCCTCATCCGGAAAAAGAAGTCTAAAAGTATTTTTCAATAATAAACAACCAAGCGTTAGGAGTTACAAAAATTATTATGTCGGTCCAGGTTGACACATTAATATCAACGCACTCATAGCCAACAGTACTATTTACCTCACCATTGGAAGCAAGTCCTACATCTACTGAGGGCAGGCAAAGAAAAAAAAAAGTGAGGTAGAGAAAAAAAATCTATTAATAAATATAATAAAAAAATAAATAATATTTTGATGGCATGATTTATATGTCTGGAATGTTATTTATATAATTTTTATTTCAATTTTTTTTCATGTGCATGTCTCTCAGGGACACAACTACTTAAATTGGACACACAAATTAAGTGCTTGTAAATTACTTTATATGATAGAGTAGTATGAAATTTAAATCAACATCATAATGAGTTAATTATAGGGGCATTTGGCGATGGTCCCTAAACATTTCACTTTCTGGCTTTAGATCCATAATCTTTTTTCATAGTGTGGTAGGTCTTTTTTCAAAATTTGAAGATCTAAAATGTCCAAGTTACCATTTCTTTAATAGTTCTTATTTATAATTTAAAGATAAAATCATATTCCATTATTAGTGGGATATTCCATTAATAATGGTCAAGTATCATTTAATTAGCCACGATTAATGAAAATCCCATTAATGATATTTTCAAATAAATTTAAAAAAGACACAAATAGTTTTTTTTTAAAATGCAAAGAAATTTCAAAAGAACGCAAATAAATTTCAAAAAACACAAATAAATTTCAAAAGACTCAAATAGATTTTCAAAAAACTGATAAATTTGCCAAAAACATAGAAAGAATTGTTCTAAAACTCAGTTAAAATTTCCAAAATGGAGATAAATTTGTCAAAAACTCAGATCTATTTGCCAAAAACTCAAATATATTTGTCAAAAACTAAAATAAATTTTCCTAAAAATCAATTAAATTTATTAAAAAATCATATAAATTTTCCAAAAACTCAAATAGATTTTCAAAAAAATTCTAATAAATTTGAAAAAAACTCAAGATAAATTTGACAAATATATTTGAGTTTGTGATAGAAAGTCGGATAAATTTATCTGAGTTTGCCTCATTGTTTATAAATTTATCTGAGTTTTGTGACAGAAAGTCGGATAAATTTATCCAAGTTTGTTTTAAAACTTAGATAAATTCCAAAACAAACTCAGATAAATTCACTTCAACCTCAGATAAACTCATACTAAACTCAAATAAATTTATAATTCATATAGTTTTCAATGCAGATTAAAGAACAAGCCACACATTTACATGAAATCCCATCTCTATGAAATCTAGCATACCTTGAGACTCATAATGAGCAAAATAAAAACATTGGCGCAAAGTTCAACAGTAAAGCTACTGTGACATAAGAACCCAAAAGTAACTCCAGCACATGAGTAGCATTCCCTTGATGGACACCCTCTTCGCCAATCAATCCATCCAATTTGATCTTGCTTGGTGCCGAATACGTTCGCGATTGGAGCCCTATGACACTAATCACCGTAGAAACGGCAGAGGCTGGCAAATAACTCACCCATTTCAAGGAAATAAAATTGGTACACCATAACCCCACTGTCGAGAAGTTTGTCACAACAGTTATCAAAATGCCATTCAAATGTATTGGCAAAGGCAATTAAAAAGGCACCATTTTTTTCCATTATCCCATCCGAGCAGACTCAAATCACTCATGATTTGTTTACTTACACATCTTGGAGGTGGAGAGAGAATTAGGTCATTGATTGAGGGAATTAAGAAGAGAGAAAGAGAGTATTAGCAAAACACCTAGCAACATCGTTCTCTCCCATTTTAATTTCGAAACTTGATCTAAAACTAGGAAATAGAATCCGTTAGACAGCTTATGCATTTATAGGGGCAAATCATATCATGTTAAGGAGCTTAAAACTAGGGATTAAATTCGTGACATAACTTTAGATGGTTAGAAGGGAAAATTAGTCATAAAAAAATATGATGTGGCATGCTTAGGGAGCACCCCCTGAATTAATCCCATGCGTAAGGGACTCTAGGCCTTAAACAATAATATTGTGTACTAGAGACTTTATAACACATTTCGTATGGATCTCTCGCTAATTTACTCAATTGTGTCCCCTCCATCAAACATGATATAGTCAGCTATTGTTCTAAACGACCAATTTGTTTCCCCTCCATCCAACATAACATGTTATAGTCATATTTGACCGAAGACTTGGACAAACATTAGCTTCAATTATAGTTTCTAATCAATTTCCGATTATCCAAGTATCCTAAGGGCCTATATTTTTACTGAAATTCAAGGAATTTCCGTATGGAGAATTGTGAAATTCTCAGACATGGTAGAACTCCTAAATGCTCTCTTGTACTTGCGCATCTAGAAATTCCATCAAAAAGTAAAGGAGCTGAAATTCATAAATTTTCAAAGGTCATTGAATACCTTTTAGGTAGTTTGAATTTTGAAATGGTTGTGAATAAACATGCCATTTGTAAATCTCAATGACAAGATGTCACATTATGTGCAGTAAACGTCGTGTGGGAAATTCTTGGCAAAAACTCTAGTAAAGAAAGAGGCCAAAAGTCTCTCGTTAAGAATTAAGAGGGTCTCGAATCTGTTTTTGGTTTAGGAGAAATCTGGATCCAAAACCATACCCTTCAATGTTTCGACCCGAGGTTCCATATGCATGATTATTACATTCACATATAACAATTTATATAGGTTTAAAGGTTCTATTTAGCTTGATTTAAATTTATAATTGATATTTACGTAACTTTAAGTATGTACAATTCATCACTCCTTTCATATCTGAAAATATTAGTTTCAATCTCTTTTATACAATTATACAAATGCAATAGACATCTTATATAGGAACCCGATCCGAATTTTAAAAAGGAAAACTCCAAATTTTACTTTATTTTGAAAAAAGAATACAAATTTCAAAACCTGTGATATAATCAAAGCCTAGCTAAGTTTTCTAGTAAGTTTTTAATTATGAACTTCCAGCCATTTAAAGGTATTTTCCGGCAATGTTTCCTTCAAGTTTTTTAAAATACCCATATTATCCTTCATTTGAAGTCTTGACATGCTTCCAACAACTACATACCACCGATTGTAGCGGGAACACTAGTTGTTGCCAATCATCGTGAGAACATTGGTGAAGTAAAGGAGGGTAATATTGGAAAAGTATAGGAGGGTTTAATTTAAATGAAGGTTAATTTGATTATTTAAAAAATTGAATAAAATGGCCATTGAAAAATACCTTTAATTGTCTGGTTGTCCTTAATTGAATACTTACTTGTTAACTTAGGTCTTAATTTGAGAAGTTTTGAAACTTGCATCCTTTTTTGAATAAGAAAAAAACTTTAGGCCCTATTCAAAATTTTTCTTTTAAAAATGGGTCCAAATCTTAACCTTCACCCTTCCCGTTTGCTTCCCTAGGTACAAAGGAAATCTTAGTTTTTCTTGGGTTTTCTGAGAGGGGTTAATGAGATAAGGTAAGGATTTTGATAAGACCTACACTATCCTAGTATATAAATTTCTAGAGTGAAGTCTGCCTATTCATTTCCCATCTCCCCTCCATTCATTTTTTCTATTATAAGGGAGATTACTTGATGCTCATTTTTTTTTTATTTTTTTTTCCATTCATTTTTCTTTCTTTTTTAACCAAATTTAGAAATAATAGTCTTTGAATTCCTCAAAATGCAATTACTTGAAAAAACATGCATGCTTCTACGTTCTAACACATAACAAATATATCGTCATTGTTTGTATAGGTATTGCATCTTCTCAAGCTTTTGTTATTCTCCAAGACGCCTTTGACAGACGTGTTTCTGAGGGAGCAGGACATTGTCACTTGTGGAGACCACAATCCCATTGTTTCCCTCAATTCCAGTGGCAATGGCATGGAACAATCTCAAATAATGGAAGAAGCTGACATTCCCTCTGAGGGGATGAGCATAAAACTAATTCAGACCAAATTCGACCAGAGAGTTCTGTGTGCAGAGACAGGAGCCGAGTTTTCAGATCTTCTCTTCAGCTTCCTCACCTTTCCTCTTGGAGCTGTACTTAAATGTTTGGGTGGACGCTCTGGCATAACATCTGTAGATAACTTGTACAAGAGCATTGAAGATTTGGTCAGCAAGAATTTCATGAAATCCGATGAATGCATAACCTTACTACTTACGCCAATGCTTGCACCCTTTTTCAATTCCAAGAACCAACTACTACAGATTGAGGAAGAAGGCCCTTGGAATCCTTTACTTATTAAGTGTAAAACTTGCTTTAATTCTAACAAAGATAAATGTGTACATGGGTTAGGAGAGATTGCGTTAAATTCTATGAATCCAAAGTATCCTAATCCAGTGACAGAAGTTGGGGGAGCATTTCTAAAAGAGCCAACAACGTTCATGGTAACTGATGAGTTGGTTGTGACACCTTTTTCGGCTATCTCGCTCATCACTCTTCTCTCCAGCTTAAACATACCCACGGACGACATAGAGGAGCGGGTTGTTGATATTGGAGTTCTTGAGGTATGATTAATTAAACTTTATAATTTTCACATTGTGCATTTCTTTGTACTTGCAACTACTTTTTTTGTCCTTGTGTATTTGTTGGCTCTTGTGCAATTCACATTGTGCACTGTCCCTCCCTTCTTTTAGGCCTTTGCAAAAACTGAGTCCCCATTAAAGATTTGTTAATTTCTTTCAATTCGTATTCTTTTTGTTGCAATTATTTTTTGATGAAACAGTCCAAATTCATAAAAATACTTTGGCCTCCGTCTATCTTTGGCACTTGAGACCATCTACAAGGGGAGTAGCAAATTTGAGGTAGCAAATGTGTACTTTGCTACCTCAAATTCAAATTTGAGTTGCTACACTGCAAAGTTGAGGTATTTGGGAGAGGTAGCAATTTTGAGTCTAACACGGAGAGCTGAACATCCTATGTGGCACAACAACTTTGAATTGCCACTTCAATTGCAGGCTCGGTTGAAGATGGTCTAAGAATGGTGGTGTTGAACTAGTTGTCTTATCATTTAATTTTTCGAACCAATTTTTAAGCTTACTAAAAGATTATCACTTGAGCGTAATTTGAGTCTAGATCCTCTCAAACTACCTAGAGAATCCCATACGTAAAAGGATTGGAACTTCATATTGGGGCCCACCTAGAGATGTCAAATGGGCCGGGCCGGGCCGAGCCAGTCAACGGCACGACCCACAAGGCACGGCCCAAGACTGGGCCGAGGTGGCTGGGCCCGTTGGCTCGCTAGGCCCGGGCCCGCCAGGCACGTGGGCTGCCCTCTGTGGCCCGCCAGGATGGGCCCGCACGACCCGCCTGGCCCGCCCAAAAATGACCTTTTTTTTAAAAAATTGTCCATTTTACCCCCCCCCCCCAACAGTAATAAAACAATCATATAAGAGATATTTTGTGTCCTTTTCAATTTTACAAAATCTATAATACTCTAACCCTCCTATTCTTTTTCTAAATTTATTAGTGTTATTTATACTACTCTAAGTTTCTAACCCTCAAATATTTCTACGTAAGAAGTGTATATCGTGACAACTTGCCAATAGGCTCAACTTTGTTAAAAATTGGATTAAGAAAGAAAGAAAGAAAGAAAAAGAAAGAAAGAAAGAAGAAAAAAAGAAAGAAAGAAAGAAAGAAATAAAAAAAAACAAAGAAAGAAAAAAAGAAAGAAAGAAAGAAAAAAAAAAGAAAGAAAGAAAGAAAGAAAGAAAGAAAAGAAAGAAAAAAAAAAGAAAGAAAGAAAGAAAGAAAGAAAGAAAAAAAACAAAGAAAAAAAGAAAAAAAGAAAGAAAGAAAGAATAAAAAGAAAGAAAGAAAGAAACAAAAAAAAGAAAGAAAGAAAGAAAGAAAGAAAAAAAACAAAGAAAGAAAGAAACAAACAAACAAACAAAAAAAAGAAAGAAAGAAAGAAAGAAAAAAGAAAGAAAGAAAGAAAAAAAAAAGAAAGAAAGAAAGAAAGAAAGAATAAAAACAAAGAAAGAAATAAAAAAAAAAAAAAAAAAAGACCAGGCCCAGCAGGCCCGCCTGGCCTGCCAGCCCGCCCCATGCCGGGCCGTGCCAGGGGTTTTCCCTGGCCCGGCCCGGCCCGTTTGACATCTCTACCTATAGAAACCTGTACAGTTCAAAATATGGACTATTCTCATATTTGACATCAATCCAAATTTGTCCCATGTTGGATCAGCCATTTGGTGAAAAACGTGATAATGAATATGCATATATTAGATGGTGTTAATCGCGTATTTATAAAATAGTCAATCCAACTGTAAAAAAAAAAAAATCCAATTGACATAGAATCTGAGGATACCTTGTAACTGGAGGGTGTTTATTTTGAGAGTCCAGATCCCATGTTTCGTAAAAACAGGGAGATACTGTTTTATCCAATCCACAATCGCCAACTGTGTAAAATTTCTCATTTGATTTTTTCATTCCAAGAAAGCTATAGAAAGGGTGCATTAGCTAGCATAAGATTTTAAATAGTTGATGATTGTGGATTGGATGAAACAATATACCGTTGTTTTTACAAAATAGAAGAGGCAGACTCTTATTTTGGAATAGTTAGGATTTCGGAAGGTGGACCCTGCTATGGTGTTTCACACCTTTAATTTGGGATTTCTCTAGGTTAAAGACTCAGGGATCTAGACTCACCTAGTCGGCATTGTCAAGAACAAGGTCATATCATCGATGATCTAGCATGGACAGCTTGGTCAATCGTTCTTTATCCTTTCCTGTTTCCAATTTCCGTCTAGATATCTTCTACATACCAATTTCTAACATCACACGTGTTGATTTTATAGAATGATTTAATGGGGGCCAAGATTTTTTTTTTATTTTTGGTAAAGATGGGGGCCAAGATTTAAGCAAGGCAATAAACTTACATGTAGTTGAAAAATAGGCCAGCCAAAACATGTGAGGTACTTCCTATTTTGTATCTGTTTCTTATTATCTTGTAGAAGAATTCGATTTCTGCATTGCAGATTGGATATTGACAAACTTCCTTTTGTGAGTGCAGGCTATATCTTTGCTGAAAGCTTCTTTGATCTCTAACAGTGTGCTGACCGACGTTTTTTCCCTAGAACCTAATCCCAAGAGAAAAGAGATATTGAGAAACAAAACAAAAAAGAGAAAAGGTATATTCAATGGATGATGGTGGCATCTCCGAAAAGTACATACATCGAAGATGGGGTACTACATGATGATAATTACACTAATCGTCAATCTTAAATCTAAGATCTTACTATTTGTTAGGATCTTCATATACAATCTATGAAGGCTGCCTTGGATCATGGATTGACTTAATTTTGGGTAAATTGCATGTCTTGAATGTGGATTTCTAAATCCAAATTCATTTGGCCAATTGTAAGTCTTTTTGTGATGTATTTTGTTTGGATATCCATTGGACTTTTATGTAGAAGATTTTAAGAAGTTTCTTAATTTCACAGATTCAAATCTTGAGAGTCCAGATCCTCAAGAGTCTCACTCACCTGTCGGTGAAAGAGGAGAAATTACACAATGAGGCCCATCGATTGAAAATTTGAGCCATGCAAAAATGATCACATGCCTCTTGTATGAGATGTTGCCAAATTTTAGGGAATTATCTCCATCTCCAAGTTTTTCTCAAGAGTCACCAACTGAATGCATGAATTTTCATGGTTTTAAATGTTTGCCTGCGTTTCATTGGTTTCTCAAGAAAGTGAGAGACAATATCAACATAATCCCTATTCAAACATCAGGCCTTCAATGGCTCTAACTAGACCAGGCTTGGGTTGTTTCAGCTATTTTGCATCCCATCCCTGTCTCGTGTCTTCGGACCATAACAAACCAGGTCAAGATCTGCTGCAGGGTCATGAATTTTAAAATCTTTCAGTACGTACGAGAGATGTCTTGTCGAATTCCGAGCGGCACCCGTGCTTCCTTTTATTTAAAAGGATCCGGTCCGGGGTTTAAAAAAATTCGAAAAACCGTCTAATCGTTGGTTAATATATATAATCATGTTTCACAGTTTCAATTACGGTTATGGTTATTAAAATCGAAAAACCGTGCTTCATGGTTTGTTTTTGGTTTTCGATCTCAACTAATATTTATTAATCGAATCGAACTGTAAAATATGATTCGAATAACCGTTTTCTTAAAACACACGATCGATTAACCGAACCGTTACGTCCCAATTTAAAAGACAAAAATGAAGAAGAAAGGGGGTATTGTGTAATTTCATTACTTAAATGACCCCTTTTAACTTTTGAGCCCTAATCGTCGGAACAAAAAACGAAAGAGGTAAAAGTGAAGGATCAACGACGTGTTTCTTGGAAAAATACACTTTATTATTTTACTTGTCTATGTGAAAATCTTAATGCAGCTTTACTATTTTGGAATTATGTAATTTCTTATCTAGGATATTTGATTTTGACTTTTGAACATGTATTTTGCATTCTGACAGAAATAATAAAAAAAAGCATGTATTTTAAGTGACAATTACAGTAACAGAACCATCTAATACAGTTAACCGCGGTTTGGTTTTTTAACTGTTTTTTAGGATACGGTTACGGTTACAGATTTTAAAAGTCGAAAATTGTAAAATACAGTTCAGTTAACGGTTTGTCCAAAACACACAATTAACTGAATCGTTACACCCCTATAAAAGGAGGTGCTTCCATTTACGCGTTCATGTCAAGCAAAATCTCTTGATCATCTGTTTAACCATAATAAATGAGAAAATTATGAAAGGGAAAAACACCCCTCTCAGTGCGGCCAATCGCGGGGCATGATGATCCTGAAAGGCCATTGGCTGAAAATATTTATATGAGACCTATCTAGGTACAAAACTTAGATTCCATTTGTTTATTCTAACCCATTAATCCATTGCCCAAGAATTTGGTAGTTTTAGAGGCATCATTTTCTTAGAAATTCAATCTAATGGTAAGAAAATGTTGGATGAGTATCAAATTTAAACTTGTGATAATTTATGGGTGGTAGTATGTATGTGTGAAAGGATTAGATTGGCTCAATGTTGACTGCGTGCCAAAAAAATTGGGAGCAAAAAATGGGCAGCTTTTAGGTTGGGGATTTTCTAGAATTCCCCAAATATAAATATTGATATATGGAGAAAATTCCATTTTTATAGAAATTTGATTTACATATCCCATGTTTTATAGACAAACAAACCTTTTTGAAAAGTCACTTTCCATGAGTAATTAATAAGTAATGTAAACATAAAGATACCATATCTATCTATAATGGACGAAGGATACACATGGGTGTGTAACATGGTTCGTGCCGGCAGTAGGCTAGCCTGAGAAACTTCACATACGGGTCATGCCACGCCATGCGTACGCAGAGTGGGGTCGGCCAGCGCAGCACGTGGCACAACTTATATTGTGCCATGCTGGGCCATGCCCTGACCCTTCCTAATTTTTTTAAATTTTTATGTAAATTGAAAGGCATTTTATGAACTTTAAGGATTTTCAACTTGAAATAAAGTTGAAGTTATTAAAATACATATACAAACATTGATGTTAATTTACAAATAAAAAATAAAATCTTAGTTATTTTAAAATAACTAAGGGTTTTTTTACTGTTGGCCCTGTGTTAAGCGGGGTAGGGTCGTGCCACGGCCCAAGCTCCCTGGCCCAACACAGCACGACCAACGCTCAGTGATGTGTCATGTCGTGCCACGGCTAAGGGTATAAATAGGTCCCCGATTTTTTGATTATCCGTAGGTTCCGACCCGTTAAAACCAAGTTTGAGTCCTTGAATATGCCCCGATAAGTAAATGGATACGGGTCCAGTCCCTCTTTTAGACTCGTGACCTAAATGGGTTCGGGCCGATTCCACCTTGGTTCAAACCCGTAGACCCGGGACTCAACATATTACCTCAATTTTCAAGAATTTATCCTAAAAATTATGTTTTCGTATGTCATTCCCTACCTAGACCCGGACCTGTCATATATACGGTTCAGGTTCCAGTTCCATCTTCTCACTAACGGTTCCAATTCCGGACCCAAGAAACCGGTTCGGTTCCAAGTCCGTCTCTGATTCCACCTTTTATCAACGGTTCCGGTTCCAGGTTTGGTTCCACCTTCTCATGAATGGTTCCAGTTCCAGGTCCACTATGGACTTGGACGGGAACAATCCCGTTTACATCCCTAACCACGACCCAAGGCACCCTAGCCCAACACAGCTCGCCCAATGGCTGTGTCGAGCCTTGGCAGCCCAACCCGATTTACACTCCTAGATACACATACATATTTAATATAGTATTAATGTATAAACGGCTTCCTAATATCGGCTTTTCAAAATCATCCCCTATTATTGGACAAAAGCCCTTGTTTTTTACGGCTTTGGCTGGCCAAGCCCTTTCGTTAGAAGACCAGATTGATAGATCTAGCTACAACTAAATATAGATCTCCGAGTTGTTCTAGTGTAAGCGAGGTGCCCCACTATTGAGCTACAAGTTGATTGGAATGCCACTCTACTTGATGCATCCAACTTTTCTTTAGCAACTACATAGATCGTATGACCTGTGCACAAAGGAGACCCAAAGGAAGGAAAGTCCAAATCCTCTAGGCTTTGGCTCAGAGAAATTTCCAAATTGGGGTGGCACTAAAGGGTGGGGTCCATCTTTTTCAATCTTACTCTAGAATCACAGGATGTTATCCAATATCAGTTGGTCTATGAGTTGGTCCCACCATTAGATTGACCCTTTCGGCATAAACATGATAATGAATAATGCAAAAGACTTTTTAGTAACTTTTTTCTTATCAAAAGGTCAATCTTAGAGTGGGGCCAACTCTTATCGAACTAAAACTTAAAAGATAGGGCCTAAACTTAAAAACATTTTATTTTGAGTAGTTCAAATTTTCCACAGTTAGCCCCATTGTGGAGTCTTATGTTTTTAAAACTCAAGATTTCTCAACCTCGATCATTATGATCCCTACTCGATCGAGACCAAAATACTTGTACGAGGAAATCTATTTGCTGTCTCTTTTGCTTAGTTTGTACGCGGAACTCTTTTTCTTTTCTTAGTTTTGTGCTTTTGCTTTGTCTAAAGATTTCTTCAAGTGGAAGAATCCCTCTCCTGGACAAAAGAGAACCATTATGAGTTTCCTGGGTTTATCCCTCATCATTCATGGCAACCACACTGATGAGTTTGAAACTTTTCGTGGACAAGGAGATGAATAGGGTGGTGTTCGCAGAATCCGGCAACGATTTTGTTGATGTTCTCCTTAGCTTCTTGACATTGCCCATAGGAACCATCATCGGCCTCACTGGGAAGCAATCAAAAATAGGAAGCATGATTAGTTTATATGAGAGTGTAGAGGATCTCGACGTCAACCTTCTTCAAGCAGAGGCATGCAAAGATATGTTGCTCCATCCCAGAAGTGCTTCTGAAGAACAATGCAAGAATCTAAAGGTGAATGTCAACAATACTAACATGACCAAGTACTACATATGTTCGTCATGGACTTGCTGCTCTGAGGCTCACCCGTTGATCAGCACTGTTTGTAATGCTCCATGTCGATGTGGAAGACAGATGAATCAAGAAATATGCAAAAAGCCGCCCAAGGTTGTGGCAGAAGGGAAGGATGGAGTGTTTGTAAAGGGAGACGTGATTTACATGATAAGCGATGATTTACAGGTATCTCCTGTTTCTACAGCGTCTGCTTTGTCACTACTTAAAGATCTTGGAATTGGACTGAGAACTACATTTGAAGAGCATAATGTGAGAGTGAGTGCAGAAGAGGTATGCTATCTTTTTAGCATCGACAAGTGCTGGTATTTTATCAGGACCATGTAGGCCAAATAGTCTTTTAAAACATCTTTCAAGCACATTTTGCCTCACATGAAAATATGGTTTGAACTCAATTCCATGCAAAGAAATGAGCCCTCTAGGTCATGTTCTTGCTATTGTTCTACACTACAGATTTGTCTCCCCATTGTTAACCATGGAAATCTTAGTGCCTGTTTGGCATAATTCTGGAATGTTACATTCTGAGAATGAAATAGGAAACTTTGGCATATATCTTGTGAGAGAGAGGATTTATAAATCTGTAGAAAGGGAGAGAAAATGCATGTTAAACAAGTATTTCTTCATTCATTCTCATAATGAAACAGTCCCAGAACGATGCCAACAGACCTTAATTTTCCTTGGGCAGTTAGTCTGCCTATGAATTGAATACATTGGAATGGTTAAATGGGCTCCAACAAAGTATTATCTAAAAGGAGAGAATGAATGATAGAAGGTGGAGATGTAAATGGGACCTGGACTATCCCAGTATATGAATTACTAGTCTGAAGGTTGTGTATTCATTTCCCATCTCTTCATTCATTTTCCTATCATAAGGGAGATTATTTCATGCTCACTCTTTTAGTTAATTATTTTCTTTTTCTTTTTTTGACCAATTTTAGAAATAATAGCCTTTGAATTCCTAGGAATTCAATTACCTGAAACAAACAGGCCCTACCATTCTAACACAAGAAACATGTCATTATTATGTTTAGGTATTGCATCTACTCGAGCGTTTGTTATTCTCCAAGACACCTTTGACCGACATGTTTCTAATGGAGCAGGACATGGCCATCACTGCAGACTACAATTCTATTGCTACCCTCAATTCCAGTGGCCATGGCATGGCACAATCTCAAATGGAGGGAGAAAATGACATTAGCTCTAAGAGAATGAGCATAAAACTCATTCAGAACAAATCCAACCATAGAGTTTTCTACGCAGAGACCGGAACAGATTTTCCAGATCTTCTTTTTAGCTTCCTCACCTTTCCTCTTGGAGCTATACTTAAATGCTTAGGTGGATGCTCTGGCATAAAATCTTTAGATAACTTGTACAAGAGCATTGAAGATTTAAATAGCAAAAGTTGCATGAAATCTGAGGAATGCAAAACCTTGATACTTGACCCAAAGCTGGCACCCTATTTCAATTTCAAGAACCAACTACTACAGATTGAGGAAGAAGCCCCTCGGAACTTTTTACTCAAGAAGTGCCAAATTTGCTTCAATTCTGACAGACTTGAATGCTCACATGGTTTAGAAAGTATTATGTTGCATCCTATAAATCCAAAGTATCCTGGCGCAGTGACAGAATCTGGGGGAGCATTTCTGAAAGAGCCAACAACATTCATGGTAACTGATAATTTGGTTGTGAAGCCATTTTCAACTATCTCAGTCATCACTCTTCTCTCGAGTTACAACATAGTCATGAACGACATAGAGGAGAGGGTTGTTAATGTGGGAGTTCTTGAGGTAAGATAAAATTGTAACTATATTGTGCATTTCTTTGTATGTGCAACCAGGCCATTTTTACCTTAGTATTTTAGCCCCCTCTCTTAGGCCTAAGTAAATATTCAGTCTCTATTTAAAACTTTTTTTTTTGTTTTGTTTTGACTCTGTATTTCTTGACATTCATTGCCACAAGTCTTTGTTGCTTTTTTTGGTCGAATGAATACCGTGGCCGCCGCCTTCTTTTTTTTTTTAAACATTCACCTGCCTCAAGTTTTAACAACAAAGATTGGCGTTGGACTAGCAATCTTCCATTTAACTAGTTTTTTAACTAATTTTTAAGTATACTCTCAAAAGAGTACTCTCAATCCAACTCGGCATTGTCAAGAAAAAGGTTTCACCATTGATGATCTGGCATGCACCGCTTGGTCAATTGTTCTTCATCCTTTCTAGTTTACAAATTCCGTCTTGATGTCATCTATGCCAATTTCTAACATCACTTGTACTGAGAACTTAAGATATCCTAGTTGGTTGGATATTCTGTTTCTCACTGCCCAAAGTTTGATCCCTATCTCACCTTGCCTGAGCAGGCTCCTCTGACCTCTCCCCATATGAGCAGGTGATGTCTCCCATGATTTGGGTCTCTAATAGGTCCCAGCCCCCTTGGCTGAGCAAAAAAATAAAAGCACTATATGTAATGTTTTCGTACAATGAATTCAATAAGGCCCATGATATAAACAGGTTTACAAAATGTACATGTTACGTTGTATCTATTTGTTATTATCTAATAGAATAATCAGTTTCAGAGATTTAGATGTTGATAAACTTCCTTTTGTGAATGCAGGCTATTTCTTTGTTGAAGGCTTCACTGATCTCTAACACAGTGTTGACCGACGTCTTTTCTCTGGAGAATCCAATCCCAAAGAAAATAGGATATTATAGGAGGATGGTCGCATCTACTATAAATAAAGCCATTGAAGATGGGATATTACATGAGGATAATTACTCTAATAACTAACCTTAAAGCTAATACCTTGCTATGTGGGATCCCCAGATACAATTGACTTAAGGCTCCTTTGGGTCTTAAATTGACTGGATTTTGGGTCTTTGTATTTCTTGAATGTGGATTGTAAATCTAATTCTATTGGAAAATAGGAAATTCTTTTGTGATGTATTTTGTTTGGATATCCATTTGATTTCTGTTTAGAAGGTTTTAAGAAGTTGCTTAATTTCATAGATTCCAATTTTGAGATTCCGGATCCTCAGAGTGTCTCACTCACACTCCAATGAGAGAAGTGAAACTCCACAATGAGAGAAGTGCAATTCATCAACTGGAAAGGTGACTTGGACAGCTTTCAAACGTAGTAAACCACATGTACACTCTCGAAAGCACCATTTCCAGCGCTCGGTGAGTACAATTCTGTGTAGGAAGGTGGAGGAACATAACCATATCCTGGAAATCGAGCTTGTCTGACTACTGAGAAGATTTTGCAATTTGTTCCAAATCCAAAGCCCTTTTTTTTTTTTAATCCTTCAAATGGAGAGAAAACAGCCGGCAGAACTTTATTGAACTTTATTGGTAAAATGACTTATAATCTCGGGGTTGAAAATGTGAGCACCTTCCACCATGCCGCAGGCTCTTGTCAATAGTAGAGAATATTTGATGGAGAAGAAAACTAGAAACATCAAAAGAGGAAAAGACCATGGAACTTAATTGGTAAATGGCAGTCCAGGCACAGTTTATCCTTTCCTTCTGAAGGCACAACCAACTTTCTTGATCAATGCAGCACTTCCTCTCAAAGCAACCGGTCAATTAATAAATTCATGACAACTCTATTCCTATGAACAACAACAGAGAATTGAGGCAACTGAAATAAAGAACTGCAAACTTACTATTAGAATAAGAAAGCTGACAAATATGAACATAAGAAATTCTGGCAGTGCATCTCCTTCAGCAAGATGAGTATTCCATAGGCCTATAACTAAATAGAAAGGAATCTATAAAAATATGAAGGTTCAAATTAGCTCCCCATCAGAGCAGTCCTAGTACAGTAGATAGCAATCATTGGTAAGTAGAAACAGACCTCACATATTAGAAGACAGTTGAACCAGCAGAAAGCAAACTGAAGAAACTCCAGCCCTTGCTCATCCATGTGTCTCAAAACAGATTCTTGTACAAGTCAAAAGAACAAATAATCAACATTCTCTCAAATTACCAACGTTTGCTTGGCAGTAGAGTATGATTGATAAATAGAAGTTGTGATGAATGAAATATGGAAATTACACATGAAGTATAGGGTGTATGTATAGCTATGATATGCTGATCCTCCTTATCCTTGTAGAGGTGTGTACTTGCAATCTCAGATTTCTCATACATCTTAACCATTTTTATATTTAAAAAGACTTGATGAAATAAGTTGCAGTAAACTTTGCTCCAACTTTCAAGAAAAATGCTCTCCTATCAAAATATGATATCAGCAATAGATTTTCAGCAGATCTCACAAGGCTTCAATCCTCCTTCGCAGGAACTTGGTTTCCCTCAACATAAAATCCCTAGTAGTAGGAGGAAATTCATAACTTAACAAGAAAAGAGTTTACATAGATTTTTATTATCTATCTTATCTGAATTCCACCACTTTCTTCTAATAATGTCTCCACATTCATCATCCCTAAACCACATACTGCAAAATCTAATGCAGTGAGGGAGTTTCTCTTTACTTGGAAGTGGGTTACACAAGAACAACGGGATAAAAACCCGCTTTAAACCATGTACCAACTCAAAAGCTCAAGCTGATAGGTGAAAGACACAAACAGATATATGAAGCCATGTCCAACTCGGGACTTAGGAGACGTGGAACTTCCCAACATGTCATAGTAATTCTCTCATATAGAAAAGTGAATGTAGGGGGGCCATCTCTAGAAATATGTAAAGCTTGCTGGGCCTATATTGCTCAATAGGTACTCAAAATGCACTTTGAATTTAGTGTTTTTTTTTTTTTTTGAAGATAATAAAAAGTTAACCTTTAAGAGTCCAGCTCCATGAGTTTTTCTCTTTAAAGAGATATTTATCTTGAAAATAAGAAATGCTTGTGAGGTTTAATATTTTCAATAGGTATTCAATGAGAATTTCAATTTAAACTTAAAAAAAACATAAAAAAATAGAAAAAAGTTACCTGCCAAAAATAATTGCAATTATCTCTTACACTGGAATGCGATTTAACTCGTGGGATTTAAGCAATCTCGTATTTGAATCTAATTTCTCTATTTGAGCCCAAAGCATTTGGAACAACTTTCATCCCCACCAAACACGATGACATTTTTTTGGTGATTTTTATTTAAATCAATGCCAAAAATCACTCACCAATTTTCTAAATTGGAGCCCTTCAATTATTATTATTTTTTTACCAATTTTCATCCTTTCTTTTGTGGGTTTTACGGGAAAAATCCCGGAATTTGGCCGTTTTTCGCGAAGTGTCCCAAAGATCGTGTAGCACAAATTCAGCTTTCCTGCTATTTTTTATACTTTTTTTTTAGCGACAATAACGTCGTCCAAAAAATTTTGGGGGACGTTAACCTCGCTCCTCGTGAAAAAGCTGCAAATACAAGTTTTCCACTATACATATGGGTGGAAAAACTAGGAATATAAGTTTTTCACTGGACATATGGGTGGAAAAACTATGAATACAAGTTTTCTATTGTCTATATTAGTAAAAAAGCTACAAATACAAGTTTTCTTCATAAAGGCGGAAAAGCTGCGTCCAAATGTGTAAATTCAATGCCTAGCAACCTTTCTCTCTCGTTTTCTCATGGATGGGTTCATAGGTTGAGGGTAAACTCTACATGATAATGTACAACCATTCTTCCATGTTATGTCTGCCATTTGTTTCATTTCCTATTTTTTTTCACTTTTCAAGATAAATCTTGATAATATGAAAAGAAGAAAGAAAGAAATAGCATGTCGGTCAATAGTGATCTTTTCATGATGATTAGGAGAAAATGAAGTGGGGGAGATAGAAAACCAAGTGGGAGAAGAGAAAAAAATAGAAGGAAGAAGAAACAAAGGGAGTTTTAGGTTTTGTGAAAACCACGTAGAGCAACGCTACCGTTACTCTTATCAAACACTAGCGTCACTCCCCTCAACACTAAAACAATAACAAAAACGGTCCTGACAGACTTCGTTTGTACTACACGATATGTGGGGACCCTTCACAAGAAATGGCAAAATTTCGGGACTTTTTCTAGTAAAATCTTCTTTCTTTTTTCACTTGTTAGCTAATTATATTTAGGTCTATAGAGCATATTGGAACCCCAAATAAATCTCATAATCAAATCTAATAGATCCAAGCCTATTTTTCTTCACATGACATAACCCAAAATAAAATAGGTAAAAATATTAGATACAAAATCTGATTTTCTTATTTGTACTTGTCACAAATTTGTATTTCCTTTAATTTTTTGTGTGCAGAAAGATTGCACTCCTAGCATTAAACTAAAAAATAAATAATTAAATTAAATTTAAAAAAAAAATGCCAAACCAATCTGTTGATGAAAGTGAGGAAACCGAGTCAGAGCCACCTTCCTTGTTAAATTAATCCAGAACACTCACAAAAGACCTTCTTTGAAGTTCATTATAGAACTCACTGATTTGCAGTTTCATATTGACTTGTATTTGAGGAATTCTATCTGAATGTTGTCTGAAAAAAAAATTCACTGTCCTTCCATGTAGAAATGGAGCCAGGTACTATCCTCTTCTCTGCTCTTCTTTATATACTCTTTCAGATTTAGGGTTTTGGGGAAAGGAATTGGGGATTTTTGTTGAAGTGGGGTTTTGTATCTCTGGGTGTCCGAAGATGTGATTTGGGTTTCGAGATTTTTGGGAATTGAAGGGCAGTGGTGGGTCTGGGTTTGGGATATGCAATTAGGGTTTGGAGTTTTATTATCTCACAATTTTGTTGGGTGGATTGGATGGTGATCGATTGTTGGCTATGGCTAGGGTGACTGATACGGTGGGATTGTGATTTTGATGATTTAGGGCAAGAAAGGATGTACTTTACCCTTCCCTATCGATCCCTAAACTTGTATTTTATATACAGAGAGGCCCTGATTGCTTTCACCCTCTCTTCTTCTATTAGGGTTTCTTCCATCAATCCCCATCTCACAACTCCAATCAGACTCATTTCTTCATCGGATGCATCTGCCAATACGTTAATCTCGGACGCCCAAACCAAATCTAGGGTTTCCAATCTCATCGCCAAGCAACACTGGTCAGATCTCAAAACCCTAATCTCAGAAACAAAAAACCCTAACAAGTTCCTTCAAATCCTCTTCGAATCTCAATTCGATGCCGATATCATCCTCCTATACTACCGATGGTCAGAAAGAGAATTAGGGGTTTCATATGACCTTGAATCCTGTTTCACACTCTTAAATCTGTTGGTAAATGAGAAGAGGTTCGGAAAAATTAGAGCACAGCTCCATAGATTGGTTAACTCAGATCGGCATTCGGTTTCTTCAATTTTTCATGCCCTAAAGATGTCCATTGTAGGATTTGGTTACTGTTCGATCATCGCGGATATGCTGGTTTTGGCATATGTGAAGAATTCGAAGACGGGTCTGGCACTGGAAGCCTTTGAACGGGCTGGTGATTATGGTTTCCAATTGTCGATCTCGTCATGCAATCCTCTGTTGAATGCTTCAGTCAAGGAGAATGAGATTGGGAAGGTTGAAGATGTGTATAAGGAGATGATTCGAAGGCGGGTTGCACCAAATGTAATTAGTTTTAATACAGTGATTCATGGGTTTTGTAAGGCGGGGAAATTGCAGAAAGCTGTGGATCTGATTGAGGACATGAGATCATGGGGTTGTTCGCCGTCAGTGATAACATATAATACAGTTATTGATGGCTATTGCAAGATGGGCAAGGCAGGGAAAATGTATAAAGCAGATGCCATGTTGAAAGAAATGGTGTCGAAGAAGATCCACCCCAATGTGGTTACTTTCAACATTCTGATCGACGGGTTCTGCAAGGATGATAACTGTTCTGCAGCTATGAGATTATTCAAGGAAATGAAGAGGCAAGATTTGTCTCCAAATGTGATCACATATAATTCTTTGATTAATGGATTTTGTAATGAGGGCAAGACCGAAGAGGCGAGTGCTTTACTTGATGAGATGCAGGATGCGAATGTGAAGCCAAATGTTGTGACTTATAATGCGCTGATCAATGGGTTTTGTAAGATAGGGATGTTGAAAGAGGCAAGGGAGTTTTTCGATGATATCACGGAACATGGTTTGATTGCAAGTGTTGTAACTTACAATACTCTAATTGATGGATATTGTAAATTTAGGAATATGGAGGATGCATTGGGAATGCGTGATTTGATGTTAGAGAATAGGGTCTCCTCCAACACCTGTACATATAACTGTTTGATCACTGGTTTTTGTAAAGATGGAAACAGGGTGGAAGCCAGTAAGCTTTTGGATGAAATGGAAGAGAAGGGTGTGAGAGCAGATCTTGTGACTTACAATGTGTTGATTGGTGCATTGTGTAGGGACGGCGAGTCAACAAAGGCACTTAGGCTCTTAGATGAGATGTTTGAGATGGGCTTGAAGCCGAGTCATGTGACTTACAACACTTTGATGGATGGCTTCTGTAAGGAGGGAAATTTGAAGGCTGCTTCAAATGTCAGGATGAGAATGGAAAGGGAAGGGAGGCGTGCAAATGTGGTTACTTATAATGTGTTAATAAAGGGGCTTTGTGGAAAAGGAAAGCTTCAAGAAGCAAATAAACTTCTGAATGAGATGTTGGAGAAGGGGTTGATTCCAAATAGGGTCACATATGACATAGTTAGGGATGAAATGATGGACAAAGGGTTTATTCCTGACATCGACGGCCATCTTTGCAACAGTCCTCCCTAGAAATTCATGGGGGGATTGTATATAGAATGCCATCATGTTAGGAAGTTTGTGTTAAAGAGAACCGAACTCACGGAGATATGTTGCAGGGAAGAGAAGCTACAATCTTTCACAAGTCAAAACAAAGTTTCGAACCCATTGTTAACTACTAGAGTTTGTGATTTTATGAGCCTCCTGAATTTTGATGCAGGAAGCTACATACAAGGGATTGTGCATCTGAAGAACTTTTGCCAAGCAGGGGGGAGTTTTAGGATTTACTCTCTTCTTTGGTTAATCAGAACAGAATATATGGTCATTCATTCAGTTATTATGAATTAAGAACAAGGTGCTCATTCTTGCAACCACAAAGGTGAATGGACCTTGGCCCCACTGTTGACCTCCAATAGTTGTAAAAAAGAAACTGGGCTCAAGCTCACCTTACAAGTCAGTTAAGTTATATGGTTGGATTGGCTGACTCACTAGAAGGATGCAAGTTATGCGGGTCAACCCAACCCACAGTAACCCACAATTGCTATGCGGGTTTCCATGGGTCGGGCCAAGTTGACCAAAAGCGGGTGTGGGTTAGGAGTAGCTAACATGTTTAATAAATGGGTCATATGCGAGTTAGGAATATCTAACTCATTTAATAAATGGGTCCGGCCAATTTGCCATGATCTCCAGTTATTTCTATAGAGGGGAGGTGCCTAAAAGCTACGACGAATCACCTGATATTGCCCCAATTTGAGTTGGCCACCAATAGATGTCCCTTTGGTAAGAAATGTGAAAATGAACAATACATAACTAGTCACTTGTTTTATTAAAAGGTCAATCATAGGGTGAGGCTAACTCTTATTAGGGTAAAATTTTAAAAATAGCCCATAAAGCTCAAAAGGATTTTATTTTGAGTGTCTCGGACTTTTTGAGCTTCACTTATTTAACTCAAGATTTCTCAAGGAAAAAAAAAAAGAAAAGCTAATTCAGTCTCGGATTCTTACTGCTGTATCCTTTTTTGCTTTTTTTTTTTTCCTTTTTCTTTTCTTTTTATATTCTCCTCTTCTTTTTTTTCTTTACTTTTCCATCTTCTTTTTCACTAATAGCTTGCTTTTTTCTTTTTCTTTATTAGTGCTCTTGCTTTGTCCAAAGATTTCTTCAAGTGGAAGAGAACCCCTTTCAGCGAGGCCCACTTCGATGTATCACAATAAAAAAAAAAAAGACATGGTGAAGTTTAATTTCGGCGCTAGATGATAGATGGAATATTAGATATATGACGGATCAAATAATTCTAGCTCTTAATTTTAAGTCCTTGTCATTTATTATTATTTAAAATGTAAATTTGTCGTAATAAAATCCAATAGTGCACCATCACAACGTGAGATGCCAATTCAAGTGTGGCTAGCATCTGCATGGGTGAATGACAGCCCAAATGGGGAGATGAAATTTCAGACTCTTTTCCCATCTTGGAATCCTCTTAGGTGCATCCATCTTTCCACTGCTCTGAACAAATTCAACCACATGATTTTATACGCAGAAACTGGAACATAGTTTCCAGATCTTCTCTTTAGCTTCCTCACCTTTCCGCTTGGAGCTATACTTAAATGCTTTGGTGGACGCTGTGATATAAAATCTTTAGATAACTTGTACAAGAGCATCGAAAATTTGAATAGCAAGAGCTTCATGAAATCCAATTTCTAACATCACATGTATTTGAGAACTAAAGCATAGCCCAGTAGTGTGTTTTTTTCAAGATAGCCCACATATGTGAGAAGAGGAGCTCACAAATATGGGAAGAGTAGCATACCCAGGGATAGATCCGGATGGCTAGTGTCTCTATGGGGTCCCAGCCCCTTGGCTGGGCCAAAAAATGAAAAATAAAACACCATATGTTATGTTTTCATACAATGAATTCAATATGGCCCATGATATTGAAAATTTGAAAGTGAGACTCCACAATGGGGCTCACCTATTGGAAATTTGAAAATGAGAACCCGCGCCACTTGTATGAGATGTTGCAAAAGTTTTAGGGAATTTTCTCCATGACCTAGTTTTTCTCAAAATCATCAGACGGCATATAAATTTGCATGGTTTTAAATATAGGCCTGTACTTCATTGTTTTCTCAAGAAACAGAGAGAGAGAAAACATGATGCCCAATTCAAACCTCAGGCCTTCAGAGGGCCTAACCAAACAAGGCTTGGGTTGGATCAGATAATTTCTGCCCCTGCTCTCAGTAAGCGTAATCAATGTGTCTTTGGACCACAACAACCAGATTGATATGTTGCAGCGTGAAGATTAAAATCTTATAATATGTATATGTATGAGAAATGGTGGTTTTTTCAACTTCCTAGAGTTGCACCATTGCATGGTTTTAATCAATGTGTCTTTGGACCACAACAACCAGATTGATATGTTGCAGCGTGAAGATTAAAATCTTATAATATGTATATGTATGAGAAATGGTGGTTTTTTCGACTTCCTAGAGTTGCACCATTGCATGGTTTTATTTACAAGGACATTCTGTCATTTATGGGAGCT
This sequence comes from Cinnamomum chago, assembly GCA_038049695.1. NCBI lineage: Eukaryota > Viridiplantae > Streptophyta > Magnoliopsida > Laurales > Lauraceae > Cinnamomum > Cinnamomum chago. The sequence goes on along the minus strand of CP142462.1, from coordinate 16,225,949 downwards.
GTTTTCAAGCAAGATCGCCTGGTCATCTGTTTAACCAACAAAAATGGAAAAAATATAGAATAGAGTCCTTCATTTCAGTAAGTGCTTCTGCTCTGCCTAGACACTTCCCAAATCAGTTAAGGACCACCTCACATGCATATATCTGCCCAAATCACTTCTCCAAAGTTCTTTACATCCAAGCACAATCCAACCAAGAAATTTCAATTGAAGAGAAATTCTAAATTACACGAGGTTAAAACTGCATATTTTGTATAAAAAAAATGTGATTAGGTTAACCCAACATCTTTTTTCATTCCTCAATTCAAAACAGGTTACAAGTGTTGTAGCATACAGATACAAAACAACAGCGTTGTTGGGAGGAAAAATAACAAGAAATGGTATTAAACCCACTTTCAAATAAAGAAAAGGAAGACACGATAAAATACCAGCTTTGTGAGTGATTAAATAATTGTAATGCTTCAACTGGCAAGGTGACTTGGACAGCTTTCAAACATGGTGTGCCACATGAACCCTCTCGAAAGCACCATCTCCAGCTCCTGGTGAGTCCAATTTTGTGTTGGAAGGTGCTGGAGGAACATAACCATTTCCTGGAAATCGAGCTTTTGGAGCTTGTCTGACCACTGAAAGAAGATTTTGCAATTTGTTTTCAAACAGGGTAAAACAAAAGAGTTCAAGAGACACCTTAGTGAACATTGCAGGACAGTTTATTCTAGAATCCACCCAAAAATGATCAGCCAGTGTGATGCCTTTAGTTTAGTGACCACGAAATCTATATGCATCAGTAGCATGATATCATTTTGAATTTTTTAGGCTGTTTTGCATGAATAATAATGCATGCCTCTGAAAGCTCATCACCCCATGGGACCTTCTAGCAGTTTGCCCTTCTAACAAGTTATCCTAATCTTGAATTAGACTTGAATGCTTTGTTTTGGTTAACCTTCATTTAACATAAGAACTCTCTTCGGGAATAGGCGACTTTTTTTTCTTAATCCTTCAAAATAATTCAAATGGAGAAAAAAATAGAATCATTGTAACTTTATGTAAGCAGTTGATCTAAGAAAAATTAACTTACATAACCGCTCATCACCCCATGGGACCTTCTAAAAAGCAGTTTGACCTTCTAACAAGTTATCCTAATCTTGAATTAGAGTGAATGCTTTGTTTTGGTTAACCTTCATTTAACATAAGAACTCTCTTCAGGAATAGGCGACTTTTTTCTTAATCCTTCAAAATAATTCAAATGGAGAAAAAAAAAATAGAACCATTGTAACTTTATGTAAGCAGTTGATCTAAGAAAAATTAACTTACATAACCGCTCATCACCCCATGGGACCTTCTAAGCAGTTGATCTAAGAAAAATTAACTTACATAACGGGTAGACACCCATGCAAAACAGGGTGTCTAGTAGCTACATCTTAAGCTGCTTTTTCAGCACATTTGTCATAATCTTTTTGGTTTTAATGAAATATCTCCTAATGATATATAAAAGAAGATAAAAAATAAAGCTTATCCTTTACTGTTAACTAAAAATTTCTATGAAAGGTAAGAAATCCATGATTTCCCTTTACAAGCAGCCAGCCTCTAGCAGCAGATTCATGGTAGCAAAGATTTTTTTTATTTTTTTATTTACTTTTTAATTGGTCAAATGACATGAACCACAACCTCAAGGTTTGCAGTACTAAGAACCTTCAACGTGCCATGGGCTCTAGTTGGTAGCAGAGAAATTTTGATGCAAAAGAAAACTAGAAACATCAAAAGAGGAAATAACTATGGAACTTAATAGGTAAATGACCAGGCCAGGCACAATTTATCATTTTCCGTCAAAGGCATCACAACCTTGGAACACCTCTTCTCAAAGTCAGAGCAACCAGTTGATTAATAAATTTCATGACAATTCTATCCCTACTAACAACAACAGAGTATCAAGGCAATTGAAATAAAGAACTGCAAACTTACTGTTAGAAGAAAGCTGGCAAATATGTATACAAGAAATTCTGGCAGTGCATCTCCTTCAGCAAGATAAGTATCCCATAGGCGTGTAACTAAATGGAAAGGGGTCTATAAAATATGAAGGTTCAAATTAGCTCCCAACAGAGCAGTCCTAATACAGTAGATAGCAATCATTGGTAAGAAGAAACAGACCTCACGTATTAGAAGACAGTTGAACCAGCGGAAAGCAAACTGAAGAAACTCCAGCCCTTGCTTGTCCATGTGTCTCGAAACAGGTTCTTGTACAAGCCAAAAGCACAAATGATCAACATTCTCTCAAATTACCAATGTTTACTCGGCAGTAGAATGATTGATAAAAAGAAGTTATGATGAATGAAATATGGAAAATTACATATGAAGTATAAGCTGTATAGCTATGATATTCTGATCCTTCTTATCCCTGTAGACCTGTTTACTTGCAAAGAGAGAGAAATCTCAGATTTCTCATACATCTGAACAATTTTTACATTTATAACCTCTTCATATGAAGAAAATGAAACCCCGAGACTTGATGAAATGAGTTTCTGTAAACTTTGCTCCTAGAAAAATGCTCTCCTGTCAAAATATGATATCTGTAATCTATGTTTCCCAGATTTCAGCAGATTTCACAAGGCCTCAATCCTCCTCAGGAACTTGGTTTTCCTCAACATAAAATCCCTAGTAGCAGTAGGAAATCCAGAAGTTCCTTTCCAAGCACACAGGTTTCTAGGGTGCCCGAAGTGGATGACATGATTTATGTTAGAGATCATAAGCATTACCTAAACAGATTCTATTAAAATTCAATAAAATAAATGGAAACATATTTAATAAAGATAAGTTAACCCACGATAGATGCGGTAAGACTTCAAATACAAAAAATTATAAATTAAACATGTTCCATAATAAACAGGATTTGGGAATCAAGAATGTTCGACACCGTGTCATGCCGATATCTTCATTGACAATGCAAGAGAGGCAATATTTGCTTGTATAAAATATTTTGGCTCGAGATAGATCAGAATGGAGAAATAGAACTCACGTAACCGACCCCCAACATAGTTGGGACAAGGCTTTGATGATGATGATGACACACTTTGTGCTCGCTACTGGAGGAATGAGTCCAAAGGTACTGCTAACTTGAAGGTATGAAAATATACAAGAACATATATGTGCATTGTATGCATACAAGGTGGCTGTGCTGTTTGTTTCTGCCAGTAACCGATATGCCACAATCTTTGACCCTTTCTTTGCGCAATATTTCTCTCCAATAGGAAGAAGGGCCACTTCAAATGAGGCAAGTTCTCTAAAAAGTGGGCCCAGGTGGCATTTTGTGAAGCATATGGAAAGAAACAAAAACAACAGTACTTGCCATGAAAGGAGGTGAGGCACAGAAACTGCTAGAGTGTATTACGTTAGCATTAAAAGTGGGTGATGACAAGATAGTATTTTTAGGATGTAAAGTTAAAATCTTCTCAAGACTTCAGAACATGCCTGCTTAGCAGGTGGATTAAGAGTGGATGTTTCATGAAACCAGCCCTTTTTTTATCGGTAGCGCCAAGAAAGTATAACCGGATCCAACACCACCCATACACCAATAGGGGAAGGAAGTATAAAAGCATTATACCAGACAACAAGGAAGCTCAAAAGTACAGAGAAAAGAACAAGGGAAAAAATAAAATGACAACAAAAGGAGATGATCTCTCCACCCCTAGCTTAGCTCAAAATTTGCAAAGCCATTAGCCATCCACCCAACATGTTTGAACTCCACACTAACCTAAATCTCATTTAAAAGAAAATTGAAATCTCCATGGAAACGAAGATAAAGAAGGCAACCAACTTAGCATTAGAAGAGTCACTCTCCACCAGCAAACTAGCATGGAAATAAAAAAAAAAAAAAAAACATCCACCAAGCTTCTAAGATAGCTACCACCTCCACCTTATTTGACTCCATACAACACAAACACCTAGAGATCAAAGCCAACACCACCCCCTCACTATTACGTAGCACCTCCAATACCTGTCAGCCCTAGTTTTCTTCAACATCAAAGTCCCTTCATCAGGAGGGGCCCATAACACCCTCTTCCTCACCTTAGAAGACCCACAAAGTAAAGAAGCCTCCCAATTATTCAAAACCCCATCAATTCTAAGGCTATTAAAATCAGTCATGGTAGAAACCCACTTAGCTATGTGCATAAATACCACCCCCATAAGAAACAAGATTTAAAAAACATGTATATTAAGTTTAATGTGAATGGAAATTTGAGAGGAAATCCAGGATGTGGGGACATTCTCATGATCAAAAAAGGGTAACTTGGATAGTGTTTTCTGGGCCAGTTGGTGTTTAAGGGTCCAAATAAGGCAAACTGGCAAAGTACTAGAAATTCAAGAAGCTTGGTAGATATTTCTAAGGGCACGTTTGGCAACAGTCCATGCTAGGGGGAGGAATCCTCTGTTTAGAGGATTCTCTCCATCTCCAAAGAATCAACACCTCCTCAGGTAGCATTCCTAATGATAGTTCCAAGTTTGGATGGAGGACGGATTCCTACCTTTTCTAGAATGTTTGATCCAATGGACATTTTTACAAATATCTAAAGATACAGTTAGGATCAATGGTTGAAATTTGGTCGCCTTACCATGTTTGACCTTCCCGAACTAATAACTGGTTCCGATCATGATTTTGGACCCCACATAAACCGGAAAATTTCGAAAAACGGACTGTTTTTATTCCCGTTTTCAATAATAGTGTAAATTGTCAAGACTTTTTGGCACATATCTCAAGATATAAGAGGAATCGATGGCTAAAATTTAGTCACCTTGCCGTTTTGACCTTCCAAAACTAATGACCGGTTCCGATCTTGATTGTGGACCCCACATAAACTGGAAAAATTGGAAAAACATATTGTTTTGATTCCCATTTTCAATAATAGTGTAAACGGTCAGACGTTTTGGCACATATCTCTAGATATAAGACGAATCAACAGCTGAAATTTGGTGAGGTGGCCGTTTTGGAGTTGTTAAAGGTGACTAACGGTTTGGATCTTGATTATGGGACCCAAAAGGAACATTCCCAAAGCAAAAACTTATTAATCCCACATTACCACCCCTTGTGTTGTAGCATTACTGTAGCTCCGCCTTTCCTCTATTCCATCGATTATGTGCGTCCGAGGGGGAGGGGTCCGACTTGCAGAATAATCGGTAGAAGAGATTATTTCCATCTATCCTCTTCAAATCCACGCCCAGCCAAACGTGGGAAACCCACCATCGCGCAGGAAAGCAGGGAGGAATCCTCTGCAATGACCATTGCCAAACGTGCCCAAAGGAGTCATTTTGGGGAATCAAAGGGCTACCCCTGTGGATAGGGTGCCCACTCCCATAGCTCCAACCAGGAATCAATCCATAGCTGGGCATTTTACTTTCAGATCTCCTGGCCACTAGGCCAACAGGCCAAAAATAAAAATAAAAAGGAGTCATTTTCACACTAGTCAATTGAGGAGAGTGATTCTTTGAATAATTTTAGGTGGGTAAAGCAAATGAGTCCTCTATGAGTTGCATTTATTTTTTTAACAAGATCAATACACTTGAAAAGGATGGTGTTTATGGAATCAGGTATATTATCAGGGAAGGCAAGCTAACGTATTCGCTGTTTTGCTGGCTAGATAATAGGTAGAGTGGTGGGAGGAATCATATATTAGTCCAGTTCTTCATAATTTTATTTGTTTCTGTTCAGTAAATTTCCCTTATGCTGTCCGGGAGATGGGTTATTCCTTTGCTTTCTTATTTTATTTATGCTTCTCTCTTAATGAAATTGCTCATGACCATGCAGACATGTCCAGCTTTTGCCATAAGATATGTATAAAAAGCTTCCATGGTAGAAAGATTTCCAACTTTTAAGAAATCAACAAACCGTATTTCATAGTAGAGACCAAGGTTTCTAACTTTAATTTTAAAGAACTGGCCACATGGTAATAGTAAAATGTAGTTTGCTCATAAAGAGGAAGAGAGAGAGAGAGAGAGAGAGAGAGAGAGAGAGAGAGAGAGAGAGAGAGAGAGAGAGAGACTGAAGACAAACACAAATACCATCTATTCGCTGGACCAATTCCTTCAGTTTAAAAACTAGGCGTTGAATTCCTGGTTGGGCAAAAGTGTAATGATCTTGCATTCCATCAAGCAATTTCGATAAGCACCAATAGCAATCAGCTTCTACGTTAGAGATTGTTGATGGTGATAGATCTGAAATCGACCAATTCTCCATGCTGCCTTCAAAATGTTCCGACAGGAAGACAATTAGAAATGGGGTGACAAGATCATTTATTCCTTGAACATATCCACTTGCTGGATGACGAATGGCCCTGAAAACAAAGTATGCACATTATATTATGATCAAAAGAAAACCAATCATGGATCTATAATAACAAGCTAAAACCTGTGTTGCTCATTTTGTTTGAGTCCCTTGATATAATTCTCAGTTAATGATTAAAAGAAAAAAGAATCTGTGTTCCCTAACAAGAGCAACTACAAAGGCATGGAAACACTAAGGGACTGTTTGTTTCCAATAGAATACATACACTCAATACACAGGAATTTATGGTCAATCCACCGAAGGATTATTAAAGAGGTAAAGTGTGAATGATATGAGGTGAGGGGAAGAGGATATAAGGTAGCAAGGGACATATCTAGATTGAGGATTTGAATTACTAGGGTGATGACTGGGTATTTATTTTCCCATCATGTGATTTGTATATTCACCTTGGAAGAATCTTCATTTTTAACCACTTATGGCATTAATTCCTATGCAATACATACAAACAAGAAGGCCCTCATACTTGGTTCTTTCTGAGTTCAAGAAAATTGATACTATAATCCTTTTGTAAACAACCACATGATGCCCCCCAACCCAACAACACTAAACAAAAACCATCATTTATGCCACCAATGGTAGAAATAAAAAACTGACCTTAGAAGCCCCTACCACCCTCCATTCCTAGAGGCTGGAAGGATTGTGCAACAGCTTCAAACCCTGTTAGGAATACAAACTTACGACATAGAAGACAAGAAGCCCAGTGCAAAGGAGAAAATGGAATTATACAAAATGAAATTATAAATAGAATGCTTAGTAACATTTTCCCTTCAGGAGCAATATGAAATTATAAATAGGATGCTTAGTAACATTTTCCCTTGAGGAGCAATGGGAAGATCACGGACAACATCAGGCAACTTAATGGCAGGTAGAGGATCTTCAACAGTAGACATATCAAGGGACACATCTGGATCAAGGACTTCCTCAGGTTATGGTTCATGACATGGTGTTTTTTTTTTTTTTTTTCCATTTACTTCTTTCAACTGCATGTTGAAGAACTTTAGTCTTGTTTTATAGGTAACTCTACTTGGAGATATCATGAGAATGGTACTACCATGCTCATGTAAGGAAGGACAAGCTTATCACCTTTAGAATCTTCTCTTGAGGATGATACGAATGACTGAAAGATCTTTGCCCCGAAATGAAAAATAAGAAAGATTTTGAAGAAAGTAACAACCATAGAAATAAATTTGTGTTCCCCCTATCCAAATAATTCTTGGATCCTTTATGAGAACTAGTATCCTAAGAAAATACACTAGACTTCTTTGGCATCTAATTCATCTCTTTGAATGCTAGGGACATGAATGAAACAAACAAAATCAAAGATCAGTGAACATGGAGCATGTTGCAATACTTGAATAAGGGCATTTCCATTTGGCCCTTTGTAGGCATTTGCTTCATAAGATATAAAGCTGTAAAAGCATCAATCCTAATTAATCTAAAATGAAAGAAATAAAATTCTAAAGAAAAATAAACTACTTCGTAGATGTTCTAAACCAACCAATAAGAGGCTCGATAAAAACAAGAAAGAAGAAGATCTGTTCCTTAATTTGGAAAATGATCTGCACATGCTTTGGATTTCAATAAAAAAATTCAAGATAAGAGTCAGCATGGTGGGCCCAACTTTCACGGGGTGCATCACCTAGTTATCATATAAAGAATTTGACAGCAACAGCCAAACATTGGGAGATTTTGTGCACATCTATTTTCCACTATGATGGTGGGCCTATGAAGTATGAACAATTTACATAAATAAAAGGTGTCCCCAACAAATTTGTTGAGCTGAGAAAATGCACATTTGAGCATATTGTATATTCTCTTTGATTTAATCATTGTCATCATCATCAAAGCTTATCCCTCACATCTAGGGTTGACTTCGCAAGTACTACTTTCTATCAGTTTGGAAGTTCTAATTTTCAATACAATGTTTACCTTCTTCTTTCTATTATTAACAAATGAAACTTTATGAATGATATATTCAGAAGGAATCTTAGAGAAAAATTCAAAACCCATAAATGAAGCTTACTAGGTAACAAAACAAGCAAGAGACCGAACCATGTATAAAGGATGCGTTCCAAAGACTTCTGAACTTCCACTTGTTGAAAGAAAGTTACATCAGGTACAGTCCTTGGACAGTCGATGGCAATCTAAGTAACAAATTTGAAAATGAAGTACAGCACATGGCACATGTTAGAAAACACCATCAATATATCAGATCAGAAGATCGACAGACAATCATCCCTGTAAGTCACCTGTCGAAGCATGTTGATTTCATCATCTGAACGTTCAGTATCAGAAATATCATAATATTGAGAAACACAGTCGACGTATTCAATTCGCTTTCTCTTCAGAACACCCTCCCTTCTATCTGAATTAGGTGGTGCATACCCCTGTCGTCAGCTCATGTTTAAAATTCAAGGTAGCAAAAGAATGTTCAATCATAAATGAACTTATGAGTAAAATTGAAACAAAGTACAAAGGAAGCTTCTCTAGTCCATTCAAATCATCACAAAGCATATAAAACAATGCTAAGCTAAAACTATGATGATACCAACACTACAACAAGAGAAGACCTACAGATCTACAATTTTGCATCTGAATTCTGAAGGCACTTTTAGATGCATGCACCCCAAATTTCAATCAGTTAAATATATAAAGCATTTTAAGAATCTGTTGAAAAAAAAAAAAATACTAAAGCCGCTTACAATATATGGTAACCTAAACAAACCCCAGAAGATAAACATAAAAGAACAAAAACCTACAAAAACGAACATCAAGAAGTTACACATAAAGGATAACAAACTATATTCCAGTTTATGTAAATTCTTTCTAACAAGTTATATACATTTTCAACCACCATGAAAATTTTCTATAAATGTCATTTTGTGGGAAGATAATTTCTCTTTTTTTATTATTATTATTGCAGTAAAAAAATAAGTTTTATTGAAGGAAAAGAAGAAATGAAGATCAAATCCAAAGAAACAGTTGCCTCCTACACAAGGCAAATGACCTCACTCCAATGTAGAGCAAAACTTTAACATCTTATTTTTGCTAGTTTGATCGCCTTCTCATTCTCTTTCCAATTAACATGAAACAAAAATCAACAAAGTGAGATAAAAAAAGAAAAGAAAATTCTTCAGGGAACTCCCTTCTCCCCTCTATAGAATCACAATAGTAATTTTGTTGAAATCATTGGCTCCCTTTCAAGCTCACAACATTTTGCACCCACACCATTTCTGCATTTTTTGGTAGATCACGCTAAATTTTCAACGGGCACCTTTAATCCTCCAACACCACTTTTTGCAACATCAGTTTGCTAGACATGCATCACAAACACATGTCGACACTATTAGTAGAAACTGTTATTTCTTATTAAATATGACAAGCTAATTGGATATCATGTAATAATTAAGTGCGTCTGAAATTAAAGGGAGAGTCCATAATATAACAATTAGCACAAGAACCCGTGCTGACTGCTGAGCATGAATCCGTCCAAACAATTCAAACCAAATATTTATGCAATTGGAAAATAATTATTGACTTGAGTGGAAGCCCAAATGCATTGCACAACAGTAAATTTTTTGGAAGAAAACAAATATATATACATATATGACTGTACCTATTTTCGCAATTGAGAGAGGTAGAGTAGAAAGCACATAGGAAAAGTGAAAATGGGAAAGAGAGAGAAGTAAAAATAAAAATAAAAATATGTAAAAATGGCAACAAGAGATGTGAGCCAGAAAGACACTTTCGCAGGAACGAAAAAAGAAAAATGGGGACATTACAAGAGACATGGGTAGTTAAATGAGATGGGTGGTTACATGGGTAGTTATATGAGATGAAATAAGTGTTGCATGGGATAAGAAGTAGGCAGTTACAAGAAACAAGGGAGGAGGAAATATAGTCAAAATCATAACAGAAGGTCCAAATTAGATTGAAAACCCTTCAGATTAATATAGTATAATTAGACCAGCATTATATGAAGCTGAATTTTGGGAAGAGCTAACAAAAAACAGCTAAATTAGATGTTGCAAGTTATCCAGTCAAAGGTAATAAAATGGATCGTCTCACAATCATATGTGATCGGACAGTTGATAATATCCAATAAGCTGATTCTGTCAGATGGCCTGTCCACAAACCCACTTTATCTCATGATTCCAAAGGACCCACCAGCATGCCATATGTCTCCCTCTAATAATATTGCCAGTTCGTCCTACTCTAATTCATAGATTGAGGGGTAAAACAAAGCTTAGGAAACAGCCCTCACTCCTCGGTGTACCAGAAAATACCATCTCTAAATTCTGAAACAACTACAGAGTCATGCTACCACCTGTCTTTTCCCTTGATTAGGAGGCATTTTATGTTAGAAATAGAACACAGATAAGACCACTGTACATATAAACACCCAAAACCTCTATGTTAAAACCAACAAAAGTAGACTATGTTACCCCTCCTAAAGTATCTAGCATGCAATGTCCAAATGTAAAAACTATAAAGTCACATGCTGCATATACAACATCAGAGCTACATGTAAACATTGAAATGAATACTTATTGTAACAAAATGCATTGTTAGTCACGGCTTTTAACGCATGAAAAGACATGTCAAAGTAATGTTAAAACTTGAAGCGACTCTTAGGTAAAAAGACCTACCAAAAGAAGCCGCCATACAGTTGGGCGCAAATATGGTGGAACTCCACTCCATGCTAACTCACGCAACGTCTCTATAGGACAGAAAAGATAAAGTAAATAAAACTACAAGCAGAAGTTGAGGACTGCAAATAATATGTAAAACAATGATTTATAGCTATTTAGTGCGGCATCCAAGTCAGTAGAGATGAAAACGTCACAATATCAACCAGATAATGTATTATTATTTTGAATTGAATATCTTAAACCCCAGATGGTGTGACTAGAATGTGAAAAAGTTAGAGCATAAAATATTTCACCATTGAAAAAAAGAACTGAAACCAGTAAGCTGAAGCACACAGTTTTGTGGTATTACCACAAAAACATATACAAGTAAAAGTGACAAGATAGATTTCAAGAATTGCAGAACCTATGTAAACCATTCACGAACAGAAGCAGAACATATCAGAAGAGAGAAACTAAGGGACTGTAAAGAATGCACTAGATAGATTGCATGAAATTGTCATATGAAAAGTAAGCATTTAGATAGTAAGTTGCAAAGAAAAAATCAAGTCATAGAAATACAACACATAGATGAACAAGAAGAAATGGAGTATATGACCACAAACTCTAAATACATATGAAATACAAACAGAAAGCTAGGAAAAGAAAATCCTAACCACAGTAAAAATCTCCTCTGACCATCAGTCTGCACTCTACACTGAAAGCAAGGATCAATAAGGCAATGGGATCATATTGTCTTTCTGGTGAAGGAAACTCAAGTATTTGTTTCAGATCTGTGAAACTTGGATCCTTCAAAAAATTGGGACCATCTAAGTTAAATACTTGGATACTCATAGAAAGACTCCCCCGACATGAACTCTACATTCACTATTGAGCTCCATACAAACTAGTTATTCAGAAATTGTAAACGCCAAGTTACCAACTAACCTACATTTCAGAGGAGGCTGATGATCAGGTGATGCATTCCATCCATCCTTAGCACAGGTTGAATAGCAAGTAAAATTATCTGTGGGTGCACCAGGTAGAATTGTTCTTTTCTAGAATAATACTCTTTGCAAGAAGCATGGTGAATTCGTTGGAGATGTCCCTGTGTTAGTTTTGGTTAAGGATTAAGGGTGTGGAGCCTGTGACAGTCTATGGTCCTTCTATATCTCAGGTTCAGGGACAATTTCAATCAAAATCAAATCAGATTGTTATAGCAGGCACCCTGGGGCTATTGGTGGGCATTATAACAGGATTAGATTATTTTTTTTTTGGGGGGGGGGGGGGGGGCGGGGGGGCGCCTGATTGCTACAACTCTCAAAGCAATTTTGTGATTGGATTCATTTTCATGATTTAGCGGATCTATGTTCAAAACAGATCTTACATGGTCAAATAAGCAAGCTGATCTTGTTCTAACAAGGTATGATCGATTTTTGGTGCCTCCAGTCCAGATTAGATGGCTCTCTTTCAAAAACAGATCAGCGAGAATTTTCACGCCCCATTTCTGATAATTGTCCGATGTTTCTGGCTACGTTGTGGAGTGTAGCACCAATCCATAGATTTGCTTATGTCCCCTGAAGAGGAGTTTCAAGTTTCAACAGAAAACTCTTCAAAAAGAGATAAAATAGAGGCAAAGTCACAGAACAAAAAGCTTCTCCAGGTGGGGTGGGGGTTGGGGAAGGGAAGGAGAGAGGATGAGAAGCAGGAGTACTAGTTGGGAGGAGAACCAGAACAATGAGTAGATAGTGCAGTTTTATAAGGATATACACTGGTGACAATAATTAAAAGCCACTGCTTGAGGGACTATTTCTCAGTGGCTTACAATCAGTAATGGCGGAATCTCAGGAGTCATGAAGAATTGCCTCTTCAGTGGAATTAGTTTGTGAGGTTAACATAAACTAGAACTTTTGAATTCAGCTTCGGGAAATATAACAAAAAATTAGAGCAGACAGATTAGAACAAAGCATACCTAATCTGACAGCTTGTCCAGACAATTCCTTTGTGTACTTTGCAATCCTTGCAGAATCTGTAGACCTAGCCCCCGATACAGACTTCTGGAAATCCCCAGATGTATTCTCACTGTTTGTAACCAATGGTGTCAGCTTACTGACAGTTGATTTCTTTTTTGTGTTACGAATAATTTGAACTGTTCCCTACCAAAGAAAAAACACAATAGCTCACTTTTACAGGAAATCCTTCAATTCATTCCTAGAGAAATTTACGCATGGGTACATCAAAAAGTAATCAACATACACAAGTCTGGCAATATTACCTCAGTATTACTGTCCATATGTTCACTTGGTCCAATATCATTCTCATAGTAACTCTTTTCAATAGTTGGAGAAGGTATGGGTGAGACAGGTTCATTCAAAGGCTCTGATCTTTGGGTTAACAAGATTTTACCAGGAAAGCTGCGGCCTTTAAGTAAACTGCATGGTATAAATATACAAATTAATATTCGAAACAAAAGTAGGAAATGCCACCTACAACAGCCTCATACCATAGACTTATTAAAAGGAGGGGAAGAAGTAGAAAACAATGACAAGAAACGTTAAGAAGAAATTTCCCAACAAGAGAAAAAATGTGAAGAACAGAATCTCTCTTTCAGCTGACGATAAAGCCACTACTGTTATTCACCAACAAAATATTTGAACACTTCTCTTGACTCATTTGGATGTGAGGATTGTTGACCTGGATTCCTCAACTCCATGGATTCTTGAGTCCCTCTAAAATATCGTGTTTGGATAGATTTCGATTTTCCTTTTTACGAATCAAAGGCTTTTTAAATTTTAGAGAAAAAAAATAAATTTGGGGGCAAATTCTCCCCATATTTACTGTTGCTACAACCACCAAGGTCAAGTTTAAGCCTATCCTTCAGATACCATTTGGTAAGATTTTCAATAGGCAACCAATGGTAACACGCATTAGTATGGTTTTGCACATTTGAAAGAGAAATAGCTAGTTATTTAATAATTTAACTCAGTAAATTATGTCAGATTATGGTATTCTTTGCCAAAGTATATATGCAGTCTATATATAGATGAAACATAGATATCAGAAACCTGAATTCAAGTATTAAAATCTAGGGACAAAGTGCATTTCACAAAGCAGCCACCTGATCCATATTTCAACACTAAACTGGATGGAAAATGCAGCACTTATCTCCAAACCATTTAAAAAGTAATTAATTCTCCACTGTGGTCAATGGACTATCTATTAATCAAGCACTATATACACCAAATCAACATAGATAACACATAATTCAAGCTAGCATCACAAGTGCAACAAATTAGTAACCCAATGGAACATTTCATTCTACATGTGAACCAGCAAACCACAAAACACCATATCTGAAATAACCATGAAGGCATCCACAACAGACTTGACCAGAAAATGCAGATTACTACAATCCAATTGAACTTAAACTTCAGCTCACCAAAATAAGACACCCAAAGAATATCAGGTGAAAATAACAACAGATGCTAGAAGTCAAATCAGCATTGTTTCATCATCTTCTTCTTCATCTAAGCCATATTCCATCAATCTGGGGTTGACTTACCTCCTTCAAAGGAACAAAGACTAAGAAGAAAAAAAAAATGCAAACATTGATGTAAGAATGACAAATCTGCCTACTTTCCCGCACCCAAAATGCAAAATTACAACAACCCAAATGAGTTTTCCAATTAAATTATTGAATATCAATAGTTAGACTTCCAGATCTGCCAAATCCACTCATTTAAAGGCATTCTAGCTTCAATGTACAAAATCCAATCGAATTATCTAGCCATGGCAGATCACAACAACCGAAAACTATGTTGCAACGCAATGAAAAACCATCCCCCATGAAATTTAACTCACTAAATGCAAAATAGTAAGAGACCCAGATCGATTTTTCTTCTTGTGGGGGCTGAAACAAAGAGATCAGAGTCATTTTCGCGAGAGTTCTCGGTCACTTGTGTGAGATTTCTAGTCATTGAATTTGAAAAGGGTTCAAAGAAGGAATTTTGAAAATACCCTTGAACACTTCTAAGGGTTTGGTTGAATCTCCAGTCGTTGCTACTGCTTTCCTTGTTGCGCTCTTCCTCTTTGCTGTTGCTGCTGTTCTTCATGGTTTGGTGTCGCTTCTTCGTTTTTTGGGGGGCCTTTTTCTACACCAAAAACTTACAGTGGAACTGTACTGAGGGCCCTGTAAGCATTTGATCCGGACCGTTGGTAAGGTGGACCAGAAAGGACTATAATATAGTTTGGGCAGAGATTTTTGGGTGCATGGGACTGTCAATTTATCCCAGTGAAATACGTACCCGGTCGACCTAAGTTCGAAAATACAAGGCTTTGAAAAGAAAATGGACCCAGCGGACTGGCTTTGGATAATTATTTAAAATCTCGAGTACGCACGGGATGGGATTTAACAAGGGCCCGCTCAATTTAAGATCCGGATTGGACAACCCCCGACAAGCCCATCTAATATTCAGGACGAGATTGGACAACTCATGCCCTGGCCCGGCCCATTGATAGGCCCCTGGTGTGCATGGAGAATTTCATGTGCACCTCATTTTCGGGCCCACCTAATCGGATGGACTACACAAGACTACACTGTTGGATAGAATGTATAAGGGGTACAAAAATTATGGACCATTGATCAAGGAGTTAGGATGATCCGGTGGATTTCATATTTTATACAGAGGTAGGCCCCAACCAAATCTATCGATTTTCGGCCATCCCGAGTATGCATAAAAATTTTCCATGTGCACCGTATTGGGGATGGCTCGAAAACAAAATCAGACCCTCTGAAGTCGTCGATTTATGGAAGTTTGTACAAATTTTCTCCAACGAGCAGACATCGTAGTTCATGGGGCTCACTTAAAACATGTCTATCTGTGGTGGGGAGGGAAAGTAGATGAAAAAACATATCACCATATAGAGAAGGGTCAACAAAAAAAAAAAAAAATCCGCTTGATCAAAATATCATAGCCCTTGATTTAAGAGACTTAAAGTTTGATGGCGACTTTTTAACCATATATTTTCTCTAGATTCAATTCAACCATGACTAAAATTTTGATGAGCACAGATCTGGTGCTACAACATTGAATGAAAAAAGTGTGAAAAGGGCTGCATAGGTCAAAAGTAGGCCAAAGTGGGCTCCATATAGCTTCATAGGAGAAGTTTTCGGTAATTAGATGCAGTTAATATCCACTAATATAAATTTTGAAAGTTTATGATCCTTGTCAGCAATGCGTGCCTGTGCTTATTTGGTTAGAGGCATTTCTGATAACGAATTCATAGATACTCCGGAATTTATAATATAATGTGACATCTTATCACCCGAGCCTTCTAAATACTCTTTTTTATGCAAGAATTTAGAATTTGAGATCACATGAAATTGCACTTTTGGCCTTATGAATTCCCACCAATTTAGCATACCAAATGCTAGAAGGGTTTGAATATTTGTAATTCTACTTTGAGAGGCCGCATTTAGAAATTGGAACTCTCAAGACTCTCCCGAACAAGAATTCACACAATTTTTTCCAAACAAACACGCACAACAAGGAAAGAACTGTTGGCTAGGGATGCAAATGAGTGGAGATGAGTCATGAGTGAACTGACTAAGGATGTAAATGAGCAGAGGTTAAGTTTGAGATCTGTTCGTCCTCCCTCTATCAATATTGACTATTGCGTAGAAATAAATGAATTTAGAGCTAACTGTAACTTATCCACATGCAAGAGATGTAGATTTACGTGTAAATCAATTTGCTTGATTGTTGTTTGTTTGCATAGAATTGAATACGCTAGAATTCATTATCAAGTGTGACAGATGTAAGATAGAGAGTATCTGAACTTTCGAATTACTAAGATGATAATTCATTTTCTATTAAAGGGGATGTTATTTAATGATCGTTTTTTGATATTTTTATTTGATGTTTTAATCGCTATTATAATAAAGGTTTTAGAATTCCTTAGAATATAATTATCCTCAACAAACGTGCCCCTTAGCACTTGTTAAACACATGGTTATTTTCAAATATAATTTCCTAAAAAATCAAAGCTAAGATCACAAGAGTTAAAAGTTGCTGTTTGGATATCCCCATCAAATTTGATAATCTAGAGAGTATAGTTCCTAGCTACTGAGAAATTGAGTTTTTGGTACTCCAGCTATAGAGGGCTGGGACCCTTCCTCGGGTGAGGGTAGTATACATCGGGTGAGGCAATAGAGCCCTCAGATGAGAGAAGAAGACCTCAGGTGAGGTGACAAAGCCCTCCGCTGAGGGAAGATGTGGCATGTTTAATGTTTAAACCATGGGCAACTAGGTGAGAAATGCCTCCTCTTACTAGCTCTACGTTGCAATGGAGTAACAAGCAGCTTGGTTCACACGTAAGTAGAGGTGTCCATGCCTTTGAGCTAGGAATGTAAACTGGTCAGGTTCCTTTCAATCCCCTCAATCAGTTGCATGCATCCAAGTGGAAAATATGGATAGAGGTGTACAGTCAACGTGGACTATGTTTTTTAGAGTGTTCAAGCGTGAGTTGGGACATCTTTTTGGGTCACTAGATCCCATGGACCAATAACCTTAGCCACAACAAACCCAATTTTCAATGGGCCTGATTTTAAGCCAGGACCTGCTCCAATGGACCATAGAGTGCCAACCAGTTGGGACCTGTTACATGTTGTAAGAATAAGTAGCCCACAAACCTTCTAGTTTTTCAAATTGTGGGTGACCAACCAGGGTCCAAAAATGAACCATTTTACTCTTATGTGGGTGACCAAATAAATTGTGGAGGAGTGGCAGTTCCTGATCCAACCCTCCAATGGAATGCGAGCTTGACCCAGCAATTCAGGGTCAAGGTCATTTTGAGTTAGGTTACAATTTTGACTCAATATATAAATAAGTTGGATTGGGTTCAGGATGAGGCCATATTTCTTACTATTTAACGTTCCAGCCCTATCCAAACCTGGCCCAACTTGACTCCTACACTTAGGGATGTAAATGGGTCCCCGATTCTTCGATTATCCGAAGGTTCCGACCCGTTAAAAATCGGGTCTAGGTCCTTATTTAGGCCCCGATAAGTAATTGGGTCCGGTTCCACCTTGGTTCGGACCCATGGACCCGAGACCCGACATAATACCTGAATTTTCGAAAACCTCTCATAAGAATCATGTTTTTTTAATATTATTCTCTACCTAGACCCGGACCCGGATCCAAACTTGTCCATTTTATGGTTCTGGTTCCGGTTCCGGATCCAAGAAACCGGTTCCGAAACCGTTCCAAATCAGGATTCGGTTTCACCTTCTCCTTAACAGTTACGGTTCCGAATCCACCATGGACCCAGACCGGAACCGACTCGTTTACAACCCTAACTGCACTGTGATCTACAAACCAACTCAAAACCCTACTTATTAATTAAGGGTTTAGGTTCATCTGATGCACCATGGGGATGAAAACAGGTCAGTTTAGAGTCAGGTTCATAGTGCACCTGAATGCATACCCAAATTGGTAATAAGAACCAGACTGTTACCTGATTCAAGTCCAGGTTAGAGGGCTGATCCCGCACCCAAATGTAAATTAAGGGCTGGAACCTGAACCTATACCAAAACAAAGGGCCTGGATTTGGGTCCAAATCAAATCCCAATTTCTTACATATTCTTAGTATGCATTAGTACATATGTAACATATAGAATTGGGTCCTTGAGTATGAAATCTGTGGACTAAATCGAGCCTGAAATTTATTCGGGTTCATGAAGTGGAACTGAACCCAGACCTGGATTGAAGAAAGGGGTCCAAATATTGGACCGATAACTATATTTGGGCTAGGGTCCTTCGGATATTCAATTTGGGGATCCATTTTCGTCACTACTAACAAATGTGACCTAGTTATTTTGAAGATTAGAAGACCATGGCATCTATCTATGTGGGCTTTTTTTCTGGACCGTTGTTGTGTGTCTTATGAAATTTAGCCCAGCTATAGACACAAGCAGCCTTGGATGGAAAGCTTTCACCATAAATGCTGTAGATGCACCACGGAATTGAAGATTATGGTGAAGAGCCCATTGGCAATGCAAAAAAGAAACTGGTACCATGATGCCAAGAGAAGAAGGATTTGTAGATCAGAGTTGTAAATGCGTTGGGTTTGAGGGGATACAAACTACACATAAGTTGGGATATTGTAAGGCCCCTGACCTTAATTAGGTGGATTGGTGTTAATAATTAGGATTAAGGTTATTTAATCGAGCTTAGTAGCCTAATACGTTAGATTTAGTGGGGAGGTTAGCTTCGATGACTTTCAGAGTCATCCAAGTACGTCTGAGGGTAGTAAGGGGTTTTTCGTGATTTATGCAAACTAGGAGGGGATAGATGCAATTTTAGAAAATCTATGTAGTTGGGTGCATTGGGTAGTTCTCATCATGCATGACATTTCCCATGTTGTGCCCGTCATGACCCAACGGCCCAAAACCTAGGTATGAGCCCATTTTCAAATACCTTCCAAAGCCCTTGTTTGTAATTCCCTAAAACCCTCTCTACAAAACGTAAGTCCTTACTTGTAAATTCCCTAAACCATCTCTACAATACCCAAATCCCTTCATTTTACCCTTTTCACCTCATTTTCACCTCTCTTTCTCTTCACTCTCTACTTCCTCTTCACTCTCTCATCTCGTGGTTCAAGCTCTTAAGGATCTCGTGGTTCAAGCTCTTAAGGAACCCCAAGCTCCTCCAAGACTTCCAAGCCTCCCTAGGGCACTACCATCATGATCCCTATCTTCTTTTTTTCCATTTTCATTTTCTAGGTAAGTTACTCATCCCCAATCTTCATGTAGTTTCATTTGCTTCATGCTTCATGCTAGGACCATGCATTCATGCCTAAGATGCATTTTTTCTTGCTCTTTGGCATGTAGGCAAGTGATTTGTAGCTTTTGGATTGGTGGGGGTATGGTGTTGGGTAAGAAGCTTGGAAAACACTGGGCACCAAAAAGGAGATTATGTGCAAATCAATTTGAGGCAAGTGAATAAATGTTTGAAACACTACATTTATGCTTTGGCTTGTTGATTCCATGCTTTTATTAATGTAGCTAACCCCATTTAAGCTCATTTATGTGGTTATGGATGGTAGGGAGGATCTTAATGTGCAATGATGGTGAATTGTGTAATAGCCCTATGAATGGTGAAATGATTGGTAAAATGGAAACCTTAGACTGCCCTTAGGTTGTGGTAGGAGTAGAGATGCCAAATGGGCCAGGCCGGCCCGAACCCAGTCAACAGGCCGTGCTGGGCCGAGGAGGCTGGGCCTGTTAACCCGTTTGGACTTGGCCCGCCTAGCACGTGGGCTGGAGGCACCAGCCCGCCAGGCCCGCTGAGATTGGCCCGTCAGCTCACCAGGCCCGCCCAACATCCATATCCCCCTTTTTTTTTTAAGTCAATTTTACCCCCCCTCCCTACAGCCATAAAACGGTCATATAAGAGGTATTTTTTGTCATTTGTCATTTTACAAAGTCTATAAATACCCTAACCCTCCCATTCTCATTCCTCACCAATTTACATAACTCTTTCATTCTCTTTATACATTCTCTAGCTCTCTCTCTCTCTCTCTCAAAGCATTTAACTCTTTCACTCTCTCTAAGAAGTTTTTGGAGGGCCAAAGATCAAGTCAAAAGACAAGATAAAGGGGCCTTTAAAGATTTAGAGGTATTTATATTATTTAAATTTGAGATTCCATATATATAAATTTATATTATATTATATTAATTCTCATTTTCTCCCCTTTCTTATATTGATTATCACAAAAGAAGGCTATTAGAGCCTATTATTGTTATTATTTATAAATTTTATTTTTTGAAATATGGCTAGAAGACTTTCCACAGAATCTTCTTCAGTTAATTTTTTTTTTTTTTTTTGGGGGGGAGAAGAAAATTTTATTGAATTGCAAGATGAAGTAGGTGATTTACCAAAACCCCCCCCCCCCCCCCCCCCCCCCCCCATTTTCCTCAGAGTTCCCGTAAACCAACCAAGAGGAATAGAACTTCAGCAGTTTGGGATATATTTACAAGGTTTGAGGTTATTGAAAATGAAAAAACTATTGAAATGGCAAAATGCAAATTTTGTAGTAAGATTTATGGTGCCTCGTCAAAAATAAGTACTGGTCATTTGACAAGACATAAGCAAAAATGTGTAGCCTTACATAAGCCGGCCGATGCAGGGACAGGGAGGCTTGGATCACAGACCCACATTTCTAGTACTGGTAGTGGTAGTAGTGGTAGTAGTAGTAGCAGTTTGGGTCTTTTTTCTTCTAATGCACAAAGTTATAGACAAAATCTTGTTAAAATGATTGTGTTATCCGAATTACCATTTTGTTTTATTGAAAATGAGTTTTTTGAAGAATGGGCCCAGAAATACTGTCAACCACAATTTCACAGTATTTCAAGAAATACAGCCAGAAATGATGCTATTAGGCTCTGGCAGAAAGAGAAAACAAATATAAAAAATTACCTTGCAGAAATTCCTGGCAGAATAGCCATAACCACAGATATGTGGACATTTCAAGGGGTGACAGTTATCTTTGTATTACTGCACATAACATAGATTAAAAATTGATTATTAATAAACGTATAATTAGTTTTAGCACTCTTGAATGACCACACAATGGCACTAGAATAAGTACATTTATTTTGAAAAAAACTAGATGAATATAATATTAAAGAAAAAGTTTTATCTGTAACTTTAGATAATGTCAGTAATAATACAGTAGTTATTGAATTAATGAGAATGCAGATGCCACTAGCAACTTTGATAGATAGCTCTATCTTTCAAAATAGATGTGTATGTCACATCTTAAATCTCATTGCAAATGTTGGTTTAAAGCATACTGTAAGTTACACAGATGCTATTAAAGACATTGCTAGATTTATTTTCTCTTCCGCACAGAAAAGACAATTGTATGCCAAATATGTGCGAGGCAAGGCGTATCAGCTATAAAAATACCCAAGGAGGTAGAATATAGATGGAATTCTATGTATGATTTGTTAAACAAGGCACTTCACGGAAGAACTGTTTTGAATGAATTTTGTGCTTTTCATGCACAACATTTGATCATTAGTGATGAACATTGGGAGTTATGTGTACATATAAGGGATTTATTAGAAGCTTTTTATGCTTCAACATTATTTTTTTCCGGAATCCCATATCTAATGAAGCTTTTTAAAATTACTTTACAATTCAGTAGATTTAGAGATCATTTTTTACTTAGTACCCCTATAAAAAACATGGAAGAAAATTTTAATAAATATTAGAAAGATGCTCCAATGACATTTTCTTTAGCTGCCATATTTGATCCTAGGTTAAAATTAAGTGGTGTACAGTTTTTTATTGATGGAATAAATAAAAATATGGATTATATAGATTTAAATTTTTTTCAACTATTAAGGCAAATTTACAAGCACTTTTTCAATTTTATTGTGAGCAAATGGGTACAACTGAGCTTAGTATGGACCATTCAGAAGTACAGCAAACAGGCGTTGGTGAGTGGGATGTGTGATATTCTTCTCTGTCTACGGGCATGACATCCAGCTCAAGTTCAAGTAACAGTAACACTGTGACGGAGTTATCATCGTATCTTGACGTCGGTGTAATACAAGTGCATGATGCATCTAGTTTTGACCTTTTAACTTGGTGGAAGCAACAAGAAAGCGTTTATCCGGTGTTGGCCGCCATGACTCGTGATCTATTGACTATTCCAATGTCTTCTGTAGCATCAGAACTGGCTTTCAGTGCAGGTGGACGTGTGGTGGATGATAAAAGAACCAATCTGACTGAAGAAACGGTAGAGTACTGTGTTTGCCTACAAGACTGGTATTTGGCAGATAAGAGGAAGCAACAGTTGACATCAATGGAAGATTATGATCCAACATAATACATTAGTGGACTACAAATCTGATTTTTTACTTTTTCCTTCATTGTAATTTTTAAATTTATAAGTTTTTCATTCGTTTTTTTATTTTTATTTTCTAAAAAGATTATAAGGTTTTGAAGGTAATCTTATTTAGAAACCTTCAAGAAGTTAAGATCCAAATGGTTCTCTCTTCTCAGTGGAGTATGTCGAGTTTGACTGAACCACTTAAATATCTTTGTCATTCTCCGTAATTGTGTAATTGTGTTCTATTTTTTTTAATACTGAAAAAAAAAGAGCAGGCCCGGCCCATGGCGGTCCGAGGGCCGTTTGACATCTCTAGCTAGGACCCCATTGGAGTTTGGAGATGGGGGAAAAGGTCTCCCAAAATCCACCTTGAACCCGTTCTAGGTTCAGTTTCTAAAGGGTCACGGTCGACCGTGGAAGAGTCATGCATGGTCGACCGTGAACTGCACTACGGTTACCTCTTGGCTAATCGTAGATCCTTTCTTTCTACAGGTTATTGTAGCTCCTGGGGCCTTTTAATGAAGAGCTCAATGTGGAGACTCCATGGTTGATCGTGGGTTGGCTCATTGTCAACCGTAGAATCCATTTCTTGAATTTAGGATTTTGGGAATTTGGGACCCTATAATTAATAAATAAGAATTGAACCAATTGTAAGGGTGTATGTGAGTTTCACACCTCCTTACGGGTTGTCTAGTTACATATATGAGACCCATAATGAACTATGTGAGTGGCGTAGTAGTACTCCGAAATGCTAATCACTTTTGAAGCACCAAATAATTACACAACTCATCCTAGGACCGTGTAACCACTGTTCAGCAACCTTTGCCATAGGTTGGTTTAATGTCTATCCCTTTTGACTCTTTAATAGTACAATCCGAGTAGGTTGGTAACTCGGTATATTACATAACGTGTGCATGTACCAACTCTACTCGTCAATCTTTTATTGTTTAATTTGATGCATAATGGACCTAATATGGGGATGGTGGGATCTATGTACTATGTGGTTGGTGTAGTACCGCGTAACCCGCTAGGAGGTGTTCCGAACTAGTGGATGGGTATCAGGGAGTACTCGATTTGTGGCTATGGATATGTTCGTTGAAACACGCATGTGGAATAGTTCATCTTCACTTTACTTTGTTTGTCGATTTGGTGGTGATACCCAATGAGGGTCTAGCCGGGATACTGTGTCTGTGAGGCGTATGGTCTTTGATCCATCGAGTCAAGCACCATTAGGTGGATTCAGCCTCATGCGGTTTAGGGCGTCTCCCCATGGTTAGGGATCATTTGTATACATATATGTTACCGTCTACAGATCGGAAGGTGAACGACACGTATTATGTGAGTTAATGTGCAGTCCTGCTAATTACATTTATTTTGACCAGGCTCGCCTGGGGTTACATTATGCTTTAGCGTATGTGGAGTACTGCACATTATTAGAGTGTACAGCTAGGATTATGTTTTCGTATGATTTGTGTGGTTTGTTATCTATTCATGCTTTTATGCCCAGCTTTCCGTTGATTGTCGTCCTTGTGATCTTTTATCATCGCTATTCTATTTTGATACAGATTGTATTGCTGCTCACATTTATTTAACTACCAGAATTTTGTAAGCTGATAATGCTATAGTTGGTGCTTAGATACCGTTGTCCCCATTGAGCCGGAGGGCGAGGCGGCCTAGGAATTTTTGCTGGATGACAAATATCATGAGTGGAGCACCTAACAACATAGTTTGAGGTTGTCGTGGCCAGCGCTGGAAAGTCATACATAGACCCTTGGACTTTTATGTTTTGAGATTATAAATGCTTATTCTGTGGCCACAATTTTATTATCGACCTGAAACTGGATTTTTACACATTTTGTAACTATATTTGAAACTTACGCATTTTTGCTACTGGCATCCGCTCTGTTATTACCCTTTCAAGTTTTCTTTCCAATCCAATTCGGTTGTTTTGAAACACACATCATCAACACTCTTTTTCATAGAACTTTTACATCGTTGTAATTCTAATCTTAACAAAATCTAAATCTCGTAGGTTTCAGTTTTTTGAGCTGAAAGCTTGAAATGCCTTTGATTGAAAGTAACTCAAATTATTTCCTTCCTTTTCTCTACTCCATTTTTATACAAATTGAAAATTAAAACCATGTTTTGATCTTTTTAACCATAGAATTTGTGTCACAACCCTGCCCAACTCAGCATGATATGACTTTCCAGGCAGTCAGCCATCCCGGTACTTCTCCTGTGCGAGCACGCTTAACTTCAGAGTTTTTATTGGGTCTGAAACTGCACGGCTTTAAAACGTATCACGTTGAGTTAACACATAGTTTGACTTATAAGCCCAGGGTCAAAACTTGGATATTTCTGATGCAGGAATAGCGGAGACTCACCGTTGGAAGCCCGTGATTAACATGCTACGACCCATGGTTAAGGGTGTCACCCGGACCAAGTCCTCACAAACTGCCTAGTAGTTTCGGTGGTAAGGCACCTCCCTCTATAGAGTAAAAATAAGAGATCGATCATACTTGTAGCGCTAATGGTTAAAGGACTTTGATATATTAAATAGATTGGTTTTTCGCTTCCTAACAGCTTACTTAAGCTTTTGGAATGTATTCGTTTGTCAGACTTGACATGATATCAGGTCCAACACTAGGTCTCGAATTTGAGTCCTAATGAGGTGTTATACCCTTAGGTCGCATGGCCAGGCACTAATCACATGGGAAGGCACTTGTGGATTGCAAATTTAAATGATGTTCTATTTGAGGGGGTGTTAAGTAGATTGGTTTTCTACTTCCTAACAACCTAAGCCTTTGCGATGTATTGGCTACTCGAAATTAACCGATTGCGTGAGAGAGAGAGAGAGAGAGAGAGAGAGAGAGAGAGTATTTACTTGAAGCTTGAACTTAAAGGAAAGGAAAGAAAGTGCTTTATAACTATAATATTTTATACTTAAGGATTGTCTGATTGCAGTCATCTTTCTTGTGTCCAAGAAACTTAAAAACTACAAAGAAGATGACAAAGGCTCGTCCTTGTTGCTTACAGTTCCTCCGAAAACAGGGTCATCTTTAGAAATTGCACATCCGTAATAAGACACCTTGAGAAGCTAATGTAAACAACTCACTAAAAAATAAATTTCATAAATTTCATATCTCTCTCTCTCATCAGTTGATATTAGTCAATTGAGTATTGTTTAAAAAATGATTTCTATTAGGGTATGGTGTTACTTCTGTTGTCAACCTATTATTAATGAAAAATATAATATGCCTAAACAATGGTTAAACCACATGCCATTGAATCTTGTCTTTCACAAAAGAACTCTATCACCTTCTGTTGTCTTTATGGATATTTACATATAAACACCTGTAATTGTTGCCAATTGTAAATAACCACTTATCTTTTCTATCTTCACAAACAGCCACCTCTAATCTGAAAATATCCATCAATCACCTTGACTATAAGTCAATGGCAGATTATAATCAATTGAAGAAATTCACTATAGTTAGTCTTAAAAAGATAAAATTCATTAGAACAGCTTCATTCATATTAAATAATAAGTGAGGACTTAGAAAGACAATAACATGTCATTATGTCAGATCTACAAAAAAAAAAAAAAAAAAAAAATCATCCTTTTACAATAAAAGATATTGATTTTCATTGGTATTAAAAGAAAAAATTGACATTCAACTGCAAGTTAAAGTGATTTATTGAAATCTTAAATTAATAGCAATGATCAGTTGTATAAATGAAAAAAAAAAAAAAAAAAAAAAAAAAAAACATCTCTCTTTATCTTGAAACTTGAAAGAGGTGTCAGTTTGTCACAGTTATGCTTTGCAGAGTGTATCAATGTATCCCAACATGTTGATCCTGACACATTTATGCCCATACATTAACCTAGAAGATCAATGGTCCACATGCAATGCACCTATATGGCCCACCAGATGAGTGGACTAAAGTCTGTGCTGCTGCAATTATAGTAGGCACACCACTCAGCCACACAATTTTGGTAACAATCTGTGTCAGACATATGCACTGATTGGTAACAAACGCTTTAATAGTTGGTATTATTTGTCGAAGAATATAATAAGGTTAGTTACTTTAAGAGTGGCCCAGAAAGAGTCCTATCATAAAACAGCATTCTTTCAGTAGGCGTTTGTCAAGGAAATTTCAATTATTTTGTCTCCTAGCATGTGCAGCCATAGGACATTCCATGGGGTAACCATCCCCTGCAATAAATCATGATGCTCTAAGGCGAGCCCAAGAACTAATCCATCAGTGGGGACCATATCTTAGATCTAGATTGCTCAAGATCATGATCCCCCTATATATTATATATTGGTGATGGTCGAAAATTACCTCGAATATGAGTCGGGCCTTCCATTTGATTGATTATGTGTAAAAAATGCGATTAATATTGAAGAATTGAAGGGAGTATATTGATCAACATGTTGTAAAACTGATCAATTTGAAAACGGACCCAACTACATGGGACGAAATTTGGCCTAGTGTCCATATATATAGAGGACTGTGACTTTGAGCAACTCAATTTAAGAGGTGGGCCTAACTGATAAGTTTATATAGTTGGCCTTGGAGGATATGGGACCATATATAAAAAGCCCAACGATGACTATGAGTGGATCAGATCAGACCATAACCCAATTGGACCCAACCCCAAAAAATACAAGACAAAGCCATAGTTAAGTGAACGCTTGTGCATTGGCCCTTTTTTGGGATCAAAGTAGGTGTTTAGGCCCAAATCACTAGGCGGTCACAAACCATGGATATAACCAATATCTTGATAACAATTCAAAAAGAATGGTAGTCCAAATGGTTGGATATCCCGTTTCTCATCTAACTACTTAGGGTTTGGTCAATGGGTTTCTCTTGTCACTGGGGAAGGCTATTTTTTCCATGACTGGGTTCTCTCATGGGTCCCAAGCCCCTAGGTTGGGTAACCAAAAACAAAAGGGATCTCGCTAATAATCTTGTGCTTAGAATCACACTAGACTTGGGCATGGAAACAAGTAATTATATATGTCTGTATGTGTGTGGGTCTTGTTTACAGTGGACCCATCCAAGCCCTTATTCATGCGAAGATTTCCTGCTCAAACATGAACTTGTGCACTTTTTTATGTTCATGAAACTCATTCAATCCCACTGATAAAGGGTTATTCTTTGCAATGGGCATCTACAAAAACTATGCTGCATCATCAGGTGTTCCTGAAAGCCATGCAAATTAAAGAACCATCAGGGTAGATTAATGGAATCTCATCATCCATTTCATAGCTTCTATTTGATGGCTAAAAATGTCTGCTGAGCTCAATTTTGGTGAATAAATGTCCTAATCTAGATAACAGAGGGTACCCTTTATTTGATGGGATAGGGTGAGCCCCACGAACCTTCAGGTGACCCACTTTCTTATTTGAGCATAAATTCTCTTCTCAATTCAAATAGAGGTCTAACTTCCTATGTAGCCTATCCCCTAATCAAGTTTAACCATATAGTTTAACTTTACCCAAAACAATAAAGTTTAACCATATAGTTGTTATTGGATGCAGTGCAACAGTGATGAATAACATGATGCACCCTTGTCATTAAAAGCCCAAAAGGTCTAGATTTAGATAATATTCACCTATGCCTTTCTCAAAGGGGCAAACTAAAAGGAGAACAGTGCCCACATTTGTACCATCTACATTGCTGAGAACAAAAGGCAACTTGGTATCAGTATCATAGTACTACTATCCAATAAATTAGAGCTATCTCAGCATTTAATTTAGAATGTACCTAAAAATTCAAAGGAGGCCTCTTAACTTTATAATCCCACCTACCAAAACGAATCCAACAACTTTCAAGTATCCAATGTGACCTTTACTCAATCTTCCAACCTCCATGCTTTTTTATACTCTACATTTCTGACTTTAGATTTAAGAATGTACCTCACAATGATGCGAGTTTGCTACTAAATGATATCTGCCCATTTTAATTGGATCTTGTGCATGCATGTTTCACATTCCAGAAAGCAAAAGCTATGGATTAAACTGTGGAGGCATGTAGCCAAAAAGAGGCATTGATCATAGGATTCTTCTCCAACTGGCAATTATTGGGTGTCAAATGAATGGTTGAAAAATGGACAGCAATAAGAATTTTGGAGTGCGTTGCATATGCAAGGAGACCCATGATTTAGATCATTTGGGATGGATGTGATGTATAGTAATGTGGGGGAGGTTTACCTCTGTAGAGGATGGAAAACTAATACATATGCTCCAATAATTGGTCTTTCTTCCAGTATTTTAGCGAAGAGAAAATTACCGAAAAGACCACTTTACATGTCTACAGCACCAAAAAAGGCCCCAATAGGTTTTACATAGCAGAACTGGCCCTACCGCCAACACTTCTTCTTTTTTTCCTTTTTCAAAGAACAACGATATTATCCCCAACAAACCTTATATATGAGCAAATGTTTTTGTATCGTTGCCCGCTGTATTGTTTGTAAGATATAACCGTCCATGTCACGAAACGATATATTGTTGCCTACTTTAAGATGTTCTGTAACTGTTGTTGTTGTCTAGCGACAATATCGTCTCCCAACAAAATTGATTTTGCAGTTATTTGGTCATTTAATTATGTGCAACAAATACAAATATTAGAAAGTTCTACATTTACAACATCTTGCATTTACATCTTCCACGCAAACCTACATCAATTTTTACGACAATAAATACAAACAGTATAGAAAAAATCCATTTACGACATCCTCTGTTAACAAAATCCTCCATACAAACATTGTTAACACCGCAATGCAAACATTATAAAAATACAAAATCCTCCATCTACATCCTTGCCAGTCCTACACCAAAAAAGGAGCAGTTGTTTATAAGTATATTTCTTCTATTTAAGAAAAAATTTACAACAACTTATTTTCATTCAAGCTCCCCCATTCAAATCCATTACACACGGCTTTAGAGCATATCTAAATTCAACCTATGTTCATTTAATTCCCAACTCCTCTTGAATATTTCTTACTAAGTCGACCTGCAAAAAACCAAACAAAGATATGGAATTAAACGGCTAAATCTAAGAAAGTATTAAATACATATATAATATTTACTCATAAGCTATACACTCCTTAAATATCAATTGAGGTGAACAGTACTATAATAAGTAAGAATAGTGAAAGAGATTTGAAATATGAGGCATTTCATACTCTTAAAATATGCATTAGAAGTTACATATGAAAAAAAATCTCAAGATTTCAAGTTGTAAGTCCCGATTTGAATACAATAAAGAAAGGGATAAAAACTATAATGGAAAAAAAAAAGATCGAATACACTAATGACTGAGTAAATATCAAATCAACTTAATTTTAAGTCGCAACAATTCTCACGTTACATGTCACATCCCGGTCCCAAATCACCCTAGCCTAGGGTAATCTCCGAGGTGGGACACACGTACTCCCGTGATGTTCTACTGTCTCGAGTCAAATACAACACACGAAGGAGAGAAAAACAACTTTTCACACATGAGTCTGGCTCACTAGAACATATCAATGACATTTAAAACATAGCGGAAGTTATAATTCATATACAAAGGGGTATCATTTCACATTCAGTCCAATTAACTGTTTATGTTTAATACAAAAGAATTTCACATGAATATACATTGAGTAACAAAAGAGGGTATATAAAAGAACCGTATACAACTATACCAAAAGTATAGCTAACAACTAAGTGTAACCCACACAAAAAGGGGCTAGCCACACTCTACTAAAGCTCTCAAAATATACATCCACGAGCTCCAATAGAGGGAATATCTATGATGGCCCTTGCTCCGGCCACTCCTCTAGTCCTGGAGGAACCTCCTAGGTATCCTCCTCTCCCTCCTGGGCCTCTCAATGCCGAGAGCTGCACCTACGACTGTGACACCAAGAGTAGTATCTTAATACGACAATCTAGCAAATATAGTCATTAATAAGGAAGTACATAATGTTACAAATTAAATTGAAAAGACAATTAAATTAATAGATGTCAATGATAAGTATCGACTAAGCAAATTGTACGAAAATTGAATAATTTATGCTTGTGAATCAAAGTAGAATGAAAACATACTAATTGGCTACTACGTTGAACTCATCCTCTCAAAAGAGAGCGAATCTAGTTGGGATGTCACCAGTGGCCCGGCCAAAGACTAGCTGGCTATCCGGGTCTGGAGTTCCGGTGCTCCATATGACTTACTGTAGTAATTTCGAATAACTAAATCAAGTTCAACCCCGTTGGGTATCACAGGGTCGAAGCTAAGTAGTGCCGACTCAATCAAATCAAATAATAATCAGATTTGAGTAAGTTTGTATTCACTTATTCATAATCAAATCTAATAGTAATCACATGTACTTGAATACTTACTCAGTCCACATTTTCGATGACTATCGAAGCAGTTATACAATAATTAAGCCACGAATTTGAATTGGGACAATTGAACCGCAATGAATACTAATAATGCAATCAATATACTAATTAGGATTTGATATCAATAACGAAATTGAACTTCAATATGAAATGCAATAATTTAAATGGAATCAAGATATTTCTCACTGGCCAACACTAAACTATTAATTATGGTCTCTCACCATCCATTACAAAGTAGATTCGGAAAGTCAACGTACTACTATCTTGTTGAGTGTCACTTCTTAAGAGAAAGGCATCGAATTTCCGAAACAACCCTCATGGCATTGTGCTAGACCAATGATTGCCCGGCAGACCAATTAATGCGATTATTGGTTCCATTTTAAGGTCATAGGGTCTTAAGGATCCTAAATCCTACGAAAACAAGGGATGCACCTTAATTATCTATTGGGGATGATTAGGGTGGGTTATGATAGATTAAGGGTGATAATTCATCCAAAAATTTGGGTCAAAAGAAGTCCAGTCTACAGCTTCAGCAATTGGTTGAGCAGTTGTTCCAAAAGGGTGGTCGCTCGAGCGGACCCCATCCAGAGAGGTGGATGCTCGGGTGGCCTTTTAGCTCGCTCGAAGAAGTGCTCAGTAGGGAGGTTTTCTTCGAGCGAATGCTTCAGAATTCCTAAATTTGAAATTCATATGTTTTCCTTCCTCATTCATTTCTCATCTTCCTTCTTCTACATAGCCTGCAAAATGGAATAGAGCCTCTGTGCTCCCATTCACCACATACACACCATCCCAGTTCATCATTTAAAAAAAAAATCATAAAACAATCCACCCCATTCATTCCTTAAGAGAGTAGAATCCTTGAGAAAGAGTCTCATTGAATCAAATGGAATTAAACAAAATGTAAATCCGAATTTATGCTTATACTTGCCTCAAAATAGAGCTTTCCAAAACCTCTCTTCACACTCTAGCTCAAAGACTCAAGAAACCCCAAATACCAAACCCTAATGCCAAATACACAAGGAAAATGGAATGAACATGCATGTATGCATAACTATGAGTCTCTTGACTCTATTTCAATTCAAAGAAACTAACCAAAAAGAGCTTGAAGCCTACCTCTAGCAAGGATTTTGGATTTGGAGAAGGTAGGAGGTGGTAGAGGGGTTCTTTGTCAACAAGGAAGAGAGGAAGATGAAGAAGATGAAGAGGAATCCTTTCTTAACTCCCAAGTGCACATGCCAAGGCCCTTTGATGATTGAGGAATAGAGAAAGAGAAATGAAGTTGAAGAGAAGGAGAAAAGGAGTAGAGATAAGAGAAGATGAAAAGGAGATGAATAGGGAAGGTAAGGTTGCTATTTAAGGGATAAGGATGTCTCTTTTTTGCAAAGAGGTCCACTAAAGTTGTGTATTTCCAATTTGAGTCAAATGATGGTCCACTCACTTAATGGTTGGTCAAATGAAGTAGGGTTTAATACGAAAATCGACGTACTCGTTGAAATACACGCGATGACACCAAAATAACATGCAAATGATGCAAAATGCGAAAATTAATAATTACGAAAAAGCACTTGACTCTAACCAACCGAGTCAACTCGGCTCCAACTCACCTAACCAAGGCTCAAGACTCAACCAACTCGACTTATAAGGACTAATTGACACTAATTATCATAATTAACAATTAAGTACAATTAATTTAGCTAAAACACACTTAATTAGCACTAATCAGGGTTAAATTGTGCTGAGGTGTAACATTACATGAAGCACATCTTTAATCAAATAATACTTTATTCAAACAAGAATCACATGCTCATCCAGGAATCACTAGTAAGGCTTAGGGATGGCATTTTTAACCCGCCCCGCCCTGCCCCACCCCGTACGGGTTTTCCCTGCCCCGACTCTTAGATGGGGCGAGGATGGGGCAGAAAAATATACCCCGAGTCCGGGGTTGGGCAGGGATGGGTCTGCTTCTTGCCCCGCCCCGTTGCCCCGCCCCATGCTGGTTGGTGAACCGGACCCACTATTTAGATGGTCCCATGAAGTCTGAAGGACCACTTGTACAATCTGTCACTCTCTGCTCTAATCTTTCAACTCAGTCTAGCTGCTTTATTACAATTTACACGTGCCAGTCACACACCATAGACTCCCAAACCCTAGCCCTTTCTACTTTCTACCCTCTTTCTCTCAAGTCTCAACTCTCAACTCTCCCAGCCGGCTGCCTCTCTATCTCTCGCTGACGCCTCTCTCTCTCAGACGCACAAAGAAGACGCCTCTCTCTCTCTCTCTCGCCTCATTCGCCTCTCTCTCTCTCGCCTCGTCATCCAGGTTTGTTTGGGTTTTTCGGTCTTTGTGGCTTTATTTACTGTTGATGATTGTTTGGTGGTGAGGATTTCTCACATGACATTTGGAAATTCATGGATTCTGGAATCTGCATTAGGCATCTCACCTTTGGATAGACTTGAAATTTTCTGTTTGGAGAATTCATGTGCTTGCGAATTTATAGAAGGTGAGTTATTTGGAGCCCAAATTAATTTTCACCTCACACGGTGCCAATGCCCATCTATGAAATTATTTACTATTTTGACTTTATTTTTCTGTTTATATATGTTTCAGTTAATCGCAGCATGGATTTTGATTTTGTTGTTGTGTGGTATTTTATGTTGTATTGTTGTTGAAGGGAATGATACAGAGAACAGTGAGTTTGTCTGTGGCATTCAAGTTTTCATATGTTCGTCATTTCTTTGTTCATACAAGTTTTGATAATCGCAGCATGGATTTTGATTTTGCTCATGTGATATTTTCATCTGTGCTTCAACTGATTCTTGTTATGGACTTGTGAGCAATCTTTGTATATTTCACCTTTGTTAGAGGATGCAAACTTTCTTTATGTTTTAAAATTACCACACAACAGTTTCTTTTATTCTTGCTGCACTTGTAATCAAATGTCTATATTCTAAGAAACAAGCTAGTTTCATATGGATCCCCCCCCAGATAATTCTGAACTCGTTTTAAGATCATGCTCAAACTGATGGTTTGTTTGGGTTGTGATAAAATTTTACACAACCCAAACAAGACATGCACAGATCACGCCGCCCCTTTTTTCTTTTTCTTTTTTTTTTTTTGTCCAATGGGACCTTCAAACGTGACTATGGAAATCATCTCACCATCATGTAATTGCATCAGATCCATTTTAATTCAGGTGATGGAATAATATTCCATAATTTGGGGGTGACGAGGAGGGTGGGCATCTTTCTAGCAAATTTGCATTTTCCATGTCTACACAAATACATGTCCTTTTTTCTTTCTTTCTCTGTTTTTTTTTCTTTTTTTTTTGGTTGTTGTGATGTGGTTGTCTTGTATTGAATTTGAATTGGTCCAAAAAAAAAAAAAAAGAGGCTTTCTGTTGATATTGGTGGTAAAAGTTGACACATTGAAAGCAAATACTAAAAGAATTATTGCAGATTTTGTTAAAATGTCTTCATCATCTTCACCTGGAAATGATATGGTTAGTGTATCTCAAACTTCTTCACCAATTTCCGAAAGTCCGCAATCACCTATGATCCCTTCTGAAGAGAATCAATCCAATACTTCTTCAAGTCCTATCAATTCTGAACAAGTTGAAGCTGGTGATGGTGGAAAGTTAAGATTGAAGTCAGCTATGTGGAATCATTATGATATAATACAAGTTGATGGGGTCTATAGAGCAGTGTGCCATTATTGCTCCAAATCCCTTGGTGGAGAAACTAAAAATGGGACCAAGCATCTACATGACCATTTTAAGAGATGTCCAAAGTGAAAGTATAAAGATATTGTAGATATGAGACAACAAGTTTTGGTGAATCAACATAATAAGACTAATGAAAAAATGAGTTTGACTCCCTATCACTTTGATCAAGAAGTATCAAAGAGTGAACTCGCAAATATGATTATTTTGCATGAGTATCCTCTTTCTATAGTGGAGCATTTTGGGTTTAGAAGATTTGTAGCTTCATTGCAACCTTTGTTTAAAATGGTTTGCAGAAATACAATAAAGAGCGAAATCTTCAAAATCTGCAATTGTGAGAAAGAGAAGGTGATGAAAAGGTTAGATAAGAATCGTGGCAGAGTTGCCATTACAACTGATATGTGGACATCAATTAACAAAAAGAGGGGGTTTATGGTTGTAACGGCACACTTTGTCGATGACTCGTGGGATTTACATAGTCGAGTTATGAGGTATATACTTCTTTTTTTTTTATATACTATTTTAGATTGTTTGAACTTAATTATTGAACAAGTAGATTTTTTTAACTAATCAAACTCAATAATTACTTATGTTTCAGGTTTATTTATGTGCCTTCTCCATATACAAAGGAGGTTCTTGCGGATTCACTTTTGGATTGCTTGTTGGAGTGGAATATTGACCGGAAGTTGTCTACAATGACCGTTGATAATTGTAGTACAAATGATGCCATGGTTAAAATTCTTTGGGAGAGGCTTCAAAAAAGTTCACTTATGTTGCACAGGTCCTTGTTGCATATGCGGTGTGCCGCGCATATTCTTAATATGATTGTTCAAGATGGGTTGGGTGTAATTAAGGTAGCAGTTGAAAAAATTCGGGATAGCGTGGTATTTTGGACAGCATCAACAAAGAAAAGACAAAAATTTGGAGAGACAGTGCAACAGTTGCATATGGAAAGAGCTAAAGAATTGGTTCTAGACTGTAAGACTCATTGGAACTCCACATATCTTATTTATCTACTACTGTGATGTACAAGGATGTTTTCTTTCGCTTAAAACAACGTGACTCATCATATGATTGCATGCCAAGTGAGGAAGAATGGGAGGTTGCAGTAAATATTTGCACGAAACTAGAGTTGTTCTTCAATGTGACTAAGTTGTTCTCAGGTACCACATATCCTACCGCTAACATTTATTTTCCAAAAGTTTGTGAAATTAAAATATCATTGGCGGAGTGGTGTTTGGATTCTAATGTTGTGATTAAGAATATGGCATTTCAGATGTCTGAGAAATTTAATAATTATTGGAATGTCATTAGTGGTATCATGGGTGTAGCAACTGTCCTAGATCCAAGATATAAGATGATGTTGTTGGAGTTCTACTTTCCTACAATTTATGGTGGCAGGGCAGATGATGAGATTAGAAAAATTAAGGGAATTTGTGAGGATTTGATGCATGAATATAGTTCCCAAAATATGGACACAGATAGCCATAACTCCTTTACATCAAATCCAAATGTGGTAAAAAAAGACAGTCTTGCAAGTTTTGATCAGTTTGTTAGTAGTAGCAAGAAAGGTTCAGTTGGAAATATAAAGTTGGAGTTGGACCACTATCTTGAGGATGATGTATTGCCTCGGTCTCCTGATTTTGACATCCTTGTTTGGTGGAAAACTAATGGACCCAAGTATCCCAATTTGCAACGTATGGCAAGGGATATTCTAGTCATTCCGGTGTCAACGGTTGCTTCAGAGTCGGCCTTTAGCACTAGTGGTCGATTGTTGAGTCCACACCGTAGTAAACTTCATTCAAAGACGGTTGAGGTGTTGATGTGTGCTCAGAATTGGTTAAACAATGAAATTTCACCTAGAGATGGAGGTATGCAAAATTAATATCTAAATTAGTTACTTATTATTTAATTGAGTTTATCTTATTTTTAATATGTTTTTGGTGTTAGGTCATTCATTAAAAAAAATTCAAAGGATTCCATCACATTTCAAAACATTCTCGATGACATTGATGATGATGAAGGAGAAGAAAGTGATTAAACTGTGCTTGGATGATACCTTCTAATGTAATTTTTTTTTTGGGGATTCGGCGAGAGGTCCCTGAACATTTCACTTTATTGCTTTAGGTCCACAATCTTTTTTTATAGTGTGAAAGGTCATTTTTCCAAATTTGAAAACCTAAAGTATCTAATTTACCCTTTCTTCAAATCATATCCCATGATTAGTGGGATAAGCCATTAATAATGGTCAACTACCATTAAATTAGTCACAATTAATAAAATTCCACTAATGAGATTTTCAAATAAAGTAAAAAAAATAGGAAACAAATTTCAAATAAATTTCTAAAAATGAATAAATTTCAAACACGCAAATAAATTTCAAAAGATCCAAATAAATTTCAAAAGACGAAAATAAATTTAAAAAAATGTAAATAAATTTCAAAAGACGAAAATAAATTTCAAAAGATGTAAATAAAATTAAAAAAACAAAATTAAACTCTAAAAAAACAAATACTAATTTCAAAAAATACAAATAAATTTGAAATAACGCAAATAAATTTCAAAAAATGCTATAATATCAAAAGAACATAGAGAAATTTAAAAAGATGCAAATAAATTTCAAAAAATCTAAAAATTTTCAAAAAATAAAAATCAATTTAAAAAGACGCAAATAATTTTCAAAAGATGAAAATCAGTTTTAAAAGATCCAAATAATTTTCAAAAAATAAAAATCAATTTTAGAAAAACGTAAATACATTTGCCACAAACTCGGATAAATTTGTCCAACTCAGATAAATTTGTCCCATAACTCAGATAAATTAGCCAAAACTCAGATAGATTTGTCCAGAATGCAAAAAAATTTATTTCAAAACTCAGATAAATTTGCAAAAAACTCAGATAAATTTGTTCAGAATTCAGTTAAAATTGTCCAAAACTCAGATAAATTTGTGCCAGAACTCAGATAAATTTCCAAAATGAAGATAAATTTGTTAAAAACTCAGATAAATTTGTTAAAAACTCAGATAAATTTGACAAAAACACAGTTAAATTTGTCAGGAACTCATATATATTTGCCAAAAACACAGATAAATTTCTCAAAAACTCAGATAGATTTGCTTTTGGGCTTTGAAACCAAGTTAAACTTGACCCGACCTCACCCGGACTGGAACCAACCCCCTGGGTCATCTTCTTCCTCCTATTCTTCTTCTTCGTTCTTCTGTTCTGGTTCAGAACCAAAACCTGCAACTCAATAAAGACAGAGACGTCTCTGGCCACGAGCGTTGCGAAACCAGCAAGGCCCTTCTTCTTCGGCGACACGCAGCGGAGGAACTCCAACAATTCCAGCGATTCCCGCGATTCCGGCCAAACGCATAGAGAAGCAAACCGGCGACTGCGAAGACGACAGCTATTGTTACTCGTCTCTGGTTCCAGAAACCAGAGTGTGTAGGAAAAAGAAGATCGTTGCGTTTTGTGGTCTGGGCTAGGCCAGGATCTACTGTAACACGGTTCAGATCGAACCCAACATGGACCTGGAAAGAACCTGGCTTGGCCCAAACCACAAAACCCATCGATCTTCTTCTTCAAGTTCTGGTTTCTGTAACCAGAAATCGAGAACCAACAAGCCTGCGCCCAAGTTCTTGTGCAGGAGTCTTCTTCCCCTCCGGCCACGTCACGGCGTAAACGACGACGAGCAGCAGTGGCGGCGATGCCGGTCAGCGACTGTGAGGGCGGGAACTTCGACGACGTGCAGAATAAGACAGAAAGCATTCTTCTTTGGCGAAGGAGTGCTGAAGACCTTCTCCGATCATCGCGATAGCATTTCTGGGATGGGGTTCTTCAAACAGAAAACACCCAGAATCCTTCCAACAATCGATCCCTGTCTGTCTCCTTCTCTAGTAGCAGCAAACCCAAGAACCCCTTTCTCGTTTCGAATTTTTGCAGGAAACTCAATCGGCGGGGCCCCCTCAAGACCGGAATCAATCTCTTGCTCTTTTTAGCAACAAAGACGACGTACAGAAATCCGGTCAATCCTTCATCCGAAACCCCTTTCTCGTTTCGAATTTTTGCAGGAAACTCAATCGGCGTGGCCCCCTCAAGATCGGAATCAATCTCTTGCTCTTTTCAGCAACAAAGACGACGTACAGAAATCTGGTCAATCCTTCATCCGATCTGTCGAGTTGATAGCAATGCAACAGAATCCAATCCTAACAAACCTAGGCTCGTTGCATAAGAAGAGGGATAATACAGGATTTGAAATTTGAAATTTCAAAATTTTATACCTAAAATAGATGAAAGGGTAAATTAGTCATGAGAATTATATCCAGGGACCTCTCGCCGAAATTTGTCCAGTTGCATGGACTACAGGCCTTAAAAGAAAAGTTGATGGACTGGAGGCCTTACAAGTCGTATGTGAGGGACCTTTCGCTAATTATCTCTTTTTTTTTTCACTTTCACTTATGTAACTGCTTGGGAGTTTATATGTTGATTATTGGATTCATTAGATTTTGATTTTGCATGGCAGTGAAGCTGACAACGGACAAAGGAAGTTGGTGCATTTGTTGCTTCTAAGGGCGTTGCAGGGTTTTTTTTTATTATCCTATTTTGCTGGTGTATCTGTTTTGTGAATTGTTTATGTACTCTATTTGAATGGGCTTGTTATGGCATCCTGACCAGACCAAACGAAAAAGAATATGATGGATTGGATTAGGTATTCTGAATGCTGGTTGTTGTTGGTGACCTCAACCTCTTCATCACCAATTGGAATGCAAACAAGGATATTTTCATATATTATTTGCTAGACCACTTTCTTTGTTTTGGTAATTGGCAATCCTGGCCGTTTAAATAGTGGGCCACCATCTTAAAAAAATCACAAGGAGAGATTTCACTGGCTGTTTGATACTTTGATTTACTAAAATGACCGTGACCGTTCATTCTTATCCTAAAGCTCCGAGATAAGAGCCTGTTTTATTGCAGGCAATTTATTTGACGATTGGGTTGTGACTAGTGAATGAGACTTGGAAGCTCTGGCCTGAAGCCTTTGTGGGTGAAAGAATTCTAAAAAGTAGCAAAAATTTGCTGAAGATCTTTTTAACAGCTATTACTGCATTTGTGATTTTTAAAATTGAGCAGTTTGGTGAGATTTTATGGAGAGGAATGAAGATTTCTTACACATGATGTTGTAATCAAGTCCCTTCTTCAATGACAAGTTCTTCTTTCCAGCAAAAAAAGAAAAAGAAAATATTATATATTATTATGTTTGTGGTTGCACCACATCGAGGTGGGGCCTCGCGGGGTGTGTCGGGGCGGGGACAGGGTATTTAACATACCCCGAATTGCCGGGCGGGGCAGGGACGGGGCGTACCCCCATGGGGGGCGGGGCGGGGCAGGGCAACCCCATTCCGCCCCCAATCCGCCTCGTTGCCATCCCTAGTAAGGCTATACTCAAATGCAAATAAAGCATAAGATAAAACAAGAGGCTAAAGTGTCTCCAACACAAATTTAAACTCATCGTAGCTTCGATGCACCGACCAGAGCTGCACCTAAAAGAAAATATCAAATCAACCCAATTTCACAATCCGACTAAAAAAACATACAATTCAAATAAGAGCAATGTATCTTCCGACCTAGAGACGTGCCGATGAATGCGGCGACAGAGTCGCAAACCTTGTTCCATTCCTAAACTTTGAGAAGCTTTTATGGATCAAATTTGAGGGGTTTGGGGGAAGCTAGGGTTTTTAATGGGATGATGGTTTTGGTGGTGGTGGTGGAGGTGATGAGAAGAGAGAAGGATGGTCTTTTAAAGAATGGAGTGGAAGTTGAATTTGGAAGAAGGAAGGGATAGAGATGGAAAAAGGAGGACATGTGTGAGTCATTTATTGTTGGGAGAAGGAATGGTTTAATGGTGCGGAAAGGAAAATGGGGCAGGATAGAGTGGAAAAGGGCGTGTGGAGAAGAGGAGCACTGTATAAGAGAGAGAAAGCTTGGAGGAGAGGATCATCGAAATCGCAAAAGAGGAGAGGCACTAAGGAAAAAGAAAAGGGAAAAATGAGTTCCACGCCCAATGTAATGTGTAGAGGAGCAGCAATCATGTGTTGAAGAAAATAAGAAATTCCCTGAGGGATCACTCCGGTTTCAGAATATCTATGTGGCCTTTTTGGTTTAGGGACCATCTAGGGTATTTTCCTCAAAAATTCCTCTTTATTGAATGATTGTTTTTTTTTTTTTTTTTGCTACTGTACTCAAGCTAGCTTGGAATACTATTGGGTCAGAGCTTTCATTTTCAACTATGATGAATTAAGTTAGTTTCAAGCAATTCTTTTGGATATTAATTTTTTCAGTATTGGATATTGTTTTTTTAGTATT
The DNA here is from genome assembly GCA_038049695.1 of Cinnamomum chago. NCBI lineage: Eukaryota > Viridiplantae > Streptophyta > Magnoliopsida > Laurales > Lauraceae > Cinnamomum > Cinnamomum chago. The sequence goes on along the minus strand of CP142462.1, from coordinate 16,184,618 downwards.
TAACCCAAGGGAAATTTCCCAATCACCATTATTCACAGTGCTATGAAGGAATTAGACATAACAAAGGGAAATTAATTGGTGAAAAGATTAAGAAAGATCATTGTATTTAGAATACATGGTTTCATGCAATTTAAAACCTAGAAATGACAACACTCACTAACATTAAACTAGATTGGCCTGACAATTACTTAGATCAAAATAAAAAAATAATGAAAAAACTATTTATATATACAAGTATTTAAAATTTTAAAGACAGAGAGTGATTCCTATGTTCAATAAAATCAGTCAATATTAAGTTCCATGGATCACCAGTTCCTTTCATTTCTATCACTAACAGTTTCTTTGCTGTATTGGGTTAGTGGTACAGTACATGTGTGATAATGTTGTCAGCATTTTTATTGTTATTGATTGCATTTTCAAATACATAAAAATGTGGCATTGTTAACAGTTTTAAAAGACTAAACCGAACCATTATCCTTAGACCTTTTAGTTTTTTTATTGATTTCTTCAATAGAACCTTTGCCTTCACCAATTTGGTGGCCTGTCTGATGTTAGGATCAATTTCCTATGAGAGGAACTAGAATATCAAAACATTGTGCTTAGCATTAGTGGAAGCCCTATCCCTCTCAAAGTGGGCCATCCACCATTGATCTTAGCTGTGAGGAAGCTGATTCTAACTTTTGAAACATTATGTAAAGGAAATCTTTTAAATCTTGCATCGGATTGGAACTCTTGCTAACTTTAACATGTTTATTTGCTGGAATTCATGGAATTCCTATATAGAGAATTTTGAAGTTTTCAGACATGGTAGAATTCATGAATGCTGCCTTGTACCTAAGCATGCAAAAATTTCACCAAAAAGCAAAAAGCAAAGGGGGTTGGAATTCCCATAATCCTCGAGGTTGTTTGAGACCTTTTAGGTGGCTAGAATTTTGAGATTCTTGGGAAGAAACGTGGCATTTGAAAATAACAGCGGATAAGATGTCGCATCATATGTCCAAAAAGTCCCAACATGGCAGATTCTTATCAGAAATTCTTGTAAAGAAACAAGCCCTTGTTTCATATAATTGAATACGTAGGATTTTTAAGAAAATGCATTTTATAAGTGGTTAAATATAAAGAATCTAGAGGTGAATAACAGTAAATAACAATAAAAAATTTCTTATTTAATGGAAATCAAATTAAATGAAGGAAAGATTGCAAATGAGTATCTAGCCATCACTCTAGGATCACTCAGGAATCCAAATCCCAGAAAAGTCATGGTCGCATCGCCTTCACCCCTCATCTCACCTCCTTCATCCCTTGCCTCTTTATTAATTCTTGAGTAAATTAGCAAAAGGTCCCTCATAGAGGTCTTGTAAGGCCTTCAGTCCATCAACTTTTCCTCTAAGTCCTGTAGTCCACGCAGTTTAGACATATTTCAGCGAGATGTCCCTAGATACGCCACCTCATACATTTTCATGACTGATTTACCATTTCAACTGATTAAGCATAAAATTTTAAATCTTCCATTCTCCTTCTTCTTCTTCTTCAATCAGGACATGGATAGAACCTAGCCGAAGCCATTTTCTTCTTCTTCAAGTTACAGGTTCTGTAACAGAACCCTTTATTCCTCTGTTTGCTATAGTTGATTTGACTCCGCTGATCTTGGGTGGGCCACACTGATCGATTTCCGGCAGAAATCCGAAGTCACAGAGAAGTTCTAATGTTGTCTGGGATCGGAATTGCAGAAGAACAAAGGATCGGGTCTATTGCAGGAGACTGATCGGCGAAGGGAAATTAGAGGATTTGGTGGTGATCTGGGCATTGCTGGAGAAGAAGCGACGTCGTTGCTCGTCGCCGCCGTGGAAGAAGAAGACCACTACAGAAGTTGCCTCTAAGCCTAGATTTCTTTTACATAAAATGCCACCGGACCGAACGAAAAAACCCACATCTCTGCCTCTACCGCATTCACCGTCGCCGGTTGGCATCACCATCGCTGTTGCTCGCCGCCGCCCGCCGCCGTCCCGCTTGCACTGCGCCATCGCCGGAGAGGAAGAAGAGAGGCAGCAGTTGCCTTTATCATTTCTAGTTGCATAACAGAACACGAAGAAAAAGGATGAGGTCCTGAGTGGGTTTGTTCTAGAACAGTTCTGACCTGACCTGACCCTCGCCTTGACTAATTCTCTCAAATCCCCATTATAACAATTGCTGATATTCTTCTATGGAAGCGACAAGATGTCGAGATTTGTCTTTTCATGGTTTCAAGCACGCTGTGGTCAAATTTATTTAAGTTTTTTATTTTTTGTCAAAGTTATTTGAGTTTTGCGCAAATTTATCTGAGTTCTGGAACAAATTTATCTGAGTTCTAAACAAATCTGTCTAAGTTTTTGGCAAATTTATTTGAGTTTTTGAAAAATATGGGTGAGTTTCTGAAAAAATTATCTTCATTTTAAAAATTTTAATTGAGTTTTTGAACGAATCTTTCTATGTTTTTGGCAAATTTATTTGTATTTTCTTAGATCTATTTGTGTTTTTGAATTTTATTTGTGTCTTTTGAAATTTATTTGTATTTTTTTAAATAAATTTAACTGAGTTTTTGACAAAAATACTTGAATTTTTGCCAGATTTTTTGCTAATTTGGAAATTTGGGTTATCTTAGTTTTTGAAAATGTATTTGCATTTTTTTAATTTTTTTACATTTTTGAATTTTATTTACGTCTTTTGAAATTTATTTGAGTCTTTTAAAATTTATTTACATTTTTTTTTAATTTATTTGAATCTTTTGAAATTTATTTGGATCTTTTGAAATTGATTTTCATCTTTCGAAATTTATTTATATTTTTTGAAATTTATTTGGATCTTTTGGAATTTATTGACTTCTTTTTAAATTTATCTGCGTTCTTTTGAAATTTATTATTTTTTTATATTGATTGCATTTTTTGGAATTATTGTGTTTTTTAAAATTTATTTGCGTTATTTTTAAATTTATTTGTGTGTTTTTAGAATTTAATTGAAAATCCCATTAATGAGATTCCTTTGATCATGGCCAATGAATTGGTAGTTGACCATTATTAAAGGGATATCCTACCAATCATGGGATATGATTTAAAGAATGGGTAAATTAGACATATTAGGTATGAGAATGTGTTAGAGGACCTTTGGATGTATGGTTTTTTTTTTAGACAGTTTGCAACGAAGTCATACTTTGAGGGACCTTCGACCAAACGCCCCTTAATTCTTCCATGGAGCTCATTTTGACCATGAATTTCTACATATTCACTTTCCATGTTTTTTAACTATTGATGCCTGCAAGCCCATGTCTTTTCTTTCACATTTTCTCTAAAAGAGTGGTGGCTTCAATCTAAGAATGTGACCCTAATGGAATTGTTTCTTATTTCTTCCTTTAATTAATAAAAGGTTTATGAGGTAGGTAGTCTGTAATATTTTGGGAGCTTATAAGAAAAAAAGAACACAAATCTATCACAATTAAAACTAAAATGGTCACAATTTTGCCAAAACTAGGATAAAATTAAGTTGACTTAGTATGAACTCAATTAAACAGTATCCACTTACCAAAACTAAGAAAAGAGATTATTGAAAAGCATTTGTACTTTTAATCTTGTGTATTTATTTATCGAGATTTTACTTATTTGGCTTAATCAAGTTTGGAAATTGACTTGATCATTCACCAGTTTTTCCAGTGAAATTTAAGGTTCTTAAACTGTTTTCATATGTATTAGAAATTATACCATTGTCACTTAGGAGATGAAATGGAAATTTATAATAAAGAACTTAAGAAAGTTTTATTTATCATCCCTTTCTTCTCATAGAGGCTTGATTTTGATTGTTTGGGGTCAGCTTTTCAAATATTTACTTACTCATACTCAATCTCAAGGGGTGTAGCTCAGTTGGCCAACGACCACGGTTTGCACCCGGAGGTTGTAAGTTCGAAACTGTACTACCACACTGGAGCTACATGGGAGTTTACCCGGCTTTCCTCTAAAGCCGAATGGATTAGTCCAGCCCGAAGGGTTGGAAATCCTCCGAGAGAGAGAACTCACTCATACTCACCCTTTTTCATTTTGAGTTGTGTTCTTCGAGTGCATTTGGTTGTAAACATATATATACATATATATATATATAGATAATGTACTATTGAATTACTAGCACATAGGATACGTTTCAATAAAAAATATTACATGGTTGAAATACATTTCCTCTCTTTTTTGTGTTGAGGCAAGAAAATAAGGCCACATGAAATCGTAAAGTAAAAAAAAAAAAAAAAAAGGCCACATGAAAAATAAATAAGTAAATAACCCAACCATCTTTTGATTTGTTATTTTCCTTGAAGAAGTATATTTTAGGAAATCCTAGTAGCCAAACAAGCCCTTTGTCAGCCCACAATCAAAGATGTTATCTCAAAATGCTCAAGTCTTGTCCTTTTGATTTCTGTGAGAGAAGAGAGTTATACTTGCTGCTTGTCCATTTTATCATACTTGCAGCACCTGAGTTCTTTGTACAGTTGATGGTACCAATAATTAAGCATATGTCAAACTAATTCAAATGATTTTTTTCAACAATGGGCTGCCCCATTTTTTTCAACAATGGGCTGGCCTCCTTTTTCTTCCCCATCATCTTCCTGATTTGGCAATGCAGTAATGAAGCCATTTTTTTATGATAAAATGTCTGATGGCCTCTCTGACTCAACCTGACCCTTGCTGAGGGATGTTCACGAGCCCTTTTATATGATACTTTTCTGTTTGTGTTTTTTGGGAGACATCTCTCCTCTGACTCCCCAATCCTTTTGTTACCATTTTTTGAGCCTTTAAGAGGATGTACAGTTTCTGTTCTACTTCATTTTATTTTGGGGTTTTTTTAGCCTTTGCTTCTTTTTTTTTTTATAATACAAATCTTATCTTTGAGCAAAAAAAAAAAAAAGATTTTTTTTTCTTATTTCTCTTATACTCTTTTAAATTTCTTATACATACATGTATTCCTAGTTCTCTTATTTCTTATTATTACATCAAATATTTAGATTGGAAATTAAATCTAAACCTCTTTTCGTCAGTTCCTCAATGAGGAGCCGAGTGGTCAGGACCACGGTTCCTCCCTCTTCCGGAGCTAGAGGTCCTGGTATCGACTCCCGGTTCCCCCCTCTTCAGGAACCGAAGGTTGAGTCCACTTGTGTTACCACCGAGGGCCACTCCTAGGGGCCACAGGGGTTTTACCCGGCTTCTCTCTGGGCCCGGAGGGATTAGTCCAGTCCAAAGGATTGGGAACCCTCCGTTAGCAAAAAAAAAAAAAAGTTCCTCAATGAGGAACATTGGAAGAAAACTTCTATACCACTTGTAGGGAGGGTGCCTCCTAGCTTTTTAATTACTCATTTCAGCTGACTTGAGAGGAATTATCATTAATTCCCCTGAATTTTACTGATTCACAAAATACCATACACATTGATTGGATAGGCATTTCAACTAACTGAAAATTCTAGGATTTTCATCTCCTTCATTCATTGACGTTCATGGGGTAGGTTGGGTTTAGATGAGATAAATTTGAGATGGGGCAGATTTAGGTTTACCCTAATTTGTACTAAACCCGCCCCGTTGCCATCCCTATTTATAAGTCTTAAAATGGTCTATCTATTTTTGTGTTTTTTTATAAGGACAAAGACTCTCATACTCACCCCGAATCCGTACTAAACCCGCCCCATTGCCATCCCTATTTATAAGTCTTAAAATGGTCTATCTTTCTTTTTTTCTTATAAGGACAAAAACTCTCACACTCATCTCCTCAAAAATCGGGCGTGTTTGGATGGATGGTGAATTCATTTGAGGTGAGGTAAAGCCTCCATTATCCGGACAATAAAAGACTATGGGTCATATCTAAAGTATAAAAATTCAAAATTCTCTCATTCTTAAGAAAAAAAAAAAAAACAGTGAAAAAACAACCTCCTTTCTCCGCTAAATGACAAAAAATAAAATATCATCTTTTTACACAAAAAATAAAAAAGATTTCATTTCAAGCTACTAAAAGCAAAAAACCATCACAACCCTCTTATATTTTATTATTTTTTAATTAATGTTTCACCTTACTTTACTCGAATTCACCATCCATCCAAACACGCCTGTCATAAGATGAATTTATAGTTGAAGAGGTATAGCAATCCCAATGGTGGCCATTTTTACTTAACGCATGTTTTAAGGTTACAACTAGTTAACAAGTAAAGTCCAAATTAAGTTTTACTTTTGTATTTTAGTGGCCACAAAATCTTACTTCATAAAATACAATTAAACTAGTTACTTTACCAATTGATAACCTCTCATCTCAGTACTCCTCTTATTTGAATTGCTCATCTCCCTCATCTCTCAAATTATTTAATTTTTTCTTTTAAATGGTGATATATATATAGAGAGAGAGAGAAATAAATTATCATAAATCATACTTCTCCTTTATACAATTATTTTCTTTTCCATTGACTTGTTTTTTACCTTAGCTAAGGGAGTTGGGACCCAAGAGAGCACAGCAAGTAAGGAGAGAAGCCTGCATAAGTGGAAAGAGTAGCATACTTCTTTTTGAATTGCCCATCTCCCTCATCTCTCAAATTATTTTTTTTCTTTTAAATGGTGATATATATAATTTATGGATAAAAGAGAGATTATCGTAAATCATACCTCTCCTTTATACTAGGGCTGCACATGGGCGGTTCGGATCGGTTTAACACTAAAACCAACAACCAAACCGAACCTGTCGGTTTTTTAATTAACCGATCCGATCCGACCAATGGAGAGGGCTTAAACCAAACCGAACCAAACCAAACGGTTCGGTTCGGTTCGGTCGGTTTAACCGTTGTTTTTCATTTTAATTTTTTGAAAATCTGACATTGAAAATTTCAAAACGATAATACCTCGTCCTTTGTATTTATTCTAATGTTTAGTGCAAACATAAAAATCCAACATTCCAGACTGGACTAAACTCATATAAAAAATAATTCTACTCCAAAAAGAGAGTTTGGACTAAACACAAGCACGCAAAAAAAAAAAAAAAAAACTTGCAATGAAACATTCATTCCACATGATACCATTTGGAATTACAATAGAATAATAATTCATGTCAAAAAAAGTCACACACAAACGAAATCTGTATCAAAACCCATTGTATTTTTCAGAAAATGAAGGTTTCTTAACACATTGGTTAGGTGAGACCAAAATCAACAATCAAAAGGCTAGGCTCTACTGGCTTTTCTAACATTTTCAAGAGTGCAGCCTTCTGATAAAAACTTCATTGAAACGAGGTAGGAATTATGATGGAAGGAAAACACAATGTACAGTAACCCCTCCATTTGCAATGAAGTATCAAAAAGCTTTTTTGAGAGATTAAAAGAGATGCACTCAGGCAGTGTTGACGGTTGAGTTCATGTGAGAATGGAGTTGTGGAATGTAACGTTGAAAGTAATAAAAAAACGAAACCCTAAGACTAAATTAGTAAAAAAGCAATACTTAAGTTACTACATACGGTCGGTTCGGTTTAAGCGGTTAACCGTAGGCTCAAACCAATAACCGACTGATGTAAGCGGTTTTTATGATTTTCAAACCGTTAACCAACCCGGTCTACTAAAAACCAATCCGAACCGTCCGGTTCGGTCGGTTCGGTTCGGTTCTGCGGTGTTACCGGATTTTTTGTGCAGCCCTACTTTATACAATTATTTTCTTTTCCATTGATTTTTTTTTTTTACCTTAGCTAAGGGAGTTGGGACCCAAGAGAGCCCAAAAGGTGCGGAGAGAAACCTGCATAAGTGAAAAGTTTGGCATACTGAGACACAGATCCCTAGGTAGCCATATGACAACACATTGCCAATCAATTGAACAACCCCTAGTTATAACCTTTTCTATTAATTTAACATTTAATTTATATTAATTTTTTAATTTTTAATTTATTTTTAAGCAATTATGGATATATATTCTTTTTTTGTTTTTATGTATTAAAGTGCAAATAAACAAGGCCTGAGATTCTTTTCCTCAGTTTGGAAAAGGCTTGGAAGGAACAAACAGTGGGGGAAAAGAAATGAAAAGTGATTTGACCGGTGGTCCGAGGCATCACGGAGTCGCCTTACGACAGCATATGGAAGTGGGGCATGTGATGTGGGATATAACAAGGTACTGGCATGTTCGCTCCCTGCTCCAATCAAACCCTCTTTATTGCCCCCCCTCCCCCACTCCATTCATTTTTTTTCATACCCAAAATAGCCCTCCCCCCACATCTTTTCTTAATTGTTATTTTTTCTAATAACCACAAGTTTATATAATTAAAGTTTTTTTATTAGGGTACCCATGCTAGTAGGATATGGATTTAGATCTCCGTAATGATCAAGTGGGACCCACTGTGAATCTTCCTTGATCATCGGAAATCTTTCTTAGTCGTGTTGTTCGCATTGCAAAAAAGAAATTTTGGTAACCAAGCCATAGGGGGCTAGGACCTAAGAGAGAGCCCGCACACACAAGAATTTAGCCCCCACAAGCGGAAAGAAATACCACACAAATGGAAAGAATCCTGGACAGCCAGGTGAAAACTGCTACCACTTAGGCTGTTCTCGTATGCATTGCAATTGCTCATTTTGCAGGTATTAATACATGTGTACATGGCACTTGGTAGAAGTGAAATTAAAGTGTCATTTATGTAATCTACCTATAATTCAACATTTAGGGCCTATTTGTTTCATGTAACTTAATACATAAAAATGCATTTCAAGTGGTTAAAATGCAGTACCGAAGGTGAATTTCCAAAAAAATGACTATTAGATAACATGATTAGTCATTGAAAATTAAACAAGGCGAGTTGGAAAAGAATACCTAACTATCACCCTAGTAATTTAATAACTGTGAAGTCAAGTTTTATCTAGGCGTCCACCTCATGATTTCGTTCACCCATTACCTCATGTCATTCACCCCTCACTTCTTTAATTATCCTTCCATGGAGCTCATTGCACCATGAATTTCTATGTATTCATTTTCTACGTATTTCATGCAAACAAACACACCTTGGCCCATTTGGTAATTTATTTTTAAAAGAAAGTGGAATGAAGTAAAATAAAAGGAGGGAATAAAATATAACTTGGTTATGATGATATTTTATTTTTAGTTGTTTAGGATTGAATATTTTTAACTTTTGTATGGGGAAATGAAGTTTTTCTATCATTTAGTGAATAAAGGTAGTTGTTGTTTGACTTTTTTTGGAAAAGATGGAGGGAGTTTTGGTAAAAAAATGCTTTTGATTTGATGTTTAACATGACTTGACTTCACTTGACTTGATAAGTAAAATTACCAAACGGGCTTAGAGAAAATAAAGAACAGCAAAACTAGAGAACACAACATTATTAGTTTTCCCATAAAAATAATCTCTTTTAGCTTTTGCTGCAAATATCCATTTTGAAAATTTATTCTCTCAGGCAAATTGAGATATTTTCAAATTCTGGGCTTCTTTTAGGATAATTATTGGAAAATATTGTTGAAAATAAAATTAGAATTTATAAGATAAAAGAAAAATATTAAATACTAAAGAGGCCTTTTCAATCTCTCCTTTTTTATTATTTTGAAATTGTCATGATCTAAACGAGCACTTTGGGCTTTTGTTGGCCTACAACTAAACTCAAATATAACTTATAACTTGAAATGGATTGGACTTGGACCAAACTTCTACAAGTTGGTTCGGAAGGATCGAGCTAAATGAGTTGACTCGCATTGGATACAAGTTCTGCATGTCAGGTCAGGTTGATCCGCATTGGATGCAGATCAAAGTCAGCTGAACTTTTTAAAAACGGGTCGGATAGGGATTGAACTTCAGCAAGTATATGACTCCCCCAAGTCACACAGAGAGTATACATGCTACTTAACACTGCAATGTCGTGTGCAGCTAGAGAAAGTAGGAAATTTTTTTTGGCAGATTCAATCCCTCTCATGATAGTTTTGGTTCCACTTGCACAGATGATGTTTCTCTCATCAATAGCTCTTGGGAAGAAAGTCAGGTTGACAAAAGTGCCAGACAATTGAAATTAGGACCACATTGTCAACAATATGGCCCAACATTTTCAACCGCTAGGACCAAGTGAACTAGATTTGTGAACCATCAATCAATTTTTGCATCAACTTTTTTAATTTGATAGCCTCAATGACTTATTTGTGCAAAGAGAAGATTCTCTCCGTAGAGTTTTATTTTCATGAAAGACAGAAATCTGCATTCCTAAATCTCCCATATGAAATTAAAACCATCTACAGCAAGGATACTTTTGGTTAATTATTTTCTTTGTTGCAAAATTCTCTCGTTGTTAAAACACACCCTAGTAGATGGGTAATTGTAATGTTTGAGCCATGGGAGTTGTGATGTTTAGGACCATGGTGAGGAGCTTGGAAGGATTGGAGTTATGTGAACAGGCAACATGGGCATGCTTGATCCATGATATACAGTACATTTGTAGAGAATGATAGAACCTGATTGTTTAAAGTTATGTTTTTCCTTCTCAACCAAGGATGTTGACTGCAGGAAAGATCCAAGGGCCATCTGATTTATGAGACATAATTGTCTTGAGAGACAACTGCAGCAGCAAATTACTCACCAGAAAGTTAAAAAGTGTCAACCCTTTTTCATATTAAGAGATCTAAAAAGAAAGAAAAAATAAAGACAATGATGGCATTTAGAAAAAATAAAGACAATGATGGCATTTTATTTTTTTTAAGTGAAAACTAAGTTGCTCTCATTTATGAGAAGAGGGCATCTAGATAGCATTTTTTTTATGTGGGGATAAGGAAATAGGAGATTTAATTGAAGTATGAAAAAAAAAAAAAAAAAAAAAAGGCAGCCAAATGTGGAGTAAAAAGCACTAATTGTCTCATCGCAAAATTTACTTCACCGCTCCCCCTTTTCCATACAATTAGTAATGAAGACAATCACACTTCTTTACTTTTCACTTTACTTCTTTTATCCAAGTAGCCTCAAGTAATATCTATTGGCTCTTGGCTGGACTTAAAAAAAAAAGAAAAAGTATTGTCCAGCACCTTGGCGCCCACTTGGGTCCACCTTTCATCATTGCGGCAGCCCCTTTGATAGTATTTTTATCCTATGATCTGGCATGAGACACAATTTTATTCTCACTGAACCTTCATTCACAATTAGATTGAATCTCAAGGAAATATCATTAAGATGCCATTAAATTTTAAGGCTCTTAAAGTAGGGGTTAGGATAATCTAGTGGGGACTGATTTTTTTGGAACCTCCCTTGTCCATGAGGAGGCCTTTTGAAATACACTCTCTCATTGATAAATTTACATTTAAGTGAGCCCCACAAGCTAAACTGTATATAAATTACATGCAAGCAATCGAGTGGTAGCTAAAGAAAGAGTTATACCCCCTACTTCTTGATCTAAGTGCGTTTTTTTTCCCACTAACAGAGAAGGTTAATCAAAGGATCTTTACATTTTTTATTAAAAAAGAAGAAAAAATGCTAATGAAAAATGGGCAAAAGACCTATGAGCTCAAATGCCTTCCCTCAATTTTCTCGACCTTTTCTCTCCTTTTAATCTTTCCAAGAAAAAGGGTGTAGAAGAAGTTTATGGATAAATCTTTGCATGGTATAAAGAATTTGGATGTTTCTCTAAGGTGGATGTTTCTCTACTTCTATTTTCTCCCCTTAGTTAAGAGAAAAGAAAAATAAATGAGGGCATATATTTTTATACTTAGTTCAACTTTGAAGTCTAGATTGCGAATTTTCTCCACCTCCGCTTAAACTAGGCTAGAACATATTTTACGAAGTTGATCCATTGGATAAAATCTCTCTAATTCTTAATGAATTGAGATATTTTTTTAATGAAATCTTTTGTTACCGTTTGATAAAAAATATATATCTTAACAGAGTTGAGAGATTAATGATGTTATCAACAACAAAGACCTGTGCAAAGTAATTGAAATGAGTGAGACATAGGACACGGGTTGGGCTGAAAGGATTTGAAAAGTCTCCCTAGGAGTTGCATTTGCGTGAAAAATGAGAGTCATTTGTCACACAACACGAGATGTTGGTTTGAGATAATCAAGGTTGTTGGTCTATAGTTGCTAAATAAAATTAAATGTGTAGGAAATTGCGTTGTCCGTATGCCACGGGTCCTATGTATGTTCTACATAACATAGAGATCTGCAGTAATTGGATCAGCGGATTGGATCTTATCCCCACGTAGGAAACTCCTATCAAGATTAGGGGATGTGGTTTTTTTGGAGGAAAAAGTCTGTGGAAAATGTAACTCCTCACAATTATCATACAAAGATCCACACGCAAGAGATCTGTGGAGACTTCCAACCGCTATGAACGTTATAGATCTTCGGCCAATACATTGGAGTCTTCCACATCCCGATCCATTAAAATGAGTGTCATATTAGAGCCAATGAGAATCCAATGGGATAAAATAGGTGGTCCTCACATCATAGTTGTCAATATCTTTTCGAACCTTATTCCAGTTTGACCTCCAAAACAAAGAGTTTCTGCCGACTCAAAATTTCAGCGAGACTTTTCGAAATTATATTTTCGAAAAATATAAAAATAATATATATGTAAAAATAAAAGGAATTAAAAAATAAATATGGATTTAATCCATTCTAGCTAGTATATAAGAGTGTCTGAAATTACATTTTGGAAAAATATAAGAAATACAAAGAATATTATGTATAAAAAATAAAAAAAATAAAAGAATATCTTTTATTTAAAATATCATTTGGGTTGAAATGTGGCTTTTCGGCCGAAATCCATTCTGCCAAAATTAGCCAAAATCTAAAATGAAAAGTTTTACGTGAATTTTTTTTTCAGCCACTTAAACAAATGAAAAAAACTCGGTCATTCGGCTGAAACGGTACGTAATTAACAACTATGCCTCACATGCTAGGTCATTTATCGCTTGCAATGAGCTTGGACATCTTCCTAATTTCTCTTGTAATAACTACCGAGTGTAAGTAGACTTTAAACTACTAAAATAATGTGAATTTAGAAAAAATCAAAGGAAGAAAAAGAAGAAATAAATCGATGATAATCCTGACGATGAGGACGATGATGAGTCACATTTGACTACCCAGGCTAAGAAATAATAATAATAATACTAAAAGACTCAACACAATCTCAACGTGTTTGTTTATTGTTTGTTTTTCCAGCTTTTAACCCTAAGAATACGTTTGTACAGAGGACTTTTCGTGGAAATTTCAAATGAAAAACTCGTTACGTGTCCACTTCTGATAATTTATGATGTTCAGCGCCATGCAGATTCGGTAATTAAAAATTATCAAAACGATATAATTTTCTTAGCTAGCAAAGACACTAGTTTTTTTTTTCTAAGTGATTCATATTTAAATTTATGAGGTGCATTTTCACGGATTTACACAAACAAGCCCTAAATTACCCATTCAAGTATAGGTCATCTCCTAATTTCTTTTCTTAGAAGATTCATTCAAACCAAGAAAATAAAATCTAACAAAGTTGTCACAACTCAACTTCCCACCATGCCTTCATCCCTTACCAACTGTGTGGGGTCGTTTTATGCTCACTAATTCGAACGGGGGCCCATCCCCAGTCTCGGTTTAACCTTTGTCTCGGAAACCACGTGAGGTCGGCCGTAGCGCCATCTCGGGGGAACCATGAATCGAGTCTCGGTGGCCACGTCACAGGCTCCAATCTCGGTCTCAGCCTCTGCCCGACCTCGGCTCCTGTCACTCAGTCATAAATGCGGCCATAAATGCACTGCCACGACGGACGGCAAGCTGACAGACAGAGTGGGTGCCAAACCCAGATAAGAAGCACGCCTTATCTCAGGTCCATAGGTATGGGATGATGATCCGATGGGACACCCCCTTTTTCACCTGCCCCCACTCAAGAGGTACGAATACACGCTGATGGGACTCTCATCCCTTCATGTGGACAGTACCATGATGACCCTCACGTCTATATATTACATGAAGGAAAGCCTTACAAGGTACGCATGATCCTCCCCTCCATAAGCTGGCTTTTCTCCATTTTCTTCCAGTTCATACACTGACTTGATCGTCGGAGGGCCTTCGGCTACCCATAGCCAGGGTCTCTGACCGTTGTTTCCTTCCTTTCAGGTTACTGGAGACTCGATCCTTTCCCTTTATTCCCTTTAAAACCACAAATCAGGAGCTTGATCCTCGATTACCTAAGTCCGTAATTTTTAGGCACTTACAGTTGGCGCCGTCTGTGGGAATAGGATCTGTGCCAAAACTTCTGAAGAAGCCATGCCTCCAAAGACCAGGAACGGTGGCGGAGGACCCTCGAAGTCTCGGAAGGCGTCGTCTTTCCCACTGCCAGAACAACCCTCATTTCTACCATTCTTGCAGCCGCAGTCCGCACTTCCAGAGCTTACCCCCGACCTTCGTTCCGCTCTTCTTCCCCCTCCAGGGCCGATGGCGGCTCCTCCAGACAGGCAGGAGGAACCGGAGGTCCCGCGCCAGAGGAGGTCTGGGGGAAAGTCGGGAGCCGCGTACGTAGAAGGCATAGTCCAGTCGGCCTCTTCGTCTCGGCCCACGACCGCGGGCCCCTACCATGATGACCGTCGAGGGGTCCCTCTCCATCCTGATGGTCGGTCACAAAGGGGTCCGGAACAGAACGCCCCCACGTCGGATCTTCGGCGAAGGGGCAAAACCCCTATCAGGGCGACGTCCCATCAGTCCCACCGTCACTCTCGCGACGACGGCCGATCTCTTCGTCATATCCGTGAAACGAGAAATGACGACCCCCTGCTTAAAGAGCTCGATGCCCAGGACCAGGCTCTCCAAGATAAAGACGAGGTGATTCGTCGTCTAGAGGAGCGGCTCGAGATGAATGAGAGGAAGTCTCGTGGTCCGCCTCCCCGGCGGAAGCGGACCCACCCGGGTAACCAAGATCTGAGGCATGTCCTCAACCACAGAAGGAGGTCTCACTGCGAGGAGGAAGGCTCGAGCAGCAGTCATCTGCCTAGTGGTCTCGGGGGAGCACGGCGTGAGCCGGAATCCCCGAGACTCAATGACCAGACGGACCTCAAGGCGCAGTTGGACCACTATATCAAGCAGGAGGTCCAGGCCCGTTTGGCCGAGAACGGTCTCTCCCGAGACCAGACTGGTGAATATGAAGAGGACGATCAGGGCATGTCCCCCTTTTCACTGGAGATTAAAAATCTCTCTCTCCCTGAGAGATTTAGCGTCCCAAGGTTCATCCTTTATGACGGAGCCTCGGACCCAGAGGCGCATCTGCGACATTTCACTCAGCGGATGTCGGTCTGGGGGGACGTCGGTCTCCTAAACTGCAGAGTCTTCTCATCCAGTCTGGGAGACCTCCCCCTCCGGTGGTTCTGCGCGCTCCCCCCCGGGTCGGTCTCGAGCTGGCGGCAGCTCCGAAGTTCTTTCCTTGAAAAGTTTCAAGCACACCGCGTCATTCCAAAGACGGGTAGCAATCTCATGGCGATCCGAATGAAGGACGGTGAGAGCATCACTGCCTTCGCCAGAAGGTTCTGGACGATATACAGCCAGATTACCGACGCTAACGACGAAGTCGCCATCATGTGCTTTAGGGAAGGCTTACTCCCAGGAAACGAACTCCGCAGGGACCTGGTCCGGAACCCCGTGGCTACGATGAAAGCATTGATGGCAAGGGTGAAACAATATGTCGAGCAAGAGGAGGACGAGGCCCACGGCACGGAACGGTTTGGACTCCCAAAGAAGCACCAAGCCTCCACCAGGGACCAAGCCTCCACCAGGGAGGGGACGTCCTCCAGGCCGAGGTCGGATAGGAGAAAGCCTGCCCGCTCTTTCTCAATCTCCTCGGACAACAGCAAGAGGTCGAGGTCTCAGCCCACCAAGCCGGCCAGCGATCCTTACAGAGCCATCAGTGTCGTATTCAAGGAGCCCATTTACAGAATCCTGAGCAAAATCAAGGCAGAACCATACTTCCAATGGCCGAGGCCGATGCCAGGCGACCCATCCACCCGAGACAGGCAAAAACACTGCTCCTATCACAAGCAGCACGGGCACATGACTGAAGACTGCTTTGCGCTAAAATCCCATCTCGAAAAGCTCGTGAAGGATGGGCACCTCCAGGAGTACATCAAGGGGGAAGAAAGAGTCAACCGAGCTCAGCAGCGCAACCAACCCAGCGATGACCAGGACAGTGACGAACCGGCAGGTATCATCCACGTCATCCACCTGGCCCCCGCCCCGGGTAAGCAGAGTACCCGAGCTCGGTCAGAGGCCAGAAGGGCTGCCCATGGCAAGCAAGTGATGTCGGCAGAGCTAGAAAGCGCCCCGAAGAGGGCTAAGAAGGAAAGGCCCAGGATTTGGTTCTCAGATGAAGACCTAAAGGGAGTCCAGCTCCCCCATAATGATGCCCTCATCCTCACTTTGCGGCTCAACAATTACACCACCAAGCGCGTCCTCATAGATCTAGGGAGCTCCTCCGAAGTCATCTACTACAGCTGCTTCAAGCAGCTCGGCTTACCCGAATCTGATCTACAGGCAGCCCACATCCCTTTGATAGGGTTCAGCGCTGAACCAGTGTACCCCAAGGGGAAGATCTCACTTGAAGTCCGGGTAGGAGGCGCGACAAAGATGGCCGACTTCATGGTTATAGACGCGCCATCCCCCTACAATGTGATAATGGGACGGAGTTGGCTGCACGCCATGGAAGCAATACCCTCCACCCTCCATCAAAAACTTAAGTTTCCATTAGAGAAGCCTGGTGGGGTGGTCGAGATTGTGACAGTGTGGGGGAACCAGCAGATGGCCAGAGAATGCCTCGTGGCCATGACCCCCGGGGAGGTTGAGCCGCAGCAAGTGCACATGGCCGAGCTCGAGGCCGAAATTGAGAATGTTGGGCGAACAGCCGGACAGAAAAGCATAGAGGACCTCACCGAGGTCAGGATTAATCCTGAAGATCCGGAGCGATACTTCCTGCTGGGTAGCCAGCTCCCCGACACTGAGAGGGCCGAATTGCTAGACTTCCTACTTCTGAATAAAGATGTCTTTGCATGGACTCCGTATGAGATGCCGGGAATTGACCCCGAGGTCATATGTCACAAGCTGAATGTGGATCCCGGACACAAGCCCGTCGTGCAAAAGGCTCGTAGAACGGGGGTCCCTCAGACAGAAGCAATAGTGGAAGAGGTGGATAAGCTCCTCGAGGCCGGGGCAATCCGCGAAGTACATTACCCCAGGTGGCTAGCAAACACGGTGGTAGTGAAGAAGAAGAGCGGCAAGTGGAGGGTCTGTGTGGACTTCACTGACCTCAACAAAGCCTGCCCCAAGGACAGCTTCCCCCTCCCAAAGATCGACCAGATGATCGACGCCACCTCGGGGCATGGCAGAATGAGCTTCTTAGACGCCTACCGAGGCTACCATCAGATCCCTCTGCACAGACCTGATGAGGAAAAAACTGCGTTTATCACACCTCGAGGCATCTATTGTTACAAAGTGATGCCCTTCGGGCTGAAAAACGCCGGAGCAACATATCAGAGGCTGGTCACGAGGATGTTTCGGGACCAACTCGGAAAGACGATTGAGGTCTATATTGACGACATGGTAGTCAAGTCCAAGGAGTCGCAGAACCACCTAACGGACCTACGCCAAACATTTGCCATCCTCCGAGAGTTCCAGCTCAAACTGAATGCCTCGAAGTGTGCATTTGGTGTCGGCTCCGGCAAATTCCTGGGGACCTTGGTGACTCGGAGAGGGATCGAAGCCGATCCGGAGCAGATCGCAGCCATACAATCTATCCAGAGTCCGACCTCGGCCAAGCAGGTCCAGAGACTTACAGGGATGGCTGCTGCACTCAATCGCTTCATCAGCCGCGCCTCGGACAAGTGCCGTCCGTTCTTTCAGCTCCTGAAGAAGAGTTCTAAGTTCCAATGGACTCCAGAATGCGACTTGGCACTAGAGACGCTTAAAAGGTACCTCTCCTCACCACCCCTATTGTCCACTCCGTCGCAAGACGATTTTCTCTATCTTTACCTTGCAGTCTCGGACCATGCGGTGAGTTCGGTGCTGGTTCGAGAAAGCGACAAGCAACAGTACCCCATCTATTACACCAGCAAAACCCTACTCGACGCCGAAACCAGGTATCTGCCGCTTGAAAAGCTAGCACTGGCACTGATCAGTGCCTCCCGCAAGCTCTCCCACTACTTCCAAACACACACAGTAGTGGTTGTCACCGAGTACCCACTTAAGTCGCTTTTCAGAAGGGCAGACTTCTCTGGTCGAATTTCCAAGTGGGCTGTGGAGCTGGGACAGTTCGACATCCATTATCAACCCAGAACAGCAATTAAGGCGCAGGTCTTGACGGACTTCGTCGTCGAATTCACCTCACCTAGTTCGGTACCGACCTCGCTCGATACCGAACTGGGGGACTCCAAGGGCCGAAATGAAGGTAACACCGAGACTGAAGAAGACCAGTCCTGGAAAAAATTCCTTGAGTCTGCCTGGAAGGTCTTCGTTGACGGATCATCGGCGTCCAAGAGAGCAGGCGCCGGCATCGTCCTTCAATCTCCAGAAGGACTAGTCATAGAACAGGCACTAACCCTCGACTTCAAAGCATCAAACAATGAAGCAGAATATGAAGCACTGATCGCCGGTCTCGGCAGCGCGAGAGTACTGGGGGCACGGCGGGTGGCGGTCTTCAGTGACTCCCAGTTGGTGACGAGCCAGCTGAGCGGAGACTACCAAGCCAGAGACGAAAGAATGGTGGCCTATCTATCCCACACCAGGAAGCTCCTCTCCCAGTTTGAAAAAGTTGAAGTAAGGCAAGTCGGTAGGGAGTCCAATCGCCATGCAGACGCCCTGGCAAGCTTGGCCTCGGCCGTAGAAGCTGGGAAGAGAAGGACAGTTGATGTAGGGACATTGGAGAAACCCAGCATAGAGCTCCTCCCAGTTCGGCCAGTTCTGTGCACGGACCTCGGTCCAAGCTGGATGGACCCAATCGCGGCGTTCCTCAGAGAGGACAAGCTCCCCGAAGATAAGAACGAAGCCTACAAGGTCAGGATGAAGGCAGCTCACTTCTGGCTATCTCCGGATGAAAAACTATACAGAAAATCCTACTCCGGACCATATCTCCAATGCGTTCATCCGAGCAAGATAGAAGATTTTCTATTTGAAATCCACGAAGGAATCTGCGGAAGTCACATCGGAGGAAGGTCCCTGGCATACAGAGCTATTAGCCAGGGCTATTGGTGGCCCTACATGCAGAAAGATGCACAGATCTACGCAAGGAAATGCGAAAAATGCCAGAAGTTCTCCCACTCCCACTCCCTTCACCAGCCAGCTCGGGACCTGAGCCCTCTCTCCAGTCCATGGCCCTCTGCTCAGTGGGGGATGGACATCGTCGGACCTCTCCACCGAACTCCGGGAAACAAAAGATGGCTAATGGTGGGCACCGATTACTTCACAAAGTGGATTGAGGCAGAATCCTTATCCTCCATCACCGAGCTTGACACAAAGAATTTTGTGTGGAAAAACATCGTCACACGGTTCGGGATCCCCAGAGTTCTGGTCTCAGACAACGGAACCCAATTCGATTCAAAATTCTTCAAAAGCTTCTGTCAGGAACTGGGCATCAGAAACCTCTATGCAACCCCGGCCTATCCGCAGAGCAATGGGCAAGCAGAGATCTCGAACAAAGTGGTTCTGGAGGGGCTGAAGAAAAGGCTTGATAAAGCTAAAGGCAGATGGACGGAAGAATTGCCGAGTGTCCTCTGGGCATACAGGACCACCCCGAGACGATCCACCTCGGCAACCCCTTTTTCATTGGCTTACGGGATGGAAGCTGTAATCCCTCTTGAGGTCGGCCTCCCGACCTTAAGAACAAATCTCTTCGATCAAGGGCAGAACGAAACAAACCTCGCCAGAGAGCTCGACCTGGCCGAGGAACGAAGGGAAGCAGCATCCGTGCGTCTGGCCGCCTACCAGCGGCAGCTGTCCCGAGGATACAATCAGAGGGTAAAAGAAAGAAGGTTCTCGGTTGGAGAGTTGGTCTTGAAAAAAGCACTACCAGCAGATAAAAATCCTAATGAAGGCAAACTTGCGCCTAACTGGCTCGGCCCTTATAAGGTGGTCTCCGTCTCAGGAAGGTCGGCCTACAGGCTTGAAGGAATGGATGGCAAGGAGTTGCCACGACCGTGGAATGCTGCCCATCTAAAAAAATATTACTTCTAGTTGTATTCGAAATGATTGATCAATAAAGAAGAGCCTTTTGACAGAGAACTGCCTTACGTCTCTCAGGACATCCTCTTTGAGTTGGGTCGTAGGACCAACTCCGCAAGGATCCGGCCCTCGCGCCATCCTCTTTGAGTTCGGTCGTTGGACCAACTCCGCAAGGATCCGGCCCTCGCGCCATCCTCTTTGAGTTGGGTCGTAGGACCAACTCCGCAAGGATCCGGCCCTCGCGCCATCCTCTCTGAGTTCGGTCGTTGGACCAACTCCGCAAGGATCCGGCCCTCACGCCATCCTCTCTGAGTTCGGTCGTTGGACCAACTCCGCAAGGATCCGGCCCTCGCGCCATCCTCTTTGAGTTCGGTCGTTGGACCAACTCCGCAAGGATCCGGCCCTCGCGCCATCCTCTTTGAGTTCGGTCGTTGGACCAACTCCGCAAGGATCCGGCCCTCGCGCCATCCTCTTTGGGTTCGGTCGCAGGACCAGCCCCGCAAGGATCCGGCCCTCGCGCCATCCTCTTTGAGTTCGGTCGTTGGACCAACTCCGCAAGGATCCGGCCATCGCGCCATCCTCTTTGAGTTCGGTCGTTGGACCAACTCCGCAAGGATCCGGCCCTCGCGCCATCCTCTTTGAGTTCGGTCGTTGGACCAACTCCGCAAGGATCCGGCCCTCGCGCCATCCTCTTTGGGTTCGGTCGTTGGACAACTCCGCAAGGATCCGGCTCTCGCGCCATCCTCTTTGGGTTCGGTCGCAGGACCAGCCCCGCAAGGATCCGGCCCTCGCGCCATCCTCTTCGAGCCCGGTCGCAGGACCAGCTCCGCAAGGCACGGAGTTCGACCTACGCCCCAGCTTGGCCCACACCTCTCGAATCACCAAAGAATGCTCGCCAAAAATAAAGATACAGCCCCAGCCCTTCAGCAAGAAGACCACATCTCGGGGTATGAACCCAAGCTAATCACAAAACCCTTCCTAAAAAGGGGATTCCTCCCGAGAAGAACATCTTTAAGACCTAGCCATTGGTCTGGGGGCAACCCAATGATGAGATAGGGATTCGGACGCTTTACCGACCTCCAGGACTTGTGAATTTTCGCATCGAAGCATCCACATACCATTGCCAAGAAAGAGCAAAGAAGGAAGGCAACAAGGTGGAAAAAGATCTTCTCATTGATCAAAAAGTATGATTACAAGGTTCCTATGCACTTGAAAAAAGAAAGAAAAAATTACATCGAAAAAGAAAAAAGTTACTCCTTAGGCACCGCCTTAATAGTCTCCGGCTCTGGAAGAACGGAAGAAATGGGGGCATCACGAGCAGATGGAGGAGCTCCGGGAGGAGCCTGGGCCGCCTCAACTTCGGCAGGAGTCGAAGGAGGAGGAGGAGCGCCTCGGACTTCGGCAGGAGTCGAAGGAGGAGGAGGAGCGCCTTGAACTTCGACAGGGGTCGGAGACGGAGGAGGGGCGGCAGAGACATCGGCCGGAGCCCCAGAAGGGTTGGAGCCAGGGTCTGGCTCTGAGCCCACTGCTGCAGGTCGGAACTGAGGAAGATCCGAAAAGATGGGATGGTCCTCAGAGACCCCATACTTGAGAAGGGCCGCCTTGCACCCCATCTCGTACAGCAATGGGCTCAGATCTGTGATCTGAGCCACATACTCCTCCGACGCCCAATCCACCCCGTCCTGGTAAGCATTTGCAGCCTGATCTCGCAGGATGGACTCGGCATCGGCCCTCTCTTTCCTAGAGGCCTCGAGCTCAGCCTCTTTCTTAACCAGTTCACCTTGCTTCTCGGCCACCTCGGCCTCTTTCTTGACGAGCTCGGCCTCCATCTCGGCGAGCTCAACTTCCAGTCGGGACGCCTTCCTCGCCTTGTCTTCTGCGGCGCCCCTCAGATTCTTATTTTCGCCCCGCAACTTGATGATTTCGGCCTTCGCCGCTTGCTGATCCGTGGAGTGTTGGGCGATTTTCTCCTCCGCCTTCTTGAGTTCGGCCGCGCTGGCCTCCAGCGCACTCCCTAACTTCTTCTTCTCCTTCTCTAGCCCGGCGATGTGGGCAGCCCTTTCTGCATGCCTCTCCATCAGTACTTGGAGCCTCTGCGCGTTCTGCTAAAAGAATAGAAACGGTGAGAGGGTCGGATCGGATAACCAAGAAGCGAGAATTTTAGAAATAGGAGAAAAAAGCTACCTCGAGCGACGCCTTCAACGTCTGATGGATTAAAGCCGGAGTCCCGGCTTTCCTGTGCCTTTCCATGTCTTGGGGGAGGGCGCATCCCCGGGCGAGGGCCACGACCGACTCCCAGCTGGCCCCCAGCCGCTCTCCCATGGTCATGGGCTCGTTCGGATTGAGGTCAAAGTTGGGCCTCCAGGGTGTCGGCACGGAAGGTTCGGCCTGCGCCTCCGCACCTTGGGGCCTCCCCTCCGCGCCCTCCAGGCGAGGTCTCTTCTCGGGAGGGGGCCTCTCGCCCTCCTTTCCGGCCGCCGCGGACCGAGGCCGGGCTTCCTTCTGCGGCGGGGGAGGCGGAGTCTCCTTCCCGGGTTCCACAACCCGCGGCCTGCTGTCCCGGAGCGGGCGAGGCTCCTTCAGCGGCCGAATGATCCCGGAGGGCTCCCCCGACTTCTCCTTCGAAGATTTGGCCGAGGGAGCGCCAGCTGCTCCCAACGAATTGGAAGAGGCTGCAGGGGCGGACCCCTGAGCGGCACCCGACCCACTAGGGACGTGCTTGAAGGCTGCCGGGGCTTGGCCGGCAAAAATCATTGACCCCAGGTTCTTCAAAACGGGGCGCGGCCTGTCCATTTTTTCTCCCTGGTCTCGGGGAGGACTGTCGCCGATGACTATCGGGTCCTGAGGATCCGTGGCCCGACTGCTGGTCTCGGCGGGCTCAGGCCCAACTTCCCCTATTGGCGCAAGGGGGATCTCTGCAGTCTTCCTGGTGTAAGACTGGTACCGAGGCTTGTACCCTAACAAGGAGAAGGCAGCTCGGTCGTTGTGGCCGTGGTAACGATCGATCCTCTCTAACCACGCGTCGTTCCGTTTCCACTTATCAAAACTGGCCTCTCTCCTTCTCTTCTGAATACCTGCACAAGAAAAAGGCAAGGACGTCAGCTCGGCATAGGGACAAGCAAGGGCGGTACAAACAAAACCTAGAGGGATGGGCATTTACTGGGGGGTTCCCAGGCTTCCGCGGAACCTGGATTCTCCGATCCTCCTCGGTCTCGGTCCCCTTGAACTCCCAGTTCCCCGAGACCAAAATGCGTTCATCCCCAGCGTATTTGCTGGAATCCTCTAGGGCGTTCACCAAGGGATGGCGTCTGGCTTTCACCCGGAGGTAGTAAAAGTCTTCGCCCCCTGCAGCCCTGCAGATGTCATAGACATCCTCTATGTCATGCACCCCGAGACCGATGTCGAGAATCCAGTTCAGCTCCGCCACACCCATTATAATCTTGAAGCCGTTCGGCATTAACTGGGAGGGACAGATGTGCCATGCATGGAGGCAAGAGCGGAGGAGCGGATGGATGGGAAATCTGACCCCGCCTTCGCACACTGACACCAAGGGGAAAGGCATCCAGTTCTTGTACCGGGAAAGGCCATATGGGAGTTCCCCGACATCGTCAGGTTTAACCAAGACGTCGGCCGGAATCTTAAACGACGTCCGGAAAGCCTCCAGAGCCGCAGGACCCTCTAGCCAATGGCTATAAACCCCCATCTTTCCTAGGAGGTTGAAAAGCAAGAAAAAAGAGGCGAAAAACTGGAAAAACCCTAAAAGGCCAAAACCCTCTGAAAACAAAGGAAAGGAGGGGTGCGAAGGAGTAGCAGAGACAGAGAGGAACTCACAGAAAAGGGCAAGAGGGACTGCGGAAGACAAGAAGACGGGATGTAGGAAGCAGAGGAGGAGGTCTCCAGGTTCGGTGGTCCTCTGGCTTGGGCGAAGTTGCAGCGAGGTATTCAGCAATACGTTCTCTAGCGCTTCAGCGGGGTCTCCTTCTCAGACAAACGATTAGGGTAAAAGAGGAAGGAGCAAGGGGCGTTTTCGTTTTATAAAGCGACGCGCCTTCTTAATTACCTTGCCAGCGCATTACTTCGATCCCGATGAGCAGCCATTCGAACAGCTCCACGTGGCAGCGACGGTCCATCTCTCATCACGCCTCTGGTACGATATTTATCACCTCGGTCATACGAAACGACGTCCCACGTGCCTACCGTAGCAAGGCAATTATGACACCCTATTCGTTGCCTAGGGCAGGCGAAAGGGCATCATGATGAGGATCCCATAAAAGCAGGATACGAAAAGACAGCCCCATCACTTCCGAGTCTTATCTCCCGACCTCGGGCGGGCCCCAAGAGGCCAAGAGATAGGGGCAATTGTGTGGGGTCGTTTTATGCTCACTAATTCGAACGGGGGCCCATCCCCAGTCTCGGTTTAACCTTTGTCTCGGAAACCACGTGAGGTCGGCCGTAGCGCCATCTCGGGGGAACCATGAATCGAGTCTCGGTGGCCACGTCACAGGCTCCAATCTCGGTCTCAGCCTCTGCCCGACCTCGACTCCTGTCACTCAGTCATAAATGCGGCCATAAATGCACTGCCACGACGGACGGCAAGCTGACAGACAGAGTGGGTGCCAAACCCAGATAAGAAGCACGCCTTATCTCAGGTCCATAGGTATGGGATGATGATCCGATGGGACACCCCCTTTTTCACCTACCCCCACTCAAGAGGTACGAATACACGCTGATGGGACTCCCATCCCTTCATGTGGACAGTACCATGATGACCCTCACGTCTATATATTACATGAAGGAAAGCCTTACAAGGTACGCATGATCCTCCCCTCCATAAGCTGGCTTTTCTCCATTTTCTTCCAGTTCATACACTGACTTGATCGTCGGAGGGCCTTCGGCTACCCATAGCCAGGGTCTCTGACCGTTGTTTCCTTCCTTTCAGGTTACTGGAGACTCGATCCTTTCCCTTTATTCCCTTTAAAACCACAAATCAGGAGCTTGATCCTCGATTACCTAAGTCCGTAATTTTTAGGCACTTACACCAACCTTCCATATCCCAAACTACATTACAACACATGTATAATATAACCATTTCACTCACCCTCAAAATGGCTGGTCAGCAACAAACGTTCATCAGACATCAATCTCAAGCTACTTATCCAAAAGTTAAACCTCATTACAGGTTTGGACTTTGGCTTAAAGATGATGCCACAAGGACATCACCAATTGCCACACACTTCAACTCATACAAGACCAACATCTGAACCTCACTCCTCCTTTCCTCATTCTCCTAACAAGAAAAAAAGGAGGGAGGTATTTGCAATTAAGATATAATACTTCGGGTGTCTTTTCGTAATTCATGTACAAAACCAAGGGCATTTTCGGAAGTCGGTTAGGACAATCATTCAAAGAACCCAAAAAAAATCCCGTTTGGAATCCGCAGGTATAAAAACAGCAGCTCAGAAAGGAAAAGGGGAGAGAGAGAGGAAACTACAAGTGAAGAAAGGGGAAAGTGAGGGGGGAAAGGGGGAGAAGGGAAAGGGTTTTTCTTGGAAAATGTAGAACAGATTCGGAAATCCGGTTGTGAGCTCGATCTGTGAAAGCAGGTACTGTTTTCTTCGAGGAATTTCCATCTGGAAGCTGTAAATCAGTTGCAGGAATTCCATGGATTCTCGTATCTGATTCATACTACTGTGTTTTTTTTTTTTTTTCTTTTACTCTCTTTTTGATTCCCTGGAGAAAATGCGGAAACTTGAAATTTTCTTTGTTTGTTGGATTACTTGATTTGTTGTTTGTTCGTTTTCTTTGCATTTGGGTCTTGAGCAGTAGAGAATGTAATGAAAAATCTGATTTTTTTTTTCTTTTTGTTCTTTTCGGTGTTCTCAGCTTATTGATGAAGTTTGGATGCATTTAAATAAAGCTGATATTTTTAGGGGAACATTTAAGTGTGGGTGGCAATATAGTGATATTGTGATGTTGGGGGGTTGTGCAAATGCAGTAGAAGAGATATTGTAAGATCTTGTTTTTGGATTCTGTTCAATATTGCAATAGTGGGTTTGTTTGCTCCTAGATGAATTCAATAACAGTAGTTGTAACTTCTATAATGAAAGATTTTAAGTGTTGTTAGGGATTGAAAAAGAGGTGAAGGTAATGTTGAAGTATTCTGAGTACCATCCCACTAAAGCCTTTCATGGGGGGTTGAATTGTTATTGTTAT
This sequence comes from Cinnamomum chago, assembly GCA_038049695.1. Taxonomy (NCBI): domain Eukaryota; kingdom Viridiplantae; phylum Streptophyta; class Magnoliopsida; order Laurales; family Lauraceae; genus Cinnamomum; species Cinnamomum chago. Next base: position 16,158,225 of record CP142462.1, on the reverse strand, counting down.
TGTTATTGTTATTTTAAGAAATTGGCGGCTGAAGCATCTGTTAAAATGTAGTATAGAATTTGGGGTTTTGTTTTGTTTTGTAATGGCTGGTGAATAGTGGAAGAATCTTGATCTGCTTGTTTTCTGTTTTATCTTAGGTTTTGTGCCTTTTTTTTTTATATGGTTTGGGAACATTTAAAATAGGTAGGGGAAAAATATTTGTGAGATGTGAATGTAATCTACACAGATGATAACCACAATCTAGGCATGCAGGTTGTATAAGCTCTAGTTTATCTGGTCTCGTGGGTATTTTGCCATGAAGAGTATTTGGTTTCAAGTAGTGGCCCTTTTGAACTTAAATTCTATTCTAGGAAAGGAAAGAGACACTAATGAAAGGGTAAGAAATGTACTTGTGATGTTTAAAAACATCTACGGTTGAGTATGGGTATGTGAGTCGGAATTCATCATAGTCATGAGGTGTCCAATTCAGCAAGTCTTGGAAAGTAAGATTCGAGGGCTCGGCATAATATTTGAAGAAGGGAGATGCTCCTATGAGAGATATCTCGAGGGCTCGGCATAATATTTGAAGAAGGGAGATGCTCCTATGAGAGATATCTCTCACCTTATATGAGAGATAGGAGTGGGGGCCCTCACATTTAAGTTGTTGGCATTGGATATGGATGTGAGGGCCCCCACTCCTATCTCTCATAGTAAGGTGAGAGCATCTCTCACAGGTGCATCTCCCTTTAAAGAGATAATTATTTTTACACAAGCAAATCTTACTTTAATCAATCTAGTAACAATCATATTAATATCATTCTTAGATTCTAAAAGAAGAAAAGGTGTAATAATATTTCATTAATTGTAAAATTATGTGTATCTTCTGCTAGAAGAATCTGTGAAGAATCTGATTTTTTGTGGTATCTGATATCTATTTAAAATGGGCTGCCCCATTTCAAAGAATCCATGTAACATAGTTATAAGTATTATAGAGCGTACACTGAAATATGTGGTGGAGCTTGCAAACACCACTCGCAGGCTTTTAATGGATAGTGTTGGTTTGTTGGATACTTTAATGTTTTTGAGATTTTTCCTATTGTCTCGTCATTATCACCTTAGGTTTCCCATCAATTTTGGGTGGCCTGAAGAGTTCTACTAAAAATTATCTCAAATTTATATTCTTTTACCCCCTGAAAGTGGCATCAAACTGAGTCATTCACTCTGTGTATGCTTGAGAGTGAGTGAGTGTTATGTGCGCGCACGCGTGCGTGCCCATTTTCCTCTGTTTGCCGTCATGCATTCCTGATCAGCGCTGAAGTTCACAGCAGCCTATAAAGATATATTTTACAAAGTACCATCTATGTAAATGGTTTTATGAGTTCTTATTCTACAAGCCATTCCTTATATGCCCTTTATGACGAAGCCACACATGCTGGACTACTAGGTGTTAAGGGGGCTTATTGCTTAATGACCTGCATATAAGATCAAGTTCATCCACCGATGATTTTGGTGAACAAACTCTCCAATGGTTAGCATTCAACAGACATGCGGGTGACTATTGGGCTGCTCTAATATTCAGGCCAGGAGGGAGCATAGGTAACCACGTTATGGAGATGTGCTAGCTAAGGGCACTCATCTGATTAGTGTACTGTTGTTTAATTATGGAAAGTGACAGCATTGTCCGTGCTCATGGGGACTTCGTCCATGCCCTTTCAACTAGGTTGTTTTCCATCTCATTTTGACCATACAGTTCTTCCAACTCCTAGTCATAGAAACCATTGGTGTGGGCCAACCCAGCCTATAAGCAAATAGTAATTTTGTACCCAAACCCTGATGATACTATTTTTCAAACTTTATTTTCATGAGCGATCATTGAGAATATTAATGAAAAGCCCTGAGGGAAATTGTCAAGTTGATAAAGCCCTTAAGGCTCAATCTCAAAATCCACTGGAAGATTCCAAAATTAACTAGACCAATGAAGGACATGCACTAGCCATGAAGATGATACCTCAATCCCAATTGAGATACGTTCTCTGCAAAATTCAAGCTCAAACTCTCCCAAGTTTCGGCATGAACACGAAGCAATAATATTTTTCACAATATAAGGAATAATGGCCATATGGCTTCTCATTCATTAAGTTCTGAAACATTTAAAACCTAGAGTTAATCCTTTAAAACAAAACTAACAATCCAGACTACAAGAAATAACAAATAAAATTTTAAAAAATTTGAAATCTTAGAATGCACACCACTGCTAGGTGGCAGCTTGGTCAGGCCCACCACAGGGTCTGGCTGGCATGGGACAGGTCTGGTGTAGCCATGCATGCGCTTGGTATGCCAGGTGGGTTCGGTGGGCTTAGAGGGGTTCTGGTCAGGTTATGTGGGCTTGGCTGGGCTCTGGAGGCTTTGTATGACTCCGATGGGTCCTGTGGGCCAATATCCCTCCATGGCTGGATCTGGCTTGATGTCCTTGTTAGGTCTGTTGCTGGCTGGGTTGAGCTCCCTGAGGGAGGTGGGCATCTTTGTGAAGGTCTCTTTGGCTTGAAATTCGGCACCTTCCTGTCAATTAAGCTTGAAACCCAGCCCATTAACCTGTTCCCACTAAACTAGTAGGCTTGAGCCAACTCAACGATGTGGTTCCATTGGGTGTCATCAACCGTATCATTATCACCTCTTTAGGTTACTTCAAGTGCATTGAAGCTAATGGCCAAGGCTGATGGGGAGAATTTTTTATTTTTTATTTTTTTTATTTTTCTTCTTTTTCTTTTTAGCTTTATGAGAGACTTGAACTCACGCACTCATGCACGCTAAACTATGTCTCTAATCAGATGAGCAGCAGCCTGGGAAGGATGGGTGGCATGCTTTCCATATTTTCATGTATTGAAATCTAACCCTCCACTGCACTCTCTTACGTGGTTATGAGTGATATCAAAAGAGGAGAAGTTGAAATTGTGGGGATTTTAGATATTGAGAACATGACATTATGTTTGCTACTTGTTGGTTGTCCTAATTTGTCGCTAATCAAGGTATGTTGTGGGGACTTCTTGAAGCATTTGTATAACTGTTTGCTTTTTGGTTTCATTTACCTTCTTGCCTTTGATATTCCAGGCTTCCCCTTTTCTTGATCCTGAGATGCTGATATAGGAACTCAAGTTGAAGGCACAAGGTGTCCGTTCATCCAGAATTCATCTATTGTTGTTTTGAGACTATTAGCACCTCTTTTTTTTTGTGGATGTCAATGTTAAAAGAACATTAGTGGAGCTATGGAGCATCTTCGGGCTATCGCTCGTCTGAAATGTGAGTTCCTGGACATGATTCACAAGTTCAACATCTCATATTTTGATTGATACCTAATTACCATTTCAATGCATAAAGGGGAAAAATATACACATTAAATGTTTGTGGCATTATTCATATTGATTATTGAGTTCTCTGGCATCTTAAATATGATCACGATGGGCTATCATACAATGATAGTTTGTTTCTATAATTTATCCATTATGTTTTTTCCCTTCATTTGATGAAACCACTGATGCTTTCTTTTGGGTTCTCATCTCCTTCTCTCATTTATTTACTAATCTGAAATTCTAGAACACTCTTATCCAACTTAAAACAGACCATTTTATGTGTTTATTCAGTATTGCTTGGTTTTTTTCATATTGTTAAAATTTTCCTACTGGCAATCATGATAATTTTGTGTTATGCATGGGTGATCTTTGGCCATGAACTGGCTGCAAATACCACTGTGCAAACCTCAGATGTGGGGTCCACCTGGATGCATTCCCATCAATGGGCTAGAGGAAACCGGAAGGTCTCATCATGGATTAAGGGTGGGCGCCACATAGGGCACGATTGGCATGCATCTAGGTGAGTCCCACATTTGAGGTTTGCAACATCAAAAGTTGCAGCCTGGTTTGCGGTTGTATATTCCCTGTTATCTAATATCTCAATAACTAGTTATGAGATGTCAATTCATGGTTTTGGTCTGAGTAGGAGTCTCATGCAGCTCGGCCAACTTGATCAACTTGAGAAGGAACGAGCGGTCCCCTGATTCTGAGTTTCAAAATCTTGATGTCAGATGTTTTTTTTCTTTTATGTCAACCTTGATGTCAAATGTATTTTTGACTTTTCATGTTTAGGTATAGATTAGAAAGTGACTTCATCTGTGCATGCATGTGTAGCTTTTATCTTGTTTTAGCTACCTTTTTTTTTTAGAAATCCCCTTTCTGTTGCTAATATAGGCATATCTCCATCAATGTGTGGGGGAGAAAAGAGAAACAAAATGTTTGGTTCATTAACACAAGGCTGCCTGTTCGTTCAATTAGTTACTTAACCACCACCCATGGGGTGGGCTTGCTTCTGAAACATCAAACGTTTACCTTTTCATATAGTTTGTGGGGTTCTTGACTCGGCATCAGATGTATGGTTTGCTGAGACTCCTTCCCCTGCTGTGCAGGGCCCTTATTTTAATCCAATTATTAGCGCTCTGGTTGCATTATATATCAAATTGCCTAATTTTTTTTCCTAGATTTGATGGTTGCTCTCTTTCGACTGGGGGCCTACGAATAATGTTCTAAGAAGTGAATACAGCTGTGGTTCAGGGTAAAAGAAACGGAAAGAGATTGATCTTCTTATGGGGAATCTTCATCGAATCCATATAGGGATTTGGGGCCCCTCAAGTCAACTGTCTGGTTGAGCAATTGTGGGCACTGGGCACATCATGTATGGCAGTAGTCTTTATAAAAAAATTGTATATTTGCTAAGGTCTAAGGCCCCATATTTCATCTTTATGAACTAGTGAATGACATGTAATTTATACTAATGGTATGTGTATTGAGCAATAGATGTTCAAGCATTGTTTGTTCACATCAAAGGTTCTTGACTCCTTTCTATGGTTTTAGTTATTGACAATTTCTCATGAAGATGGCAGAAGCACTTACTCATGCATTCATCTGGTTGCAGATTCTTCATATCATCAGCTTTTATTATTCACAATTTGGCTAGCTAGTTTCCAAGATGTTAAAGCACTGCAGGCACCATCTCCATGGTCTCCACCCGATTCTCATATTCCTAATGCCTTTGTGCTGTCTGATCCGCCTATTGGACTCTTTGATCCTATTGAGATTTCACCTGCTGTGGTTCCCCATTACCCATCATATCCTGGGGAACCATTGTCACCAATGTATCCTTCCTTTCCGAGCACTTACCAGCCAGTGTTAACCGGGAAATGCCCTGTTAATTTTTCTTCTATCGAAGGTGTTATGGACAAAACTGCATCAGATTGTTCTGCGCCTTTAGCAGCACTAGTTGGGAATGTAATATGTTGCCCTCAAGTTAGTAGTTTACTGCACATTTTCCAAGGAGAATACAGCACTGGCTCAGATATGCTTGTTCTGCAAAAGGCTGCTGCCAACGATTGTTTTTCAGATATCGTTAGTATATTAGCTAGCAGGGGAGCTAACAGTACAATCCCTACCCTTTGCTCTGTGAAATCATACAATCTTACTGGTGGATCTTGTCCAGTGAAGGATGTTGCTACCTTTGAAAAAACAGTAAATACAAGCAAATTGCTGGGTGCCTGCAGCAGTGTTGATCCACTTAAAGAGTGCTGCAGACCCATTTGTCAGCCTGCAATCATGGAAGCTGCTCTTCACATTTCTTTAGGAGCTTCCAGTCTTGTGGCGAATGATAATATAATCGGAAAGGCTAATCAGTTGGATGTTCTCAGTGATTGTAAAGGGGTGGTGCATGCATGGCTTTCAACCAAGCTTACTTCAGATGCTGCCAACTATGCATTTCGGATATTATCTGCCTGCAAGGTTAATAAAGGTATCATATTGCAGTCATGTAGTTTATTTTCCATTATTCATCATCGCTGTCATTTTATCTTTATTCGATCAACTGGAATAAGGTTAGGGTTATTAAGAGTTAATAATATTTAAGATTCCCTCCTTGACATTTTTTAACCCTCCGCCTATCTTAAGCCTTTTTGGTTTAGGTTACACCTTTGTCACTGGAGCTTGCTTTATCCCAATGTTATCTGCCTGGATTGTTTTTACTCTTCTCTACTAGTGCAAATCTTGTATGAAATACTGCCTATGTTTCCTTGCCACATATTTTTTATGTTAATGATATTTATTTTGGAGTTATTTTGGGAAAGTTAATTTCATAGATCTGCTACTTAGAATGGAATATCTTGTATTGCTGATTTCATTGTGATCTTGTTCATCTTTTCCCGTGCTTCATCTGGTTATGGTAGTGGAATTTTCACCTGCAGGAGTCCCCACTTGTGCAGTTTCCTCACCATTCAAGAAATGGGACTCCTCCCTGCATAAAGGCAGAGACCGAAAATCCTGAACAGGCAGGAAAAAATCCCCCATGACAGGACTCTCTTCATTCTCTAACCAAGTCTGCATGGGGAACTATGTAGATAACTATAGGCTTAATCTGAGGTCCAGTAATAGCTTACTTTGTTTCTGTAAAAGCTTAATTAGACAGTCTTTTTTTTCCCTGAATGATTTCTGAGTGAACTCTGTCTAATTTGTGGTCTGCTTGCAGTTTGCCCCTTGGAATTCAAAGTTCCTTCATCAGTTATTAAAGCATGCAGTAATATTGCATCTCCCAATCCTTCCTGCTGTAGCTCATTGAATACTTACATTGAGGAGATACAAAAGCAGATGCTAATTACAAATAGGCAAGCCATAAACTGTGCAACATTGTTTGGGTCCATGTTACAAAGGGGTGGTGTCATGACAGATGTCTATGAGCTTTGTGATGTTGATTTGAAGGACTTCAGTCTTCAAGGTGCGTTTGCCATTTTACGTAATGAACTGCAAGATGTACTATTTGATAATCAGTAATAACAACAATTATTTGTTCAACCAGCAAATTTACTGTTTGGCCTGCCCTTTGGCAAGGATTACATTCCCCTCTACCTGCTGTGGCTATCAAAAGTCATTCCTCTGTTGACCCCATTATGGCTCGGCCATGCTCTAAATTGTTTCCTCCAGGATGATCCTTAAGTCCTTTAATGGATGGTTCCCATAGGGCAAAAGCCTTAGGTAGGATTTTGGGTATCTTCTAACCACAACAAAACCAACCATAAGAAGGGCTTGGATCTTCCAAATGTGGGTCTGAACTTTCGGCTGAAGGGCCAAACTTTTTGTTCGGTCAAACTCTTTTTGTTCCTTAAACTTTGGGTACTTGAGCTCTATCTGATCTGAATTTTGTTTGTCTTGATGTGCCGGTACCTAACAACTGGAGCAGCATATGGGCAACAAGGTTTAGCATGACCTCACTCTTTTTTTTAGTTCTTTTGCTGATTAGTTTATGATTTTTTTCTTTTCCATAGATGTTAATGATTTTGTGTTGGTGTACTTGGTTTGATATCATTTGTGCAGGTTGTTTGCTTCGAAGTTTGCCTGCAGATGTCATATTTGACAATTCCACTGGCTTCAGCTTTACATGTGACTTGACAGACAACATTGCTGCACCATGGCCTTCATCATCTTCGCTCTCATCCTTGTCTCTTTGTGCGCCTGGTGCGTTAAAAAAAACAAAATCCTTTTTTTAACTAGTTTTTCAGAGTACCAAGTATCTACTTTATAAAGGTGTAAAACACTATCCTCCAAAACAAATATATACATGTGTGTGTGTGTGCAGCTGACTCCATTTGACTGGTTTTTGGAGAGGCTTACTGAATTTAGAGAAAGGATCATATAAGATCATTATATTAGAAAGCCTGGTATTAAAAATTCCTTTCATGCCACAAATATTTGAATATATTAGATATTTTTTGATCAGGTAACGTAAAATGTCATTAATCAAAAGGAACCTTATGAAGAACGGAGAAAGAAAAGAAATTCGATGCGATAACCACCCCCTGAGATAAGAGCATTATCCCCAAACCCTAGAACTACATTACATCAGCCGCCAATGACCAAGTGCTCTCCACCCCTTGCTTAGCCAAAGCATCTACCATGCCATTGGATGAATGACCCATATGCTGAAAAACTGCCCGGATTGAACAGGACAAGGACTTGATTTCACTTCAGTAGTGTTGGAATATCCGTGGCTGTACGGCATCCGATTTCATCCATGAAATCACTTTCTGTAATTCACTCTCCATGATTAACACTTCTTGAAAAGTGCCCTCATAACTACAAAGAGCTTCCAGAATTACCATCGTTTCTACCTCATTTGAATATCTAATCCTACATTCTTATTAGAAAACAAGAATAAGACCTTCCCTTTGTCATTATGAAGATCACTGCCAATACCCGCCAAACCTTGCTTGTCTCAGGCTGCACCATCCACATTGAGCTTCAAGAAACACCTCAGAGGAGGGGGGCCCAAGACAGAGACTTTTTCTTCTTAATTGGACCACAGCACGTTCATGCTCCCCAACTGTGCAGAAAATCATCCAACTTGAAGTTAACAAACTCCTTTCATCCCAACAACAACCATTTAGCGCATCCATATCAGCAACTAATCCATGAAATGGACCCATCTGCAAGCATCCACCGATTGAACCAAAGAATTCAGAAGGCAACATGAAACCCAAGACTTCCCTAGAAAGTAATGCAAAAATTGTGAAGCCATATCCAATGGAGAAAGAGATGATTAATCCACCCCCACAAAAAACCCTACTGCCGCTGCAAAGAGCACAAAGGTTTGCAATATTTTCCGATGTCATGCCCCTTCTCCCTAAATTGTCAAATGTTGCAACCTTCCTCACAATCGGTGTCTAACAAAAGGCCTCCATTCTAGGGGTCCAAACCCTGTGCATATGCGGAAATCAAAGATGTATACATGCTCTAAGCAATTGTAGAATGACTTGGTTGAGAACTCCCTCAGACAGAGAAAGCTTCCAAATGCGACTATCCTTTTTTCTTTGCTGCAAATAAAGGCCTTAGAAAGTAAATGCAGTAATGACCCATATCAACCTCCTTAGACTGGCGCTAGACTCTCCTGAATGACAACCCCTGGGTGGACACTACTCCCAAAAATGCATGACACTATTTGACTAACGAGTTTTATTTGGAACCACCCTAAACAACCTTAGTAACAAAGTACATAAAGGACCCAGCTCCAACCAACCATGAAACTAAAAGAGAATACACCACCTCTCCCCCACTCGAAAACCCACCCCTTTTCTATAGAACTCCCTTTCTACATGGAGCCCATCCCCCCTGCTGGCGATTGGACCCCATAGGCTCAGTCATTTGATACCTAGGAACAACTCTAAGAACCCGCCCCAACTCATCCTCACTGTACTTGAGATCAATAATCTTCCACCATAAAGCATCGTTCTCCTCCTTAAACCCACACTACCACTTGGATAACAATGCCTTTTTTTTTATTTTTTGTTTTTAATTGTAGATTCCAAAGACCCAACCTTCTTGCACAGTGGCTTTTGCAACTCTCTCCATCTTCATCTAATGTGATTTCCTCGTATTGCCCTGTCCTTCCCATTGGAAATTTCTTCTAATGCAATCCAATCCAGCAACCACTACTTTCGGCATCTTAGAACACCGCTGCTTTTGGCATCTTGAACATTTGACATGTAGTAGATAGGCATTAGAAAAATTGCCTTGATCAAAGTAACTCTCCCCACTAAATACTTGAAAATATCCCTGTAACCATTGCCATCTTATCTTTCACTTGTCCTTTTAAATAATGATTTGTGGTGGATCATGGATGAGCCATTTGTATCAGATTTTGAGATCCAATAAGTTGTATTTGATCATTTTTGTGTCATTTAGAGCCTGCTTCACTGTGGCAAATATTTTAGTCCATATGTCTTTACTTTTATCTTTTGATGGTGGGTCTTCTATATGTGCAGAGATGTCGTTGCCTGCATTACCGACATCTGTGACTTCTGGAAATTCTGGTGCGTGCGATAGACTAGTTTCTTTTTGTTTTTTTTTTTTTTTTTTTTTTTGCTGCTTGCTTTCCTGTACTACATTTCATTGTCATTGGTTACACTTTCATCTATTTTCCAAGGCTTCATGGTTTTGTTATATATATAGGCCAATAGTCGGGCAGGATATACTTTGTATAGAACTTATCATACGAGGTAGCATGATGGGCATTGGGCCCCACCTATCTACAATATGAGCTAATTACCAAACAAGAAACCCCTGATAGTCACCTATCTTGGGGTTTGGCACAAATTCGAATGGACTTTTATACCAAACAATCAAGGGTCATTTTATTTATTATTATTTTTGGCATAAAACCATTAAATTTGTGGGCCACGGATAAAGGGTTTGGACTGGATGCATGAGATTGACCCCTATGTGAGCCCATCATGAGATGTGGGGCCCTTGGTGGGTCCCATCCAGACAGCTACCTGGTATATATTTATATATTTAATATTCATGCAGTCAGTTCATAGGCCCGTTTCTCTTTCTGACTCCAGTTAAAGCAGAACTGTACCTCTCCCCCCTTCACCCAACTCCATTAGTAAAGCCACCAAACACCTTAAGCCAAGATTTTGATGGCTTAGTTTTTTTATCCACGACTGTTCAACATGTTGGAGATGCACAGTGAATGAACATGTTATAAATTCAAGATTCTCGTATAAAATAACACAAATTACTGCAATCTAGTCTTAAGGCATGTTTTGGATATTTGAGTTACTTGAATGTTAAACTGCGATGAAGTTTTATTTTTATCTGTTTTGTGCTAAGGAGACATTTACTTGGTGCTATGCAGGCAATCTTATTGGAGGCTTTGTATTTTATGTCCTCATTTTTTGGCTATACCTTTTCATTCCACAATCTGAGAGTTCGCGGACAATTTAACGAGTCTGAGTCTGGGGTGTAGAAATTTATGCAGGCCTGGAGATTTCTTCCTAGCCAGATTACATGTAAATTAAGAGTCCATCTTCATGTATAGCAGCTGCTTTTGGGGGCTTTATTTATGATTCGTTTGCTCATCTTGAATGGACTTCACTGTGTGGTAATGCTCAAACATGAAATAATAATAACAATAAAAATAAAAATAAAATAAAAAAAGAGGTGGAGAAGACCCCCTCCTCCAAGAAGCTGGAACCTAGGGCAGTTTACATAGTCCACAGGATGAGGCCATTTGAATATAGATTATATCCCTCCAGTAGCTGTTTTGACTTGCTATAGAGTAAGTGTTAATGTAAATGATAGAAAGAGGTGTTCCTGAAACACAACCAACAACCAATATGCCAAACTAGGCTCGGATTACTGTGTCATCTGGACTGGAGGGTGCTTCCCTTGGAGGCTTATTTCAAGAAGCTTTTGACTTATTTGTTAATGGTGACTAACCAAGATAAATCTTTTTCTACAATGAGCTAATAATTCTGAATTGTCTCTTAACTAAGAGGAAAGGGATTCTGGCCAACCCAGATCATAGATCTTAGAAAGGGAGGGGATGATGTTGCAGGCTGGTGATCACTGGAAACATCAATTTTGGCAAATGCTTGGGAAATGGTTCTATTTCTTGAGTATCGGACTTCGGCTGGCGCTGGTCAAGAGGGATCGTATGCTGGATCTTCAGAGAGTATATTGGGGTTGTTATGGGATTTAAGGTCCCTTGATGACCTGATCCAGGTCTTTTGGCCGGAAAATTGTCTTGATTTATTGTGCGACCCATTGTGCTGCTATTTGATGCGCCACATTTTTCTTATGAAGAAAAATAGAAAAATGAACTGGATTTTGATTTCCTACTGAAGTGTGCAGTACTTTCTTTTTGCACAAAAAAATCCTATTATTTCGAAAGCATGGAAAGATGACTTACCATGGAATCCTCTAGTTGCCCAAACAAAGCAGGAGAGAAAATCTATGCATGGAAAAAGGATTTGTCAATATTATATATTCCTCAATGGACCATTCAACTCAAACTTATCCAAACTCTAGTTTGTTGTATTTAAATGAGGTTGGATGAGTTGACTGGATATACATGCATGACTATTATGGAAGGCCTGGTTGGATGATTTATTATGTATGATCTGTGGGATTAATTGGATTTTCTGGAGTGTTGGTTGGTTATGCATGATTGGAAAGGATTTGATTATACATCACATGGGTGGGACTGTGCATGATTATCCATGCATGGGTTGACTTATGAGCTGTACTTATCATCATGCTTCCATGAATCTTTTTGAGAAACATAAAATACAATCAGTGGTGTTTGAATAATTTACTGAAAAATTGGGCAAAGAAGACTACTTATGAATAGAGTAAAAATGTGTTTTTCTTGGGGATAAAATAATCAATTTATTTGTGTTTATTAAGTAAAATTCTTTTACGAACAGCAAAGTAAAAGTAAAATATTTGGCAGCTGATACTTCACTTTCCCATCAGCAGCGACAAACCAAACATGTAAAGTAAAAAAAACAAAATATATTTGAGATCACTATGCCATAGGTTTCACTTTAAGAACTTCATTCTTCTAGTAGATGTCCCTTCACAGATAAATGTTCTCATGTGTCCACCTGAATGCATGATAATAAGGAGGGTTTCTCTAGTAATATAACAAAGTGAGAAAAATAAAGGCCAAATGATTTGAACACTTCAGTCATCTAAATCCTAGCCATTGGATTAACACCTCTGATTTTAGCATTTTCTCACATTATTATTCTTTTTTTTTTTTTAGGATTTTACTAAAAAATTTCCATTACGTGGAGGTTGAACGAAATAGTGCTTTTTAATTCATGCAGCACGAAAGTATTCTTCCTATAGTTACGGAGAGTGACACTTAATTAGAGACAAGCGACACGAGATTAATTTACCAGTACCCTAATTCCCTATAGTGGCACCCCTAATTCCACACAAATGCACACGAGATAGATATGAGGAGTACTATTCTACCACTCCTCCAACTGAACTCCTGGGTGGGTATAACTTGGCATTTTTTCACATTCACTGCTTATCAACTTATTTGTTTTTCTAGCTGCGGACTTTTCACGTTTGTTTGATCTTTTAAATACGCTGGCAGATCTTGTCCGTCCAATGAGGTGGGCCATCACATAATGATCAAAGAGGGCACCAAAAACCTGTCCGAAATATGTATAAAACCGCCCAGAACGGATCGTGAGGAACTTTCTTCACGAACTCGAAACGCCACGCTCGAAAAAAACCAATCAAACGAACCATGCGTAGATTTCTCTCCATCTTCTCCAAATCAAACCATGTCAGAAATCCCAGCTCAAAAACCCAATTTCCAATCACCCCATCATCTCCATCCTCCCCCAATCCAACTTTTCTTGGAAGCTCAATCGATTCGGCCATTTCCTCAGCAACCCAACAAAATTCCCATCTCCCTCTACCTTCCAATCGGTTTTCTCGATCTGGGTCTTCTCCAAAATGTCCAAAGTTACAATCTTTAAACCAAAATCGAAATGGGTTTCCTCCAATTCCCTGTTTTATTGGAGAATGGAGGAGTTTCAGCAGTGAATCTGACAGGGATTCCTTAAACTATGATGTTGTCATTGTCGGTGCAGGTCCGGCTGGTTTATCCGCCGCGATACGGTTGAAGCAGATGTGCCAGGAAAAGAACCTTGATTTATCTGTCTGTGTGGTTGAGAAAGGCGCTGAAGTTGGTAATCACTTCATTCTCAGTGTTGGATTGGTGTGGATGTAGGTTAAGCTTATAACCCATCAAGAAATTTTGCAATAGGTCTATTTAGTATTCTACTGGTTTGTTTGAGCGTGTTTTGTCTTTTAAAGTTAACATGATATGGAGATGATCTTGTGGGGTGAGTTTTGGTTTATTCGGTTCATTGAGGCTAGAAATGTATATGATTTCCCCCTTTTATTTGGAAGTGTTCAGTTGCTGTTGTTGTGAGGAGAACTTAAATTATGTCACTGAATACATACTTTTAGAATAAGTGAGGCTGCATCATTGTGGTCATAGCTTTGTTTTTACATAATCAGTAGAACTATTGGGCCAACAACACATGGATTGATAAGGCTTTGATGATGATGATAATGGCTGTCAACAAGTTAACGCCGAGACAGTTCTGGTTGCTTAATTTGCTAGAAACTTTATGCCACAAGGAACATATGCAGTTTCTATTAGAACTAAGTGCCCATTTGGATGTACTTCAAAATTGCGACATGTTTGAAAAGATTTGGCAGGATGGATGTATTTCTGTTTTGCTTTTCAATGTACATTTGATGCAGTGTGGATATACACTCAATGTTGTTGAATGGAGTTGAAAATGATATTGGATGGAGAGGAGAAACAGTTTGAACTTGGTGCAACTTGGAGATTGCAAATCATGGCTACTTCTTTTCCCCTTTCACCCTTGATCTATGTCATTGAGTAGCACTGATCAGGATTGGGGATGGTAAAGCGAGAAGAACAGTAATCCTGAAGTGGTCATGTCATACTAAACTCTATGAGGTGGTTTAGCTTCCTGTTCTGCCAACATCTTTATATTGTTTGTGATTTGGGGTACATCAAAAGCACCCTAAACTCCCTTATTGCCTTCTATTTTTTACCAAAAAAAATGTGATTAACCTTGAGGTTTTATATATTGCAAGAGAATGAGAGTAAAAGGAGCCTTTAGGACAAAGAATGGGTTTCTCCTACTATATTTTGTCCAATGTTCAAAAGATTTGGCCCTAGCCGAGGAATATGCTGACATAATAGCCAATTAACCTACCTGGTCATGGAAACCACTTGATTAACTCACATCTCCCTCAAGATGAAGGATAACTTCATGGTTCCTTGTTCAGGGAGTTGGTCCCCGTCTTTTTCCTTCTGAAACATACAAGTTTCAGAAGTCTGGTAAACCATCATTTCTTCTCACTTGTTGTAATATGTTTGCAGGTGCTCATATCATATCAGGAAATGTTTTTGAGCCTAGGGCTTTGGATGAACTCCTACCAGAATGGAGGGAAGATGCAGTATGTCTTGCAATATTGATTTCTAATTTTTGAATGAATTTCATAACTTCTTTTACATGAGCTCTTTTAAATATGGAAGCACCAATCTCAACTTCATACTACTTTTTCATATGTTCTGCAGCATTCAAGTTTTGAATGTAGACTGCACTATTTTACTTCAGCAAATCTGAAAAAAGTAAAGAAGAAAATCTTCTGATATTGTACCTCTAGAAATTGGAAAACTGAGTTTTAACTTTTAATATTTCGTTCTAAATGTCCAACTATCTTTTAGATTCGTACAAGACATACTATTTTTCCTTATGTATCCTTTGTCATCATGTTTTGTAGGCTCCAATCGAAGTGCCTGTCACTTCTGATAAATTTTGGTTGCTTACAAAGGACCGTGCATTTTCACTTCCATCCCCATTTGACAATAGAGGAAATTATGTGATAAGGTAGATTCTGGTCTATACTAGAAGTGCAACAGTCAATTATAGTGAACACATTAGGTTCCTATCATTTTGATCTGTGTGTTGTTTTCTTCCTCCTTTTTATTCTTCCAAATGTTTTCATTGTATATCTATCTACTTAACACCATGTTTTATTACTTTGGAAGCATTTTACCTATTTTGTTGGCATTCTTTCGATATGGAGGTAATTGCTGGAATATTAGTGACTTAATAATAGCATTATGGGTTATTTGATATAAGTGTAAAGTGTATTATTGTAAATATTTTGTATTTTGTGAGTTAAGCACATCGTTATGACATATAAACACCACCCCCCCCCCCCCCCCCCCCCCCCCCCCCACCCCTCAATGCCACTGTAACCACACACCTTAATCTCTCTTTTTCTTGTTTACCTAGATAAATTCTACTGTAATGTATTGAGTTCCAAATGTAAATCCAATCAACTCTTCTACTTGGTTTTGTAGATGTTGGAAACTTCTCATTTTTTAGGAGCATTAACTTTGTCATCTGTTTTCTGTCTGTAGCCACTAGCTGCTAAGCAGAGTATCTTACATTTTGGCTAACTACCCTTATTACTATTTTCATCTCGTAAGACATCCTCTAAATTTCTCAACGTTGCAGATTATATAGTTGATTTTACAAGTTTTGCTTTTTTATGTGTTTCCCTAAATATGACCCACTTGTCACACTATCATGATGTATCATTCCCCGATGCTGCATGTCCAAGTTGTATCTAGAATCCTTCCAATCAATAAGCATCTTACAGCTGGTTTACTGTATATGTCTTAACATTTCAATGTCATGTGTGCCGCAGTCTGAGCCAGTTGGTACGTTGGATGGGAATGAAAGCTGAAGAACTGGGTGTTGAGATATACCCGGGTTTTGCTGCTAGTGAGGTACTAAATTTGGTGTCACGTAGTAATCTGTATGTGAATGCATTAAATGTCATTAATTTTTAAGTTTGATAATTGGGCAGATTTTATATGATGCAAATCGCAAAGTTGTTGGCATTGCAACTAATGATTTGGGTGTTGCCAAAGACGGTTCAAAAAGAGGGACTTTTCAGCGTGGTGTGGAACTGAAAGGCATGCTCTTGACATTTTGTTTTTGGCCCAATCATATTGATGGTTGTTTCTCTTGGCTAATTAAAATTTGAAAGTCACATACAGATAGTTTAAGTAAAGCCAGCATAAACGTTAGAAGCCATTTTTAGTTCAACTAAAATTGGTAAATGTTGGGTCCACATACCACATTCTGTAAGCTTAGCTGTTATTAACCTGATGAGCTCCATCATGGATGGCCATGCCCTAATATGTCTCCAGTAGGGTAATTATTGCTATTTAATCAAGTGGCTTGCGATTCAAATGATTCGTCTAGTTGGGAATATCCATGCCAACCAGGGGGAGTAGGGAGCTGCATAGATAAGATTAGGTGTGGTTCCAACTTCCAATATCAGTCCAATTAAATATTCCCAAACCTGGGTTTCTGAGCCTCAAAATTTAATGGCTTTATATATATATATATTGGTAATTAAATCCAACGTCGGATAATAGTTTGATTAATTTCAAATTGGGTCTGATGCTAATTCAAGGGGGTTAGGCATGTGAAAGAGATTGGATTGGTGATAGGTGGGCCACTTTATGAGGTCAGGAAAAGGGGTGCAATTTAGCATTGGTTTTAGGGGGAGTTTCTCATGTGTATATAGTTATGTGTGTGTCATTTCCTAGAACCATTCCCATCAGACTTGGATTGGCGGAGTTCTACTTCCTCCCATAGTAGATTCATAATTTGGTTGTGCAAAATCTTAATGGCTGACTGCATCTCAACCGCAAGCCCTTGTTTTTCTAGCTGGGAATTGGCTTGTGCAACAGCACGGCACATGCCAGAGGAACAAGCTATACACATTAAACACATCATCTGTTGCTTATTCATTTTTGTTCTTTGCATTGCTGATTTTTTAATGAATGAAATTAATCAAGAAAAGGTCATGCAGGACGGATTACACTTCTTGCTGAAGGATGTAGAGGTTCATTGTCAGAGGTCTGATAAGAACTAATTTCTTAATTGATTCAAGAATTGCCATACCTTTTGCCTTGTTCTTTTAATTTTTCAAGTTAATGTTACACTCCCAACTCATATCCTGATGGATTTTTCTCATTTTTTGTTGTCTTGACAGAAAATAATCAAAGAGCACAAACTACGCGAAAAGGGACATGCACAGCATCAAACATATGCTCTAGGAATTAAAGAGGTAACTTATCACTCCTTCAACAAGTTGTCAATTTCGTTTTGGACCCCTTTCAACTTGACTTAGGATCGAAACATTTTGGCAATTATAACATCTCAATGTTTCATTTCGGAGTCTATTTGGTAAAATTTTCAAAATTAATTGATATACAGTTAAAAAGATGGAACATGCTTATTTTTCTATATATATAATTCATTCTACTAAATCAAGAATGCAGTATGTTATTTCTACATGTCACATAAATAATTTATAAGCCATCCATGTCCATTACAATGTGAAATTACGATATCCGTTATGAGCTCTTTATCTCCAATTATCAATTTCATATCTTAAATAACATGGACCTGTTTGCTTGCATAGAATACATTGGAATCCATAGTCAAATGAGTTCCATGAAAGGATTATTAAAGAGGTGAGGAGTGAGAGTGAAGGATATGACGTCAAGGGTGAAGAATATGACGTAGTGATAAAGATGGGACCTTGACCTTCTAGGATTTGAATTACTAGGATGATGGCTGGGTATTCATTTCCCATCTTCCCTTGATTCATTTTCCATGAAAGGAGAGATTATTTGATGTCATTTTGTATATTCACCGTTGATTCTTCATTTTTAACGACTTGCGTAAGTCATAGAATTCCTAGAAATTCAATTACATTAAACAATCAAACAAATTTACATAAGCACTATGCTAGGATAGGGCAAACTAGTACCTAGATCACTATGAAGGTTCTTTTTGTTAAATAAAATGAAAAAAAAAAAAAAACAATTATTTTTCTTGTTTGGCTGAGCTGGCGATGAGTTTTGGACTGAAAATTCTTCACTGGGCTGTTCAGTTCTTAACTGTTTCTGCCTGTTCAGCTGAACTTAACCAAAATTGACTGTTAAGCAATACCGATCCTATCTATGACCTGGTTTCTGATTTTCTTTGAAGCAGCTTAAATGCGACAACATTCATATACTATGTTGAACCAATGGTGATATGGAGAAATTTGAGATTCTTTCCTTACGACCAAAAAGATGGCCACTTTACAATGTGTAGAGAAATCTAGTTTTAGTCATTTAACAATTTATCCTTTTACTGTGCACAATATCTCATTTATTTAACTTTGAATGTATCTCATTTATTGTCTTAGCATGCTTTCTATGACTTTTGAAACTTGGTGCTAATCACCAATTTAATGAATGTAAAAAATATGGTGTGATTCAATACCCCCATGATAGAAATATAGTGAGGGCTAAGACAATGGCAGTCTGGTGCCAGTGGGCCCGCCATACAATTCAATATAGTAGGCTCACTCAACGATGAAAATTAAATTGGATTCACCTTGATGATGGAAAGCATGGTGTTCCACTTGGCATGTGAAACCAATATGGACTTACCTAATTATGATACAATTTGGCCCACTCAAGGAATGGTGAAGCCTGCCCAATAATGAAAACATGGGCTCCACTAATTCTCTCATCATTTATTATCTCCGCCATATTTATAATTAGATGGGTCCTCCAAGATTTTGTTTATTTGGTGGAGCCACAATATTTTCATCATTGAGAGGCCCCAAGATGCTTTCCACCATTACGTGGGCTATCATGATTTCATCATTTGATGTACCATGCTTCTATTGTTGGTTGAGTTTGGTGCTACCTCTATTATCCATCATTAACTGGTCACCATAATGAACCATGTTACAATTGATTCTTTGTATGGCCTCCCATGTATTGGACGTGTCATTTTCTAATAAGTACTACATTCCACTTCCATTCACTAACAACAACCTTATGCGAGTACAGGTGTTGATCATTGGTTATACAAAATCCCAGCTATAACTTTTCTTCAAAAGACATTACATCTAATTTTGATGCATTAGGTGGTTGGACGGGACACAGGAGTCCTATTCTTTTCTTCGCTTGCCAACCAAGGCTAGGGTACATGTGGGGTACTTTTTAAGAAAATTATTCACCAGGGCGACGACATGTCTTGGATAAGATTATCGGGACTATAAGGTGGTGTATTATATTGATGAATTTGGTGCCACTATTTCGTGTTGAGTTCCATTCACATATGGAGAATGAGCATATGCAGTGTCTTGTACCTTGGAAAATATATAGTTTGCTGGGGCACCCAGCTCAGTTCATATAAGGACTGTGTTTCACTTCAGTGGTTGACATTCTTGATCTAGCCTCACCATGGATTGAGGGATGTCCAAAAAATTTCAGCTTAAATAATCCTCACCATCCTTTCAACTATTACTTGAATTGAGGCTTATAAGCTTCCAAGTGGTTACTGTTTTGAGTACTGCTTCCCCCTGAATATGGAGATTTTGTGCAAATTTAAACCTTCATTGGAAATTCGGAATATCTTCACATGGGAGAACCCTGAGAATGACCCATCTCCTAAAAACTTGTCTGAAAATGAATCTTATTCTCAGTTTTTACTTTTGTGCATGAATGGATGTTATGTCATTTGATTATTTGCAGCATATGATTAGATCTAAGAGATTAAAGTGAATAGAACCTAAATCTTCAAATTATATTTCGTGTTCTGAAACTTTAAGCAATACAGACGTGTACCTTGGATCTAAAGCATGATGCAATATTTGCAGGTGTGGGAAATTGATGAAAAAAAACATAAACCTGGCTTTGTGCTGCACACCTTGGGCTGGCCATTGGATAGTAAGACCTATGGGGGTTCCTTTCTATACCACATGAAAGATAGGCAGGTTGGTGGAGGTTGTTTTTGTTGTCATTTTTTAATTTTCTTATGGGAACCCTTTCTTTAATAAAATTCTTTTTGTACCTTAAAAAAAAAAAGAATTCTTATGCGAACAAAATTTACATAAAAATTCTTTGTACCTTTAAAAAAACCAGAATTCTTATGGGGAACAAAATTTAGCTTATGCTGTTGTATCTTTCTCTCTTTTTTTTTTTTTTTTTTTGTTCTCTTTTTGGCAGCAAGCAATCAGAATTTACTTACCAGAAGTATAAAATTTCAAGAACAGAATGATTGTTTTTCATTATCCTTGTTGCAAACAATATTCAGGATCTTTGCCCAGCATTAGATGCGGAAGTAACAAATCTGTCGTCAATCCAGAATCTTAATTTCCTAAAATTACAATCACAAATGCAAAAGAAAGATGATAGTAGTTTCATCATTTGTTCGGCATAAGGGAAGGAGCAATTTTTCATAAAGCAGAGCTGCCTCCTTACATAGCTTATGTAAACTTGAAGCATTGCTTGTGCATATTTTGACCTTGTCGTGCTCTTCAATATCATTATTTCCATTTGAATTTAGAGAGACAGCTCAGAAAATTGAACAATGCTCCTCTTAATTTTCATTTTAAATGATATTTTCATTGATCAAGTTGACCTAATAGATGTTTTGGAGAGAAGTATCTGGTGCCCTTGTTGGACTATATCCTTGTTCAGGAAGAGTTCATGACTATTTCACGAAAGATTTGGAAGTCTTGTTTGTTTGACCCAGGCCATATGGATCATCCATCATTGCTTGCATTTCTGGTGCATGCTTTAAGGACCTTCTGCAGTTGTTCATTTCCTCCTTTTTTTCCTGCCCCTCGAACTTTCAAATGAAAGCTTCATAAAAATGAATTTTCTGATTTGGTAGTTATGAACTGCTGCTTAATTGTTCATGCAGGTGTCAATTGGCCTGGTAGTTGCCTTGAATTATCACAATCCTTTCTTAAGCCCATTTGATGAATTCCAGGTGACTAGATGCTT
Organism: Cinnamomum chago; assembly: GCA_038049695.1. Taxonomy (NCBI): domain Eukaryota; kingdom Viridiplantae; phylum Streptophyta; class Magnoliopsida; order Laurales; family Lauraceae; genus Cinnamomum; species Cinnamomum chago. The sequence continues at coordinate 16,136,925 of CP142462.1, read as the reverse complement.
ATTAGTTTACCAGTATTTTAACATTTTGGCATGAGAGCATTTACATGAAATGGGGAAGGAATGGATCAGGTTTCTTGGGTTTGAATACCAAGCCCCTCAATGTGGCTTGGCCTGACTCTGATTACCAACCTTTTTTCTTTTATGATATTACAGGTCAGGCCTGGCCGACTCTGATTACCAACCTTTTTTTACGATGTTAGTGGTCAGGCCTGGCCTGACTCTGATTACCAACCTTTTCTTTATGATATTAGGGGTCAGGCCTGGCCTGAAGTTCACACCTGATCAGCTCATTTGCTGGGGCCAGCCTTGAATTTCAAACCATAGTGATAAAAGGAACTATTGCAGCCCAGCCTCAAACCTGTGTTTTAAAAACTGAAAGCTGAACCATATGAAATTTCATCAAGTCAACTTGATTTGAAGACCCAGTTGGTCTTGGTCAAGATACTACATGAATCTTGGTATAAGAATATAATAAGATGTATTTTACGTACTCAGCCTGAGTTATGACAAGTTTTGACCAGTAAACATATTTTACCTTGAGTTAACTGTAACGCCCTGAGCCCGAGATTTCGCTCATCTCGAAGCGCAACGTATGCCCACATGGAAATTTGAACCAACTCGATGCACGATTGAATTCCACGAACGGGTTTTCCCATAGGTTATCATGTGTGAGATTAAAATTTCCTTAAACCTGTATGTTTCAGTCATAAGTATCCAACCATGATAACCATCCATCACATACGAAATCATGATATAAGAGCATAATCTAGTCCATGAGCATAGTTAAGAGTTTAAGTTTCAAAGTTAGAAAAGTAAGAAAAATAAGTGTAGCGGAAGCAAAGTATTAGTTTAAGGTTTACATATCCAAATAAAATATCTAAATCTCTCGTGGCATCCGAAGCCACGGTCAATCCACTCAACACATAGATGTCTAAAAGATATCTTCTGGGGCTCACTCTGCTAGCCATTGAGGAGGCTCCTCCCCAACCTCCGTGATCTCCTGGTCACTGGCGTCGACGTGGTCCTCACCTGTAATGCCAAGTGTAGCACCATTAGATTAAGCTAAGCAAGGTAAACAAATATAAGATGAAACATGCGTAGCAAATTAGTAGAAATGACAAGATAGATCATTTGAGGTCAAGAAAGTAAACTAGGTATGATTAGCGCATGAATAAGCATGATACATAGGAATTGAAGATGACGTGTGCATAAAACACAACACAACAAGGTGGCACAACCACATGAGCTGTAATGTCCCACACAACCACATGAACATGACATAACATAACATGAGGTACCACTAGGAGACATAGGGCCCGAAAACTCCATCGTGGACCTGAGGTACCAGTCAAACCACCCCCCCCCCCCCCCCCCCGAACATGACATGACATATCATGAGGTACCACTAGGAGACATAGGGCCCAGAAACTCCATTATGGACCTGAGGTACCAGTCCACCCCGCCCCCCCCACCAAAAAAAAAAAATCCCATCTACAGAGGTTCATGAAAAACAACTAAACCCGCACCCAGCCTAATCCGACTGTGCTAGGGTCGGAGGTAAGTGGTGCCGACTCAAAGAATAGAGTATAAGTGCATATCATGGAGTAAACGTAAGCATAAGCATGTACAAGGACATAAACATAAACTGGAACGTGATCATAATCATAAGTGCATAACACGACATAGAATATGAGCATATACTAATACATTGTGCATGAAGAAACATATGATGCGATGCAACAAGGGTACATGAGCTAAACAAATAAACACAAGAAGCATGTACATAACATGCGAGAGTACTAGTAAGGGAAATGAAATGCATGCATAAGGATCATATATGGAATCAAGGGTAAATAGCAAGCCAATCCTAAGGTTTCGGGACTGCTCGTGGGCTTCACTGTCCAACTATGTGTACTCCTAAGGTTTCTGACTTCATTTGGCTACAAGAGGATTCTTGGCGTTACATAATTTTGAACGTCAAATGTCTTAGAATAACACCTTTGGCTCGGGGTACAAGAAGTCCAAGAAAATGAGCATCCATGTGAGTGTATGGTAGCTCACACCACACCCACTAAGCTAACAAGTCCATTGGGCATACATTAAGGTTCAATGGCTCCAAGGCTAGGTCCAAAACCACCTAAGAAACCTGGGTAGTTCAGTCCCCTCTCGGTTAACCGAGGAGTGACATGTTGGTTAACCGATGCCCGACCGAGTGTCAGTCTGCTGTAAAATTGGCAATCTGATACATAAACTGACATAGTTCGGTTAACTGTCGATCAAGGGTTTGGTCACCTGTCAGATAACTGAACTCACTGTTTCTGTAAATTTTTCACCTTTCTGATATTAACTGAACTCAGGGTTGGTTGACCAACATCCTATGGGATTTACCCGGGAAGGCCCAAATTCGAAGATTTTTCATTTCCAAGCACTTTCCCACCTTCCCAAGGCTTAATCCTGCATTGTAGAAGCATCCTAAGCTCACCAAAACATCCATACAGCATAAACCACAAAATCAAACCCTAAATCAATTATTACCAAATCTATTACAAATCTAGGGTTAAACAAAAGCAAGTCAACAAACAAGTTGTAATATTGGGTAATCTAGCGTGAAACTCATAACAAGAATCAAAATAGAGAAAGAACATGCACATTTTATGAATGTATACTTGCCTTGGATGCTTGAATCACCAATTTCTACCAATTCCGAGCCTTACCCACTTGCTATCAAGCCTCTAAAGCAAAACCCCCAAATCTATTGCTCCCAATACAAAACTTTATACATAAAAGAAATGAAATGATGATTGAAATGGCTTGTCTCACTAGATCTAGGCTTCTAGGAATGATTCTAACCAAAGGAAAGGAAGTTTTGAGAGTGATAGCTTACCCAAGTAGATGAAATAGTGAAAAGGAAGCTTGGAGAAGATGAGTGCTTGAAAGAGATAGGTTCTTGCTTGAAGAAGATGAAGTAGAAGACTTTCAATCTCTCTCTGTTTGGTGTTTGGAAACAAGAAAAATTATGAGGAAATGATGGAGAATGAAACCCTAGGTGCCTCTTTCTAATGGAGATGGAATGAAATGAAAGAGATAGAGTTTAGGGTTTTAGCTAGGGTTTTATACTTTCTATTATTTGCAGACCAAAATCTAATAAGGATTTACAGTTTAAGGCTTTTGGTTCATAAATGGATCTAAATGGGCTCAAATGAGTTGGGTCAAAACACAGAAATCAAAGAGTGACTTGTGACCTATGAAATGCACCCAAAATCCTTAGAAAATAGTTAACACGCGCAGGACCCAATAAACCCAAAATACCTATAAGTTAGAATGCTACCTAGTCAATATGATCAAACCCCTTTCTAATCTACGTAATCAAGCCCAAATACATTCAAAACATCCATTAGGTATCTAATTAGGGTTAATTAGACACTAAACACGATTAGGGTAGGATCGGGATATTACATTAACTGAGTTTACAGAGTACTGTTGTCTCAAGATACTCAAATAGCAAAGAAGAAAGTAATTTCCCTTCCCCAAACTTGTGTGTCGACCATTGTAGACGATCACCTCTTTATATTCCTTTGGTTTCCTTGTTTACAAGATTTTTTACAGCAATGAATCCCTTGATTTAGGGATCTTATAATCATATCTATAATACACTATATACATTGATGACTCACACAACTAAATGAACCCAACTTTTCCTGACCCAAATAAGCCAGCCCAATTATATTTGGCTTAATTACAATTACATTAATATGTTGGAGTCTTACCCGTTTTGAGGGTTTTTTTTTTTTTTTAATCTTTTCTTCTTTTCAGTTGAGCCTCGAGATTCTTGTATAGTTGAGTCAAGTTTCAATTTTAAAACTATTATGTGATCCGTTGCTTCGCTTGTTCGTCGTATACAGAGTTCTTGCATTAATCCATTTATTGAGTTACGGTGTTGAGCGTTATTTCATTGATTCTCCCATATCATATTCATCTGTAGCATCTTCAATGGGCTGGACTTGGAAGCAGATGTGAACATGTAAACACATGCTAAAACTGCCAGTATTATCTCTTTTTTGTTTTTATTATTATTAACATTCAATGAAAAGACTTACAGTACAAGAGAGCTATACTGAAAGGGCAAAACCAAAAAGAGGAGGAAAACAGCCAAAAACATCGACCACTGGCAAAAGCTTCCCACAAGAAACAAAAATTAAAACAACTCTTAAGCTGCTTCTAACCCTTAAAAGGAAGGGCAACCTCCCTCCAGTTCCTCAAAAAGAGGTCGATTGAGATTCCATTGAATTGAGGAAGGACCGACACCCACTAAGCGATAGTGAACTTCAATCTGTGAGCAAGATCCATGGCTGAAGAGAAAGATTCCTCAATGCATAGCGAATTCCTCTCCTTCCAAATGATCCATTGAACAGCTGGAATGGCAGTCCTCCACATCAACCTTCCTTTAACTGATCCAACCTCCAAGTGCCACACCTCAAACAGCAAGGATTGATCTAGGATGTTGTCAACCAGGCTTATTCTGCTCTTATAGCCATTCCAGTGAGATCCTAGGTTGAGACCAAGCAAGACGCATGTTCAAGACTAGTTTTTGACAATTTTCTAGTTGGTTTCTGTGTGAATAAGAAATCTCCATGGTTTAATAGTTGCCACAAGGATCAAAATAGCAGTTGTGGTGGATGTAGCGGCCGGTAGCCAAAATGCTATGTAACAGGTGATACTTAGTGATTGCAGTGATATGTAGCGGCGTAGCGCTGTGAGTTTTTGAAGTGGTTAAATCTTCTGTGGTGGCCAATTTTGTGTTTTTTTAGTGGTTTGGAACCATACAAGGGTAGAGACAATTTTAACAAAGGCTGTGAGGAAGAAGCGATAGGGTAAACAATGTTTTAAATGAAAACCGCTAGGCTTGGATATGTTTTATACCCACTAGTTGTAGCGGCAATATTTTCATGGCCGCTATGCCTGATATGTAAGCTGCTATGTAGTGTAGCAGCTGATATTTTGTTCCATAGTTGCTAGATTAGAGCCTCGCTCGGATTTGACAACTGAAGCTCTCAGCAGTGATGATTCACGTGTAGCTCTTACCAATCAATGAGTAGCAAAATGAGTTTTGATTGGCAAATGCTTGAATCAAAAGCCCAACATTCTTTTGTTCATCTTTAGTGTGGACAAAGGAAGAAGGAAAACTCGAGATATTGTTAAATTCTATTCCAGAAGTAACGAAAGATAAAACTCCTAACAGCCATCGACTCCTATTTATAGTCTTTAATTAATCTTCTCCCTCTATTTCCTCTTACAAACCTAATTGCAAGGAGGGGGGGAAATCCCACTGCTTTCTTACGAACATTGAAACTCCTTGAACCATTCAAACAAAAGTATTACAATAAGAAGATAACCTGCTCCATAATGCTTCTGATGGATTAATCAGGGTTTGGATGGCCCTTATGTCTGATAACTTGTTTTGGATGGGCCTGAGCCTGGTTGCTGATGGATCTGGCTTTGGCTGGTCTCACATTTGGCATTGAACAGGCCTGTTCTGACAGGTTTGCCTGGGTTGGGCTTTTCCTGAGGGCTGGATTATCATAGTATTCATGGGACCCAAGCTAGGGCCACCAGAAACTTTTTCAACTTCAGCTCAATTCAGCCCATACCTTCGTGTGGACTACTTAAGTCTTTGTTATCTAATTAGTGTCACACATTATTGTATTAGTGGTGTTGGACTAGAGTCAAGTGAAAAATGGTGCCTATTCTGTGGTCCATTCCAATGGTGGGCTCTTGAGGGTTCCTTTTTCAATATTCCTTTTTTCTAATCAGCATTGGGTGAGCATTGCATTGGTCCCTCCTATGCCCATTATCGATAGACCCCTTTTATTGTCTTTTGCTTTAACAGTCTTTTGACATGTGTTGCTTTAACAGTCTTTTGACATGTGTTGTGCCTCACTGGACATGCCAAGCCAAGACTGAAAGAGGGTTGGCATTAGACAGGTAGTTAGACAAAAAGCTTATCAAAATAAATTATTAGTATACTTTACAAATATAGCACTCACCCAACCTCATGATGCAATCCTAGGGTTAGGATGCAAGTGCCGGGGCACAATTAGGGTTCCCACTGGAACAATCATTCGATGAAGACAATCTCTCCACGATAACCCACGCAGGATAATTTTACTAACTCTAAAAATCTCTGAGATTACCAATCTCTACAATGTTTATATTTATAAGAAAAGAAACTAAAGCTCTAAGAAAGCTTTCCTAATCAAACTAGGAAACCAAATAATAATCCTACCTAAATTAGAAACCTAATTCTAATTACACTCTTTGCTAAAAATAAAACTAATAACAATTAAAAATCAGAATTTCATGGGTCCCACATGTGGCCCACGATTCTTGTTGCCATGACATATTATTGCTGCTGCATTACCTCAGTTTTATAGGATTGGTCGCTGCTAATAATTTTAATTTTGCCAATAGAAAACCATCATTCTTCTTCTTCATCATCATCATCAAAGCCTTGTCCCAACTATGTTGGGGTTGGTTACACGAATTTTGTTTCTCCATTCCGATCTATAGTGAGCCAAATCCTCAGATAAGTTGCACTTCTGCAAATCTATTTTTATTACCTCCATCCACGTCCTCTTTGGCCTACCCCTTCCCCTTGGTGGGCCATCAACCTTCATAGCCAAACTTTTCCTTACAGGTGTTGTTGCCGATCTACGTTGGACATGCTCAAACCATCTCAAACAGGTTTCTCTAGTTTTATCCTCTATTGATGCTACCCCTAAATGCTCTCAAAAGTGCCCATTTCTAATTTTATCCTTCCTAGTTTTACCACACATTCATCTCAATATTCTCATCTTTGCTACATCTATTTTGTGCTTATGTTGCTTCTTGATTGTCCAACATTCTGCTCCATAGGTCATAGCCGTTCTAATCATTGTCCTGTAAAATAGAAGACCACCATTCTTGTAAAATGAAAACCATTGTTGCATAGCTTTGCTATCATGTTCTATGCCTCGCAGAGTTGGTTCATGGTGGTGCACACACGAGCATGCATCTTTTAGTAGATAACATGTCATAAACCACTGTACCATAACTTTGCATTAAAGTATTATGTTCTATGCCTCGCAGAGTTAGTTCACGGTGGTGCACACTTGAGCATGCATCGCTTTAACAAATAACACGTCATTTGTCATTATTCCCATCATCTTGCTTTTCTATAGAAACTGAAGCACCATCCTGCTATCAAACCACTTCTTGAAGGTGGCACTGTTCTCCAATATGGAGCTCGCACTTTAAATGAAGGTGGTTTCCAGGTACATCCATTGTCTTTCATATCAATTGAAATCACATCCTTGTCTTTTTCAGCTTACATATTTATTCAAATGAGTTTATTTCAGTCAATTCCAAATCCAGTGTTCCCTGGAGGAGCAATTATTGGGTGTTCTGCTGGCTTCTTGAATGTTCCTAAAATAAAAGGAACACATACTGCAATGAAATCAGGTACCATTCTCACTTACTATCTTATTGAACTCACTGTTGATGTTTGCTTTGTTACTCCATATAAAGAATGGGATTGTTACTGGATAAATTTATATTAATGACATGTAATTCATGTTTGTTTCCTAGATGTCTGTTCTTTCTTTCATCAGTGCAAAATATATTGATCTTTGGTATTTTTTGTCCCTTAAATGGGTGAGATCATATTGCCTGTCTTCCACGACTCTGGATGTGACTACTAGTTTGATGCATACGAAACATATTTGCATGCAATCCTGACTGCCCGAATCATGTCTTTTACTATTGATGAAGTGTAACCTATAACACATGTTGATTGGGCAATCCTAACTATCAGATTTTCTCTGTTGATGTTTAGGATCATTAAATCAATGTAATTTTCAGTTTTTGCTCCATCCACAGTGTAAATGATAGGTACATTAGAATTACATTTTGATTATCTGAGTGGGTCCTGATTTGATTAGATTTCCTTTGCTCATCACTTCATTGTACTTCATAGATTGATGTAATTGTCTTAGTTCAGTAACATTGGTTTATTGGACTCTGAAATTCTCACACAATGAATGGAGCCCGTGAGATAATAGTCTGGAGTGACATGCAGCATGAGTTTTGCATGTGCATTGGATGAATTGCCAGAGAGTTGGTGTATTTAAGTAGACGCAATCTATCTTGCAGAATACTTTACTCTCATGTCCACCTGATAAGTGATGAATGATGGCATTGGGGAAAAAAAGCCTAGCAATTTATTCGAGAAACCTTCTGAAGACGATCTTTACCTAGGATGTTCGTTTGTTTGGCTATTTGTCATAATCCTTGTATCTTGAACATTATAAACCTAACTTTTGGACTTTAACTAGCACATTAGGATGTGCACCATGGTTCTTTTGTAAATTCATTTTCAATGAGTATGTCTAATAAATTGTAACTGTTCTCAACAGGAATGCTTGCTGCAGAAGCAACATTTAATGTACTGCATGATGGAGCTGATATGGAGATGTATTGGGATAGTTTAAAGAAGTCTTGGATTTGGGAAGAGCTTCGTAGAGCTCGCAATTACAGGCCTGTTAGTAATGCATTTGATTACAAGTTAGCTTATAGCTAATGCACTAAACGCCGTGTGACAGTTATTTTACTGACAGGTATAGCACTTTATTTCGTGATCCTTTCAGGCATTTGAGTATGGGCTTATCCCCGGTTTGGCTGTCTCTGCAGTGGAACAGTAAGATCTCACTTCCAAATGGATTCTATACTTAAATGTTCGTAACTCTTTCTTCAACTTGAAAGATAACCTAGTTCACCTCACTTCCTTTTTCAAGTTCAACACTAAATTCCATTTCTGGTTGTTGAAAAGAAAAGGTACAAGCATGGACTTGGCCCGACAAGTTTTTTTTGGAAGAACTACTCTTCTCAGGCGGAAATTTAGTGGATCGGCCTGAGCATTGCTAATTTTATGCAGATTGGGACTGGACTCGTTTTATGGCAGCTGAAAGCCAGGACCGCCTACCAAAACTCGACTGCGATCAGGCCCATCCATTTTGTGGACATGGAAATCAAATATACCTAGGCGACAGTTAAAATCTAGGCCTGAACTTTTTTACCAATTGAAAAAAGAGGGGTTAAAACTAGGCCTAAAGTTTATTTCTTAAACCTTGCCTATGGCATGCTAAGCCTGACAGTTGCCGGCCAATGTTACCCCTGAGCAGTCATAATTATTCTTATTTCATACTTCTTTGTGCTTTTCTTTAATGAATTTTATCTTTCTTTTGGCTGTCAGCTACGTAACTAAAGGAAGACTACCGTTGACACTGAAGCACGGGAAACCTGATCATGAAGCCACAGATGTACGAACCAACTTCTTAGAAGTCGTTGATACAGTTTACATCTTTTAATTTGTGTGTATTGTACATTTTCTTCTTTGTAGGTTGCAAGTATTCATACTCCAATCCAATATCCAAAACCAGATGGCTTGTTGTCCTTTGATGTGCCAACCTCTCTATACAGGTTAGTTAAACCACAGCGTTTCCTATATTTTTCACACTTTTTTTTTACGTCTCTATGATGAAAATTATGAGTTCTATTTAGATGGAAGTGAGTTTCATCATACATATACAATTCCTTCACTCTGTAAATCTTGTCAAATGTATATTATACTTTTAAGCTTTTCTTGAACCCTTTTTATTTGGAAAATATGGTTCTAAATGGACCCTTTGTCTCAGGCTCCGAAAAATAAGTGACTTGTAATTCGATCTGCCAATTATTTGGTTGCTATTTTCAGAACTAGATGAATTATCCTAGAGTATGTAAAATTGGTGAAAGCCAATTGAAAGATTGAAAAACCCAGAGTAACAAAAGGTACTAATTATCTATCCACCGGTTCTTTCCTTAGGTTTATGCATTGTGAAACCAAAACTCTGCTGGATTTTTAGAAAAGTCAAGAAAGTGTGACTTTCAAGAGTTAGTCCTCAGTTTCTAGCCAAACTGTTCAATTCTGTAGAATTTCTGATTCATCTGTTAAATTATGCAATCATTAAATTTAGCAGTAGGTATCACCTCAATTATCATTTTTGTATGATCAAGGTCCTCGAGCATATTGGCAGCAAACACTTGCCTTTGTCGTGATGTGAATCTTGTTTGATCTACTCATACTTTCTCTTCACTTTTATGTCATGTCTTTTACTTTGTGCAGGAGCAACACAAATCACGAACATGACCAGCCTGCTCATCTTCACCTGAAGGAACCTACAATTCCCGAACTTGTTAACCTGCCACAATATGCTGGACCGGAGTCACGATACTGTCCTGCTCGCGTATACGAGTAATGAGCATCTTCTTTCAGTGGTTTTAGTGATTTTGTATTGACAAATATAATTGATATTTTCTTCTATTTTGGCTTGAAATTCAGGTATGTCCCAAATGAGAAAGGTCAATTGAGGCTTAAAATAAATGCTCAAAACTGTCTGCACTGCAAGGTATTTGCATCTCAAAGCCTTCTTGTACCCAATTCAGTTGAACCTTTGTTTTCATTTATTTATTCGACCTTTCACTTTCTCCGTTTATAAAAGAAAAATATCCTATGCTGTCAGAAAAGATAAGGAAACTGCAAGCTCTAAGATTTTTCCTTTTAATCAGGTTAACTATATTGTTGTAAACAAGACTGAAATAAGTGTATTTGACCAACCAGAAAATATTAAATATAACACCCTCTTGCTTGTGATTACCATTCCATTGCAAGTTGAAATACTATTCCAGAATTACAACATCCTGCGTCTAAAGACTCGAAACTGTGAGAAAATGAAATTCTTCAGAAATTTAACCATTAAGTAGGTGGATATTTAGAAACTCATTGAAGTTCTCTAATTCAAAATTAGATAATTATACCCTTACACAAAATAAATAATTAAATAAAAACAAAATGTGCATTACCTAAGTGCTTACAATGAGATTTTAACTGTTCCTGAGACTGTTTCAGGCTTGTGACATCAAAGATCCCAAGCAGAACATCGAGTGGACAGTGCCAGAAGGCGGCGGCGGCCCAGGGTATTCAATCATGTAGATTTCATCTTTCTACTTTTCAACGCGATGTTTACAAAATGTCATCTGTACATGAGGGTTTTTATTCAATGCCAATTACTATGAAAGTTTAAATAAAGGAGGTAGTATTCTATAGGTATGGTCGTAATTTTCAAAATAATAATAATAATATTGAAAATGAGAATCAAAGTTTTTCTGTTTAAGGAGATAAAAAATACCAGACAAATTCAGTACACATTAGATATTATAGTTTCAAATTCTATAGTTGAACATGGATGCAGCTGTTTTTTCTAATCACCATTTAGAAGGTTAGAAATGTCCAGAGGATGTTTTGCCGAGTTTGGATCCTCTCTGGCATTCTTAAAATTTTCAACACTTAGCATGTTTGTGGGGCCATTGGCCCTACCAAAACCAAGGAGAGTTTGTTGATTAGCTGTCTACAAAGATCAGATTGATTGGATATGGCTATCTGTGTTGCATAAGGCAATTAAATGTCGGTTGAATTCGAAACACTCGATCATCATCATCCCTCAATAAAATATTTAAATTGAACTTTTTCTAAATTAAAGTTGTAATACCTTTGCCTTTTGTTTGCATAGAACACCGAGGAATTCATGGTGAGGAGTGTAGGATATGAGTTGAGGGATGAAAGATATAATAAGAGCAGAGATGTAGATGCAATCCTTACTTTCCTAGGATTTGAATTACTAGGTTGGCAGCTGCGTAATCATCTCCTACCTTCCCTTGATTCATTTTCCATTAGAAGGGAGATAATTTAATGGTCAATTTCTAAAATTCATGTGTGTTACTTCAGTTTTAACCATTTTTACATTACTTATGTATTCAATTGCTTTAAACAGAAAGGGAATGCATTTTCTGTGAATCACGATAGTGTCTTCACTTTTTTCCCCCTTTTCTTTTTGGAATTTGTAGTGACAGTGTCTAGTTGAGTTTAGTGTTTCTTTTACTTTCTCAATGACTTTGGCTCGGACAAATGATGTTTTTTTTTTTTTTTTTTCAAGGGTGCATCCATTATGTGCAGAAACACATCATCAGTCTTAATTGTGCTTTAGATAATTAAAACATAGGCCTAGCCTACTAGGTTCAATATGAGCCCCATGGCTAGAAGATTCTTATTGTCACAACTCACAATTACAACGTTGTGGGATCATATTATCAATAGGGGAGAAACACCAATGCAGCAGGCCCATAGCACATCAATACACATATACTACTGCCAGCAATGGGCTAGTCTTTAGTTTGATCATTAATGGGCTCAACTTGAACCGAAAAGGTCAGGTGTGGCTCATTTGATTGATGGGTTCACAACAGTAAATATTGAATGTTCCAGCTTATTTCAAATTGAGCTCGAGCTAACTCAACTTTGAATCAAGATCGTGCTAGTCAAGCATAGCTCGAGTTGGACTTTTGAACTTGAGCTCAAGTCAGGCCAAGCAAGATTTCCTAGCACTTCCAATCAATCATAAGTGTATCCCTGGAAATTACTTAAAGGTACTGTAGCTCCTTTGAGTTGGAAGATGTCTAGCTTGAGGCCGACCAGAATGTATGGCAATCATGAGTTAAATAAGCACTTTCTTGACATGTTCTTTTGCCAGAATGACTAGAATTTGGTACGTTAGGAATTCATGGACATGATGTGAATATATTCGGGCATTAGCAAATATAATGTTTCTTCATAAATTTTAAATTTCAACCACCTAAAAATCTCAAATGACCTTTTTCAAATTTTTAAAATTTTAACCTCTTTATATTTTGGTGAGATTTCTAGATGCACATGCAGGTGGATGATTTAAAGTTCTCCAAAATTCTTGTAAAGAAGTAGTCCCCTTAAGCTCAGCTTCTTTATTGGATCTTCTGACTAAAAAGATTGATGTGATGGCTGTCCTTAAAGGATTTTTGGATGCTATTTTTTATATTCCAGCCACCTAAAATGTCGAAAACAGCCTTTGGATAGAATCCCAACTGCCTTTGCATTTCTTGATGCTCGAGTGGAAGAGAAAATTCAAGAATTCCTCTTAGGGGACTGCTTTGGAGAGTTTATAAATTCTCTAAATAAAAATTCTTGGAATTATAGTAAAAAAGAAAAACCAGGTCCTCTGAGTAAATTACTCTCTATTATATCAAATCATAAGCGGACAATATGAGATTGATCAATTGGTTAACAACTCTAGATGCAATCCAAGCATTGATCCCTGGATATATACCAACTTTTTCCACTAGTCTATGCCAACTTCCCACCAGTGTGGACTACCTTGGGTCCCAGCCCCTTTGCTGGGGTAACCCATAAATGGAAAAAAATAAAAATAAAAATTCAAATCATCAGTGAAATGTTTTGGCTCTTAGAAGGTTTTTTTTTTTTTTTTTTCATGATTTTGTTTTGGTGAGATTCAATTGAAAGATGTGTCAATTTAAAGCAGTTACTAAATTCAACAAGAGACAATGAAAGATAGCTCAGGCCTCTACGAATATTAATATGATAATTAAGTTTCTGAAGCTTCAAGCAAATCCTGAGAAAGGAAAGGAAAGGAAAAGCGCAGCATGATGATATGATGGTTGACAGCTAGAAATAGAATAATCGCATGTAATTGTAATTGGGGTTTCTGAGATTACCAATGCACAATCACAATCATTGCTTATTTGCATACGTCGTCAACTCTCATGACTAATGACTTACAAGAGCGTAAAATTATGTCACACTCAATACATAATATTACCAATATTTAAATACTTCGATGCCCAAAAGGGTAGGTCTCCAGCTTATCAGAAAAGAAACTTTTGACTTACTTTGCAAATCACATTAGGTGGGAAATAATAATGCAATTTCCTTAGCTGTCCTAACCTCTAACCAAAGAAAGGTGCAGCAACTCAGGCTGCTTGGGTTAAAAAAACATATATTAATTCAACCCAAGCAGAGACAGCCAGCCCAAATTAATTATATGAAGGTCAACCCAACTTGAATCAACCCAAACAAGAAGCACAACCCAAATATTGACTTAATTATCAGGTATTGCCATGCATGCTTGAGTATGGCCCAAGATAGATGCATGTGCATGCACACATCAATCACATGGAATGGAATACATGCCATAGTGTTTGTTATGTATGCACTATCATATCCACATCCTGCATTAAAAACATGCCGATGCATTCGGCTGTCATTGCACACACAGGAAGACATGGAATCAAGAATCCCAATGTAAGACTGGTAAATGACCCAATAAAACTCCCAGAGCAGCAAGCACTTAAAGATTCATTTCATACTTCACATCAGATATTCGAAATTATTGATTATTTCAAAGATGAACTCAACTGACACCCATTGAAATGAAAAATAGACTGCTCTAGAAATGATATGTAACAGTTGGTAAAAAAAATATCAGGGTCATCAAATGTAGATGCATTTGATTTAACTGTGCAGGTGAAAAGTTTGACTACCAGATGAAAGTTATAGAATAATCCTACAGGCTACAACTAATAATAGCTACCAAACCGGTATACTGATTCATTCCTTTGATGAACTGCTGGCATCTGATTTCACAGGATTCGGAGGTAAGGGTCCTTGATCCTTTTGTCACTGAGGTGGTGTTGTTGACGCTGGTGCTGGTGCTACCGCACCTACAGGCAGTTGCTGCTGCTGTTGATGCTGCTGCTGCTGATGCTGATGCTGGTGTGACTGTTGATGATGCTGTTGTGAAGGATGAATTTGCAGCTGCTGAAATTGGTGGGTGGCCATCAGCGTATGCATTGCATTGTTGTGAGGATAGAACTGTTGACTGCCACCAAACCCTGACCCGTAATTCATCATTTGGCCCCCATTGGGAACTGCCTGGCCAGTTGCCAGTTTCAGGCGCTGGAGTTCCTCCCTCAATGCATCATTTAGAGCTGCCACAAGGGAATAAACATCAAAAGGCTTGCAAAAATATTTATTCTTTTTTTGGTGGAAGGTGAGCTTGGAAGCATGGATGTATTCAAAATCAAAATGTTTAACACGTCAAATTGGACACAAATCTTGGTTCTCCCAGTATGGAAAAAGAAAAAAAAGCTTAGAGTTCATATTGCAATATGTTTATCAACACTCAATCTTACCACCCCTCTCTGAATTTCTCAACAATCACTAGTATAGAAAACATTTCCACCATGGGAAAAATGGTAAATTGCTAAAGCATGCCCTGAATAACCATGGAAAGCTACTCTTAAGTCTCTAACCATTTGCCTGCCCATGGCCGCTTCACTTTGCTCTTGGTGAGATTCTACATTCATATATATATATATATATGAAACTCAGAAAAGCATGTCTGTGTCGGGAACAGAGGTGACAGGAGACACATGGGACTAGATGTCAGTTTGTAAACAGTATGTAAATAGAAAACTTAAATCAAGAATTTCCTGGATGGCCATGTTCGCAAATACCAAACAAGTATGTTGGTGCCCATGCACAACTTACTGTGATGCCATCCTTACCTAATAGAATATTCTGATGCCGCTCATTTCACTCACTAGGTCTGTCTGATATATCTATATAAACTATTATACTGCAGCAGGGTCAAGACAGTAAAAAAGGAGAGAAAAATACTTAATACAGTAACAGCTATCTTCTCCCATCAAGTAAAAAATTTGAGCAAATTAAAAACTTCAGTGCAAAGAGCTATAGTTATAGCAAAAAATAGCTACATTACGACAGTAATGGAGTACTACTATCTTTTGTTGCTGTATAGGTCCCCCCACATCTATGATACAAGTTGATTTGAATTTTGAAACACGCACAATATCCTCTCATATATTTTTTCTTGTGTTTAGCAATCTAACATTTCTGATTAACTACTCAATACAGATGTTGGTATGACCACCATGAACATGACATTTAAACTATATCAATTAACAGTTTATTACCAAAACCAATGGAGTTAACTTGGAATTGGATTTCTGTTTCGCATGCGCGCACTGAGAGAGAGAGCGAGAGGGGGGTGGGGGGGTACAAAATCATATGTTCCTAGCCAAGCAGTGCACATTCCTATACAGAGAAGTTGCATGCTATCAATAATCTGTTCATAAAGTCCATTTCGTGCCAAATAGAATTGGATAGGACAGAACACTGTAAAGCAATGACCCCTATACGACCCAGATCAAAGCATTAATTCATATTAAGGATCAGTTTTTACTATGGCTAAGTTGAAGAATATGACCGGAACCAACAGTGGATATCCCTCTCATTTGAGAGATATTCAAGACGATGGACAGGTCAAAACAACACAATTAACAGAGAACAATGTTCAAAAGAGGACAGACTGGTAAATATTGTATATTTGTAACAGTAACAAGTTTGTGAGTTCAACGGATAGAATTTAGAATGATAAGAGGGAATTTCATCTGTATAGGTGAAAGAAAGAATATAATTAGTTGAACTGTTCTAGAATTTCGCTAAGAAACTTACAGGCACAAGATATCAATACCCAGATCTAACAAATCAGTTAATCAAGTTCCAAATCAGGGTTGTGAAAAAAAATTTTTGTCAACATGGACACAGAATGACAAAAATGCAAAGGGTTTGATCTAACTAGCAAGTCTAACATCTGTCAAGCTGAGCAGCTAAACCCTGAAATATAGGTTGAAATATAGCTAAATCCAGACTTGCTTTATGAAATTATGAGTAAAATGTTGTGTGCTCATTGTATAGAAGAAAAAGAAAAAGAATTGTTTTAGTAAGTATTGATGAAGAAATCATGAAAAGAAATTTGCAACAAGACAGGTTGCAGGAAGAAATAGGCTGATGAAAACCTTACCATCTTGTAAATGAACCTGTTGCTCCATGGTTTGCAAACGCAATTTCAATTCATTGTTTTCAGCAGTCAGACCAGTGGTGTCTCTCTGTCCACAACAAACCAATATGATTTTAAAAACTATCAAAAAAAAAAAAAGGCTTCAATCATGTATTTTATTAGAACAAATTCCTTAAACAAAAAAAATGTGCACAAAATAAAGAGGTGAAATGGCATTGCTCTGAAATGTGACTGAATACCCAAATACAGCTAAACTTTCACCCCAGGGACTCCCACCCAGGACCCCTGCATTAAAGGCTTTAACCAAAATTCCCACATGGTGCGGGAGTCCCATTGGTGAATAGGTGAAAACCGCCCCTGGATACATATTTAGCTGCTACTTTCGAAAAAAAGAAAAGAACAAAAGAACAAAGAAGCATTTTACCATTTCAAGGGGAAAAAAGAAAAGAAATACAAATTTGGAAGTTACATTCCTACTTCACTGTAGATGCATTCTACAATATCAACAGAATAAATGTGTTATATAGAACGTTAAAAATACCTGTAACATGGTCAACTGAGCAGACAATGTTGTCGCTTCTGTTTGCAGGGTCTGTACTTTCCGCTCAAGCTCTGATATATAGCGCATTTTTCTCTCTTTCGATCTTGCAGCTGACTGCCTATTTGCCCAAATCCTAACACATGGTACAGAATAATTGTCAATACAGTGTAAGTATGCATATTGATGCTAAAATGAAAAATAATAACACATATCCAGGAAGAGCAGCAATTTAGCTCTTCACAAAAGGCTAGACTTTAAGCTTGACCATATATTAAAAGGAAAAAAAAAATATTACAGATTACAATAAATTAAACACAGATAGAAGCACCAACCTGAGACAGCAGGCTCAAGCCTGGATGTTGTACTACCAACTCAACTACCTACCTAGTGCCAGCACCTCTCATTACTCACTATTTTGAAATTTACTTGTTGATGTATTAATTGATTTTTTTTTCCAAAATGATCAACCCTACCACAATGGGCAAAGAAGCAAAGTACAGCATTATCCAACATTTAAAATTCGAAGGCATCCACCCTCCTGCTGCAATACTGTCCATATGTTCATAATTCTACCTTGAAACCTATCAAGATTTATTGCTACATTCCGATTCCAATCTCTTTTCCATCTCTATGATTTCGATATTCCAGATAACCAGTACCCAGTACCAATAGTAGGAAACTTCCATCTAGCTAGTAATAAGTAACGAATACTGAAAAAGGAACTATTCAAAGAAAATACCAAATAGGAAGACATGATGGTCAAAATTAATTCGGATTTGGCAATTTTAGTTTGAATATACACCCAGCAGATATAACAAATCACATGCTACTATCATTGAAACTATATCTTTAACTTATAATTGAGGTTCAGCAAATAACTGAGTATATTGCAGGGTTCTTGAGATGTGGGAATTTTGGAACCATTTGTAGGACAATACTTGACAGCAGTCCATAGCATTTGGGAGGTGTTCAAGGTCACAACTACAAGGTTGTTGGTTTGAGTGACGTTAGCACGCACGCATGCACGGTCATGCATACATGGTGATACCTGAACTGGGGGCTAACCAATTAGCCTTCTTCCATGGTTATGATTTGTGATTCTTCTGTTGTAGATATCTATTTTTATGTGATGGTATGTTTTGCAGACACTTTGAGATGGAAGGTCTAGAGTGTTTCGCTACAAAATTTATCTGACAAACTTTAAGAAAATGATGGCTGCAGATTAGCAATTTAATGAGTTCGATAGAATAATCCCTTTAAGAAACGAAAAGAAAAAGGGAAAAAGAAAAGAAACACTGGATCAAAGTCATGTTCCAAGAATTCTACCTCTTTGCACGCTTTGGGTCAATCAGGGCAAGATCGGCGAGCTTGGCTGCAGACATTGCTTTCTTTGTTTCTGCTATCGAAGCCGCTTCTGCACTCGACATGAGCATTTCAGGCTTAATTGAAGTAGAACCATCCATAGACAAGCTATGCTGATGCCTAATCCTAGGCCTATCACTGGGACCGGCAGCCATGCTCTCGTTTGGAGGTGGGGCGGGAAGTGTCATCCCTGTGGAGGTCTCACCAATAGACGACGTGAACTTCTCCATGTCAAGATACATGGAGAAGAGGTCATCATCCATCTCATCAGACAGGGAAGGGCCATCGGCAGCGCCCACAATGCCAAGATCGCTATCAAAGCTAATGTCATCAGGCAGGCCAAGGATCTCCGAATGCGCTCGCCGATGGCCACGGTTTTTTGGGGGGAAATCTGGCATTCGACTGATATCATGGCTAAACTGTCCCGGATCCTGAGAGATCGACTGTCCAAAATGAGCTGATTCCGGCATCGCTGGCTGCGGAGAAGCTGAAGGTGAGGGCTCACGCTTCACACCGAAAGAACTTGCCGCTGGGGGGAAAACAGAGAAACGACCAGAAGGAGGCGGTAATCCTCCTCCCGCTCCATGGCCTGGCGATTTCTCCATTAGAAGATACACCCTTCAAAACCCTAGAATCATGAGAAATCAAACCCTATAAATCAACGGATTTGCATTAACCGGCTTAAACCCTATATATCAGAATAAGCTTCCGCTGAAATCCACAAGAAATCAAAAGAAGATCCCAAAATCCTAGAATCTAGAGATCCGAGCTTCAGTCACACAAGAAAAATGCAAGTTTTGGAACAGAAAACTAGAAAGGACTGCAGAAACCCTAGAAATCAACGAAATCAACTGTAAACGATTCAAAACCCTAGATATCAGAATTTCTTGAAAGAGAATTTCCTTTCCAGTATCCAACCACCTATAAACCGCAATCTCCTCGCAATTCAACGCAACAAACCAAAAGAAAACCCTAAAAACGAGAGATCTGAGCTACAATCACCCAAGAAAAACGGAGATTTCAGAGCAAGAACCTCAAAGCAGCAGCATAAACCCTAGAAAACAGCTGAATCGAGAAAAACACAAACGATCAAACCGCAATTCTACCTCGATCGGAAGTTTTCATCCACGACAGCAATCAACGAGCGAGGAATCGCAGATCTAGGCGCTACTGTTGAGAAAACCCTAGAAAATGCATCGATTAAGTCGCAGATGTTGAGATTTATAGCTTCAATAAGATTTTCTTCTTGGAGATTGCGGCTAATCTTGGCGGGGAAACGAATCTAGACCTAGAAATGTGGGGTTCTGAATGAGATTTTGGAGGATTCGTGATTTGCTATTTCGGGTAATCGAGAGGAGCGAAGGATGCAGAGAGAGAGAGAGACGTAAATCGGTAGAAGTAAAAAGATTGTCGTGAAAGAGGCGGTGGGGATTGGAATCTGAAAGCCAAAGGGCTCTCGATGCGTTGACAGATGAGAAGCTTCTTCTGAAAGATGAAATTTTGACGCGCTTTTGGGACGCGACTTGGCTCGTGCTGGTTCGGTGACAATAACCGTTTTGAAAGGGGAAAATCAGTTCATCCAATCATCCTAAGTCCTAAGTCCTAAGTCCTAACCCTATCACATGGGACCCATAAGTACAAGTCATCAGGATGAGATGTGTACTTAATGTAAAGGTGTATAGTCCATTTGGATGGGTGGAAATCCGGTTGTACCGATGACTATTAAGGTGCGTGGGGGAGGGGTGTTGGTAGGGGCCCCACATGTGCAAACGGACAGGACTGTATTGTCGGCATGAGCTGAGGAGAAAGAGCGCACCGATTAAGTTTTATTGCTAAAGTGAATCCATATTACAATACATGTGTAGGATAACCTGCCCACTCCAATAATGGATCTTGGAGTGACTATATGAGATTGTCTTAAAGAATTGACATTTACTAGGTATAATCTATCCCCGGAGAGACAAACCTAGTGCCTTTTTTCTTACTTTAATTTTTGAAATTGTGTTTGAAGAGTAAGGATTTCAATTGTTGGAGTTTTGCAATGCAATTGAGGGGTCACTCCTCTTCTCTTTTTAATCCTTACTTGAATAACAATGTGTATGCATTGAGATATGTGGAGCCCACTTTTGAAATTACAATTCAAGTTGCACTTTTAGAAAAATGATTAACATGGGCCTATCTTTAGAAATTGGAGTTCAGACCCTCGGTCGTGCTTGATGCTGGCCACTCACGGTGAGCCACATCATCCAAATCACATGAGTTTTGGATGATGTGGCTTACGTGATTAGTTCACTCAAGGTGAGCCAGCATCGAGGGCAATGGGTAATTCGGACTCTAAAAATTTTGGTGCGTGGGCCCAACTCTAGAGACTATATGGTGCCTACTTTAGAAAAAAACAAAAAAGAAAAGGAGGGATCCACCACCTTTGGGAATTAAATTGTGTGGCCCACACTCGAAAATAACATGGGCAGAACTTTAGAACTTGTGTTACATCTTACATGTGGCTCACATTAGAAATTAATGTGGGACACTTTTGTCAGTAATTACGTAAGGCCCACCTATTGAAATTAAGATATGTGGGCCCCACCTTTAGAAGTTCTTTCACAAATTACATGGGCCCACCATCAGAATTGCAGCGAGTGGTGCCACATATAAAATTAGGGTGCATAAGCCCCAACTTTTTAGAATTACAGCTTCAGGGATCACGTATAAAATTTGTAATATTTGGGGCTCACATTTGGAAATAGGGGTCCCCGAGATGCACTTGAAGGTCATTAGAATTCCAAATTTTGGAAACTCTAAAAAACTTTGAAAAGCGTTAAAAAAATGAAAATTTCTTATTTTAGGATATGAGATTTTGAAATAATTCCTAAATTTTATAAATTCTAGTAAAGGAACGAAAAACTTCTTACGGGACGTTGGAACTTATGTTAGAAATTCTACAAAAGAAACAAGCACTTAACGCAAGTGGTGCTTGGTGGGTGTGTGGGTTTAAGCCCCTTGCAAAGTAAAAAGAATAAAAAATAAAAACAAGTTGAATATGCAAAAGTGATTTATATGTCTAATTTTCATTGTACAAATTTATAATAAAAAATATATTTTCCAACGAGTCAGGTCAAAATGGTCCATTTTTAAGGGCCTTCTTCTTTATAGGAATTTTGATAAATCTTAATTCTACAAATACTTTCACTTTATTTATGAGGCTAGAATTATAAGAATTCTAGAGGCGGAAGTCACGTTTCACTTCTTTTCTTTTCTTTTTAAATTCCACGCACTAAACGGGTGATTCCAAATGCTCGATAGATAGCTTTTAACAATGTTGTTAAAAATCCTAACACATAATTCCAATCAGTTTTTTGAAAAAACCTGACTCGAGTATATATTATGAGCATTATGTCTTGGTTCTTTAAAAAAAGAGCTTCAAAGAAAAGGGACACAACTCTCCTTATGAATCATTAATCAGCTGCAAAAGCAACGGAAACAAATAAACGAAAGGCAGTAAAATTAATCCGACCCAAATGCAAATGGCAATTCAACAAGATCACATGCCACTGCATTCAAGTCTCTATAGATAAAATCGAAAGAAACAACAAAGTCTTGAATATCTTGAAATCAAAGGCCCAATACTCAATCCTTCTCGCCCTAAAAGAATTTGATGACTTCTAAGGCAATTTTGGATCCCCGCTTATTCTTAGTCACATTTAGTGGAAAGAGGACCGCTCTAGCTGCAACCTTCTTGGGTGAAACAACTCTAGCCCTTTAGATGCCCTGCACAAAAAAAAAAAAAAAAAAAGAAATAATTACTAAAATGCGCAAAATCTAAAATAGATTCTCCATTATATGCGGTAAAAGGCCGCATTTCTCTGTTTCATATCTAACTCTAAACTCTTGGGATAGGTAGTAGGGTGGGGAATATAGGACAAATAATGTGGACCCAGCTCCATTTTATTTGTCATTAAAATTACAATTTTAAGGTTCAACTTTTTACCTTTGAACAAATATGCGTTCCTTGTCGGCCAACTAGAAAGGATTTGGGTCCAAACGATGGGGTTGGAAAAGTTAGGATGAAATGGTTGAGCGAAATCCATCCAATTGCATTTGTGAGGAAGCATTAGAAGACTTCATAATTGTTGCATATAAGAATTCTCATAATTCCTATAACCAAATAGAATACAATCTGGTTAGATCCCGCACTTTCCAAATTATAAACTATATTATATACTACCTAAATGCTTTGCCTCCGTAATCGGACCCACAAATTAGTGTTTACTTTTGGATGGTAAGTCAGAGGATCGTTTAACACCCTTTAATGCTTAATTTTTGCCTAAGTTCTCTTTGATTGAAAAATTAGTAGAAATGAGATATCATTAAGCTATCTTACATGGACATAAATCTAAAACTTTGAAATTTTTTTGACTTATTTGGGGTATGTAGAGAGAAGGAATGTGCTTGACAAGTTTGGGCTGTGGCATTAGCGGCTACTAAACCGAGTCGTCTAGACGGGCCAGGCTCTCTAGAGTTGGGCTAGATTTTGGGCTCAACTTTTAAGCTCCTGGGCTCTACTGGACCCTAACTTTTTGGCCTCTCTCTCACATCTTTCTAGACTTGTCTACTTCTTTCTCCCAAACAACAGCAACAACAAGAAGAAGAAGTTCCAAAAGCTTCGTTTTTTTTTTTTTTTCTACTTCGTCCAGATCAGTTCGTCTGCAACTCTCAACAAGAGGAGCAGCAGAAATCCTCACCGTTTCGCGACTCCAGTAAGCTAGAAACCCCCCCTCTCTATCTATCTCTTCTTCTTTCTAGTCTATATAGTATCAGTAGTAAGGAGCAGTACGTTTCCTTTTCTGTTTCTAATTGAGGCTTTGTTTTGTTTCGAACAGAGGGACAAAATCTCCTCTAGGGTTATTTTGCTGTAAGGAGATGGACGAGGGCAATACGATTGTCGATGTAGGATCCGCCGCCGAGGCAGTTTCAGCAGAGGATGATGCGTCAGCGCCGCTTCATCAGATTGAGAGCCTCTGTATGCGCTGCAGAGAGAATGTAAAATCCTCAAGAACTCATTTTTTTTTTTTTTTTGGGTTTTCCCCTGTTTTTTGATGTGGGTTTCTTTTAGTTTCAATTAGGAAGAAGATTTTGGCGTGTTGTTTGGCATTTTGATTGCATTTATGGATCTCTGGGATGTTTTGAGCATAGATAGGCAGTAAAAACTAAGTTTTTGAAAGATTAGAAAAAAAAACCAAGTTTTTAGGGTTCAGGTGATTATAGTGCTTGATTGATAGAAGTTGTTTTTAGAAATAAAGGTGGGGTTTACAGTCTACTTAACAGGCAATGCTAGTTGTTCACATTGTTGTGGCTCCATTGTGGTATTGGCCTTCCTGGTAAGGCTCTATATGGGATTATGCCAGTCGTTAGATTGGTAACTTGCACATAGATCAGTACCGCGAATGGTCCACTTCTAGTTGGGGTCTGTGAGTAATGTGTTGTGTCTAGAAGGGACTGACAGACTAGATCATTTCTGGGGCATTTGCAATTCTTATTCATGCATGTGTAGTAGGTTGTTCCGACAATGATTAAGGCAACAAGAGATAAGCATTGCACTTTTTTTTCCTGATTGGTAACATGACTAGACCAGCAACCTCAAGATTTGTAATAGTGGGCACCTTCCACTGTTCCACATGCTCTCAGTGGGCATCTCACTTTTCTTGCAGGGGGAAATAGAATGGACTGTTGGTTTCACCAAAAGGTGGTTCTGCATATACAATAGGTAGATATGACCATATGATGCTATGTTTTTTTCCTCCTATGGATCTCTTTACTGGTTACAAGGAAATGTGCTGTGCTTGGTCTTCGCTGGTATGTGTAAACACCATCCAAGTATTTCATGTGGTTTCCTCCAGAGGTGTGGCCATGGGTTTGAACCTGTGGCAGTCCGTTCTTGCGCTCTCTTAAAACGTATGAACTATGAAGCCCATTTTCTACTAGGGTAGCACATTAAAAATAAAATTATTTATTTCATGTTGTGTATAGACAGTTCCTACATTTCAACTTTTTTCATCTGTTTGTCAACTAAGAATTAGATTGCTTGGGTTGTTGATGCAGACTCGGATCTTCAATCGAAAATTGATCAATCTCTCAAGGGATTGATCAATTCCAAAAATGGATTCAGCCACTTGGGCACACTCATGATAATGGTAAACACCATAGCTGAAGAGAAAACTCCGAGACAAATTGATCGATAATAAGAAGCATGAATTACAATGAGGGTGTCCAGCCATATATATAGAGTAGGATCAATCCTTTATGTAGCTTAGACACCAAGACTTTCCTAAACAATAAAGGAAACTAAATCAGTGAGCTTGCTTAACAATTCAAATTAAATAAAACTCCTAAATTTAAATACTTCTAAATAAATCAATTCTCAAAATAAGATTCCTAATTAAATGGATGTCTCATTGGGCCTATGGACTGGGCCCAATGGGTTGACCGATCCATGGTCTGGCCTGCATCAGTTGTTTGGTGGGTTTTTTTTTTTTTGTGAGATGCATTACAGTCATGAAAATTTTCTCTTGCCAAGAACTCAAAATCCACAGGTTCATATTGATCAATATGTTAAATTTTTGCTCTAGTATAAGAACGTGGATGCATAAATAACAGAATGCTCAAGAGGTCTAAACAAAGTGCATCTTTCCGCTGCTGTTACTTTTGTTGTTGTTGCTCTGTGTGTGTATCAATATCTATCTATCCCTCTATATAGTAGTCTTTTTTAAATAAAATATTCTGATGCTTATGATGTTATATACATTTTATAGAAACTCTTATTGAAACATAAAAATATTTGTTATTGTTCCCAACAGGGTGTAACCAGGCTTCTCTTAACTCGTATTCCGCATTTCAGGGAGGTATGCTTTCTTTTACAACAACTTGGTGGTATGGGTTTCAGAAGTGCTTTATTGCATTGCATATACTGTTTTTTGTACTCTTTTTTATTCTCATTTATGAAGATCTTTCCAGGAAAAGAGTATTCTAGTCCTAGTTTATATAGAATAATGAAATGAATGCATAATGTAACACTTGAGCATTTGGTTTTCATTTTTATTCCTGCAGGTTGTGCTGATGGCCTTTGATTGCCCACATTGCAATGAAAGGTAATTAATGTTTTTTTTTTTTTCGCTGCAGAATTTAATTCATTGATATCACATCCCACAATCTCCATTTGTTAAAAATATATGGGCATAATTTTCTGGTGGAAGTGTTGATATTGTATACTCTCTCTCTCTCTCTCTCTCTCTCTCTCTCTCTCTCTCTCTCTCTCTCTCTCTCTCACACACACACACACACACACACACACACACAACACGAATATAATGTGTGTGTTTTATTGGGGTGGGGTTTTTTGTGGTTGTGGTGGGGGCGGGGGGCGGGTTACGATTGGGGTTGTGTGGGCACATGTGCATTTATGTTATCTTGTACTCTTGCGTCACATGAAGTTGCCTGGAAAGCCATTTTTTTTTCTTGTTTCAGGAATAACGAAGTTCAGTTTGCTGGAGAGCTCCAACCTCGAGGGTGTTGCTATCGCTTGAATGTGCCAACGGGTGATGCTAAGGTTGTATATAATATTAGATTTTGGCCAAATGTGTTTTTTGGATGTTTTTGTGCTAAGGGTGTAGCTATTTATTGGCTAATTGAGGAGTCAACATGGATGCTATAGATATTCCAAATTCGTTTGCATGTAGCATAATGTTAAAGCAGAGGCCATGTAACTGTTGGATTTATTTATTTGTTTGTTTAATTAAAGTTTGTGGAATGTCAGGTATACTTGGATTGTACTTGTTTCGTGTCTGTTATAATTGTGTACTTAATTGGTATATTTTCTTTTTACCGATAAAAAGGAAATGAAAAGTTTGCATGATCCTATAATTTTCATCCCTAAACCATGGGAGATCTAGACTGCAGATCCTGTATGTTGAATTCTGTTTCTTCATATTGAAAAATATTGTAAAGGAGATCAATAAATAGGTCTTTCTATTTTGATTTTTGATTGTTTATTTCCTTTATAGAGAGTAAGGTGGGGAGGAGATTTTGGGTTTAAACTCTTCTTACATCATGTGGCTTATCCACAAAGCTCTCAGTTGGCTTGGAATTTTCCTACCCTGGCTATAGAGACCTTTAATTGGTGGCATAAGTACACCAGAAATCCTTATTGGAATAGTGAATAAAGTTTAGGCTATCATGATCTTGGTCTGCCTATATGCTTTTGTGGTTTAGTGAAGTTTCCATCTATCACATAAATTAAAAAAAATTCTCTGAAGAGAACAATTGAGAAAATTACTATTAAAAAAAAATTAAGGAAATTAGATTTTTTCCCTTAATAAAATTAAAAAAAAAGAGAGAAAAAGAAACAACTGAGGAAAGGCGTATCAGCACTTTCTGTGATTGCAGAATACCTTGCAGTCGAGCATAAAACTCTAACTGGCAAAGGCATACGGACAATGGATCAGCATGAGATTAAGTCCTGCATAATGAAGAAAGGTGATAAAAGGCATTTTCAAAAAATAAGAAAAAGAAAGGTGATAAAAGGTCTTTGTCGGTACATTCTACCCCGGAGATAGTTAGTGGTAGCCACTGCAAAAGGCAATAATGCTTGATGGAGTGACCAATAGTGGCAGAAAGAGGACTTTATTGAGAAAGATCCTCTCCACAATGGATCAATTAAAGCAGTAAGAGAGTCTATCTTCATTCGTGAGGCTCTAATGGAATGAAGGGACCAAATCACTCTCCCTCCAACTCAACCATAATTACCCTTCACCACTTAGATTATCAAAACTTCAGTTACCAGTATAGAGAATTATACTTAGCATGATACTGAGAACGAATGCTTTCTGTTCATACAATATGCCTGGTTTTTTTATTGATTACAATGTTCCTGCTCTAATAGTTGATATCATATCGCAGAGACGTGGATTGTTTTCCTTCCTATTAATATTAGAGGATCATGAATGCTAAGCTTTATTGCCTTTACTGGAAACTTGAAATTTTCTGTTAAGACTGTTGGACTGATGAGGCAGTTTGTTGTAGGCACTTAATCGGCAGGTGGTTAAATCTGACTCAGCTACCATTAAGGTATGCTAGTATTTCTTTATCACAAAATTGTCCATATATGAGATGCAAACGCCTTTGAATCTATTTTGTTCATTATCAACTTCACATGTTTTTGTTCTAATGTTGTACCGGTAATTGAAATATGATTTGTATTTTCATATGAGCAATTTAAATCAGTCAAACAGCAGCTACTCAAGTGGATAATGAAACTAATTTTATCTAGTACATCTCAAGTGCATGTGCAAGAATGGCTGCAATTTCAGATCATTTTAAATTGGCAAATCATATGGGAAATGTGTGGCTATATATCTTGGGATCCACTTACATGGTCTTGTGATCCTTGGAGGATAACGGATTGTGTACCAAAGGGGCGGCATCCATTCCACATGCAACTGAATTATTTTGACTGTAGATAGTTCAGGGACTGCCATTTGGTTTGATGTTTTCCCTTTTTATTTGGTATATTGAAATTTGAACCCCTGAACTCTTGAGTAGACATGAGGCCATCGCTTCCAGAGAAAAAGCTTAAGTTCTATATGATACTGACTTGCTTTGTGACCTAACTTGGTTGATTATATTATCATTTACTTCACCTATTTGCCAGTCTCTATCACCTCTCATTAACCACTAAGGCTCCTTTGCCATGCTGTTAGTATCCACATTTAATTTCTGTGGTTAATGGGTTTTAATAGCGATTATAATTGTCATTTTGTTTTTTATTATTTATTATTTTTTCATTTTCTTAATTCACAGGTTCCAGAAATAGAGTTTGAGATTCCTCCAGAAGCTCAACGTGGCACACTCTCTACGGTATATCTCTTCATTGCCCTGATATTTTCCCCTAATTTTATCTAATTGCGAAAAAAGATGTAGTTTTGTACAATTTTAAAAAAAAGTGAACTGTTTGTTTATACTTTTATGTATTTTAGACATTGCGAAACTCTTGCACTTGGCTATAGCAAATCTGCTGATTAGAAGAAGATTGTTGAGGATTAAACCTTCCTTGCTGAAGTATTGGAGTACTCCATAACCTTCTAAACTATCGTGGATTTCTTTTTGTTTGTGCATGAAATGGCTGAACCTACATATTTTTTTGGGCGTTATTGGAAGAATGCATAAAGTATTCAATGGACTTCTCTTTTGGGTTGAGGAACAGAATGGAAATAGAGTTGGAAAAATTGTTGGTCAATCTTCAATATTTGCTTCAGAGTTGAGATAATGTAAGGAGTCAATCCCTGAATGATTTCAATGATGGAGCTGAAACAACCATATCATATTTGTTTGGCCAAACAATCTTTATTAAAATGAAAACAATACAAATAGCAACAAAGAGCAATAACATGTTCCGAGGGACAAAGGCCACATCTTTATCATAATTATGAAGGAGGGTTGAAATTTTAATGTTGGAATGGGCAGATTGCGGAGAATTAGTAACCAGACGTTAAAACAGTAACAAGTACCAGTGTTGTGGGTCGCATTTCATAGGCAGCAAAATGGGATATCGAAATGAAATTACTTGTTTATATACAGAGAAATGGCATGACGGTCAGCCACTATTGTCTAATCAGGCTAATTTTGTATTCTTGGTAGTCAGGAACTCAGAGCTGGATTGTGTTTAGGGCTTATCATAGAATTTATGTGAATGGCCAAAGTTCAGGTTTGAATTGATTAGGGCTGCCAGGTTCATGTTGGTAGTAATATGCTCTGGTATTTCCTGTACCTAAAGGGGGCACCAATCACCATATGCTAAATCCATATTGTACATCGTGCAGAGTTTATCGATGATTTTTTTTCTTCTTTGGTTGTGAGCAAAGAATAAATCCATGTTGTTTATGTAAATTGTCTGTTGGGTAGTTCAAGCTACAGTTATTAGTCATGCTTCTCAATTTTCTGTATGTGCCCTTTTCCCTGTTTGTTTGTTCAAGACCTAAGATGTAGTTATTGAACCTTACTCTTGCAGTTGGAAGGGATTTTAGTACGTGCTGCGGATGAATTGATGGCCCTTCAAGAGGAGCGCAAGGTGCACATAATTTATGGGATATCTTGCTCTTTATTACATGTGTTTCCTTTTCTCGATTCTTTTACACTTTACAGTCTGTTCTTGTGCTTTGCAGAAAGTAGATCCTGAAATGGCTGAAGCTTTAGACCGATTCTTGGTAAAATTGAGGTCATTTGCAGCAGGAGATGCGCCCTTCACCTTCATTCTTGATGATCCAGCAGGCAACAGCTTCATTGAAAATCCGTAAGATAACTAATGGGCTGTCACTTTGATGAGCTTTTCTTTTTGATATGCGACACATTATGAGAACCAGCAGATTGCTACACTGCTACTCTAGACTACTCTTGAAGTTTTAATTTTGGTTAAAGATTTCTACTGCTGACCCATATTAAGTTATTAATCCTCTTTGGATTCACATAGAGATTTATGTCTTGTTTAGATTTGCTCCATTCATGGACCCATCATTGACTGTTAAATATTATGAGCGGACGCCTGAGCAACAAACATCACTTGGATTCCTTGTGGATACATCATCAGTTGGAGGAGAAACTGAGGCACAAACTGGTAATGAAGCTTTAACAGAAGGGAGACACATCCTTGATCCACTGATTAGAGAACCACACAGTTCAGTTGGAGCTGTGGCTCGTCATCGAGCAATCGCTCATGGTAAGAGTGAGGAAGTTGCGGCAATCTTGTCGAAGTACTCTTCACCAGAGGAGGTAAGTGAGCTGTTCAAGTGCATTTCCTGTATTGCTGTGCTTGTTTATGATTTATAGTTTACTAATAACTTTTCTTCTTCTTCTTCTTCTTCTTATTATTATTAATTTATTATTATTATTATTATTATTTTTAGGTCATGACTTTCCCATCAACATGTGGTGCTTGTGGGATTAGCTGTGAAACTCGAATGGCGATCACACGTATCCTTTGTTGTACTTTTTCTCTCGTGCTTAACATTTTGGGTTTGTCTTATCATTACCTCCAATGGTAGAGATAGTGATTCATTCAAATTTGGCACTGTTGCTGGATTTTTTTTTTTATCTTCATTTTTTTTTTATTATTTGGCATTCAACTAAACAAATTGATTCATGTTCTTTTATGCTTCAGTTGAGGTTTCAAACCCTTTGAATTGTAGTTGAGTTATCTGAGACCATATGTTAATTCAGTGGCCCATCTAAGGTTCCTACTTTGTGATTCTCTCATTTATTGTATAGGACGGTGATCTCCATATTCCTTTGTTGTTTTACGGGCCCTTATTTCTTTTGTCCATTTTCTTTCATGACTCAGCTTGAATGCTTTCCCTCTAAAGACACAAGTGGTTACGTCCCTCTAAATACACAAGTGGTTACTTCTACAGTAATTGGAAATGTTCATTGCTGTTTTGATAATCTGATGTAGTGTATCTTAAGATTTCTAATCTTTGTCTCTGGATCTTGTGCCTCTCAATTAGATCAATTTCCGATTCTTTGGGGTTTGTAATGTGGCAATTGGGCCCATGCATAAGCTCAAGGGCTTCCTGATGTGGATGGTGAAGATGCACAGCAATGGCTTACATGGAGGCATATGATCGAGCACTTGGGGTCCAAACCCATGAGTGGTGGTTCAGATTGAATATTGGATCCAAACAGCCCCAAAATATGAAATTTACAATCAGTGGCTGTTTTGTTAAAGCAGAGTACTGCAGGGCTTATATGCAGTTAACAGAAATTCTTTGTCAAAAAATACAGCAAAAATGGTCTGTTTGGGCTGGTTTATGTACCCTTAATGAACCCAAAGTACGCCCAAACCACAGCTAGATGGGTCACCTAAGGATCCCCTTCAAAAAGGTGGTTTCAACTCAATAGGGGGCGGTGGGCCTCACAAACAGTTTCGACCAAGAAATTCTGGCTGATCAGCCACTGCACATTTTCTGTATTCTCACTTATTTA
Source organism: Cinnamomum chago (assembly GCA_038049695.1). Lineage (NCBI taxonomy): Eukaryota > Viridiplantae > Streptophyta > Magnoliopsida > Laurales > Lauraceae > Cinnamomum > Cinnamomum chago. The sequence continues at coordinate 16,105,155 of CP142462.1, read as the reverse complement.
TTTACAGTTTGTTTACTTTTATGCACCATGAATAGTTTGGATTAAGTTTTCTTGTAATGAATTTATGTTTAGACGAGTGGTTTAGATTGATTTTAGGGTAAAAACTCTTGAGATCATTGAACACAAGGGAAGTATAGTAGTTGGCTGAGTTTTGCAATTTGCAGAAAACAGCCTTTAGGGCTGTGTTTTGGGGATTGATATTGAGTTTTGTGATGATGTGCTTAGATGATCCTTTTTCAGTGTATCTAGCTTGCTGGTTTCTTCCATTCTTTGTTGTTTTCGGCGTCTTTTTAAAGAGATCCATTTCTAAAACTGCTGTTACAGAACCTCCTTTGCAAAAGAGGCCAGCAGTTTGGTTCTCCTTGAAACCGTGACCATATCAGTCATACAAAGCAATAAGTGGTTTGTCGTCCTCGCAGGGAAAAAAGAAAAAGAAAAAGGAAAAGGAAATCAGAGAAAAAATAATCTTGCCTATAAGCATAAGAAATTAGATTGACCAGGTAACTAGATATAATGTTGAAATGGGCATTCTCTTTACTGATTTTCATGTGCACGTTGTTTACCTTTACCTACTTGCAGACATTCCACATTTTCAGGAAGTAATTGTCATGGCATCTTCATGTGAAAGTTGTGGCTACCGTAGTTCCGAGGTTCGTGGTAATCGTGAACTTCTTTTAATTTGGAAGAGCTCTCTTCATAATTGGAATTCTATCGATTCCTTTATTGTTTATGTTTTTCTTTCTTTTTTCTCTTTTTGTTATAAGATCTTTTCTTTCAATTGCAATTATTGTGCCTTGTGATCAGTTGAAGCCCGGCGGCCCAATTCCTGAGAAAGCAAAGAGGATTACACTCCATGTGCAGAATATTCATGATCTTAGCCGAGATGTGATAAAGGTTTGTGTTATTCTATTTATGTAATTTGGTGGTCTTTTGTTCCCGTCAAGGAAATGAGTTACTTAAGATTTCTAATACACAAAAGGGAGCAAATGTGTTATATGGTCCGGTGCAAGACAACCCCGTGTGAGACATCATGCGAGAGAGTTGCTAGGCCCCCACAGATCATGGGAGAGGTGGGCATCGAAAGATCCAGGTGGGACTACCCAAGATATGAAATTTCATGTCACTCCGATGATCATAACCTCTTGATTTGCGGCCCACAAAGAGTTTTAACGATTTTTTACTTGAAAAGAATTTTACAATCCAACTGTCCTAACCATTGGATTGGTGCTAACCCCATGGGATCTGTGACATGAGTGTTTTTGTTTTTGGGTTGTTATGGGAGAATAGAGAAAAGGGAAGGAGAAGGGGTGGGGAGTTGTGGTGTTTAGATGGTCCATTCGGATTGATCATAAGGTGGGCCCCACTAGATGTCTCACATGGTATTGCCATGTGAGATGTATGCACAGGAGCAATGGCTATATATCTTATATATGGAACATATGTTCTTATACATTTGTCTTGCATGGAGTCACTATGCAAGATATCGTGTGAGGCCCACCTTATCATCAATCCGAGTGGACCATCCAAACCATCCTCTTATATGTCATGGATTTCATGGGGTTTGCACTGGATTGGGTGTGAATTTTATTAATTTATTTAGAACCCTTAAACTTGTGCATGTCTCGTTTATGAGCACTGTGCGAGACAGCTACCAGGCCCACTTGGGGCCCCATCAACCATGGGGGATGTGGAAGCCTAAAGATCCAGATGGGACCACCATAGATATGAAATTTCAAGTCAATCCAATGATCCTAACCCCTTGATCTGTGGCCCAAAAATATAACGGTTAAAAAACAACCTTTTCGCACCTACCAACTGTCTAGTCAACTTGGATAGGTAAAAACCCCATGAGACCTTTTTTTTTTTTTTTTTTTTGGGGTCGGGGGATGATCCATTTAGATTGATCATATGGTGGGCCCTATTAGCTGTCTCCCACAATATTTCCGTTCCAGAAAAGATGTACAGGAGAAAAGGAGTGTAAAAAATCTAGTGTACCTTTTTTTGGTGTTTCTTTGCACACCTGATAGTGTGGCCCACTTGATCCCATCCGAATGGACCACACACAAGTCCCTCTGAATTAGTCCATCCCTGCCCCCCCACCCCCCCGTTTTTTTTTTACAGTTACACCCATCTTAATGGATTGCACTGTTGGATTGATAGTCAGATTTTTAAGGTGTGAAACATTGTGGGCCATTGATCAAGGGGTCCGGATGATTATTGGCGATCCCCACGTGCATACCTTGATGTGGGGCCCTCCTGGGGATGGGATTGGGGGATCCAAAGATCCATGTGGGTCCTACCTGTTTACGAACTTTGGGGCACACCTGATCATCCTAACCCCTTCATTAATAGTCCATCATTTTCAACGTATTTATATTTATACTATATATAAAAAAAAAACAAGAATCAGTCTATCCAACGGTCCAGTCCATTCTACTTGTTGCAAACCTTGGGATCTGGGTTTGGTTTGGTTGACCTCTCGGATTGATCATCAATGGGTCCTATGATCAGGTGCGCACCATGCATGAGATGCACTCCTGAACGCTGGTGTATATATTGATGCACGCACATGCATACATATAACCTTCTAGATGTTTCTTTTTTGCATCTCCTCATTTGCTTGTGTTTCTTTATCTTTCCTAGTTATATTTGCATGATTTATCCATGATGACAGCTTGTTAATGTGAGGAGTCTATTCTTGGAAATTGCTAAAAAGAACTTAGTAAGTTTTGGTTGCCTTTTGAGATGGGGAGCCTAGGACAAGGCTGATGCATCCTTTTAAACCCTCTTTGCCTTGAACGAGGTCTAGTTAATCAGGTTCCTAGTAACCCTATTGCCTAGATTGAGGTTGATGCCCAAGAGGGGCTGCCCCAAAGTGGTCTTTTTGATTATGGTCTAGGTCCTTGGTGAGATGCATTAGGTGGATCCCATGGGCATTAAAAATCCTCTCGCCTAGAATGAGGCCAATGCCCAAGAGGGGCCTGCCCTAAAATGGTCTTTTGGACTTGGGCTAGGTCCATGCCAAGGCCCATTGGGCCTTCAACCCTCTCGCTTAGGATGAGGACGATGCCCAAGGGGCCTGCCCCGACATGGTCATTTGGATCATGGAGCTAGTCTTTGCCAAGGTCCATTGGCCTGAAGCCCGTGGGCCAACTAAAGTCTCTTTTGGACAAGTCCTATACCAAAGGAGGTTCATTGGACTCAGTCTAGTTAGTCAAAGGATCCAATCTTATCATGATTTAGAGAGAAACAATAACAATCTTGTGAACTAAAATTTTCGTAGAAGGATATATCAACTAGGTGAAGGGATGTGCTCAATCCCTCTAGGTTGTCATTGTAAAAGGATGTACCCTTTTTCCAAGGCACTCAAGGAAATACAATTTTTTCTCCCTCTTTTAGTTTGCTAGTTTGAGACTTGTGTGTCCAAAATGTACTTGTCCTTTTAAGCTTTGGCTTGGAGAGTAATCATTGGTTACTTTTCCTCTCTTTTTCTGCATTAGGGGCCGGCAATGCTACTAGAGAGTAATCTCAAGCCTTCTCTTGGTGCGGTAGATTCCTCTTGTTCAAATGCATTTCCTCCAGGGGGGATGAAAAAAAGAGAGTAAAACCACACATTTTATTCCTAGTGGCTTTTCCTGCATCTACCTGGTTTGGATTGCTAAAAGAGCTCCTATCAAAATTGACTTCTGGGGTTCTACCAGATGGGGGTTCCTAATTCTGTTTGGGATTAATCCTTATCACTGTACTGCATAGATTTCCTTTTCTATTTGTGAGTGCTTACCTCCTACTCCTTGAGATGAGCTAGTGCTATCAATGGTTTAGCAAATTATCTACAGCTTTTAAGGTTTTCCTTGTTTACTAATGACAATATTTTGTGAGCTTAACTTGTTATCTTTGCACAAGGTGTTTAAACATTTGAAGGTTTTATTTCCTTCAAGGTGAGATGAATGAAATCGCCCAATCATATTGCTCAATTGATGTTCTGCATTTCAAATGACTACTGATGGAAGAAATCTTTTGAAAAAACTAGCAAGAGAATTTAAAAAATGGCAACTTTTTAGAAAAAAAGAAAATTTCTATTTGAGCTAATATTATATAGCATGTTGAAGGAAGTTAAACATGATATTTACAATAGCGAGTCATTCTATTGTACTACCATGTTGATTTATTTGTATATATTTTGTGCGCATTATTTTAACTAATTTTTTCTATGAAGCCAAGTGTGAAGCTTAAGCACAGCAGAGAAAGCAATACCTAAATAATTTCCTAGTATTGGATATGTTTGTTTGACTTGTATCCTGTCAATGGTTCACATGCATTGCCTGAGTTGTATATTCTATTCTGTTCTTCAGTCAGATTCTGCAAGCGTTAGAGTTCCAGAACTGGATTTGGAGCTTGCCAGTGGTACACTAGGTGGAATTGTAACAACGGTGGAAGGTTTAATCGCTAAAATAAGTGGAAGTAAGTTTTCACTTGCCCCTTTCAAGTTTCATGTTGTACTCTCTAAAAGCACACTGAAAGTTTTTATTTCCTATTCTATTTTTCTATGGAAACCATTTACTGTTTGATTGCTGCATGCTTTTGTAAGCGCAAGCTCCCTTCTCTCATGTATGACCACTTGATGTTTGCTTGTTGCTATGAGTGCATAGGAACCTTGTGTTTATGACCATAAAGAGGGCAAAGAAGGGGGAAACAAGCGTTATAGGCCTATCAGCCAGTAAACTTAAAATTTCAGCCGATGCAGATGATAAATTAGAGTAACTACAATATGGGCCAATACTAGTACGGCTACAAGTATTTCGTACTGTGTTGACTTATACTTGGTATTATTTGCTGTTATTTTGAACAATGCTGGTAGGGTATTTACGAAAAAAGGTAGAATAATGTGTTGATGTTGGGACACCTATTTGGTGTTTGTTGAATGGAACAAAAGATTATTTTAATGGAAATGCTCATTTTGCTTCGCTTGTGCAATAAGAATTGAATTTTGAGCTCTAATGTCAAACAATTTTAGTCTTCCCCACCAAGACCTTGAAGAGATTGGGGTGCTGCAATTGATGGCCCTAGTCCTAAAAGAAGCTCACGGGTTGCTTGAATGCCTCCTTCATTGGTGTCCAAAAGTTCAAAGCAGATTGTAGCTCTCTTGAAAAATTTTCTTTTTAGAATTGAGGGATTGTTAAGCGAGGGGAAGTGGACAGTGATGGAGCTAGGAATTTCTTCCAGAGGGGGCAAAAAAGAAATAAAACTTTCAATAAAGAAAATATGTATAAAAAAAGTGACAAGTTGTATTGACATAAATACTTGTAAATCAATTAGCCCATTCAATTACATCAACGTTTATCAATCACAAATGAGAATCAGTGATCCCTCTTTTAATACCATTTTTTCTTTTTTATTTTTAATTTGTGTAAAACTACAATTTTTTGTACGGTATTTTATGGACACAGTCAATCATGTGCTCAATTGGATGGTAGGCCCCCACTCCTATTGATATGAGATTTAGGATATTTCATTAGAAGGGATGGTATTCATTTTGAACGGTTTGGATTATAATTGTGTTGGCCCTATGATGGATTCCCAGAGACCTTAGTGATTTTTGGATATGCAAAAGAATCAAAAGATAGGTAGTCCATTCATTGCACTCTTTTGTTGATAATTGTAACCTATAATAAGAGGGAGGACCACAAGTGGTAAATAATGGAATTTATAAGTAATAAAATTGGATGTATCATAAAGATCACCTTCATTTGATCTAGTGGGTCATCATTATTGCCAATCTAACTATTCATTTACATAGCCCTAGAGTTTCAAACCAATATAATTCAAATCAATAATCTTGGCAGATTTAAATAACATGGCATAAAAAAAAAAACCTTACAACTTAAAGTAAACAGAAAAAATGAATAACAAGAAGTAGTTGTATTTGACAAAAATACACAAGATATGAAGAAAAAAAAATAATATATGCATTTAAATATACTCATCAAAGAGTAAAAAAAATAATATATGCATTTAAATATGCTCATCAAAGGCATTAATTGAACTCAAGCAAAAAAAAAAAAAAAAAAAAAAAGAGAAGAAAAGAAACGAAAGGCAAATGGGTTAAAGAATTCCCTATATTTCTATATTTGAGAACCAACTCAAATGAGTTCAAAGAAGAGAAGAAAGAGGAGATAAAATCGCCCAGTAAGGAGAGCCAATGTCTTGTCTAAAGATGACTTGCTTTTGAAGAAATAAGGACAGTTCTACCCCAGGTTGGCTTGTAATTTTGTTACTTGGTTGTAGCAAAAATTGAGGGGCAAAAGTAGAAAAAAGACACAAATAGAAAAAATTTAGAAGACCTCATCCCATATGAGATTTTCAAAAAACCCTCCTCGTCCCTACATAGATCCGTCCCTGGAAGTAGATATCATCTTTTCTTTTTCTGGGACCAGCTCCTGTGTTCCTATTTTTCTGTTTTCACCTCTAGAGTTCAAGGCTTAGCATTCCTGAACTTGTTATGGATAAGTTTCTTTTCCATGTGGGGCCCACCTGAATGCATGGCAATTTAGAATAAGGGGATGGAAATGTCTTATTGTAGGATAGGGTTGGATGGAGTTCTGCCCCACCACATCAGTCACCCTAACTGCTTGATTTATGGCCTCAATACTCTGTCATAAGTATCAATTTTTTTGTTATATAATCAAGTAGCTGATATTCAGATGGGTTTCAAATAAGGTGAGTACCAATTCTTCATTTTCCTTTGGTAAGGGCGGGTAGTTAGTGAGTGTGAAGGGTGATATTCATCATATGCGGGCCTGATGGGATGCACTTACTGGTGCTTAAAGCAGTGCTTACAGAAAGGTGTGCTTATTAGATCAAAGCTCTATATGGGTTGATCAGGTAAGTACTGCACCTTTTCATGTGGTAACACCGGGTCAACGGATATGCATAAAAAAATGTACTATTATTTTCTTGCTTCTTTCTTGTAGAGTACAGGTAGCAATCTTTGTAACCTTGTGTTGCAGATCTTGAGAGAGTGCATGGATTTACTTTTGGTGATAGTCTTGATGAATGGAAAAGAAACAAATGGCAAGAATTCAAATCAAGGCTCCTCAAGGTACTTTTTTTTTTTGGTCTCATATCCATTTTTCTTCTCTCTTATCTTCCTGACAAAATGAGGTATTTGGCATTATATTGAAAATTTGACATAAGTTCCACTCTTTAAAAAGTATAAATTCATTATGATACTTATTCCTTTGATTGTAATAATGAAGAAAAATTCTACTTTCTTATCACTTCTCTCTCTCTCTCTCACGCGCGCGTGCGCGCACACATTTCAACATGTTGACCAGCAATCATTGATTAGGTTTGTCCATTATGACTTGACGACAAGGATCTTGAACCACCATGAAAACAATCATGTAGATTAATTATCTTCGCTGTTATGAATCAGACTGGAGGACTTATTTATATTTAAGTTTCCTATATATGGTCGTGGTCATCCAATCTTAGACACGACAACAGTATGTTTCTCTCCCCCCAATTTATGTTCCTTTTTCTTTATTTTCCCTTTTCTTTCTTCTTAGGGTTTATCATACCTCTAATGATAAAACCCTAGAGTGTATGCAATCAAGCCTTTCAACTTGATATTAGAGCTTTTGCCAAAAAAAAATCTGGTATTAGAGCATCATAACAAGTAATAGATTTCTAGACGAAGGATCTGATAGGAGTGGATTGAACATTTGAGCGTAGAATCAAGCTTCAAGCCTAGCTGAAATGGTCAAAGATAAACGACTATACAAGTGGAATTTTACTGGTCGTCTGAATGTCTTCTTTGATCTGATTTTCATCAAAACTGTGATCATCAGGATTGTATGGGTGGGAAGGATGATTTGTAAGTCGGCTGACGTCAGCACCTGTACGAACAGTGAGGGTTCTATTTCAGCGTGATCCCTATGTGAACAGTAATTCAAGCCCCTGTTTAACCACTGTTGACCATTTGCTCAAGGCATCTCCCTCTCCATAGAAAACAATTAGGGATTGATCCCTTGTTGTAGTTGTGTTGGTTAGGGACTGGAGTGTGCGTGTGGATGTGGGTATGTACCAAAGCCAAAAAAAGTGTTAGACTAGTTTTGTCCAAATAATAATACAGTGGCAGATGAGGTTTAATATAACATGTGACGACAGTGTACGGTCAACAGTGTCTATTTTATTAGGAGTGCCCTTGCTACATGGATCTTACCACATTTGGCTTTCCTTAATGTTTCTGATCATATGATTTTATGATATGTTACTAGTGATTTATGCAAATTTATCCATCCATGCCATTTTATCAACATTTGAGTGTGTTAGGGTTGGCAGCTTTCTATAGTTAGTCTACTTGCTTTTTTGTCGCTGGAGCTGTTGTTTGTTTGTTTTTTCCTCCCTTTTTGAGTGTGCATGCGCAGGTGTGACAAGGAACACTCATGTAAGTACCAGCTGCTAAAAATATGGTTTCAACCCCTGTTCTGGGTTCTATCTGGATGGATATGTATTAAGGGAATTGAAATGTTTCACTATGGATTAGGAGTGGGGCCAAATATCACTACAATCACAACCATCATATATAGTGAGATAGTTCTGAAAATCGGAATCGTGTCGCAAATTGTTCGTACCCATGAATTGAATTGAATCATGAATCGTATTGCGAATCGTAGGATTTTTTAATTTTTTAAATAAAATAGAAAAAAATAATTAAAAATTAAAAATGAAATAGAAAAGGTAGTTATTCATAAGCCATCCATTTTTTCCATTCATAACAGTATAAATACAATTACAAATAAGTCTATCATACAATCAAATCAAGAGCATGATGACATAATAATAAATGATATGTGTAAATAGTTAAATAAGCTTAAGGTATCAATGTGGTTTTGTTTTTTAACCTTCAAATCAAAATATGAGAGTAAAAATAAAATCCAAACCATCAATCTCATGCAGTAGGATATCTCTTGAATTTAAGAAAGTGTTTATGAAGAATAAAACAAAAAAAGTTATAAAATGGAAGATATAGAGAAGCCTGATGCGCATAATTGAATGCTTTAATCAAATGCATGTTCTTTATTCATCTCTAAAACCTCCTCAAAGCTGCAAAAATTCTTAAGAGATTTCGTTAACTACTAAATAACCTTTTAAAAGTAAAAATGCTAAAAGAAAGAAAGAATAAAGAAAATAAAAAAGAAGATTATTACTATTGAAGTATTGGTTGTAGGATTTGATAAAACAAGTATTGAATTGTAAGATTCATACTTGAATCCTACGGTCATCTGTAAATGGGATTCATCGCATGGATACATATCATTTTCCTTAGGATTCAAGAGATGAATTGGGATTCGGTCATTCGGGATAGAAATTGTAGGATTCTGATAAGTGATAATGATATTCTATATGCTCTTTTGTCATTGGAGCTGCTGTTGGTTTTTTTTTTCCCTCCCTTTTTGTGCGTGCGTGCACGTGTGACAAGGAAAACTCATGTAAGAGCCAGCTGCTAAAAGATGGTCTGAACCCGTGTTCGGTGGCCCATCTGTTTGGATATGCATTAAGGGAACTGAAATGTTTCGCGATGGATTAGGAGTGGGCCAAATATCACTACGATCATAGCCATCAGATATAGTGATATTTGGTTCACCTCTTGTCACCGTGAAACTTTGCAATCCCCTCCTACCCTGTGATTGGCATGGATCCATGTTCTCCCCACATGAAAGGTTCACACATTGGCTTTTATCTGCGTTGTTCTTTTAGTTGATTTTTCCTTTATTATATTGTCTAATCTTAGTTTTAGTTTAGCAGATGGAGCACCTTACCTGTTAATACTTGTCAATGCATTCTGCAGCTTCAGAAAGTTGAGGAACCATGGACTCTGATTATTGATGATTCCTTGGCTAGTTCTTTTGTTCAACCAGTCACTGATGTTATTGAAGATGACCATCAGCTCCTCTGTAAGTTTCTAGTGCATTTACATTTTAACCAAGTAAATTGTGTTTTTATTTAGGATTTTTAAGCTGTCTGATCTCTGGTGCATTTCTTTCTTATTATAAAATATTCTGCTTTTCAGAGTCAAATAGATACATACTGTTCAGTTGATCTTTTATTGGCCCAAGTGATTAGATGGGATGCCACCCAGTGGTGGAGCCAGGATTTTCTGCTAGAGGGGGCAAGTGATGGTCAACTGAAAATGTCAATAACATTCGATATTTATTTCCTATCGTCCATTTCAATTCCTTTATATTGGATGACTAGTAACAATTTGGTGTGACTGATTTTTAATAGATACCCAACACTTGTCATCTAGCACAACTAAAACTTAGAAGAATAAAAGTTAAAACACTTTACCATGTAAGAGGCTAGCATGTGGTCCCAACTTGGCCCACCTAATAATCAACCGAAACCCCTCACACATACATGTATTCCATACATTCCAGCCCGCCACCACCTAGTTGGAAGTGAAATTTGACATCCATACTTAGTGCGCTCTAAACTGTTCATGCACATTTCGCACCCATCTAACTTCATCTATAAGACGGTTTGCTGTAGAAGCGAACTATTGATGATGTGGTTCTGGACAACTACAATCAAGGTGATCTCCTCTAATCATCAAGAATAGGGTTTAAGTTTTAACAATATTTATAGAGGTCCAGAGTCTACTTGTTTCATCCGACATGCCAACATCTGGTCAGGATTGGATCTCTTTTACACAATGATTTCATCAAGTTAGATCTTATCTGAATTTGACCTACACACGGGGATCAAGTGTGGCCCGACATGTGCCATGTGCTGCCACACACTGGGAAGGATTCAGATTGATAATAGGCTTTTCTACTTGAAAAAAACCCTTAAATTCGAGAAACCAGCGGAAAACCCAAACACTTTATGATGACTGAAGAGGGTCTCTTGCTATTTTTTTATTCTTTGTTTTTGACAACTTTACCCCCATTACACAATATCACAGAATGTCGGTGATATTATGGATGTTGTAGGACCCAAACACTTCATGATTACGGAAGTGGGCTTCCCGTCATTTTTTTTATTTTGACAATTTTACCCCCCATTCCACGATATCACAAAATTTTGGGTTATTCTATGATATAATGGAGTGCACTATATCCATTTATTCCACGGTATCATGGAATGCAGAATGCACTTCCCAAACACTTCATAAATGGGGAAGACCATTCCACGATATCACGAAATAACCCAACATTTTGTGATATTGTGAAATGGGGGTAGTAAAAATGTAAAAAAAAAAAAAGGTTGGCAGGAGGTCCTCTACCATCATTATGAGCTATTTAGGCCCTCTATTTTTCTCGAATTCATTGATAATGGCTTTACCCTGTCTGCCCTAAATTTGGACCCTTTGTCTCATGCTTCCCCTTAGCCAAGGGGGTGAAACTCTACAATAGAGCCCACCTAGTGAAAATTTGAACTGCTCAAAATGAAACGCTGTGCCTTTGGCCAGATCTCTTCAAATTTAATCCAATAGGAGCTGGCACCATCATAAGATCGAGCATATTATTAAAAATATGATTTAACACAATATCATGCATTATTAATGACACTGTTAATTATATAATTTTTCGTATAGTGGGACCGACTTCTATTGTAGTAGATTTCGTCTACATCTTAATTAAGGAGAGGGCATTCATTTTGAGCAGTTTCAATTTTCTATTAATGGCCTCCACTTTGGAAATCCAATCCTCTCCCAATAAACATGAGACACTCATGGTACATGGACTTGATAGTTTCATAAGGAGTAGTTCTAAAAGAGACGTGTGTGTAGGGAAATATTCATGTGCATCCATCCCTCACTATGTTATGGTGAGGGACAACATAGTAGGGTTGACTTTATAACACATCCGAATCATCCACACACATGGAACCCCCTTAAGTACACTATACCCATTGAATTTTCACCTATCGAAATGGATTGGACCATTGGATTGAGGGTTAAATTTTTTCCTTTAATGTAAAGTCATTAAATTTTTTTCCTTTAATATGAAGTCATTTAATATCCCCCATATATATATATATATCTTAGTTTAATTCATGGATTCATTCCTTCTATGGTTCTTATATTTCTTATTTCATGTTCTATCTTTCTATTTTGTTTTTCTCTAATGTCATCAGTTGAGGAGTATGAGAGATCTTGGGAGCAAAATGAAGAACTAGGTCTGAATGACATGGACACTCGTTCAGCTGATGTTGCTTACAACTCTACTCCATCTAATGTTTGAATTGACAAGACCCTCTATGGGGGTGGAAAGTGCTCAATTGTTGCAACCACATGGTTGCAGCTTCTATTCAGCTTCCCTTTATAGGAGGGGTAGAATTAGAAAAAAGAAAGAGAGCCTTTGAACTTTGCTTGTATGCACTTTTTATCCGGCGAAAATGGGAATAATTTTTATATGTTAATTCATTTATTTTGTTGTAGCTTTAAAGTTTTGAATGGTGTGCTAGATAATTCTTTCATGGAAGGAAAATCAGTTTCATGGATTGTAATTTGGAACCTATGTTCTTTGTTAGATTGTAAACATGTCATAAGGTATTATTTGTTCAAAAAAGGATTAAGATTAGTCTACGACGCAATCCATTGTTTTTCTTCAGTATGTTTTCATGACAGTTGTTGTAGTTCCACCTCTAGGAGATCAGTTTAACAGAAGGCTTGAATGAAATGAATACTTGGAAAGGCAACCAATGACCCTCCCAGGTTGGAACAACGCAGGATCTAGGGTTTTGCTAACTGGTGGTTCGAGGTGTTTCCATACACTCTGACAATGTTAATGCTGTTGCTTTATCAAATTGTGGATCCACAACCACATTCTTTTCCAGATCATGTGGGACAACCTTTGAGGCCCCACCAATCATGGATGAGGTGGGGAATCTACATTTTTGTGTGTGTGTGTGGGCGGGCGGGCGGGCGGGCGCGGGGGGGGGGGGGGGGGGGGGGGTTTCCAATAGCCATCAAAGTCTCGGACTCCTCTTTCTTGAAATCTTGAGGTACTGTGTTCATATCTTTATTATTATTATTATTATTTGCCTATGTGGCGGGTTTATTTCTTTTACCCTGGCCAAGGGGGCTGGGTCCTCGGAGAGAGCCCGCATATGCGGGAAAGAAAGTTCGCACATGTGAAAAGGAAAGTTGGTATATGTGGGGAAAGGTGGCATATTCGAATTCTGGACATTCACTTGTCAAGTGAATGCTGGTGCTTTTTTCTCCTTTTCAACTTAGTTGAGGCTTCTAATGGGTACTCAGGACCCTTGCTGGGTGAAAAATGGGGGTTAAAAAAATAGTTGCATGTTATTTATGGAGCCTAAAATTGGAGGCCTGCCAGACCTGAGCCTAAGGCCTCAAAGTCTATCACAGTCCAAGTCAATTTGCAAAATACATAAAACTCATCATGCTAAATTTACTCGGTCGAGCTATAGACCTTAGCATAAATAGTCCCAACCAAAGCCAGCATTTAACAGTCAAGACGAGGAAAAAAGAACAAAGAAACATTCTGGAGCCAAGCTTGGACCCAATTATTAACCAGGCACAAACTGTGGGCCCAAAACCTGGACTTGCTTGTCCATTGGGTCAAAAGAAAATCTCAGTATTAGGATTTTATGTCTTTTGGACAATAGGCCCGTTTGGTAATTTTACTGTAAAATAAAGATAAAGTAATGCTTCAAATCAAGAGAGAAAAAATATAAGTGAGTTATGACGGTATTTTGATTTTAGTTGTTTGGTATGTAATTTTTTTGAATTTTTTATATAGAAAAGTAAAGTTTTTTTTTTTTAGGGAAAGGAGGTTGCTTTTTTACTTTATTTTTTCAAAAGAATTTCTTTTTTGAAAAAGTGTACTTGAGGCTTTACTTGACTTTTACTAAATTGGCAAAGTTTCAAACGGCCTATGGAATTGACTTAGTAACTTTAATCTTCATTTTTAACTACCCTATGTATCCATTGTTTATATATTTTAATTCAAGCAAATGTGGCCTTGGTGTTACTTTAATGATATAAGATTTTAAAAACTAGTTAACAAGTGAACATTACTTTTTTGACAGTTGAGATAAACTTAGAAAATCAATCCCCAAAACTCAATGTAGATTCAACACCTACCACGATAATAATCATCACCTTCAAAAGCCTTATCCTAATTATATCGTGACCATCTACGTAAATTCAATATCTCCATTTCGATTTATCTTTTAACTAAATTCTCATATAAATTGCATTTATTTAGAGCTATCCTTACTACTTCTTATTCATCCTATCCCTTCGCCTTGGTGAGCCATCAACCTACATAGAATAATTTTTTCTTATCAATGTTGGCGGTAAATTATTTAATATATTCAAATAATTTCATTCGAGTTTTTCCTAATTTATCACCTATTAATACTGTTTCTAAATGCTCCAATAATCTTATTTCTGAAAATTTTCTGCTTTGGACCCACCCATGAAGTGGCCCACCAGTTGATCAGTCCAGATTGACCTACAACGGTTGACAATTCTTTTTGAGGGTTGATACCATTTAGTAAATCAAAAGATTCTGCCTCACAACGAAGCACAAGAAATTAGGGTTTCTGGTTCGTATATGAAAGTCATGATTCAAGAACCATTTTAAACTCTCTTGTAAAGATTAGGGTTTTGGAGGGGTGATTGCTGAGAGCCTCCAAATCAACCAAAGCTCTTCGAATTCCTCAGATATGGTACCATTCGTTTAATTTTTTTTTTTTATCTTTCTTTCTAACTTCATTTCATGTGGAATCAATGTTCTCTGCATTTTTCTAACATGCAACTTCTTCTTTTCTATTCTATTCTAGTCTGGTATCAGTTGTCTGTTTGATGTTTGATCTTTGGGGGGTTGAAATTTTTATCTACTTTTGCTGTCTGTGTTTGGGTTTTTTTTTTTTTTTTGGGGGAGGGGGGGCGATTCTGTGATTTGGCAATGGTTTTGGTTCCAATTCCTCAGAAAGAATTAGGGTTTGTGTGTTGGGTTTAGGATCTTTTGAGAGATGAAGTTAGGGGGTTGGAGTTCTATTATTGGGACTACAAAATTGATATGATAGAAGAAGACTGATTTATTTTATCTGATAAGTGTACACTTATATTTGTATTTGTATTGACACTGTAATGGTAGTATCCTCAGCAGATTGAAGTACCCAGTTGCCTCAGATCATAAAAAGAACCCTCTAATACCTTCTTTATCACATGCTTGTCCTTTCTAGTTTTAAGTCAAATAGGTCATTAGGATTGGATCATGCTATGCATATGTATAGTTTAGGTGTTGGGCATCACTTATATGTAGTGTGGGACATGCATTTTTGTTTATTTTCATTGTGCTATTAGGTAAAAGTAACTTCTTCTATGGACAAGGTGCTGGGTTTAAGGGCTGGTTAGCACCCCTAGTAACCCTAAGACACCCCAGACAACCAGTTTCTTGGTGACCAAGAAAAGTAGATATATTTTTTTGATAGATTACGTGCCGTGAACCATCAAACTCGTATGTCTTTGGTATCATCTTTGGTTAATTGCTGATAGACGACACAAATCTGTGGAATATGAATGATTCTGAAGATCAACTTAGAATAAATTGTATATGGTCATCATGAAAGAAGTGGAGAAAATACTAATCTTGTGTTAAGCTTAATGTGACTTCTGAGCAAGGATCAAAATAGCAATTGCGGCAATACGTAGTCGTACAGCAATGTGAGTTTTTAAGTGGTAAAAAAAAAAAATCGAATCTTATGCAGTAGCCAATTTTGTGTTTCTTTAGTGATTTGGAGCCATATGAGGGTAGAGACAACTTTAGAAATGTCCATTAAGGAGAAAAAATAGGGAAAAAATGTTTTATGTTAAAACCGTTTGGCTTTACTAGGTTTTAGACTGCATTGCCGGTAGCGTAGCGGCCTCATACGTTATGGATGATAAACATAGAGGCCATTATTTTGAACCATGCTTCCGAGTTAACTAAAAATTGTATAGTAATACTTTAATGGTGGGAGGACATATAGTTTTGGAACTAACTTCATAGTCAACACCATGCATTACCTGAGATAAGAAAACTATAAGCAATTAACCAATGATGATAGAGAAATTATTGCAATGCTTGCATCACATTGCCAACTGAACCAGAATTAACTTCCTCCGAGTGCAACAGTAGTACATGTCTATGTTTTAACATTGCAACTGTAATTATCAGTTAACACCTTAACCACACTTTTTTTAATGGTGGGACTAAAATGCTGCTGGAGTGCTCTCTCTATACTTTGTCATCATTCATAACCTCAAAAATCAAAACCAGATCTAGTTTCATCTCTAACCCCTCGCCATACTATTTGTTATTTCATTCTATGTAGAATCAAAGATTTGGTGTTTTTTAGTTTAACTTTGATAAATTGGAATCTCCTCATCATGAAATATATATCCAAGGGTTGGCCTGATGTTAGTTGGTGATGGATTTTGCGTCATTTTCTATGAATGCATGTTGTGTATGCTATGTTGGATATATATATATATTTATGATTTCTTGTTATTATTAAAAAAATTATGATTTTTTAGTCATGTTTTTGTACTTATTAATATTGTTCTATTTTGCTGTCATAATTCTCAGCCGAAGCAGATCCATGAGATTAAGGATTTCCTTCTCACAGCCAGAAGGAAAGATGCACGTTCGGTGAAAATAAAGAAGAGCAAGGATGTGGTAAAGTTCAAGGTTCGGTGCTCCAAGTACCTCTATACTCTGTGTGTGTTTGACTCAGAGAAGGCTGACAAGCTGAAGCAGTCTCTTCCTCCAGGTTAGTATATATCTTCTAGTGATATCGTTGTCTTTTGGGTGAACAAATTTTTTATCAACTGACATGCATGATCTAATAGTTCCATCAATTGTGATTGTTTAGTGTACATATAATATACATGCATTCATGGCAAATAGTTTGTTAGATGGCTTGTAGTGTATAGGTAGCTGAATTGTATGCGTGATAGGTGGTCATCTGTCATGGCTTCTATGTGTGATACTGTGATTCATGGATTGGCCAAACCTCAAATATACTCTGTAAGGAAAATTCTGTGGCCAACTGGAAGAAATTTCCCCATTGAATGTGCAATGTTGGCAATTTTGATGTACCTTTATATATATATATTTAAAGTGTCCATTTGTAATCCATGCAAGGATTTGTCTTTTTCTTTTTTTGATAAATAATCAATCAGATTGAAACTATAAAAAAAAAAAAAAAACATATAAAGGGAACCTATCAAGAAGATAGGGATCTGAAAAATAAACAGGTGATCATACAAGGACTGCTGATTAAACCATGTGCAATCAAATTGAAAACTCTCCCTGACAGCCTTCACTTTGGTGAATGAGTCTGTGACTTCATTTGCTTCTCCTTTAGTGCATGACTGGACAATGTGTAAATCCTTGTTTATTTCAAAAAATTGAATCACCAGCTCTACTTGGCCCATAAAACATAGCACCATTGCCCTTCTCAGTTATCCTTTAGATTTCCCCTCTTAACTTGTTGCACCCTGATCAGGCCTTAGAGTAAGTCACAGCACAACCCATTTGCAAAATACTCACTCCAATTGTGTTAAATGTATTTTGTTTATGCTGGGGTTTCAGCCCATGGGCCTAAAAGTACAGCCCAAATATAGCCCAATGTGGGTCAGGATGTGGTCAGGCTTGTCTGGTCTGGCCCATGAGCACTCATAACTCAATATGTATTTTATATGATACATATGTCAATGGGATATTTAGAGACAGGAAGCTGCCCTTAGCAAGGAACAATCTAGACCATGTGACTGTCCTTTCCTTTGTTTTACTCACTACCTATAAGTAGGAACACAACTGGATACATATTGGCTGAAGTGCTGAACCCACAAAGTTAACACTGTGGCCAAGTTGTAGTGTCATGCATTGCTGTGCTCCTCCATGAATGGACCTTGTGGCAGAAAATTGCACTTTGATGATGCAGCATTCTCCGTTATTAATGGGTCTTTTGATGAGCTGCACGGTGATGATATTCTGTACAGTTTAATTATGAACTCTTCATTGGACATTGAATGCATAAAAGACTTCTGATGAAAAATAGTGTAAAAGTATTTTGGTGCATGCCAGTATTCAGAAGGCAGGGTGTCGTGTGATCTATAAATATGTGGTCATCCTTGTAGCCAGCTTTAGGAGTTGAAGCGTGCATACAGAACACCTTACCATTAATTAACGGGATTTAGGGTGTTACCAATTAAACACCCTAAAACGACATGGCAAATGCCATGCCCTTTGTAAAACAGGACATCAATATTGCTAAGCACACCTAGGAATGGCTAGGCTAATATTACCTCATGGTCGGCCATTTCATAATAAATGGATCAAAACAGAACTTCATGGTGGGTTCATTTTCCTCTGTTGTTCTGCATGCACTACTCATGGTTTAGCTCCAGTAGATGTTAAAAGATTCTGTTGTTGGGATTTTAATGCTTCATTTTCCTCTGCAGGTTTGAGTGTCCAAGATCTGTAAGACTGATGAGGAAGAATGCATTGGCAATAATATTTCTTGAGAGTTTAGACTATTACTACTATGTATTGAGCGACTTCTGCTTTCTTGAACATAGTTTTTTGTTCTTTTTATTCCGTCATTATCTCTTCCCTTCTTAGGGAAAAATGAATCAAAGTTAAGGTAGTTTTTCTTTAATTGCCCTCATGGATTTGTTCTAATTTTTTGTGGTCTCTTTTCACAAATATGAAGTTATGATCCAGTGTCCATGGATTGATTTGGGCTTTTGATTTGCTTGTGGCTCCTCCTAATTTGGTGGACAAACACCAATTTGATGCAGTCAACAGCATATGGCAACAGCAGCTTTTTAGGGGTTGGCCATGCTATATTTTGACAAGGACAAAAGAAGAAATTTGTGACAATGGGCCCAAATCATATTAGATTATAGGGTGAAGTCTCTCATAGAAAACTAGATATTTTAATTAAAGAACAGCACCCTCCAGCAGTATTTAACCTTACTAGATTTCAGTTGAATGACCATTGTGATTGATAACTTTTTAAACACTCAAATATAATATTAGAAAAACTCAAATGCTTGTATGGAGATATCTGACATTGGGATCAGGTTGTAATGGAGTTCAATTTTTCATAGAAAAGAAGTATTTTTTGTAGATGTAGATTTTGTTAAGTGGGTCTATTTTTTTCATTTTTCATTTCACTTGGGAGCATTAGGAAATTTTCTTGACTATGAATCTTAGAGGCTCTGAATTTGGGGCTGGCTTAATTTTTATTTTTCTTAAGCGAGCTTCACAAGGATCCTCACAAAAATATATCTTTCAGAGCACCCCCACCCCCACGCCCACGCCCACCCAAAAAATAAAATAAAAATGAGGGTTTATATTCTGAACTTCATCAAAGAATGGAAATTTGTGTTGGGGCAAGCTATAGGGAGTCGATCCTCTTCAGTCATCTCGTGATGGTCAACATCATAAGATTGAGCCTACAGTTAATAGTGTGATTAACACAATTTATGTATCATTAATTATATATAGTAGTCATATGTTATTAATTATATTTTCAATCTCAAGGTGGGACTAGCTTCTATTCGAGTAAAATTTGAAAAAGTCCCACTAAAATAAAAGCTTTCATTTTGAGCCATTTGGATTTTAGTGTGGGGGTTATTGTAGAGCTCCATTACTTACTATCATTCAATTTTCTCAGAGTTTTTTTTTTCCCTTTTTTTTTAGAGAAGTTAAATACAAAAATACCCTTATTATCTCTTATAAAAGAAGAGAAAAAAAAAAAAAAAAAACACAGGAGGGGCAAAAGAAAAAGACAAATAATCCCATTAACTTTAACCATCTTTTCCAAAGCAAAAGATTAAGAGAAGAAGTTGAGCATGATGATGCACGGATATTTCAAATTGGACAATGTATCGTATCGTATCGTGTCCATGTTGTATCTTCATAGTTTAGCAATGCCCTCTATTTGCCCTGCCCTTGTGAACAGGGTATAAATTGTCGTGGGTTGTCTCATATTCGATTTGATGGAGAAAAGAAAAAACAGTGTTCAAAAAGATAAGCTGTTTTTTTTGCCCTTTTGATGTTTATATGAGTTTCAAGAAACAATCTCAATTAATTTTATAATCTCAATTAGTCACCTTAACCAATGGCCAGAGGCTAATTTTTTATTCATTGACGAAATTCAGCATATTTTGTCAAACAAGAGAGAACATGCCTTCAGATCAAACATACTTGGGATTACACCAAATTTATATATAATTCTGCATGTTCTAGACCAGTAATAAGTGATTGTCTTTGGCCTAATGTGGACCGGTTGTTGCGCCTGATTTGAGTCTGTTTGCAACCTGTTTTGGGGCCGTTTGGGGCTTAACATAAGATTGCCTTTTAAAAAAGGTAAGGGGCAATTAAGAGAAGGATGTGTACAACTTGAAAACCTACAAACACCTGAGAAGGTCTCCTAAAAGACCAGTTGATCATGTCGATCTTCTGCAAATCAAATCTCTACAAATAGCTGAGAAGGTCTACAAAAAGATTAGTTGATTGCCCTCAACAACTTACCATGCCGAGCTTTGGAAACCCTAAAATTACATGAGAAGGTTTGCAAAATCACAAGTTCCAAATAAGGGAAAGAAGAAAATGTTTTAAAAAGGTCTTTGTTGTGCTTGCAAATGTAGTGGTGACCTGCCCGCACGTGGATACCGGGCAAAGCAGAATAGAGTGGAGTAGGCCCTACACCAACGTTTATTTTATTCACCCAACCCCGTTTGTCAACTTTAGTAAATATTGAGGTGACTTCCTCCTGTACAATTGTCTTTTGAAAATGGGGCATATCACTTACCAAGTATTCACTGCAAAGGAAATACTTTGCAAATACAGCTGTGGATTTTGTAGATTGAGGGACGAGAAGATCTTCATACGGATCCCCATCTGCAGCGACCTTGCATATGACGACGAACCCCGCTATTGTAATGAACGAAGGAGATCTTCCCCTGCGAAAAAATCAATCTGAAATCCTGTGGGTCAAGCGTCTTTCAAATCGACCTTCCATCCCTTAGACTTTGGCCGTACGAGCGACGAGAGGACAGAGCAATCAACCTGCAGGAAGTAGGAAGGTTTTGTATGAAGGATTAAAAGAGCTAAGCGATGAACCCACCTACCGTCTGCAACTGATCGTCTATAAAATCCCGTTTGGGAAAGGGTTGGACTTGATGTAAGTAAGCGATACCCTATTCCGAGCAGTGGGAGGTCTACAGTGCAACTCTCCACAAAGGACAAGATTCAGGTATGGAGAACATTGTCTTTGCAGGGTTGGATTGACCCACCCCTTTGTTTTTTACGAGATGGTGCTTTCCATCATACCTTATACAAGAAAGCAGGTATACCCATACTAGATCATTGTTTGTTTGTTTCCATGGTATATGTCTAGGGAATCATTTATAAAGCCAAGGCCCTAAGTGTTGTTGAGTAGACGGTTCAGATCTTTATATCGAGTCAACAAAACCCAGAAACCTAGATTTAATGGCTCACAGTGTTTTGGAAATATCTTGAGATTGATGAAGCATCAACAGATCAAATTTGATACTGTAGCTGTTCTTTGGGTTCTTAATATTTTCAATGGTTTAGATTGTGACGCCCGGAGTCCTACATCGACTATAGAGAGGAAAGTAAATGAGATTATATGTAAAGCTTATACCCTTACACTCTTCATTTAGGTCATCAAATTTGAAAAAAACAAAAAATGCAAAAAAGTTGATCGTAAGTCACCGCCTATAACACTGTAGCAATTCACGTCTTTCCGCTTCAGAAGTAAGAGTTCGGATCCCCAGTTTCGTCCAAACAAGGGTAGCCTGTTTGGGCCAATCCTAATGTGCCACCTAGCAAACTTGCCACCTCAGCAAGTTGTCTCTCTCATTTAATGAATATAACAGAATTGTAGGTTGGTTCTTGCAAGTTTGAAAAAACATGTTTCAAGCCACAAACCCTACTGCAAAATGAACCTCTTTTCCAGTTGTTCATCTCCTCCACCGAAACCCATCGGCAAAAACATCCTCTCCCCGCGCTTTCATCTCCCCCGGCGAAGAGTCCTAGAAAAGAACCCATCATAGTTCGACATTTCTTTTCTCGTGTGTATTTCAGTGTCTAGCTTGCTTTTGAAAAACATTGCTGGGGAGGAGGCAAGGCGGTGCAATAGAGTCCGCTCATCATATCAGCACCCCATGTATTACACTCTAATGTGTGCTGTCATGATATGATGAGCGAACTCTACTGCAGCACCCATATATTACACTCTAACGTGTGTTGTCATGATATGATGAGCAGACTCAACTGCACCGCCTTGCCTCCTCCCCAGCAATGTTTTTCAAAAGCAAGCTAGACACTAAAATACACATGAAAAGAGGAAGGCCGGACTCGGATGGGTTTCCTTTGAGGAGATGAGCGGGGTGAGGAGAGAGATTCTTTGTGGGAGGAGACGAAAGTGCGAGGAAATGATATTTTTGCTGATGGATTTCGACAGAGGAGATAAACGATTGGAGAAGAGGTTCATTTTCCAGTAGATGAATGAACTCTTTTAACTTTGCCAACCAAACACGGTGCTTACATTCGCTTGTTGAGCGGGTGAGGAGAGAGATTCTTTGCGGGAGGAGACGAAAGCGCGAGGAAAAAGATATTTTTGCCAAGGGATTTCTGCAGAGGAGATGCACGATTGGAGAAAATGTTCATTTGTAGTAGATGAATGGACTTTTTTAACTTTGCTCACCAAACACGGTGCTTATGTCCGTTTGGAATTAACACCCGAGGATTCCCATGAGTCAGGGAAGTGCAAAATGTCTTGATTTGCAGGCTGGTGTACTCATTTGCAAAAATCCTAATTGAGAAAGGTTGTAATGCATATTCACATGTGGAGTCAATCAAAAAAAACTTATAGTGCAAGTCGAATGTGCTACTTTATATATAAAAAAGGATGAAGAAGAAATGTACAACTTAGAATGATTTGACATAAAAGTTTGAATTGAAATTCGTTCATATGTTATCTTCTCTAATGCCGAGACAATAAATGCAATCCATTCTGTCACATCATGCCCTCTTCATGCCTCTTCATGCACGTTTCCATTGCAACTCCTCACAATCTCTGCAAACCAATGCAACTCCTTACCTTCTCACATCTTCTGCAATCCACCCTCTCACGGTGAATGCTTCAGTTTCTCAAGATTCTGGTGAGATTTTTTGTATCTACTGCGAACCACCCTCTCACTGTGAATGCCTGCGAAGATTCTGATTAAATTTTCTGCATTTTCTGCAAACCACACTCTCACGATGAACGCCTTTCAGTATCTCAAGATTCCGGTAAAAATTTCTCCCGGGCAGAAAATCTGAAGATAAGTTTCTTCTTACCCCAACTTTTATTTTTGTAGGTTGATTATGGATCTAACTTTTGTGGTGAGCTTTTTGTTATTTATTATTGTGCCAATCACATTTTTTATAATAATGTCAAGACTTTGTTTTGAGAGAGAACAAGTTGAGATTCAGCTAGAACTCTCGGAATAGAATCTCAACTTGAGCCTTCAATGCGTGTTCCTTCAAAGAGATTGTATAAATTGACTCTTCATTATGGCAATCTAGATTAGAGTATATAAGATTTTATATGAGATTAGAGTTTGCCTCTTATTTTTGTTTATGGTACTTGTTTCTTTTTGAGGAGTGTTTGTAATTTTTGAACTCTAAAGTGAAACTTGGGTGAAATCAAAACTAATGTAAGACAGGACAATGGTTTTGAATAATAAGTATTTTAAATGGCCTTGGAAGTTTCTCATTGTCGTCTTCTGCAAAACACCCTCTCACGATGAATGCTAGTATGAGCTGGGGTTTGTAATTTTTGAACCAAGAATGTTATTATCATTAATTGTCAATCCCTTGCATTTTCAAACATCAACCACTAACGCTTCTCGTGGAAGAATTTTCATTGAAGACAATACACCAAATCTTTAAATGAATCTTATCACATTCAAATTAAAAGTAGGACAAAAGAATATGAAAAGACTTCATAAAGTCACCCTTCCTCTTCTCTTCTAGTGGCTTCTGCTTTGAGATCTTCGTTAAAAGGGCCTTTTCCATTTCTATCATTAACTCATCGCCTTTACTTAAAAAGTTGATTTAGAGACAATGTGTAACGCCCCAATTCCGGATACCGATATACTCGTTCGAATATCCGAAATTGGCGCGCTACTTCCCGGAAAATCCGAGAACTTCCAAGATCGTAGGCCGCAGTGAGGTCCAATTTAAAACTTTTTGACCAACATAGTTATAACATTTAAATTGCGGAAGCATAACGATTTAAACAAAGCGGAAGCAATAGGTATCGATGTATATATATATTAAGTATGAGCGGAACATCAGTCTAATTAAAATGATTCAATATTAATCAAAGTTAATACATTTTGAGTCTACCCAACTCACTACAAAGTTTCGCTCAAACCCAAAATAAATGGAGTCCCTCAAAACCCGTGTATAAACTCCTCGCCCTTCGGCTCGACATCCGTGTCGGCCGGGCCCCACGCGTACTCTCCAGCAACGGGTGCCTCCACTACAGCTAGTGCGTCGTCAGGGATCTCTGGGTCAAGGCCTAAGCACCAATGAATGGGTCAGATCTAAACGATCTGGCAAGTTACAGCATACTACTAACATAGAACATATATATCAAAGGAAGTAAAGACGAGTACATAAATTAAATAAATAGCAAGGGAAATGAACTAGGCAGGTGTGCATGATAATCGTAAGGAACCAAGATAAATAGAAACATCTAAACTACTGTAAACAAAGTGGCACATTCACACGAGCTGAAATACCGCGGGATATTATGCCGCGGCCCTCCCATACTGAACACAGTTGCGGCGGGGAAATCTCACCAGCGGGAATAACTAATCCCAAATCTTACTCATCATCTCATCATCTCAACACTCCAGATCGGCACGGTATCACACCGTCCGTCTCAACCACACAGCTCATCATGATAGCTCTACAACACTCATCTAGCTCCTACCGAGGATGATCAGTCCACAGGCTGAGCTTAAATCAACCGAGTGAATGTTCATGCCGACTCAAGAATACCCTAAGGGTCTGTGTCTGTCTAGGCTTTGCCTTGCGTGAACAAGGTCCTAACAATATCTCTAAGAGGTCTACACATCTCAATAAAATCTCTGGATCTCATTCAAGGTCCAGGCCCACTCATTGGATCCATACCAAGGCCCATCAGTACATGGCCTGGTCTAAAACCGTCCAAACGAGGCAACTAGTCCACTTATATCGATAAACAGTTCCATTCCAATCCATATAACCTAACAGTCCAATAGAAACTACCTCTTCAAGCTAAAGGGTTCACATCTCCACACTTAGGCCCAATAAGGGCCCGCCTAGACACAGACACGGGTCAATGATCTCCGAAATCACACTATCGGGTCACCTCTAGATACCCTAGGTTCAGGTCTTCCAATTATGTTTAATTAACAGTGAACAGCTAATCTAAAGATCTAAGAATGACAGAACAACAATAAGGAAGTATGAACTTCAACATAGGAATCAATAGGGAAGAACAACGGTCCAATCCTAGGTAATGGGCCACTTTAGGTTCGGGTTTATCTCCGGTAATTCGATCTCTAAACGATGTCATTAATGCCGTAAAATACTGTATTCGGTGCTTAGTTGATTGAGGGCATTGTTGACAACTTTTAGAGGTCGAATCATCTTAGATTATCAACCAAAACTCTAAACAGTGGTCCCCGCGAGTCAAGGTTGAGCCACACCGTTGACTCGGGCTTAGGACACTGATAAACGCTCATTTGGATGGTCAATGGGCCCCACAACTGATCATATCTCCTAAATGTTGAAAACTGGAACAATCAGGGTTTCCCAGGTGAACCTGATGTATGGTGAGCTCGGTTGATCTCCTGGCCGGGAGGATCAACCGAGTGCACTGACAAACCTGAATCAGGCTTCTTGGATAACTTAAATCGTTTCTAAAGGCTTACAGCGTGTCCGGTCAAACAACCAGGCCTAGGTGATTGACCGCATACTCTAAAAACCTTAGAAAGATTGATGATCCAGCTTTAAACACTTTCTAAATGCTAATTCTAAGTTTCGGGTTGGTGTGGGTGTAAACAGTCTGAATTTCGGGTGAAAAACCAACTTTTAGTCATTTCCCGCGAAAACCCTGTATACCGGGTCAATCTGGGCTAAGTCGGGTCAACCAAACTAAGTGAAATGGGTTTTCTGCAAGGAAACGGCTAATGGCCAATTTTTCATCAAAAACTCAGTGGTCTCGGTCGGCCAGGATAGGTCCCAGTCGACCCAGACAACAGAAAACACAACCTGTAGAACAGAGCTAACTGAGAGCTTCATTTTCCACTTTTTCAGTGTTCCCGGTCGACCCAGAGAGGTCTCGGTCGACCTACAACACTGTCGGGCGAGTCCCGGGCGTGTCAGGTCAAAACTGTAGGAAAATAATTGAGGCTGATTTTTTTGGAAATTCCAGTGTTGCCGGCCTGGCTCGGTCGACCGAGCACACTGGAAAATCAGCCCCAGTTGCATTTCTGCAACTTTTCCGTTTGGGCTCCTTTTTCGCCCAAACCACTTCCAATCTCTTCCAAACTTCACCCAAACACTTCTAATCAATTAATAACTCATAAACCATCCATCCATCACCTTATGGCCCACTGATCTTCCAAATGGGGGGTAAAAACCCCCATCCATCAGTGACCTTTCCATCCAAACAAACAAACAGGGCTCCAGGTAGAAACTAAACCATAACAGAACATCTAATGAAATGGAAAACTACTGAATCACAAATTAAAATACACATCCTAAGTTATGAGTATGATGCACTTGCCTTTTAGCTTGAGAGAGAGAGAGGTTTGTAAAGAGAAATCCCAATCCAGCAGTGAAGAAGAAGAAGAATAAGATGAAGCAGTAGCAGGTGCTGTAGCAGTAGCAGAGTGTAGCAGTGGCTGCAACAATAGTCTTGGAGAAGTTCCAGCAGAATAACAGTAGTCCAGAGAGAATTGAGAGAAGGAAGAAGGGGATATGAAGAGAGATGGCAGCTGCAGCCCTTTTACGAAGAATTCCAGCACAACAGTAGCTCTCAGAGAAATTCCAGCAACAGACTCAGTGGGTGGAGTGAGGGAAAATGAGAGAAATAAAGAGAGGAAATGGAAAGAAGAAGATGTAGTGGCTGTAGCAGTGGCCTTCCAGCTGGAAATTCTTGCAGAGTGGGGGTTCCATCAGGCAGGGAAATGAGAAGATGGAGGAGGTGGCTGCTCCAGCTGAAGTGAAGAAGAGGAAGAGCACAGCAGTAGTTCCAGATGGAATTTCCAGCACTCATCCAGCAAGGGAATGAAGAGAGGAAATGAAGAGCAATGGCTGTAGCTCTAAGAAGGCAATCCCCAGCAGTCACAGAAATGAAGGAGAAGTAGTAGAAGAAGACAGCAACAGTAGCTTTGAGGAAATGAGATGGGAAGGAAGATGAGTAGTGGCTATCTCTTGCTCAAACGTAGGGGAGGAATTGAAATGGCAGTTGGGTGGCTGGAGGTTGTTTTCTTGGGAAGAGGGCTGAGATTAGCTTAGGGTTTAGGGTTTTGGGGATAAGAGAGGTTTTATAGGTTTAGTGGAGGGAGATTAAGGACCATAACACCCTTAGGGTTTTCATGTGGTTAGGGTTAGGGTTAGGGTAGGCTAGGTCATTTGGCAAGAAGCTTCTAGAGAGGGCACCTTTGCACTAACCCAACCCTAATCAACTTAATTAGACTCAACTAAGGACCCATCTACACTAATAGCCTAGGATTAACTCATACACCCAACTAATTAAAAACACTAACCCACTAAGCTAATCTAACTATCTTAGGAAAAATTCTAACTAATCCCTCTATCAACTCCTAATTAGCCCAATTAAATAATAATTAGCCTAGATTAGCAAAGATTAGCAATAATTAGTGATAATTAGTAGTAATTAGCAAAGATTAGTATAATTAACCAATAATTAACATAGATTAGCATAAATTAGTCTATAAAATAGTAATTAGAGGGCCCACCAAGGGCGGGACCTCACACAATGTGTGGACCATCATAATTCCACAAAGTATCATCACGGTCCGTAGTTGAAATTTCTAAACAATCACTCAAAGAAGATTTCTTAAATGGCTCAACCAATTTGAACCCATTGACTACATGCATTAGTTGGGCTAGAAATCTATGTTTGTTCCACAGTATGATCATTGTCATAAGAATTCAATACATGTGAGGATTAATTACCATTAAATTTTAATTATCATATTAAAGTTTACTTGATGCATTGCTATTAAACTTGGAGGACTGACAAAGGGGGAGATTTCGATGCAGCTATAAGAATTAGAGAAGAAAAATGGATGTAAGGAGCAATCTCCAGCTGGCCCTTGCCTCAGTCAAGGACCATGCATTCATTGGTAAGGTCGTGATCTTCCGTCGGAAGCTCTTCTCCGACATAGAGGTCGTCGTCGTGCGGGCCACTGGCCACGACAACACACCTAGTGACAAGAGATACGTGCATGAGATCCTCTTCCTAGTGTCCAATTCACCCACCTTGGTTGCATTCCTCACCCAGAGAATCACTTGTCGACTCAACAAGACCTAAGACAAGATTGTTGCCCTCAAGACCCTCCTCCTAGTCCACCGCCTACTTAGAGGAGGCAGCCGCAATTTCGAACAAGACCTTCGTAACACATACCTATGCTGCTATCTCCATCTGAATACGCATCACTTTCTCAATCTCATTTCTACACAATTATGCCGCCTTTCTCGAAGAACGATTGGGTTGGGTCAGTAACCATGCCGGAAAGCTCGAACCTATCTTAACCAACGGCTCCCAATTTCAATTCTGTGAAGGGAAATCAATGAAAACGGTCTGCTG
Organism: Cinnamomum chago; assembly: GCA_038049695.1. Lineage (NCBI taxonomy): Eukaryota > Viridiplantae > Streptophyta > Magnoliopsida > Laurales > Lauraceae > Cinnamomum > Cinnamomum chago. The sequence goes on along the minus strand of CP142462.1, from coordinate 16,076,208 downwards.
TAGATTGCCCAGATTCCAGGAGTTACTCGATCGGATCATGGACTGCTTGCAGTTTGATCACGCAGACTTCATCACTAGGCTCACTCTAATCATTATCGTAAAAGAGAGTTTCCAAGTTTCCAACAGCTTCGATGAAGGAATCACCACTCTTGTTGATTCCTTCTTCGATATTAAGAAGCCCGAAAGAGCGATTGCCATCGAAGTCTTTAGAAGAACTTCTTACCAGAGCCACAAGCTCCCAAAGTTCTTCGACAATTGCAAGAAGATCACTGGTGCCAATAACTTATACCACCCATTAGTTAGACTCTTCACAACAGAATGTAATAGCACTGTGTGGGCAGAGTTCCACGAAGAAAATATCAGATTGTGACCACCTATTACGGAGAGTCTAACGATAGTTCCATCTCTTCCGATTCCATCGGAGATGCAAGGATTTTAAATGGCCTTTGTAACTTGAAGATTTTTGCTCTACAGCAAGTGCAACCCAAACCTCAACCCCTACTCCTTTCCAATAGAGAAAATCAGTTCTAAAATTTTCCCTGTTTGTCTAATATGATATCACAACAATTGTAACAAAATTAGTTGTTCGAAAAACGAAATTAAAATAGTTTTACCTACATCGTGAATCTGTGATAGAAGCCTACACTGGTTTCTTTTATATGAGGGTTTGTAATTTTTGAACGCTGAAGTGAAACTTGGGTCAACTCAAAACTAATGTAAGATAGGACAATGATTCTGAATAATAAAGATTTAAAATGGCATTGGAAGTTTTTCATTGTCGTCTTCTGTAAACTACCCTCTCACGGTGAATGCTAGCATGAGCCGAGATTTGTAATTTTTGAACCCTGAATGTTATTATCATTAATTGTCAATCCCTTGCATTTTCAAACATCAACCACTGACGCTTCTTGTGGAAGAATTTTCATGGAAGGCAATACTCCAAATCTTTAAATGAATTTTATCACGTTCAAATTAAAAGTAGGACAAAAGAATATGAAAAGATTTCATAAAGTCACCTCTTACTCTTCTCTTCAAATGGCTTCTGCTCTGAGATCTTCGTTAAAGGGCATTTTCCATATCTATCATTAGCTCCTCGCCTTCACTTAAAAAGTTGATTCAGAGGCAATGTGTGGACCATCATAATTTCACAAAGTATCATCACGGTCCGTAGTTGAATTTCTTAAGCAATCACTCAAAGAAGATTGCTTAATGTTGGTTGTAGATGCAGCGGAAGCACGGATCTATAAGAGCTGGTTGCCTGAAATGAGATAAGGACAGCGTCGGCTTGAATCAGGCACTGGTGTAGAGATTTGTGACTGTTTACGAGAGATGTCCCAAAAAGGAGATTTCACAATTTCCTATTTAATTGAAAAAACAACAGTGCATAAGTTAGCTATAATGGAACTAGTGGACTAAAATCATACTCAAAATTGCATAATAGAGTGTGTGAAATTTCACCCATCCCCAATGCAATGGCAATCTCCTCGTCCGTCTCTGTTACAACACAATTATAACCCAAACACCTCTGCGTGTGTGCTAATTTTTTGATGTTTTCTTTCTTTTTCTTTTTCTTTTGTCTCTCTATTTCTGTCTTAGGTTGAGAAGGCAGGGGCTTCCGTTCTCTATTTCTCTCTATTTTTGTCTCAGGTTGAGAATGTTGACGTACTTATAATTGTAGATAAAAGGAATGCACCCCTACTGATGTGAACAATATCAGTACCCCGATAAAAAAAACTCATGTGTATCGAAGGTATGGAGTTGATTTTGGGTGTATTTGGAGTATGTTGGATATGTCAAAAGTCCAATGCTGTCAGAGAGTTAGAGACCCAATGCTTGTGCGAGGTTGCAAACCAGTGGTTTAATCCTTTCTTTGTCTCTCTCCCTACAGACCCTACCCACCCAAAACCCATCGCCCACCCCATCATTCTTCTTCTCTTCATCTCTCTAGGCGTTCCCATTATTCTCATAGAGTTGTAACAAGAAAGGAAAAGGGGGCAGAAAATAGAAACAGGGAACGAAGAAGAGAAGGAGAACAGGAAGAAAAGCGAGGGAAGAAAAGGAGAACATATGCAAATGAAGGTACTCCTTTTGTTGTTAATTATATGCTTGCAATTTGATGTACAAATGTTCATATTAAAGTGCTTCATGTTGTTTAATTTGATGGATGCGGTTTGCATATATATGGCTCGACCAATCTGAACCCATTGACTGCATGCACTAGTTGGGCTAGAAATCTATGTTTGTTCCATAGTATGATCATTGTCATAAGAATTCAATACATGTGAGGATTAATTACCATTAAATTTTAATTATCATATTAAAGTTTACTTGATGCATTGCTATTAAACTTGGAGGACTGACAAAGGGGGAGATTTCAATGCATCTATAAGAATTAGAGAAGAAGAATGGATGTAAGGAGCAAGCTCCAGCTGGCCCTTGCCTCAGTCAAGGACCATGCATTCATTGGTAAGGTCGTGATCTTCCGTCGGAAGCTCTTCTCCGACATAGAGGTCGCCGTCGTGCGGGCCACTGGCCACGACAGCACACCTAGTGACGAGAGATATGTGCATGAGATCCTCTTCCTAGTGTCCAATTCACCCACCTTGGTTGCCTTCCTCGCCCAGAGCATCTCTTGTCGACTCAATAAGACCCAAGACAAGATTGTTTCCCTCAAGACCCTCCTCCTAGTCCACCGCCTACTTAGAGGAGGCGACCGCAATTTCTAACAAGACCTTCGTAACACATACCTATGCGGCTATCTCCATCTGAATACGCATCACTTTCCAAGGAATTCAGACGGTTCAATCTCATTTCTACACAATTATGCCGCCTTTCTTGAATAACGATTGGGTTGGGTCATTAATGGTTTGCGATCCAGGTTGCATATGGATATGGCCTCCTCCTTATCATCAGTTGTACATTATCCGGTTGTGGATGAAGACATGACACCAAGATTGGGCATGCATTTTGATAATTTAGACGAGGCATATAACTTTTACAATGCTTATGGAAAACTCGTTGATTCAGTAGGGGAGTTTGGGAGAGAGAGAGAGAGAGATCGCAGGGGAGCTTTACGTTTGGGGGTCTGAAAGGGAGAGAGATTGGAGCGATTGGGAGAGAGATTGTAGCGAAGCTTTGCGTTCGGGGGTCTGAGAGAGAGAGAGAGAGCAGGGCAGCTTCGTCGCTGGATTCGTTTGGGGGTTTGAAAGGGGGAACTTATTTTTTTGCGGAAAACCTGAGACTCCCCCTTAGTTTTAATCGTTTTAACCTCACACGAGCGAAACGAGCGTGTCCAGCTGAGGCTCTTCTCAATTGCAGTTGAGGAGAGCCGATCCCATATATATATAGGAATGTTCAAGTGCATCCATCCCTCACCATAGGGTGAGGGACATTTCCCTTTTTTACACATGAATCCCCCTTTTGTACTTTACCCTATGTACTTGAAATCCCTCTTTTGTACTTGAAATCCCCTATTTATGGAAGCATCCCTCACCCTATAGTGAGGGATGAATGCACTTGAACATTTCTCATATGTATATATATGGGACCGGCTCGCCTCAACTGCAGTTGAGGAGAGCCTCAGCTGGACACGCTAGTTTCGCTCATGTGGGGTTAAAACGATTAAAACGAAGGGGGAGTCTTAGGTTTTCCGCTAAAAAAATTGAGTTCCCCCTTTCAGACCCCCAAACGAATCCAGCGATGAAGCTGCTTTGCGATCTCTCTCTCTCTCTCCCCTAATCGCTCCGATCTCTCTCCCTTTCAGACCCCCAAACGCAAAGCTCCCCTGCGATCTCTCTCTCTATCTCCCAATCGCTCCGATCTCTCTCTCTGGTGCGAGTACTGCGATCTCTCTCTCTTTCCCATCTCGCCCCGTCTTCTTTATCTCTCCCTGTCGCTGCTGCACCGCGTCTCTCCTTCTCTCGCTACTGCTCTCCTAATCGCGTCGAGCGTCTCCCTCTTGCTGCGTCGCTGCGTCTCTCCCCCTCTGTCGCTACAGCCCTATCTCACGACTGGTATCATCTCTGTGTGGGGTCGTTTTATGCTCACTAATTCGAACGGGGCCCATCCCCAGTCTCGGTTTAACCTTTGTCTCGGAAACCACGTGAGGTCGGCCGTAGCGCCATCTCGGGGGAACCATGAATCGAGTCTCGGTGGCCACGTCGCAGGCTCCAATCTCGGTCTCAGCCTCTGCCCGACCTCGGCTCCTGTCACTCAGTCATAAATGCGGCCATAAATGCACTGCCACGACGGACGGCAAGCTGACAGACAGAGTGGGTGCTAAACCCAGATAAGAAGCACGCCTTATCTCAGGTCCATAGGTATGGGATGATGATTCGATGGGACACCCCCTTTTTCACCTACCCCCACTCAAGAGGTACGAATACACGCTGATGGGACTCCCATCCCTTCATGTGGACAGTACCATGATGACCCCCACGTCTATATATTACATGAAGGAAAGCCTTACAAGGTACGCATGATCCTCCCCTCCATAAGCTGGCTTTTCTCCATTCTCTTCCAGTTCATACACTGACTTGATCGTCGGAGGGCCTTCGGCTACCCATAGCCAGGGTCTCTGACCGTTGTTTCCTTCCTTTCAGGTGACTGGAGACTCGATCCTTTCCCTTTATTCCCTTTATTCCCTTTAAAACCACAAATCAGGAGCTTGATCCTCGATTACCTAAGTCCGTAATTTTTAGGCACTTACAGTTGGCGCCGTCTGTGGGAATAGGATCTGTGCCAAAACTTCTGAAGAAGCCATGCCTCCAAAGACCAGAAACGGTGGCGGAGGACCGTCGAAGTCTCGGAAGGCGTCGTCTTTCCCACTGCCAGAACAACCTTCATTTCTACCATTCTTGCAGCCGCAGTCCGCACTTCCAGAGCTTACCCCCGACCTTCGTTCCGCTCTTCTTCCCCCTCCAGGGCCGATGGCGGCTCCTCCAGACAGGCAGGAGGAACCGGAGGTCCCGCGCCAGAGGAGGTCTGGGGGAAAGTCGGGAGCCGCGTACGTAGAAGGCATAGTCCAGTCGGCCTCTTCGTCTCGGCCCACGATCGCGGGCCCCTACCATGATGACCGTCGAGTGGTCCCTCTCCATCCTGATGGTCGGTCACAAAGGGGTCCGGAACAGAACGCCCCCACGTCGGATCTTCGGCGAAAGGGCAAAACCCCTATCAGGGCGACGTCCCATCAGTCCCACCGTCACTCTCGCGACGACGGCCAATCTCTTCGTCATATCCGTGAAACAAGAAATGACGACCCCCTGCTTAAAGAGCTCGATGCCCAGGACCAGGCTCTCCAAGATAAAGACGAGGTGATTCGTCGTCTAGAGGAGCGGCTCGAGATGAATGAGAGGAAGTCTCGTGGTCCGCCTCCCCGGCGGAAGCGGACCCACCCGGGTAACCAAGATCTGAGGCATGTCCTCAACCACAGAAGGAGGTCTCACTGCGAGGAGGAAGGCTCGAGCAGCAGTCATCTGCCTAGTGGTCTCGGAGGAGCACGGCGTGAGCCGGAATCCCCGAGACTCGATGACCAGACGGACCTCAGGGCGCAGTTGGACCACTATATCAAGCAGGAGGTCCAGGCCCGTTTGGCCGAGAACGGTCTCTCCCGAGACCAGACTGGTGAATATGAAGAGGACGATCAGGGCATGTCCCCCTTTTCACTGGAGATTAAAAATCTCTCTCTCCCTGAGAGATTTAGCGTCCCAAGGTTCATCCTTTATGACGGAGCCTCGGACCCAGAGGCGCATCTGCGACATTTCACTCAGCGGATGTCGGTCTGGGGGGACGTCGGTCTCCTAAACTGCAGAGTCTTCTCATCCAGTCTGGGAGACCTCCCCCTCCGGTGGTTCTGCGCGCTCCCCCCCGGGTTGGTCTCGAGCTGGCGGCAGCTCCGAAGTTCTTTCCTTGAAAAGTTTCAAGCACACCGCGTCATTCCAAAGACGGGTAGCAATCTCATGGCGATCCGAATGAAGGACGGTGAGAGCATCACTGCCTTCGCTAGAAGGTTCTGGACGATATACAGCCAGATTACCGACGCTAACGACGAAGTCGCCATCATGTGCTTTAGGGAAGGCTTACTCCCAGGAAACGAACTCCGCAGGGACCTGGTCCGGAACCCCGTGGCTACGATGAAAGCATTGATGGCGAGGGTGAAACAATATGTCGAGCAAGAGGAGGACGAGGCCCACGGCACGGAACGGTTTGGACTCCCAAAGAAGCACCAAGCCCCCACCAGGGACCAAGCCTCCACCAGGGAGGGGACGTCCTCCAGGCCGAGGTCGGATAGGAGAAAGCCTGCCCGCTCTCTCTCAATCTCCTCGGACAACAGCAAGAGGTCGAGGTCTCAGCCCACCAAGCCTGCCAGCGATCCTTATAGAGCCATCAGTGTCGTATTCAAGGAGCCCATTTACAGAATCCTGAGCAAAATCAAGGCAAAACCATACTTCCAATGGCCGAGGCCGATGCCAGGCGACCCATCCACCCGAGACAGGCAAAAACACTGCTCCTATCACAAGCAGCACGGGCACATGACTGAAGACTGCTTTGCGCTAAAATCCCATCTCGAAAAGCTCGTGAAGGATGGGCACCTCCAGGAGTACATCAAGGGGGAAGAAAGAGTCAACCGAGCTCAGCAGCGCAACCAACCCAGCGATGACCAGGACAGTGACGAACCGGCAGGTATCATCCACGTCATCCACCTGGCCCCCGCCCCGGGTAAGCAGAGTACCCGAGCTCGGTCAGAGGCCAGAAGGGCTACCCATGGCAAGCAAGTGATGTCGGCAGAGCTAGAAAGCGCCCCGAAGAGGGCCAAGAAGGAAAGGCCCAGGATTTGGTTCTCAGATGAAGACCTAAAGGGAGTCCAGCTCCCCCATAATGATGCCCTCATCCTCACTTTGCGGCTCAACAATTACACCACCAAGCGCGTCCTCATAGATCCAGGGAGCTCCTCCGAAGTCATCTACTACAGCTGCTTCAAGCAGCTCGGCTTACCCGAATCTGATCTACAGGCAGCCCACATCCCTTTGATAGGGTTCATCGCTGAACCAGTGTACCCCAAGGGGAAGATCTCACTTGAAGTCCGGGTAGGAGGCGCGACAAAGATGGCCGACTTCATGGTTATAGACGCGCCATCCCCCTACAATGTGATAATGGGACGGAGTTGGCTGCAAGCCATGGAAGCAATACCCTCCACCCTCCATCAAAAACTCAAGTTTCCATTAGAGAAGCCTGGTGGGATGGTCGAGATTGTGACAGTGTGGGGGAACCAGCAGATGGCCAGAGAATGCCTCGTGGCCATAACCCCCGGGGAGGTTGAGCCGCAGCAAGTGCACATGGCCGAGCTCGAGGCCGAAATTGAGAATGTTGGGCGAACAGCCGGACAGAAAAGCATAGAGGACCTCACCGAGGTCAGGCTTAATCCTGAAGATCCGGAGCGATACTTCCTGCTGGGTAGCCAGCTCCCCGACACTGAGAGGGCCGAATTGCTAGACTTCCTACTTCTGAATAAAGATGTCTTTGCATGGACTCCGTATGAGATGCCGGGAATTGACCCCGAGGTCATATGTCACAAGCTGAATGTGGATCCCGGACACAAGCCCGTCGTGCAAAAGGCTCGTAGAACGGGGGTCCCTCAGACAGAAGCAATAGTGGAAGAGGTGGATAAGCTCCTCGAGGCCGGGGCAATCCGCGAAGTACATTACCCCAGGTGGCTAGCAAACACGGTGGTAGTAAAGAAGAAGAGCGGCAAGTGGAGGGTCTGTGTGGACTTCACTGACCTCAACAAAGCCTGCCCCAAGGACAGCTTCCCCCTCCCAAAGATCGACCAGATGATCGATGCCACCTCGGGGCATGGCAGGATGAGCTTCTTAGACGCCTACCGAGGCTACCATCAGATCCCTCTGCACAGACCTGATGAAGAAAAAACTGCGTTTATCACACCTCGAGGCATCTATTGTTACAAAGTGATGCCCTTCGGGCTGAAAAACGCCGGAGCAACATATCAGAGGCTGGTCACGAGGATGTTTCGGGACCAACTCGGAAAGACGATTGAGGTCTATATTGACGACATGGTAGTCAAGTCCAAGGAGTCGCAGAACCACCTAACGGACCTACGCCAAACATTTGCCATCCTCCGAGAGTTCCAGCTCAAACTGAATGCCTCGAAGTGTGCATTCGGTGTCGGCTCCGGCAAATTCCTGGGGACCTTGGTGACTCGGAGAGGGATCGAAGCCGATCCAGAGCAGATCGCAGCCATACAATCTATCCAGAGCCCGACCTCGGCCAAGCAGGTCCAGAGACTTACAGGGATGGCTGCTGCACTCAATCGCTTCATCAGCCGCGCCTCGGACAAGTGCCGTCCGTTCTTTCAGCTCCTGAAGAAGAGTTCTAAGTTCCAATGGACTCCAGAATGCGACTTGGCACTAGAGACGCTTAAAAGGTACCTCTCCTCACCACCCCTATTGTCCACTCCGTCGCAAGACGATTTTCTCTATCTTTACCTTGCAGTCTCGGACCATGCGGTGAGTTCGGTGCTGGTTCGAGAAAGCGACAAGCAACAGTACCCCATCTATTACACCAGCAAAACCCTACTCGACGCCGAAACCAGGTATCTGCCGCTTGAAAAGCTAGCACTGGCACTGATCAGTGCCTCCCGCAAGCTCTCCCACTACTTCCAGACACACACAGTAGTGGTTGTCACCGAGTACCCACTTAAGTCGCTTTTCAGAAGGGCAGACTTCTCTGATCGAATTTCCAAGTGGGCTGTGGAGCTGGGACAGTTCGACATCCATTATCAACCCAGAACAGCAATTAAGGCGCAGGTCTTGGCGGACTTCGTCGTCGAATTCACCTCACCTAGTTCGGTACCGACCTCGCTCGATACCGAACTGGGGGACTCCAGGGGCCGAAATGAAGGTAACACCGAGACTGAAGAAGACCAGTCCTGGAAAAAATTCCTTGAGTCTGCCTGGAAGGTCTTCGTTGACGGATCATCGACATTCAAGAGAGCAGGCGCCGGCATCGTCCTTCAATCTCCAGAAGGACTAGTCATAGAACAGGCACTAACCCTCGACTTCAAAGCATCAAACAATGAAGCAGAATATGAAGCACTGATCGCCGGTCTCGGCAGCGCGAGAGTACTGGGGGCACGGCGGGTGGCGGTCTTCAGTGACTCCCAGTTGGTGACGAGCCAGCTGAGCGGAGACTACCAAGCCAGAGACGAAAGAATGGTGGCCTATCTATCCCACACCAGGCAGCTCCTCTCCCAGTTTGAAAAAGTTGAAGTAAGGCAAGTCGGTAGGGAGTCCAATCGCCATGCAGACGCCCTGGCAAGCTTGGCCTCGGCCGTAGAAGCTGGGAAGAGAAGGACAGTTGATGTAGGAACATTGGAGAAACCCAGCATAGAGCTCCTCCCAGTTCGGCCAGTTCTGTGCACGGACCTCGGTCCAAGCTGGATGGACCCAATCGCGGCGTTCCTCAGAGAGGACAAGCTCCCCGAAGATAAGAACGAAGCCTACAAGGTCAGGATAAAGGCAGCTCACTTCTGGCTATCTCCGGATGAAAAACTATACAGAAAATCCTACTCCGGACCATATCTCCAATGCGTTCATCCGAGCAAGGTAGAAGATTTTCTATTCGAAATCCACGAAGGAATCTGCGGAAGTCACATCGGAGGAAGGTCCCTGGCATACAGAGCTATTAGCCAGGGCTATTGGTGGCCCTACATGCAGAAAGATGCACAGATCTACGCAAGGAAATGCGAAAAATGCTAGAAGTTCTCCCACTCCCTTCACCAGCCAGCTCGGGACCTGAGCCCTCTCTCCAGTCCATGGCCCTTTGCTCAGTGGGGGCTGGACATCGTAGGACCTCTCCACCGAACTCCGGGAAACAAAAGATGGCTAATGGTGGGCACCGATTACTTCACAAAGTGGATCGAGGCAGAATCCTTATCCTCCATCACCAAGCTTGACACAAAGAATTTTGTGTGGAAAAACATCGTCACGCGGTTCGGGATCCCCAGAGTTCTGGTCTCAGACAACGGAACCCAATTCGATTCAAAATTCTTCAAAAGCTTCTGTCAGGAACTGGGCATCAGAAACCTCTATGCAACCCCGGCCTATCCGCAGAGCAATGGGCAAGCAGAGATCTCGAACAAAGTGGTTCTGGAGGGGCTGAAGAAAAGGCTTGATAAAGCTAAAGGCAGATGGACGGAAGAATTGCCGAGTGTCCTCTGGGCATACAGGACCACCCCGAGACGATCCACCTCGGCAACCCCTTTTTCATTAGCTTACGGGATGGAAGCTGTAATCCCTCTTGAGGTCGGCCTCCCGACCTTAAGAACAAATCTCTTCGATCAAGGGCAGAACGAAACAAACCTCGCCAGAGAGCTCGACCTGGCCGAGGAACGAAGGGAAGCAGCATCCGTGCGTCTGGCCGCCTACCAGCGGCAGCTGTCCCGAGGATACAATCAGAGGGTAAAAGAAAGAAGGTTCTCGGTTGGAGAGTTGGTCTTGAAAAAAGCACTACCAGCAGATAAAAATCCTAATGAAGGCAAACTTGCGCCTAACTGGCTCGGCCCTTATAAGGTGGTCTCCGTCTCAGGAAGGTCGGCCTACAGGCTTGAAGGAATGGATGGCAAGGAGTTGCCACGACCGTGGAATGCTGCCCATCTAAAAAAATATTACTTCTAGTTGTATTCAAAATGATTGATCAATAAAGAAGAGCCTTTTGACAGAGAACTGCCTTACGTCTCTCAGGACATCCTCTTTGAGTTCGGTCGTAGGACCAACTCCGCAAGGATCCGGCCCTCGCGCCATCCTCTTTGAGTTCGGCCGTTGGACCAACTCCGCAAGGATCCGGCCCTCGCGCCATCCTCTTTGAGTTCGGCCGTTGGACCAACTCCGCAAGGATCCGGCCCTCGCGCCATCCTCTTTGAGTTCGGTCGTAGGACCAACTCCGCAAGGATCCGGCCCTCGTGCCATCCTCTTTGAGTTCGGCCGTTGGACCAACTCCGCAAGGATCCGGCCCTCGCGCCATCCTCTTTGAGTTCGGTCGTAGGACCAACTCCGCAAGGATCCGGCCCTCGCGCCATCCTCTTTGAGTTCGGTCGTAGGACCAACTCCGCAAGGATCCGGCCCTCGCGCCATCCTCTTTGAGTTCGGCCGTTGACCAACTCCGCAAGGATCCGGCCCTCGCGCCATCCTCTTTGAGTTCGGTCGTAGGACCAACTTCGCAAGGATCCGGCCCTCGCGCCATCCTCTTTGAGTTCGGTCGTAGGACCAACTCCGCAAGGATCCGGCCCTCGCGCCATCCTCTTTGAGTTCGGCCGTTGGACTAACTCCGCAAGGATCCGGCCCTCGCGCCATCCTCTTTGAGTTCGGTCGCCGGACCAGCTCCGCAAGGATCCGGCCCTCGCGCCATCCTCTTTGGGTTCGGTCACAGGACCAACCCCGCAAGGATCCGGCCCTCGCGCCATCCTCTTCGAGCCCGGTCGCAGGACCAGCTCCGCAAGGCACGGAGTTCGACCTACGCCCCAGCTTGGCCCACACCTCTCGAATCACCAAAGAATGCTCGCCAAAAATAAAGATACAGCCCCAGCCCTTCAGCAAGAAGACCACATCTCGGGGTATGAACCCAAGCTAATCACAAAACCCTTCCTAAAAAGGGGATTCCTCCCGAGAAGAACATCTTTAAGACCTAGCCATTGGTCTGGGGGCAACCCAATGATGAGATAGGGATTCGGACGCTTTACCGACCTCCAGGACTCGTGAATTTTCGCATCGAAGCATCCACATACCATTGCCAAGAAAGAGCAAAGAAGGAAGGCAACAAGGTGGAAAAAGATCTTCTCATTGATCAAAAAATATGATTACAAGGTTCCTATGCACTTGAAAAAAGAAAGAAAAAATTACATCGAAAAAGAAAAAAAGTTACTCCTTAGGCACCGCCTTAATAGTCTCCGGCTCTGGAAGTGCGGAAGAAATGGGGGCATCACGAGCAGATGGAGGAGCTCCGGGAGGAGCCTGGGCCGCCTCAACTTCGGCAGGAGTCGAAGGAGGAGGAGGAGCGCCTCGGACTTCGGCAGGAGTCGAAGGAGGAGGAGGAGCACCTCGGACTTCGGCAGGAGTCGAAGGAGGAGGAGGAGCGCCTTGAACTTCGACAGGGGTCGGAGGCGGAGGAGGGGCGGCAGAGACATCGGCCGGAGCCCCAGAAGGGTTGGAGCCAGTGTCTGGCTCTGAGCCCACTGCTGCAGGTCGGAACTGAGGAAGATCCGAAAAGATGGGATGGTCCTCAGAGACCCCATACTTGAGAAGGGCCGCCTTGCACCCCATCTCATACAGCAATGGGCTCAGATCTGTGATCTGAGCCACATACTCCTCCGACGCCCAATCCACCCCGTCCTGGTAAGCATTTGCAGCCTGATCTCGCAGGAAGGACTCGGCATCGGCCCTCTCTTTCCTAGAGGCCTCGAGCTCAGCCTCTTTCTTAACCAGTTCACCTTGCTTCTCGGCCACCTCGGCCTCTTTCTTGACGAGCTCGGCCTCCATCTCGGCGAGCTCAACCTCCAGTCGGGACGCCTTCCTCGCCTTGTCTTCTGCGGCGCCCCTCAGATTCTTATTTTCGCCCCGCAACTTGATGATTTCGGCCTTCGCCGCTTGCTGATCCGTGGAGTGTTGGGCAATTTTCTCCTCCGCCTTCTTGAGTTCGGCCGCGCTGGCCTCCAGCGCACTCCCTAGCTTCTTCTTCTCCTTCTCTAGCCCGGCGATGTGGGCAGCCCTTTCTGCATGCCTCTCCATCAGTACTTGGAGCCTCTGCGCGTTCTGCTAAAAGAATAGAAACGGTGAGAGGGTCGGATCGGATAACCAAGAAGCGAGAATTTTAGAAATAGGAGAAAAAAGCTACCTCGAGCGATGCCCTCAACGTCTGATGGATTAAAGCCGGAGTCCCGGCTTTCCTGTGCCTTTCCATGTCCTGGGGGAGGGCGCATCCCCGGGCGAGGGCCACGACCGACTCCCAGCTGGCCCCCAGCCGCTCTCCCATGGTCATGGGCTCGTTCGGGTTGAGGTCAAAGTTGGGCCTCCAGGGTGCCGGCACGGAAGGTTCGGCCTGCGCCTCCGCACCTTGGGGCCTCCCCTCTGCGCCCTCCAGGCGAGGTCTCTTCTCGGGAGGGGGCCTCTCGCCCTCCTTTCCGGCCGCTGCGGACCGAGGCCGGGCTTCCTTTTGCGGCGGGGGAGGCGGAGTCTCCTTCCCGGGTTCCACAACCCGCGGCCTGCTGTCCCGGAGCGGACGAGGCTCCTTCGGCGGCCGAATGACCCCGGAGGGCTCCCCCGACTTCTCCTTCGAAGATTTGGCCGAGGGAGCGCCAGCTGCTCCCAACGAATTGGAAGAGGCGGCAGGGGCGGGCCCCTGAGCGGCACCCGACCCACTAGGGACGTGCTTGAAGGCTGCCGGGGCTTGGCCGGCAAAAATCATTGACCCCAGGTTCTTCAAAACGGGGCGCGGCCTGTCCATTTTTTCTCCCTGGTCTCGGGGAGGACTGTCGCCGATGACTATCGGGTCCTGAGGATCCGTGGCCCGGCTGCTGGTCTCGGCGGGCTCGGGCCCAACTTCCCCTATTGGCGCAAGGGGAATCTCTGCAGTCTTCCTGGTGTAAGACTGGTACCGAGGCTTGTACCCTAACAAGGAGAAGGCAGCTCGGTCGTTGTGGCCGTGGTAACGATCGATCCTCTCTAACCACGCGTCGTTCCGTTTCCACTTATCAAAACTGGCCTCTCTCCTTCTCTTCTGAATACCTGCACAAGAAAAAGGCAAGGACGTCAGCTCGGCATAAGGACAAGCAAGGGCGGTACAAACAAAACCTAGAGGGATGGGCATTTACTGGGGGGGGTCCCAGGCTTCCGCGGAACCTGGATTCTCCGATCCTCCTCGGTCTCGGTCCCCTTGAACTCCCAGTTCCCCGAGACCAAAATGCGTTCATCCCCAGCGTATTTGCTGGAATCCTCTAGGGCGTTCACCAAGGGATGGCGTCTGGCTTTCACCCGGAGGTAGTAAAAGTCTTCGCCCCCTGCAGCCCTGCAGATGTCGTAGACATCCTCTATGTCATGCACCCCGAGACCGATGTCGAGAATCCAGTTCAGCTCCGCCACACCCATTATAATCTTGAAGCCGTTTGGCATTAACTGGGAGGGACAGATGTGCCATGCATGGAGGCAAGAGCGGAGGAGCGGATGAATGGGAAATCTGACCCCGCCTTCGCACACTGACACCAAGGGGAAAGGCATCCAGTTCTTGTACCGGGAAAGGCCATATGGTAGTTCCCCGACATCGTCAGGTTTAACCAAGACGTCGGCCGGAATCTTAAACGACGTCCGGAAAGCCTCCAGAGCCGCAGGACCCTCTAGCCAATGGCTATAAACCCCCATCTTTCCTAGAAGGTTAAAAAGCAAGAAAAAAGAGGCGAAAAACTGGAAAAACCCTAAAAGGCCAAAACCCTCTGAAAACAAAGGAAAGGAGGGGTGCGAAGGAGTAGCAGAGACAGAGAGGAACTCACAGAAAGGGCAAGAGGGACTGCGGAAGACAAGAAGACGGGGTGTAGGAAGCAGAGGAGGAGATCTCCAGGTTCGGTGGTCCTCTGGCTTGGGCGAAGTTGCAGCGAGGTATTCAGCAATACGTTCTCCAGCGCTTCAGCGGGGTCTCCTTCTCAGACAAACGATTAGGGTAAAAGAGGAAGGAGCAAGGGGCGTTTTCGTTTTATAAAGCGACGCACCTTCTTAATTACCTTGCCAGCGCATTACTTCGATCCCGGTGAGCAGCCATTCGAACAGCTCCACGTGGCAGCGACGGTCCATCTCTCATCACGCCTCTGGTACGATATTTATCACCTCGGTCATACGAAACGACGTCCCACGTGCCTACCATAGCAAAGCAATTATGACACCCTATTCGTTGCCTAGGGCAGGCGAAAGGGCATCATGATGAGGATCCCATAAAAGCAGGATACGAAAAGACAGCCCCATCACTTCCGAGTCTTATCTCCCGACCTCGGGCGGGCCCCAAGAGGCCAAGAGATAGGGGGCAATTGTGTGGGGTCGTTTTATGCTCACTAATTCGAACGGGGCCCATCCCCAGTCTCGGTTTAACCTTTGTCTCGGAAACCACGTGAGGTCGGCCGTAGCGCCATCTCGGGGGAACCATGAATCGAGTCTCGGTGGCCACGTCGCAGGCTCCAATCTCGGTCTCAGCCTCTGCCCGACCTCGGCTCCTGTCACTCAGTCATAAATGCGGCCATAAATGCACTGCCACGACGGACGGCAAGCTGACAGACAGAGTGGGTGCTAAACCCAGATAAGAAGCACGCCTTATCTCAGGTCCATAGGTATGGGATGATGATTCGATGGGACACCCCCTTTTTCACCTACCCCCACTCAAGAGGTACGAATACACGCTGATGGGACTCCCATCCCTTCATGTGGACAGTACCATGATGACCCCCACGTCTATATATTACATGAAGGAAAGCCTTACAAGGTACGCATGATCCTCCCCTCCATAAGCTGGCTTTTCTCCATTCTCTTCCAGTTCATACACTGACTTGATCGTCGGAGGGCCTTCGGCTACCCATAGCCAGGGTCTCTGACCGTTGTTTCCTTCCTTTCAGGTGACTGGAGACTCGATCCTTTCCCTTTATTCCCTTTATTCCCTTTAAAACCACAAATCAGGAGCTTGATCCTCGATTACCTAAGTCCGTAATTTTTAGGCACTTACAATCTCCAATCTCCAACACAGAAAATAGAGTAAAAAATGGGTTTTGGTGTTGATATGTATGGGTGATTCGTTGTTTATTTCTTCATTTCTTTCTCTAATGCTAAAATTTGTTTCTTTGCTGCCCTTTTTTTTAACAAAAAAGGTTTTCTGGGCAATCTGTTTGGTGGGTTGTGATTGATGTTTGAATGCTATAGTTTGAAACTCATCACTGGTTTGAATGATAAACAGTTTTTTAATGATATCACAGGCTTGATTATAAACAGTTTTTGAAAATAGTATAATGATATAGGCGTCAATATACAACCTATGTATTTCTAGTGGGGATCCCAAAGTCTCCAAGTGGAATCCTGAAGTTATGTAGTTCTAATAAACTGTATGAGTCTGTTGGAATGTTGTCCAATTAGATGTTGAAGTGCTGCCTATTTTGTGTGGTGGGTTGTAATTGAGTGCTTATGATGTTGCACACAAAACGAAAGTGGAGATTTAATTCTGGATGTTGTTGTTCATTTCTATTCCTGTTGTGTGAATGTAAATGGAATTTAGCCCATTTATTTGGTGCAATGATCATATTGCTGCACATAGAATGGAAGTGGAGATTTAATTTTGAATGTTGGTTGGATTTGTATTCCCGTTGTATGTATGTAAATGGAATGTATCAGCAAATGCTAGAATGGATATGATGCCGATGAATACAGAATCCTAGAATTTCAAAAAAGAAACAGAGTGATGTTTCTAGTTTGACTTCTCTATTTTCATTGTTCTCTTTACAGCAACCCTCCCTAGTATTTCTCAACTAGATAGCCTTCTCAAAGTTAGTCGGACCCTAGCTAGTACTTCATTGTTCTCTTTATAGCACACCCTACATTGGTTGAGGTGGTTTTCACATAACTCTGGTCATCTATATGCACCTTTGAGCTTCAAGTTAACTGTATCTACACACTTTTTTCCTCTATTGGCCCCATGGACAACCCATTTTACTGATGCCAACCCCATTTTAGTTTGAAATCGAGGCCAAAATGGGTTGACCTCTATAAATTTGGAGATCTCAAAACACTAATGGAATTGTTTCATGTTGTGAAAATTACTCATAATTTGCTAGGAAATGGTTCAAATTTCTCTGTAGTCATTCTCATCAAAGCTTTATAATGGTGTTATTGCTTGTCCTTGTACTAGAAAGTGTTGTCCAGAATCTAGCACCTACTATATCCATGGCTGCAATGATACTTAGTCCTCTCAAGTTTGCAGTTGGCATTTTCTTTTATCTGATGTTAACCTTTTTAATAGACTTTTTGTTGATTTTTTCTTTCCATAATGGGAATAGCCTTACAAATGTCGTCAGCATCGTACGGGTATGGTGCAAGATGTCTTCGGTACGAAACTTAGAATGGGCTTCAAAGTGCCCATGTGGGTATGGTTATATGATTTTAAAGACATCTTGTACGGCCCAAAATCCGGGACGAAGATTTTAGAAATGTCCAGATTTACACGTAAGTATTTATAGATTCCAACTTCTTAAATTAATATGTATTTTCACTCAAAAATTAATATTTCTTTTTCTATGAATTTGTGTGTAGGGAGAACGAGGTTGCGGGTTGTTGATTTGGATGGATGAGGCTGTAAATGAATATTCACCGGTCTGAAGTATGGGACGTGTGCAAATCGAAAGTAGAGAAGATGAAATGAGAATGTTACTTGAAGAGATGACGCAAGAGATTAAGCATGAAACCAAATTTTTGAGAGAAAGTGTTGAAGCTCAGAATTTTCTGCAGCAACACCAAAATTATTGTAGCTATATATTGATGATGTTTCTACTATTTGTTGTATATGTATGGGGATCAAACTTTGCAACACGAACTTAGCTATCTTTGTTAGGTTTTTTTTTTTTTTTTGATGAAATGTCCAGATGCACTTGTTCATTTATTGAATATGAAGCAATGAGAAATTAACAGTGTGTAGTAACTTGTATAATTGGTAAAAAGTGTATGGCTTTCTGATTTCCCTTTTCTGCACTATTTAGGAAGTCAATGGGATCACTAAGGTGGGCTTGGAGAGTTGTGTACTCTTTCACATTTTTGTTGGGTAGGTGGAATTAGAATTTTAACATGCACCAAGTGCCATTAAATAAACCTAGATTTACACGTAAGTGTCCGCAGTGATATATTTACTATTAATCTTTCTTAACATATGAATTTGGCTATTTCTGCACGATAAGCCAAAATGTCACATGATACTCGAGTCCAATTTTTGCACTATATGAAACTGAAACAAATGCGCCATTAACAAATTCCTGCACTATCTGAAACTGAAACAAAAGTGTTCCTACAATTTATGCACTAGCTGAAACAAACCCAATTTATGCAACAAAATCCCCTCTATGCATTACATTCTCTGCAACAAAATTACTGCAACATTACTAGACAACATTCCTTGCAAACATCATCAAAGAACTACAAGATGACATACTCAAACTATCACATGATACTCAAACCCAATTTCTGCACTATATGAAACTGAAACAAATGCGCCATTAACAAATTCTTGCACCATCTGAAACAAAATTAAGCATACCATGAAACAAATTCCTGCACTCTGCAACAAAATCTTTGCAACATGACTAGACAACATTCCTTAACAAATTGCATCCATTCCATAATTTTCAACAAGGGAAACACTCAAGAAATAATTTACACTCATACGACAGCATAAAACATGACTATACAACTTCCATCCATTCATCAAAGTACTACAAGAACACATACTCAAAACTGAAACATTTGAAACATATGTGACATTCTACAATTTTTGCACTAGCTGAATCAAACCAATTCTTCTTTGCAAGTCATTGCATTTCTTCAATGTGATTCTTTGTCAAACCTACAATAACAAAAGGTGGGATAACAATACTTATGATGGCAGTGTTGATGTGTTAAACACTGCAAAAGATGGCACCTTCTTTGCATTACCGTCATTGAGCTGAAATAGACATGCAACATGAGGTCAGTTATGGATAGACAAATCCAGTGCTTCTCATCTGTTTTACCCTCCTTTGAACATACAAATCGCTTCCATACAAGCTCCCCATCTTTACCTCTATTACTAGATTCTTTTCTTATACTGAATCCAGTGAGTTTTCCATAAGCATTGTATAAGTTATATGCCTCGTCTAAATTATCAAAATGCATACCCAATCTTGGTGTTATCTCTTCATCCACAACTGGATAATGTACAACTGATGATGAGGAGGAGGCCATATCCATATGCAATCTGGATCGCAAATCATTAAAACATGGAGTATTCTATATGATAATGAAATGCACACAAAACTCAATAAAATTCATATAATTCTAATTTGTAAGTCTACTTTACTCTTCTCTGTTTATATTATTATTAAAAATCTACATAATTCATTCATTGTCAATACTAATATTGAGAAAACAATCCGAAACACTAACCAATACTTCTATAGATCAGATAGCTACATTTGAGCATCCCAATTATTCTTGCTCATGCAATTGAGATATTTCTTATCAATGCAATTGAGATTATACAAGTTTTGGTTGTGGTTGTATCTATTAGCATGTTATTGATATCTTTAGTTACATATTCAGTGAAAGAGGGAGATACAAGTTCATACATTTTCATAGTAAAGACATTACTACATAGCTACAAGCCAGGGAGTGCCATGGCTGAAACAAAATAGAATCACGTTAATGATTAATGAGACTGATTTGATGCAGACTATTACCAATTTTTCCAGCTGATAATAGAATCACGTTAATGGGACCAATTCATGAAATTCTCTTTGCCAATACATCAGTTTTTGGCCCAGCCAATATAGACTCCAATACAAATACTTGAAAGTATAATTGAAAAGGCAACATAAACCTGAATCCAACCAGATGAAGAGAATGGGTAACCAACCATGAGCCCCAAAGGACATTATTGGAACCCTTAGGCAAGCCAAACTAGAACAAGAAAGAGGGCCCTTCAAATAAAATCTACAACAGTCTACATTGAATTTGCAAGTATTGTCGACTTTAGGATCAAAATAAGACTTAATTACATATTTCGAACCAAATTTAGTAAAGGCAGATGAATACCAGTGTGATGCCCATATATGGTGGGATTCACTGTGCCCTGTTCAGATTATCTGAACTTGGTTTCTTGAACTCATTTTCCCTGTATTACTATTTATCTACTTGAAACCTAAATAAAAAGAGGATTAACAAAAAAAAAAAAAAAATATGCAAGAGGATTTCACCACTCTTATAGATAGAAGACGCCAAACAGCAAAGAACAAAATCCCCTAACAAATTTCAGCATTAGAGAAAGAAAGGAAGAAATAAACAACGAATAACCCATACATATCAACACCAAAACCCATTTCTTACTCTGTTTTCTGTGTTGGAGATCGAAAATGATATCGGTCGTGAGGCAAGGCTGCAGCCACGAGAGGGGAAGAGACGCAACGACGCAGCCAGAGGGAGACACTCGACGCGTTCAGGAGAGCAGTAGTGAGAGAGGGATAGACGCAATGCAGCAGCGACAGGGAGAGATGGAGAAGACGAGGTGAGATGGGAGAGAGAGATCGCAGTACTCGCACCAGAGAGAGAGATCGAAGCGATTGGGAGATAGAGAGAGATCGCAGGGGAGCTTTGCGTTTGGGGGTTTGAAAGGGAGAGAGAGAGAGAGAGAGAGAGAGGCTTTGCGTTTAGGGGTCTGAAAGGGAGAGAGATCAGAGAGAGAGCAGGGCAGCTTCGTCGCTGAATTCGTTTGGGGGTCTGAAGGGGGGAACTTAATTTTTTTGGCGGAAAACCTGAAAACCTGAGACTCCCCCTTCGTTTTAATCGTTTTAACCCCACACGAGCAAAACAAGCATGTCCAGCAGAGGCTCTCCTCAACTATAGTTGAGGAGAGCCGGTCCATATATATATATATATATATATATATAGAGAGAGAGAGAATCTCAGTTGAGGAGAGCCGGTCCATATATATATATATATATAGAGAGAGATGCTCTGCAAAGCGACAATATTAGGAGGCAATGCAGCAACATTGTCTTAATTGCTGCAATAGGATCCAATATGCATCCTTGATGGAGATTACGAACGAACAAATCATCCAGTGCACTTGGGAGCTATGTTCGGGCACGCTGAAGTCTTAACAGAGATCTTAAATCAAGAACCAGCACTCACCCGAAAATTGAACTCAAAAGGACTATCTCCACTGCATCTGGCTTCGGAAAGAGGGCATGTACAAGTGGTAAAGGAGATCCTGAGCATAGACGCAGATGTTTGTTTTGTTCGTGATAATGATGGACGTATTCCTCTCCAACTAGCAGCAATCAATGGGCATGTTGAGGTGCTGAAATTGTTGGTTGAGGCCAAGAAGACAACTGCTTGGTTGCTGACAAATGAAAGAGACCTCTTCTACATCTGTGCTCAAATCATGCACAGTTCGACGCCTTGAAGAAGTTGGTAGAGTGTGTCAAAGAAGACACGTTTGTGGGCTTGAAAAACAGTAAGGGAGACACCATCCTCTATGTGCTTTTAGACATGAGGCAGGCTGAGGTACTCTAGTTTTCATAATTTTCATACACTCACACACAAACCAACCTAGTAAGAGTTGCATCAGTTAAACAATAAAATAATATGTCCAAAACTCCAAACGATCATTGAAATTTGAAACATGAATTGGGGTCTCTCTTTGGGTGTGTCTCATCACTCATGTGCAAGAGAAACAACAAAAGATCAATCCACAAGTAAAAATTAAAGCAATGAAATATAGGAATGATGCAATTAATGGTCCAGCACAGTCCATTCGCACGGGCTTACGGAAATGGAAAGTGCTTTCGAGTAAGAATAAAATAGGAAAACCTAAAAAATCCATTAAACCAATACTACATTCCAACATCACAACCCCATGAGCATGGAGATCTCCATCTGAGTTGGTTCCACGGTTGTATTAATTGTTTGATGAAATATAGAAATAAATATACATAAAATTATGTTAATCACATTTTTATGAAAAAGTTAAGTCAATCGACCGGTTGGATTAATTCTGATTCTCGATATCATATACATTTAAAGGCACTTTTTTTGTAGGGAACAAATTTCAGTATTTGGGATCTACCGCATTGTTCTACTGTTTTTTCTCAATATATGCCCAAGTACAATGAAAAGCTTTAATGTTGCTCAAAGGATAAGTAAAACCATATAAGAATGAAGATGGTGTTTTGGATGCTTTACACGTAGCCCCATTAAACAGTATTAGCTATTCAATTTCATTCATCAAATCAAAAGTCCTTTCACGTATAAAATTATAGAAATTTAATTTTAACTTCTTTTTTTTTTAAATGCAATATTTCTTCTCCGTCACTATTTGTTGATGAGGAAAAAATCTAGCAAATCTAAAAAACCTTTAGCCCCACCCTAACAAAACTTCTAGGTCCGCCACTGACAGGGGTAGACGTAGGCTTTGAGCACTTGGGGCGCCGCTCCAAAAATCTCCAAAAAACTATAATGGGCCTATGGCCATGCACAAAAGACTACCCCACCCCCAAAATGTTTTCTACCTCTGTCCATAAACTAAAAACAACAATTCCACTTGTGGGCCCACTTATATCTGGTCCATGTATGTTGCACACCTATTTGGAAAGTGTGGCTCCAACCTAACTAAGATACATATTGAAATGAATAATATAGTAAAATTAGAAAAGTAGGGTCATACAAGCATTAAACTTCTAAAAACAAAAAAAAGTCTTCAAGGAAGTCTTGCAAGATGAAGTGCCATGACACTTGGAAAGTGTCTCCTTGTTGAAATGACAAGTACTTCAGAGTAAGAATAAAATAAGAATACTTGATAACCCATCAAACCAATACCACATTCCAACATCACAGCTAAGAGCAAGACATTGATAAGACAGTTTACCACATTCCACTTAAAGGCTATTGTTGGGCTTGGGCTAGATATGGGCCTATATTTATAAAGGCAGGCCATGCCTGGATATGAGTCAGCTCAACCCGACCCATGAAAACCCTAGCTCACTATTTGCAAGAAAATCTTGACTCCACAACTAAAAACAGATCTAGTTCATGATCCGGCATACTTCTTGAACTCCATCCATTTCCTTCCCTAGGAAGGTACCAAGGTTTAAAATCTTCGAATTCCATCCATTTCCTTCCCTAGGAAGGTACCAAGGTTTAAAATCCAAAGAGTAGATATCAACAATTTTTGCATTTAGATAAACCCCAAAACGCACAACCATAGGGTAGATTAAGAGAACAAGGCATAATCCGATGGTTGGAAGTCCCATTCTCTGTTGACCGTTTCTCACGGAGGCCGTTCGTAAGAACGAGTCTCCAGCTCCTCTTCTTCTTAGGAGCTCTTGAAGTGGTCCACTCTAATTGTTCATCACGTTCGTAGAACGTTAGAACTGCCCCATGATAAACTGAACAAGTGGGACATGTAGCCACCAAAGCTTGATGGAGGTTTTGGCTATAAATACTACGGTTTGGTCCCCAGACTCGATCACTCAATCCCCTTCAGTCTTACACCATCTAATTAGAGTGAATAGAGTCTGGAAGTGCCAAACATCACTGGGAGAGCACAGCAAAAGCGTGAGGAACATCAATGGCTGGAGGTACTGTTTCTTTAGCATTAAGCCTTTGTGATTCTATTTTAAAGTGTTTATTCCGCATTATAGAATCGCCATTATAACTTACATTTGGTATCAGAGCAAGGTTTATTCTCTGCCTTGATGTTTGAGTGATGCTCTGCTTGTCTCTGTTTTTGACCGAAAGTTTAAAATTACGTTTTAATTTCTTGGACGTTTTTGACGTCCAAGAAATCGTGACCTGCAACCCAGTCTGGAAGTTGAAGACAACCACAACGACATGTAGTCTTGATTATGCGATACTTAGTTTTCAGTTTTGTTGAAAATGACATATCGTTTAGTTGGGCCATTAATTTAAGATCGGGTCCCTACATCTTGAAGAGATGGCTAGGGCGATCATATTGATGTGGGCTGATCCAAGGCTCTTGATCAGTGGGACCACTATCCAAGTGGCCCATTTTCTGTTGGTGTCGATTTCCATTACAGAAATCAGTTCCCTTTGCTAAAGGAAGGGGACGATGTGTATTGATGATGTTGACATGTGATGGATGAGACAAGTCACAACAGAACATGCTTTATTGCTTTTGACCTTTTACATACACGAGGGGTGGTGTGGTTTGGTTATCAACTTCTATAGAGTTCTGTTAGGATGGGACGGTTGATCTGGACTTGCTTTTTATATATTTAATTTATTATTTATACTCATATTTAGTTAATCTTTATGTATAAAAAGCTTAATGTCTAGTGATCCATATAATTTTACTTAATTAGAGAATAGCCACAGCATCTTTAATTAAATAAAATTATATATTATGACTGATAAGGATCACATAAATAATATTTAGACATTAGTTGTAATTAATCATACTTAATATAATAAATTTTATCCCACAGGAATTTTTATTATATTTATATGATAAATTAGGGTAAAATATCAAATTATTCATAACTTACCCACAGGAATTATGAATTTGATAATTTGATAGTTTTATCATAAAGTTTAAACCTGAGAAAGAATATATATCAAATTACATACATAATATACCCTTTAGAATTATGTATTAAGTAAATAATTTGATAAATTCTATCATAAAGAATAATTGAATCTGCTTGGATTAAAATTTTAGCCCACAGGCAAATTTTATGTCATTGAATTCATTTTTTTCATGATTTACATTGGTAGAGCATGGAATTTTATTATAGGCCCCAATTTTAACATAAGCATGTAATTTATAATTTTATGCAGTTGTACAACCTACAAATTTCTCTGATATTCGTTTTGATATCCCTGAACTTAAGGGAGATAACTATAAGGTCTGGAAGGAGAGAGTTCTTCTTCATTTAGGGTGGATGGACATAGACTATGCTATTAGGAAAGAAGAACCACCATCAATTACTGATACCAGTACTGCAGCGGACATCACGCTTTATGAGCGATGGGAGCGATCTAATCGCCTAAGCATGATGTTCATTAAGACCAGAATTTCTACTGGTATTCGTGGTTCTGTTGATCAGCATGAAAAGGTCCAAGACTTGCTGAAAGCCATTGATGAACAATTTGTCACTTCAGACAAGGCACTAGCAAGCACCCTAATCATGAAGTTGTCATCCCTAAGGCTCACAAATGTGAAAGGTGTGCGCGAGCACATCATGCAAATAAGGGACAATGTGGCTCAATTGAAGAAACTCGAGGTTGAAATATCGGAGTCCTTCCTGGTGCACTACATCCTTAACACTCTTCCGCACCAATATGGACCCTTCAAAATCTCATACAACACACATAGGGATAAATGGTCAATTAATGAACTCATGACCATGTGTGTTCAAGAGGAAGGGAGACTGGTGATGGAACAGGCAGAAAGTGCATTGCTGGCAACAAATGGAAAGGGCAAATCTCAAGCCAATCAGAAAAAGAAAGGTAAAATACCTCCCCAAGCTGGTATCAAGAAAGATTCCAAGTGTTTCTTCTGTAAAAAGAAGGGACACATGAAGAAGGAATGCGCCAAATTTCAGAAATGGCTTGCAGACAAAGGTAAACCAACCTCATTTGTTTGTTATGAATCTAATATGGCTAATGTCAATATTAACACATGGTGGATTGATTCTGGATCAACAATCCATATTACGAATTCCTTGCAGGGTTTGCAAAACCTAAGGAAGCCAGTGGATAATGAGCAAAGCATCTTATCTGGAAACAAGATAGGCTCACATGTGGAAGCTATAGGAACTTGCTATTTAATTTTAAGTAGTGGTTTTGTTTTAAAGTTAGAAAAGACCTTTTATGTTCCAAGTTTCTCTAGAAACTTGATTTCAGTTTCAAGACTTGTACCTTTTGAATATTCCTTTAATTTTTCAGATTCATCATTCAGTTTATTTTATAAATCTGATTGTGTTGGGAATGGTATTTTGTCTGATGGTCTTTACTGCATTAATTTACAAAACCATGCCAATTATGATTCAATGCATGTTCACACTGGCACTAAAAGATGTGTTATTAATGAGGATTCCTCTAAATTATGGCACCGGAGATTAGGTCATATCTCCATAGATAGAATTAAAAGATTAGTAAATGAAGGGGTACTTAATACTCTGAATTTTACTGATTTTGAGACTTGTGTGGACTGCATAAAGGGAAAGCAGACCAACAAGTCAAAGAAAGGTGCCAATAGGAGTTCGGACATATTAGAGATCATACATACTGATATATGTAGTCCAGACATGGACTCACATGGTCAGAAATACTTCATCTCTTTTATAGATGATTATTCACGATATATGTATCTCTACATGCTTCATAATAAGAACGAAGCATTAGATGCTTTTAAAATCTTTAAGGCTGAAGTAGAGAAACAATGCGGTAAGCAAATTAAGATCGTGAGATCAGATAGAGGTGGAGAGTATTATGGTAGATACACAGAAAATGGACAAGCACCTGGCCCATTTGCAAAGTTTCTTCAAGAGCATGGGATTGTTGCCCAATACACCATGCCTGGTTCACCGGACCAGAATGGTGTAGCAGAAAGAAGAAACCGAACATTGTTAGACATGGTGCGGAGTATGCTTAGCAGCTCTAATCTTCCTAAATCATTGTGGGCTGAAGCACTTAAGACGGCAGTGTATATATTAAACCGAGTTCCAACCAAGGCTGTTTCTAAAACGCCATTTGAATTATGGAAAGGTTGGAAACCGAGTTTGCGACATATGCGCGTTTGGGGATGCCCCTCTGAAGTGAGAATTTATAATCCACAAGAGAAGAAGCTGGACCCAAGGACCATTAGTGGGTATTTCATTGGATATGCTGAAAGGTCTAAAGGTTACAAGTTTTATTGTCCATCTCATAGCACTAGGATTGTGGAATCAAGAAATGCAAAGTTTCTTGAAAATGACTTAATCAGTGGGAGCGATCAAACCAGATGCATAGTTTCTGAGAATGATCATTCAGAATCTCAACCTTCCACCTCAAGTGATAGATTGGTTATTATTTACAGCACCCCTCAAGTACAAACTGGTGTTGAGCAACCAATAATTGAAGTTCCACAAGCTGCTGACGACATTCCAGTAGATCAGGTAGTTCAAGAGTTGCCAAGAACTTTTGAACAACAAGTTGAACCACATACTTCTCAGGAATATGATGGTACAACATTAAGAAGATCTACTAGACCAAAGAGATCAGCAATTCCTAACGATTATGTTGTGTATCTGCAAGAATCTGACTATAACATTGGAGCCGAAAATGATCCTGAATTCTTTTCACAAGCCATGAGTTGCAAAGAATCAGAATTATGGTACAATGCCATGAAGGAAGAGATGAATTCTATGAAGAGTAATGACGTCTGGGATCTTGTTGAGTTGCCTAATGGTGTAAAAGCCATTGGAAGTAAATGGGTCTTTAAGACAAAGAAAGACTCGTTGGGCAACATTGAAAGATATAAGGCAAGACTCGTTGCTAAGGGATTCTCTCAGATAGAAGGAATCGATTACACGGAGACTTTCTCTCCTGTATCTACGAAAGATTCATTACGTGTTATTTTGGCATTAGTAGCCCATTTTGACTTAGAGTTGCAACAAATGGATGTGAAAACAACTTTTCTCAATGGAGAACTAGAGGAAGAGGTTTACATGAAACAACCTGAAGGATTCCCCTCTAGTGATGGTGAGCAATTGGTTTGCAAGCTCAAGAAATCCATATACGGTTTAAAGCAAGCATCCCGCCAATGGTATTTAAAATTCCATAATATAATTTCTTCATTCGGATTTGTAGAAAACGCTATGGATCAATGTATATACCTGAAGGTCAGTGGGAGTAAAATCTGTTTTCTTGTTTTATATGTGGATGACATTTTGCTAGCAACCAATGATAAGTGTTTGCTGCATGAGGTGAAACAATTCCTCTCTAAAAATTTTGATATGAAGGATATGGGTGAGGCATCTTATGTCATTGGCATTAAGATCCATAGAGACAGATTTCGAAGTATCTTGGGTCTGTCTCAAGAAACTTATATTAATAAAGTTTTAGAGAGATTTCGGATGAAGGATTGTTCACCAAGTGTAGCTCCCATTGTGAAGGGTGATAGGTTCACTTTGAACCAATGCCCGAAGAACGACCTTGAAAGGGAACAAATGAAAAACATTCCATATGCTTCTGCTGTTGGAAGCCTAATGTATGCTCAGGTCTGTACAAGACCTGACATTGCATTTGCTGTGGGAATGTTGGGACGATATCAAACAAATCCGGGTTTAGACCACTGGAGAGCTGCAAAGAAAGTAATGAGGTACCTTCAAGGAACCAAAGACTACATGCTTATGTATAGACGGACAGACAATCTGGAAGTAATTGGTTACTCAGATTCTGACTTTGCTGGCTGTATTGATTCATGCAAATCAACATCAGGATACATTTTTCTGATGGCCGGCGGAGCTATATCATGGAGGAGTGCCAAGCAGACTTTGACTACTACTTCCACTACGGAAGCCGAGTTCGTCTCTTGTTTTGAGGCTACTTCACATGGTGTATGGCTTAAGAATTTCATTTCTGGGCTTAGAATTATGGATTCTATCTCTAGGCCATTGAGAATATATTGCGACAATACATCTGCTATTTTATTGGATAAGAACAACAAAAGTGGGAGTCGAATTAAACACATCGACATTAAGTATTTAGCCATAAGGGAACGTGTTAAAGAAAAGAAAGTGGTCATTAAGCACGTCAGCACTGAGCTAATGATCGCTGATCCTTTGACTAAGGGCATGCCACCATTTATTTTCAAGGATCATGTAGTGAAAATGGGACTTGGTTCCATTATGTAATTTTTCATTGTATGAACAATGTTATTTTAATGAAATTCCTAATTATTCTGATAGTTTTTTCTCATATTGATGTGCACCTTAATTAATTTTGAGAAAATTCATCTATGTTGGACCAAGAATAAGCATAGGGTTTATTCATTAAGAAATTGTTGCCACTATAATGTTTAAGAAGTAAGTACATAGTAATACATGGAAGGTAATACTCGTCATTAGAGGACCTATCGCCATGATTCATGTATTTATTACTTAAATACAGTTTATCGATGGGTTTAAGATAAAACATTAAGATTAGAAGTGTGGACCAAGTGGGAGAATGTTGACCGTTTCTCACGGAGGCCGTTCGTAAGAACGAGTCTCCAGCTCCTCTTCTTCTTAGGAGCTCTTGAAGTGGTCCACTCTAATTGTTCATCACGTTCGTAGAACGTTAGAACTGCCCCATGATAAACTGAACAAGTGGGACATGTAGCCACCAAAGCTTGATGGAGGTTTTGGCTATAAATACTACGGTTTGGTCCCCAGACTCGATCACTCAATCCCCTTCAGTCTTACACCATCTAATTAGAGTGAATAGAGTCTGGAAGTGCCAAACATCACTGGGAGAGCACAGCAAAAGCGTGAGGAACATCAATGGCTGGAGGTACTGTTTCTTTAGCATTAAGCCTTTGTGATTCTATTTTAAAGTGTTTATTCCGCATTATAGAATCGCCATTATAACTTACATTCTCATCTAATTTTTCAGAGTTTGATTCTTTCGTCCTCTCCTATGCGGCCGTGGGAAAAAAAATAAAAAATTAGATTTATATATAGTGGTGGCTGGACCAAATAAGAGGACCAAAAAAAGGAAGATTTGGATAAACCCCAAAAGACACCAGAGTAAGGTTGATTAGGATAAAATTAGGGGAAATAGGAAAGATTAGTGGGGTAAATCTGAGTGTAAATGGGTCGGTTCCGATTCAGGTTCATGGTGGACCTAGAACCCTTAAGAAGAAGGTGAAACCGAATCCAAACCCGGAACCGTTTCGAAATCGGTTTTTTGGCTCGAAACCGGAACCAAATCCATGTATGGGACGAGTCTGAATCCGGTCCTGATTTAGGTAGAAAATGATATCTAAAAAAAAAGGTTTTTAGGAGAGATTTTTAAAAATTAAGATAATATATCGGGTCTACAAATTTGAACCAAGATGGAACCCGATCCGAACCCTGACCCATTGATTTGTCGAGACCTATAAATAAAGAACCAAACCTAATTTTTAATGGTCGAACCTCCCAGTAAACGGAGAGTTGGGTATCATTTACATCCGAAAGGCAAAGTTATCAACCATCACGCACAAAAACAAAGTTTTAGCTCTATTCAGATTTTATCCCTTTGGTTTTTGTTTTTCCTTCTCCCCCTCCATCTCTCTTTCTCCTTCCCTCGGCCATGGAATGTCTCCAGGCCCTTCCAACGGCACTTAACCTGCGCCACCTGACCTTATCCTTCTCACCCACAATCCAGCAACGACAACCCATCAACCCAAACAGAACAAAGCATACTTCATCTCTCCTTACAGCTACCTGTTCCTTGTTAAAGCCTTCAAACCCATACTCTCTTTCTCCTTCTGGTGAGCAAAACCCCCTCCTTTTATTCATCAGTTCATCCTTATACTTAGTCTCTTAGACTTCTGTTTTAAAACCAATCTTTTTATTCCTATTGTTGTTTGCTTGTTGTCTTTCTTTATGATCCCTTTTCTTCCTTCAGTACTTTTTAATGGGTTGCTCTCAGATGTGCTTTAAATTTGGTGATTTAAACTCTTAATTGCTAATAAAGACTTCAACTTTTTTTCACATCTGACATGGGTTTTCTCTCATGGACCTTATCAGTATTTAAGTGATTGGGTGTTTGATATCCTTTATCCCCTTTTGGTATTGGAATTGGACCTGCATAAAAGAAGTGGGGTTTACATATAATGGGTGCCTTTTAACTTTTACTTCAATTTCATTGCAATTAATTTGTTGCATCTTTGTTGTTGTTGTTGGGTTTTTTCTTTTTTCAGTTTCATTTGCGATCTCGAACAGTCAATCAAGTGTAGGAATCAGCAGTGAAACAACCGAATGGGCAATGCAAGGTATGCTTTAACTCTCTGAATGATTCTCTGATCAATTTTTCCCTCCATAGTCATTGTAAGTGCAGAAATATGTACCTGGATTCAAATCTGTACTTGGTTTTGTATCATCAGTAGAAATATGAAAGAGAGAAAAAAATTTATTACTGAAGAAAATCTGGTAACATGGATCTTTAAACAGTAAAATATGTGTTTAGGATCTAGTTTAGTTGCTCTCTTGGGTGTTATTTGGCATATACACCTTTAAAACTGATTGGTCTGTGCGATTGATTTGTTCCACATTCTAAACAAATCGTTGGGGTTGGCAGACTGCTGATGTGGGAATATGTATTGAGTGAATCATGATGTTTCCTTTGGAAATTCTTCATTTTTAGACCAAGGTGTGGCAATACTTGCTGTAGAGATGTAATATGTTAGTTTTGGGTCAGTCCAGTGTGGACCCTGACCTGGACCAAATTATGTTTTGGAGATGCCTGCATTCGATCTGGTTATCCAATGATATATAACTGTGACAGCGTGACTTGAATCCAGACCTGGTTAGTGAATGGGCGCATAGGGGGGCGGGGGGCGGGTGGGCGGGCGGAAGCATGGTCCATTGCCATCCTACTTTCTCATTTTGGTCTAATCCTTGGTCCAAGCCAATTACATAAATAACCATGGTTTTAAAATTTGGCTGTCTGAGTTGACTCGGCTTAGTCAACTTGGATTTGGTAGGTGCCAATCGACCCCTCAAGTCACCAAGTCGCATGAGTCCTATGGTTTTTCAGCCCCAAACTCATTTATTTTCCAATATTCTGTTGGGAGAAGCTTTATGAGGCTCTTAGGGGCATTCTGCATTGATTTTGGAAGATCAAAACCACACTTTCTTTTGAATATCTAAATATTCCAAGATTTGGAGGTACCATTCATCCGATTGAGTGAAATATAAAGGCGGGTGCTTATTTCTAGTTATATTCATCATTAATACGTAGAGTGTAACACCTGACAACTCCTAAATTCTAGATGCATAGAACACAATTCTCTATTTTATTATATTTTGTGCTATTTCTCATATTTTATAAAGGTTATTAGGACTTAGGGTGAGGCTGGGTCCAACTCGGCCAGTTTGCTGGACTTGAATGTGACCAGTTGCCCAGTGTCTGATTTTTAGAACTTTGTACATAACTCATACACTAATTCAGCTATTAGCTGAATATGGATGCAACTGGACCTCGATCCAATTACTTGGTGGCTGACATCTGCAAAACTGAATGCAGGCCTGCTTATCAAATGCTCCCAAAATCTGGACTATATGTGATCTTTTAGGGTCGGTCGGGTCCTTGACGTAGTGAGGTAAACAGGGGTCCATTTTTATCCATAAACACATCAGTATCTTAGACTAATATCTTAAACTGGTCCATGGACAAGGCATTTGCATGTATGTGGAGATAATGCGAACCTATGTTTCTAGTCCATCCCCATTCAGATAACTGAATTTCCAAAAGACGTGTATTCTAGTTTCTAAAAGATCGATTAAAAAAAAAAACAATTTCTAATAGATGCCCAACTGTACTAGGTGTCCATGTTCTTAACCATGGCCTGTAGTATATATCTGCTTCCTTATTTATGTCCATTTAGCTTTCTTCTTTTTACTTGGAACACAAAAGTATATATGGAACTCTACAAATTGTAAATTTGAAGTAGAGCCTCTTAAAGCAAAGGGACTAGTTGGAGAAAGCTGGTGGGAGAATGCCTATCCCTCCATATGTGTCAAACTCAGACAAATTGTGTATTTATATGATCTACAATTACTCAAGTTCTTAACAAAAGATTTTTCTGGGTTGTTCAAGGTTTATTGGCCTTCTTCACCAGTATGCAAATGAAGGCCCCTGTTCAGTGATCCTGGCCTGGATGTGGGTGCCTCAAAAAATTCATTGAGTTTTCATCTTCTTTTATTTTCTTGAATGGTAACATGACTCAAACCTGCAACCTTGGAGTTGCGACACTGAGCACCTTCCAACTGTGCTATGGGCTCTTGCCTCTTCCTTTCTCCCCCTTTTTCTTGCCCACCTCTAAGTAAGCGAAAGATTGGATAATCTTCAGGATTTTTTGCGAGCATGCCAATCACATCAACAGATTGCGTATTAATCATGAATTATTATTCATATTCTGATTCTTCAAGACCCAATAACTCTTCCACTGACAATAGCACACCATGAGTCACTGTCTCTTTTTTGGACTTGTATGAGCTCTGCACCTTGGATGACTTTAAGTTGTATTGGCATGTTTTCAAGGGCTGACCCCGACTCTGCTATTCTTTAAGGTTAAGCTCACATTGTCATTGAGTTTGAAACTACTTTGTGAACCTCCTGTTTCTGTGTCTAGAATGTACTTATTCCTTGCTCATTTCCTCATTGACATAGGTAGCGTGAAATGGTAATGAACTGTGATTTTGTCAAATAATATATTAATTATGAATTCTGGATTGCAGATTTTTATGCCTTGAGGAAGGATGTGGAAACTGCTTTGGTGCGTGTCGAAGAAATTAGAGTTTCTGCTGGTCTGGAACTGTTAGAAGCAGATCTTGTGGTCTTGGAGAAGAAAGCAGCAGATAGTTCCTTATGGGATGACCCTGCTAAAGCACAGGAAACCCTTCTTGCCTTGACTGATGTCAAAGATAAAATCAAACTGCTATCAGACTTTAAGTCCCAGGTTTCCAAAGATGCTGATATGCTTGTTACTTAGTTCAAACATTTTGTTTAGAATGAATTTAGCTTCTTACTAATCCAAGAGTTGCTCACTCATACGTTCGAAGCAGTCATGGCCAATATGGAAGTAATATGCATACAGTTGCATTTTCTTAATGATTCCTTTTCATTTCACTTAAGTGACTCATCTTGTATAATTAGTTGTCTTCAGCCTGGCTTATTGTTGCAATATAAGGTCTACTCGCTTAAATTTTGTACAGTGCCGTGATTGAACGCATGTTTACCAACAACCCGTGAGACTCCAGAATCCTGATTGATCAAGTAGCGTGCATGCTACTTTATTATTATAATTGTAGTTACATATTATTGATGTTGATTTATTTAAAAATAGGAAGCTAATACATCAAGAGAAAAGAAGTACAATACTCCTAATATAATGATTCGACCTCGAGGCCTCTTTACCCAAAACATTCCGCATATGCAATGTATTGTTATTCCCAGATGCTGTAATTATTTTGGACATGAGGGGAAGAGTAATTATTTGGATTAACATGCATTGTAATACAACATAACAGAACTTATGGTTAAATGCAAAAATCCCAAATAAGATAAATAGAAAAAGCATACCTTAAAAGAATAATAATAATAAAAAAAAAAGAAACTGGCCATGTCAATTTTTCAGTATGCTCTGCTTGGTTTGAAGAGTGGCAACTGGCAAGTGTGTATTGTGGGAACTGGAGTATTTCTTATTCTAACTGCTGCTTACCCTGAAGTGGCTCTATGCTGTGTAACCAGGTTGAAGAGGCAGAAACAATTGTGAAGCTAACAGAGGAAATGGAATCAACTGATTCTGGACTTCTTGAAGAAGCGTCTAAGATCATTCGGGAATTGAGCAAATCAATGGATCGATTTGAGTTGACCCAGCTGCTTTCTGGGCCCTATGACAAAGAAGGGGCTGTTGTTACTATAACTGCTGGTGCTGGGGGTACAGATGCACAGGTAAATATCTTTCATGCATCCACAAAGCGCAATGCACGGGCATTTTAATCATCATCATCAAAGCCTTGTCTAAACTATGTTTGGGAGTGAGCTACATGAATACTGTTTCTCAATTCCATTCTATCCTGAGCTAAATCCTCGGATAGGATGCACTTCTTCAGATCTATCCTTATTACTCTCATCCATGCCCTCTTCAGCCTACCACTTTTTCCTTGGTGGGCCATCAACATGGCGTATTAATCATTTCTCAAAATTATGATCGTAGATTAGTTTTTCTTCCTTTGCATTATTTTTACCTTTTCAATTATTTACCTTTTTTTAATTTTTAGACTTAAATAAAAACTGATCCTGTGTTGAATTTTAATTATTCAAGAAGTTAATCATCATCATCATCATAAAAGTCTTGTCCCACCTATGTTGGGGTCAACTACATGAATTTTGTTTCTCCATTCTAGTCAAGAAGTTAAATGACATAATTAGCGCAAACATATTTTAATTGTTTCCTCAAGATTTTGATTTTAGTTTTTTTTTTTAATATAATTTCACTATTTTGCCTTTTTTCAGTTGTTTACTGTTTTTATTTACTGGACTTGAATAAAAACTGACATGACTCTTGAGTTAAGTATTCTTCCTTTTTTTTCAGTTGTTTACCGTCTTTATTTAGTGGACTTGAATAAAAACTGACATGACTCTCGAGTTAAGTCCTCAAGCTGCTGAGTTGACTCCTCTCCTTGCCAAGTTCAGGCCGAGTCATGAGTGGGCAAGCTATGTGCTAAACTTGCACTCATTATTTCAGTCTTTTTTTTCCAACTCTCAACACATTAGACGAGAAAGCATTTCTTCAATTTTTTAGCTTATAATTTGCTCTCTTTCTTCTCTAAACTAATTCCTCTTAATTTGACTTGGATGCTCACATGCCAGATGAAGACAGATGTTCCCACCCTAGAAGTTTCTCTCATGCCTGTTTTTCTCGTAACTCTCTGCATGATTTCCAGTGCAGGATTGGGCTGACATGCTTCTTAGAATGTATGTTAGATGGGGTGAGAAGCAGCGTTACAGGACAAAAGTGGTTGAAAAATCCATGGGAGAGGAGGCCGGTATCAAGTCGGCTACAATAGAACTTGAAGGACGTTTTGCTTATGGTTACTTGTCGGGGGAGAAAGGGACACATCGTATTGTCCGGCAGTCTCCTTTCAATGCAAAAGGTCTACGCCAGGTAACTTTTCTCATCTGCTAGCTTGGTCGTGTCAAGGTGTGGGAAATGCCAAACCTAGCAACCACCCTTAACATTTTGAATGGATATGCAGCTATATAATTGAAAGACGTATTTGTACACAAACCATAAAAACATGGAACAGTGTGACGTTTATTAACCTCCGAAACTACCCTTTCTAAGCCCATCTCGACAAGGGTGCACATGACGCACTTATCCAACCATGCCTCATCAAGTGAGGCCCACCATTTGCAGCAACTGGCCCAAAAAAAAAAACCTGGTCCAAGGTGCTGAGAAAGACAAATGGGCCCTTTCATGTTCTTTTTTTTTTTTGTTATTGGAGTTTTCTGGTTTGTGGCCTTTTTTTAATAAGAAAAAATATTATCTGTATATTTCTCCTATACCTGGATATGTTTTCTGATGTATCTTTCTCTTTTATCTTAATGAGATTACATTTGGTGATACTTAAAAAAAAGGGCTGGTCCAATGCTGACCCTTGTTCTATATATTTTTCTCCTTTTGGTGCTTATCCTTGAATGCATTATATTAATTTCATACTCGTTACCTTAAACTAGAAATCCAGCTCCATCGTCATGTGATCTACTGAGTTAAACGAGATGCTAGAGATAGATTCTTGTGTTCTTACAAAATATTATAATGCAGACGAGCTTTGCTGGTGTTGAAATCATGCCCCTTCTTCCTGAGGAGTCCTTAGATGTCGACATTCCTGAAGAGGACCTGGAAATAACCTACTCAAGAGCTGGTGGAAGTGGAGGACAGAATGTGAACAAGGTCGAAACAGCTGTTCGGATGGTTCACATTCCCACTGGCATTGCAGTTCGCTGCACAGGTTTGCTCAAAACACTAGATGATCATTCTTGTTGAACTATTAGATAATCCCTGGGTCACTATAGTTGATAGATATGCAAATTAATTTATGTTTTAAGTTAAGAATGCATTTGGACTTCCACGTAGGATCATTACATCTTGCCGTTCATTCAAAATTATTTGAAAACTGGAATGAATAAATTTGATATGCTGTCTTTCTAATTTTATGCCTAAAGTTGGTTTAGGGCAGGAAAGTCTGAAAAGCAATATTCCATCTAATGTGGTTTGGAGTTTGGACACTATTCTAAGAGTAAATAAATAAATAAATAGATAAAGCCCCTAATATAATTTATGATATTGGCACTGTCCCAAATTCAGAGGAATGGATATCCATCCACTCACCTATAACTTTATAAAACAATGACAATTTTACGGAAAAAAACCCTGATGTCCCATGCACGAAAAAGGCCCAAAAAGATCTTCACATGCGGTAAAGGCCCTCCTGTCACTTTTTTTTTTTGTTGCCTTTCAGCTTGAGTGTCGATATTGATGCTCAACATAGGTTTGAGCCTCAGTTGTCGACGCTCTCATTACACAGTATTTTTCTCAGTTGAGCATTGATATCAACACTCTCATTACAATATTATTCTCAGTTGAGCATCGATATCGACACTCAATACATCTATGTGGCTTAGTTGAGCATTGGTATTGACGCTCGTGTCTTCTTCTTCCTCTTCTCCCTCTTTCTCCATCTCACCACTCCATTTCTTACCTAACCTGCCATCCTCAACACCTCCATCATCCTTAACAACACCTAACACCAAGCTTCATCTCTCTTGTTTCATCACATATCTTTATTCCACTCAAACCAACACCTACATCATCTTCCTCCAACGCCATAATCCATCTTCACAATCTCTCTTGTCATCTCATCTTTCTTCTCATGATTTAGAGAGCCCCATTAATCCCAACCTCCATCACAAAACACGAGCTCATCATCTTCGCTAGAACCTTCACACCATCACTGCATCTTCTCCTCTTGCAAACATGTCATCATCTTCTCCAACCCATGCTTCGCCTTCTTCCAATGCTGCCTCAACTTTTGTTGGGAGCAGCCCGCTCATTTGCATCACTGGCCGAGAATGCACCTCGTGAAGGAGATTTCGCTGAGGTCGACGTTCTGCCTCAAAGTTTAAAGAAAAAAGGAGCGTCAATATCGATGTTGGGCTTCCACAGTTAAAAAATATACAAAACTGGCCCATAGGGCCACTGCCGTTCCCACATTTGTTGTGGCCTTTTTTATTCACCGGATATCTAAGGGGTTTTTCCCCGTAAAATCCTCTAAAGCAATTGCAGTTTGAGGTATTTCCAGGTCCACCTTGAATATAATTTGTGGTGATAGCAGTGAATGAATCTTATTTTCCATGTCTTGATTAATACATTGTAATGAAATGTATGTAATGAATTGCAAAATGCTGGTGGAAGGATAGAATGTAGTTGATAGGCCTGTGTTTTAATCTTCATTTCTCACTACATATATATTTTATCTATTTTATCCAGGAGTTTTATTAAAATCTGATTTTATCAATAGATTTTTATCTGGCATCATGGTTGTCACATTGTATGCTACGATGAGATTTTGTCCATGCACGTGATCAGATATTTACACTGCATTGGCATAGGCATCATTGTTTCCACTCTT
Organism: Cinnamomum chago; assembly: GCA_038049695.1. Lineage (NCBI taxonomy): Eukaryota > Viridiplantae > Streptophyta > Magnoliopsida > Laurales > Lauraceae > Cinnamomum > Cinnamomum chago. The sequence continues at coordinate 16,037,990 of CP142462.1, read as the reverse complement.
TCGTAATGTCAGAATGATTACCGTGGAGATATTGTGTGTGTGGCTCATGTACTGCGAATGCAAGCGAAGGCACCATTGACTTGCCTTTTGTGCATATTAAGTTATTCGCCCAAAATGGTGATTCGAAAAGCCTTGTACCTTCTCTTATTGCCAAGATTCCAACTCAACTCTAGGTAAGTCATGCCGATGGGAGGCAAAAATGCTAAAATTACCTTTGCCTTGCATCTTTGTTCGAGGGTTTAAACTTATATAAGCCAAAAGTTAACCCTCATTAAGTAAACCCAGGTATGACCAAGTCATGTCGGAGTCAGTGAGTTTCCATGTACTTGATTTGGGTTTTGATTACTGATGCTATTTTGCTTTATTGTGATATTAGAGAAGAAAATAAGATTCTAGCAATCTACCATTTGTGTAACAATTATTCATGACTACCTACTTTCTTAATTCAGAAGAAAGATCTCAACTGCAGAACAAGGTCAAGGCTCTTAGCCGGTTAAAGGCCAAACTGCTTGTTGTGGCTGAGGAGCAAAGGGCCTCTGAAATCAAGCAAATACGTGGAGATTCAGTGAAGGCTGAATGGGGACAACAGATCCGTAATTATGTTTTCCATCCATATAAACTAGTGAAAGATGTGCGAACAGGATGCGAAACTTCAGATATTGCTTCTGTCATGGACGGAGAGTTGGAATCATTCATCAAAGCTTACCTCAAATACAAATACAGCAAAACTGTAACTGCAAGTAGTGTTAAATGATACTTAGTAGTTGCATCGTTCTTTGTATATCATCAGTAACTGTATCCTTTGATGAACAGATATATTGATTTTACATATAGATTTTGGGTCACTTACATGAAATAGTTCTCTCTATTGAAAGTCCAAAGATTCTTCCAAATTATTTTCACTCAGCATTTGGAATAGCTGGAGCTGGTGTTTGGTGCTGGCCTTTGCATAACCTTCCAATGGAAAGCAGGTGGAACATAAAAGGAAAACTCTATTTAAAAGAAGTAATCAAAGGAGTAAATTGTTCAAGATACAAAGAGATTGTCTATCAGTACCAGTTTTACTCAGGCATATTCTCATTTGCTGCTCTCAATATGAAGGGATTTTTCTTAAAAAAAAAAAAAAAAAAACTTCTGAGGTTTGAGACAATCCAAAGAGGCCCCCATGAACTTTTGATGATTTGATAAAACCTCCTTTACTGGAAAAAGATATAGAAATGGTCACTAGTGCTAGTTACTGTAGCACCTCATGGAAGTGGTTGTTGGTTGGTTAGATGACAATTTTGCCTTTGTCTTCTATTCAATTCTTTTTAGTTTTTGTTTCTGAAAGGTTTCTGCTAGTGATTTCTTACATTTCTTAGATAAACAACCCCACGAGATAATAGGAATGATGTAGTAGTCCCTGTCCAAATGATGTGTCATGATGGGCCTCCGAACCACGATTGAACTTGCCCTAGTGTTGTAATCACAATGGGCCAATAGATATGATGAAAATCAAGGGGGCTCCATCAACCCAAATGAAGCAATCATATTGGGACCCACTGCTAATCCAATGCCATGAATTGGCTGCAACAAACCCCACCACCCAAAAAAAAAACAAAAAAGAAAAAACCTTAGTGGTTTTCCGTTGAAGTGCATCCCTACTGGCTAGTTGACAACATAACCAGTGTTATGATGTTACTTCAGATTATGATGGGTCACTTCTATCTTTTATTTATTATAGATCACTTCATCATTGAATTAATTGGCAACATAGTCCCAAAAAGGAAGCAACATCTTTCATCGAAATGAATCATTTCAGAAGGCAGCTTCTTGTTATTTAATTAGGTTTATTTTATGATTATTATTATTATATTATTTGTGTGTGTGTTGATTCTTAAAGAACCCTTGACCTATAAAGATTTCTAAAAGGACCCATAAACTATGAAATCAATTCTGCAAAACACCCTCAATTGGCATTTTTTGAGTAGTTCTGTTTTCCACCTTAATTGGGCAAATAAAAGATGAAACCGTTTTGTCAAACCCAAAATCCCTAACTAACCACTTAACCATAAGCTAAGTTCCAAACTCACCCAGCCCAATAAACAGATGGATGTAAACAAAACAGTAGGTAGGTAGTTTGTACTAAAAGGACTTTCTTTTTTGGATTTTGGGTTTGAAAAAAGAAAAACATAAAACAAAAATTTTCATCTCTTTCATGCACCAAACTTTTTAATGCTTAAGGGAGCATCTTAGTGGCACATATCATGTGTGCCAATCATCAGTTAATTTCTTAAGAGGCTATAAAAAAAAAAAAAAACTTTCTTCCTATCTGTATTATGTAATCACACCACTCAGGTTTTCAAAGGATCTATGCTTCAAAAGGTTGCAGTATTGGAATATTCCCATCATACATTAGGAAAATCCTCAAAACTAGAGTATCCAAGATCCCTTTGATCATAGAGTAACATTCATATTATCAGGACCTATTCAGACCAACTAAGAACAGGGCATCAACTGTATTGAAGTGAAGTTAAAATAGGATTTAACCAAGAAAAAAGTTGGGAAAGAATATAAACAATGTATGTTGGGCAAAAAGTTGCTGTCAGTATGCCAGTCATTCTGATTTCTTCTTTTGGCCAAAGAGTAAGCCCCATCCGTATGTGTCGCCCTTCTTAGCAGCAGCTTCTACTCGATTCCCACCAATCTAGAAGACAATGAAACAGCAAATAGTTGAAACATGAATTCAGAAATGTCATTATAGAAAAGAAAGCTGAATGTAACATGCATGTTAAAACTTGAGATGTCAAAGAATTCAAGGTTTAATTAAACATGGTATTCAGTTGCACTCTAGGTTGAGAACCACGGCGCAGACCACAGTTGCCAGACTAAGAGACAGGTGCGACTGCGAGAGATGATGTGAAAAACAGATTATTCGCAAAATTTTGCTATAGCAGTCATGCACAAGCATGAAGTGTTTGTGGGGAAAAGGGAAGAAGTGGAGAAATGAGTTCCCAGGTAACAATGCCAGATAGTAGGTGACTTAAACTTAGGTGATTTTCTCTTGCGAACCGTGATTCAGGAGGTCCCGGCTTTTGTGGACGGCACGGATTGAAAATTGCACACCATCACCATCCACATGTGGGACATCCCATAGGTGAAAAAGGCACCTTAAACATTGTGCTATACTTTCGTTAAATGAAAGCATCAGTGGGGTAAATTGAAAGCATTGAGGAAAATAAATGATGAGCTCAAGTTTCAACCCACTGAAAGCTGACGTTTAACTGTAACTAAAGTATTTACAGACTGAGAAAAGGATATAGAAACATAAGTGAGGAGATAGGAGTTAACATGAATTTGTATTATCTTAATAATAATCAATTGAAAGGGTGTCACTTTGGTGTTTATGTAAGGTTTTGGCAACCTTAGTGCAAATAAAGTATTGTTTTTTCCAGCATGTTGAGTTTCCCACAAGGTCTATGTCATGTATAAACAAAACTTGATAGATGATATCTCACCAAAGTTTAAAAATAAATGATAATACCTTGTCCATGAGCCAATAACCAATGGTTGGCATGTACTGCACCAGGTACATAACAGCAAGAACAGGCTGCAACACATGAGAATATGAGAAATCTTCAGAAACTAAATGTATATCACCAAAAATGGTATATTAAACTGCATATGTTACAATAAAACAGAAGAAAGAAATAATTGATAAAACCACTTGATAGTCTTTAACTATTATCCCTGATAACTCAAAATAGGGAAGGTCTTTGTTGTAGGTATCCAAAATCTGTGTCCCAGATTCATCAATGGCATATCCTTGTTGCAACAATGCCACTGCTAGGGATCATCAAAGGTCTTCAACGTGATTCTATTCATAGACCCCCACATGTAAATTCCCTTTGATGTGCCTTCAACCTAGAAAAAAAAAAAGGATGCACTAAAAACCAACAAGTGCTACATGAGAATGACCTGATTTGATATCCAAACTTCCTTTAACCCATGTGTTGCTGCAATGATTGTTAGCTCTGCACACCTTTCTGATGTCAAACGTTTCTGTAAAAAAGAATAATGCTTTTGATATCAAAAGTGAAGAACCAGATTGTGCTATACGAGCTGCTTTCTTTATGCCCTTCCAATAATTAGCTAGAGACATCTATGCAGATCTTTCTTCAATTATATTCAAGCATATAAATTACTAAAGATAGACAATCATTGGAGAAAAAATGATCCATGAGGAGACAATTAGCAGGCTCCGCTCATACTTGAATTGTTTATATTGAAAAACCCTGATGCAGTTTACATAATTATATATACACACATCCTCTCCTGAGAGATGTCTCTCAATGCTTAGTTGAGAGAGAGTATTAAGCCCCTTGTGGGAGGGGGTTTAGTGAGTGTGCGTGGTTTTGATCACGAAGGGTCCCTTGTGTGATGGGCCTAGTATTGAAGTACTCCAACCAAATTTGATGGAAATCAATATGTAAAATACGATGATGTCCCTACAGTGAATCTAAACTGAGGTTTTTATGACAGATGTAGACCTGTTACAGGCTCTTAAATTAAACAGGGCAGACCTTGCAATCATTGCTTACGGTAGCTGATAGCTTGATGAATTCAATAATCTTGTGCATCAAATGGCTCAGATTTTGTTTACTTGCTACGACAAATTTTGTGGGCTAAAATTCTAGTTTATTCCACAAAATATCAGACAAGGACTTCTCTTTTATGCATGCATAAAGTAGGATGTGAATGTCATTCTTGGCCTAGATTCCAAGTTCATACATAGCATGAATTGCTTTGTCGATTAGAGAGGTTTTACATCAACATCCAATAAATTGAACTTTTTTTGTTATGCTTCCAGATATGATGGTGCAAGTTGTTTCCAAACTCAAGCAGTCCCACCCACCCACCCACCCACGCTTAAAAAAAAAAAAACCAAATTATATCTGATGGCAGTTTTGTATTTCTCTCCCATCGGCATAGCATTATTATAAATTAGTTTTGTTGGAAGTGACCAATATAGCTAATGTTACATTATAAAAAATATGAAAAAATACTCTATATTTGAAGTAAATTATGTCTCTGTAGTCCATTCAGTGTACTTTTCTCACAAGAAGTTTATCAATTGTAAGTTAAGCAGAAGTACACTTTCATCCATATAATCAAATAGCGAGTAATTTCTGCCATGAGAAAGTATATGGGTTGCAGGTTAACAAAATAAAATACTCACCTCAGTACGTTTTTGTTCCGATGAGCTGGCTCCAGAACCATTTGATGTTTCTATGGGTCCAGGGCAAACAACAGTGACTTTAATTCCTTTCTGAAATAGCTGTGAACATTGAAGCATTTAAAAAGAACAGGTGATGTCAATGAGCATGTTTGCATCAACTAGACTGCTTAATGTAGCATTCACAACAGTTCTGAATCGATACTATAAGCCAGATGATTTCTTACAGTTCAAAAAGAATGTAATAACAACCAGCGAAACAAACAAAGGCACAATATATAGGAAAATATTCTCCTGCGCACTATGCTTCCAGACCTACCGTCTAGTGTATGCAGAGATGGGTCACCTTTGGGACGGTCTGGATTCCCTGTGTGCATGTGCGCAGTGCGCGGCTGAACATTTTCCATTATATATATTGTTCCAATATTTTACAAACGTGTATGAAATCTTTCCTATAAAAAAAAAAAGCACACAAAAGAGAAGGAACAGAATGTTTCCATAAAGCCTCAAGTAAGATAAAGCACAATGATTCTTAGGCAGGATTGCAAGCTACATTGCAGAGGCTAGAGGATGGAAAGCGTAACAAGAAAAGAAAGAAAAGCACCTTGGGCACACAGTAAAATGAGTGCTCACGAAGGCAAACAGCAAACTAACATATCAAACAAGAAAATAAGTGCCACAAATAGTGTGGACTACAGGATACATTGTATTGCGAAATTGTGCATCTGAAAGCTTAGAGAAATTGTATGTCTTGCACACATAGTACTTATATACTATTGCCTATGACCAAAAAAACCTCCCCACACAGCCCATAACTGTAAATGTCAGCCCATCATTCATCTGATATACCCCACCATGACATGTGGCACCCTTCCAGAGAAAAAAGGACCCATGAATCCTTGACTTGGACTGTCGATCTGATGTTGCTTGTGACAACATCAGATACACGAGTATCTGAGTGCAGTTACTGTCATTTTTCCTTTACTGGCTTTTTCCCCGACTTTGGAGACTTGAACTCACGAACTCCCACTCACACGTCCATGTCCCTTACCAGCTGAGCTACAGCTTGGGGAACATTTTTCCTGTACTGTTTCCATATTATTTTCTTTGTATAGTTTTTGGAGCCAGTGATTGAAGGATTAGGATATTCCAATCTGCTGGACTTTTGCAGCATCCACAATCTATGGTGGGTGTAATCCGATCGTAGGGCTATGTCATGGAACCACGGCCCAAAGCATTTGCTGCAACAAGCAACCATGTACTTTTTTCCCAGATTCTCAGCTCATGTATGAAGGTTTGGTAAATCTCCCATAGAAATTATCATGCTATGACACTCCACTTTGCACTGAAAGTTTCATCGGTCAACATGTATATTGGCAATTGGAAACAAAACTTTAACAACTAAGTGATGGCCCCCATATATTATCAACCACGAGGCCATGCTTCTCACATACTAGTTCCATTCTCGTCCTCTCTTTTGCTAACATAATCAGCAAAAAACAAAGTCAACAATGAATCCCAAGACAGACAAATTCACAAAAGAAGTAGGAATAGTTTCTCCCTCCTTTCAAAGGCATTAAGGCAAAACACCTCCAAGATTCTTTCAAGGGAATGCCAAAAGACACTACTGGGGGAGGAAAGGAGTAACAGGTGAGTCAGTATGTAAACTATTGATATATAACAAACATGGTGTGGAAAAGAGAGAAAAAAACAGAGATTATATTCTTGAAGGGCCTTCAGAACAATGACAAACTAAAGAAAGCAAAATAAATTTTCTGCACTGAAACTTGAAAGTGGTAGGAGATCTACAATGAGCAACAATTGCCTAATCTATACATATACCTCAGATCGCAAAGTATGAAAGTATCCATTTACAGCATACTTAGAAGCAGAGTACACAGCCTGACCTGGAGCAGGTGTCTTCCCAGCAGCACTGCTCATCTGCGAACAGAAATAAAGTTAGAAAAAAATATGAAATATATCCATATGTAGGTACATTTATAAATGTACAGGAACATGAAATATATACACATGACCTCAACATACCACAACAAAGTGACCCTTCCCCCTTTTCAACATGAAAGGTGTAAGAAGCCGTGTGAGAGTTATTGTCCCCAAGACATTGATTTTAAATGTAGCCTACTTGCAGAAAGAAAGACTCGTGAATATTATCTTCTTGGGAGAAGCTAACAAGAAAAAAGATAAGTGTAAAGTTTTATTTTTTACCCAAAGAGCTTCTTCAGTTACATCCAAAGCTGTCATTTTCTGCAAACAGAGATGTGAACCAGCAGTTAATAATCAGAAACAAAACAAACAGCCATTATCACCACCAATGTATCTGAAGATCAATAAATTGCACTCAATGGCTTGAAGCGGTGAGTTTTATTTGAAGAAAAAAAACCGGAATGTTATCTTCAACCATCATAAATTTAAGTTTTAAATATCTAGAGCACTTAGTTGCATCTGTGCATACTGCATACCAATATAACTTAACAAGGACGTGTGAGCATTGGACATGGTCAGTCCAGAAAAATATTGTAATTATATTTTTTTGCTGAGAAAATATTGTAATTATATAGCTATATAATAACATCAAAAGAAAGTTATCATATAAATGTTAATTCATAAATGATAGGATAAAGAGCTGTAAAATTATGTAAGATAAATGAAGGTATAAAATAATAAAACTGGATTTAGTGGGATGTATAGATAATTATGCATACATATAATGTGTATGCACATATATTGACGATCCAGATTTGGAGAAAGGAAGAGAACCGCTTACAGGGCGCTCATGGGCAGCATTGTGGATCATATAGTCAACACCTGCGCCAGAGAAAAGGGACTCCGCTTTCTGCACTGCTACTCTCAGGGAATCTTCATCAGATGCCAAATCCAAAGGTAAAATTTGTACTTCCCCTGGTGCATGTTTACCTGCCCGAAGAGAAACCGGAGAAATCAGGGAAATAAAAGAATAGGATATGAGGAAATCGCTTCATGGGCATGTTTAGCTTATAGTTCCTTACATCTTAACAAATAAATAAATAAACTCAAAGGGGTTTGCATACAGATTCTGGTAGAAAGTATATACCAACAAGTTCAGCTTTGACTCGATCCAGTTCAGCTTCATTACGTGCGGAAATTATCAGCTTTGCTCCTAATTTTGCAAATTGTTTTGCAAGAATTTCACCTGGCAAACAAAGGAAAAGTTGTAAGAACTGTTATGATCAACAAATGACCCCAGCAATTATATTTTTTCTTACAAACATAATGTCTATGTTGTAGTCTTGCAATAAATCCAGTTACCCTTGCATGAAAGCATGTTCACTATCAACTTAACAAATGAATCAAATGATACTATAATAAAAAAATGGGTCATTTTTAGCATGTGAATTAACTGGGTAGTAATTATGAAATTATCATGTTTTACTAGTTAATAAGATAACTATAAGAAGTAATTTGTTACTTTTTAATAAAGATGATGTGCTGAGAGGTTGGGAACGCATGATGGTGATGTGGCAGGTGAAACAAATAAAAGAAGATTATGAACAGAAGGAATTTTCATTTGGTTGATGCTGAATCCACATGGAGTTGCAAGTCTCTGTCAAGTTTCTCAGGTCATGGCATCTGTTTTGTGAGTGGATCACTCAAACTGATCGTAACAGCATGTTTATCCCATTAGAACAATTTTGTCCTCAATAGCCTCTTTCTCAAAATAGAATTTCCTAGCATATTTCTACTGTTGAAAAGCCCACAAAGCTTACTCAAATGGATAGAGAAATGCTCAAATAATGATGACCACTGTTAAATAGCGAAATTTTGCTCTTACTCCAATGCTGCATGCAACTAATGACCACGTACCAATAGTGGGTTGATCAGGACTCTCCATTTCATTCGCTCCAACTTTGACATGTTAGCTTGTGCAAACCACAGAAATCAAGTGATTTCAACCATCCAATCAATATCTTACAAAAAGGGTGGCTTGGGTTGTTTATAATTATGTAAAAGTTCCAAGTTCCAACAATCGTCTAACTCACCCAATTGCAAGTGTTCACCTAGGGTTGCTTATGACACCGAAGAACCACTTCAATCAGATAATCCAATCCATTTGTTTTACAAGCATAGAAAATGGCAAGTTCTATGACAATGGACCAATATCCAGACTTCTAGTATCATCCGATCATTGAGATTTTCGTGGGTCTACCAGAAGTGGAGTGGTCGGTCGGATAGGTGATACTAACTGCCAAGTATCAAAAACAACTTGGTGCACTGCAATGATAGTGTTCATGATAGTGTACCCAATGAACTAAATCACTTCCAAATTCCAATAGGAAACAATAGGAAAGATTCCTTTCACTTACCAATTCCACGGCTTGCCCCCGTAATCCAAACAACCTAAGCATAACCCAAATTCCCAATACTAATCAGAACCCATATAGAAAACTAAAAACTAACTTTGATTCAATGACAATTCAGTAGAAATAGAGAAGAAAGCACCTTATCTTCGATTTCTTCGCGCTTCGGATGCCCTTTTGACATTAATGTGAAATCTCCTGCAAAACCCACATATAATCTTCATTAAAAATGAGATTTTTCATCATGAAGACTTCAAAATAGAAGGAAAAGATTGGTTGATTTATGGATCAAATTGGCATGATGAAGAGAAAGGGGCAAAAGGGGGATGAGGGTTTTTGTTGTTACCATCAGCAGTGGCGAATTTGGCGAAGAATGCGAGGATTGCGGCTAAAACCAGAGAGAGTAAGATCAGTGTCAGCATTTTCAGTTGAAGAAGAAAACGAACAGGAAAAATGAAACTTGTTTTGGCGGATCCAAATACAAGAGTGTAGTAGACTATACTTTGCGTTATCATCAAAGATTCAATGGAAAATTCTCAATATAGTCCTTGGGTTTTGGCCTATTATTAAAGAAAGATCTCTCATTTCTAAATTCTTAAAAATTCACAAGTTTTCCTCTCTCTTTTTTTCCAAGTTATGTTCTTTAGGACAAGATTTCTATAGATTTTCTAAATGATAAAAGTTACCCTTTTAGAGGTTGTCTCTTTGTCGCAAGAGAAATTTTTTACCATCCCATCTATATTCCATTATCCATCACTTAGAAACCGATTTTAGGATAAGAATTGGATTTACAGGAGTTCAAAGAATTTTTTTCTTATTAAAGTAGCAAGACTAAAATAAAAAAAAATAAGATCTACAAGTGGCCATTAAATAATCTTATTGTAGCTATCATCTTAATTTCTAAAAACGTTAGGCCTATATCACTAGCTTAAAGCTTGAATAATCCACCTATTAAAACTCGAGTTGAGCTTGAGGAAACCAGCTTGAGCTCAGCTTGTCTTCACTTTATCGAGCTTGAGCTTAGCCTCAATTTTAAACGAACAAAGCTCAAGCTTAGGGTTGGGATCGACTTGTCTTCCTCATACATACACTATACCATTTCAATATACACTCGAACCAATGCATTTACATGCCCTTTCGTTTTTTATTCTCATCTATCCGTTGCCCAACACATCCATCTTTCATTATGAGACTAATAACCAAGATCGCCCACCACAGCCCACCACATCCATCTTCCATCATCATATTAACGACCAAGATCGCCCACCATTGCCCACCACATCCATCTTTCATCATCATATTAACGACCAAGATAACCCAACATTGCCCAACACATCCAACTTCCATCATCATATTAACGACCAAGATCACATAACATGACCCACCACATCTACTTTCCATCGTTAACACATTAAAATGTGTACGAAATGAAGCCCTTAAACTAGTACTATGTGCAAAAACGATCCCTCAAACGTAAACTAAACGAAAATTCATGTAACAATGCGTAGTTTTTTAAAAGTCCTACATCAAAAGATATTTATACCATTTAAGTTATTTTATTCCGAAAATAGGATGAGAAGGAAATACATTCAGCCATGTTTCACAAGTTTTAACTTTCCACTCCAATAGAAGAAAAAAACTCAAAGAAGAAAAAAGAAAAAGAAGGATCCATCATCTTAAAAGATTATAATATGGCCCATTCTTTAATAGTGGTGATCATAGAAAATGCCTGAAAGAGTGGTGATAGAATTACGCCAGGAAGAGTAGAAAAATGTGAAAAAGGCACTATATAGTGGCTATTGATTTGCAATATCCCACAATGAGGGGCATTTTAGTTATTTTTCCTGCATATAGCCCGTATGAGGGGAACTATTTGGAACTTGTCTTGCTGAAGGAAATATCTAATTCTAAAAGTAAGTGTACAGTCAAAATGCCATTAGATAATATATGATGTAGGACAGTTGTGGTATTTATGGATGACTTAGGGCACTTTTGTGTAATTGCTTTCCATGGAAATGGAAAATGTGGAATGTTTTTCGTGAATTTTTTTTTCATTTTTTAGTGCAAAACGCTATTTTATGAGAAAAAAACATTAAAAGCAATGTAATTTTCCATAATACCTTCTATGTCCAAAAAATTAGTAGTCCTTCAACCACCATAAGTTTTTAGAGTGAAGTAATACTTTTGCCCATCTCTTTATCCCTATATACATAATCTCAAGAAGCTTGGACTTATTTTCCCCTACGTTTATAATATTAATGGATATATATACACCATAAGTTTTTAGAGTGAAATGATACTTTTACCCCTCTCTTAGTCCTATATGCATAATTTCAAAAAGCTTGGACTCATTTTCCTCTACTAAGTATGTAACATTAATGGTTACTATAGTACATTTCATGGAGAATAACCCTACATAAACCCATTTTTATGAATATAGGGCTCATTTTATTAAATCCAAATTGATTATAATGACAATCAACGCTTTTACTTATAATTGGTTATAATTGATTCATTCTATGCACGACCCACGGTTAGATTGATGAAAGTTTCAAAATATAAGATTAGGTTTCATTTGCATGAGAGAGAGAGAGAGAGAGAGAGAGAGCATTGGGACAAAAAAATAACAATATTTTTATAAATAATGGCATGTTCATTTGTATTTAATGGATGTAATGGCAAATCTGTCATTTTTATAAAAAAAAAAATGGTGGTTGCTCATTCTCATAATCTCAGGGACATAGAAGGTATTAAAATGAAAAATTAGAAGGAGCTCATTTATAAATAAATACTAAAAGCACAAGAGCCTATTTACAAATCCTAAAAACCATATGGGTGTTAAATACCCAAATTTTTGGTCCCTCCAACTAGTTTAGTTGGTAATAGATGTATGGGTTTTGAGGTGGGGCCAAGGTAGGGAGGTTTGACAAACAAGGAGGTATCTTGGACAAAATTCTAGTGGCACTTTTTTGACAAAAAGAAGATAGTGTAGGATTACCAAGAAGAAAATATGCCAAACCTCTCTGTACTTGCCGGCATGATAAACAAGTGCACGTTTTGGAAGCCAGTCCAGAAAATATGCCAAACCTCTCTGTTCAGCAGGTAGGCCCAACACCCATAATCCAGACTCAGATACTAGACAATGGAGGACAAATCATAACTGCAGAGCTTCAGCTTTTGAGTGTAACAAGTTCTCTGGTGAAACTTTCAATTTTCTCTCTTTCTTTTTATTTATTTATGTATTTTTTTTATTTTTTTTTGTTTCTATGTCCAAGTCCAAGTTTTTATCACATTTGGCACTGACCCACCAGCTGCCCAACTAGCATGTGCCCCTTGTTCTAATATAAAAACAAGTGCCTCAATTCACATGATCCTTTTGTTCTTCCAATGAGGGGGAAATTTGGTGATACCCTTCAATGGGCCCACTTATTAAAATCCAAACACCATAAAAGTTAAAATAAGTACACTTACATGGGCTCTCATCAAATTTCACTTTAATAGGAATTGAACCCAACACGGTATCAATCGCATGTATGTATAATATAAAACATGTGATAGATGAGCCCAAGTCAAATGATCCTACCCTCGATTTTCAAGGTCTAAACTCTAAACTAATTTTTTTTTACAAGACTTTTATTTTTTCTAATTATATTGAACCTAGTGAAAGATAAATGTCACGTCGGTTTCAAATTAAATTAGTAATTCTTATGCTTAAAGTTTTAGTTTTTGGAGTGGAGTGGAAAAGCTAGCTCTTTCTTCTCCTTAAGCCACACCATCAATGAGAGTCATTATTTACGATCTCGACTTAGATATGTGGGACCGATTAAATGGATATTGTAAACATCTTACCTTTAATTAAATGGGATCCACTTACCTATCCTATCCTTCTTTTTCTTTCCATATAAATGTGGTTAGTCACATACAACCCATCCACCCTTATATAAAATCCACTGTTGTACATTTTCCACTTATGGGACGAGTAAGTGGATAGATAAGTTGGACGACTTAATGGGTATTATGTGGGTCCACTATCATTTAAGAGGGCCTACTAATAGGGATGTAAATGGGTACCCGATTCTCCGATTACCTGGAGGTTCCGACCCGCTAAAAACCGGGTCTGCGTCCTTATTTAGGCTCCGATAAGTAACTGGGTCCCGATCCGGTTCCACCTTGGTTCGGACCCGTGGACCCGAGACCCGACATATTACCTCAATTTTAAAAAATATCTCCTAAAAACCATATTTGTTTAATATCATTCTCTACCCAAACCCGGATCCGGATCCAGACCCGTCCCATATATGGTTTTGGTTCCGGTTCCAAAGCCAAGAAACCGGTTCCGAAATGGTTCCGAGTCTGGATCTGATTTCACCTTCTCCTTAACGGTTCCGGTTCTGGGTCCACCATGGACCCAGACCAGAACCGAGCCGTTTACAACCCTACCTACTATCATTACATTATTCACGTAATCTCACAATGGTTATGTAATTTATGAGGTCTGACGTTAAGTCAGTCAAAAATTATTTTGGTAATTCATGAGTCATTTTCTCGTACAAGTAAACTGCATGTAATCTATAAGTGAACATTTAACTATAGTATAAAAAGTAAGACTTATATAAACAACTCAGGTCCACCCTCTTTTGTGCCTATCAAAAGCATCATCTGGAAGCACCCCCTTCGTGGGGCCTAACAAGGGCCATGCTGATTAGAATTGAAGATATACAAAATATCAACCGCATTAGATCATAACCCTTTGATTTATGGCCCCTCAAGTTTATTGATTTTAGAATGCATCATTTTTTATTTTTTTTAATCCAATATTGAGTAACATTTGGATGATTTTGGGTTAAAAATATGCACTCAGGGATGGTGGTCATTTGAGTATTTTTCTTTATAAAAATATACAACTAGTTTAAATTGGAATAATTTACAAATATTAACTCACTACTTTTTTTCTCGCTCTCGCTCTTGTAAATACTCCAAGCCAACATACACTCACCCAAGTCCCTCACCACTGATTTGTAATTGTTTATGTGGAAGGGGGATGTGCCCCACCAATGAGCTACTAGTGGATAGGCTACTCACATGTTTAAGTAGTGCTGCACATGGGCGGTTCGGATCGGTTTAACACTAAAACCAATAATCAAACCGAACATGTCGGTTTTTCAACTAACCGATCCAATCAGACGATGAAGAGGGTTTAAACCAAACCAAATGGTTCGGTTCGGTTCGGTCGGTTAAACCGTTGTTTTTTATTTCATTTTTTTGAAAATTAGACATTGGAAATTTTAAAATGATGATATCCCATCCTTTGCATTTGTTCCAATGTTTGCTGCAAACATAAAAATCCAACAATTCATACTGGACTAAACGCATATAAAAAATAATTATACTAAAAAAAAAAGAGTTTGGACTAAACACAAGCACAAAAAAAAAAAAAAAAAAAAAAAAAAAAAAAAAAAAAACAATAACCAGCTTGTAGTGAAACATTCATTCCACATGATGCCCTCTGAGGTAGTGTTCACAATTGAGTTTATGTGAGTGGAGTTGTCGACTCTAACTATGAAAGTAGTAAAAAATGAAACCCTAATGCTAAAATAGTAAAAAAATAATATTTAAGTTACCGCAAACGGTCGGTTCGGTTTAAGCGGTTAACCGTGGGCTCAAACCAATAACCGACCAATGTAAGCGGTTTTTATGATTTTCAAACCGTTAACCGAACCGATCCACTATAAACCGATCCGAACCGCCCGGTTCGGTTCGGTTTTGCGGTGATATCGGATTTTTTGTGCAGCCCTATGTTTAAGAGCTATATATAGCTTTTATTTTAATCAATACAAATGGGCTTGTCATTCAATTAGATCATTTATATTCTAATTAATATTTAGATAATATATTATTTTTGAATTATTATTCAATTATTATCGCACGGTCTTTATGCTAGTAAACTAATAATTATGAATAAAAATGTGTATGAAGAGGCTAAATTTATCTTAGGTTAACTTCATACAATTGAAGGGGCTTCTGGTAGAATATTTGGTTGACCTCTACAATAATTTCAAATTTTCAACTATATATAACGTCTCAACTGCCCTGACATAATTTTGAAATTCCAATTCTTTCATTTTTTTTATAGAGTTTCTAGATGTTCAACTACAAAGAAGTATTCAGAAATTCTACTATATTTAGAAATTCTATTATATTTTCTAAATAAGAATTATTCGATTCCCGTAAAGAAACAGGCTCTTTGTTTGGTGAATTATGATTGTAGAAACCAGATATTAAACAACAAACTGTGGAGAAAACCCATAAATGCAACCCAAAGAGAGCAGGTGAAATTTATTATACAAAAATTAATGAGTCATGTGAAAAGTACTACAACTAGAGAGGCAACCAACTAGCCAAACTAAAAGGAGGTGTGCTATGCCACTGGGATCCTGTGGTCCTCATGGGGGACCGGGCCACAGTTCGGTCCCCCCAGTAAGTCCAAGTGGACTTTCTCAACTAAAAGAGGAGGTGGATAGCACATGGCAGGGGTGTAGTAGCCTTTTTCCGCAAACTTGGACACTCCAAATCATTCTAAGTTGGGGTCTATGTAGGGATTCTATCATTTATATATTTTTTAAGTGGTTATAATTGAAGAAAAAAAACTGAATTTTAAAAAATTGACCATTAAATTATCTTCTTTCTAATGAAAAATAAATAATAAGAGTTAAAAAATGAATATCTAGCCATCACCGTACTAATTCAAGTCCTAGGAAAGTTAAGATCTACGCATCTAATCTCCACATTATATCTTTTACCCCTCACTTATTTAATAACCCTTATGAAGCCATTTAACCATGAATTTCTATGTATTCCATTCCACTAACAAATAGGCTTTAATATTAAATGAGGTTTTGATCGTAAGAAACCTATAGAGATGGATTTTTCTGCCCACTTACCAATTTTTGAATTTTTTTTTACAGCTATAATTATAGCATTTTAGGACTACAATGCCTATACTGTGAGCTATTACATTAAAAAACGCATTATTATGAATGAGTTTGGAGTTTTGGTCAATGAAAATATTCAAACTTTTATTGTTGCATTTGTGGGCTGCGAATTCAAATGGAGTACAACGTTTGTTACGAAAAAAATATTATAATTAATTTTGGCTCTCTAGCATTCTCAAAATGGGAATTAAAATTGATTTTATTTGTTTTATGGAAGACAGTACAATTTACAACAATGCATAGCAAAAAATTAAATATTGCATAAGAATAATTCAGAAATCCTAAATGACAACACTATTATTAAATGATAATGCAATGTGTCCCACAGACAAGGCTTCAAATATTAGAAAATTGTCAAAGGCATGGTTTATGGCTTTATGCATACTTACAAATAATTCACTTTCTACTTGGGTATGGAATTGCTAGAATCACTAAGCAATGTCATTCTTTTTTCTTTTTTTGTTTCCATTTTTTTGTTTTTTAATGGTGATTTTCACTAAATAGGACCTTATTGGATTTTATGAACTCTATTTTTTAATGGTAACGTTTCCAATGAACTCCAACTACAAACCCTCGAGCAAGAACCAAGATCTCTGAAATAGCATACCAGTTCTTCTAACAACATATAAGAAAAACAAAAAGTTCAGCAACAAGAGATGAGGAGTTGGAACAGTAAACCATAAAAAAAATAAGCCTTTTAGGGTTTATGAATGATGAGAAGATGCAAAAAAGAAAGGGAGTCTCATACGAACCAACAAAAAAAGGGAGAGAAAAAAAAGAGAAGAAGGAGGAGGAGGCCACAAATCTGTATGTGACTTTGCTCCAACCAAATTACATTAGAAGACGAACCTGCAGGCACTGGCCTAAATATCACTTCCATTAAAGTAATTTTCACCCTTTTTAAAACACGATCAATATGAAAGTACTCTATACTATTTCAAGTGAAGTGAAATTTGAGCCAATTTCTACATAGTATAAATTATTTCAACAGCGGTGATGATGTGAGTGGAATGATCAACTGAAGCTGGGCTACACAAATATTAAACATGCAATTGAATTATTGCACCATTTTTTGACTTATACCATTGGATTTTTTTTTCTCTAGTACATACTCATACACACACACAACGTACTACCCAAGCCCTTGTCCAACAGACTCTGGGATGTTGAATCCATAGATAGGGAGATATCTCGCCACTTGGTGGATTGAACACATATTATAAACCAGGGACTTTAATCTAAGAATCAACCATTATCTGACTTTAGGTGTATCAAATCAAAGATTGTGATGATCTAATTCCTCCACATGATCTTGAACTGTAGGTAAGTACCCTTTCCATTTCCTGCATTCTGCAAGTAGCAGCTCATTGACAAAAGCTTCTGGCTAACAATTGAAAGATGGAGAGAAAGGCCAAGTGATATTAAGTCCCAACGAACATGATATTGTACTAATTGACCAAATCTTTCTTGAAACTGACTGGATACCCACAGTTAGTTGTTTCGCCATGTATATGAATTTTGAACTTCTGATCCCTTGTTTGTACAGTATGTTATTCATGGGACATTTTCAAGGGAGTCTTGATCCTCCTGAGGCTTTGACTTGTAGAAATTCTATAAGTTTTGTTTAGCCAGCCAGCCAAGAGGGTCGGACTCGGGAGTACCCATTAGAGAGCTCATTTAAAAAAAAAAATTTCTATCGGAGGGTTCCCAACCCTTTGGGCTGAACTAATCCCTTTGGGCCAGAGGAAAGCTGTGTAAACTCCCCCGTAGTCCCAGTGTGATAATGCAATTTCGAACCTAATATCCACTCTTGTAGTAAAATAAAAAAATAAAAATAGCAGAGATAGTATTTCAAGAAATTTGGGTTAAAGAATATGGTCTGTCTGTTGATTTAGGGGGGAAAAGGTGTGGGGCCCAACTTTGGAAAATCCACACCATTCTACAACCCTAAGACCAATTATATACTTTCTATCTAAATATTCAAATTCAATTTCAGTGGGCCACCTGATGGTTATATATATATTTCTGCTATCGGAGGGTTCCCAACCCTTTGGACTGGACTAATCCCCATGGGCCCAAAGGGAAGCCGAATAAACTCCCTTGTAGTGTAATTTTCAAAAAGCAGGACCCAAACATATATTTAACATGGCTGCATCATTCCACCATTAGTTCTGCCCAGCTGGAGAACCCACGGCTATTTGAAACTTACCCTAAACAAATGTTGGTAAGAATTGTCAATAGATTGGCTCCAATATGAAATCTTTTGAGGCCCATAGACGAATGAACCAAAAATATCAGAACAGGCCACATTGATATCAGTGTCGGCCAATGTCTCAATCCACAAGTTGGACGGTCCACGTTTCTTTGCCATGCTAGCTACCAACTACCAATTAATGATTTGTTGGTCTGGTACTATTTCACTAAGTGCAATCCAATTCCTCCATTGTAATGTCAATTGGGAATTGTTTTTGGCCTTTTGGGTTGCCTTGCTTTCTGCAACTTCACCTTTTTATTATTACCTTCCTTCCATGGGAAGTTGGGTTACATGTGCTCTGTGCTTCCTTGATTTTTAAGTCTCTCTAGTTAAAGCTCCTTTTTCCTGCTTTCTTTCTGCTGGGGGGAAAGCTTGGAAATGCTTGTCCATGTGTGGTAAGCAGCAAGACACTTTACACTGTTGGTACATATATATAAAGTGTTGTAGGTGAGAACCAGATGGTTAACTTCTCAAACTGAAAGACATTGTTCTGTAATTACCTTTATATAGTTGTGATAGGTATAATATCATCAACTCATCATGGGGTGATTGATGATGGTAGGAAAAATGTAGGCAAGCTTCTGTTGTAGTGTTATGTCCCTATTTTAATGTATGGGTAGTACAATTGGGAGCAGACTACTGTGGATTATTAATGAGATTAAGACAAGGGATCTATTTTTAACTAGCATATTTTGGGTATATGATGGGACAGCAAGGTATGCAATGCTAGGAGAGGCCTTTGAGTATAATAAGTATGCAAAGATTTCTACCAAAAAAAAAGTATGCAAAGGTGTTACTAGGAGCGTTGACTAGAGTGGGTCTCCCTAATTCTTTCTAGATGGTTAGTATTTGTAACATAAGTATTATATTGAGGAAAAGAAGGTTATTATAGGCTGTATAATTGTTATATGAGTATACTTATGAGAATTGGAGAAAAATCCTTGAGGAGAATCTTTGGGTCCAGTTTTAGACAGTATAAAATTCATTTTCTCTACCCCAAGTTTAAGTCAAGAGCTAGATAAGTATATCTTCTAAAAGGAATTTCTCTATGACAACCAAGTGCCTGGCTAATGCAACTAAGGTAAGGGGTTGACTAGCCCTTAACTAGTCAACCCTACCTGAAAATTGTTTATGGATTATGTTTTATCCTTTTTATTTAAAGGGGAATTTACCAAATAAATCCCTGTAGGTCCCTATACCACTCATGGGGTCCCAAGAAAACCGTATTATCGGATTAGGTCCTCAAGGTCTGTATTTATATTTTTTTTTGTATTTTGGCTCTATGGCCGATATCGGCCGTCATATTGGCCGATATCGGCCGTTATGCGACATCCCTATTTCTCTCGTCCCGATTGTGTTTTGCTCACAACTCTCATTTATGCGACATCCCTATTCCTCTCCTCGACTGTTGTATGGCGATTTTTTCCCTTTCAGAAACCATGTAAAAAAACTTCTGTGAATCGGTTGTTGGACTTCATTAAGAGGTAGGTTTGTACATTAAACACACATCTTAATGCACTGTCTTCTCTAATGTGACATCGTAACATTGATTTATCTCCATTAATGCATTCTTGTTAACCCTAGATCTCTGTAAAATCTTCTGTCATCATTAGAGTACCCGGTCTCTAAACCAGGCTTTCTTTAATGCTTATAGAAGAACTTTCTGTTTGAAGGGTTTGTAAAAAACTCACTTTCATCAATCGAGTACCCATTCTCCTTTATTTCATTCTTGTTAACCCTAGAACTGTCGAAAATCCACACTCATCATGAATACCCTAGAACTGTTTGAGAGAGCGTCATTTTGAAACATTCTGTGTAGTAGGGTTCTGTTCAATCCAGCAGCTGGAGCTATGGTGGGTCGTGCATTCCATTTTATTTATGTTTAGTGTGCATCAGTAAATCCATAAATGTTATTGTCTAGTTTGTATGTTTGTATATTGTTCTATATTGATCTTGCAAACATGGATACTTCAACGCCAGTATCTCATCCAGTTGGAGTTGGTTGTCTTGCTGATTGATGAACAATAGGAGAATAGGTGGAATACGGTCTAAATATTTTTTGAATAGCAGCTAGGGACAAATGAAATGGGTCTAATACCGATCTGTTGTAATTGTCATCCTAAATCTGCCTACATTTTACTGATATCTTCATAATTTTCCTGTGATTTAATGATAGCATGTCAGACAGAGAGGTGTTGTTCATATTCCACTATGACGGTGACTTTCAATTTGACATCAGCCGTCCGGTGTACAGTGGAGGAAAACAAAAAATGAAATATTTATCGTCAGACATCTCTTATCAATGCCTGGCTAACGAAGCAATGGAATCATCCAATTGGGATACAGCCATCCAGAATTTAAGCATGCAATACCTTCATCACAACGGACGGGCATTTTCAATGGCAAGCATTGACGATGATAATGATGTTCGTCTTATGTTCAAAGCATCCGGAAATGAAACGAATGGGATATACTTGTACGTCTCTAATAGCCCGAACAACAATGAAAGTATAAGGGGAGAGGACAGGTATGCCTACTAATTGTCTCACTAAATTTTAAATGCGAAATTAATTATTTATATTAGCACTTGCTTATTTATGCCCCGATTCATTGTAGGTTACGAAGGACCGCAGTAGGATTTAAGAGTCCAAAAATGCCAAGGAGGTCGTCAGCCAGTTTGAAGAGGGAACAAGTGAAGTTATCAACAAGTCCTCGAGAACAACCCACCGCTGATCTCCGCGATGACACAAACATGCAATATCCATCTGTGCGGGATGATGATGATGTATGCAATGAGGCGTTAGATGGTCATATCGACCTTGGGATGATGCGTGCTGATGATATCCATCTTAACCGACATCCCTCTAATGGACAGCTTCATTCAAAACCAATCTTCAAGGCCGAATGTTGCAGGGATGAAGTCAATCAAACCAATACCGATCTACGGTCTAATGAAATTCCAAAAGTTGAATTTGATGATAAAATGGAGCCTGATGACATGGAAATGGAATTTGGCAACAACTCCGCACGAGAGATGTGGATTGGCCGTGTTTTTCCTGATCGACAGATGTTCCGGAATACGTTGGCGAAGTTTGCAATATACGGTAACTTCACTCTTAAACATTTGAAGACCAACATGACCAAAGTGACTGCACGATGCAAAGATCAGGATTGTCCATGGCGTATTCATGCTTCGATTGTCGAATCAGGACCACAATTTAAAGTTAGGACGTACAATCCTAACCATCGATGCTCAAAGCCACTGATGGGCATGGCACATCAACAGGCAACCTCGGCGCTTATTAGAGAGTTCATCATGGAACGGGTCAGGCAGAATGTGAATTTGAAACCGAAGGAGATCATGAATGACTATCAGATGGAGTTTGGTTCAATAATTAGTTACAGAAAGGCTTATATAACAAAGGAGATGGCACTTTGTATTGTGCGAGGATCATATGAAGAGTCCTTCCAGCTGCTACCCCGTTATTGTAAGGAACTTGAGTTGACTAACCCTGGCACTGTGACAAACATAGATACCACTTCGGATGACCGTTTCAGAAGATTTTTTTGGGCGTTCGGACCGTGCATAAGATTTTACACGTCTTCGTTGAGACCAGTGATTGCTGTAGACGGTTCACACCTCCGAGGCAAGTATCCAGGTGTGTTGCTTGTTGCCGTGACGCATGATGCCAACCATAAGCTACTTCCCATCGCCTTTGCCTTTGCCGAAGCCGAGCGGCGCGATAGCTGGGAGTGGTTCCTTGCGAACTTGTCCATATCTCTAGGAGAGCCAACTAACCTTACTATTGTTTCAGACCGGCAGAAGGGTCTCATTCCAGCGTTGAAGAACACCATACCGCATGCAATGCACTGTTACTGCTGCCGTCACATTGCTGAGAACATCAAAGCTGCTTTCAGTGACGGGGCAATCGTGATGAAATTTTGGCGTGCAGCAACGTCATACAGACCATGCGAGTACGAGGCTTATATGACAGATATCCGTGCAGTTAGCCAGGAGGCTTTCAATTACATTGATGCAATTGGGCGGCAACGGTGGGCAAATGCATACATAGAAGGCCGTCGGTACGACATGCTAACTAGCAATGCAGCCGAGTGCACTAATAGTCTCCTAAAAGACACGCGAGTCCTGCCCATTACGAAACAAGTTGAGGAGATACGAGCAAAGTTAATGGACTTCTATCAAAAGCGGCATCTTCAGTCTGAAAGCATAACAACTCGTCTTACCCCGTATGCGGAGAAAGTTCTCAGTCAAGAAATGGATGAAGCTCGCCGATTGCATGTTCGTGTGGCTGGCATCGTAGAATTCCAGGTTCAGTCTGCGGAGTATGTTGACGTTGTTGATCTCGAACGGAAATCCTGCACATGTCGGAAATGGGAGATATTGGGTATCCCGTGTTGCCATGCATTGGCTGCAATGAAAATGAGAAACTACGATCCATACGAATTCTGTGAGCATTGGTATTTTGCGAGCACGTATCGTACAACGTACAGTGAAGTGATTCATGCTACCCGTGACAGCAAGCAATGTGAGCACACAGCCGAATTGAGAGTTATTCCACCAATGTCCAGTAAACAGCCCGGACGCCCGAAAAAGAACAGGATTCGGACTGAAGATATTGGTCGTGTTCGAAGGGCAGTAACGTGCTCAAATTGCAAGGGGAGAGGCCACAACCGTGGAAGTTGTCGCAATCCTCCCGTGCTCAGTTGACGAATTAGAACAGCATAGAATGTATATTCATTTTGGCATGTATTCTGGTTGCAGTTTTTTGAAGAAGACCCTTAATGATGTATACAGATAGGTGTCCTTAGGATGTATTAATCAAGGGAGTTTTTATTTCATCACAGTACGCATACCACGACACTCCCAGTTCCTGTAACAACAGGTGCTGCAGCTGCGTGGCGAGTACTTTGATGATGCATACACTTCCATTGATGATGCCTAGATATATGCAAATGTGGACTGTAATTGTGTATTTTGGGAGTCCTGTATTACTGTATTTCATAAATGATATGTGATCCTTTTTTAATTGTGCACGCTTTATGTGAACATCGAATCTGTATCTGCTTGTTGAACCTCTTCGAGTGAACATAATGAATGGACATCTTGGATCTCAGGAAGATAATTACCTCAGCACAAATCTCACCTACATAAATCTTTCAGGTAACAACCACAGTTTTAATAAATAAAAAAAAAATCCAATCTTTCTATGGAAACCAAGTATGCATTGAGGGAGAGCAAGGATATCGGCCATTCTACTCTACATCACCTGTTTTTTATAGTCTCAGTTAAATGATCCTGAGTATGAAATTATGGCCGATATCGGCTATAGTACTACATTTGACTACTCCGAAAAACACCATGGATTTCAAAGTAGCACGATCTAATACAAAAATTTCACCCAATTGGGCACGTCTAGCATATTTTTTCACAGTAGCAGGATCGCTATAGCTGACTCCATTGAGTTCGCCACAGTAGTAGTACCTTAACTGAGGCTGAAAAACATAGGTCATGTATAACTATCGCCGATATCGGCCATAATTCCAAACTCAGACTCACTGAACTGAGCCTATAAGAAACAGGTCATGTATTAATACGGCCGATATCGGTCATAAAGTCGACCGATATCGGCCAAAAAACCAGACTCAGGCACCCGTAACTGAGACTGTAAAAAAATAGGTCAAACAGAATGGCCGATATCGGTCGTAACATCGACCGATATCGGCCATAATTCCAAACTCAGACTCCCATAACTGAGGCTATAAAAAAACAGACATGTACAGAATGGCCGATATCGGTCGATATTATGACCGATATCGGCCGTTTTGTGCAGGTCCTGTTTTTTCATAGTCTCAGTTAAGGGTGCCTGAGACTGATATTTTGGCCGATATCGGTCATAATATCGACCGATATCGGCCATTATCTGCATGTCCTGTTTTTTCATACTCTCAGTTAAGGGTGGCTGAGACTGATATTCTGGCCGATATCGGTCGATATTATGACCGATATCGGTCATTCTCTGCAGGTCCTGTTTTTTCATACTCTCAGTTAATAGTGGCTGAGACTGATATTCTGGCCGATATCGGTCGATATTATGACCGATATCGGCCATTCTCTGCAGTCCTTTTTTTTCATACTCTCAGTTAAGGGTGCCTGAGACTGATATTTTGGCCGATGTCGGTCATAATATCGACCGATATCGGCCATTATCTGCATGTCCTGTTTTTTCATACTCTCAGTTAAGGGTGGCTGAGACTGATATTCTGGCCGATATCGGTCGATATTATGACCGATATCGGTCATTCTCTGCAGGTCCTGTTTTTTCATACTCTCAGTTAATGGTGGCTGAGACTGATATTCTGGCCGATATCGGTCGATATTATGACCGATATCGGCCATTCTCTGCAGTCCTTTTTTTTCATACTCTCAGTTAAGGGTGCCTGAGACTGATATTTTGGCCGATATCGGTCTATATTGTGACCGATATCGGCCATTCTGTACATGTCCTTTTTAAGTTAAGGGAAGCTGAGTTTGGAAGAAACATCAAGAAACACAGAGAAGCCTGTAGTCATTTAGAACATCAAGAAACATCAAGAAACACAGAGAAGCCTGTACAAATCTTGAACATCAAGAAACATCAAGAAAATTTAGAACATTTTGAACATCAAGAAACACAGGCTGTAGTCAGCCTGTTTTCAACTATGCAACATCAAGAAACACAGACAACCATGAAATTCTATACAAATGAAAATTCTATACAGCCTGTCTAAATACAACCCATTTAGAACAATTTGAATGTCAAATTCTATACAAATCATCATGAACACCACAACCACCAATCTTTCTATACAATCTGAGTTATGAAGTGATTCACATTTGATAACATGCAGGCTAATCCACTTTCAAAGTTCCCGGGTGATCGTATTCTTCATGGGAGTGATGCCAAGTGGGTCAAGCCCAGTCTATTAGCGTTCAATTGCCAACTCCGCTTAAAGATTTCCACGACTATTTTGCTTCGAAAGTAACGCATGTCTGATTGCGTAAAGGCGATGGGAAGCCGGTGGACACAGTGAGTGGCAAAGGCCATTGCAAATACTCCACAATCACTCGTATTGTTCTGTCGAGGGATGTCCGTCTTTTCAACTAGTGGCCATAGAAATGGGTCGCTCCACCCAAAATGGCTATACCATTCGGCCAACCATCCCATCTACATAAAACATCGGGTCTAAATGTCAGCAATGGACAGAAGAATTTGAAATACGCGTTCGAAATAAACTGACTCTTGGCATGAAGGAAGAAAAACTTACAAACTTCTGCGCATGTTTAAATGATCGCCGATCGCCCTCCATGCTATTGTAAAACTCCCATCTCTTCTCATCAACCAGTCCGACCAATAATGTGAAATGTGACCTCTGATAGACAATGAATATCAGCGTTCGCGCTTCCCTCGCGTCCAAAACCCTGTGCCCGTACTTCCCAAAAACTGCCTCGACGGCTGTGTCACCACTATCGCGCCACCAACTCTGCATACATTGAATTGATCAATGTGGGTACAATGTTCCAATATACATATAATAAAGGATTTACCCAACCATTGTTTAGGTTGTACTTACACAGACACTCGGGTCGGCAATGAAGCATGAATCACACCCAATTCTCAATATCTCAAAGTAATAATAAATGATGTTAGTGTCCATCCAAGTTCCCTCATCAAGGACACTCTTCAAATCATCTGCCTTGATCAATGTGCAAACATCACCAAGCTCATCTTTCCTGTAACAGTGAATATGTCCAAACACACTAAGCACTTCAATCAAACAAATTAACATGATCAACACTAAACCAACATACCTGTCATCGTAGTATTCTAGAAAACCTTTGAGGAAGAATTTGTCGGGTTCAGACAGCACATAGTCGCTCCGAACGATATCATGCGTGTAGTCTTCAAACTTCAACGGTATCTTGCGCATTCGGGGCAACCGTTTCATCCTCCATACCAATGACTCAAGGGTGGCCAATGGCGCTGCAACCACCATAGCAGATTCACTGGAGACCATTAATGGGGATGCGAACAAATTCCTGCTGACTGGTGGGGTCTGAACAATTTCCCGGAGTGCTGGCTCAGTCGTGGGTTGTTCCCTGCTGCTACCTGATCCCTCTGCATTTATGCTCACGAGGTTCGGTTCCTCGACTGTGGATTTTCTTTTAGCAGATTTAGTCTTTTTAGCCGGGCTTTTTTGCGCAGGCCTCTTGGTATGCTTAAATGTGATCAACATTTTCTTCTCCGTGGCGTCATTATCAGACGCCGAGCTGCTGCATCCATCGAATGAGAAGTTCTCCCAATTCGTCCCAAAACCCGACTTAAACTTAGCTAGCTTTTTCGAAATTGACATGGATAGCTTGTCGATTGGCGTTTTCCTACGTGCAGAACGTTCGAGGCTCCGTTCGATGCGTGCGACCATGTCTTGAGCCTGTTGATCAAAGAAGTAATTGAATTAGCGACAGTTTGAAAAAAGAAATCAAGGAACTAGTGTTTATAGGGTGTAATTGATATACATGCTTCTATGGGATGGTGGGCTCATCCTCAGTGCGGGTCTCCTCTGCAAGCACCTCAGCCGTGGGGACATCAGATGCAGGGACATCGGACGCAGGCTGCTCCGTTGCCTCTCCTCTACCAATAAACATCAACGTATTCTTCGTATACCATTCCATGTACTCTTCGGACTGCGCAGCTGCAGTACAAGCCTCACCTTGAAGTCCAAGAGTGGCTCTTGCTCCCCACGTCGACACGACATCCTTATCCATCGTTGCCGCATAATCGACAACAGACCTGAATGTCCTTTCTCGTCTTAAGATCGGCATTGTAAAAGGCGGTGGGACTATTTGTTTGAGCCCGAATTGTTTCATAACACGCCAAGTGTTGTGGCGCTCGACAATCCAATACCATATCAAAACAGTGGACGAATGTAGGAGAGTGCGATCCACTTTAGATACTTTTGAAAAAAACTTTGATCTAAACCCTTCATATGGTTGCCATATGAACTGCAATACACATCAGCAACGAAACAGTTAGTCCAGTATCTCAGCAAAATAGAATGCATATAATTGAACACCGAACTAAGGAGCTAGTCAATTTCTTGTTTTACCTCGTCAACTTTCAAATTGTTTAACTGTCCTCTCACCTCCTTGATTGAGGTGAGTGGTGGATTTTCAGGCAACCTCTTCATCCATGTCTTGCACAGTGGGAATTGTATGTCCCCCTGCCACGATTCTTTTGGCTTAGGACACCTTCCGATTGACATCCTTGTATAAGCCCATATCTGCACCAGATTACATCACAATAAAGAGCTAGTTCGAATTAAATAAAAAATTCAAACTAACAGTCACTATGAGAATAAAGACCTGTAATAGCTGTAGAGGCCCGGTTGGCGTCCTGCACAGGTGCCCTTCAAGCTCACCTTGCTTATCTTTCCCCTCTTCCACAGCAACTAACTTCTCCGGACCCCATCGAGAGGCATTGGTCAACATCCTATATAGATTCGCGAGACAAGCCGGTGCCCATGCATACGGTTTAAATTCTTTGAACAGCTCTAGTATGTAGGCCGGTCCACGGGCACCAGTAGTCTGCGAAACGATCTGACCGGACACTAGAAAGAAGAGATAGGCTCGCGTTGCCCGGATCTCGTAATCCTTGTATTTTTTATGTTTCTTTTTTTTCTCAAGTTCGGCAGCTGCAAAATTGTCTTCAAGCCACTTGAACTTCACTGTTATACCATGGTAGTCACGCTTATCCGGTCGGATTCCAAGTACCTCCTCGCACACCGACGCGACGAACTTCCCCGGGAAAGTTCGTCCAGCCACAGGTGGGCCATCTACGGGTAGGCCGTAGATGTATGCAACATCTTCCAGGGTGACAGTTGCTTCACCCGACGGAAAGTGGAAAGTATTTGTCTCCGGGCGCCACCTTTCGACTAGACCGGTTATTAGCGCGTGATCAATGACCATGCGACCGATTTCTGCTAAGTAATGGAGGCCCGTCTGCCTCACGTATGCCTTTTGTTGTTTTGTTAGCTGCCATATGTTTCGGTCCGGATTGGTTGGTATGCATCTAAGCCGCCCAAAATCCTAGCAACGTAACAATTACCAAATGTGGTTAGCAAGTACAAAATGAATATATCAAATAACAATTTGCATCGATACTTTGAAATGTGTAATTGATTTCGTGTAATACAATATACCTCTCCTTGCCGAATTCCCTCCGACACATGAAGGCATTGGTTGTATAGTAGAACATTCGGAGACTTGGGGGCTTGTCCTTCACCTTCCTACAAAAGAATATCAAACTCTATTCAAGATTCCACCCTCTACCATGTGAGACTCTAAATAGGACACTGCTCATGTACATTGATGAAGTCATAAATCCTTATACTAATACAGAATAAGTAAAAGAACACTAAAATAAACAACCAAACAAAAGTGGAAGACAGTCACAAAAATTGTATCACATAAACCTGTGGAATACAGTAGTTTCCGCGACCAATTATCATTTAAAAAAAGCTCATACATCGCTTTGTCTTCTATTTACAAGCCAGGAAGAGAGAGAAAGAGAGAGGGAGATGACTGATGAGTCTTACAAATTTTGACGGAGGCTTTCAAAAACCCAACCACTATAAATAAAATACCAAGGAAAAACGAATCCCATTTTTCCTCAGATTTCTCTTTCCACACCCCCCCCCACCACCACACACTCCCCCCCCCCCCCCCCCCCCAATGCACATGGCCTCCTGAATTTTGTTTTCTTCCCCCACCCCCCACATGCTCCTCTCTATATTTCATACTTCGTACTTTTTTTTTCCTCGCTCTTTTGGTGATTCCAATTCAGAACAAACAAACTTCCCAATCATGGAAGGTTTTAATTGGAAACAACACACCCTTTAGCACCCACCTGGCCCATCACATTCACTGTTCTCTTGTCAATTAGTACTCTCCAAAATTTTCTAGTGGATGAGCAAAAGGGGGAAAACCTTCAAGCTCAATTGGGCATTAATGATTGTTGATTTGGATGCTAAGTCATGGCCCTTAATGATCCAAAACCATATTTTTGGGATGGTTCTTCTGTTATGAATGTGGGGGTACCAATTGGGCCTCCCCCATGAGGGTGTCCAACTGGACTTGGCTTTTAAAAAGACCGTAAAGTGAGAGCTTTTCTTTTTCGTATGATCCCAAGGTCGGATTCGCACTAGATTTTTGCAAGCCTTTACCACCCTGCCTAGCCAGTTAACATCATGGTTTTTTGTTGTGTATCAATCAGTAGAATGAATTACTCATGATATTATTCAATACTAAGCTTACTAGCATAACAACCGTCACAGCTGACACCAGGAATGAGAACATCCTTTAGAAGTTCACTTACCAGAGGTAAACATCACCAGAGGATGTTCTCATTCCTGCTCCAGACCTAATGGTATAATCACCAATGTAACATCACCAATGAGAACATCCTTTAGAAGGTATGTTACACTGCTCCAGACCTAATGGAACAATAACAATTATAGTGCTTAAAGCATTCAAACTGATTGTGACTCTTACTTCATATTTGTTCATAATTGTAAGCTTTTAATCATTTTACTTGATGCTTATATCTTTCTGGAACTCAGAAATGGTCTTTAATAATCGATTTGTGCGTCACAATAGATTCCATGACAACTCCATTATTCTACAGGTCACGCGCATCAACAGGGAAGAAGCTATTCATAAACTGCCTCAGTTGGGGGAGATTTATAAAATATAGCCGATATCGGCCATATACAATTCAATATGTCAAATTGAAAGTTGGAAATCTAGAAATCACGTCTGCACAATGGGTAATGAAGATGAGAAGAAGATGGGAAGATGAGGAGAAGAAGTAGAGAATAACAACCATCAAACCAAACCCTAGAACAACACGTCTTCATTCAAAATCCAAGGCACAAAGAAAAATGGTTGAAATGAGGAAGAAACGTACCTCCATGCCAGCCACCTTCGAAAATTTGGCGCCAAAGTGCTTGGACCACCTGCTTGGGACCACTGGAAAGGGGGGAGACTGTTGACAGAGAGAAACGAAAGGGAATGGGGGGAGTGAGGGTCGAACGAAAAGAAAAAGGGGCCACAGCGCGCGTGAGTGGGGTAACTGTCAATGGCCGATATCGGCCATATAGCCAACTTACAAAAAAAAATACAATGGCCGATATCGGCCATAGAGCCAAAATACAAAAAAAAAATACAAATACAGCCCTTGAGGACCTAATCCAATAATACTATTTTTTTGGGACCCCATGAGTGGTATAGGGACCTACAGGGATTTATTTGGTAAATTCCTCTTATTTAAAACAATGGCCAATACAGATGAAAAATCATCAATCTTTTCTATGTTCACCACAAAAACTTTTCAGGTATAAACACATTATTTGAGTTATACATTCATATTTACAGTTCTGCTTCAAAAAAGAGTTATTGTGTAACTCTCATAGATAGGGAAGAGATTTTTTAAATCTGAAATTCTCGATGATATTTTAATTTCAAGGTTTCAAAGGAGAATTTTTGTTAGAATAACCAAAGAGTAGTAGCTCAATTGGTCAAGGACTTTGCGCTCAGGGGGCGGAGAGGTTTTGTATTCAGCACCTACCTTTGTTGGTCACCTCCCATAGTTTTACCCAGTGCATAGAGATAGGAGGGATTAATTCTCGTGCGGTTGTTCAGAATCGACTGTCCCTCAGGCTCAGAGCTAAAGGTTCCTGAGTTGGGTTGGGTGGGAGATACCTCGGGTTATCAAGAAAATATATATTTTGTTGGAATGACTAACTGGTTGGGCATTGTTGACGTTTTCGACACGACTAATAAATGCTTTAGGTACACATTTGGGCATTCTTACTATACACACAAACTTGATTCGAAGCACGCTGATATCGTACTCAATTTGAATTCAACTATTTATTAAGGGTTCAAGTTAACCCTAATTAAGTTCAGGATCTATTTGTTTGCATCAGTATACATAGAAATTGAATACGTAAGATTTTATATCATAAGTAGATTAAAAAAAAGGTCATAAGCCAATTTGTAAAACTGAACATCAAATAACCTTTTATTGAAATAGAATCAAAGGAAGATGAGAAATAGAATGACGTTTATTTACCATCTTCCTTCGATTCTAATTTTTTATAGAAGGGAAAGTTATCTGGTGCTAATTTTTAAAAATTCACCCATGGACTTTATTTTTATTTAACTGTAACATGAATCCTATGTATTTAATTTCTATGTATTTGAATGCAAATACCAGCCCCTAAAGAGTTGATCTTGGTGAACACTTTCAACCCAATTAATAATGGATTGAATTTGAATAGATCCACATATGTTACCCACAAAGTTCAACTGTCCCAATACATTACAACCCAATACATTATGAAAGGCTATATAATTTATTTTCTAAAGTATGTAGATACCATGGTCTTAAAACATGATTTCAAACATTTTGTTGCCTAATGCACGGTGGGCCCAACGGAATTTTGGGGGGGGGGGGGGGGGGGGGGGGGGGGGGGGGGTCTGGCCTTTGTAGATGGTTTTGAATGCCTACTCTCACTACAACATTTGCGAAGGAGAAAATTTTCATTATTCTGATGTACCTCTCTTGGGGGCACGTTTTGTGATTTCTATGACAATAAAAGCGTGCAAACTTGTGAACTTTTTTCCCGAATAAACATTTGCACTAAACAATAAAAGGGATTTCATAGAAAAATATTTCGCTTTTCTACACAATTTTCATAGAAAAGTGGTTATCCAAATGTGTCCTTATACTAATTTATTCCCGTTGTTTTGGCCCTTTCTCTACAAAGGAAGAGAAGAAAATATTCATTTTCTTTGCTTTTATAATGTCTTATACATACGTAGTCAAATTTATAGGATGTAAAAAGGTGTGGAGACTTGGTGCCTGCTTTTTTATCAGAATTCCAAGAATTCATATCTAGGAAAATTTGAAATTCTCTAAAAGTTGTCCCTTTTGGTGGAATTCCAAATTCCTCTTTTTTATGGAGAATTTGAAATTTCAACAAATAATACATAGAGTGGAATTCCAAGAATTCCAAAAGGTCTTTTGCATGGTTGGAGTTCGAAACTCTAATAAAAGAAATATAGTATTTCAAATTTCAGGGGATAAAATATCGCATCATGTTCAAAAAAATCTCAACTTTCTAAATTCCGGTAAAAAAACAAGCCCTTGATCTTGATTTCATATTTCAAATGCATTTTACATGTACTAAATAAGTAAAACAATTTATAAGTCTTAAAAAACCAGTACAAACATCACACCATCCGGACTTTGGTGGGTGGGTTCTAAAAGCCATGTGGATTTCACATAAAGATCCGAAGGAAATGCAGCACATTTTCTTAGGTCATATGGACCACCTTATTTGGATGAAATGCCAAAGTGCCTGGAAACATAATGAAGTGTGCACGAATGAAAGTTCAACTTTTTCTAATCTCCATAACTTTTGTGATGAATGGCTTCTACTTTTTTTGATCCCCATCTTTTATGGCATGGGGTTGCTCAGTTAGTTGACAATTCAATTCAGGAACTCATCTGGCTACTAAGGGGATTGATCTTTGGATATTTTCCAACTGCCTCGCTAAAGTAATATATAAAAGAAAAAATTATTGAAGAATCATCTTAAATGTCCAGCGCACCATAAAAGCATTTAGCGTGTTTGGCAATTAACTAATAAAATTAAAGTGAAGTAAAGTCTTCATTATCCAGATAAGAAAAGACAAATGATCACATCAAAAGGACACATTCAAAACTCACTTTCTTCTTTTAAAAAAAAAAAGTAATTTCTTTTCTTTTCTAAATGATAAAAAAATATAAGCTTTTTACACAAAAAGTCGAAAAAATTTCCTATCAAACAACTAAAAACAAAAGACCTTCATAATCTGCTATAATTTATTCTCTCTTAATATGATGCTTCACTCTCACTTTACTTCAATTCATCATACATCCAAACATGCTCAGCCATCCTTCACTTTTGTTTCGATAACGATATCATCACCCATTTCAATTAAGAAAGAAAAGAAGGACAGCCGTGATAACAGTGCTCACAGAATCGTCCCTCAAACAAAAGAGAAATTTTTGGAGAGGCCCATTTACTAGAAGTATCTAATGTGATTTTTTTGGATAATTTCCTCTAAAAATTCCATTCTTTTTCTAATTGTAGCTGTGGAAGGCTAAAATCTCTGACTCGTGTTCCATTTCATGTACAGGTCTTAATGAAAGGTCACAATCTGTTTTGACTGTTTGTGTGGACAGTTCTGCCTATAAACAACAACAAAAAGTCTACTTGGACAAACTTTTTGGCCAGAATTTTGGCCAACCCCCATGGTTTGCATTGAATATCACTATGATATTCAATGCAAACCATGGGGGTTGGCCAAAATTCTGGCCAAAAAGTTTGTCCATGTAGCATTACTCAAACAACAAAGGATCTGATTTTGATAAGTACCAAAGATGGGACAAAGGAAGAAGATGCATTTCCCATTCTCGGTATGGGAAGTACGGTACTTGTATTTGCATTTTTCTTGCTATTATAGCAAATTCATATTTATTAAGGGTCTGATTGTGCAGCATGGACACCGCGGCCGGTTTTTTCGGCTTCTTCTCCGTTATATTCGGTGCAGAGAGGATTTCTCTTTTCCTAATTTTACAGTGTGCCTTTGATGCTTCATTTTCTTCGTCGGATTTTCTCACTTCCCGTAACGGAATCAAATATCGCGGAAGAATAAACGAGTGGTTTCCTCTTCTGTGGTTTGCACAAACAAACCCTAAGATGAAGAAAAGAGGGCGGTTTTGGATGGGATGGGGTGGATTCCCAAATATGTGATTGATTGGGTCCCTTCTATGGGCCGGGTTGAAAAAGATTGGACTCACATTATACCCACTTCACACTTTCCGGAGAATATGTTTTTGTAACCACCTTATTGGAAAAGTGAGATATTAAAAGAAATCAATGTCTAGTGTAAATGTTTTTTCATGAGAAATAATATCTAAATTTGTGCAATTTTATTTGACACCACATAAAAAATGTTTTCGATAGAGGGGGAGGGGTAGAGGGTTTAGACAAAAAAAAAAATTTGCATAAAAGCCATGGTCTCGATTCATAATATTCCACAATAGCAATACAAACATGGCTTGAGTCTTTTTTTAATCAGATATGTCTTCATGATGAGTATTTGATTTGAGCTTTTGGTAATTCAAAAGGGAGAGTGTTTATTGTGTTTGATGAGGTAACTTTGATCATACATCAAGTCATTGGAGATATGTATTAATATAATGTAATACAAGTGTGCTATGTATTTACTAAGCCACATTTTCATGGAAATAATCCCATGCTCTAGCTGGTATAGTCCTTACAGTAAAACTAAAACCTTACTCATCCTATACGGGTCCTACCTTATTCTTATCGAACTTGCTCAAAATACACAGATACGATATAAAATACATGTTAGTTGCCATTGGCATCCCAATGACAATAACAATGGATCATTATTTAGGTCTAAGTCAGATATGTTATTTTTAGACTCTTATCATATGTAAGATTCTGGAACTTTATCAGAATCATTTGATCAAAAAATTATTAAAGAGGTGAGAGGTGAATGATATAAAGTAGTAATGTCGATGAGATTTTGACTTTATTAAGATATGAATATTAGGGTGATGATTATTTTTCCATCTTCCTGGATCCAGTTTTCAACAAGTGGAAAGTTACTTTATGGTTATTTTTAAACATTCATTTGTCAACTCTGACTAGCTAATATATTCCAAAAGATTAATTGTTAGGAAATGGAAGACGGATCTACTTATTTACCAAACACCATTAACCACTTATAAAAATACAAAGTCTTAGAATTCCTAAAAATTCAATTACAGGTTGGAACCCATTTGCAACCCTATGGAAGGACACATTGGAACCCATTTGCAACCCTATGGAAGGACACACTGATACACATGTGGCATTTGACTGAGGTACAAAAGTTGCAAAGGACAAGAACAAGAGCACACATTATAGGGGGCAAGTTAATCTGCCTAGTCATGTATTGGAGAAAGTTTGAAGATTGGAACTTAGAGATCAAGAAATGCTTTAAGCACAATTCTTAATCTCTTGCCTGAGTGACCCAGAAGGACATCAACTCAACTTTGTGCCTTCAATCAAGTCAAGTCAACTACTTTTAATCCAAATGAGTGTTTGAAATGTGGGCTTGATTTCAGGTTGACAATAGAAAGGTGAGAATATAGAAGTAAAATGCAAATCCTTCTTTTTGCATTTGGCCCCTGTTTGCTTCACATGATCGAAATTCTAGAGATTCCATAAGACTTATGTATTTATATTAATGGTTAAGAATAACATACTAAATGTGAATATCAAAAAATGACCATCAAATAACCTCCACTTTAATAAAAATAAATGATTGTCATATATATTCTGTCCAAACAAATAGGCCCATGGATGACCAGTGATAAATAATAGTTGATTATGGGTTAAATTTGGATTGTGCTAAGTTTGGAGAACCATTTTTAGATGAAAATTCAATTGCACAAGCCATAAATTTTGAAGTTGCGAATATCTCTGCAGGGCCTGCTTTAGTTAAAAAATATAACACGCGAGAGACGTTTGGAAGGTCTGGTCATAGATTAGAATTGTGCGCCCCATACAGGGCACAATCTGATGATTATGAACGTTGTTAAAGAGCCCCAAAGTTTTCACAATTTTGAAAGAATTGTTAAGCTTTGATGCCTTTAAATAGATGACTATGTAATATTTTTATGGGGCTCCACTTGTAATTTATAAGAAACTTTTGTACCTCATTTACTTTTCTTCCGCGCTCTTGTGCTCTGTAATCCATTTAGATCAATTACATTGTTTGAGACTCCGTAAAATTTAGAGGTCCGCCATTGGGGATGGTCCAATATGTGGGTGTCCAGGAGGAGACTTTCCAAGTGATAGATATCCTTTGAGGAGGTACCACAGCCTCTTTTACATTTTATAACTTTGGCAACCCTATTCTTCAAAACCTCATGTGAGCACAACTGAATGACTGACATGCTAGGCTTGCTAGTCAGAGGAAAGCTTCGTTTTTTCATCAAGCAATATGCAGCTGTTCAGTGGTCCTCCCTCTTAAATTAAGAGTACATACAAAAAATAAGCCTCATTTGATCATTTTTTGCCATAGCCCCTTGACAGTTTGAGAAATCCCCCTTTAGCTTTAGAAAACTTTATCTATTTTTTAACATATGGCTCCCCTTCCCACTTCCAAGAATTTCTCTTTTACATAATGCCCCTAGGAAAAATATCCTGGCTCCATCACTGGTTGAACCACAACCCACAAACCACGAGCAGCCAAAGATCCAGCTACCCCAACATGTGATCAAACCAATGGTGAGCCTTATTCAATTTTTTTTTTTTGCTATCGGAGGGTTTCCAATCCTTTGGGCTGGACTAATCTCACTTGGCCCAAAGGGAAGCCGGGTAAATTCCACTGTAGCCCCAGTGTAGTGTAGCCCCAGTGTTGTAGTACAATTTTGAACCTACAATCTTCAAGTGCAAATCGTGATTCTAGGTCAACTGAGCTGCCCCTTGGGGGTTTGCACAAAGTAGAGTTTAGATAGAAACCTATACAAAAATGTGAATACAACATGACTGGGGCTTGGCTTCATCAATGGTACCAAATGCAATTGACCCATTTTGAAAAAAGTGAAGCACATTCACTTTAGAAAAAAGTTGATGCTATAAACACATTTACATGTGTTGAGTGATATTCATTAAAAATTCCAGTGTTTTACAAGATGCTGGTCCAAGGGAGCCAATGAATTAGTGGCACCTAAAATACTGTTCCTTGAGAAATATTGAAAAGCAAGTTAAGACTTGATCTGTCTTGATTCAACTGATAACCCTACAGAAAAGCAGAAAGACCTTTAAAGGGGTGCAAAATACATATGCCATTAAGTAGGCAATTGCTTTTTTCAAGACTCATTTCTACTTATTTTGTCTTACACTCTTGGCTGGGTATGTTTTGTTTTTATGCATTTCACAACAATGATATTAATACATCAGCTACCAAAAGATAAAGGGAAGAAGAGCAGGTCTTATCATTTTTTTTTATTAAAGTTAGAGTGAGGCGTGTCAACTGTCATTAACTCCACTGCTTTCTGTTAATGCCATCATTGTATTGTTTCAAATGCTTCATTAAAGTTAGAGAGAAGAAGTAATGTCAAGAAATCTTTCCTCCTTTCTAATAATAATATCATTGCATTCTTTTAATTGAAATTATTCCATAAATATAGTGGTGAGATTTTAAATATTTTGGAGAAGAAATATTAGGATAATATCTGATCAATATTTTTTAAAGTCACCAAAACTGAAAATAACATGCATGAGGGAAGATTGATCATACTATTACAATTACCATTCAAAAGAATAAAGAAGATTGATAATGTCAAATAAAGTAGTTTCTTTTATATTTATATATTGCTTTTGACATTTAAAGATAATTTATTTTCTTTGAAATTTTCTGACAATATACTAGGAGAACCTAAATTTAATATATTGCTGCATTTTTATGAGATGACAATTTTTTGAAAGCAATATATTTTGGCAACAATTAATCCATTCTATTGAGGAGGGGGTTTCACCCTAGGGAGAGTATTAAAAGGTACTTAATTTGCTTCTATGAACACGTAGAGGTTTTGGATAAAAATGGTTAGATAAGAAAATTTAATATAGTATCGAAGCAAGCGATCGCAAGTTTGATTAATATAGGAGAAACCACCCGAAGCTAAAAAAAATTATGCATGTCACCAAAAAGTTCGTCAACTGGCTTCGCTTAAAAAGTATTTCTACTGCTTCTACTAATACCTTAAGGTTTGTTTAATATGTTATTCACTCATTTCTAACCACCTTTAGTTTATTGCCTGCGTTTTGAGGAACCCTCACAATGAATTTGATGGGCACTGTGGCTCATTTAATCAAAATTTTTGGACCGACACACATGTGCAAATTCATGCCATGTTGATGTTGTGCAACACCTACCATAGATTGTCTGATTACTCCAAAGAAAATTGAGTAGGCAATATTAATAGAAAATTTTGTACGGACCAGTCTACGTAATCATTTCGCAAAAACACTGAAAAATGGGGCATTTTTCACGAAAATGTTTTCATCATTTGGTGATGATATTTTTTCCCGAGAAACAAAAAAAAAATCAAAATCAGTCCAACTTTGCATGGTTCCTTAAAAAGGTGTTTCTGTGTAGGAAAAAGTTTCATTGTTTGGCGAAATACTTTTCCTTTTATAGAAAAGAAAAAAATGAATCAATTTTCCTTGACAATGAGGGTTTTAATTTCCTATAGAGGAGTATAAATGCAAGATTTCTCTCTCTTATGAAAACATAAATCTACCTAGCGTAAAATCCTCTCGTTGCAGGAACACGCCCTAAGTGTAGACCTAATGAGTCAAGCCAACTAAGTTAAGCCAAGTGCCTGGAGCTGAACTTATGCTTTAACTTGAACATTTATGGGACCAAACCAAACCAAGTCAAGCCAAACCATGAATGGTTCCTAGTACAGACATTTGAGCTTGGACTGACGTTGCATCAAATGCTTAAGCTCAATTTAGCTCAATTTAGGCCAAAGTATTTTATAGGGGATTACTCTTTTGAGAATCCCACATAGAAGCTGTGTGGGATTATTTTTTTCACGTCTTTAATTTAGGTGGTCTAACTTTTGGGGATGGTGGGGATTGAAAAATCATGTACTATACCTTATGTGAACCCGCAGGTAAAAACCTACGATATTTAATAGTTTATAAATTGTAATATACAATGAAGATATGAGTTTTCCTGGGTTGTGCTTACCTGTTTAAGCATACCAACATCTTCACAAGGGGATGAGAAGGCAAGCATCAATCTAGGGTTCACTGCCTAGTAAGGGTTGAGAAAAAAAAAAAAAAAAAAGGTAAATAAATGATCTTCCCTCAAGCCTCTTTAATTTAACTATAAAGTGCAGTATTTAGCAAACAGTATAGTTGATAAAAAATATAATTTTTTCAAAGAATATATGGAAGTCTCCATGGATAGAACTTCTGTAGCTCTCACCATATTCAGCCAGGGAATGATCCCATCTCCCTTGCCACCACTCACCAGGCCAAGCAAGAATATATATATTCTTGACCCTCATTTTACCTTACCTTTCCTTACTGCAAAATTAAATTAACCAGCCAATCCACTGATAGTGAAACATCTCCCTCTCCACAGAAATAAATAGGGATCCATCCTAATTGGTTGTAAGTCCTTTGGTTAGGGTCTTAGATAGTGTATGTGAATTTGTGGATCATGTCAGAGAAAAAAACAGAATCCAACTAACCAAGAGAAGACCTTCTTGATCTTCCACTGTGGTCTATAATATATACCACTGGAAAATGAAGTGGTAAGCAATGTCAAAATCACATGCCAAGGACAATCATACAAAGAGGAGTGCATGGTTTGTACTGTTTCCAATTAAAAAATATTACAAGTACAGGGTTTTGGCTCCACATGTGTCAAATCAGATGTATGTGTAAGAAGGATGGCACATAAATATGGATTCCTAGGTTTGGATTTGTAACACAAGTAGTTTTCTTGGCATATTCTTTCCACAGACATTTCAAGAATTTGATGATATTCAGAATATATACTCTTTTAAAATGTATGAATACCCTTAAGTTATTTTTAAGATTCTATACAATACAAAAAATGTTATGATATTATTGTGCTTGAAGCAAAGGATATGTATAGGTTTGTATTTGTAATTCAGGCGAACAGTGTGGAAAATATCAGTATTTTGAAAATGCACTAATAATATACTAATATTTACTTGGTAAATTGATGTTTAGATATCATCATAGTTACAAATTTAGAAAACTGTGAAAATATCAAAATAAAGATGTATGAAATAAGAGAAATCTATAATATATCTTTAAATGGTATTTTATTTTATTTTTCATTTAGAGTGTATCATAATTTTTTTTTTCTACGATAATTATTTGAGAAATCTTTTTGCGTTAATGCCTATGATAATACTAATTAATTACCATTAGGTATGGTTAGAAACTCTGCAATCGAACTTGACTTTGTAACTCAATCAAACTTGACCTCCAATGTTTAGGGGGACTCCTTTTGTTCTTAGATTGAATTTGAGCATTTTTTTTACCCAGCTAATTGGGTTGCAACCCATGGGACTCCAATCATGAGGAAAGTTAAGCATGCTCATGTTGTAATAGAAACTTAGAGATCGAACCTTCGGCATTTAAGGAAAAAGCAAGGTACCCAACCAATTGAGGAACCCCTTGTTCTTGAATTGAGTTTGAGTTGAATCTATTTCTCCTATAAAATTCCAATTAGCTATCCACGAGGCTCTCGCACAATGCTTTTGCAGGATTTAAGTTTCAACCATTTAAAAACAACTACTTATGTGGGAACGAAATAGAATCTATCACCACTTATTCATGGATTGTGACTTTACTTATTTTGTTTGGCATTTTTTTTATGAAGAAATGTGGAATTACATGGTGTTTGGCAAGGGATTTTAGTAAATTAACGGAGGCTAATGACATGGCGCTTTTCGAGGGGGGTGGCTTAACCTTTGGAGGTTGATCCCTCTCTTTATTATTTTGTCGATTTGGAAAGTGAGAAATGATAGGATCCTCAAAGGTGAATGAAGATTAAGGAGGATATTGTTTTTGCTACTATTCTAAAGATGGGTAAATGGGCAAGCATTAGAAAAAAGTTAGAGCAATTGATCGTGAATAACTTCTTTAATAATTGGGAAGCTTGTTTGAAGAGTGGTCGTTGTCAAACAAAACGGTCAGCCAAGTGGCCTTCCTCTTCTCAAAATGTTTTAAAACTTAATGTGGATGATGTGACAAGAGGAGAATCAATTCTTCCAACTGTAGGTAGCGTCCTAACGAATTACCAGGGAGATGTGTTGATTATATTTTCAAAACAAGTAGGCATAAAAAACTCTAATGAAGCAGAAGTGTTGCCTATTTTTCCAAGCTCTAAGGATTTGTTCTTCTCAAAACTTTTATAATGTCGTGAAGGAAAGTGACTCTTCAAATGTCATGTCGTGGATGAAGTGCTAGATAAGGGTCATTGGAAATCTCAATTTCTTTTTCAAGTCTTTGTTCACATCTATAAATATTGGATTTTCTCACGTGTATTAGTCAACTAAAGGCATGGCAAATGCTTTGGCCAAGTTGGGGGGTGGATAGAAATTTTCCTTTTATTACTCATATATAATTTGTAGGTTTATGTGCATGTATTTAGCTCTTATACCTTTGCATGCTTTTCATTTTGTTTTTTTCTATGTTGTACTTTTTAAACCATTAATCTAATCTATTGTTACCGTAAAAAAAATAAAATAAAAATAAAAACAACAGTAATGGCACTAATTCAATATCGTACAAGAGCATAGCGCTAGAGTCCCAAAGGAAAAAAAAAGTATTAAAAAAAAGGAAAACTTATGCTTCAATATTTAATCGGCAAGTTCTACCTAACCTAACTAATTGTCCTATGACTTATAATCCCCACGAGAACTCACCTTAATCTAGCTACTTATCCTATGATCCAACAATTTAAGTTAAACTCAACTTCTTAGATCAGCCATGCTCTTTTGAGTCAACAATTTCAGCCCAATTATTACAGGAGCAGGATTAGGACTGAAACTGTAAATGCTAGCTACCCATGGTGCTCTTCCAAACCCACCCATTGCCACCCCTCCCATTGAGGCACCACATGGGGGGATAAAGCAAAGACTCTTTTGAAAATACATAGTTTTCACAGAATCACATTACATTACTATATGCAATAGAAAATTGGACATAAGCTACCCTTTACCTTGTGGTGGCCCCCACTAATCCACTTGATTGCTAGTCTCCTACAACTCCCATCACATGGTGGCCTCTCCTTTCACGCAATCACCACCACCTAATTAGGTGGCGTTGAATAGCACATACACAAAGCAACCCGTATGTATATATATTCCAAAGAGGAAATTGAAGATATTGTCACTATCACTCATCCTGGCCATTGATATTGCTCGGGGCCTAATCTTCTCGGCATATAGGGTTGTAACGGGGCTGTTGGAGAAAGTGAAATCGGATCCGGATCCGGAACCATTTTAAAACTGGTTTTTTGGCTCTGTAATTGAAATCAGAACCATATATGAGACGGGTTTGGATCTGGATCCTGGTCTAGGTTGAGAATAATATTGAAAAAACATGACTTTTAAAAAAGATTTTAGAAAATTAAGGTAATATGTCGGGTCTTTGAATCCATGAGTCCAAACCAAGATGGAATTGAATTCAGAATTATTTACTTATCAGAATTTAAATAAGAATTCAATTTCGATTTTTATCAAATCGAAATATTTAGAAAATCAGAGAATCGTAATCCATTTACATCCCAACCGGCTTGTTGCGACCAGAATCTGAGCACCGGCTATAGTTGCCGGATCTTAAGACCCTTCTTATACATATAGCAAGCCGACACCCCAAAACCAACCACATGCTCTCCTCTACATTTCCATACCATAAAACAATATTAAATTGCAAAAAACCCCACCTTACTTGTAAAAAATTCTATAAAGAATCTCTAAAAGGAATGCATTTTCTATATTCTCTGAAGCACTTGCAGCTCTCTATATTCTTCAAGAATTCTTGAGAGACTTTTAGTAATTGCTGTTCTTCATCTGCATTACTGTAAGAACAACCCCACCAGAGAAGAAGAACAAAAAGAAAAGAAAAAAAAAAAAAGGAAGAGAAAAAGCAGAGAGAGATAGGTGTCAGATTTTGAGTTGGGTGTGCTGTATCTCAATGATAGAAGAAGCATCACAGCAATCATAGCAGACTTTGTATTTTTTTTGTTTTCCTCATCTGCTGCACTGCAAGTCCCATGTTCTGAAGATTCTTATCCACCAGAGCTGAAAATTGGTGTTTTCCCATCTGGGTTTTGGAGAGCACTGGGTTTTTCTCCTCGTGATTGATAGAAGGCTCAAAGGTCGAGTTTTTCCATCTGGGTTTTCTTTCTTACTTCTTTCATGTGCTTATAAACTTGGAAAAATGACATTTTTCATTTGGGGTTTTTCAGAGCAATGTGTTTTCTCCTTTTTTTTCAGTTCCTCCTTTTCTTTTGGAGCAATGGAGAGCTGAGAGGTCGAGTTTTATTTGATCTGGGTTTGAACATCTGATACTTTTTTTTTTCTTCCTCTTTCTCTTGTTTTTTTACTTATGGACTTAGAAAAATGGCATTTTTCATTTGTTTTTGTGTTTTTTGCAGATAATCATCCCCCTCTCTTTATCTGTCCCAATCTTCCTCTCTTTATCTGTACCACTTTTTCTTCTTGGAGTTATAAAAGTTGAGGTCCAGTTTTCTCATGAGGTTTTGGAGAAGTTAATGCGTTTTTTCCCCTCTCCACCTCTGGCTCTGAGAGCTTCAAATGCTTGTACTTTT
Source organism: Cinnamomum chago (assembly GCA_038049695.1). Taxonomy (NCBI): domain Eukaryota; kingdom Viridiplantae; phylum Streptophyta; class Magnoliopsida; order Laurales; family Lauraceae; genus Cinnamomum; species Cinnamomum chago. The sequence continues at coordinate 15,993,595 of CP142462.1, read as the reverse complement.
ACATCTTTATTTTGCTGAACTCTCTCTCTCTCTCTCTCTCTCTCTCTCTCTCTCTCTCTCTCTCTCTCTCTCTGTGAGGACCATTAGATTACTGTAGATTAATGCTTTTCTTTCCCATCACTACATTGCTTCCCAAAGGATTCAATTTTATTATTAAGATTGGGTTTCCTCCTTTTCCCTTTTTTCTTATTTAATTTCCATATGCAACAGTTTCCATGTTGTGATTCTAAGATTCATCACACCTGAATGGCAAAGACTGAATCTTTTCCATGTTTTGAGTGCTTCTACCATCTGAATTATCCTTCAGAGCTTGAATCTTGATTTTTTATCATCTGGGTTTTGCACAGTTGTGTCTCTTGTCCCCCTCCAACAAAGCCATTTGGTATAAATCCTAGATATTCTCTCCTTAAAAAGCCAATGTCTTGAACCTTTTCCATCTAAAATTTGCAGAGTAATGCGTTTTGGAGGCCTCACCAATGGCGACTTTGGTTCCTGGAGTTCTCCTGAAGCTTCTGCAGCACATGAACACCGACGTGAAGATCGCCGGTGAGCATCGCTCCTCCCTGCTTCAGGTTGTCAGCATCGTCCCTGCGCTCGCCGGGGGTGAGCTCTTCTCAAACCAGGGATTCTATTTGAAAGTCTCAGACTCCTCCCATGCCACCTATGTCTCTCTCCCTGATGAGCATGATGATCTCATCCTCAGTGACAAGCTGCAATTGGGCCAATTCATCCACGTCGAGCGCCTCCAGGCTGCGACTCCGGTCCCCATCCTTCGTGGGGTGAGACCAATCCCTGGCCGCCACCCCTGCGTTGGTAGCCCGGAAGATCTCATCGCCACACATTCCCTCTGCTTCCTCAATCAATCTGGATCCAACCCTGGAGAGAAAACTTCACCACCCAAAGGCTCCAACAATGTTCAATCTGGTGAGAAAGAGAAGCCCAAGCTGGCTAAATTGAATGGAAGCAAGATGGAAGCTTCAGATAAGAAGAAAGCTTCTCACATCAGATCAAGTTCTCTGCTGTCAAAGCCAGCACTGAATTCAATAGAGAGGAAGGAAGTTGTGAGATCAAAATCTCTTAATTCGCGGTCGATCCCCTCATCCCCTACAAGTTGTTATTCGTTGCCCACCTCATTTGAAAAATTTGCAAATGGTGTTAAACAGCAAGCCAAGATCAAAGGGCCTGAGAAGCCCACCGCCAAACAGGGGTTGCTGGAGAAGGCAGCCAGTGTCTTTAGAGCGAGTTCTGTGGGGAAGAGGGCGCCGACAGGGAATTCGATTGGGGCTTTGGTTCATGGGATCGAATTCGGGCCCAAGGCTTTGAGGAGGAGCTGGGAAGGGAATGTGGATATTAAGGGAAGAGAGAGCTTCAGTTCAAGGGTTAGCAAAGCTGATCTGAAATCGGATGTTCGGAGCACTTCTGTGAGTGTTCTTTATTCTTAATTCTGTTTTCCCCTGCTTTGTTGATTGATATATGGATAAATTCTTTATTTTTTTCTTCTTCTGATCTGTTAAATTCAATGTTTACAAGATTCTAAGGTTGTGTTATATATGGACATCCTTGAATTCAGTTAATTAGAAACTATTTCATTATTGTTACATGTGTTCTTGGTGATTTCATTCTCTTTGGATTTTAGTTGTGTGTTGACCAGTGCATTTCGATTGGTATTTTTAATACCTTAACCTTTTTTTTATTTGTAATTTGTGATCAAACAACTGATCTAAATGTTGCACCGCAGCTTACCATCCAATAGAGCCATGGATGTTGGCTCTTGTTAGACTGGGTAAACCTGGGCATTGCCTTTGTGTTTTTACCATCCCATCCTTGATTTTTGTTGACATTGCAATTTCGTTTTTCTGTAAAGATTCATGTTCCAGGACAAAGATATGAATTTTAGACCAATATGATGGGGTTCTGCTTTTCTTTTCTTCCCACTCGGCCTAGAGATCTGCGTCTGCTGGTGGACCAGCATCTTTACAGATTGTTAATTGAGATTATATCAAAATTATAATTACAGGGTACTTCTGCTAGACTATTAGGAAAGTAGCTAAACATCTAGGATGATTTGAAACCTAAAGTTTTACACGAGTAGAATCCTTAGTAAAAATAGCAAAACATCTACATTGATTTGAAACATAAAGTTTTACACGAGTAGAATCCTTAGTAAAAATAGCAAAACATCTACATTGATTTGAAACATAAAGTTTTACACGACTAGATCCTTGAAGTTATAGACATTAGCATAACCTTAATTTTATTTTGTTTGGTCTTCCCCTTTCTAAGTTTAGTCCTACAACTGTTATTTAGTAAAATGGGAATGGTTATGTAAACGCCTTCCAGTCGTGTATTTTTCCTTTGCTGTATCTTATACTGTGAGATGAGATGTTATTCACCACAGGTGCAGCATTCTGTGTCTGGTATGTCTGATGATTTGGGTGCATTGCCACTTTAGCTGCACATTGCACTTCTCATGTACCTATAGTGGCACCCTTCTTGAACTAGAATAACTCAGAAATCCTGATAATCCCTGACCTCATTGGCACCCATTTACTCTTTATTTATTCCCAAGGGCCTGAACTTGAATTTGTATTCCAAAACTCTCATCTACTTTGTGTTGTCAAAATTTTGGTTATTTACTGTTTTTTTTAAAATGTATTTCTGGGTGATCAGCCTCCCTTTTTTTTTAAGAAAAAATTATTGTTAACAAGATTTGAACCCACAACCTCATGGTTGAGACAAGCACCTTCCAGCGTCCTACAACACTGTTCTTCTGGGCTATCAGTCTTGAGTTAGTCTTCATTGCTGCAAACCACATTTCAAGAAACAAACTTAGGTTGGGCCTCTTTTATCGTCTTCATTCTGCACATAGTACTAGCAAAAGATACTCATCCTCAGGGGCGGACCCAAGTGATGATACACGGGTGCAGCTGGAGCCGCGTAACTAAAAAAAGAACTCTTTTAATAGTAGATTAGAAATTTTATTTTATTATTAAACTTCTTCACTTGACCATGTGCCACCCAAATAAAAATCCCAGGTCCGCCATTGCTCATTCTCAGCACAGGCAATATAATTCATTATATAAAAAACATACAAATATTTTAAAATTTTATATAAAAATATGATATTTTCTTATTGAGGGGCGTGTTTGGTAGTTAGTTGGTAGGGTTTAGGGCGGGTATGAGTTTATGGACTTTGACTTGAGCCGGGTTCAAGGGGGGTTAGGTTTTGTGTTTGCTTGACTCGCCTTGCTCCATTTACCTTCAACTTATATATTACTTAGTAAATCTTTCAATGCAAAGTTAGAGGAGCACTGGTAGCGATAGGCAATGCATACCATTCTTGCGGTCATGGGTTAATTCCCTACCAACACATAAATATTTTTTAAAATTTTAGAATGAACAAAAAATCTTTCATTAGGAAAACACCGGGCGAGTTTAGCATCACAAACTATAATCCCCTCACAGGGTGGGTCGGTTATGGGGCCGTGAAATTGCTATTCGGGTTGGCCGAAACATGAACCCGATCCGCCCCAATGCCTCCTATCGAAATTAATTCAAGTTGGTCAAAATCAGAATGCCAAATCAATCTCTTTCACATGGTATAACTAGAAAAACATGTTTGCGCAATATAATTCGTAATATACATTATAAAAAAATCGTAATATAGAAAAATATATGAAAGTTTTAAAAATTTATAAGAAATCTTGGTAAACACGACCGTCCATTAGGAATCCCGAGTGGTACCAGTCGAGGCGGTTTTCCATAGGAGACCACAAACCTGTCATGGGGCAGAGAAGCTGCTATTTTGGTTGGCCTAAACACGAACCCAGCCTGACCTGATGCCCTCTGGTCAAAATTAATTGAAGTCAGTCAAAATCAGAATCGTAAACCAGTCTCTTTCATATAGTATAACTAACAAAACATGCCCGTAGCACAAGCAATTATAATTTATAACATAAAAAAGTTGAAAAACTTTATAAGAAATTTTTGGTTTGCTTGGCTTGCCCTGCCTCATTTACCTTTAACTTATATATTACTTAGTAAATCTTTCAATTCAAAGTTATAGTAGCATAAGGTGGTTATTTGAAATTTCGGCGGCGGTGGGGGTGGGGGTGGGGTGGTTGCGGCCTTCTAATTTTTCCCCATGCATATCGTTCTTTAGGTCATGGGTTCAATTCTTATCCACCACATGATTGTGTTGTTGTTGGTTTTTTTTTTTAATTTTAAAATGAATCATTCTTTAGGAAACCTGACCTGACCCATACTGTTCACAGGGCCGGTCGAGTACGGGGTAGAGAAACTGCCATACAGGGTGGGTTTGGGCAGCCTAAACCCAGCCCATTGCCATCTGGTCAATATCAATTGAAGTTGGTCAAAATAGAAATCCCAAATTAGCTGCCTTCATTATATATAATAATAGGATCAACACAAGACCTGTTTTTAAGCTATTAGGTAGCGTTTGGTTCGCTAGAATGGTTTTAGGCAGGAATGGAATGGAGGGTGGAATGAGTCTAGAATGGAATGAGGCAGGAATAGTCATTTCTATTTTGAGGAATCAACCCAGTAATAGAATTCTTGATTCTTGTTCTTGCGTTTGGTATGCTGGAATGATGCTCGGAATGGAATAAAATTTACTTAAATTTGACCAAATACCCTTGGTACCACTAGCCATCCCTCCCAACAACTAGATCCAGCAAACCGTAGAAGATCCAGTGTGCATATTCCTTGAACACATCTTCCAGAAAACCAAAACTTCACAGAAATAATGCATCCAAACACAACTCAAAGTCAAAATAAAACATTCATAGGAAAACTTCACTTTCCAGCTTCATTTTCCCAGTAACCACAGGAGGTCTGATTCTTAAAAAAAAAAAAAGAAGAAAAACCATCTTTCAACAAACCCAATTCCCCCATAAACATCTCATTCAAACCCAATTCAGAAACCAAATGGGTAGGTTTGATTCTCCAAATAAAACAACACCCATCTTCCACAAAACCCAATTTCCCCAAAACAACTCATTCAAACCCAATTCTGCGATCACCCTGGAAGTAAAAAAAAAAAAGAAGAACTCAAAATCACCTACACTTGTTCCACGAATACGGATTCATCATTAGGCTCTTCCCATCCGCCCTGCCTCCTACGCTGCCCCATTCGCCACCGATGAGTAACCCGGCCCTCCATTCAACCACAGCATGAGGGGTTTTCCTTCCACCGTCACTCAACCAACCAATAGAACAGAAACCCCATTTCTGTTGCAATGACCTCTGCAAGACCTCCATCACCCCCTGCCCAGAACAAAAATCAGAGGGTGTCCTGTGCAGAGCCGACCTCCATCACCCTACGCACCTCATCCCCATCACAAAACCCATTCACAGAACACCCTGTGCACCTCATCCCCATCTCCCCCTACCCAAAATAGAAATCACCCCATTCACATAACACACTTTGACAATCATTTCGCCATCATCGTCCTCACAACGATCCACTGCCTTCATCACCCATCAGCCCTCACTCTCTCACGCCATCTCTCGACTAAATCATCATCATCCCCCTCATCATCTCAAATTGGTTGCAAGGCGATCTTCACGGTTTTTGTGTTTTGGTCTCAAGGGTATTTTGGTTTCAAGGAAGTTTTATAAAGGAGTGGAATGGCCATTCCTCTACCTCCCCAGTGGAATGGCCATTCCTCTACATAAAGGAATGGTGATTCCGGAGGTAAAGGTGATTCCGTCTCTTTTTTGCGAATCAAACGCTGGTGGAATGACCATTCCATTCCGACCTTCATTACAGTGAACCAAACGCTACCTTAATGAATTAGGCTATGGAAATACTTGTAGCTTGATGTCCTGCCTGTGTCAAGAGGGATGGAGAAGTTCCTCAAGTTCTGGTGTTACTTTTTTTCCCTGTTTCTGTCACCGTAAATTAGATCTTTAAGTAACCTTTCTTTAATACTTTTACTTTACAGGTCCCTCGGAAGAAGCCTGCTTCAGTTGACAAGCCTTCATCTAAAGAGGACAATAAGGTTGAGATGCCTGCAAAGAAAAGCAACACCAATGGAGCTTTGAATGTTCCTGAGAAGTCAAGTAAGCAGGCATTTGTTGGAAAGAAATCATCAGAAGTTCCTAATAATGGCAATCCTGGAAACTTAGTCAAGGTTGCTACCAATAATAGAAGATGGACAGATGGCAGTGTTTCATGGGCCTCACTCCCTCCAGCTCTTTCTAAACTAGGAAAGGTACGGTTCTTAGTCTTTAATTTTGGGATTCTATGTCCTCATATGATGATTTTGAGTGGGGTCTTTATTTTATTATATGGTTTTCCTCAGTGAATGCTTCTCATTTATTTATTTATTTATTCTAGTACTCTGGAAGCCATGGTTATAGGCATTCCACCTACATGCTGATGGTTATGGTTTAGCTAAATGGTATGTTTGCCTCTTAATTTTAGGGTTTGTCTAGGTTCACCCCTAACCTCTTCATCGATGTTAACAGTGTACTTTCTTTGGAGGAGAGAAGAAGCAGAAAGAGTGACCTGTTTAGGTGGACTTCCACTTTTCTGCCAGTTTGTTCCACTTTTGTGGGCAGGATCATTTCAAAGAATACTTGTATGTAGTTCATTTGCATGGTGAGGGATCATGGAAGTGAAGCTGCATATGGACCTAGGATGGAGATGGGATGCCTAAACTCACCCTACTCATTCATGACGCTATTTTTTTGTTTGGTTTTCGGCATTTTAGTTATGACTTTGGTAGCTGATTATGTTTTTTTCTTCTTAGATTGTCTGAAATAATTATATTTCATCTTGCTTGCAGGAAGTTCTGAAGCACAGAGATGCTGCACAACATGCTGCTATTGAGGCAATGCAAGAAGCTTCTGCAGCGGAGAGTTTGATTCGATGCATGAGGTAAAATTCAACAGAAATTTCATTAAATTGAGAAGAGTTTTGCATCAGTCAATTTTTTAGCTATATTGGATTTATTGTGTAATATCTCCAATTTAAAATGTACATACATGCTAGAAACTGCAAATTCTTGTGTAGAAATCTGCAAATACTAGAAATGAGCTTTGAGATTATATGTTGGTTCATTCCAAGAAAGTTAGTTGTGGAGAGAGATTCAGCCAAGCTTTCTCTTGGGTGTCACGTTAAGAAGTTACTCCTTGGGAATTCTGGTATTATCTAGATAAGGTTAGATACCCGTCTTCTATGACCCAGGTGATGTTCAAGTGCTTAAATGATTCAGCTGATGAGCTGGCTAATTCTTTAGTCAAGAAAGGAGTTGATAGAATGGATCCTCTTGTTATGTCTTGATGTTTGTTGGTTTTTGTTTTCGGACAGTGGTGGTATAAAGCTTTTATACTCACCCCTTGGTATGGGTGTTGGTTGTTCTTTATGTTGTCCTTTTGCTCATCAATAGAGCTACTCAGGGGCGGACTTACATTGTATTGACCTGGGGCGGTCGCCCCATGTCAAAATTGAAATCTATATAGATTTCAGTAGTGTCTTGGTGCAGGGGCGAGCAATTTGGGGCACGATTAGGGTAGTCGCCCCATGTCAAAATTGAAATTACCATAGAGTTGAATAGGAGCTTGGAGCATGCCCCACATGTCTAAACTTGTTGCATATGTTTAAAGATAGCCCTACATATGTAAAGTTTCGTTGGTAAAAAAAAGAAAAAGGAGAAAAAGAAAAGAAAAGAAGATGTGTTGTGGCAATACATAGCTCTCCCTCTTTCTCCACCTTTTCTTTTGAAATCTCTTCGCGTCAATTGTCGATCCAGCTCCTCGTCGCCGTTCCCTATGTACTTTGTAGGCTACTACGTCTTTATCTACCAAACATATCTAGTATAATCCTTCATAATCACTCTATACCTAAATCAAAATGCTTAATTTTCAAATCCTAATTCCAAAAACTGAACCCCCAAGTCCTAATCCATACCTTAAGCATTAAACTACCAAATCTGAGCGTATCTACAAAAACCCAAAGATAACCAAATTCATTTATGTTTTCATGTCTTCTTACCCCACTATGATCCAAAGATAGAATTCCACTCCCATTATCCAAAGATAGGAGGCTTTGAGAAAGTGAAAAGGGAAATGATGGGTGTCCTCAAATGTTCTTATATTAAAGCTGCGTTTGGTCACAGCAACTACTGATAGCAACAGAGGTTGTGTAGAAGCTGTTGCTGATGCTTAGAAGCTGTTGCTGTTGCTGAAGCTAGGGGGACAAAGATTATGGAAAATCAGCGATTTGAGGCTCTAGAAGTTGTCGCTGTCGCTGTAGCTTGTTGTTGTCTTGTATTTGCATTTGGTCAATCGCTAATCGCTGTACCAATCGCTAAGAAGTTGCTCTGACCAAACACATTCTTAATTTTTTCTCATACACCCACTCACTTTGAATTTGCAGTGACCCACATTGAGCATTGATTTTGACATATAAATTTAGTGAAACATGATAATGTGAGTTTGAGTATCTGAGAGTAGGTTAGAATTATTTTTTATCCATCTAATACTTCTTAGTACTTCTAGTTAACAACCTCTTCATTGCCCAATCTTCACTAACTTGATGCATCTATTTGAGTTCTATGAGTTAGACATTTTCTAAAGAAAAACGTATAAGTGTTATTTGGTAATGTTAAAAAAGTCAGGCAAACGTCAAGAAATTCTTTTTTTTCAAATGTAAATTCTAGTAAAATTTTAGCCCCACCCAAACAAAAATCCTGGGTCCGCCACTGGAGCTACTCAACTCTGCTAGATGTGCCTTCTTCGAACTATGTTCAAGATTTGAGCTTCATCAGTTAGGTGCCTTCATCGAATTATGTTCAAGATTTGAGCTTCATCAGTTTGGTCCTCACCATTAGTCATGCTACATGTCATTACTCATTTAATGGGCCACCTGTATTCCTTCAGACATCTACATGGAGAGTTCCACTTGATGGATGTACCTGATCTTTCAGATGTCACATTTGCACATATGGCATTCACATTACCTGATTGGATAAGCTGTTGATATACTTCTCCATTCCACCATTTCGAAGCCATGTACTCTTCAGCTCCACAATCTAACATGTCTTTCCCTTGCCTTTTCATTCAAGGTCTTTATTGATCTGTTCCTTTTCCTAGGAACTTGTGATCCTTAAACACAGTCCAGGAGCAGTTTATCATCTTCTATGAAAAATAATTTCTCATGACAGTCCTCGGTTTTAATTGGAGCAACGGAGCTATTTGTGATTTTCCTCTTATGTAACTCCACACACTGCTAATATTCATATCTAGGCTGCACAGACATTAGCTTATTGTTTTTTCATTCCTAGCATCTAGCTACACCACAAATCAAGTTTAAGTGCTATCTTAAAAGAATGCCCTTTTAATCGAAGTGTCACTCAATGATCGCATAACACTTAACTTGCTTGTCTCCACTTTCCCTGCCTTGCCTTGGTCCTGTTTGTAACATCTTATCAAACCTTTCATTTAGTTCTATAGTTGCTTATAGATATCGAACCTTATCAACACAGTGGCATGAAGTTATTTTCATTTTGTTATTGCTAACATGACTTGAACAAAATGCCTCATCGTCGGGACCATGGGCACCTATTTGTTCATAGACTAAACTTGAACTTCATGTATTGTCATTGATATGCTAACAATTTTCAACCATTTGGCTTCAAAGTTCTTGCTTATCATGTATTTGCTTTGTTGTTTGAATAATGAATGCTGTGACATCTGCAATACTAGCCACATACACTAAGAAACTTCATCTTCGATATCTGCTATTACATATATCCATAACCAAGGTGAATAAATAAGTGTTCACTGTTCAGAGCAGACCCTTAGTGGAATCCAACTCTAACTGGCAACTCAGTTTTCTTTCCACACACATTCCTCACAGTCATTATCGCCGCCTTCACGTGTTATATGATTTTTGATATAGCCAGTGGTGATGCATTTTTTTCCCCAAAAGTCTACATGGCCCGATTTTGGGGACCGGCTGTTGGCCCGGTCCCCAAGGGGGCCATTGGATCCCAGGCCATCCCAGGCCAGCCTGGGATCCAATGGCTCCCTTGGGGACGGGGCCAACAGCCGGTCCCCAAAATCGGGCCATGTAGCATGTCCCTTTTTTTCCTTTCTTTGACGCCCTATTATATGTATTTTTAAATTAAAACTGGATATAATTTTTTCTTCTTCTCTCTTTTTAACTTTTCCATAAGTTCTCTTAATAGGACAATGACATCTATAGTAAATTTACCCGACACAACATGGTTGCTACTCTTCCAAATTTACATAACACGACACAAGTTTGATAAGTAGTTTGCAAAATTGTGAATGTCACCTTGTCATTGTAGAAGGGAACCACAGTGCCAATTCTCCTTCCACTGGGTATCCTTTTTGTATAAATATTTGATTTTACAATTTGGTTAACCAGTCAACCTCATTTTCACCCATCAAGATTTATATTTCTACAAGAATTTTCCATCTTAGCTAAGGATGTCTTTACTTCTGTTCTGGGTCTTGCGTTGGTCATTTCTTAGTTTAATTCAAATTCGTTATTCACTTCGCTTGCGTATTCCATATTTTATTGATCTTTAAAGTAAATTCACCATCTATCTTTAACCTCTTCTTTTTCTAATATCCTTTTTTCCCTTTTTTTTATGTGTTTTACATGATCAAGGTGTTCAGTTCCCCCTCTCTAATATTCTCAAGCTTTGTAAGTCATATGTACCTTTATCCCCTTAGTTTCCAAATGAACCCACAGATTGTCATCGACCTTGTAGTTGGCCTTATGGATTTCTTGCCATCAAATTTCACTAACCTATACATTTCTTTGTCTTCTACTCTTCGGCCTTTTTTTTTTATTTTTATCATTCTTTGAATCTTCAAATAATATTAAGAGTGGATGATTATTTAAATAATCATTTTGATGTGGCACATGGAATCTACATTTGAAGCTTCATACTATTCTAATTGAAGGAATATTGGTGGATCTCTTTATAGTGATTGAAAAGTAAGTTGATGAAGGTTTTGAATCCTCTCCAAATATAGACTGATTCTCTTTTAATTAAAAAAAAAAAAATCTCTAGAGGGTTAAATGTGTTCTGTATTTGAAGCTTCACACTATTACTACCAGAAGGAACTAGTTTGCAGGTTGAGGGCCAGGTTGGTAGATCCCTGATTAAGGACTGAAGAGAAATGCCAAGATTTACCATTGTTTTATCCAAGGAATTAATAACACAAGTCAATGTTGTGTAGGAACTGGAGAACCTTGATTTTGCATGTGCCATGTGCTTATAATATTTTATGGATTATTTAATCGTGTTTGCATGATTTGAGTGACTTTTCGAAGTTGACTGAGTTGCAAGAAATGGCTGCTTTCTTATTTGAAATTCAGTTGACTGCTTCAACCTGGTCCTAGAGTGCTTGAGAATTAAAAGCAATGTGCAAGTTTAGCATCTGCTAAAGTGAGTTGGCATGGTAGAGATCATGTGAACACTATGAGGTGATGAAGTAGTGGTTGGAATTGTTACTTCTTAGAGAGAAATGATAATAAAAATAAAAAAAATAGGAATTTCGAAAATAGCTGGCCACTAGTGGAAAATTGGAGTGTACATATGGCAGAGATTGTTGTCCCTTGAACTGAATGCAGGACATATTTTTCTTTTGTGGGAACATCTACATGCAGACATCACAATTCAACCGTCAAAGAGGTGGGGCCCTGTCAAAAAACTGCCCCCCCCTAAATTAAAGGCACCCATTGGACTGTAGGAGAAAATTCCCGACAAGTACAAATGGTCCTTTTGGAGGGGAAGAAAGGTAAAGAAGAGAGATAGAGTTCTAGATATGCGACCATAGAGAATCCTCGTTGCTTTCTTTTTTATTAGTTGCTTCCATATGGGATTTAAAGGAATCATGAAAGGCCACATGGGGCACTCTTTGTTCTTGTCAGAGTGTTTTACTCTCTGGTTCTGCTGATGCATGTATTTTCTACACTCTGGTTCTGTTTGCCTTTTATTTTTATTTTGGTCTCCCACACTTCTGAGGGCCTATTTAGGTATAAACCCAATTAATATTGGGGCATTTGTCGGTCACTTCATTCCCTTCCCAGTTTGTACAGTGAAGCTGATTAGTTTCTGTTATGCATTTTGCGAGGTGATGCTATATGTTTGGGCTATGAAAATGGGGACACAATCTTCCATCCTACAATTTTACCTATGAAATCTGCCCCAATATGTGAGGTAGTAAAAAGCAGTTGGTACTTGGTTCTCATTGTATTTACATAATGGTTGGTGATGAAATGTCCCATTAGCCATTTTTGGGAGATCCATTGGCGTTTGTCACTGGTGGTTCCATTTACTTGGTGTTTAGAATTTAGTTACTTTGTCAAACTGTCGTTTCCAAATAAAATTCTTTGTTATCATAATAAGTTTTCAATCCAGCTATTTGTTGATCCTTTATTAGAAAATTTCAGAAGATGGCAAACTTTATTAGAAGTTTTCAATTTTGGGAGATCCATTATCATTTGTCATTGGCTGTACCATTTTCTTGGTGTTTAGATTTTAGATGCCTTATCAATTTATCATTCCCTAATAAAATTCTTTGTTATCATGGTGAGTTTTTAATCCAGCTTATTCGTTCATCCCTTTCTTAGAAAATCTTGGAAGATAACAAACTTTAATAGAAGTGATTACAACACAAGATGCTGAGAAGTGAGTGAGGAGCCAATGATTTCAGCCTAACAACCCATATCCATGCGTATAATGATAAAGAAAAGAGAATAGAGAAACAAAACAATAAGGAAAATAAAGACCGTACATGTTAATATTGCTTTCTTCTTGCTTCTATGTTATCTTCAATCTTTGATATCGAGTGACTTTGAGATTATTTGAAAGGGCCTTTTGCGGTCGAGTGATTTATCACATGTCATAAATAACAGTCATAACAGTGTTTTCCTTTCTTTCCTTTTTTCTCCCTTTTTTTTTTCGGAACTATGAAAGTGAAGTGAAGTGCTTTGATGGCTAGAATCTAATAGGAACCTTCATTTTTTAATGTTTTCTAGGATTTGGTTAGGAAGACAAAATTGTGGAAATGGGATAATGCGGTGGAAATATTTTTTTTTTTCAGTTCAAACCTTTAGCACCAAAAATCAGTAACAGTCATGGCCATAAAAATTATATGGCTGTAATCTTCAAAACCATATTTTCAGTGGAAAAGAATCCTCTATCTAGTCAGTCACAATGTTTATTAACCTGTTTTACTACCTGGACATATTATAGAAGTGGTAGGCCTTGTGAGAAATAAGGTACCCATTCTTTCCCATCTTGTGTCAGTTATGGATATTTGCCTGGGAGTACTTGTCTTTTTTTTTGCCAAATATATTAATCATAGAAAAGAGTACAAAGACAACCAACAAACTTGGAAGGCCAAAAGATTGGTATACTAGAGTTATACCGAGGATGCCACTTATCCAATTCATATTTTTTTATATTTGGTTTGAATTTCCTCTGGAAACATTCTGAAGTGGTAAAGAGGTGTTTAATTACTTCTTTGGGATCACTTATTTTCCGTGAGGATCATGTAATGTAACCCCATCTCCTGGCCTTGCTGTAATTCCCCAAAATTAGCTGCATTTATTTGCTTGTAATACTGAGTTCTGTGATGTTAAAGTCTTAACAGTCCACATCACATATAAAGTAACCCCATCTGTGTAATCATCACTGTTCGAAATGCATAAAATAATATAATCTCAGGGTTCTTCCACAGGGCACACTTTACAGTTTACATACAGATCCTGAGATCCAGCTATTGGCTTTTGTTTCAGCTCTTTTTTCCCTCTAAGAATTGCTTGGCATCTTACCTTCTCCTAGGAAGTATCTGAAATTATTTTTCCTTGATTTGAATACAAAATTAGAATGTGTCCATATCTAAGACATCAAACTACAGTGTGTTTTGCAAGTCTCAGCAGTTCAGTTCTACAGATTGGAAAATATGAAGCACAATCAGTAACAACATTATAAAATACATAAAAGTAATGTGAAAGCACCTTGATTTAATCAGTCAGGCTCTATTGATTCCTTTCTTCATTGTTAAAAGTCTTGTTGACTGATTCTTAATCCAGCTGAGGCATCTGACGTTTGGCCAAGGCAAGTTAATACTGAAGAAAGTTAACAAACTACCTTAAAACTCAACTTAATCAACTGAAAAATCAGATCAACTGAGTTTTGACTCCAGAGTCCAGGTTGTAAACACGGTTTATATATCTCAATTTATCAAGTAGCAAGTGTGGTCATTTCAATTTGCATCTGGAAAAGATTTAGTAGCCCGTGGATTAACTTGAGTTCAAGACTTCGAACAATGTTTCTATTTATCTCAAGTAAGTTGGTTCAAAATGGTGTTTCTCAGAAAAAAAAAAAAAAAGGAACTAAAAGATATAAATGATCATTCACTTTGCAGTTGAAAAGTTTGAGTAGTATGTAGTTTCTCACTGCTGGAAAGTGATGGGAACCCACACCCTTGTAGTGATGCAATATCCCATGAAACCAATGTAAACCAACTTTGTACTAACCAGTTCTCATTTGCGTTGGTTGTTTTCCTTTTTCTTTGTGCAGTATGTATGCTGATCTCAGTTCCTCATCCAAGGAGGACAGCCCACAGCCTACAGTGGAACAGTTCCTGACCCTCTATGCCACATTGAACCAAGCTGGTCTTGTTGCAGACTCCCTATCCAAGATGATTCCTACAGGATCTTCGCCCGATCGCGATGAAAACCTATCAGAAGAAGCTTTGAAAATCTCATCAGAAAGACGAAAACTTGCTGCTTCATGGGTTCAAGCTGCATTGACCACTGACTTGTCACCTTTTACAGTATTCAAGAAACAACCCAGCGCTGGGTCCGGCGGCCCCACATCAACTTTGACTCGAAGTCCACCGACTCCTAGTGGCAGTCAACCTATATTAGTTCTAGAGAACAAAGGGAAAGATGGGGCATTGAAGTTTCAAAGCAAACCTCGGTCTTCCATCAGCTCTAAACTTTCTTCACCTGCAACCCCGCGTCGAGCTGGAGATGGGCTCACAGTGGGTCAGAAGGTACGGACCTCTCCTCCCACTGAGTGGGTCCGACGGGGTGGCCTCAGTGAGGCTTCTGATTTGGCAAACTCTTTGCGAGCAGAGTCTCGTGACTGGTTCTTAGGCTTTATGGAGAAGTTTTTAGATGCTGATGTAGACCCTTCAACGTTATCAGATAAAGGTCAGATCACAGGCATGCTATCACAGCTCAAGAGAGTAAATGGGTGGTTAGATGAGATTGGATCCAGTAAAGAGAACACTGAAGGGTGCCCTGTTCCAGCTGAAACAGTTGATCGGTTAAGGAAGAAGATATATGAGTATTTACTCACACATGTTGAGTCAGCAGCCATGGCACTTGGTGCTGGCCAGACGACTGCTGCTCCTTTGGGGCGAACACTAGATCCAAAGGCCAGTAGATGACAGAAGTCTTACCTCATTTCGCCTTGCACTTGCATGTCCATCTCTATTGCATGAACATTGCAGGGAGATAATGTCACATACATACAAAGGATCAAGTACACTTGGGAAGCACCGAGGAGGTCCATTTGTTGTTCTAGTGTTTTTTGTACATAAGATTTCAAATATTTCAAGAAATGGGGTACAGAAGGTATGTTAAAATCACATTGTTTTCAAGGAAAACAACTTTGTTGGTCAGAAGGGAAGAAAGGTTGAAGGGTTACAGGAAATTTCAATGTGGGGTTTTAGTAACAGGTAGATAGAATTGAGGTTCTTTTCTTTCTTAAATGTTGTTTATGCAAGAAAGGGAGGAATGAATGACTCAAAATCAGGAATGTCATCTTTTAATTTATGGAATAACCGCGAATCTTCTGTTTTATGTGTGATTTTCCAACATTTGTCTTCTTTTGTTGCTATCGGAGGGTTTCCAACCCTTTGGGCAGGACTAATCCCTCCTTGCCCTGAGGGAAGCCGGGTAAACTTTCCTCTAGCCCAGTGTGGTAGTGCAGTTTGGAACCTACAACCTCTGGGTGCAAACCATGGTCCTAGGCCAACTGACCTATCCTTGGGGTTGTGATTTTCCAACTTAAATTGGAGTTTTGCATGATGCAATAGCAGAGGTTGGTCACACTCATTACTACATCCTTTGTGGCTATGTAGTTGTCTTCAATCCAGACTGTTAAAAATGGTGGGGCTGTCATTTATCTGATCAGATCATACATAAAGAAACACAGGGCAACCTTTCATGTTACAATTTATTATTCTATGGTAGAAAAACATGGATCTCAACTCCCCATTGAATTACATGGGCTTAGATATGACTCAAAAGAGAGTGAAATTTCACTGTTGGATGGAGTCTCATTTCATGATTAGTTTAGAAATGGCAATGGGTCAGGTTGGGTTGATCACCATTTGTTGTTTTTACTTCTAAACCCACTCCATGTAAGAGTGGCAATGGGTCTGGTTGGGTCGGTTGCTATTGCTAACTCTATTTTCCCAACCAACCGTTTTCTATTCTGCTTGAAAATTTTAACCCAAAGTGAAATCTGGGTTAACCTGAACCATTAATCAACTAGTTGGGTTCAGGTTGCGAAGGTGAGCCACTGTATAATTTTTTAGATTAGGTCATTTAGTGGGTCAAATAGTAAGAATGGACTCAACCCAAACCCCAAATTACTAGATCCGATTCAGCTTGGTGGGCCGGGTCAGGAATTACTACCCTTATCCTTGATAGGTAGGGTCGTAGGGTTGCAAACGGGTATCCGATTCTTCAATTACTCAGAAGTTTCGACCTGTAAAAAAAAGGGCTGGAACCTAGTTGAGGTTTCGATTCATAAACGGGTTCGGGTCTGGAACTTAATTTAGGTTCCGATTGATTAAATAAGTCTGAGTTGGGGTCCATATAGGTTCCGACTCGTGGACTCGGGACCCGGCATATGAGCATTTGATATTGCAAATTGTACCTCAAAATCAACTTTTTTGGACATTTTTATGTATAATATTAGAGGTAGTAGACTCGATGCGCTGTTATAAGCTGAATGATATGCTTATTTTAAGAAAAATGAAGAATAAAGAGAAATTATAATTGATTTTGGAATTAGATTCTAGTCCTCTAGGTGGACCCGGTTCTGGAACCAACAAAACCGGTTCTGAGTCAAAGCTGGATCCGGAACCGTTTTTTAGAAACGGGTTTGGGTCCACTATGGTTCCAATCCGAAATTATTGTGTTTGCAACCCTAGGTCGGGTGTTTGGGAACAATTTTCTTTTAAAAACTTAACAAAAAAATATTATACACATAGTATTATATAATTAGTAACAAATAAATAGTTCCCATGAGGCAGGAAGCAGAACACAAACATTTCCTAACCCATGTTGGGTCAAAATCTAACCCAAATTCAACTGTCCAACCCAACTTAGCTTCCTTGGAGCTTCCTGCACCGTTCAACCCACGGTAGTGTGTACTAGTGTGGAACACAATTTCGTTTGTCCACGCGTTTGCCACCGAAACGACCGAAGACTCTGGAAAGTGAAAGGAGGACTTGAGGCCGGTCAGGTCAAGATGAACTTTTAACCATGCGTTTTTCACTTGGTTAATCTGACGGTCATCATAGCTCCGATTGAAGAAAATTTTTGCGGGATACTATTTGAAGGTGAGATTGTGCTTTTCAACGGTTTGGATTTTAAAATGGGATGGATACATCTATGATTTGTAAGTTGTGGTAGTGGGAATTGAAAAGTCAATGATTGCAAGACTCATCAAGAGTTGACTGACCGGCGAGCAATAGACCACGACTAGACTGTTGACAAGTCGTCTCCGCGTCAAACTATCAATGACCCCCTCCTTCTCTAAGATATTACGGAGATGCCCTTTTTTTTTTTGGCTAATGGAGGGTTCCTTTGGGCTAGACTATTCCCAATCCTTTGGGCTCAAAGAGAAGTTGGGTAAAACCCCCGTGGCCCACCCCTAGGTGATAGCACAAGTGGACTTAACCTTCTAATTCCTGAAGAGGGGGGAACCGAGGGTTCTTGAAGAGGGGGGAACTAAGGGTCGATACCATGACTTCTAACTATGCTATATATATAATTTTTTTGAACTTAAGTAAGAAAGTGCTCGAAACTTTTCAATTGTGGATTGAATATGGGTAAATCTCGATTGTAATGGGTCTTATGTGTTTGGCATCAATAGTAGGGTTTAGATCAAAATGAGAACATATTTTTTTATGATGAGCCCATCCAATTACCCTCTTTAGTCTGTATTATGCTCTAATTTTCTAAAATCCATAAATAAAGTCCTACCATTTATGAGTCTTAATAAATCAGCTCATGAGATTTTTCTCTCCAATGAACACTTTAATGAAAAATCTAAACCCATTCAAAGGGAACAACATCCCTCACAAGATCTATGAATTGGCCCACCATTAGATTGAATATCACTTTACAATATAGAATACACTCTTAAAAAAATCCCAATGCTTTGACCCCAAATTATATTAAAGTGAAATCTCCATGACAATTCATGCCATTATATTATATTATTGAACCCAACCTAGGATCCTCACAAAATTCCCACAAGTGGAAGCTCCACAGCATCCCAATTAGTCAAAATATAATGTATGTCTTAAATTTTATTCTAATCTAAAGCCTGAATTAGACCCAACTCAGTAATTTGGAACATGACCCAAGGGCATTTTTGTCCATCCTCTCTCTATAAAACAACCGTTTCATGGAATCTGTTTTTCAGGAACTTGTGTTGTGCCGCTAAAAATGCAGGAATCAAACCAATTTCTGCTTCTGCTTCTGCTCCTCCTCTGTCTTTCCCTCCAATTGGCATTCTCTGAAATCATCTTCGAAGAAAGATTCGAAGGTAAAACCAAAATCCAACGCTTCTGAATTGTTGATATGAATCATATGATCATCTACTCCTCATCACGACCGTCCGTTTCTATCTTTTTTTTTTTCTTGAATTTTACTAGGTCTGGTGCGTTTGGATGTACTGAGAATTGCAAGCAATCTGTTCTGATATTTTGTCAGGACAAGTTGTTGTTAGTTATCACGTCGTGGTTATAAAAGTGTCTGTTTGGATGAAAGTTGAGATTTTTACAGTGTAGCAGTTTCTCCTACTTGCTTTTTCTCTGCATCCAAACAGAGCTTTTATGAATCTGAAGTGATGAGGAAGACCAGGACGAGATTTGGATGTTTCTACGTTTTGTAAGCTCCAAATCAGCCTTTGTTTGTGTTTGGAGGATGCTGATTTGTGTTATGTGACATCCAAACGGGCCATTACTTGAGATATTCGATTTTGTGGAGTTCCTTTGTGTTTTTGTTTAAATTTATTTGCTCTCTCTCTCTCTCTCTCTATGTGTGTGTGTGTTTTGTTTAAAATCATTTCACAAGTTGGTTATTAGCTGTTTGGGAAATCGGATGCTTGTTTTTGTTATGGTTAAAATCATATTCACCTTGAATTTGAAGTTTGAATGTGTGGGTGTTTGCCTGTTTTCTAAATAAGACACCTTTCATTTTCAGATCTCACATGAATATAAACACTCATTGTAAGTATAGCTTCAATTGCCTTATACTGTTACTGATTTAGGGAACATGGAGGTTAAAGGACTGGAATTGGATAAAGACCTGGTTCTTAAGAATATGTTTTGTTGAACCCTCATTCGCAATTAGTTCGGAGTTATGTTTGGTAGGTCGTCATCATCATCAAAGCTCTTTCCCAATTATGTTGGGTAGGCTACATGGATTTTGTTTCGCCATTTCATTCTATTCTAGGGCTTGCACTTCTTCATATCTGTCCTTACTACTTCCATCTATGTCCTCTTAAGCCTATCTTCTTTTTTTCCTTAAAAGGGCTATCAACCTGCACAGTGAAACTATTCTATGGTCGACCGCGTTGGACGCGTCCAAACCATTCAAACAAGCCTCCCTTAATTTATCACTCACTGATGCTACCTCTAACTGCTCCCTAATGGACTCAGTTTTTATTTTATCTTTCCTAGTTTTACCATGCAGTCATCTCAAAATCTCATAGCTACACTCATTTTTTGCTTGTGTTGTTTGTTTGGTAATTTTTTTTTTAATAGAGTTTCTTAAAATATTATGTTAGAATGAATGGTTATCAGTTATGCTGTGCTTGAGGTGACACAAAAATTAGAAATGGCAAGTTTTCTGATTTCAAGTCCAGGTGAATATTGCTTCTTGTTTTTTGAGACTGATTTGGGGCAAGAAAACACAGAAAAGAAAAAATAGTATCCATACAACTGTAGTAGCTAATCTCCTGTTACACCCTGTCCCGAGCCGAGTGAATCTCGATTAACTCGGGATGGGGTGTAACATCTCCCTGCCACCCGAATATAGTAGAGGGATGGCATTTGTTCAGTGAATCAAATTGGTTGCAAGTGAGAGCCATTTGTGCAGACTCTTATAAGCTGTAGGTAACTCCAGTATCATATGATGTTCATCTCTGTTTTTTCATAGAAAAATTTAGTTGTTTCTTTGCAGTGGTAATGTTTATGTTTCCCTTTTTCTACCTTTTGGTTTTTGTGTTGCTGCTATATTTGAATGGTTTATTGGATCTGAATGCTCTCTCTCTCTCTCTCTCTCTCTCTCTCTCTCTCTCTATTCTTATGTGGAAAAGATGGGTGGAAGAGTCGTTGGGTTAGGTCGGACTGGAAAAGTACTGAAGGGAAAGCTGGGTCATTTAAGCACACAGCAGGGAAATGGTCTGGTGACCCAGATGATAAAGGTTTGTGTTTTTTAGTCTAGTCCTTTTGTTATATAAATGTGGTAGTTGAAACTCTCTCTCTCTCTCACCAGATGATAAAGGTTTGTGTTTTTTAGTCTAGTCCTTTTGTTATATAAATATGGTAGTTGAAACTCTCTCTCTCTCTCTCTCTCTCTCTCTCTCTCTCTCTCAATGCGCATGCTCTTACATATTCTCTAATTTGTGGTTATACTAGTGCAACAGGCGCACATGCTCCTACATATTCTCTAATTTGTAGTTATACTAGTGCAACAGGCCCGCATGACTCACAAAGGATGACTCATATGAGTATATTCAGATCAACAAGCTTTCAAAATAGATCTGTTTAGTGTACAAACTCTCAAATGGAAATGTTTTTTTTTTTTTTTATCGGTAACAGTAACTTATATTAAAAGAGAAAAGAATACAAATGTTTTTCTCTTGTACCTCTGTTTTCTTTTCCCTCAAATGGAAATGTGATTCATCCTTTGTGGTCCTCAAAAGGAAATATTATACATGCATTGTGCACTCTTAAAAAATATTATCCAGTACAAGGCTTTTGTTGGTCTTGATCCAGATCCTTCAGTCATAAAGCACAAGGATCCCAATACAGATTTGAAAACTTTTGGATCCTATACACATGGATTTGGATGCTTTGGCGGGACCTGCACTGGATAATGACCTTTTTTCACACATGAATCTGGATCTGGATCTGGATCTGAATCCAGATTTCTCTCGGATCCAAAGAGAGGTTCCACACAAACTTTTTTCCTAGTTCTAAGACTTTAGAATGGATGGTCAGATATTTGACACCCTTATTCTGGCCTCATAAGATACCGGTCTCCTCTTAGCTTCCTTTTAAGTGATTCTGATGGCTGTAAAGGGATCAACTTGCATCTTACTGGGGAAGTTTCTGCAGGTATCCAGACATATCCTGATGCTAAGCATTATGCTATATCTGCAAAGATACCAGAGTTTAGTAACCAGAACAGGACTCTGGTGGTCCAGTATTCAATAAAATTTGAGCAGGACATTGAGTGTGGTGGTGGTTACATAAAGCTTCTTTCTGGTTATGTCAACCAGAAGAAATTTGGTGGTGATACTCCTTACAGGTATGAGCCTGTTATTCCTTTGAATAAGTTATGTACTTCGCATATAATTCTTGAAGTCTAGTCTGTACACAACTCCAAACCAGGTTGTGTTGGTGCAGCATTGAACATCAAAACTGCTTTTGTTGCCTTACCTGATTAGTATCTAGAGCAATTAAAGTTGGATAAGATGGTCAACTCACTGAAATTTATGCAGTTCTTTTGATATACTTATAAAGTTTATATAGAGCATGTCTCTTGATGATTAAAAAAATTCAGTGGGATGTTTAGATAGTATATTTTCTATACAAAACGACAATGGAAACAATCATAATAGTAGTTTTTTCAAATAGCCATGTTGTGTGCCAATAGAAGTCTCAAAGAAAATAGTTTTTTTTTTTTCTATTTTTTTTTCTTATATCCATTCTGATGCATCTCCATCTCGACCTGTAATTCACATTGTGCAGTTTGATGTTTGGCCCTGATATTTGTGGCACACAGACGAAGAAGCTTCATGTCATACTTTCTTACCAAGGGCAGAACTATCCTATCAAGAAGGATTTACAATGTGAAACTGACAAGTTGACTCATGTGTACACATTTATTCTAAGGCCTGATGCAACTTACAGTGTTTTGGTTGACAATCGAGAGAGAGAATCTGGAAGCATGTATACAGATTGGGATATCCTTCCTCCTCGAAAAATTAAAGCCATCCATGCCAAAAAGGTTTGAACATATCTTAAAATTCTGTAAATACTATTTACTGTGAAGAAGATATTTCCTTCATTTCAGTGCTTCTTTTTGTAGTGTTTCTTCCAATGCAATTATATTCTTTTCTTTTACAGCCCATAGACTGGGATGAGAGGGAGTATATTGATGACCCTGATACTGTCAAGCCCGAGGTACACTACTGGGGTTTCTGTTGGACCTTCTTCTAACTAATTCCAACTTACAAATGATGTGGCCTTACAAATTTCCCATTTCACTGCAGGGATATGATTCAATTCCAGCTGAAATTCCTGATCCAAAAGCAAAAGAGGTCAGTTGCTCAGTAATTTCAATCTTTTTTTTAGTTGGCAACATTATATTTTCCCAGTGCTGACAGTGTCTATCAATGTTCATCAAATAATTCAAAGATTATGTCCAACATATTGATTGGCTGATACATAATATATTTTAAAATGTTGATAGTTATTAGTAAATATGGAATCCACCACATACGCGTGCACTATTGTGCCATGCATGCACACTACTGGGTCTTGGATCTCTCAAAGCCTATCCAAGGATTACTTTTTTGGTAAATAGCCTACCCAAGGATTCTTGCTATTGAGTATAAATGGATTCTTTTTCCCGCCTCCTATAAACGCAAACGTTGGTCCTCTTCATTTCATCTACCATTTCTTTTTTAAATTTATCCTACATCCTAGATATCAACTCTGTTTTTATTCATTCACTTTTTTCCCCTCATTTCCTGTGATTCTACTGTACTTTCATTAATTGATGATGGACTCTGTTTTATTTCCTTTTCTAACTCAATATATGCCCTAACTATTGTTCCATTTTCATTTCATTTATCTTCTCTTTCTCAATCTGCCCTACACCCCAAACACGTACAATTTTTATATTTGTTCTTTCTTTTCTGTGTTCTTATCATTCCCTGTTGATATTGGCTGTACTTTGAACTACATTGAACCAACTTTTTGGGCTGGAGGTTGAATTGCTGAAGTTGATGGCTTGGACCAACATTGATAATGATAATCATAGCAAACCATTTAAAACAGTATACAGAAGAGACAAGACTTTGATGATGACATAAAACAGTCCAACTACAGGATCATTGTGGTACAAGCAATCAATTTGTATAAGTTTTGGCAGTTTTGACATCCTTTAGTCCCTTGGACTTCACAAAATGGAAAGTGGCTTAATTCTGGGACTGACCAATCCCCTCTATTTTGCCAAAAATTGCAGCAAAAACCAGATTTTTTAGGCTTCGTAACACTGACTTATACAAAGTAATATTATAGGGTTCCCGTTCCATTTTAATCACCCTACATATTTCTTTTCAGAATTGTTGGATCACAATGCTCAATCCATAGCATAACCATATCTTTAGTTTGCTATATAAATCATGTGCAACCAGAAAAAAAATGTTTTGATATTTTAAAGAAGTGAAGTTTTACCTTTTCTTTTATCAGCCTGATACTTGGGATGAAGATGAAGATGGACCATGGAAACCTCCAAAGATACCGAATCCCAAGTACAAGGGACCATGGAAGCCCAAGGTATGATTGCTTGCGCTTCCTCAAAGTATTGAACTTTTCTGTTTAATGCACTTCGATTTGGTCTTAATTACTTAATGATATATTCTTTGGAACACAGAGAATCAAGAATCCAAATTATCAAGGGAAATGGAAGATTCCATGGATTGATAACCCAGGTATGTTGGTGTGTGAATGTCACAGATTTTCTGGTTATATAGGACAGTGTTATATTATGATATAGCAGAAAATGAAATGGAACCTGCACTGCCTGAGAGGATGAAAATATCAGAAAATTAAGCGGAATACAAACTGGCTACAAGGGTGTGCTTCTCTAAAACTGAATAAAGTTTTTTTTTTTTTTTTTTTTAATTACTCTGGCGTCGGAACTTTCTATGGGGAAAGTTACCATATATTGACTTATCTTTTCCACCAAAGACTGGTCATCAAAATACAGAGGACGAAACTAGGTTAAGGAACAAAGTATAACTTCTGGAGGCATGCTTGAATTCTTGTTCCAGAATTCATTAGGCAGACACTTTGAGAACAATCATGACCGACTTAATGAGGATTCAACCCCAGTTACATTTGTTTTTTATTGGTAACAAAAACTTATATTGAAAGTGAAGAGAATACAAACAGAGAATACAAGAAGAAAAGAAAAAAAAAAAAAGGGGGAAGGAAACACAAAGGTACAAGAGTAATGTACCCCCTCACACCACAACTATATAATAAAACCCTCCCAAGGGGAAACTCTCTCAACACCTTGCTTGGCTAAAGCATTCTGTAACGCCCCAATTCCGGATACCGATATACTCGTTCGAATACCCGAAATTGGCGCGCTACTTCCCGGAAAATCCGAGAACTTCCAAGATCGTAGGCCGCAGTGAGGTCCAATTTAAAACTTTTTGACCAACATAGTTATAACATTTAATATTGCGGAAGCATAACAATTTAAACAAAGCGGAAGCAATAGGTATCGATATATATGTTAAGTATGAGCAGAACATTCGTCTAATTAAAGGATTCAAGGTTAGTCAAAGTTAATACATTTTTGAGTCTACCCAACTCACTACAAATGTGCCTCTCAAAACCCAAAACAAAAGAGTCTCTCAAAACCTATGTAGATACTCCTCGCCATCCGGCTCGACATCCGTGTCGGCCGGGCCCCATGCGTACTCTCCTGCAACAGGTGCCTCCACTAGGGCTAATGCATCGTCTGGAATCTCGGGATCAAGGCCTAAGCACCAATGAGTGGGTCAGATCTAAAAGATCTGGCAAGTTACAGCATACTACTAACATAGAACATATATATCAAAGGGAATAAAGACAGGTACATAATTTAAATGAATAGCAAGGGAAATGAACTAGGCAGTTGTGCATTTAAATCATAAGGAACCAAGATAAATAGAAACATCTAAACTACTGTAAACAAAGGGGCACATTCACACGAGCTGGAATACCGCGGGATATTATGCCGCGGCCCTCCCATACTGAACACAGTTGCGGCGAGGAATCTCACCAGGGAATAACTAATCCCAAATCTCACTCATCATCTCATCATCTCAACACTCCAGATCGGCACGGTATCACACCGTCCGTCTCAACCTCACAGCTCATCATGATAGCTCCTCAACACTCAACTAGCTCCTACCCGGGATGATCAGTCCACAGGCTGAGCTTAAATCAACCGAGTGAATGTTCATGCCGACTCGAGAATAACTCTAAGGTCTGTGTCTGTCTAGGCTTTGCCTTGCGTGAACAAGGTCCTAACAATATCTCTAAGAGGTCTACACATCCCAATACAGTCTCTGGATCTCATTCAAGGTCCAGGCCCACTCGTTGGATCCATACCAAGGCCCATCAGTACATGGCCTGGTCTAAACCGTCCAAACGAGGCAACTAATCCATCTATTACTGATAACAGTTCCATTACAATCCATAACAGCTTAACAGTCCAATAAGAACTACCTCTTCCAGCTAAAGGGTTCACATCTCCATACTTAGGCCCAATAAGGGCCCGCCTAGACACAGACACGGGTCAATGATCTCCGAAACCACATTATCGGGTCACCTCTAGATACCCTAGGTTCAGGTCTTCCAATTATGTTTAATTAACAGTAAACATCTAATCTAAAGATCTAAGAATGACAGAACAATAATAAGGAAGCATGAACTTCAACATAGGAATCAATAGGGAAATCCAACGGTCCAATCCTAGGTAACGGGCCACTTTAGGTTCGGGTCTATCTCCGGTAATTCGATCTCTAAACGATGTCATTAATGCCGTAAAATACTGTATTTGGTGCTTAGTTGGTTAAGGGCATTGTTGACAACTTTTTGAGGTCGAATCATCTTAGATTATCAACCAAAACTCTAAACAGTGGTCCCCGCGAGTCAAGGTTGAGCCACACCGTTGACTCGGGCTTAGATCACTGATAAATGCTCATTTGGATGGTCAATGGGCCCCACAACTGATCACAACTCCTAAATGTTGAAAATTGGAACAATCAGGGTTTTCCAGGTGAACCTGATGTGTTGTGAGCTCGGTTGATCTCCTGGCCGGGAGGATCAACCGAGTGCACTAACTAATCTGAATCGGGCTTCCTGGACAACTCAATTCGTTTCTAAAGGCTTACAGCGTGTCCGGTCAAACAACCAGGCCTAGGTGATTGACCGCATACTCTGAAAACCTTAGAAAGATTGATGTTCCAGCTTTAAACACTTACTAAATGTTAAATCTAAGTTTTAGGTTGATTTGGGCGTAAATAGACTGTATTTCGGGTGAAAAACCAACTTTCAGTCATTCCCTGCGAAAACCATGTATACCGGGTCAACCTGGGCTAAGCCGGGTCAACCAAACATTGAAATGGGTTTTCTGCAAGAAAATGGTTGAGGGCCAATTTTTCCCCAAAATCATAGTAGTCTCGGTCGACCAGGATAGGTCCCAGTCGGCCCAGACAACAGAAAAGTCAGTCTGCAGAACAGAGCTAACTGAGAGCTGAAAAATCCACTTTTCCAGTGTTCTCGGTCGACCCAGAACACTGTCGGGCGAGTCCCGGGCGAGTCAGGCCGAATCTGCAGAAATTTAACTGAGGCTCATTTTTTTGGAATTTCAGTGTCGCCGGTCGACCGAGGGGGGTCTCGGTCGACCGAGCACACTGAAATTTCAGTCCCAGTTGCATTTCTGCAACTTCTCCGTTTTGACTCCTTTTTCGCCCAAACCACTTCCAATCACTTCCAAACTTCACCCAAACACTTCCAAACTATAAACAACCCATAAACCATCCATTAACCACCTTATGGCCCACTGATCTTCCAAATGGGGGGTGAAAACCCCCATCCATCAGTGACCTTTCCATCCAAACACAAAAACAGAGCTCTAGGTAGAAATCTAAGACTAATTTAAGCATAAACATGAAATGAAACCTACTGAATCATGAAAGACAACATATATGCTACATTAACAGTAAGATGCACTTGCCTCTTTAGCTTGAGAGTTGATTTGTAGAGAGAAGAGAGAAATAACAAAGAAGATCCAAGTCCCAGCTGAACAGAGAAGTGAAGAAGAAGATGATGACTACTGCTCCCAGCTGGATGAAGAAGAAGGATACCCAGCAGCAGCTCTCAAGAATTATTTCCAGCACAACAGTAGTCTCCCAGTGAAGAAAAAAGAGAGGAAGAAGAAGAAGTGGCAGCTGCTGTAGCTCCAATGGGTTCCAGCAACAGTCACAGCTGCAGAGTCTTGGAGAAACGAAATGGGAAGGGAAGATGGGGTAATAACAGCAGCTCTTGGAAAATTCCAGCACAACAGTAGCAGAGAAGAAGCAGTTGCAGCACAGCCCAGGGGGAAACAGAGGAAGAGTTCCAGCAGAGGTTCAGCCCAGTAGAGAGGATGAAGAGAAGAAGATGAGGTGGTGGGGTAGTGGCTGATGCAGAGGAGGAGGAGAGATGAAGGAGAAGGGTTGCAACAGCTGCAAGATGCTCCCAGCACAGTCACAGTAGCATGCATAGCTCAATACGTTGGAAGAGGAAGGAGGAGAAGAGAGTTGCAATGGGAGTGAAGACAGTTGGGAGTTTTCTTGGGAAGGGGGCTGGAGGTTTTCTTGGGAAAGGGGTTAGCTTAGGTTTAGGGTTTTGGGGATAAGAGAGGTTTTATAGTTTTAAGGGGGGTGACTAATTACTAGATTAACCTTGGGGTTTTTAGGGGATTAGGGTTAGGGTTAGGGTAGGTTAGGTCTTTTGGTTAGGAATCTTCTAGAAGAGCACCTTTGCACTAACCCACTTAATTAACTTAATTAGACTCAACTAATGACCAAATCTAGCTCTAAAAGCCTAGGATTGACTCAAACACCCATCTAATCCCAAAACTAACTAAACCAAGCTAGTCTAATAATAACTTAGGGAAATCTAATTAGCCCCTAATTAGCCCAATTAATTAATAATTAGCCAAGATTAGCAGAGATTAGCAAAGATTAGCTAAGATTAGTAGTAATTAGCAAAGATTAGTATAATTAACCAATAATTAGCATAAATTAGGATTAATTAATCTATAAAATAGCAATTAGAGGGCCCACCAAGGGCGGGACCTCACACATTCACCATCATGTTTGCTGACCTACTCTTATGCTGAAAGCTAACATTAATGGTGGTGGATAATACCTGGATTTCATTGAAGAGGAACTGAAACTTCCATGGATAAGCCTTTCGGTTCGAAACCCAACTCACTGCATTAGAAGAATCACTCTCCACAATAAGATTGACATGGTAGTACCTCGAAAAACACTGAAGAGATTTCAAAATAGCTAAAACCTCTGCTTCATTAGAGTCACAAACCCCCACATATATGGAAATAAAACGTCCCCATTGCAATTCCGAAGCACCCCTCCAATACCAACTGGTCAAGGCTTCCCTCTTGCGACCCCATCAACATTGAACTTAAACCAACCAATAGGAGGAGGAGACCAAAGAATAGATTTTCCTACTTTGATTGGGCCACACCCCATACACGATTCAACCCCAGTTACATGATGGCTCAATTTAGTTTCTCAAGTTTCATAGGTTTATTATGGGCTAAATCATTAAGTTTTTGACTGCCAGTTGCCTTTCTTTTTATTTATTTTTAGGTTGAATAAAAATGAAGTGCCTCTTAGTTTGAATAACAATTTATCAAATTTATTTTACTTGATGAGTTTCTTGAAGGACTTTATGTAGTCTTTAAAAAGTTATATATTGCTCATATTAAGATCTTAAGTGTTTTTCCAGTTCAATAGTTTGTCTTTGTATATTGATATGTTCTTTTGCAGATTTCGAAGATGACCCTGACCTCTATGTACTTAAGCCACTGAAGTATGTAGGCATTGAGGTTTGGCAGGTGAGGGACTTCAGGTTCTCTTTTCCCTTTTTTTTTTTCTCTCTCTCTTTCTTCTGTTTCCTCCTACTGGGATCAATAAAATAAAGCATTGCTCCAGAAAAGAAACTGGCTGCAAAAGGTATAGCAGCCAATCTAGTCAGTGGTCTTTTCTTTTGTTAGTATTTTTTAAGAAAAGAATGGCAATCTGGTCAGACCAGTTTTACCAAGAGAGTTTGACAATCCAAGTTAAGGCAGAAATCTGAAGGAAAGAAGTTCAAATTACATTGTCAACTAGTCAAAATGCCAATCTGCTCAGACAATTGCTGCAATGGACCAAATAGACTTCAGCACTTGATAAAAAATATAGATATAAGGGTTGTGCTAATGGGGTGACCAGCGTGCAAGTTTAAAATGGTCAAGCAAGCCCTCTTCGTTGTTCATTCTTCTCTTCTGAGCTGCTCTCTCAAGACCCTCTACAAAATGAAGTCCTACAGTCCTACAAACTTGTATGGCTCTCTCCCATAGTGTAGATATGGATCTCTGCGTCAACATTGCCCTGCTGCATCTCAGGTCCCTTAACAACCCCACCCTCTTTCCATATAAAAAGAACCTGAGGAGGCCATGTTCAATGCCAGGGAAATGAAGAGCAGGCGCATCCATCTGTCCCATTTCAAATTCTCATGATTCTATGGCTATCCATTTGAAATTTGAATAGGATGTCTCTTGTAGGAATATTTTAAAGTAGTGTTGGAGAGGAAGTGGGGGCAATTAAAAGAGGGTAATCTTCCAAGCAGTCGCTGCCCGTAATGTTTCTCCCTCTTCCAGGCTTGTGTATGACACAGTCCAAGGCTCTGAGCTCACTGTTGCAGTCCACTCCAAAGATTGTCCACAACCTATCAACCTGAGCTCACTGTTGCAGTCCACTCCAAAGATTGTCCACAACCTATCAACCTGGCCTATGCTAATCCTCTCTTTTGAGCTCTGAAACAATTGCATCTCAGCCCTTTGTCTGCCTCAGGTTTCCATTTATACTTTCAATGACAGCAGAACCTATACCCCTCTGTATTCTCTGGTACAACTATGTTCAGTTCCATATCTACTATCTGTTCTGCTGCTTATTCCAATCCATAACTGCACTTTGTAAAAGTTCCAGCATTTATCTGTGTCTCTTACCTGTAAAATCCCAAAGATACATGAACTTGAACAGTGACTAGATTGAAATAACACGGATCATGTCAAGCTAGTCAAGGTGGCAGCAGGATTGGGGCGTGGGAACAGGGGCCGACTTTGTGTCAGATGACGAGGATATTTTGAGTGGAGAGATTTCTTAGGTGCATGGAATTTTTTTTTTTCTTTCTTTCTAAATTATTCACGTGAGTGGGTTGAATTTTATGGCACAAGTATCTGGATCTTAAATGTCATCACATACATATAATTCTGGTTTTCAGGTCTGGGGATATGAATCCAATGTAGCTTAGCCAAATTTTATTCAAGTCCTTGCAGTGAACCCAGTCCTGGACCCATCTTTATAATGGTTCCAAATCTTAGACCCATACCAGATTTTTCCTGGTTGGGGTCTTTAGGTGTTCATGCATGCTGTAACCATTTTTGTTTCTATTGTTGGGGTGGATAGTTACTGTCTTGGCTCAAGTCCTTCCACTATCATCTGGGTCTTTCTTTTGTCTTTTTTTTAAAAAAAAAAAAAAAGGGAACAAACTAATTTCCATAATGCACCAATCATAGGTTTGTAGGTATATACCATTTATTAAATAGTATATTACTAACAATGTCTTCTATAACTTTACACAAGTCAGTGTTTCTTCATTTGGTTTTCATTTAAATATGGTTTTAATGAGATTTTCTCAAATCAACCTACTTATTTAAGCCATATTCCACATCTCTTTATATCGTATAGTGGAGCCACCTTTGAACATCCAAGTCATTCAGTCATCTACTCCAATTAATTGACACTGTTTAGTTTGACACTGATCTGATTATATAACATTGTTGGGATTCAATCACAAAAAAATATATGCACTTAGAAAACCATTAAATCTCGAGGCTTCGAAATTGGGTGTTGGGAATATCTTAATCAGAGTGACATGTTGCCTGCCTCTTATCCTCAATGTCTCCTTGACATACGATCTCTCACCATGAACTGGATGTTGCCCTCCTTTAAATTCATCTTCTCTTCTTGTTTTTCAGTTTGTTTTCAGGCTTGTTCCCCTTCAACCACCCTATAGGTATAATTGACAGAAAAGAAAGTGAATTTTATGGGTCATTCAATTACCTATTCGACGGGCCTAAGATTGTGTAATTTTACAGGCAGTAAAAAAAGTTATGGCCTATTTACTACTAAGGTAAAAGTAGACTTTCAAGTTTGACTGTTTGAGTCCAAAGTACAGTTACTAGTCTTGGTTTAAAAAACTATAAGGGGAGTGGAGAGCAGATCTCTAAATTAAGCTTTGTACTCTGTATTTCTCGGTGCAATTATTCAGATGAGGTTTTCTTCATTAAATGTGGAATAATCAAAGGTGATTACTCCTTGGATGTGTGTTATCTTAGCATTGGGGTTGAAGCTCTGTCCTCGTCCATCAGCTAGCCTATTGGGCTTGTCTGTTGGAGTGAATTAACAGCTAAACTGCCAGTTCTGGTGAGAAATTGCCAGCAAGAGTAGACAATCTGGTGCAGTTTTCAGTAATTCAGTGAATAGTGATTTAGATAAATCACCTTTGTTTTATATAATGTAACAGTACTTGGAATCTTATTACTTCAAGTGGTGCAGGTGAAGGCTGGATCAGTTTTCGACAATGTTCTCATTTGTGACGATCCAGAGTATGCAAAGCAGGTCGTGGAGGAGACATGGGCCAAGAATAAGGAGGTAGGGATGAAGCTTTCCGCATCTATTGCCTAGAAAATCAGGTCAGCTTTAAATTCTAAACTGCATTCATTTTTCTTTGAATTTCAGGCTGAGAAGGAGGCCTTTGAGGAAGCAGAGAAAGTGAGGCAAGCTCACGAAGAAGAGGTGAGTAATAAAAATTCAAAATTCTATGGCTTCCATAGTGTTCTTTAATAGCTTGTAGAACAGCAGGTCATGTTTTTCCAGGTTTAGGCCTTAATAACAGCCCACAGGCCAGACATTAAAAACACACACTGAGTATGAGCTAAGAACTAGTCTTTAATATCAAGTGCGGATCTGTGTTCTTGTAACTATTTGAATTAATGAGAACCTGCTACTCAATAAACTCTTATTAATTCTCTAATAGAGGCCAATTCTTCTTCAGTATGTTCTAGTAGAGCCTTGGTAACATTGATATGTGGAACCCGGTTATGTCCTGTTTCTCTGATTGGTGACCACCTATCACTTGTGCTCACTAAATTCTACTTGCATCTATAATTTCCTAGACATTTATATGGACTTTCTAGTTATGTAGCATGTTGGCATAGTTCCTTTTTTTTTTTTTCCTAATGCTTTATGCATTGGTGTGTGCAGGAGTCGAGACGGGCAAGAGAGGAAGGTGAACGAAGGAGAGGAGACAGGGATCGTGATCGGCGTCACCGATATAGGGATCGCTATAGGGAGAAATACAGAAGGGTACGTTATGTCTCATCTCACACTTAATTGAAGTTTTAAGGGCTCATTCTAACTAAAAGAGGACCACATTTGGCACTTCAAGATTAAATTTATCAGGACTTCAGCGATAACGATAAAATACTATAGACTGTTCTATGTGCATGATGGGTTAAGATTTTGAAAGGGTCACTGTAGCCATGGGCAGCAGAAGACTGCAACATACAACGTAACTAACACCATAGGGTGGGATCTTCAGAGGCAAGGATCTGGCCATTACCTATGAAGCGGAGGACATTCTTCTGTTGTACTGTTGCAGATCTACTATGTCATGGATCTGTCCTTTTTGACAATCCACCTTTCCATCAACTTGCTGAAAAATGAGAAATCATACCGTGTATGTACTGGACACTGAAAATGGCATATGATATGTGATTACCATCCTTTCGGTGTGATGGCTAAACATGAGCTTTCCCAACTGTGAGGCGCATCCGAAGATTGTCCAGTTGAAAGATCCTAAATATGAAATTTGGGCTATCATAAATAGATATATAACATTATAAATCACTTTCTCCTGGGAAGTAGACTATAGATGGTTCCACTGCAATTCTTTGGCTATAGTACATCCAAGTTATGACCATGAGTGAAGACAAGTTTGGTGGTCAGGCGCTATCGTCAGACAATGCAGTTGCTACTACAAAGTCACATTAGATCATACCGAGCGTTTTCCTCCCCCAAAAAATGAAAAAAATTAGGCTATTCCTTCTTTAAGGGAATAGGGTGTTCCCCAAAAATGATAGAAAGGATTTTTGTAGTATGTTTTAGCCAGCATATTGGATGATTTGCATTCTTCATTGTCTTTGGAGCAGTGTTTTTCTACTCTTTAATTTGTTAATCGTTGAGTTCTGGATCATTTGAATGCATTGCTAACACCCAAAAATCTTGTTTATCTTTGCAGCACGACATCATGGACGATTACCATGTAAGCTACGAACCTCTGCCCATTCAACTTATTATATACTAGCCCCTATTTTTGTTATAACATTTGTTTGGTTCTCTTGCAGGATGAACTATGAGCTCCTCAGCTGTATTTTACCTTGTATCTTGGCATCATCACTCATGAGGTGAAGAAAAATTGATGAAAACTTCCCATTTCTCAAACTTCGACTAGACATCAGCATTGTATTTCATTAAGTAGAAACTCTACTAGTATGATGTACTGTGATTGTTGTACCTCTGGATGACCCCGGTCAGTATAGCCCATACTGAGCCAGTAGTAGAGGATAGATTATAGTTATGTTTAGTCTTTTTTTCTCTCCTGTTTTTTAATGTTCTTGAGATTTTCCCTTGTCCGACGTTATTATCAATAATGGATGGATTTAACACAAGAATAACATTTGGGAGATAATTGACAGCTGCTCCTAGCATTTGAGTTTATCATGGAAATTAGCATCTTTCTAATAATAATAATAATAATAATAATGTTTTTTGAAGTAATTTGAACCCCATATATGGTTTGGTGAAGTCAATTCCTTCCCTGTCTCTACCTCAGGCATGTGCTGGCCACGAGTCTGAAATCAAATCAAATCCTTGCCAAATCAAATCCTCCTGAAAAACTTGCCAAATTGAATCCTGAATCTACTTTAACTAAGATAGCACAGCCTACCCATCACGAGAGAGAGAGAGAGAGAGAGAGAGAGAGAGAGAGAGAGAGAGAGAGAGAGAGAGAGAGAGAGAGAGAGAGAGAGAGAGAGAGAGAGAGAGTTTTGGCCATTGATACAATGCTATACATTGACTAATAAAAAGATTAGTCTGTTTTGTACCCTATTCTTCCTTTAAAAAAGGAGTTACTCAAAAAATATTCAGAATAGAAGACAATAAAATCCATATTATTTACTATATATATATATATATATATATAGAAGAAAACCTCAGAATATATTTAAGGTGGAAAAGTGGATTTGATAAGAGTTGAAATAGGTATTCTACAAGACAATACAGCTTAAATTTGGATGAATCATAAGTCCATAACACTTATCAGACATGAAAATTTCAATTCTCTTAAGTTTTCGGTTTCATATGTTCAGGTGGTATTTTTATTATCTCAAAGGATTTAAAATTTATGGATTGTTTCATGAAAGTTTTTCAAATATGGCACATTCAACTGTACGTAAAAATGACAAATTTGCTTTCAATTTTCTGCCTTGTGGTACCAGCAACTTTAACATTTTCATAGTTGCAGTACTGCAAGGCATGAAATAAAAGTTGTGGTACCAACAACTTTCTGATTCATTGCCACCCCTAAACTGAAATGAAATGTGACCAGGGATGTGTGCATGCTGCTTAATTTTAGTGGTTTAAATTTCAATCCTGGGATGTTCTTTATTTCACTCTATTTTTATTCTATTCAATGGCAAACAAGCAAGCTTCTGGTATCATCGCTTCGACCATCTATCGCTTTCATTCTTCGAGATAAATAACTCGGCCAAGAAGAGATTAATAGAAGAACACTCCCAGTTTGGTGAACAAGGGAAAATTGGTTTCAATGAGGAAAAAAAAAAAGATTGCTAAGGTTCATTGAAAAGGAGTTCTGGACAGATGAAGACATGAAAATGATAAAGGTTAATGCAATGGTAGATCAATCTGTGATCACGTAACATTTAGATTTAGGGCCTGTTTGTTTGCATTAAAATACCTAGGAATTGAAGACATAGGATTCATACCATTGTTAAAAAATGAACATCAAAAGGTTCATTTTCGAAAGTGAGCACCAAATAATCTTTCTTCTTTAGGAAAATAGGATCAATAGGAAATGAACTATAATAGAGTGATCGCTGTTCTATTCATTTCCCATTTCTTCTGGTTCTATTTCCCTAAGAGGAAAGATTATTTGGTGCTCATTTTCGAAAATTCATATTTGACCTTTATTTTTATCTATTTATGTTATAAAACCTATGTATTCAACTCCTATGTATTATATTACAACCAACCATACAGATGATGGAATCATCACTGCATTGTTGCAAAGTTCTCTATGTGGGCCTAATTCTCTGGTCCAGTTATTAGATAGGCTGTGTCTGTGCATATATATCCCCATGCCTGATATGTTCAACACAAAGGCTTTATATATTTGAAAATGGGCTGAGTCTGGGTTTGAGTTTCAGGCCAGTGGGCTGGACCCAAGCCTGAATATTACGTTTGATAACTAAATGATCTGGGCTTGGATCAGCTTTGGCCTGGCCTGAACCATCTTGTGACCACATTTGGGTTCCAAGACACTCTAAACAGTGTTCTAGTGCACTGTCCTTAAAAAAGGGCAATTTCAGTGGGGGCCACCTAGGTGTTTGACAACCAAATGAGGGAAGGGGGATGAAAAGGTTTGGACATGGATTAGCCTAAGATATGAGGTCAATCAAATAATTCTAGCTCTTCATTTTAGACCTTTAAATTTAATAGCTATACATTATTATTATTATTATTATTTTGATGGGTAACAAAATCATTCATTAAACAAAGAGATTACAATGAGAGAGGAAGAAAAGGTACGAGAGTATTATACCCTAACCCACCAAACACATAAAAAAGACACCACCCAATACTTACATAATGATACCCTCCCAAGGAGGAGAAGACCTCTCGATGCTCTGCTTAGCTAAAGCATCGACCATAGAATTAGCCGATCTAGCGACATGATGAAAGACAACATTAAAAGAGGCAGATAAAGCTTGGATTTCATTGAATAGGAATTGAAAATTTCAAAGGATGACATTCTTTTTAGATGTCCAAGTAATTGCATTGGAAGAGTCACTTTTCACAATGAGATCACCAAGGACGTTCGTCGAAAAACCCTGAAGAGCCTCCAAAATGACTAACACCTACGCTTTATTAGAATCGCAAACACTCATGCGCTTTGAAAACATAAAAATAATGTCACCCTTACTATTACGAAGAACACCTCCAATTCCTTCCGGCCTTGGCTTTCCTCTTGCTGAACTATCGACATTAAACTTAAACACTCTAAGGGGCCAGAAGACCAAAAAACAAAATTCTTTACCTTAATGGGGCAACATCCCATGCAAGCTTCCCAATTATAAATAATATCATTTAAACTAAAATTGGAGAACTCTTTTCTACTCAAAGTGGACTTTGATATCCTCATGTTAAATAGTTATACATTATGCAAACATATTGTGACAAAAATTAACAGTGACTAATGCTTAGATAAGTGTGAAACTATGATAAATGCTAAATCAAGGAAGTTAGGTGTGGAAAAGGGATTAGATTGATGTGGGCCCCATGAAAAAAGAGAGATACTGCTAAAAAGGGGACATTATAGAGAATTTGCGTTCAGACATTCTTATATCAGCACAAAAGCTATTTTTTCCTCTTCTTTTTCTTAGCAACTATCTTGTATTCAACACCCTTTGCCACACTCTTAGATATAAAATCTTTTTCATTATGTTGAATGAGACACATCATAATATAGGATAACAACCTTATTCTACACCAGTAATTCAAATCTCAATCACTATCCTAAAGAAATACAAAGCTATAGTTTTGTGTGAGGATGCTTTTGGGTTGTTTCTGTCTAATTTAGGGTGCAAGTGCAAAATGACCTTTTAGCAATAAATGTGTAAAGCGTGAGAATATAAGTATGTAATGGCTGACTCTCTGCATCCTCTTAAATAGGATGATAGAAACTAGTATTTGTTGTTTTGCTTTTGTACAAAAGGATATCTGTCTTGTGCCAAAGAGATGGAGGTGATTGATTTTTGAGGTGATTGCTTTCCAAACTGTTAATGGATAAATTTGAAAATCAATATGAAAAGCCTGCTGCCAAGTATAGGGAAAGGCCTACATTTTGATGGGTACTTCAAGAAATACTCTGAGAGAAAGATAGCAACAGGCCGGATTGGGTTTGGGTTTAGGGCCTATGATACCAAATCCGCTCTGCGACAGGTATGGGTGGATTTGATTTCATATTGCTCACTACCACTTATAATAGTGTATTGTAAAATAAAGGTAACTGAGAAATATATATATATATATAAATAAAAGGAAAGATGGGTTGGGGGTTAGGCGCAACCAAAACCTATGTCAAAATCTAGAAACCAGACTCTCTTGAAGTAGCCCCATTAGCTGCATCTGAGATTAGGTGGGTTAATCCCAAGTGGTTGGTCAAGTGGTTAGAACCACGGTTCCTCCCTCTTCCGGAGCTATAGAGGTGTTGGTATCGACCCTCGGTTCCCCCTTCTTCAGGAATTCCACTAGTGCTACCACCTTGGGGCCACATGGGTATTTACCTAGCTTTCCTCTGAGCCTAGAGGGATTAGTCCAGCCCAGAGGGTTGAGAACCCTCCGATAGCCAAAAAGAAAAAATTAGGTGGGTTAGCTTATGGATAAAAATGGGTAGTGTTCATATCAAGTTCTAGTGTACTTGGACCCAAACACCAATCAATCATAGGGACCTATACCAAATTCAAATTTAAATTAAAAGTCCTAAGCCCTGATGTAGAACCAAATAGTGGGCCCAGATTGAGGCCCAATTACTTGTGACAACAACCAAATAATGGGCCCATTTGATGGACACCAGAAGAAGCAACCTCTTGTGACAATAACCTTACTAACTTTGTTCTTGGTTGGTAGCTAGGAACATGACCAAGTAGGCAAGGACAAAAGGGGTAGCATCTAGCAAGCACTCATGGGCTACTTTAATAAAACTTATCTGAATCTAGAAAAGTTGCTTCCACTACATGAAGTGGGCCACACCAGATGCAAGTGTATGGTACTTGAAAGGCAACCATATATGCTTCCCATCTCACCAGACAAAAAGCCAAACCAAGGATTCTGAGTAGGTTCTTTGTGCAGGCCACCAAGGTTACATTTCCTGGACCCCACTGCTTTGGGGGGGGGGGGGGGGGGGGGGGGGGGGGGGGTTAATAATTCATCATATATGATTTCTTTGTGATTTGTGTGTGACATATTCCACAAAATCATGCATGATAGATGTGGAACATGAGATCAAATATGCGAAATGATTGAAATGATTTGATCCAATGGATTGGATGAAAGGGCACACACAATCTCATCTTCATCCAATGCAATCCTCTCTCTGTTTCACATCCTGAGAATTCTTCAGGTTACCTAGTTGGGCCTGACCAGGTTTATTTCAGGGCCTGGTTAGTATTGAAAAACTTGACAGTTCTACTTGACTCGGAAGGTTATTGAGTTGATAAACTTGGGCAAGTCTAAACTGAGTATTTTCAGTTGTATTTGGTCTGACTCATTGACTCGTGTGACTTGGTAACCCGTCAAGCCGAGTCTTCTCGCGAGTCGAAATGGATTTGAGAACTTCAGCCTGAAACTTTTTGTGCACAACCTATTCTGTGATTTATTTTTATACATTCTGAAAGGTTGATTATCCACAGACTGGGTCTGGCCCATTGACAGATCTATCTAGCACTGATTAAGTACTATTATTATCGCTAAATGCCTACTAACAAGAAATTAATGAAAATTAGTAAGGGCTGGGAATTTGGACTCTGGATTTAAAGGAGGAAAAAGTTGATCCACTCATCTGACCAGATGAATTTCCAGGCTCAAACCAATCCAGGTCTGGCCCATTGACAGCCTTCTAATTGGTGCCATTTTGTTGAACGAACCAACCTGGATAACAATTTGGTGCATGGGAAGAGTAGCACCTTCAAACTCTTTAATTAGAAAGAACATTGTATGATGACAAAAATGAAAAATAATAAATATTCAAGAAACTCTTGTAAATTAAAGTAAATATCTTTATTTCAATTCAAAAACGTGCATCCCTTTCAGATACTGAAAGACTTAATACATATCAAGAGAAGTGAAAATTAAAGAGGAAAAGATTTGGTAACTATAGATCCCATCTCACACTTCATGGAAGGAGAAGACATTCATTCAAGAGGAAGCAAGAGCATAAACATGAAAGAAAAGGAAAGAAAAATGCAAACAAGAAGCAACACAAACTCCAAGCAGAAGAAAACTGGATATGAATGGAATTCAAGTATTTATGGAGAAAAAAGGAGAACTCCATAAACTCCTTGAATTCCATTCTAATGATCCCATGCTTTTTTTTTTTTTTTAGTTCCAATGATCCAAAATCTATTACCTAGTTGTTTGGGGTGAATGCATGGTTTAAACCCTAATTCTAGGGTGTTGGTTTCCATGCTGAAACCCATGCAACAGCTTCATCCTTCCATGTAAGGTATAGCCCAGAGTCATCTCCCTGAGCAGGCACAAAGGACCAGCCAGATCGATATCGCTTCAAGAGC
This sequence comes from Cinnamomum chago, assembly GCA_038049695.1. Lineage (NCBI taxonomy): Eukaryota > Viridiplantae > Streptophyta > Magnoliopsida > Laurales > Lauraceae > Cinnamomum > Cinnamomum chago. Next base: position 15,953,262 of record CP142462.1, on the reverse strand, counting down.
GCCGTCACATCGTCAACTACATCATCACTATACCCGACCGGCGAGAAGGCCTCCCTAAGTCTCCCACACCATTGGCTCCCCCTCTCTCTCCTCTCACACTCCCCTTCACCATCACCATCACCATCACAAGCTAGCACACTCACTATACTCCTAGAGCACTCCCTCTCCAACATCAGCCTCTCATTACTAGTAGGCACAAAGCTCTCTTCCAGCATCTCAAAAAACAGACTATAAAACCTTAAGCATTCCTCAAAACACTTGTTGAAATCACCCCTAGAGCTAGTGAAATCAGCTTCCTCCTCAACCATAGTCAAGACCCTGGGCCGGAGCGAGCTAAACATGCGAATTACTGCATCCCGCTCCTCAACATTGACTCGTCGCAAGGCCCCTATGCAGTTCACGGCGATCGCCTCATCCTCCCTAAGCCCAAGTTGCTCCTCAGTAAGCTCAGCCAACCGCGCTAGCCCACTCACCACATGAAATTCAAATGGAACACCCATCAACCTAGCAAATTTCTCCATCCTTTGGCTTATCTCCCTCATGACCGATCTCGCCATGCCTGCTGTGACCACCACTGTTAGCCTTAAATGCGGCGTCTCATTGTTTCTAGTGGCCAGGGCTTCTAGCAAAGTAGGCCACTGAGTGCAAAATGTGTTGCTAATGTCAATTATGTGCAACTTTGTCTCCCCCTCCAAGGCCTCCAATATAGCCCCATTTGAAGCTACATGACCAAATGTTGTCCAAGGACTAACCTCTTGGAATTTCAATATCACCTTCCTGGAAGATTCAAATGAATGACTCTTCTCCGCGACTGACAATAAGGTTTTGTAGCAGCGTTCACCGGATTCTGTCGCCTTGCAGAAGAGCGCTTGCAAGAAATGGGATGCGAGCTTCTGGTCGTAGTCTCCATAGGGGGAGGCAAGCTCGTTCAACATCCATAGAAGTTGGTGTATTTTACTGGAGTCCTTCTCTGAGATGGCGTTTGCGCACTCTCGTAGGAGCCTTGCAGCCCATTTCACATTTGCACTGGGATCGCTCGACTCCGATGAACGGCTCGTCGATGCATGGTTGGACTGAGATTGGCTGGAGCTGGAGTTATTCATATTCACTCTATCATTTTCTTGTTCATTGGAGTAGAAGAAATATGATAGCTTTGGTGTGTAGAGGGTAGTGTCCATGTTAAGATGACTTCAGTGATCTTTGACACTAAGAAGCTTGTGTCCATGAGAGAGAGAGAGAGAGAGAGAGAGAGAGAGAGAGAGAGAGAGAGAGAGAGAGAGAGAGAGAGAGAGAGAGAGAGAGAGAGAGAGAGAGAAACTACTGCTACTACTACAGTACTACTTATGAGAGATGTATGTAACCTTAAGTCTTTGATGGGTACTAATCTTTTTTTTATTGTTGATAATAGCCCTATCTGAAAGATAATAGTATAGGTATATTATTTAATATGAGTTCATCAAATGTTATAAGAACATCAATCTCATTTTAATAAAACAAGATTTGGCAACGCATAAGATGACATCAAAATTATTCCTTAAATAATAAGGCTTTCAGATGCAAGTGGGCCACAAATTTGAAATTTGCAACCCCTACTGTAAGCGCAAGACAAATCTGGGGGTGGGTGAAATGTGAAGTTCTCAAGTAGAGAATTAGAATTGTAAAGAATTTTGAGACTGCATCTTGCAAAATTCTATGATTTTTTTATTAGGAATAGCCAATGGCAATTTATAAAGAAATACACAAAATAGAAAACTCAATCACATCTACAACAAGAAACCTAAATCGCACAATAAATAAGAGATGCACTCACACCCCTAATAGAAAGCCTAAAAACATTAAAAAATATCGTAATTAGATAACAACTTAATCTAATCATAATCAAAGATATACTTATCCTTTCCGTATCCAACATTGTTTAAGATATTCTGTATTATACTCCTGCTCATTCAATCACATGTACAATAAAGATAACTCAGCTTTGATATTGGTTTAATGTCATGCCAAAACATCCATCATGCTTTGCTAGTGATCATCGTATGTCCATATTTTAGTGATCGAGCTTTGGCACTAAGAAGCTTGTATGAGAGAGAGAGAGAGAGAGAGAGAGAGTGTGTATGTAAAACTACTGCTAGTACTTATGAGACCTATACATGAACTTAATCAAGTCTTTAGTGGGTACTAATCTATTTTAGTTAAATGAAAATACCATAGCTGAATGATAATAGTATTTAGCATATTATTTAATATGAGTTCATCAACATTACCAACTGATCAATCTTAAAATAATGAAATTGGGTTTGGTAACATAAGATGATGTCAAAATATTCACTTATTAATAAGGCTTTCAAAAGAAAATTAATTAACTTTCCCGGGCCGTGTTGTATTGCCCATAGGAACACAAGACAAATCATGGGGGTGGGGGTGGGAGTGGGGGTGGGTGAGATGTGAAGTGCTCACATCAGGGTTGGGCTAATAGTTACCCCGATTAGATAACTAAAACCACCAGTTAAAGGGTCCAAATCACGAATTTTAATAGTTTTAAGTATTTAGGTTTCTCATTATTCAATCTAACAACAATATCAATTAGATCAAGATCGAGCGTATAACAATTTGAAGGCGTTACATAATAAAGAAAGTTCTAAACAATGTTGGATATGGAAATGATAAGTTTATCTTAGACTATGATTAAATTAGATTTGGATTATATAAGGTTAGTGTTATTATCTAATCATTAGGTTTTCTATGTATTATGTGATTTGGTTTCCCATAAAGGATGAGATTAGGTTTCCTAGAATATTCTAAAAAATCTTGGATATGGAAATGATGAGTTCATCTTAGACAACGGTTAGATTAGATTTGAATTATATTAGGCTAGTGTTATTATCTAGTTAGGTTTTCTATTTATTATTTGATTAGGTTTCTTATTAGGGAGATAAAGTTTTATAGTTTGAGTCAGATCTTTGATTGTATTATTATAAAGGGGAGCAACAGTAGGGCCTCTATGAGGGACCTTTTGCTAATTTACTCTATTATGAATATTCATTGGCTATTTTTAATGAAATCACCACATAGGCTTTGGATGCTTATTTCCTTAGTATGTAAGGATACATAACTAAAATTATATAAAAATATTCTAACTGGAAGCTTATTTCCTTAGTATGTAAGGATACAGAACTAAAATTATAGAAAATATTCTAACCGGTGTGTTGTTGGATGCAAAAAGGATGAGGTCATCTTAAACTATGATTAGAATAAATTTGGGTTATATTAGTCCTGTGTTATTATCTTATTAAGTTTCCTATTTATTATGTGATTAGGTTTTCTTTAGGGATGAGATTATATTTCCTACTTTGAGTCTATCTTTGATTGTATTCTTACTACTATCCTATTAGTTATTGTTAATGAAATTAATACACATGCTTTTGTAAGATATAGTCCATAATTTTCTACATGGTATCAGAAACCTGATGGTTAGGCCAACCATGGTCCTGAATGTTTCCACTTCCCTGTAATTTCTTATTTGTCTCTCCAATACGTCTTCTTATGCTTCTCTGCATTCTTGCCCTCCCTTAACTCCCGACTTGAGCTCCTCATCATATCATAATACTGACCATGTATCTACTTCATATTTTTTAGAATTATGAACTTGTTGTAACTTTGTTTATCAATCTATTTATCCTACAAAATTATGACAACCATAACTATGAATTGTAAGTACAATCATTCGTAGATTCATCAACCCTCTCAACTTTTTTAAAATCTTTTGTCAACTCTCATTATCCATATACACTTCAGAAAGAATCATGACAATTCTAATCTAGTGGGCCACCGGCTCCAAAGGACGGAAAAAGAGTGAGATGCTGTAGTGATGGGCTCTACCGACAGGAGATATCACTAGTAAAGCGCGATGAATGTAAGACATTAAACCAAGATCAAAAGTATGGTAATCAATCGTATGATCCTTTCTTATAAGAGTTATGTGATTATGAGAGAATAATAGAAAATATTCTAAACAATGTTTACTGTGGAAAGGATGAGTTCATCGACTTAGATTATAATTAGATTAGACTTGAGATATTATTAGAGTAGTTTTTCCATTTATTATGTAATTAGGTCTCATATATATTAGAGATGAGATTAGGTTTTCTAGTTTGAGTTGATTTTTGTGTTTGTATTCTTATAGATATCCATTGGTTATTCTTAATGGTCAAAACAAGTTATATTAGATAGGAATTGTCAAGGATTTGGATTCATCACAAGTAGGCCTCATATTAAGTATGCAAATCTCATCTCATGTTAAAATATTGACAAAATAATTCAACTGTTGAATTTATATAGAGCTGAATACTTATTTTCCTTGTTGCGATAAAGGAAAGTAAGTGGAAGTTGTGAAAGGTGTTTTGGACCTCCATTTTAGGCAATGACATTTAGTTCTATTGCAATAATAGATATGAAATCTACAATATATATTGTTTTGGGCCATTTGTTTAATTGATATTGAATTCACCAATCTTCCGTGTCCCTCACTGATTGCTTGATTAGGAGTAAGGTCAAGGGTTCAAGGATTGATGCCACCCTCTTCTTCAAATATAAAAAAAAAAAAAAAATGGTATTGAATTCTTAGAATTTCTATGAAATGCCTTTCTATCAAAGGGACTAATAGTGAAGAATTTAATGTGAAGTTCTTTGAGACTAATAAATAAAATCCTTCTTTCATAGGAAGCGATTACCCACACAAAACCATAGTAAATTAAATCCAACCTTATGTGGTTCCATCTAAATTGAAACTTTATGCCCATCATTCATTTCCTTATTAGAACTCCTTCGATGAGATAATCTTTATTCTATGAATGTTATGTACGTGTGTACGCGCAACAAATGTGTAAAGCCAAATCTTTTATTTCCATTTCTCATTTGTACTTTTCTTTATTATATTTCCATTTTCTTTTAGCTCTTTTGTTATGAGTCATTGGATAGAATCTAATCAATGGTTGTGAAGCTTGTTACCCTTTAGAGGCATATTTGTTTGTAGACATTGAGAGAGAATGGTTTCTTCAAGAAGACCAAAAGAAAGAGCTTCACTTGTTTGGCTTCTAATCTCCATTAAAGGTAAAGAATACTTTACATTTTTCTCTTGTCAAGGTCACATATTGTTGCCAAATCATATATATATATATATATATATCTTGTGTCTTGTATGCGTTTTCTTATCTTTACATGCATGAAACTTGAATGTATATTGCCCTGATTGCATTTCCATAGCATTTGGCATCTGATTGATATAAGAAAATAACATTGTGAAAGTTTTACAGGTTACCAGAAAGGATACTAATTCTAATTAATCAAACCAACACGCAGTGGATATAGCTAATCAAACAATATAGAACTAGCAATCTACCAATCATATACAACAAGAAGGCACATACAATATTTAATGTTTCAATCCTATCCAGGGAAAAAAAATCACGAACCAGAAATCAAGAACTCACAAACAGTTATAAGATATGCTCACAGCTTCTTTACCTCAGTCTGTACCTCAACGTAAAGACTGTAGTTGTTCTTGCACAACTTCCCGCTGCCATGATTTCCACCGTACACTGTTTTCCTTGATTTATAAGAGAGTAGAAGCAACAATAACCTTCTACAGCAGCCATTCAGAACAATCTCTCAATGGCTCTAAATAAACAAAGAAGTCTCTCTTATGGTATTCTAACCTTAGCTCAAGAGAGAGAATTAACTTATTGTCTTATCACTTAGGGTTGAGAGCAAACCCCAATAAATAGCCCCAAATTCGTGCTTTATACTTAGTACCCACAAGTAGTACTAAAATTAGGAAATAGAGTCTCAAAAGGAAACAAAAACGTTTTAAAACTGGAGACTTTTCAGCTATGTCCGCCTCATTCGATTGATCGGACCATCCAAAATAACTGAGGCGCGTCAAACCACTGATTGATCGCATAGAGGCTTTGATTGATTGGTCCTCTATGGTTTCGCCCAGTCTTCTATTTTTTCTTTGTTTCTTCGCTTAAGTTCTTCCAGTGACACGACCACAGTCGATTATAAAACAAATTAGAAAATACAACTGAATGGACCCAGAGTTTTGTCCAACCCATGAATTAGCCAATATAAAAATACTTACACATTGTATACCACGTGTTAGTAGGAACTCCCTAATAATAATGAAATCCTAAAAAGTTAATGTGAAGTAAACAAAAAGGCCCTTTATGAAATCTAAACACAAGGAAGATTGTGCAAGATCTATAATCCTTCTTTTCCATCTAAATGCACATATTCATGTTAAGTATCAGGATAAAATACATATTTCAAAATGATTATGTTAAATAAGGTAAATTCTTTTTCAAAATCGGATTTCAGTACACTGAATTAACCTAATTATGGTTTCTTCATGGTTGTTGATGATACTTAAAAGACGACGCACTTAGATTATTTTAGTTTGTATAATTTTATGTAGGGGATTTGACATTAATTCAATGCCCCTTAAACACTCGATCTCCAATTTCATGACTAAAAGTCTTTAAATAACTCCGATACACTTTCTTTCGTGGATCCCAAAACTCCCATGATATCCTGGGATTGAGGGCAAAAAAGTTATAAAAAAAAAAGTATACTAAAGTCAAACGACTCTAATGACATTTACAGAATTTTAGTCATGAAATTGAGAATTGAATGTTTAAGGGGCATTGGAATGTCAAATCCTCTTTCATGTATAATTGGTAGTAAGAGTGCAATGTTAGGGGAAGTAACTAGGGATAAGAAGATAGCAAGTATTTTACATAGTAAATAAAATAAGAGGCAATCAGGCATTGCAACCACATGGCAACGTACATTTCAAGAGCATATATACAAAGTATCGTATACTCTAGCTGCATGAAACGATCATCTTGATTAAATATACACTAACCGCTTTCCTATACAGGGACATTGTCATATATGCATCTTGTTAAGGAAATCACATATAAGTTAGATGTCAATTCAATCCTTCTCATCATTTTAAAATCTGAAATTTCAAATCTTTAATCCAAGCTTACTATTCTCTGATGATGAACAATCTTCAAATCATGGGTAGAACCCTAAGAATCTTTTGCGGGTTGAAAGCAATACGCTATATTAAATTCATTTTAACCTCAATTAGTGATAGACCCTATTTTAGTGTTTAGATGTACAAGCCCACATCAGAAATATATATTTTATTTAAGAAGGTTGTTTAAAAAAATTCATAGGGTATCTAGATCTTAATTATTCCTTACTGATTGATTAGAGAAGAAGACAAGAACCAAGCTCTAAGGTCCTTCTAATCATTGGTGAAATGTCATTTCCACATCTCCCCACCTTGTAAGGAAAAGGGTTGGAGTGTTCTGTTAGTGATTCCATTCATGTGGTCCATGAGATTGCATGAACATATTCTTATGTTTTCAAACACTATGTGTACTATATATTATATTATCTATCAATGGAGGTCTGCATCTCATTGCAATTTGCAATGACATATGGACCATGACCCACATCACATGTCTAAACAAAAGTAGAACAGTGTGAACTGTCTTTGTGATGTTACATGCCTCCACTAGCTAAAGACTAGAGATAAAGATCAGGGAAATGTTAGTGCATATACCTGAGTAAAGAAAGGTATTATGCAATTGATCATAATACTAGTCTGAAGAGTACATGATGCTGTCAAACCTACTGAATTAGGAAAACAAGAATAATTCTTTTAACCAAATAAAACCAAAGACATAATCTATGCTAGAGAGCGACAGAAAGAGAACTCTAATTGGGAAAGATTGTTTGAGGTTATGACAATGGTGCTAATCCAAGATGGGATCAATGTCGGCTCTACTTTGAACATCTTTGTACATTCTGATGGTTGCAGTCATTACAAATGGCCTACGAATGCTGACGATATCTCGATATCCCAATCCAAACTCTCCAAGGGTCACAAATTAAGACCTTAGGCAGGAGACGATCTTAGTAATTAACGAACTTCATAATCTGATGTGGGACTCGTGGCAAGTGGACCACCCAATTTCTAACAAATAGAGATACAACTCTAGAAGTAAGCAGCCGGAGTTACACATATGGTATATATCTCTAAATTATAAATGATGCCCAAGAGATGTATGCATGTCCATCTGTGAATGCCATATAAAATCATATAACTAGAGCATGAAAAATATAACACTGCTTGTAAAATAAAGTTCCATAGAAACATAAAATGTGACTTGTTCGTCTTCCAAACTAGAGAATCTGTACATATACAAAATCCTATTCTCTACTCATCAATACTAGGATATTGCTTCAATATTACAGTATGATTACCAACACCCACCCTCCCACCTATTCCTTCAAAAAAGACATTGCATATCATCTGCTTTTTCTCTTTTTAGAAAGGCAACAAAGAAAGATGCATGAAAGGACATCACTTAATCAAAACCTTGGACATGAAGCATGCATTTTCATTATTTAAAAGTCAAAAGCCTTTTGAAGGTTTGCTTTCTTTCAATACTTGTGATCCCAACATGTCATTATTTTTGAAATGATTTGCCTGCTTTGGTGCGTGAAAAGCATGTCCACTTTTTGATATATTTGTTTTAGAAACTAGATTTTAGACAACGCTGGTAGTTACATCCCATGGGCTTGCCATGTTACTGGTTTATGTTGCAAAAATGTAGATACTCATCACCCTAAACTTTAAATCCTGAATTCTAAATCCTTTTACCATATTATTGGAATGGTTTTTATTACAAATGATTGAATGAAACTTCTATAGTATTTTCTTTTTTCCTTATATATATATATATATATATATATATATATATTTGGAGGACTCGAACTCCACCCTCTCTCACACACCCCCCAGCAGAGCTATAGCCAGGACCCATACTTTGGTTGTTTCTATGGATAATTAAAGAGGTTTCAATCCATTGATTCACACTACAAAATGCCCGGGCGGTTTTTGTTAAAAAAAAATGCCCCATTCCTCAGTCAATAGGATGCATCCACACATTCCTAATTATCATTTAATGCATGAGAGAATTTGAAATAAGAATAAGGGAATTTTGAGTAGAATTTCAAAACTCATCTTTGCCCATAATTTTCAAAGGGGTGATTTTGAGAATCCATTAATGAGGCCACTAATGAAAAACACAATCTAGTCATCTTTCATTGGCCCTTACTAACTCTCACTCCAATAGGAATTGAGCTAACCTTCAAATTTATTACTATAAAAAATTTAAAATTTTCATAATCTAATGCTGGACCCAACCTTATTTGAGTGAAATTTGGTGATGGTTATAAAAGATGAGACCACTTAATTTGATAGGCTTGGATTTTTCGTATGGGACCCACGAATGAGTATACAACTTTCTTATGAGTCCTAAAAGAAAGTGAAAACCATAGCTGACTCTTCACCTAGAGGAAATTTCAAGGTGTCACGTCATTTCTAATGATGTGGCTTACTCTCCTTGGATGTGAATGAAACTCTCCTTTCGACCATGGGCAGTTTCTAGAAGATATAATAGGGCAAGGTTCTTCTAAACGCGATCTTAGGATAAAATTCTGTAAGCTTATGCTTGTGGGGCCAACCCTTTGTCCATCCAAATGGACTAAGCACACGACCCCCCCGAGTTGCATGTGTCCACCAACTTTCGGTCAGATCAGAATTAACTGGACCGTTGGATTGGCTATGTACCGATTCAAATGGACCGTTGACCATTAAACTTTTGGGGCCATGACAGAGATGATAAAAATCACGGTTGTAGCTTATTTTTTGCAAGGAGGAGGGTCATAGGGAGTCCTTGAAATCCTCCATCCCCATCTCCATGTGGGTCCCCAAGTTGGCCCCACCATATACTTGGGCTTACCTTATCCTAAGCTTAAGCATTTTCAAAAACTCTTTATTTCAAAATAGGCATTTTTCCCTCTTTTTTTTTGTGGGGGCATTTTTTCCCTCTTGATTTGTCTAATAAGATAATGTCACCTCACATTGTGCATGCCAATTCACATTGTAAGTATCAATGTAATTGTCAATTGTTTCTCCTCTTTAAATGCAATAACTATCATTCTTTTCAAAGCAATGAGTCTTTTCCTAACTTTTCTCTTGCTTAAAAAATTAGTCATTGCTTCCATTACATTCCTAAGTTTTTTCTATTTCAAAAGTTGGAATACCGAAAGAGGATGTGCATTTGACACAAACCTTCTTATTTTTTGTTCTTTATTTTCTAAAGTGGGGCACACCCTTAATTGATAAAGCCTTTGACATAAAGATTTAGCCTTTGAATTCACCTACCTCCTATGAATTTGTATTTTTTTTCCAATTTTTCACTAATATGATCATTTAACTATCAATGAATTTAATAAAAAAATAAGTGGGTCCTACCGATAGATTTCTAATGTCTCCATGCTATGATGTAAATAATTAACACCATGCTTATAAGTGGGTCATATACATACCTTATTTTCATTGCCATGCTACACAAACAAATATATATTTCAACAATGTTTATACCTTTTTCATTTTTTCAATTTCCCTTTTTTATTTTTTTCCCAATTATACCCAGAGAAAACCTGAAAGTTTTACAAAATCTTCCTAGATTTTCTTGGCATCAGAATTTGTTCAAAACAAAAACTTCAAGACTGCACTTGATTGCCCATGTTAGGTAACCCCCTTGTGCCTTGTATATGAGATGATGTCTTTCCAGAAAATAATTAAAAACCTAATAAATATTAAATAAAATAAGAATGCATGACCATGACTATTACTCACCAATTCCTTACTGGTAATTTTTGTCCTGTTAAATAATATTTAAGATGAGGCCCACCCTTGATAGCTGACAACCTAGTTAAATACACTATATCTAGATATTTTAATCTTGGCTACCATTTCTTTAACAAACTAAACCTCTCCCCATTGAAACTCTGATTTAGTAAGCACTAGAGTAGTAAACAGCCATAGCTTAATGGGTCACATTGTACACTACAAACTGCAGCATGTCATGAATTATATTAAATTGTGAGAGAGAATGGCTGAGTGTAATAAATATTCATCTGTACATTATTTTTTCATGGAATCACATCTCTATAGAAGGGTCATGACTTACACATACAAACACACATATGAAAACATGTTAGCATATAATTTACGAGTGACTTCTCCCAAACGTCATAAAAAAAAAAAAACCACCCATGCATTGGTCCATTCCATTCAAAGAGATGTCTCTAGCTTATGTTTGTAATATGTCAGAAGGAATCCTATAGAAAGTCAGGAGGTAGCAGCCAGAGAAAACTACATGCATATAGTCCATAGTCGTCTTCGTTGAAACAAATAGTAGTAGTAGTAGTAGGGCAGCAATTTATTCTATTGATTAATAGGTTATACAAACAGGACCTCTCTCTCTCTCTCTCTCTCAATTCATTTGTGAATGCTTTCTTTCAAATCTGTGGCCACATTCATCTGAAAGTCTTATTATTAAAGGAATAATTTTGATGTCATCTTAAGAGTTGCCAAATCTTGTTTTATTATAGTCATGAGATTGACTTAGGTCACATACATATTTCATAAGTAGCAGCAGTAGTTTTACTCTCTCTCTCTCTCTCTCTGACCTACTGAGTTCATGAGCCCACATAATGGATGGATCATGCCGAAAAATACTATTGGATTGGTAGCATGGTTGAGATGGATGATTTATACAGTGGCCTAATTCACAAGAAAAATCAAGAATATCTTCTGTGAGTAAAAGCTTCCCATATTGGAGATTTAAAGCTTGACCCATTCATGATTAGTTAGGCCCACGAGGTGAATGATATCTAAGAGTGGCCTCCTGTCATTGGGCATTGTGTGTATATATTTTTTTCAAAATAAGATATGATAACAACCCACAGACTTTTCTATGTTCCCAAAGGAAAAAAAAAAAAAAGAGTGTTGTGATCTGCTAGGACCCTAACATAGTGTGGACTGCATCCTGCATTGGTATTCCTACAGCATTGCTAATGATTCAATCGGGATTGTATATGGCAATATGTTACTGTAACTGGACAATCAAAGGCATATTCTAATAAGGGGATTCTATTAGATGTTAGAACAATTTGATTTGCCCATTCGATTACTAAGGACCAATTTTTTGTTTTTATTAGGAGAGGATGACATTCTATTCATTAATCATTGGAGAAAGATACAGCATGATTACTAGGCACTAATTGAATAGTCATTGTCATCTAGTCACCTGATAATTCGGGTGTTTGCAGCTCATGTTTGTCTCCATTGTTACATATCTATTATACTATATTAAACCAAGAGGTTTTTTGCTTTAATTTTGACCGGTAGTTATGATTTTGACAATTAGTTATTCTCTTTTTAAAATCTTTTTAGTTTTATCCCCACTTATGTCATGCAAACTAACTATATCTTTTTACCAAAAATCACCTCTACTACCCACTTCTCAAACTTTCACTTTTTCATTTCTGCAACTCTCTTTCTACCCAAACTCTATCATTTCCTTTCTCTTCCACTTCTCCTCTTTTATTTCTATGTGATTAGCTCTTATAATATATAAACCGGTATTCTTTTGTTTTCTTTCTAAAATTTATGGATATTTTTTTCATGCATGAATATTTAAGTTACAATGTTGGCCATACCTGTGCTAAGCACGGGTTATAATGCTAGTCTCTTATTATTTAAGCTCCTCGTCTCCTGTATGCTATAGAGTAGGTCCCACCACCTTGGACAAATCGAAGCCATTCGCACTCACCTAAACCCCTTCCCTCTCCTGAATTGGCACTCATTCCAATTTCAAACTGATCCAATCATTAACCGTGATTAGATTCAATCACAAAAGTAACTGGAATTATAGAATCATTAACTTTTGAGACTTTAAGATTTGAGGATCAGGATTATCCAAATAGAGAGGTAACTTGGTCTCCTCCCACCCTCAATTTCCCTCCACTTGCAATCTACCAATACCACCCTCAAGTTTATCCATGTTAGGTGAAGCCGGCGGGTTGAGAGTGCCATAGATGAATATCAATTAGCAATTGAAAACATATGGTGGTTAAAACTGAAAATAGACCAACTCTATGTTTGACGCTTTAGCTAAGCAGGGGGGTTGAGAGGCGTTTTCCTTAATTTGGAGGGTTTTGTCATGTAGGTTTGGGTTTGGGTATGATGCTCTTATACCTATTTTCTTGTAGCGTTTTCTTTTTCTATTCTCTTTTCCTTTAATGCAATTTTCTATTACTAATAAAAAAAATGAAGATTATAGGTGAACTTCCAAAAATATACATCAAATATTAGTTTTTTGTTAGGGAAAGAGAATTGAAAAGATATGATTTGATGCTCATTTCCAGAAATTCACCTTTGATGTTTATTTTAGGGGGATTTACCAAAAAATTCCAATTAAAAATGGGAACCACAACTGAGGAAACCAAATATTTATATTTTTAATATCAAAGGAGGACCTCTTGCCCAAATTCCCTTATTTTTTTTCCATTTTGCCCCTAATTTGTTGATGTCAATGAAACCCTTATGTCCCAAATCGATAGGAGATAAAGAAGAAGGAAAAGAAGGAGAAAATTTCCTGGAGGTTATCCTTTTTCATCCTATCATCAAAACTCGTGATTTTCCAAGTTCATCCACCGAACCCACACCTCTATTCATCTCCAACCCTAGATCCTCTTCTCATCCATTCTCATCTTCTTCATTTGTCTCTATCTTTTCATCAACCAATTTATTTTTATTTATTTTTTATCTCTTTTCATCATCTCTATTGATATCCTTCTTTTCATCAGTTGAACCGATACCTCTTCCCAGCTTCTCATCTTCTCCATTCATCTCCATTTTTTCATCTCATGAGCCCCCTGTATTTTATTGTTCTCTGCCTTGTTTACTTTTATCTCTATCTTGTCATGTTTTAGTGTAAGATAGAGTTTTTGTTGATGTCGACAAAGAATTTGTCGATATCTACGAATATAGACTAATAGCCAATTTTTAGTTTGCAGTGTAAGATAGAGTATTCGTTGATGTCAACAAAAAACTTATCGTTATCAATATAAAATTTGTCGATATAAACAAATATGCACTTATAGGTATTTTTTGCTTCATACTATATATAAAACACAATATTCAACGATCACCTCTTCTTCTTTACTAGAATAGTAAGAGTCAAGTAAAGCCTCCATTTCTCAACAAGAGGTCATATAAAAAGCACTTTAATTCAAAATTCCTTTCATCTTTTACAAAAAAAAAAAAAAAAAAGAAACCCCCACCACCTTTATCCACTAAAAGACAAAAAACCCACTTAACTATACAAAAAATCAAAAAAGTTATCATACCAAACAACTTAAAACAAAATACCATCATAACCCACTTATATTTTATTTCCTCTTGATTTGATGCTTTACATCACTTCATTTCACTTGATTTTAAAAGTAAAATTACCAAACAATTAGGGGAGATCTCTCTTTTGTTCCTAAGGGGGAATCCTCATATTATCCTCCAAATTGATATGATGTTTTTTCTCTAGGTAGACTTCCCCATTGGGTTCGATTTGAGGAAGAGTGGAGGAAGAGGAGGATGAATAGTTATTTTCCTGGCCTGATATCACCCCTCATATGTTTAGGGGAGAGTCAATATTTGACGCGAAGAGCGGTTTGGTAAGAGAACCTAAAATGACCTAGTTTTGTTTTATTTATTTATTTTGGTAAAATCCTTTTATCAATATCTATATATTTTAATGCTATCCAAAGAAAGGTAACTTTTTTTTTTATTTTTCGGATAAATAAAAAGGTAACCATAGGCATAGGCAGAGGAGGTGGGGAACCGAACTCTCTCCAGTTGTCACGCATAAAAAGCTGTGCAATGGTTGGAAGTCATGAAATTCTGAAATCTTCACCTGAACACCACTCAACAAACCCCACCTGGTAGTGAGTGTCATATCTTTTGTATAAACACATGTTTCATACTCTTACTTTTGCTCTTCTTTTTTCTAGATTTCAGGAGGCCTTTGTCTACGTTTCAATGATAGTCATCTTTTTCAGTACGAAGCTACAGTCAACTTTTTGGCTGATGACAACTACGTGACAGAGGATGACGGAGGATCCTTAGATTTCAGACAAATATAATCTTAGGGGAGCAGTTTGTGTGACTTTTTTAAAGCATCAGTACATCAAAGAGTGGGTTGGGGACCTGGGGCTTACTAGATAAATCACCACTTGAAGAGGCCAGGCCCAAGCAATTCAAAACCCAGGCCACAAATGTGATCAAGTCTTGTAGGTCATTTAGATTTAAATCTACTTGTTTTTAACCAATTTGACTTGAATGTCCTCGGCAGGGCCATGGACGCAAAGACCTGTCCTCCAACACACCTTTATAAACAATTCTTTATCCTCTCCGTAAGAAACGAAGAGCGACGCTAGTGTCACCTAAGTCAGAGACGAGTGATTTGACTTAGGCGTCGCTAGCGTCACTCCTCTCAAAGTTTTTAAAAAAAAAATTAAAATGGAATGATGGAACCCTTTCGTAAGGCCCCAACTAAGGGGAGACTTTTCGCACAACATCCGTATTAAAATCCTCTAACCAATTTGACTTGAATGTCTTCCACCAAAGCTCTAACTTAAAGGTCACGTTTATATCACAGGACTCCATCATATAGATGTCTTGACATAAAATAGTTCAAAACTAAGAAAAAGAGGAAGCTCAAAATGGACCCTGCAAACCAACTTCAATAGAGTACTCAGATATAGCCCAACAAACTGTTATTCCCCTTCTGCATGTCTTGATCTTGGATACTATTACTCAGACCACCCTGACCTTAATAAAGAGAGTCTTGAATTCTGAAAAGTGTTCACACCATAAATAACACCTGGTAAGATGTTCTCACTGCTTCTAAAACATTACAGGTGTAGTTTTTATATAACTTACAAGCAATTCAAAAGAACAAAAAGAGTTGCCGAAGAATTCGATCTTTTGCATGTGTGAGAGAGTTCTAATGCTTCCATCCCTTTGAATGCCCATCCTCCATGTAAGGCTCAAGAAATCCAATGAACTGAAACAATACAAGGAATACAGTCATTTTGCAATGATGGGTTTCTCCTCAAACATGAATTGATGTCAACAGTATCTTTGGAAAATATGACAATACCAACCAATCAGATGAAGCTCAAATGCAGTTGTCACAAGGGGACCAGATAAGGACACAAGATTGGCAGTAATTTGTACAGTTTGAAATGTTTTTACAGGAAGGGTCAATATCATTTCAGTCAAGAAATAATAAGCGGAATTAAATCAAACCATACTCTAACCATGTCAAAGCAATCAATTATTTGTTAAGCCTGAAATTTTGCCTCTATAGCCTATCCTGTGGGCCAGAAAATACACAAACCCAGATCCTGAGCCAGAAATAGACCCGACGCTTGGTCTGGTCTTCAATATATACATGCTCCCAAAACACATCCAGGTGTAACTCAACTCTTTGTCAGACTAAACCACGTATGCCATTTAGCAGTCTGAAATATGAAGCCCAAGACTACCCTATAATTAAATGTACCAATAAATCTGCATTGCCAATCCAAAAATGGTTCTAACCCATTTAATTGCCAGCCTAAACCAGGAACAAGCCATCTCTCAGGATGAAAAACCACATGGAGCAAATCAGCATGCATTGTATCAGATAACTAACAGTAACTGTCATGAATGAGGATTAAAAATGTTGCCATATGGTGAGTTCTGGAAGGGTTTTGATCGTTCAAGAATGCTGCACAGTTACAATTTAAATAATTTAAAAAAATGTTAATCGAGTCACCTAATTCTAACCGACACAGTGGGACACACCGACACAGTCGAGTCAAGTCAGTTTTGGGAGTTCTAGTCAGTTTTGGGAGTTCTAGAACCTTGCACTATCTTCAAAAGTCATACATCAGCATCATCCGTCTTTCTCTGCCCTAAACTCCCAGTGACATCCCAAACAGAAATTTATCCATAGACTTGACTGACACAGCAACAATATATTAACACAACTCATACTGAGATTGTTGGGCAGTGGATGAGGTTCTCACAAGCGGACTGATATTAGGCCCACCAGCAATCCACATACGAATTTTTCCATCTTCCCTAGTCTTCTTGACTTTCAAGAATACAGGTGGGCCCCACAGGAGGTGGCCTTTTCCCTTAAAACACCCCAGCTATTTTGCAGTCAGTCTCATGTTTGTGCAAAGAGAAAAAAAATGCCCTGCCTTATGCAGACACGAGTGAAGAGGAACCCATTGCTGTTTTTCTTTGTAAAGACAACCTATCCTGCTAATTCATTAAAATTTAACTATAGGACTAGAGGTACCTTTGAACCATCTCGAGACCACCGTGCACCATATCCTTCAGCAACCCTAATCTCCAAAACACAGTCATGAGGTTGGACTATATGGATATTCATCCAACAACAGTGAGTTATAATGTGGCTGATGACTTTCAAGGCAAATACATTTTTATTTGAATCTGGGGCAAAAGACGTGTAATGATCACTATTATAAGTACAATAAAGAAAAATGAAAGCAACATTCGTGCAGAAGCAAGATCAACGTACAATAAACATTAAGCAAATGCACATAGGTTTACATATAATTTGCTAGCTACATGTAAAAACAACTTATTTGTGAACTCAAACGGAATGGATGTACGAGGAAAGATGACTACCGCTTCCACCAAAACTACCCCACCACCCATTGCTGGTCCTGTTAACATGTTTAGATAACGCCCTTGCTCCACTAGTCAAGGTGCTGCCTTTAACCTCCAGCAAAACATGAAAATACGGAATCAAGCATAAGAAATATGGTCTACGAAAATTCATGATCAGAAACTCATTTGGTTTGTTAAAAAGCAGTAAAGTCTGTGTAACACAATGGGCTTTTTTCTGACTCCAGCCAATGAAGCATACAGTATCAATATACAAATATTGCTCCAATAAAATAAATTTCACAACAGAGAAATAATTTCAAACTTAATAACGTAGCAAGCATATGAAATATGGTCTAAGAAACTTCATGATTAGAAATCCTTTTGTTTTGTTAAAAAGCAGTAAAGTCTATGTAACACGCTTTTTTCTCTGACTCCAGCCAATGAAGCATATGGTATCAATTTACAAACATTGCTCCAATAAAATAAATTTCACAACAGAGAAATAATTTCAAACTTAATAAATTAGCAAGACAAAGGTTGCACAGCAAATGTGTCTGAAAAATAATCATACTTTAAACATTTCCTAATGTTAATATCCAAAAAGTTGGTAAAAAATATATGGAGTTCCACTGAGAATTGATATCTTACATTCGGTTTATGAGGCACTATAAAGGATGATAGAAGAGCTGAACGTGGTGGAGGAAGTGCATCAGGAACTGTTCCAGCAGTATGCATCAGACCTAGAAGACTACCAACCCCATCATAGCTCAAACCCTGGAGAAAGTGAAGGGCATTCATAATATAAGATATGGACTGCTATCACTACAATGCAAGTGCTTCTGGAGCTTGAATAAATTAATTAGTTCTTCACTTAATTTACACAATACTGACTAAAAAGGGAAGAAGAATAAGATGCCTTGTGAGAAGAACCTATAGTACAAATGAGAGGCGCTCTTTGTTGCAACCACAATTTGCAGAAGTGAAAATGTAAGTATGTAACCAATTAAAATAATAAAATGAATAAATGAAAAAGAATAATAAGCCTCTCTATCATTGAAATAGTTCTTGATCCACCCAAATTGTGCTAGTGGAAGATGAAGCCTAACGCAAATGACGAGGGAAAGAAGAAAGAATGCATCAAAGGGCATACAAAATCATTCCTATGAAACAATACAGCTGGCAATGCACTCACATGAACTATGCTGGCCACAGATACATAGGGTTGAGCATCTGGTCTTGAAACAAAAATTTCAAGGACACCATTAGTTTTTTCCTTCTCTTCTGTGTAAAACTGCCGGTAGATTTGAACACCTGAAATGTATGCATATTCTTACTTCTAAGATTACTCAGCTTTCAAACCGCATATCACAAAAACAATGAATATCAGAAACTTCGGGATGAATGTTTTTTTAATCAATTTGTTCTTTCACTCAATTTTCATGATCACCTGAGGGCACGTTTGCTACACACACTTTCCGCAGAAAGGGGAAATTGCCACGTCAGCAAATTTCATAGAAATGGAAACCTCGAAAAAAAAATTCCGTAGAATTTAGAAACTCATGTTGGTGCAAAAAAAGTTTCCTCGTTGAATTGGTGCTAATGTTGTTTGGTGCGGCTGTGGATTCCTTATAGAAAATTAAATTTTCTTATTTGGTGAAACAATTTTTTGAAGAAAATTTTATATTATTTATTCAACATCAAATAATAATTTATTTAAAGAAATAAAAAAAATGAAAGAGTTGCAGACTTGTAGCGTTTTGGGTCGAAATGGACAAAAGTGAGAAGTTTTCGAGGAAATCCATTTGCCATACCACCCCTACCCTCCCACATAGGAAAACCATTTCCACCAATATAATGGAAAATGTTGACGAGGCAGGAAAGCGTTTCCATGGAATTGTTCCGCACCAAACGCCTGATAAATGGGTTTTCCGCGGAAAACCATCCAAACATGCCTAAAGCATCAATTTGTTTTTCCCCTTGATCAATGATTCCAATTAAGCGATAAAAATAAAAAAATAAAAAAAGCAATTTATGGTACATGGCATGGAAATATTCAAAAGAAATTACAAAAACAGGTTAAAAGACCTGATGGATGTTGATGGTTATGTAATTCAATCCTTTGTCAATGTGTACCCTATCCCCTATCCCTATAGCTTTCTCAAGGAGGAGGTTGGACATGAACTTGTTCAAGTAGATGTCCCGTTTCCATGGTTCAGGTTCTTCAGATACAGTAGCAAACGCTTCCTTAATCTCATTGTACACTAGCAGATGCTTGTCAATGTGTACATGAACTTTGTCAATGTGTACACTAGCAGACGCTTGTCCATGTGTACATGGTTCAGGTTCTTCAGAAATCAGATACATGAACTTTGTCAATGTGTACACTAGCAGACGCTTGTCCATGTGTACATGGTTCAGGTTCTTCAGAATTCAGATACATGAACTTTGTCAATGTGCACACTAGCAGACGCTTCCTTAATCTCATCATACACCCCCAGCCCCTCCCCCAAATTGGGATTATGCCAGTGATGAATCTCCCTGCTAAAATCTCTATCTTCCTATATTGAAAGATTCATATTCTCATAGCCTCTCAAAACAATTAAAAGCACAAAGAGCTATTATATATGTAAAATATACCTTGCGTCAATGACGATGTTTTCTGGCGAGATTAGTATAATCTCTTGTTATTAAAAACATAGGTTTAATGAGTTAAAAAACTTAAAATTGCACCAAGCATAGAGTGCCTGCCATACGCTTCTTTGTGTAACCAACTTTAATTCTGTAAATAGAAGCCTCTTAAGATCCCAACTGAACACAGGAAGAGCCATGTGACAGGCTAAATATTACCATTTGAATCTACCTCTTCCTCTCTAACTAAATTATAAGATCCTCAAAATTGCTTTAAGCTGTGTTTAGTTCGTTGCATTTTTTAGGAGCAGAAAAGTTTCTTCTGAGTTTCTCCTTTTGTGAAGTCTTGATAATATGGAGTAAATTTCTTTTGCTTCCCATTCATTAAGAAGTCGATACTTGAATGTAAAGTTTACATGAAATCTCAAAGTTGAAGTTTTATGCTGTTATTACCTTCTTCTATTGTTTTTACTCCAGGAAGAATGTTAGCGAGACTCTCTGCTTTTATCATCTCGAAAAATGATGCATAACATTTGACATGCTGCAAATGACAAGAACTCTTGTGAAATTACATGTTCAGTATAATTCTGAAACTCTCAGTCTGTGAAAGCAAGGGAAAATTAGAAAATTGGTATAAACTATGAAGATGCAGGAAACAACATTTGTTTGATTTCTCAAACAATTCTTGCAAATATTTTCTCCCATGAGTTCCAGTTTGTCCATACTTGGTGTCAAAAATCAAAATCATCACCCATGCAGAAAAGCATTGAAAAGACAACGTAGCCTTACATAAGTCCTTTTTTTAATGGTGAAATTATTAAACATGAACTTCCACAGTATCAGACTCTGGCAGTGCAAAAACCGACTTCTCACAGGGTCATATAAAGTCCAAAACCCTTGTGTTGTAACAGACCTTTGAAAGGCACATTATGTAAACAAGGGGGTTGGGCAAACTGAATATGGATTGTGTTGGTGGTCCAGACCACATTCATGCGTGTATCTAGGGCTCTAGGGTCTAGGCACCTCATTAATCTCATAAAAGTGCAAAAAAAAAAAAAGATCGTGTCTCTAAATCTTCCACTGAAGCAGAGTACCATGCCATCATGTCCTCTACTTCTTCTGAGATTATTTGGCTTCATCGACTACTATCCGAACAGGGATTCCCTCAATACCATCCAACTCCACTTCGGGCAATACAAGTGCTATTCAAATAGTGGCAAATCCAATCTTTCTCGAAAGGACCAAGCACATTGAAGTTGATTGTCATTTTAGTGTTTGATGACAAAACCATTACTCTCACACCCATATATGCCATCTAACCTCCAAGCTACTGATATTTTCACTAAGGCATCAACTCATGACCAGAGTTGGAGTTATCATGGAGAGTCCCTTGTGGTGGTAAAAAGATTACCTCTCGCACAATTCATTGGAGGTACCTCAGAACGTAAACAGCCCATGGTTATTGGTTATTTTATAGTTTTATGGTTAAAAAAAAAATTACATACTATAAAGTCAATCCAAGAAATTACTAAAGTTCCTTAAAGTTTAAATTAGTAGACCAAGTAGAAGTAATATCTTGGGCGAAAGTTATATATATATATATATATATATATAAAAAGAGGAACTTCTGGTGCTTTAGGGTTGGACCTTTGGAAATGCTGCGGGAGGAACTCTGGAGCATTTGTTACGTAGAATTAATTTGAGTTTGTCAACCTTATTGAGCTGATCCTTTTTGTATATCATTCTCTTTATTATTTGTAGTCAGTTAACTTTCACCAAAAAAAAGTATAAATTACTTGATAGCATGACAGTCTCCATGTACATATTTAAATTACTGCTCTGTTGGCACCGTTATTCAGGATTTGTGAAGCATAAGGATGCCTTAGTGTACAATTAAATGTGTTTAAGCACTAGGTGTGGCTTTGCTAGCCAGTCTAAAATTATGCTGGTTGAGCTCTTGAAGAGCACTCAGGATGATGATTATTTGCATTAGCAGGACACCCTAACCAATGCTAAAGGGTAATGTTAGTTGTAAGCTTAGCTTAGTTCTAGTAAACAAAGTTGTGACTCGTTTATCAAAATGTAAGACGACTCTATGGCCTCCTTCCTTTATCATCATAAATGCTGAACTTGTAAAATCAGGTTAGCAAATAAAAGCAATGAGAGAAACATAACAACTATATCACGAATACTTCATGAGTCCATCATATAAAATATAATGTTATCACCTGAACTTCAAGCAATAGACATTTATTGACGAGCAGCAAAGTTCCTGGCGCAACTCTGAGGATTAAAAAAAAGAGAGGAGGAAAAAACCTCAAGGTGAAGCAGAAAGCCTCAATCAAATAATATCACATGCATATAAGAAAATCCAGCTGGTTCCAACTTATGGAAGCAGTAGTCATATAACAGCATGTTAAAAGTAGTCATGTCCCCAAACTGAATTACAAGTATGAAAAAAAAACTCTGAGGATTAAAAAAAAGAGAGGAGGAAAAAACCTCAAGGTGAAGCAGAAAGCCTCAATCAAATAATATCACATGCATATAAGAAAATCCAGCTGGTTCCAACTTATGGAAGCAGTAGTCACATAACAGCATGTTAAAAGTAGTCATGTCCCCAAACTGAATTACAAGTATGAAAAAATACGAGTGACATATAATAACAAACACCCCGTGAAGTTATTACTCAGTGACTCATCTCCATTGAAGAAGAAAAGGCATATAATCTTTAATATATTATACAACTGTAGAAGCCAGTCCCTCTATGGTTCCTTATGCTCCCTCCACCAACTACAGTACTGCGATTCTGTGACTCCAAGTTAAACTCTCTATCAGTTTAAGCCTATTTCACATTGTTGGTAAGTGTTCCAATTATAAATTCAAAATGCCAAATCACTGATAGTTCAGCAGTGGCAAGCACCTTGGTTTCACTAGAGAAACCATGGATCGGTCCTTGGTCCACACATTGAGAGTATCACTCCCCGACCACTGATCTAGTCTAGTAAAAATAAAAAAATAAAAAAAAATTATCACTCTCAAAACTATTAGCATTCAACAACTTTCAAAAAGTGCATCTCAGGCACTCTGACAATTGACAACACTTCTTAACAACAACAAAAAGTGACAACACATGCTGAAAAAGATGAGGCCTCCCTGTCTACCTCATTATTACAACATTGAGCCATCTAGAGCTCCCTCAATAAAACTTACAACTTAAGGCTGCACAGCCCTGCAATAGCAGAACTTAAAATGCCAGCTAATGAAGGTGCTAAACTAAACTAAGTCAAGGAGAGAACTTGGGCATGCTTCGGTTACTTGGGTTATTTCTTCATATTATTATTACATATTTACATTAGTGTCTGCAAGCACTTACTAGGGTAGGACACTGGGACTCAAATGACTTACCTTACGTTTGGATTACTATAACCACTATCAAAATAGAAAATCAACTATTGCATTAAAATGTAGAATGTGTCTTGATGACTTGCTGTGACATTAAAAACAAACACTACTACCCTTTAATGCTGAATGGCACAGCATCCTGACTTCACAATCTCATACAAACTACCCAAAACTTTTTAATACTTGACCTGAACCCAGAACCTCGTGGTTGCAACAATGAGCATCTTCCAACTCTGTTGCATGATGTTGGTTGCGATCATGGAGAGGCAAACATAGTCAGGGGTTAGTTAGTTCACCACAGAGAACATTGTTAGCCCAAGATGATTTTGGTAGTTGCAGGAATTTGGCTTCTGGTTTATTATTGTGTCTCACTTTCTAATCTGAATTGATATCTTTCTAAATAGTATAACATTAAATAGGTACTACAGAATCTAGCCAACAAATGTCATTCAGATCTGAATACTAGCAGAAATAAATAAGAGATATACAAGTAAATGGAGATTTAACCCTCAGTAAAAATCTAGCTGTATAGATTGCAAGCTTCCAACCAAAATACAGTTTTTTTCTAAATGGAAAATTATGGTAATTATGTTTGGGAAATCTGTAAACATGAGCAGGTGCATAATTTCCAATTAAAGCATGCACACATACAAAGGCACTATATTCTTACCGGTTATAGTCACCAACAGCGCATCTCCCTTCTATTGTTTTTAGACCAGCTGTAGGCACATTCAGATTACTCAGAAATTAAGTTGGTCAATGATAAAAATCACAGACAGAAACAAACCAATGGTGTTTAAATACATCTGGAAAAACATACATTTAGGCCAACTTTTGTTTTTGAAAGGGGGAAAACATTTATGTGTACACTCAGACAACAAAATATTCAAATATCTGGCAATATCCGTGAATGGAAAAGTTGGAAATAAGCATATGACTGGCAGTGACAAATCTCTTAACACAATTTTTACCACGGTCCAAGCCAACCAATATCAAATTTACCCATATAAGAAAGTACAGCATGGGCTCCCATAAAATCTTCGTAGTAAGGAAAAAGTAACTAGATTGATCAATGGTTATGTATTACCTCTTAGTTGTGAGAAAAAAGGTTCCTGGACATGAAGCTCAAAACCAACTGCCTTCACCATCTAACAAAGCACAAGTTCATTCGTATTTCGGTAACTAAACCATGCACTTTCAAACCAATAGTCTGAAGAACATATTTAGATCGCATAACACTTGTTATCTTACTGTTATCAGTTCAGATCCCTTATCCATAATCAGCTTACTCCATTCGTTCTCTTTCTGATTCAAAACTTCGTTTTCCTGACTCTGTACCATTGTGTTGGATGCTTTACAAAAAGTTCCAGAGGTTATACAATCGTGTAAAGTTGATGCAAGATGCATGTATAAAGGATACATTGGCACTCCTTCAGAATATTTCACATCTGTCAATAAAAGAAATGAGGTATTCATCAACCAAAACAGATCAAACAAAATTTGAACTGTAGCTTTTCATGCATGCATATTTGACTTGCCCACAAAGCGCCCCTATGTTTAAGTGAAAACATATAAACACACACCCACATATATATATATATATATATAGAGAGAGAGAGAGAGAGTCTAGAAATAATTTGTTCCTTTCTCTAGAACACAGAAGCAGTCCACAGTTCAAATTGACAATATAGCTTCAAGAATCAAGATAATGTGTGAACGAATAGACAGACCAATACTGGAAATATTCGGGTATTACTCAAAAACATCAGATCAAATGGCATTAAAAGAAAAAACTGTTTGATGCAACCCCCACTTTAAAATTTCAATCGGGCCCAAACGCAAGGCACGCCGAATTTCAGTCCAGATAAACCCAAATCCAGGTACATCCAAACAGGCCCTGAATTTCTAAAAACTCCCACACCAGTGACCATCAATTCATGCAATAATCTCCAAAAGAAAAAAAAAAAAAAGTTATCTTTTCAGACATCTCTCATTTCTGCTATCAATCTAACATCTTTCCCGACTAGAAATGAAAGAAAACTACTTTTCTCCCAAAAAAAGAAGCATCCGAGCTGTTTCTGCTAAACAAAACACTGCATTCGATGAAATTTACTGTAGTTTTCACCATCAAACTGTCATCCGACGAGTAATAAATGCGATCGAGAGCTGTATCTCAATAGAGAACGAGAAATCAAACATGAAATCAAGTGAAAGAAAGATGATTGAGGCAGGGAGATTACCTGGTTTGTTGTGATCGTCGTCGTCTTCGAGTAGATGAAAGCAGTAGTCTTTGGAAAGGCCTAGATCGATTTCTAGGGTTTCGCTCGAGAAGATGAATTTGAGAGTCTCTTCGATGCAGTCTCTGAGTGAAATGGGAGGAACGCCTGGAGAAGAAGGTTGCGAGGATTCCGCCATTTCTGCAGTTCCCTCGCTCTGTTTCTCTGCAGCGGGGAAATGCTTCCTTCTTATATATAGTGCATGGAAATGGAAATATGTGAAGGGAGATTTCTAGATAGGGGCTTGAGCTATGGGTTAATTTTGGATAGGGGAAGTGACTCTTGTTTACGTAATTTACTTGTAGAGTGTTCACAAAAGGGAAGGGTTAAATCAAAAAAGAATTAAAACACGAGTAGTTAAATCAAAAGGGTTTTTTTTTTTTTTTTTTTTTTTTTTGCTCTTTTGGTAAAAATAAGAAGGTTCTTTTGTCATATAGTACACATAGTTGTTAATTTCGTTTCAAACTCTATTTCGGTTTGGCGACCGGTATGAAATATTTTGAAAGATTCGGAACTTCAATAGAACATTTTGGACTTGCGTTGCTGAAAAATAAATAAAACCGAAATATGTATATAGGCTAGGAAAAATATAGAATATAATTTATGCATTTGTTTTTTTATGAAATACAATTGTGTAAAATTTAAGCACATCCTTTGCCATAATAAAGTTTAAATACAACTTTAAAATAAAACTTTAAGCACATTCTTTGCCATTAATAAAGCCGTAAAAGTTAGCAGTCTTTAAAATTGAAGTTTAAAAATATTTTTCTAAATGTTTCAATCATCTTGAAAATTTCAGCCATTTCAATCAATCTTGGCCGAAATCCATGATTTCAACCGAAATTGACCAAAATTCAAACAAAAAAGGTTATACCATGCATTTCATTTCAACTTCATAGACGAAACAAAGAGTATCTATCATTTCGGGTAAAATGAAATAAAGTTGATAACTATGATTTAGCAACATGCAAATGTATCTTTTTTCACTTTAGGTAAAGTGACCATCCACTTCACTTCATTATACAAAGTGAAATATCCAGTCATGCCGAACTTTTCTTTGTTTACTTTACGCTTCGTTGGTCTGTTTGCTATTTTTTATTATTTTTTATTCTTCAATCATATAGGTTATATCATTAATTTATGCAAAGGCCGTCATAAGATACTGAAACATCATAAACACTTATCAACTTTTACGTCTAGGGCAAAGCTAGGAAATTTGCCTTAGGACCACTATATAAAAATCTTCATTTGGGGAAGGGGTATTTGGACAAAACTAAAAACAAAACAAAAATCCTATTAACATTTGGGGCTAATGTTAAAAACTAATTTTATCGAAACTAGACGGGGTTTTTCTAAACTTCTAGGCTGGGCAACCCCCAGCCCCCCTTTAGTTTCACCCTAGTTTTCTAACTGTGTTCATTTCATTAAAATCATTTGTTGTGTAGTTGGACTACAATCAACCTTAACTCCTCCATTTCTCTATACATTTTTAGTTATATTTATTTTACCCTTTTGAAACTATAGTCTAATCTAATTGATGAAAGCTAATTAGCTTAAGATTTAAAATAAAATGTCTAATTTATAATTAGTTTATCTGGTAAAATTTAAAAAAAAAAAAAAACACCCCTATCTAATTAGGTAATTGGTACCCATCTTTAAAAATTACAGTAATTGAGGCCGAGCTTTTAGCTTTTAAGAATTACAATGTAGAATTCACCATTTGTACTCGTTTTTACTCATGTGAAAATGAGATTTGGTCAAATATTGAAAAGTTTTTCATGTGTACGATTTGCATATATAATGGATTTTCCACTTTCCACTATTATATTAGGTCAAAATTCAAGGTCCATTTTGCAATTGTCCTAAGGGTGATTCTATATGCACCCACAACTATTGCTGAGCTCACCCACTTTCTGGACCCACCCACCATATGTTTGATTCAAAAAGAGTTTGCTGAGCCCACCCACCATATTTCCCAAAGTGCCCACGAGTCTTCCTCCTCCAACGTTCCCTCTCTGCTCACAGTTTGAAGCTTGAAGACAAAGCTTGAAAACGACAGCAACCTCTTATTCTTCTTGATGGAAGTCTGCCCAGCGCCTCTTCTTCTTTTCTTCTTCTTCATACGAATCCTAAAGAAGGTGAGCTCTTCTTCTTCTTTATCTCTTTCTTCACATTCCTTTTAGGTTGTAGTTTTCACATTCATTTGACTCAGAGATTACAAACGTTTCCATTAGGGTCGTCATTTCTTCTTTTTCTTTTTCTCATCCGAAGGAAATTGACTCAGAGATTACACGCATCTTCTTCTTCTTCTTCTGCCCTGTGCATTTTGAAAAAAAAAAAAAAGATCATTTTTATCTGCTCGGTATCGCAGGTTCGTCCACGGGATTTATGCACGGTAAATGTTCACCGTGTTCAAAATATTTTGCACGAAATGTACACCGTGCAGAACAATTATGCATGGCATACAGTTGCTGTGCAAAATTAATTTGCATGGCATATGTATGCTGTGCAGAATTTTTTTGCACATTTAACATGTGTCGTGCAGAAGCATTTTGCACACTACACTTGTTCCGAGTAGCATATGAAAACTTGATTTCTTATGGGGAAATTCTATATGCATCCCTTAAAGTGCTGAGCACACCCACATCCCTTTATGAACATGTGGGTGTGCTCAGCATAATGGGAGGGTGCATATAGAATTTTCCTTTTTTCTTTTACACTTTTTCCTCTTATTGATTTTAATTTTTAACAGGTTTGAAGAAATGCCTAGAAGAGCAGCTCGCCATATTGGTGGCACCTCAGATCCGACAGGTGGACATGCTAGTACTTCTTTTGGCGAGCCATCGAGAGTGCGGACTAAGATTGGCGTTGCTAGACCTCCTCGTCGTGGTGCGCATGCCAGTACTTTGACTGGCGTTCGTCAACGACCGACGACGTCTGAATGAATATGCAAATTGTAGCAGGATCCATTGCCCGAACCAGTGAAAGAGCATATAGAGAGCTCTTCAGATGATGATTCCTCAGAGGATGAGGCAGGGTCGTTTAGTCCTCCACAGCCGTCTAGTCCTCCTATGGCGGCAGCAGGGGAGGATGATTCCTCAAACGAGGAGGCACAACCATTGATTCCTCGTGCAGCGGCAGCAAGTGAAGGTCCTATTTCTGGTGGTCCAGCCGACCTAACCGTCCTTGTGAGTGTTAGGACGCACGTGGCCATATCTATATGGGACGGGGAGGTACACATTAATTATTTTAATGTTTTAAGTAAAAAAAAATTCAAATAAGGTGTTTCATAGTCTATAATAACAGATGTTAATGAAGATTTATACTTGTAATGTGCAAGAACGTGGCCCACTTAAATGTATCAGTTATTCGCGTCAGCTGAAGGATTGGTACATATCTCTGCCTGGAGATGAGGTTAAGCTTCATGTGCCTCGGTTTCGTGCTATCATAGAAGAGTCTGGATTGGCAGACTTGAGGCGTTTCGGCTACCGATATATCTCATGCCCCTTGGTCTTGAGCTTTGTAGAGAGATGGCAGCCCGAGACCAATACCTTCCACATGTCATTTGGGGAGATGACGATCACATTAGATGATGTGGGTACTCTCCTCGGCATCCCAGTTACGAGACTTCATGTCCACGTATCTACTAGTATGAGATTTACTGAGCAAGTAGATCGACTCAAGTTAGGACTGGGTGTGGATAGGGCATCTGCAACAGCAGAGTTGAACCTGGCACGGGGTGGGGAAGTGAGGATGGGGTGGATCCGACGGGTGTGCGGCGATGTGACTCCTGCGTCGTCGGTTGAGGAGGTAGAGTGTGCAGCCAGAGGCTATCTTCTTTATTTGTTGGGCTGCACACTATTCACAGATAAGTCCGCCACTCGAGTCCCAGTCTACTACCTATCTTTGCTGATGGACCTGCAACGGGTTCGTCATTATGCATGGGGGGTTGCCGCACTGGCGTATCTGTATCGCCAGTTGGGGACTGCGACGAAGGCAGATGTGCGACAAATTGCTGGATATCTGACACTGCTCATGGTAAGACCAGCACATTTTATATATACACATACATGTTCTATCATAATTGATATTTTAGATTGTATAATTAATCATTTTTGTCATTTGCAGTCATGGGTGTACGAACACTTCCCATTCGCCCGTCCTCCTGCACAATGTGGATACACTGCAGGGATGCCTCTCGCAAGCCGATGGAATCCTAGTTAAATTCCGGAAATGAGAGAAAAAATATACAGCTACTGCGGGAGAGGTTGGATGCCCTACACCCGAGCGAGGTGAGCACCAAATAGAGTCTTTAACATATATTTTACATTTTTTATGAACTTATTATGTTTTTTGCCAACTAACATGTTTTGTTAGGATTAATGACTTGTTTCATTTACATGTGACAGGTCAGTTGGGATCCGTATGCTAGTGCCAGGGCTCAGTATCCATTACAGCAGATATCCTTCTTCTGTGGTTGCTTGAGAGCTCTAGATGTCATTGAACTCTACCACCCACACAGGGTTCTTCGACAGTTACGTACAGACCATCCCACCAGCACCGCTCGCCCCATTTGTGCAACTCGGGGAACTACTGTTGGTAAATACAAGGTATTCTATGCGTTTCTTGATCAGTACTGGGTTACATGGGAGGACCATGTACTATCTATGGCGCACCACGGCCATCGAGCACAGCATGCATAGGAGTGTCCCTCGGACTATCTCGAGTGATACACTAGGATATCACACCCTCGTGAACAGAACCTCGCCCGCCATTCCCACTATGACCCTAATGAGGGTAGAGATGACCCAACTTCAAGAACGGTGAGGGCATTTTAAACTATCTCATTCCAAACAATCTTTGTATTTATTCTTTCAAACTATCTTTGATACATTGTATTGTTTCTTATAGATCCTTCGAGCGAATGACCATATTGTGTCACACTTGCGCGAACGGAGGAGCCAGTTAATTTCTATTATCGGGCATTACAGACTACCCTCGAGATTCTGGACGGCTTGCCGATGACCTACCGCCGACGTGCGCAGCAGTGATGATAGGAGGGCTTTGTCACACTAAATTTTTGATGAGATGTATAAGAAATTTCATGAAGGAATTTCTGTTTTTCTTGTTCATGTGTATTCCGAGAACTCCTATGTAGTACAAACTTTAATGTGTCAATTGATGAACTTTTTATGTTTTTTAACTTCTTATATTAAATGGTTGATATCTTTATTTTTTTGATAAACAACTAATAGTTCTTTTAAGATGGGAGACGACACTACACAGCCAAAACATTCTGCGCATATTCACTTTGCTTGCCCAACAAGTACTGTGCATATACATTCTGCAAGGCCAACACGTGCCGAGCAGATCCATAATGCTCGGCAACTGTTGGCTGTGCAGAATTGTTTCGCACGATACATCTGTGCCGTGCAATACATTTTGATTGGTTCCTATTTGCTGTGTAGAATTCAATCGAGCAGGGGTCTTAAAATTTTTAACACAACATTTACCCAATAAAAGATTGCTTTCATTTCAACAAGTATTAAATTTGTTTACATCAAGTTGAAGGTACAAGAATTTAATCGCTGTCAAGATTATCCGATTTCTGTGTTGCGACACTGTCTCCGATTATTTCTTTGAATCGCTCGATGCTCTGAGCATATGGTAGTTGCCATCCATCTGTATTAGGGTGATGGTGATGATGCTTTCATTTCAACAACAAGTATTAAATTTGTTTACATTAAATTGAAAGTACAAGAATTTAATCGCTGTCAAGATTAACCGATTCCTATGTTGCGACACTGTCTCCGATTATTTCTCTAAATTGCTCGGTGCTCTGAGCATATGGTAGTTGTCATCCATCTGCATTAGGGTGATGGTGTCTATGTCAATTTGTAACAATGGGAGGCATAAGAGCCCCGAGTGCCATGAACACCTACACAAAATGGTTTCCATTGACGAAACCAATCGCAATAACTTTGCGAGAACAAGGTGGAATCGGAGATGATCTCAAAGGCATGAAAGTAAGGCACTACTGCACGAAAAGGTGGATCAATACAACGTTATAATATGAAGATATCAGGTGACCCATGTCTGGCATTGTCATCCAACGATCATATGAAGGATTGCTATCATAGTACGCCAGGGCATAATATAATTCCCTAACCCTATCCTCTCCTCCATATATCAATGAATAATAATTTTGATATCTCTGCAGTTCATTGCTCAAATCCAGTCTAACCTGCATCCAACTATCCTTGCACATGCTCAGAAGTCCAGTTATGACTCTAAATCTACAGTTACCATCAGCTTCAACATCTTAACAGTCTCGATATAGGGTCCTAAAGACTTAGGAAGCAAATGCTACAACGTGCATGATCGAGTGCGACGGACACTCAGTTTCTCCTTCTTCGTTACATCTAGACTGTTGGATCAAATTGGAACGTTATCTTCGATTGAGAGTGCATACTCGAAAGCAGATGACTCCCGACACTTAGACCGATCCGACTTTTTCTTTTTTCGAGGATGAACGACCCCGAGTACTCAATTTAACATCCGGCTCAAGAAGAGAAGTAGACGAAGGACGCCTCAATTCTCTGAGTTTTTTCAATATTTGTATTTTACCAGCCTGATCGGTACTTTGAAATTTCCTATTGATTAACTCGAACTCGGAAGTTGTGGTCAACTCAGGGGCTTCATTCTCCTTAGTGGAGTCTAAATTGAGCTTCCTCCAGTACTGATGGACACAACTCATTGGTATTTGAGTGCCTTTTCTTATGTATTCGACAATTTCATGTGCACATGGTAACCCATGGGTCCATCGAATTACGCACCCACATGCCGCCGAATCTGGACCAATATAACTAGCTCTTATCGACTCATTCAGAACTATATCCATAGCATTCCTTGATATAAATCCTCTCAACTCACGAAATAGTGTCGGTTTGAACTTATGTTGCACGGTGTTCATGCTCTTCTCAAAAGAAAACTTTATCTCCGTAAAAAGCAACTCGAGCAATGCATGGATAACCTGTCAGGACGCATCAAAGCTACAGTTCAATGTGCCAAGGTGTCTCTTCAATTTTGCATGTGCGCTCTAGCCTTGTTCGTAGTCACGTTCCCAAAGTGCATATGCCGATCCGTCCAAGCAGCCACAAATTGTTCATTGTGGTTATTCAACCACAAGTTCTTCACATAATTCCGGTCCAATGAACTAAGAAGTTGAATGTAGTCATTTTCAGTGGGAGAGACTACGAACAGGTTCTAACAAGATATAAATGCATCACATCTGTCATTGGTCTCAAAATACTTCTTACAATTTGCCAAGATGTTCCTAGAAATATGCCACCTGTATAATAAGTTTGTTGTATTCGGAAAAACAACTTTTATTGCATTGATCAGTGCTAACTCTCTGATGGTGACAATCACATGGGGCATAATGCATCCATCTATTAATCCCTTAAGCCTCTCCAAAGCCCATCTGTAATTGGCCTCCCTCTCTGATTGAAGGTATACAAAAGCAACGGAGAAAGTCGGTTGAGTAGATGTGACACCAACAATCTCAAACAAGGGAAGTCGAAATCTATTAGTCTTGTACGTGGAATCCATTATCAAAACTTCTTGAAATGCACGTAACAATTGAATAGATGACGGATATGCCCAGAATAGGTCCAACATAGCATCCGTAGTGTCGTTGCTAGTGTAATACTCAATGTAGTTGTTTTGCTCCAGATGCATCATGAGTTGCTGCATCTGTGATCGATCGGCCAACTCAGTTACCATCCACTTCTGACGAGCATTGTATATACTCTTCATCATAGTGGTGTTGTACACATTCATTTCCTGCAACATTCGAAGGATGTTCCTTGGCTTCACCATACTCTTCGACATATCAATCAAAACATTGATTTCTTCCCCTGAAGGCTTCACAACAAACGAGTGCCCCTCTAGATATTGCGCGTTTCGATGATTGTGCACCCCACAAACCACTGTTAACATCTAATCATCGTCATTTGCCAACTTTCGGCCCTTCAAAGCAAAATGGCAACTACACTTCTTCGTTCCCGTTGCCTTATTAGGATTTCTCTTTTGGGAGACCTTCAATGGACCCTTATAACTTCCGCTTCTCTCACAAGATAAAACTATTTTCGGCTCCCTACCATCTCCATCAGCATCTGAAGTTTTGCTTACAATTACCAAGCCATGTTTTTTTCCGAATTCCCTTGTCCATTGGATTAGGTCCTCTCGGCTTCTGAATATCGTATCAGTGGTGAAAAATTAGTAAAATCCAAAGAGCACTCATTGACACCGGTTGACTAAATCTCTTGAAAATATGATTGCAAAATGTTAGTACATCAATGCATGAGACTAAATGTCGTACTTGTGAAATATGTTCTATTTTCTATTATTGTCAAAAAATTTATTGCACGGCATAATTTTTTGGACGGCATAAGTATGCCATGCAAATTTAATATGTTTGGTGGTATTCTGCCGTGCAGTATTCATTTGCACAACTCTGGAATACCGAGCACGACGCGTGAAAATTAATTAAACCGCTAGAAACGAAGTCAAGATGTATACATCCTTTTCGTAGATCGTCAGTTCCTTGTTCATTTTGAAAATGCCTACTTACAATAGACAATGTGGTGCAGGGAGATGAATACCTCCAATATCTTTAAACAAATGGAGGAGACTTGATGATACTTTTTAAGAGTTGTAGAGGATTATGATGAATGAGATGGAGATCAATGATGATGAATCAGTGCAGATGAACAGTGGATAAAATGGATAATGAAGAATAAGAAGAAGAATAGGAGATGAGTAGAGAGGGAGGAGGGCCAGAAACGCTGCAGCAAACCTAAAGAAAGAGGAGGGAGGAGGTCGATGATAAAGGGCGATTTCGTCTTTTCACCTAAGGGCATTTTGGTAATTAAAAAAAATTTAAATGTGGGTGAGGTCAGGCATAGTCGTGGGTGCGTATACAATCACCCTTGTCCTAAACGGCTGAACCATACAACTTGGATTCTGTTCTCATCTTTCCCTTGGTATCCCTTCGCGCCTCCGAAAATGCTAAGAACTCGTTTGCTTTGGTTCGCGCTCGGATTCTCAGCATCTGCAGCTGCAAATGCATATTACATATGGAAAGATCTATTGGCCGATCGAGCTTCAAAGTATTCCCAAGTAAATCTCTATTCTTTTTCCTTCATCAGCCTCAGAAACTTGAAATCTATCGACTTTTTCATTCAGTTTGAGGTTTTTTTTTGGCTTTCAACCGATTCAGTTTCTTGTTTCTTTGATTTTGGGTTAGATAAAGAATCATTTCGATGCCATAGAAGTGAGAATCTCGGAGCTTGAATCAATCGCTGGTGGAAGCTCGGAGGAAGCTGTTAAGGTAAATCTCATGAAGAATTATGGGGAGGGGTTTTTAGGGTTTTTATTAGGGATGCTGAGAGATAGAGTATGTTGGGTTTGTAGGGTTGGGATAGTTTAGAAGAATCGATGAACTTCGTTCTCTACTGTGTGTGTTGGGGCAAGTTGGAAAACCAACCAAAACTGCTGTGGGTTGGACTTTGTTTGTTGGGTTGTTTTTTTTCCTGGTCTGAAAAGGGTTAACATGATGGCCAAAGCAATTAGTAGTGTTTTGGTGGTCACCACAATAGTTACTTGAATGTAAAAGGCCCAAAAGGTACAAGTATGTATGAACTAGGAAGCAGCTATATCATATAATGATGTATTTTGTGTCCATGTAGATCACTCTAAAAACCCTTCAATATTGGATGTTTATGTTAGAAATCGCGTGGCCTGCCTGCCATATGACCCATGTCGGATTTAGCATGGGAATTATTAGAGAATTAGCCTAGTATAGGAATTTCGAGATTGTAATGGACCTAGACATGCCATTTTCCAAAAAAATCATCACTAAATGTTTTATTCCATATCTAGATTCTTATATCTGCATATCTATGTCCATGAATTCAAGAGTTTAAAATTTATCCTGGAGATCATGCGGGAAATACGGTCTCTCTGATCTATAGCTATCCCGTCGCTTTCTCTTATCCCCATGATTTGAATGAATCATGATTATTCCTTTCCTCAAATCCCTTTGTTTTTAAATTTTAAAGAAGCCCGGGATTTCAAGAGAATACTCCCACTAAAATGGAATTTCTGACTATAGACACAGAGTTTGGAACCCATGCATCAGTTGGTTTCCCTCACCATGATCAACACTTTTGTTATTGGTGATCCAATCAACCAAATTGTCGATCAAATATCCATGAGGCAATTCATAGTATATGTATGCATCATAGATCATTTTCAACCGAGATCCAGTGGTTCTATTGTAGTTTTGTGAACTTTCATTTCTTGAAATTTCTAATTAAACAATTTCATAATAATAGAAAAAAAAAAAAAATAGAAACAAATCTTTGTTGTTTTGAGCTGTTATCTCAATTGTTGCATAATAGCTTTGGCCCCGGCTGTTGTGAGGTTTGAAACTGTGTTTTCAAACCATGGTGCAGACACAACATATCTTGCATGCAGATGTTATAGTCTTATAGAGCAGCAACACAAACACTGCATTGTAGTGGCCATTTAAATTTAAGTTTACTATTTGTGTTGGTTGTGAACTTGATAGTTCAAAGATATTGTGGCTTTTACTTCATTATTTCAAGTAATGTGTGATGCACATTTTGATATGCTGTTTCATTCAATGATTGAGGTTATTTTAAGACATTTGCAATATGGTTCTCCTATCTTTTATGAACTATTGAATATGAGACCAGAGGTTTTGTTATTCTGTAAGATTTTAGGGGCCTTCTTGTTGTTTTTATAACAATAAGGTATGTGAAATTGTTGCTTCTGATGCATGAAATTGTTGCTTCCTTAAGCATGCAACTTGGGAAGCAGAATTATGTCTACTTGATTAGAGAACACCTACCATCCATAAAAAGGTCTCACTTACCTACCGTCCATAAAATGGTCATTTTAGGCTCACTTTCTTTGCCCCTGTATTTCTGATGTTCATAGCAGTGGTCACCACTGGTTTATGCCATCTAAGTGTCTTTGGGTTTACCCTGAATCACCATTAATTTGTTATAATAGTGACTGAAACCTGTTTTTGAAGCATTAAAAGAACTTATAATCTAAGATCCATGACCAACTCATCACTTGCATAGAATATCATCAATAAGAAAGATAGGCAGAATATGTCATCAATAAGAAAGAAAGTGTTTCAAAGTCCTGGGTTGGCCAAATTTGTTGTTTGCAGTTTGAGTACTGAAATTTCCACAAAGTGCTAATTCTAGTGCTTCATTAGAATCTTGATGCCAAAGGGCTGAGATCTGCTAATTTTAATTTCTGGTTGTCTTTCAAAAGGTCCTAAATTGTAAGAGCTTCCACAATGCTTTACCATATACCCAATTTCTGTTTCTAACAGTTAAGTTCCCCTTTCGTGTATGAAACAAGTTTGAAATTCATGAAGTGATTATGCGGGGTGAGTCATTGAGTTACCCGTTTGATAAGCCCAATTGTGTGTGGTTTTATCTATAAACAAGGAAAGTGTGCATCACTTGACTAGTGACAGCCATTTGATCTCTGTAGAAGTCCACATTGAAAACAATTAAAAAAAGAAGTCTGCGCAGTCATTGACTCATTGTATCATTTTATCACATCACAACATACAAAATCCTTGCTAGATATGTGGAAAGAACAGAATGCATTGTAAATTCAGTAGTTTGAAGTAAATATTTAGTATTATATTATTTTATCTTTTTTTGTCTTCTCATTATTCTAATTTTTTTTTTATTTTTGTTTTAATTTAGAAAGTCTGTAAAATGGAATTCTGAAATGAAGCACCAAAATGGAAAAACCTCTGAATCATTTTAGTTTAGAAGCAAACCAACATGAGGTCCAAATCAAAATTGCCACTATGGGCTCAACCCATTTACTCCAACCATTAACTCTAGACCTTAATCATGCCTCTTATCCCAATTCTCTCTAGTTAACCATTCCCCTTAATCCAAACCATTCTATCAACTTCCAACCCTAACCCATACAATAAGGGCTTGTACAATTTAAATGGCTGGGCTAGAGAGGCTGGGTTTACTCGAAGGACATTCCATTCTTTTGGCACCCCCGAAGAAAAACATTTGCAGAAGAAACTTCTGTTATTCGACTCTAAGGATTCAATTGAAAGACCTAAATAAATAATGTACTTTTGCATTTTGTCATGGTCTCTTTAGTTATCTAGGAAAAGTTAGGGACTAACTCGCAGATTTCCCTTATTTATTTATTTTTCCTGTAACACTGCATTTTCAACTTATATTTTGTCTTGATATTCCCTTTACAATTACGGACTATTTATTTTCAAAGTTTCAACCCTAATAGATATTGGGCGGTTGGCCCATATACTGCATACCTTTCATAAGAGCACAAGTTAATCAGTTCTTGTTTTTATTTTTCGTATTTCCTGGATGATCATGTTTACTTCATGATTTCTTGTTTGAAATGGTATTGGATGTGATAATTTTGATTTTAATTTTATTTTATTTTCACTGGAACCTTGTCTCTCATGTATCTATGCATTGATTTTCCATGGCAGGATGAAGGTTGACGTAGAGTTGAAGGCAAAAAGTCTGTTTTCACATCTTTGGGTTTTACGTTTTCATTTTACAAAAATGTTAGTCCTTTTTAATGGATTTTTTGAGTCACTTGTGTAATTTTTTTTTTTTTATGAAACTGTATATCGAGACGTTATCTTTGAAGGAATTGAATGTGTCGATCTTAGGGGGCCTTTTCTAATATCGATTATTTGTAAGAAAGTATGAAAGTTGATTCTTCTTATTAGTTTGGAATGATCTTTATAGAATAATGAAGACTAGGAATGTGGTTGCACAATAATATAATGATGGTCATGGTGCATGGAGCGTTAAGAATGCCAGAGAAGGAAATCAGTTTTCTCAATGTAAAGATGCTAATGGAAAATTAAGAATTCTGATGAAGGAATCTCACTTTTCCATTATAGGCAGAAGTTCCTAGGTTGTATGTTATTGTGGTTGCATAATGAATTTATGTTATCAATGAGATGATTACATGTCCATTCTTGACTTTTTATTTGTTTTTGGCGAACAACTAAGGCACAACTTCTAGGTGTTTTCCTTGGCTGAACTGGTTGGTGGACAACTTGGCAGCATCTTTTTGGCACCTGGCTACATGCCTTGACAACAGAGGTCATGATGCTGATGCAAATTGATGAGCAAGTGAAAACAACGGAAAGAACCCTGGTATTCAAAATGGTTGATGGAAAGTAGTCCAATCAGCAACTCAGTGCCTTTGTGTTATGTTGGTTGAGAAAGTTATAAGGTGAATAGCAATTAAAAAACGAAAAAAGTTTCAGGGTGGTTATTTTGCGTCTAATTGGCCTAGAAAGACTTTAGAAGCAGGAGAGAGAATTTTGTGATAGGCCTCACTTTTTTTTTTCATTCGCGCTTTCAGGCAATCTTAAATTGGAGGATGCATTAGTTGGATGGGTTTTGATCAAGGGGCAGAATCCTTGAGATTGTCTTCAGTCATTGTTTGATGGACTGGATCTTTCTTATAATGGCATATTTCAACGGAGGAGAATTAGGTAGCTGACTTTCTTGTGAAGAGAAGTATTTAGAGGAAATTGTCACAGATCTTCCAAGTTTTTGGTCCTAAGGATTTCTATTCTCATTTAAGTTGGTTTCTATTTGTAAATATTGTTCCGAAAGGGAAAGAAAAAGACTGTGTAGCTATACTATTGGCTTTTTTACCCAATGGAAAAGGTGACCTACATGCGAATTAACTTATGCTTTCACTCAACAATTTTTTTTTGTCCCAGTACAAAAGAATTTGCTGACATTGATTTTTCACGACGGTACAAAAGAATATGCGAAGGCGGACGACCTCCTTTAGATCCAAGTCTCAATCCTTCGACTGTAACCGCATCCAGCTCGCCATTCTTCTTATGGCTGCACAACTCTTCTTTTTCTCTAATGGCTACACAAGTCTATTTATTTTCTCTTTTGTTGATGCCTTTCCTCCTAAATTTGTTCCTACCTTTAACTTCTGGAAACTACTCTCACTCTGAACTTGTTTTCTCTCTGGAACTCCTTGGTATGCTTGAGTTACCGTATTTTCTTTCGACTATACATCCAATGGAACCTTGATTATACAACCAATTGAGCTTCTGTTAGTTTGGAATTCCTTATGCTTGTGTCAGACACCAGTCTTTCTTTTGGTGTTGCTGATTGAGGCTTCACAGTCCCTTCAGAGGAATGATTATTCCTGTCATGATATGATTTTGTAGTCCATGTTAGAACCAGAATTACCATGATTGTGGAGAGAGCTGTCATTGCTGCCCAAACCATGTGAATATATTTCTTCACTGGTTTGCATTGTTTGAAAAGTATTTCATTGATTGCGTCTTTCACCATCTGACAGTCCACCAGGTTTTCCATGCCTGGAAAGGCATTCATCAAGTCTTGGATGGAGCTTGAGTACACTAAGATTGTTCTAAAACTACTAGCAGGAATAAATTCTCCTTCTCGACATGTTCTGCCATCAGCACCTGAGCAAGTAAATCTCTCCAGGAGCTTCATAGGTGAAAATATATATTTGCATCAGTTACTGAACAGTTGATTTGGCATGAGAACTATTAGAATAGAAGGCTTACCTTGGGAATCTCTCCTATTCCCATTGTATTATTGGAACATGCCTCTGGTTGATAATGGTAGTCTGGTGGTCCTGAGAAAGGGTTGCAGACACGAACCTGATTCAGGATTGGTGTTGCTGAAATGTTGGCATTCACCTGTAATTTGAGGCCAAGTGAGATTATTCAAGCTGATACCAAATATGGATATCGACCTTGTTTTCTAAATTTGTTTGGTTTAGCCAGGTACGTGCATGTTTATAATAGGGAAACAGTTTAATGTCATCACCTGTAGACAGTTAGATATCAGAAGAGGATTTTGTTATGTGATTATTTACTTTGTGAAAAATGGATAGGCCATATGGAAAAAAATGTCTACATCAGCTGGCGAGAAGCGCATCCTATGGAACTCGGATCATTGATGGATTGTTAAATGGCCAACTTTTTAAAGGCTGATTTGCAGGGAGAAAATATTCTTCATATAAGCACTGAAAAGTAAGCTACCAATGGTATTCAGGAAGTTTCATACCTGGTCTATGAGATCATAGATTCCTTCTTTAGCATCCTGTAGAACCGATTTTGCTGAAAGTAGGCTGTCACATGGAAGGATGGAGCTCAAGCTGCTGCTGCGGGGATCTTG
Source organism: Cinnamomum chago (assembly GCA_038049695.1). Lineage (NCBI taxonomy): Eukaryota > Viridiplantae > Streptophyta > Magnoliopsida > Laurales > Lauraceae > Cinnamomum > Cinnamomum chago. The sequence goes on along the minus strand of CP142462.1, from coordinate 15,911,968 downwards.
CTGATATTGCACAAGAGCTGTACATGAGTCACCAGCAAACCTGAAAGCACGATTTTTTCTCTTTCATTACTGAGGCTTGGAAAAACAAACAATTAAGCTTTTCAGAAGATTTGCCTCTATAGAGAAAGATCATGGCTTACTTTTCTATGAAGAAGTACACCCCAAAATACAGCCAACAGATTACTGTGAAAAACCAGCAGACAATAATGAACCTGCCAAAATGGAAAATGGATCAGATGTTGATACAATTACAATCACATGTTTGAAGGAACCAAGATGGGGGCCAGGGACGATGAAATAGGCCCCAAGTTCTTCAAATACAATGCAAAAAGGTCTCGCACAAGATCTAGAGTGATGTGTTAGCAGTTGAAGAGTTGAGTGATGCGTTTCCTATTAGTTTGTGAGGTGTCTTTATATTATGGCAATTGAGGGTTTTTATTTGTAGCAAGTGTCTTCTCTCTTCGATATTTTTGTGATGTCTCCATTTCTGCCTCCTGCAGTGACTCTATGACTACAACAAGATGAAAACCGAAGTGTGATTTTGAGGCTCCATCCTGAGCTAGATAATTCCTTACTCATGTTTTTCATGATGCATTTTTTTGTGACAAAGGTTCCTTCAGTATTATTGTTGTAAATGGTGTAAGGTTATTTTGTCAGATTTGAAATTCTGATGCAAAAATTCAGGAGTTCATACGTGGGCGTCTTTATGCACCAGGATCCATGGGCCTCAGATTGGAATTTGAAAGTGTTAATTCATACTTAGTATCCTACTGTCTGTGAATTTAAATTTGTGTTATACCTAACACTCGGGAGAATGTTCATGCTGTTTGTATAGTTTTTTTTTTTGGTGATAGAAAAGGATTTGGAGACAATGGAGAAAGGCATTTCTTTTTATTCTACTTTCTGTTGCCAGAAATTTTCCCTACATTTGGGTTCACACTGTGCTTTGTTTATTTGTTTTTTCTACAACAGAAATCAAACTGAATGACCATAAGAATGTTTTGATTCGGGCTATCCATCAGCCCATGGATCAAAAAGTGGCTGGCTGAACAGTCTTTACTTTTTAATGTTCTTTCATGTCATTATATATTTTGATCCATTTGAATCTCTAGGCCTATCTTGTGCTTTGGTTAGCCTGTGCTTTGATAGACTGACAAATTATCCAATTGGTGCATTTGGATTTACTGATGATGATTTGCAGTCTTGAACCATTTCCTCCCAAACACATGAGTTTTAAGTTGAATCTGAAATTTATTTGAAGCCTGAGGGCGGAGAACCATTTCCATCCCAATGTAATTCCAGTTTTCCTTGCCATTTCTTTTTTCTCCCCTTCAAACACTTGGAAAGGTTTGGTTATCTGTCCCCCAGAATACCAGATCCCATAAACTTGATATAATCAAAATGCACCTAGTGACATTCTTTATGCCTTTTTTTTTTTTTTTTTTTGTATTAAAGGCGATCTTCTGGTTTCTGATTTTTTGGATTTCTTCCCTGCATGTTACTTGGAAGGGATAACAGTCTACTTACAGATAAAGTGCCCTTCTCAGCCGAAGAACTCCAGAAACTGCAATTGCAGAGATTGATATAAAAGTCAGGGTGCAATCCCAGAAAAGAGAGTGATATCATATAAATCATAAACAGGCATTATCGGCTGACTTCTCACCTAACATAGCAAGCATAGCAATTAGGTTCAGTGAAACAACCACATTAGTTGATGCATACCTGCAGTAAGAAGATGTTAGTTATGTTGATGGAATTGTGAATTGATAAACTCCAAATGTGTTGATCTGGACATTGTTATGTTAGTTTGTTTTGCTCAATGGCTGTGTAACAGGACTAACTTCTTTGGCCAGGCCTAAAAATCGTATTGATCCAATGGTTGTGACCAACTGTCCGGTTGACTTTCTTTAGCTAATCACTGCTCATATCTGCCTCTATTCTTTTTTTACTGGTCACACGTCTCAAACCCAAAACCTAAAGGTTGCAATAGCGAGCACCTTTCCCCGTACAAAGGGCTCATCTTGCACATATCTGTTATTGAACATTCAAAAAATTCACTGTTGTAGAACAGGAATATCCAAGCAAAGAGATTTTTAAGCTATGGATCATCCAAGAGATGATAGTTGTCTGCCCTTTTTTATTGTATATGGTATGTGTGTGTGTGTGTGTGTGTGTGTGTGTGTGAGAGAGAGAGAGAGAGAGAGAGAGGATTACAATATTTTTAGACCCTTGTTGATCCAATGCCTGTTCTTCAGTGCTTGTCTTTGTATATCTGCTGCCCCTTTGTTAAGCCTACTTGTGGTTGAGTTGAGGTGACTAATCGATTCTTGGATCCCCACATTAGCTTGCATGGTTTCTATGGCTCTCGTCACATTGTATATAGCCCCAGATGCCTCGTCCGCTGTGTTTAAGATGATGTTCATCACTGTCTTTGCCCTCGAATGAAATCTCGAGCTGCCTCCAAGAGCTATTCCAGATGTGATTCTGCAATATCAATCACTCAATCTCCCCCTCTATGCACACCATGTTTATGGTAGGAGTTACATGACTAGGAAAAGATGTGCTAGTGAGAAGAAAACCAGAAAAGCAATGCTGACTTACATGGCTAGAAATGTGAAGAGGACTCCCAAGATTATGGGGCAGAAGTAGCACTGCCTGGAGCAAGTTAGTCTCTTTGGCTTTCTCCATTTCTTGTTGGTCCAACAAAGGGTTATAAGCAGAAATCCACAGTAAATTAAACCACCCAAAAGCCACAATGCTGCAATGCTGTATCCATATTTTCCAGTGAATGCGGTGGACTGAAAAAAAGAAGGAATAGTAAATGGTCAGTCTATAAATTATAGACATTGGAAATTCTCTTGAAGGGGATTTTTGGCCATGCTCAATCCACACTGCAGCCTAGACCATGTTTTGGAAGGCCAGGATCAACATGTATGGAGGATACACACACATTGACAATATTCCTTTATATGAATGACTTCAGATGGTTTTCAGGCTTTGGGTAAAGAAATTGACATTAGAATCACACTTGTATAATGCTGAGGATTACGTGATTGGCATGGAAAATGTTCTAATTTTCATGGGTGTAAATTTTCACTGTTTGGTGCAGCGCTTTTCTATGGTGTCTTTTTCCGAAAAAAACATTAAATATCCTATGGCCGTGGAATTCAGAGTTACACAAACAAGGCCTCAATCTTATAATTCAAATATAATGGTGTTAATTCCAGGACCAATGGAGAGAGAGAGAGAGAGAGAGAGAGAGAGAGAGAGAGAGAGAGAGAGAGAGAGAGAGAGATTACACTCCAATAATGCTTGTTTGAAATGTTATAGCCTCCTCTATATTTTTGTAACTTATCCAAAGGATCCACCCTCACTGTAGCAGCTAAATTTCTCTCTGGTTCTGAAGTGTTATCTCCTTCCAGCAAATTCCTGCCTACGCAAATTAAAACAGAAATAAATGAGTGATGATATATCCTTATTCCTGCACTAAAAAAGAATGCCAGCATTGATGATCATTAGGATAAAAAAATACACATCAAAACACATTCTGTGGATTGAGAGAGCCATTGATCTGAATTGTCTAACTCATCAATGATCAGTTGCATTCTTCCTATCCATCGATTGGACGATCAAATCAACTGGTATGGATTGATTCAATGGTGTAGATAACCCCAGTCCCCACAGAGAGTTTTGGTGCTGAAGATATTATTTTATGTATGAGATGTTGGATCAAATAACTTACCCATTTCAAAATGAGATGATACCATGATATGAGCTTCCTTGTCTAAAGCCCCATGAGGCCCATAAGCTGTGCTTCTTCTGAACAGTGCTGCCAAAAGCACAAACACAAATCCCAGAAACTCCAGAGATCTTGTAGATTTGGTGGAAGGACCCATCTCTAATCTGTCAAGAAAATTACAAGCAACAAAGACCTTCATTTCTAATAGTGAAATTTCTACAGGAACTTGAGAGCATTTAAAACTTTTAAGATGCAACCAACATGGCTGATAGATGCAGGTATGTATTCTCTGATATTGGTGGTACAGAGTACTGTTTTAATATTTTTGAAGTAAAATTAACCACACATATGAACAATGCACCAATTCATGAACTTCAGGGATGAAACAGTCTCAGCCTATCTGCATGATATTCAGGTGGGTTTTGCGTGTAGAACTTTTCCCTCAAGTCATGTATTTTGAACTTGTGGAGTTTTGTTGACAGATATGTGCTTATTTTACTTGTATTTTGTCCAGAATGTAAAGTGCATGGAAGTGGAAACTCCATTCTTAGCACCTTATGTTTTAAATCACTACTATATATATATGTTTTATTTTTGCACTAGTACAACTCCCACACGCTACCAAGTCCCTGATCATCATGCTACGACTGAGTGCTGGTTGTTTATGTGGAGAGGGATGTGCCTTGTCATTGAGTTAACAACGGATTACCAATCAAAGATTCACAATTATATATTCACTTTCTAAAATATTTTTGTTTTTGTTTTTATAGATGGGTTAAAGTAAATTAAGAAATCAGTTATAACCAATATATCAGACTACATGCATGTAAAAGTTTTTGCACTGTTGAACTCATTTTTAATTAATGGATATAAGGGCAAAGATGTCATTTATATAAAAACACGACACAAATCTCATGTTGCTGCCCATTCTTGTTAGGATATTGATTTTGGAGACATGAAAGGTATTAAAAAAGGCAGGGGCATATTTATAAATACTAAAATCTCAACGGCCTATTTACAAATCGTACAAATGTTAGAAGGGTATATGTAAACAAACTCTTTAAAATAATGCTCCTAACACTTGAACCGAATATAACAATAAACAGAAATGGTAATAATAATAACAACAACAACAACAACAACAACAATAACAATAATAATATAATTCTATTACACAATAATGAACTACAAAAAGGGAGCAAAATTCAAATCTGGAATTGTTCATTTGTCACAGTATCTCATTTAGAGGAAAACAGCACAACTGTTTCATGATTTTCTGTGTAAAAGGAGCATTATACTGTTTGAAATGAGCACAACTGAAAAGGCAACAGAAATTTTCATAGAATTAATGTAGCAAAACTTGAGATAAAAATGCATGAAAAAAAACATAAAAAAATCAATGTAAGAACATACCAGGTATTCAACAGGATCAGTCCTGCAAGTTGTGTGCTTATCAAAATCCTCTCACTCATGCCATGTTGTTCTTCTTGAATAGATTTGAGTATCCAAGTCCCAATCTCAATTCAATCTTGTAGGCAATAACATTAGTCCAATATATCCCCCTGTAAGACGTAAACTCTCTCAATCTAAGATTATAATCACAAACAAGAACTACCCATGTGAGGAAACTCCACATAAATCTGTCCAAAAACTGAGATTTTACAAACCCAATTCTCAGAAAGGCTCAAATCAACAAAACACATTCAGAAATGTCCGTACTGCTCCTTTAGAAGACAAACTCTTCCAATCTCTAAAAGCTGAGAATTCATTAACCTCTGGGAAACCAAACATAAACCTATATCAGAATCCTCAAATAAACAGACCCCATGTCAGAAAAATAAGCACATGACTCTCCAGAATCCAAAACTAGACAAATTTCTATAACTATCAGCTCCTGAAAGGCTTAAAGAAGCAGCTCCACAAAAGCATATGTGGGGAAGAAGCTGATGGACCTTGTGCTTTAGCTCTTACTTAATCCATCATGCCTTAACCATTGCATTCTCTCTTTTATATAATTCTAGTCTCTATATTCTTTTCTTGGGGGATGAGGTTATGTACCTAATTTCAAACCAAAACCACTAAGTCAAAAAAGGAACGAAAAGGTCCCAGTTTTTTAAAACTAATCTCCAGCATTAGTCGACTGATGCTTCCTTTTAAGGTGTGAAACCTGACACAGCAAAGTTCCCAAATCCATTTTTTCTTCTTTCCGCGTAGAAGGTCAAAAAGTTGACAGTCGGTTCCTTTGTTCTCTGAAGTGAAAAACTCAAGAAAAGTTGGATTCCAGTTGCCAGAAAATCAGGGAAAGCATTAATAAGGCCTGTCTGAGTCATCTTTGGAGACCATTTACTAAAATGTCAAAGAAAATGAGTTTTCTCTAGCCATTGATTGTGGTCCTATATATCACACCAATAGGAGTTGGGACTGCAATGAGATTTTCTTTGCATCATAAGTTTTAAATAAACTTAATGAGCCTGACTACTATTTCAGTGTAATTTGGTGCGTAATCACGACATATCCCAAAATCAATTGGTGATAGGAAATGACACAACAATAGTTTTATGGTGAGGGCGAGGGCTCGACCACAATTATGATAACTCAGGAGTGAGGGTGGACGTTGACCTCAACAGAGTTATTTTAATATCACGTTGAAAAGGACCAGGGATTGAAGTTTGGACCCTGGGCAGTTGAGTGAGAGACAGACTATGAATCAAAATGTGCAACCTCCGGTTATCATAAGGCCATCAAACTTTGAAGACTTAAAAATTAAAGTATGATGCATATATCTTATTTATGTCAAAATCAATGGTTAGTAGAGGCTGCATAAATACTTTTTAACACTCGAATCAGGAAACTCATATCCCAACAACATGTGATATGTTAGCAAATCAAACCAGCTTAAGTCATGGTCATAGTGAAATAGCCTCACCAAATCTGATAATCCGGCGGCTATTCCTAACAGTCTGTTCTCAATTGCCATTTGATTGAGATGTAAAATCCATGTTTCACAATGGCAAATAATGTACTGTTTTTTGTTTGGTAGAGGGAAAGTGATGGGTGATATAACGTTAGAGACAAGAAAACTGAGGAAAGGGCTTTCTTAATTCATGATGGAGCCACATTTGAGCACACCATTTCTTGGGGACTGCATGAATTTGTCGGGTATTAAGTGTAATAATATCTTGAGTTATCAATGATCAAGTGATATCAAATTGTTTCTGCACCAACACATTTGCTAATTGAAGGGGCCAGATCCTTGGGTGGCCCACTCCTTAGGCATCAACCACACTTGATTTCCTCCATAGATATCAATGATCAAGTGATATCAAACTGTTTCTGCACCAACACATTTGCTAATTGAAGGGGCCAGTTCCTTGGGTGGCCCACCCCTTAGGCATCAACCACACTTGATTTCCTCCATATAATCATTTTGGTGATGAATCAATTGTGATGAAAAGGTGTCTTTTCATTGATGGTGGGGTCATTAAACAGGGTCCTCACCACAGAATGGACCCCACCACTAATCTAATTTTAAATTGATACCTTCTTAGAATAGTGGAGGTCTGTATTATTATGGTATTATCAGGAGTGTCCTGATTGAGGAATTAAGGCATATATGATTTTGATTGGATGCCAAAGGGATTGCCCCTGTATGACCCATAAAATATACAAATGTGTTGTGGCCCACAATGTCCAAATAACTTGATGTAAAATATTACCCCACTTAATAGCCCCTCAAATTTATTTTGGTTTGTAATTATCTTGACAAACTAATTTTTGGGTTATGCTATAGCATCTAATTAAAAGCACTCAGTGAGATAAGATTGGAAATCCAATTTCACACAATTTTGTTTCCTGTGTTTTTAAATCCTATATTGGTGTTTGTAAATTTATGAGGATTTGGGCCGATGAAAATCTTCATTTATGATGATTTTCGGGTCTGAACTCTCCCTTGACCCGCGGATTTAGTCAGTTTTTCTTGCCCATATTATTGATGTGCAATAATATTGATGTAAAATCTTCATCTCTCTAAATTCTTTGCAAGGGATTTTCTGGTCCAAGGGCAGTGAAAAATTCTCAAATGTAAGGACTGCTCACTTGTCACCAAATATACTCTAAAGTCAACATCTTTTATTTGAAAATGAGGGTTTCGTCTGATTCTTTGCAATGGATAGAGAACTGAAATATGTAATGTGTGAAGTGGAAAACGAGATTCATGCATGCATGAAGAAAGACTTTTGTAGCCCTAGATCATCATTCAGTCAATTAAGGAATCTGCTCGCTTGTTTTTCTGCACAACCTAGTCATGATTTGTGGACCCAAGCTCTTACTATTGCAATCCTCTAGGCTCTAACCTAGTGAATTGACATGCTCATCCTCAATTTACGCTGATCAACTATTACCATTGTTAAATTGAATAAAAACCCAAAATAAACAATTTCGTAAGATTAATTAGAATTTTTTAACGAAAATATCTCTTAAAGTAACGAAAGTTGAGAAAAACAACGGGCCCAAATAATTCATGAGAATGGCAAGAGACTTTCTACCGTTTTTATATTTTTCATTTTTGGCAAATATGCCTCCATTCGATGATATCATGGAATGTCGTTTATTCTACAATATCGTGAAATGCTCTTTTTTTCCATGAAATTTGCATGTTGAGTTATTCTGAGATATCGCAGAATGGAGGGCCTCCGTTGTCAAACTGAAGTGTTTGTGCCCTTTGTCAATTTCTCTCAATTTTAAAGGATCATCTTCATAAAAATCCTAATCAATAAAACCTTAATCAAGGCGTATGTGGCCCCTCATGGGTTCCACCTATTTATCTTATTTTTTAATTAACTTTCTCATGCATTTTCTATTGCTTAATTTAATTTAGAGATTTAAAACTAATTTATCAAGTTCCTAACACCAGCCATTAGCTGGTCCCATACAATTCTTATGGAGTAAATTTTCAGGCATCCTATACATAATAATGCCTATATTGTGATCGGCTTGGGTTTCCATAATGGGTTATTTACCTTTTTCTGGCTCGTCCGGCAGTGCCATGCATGTGGGTGCGGCGCAAGTGTCTTCTCTACTTTTTTTTTTTTTTTTTTTTGCTATCGGAAGGTTCCTAACCAAGTGTCCTCGCTGCTTGAAGGTTCACTTTTGAACGATCAAGACTCTTTTAAGCCTTGATTTTTGTCTTAGTAAATAACAATGCTTTGCTTAGGATTAGAAAGTTTTCCAGAAAGTTTTATTTGCTGAGAAACAATTCTGCTCCTCTATACAGTTGAGTAATGTAATTTGCTTACACTCTAATTATCAACTAATGAATGATTTTATCTGAGATAAGATATGGTGTTTTGCATGATAGTGAGTGTGTTGTAGTTTTTCCGAATCTATCCTTGCATTCAATCAATTTCATTGGAGATTGACGTATTTTGGATCCCTGAGGACCAGGGGATTCACCAATTATCATGACGCTGCTGATCGCTCTCCTGCTCCTCTCTCCTTCTCACTCTCTTTGTCATACAACACGCTAGTCTTAAAATCTCGTGCAGTTCTTTCCTATTTGTGTAGGCTTTTTTCCCACTTGTACAAGTTGTCTTCCCTTCCCGTATGTGTGCGGGCTCTCAGTCCCCTTCACTGGGTTAACCAAAGAACAAAAATAAAGTCCTACTAACTACGTTAACATAGGTGGGCATGAAATGAAGTAAGGAATGTCTGGCTTGTTATAAATGAGTATCACTTACAAATACATTTATTTATTTCCTTCACTTACGGCAAGCTAACTCAAGGCATTTTGTATGTTTCTCACACTTTCTTGAGTGAAGATGTAAAAATCTACCAAGGCCCCTCTACTTATTGAAGAATCTAGACTGCTCATTACACATTTTCTCTTTTTCTAATAGAAAATAGTCAAACTTTACTCCTATTGAGGTTGGAGATTGGGAGAGCATTAATTAGATAGAGTGAAATAGAGAATAGATAGTTTATGATAGGGTACAATCATCATCTGAATACTCAGGTTTTTTTTTTTTTGGCTATTAGAGGATTCTCAACCCTTTGGGACTAATCCTTCCGGGTCCAGAAAAAAGTTGGGTAAAAACAAATATAAAAAGAGTAGTCATGGTTCTTTCAACTACAAATTTATGATCCAAACTGGCTAATATTTGCATCGCAGTTGGCATGATCAAATAACCTGCAGTGTCCTTGAATCCCAAACGAAACAAAAGTTCTTTTGGGAGGCGTCACAGTCAGTCGATATAGGCACAGTCTCTCTCAAAGTAAATGACAGTCTTTCTCCACTCAGACAGGAGGAAAAGTTGCATATGCGATATTACCACCAATACAAACAGCGGTAATGATGCATGAGCTCCAAATTCATCCCAAGCAGACCTTTCCATTTGGTTTAACATAAACCTGAAAGAATGAATAGTTGCATATCTTCTTGTAGTCCATATCTTGTAGAGCTAATTTTTGTTGGGACCAATTGCCCCTCTCATTGTGTGACAATGGTGCCCATGTTCTTGAGCTGTGAACCAAACCATTGGTTTTCTTAAAAAAACATATATAAAAGTGGGCCCCTCATCATTGAAATTCTACAACATGGGACAGTGCTACTCTGAAAAGGAAATTGTAGAGTAAAATTTTGGATAGGTTGACTGGCCCCTCATTGTGTGATGATGGAGCCCACATTCTTGAGCTGTGAACCAAACCATTGGGTTTCTAAAAAAACCATATATAAAAGTGGGCCCACATGTCCCAATCTTCTCAATCAAAATTGATCTAGGCTCTTTGATCACGTTGATCACAACCCTTCAATCATTGAAATTCTGCAACATGGGACAGCTGTGGAAACCTATGTGGATGATCCGGACTCTTTAGTCCTAATTGGACTCTTTTTGTCCTTATCACTCTATCCAACTAATCATTTTGGTCAGATTTAAATGCTTGGTTGTAGGTATATGGGTAATGGGTAACTCTTCCTATAAGCCTAACCCAATATTCCCTCTAGGACTAAATAAGGTTAAAATAATTTAGTTTTATAATTAAACATAATTAATTTAATAAAAACATGATTAATTAATAATAATCAAGATTAATTCGAGTTGGGGTGTTACAAGTAATAATCGTAAATAGCCTGATCACACTTTTTTTTTTTTTTTTTTAAAATTTCTGGGTTCTTGTGACCCTCTGATTCGTGATAAAAAAAAAAAACTGTTCATGATGTGAACAAAAATGTTAGATTTTTATGCTTTGTTAGCTTTCTTACAGGTGAAATTGGAAAAGGCTAAATATTTTAAATATTACATTTAGCAATTCTCGTCATTTAGTTATAAGTACTGAGTCCCAACTCTGCTAAGGTTCAAAATGTACAGTGATGCTGATGGTTTTGTGCATTATAGCATAGGTTATTTTATTCTCTTCTTTATGCATTTAGTTGTCCCATGTTGAAAGTGGATGACTTTGTTATGGGCATGGACTCAAAAAGGTCCAGACCCACTACCCCTTTGTGTGGAGTTATGAGACTAGCCGTAATGGAGTTATGGTTCTGAAAAAGGTTACAGTATTATTACACAACACAACCTTCATGCATCCACTTTTGAACCCCAAGGGGTAGGTCAGTTGGCCTACGACCACAGTTTGCAACCGAAAATTGTAGGTTTGAAATTACACTACCACACTGGGGCTATAAGGGGAGTTTATCCTGCTTCCCTCGGGGCCCGGAGGGATTAGTCCAGCCCAAAGGGTTGGAATCCCTCCGATAGAAAAAAAAAAAATGCATCCGCCTATGAGTATCAACATTAAGATCAATTGATCTTAAAATCTATATCCAGAATTTTCTTTTCTGAATCAAAGAGTGGTGCTCCCTAGGAATTGAGGTGGGAGGTTCAATGGCATCCCTGGGACTTGTGACCTGAGATTCTCAAGAAAATGATGCTAAGAAGCTTCTTCAAGGCCATTACCATTCCCCATTAATCCATAAGTAGGTTTTAGCTTTGAAATAGAAACTGCTCATATCACATTGTCTCTCATTCTATAGAAACCAAAATTCTACTCTTACAAGCAATCTAACAATCAGATTTCTCAGGTCTAATATAAACTGTAGAAATTACTTTTGGTGAATTTGTTATTGTTTTATACATTCATCTTATATTGATTAATCATAGTTTAGTTTTACTATTATTATACCTTTTTATTGAATAAAATACTGGTAAAAGTTATTATATTTAAGGCTTGCAAAAGGTAGAACTCACAAAGCCGACTCCGTATATGGATATAACAGTGTTTAGAGATGTCAATGGGTCCCCGATTCTCCGATTACCTGGAGGTTCCAACTTGTTAAAAACCGGGTCTGGATCTTTATTTAGCCGCGATAAATAAATGGGTCTGGGTCCGGTTCCACCTTGGTTCAGACCCGTGGACCCGAGACCCGACATATTACCTCAATTTTTAAAAATCTCTTTAAAAACCATTTTAAAAAAAATATCATTATCTATCTAGACCCGGACCCGGATCCAAACCCGTCTCTTATATGGTTCTGGTTCCGGTTCCGGACCAAGAAATTGGTTCCCAAACTGTTCCGGTTCCACCTTCTCCTTAACGGTTCCGAACTCGGAACGAAACCGACCCGTTTACAACCCTAATAGTGTTATGCAAGGGTTAAAAAACTAGTTACATCGATGGAATTGACGAAGAATTCTAGTTCTGTAAGCTAATCGTTCTTTGAGATTCCTTGCTGGATATTTTTATGTTGTTTTTCAGTTACAAAAATAGCACACAGTCATGCAGATTGCTATGATTGAATGATTCAGATTGCTATGATTGAATGATTCAGAAGCTTCTTCAACCATTCTTTCCCTTTTCTTTTAACCCCAAAAAAAAAATCTCAATTGGTTTGATTGGACCTCATTTATGAATGATGGTTAAAGCAATGGATTTGAAAGCAGAGAGATTATTGATGGATTTGGATGTGAAGACTCGCAGCTGGAGATCTATGTGCGTTCCGGCGATTGGGAAGTTCCGCGGATCTCTTCGCCTCTGGTCTCTCCTATGAGATGGAACAATACCAACCTTAGGACTCCCTAATTTTATAAAGACAAGTCCCAAAGAGTCACACTTACTAGATACTTCTTCACCAAGAGACTCACATTCACTAATCCTATTGGGAGTCTTATCAGTGGGACCAGATCAAGTATTATATGAGATTATATTCTTTGTTGGCATCAGCCCTACTTGATCTGACGTAGGACTCGTGGCATGCGGGCCACACGATTTCCTACAATTATAAGGTTATAAAATAAGCATAAAATCAGTTTTTTTTTTTTTGGTCTGTTAGGAATTTCAGTTTTTTTTTAATTGTTAATGGGAATTCAAGACTTGAGATTATTTTGATATTGCTTTGTTTGGGAGGTGTTTTAATGAAAAGGCATATATTCTGAGATCTAATATACGCATAAAATTGGATTTTTTTTTGAATTATTAGGAATCTCAGTTTATTACAAAGGTTATTGGGTTTTCTTTTCTTTTACTTGGCTACTATGGTAGGTTGGAACTATTTTGTAATCTCATTAGTAATTATTGCGTTCGAAAGTTGAAAACTAGGCTTTCAACTAGGCTGTCAACGGGATGGGCGGGGCCTAGACATGGATTTTTCAATTCCGTCTCAAATATTAGACAAGTCCGCAGGAGATTGTCCAATTCTGGCCCTAAATTGATCGTGCCTATGTCAAATCTCATCCCGTGGGCTCGAATTTTCAATCTTTCGTACTAACCATCCTAAAAGGCTACCCTCAACGGGTATAGCCTGTGTTAGACCTAATCAAATTCAGAACCGCTTCCCTTAAGCATCCTACAAATGACAGTTGCATGTTCCATTCACAAAACCTATTATATTATAATATATGAAAGAGACCGAACGCAATTGAGGAATCATGCTCAATTGATTTTGACTCACTCCCAATTGATATTGACTCAATTCTAATTAATGGATTCAAAACCAATTCCCACACTAGCAAAATGTGCCCGCGCTAAGCACGGGAAGCAGGAAAACAAGAAATTGGACCATCTAACAGGCCCGATCTTGGTGACCGGCTGACTGCATAACTTGTATAACATATATAAATAAGTATGAAAATCCACATAAAAATCGAAATTTCAATTATATTTAGCATTAATTAGATGCACAGATAAGATAAATCTCTATTTTTTAGAAAGAAAAGAAAATAAAATCAATATTAAAATCGAAACCAAACAATCAATTGTAAAATTGCATGTGTCCCCTTCTTTTTTTCTTTTTCTTTTTTTCTAATGGAGGATTCTCAACCCTTTGGACCGGACTATTCCCTCCGGGCTTAGAGAAAAACTGGGTAAAACCCTTGTGGCCTCTAGGTGGTAGCACAAGTGGACTTAACCTTCAGTTCCTGAAGAGGGGGGAAATGGGGGTCGATACCAAGACCTTTAGCTCCGGAAGAAAGAGGAACCGTGATCCTGACCACTCGGCCAACCCCTTAGGGTAATGTGGCTCCATCTTAGGAATTAGAATATGAAGCCCACTTAAAAAAATTTATTGTATGTGAAGCCCATGTGTATAAATCACTATCAATGATCCACTTTTAAAAATCACAAACATTACGGAATTTCTAACCATAATAGATATATAAAAATCCTAAATCCACCTGAAGAAGACTCATTTTAACTTGGTTGGAAAGAGTTATTGAGCAATGTGGATTTTTTCAGCTTGGCTCTTTAATCACCTATCCATAATAGATATATATTAAAATTTGAATTCACATAAAGAAGCTTAACAAAAGTGGACTCTAAATTGATTGATAGAGTTTATCTCTTGAAATTCATTTGAGATCCAATTTCTCAGATTGATTTGAGATTAGAGTCCAATTTTACAATTAATTAGTAAATCGAACTCCAATTTAGAAATCAAATCCTACGTCTTTAATATATAATAATTGAAAGAATTTAAACATTCGGTTAATCCAACAAAATCAAAAGAACAACTGAGAAACCCAACATTTAAACTTTAAAAGAAAATTGACATCCCTAAAAGGAAATCATTTCCATAGATCATCAACGGATGAATGCCAATATTACTAGAAACTTAGGTCCAGAGTTGGACAACCCTGGGAAGGCCTGCCTACTATTCGTGCCGGGATTGAACACTCCAAGCCTAGGCCCGCCCCGTCAACATACCTAGTCAATAATTCCCCCTACCCCATGATGTCAATAGGCCCCTAATAAATATTTAGAGGATTGGGTATACTAACACATGGGTTTAGATTCAGGATTTAATTTATTTATTTATTTATTTTTTTTTTTTAACATTAGATCTACTTGTTTGATTGGAATTAATAACCAAGAAATTATAAGGCCCACTTGTTTCATTTTGTATTAAAACATCACCCTAGATATCACTCTAAGTAGGAATTCAATATATCATATGTAAATGAGCCCTGTATATATATAAATGGTATATGGACCCAATGCTTTAGAGGCCAAAATAAGAGTTAAACACAAACCCTATTTACCACACAAAATGAAGGACCCATCACAGAAGAATTGGTACAGGCTCCAGCTGACAATCAAGTCTGGCTCTCCAAGAAATCTCTGCAATCATCCATTTCTTTCCTTAAAAGAGAACACCTGATCAAAAGCCATGTGAGGACTTTACTGATAGATGGGCCTTTAGGTTCAAATGGGCCCACCACCTGATCAGCTGATACTTTCTCGAAAGGAATGGATCTGCCTCCAAAGGCAAGTTTGGTCTCAGAAAAACCATCCAGCAGAGAGATTAAAAAAAGGAAATAGAATCAAGAGAAGCAAATGCTACCAACAACCGAAGTGAACATAGAAAAAACAAATTAAAAAAAGGATATTCACATACCTACCTACATACATGGTTAAAAATTAACAATCTGATAAGAAACTTTTTGAACGTCTTTATCAATATCTATATACTGCACAGGCTATCGCTAAGAGCTACTTCAATTTAGAGAATCAATGTGAATA
Source organism: Cinnamomum chago (assembly GCA_038049695.1). Classification (NCBI taxonomy): domain Eukaryota; kingdom Viridiplantae; phylum Streptophyta; class Magnoliopsida; order Laurales; family Lauraceae; genus Cinnamomum; species Cinnamomum chago. The sequence goes on along the minus strand of CP142462.1, from coordinate 15,896,220 downwards.
GAGAAGGCGCCAAAATATAATTGTTTGCAGATTGAATATGGACCCGGACCTTGGCTAATCTCATCAATTGATTTATTTCTTGGGTTTGGGATGAAATGATCAAATTGAGGAGAGATGCTCATAAACCATTTGTTCACCCCAGACTGGTATGGTCAGGACTGCATTGGCAGGTTCGACCTGGGAATGATGGTGTTGGCAAGCTCTTCATTTATCTTCACCGGGAGCGGCGGCATCTGCTTCATTACTCCTGGCATATCATTCAACCTGTAGGAAGCATCCATGTTCTGAGATAGTGGTGAACATTATTCTAGATATAGATTAGATAGTACATAAACAAAAGCAAGCTGAACGACCGCGTCACACGTGGCACGAATGGTAAGAGACCAAAACCTCGGATAAATATATAAGAGTTGGGTGCAATGCTGATTAATGAGACGTGCGATTACAGCATTATTCTTAATGATACAAACCCCCAGGCGCTAGTAGCTACATAATGATAACCATGTTTTTGAGTTCCTTTTTATGTGTGTGTGGATGTGTCTACATGCACACAAATCTAACCGATGACGCAAACAGGATGAAAAAAAAAAAAGAATAAAGTCATAAAAAGAAGGCTACGTGATATACTCATTCATGATTGTGAGAATATTATCCCGAGTTTGGCAGAAGAGGCTGAAATTGTCTGATAACTGTAAGAAAAAAAAAATTGTTATACTTACTGTAGTATGTAATGACAGAATCATCAATACAAGACCACATTGTGTGCAAGTGCGTATACATCAGCTAGATAATAAACCTAATTAAAAATCAAAGAAGCCATAAAAATGCAATAACTGTTGCAACAACACTAAAAAATTGGAAACTATTCAAAAATAAATAAATTAAAAAGGAAACAAAAAGTTGCAAGGCATACTGAGAGCAGGTTATTTATTAAACCAATAATGAGATCAGTGGAATAGATAGTAAGTACAAGCATCAATCCATGGTCAGGGAATACCTGAGGCAAAATAAGCATAGGGCAGATCTATGAGATAAAAGACATAAGAACACAGTACACTTTCCTTGTGGTACATGCTCTTGGATTTTCTTTCCCTCCTAAGCTTCTTTTCCTTCTTCATGTAAACATATTTTTGGGGAAAAAAACTGCTAAGATATACTAGATTATAGGTGGGAAAGCAAAATCTCACTACATCTTCACCTTTTTCAACTTTCAGGAAAGGGTTAGAATCGGGGAGAAACTGACGACTTTATCTCATGGGGCCTTCTCAAATCAACCAATATATATATATATATATATATATATATTATATGGGGCCAGCTCTACTAAGCTCAAGTGATTGGTGGGGCCCACCTGGGGACCCACATGGAGATGGGGATGGGGGGATTTCAAGGAATCCCTGGAATCCTCCTCTTTACAAAAAATCAGCCCCAACCGTGATTTCTATCATCTCCATATGGGTCCAAAAGTCTAATGGTCAATAGTCCATTCGGATCGATACATAGTCGATCCAACGGTCCAGTAAATTCAGATTTGACCGAAAGTTTGTGGACATCATGAGCTTACCAAATTTAGGGGGGTCATGTGTTTGGTCCATTTGGAAGGACCAAAGATGTGCCCCACAAGCATGAGCTTACCAAATTTTCTCCTAAGCTTGAGCTTAGGAGAGCCTTGCTCTATATATATATATGAGACATGCTCCTATGAGAGCTACTCTCACCTTACTATGAGAGATAGGGTGGGGGCCCTCACATCCATATCCTATGCCGATAAGTTAAATGTGAAGACCCCCACCCTATCTCTCATAGTAAGGTGAGAGTAGCTCTCATAGGAGCATCTATATATATATATATATATATATGATTTCAATTGAAATCAATCTTCACACAATAGATTTTGACCCTTTACTAATTACCCCATTTATTGTCATTATAATTGTACGCGCAGCTAATCATGAAGAAATTATTAACATACATTTTTCTCCATCCCTCACTCAATACATTTTCTTTTGGTCTTCATTTAAATTTTAAACAACCCACAATTAGATTTAAATCAAATAAACATATTAGAGAGTTACCAAAAGTAGGTTGAATAAGCAAGCCAGATTGTGTAACATATTTTAAAAATCTGTTGGACACAGGTTATATAATCTTAGTTTAGTCATTTCAATGAACTTTAAATATAAATTTAAAATTCATAAATATATAATTCATTTCATTTCCTTTTAATAATTTTGATTTCTTTAATTTTAAATACATTTTTCATTTGTAGTTTATGTAAGTTAGTAAAACTTTTTTTACTTTTGAATAAACTTTAAAAGGTCATCACCCAGTGCGGTCCCGCCGAAACAGGGTCCTGGGAAGGTCCAGACTAGAGGCAGACCTAACCTTTGGAATAAACTTTGATATACATAATTTTAAAAATGCTTAAAACTCAAGCTACCATCAATTGGTACGTATAAGAGTTCTAGATATATCAAAGTTGGACACCATTAAAAGTTCTCATTTAAATTCATTTTTTATTTTAGTTTATGTATGTTAACTATACTTTATCTCCTTTCTGATAAATTTGATATATATAATTTTAAAAATGAGTAAAACTTAAGATACCAAATTTCCTAGGATTCAAATGACATTATGTTTTTTTTTTTTTTTCAATCTCCTACATTTAAATATGACATTACGGGGATTCATATTTCTTCAATTAAAAAATATTTTTATTCATATTACAATTAAATAGAAGTATCTTTTTTTTAATAATAGAAACACAGATCAGAATTTATAAAATCTTAAAGAATATAACAATTTTTATATACAGAAAAAATTTTATATACATTTTAAAAAAAAAAATTCTAATTTTACATTTTAGTAACTTATTAAGAGATGAGATGAATACTGTTTTAACTTAATTTGTTTTTTTTTTTTTTTCCGATTGTTTCTACTTTAGAATTAATTCAAATATAATTATAGCTTATATAATTTTACAACACTACTTATTTTTTGAAAAAGTTATCAGGTATAGAGTTTTTTGAATGCTAAATACAATATATATTTTTTATGTTAGATGAATACTATATGTGTTTATTTTGGATTTATTTCTTTCCATTAACATTATAAAGAAATATATGCACCTTAATATATATATATATATATATATTGCCAGGCTTAGCACGGGTCTTTATTGCTAGTTTCAATGTCTAAAGAAGATGGAAGGTGTTGTATATCATGAATGTTTCCTTCTCTTGTAAAGATGTATCTTACCTATTTGAGTATGAACTATGAAGAGGTCCTCTTGAATAATACACTATGAATAAAGAGGGATCTAAGAGATTGTCTTGAATTAGTCATCGCATGTGGCTACCAAATCCAAACAGGAAGCCACTAAAACATATCAGCACATGGTTCTCCCATAAGATTATTTTCCCTAATGTCTCTCACTCTTTGGTTATGAAGAGGACTCATGTGAAAAAGACTCATGCGATGTTTTTCTATTAGTTCAGTTTTGGTTGTAATTTCTTCTCATTTTAACATATTTTCTATTGATGGAAGGTAATTGTTTTATGTTCAAAAATCAATTGAGTATTGATTGGATTGGGCTCCCATTAACTGCATCAAGAATGAACCCTCTGATATCAAGGCACTATGAAGACTTCTGAAAAACACCCAACCAGTTAAAGGAGTCCGGATCAATGAATGCCCGAAAACTCACTCATTGAATCTGTAAATCACTTGTTCCAAATCTACAAATTTCTAAAACTTTCCATTTAAGGGTCTAAAGTACCTAATCCATATGCCAATGACGCAAATACGAAACTGGAGCATAATTCATCATTTAGCTAAATCAAACTAAAAAGAAAAAAAAGAAAAAAAAGATACATCATAGAAGAACTATATGCATAAATATAATTACATGATAGAACCATATGATGTATATTGAACTTTTTAGTAGCTCCCTTAAAACCATGATGAAATTTTCACTTTTATAGATTTCAACATAAAACCGTAATCACATTCAAAATCAAGTCAGCAGAAGCTCTCCACTATCCTAACAGCCAAAAAGAATCTATAGAACACCTCAAAGCCTCCCTAATAGCCCAAATCTCCTCTTCGTCATTAATATCTTGCAACTCAATCAAGCTACAGAATACCACCAAGGAATACAACTCACTGCAGTGATGCATATTGTTGATCGTCATAAATAGAAAATGAGAAAAAAAATTCCAAAAAATCCAGAATACTGAAAAATGTTAGATTTTTTATATTTATTTTCATTAAGAACCAAAGTAAATGGGTGTAGCAATCCATTGCAAGGTCTTGTATTACTGTTTAAAATAATAATACTGATGTATTTATTCACTTGTATTCATGTTGCTCAGAAAAAATAAGTTAAAACCAAATAAAATGTTAATGATCAACCACCACCATTATGCAATTCTAAATACTAATAAGTAATTTATTAGATAGTATAATCAGTCCTATAGATATCATATTAGAGTTTCAATAAGCTAAAGTTTAACCATTCTTTAGACACAAAACAATAGATTGAGTTGAGATTTTTACCTACGAAGCCACTTATCAATACTAGTAGTTAAGGCCAGTGTACCCGGCACAGGCCCCCTTAAAAGCCCAATCATTGAGGGCTTTTTTTTCTCATAAAAAACCCAATGGTAATAACGTAGGCCCAAATCTGCAAACAATGGTGGAACGAGCGTAAAAAGAATGTAGACAAACTCTGTGACAGCTTGCCAAATCCTGGACAGACTCAAGTGAGGCCCACCTCCAGAAATGGTGTTTGGCCAAATTCCTCTTGGAATTCAAGCATGAGAATTCTCAAACCAAGAAAAAAAAAAAAACCTCACGTACAATCAACATAAGGAGATTCTGTATTCAACAATCAATCCTAATGGAGGAATTAGGGAGGAATGGTTGAGACATCCTTTCCTTAAAACTCTAATTCCCTCGATCTATCCCAAATAAATGAAAGGAAACAAATGCACAAAGACTTTAATGAAAATCAAAACAAATCAAATCAGATATTTAATTTCAAGACTACTATTTATATCAAAACCCCTAAATTAAATGGTTGGTCCAATAACAACTTGGACTGGGTCGAATGGCATGGTTGACCCATGGGTTATAGCTTATGGAGTGCAAATGCCGGTTTCTAACAAAGTTGAGATAACTTAGTAAATGCTAAGAATGCTACACACTACTGCAAATATATATGTTTTAATATTGTGAATCATTGTAAATTAATAAGCACTCAGTCTAATATATTAAATAACTGATTTCCTTTTAAACTATTAAGGAGTACCAACTTTATACTATCTGCCAGAGATAAAGGAAGAAATATTATTCGTCAAGTTGTTACCTGAAATGCTGCAAGGTTTGCAGATATTTGATTGAAGAACTGTGCATTTTGCTCAAGCATCTGTCCTGTTGTACCACCAATGTCTGCAAACAGCATTGATATGAAGCCAATTACATACCAGTGATGCATAACCATATGTTACTTGAGCACAAGTATATGTATTTAACATTGAAATGATTGGCTCATGCATAGTTGTTCACTAAACCCAGTTTGTAAAGTAAATTTATTGATTGTTATCAACTTAACATAAGTTCTCAACAATATCACTCATTATTCAATTGTCGTGATTATTGATTGTTATCAACTTAACATAAGTTCTCAACAATATCACTCATTATTCAATTGTCGTGATTCACTATATAACTCCTATGTTACAAGGATGGTCTGAAATGAGCAATGTATGCGTGTTGACATGCATAGGTGTCAATTCTTCATATCAATCATATTGTACAAGGACACAGATTTTTCTAGTTACTAGTTCAAACACTGTACTTTTGTAGACAACATAGAATTAAGTTTTAAGTTCTTTAAAAATTTACATAAATGAGTTTTGCAAACCATCTGAATCACTATGCATTATTAACAAAAGACTTGTGTTAAAGGGGTGGCATTTGGTGAGAAAAGTGGGTCCCACCTAATAAAGGGACTTTGGAGATTATGCATCAACTAAAGTACCAGCCCTGACAGATACTGCTCACAATTTGATAAAACGTAATGAGATAGAGGGTTCGCATAGAAACCATGTAGATGGTTCAAAATCATTACCTTTGTTGGAGTTCTTACACTAATCATTGCCCCTTTATACATACCTTGAATAATATGTCCACAAGGCATGACTTGTTTTTAATTCAATGACCAGTGAATAAATGCCTCTGCAACTAATTTAGGTCTACTTCAAATTAATAGAAAGTATAAAATATTTTTTTTTTTTCTTATTTCTAAACTTCTACGCAAGTTCTCAAGATAGAAAATTGGTTGTATTATGGATCTACATGGTATACACCTAAACTGCTCTCCCTACAATTAGATTCTTGCCTTTGATATGCTTTGGTTTCAGTTGGATGACTCAGAGAGAAACCATAAAACATCATTTTGAGAATATATAATGCTTTTACCAAAAATTTTATATATATATATATATATATATAATGCACGCATACATACATACATACATATAAATAAATGGTAACAAATTCATTATAATATGAAAAAGGTACAGGATCGATACATGCCTTTTAAGGCTACAATACAAATGGAAGAACAGCAAAATTTTATGAATTAAAGTTAGCATTCCACCCAACATCTCAACAAATCTGAAGCATTAGTACCAAAAATATCCATAAGCACAAGAACTCACTCAATATATTATACATAGATACATATTATACATACATATAAATAAATGGTAATGAATTCATTATAATATGAAAAAGATGAGTCATAGACACATGCCTTTAAGGCTACAATACAAATGGAACAACAGCAAAACTTTATGAATTAAAGTTTGCATTCCACACAACAACTCAACAAATCTGAAGCATAGTACCAAAAATATCCTTAAGCACAAGAACCCACTCAATAACTTTTTCTCAAGCTTTATAAGGTACACCCATATTAGTATTGGATTTGCATGAAAACACAGTGATTCCTTCCAGCCAAAGAGACCAGACCAAATTATCACCACCAAGGAGCAAACCCAGAGTAATCCTCTAGGTTTGTTAATAAACGCCAAGCCCAAAGTAGGCCTGTTCGTTTGTCAATACACACGACCGACAGCTCTCCTTACCTCCATCACAATATTAGGCCCACAATTCACCCTGAACAATTGCATATTAAATTCTGACTTCGGGAGCAAAAGGTCAACAAATAAAAATATGGACATTTTTTTGCATTCCTTCAAAGGTTGTATGCATTGAAGATAATTATAAAACAATTGTCAAGGTAGGGGATCGATTGTTAGAATCTTATAAGAACTGCAGCCAAAACAAAAGCTAAAACTCAAGGAGACCCTTTAATTTTCCAAATATAAGAAAAAACTTGAAATTTGTCCTCTCTATCTAGCAAGTGATCATCAAAGTTTTTTTTTCTAAAACTATAACATTTCAATATATCCAAGTTAATCTTCGAAGATAGCAAATAAAACGGAAGAAGGAATAGGCAAAAAAACCTTTATATGAAATTCCATCATCAATGTCCACAGGTAACATTGGTAAAGCATATGGTGGGACATTGGGCTGTGCTGGCAAGTGAGTCGATGGCTTTGCAGAAGGATCCATAACCTTTTCCTGAGAATAAGGCAGAAGTTTTTAAAATATCAATGTAAGTTCTAGAGATGTCACTTAAAAAGTAAATTGGAAATAGCAAAAAATTGCACATAAAATTTCTCGACTAGTTTTAAAATTACAATTTCCTCCAATATAATAACAAAGTAAAGAGCATTATTTTGACAAATACTAACAGAAAAAATTTATTTTAAGGATTGATACAGTATTAAATAAATCGTCCTTAAATCATAACATTCTATGACATAGAAAGAGCACGCGATTTTAGTACTCTGTTTTTATACATACACCTCTTTCTCCAACTGTTTAAATATCAAGTAAATAAACCAGAGATAAATATAACTGATCTCAATTCATTAAAAAAGCTAACTAATGCAAACTCAACTCGCTAGAGCAACTCAAGCGATAGTTGAGACCATAATCAAACCACATTTAGACTGACATAAGTTAGTAACCTTATTGTGGAAACTTTTCAGATGGAGATAGATGTAGGGTTTTTGTGGAAAAAGGAGAACCAAATGTCAATGAGAAGATAGTTCAGAATGACCCAGAGAGGAAATTGAGAAAAAATAGATTATAGATTTAGGCGGCAAGAATGGGAAGAAAACAAATGTAGGAGACCAAGGAATTGCAGATGGATGGGATGGAGATAAGATAAATCTAGGGTTTAAAAGGAGAAAAAAATTGGAGGGCAGGGTCTTATAAATCAATACAAGACCTCACCGGCTCACCCTCATCAATCTAAAGGGAATTAAGGCATTGGGTCCTGGATTACCCATCTTGCCGTCATAAATTTGGATATATGAGACATAAAATCTTAAGGTCTTTCACAAAGTTGGCCAAAAGTGTGTTTGTGTGTGTCTCAGAGAGAGAGAGATAAAGTGCATGTATGGAAAATGATTGCATCCACTTCAGTGACGCATATAAAATAGGTTGTAGTGCCGAGTAAGAATTTACATTTTTATTTTGTTTTCTCTTCCCTTCTCTTTGATAAAGATGCCACAAATGCATAAATTATTGCATCCACAACTATGACACTAAAAGTAAAACATGGTGCAGTTATGATTAAGATCTTACCTTCTTGTCCTTGTTCTTTCTTGCCATATGCTCATCTTTCCTTCTCTTTCCACTTTCCTTTTTCTATGGACAGAAATGGAACAAGTTAAGATCCTCAAAATAAAACCTATATTATTGAGCATTATCTTACGATCAATGTTAACCAAATAAAACATTTTCCATTATCAATGAATAAACAAAGGCATAATAGGGGCAAGAATATTGATGGATCTTAAACCTACCAATTCTACATTTTAAAAAACTGTTCTCTCTCTCTCTCTCTCTCTCTCTCTCTCTCTCTCTCTCTCTCTCTCTCTCTCTCTCTCTCTCTTTATTTTTTTCAAATGGTAACTTTCCTTGGAAAAGCATTGCAGTACAAGAGGACCATAAAAGCAAGCTATGCACCCAAAAGAAAGACAGGGAACCAAACAACAGCTAACTAGCACAAAGCCAACAGCATAAATAGGAAACAAAACGCAAGGAAGATAAAAACACAAATAACATCCACACTCCAATTGTTTTATTAAAAAAATCCACTCTCCAATTAAAAAAACTGTGCTGTCCATATGGATACTTGAACACCAGAAACATAACAAAACGGTTGTTCATATCAGCAATTTCAAGTTGGATGATTATTGATAATTCACCACAACAACACTTCCATTAGACAAAAATTCAGGAGATCTTATAACAAGTCAACCACAGGGATGATGTCAAATGGAAATCTGGGGCAATGCTTGAGTTCTGCAGAGCAAAAAAAAAATGACCAGTTTGTTCTATAGTTTTGAAATTTTAAGCCATTTGTGTTTGAGGAGTTCTTTAGGGAAAGTAGGGATACATGGAAATATTTGAAGTTATTGGATTGAGAATAGAGGGTTGTTAGGGATCATGTCTCCATTCTTCATGTAAAAGAATCCTAATAGTTTTTTAATTCCCTCTTCCAAGTACTATATTGAACCAAGCAACAAACTAGAGTTTGGAACTCTTAACTCCTTGATCTCAAATTGAACTCAAAGAATCCAAATGAGCACTAATAATGATAGAGATTTTCAATGCAGGCTCATGTTAAGAGTGTCATGTTGAGTTTCAATTTTCTTTTGGTGAAGAAGTGGAAGTAGTATGTTTTTAAGTCTGTTTGTAAGCAAAATAGAGGTTTGTAAAGTTTTACATACAATGAACATTTTTCAATGTTTCTCAGCAAAAGCCATTACATACCATTTTCATGTTAATCCATTTTACAATGTCTATTTAAAATGTGGAAATTTACGAAAATTGATTGATCCAACAGCTAGATTCAGTTTCAAAAGTGGGCTCCACTGATGGATTTATGGTGTTGGGCTCAAAGATTTCTCCAAGTCCTGCCCTCAAAGGATCCATACTCTCAATTGTTATTTATTGGCTGAGTTACTCAACAAAGTTTCATTGCTTATATATATATATATATATATTGAAATTGCTTAGATATATCATCTAATAAAATGTTTTACTCCATTTATTTAACCTGCTGAAAAATAATGATAAAAAAGGAAAATAAATAAATGGTTCATATTCAATCAAATACCCCAATATTGGATGCCAATATATTTTAATGTATGATTTTTAGGCTACTGTTTATTTAGTTATGAAGTTGCTCATCAAGCCAATTTTCTTGAAATAAATCATGTAAAGTAGATGAGGAGCTCACCTCCCGTTTGTTAACTTTACATGTAGAATGAAGTGAGTTGAAACCTCAAATCTAAGAGAGAATAAAATATAAGGGGGTTATGATGGTCTTTTGTCTTTAGTCTTTTGATAAGAAATCTTTTTGTCTTTTTGTGTAAAAAGTGGATGTTTTTGTCATTTAGTTGATTGTAGATGTTTCTTTTTTACTTTTTTTTTTTTTTTTGAAAAAGAAATGAGGAATTTTGAATTTGCGTACTTTTAATATGACCCCCTAGTCTCTTCATGTCTGGCAAATGAAGGCTTTACTTCACCTTCACTTTCATAGTAAATTACCAAACGGGCAAAATTGAGTGTTGGAATAATTGGTTGACAATCTACTCTTTTCTCCAAAAATGTTGGATGATGATCTACCTAGGCTTATGTCTTACTTGGGTTACAAAACTGGACCCAACCTAGATCCGATTAAAATATAACTAGATAAAGGGTCCATGTCTCAGGATTGGGAATGGGGCATGATTAAATATAATTAGGTCTAGGTCAGACCTGTTACAGCCCTAAGAGAGTCACTACAAACATCTAGCGGGACCTACCCCTATTAATGAGGGGCTGTGAGATTTTCCTCTTTTTTTTTTGGCTATTGCCTCATTGGCAAGGGAGTCGTATAACAACCTGTGATACCAGGTCATCCACATGAAAGGGAGATGCCTTACCACTAAGCTACTAGTGGGCCAGCTTCCATAAGTTACAATGGTTAATATTTCTTGGACCAATGGTGAGTGACTTCCATTGGTGGATCAAATTTGGCACACATCCAAGTTCATGGGGGCTAGGTGTGTAGAGGATGTGAATTGAACTGAGGTGCCATGCAAAAATTTGTAATGGGTGAATGGTGAACCACTTCGCAACGTGAGATAACAATAAGTTCTTCATATGAATGTCAATTTATCATTCCCACAACTAGAAAGAAGAGTGTTGTGTACTTGTGGCAGTAAAGTTACGTGCTTTCATGAACATGGAATGGGAATTCTGGAACTTACAGTCATCCATCTGCAGCGTAATGCCACATCCCTAACTGTCTTGTCATGTAGCTGCATTGCAATTTTTGCATAGCGAACTATGTTTGATTCGGAGGCAAATCTGCAGTATATTGAACAACAACCAAATCAGTTCAATGTATTAATTTGTTTTTTTCCCATTTTTTCAATGGTTCAAGTACTATTCTTTCTGACAAGATGAGAAACAAAAAGGACTCCAGTAAAGACCGGGCACGGTGATATAGCATACAATTCCATCTGAAATAGTTAGAAGCATGAATCCAAGATGCACTGTTCATTTTCTTTCAAACTCTCTATTACTACTACTACTACTACTACTACTACTGTTATTTTACTTTTAATTCTCTATATTATTATCATAACACCTCATCCAGGTATTTTTACCATCATCAATCATCGTCGTCATCATCAAAACCGTGTCCCAACTATATTGCGGTTGGCTACATGAATTATGTTTCTGCATTCCTATATATCCAGGATTTTTTACTGTATGAAATATAATTCTATGAAAGAAATAGATCCATTTTTCAAAAAAAAAAAACACAATAGATCCATTAAAATTTAGAAAAACTTGTAGCATGGAAATAAATTGACCCCTCTCTTCTCTCCATCAAAATATTCAGGAACATCTTGGGCAGTTCTTCTACGGAGTCCAAGGAAGATCATCCATTTTGCAATGACACATGAGTGCCCTCAAACAATTGAGAGAGTAAAAAAGATAACAAATTTCCAAAGAGCAGAACAAAGAAACACCTAACAAAAGAAGTACTAAAAGACCAATTCTTTTCCAACAATAAATTGCAAACAGAATATTACAGGAAGCCCATTATTTAACAGCAAGATTCTAAAGATTATTGCACATATTAGAAAATTGTGAAAAAGTTGTAATCAAAGAGAAGGTGACAAATGTTAGGGAATAGGAGCGGAATAAAACTTCAACAATAAATTGCAAACAGAATATTACAGGAAACCCATTATTCAATGGCAAGATTCTAGAGATTCATTGCATATGTTAGGAAATTGTGAAAAAGTTGAAATCAAAGAGAAGGTGACAAATGTTAGGGAATAGGAGAGAAATATAACTTTTAAAAGGTCATTTCCACTAACACAAAGAAGGTAGGGGACGAGAAGAGTAGCCAAGGACTACTCTCCAAGCCTAAGCTTAGGGATAGGGATCCATAGGATCCAAATAGTCTTGGTCTCACACCAAAGGCACATAGAAAACTCAAACTCAACAAGAGAAATTTTTATTAATCAATCAACTATCGAATGAGAGGACTGTGAATTTGCCCCAATCCAGGAAATCAGCGTGTTGAGTTGCAAGAAGATTATAATGAACAAGAGATAGGCTTTGACATGAGTTCTTGAGCGACAGATTCACTTAGAAGCTTGAAGAGAATTATTTCTTTTTATTAAGTTATTTTATTTGGACATTGGAGATTGTAGTTTTTTTAATTTCTTTTTTAGTGGACTTGTTTAGTTGTTTCGAATTGATTCAGACTTTAAATTCTTATTCAAAGAATTATTAGGATTGCCCTAAAATATTATTGTTGCTCATTTAATTTGATTTATGATGATAGTAATTATGATACAAATATGTCGCGGCACGGGATTCGATGGGCCTCAGGTCCGGGTAATGACAAAGTGAATCTACGCTCTAATCTATTCTTGGAAACAATCCAAATCAAAATAAAAGTCGTAACCAAATAAAACTCTAAAGGAGAAATAAAGGTCCAAATCCAATAAAAGAAAGCTTGTTAATTATTACCGTATATCTCTATATTTTAGCTACTGCTAAAGTACGATGCACAAGTTGAAAGTCTCCCCTTATTTGGGCCTTCTACTAAAACTTTTGGACATGTGGGTCCCAACTATGTTGAGGTCCACTACATGAATTCTATTTCTCCATTCCTATCTACACCCATCAAAACCCCAAACCATAAATCCCTTACTAGTTTCCTTTCACACCACATCCATAAAAACTCCAAACCCTAAACTAGTTTCCTTTCACATCACACCCATACCCATAAAAACTCTTAATTCATTTCTAGTCACTCTCGATTTCGCCAATGAGTCAGGTCTCCGGTCTTTTTGCTGGGGATGTAGACAAAATTAACTCCTAAAGTACTTTTATCTTAGGGCTGGCATGAGAATTATTGTGCCCAATGCAATATGTAATCGAGTTTGCTTCATTTGGAGCATGAGTTACTAAACAGCTCAACTTCTTCTCGTAATTCCATAATGTCTAGAGACTCATAAAGATAGATATGCCCTGTTTATTCTGTAAAAAAAAAAAATTGTGCGTTTTTAGTTCCATCAACTTTAATGGACCAAATTTACCAAAGTTATTACAATCCATATTGAGTGCAATTGACCTGTTTTATGTGGTATGATGCAATCTTGCTTCTTTCCTCCCTGTAGCATTCTATTACCGATTGGCCACCATCACAATAAAATGTCAATAAACTTACGGACTCTAAACTCCATTGAATATTCATGTTTTCATCCATATCTATCTTCATGAGACTCTAATACAGCAGACATTATGGAATTAAGAGAAGAAGTTGAGCTGTTTAGTAACTCATGCTCCAAATGAAGCAAACTCGATTACATACTGAATTGGGTACAATAATTCCCATGCCAGCCCTAAGATAAAAGTACTTTAGGAGTTAATTTTGCCCACATCCCCAGCAAAAAGACCGGAGACCTGACGCATTGGCAAAAGCAACAGTAACTAGAAATGAATTAATAATTTGCAAGGCTGTTCCTAGGTAAAGGATGATGATTTTGTAACAATTTATCATCTAAATAGACTACAATCATGGTTTCAATTTGCTCTATTTTCTAAAAATATAAAAAGATTCAAAATAAGGAAATAAATAAGGAAACAAAACTCCAAAAGAAAAATGTAAAACAAATGAGAATAGATAACTAAAATTCCAAAATCTTTGCCTGGTTTCCAAACATATCATCACATGAAGTACAAGTGTGCGCAAAAATCAAGCAGAACCCACAAGCATAAGAAGAAATAAAGTAATAATCCCTGAACTAAAACAGCCATATAAACGCAACAAGCCAATATAGACCAAACAAACTCCCAAAATCTTTCAGAAGATGTACCAACATATAAATAAAAAACCACAGTTCATGCATAAATCTGGTAATATAGAGCTGAAGAGTGACAACAGATTAAAAGAAACAAGGAAAACATCAAACAAGAATCACCATTAAAAACTGAGAAACTCAACAAATTAACAAACAAGAGAAAAAGAGAAAAAACTTAGAATTCTAAAAGAGTATTAAAAACCCCATAAATAAAAAACAAATCAAAAGCATAGTTCATAAACAAATCTAGTAACAAAGAGCTCAAACAAACTTAAATTGGGAGAGGAAAAAAAAACCATCACATCACAATAGATCAATAACATGAAAACCCCAACAAGTTTATAAAAATTCATGCACAAACTCAAGCCCCATGCTAAAAAAAAAAAAAAAAACAATCAAAATAAAACAAACCAAAAACCCAAACAAATCCGAATATTTTCATCTAAACAAATCAAGACAAGAAACCCAAATCTCAAAAACCAATCTCAAAACAGAGAAAAGAAAACAGAAACAGAAACAGTAAAGAAAATCCTCACTTGCTGAGCCCCTCTTCCAAGATCGACTGCTCCTCCGCCGTCCACTCCACGGAAAGACCTGGGTTGTGCTTCAGCGCCTGGGCGGATCCCGAATTATCAGACGCCCCAGCATTTGTGGCCCCCAAATTGCCGTTGCTGGTGTTTCTGTTGCCGCCGCCGCCTCCTTCATTGAAAGAGGATGAAGCGTTGCTCCCCTCTTGATTCCCAGATGGGTTTGCACTTGCAGCCATCAAGAAAGAAAACCCAGTTCTCAGAATTCCCAAAAAAAAAAAAAAATCTTCCTACTTTTGTTTTTCTGCCAATTCAACTACAGCTGTTCCCGCCATTGAAGAACCGATGAGAAGCTGTTGAGAAATCTGGAAAGTTGATGAGACTGAAGGGAGCTCTCAGGACTATCAGAAGATGCTATCATTGAAGAGAATAAGGCAATGATTAGTTGATTTGGTTTCGCTTCTCCTTTCCTTTTCGCACCCACCAAAAGAGGAAAAGAGAGAGATAGAAGGCGAGGAGAAAGGGGGGCTGTACGGATATAGGGGTTCTGAAACTGAAAAACTCCTTCATTATAGTTTCTTCATCTTTATTAATATCTCTTTAATTATCTTTAATTAATGTTTTCTTATTATTATTCCTTCTTCAACTTAGGGTTGAATTTGAAGATTTTTTTTTTTATCGGAGGTTTCACAACCTGCGCTGGACTAATTCCTTCGGGTCTATAGGGAAGTCAAGTAAACTTCCATGTAGCCCCAGTGTGGTAGTACAGTTTCAAACGTATAACCTTCAGGTGGATACCGTGGTCCAAAGCCAACTTAACTATCCCTTAAAATTAATTTGAAAAGTTTTATAAAAATCTATACTTTTGTGAACCGACAAAGCTGGCCCCATCTTAATTTTTATTGAAGGCTTTTTCGTTTTTCGAGATAAGAAGAATTTTATGGGCTATTCTAGTAAATTTAGTGCAACTGAATATGAAATTAGAGAGTCCACAATTTTAAAGTAGTGTGTTGGAATCTTGAATGTCCTTCAATTATTGTTAGAAATGCCAATATCAAGCATGTTCAGAATGTCCAAGTTACAAGTGTTTAAAGGCTATTCTAATAAATTTGATAATTAGGTCTCGAATTACAGAGTATACGCATTTTCAAACACTTTAAGTTTTACTCATAAATTTTCTCCATTTTTTTCTTCCTTTTTGGTATCCCAGTTAAGGGAGGCTGAGAACTCATCGAGACCTCGAGTGAGATAAGAAAGTCTTCAGACTTCAGGTGAGGGAAGGTGGCCTGCCCAATGTTGATTCTTGAGTGGCTAAGTGAGAATTGTCGCTCCTTAACACTCAAGTAAGAAATCATTCTCCATAAATTCTCTCCGTTGTTACGTATCATGACACCCTTACGCATGGGTTAGCTTTTACCGGCTCTAATTTAATTCGAATGATTAATGTCATGAGATTAAATAATATAGAAAATTAAGAGTTTTAACTCTACACACGGGTTAAGTCTACTATTAGATTTTTAACTCAAAATGATTAATCTCATTTTTTACATATTAAGTCATTTGATAGAACTTAAAGGCTATTTTGGTAAATTTAGTACATCCGACTTGGCATTAAACAGTGCGATGAATTATGAATATGTCTACCAAGCATTTGAAAGTTTTAAACAAATCAGATTTTACTCATAAGCTCCCAAAAAGTCATACGTATATATAATGACACCCTTAATAAGCAAGCGTCACCTTTTACTAGTTTGACTTTAATTTGAGTGATTCACACCATTACATTAATTTCTGTGGAAAATTGAGAGTTTAACTCTATAAGATTTATCTGAGATAAGGAGGAGAGAAAGAAGAAGGCATGCATGAGGAGATGGCGAAGGACGATGCTAGTGTCGTTTGTGTCAAAACCCCTCAGATTTCAAAAAAAAATCAAATTGGTCCTAACGGACCCCATTGGTGTTGCACCTTTAGCGGAGACCCTTTGGAATAAATGGTTGTATTTCTGAATTTTTCCAGTAAATCCTCAATAATTAAACTTCATTTTAATACAAACTCCATTGAGTTAGATTGAGGATTAGACTAATATTTGGAAAGAGTTATAAGACTGTTATTCATAGGAATTTGAGAATATGATAACTTCATATTTATGAGGTTGATGGGATTTTTTTTATATATAAGGGAGGTTGATGGATTAAAGGCGAGAAGGTCAAAGTAAGTATGGTGGGGCCCAAGATGAATGGTAATACAAATATACATGCATGTTTGAGAATTTGATTTAAGACATCAGACTTGTATAAGAGGGTGTTATGATCATTTGAATCAACTATATAGATTTCATGAAATGGTAAATTCAACACAAGAATGCAATGAATGACTCAAAAAAAAAATGTGGGCTTTATTTGTTCTTTTTCTGATAATAATTAATCTTTTATAATTAGAGGTATATATGCAAATGTATGCCATGAAAAAAATGAAAGATGAGCTAAAATTAAAAACTCTATTAATCCTACTTAGGCATATGGATCAGATGATTTTACATCAAAATTCTATCAGAAATTTTATGATCTGATTAAGAGGGATATTTTGGAGTTTATTTCATATTCTTCTATCCCAATACCTTATCAGAATTCAGAACAACTATCCCTGACTACTATTCATATTCATACAAAAAATTCAGGAGCCAAAAACCTAAATGATTTTCGTGCTATCGCCTAATATAATGTTTTATTCAACATAATTATCGCAAAAATATTAGTGTTGGGACTGCAAGAAATTCTCCCTAATATCATTTCTAAACGCCAAGGAGATTTTGTTAAGGGAAGAAAAGCTAAGATCATCATATAATAAACCATGGAAATGATACATAAAATTTCAAAAAAAAAAAAAAACAGAACTCTCTCAGCTATCAAAATTAGCTAGACATAGGGAAAGCATGTGATACAATCTCTCAGAAATTCCTGCATGAATGCTTAAAAAATATAGGCTTTAGCCTGGGTTTCATCAAAAAAACAATGACACTTATTACTTCAATTAAATGAAAGATTTCGTTAAATGAAACATTTGCTCAGAACCTTTCACATCTATAATATCAAGAAGAAAATCTCCTACCATGCATGCTGGGGGGTTAGGAATAAGAAATCTCAAACTTTCAAGTAAAAGCTTTCTGTGCCCACTTAATTTGGAGATTATTGACTCAAGAGGAAACTTTGTTGGCTGATTTAATCTTACAACCTGATACTTGTTCTATGAAGGCTACATAATGATCTTTAATTGACCTTCCATTGGACCAAACTTACCATGGAAAAAATTCAGAACCTCCAAGTCCTGTCTAAAATGAAGTTCTTTAGATGTAGAGCTCTGGGAGACTCTGTAATGACAGAGAAACCATCTGGCCAACATCATTTTCAATTTTAGTAGTGAATGCATTTGTTGGTAAAATGATCTAGAAACTGAAGATCTCCTTCTTATCAACTGCTCATATGCTACTCAGGTCTAGTTAAAAGCAAAAGCATGTTAGGAAGAAAAGAACAAAAGATGCAAGCAAACTACCCACAGAAAACACACATAATGGTTCCCTCAATCTTGAGGTACATCCACGGATCACACCGATTCCACTATGCTCAAAAGTAGAAGATGAGAATACAAGATATAACTTCTCTGGCGGCTATGCTAGGGTTACATAATAGCATAGGGTAATATCCTCGACAGTATACCTGAATTTACAGTTTGAAACGGGTGAAATCAGGCTCCACACATAACAAAACATTTATCCTGATATCTTCATATCCACATGAATGTTCAACATTTGGGCAATGGTTATGGGGGCTTCTAAGGGGGATGGTATGATAGGCTATATCTTTGGATGATATCTATATTTGGAAGCAAGGAGTTTCTACCTATTGCAATCACACCCCTTTAGCATGTCTTCAGTTTAGGCTAAAGCCTAAACCTTTATCAACAATGGGGTGACTCTAGATCTGAAGATAAACCCATCCACTGCTGGCATTACCCTCGCCCATTAGGTGCCTCCACTAAATGATTAGGTAAAGCTAAGTTCTGATGGAATTTGACCCCTCACACAATAATGTTAGTCTTGGAGAAGTTATTGGGACTCATGAAGGGAAAATGTTGCTAGCTTATTCTTCTCAAATTGAAGCTAAGGGCTCATGTGTTGCATTACATTGCAAGCGCAACTAGTCATTATTCTGGGGCGTTGTTCATTTATTATTGTGGATAGTCTTCAGAATCCAAATATTAGGCTTGAAATCTAATGAAGTTGTGGAAGTAGAATATGAAGTGTTCGGAGTCCTTTAATTAGTGGCAGGTGTTGTCTTGCAAAAGAAAAGCAAATAATATAGAAGATATGTTGTGTTTATTTCATATTGCATATGTAAGATCCCGACCCTTGATAGTATTGTTAGCATTAGCTAATTATACTTTTAGTTAACTAAGCTCAATTAGAGGCTAACTGAGTCCGATTTACTGCTAGGATCATCTATGCAAAGTCTCATTGAGTTTCAGGTTTGTTTGGGCATAGCAGGGGGATAGTTTGTAATTTTATAAAGTTTTGAAGGGTTTTTTCTGTAATTCTCAATTTTCATGATTTTGGACTCGTTCGGTAGATGACCTAATTTCATGAACTTTTTCATTCTATTGTGTTTCTATATCAAGGACCTTCAAAATCCAGTCCTAAGATCACTAAGGACTAAATAGTAATTTTCACAAACCCATTTCTACCCTTTTAACCATTATGACCCATCACTTTACTTCACTTTTCTCTGCGATTTTCCTCTCTTTTTCCTTTTATCTTTCTTTCTCAATTCCTTTGCCCAAGTGAAGATCAAGAAATCTTCTAAGCACAATTCATCATCTCCTTCATTATCATCAAGTTCTTCCAAGCATATCCATACTGTTTTCAATTGTTTCCCTCTTTCTCTCAACCCTAGCTCAGTGGATTTCATTGTGGAAGTTAGGGTTTTTAGTTAATCAAAGTAGAAATGTGTCTTTCTTAGCTTACTAACTTTTTATCTTGTTTTATTGTAGGATTCTGGTTTGACTGAGTTTCTTTCCAAGAGAGTGAGCTTTTTTAGTGTGTTTGAGCTGTGTTTTTCCTCCTCAAAGTGCATTTTAACCAAGGCAAGTGATTATAAGTGACTTTTGTTAATATGTGTGTGGTATTTGGTGGTTCTAGCATTTAATTTAATCATAGCTAACCTTAAGTTCATTTATGTCTAATTGGATTTACACATCTTAGAATAGAATGAAAATTGAATGGTGGAACGGAGGTTGTTTACGTGTATATTGGAGAGGGCTTGGCCCTGTTATAATTGTGTCCATTGGGTGGTTCTGAATGAGGTTGAATTCCCCCTACTTCTAAGATGGAACTGACTTCAAAGTGCTGTTTCTAGGAGCTTATGGTTGACCACGACTAATCGTGAAACCCCAGGGGTTAACTCTAGGAAGGCAGCCTGTGATTGCCTATATCGACTGACTGACAGGATTTGTTCTATGGTGAGCCTCACGACTAGCTATGAGCTCACCATGGTTACAAAGACATAACTAAGGAGAATTAGAATAATGAGCTACGATTAGCCCACAGCTAACCATACGGTCCACCACGGCTATCCCTAGAGAGTTTGTTGCTATCCGTAGGTACCCAGTTTCCTTATGAAGGGGACTTTTTCTTAGGCTTTGTGGACCTAGTTTTGGGGAGGCACTACCTATTGGGGACCAATTTGGAGACCATTAGTGATAGATTTTTCAACAAAAATACCTTGACAATTCAAAATTGTCCGAAAGACATACAGTTTACAAACCAAGTCCGATGTAGGGTGTTTGAGGTGAGATGAAGCCATCAACCATTGGATGCACCAAGATTTGTGACAAGGGCATCGATGACCTCATCTCCCCAAAGACTAAACAATGATAGGTCCTATGAAAGGACAATCATGGACGTATGGTTGGATTGTAATTTCTCCTTTGACTAATTGAAGATTGACTTGTATACCTCAATATCGATATCCGCGTGCTTCGATCATGTTTTGTTGCTTTACATTTGTACTATATGGATCACATTGAGAACTTAGATGGATTTAGGACCCCTTTTGTATTTGGTACCTTTATTTTGGTATTGACGAAGGTGCAGAGGCTATGTCGCCTTGATTGTAAAGGCTTTGGGAGAACTACTATATTGTTTGATAGTTTGAACTTTGACTAATTGATTGGGAGTAGTTTTTCTTTTGTTTAACAAATCTTGTTCATGTAAGATAAGCCTATCCCCTCACTTTGATTGTATTGATAGGATTTTTCAACCTAGTCACCACTTAGCTGTTACCATCCAACACAGGTGGGACACCATTGTGATAGGACTTTTGCATTGTGATTGCAAGTCAATTTTGAAATGGATGCACACCATTAGGTTCCCACAAAAGATAAGGCTTTGATGTTTGATTCTTCTAGTACCATCTTGGTAGAGCTATTCTCTCGTATATTTTCTCTATCACAACTCGGTACAAGTAGGGAGAGCAGTAATAATATCTCGTGGTGATTAGCTAATGTACACCACCTATTTGCTAGGATGTTGTGACTTGTTTACCGTCTTAATCGATTCATTGTTTATTTATATTCAAGCAAATATGCTTAGATTTCTACTATTAGAATTTATATGACCACATTGTCTTTAATTACTTTGCTTTAATAATTTAATTATGTATATCCACTTGTCGGCTATCTGTACTCTGATGATATTGCTCTTGATGCATGGATACTAAGTAGATTCAGGTGGATTAGCTTGATGAGTTGCACGAGTGGTTTGTAGACAACATTGTCTAAGTCGTCATGATGCACACACGAGTGCCTCTATATTTCATCTATATAGTTCTTTTATACTTCTATTTGTTGGGCTTAGGTTTTGTTAGAGGCCCCATAAATTAAATGCTTTTGTTGTATGTTGACAAACTTTAACTTTAGCGATTAAATGATATGTTTGCTCTTAAAGGTCTATTTTTTTTTGTCATCTATGAAGCTTCCATTATGTTATCGGTGAATCGAGAAAATATTTATACCTCACCACAGACTTTGATGTGGTGGGACCTTGATTGGGGGCCACGGTCTATGGTTTATCAAGAAAATTTTAATTGACCCCTAATCTCACACATAATCCTAATATTTATGTAATGGGGGCGTGGCACAATATTTGCAAGAACTGCCATTGGCACGATGAGATGGTAGAGTGAAGAAGATAAATATAATTCTTGTACTTAATGTCGGGGAGTAGCTCAAGCAAGGTTTATTATCATTTTGGGAGCATGCCGTTATCATTAGGATTAGTTTTATTGTATTTATTTTATTTTGTTCTACTCATTTTTTAACTTTGACCTAATTAAACTTTAGTTTTCTTGGACTTTTTTTCTTTTCTTATTATTAAAAAGCCCCTTCTAGCAAAAAGAAATCTCCCCTTCAATAAAAACAAATCAAGGCCAGGAGATGGAAATGAATACCCAACTACCATATATTTAGGAATCAAAGTCCTATGTACATTTCTATGTTAAACCTCCACCTATTTAATACTCTTTTATTGGAGCTCATTTTAACATGACTTCCTATGTATCAATTTCATGCAAACAAATGGACCCCAAGGGATCAAAATAATTTTATAACACTTATTTTTACTTTATTAGTATATACCTTTTTATGGATGATTTATCAAGATTTAGTGGGCTCTAACAAGATGGATCTCTTTATAAATTATTTTGAAAGCAAGTACAACAAGATGGATTTCTGTTTTGGTTGTTCTTTTTGGTTTGTTCCTATTAGAGTATGGGAGTGGGACCCCCTTGTTCTTGTCCTTGTTGGCCAGTGTAGCTATATGGAAAATAAACCTAATCAATCATCAGTTGGTTTTAGAGTGCGTGCATGTGGGCAATATTTTCTAGCAGCATTCAATCCTCCACTCCTTCCCCAAAGGAAGGACCATGATGTCCTTTTATTAGGAGTTAGTAGCACAAGACTTTCTTATTTTATAGCCCATATGCCCATGGATAATTTAGTGGTCTATAAGAAGAGAAATGTCTTCATAAAATATTTTAATAAATAAAAGATTGATCAAATCATAATTTGTTTTTTTATGGATTAGTCAAAAATGTGGTTTGTGTGTGTGTGAAAACATAATTTGTTTTTCATGGACTGGACAAAAATGTGATTGTAAAATCTAGATTGGAGATCTTTTCACAGGACAGAAATCCAAGACCAGGAGGATATCTAATTGGCCATCTTCTCACATCCAAGGGAAGGAGGTTGAGGGTCGTCATGTCCTTACTCCTTTCTTTCACCAAAAGGGGTTCCTTAGTCCTTTTTAAGTAAGTGTCTTGTCTTGTCATCAATCTAGCAAAAGCGACATGAGTGTCATAATGGGAAAAAAAAGGCATCTAAACTTGCATACTGGGTTTGGACTTTGGATTCTAAGGTCAAGACCTACCAGCCATCCATTGGTCTTTAAAGCACTAGAAGTCTAGCCATGTAATACTAAGCCAAAGTGGAGAAAGTAACTTCAACATAGACCCAACCCAGAGATAAGATGGGTGGATTCTCACCTTGCTACACAGGGCGTTGGGCAAGCCACCTTTCCTTCCTTGAGGGCTCTTCACCTCGCTCGAGATCTTCTTTTCTTGTCCGAGGGCTTCTTTACTTCACCCAAGCTTTTTTTATAGGGTCCCAGGCCCCTTAACTAGAGTACAATAAATAAATAAATGAACTCAACTCTTAAAATGCATTTCATAAGTTAAGTTATTAGGTTGAAACCTTTGGCAAAAAAAAGAAGAAAAAGCAACAAACTACTTTTGTGTTTCTTTTGTTGTAAAGAATAATAATATTTGTTTTTCTCTTGATTGGGAAATAACATCTTTTCTAGTCAAAAGATATTTGATAATTCCAATGCTATTTCTAAGCCAGATTCACCAATGCTTAAAGACCTTGAATATTTTGAAAGTTAGATATCTGAAAATTTAAAACTATATATATAAGCCAAAAAAGTCAATCTACATTGCTAGATTTTCAAAACTCACAAATCAAATCGTGACATTCACATGTTGGGGAATAACCGCTAGTATATTGTCCAAAACTCCTAACAACAAAAGACTTCCTAAAAACATTCTTGGAAACAAATGCTCCTAAACTTGCCCTATGAGTTTTTCTTTTCTTTTCTTTTTTATCTCTCCCGTAGTACCAATAACCTAACCGGCATAATGTCTTTTTGGTTCGAGATTAACAGTAAGGGCCTGTTTATTTACTAGAATTTAAAAAATTCATGTTTGGAGAATTTCAAAATTCCAAGACATGGTCGAATTCTTGAATGCTCCCTTCTAGTTGAGCATTCAGAAGTTCCACACAAAAAAGCAAAGGGGTTGAAATTCTTGAATTTCCAAAGGTCACTTAAGAGACCTTTTAGGTGGCTGAAATTTTGAAATGCTTGAAAAAAAACATGGCATTTGCAAATGCAAGGGGACAAGATGTCACGTCATGTCAAAAAACCCCAACATTGCAAATTCTTATCAGAGATTCTAGTAAAGAAACAAACCCTAAGTACTTGCATCAATGGAAACCAAAAAATGTGACATGTCTCAAAAAGATTTTAGATTGAATCTTCAAACATTAACTTTTTAAATATGGGACACAGAGAACTTTATGGGGGTGGTATATCCATATGAGATATCTCAAATTTGGATCCACTATTGAAAACCCAACAAGCTCATCTTTCTTGTGAGCAAATAAGGTCTGGGAGCTTGTTTTGTAGGATCTAAAATGGTTTGTGATATTAGAGCAAACCTATGAATATAGACTTACGCATTAAACAACACATAATCAGAAACTCTAACTAAATCATACCTTGCACCATGATCTTGAAGATGAAAGGCCTGAATCTAAGTTTTTTAGTATCCTTTCTTACGATTGACGGTCTTGATCAAATGAGTTTTTCATCTCTCTCTTTCCTCACTCCAATATGCGTGACAAAGATGGATATCTGCTTTATAGCATGTGTAAGAGAGGATCGGAAACCCCTTTTCTAGAAACTCTCGAGAGATTTCTTCTCATTAATGAAATCGCGTTAAATGCTAATTTCCTTAATTTCCTCTAATTAAATAGTTAAGGAAACTAAATGACAGGGCTGATTGAAATGAGTCCAAGCTCATTTAATTAAGTCACAAAACCAAAAGAGGAAAGTGTGCAAGGTCAACTTAGCATATTGGGCCCTATCATTATTCATATGTGTAGTCATATGGACCACTCTTGTCAAAAATGTTTATTTGGCTTTCTCTTTCCTTTTCAAATGACCATCTCATCTTAGGTATGTATTAAAATTCAACTCCACAAGAAGCCATAAGAAGTTTTTAATAATCCAAAATAAGGATGTGGAATGTATGAAAACTATTAATAATCCAAAATAAGTATGTGAAATGTATGAAAACTAAATATTTTAATTAACTATTCAATTTAATAGTTTTTTCTACAAACACCACCCCCCCCCCCCCCCCCCCCCCCCAAAAGAGAAAAAAGAGAAAAAAAAAAAACCAGAGAGAGTCAACTTTATCGTTCTAATATTGAGTGGTGAAAATTTTTCAAAAACTCAAGCTTTTGGCAGATGCTTGCCCTTCATTTAGCATGTTGAAATAGGCTCACAGATATGCCAAACTCACGCACCCCATGCCTGTTGTGCAAATTATTCATGTCCCTGAACAACTAAGAAGTAGTCATTATGCTACATTGGGCTACTGGTCGGGGAGTGATACTTGAACTTGAATGCTTAAAAGTAACTCCAACGGAGACCTTTTTTTGGCCATGTTAGCCCCCAACAGCTACAAAAGACATGTGACCCTATTTCCAAGAGAACTGTCTAATTCTACACGACATTTGACAACAGTAATAATATGCCAGTTTTGCAATACCATAAAGCAAATAATGGTCATGAATATACTTGCATTTGAATTTCTTGGTACAAATAGTCGTTGGAGATTAACCCCAACGTCAATGAACGTTCTACGGTCTGATTTATAGCCGCTGGATCTTATTTATTTTTTGCTTGGACTTTTTTTAATTTTAATTTGTAATTTTAAATTGATATATTTTGAGAAATTCTTGGAGCTTGGATATTTATAAATTTAATTTTAAATTGTAATTTTCCAATGAGGGATCCGAATTCCCTACCGACGAGGCCCCAAAGAAAGAACTATTGTTCAGGTGCTGGTTTTTTTATAGAAAAAGATCGTCTTTTCGTCGGTTCGTGGCTGAGGCCTTTTCGTCGGTTTTACGACATTTGTAAAAGCAATTATATGTCCAAATAGGCCAAAGGCCACAAATCTTGTTGCAGCTCGAGAGTCCGCAAAGAAGGATGCGGAGCGAGCGTTTGGAATGCTACAGGTGTGATTATTTGTGGGCCTTTTTCGTTTCTGGGATCTTCAAATACTTCAGTATATAATGAAAGTATGCATTATAATGTGTAACATGATCGTCGAAGATGAGCGCAATGAAAGTCTTCCAACCAATTACGACCTTGCTGTGTCACTTGACCACACTACAGAATTTCGAAATTTCATTCAAAATCACTTACGCATTCATGACAAGAGAACACATTCCCAACTCTATGCCAATTTGGTTGAGCACCTGTGGAATTTTCAAAATCAATATGAAGATGCTTATGATTGACTATAATATTATGTAATTTGATTTTACTTTTTCAATGAAAAATGGGTTTCAAGTACAATTTGTATGGTTTTTTTTAATAATTTAATACTTTAAGAACATTTAAGTGGTACCAAATCCCATTAAATATAAATAAGATATATGTAATAAAAAAAATGAAGGTAAAATAAAAATAATAATTAGACAATAATATGACATCTCTCTTGGGGTTGCCCAAGTAAAGATGCCAAATTACATATCCCAAATCTTACCACATAAGCCTTCATTTAAAAAAAAAAAAAAAAAACATCTACAAATTTGACATCTCTCTTGGAGATGCTCTAAGGATCCATGATCCACCCTTGGGATGTGTGTGACACTAAGGTGCAAGAGATGCCACTTTTACTCACAGCACATACAAGAGAAAATCAGACTTTACTTTTTCATTTTCAATACTTGTGCCTTACACACAGACCTATTGTAGGAAATAGGTGGGCCTCGTGGATAGATGTTAAAAAAATTTTGACACACTTAAAATAGGGATCAAATACCCATAAGGCCAAAAACTCACTCCCAAGATCTAAAACCTAATCTCATGCATTAAGATCAAAGATCTATCAAGAAGACAGATCAAGAAATAAATGAGCATAAAAGATCTACTAAAATAATTAGGTTTTAAATCTATACTTTTGGAGCTTGGTTGTGTTCAAATCGATAACTTGATAACTAAGGGTGTGTTTGGCATCGTTCCAGTCAAATGTTCCTATGTTCCCATGAGTTAAGTTGTGGAAAACATGTTTGGTATGTATAAATTACTATTTCGAATTTTGGTACCACGGGAAGGAATCTCAAAATCTTAACTCGCTGGCATAAGAAAGTGGGAATGAAGAAACTTTAAATTTTTTTAAGAAACAACTTGCAGGCACAGTTGTTTCTTACTTATCTCTTACCTTTTAAAGAATGTCATTTAAATACTCTAAATTCTCTTGCTTATCTGAAAAGTAGGCTCCATGCTCACAATCTCAAAGAAGGTAACCCCACTTTATAATTCTTAAAAGTGGATCACGTGGTCACAGTCACAAAAGGTGGGCCATATTATAATTCTATAATGCGGGACCACGTTATAAATCCTATGAATGTGGGCCCTATTTTCTAATTTATTAAGGTAGGCATCACGTTATTATTTCTAAAGGTGGGTCTCATGTCTACAATCATAAAATGGTGGCCCCACTTTACAGTTGTTCAAGATGGGTCATATGGTCATAATCACAAAAGGTGGAGCCACATTGAAAATCCTATGAATGTGGGCCCACATTGTGAATCCTATGAGTGTAGCCCCATATTCAGATTTCTAAAGGTAGGTATCACATTGTAATTTTTTAAAGCTGGGTCATGTGTTTGCGATTAATAAACAGATGGCCCCACATTATAATTCATATAAAAATGGGCCCACATTATAAATCCTATGAATATGGCCCCCATATTCTAATTTCTAAATGTGGCGCTATGTTGTAATTTCTAAAGGTGGGTCACATATTTACATTCACAAAAAGGTGGCCGCATATTATAATTCCTATAAAGGTGGGCCCACATTGTAAATCCTATGAATATGGGTTCCATGTTCTTTTTAAAGGTGGGTATCATATTGCAATGACTATAGGTGGGTCTCATGTACAATAATATTAAAGTGACACAAACAATAAAAGGTGGGTCCCAAATCGTAAATCATATGTCTGTCCCTTGATCAAAACTATAATTTATAATGTTATCAAACAAGTTCCGTGCAACATATTCTTAATAGAGTAATTTGATGAAATGATGTCAAAGAAGTTTTGTAAAGTATAGTCTCGGCACAAACTGATTTCAGCACAACCTGATCCGAGCATAAAATTGAAAACAACACAAGAACGATGCCAAACAGGCCCTAATTCTCTACGAAAACTCTTTTCGCAGATTTGATCTCCTATGCCTCGTGTTCTTCCATGCTATGATCCTTTTGTTAAGAACCTCTCAAGGAGAATGGTGGGGTCTCCAAGGAGAAGAAATCCCTAACACTCTAGAAGGAAATCAGGGAGAGAGGAGGAAGAGAGAGAGGAGCTTATGAGATTATGTGTGTAGAGATCTCTAACCATCTCTTCTTTTTTATAGTTTATTATGGAGCACTTCCTCTTCATCCAAAATTAAAAGTCTTCTATTCTTATAATATGTTCTACTCCTCTTTTCTTAAGAGTTCCAACTAGATTAATAATCTTCTCTTATTAAGGCTAGCATGAGGACCGCTAAGGATTCCTTAGAATCTGACTCCAACTAAAAATCTGAAACCCACATCATTTGAACTCCGGACCCACAATTAATTACAAATGAGTTCACTATATAAATTCAATTGCACTTCAGTCTTACGAATATTTATAAAGAGATCATAATCTTCCCAATTACTACAAGTATGCCCCTCCATCAATTATATCCATGTATCTATTAGAATAAATCTGTCTAACCGAATTTGATCTACATCTTATTATTAGGGTCGCAAACGGGACGGTTGTAAATCGGAATCATAGTGGACCCGGACCTGTTTCTTAATAATAGTTCCGGATCCGATTTTAACTCGAAAACTATTTTGTTGGTTCCAGACCCGGTTCCGATAAGAAATCCCGAGTCCGGTTTAGGAACCGGGTCCACCTAGAGGACTGGAATCTAGTTCCAAAATCGATTCTAATTTCTCTTTATTCTTTATTTTTCTTAAAATAAGCATATCATTCAACTTATAACAGTGCATTAAGTCTACTACCTCCAATATTATATATAAAAATAAAAAAAAAAAAGGAGAATTGATTTTGAGGTACAATTTATAATTTCAAAGGCTCATATGCCAAGTCCCGGGTCCATAGGTCGGAACCTATATGGACCCGGAATCGGACCCATTTATCAATCGGAACCTAAATTGGGTTCCAGTCCAAGACCCGTTTATGAATCGAAACCTAAAATAGGTTCCAAACCCGGTTTTTTGCATGTCAGAACTTTCGAGTAATCGGAGAATCGGATACCCTTTTGCAACCATACTTATTATCCTTGTGACCCAATTAATCACAGTAATCATTAGTACCATCCAATTAACTCTTAATTGAGATGGGTGCGCACTTACCAATGATAAAATCTATTAATTGGCACAAGGGGATATTTAAGGGATAGATTCCATCTTGAGAATTATATGTTATCACGGCCCCACTCCTAAGTATCTAAGACACTGAAGTGTTGACATACAATTGACCTCTCTCATTGGTGACACGAAGTAAATGCATAATAGAAACCAAACTCCATTAATTTCTCAGGATTAAGAGCGTATTGCTTGGGAATTATGAGAGTAGTCCTTAAATCAAAGACAGATTTACATAAAATGTTACTCATGGTCCTTCAGTACATCTAACATACTAGCAGAACAATCAGAGTCTTACACTCTGATGATTGAGACAAATCACACTATCTCATAGTAATTGCAGTGCTGCAATTTTTTTTAGATGGGATGCCCAGTCTCATGACTTGTAGTGAAAATACTTTAAATATAATATTTGTGATCCATGTCTCCGTATGTGAATCTCATCCATATGCATGGATTACATCTGATACACCTGTGGGCACCGGTTCATTTCATGAACCATCATGTCATTTTGTATTGGTTATGTGCAATCATAGAATAAAATATCATTCATCACATTAATGAAGCATGGAAATAAAAAGTAATTAATAAAAGAAATAAATTTATTCGGATCATCCACTGGGTTGAGGACATACAATCTAACACCTATGTCCCTAACCAACACGGTTGATGTGCAAGCAACTTGTCGAGTTGCCACGTCATCAAATTTCATAGAAATGAAAACCTCGGAAAAGGATTTTCGGGGAATTTAGAAATTTATGTTTGGTGCAATTCTTTTTTCCTTGCTGAATTCGTGCTAATGTCGTTTGGTGAGCTGTGAATTCTTTATAGAAAATCAAAATTTCCTATTTAGTGCAACAATTCTTCGAAGAAAAATAACATAACATTTATATAATGTATTCAACATCAAATAATGACTTATTTAAAGAAATAAAAAAAGATTAAAAAAGTGTAGGGTTTTGGGTTGAAAGGGAAAGAGTGAGGAAATGAGATTATATACGAGGGAGAAGTTTTATGAGAAAATCCATTTCTCATACCCCCCATAGGAAATCCATTTCCAGTATTAGTAAGGAAAATGCTGACATTGTAGGAAAGCATTTCCAGGAATTGTTCCACACCAAACACATGAAAAATTGAATTTCCATAGAAAGCAGTTCACTTTTCTACAAAAAAGTATTACACGAACATGCCCGTAAAGTAGGACCAATAAAAATGTGAACACTTTTTTCCGTCTTGTTGGAGTGCATGATCGGTATGCCATCAAATGTTCCCTTAAAAGTAACCCATTTCTTCATCCATTATCCATTGATCTCATGATTTTAATTGGATGGCTAGCAATTCCTAATCCAGGATGTTATATTTAGTGGGATCAATGGGCTCCCCATACATGCTATACATGTTTATTTTCTAATAGAAACTGCTATATGTTAAAAAAAAAAAAAAAAAAAAAAACCTGCTATATAAGTTGGAGAAGATGTGGTCTCAAAAGTTCATGACTCCTAGACTCAATTTAAACCTTGTTGGCTTTATACTTAATGAGCAATATACAAATATCTAAACCTAAGAGGGGCCTAAATCCATTTATTAAACAGAACCGCTTAATTGGAAGAGATTGTTGATCATTTAAGCTTAGATGGTCCTAACTTTCCCTATAAGCATTAGAAATGGATACTCAGTGCCCTGCCCTTTATTTTCTTTTGTAGAGAGGGAGACACATCTTTTATTCATGACTCATTTGCCTTAGCACTAAAGAGGAATAGGCCATTATTGATGACTTTTTTTGTGGAAACACATGAAAGTGTGATATGAAAGCCTGTCTGGGACCAGCCAATTCATGGCCTTAGGTGAAATTTGAGCCCTTCCTGTAGGGCCCTCAATACCCCTCTTGATTTGATTTCCACCACAGCTGTCTTTAACCTTGGAGACATTTTTAATAATTTTAGTAAGACAACAGGATCATTTTGCAAAAATAAAATAAGGATTCTTACAAAAAAAATTAAGTCTAAATTCTTGAAAAATGGGTTAGTTAAAGAAATTCTAGAAATCATCGGCAGAGTGCTTCGTATAAGGGTACTGTAAAAATGCCCTTAATTGCAATATAGCAAACTCGTCAATCTTTTTGTAGCAAAACCTGCAAATTCCAAACAAAACCCACACATGGAATGAGATGATGGGAGAGAGTTTCCATCAGATCTATGAAGGGGCGGACCTACATGTATAGTTTTAGAGATGGTCGTCCCCCATTGGACCGAGGTCCACTTTCAAAACGCACATAAAAATTTTGAGTCTGCTTTCAAAACTCATATAAAAATTATCCCCTCACCCCTACACTGTAAATGAAAATCCTGGGTCAATCCAACTCCACATGCCCTTCGGAAATCAGGGTCCAAACTCCACAGGCCTTCTATATTTCAACATGTCTTTCACAATCTTTTCTTTGATTACTGAAAGCACAAAACAAAATGCAAGGAAAGGTGATACCCATCTAAAATCAAGATCTCTTCCTTCGCATCTCTTTAATATCTTTTTCTTCCTCATGCTTTCACATGCTCATGATTGTTCTCCAATTTGGATGAGGAAATTTCTACTTTCTCTTGTTCTAGGGCCTCTCTCTCTCTCTCTCTCTCTCTCTCTCTCTCTCTCTCTCTCTTCTAATCATCCCATCCATTTTGTTAAGAAAGTGAGTCACAGGTTTTGCTAAGAAAGATGACATGCTCACAATATTTTTGCGATATCGCGACTAAAGGCATTTTTGTGAAGAAAAAACACTATGCCTTCTAAAATTTCTTAACCAACCTGTTCAACACTTCTTGTTTCTTTTTTTCTTTCTGTAAAGATCTGTTCAACACTTAAATCACAAGAAATTCATGAAGCTCCTTGGCTTAGCCCACCTATTTATAAAGTGAACTTGTCAAAATAAATGCCTCTCCCTTCTATGCTAAATGGCAAAAAAATCACTTTAATATGTTTTGGGCTCAAAGTAAGCTTGATCATCAACAATACACTGGAAAAAAATATTGTTAGAGATTCATGTGCTATATCACATATGAGGCTCATCCATTTGAATTCTAAACTGCTCATGATAAATGCTTCTGTCTTACATGGGATATTGGAAAAAATTACTCTATTGTTCTTTGGACTCAGTCGCTCACCATAAGATTGACAGTTGAATAAAATGGACGAAAAGAAAAGAAAACGAACAAGGAAATCATGAGTTTTATATAGGATCAATTTGACTATGAGCTCATCTCTTATGAGAGTGAATTTGCCGATGCCTTGGATAAAAGTGAAACATTTATTTTGAGTAGTTTAAACCTCTATTTAGGCAATCCCCACCTGTGGAGCCTCACAAAGGAAGAGTTCAATTCATTCAATACAAAATTCCTTTGGATTGAACGGTTAACTATCTCCATCTGTCATGCAATCAAATCATTAGATTTTAAATATATGGACTCTGCTCAACATTGTCAGCTGTGCAATCAAATGCTTTAGACATTGTTAGCTTTTCAATCATAGCATTTAGTCTACCAGATCTCCACATCCTTAAACTGAGCTGATCATAGTCCAACTACATAAATGGGCTTTAGAGTCCTGAATCCTCTAAGTGGGCTATTTAACTAAATAGAACCCAAAACCTCAATGGCCTTTTAAGAGCCCAAAGCAGACAAGGGTCAAGACCCAATTCAGGTCCCAAGCATTGAACCCCACTCCATGCCTTGATTCACCTCATAACAGGACTACTTATTCCAGACCTGACAGACCCCAGATGCAAAGAAACTTATATGGCAGCGCAATTGTGGACCACTTGGGCCCTGCATTGGCAAATGGTTTAGCTCCAAAGAATGTGGTATTAGAATACAGCTCCACTCAAACCCAGAGCCTACATGGACCTACAAGCCCATTAGGCCATTCAAGTCATCAATGGGCTGTTAATTCAGCTCAAATTGATCAAGTTATGGCAGTTGACACTATCATTCAAGCCTTTTGACTTGATTTCTTACATTCCTCTTCTTCCATAAAATTCTCCTTAACTTGTTCTACCTCAGTGACCTTTGGAGTCAACTGAGTTTTCTAAGTTTCTAAATTATGTGAAGAATATATCAACTCAGAACAAATTAATTTTCCCACATATGCATTATGAAAAGCCTTTAAGAACAATGCTAAAACAGATTAGAGTTCAATAAACCAGAGCAAAAAGGTACGATCGTCGATCGATCACAGATCATGAGGCCCATTAAAGGAGAGATGACTAAGCAATCAAAGGCGGGCAATTCGACCTCAACCAGCTGGATCCACATGGCAGTTCTCTGTTGGATTGTTTATTTGGGCTCTACTCTACTATTTGCTCTTGCTTAAAGAATCATTTATTAGAAATCCAAGAGATTAGTTTAATGCCAAAGAGTAATTTAGTAATTTGGGACTTGGATTGTCACATGATGGGTTGAATATCCTATTACAACACTGCTCTCACTTTCATGGGATTGTCCATTGTTGATGAGATACTCCAGTACAAGAAAAGGTCTTACCTTAACTGCCACCCAAACCACCTCTTTTAAATGAGAATATTATAACCTGTACTTCATGCCACACTGATTCTGGACCCATTTTTCATTTGGGTCTGAATAAAGGTCCATGTATTTGATGCCTGAGGACCCGAATATCCGATGCAACAACCATAATTATGTATTTAAGTATACCAAGTATATGATATCAAGAAGGGCTCGTCAATTGTTACCTGGCTGCTCGGGGTTCGAGCCTATGTACGTCACTTCTTCCGTCACTTTGTTGGAACTCAGTCTCAGCCTTTAATGCATGTGAGTATTTACCGTCTTAGAGAAAAAAAAAATGAAAAAGAGCTTTATTAAATTAAGGTATTTCGAGGAACGGCCACACCATTCCCCAAGTGCACAAAAGAAAAAAATGTAAATCATCTAATTACGAGGGGTACTATTTAACAACTTTAAAGTTGTCCAGATCCTAACCATTAGTATCACGTCCCATATTCCAAGATCCTTAGGACCCTCGGATTTCGTGGAGTAACGGCCCCATTTTCCACACAAGGGGTCAATCCACTTTATTGAAACATAATGTGGGATAATCAAAGTCAACTAATTTAGATTGCACCAATAATTAAACCACTATTGATAGATTTGGGCAATAATGTATAAAACCAATATTTTCAAAAACATCCAAAGAAAAATGACATAATCCATCCGCATCACTATATCAAAATGAAAGATCTAAAGTGATAAATGGTGATTCGCTTCTCAAGCTTCCCTAGTCCCACCAGTAATTTAAGGTTTTTCATTATCGGGGTCAACCTCAAAATCTGGAAAAAAAAAAAAAAAAAAAAAAAAGGAGAGAATAATATGCTATGAGCATAAAGTTCACAAAACTAAAGCAAACGATTTTTCAGCCAAATGGTAGGAATTGGGCACTGTGTATGAGCACGGATAATTTAAGAAAATTACAGCAAAATGAGATGTTAAGGAAATTGACATATTTTGAAGGGGTTGGACCAAACATTACAAGAGTATATAACAAACAATTGGTCCTTGATTTGGGCCCACATATAGTCTCTTTACTTGAATCTTGGTTTGGGTTAGGCCCATCTAATTTACATCTAAGTCCTGCAAATCTGGGCCCAGCACCGATCGCTAAACAAAATCCGAGTTGGATTCCTGCAACCCTAGACCTGACCCAAACCTGACCCATTCTCATCCTTCACACGGATGGTAACGTGACCATGGATAACGGCCTTGGAGAATGTCAACTAGTCAACGCCTCGATGCACGTGCACAGCCTCTATATCATCCACTCGCACGTGCCGCAATTGAAGGAGGCATAAAATAAGAAAAATCATATCAACTGGGGCTGGCAAAGTTATGTGCTATATATAAGGGATCTCTCATGCTCTCTTAAGCCTCTTGTGGTGTGACCATACCTCGTACGTGTGCATGTCAAGCGTGTGAAGATGACACAACGTAGCGCCTTCTTTGTAGCGGTTTCGCTATGTGCATGCATATCGGTCGTATCGTGTGCCATTACTTTGCCCCCGGGGGCCACAGTCCTCCATTTCTACAAGCTCAACAACACCTGCAAGTATGTTGAGGAGTTCGTCAAGCACCAGGTGAAGCTTGTGTGGGAAAAGGATAAGTCGATCACCGCCGGGCTTCTCCGGCTCCTCTACTCCGATTGCTTTGTAACGGTATGTAGATGGATATGTAACGAAAAGTGAGTGTACATTCAAGGAGATGCTAGTGGTAAAGGTATCTCATCTTATAAAAAAAAAATCACCTAGGGATCATCCTAGGAGAGTAGGTTATCATAGGTGTACTGTACACTCACCCAATCTAGCAAAAATATTATGGTTATAGCTAATGTTTGATGTAATGTAGGGGTGTGATGCATCCATCCTCTTAGATGGCAAAGATTCAGAGAAAATGGCACCCCAAAATTTGGGGCTCAGGGGGTTCATCCTCATTGATAAGATCAAGACGGTATTGGAGTCCCGGTGCCCCGGCATCGTCTCCTGCTCCGACATACTCAACCTTGCCACCAGGGATGCAGTGGCTATGGTATGTATACATACATGAATACGTATATACACACACATCATCATCTTTGAAGTCTTATCTCAACTATGTTAGAGTCAGCTACATAAATGTTGTTTTTCAATTCTGATCTATCATGAGTCATATACAAACAAACACACATGTATACGTATTTTCAGGTGTTATTTTTTTGCATTTGCATGAGTTGACGGACACAAGTGTAGCTTTGGAGTAAAGCAACTTCACTCTTCTTTTTTTTAATGGTCTTAACATGTTCACTCTGGGGCGATCCTACAGGCAGGAGCACCTGCATATCCTGTGTTCACAGGAAGAAGAGATGGTTTTAAATCAAGTGCAAAATCTGTGGATCTTCCATCTCCTGATATAACAGTGCAAAAGGCACTTGCATATTTCAAGTCCAAGGGACTAGATGAATTGGACCTTGTGACCTTGTTAGGTAACTCAAATCTGTCATGTGAATTCCTTCTTCCTTTGTTTTATGATATTGCTTCTGAACTTTACAACGACCAAACCCACCTCTCTTACTCAAGGGAAAGTTTTTTTATGGGCCGGGCTTGTGCCAAAGAAAAGTATAATTTTAATAAGGCTTGAGCCCTTGTACAAAAACCTTGAAAACGTGGCCGGGCTCGAAAGCTATTGGGTCGAGTCGACTTGAAGATAAAAAATTCTTGATGGAATCAGAAAGTTAAAACTCGGTGTGCGCGCGTGTATATATATATATATCCAAATCATTTTTGTATTTAGGTGAATTGGGTCTAGTCTGTCCAAGTTCTCGAACCATGGGCTCATCGGGAAATGCAGCCCATTAGTTCTTCGGGCCTTAGCAGCCCATCTGGAAGGATTTAATTTCAACTATATTGGCCTGTTTACATGTAAAATTTTACGTAACAGGTGCTCATACTGTTGGCTCAACGCACTGCCACTACATTCGAAACCGACTGTACAATTTCAATGGGACTGGAAATGCAGATCCAAACATGAAAAAATCATTGGTGAGCCAGCTGAGGAAGCAGTGCCCGGCTAATCAAACTGGACACAGTGACCCAACTGTCTTTCTGAACCAAGAATCTGGCAAAAGCTACAACTTCACCAACTACTACTTCTCACAAGTGCTTGAAAAGGAAGCCATCCTAGAGGTGGATCAGCAGCTTCTGTTTGGCGGCGAGACAAAGGACATTGCCATGGAGTTTGCGCAGGGGTTCGAAGATTTTCGCCGGTCGTTCGCTCTGTCAATGAGCAGGATGGGGAATCTGGGAGTGTTAACTGGAAAGAATGGGGAGATAAGGAGAAACTGCAGTTATACAAACAAAGACAACCCATACTTGAAATAAGCTGAGGGGAGCAAGTGCCAGTGCATAAGGTATATTGGTGGTCATTATAATTATCAGAGGCATCAATGCTTGGTGCTTTCATTGAAATAAATAAAGATAAGTGGGGTAAACTCTTGGTACATTTCTTGTTATTGTGCTGCATTTTGGCTTGGATTCATCAATAAAATTGAAACAGGGAAGAGAAAAGTAAGGAAGAATTTTATGTGGATATGTGATTTTGCTGGTATATTGGGTATTCAAAGCTTCAAAATTCTCGTAATCACTTGCCATTAGAAGAGACATTCATTCTACCAGTAGTTAGCTTCATAAAATTGATTAGCATATGTTCGCTGCGGAGGTGGAAGACTTCATTTCAATGTGAACAATGTTTCACACACCAAACAATAGAAACCAAAACCATTCCATAAAAACGAAAAAAAAAAAAAAAAAGTTGAAGTCTTTTCAGTTTATATTTTTTTGCAGAAAATGAAATGCTAAAAAAATAAAATGCCAGCAGGAATTTGTCAATGGAATACAGGCTAATGCTGAACCTGGCACTCTTGGTTCAATCAAAATCAGGTCAATGCAGATTCAACCAGGTCTAGCTCATGTGTCATTGATATTTTTAGCCCCGGCCAAGGGGGCTGGGACCCATGATAGCATCCACACACATGAGGAGAGAAACCATACAAGCAATGGTGTACCCAAGATCTTTGTTTTTTAAGGGAGAGGGACCAAACAGGTAGTTGGATTTTGTGGGCTACCCAGGATTTTTCATTTGGGTTTTGGAGGATACAAGTTTTTATGTGAGTTTTAGAGGCGAACCATGGACTAGTGGGGGTGACTGCCCCAAATCCTTTCATCATTATCTCCATCAAAACCTTGTCCCAACTATACTGCCCCCATATCGGCCTGTAAATTCAATTGCCTATAACTCAGTTGGCCTGTAATTGGTTATGAGAAGAAAATAAATAAATAAATAAACACAATACTAATAATACTAACAATAAAGAATAACCTGTCAATCAATGGAAGCCTGAATTGGGTGCAAAAGTCTTCATTTCCAAAACAAAAAAACCAGGCAACTGAGACCATGCCATACATGTCCTTTAGTTAAAAAAT
This sequence comes from Cinnamomum chago, assembly GCA_038049695.1. Classification (NCBI taxonomy): domain Eukaryota; kingdom Viridiplantae; phylum Streptophyta; class Magnoliopsida; order Laurales; family Lauraceae; genus Cinnamomum; species Cinnamomum chago. The sequence goes on along the minus strand of CP142462.1, from coordinate 15,857,331 downwards.
AAAACCGTTGACTGATCTATCTCGTTTAGCTCTTACTATGTCACCATGTCTTTCACCTTATTTCTATGGTTGACACAGATTCAAGCATGAATAGTTAGGTGGGTGTAACATGCATTCTTCCTATGATGTCCTAGTTATCAATCAAAATGGTTGAGAATCTACATGTACAGATAGTAATAGCAAAACAGTATGACACATCGAACAATGTCATAGCATTTTATTTGCCTTTTGTGGAAAGCTAGAGAAAACCCTGAAAAAATTCATACAAAATGTCGGAAAGCTAAGAATGAAGCAAAAACAAGTCCATGGCGACATGGAATTTCATTTTCAGTTGGTAAATTAGAACAAAATATGAAAAATGAGAAAAAGAAATATCCTTTGTCATTAACAGTCATCAATAATTATCAGTTTTGGTCGTTACATAGTACACATTCAGGCTACAGACTGAAACCACATCCTTGCAACCTGAATGAGAAGCCAAATCAACATGCTATTCTCACCCTTGGCACATTCTCTTATATCAGTGTACTTATCACATTCTTGCCAGAAAAAAACTTTGTTTAGATAGTAAAGACTCGGCACCCAAATTATGTTCTCATGAGAGCAGTTTCAGTAATAGATTCTCTGGCAACTCACATAAAAGATGATGAAACAAATTGCAAAGGAAGATTTGTAAATGGATTTCACACAGAGGACTAGAGTAATGAATTTCTTTCCTTTTCTTGATAAATAGAATCCAATATTCACATATACATTTGGGCAAGGGAATGCAAGCAAAATTGATGCCCCTCCCTCCAATACAGCAGTTTGAGGAAAGAAATAACCATGGGTGCCTCCTCCCCCACTCACAATTGTTAGTGATAAGTGTGTACACATAATTCCTCAAATAATATTTCCAAGCAACAGAAAACTGCCTGCCCTTTTAAGTTCATTCAATGGCTATAGACCTATAAAGTACCTGTGCAGATGTTGACAGAAATGATATCAGGCACTGATCTAAAATATCAGATGAAGTATGATGTCAGGGATTTGTAAATCTATAAGGAATTCATCTGTACAGGAAGCATTTCACAGAATAAGGGAAAGTTGAGAAATATATTGGAAAAACAAAGGCAGATTTATTTCATATAATTACCAGCAATTTAATGAGTGACAAATTAATGTTAAGATATCAGATGTAGCTTGAATTTATGACCAAAGAAGATTATTTTATAAAAACAGATAATGCAACAGTAACTTCATGATAGACAATTTGAATGTTGAAAAAATTCAGATATTGCATAAGTAATTCCATTCAATCAGCCTTCAATTTTGTAATAAATAAAGGGAGGGAGGGAGCACTTCATATTGTGCGTGTGAGCACCTGCCACGGTTCACCCACTTTATGCTATGATGCTCACATCAGTATACGAACACACGCATGGACATGGGGACCAGAAATATACTGTATGTTTTCTGAAATCTAGACCACAGATATAGATATGGATACAGACACAGCTATCTTATGCATAACATGGTATTTCAAGACTTCCACTTTGAAGGGTTTTTCTTTTTCTTTTTTTTTTTAGATTTAATCCAAAGGTGAGAATAAGCCAGATGACTTTCAGAGTCAGGTGAACGCCAAATGATGGGTGAAGTATGGGGCCTGGGTTGAGCTGTTGACCACAGGTGAACCAGCTTGTCCTAAACAATGGAGGTTTGCACCTAAAAATTGGCATGGATCGTGATCACTTCATCAAAGCAGCATGATAATCCAGAAAATTGGTATGGTCTAGGCAGGTAAATTTGGTATGGATGTTTTTCAGAACGCACGGGTGGGAAGTAGTCTGGGTTTCCAAACCTTTTCTAAGTTAGTCCAGTATACTACTCAAATTGGACATGGAGGCTTGATAGTCCATGACTCCATGATATGGATCATTGTCCCTTCACTAATAGACCAATACCACAAATCATATGCATAAACAATCCTTCCCTTCTCAAATCTGTTCGTAGGTCACCTGTGCCCTACCAGCAACTTCTTCCCCTTTATCTTCTACAAAGTAAAATCTCTGCCAGATGAATAGTCTCACCACAGAATATCAATATCCTCATCCAATTTGAGTGTGGTGCACCAGACAACTGAAGCAATGCTTTCATGTTAGATTTGCTCAGGGAACTTCACTGGATTGGCAAGCATGTAATTGGAATGTGATATTACAAAAGTTAACACCAAATAAATAAATAGCCCCAACCACCCTTTATAATGAAGTCTCATGTACAATAATGGTGACAAGCTTATCTATACAAAAAATAACATAGCACAAATGTTAAAATTTAGTGCTTCAACAAGAGCTGTTTTTTATGCCAATGTTCTGAAACACATAACTATCCAAGTTACAAGAATCACTACAGAGGTTTTGAGGAGAAAAAAAATTAGGAAGTAGTGTCATTGATCAGCAGCATTGAAAAGACAAAACTATTTTAGCATCTTGTATCACAATCTTTGTCACATAGTTAAGTTGTTCTTTTCCTTTCAGATTGTAATTACAAAACAAGTACTTCTTCCAGAACCGATCCTATTCAGTTTGAGAAAAAAAAGGGATTTCACTGCACTGGGACAATTTCAAAGTTTGGTGTAGGTTTTAATCACTTCAAGGAAGAAATAAGTTCCCCCTTAAACCTTCACTTGAATATCCTATTATAAAATAAATAAATAAATAAATAAATAAATAAGCAGCAATTTACCTTGCAAGGCGTGGATAAAGACAATCAAATTGATTGTGTTAGATCCAAGGTTTTGGGTTATCTATACCAACTCAGTTTGCCACCTTCGTAGAGCATAGTAAAATCTCAGGCAACATAATAGCTTCTCCTCATGAAAGAAAATGCGGAATGGTGAACCACTAATCTCTTATGCGAGTCATCTCTCTAAACTCACTAAACTTGTCTGCTTCATGATCTGGTCCAAGTACAAAGGAATTAAAAACTAGCTCCTATCCAATTAACAGCATAATATAGGCAATATAATGCATACAGCAAGAGGTTTTGGGAAATGAAAATGCCAAATGCTCAATAAATCAGATTTCACAAGTGCATAGTCATCAGCACATTTTGGCATACCAAATGTGCCAATCACAGTGTACTTATAAATCTTTCTGCTAATGTAAAAAATTGATGGTGTAATGTATGAAAGTATCATGAAGGTGATTGAGAAGGTCCATGGCAGATAATGTAAGATTGAGCATTTAGCATGTGGAATCTACCAAAAACATGTCTTGGCCAAAAATTTGTGTTGATTTGATCTACTTATCAGGTGGCAACAATGTGCGTGAAATAGATGGACAGTTAGAAACAAATTATGTTGCCCAGATAGTTGCAGCACCCCTAATGAGTGCAGCTGCCTATTTTTTGGAACAGGGAGTGTTTACAGGGGAACCCATGTGATGAACAGCCTAGGGCACTGTGGTGGATGGGCACATGTGCTGCATAGAAATATTGCTCACTCTCCTGACTGCACAATGGGGATCATGTTGTACCTAAAAGTAACATCAATAAGTAATAAAAATGTTTAATCTTTTTTCTCTAACAGTTCAAAAGACAAGAAACATTTTCTTATATTGGCGACATGAACTCAAACCTGCAACCTCATGGTTGGTATGATTTATGAAACATCAACCATAATAAATCAGTTGCAAGGCAAAGTAAAACACATGTGCAATAAAATTACTCCACCTTGCCGAAGTACTTCTTTCTGAGTTTGATGGCTGTCCTTACACATCTTCTAACATGAATTTTCAGCATCTTATCATTGAACATCTGCGACAGCCAAAATTGAATATGAAGGGTGGCAGCCAGTTGCATCCGCAAACCAAACATAAAATCTAGAACTTACGAAGGAAACTTAGGTCCCAGCAGTGCAATATTAACACAACCCTGAACATGCATCAATTACTTGCTCCAAGAAAAGGTTTGAGAATACAGATGGACATAAAAGAATCAAACGGGAATAAGTGTAAAAATGAATGCGAGAAAAACAATCTAATTTTGGTCAGAAAAACATCTTCAAGAAACATGAGGATACTTCATTGAAATGCAGGCAGACAATTCAACCTACCTGGATGGGGATATATTCACGAAGTTGAAAATCCTAATCCTAAGTTAAACCCATCATCCTCAAATCATGCAACAGAAATGGTTTGTTTCAAAAAGGAAAATGGATTGGAAAATGTAACCATTATTGCACAACCATTTCATAGCAGTATTGCAGTACACTTTATAAAATAAACCTACCTTTATTAAATCATCAATTGAATGAGTTTCTTTAATAATTTTTTGGCGGTTGTTGATGAGAATTGCTGCCGCGCAAAACACAGGTAACAAATCCCCATTCCTTGATGAAATTATAGTGCAAACCTGCATGCGCTCATGCGGATGCCTTGCCCAGAAGCTAGCCATGCCCAAGCCACAAAAAGGATAACTAGAAACTGAACCCATCCCATGATTATCAGTTGGACAATAATCTTCATTGCCACCATCCTCAGATTGTGTGCCCTTTGAGTTTCTTCTGTCATTCTCGATGCTTTCTTCTGGTCTTCCTGAACTTGAATCTTCTGGAAGATGTAAAACCAATGGTTCAAGACAACTCTCTTCCAATTCATTAGTGGCAGCTTCGTCAAAATCAGCAGCCCACATCATCTGAAGAAAAGAAAAGGGGGTTACAAAAAATATTATTCTAGTACAAAACACGACATTTTTTAAAATTCACAAAAAGTGAAAACATAATGGTTGAGAACATTAAAGAAGTGAACCAAATTTAGATACAATATTATGAATTCGCACAAAAATGCACATGTAGACACATTGCAATAAGTGCATGCTCAGAACCGTGGTTTTGAAACTTAGATTCGGGGTATGATTTGGTCACACTGAGTCAAATCAACTCAGCTGAGCAACATTAAGTGACACCCAAAAGCCCAAAAACCTTAAAAATATGAATAATTCATAAAAACTGAAAAAAAGGAAACTAATGTTATAACTCTAGGACTTTAAGGCTTGTAACTTAAATTACTGTTAGTGCCAAAGTTAGAGGTAGCTGAACTTAATATATCCAAGTTGATTTGGGTTCGGTCTAGGGCTTATTATATCTGACCATCCAAGCTAGATATCTTTATATTACTCACTGTTGTGGATTGAATTTTACAAGATAACCTACTCGTTAAATTATTGAAAAAAGGTCACGACTTAATCAAACTCATCATAATCATTGCCCAGAATATGGACAGCATTCAGTCCAAATGTAAACCAATCAATGTTAACCATCCATTTAGTGTAAATTAAATGAAAGGTTAATAACAAAGAAACTAAGTTCATGGTCCAAATTCAAAGGATCCTATGGGCAAAATGGGATGGCTGAGATCGTCTCCATCTACAATAGGCCCCACAATCTGCATGCTTTTATTGGTGCACACACATCCCTTATGTACATGTACAGCTAGAAATACAAAGCATCCCAAATTAATTCAGATTGAAGCAGAAAATCTAACAGAATGGAATCTACTAATCTACTATGTATTAGCCCAAAAGTACTTGAAAAGCACATATTCTAATGTATGAGGTAGGACCTGGCAGAATCCCATATAAAACCCCGCACTAGTAATGACAACTCAAGAAAGTGCCAAGTTCCGAGTTGAATCAGATGACAGGGTTTTTAAGCCATACTCATAATACAAAATTGTATTCAGGACACTGAAATAATTTCTAACCTATCACTCTACTGCTTCAATAGCTTTCAAACCATGCATACCCACCAAGAGACTAGCATTGTTGGAAAGTTCTCATTGTTACAACCGCAAGGTTGCAGATACGGGTCAGCTTAGTTTTGGAAAAATAAAAAAAAGGCACACCCATCAAGATAAGAAATTTCAAGTTCCAAAATCAGACATCAGCACCTGATGCAGCCCAAGCACATCATAGGCCTCAAAGTTCACAGGTGCACACCTGATAAATTTTAATATATATTGTAATTTTTTTTCTTAGAAATAAGCAGTGGTTGAATTGAGTCATACACAACCACTAATTCGAGGTATCAAATCAAAATACAGCAATGAACAATTTATACATAAACCATAACGCAAACAATAGGGCAAGTTCACAAAGTATCAAAACCAGATATACACATCATCCAAGACATACCAACATGTATCAAGTCAAGAACTACCTGGTGAATGCTCCTATACCGACATTTTCAACCATTTTACTATATACTGTTAAGTTGGTCCCTAATAAAATCATTTCTAACAAAAATCGACTATAAGCCTTGGCATAGCATTACATTTATACTATCTGCAAAAGCAACTATGGGATACAAACCTCCCACATACAAAGGACCTCACTGAAGGACATCTCCCGGCGGAAAAGAACCAATAACATAGGGAAAGCAAAATGCAGACTTTCAGCGCCAATAACTGACAAATGTCTAAACATTTCAGCATCTGTTTGTTCCAAAATCCTCCATAATGATTGTAACTGCTTTAACACTCCAGTTGGTCCTTCCATCTTGAAATTCTCGCGCTGGAAAAGGTGCAAAACATGTCACTATAATGAAGAAACACGAGTCCTGGATAAATGAGAGCAAAGAAGAAATGATTTTTGTTTTCTTCTAAGTATGGGGTTACCATTCTCCGTACAAGCATCTCGAAGCACCAAAATGCATCCGCATCATCTTCATAGAGGACAACAAAAGGAGACAACAAATCACTCATACCTAAAACCAGATTTCCAGTTGCAATACATTACACTTCAAACATCTAAAACTAACAGTAGATAAGTTGGTTACCTCTAGCTTTCCAATGAAATTCATTAGGGAAATATCTATAAACTCGCATTCAATAAAAAGAATCAAAAGTTCAACAAAAAAAGACAAAGCAATAACCTTGGCAATATCCAGTAGCAGGATCAACCCATGCATAAACAGCAAGAATATCGGACATTCGAGCCATATTTTTAGCATCCTCATAAAATTCAAGATTGCTATCTGTTCTTACAACATCAACAACTGAAATTGCATGCATTGTATTAGCTTCAAGAAGTAACAAAGTTAACTTAACAATGGAAAAAAAAATCAAGAAATATTCACAACTGGATATAGGATAATGAAAACATTTGATTTACCTATCCGGTGAAGTGTCCAAAGCCACTCAGAAACTTTTTCTTCAACGGTTGTTGCTCCTTGTGATGTTATTGCATTTTTCATGGCCACTTCTTGCACATCTGATATTCTGTGTCTGTCAATCATGTCAGATTTGTATTCCAAACTTGTTGACTCTTCTGCTTGTCCTTGGACATTGGAACTAGACATTTCAATCTCGCCACCAGATGGTAAAGTATTTGATTCCTTAATTAGATCTATGTTGTTATTAATTTGAAAACTATGCATGGGTTCACCCTCCAATCTGAATCTTTGTTCTGCGGATGGTCTTCCATTATTCATCTCACATTCTATATCATCTGCATTATTTGTTTGGAATAAATTCGTGACTGGAAGAGGAGGAAAATCAAAATAGCGCTCAGCTACATATTTCAATTCATCCATTTCTCGTTGTGATTTTGGGGAAAAGCTATTATATGGAGCAGAAGAGGGCAAAGCATATGAAGAATCATTAGGGGCACTATCTGTGCTGCCCCTAACACTAGCAAGATCAGCAGAATCACTGGAACTTTCTATTTGACATGCATCTAGTGAATCTGTACAATGAATTTTCAAATCACGATCAACAGAACCACTAGAACTTTCTTTTTGACATGCATCAGGGGAAACTGTACAATGATTTTTCAAATCATGATCGGGCTCCATTTTAGTTATACTCTCTTGAGAAGCTCGCCTTCTTTCAGCTTCGGCTTCGTGGTGGCCATTATCTTTGGATAGTGTTCTCACATCCATCACTTTGGAGCCAATATAGGCAAGGGTTCCAGTGCCAATGCTTGAATGCATGCTTTGACAATGCTTGATTAAATCCTGGAACTTCTCCCTGCAAAAAGATTCCATGGCATTTATACATCAACTAATGAATATCTACTAAAATGTTTAAGGTAACAAAAAGCACACAAGTATATAAGTATATTGATTAAGTTAGCAGGAGTCACAGTATCATTGATAGAAAAGATATGATTTAGAAGTCATCAACAACAACAAAAAAAAAAAAAAAAAAAAAAGAACACGCACACACAATTGTCATGTCGAATTTTCCTTCACAAATGTGCTTTGAATGGCATTGGCTAAAATGAGCATAAGAGGCAAATAAAGAGGGACAGACCTACGAGCCATCCTAAGTTGTTTTCGATGCTCTGCAGTGCTGCTTAATGCATAACAACCAAGAAGGAATTCCCATACTTCTGCTCTTATAGAAGGATCAACACCCTAGTAACAAAGGTAAAATGAAGCGTATATCAAATTATCAAAAGAATAATGATAATAGTGCATGCCAATTAGAAGATAATCAAAATATACCCTTTTGAAAGTAGAGGGCATTTCGAAATATAAATAAAGAATTCACTTCAATAACTAAGGGCTCTCTAGAAAATGAATAAAATAAATCAAACAATAAAAACAACTATCAATTCCTTTTTCATGCTGCATAGATATCAATAATCAATTCCAAGCAATGCTACTATCAATTCCAATTTCTTGAATAAAACCGGATCTTGTCACCAGTTTTGGTCTAATATAAAGATACACAAAATTCATAATATAATTACATACAACAATTACAAAGTTCATCAACCTGAAAACCAATTTAGTGAATTAACAACCACTTCTAGCAGTTTTCCCCGATTTCCTTGGAAATGTAGCACATGAAATCTATTTTCAAGCTCAGTTTTGAAATTTTGCAGGTTCCATGATCAAATACTGGGACGGACGCTAATCATGTGAAGTGATGCAAGTGACAACACAATGACCATGAAGATGAAACTAACTCAGCTGGGTGTTGTGCAGCTTTCATGGATGAAAATTGCAATTGCAGAAAGCATCATATTGAGCCCTGTAAACCAACACATCAGGGTTGACAGCCATCTCAGCTCGTCACAGCATGAATTTTCAAATGTCCCAAAAAATCAGAAAGAAAACCCAAAAAATTGAAAATATTGGGAAATGCTATAACATTTTTCTGTTTTTCACTAGAGCACAATTATAAACGTATTAGTTGGTCCCCCATAGTCATATTGATCCTATATGCCTAAATTATCATTCTATACGAACATGTTGAATCTATTTTTTTTTAATTGATTCCATCAATATATATTGGAATAGACCATCAAAAGTACAGCACCTCATTTCACTATTCTAAATCATTAGACCATAGGCCCCATTAGTAGAAGATGGTAATAACCCACGATAGCATCAACTCAAGTTGATACAACTTTTGTGCTCCCTGCTTGGAGGCCCACTTATATACATGGCAATTCAGAGGGAAAGTGGATAGTGAAGTCTCATCATGGATTAGGACTGGGCAAAAAATAAATCCTACGAGATTATCCTAACCCATGATTTAAGGCCTAAGAGCCTTAAAGCTTCTTAGTCTCTTAAGCGTTAACTATGCAATGTTATTTATAAAAAAAAAGCCTTAACTATGCATTAGGGCCCACCCATGTATGATTGATCAAAACCCTCACACATACCATCCTCTCATGAATTAGCAGTACACTAGTTTGAAATAACCTTGCCATTATCAATCATTGGGTCAGGCTACTACAATAATTGAACTTAGAAAAGCATTGAAGCTTAAGGGCTTAAAACCAAGAGTAGGAATTATGTGATCAAAGTGATATTTGGCCAATTCATAATCCAAATCATACCAATTTTACCTTTCTGCACAAAACTGAAGTAGGCCCAGCTCTACAGGGCCCAAAGATCGGTCAACTATTATCATGTGACAGTCACTTTTTTCCTTCTTTTCTATATTTTGTTCAAGTAAGGTGGGGACCATTTGTTTGCCAATTACTACACCTGCCCTGGCTAGGACCTGCCCCACCCCATACCCAAACCAACCCGACCCATGATGGATTTATAATTTGCAATACCATCCCTACACCGTGATAGATACTGGTATGTTCAATCACTCAAACAATCCAATTCTTTGAGACTCACCAATGAAACTATCTAAAATAGTTATAATCCCCACTCTCCTCTCATTTTCATCTGACAGTGGGTCTTTTTCTTAATTATTTTATGCTTTATAAACTGCTCTTATAATTTGCAATACTCAACCTGAGGAATAAGGGTCAGGGTTAATACTAGATTTTTATTTAATTTTAAAATACTATAATAGAAAACTAAATGTATATGCATTAAAATGGTACAAAGGATTTGAACTCACAACCACTCACTTCTTCAAGTCTTTAAAATCTACACTCACTACTACACCAAGCCTCACACGATGATTACAATATGATGCTCGCTAATTAATAAAATTTGATAGTTAAGATCATGCAATGGAATCGGTTTGGAATTTTTCATCCCATTAAATGAGCAATTAGGATTACCAAAAGTCGGGGCTTTACTTTTTATAGGATGATTAAATAGTCCAACACTACTTTTTCCACAGGATGACAATAAGTATTCCTAAATGGAAATGTGACATCTATTATGTTATGCTACTATTAATACATTTCTCAAAATTCTTTTACATATTTTATCCACAATACAGTTAACTACTTTCATGCATTTTGTCCAGTACTAAGCAAATAAAATATTAAATACATAAATTTACAATTGTTAAAAATTCATTTTGACCTCCATTTATTTCTTACTTTTTGTAGTGTAGACATTTATGATTTTAAGTATATAACATATAGATAAAACTAGACGAATAGTTCAATCTATAAAAATTAAGAGAATGTTTTTAAATATCATTATCCATTTTTTAACTAACCAATAACCATTACTACTTTTGAGCATGAAGTTATATTAATAGGGGGCGGAGTGAGAGGGAGAGGAGGTTGCAGAGAGAGAGAGAATGGCAGAGTGAGATGGAGGGAGATGGGCAGTGAGATGGAGGGAGAGTCGGGCGGAGTGAGGATAGGAGGTGAGAGAGAAAGAGGTAGAGAGAGAGTGGCAGGGAGGGAGATAGGGAGTGGGCAGAGAGGGTGGGTGGGGCGAGCAGGCTGAGAGAGAAATAGGTACTTATACAGTAATTTCCAGGACCATTGATTTCAATTGGCTTGGTCCAATCAATAGGTTCCAATGAAGGATTTATATAATTATATAGGCCTGGCCTGGTGGACCCGGATTGACTTTTTTAAACAATAGGGACAACTACTCTTTTGCACCCCCAAGACATGAGTGTAGAATTAAGTTAACAAAGGGAAAGGATGTTAATGGGAAGGAAGGCATGTGATTGGAGCAAACAATGTGGACCCACCCACATGATGCTAGCTGTTTTGATCCATTTAAGTACCTATAATCCATTTAAGGGTCCATTGGATCATAAGTTTGTTAGATTATAGTTTAAATCAATATATAAATAGGTACTTATACAGTAATTATTTGTATATTGGAAAAAATATACTATTAAGTGGTATATCATTACAATGGAGAAAAGTAGTAGGTTATTAAAGATCGTATAAGATTTATCGTACACATTCATTTTTGGACATACTATTTTAATCACAGGCTTGTAGGGTGGGATTATAGGCTCTTTAAATGGATTAAGGGTCCATTGGATCATAAGTTTGTTAGATTATAGTTTAAATCAATATATAAATAGGTACTTATACAGTAATTATTTGTATATTGGAAAAAATATACTATTAAGTGGTATATGATTACAATGGAGAAAAGTAGTAGGTTATTAAAGATCGTATAAGATTCATCGTACACATTCATTTTTGGACATACTATTTTAATCACAGGCTTGTTAAATTACATATAATTATACAATATATAATTATATCTAATTATATTTCTAAATTATACTATTGACCTAATTATCTCTAATATATTTTTAATGTCCAATAGTGGATATAATATGTACCTTATATTGTACAATAATGGTGGTTATCAACACCTCGTGTTCCACATTTACTTCAGTATGCCTACATATTATTACAATATATTTCCCGTGTCATGAATATCTCATTTACCATGGTATAGAAATTACGTGGGAAATATTACAATATATTATAATGTAATTACCAAAGATATTATTAGAAATATTCAATTTTCGTCGGGCAACAAAGCATTTTGCCATATAATGTATGATAATTGTTAAATTATCAATATTAAATAATCATTAATTAATGATATATTACCTGGGAACGATTAAATGATATAATGTTCATTACCTGTATACTATAAAACTTATAAAAAAATCAATATTTTATAATGAATAAAACTCATGGGGCAAGTAAATGATTATTCAAACTCAATTGCACATGGGATGACATCATCAGTTTTACCATTCTGTCTCCTTTCTATATCAAGTCATCCCCACAATTAAGTCATTCTTTCTCAACATCAGTACTAAGTCAATGAATGTCTACACTTTCAACGAACCCCCAGACCATTGAATCACTTCATCTATTCTTCATCTTGCCATCTTCCTACAGCGGACGATCTGTAACAGAACGTCTGTAAACGGACCTCTACTGTTCCGTCTCTCTGCTCGTTCTCTCTTTCTCTCTCAGCCTGCTCGCCCCACCCACCCTCTCTGCCCACTCCCTATCTCCCTCCCTGCCACTCTCTCTCTACCTCTTTCTCTCTCACCTCCTATCCTCACTCCGCCCGACTCTCCCTCCATCTCACTGCCCATCTCCCTCCATCTCACTCTGCCATTCTCTCTCTCTCTCTGCAACCTCCTCTCCCTCTCACTCCGCCCCCCTCTGAATCTATCCTTACAAACTAAGACTCTTCCCCATCTCACTGTCTGTCTCCCTCCATCTCACTCTCTGCTATTCTCTCTCTATCTCTGCAACCTCCTCTCTCTCTCTCTCTCCCCCTCCACAAATCGAGCACATCTCACTCTCTGCCATTCTCTCTCACTCTCTATCTCTCTGCAACCTCCTCTCCCTCTCACTCCGCCCCCCTCTGAATCTATCCTTACAAACTAAGACTCTTCCCCATCTCACTGTCTGTCTCCCTCCATCTCACTCTCTATCTCTCTCTGCAACCTCCTCTCTCTCTCTTTCTCTCTCTCCCCCTCCACAAACCGAGCCCATCTCACTCTCTGCCATTCTCTCTCACTCTCTCACCCTGCAACCTCCTCTCCCTCTCACTCCGCCCCACCCTCTCTCACTATTTATCTCTCTCTCTGCAACCTCATCTCCCTCTCACTCCGCCCCCACCCATCTAACCTCCCTCTCACTCCACCCCACCCTCTCTATATCTCTGTCTCTCTCTGAGAGAGACAAAATTCAAAACTTTACAACATCAGTGCAGTAGCTAGCGATATATCGGCCCATCATACTTGAGATTTTTCGACTTTCTAAGATACAGTGCCAAGAATTATGTTCTAAAATCCGAAATGAAGATTTCAGGTGGGATTAGATGAAACAAAGTAATCTAATATATAGAGAAGCGAACACAGAAAGAATGAAACAAAATACTATCATATACAATGAAGCCTACCTATGTCAGAACATCCGATGTAAGTTTCTTCTTCCTATTGATTGAGATCCATATCATGAGAGAGAGGTTCTGGTTTGAAGTAAATCGCAGTTGCTAGCCGCTCCGAGTCGTAGACGCCTGCCTAAGGAAACCGCCGTTTTCCGTTCTTTTGATGAAATGGTAGAGAAGAGAGAGAGAGAGAGCAAGTAGCCGTTCTTTTGATGAAATGGTAGAGAAGAGAGAGAGCAAGTAGCCGTTCTTTTGGTGAAATGGTAGAGAAGAGAGAGAGCAAGTAGTAAGAATCCATTCAGTTGGGTTCAGTTACGAAAGAGTGGGGAGTGGTGGGGACTGAGGATGAAGTAGAGGGATGTTGAGGTGGCCCAGATGTTGACGTGGGGAGTTGGGTTCTTTTCTATTAGGAGAGGGCAGTGGATCCCAGATGGACACCTGTCCCAAAGTGCCTTAGAAATTTAGGATTGTTAAATTGGAGGGATGTGGTTAAATGTAGACATCCCTCCAATTTAACAATCCTAAATTTCTAAGGCACTTTGGGACAGGTGTCCATCTGGGATCCACTGCCCTCTCCTAATAGAAAAGAACCCAACTCCCCACGTCAACATCTGGGCCACCTCAACATCCCTCTACTTCATCCCCACTCCCCACCACTCCCCACTCTTTCGTAACTGAACCCAACTGAATGGATTCTTACTACTTGCTCTCTCTTCTCTACCATTTCACCAAAAGAACAGCTACTTGCTCTCTCTTCTCTACCATTTCATCAAAAGAACGGCTACTTGCTCTCTCTCTCTCTCTCTTCTCTACCATTTCATCAAAAGAACGGAAAACGGCGGTTTCCTTAGGCAGGCGTCTACGACTCGGAGCGGCTAGCAACTGCGATTTACTTCAAACCAGAACCTCTCTCTCATGATATGGATCTCAATCAATAGGAAGAAGAAACTTACATCGGATGTTCTGACATAGGTAGGCTTCATTGTATATGATAGTATTTTGTTTCATTCTTTCTGTGTTCGCTTCTCTATATATTAGATTACTTTGTTTCATCTAATCCCACCTGAAATCTTCATTTCGGATTTTAGAACATAATTCTTGGCACTGTATCTTAGAAAGTCGAAAAATCTCAAGTATGATGGGCCGATATATCGCTAGCTACTGCACTGATGTTGTAAAGTTTTGAATTTTGTCTCTCTCAGAGAGAGACAGAGATATAGAGAGGGTGGGGTGGAGTGAGAGGGAGGTTAGATGGGTGGGGGCGGAGTGAGAGGGAGATGAGGTTGCAGAGAGAGAGAGAGATAAATAGTGAGAGAGGGTGGAGCGGAGTGAGAGGGAGAGGAGGTTGCAGGGTGAGAGAGAGATAGAGAGTGAGAGAGAATGGCAGAGAGTGAGATGGGCTCGGTTTGTGGAGGGGGAGAGAGTGGGTAGAGAGAGAGAGAGAGTAGGGCGGAGTGAGAGGGAGAGGCGGTTGCAGAGAGAGAGATAGAGAGTGAGAGAGGGTTGGGCGGAGTGAGAGAGAGATAGAGAGTGAGAGAGGGTGGGGTGGAGTGAGAGGGAGAGGAGGTTGTAGAGAGATAGGGAGTGAGAGAGGGTGGGGCGGAGTGAGAGGGAGAGGAGGTTGCAGAGTGAGAGAGAGATAGAGATTGAGAGAGAATGGCAGAGAGTGAGATGGGCTCGGTTTGTGGAGGGAGAGAGAGAGTGGGTAGAGAGAGAGTAGGGCGGAGTGAGAGGGAGAGGAGGTTGCAGAGAGAGAGATAGAGAGTGAGAGAGGGTTGGGCGGAGTGAGAGGGAGAGGAGGTTGCAGAGAGAGAGATAGAGAGTGAGAGAGGGTGGGGTGGAGTGAGAGGGAGAGGGAGAGGAGGTTGCAGAGAGATAGGGAGTGAGAGAGGGTGGGGCGGAGTGAGGGAGAGGAGGTTGCAGAGTGAGAGAGAGATAGAGACTGAGAGAGAATGGCAGAGTGAGATGGGCTCGGTTTGTGGAGGGAGAGAGAGTGGGTAGAGAGAGAGTTGGCAGGGAGAGGGTGGGGCGGAGTGAAAGGGGGAGGAGGTTGCAGAGAGAGAGAGAGAGTGAGAGAGGGTGGGGCGGAGTGAGAGGGAGAGGAGGTTGCAGAGTGAGAGAGATAGAGACTGAGAAAGAATGGCAGAGAGTGAGATGGGCTCGGTTTGTGGAGGGAGAGAGAGTGGGTAGAGAGAGAGAGAGTGGGCAGAGAGAGGGTAGGGCGGAGTGAGACGGAGAGGACGTTGCAGAGAGAGATAAAGAGTGAGAGAGGGTGGGGTGGAGTGAGAGGGAGAGGGAGAGGAGGTTGCAGAGAGAGATGGAGAGTGAGAGAGGGTGGCGTGGAGTGAGAGGGAGAGGAGGTTGCAGAGAGAGAGATGGAGAGTGAGAGAGGGTGGGGTGGAGTGAGATGGGCTCGGTTTGTGGAGGGGGAGAGAGAGAGGAGGTTGCAGAGAGAGAGAGGGTGGGGTGGAGTGATAGAGAGGGTGGGGTGGAATGAGATGGGCTCGGTTTGTGGAGGGGGAGAGAGAGAGAGGAGGTTGCAGAGAGAGAGAGGGTGGGGTGGAGTGATAGCAGAAACAGTCCAAAACCACTGTCCCACTTGAAAAAGCCCACCATTAGATGATGATATTCCAAACACATGAATTATGCAACCGATCATAAGCCAGGTCCAACTCCCATTGGCAATAAATTTGTCCCATCTCCAACATATCCAGGACCATTGATTTCAATTGGCTTGGTCCAATCAATAGGTTCCAATGAAGGATTTATATAATTATATAGGCCTGGCTTGGTGGACCCGGATTTACTTTTTTAAACAATAGGGACAACTACTCTTTTGCACCCCCAAGACATGAGTGTAGAATTAAGTTAACAAAGGGAAAGGATGTTAATGGGAAGGAAGGCATGTGATTGGAGCAAACAATGTGGACCCACCCACATGATGCTAGCTGTTTTGATCCATTTAAGTACCTATAATCCATTTAAGGGTCCATTGGATCATAAGTTTGTTAGATTATAGTTTAAATCAATATATAAATAGGTACTTATACAGTAATTATTTGTATATTGGAAAAAATATACTATTAAGTGGTATATCATTACAATGGAGAAAAGTAGTAGGTTATTAAAGATCGTATAAGATTCATCGTACACATTCATTTTTGGACATACTATTTTAATCACAGGCTTGGTCCAATCATTTAACTACTTTCATGCATTTTGTCCAGTACTAAGCAAATAAAATATTAAATACATAAATTTACAATTGTTAAAAATTCATTTTGACCTCCATTTATTTCTTACTTTTTGTAGTGTAGACATTTATGATTTTAAGTATATAACATATAGATAAAACTAGATGAATAGTTCAATCTATAAAAATTAAGAGAATGTTTTTAAATATCATTATCCATTTTTTAACTAACCAGTAACCATTACTACTTTTGAGCATGAAGTTATATTAATAGCCTCATTAAGTTAGGTTACGTCAAAAAGTTATCATATTTAAATGTGAAGGCAAGTTTATTGATATTTCAAAACATTAACATTAACTTACCTTTTAGTTTTCTTTAAATATCTCAATGATTCTCAAATGATTTTCTGAATTTATTTGTTATCTCAGTTTTTCAAAAATCTTTTAACATGTATTTAAGTGTGTAGAGAGAAGAAAAGATGTATTTTATATAGTGTTGTGGCACCATTCATAAATCATGCATCAATGTGATTTTGTCTAACTATGACAAATTTATGAATATAGTATGCATAATATAATAATGTACGTAGTGTCATTTTAACATTGTTGCAACCAATGAGAGCTCAACCACAAATGCCTTTAGATGAGCACAACCATTGTAAGCCGACCTCATATGATAAATCCAGAGACACACCCACCCCGCTGAATGTCACCAATCGCATGTTTTTAACACCAATCAGAATGCAATTTGACCGTTGGAATGAAATATTAAAAAAAAAAAATGCATTCTAAAACCATTAAACTCGAGGGCCACAGATCAAGGGGTTAGAATCATCTGATGGACTTCAACATTTTCACATTAGTGGGTCACATCCAGATCTTCAATCCCCACTTTCCCATGAATTGACGCAGTCAGGGAAGCACAAACCCCGATTGACAGTGAACCCACAATACACCCTGATCTTCAATCAAACAGAAAATCCACACATAAGGAGAAAGATAGAGATTCGCTTACCATTGATCGCGAAAATCCATCGCCAATGCCTTCAATCCAACGGAAGATACTCAAACCAAGTAAAAGGAAAAAATATAAAAGTGCACACATGCAACTTTAATCAATTTTCATAAAATACACCAAGACTACTTTCGTTCCATACAATGGACTTGTATATATGCTATGCCAACAAAGAAGCCCTAAACCTATGATTAAATCACGGCCATTAATCATAATCCTAATGATAATAGAAACCTATTAAAGAAGATCCTAATTACATTAGAGCATGGAAAGCCGAAAGAGATTAAGAAAAGATAAAAGAGGAAAATTGTGCATTAGAGATTCCTAAGGATTATGGACCCCATTAGAGATTTCTAATTACATTAGAGCATGGAAAGAGATTAAGAAAAGATAAAAGAGGAAAACTGTGCATTAGAGATTCCTAAGGATTATGGACCCCACTTGCTGCCTTGTAGTTGGCAATCACTTGCACAATTATATATATTAAAGCAAAGGGGGAAATGGGCAGTGAGGGGTGTCACCTCATCCCTAAAAAGTTTCTATAGGCTGTGAGGGGTGCCACATCATCCCTAAAAAGTCTCTCTTTTCAAAGAGGGCTACTTTTTCTCTCCTGAAACCTCTCATAAGAGATTTTTATGAACCTTTGAATTTGAGTCTTATTTCTTGTCATCATCCAAATTATAAGCAAATCTTTACAGTCGGTTTGTTTGCGTTTCCTAAGATCTTCAATCATCAACGGTTTGTTTTCATTTCCTTAGATCTTCAATCATCAATGTGTCCCATGTTAAATGTGTTTTGTGGGCCCTGCCGATCATTGAAATCCAAACTGTTGCTTTCCCTAAATGGATGGATCCAATAGTGGGCACCAGTTCGTATTAAATATATTTCAAGATTGGACTCCAGTATTGGATGAAATCCCAATGACCTTCTCTTAACTCCTTTTTTCTGAGAGTGGGCCCCACTGATGGAGGGAGGCAAGCCTATTGGCCGTTGTTTGGTTTCTTAATGGATGCAAATCAATTAATGGGCCTTGCACATTTAACTTATTTCTGCAATGGGACCCACTCATGGATTATGCATAGATATTAGTTTTCTAGGTAAATATGGATTATAGATTATTCTCTCTCAACGGCATCTATCTTCCATCCTCTCAAGATTGTCATTTTTTTATATTAATATTTGGGGCCCACCTTTCAACAATTCACACTGATAAATTTTTCATTAAAAATATCATTTTCTCATGGATGGGCTTGTGATAAAAATGTTTTGAGGTTGGAGTTTTTTTTTTATTGAATCTTATAGGCATCATTTTCTGATCTAATTATATAGACAAATAACCCTAGGTTTGCCCCACCATAATTACACTATCGTGGGCCCATATGGACTCATAATTAAGAGATATATACATTGATCCAAAGTGGGCCTATTATTACTGGGATCAAATAACACTAGCCTGTGGTTTTAAAGTCTCATAATTTATGGCTTTTAAAGTTAAGATGTTTATACATTTTTTTTTTTAAATCTAGAGCTAAAAAACGGTTTGATCAATTCTAAAATGGTATTGGTACTACATCAAAGGGTTAGAAAAGAAATTTGTGCGGATGGATTGAAATGACCATTGGCTTATGTGAAGATAACACTTGTATTTATGATTGAAGATGTGTTGACTGTTTTTATATAAATATGTATGAATATATTCTTATATGTTTATAATTAATTTTGATATCTCATAAATTAAAAATGTAATATTTTACTCTTTGCCCCGAGCGAAGCACGGGGCGTTGTTGCTAGTCTAGATCATAGTAGATTCTTCCTTGTCCACCGAATCATTAAGGTAGCAAATCTTCAATGAATCAACGACATATTGAAAGCCTTCCATTTTTGGTGTCTTGTTGCTTCATTAATTTTTATCCATATATAGTAAATGATAAGGCTAAGACCCTTAATATTCTCTTAAGCATAAAGCCTTGCCAATAAAGGAGACTTGATTTCACTTAAATAGGAATGAAGAGTCTCCAAATCCAATTTAATTAAGATTGAATAAGGACTGCACATCTTGGTCAATAGAGCCCATGATTTTAGTGAGTGTACAGTTGTACCATGCAGTAAATTCCTCTTCCAACCCAATTAGACAAGTACTAATTCAAAAAACTTCCTAATAAATGGGTGACTCCACAAAGCAGGCAAGCTGGACAAATCTTTGATAAAATAAAAAATCAGCTCTGCATCATGAATTGACGGGACCCCAGATGGGCCCCACAAGGTTGTGCACAAATTGCTTAAATGAGCATATGTGCACCTGAAACGCACTATATTTGTATACAATCATAGCTCCTCTGCAGCTGTCTTGCACCGCATTTTCGCTCCAAATGTGGACCTCCCTAATCACTGATCCAAATGGCGCATCCAAACCCTCCCTCCTTATATGTCACAGATCCCATGGCATTGCATCGATTGAATGGACCAGATGGTTTGATTGAGTATTAAAAAATCTTTTTGATATAAAATCGTTGAACTTGTGGGCCACAGATCAAGAGCTTAAGATCATCGAATTGATCTGATATTTCATTTGGGATGGTCTTACCTGGATCTTTGGATCCCAACCCTTCCTATGATCTATGGGGCCTGGGTGGGCCCAAACAGCTGTCCACATATATAATGCTCCTACACAGCTCTCTCACACGGTATTACTATTGGAGAAAGCTGCTAGGGGCCACCTAGGGTCCCATAGATCATGGGATGGGGGAAGGAAAGATCCAAGTGGTACAACCTCACACATCAAACTTCAAGTCAATCTGATGATCCTAACCATGGATGAAAATAGCACGTAGCAGCCGCTATGTCGGCCGTAGCGGCCGCCACCGCTACGCTTTCTTTTCATTTTTTTTTTAAATGCATAATAAGACTTATTTCTTTTATTCTTCTCTCCAAATAACATTTCTACACAACTCTTCTACACTTTTATGTTTAAAAGAACACCAAAAAGCATATTATCTCGCCAAATTACAGTCGATATAAAGAGTTCTTCTCAATGATTCTTCTCTAAGTACATCCTATTAGATACCCCCTTTGGTAGATGTATTTTTTGTTCTAGGTACTCTTAAATCTTGACTTCATGACATAGTTTTTTCTTTTATAAGCCTTTCATTAGTTTCTAAGTTAGTATAACTAAGCAACATGAACACATGTGAAAAAAATGATCACTACTATTATTTTCTATTTATACAACGATACAAGACCTCATACAGTGAGGGGACCGTTACGCCTCCTTACCTTAGTTACTTTTGCAAAAAAAAAAATACATTTTCTTTCATTTTACAATTTTCTGGATTTTCTAGAATTTTTTTCAGAATTTTTTTGGCGATTTTTTCAAATCGCACCGCTATGCCGCTACGTATCGCCCGCTTCGTAGCGTTAGCGGCCCGCTGCTACCGCTATTTTCGTCCTTGATCCTAACCCCTTTGATTTGAGGCGCACGAGTTCAAAAGTTTTATACTAAAAGTAAAAAAAATTGAAACTCTCTAACAATTCAATCCCATTGGATCAGTGCAACTCCATGGGATCTGTGACATAGGTTGGGTTTTTTTTTTATCTTTTTTTACATGCTGTCTCGCACAATAAGGCATATGCAAAGGAGCAAAATGCCATATATATAGCAAATCTTCTTGTGCACGGTGTGCACCATCTAGTGGGGCCTAACTTATGATCCATCCAAAATAGAAACCCCCCACCCTTTCACCCACCCAAAACACACACATACACACACACACACAAAGAAAGTAACCAATCCCTTGGATTTGCATTGATATGAAAGGGGACTGGTGGATCGAGGGTCCTTTTTATTTTTTGTTGATATAAAGCCATTAAACTTGTGGTTGACTAGAAACTTCTTGTCTAGGGTGGTTGCACTTGGATCTTTTGATCCTCCCTATCCCATTATCTGTGGGCCCCAACAACTAGTGTGCATGGTAAGGATGCACACAAAGATTTCCCACTTTCCTTCATCCATTTTTCCTACATGGGCGATTGGGTCCAACTCGGCCGACTGGACTCGACACAATTGGGAACAAGTCAACCCCCAAGTCCAAGCTTTTTTTATCCTTGGTCCAACCTTGATTAGAGTAAAAATTTGGAAAAGCACCAAAACAAGAAGGAACTATTATGAATTATGTGCAAAGAGAAAACAATTTACTTGTGAATCAATAATAAAATATAAACTGGTCAAAATCACAATCCACATAATGTCAATGGGACACCTCTAAAATCTAAAGCGGTCAAAATCACAACCCACTTTCACTCCTATAAGTATAAATTCATAAATAGGACCACACCTAAATTCTAAATGTTCATAATCAAGGCCCCACGTACTAAGATTGGGCCAAATTTCACTCCTACGATGCGGCCCTAGATTCTCAAATGGAGATGGAATAAAAGTAGACAAACTCCACAATGGGGTTTAAAGAATCCTGGATGGATTCAAGAGAGGATTAACTCCACATGTGAGAATTGGCCGAATCCCTCTCGGGAGTTGACACACACGAGCACTCTTACATTGGAGAGAAACACACTCACACGCATAGGCAACCCAAACAAAACAATCTTTATTGAATAATCATGAACTGTCTCTCCCAATCGAGGGATTACATATTTATAGGAAGGGTTAGACATCCCCTTTCCTAGTAGGGTCTACTTTCCCTATCAATAAAGGAAACTAAATCGTTAAACTTGCTTAACAATCCATATCAAACAAAACTCCTAATTTAAAGACTCTTTATAAATTTAAAAAAATAAAAAAACTCACATTCCCACAATAATTGGCTGGTCCCATTAGTCCTGTCTATGGGCTGACTCAATGAGCTTGGTTGACCCATGGATCATGTGTTTGGACGGCATCATCCTACAAATCCATCAATTAGACCGCCTCTAAAATCCACTAATAGCTCAGTGGTGAGGCACCTCCCCTGCAAATGAACAACCATGGATTGACCCTTGGTTCTAACGTTGATGGTGAAAGGCTTGGATAGGGTGGGTGTGAGTATTTACTAGAGAAAAATAATCCAAACCATTCAAAATCATGATACACATATTGGTGCGCTGATAAGCATCAAGTTTTTATTTTAATTCCAAGAGCTAATGGCCAAATATATAATTTTTATTTGTATTTAATAAATTTTTGGCACCAATTAGAATTAGCACTAAATTTTAAATTTTATACCACCAATCACTGTTAGGTATATCTGTATTTTTTTTATTTCATACTTTTATGCTACCAAAAATTTACAAATGTGTTAGATTTTTTATATTATATTTTATGGTTGAAGGTGATATAGGTATCAATTTTATTTTTAATTCAAGACTTTGTGTAGATATCTATATTTATAGTTGTAGAATTTTTATTTTTTTTCATTTTGGATGGCTATTGTTTACATTCAAACCTAAGTACCAAATACTCTTCAACTTTCATTCTTAAAATTTGGTCACAGTTAATTATAAATATATTCTTCTAGTAAGCGTGCTACTTAATTTTAGTTACCATTCAAAAAAGAAAAAAAAATCCAATACAGTGGTTTGCAGTCCTTCAGTAGGACAGCATTAGGACCAAACTGCTTTTAAGAAACTGGATTCCAAAGGCCAACCTTGAGAATTTTTTGAGTTCAACTCTATAAATCCATCAATGTGGCTCACATCTGAAATCCAAACTCCTAAAAGCAACTATTACCCCTCATCTATCAAAGTTGGGCCCACCATTAGATTGATCATGCATAACTTACGTGATTACACACTACATATTTTTATTTTAATCACATGATTTATGCAAATAAATTTGACAGTGGGCCCAAATCCAACTAAAGCAAAATTTGTTGCAAAATTAATGAGGGACAATAATAATTTTGAAAATTTTGGTCCTCACTGATGAATTTATGAAGATGTATGAGAATTAACTAAGGCCAGCTGGCAACCTAGTAAGAGTTTCATTCCTTGAAAAATAAAGAAGGATTTGGATCCTATAGGACCTATACTCTTTTTAAGTGCATCAGACATTTCCAATTGTCCAATCTAAGCCTATGAAATGGATGGTCCAAATAGAAACTTTGTTTTGATCTACTCACCATCCACTTCATGACCTTAGATCGGAAAGCTAGAATCATCTAATGGACATAATTTTTTGCAAACTAGATCACAAAACCCACTTGTATCCAATGGGGACCATGAGGCCAATGGGCCCCACAAACTCTACCATGTTTTCTCTATGAAAAGAAGACTCTCTCTCTCTCTACTTTTGCCAATTTTTCCTTTTATTTATAGCTTCATCACAAGTTATTGCCCTATATCAAATTTGTACTAGCTGTACCAGTGGGTAATATCAACCGACATGCGCAATACAAGCCAAACCTGGTTCATACCACCAATATTTTAAACCATGGTACATTGACCACGGCCAATATAGTATATGGTTCAAAATAATTATGCTTCCTATATTAGGATGCAAAATTGGTAGCAGATAATAGAGGCCATTAGAAAGAGTTCAAAAGATTGAAAAGGCAGGGGAGAAAGCAAGATGAAACAACTCTGTTTTGATAAACCATCTCCGGATTGATAAAACACAGGTTGATTTGCTCATATAGAATCCAAGTTGCCATGCAACAATTACTTCATCAATAAATATGATAAGGAAAAACAAATACAAAATAATAATTTTTTATGCAAATCCAAAAGTACCCAGACAGTTGATCCAACTAAGTTGCAATCTTTCTATTTTTACTTCCCCTTCCCCTTCCCCTCCCCTTCTTCTAAATTTAATAATAAGTGACTTGATGACAAGAGGTAAAATAAACTAAGTTCTAACATCTTGCAGCAATAATTCATGCACACAAACGACATAGATATTAAAATTATCAACTTACAAATCTTAGTTCTAATGCCATACCACGTGCATGGAAAATAAGCACAAACATTGTTATAAAAAGAAACTATTTTTTAATCCAAAAGAAAATACAAAAGATGCAGGGGTTAAGTCAGGAATACATATGTAATGCAACAGCTTACCCCCAAAATAATCAATTTGAGTGCCTTTTTAAAACCAAGAACCCTTCCATCACTATCAAAAACGGTGTGCCACTTCTCTGGCTTGAGCATTTTGCTACCCTGAATCATTACAAAAAAAAGAGATAAATATAGAACCCAAACTTCGGACTCATTTGAGATTTACAAATACAGAAGTCAAATCAAACAATAATTAAAAAGAAAAGTGACAAATTACTGCATGGGAACATATATGTCAGTAAGAAGAAAGAGGCACACCTTTCACATACTGCTTTAGATACTCAAAAGATTCAGGCATTAATAAACCAAATAAATACAGGGGCCTTGGAGTCCCACCGTTGTCTTCTCTTCCATGAGTGATCTCTGGTTCAGGCCGCGATTTAAAATACCATTCAATTTGGATCAAGCTGAGATTTGGGCTTTGGGTGACCATATTCAACTTGGGCACCCAACTTATCTATGAACATGTGTATATATTGTAGAATGCAGAGTATACACTATATAGGAATTATGCCATTTTTATAAGTTATTTATCTTTTAAAATTTGTGCAAGACAAGCCAGGCCAAAGTCCACTGGGCCGGAACATGAGTTATTGGGTCAACCTCACCCAACCCATTGGATCAGCCAACAAATCCTAGTGGGATCAGCCAGTTATTTTTGTGGGAAGTTGATATTATTTAGAATTCTAGTTTCCTAATTGCTTTAGTATTTTGATTAGTATGTTTCCTTGTTGATTAGGAATAATATTAGGCAATTGAGTTCTTAGCAAGTAGAGTACTAATGAGGAGGAAAGACTATTCCCTCTTTCCTATAAATACGTAAATCCCCTTTCGGGATAGACACCTTTGATTATTGAATAGAAGATTTCCAGATTGGCTTTGATTTTGTGTTTATTTCCCTGTTTGCACATTCTTGAGTGCTTAGAATCCATCTGGATTCTGCCAAATCACATCTGTGAGTTTCGTCCATTCGATCTTGGATCTCGGGCTGCATAAAAAATTCAAACAAAACCTAAAATTTTGAGAACTAGACTTGAGTAGGAAATATTTTGGGTTGGGTTGGGTATAGTCAGGTGCACTAGGTTCATTTGGATTAGGTATGCTTAGGTTTCATCCAGGTTGGTTTCAAGTTTAGGTTCATCTTTGGGCAGATCCAACACCCAGTGCATCCGAGTTGCAAATGATAGCTCCATAAGTTCATAAACATCGCATGCCCTTGCCGTACCCATGTCATATGAGATGCAGTCATTGGCCTCAAAACCTACAAAAGGAAGTCCAAGGCCTACTGCCAGCCAGCACATTGGGCCCAACCCATAGTACCATTAACAGCAAGCCCATTGAGCCAAGGCCACAGATGACTGATCCATTGGGCCTAATCCATGGACATCCAACCAAATAGCCAACTATGCCTTTTTTCACAACATGTAGCTATCCAATAA
The DNA here is from genome assembly GCA_038049695.1 of Cinnamomum chago. Classification (NCBI taxonomy): domain Eukaryota; kingdom Viridiplantae; phylum Streptophyta; class Magnoliopsida; order Laurales; family Lauraceae; genus Cinnamomum; species Cinnamomum chago. Next base: position 15,831,052 of record CP142462.1, on the reverse strand, counting down.
AGTTCCCTAAATCTAGATAACATTCAGCGAACTAACTGATTTGGTATCCAGCCAATTAAGATAATTGATTCAATCAATCAAGATAATTGATTGGCATCTAATCAATGAAAGAGAGGAGATTTAGCACTAAGAGATTGGTATGTAATGGATTCATGGAGGGAAAGGGAAATCTTATCTATTGTGAACGATTCATTGATTGAGAAGCAGACCGCCTTGCAAAAGAGGGAGTTTCAAGAACTTCCATGCTTATCTCTTCTGCTTGTTAATATGTTTTTTCTGTAACTGATTTTTTTTGGGGGGGTTTCAGCCTTATATGTTTGAGTTGACTATTTTGGCCTATGTTTTTTGGGCTTTTTTTTTTTTTTTTGTTTCAGTATAGTCCTCTCATGCTATAAATTCCATGAGTTTTGAATACAGTCATCTTTCTAAAAAAAAAAGGGAAATCTTATATTAATACCTTCAGTGTCCCTGCACTTTCATTTTAATACCTTGAGTGTCCCAAGGATCAATAGACTTTCAACCACCATAGGTTTTTTTAGCAAAATGACACTTTTGTCCATCTCTTTTATCATTGTACGCATAATTTCAAAAGCTTGGACTCATTTTTTTTTTTTTTATAAAGCATGTAACATTAACAATTGCACTTAGTGGTAGAGATTAATAACCCTACATAAAAAAAAATTATCAATACAAGGCCCATTTCATTAAATCCAACTTGATAATCACGACAATCAACATCTGTACTTATAACCGGTTATGATTTATCCAATCCATACATGACCTACCATTGGATTGATGGAAGTTTCAAAATACATGATTATGCTTCATGTATAGGGGGTTGTAAAAGAAATATTGGGGGAATGGGCAAATGTAAAAGAATATTAATTTTTACATTTTTTTTTTTTTTTGGATGTTTTGGGTTGGGGGGGGGGGGGGGGTGGTTTGACTGTATGTAAAAGAAATATTATGGGAAGTGATAAATGTAAAAAAAAAAATTAATTTTTAGAATTTATGGGAGGCGGATTTTAAGCTTTTCTCAAATATGGGTGTGGCCTTCAATCCCCAGGCCCTTGTACCTTGGCCCGGCCCTGGCCATATGCATGAGAAAGTTATTGAGAGAAATCATTGGGACTTGAGATAAAATAATGGTATTTTTGTAAGTAATAATATACTAGTTTTTGCTTAATAGATGTAAGGGCAAAACTGTGATTTATATAAAAATCCAACAAAAATCTCATGGTGGCTACTGGCTGCCCATTCTTGTTAGGAATATTGATTTTAGAGACATGAAAGGTATTAAAAAGAAAAAGCAGAGGCCTATTTACAAATCCTACAAACCTTATATACAAAAACCACAAAAATCAATAAACAAGGGCTTGAATTGATTGATTGATTCACCATAGACACGAATCTCTAAGATATTGTGCACTCCCCCCCCCCCCCCCCCCCCCCCCAAATTGAAGCAATCGAAGGCAAGTTTATTAAGATCTTAGGAATCTATTGAATAAAGTAATATCTACATGCGCCAATTGACATACTATAATGCCATTTCCACACTCCTGGAAACAAAAATAAATAAATAAATAAACCAACACGAAGTCTTATAAAAATTCATCACTAGCACCAGAAACTACACAACTACCATCCTTTTGATGGAATTAGTTAGCAATCAACATCAGAATTCTGTGTCATAAAACTCAGTCAATCAGAACAAGTTTCCTTCTTTTTTTTTTTCTTCTTCTTTTTTGAATGGAATCAGAACTAGTTTCTTCACCACTAAATGCAGACCTAAATACATTTCAGTAACATTAGACTAAGTTCTACATAAAATTAAAATTAAAATAAATAAGAAGAAAGAATTTATGATCAATACAACTTTTAAGGACATATTTAGATATTTCCGAAATCGCAAACACTTTGAACAATTTGGAAGAATGTTTCTGCACTCTATCAGCCAATTGGAGCGGAGCAGGAATACAAATCGGATTAAGGTACTGTTTTTAGTTTTCTACTTCCTATTCTACTCCAAATAATTACTAGTACCCAATTCCTTATAATGATTGGGAGCAGCAGAGACTAGAAAGAAAAATTTGCAGAAATCTGCACCGCCCCAGAGAGCCCACCATTCTGCCAAAATATTTATATTGATTTGGGTTCTAATGCTTCAAAAGACGAGCAAAACTCAACCCAGACCAGCTGAGCGCAAATGAAACAACAAACAACAAGTAAAATAACAACATTACAACATGTAGCTTCTAGCAATATTCAAGTTCAGCTGACCTTGATTGGCGAATTATTAAGGCAAGGCTGCTCGCGAATGTCTCGGACGATAGAACTAATCTGGTGCAGATTCACCGCACCAGCACCCCCACAGTTGCATCCTTTATCATCTCTATCAACAGACATCCCCAAATCTCAGCCCCTATTTACCTCTCTCTCTTCCACCATTCCCTGAAAACCATCCAATCAATCAATCAATCCCATCCCAAACACTCAAAACCAAACCAAGATTTCATTGTTTTCCAAATACCAAATGCTAACAAATGCAGAATTCACAATCAAAATAAACGAATTCTTTGCAAACACACAAAAGAAAAAAAAAAGATCCGATCTTTCATCTGAGAGAGCAAAATCGAAACCGATTTCAGATTCAAAACAACAGATTTCGAATCGGATCCGAGCGATCTGAGCAGAAAATGATGATCGAGGAGCGTTTAGAATAGATGAATTCATCAAGGGAAGGAGTTTTGGGGGATGAATCGGATCGAATCTAGAATCCATGTTAGTTTATGGATTTTCTGGTCGAAATCTAACGAGATTTGAACCGGAAAAAACGTGATCTGCGATTGAAAGAGAGAGGAAGATGGAGATGTGGGAGAGAGACCTGGAAATGGAAGGGATTTGGAGATTTTGGAGACGCAGAGAGCATCTGGCGATCTCCATCGCCATTGAAAGAGAGAGAAAAAGCTCGATCTCGAATTCCCGTCCGTGGAGGGAGAGTGTAATACTAAATTTATTTGGGAGAGAGAGAGAGATGGAAACACTCTCTCGCTCTCTCATGTAGGAGAGAGAGAGGATTTGGGACACATGTGAGTGATCATGGCCGTTCATTACGATTCCTCTCCTATGAGATCAACCGGTGGGCCCATATGTGAAATTTGAGCTCTTGAAAATTGGAGTTCCTCTTGTGTGTATGGTGATGGGACAACTGAGATTTTGATGATAATATGTAAAACAGTCCACTCCCTTATCCATTTCTTTTTAAGTGTCATCTATCTGATCAGCAATACTAATTTAAGTAAAGTTTGGATCAGCAATAATACAAGCGAGAATTTTTATTTTTTCGTATGAGAGGGTTTCCAAATCTCAATTTTTTTTCGCCTGGTCGAGAGGAAAGTCGGATAAACTCTCTTGTAGTACAAATATGGTACAAACCGTAGTCCTAAACCAACCGAACTACCCCTTGGGATTACAAGGGAGACAATGATTTCTTATGATTTGAGTTCCACAGGTGGATTCGTGTTAGCATATTTGTGTAGTTGTTCATAAACTCTTATTTTTTGAAAAAGATAAAATCTTTTACCTGGAACCACAGGCGGATTCGTATGGGCTCGTTTGTGTAGTTGTTTTCGTAAATTCTTATTTTTTTTAAAAAGGATAAAATCTTTTATCTGGACCCACAGGCAGATTCGCTTGGGCACAACTGTGTAGTTGTTCGTAAATTATTATTTTTATAAAAAGATAAATTCTTTTACCTATAATTTTTTATTGTTCAGCCCTCTTCTTTCTGGCATACGAAAACAATTAAAAATAAAATAAAATAACCCAAATGAATGGAACCCAAATCTGGTTAGTTACCATACCCATCTATATTGGTCAACTGAGTGGCCTAACCTGAGTTTTTAAACAATGGTAGTAGTGGTACTATACAAAAACATTTTTTTTTCTCTTGTGGGGCCTACTGTTATTTGACATTAGAATAACATTGGATGGTTGAGAAGATCGAATCCAATTGTTAGTTAAAAAGGTATAGGCTAATGTGATATTTCTATCTTAGATGGACAAGAAAAAAAGATGTGTGGGCACATGTCATGACCGGCCTTATAAAGTGATAGGGAAAAGGTTAATCAGGGGGCAAAAAACAAAGAAGAGGGGGATCATGCACATGTTGATTAAGCCGCTAAAAAGGGTATCCAAATTATTCTAGTTGATGAAAGTGCTGGAAAGAGAATGATTCTAACCATTCACTTTTTTTTAAAAGGATAGGGCCAAGAATGCCATGCATGCATTAATAAGATGGGGCATTTCACAAGTTTACAGAAAAGGGCGATCAGTGTTGTTAATGTAGTTGGGAATGGGTAGAGAACATTGGTGAAAATAAGTACTGGGCCCAATTCCTTAAAAAATAAATAATATATACCTCAACTTGGGTCTAAATCTGATGGACATTGGGGGACCTTGGATCATGGTACAATAGATAATGTTTAAAATAATTGTCACTGTTGGGTTGGGACTTGGGAGTCAACATACAACCAAAGTTGCATTTAGAAGCCTCTCTATATATTGACAATGTAAATTAATATTAAATAGTGAAATATTCAAGTGTGAGTTAGTTCTCACCCATTATATGAGAATTCTTTTACGGTGCCCAACGTGCAACCCATCCAAACCTAGCAACCAATAGGGAGCCCCTTGATAGTCACTAATCCCAAGGATTGACACACATTCGAATGGACTCAACCGTTGGATCGAGGGTTGAATATTTTTTTGAATTTAAAGTCATTAAACTTTTGGGTCACGGATGAAGGGGTTATGGTCATGAGTTTGGGGTCAAACTTGATACTTGTGGTGGTCTCATATAGATCTTTCCATCCCCCATGGTCCCATCCCCAAATGAGGCCCACAATTGGGCCCCTCAAAAAATTCTTACATAATAATGTGACAACAGTTCCCACCTGAATATTACCCTATTAAATATAATACTTAATAATAGTAAAATTTTCTCATTCAGACATCTGCAATAGATTTCGTGCTTGAAAACTAATAAAAGGAGATGATGTATGGTGGGCCCTATGTGGAGAGTGATATTCGCACATGAGGTTTGCTGCGGGCAACGCCTCTTTATTAATAAGTGCCGGTTAGTTTGCATAAAATATATAGGAATTCATGGTCATCTTGAATTTGAGTTTGAATTATAGGGGTGATTTGACTATTCATCTTTGGTTCTTCATTTTTAACAGCTTGTAAAAATAAAATCCTAGGCATTTGTTTGCATGGCATTTAATACATAGAAATTCATGGTGAAATAGGGATTTAAGGTGAAGCTGTAGATGGCCCTTTACTTTCATTTTCATAGAATTTGAATTACTAGTATTTATTTTCATATAATTTGAATTACTAGGATGATGACTGGTAATTCATCTACAATCTCTCCTTGATAAACTTTCTATTAAAGGAAAGAAAATGGGCATTATAATATATTAAGCGAGAAGGTTTTGGATCCAATTTTAACCGTGCTGTTTATTTTTATTGAAAGTTACTTTCAGTTTTTGTAACTGCCAACATACTATTTATCCACTTTCCAAACTTTCCACTAATACATTTCCCCCACTTATGGACTTCTAGTTTTTCCGTTTCTAACATACATAGAATCCTACCTCTTCCTGGATAACTGTGATTAGCACAGGTGTTTGTGAGATATTTCTTCATTTTTAACCACTTTTGGAGACACCAGTCTTGAAATTCCTAGGAATTCAAATGAGACATAACGTATTCAAAGCATGGGCACGATTGGACCTGGGTTCTAACTTGATTATCAATTGGGCCTAAAGAAGCCTTCATACCTGGAATTTTTTTTTTTTTTTTTTCAGATTGGATAATATTGGAGGTCCATTGACATCCGTAATTAATGACCACTTAAACAGTCAAACCTACCACTGGCCTCTCTGAACATGGGTTCTTGTTGGGGGAGTTAATGACCCCTTAGACAGTTAAACCTACCACTGGCCTCTCTCTGAACATGGGTTCTTGTTGGGGGAGGGAAGGTGGTCCGGGTTAATGTCAGTTTGTTCATTGTGATAACCAGCAAAATGTAGAAACCAAAACGAAACAAATTGCATGTCCCCCCCCCCCCCCCCCCCCCCCCCCCCCCCGGTCTCTCTCTCTCTCTCTCTCTCTCACACACACACTAGGTAGGTTTGACCAAAGAACTGGTCATCATTACAAGAATGCCAAAATTTGATGTATGATTATGCTTTAATTATGACAAATGTTTCTCTCAATCACTAGGTTGGTTTGACCAAAGGACTGGCCATCATTACAAGAATGCCAAAATTTGATGTATGATCATGCTTTACTTATGAAAAATGTGAAATAATAGTCCACTGTTCAGTCCTTTCCATCATAGAATTTGTAAAGAAATGATTAATCTGTGATTAGGTTTGACCATTAGCAAACCATTTCAAACAGGGAAACCAAAGCGCATTTTCACAATTGACCTGACCATGGAAGGCTTGGTTTCACCAGAAAGTCAGAGTAGACTTGATCATCATAACCCAGAAACTAAGTACTTGACCAGCATTCGATATCTATCCCAACCCAAAAGCAAAGTAGAATGGAATAGCAACCTCTGCTTATACATTCAAACTGAGTATCTCCACTGTATGTCATAACATGTAGCTAGCTCTCTGGAATAACAAAAATTAGGTGATCTTATCTGCTGTAGTGGCTACTGTTGGTTTGGGGAGAAGTCATCCAAGCAGAGAGGAGAGTAAAAATTTATATTTGAGTAGTCAGTCACCCAACTACTCTGCAGTCTGCAGTGGTTTATAAAGAACAGAAGCAACAAAACAACCATTATATTTAAGAAAGAAAGGATATCAATAATACATGTAAGAAATATATCTTTGAAACAGTTTTTTACTAGAAAAGGTCACGTATGATACAGAGACCACATGCACATAAAAAATATAAAAACATCACTGTTTAATGCGCAAGAGAGAAGAGGATTACATATCGTATAAATACACTACAGATCAAAACTTTTACAGTTTTACCTCATCAAGATACAAAGACCTATTATAAGATCAATGGCCATTATTCATTTCCAGGTATTGATACAAAAAACAGTGTCGGGCCTCAGAGGAGAAATTGGTACACCTGATTTTGCTTCATTTTCCTAGCTAACTTCGATTGCGGGAGATTGGGCAGCAACTGGGGCCTCATTTGTTTCATTAGTAGGAGTGACAGAATTGAGATATGTGCGGGCCACATCCAACATCAACTCTGCTTCTTTCTTGTACTGCAGAACAGGTATCCACTTAAGACAGCCAGTACTAAAGTGCAAGGTTTCATCAGGGAAAAGATATGTTTTGACAGTAAACATATTTTTATTCATTAGAAAAATTCAACCGAAAGAAGCAAATGAAGTTATTAGCGATAGATACTGTATACAGAACATTTGAATTATGTAAAAATATAATAATAGAATAAAATATTACAAAGTAACCAAACCAGCCACAAGCATTCTGCTTCCCCACCACCCTTTTCCCAATCCACTTTTGGGCCTTTGGCCAATAAATCCACAACACTATCCACACCTCTTTTGGTATGAACAAAAGAAAAAGGAAACGATGAAAATTGCAGGCCATAATAGGCAAGTGAATCTACATGGTACCTGCCCTACAGTAACACACAAGATTGCACATTTTGAGTTTTCTTCTATTACCAAATCCTGGCAAACAAACTTAAGAAAGTCTAAGTGCTTGAAATACACATCTCTTCTCTATGAACAAATGAAACCGATAATATCAAACATAAGTCCTTTAGTTATTACAATAGGTAATTCCTCTCCAAGATTCCAGCCCTTCTGTAACCCACAAAATTGTGCTTTATGAGCATGGTTCAAAATCGTGGTATCGGTTAGGCCCAAAAACCAATACTATTTCAGTATCGGTCGTGGTTATCGATCTGTCGCGATGTGAATTTTTTTATTTTTTATTCCAAGAAAATTTGAAAAAAATATTCAAAATCCTAAATATTATAAAATTCTGGAAAACAATTTTTTTTTCCATTAGTAACACGTTTAAATCAAAATATCGGTCCCCCACCAAGCCATTGTAAAGATATAGGTCAGCACAACCTAATGGGTCAACCCACAACACATGAATTGGGTCAGCCCACAACTCAAAAGATTGTCTGAGTTGTCTTATGATTGTACAGCTAATAGTAGATATTAGTTTCCTTAATAGTACCTGTAATCATGTAATTAGATCGGTTAAACTAGGCAATATTGTATGATAAATACCCATTGTTAATACAAGGAAGATAAAATTTTCTCTTGCAATACTTCTCTCTCTTTTATGGTTCTATGAATTCTTGTTTGTCTAAGATGGTATCAGAGCCCATCGATCTGTCCATTTAAGCATAAGAGGAGCAGGGTGCTGATCGACTGATATTCTGTGCATTGTATTCTGCTGTGATCAAAGGCGGCCCACCTGTTGATCATCCCACATCAGAGAAATCTCTCCATCCTGGTCGCCCATATAATCTAGGAATTCTGAATATTTTTTCGAGATTTTCTGATCATCAGAGGTAGGCCATTTTCTTTGATCGGTACTTATTTTCTTTGTGCGACTAGTTTCCATCAAGACCGTACAGTATTTTGGTCTCCTAAGTTTTCGTCAAAATTTCAGTCAGAGGTTCTTCACATTTTAGGGACACGGGTCACTGTGTGATCTGATCTCCCATTTGATCATCCAGTGGGCCCCACAGCACTGATTTGTGCTCAAATTCAAGGTCAGCTTAACCTTTTTTATTAGAATTTCAGATCTAGTTGGGTTTCTGTGGTTGGATTTCTTATCTGATCTCCCATATTATCATCCAGTGGGCCTCACAACACTGATTTGTGCTCAGACTCAAGGTCGACTGGACCTGTTTAATTCGGATTTCAAATCTAGTTGGGTTTCTGTGGCTAGAGTTCTTATCTAACAGTCTGCCTGCAACTTTATTCTATTTTCAACTGAGTTTTGCTCCATATTTGAGTAGGACAGTTCTTTATTGGGCTTCACTTGTGGTTTAGTTGGTAACATGTCCGTGCATGTTCTGTTAAAATGTCTTCTGATCGAACCTCGGGGATTAATGTAATACTTGACGAAACCAATTATCCTTATTGGCCCCATCTGATGCAAAATTTCCTCAAAGGACAAAATCTATGGAAATATATTGCTAAGAAGATTCCTACACCAGATAGTATAGACACCACTTGTGAGGAATGGGAAACTTCAGTGGGGAAGATAAATTCTTGGATCGCCAATTCAGTCGCTCCATCAATTGAGAATCAATTGGCTAAATTCAGTTATCCTAAGGATGCTTGGGATTATTTAGCTAAATTGTACACTCAATCTAATGCTACTCGCCGGTATTAGTTAGAATGGGAAATAAAAAATGCAGACCAAGGTAGTGACTCCATTCATGATTTTTTTTGTCAAAATGACTGCCTTATGGGATCAACTAGCTCTAATGGAACCCACTTTTAAAGAGACTAATGGTGCTCATACCTTTGAAGTCTATGGGCAAAAAACTCGCCTGGTTAAGTTTCTTATGGCCCTCCACCCTGATTTTGAACATGTTCATGGTTTATTATTACATCGATCACCACTGCATTTCGTTGATGCGGCACTCTCGGAACTTCTGGCCGAAGAACAAACTCAGCTTTCACTTACAAGAAATAAACATGTGGAACCCACACATGTCCTATCAACTAATGTTAGTACCTCAAAGAATGATCGCCCTCTTCCACCTGGTACCAATGATTTTTACAATTATTGGAAGAAGAAAGGACACTGGAAACGAGACTGCCCAACCAGACCCCAAAGGCCAAACAAAAAGTACAAACAATCTGTCCAATAGAACAATCGTGGTCCCATGCACTCTTATTCACAGCGATCTTATGCCACAAATGTTATTGAAGATGATAACTTTGTGCCTATGCAAATGGATCTTACCTCTCAGATCCAGGGCCCAAGCTATGGTTGATGAGCGCATGCAACAGTTATTTCTGGCTTCATCCACCGGTTTTGCTCCTCAGATGGCCACTGCCCCTTCGGCCTCTGGTTCTGCCATGACCATTTCTGGTCCTTCAAGTACACATTATACTACATGGATTTTTTATTCTAGTGCATCTTATCATATGACAAATGATGTTTCCATACTTCATAACTGCCATACTCCTGCTAGCTCTCTAACAATCCAAACAGCAGATGCCACTCCTTCGCCAGTCACACTTATTGGCTCCGTTTCAAATAAGTTTATCTCTCTCAATTATGTCTTGTGTGTTCCTCACCTATCTATCAACTTAATCTATGTTAGTCAATTGACTTCTTCTGGGTTTCTTGTCGAATTTTCTTCCACTGGTTGTTCGGTGCAGGATCCTCACAACGGGAGACAGATTGGGACCGGCCTTAAGTCAGGAGGACTTTACTATCTCCGCTCGCTGCATCTTCCATCATCCAACATCTCACCTACCACCCTTGTTTCCTCTGCATCACCCTTTGCTCTTTGGCATTCTCATTTAGGCCATTTATCTTTAAATAAGATGAAGTTTTTATTTTCTAGTGGTGTTTTTGGCAACATTTCTATATCAGACATTTCTACTTATTTTGGTTGTCAATTTGGTAAACAACATGCATTACCTTATTATAATAGCAACTCTTCTGCTAATGCTCCTTTTGATTTGGTGCATTCCGATTTCTGGTTCGGATTTCTGGGGACTTGCCTCTCACCCAAAGAAAGGTGGTTCCATTTATTATGTGTTGTTTATTGATGATTTTACTAGATATACATGGTTGTATTTGATGAAAAATCGCTATGATTTATACACTATCTATACTGCTTTCTCCACCATGACCTCCACTCAATTTGACAAGAGGATTAAAATATTCAGGTCTGACTCCGAGGGAGAATACAAGTCCCACAAATTTCATTTTTAATTGACAAGTCAAGGGACTCTAGTTCAATTATCTTGTCCGGTCACACCACAACAGAATGGAGTGGCTGAACGGAAGCACAGACTATCCTAGAAACTACTAGATCCTTGATTTATTCTTCACATGTTCCTTTGCAATTCTGGGGCGGTTGCAGATATCGGTCTGTCATGGTGTGAATTTTTATTTTTTTTTACTCTAAGAAAATTTAAAAAATATTCAAAAAATCCTAAATATTATAAAATTCTGGAAAACAATGTTTTTTTTTCCATTAGTAACAATTTTAAATCAAAATATCGGTCCCCCCCCCCCGGGAAGCCATAACATCCAATACGCTGTCTTATCTAAAAACTGATAAATATGTTAAGTTTTAGTATTTAATTTTTGCGCCAATGCTTACGATTTATAAAAATATTAATGAACCCCCTATTTAAAGTTGAGACCACTTAAAATCACCATCACCCTCATATAGTCATACCAACTCTATGAAAAATAACCAATGACTTGTGCTCATATGGCGCAGTCGGATCCACGATCGGAAAAATAGATCGATCTCCCGAAGGATTGATCGAGAATCCAAGGATGGATTCAGCCACTAAGGCACCCTCACAAGAGGAGAAAACACTATAAGAAATAAATCTCAAAGAAAACTTTTTAATTGATTGAAAATAAGCATTCTAAATATAATGTGGCCTTTACATCCTTATATAGAGGATTAAGCTTGATCCCTAAGCAACAATATTTCCTAATATCTGAATAATGCCTAAAATAGGAAACACACTAATATTAATCCTAAAAAAATTAAAATACTTAATAAGATTCCTAAATAACAGAATGTCTCGCTGGGCCTATGGGCTAGGTGTAAGCGGAAAGAAAGAATGAAGGAAGAAAAAAAGGAGGAGGAAATGGAGAAGAAGATCGAGGTGAATGGCGGTAGGAGGATGTAAGCGGCGAGTAGCCAGCAATGACAAACAGAGGCAGCAAAGGCGACAACAATAGCAACGGCAGGGTAGAGGTATATATGTATGTTCTTCTTGGTCGCACAAAAGGGGAAAAAGGGTTGGGTTTTTTTTTCATAAAATGAGTTGTATCCTCAGATTTTGCACCGTATCGCAGCTGTATCTTGTCGTATCACATACCCGTATTCATATCCATATCGGTATAGGTACCATGGGTGATATGCCATATCCGAGTATAATAGTCTGCCACTGGTTACCAAATACCCCACAAATATACTTTTAGAAGTTAGAAGTGCATCCTTTTTCTTTTTCTTTTTCTGTTTTTGAATTTTGATTGGTAAGATGACTCGAACCTGCTTCTAACTGTGATCAAGGCTATTGTGATCTGGAATGGATTTGATCCCCCATACCAGCTGGTCAAAACTTATGCACGTGGGACCACATTCAGATTAATTGGGTCAGGTCAAGTTCGGCCTATGTGGAGGATAGGTATATGAGTCACTCATGTATATCTTGTAGATTGTAATATCACAATTAGGAAGACCTATGCCAGTGACTTCCCAGGTCAAAGTAATTGATATATCAGCTTTGGCATTGGCAATTGTAAACACGACATTCATGCATGAAATAATTAAACACATGCAGTTGTAGTATAGCAATTAAATGAGAATGGCCAAATTTCGTTGTTTGTACTGACCTCATTGACAGCCCCAGTCCTTATCTTAGATTGCATTAGACACCATTTCTTGAAATGTGCACCTGTAAAAGGAAAAAGAATTTAGTATTGAACTACACATCAGCAGCCAAAAGATTTTAAAATATCATATAATAAATGATTACTATAATTATGAAATAAAAAATTCTTTTAAAAGTGTTCTTCTACATAAGCGTAACCATTTTCATAAATGACTACCAGACTTCCAATACTCCAAAAGACTACCATACTGTGATTAATCTAATTGACCCCAAGATACAAAGGGAAATTTTCTTAGAAAGAGCAGTCTAAAATAGGAACCTTACTGTGGGCCCCACCTTAATGAACCCTCAACCCCTCAAAACTCATGGATTTTGAGTTCTAGAAACTCAAATTTTGTTTTGACCAGAGTAAGATCCTTAATTTCATCTAGAGCCCTAAAGACTTGAAACTTTGAGGTCCTTAGAGCAACGGTTAGAATTACTGGCCTCCCTCTTTGGGAATTGCTACCTGGATCTGCATACAAACTGATCTACTCAGTAAAATTCTCACAGCCCAAGTATCCCATCTTAACCTACCTTAGAGATATGACCACAATAACAAAATAAAAGCAATAGAGTTGATGATTTTCAGAAACTTACCCACTTTTATATCTAGAGTACAAGAGGATTCAGAGATTGTTTCTAAGCACCATCTACAGTGAACCTAACACAGCACCACATTTCTGTCACCAGTTAGTTGTAATAAAAGAACAAAAGATGAACAATTTTACCAAAATAAACATAGCATCTCTCTCTCTCTCTCTCTCTCTCTCTCTCTCTCTCTCTCTCTCTCTCTCTCTCTCTCTCTCTACACACACATTATATGAAATTTATCAACAGTGTTCCCCTAAGCCTCTTTTTATTTTTCTTTTTTTAAAAAAAAGAGGCGTCATGTCCCATTTTTCAGGATCATCATCCAACTATGTCCATTTACACTTTTAAAAAAAAAGGAAGAAAAACAAATCTTTGCGTGACTTTGCTGAGCTCCAGTCAGCTAAGCAGGCTTTTGAAACAAATGAGAGATTGGGGGGAAGACAGCAAATACCGACAGTCCCATTGATTACTCACTTCGAAAATAAAACAGAGCTTCAAAATAAATTTAATTCACAGGAAATAATAGATACCTCAAAACAAGACCCAAATGGAACATCATGTGCCTGCTGCACTGTCTCAAACACCTAAAACATGAGGTTATAGGTTTAAGTCCTTACGGTAACTAGAAGATAACCAACCAATTAGCATACAGATGTTGACATAATCAAGTGTACCAGTTTTTTCTTGTCAGGTGACAGAACAAAATGCTGCCACTCAGTCATAGCTGAATCAGGGGGGCACATGGGACTGTTACATAGAGTTCTAAAGGTTATTTCTCTGACCTGACCATCATACTCGTCTGCAACATGCCACTGACCTATCTGGGAAGCCCAAAAAACAACACCCAAATAATGTCAGTGTACCAGCTACAGAATTGTCAACCAGAAATTACACATGCCAAATAATTTGTCCTGTGAATACACCATATCAAATTTTTGCATCTGAGGATTTAAATCTACTCAAAATATTGATGAGAACAGAACCAACCTTTACTGTTATGCACCAGAAACCAACATATGCACGAGTGCACATATCGATTTTCTAGCAATAAGCGTAAAAGAGGCAAGGGCCACATGCATAGGAGTAGCCTTTCAACGGCTAGGTTCTTGAAAATGGTGTGTGAGAAACATTGGCACTGCCTAATTTCCATCTTGAACCCGCAACATTGCCTTTGCAACAGTAAGCACTTTCTAACCGTGCTGGGGGCTCGTCGGCTAACAAAAAAATTTCAAATACAAATGCAATATAATTGTGGCAATGACAGAAAAGATGAATGCCACTAACTAGAATACAAGTTTGAAAAATCTTGCCTCAGCCAAGTGATAATTATAAGCAGAAACAAAGAATCAAGTTTATACCATTCCTCTTTGCTTCTAATATATGGTATATTAATCCGATTGGAAGAGGATTAGAAAATCAGAGCCCATGTCTTTCAAAGGTAAACAAAAAAAAAAAAAAAAGCGAAAGAATAGTAGAAATGAGAATAATCAGGCAGTTGTACTACTTACATTTAGATTAGTATCCTTTCGTGCCGACCGGTACTCCAATATGAACTTCGAATCATCACTAAATAACTCATTAAAGAACCGCTCAGCTGCGCATGGGAAAACTTCCTGGGAGAAAGTTTAGAGCTTCCATTAAAACAGTCTTAATTCTTTGGAATCAATTCTCAATTTGTAGGATAGCCTTGCACGTACATTGACAATACCAACTAGCACTTCTTCTTTGACAAAAGGCTGGAACTTTTCAGGCTTGGGAATATCATCATCAGGAGTCTTTATCTGCCTTCTACTACCTCTGACAGAGCTGCTTTGTGAGCGCAACTCAGACTGTGCCTTCTCCTACATTTCGAGGATTAAAAAAATGGGGGAGAAACGTTTAAATGTGAGATCTATTCAGTCACTTAAGTATTAAATCATCTTAACGCAACAGAAAACCAGTAAGGCAGAAAAAGCTGAATAACTCAAGTGAAAACTTTTTTTTTTTTTTTGAATGGCATGACTCAAGTGAAAACAGCCAAAATAAATTGTATAGTTTACCAATCAAAAAAGAAAAAAGAAGAAAAAGGTTGCATAGTTAAAATAGGACTTAACACAGGTTTAGATCACATAAGATTAAAATCAGTAGAATAAAATAAGTTCCTGATTCAAAGTAACAACATCCCTCTCCAAAATGACTATGAATTCAGGACCATTGTTTACAATCAAGTGGTAGATTCAATCTACAGAACCATAAAGAATAAAGCAAGCAGAAGAGTGACAAGATTATTGGTAGCATAAGACTAAAAGTAAATATTTTTAAAATCATAAGATACTACTGCGCCACTGCCCAATATTTTCCAGCAAGCAACAAATTATAAAAATCTAAGAATGCAATATCTGGATATAAAACCTGTTTGGAGCTAAATATCAATTTTCATGTGACTTCTTGGTAATGCCAATCATAAAAATAATTAACTCACTAAATAACTCTATAAGTTTTATATAGGAGAATAGAATATAAGGAACGAACCTTCTTTTCGGCTTCTTCCATTGCTTCAAAATTCTTTGCCGCACGTTGTAAATTTCTTAATGCATGATTTCTGTTCCAAAATGACGCAAATTTATATCTAACTCTACCTGAAAGTGAAAAAAAATGAAAAAGGACACTCATATGAACATGTGCTTTTAAAAATTCAAAATTAACTACCGTTGTAAGGGTACTTATAAGTTCAAGTTCCTTCTTAAAACCGCGTTGTTTCATTGCCAAAAGATACATTTAGCACAATTACATGGCTACAACGTATAATAAGAAGATACTCCTAAGGCATGTAACAAGGTACTGTATTTGCCACATAAAAAAAGGGAAGGAAGAAACTTTTATTAAAAAAAACCAAAATTTGAGGTTTATTATACATGCAAACTATAGCAGCTATTGAAACTTAAATAGCTTCACTGTTTTCTATTCTTGCATATTCACTTTTACACAACATTTGGTGACAAAGTTACAGCATACATTTGACGAAAATAGATTTTAGATAACATAATATGTATGAATGTATTAAGAACACCGAACTTCTAAAAGTTGTATCGAACAACAAGCATATCATCAACGCTCATCAAACTAGATCATGTTAGAGAAATTTCCACTCAAGGTTCTAAAATTCTGACTTGGGAAGGAGACTCAATCACCCTCAAGTTGATCAAGTCGCATGGGATGCGGTCAAGTCAAACCGAGCCGCACCATAGAGCCCTCAAGGCTCAAAGCCTAAAAAAAGTAATAAAAAAACTTAAAAAGAAAAGGATGTTCTATAGATTTAAGCCACATTTGTTATAATTATTTAGAATGTAAATACATAATAATAAGTGGTCGCATTTAGTTTTCATTTAGTTGGATGAACATTACTCCAATCTTTGAAATGAAAGATCTTCTAGAAAAAGTGGTTTTGATCTTCGAAAATTAGTGCAAAAGACCCAAAAGCCTCTAAAATCATATGAAAAGAAGGAAACAAGAAAATACTAGTTTTAGCATATTTCCAATAGGAGTTGACCAGACTTGATTGTGGGATGACTCAATTTGACTGAGTGGACTAGACCAGACTAGACTTGTGGGATGACTCGATGTGGCTAAGACAACTTGGACTTGCCAATTTTAAAACCATTCTCTAACTAGCTAAAATTCAGCTTCAAAAGGAGCTAAATAGCTCAAATATATCAGTTATTATGGCACCCACAAAAAAGTGACCATGCAAATATGTCAGTTATTATAGCACCCACGAAAAAGTGACCGTGGGTGAACTTTGAGGCAGCTTGGAAATTGGTATTTACACAAACCAAAGGTTAAACACACATGTACTGCGCACCTGTGCGCACCTCATTGTGGGGCCCACCTGGGGCCCCATCAATCAACGGGATCCAAAGATCTGGATGGGCCCTACCTCTGCAAGTGGTTAAACTCAATATGTTTGCAGTCTTGGAATTAGTTTGACAAATTTTGAACATAGTAATGAATAAATTAGGCATGCCTTTCAGTCCCAATTTAATCTCAGAAAGTTTTAGAATTTTCCTTCTAGAAGTAGGTCTAGAAGAACACAACTGACATTCCATCTATGAATAACCCTTTTGTGATTTCCCAACTTCATCTAGTCCAAAACTTTATTTCTAAAACAAGATTTCATTCAATATCCTATTGCAACCATGACTAAAAAAAAACAGAACATATTCAGGAGGCATTTCTTTCCAACGTGAAGTGTAAGCAAGACCTTTCTATAGGGGCTTGCTATATAAATTAATCACTAACCATCTGGACTTCCCAAGGGAGGTACACCATGCCCGCCACAACCCATGCGGAGCATTATCGTAATAGCAGGATTAATGAATGCATGCTGGCTCCTTTTTATCTGCATCAACAAGTGATGTTTCACATCATTCATTTATGCATGCACATACCATCTTTCAACTCATCAACTCATTGAATTGGAGAAAGAGGAGGCAAAAGATGAGTCATGCATACCTCATGAATATCTTCAAAAGGAACAATCACCTATCAAATGGAAAGAGGAGTACTCATAAAAGCCAGTTTGTACAAAAAAAAAAAATACAACAGTTTCAAGGCACCACAAACATCTGCTACTATATGAGCATTTAAACATATTTTTATGAGGAAATCTTCACCAACAAACTGGTTGACATTTTGTTATATGCCAGACACCTTGAGGAGCCCACCTCGATGAATGTCAATGGCAGGGCCCCATGAGGTGGGACATAACTCCATGGGTATTTTCACCGACAAAATGGTTGTCACTTTTTTTAATGCCAGACACCTCATGATGCCCATCCAATGAGTGCCAAGGCCTCATGGCCCCCCTCTTCGACAAATTTTCATTGGGTTTGTAAGCTGTAACTTCTAGCAAAATCAAGGACAGCACACTTGAAGTATAAATTATTTTTAACACATTATATAGAGGACATTACACCGTGAGAGACAAATGCACACACATAAGAAAGGACACGCAGAGAAAAAAAAACAAAATTAAAAGAATAACAAACCTACCAATAAATAGAAAATATACCTAATAAATAAAAATTAATGTATGGCATTTCCCCTTGAAATTTAAAATTTGAAATCCCCACTGCAACAATATAAAAGCTAACATATTAAAAAGATTACATGTACGGCTTGAGCTCGAAAGAGACATTTTTCCAAATTTCCTTTTAACGGGCTATTCGCCTTTTATGCAAGGGAAATGAAAATGAGTTTTACATATGTAAAGGGCTCATGCGGAAGTTTTTCATACGTGAACTCTACCTTCGTGGAACACATTACCATGTTTGCTTGAAGAACCATTTTCACATGAGTAAATGAGAATACTGAACAGTTTTAGATGTGCTTGTGTTTTTCACATGTTTCTCAAAATCTATGAAGATTTATAAAATGCAACTAAATGTCTTGATGCTTATCATCTATCTGAGCATAGTAAACAGTTCAGATAATAAATTGAGGGCCCAAAAAGTACAGAAAATCAGATGAATAGGTTTGGAATTTTTTGGTGTCTTTCATATATTTCTCAAAATCTATGAAGATTTAAGATATGAAAATTAATGCCCTAGAGATTATTAGTGAAATAAAAAAGATGCACAGTTCGGATCATGAATTTGGGCCCCACAGGACTTTAAAATAATAAAGATGTTTGATAGGATTTGAGAACATGATTTATATCAGGCGACAATGAGGGGAGTTTTGCACTGCCACTTTTTCACATGGGAGGCATGTAATGGTTTACCAGCTCTTTTAGATTTGTAAATTTCACACCTCATTTACACATCGCATGCATAAATGAGAGCAAACAAACGTTACTATGTGTAAATGTTATGTATGTGCAACATTAACATATGCAAATGAGAGCAAACAAACAACCCCCAGCATATGGAGACAAATGCACCGTATCTGAAAAAACAACCTATAGACATCAATGAACGAGAAAGAAAGAGCTAACCTTCATTTGCTTAGAAAATACATTAGAATGGAAGCAAATGTGCCATGCAGAAACATACATGCGCCCGTGATACAAGAAAGACCTCTCAAGTGCACATGAATAGCTATGGTCAACAATCTGCAATAACAGTTAATTCATTACACCAGTCCCAATGCCAAAATGTTCTTTCAAAACCCAAAAAGTGGATATATTTATCATTTTATTGTTTTCTCTTTTTATTTTTCTTTCTTTCTTTTTTAGTTTCATTAACTATAAATGATTTTCACGTAAAATATAATGTGTGTGTGCATATATTTTACAACATCATCTAGTGATCTTACATTCTTACCTCATCTGGGGGAAGATTAAAAATGGTTTGCAAAGGGCCTGGTTTTTGGTGGACCACTGTAGGACCTTGCTTGTCTGAAGAAACCCTTCTTCGAGCATTGCTTCCAGCAAATCCATTCAAAGCCCTATCAAAAAGGTTAATTTTCAATAACATCAACTAAAAACAAGTGGAAAGGCATGCGCAACAAATAAAATAAGAAAAATGACAACAATTTTACATATTTGAATGAGGAGAGAATTCACAAATATTATAAATAGCTCAATAAATACATACATGAATGTCTATATCCATGCAAACATTTGTATATACCTATATTCATAATCATTTCTATGTATGTGTGTGAAGAAATAGTTGGGCAGATGTTTTATTTAATTTACATGCATTCATGATCATTACCGGTGTATATTTTCAGTGGAACTTTTTTTTTCTTTTTTTCTTTTTTTTTTTGACAAATGTAACAAAAGAAGTATTCAAAGAAGAATAACAAAGAGCATAAATGAGGAGCAGACATTACCTGCAACAGAAGCAAGGAAACAAGATGAAACAGCTCTGACAACAAAAAGTTACACGACAGGCTCAATAACCACGGACACTATTAACCCCTTGTTTAACTAGAGTGTCCGTGCGCACATTTGTTTCCCATCCAATATGTTTGAAAACCACATTTAAAGATATCAATAAATCTCTAGTCTCATTTAGAGTAAACTGAAAACCCCAAGGGCCCTTGCAAAAGATGAAAACCATAGTAACACTCTATATATCCAACACCATTGATAGCTTGCTCTAGAATGGAAGCTTCAAATTTTTCAATGCTTTGCTAGCAAGCACTTCCTCTTTGTTAGATTCCATCACCCCCTTTAGAGAAGAAAAATACCTCTCGAGAATTGCAGAGGTCTCCCCCAATCCATCTAGTCTCGGGATTCCCTTTAGCCACACCATCGACATCAAAACTAAGAGCCCCTTGGGGTAAGGGAACTGATAAGTCCACCAAACTACATCATTAATTCATAATTTTATATGAATTTGTGGACTTAATTAGGATTAATTGCATTGGATTTCATAGAATTTCATAATTTCATGCATTTGGGCATTCAAATTGGAATTTGAGTCAAAATTCATTAATTTGCATGATTTTATGAAATCATTGTTTGGCATCATCTTATGACCATACCAATTAGCTTTTTAATTGAACATAAACATGCATAATGTTTTTGCACCATTGTGTAGTTCATGAAAAATCAAGCGCCATGGTATATTCATAAGCATGTTTTCGATGTAATGTGGGCCCCATGCAATACAATTGTGAGTTTCATGCAAATTAATTATAGTGGAATTTATTCTTTTAATTGTGTAGGAACAATTCAACATTTAGGGCCCTCATGGAGATTAAATTGGAGAGAGATTAAAAGAAAGATCAAAGAAGGAAAGAGAGAAATAAATTCAAGAAATTGAGCATCAACATGTGGGGTCCACCTTGGGCATGAAACCCAAGGTGGGACGTCCCACATGGCCCCCTCTCCCCTTTTGGTATGTTCATGGGATCCTTGGAGATTTGAAAAGTCAACAAACTTGGAGAGGAAGAATTCCAAAGAAGGAAGGAGAGGAAAATTCTTGCACAATTATTCCCGTTTTTCTTAGGGGCAGTAAAGTTAAAATGGTCATAACTTTCAAACCAAGTGTCGGATCGGCGCAATCCACCCACCGTTTGAAAGCTCTTTTTGAGTAGATATCCGTAGAGCCCAAGATTGAGTCGATCGGAGCTATATTGAGGGAAATATGACCTCAGGAAGTTGACTGCTGCAATTTTAGGTGGGACAGCACTACATATTGCAAGAAATTCCAATCTCTTTGTGGAGCCCAACTTAGAAAGACTTGGAGTCCAAGACATTAAACTTAGCAAGGAATCTTCTCAAATTCAAATTGTTGCTAAGTGGGAAGCTTTGCTTGGAGATTAAGCTAAGAATCTAGCCAAGGAAGGAAACATGGACCAAGATAGGCAACAATTCTTTGCAAACAAGAGGTGGCCAAGCATTATAAAAGGGACCAGCCCTTGTACGTCCAACCCAAGCCACTCATTAGCAAGGAAGTCCCCTACCTTTCCATTTTTATCTCTCTAATCCCTTCTCCACTACCCCATTCTAGTTCATCTAGGCACTAGTTGTTCAACGTTGTTTAGGAGAATGATGAAGAGGGAGTGTTTTATTTTCATGTAATTCAAGTTATGAGGAATGAAATCAAGCTTTTGATTGATTAGATTATTGCGTGCGAATAAATTCTCTAAGTGTGAGTAATTGAATCGTTGATTTGTTTTCTTTGATTAACCCTTTTGATATGTTATTTTTGGTAGTAGATATATCATATGCTTAGGGCCGCTAATCATTGAAAAATGCTGATATTGGCGACTTAAAGAGGATGACATCTCGCTTTTTATCTTCAATTCAAGCATTCATTACTTATCCTTGCTCTATTTAGACGGGAGAGAAGCTAAGTCGCTCGTATTTTCAATGCTTAGGCGAAGATAGATTTCCAAGTTCTTGAATTACATACTTTATCCATCTTTTTAACTCTTTTTATTTTCATTTTATTTATTCCTATTCTTATTTCATAAATTGGTTGTTTTAACGTTGTTTATGTTGTATGCAGTTTCTAGTTTTAGATAGGCTTTTTAGTATAGGTTTCTTTTAGCTTAGGTTTATTTTATTCATTGTTAAAAGGTCGTAATTAATTTTAATTCCAGTTATTAGTAGTGAGTTTTTGTATTTGTTTAACTTTTTATTTAGGCTAGCATTAGATTCTCTTAGGACAGGTACAAGTTGGCTCTCTAATTGCTCCCTGTAGATTGACCCCGTGCTCACCGGGTTATACTGCTTTGCACCTTTGCACTTGGGGGTGTTGAATAGGGACCAAGTCACAACTCACCTCCTACAACACCTCATACAAGTATCACATTTATGGGGCAAAAAAACTGCCACGTAAAATCATGAAACTTCCTCCTAAAACTTGCCCACATGTCCACACTAAGCTTCACAATGGAGGTAATGTCTTCCATTGATCATGCAGATGAATAGAAGATGTGATTGTCTTACTTTAAAAATGGACCAAAGAATAGTGAACAAAAGGATCCTCCACATAGTTATGCTGCACCTATAGAGTATTTAGCACCCCCCCCCCCCCCCCCCCCCCACTCTTTATTTAAAGATAATGCAAATATTATTATAAGGCTGAAGAAAACATAAATAGACAAGTGTTCCAGGTCAAACTGCAATTATGATCTCAAAGCATAAGCTCTTGCTAATGACGCAGCTTCTGATTTGGCCCACTTTAAGCATGATAAGAGTGAATAATAAAGGTTCCCAACATGATGTAGGCACAATGGGCGCCAAGAGTGCGTGTCCGAAGACACAATAAGTCTCCACAGAGACGATAACGAGGACGCACCTCAACGGGAAAACCCAATTTCATTAATCAACTCTAAAAATAATCATGTACAATGCCATATAAATAGTAAAAGAAGACTTAAGCCCTAAGAAACCTTATTAAACTAGGAAACTAAATAAATTGGAAACCGAATCCTAAATAAATTCTTTAAATAAAATTAGAAACTAATGACATATAATCAGTTAATAAAATATCCTAAATCTACTTGGGCCCTATACATGTGGCCTGAGGTCCGTCTGCATCACAACAACTCCCAAATTTTCTCTAATGCAATATACTAATCATCAATTCTTTATACACATGGTATTACCATCATATGATAGCATAACTGCATAAGCTTTTCTTTACTAGATCCAGTGAGACCATTACCCAAGATCTTAAGATAAGTGTTTCCTAAAGCTTTTTTTATGAGACAAGGAGCACCTCATACATTTTTTCTTAAGTGCATTTTTCAAGTTTATAAACTTACGCAGGCTACTCAATGTCATGAAACAATGTAGGACTTTATGTAAATATAGGAATAGTATGGACTGTTTTGTAAATACATGAAATGTGTAGGGGTTCTTTGTAAATATGAAAATACAAATAAAATTATGCGCTGATGTGGTCGTTCAAACCTAGGGGATAGTAGGACTTTATGTAAATATAGGAATAGTATGGACTGTTTTGTAAATACATGAAATGTGTAGGGGTTCTTTGTAAATATGAAAATACAAATAAAATTATGCGCTGATGTGGTCGTTCAAACCTAGGGGATACGAATAATCGTCGTTCTTCAAATTTATCATCTTCTTCTCTATTGTTTCTTTCTTCTAGTCTGGGTTTTTCATAGCTCTTCTGAGAAAACCCTAGAAATCTTGCAATTAGGCGTACAACCCTCAGCACCCTTCATGATTTCTTGCCAGCATTAAAAACAAAGTAGTACCAGTTGTCCAAGTTGAATCTTATTGCTCATTTATTTCACCAACCAAATTTCCGAACCCATACCAAACCAAAGTCCTCCAGTTCAAAAATGTTTTGACTACAGGGAGCAATCCTTCCAAGAACAAAGAAATTTATTTTCCGTGAGCGGTTCAGTGCTTATAATTTCTATATATGTAATCAAACTTTGCATGGACACATCAACATTTAAGGTTTTAAGTGTTGCCCCTGGTCCTTTAACTCATTGAGAGATCAAAAGATTTCATGACCAAACTTAAGAGACATAACGGATGCAAAATAATTTCAGCTAGAAAGAGCTACGCATTTAGGCTTCAGAGTTCAGATGCTATTCTCACCAAGGTTCCAATGCTCCTGTGTTAGGTTAGAAACCATTTCCATCCATTGAATTAATCAGTAATGTTATAGAAGCTACTTAAAACGCAAATGATTTGACATAGAACAAACATCACGTCACCCCCCGTGGCCGCCCCCCATCACACCCAACTCCCACGTCTCACAAAAAGAAAAGGACCCACCCCTTCAACTTCATCTGTCTGACCTAGAGACCCACCCTCACACCAAACTACAGTAGGTGTGCAGAACTTTACAAAAGGATGATGGAACTTACCTATCAGTAATACCATGTGAAGTGTAATTCCAGGATCGACTGCACTATATAGACAAGGATGGCTCAAGCAACTAAAGAAACCGAACTGCAAGGAACTGAAGAATCAGTCAAGAACATACCTAGAAGAATTTACAGGGAGCTTTACTGTGTTAATATGGAGACAGACCTGAAAAAAAAAAAAAAAAAGGCAGATTCAAAGTGAGAACTGTGAAAAGGAAATCCCACTGCACAATAGCATTGTTTCAAGTAGTGTAATTACCTGCCCTGATGGGCTATCCAATGTGTACCAGTCTGCTCCAGTTTGGCCCTCATTTTCAACTGAAACAGTCGCAGAACCAAGAACCGTGCTTTTCCATATTATATCCCAGTCATAAATTGTCACATTGATCTACAAAAACGATAAAGAAATATTCAACTCGCATAGATAATTACATAAATCTAATGGAAAAAACATTTGGGAACACAAACAATACAAATGTTGCTCTTCAAGATGCACTTCCAAAGAAAAGGAAGCACTGATGCCTAGACAATTTCTAATAGCAACAAGGTACAAAGAACAACCAATCATATATATCCACAATATGGCATAAACTGTGGCATGGATTCTGCTGCTACACCTCACGTGACTACAAAGTTGTAGTCCACTCGCATATACGTGAACCTGGAAGACCCACTGATACATTTATGGAAGCCATTGTCAGTAAGGACTCAGCAATACTTGCAAGGATTCCATTGTGTGTGTGTGTGGGGGGGGGTAGGATTGTAGGCCCACATAAGCTGCCTCGCCTCGGTGGTGGGAGATGGCATAGAAAGTGCCCACCTTAGACTTCATGTAGCTCTGATATTATATGATATTTGATGATCATACTCACTGAACTAGGCCATGTCTTATCTAATCTCAAACATAAATAAGTGGACTCTAATTGTTTAAATTTGTTATAGATCTTGCCTTCTCCAATTCTTTTAAGGTGGCACATACATGCTCTAACTACCACTAAGCCAATTGTTTGCATAACATCATTAGTACAAACTTTCCTCAAATTTCAATGGAGAAAGTAAAGGTGACGTTGACATGAAGCTGAGTTATGATGTGCGACATTAATGGCTGGCATTGGTTCAACAAAGGGCTGGTCCAGTGAAAGGTTCCCAAGAAACAGTTAAGGATTAATGCAGGACAGACCATGGTACCCATGGGTCGACCAGCATGTGGGCCCAGCCCATCTATTTTCATGTCTTAGCTTATTTAGAGTTTTATTATATGCTATTATATGGTTTGTGTTGGATGTTTTAATCCTAACCATCCATGTGCTTGGATGGTCCAAATTAGTTTTAGGCTTTATTATTTTCCTATAAAAGTGATGTAAAGCCTCTTGGCTTCAACAGAGTAAGTGAGTGTTTGGCCGGGCTCATTAAAAGCCAATAGTGCTTTTTTAAAAGCATCTTTAGAAAATTACTTTCCAAAATAGCTTTTTAAGAAAAAAGATTGTTTTGTTAGCTCAACTTTTGCAATTACTTTTTAACAGAAAAATCATCAAAAGTTGTTTGATTAGACATATAAAAGAAGCTTCTGCCATTTAAGAATTAAATAATTTACAATAATCTTTATAAAAATAAATTACACAACACATAGGAAACTTGTAGTTAAATAAAAGGCCCACATAAAATCATGAGGATTTTACCAACAAAATCACATTTGGTGCACATTATACCAAAAAAGCCCTTTTACTGCGGTCGCACGGAAGTGGTCCCTAGGGACTACTTTTTTTTTTTTTTTTTCTTTTTTCCTTTTTTTTTGTGAAAAGAGAGGTGGGCGGATATCGACCCCCCCTCCACACTCAAAAATAACAGTTTCCCATCATCTTCCTCCTCTCTTCCCCAAACTTAATCCAATTGGGAAGAATAAATGAAGAGAAAAGGCCATATCGATTTGGAGATGGGATTTAATAATATGAAAATTCCCATGGACTGATTTGGACATTGAAGCTTCATCCCAGACTGGAACCCTTGCAAATCTTCTCTTCTTCCTCCGCAGAAATCCAATGTCCTCTTCTTCTTCTTCCCAAACTAGAACCCCTACAAATCTCCTCTTCTTCCTCCGCGGGAATCCTCATATTTATCTAAAAAATCATACCTCCAAACCAATATGGCGTTTTCTCTTCATTTGGTCTTGCCCATAGGGTTGGGTTTGGGGAAGAGAGGAGGAAGATGATGGGAAACTATTTTTTTTCGCGTGTGGAGGGTCGATATCGATGCTTCCTTAAATTCATCCAAAAACTCTCAATATATTTGGAATAAAAAAAAGCTAACTACAAATAATGTATGAATTGAAATGACGTAGTTTGGTAGTTGCAAGAATCTTATCATTGTAGTGGAAAAAAAAAAAACAAAGAAATGACATCTCTAAGCCTAAGTATGCGCAGCAAAAATTGCATCAGCAATGGCATCTCTAATCCTTCGGTGGAGTCGCCACTTCAACAGGTCTGAACCAGGCTGTACCCTTCTCTTCCATCTTCAACAACCAACCACAGTACTCATCTCCCTCTGCCTGAGCCCAAACCCATTTTCAACCCAACACCAACCCACTCAGTTTTGACCACCCAAAAACATATACACCGGCAGCCGCTTCACCTTCTTCCATCAGCCACACCTACACAAAACCTGCAAACACAGCACACCAACCCCCTCTCCATTTGACCTTCACCATCTTCCAAACCAAACAACACCATCTCCCTCATCATCTCTTTCTTAATCCCCTCCTTTGCATCTCATCAACCCACTTCTCCAACTCACTACAACCAAGCCTAGAACCTATTTTCACCCACTTGCAAACATGAACCCGACAGCCCCCCAGTACCAACAGCTCCATCGACAGCCCACAAACCTTCCAACCAAACTCCACTCCCATCCTTTCTTCATCACTTCCAAATCTCATCACTTTACTCATCCATCTTCACCTCATAACCCAGAGTAACCAACCCAGCCACCTTCCATCAACATCAACACACACCTCACTACAACTCAACACACATTCTTCACTCCACCAAACCCATCCTAACTATAGCAAATCTCACCACCATCATCATCTGGTCATCATTTTCACAGAACCAAACCTCCAAACCCACTGCAAATCACTGCCTCATCATCCCAATACTCCTAATCAAACAACACCCCATTCTTGCAACCTGCAACACATAGCAACTCAAAAACCGTGCCTACCTTCTTCATCCTAACCCAAACACCAAAATCAAAACTCACCGAAAAATAGGAAAAAAAATAGAAAAAAAAAGCGGGAGGAGGGTTCAGTTCCCACGATCGTTCTGTCACAATCCTCATTCACTTCCTGCAACAGCTAAGAAGTTACTCTTCAATGTGAAGTTATCCCTCTCTAACTTCACAGTAAAGCAGTTTTTTTTTTTACTTTTACTTTTCTAAAGCACTTCTAAAACTTAATAATCAAACACAATTTTTAAAATTTTTTGGGCGCTAAAAAATAAAAAGCCATAAAAGGGCTTTTAATGAGCCAAACCAAACACACCTTAAGATTATTGATAATGAAAAGTGAAGCTTTTGGGATCCTTCGCTGAGTTTTCTTCAACTTCTCCTCGAGATCTCTAACACCTCCTGGCTTGGAGTTTGGCGAGAGATCAAGTCAGCAACACCTCCAGATCAGAGTTTGGTGAAAGCCTACTTTTTAAGGTTCGCCTGATCTACTCCCCTATCCATCCATTCTTCTACCATGCCCGCCCCGCATCTCTTGCCCTCCTCACATCTCTTACCCTACGCTCCTCATTAAGGACATCATGCCATTTAGACGTTTCTTAAAGATGTTAGTATCATCATCACTCATTAGTATTCAATAGAGTCCTTGTTTTTATTGGTCTCAACATAGTCCTCTTCAAGTCATCAGATGGACAAGATCAAACTTCAAGAGGAATTTATGTGTATATTATGCCAGCACTTCGCGAGATATTTTACTTGGACATGTATGACTGTGATCTGGTTCTTTTTATTTATAAAGTTCAGGTTGAAGTAAAGAAGCCAGCCACAAATATATATGGGATAAGCCTTCAATGGAAATGATGGTTACAGTGATGCCAAGGCTAGTTGCAGAATCTCTATAAATTGGAGTCCTGAGATGGCATCATCAAGAATGGCTTCAGCACATGGTTAGCCTTCTAGTTTGTTTGGTTCTGAGATGAAAAACTTATATAGACATTTTACTATTATAAATGATATGAAGCAAGGCATCAAATCCATATATACTATAGACAAATATGTTAACTACATATGGATAAGTCATTGATGTTAAAGTACAGGATAAGAAGGAAAAGACCTCTCAAAATAAACTGACATACTAACTGTAAACAAATTCCTTTAAAGCATTTTAGATTACAGCATGCAAGAATCATTTTACAGTATCATCTGGCACATGATTTCCATAAAGATTCTCCAATATTCCAATGCAGATGATCACATGAAGATGTATAAATAAAATTGGAACACAGAATATCAACCTGGACGGGAAGCTCATCAACAAAAAAATTGAACTCCTCTCCCCACATTGGATTTCTGGAAGCAGGTACCATCGAACTGCAATGAAAACACAAAAAGTGAAACATCAAAGGCAAACGAGACACAAGACTATCATGCCTGCAGTTAAAAGAGTGAAAGAAAAAGAAAAATAAAAAGAAAGGAAGTGTGGAGTTACAAAATAAAGTGAAAGTTGAGAAGGTATTCAGTATGACAAGTGAACAAACAGTGGACAGCTCCCACCCCATGCTAGTGCTCATCATCCTCATGTCCTCAATGGTACTTCGTAAGGAAAAAAAAACATTTTGCATCTTCAAATCAATGACTTCATAAATTGTTAACTACACAGGCAAGGGATGGCCATTGATTTTGCACAAAAATTAGCATCAAATGTGAGGCAGGAGCAGATTCTATGGATCCTGTGTTTAATCAAGCCCTTGATTATCTGGATTGATTTGGTCGATAAAAGGACCTTTCAATTCATCTAAATCAGGACCCAATCAAGCATAAAGGCTCAAATCTAAAGTTGAATGGGATTAATATGGGTTTAAATTGGGAAACAAATATTCTGAACTTAATGGGGACCCAAATCAAATAGGTGTGGGAAAAGATGCATTGAATTCATCAAACATCTCAAATTATAAAGCCTCGCTCAGGATTAACATAAAAGCATGAAAACGAATGCAGGAAATGGAAAGCAACAAAAGTAGTATTTTCGAAGAGATGCAGTTAGGGGTAGCAATGGGTTGATATTGTTTGAGGTCAAGTTGATCATCAAGCATAACAAGTAACGACGCAACCAAACATGACCTGTTCATCGCTTGTATTGGAAATGTCAACCTAAACACGTAATTACCAGGTTCGGTTCTAGTTGGGTACAAAAGGATGAGAGAGGTCGCATTGCCAGGTTGGTAGGAAGTGTGAACCCAATAATTAGGCTGAAAGTATCAGCTATCAACCTGAAACTGCAATTACCAAGTGGGGCTGGCACGCCAATCCAGAATTGTCATTGCTAGAAAAAATCTTCCTTCTAACAATGCTCCTAAATATGTCAAACAGAAACTCACTAGTAGGAGTAGGAGGAGGAGGAGGAGAGATGACAAAAAATAAATAATAATTAAAAAAAGGCGATGAGGCCTGGATGGTTTTTAGTAAACTCATATGATATCATAAGTTATTTCAGGTGAAACAAGCCCCTGGATATGTCACCATCAACAGTGAACATAGCATTTACTTTAATAATAATAAAATAAAGTAAAAACAGAATGTCCTCCATATATCTCATAAGCTCACATCAACTTAAAATACAATATAATTAGTAGAAAAAAGAGCAATTGGGCAGTCACCTAAATCTTTTTTGTAAACCACAAGTAATAATAGCATAAGGATCTGATGTTCCATTCAAATTTGCACCAATCAGGTTCTTGGCTGCCAATAATTCAACCTGAAAGATGGAACAAAATCATTTGCCTTGTCAAAACAAATAAATACAAGATAACCATATAAGGACAATACCAACATCTTATTTAGCATATAGAAAATTGGGATATGACCATTGCTCAGTGAAAAGATTTATATTCATTGTGCTGTGAAAATAAGGGCATGGATTCTCAAGTGTTATGACGATTATAATAGTTCAGCTGCTAGGATCCACCGTGGATGGCCTACAGCCTAAAAATTGCACAGCTTGGCAAAGCAAACCTAATTTATTAGTAGACTTTTTCCTACTCGGTATTCGCCATTGCCAATGCTCTTTCTACCATTTATATCTAAGAAACTTCTACACTTGAGCACAAATTTTTCTGCAGAACAAACAAGAGGTGCAATAATTTCTTAATATGAAAAAAGATCACCTTGATCACATATGCAGAAGTGCTCTGTGAATCTCCTTTCAACTGGCCCATCTACAAAATAAGGGCAGAACTGCATGTCAAACAAATGAGAAATTACTCCATGAAAAATACATGAAATGTGAGGCATAAAATATTGTCAAGGAAAAACATGCAATAGTTATAGCACCAAGCAGAGCATGAACAATAGTTATAGCACCAAGCAGAGCATGAACACATCAGAAACTATTAACTTCGTAACTCAGATACTCTAGTAATACGTAACGAAGTTAACAGAAAATAAACTTGTGCATTGATACAAATTAACAAGCTGAGAATGCTGTTGATTACTTTATAATAAAATAAAAGACATAAATGCCATGCTTGTTTGCAATGGATGCATGTATATATGATACATCCATGTCATTACTTTATAACCATATATAGGAATAACCCATTTCACACCAATAAGCATGAAATGAGACCAAATTAGGGTAACCTTGACTTTTATTTTTCATTCACCAATAAGCAGCACTTTATAGCGATTAGCAATCACCCACACATCATAAAAGCAGCACCAAATAAGACCAACCGACGATATTTTGAGTTTTATTCTGTTCACTGGGATTTTTAGAAACTACTAGTGGCAGGTGTTTATAACAAGAAAAGTAACTTCTTCCATCTCCAATCCCACATAATTTCTTATGATTTGAGGAGCAAACATGACTGGCATGATGAATTCATTTCACATTTTCAAATTTGTTAACCAGAACAGCTACTAGTATAAATGTACCATTATCAAACGAAGTTTGCATCATCAACTCATTAATATTTTTTTAAAAAGAGTACAACAAAAATGGCATATAACTAATTCCAATTAAAACAGCATTTTTACCATAATGCAATGCTCATATATTCTCTGAGTAACACCAATTAGAATCCTAATATATGAATTGAAGTGGCAAGCCATCCAAATTACACAGCTAACACATTCTTATGCAGATTGTCAACATCTTGGGGCCTACCCTCGATAACCCATAGCCCCCCAAAAAAAAATCTGATCATATCATTCAAATAATAACACTAATCTAACGGGCATCCAATTGATGAACTTCTAAAAAGCAGCTTTGAAGTCTCTGAAACCGCCTCCTAATCTTTTTCTTCTATTAAGAGCGTAAGTAATACACAAATTTCATTCTCTAACATATATTTTATCAAAGTTTGTATCTTGAGGCATACTACAGTCACATAAAGCCACCCATCCACATCATACAAAAACAAGAAGTATAACCCAATCCACACCATCCAAAACCCTGGGACCCAATGTCGTTAAAACCACAACCCAAAAACCCCAAAGACAGTACAATCATTCCCATCAAATCATGCCCTACCAGAATCCCAAACCATCGATCATCATCCAATCACAAACACATCACCAGAAAAAAACTAAAACAAATTGAACAAAATCCAAACCCCAATCAACCAAGAAAACCCACAGAATTCAACAAAACCAACCTTATCCTTATCATCCGGATGAAGAAGCTCTCTCTCATTAATCCCATCCTCCCCAATCGCCCGCTCAAATCCGAGCCCTCCATCATCATCACAGAATATCGTCACAAACCAATACACAGCGATCAGGAAGACCGCTGCAGAGACCGCGATCTGGATCTCCCACCACGTCGGGACGAGGAATCCGAAAGAGAATTCGATCATCTCCACAAAACAAAACGCAAAAAGGTTGGATCTTTGAGAGAGAAAGATGGGATTTTCTAGGGTTTTGGAAAGATTGGATTTTTAGGGTTTTGGAATTTGGGGAATTGAAAGAGGGAGGAGAATGCGAGAAGAGGAAGAAGAAGAAGAAGCATTTTCAGGGGAGACGAGTCAAACGAAAGTTAGTTGGAGGGAGAGGACGAGTCAGCAAGTCACGGTGAGTTTAACGTGGGAGAGTGACTTGGGGGTTTATTTATTGGACGAGATCACGTTAATGCCCTTAGGTTTTCTCAAAATGGCAGGAGATATGTGTGTGGTATGGAAGAGTTAGAAGTAGAAGTTAGGGGTAGTTTGGGAAATGTGGTTGTGCGTTTGTATTTTCTTGTTTGTTGTAATAAATATCACATGTTTTCGTATGGTTTTAATTATTTTGTTGACTTAAAATGCCCTTGGAAGTTGAATGGATTTGGCCCTTTTGCTTTACTTTGAATGGGTAACAAATAGGTCGGGTTGGGTCGGGTTGCGTCGGATCGGGTTTGGAGAGAGATCCGGCATTTTAGTTAGTCGGACTCAACTCAACCCTTGTAAGAGATGTGTTCGTGCGATAAGAGAATTTCTCACTAGATATTACCACGGAAGAAAATAATCCTATATTTTTACCTCTTTCTTAGAAAATCAAAATCCTCTTTATCGAGCAAAATCAGTTTAAGGTCTATTTCTTTGCTGGAATTCCAGGAATTCCACCAAAAAACAAAGGGAGTGAAATTCATCGATTCCCAAAGATTAAAAGAGACATTTCATGTAGCCGGAATCTAAAAATGGTAGTGCAGAAACATGGAATTCAGAAATTTCAGGGAACAGCATGTCACATCATGTCCAGGAATTCTTGGACATGGTGAATTCCTGGCAGAAATTCCACTAAAGAAATAGAGCCTTATACTTTCCTTTTCTTCCCGAGAAAGAAAACGTTGTATTAAAAAAGTGGATTCAAGGAAAAATCATAAACAATTTTCATCTTTATACCAAAGAAACCGCTCATTATAGAAATGTACCCTAGTAAATGGGATTCATATTTATCACCCGTCCGATTGATTTAAGTGTTCATATTGAGGCCCAATTGGTTCTTGACCCAATTGTTAAATGGGTCAAAATTGGCATCTTTGCGGCTGTGAAGGAGAGGATTCGGCTCCCCGGTCCGACCCATATAAATTACAGGAGGGTAGAGGTGCAGTCTCACGTGTTTGATGCAAAATGGGTCAGGTTTGTTGATTACACCCAACTTATAATTTAATATTTGATTTGATGATCATATCCATTGAATCAAGACGCACTCCTCATGAACTAAATTGCTCTAGCTGTCTATTTGAAGAACATCAATTGCAAGATGTTGTAGTCATCAAATGAATGTGGGGATTTGATCTAGTGAGAATTGCTCTCACGGAGTCACCATGAGAAATTTTTTTTGGGCCCATTGGGGGTCCCATTATGAAATGGGATCGGTGGGGATTGAAAGATCTATATGAGACCATCCTGAATATCAAGTTTGGCTCTAATCTCATGCTCCTAACCCCTTCATCCATGGCCAACAAGTCCAGTCCATTCATATGTATATGTAGTCGATCTAAGGGTCCAGTTCATTCACATTAGTGCCAAAACCCAGAGGCATGTGACTATTAAAGGGGTCCGTGTCCATTGCAAGGTTTGGATTAGGTGATAGGTGGGCCCCACTTATAGTTCTCATGGTTTGAACCGTGAGAACAGTTCTCACCTGATTATTTCTCACAAAGAAAATCGAGCTTATAGGATAACCATTAACTATGCACATATGTAGTGTGCAGGTTAGATAAGGAAGTTTTACTTATTAGACTTGATCATTTCTCACATGTATCATGTCTATGTACCTTAGGTCGCATTTGGCAACTAAATCCTTGGAAAAAAAAAAGGTTTTCGATTTTCACGAATTTGTGAAAGCCTATGTTTGGTGATTAAAATTCTGCAGGACTTGGACTAATGGGAATCTTCATTTTGAGGATTTTCAAGTCCGACTTTCTCCATTAGATTTGAAAATTCTCGCCTCTACAAATTCACACCAAAACCCCTTTTTTTCAACTATTATTATATATTAATCGAAGTGGATTTGATTTTCAATATCATTGTTAATTTCAAATTTGATTTTGACTCTTCTCATGTTGACCTCCTACTAATATCACTCATTAATCTTCCTACTAATAGTAGCCATATTAATAACGTTCGTTTTACTAATCCAATATTATAGAAACTCTTTCATCTTTTCTCTGTGTTTCTATTCACGTTTCTACATTTCCCACATTTAAACGCCACAAGCCATTTCCTCTTCTCCATCATCTCTAATAAATAACTAATTATTATTTTTTATTAGGATTACACTCTAAACTATTTCTATCGATTTTTTATTTTAGACATTTACTTTATAACTACTACTAATTACATTGCATGTGCTCAGCACGGGGAGATTTCGCTAGTGTCCATTGATACGCATTGAATCTATGATCAAAGGGCACTGAGGAATCCTTATATCTACAGATTCCGCACTTATTACCAAAGATGATGATTTACCTTGGTGCCTAAGTAGAACATGAGAAACCCATGTACAGGGGATTTGGACCATTCATATGGTGGGCATCGAGTCATGATTAAAGAGTAAAGTAATGTTTCATTCGACGAAATGGTCAAATTCATGCGATTAAGAAGATCATTGCAACAAGTGAATTTTCTTAGCTGCATTCTATCAACAACCAGATTGATTAATTTTTGAAAGGTCAAGATTTGGCTAGGACTAACTAAAGAGCATATCCATTGCATGTCATTGTCTGATTCATTTTATAGTAATGTAGATTAAAGCCCCATTTTAATCATTAGATGAAAGCTAGGTCATTAAGCGAAATTATTGAAAAGGAAGAGGAGCGGATTTGACATTTTGACTTTTATAACATAAAGACAGCTAAGGCAATGGCAAAGGACATTTAAATGGCATTGAAATAATCACAACTAAGGATTGTTACGAGGGTTTGTTGTCCTTAATTTGTTTGTAATCTCTTTTAACCTATAGCAAACTGTAGTTTGGACTGTCCATGGCCCAAGGGCTTATTTCTTTGCGGGATTTCCAAGAATTTATGTCTAAGGAATTTCTGAGTTCCTAAACATAATGGAATTTGCCAAAATACAAAAGAAGTGGAATTCCTGGATTTCTAAAGGTTAAAAGAGACATTTCATGTGGCTGGATTCTAAAAATGCTAGTGAAGAAATATGGAATTCAGGAATTCCAGGGGACAGCACGTCACATCATGTCCAGGAATGGTGAACTCATGGCAGAAGTTCCACTAAAGAGACAGGGCATGAGTTCAGCTCAAATCTACTCAGACTAATTCCGACAAGACAAGATTCAGTGTTCAAGTTTTAGAGCTGTAGATCACTTGTAGCAATTAATTTGTTTGTAATCTCTTTTAATGTATATTTGTATGGATTGATAGGGTTATGTTTTGATGAGAAGTTCCTTTTTTTTTTTTTGCCACCACGTGGGACCTATTATGACCAATCTGACCCTCTCACACTCAATAACCTCCCATGAATTAACACTCACCATAAATTGAAATTCATTTAAATTATACTCACCGTTGGAGTAAATTTTATTAAATATACTACTTAAGAAACCATTAAACTTTATATAAGGTCCTGAAATCAATGGTTTTGATGATTTGATTGAGATCATTTTTACCCAAAGTCAAATCCACAATGGGACCTTCTCATCACACTATCCCGAACTATACATCCAAGTGGGTTTCACGAGGGAATTAAAGTTCTACCTCTTGAAAATTATGTGAGAGGTACCTCTTAGCCGAACATGACTTATATTTACATGTGCATATATCATCATCTGCTTCTTCGTCAAAGTCTTGTCTTAATTATATTAGGGTTGGTTACAAAAATTCTGTTTTTCCATTTAGAACTATTTCGAGCTAGATTCTCATATAAGTTGTACGTTATATTATATATATATATATATATATATGAGAGGTGCTCTTATGAAAGACACTCTCACCTTACTATGAGAGATAAAGGTGTGGATGACTCACATTTAAGTTATTGGCATTGGATATGGATATGAGGGCTCCCACATTATTTCTCATAGTAAGGTAAGAGTGTCTCTCAGAAGAATACCTCCCTATATATGTACATGTATATATATAGAACGGTTATCACATAGTCACTTAAAACTTTTTATGGGGTCCCATTTAGGGATGGGACCAGAAGAGATGGAAAGATTTATGTGAGAGCACACCAAGTATCAAATTTGATCCTAATTCCATGTCTTTAATTCTTTGATTCATTGCCCACGAGTTTAATGGTTTTATATTAATAAAAGTTTTAATTATCCATCCAACGGCTCAATCTATTTAGATGGGTGTCAAACCTCATGATTAGTAACCATCTAAGGGTGATCACCGTTTGTTTATGTATGTATGTATACTTCTTTTATAGATATGTATGTACTTATACATACTTCTTTTCTAAATGAGACGTGCTACCTGGCTCGATTTTGGGGACTGGCTCTGGCCCGGTCCCCAAAATCCACCTTTGAATCCCAGAAAATCCACCCTTGAATCCCAGCGCTCTCTGGGATTCAAGGGTGGATTTTGGGGACCGGGCCAGAGTCTGATCCCCAAAATCGGGTTGGCCTGGTCTCCAAAATCGGGCCAAGTCGACTTTCTGTTTCTAAATCAGAAGTGCTACGTGGCCCGACTGGGAGACAGGCTTTTGGCCCGGTCCCCCAGGAGAGCCATTGGATCCCAAGACTTGGGATCCAATGGCCCTCCTAGGGGACCGGGGTCTTGGGATCCAATGGCTCTCCAGGGGGACCGGGCCAAAAGCCGGTCTCCCAGTCGGGCCAAATAGATTTTCTCTTTCTAAATATGTATGTACTTATTTGCAGACATGTAATAAGAGTTTACTACGATTTGATTGGTTCAGTTGTCAAACAGTTGGGTGTCATAAATGTTGGAGAAAGGAAATAGGTCTATCCACTTAGAGCCAACCCTACTTCGAGGTCAGGGTGTGCTGTCATTTTCAAAGGAGGAAAGTTTGCAACTTTAATGAAACATGAAGGCCATCCTCGTTTTCACTCATCCAAGATCAAGGGATTCGCATCAAAGTAGATTGGAGGGATTCTTTACGAGAAATCTCATATGTTAGAAATTTTTATCACGGGCATGTTTGTGTACCAGAATTCCTATTAAGAATTTATTATATTGGAGTTTTTTCTTTCGATATGATGTGATATTTCATCCTCGACATTTAAAATATAATATTATTTTTATTAGAATTTCAAATTTCAACCACTCAAAAGATCTTAAATAATCTTTTGGAATTCCTAGAATTCCATCTTCATCAATGAATTTGGTTGGAACTGCAAATGCTCCACCAAGAGCAGGGATTTGGAACTCCACCTAAGAGCTGTTTCTTTACTAGAATTCCTGACAGGAATTTGAAATGTTGGAGTTTTTTTGACATGATATGGCATCTTATCCCCGGGTATTTGTAAATGTTTTGTTTCTTCTTAAGCATTTCAGAATTTCAGTCACTTAAAAAGGGTCTCAAATGGCTTTTGGGAATTCAAAAATTTCATCCCCTTTGCATCTTGGTGGAATTTCTGGATGCTCTGGGAATTCAATTAGGAATTTATAAATTTTTCAGACAGGAATTCCTTGAATTCTGGCAAAGAAAAAGGCCCTAAAGGAGAAAACTTTTTAGAGAATTTGAAACTCCTTAAACCATGAATTTTAAGAA
Source organism: Cinnamomum chago (assembly GCA_038049695.1). Classification (NCBI taxonomy): domain Eukaryota; kingdom Viridiplantae; phylum Streptophyta; class Magnoliopsida; order Laurales; family Lauraceae; genus Cinnamomum; species Cinnamomum chago. The sequence goes on along the minus strand of CP142462.1, from coordinate 15,792,598 downwards.
TTCTGATAAAGAAACAAGCCCATGTGTTGTGTGTATGGAGCATTTGGAATTCCAAATACCCAACCTTCTAAAATGTCACTTTCAACCTTTATAATTCTCTAGCGTCTTGGGATTTAGAAAATTTGAAGGTCAAAAGTGATATTTGAAGAGGTTGGGCTTTTGAAATTTCACTAACAAACAAGTTTTATCAATGCATTATCATCCATAGAGCCTTATTTCTCAATTTAAGGTTTTAGACTACCATAAGACCTGAAGTTCCTAAGGGCCTGTTTGGATAATTGATGAGTAGAGTAAAGTGCAGTGAATTTCACATGAAAAGTGAAGTGGGGTGAAGTGGGTTGAAGTTGATTAAATTAACTTCACTTCACTCTATTTGGTTGCTTTGTGTAAAGTGAAATCTAAAATACTTTATATGCGTTTGGATACCTATGAGTAAAGTGAAAATGGGAACACAGAGAAAAACAAGCTCTCTTTTATTCTTTCTTATGAACACTTCATGGGATCGTTTCAACAGGTCCCATATAATATTAATATTCATGGACACACCTAATATCATATTTTCTATGCCTCCATCAGCATTTGACCCATGCAGGTAACAAAAAAGCTAGAAAAAAAAAACTAAAAAGAGATCCTTCAATGGCCTTTTATGAGAGACAATCAAGCAATATTAATTAATAACGTCACCTAAAATAATTAATAACCATGTCATGTAATTTTGTGCGAAACCATCAACATACCCACGCCCTCAACACTAGTCAAAGTACCATTTTTTTTAAAGTTCAGTAACAAAAAGAAGAAAAGAAACGAAGCAATACTATCCTACTAGAACCAGCCAAGGACAACATCTAGAGTCTTGTTTGCCACCTTAGTTAGATACATCAAAAAAGTTGAGTCCCATAACAGAAGCCACTTGGGCTTCTAAGTAAAAGTTACAGAATCTCTACTAAAAGCAAAGGAAACATAGAGAAGCACGAAGTCAGCCATGATCTTGATGATACTCGCTGCCTTGGTTGCTACTTGATGGCTGGTTCCCCTGCACAGAAAGGTACTGTAAGTGTCATATGCTGATAGTCTGATTTCATGCTACTGTTGAGCACATGGCTCTGTAACAAAAAAAAAAAAAAAAAAAAAAAAAAAAAAAAAAAAACACCAATAGAGAAATACAACCACAACCCAACAGTCAAAATGCAATTTTTTCCTGCGCTACCCAAAACCAACAACATGCAAGTCGAAGAAAAGAAAACATAAAAACAACCCAATATCAGAAAATGTAAGAAAACCCCATGATTGAGATCACCACCAACAAAAGAAAATGGTGGAAAATATTGAATATTCACATAATTTTTATTTTTAAATATTTCTAAACTCATTTTAAAACTGAGAGTCAAAATAATAAAAATATCATTCAAGAACCAACATTTTGGGGTTTTAGCACTGGCTAATACAGAGTCAGAGGCCAACACTATGTTCTAGAATGATAATTTAAATACAAATAAACAATCCATTGCATTTATAAGCACTGATGGATTTTGAATTATTTAGATCTTAAAAGTAGGCCCCATTGGTGGATTTGCAGAATTGCACTTGGAGAATCTCCAAGTCCATCAAAAGCTCATGTATTCCAAATGTGCAAGCTCATAGAAATCGAATTGAAAATAGCAAAACTAGCAGATTCTTTCCTCCAAACTGCAACCAATATCATCATTACTAGAAATGACATAAGAAGGGAAATGCATATATTTCTATCAAATCTAAGAATTCTACACTAACCATAAATCTAAATTTAAAAACCTATTTGACTAGTAGGAGCCAAGAACACAGGAGATCCTAAACAGTGTGCAATAGTGTGCATGACGACTTATTGTTTCTCCACTTCTAAAAAATCGCACTGCATTTGTTCTATTCCTAACATTGTGTGCAACAGTGTGCAAGAACAAAACAACTTGCTCCTCCACTTTCACTCCACGAGTGTCTTGCAAAAGCCCTCTATTTCTCAAATGACTGTATAGTAGATCAAAATATTCCTTGTTCATTCTCAACTGGCTTATACAGTGTGCTTCTTGGCCTCTCGTCAAGGTGGATATATAAAGTTCTCGTTCTCTTTCTCTTTCTCTATCTTCTCTTTCTAATGGGTTTCGAAGCATTGCATAGTAAGCAACTGTTGTTGTCATCTGGTTCCGCCATATTTCCACCGCAGCAGTTGTTACCCCAAGGATGGCAACATTTCTATGGCTAAGTTCCTCTTCCTCTTCTTCTTCCTCTCCGTGATTCGAAGTTGACCCATCCATCTAATATTAAAAGGCAAAGTATATAATTATACATACAACCATCTTCATAAATTATCTTCATAATTGTATATTAACTCCAACATTCTGATCATCAAATGAAGCTAAAAGGGGTGGGGGCCACCAGGAAGGGATCTTGCCATCAGAATTGCACAAAACAATCCCAACCATCTATTTCAGTTGATGGACTTATCAGTTATCCTAGTATACATGCATTCTCCACATCTCTTTTGGGTCTGCTTGTCTCAAGCTTAACGTGCAAGTTTCAGATAGCTATATTTCAATCTTCTGTTTACTAAAACTATAATAAGCAAAAAATGTATTCAAGCTGAATGCTACATTTAGAAACACAAACCAAAAAAAAAAAAAAATCCAATCTTTACAAATTTAGCAAAGCAAGATACGAATCACATGGAGCTCCTGTTACTCATGTGACTCTTGCTTGTTTGGTTGCAAGTGATTTGGAGAAATTTCAAATGGTGTCTCCCTTAAACAGGAATTTTATGATGCTCCTCTCATAGGAATCTCAAACAAGGGGAATTTCCATAAGAAATGTTGTGTAGCATTTGTAGAAAACTATTTTTGTCTAAACTTGGGATATGTTTTGCATCTTAAAAACATAGCATCGCAGAAAAAAAAGACCCACCTTTACTGTCTCTTGCTAAACTTTTCAAGGTCTTCCTTAATTTAAGTCTGCAATGTAGATTGAAAAAAATAATAATTAGAAGGAAAATAGGGGAAAGAGATCTCAAAAGGGCAAACCCTATTCCGAAAAAGAAAACTGACCATTTACCTCTATTGCTGCTATCAAATCCTCAACAGTTGCAAAGAATCTGGATTTCTTCTCTTTGGAAGCCTACCTTATCCCTTGTTCAATTCCTATTCCCCTCCTCCACTGCCAATGACTACCAAATGCACACACTAATTTTCCATAAACACACCAGAAGTTAAAAGAAGATATTGCCATTTAATTTAAACCAATGCCGACAACTCACATCATTCAAATAGGCAAAAACACCCACCCTTGTATATACAAATTTTCTCTTTCTTATGCATGTTTTAACTGTATATACATGTTAACACATGGCATTGACTGAGTAGTAAAAAAAAAAAAAAATGAAATATTGCAATAAAACTATAATTTCCAAAGGGAAAAAGGTTTACTTTGTAATTAAAAAAAAACCCATGTTTACTCAAACAAGTCAAGACCTTACCCTGTTTTGAGGGGTGGTTTTGGGGTACAGAGGGGCTTTCAATCTTGTATCCAATTATCCAAAGTATTCCCCACCACATTTTTCAAGCATGGCATTTGAATCCATGATAACCACATCATCTACATAAAGGTTTGATAGGTATACACAGCTTGAATTATATGGCATTCACCAACTACATACCTCTAATCATGTACCATTTAATATCTCACTTCAGATTTAAATAATTTCTTTTGAAGATCTTTTATGGTAACATACTAATGCACTCAATATCTTAATTTATAATTCAGGTCCGAGTTTTTACATTGAAAAACATCGGATGGATCACATAAATCTATATGTAAGAATCTATGGATTTGGATCTAGGTCTGGGTCACATCCCTATCCATCCATCCATCTCAAAATAATACAACAATTTCTAGCTACATGCGTAAACATCAAACATGAGAGTTAAATAATAGCAATTAACAAACAAGAACCAAGCTCAGAGGAGTAAATACATCATAAATACACATGAGCCCATCCTCCTCTCTTGTCCAACATGCTTCACGCATTCCCTCTCTCCCAGTACCGATGCAAAGAAAGTAGTTAAAACACCTACCTTCAAATAGCAAACGCTAGCTCTAGGACATGAAACACACCACTCACTCTATCAATCAATCTATTCAATTGAGAAGAAATAAGATCATAGGCCTACTGTGAATGGAAATCCTGTGGACCCCAACCAACCAGTTCCACCAATGAAACTCCCAGCTGTGAACTGTTGTGCCTCTGTGGCACTCGTAATTACCCTGTATCCTCTTCAAAACCTCAGACCCAACCAAATCAGCCCTAAACCAAGTCCCATTCACCACAACTGCCGAAACCCAAACCCCCCAAACGATTGCACTCGTCCCAAATTGTTCCAATCCTAGTCACCCACCCCATCTCCAAACCCTACAACCTCACCAGTCCTTCAATCCTATCTATCCCAAAACCCCAAAATCATTCCAAACCCAGCATTCGAAAATTCCAAACTCTCTCATCAAATAATAACCCAACCCTAATACCCCTTTCCCCTTACCAAACCAGACCCAAACCTTAAACCCAGCGAACATCCACCACGATTCAATCGAACCCCAAACTGAACCTAATCCACCAGAACCCTACAACAAAATCGTAAGCCCTAATCCAATCCTTCAAACCGTGTCTAGAAACCAGAAATCGTCACCCATTATCAAGAGAGAGAGAGAGGGAGAGAGAGAGAGACTACCTGAGATAAAGTTGCAGACGGTTGCATTGAAGTGAGAGTAGAGGAGAGGAGAGGGAGTAGAATCGATTTCACCCAGAAAAACCGAAGTGGTTTGCGTTGAAGTGAAATGGGATCCACGTGGGCCGATCAGAATACTTCATCTGTCGGGCCAGCCCGATCCAAACAACGATGAGTTGAAATTTTTAACCGTTGGGCCTCATTTAACTTAACTTCATTCCATTACTTCCCTATCCAAACAGGCCCTAAGCTAATTGCTTACTTTGGCAGTGACTTCTCTTATGCTTCAACCATTTTGTGTTTATGTATAAATATGTTTCAAATTTTTGCCTTAATTTAATATTTTATGGATTTTTTTTCTTTTTTTGCGATTTCCTCTCCAGTATTTGAAAAAAAAAAAACCTCTTTTTGTCATCCTCAAATTAACATGATATGATTTTAATGATAACTTAGGAATAACTTTAAATTGGATTTACTTGTGCCTCATACAAGCAGCTGAAGGTTACAAATATCAACTCAAGCTTGTCTTGGAGAATGTGTAGTTCAAGCTACTTTTAACCCATTTTTTAAATCTAGCCAATGGTGGACCATTTAAAAATACATGTAAGAGTATGATAGAAAAGATAAGAAGGAAATTGAATAATCTAGAGTGGGGCAACAAACTCAGCAACCTAATTAGGCCACACGAAGTATGTACTCGGAGGCCATTCTTTACATTGTGATTTGTGAAGCAAACAAGTGTTAAAAGATGTCAAAATATACTGTAGTCTACAATAAGTTTGAATAAGTTGACGATGTCGTTGATGGCAAAATAGTCTATGCATATCAGGATGGGGAATATGTATGATGTGCGCCTTTAATTCAAGGAATTTTTTTTTTATAGCCCCATTCTTCTTTGACAGTCAGATTAAAATTTTTCTTTGGAGATGATGTTAGATGATACAGTAGTTTGTCATGTGCATGAAAATCGGTGACATTCAAGCACCAAAGAGTGATGAGGGGAGCCTGAAAGTATCGTAACTTTGAAGTTGCGGGTTCAAATCACCTTGCTGTTAGAATGGTTTTTAAGAAAAATCAATGATCGATGGACGTGCATCACAGTGACAATGAGAGTACACTATATTTTTATTTGAATATGTGGGGGCATTTGGTAACTCTTATTTTATAATTTCGAACTTATTTACATATTACAGCATTTGGTAAAGCCCTAACTGTGTTTTCTAATTAAGAGTTTATTTGCAAACTAGAGCTTTTGCTTAAAAGAAAAAGATAAGCTAAGAGGGCCCCTTTTTTAGAGATTTTTTTAACTAAAGAGGATGGAGATGGGTAATGCAAAATTTACAAGTATTTTGAATGAAAATAATCTCATTAACTATTCAAAATGAAAAAAATGGCATGTTCTACATTGTAATTTATGAAAGGCGAGCCCCAATTACCACAATTTCTAAAGGTGACCTCCCATATAAATAAGAATTTATTTTTATAATTTTACCAAACACACTAATTAGATATTGAAACTTAAAAAATAATCTGAGCTTTATTTTTTACCTTATAAAGAGACATTCCATTTCTAGCCCCCACAAAAGAGAGAGCTACTACTTTGAAAATTCATTTGATGTGTCGAATTAATCTCTCATTCAATATACTCAGGATTTGACAAAGATGCACTGGACAAATTGGATGGCTATTTGTATGAAGACCGAAAAGTTTCCTGTGGGAGCAAGCACAAGACACAAATGCATATAGCAAAGAACAAGTTCTTTTCAGGGTGGAGACAATGAAGCAGAGGTAAAGTGATACACTCCAAACTACCAACCAACAAAGACAACAAGAGGATGGTGATGTTGGCCTCACAACTAAGAATTCGCTTCCTAATTGCCTTGGCCCTTGACCACAAGTTTTCATACAAAGGCCAAAGGGGATAGTTTCTATTTTAGAACTCTCAATCATAACTCTATATTTCTTTGATTTACATCTTTTATATAAATAAAATTATAAAATACGATCTAAATCTCCCCCATGAAAGTGATTTAATCTCATAATGAAAAGTTAATCTCGTAACGAAAGGCATTAACTTAATAAACATCTGATTAATGATTGTAAAAGAAAGCATTAATTTGAAACTGGAGGTTATGCAGTTCTTGAGTTAGATTGTATCATAAACACCATTTGTAGAGTCTCAGCTCTCAACCATGGGTCGAAATAGTTTCTCTTGGTTGGAGAAAACTTTCCTCACGGTATGTTTCTTCGCATGAGGGGAGGAGTAAATTAAGTAAAATAAAATGTCAAATAAAAAAAGAAAGAAGGGGGAGTCTATAATAAAAGACACTAAATGACAAAAGTGTTGTTCCAAGTACATACAGTAATAGTTCAGTATTTAGGAAACAGTTCCTCACAACAACAATAAAACATAATTACAAAATGTAATCTAGGAATGAAAATTCACTTACTATTTGAAGGCAGAAAATAGAGTACTGTTGTTGAAGTTATGAAGTCCAGAAACTCACAGAGGAAATTTGATCAAGGCTAGTGTTTAACACTATATCTTTAAGACAAATTTCGCCCTCGCAATGATGCTTACGAGCTTCAACATCGTTTGTCTCCGATGATACAATGATCAGTTCCATAACAGTTGCAGCACTACAAACTGTGTGACAGGCGAACCAAAAGTGCAGCTGCAGGACTCTCTCTTTAACTCTATGATGACTCGAAAATGCAATGCAACAACAGCGAATTGGATGGTCAAAAGGCTTGAACCAGATGCATATTTATAGCTTGTATCAGGTCTCTCCATGGGGGTTGCATCTGTTCAAAACAGTGACTGTTCAGTGAACAGATGCTTCTTTGGACATACCTATTGGGATTGGACATACCCTTTTAGATGCGAATGAACACACCACTAAGGACACATCCCATTTGTAAAAAGAAAAATTTTATAAAATAAAATTTCTCCAAAAATAATGAATGGGTAGTGGGTAGAGTCAGGTCCAACTCGCGTGTGAAGCCCAAGCCCAAGCCCAGGCTCAGCCCGGCCAGTGCAAGGTGGGGCGCGTGTGTGGTGGTGACCCCACCTTGATCTAGGTCCTCCCTCCTCCACAAAAGTGGGATGCCCCTTGGGGCTCATCTTATACTACCAAGGTAAGCATATTTATACCAAAAAACTGTTTTGTTCCAAAACAATGTGGGAAGCAAGTTCACCACTTCCTTTTATTTCCATGTTTAACGTGCTCAAGTAGTGGTGTTTATGAGGCAATTTCTCATTCACTCCTTAATGGATTAGAGCAACCCAATACATGTCTTTAATCTACTCCATACCCATGTATTCCCACCTAAAAAGATAAATAGGTCCCACTTAGATTTTGGCTCAAAGTTGACAAAAAAATAATTGTGCTCTTAGCCATTTTCCAACAATCCCCCACATGAATGAAATTGATTGAAAGCAATGAAATGATATGCAAACACACAAAGAGAGTACAATTGGAAATTTTCTGTATAGAAAAAGGTAGCTTGTGGCCTTGAACCTTCCCTTGTGAATTACTATCGGATTTACTAGTTGAACAGTGAACATGATGTCTTGAACTGGTCAATCTTTTGTGTAAATCGAGACAATAGAGTTCACACAGAATCTTCTCGGACACAGTTGGTTCTCATGATTGTGTTCATTTTGGCTCGGAACAATGCCTAGTTTTATGAGTGCTTTAAAGAATTTAGCCTTATTATTCTCATAGAATCGGCCTAGTTCACACTCACTTAGGTGATTCTTATTAAGAGTATCCAGTTATATCCCATCCGATTAGCCTAGATATAAGAATCATTACAAGCTTTGCTTATCCTAATAACTGCTGCAGGTATCACTATTAATATCATAGGAATGAACAGGAGATTTTATCTCCATAGTGATATCGTTAAGTCATACACAATTCAGTTGTCCTTTTGAACCTAGATCTTGGGATCTCCAGTCAACTAGGTAGGGTTTCCATTATGGTGACTTTTCATTCATAGGCTTTAAGTCCATTCCCCTCGATGAACGGTTTACTTGCTCTCTTGTTAAACTGTTGGTAAAAGGATCCACAATATTATCTATGGACTTTATGTACTCAATCGTCATAATGCCATAAGAGAGCAATTGTCTCACGGTATTATGCCTTCGACTTATATGTCGAGACTTATCGTTATATATTTTACTCTGTGCCCTTCCAATTGCTCATTGACTATCGCAATGAATGCATATAGGAGGCACATGTTTTGACCACATTGGAATATCTTCTAGAAATTGACGAAGCCACTTAGTTTCTTCGCCAGTTTTATCCAATGCAATAAACTCAGATTTCATAGTAGATCTAGCAATGCAGGTTTGTTTAGAAAATTTCCACGATACCGCTGCACCACCAAGTGTAAATAGATATCCACTTGTGGACTTTGAATCTTTGGTATCTGATATCTAGTTAGCATCACAATAGCCTTCAAGTACAACTGGATTTCTAGAGTAATGCTCATCCATAGTGTTTAGTGTATTTTAAATATCTTAAGACCCTAACTAAGGCCTTCCAGTGGTCTGATCCTGAGTTACTTGTGTATCTACTCAGTTTATTAACCGCATATGCAATGTCAGAACGAGTGCAGTTCATTACATACATTAGGCTGCCAATTATTTGTGCATATTCTCGTTGTGATATGCATTTTCCATTATTCTTGGATAAATGGATACTAATGTCTATAGGTGTTCTCGCTGGACTGCTATTATTTTAATTATAATTTTTTAGTACTTTCTCAATATAGTGTGATTGAGATAATATCAGTCCATCTGATGCTTTAGAGATTTTTATATCTAGTATGACATTTGCAACACCTAAATCTTTCATGTCAAATTTATTGTTTAACATTCTCTTGATAGCTTGAATGATATCATCATTACTACCCATAATGAGCAAATTATCAACATATAAGCAAATAATGACACAACCATTGTTAGTGTTCTTGATATATACACATTTGTCACATTCATTGATCTTAAACCCATTTGACATCATCAAACTATCAAATTTCTCATGCCATTTGACATCATCAAACTATCAAATTTCTCATGCCACTACTTTGGTGCTTGTTTTAATCCGTACAGAGATTTGAGAAGCCGACGGACTTTCTTAGTTTGCCCTAGAATACTAAATCCTTCGGGTTGTTCCATATATATTTCCTCATCTAATTCATCATTTAAGAAAGTTGTCTTTACGTCCATTTGATGTATCTCGAAATTGTGTATAGCAGCAATTGCAATTAACATTTGAATGGATGTTATTCTCGTAACTGGTGAATAAGTATCGAAATAGTACAAGCGTTCATTTTGTCTATACCCTTTAACAAGTCTGGCCCTGTACTTTTTGATTGATCCATCTGCTTCCATCTTTCTCTTGAATATCCACTTGCATCCAAGAGTTTTGCAACCCTGCTTCCATCTTTCTCTTGAATATCCACTTGCATCCAAGAGTTTTGCAACCTTGTGGAAGAGCGACTAATTATCATGTATGGTTTTATAAAATGGATTCAATTTCACTATTTATTGCCTCTTTCCAATATGGTGCATCGGGACTAGACGCTGCTTCTTTAAAGTTTTGAGGCTCATCTTCTAATAGAAATGTTAGAAAATTTGAACAAAATGTTTTTTTATATTCTAGCCATCTTACTCCGTTTAGGTTCATCAATCTCTTATTGGTTTTGATCACTTCTATTAGCAATATCATAAGTTCTTTTAGGAGAATTTGTTTCCTGGGATGGTTTAGAAGGAAATACATGTTCAAAGAACGATGCATTCCTTGACTCAATAATAGTATTAGGATGCATATCGGGAAGCTCGGATTTGTGAATTAGAAACCGATACGCACCGCGATTATGAGCACACCCAATGAATACACAGTCAACTGCTTTTTGTCCTATTTTAACCTTTTTAGGTGTAGAAACCGCCATTTTAGCCAAACACCCCCACACTTTCAAGTATTTGTAAGTAGGCATTCTGCCTTTCCACAATTCGTATGGGGTCTGATTGGTTTTCTTTTGAGGTATTCGGTTGAGAATATAATTTATGGAGATGATAGCATCACCCTACAAATTATGAGGTAATCAATAACTTATTAACATAGCATTCATAATTTCTTTTAAAATTCTATTTTTCCTTTCAGCAATACCATTTTGATGAGGTGAATAAGGAGTAGTAGTTTGGTATATAATACCATGTTGCGAACAGAATTCACCAAAAGGTGATTCGTATTCACCACCTCTATTGCTTCTTATCACCTTGATTTTCTTATAAAGTTGATTATCAACCTCATTCTTGTAATGTTTGAACATTTCTAAGGCCTCATCCTTACTTCTTAGTCAGTAAACATACTAGTATCTTGTGCAGTCATCAATGAATGTAAAAAAATATTTCTTACCACCTTTAGTTTGAACAAACTTTAGGTCACCGATAATAGAATGAATTAACTGAAGAGGTTTAGAAGTTCGTTCAGTAGAATGAAAGGAAGTTCTAGTAAGTTTAGCTTCTACACATGTTTCACATTTGATATTTAAATTAAATTGCATTTAGGCAAACATTCCATATTTACTAATCTACGCAAAGCATCATAGTTAAAATAACCTAATCTACCATGCTACACATTATAAGACTCAAGAATATAAGCAGAAGGCTTATTCTTATTAGAAACGATAGTCATTACATTCATCTTAAAGAACCCATCGCTCATGTACCCTTTTCCCATGTTCATCCCAGATTTAGTAAGTACAAACTTATCCGACTCAAATACCAGTTTGAAACCCTTCTGACTCAGTAGTGAGCCTGATACCAGATTCTTACAAATATCAGGTACATGCAGCACATTGTTGAGGGTGAGTTCCTTTCCACAAGTCACTTTTAATACCACCTGCCCTTGGCCTTCAACCTTAAAAGTGGCAGAGTTGCCCATGAAGAGTTGTTCTTCGGTTGATGCATGATAAGTGGAGACCATCTCTTTAATAGAGCAAACATGTAAAGTGGCCCTAGTGTCCACCCACCATTCTCTGGTGTTGCCAACCAGATTGACTTCTAAGACCATAGCAAAAAGATTGATATCTGAAATATCAGTGGGGAGAGTGTCTAGTTCTGTCATGTTGGCTTGCGCCGGTTTCTTACTTGTATTGCTTTGGTCATTGCGTTTATAATAGTCCTTAGCACGGTGGCCTGGTTAGTCGTACACATAGCATTTCCCTTTAAACTTCTTGTTGTCATTGAGACCTTACTTTGGACCGTTAGGATCGTTCTTCATCTTCTTAGGCTTTTGCCCATGTTCCACCACATTTACATTAGCTTCAGTGAAGGTTTTTCCTACTTTCTTCTTAGCTGCACGATTGTCTTCCTCTATCCTCAATCTAACAATTAGGTCTTTAAGTTTCATCTCTTTTCGCTTATGTTTAAGGTAGTTTTTAAAATCCTTCCAAAGTGGTGGCAATTTTTCAATGATTGCTGCCACTTGGAAAGACTCACTAAGAGACATGCCTTCTGCATGAATTTCATGGAGAATTATTTGAAGTTCCTGAACTTGATTGATTACTGCCTTGGAATCGATCATCTTGTAGTCAAGGAATTTGCCAACAACGAACTTCTTCATTTCGGCATCTTCAGTCTTGTACTTTTTATCAAGAGAATCTCATAATTTCTTAACAATCTTCAATAAACAGTACACATTATATAATGTGTTGTCTAGTCCATTGAGAATATAATTTTGACAGAGGAAGTCAACATGCTTCCAGGCTTCTACAGCAGCAACAACTTGCTTGTCTGTCTCACCTTCTATTAAAGCAGGAGCTTCTTCATGGAGGAATCTAGCTAAGTTCAAGGTAGTGAGATAGAACAGCATTTTCTGTTGCCATCTCTTAAACTCAGTACTACTGAACTTTTCAGGTTTCTCCCCATGGTTCACCATAACAGGGGTAGGAGTACCAACTGGAGTATTCTTCTCAATACCCATTACTGTTAACAGAACAGAAATAAAATAAACACAGAGTATACTACAGACTTATAAACTAACAGTACTGTAAATAAAAACTCAGACTATATAGTAGCCAGATATTGGTTACTGTATACTAAGGCAACCAGTAGTTATAAAAAGGAGAGAAACTCAGTTTTACAATACTGGTTTTAGAATAAGAAGAACTGCAAACCAGTAGTGAAACTGACATAAACTGAAACCAGAAAATACTGAAGTAAAACCAATACCAAAATGTACTTAGAAAAATTTGTTTTAAGATTGTTTTTCCGTCGAGTACATACAGTAATAGTTCAGTATTTAGGAAACAATTCCTCACAACAGTGAAGCAAAACATAATTACAGAATGTAATCTAGGAATGGAAATCCACTTATTGTTTGAAGTAGGGCTGTCAATCCGGCCCTTTGACGAGGGGTCCCGGCCCGCAAAAGCCCTCAAAGCGAGGGCTTCCTTTTTTGTCCTAAAGCCCGAGGGTAGGGTAGGGCCTGATTTTGAAAAGCCTGCAATATTGAGGGTCAAATTAGGGCTTGACTTTTCTAGCCCGAGGGGGCCCGGCCCGGCCCGCAGTTTATTAAGTATTAATATAAAATATATAATATATGATATATTTACAATATATCTAAGCAACTTGGGCCTCTTGAAAATTTTGTAAGACCTAGGCCCAACCAAGCCTTTCCTTTTCTCTATTTACAACAATAAGAAATTATCTAAATGCCCAGCCCACAGTCCCATAAATAGTCACTTAATTATTTAGGGCATTTTAGACTTTTATTAAAAATTCGTAAGTACCCCACATGGGGTAAACTGCAACGGTTAATTAAGGGGTAATGTGGTCTTTTGATAAAAAAACCCTAAAATGTCTCTATATATCATCTCTTTCATCGTTGGATACCTCACAGAATGAAAGTTCAAAGCGCCTCTTCTCATTTTCGATCTCTCTCCCTCTCTAATCTTCATTTTCGATCTCTCACTCTCTGATCTTGAAGTTGCAATTAATCTTTTTCTTCTTCTCGCGCCCACTCACAGTCTGAAGTCATAACAGTAACACTTATTCAAAAAGTCACCGCGCTCATCATTTTCTTCTTTCTTCTACCATTCCAAAGGCCAATCTGAATACAAATTCGAGATTTGAGGTGAGTTTTATGATCTGGGTCATGTTCAAAATCTTTTTTTCATTATGGTGTATTTGGATGTAACCAGTATTGGTTGATTGTGTATTAAAATGTACGCAGTACATGTTGATTTATTATTTTCGTAGAATGGATGTATGTTATTTCTGCCAATGTGGGTTGTTATATACTAGAGACCTAAATTGATATCAGCAGTTACTGATCATGCCTTTCTTGCCGGAAGTGTGTCTTAGTAGGGGAGAGCTACAAGAATTCCCGTGATGTCTTGTAGTTGTAGGGCTGCATCTTGGGCAGGCTGGGGACCAAGCTGAAGCCTGGCCAGAATGTGAGATGTGGTCATTGAGGCCTGCGCCATGTTCAACAGTTCTTTCATGATGGATTGATTTTTTATGATCTGGGTCGTGTTCAAGATCTGTTATTTTTATCATGGATTGCATTTTTATCATCTGGGTCATGTTCAAAATCTGTTTTTTTTTTCTTTTTTTCATTGATTCAATTTTTTTTTAATTCAAAATCTATTCATTCTGGTGGATTTTAGAGAAAATGCACGTTTTTCGTTTCAAAAACTATTCTTTTTGTTGGATTGAGTTTCATATGATCTGAGTAGTTTCAAAATCTATTTTTTGTGATGGTTTTGGGCATGCGTGGAACGTCTTTCTTGGATGTTAAAATTAGAGTATATTTTTTATATGTATTCTTTAAAAGATTGGTTGTGAGAAAGAAATGATATCTCGTGGAAGAAGGAAAGGCATATCTTCTTTCTTGTTTTGCTTTAGATTCACAGATTGTTTAGTTTTGTTTTCCTGTAGGTCTTTGGTTTGTCTTCCTGATGTTGAGAAAAGAAAAAGCCTTTTTTTCTCTCATCTTTTCCTTCACAATACATGTAGTCATATATCTACAAAACCCCTTTAGGTGCATATTTAAAAAAAAAATGGACTGTCAGTGCCGATTCACAACTTTTGTTCATTGAAATAGTTCATATTAATTTCCTCTCTGCTGCATGAATATACAAATATTAATTTATTTGTTTAGCCCCTTATAGATGTCTCTATTTTTATTTTCTCTTGCAGATATTTGGGCAACAAAATCAAGATAATAAGTGCCACGAATTAGGCATTGCCTTCCAACGTAGTATTCTTTCGTCTCTTTTTTACTTTAATATTATTTATAAATTTCATACAGAGTTTTTATCATAATCTTAGATTAATTTATCAACTATGTCTACTCATAATGTTGCCAATGATAGCTCTCATGAGCCCATTCCCATTGAGGTGGATGTGAGTACCCATGTGCCCATTGAACTTCCGTCCTCTTCCTCTTCCGATCCTCACCCACTCTCATTCCTATTTCATCTAATACAATTTCTATTGATGCTCCATCTAACACAAACTCGGGTTCTACAGGAAAAAACTCAAAAAGATCAAGTATTTGGGTTCATTTTAAACAATTAGAAGTTCTAAAAAAATAAAAAGATGGAACTGAAAAAGAATGTCATGTTGCTGAGTGTAAGTATTGTAAGAAACAACTAAATAATGATAAAAGAAATGGAATTACCCACATAACTAGACACTTTAATGAATCATGTACCAAAAGACCTAGACTTAATAGAAACCAACAATCATTGCCTGTGGCTTTTGCCAAAGCCAATGATACCTCAGGTATCCATAAATTTGACCAAAAACAATGTAGAGATGCACTTGCAAGAATGATAATTTCACATGAGTATCCATTTAATATTGTGACACATGAAGGTTTTATCGAATACAGTAAAATTCTACAACCTCAATTTAAAATGGTGTCATGTAACACAGTTAAGTGTAATTGTATAGAAATTTACAAACAAGAGAAACTTAAGATATCTCAATTAATTGATGGCATATCATCAAAGATTAGTCTCATATCTGATATGTGGACGTCAAATCAAACAATAGGTTACATGTCTATTACTGCACATTTTATTGATTTTGATTGGAAGTTACATAAACATATAATTAACTTGGTTAATGTTGACCCGCCCCACAGTGGGGTAGTCTTAGCTGAAACAATTAAAACTAATTTAATAAAATGGAAAATTGATGATAGAATATTTTGCTTAACTTTATAGATAATTGCACCACAAATGATGCCATGGTAAGGACACTTAAAAATCATCTTACAAAAAAAAGGATGGCATCCCACTAAATAGAAGCCTGTTTCACATGCGTTGTGATGCACATATTCTCAACCTCATTGTGCAAGATGGGTTGAAAGAAATAACCCCTACAATTCAAAATATTAGGGATACATAGAAATTCATTAAAAATTCAACAACTCGTATACATAAGTTCCATGAAATAGTTAGTGAATTAAGGCTAAGTAGCACTAGGGGGTTACCTATTGATGTTTCAACTAGATGGAACTCCACCTACTCAATGTTGGACTGTGCATTAATATTTAGAGAAGTTTTCAATTCACTAGGGTTAGAAGACTCAAACTACAAGAACATTCATTCCGAGGAAGAGTGGGAAATAGCTAGTATAATATGTGAATTTTTGAAGTGTTTTTATGAAGCTACTTTAAAATTTCAGGAAATAAGTACCCATCCATTCATTTATTTTTACCAAAAGTGATTAAAATACATAGTTTATTGGTAGAAAAGTTAGATAGTGAAGATATCTTTTGTACAAATATGGCTAGAACAATGAAGGAAAAATTTGATAAATATTGGGAGCAGTATAATAAGGTATTTGAAATGGCCATACTCCTTGATCCTACACGCAAGTTGTTATATTTAGAGTATGGTTTAAGAAAGTTATATAGATCAAGAGAAGATATAAGTATTCGTCGAGCTAAAACTCTTATACTCTTTAGAAATCTTTATGAAGAGCATTGTGTGATATATGATACACCTACCATAACATTGTCAAATGTGGATAAAGTTGATTTAGCAAAAAAAAAACCTACTAAGTTTGAGCATGAATGGTTAGTATTTGAGAAATAAATGACCCAGGCTGTCACGTCCCCCGAACCCGATTAGAAAATAAACCGGATCCGGAGAGTGAAATTTTGGGCCAATTAAAAATTTTTGCCCTTTTTAGCCCAAGGATCGTAAGTCTGTTGTGAGGATAATGTATTTCAGCCTCAAAACATAAAACAATAGCGGAATTCATACATTGATATCAACAATGGATAATAAATCTCAATTAAATTTAAAGTTGCAAGCAACAATTAAAGCTAAAGAGGAAGTTAATTTAATTACTATGGCCATCCCAGAAATTAAGGCCATTAAACAACATAGAGTCAATGAAAGAAAAGTTTAACGAAGAATAACAATGAATTAAATAAAATCTAATGTTTGTCCCAAAGTGAGTCTCTCATGTGCCTGGTAATGATGACGCTACTTTACGTCATTGACACTCCACTCCCGTGCCTCCTCTGGTGGTTGAGGATCTCCTCACCGGCCTGCTCCTTGTAGTAGTACTCACCTGAGGAGTCTGCACACCAAGGAACCGAGTCAACGACATGTTGAGCAATAGAAAAGTAAGATATAATTAAAACATAACATGCATCAAATATAAAAGTAATGACAAGTACAAGATCGTAGGAATACAAGGAACAATACTAGGCATGTAGCATGAGTAAATAACCATCAGAATCATAAATAGAAATCCTAGCAATACTAACAATCACCATTACCAATGTAATGCAATGCACAAGAGGGAGACTCCGTGGATGTCCAAGCCACCTCACGGGGTACCAGCAACAATCCTATCCGGACTACTGATACCAAAGTCAAGCTCCAGGGGGATCCAAGCTTCCAGTCCTGAGAATAGTAGCACGGTCCAAGCCCGCTCCCAACTATTCAACGCCATGGATGCCATCCAAAGCCGACTGCCCACCTCGATGTCCAAGTAATCGGCCCATCAATAAACCCCAAACTGCAGCTGGCCATGTTATGCAAATAATAATAATAATAATAATAATAATAATAATAATAAAGTGGTGTTGACACGTGAGGAAAACCAAGTCAAGCAAGTCTGGCTAGCTCAGCGAACAAAGCGTGTTCTTAGGGATTATCTCATTCAAACAATACAAGATAGGCCATCCACATGATAATCCCTTACATTTTAGCCAGTGATGTTTATCAATACACGATACATGGTTCCTAAGGTACACTCTAAATCAGGTCCTTGTTCTAATTCTACAAGAGTTTATGTTTCATAATTAATTAGGTGTTTTATGCCAAGAGAGTGTACAAGGATACAAGATCAACGTATACGATTAACAAATCAATGAGAGATTATAATCCAATCCTAGGCAAGTGTTGTCATCCATGTACCATATGTGGTTTAACGGAGTACATGGGGAATTCAAATCATCAATGTTTATAAAGAATTTCCTTGGTGTACAATCATGTTGAGCATCGATTGATTCAATTTCATACGCAATCGGTTAAACCATACACAATACACGAATACCTAAACAACCCATCGAAGCACACCAAGCCACGTGCTACTATTTCAAGACCCCATTAATGGTCATGTGAGAGTGGTTTCATGGTTTCCAATGTCTAAGGCCCAAACCTAGGATAACAATCTCGTTACTAACAAGAAAGTGGTCTAAATAATTAATCTCCTTAGCTACCTCCCTTCTCGATCCCCAATCATCGCGAGACATGTATCATTGAATTCTACACTGAAAGACCTTTCCAACGGTATATGGCTCACGAAATTCCGACGTATGGTTTAGAAGTTATGGCCCATAGAAGTTTGCCCCTTTATATATTTATATATAAAGTGCGACGGACCAACCCTGTGTCTGATTCATTAGTGGGATAAACAAACAGTACCCATCATTCATATCAGTCAAGCCATTCAACGTTTTTTTGCTTCTTTTTTTTTACTCATCTTCTGCGCTGATGTCATGGTCATTGAACGTTCTGAACGTTCAGTGGTTTTTCTTTTTTTTTTTTTTTTGAACGTCAAATACAAAACCCCATTTTTGCAGTTTTTCACCCAATCCATTCCAAAAATTCACCTGCACAAAATTGAGCCACCGTGCTCCCCTAATAATTCATTCCATCCATCATCATTTTCACTTACATCAATTAACAAACTAAAATTAACAATTAAATTAAATAAACCCAAATTAATAATAGAACATGCTTGGAATTAGGGAAACCTAACAAAAAAACACATCCAATCAATGGAAGACATACACACATGCTTAATTATAAAATACATATCTACTTGCCTCAACCAAGAAGAAGATTGGAATTGGGGAAATCTGAGGAGAAAGCCTACTACTGCGGAAACCTCGTTCTAACCCGACCAAACGCAATCTAACACGCAAAGGAGAAGAAAAGAGAGGAAAAGATTAAGATCTAACCTAAATCTAAACCAAAGAGAATTTATTGAAAAGATGAAAGAGAGGGAAATCTTACCAAACTGATGTCAATGGAAATAGGAGGTCGCGAGGAAGAAGATGAGCGGCTCGGATCGCAGAAGTGATCTCTCAGGGAAGGAGTTCTGGAGCCTTGGAAGAATGAGGAAGAAGAAGAGGCTGCGGTAGGTTATCGTTCGTTGCAGAGAAAGAAAAGAGATTATGATTAATCTCTTGTTTGAGAAGAAAGGGAGGGAGAAAAGACTAAGTTACCCCTTAAGTGGGTCCGGAGAAAGAATGAATTATTAGAAGGGTTTCTAGTCGTCAGATCGCAACGAGCCAGAAGATAAAATTGATCAACGCGACGAGACCTTTCCAACGAACCCAAAACCACGGCGATAGGAATTTTCGGAAAAACATTCAATTTTTTCCTAATTTGCAAACTATCCCTTACTAGGGTCAAACGAACTCAGAATCGCATGAAACTCCGCAGACACTATTCTAACACTAAAAGAAACTCGCTGACCATCTAAACCCACTTAAATATCTAATAAAATAATAATTATAATAATATCAAAATAAATGGGTCAACGGGCCGGTTATTGGGCTCAACTGACCCAGTAAGGTCGCAAACCTTACACAGGCTACAGTTGTAGAAGAAAAATCTGAATTAGATCGTTATTTGGAGGAGCCAAGGGATAAATCTATAAGTTTCAATTTATTCGATTGGTGGAAAGTTAATTCAGCAAAATATCCAGTTATGTCAAGAACAGCTTGTGACATTTTAACAATTCAAGTTTCTACGATTGCTTCTAAATCGGCATTTAGTACAAGAGGAAGAGTACTTGACCAGTATAGGAGTTGTTTAAAGTCTGATACTATAGAAGTCTTAATTTGTGCACAAGATTGGATACGTTCGCAACAACACAATGATGATAATGCATCAGATGAATTTTTAGATATTCTAAAAATAGATTAAATAATTAAATAAAGAGTTATTGCTATTTGTTTTATATGTATTATCATTTATAGAACTATTGTTACATGTTTTTTTTGTTTTACATCATTAGAAAAATTATTTTATCCCACCACCAACCTTCCAATAAAAAAAAGTTTTTAACTTCGATATGCTGCTTTTTGGGTAGTATTGATGGTCCCTAGCCTGGACAAAGGAGGATGGTTAGATTGGAAGTCGGTGGTGGTGATGTAAGAAAATTTTCTTTTCTTTAAAAAAAATTCCCCCCTTTTGGCCCTGGCCCAGCCCTAACCCTTAAGGGTAGGGCAAGGGCCTAAAAATTACAAGCCCACTATGAATGTCAAGGGTTTTTGCTCAGTTAGGCTCTGCCCACACATGTGAGGGTAGGATAAGGGCTTACCTCGGCCCGGCCCTTTAACAACCCTAGTTTGAAGGCAGAAAATAGAGTACCGTTATTGAAACAGGGATTGTTCGGTGAACATTTGCTTCTTTGGATACACCTCTAAGGACACATAATAAATGGGTAGTGGGCCGAGTTAGGTCCAACTCGAGCGTAAAGCCCACGCCCAGCCCGGGGCGGGGTGCGCACATGGTGGTGACCCCACCTTGATCTAGGTGCTCCCACCTCCACAAAATCCACAAAAGTGGGATGCCCCTTGGGGCTCATCTTATACTACCACGGTAAGCATATTTATACCCAATGACTGTTTTGTTCCCAAGCAATGTGAGAAGCAAATTCACGGCTTCCTTTTGTTTCCATGTTTAACATGTTCAAGTAGTTGTGTTGAGGGGGCAAATTCTCATTCACTTATTAATGGATTAGAGCAACCCAATACATGTCTTTAATCTACTCATGGAATAGATTACATACCCATGTATTCTCACTTAAAAAGATAAAGGGGTCCCACTTAGATTTTGGCTCAGAGTTGACAAAAAAATAATGGTGCTCTTAGCCATTTTCCAACTAAAAGTAACTCCCTTTCGAATCAAACATGGACACTCCGTGATAAAGATCTACAGCTTCAATCATTTTCGACGTATAACTCTACACACAAATGATGGAAGGATATTTTCTTCCTTCTCCTTGTTCTACTGTTTGCATCACAAATTTATTCAAAGGAGGAAACCTTTATATGCGAAGGATTATACCCAAATAGCCCACTTATAGACCAAAACAGTATGCCCAATTAGACCATATAAGACTAGTCATAGTTAGTGAAGTACTCCAAACATTTTGAAAATTTATTTTGTGTGGATGTAAGCAGTTGAGACTGAGAATAGTTGCTAGTCTAATGTTGTTCATGATAAAGTACAGATAACAGTAGTACCAAGGCAAAAGACTTAAAAGAAAGCTTTGTTATGGATGCGCGAGGATTGTAAGAAAAAGAGATTTACATAGACAAGATTGGATGGATCGCCTGAGTCGCAGGTCATGTTTTCCTTAAGATTTGGTTAACATCCATTGGGAGGATATCTAGAATTTTAAATTTGCAATATAACCGTTGTGGGGAGGAGTTTCTACAGTGGTGGCCCAACGAACTACAAAATTAAATAAGGGTCTCTTCAATTATGCAGCAACACTTAATCCAAGCCCAAGCCCAAGCCCAAGCCTCCGCATACCCCATGCTCAAGGGCCCATGAAAATTAACTTAATAAGGTTGGTATATATATAACTGAATTGTTTTTTCATTAATATCTGATGTGGGAACCTAGTAATGAAGCCTAAAATGTTCCCTAATCACTATTTTAAAAATGCTTGAGATTTTTCGAACACTCCCATACAATTCTCAAAATTTCAAGAATTTAATTCGTTTATTAAAAATTAAAATATCTCCATTAACCCCATTAGTGTTTGAGCATCTGGAAAATTAAAAAAAAAAAAACCTATAAATTTCCCTCAACCAACCTGCCCCAGCACCCCCTACATCAATTATGCCTTCCAAAGACTCCCTACAGATTGGAGTGTCAATGGCATTCGTTAAACAAAAAGAAAAGGAAAGAAAAGGCAAACTACTAGAAGTCTAGTTCCACTCTATTTTGATATGGACTGCTTTTCATGGTCCAAGTCCCCACGGATTTATTGCGGACGGTCAAACAGAAGCGCCCAATTATTATATATTATAGGGATTCGGTTCGATTTTGAAATTAAGCATTTAATTGAAACATTAAGCTCAAATTTCGCAATTGGTTGAGAAATTGAAGCTCAATTGAGATTTCAATTTTGCTAAGAGATTTTAGGGATTTAGATGGAGAGCCAATCTAACTCTTCTTTTTTTAGATGTCCATCTAATTCCATATTTTCAACCTCTACTACGTTCAAATGAAAAAGATCCTTAAAATCTCTCCTTTTCTAAATTCTCTCCCCCTCCTCCACAATAGTCAGACTCACATACTTCTCTTCTTCCTCTCTCTCCTATAGAGTTTTCTTCTTCTTCTTTTTTTCCCTCTTTCTATTTGATCTATAACTTCTATTTAGTTTTGTAAGTGCAAGAATAATATACTCACAAGATCAGGAAGCCTTCTAGGACTTACTCAATGCATGGAGGAGATAGCTACGGCGGTCTGAACCTGGGAGAGAAGAAAGACAAAGGTCAGAGGACCCTGGCTCTGGGCAGCGCAGGGCTCTCCGATGCTTAAGTCAGCAATCGATCGGAGAAGAAGAAGAAGGAGTAGTTGTTTGGAAGAGAATGCTTACCTCCCTCTCAGTATGGCTCGTGCCTTATATATGGAACAATTTTGGGTGAGTGCCAGTGGGCTTTGTGATGTGACCTGGGTCCTGTCAGCCCACAAAGTCATTAATGAAGGTCCATCACAGCCCTCCTTGCATTTAATGCGGGTCCGATCAGCCCATGCTGCATTTAATGCTAGTCACATTGGGCCTGATCTGGTGGTGGCTAAAGTCCCATCAGATACCTTCCTTGGGCTCTGCCCTGACAGAACCGTAGCTGATGGATGCAAACATAGTCTTGCACAGCCGAGACGGGGCGGGGCGCCATGGCCAAACTGAATATCGTTTAGCCGAAGTCGGCTGCTGTTGCCGAGACCGGAGTAGTCTCGGATCGATCCGAGACCGATACAGGCGTGCCCTTGCCGAGCTCAAGATGAATCGGTTCGCGATATGGCCCCCACACAATAGCCCCTCAGCTCTTGACCTCTAGGGCTTCCTCGGGCTCTAGGGTTAGGAGCTGGACCGATCTTCCGAAACCGATAGTGCTTACCCTCCATTCGCCCTCTAGTTAAGGACTCTGATTCGTGCGGCGTCGGACCATCACCGCCACAGCGCCACGCGTTATCGCCTGATAGGCTTCCTTGTCTTTTCGAGGAGGCGTGCGACGCAAGCCGAGGCGACACCTCACGCGTGTCTCGCTTCGAATTCCGGGATGGCGCCCATCCCTGCCCTTTATATTCACTTTCGTCTTCTTCCTTTGCTACTTTCGCTCCCTGAACTTGTCGAAGCTCTACTAAAATCCCTGCTAGAGCTTCCTACTCGCCTGAATCTTCTCTGCTAGGATTCCCATCGCCAGGACTTCTTCCGCTAGGACCGGTGAGGGAGCAGCAGTCGGCTCTGTGACCTCGCCTGAGCTTGTGAGTGTATGCTCTGGCCCTCTTTTCTTTATTTTACATTTCTGCTGACAGTCCCTTCTAGGGTCCCTTCTGTCCCTCAACCCTTCTGCTGCCTTCACCTTTAAAGCTGTAGGGTTTCTTAGATTAGAAATGGGGGTTTTCAGCCATTGGATCGACTCCCCTGTAGCCCTGGCCCAACTTAGGGCTAAGTTTGCGATCCCGGAGGATGTCCGGATAAAGGCCTCCGATAGAACATCTGGCTACACTTTCAGTGACGGCTGGATGCCATTTCCTCTTGTGGCCATCATCGAGGGGGGAGTTAGGTTCTCCCTCAGTCCCCTGCTTCGGTCATGCCTCCGAACCTGGAACCTTTGTCCGTGCCAGCTAATGCCCAACGGTTTTAAAATAATCATGGGCGTCGCCGAACTAAACAAGATCCTAGGAATTGACCTCGGCGTCCATGACATTGAGGACGTTTACGACCTCTGCAAGACCCGGGATGGCGGCACATATTACCTCCGGGTCAAAGCCAAATGCTCGCCACTTGTCACGGCCTTGGAGGATTCGAACAAGTACGCCGGAGACGACCGATTATTCGTCTCGGGCAGCTGGGAGTTCGGGCCTGCCGAGTCCGAGACCACGAGGAGGATCCAGGTTCCGAGATCCATCGGCACACCCCCGAGTAATGCCCCATTCCCTCTCTTGGGATTTGGATGCTTTTGTGACTGCCTTTGTCAGCTCTTAATTCTGCCCTTCTATTCTTCTGCAGGTTACCACCAACGACAGCGAGACGCCCGGTTTGACCGTTGGCAACGGAACAAGAAGTGGCTAGACGCCATCTACAATTACCGAGGCCATTACAACAGGGCCGCCTTCTCCCTCCTCGCGTACGAGCCGACATATACGTCCTACACACGGAGGTCGGGCCGCCCGGGAGACACTGTTCCCGTTCTAGCCGAAGCCAGCGGTGCCGCTTCGGTCGCGGAGGCTTCCGCTGCGGTCGCCGTGTTTGCAGGCATCCCGATAAGGGAGATCGAAGACTACTCCTCCGAGACCGAGGATATGGAGAGGCGCAGGCCCACGTATCAACCGCGAAATCTGGCGGATGCGATATTCGGCGGGCGGACGGCAGCCCCCCGTGCCGAACCTACCCCCTCCAGCGCAATCGTCCCTTCCCCCGCCGAGGCCCGCTCCACCGCAGATCCAGAGCGGGAAAGGCCTAGGAAAAGGGCGAAGGGAAAGGAACCGGTCCATGAGGAGCGACCGCGGCAACGTCCTCCCCAAGCTGTAAGGGAGGAGAGAGACGCGGATAGAGCCCTGACGCCGGCGTCCCCACTGGCGGAGCGGCGCTCCGATTCCCCCACCCCGACTGTCTCGGCCGAACCGGCGGCCTTTAGGCCCGACCTCGAACTGCGGCGAGGAAGGCCAATAAATGTGGAGGACAAGCTGGCGGGGAACCCAGCCCTGATCGCGGCACTTGCCCGAGCTTGCGCGCTCCCCAAGGATATGGAGAGGCACAAGTCCGAGGATAGTCCCCAGCTACTCATGAGGACGATGCAGCATTCCCTCGCGGTAAGCTTTTGCTCTCTCCAGTAATGGTTGTCCCCTTTGATTTTCAGTGTAGTACTAATTCATTTTCTTGCTTCCTTGCAGACCGTCCAGAGACTTCAAATAGTCATGGACAGAGTAATGGAGGAGGACGGTCGGCTGAGTCGCCTCACAGAAGAAAAGAAGAAAGCCGATACCGAACTGCGAGCGACAAGGGAGGAGCTGAAGCTGGAGGCGGCCAAAAACGCTGAGCTTAACGCTCAATCCGATCTGATGGCCAGTGAGCTCTGCAAAGTGAAGTCTGAGAGCTTCGAGTGGCAGGGGAAGTTCCAGGCAGAGGGGAAAAGGTCGGCGGGGCTCTTGGCCGAGCTTGAACAGGAAAGGAAGGAAAAAGAGGAACTCCGAGCGTCCCGGCAGGCCGAGATCGACGCAGCCTTCCTAGACGGAACTGAGGACGCTGGGCAAAATTATCTTGATCAAATCGACGCGCTCAGTCCGAAGCTGTTCCGACTCGGCTGTGAGGCTGTGCTCAAGAAGATGGGCGTCCCTGAGGATGACCCGATTTATCAAGACCTCCCCGAGTTCGGAGCTGCCTCCCTAGCTGAAGCCCCAGCCGAGATCCCTGCCACTCCGGCCGAAGCCCCTGCTGAGCCGACGCCCGCCCCCTCTGAAGCCGCTCCTCCAGCCGAGGCCGCTGTGGTCGTTATTGAAGACACAGAAGCGGGGCCGTCGGCCTGACTTCCTTTTTCTTGTCTTGTTATACAAAATGTAATCCTTGTTTCGAATTGTTTTGATCAGAAATCGTGATGAATGGAAAATGTAAGCTTCAATGTACATACCATATTATCAATGAATTTCGGACATTTTTTTTCCCGTACTTGTCTCCTCTGCGTTCCGCTGTGCTATGTTTGGCTTTGATTCGCTTTCATTTGTTTGCGCTTTCCGTGAGTGTTGTGAATTTGGATGTGAGTTCGGACTAGAGTAGACCGACCAGATTAGGGTTCCTTGCGAGCGCTCTGACCCCTTGGAGGCCTCATTTATTTCGGCGAAAACAAAGAATCGCATCAGACCTAAGGCAGCGATAAGACTGGGTGCCATCATCGTCTGGTGCCGTTTCGGCTGGTCTATGTGGCTGAGTGTCAACCATAACCTTAACTAGTTCGGCTGTTCGTCTAGGTGGCTGAGTGCCATCCTTAGATATGGGCCGTTTCGGCAGCTCGTCTAGGTGGCTGAGTGCCATCCTTAGACATGGGCCGTTTCGGCTGCTCATCTAGGTGGCTGAGTGCCAGCCTTAGACATGGGCCGTTTTGGCTGCTCATCTAGGTGGTTGAGTGTCAGCCTTAGACATGGGCCGTTTTGGCTGCTCATCTAGGTGGCTGAGTGCCAGCCTTAGACATGGGCCGTTTCGGCAGCTCATCTAGGTGGCTGAGTGCCAACCTTAGATATGGGCCGTTTCGGCAGCTCATCTAGGTGGCTGAGTGCCAACCTTAGACATGGGCCGTTTTGGCTGCTCATCTAGGTGGCTGAGTGCCAGTCTTAGACATGGGCCGTTTTGGCTGCTCATCTAGGTGGCTGAGTGCCAGCCTTAGACATGGGCCGTTTTGGCTGCTCATCTAGGTAGCTGAGTGCCAGCCTTAGACATGGGCCGTTTCGGCAGCTCATCTAGGTGGCTGAGTGCCAGCCTTAGATATGGGCCGTTTCGGCAGCTCATCTAGGTGGCTGAGTGCCAACCTTAGACGGTCTTCCATATTCGCACCATTGTCGCTGTCACATTGCCATTGATCATCAACTTGCCCCAAAACGAACGTAGTTCTATTAAATCCAGAAGCACTGTACAAACATACAAACTAAAAATAGAATTTCTTAAGGTGTGACGCGTTCCATGGTCTCGGAAGAGGCCGTCCTTCCATGTCTTCGAGCCGATAAGCTGACCGTCCAGCGATGGAAGTGACTTTAAACGGACCATGCCAATTCGGCGCCAGCTTTCCTTGATTCGGATCTTTGTCCCCTGGGAGAGCCTTCTTGAGAACCAGTTCTCCTACAGAGAACTTCCTCTCTCTGACGTTCTGGTTATAGCCCCTGGCTAGCTGCTGCTGGTAGACGGCTAGCCTGATTGCAGCTGCTTCCCTTCGCTCGTCCGCTAAATCCAGCTCCCTGGCCACGTTGGTCTCGTTCTGTCCCTGGTCAAAGAGTTCGGACCTCAGAGTGGGGAGGCCGATCTCCAGAGGGATGACCGCTTCCATGCCATAGGCGAGTGAGAAGGGGGTAGCTGAGGTGGAACGCCTTGGAGTAGTTCTGTAAGCCCATAGGACGCTTGGGAGTTCCTCCACCCATCTCCCCTTTGCTTGATCCAGCCGTTTCTTGAGCCCATCGAGGATCACCTTGTTGGAGATCTCGGCCTGGCCGTTACTCTATGGGTAAGCTGGAGTGGAGTAATGGTTTCGGATGCCGAGCTCCTGGCAGAAGGTCTTGAAAAGTTTAGAGTCGAACTGAGTTCCGTTGTCCGAAACCAGCGCTTTGGGAATGCCAAACCTTGTAACGACATTCTTCCACACAAAATTCTTGGAGTCTCGCTCTGTGATGGATGAAAGTGGCTCTGCTTCAATCCATTTGGTGAAATAATCTGTCGCCACAATAAGCCATCTCTTGTTCCCTGGGGTTCGGTGGAGCGGGCCCACTATGTCGAGCCCCCACTAGGCTAAAGGCCATGGGCTAGAGAGCGGGCTGAGATCCTGCGCGGGCTGATGGAGAGAGTGTGAGAACTTCTGGCACTTCTCGCACTTCTTCGCATATACCTGTGCATCTTTCTGCATGTACGGCCACCAGTAACCCTGGCTGATGGCTCGATAGGCTAGAGATCTTCCTCCAATATGGCTCCCGCAGATTCCTTCGTGTATCTCGAAAAGGAGGTCTTCGACCTTACTTGGATGGACGCACTGGAGGTAAGGTCCCGAGAACGATTTCCTGTAGAGCTTGACCTCGGGAGATAGCCAAAACCGAGCTGCCTTGAGTCTGACCCGGTGGGCCTCGCCACTGTCCTCGGGAAGCCTGTCGTCTTTAAGGTAGGTGATAATGGGGTCCATCCAGCTTGGACCGAGACCGAGGCTCAACACATCCCGAGGTGGACGGAGCTCAATGCTGGGCGCAGCTAATGATCCGACTTCGATGCTCCTCTTTCTTCCTGCCTCAACAGCGCTGGCCAAGTTCGCAAGAGCATCTGCGTGAGAGTTAACTTCCCTGCCAATCTGTTTGACTTCGGCCGTGTGGAACTGAGAGAGCTGCTTCTTGGCCAGGGCCAAATACGCGGCCATCCGGTCGTCGCGAGCCTGATAGTCCCCAGTCAGCTGGTTTGTCACCAACTGTGAATCACTGAAGACCACCAGCTGTTGAGCTCCGAGGATATTGGCGCTATTCAGTCCGGCTAAAAGGGCTTCATACTCAGCTTCATTGTTTGACGCCTTGAAGTCTAGTGTCAGAGCCTGCTCAATGACCAGTCCTTCTGGCGATTGGAGAACAACTCCTGCCCCAGCTCTTCTCGAGGTGGAAGATCCGTCGACGAAGACTTTCCAAACTGGGGTATCGGCATGACATTGTGATTGTTCCGAACCCGTGGGCACCTCATGCTCCTTGCCCCCCAGTTCGGTGCCGAGCTGGGTTGGTGCCGAACTTGAATCAAACTCGGCAAGGAAGTCTGCCAGAACCTGGGCCTTTATCGCTGTCCGTGGCTGATACTGAATCTCATACTGCCCCAGTTCGACAGCCCATCGGGAGATTCTTCCTGAAAAGTCAGCCTTCTTGAAAACAGATTTGAGTGGGTGCTCCGTAACAACCACAATAGAATGGGTTTGGAAGTAATGGGAGAGCTTTCGCGAGGCGCTAACGAGCGCCAAGGCGAGCTTCTCCAGAGGCAGATACCTGGTCTCGGCATCAATAAGGGTCTTGCTCGTATAATATACTGGTTTTTGAACCTTGTCCTCTTCTCGGATGAGGACTGAGCTGACCGCATGATCCGAGACCGCCAAATATAAATACAGGGTTTCCCCGTGGGTCGGGGTTGATAACAATGGTGGTGAAGAAAGGTAAGCCTTAAGCTGCTGCAAGGCATGGTCGCATTCCAGAGTCCATTGAAATTTAGAATTTTTTCTAAGAAGCTGAAAGAAAGGTCGGCACTTATCTGAGGATTTGCTGATGAAGCGATTCAGTGCCGCGGCCATTCCTGTAAGCTTCTGAACCTCCTTAGCCGAAGTGGGACTCTGCACTCTGAGGATAGCCGAGATCTGATCTGGATTTGCTTCTATTCCTCTGCGCGTGACCAAGCTTCCTAGGAATTTGCCAGAACCTACGCCAAAAGCGCACTTGGAGGCGTTGAGTTTGAGATTGTACTTCTTCAGGATGGCGAAGACTTCGGCTAGATCTGCCAAGTGATCCTGCGCCAGCTTGGATTTGACCACCATATCATCGATGTAAACTTCAACGGTCTTGCCGAGCTGACCGTGGAACATCTTGGTGACGAGTATCTGGTAGGTGGCGCCCGCATTCTTCAGCCCAAACGGCATCACCTTATAGCAGTAGGTTCCCCTCGGCATGATAAAAGCTGTCTTTTCTTCATCCGGTCCATACAGCGGAATCTGGTGATAACCGCGGTAGGCATCAAGGAAGCTCATTCTGTCGTGCCCGGCCGTGGCGTCGATTAACTGGTCAATCTTTGGTAGGGGAAAGCTGTCCTTGGGACAGGCCTCGTTGAGGTCGGTAAAGTCGACGCACACCCTCCACTTGCCAGTCTTCTTTCTGACCACCACCGGATTGGCCAGCCAGGTCGGGTATTGAACCTCTCTGATAGCGCCGGCCTCAAGCAGCTTATCCACCTCCTCGACGACGGCTTCGGTCTGCGGGACCCCAGTCCTCCGTGCTTTCTACATCACAGGTTTGTGGTTAGGGTTAACATTTAGTCTGTGACACATTACCTCGGGGTCGATGCCAGGCATCTCTTGAGGTGTCCAGGCGAAGGCCTCTCTGTTCTGCACCAGGAACTGGGCCAGTTCGGACCTCTCCGGCTCCCCGAGCTTGCTGCCGATTAGGAAGAACCGATCCGGGTCCTTCTGGTCGATCCGGATTTCGGTCAATTCCTCCACGCTCTTCCTGCCTGGATCTCGGCCGAGCTCATCCAGCCCCTGCTCCAGGTTCTTCTCCATCTCGACCACGTTGACCTCCTTGGGCTCTAGTTCCCCGGGTACCACTGCTGTCAAGCACTGCTTAGCTGCCTGCTGATCTCCTCTGACCGTGATGATTTCAACTCGGCCGCTCTTCCCCTCCCACGGAAATTTCAGCTTCTGGTGGAGGGTGGAAGGGACTGCTTCCAGACTATGGAGCCAGGACCTGCCCACTATAGCATTGTAGGGCGAGGGCGCGTCGATCACAATGAAGGTTGCCATGACAGACGCGCCACCGGCCTCGACCCTGAATGTCACCTTCCCCTTGGGGTAAACTGGTTTGGCGCTGAAGCCGATAAGAGGAACTCGGGCCTCCTGCAGATCTTTTTCCGTCAGTCCCATCCTTCGGAAGCTATCAAAATAGAGGACCTCGGAAGAACTGCCGGGGTCGACGAGGACCTTCTTCACAGTGCAATTCTTCACGCCCTGCTTAAAGCAATCAAACTTCAGAGTAACGATCAGGGGATCGTTGTGGGGGAGCTGCACCCCTTCCAGATCTGCATCAGTGAACCTGATCTCGGGACGCTCCCTCCGAGCCCTTTTCTGTGCTGGGCCGAGCTCGGCGGCCATTACTTGCTTGCCGTGAGCGGCTTTCCTGGCTTCGGCACGGGCTTGGTTACTCCCCTTGGGCGGGGGTGCCAAATGGATGACGTTGATGATTTTCTCAGACCCGTCGCTGTCATTACCCCTCTCATCTCGGCGCGGGGCTCGGGTATTGGCCCTGTCTTCTCTCCTGACAAACTCTTGCAGGTGTCCATCCTGGACAAGCTTCTCCAAATGCGACCGCAGTATTCTGCATTCTTCAGTCTTGTGGCCGCCCTCCTTGTGATAGGCACAGAATTTCGTCTGATCTCGGATGGAAGGGTCGCCTTGCATGGGCTCTGGCCAGCTGAAGTACGGCCTTGTCTTTATCCTATACATGATCTTGTGGATTGACATCTTGAAGACCGTGTTGACAGCCCGATATGCGTCCTCGGACAGCCTGGGCCTTTTGCTCCTTGCTGAGGCGAACATCTGAGTCCTTGCCGAGCTGGTAGGTGCCCAACGCCTGTCCGACTCATCTCTTCGTCGCTCGCTTCGCCGAGGCTCATCTCTTCGAGACGGTATCCCATCCTTCTTGGAGGGCCTCTCACCTCGGTCCTTCTGCGTTGTTCCATGGCTTTTCCGAGCACGGACCTGGTCATCCTCTTGGGCGATGTACCGGTTGGCGATAGACATGAGCGCTGCTATGGAAGAGACCGGGTTCCTGGCCAGGTCCTTGCGAAGATCGCTGTCTGGCAGCAAGGCATTCTGAAATGCGAAGACGGCAACCTCGTCCTTGGAATTCTCAATCTGACTGTAGATCGCCCAGAACCGCTTGGCGAACTGGGTGACGTTCTCTCCCTGCTTCATCTTCATGGCCATGATGTCTGCATCTGTCTTCGGAAGGACTCTGTAGGCCTGGAACTTCTTCATAAAGGACTGCTGGAGCTGCTGCCAACTCGAGACGGACCCCTCCGGGAGCGCACAGAACCACTTCAGGGGGATGTCGCCCAAGCTAGAGGAAAAGACTCGGCAGTTCAGATGACCCTCGTCTCCCCAGACAGACATCCTCTTGGAGAAGTGCCTGAGGTGCGTAGCCGGGTCCGAAGTCCCGTCGTAAGTGACGAACCTCGGGACGGTAAACTTCTTTGGCAGGGGATGCTTCCTGATGTCTCGAGAAAAGGGAGACGCGCCGAGA
Source organism: Cinnamomum chago (assembly GCA_038049695.1). Lineage (NCBI taxonomy): Eukaryota > Viridiplantae > Streptophyta > Magnoliopsida > Laurales > Lauraceae > Cinnamomum > Cinnamomum chago. Next base: position 15,760,328 of record CP142462.1, on the reverse strand, counting down.
TCGACGGGGTCGCAGCAATTATCCTTTTGGTCTCGGCCGAGACCAGCTATTTCCAAATTACGCTGGACCGTTTCCCTTATGCGCGCGTCTAACCACTCCTGATCATGATGCCTGCTTTCTGGGATGGTTTCTGACGCCTTCCTCGAGTAGCTGTGGCTAGCGCTCGAACCTTCATCTCGAGTTCGGTCAAGCCTCTTTTTATTCAGATGGTCCCTCAAGTCCTTCTCGGGGGAGTCGGGGCGCCTGTCACGGGACGTCCTCCGCTCGTGCTGTCGCAGTGAGCGCTGTTGTTGTTGCGACCGCTGCTGCTGCCGTGACTGACGCTGCTGAGACTGCTGCCGAGACTGTTGCCGAAGCCCCGCTGATCCCGTAGCTCTTTCCAGCTGCTGCTGGAGCCTGAGGATCAGAGCGTCTCTCTCCTTGATGGCCTCATTCTGTGCTTTAATCGCCAGAAGGGTGGAGTCCAAGTCGTCATCAGGGTTGTAGTCTTCATCCTCAGTATCCTCAACGTCCTCCACCCGGCCCTCAACGTCCTCCGCCTGGCCGGGGGGACGTGATCCATCGACCACTGGAGACTTACGCCGCTGATCTTGACCTGTCAGGAGGCCTGCCGGTTGCTGGGTGTCTCCCCTCCTGGGAGCGGACTCCGAGCGGAGGTCACGCTCCTGAACGTTGATCCGGATGAGAGCACGTTCAGCGTCGTCCTCTGTGACTGGTTCCTTGCCAGCCCTCTGCTTGGTAGGGGGCGGTCCTGCATGCTTTGTCTTGGAAGTTTCTCCGTCTTTCGCAGCTCTCCTCGTCATGGTGTTTAGGAATAGGAAAGACTATAGAAATCTTCCCCACAGACGGCGCCAATTGTAAGTGCAAGAATAATATACTCACAAGATCAGGAAGCCTTCTAGGACTTACTCAATGCATGGAGGAGATAGCTACGGCGGTCTGAACCTGGGAGAGAAGAAAGACAAAGGTCAGAGGACCCTGGCTCTAGGCAGCGCAGGGCTCTCCGATGCTTAAGTCAGCAATCGATCGGAGAAGAAGAAGAAGGAGTAGTTGTTTGGAAGAGAATGCTTACCTCCCTCTCAGTATGGCTCGTGCCTTATATATGTAACAGTTTTGGGTGAGTGTCAGTGGGCTTTGTGATGTGACCTGGGTCCTGTCAGCCCACAAAGTCATTAATGAAGGTCCATCACAGCCCTCCTTGCATTTAGTGCGGGTCCGATCAGCCCATGCTGCATTTAATGCTAGTCGCATTGGGCCTGATCTGGTGGTGGCTGAAGTCCCATCAGATACCTTCCTTGGGCTCTGCCCTGACAGAACCGTGGCTGATGGATGCAAACGTAGTCTTGCACAGCCGAGACGGGGCGGGGCGCCATGGCCAAACTGAATATCGTTTAGCCGAAGTCGGCTGCTGTTGCCGAGACCGGAGTAGTCTCGGATCGATCCGAGACCGATACAGGCGTGCCCTTGCCGAGCTCAAGATGAATCGGTTCGCGATATGGCCCCCACACAAGTTTTATACTTCCAAACAACCACACTGACTTGCTAGATTTAGTTTCATGTTTTGTTTTCTCTGATGGGGAAGTTAGTGAAAACTCCATACATGAAGATGGCAAAGGGGAATGTTCTCAATTCAAAGGTTGACTTCTCATTTGTTTGAGTCCTGTTTCAATGCTACTCAATTGGGTTTTGTGTTTTACAGTTTGCTTGAGGTATCCATGCACATGCATGGAGAAGTGCTATCGGCCAAAGAACCAAAGGAGGCAAACGACTAAGGAATATTGATCATTCATTAATTGTGTTATCCAAGTATGAATTGAAATATTTAATTTATTTCAAACAAAGTAAAGGTCTCACATTTTTAAAATTATCCAACTATATATGTTTTTTTGTTATTATCATAGGTTTGATTTTGATTATGGTTTTTACTATCTCAATATAATTTAGACAAATTTTTTAAGTCTTTTATTTTTTATATTATAAATTATATTGTCCGTACCTAGCGTGAGCATATTTTAGTGGGGTTTGTCCCATTGTGGATCACCGATTCACCGTAGTGCTATGTTTGTTGATCATTAAGAAAGTGGTTAGGTCATGGTTAAACAGAGGTGCTGCCCATCAGTCTGGATCAGTGAACCATTGTGCCACTTGTATAAACTCAATGGCAAATGAAATAGTCTGCCATTATGGCCATCGACTACCGGTGGCGAATCCAGGATTCAAAATCACTGGGGGTATGATTAAGTAGTAGTGGGTCCGGGGGCAACGGCCCCGGAAATTTTTTTTGGGTTATTTATATGATTGCAAATGATTTTTTCTTCTTTTTTTCTTCATGCTTGAGAAAAAACAATACACAAAAAAAGAAGTGGACCTTTTACATACACTATCAGTAACTAATACACAGAAAGGTGCATTCAAAGACAGATAGTTTGTAGATTTCCACTGCATTGCAAATCATGCCTAGCAAGGACAAATAGTGTGCAGATTTACCCCAAACCTTTTATATGGAACAAATATAATATAATAATTTCAAGCAATAAAACAAGACATATTTATTTATCACAATTGTTCTCTACGAGTTTTCATTGGGGGCCTGATTCAATGTCACTGGGGGCCTAATTGATTTGGGCCTAACTTAGTATACACATTTTTTTTTCCCAAAAAGAAAGTATACATATATATTTTTTTCCCAAAAAGTCACTGGGGGCCCAGCCCTCAGTGATAAAGAAGTGCATCTGCCTCTGTCGACCACTATTGTTCACTATTTTTTTTTTCTTTTTATAACCCAAGGTATTTTCCGTCCAGCTCAGCTAAAGAGCTTTGGCCCTGAGTATGAGGAATACTCGATTCTAGACCGCCAGAACTAATCTCTAATTTCTTAAAGGCATTTCCTACTGTTCAATAATAACTATGTTCTCTGTGCTTTCATCCTGCAGGCATTGCAGCATGTGCAAGAGAACCCTGACGAGGTCTGCCCAGCTGGGTGGAACTGGAAGCCAGGTGAGAAGTCAATGAAGCCAGATCCCAAGAAAAGCAAGGAGTAATTCGCAGCAATATGAAAAAGAAAAGACTATCAAGCAGCTCTACTGTATTAATGTTGTAATAGCCTCCTCTTATAGAGATCTGATTCCTGCTTTTGTCTAATTTTGGGTCAGTTTAGCTAATTCCAATGTGATATGGTAAAGTTTTACTTTGGTTTCCAACTGCTTTGGAACGAATTAATGGTGCTATTGCCTTAGCAAAGAGCGATAATTGATCAAAAGATATAAAACATCGCATGGAGCATTGATCTAATGGTAGATGAGCATCAACTCAATTGACCTACTGTACGTAGATAAGTCTCAGGATCATTGACTAAACCACAATCGAGATGTAGATCATGACCTAATGGTATAATGCTTCAATCTTCATGGAGACTATCCAAATGCTTGAAACCGTGCTAAGATTGGGCAGCAGTTAAAAACATATAAATGGTAAATTTCCATTTTATTTGGGTTGGGAAAAGAATGAAATGATTTCCACTTTATTTGGGTTTGGAAAAGAATGAAAATTGTTTAAAGTATATGTCAAATTTCACTTCCAACTTTTTTTTTAATAATGATAATTATTTGGAGCATATAATATTTTGATATATTTTTTAATTTATTGGTTTTTCGTTTTGGATGGGTTCTATATTTCTCATGGTCATTTAAATTGATTTGAGGATTTTACCGAAAAAATCCTCTTAGACTCATTGAAGATCAAAAGAGGTTTAGAAAGTCTCTATGCACTGCAGTGATCCTACAGGCCTGATTTGGTATAATTTTTTTCAGTTTTCCTTGAGAGGGGATATCGCCGCTCATTTGCCCTTTTACAGTCGATCAAAACCCATTTTCCCCATTGTTCATCTTCCTCATTTCCCTCACCTCCTCCATCGATCTAAACTCAACTGATAACAAGCGTTGCTCATCGATTCCAATGCTTCCTCTTCCACATCTTTTCACATTCTAGCAAGCACGCAGAGATCCTAGTTGAATTTTTCATCTTCGTGACCTACAACTCGTCGTAGATCAATGAGTGTAGAACATGAAACCCTACCATATTCCACCATTGTGACGTTTAATATGTGAGGTTTGGGTTTGAGATGGAGTTGGAGGAAGGAGGAGGAAGACGAAAAACAAGTAGCTGAGAAATGAAGAAGATGAAAAATGGGTGGAGGAAGGAAGTGGAGGAGGAAGAAGAAGAAATAAGAGCGGGGACAATTGCGGGTGAGCGGCGATATCCCCGCTCATGACAGACTTTTTTCCCAAGGATGAACACACTTATATAAGAGCTTAACCTTTTATGTGAGGGGATATCCCCGCTCAATATATGAAGTTTATAGAGGATAGGCGGCGATATCCCCACCCATGACAGAATTTTTCTAAAGGATGAACACACTCATCTGAGAGTTGCACCTGTCATGAGCAGGGATATCGCCGCTCACCCGCGATTGTCCCCGCACTTATTTCTTCTTCTTCCTCCTCCACTTCCTTCCTCCACCCATTTTTCATCTTCTTCCTTCCTCAGCTGCTTGTTTTTCTTCCTTCCTCAGCTGCTTGTTTTTCTTCCTTCCTCAGCTGCTTGTTTTTCATCTTCCTCCTCCTTCCTCCAACTCCATCTCAAAGAAGAAGAGATAAATTTATTCGGTAAAATTTAACCTTGATGGGAGCAACGCCTGTTTAATCCTCTTTTCGGTTTTTATCGGTTTTTATCAGGTTGAACATAAGGTAAAATTTAACCTTGATGGGAGAAAATTAATCATAATGTTCAACCTTGATGGGAGCAATGCCTGTTATTAGTTGAGTTTAGATCGATGGAGGAGGTGAGGGAAAGGAGGAAGATGAACAATGAGGAAAATGGGTTTGATCGACTGTGAAAGGGCAAATGAGCGGCGATATCCCCTCTCAAGGAAAACTGAAAAAAATTATACCAAATCAGGCCTGTAGGATCACTGCAGTGCATAGAGACTTTCTAAGCCTCTTTTGATCTTCAATGAGTCTAAGAGGATTTTTTCGGTAAAATCCTCAATTGATTTTTTATGAAATGATTCCGTGTTTAGTATCATTAAAAATACAATAGTAAAATATAAAAAAAAAAAAAACATTCTAGATCAGTATTTACTGATACAGAGCCACTGATTTTGATGATTAATAGTAGTCAATTTATACATAGCATGAAATCTCAAACGCTTCACTAACACCTCCTGATTCAAGCCCGTGTGGCTCTTAATGTGAACCGGATACTGTGGGCCCAACATGTATAGAGTCACCAGCATGGCACATTTCTTTTGTTTGCAATGCAAATGAATTCGAAGGCCTCTATTTATGCTTTTACCTAGTATGCAATGAATGAATAAGATTGTAAATCATATGATAACCTTCTAGGCCCTTCTATTTAAATTTCTACATATCCCTATCTCAATTCTACACCGATCTGTAATACTCTACTCTAGAATACTCTATAATCTTTACATATTTCTACAAATTACAAGAACACACCCTACATATTTACACAATTTCATATCACACTAGGCCTTCTAGATATATAAAACCCTTGAAGATCTTGGTGATCAATTAAGATCTGTAAAAAATGTACGCAGTGCGCTTCTTCGCCTAATGACATGCGACTTTAGTTTAGTACCAGGGCAACAGGCCTGCGTTGGGCTTGATAAAAAATAATTAAAATTTTAATTTGTAATATTTATAAATATTTAAATAAATTAAAAATTGACATTGACATATAACTCACAATTAAAACCGACCTCTAAAGGAAAAAAGTAAGTAAAATGATCCAATTGAATTATTTAATACGTGATATAGAAAGAATGACTCAATTACATAAAAAAAGTGTGCCAAAGAAAATGAAAAAGTTGAAGAGTAATTATGAATAATATAATATATAATGAAGAAGAAAACATATAAAAGAATAATCGGTTTGAGTTGTTGATGGTATGAATACGAAGAGTAAATTAGTTTATAATAACTACTCATGCTTGGAAGACTCTATCTGTTACTTGGTCCATCATCTTGATTTTTTGTGTTTTATTGTTTCTTTGATTCTATATATTTATTATTTAGTTAAATTAGTAAATACAAATGATAATAAAAAAATTTGTGATAAAAATGGAAGCTTGTGAGAGAGATTTTAAGGAGATGGGAGATTTTAGGGGAAGATCAAGTAAATAGTAGATATTTTAGTAACAAGATTTGATTATATGCGTGCTTAGGCATAAATTGAGTGTCAATCTCAAAATTAATGTGAATTTTGAAATTAATTGGGTTCCATAGTGGGGCCCATAGATTAATCCTACCGTTAAAAGAAAAATAAGGAGAAAAAAGTAGCAAAATACAGTCTATGAAAGTTTCCCTAGTAAATTGTGAGTTTGAAAAAAAAATCTAGCTTTTACAATGGGACACATAGATTAATTTAGTTAAATTAGTAAATGTAAATGACAATAAAATAAATTATGATAAAGATGGAAACTCATGAGATAAATTTTAAAGAGCTAGGAAATCTTAGGGGAAGATTAAGTAAATAGTAGATATGTCAGGCCTTGACTTGCTTACATTTGTGCTTAGGCATAAATTGAGTGTCGATTTCAAAATTAAATGTGGATTTTGAAATCAATTGGCTCCACAATGGGCCCCTTAAATTAATTTTACAAAATATTAAAAGGAAAATAAGGACAAAAAAATACCAAATACAGCCTACGAAAGTGGCCCTTGTAACTTGCAGGTTTGGAAATGATTTTTTTTTTTTTTTGCTTTCATAGATTGTTCAAACTTGGGGGAAAAAAAAGTAAGAAAAAGAAAAAATCGGCTTTCAAAGTGGGAACCATAGATTGATTAAAAGCAACAAACTTATTGTGACCTATAAGTAGGCCCTAAAATCTCGCATCTTAGACCTGACACGAGGGTCCCACAAATTGGTTTGCAGCGAAACTTAATACATACATGCCACCTATAGTTAAAATTATAGCCAACTTGATCTCTATATTTTTCATCGGCCTATAGGGTGCATTGTTAAAGCCAAAAAAGCCTTTGTTCTTTTTTCTTTTTTTTTTGTCAGTTTAATAATATATTGGGCCCTTGAAGGTAAATGGTCAATATAATTTAGGAAAACAATTTTGGGAGGACCAAAGAGAAGTTAGGCAAGTATCTTATTTCAAGAATATCCCGATTTGCATTGAGATATTTTAGAAGGTTTGTTGGAGAGTGTTGGAGAATATTGGAAAGTGGTAAAAACTTTTAGAGCATGCCGCATGTCATTCTCCCTCGAAGAGGCTGTTGTCATTATATATACTAGTGTGACAAGCCCGTGCTAAAAGAAAAAAAAACATAAAAAAAAGGATTTGTAGAGAAAGCAAGATGAGGGAAGGAGTAAGGAAAAGATAAAGATTTGGATCGATTAGGTGGGCCTATAATGATGTAGTGTTGGCCTAGTGGCCATGAATATTAAAAAATTAACACCACCAAGCTATACAGATTTAGGTTAAGATATTAATTTAATTAAAGTCAAATGAATGATGGAGAACATACCAATCATTATAAAAATTATTGTATTTAAAAATCTAAGATAATAACACTAAAACTATAACATAAAATTAAATCAGTATATTTAACTACAAAATCTAATGTTATTTTAACTTTAACTTAATATTAATAGTAATGTTAAGTAAAAGTTAATTTAAAATATTAATGTGGTAATATCAACAATAGTTTACATCACATCTTATATCATGTTTATTTTATGCTCTACGACCATGAATCATCAGTCGATTGTCTGCAGGATTATAAATAAGGGAGTGAGCTTATATAGAACAAGTGTATATTACTCAATTCAAGCTATGAGGCCATATTGGTCATTGCATAATTGCATGCTGGCTCACATAAATAAAGGAATACACCAGAAATATAACATGGACACTTGATTGGACCATGCTATGTAATCAATTGATAATGCCAATTCTTGTTACCTTTTAAAGAAAAGTTTTAATCCTTGTGTACTCTATCAAAGGGCGGACCTAGGAAAGTCAACTTGGGGGGACTTTATGTAAATGAAATATTGGAGGAATGGGCAAATGTAAAAAAAAAATACATAATAATTCTAAAAAAATGTGGGGGCCTTTTAAATTTCTTTAACTTTTCTAGGTATGGTTGGGGGTGGGGGCTTCAACTCCCAGGACTCCGCACCTGGGTGTGCCCGTGACTCCAACATGGGAGGATGTTATACAAGCAGATTGAATGTGCGATTGTGCTCCATGGGGCCCACTTGATCCTATCCTTGATCAGTGCAGCCCCTTGGATACTCTTTTCATCCCATGATCTGGCATTGAGACTAATTTTTCAATATTGAAACCTCCACTCACCTTTGGATTAAATCTTTTAAAAAAAAAAAATACTGTTAAGATACTATTAAGTTTCAAGGCTGTTAAAGTAGGGGCCAGAAATAATTTGATGGGTCTGATCTTTTGTTCCCCTTTTGTTCATAAAGAGAACTTTACACCTACCCTCTTATGAATGAGAGACATGTACCTAAGAAAGTGAGCCCCATGGACTGAGGAAAAACAAACCTGAGGATCTGAATGGGGACCCGGTTATATCCCTGTTCTGGAAAGATATGTTTAAAGAGTCTACAAGGCTTTGATGAGGTTGCTGAAAGCATTTTCAGTTTATGAGCCCTGCTTGAAAGTTTAACATATTCATTTTGAGATTCATTGATCCAAGTATACTCATATTCGGCAACTTCAAATTTTCACTTGATACCAATCTGATTCCTGACACCAAATTTTGATCCATCTAAACATATTGAAAAGGCAATGATCTTAATCTAGATACACCGTAACACCATGGTTCCACCTCCTATTGGACCCATCTACATCCCTATATAGTGGTGCAACTTTGGTTGCGTTAAACCCAAACCCATGTGATCTAACCCAATTGAAAGTGAAATTCAAGTTGGGCTTGTTCGAGTTTGGGTTTGGGCTTGGGCTTAGATCTTGAGAATCCAGATTGTTTAAGAGTTGGAACAAATAAATAAATAAATCACAGGGCTTCCAATCAAAAAACACATCAGCCCACAAGCACTTTTGTTTTTTGGTGAAAAAACTGAAAACCTTCTATCTTTTCACAATTGTAACTTGGCTAATGTAGCGCATTTTTATTGGAAGCTCCATTATTTATTTATTTATTTATTTCAGGCAGTAGGTGAGTAGGTGACCCGAGCACTAAATTAGATCCCACATGGAATTGGGGTAGGATTCGGATTTGGGCTTCGGATATACTTGAATGTGTACTAGCTAGTGCCCACCTTGAGATTGCAGAAAAAATCAATACTGAAACAATAATTGATGATTTTAAATCAATAAAAGAACATCGAGTACAACTTCAATACTTTGATTATTATGTGTTTTATAATTAAATTTTTTATAAAAAAATTTAATTTTTTCTTTTCTTTGGCCCGCTCCCTAAATAAAATTCCCGGTTCCACCCATGAATGTGTAGATGTCTCAACTACACATGTTGATATCAACAAATATTAGGCTAAGAAAGGCAACTCTGTGTGGGGTCACACAAGGTGACTAATGTGGTTATCAAGCTTATACCCAACAAAAAAAAAAAAGTGGTTATCAAGCAACTAAGAAAGGGCAAGTCATTGATTTGGGCCACTTAAATGACATGGGCCCCACTACAATTACCAACAAATATGTAGGTTAAAAAGGGGTTCTACTCGGTCTACATACATACATAAGTAGTTACTAACCACAAGTAACAACTTGTCTCCAAAGATGGTTGATTTAGATCATCTAACCACTACTCTTCATTGTTAAGTTCTCTTTCTTATCTTTTTATGTATTTTTCAAGTGGCGTATAAGCAAACCCATCATGATCATACTAACCTCTCTCTATCCCTCCCTCTTACACGCAATCACAAAGTTCATCTCTCTTTACAAATTACAATATGCTAAAAGAAACAAAAAAGTTGAGACAATCTAAAAGAGTATATATTGCAATGGTTAGATCAACAACCATCCATTGAAAGAAATGGAGCATATATAAGGTTCCACCATTCCTTAATGATCAGTTTAAGGTCCCCAAAATGACCGAGAAGACTAAGATTACACTTAAACCAAACAGGTCGAGCATGCTCACATTGAAAAAGGACATGAACCAGAGACAAATTGCTCCTCCTTTTCACAAATAGGACACAAAGCTTTTCCAATGTTAAATTTCGTATGTAAAAATTTACGTATTGGAAGAGCATCTCTCAAAAATTTTCATCCAAACAAAAGTATTCTTTGAGGTAAAGGAATTCTCGACGGCGCCTCCGCCAGTTAAAACTGCTAATATTATCGTTTCTCGAAATGTTGTCTTTGTATAAAACCTTATAACATGCAGATTTGGATGATTGATCACCATTTTTAGCATAGGTTCAAACTCTTTTTGATGGGGTGTTTGCTATGTGGGATGTAAATTCTAACGATATCATTGACATTGGCAACTCTACTAATAGAGTCGAGTAAAGTGAAGCCCCATTTCTCAAAAAAATATCCCATCAAAAGTACTTTAATTCAAATTTTCCACCATAATTTTTTTTTAAATAAAAAAACAACTTCCTTTTTCCATTAAAAAACAAAAAAAAAATCCACTTTTCTATAAAGAAAGTCAAAAAAATTCTACACCAAACAACTAAAAAAAATACCATCGTGACCCACTATATCTTATTATTTCTTCAAAATAATATTTACTTCACCCAACTCCATGAGTAAAGCCCCCAAACATAAGGTAATTTTAATCAGAGATCGATGTCCCATCTATTGGTACCATTCCATAGATCTCTAACAAGGAGGTTGGGAATGGCCTCTGGAATGTAGTGCACTTTATACATTAACCAAAAATGACTGGTTTAGGCCTTGGTTGGAATGGGGGCATCTACTACAAGTACACTAAAAAAATGTCAGCTGGGATAGCTTAGGAAGGAACATTAAGGATTAAGAATGAAGTTTCTAACCAGTAAAAAGAGTGCCTAGCATTAATTGGTATGGTCAATTCTAAACACTTTAAATAGTTGAGAGGACTGGTGAGAATCAACTAAACTCATATAGAATTATGTGGAATCACTAATGATTTGACTGATTTTACTTGATTCATGTGTTTTCATTTTTCACCTATTTGAGGCAGGAATCTAGCCAATTTGGACTCAACCATCCGGGAACAATCAATTTCCACTCCTAGTCTCCGAAACAAGCATTTTGACTTCTTACCCAAGTGATAAGGATTGGTAGTTCTCACTTGGCTGTCTAGGGTATGAGCCTTGGATGTTCCACATTTTCTGAGTTTACAAGCTTCCTTTCCCACGTGTGCGAACTCTCTCCTCAGACATACCCCCTTGGCCGGGGTACCAAAAAAAGAAAATTCAACGAAAATCTAGGTTAAGTATTGTATTAAAACTACATTCTCATGCCTTTATATTCAATTTTATTATGTGACTGTTATCTAAAATATCCTAAAATCGATTAAAAATGAAAATCTTCGATATAATATTTTTAAGTATTTAAAAGATATTTTAACAAAATAGAACCAAAACAATGTAATATATTGGTAGCAATACCAATATATTATACATCAGCCAATATGTGAAGGTTTCATCTTTGGTAATAATGCAAAAGAAATAATAAAAGGGTTTTTATGGAAAATACCCTTTAAACCCTTGTAAAATGATGGAGGGGCCAAATATTTAATATTGACATCTGAGGGCCTCCCTCCACCTTTTTTTTTTTTTTTTTTTTTTTTTTTTTTTTTGTGACATTCTTTTCCATCAGGGGTTTAAGGGGCATTTTTCCATAAAATTGCAATGATAAAATAAGATACTACTTAACAAAATAATAACAATAGTAAAAAGTTAATAAGATACAAAAAAATTCACATGGATTGAAATGACAGTTTAGGTGTTCATCTGGATCCGACGGTCCACATCAATAGATTGCTTAATATCATGATCCACATGCTTATAAAGAGAGTCAAAATTCCTGTTTATTCACTAATTGTAGCTGGCCCACATTCCTTGGTGCTTTCATTAGTAATTTTCAAAGCTTTGGGGCAATATTATACTCAAAGGAAGGCCTAAGCATCACAGCTGCCAATGTAGGCTTTCTAGTCAAGTAAAGTGAGTTGGGTCATGGAGTGAGAAAGTGCCAAAGTGGTCACCCTCTTCATCATCAAACCAAAACATAACTATAAATCCTCAAGACAAAAAAGTTCGGTAGGAGAGACATAAAGGTGAACTGTGTCTCTGGGAAGGACAAGATGCAAAGTTTTTTGGAGGGAAAGAAATGGACAAAAAGGGTTTAAAAGCAAGGAAGTAGAAACAAGCCATTTGCGTTAGAGGGTGTGTTGAGGGGGTGGAGAGGGAGAGGGAGAGTGAGAGGGAGAGTTATAAGATTAGCACATCACTCTTTCTTCTTTAATCAAGGACAAGATTGTGTGTAGGAGTCTGCTCCTTGGCCAAGGTACAAATGCTCATACCAACCCTCTTTTTTTTTTTGTTGTCTTTTAATCTTTTTCCTTCACTGTATTTGATACTTTGAATAAGGTTTTGTTAACACATTTTTGTAACCTAAATGAGATAAGATATATCTTCCTCAGTCTAGATTTTGTTTTAGAGTGTTTCTTTCTAGAGTGTCTTGTTAGCATATCCTTTTTTTTTCTCATGGGTAGCTTTAAAAGTGGATTGCATTTATTAGTAGTCTTCAAGGATCAAATACTCTTTTACATAAACAATATGGGGGGAGAGAGAGAGAGAGAGAGAGAGAGAGAGAGAGAGAGAGAGAGAGAGAGAGATTTGTCAAGAATGAAATGGATGGCATATGAAGATTTGGAGTGGTAATTAAGTTCTATAAAGATCTTTCTTTTTCACTATCATTTTCATGTTAGCATTTATTTACTTATTCTTCAAGTACTTGTATTATTGTGTTTACATTGAAAGGGGTTAGTTGCACATATGAAATTTTCAATCAAGTAACCCCCAACATCATCTATTTGAATCTTGCCTTCTCTCTTATCACTTACTTTTCTAGATATATACTTTGTTCTTAATGCAAAGATTCCATCAAGAATTTTTATGTGCCTGCAATTCAAGAAAGATCATATACATCTATTATTATTATTATTATAAATAAAAGGAGAGGTTGGTCATTCCATCAAATATATGTACATCAAATCACAATCTTAAAATAAGAACAAAAGGCCTTTCTTCATCAATGACCGCTATTGTTCCTTTTTCTTTTTATGGTCAAAATGAGATGATCCTTTGAGTTACAATAGCACTTCTCCGTACATGGTTGAAAGGATTCATTTGAAGCTGCTTATTCTCCCACCTTCACATCTGTAGTAGCTAAGTAAACATGCAGACTTAATTAAGATCAAAGCACTGCATGTGACCATCTCTGTTTATTATATTCATTACATATAGCTGCTCTCTTGCTCTTGATTTCACTCAGTAATTTATTTCCCTTCTATACTCCCTTTCTCAGGCTTATAGTGGTATGAGTTGTAATGTAACATGGGGAAGAAAGGAAACTGGCTATCTACACTCAAAAGGGTTCTCATACCCAGTTCCAAAGAGAAAGTAGTTCATGTAAGTAACCAGCACTCTCAATTTCTGTATGGCATCCACATGAAAATTCCCCTTTTACTTGGGAAAAAAAATAAATGAATGATGCTATCTTGAACTATGTCATGTTTTGAGTGTAGGAGTTAGAGAAGAAAGCTGTAAAGGAGAGAAAGAAATGGGGAGTTGGGAAGTTGAGACCTGGAGAAACTGCTTCCCTCATACCTCTCTATAGAGAACCAAGTAGCATTGAGAAGATATTGGGTGAAGCTGAAAAGGAGCACCATCAAATATCACATTCATTGCCTTCTAGGGAGCAGCAAAAGACACATGGAGTGGCATCTAGAGAGAAGCCACAGACACATCCCTTGCCTTCTGGTGTTCATCACCACAAAGCAACAGCTACTGTCTACCATCCAAGAAATAACTATCACATTGCAGCTATCAAAATACAAACAGCCTATAGAGGTTATATGGTAGGCTTTCTCCTTGAACCTTTTCACTGACTTCAAGATGCACATTTAAATGTGGCATGTTAATAAGACCCACTGACCACAGGAGATAAAGGGGTGATTGTGGAATTTGGAGTCAATCTATCAAAAATCAATTTTGTTAACACATTTTCATTTGTCCGATCAAAGGCGGTTTAATTAACTGGTTTTTATATTAACCTTCAATTTAGAGGTTTTGGATCCAATCCATAAGAAGTAAGAATGTTTGATGAGGGCCATTTTATCCTAGGGGCCTACATTGCAACATATTTCCTAAAGAGTAGGGGTGCTTGTGGGCTGGGCTTGGTGTATAATCTGAGCCTATTTAGTAATTGGGCCAGGCTCGGACAAGTGAAGGAAAGCCCAAAGTGTGGCCCGGGCTGACTAATGAGTGCTTGTAATTTAGTGTACTTTTATCCAAAAATTTGGTAGAAAGTCCGGTTCAGCCCAGCCGAATTGTATAATGCGCGGGCTTGGTCTGGGCCCAGGACTATGTTTCTAGAGCCGGCCAGGCCTCGACATGGCCGATAAAGACCCCTACTAACTGGCAATCTAACTTGCTAGCATAGCATACCTCTTTACATGTCATACTTAATGATTCTAGACCTAGTTCATGGAATATTTGTTTACTGGTGAGGAATCTGTAGATTTGAGGATTCCTCACTGCCACCGAAACAGGTATTCCTCACTGAGGATTTGCATAGCTAAGGATTTCACATCGGTACTCACGAAAGTGTACCGCTAAGCAAAAATGATATTGGTGTGTAAATTCACAAAACAAAGGACTTACAAATCCAATGGGGTGACCTAAAAAACCTCAAAATTGAGGATTACAGTAGCCCAAATCAGTTTCTAAACATGGGTTTTCTACCACTTAATGGAACATCAGTGACGAACTCCTGAGAGGATCTTATAGCTAAATGTGACCCAGGTACTGTTTTTTTCCCTTTCATTGGGTTGAAACTTAAACTAATGGGACCTCTCCTACAGAGAAATTTTTCTTTCCACTGTGCTCCGTGCTGGTTTGGCTGCCAAACCTGAAACAAAATAAGCTCACTGGAGTTCTCTTCACGAGTCTTAAAGGGGTTGCAAATGGGCTGGGCCCAGGTGCTTCCGGGCCAAATCTCCTTCAGGTAGAGGGATGAGCCAATTTTGAATCCTGGCCTAGCCCATTAACAGCCTTGAATCTTATGTGCACCAGAGTGAATATGTATGAGAATTTTATGATACAGGCTAGGTCCAACTTCAGAGCTCTCAAGGGTCTTATGAGACTTCAAGGACTGGTGAGAGGGCAAAGCGTAAGGCGCCAGACCATGAATGCCATGAGGCACATGCAATTGCTGGTGAAAATTCGATCACAGATACATTCCAGGAGGATCCAAATGATGGAAAACCATGCTTTCCAACGCCATAATCTTCTCAACAGAGATAAGATAGAAGAGGCCAACTTGGGCAAGCAAATCACAACTGAACTAGTAAGTTTCTAACATATAAAAACTTGTGGGACTTAAGGTAGCGCATGAGCCCATTAGTGGTGCATTCAGGTGGGTCGGGTCGGGTATTGGCTTAATCCAAGGCCGCCCTGAATTCTGCGGAGGCAAATCCAAATCCGACAACAATCTGGGTACATATTCTGTTGACCCAATTTGAAGTTGGGACCCAAGGCTGGTTTCATACAGGTTTCAAAGTCCACGAAAGAGGCCGATCCGAACCCGAAGCCCAGCCTGAATAAGCCCAATCCAAATTTCACTTATAATCAGGACGAGCTTTGCGAGTTCAGATTATGCCTGACCCAAGTTACTCGAATGAAGCCCAGCCTGTTTTGCAAGATCTGGGCATTTTAGGTGATGAACTTGGCCTGGCCCTTTATGAAACCAATTTGACCATAGCGGAGTTACTCGGATGAGTCCAGCGAGTACTCATTCAAATTTGGTTGGACCAATTTGACTCAACAAAATCTTTGATCTATTGGTGGAGTCAACTTGACTCAATCTGACTCTGGCATGTTTAAAACTATGAAATTTGACACAAATGAGCCTAGTTTTACAAATGGATTGGGTCTCACCATGCTTCCACTCTAGGGTTGTTTTCATGCAAAATCTTAATGTATGGATCATCCATCATCTAGATCATATAATTGCTTATCTCTAGGCTGGGCTGCATTTTTTTTAGGATGAAGCAGACTACAGAGAAGAATGGGATGACAGCATGCTCACAAAGGAAGAAATAGAGGCAAGGATGCAAAGGAGGGTGGATGCAATCATCAGGAGAGAGAGGGCATCAGCTTATTCATATCCCCACCAGGTACCATTCAACTTGAAGTTGCTTCTTAGCATAGTACAGCAGTGTGAATGTGATTTAACACTATTCATTCTGCAACGTTAGTGAATGGGCCTGACCCAAAAGTTTGATGGGCCTTCTTTTTTTTTCCCAGTATGTTCATGTTCACAGTCCCTATCTAACTTTCAGTTATATTTGGCCTCAGCTTTGGAGAAACTCTCCTAAACCAACAGGCAATGCTCTAATGGAGATTGAAACTGGAGGGTTTCCCTGGTGGCGGAACTGGTTAGATCGCCGAATTCCAAATCAAACTCCAGAACACCCAGCCATGGATCCAACCAACAGTTCCACACCGCGCAAGTCTATACAAGCAAACTACAGTCCTCTTAACAATGCTGGCAAAGCAAACTACAGTCCTCTTAACAATGCAGGCAAAGCAAACTACAGTCCTCTTAACAATGCTGGCAATGTCACACCCTTATCGTCGACGTGGAATCTCTCACCGTCACCGATCACCAACCGGAGGCATTCATATGTCGCCAACAGCGCATCAACACCCAGCAAATCTTCACAAAAATTCGCCATGTCCCCGCTCACCAAAGCAAAGCGCTCACCAGTCTATGGTGCTAGAACTCCTCAAAATGATCCCTCAAAGAACACCAAGTCCTCTAAACCACAGGGTGGTGATTTTTCATTTGATGTGCCACTCAAGGATGACGATAGCCTAATGAGCTGCCCGTCGTTTTCTGTACCGAGCTACATGGCTCCAACGGTATCAGCCAAGGCGAAAGTTAGAGCCCAAAGCAATCCCAAAGAGAGGACAATGGCATCTCCCAGTGGTGGGCCGAAGAAGAGGCTTTCATTTCATCTGCCTCAGAGCATTGGCTCTCTGAGGTGGACCAAGGGATCTCTGTTCTCTGGGAAGGATTCCAGTGCACAGTGGATGGTGTCTGGGAGCAATAAGCCTGTACATTCTATTGGGAATTTGAGTGTGGATTCTTCCCTCTCTCTGCCTGCTGGAGTTGGGATGAAGAGTTTTAAGTGATTGTGTGATTTTTATATGGATTGTTTTAGTACTTTGATGTTTGTAACTACAATAACAACAGTCAGCACAGGTGTGGAGAGCTAATGAGTTTTCTAAGGTTTGAAAAAAAAAAAAAAAATGTGGTACATGGCTTGGCTTGTTCTTCTTCTTGTGTTATTTTTAAGGCCTTGGTAGATGAATGTTAGATGGGTCAGATATAGGAGTAGTTAGTGGCCAGAATTAAGAATGTGATGTCACCCAATTGATGAATGCATCAGGAATGTACGTGTGGCCCACTATGAATGGATTTACCTGGTTTTGGGGCAAGCAAGGTAGATTTTGGCTGCCAATCTTGCACACTGGAAATCACACTTGGTGAGATGGCCAGGCAGTCCCAATTTTGCATGTTCACCTAACTAGTCCCCAATCATACTATAAACCGCCCAAAAACAAATTACTTTTGGCAATTGTAAATTCTTGAGGATTTGGGCCGACGAAAATTCTCATTTTTGAGGATTTTTTCCCAACCTCCTCTAATAGAATTTATAAATCCTCGCTTTCACGGATTTCCATAATAAAACCAAAATTTCTCAGCTTTATGTATCAATACGTACCAATCTCTATGTTAAATAATCAGGCTATACAAATCCTCATGGATGAATCCTTGTTCCAAGAGTTGTGAGGAATTTCCTCGCCTGTTATCAAACAAGACGTTAATGTTATCCTTACTATTACAATACGTTGACCAACAACCTCTAACTTCTTAGTATTATGTTAGAGAATGTACATAACATTTATTAAAATTCTTACTATTACATTATTAGAAAGTGCACTATATAATTGGTACAATCAATGTTTTAAAATATAATGTGAACAGTTAAGGTTTTATTGGAAATCAAAATTAAAATTAGATAGGTCAAAACTGAAACTATGGGTATCAAAATTATGGGCTTTCACATCTAATAACTAGCTTGACCACTCATGTTTAAAGCACATGCATATGTGTGTTTAAATTAGCGGTTGAAAGTATTGATGGAAGTCAAAAAATTGAAAATAAAATTAGATTATGAGCTCCCTAATTGGATTTTTATTGGTGCCAATGTTCAAGAAATAGAAAATAAAAAGTTTAAAACCAATATAAGTTTATTTGAAATAAGGAATTAGTACAAATTTAAGCTGAAAGTTGCCTAAATTTAAGAAAAGGAATTCATGATTTATTTAAGAATAGATGCCAAAAACTGGAAAGACAAAATTTGCAACTCTCTAAGATTATCAAAATTTATAAGTAAAAAGGAGAGAGAGAGAGAGAGAGGACTTGTAGGGATGTCATGTGGCAGGTTGGGACAAACTAAGACATTTCCAGGCCCGCCAAGTTTTAAAAACATAGGCTCATAGTCTGGCCAAGCTCCACACAGGCTGTAAGCTCCTATCTTGTGCCAGGCAAGCCTCATTCATATTAGGCCAAAGCCCGCTCATTTAGTCGATCGAACTAGGCCAAGTCAGGCTAAAGTAATACTTACTAGCCCAATAACCTGTGCTTAGCGCAGTATCTTCATGCACAGCAAAATAAATAATCACTTATTAAAAAAATTTGCCTCTTTCCATAATCAAAATTATAACCGCAGCTTAAAATTGGATCCAAAACATCTGAGCTTAATATATTATAATTGGGCTAGTTTGGGCCAGCTTTCAGAGTTTCTATCACTTTATCTAAGCTTGACCCAAATATCAAAATCCCAAATCTAAAATCACGTTTGGCCCGATACTAAACACCAAGGCCCAAATGTGACTGACTCATTTATATCTCATATATGGGCTCCCTGAAAAATTCTATGAGGACCATAACTCAAAGGGGGCAAACTACAAACTAACTTTTTCGGCGAAAGTTCCTATTTTTGTGGGATCTTTTCTACGTAAAATGAGAAATAGACTCCAAACATCTCTTATCAGATTTTGCACGTAGTTACATTGTAATTTTCAAAAATAACCACCAAAGTCTCCTAGATGAGTGTAAAGAAAATCACTTCAAATTTCCTTCTTTCATGGTTGACTTGGCTAAATGCAAGAGACAGTTGCACTTAAGTCTGGCCCTAAAATGTAGCACTAACCCAAATCAATACAGGAAACTGATGCAAACTTCTCATCCACTTCAAGTGTCTTTATGATAAGAGATTTTTTTTCCCCAACAAGGGCCCCCTGCATTTTTACAGAACTCAAGAAAAGCCCTTAAAACCTCCCTTTCACATATAACCTAGAAAAAGTAAAAGTGCCATTCCACTCTTGCTTCTTGACAAATTTACCAAGTTTTACTTGCACTTTTATTAACAAGGGTGGCTAGCATTCAGTTCTCCCAAACTTGGCATAAGTGCTCATTAAATGGCATGTGATTGATTGATGACTCCATGAAATTTGTGACCCACTTTGTTACTTTGAATGCTCCTTTATTGGCTTTCATATATGGGCCGCTCCAGGGGTGGACCTATGCTTTCGGATCTTGAAACTTTTCAAAAGTCCAATGGCCATACATCATGGCCCACACATGTTTAAACAACCGCCCATGTATGCAAATGTCTTGTTGGCTTTGAGAAATGTTCTTGTATCCATTTTTCTCCCCTACCTACTCACCTTGAATTTATTATGATCTTTCGTAGGCATTGATTTTGACATAAATTTTGAGTGAAACAGGATAATATAAGTTTGAGTTGATTTTTTACGAGAGAAATCAATGTTAGTAGATGCAGTTAAGTATTTTGTGTCTATATGTTTGAATGTAATATATTTTCTCTTCTGCTATTATTTAGGTGAAATATGTCTAGCAAAAAAAAAGTTGACATTTTCAATTGACCATTATCCGTCCCACCCAAATAAAAATCGTGGGTCCGCCACTGGGCCCCTCATTGATCAATCCAACCCATTCATGAACATTGAGACCCTTGATTGGTACTAGCTCCATTTCACACTATTTAACATTATTTACTTTTAGGTTTAATACATATTTTTCACAATCCACATCCAAGCCTTTTACCATTGTCATGCCTCACTCGGTCATGATTCATTCAAGTGGACCCCACTAAAAGCAAGCATTCTTTGAGAAATATAAAGAAATAGAATTTTAAGAAATATAAAAAACAGAATTTTTTTGGATAAATAGGAATGCCATTAAAAAATGTTTCTCCAACTTTTATATTTTTTTCTAGTATTTTGACATTATCCTTTTTTTCCAATTTTTCTATTTCTTTAAGAATGCTTACTTTTAGCAAGGCACACTTGGATGCATGATGATTAAGGGAGGCATGGAGATGGAAAAATGCTTACATATGGATTTGAAAATTATGTATGAAATGTAATTGTGAATAATTCCAAAATAGTGTAAAATGCAATCAATTTCAATCCTGGGTCTTAGAGCCCGTGAATGGATCAGATTGATCAAAGGTAGCCCCTCTATCTGAAAGCCTTAAAAGTAGTATTTAAAGTTATAAGATGTATTAAGATATTTATTGAGTCATTAATCATCACGCATCAAATTCGGGGTAGTTATTCCATTTGGACATCTGAGTGTAAATACTTTTTTTTTTTTTAATGACATGGGTATTCCTAAAGGTCTTTGACCCGATAGGATTCATCCCTCAAGTGACGCTTCCTAAACCCACACAAATACACACTAAGGTTCTATTTCTTTGTTATAATTCAAGGAATTCCTGAATTTCCAGACACAGTGGAGTTCCTGAATACTCCCTTGTACTTGAGCTCCGAAAATTCCATCAAAAGGCAAAAGAGCTGAAATCTCTGAATTTTCAAAGGTCATTTGAGACCTTTTTATGTTTACCGGTTAGAATTACATGACATTTGAAAACGCCAGGAGACAAAATGTTACATCATGTCAAAAAATCTCCAATATGATGAATTTCTATTATAAATTCTGATAAAGAAACATGCCCTAAGAAAATCTAGGATTGTTTCAAAGCAGACGAAGGGAGCAAACTAATTAATACCTTATGCGACTCCACCAACTGCTACGTAGGTGCGTGCAAAACTGCAAATACTTTTATTATAAAAGGGTAAAAATACATTTTTATTAAAAGGAAAGCGACACATTTTTCGGCTGGAAAAAGTTAGAAGACAAACGGGCAAGATGTCAACTTTTTCAATGCTTTATAGTTACTGGAGGGAGTTTTTAGTAAAACTCCAAAATATAGGAGCCTTTTGAGGTTTCGAAAACTATGAGAGCCTTTTTGTAAAAAAGAAACACTTAGATAAAGTTAAGATTTTATTACAGCATGTAGTTACCTTCTTCTCAGGGTCTCGCTGAGGCTTCTTACATGTGAAAGGAGTGGAAAGTCAGCTGGGAGTCCCACTTATTAATCAATCTTATGCCAAACCAACTTTTATTAGGGTAAAATCTAGAGACACCTTAACAAAGTTCCCATATAACTTATGAATTGTTTGAACTACATGCCCATAAAAACCTTGACCGGTAGGTATTGATGGCCAATTTGGCAATTTTACTAAACCAATAAAAATAATGTACAACCTTTATTTTCAAACCAAGGGTCACATTAAAAGTACGCGTCATTAAAATTCCATCATAAAAAAAAAAAAAAAAACAACTTCCTTTTTTCACTAAATGACTAAAAACATACCTTTTATATGACAAAAAATAAATTTTTTTTTATCAATCTATTAAAAATAAAATACAATCGTAACCTTCTTATATTTCATATGATACTTTACTTTATTTTAATAGTAAATTGCCTAACTGCCGGTCTGAATTTGAGAGTGAAGCCCCTTTAATGCTGACCCTACCTCCTAGTTTTGGCCTCAGAGAATTCTCTGAGTTAGGCCCACAGAATCCTAAACACAACCAATACGAAACAACACGACTTTCCGTGCGCCCGGCGTACTTTAGCCAAGGCCCGAGCAGACTTACACTTGGAGTCTGGAGACAACGAAGGCACATCACTTGGCGGGAACCAAAGCAAGTAAGGGCCAAAAGAAAATCCAGAGACGTCGCATACAAGCTTTGAATCGAAGAAGATTTCTTGAAAACGACGAAATCTTACCAATCGAAGCCGTCGATTTCAGGTGAGGCGTCGAATCTTCCATCCCTGCGATTTCTAGCTGTTTGACTGTTTCGAGCGATTCCGATTGCATGTCTTTTTGAGGATTTTGATCGGGAAATGAGCTTTCGTTTTGATCGGAAAGGATTTGTCTGTTCGATTTCGGATTCCGGATTTCTTTTGTATCGGTTTGTTGTGATTTGTAGCGATTGAATGAGTGCGTGTTGTTTTGTGTGGAAAATGGCGTTTCTTGATGCTGGAGGTTTTGGATTTGGTGGAAATGATGCCTTTTTCTTTGATTGGAAATCTTTGCCTTTTCGCCATTACAGATTTTGGCTTTTTTTTTTTTTTTATAGAGGATTTGAGCGTTGAAGTTCTGCGAAGAGGAGAAAAGAGCGATCGAATGCGTCTCATTTCGTGGGTTTTGAGTGGAAATTGACATTTTCTAGCTTCCGGAAACTTTAGATTAGGAGCTAGAAGCTTCATTTCTTGCATTCCTGTTCTTAGATTCGGATCTTAATGGTTTTCTGCAATCAGATCTCTATTTTTGGCACAATGCTTCATTTCGTTTGTTTGTTTATGTTCTTCTGCTCTCTCCGACCCATTGAAATTTGGGAGTTCGGGAAAAGAACTTTCTCTAACAGCATTCTTCGCAGATTCTGGCACTTCTCCTATCATAAACTCCAAAGTTTGAAAAAACATGAAGTTTTGGGATTCTCATTTTTTTTTTTTTAGTTCTAGTTGATCAAGCATTGGGCTTTTTGATGATGTTGTTGTTTTTGACACTCTCCTTGATTAGTTTCTTGGTGTTTCCAAAGGTTGCAATGGTGGATATGTTGGATCCTGATGGTTCTCCTGTTAATGATGGGTCGAAACGTCCAGAAACCGATCCCAAAAGTGGCGAAAAGAGTGGTAGAAAGTTGATGAAGAGGAAGAGAGCAATATTTGATGATATTTTGAGCAGAGAGGATAAACAATCAGTTATTGCTGGATATCGGCAAGAGATTGATGGGTTATTAAGATATTTCAAGGAAGTTTTAGCTGAGAAGGTGCATTTGGACGTTGCTGGTTGTTGCTCCATTGATTCTACAATTGCTTGCTTGCTTGAAGGGAGTCCTCTTCCATATTCAAAGTTGGTGGGGGAGATTTATGAGAAGTTGAAGGTAAAGAATGGGGTTACACTGGCATCTGTGCGGAGCAGTGTGCTTTCTGTTGGTCAGAGATCATTGTATGGCATTGCTAATGCAGATGCAGATGTGTTGGAAGATGAGTCTGAATCGTGCCTTCCTTGTTGGGAGGTGGGGCTTTGATATTATCTTGGTTTCTTTCTTGTAAAATTTCCTCAGTGAATAACATTTTGGTTCTGCTTCTGTTGATGCCTTTTCTCCCCTTTGTTTAGAGTCGAGACATGAAGCTGTTACCCATTGCCCAGTATGAGATTTTGAAAATTCGGCGCATTTGTCGAAAGAAAATCCATGAAAGGATTGATGTTCTTTCGGGTAAGCATCTATCTTAATTGCATTGATAGATTGGTCATAACTTCTTTTTTTTTTATTATATTAGGATTTTACCATTTATGGATTGAAATGATGAAACTTGAGTGAGTTGGGCATTTATTGGCAATCATAGAAGGTCAGGGGATGGAAAGGAGAAATAGGTGACATTGCCCCTGATCCCCTGATCCTTCCAATTTTGTGTTTGGTGGGTGGGAGGAGGGAGAATGCATGCAGAAGGATTGGGTTGGCTGAATGTAGGACCCACCCTCGTAAAGGGCGGGGGTTGGGAAAAAAAAAAAAAAAAAGGGCAGGGGTTGGGGTTTGGCGGCGGCAGAGAAAGGACGTTTTGTAGAATTCCTCACACATGCATGGAGACACACAGACATATTTGTTCTCGACATGCAATTGAATTTGAGAACGAGAGCCACTAAATTCAAATTCTATAGTTTTAAGAAAGAGTGGAAAGGCGGTGACCCCTGGTCTCTTGTGACTGTAAAAGAAGAAAAAAAGGAGGAAAGCAGAGTTGACATCAGTGATCAGTCACATGGCCTAGATGTCAGAATGTAAAGTTTCCATTGCTGGAATTGCTGGTTAATTTTCGGCACTGATGGATCTAGTAAGAACTTTATGATTTCAGAGGTACGTGGGGTTTTAAATTCCCGCCAGGAGGGATATACAAACTAGAATTGTTATTATGATCTAGTATTGACATGTATACCATGGTTGTCAATTCCATTCCATTCTCCGTTTCTGGAATGTTCCAACACGTTCCCATTAATTGCAACCTTCCATTCCTGAAAAGTTGCTTGAAAACTGAATAAAATAAAAGAAAACTTAAAATTGAAAAAAAGTGGAATGCTATAATAATACTACAAATGCATACTTACATCATTTAAATTAAACTACACTGTTGTTATTTGAATCGTACGATTCGTATTGAATCCTAAGAAAAATGATTTGTATCCATGCAACGAATCCCACTTATAGATGAATTTTAGGATTCAAGTGTGAATCTTACGATTCAATACTCGTGCCATAGACTCATTCGATTGAAGCAATTCGGTTGAGCGAGAATAGCCACAACCAATAGGTTAATATTAATAATCCCTTACTCTTTTCTTTCTTTCTTTTTATATATATATATATATATCATTTTTACTTTTAAAAGGTTATTTAATAGCTAATGAAACTTCTTAAGAATTTTTGTGGTTTTGGGGAGGTTTTCTTTTTAAAATTCTTAATTATTTTTCATTTTTATTAGAAAAAAATCATAAGGTTAACAATATGATTCAATTCATGCTATGAATGATTTGTGGTACGATTCTGATTTTTAGAACAATGTTGCACTCTACTATTGACTATTTCTGATTTTCAATATGTATGAATGAAAGTATGAAACACGTGAACTTATCAAAACTACTCAATAAACATAACAAAATCAAACTTTTGGAGGGGCTTTCTGTTCCATCTGGAATGGGTTAGAGTTAGGCCAGAATTGGAGCCAATATTGGTCCTGGAACGACAGTAATGGACCGGAATCGGGTCCGGAATCTTTCGGGGAGCATTCCATCCCGCCCTAGGTCACTTATGGAATGTTCTGGCCACTTCCAGATGGAACAGAATGGAATTGATAACTATGCTATTTACGGCTTTGGTTTCTCATGATTAGTAAGCTGTAATTACTTTTACTGGTTACTTAATTGGCTAAAACAAATTAATTTCATGGTTTCCTTTTCTTCTTTAGATCATAGCATTGAGTTCAATACTACAGAAAGTAGTTCAGGATGTAGAAATTAATTCATGATTCAACTTTGAATTTTTATTTAAAAAAAAAAGAAATTCATGTGAAGCATATCTCCCATAGGTGGAAGCTGTAGAATTGCATAGAGTTACATTATACTATTATCATTGGTGTAGCTAAATTTATCTTCTTGACTGGACGAAAGCAAAAGAGACTTGCAGGTTCAAACTTGACCTATTATTATTCAAATTTTTTTTTTTAAATTTCTCAATATTTTGATGTTCTGCAAAGTTTACTACCAGTCTACCACAGAAATTTCAGGTGATGTCATATGCTAACTTTAATATGGAATCATCATCATCACCACCACGATCATAATCATCATCATTGAAGTCTTATCCAATCTATTTGGTGTGGCATTGTGAGGTTTACTTCTCTGCTCATCCATTCTTTGGGCCAAGTTCTCTATCAAGTTGCAACCGAATATCTGCTTCTAACAACTTACTTAAGTGTGTTTTGGACTATTTTATGTACCCGTCCAAAAACTACTTGGACAAGTCCAAAAAATACTTGTACTTGCAGCTGTTCAGTTCTTCGTTAAGGGATTATTTTCAGTCTTCTAACCAAGAAACCAACTAATACAACATTTTCTTAGTTTCTTTTGTTCTTGTAATTCATCTTTTATGATCATTTCTTAAAGCTATCCTTTTCACTCTTCACAACCAGGTTTGTTTATTAAGTTCCATTGAAAGATGTAATTCCTACAAGAGCCTCCTTTTCAGCTACCATCTGGTGTTATCCAAATAATGTCCAAAAAGAGCTAGGTACAAACTGTTGGTACTAACTGTAGAAGATAACAGGCCTAGCCTAACAAGGGCCTGTAAGGCCCATGTACAGCCTCCCACACACGTGGGATATACTCAAGATTGTGTAGCTGTTTTCTCTCATTCATGTATAGGATAGGATATATTCTTTCCATTCTTTTGTATTCTTTCCATTCTTTGTTTATTCTAATTTGTAATCTTTACATAGTTAGAGCCTTGATTAAGGCATAATCTCTTTATAAATAGACCAGTCGTTGCTCATCACAAGCACAACCTTCTCCCACTGTTCTTCTTCTTCCTCTTCCTCTCCCTTGGGATCTCCTCATCTCAACTGTCTCTTAGTTGCAATCCCATCTCAAGGTTCTAGAAAGAGATCTCTTTCTCACGACAGTTTCACTGTGTCGACAATCTACAGAGAGGAAATCAAGGTGGGCCATCATCCGATCATCCATATCTCACAAACGATCATTTCCACAAGGGTCGCCCATATTACATAGGAATTCTGGTTATTTTTTCAGAAATTTTGACACTTCTGAGGTAGGCCATCTACTACTTCTTGTGATTTTCTAGTTTTTCAAGATACTTTTCATCAGATCCGTCCCATCTTGCGGATTTTGATCCAATTGGTATGCAACTTGATCTGAAGGAATGTAACAAGTATCACACAGAGGACTGTGTTCATTGATCACAGTTTGATCTCATTGTGGGCCCCACGTGTCCACTCCAGCAGCCAAAGGGGGGTTGTGAGCTTGTTTTTGAACCCTTTTTTGGGTCTGTTTTGGGTTCTTCTTCTCTAGCAATAGATCTGAACCATATTTCAGACTTCTTTGGCCGTTTATTTACTGTCTCATCCTCCCTATCTCTCTTTCTTGGCGTGGTTAAGTGCAGAACCACTCTACTACTTGCTGACTTTCTGGTTTATCTTTTTCTGTGACACATTCTCTTGCTTTTGTGATCATGGAAAAATACGATGTTATTCCCGTTAAGTTTAATGGGCAAAATTATATGGCCTGGTCCTTCCATCTGTAGAACTTTGTAGAAGGACAAGGGCTATTTGGTTATCTGGATGGAACGGTTACTAAACCTCCCACTCTTAGTACCACGGACTCCAAAGCCGTAGCCACCTGGTCCAAGGAAAATGCCAAAGGTGATTACTTGGATTCTGAACTCCATTGATTCCTCC
Source organism: Cinnamomum chago (assembly GCA_038049695.1). Lineage (NCBI taxonomy): Eukaryota > Viridiplantae > Streptophyta > Magnoliopsida > Laurales > Lauraceae > Cinnamomum > Cinnamomum chago. Next base: position 15,732,606 of record CP142462.1, on the reverse strand, counting down.
CTTGCTGTAGCTCTTCAAGCATATAATACAGCAACAGATATGTGGGCTCACCTCAAGAAGGTCTACCATCAAACCAACAAAGCCCAGAAATTTCACTTGGATAGTGAAATTGCTAAATTTACTCAAGGGGATAGATCTGTGCAGGAATACTTTAATGGCTTCCTCACATTATGGATCGAACGGGATTCCATGTTGATTCAGACAATCTCTCCTGGCTTTCTCTCCGAGGCTCTTAAACTCCAAGAGGAAACTCACATTAGCCAGTTCCTTATGAATCTCCGACTAGAATTTGAATCAGTTCGGTCTGCCCTTATGAACCGAGAACTGTCGGCTAATCTTGATACCTGCTTTTAAGTACTTCGCGAAGAACTTCGTCTCATCTCCCAACGGGCTATTCTTGAAGAACCGAAGGCCTTCCTTGCACCCATTCCGACTGACTCTGCTCTTTTAGCAACCCCAAATCTGAAGCCCACTCAATGCTATGAATGCAAAGGCTTTGGTCATATTGCCAAGAATTGCCACAAGAAATTGGTTTGTCGCTATTGCAAGAGGTCTGGTCATCTTATTGATGATTGCCGCAGCCTCCAGCGAAGGAATGAGACGCAGCCTAAAAAGCTCCCCTCCAATCTGCCATGATAGAATCTTCCTTTTGCATTCCAGGCTCAAGTACCGTCATCCGATGTAGGAAGCACTTCATCTGGGGCTGTATTCATGACTTGCTCAAATTCAGGAACTGATCCAGAACACGGCTACCTCTGCATAAATGTCAATGAGCTTCTCTGGCGGTCAGTATCAAACTCATTCTCATATAGCATCTCCTGCTTTTCATTCCTATGCTTCTCTTTCTTCTCCTATTACCTTTTCCACATGGTTTTTAGATTCAGGAGCCTCCAATCACATGACATCTGTAGAACATAGCTTTACAGATTCCCACCGTTACCTTGGAAAAGAGAAAATAACCACTGCTAATGGGGATCAAGTACTCATTTCGGGAGTTGGTACCATTACTTTATCTAGTGTTTCTGGCCAGCCCTTCACCCTTCCCAATGTTTACTTTGTTCCCAAATTATCATCCAATCTACTTTCTGTAGGACAACTTATAGATCATGGCTATCCTTGTTCACTTTTCTTCCTCTGGTTGTGTTATACAGGGGCGACAAACTGAGAAGGTGATCGCGACGGGGAGTAAACATGGACGCCTATTCTTGCTGGACATTGGACATCATTCTTTCTTTGCTGCTGCTTCTAATTTCAATAAATTGTGGACTATTTGGCATAAACGTCTTGGTCATGTGAATAATGCGCATTTGCTTTCATTATTTAAAGTTGGTTATTTGGTTTCTACTATTGATAATAAAATGATGTCTTCTTTATCTAAATCAAAGTGTGAAACTTGTTGCTTAAGTAAAAGTCATATTTTGCCTTGTCCTGTTCATAATGCTCGTGTTTTGGCATCATTTGACATTATTCATTTAGATGTTTGGGGAATTGCTCCTACCTTGAGTAGGACAAGATTTAAATACTATGTGACCTTTGTTGATCACCATTCTCGTCATACTTGGATTTACTTTATGCGCATGAAATCTGAAGTCTTCTCCACCATTTTTCAAAAATTTTATAACATGGTCTACACCCAATTTCAGAAAGTAATCCAAATTCTTAGATCAGATTCCGGTGGAGAGTACATGTCTCATGAATTCTCTACCTTCCTTTCTGATAAAGGAATTCTTCACCAAAAATCTTGTCCGCATACTCCTCAGCAAAATGGGATTGCGGAAAGAAAGAACAGACATATTCTTGAAACTGTTCATACTCTGTTGATTGCATCCTTAGTCCCTCCCAAATTTTGGTGTGATGCTGCGCAGACTGCTGTGTATCTTATCAACCGTCTTCCTAGCACTGTTTTAGGAAAGACTGCTCCTTACAAAGTTCTCTTTGGTCAAACCCCTTCATACTCTCACTTACGTGTTTTTGGTTGCTTGTGTTTTGTTCATCTTCCTCCAATTGAGCGCACAAAGTTATCTCCACAGGCTGCTAAATGCATATTTTTGGGTTACAGTAGTGAACACAAAGGGTTTTTGTGTTATGATAAATTGGAAAAACGAATGCGCATCTCTCGTAATGTAATTTTCTTGGAACATATTCCCTTCTTTTCTTTACATTTGGATAATCATCCTATTGCTGTATCCTATCTGCCACAATTCTCGGAGTCTGAATCTCCATCACCTCTTCCCAAAGTCTATGTCCGGCGGAACAAGGTGCCTCCTCTGGCGACTCCCTCTCCTGATCCTCTCCCAGCGCCGCCTATTGCATCTTCAGGTAATGATACTCCTTCTGATAGCACCATTTTTCTGCGACGCTCTAGTCGTCCTTCTGTTGCCCCTAACCACTATGGCTTTCCTGCTCTTCTTACTTCCTTAGATAGTACTCCTATCCCCACCTCATATTCACAGGCCTCAAAGATTGCTTACTGGCAGGATGCTATGACTGAGGAATTAGTTGCTCTTAAAGCAAACCAAACATGGAAATTGGTACCGGCCCCTGATGGAGCCTCTGTGATTGGCAGCAAATGGATATACTCCGTCAAAGTACACTCTGATGGGAGTCTTGATCGCTACGAAGCCAGATTGGTTGCACATGGATATAAGCAGGAATATGGAATTGACTATGAGGAAACATTTGCACTGGTGGCGAAAATGACCATCGTTCGTACTCTTCTTTGTGTCGCAGCAACCCGCAACTGGCCTCTATGGCAAATGGACGTAAAAAATGCCTTTCTACATAGGGACTTGAGCGAGACTGTTAATTTAAAACCTCCTCCAGGATATGCTTGTCCTCCAAAGCATGTGTGCAAATTGAGGAAAGCTCTTTATGGGCTTAAACAAGTTCCCAGGGCTTGATTCGATAAGTTCGGGGCAGCAATCCTTCCAGCCGGATTTCGTCAGTCACTCTGATAGTTTCCTCTTCCTACGATGGACATCGAAGGGCTATACATTCCTTTTAGTCTATGTTGATGATATGATTATCAGTGGAAATGATACTGCCGGCATTACGGATCTCAAACAACACCTTACTCGCCACTTCAGAATGAAGGATCTTGGTCCTCTCACCTATTTTCTCGGGCTTGAATTTGTAACAAATCAGGCATTCGGGTCCTTCAACGCAAATATGCATCAGATTTGATCACGTCAGCCAGGCTTGATGATGCTCACACTTTTGATATGCCTCTGGAATTGAACAGCAAAATCAGTTTCGATGATGACACTCCTCTGGATGATCCATCTGTTTTCCGGTGGATAATTGGTAGTTTGCTCTACTTAACTATGACTCGTCCGGATATTTCTTATGCAGTTCATACGATTAGCCAGTTTGTTAGCAATCCCCATAAACCGTACCTTGCTGCTGCATTACGCATCCTCCGCTATGTTAAAGGAACTCTTCATCATGGTCTCTTCTTCCCTTCTGATACTTCTCTGCACTTATCAGCTTATGCGGATGCTGACTGGGCTGGCTGTCCGGACTCTCGGAGGTCTACCACTGGCTGGTATATGTTTCTTGGAAACTCTCTGATTTCATGGAAGTGTAAGAAGCAAACCACTGTCTCAAAGTCTTCTGCTGAGGCCGAATATCGGGCGATGTCATCCGCCAGTGTTGAAATTATCTGGCTCCGCCGCCTTCTGTGTGAATTAGGTGTTTTTGTTGGTCGTTCCCCACCTCTCCATGGGGACAATACCAGTGCTACCAGAATTGCCAATAACCCGGTCTTCCATGAATGAACAAAGCACATTGAGATTGATTGTCACTTCATCCGTCAACATGTTGTTACTGAAAAGATAACTCTGCCTCATGTCTCTTCGTTTAACCAGTTGGCGGACATCTTCACCAAAGCTCTTCCCACACAGCGTCATTATGATCTAACTAGCAAATTGATGTTTTCAACCTTACCACATCAATTTGATGTAGAAGATAACAGGCCCAGCCCAACAAGGGCCTGTAAGGCCCATGTACAGCCTCCCACACACGTGCGATATACTCAAGATTGTGTAGCTGTTTTCTCTCATTCATGTATAGGATAGGATATATTCTTTCCATTCTTTTGTATTCTTTCCGTTCTTTGTTTATTCTAATTTGTAATCTTTACATAGTTAGAGCCTTGATTAAGGCATAATCTCTTTATAAATAGAACAGTCGTTGCTCATCACAAGCACGGCGTTCGTCCACTGTTCTTCTTCTTCTTCCTCTCCCTTCTTCACATACTATTACACTATCTCCGTACCGTGTACTCTGGTAGTTCTTAGTAGGTGGTTTGGTGAAATATTTTGGGAATTCTTAGTAGGTGGTTAGGTGAAATTAAACAAATCCCCTTAAAATCACATCATGATGTGGGGTTACCTCTCTAACTAATGTTTGCTAAGTTCTGGTGTGCTGCACTCGGAGTTGATACTTCTTCACAAGATATTAATCAACTTGACCATCATTGCAGCCTTATTCAGAGTCACCTTTGGGGATTTTGTTTTTCCACTAGCTCCTAATTGAAGCCATACTCTCTGTAATTCCACATTCTAATTTCTAACACCTATTTTCTCGCTACTTTATTCAAGGTCTCTACTGGTCCTGCTCCTCTTATTTTCTTTTACTTCGAATCCTTTATATGTCACACATGAGCTGTTTCAGCCTTTTCTCTCTGTGTGCAGCCCATCTCAAATTAAATGCATACTGATTACTATTTGCTGTATTTCAGCAATGTTGTCAACACTGTCAAAGCTGGAAAATCATCATAACTACGAATTTGACCTGAGAAAAGCATCAGAAAAGCTTGGAAAAGCATTCAGTGAGGCAGAGATTCGTTCTTTTGTTGAAAACTTACTGCAAAAGAGTGATGCTGAGATGTATGTAACTTATTATTATTTTTCCTTGTGCCTGTTGATAGGTAGGTATGTACTTACATCTTTTTATTGACATTTTATTCCTTACTGTTATAGGGGCGAGAGAGAAGCTAAATTACCGGAGAAGCTACTCAAAGAATCTAAAAAAATTAAACAAGAAATTGAGAAAGAGAAGAAAAGAATGGACCGTGGACTACAAAAAGAGAAAGGGCAAACTGTAGGTGTAATTTTCCTGATTCTCCTGAAGTTATTTATTATCTATTCATTTATTTTTACTCCACGGAGGACTCAAACTCACAGAGTCTTTATTCCTAAGGGGCGTGTTTGATGCCCCTATCCAGTTACAGTTGAGGACTCCTGAACTTTTATTTTGTTGTGAAAGCATCAATAGTTTTTGTCTGGTCTACTTCCAATGAATTTTTTCTGAATCATTGAAACTAGTTTTTTCTTTTCTGGGGAGGGGAAGGGGAGTTACAAGTATTTGTAATTTTTTCTTCAAATATTGCTTCTGCTGTTACTTGGGCGTCTTGCTATGTGATGGGATTCAATTTTGTAATATTTTATGTTGCATGGGTATTCATACATCCTTTGGAATCTAGACAAGTAGAGGTGTCCATCTCTGCAAATCTCTGAACATTATTATTTGTGACCAGGTATTGCACTTGGATAAATGTTTATCAGTAATAATTATGCAAGAAGTTCAAATAGAAATTAATGAATAATCATTCTCTAATTTACAATCAAATACTTAACATTTCAATGTGATTGTTGTATTTCGAAAATAGAATAACAATAGTGTTATTCTATCATCTGCTATACAATCTTTAGATTATTACTAGAAGAACCTTGGAAGAAAACAGCATGGTATTCTATGTGATATTTGTGCGAAACAAATACATTTCTCATTTCAAAGTATCTTTGCAATGTAGTTAATATCCACCCTGCAAATCTGTCTGTGCAGCTACTGATGCGAGCTAATTGGTTCTTATCAGTATACGTGTGAAAGAAACCTTTGGCCAATGGAGCCAGAACATTTTAGGGTCATTGCTTTGGTGCAATGGTAAAAGTCTTGGATGCTATGTGTGATAACGCAGGTTCGAGGCCCGTGAGCAGCCACTTTGTGCAAAATTGCCAAAGGTTAGGTCTGTCTCCATTCTTGACTCTCCCAGGACCACCCTGCTTCAGTGGGGCCGGCACTTAGAGTTGGCAAAAGCCGACCCGGCCTGCATATGACATGCACAACCCTACTTGCATAATATAGGGGCCGGTTGTGGGTTAAGCTTTCCTAAGGCGCATTTAAACGAGTCTGGGTTAGGGTCAACCCGTTTAACCCGCATGACCCGCATAACCTGTTTTTCTTTTTCTTGCATCTAAAACTTATACTCAATACTTAATTCTATAGAGTGTATCTTTTTTATTTTGATATGATTTTTTTAATGAAAATTTATTTTATTTCTATTAATTTTGCTATTTTATTTCTATAATCGCTATTTAAAAAAAAATATACTAGTGATTTAAATAATTCCTTCTCTTTCTTTTTCTCAAGCAAGCCCTTTGTTAGCTTACTTAAGAATTGCTTTGTGTTCTCTTCTCTCTTAGGAGGATGGCGGATATGAAGAAAATACAATGGATATGACATAAATAAAATAAAATAATCAAGCAATAGCTGAGTTCATGCAAATATCCACACCATTTTCTCCTTAAACTGGCACAAGCCAGAGAGAAGGGTGAATTATGGCATCATGACCCTGGCGTGAGCCTAAATTTTCAACCTAATATTAGTTGAGCCTAAGTTTGATTTAAGATTCTATAAGAAGCAAATTAATGTTAGGCTAATCATAACCCAAACAGAGCTTGTCCATATTGCCTATCATTATAAATTTTAAATTGCACCAATAGGATTTAGGAAGTTAAGGATTGTTCATTTAGATTTTATCTTATTTTTACAAATTAACTTATCGGTTTAGGTCTTCGCTTAAACTGTAGGTATGGTTAAAGCCTTAGAGGACTCTTGTTAATAAATTTATATTTGGGTGCAAGTTATGCGGGTCAACCTAATCCGTAGTAACCCACAATGGTTATGCAGGTTAATGTGGGTCGGGTTAACCTGCAGCGGGTGTGGGTTAGGAGTTTCTGACCCATTTAAAAAATGGGGCAGATGCGGGTTAGGAGTGTCTGACCCATTTAATAAATGAGTTTGACCTGTTCAGTCCAACCCGACCCATTTGCCACCTTGCATTGGATAATGACCTTTATTTGCAGTAGTATTGTTCTAAAAATTTCAGTTCCTTTTGTTTTTGTTTACTGCTGAAGTTATTAGTTTATGGTAGGAAAAAGAAGTCAAGCGTCTTAAAGAGGAATTTGAGAAGGGAGAAAAACGGCGCGAGAAAGAAAATGCTGAACTGAGAAAGCAACTTAAGAGGAAGCGAGATGAAGCTGAGAAAGATCAACGTCGTCGGGAGAAGGAAGAATCTGAATTGAAAGAGCAACTTGCTTTACAGAAGCAAGCTTCAATTATGAACCGTTTTCTCAAGGGTAACAAGAAAAATCCAGTTATTAATGTTGCTAAATCGCCATGGAAAGCCTCAGAATCGGATTCTACTGGGAATAGTAAACAGGGAGTTGACCCAGCCACATTGTCAATGGATGCTGTTTTTTCTCAGATAGATGGAATAGATACTGATGACCTTCTCAGGTAGTCTCTCTCTCTCTCTATACACACACACACACACACACACACACCCACCCACACACACACACACACATACACACACACATTACCTGTAGCTTTTTCCAGATAATCAATTTATTACCTTTTTTCAGGTCACATCTGATTGCATGGCACAAGAAGGGCCAGTCAATTCGTAATAAAAAATCACATTGGGGTGTTCGTCGGGAGCCCAAGGTTGCATTGTTCTCAGAACTCAAACTACAAGGATCTTCCGTTGAGGCTGAAACTCCTGTAAAATCAACTCCGACTAGGAGACACGACTACTCCGAGGTGGTGAAGGACGGAAATGACCAGAGTCGGGGGATGCTTGTGGATGTATGGGAAGGAACTTTTGTGAATGACAGGTCATGCTATAGTAGTAGTGGTACTTCTCTTCCGTACATTCGGTTGTGCAATAAACCTAAGAAGTTGTTGCAATTTGATAAGAGCCCCAGACCTCCATACTATGGTACTTCTTCTCCTAAAAGGCAAGTGATTGATTTCATATCTTTGAATTTTGTATAGCGTATTTTTTTTCCACTTTTTGGAACTGAGGTCATAATTTATTACTAATTTGTTAAATTTGCTATTTATTATTATTATTATTTTTTTTGTAGTGGTGTTGTTGGTCGGCGAAAGCCTTTTAATAGGGACCCAAATTTAGACTATGATGTTGAGAGTGATGAGGAATGGGAAGAGGTACTTCCTAAAATTCTGCTATCTAATGGAATCATTGTCACCATCAAGGATGCAGCAATTATTGGTTTTCCTGTCTTGCAGGATGAACCGGGTGAGAGCCTCTCAGATTGTGACAAAGATGATGAGGAAGGAAACCTTCAGGATGAGGATGAGGATGCAAGTGAGGACAGCTTCATGGTACCAGATGGTTATCTATCAGAAAATGAGGTATTTCTCTATTGCCATTAATTTCTTTATTGCCATCCCTCGTTAGTAATGTTGCCTAGGTTTTATGTTATACGTCCATTAATTATTCTGTTAAGTAATGTTACCTAGTTTTTTTTTTTTTTTTCTAATGTTATGCATTTTTTTCTGGAAAGGTAACTACTCACCCACCCACCCCACACATTTACCCAGGTCCCTTGCCATCAGCGCTACAGCTACGGATTGATCAGTAGCTGCCTGTTTCTGTGGAAGTGAGGTCACTAGTTGCATTTTTTGTTTAAAAAAAAGTCTGATTGCAAGATGGATGAAGTTGAGTGTAAATTTTTGCATCAGAACAAGCTGTTGAAACTGTTATTGGGTCTTTGTTTTTGTGGTATTTTTCTTTGCTTTCCAGTATATCCCTTTTGTTCTGTTAAGCTTTTGATTAATACAAATTAATATTAAAAAAAAATGCTGTTGAAACTGTGAACTCCTGCAAGCACTTGAGACTTCTTCTCAGTGGTGTATCTGTGAAGAAAGTGCTCAGTCTCCTGAAATTGTTGAGCTGTCGTGCCAAGGGAGAGTACCAAAGTGATGCTGATGCCATTGGCATGGGTCCTTTCTTCGAATCTAACATGTTTATATCCTGGTCTGTAGTTCCAACACTTACTCGTGATGGATAATTGACTTGTCATCACTGTTGGGGAACATGGTCGAGCCAATGCCAATTCTTATTCAACGTGTTGCCTATGCTTTAAGTTTTGCGGTTTTTTAGAGCTATGATCGAAAGAATGTTGCAGAAAATAAAAATAGTTTTCAAAATTATCTGCACAAAAATAGAAAGTAAATATATAACTTATTCATATTAAAAAATATCATTTGCATCCATCTTTTTTGAAAAATAAAAACACCAAGCTTAGTCTTTGTATGATATTTTTGTAAAATAGGGTTAATTAGGCGAGAACACTTAGTGGAAAGAGAATCATTAAAGGCATTTTAGAAAACTTTGTTTCCTTTTATTAGTGATATCAGATGTTGAGAGTTTGTTATGATATTTTCTCCTTTATTTTACTGTCAACTAGTTTAATTTTTTTCACTGGTTTTACCCCTTGTATCATGAAACTTGACAATGTTTTTTTGCATTATTTTCAATTTTCTGATATTTTAAAAATATTTGATAATGGAAAAATATCTTAACAAATATCATATAATCAAATGGTTGCCAGCAAGCGGGCATGTGTTTGACTGCCTTTTCTATAATAGAAACTACTCATAGCTTGGAAGTCAACTGTCCACATACAAATAAAGTTCAAATTAGTTGTGGTCTCTGAAAGGTTGGCCCTGCATCTGTACTTTTTAGGCTTAATCAAACAATGTATGTTTCCTGTTTAGACATTTCCATTTCAGGTTGAATTTGGCATAGATATCTAAGAACATAGTAATGACTCACCCTTAACTGAATGCATCAGCTGCTATAGTAATACTATTTTGTGCATCTTGTGTGGACTTGATCCTAATAACACAATTCATGTTTTCGTTGACATGCAGGGTGCACAAATTGACACAATTGTATCCAATGCTACAGATGATGAGGTGAGAAGTTCACCTAGTTGTATGCAGGACAATGAAAGTGGGGAATTCATAGCATTTCATCGCCAGCAGAAGCATCTAAATGATTTTACCGAGCTTGCTCTCCGAAGGAACCAGCCATTGATTATCTTAAATTTAATGCATGAAAAGGATGCACTGGTGATGGCTGAAGATCTCAGTGGTTCTCTTAAGCTTGAACAAACTTGCCTGCAAGCTCTGAGAATGCGATCTTGTTTTGGAGGTTCATCTATAGAGATGTCAGCAGATCCTATCTCATCGACTGAGGATAAAGAGTTCTGCCAAACACATAATAGGACAAATATTTCATCTCCTGTGCCCTCGGCAGTGATAATGGATTTTGATTTGCGTGAAGTTGTAAGTTATTTGAAATGAGCTGCGATTAATTGAGTTGATGAATTCCCTCGTCCTCGTGGTTTCAAAGAAAAAGACTGATTGCAGTTGAAACTTGTGAACCGTGTTTCAGGTTTCTGCTGTCCAGTCATGCCCCCATGGTATCAACAAGGTGGTAGAGTCCTTGCAAAAAAAGTTCCCAATGGTTCCAAAAACGCAATTGAAAAGTAAAGTGCGGGAGGTATCCAATTTTGTGGATAATCGCTGGCAGGTTAGGCAATATAATGTATCATTCTTTCTGCAGATATGCTTCCAATTCTCTCTCTCTCTCTATATATATATTAATAAATGGTCATACTTCCATGTTCAGAGAGGTTTTGGATAAGTGTTGCAGGGAAATTTACATTTTTGGGGAATTAAACTTTAAAAAGACCTTGGATTTCTTGTCCTGAGTGTTCAGGGCTGAGTCTACTTGAAATTGACTGGGTTTCAAGTCTGATTCTACTTGGAATACGGTCCAAGTACTCAATAGATTGATATTTTCGTAACTTCTTTTGATCATTTATTTATTTAGTTGGTTTCTATACCTGAACATTCTAAGAAATTGAGTTCATGTGCAGGTTAAGAAGGAAATTCTCGATAAGCTTGGGCTGTCAGCATCTCCAGGTATCTTTCGTGTAATTCCATTTCCTTCCTGCCCCTCATGCAAGTTGTAACCCCAACAACAACATACACACCACTTGATTTTTTTTTTATTTAAATTTTCTCCCCTAAATGTCAACATGACTTGAACCTGAAACCTTGTGGTTGCAACAATGAGCTCCTTCCAACTGTGCTACAGGCTTTTGTCTAACCACGTGAACTTTTTGGCTTCCACAAACAACTGGCTGACTTCTCAATTTAACAGATAACAACCTTTAGTATCCTGACAATCTCAGCCAGCCACCTGGGCCAGCAGAGGATTTTTTTCCCCAAGTATTTTGGCCAACTTCCAGTTAGTTTGTTCTGAAAAGACAAAATGCTCTTCAGCCACCATGTTTTGGTCTAAACCCCAGGACATTGTCACGAATTGTATCAACTCAGGCGATCCCTGTTTTTCCATTGGAGCAAGCTGTCTCGAGCACTTTCCCTTCCCTGGCTCCTGACCCTTGGATACAGGCCAGACCCATGATCCATGGGTCGACCGAGCCCGACATGCCCAAACCACTAAAGCCCAAAAAAAAATAAATCTTTAGATCGTTCAGCCCATGATTGTTTCCTTTTAGACGGTAAGTAGCTAAAATTTTAGGGATAGATATTTGATTTTTACTAGAAAGTGTTATCTTCTTGAGTTTACCGTTTTTTCTTAGTTAGATTTGTTTCCGAAGTAGGATGGGATATTGGGATTTATAGCCTATATAAATGACTGTAATCCCGTTTATTTAGTAGTTCATTGATTAATAAAATTTCTTCGATGAGTTTTGAGTTTTCTCTCTCAGTTATGTGTCTTTGGTGTGAGACCAAGATTGTTTGGATCCTATGGATCCCTATCTCTAAGCTTATGCTTAGAGAGTAGTCCCCCACCTGCACTGCATCACCCTGTCTCCTCAATAAACCTTTTCATGCACCAAATGACTCCAATGCCTCTTCTCCGAACTGCTGTTCACCATCAAGATGCGCCCTTGTTTGTAGGCCTTCAACTCAGAAAAGCCTACAGTAACTACTTCAAATCAAAGCTTTTCGCCACCAACCCAGTCTCACCTGTATTTTCCCTTTGGTGGCCCTGCCCGTACCCATCTTAACCATCTTTTTACCCTACCTTTACCTAATAAACTGCATTCTGTACCTCGACGTCTTACCAACTTCGGAACCAGTACCCCTACCCACCAACAACACCCACCCTCTCCAACCCTGCCTTCTCTACTTCTTTCAACACCGTATCTGTCCAACCACTTCTATAAGTGCTTCTCAGAATCTACTGCAGGCTACTGTGCTCACTATTTTACAGGCACGTAACTTAAAACTGATGTCCTCTCTATTAGCTTTATGTTATTTTCCATTTTTTCTAGGGTTAGACACGTCTATGCTTGCAACTTTTTTTTTTTGAAATGATAACTTGTATTAATCAAAAGCTGTACAGTACAAAAGAGCTATGCTTGCAGTTGCAACCTTGGTTCGGTATTAGCCCCTCCACCTATTTCTCAATTGTAATACTCACTGCTCGAGCCATGAATTTAGTTCTCTCCCATCTGTTCCCTCCTCTGAACTGCACAACCAATTCTGGGAGCCCACACCATACCTTTTATCAGCCTGGCAACTCCTATTCAACTGTCCCCAACCTCTTCTGAGGTACTTCAAAAAGACTCGAGATTCACGTCCATGCTTTTGACCCAAAAAGCAGCCCACCACTTGTTGCACAATTGTCATACTCATTCAAGCCATGGAATTAGTTTTTTCTCCCTTCCCTCTCCGTTGAAGTATGCAACCTATCCTGTGAACCCACACTTTCTCTTACCCCAGCAACCTAATGTAAACCGCTCCAACCTTAGCCAAGATGGTTAAGGCCCTGTTTGTTTCATGAAATTGAATTCTTAGTCAAAGGTGAATATCCAAAAATGACGATCAATAACCTCCCCTTTAATGGAACTTGAATCAAGAGACAATGGGAAATGAATACCCGGCCATCATCGTAGTAATTTAACTTCTAGGAGAGTTGACGTCTCATGTACATTGCTACATGATATCCTTCACCCGTCACCTCTTTAATAACCCTTTTGTAGAGCTCATTTGACCATCAGTTCCTTTGTATTCAATTCCTATGCATTCCATGCAAACAAATAGGCCCTAAGTGATTCCAAATCGTGCAAGCTTACCCTCCCCCGAAAGAGTCAAGATCCCTTATATGGTTTGGGAAAGTGAGTGTTCAGGCATGCCCTACTCTTGAATGGGTTGAACAGAAGTAATGGAAATGTGGTCTACAAACTCGCTACTGCCACAGGTATGCCCGCTTTCCTGGGATCATCTCAAAGGGCATACCTGGGATCATCTCCAACTTCCTTTGATTCCAATAGGCTACATTTTTAAAAATCAACCATGTTTTTATTCCGTATGCAATCCAGTGTGAAAGAATGAAGTCACTTACCAACACACCATCCTGTCTTATTTAGCTTGAGCTATAAAACTCAAGCTTGGAAGTGGTCTGAGGTTTTATTTGGCCCTTATCTGGTGGTCAGGGTAGCTGATTGATAGATATTGACATGTCAATATACTAGTGGTGATGTTAAAATTTAGCAAAGGCAGTCTTAACTGATTGGTAAGAAATTTATCTTGATAAAGGCAATGAAAGGCTCTTACATAAATCTCGTGTTATGTTTTCCCACCCTTTTTCTCCCTCAGAAAAGAGCATTGCCAGAACGAAAGGGATAGCAACATTTTTCTCAAAGCGGTGTCTGCCTCCTGCATGTGAAACCATTGATGCTACTGAATCCTCTCAATTGTGCCACAAACCTGAGAGTGAAACCATTGATGCTACTGAATCCTCTCAATTGTGCCACAAACCCGAAAGCGAAACCATCGATGCTGCTGAATCCTCTCAATTGTGCCACAAACCCGCATGTGAAACCATTGATGCTACTGAATCCTCTCAATTGCGCGACAAACCTGTGGTCCACCTTGATGAACCTGAATGCGCGGAGAATCAGCGATGACCTTATTCTTTCTTGAAACTAGGGTGACTTGACTTGATGGGAAGCCCGTTGCAATATCATGCATATGGTGCTAATATGGGGGAGTGCTTGGAGGTAAATTTTTGCGTGTGGCATGTATATGACTTTGTTGGCCGTTATGGCAAATGTCAGCACCCAAGCATGTGGGTAATCCAATCCTTTGTTTTTTTTTCTTTTTCTTTTTGGGTCCAGTTTTTTTTATCAGGAAATCAAATGTACTTTTGTTGATATAATACATGTAAAGAAAATGTGTTTTTTCTTCTTATCTGAATGCCTTTTTTTTTTTTTTTTAGGTCTTAGTTTTAAGGATCAACATGCATAAATTGGATCTACTTTAGACATTTTTGAATAACACCAGCATTATTCGAATGTAGAATGCGTAATTGAATCCATGAAAGAATAGGATTTTCTAGAGTTCTTTTCCATATGACATATCGAAGGGGCCATCAGACTAGTGGTGAATTGAGGAACCTGTAACCCTCCCTTAAGCCTTATATAAATGATTTCTCTAAAATCGTGCTTCCATAGTGAAATCTTTCTTTTAATGTCATGGGAAACCCTTTTGATATTGGCTAATATGAATCCATTAAGATTAGTAAGCTGTTTTTATACACTTGCCAAAATGGGATTTTCTCATTAGGACACTTGGGCGTTCAAATGGTCCCCACAAACGGGCGTTTGGTAATGTGGGCCACACTCTTTTTAAGTACTACAAATAAAATATCCATTGTGAGACTGAGACCCAGTTCATGGATATTAGGGCTGTTTGGAAGTAGCAGGTGTCTATTAAATCCAAATGAAGAAGTGGTTATTGTGTCAAGAAAACATGTTTCTTATCTAAATGCCCTTTTTCAAAAAAAATTTTAAAAAAGGGAAATTTTCAAATAAGTCCTTAAGTTTTGCCTTATTTCAATAAAGTACAAAAGTCTTAAAACTTATTAATTAGTCCCTAAGTTTTTCATGAAGTTTTCAATTAAGGACATTTATAAATTTAAGGCTATTTTCGGGTAACTTTTTTCTTCAATTTTCTTAAACCACCTAATTTATCCTTTAATGAAATAAAAACCCCCTTTCACTTATTCTATATTTTCTTCATTTTTTTCACTAGCAGCCTTAAAGTGATCGAGGAAAACTAGGAATTTAGGCTAAATATAGGGGTTGTCAGAACCATGTCATTGCTTTAAATAAAGGTATTCGGGGTATTTTTAAAAAATTGAGAGAAAATGCCATAAAAATATCTTTAAATGACCAGATGTCTTTAATTGAAAACTTCATGAAAAACTTAAAGACTAATTTGAAAAGTTTTAAAACTTATGTCCTTTTTTGAAATAAGGTAAAAACCTGAGGCCTTATTTGAAGATTTCCCTAAAAGACAGTTTACTTCTGTCTCTCCATAAATCTATATTGTGGGACCCACTTCATGGATAATAGGACTCGTTTGGAAGGCACATAGGTCTTTTGAGTTTGCCATTGGAGTTGAATATTTTGTGGTATATGTTTAAATATGTAACAGAAGGGAATAGTCCTTGATGGGTCAGGCCCAAATGACTCGGTTCGCAGTGACGGGTTAGGCCCAAGTGGCCCGGTCCACGATAACTGGTCAGGTCAAACTGACCTTAGTCCATTGTGAGCCCGGGTCGTCATCTACTCGTTAAGGGCCGGGTCCGGATCCACTGAAGGAAGAAGTCATCATGTCGTTTCACCTACCTGCTTTTACCAATTCCCGCGGAGGAAACCTTATCTGCTCATCTGTTGAGGAGAGTTCGGAAGACTCCACCAGACTGGAGCGTACATCATTGGAGATCCCTGGAGAATCTCCCCATCCGTTGGAAAAAGCGTATAAAAGGAGGAGTCCTAGCAAAGGAAAAGGGGATCTCTCGAATTCTACACCTCATTATTATATCTGACTACTTTGTAACCTCCTCCCTAGAGCAATAAAGCAATCATTTAAAGTGGACGTAGGTCATACTGACCGAACCACTATAAATCCCTTCTATCCTTCTCTCTCTTCATTAATTTTCACATTTATTACATATCACTTGACCGGTGGTGCCCGAAAGCCACTTTTTGGCATCATCAGTTTGGCGCCGTCTGTGGGAACGAAAAGAATTTTCTTTTTCCAAAGCTGTGCCGATCACCACAAGGTCAACAAGGCGACAAGATGGTAATCCTTCGTGAGAAGGCGAGGGTAATCCTCCACCGACCAACCCTGCACCGAATGCTCCCGCTCCCTCTCCTCAGCAGATGCTGGAGACCATGCAGCAGTTGGTGACTCAGAACCAACAAATATTGCAGCTTATGCTGGCAGGCCAGGGAGGAGCACTAGGTGCAGAGCCGCAGGAAGTACCGCGCTCAGAGCAACCGGTTGCTCCAAGCAGAGGGGCACCTCACCCGGGCGCCCGTCCACACGGTGCCCGAGGCCGAGGCGCCAACCGACGACACCCTCCCCTGGGCGCCCAGGGTCAAGGAATACCCCTGGGCGCCCATCATCATGGCGCCCTGGGCGCCCGTCATCATGGTGCCCACGCCCATGGCACATCTGCTGGAGCTCCGACTGTCGTCCCACATGGAAGACTCCTGGTCGATCCTGAAGGCCGCGCTCATCTCGACGTACCTCCTCCCCCAGGAGGGGTCCTAGGCGGGTCGAATCGCGGTGGACTTCCACATCCTCCCTCTGCTTCCAATGATGAGGATCCTGATTTCCAGGAGGAGGGAAGCGAGAATTACAGCCTGAAAGGCGAGAGTCTCTACAGAGGTCAGTCAAGGGAAGCCCCCAACCATTGGGACGAGAAGATCAAAGAGATGCAACACCAGATTGACAATGTCTTCAATGCCATGAAGGCACAGGTACCAGAATCAATAGACTACCTGGTACAGCGAACAGACACACCCTTCAAACCAGCCGTGACGAACTATCCACTCCCCAAAAAATTCAAAATGCCGACCATAGAGACTTTTGATGGAACCAAGGACCCGCTGGATCACTTGGAAACTTACAAAACCCTAATGCAACTACACAACATCCCTGACGAGATCATGTGTAGAGCATTTCCAACTACGTTGAAGGGCTCTGCACGACAATGGTTCTCTAGCCTGACACCGGCCTCCATCTCCACCATTGCAGAGCTAAGCAAGTCCTTCGTGTCGCATTTCATTGGAGGACACCGCCACCAGAAGCCTGCCACCCACCTACTCAGCATAAAACAGGAACAAGATGAGAGTCTGAGGAGTTACCTCACTCGTTTTAACGAGGAGGTCCTCCAAGTCGAGGAGCCCAACGAGAAAGTCACCATGACCGCCTTTCTGGGAGGCCTCCGCTCATCCCGTTTCCTCTTTTCAGTAATGAAGCGACCACCAAAGAGCATGCCAGAGCTGTTGTCAAAAACTCAAAAATATATAAATGCTGAGGAAATCAGCAGGTCCAGGCGAGGTGAATCATCTCATGGATCGCCAAAAGCTTGACCTACCTCTGCACTATTCTCAAACAGGCAGCCTATATATCCAACTTAGCGGTTCTCTCGCGGATCGCCAAAAAAGCTTGGCCTCTGTACTGTTCTCAGACAGGCAGCCTATCTCCAGCTTAGCGGCTCTCTCGTGGGTCGTCATAGAAGCTTGGCCTACCTCTGCACTGTTCTCAAACAGGCAGCCAATCCCCAGCTTAGCGGCTCTCTCGCGGGTCGTCAAAGAAGCTTGGCCTACCTCTGCACTGTTCTCAAACAGGCAGCCAATCTCCAGCTTAGCGGCTCTCTCGCGGGTCGTCAAAGAAGCTTGGCCTACCTCTGCACTGTTCTCAAACAGGCAGCCAATCCCCAGCTTAGCGGCTCTCTCGCGGGTCGTCAAAGAAGCTTGGCCTACCTCTGCACTGTTCTCAAACAGGCAGCCAATCCCCAGCTTAGCGGCTCTCTCGCGGGTCGTCAAAGAAGCTTGGCCTACCTCTGCACTGTTCTCAAACAGGCAGCCAATCTCCAGCTTAGCGGCTCTTTCATGGGGCGCCAAAATCACGGTCTCAAGCTCTCTCACGAGCAATCCTCAGACTCTGTCTTTGCTCTCACGCAAGCAATCTGCTTCTTTCACCAGGCGCCCAGCAGCCCAGGCTCGCCCAAGGTGCTCCAAAACGGGGCGTATAAATCAAATCGAAGCTCTCGACAAGCCCTACAGAACTCACCGCCTATGGCGGTGATTGATGGTGTCAAAAGTCCAAAAAAGGCACTGAGACCAATGAGAAATGTTCATCTTTTGAAGTTGGTGGGTGTCATGGGAGATATAAACCACCACTCCAGATCAGCTGTCGTACACTTGAGCTCCATCCAGCGCCCAGCAACACCAGCAGGGGCGCCCACTTGTTCATGTCCACCAATAAAAAAAAAAAAATGTTGCTCGCCCAACAGCTGCTGGGCGCCCACCAGCAGCTCGCCCAGCAGTAAGTGCATCCTAGGCTGCCTCGCCGCCCGCGCCAGGGGCGCCCCTGGCTGCCTCGCCTGCTCCCCCACCTGGCGCACGCCCTTTGGTGCCTTGCCTTACGATGATTTCTGATTTAAATTGTTTTGGAGGATGCATTGAGTGCAACGCCACAGGTTGCCATGAGGATTGAACTATGAAGAATTTCAAAATAGTACTATCATGACAGTAACTGATCACTTTAACTTCTTTGACAATTTCAATTTCATGTAGCATGGTTATTTTCTTCAGGGACAAGATTGTACAGAAGAGTGAAGAATGATACGAATGCTGAGGTGTGAAGAGAAATGACCAGTACTTCAGTCAGTTCTTTTTTACCTTCTTTCTTGTCTTGGGACTTGGGAGTTTGAATTTTCCAGCAGTAGGGGCGCCCCCAGGCCATGATCGGCTCGCCCACAGGCCATGATCAGCTCGCCCAGCAGTAAGTGCATCCCAGTGCATCCCAGGCTGCCTCGCCGTCCGTGCCAGGGGCGCCCCAGGCGCCTCGCCAACCAGCACGCCGCCCGCCTGGCGTACAGCCTCGCCCGCGGCGGGCTCGCCCTGCTCGCCCGCCTGGCGCCCGGTCTCGCCACTCGCAGCAGGGGACCCCGCACCAGCCGCGCCTGACCGTCCGGTGTCGACTGCCTGCCCACCACGCGCAGCCAGAGCAGCAGCAGGGTCGCCCACCTGAGCGCCCACCAGCGCTCCTCGCCCGAGCTCCCCGCGCCCAGCGCTCCTCGCCCGCGGCAGCAGCTCGCCCAACAGCTGCAACGCCCCGGGCGCCCAGCCTTGCTCGCCCACCTGGGTGCGTGCCTCGCCCGCAGTGGGGGCGCCCCAGCCTTGGTCGCCCACCTGGGTGTGTGCCTCGCCCGCAGTAGGGGCGCCCAACCTTGCTCGCCTCGCACGCAGCCTGGGGCGCCCCGTCTAGCCTTGGTCGTCTCGCCAGCAGCCTTGGGCGCCCATCTCCTCCATGCTCTTCGCCCAGCACCAGTGCCAGCAGCACCCTGGGCGCCCATCTCCTCCATGCTCCTCGCCCAGGCTGCAGTGCCTGCCCCGTTCAGCACTTCCGTCGCCAGCAAGATTTTTTGGTCCGGGGGCGTTGCCCCCTGGACCCCTGCGAGCTGACCGGTCAGCTCGACCACCGCCGGGGGACACCCCCGGACCCCCTCTGCGAAGTGCATGTATTAAAAGAGGAACGGCAGAGACGGACAGTATCTAGGAAAGCTACAAAGGCTCAGCATAAAAAAAAAAAAAAAGAGCCTGATATCCAAAATGCATCCCTTTCAAAGTTTCCTTTGACGCGAGGCATTGAGGGGCAAATGATGGGTTAGGCCCAAATGACTCGGTTCGCAGTGACGGGTTAGGCCCAAGTGGCCCGGTCCACGATAACTGGTCAGGTCAAACTGACCTTAGTCCATTGTGAGCCCGGGTCGTCATCTACTCGTTAAGGGCCGGGTCCGGATCCACTGAAGGAAGAAGTCATCATGTCGTTTCACCTACCTGCTTTTACCAATTCCCGCGGAGGAAACCTTATCTGCTCATCTGTTGAGGAGAGTTCGGAAGACTCCACCAGACTGGAGCGTACATCATTGGAGATCCCTGGAGAATCTCCCCATCCGTTGGAAAAAGAGTATAAAAGGAGGAGTCCTAGCAAAGGAAAAGGGGATCTCTCGAATTCTACACCTCATTATTATATCTGACTATTTTGTAACCTCCTCCCCAGAGCAATAAAGCAATCATTTAAAGTGGACGTAGGTCATACTGACCGAACCACTATAAATCCCTTCTATCATTCTCTCTCTTCATTAATTTTCACATTTATTACATATCACTTGACCGGTGGTGCCCGAAAGCCACTTTTTGGCATCATCAGTCCTTGCTCGTCAGAATTGAGTAACCCCCGAGCCGGAGGCTAAAGGTGCAAAGGCTGGGCTGGCGAGGGATATTCTGGGTCGTCAAAAAAGAAAAAAAAGTAATTTTTTTTATCATTATCATCATCATCATTATTAATAATAATATTATTATTATTATATATTTTGTTTCCTCAATGTAAACAAATAAGAGGGTTTGAGCTGGACATCAATTTAACCCTCTTCATGTTCCCTGCCTGCAGCTTGAAAATGCAATTGAGGCCGCACTTGCTCGGGCATGGGCTCGCAGAGAAAAGCTTAAAATTCCGGTTGGGCTTGGGTATTGGAACCTGATTTGACTAGCACCTAAAATAATACATAATACCCAAACAGTTTTACCTCTGCTACTAAAAAGCTAGTATGCTTCCTCATTAACAGGTGGGATACTGCTTTCCGACTGCTTAGATTAACATGTTCAATGAAACATGAAAGAGGGTTAGAGTTTGGCTCTTGAAAATCCTCCCCCCCCCCCCCCCCCCAACTTGGGTTTACCATCAACATCTCATCATCTGCAAGTTCAGATATTCAAAGGCTTGGTGTGAAAATTCATATAACAAATATTAATTAACAACATACAAGCTGCTATTATCTCCTGTAAACGAGATATTTAAAGTGGATGATGGGATTTTCATTTACTTAATCTATATCACTTGGAGAGGAGTAGCTTTTTGTCATTTAGTACATTTTTCTCTCAAATTTCTTTTACTATTGATTTGATAATTTATTTCACTCCACTCCACTCATCCCGTGATGCAAACAGACATTAAATCCCTCGTCCCTTTTCTTTTCAACTTTTGGGGTTATTTTGTGTAATTTAATACCTATAAATACGAATGTATTTCTATTAGTGGTTAAAAGGAAGCAACAAAGGTTAATATCCAAAAATGACCATTAATGACCTCCCAGAATCATGGGAAGATGACAAATGAATACCTAGCCATTGTTCTAGTAATTCAGTACCAACTACCAAGGGCTAGGAAAGTAAGGTCCCATTTACATCTCTACCAATCTATCTTTCGCCCTCACTTTATATCATTCACCTCTCACCTCTTTAATAATTCTTAATGAAGCTATTTCATCGTGAATTCTTATGCATCCAATTCCCATGTATTTTATGAAAACAAACAAGCCCTAAAATAAATTCAGCCCCTGCATAGTGGTTTTCAAAGCATTGAGAAAGGCCTACTGGTCAAACAAATTCCATACGCAATGCTGATTTGTGTTTTACATTTTTATCATCTTTGTTTGAGAAGTTTAAAGTGTTCATTGTCGCAAATAATAAATATGAATATATAAGCAGTTATACTTGTGTTGGATTTGATCAAGCTAACAAGATATTCAGGGCCTATGAACTCCATCAAGATAACAAGATACTTGTTTGCATTAGAATATTTTGGAATTCGAGGTCAAATGAGCTCCTGTGAATGATATGAGGTGAGGGGTGGAGGATAGAAGGTGACAATTAGGGGTGTTTATGGGCCGGGCTGAGCAATATCCAGGCCCGGCCCGAATTTATACAACATGCGTGAGCCCAGGCAAGCCCGACTGAGGCCATAAGTACCTAGCCTGAGCCCAGCCACCCTAAAATAGGTTAAGCCCAAGCCCAGGTGTATTATATTTTATAAACAAAAGGGGAGATGTTTACTAACCCAATTTGAAGTTTACATGGTTGGGATGTCTGCTTGTGTGTAAGAGAATGTGTGTTCAACTTCTCCCTTCCATGAAATTTTTTTTCTACTTTTTACTTAAACAGTTTCTCTCACTGCCGGCCGATGTTAGTTGATTCTCGTTTGTATATATTTACATTGAATCTTCATTTTTAACCGCTTCTAACAAGAATTACTCCGCATTCAATTCCTATGTAATCTAATACAACAAAACAAGCCCATGTGAAGTGAAGCCATTTACTGTACGTCTGTACCCATGTGTATTGTGTCGGCCAAAGCTGTGTGCCCATTGGGCTTTTCTATCTAACACCTCTTTAATTAGATGGATCTACCTATCTTGCTATGCCCATGTGCCCTCTTTAGTGAAGTCTTATCATCTATCCATCGATGTAGTGCTTTCACATTCTCTGCCATTTTTGTACTAGGATTAGAAAAATTGATTTCCGGTGTTATTTCTGTATAGTTGGAGCAGATTGAATACAAAGAAAAGATCATCCCTCACTAAGATTACATGATTGTTAGTCTACAATGGTTGATCTCCTTAGGTTAATCAGTCTAGAGATTGAGGGCTTTTGTGGGTTAGATTTTACTTTTTACCCTCTCTAAGCAATGTTCATTGGATTTTCATGACAGAAAAATAGCATTTCAAACTCTAAAAAGCATGCATTTTCATCTCCACCACCTTAGTTTTGTGTCATCAACCTAGGTAGAGCTTGAAAAGTTCTACTAATTCGTTTAAACCTCAGTAGCGACAAAAAAAAAAAAAAAAAAAGAATCATTCCTTAGTAATCTATCATCCCAAAAATATATGAAGCGATCGATTTTCTCTGTGTGTGTGCGTGTGCGTGTGTTTTTTTTTTTTTTTTTGGGGGGGGGGGGGATCGATTTTACCAATAAATAATTAAAGAAGAACATAAAGTCTGTTATTTTGTTTTAATTTCATTAGCAACAACAAAAGAAGAGAAATCTTGGTAATCCACATTGTAGCACATAAATAAGATTAACAAAATCTGGCAAGGTACTTCCCATTGCCATTATCCTATTTTCACATACAATTAGAAGGGATACTTTCCACTGATTTATTGGTTAGATCATCTCTAATTATAATGTCAATTAGTTAGTCAAATTTAACTTATTTTTAGTGTGTGTAAGGGGGTGTGTATGAGCTTGTGGGAATTCAGAAATATCCATAAGCATGCTACAGGTTTTATTCATTTCAATTTCAATCAAATAGTCAACATGTATGTCATTTGGTTTCTTCTCTTATTGAACTCAAACCTCCCATTGATCACCACTTAGGTTCTGAACCACATCCCCAACAAGACCTGAAATCTAATAAGAAAGTGAATAGCACAAAACAAGAGGAAGAAACCAAACAAAACTAAACCTGCGAACCCACAATTTGAAAGAGACCCTCCCTCAGTTGCTATTTCAGGGACCCTTTCCAAGCTGGCCTGTTGGAGGTGTCCTTCCACCATGAATTGACATGCTTCTTGTTCTTTATTAAATTGTCATTGCCAGTATAACTCACAAGGAGGAATGCAAGAGGGTTGGATTAGGGAAGGAACATGGTGGATCCGGAACTGGATTTGTCTTTATAGATTTGATTCTAGATTAAGACCCAGATTTGATATAGAATCTATGTTTTGTAGTTGAGGACATTTCATACAAGGGAAAGGTTGTTCAATTTTTTATTTTTTTTTCCAATATGTGGGCCCCACTTTACAGTTCCACTCCACTCATGGGCAGCATGAGTGATACAATTAGAAGATCCAGATTCACATCCTGAGTTCAAATGGCTCATTTATTACACCATGGGTCCGTGGGGTGTTCCTAAATTCTAGACACCCAGAAAAAAAATCCTTGATGCACTTGAATGTAGTGTGTGGAGAATGAAAGGGAATAACTGAGGTTCATGCTACAATCTGTTGGGTGGCCTTCAATTAATTTTAATTAATTGTAAATGTTAGGCTCTTAACTTGGTGATGGAACAGGGTGTGGGTGGGGTGGGTATGGATGGGCAGAAGGGAGATTCAAATATGGTGGCCTATTATTCCTTGTATGGTGTCAAATGTGGTCATTATCTGGTTATGGATGGGCAGATGGGAGATTCAAATATGGTGGCCTATTATTCCATGTATGGTGTCAAATATGGTCATTATCTGGGTAAAGGGAGGGGACAAGGGCTGGTGGCTTTTCAACTAATGCATATTGTTTCCACAGCTGAAATTAATGGTGTTAATGTGGATTTATGTCACCCCAGAGAGGTCCACTTAGGGGTCATTTGATTGTAGGGATTTGGAACATGAATTTTTGGAATTCATAGACTCTACGTTAGGGATGAAAGCTATAAAGTCTGTAGGTACAATGCCACCATTAATTGTAAAGTCTATAGGTAGCATTGGCCACCTTAGAAGACACATGAATGCCTGTAAATCCAAAAATACTAGGATGGGTCCGACAAGAGGGGGCACATAAACTCAACTTTATCAAAGTTCTTGTGGTATTTTAGGAACTTCTTCTCATCATAATCCCAATAATTCTAGACATCAACTTATAAGATTTATAGTAATTAATTAACTACCATTTCTCTTTGTTGAGAATGAAGATTTTGTGAATCAGTCCTTCACCCCACAATTCAAAATAAAAATAAAAAAAATCCTAGAATAATGGTCAGAAATGATGTTGTTAAAATGTTTAAAAAAGAAAGAGATAATCTAAACAATAATTTTCAAAACATACTTGGAAAAATCGGGTTAACTTCGGGTTTATGGACTTCTAAATAAAATGTTTAGAATCCTATAAAGTTTAGGATTCATGCCTTTTTTTTTTTTATACACCGGGGATTTGAACTCACACACTCATGTCCCTAACCAGCGGAGCAACAACTTAGGAACATAGGATTCATCAGTTCACGTCATGATATCATATTTAGAAAGATGTATGGTTTTCCCTAACTAGCGGAGCAACAACTTAGGAACATAGGGTTCATCAGTTCACGTCATGATATCATATTTAGAAAGATGTATGGTTTTCTCTTGCAAAACTGAGGGTAAGTGCTAACTCATTGAGAGAGAGGTTCTGTGAGGGTAGGGATTGATCTTTGGCCCCATTGTTCATAATAGAAATGTGATCCAACTTCCCTGTCTTGTGCTAGTTGTAAGAGCTAAACTCACAATCAATGCCTTGTTTATGTTGGATATGAATAGGGCTTTGGATTCTTTAGGTCACATTTGGCAAACCCAGTTCGGCAAATGTGGATCCAAATCCTTGAGGAAAATATCTATATTTTTCTACAAAGTCGTGGAAATCCTAGTTCGGTAGTTGTAAATTTCTGAGGATCTGGATTTATGGAAATCATCATTATAAGGAATTCCAGGTCCAACCTAATCCAGCAGGATTTCGAAATCCTCATTTGTGAGGAGTTGCACAATTAAACAAAATTTTCAAGCCATAAGCGTTGATACGCAACAATATCAATGTGAAATCCTCCGCTAAGCAAATCCTCAACGAGAAATCCCTCTTCTAGGGGCTGCGAGGAATTCTCAAATCTGCAAATTCTTCATGAATTTCATAACAACCTATTACCAAATGTGCTCTTAATGATTGCCCATTCATGGTGATAAATCAAAAGTGTGATTTTTAGGGGGATGCGCGGAATTCTCATATCTGAGGATTCCTCGGGAATTTCAACCTGTTACCAAATTTGCTCTAAATGATTGCTAATTCCTAGTTGATAAATCAAAAGTGTGATTTTTACCAATGGGACTTCTATATAAGGACTATGTCAAATTTCTAATCCTCATAAACTGTGGTACCCCTGCATTTAAGTCTCCAATTGAAATTCCTGTCCACTGTTATGTAGGAGTCCCGTTGGTGAAAATTGCTTCAAACAAAAATCCAGGTCTCCATTTTGGATAAGTCCTTTTTATTCCATCCATCTCAATTTTCCTCTCATCTTTGATAAACAAGAGAAAATATACCAGTGTGTTTAGGCATTTTTATTCAATGCGTTTTTGCCCCTTCTCAACTTTCTCTACTCTTTGAGAACTTTAGAGAGTAATAAGGGTATCCTTATCTTAATAAGGGTATCGTTGACCTAATCTTTTTTTTTTTTTTTTAAAGATAGAATCTCATGGTTATTTCTTTCTGCAATATTGTTATCATTCTCTTTTCAGCCATTGCTAATGTCCCATTCCACATCCAACAATGTTAAGAGAGTATTTAATAAAGCTCTTGAGTGGAGCCCACTTAATAAAATTAAATAGGCTCGGAATGTCGGTAATTTTGGGCCGATGCTCTTGAGTGGGGCATACTTTGGAAAAACATAAACCCCCTAAAATAAATGCTCTAATTTTCTATGAAAAACATAACTCAATATGATATGGGCCCAAGTCAAATTGATCTATATGAAGAAATTGAATTTGTTCATTAAATTTTATGTAATAATTTATTTTTTTTAAAAGTTAACAACCTTAAGTTGGGTTATTTGAGTGAAATCCGATAAGGCTTATACACTACATGAGGAGGTTTTTTCAACAATTTAGATGTTTTATAAATGGGCCTATTGTCGTGGAACCCTTCTATCATTTTTCTTTTCTTTTATCTTTTTACCATCTCTAATGTGTAGATGGCATCTAAGGACATCGAAAATTTGAAATCATCCTATATTTTGATTTAACATCCTTAAAGTCTAATACTATTTTAATAATAATTTATTCTTTTTTTTTATGAGATGCAAAATAGTGGGTAAAGGATTGATGGGCATCAAAACTTGGTATGATGCCAAATCAACGTGAGGATATAAGTATGAAAGGAGCTAAATTGATCAAAGGTTGGCTCAAGTAGACCCTATAGAGTTGGACTTTACATGTGATGTACTTGTAATAGAAGGTTTTTTTTAAGTGATTTTTATGTAGATAATAAGGGAATGGGTCATTTCTTGACCGGTTTAGATTTTTCATAAGTAGGCCTGTTAATATTATTGATCAATAAACTTTGCCCCCACTAGAAGAAAATCCTAACTCCATCCTTCAACATACCTTCTAGCTTGTCTCTACTTTGCCCACCTTGCTAATTCCACTTGCTATAGCCAGCTTAACACTTTTATTTTGCTCTACATTGTTCCTAGGTATCAATAAATCGCATGTTGTGTGGTATTGATTTTTCTTAATTTTGACTATTTATATTTTGTTTTCATTATTAGATTTGTGAAACATTGACATTGATGTATGGTAATTTGAATGTTCGAGCCCAATTTGGATATTCAAAACCTGATTTTAAATTCAAAACAACACAGCTCAAATTACATTTTTATGCAATCCAAGATCAGAGTAAAGAAGAAACAAAGGATGACCAGAGTAAACTCACACATGCACGGAGTAGGGAGAGACCAAGGATCAATGCATAGGTGAAGGGCATTGGGAGTGGAACATTCTTTTCGAAGAGTGGCAATTTTTGATAACAATGGATTGCTAAGTTGGTTAACAACCCTTGATCTAACCTAGATGGCCAGAGCTTGATCCTTGTTCTTCCCCCACTCCTCGCACCGGATGACCAGGGATTGATCCTTGGTCTATCCCTACTCCGTACATGTGTGAGTTTTCACTTCTCATGTGTGTAGGTTTTCTCTCTCTCCTCGACTTTCTAACCAACCCAATCAGACTCATGGCAAGGTGCCTCATCAAATCAACTTGAATATGTGGGTCCATAGTGACCTTTTTAACTTTCGAGTTGTATGTTTTTTAATTTTAAATTTTTTTCTTTTTATAACGCAGGGTAGTCTAGTTTCCATTGAGCCCGGACATCGTGACCTAACCACATCCTCAACCAATACAACTTGATAAAACGACGCAATGGTTTTTTAAGATGACACAACACTTCCAAAATCTTACACGTTATATGAGCCTTTTTCAAAGATTTTGTAGACGCCGGTGCACCACACAATGCAAAACTTGCCTGCCCTTTTCTTTTTCGGATATTTGTAGAAAGCCCCTTCCTTCTTTACTTAATTGTTATTCTAATTGAGACAAATTCTTTCAACTGCCCATTTTAGAGACAAAAAGTCTACTTGGACAAACTTTTTGGCCAGAATTTTGGCCAACCCATATGGTTTCCATTGAATATCATAGTGATATTCAATGGAAACCATATGGGTTGGCCAAAATTCTGGCCAAAAAGTTTGTCCAAGTAGCATTACTCTTTTAGAGATAGTATTAATTGATGAGAAATTAAGAAAGGCTCGTTTAAGATGGTTTAGACATGTTTGATATCACCCAAAAAAAAAAATCTATGCAGGTTGATGACTTACTAAGAAAAAGGAGGAAGCTGAAGATGACATAAATAAGAGTAGTAAGCATATATTTGAAGGAGTGAAACCTATTTGAAACTTTGACTCAAGATAGACTAGAACATAGAAACAATACTTATTTAGCCGATGAACCTAATTGGGATAACTTTTTTCACCAAAGTGAGTTACTTATGATCAATCCAAACCCTTCACATACACTTGTCCCATACGGACTATTGTTGATCTCAATTTGACAATGGTCAACCATTATTTATGATTGGATCAGATCATAAGGAATTAACCCTCTTTAAATTAATTAAGTTTTCAGGCTTGATCCAGCTGATCATTTGGTGCCATGTGGGCCTGACTTGAAGTGGACATGTGGGCATATTGTTGGTCTGTTGAATTAAGTGCTAAGTTTATTTTGTCAATTTATATGAAATACTTTGCTCCTTTTATAATTATTATTTTAATTGAAGCATCTAATCTTAGACCTAAAGCCTCGTAAGTACATCTAAATATCTAGAGAGCTTTTAAATGCACACCATATTTTTCTTTGTACACTCTTTCTCTCTACACCCACCGTTGAAGTTTGGGGATTTCAAAATTTTCTTTGCACACCTCCATGATACCTAAACTATCTTAGCTCATCCCAAACCCTGCGTAGCCACCACTGTTGGAGGGGGAGCGTGCGAGATAGAGAGAGGAACAGGGAGAGAGGGAGGCGGAGGTGGCTGACGATGGAGACACGGAGGGAGAGAGAGAGAGAGAGAGAGAGAGAGAGAGAGAGAGAGAGAGAGAGCAGGCAGTGGAGGGCAATAAGAGGGAGAGAGGGAGGCGGACAGGGAGGTGGAGGAGGCGAGTGGTGGAGGGTAGGAAGAGAGAGAGAGAGAGGAGACAAGGATAGTTTGGGTATTTTGCACAAGGGTATCTTGGTAATAAGATTTTTTTTTTAAATGGTGAGTGTGCAAGGAAAAATGTGGTGTGCATTTAGAAGCTCTCAAATAACTAATGCCTCGTCTAATAGGAAAAGCATATTTTACCCTTAATTTTTTTAAAATGACAGTTTTACCCTTCCATACACCTCTTGACCCCTGTATCGTTTCCAATGGGCTAGGCCCATATTTGGCATCACTATTTTTTGCCTCTATTTATCAAAATCTATAAACTTGGTAGAGATTTTGAGAATAAAAGTGTTTGACAGCCTCTAAATGGCATAAGAAGTAGATACAATACCTCTATTTCCCACAGCCCACCATTTGATGCACGTAGAAAGTAAATGGAAAAAAATAGAGCTGGGTGAACAATGTTCCTAGCCCATTCACGCCTCAGTTTGGTTTTTTCAAGATCTAAGATTGTAAATGAAGATCCAAACCGTTGAAAATATTCACAAGATCAAACACGACCGTGAGATCAAATTTCAGCCGTTGGATCAATACCAATCTCGAGATATGTGAAATAAGTGAGCCACTGGATGTAATTTTTTGGAATTTATGGGGCCCAAACGCAAGATCCAAGCTATTAGATCTCTTTGGAAGGATGTCAAAGGTTATGCGGTTTATTTTCAAGACTTGATACCTTGTGGATCTCGAGATATTTGTAAAACAATATCAGCCATTAATGTATTATGTTCAATATTGGATTTGTCAATGAGCAACAACTTTTTTCTATTTTTTTTAAATTTCTAGGATAGTAAATCATGATTCAAATCGTTGAAATTTCTCTTAAGACCAAGCCCAACCATGGGACCAAATTTTAGTTGTTGGATCATCACCAATCTCGATATATGCGCAAAAAAGTGGGCCATTTGATAATATTTTTTGGATTATATGGGCCCCAAACACAAGATCCAGACCATTAGATCTCTTTAGAAAGTTGAACACGACCATGGGGTCAATTTCTAAGGCTCGGTACCTTGTGGATCTCGGGAAATTTGTGAAAAACTTCTAGCCATTGATACAGAAAGTCTATTTAACATAGATCATTATATTACCAAACACTTCTTTTGATTCTAGCCTCTTTTTTTTATTTTTATAACTCTCTTATAATGGATCTATTTTGATGGGTCTATAAAAAAGAAGAAGAGGGCATTTGACTTCTAATATGCCATGAACTAAATCATAATCATTCCTAACGAATCCATAAGAAGCGATCCAATTTCTTCATCGGGTCCGAGTGGAGACCAAAGATCTTCGATGACCAATCAGACAGAACAACCTAAAAGAAGTCGTAGAAAAAATATTGATTTCTAGATAATTAGAGATGTACATGAATGAGATTAAAGTTAAAAATAGTTTTTCTTTTGTATTTTCATATATCATTATGTTGAAATATTTCTATGATCTCAAGATATTTTGTTGAAATATTCTAGAAGTACCTAAGGCTGTAATATGCGTGAGACTCAATCCTAAGATAGTAGCATTTATTATGAGTGAATTAAATTTTCACAAGTTGAGAAAGTCGAGGTCTCACTCACATTTCACTTCTTTTGAGTGGAAGGAGTCAGACGCCATGGGACAGACTTTGATTGGAGTAAAATTGGAGGAAATCCTATGTAATGGAAATCCTTCATTTAGAGTCCTTCAAGTTTTTAATAGATCGTCCCTAAATTGGAGTTTCACTTCACTCACGAAAAAGCCTGAATTAGATAGTAAAGTCCGAATCATCTGAGTCTTTGAATTAGAAAACTCCTGAGTTAAAGTAGTGTATGACCAGTCTACGAAATTGAGTTAAAAACCCGTCATTTCATGTGTATTTCTAGACTTAATTAGGACCAATTACACCATAATCCCATGATTTCATGCATTTGAGCATAAATGTGGACTTATAGTTAAAATTAGCTAAAAACCCTTAATTTTGCATGAATTTATGAGATAAGTATATTACCTCACCTTGGGTCCCGCCAATTAGATCGAAAGCACTATGGCCTCATTGCATTAATTCATTTTGCATTAAGTAGGGCCCATGCATTGCATCATTAGTTATTTCATTACTTGTGATTTAATTATTTTGTTCTGTAGGATTTCTCAAAGCATTGGGACCTACATTCCTATGGGACGTCCCACACTCTCTCCCCTCATCCAGGAAGATTCTTAAAGCCTCCGGATTATTCCCCTATCCTTATCTCTCAAGAAGTTCGAAAGTTGTAGAAATAATCATAAAAGAGAGATAGAGTTGGACTCAAACGGAAGGAAGGCATAAGAAACAAAGAAGTAGAGTCCAAGGAGGACTCCACACATGTATGGGACACCCAAAAATCTCCAATGGGCCCCATCTCTCATTTATGGAAGAGTCTTATTGCAAGAAGAAAGTCAGCCTCATTTTTCTCAGGATAACCTATCGTAAAATGATCATAACTCTCAATCCGATGAGAATTACCGTCATATCGATGAGAATTACCTACTATTGGAAAGATTTTTCAAAGTAGATGTCCGTAGAGCCCAAGATCAAGCAAATCGGAGCTGCAATGACCAAGTTATGACCTCGGAAAGTTGGTTGTGAACTTCCTACTCGGGATTGTAATTGGTTACAACAAAAGTGGGCCCAATCTTTGTTCAAAATTCAAATTAGTTCCAACAAGGTTAGGAGATTGGAAGTCTCTCTCTCTTCTTATCTCATCCAAACTTGATCTTCCTCTCTTAAAAATAATTGCAAGCAAGAGAAAGGATCAAGGACTTTGCGTTAAAAAACTATTTAAGGAGAGCAACCCCCATATGGAAGCCATGCTCTCTCTCCCATAGGGGGGATGGCCATCACCCATTTCCTCTCTCTTCTCTCCCCTCTTCTTCTCTTCCCCTTTTAGATATAGGTCTTCTAGTTATTGTTCTCCACTTTTTCATTTTTTAAGGTAGCTTTGGACCTTGTCCAAGCAAGACATGGTTTTTAGGAAGGAGCTGAAGTTATACTTAAGAATGCTATCAATGAAAATTATCTTTTTCTTAAATGCGATGGCCGATTAACTTAGCAATTGAGGCTGCAAAATGAAGTTGAGTGGTCCCTAACTTTTCTTTTCTTTATGAGAATGCTCGTTGATCTAGTTATTTCTATTCTTGAACGATTGAGTAAGCTTGTCTTCATACTAGTAGGTGCCTTTCTTATTATAGTTCTCAATGCTAGAATAAGCTTTTTATTATCTACGCTTGATTTTGATAGATCATGCTCAGAAATATGTTCTTTGTGATGGTCTATGCTTAGACTTGATAGGTAATGATTAAGTAATTCTAGTACTTTGATAAAGGAAAGGAGGTCTTGGGTATTTTTTTTAATTTTTATAGAATAATTATCTCTTTGAGGAAAATTAGTTTTAAATTAAGTCATTAATCAAAATAATGTGTACCATTGGATAGGATGTGGTTTGCTATTATGGAAAGAGGAGAGGGCTTATGAAAGGATAAAGATGAAAAACTTTTTTGAATTTGAATTGGATGCGATGAGATGAGAAATATAAATCTGGAGAGGTGCAGTGGCCCACATCAAAGAACACAAGCCTTTTTTTTCTTGGGTATCTTTCTAAAAGGAGAGCTCCATGGGTGATGACGTGGCAACACAAATCCCATTGCTTTAATATATATATATATATATATATATAAATATATCTCCCTTGACTAATATCTAAACTAAATCTCCCTTGACTAATATTCAAACTAGATAAAAAGGCAACTTGAGTACTAGCAGCAAAGCCCCGTGCTAAGTCCGGGGCCAAAATTGAAGATATATAAAAATTTAAGAGTTTTTAAATATAATTAATGAAAAGTAAATCTAAAATAATATATTATAAAGTATAGATGAAAGGAATTATATTATGAGGGATTATAAAACCCACTAAAAGTAATATCTTTATTTTTTAAAAGAAAATCCATAGAAACAAAAAGAAAAACCATATGCTAGTGGATTTGGGAAAAAAACCCTAACAAATTAATAAAAATAAGATCTTGCTCTCCTTGGAAAAAAAAATGTATAAAAAAAC
The DNA here is from genome assembly GCA_038049695.1 of Cinnamomum chago. Lineage (NCBI taxonomy): Eukaryota > Viridiplantae > Streptophyta > Magnoliopsida > Laurales > Lauraceae > Cinnamomum > Cinnamomum chago. The sequence goes on along the minus strand of CP142462.1, from coordinate 15,699,214 downwards.
CCCAACGAACTTCACAAAATGTGACTATAATATCTTTGAAAAACAAAATCCAAAAAATTCAAAGGAATGAAAATGCCCAATATAATGGATAATAATATGATTTTCACGTCTTAGAAAAAAGAAACTAACAAAGCCCACAAACATTATCTGAGTTCTTACGTACAATCTCAGTTGTATTGTACCCACCTTGGATTGAATTTTGATTCTTACATAATAATTAGTTGCGATGATTTGATTAGACTTCTTTGACCCTTAATTTCTACTTATAAATTCAAAATTTGTTCGAATATGTAGTGGCAAACATTTATTGGATTTTGTATTAATTAGTGTAGCTTTGTGTGTGTATTGGTGTGGGTGGCGTGGGGGTTGCTTCGCATCACCCAATATCTTAATACAAAAGAGGGTATTTAGTTTGTAAATGGGCTGAACTAGGGCCTCAGTTTCAGGTGTGTGAACTGTCCTACGATGAATATTAGGCCCCCATAAACTAAATTAACCGAGCTTAGCCTTAGATATATTTCGGCCCCCATCGGCCCATCCACTTCCCTCCCTTTTCAAGCCATTCTCGATTGAGAGTGGGGTACATAACTTAAACAATTTGGATTGTACATAAATATTAACATGAACTGCACCTTTGAGAGTGTGGAAGGTTACTAATTTGGTGACATTGCTTGGTGGGCTCCTTAGCTTGATATCCAATCCAAGCTTCTTGTTTTGATAGCTTCGTTCCTTCTTGTGAGAGCAGACTATACAAAATCATGGTCTCACAGCTTGCATCAGCATAACGAACGCCCGTCCATCATTGGGCCATAAAATTCTCGAGATCAATCAAACGGTTCTTGATAGATTTTGGGACTAATGTTTGAAATATTTGAAAGAGCCACAGAGTAGTAGTTTTTTTTTTTTAATAAAAAAATGAAATCAGTTATTCAATCCTATCCACAGGATGATTACCCAAATCGTAGAGATTTTAGGGATAGAGATGATCAAGAGAAAAGTTAGGAAAATATAGATGGAGTAATAAGGTTTCACAACTATTGACATATGGCCCTATTGAGTAGTTATTCAATTTTGTTAAGAGGATGAGATATTTTAGGGAAGTATTAAAAGAAGAGGTTTGGAGTGGCCCACATTAAACCCAAAGCTCTGTGTTTATAAGTATTTTTCTGAAAGGAGAACTCATGTGGTTGATGATGTGGCACCCCTCATAGCCCTCCTCCCCGTTTGCTTTGATATATATAATATCTCCCTTGACTAATATTCATAGGGGTGCACATGGGCGGTTCAGATTGGTTTAGAGAGAAAACCATCAACCAAATCGAACCCATCGGTTTTCTATTTCTCTAAATCGAACCGAACCGCCCATGTGCTCAAACCGAACCGAACCGGCTACTGTTTTTTTGTTTTTATTTTATTTTATTATTTTTTCCACACAAAAAAAATTGCAGTTCAAACTTGGTCCATCAAATGGAATGATGAGAAGAAGTAATGAATACTAAAATATATTTCATAATTCGTTTCAACTAAGGAAGCACACATCAAACGATGGATGAACTCTTTCCATCCATCATCCGGTCGTGTGATTGAATGGCCCAGGTCAGGTTTGGCCGACTTTTCAGGTCAATGAGCTGAAGCAGTTCGAATCTTCTGGTAAAATACAGCAACAAAATGGTCAGGCACGTACCTATTTCCCTGCATAAAACCTGGACTAGACTACATTGCTTCATCCAGACCAATGAATTCAACACAAAAGGAACAAATTTTTTTTTTTTTTGCCAGTAACATGGGTTCAAATGGAATGTAGCCCCAATTTTGAACTAATTGAGATGAGCTTCTTCATAGTTCACTTTCTCTTAGGTCAGACCAAATCCCTAGGCAGCGCTAAAAACCCAATAATGTACACTTCTTGTAGAACTTTCATCAAACATGTAACATACAAGTAGAATATTACTCAAGTTAATACATATGGTCTGTTCGGTTTAGGCAATTAACCGTGGGTTCAAACTGATAACCAACCAATATAAGGTGGTTTCAATGATTTTCAAACCGTTGACCGAACCGATCTACATAAAATCGATCCGAACAGTCCGATTCGATTCGGTTTTGTGGTGATACTGGATTTTTTGTGTAGCCCTAAATATTCAAACTAAATCTCCTTTGACTAATAGTCAAACTAGATAAAAGGCAACTTGAGTAATGAACTCTCCAATTTTCTGTTTTTGTCCAATTAATCCTTAATAAAAACTCAAATGATATCCCTTAAGTTTAAAGATAAAAGGCAATTTTGCCCCTTAAATTTCAAGGGCCAAGAACCCAAAGCGAGGCTCATTTGAATGGCATGATAATACATATTTTCTCAATTCATATGCAAGCCTTTCAATCGTCATGCTCCATTATAGCCTTCATGCATTCAAGTGGGCCCCACTAAAAATAGCTTGTGCGAGTGAAATTTGCTAAGTTTGTATATATTTATGTCATTTATTTGTATTTGTAAAATCTAGTAGTCATTGAAAATGTTTTCTCACGAGCAGCTACAAGTGTAGTCCAACATCATGGTGCCCACTTGGGCCCACCTTTCATCAATGTTGCCCCTTTATTACTCTTTTCATCCCATGACCTAACATTAGGCTCAATTTCACACTCATTGAACCTTCCCTCACCGTCGGATTGAATCTCAAGAAAACCTATAGTTAATAAACCATTCGTTCGACTTTAAGGTTGTTAAATAAATGGCTATGATAATCTAGTGGGGCTGAATTTATGGACCCAATTTATCCATGAAGAGACCTTTCCATTTGCTCTCCTTCCATCGATGACCTTGCATTTAAGTGGCTGCTCATAGGAGAACATCTTCTTCAAGATTTAGAGGGTTGGATTTGCACTTTCTTTCCTAGTGAAATATATAGTTACCCATAATTTTTTTTTTTGAAAGAATACAATTTAAATAGGTTAATTTTCACATTTTCACTAGTCCAGCACTAGGTCTGCACAAAATATCCGTATCATCGTAAAACCAAACTGAACCGACCGAACTGGGCGGTTTGGACCGATTAATAATAAATTGGTTCGGTTAACGATTTGAAAATCATAAAAATCACTTACATCGGTCGGTTATCGGTTTGAACCCACGGTTAACCGCTTAAACCGAACCGACCGTATGTAGTAACTTAAGTGTTGCTCTTTTACTATTTTAGCCTTAAGATTTCGTTTTTTACAACTTTCAAAGTTACATTCCACAACTCCATTCTCACATGAACTCAACTGTCAACATTGCCTTAGTACATATCCTCTAATCTCTCAAGTGATTTTTGATACTTCATTGCAGATGGAGGGATTACTGTACATGTTGTTTTCCTTCCATCATAATTCCTACCTTGTTTCAATGAGGTTTTTATCAGAAGGCTGGACTCTTGAGAATGCTAGAAAAGTCAGTAGAGCTTAGCCTTTTGATGGTTGGTTTTGGTCTCATCTAACCAATGTGTTAAGAAACCTTCATTTATGAAAAATACAGTTGATTCTGATACAGATTCCGTTTGTGTGTGACTTTTCTTGACATGAATTATTATTCTATTGTAATTCCAAATGGTATCATGTGGAATCAATATATATATTTTTTTATGTGCTTGCATTTAGTTCAAACTCTTTTTTTTGGAGTAGAATTATTTTTTATATTCGTTTAATCTAGTCTGGAATGTTGAATTTTTATGTTTGCACTAAACATTAGAATAAATGCAAAAGGATGGGGTATCATCATTTTGAAATTTTCAATATCTGATTTTCAAAAAAATAAAATAAAAAACACCAGTTTAACCGACTGAACGGAACTGAACCGTTCGAATCAGATCAGTTAATTTTCTATTCATGATGCTCTTCATCGGTCGAATCAGATCAGTTAATTAAAAGATCGACAAATTCGGTTTAGTTGTTGATTTTAGTATTAAACCAATGGGAAGCGCGCATCTACAGCCCTATCCAGCACTACCATATTAGACTACTAGTCCAGCAGCACCAATGGTCATTGTCGGTAGGGGAGCATCATGAACTCACCCCGTACCAATCAGCACCGAAAAAATTTATAACCTTCTTAATGATACACGACGTATATTCGATACAAGCAATGTTGCATTACTGTGGAGTAGCCTTATTTTATCTGTCAACCGTCCCTGCGGTTTTCTTTCCTCCTTTTGAGTATTTATGTTCACTTGAACCTCTCAATCCCTCTCTCTCTCTCTCTCTCTCTCTCTCAAGAAAGAAAGAAAGAAAGAAAACAAGAGAAGAAAAAATGGCTCTGAAGCTGACCTCAGTCACCTTTCAATCCCAAAAGATTCAATCTTTGGGCTTTTCTCCGACTCCGAATCTCAGATCTCCGAGGATTTCTATGGCCTCCACCCTTCCCTCCAGCTACAAGTCAGTCCCTTTCTTTCCACCGTTGAAAAAGATTTCATCTTTTCCTCTACTTCCCTCTCTACTTGATTGGATTTTTTGTTCCTTTGGATTTTTAGTGCAGTTTCCTCATCTGGGTTCCTTTTGTTTTTGTGGAACCATTTATGTTTTTGTCTAAGTTTGTTGAAATACTCTTAGAATTTGTGGGGTTTTGCTGATCTGGGTTGGGTTTTTTTGGTTTTTTTTAAATTTCATGACGTTTTCTTTATTGCTAATATGACTAATGAGTGCGTTTGGATGTAACCCAAAATGTGAATTGCTTGAATAATGTGTAGAATAGATGTTTATTATTATTATGCTGTGGGATTGGGATGGTGTGAGAATATGAAATCGCATTGGATGAAGATTGGGATGAATCAGTCCGGATTGAGAACGGGAAGGGCAGATTAATCGGATTCTTACTGTCCCAAATGCAATAGAGTAAAGAAAAAATCATTGGTTCTAGTAATATATCAAAGCAGATACCATTGGTTCTAGTAATATATTCAGACTGCTTAAGATTTGGGATGCACCCTAACTTTGTGGGTGGGTTTTTGTTTCTCAGGTTGGGATGATTCAGTGGGCGTTTCTTTTAGATTCAATTGATGATTTCAGGTTTCTTTTGCATAATTATTGTAGTAAATGAAATGAATGTAGGTGATCAGTTTCAATTTCTTATTAACTTCCTTAGCAATTCGGTTTTTATTGTTGGTGTCTTTATTTCTTGTTTCATTTTGATCATGAAAGTTTTCTTTTTTAAACAGAGTTGTGCAATGATTTCCTCTTTGAGAGTTCTGGTTTTTGGTGGCAACAGTTTGTAATCTCCTTAAATCTCCAGTTTCTCAGTTGTCAAATCACATTCTGAGGCTTTATCTGTTTAGACACCCCATAAACCATTATTATATATGAAGCGAAGTGGATTCGATTTCCAATTTCACTGTGAATTTCAAATTTGATTTTGACTCTTCTCATGTTGACCTCCTACTAATATCACTTATTAATCCTCCTACTAATTTTAACCCTATTAATAACGTTCTTTTTACTAATCCAATGTTACAGAAACTCTTTCCTCTTTTCTCTATGTTTCTATTCATGTCTCTACATTTCCCACCTTTAAACGCCACAAGCCCTTTCCTCTTCTCCATCCTCTCTAATAAATAACTCATTGATTTTTTTTTATTAGGGTTACACTCTAAACTATTTCTATCGATTTTTTATTTTAGACCTTTACATTATAACTACCACTAATTACATTGCCCGTACTCGGCATTGGCGGCTTTCGCTAGTCAAGAATAAAGATCTACATCAGATTAGGAAAATTATATTAGTAATGACACAATATATGCATTATTTTTGTTTGTAACTCCTGTGTATGAACTCTTCAAGTAGCTTTTTTCTTTTTTAGATGACAAAGTTTAAATATATTCCTTGCTTGTCTCTTGAGAAGTGTGGAAGACATTGAAGCTACGCTAGATTTAACACTAAGATATACATAATTTTTGCTAGGTACCTTTAATTTAGGGGTCCTCGGGGAGTGAAAATCCGGCACTGTCCTTGTGTGGAAGTCCGGTGGGCAAAATTTTTGCCTCTCTCTTATACTGTACAGTGATTTCTTGTACTTATTATTTAAAATTTTTTTTTTTTTTAATGAAAGCTTCAGTAAGCTGGTACTGAGAAAAGGGTGTTCCTCATGCAGTGTTGACATGGCTGACATGTTCTATTTACCACCGGTGAAAGCTTAGTGGAAGTGACCTTTAGTTTTGTGATATTTGTTACAAAGTCATGGGAGTCTTTACCCCAGGAAAGAAAAAACTCATGAAAGTGTCAGATTTTTTTTTCCTTGTTATCGTTAACATCTTGAGGTTCTAGTACTAAAGCCTACACATCAAAGAAGATGCCTTTGAGCAATCATAAATGCTTGTGGTTTGAAACATAAACTTAAAGGTGTGATTTTTCTGTTTTATCAGGCCGTTCAGCCCTCCTCGAGAGGTACATATTCAGGTCACCCATTCCATGCCACCTCAGAAAATGGAGATCTTTAAGTCCTTGGAAGGTTGGGCTGAGGAAAACATCTTGGTACACCTGAAGCCTGTCGAAAGCTGCTGGCAACCGCAAGATTTTCTGCCCGATGCTGCCTCAGATGGCTTTTACGAACAAGTAGAGGAACTGAGAAAGAAAGCATTGGAGATCCCGGACGATTATTTTGTCTGCCTGATTGGTGATATGATCACGGAAGAAGCTCTACCTACTTACCAGACAATGCTAAACACCCTTGATGGCGTTCGAGATGAAACAGGAGCAAGCCCTACGTCTTGGGCTATCTGGACAAGGGCATGGACTGCTGAAGAAAACAGGCATGGTGATCTTCTCAACAAATACCTGTACCTGTCTGGAAGAGTTGACATGAAGCAAATTGAGAAGACAATTCAGTATCTGATTGGATCAGGAATGGTAAGATCCTCGGTAAATTACTGTAGTTGCTCTGTGATTTTGTTTAACTTATCTACATTTATTTGTTAAAATGATATAGGATTCGTCAGTCAGCATTATATGGTTGTTGCATTTTGATACTGTAATTTCTAGCAACCCTTATGTTCTTCTAGGACCCCAGGACGGAGAACAGCCCCTACCTTGGATTCATCTACACATCATTTCAGGAGAGAGCGACCTTCATTTCCCATGGAAGCACTGCCAGGCTTGCCAAGAAATACGGGGATGAGAAACTTGCACGGATCTGTGGAACTATTGCCTCAGATGAGAAGCGCCATGAGACTGCCTACACAAAGATTGTGGAGAAGCTGTTTGAGATTGATCCAGATGGAACGGTGCTGTCATTCTGTGACATGATGAAGAAGAAGATTTCAATGCCCGCCCATCTGATGTATGATGGACAGGATGACAACTTGTTTGAGCACTTCGGTGCAGTAGCTCAGCGGCTGGGGATCTACACAGCCAAGGACTATGCTGACATACTTGAATTCCTGGTTGGGCGGTGGAATGTGGAGAAGTTAACTGGTCTCTCCCCTGAGGGCCGGCAGGCTCAAGATTACGTATGTGGCTTGGCACTGAGGATCAGGAGGCTGGAAGAGAGGGCCCAAGCGAGGGTGAAGGAGACACCAACCATCCCTTTCAGCTGGATTTTTAACAGACAATTGAAGCTGTAAGCGAGAGGCCAGTTGCTCTTACCGGTTCTATCAAATCTACTAATTTCCCATTTGCCATCATGTTCAATATATGTGTTACAAAATTTTTATTTCTATTTTATATTATACTAAATTGCTCAGAGGGCAAGGGCAATGTGTGCGTGTATGTGAGAAAGAAGATTGTAGATACTCTGTTTCATGATATAGTCACATGGGCAGATTGTAGTTTGCATTGTGCTTCTACTTGGAATTGCCAGTTTCACCAAATGGTTCCAGAACTTGAATACAATTGCTAGACCTACCAACATATCCTTTGTTATGATGTTCCATTCTATGTATCTCTTAAAATTATATCATAACTGCATTCCAGTTCTTTGTAATGTGCATTTGAAGGCATGGAGCGGGAGGCAACGAGATTGATGACTGTAATACAATCTAACTGGTCATAATTTTTCAGGTCTCGACAAGAGCCCTTGGACAGTTGGAAGGTGCTCACTGTTACAACCACAACGTTGCGGGTTCAAGTTATGTTACTTATAAAAAAAAAATTTGTATTATTTTAGCTAACTAGAGTAGTGATTTGATGATATTCGTGTGGTTATCAGATTGCCCTAACTTTCACCTGCATTCTGATTGTAACTAGGGGAAAAATACTATTAAAAAGCAAGAACTAATGCTATTGAAATAATGAGGGATTCGCATTGGTTCTCACACAGTATCAGGTGCCCCCAAATCTCACAAGATAATGTGACTTTATGTTGGACATATTACGCTAAACAGCACAAAATGCTCAAGGCTACATTGGCAAATTACTATAGCAGTCTCAGGAAATGGGATTCTACTGAAGGGGAGAACCATTGAAAGGTAAAGGTTGGAGGTCCACAATGAACTATGAATTAGTCCACAAGGAACCACTAAATTCATAGGGTGAGGTGCAGGTATCATAATCCCCACACCAAGTGATGATAGGTTGATAGAGCCAACAAACTGCAGCTTATAAAGAATCAAAGGCGGAGGGCACCACTTTTCAGATGGGATGAGAGTATCCAGGCCTTTAGGCATAAGTTTGTTGGCCATGTTCAAATGTCAGAAATTCGGGATTATTCTTAGGACTTACATGCAAGAACTGCTCTGAAAATGAAGCATTAAGTGACGTCGTTTGAATGATCTTGTCAATTAATATTAATTTTTTTTATCTTTGTCTTCTTGAATTTTAAGTTGTCACAATTAAGATTTTACGGAATTCATAATTAGAAATTGTGCATGGGCCTGAGTTGGATTAAGCAGTTGGTAGACACCAAAGTTAATCTCCCTCCTATACTCTTAATCTGTGACCTGGAAGAGTTTGAATTGGGATGAAACTCTTGATGGAGAGCTTTGGATCAGCATCTAACTCGAGTGGCTAATTGCTTATCTTCCCATACTAGTCAACAGAGATGGAGTTTCCAGTGGAGTGCTCTTGTACCACAAGTATGGCACCCTAGAATTGCTATTGTTAGCGAGATAGGGAGCTCTAGTTTGTTTATCCAGAGATCCTTAGCATTTGCTGGCTGTTCGCAACGACTGTGACCATCAGAGCTAACAAAGACATTTGAAGTAGAGCTGCGGTATTGACCCCACCTGCAACTAACAATAACCACATTAATTTCTGCTAATTAAGCCAGTCTGAAAGGCGCTTTCGCTTTGGTATAGGAGTAATAAGAATACATATAGAGTATAATGTGCTGAATTGAAGATGATGGTAAAGCAGGAAAATTTGAAGAATGAATATATTTCATTTGCAAACATAAAGCAAGAAGTACTAAGTGGTAGTATTTGGAATGTTTGGAATTTCAGAGATTTCACTCACAAGGGTAGGAGTTTTCTGCCCTTAGAAATTTGAAATTCTGTTATGTCAGTTATTATCCTACAGATTCTCTTACCGAATGTACTCCAAGGAAGGACCCCTAATTTCCATTTTGTGTTGGCCTTCACCTTTAACGAATACACCCCCTAAGAGCTGTAAATTAATTTGGCAATATTTAAATGCTACCCTACAGAGCTGGCCATTTATCTACCCATTGCTTTCAAACCTCACTTAATAAATAGGAAGAAGTGGGAGACTTTTCTAGTGTATCCAACTAACCCTGTCCTCCCTGTCTTCTCTGCCACAACTGCTCGACTCTTGAGATATTTGAGCCCTTCCCCTACAATCTAATTAATGATAAGGGGTTGAGAGAAAGACCCCTTTTTTGGGTAAAAGAGATGAAGTACCATGGGAAAACTCTGATGCAACCACATGCTTGGTTAATTCTAATGATGGGAAAACTCTGAAGCAACCAAATGCTTGGTTAATTCTCTAATGAATTTATTTATTTTACACTGTCATGTGTTAGTTACTTCATCATGTGCTGGTCACTGGTCCTCAGTAGCCTCATACTGCAGGCAGTTGTAATTACTTCATCATGTGCTGGTCACAGGTGTTCAGTAGCCTCATACAGGCAGGCAGTTGTAATTACTTCATCATACAGGCAGGCAGTTGTAAAAATTTATCACACTTAAATATCAGCTCCACTTTAAGAAATGACCTGATGAAGCTGAGAGGAAAGTAGAACTTACAGTGCCAACTCCTTGTCATGATGATCATGATCATGATCATTGTAAGCAGGGGCGGAGCCATATTGAGGCCCGGGGGGGCCAAGCCTTTGAAAAATGGGCCCCCCCCCCTTTGAAAAATTCATCTTTAATAATATAATCTCTAATGTCATGAGTTGTCTGACATTGCTATGCAGTAGTATAGTGAAATGACATAGTAAATGTTGTTGCAAAATCGTGATATTGTGGATTGACGGAATATTGATAATCTCCATGTTCCTTAGAGTATATATCTTGATAGCCTGAGACATACAAGATCTTGTGGTGGTGCATGTCCAGGTTGTAGTGAAGAAGTCTCATGCAAATCTACACTGTTTGATATGTTACAGAAAGAGAGAGAGCAGTGGTGCTTCCAATATTTATGAAATATAGGCAGTGTATTCAAAATCACATATTTTTAGTGATCCTTCTTTGTTTTGTTCTTTTCCTCTTTTTCTCCATTAATCTCTCATCTTCAGTGATTAAAATTTTGCACGCCGTCTTCTCTATGTCCAGTATTTTCAAGGAACAAAATCATGGTTGAACTTATAACTATGTCAAAAAGGAAATTTTAAAATATAATAGTTATAATAATTGGTGAAATAAAATTTTATTCAAGTTCCCCCCCCCCCCCCCCCCAAGATGACATCCTGGCTCCGCAACTGATTGTAAGTGCTGAAAAATTACTCATAAGATAAAGGGAGGTGCCTCAAGGAACTTATCCAAACGACCGGAGAGAGCTGATCAATCTTCGGACTTGAAATGAGAGAAGAAACGGTCAGAGGACCCAGGCTGTGGGCAGCGCAGGGCTCTCCGATGTTTAAGTTAGTGCAGGGAAGCTAGTCAGAGAAGAAAGAGCTGAAGGTCATTGCATGCATGTAAGTTTGCGTACCTCTTCCTCCGGGTAATGGATCCTATTATATGAGAAAAGCCTTAGGATATCTGTTAGTGGGCCTCTTGATTTGACTGCTAGGGGAATATTAGCCCATAGAGCCATCAGTGGAGGTCCAATATAGTCCACATTGCATTAAATGAAGGTCCAATCAGCCCATGCTGCATTAAATACTAGTCATGTTGGGCCTGATCTCGCCTTGACTTGTTGGCGGCTGGGGTCCCATCGGATCCTTTCTCGGGCCCTGCCTTGATATCGCTCTATCAGAGATCCGATGAGAGTGGACGACATGGATGGCGTTTATGTCCCATCAGCGCGTGCCCGAACCCTGCCACGTACTCGGGTGTCAGGTGTGGCTGTCTATGCTTGCTTTGGGCAGAACTCATCATCTCGGTCGTGGCCGAGATGAGCTCCCCTTTCTGGTGCAACTCCTTGCCGAGACAGGGAGTGTCGGTGGTGGTCTCGGCAAGCACCTCGACTCCCCGTGCCGAGACGCTTCAGCCGAAACAAGATTTCTACAGGGATTATCGCCAGTCTTTGCTTAGCTGGCGCATTAAGGGTTACCCCCACACAATTGCTCCCTAGCTTCTGACTCCTTGGGATTCCGAATTCCTTGGGGTCGGGAGCTATAATTACGAAAGACCGCCAAAGGTTCCCATTCTGACATCGGCAACTGACGCGTGGCGCTTATTCAACTTCTCCTTACATGCCAGGGGCGGTTCAATTACAATAAATGCCATGCGTAATTCATTACGGAAGGCGAATCGCTGAAGACAGGTGTCAACACCTAGTTGGCCATGCTGTCGTACAGAGCACGCGCGCAATTTCTGAAGAGACGTTTTTGAATTCTCGAGACTGGCGCCATTAAGGGGGCGTCCTTGCCCTATAAATGGACGCGCCCCCATCTTCTTTCCCTTTCTCACTTTGCGCTTTCGAAAGGACATTTCTGAGAACCCTAAGAACCATAGCTAAGTACTCGGAGCAGAGCCTTCGTCTTCTCACAGTGCTTCCCCGCCCGTCCCTGTTTTAGGTTCTTGCGTTAGTAAGTCTTTCGCGTCTCTCACTTCCTTCTGTTTCTTTCATCTGGTCCCTTCCCTTCACCCTTTTTTCCTTTTCCTACAAGCCATGGGGATTTATAGTCACTGGATTGACACCCCAGTAGCCATAGAAGGCTTCAGGTTCGCTTTTGGGGTACTGGGCGATGTCTTCGTCCAGACCACATCCGCCGGTCATATGCTGACGGTTGGATGCCCTTCCCGCTCATAGCGGTTGTTGAGGGAGGGGTCAGGTTCCCGTTGCACCCACTGTTTCGGGCCTGCCTCAGTTCCTGGAACCTTACTCCCTGCTAGTTAGCGCCGAACGCTTTCAAAATCATTATGGGCACTGTGGCGCTGAATGAGCATCTCCACATAGACCTAGGCGTCCGTGACATAGAGGACGTTTACAATATATGTAAAACGAAGGAAGGTGCCTACTACCTCCGTGTTAAGCCGAAATGAAGGGCTTTCATCACGGCGCTGGAGGACTCCAACAAATATGCCAGGGACGACCTCATATCCGTCTCGGGGAATTGGGAGTTCGGCCCCGAGGAGGAGGTCAGAGCTTACAGCATCCCCCATCAACCCGGGGTCGTCCCAAGTACGAAATCCTTCAGTCCTGACTTTTTTTTTTTGTGCCCTTTCATATTCCCGAACTGACTCTTCTCGGGTCTTGCAGCTGCTCAACAGAGAAAGGCCGAGTTGGTCAGTTGGGTGAGGAACGATTCGTGGCACCAGAGGGTTGCAAGGTGCACGAACTTCTCCAACAGGGCTGCTTGGGCACTGCTTGGCTACCAGCCCAGATACAGGGGCTACTACAAGAGGTCTGAGGTCGGTCCAGAGAGGGCCGAGGTCATTCCAGAGCCGCCGAGGAGAGAGCCCGAGCCTGCGCCCGAGACCGAGGCGGGTCAGCCTGAAGTAGCCCCCGAGGCGAGAAGGCTTGCGTCGGGCGCAGAGGCCTCTTCGTCCGAAGTAGAGTCAAGCGAGAGCCCTCTGATCAGGCGATCCCGTCGCCCCGCTCCAGTCCCGGACTCAGAGGAGATGGCGCCCCGTCGTCAACCCGTGGTGAAGGATTTGAGCCTGCTGGCATTCGGCGGCTACGGCAGCGCGAGGCGGACACCCTAGCGCACCCTTGCTCCAGTGGCCGACAGGGCCCGCACACCCCCCCTCGTTAGGAGAGCCAACAACAACCCGGGGGGGGGCGCGGTAGAGGAGGAATCGGGGCCGAGGAAAAGGCCTCGGTCGGAGCCCGTGATCGAGGATGCCCCCGAGACCATAGTGGTCTCTCCACCCGGGCCAGCTCCCTGGAGACCCTCCTTATTAGTGGGTCCCAGGAGGCCCGTATCGGTGGAGGACCAGGTCCACGGGAACCCTCTGGTGATGGCAGCTTTTTCCGCCGCCTGCTCGCTGCCCAGGGACATTTCTCGGCACCGGGAGCAGGATGACGTCGCGCTAGCAGGGGCATCGATGCAAGCGGGGCTTCTGGTAAGTGTCCCAGAACTTAGTCTTTTGTGAACTTCTATCTCCGCTATGATTTTCTCAATGTGACTTGTTTATTTTGCAGCTGGTGCAAAGGTCTCTTGTTCAATTGGAGAGGGCGCGTCAGAGCGGCACCGAGAGGGCTGCAGAAAAGGCTGAGGCAGAGGCGTAAAGGCGGGCTTTGGAGGCCGCGTTGGAGGATAGCCAGAACAAGGTGGCTGAGCAGGAGCAGCGGAACCAGAGTCTCATCGCCGAGATGGAAGCCCTTAAGGCTGAGGTCGAGGCGTACAAGAAAAAGATGGCCGAACAAGAAGACGAAGTTAAGGGTAGGCTGGAGGCCGAGGTCCAGAGGGTCTCCGATGAGGGGTGGCTGACGCGACGACTCAATATGAAGAGCAAGTCGTGGCTGTAAGGTCCGCGACCTTACTGGGTCAATTGGGCCCAATAGCAGGCCCGTTGACCCATTTACTTTTATTATTATTATAATTATTTGTATTTTAGATATTTAAGTGGGTTTAGTCTTTGAGTGAGTTTCTTTTAGTGTTCGGATAGTGTCTGCGAAGTTTCGTTCGATTTCGAGTCGTTTGATCCTAGCAGGGGGGTAGTTTGCAAATCAGGGAAAATTGAGTATTTTTCCGAAAAATTCCTATCACCGTGATTTTGGGTTCGTTGGAAAGATCTCGTCACACTGATCATTTTTGTCTTCTGCCTCGTCGCGATCCGACGATCATAAACCCTTCAAAAAGTCCATTATTTTACCGGACCCACTTAAAGGGCAATTCGGTCTTTTCCTCCCTCTCTTCTACTTAAACAGGGATTAGCCCTAATCGTATTATCACTTCTGCAACGAGAGTTACAGCAGCCCTCATTCTCTCTCTTCATCTTCTCAAGCCCAGATCTCCCTCCGGAAGAGATCATCTCCACGATCCGGACCGCACATCTCCTTCCTTTTGCTCTCCTCTCTCCATTGATACTAGTTGGTAAGCATTTCCCCATCATCAACTTTTCCATTCGTTTTCTCTTTTTTTTAGAATAGGTTGGATCATGATCTTTTTCCTTTCTTTCTTTTTCTCGGTGTTTTAGATCACTTTTGAGCGGGGTAGATTGTGGTTTTCGTGGTAGAGAGCTTCTCCTCAAGCTTTTCCAATTTCTAATCACCTTCTTGGTTGAGGCAAGTAGATTGCAATTTATAATTAAGCATGGTGTTTGCTTCTTCATTGATTGTACTGATTTTCTTGTTAGATTTCCCTAATACCAAGCCTGGTTATGATAGTGATTTTGGATTAGGTTAGATTTGTGGTATGGATTAGATTAATTATTAAATTGGTACCCTTTTTTATGTTTCTAATTTGTTAGAATGGATGTAAAATTGATGAGAATGGATTTTTGGGAGAGCAGGAGGCTCAATTTCGTGCAGGGTACAGTGTTTGTGCAGGCCAGTTGAACAAACAGGGCAAAAACGGACGTCAGCGGAGGGTTTCTGTCTCCGGGCGTCCAGACGCCAGGTCCCGGGCGTCTGGACGCCAGAACACAGAACCTCTGCGCACCCTTACTGGTTCCGGGCGTCCAGACGCCAGGTTCCGGGCGTCCGGACGCCGGGAACCCGAGGGGTATATAAACATACCATTTTGAAACGCCCGTAACTTTTAATCCGCCTGTCGGAATTTTACATATAATATACCGTTGGAAAGATCTTGAGATGTAGAATCCAATGGTTCTAGTTTCATCACGATCGGAGGTCGGGAAGTGATGTAAATACTCAAATTATTGACCCAGTCTATATTTTAGTAGAAATGAGACTAGTAACTTAGGTTTGGGCCTTAGATGTTGGAAACCATGAAACTACTATCAGTTGACCATTAATGAGGATTAATTCGTAGCACGTGGCTTGGTGTGCTTCGATTAGGTGTCTAGGTATTCGTGTATTAAACATGGGGTAACCGAATGCGTATGGAACTGAATTAATGGATGCTTAACATGATTGTACACCAAGGGATTTTCTTAGAAGCATCGTTGATCCAATTCCACACGTACTCCGTTAGAACATGTAGAATACATGGATGACACCATTTACCTAGGTTTGGATCGTAATTCCTCCTTGACTAATTTAATCGTATCCGTTGTTATAATTCCTTGTACACTCTCTCTTGGCATAAAACACCTAATTAATTATTAAACATAATCCCTTGTAGAATTAGGACTTGGACCTGACTTAGAGTGTACCTTAGGACCCCGTGTTATGTAATTGATGAACATGACTGGCTAGACTGAAGGGATTATCACGTGATTGAGTTTGACTTGTATTGATTTGAAGGAGATAATCCCTATGAACATGTCTTGTATATTGAGTTAGCCAGACTTGCTTGTCTTGATCTATTCTTGTGTCAACACCACATTATTATTATTATTATTATTTGCATATCATGGCCAGCTGCAGTTTGGGGGTTTATTGATGGGCCGGTTACTCGGACATCAGGGTGGGCCGTCGGCTTTGGATGACGTCCATGTCGTTGAATAGTTGGGAGCGGGCTAGGACCGTGCTACTATTCTCAGGACCGGGAGCTGGGATCCCCCTGGAGCCGGACTTTGGTATCAGTAGTCCGGATAGGATTGTTACTGGTACCCCGTGAGGTGGCTAGGACATCCACGGAGTCTCCCTCTTGTGCATTGCATTATATTGGTAGTGGTGATTGTTAGTATTGCTAGGATTTCTATTTATGACCCTGATGGTTATTTACTCATGCCTTATGCCTAGATTCGATTCCTTGTATTCTCTTGATTATCATGCCTGTCATTACTCTTATACTTGATGCATGTCATGATTAATTATACTTGCTTATCTATTGCTCAACATGTCGTTGACTCTATTCCTTGGTGTGCAGACTCCTCAGGTGAGTACTACTACGAGGAGCAATCAGGTGAGGAGATCCCAGAGGATCTCCAACCGGTTGAGGAGGAACGAGAGTGGCGTGCCGATGACGTAGAGTAGCGTCATTGATCCTGGCACGGGAGAGATTCATGGGGACCTCATTAGATTCTTTTATTTCTTCATTTATTATTTTATCGTTGGACCTTTCATTTATTGACATCATGTTCTTTTAAAAGGCCTTGGTTATTGGGGTGGCCTTTGTTAATACTTTAATTCCTTGGTTAGTTTTATTATTTCTTTGTGCAACTTCAATTATTAATGAGATTTATTATGCATTGCCTTGAAATTCAATGTGCCTCAAATTGTATGAATTCCGCAGTTTATATTACTTGAGGTTTGAAATATTATATCCTCACAGCGGACTTACGATCCTTGGGCCTAAAGGACAAAATTTTTAATTAGTCCTAAATTTCACTCTCCGGATCCGGTTTATTCTCTAATCGGGTTCGGGGGACGTGACAGAATGGTATCAGAGCAATGGATGGTTTCTCAGGGTAAAAATTGTAGAAACCATAGGACGCGTGTGAGTATTCCGTTAGTAAGTAGGCTGGTCTTGTTGTCTTATCTCTAGTATTGTGATGCTAGTATTGAGTCTCATAGGACCTGACTTTAATTGTTTTGTAGTACATATTAGTAGTTGTTATTTTGGTAGTTTGTGGATTCCCAATTTGTTTCCGGATGAGATTCCTGGTTTGCCACCTGTTCGTGAGCTGGATTTCACAATAGAATTGCAGCCGGGTACAACACCTATTTCGAAGGCCCCGTATAGGATGGCTCTAGCGGAGTTGAAGACTTAGATAGAAGATCTGTTGGATAAAGGTTTCATCAGACCTAGTGTTTCACCGTGGGGAGCTCTAGTGATATTTGTGAAAAAGAAGGACGGGACTATGAGGATGTGCATAGACTACAGACAGTTGAATCAGGTGACTGTCAAGAACAAGTACCCGTTACCGAGAGTTGATGAGCTGTTTGATCAGCTGCAGGGAGCTCAATTCTTTTTGAAGATAGACCTGCGTTCCGGATATCATCAGTTGCGAGTCAGGAATGAGGATGTTCCTAAGACTGCATTCCGGACGAGATATGGCCACTTCGAGTTTCTCATGATGCCTTTCGGGTTGACTAATGCACCCGAAGTTTTTATGACATTGATGAATAAGGTGTTTGCTCCCTTTCTGGATCAGTTTGTGGTTGTCTTCATAGATGATGTGTTGGTATACTCGAAGTCTAAGGAGGAGCATGAGCATCAGCTGAGGACATCATTGCAGCTTTTGAGGGATAACCAGTTGTATGCTAAGTTGAGTAAATGTGAATTTTGGTTGGAGAAAGTTGCATTTTTGGGCCATATTATTTCAAAGGATGGACTAACGGTGGACTCTAAGAAGGTAGCAGCAGTTGTTAATTGGGGCAGTCCACGAAATGTAGCGGAGATTCGCAGTTTTCTTGGACTTACAGGCTATTACAGGAGGTTTGTGAAAGGGTTTTCTACCATAGCATCTCCACTCACTAAGTTGACAAGGAAGGATGTTTCATTTGTATGGACAGAAGAATGTGAGAAGAGTTTCCAAGAGTTGAAGACCAGGTTGACTTCAGCACCCATACTTGCTTTACCCTCAGGAAGTGGAGGATTTGTGGTTTATACAGATGCATCAGGTATTGGATTGGGTTGCGTTCTCATGCAGAATGACAAAGTGATAGCATATGGGTCCAGGCAGTTGAAGGATCATGAGAAGAAGTATGTCACACATGACTTGGAGTTGGCAGCAGTGGTTTTTGCATTGAAGTTGTGGAGGCATTATTTGTATGGAGAAAGATTTGAGGTGCATACAGATCATAAGAGCCTGCAATACCTGTTTACACAGGGTGATCTGAATAATAGACAGCGGAGATGGATGGAGTACATAAAGGATTATGATTTTCCAATCAAGTACCATCCTGGAAAGGTGAATGTGGTAGCAGATGCTCTTAGTAGGAAGGCAGCATTCAGTGGATGTGTAATGCCTGAATGGAGATGGATGGAGCAGTTCAGAGATATGGACGTGGAAGTATGGCCTGTCAATGAGAAAGTTCTAGTTGTTACTATGGGAGTTTGGGAGCCAGAAATAGTTAACAGGATCAAGGAAGCTCAAAAGGATGATCCTGAGTTGCAGAGAATCATTGACAACATTGATGGCAATCCAGAGTTCCGATTGATTGAAGGGATTCTGTATTGTAAGGATAGGTTGTGTGTGCCAGATGTACAAGACATCAAGTCAGAGTTGATGACAGATGCGCACCATACCAGATACTCTATTCACCCAGGGAGCACCAAGATGTATCAGAATTTGAAGAATCACTACTGGTGGGTGAAAATGAAGAAGGAGATTGCGGAATTTGTTTCCAGGTGTATGACTTGTCAGCAGATTAAGGCAGAGCACAAGAAGCCTCCTGGTTTGCTTCACCCGTTGGATATTCCTCAGTGGAAATGGGAGAACATCACTATGGATTTTGTGTCAGGGTTGCCGAACACCAGGAGGGGTAATGATGCTATTTGGGTGATTGTGGATAGATTGACTAAGTCAGCACATTTCCTGCCATTCAAGGCTGGTCAGTTTATGAACAAGATGACTACGTTGTACAGAGACAATATAGTCAAACTACATGGAGTGCCTAAGTCTATAGTATCCGATCGAGACCCTAAGTTTGTCTCTCGGTTTTGGTCTTCTTTTCAGTCTATAGTATCCGATCGAGACCCTTGACTTGTTGGCGGCTGGGGTCCCATCGGATCCTTTCTCGGGCCCTGCCTTGATATCGCTCTGTCAGAGATCCGGTGAGAGTGGACGGCATGGATGGCGTTTATGTCCCATCAGCGCGTGCCCGAACCCTGCCACGTACTCGGGTGTCAGGTGTGGCTGTCTATGCTTGCTTTGGGCAGAACTCATCATCTCGGTCGTGGCCGAGATGAGCTCCCCTTTCTGGTGCAACTCCTTGCCGAGACGGGGAGTGTCGGTGGTGGTCTCGGCAAGCACCTCGGCTCCCCGTGCCGAGACGCTTCAGCTGAAACGAGATTTCTACAGGGATTATCGCCAGTCTTTGCTTAGCTGGCGCATTAAGGGTTACCCCACACAATCATCATTATAACTATGATACTATCAATTCACTGGAGGTGAAAGGAGACAAAGGTCCATTCCTATAAAGTGAGGTAGTGAGGTGCCACTGATGGTTAGTCGTTTCAATTTGAGCGGTTGGGTCCCTATCATTGGATGTCACTCATGGCAAGGAGATGAGACTGACCTATACTCATGGTTTGATTGACCTATGTATGTGGGACCTGGGAAAATACAACTAGATGCTTAGCTTGGGCATTTGGTACAAAGCATGGCTCAATCAATCTTAGTGTGTTATTTTTCTATGGAAGGGAGGAGTGACATGATTAAGATGAGAAAATGAGTATTAATAACTCCAATTTATAAAATGTGCATTAACATTTATTTTATCTTTACTTTGAACCAAGTATTATTAACATTTATACTACTAGTCGAACCAAGTATTATTAACATTTATACTAATAGTTGATTCTCGAAGAGGCCAAACACCCTCATCAGGTTGTGAACGTTATAGGCATGCATGTAACAAATTTAATCGTGAAAATCCATTTTATGGCAACCTTATTTATTATAGAAAATGGTTTTTCGTGAAATTGAGAATAGTTAGTCAATTTGTTCTCCTTTCACAAGGAAGTTTTGAGCAAAATCCCAAGCCTTACATGAAACATGCAGATGAGAAAGTGAGTACAGATTATTATCATACTATTATTGAGTGGAATATAAGACCAGATATTTTTCTTTCATTATGTGAAATCATTATTATATATAAAGTGAGGATCATTATTTTCTTTATCTCATTTTAAATAATGATTTAATTAATAAGTTATAACCTTTTCCTATTATACTATATTAAAGAGAGGGTTTTGGATTGAATTTTAATTATCGGTTGAGATTTTGACAGTAAGTTATTTTTCTTTTCAAATCTTTCAGGTTATATCCCCACTTCTTATCTCAAGCAACTGGCTACTTTATTTCTTTATTGGAACCACCAATGTCCACTCCTTGTTTTTCGTTTTATGCAAAAACTCCATTTCCATCCAAACCCTATTATTCTCTCTCTAGTCCAAGTCTCATCTTTCCTTTCTACGCCACTCGTTCTTGGATTACATTAACAGCCACTCTCATATAACCTTTTTTTTTTTTTATAATCTTTGTTTTCTTTTAAGAATCCATGGATTTCTTTAATGCATTAGTATTTAAATTGCAATGTTAGTCGTATTTGTGTACGAGCACGGATTATCATACTAGTGTGTAGTGTTGTGAAAAAAAAAAACCATAGCTAACAAAATAGGTAACAAAAATTAATATCCATTTCGCATTACAAAGTCTAAGTTTGTTACTCATCAATGTTTAAAACCCACGTTCAATGAGTAACTTTTTTTTTTTGTTGTTCTATCCTAGAATCAAGATTCATTAAAAGGAAATCAAATACAAAAGCACAAGAATCTAAAGGAAATGAAATAAATTTCCTTTCCTACTTACATTAGGACTGACATTATCAATATTCACATGGAATTTCAATTCCACGCCTTCAATTTTATTAACTGCTTAAAACCTCAGCACTCCAACTGCACTTTTTCATTGTTGATGGGATCCATCGGAATAATCACATGCAACTCAATTTAGGGGTGATTCTCCAAAACACTCCCACTTTAAAAGTGCCCCCTTTTTTGCCCCTCTTTTTTTAGGTATGGGGTCCACCTCGAGCCAATCAAATCTTTTCACAGACGCACTAGCACTCTTTGAATAGTTACAAGTCAAAATTTGACACTCATCCAACTTTTCGTCACCATTGAATTGAAATTGTAAGGAAATGATGCGTCTAAAACTATATTTTAAGGCCATGGTTCAAAGAGCTAGGATGATTTTGTGGAATCTAAATTTTGCACATAAGTAGGTCTCATTTAAATCTTTCCATCCAATGGGCTTGCATGATCATCATGCATCCCAGTGGGTAGGAGGGTCGCGCTCACACACACAAAGGAATGTTCATATGCGCGATCGTGAGGGACAACTTGATGGGCCCTACTAATCACGTGATCGGGGGATGGAAAGAGACATTTTAGATGGGCCCATATATCAAGTTTGAGGTCAATCACATGCTTCTAACTCCCTTTATCCGTAGCCTACAAGTTTAACACCTTTATATTAAAGAAAAAAGCCGACCCTTGATCCAGTGGTCCAATCCATACGGATCACTGAAAACTCGATGCATCTAGTGTTATTCAGGGGATCTGGTATGTGTGGATAGTTTAGATGGACCACAATGTCAGGCCCTCTATGTAACCCCACTATGTGTCCGTCACCCTATAGTGAGGGATAAACTTGATAGGCCCTACCTAAAGCCCCAGTGATTATGAGACTTGTGGGGTTAGAAAGAGACATCTTGGATTGGCCCATATATCAAGTATGGGGTCAGTCTCATGCCTCCAACCCTTTCATTTGTGGCTCACAAATTTAACGACTTTATCTCAAAGAAAAGAACTTAACTCTCAACCCAACGGTTCATTCCATTCGAATTAGTGAAAACTCAATTAACCCAGTATAATTGAGGGGGTCCTATGTGTGTGGATGGTTCAAATGGATCATAAAGTTGTGCATTTTCCCTCACCATATTAAGGTGAGGAATAAACTTGATGGGGCCCACCTAGGGCCCTACCGATCACCTGACCATAGGGGAATGGAAAAGACATCTTGCATGTGCCCTTAAATCAAGTTTGGGGTCAATCCAATGCCTCCAAATCCTCAACCATGTGCCCATATATATCTATTCTGACATTTTTAACATAATTGAAAAATAAACGTACATGGTTAAGTTCGTGGCCCACCAAATCAAACGTATACCAGTAGACTTTATTTGTTCAATTTAAGGCCAGATAGTAGATGTAACTATTAAAATCTCTAATCAGTTTCATGGACAATTTATTAGAGAGCTGACTTTTTATCAAATACACGTTGTTTTCTTGAAAGCCCAGGGTACTCATGATCACTCAGGATCCTCTAAGGAATCGACTATTTTACTTACATGAATTCTTGTTTGAAGGAGTGGAACTCCATTGTGGAGTCCACTTATTGAAAATTGGAGTTGCTAAAAATAAATGCCCTCCCCCATATGTACGGGGGGCGGGGCGGGGCGCGGGGGGGGGGGGGGGGGGGTGGGGGGTGGTTTCAAGTCTTGTTTCAATACGAATTGATCCCATCATAAGGTTTGGCTATTTGATTAAGAAGATGTGACTAAACGCTGGGACGGGGGGGGGAGGGGGGGGGGGGGGGATATGAATTGATCCCATCATAAGGTTTGGCTATTTGATTAAGAAGATGTGACTAAACACAATCTTGTGTGGGTGGGGGGGTGTGGTTTCAAGTCTTGTTTCAATACGAATTGATCCCATCATAAGGTTTGGCTATTTGATTAAGAAGATGTGACTAAACACAATCTTATACATTATTGATCATCATGCCCTTTTTTAAGTTATTATTAAACAGCCATTCTAATGGTGGGACCAGATTCTATTAGGCAAAAACTAAGGATCCCCCATCAAAAAGGAGGAACATTTTTTGACTGGGTTGGATTTTAGTTGCAATTTCTCTAAGTCAAAGCCTCAAGGCCCTAGGGTTGTTCATGAGCTCGATCGGGCCGGCCCGAGCATATCTTGGCCTGTCACGACTTTAGCAACACAGGCTTGTGTTAGGCCCTAGCCTGACATGGGCTATAAAAGTCAGGCCCAAGCCCTCCCATTTAGTCAATCGCGCTGGGAGGGGCCTGAGGGAACCGAGTTGTTTTTAGCATTTAGATGGGCTTCCTAACAACTATTTGGACAAATTATCACTAAATTACAAGCACTCCTTTGCACCCTAATTCGAATGATCAAGACTCGGGTCAATGGGCCACAAACTCTCCAACCGGGGTTGATCAATTTTTTTTTTTTGGCCCATCATTTTTACAGCTGAGCTTCAGTGGATTCAGTTCTAGGGTGTTCAATTTCCTTTGCCGTTCAAAATTTTTTTCCATCTGGTTGTTATGCCATGGGCCAAAGCACGGAATGGGCCCACCAATTGGACGGTTGTGATTGATTTGACTGGGCCCCCTCCACTGTCATTGAGAGCAATTTTCATAGTACCAATATATGCAACTGTGTTAGTACACTTCTAATGGTGAAGAGAGTTGCTAGCATTGCTTGTGGGAAATTACACTGGGAGATGCCTTGGACAATCTCAGCCATCAGATCATTGTAATTTCTCCAACATTCTATCTGAACCGTTAATTTTATTTTAAAAAATAAGTATGTAAACTGTTCAGTGAAAACCTTTTGGTCCAGCGGTCATGATTGTTTAGCAGTTCTTGAGTTCTGAGTGGTGGCATGTTGACATGGTTGCAGCTGGATCAACGGTTCAGATCGCCCCAAGGCAACTGTGGGCCTTCAATTTAATACTCAGATCAAGGTACTTCACTGGTCAGATAACCAGTGTATTGAGTTTCAGTTCTATGTCTTCTGATTTAAGAGAAATGAACTTATGATGCCAATTGCTTATCAAAGCCGGCTCAGATCACACACTTCCCAATCTCACTCTACTTATATTGATATGCACTATTGAATTGATCATAATTATGCCTACAAAATGTAATTACATATTCGCTATCGATCGATCCAATAGTGTATATCACTTCGGATGAAGTAAGATTTGGGCCCACCTAAACAGAGGAAGACGTGGAATGTGTGAGTTGAACGCTCAATGGTGAGCCTTCAGTTTAAATTAGATGTAAGATTCTGTCAGCATCACACTCACTGTAGCATATATGGAATCATTTCTCCTAATCTTGACACTAGATCTTAATGGTCTCTTCTTTTTCTTCTTTTTAAGTTGCAAATTACCATCATATTTTGGAATGTTACAACCGCGTTAATAATAATCATCACACAAACCATGATCTAAACTCATAATGTGTAGATGCTAGAGAGAACATAGTTGTCAATTCCGTTCCGATCCCTCTGTTCTGATTTGACTGTGTAGTGGAATATTTTGCTGTTCTAGTAAATCTGGGTGTTCCATTTTTCATTCCACATGAATTGTTTGAATGCATGCGCTATAAAAGAAAAACCACATTCAATTGCTCTTGTTGAGAGGAAAAGATAGGGGTAAAAAGATACAATGGCCCGAATCTTTGACGAGGGACGGGCAGGTGTTCCGTTGTGCCCAAGACCAAATCTGAAACCAGAACGGAACAGAATTGACTACTATTTTCAATAGCAATTCTACAGAACTAGCAAAGCTCTTGAGTGAATAGAAATCGATCACTTTTCATACTATACATTTGATAAGAATGATTAAGTAATTGCAAAAGCAAGATCATTGATTTGAGGTCTTGCTGAGTTATATGGAGAGCATGGTTGATGAAGCAAATGAGTTGGTTGAATCCAATACAAACCTGAAAGATGACAAACATAAATATTGCATGGCAGTGGATGTTGAACCATACACAGTGAGGACAACAAAATTGAAGAATATTCATCTTTCAGAAAAGGATTCATTTGTGTGCAAAGGAGATGAGCCTTATGTTGGTATCGAGTTTGAATCCCAATGGGATGCAAAAAATAAAAATCATTCTAGAGAGAGCACAAGAATAGATCCTAGAGCATCAATGATTGTCAAGAGAATGGTTCCTGAGAAATGAGTGGTTAAGAGTTTTGAAAAGGAGCATAACCATGCACTATTTAGTCCAAATGAAGTAGAAATATTTCAGATGGATGCAGACGCATCTGATGCTGCAAGAAATCCAACCACAGGTATGCATATGTTGAAACTGAGTAGGAGTGATGAAATGACTGAATCCAGCATGTAATTTGTTGAGATTGTAATATTGGTGCCAATGAACAAGGCTGTGAAAATGATGTTGATACTTTTCGGAGGAGGAACCTTGCAAAAGGAGACGCTCAGGTGATTGTTAACTACTTGAAGTGTATAAAAACCAATAATCCTTCTTTTATGCAATTCAAGTTGATAATGAAGATAGCTTAACCACCGTCTTTTGGGTCGATGCAAGATCAAGGATGGGTTACAGCTACATTGGTGATGCAGTTACCTGACACAACATATGTAATGAATAGGTATCACATGCCATTGGTTACTTTCATAGGAGCATGGTCCGTCTATTTGTTTGGTTGCAGATTACTTGCAGATGAAAATAAATCATCATTCATTTGGCTGTTTAAGACATGGCTCAAAGCAATGTCTGGCTGGCACCCTATCTCCTAACAAAGATGCATCTACCATACTGAGACAATTGATGAGTTTGCCTTGAATTGGGGGTCAATACCTTTGTGATAAGGAAGACCATAATTCCCATGTTGAACATGGGAATTATGATCTTCCTTATCACTTTGATCTTTTGAAAGTATGACTGGCTGCAGTTATTATATGAAGATCGATAATATTAAGTCCCCATGTACTTGAAGGGCACTTTTTTTTGCAAGAAACACCTATGACCCAACAAAGTGAAAGTACGAACTCTTTCTTTGATCTATATGTGAAACCAAGCACACATATAGAAGAGTTCTTTCAGCAATACCACAATGCTATAGAGGATTAGTACTCAGAGAATTCCAAGCTGATTTTGAGACGATGCATGTACCACCAAATTTGATGACCTCCTCACCTGTGGAAAAACAAGCTGCATACTTTTATAATAAAGACATGTCAAAAGGTTTCAAGTTGAACTATTTGAATGTTTTGCTTATGCTGCAAACAGAGAATCTGGTGATGCTACAATAGACACTTATGTGGTGGTGAAATAGCATATATATCTGAAATGAGAGGAAGTTGTAGCTGCCAAATGTTTGAGTGTACAGACATTCTTTGTAGACACATGTTAAATGTCTTCAAAGTAACAAATGGTTCTAGGATCCCAGTGCATTACATCATGAAATTGTGGACAAGATATGAGAAGAGTAGATCTGTGTTGGACAAATGTAGTGTTGAAGTACAAAGTAACTCTAGACAATCAATGATATCACAATAAAATGATCTATGTTATTGCTCTAAAACTCGCAAATGAAGGAGCAAAATCTATAGTTAGTTATGATGTTGTGTGTGCTCTTCAAGGGACATTAGAGGAACTTGTTGGTGTGGTGTGAACAGTAATGTGCTACAACAACCTGTCATACCTGTTTGTTGATGTAATCATCAGGTCAAAATTAGCAAAGGAAGTCACATAGATAATTTGATGAGTGTACTTGCAGAGTGTGATTTGGAAGGAAATGTACCATCTTCTAAATTGAAACCTGGAAGGGAGAGGGGCACACAGAGAGAATCATGTAATACATGTATGAAGCATGGTCGCAACAGTCATACCTGCCCAATATTCTTTTTTTTTTAAATTGTTGTATGTTCACATGAACATAAAACACACTTATTGATTAAAGGATCCTCTTACTTGGTTTCAGGGCTTGTTAAATTAGAGCACCTTGGTTCCTTGCATGCATGGAAGCCTTGCTGATTTTTGAGGTGTAAATATGTCCGCTTCATTTAATCACTGTTATACTTTTGATATGACCTAGAATTTCATATATTATAGTCGCTAATCCTCAATGACTGCTGATAAAAGAACTGTGGAAAAAACTGATATATTTTTTCATCTGTAATAAGATTATCATAGAGCATGGTTTTAAAACATGGTTTAACACCTTGTACTGGTCAAGTCCAATATATTGTTCCAGACCATAATATCTGTCCATTTTGCCTCCTTTTTTTGTTTCTAAGCAGTGGATAGATCAATTCCCTTGTTTGCCTTGACTATGTAATCTTCCTTTGTTTTTGTTTCATATAATGGTATCATTCCATGTTTCCAATCTGTTGGATTGGTTGTTGTTTTGTGATCATTCTCTTTGATATAATCATATTTGGTTAGTGTAAGTGCAGAAATAATAATACTCACAAGATCAGGATGCCTCTCAGGACTTACTCAATGCATGGAGGAGATAGCTGCGACGGTCTGAACCTGAAAGAGGAGAAAGACAAGGGTCAGAGGACCCTGGCTCTGGGCAGCGCAGGGCTCTCCGATGCTTAAGTCAGCAATGGATCGGAGAAGAAGAAGAAAGACTGAGTGTCTATGTGAGAGTGCTTACCCCTTGCTCCTTTTGGCTCGTGCCTTATATATGGAACAGTCTGGGGTGAGTGTCAGTGGGCTTGGTGATGTGACCTGGGTCACATCAGCCCACAAAGTCATTATTGAAGGTCCATCATAGCCCTCTTTGCATTTAATGTGGGTCCGATCAGCCCACATTACATTTAATGTGGGTCCGATCAGCCCACAATGCATTTAATGCCAGTCACATTGGGCCTGATCCTGCCCTGATCTGGTGGTGGCTGAAGTCCCATCAGATCCCTTCCTTGGGTCTTGCCACGACAGGGCCGTGGCTGTTAGCTGCAGGCGCAATACTGCATTGCCGAGCTTGCGTTGCCGAGACTGAACGGTATGCGCGACCGAACTGAATTCTGTTTGGCCGAGAACAGCACGTAGTGCCGAGACCGATATGGATCGGATCGTAGCCGAGATCAAGGGACGTGGTCCCCAATACAGTAGCTAACCGAGCACACCCTAGCCGAGACCAAGAGAAACTGGTTCACGAAATGGGCCCCCACACAATAGCCCCTCAGTTCTTGACCTCTAGGGCTCTCTCGGGCACTAGGGTTAAGAGCTGGACTGATCCCCTCCTCTAGGGTTAAGAACCGAACCGGCCTCCCGAGACGGATAGTGCTCGCCTTCCATCCGCTTTTGTTTAAGGGTTCTGACTCATTCGGCGCCAGACGCCGCCGCTGCTTCGTCTGCCAGAGATAATAAAGGGGGCAATAAATGCGGGGCTATGATTAGTATGGGAAGGCGAACCATCATCGCAACCGCGCCACGCGTTATTGCCTGGTAGGCTCTCTTGTCTTTTCGAGGGGGGCGTGCGACGCAAGCCGAGGCGACATCTCACGCGTGTCCCGCTTCGAATTCCGGAATGGCGCCCATTCCTCCCCTTTATATTCACTTCTGTCTTCTCCCTTTGTCATCTCTGCAAACGAACCTTGTCGAAGCTCTGCTAGAACCTCTGTTCGCCGGAACCTTCACTGCCAGAACCACCTCCGTCGCCTCCTAGCTTCTTCCAGGACTTCCTCTAGGACCAGTGAGGGATCAACGGCCTGAGTTGTGATTTCGCCCGAGTCTGTGAGTCTCTCTGCCTCGATTCTCTTCTCTTCCATTTTGTATTTCTGACCTAAACCCCTCCTAGGATCTCCTCCGTCCCTCAGGTCCTTCCACAGTTCAGACCCCTAGAGATTGTTAGGGTTCCTTAGATTCAGAGATGGGGATTTTCACCCATTGGATAGATTCCCAGGCGGGCCTGGCAACTCTTAGGAGAGTCTACATGATCCCAGACGATGTCCAAATCATGGCAGCCGACCCCTCCATCTACTCATTTCGCAACGGCTGGATGCCGTTGCCCTTGATAGCCGTGATCGAGGGTGGGGTCAGATTCCCCTTGCACCCTCTCCTTAGATCTTGTTTGGAGACCTGGAACCTCAGCCCCTGTCAGTTAATGCCCAACGGGTATAAAATCATCATGGGCATCGCCGAGCTGAATAAGATTCTAGACATCGGCCTCGGCGTCCATGATATAGAGGATATATATGACCTCTGCAAGTCCAGGGAGGGGGTCACCTACTATCTTCGTGTCAAGGCCAAGTGCCAACCCCTCGTCACGGCGTTGGAGGACTCCAATAAATACGCCGGAGATGACCGCCTGCTCGTCTCGGGAAACTGGGAGTTCGGCGAGACCGAGACCGAAGCAGCTAGGAGGGTCCGAGTCCCTCGACGCTTCGGGACTCCACCGAGTAAAGACCTAACTCCCTGGGTTTCGGATTTCTTCTTATGTTTGATCTCTGCTGCCGGATTCTAACTCGGCTGTTTTTTGCAGACCTTTCTCAGCGCAAGCGCGAAGCCCAGCTGAACGGTTGGAGAAGGCACTCACCTTGGCTGAACAAGGTGTACTGCTACCACGGCCACCACACAAGAGCTGCCTACTCTCTTCTGAAGTACGAGCCGAGATACGTGTCTTATACACGGAAATCCGGCAACCCGGAGAGATTCGCCCCCGATCTAGCAGAAACCAGCGGGACCGTCTCGGTTGCGGGAGCGTCCCCAACGTTGGCCGTGGTCGCGGGCATCCCGCTAAGGGAAATTGAAGACTATACCTCCGGAGCCGAGGTAGACTCTCCGACAAGGGAGGTTGAGAACTATTCTTCCGGAGCCGAGGCCGAAGCCGACAATATGGAGAGGGGCAGGCCCGCGTTTCAGCCACGGAATCTGGCAGACACCGTCCTCGGTGGCGGTAGACAGGCTGCCGCACCCCGCACTGCCCCGCCCTCCTTCGGGACCATCGTCCCTGCCAGAGTTGAGGCCCGACCTCCCCCAGACTCGGAAAGCGAGAGGCCGAGGAAAAAGGCGAAGGGGAAGGGGCTGGATCAGGAGGAGCGATCACGGCAACGTTCACCCCAAGCTGCGAGGGAGAGGGCAGCGGACGTGATGCCCACTCCGGCGGTTCCTCTGGTGGAGAGTCGCTCCGAGCCCCAGGCGGCAACGTCCTCGGGTGCCGAACCGGCCGAGTTCAGGCCGGACATGGAGCTGAGGAAGGGGAGGCCCCTAAATGCTGAGGACAGACTGGTGGGGAGCCCAGATGTCATTGCGGCGCTCAGCCGAGCCTGTGCACTCCCCAAGGACATGGAGAGGCACAGGTCGGAAGACTCCCCCCTGCTGCTTATGAGGACCATACAGCACTCCCTCGCTGTAAGTGCCCGACTTTCCTGGTCACAGGTTTCTATCTTTTGATATTTCTTGCTTTCGTGCTGAGCCCTTTTTTTTTTTTTTTTCGTTTGCTCCGCTGCAGGCTGTCCAAAGGCTCCAGATAGTCGCTGACAGAATAGCGGAAGAGGACAACCGGCTGGCCCGCCTAGCAAAGGAAAAGCAGAGAGCCGAAGCCGAACTGAAGGCGGCCAAGGAGGAGCTGAAGGCGGAGGC
This sequence comes from Cinnamomum chago, assembly GCA_038049695.1. NCBI lineage: Eukaryota > Viridiplantae > Streptophyta > Magnoliopsida > Laurales > Lauraceae > Cinnamomum > Cinnamomum chago. Next base: position 15,668,563 of record CP142462.1, on the reverse strand, counting down.
GGCCAAGACTGCAGAGCTCAATGCTCAATCAGATATAATGGCCAGCGACCTCTGCAAAGCAAGGTCAGAGAGCTTCGAGCGGCAAACGAAGCTTCAGGCAGAGGAAAAGAGGTCGGCGGGGTTCAAGGCCGAGCTGGAGCTGGAAAGGAAGGCGAAGGAGGAACTTCTTGCATCGAAGGAGGAACTCCTTGCATCGAAAAAAGCCGAGGTCGATGCCGCCTTCCTGGAGGGGACTGAGGAAGCTGCGAAAATTTACGTTGATCAAATCACGGCACTCAGCCCGAAGCTGTACCGACTCGGCTGCAAGGCCGTGTTGAAGAAGATGGGGGTTCCTGCAGATGATCCGATATATCAGAATCTCCCCGAGCTCGGAGATGAGCCCCTAGATGAAGCCCTGGCCGAGACCCCTGCCACTCCGGCCGAAGTCCCTTCCGAGCCAACGCCTGACCCCGTTGAAGAAGCTCCTCAAGCCGAGGCCGCCGTGGTCGTTATCGAAGACATAGAAGCAGGGCCGTCGACTTGACTTCCTCTTTCTTCTTATAAAATGTAGTCTTTGTTTCAAACTATTTCAATGTAAGCTCAAGTGTATGTATCAATGTTATCAATGAAAGGCCCTTTCTCATATTTGTCTCCTGTGTGGTGTGGCTTTTATTTGCTTTCCTTTGTACGCTTTCCGTGAGTGTTATGAATCTGGGTGTGAGTTCGGACTAGAGTGGACCGGTTAGATTAGGGTTCTCTGTGAGCACTCTGACCCTTTGGAGGCCTCTTTTATTTCGGCGAGACCAGAGAACCGTATCGGACTTGTCAAGGCGGTGGTAGACTGGGTACCATCATCGACTGATGCCGTTTCGGCTGATCTAGGTGGCTGAGTGCCAACCATAGCCATGGCCAGTTCGGCAACTCGTCTAGGTGGCTGGGTGCCAACCTGAGACATGGACCGTTTCGGCAACTCGTCTAGGTGGCTGGGTGCCAACCTTAGACATGGGCCGTTTCGGCGACTCATCTAGGTGGCTGAGTGCCATCCTTAGATATGGGCCGTTTCGGCAGCTCATCTAGGTGGCTGAGTGCCATCCTTAGACATGTGCCGTTTCGGCAGCTCATCTAGGTGGCTGAGTGCCAACCTTAGACATGGGCCGTTTCGGAAACTCGTCTAGGTGGCTGAGTGCCAACCTTAGACATGGTCCGTTTCGGCGACTCATCTAGGTGGCTGAGTGCCATCCTTAGATATGGGCCGTTTTGGCAACTCATCTAAGTGGCTGAGTGCCAACCTTAGACATGGGCCGTTTCGGAAACTCGTCTAGGTGGCTGAGTGCCAACCTTAGACATGGTCCGTTTCGGCGACTCATCTAGGTGGCTGAGTGTCATCCTTAGATATGGGCCGTTTCGGCAACTCATCTAGGTGGCTGAGTGCCATCCTTAGATATGGGCCGTTTCGGAAACTTGTTTAGGTGGCTGAGTGCCAACCTTAGACATGGTCCGTTTCGGCGACTCATCTAGGTGGCTGAGTGCCATCCTTAGATATGGGCCGTTTCGGAAACTCGTCTAGGTGGCTGAGTGCCAACCTTAGACATGGTCCGTTTCGGCAACTCATCTAGGTGGCTGAGTGCCATCCTTAGATATGGGCCGTTTCGGCAACTCATCTAGGTGGCTGAGTGCCATCCTTAGATATGGGCCGTTTCGGCAACTCATCTAGGTGGCTGAGTGCCATCCTTAGATATGGGCCGTTTCGGAAACTCGTCTAGGTGGCTGAGTGCCAACCTTAGACATGGTCCGTTTCGGCGACTCATCTAGGTGGCTGAGTGCCATCCTTAGATATGGGCCGTTTCGGCAACTCATCTAGGTGGCTGAGTGCCATCCTTAGATATGGGCCGTTTCGGCAACTCATCTAGGTGGCTGAGTGCCATCCTTAGATATGGGCCGTTTCGGAAACTCGTCTAGGTGGCTGAGTGCCAACCTTAGACATGGTCCGTTTTTGCAGCGCATCTAGGTGGCTGAGTGCCATCCTTAGACGGTCTTCCATACTCGCACCATTGTCGCTGTCACATTGCCATTGTTGCCCCAAAACGAACGTAGTTCTATTAAATCCAGAAGCACTATACAAACTAAAAATAGAATTTCTTGAGGTGTGACGCGTTCCATGGTCTCGGAAGAGGCCGTCCTTCCATGTCTTCGAGCCGATAAGCCGACCGTCCAGCAATGGAAGTGATTTTAAACGGACCATGCCAATTCGGCGCTAGCTTCCCTTGATTCGGATCTTTGTCCCCAGGGAGAGCCTTCTTGAGGACCAGTTCTCCTACAGAGAACTTCCTCTCTCTGACGTTCTGGTTGTAGCCCCTGGCTAGCTGCTGCTGGTAGACGGCTAGCCTCACTGCAGCTGCTTCCCTTCGCTCGTCCGCTAGATCTAGCTCCCTGGCCACATTGGTTTCGTTCTGTCCACGGTCAAAGAGTTCGGACCTCAAAGTGGGGAGGCCGATCTCCAGAGGGATGACTGCTTCCATGCCATAGGCGAGCGAGAAGGGGGTAGCCGAAGTGGAACGCCTCGGAGTAGTTCTGTAAGCCCACAGGACGCTCGGCAGTTCTTCCACCCATCTTCCCTTTGCTTGGTCCAGCCGTTTCTTGAGCCCATCGAGGATCACCTTGTTGGAGATCTCGGCCTGGCCGTTACTCTGTGGGTAGGCTGGAGTGGAATAATGGTTTCGGATGCCGAGCTCCTGGCAGAAGGTCTTGAAAAGTTTAGAGTCGAACTGAGTTCCGTTGTCCGAAACCAGCGCTCTGGGAATGCCAAACCTTGTGACGACATTCTTCCACACAAAATTCTTAGAGTCTCGCTCTGTGATGGATGAAAGTGGCTCTGCTTCAATCCATTTGGTGAAGTAATCTGTCGCCACAATAAGCCATCTCTTGTTCCCTAGGGTTCGGTGGAGCGGGCCCACTATGTCGAGCCCCCACTGGGCGAATGGCCACGGGCTAGAGAGCGGGCTGAGATCCTGCGCGGGCTGATGGAGAGAGTGTGAGAACTTCTGGCACTTCTCGCACTTCTTCGCATATACCTGCGCATCTTTCTGCATATACGGCCACCAGTAACCCTGGCTGATGGCTCGGTAGGCTAGGGACCTTCCTCCGATATGGCTCCCGCAGATTCCTTCGTGTATCTCGAAAAGGAGGTCCTCGACCTTACTTGGATGGACGCACTGGAGGTACGGTCCCGAGAACGATTTCCTGTAGAGCTTGACCTCGGGAGATAGCCAGAACCGAGCTGCCTTGAATCTGACCCGGTGGGCCTCACCACTGTCCTCGGGAAGCCTGTCGTCCCTAAGGTAGGTGATAATGGGGTCCATCCAGCTCGGGCCGAGACCGATGCATAACACCTCCCGAGGTGAACGGAGCTCAATGCTGGGCGCAGCTAGCGATCCGACTTCGATGCTCCTCTTTCTTCCTGCCTCAACAGCGCTGGCCAAGTTTGCAAGAGCATCTGCGTGAGAGTTTACTTCTCTGCCAATCTGCTTGACTTCGGCCGTGTGGAACTGAGAGAGCTGCTTCTTGGCCAGGGCCAAATACGCGGCCATCCGGTCGTCGCGAGCCTGATAGTCCCCAGTCAGCTGGTTTGTCACCAACTGTGAATCACTGAAGACCATCAGCTGTTGAGCTCCGAGGATATGGGCGCTATTCAGTCCGGCTAAAAGGGCTTCGTATTCGGCCTCATTGTTTGACGCCTTGAAGTCCAGTGTCAGAGCCTGCTCAATGACCAGTCCTTCTGGCGATTGGAGAACAACTCCTGCTCCGGCTCTTCTCGAGGTGGAAGATCCGTCGACGAAGACCTTCCAAACTGGGGTATCGGCATGGCATTGTGATTGTTCCGAACCCGCGGGCACCTCATGCTCCTCACCCCCCAGTTCTGTGCCGAGCTGGGTTGGTGCCGAACTTGAATCAAACTCGGCGAGGAAATCCGCCAGAACCTGGGCTTTTATTGCTGTCCGTGGCTGATATTGAATCTCATACTGCCCTAGTTCGACAGCCCATCGGGAGATTCTTCCTGAAAAGTCAGCCTTCTTGAAAACAGACTTGAGTGGGTGCTCCGTGACAACCACAATAGAATGGGTTTGAAAGTAATGGGAGAGCTTTCGCGAGGCGCTAACGAGCGCCAAGGCGAGCTTCTCAAGAGGCAGATACCTGGTCTCGGCATCGATAAGGGTCTTGCTCGTATAATACACTGGTTTTTCAACCTTGTCCTCTTCTCGGATGAGGACTGAGCTGACCGCATGATCCGAGACCGCCAAATATAAATACAGGGTCTCCCCATGGGTCGGGGTTGACAACAACGGTGGTGAAGAAAGGTAAGCCTTGAGCTGCTGCAAGGCATGGTCACATTCTACAGTCCATTGAAATTTAGAATTTTTTCTAAGAAGCTGAAAGAAAGGTCGGCACTTATCTGAAGATTTGCTAATGAAGCGATTCAGTGCCGCGGCCATCCCTGTAAGCTTCTGAACCTCCTTGGCCGAAGTGGGACTCTGCACTCTGAGGATAGCCGAGATCTGATCTGGGTCTGCCTCAATGCCTCTGCGCGTAACCAAGCTGCCCAAAAACTTGCCGGAGCCAACACCGAAGGCGCACTTCGAGGCGTTAAGCTTCAGCCGGAACTCCTTTAGAGTGGCGAAGACCCCGGCCAAGTCCGACAGATGATCCCGCGCCTGCTTGGACTTGACCACCATATCATCGATGTAGACCTCTACGGTTTTGCCGAGCTGATCGTGGAACATCTTGGTAACGAGCCTCTGGTAGGTGGCTCCTGCATTCTTCAGCCCAAACGGCATCACCTTATAGCAGTAGGTTCCCCTGGGAGTGATAAAAGCTGTCTTCTCCTCATCCGGTCTGTACAGCGGAATCTGGTGATAACCGCGGTAGGCATCAAGGAAGCTCATTCTGTCGTGCCCGGCCGTGGCGTCGATCAACTGGTCAATCTTTGGTAGGGGAAAGCTATCCTTCGGACAGGCCTTGTTGAGGTCGGTAAAGTCGACGCACACCCTCCACTTGCCAGTCTTCTTCCTGACGACCACCGGATTGGCTAACCAGGTCAGGTATTGAACCTCTCTGATGGCGCCGGCCTCAAGCAGCTTATCCACTTCCTCGACGACGGCTTCGGTCTGCGGGACCCCAGTCCTCCGTGCCTTCTGCATCACAGGTTTGTGGTTAGGGTCAACATTCAGTTTATGACACATTACCTCGGGGTCAACGCCAGGCATCTCCTGAGGTGTCCAGGCGAAGGCATCTCTGTTCTGCACCAGGAACTGGGCCAGTTCGGACTTCTCCGGCTCTCCGAGCTGGCTGCCGAGCAGGAAGAACCGATCCGGGTCCTTTGGGTCGATCCTGACTTCGGCCAGTTCCTCCACGCTTTTCCTGCCTGGATCTTGGCCGAGCTCATCCAGCCCCTGCTCCAGGTTTTTCTCCATCTCGGCCACATTGACCTCCTTGGGCTCTTGCTCCCCGGGTACCACAGCGGTCAGGCACTGCTTGGCTGCTGCTGATCTCCTCTGACCGTGATGATTTCAACTCGGCCGCTCTTTCCCTCCCACGGAAATTTCAGCTTCTGTTGGAGGGTGGAAGGGACTGCTTCCAGGCTGTGGAGCCAAGACCTGCCCATTATGGCATTGTAGGGAGAGGGTGCGTCGATCACCATGAAGGTTGCCATGACAGACGCGCCACCGACCTCGACCTTGAATGTCACTTTCCCCTTAGGATAAACAGGTTTGGCGCTGAAGCCGATAAGGGGAACTCGAGCCTCCTGCAGATCTTTCTCCGTCAGTCTCATCCTTCGAAAGCTGTCGAAATAGAGGACCTCGGAAGAACTACCGGGGTCAACAAGGACTTTCTTCACAGTGCAATTCTTCACGCCCTGTTTATAGCAGTTAAACTTCAGAGTGACGATCAGGGGGTCGTTGTGGGGGAGCTGCACCCCTTCCAGATCTGCATCAGTGAACCTGATCTCGGGACGCTCCCTCCGAGCCCTTTTCTGTGCTGGGCCGAGCTCGGCGGCCATGACCTGCTTACTGTGAGCGGCTTTCCTGGCTTCGGCACGGGCTTGATTACTCCCCTTGGGCGGGGGTGCCAAATGGATAACGTCTATTATCTTCTCTGTCCCGTCGCTGTCGTGACCCCCCTCGTCTCGGCGCGGGGCTCGGGTGTCGGCCCTGGTTTCTCTCCTGACAAACTCTTGTAGGTGTCCATCCTGGACAAGCTTCTCCAAATGCGACCGCAGTATCCTGCAATCTTCAGTCTTGTGGCCGCCCTCCTTGTGATAGGAACAGAACTTCGTCTGATCTCGTCTAGAAGGGTCGCCTTGCATGGGCTCTGGCCAGCTGAAGTACGGCCTGCTCTTGATCTTATACATGATTTTGTGGATTGGCATCTTGAAGACCGTGTTGACCCCCCGATACGCGTCCTCGGATAGCCTGGGCCTTTTGCTCCTTGCCGAGGCGAACGTCTGAGTCCTTGCCGAGCTTGTAGGCACCCAACTCCTGTCTGAGTCACCTCTTCGTCGCTCGTCTCGCCGAGGCTCATTCCTCGGAAACGGTCCTCCGTCCTTCTTGGGGGGCCTCTCACCTCGGTCTCGGTTTCTTTGCACGGTTCCATGGCTTTCCCGAGCACGGGCCTGGTCATCCTCTTGAGCAATGTACCGGTTGGCGATGGACATGAGCGCTGCTATGGAAGAGACCGGGTTCCTGGCCAGGTCCTTGCGAAGGTCGCTGTCTGGGAGCAAGGCATTCTGAAATGCGAAGACGGCAACCTCGTCCTTGGAATTCTCAATCTGACTGTAGACCGCCCAGAAGCGCTTGGCGAATTGGGTGACGTTCTCTCCCTGCTTCATCTTCATGGCCATGATGTCTGCATCTGTCTTCGGGAGGACTCTGTAGGCCTGGAACTTCTTCATAAAGGACTGCTGGAGTTGCTGCCAACTCGAGACGGATCCCTCTGGGAGCGCACAGAACCACTTCAGGGGGAGGTCGCCCAAGCTGGAGGAAAAGACTCGGCAGTTCAGATGGCCCTCGTCTCCCCAGACAGACATCCTCTGAGAGAAGTGTCTGAGATGCGTAGCTGGATCCGAGACCCCATCATAGGTGACGAATCTTGGTACGGTGAACTTCTTCGGTAATGGGTACCTCCTGATATCTGGGGAGAAAGGAGAAGCGCCGAGATCAACGGGGTCGCAGCAAGCATTGTTTTGGTCTCGGCCGAAGACGGCTACTTCCAGGTTGCGCTGGACCGTTTCCCTTATGTGCGCGTCCAGCCATTCCTGATTATGATACATAACCTCCGGAATGGTCTCGGACGCCTTCCTCGAGTAGCTACGGCTAGTGCTTGAGCCTTCATCTCGGGTTCGGTCGTCCTTTTTCTTGTTCAAACGGTCCCTCAGGTCCTCCTTTGAGGAAGAGATGCGCGTGACACGAGTAACTCTCCTCTCGTGTTGTGGCGATCGCTGCTGCTGCCGAGATCGCTGCTGCTGGGACTGCTCCCGACGAGCCCGCTGCTGCTGGGACGGCTCCCGACGAGTCCGCTGCTGCTGGGACCGCTGATCCCGTAGCTCTTTCCAGCTGCTGCTGGAGCCGGAGGATCAGAGCGTCTCTCTCCTCGATGGCCTCATTCTGTGCTTTAATCTCCAGAAGGGTGGAGTCCAAGTCGTCATCAGGGCTGTAGTCTTCATCCTCAGTATTCTCAACGTCCTCCACCCGGCCCTCAACGTCCTCCACTTGGCCCGGGGGGCGTGATCCATCGACCACTGGAGACTTATCCCGCTGGTCTCCCCCCGTCAGGAGACCTGTAGGCTGCTGGGTGTCTTCCTTCCCGGGAGCGGACTCCGAGCGGAGGTCACGCTCCTGAACGTTGATCCGGATGAGAGCACGTTCAGCATCGTCCTCTGTGACTGGTTGCTTCCCAGCCCTCTGGTTGGCAGGGGGCGGCCTTGCATGCTTTGTCTTGGAAGTTTCTCCATCTTTCGCAGCTCTCCTCGTCATGGTGTTTAGGAATAGGAATAGGAAAGATTATAGAAGTCTTCCCACAGACGGCGCCAATTGTAAGTGCAGAAATAATAATACTCACAAGATCAGGATGCCTCTCAGGACTTACTCAATGCATGGAGGAGATAGCTGCGACGGTCTGAACCTGAAAGAGGAGAAAGACAAGGGTCAGAGGACCCTGGCTCTGGGCAGCGCAGGGCTCTCCGATGCTTAAGTCAGCAATGGATCGGAGAAGAAGAAGAAAGACTGAGTGTCTATGTGAGAGTGCTTACCCCTTGCTCCTTTTGGCTCGTGCCTTATATATGGAACAGTCTGGGGTGAGTGCCAGTGGGCTTGGTGATGTGACCTGGGTCACATCAGCCCACAAAGTCATTATTGAAGGTCCATCATAGCCCTCTTTGCATTTAATGTGGGTCCGATCAGCCCACATTACATTTAATGCCAGTCACATTGGGCCTGATCCTGCCCTGATCTGGTGGTGGCTGAAGTCCCATCAGATCCCTTCCTTGGGTCTTGCCACGACAGGGCCGTGGCTGTTAGCTGCAGGCGCAATACTGCATTGCCGAGCTTGCGTTGCCGAGACTGAACGGTATGCGCGACCGAACTGAATTCTGTTTGGCCGAGAACAGCACGTAGTGCCGAGACCGATATGGATCGGATCGTAGCCGAGATCAAGGGACGTGGTCCCCAATACAGTAGCTAACCGAGCACACCCTAGCCGAGATCAAGAGAAACTGGTTCACGAAATGGGCCCCCACACAGTTAGCAATATAAAAAAAAAAAAAAAAAAGTCCACAATTGGGTGAGGAAATAGGTAACTTAAAATATCTTGTGTGAGGGTGCTAACAGGAGTCCAATTGCTTCAGGTATTAAAGTCATGTATTCATCAAATCTAGTTTTAGTCTCCGATCGAGTTCCATTTAAGAAGTATTCTTTTAATCCATTTAGCGATTTCAGAATCAATCCCTCTTGATAGTAATTGCGACATTAAACATTGACAAGCTTTTATGGGCCTGAACTCTACTAATTTTGTTTCTATCCATAAGTAAATCATTGTTTAAGGAAAAATGAACTTTTATTAACTACATTATAGCCATCCTCTCCATCATCTGTAAACAAAGCTAAGGTAACCAATTTAAACAGTGCGCGTCAAATTGTTTGTTTTCCAAGAACTGAGAGTTTTGAGAACATGATCATCCCCAGTGACAGCTTTTGAATCTCGCCTACTAGAATCTGCTTCAGCTTTGTTCTCTTGCCTTCCAACCCAACAGAGAGCATCATTGGAGCACAAAATTACTCTACCTAGAGAGAGCAGATTCACTCGTAAAAATGACTCACAATACCCCAATTTTGACCTGAGATTCTGCCAAATCATTTGCATTTTTAGGAGCTATTAGGTTCTAAGTATGATATCACCTGTAGCATCTTCCAAATATCATGAAGTATGTAGTAGAATCTCCAAGAGCCCATTCCTTTCTTGCCTCTTAGACAACGAGGGCACCATCATAATCTCCTTAAAAATTGTCGTATCCAAGCAACAAGCTTTGAAAAGCTTCATCCCTTCCCTTGGACTATGATTTATGCTATATTTGAGTTCCCTTCCCTAATTGGTTAGAAGACTAGCATTAAAATTCCCTTTCCTTCATTTTTGATAGAGCTTATCAATCATCGCAACTGATGAGCCTGGGACCTGGACTAACTAAGGAGACTGTTAAATTTGATCTTATCCCATACCAGCCATAAAAACTGAATATATAGAATTTTGTCGCTCCAAATCTGCACTAGGGGCAACAAGAACAAATTCAAAGAGCTCTTGCTAGGAATGGGTCTACTCTCAGGTGGTTAAAGTTTAAGTACCCAATCTACCAGCAACGGTTGTAAACAGGTTGGTTTTGGTCTGAGTCCATGGTGGACCCGAACCGGAACCGTTAAGGAAAATGTGGAACCAGATCCAGATCCGGAACCATTTTGGAACTGGTTTATTGGCTCCGGAACCCGAACCAAAACCATATTTAGGGCGGGTCTGGATTCGGGTCCGGGTCTAAATAGAGAATGATATTTAAAAAATATTGTTTTTAAGAGAGATTTTAAAAAATTAAGGTAATATGTCGGGTCTCGGGTTCACGGGTCCAAACCAAGGTGGAACCAGACCCAAACTCATTTACTTATCGTGGCCTAAATAAGGACCCAGACCCGTTTTTAATGGATCATAACCTTCGGGTAATCAGAGAATCAGAGACCCATTTACATCCCTACTACCAGCCCTCTCAAGTGAGCATGAGTACCCTATTTTTGGGGTGGGAAGTCTTGGTCACACACTAATTAGGTGGACTGCCACTAGAAGCCTGATGCATGAAGGAAATGCATTCTCTTCTTTTTCATAAGCCCCTTGACTTATAAATTGAAAGTAAACCTTGGCAAGTTTTGTCATAAAATATTTGTTTGTTTCTTTTGAAAAGCCCCACACGATTGCGTATTTACATCTTAGGCAACCCTTGAGACACCTTTCCATGAGGACCCAAAAGATCTTATTAATATCCATTTAGGTGCAAAGAGGCTAAGAAAGCAATATCAAATCTTTCCTCTTCCGTGGCGTTACACAAACAAGCCCTTAAGGGGTCATTTCGCATATTATTTGTTTCCAAATTCAAGCTTATCGTAGAGGTTCTAAATATGAGTCCCACTCAACTGCTCATGGACATTTTTACTCAAGTATTGGTTTTTGATAGAGACTGGGTATAATTGCTAAGCATTGTGACCAAAAGACTTTATCTAGCTGCTGGACTTCCTTTGGGTTTCCAGGAACAGAGTCAGTCCCAGTTGCAGAAATTATTATTTGAATAATTTCTGCAAATCGTCATTATTATCTTCATTGTTATATCAATTTGTCTACTTCTTGCTAACCAGGTTGGGGGGTTTTGGGGCTCCTTCAAGCCCTTCTCAATAAAGCTCCATAAGCTGCAGTCAAACCATGCATCAGGTGGGCCTGAGATTCAGTTGAGTGCAATCATCAAATGGGCTAGACATCCAAAAAGACCTGAAAGGTTTTATTAAAGGTACTTTGCCTTTTCAAATATGTTGTGCATGTCATCAAGTCTAGCCGTATAGGTCACTTGACAAAGAGTGGCATGATTCTTGGGTTAGTTCATCTTTATATTGAGGCACTTCCTGATGCTTGATTTAGATGTGGAATGCAGTGTACAGAGCTGCATAAGAATGGAATTATGATTCTCCTTTGATTTGCAGGTTGGCTAGTGTACAGAGCACAGAATAATATATCTATCATCATATGTTTGAACAACATCTCAGTTATAGGCTGTTGTTGAGAATTGTTGGTGTTTTCCACCCACTCACTACTATTATAAGTGAGATTGAGTTGAATCCGAAGGGGTTGTCCTGAGTGGAATTGTTGGTGTTTTCCACCCACACTCCCTTTCAGTTATTATAAGTGATATTGAGTTGTTGATGAGATTAAGTTGAATCTCAAGGGGTTGGCATGATTCCTCCCTCTTATAGAGGGAGAGGTCTTAGTATCGTTTCCCAATTTTCCTTTATTTATAGGGTTGAGTAAAGTAAATGTTTTTTTGAAAAAATAATAAAATATAAATAAATTATGATGGTATTTTATTTTTAGTTATTTATGATGAAATCTTTTTTACTTTTTTTTATTAAAAAGTGGAGTTCTTTTTGGCTTTTAGCGGAGAAATGAGCTTACATTTTAACTTTTTTAAAAAAAATATAGTAGAAAATTTAAATTAAAGTGATTTTTTATGAAAATTCTTTTTTGAGAAATGAGGTTTTACCTTACTTGACTCTACAAGTAAAATTACCAAATAAACCATTTGCCCCCAAGGGTTTTTACCCATTCACTCTAGTCCTGCCGAAAGGATAACCAAAAAAAAAGCATAAGATTGAGTTGCGAATGTGAAGTTGTGAACACCACAAGATACTGTTGAATTACTTAAAATGTGGCTACTTTTCTCATGTGAAAAATGAATACTGAAAAATTATTAAGTATCTTTGCAAAGGCCCATCCATTGGGCCAATGATTAGGACCTTCCAGATCATAGAAACTGTGATACACCGATCATAAATAATATCATGTCTGACATTCAAGAAATGGATCAAAATGGATTGAGATTTGAGATACCCACAACAGGGTGATTGCCCAGGACCATGACAGACAAACCCATAGTCAAGTACTGATCATCAACTTGACAGGCCCAACTAATCAATGGTCTAAAACACCAAACACCAAACACCATGCATCCTAATGCCCATTGCAGGCATAGATCAAGAGAGTGGAAAAGATCTAAAAAATAAATAAAAGTAAAAAAAAAAAAAAGGGGACATTTAAGGATGTAGCAATTTGTTCGAGGCCATCATCAAAACAGGAGTAATTTGAGAGGCACGGAGAATTGCAATAAGAATTGATATAGCCAACCTTCAATGCAAATACACGCCATTTTTTTAGACGCCTTTGCTCTGCAAATTGGCACTTCTTCTTCAACTATTCTTTCTACATCTACATACATTAAAACTTACATAATCATAACCATAACCCTAATAAGTCACCATCTCTCTCAAAACCCTACTCTTCTCTTCTCTTAATCTCAAAACCCTACTGCTCTCCATCAAAACCCTGGCCTTCTCCCCTCTCTCTCTCTCAATACCCTAACCTAGATCTGTCTGTATCGCTTCCCAGCATCACAATATATATAGAGAAGCCGCGAGAAGATCAAAACCCTAACCCTAGGCGTCTCTGAGTGACAAAAATGCCCTTGTGCATCTTGTTAGCACCAACCTGGCTGACCCAAGGTAGCGGTCGAGCTTAAGTTATGGACAGGCACACAAAACTAAAGACTCCCGACTCATTCTCGTCCAACTCAAAAGAAACTTAAGAACCGTGAGTTCTCCCTCTTGTGTATGCTCTTTTACACTTATGTGGCTTGTTTTGCTATACATTTACGGGCTCTTTTCTCATGTATATACGGGCTTTTTTTTCAGACTCCAGCCACCTTGACGGGGGTAAAAGAAAAAATTCAAAAGAAATTTGATTCAATAGAGTCTACATGATTATTCCAGAAAGTCTCTTTTTTTTTTTATTAAAATGATTTTAATTTTTTTTACATTTTTCTTATTATGACATGGATATTCATGGGGGTGTTTGATCCAATAGAACTAATCATTTAGGTGGCACCCGCTAAACCCACACAAATGTGCACAGACAAAGTTGGATTAGTTTTGAATACAAGACGAGGGGAGCAAATCCATGCTTTATATTTCATGAACTCTCAGGTGGATATTTTTATTAATAATACTATTAATCTGAATTAATAAAATTACATATTAAAAAAAGGAGAATGTTCATATGCATCCATCCCTCACCATAAGGTGAGGGATGCTTCCATAAATGGGGGGTTTCAAGTACAAAAGGGGGATTTCAAGTACATAGGGTGTACTTGAAACCCCCAATTTATGGAAAGGGATGGATGCATATGAACATTCCCCTTCAAAATGTATGAATATAAGAAGAAAACAAGAAAGAGGAGAAAAAACGTTCTAACAAAAAAAATTCACATGTATCTTGTCTCCTTGAATTTGAATTGGCCATTCTCCAAAATCGGTTGAGTAACTAGTCAACTCAGTGAGTTTTCCAACCTTGGTTTTTACTCAAGTTGGGTAAGAGGCATGATCTAGTTTTCTAGTTTATTAGCTATTTACAATTTTTTCCCACTGAGAAATTATTGAAAATAATAGTTTTTCTATTTTAAATTATTTCGAGTTGCTTCCACACCAGAAGAAGTATGAGCAGGGTTATAAACGGGTCGGTTTTCGGTCCGGGTCTATGGTGGACAAGGAACCGGAACCGTTAAGGAAGGTGGAGCCGGATCCGAACCCGGAACTGTTTAGGAACCTGTTTCTTGGCTCCGGAACTGGAACCAGAACCATATATGAGACAAATCTGGATTCAGTTCCGAGCCTAGGTAGAGAATCATATTAAAAGAACATGGTTTTTGTAATATATTTTAAAAAAATTGAGGTAATATGTCGGGTCCACAGGTTTGAACCTAGGTGAACCCATACCCATTTACTTATCGAGGCCTAAATAAGGACCCAGACCCGGTATTTAATGGGTTGGAACCTCCGGGTGATTGGAGAATTGGGTAACCATTTACATCCTTAAGTATGATATACTCTGTATTAAACCCAAACCTTACCCATGCCAAATCTGACCTGTGCCTAAACTAAACGGGTTGAAGTTGGGCTTGGTCAGAACTGATTGGGCTCAGGTTTAAGTTCTTTGAGCCCAAGTCAACCTTGGTTAAAACATAACCAACCCAAGAAATCAACCCCAATTTGACCAAGCCTAACAAAACAGCACCTTGGGCTGGACTAGAATTTGCCCCTCTAAAATTTGAATTAGAATCGGGTTAGCCTAAAGCCCCACAAGACAGGCTTCCCGAGCTGGGCCCTGCTGGTAATCCAGAAAAGTTCTGTCCAGAAATTAGCTAGTACTGGAGAAATTAATCATCAGCCTATCCGTTGAGTGACCTGTGAGTTCAGCTGGTTGATCTGGATATACAGCTGATCCATAACTCAGAAGGTGCAGATCCAATGGTTCACAGCACCAGTTGTGGGCCCCATTGTACTTAACATTTGCTAACAAGAATAGAGATATAATTCTCTCACTTTGAAAACCATGTTGGCGATGGGTAAATTGGGTATGGTTCAAGTTGGGTTGAGTAACATGTAAAGGATAGGCCCAAACCCAACCCATTTATTATTCACGTTGAAAGTGTCGGCCCAAACCCGCCCAGAAGTGAAAGGGGTCAACCTAAACTTCCTAATTAACCGGTTGAGCTTGGATTTTGGACTGCAGGCCATAGTACAATTAGTCAGATTTGGTTGGGTCTAGAGTGGATAGGCTGGTCAAATAGCGAGTCAAATACAATATATTATTGAGTACTTCTATTGGCGCAGGATTTTTTTACTTTCCCCACCGCACTAAAAGACAAAAACAAAAATTCTTTTCCCTAAACTACCCCTCCCCCTCCCCCTCCTCCCTTTCCCTCTCTTCCTCCACCATCTTCCCTCATCCTCTCCTCCATCCCACCCTACCCTCCCGATCTCTCTGGCGAGGAGGGATCCCGGCCGGCCGGCATCCCTCCCCCCATTCCCTCTTTCTTCAAAACCCCCCCCGCCCCCGGGGCGGACCTACCTGTTGTGGGTTGGTGGGGGCTTTCCCATAAGGGCCCTAAGGCCCCTTTGGCCAAGCCCCCACTAGCCCAAGTCCCCACGACCATTTTCAACTCTTAATCTAATCGGCCAATCCCGATTCTTGTCTCTCTCCCTTCAGCACTCCCCATCTCAGGCGACCGTCGTGACGCCGTCCCTCCCTCCGGCAGCGACAAGTGCTCTACTCATCTTGTCTCTGGTCTCTCTCTCTCTCTCTCTCTCTCTCTCGTGATTTCCATTTCTCTTTGCATCAGATCTTTGAATACAGATTGCTCTTTTGTTCTTGGTTTTACTTATCATTTGGATGCGTTGCTGTTTTTTAGTATTTGATTTGTTTGAAGTGTGTAAGATCTAGATATCTATTATGTTGTGCAGCTTGCGAGTTTTGGTTTTTGAGAAATTTGATTCATACATGTGGTTCTTAGATTTGATTCAATTGATAACATATGACTACCGTAAGAGATAGATGACCTGCAGTGATTTCATATTATTGTGCGCTAAGGGAGATTATGGCTCCAAATTTTTACTAGGTTATGTCGGATAGTTTTTCTTTCTTACCTTTGAGATTAGAAATTTTGTTAAATGCATGACTTTTGTGGAATTGATTTCTTTCACTATGATGAATGTTCATCTTATGAATAAAAATGATTGTTTGCGCTGGATATGATCACAACATGTTTGACACAGTTACTAAAAAACCGCATGAGAAATTAAGAAAAAAAAACAATAATCAAATTATTCAGCTAAATTCATTTGATTACCTAAAATTATCATTGGTTATCGAATTGAGATTACCTATGTTCTGTTTCAGTAAAGCATAAAAATGTAGGAAAGGAGCTAAATGTTTAGGAACCTGTTTGATCTAAGTACCAAAATTTGTGAACCGTCTCTCATCTAGGGAGGTATACTAACTTCATGAAATTGTGCATCTTGTAAAGAGAAGTAAGAAATGAAAAATGTGTGTGTGTGTGTGAGAGAGAGAGAGAGGGTGAAAATTTAAGAAAGGGAAAGAAACAAATAGCCTTGGATTCATTTCTATGTTGATTAACTGACTTTATAATTTATAAGCGTATGCTGATCAGTGTTCTGTTCTAGAAATCTTACAAGGTTTCTGAGCTTCTTGATCATTTGAGTTTGGTGAGGGCCTAATTTAGTATTTTATTTATTTGAAGTAAAAGATTATTAACCATAACCATTCATAAAAAGGATAAAAGGGTATTATAATGGTTTTTAGATTTTTTTTTTTGCATTAATTGTCCATCTTTTTTCTATTTGTTTAATGGAAAAACATACAAGTCAAACAAATTAAATTTGTTAAAACAAATTGACTGTCCTCATTTTATTTCCATTAATTGTCCTCTTATAGTTCAAGTGCCTTCTTTTACCATTTAAAACATTTTTTTATAGAACTTAGGGTCCTTTAAATTTTAATTGATATGTATATTTTTTATGGCTCTGTCTATGTGTATGATGATTGAAGTGGATTGGTCTTTGTTTATGTTTCTTAGGTGGATTATTTCTCTTTTGCCAAAGTTTAGAAGAACAACAAAACAATAATTGAATTACTTTTCAAGTGACTACCGTAAGCACCCCTCAAACAAAATTCCTGGGTCCGCCCCCCTCCCGCCCCGCGACACTGACGGGAAGCAAGAGGGAGATCAGGCGACAGGACTGCAACAGGCTTAAACCCTGCGTACAGCCCTGCTATCCAATCTCCCTCCTCGCCGGCGGCTGGGAGAGAGAGGAAGAGCGGGGGAGGGGGACGAGGAAGAATAGAGAAGAAGAGGAAGAGAGAGAAGATAGAGGAGAAGAAAGGAGAGGGAGAGAAAATAGAAGAGGGGAGAGGAAGGAAGAAAGAGGAAGTGAGGGGGAGTGAGGCCGGCTAGCCAGCCGGGATCTCTCCCCGCCGTGGGGTGGGGTGGGGTGGGGTGGGGGAGGGGATGGAGGGAGAGGGAGGAAGGGTAATTTAGGAATATATATATATATTTTTGTGCGGTGCTGAGAGATAAAAGGAAGTGGGTGTGTTCAGTCAAAAAAGGGATGCATATTGAATTTTCCGATATAAAAATGAGGTGCCAATAGAAGCTATCTATATTATTAGCATTCAAATGCCAATGTGAACTTTGGCAGGTTGTGTCTGAAATCATCCTTATGGTTGATTGGCTGGAGTCCAGCTGTTAGGCACATATTAAGGATGGGTAACTTACAGACGCAAACCATACTCTTCATTCAATATGTGACTTTGGGTCACTTGATCACATCCCACACAAATTCTGATATATTGAACTCAAGTTCCATCAAACCACTTTCCCAAAGAGATGCTAAAAATCAGCACAAGGCATATTCCTTGAACCACTTTCCCAAAGAGATGCAAAAAATCAGCACAAGGCATATTCCTTGAGTAGGCGACAGACAAACTCCAACTATACTCTTTCATTCAACAACCCACTTTGAATCACACCCCTCTGATACATTGAACTCCAGCTCCATCAAACCCTATTGCAAAGAGCTGCTTAAAAGGGGCTGTTTGATAAGGTGAATTTATGAGTAGAATTTGGCTTGTGAATAAATTCCATATAATATTAGATCTTGCTCTAGAAATTTCAACATCCAAAATTCTCATTTAATAGAGAATGTTTAAAAAATCAGCTATAATCCAAGTGATTAAAATAGCCTATGGAATGCTTCATCTTCTGAAACTCCAAAAGACAAAAGGCCTTGTCTGTTTGCAGTATAATACATAGGAATTGAATAAATATAATTCATACCATTAGTGGTTAAAAATAAAGATCAAATGTGAATTTTAAAAATGAGCATCAAATAACGATTCTTTTTAAGAAAATATAATTAAAAAAACATGAGAAACTTCCCATCTTCTTTGTATTCTATTTTCCTAAAATGTTATTTGATGCTTAATTTTGAAAATGCACCTTTGATCTTCATTTTGAACTAGTAACAATATGAATTCTATGTATTCAATTCGTATGTATCTTAATGCAAACAAAGCGTCCGCAAATGAAGTCCCAGTTGTAATATTTATGACAAGATTTTGGAATCTTCAAAATTCTCAATACAGGAATTTCTAAAATTCTTGCTATCAACCAGATTATGTCTGTGTAATGCTGCAGATTCTACATTCCACAGATTTTAGTTACATTGTGCCCCCTTTTCTTTGTGTAATGCTAAGGATTCTGCATTCGTAGATCTCTGTAACTATAATATTATGGAAAAGTGATTTCCCCCTTCCAAAAGATGATTTTCCACATGCTTGAGGAAAAATAGTTGTTTCGTGTTTCTTTTTTATTTATTTTTTCCTTTTTTTTTTTCACACAGGGAAATACTACACTAAATGCTGTACTAAACTTCGAAAAAGAAATAATTTCACTTTTTGGTGCAAATCAGTAAGGTGTCCCTATAGGGCCTTTTGTTAAAGACTCAAAACGACTGCAATTCTAGAATACAGGCAACCTAAGATGTTGTCATCATATGGCATCTTTTCTTGATTTGTAGGTCTAAGGAAAGAAAATTGGAAATCTTTTATATTAAAGAAACAATGGATTGCAGAATTACTTTTCACTGTTCAACACCATAATAGGAAAGGCAAACAAATTCAATGTCTTTGCATGTACATTTCAGAATCTGAATAAATAAAATTGGCAGAACATGCATTTGAGTTAGGCTTTGTAGTTGTGAATCAAGATGTCTATTTCTTTTCCAGCCTAAATCAATATAAGCCAATCAGGATGTCTCTAATATTTTATGCCTGAAGTGAGTAAATGGTATGAATAACCATTGTTTTTGGTCAAAATATTCATATAGTCTGCAATTTTGGCATGCACATTTGACAACCGAGGAAAAGACAATATAGTCCTCCCAATTCACAACGAATTGCGGGACAAGAGAAGGAACAGCACTTCCATGTACTTTCCTCCAGTAGAAAATTAAACCCATTTCTTGCTCCTGAACCACTTCCATGAACTTTCCCTCTAGTAGAAAATTCAAAACACACTTAAACTTGTTCATAATTCAAACCCATTGCACCAATCAAAACAGTTCCCACGTGGATCATGAGAAGAACTAGGAACTTTCTCAACAAATCATCAACCAGCTGGGAAGAGGAAAAAAGGGGTTTTTAGCTGTAAATTCAACAAAGGATTGAAATAAAACAGAAAGCGTAAACAGTCTTAAAAGGCAACCAGAATATCAACAAGAAACAAAGTTAGCGTGCCAGCATTCGGATGGTCAGAGATAACAAACCCTCAAAACAGAGGAAGAAACAGTCAACTAAGGTCTCTAAAATGAAGAATGATAATGGAAAACCCTCTTGTTGAATCTCAGAAAAACGATATTCAATAATGTCAATCCATATGATAAATTTTGTGGGGAGGCTAGGAAAAGCGTCTTCTAGAGTGCCCCCACTAAAATTCTCTCTATCAGATTCTCATATTCATTGTCTTTGTTCCGCCAGGAACCATGCTGTGTGATAACTATGAAGTAGACCTGTCTGGATGAGCTATGAAGTAGACCTATATGATTTCATCCAAACAAACGAAATTTACAAAACCAGATTCATAGACATGTAATACTACCTTGTCGAAAGAATTACTTGACAGCTAACATCAATTCATACAATATTTCTATCAATATCAGTTAAGTTAAAGTAGTGTAAACTATAGAATAATGTGTCAGATGCATATATTACATGAGTTTCACCTGAGAGATGGATGCCACTTCTTCACTATAATGGCTTCATACACAGCAATGTACCAGGCTATACTGTCAACATGCATGTCTATTAGAAATAAGAAAACAAAGAAAAGGTAAGACTTAGATATATCCAGAAGCTCCTGGCTATTACACCCATCAAGTTATAGCAAAATCCAAGAAGTCACAATCCAAAATAGGAATGTGGAGCAACTATATCTTATTTGATGGTAACATGTTAACCTTGTAGAAAGTAAGGTATACACTAACATGGGAAAAACATGCCTAGGAACAACTATCTTAAACGTCAAAAAATAACTAGCAGAAAGGAGATAAGTCTTCCAAAGCACATATCAGTACATTTTGAATTACTACACCATGGCAACAATGACAGGCATTCAAATTTTCAAAGTCACCCAATATCACATTCTCCTTGAGAATAAATTGAACTACAGACATCCAATAGTTACAATTCTTCCAGGGATTTGATCAGAAAGATGGCACTTCAATGTATTAAGTAACAAACTCTATAACTTAATTTTTAGAATCACCATGGATTCTACTTGTGTTTATACAGATCAATTTAAGATGTTACAATCAAATCCTCCTAAACCATTAATGGCTGATACATTAACCAATGATAAGCAGCAGTTCATGAGAAAAACATGGTCCATTCAATCAACTAATTTTCTAGCACATTGTAGCAATTTCCATAGTCATCCAAATAAACCCAATTCCAATTGTTTTGATGAATCTTTCTATGACATTTCACTATAAGCAAGACAATATGACAATATGGAATCATTTCCAACTATGTTTACAGTAAAATCACTAAACAATAGTAAAAGGAACCTGGTTAACCAGAATTCTCAGACTCCTAAGCATTCACTTCCAGTTGTTTCAACCCATGATCTGAAACCAACATCCCCAATCCAACCTTCTCACCAGCCTCCTTCGATTTCGCATTGAACCTGTCCCTCTTATACACATGATTCAATGTCAAGACCCGCAATCCATCTGAATTCCCAACAATCTCCAAAACCTCCGGCAACCCATCTCCGCACCCCCGCGACATCCCCACATCGACACGAATTGCCTGATTTGAGCAAACCCCATTAATCCCAGACATCTGAATTGTGTGCCCCATGATCATCCTCCTCGCGCCGGGGATGGTCGCGAGAACATGCTCCAGCGTTGAACAGTCGCATTTCTTCTCCTGTTCCTGGGAGAACCGCCTCGCCCACACCACCGCATTGGGGCCCGTCAGAAAATCTGGAAGCAATCTCCCTCCCATCCCATTAATCCAATCCCAAACCTCTTCATTAATCTTATCCAATCCATAATCGACGTGCTCCGGCAGCAGCCCACCGTGCACGAAGATGGAGTCCCCAACGACGAGGACCGCCGGATTGCCAGAGAGGAACCGCTTGGTGATTGGTCCATTGGGGCGCAAGGCGGCGATCCGGGCACGGAATCCGGCATGGAATTCCTCCCGGATTCCGGGGAATTTCCTCGGGATTCCCCGGAAAATGTCTGGGGGGGTTTCGATTCCTTGGCAGAGAGATTTCATGGAGTTTCCGAGCTGGAACCAATCGGCCCAGATCTGGAACTCGTGGAGGGCGGAGGGGGTGACGTACCGGAAGTTGCGGTCCACGTTCATGACCTCGTGGTTTCCGAGGAGGGTGAGGAGGGCGCCTCCGGACCGTTCGGCGTCCAGCTTAAGGCGGTGGAGGAGGTAGAGGAGCTTGAGCTCGTCTGAGCCGCGGTCGAGGACGTCGCCGAGCTGGACGGCGACGGCGTCTCCTCCGGTCCACCGGAAGGAGCGGGCATCAATGATTCCCGAGAGAGAAAAGGCTTGGAGGGTCTTGTCGAGGTCTCCGTGGAGGTCGCCGATGGCGAGGAGGCGGGGAGGGGACGGGTGGCGGGTTTGGGGCGGAGGAGTAGGAGGAGGAGAGGTTTTAGGGTTAGGGTTTTGGGGGAAGAAGTGGCCGGTGACGGAGAAGTCGACGAAGGCGTCGACGAAGGAGGAGACATGAAGAGGGACCTGTTTGCAGAGATTTGAAGAAGAAGAAGAAGAGTCTTCCTCCATTCTTGGCTACTTGGGCGTTTGTGTTTTTGGGACAAAATGAGTGTGTTTTTTTTTTTTTTTTATAGGGAAATGGGGTGACCGTTTGACCCTATGTGGTGTGATCTAGAGATGTCAAACGGGCCCAACCTTGGTACGGCACGGGCCACCCCAGGAGCGGGCCGGGCCAGGCGGGCCTACTCTGTTTTTTTTTTTTTTTCCCGTATTAAAAAAAAATAGAACACAAATACACAATTACGAAGAATGACAAAGATATTTAAGTGGTTCGATTAAACTCGACCTACTCCATTAAGAAGAGAGAACCATTTCGATCTTAACTTCTTGAAGGTTTCTAAATAGGATTACCTTCAAAACCTTACAATCTTTTTAGAAAATAAAAATAAAAAAAGAATGTTAAACTTATAAATTTAAAAATTACAATGAAGGAAAAAGTAAAAAATCAGATGTGTAGTCCACTAATGTATTCTACTGGATCATAATCTTCCATTGATGTCAACTATTGCTTCCTTCTATCTGTCAAATACCAGTCTCGTAGCCAAACACAAAACTTCACCGTTTCTTCAGTCAAATTGGTTCTTTTGTCATCCACCACACGTCCACTTGCACTAAAAGCTTGTTCTGATGCTACAGAAGACATTGGAATAGTCAATAGATCACAAGTCATGGCGGCTAACACCGGATAAACGCTTTCTTGTTGCTTCCACTACGCTAAAATGTCAAAACTAGATGCATTCTGCATCCGTATTACACCGACGTCAAGATACGATGATAACTCCGTCACAGTGTTACTTGAACTTGAGCTGGATGCCATGCCGTAGACAGGGAAGAATACCACACATCCCACTCACCAACACCTGTTTGCTGGACTTCTGAATGGCCCATACTAAGCCCATTTGTACCCATTTGCTCACAATAAAATTGAAAAATTGCTTGTAAATTTGCCTTAATAGTTGAAAAAATATTTAAATCTATATAATTCATATTTGAGAACCGGTCTAGTGAGGACCGTCCTTACCCATATATGAGAGGACCACTCCAGGCCGTTTGATCCACAGGAAGATCCAATGGTTATGATATCTTCAATATAAAGAATGGGAGGGAAACGAAAATGGGTAGACATGCCCAAATCGAACGAAGCCCCAAATCACAAACCGAGACTCTTCCTCCTCCATCCTAACGGACCTCGTCCTCTCATCTAAGCAAGGTTCGAACGATTCTATCATCTTCCTCCTCCTCCTCCCCTCTCGTCGACGACGTCTCTCCCTCGTCTCCATCACTTCTGTCGTAGAGCCATCCCATATCCTAGGGCTCGATTTCCCTCCGCACCGAAGCAGAACATCGACAGGGGGACGATCTCATCCTCGACGAGCTCTGCATCCCCTTTCGTCTGTCATCTCCATCGCAGCAGTCCCAGCCTGAACCAGGTCATCTCCTCTCGCCTGTCATCTCCAGTGAGTTTTTTTTCTTTTTTTTCTTTTTTTTATGAATGTCATCAGCCATAGAAAAACCCTCTTCTTCTTCTTCTTCTTCTTCTTCTTGTTTTGTGAGTGGAAAACTCTAGTTGGGGTTTTCTGGCACAGATAATTTTACCCTAGCTTTTCTAGGTGTTGATTCGATCTCCCTCTTTCATTGTTCTTTATTTTTCTATTCAGTTGGATTCTTATAGTTTCTTATTTGATAAACATCAATAAAGAATCTTCATTTCTGTTCTTTCTATGCAATTGCGGGGATTTCTGTGGAATTTGTTTTTTTTGCCCTTGTGGTGGATATCGAAAGAAGACATTTTTCTCACCTACTCAAAGCTGCCATCTGCCGAATCACATAGGCGTACCAAAAAAAAATAAAAAATGGTAACTTTGATTATCTCTTCCTCTGTTCTTGTTTTTTATCTTGTAATTGGAGGCTACATTTATCTTTTGAGATAAAGAAGCTAGCTTTTTCCTTAATTGGGGTTTGAATTTGAGTTTGGTAGGAATGTTTAATCTGATTCTGCCCAAGTTTGTTGCTTTCTGTGTTTCTGATCAGGATTAAGTTATTCTGCTATTTTGAATTGAGATGTTTTTTTTGTTTTTTTGGTTGTTGGAGTTTTGGTGAAATGGATTTTGTTGTTTGAAGTTTACTTTGGGTTGGGGGATATTCAAGTTTTTTTAATCAACTCAGTAAAATGGGACTTTTTTTCCCCTGAATCTTGTCACAGACTGGGTTTTGTGGGACAAATTGGATACAGTAAGTTTATATGAATAGTATATTTCTGATTTGTTTAGGACTTTAATACTTTTTGACAACATCTCTCTCTCTCTCCTTTTTTTTTTCAGTCTCATTCAAAATTGTAATGAAGTATCATCTTTATGAAAAAAAAAACAGTAGTTCCACTTTTGATTGGTGGTGATTGTCGTTGTCATGTGTTGTTCTGATTATTATTATTATTTTATTATTTTTGCATTTTGGTTGTTGATTTTCACTTCTGTTGACTATTGTCAATTATCTTTGTTTAATTATTTTGCATGTACTTTGCTTGTTGATTTTTTAGCTTCTATATGTTCACAGTGATGGATTTTGGCTTCGCTTTCCAACTTCTTTAAATTGGGTGAATTGGAATTTGTTCCTGTTTGGTAGATCAGTGTGTTTTTTTACTCTGGTTTCCAAAATAGTCCCTCTTGGCATGGCTACAACAATGACTTCAGTAAGAGTACAGAGGGATGCTTGTGGATTGACATCAGTTTTATCATCTGCTGTTCTTGAATGGCTTTTGATATGTCTGTTGTTCCTTGATGCTTTGTTCTCATATGTGGTGACAAAATTCGCTTGTTTCTGTGAATTGCAAACACCTTGTCTACAAATTGGATACAGTAAGTTTATATGAATAGTATATTTCTTATTGGGATAAGCTTGAAATGGGAACTTCTTTTGATTTTAGGTTTTTCTGTTGATTTGATAAGATTTTGCTTTTATTGCAATGAACTTTGTAATTGTTCTTTAGATGGAGGCTTGGAAATGAATGCATAAGAGGATCCCTGCTGTTTCTTAAATAATTTACAAGGCGGGGATCCCTTGGTATGTTTTAGTTGATTAATTTTTTGTATTCAGTCAAGATAATGAACTTATGTCTTATATGATCCAGAGGACCGCCACTCACGAGGGACGATCCACCAATATTCTCTTCCTTGTATAATGCAAAACCATCTATTTTCTATCCATGGATGACCCTATCCCTTTTCACCCAGCTCTGTTCTCTCAAAACTTGCCCTCTGGTAACGAGGTAGAAGAGTTCTCCAGCTCCGACCATGCAGAAATCCCAAACCACCATGAAAACACTCAGGTATTTCTCAAATAATATATTTCAGAGTTACATTATTTTTATTTTACTTATTTATTTTTGTGTTGATAAAATCTGATGGGCAACTATTCTATGTTATTTACCTGCCAATGTCTTTCTTCATGAGTGGTCCCTAAAAATATTTTTTTTTCCTTCATGTGTAATCTGGGTCTGTTCACTTTTTTAAATGAATGAGAAGTTGGAATCAACTGCATCTTCCTTGAGTAGAATCTTCATACCTGAAGTAGATGAGGATAAAACCCCACAGGTTGGAATGTATTTCCATGACTTGGAAGAAGCTTACGAATTTTATAATACTTATGCGAGGGTTGCTGGTTTTGGTATTAGATGTGGTTCAGATAAAAAAAAGAGGGGTGAAGTATGTTGGAAGCAGTTTATGTGCTCTAAACAAGGTAAAAGAATAGAAAAGGAAGGTCGTGGTTTTGTGGCACAGAAGCGTGTTCCATATACGAGAGAAAATTGTGGGGTGGAGATTGTGCTTAAAAAAATTGCAATTGGACATTGGGTTGTTAACAAATTTGTTGTAGAACATACTCATATCTTATCTACCCCACGTAAGACCCATATGTTTCGTTCACACCGTAAGATTACTCCAGCTGATAAGAACTTAATAAATGCATTTGAAGTAAATAACATACAACCTGCAAATCAAATGAGACTCTTAAGCACACAAGCTGGTGGTTCAGGAGCAGTTGATTTTAATGAGCATGACATGCGGAATCATCATCGAGACAAGCAGAAAGCAAAAAAGGGGCGAGATGGTAAGATGTTGTATGAGTATTTTGAATACATGAAAGAAATGAATTCGGGTTTTTGTTATTCTATAGAGACAAATGAGAACAATCAAATCAAGCATGCATGTATTTTGGGCGGATCACCTTTGTCGTCTTTCATACATCGTTTTTGGTGATGTTGTTACTTTTGACACAACATATCAAACCAATAAATATGATCTTATCTTCGATGCATTTATGGGAGTAAATCACCATGATCAAACTGTCATCTTTGGAAGTGGTTTTTTATCCAATGAGAGTTTTGATTCGTTTGTGTGGCTATTTAAACGTTGGTTGGAAGCTATGCCTGCGGGTCCACCAGAAGCCATTGTAACAGACCAAGATCCCGCGATGAGGAAAGCAATTAAGCACGTTATGCCTGCCACACGACATCGCTTTTGTATCTGGCACATTATGCAAAAGTTGCCATCCAAGTTAGGCGGAATTGCAATTCATGCTGACGGGCTTATGAATGCAATAAATAAAGTTATTTACAATGCTATTTCAACGGATCATTTTGAGATGGAATGGACCAAGATACGAATTCAATATAAATTGAAGGAAGACAGTTGGCTAGAAGACATGTACATGCTTCGTGAGATGTGGGTGCCAATCTTTTTAAAGGGCATGTTTTTTGCGGGAATATCATCATCGCAAAGAAGTGAAAGTTTCAATGCCTTCATTAAGCAGTTTGAAACACATAAGTGTGGTTTGCATGACTTTATGATGCGCTTTGAACGTGCAATCACACGTCAAAGGTATCAAGAGTTAAAAGCAGAGCATGAAAACTTGCAAACGAGGCCAAAGCTCATCACTGATTTGGAGATGGAGGAACAAATGGCCGGAATATATTCGAGAAAAATGTTTCATGAGTTTCAGGTACAATTCATGGCAATGGTATCATCCATTCCAAAACTTGTAAAGGAAGATGCGACAGAGAGCATTTATGATGTTTGGTCCATGAAAAATAATTGCAAAACTTCAGAAAGGGTCATTTTAAAAAAAGATTCTAAATGCGCAAACTGCTCTTGCAAACTATTTGAATTTCAAGGAATTCCTTGCAGTTGTATAATTGCTGCGTTGAAACACGAGATGATTTTCACCTTGCCTGAGCATTTTATATTAAAGAGATGGACTCGTCAAGCGAGAGATGGTACAGAATATAGCAAATGTGTGATGGTGGGGAATACTACTGGTGCTAACACTTTGATTGTCCGGCATGGTGATTTGTCCTATTGGGGAAACATGGTTTCTAATGAGGCAAGTATGTGTTCAAAGACATACGAATATGCAATAAATGTGCTGACTGATCTTCATAAAATGTGTCATAACATGAATCAACTTGAAATTGGAGGAGAACATACATCCAATGGAAAAAACAAAGTGGTTAGTGATGCAGTTAATAATGCAGTGCAATTGATTGAACCACCTCATGCTACAACAAAGGGTCGTCCAAAAAGACTAAAGTCATCGAAGGAGAAAGCTCAAAAGAAAGAAAGACTTTGCCGTGGATGCAACCAGCGTGGTGTTTCACATGACAAACGGAATTGTCCAGTTCTCTTGAACAGGTAATTTTTTGTTCTTCTTAGTTTACATCACTCTTGAATTTCAGTTTTGTTCTTCTTAGTTTACATCACTAATTATGTTGCCTGATCATATATTTCAGGGGGACTGTTGATCTACATGTAGACATTCCAAGAATGTCAGAAGACCCATCCGATGCATCCGTGGAAGGAAGTGATTCGGATGTGTCCGGTTTTGACGTCAACCAATGGATATGACACTTGAGATGAAGGAGAGAAGGAGAGCATTGTAGTTTTATCCATTTGAAGGAGAGAAGGAGAGAATTGTAGTTTTATCCATTGTTGTAATTTTATACAATTGTTGATTCTGTGTTTTTTATACATTGTGAACCTTTGAACTGGTTAGACTTATTTGTGCTATGAAAATCTTTTTTTTTTATATTATATTCTTCAAGAGTGTTATTGGATGATCATTGCAACTTACTGTATGGCTGTTGTGTGAGAACTAACAAATGTAGCATGGGCAAATGATACCAAGTCTTCTGCTAACTTTAGTTGGAGAGGGACAAGCAAAGGCTCTTCAATTGTGCAATTAAGACCAATTCACTCAGCCACTCATCCAAAGGTTATACATTCTCTATAAAGCTTTCCTAATAGATTGTCTCTGGGCTTTCATGCATTAATAGGCTGGGAAAAATAGAATGATTTGATAAAGTGTGACTTTTTCTGTGGAACCTAATCAGGCTAAGATTTTATAACATCTTGAAGGAGCGGTTTATTCCATGTATTCAAGCCTTGTATCATTGTTCCGTTGTTGGCATTACAAAAATATAATGCCCATGGGTTTCTAAAATGGTGAAGATGTCTTAGGTGCTAGGGAACATGCTTTAAATGGTGAAGATGGGCTAATAAATTTAAAAGAAGATACACCTTAAGGAACAAGCTTTTATGAAGCCTGCTTGGGATGAGTATTGTCAGAACCAGAAGAAATGTCAGAACCAGAAGAAATGGGTTGTAAATATATTTACAAATGCATCTGGCCTCTTCATTTGTCTAGTCCCTATCAATGTATTCGATCTTGTTAATGAAGTTCCCTAAGATCTTTGCGTTCATTGCCATTTAACAGGTATGTAGGAATTCTGCAGATAATTATATTTATCAGGTCCAAAGTGAGGCACTTCAATTACTCAAAACCCATATGGGTTCAGCTCAAAACTGAATTCCAGATGACCCAATTACTCCAAACCAATATGGGTTTCGCTCAAAACTGAATTCCAAATGACCCAATTACTCCAAACCAATATGGGTTTAGCTCAAAACTGAATTTCAGATCATGCAGTTTTGGTCAACAATGATTCAATCAAAACTCAAGAACTGAATTCCGATACCAATAGCAACAAAAGAATTTCATAAAGGCAAATAGTCCCTTTTTGTCTATAGAAAAAAAAAACCCTCATATCAAACAAAGATCACGGGTATAAAAAACTAGGTGGGGACAAATATCACTTCCCATCAACAAAAACCTGATTCCCAAACACCCTGAAAATTCCCCACAAAGGAAAATTAGATGACTTCAAACCCAAACTTCTAACAACCCACAAAGGAGAGAAAGAGGGCCACAAGTAATAACTTCAGGACATCACATATACATTCATAGAAAAGCAATGTCCATTCATAACTTCTATGTTCCAACATACAGAAGACATGTTTTTAAACCTTTAGAGAATACATATCCCCAGAGCATGTATTTCATGTATGGTTGAACAAGAAAACTAATATTATTATACAGCATGCAACTAAAATAGCATGATAAATTTTTCGCAGATACGTATTTCGAATTTTCTCTACTTCAATGAAAGCACACATTGAACTTTCTAACTTTTCAATGACCGCTATCAAATTTCTCTTTTCTTCTCTCCAGTTTTCTCTTTCACACATCGTTGAATTAGCTTCAGCAAGCTGCCAATTCGCTACCTCATCTTTCCAAAGAAATGTACCACAGCCACTTTCATCCTGCACAAAGTTTTACACACATAAAAAATAGTTAATGCTGGATTTGAAACCTTAACAACTCAGAGTAACAGTTTATGAGGTAGCCTCAACATGCTTACATTCCAATTTGGGCATTTCCAAAATTTTCTATTTTGATTCAATTGCATACGAGAAGTATATAATTTCATGTCTCCAGCTCCACATCAGCATTTTGGAGTACATTTAGAACGGATTGTATTAGAAGATGACATTCCATGCAAAAGATATTGTGAGTTAAAATAACCCCAGCAACAAAAACAAAATGCAAATGGACAATTTATATAACAGTGTACTCCAAACTGATATACCAAAGAAGAAGAAGAAGAATAAGAAGAAGAAAAGGGGTTTCTATGGCTGATGACATTCATTATAAAAAAGAAAAAAAAACCTGGTTTCTCACTGCCAAGAATATGATCTAGCCTCGAGCAGAACAGACACGGTGTTTGCAATTCACAGAAACAAGCAAATTTTGTCACCATATATGAGAACAAAGCATCAAGGAACAACAGACATATCAAAAGCCATTCAAGAACAGCAAATGATAAAACTGATGTCAATCCACAAGCATCCCTCTGTACTCTTACTGAAGTCCTTGTTGTAGCCATGCCAAGAGGGACTATTTTGGAAACCAGAGTAAAAAACACACTGATCTACCAAACAGGAACAAATTCCAATTCACCCAATTTAAAGAAGTTGGAAAGCGAAGCCAAAATCCATCACTGTGAACATATAGAAGCTAAAAAATCAACAAGCAAAGTACATGCAAAATAATTAAACAAAGATAATTGGCAATAGTCAACAGAAGTGAAAATCAACAACCAAAATGCAAAAATAATAAAATAATAATAATAATCAGAACAACACATGACAACGACAATCACCACCAATCAAAAGTGGAACTACTGTTTTTTTTCATAAAGATGATACTTCATTACAATTTTGAATGAGACTGAAAAAAAAGAGGAGAGAGAGAGAGAGAGATGTTGTCAAAAAGTATTAAAGTCCCAAAAAAATCAGAAATATACTATTCATATAAACTTACTGTATCCAATTTGTCCCACAAAACCCAGTCTGTAACAAGATTCAGGGGAAAAAAGTCCCATTTTACTGAGTTGATTAAAAAAACTTAAATATCCCCCAACCCAACAATCAAGTAAACTTCAAACAACAAAACCCATTTCAACAAAACTCCAACAACCAAAAAAACAAAAAAAAACACCTCAATTCAAAATAGTAGAATAACTTAATCCTGATCAGAAACACAGAAAGCAACAAACTTGGGCAGAATCAGATTAAACATTCCTACCAAACTCAAATTCAAACCCCAATTAAGGAAAAAGCTAGCTTCTTTATCTCAAAAGATAAATGTAGCCTCCAATTACAAGATAAAAACAGCAAGAACAGAGGAAGAGATAATCAAAGCTACCATTTTTTATTTTTTTTTGGTACGCCTATGTGATTCGGCAGATGGCAGCTTTGAGTAGGTGAGAAAAATGTCTTCTTTCGATATCCACCACAAGGGCAAAAAAAACAAATTCCACAGAAATCCCCGCAATTGCATAGAAAGAACAGAAATGAAGATTCTTTATTGATGTTTATCAAATAAGAAACTACAAGAATCCAACTGAATAGAAAAATAAAGAACAATGAAAGAGGGAGATCAAATCAATACCTAGAAAAGCTATGGTAAAATTATTCGTACCAGAAAACTTATCCCCAACTAGAGTTTTCCACTCACAGAACAAGAAGAAGAAGAAGAAGAAGAAGAGGGTTTTTCTATGGCTGATGACATTCATAAAAAAAAGAAAAAAAAGAAAAAAAAACTCAATGGAGATGACAGGCGAAAGGAGATGACCTGGTTCAGGCCGGGACTGCTGCGATGGAGATGACAGACGAAAGGGGATGCAGAGCTCGTCCAGGATGAGATCGTCCCCCTGTCGATGTTCTGCTTCGGTGCGGAGGGAAATCGAGCCCTAGGATATGGGATGGCTCCACGACGGAAGTGATGGAGACGAGGGAGAGACGTCGTCGACGAGAGGGGAGGAGGAGGAGGAAGATGATAGAATCGTTCGAACCTTGCTTAGATGAGAGGAAGAGGTCCGTTAGGATGGAGGAGGAAGAGTCCCGGTATGTGATTTGGGGCTTCGTTCGATTTGGGCATGTCTACCCATTTTATGTTCCCTCCCATTCTTTATATTGAAGATATCAAAACCATTGGATCTTCCTGTGGATCAAACTGCCTGGAGTGGTCCTCTCATATATGGGTAAGGACGGTCCTCACTAGACCGGTTCTCTTCATATTTTTATTTATTTCATCAATAAAAAACTGTACACCACTTAATTTCAACCTAAGATCAAATACGGCAGCTAAAGAAAATGTCATTGGAGCCTCTTTCCAATATTTATTAAATTTTTCTTCCATGTTTTTAACAGGGGTACTCAGTAAAACATGATCTCTAAATCTACTGAATTGTACAGTAATTTTAAAATTCTTCATTAAAGCTTCATTAGATGTGGGATAATATATCCCAGAAAAAAATAATGTTGAAGTATAAAAAGCTTTTAATAAATCCCTTATATGTGCACATAACTCCCAATGTTCATCACTAATCCTCAAATGTTGTGCATGAAAAGCACAAAATTCATTCAAAACAGTTCTCCAGTTAAGTGCCTTGTTTAACAAATCATTCATAAAATTCCATCTATGTTCTACCTCCTTGGGTATTTTAATAGCTGATACGCCTTGCCTAGCACATATTTGGGCATACAATTGTCTTTTTTGTGCGGAGGTGAAAATAAATCTAACAATGTCTTTAATAGAATCTGTGTAAGTTACAATATGCTTTAAACCAACCTTTGCAATGAGATTTAAGATGTGACATACACATCTATTTTGAAAGATAGAGCTATCTATCAAAATTGCAAGTGGCATCTGCATTCTCATTAATTCAATAGCCAATGTATTATTACTGGCATTATCTAAAGTTATTGATAAAACTTTTTCTTTAATATTATATTCATCTAGTTTTTTCAAAATAAATGTACTTATTCTAGTGCCATTGTGTGGCCATTCAAGAGTGCTAAAACTAATTTTACGTTTATTAATAATCCATTTTGAATCTATGTTATGTGCAATAATACAAAGATAACTGTCACCCCCTAGAGATGTCCACATATCTGTGGTTATGGCTATTCTGACAGGAATTTCTGCAAGGTAATTTTTTATATTTCTTTTTCTCTTCCTGCCAGAGTCTAATAGCATCATTTCTGGCTGTATTTTTTGAAATACTGTGAAATTGTGGTTGACAGTATTTCTGGACCCATTCTTAAAAAAAAACTCATTTTCAACAAAACAAAATGGTAATTCAGATAACACAATCATTTTAACAAGATTTTGTCTACAACTTTGTGCATTAAAAGAAAAAAGACCTAAACTACTACTACTATTGCCACCACCAGTACTAGAAATTTAAGTTTGTGATCCAGGCCTCCATGTCCCTGCATCCGCCGGCTTATGTAAGGCAAGATATTTTTGCTTATGTCTTGTCAAATGGCCTGTACCCATTTTTGACGAGGCACATAAATCTTACTACACAATTTACATTTTTCCTTTTCAACTGTTTTTCCATTTTCAATAGCCTCAAACCTTGTAAATATTTCCCAAACTGGTGAAGTTCTATTCCTCTTGGTTGGTTTACGGGAATTCTGAGAAAAGGGTGGTAGTAAATCACCTATTTCATCTTCTAATTCAATATAATTTTCTTCTTCCCCCCCTAAATTAACTGAAGAAGATTATGTGGGAAGTCTTCTAGCCATATTTCAAAAAATAAAATTTATAAATAATAACAGTAATAGGCTCTAATAGCCTTCTTTTGTGATAATTAATATAAGAAAGGGGGGAAATGAGAGTTAATATAATATAATATAAACTTATATATATGGAATCTCAAATTTAAATAATATAAATACTTCTAAATCTTTGAAGGCCCATTTATCTTGTCTCTTGATGACTTGATCTTTGGCCCTCCAAAAATTTCTTAGAGAGTGAAAGAGTTGAATACTTTGAGATAGAGCTAGAGAATGTATAAAGAGAATGAAAGAGTTGTGTAAATTGGTGAGGAATGAGAATGGGAGGGTTAAGGTATTTATAGACTTTGTAAAATGGCAAATGACACAAAATGCCCCTTATATGATTGTTTTATGGCTGTTGGGGGGGAGGGGGAGGGGGTAAAATGGACATTTAAAAAAAAAGGGATATGGACGTTGGGCGGGCCTAGCGGGCCGACCGTTGGGCGGAATGGCGGGTGGGGCGGGTTGACGGGCCAATTCCAGCGGGCCTGGCGGGCTGGTACCTTCAGCCCACGTGCCGGGCGGGCCTGGCGGGCCTAGGCCGAACGGGCCAACGGGCCCAGCCTCCACGGCCCGTTGACTCGGCCCGACCCATTTGACATCTCTAGTGTGATCTGTTTTTTCTGTTACCCAGTGTTTGGGGAGAGGGGAGGGAAAATTTGAGGGAGAGGGGAGGGGAAATTAAGAGGGGAGTGAATTAATTTTACATCCTCTTGTTTGGGAAGTCAAAAAAATAGAGTGAAGAAAAGTGAAAAGGTAGGGTTTTGTTTGTTTGTGAGATAAAGAGAAAATTACCATTTTGTCCTTACTTTTGCAAAAACTTCAAAATTATATTTTACAAATAAAGGGCAGTATAGTAAATTCATACTTTTTCCCCTCCTTTCCCCCATTTTTCCCCTATTTTGGGGGGGAAATTTTTGCACTCCTCCCTAGCCCCCATTTTCCCTCCCCCCTTTCCCAAACACCCTAAAAAAAAATCCCCCCCCCCTTTTTTTTCTCGCCCACATTTCCCCCCTTCCCAAATAGAGGGTTAAAGTTTGAATGTGGAGGGGGTTGATTGTTGGGGTGGGGCACTTTTTGTGTGAGGCCCAGTTGGATGGAGATTAGAGATGATGGGGATGAGGGGGCTTAATGTGGATTAGGGTTTTGTAAATACTACTCTTGATTAGGTTGATAATGGAGTTTGCTGACCTTCATTTTAAGGAATCTTGAGTTTGTTAATTTTATGTGATTCAATTCAACAGTTGATAATGGATAATTTATATAAATCCCCATGTTTCTTTTCCAATTTTCAAAATGGGATGGAGAAAACACAGTTTTTGTAAATAGGATTTAAGTTTTTTAAAATCTTTCAATTGTTTTCTTTCGACAAAATCAACCTAGTTGACCCTTGTCTCCTAATTTTTTTCAAGTTAAAAAAATATCCCATTGAATGAAACAGTTAGGACTCTTTCAAAACCCCACTTTTCACTCCTTCGGCTTGTTTCTTTACACGCATTTCTCACAAGGGTTTTCAATGTTGGGGATTTCTGACATTTGTTGCTACGAAAAGGCATTACATTAAGAGAAAACCAATGAGTTACAAGATATATATAGACTCGAGACCCTTATAGCAACCGAAAATAAAAGATCCTCAAATAGTAAAAACTAAACTATCCAAATATATAGAAAGGAAGTTGTGAACCATAATCTCTTGAGGTGGGGCCAATTTCAATAGTTGATCCACCACTATCGGCATAAAATCATCTTCCATTCAATGATTTCCTTAAAAATTTATTGATTTGTTTCCCTCTTAACATCAAATGCTAAGGGATTGTATCTCCAATTTGTCTACCATGCTAAATAAATGTAAGAATCTCCTTAAAAATTACCGAATTTAAATGGAGTGTCTTGCATAGTTGAGCCCCTACAAGAAAGGCATAGATTTCTACCTCCAAGTGGTGTTCGCTTCAATAGCTACTATAGAAAAAGCCTGAAAAAATTGCCCCAAAGCATTTCTAAGAATCAATCTCTCATAACCTGTTGTTTGATCTTGGGGATTGAAAGACCCATCAACATTTAGTTTGCACTATTCTTGGGGGAGGAGGAATCCAAACCAATGGTAGTATCCACTTAGGTGTATCAAGCACCTTCATAAGGTTAGACATATTACATTCAATGGATGGCCTGAACAAACTTAGTCAGAACTGATCTTGAGTGAAAAGGTTGATGGTTGAAATTGAGATTGTCCCTAACTTTCCATAGGTACCAACAAGCCCAAATGGCCATAGAGAGCATGTGGTTCCTTTTAGTGCATCAGAACCATTGAGATTGTCCCTAACTTTCCATAGGTACCGACAAGCCCAAATGGCCATAGAGAGCATGTGGTTCCTTTTAGTGGATCAGAACCATTGGACCAAGGATAAATCTCCTATAGGGGCACAAGTGAAACAATAGGTGCACCTCCATATTAGGTGTACCATGGCGCACTCAGTAAATATGTGGTTTACAGTTTCAGGAGCCAAGCAACAAAGGACATAGAAAGGGTTGATTTGGATGAAAATCCTATGTTGATATTCCCTCATTGGTAGCTAACCGAAGTATATTGTTTAAAAGTAAAATTGAATTTTAGCATATAAAGACAAATTCCATATTCTCCTCCAAGGAGAATAGGGTCCTTGAACTGGTTTGTTTCAGAATTCTTAGAATTTCAACTCCTTTAGCATTTCAAAGTACTTAGGACCAATTGGGTTTTGGAATTTTAGTGGATGGGAGCATTTGGAGAATTTTAGAATTCTGTAGACTCTAAGTTCTTGTAAAGAAATAGGCCCTTTGCCCCTTTACTTGGCTTTTCCTCCTCTTCTTTTCTCCAATTCCTTCATCCTCACCTACCTTTTCCCCTTCACCAACTACCACCTAATTGGTATAAAAGTGGCTAGAACTAAGAAAATAAAGCTAAATGGATGAAAGATGAATAACAGGGACTTGTAATGGCGGACCTAGGATTCTTATTTGAAGGGGGCTGCCAATTTATTTATATGAAAGGGACTATTTCCAATTGAGTTCAATTGAGAAATAAAGCCCAGAATTTTGACTGCTAAGTGATTTTGACAATTTCTTAAATGAGCTCAAAAAATCAGATTCCTTGGAATTTTAAGAAATGTATTCATAAGAGTGGCTAAATCTAAGAAAATAAAACTAAAGATATGTAAACAGATAAAAGATGAATAACAGGGACATTCAATGGCGGACCCAGGATTCTCATTCCAATTGAGTTCAATTGAGAAATCAACCCCTGAATTTTGACTGCTAAGTGATTTTGACAATTTCTTAAATGAGCTCCAAATATGTTGGCCCATTTTACAGTCATTTTTACAACCGGCCCATTTAATTTTAAGTTTATAAGACAACCCATTAAATTAGGTATTCTTTGCTATGTTCCGTTGCAGTCATTTTCTATCAAGGTGGAAACCTTCATCGCTAAATGTATGCATCCTTTCCACTCTCTTTTATATTCTATTTCTCTTATAGATCAGAAATCTCCAGCTCTCCCCTCTCTTATATATCCGTTCAGAAATCTTCATTTCTCCCCTCTATCTTTTTCTCTTTCTATATTATAGTTTATGTTTCAGATTTACTCTTCATGATCATCATCATCGTCGCAGGTTGCTAGCTGGTCTTCATCATCCATCATAGCCAAATCACTGGTGGGCATCGACTTGGCATATCCTTCTAAAGTAGAGGTACCGAATCAGATTCTTAATTGATATATCTATGGAATAAAAATGTCCTTTCCATTTTCTTTAGGCTTGATTTAATGATTATTTTTTATTTAGTTTCTTACTCAGCTGACTATTTTTAGATTACAATATGGTTGGTGCGAAAATAATTAAAAAATTAAAGATATTTCATAATATAATTGACTATGTGTAATGCTACATTCCACAGATTTCAGTTACATTATGCCCCCCTTTCTTTGTGTAATGCTAAGGATTCTGCATTCTTAGATCTCTGTAACTATAATATTATGGAAAAGTGATTCCCCCTCACAAAAGATGATTTTCCACAGGCCTGAGGA
This sequence comes from Cinnamomum chago, assembly GCA_038049695.1. Classification (NCBI taxonomy): domain Eukaryota; kingdom Viridiplantae; phylum Streptophyta; class Magnoliopsida; order Laurales; family Lauraceae; genus Cinnamomum; species Cinnamomum chago. Next base: position 15,630,955 of record CP142462.1, on the reverse strand, counting down.
AAAATAGTTGTTTCTTGTTTCTGTTTTATTTTTTTTTCTTTTTTTCACATAGGGAAATATTATACTAAATAGGAAAATGCTGCACTAAACTTTGAAAAATAAATAATTTCACTTTTTGGTGCAAATCAGTAAGGTGTCCCTATAGGGCCTTTTGGCAAAGAAGACTCAAAATGACTGCAATTCTAGAATACAAACAACCTAAAATGTTGTCATCATATGGCCGCAATGAACTTTTCTTTATTTGTAGGTCTAAGGAAAGAAAAATGGGAATCTTTTATATGTAAGCATACTTGAACTCATAAACTTAAAGAGAACAGGTAGTATAAATATGTGAAGCCCCACTTAAGCAAATGACACAAAAGACTCATGGCTTGACTAGTTTTCTAATATCAAATCTCACAAGTTTTCATAGTGGAAGAAAACAAATTAAGGGGGAGAAAACAAATATACACACTTGTCGTTCAAGAAAGGGATAATAGCAGATTACATACCTGAACTTTGCCTGTATTTCAGACTACCCCCTGTAGTTTGGTATTTTGTACTAAACCTACCTGAAGTTTAAATTAACATGCAAAAGTGACGGATTCTGTTATGTATAAATGGCTCGTGGGGCATACTTGCAGAAACTTACTGTTCCAAATGGCTTTAGAATGAGACTTTTTTCCCCTTGAACCTAGCCTATAAAAAAAAAGGATAGAAAGATTGAGTCTGTTTGCTTCAGCCATGAGCTTGTGAGCAGCTCTCGTTCTTCTTCTTCAGCCATCAATCTGTGAGCAGCTGTCAGTCATCTTCTTCAGCTATATCAAATGCCTTCCTCTTCAAACTCACATACCCAGTTTTCTCATGGTCAAAGCTCTCAATTTTATGGTGAAATTCATTACTGTCACTGCAGGCATAGGGCAACTTTGAGAACTTCCTGAACACAGCGGAACTTGGGGAGGAGGTTTCTTGGCTGTGCACTATATGAGGTTATGCTTTGACCCATCTATTTGATCTTCTTCATGTCTGGTCAACCATGGTAATATTAATGCATTTTTTTCATTTTGTTCTCAAATCCAGCCAGCGTGTGGATTTTTTGAACGGGTTGATGGAGAAATAGAGCTTGTGCCGAAGCTATTGGATAAAATTGATGTGTTGGAGAGGGAACTGTCAGCTTGTCGAATGGAAAGATGTTACCTACGTGTGCTATTGGGGACATGGGCTGGAATTGAATTTCTGTTGTTCATGTGTTACCTACTGTTATCTTGGACTCCTGTAGATGGGTTGGAATTACCATGAGCATCTGTATCAATTGGAATATAATAGAAAATGAGTTGGTATTGTTTGTTTATCAATGACTCTATTTTTTTTATGAACTTTAATTAACTTGCAATAAAAGAAAAACACTAACAAAAAAAACTTGACAGGAATACAATGAACAATCATTTGCTGGGAACATCATCATGCTTCTAGTAACAAAAAAACTTGACAGGAATACAATGAACAATCATTTGCTGGGAACATCATCATGCTTCTAGTAACAAAAAAACTGGAAACATCATCATCCAAACAGTAACAAAAAAAAATTGTCATCATCCAAACAGTAAAAAAAAAAAACCAAGAAACATCATCCAAACAGTAATAAAAAAACCGGAAACATCATCATCCAAATAATAAACAAAAAACCGAAAACACATTTGACCCTTGCAAGACCTGGCATTATGGCCCAAATCCAAACGGTAAAAAGGATAATCCAAATCCAAACAGTCATCCAAAGAAAAGTTATTTAAAATAGTCATTATTAGTGACACAACATCATCTAAAAAAAAGTCCATTTTAAAATAGTGGTTGTTATCATCAACAAGTTGAGCTCCGTTTTCCTGCTCCAGTCCGCCCTCTACCTGCTTGTAACTTCCCTCTACCATTGGTATTTCTTGATGATGGATTTGGCTGAGAAGAAGATTGTCTGACTCTTCCCTGACCAATCAAAATTTAAAGACCATAGTGAGTAAATGCATAAACTATAATTAGAAGTAAAAAATCAAAAGGGTGAAAAAGCATTACCCTGTGTGGTGGGATGGTATGAGGAGCTGGCATGGGTTGAGAAGCAGGCAAGGGCTGAGAACCTGGCTGAGGCTGGGAAGCTGGCTAAATCTGAAAACCTGGCTGAGGCTAAGAAGCTGGCTGAGAACCTGATGTAGAACGAAAAAGTCTTGAATTGGGATGTACTGGTCCCTTGCAAGACCTGGCATTATAACATGTTTTCAAGCATCTAGCACAAATCATTGTTCTATTCGTTCTAGAAACTCTACTGGAATTGGGTAACTCATCTGCTTCCCTCATCCTCAACTTCCTTCGCCTACCTGCAGGTCTTCTATACAAAGGAGGACCAACTGCTTCCATTCCACTTTCTACCCAATCATGCATTCCGAAGACTGGGTGTATCATGCCATTATATGCCCTCAAATACATCTCTTTGCTGTAGCATGCATGAATGTAATCTTCAGGCCTTTCTTGATACATGTATATACATGCTATGGTATGCTTGCAAGGTATCCCAGTCAAATCTCACATTCTGCATAAACATGTTCTACTCTCAATGTTAACAACAAAAGTTTTTGCAAAACAATCAACCTCAAACTCAAATTTACCTGACCAGTCGGCAAAATAGTGTCTGTTGTCATTCTTGTTTTTTTCCAACTTCTCCAATATCCCCGGACAGACTATGGCATCATATTTGGTCATTCCTCTCAACGTCACTTGAATTTTGTTCATCAGCTTCTTCCTCACACACTCAAGTAAACCAACTATTGGTTTCTCCCTTACTTCAAGTATGTAACTGTTGAAAGACTCACAAAGGTTATTTGTTAATGCATCACATTTGGTCCTTGTGGAAAAATCAAACATGTACCATCTATTTGAATGAGCAGCTATCAGTCAATTATATGCAGCCTAGTCCATCTCTTTGATCCTTTGCATATTACTATCAAATTCTCTTGGTGATCCACATGATGTTGTAGCCCACATAGTATCTTTCAACAATTTTCCTCTAAAATGTTTTTTAAAGTTATCATACATATGCTTCAGGCAGTGTCTAATTTCAGCAGTGAGAACAACTATCTAAAATGTTGCATCAAGCCCTTTCTGTCTATCAGACATAAAAATCCAGCCCATGTCAGCCCCATCTCCAATGTCACCAATCAATGATTTCAAAAACCAAGTCCATGTGTCTATATTTTCAGTTGGTATTTATTAGCTATATAGCTAGAAGTGACCAAATGGCTTTTAAACTTCATACCACATGCATGATTGGGCTTGTATGTCTTAATTTGACATGTCCTCTCACCCTGCATAGGTGATGCATGAATCCTAAATCCACAATCATATTTACAAACAATTGTGATTCTCTTGTTCTTATTTTTCAAATATTTAATGTTATAGCCCTGCTTTACAGTCCATTCAACAAGCGCTTGTCTGAATACTTGAGGACTTGCAAATATCATACCCAACTTGAGTTGAGGATTCCCCATATTAGTCAACTCATTAAAACCAGGTCATTTCGGCCTGCTGTTCTCATCAGATGAGCTGCACAAAGACTGAAGCTCATCCTCATCCTCAGTATCTGTAATCCAGTTCTCATCAACTAGTACTTGTTGGTTTTGGGTTTGTTCTCCTTCCACACTCTCAGCTTCATGAGGTTGTGACTCATTCTCACGAGATCCTCTGAAGATATTCTCATCATCAGCCTTTTCAACATCCTCATATAACCCCGGAGGCTCATCAGGATCTAATCTGATGTGATCACTCTCAACCTCACTGTCATCATCATTAAAGTCCTCATGATGACCATGTTGCTGATCTTGGTCATCATCACTGCCTTTATCCTTAACATCAGTAGCATAGTCCTCCTCACTGTTAACTTTCTTACTACCTGATGCAACTTCTGCTACAGGTAACTGCTTCAAAGGACCTTTGCTGTGAATATTTTGCATCAAGACCTTCCCCTTAGGGCCTGTTTGGTAATTTACTTATAAAATAAAGTGGAGTGAAGTAAAATGAAAATAATGAATAAAATATAAGTGAGTTATGATGGTATTTTATTTTTAGTTGTTTGTGATGGAATATTTTTGACTTTTTGTATGGGGAAATGAAGTTTTTTTGTTTTTTAGTGAGTAAATGTAGTTGCTTTTTTGACTTTTTTTGGAAAAGTTGGAGGGAGTTTTGGTAAAAAAGTGTTTTTGATGGGATGTTTAACTTGACTTCACTTCACTTGACTATATTAGTAAAATTACCAAACGGGCCCTTAGGTAACACTACCATCAAAGGTTCATGTCTCCTCTATACATAAATAGTCAACACCTCACTTCCCTTATAATGTTCTAATAGACCAACTACATCATTGTCAGATTCAATCCGCCTCAGACCATCATCAAAACCCAAGGCTGGCGCCTTAAAATACTTCATACTGTTCGCTGGGAACCCTAATTCCATCATATAATCCCTAAACTCAAAAAATGATACTTTATCAATATCAAAATCAGTAATTTCATCCACCACACCCCAAATGTATACACTATTTAGTAGCTCTGTAAAATAACCACCATGGTGGAATGGTACTGTCACTTCATCAAACGACATATGCATGTAAACACATTTCTTTGAGGCAAATTCATGTACAATAACATAGAAAATTTGGTGTTTGACAAAACCATGGATGTAAAAAACTTTTTTTGTGTCACTGTGGTCCCCTCCATGTGTGACATGTCAAAAACAGCCGACACAAAGCAGACAGGTGGAGATTTTATTCCACCAACATTCATAAAAAAATAAAACGGGAATGAAATAGATAGCACAAGAAGGGACCATTTTCACACAACATCACTATATCAGACAACGAAAGGTCTTACATCCACTACAAGTAGTCGAAAAGCTCATCCCCATTCACTAAAATGAGAAACAGAAAGAGGCAATTTTCTAATTCAAATTTCACATTGAGATCGCACAAACCCCATCAACAACTTTACAATCCATGCACGTAGATATGTCAATTTAAGATTTTTTTTTTTATCAAAACCCTAAACCCAAAACCCTCGGCATCAAACATTATTAAGGGTTTGAGATTATACATACTTATGAAATCGTTGATGCTTCTTGATGGATTCTCGCTGATGCTTCTTGATGGTTTGAAACCTCTGAAATCGCAGAGCCCTAACCGCAATCCAGATCGCCTTTTGAAGGAGGAGCAGTTTCTCCCAAAATCGCCTCGCCAATGAAGAACCCTAACCGTAAGCGAAAAAAATGCAAAATGATCGAAAAAGAGCAAAATACGAGTTATATATAGAGGGGTAAATTCGTCATTCCATCTTTTCCGTCACGGTCGTCTACTTTTGCATGTTAATTTAAACTTCAGGTAGGTTTAGTACAAAATACTACAAGGGGGCAGTCTGAAATACAGGCAAAGTTCAGGTAAGTAATCTGCTATTATCCCTTCAAGAAACAATGGATTGCAGAATTACTTTTCACTGTTCAACACCATAATAGGAAAGGCAAACAAATTCAATGTCTTTGCATGTACATTTCAGAATCTGAATAAATAATTGGCAGAACATGCATTTGACTTGGGCTTTGTAGTTGTGAATCAGGTTGTCTATTTCTTTTCCAGCCTAAATCAATATAAGCCAATCAGGATGTCTCTAGTATTTTATGCCTGAAGCGAATATATAAATGGGATGGATAACCATTGGTTTCGGTCAAAATATTCATATAATCTGCAATTTTGGCACGCACATTTGACAACCGAGGAAAAGACAATATAGTCCTCCCAATTCACAACGAATTGTGGGACAAGAGAAGAAACAGCACTTCCATGTAGTTTCCTCCAGTAGAAAATTGAAACCATTTCTTGCTCCTGAACAACTTCCATGAACTTTCCCTCTACTAGAAAATTCAACCCCACTGCAACTTGTTCATCACTCAAACCCATTGCACCAATCAAAACAGTTCCCACGTGGATCATGAGAAGAACTAGGAACTTTCTCAACAAATCATCAACCAGATGGGAAGAGTTAAAAAAGGCTTTTTAGCTGTAAATTCAACAAAAAAGGATATAAATAAAACAGAATGCGTAAAGAGTCTTAACAAAAAACAAGGTTAGCGTGGCAGCATTCGGATGGTCAAAAGTCACCGCCCCTCGTAAATACAGAGGAAGAAACAGTCAACTAAGGTTTCTAAAATGAAGAATGATAATGGAAAACCCTCTTGTTGAATCTCAGAAGAATGATATTCAATACTGTCAATCCATGGAGAACCCAGCAACAAATTCAATGTCTTTGCATGTACATTTCAGACATTGAGATACTGCAAAGACATTATGTTGTATGGATTGACATTGAGATTCAACAAATTCATGCCCCCACTAAAATTCTCTCTATCAGATTCTCATATACATTGTCTCTGTTCCGCCAGGAACCATGCCGTGTGATAACTATGAAGTAGACCTGTCTGGATGAACTATGAAGTAGACCTACATGATTTCATCCAAACAAACGAAATTTACAAAACCAGATTCATAGACATGTAATACTACCTTGTAGAAAGAATTACTAGATAGCTAACGACAATTCATACAATATTTCTATCAATATCAGTTAAGGTAAAGTAGTGTAAACTTAGAATAATGTGTCAGATGCATATATTAAATGAGTTTCACCTGAGAGATGGATGCCATTTCTTCACTCAAATGGCTTCATACACAGCAATGTACCAGGTTATACTTTCAACATGCATGCTGAGGCGGATGGAGTATGTAACCCAGCCCCAGTGGATTTCTAAGTTTCAATTCAAATTTTGGTGGGGCCCACTAATTTTTTCCATAAGGCCCCAGTAAACTTTTTGGGCGCCCAATGGATTTTTGTAGCTCAATATTAACTTTAGGTATTCCATATTCTTGTCCTCCCTAATTTTAATTGTTTTAATCACTTTCTTGTAGCATCACCATGTTCTCAGTCTCCTGCAAGAGCTAATGCCAAGGAAAATTAACAGCAGTCATCGCTAAAAACAGTTAAGATAAATTAGTATGTAGAGGCAGATGTAGTTCATAGTCCAGCCCCCCAGTGACTTTTTGGGAAAAAAAATTATATATACTAAGTTAGACCCAAATCAATTAGGCCCCCAGTGACATTGAACCAGGCCCCCAGTGACATTGAACCAAGCCCCGCAATGAAAACTCGTAGAGAACAATTGTGATAAATAAATATGTCTTGTTTTATTGCTTGAAATTATTATATTATATTTGTTCCATATAAAAGGTTTGGGGTAAATCTGCACACTTTTGTCCTTGCTAGGCATGATTTGCAATGCAGTGGAAATCTACAAACTATCTGTCTTTGAATGCACCTTTCTGTGTATTAGTTACTGACAGTGTATGTAAAAGGTCCACTACTTTTTTGTGTATTGTTTTTTTCTCAAGCATGAAGAAAAAAAGAAGAAAAAATCATTTGCAATCATATAAATAACCCAAAAAAAAATTCCGGGGGCTACTTAATCGTACCCCCAGTGATTTTGAATCCTGGATCCGCCACTGCCGTTGACAGTATAGCCAGAAGCGCCTGGCTATTACACCCATCAAGTTATAGAAAAATCCAAGAAGTCACAATCGAAAATAGAAATGCGGAGTAATCTTACTTGATAGTAACATGTTAACCTAGTAGAAAGTAAGGTATACACTAACATTGGGAAAAACATGCGTAGGAATACTAGCAGAAAGAAGATAAGTCTTCCAAAGTACATATCAGTACATTTTTGAATTTCTACACCATGGCAACAATGACAGGCATTCAGATTTTTTAAAGTCACCCAATATCACATTCTCCTTGAGCATAAATTGAACTATAGACATCCAATAGTAACAATTCTTCAGTGATTTGATCAGAAAGATGGCTCTTCAATGTATTAAGTAACAAACTTTATAACTTAAAGAATCACCATGGATTCTACTTGTGTTTATACAGATCCATTTAAGATGTTACAATCAAATCCTCCTAAACCATTAATGGCTGATACATTAACCAATGATAAGCAGCAGTTCATGAGAAAAACATGGTCCATCCAATCAACGAATTTTCTAGCACATTGTTGCAATTTCCATAGTCATCCAAATAACCCCAATTCCAATTGTTTTGATGAATCTTCCTATGACATTTCACTATAAGCATGACAATATGAAATCATTTCCAATGATTTTTACAGTAAAATCACTAAGGAACCTGGTTAACCAGAATTCTCAGACTCCTAAGCATTCACTTCCAGTTGTTTCAACCCATGATCTGAAACCAACATCCCCAATCCAACCTTCTCACCAGCCTCATTCGATTTCGCATTGAACCTGTCCCTCTTATACACATGATTCAATGTCAAGACCCGTAGTCCATCTGAATTCCCAACAATCTCCAAAACCTCCGGCAACCCATCAAAACACCCCCGCGACATCCCCACATCGACGCGAATTGCCTGATTTGAACAAACCCCATTAATCCCAGACATCTGAATAGTGTGCCCCATGATCATCCTCCTCGCGCCGGGGATCGTCGCCAGAACATGCTCCAGCGTTGAACAGTCGCATTTCTGCTCCTGTTCCAGGGAGAACCGCCTCGCCCACACCACCCCATTGTGGCCCCTCAGAAAATCTGGAGGCAATCTCCCTCCCATCCCATTAATCCAATCCCAAACCTCCTCATTAATCTTATCCAATCCATAATCGACGTGCTCCGGCAGCAGCCCACCGTGCACGAAGATGGAGTCCCCAACGACGAGGACCACCGGATTGCCGGAGAGGAACCGCTTTGTGATCGGTCCATTGGGGCGCAAGGCAGCGATCCGGGCGCGGAATCCGGCATGGAAATCCTCCCGGATTCCGGGGAATTTCCGCGGGATTCCCAGGAAAATGTCTTGGGGGGTTTCGATGCCTTGGCAGAGAGATTTCATGGAGTTTCCGAGCTGGAACCAATCGGCCCAGATCTGGAACTCGCGGAGGCCGGAGGGGGTGACGGACCGGAAGTTGCGGTCCACGTTTATGACCTCGTGGTTTCCGAGGAGGGTGAGGAGGGCGCCGCCGGACCGTTCGGCGTCCAGCTTGAGGCGGTGGAGCAGGTAGAGGAGCTTGAGCTCGTCTGAGCCGCGGTCGAGGACGTCACCGAGCTGGACGGCGACAGCGTCTCCTCCGGTCCACCGGAGGGAGCGGGCATCAATGATTCCGGAGAGAGAAAGGGCTTGGAGGGTCTTGTCGAGGTCTCCGTGGAGGTCGCCGATGGCGAGGAGGCGGGGAGGGGAGGGGTGGCGGGTTTGGGGCGGAGGAGTAGGAGGAGGAGAGGTCTTCGGGTTAGGGTTTTGGGGGAAGAAGAGGCCGGTGACGGAGAAGTCGACGAAGACGTCGACGAAGGAGGAGACATGGAGAGGGACTTGTTTGCAGAGATTTGAAGAAGGAGAAGAAGAGTTTCCCTCCATTTTTGTCTACTTGGGAGTCCAAGTGTTTTTGGGACAAAATGAGTGTTTTTTTATTTATAGGGAAATGGGGTGACCGTTTGACTCTATGTGGGTGTGATTTTTTTATTTTTTATTATTTTTTTAAGTTTGAAGGTGGAGTGGGGGTTTGATTGTTGGGGTGGGGCATTTTTTGTGTGAGGCCCACTTGGATGGAGAATAGAGATGATGGGGATGATTGGGGATTAATGTAGATTGGGTTTTGTAGAATACTACTCTTGATTAGGTTGATAATGGAGTTTGCTTACCTTCATTTTAAGGAATCTTAAATTTGTTAATTTTATGTGATTCAATTCAATGGTTGATAATGGAGAATTCATATAAAACACCATGTTTCTTTTCCAATTTTCAAAATGGAATGGAAAAATCATAGTTTTTGAAAATAGGATTTAAGTTTTTTAAAATCTTCCAATTGTTTTCTTTCGGCGGCAAAATCAACTAAGTTGACTATTGTCTCCTAATTTTTTTCAAGTTAAAAAATATCCCATTGAACGAAAAAGCTAGGACTCTTTCAAGACCCCACTTTTCACTCTTTCAGCTTGTTTCTTTACTAGTATTTCTCACGAGGGTTTTCAATATTGGAGATTTCGAAAATTTATTGCTACGAAAAAGCATTACATTAAGAGAAAACCAATGAGCTACAAGACATATATAGACTCGAGACCCTTATAGCAACCGAAAACAAAAGATCCTCAAATAGTAAAATCTAAACTATCTAAGTCTCCCATATATGCATAGAAAGGAAGTTGTGAAACATAATCTCTTGAGGTGGGGCCAATTTCGATAGTTGATCTGCCACTATCGGCATATAATCATCTTCCATTCATTGATTTCCTTCAAAATTCTATTGATTTGTTTTCCTCTTAACATCAAATGCTAAGGGATTGTGTCTCCAATTTGTATACCATGCTAATGGAGTGTCTTGCATAGTTGAGGAGCCCCTCTAATAAGAAAGGCATATATTTCTACCTCCAAGGGGTGTTCGCTTCAATAGCTACTAAAGAGAAAGCCATAAATAATTGCCCCGAAGCATTTCTAAGAATCAATCCCCCATAACTTGTTGTTTGATATGGGGGATTGAAAGACCCATCAACACTTAGTTTGCACTATTCTTGGGGGAGGAGGAATCCAGACCAATGGTAGTATTCACTTAGGTGTATCAAGCACCTTCATAAGGTTAGACATATTACATTCAATGGATGGCTTGAACAATCTTAGTCAGAATTGATCTTGAGTGAAAAGGTTGATGGTTTAAATTGAGATTGTCCCTAACTTTCCATAGGTACCAACAAGCCCAAATGGCCATAGAGAGCATGTGGTTCCTTTCTGTGGATCAGAACAATTGGACCAAGGATAAATCTCCTATAGGGGGACAAGTGAAACAATAGGTCCACCTCCATATTAGGTGTACCATGGCGCACTCAGTAAATAAGTGGTTTACAGTTTCAGGAGCCAAGCAACAAAGGACATAGAGAGGGTTGATTTGGATGAAAATCTAATGTTGATATTCCCTCTTTGGTAGCCAACCATGAAGTATATTGTTTAAAAGTAAAATTGAATTTTAGCATATAAAGACAAATTCCATTTTCTCCTGCAAGGAAAATGGGGTCCTTGAACTGGTTTGGTTAAGTGGGCATACCAGGTTTCGAAATTCTTAGAATTTCAACTCTTTTAGCATTTCAAAATACTTTTAGGGCCTGTTCTTTTAAAAGAATTCCTAATAGGAATTTAGGTGTCTTGGAATTTAGAATTCCTATCAGGAATTCTGCGTTTTTTTACCAGAATTCACTGGCATTTGAAATTTTAGGTATTTGAAATCCCTAAAAAGGTAGGATTTGGAATACCATTTTTGCAACAAGGATTTGCAAAACTCGCTGGAGACGGGAGTTTTCGTACCGACGACCAGGAACGCCAACGGTCATCTACTTCATTCGTTTTCCGGCAACGGCAATGGATCCGAAGGTGTGAATCTTCTACAGCCACACCCCCTCTTCATTTTTATGTATTTCTGCAATCTTTTCCCTCTATTTCCTTGTTTGTTTTGTTTTTTAGGGTTTATATGCGATTGATTCTTTTCTCTCTATTTCCTTGCTTGATCTGTTCATGTTGTGATTTTTTTTAGATGATGCATGATTTTTCTTCTTCTTCTTACTGATTTCTTCTTCTTCTTCTTCTTCTTCTTACTGATCGGTTCATACTTCTGTTTTCTATGGAATGGCATGATCTTCTTCATTATGGTTGAATGTCTATTCTTCTCCATTATGCTTGAATGGCATGTTCTATGGAATCTGAAGCATCCCAACTGTCATGATCTTTAAAAACGGTGATATGGAGCCCGAAGCATCATCCCAAATCCTTCCTCTGTTGTTTATGGTTAGCCATATCCGGCTCCATTGAACTTCTTATTGCAGTGAATGAGACATATTAGTCTTCTTTTGTCTCTGTTAATTAGTAGGTATTCTTTTTGTTGCCCTATCATCATCATCATTTAAATTTTTTTTTTGCTTTGTGATCATAGAAACATGAAATTCAGGAATGTTTAGTTGAATTATGAACCATCAGTAAATGGTTTGCAGTGGGCTTAGTTCGTGTTTGTTCGTCAAAAGCCTTTTGATTTAGATTATGGATGTGTAAAGGACCTCTTTCCTTACCTTCCTCTGTTCAGTCATCAAGATGTTTGCCATGGTTTTTTGTTTTTTTCAGACACCTCTTTTTTTTTTTTTTTTTTTTTTTTTTTGCACTCAGCATTTCTCATATTTTGGGCTGAGTTGTCTCAGCCAAAGAGTAGTCAGAAGTGAGTCTTTACACCATGGACTGGACCTCATTAGGCCCTGCCAGGTAGGGGTTGCTGGATTATAGACAATCTCTGGAGAATGATACAAGGGAAAAGATCATCATCATAATGATGCTGGAAAGTTTAAGATCTTCCAAGTCCAACAAAAGGCCCTGCCATAGTCCTCATTAGGCCCTACCATAGTTTGAATGCTACAGAGTATAAATCTTTACTTGCTGTAAAGAATTATCAGCCATAAATCTTATTGCCAACACACTTCTTAGTGGTGTTGGCATCTTAATTTCATACACATGCTCAGAAATCAATCTATAGTAATTTGACTTTTAATTTTTTTTTCCTTTACCCGACGTATGAACAAACCCAATAAGTAACAAATCACTTTTTAAAGTAAAAAAAAAATGCTCAAATATTGTGTAGCTAACTTTTTAATAGAGCTTGGACCAGTCATATATAAAGTAATGATCATGTGTGTTAAACCATTTTTTAAAGTCCATATCCCTGTTTCTATACAAGTAGAAACCGTTTCGTCCCATATACATTCACCAAAAGCATGCTCTTAATGCAACTTATTTAAATAACCTTTTTCAAGGATTACAGCCCATCTCCACTTTCCAACACCTTTACTTCTCTCTCTTCAAAATAATCCAATCAAAGAACAAGACCCTATCCTAATTCCTACAACTTCCACTACTCTCTCTCTCTCTCTGCCCCCATGAAAGAGCATACAAACATGTAGGTTTGAAGTCTGATGATTTCATGCTTTCTCGGGTGTCTTTTTCATACTATATATGACACAATTAGAGATATGTTTTGGAGTCAAAGGCCACTTATTTATAATATGTCTGAGACCATTACCACTATTACCTCAATTTTAGGGGTAATAGTTTAAAGCAAAACTCTAGCTCTAATAGTTGGATAAGTCTTAAACACCCCACAAGTCATTAGGAGGACTTCTGTCAAAATTTAGCAACTATCCACTATTGCACTTGCCTATGACATCATTTAATAATTCTTTTCTGAGAAATGTTTGATAAAGAAGATTGTAATTAGCAGGGCAAAAGACAAGTGCTTTGACTCATACATGAATGGTTAAAAAACCGATTCCTATTATCTTTCAGGAAGAGCCGCCCATGGATTTGTTAGTGTCATAGTATGTCGTCTGTATGTAAATTCTGGAATTATGTGGGGATCTGTATATATATAGGTGGGCAATTTACACTTGAATTTGTACAGTACTAATACATACAGGGTTCTAATTCCAAGTAGAAATTCTCTAGCTATGAAACAAGGAATTTGTGGAGTCAGGGAATTTAGAATTCTCAGACAGGAATTCAAGCCTTTGAATGAAACATGGAATTCAGGATTCTAGAATTCAGCAGTATTTCAAATGCCAGCATTTGAAATTCCCAGACAAGCACCAGACATGAATTCTATGAATTCTAGTAAAGAAACGGGCCCTTAGGATAAATTGGGTTTTGGAGTTTTAGTGGGTGGCAGCATTTGGAGAATTTTTTATTTCTCTAGACTCTAAGTTCTTGTAAAGAAATAGGCCCTTTGCCCCTTTCCTTCGCTTTCCCTCTTCTTCTTTTCTCCCTTTCCTTCATCCTCACCTCTTCTCCTTCACCAGCTACCACCTAATTGGTCTACCATTCAAATTTAGATGCTAAAAATATAAATGTGGCCCAAACTCTTAATTGGTCATGTTAGAGATATTAGGATTAGTCGTTAGAGATGTGAGGATTAATATTAGTTTGAGATAAGGATAAAATCATTAGTTGGAATATTGGATTAATCTCTCATGATTATTCTCATTTGTATAAATTGAAAAGCTTGTCTTAATAAAAACATACATTTATTTTATTTTAATGCAGTGTCTCTTGAAAGTTTACATGGTATCAAAGTTGTGGCTCTTTTTCTTCTGTGACAATGTCAGTGTCACTCTCTCTCCCTCTCTCTCTCTCTCTCTCTCTCAAGTAAATTCAAACATCCCCTCTCAGATGTTTTGATCTCCTCCTTGTCAAGCCATGAATCCGCACAACGAATGCTTCTAAAAGAATCACGACAGATCTAATCTAATTGGCCTCCCGCACCAACATACTAAAAAATAATGGGTTGTAACAGCGATGGACTCAGACTCTACATATAGATGGTTTATGCCATTTATTTTAGCAATCATGTTAACAACCACTCTTTTTTATGTTAGTAATCCTTTCCCTAGAAGGTGTGATTCAGGAGTGGTAGATATGTTTGCAAGTTGTTAGAGATGTAGGGTTAGGATTAGTTCTTGAGATTAGGATAAAAATTGTTAGTTTGAATACTTGAATTATTCTTTTATAATTATTCTCTTTTCTATAAATTGAAAAGCTTATCTTTATAAAAGGATACTGTGATTTTATCTCAATGTAGTGGTGCCTCCTGAAAGTTTAGAGGCACTTCAATGATCTTATTATATATGTAGCTATTAAAGGCTACAGACGGTTGACAAAAGCAATACTAAAAAGATGACCAGACTGACGTGAGAGTGAGTAAAGTAAACCTAAATTTAAAGCCTCACTCTAAATCCTCTTAGCCCTTACCCTACAGAGAGGTAAAATAACATGTTTAGAGGTCATAAGATGGGTAGGGAAACCTCATTATAGCACAAACTTGAGTGACTCTTATAATGCGATTTCATGGGCGTACAACTCGAAATCAAATCCTTAAAAATTTCAATTCATCTTCAGTGAAAGTCAGTGCTTTTATCTTTTCGCTTCAATGTTGTCTTTTGATATAAGCATAGATCGGCCAACTATATGGCAGATACTCTTGCCAAACAGGAATTGAAATGAGTACTCCTTGGGAGGCTTTTGTTATGTAATTGAGATGTAGGCAGTGCATCTCTCTTGTACTGTCCTACTCGTCTTTGCTCTTTGTATTGGTACTCCCTTTTAATGAATTTCTTGTTATCGTTAAAACAAACAGAAAAAAAAAGAAGCATGAACTTGGACTGTAGATAGCTTCATTGAGACCCTCATCCTCTGTCTGCTCTTCATCCAAAAATAATCCTATTAGCAAAATTTGAAAACTGTTTATCTAATGAATATCAAAATTGATTGGACATTTCTAACCATCCGGCCTTACATGATGAGAAATATGGCAAGTTAATACATTAATATCCCATTCGATGGCAAACTATTCACCTTAAGTGTGCCTATCACAATTTAGAATGTAAAGAGCACAGATACAACGAAGGGCCTTTTTCTTCCTTGAATGGCTTTAGATTTTTGAACAAGGGAGTCCATTTCAGCTTACAAATTTCCCTCACAAAGAAAGGAACATGACTCAGGAATAGTTTGAAACCAGACTCCACTCAAAACTTTTTAACAGGTGAGTCCATTTCAGCTTACAAATTTCCCACACAAAGAAAGGAAAATGACTCAGGAATAGTTTGAAACCAGACTCCACTCAAAACTTTTTAACAGGTGAGTCCATTTCAGCTTACAAATTTCCCTCACAAAGAAAGGAACATGACTCAGGAATAGTTTGAAACCAGACTCCACTCAAAACTTTTTAACAGGTGAGTCCATTTCAGCTTACAAATTTCCCTCACAAAGAAAGGAACATGACTCAGGAATAGTTTGAAACCAGACTCCACTCAAAACTTTTTAACAGGTGAGTCCATTTCAGCTTACAAATTTCCCTCACAAAGAAAGGAACATGACTCAGGAATAGTTTGAAACCAGACTCCACTCAAAAAAATTTAACAGGTGAGTCCATTTCAGCTTACAAATTTCCCTCACAAAGAAAGGAACATGACTCAGGAATAGTTTGAAACCAGACTCCACTCAAAACTTTTTAACAGGTGAGTCCATTTCAGCTTACAAATTTCCCTCACAAAGAAAGGAACATGACTCAGGAATAGTTTGAAACCAGACAACACTCAAAACTTTTTAACAGGTGAGTCCATTTTAGCTTACAAATTTCCCTCACAAAGAAAGGAACATGACTCAGGAATAGTTTGAAACCAGACTCCATTCAAAACCCAAAATCTTGGATGAATCATTGCCGCATTTGATATTTGGATTTACGCCATTTTCATCATTAAACTAATGGCTTGTATGATTGGTAAATACATTCAGGCAGATATTTTGACAATGCAGTCTTCCCCATGCATGATTCAAATAGTAGTTCATACACCCAGCAGAGAAACTAACCACAGATTGATCACTCAATTACTGCAACATCTTTTGATAGAATTCTTTAAACAAGTGCATGCCTAGTCCAACTAAAAAAGATAATGAAAACTTCCATTCATTTCCTTGTAGGTATACATTATTTATAACTGATTTTACCATGAAAATGACTACATCCAGTGGCGGACCCAGAATTTTTGTTCATGTGGGACGGACAATGGTCCATTGAAAAAGGCAATTATTCTTTTATTATACTTTCTTCACATTAACATGGCAAAGAGAAAATGTACTGCAAATTAATAAAAAATAATTACAATGGTAAACATTTAATTGTAATAAAATAAAAAATTATAGAAAATCTCCATCAATCTAAAAGAGTTCCTTGTTTAAACAGTGTCCCAAAACTCTTAAAAAGTGCGTGATATTTGTTCTCTCTTGGTTTTCGATTGAATAATTTTTCAAACCTGAATTTTGTTGCCCAAAGAAAGTCCCCCAACTGAGGACCCCAAAAAATCTAATCCTTCCCCAGTTTCTTATAAGAAATATGGAAATCTTCCTTAAATTTATCCTCATCTTACTCTCTTTCCCAACCTTCCTCACCCAAAGAGGATCAATAATCATGCTGATATTGCTCTGTGTTTATTATGAAAAGTACATCACCAACTCACTTAAATGATTTTCCATAAAACAAAAAAAGCATATTTTGTTGGCATTGATCCAGTGATCCCTTTAACCATTCACAGCCATGCACTAAATAGGGCATCCGTGCAATGAAATCAAAAGAAAAGTAATAGGATTCACTGCAGAATTTTAACAAACAGCTAATGTGCACATCAGATCATCCATACTTGAACACAAATTAACGAGATGATTGTTCATTATAAGATATCCACAACCATAATTAAGTCAAAAACATAAAGTAAAACACTGGAGTACATGAAATGTCCTCAGCATAGAGATATGATAGTTTGCACCCAAATCCTAATCCTATTCCAAGCATGAGAAACACAAGTTCAGCCCCTTGTAAAAAAATAATATCAAGTAAGTCAACTAGGCTAACATCTCTACGGGGACTTTCATCAAATATTAGTTCTCAAAACACTACAAATGTATAGGACCGGCTTGGCTTAGAAAGAAGGAGAAAGTTACCGTTTTGAAACCCTACTGAGAGATAGCAAGGACCGACAAAGAGGTGATCGCGTTCAATCGGCCGCAGGAGTCGAAAAAACCTCTGAGACAGTTTTCTTTTTCTATTTAAGGTGGGGCGAGCCTTTTCACAAATGGGATGAAGCGCTAGGGGTGCATTCCACTCTTTGAGAGATTCTGGATCTGATCTGGGGCGGATCCGCCCCTGACTACATCGCCAAGGAAAAGGCAAAGGTTCAGGACTCTGATGATAGACCTGTTTCAGCTTCTTTCTTGTTGTTCTGTTCCTCAAACTTGTTATTAGCCAACTGAAGCTCATCAGTATCTCCAACTGCTCCCATAGTCTCTGTCCCTTCATTCTTTTTCTCTGAAGATGTGAAACCTTTCTTTCCTTTCTTGTGTGAATCCTTACGAGATCTCTTACCGTGACTTTCATATGTTTCTGTAAACAGATAGTTGTACTTCTCTAAAACCCTCTTTTTCTCGTCCAATAAACCCAACATTTCACATGCATCTGCCACTTTCTGCACAATACACTTATCTGGAGGTTTACGATCGAATGCTTCAAGGCCCCTGAAAAGTTTCACAAGCCTTTCTAGCATGTTATTTCGATAGTAAATTGATATCATAAGGTTGCAAAACTGCCATGGTACAGAATGCAGATCATGACCAATCTTCTTTTCCCAAAGCTCATGTGCTTCTTCTGCCCTGCGGTCCTTATCTAAAGCACGAATAAGCTGCTGATATGTTCCAATTGTAGTTCCTTGTCCCTTGGTTAACATCCACTTAAGTACCTGAATAATTCTATGCCATTGTTCATCCTTCTCAAGAGCTAGCAATGCTCTCTTCAAGGAGACTAAGGGGAAGTTCTGCTCCCATGCAACCCAAGCATCAAGAGCACTGTAAACAGCCTCCTTGGAATCTTTGAGGTCAGAAAGAGTGTTTACAAGAAACTTCATCTTGTCTTTTTTTGAAATGTTCTCGCCAATTTGGCCACTTCGTATTGTTCTTGTACTCTTTGAAAATACATCCATAGATTGAGCATCTTGTGGAACCTTTCCTTGAACAGGAAAAACCTCCGATGATGCCATTGTCCTAGAATGGCCTTGATCACGAACAACTCTGCCAGAATCGTTACACTTTGAAACTCTAGACCATCCAGTTGAGAAATTGCTGCAACTTTGAGCAATGCACCCGACCTCCACTCCTGCACCCCAATTCCTGTAATATTTTAAGGGGTTGAGGTTTGAAGTGATGCAGAGAAACTGCGTAGAAAGCCTGGAAGTCACTGCCCGCTTCATTTTCCTCTCTTCTCACTCTAACTGAGCTGCCGTTGTTGCTGAGTGTTGCTGCTGCTGCTTCTTCTTTATACTTTCTTCTTCTTGATGTACCTCTCCTCTCCTTCTTCCTCTTCCTCCTCTGCTTGTTCCCTATCTTCCTCTCCTTCCTCTTCTCTTACATCCCTCTCATTTCCTGCACATTTTTTTTTTTTAATTATTTTTCGAAATAAGAAAGGAAAAACATAATACCATTTCGCAAACTACAATGTTTAACTAAAGTGGAAAGTCTAGTCGCAGTGTGAAGTATCCGATGAAAGAATTTTTGTCGATGCATGGTGAAACGACATCCTGTGCCGATACATTGATCATGTCAAAGAATTCATGTTATATAAAAATTACATTCTTAATTTTCACATTTATCATTCAAAACCAAGAAGGCTCTACAAGCATGAAAGCTTGACCACGCACATGCGCAAACAAGCGATGCACAAAGAGGAGATGAACTCGCTAATTTTATCATCTTTATCCCCTTAAAAGTGCTAATAAGAATGTATTCAGTCCTCATTACGTTAAGTAATAGTTTCTATTTATGTAGCCGACCCCAAGACAGTTGGGACAAGGGAGAAATAAGAGAATTTTTAAGGCCATTCTCCAGGCAGGGTGAGTTGATTTGGAGCAAAAGGGAGAAAGAAGAGAATTTTTAAAGGCAAGAACGCTCCCACAAACGCCACTGACTAAGATAAACACATGGCTAATTTAATTTAGCCTGAAAGTAAATGAATTGTCTGAATCTAGTTTTTGTACTTGGATAGAGGAAAATTAGTGTTATCAATGAGTGCGACAACAGTGAATTCCAAGAACCATGCGAGTTGACAGCACCTCATGAAAACTTAACATTGATGGTAGCACCTACCATGGGAAATCCTGGCACCTATTGAGCATGGGGTACAATAATATATATATATATATATATTTATATATATATATATATATTTATATGGGGGATATTCAAGTGAGGGATTCACCCTATGGTGAGGGAAACTACTTTTTTTGGGTATGCACCATTGATCAAGTTAACCCCCACACACACTGCAACCCCCATCCCCCACCTCCCTTGGCCACTTGCACAAGCCCAAATTTGACATTCATCCAACCATTTAATCAACCATTGGATAGAAAAAAAAAAAAAAAGATGCTTTCAAAAACCAACTTGAGGGTTGTATATCAAGGGGTTAGGATGATCTACTAAGCGATAGTTCAGCATGATTACCATCTATCCCTCATACCCCATTCATCCACATCCGCCCCGGTCATCCATCCATCCATCTACACTCATGAAAGAAGGAAAAAAAAAAAAAAAGTGGCAGAAAACAAGAAAACAATACAGAGACAGAAAAGAAAACAGAGAGAAGAAGATAGAAGAGAAAGAAAGGAAAAAAAAAAAAAGAAGAAGAGAGAGAAGAAGAGAGGAAAAGCAACAGAGAGCAAACATACCTGGAACCGTTGATCTTCACTGCTCCATCCTCTCCGGCCAGCAACCAGCAACCAGCAACAACCAAAAAAAAAAAGCAGCAAACAGCAGCCACAGAAGCAGTGCCCGTCCCTTTCCCACACAGCAGCCTCGTCACGTCTTCATCCCTCTTCACCGAAACACCATCTTCCCCAACCAACAGAAGCAGTAAGACCCTTCCCGCATGTTTTTTTTTTTTTTTTTGCTAGGAGGGTGTCGCTGAGGTTGGGGAGTCCGTGGTGCTGGGACGCAGGGAGGGGATATGGGTAGGGTTTAGGTGTAGTGATTGAAGCAATGGTTTGGGTGAGGCAATGGTTGGATGGTTGGGAGGAGACGGATGGGTTTGGGTGAGGTGATGGTTGGTAAGAGACAGATGGGTGGGGTGGGTTTGGTTTTAGGGGTTTTTGGCAAGCCTGGGATTTGGGGAAATTATGGTCTTGTATGTTTGGGTTATTTGGACGAAGGGCAGGTGATTCGGTGGTGCTGGGGGTCTGTAGGGCTTGGGTTGGGTTTGTTTTGGAGTTTCGGCTTCATGGGGTTACTAGAGTCTTTGGTTGGGTGTGGGCCTGGTTTGTGAGAGATGGTGGAATGAAGATGGGTTTGGGACGATAGAGGATGGAGATGGATGACGCAATGGATGGAAAGGATCGAGGTTCAATGGTTACCCCGAATCGGCTACATTAACAGCGATCTGGGATGGGATCTTTGCTCTTATATCAATTGAAGCAGCCTGGATCCGCAAGTAGTGATAAAAAAGGGTGTAGACGGATTCCAGTGTCGACCAATTCTGCAAAAGGGAATTAGCCAAATTCCTTTCGGAACTCAATAACAATCTTCCACTGAAGATAAAGAAAAGACCAAACAAATCAACCAATCTTTATTATTGAATAATAATGAACTACTCTCCTAATGGAGAGATTACATATTTATAGGAAGGGTTGGACATCCCCTTTCCTAATAGGACTTTGCTTTCCTAAACTTGGTTATAATCCAAACAAATAAAACTCCTAATTTTAATGACTTCTAAATAAATAACAACTCTTTAAATAAGACTCTTAACTAATTAAAACTCTTAACTAAATGAATGATCAATTGGGCTTGTAGACTGGGCCCAATTAGTTGGCAGACCATGGGTCTGGCCTGCATCAACTCAACCCATTATCTCCAATCATCTGTTAGGAATTTTGTATATTGCAATTTGATGGATGCATTTTCATATTAGCATCATTTGAATTTACACACTTGCATTGATTTAGAAAATCTTGAAATCATGATTTTCACATGCATTGGTTTTAAGCCTTTTAGAAATCTTGTTTTATGCATGTTTTGGTTTTAGATATTGGATGCATTTAAATTTGAAAAGATTTTTATCAAATCAAGCAAGCCATTGGTTTTAAAGTTTCGAATCATTTTAGGCTTTTTATGTTTCATGTTTTAAAACCCTTAGAATGATTTAAAACATGTATTCAAGCTTGATTTATTGGCCCAAAAAGTTCCCTCAAGAAAAACTTTGAAATATGAATTTTTTGGGAATTTTGGTCCCTGGCCTGACCCGCAGAAGGCCAGGTCGACCGGGCCTGCAGTGTGCCAGGTCGACCGGGCACACTGGAGGCCAAGTCGACTGGGACTGAGCAGTAGGCTCATGTCTAACGGATCTTTTTATAGCCGTTGTGAAGGTCAGGTCGACCGGGGAAGGGCCAGGTCGACCAGGGACTAGCCGTTCGGCAGTTTTGGGCTATAAAATGAAGTTCATTCCTTTGTCAAAGTTGGAGATTTTTAAGCCTTCCTTCAGGTATTGGGAGACAAGACAAAGGGGATGAACTAAAAGAGACCAAAGAGTCATTTGGAGAGCTAAAGCTTGGATTAATGAAGTTAAATCTCTAAGTAAGCCCTACCTCTCTTAATCATAGGTTATATGCTTTGTTTAAATTATTGATAAATGATTTTTAGCATGATAACTATGATGTGTTGAATCCATTCTTCTCTTAATCTTTGATCTAATTGAGATTGGATTCTTCACTTTGATTTCAATTCAAGTTATTTTAAAATCTTCCTTAATCATGCTTAGCCAAAAACTTTGTTTTCCCTTATAGCATGATTCTTTTACTTGATTGAATCTTTATTTGTTGTTTTCATTCGTTTGAACTTTAGTTAAATTTGTTTAGTTTTGAAAATAACATTGCACATGCATCACATATTCTAAGTTAGTCATTTTCATACAACTTGTGAATCTTGGATTTTCATATCATTAACAAGTTGATATTCATACATGTGACTTGCATTAAACTTCAATCAAATCTTTTATGAGCTTTAAACTTTGAATTGCTTTAAGCATATATTTATTGAGCTTTGTTTTTAATTTGATTGAAGTTATCACACACACACATCATGAGCATACACATTTGCATTCATATAGTGTTTGTGCGAATTTATTTCTCACTTTCATATTAGCCTATTTAAGAGGCAATTCCATTGAGCTTAAATTGTATCTCTTAGAGTGTTCTTTTGTGAAGACGCCTTCTTTGAGAAATCCTTCATTTGTAAAGGTTATTGCTTAGCCTAAGAAAAGCATTGTGTAAAGGTTATTGCTTAGCCTAGAAAAGCATTGTGTAAAGGTTGTTGTTGAGCCTAGAAAAACAACATTGTAAAGGTTATTGCTTAGCCTCGTAAAAAGCATAATTAGTGGAAATCAGGTGGGGTGATTGGATCACAAGCCGGTAGTGGATGTAGGCATTGAGGCCGAACCACTATAAATCTTTGTATAGTGGTGTTTTCTTGTGGTGATTGTTTTATAAGCTTCCGCATCTTGTTTGGTAAATCATCACATGTGACTAGTTTATCTTAAAGAGTTAAAATTTGTCTAAATTGGTCATATTTTTAGCACACCCTATTCACCCGCCCTCTAGGGTTAGGATCCCAGGACTTTCATCATCTCCAATCCCCAGCTGAATCCTATGATACCCAGATACAGAAAATCACCCATGGTACCCGTGGGTGGGATACTGCCCTAAAAAAATAGGGATAAAGTAAGCATTTCCGGATTCCCCCTTTCTGTGACAGGAGGAGAAAAAAAAACAAACAGAAGAAGAGGGAGAAGAAGAGGAGGAGGATGGAGGAGGCTACCAGCAATAACAATCGATCTATTTGGAACCTTTAAAAAAAAGAAAGTCAAGATCTAGCAGTAAAGGGCTTTTGAGATGAAGCAAAGATTTTTGAAAAACAAAGAAGCAGAAAGAAAGCAGATTACTTACTGTAGTTTGAGAGATTAAACCTTGGAACCCTAATTTATTTCTGCCTTTGTAATTGTAATGGTGGTTGGCTGGTTGCGCAAATATGACTATGGGCTGAGAGATGACCGACCGACTATGACTATGGCATGGGCGGGCGAATAAGTTGATGGTACCTTGGAACCCTCGATGTCTTTAGAAAGAAGAACCTGATAAAGCTTGATTTAGATTTAGAGGGAGGGCAACCGGCGATCATCCTATCGCTTGGATGAAGAGAAGAAGCGCCAGCCGCTTCTCATCTCAGTTGTCTGAACGAAGTGTAGGGCTTAAACTAGGAATGTGAATTAAGCCATTTGAAATGGGTACCCGGCCCCTCCCGACCCAAGCTCTAAAATATAGGGCTTTTAAAAAAAATTAATCCCAACAAGCTGGGTTTGGACAATTATTTGAAAGCCCGTCCAATATAGGACTAGGAATGGGCAAAGCATGCCCAGCCCGTCTAGGCCATGTCCGGCCGTAAGGTTATTTTACTAATTTTAATATATTTTTCTGAAATATGCCCCTAAAAAAATGGCTAATTAAGAGGGTTATTTTTGTAACTTCTCGCTCGTAAAGACCTTCTACTAGATCTAGTATGTATTCATATAGTGGTTGCTCTGTTGTTAAGTTGTAGATGCCTTTTGTTTTCTTCCTCACATCTCATTTCTTTGTTTTCCTACTAGAACTTACAATATTTTATCAATCATAAAAATAATAACATCTTTAAAAATCGTGATCTACTTTTATTAACTAGCAATAAAGCTCCTGCTATGCACGAGCTTGGATTCAAAGAGAAATATACTGAAAAATGAGTTATAGAACAAATATTAGCTTTTCTTTCTTTCTACCTCTGTCCTCGGTTTTATTACAAAAGAAAGCAAAACGGAAGTTGAGCATTTCAATGAAAGTAGAGTAAGTTTTAGTTCTAATTTGAAGAGTAGGAGGAGGGTCACACGTCACAAGTGATTGTAGTATCTGTATATAGATTTTAGGCCACGGTTTTGCAATTTAGACCCCTGTATTGGATAGGGCCCCTTAAGGGTCTATTGAGTTCTTCTAGACATTAATTGACCATATAATACTCATTTATATTGATTTTCTGATTTTCTACTATCACGAGCAAATTAAAAAAAAACATAAAAATTAACTCCACCATGTTGCTTGTTGCAATGCATTGCCGGTCCCAAACTCAGAAAAAAGGAGGAGCGGTTAAAGTCCGGAGACTATAGGAATAATTAGAGAATGTTGATCTTATGTTCAAATCGTACTAAAGCCCAGGTAGGGCCCGGGCCTGCACAAGATGGGATTTGACATAGGCTCGCTTAATTTAGGACCAGGTTTAGACAACCCCCGTGAGGCCCGTCCAAATGGGATTGGACAACCCATGCCCAGGCCCAGCCCGTCCCATTGACTGGCCTACCTTAAACCCAAATGCATGCATCACTGATTATATCATATAGTGTCAGGGCTCAGTATATAATCTTATTAATTTTTTAATTGTGAAAATCTCAAATATGGCCTTAAGTTTTTGCCTTATTTCAAAAAAGGACACAAGTTTTGAAAATTTTCAAATTAGTCCCTTAGCTTTCCAGTAAATTTTCAATTAAGGACATCCGACCATTTAAAAGTATTTTCTGAAGTCATAACATAGTTTCAGCAGCCACTACATGCAGCCAATTGCTAGGGGAATACTAGGTGTCCTTGATCACCGTAAGGACACAGGCAAAGGAAATGAGGAGAATATAGAGAAAGTGAATGAGAGTTTTATTACAATGAAGGATAATTTGTACATTAAAAAAATAGGAAAAAAGTTGCCGAAAAATAACTTTAAATAGTTGGATGTCCTTAATTGAAAACTTTCTGAAAAACTTAAGGACTAATTTGAAAAGTTTTGAAACTTGTGTCCTTTTTTTAAATAAGGCCGAGACTTAAGGACTTTTTTGAAATTCTCCCATTTGTATTCACAATGGGCATATTGGTTTCTTGTTCAGTTTGCACCTCGTTGGATGGACTCACCCATATAAGGAAGCATCGATCCCATGACCGCCCATGATTTAGGGCCAAAACAGGACCAACCAATCAATGGGAAGGTGGGGAAGTTTGGGCTTAAAAGGTCTTGATGTGTCCTCCTATCTCCTTATAAAATTCCAGGCCCATTAAACAAATCCTAATCAAAGATCAAAGGGTCGTTATTTAACAGTTTTATATAAAAGAAAATGGCGACAGCTGATCCAACGGTCCAGCACATTCACATTCAGATCAATATCAACCCATTCCTTCTAGTGACATTCAAGGGGAGGGGTGTTTGTGCAGTCCATCTGTATCATTGATCAGGTCAGCTAACCTGATCTCCAGTCTGAATTTAGGTTTCATACCCCCACCCTTGTTTTTCTAAGATAGCATTGCTGAAAAACTAGTCCAGTACTTGACCTATCCATTTTTATATTTAGGCCCCTTTTATTTTTCTTTAAGATTGCATTGCACATGATCCAGCCCACTTGAGGGCCACTTGGCTTACTTATTTTTCATCTTTTCACCTAAACATCTCAGGTCTAATAGGTCTACCCTATTATTTATTTACTTATTTATTTGGGATTTGGGATTTTGGATTTGGGATACAAGTCATACAACCTTTCTTAGAGCATCTCCAAGAGACTCTTCAAATTTGGATATGTGTTTTTCAAAATAAAGGCTTATGTGGCAAGAAAAAAGGCATATGTAAATTTGACATCTCACTTGGGCAACTCCAAGAGAGATGTCAAATTATTATTTTATAATTTTCTCATTTCAAATTTAGCATCTACTTGTACCAACTTCAAATGCATTTACCCTCATTACTATTATTTTATTTAAAAGAAAGAAAAGACATCTCACTTTATGGTATGTCAAATATGACATACCAATACAACCTTCAAATGCCATGTGAGATTTGACCATTCTCTTGGAGGTAAAGCTATATGCCAATTACTCCCATTGGGAGCTGAGTTGGATAAATAAAGCCTCTGTTGGAGATGCTCTTATTTTCTTTTATAATGTCCCCTTCTTTTCATAAAAGTTATGGTTCTCTTTACTTCAAAAGTTGAATCTTCTTTCCCTCCCTTCATTTTCATATATGGAGAGAGGCTTGAAACTTGAAAATTTTAAGAATCATGACTCATGTGTTGGACCATATTGGCCCACTTTAATTGAGATTTTCATGAACCCACTTCTATTAGCTATGCACATATGATGTTAGTACTCTTTCCATTAATCATATGGGCTTAATCCGATTGGGATGGCCATACTAAAAATAATGGTTCATGATTTTGATTACTAAATTGTCATAAAAAAAAAAAGAGAGAATTAATGTATGATCCAACTAACAATTGGAGACAGATGACCTGATTAATAAGTTACACTACCCATTTGGTAACTTTAAAAATAAGCTCTTATTTTGTGATTTAGAGCTTCTTTATATATTTGAGTGTTTGGTAAACCTCAAATTAATTTTTAAAATTTTGGAGATTATTTAAAAATGAAAGGTTGTGCAGCTAAAACAGATAAGTTTGTGCAATTGATAAATCATGATGCAAGCCTTTTTATACCCTCATCCTCAAAATCTGGCACCAGGCCCAATTTCACCATCATCCTCAAAATTTGTCACCAAGCCCAATTTCACCCTCATCCTCAAAGTCTAGCATCAACCCCAATTTCACTCTCATCGAACCTATATCCACCTTGTGGATTGAATATCAAAGAAATTGCTGCAGATTAAAAGACCACCAACCTTAAAGGCTGTTAAATCAAGTGTGGCCCTGTTTGGAAACTCTAATCCAATTAATAAAAGCCAATTATATTATGGTCTAAAGTAAAAGCTCTAAGTTTTAATTTCTAATTTACAATTACATCTAAACTCTTATATCATCTTCATGAGGTAATAGAGCCCACCCTCGGTTCCTCTCTCGTGTGGAGCTAGTCAAGTGGTCAGGACCACGGCTCCTCTCTCTTCCGAAGTTAGAGGTCCTGGTATCGATCACCGGTCCCCCCCCCCCCCCCTATTCAAGAACCGAAGGTAGAGTCCACTAGTGCTACCAGTACCACCTGGAGGCCACGGGGGTTTTACCCGGCTTCTCTCTGGGCCTGAAGGGATTAGTCCAGCCCAAATGGTCTACTACACTATCTCCATACCATTTAAGGCAAAAGTTCAAATTTGTAAATAGGCACTAAAATTTGAATAACATTATGTCAATTAAACATGCAATCCATGATAATATTCATATATTATATTTCATCATGCTGTGGGCCACAAGGGATTTACATGGCTTCCCTAGACCC
The DNA here is from genome assembly GCA_038049695.1 of Cinnamomum chago. NCBI lineage: Eukaryota > Viridiplantae > Streptophyta > Magnoliopsida > Laurales > Lauraceae > Cinnamomum > Cinnamomum chago. The sequence goes on along the minus strand of CP142462.1, from coordinate 15,602,957 downwards.
GCAGGGATTAGTCTGGCCCAAAGAGCATTAATTAAATCATAAAGGCCAATTCTACAGTTAAAAGAGAAATCTACGGTTAAAAGACCACCAACTGTTACATCTATTAAATCAAGGTTAGGTTAAATTGATAACTAGGTCCGTTCTAATTTTCATCAAAGCTTTTTTCTAATCAAATCTATACCATACCATTATGTACATTAGAATGATTTCAATATAAATATTAGTATTTTATAATATATATATATATAAACATTAGTATTTAACCCCAAAAGAATAAGTTCTAATATGCATCATTCATACATACCCATATAATTACTTAGATGGATCATACCATGTGAATGTCCATACCATTGGGTCTTGCCCTTTCAAGTACTACAAGTCTACAAACTTTCCATCACTTTTCATATGTCCCTTCACCTTACCCATGAATTAAATGGGATGCATGCAAAAAGGAAAAGGGAGGGTGCTTTCCAATCGTTGCTAGTTTCAAAATGAGTTATCACACAGTGAGTTTACTACAAGTCTGCTTCTAGCATATCTCTTTAGTGGAATACAAATATGCACATTAAAGTGTAGAAGACAATCATCCAAATTAAAAAAAAATGCAAAAGATCTCTCCATGCCACCGATTGCTCTCTTCCTCATTCAGTCGTTCCTCATTTACATTCAACTCCAATTGAAACTTCGGCGACATGGGCTCTACTATGTCCTTCTTCCTCATCAAAGCATGCTCCATCAAAGATTCACAAAAGGTAAAAATGCACACATTTTATTTAATAGTTTATTATTCTCATCTTATTATTATGTAGCTGATTAATGGTTTATTATTTTTCCTCTCCTTATTTTCATGCTAGCTCTCTATTGGCACCTTAACGAGGATTCACGTCATCTTCTACCCTCTTCAGGATCAATGCATTATACAAAAATCTTCTGGTAAAGCTACTGTTTCTTGTTTCTTTTTAATGGCTCAAAGAACTAATTCTTCAACTAGTGATGAGGTTCAATCTCAAGCTAGTAACACTATAAAAAGGGACAAAATAGAACTTGATGTCCCATTGTGGAGATATGTTACACGTGCTAGTGGTGGTAATAGAACTTAGACATATCATTTCTGTAAAAAGTTATTCAATGTGTCATACTCTAGGGTAAAAGCTCATCTATTGAAGTTAAGTGGAGTGGGAATCCAAAGTTGCTCAAAAGTAGACCTAAGACTTAAAGAGGAATTGAAAAAAGAGCAATTTGATGCTCAAGTCATGAAAGAGCAACAGAGAAGAGCACCCTTAAATATCCCATTACCTCCAATGGATGATGGTAAAAAAAGAAGGCTTTCAGAAAGATCGATTGAGCAATCATTCAAGTTGAATACAATTGATGAACTTGTTAAAAAGTGTGCAAGAATGTTTTATTCGGGTGCCATTCCATTTAGGTTTTCTAAGGATCCATACTTCATTGATTACATTACATCCGTTGCCAACTCGCGTTTAGCGGGTTACATTCCACCATCATATAATCAGTTGCGCAATTCATTATTCGTGCAAGAGAGGAGCAACATAGAAAACCTAATGAATACATTTAAAAGACCATGGGAAGTTAGAGGAGTTTCTATTGTGTCTGATGGTTGGACTGATGTTCAAAGGAGGCCACTGATTAATTTTATGGTTGTTTCATCTCATGGAGCAATGTTTTTGAAAGCAATAGATGCGTCGGGAATTTACAAAGAGGCAAAGTATATGTCAGAGTTATTTTTGTAAGTTGTAGAAGAGGTGGGTCCATCCACGATAGTGCAAATTTTAACAGACAATGTCGCAGTTTTCAAGGAGGCTGGAAAATTCGTTGAGGGTAAATATCCTCACATATTTTGGACTCCATGCGTAGTTTATACTCTGAATTTGATATTGAAGAATATTTGTCAACCCAAAAATATACCACAGAATGAAAGAAGGTTTGCACAATTAGGGTGGATAGTTGAAATTGAAAGAGTGGCAAAAGATATTAGAAATTTTATTGTCAACCACAATATGGCTCTTTCAATTTTCAATTCATTTTCAAAGTTGAAATTATTACGTGTGGCTAAAACACGCTTTGCATCTACAATAGTAATGATCAGGCGAATTAAAAAAGTAAATGATGCTTTACAAAAAATGGTCATCGATCGAGATTGGAAATACTTGAAAAAAGAAGATGAGGAGAAAACTCAATTCATAAAAGAATGTGTTTTAAATGATGAATGGTGGAAGTTGATTTCCTTTCGGATTTTACAGAGCCCATAATTAGCATGTTAAGAATTGCAGACACAGATACACCAATTTTACACTTGGTATATGAAATGTGGGACACAATGATTGAAGATGAAAAAGTTAGAGTATTTCAACATGAACAGAAAAACATGTTAGTTGGTCAATTGGATTTTTTTTATTTATTGTATGAAATACTTGTTTCGAGATGGAATAAGAGTCTTACTCCTCTACATTGTGCTACATACTCACTCAATCCTAAATACTATAGTTTTGCATCGCTTGCCGGAGGAAGTGGAGGAGTTGAACGTATTGCTCCAAACAAGGATGCTGAAGTATCATGTAACCGAGTTACATGTTTTGATCGTCTATTTCCACCAGAGAAAGTTAAAGAGGTTAGTGTGGAGTTTGGGAAGTTTTGCACACCTTCGGGTTATTTTAATAACCTACATGTGATGGAGGATATGAACACTTCTGTTCCTCACGTATAGTGGGGAATGCATGGATTTAGTGCTCCAATGTTATCAGAGTTAGCATCAAAGCTTCTCTCTCAACCTGCTTCATCATCTTGTTACGAGAGAAACTGGAGTACATATTCTCAAATCCATACTATCAAAAGAAACAAGCTTACAACTGGAAGGGCAAAAGGTTTGGTATATGTGCATAGTAATCTCCGATTACTTTCAAGGAGAAAGGAAGAATACAAGTAATTAATTTTTATTTAAATAAGTCTATGTGGTCCGACTTGCTTGCTCGAATTCCAGCCCGATCCTAGCTGAACGGTGAGTTGGACTAAATGTTTAGAAAGCCCGCCAGAGGAATACGTTGTTGAGAAGAAAAATGGGAATGCCCTAGACTACTGTTGAAGCCCCATCGCTCTCTCGCCTCTCCCATTCCGCCTCTCTCTCTCTCTCGCCTCTCTCCCTCTCATGCGACGGTGCCTGCTTCACCCATCCCGACGTCATCTCCTCTCTCCTTCTCAGCTCTCCCTCCCCTCTCGCGCGTCCTTCGTCACCCCTCTCTCTCTCGTCTACACGCGCAAAAAGGGGAACATCTCCTAACTGCGGTGAAAGCATCCCTGACGTCCTATCCTCTCTCCTCATCTCTCCATCTCTCGATTGGTCCGCCTTGCGCTCCCATCTCCGACCCGATCCAGAAAAAGGGCGATTTTTTCTACAACAAAAATGCTAGAAAATCCTTGTTAAGTTTTCTATGATCTTTGGCCTTCCATCTGTTTGTGGTTTTTTGTTTTTCGAATTTGAAAGCGTGATTGCGATGTGATCTGTTTCGCTTCTTTAATTGAAAGCCTTTTTTTCCACAAATGCTCGTTTAATTTCGTTGGATTCTTGTACTCGCTGTGGCAGCAATCGTCACCGTATCGGTTTGAAATATCATCTACTTTATCAGGTTTCATGCCTGTTTAGTTTAGTTGCAAGTCTTTTAAGTGCAATAAAAATATTCCGAGTTCAAATACAACAAACCTAAGATATGAGGACATGGTCAAAACATAATCGATTAATATGCTATTAGTCTCCAGTGCCAATCTCAGGATTCCATTAAGATGACACACATTTTGCCCAATACCTGGGTGTACAGTTTGCAGACTCTGTCATGTTCTATTTGATAGGCACTTGAAACCTGACAATATCCAAACATTTCCTTTGTAAGGTTCTGAATTCAGTTTTTATTTTTTATAATTTTCTTTTATCATTTAGATGACTTTCTTCTTGTTGTCAGGCTCTTCTCATCTTCCCATCTTCTCATCAGGCTTTTTGTGATTAGCTAGGAAATGTTGAAGCTAAATTACTATGGAATTTATTCCAAAATGACCAACTTGTTTTTACTGTAGATTGATTATAATTAAATTGACGTGTTCCTTCATACAAAATTTGGTATAAGTTTGTTCTAGTTTTTGTTAGCTGTAGCATTTTTTTTATTAGTATCGCTTGTTCTATAGCATTTTTTTGCCCACACTAAAATCATTACACATCTGTATGACTTACGTTTTCATGAATCTGTTGCTGTGCTCATATTGAGCTATTAGGATTTCTCTTTTATTTGATTTTTTTTCTATTCTAAGTTCTTTTGTGCTATCACAAGCATATTTCCATCTGAACTGGATTTTGGAATCTATTGTTTCGGAGTAGGGACGGCAGTGGGTGGGTTTGGGGCAGTGGGGGTAAACCATTTGAACCAGATTCATGACCAATTTTTTCCATTTGTGGTCCAGATTGTAAATGGTTATGAAATTGTAGATGAAAACATGACACCAAAAGCAACAAAGTATTTGAGTGAAAAGATATATTCATTTTCCCTCTAACTTTTATTTTTCAGTTTCCCAGTAACTTTTTATTTCCATTTCTGACATGTGGATTTCATTTTCTTAAAACTTTGTAGGGCTTCAAATGTATTGAGGATGGATACGCTGAAGTGTTTGACAAGCTCAACTTTATATTGAAGATGGACTTTTTTTTGTATTATTATTTTTCATTTGAGTGATTCATATTTGGAACTTTTTAAGATGAGTCAAACAACTTTATGTTAACGCTGGCCATGTTATTGAGATCACTTGTTTGGAGAAACTGTAGCTACAGTTGATTGTTCTCTGAAATAACAACATTTTTACTTTATGTAACTCACATATTGCTCTTAGATTTAACAGCCAAGATTTAGGGAGCGTAAAATTTGGCCTGACGCCAGAAGAGAGACAATGGAACTATCTCTCTCACATTTAAAATGTAAGGCACAAAAAAAAAAGACTCACCTTTTTTTATACAACTTCATTTTTTTAAACAAAATGTTTAAAAAAATAACTATTTTTGGAGGAGTGCACTGCTGGTATACCAATTATAAGCAAAACATTGGATTTGACCTCCAATGGAAAGCCAAGAATATTTTTCTCTTCAACCACCCCTTTGCATCCCACGCATGTCCTCTCACTATCCCTAGCCAACTTGCACCAGTGGTGGGTATCTGAACTTCTACTCATATCCATAATATGTCTCAGAGCTGCTTTCCATAGAAAAAAGTCACCTCATGCAAATGAATTGATATAGCATCTTACCTAATACCTTCAACCCCCTTCCGTTAATTTGATGGGCAGAGTGAAGCATGAGTAGCAATGTCCCGACACTAGACCTGGAATCCTGTGTGGGGCAACTCTTAATGCGCAAGTTATGCAAAGGCTAGCAATAATGCCAGCTTGTGTTCCATTTGGGCTACATGCGCCTCGCTACAAGCACCAGAGTGCTTGCCGAGACCAGCACTGGTGGCCACCGTCTCGGCCATATGCTTCGTCAAACAAGATGTGCGTCTCGGCTACAGCCGAGGTGACGAGCTGCTACCCGAAACGGGCACAGACAGCCACGCCTGACATTTGGACACGTGACAGGGTACAAGCACGCGCTGATGGGACAGATACACCATCCAAGCCGTCCACCCTCATGAAATCTCTGACAGAGCCACATCCAAAAGCTGCGGCCATATCAGGACAGGGCCCAAGAAAAGATCCGATGGGACCCCAGCCACCAATAAGTCAAGGCAAGATCAGGCCCAATGTGACTAGCATTTGATGCAGCATGGGCTGATCGGACCCTCATTTAATGCAATGTGGGCTATGATGGACCCTCATCGATTGCTCTATGGGCTAATGTGACCCTAGCAGTCAAATCATGAGGCCCACTAACAGGCATCCAAGATTTTTCTCATATAAGGTGATCCACCACCCAAAACCAGGTACGTATACATGCATGCAACTCCCTAATTATTACTCTGCCTTTCTTCTTCTCCGACCTTCGCCCTTGCACTAACTTAGGCATCGGAGAGCCTTGTGCTGCCCACAGCCAGAGTCCTTTGACTGTTTCTTCTTCCCTTTCAGGTCCCTGAAGCGGATAGCTCTCTCTAGTCACTTAGATAAGTCCTCAAAGGCTCCCCTTAATCTTGTGGGCTAACATTTTCAGCACTTACAAATCCAATCACAAGAGTCATAACTACATACAAACAGGCATCTATATAAGCTCCAATCATAGGTATGGAGTCCATTTGGTATTGCAGTTTGCAAATGAGCATTTGGTTTCTCCATCTATCAACTGCTTACATGTACCAAATCAAACTTCTGCGAAACTGCTAATATGCTAATAAAAAGAATTCCAATCTTTCCATTTTCAAAGAGAGATAAAGAGTAACAATCTTTGCATATCAAAATACAATTTCAACTTCCAAAACTAAGAAACCTAAACAATTGTCTAGACAATATGTACACGTCATTTAACTATCCTTTCGTTGCAACTTTTGCTCTCCATACATATGCAACAAATAGTAGAAATGTCATTAATATATAGCTGCGGTAATTTGGGCATTGTTGCTGGAAATGCTGAGCTTGTACACTTTCTCTCAAAAGACGGATTTCATGCTTAATGCTTCATCTCTTCAAGTGAATCACATACTTGAGGCGGACATGTGGAAGGCTAAGCTATTGATTTATATTAACTGCAATCGAGCTGAGAAATCTGCAAAATATCTATGGAGTTGAGAAAGACAAAAAACAAATCCAAGCTAATACAAAAAACAGATCGAGCTGAGAAATCTACAACTACATCAGTTCTCAGTAGTGACAGTTAGAAAATTTGGGCACCAATCAAACCTACGAAACAGAGGAAGCATTAGCTCAGAGGAATTCTAAATGAAATAAACACTGTATTTGACCTACTGACCATGTCAGAGACCTATCCAACATTTCAGAATACATGAATCAAGTGAAAAAAGATTTGTGCAATGAAAAGTGAATAATAACGTTTACAAAGCAAAACCCATTATAGAATCAATGATTATAAGCTAAAACTCATACTACCCATCCCACAAACAATATAAAAAAAGGAAAAAAAATTAGAAGCACAGTTCACTAGTGTAGATAGGGGCTCCCAAATCATCCCCACCCTTCATTTTTAGGAATTCTATTAACCATTTGCATGTTTGAGTTTTACGGTCACAAACATTGATGAGTCCCCATGTGGTTCATTTGTGATAGGATTTGAATTGATCACAGGCGGGCTCCATTTACAAATAGAGAGTGAACATTTCTTTATCGTGTAGTTTATTTTCACCGCTAGTGAAAGCCTTTCATCTATGGATTTTCCTCGTTCCATTTATGTGTTAAGAGATGGAATGGAGAAAAGGGCAAAAAAAGAAAAGGTTCTTCAAATAAAATGTTCCCAAGAGGGTAAAAGAACCTCTTCTTCATACTAGGATTCTTCATTTCACTGAATTTAGTCTCTTTCTGCCCCAGCTTTCTTTATATGCAATCCTTGATGTGGAACTTTTATTATCTGTCTGTTGGGTGATTAGATTCTAGGGTTGTTTGCTTGCAAAGAAAAAGATAAGGGCCACTTCTTGTAGTTGAGCCTTCAGTTCTTCATACTAATGAAATCTTGTTGGGCAAACAGGCTCAAATGCCGAAAAAAGGAGAGAGAGTACCGTTGTTGTCGGCAGGCCAGCAGAGCAAACTCCCTTCTTCTTTCTCTTATTCTTTCCTTGATTTCTACAGAGAAAAGATTAGGGTAGGATGGTGATCGTCCGTGCAGGGAAAAAAAACACCCAACGAATACTCGCTTTGTGGCCGAGAGCAAGCTCCTCTCTTTTCGCGAGAGGGAGAGAGGAGATGTTTCCCTTTTTGTGCGTGCAGACGAGAAAGGGAGAGGGAAGACGAAGGACGCGCGAGAGGGGAAGGAGAGCTGAGAAGGAGAGAGGAGATGACGCCGGGATGGGTGAAGCAGGCACCGTCGCGCGAGAGGGAGAGGCGGAATGGGAGAGGTGAGAGAGCGATGGGGCTTCAACAGTAGTCTAGGGCATTCCCGTTTTTCTTCTCAACAACGTATTCCTCTAGTGGGCTTCGAAAATTTCGGGCGGGCTTTCTAAACATTTGGTCCAACTCACCCTCCAGCTTGGATCAGGCTGGAATTCGGGCAAGCAAGTCGGGCCACATAGACTTATTGTTTTTATTTAATAATAATGCTCAACACATTTAAGTCACACCTACTATATTTCTTTGTTTGAATTAAAAATATTTAGTTCTTATGATTACTCAATTCATAAAACACTAAAACTTGGTTTATTATTTTGCATATCAGAAAAAGACCATTTGGGATGTGGGAGTTGGAGATGAATTTCATCAAGAACCCGGCAACAGTTGCTTAACATTGGATGATGATGAAGAAATCATTTTGGGGATTGAAGAAGACATGGAAGAGAAAATTCAATAGCCATTATGTGAAAATGATGTTAGCACATCATCCTCACATATGCGTGGAAAGGAGGGAGTCCAATTTGAACAAGTATTTGATTCTGATGATGATTTTTGAGGTGGACCTTGAATTTGGATGATAATTTTCTTTATGTTGGTACACTTGTTACTTGTTTGACTTTGTTGACATAACATAACTTTTAGCTTGTTACTTGTGAGTGGATTTTGTTAATATTATATGAACTGGTGTTGTGTTTTTAATTCATGTATTAAGATGCAGATGCTCAATATTGTGCTTATGGATAGAACTTAGAAGTTATGAGTTATGAGTTATAACTTAAAATTTATGGATTGCCGTATCTAATAATTTATATTTTATGCTTAACTACTTTTCTTTGAAAATAGTACACTTTAGAACTATAACATCCCAAAATTCCAAGGTTGTAATTAGTCTAGTTAATTGCACTTTTAGCTAATTAAGCTCGTTTATAAGCCAAATAGGTCCGATTAATCATTAAGATCGCGTGTATGAAGTTGGGTTGAGATCCGAGCCCGTTTGGGTACAGTAGGGGTGTGTATCACTATTTCTGGAAAGTTCTAAGGGCTTTTTAGTATTTTTCGCTTTTTGTGATTTTGACACCATCAGGTAGATTACCTAATTTCTCAGACTTTGTCCTGCTGTTACATCTTGATCCGGACCCTCAAACCCGACCCAAAACCTGACCTAACCCGAACCCACCTAAACTTATTTTATTAATTTTCCAAAAGTCAAACCCCACCCCACCTAACCTAATCCCAAGTGAACCCCACCTCATCATCTCACTCCCATCATGCCCCACTCCCCTTTATCCCACGTGCAAGCCCCCACCCATTTCCCCCTTTAAAAAGTTGGAGGGAGTTTTGAATTAAAGTGGCTTTGATGTGATAGCTTGTCAAAAAATGCTTCTCATCCCTCTCGTTCTTCACTCCCTCTCTCCACTCTCGTCGCTCCCACTACCGCCGGACTCTAAGCACCCTGGCGATCACCACCGAGCCTCTCTTCTCCACCCTCTCTTCTCCATTCTCCCATCTCTTCTCATCTCCCTCTCCCAACCGTTGCTGACCCACTGTCTTGGCGCCATCACCATCACCGCCGAACCCACCTGTGCCGCCGTCGAACTTCCCCATCTCCTGCGAACCAGCCCACTCCACCTCTCCCTATTTCTCCATTTTCCCTTTCTTCCTTTCCTCCCTTGTTTCTCTCTTCCTTCTCCGTTTTCTTTCCTTTTCTCTCATCTCTCCCTCCACCCTCTTGCTTCCAACGTGGATCAGCCCCACCCATCACCCATTTCTCTCTCTCTCTTTTCCTTTCTTTCTCTCTCACTCCTCCCTGCCAACGAAAATCACCCATTACCCATTTCATTCTCTCCCATTTTCTCTCATCTCATCTCATTTTCTCTCATCTCTCCCTCACCTCACTCCACTCATTGTCAATGTGTTGACTTTCTCCCTACCCATCTCACCACTTCATTCTTTCTTTATTTCTTTCTCCCATTCTATCTTCTTTATTTCTCTTGTCAATGGGCCACTAATCTAGTGGGCCACCAATCAAGTGGGCCCCATAATCTCCCCATCTCAATTTCAATTCTTTTTCTCTCTTTCTCAATCTCCCTCACCCACCTTGCTAGAAATAGACTACAAAGGCAGCCCCCACCTCCGATCATCTCCTCGTGGACCCCGCAAGCATCTCTTCCTCAATTTCAAGCCACCACTCCATCCACCCATCCGTTTGGTAAGCTTCCCTTCCCTAAGTTTGGTTTATATACTTAGGGTGTGGAGTTGTGTTAAGATAGCTTAGAGCTTTCCATTCTTTTAGTTTTATATTTTAATTTAGTTTTATTTTACTAATTATCCCTTATGTTTGGTTTGTTGGGCTATGGAGTTAGGATTTGTGGATTTGGGCATTTTCAACCAAAGGCCAGTAGATATTTATATATATGCTTGGATATGTTTGTCTCTCCTTTGATTTGATGATTGATGATGATTTAGATGATCACATGCTCATTAATACCTTAGATGTTTGAAAACATGATAATTGGATCTATATATTTAATGAAATGGTTTCTTAATTGGATGGATAGATTGAATTGGATGGTTGTTGGTTTGAAATGGACTTGATGAGAGGGGGTATGAATGTATGTGGAGAGGGCAAGGCCCTATTCTCTTTGTTTGCAGGATTAGAATGGAAGTGCTAGACCCTTCATACTGACTAATTACATGTTCTGGGATATTGGAAAGGGGTTTCCACCCATTTCACTTCAGTTACAGAACTGAGTATGCGTCGACCGGCCAAGGGGACTGGGTCGACCGGCCACACACAAGCAGGCTCCTTGGAGCCTGATGAAAAACACCATGCACTCCATTTGTTTACAACTTCCGATCGACCAGATTGGGTCGGGTCGATCGGGTACTCTGTGTGGGATGTGGACCGGGCCCACTGCTGGATACCTTTTTGAAGTGCCCTTTTGACCCTCTTTTAGAGGGACTTAGGTGGAACTTCAGTTACCCTTTTTGGACTCATTTGAGTATATGTGAAGATGTTTTGAGCCGACATTCTTCACGGTTATTCCAGTTGCATTGGGTTTCAACCTAGCTCAATCTTGAACGGTACGGGATAACGGGACACCCCCCCCTTTATATCTATGCACGAAGATTGTTTGTTTGGATATAGCGAACCCTAATTCCCTTCGTTGACTGAGTATGGTTGTACGATGCCTCGAGTTTAACATTGTACCTAGGATTGGATTGTCTATCGCTTCTGATTCCGAATTGTACCGTCGGGTACTTATATGCATGCTATGTTCATGTTCCTTATCTTCGTTTGCTTTGTTTTGTTTTGGGATTACTTGATGAACCACGGCGTTAAACTTATGATCCCTTTTGATGTTTCGCTTGTTTTGATGATTGATGGAAGTGTTGAGGCCAGGTGGCTTTGATTGTAAAAGCTTGATGAGGACTACTTATGGTATTGACGTTTGAAGAATCTTGCTTGATTGATCTTGACTTGATAATGGAAAGAAGTGGTCTCTCTTTTGTTGATGAATCTTGTTCACACAAGAAATCCTAGCCCCTCACTATTGCTTGCCTAGGAATCTTTGTGTCAAGTACCACTCAACTGTATATCGCCCAACACAAATGGGGCACCATTTGTGTGAGGACCTTGATGAACGTTTGCGCAGTATGACTTGATATCTATCTTGCTTGTTGCTGGGTCATTACCGTGTCTTGTTGCCAAGATTTATCATGTGTCTTGTTTGCCGGGCTTTTTATCTCGTGTCTTGTTGATAGGTATATCCTGTATCTTGATATCTCCACCATGACTCAATGTGAGTATGGGAGGGCAATGATATCATCCCGTGGTAATTAGCATATGTGGACCACATATCTTGCTAGATGTTTATGTTAGTTTGTGTATGATTCGTATGTTATGCACTTCTTACGATCAGGATGCTATGCATGTTATATGATCTTGTCTACCGTCTATTCTGATTAGTTCTGCATATCTATTGATGTTTTATATTTATATTTTTCAGCCGACCGTCGTGTCTGATGCTACTCTTGGTGCATAGCTACCAGATACATTTATCTTTGGGAAAGTGAAGGCATCGCTCCAGGTAGTTTAGCCTGATGGTGAGTACGAGTTATGTGTCGACGGTATTGTCGTTGTGACTAGCACACGAATGCCTTCATATTTTGGTTAGTTCGTATTTATTCTGTTTTGGCTTAGGTCTTGTTAGAAGCCATTAATTAATATACTTTCATTATATTTTGCTAAACTTAAACTATAGGAAAGAAAGATGTGCATGCTCTAAAATGTGCATACTTGCATATTTTGCTTATAGGAAAGAAAGATGTGCATACTTGCAACATCAACTTTTATTTGATCTATACTTTCTTTTTCTTTTTTGTAATTGATGTGTGCTTATATTAATGAGTTTCTGAGCTTATAAATTTGAATTATATTTCAATATACTTGTTCTGAATAATTCTTGTCACATGATGTCTGTGTCAGTATCCATATACATGTCATACCCCGCATCCATATCGTATCTTAGGTGATACCATACCCGTATCCGTGTCCCCAATTTTTTAAGTTGGTGTGTCGAGTCCATATTCCCCGTGTTTGTGTTCGTACTCGTGTCCGTATCTAGGCATCATAAGCTGAATCAAAGCCCTTAGAACCTTCAATCACCTCGGCCACACCTTCCCTGCTCTCCTTCACCATCCTCGCAAGAACCCACAGTCCCAAACTCATCTTCGTTCAATCAATACCCTAAAAACCATATCCCCCAAATCTGGAACCCACAGTCCCAAACTCATCTTCGTTCAATCAATACCCTAAAAACCATATCCCCCAAATCTGGAACCCTAAACCCATTCTAATCCTTCCTCCTCAACAGTAAAGGAGGATATAATATGATTATTTCATGTGTGAGATGACCCAACAGAAGGTTTTATTGCAAAACATATATGGGATAGGAAAATCACTTAAAGTATCAGCCGATACTGGTACGTATCGTACCAGAAATTTCAACTAGAAAGGAGAGGAGGAGGAGGAGGATGACGAGATACCTTAAGCTCTTGCCCTATGTTGCATTCGCCGCTGTCGCTCTCTTCTACTTCTCCTCTCTTTCTCTCTTTTCTTCTTTTTCTCTTCTTCTACTACTCCACCATATGCACTTAAAACTGTGGTAATGGTTCAATCAAGTGAGGGTCCTAGCCGACTCCAACACAGTTGGGACAAGGATTTGATAATGATATTTATCCATATTACTAAATACATTTCCCTATTGATTTATCTTAATATATACTTGAGAACAAAGTTGCATAACATTGATTTTCTTTGAGGTATGCAATCTTTTACGTAATCTGGAACTGAGAACACTAGATTAGTAATGACATGAGCAATATTTATTCAATCAAGTGAGGAATCTGTTGATCAAATTATGTCATTGTGAGTCAGCACCTTCGATTTGAATTCTTTTGTTCCCCTTGTTTGGCATTTCATATTCATTATTGTATTCATTTAATCATCAACTTCCCTCTCCTATTAACCTTCAATTTAACATTGGTCCTAGCCTCCTAGGCCATTATCCAAGCAGGGTGAGTTGATTTGGAGCAAAAGGGAGAAAAGAAGAATTTTTAAAGCCAAGAATGCTCCCACAAACGCCACTGACTAAGATGAACACTAGCTAATTTAATTGAGCCTGAAACTAAATGAATTGTCTGAATCTAGTTTTTGTACTTGCATAGAGAAAAATTAGTGTTATCAATGAGTGCGACAACAGTGAATTCGAAAAACCATGCAAGTTGACAACACCTCATGAAAACTTAACATTGATGGTAGCACCCAAGGATGAAAAAAGCGCAACGGCAGATAAATCGGGCGTACGCGGCCTTCTTTGAAATTATCTCCGCTCACAACTATATAAACTTGTAGCGGCTGATACATTCCCGCATCGGCCGCTGCATTGCCACTACGGCCGCTACATAACGGTCTGGGTTAAACCACCCCCCCCCCTCCCCGTCCTTCTCGTTTTTCCATTGATTGAACAAACAGAGAAAGAAACACAACAACAACAAAAACACACAACAATAGGAGACACAGAGGAAGAAAGGAAAAAAAAAAAAAAAAAAAGATGAGCTGCAGAGGAGGACATACCTTATACATAGAGGCACCAGCAGCAGCAAGCAACGTCGGCGACCGTGGCAACAGCAACAGCAGGCAGCATCGGCGACCGCAGCAGCAAGCAGCACTTCTCCTCCTTCCCTCTTTCTGTTTCGGACGAAAGCTATATATAGGGCAGCTATCCCTCCTTCTCTCTTTGCTTTGCTTTCCCCCCTTCTCTCTCTACTTTTCCCCCTTTCTGTTTCAGACAAAACCTAGGGCAAGTGGGCAACAAATGCCCTTATTAGGCTGCCCTTTTTTTATTATATCATCGGGTAAGTCATGGGCCCATGATGAGCCCACCTAATGAAGGGCACGAATTTAAATTACATGGGCCATTCAAAATCCATTCAAAAAAAAAACATTCAAAAACTTAAATGTGGACATCCAAATCAATAAAAACTGAAGAACCTAATGTAACCATTGGTGGGCTCCCGCTCCACAATGAGGCACCAACGTTAAAATAAAAAGTCATATCGTAGCGAAATCTATCATTTTAAGTTTTTCACCAATGTACCCTGCGAAAAAGCTATAAATTCGATTTTACCACTTAGGGGGTCTTCCTTCCTTCGCTCTTCCTTCTTTTTTTCTAAGTCAACTCATGGGTCGGTCCCATGGGTCGAGGGTCGGGTTTAGATGTTAATGCATGCTTAAAAAATAGATACAATAACACGAAAGCAACAACCAATTAACAATTAATCTAAATAATTAGTTAGTCAAATGTGATAGTAAGGATGGGGTCCACTGGTGATGGGTCCTACGGTGACAGGTCATATCAATCATCTATACTATCTCCATCGCATCGTACCACTCGTTTATCCCAAACTTGTAGCAGACTCGAGCCGGCACTTAAAAAAAAAGAAATAGTAGTTAATAAATTTGTGAAAAAAATAAGTACGGTAAAAAGGTAGTCATTTTATATTTAATTGAGTATTTGAAGCATATAAAAATTAAAGTATGAAATTAAATGTGGGTGAACTTTCAAGTGGACGAGGTTTGAAACAAGAAACTAGTCTTAAACGGGCTGGTGATACACGATAGGGATCACATTATGGAACTATTTAATTTGAACTTGACTGTGATGTATTCTTCTGTAATTGATGTACTTGAGTTTGTCCAAGAGGATGGCATACTCTCCGAGCGACGAATTGAAGCTCGTTTTCTTATGGGATCAATGCAATCTTTCGATTTTATCTTTGGCTTACACTTGATAAAAATATATTACAAATGAGTTGTCATTAGCATTGCAGAGGAAAGATCAAGATGTTGTGAATGCCATAAAACTAGTTAAAGTGTCTAAGCTATGATTGCAGAAAATGAGAGATGATGAATGAGAATCTCTATTGACTGAAGTGTCTTCATTTTGCAACAAATAGGGTGTTTTTATCCAGAAAATGGATGATATATTTGTAGTTTCTGGGAGGCCATGTTGCAAAGCCCCACAAATTACAAATTTACACCACTACCGTGTTGAACTATTCTACACAGTCATTGATATGCAGCTTCAAGAGCTCAACAACCGTTTTATAGAGGTTAATACTGAGTTTCTTCTTTGTGTGGCTTGTGCTTGAAACCCACGAATTCATTTTCTACTTTTGACAAAGAAAGGTTGGTCCGTCTTTTTCAATTTTGTGCCTCTGATTTTTCTACTGTAGACCTCATGGCACTTGACTATCAACTTCAAAACTACATTGCTGATATACGATCTCGTAACGAATTTTTAGAACTTAAAGGAATCGATGTGCTAGAAAATTAGTGGAGACAAAGAATGATATCCTATACCCATTGGTTTATTTACTTCTAAAATTAGCGTTGATTTATTAGTAGCGATCGCAACTGTAGAAAGAGCTTTTTCAGCAATGAAATACATAAAGAATAGGTTGCGTAACCGAATGGGAGATCAATGGATGAATAATTGTTTGATCACATATATTGAAAAGGATGTGTTTGCTAGTGTTGATATTGAAGCTATTATGCAATGATTTCAACACATAAAAACCCGTCGAGGGCAGCTGTAGGAGTTTATGTATTTGAATTTTTTTTTATTAAGAACTATTAGTTACAATGTATTAAAATTTCTATTTTTTCTTTTTTAAATTTCAATATTATTTTTGTCGGATTATTGGAAATAGATTATTTGAGAAATTTATATTATGTTTGTCGAAATATCAAAAGTAGATGACAGAAGTTCACAAAAGGGAAGATAAATTTATTCGATTTACAGAAGATAAGTCTTTTGTTGACTCCACTTACTTGAATTTCAGAAGCCGTCACTATGCATTCCTCAGCCAAGTCACTAAAAAGTA
The DNA here is from genome assembly GCA_038049695.1 of Cinnamomum chago. NCBI lineage: Eukaryota > Viridiplantae > Streptophyta > Magnoliopsida > Laurales > Lauraceae > Cinnamomum > Cinnamomum chago. The sequence goes on along the minus strand of CP142462.1, from coordinate 15,586,472 downwards.
ACTATCACACTATTCAAAACATAATCTCTACCTATGAGGTGTGTGATTTTTAAAAAAAGTTAATATCATTTTAATATGTTATGGTGAAACCTACTTTTGATTAATTAAATGCCCCAGGATCGGGTCTCCAAGTTTAAAGTATCACTCATTATAGATAGCTCAACTTAGCAAAAATAATAATATTAATAATTAATTAAATGCTTAGAGGGAGACCTACTTTTGTGAGTTTCCCTTCATCTCAATTGACATTGATCAAATAATTATTCACTTCCAATTGAGTCACAACAAAAAGACAAATGCATTATAAAACCATTATATTTTTTAGAACCCAAAATCAAGGTTAAAATTATCTTAATAAAGTGATATTAGCATGCTGCTAATCTACAACATACACGGTAAAATTATCTTAATAAAATGATATTTAGCAGACCGCTAATGCACAACATATATGAGCGCGCAAGGGGGGTGGGTTTCCAAAAAATTTAGTAATCCTTTTTTTTTTTTAACTTAATGGGCCCTAAGCAAATTTCTTGATTCTGCCACTGCCTTCTAATCACTCGATCAATCACAGTTCACAAATATTGGCAAATATTGTGATGCATATTTTATTGATATTATCTTTATCACAATATTTTTGAGATGTCACCCAGAAATGAAGATATCTCAATAAGATTTATAAAAAGAAAAAAAAAAACGAAAATTAAGGTGAAAATCTACAAAACATTTTCTAATAATATCTTGTTTCTGTCTATTATTTTTTAACAATATCCAAGCATTTTCCCGAGAAATAATCATGGATATTTGTGACAGTGCCTCGGCAACCAATCTGATTCTTCTTGTTTCTGCACTTCACCTCCATGTGGTATTACTCCATGTGGCTTATAAAATATAAGAACTTAGTTCCACTTTCTTTGCATTCATTTGTCCCATTCATGGACCTGGACTCAGTAGCCATTTCTTTAGTACACATCAAACGACAAATCCTCTCTTAGTATAATATATAATACTGACTTCATAAGTCATAACCAAATGGGCCTATTCTAACAAAAACTAAAGGCAAAAAGGAATATGGGCCTCATGAGAAATGGACCTTAACACAAGTTAATATTTCCACAGATCATAGCTTGAAAGCTAGGTGCATGAGTACATTGGCTCAGGTGTGTCAAATGATAGAGCTTTGTTGAATCTGACTGTGTATATACTCAGCTAGGCTTGTCAGAGTTACTCAGCTCAGTGACCAGCCAGTTGAATTTACAGCTTAGAAAACAATGAGGGCCTGGACCCAATAAAGAACTTTCCTGTGGGCAGCTTATCAAGAGGCATCAGTACTAGTTGGGCTCCGATCTCGGCCGCTTCCTCGGCGGTGTACTTTCCCTGGCCATGAGTCATGGATGTCTTAGTGAAGCCTGGACAGTAGCAGTTCACGCTTAGGCCAAGCCCAGCTTGCCGCTTGGATAGAACCGCCGAGTATGCATTGAGCGCAAGCTTAGACACCGAATAGTCGGTCCAGATGTTCGGCCAACCTTGTTGGGCCCATGTTCCACTTTTCACTTGATTGAGAAACTGGCCCACTATGTCTTCAATGATCTCCTCTGATAGCCCTTCCTCATCTTGTAGGAGTTCTCTTAGAGCACTGTTGCTCACATTCTACAGGCCAGATAGAGCAAGTTGTAAGCTAACTAACAAAACTGAAATGGGCTGGGCCGGTCTGGGCTGAGAAAGGTTTATATACCACATTATGTTCAACTTACCTTTAGGAGTCCGAGTCGCGAACTTATGTTAAGAATCCGGCTCACGGAAGGGGCCCGCCGGAACAAGGGTAGTAGGGCTTCGGTTAGATGTTTGGGCCCATAAAAGTTGGTCTTGATCACGGTCTCTGCATGGTCCATTGAGTTGGATCCAATGTCGTTGAAGGAAACACCAGCATTGTTCACCTTGAAATTTTTTTCAGGAATTAGTGTAATCTCAGGCCCACCTATTGGGGACACTAATCTCAATCTTATCATTTCTTAGATTAGGTTTGGTGCAATTAAATCTAGTAACTTACAATCTTAGGGATTTCTATTTTTTGGTGAGATATTTAGATGGCCATGTAGATAAAAGGAGGAAAACCAAAAGTGCCTGATATCCACCTTTGAAAATAGGGGTAAACCTTTTATAAATTCAATAGATTGCTAATTTGGTGTCATGAAATCTAACTATTCAGCTGATTGGGATCCATTCAATCCTGTAAATCAATAAACTTAACAAGGTAAAGTGACACTCAAGCCACCACAATCTCCATATCTGAATAGATGAATTCCAGGGGAGCAAAACATTTTTAGGATTTTATGAAGCAGCATTGGATATAAATTGAAGTCCTTGTTTCAATAGTGTGATATGAAGGGTAACATGACTTCAATACTGAAAATACTGAATTCCCCCAATGAGAATTCCTATGGTCTGCATGTACCATAAAATTGTGTTTATTTTGTTTAATCATTTATTTCAAAGATGTTGGGAAAACTGTATCTAGAGTTCTATGCAAAATGAAGAAAGAAGCACATAAACTCAACAAACAAGTTGTCTAGCATGATCATTAGATGCCAATGAAATATAATTTATAAGTATGGTTGATAGTTTGTGGGGCTGATCACATGATACTTACAAGAACATCCAATCCTCCAAATTTGTTTATCAACCAATAGACAAAGGCATCAATGGAAGCAAGGTCTGCAACATCCAATCGACATAGCTCAACTTGCAGCCCACTGGCTGCAAGAGAATCAACAGCTTCAGTCCCTTTGATTAGATCTCGGCAAGTCAAAACCACGGTCAGGCCCATCTCAGCGAGCCGCCTAACCAGCGCTAACCCAATGCCCTTGTTTGCACCTGTGACAACTGCCACCGTCTCCTTGGACCACCATCTGCAACTTCACTTAACATCAATATTCCTAAAGAGTTTTTTTGGCAGACACAGTAAGAGTTGAGTAGTATAACATAAGATCTCTAATCCATATTGGAACAAAATTGGATTTTAAAGCCCAAACAAGAATTTCATTGAATTATTATTTACACTCTTTCTTTTCTGTAACTATCTTTTTTAAGAAAGTATCAAGGAGGAGAGTGGAAAGAATTTCTCCTAATGATCCAAAGGGAACAGTTTGGGTCCATCCAACCTTTTCCCAGGTTTGAATTATGACAATAAGAATAGTACCATAATGAAGAAAGTTGATTGACAAATAGTACTTAGATATTGCATATTGTTGAGAATTAGATTTGGGTCGATGGATTTGATTTAAAAAAGTGGAGAGAGAGAGAGAGAGAGAGAAAGAGAGGATCTCACCTTGTTGCAGAGGAAGAAGGCACTAGGGCATGGTCCTTTGATTCCATTGGGAGAGAGAGAGAGAGGAAGAAGCCACTAGGGCTGCAGGGCATGGTCCTTTGATTCCATTGGGAGAGAGAGAGAGAGAGAGAGAGAGAGAGGAAGGAAGTGTGTGAAAGAGGGTTATCTGAATTTAGAAAAAGACACATGCTGAGCACCCACCCAATTGGCCCAGGCTTTTGATTTTTCACAAAAGGGAAGGTTTGTTTAAGGGGTTTTTTTTTATTCGCATTGGATCTTCATTTTTAATCACTTTTAGCATGAGTTTCTATGTATTTTATGAAAAATAAACATGCGCAACAGCCATAAGTCCATCGGGGTTTTTTTTTTTTTTCATTTTCCCCTGGTCTTCGAGTTGTTGTTTTTAGAGAACTACGGCTTCGCTTCGACAGCGGCCCTTAAGTTATATAGTGGGCAATTGAAATTAATTTCGTTGCAGTCTTAAAATCATAGTGTGTAACACCCCGACCTCATCTAAGTGTGATTAAAATCTAATTAACCTTAATTAGATGCATAATATTATTTTGAATTATTTTATGTTGGATCTAGAGAGATTAGTGAGGTTTTGACCAAGCCACTTAGTATTTTGGATGCCTTGGATTTCGTGTGTTTATTTCCGATTTTAGTGGTTCGGTGCATGCATTCTATAAAGCATATTGAGTACCTCGGTTCTCGTGTTCGGACCCAACCCATTTGGTCTCTTCTTGACCAGTTGACCCATATCCATGCCCATTTCTAGACAAAGCCCTTTCTCCGAATTTCATTTAACCCCTTGGATTTGCATGCAAAGGACCAGACTTAAAACCAGCCACCGTTCCTCATCTCCGGCCTCTCTTCATTCACTTCATCGGAGAGAACTCCTTCTCTCCTTCTTTTCTTCTCCTTCTTCCCTTCTCTTCTTCTTCCTTTCATTTTCATTAAGAAGCCTGCAACTGGAGTTGTGCATGTGGGTTTGAGAGCTGCCATTCATCTTCACCATCTTCCTCAAACCATCTCTACTCAACTAGAACCTCTTTCTCTTCCTTTCATCACTCCTCTCAAATTCCTTCTCCAAATCAGTTAGCTAAGGCCTTGCATGTGTGAGATTCAACTTCAAGACCATCTCTGTCATCTTTCCCAACAAGCTCATAGTCATCTCCATCCTCTTTCCATCTCTCCATGGTAAGATCTCTTCTACCTAATGATGCTCCAAGCTTAGTAATGGTGTTATGTGTGTGGGGACCATTCCGGGAACCAAATCCCATTTTGACTTCGGCAACGCGTCGTCCTTGGTCTCGGCCTCGGATAAAGATTCTCGACTTCGGCACATCCTGCTGATGTCGGATTAGGGTAACCAGTTCGGCCGCGCCACCTCATTCAATCTCGGCTATACAGAAGTTGTACGACTTCATCCCGTGGCCAAGGCCCCATCAGGGCAAGGCCCAAGAAAGGGGTTCGATGGGACCTCAGCCGCCAACAGATCAGGGGAAGATCAGGCCCAATGTGACTGGCATTAAATGCAGTATGGGCTAATCGGACCCTCATTAAATGTAATGAGGGCTGTGATGGACCCTCATTAATGACTATGTGGGCTGATGAGACCCTAGTCACATCATGAGGCCCACTGGCACAGGCGCCAAAGCAATCTCTCATATAAAGCATGGGACGACCCAAAAATGAGGTACGCACTCCTCTACATGCAACCATACACATCTCACTTCTCCGATCAGTTACCCGGACTAACTTAGGCATCGGAGAGCCCTGCGCTGCCCCCAACCAGGGTCCTTTGACTGTTCTCTTCTCCCCTTTCAGGTTCATCAGACACGCAGCTCCTCCTCCGGTACTTTGAGTAAGTCCTTGAAGGCATCCTAATCTTGTGAGTATATTTTTACACTTACAATTGGTGCCGTCTGTGGGAAACGATTGGCATAATCTTCCCTCTCACCATGACGAGGAGAACTGCGAAAGGCGGAGAAACTTCAAAGACAAAGCGTGCAGGACCGTCCTCTAACCTCCTTCCTGCTAAGAAGAGGTCTGGGAAGCAACCAGTTGCAGAGGACGACGCCAAACGTGATCTCATCTGGATCAACGTTCAGGAGCGTGACCTTCACTCGAAGTCTGCTCCCCGGAGGGGAGATACCCAGCAGCAGCCTGCAGGTCTCCTGATGGGTCGAGACCAGTCTCCAGTGGTCGATGGACCACGTCCTTCTGATCAGATAGAGGATGTTGAGGACGCTGAGGATGAAGAATATAATCCCAGTGATGATTTTGACTCCACCCTTGAAGAGATTAAGGCACAGAATGAAGCTATCAAAGAAAGGGACGATCTGATCCGCCAGCTCCAGCAGCAACTGGAAAGAGCCACTAGTTCAGCAAGACATCAGCAGCACTCTCATCAGCAGCAGTCGCGTCAGCAGCAGCACTCGCAACGGCAGCGCGAGAGGAGGGCGTCTCGTGGCAGGCGCCCTGACTCCCCCTAGAAAGACTTGAGGGACCACCTGAACGCGAAGAGGCGCAACCGAACTCGAGACGAAGGCTCGAGCGCCAGCCATAGCTACTCGAGGAAGGCGTCAGAAACTATCCCGGAGAGCAGGTATCACGACCAGGAGTGGTTGGACGCGCGCATAAGGGAAACGGTCCAGCGCAATCTGGAGGTGGCTGGTCTCGGCCGAGACCAAAAGGATGTTTGTTGCGACTCCATTGATCTCGGCGCGTCTCCTTTCTCTCGCGATATCAGGAAGTATCCCCTGCCAAAGAAGTTCACCGTCCCGAGGTTCGTCACTTACGACGGGACCTCGGACCCAGCTACACATCTCAGGCACTTCTCCCAGAGGATGTCTGTCTGGGGGGATGAGGGTCATCTGAACTGTCGAGTCTTCTCCTCCAGTTTGGGTGATCTCCCCCTGAAGTGGTTCTGTGCGCTCCCGGAGGGGTCCATTTCGAGTTGGCAGCAACTCTAGCAATCCTTTATGAAGAAGTTTCAGGCCTACAGAACCCTGCCAAAAACAGATGCAGATATCATGGCCCTGAAGATGAAGCAGGGGGAGAACGTCACCCAGTTCGCAAAGCGGTTCTGGACGGTCTACAACCAGATCGAGAATTTCAAGGACGAGGTTGCCATCTTCGCATTCCAGAATGCCTTGCTGCCAGACAGCGACCTTCGTAAAGATCTGGCCATGAACCCAGTGTCTTCCATAGCGGCGCTCATGTCCATAGTCAACCGCTACATCGCCCAAGAGGACGACCAGGTCCGGGCTCGAGAAAACCATGGGGCCGCACAGAAGGACCGGGGTGAGAGGACCTCCAAGAGAGAGAGGGGACCGTCCCGAAGAGATGAGCCGCACAGGCGGTGGGCGACAGCTAGCTCAGCTAAGGCTCAAGCTTTCACCTCGGTGAGAAGCAAGAAGCCCAGGCTGTCCGATGATGCATATCGGGCAGTTAACACGATCTTTAAGGAGCCTATCCACAGGATCATGTACAAGATCAAGTCGATGCCATACTTCAGCTGGCCAGAGCCCATGAGGGGCGATTCTTCTTTCCGGGATCAAACCAGGTTCTGTGCGTACCACAAGGAGAGCGGCCACAAAACCGAGGAATGCAGGGTACTGCGGTCACATTTGGAGAAGCTTGTCCAAGATGGACACCTGCAGGAGTTCGTCAAGGCGGACACCAGGGCCGACACCCGAGCCCCGAGCCCCGCGCCGAGACGATAGAGGCCGCGATAGCGACGGCTCAGAAAAGATCATCAACGTCATCCATTTAGCTCCCCCGCCCAAGGGGAGTAATCGAGCTCGTGCCGAGGCCAGGCAAGCCTCTCACAGTAAGCAGGTCATGGCCCCCGAACTCGGCTCAGCTCCGAAGAGGGCTCGGAGGGAGCGGCCCGAAATCAGGTTCACAGATGCAGATTTGGAAGGGGTACAGCTTCCCCATAATGACCCGCTGATCGTCACCCTGAAGTTTGATTGCTCTAAGCAAGGCGTGAAGGATTGCACCGTGAAGGAGGTCCTCGTCGATCCCGGCAGTTCGTCCGAGATCCTCTATTTCGATAGCTTCCGGAGGATGGGACTGGCGGAGAAGGATCTGCAGGAGGCCCGAATTCCCCTCATTGGCTTCAGCGCCAAGCCGGTGTACCCTAAGGGAAAGGTGACGTTCAAGGTCGAGGCCGGCGGCGCATCTGCTGAGACAACCTTCATGGTGGTTGACGCACCCTCGCCTTACAATGCTATAGTGGGCAGGTCTTGGCTCCATAGTCTGGAGGCAGTCCCTTCTACTCTCCACCAGAAGCTGAAATTTCCGTGGGGAGGGAAGAATGGCCGAGTTGAAATCATCACTGTCAGAGGAGATCAGCAGGCAGCTAGGCAATGCCTGACGGCTGTGGTATCCGGAGAGTGAGAGCCCAAGGAGGTTAACATGGCCGAGATGGAGAAGAGGCTGGAGAAGAAGCTAGACGAGGTCGGCCAAGACCCGGAGAGCAAGAGCGTGGAGGACCTGACCGAAGTCAGGATCGACTCACAAGATCCGGAACGGTTCTTCTTGCTCGACAGTCAGCTCGGGGAGCCGGAGAGGTCCGAACTAGTCCAGTTCCTAGTGCAGACCAAAGAAGCCTTCGCCTGGACGCCTCAAGAGATGCCTGGCATCGACCCCGAGGTAATATGCCATAAATTAAATGTAGACCCTAGTCATAAACCTGTGATGCAGAGAGCTCGCAGGACCGGGATGCCACAAACCGAAGCCGTGGTCGAGGAGGTGGACAAACTGCTCAGGCCGGCGCCATCAGAGAGGTCCAATACCCGACCTAGCTAGCCAATACTATGGTCGTCAAGAAGGAAACTGGCAAATGGAGGGTGTGCGTCGACTTTACCGACCTGAACAAGGCTTGTCCTAAGGACAGCTTTCCCCTCCCCAAGATCGACCAGATGATTGATGCCACAACCGGGCACGACAGGATGAGCTTCCTCGACGCTTACCGCGGCTATCACCAGATTCCGTTGTATGGGCCAAACGAGTAGAAGACAGCTTTCATCACACCTCGGGGTACCTACTGTTACAAGGTGATGCCTTTTGGGCTGAAGAATGCAGGAGCCACCTATCAGAGACTTGTCACCAAGATGTTTCACGATCAGCTCGGCAAGGCTGTTGAAGTTTACATCGACGATATGGTGGTCAAGTCCAAGCAAGCCCATAACCATTTGGCAGACCTAGCTGGAGTTTTCGCCACTTTGAAGACTCAAGCTCAATGCCTCCAAGTGCGCCTTTGGTGTCGGCTCTGGCAAATTCCTGGGAAGCTTGGTCACACGCAGGGGGATTGAGGCAAATCCAGATCAGATCTCGGTTATCCTCAGAGTGCAGAGTCCCACCTCGGCTAAGGAAGTCCAAAAGCTAACCGGAATGGCAGCCGCACTGAATCGGTTCATCAATAGATCCTCAGATAAGTGTCGGCCTTTCTTTCAGCTTCTTAGGAAGAATTTTAAATTTCAATGGACTCCAGAATGCGACCAGGCGTTGCAGGAGCTTAAGGCCTACCTTTCTTCACCCCCTCTACTGTCAACTCCGGTCCACGGAGAGTTTTTGTATTTATACCTCACGGTCTCGGATCATGCGGTGAGCTCGGTCCTCCTCCGAGAAGAGGATAAGGTCCAGAAACCAATCTATTATACGAGCAAGACCTTGATTGATGCCGAGACCAGGTACTTGCCACTAGAGAAGCTCGCGCTGGCACTCGTTAGTGCCTCGCGGAAGCTCTCTCATTACTTTCAAACACATACCATAGTGGTTGTTACGGAACATCCACTTAAGTCCGTTTTCAGAAAAGCTGACTTTTCAGGAAGGATTTCGAGATGGGCTGTCGAACTGGGGTAGTATGAAATTCAGTATCAGCCCAGGACAGCGATAAAAGCCCAGGTTCTGGTAGATTTCCTTGCCGAGTTCAATTCAAGTTCGGCACAAACCCAGCTCGAGTTCGATTCAAGTTCGGCACCAACCCAGCTCGAGTTCGATTCAAGTTCAGCACCAACCCAGCTCGGCACCGAACTGGGGGGCAGGGAGCATGAGGCGCCCACGGGCTTTGAACAATCACAATGCCAAGCCCTCACCCCAGTTTGGAAAGTCTTCGTCGATGGGTCTTCTACCTCGAGAAGAGCCGGAGCAGGAGTTGTTCTCCAATCGCCAGAAGGACTGGTCATCGAGCAGGCTCTGACCCTGAATTTCAAGGCGTCGAACAATGAAGCTGAGTACGAAGCCCTTTTAGCCGGACTGAACAGCGCCAAAATCCTCGGAGCTCAACAGCTGGTGGTCTTCAGTGATTCACAGTTGGTGGCAAACCAGCTGACTAGGGACTATCAGGCTCGCGATGACCGGATGGCTGCGTATTTGGCCCTGGCAAAGAAGCTGCTCTCACAGTTCCAGTCAGCCGAAATCAACCAGATAGGCAGAGAATCAAACTCCCATGCAGATGCTCTTGCAAATTTGGCCAGCGCTGTTGAAGCAGGAAGAAAAAGAACCATTGAAGTGGAATCATTGGCCGCACCCAGCATCGAGCTCCATCCACCTCGGGAAGTGTCGTGTATTGACCTCGGTCCGAGTTGGATGGACCCCATCATCGCCTACCTCAAGGACGACAAGCTACCCGAAGACAGCAGCGAGGCCCATCGAATCAGACTGAAAGCAGCACGGTTCTAGCTGTCTCCCGAAGTCAAGCTCTACAGGAAGTCGTTCTCAGGACCGTACCTCCAGTGTGTGCACCCAAGCAAAGTCGAAGACCTTCTCTTTGAGATGCATGAAGGAATCTACGGAAGCCACATTGGTGGTAGATCCCTGGCCTACCGAGCCATCAGCCAAGGGTACTGGTGGCCATACATGTAGAAGGATGCGCAAGTGTATGCTTAAAAGTGCGAAAAGTGCCAGAAATTCTCCCACTCTCTCCATCAACCGGCGCAGGACCTCAGTTCGCTCTCCAGCCCGTGGCCGTTCGCCCAGTGGGGGCTCGACATTGTGGGGCCGCTTCACCGAACTCCAAGAAATAGAAGGTGGCTGATAGTGGCCACCGACTACTTCACGAAGTGGATTGAAGCAGAGCCCCTATCTTCCATCACAGAGCAGGACTCCAAAAACTTCGTGTGGAAAAACATCATCACGAGGTTCGGCATCCCTAGGACTTTGATCTCAGACAACGGGACTCAGTTCGACTCCAACCTCTTCAGGATCTTTTGCCAGGAGCTCAGAATCCGAAACTGCTACTCCACCCCAGCTTATCCACAGAGTAACGGCCAAGCAGAGATTTCCAACAAGGTGGTGCTCGACGGACTAAAAAAGCGACTCGACAGAGCCAAGGGAAGGTGGGTAGAAGAGCTCCCGAGCGTTCTTTGGGCCTACCGAACGACGCCGAGGCGGTCCACTTCGGCAACCCCATTTTCCCTGGCCTACGGTATGGAGGCTGTCATCCCCTTAGAAATTGGCCTCCGTACTCTAAGGTCCAAACTCTTCGACCAGGGCCAAAATGAGTCGCATCTAGCATTGGAGCTGGACTTGGCCGATGAGCGAAGGGAAGCTGCTGCAATCCGGCTGGCCGCATATCAGCAACAGTTGGCCAGAGTGTGAGGTCCCACCCTTGGTGGGCCCTCTAAGGGCTATTTTATAGACTAATTATCCCTAATTTATGTTAATTATTGGTTAATTATGCTAATCTCTGCTAATTATTACTAATCTTTGCTAATCTTCGCTAATTATTGCTAATTATGGCTAATCATTGTTAATTACTAATTATTTGGGCTTGGGATCTGTTGTGGGTTTGGGCTGGGTTCTGTTTGGGGGCTTTGGGCCCAGTGGGGCCCACTAATCTATAACCCACTAGTTTCTTTACTAATTGATTTAGCCCTTAGTTTTAATATTTTCTATTTAGCACCATTAATTTTCATAAATAGAAATTTAGATCCTTTAATCTTTTGGACCAAATCGGAGCTGGGCCAGTGGGGCCCACTATTTCCATAACTCATTAGTTTTATTAATGAAACAAACCATTTAGTTTCTAATGTATACTATGGGACCATTAACCTTAGAAAATTTAAAGAGTAGGACCCTTAGCCTCCGTGGAACCCCATTAGAATAAATTAACTTATTAACCTTAAATTAATAATTCCAGACCCTAGTGTAAAAGTTGAGATTTGGCCTGGAGTCTGTTGACTCAGGTACACCTGTGTACCAGATCGACCGGCTGGCCACCTGGTCAATCGGGTACACTGGAAATTCCAGAATCCAAACCAAGTCCCAACTTGATTCCCAGTGGAGCAGATCGACCCGACCCTTGCCAGGTCGACCTGCCACACTGTGAACTCTAGGGTGTGAGTTTAGCATTGTTTTATAATTAATCGATTGTGGGACCCCATTAACCATCCAAATGAACTTCCATCAATGTGCCAAGCACGAGTCAATGGCGTGGCTCGACCTTGACTCGTGGGGACCACTGTTTAGTGTTTTGGTTGATAAATCTAAGATGATTCGACCCCTAAAAGTTGTCAACAATGCCCTTAACCAACTAAGCACCAAATACATTATTTTACGGCATTAATGACATCGTTTAGAGATCGAATTACCGGAGATAGACCCGAACCTAAAGTGGCCCATTTACCTAGGATTGGACCGTTGCTTTTCCCGTTGATTCTCTGATTGAAGTTTATACTTCACTGTTATTTTACTCTGTCGTTCTTAGATCTTAGAATAGCTGTTTACTATTAATTAAACATAATTGGAAGACCTGAACCTAGGGTATCTAGAGGTGACCCGATGGTGTGATTTCGGAGATCATTGACCCGTGTCTGTGTCTAGGCGGGCCCTTACTGGGCCTAAGTGTGGAGATGTGAACCCTTTAGCTGGAAGAGGTAGTTCTTATTGGACTGTTAAGCTGTTATGGATTGTAATGGGACTGTTATCAGTTATAGTGGACTAGTTGCCTCGTTTGGACAGTTTTAGAACAGGCCATGTACTGATGGGCCTTGGTATGGATCCAACGAGTGGGCCTGGACCTTGAATGAGATCCAGAGACTGTATTGAGATGTGTAGACCTCTTAGAGATATTGTTAGGACCTTGTTCACGCAAGGCAAAGCCTAGACAGACACAGACCTTAGAGTTATTCTCGAGTCGGCATGAACATTCACTCGGTTGATTTAAGCTCAGCCTGTGGACTGATCATCCTCGGTAGGAGCTAGTCGAGTGTTGAGGAGCCATCATGATGAGCTGTGTGGTTAAGACGGCACGGTGTAATACCGTGCCGATCTGGAGTGGTGAGATGATGAGTTGATGAGTGAGAGTCGGGATTAGTTATTCCCTGGTGAGATTCCCCGCCACGACTGTGTTCAGTATGGGAGGGCCGCGGCATAATATCCCGCGGTATTCCAGCTCGTGTGAATGTGCCACCTTGTTTGTAGTAGTTTAGATGTATTCACTTATACTGATTCCTTATGATTTAAATGCACAACTGCCTAGTTCTTTTCCCTTGTTATTCATTTAATTATGTACCTGTCTTTACTCCCTTTGATATATATGTTCTATGTTAGTAGTATGCTGTAACTTGCCAGATCTTTTAGATCTGACCCATTCATTGGTGCTTAGGCCTTGATCCCGAGATCCCAGACGACGCACTAGCTGTAGTGGAGGCACCCGTTGTTGGAGAGTACGCTTGGGGCCCGGCCGACACGGATGTCGAGCCGGAGGGCGGAGACGATTTATACGGGTTTTGAGGGACACTCTTTTGTTTGGGTTTTGGAGTGAAATTTTGTAGTAAGATGGGTAGAATTCAAATGTGTAACTTTGATTAACATTGAATCATTTTAATTAGACATATGTTCTGCTCATACTTTATATATTTATCGATACCTATTGCTTCCGCTTTGTTTAAATCGTTATGCTTCCGCAATATTAAATGTTATAACTATGTTGGTCAAAAAGTTTTAAATTGGACCTCACTGCGGCCTACGATCTTGGAAGTTCTCGGATTTTTCGGGAAGTAGCGCGCCAATTTCGGGTATTCGAACGAGTATATCGGTATCCGAAATTGGGGCGTTACACAGAGGATACAACCAGAATGTCAGGGAGCGGAGATTCTCGGTGGGAGAGCTGGTTCTCAAGAAAGCACTCCCAGGGGATAAGGATCCAAATCAAGGCAAGTTGGCACCAAATTGGCACGGACCGTTCAAAGTAACCTCCATCGCTGGACGATCAGCTTACAGACTCGAAGATATGGAGGGCCGGCAGTTACCGAGACCATGGAACGCGTCTCACCTAAAGAAATTCCATTTCTGAAACATGTACCCTGTATTTCTGAAAGTTCAATGAAAGAGAATTTCCTATTAGAAGGACCAGCAGTTCGGCTACGAATAATGATGAGATCGTCTCGGGTCAGCAACGTGCCACCCAGGCGTGAAGCCTCCGGGCCAATGATGAGATCGTCTAGGGTCGGCAACGTACCACCCAGGTGTGAAGCCTTCGGGCCATTGATGAGATCGTCTCGGGTCGGCAACGTGCCACCTAGGCGTGAAGCCTCCGGGTCAATGATGAGATCGTCTCAGGTCGGCAACGTGCCACCCAGGCGTGAAGCCTCCGGGCCAATGATGAGATCGTCTCGGGTCAGCAACGTGCCACCCAGGCGTGAAGCCTCCGGGCCAACGATGAGATCGTCTCGGGTCGGCAACGTGCCACCCAGGCGTGAAGCCTCCGGGCCAACGATGAGATCGTCTCGGGTCGGTAACGTGCCACCCAGGCGTGAAGCCTCCGGGCCAATGATGAGATCGTCTCGGGTCGGCTGCGGGCCGCCTGGACGTGGAGCCTTTACGGCCAGTGGTGATATCGTCTCGGGTCGGCTGCGTGCCACCCTTACGGCCATTGGAAAGACTACTTGCGAGTCGAGTTCGACTTCTATCTGAGATCGCTAACCTGCCCGACGAGCCCGTTTCAGCTAGCGGGTCGACCCTGAACGTGAGGCCAACTTATTATAAGAACTGTTGTGTCGGCCTCATAGTTCCACCAAAAACTCCTGGATTGGCACAGCCTTCCCCCCTATGGGATGCACTGAGCCGAGCCTTGATACTTAGAAAAATAACGAAAAAGAAGGCGATGAGGCAAACAACAACACATTGTAATCACTCTGCCACACATAAAGACAGTCTGAAAAGGAAAGCCTCATTTCATTCATTCATTCAAAAAACAATTGTTGCTAATCAGATTCATTGTAAGTACAAGCGGGAAACCTTACAAATGCAAACGGAAAGGAAAAAGTGCAACAAGGAAAAGAAGTTGGTGTGTCAGAAGCTTATGCAGCCCCGGCCTCGGTGTTGGCTCCTTTGTCCTGAGGGGTTTCCACCATTCCGGGGACGAAATCAGGGGTGGCAGCAACGACCTCGGTGGAGTCAGTGGAAGCATCAGCAGAACCGGGGGCTCTGGCGGGATCCCGACCCGGGAACTTATCCGGACTTCGGTAGTTCAGGTCGTCCTCGGGGACTCCCATCTTGGCCAGAGCGGCCTGCCACCCTAGTTCCCAGGCCTTGTCCCGAACGGTCACGACCTGAGCTTCATACAAATTGGTCGCTTCCGCAACCCCTTCGTCATAGGCCGCTTTGGTCTCAGCCTCGAGCCTGACGCCAGCCGCTTCGTTCTGCTCGGCCATCTTCTTTTTATATATCTCTATTTTGGCCTTCGCAGCTTCCACCTCGGCCGTGAGGTTCTGAACAGACATCTCGTATTCGGATGCCCTTTTTCCCATCTCCTCCACCGCGGCCTCCAGCGTTTTCCTCTGCGCCTCCGCCTCGGCCCTCTCAACGGCCCTTTCGGCGTTGCTTTGTCGCGCCCTCTCCAGCTAGATGAGGGACCTCTGTACCAGCTGCAAAACGAACGAGGCATGTTTATGAAGATTGTGCAGGGAAAGCAGTACTTAAAATTTACAAGTGCAGAGTAGATCGAACTTACCAGCAGGCCGGCCTGCATCGACACCCCAGCCAGTCCAACGTCGTCTTGCTCCCGATGCAGGGCCATGTCCCGGGGGAGGGAGCAAGCCGCGGCCAAAGCCGCCATCACCGAGGCATTCCTTGGAACCTGGTCCTCCACCGACACGGGCTTCCCGGGGCCAACCAGTAATGAAGGTCTCCAGGGAGCAGCCCGGGCGGAGGGACCATGATGGGTCCCGGGGCAACCTCTACCACGGGTTCAGTTCGAGCCCTTTTTCTTGGCTCGGTCTCCTCCTCTCCCGCAGCCCCTTCGGGTTGCTGATTGCTTTCCGGGCCTGGGGGTAGTGCGAAGGCCCTATCAGTAGGCGGAGGAGAAGCGCGCCGCGGGACCGTCCTGGCACTGCCGGAGCCGCCGAAAGCTAGGAGGGTCAGATCTTTCACCACGGGCTGACGTCGGGGGGCCATCTCTCCCTCTATTTCTTCCTCGGTCGCGATCGGGCGGCGGGGTCGTCTGATGAGCGGGCTCTCGCTCGACTCGGACTCCGAAGTCGAGGTTTTAGCGCCGGATGCTCGCCTACTCGCCTCGGGCGCGGTCTCGGGCTGAACCTCGGCCTCCCTTCTCTCCGAGCTTCTTCTCCGCGGATCGGGCACGACCCCGGCTCCCTCTAGACCGGCTTCCGACCTCTTGATGTAGCCACGGTACTTGGGCTCGTATTTCAATAGCGCCCACGCAGCCCGGTTGGAGAAGTCGGTGCACTTGGCAACTCGGTTGTGCCAGGAGTCGTTCTTTACCCAACCTCCAAGCCCGGCCTTTCTCTGACGAGCACCTGCAAATCGGAGAAGCATCAGTTCAAGGATATGGGGAAAAGCAGTGAGATGGAGCTAGGATTAAAGAACAAAAGATTTCGTACTTGGGGCAACCCCGGGTCGGCGGGGGATGCTGTACGCCCTAACACCCTCCTTGGGGCCGAACTCCCAATTCCCCGAAACGGAGATGAGCTCGTCCCATGCGTACTTGCTAGAATCTTCCAGTGCTGTGACGAAGGCTCTTCGTTTCGGCTTGACGCGGAGGTAATAGGTGTCCTCCTTGGTTTTACAGAGGTCGTACACGTCCTCTATGTCACGGACGTCCAGACCGATGTGGAGATGCTTGTTCAATGCCGCTGTGCCTATGATGACCTTGAAAGCGTTTGGCATCAGTTGGCAAGGAGTGAGGTTCCAGGAACAAAGACAGGCCCGAAGCAATGGGTGCAACAGAAACCTGACTCCCCCTTCGACCACCGCTATGAGCGGGAAGGACATCCAACCCTCAACACAACTACGGCGGAGGACATCGCCCGGAATATCATAGACAACCCTAAAGGTCTCTAAAGACTGGGGGGAGTCAACCCAGTGACTGTAAATCCCCATGACTGGCAGGAGAGGCAGAATGGAGAAAAAGGGAAAAGGACTGACGAAAGCAAAGGAAAATGAAGGACGCAAGAGACTTACTAGCAAAAGATCCTAAGACAGGGGCGGGCAGGAAAACACCCAGGGAAGGCGAAGTCTCTGCAAAAACGCTCGGCTCCAGTTCTTAAGGTTCTCAATGGCGTCCGTTCGAAAGAGAAGAGTAAGAAAGGGAGAGAAGATGGAGGCGCGCTTACTTATAGGGCAGGGACACCTCCCTGTTGGCGCCATTCTCGAAAGTTTAAACAACGTCTCTTCGGAGACCGCGCGCATGCCTTGCTCAACGGCAGGGCCAATCGGTTGGCGACGCGTGTCATCGGCGACTCGCCTTCCGTAATAATTAGGGCATGGCATTTATTGCGCTTTACTACGGCTGAACTGACCCTGGCGTGCAAGGGAAGGTAAATGGGCGCCACGCGTCAATTAATCGACGTCAACGTAGATGCCTGTTGCGGTTCTTCGCACGAATTTGTAGCTCCCGACCCCGGGAGATCTGGAATCCCAGGGAGTCGGAAGCTAGGGGCTATTGTGTGGGGACCATTCCGGGAACCAAATCCCATTTTGACTTCGGCAACGCGTCGTCCTTGGTCTCGGCCTCGGATAAAGATTCTCGACTTCGGCACATCTTGCTGATGTCGGATTAGGGTAACCAGTTCGGCCACGCCACCTCATTCAATCTCGGCTATACAGAAGCTATACGACTTCATCCCGTGGCCAAGGCCCCATCAGGGCAAGGCCCAAGAAAGGGGTTCGATGGGACCTCAGCCGCCAACAGATCAGGGGAAGATCAGGCCCAATGTGAATGGCATTAAATGCAGTATGGGCTGATCGGACCCCCATTAAATGTAATGAGGGCTGTGATGAACCCTCATTAATGACTATGTGGGCTGATGAGACCCTAGTCACATCATGAGGCCCACTGGCACAGGCGCCAAAGCAATCTCTCATATAAAGCATGGGACGACCCAAAAATGAGGTACGCACTCCTCTACATGCAACCATACACATCTCTCTTCTCCGATCAGTTACCCGGACTAACTTAAGCATCGGAGAGCCCTGCGCTGCCCCCAACCAGAGTCCTTTGACTGTTCTCTTCTCCCCTTTCAGGTTCATCAGACACGCAGCTCTTCCTCCGGTACTTTGAGTAAGTCCTTGAAGGCATCCTAATCTTGTGAGTATATTTTTGCACTTACAATATGAATTCAATTTAGTTGAATGTATACAAATCTCCTTGCATCCATGGCATTCACCATTGTAGGGTTTAGAGGAAGTTAGCAAATTGGGGGTTGCGCTGCAATTGAAGCAAAGAAGAGTATTAGAGTTGTAAAGCACCAAGTCAAGGCAAGTATGAGCAATTTTAATTCATGCACGTTGGTATAATTCCTTGATTATGTGATATATATATATATATTCATCTTACATCCAATTCAGCCAATCTTTAGATTTTAGATTGATAAATGAAATTGGTCTTTCTTAGAATGGGTAAATGAAAGTGCAAGTGGATGTGAGATGTATGAAATGGAATGTATAAGAGCAACGGAGGCTCAATTTTGCATAAGAAATGGTCTTTTAGAAAGATTTGGAAAAAGGAAGGGAAAGCCTTAGAAGGAAATGGAATTGGAATTATTCAAAAGGAGCCATTTCATGTTCTAATTGTAGGAAGTTCGGTCAACTGTCGGTCAACCAACTTAGGGTCCATTACAACTAGCGGGATATAGAAAAATGCAAGGAAAATATAGAAAAATTGAGATCAATTGACCGAGCTCTTAGAGTTTGGTTAACCAAGACCCCACCAAACTTAATCGAACTGCTTCGGTTAGAAGAATAAGATGGCCTTTTTCTGTCAAAATGACGTTGGCCAGTTGTCGGTTAACTGACACATAATCGAGAGGTAACCGAACCCCTAGTGGGTTCCTTTTTAACCATGAATGAAATTTTCATTACTTAGACATATGTATATAATTGTCATGGTCAGCCCAAAGGATGATTATGATGCGTACCCCAGACCAATAAGGTTCTAGGACATTGGAAAACCTTGTAGGAGTGAGAAGAGGAACCCTTGACCGTTTATCACAGTCCAATGGAAATTACAAATATCAGAAATCCTTGGGCTGAGATTATCTCATGTACTTATCCAACTCGTCTAGAGCTTCACCATGGGCATTGATTTAGAGGATTTTGACGTACCTTGCACACACATAATATGACACTAATGAAAGGTAGCACATGCATCGAATAACCTAAAACTACATTGTAATAGATAGTTAGAGACAACGGATAAATAGATTATGTTTGGCTAGTAAATCACTTTGATTCTATCAATTGAATTGCATTTGCATATTGGGATTGACTTTATTATTGACCTCTTATTCTTAAATAACTGCTTAATTGCATGAATCGTACCATTCTCCAAATTGCTTTTGCAAATTCTAGTTTCCTATCCTTCTATAAATTTTGACGTATATTGATTTGATATTCAAACTGAGTAAGTATGAGAATTGAATTGAATGGAATTGAGTTGAATTGAATAGTCTTACTCAAGTGTTATTAATTGATTCAATGGTTCGGCACTACTTAACTTCGACCTTATGATACTCGACAAGGTTAAGTTTGGTTTTGTTAATAGAGGATACTGCAATAGGTCGTTTGGAGCACCGAAACTCCAGAACTAGGTAGCCAGAAGAACTTTTGGTCGGGTAATTGGTGATATCCCAACACGAATTGCTCTCAGATTTGGGAGGATAGAGCCAAAGTAGCAACCAACTAGAAAAGTAAGTTTCTCAATTTATAATTCGAAAAACGTGATTATTTCATAAAGCACATGCAATATGCCTAGTTGACGATTATTTGGCATCTCTTAATTATATGTCTTTAAACTCGAATTTGAACAGCATGTGAAATTCATAGTCACTCATACATTATTGAATCGTCATATTCATGGTGCTACTCTTGGTGTCATATACACGATTGTAAAACCCGCCCCTGCGGGAATCCAAGAGACCAAGGAGTAGGACTAACGGTCCCTTCAAGATTAAGCCAATGGATTGCAAAGGACATCTACTGGTCCTTGACTAACAAAGAGCATACAAGGGTTGCAACTGGTTTTGTGATTAGATATTGTATCTTGCACTTAGTTTATAGTTACGCATATGATTAGTTTTTGTTTGCATTGTCTTCAAAACATGTTTTAATTAGGAAAGCATTTGGTAAGCATCATCCTTACAGTACCTTTGTACTATTCATGTAAGGGATTTGAATTCTTAAGTTTGTCAAATTGTAAATTTTATTGTGTATTACTAAAACTAAATTGGACTGTTCAGGCTTTGATATTGACGGTATACAGGCTTCCACAATTAAATATATATTGACAGGTGTCAGTGAATAATCCTGACATGCTTAAATGGAATCTTCTCCTTCGTGGATTCAAATTTAGTCCAGAACAAGTGCGAATTCAACGGAGTACGCATGTCACACCTCGAGGATCGCACTAATCAGGAAATTGTCGGGCCCGGAAAGTAACATACTATCAACTAAAATTGTATTTGATAGTGTTGTATGAATCTGTGCACATCAGGATATGTATCATGAAAAGATTAATTACCAAGTCCCTAATTGGATCTCTTGGTTAGTCATGAGTCATGACCATGGCCCTCCTGTCTGAAGGAGAGAGTATCGCGTATAAAAACTCTACTTGGACTTCACCAGAAAAAGAAAAAATGAAAAACATACCAGGCTTATGGGTTATGATCATGTCTAGGCCAAATAAACTTTTTTATTTTTTTTATTTTACTGAGTTGGGACAATTTTGAGTTTTTCAAAAGTCTTTCTTTGATTCGTCCAACAGAGGAATTCAACTAGAAGTGCTTATGGGCCACTTTCAGCTAGATGAAGGTGATAGAATCCCAATTCCCAAGGCCATCTAATTATTGAGCCCAAAACACAGTCGTAGGCCTAGGCCTTCTAAAAAATACAGAGTCCCTTTTCACTTAAAATGTTGGTCCAGACCTCGCCTTAAACATATAATGGACCAAGCTCACCCCAATTTAATCATTGGGCCAAGAATTTACGCCCTGTTATCGCTCACAAGCCTGAAAACAGAGCCCAAATCCAGCCTAATGCAGGCTGGGCTCTGGCTTGTCAGGCCCATGACCACCTCTATCCACAATTAAAAAAAAAAAACCTTTAACTAATGTAAGGCCATTTAAGGGCCAAACAAGCCCAGCAAGCCTGATTTCATAGTTTCAGCTTCTTCTTGAGGGGTCTTCGACTAGTGGCACCTATGAATGAGGCATTGTTGTCTATTTAAGGCCAATGAAGTTGAGGTAACAAATATAACCATGAGCACTGTATTTCATGTCCTCACAAAGCATTGGAAGTGAATTTTTAAAGTTGAAAAATATGACCTGGACGTTACCCTCCTAAAACAAATGATCAATTTCCTGATTTCCTCGCAAAACCTCTGTCAAAAGGGTTTAATTTGTTTCCATGACAAGCTTGCATTGCCAGGGTTTGTAAAAAGAGAAGTTGAGTTCATAACAAAATTGAAGTGCAATTGTCAAAAGTCTGAATTTGAGGGCATACCATGTTGTCATATATTGGCCATCTTGTTAATTTTTCCGTATCCTAGCTAATGGGCCAGGAATGAAAACTTGCACATGCATAAAGACACAACGCACATATGAGGTAATGAGAACTTGTACTTGTGGGGGAAACAACACCCACACATGTGATATAATAGCAACTCACATATGCAAAGAGAGGGGGAAGCCATGTTCAAAGCCGGTACCTCCCAATGTGAACTGTCACTCCTTACCACTAGGGTACAAAGCCCTTCTTATATTTAGAAATGATTGAGTAGAGAACAAATATTTGAAAAACTACTTGACAAGGCTGGCAAGGCAACAAAATCTAAGGAAATTGCAATTTCTCTCTTTGGTCTTGCAACTTATTGATCTTTTGGAGTGAACAAAATAATTGAGGGGTTATATATCATAGTCTATTGTAATTTAGCTTCGTGTCTACAAAGGAACTAGCTTGAGTTCATTGCGACTTGCTTTGATAGTTAAGTGTGAGCTTGTATCAATTAGGAATGTAAATGGGTCCCCGATTCTCCGATTATCTAGAGTTTCTGACCAATTAAATATTAGGTATATGTCTTTAGTTAGGTCTCAATAAGTAAACAGTTTTGGTTTTGAAATTCTTTTGGACCCGGGATCCAAACAGGTCCAATTCCGGACCCACCTTGGTTCCGACCCTGTGGAGCCATAGATCCAACACATTTCTTGAGATGGCCTTGATCGCAAAACTTTATGAGCAGTAAGACCCCGTACGATGCATAGTTTAACCTAATGAATTTAATTTATGCATATATAAGACTGATTTAATCATTTAAACCATGCAATTTAAAATTAGAAAACAACATATATTTTATATCTATAAAAATAATTATAATTGATTTATTAACAATCAATAAAAAAATAGTTGGTTGACAACCCCGCCGTTAAAGATACAAAGACATTGAGAGGAAATAAAAAGAGAGTAAATGATTATTCCAATGCAACTTTAAGGGGATGAGAGGTTTCACTATGCTTAGAAAGGAATAAAAAAAACATTTGCAAACACACGTTTCTATTGTCACTTATTTTTTAAAGAAAAAAAAATAACAATTACAAAAACACACATTTCTACTAATGTTGAGAGTAGAAAAATAACTATACAATACACATTCACTTTAAAACTAAAATAACACTATATTAAAAAACAATCATACTTAATTTAGAAACAACCAACCGAGAGTCAGGGAGACAAAAACAGAAATGGGCAAAAAATCCCAATTACAAACATAGGTTTCTATTTTTATTTTTTTTTCTAAAAAAAAGCCTAAGGTTTAAATTTTCTTTAATATGCATAGATATTGCTTTTATATTGGAATATATTTTTATTTTTTTGTCCGTGTTGGGCGCACGCCTCTCACACTAGTTTCCTCAATAATCCTACCTGCTCGTCTCCGTTTTTTCTTCATTTCCTTCAATTCTTTTTTTCTCTGTTTTTATTATATAGATCCACTTCCTTTCACTACTTCTTTTTCCTTTGACCTCCTAAAACCCCATTGCTCTCCTTCCCCCGAACTGCTCCCCTCTTCCCTTCTACCATTGGCAATTGCTTCTCCCATGGTAAAGACTACGAGGCCCAAAAGCCCAATTCCGGCAGAGACAGCAATCAAGATGCCCAAAAGAATGCTAGGCGTTGGATTGACCTGCCAACGAATAGACCCAAGTGTTGAGATGCAGGTGCGACCATAAGCTTCTTTAAATTAAAGACCTTAGAAATTTTATTTTATTATGAAACTTCTTAACTTGATCATTGCTCGCACCACACAAATAAAAATCCAGGGTCCGCCATTGCCAACGAGAACGAAGACCACGATGCGCCCTCGTTCGGTAATTCACTAATCAAGTTAAGGTGAAGTAAAACCTCAATTTGTCAAACAAAAAAATACTATGGGTCATATCAAAAGTAGATAAATTCATAATTCTCTTTTTCTTTTTCAAAAAGCAACTTCCTTTATACACTAAATAATAAAAATAGACATCCACTTTTTACACAAAAAGTAAAAAAAAGAAAAACTCTTATCAAGCAACTAAAGACAAAATATCATCATATTCCATTTATTTTTTATTCTCTCTTTATTAGTGGCTTCATTTCACTTCATTCTAGATGTGAAGTTTCTAAAGGGGCGCATCAACGTCACTCCGTGGGAAATCACTTGGGAACATAAACCTCTTTTCGCATTAAATCATATGTGGAGTTTGGGAAATTGATGGGAGAGAACATTTTGTGGATATGTTCTTGAAATCCTCCTAATAAAAACATGCTCCAAAGAATGGATGAAAATAACTGAAAAAGGAAGATGTCTTTCTAAAGTTTTATATCCTGAGAGAGAGAGAGAGAGAAATGGAGACAGGGGAAAAGAGGGCGCAAACATTACTAATATCACAGGGGGATGATATCATGATAAAAGGAAAATAAGAACAGATGAGGAAAGAAGAAGAAGAATATTCCTAAATAGAGAGACCTGCAAAAATCACGTGCAGCACATTCCATGTTCCCACCCATATGCACGCGAACACTGTGCTTTGGGTGGGACCCACAACATAATACATACCCAGCCTGGCCCAGCATTTAGGACCCGTGACAGCCAGTCCGTAACCGGTACACAACGACCACACACACCCCCCAACCGAATCTTTACATAACGGCCAGACCCTTTTGTACCCGTCCCTCCCCCATAAATAAAAATGAAGAAACTTCATTCTTTTTTTCTGTTTTTTTACCCCTGCTTGAGAGAAAAATGAAAAACTTCATTCATTGTACCCTTGGGTGATGGAATGGCTCTTTGTAATAAGGCTTGTGAGATTTACCCGATGCATATGTGTAGGGTGAGTGTGTGTGCTTGAATGATTGGCCCTGACTGGTTAATACCACAAGCATACCTTTTATTATCGAAATAAGATAAAAAAAACCTTCATTCATGACTCTTTGGATGCTTGTACAATGCTATGGCTCCACGGTAGAAAAAAAATTATTCTGATTTTCGGTGCAATCCACTGCTGAGTTGTGTGGTAAGAGACGATTTTTTATATAAAAAAAAAAAGATAAATCAATTTTCATCAATAGAAAGGAATTCAAAGAGTAGAATGCGTGACTCCTCTCTCCCGGAAAAACAAAGGCACTCAAAGTTGTTTGGTTACAAAATAAAAAATAACTTTTATTATATTACTATTAAATAATATATTAGGATTTTTACAATGCGATTCTATATAAATGCAAATATATAGGTATTAAGTAACCTCACAAATGTGTAACAAGGCACATATAATTGGGCACCTCCACAATCATTATCTCATAGAAAACTGAGATATGAGTTCAAACCTGCATCATTTGATTCTTCCTATTCGAAGGAGATAATTTTATTATGATTTTATTAGTAGTCTTGTCTACAAAATCCAAACCACTCAAAATTAAAAACTTTATATCGATTTTTAGGAGAGATTTGTAAGGCCCCAACCCTAACTACACATAATTATTTTAATTAATTGTGCTTCTAGCTAAGTAAATGGGATTAGTGGTTGAGAGAGTTTGGTTTAGTGTTGAGAAGAGTGTATGTGAAGTCTGGTTTATTCGGAGCGCATTTGGTTATAGCCGGGGGTAGTTTGTAATTTAGGAAAAAGTATGAGGGTTTTTCCGTAAATCTAAAAATTGCTGATTTTGAGTCTATTGGGTAGATTATCTCGTTTCTGAGCTTTTCATGAAGAGAGTTAGTCGTGATCCAACCCCTCGAAGCCTGTAGTTTTCTGTCATTTTTAAAGCTCATGACGTAGGGACCTATTTGTTATTTCACTAAAATACCCACCAAATATAAGCCTTATCCCCAATCCTCATTTCCTTCTTCTTCCTTTTTTTTTTTTTATAACCCAGGGAATCCCTCACTAGCCCAGCTTTCGGACCTTTGGCCTCCTACTTGGGAATTACCCGATCTTGATGAGCAAGGACTATTCCCTAGGGGTATAGATATATGGTCACACACAGAATACTCGAATAACGTAAGAGGTGAGAGTCGAACTTGAGACCTTTGGAGCAGACCCAATGGTCAAACCAACTGAGCCACCGCCTTGACGGTATTTCCTCCTTCTTCCTTTTAGCAATCCTAAGCTCTTTCTCTCAATTCCCTCTTGCTCCTTCGGTGAAGGAGCTCATCCAAGCTAGGAGGAGCCATTTCCAAGCTAATTCACCAACATCAGCTTCCTTAGGTTTTCTTCCCTATTTTTCCCAACGTTGGTAAGTTTTCACCATAGTTTTCTCTTCCATTCCATCTCTTTTGTTTCCTGGGGCTGTGCATGTAGCATGCATGTAGCTTATAGTAATTGTTGAAAAAAAATTAATTGGCCCCTAATCTCAAGCCTTAGAACCCAGTTTGTGTTTAATCGTATCCGAGGGCGTGACAAAATTCACTCAAATTAAAGTTTGGCCCACCATTAGATTTATTTCATGTAAAATACTATTATTTTGCTTTCTTTGATTTGTTTTTTTAAGTCCTTTTAGCAATTTATCAATATATGATGATTGGACTTACATTGGACTTAAATATGACATGAAACCAATAAATAAGATGGTTTTGATCTTAAGAAGTTTGGATTCCATAAGTTGACCCCACAGATGGAGAAGAAAAGGGAGGAGGAAAAAAAAAGCTTCCAGCCATAGTTCAGGTCAATTTCCACAAAGTGAAAAAACACTTTTGGAAAGTAAGTTGGTTGAAGTTTGCTTTTCCAAAAAGCAAATCTTGAATTTTACTTCTTAAAATTCTTTTTAAAAAACTCATAAACAAAAATCCTTTTGAGGGTTAGGTCTCGAAAGCCAAAATCCCAAAAAGCACTTTTAGGAAGTGAAACTAAACACACCATTAAATAACAGGAATATTATATATGACAACTTTTTTTTTTTTTTTAATAACGTAGGGTTCCTAGCCTTTTTGGGCCCGAATCATCCCTACGAGATCAGGAGTGAAAGTTGGGTAAAATTCCCTTGTCGCCCCAGTGTGATAATGCAGTTTCGAATTCACAATCTCCGGGTGTAAACCGTGGTCCTATGCCAACTGAGCTACCCCCAGTGTCAAGTAACAATTATTTTTCCTAAAGAAAAAATAAAGGCCTTTTAAAGGGCTCAGATGTTATCGGGGAAGGGATAGATTGATAGAGCTAAATCAATAAAGGATATAGAAAAGGAAAATAAAAGAAAAATAAAATTGTCCTAATCGATTCACCATGACCCTTGATTTGGGAGCCTTAAAGCTTTAACTTTTAAATAAAGATTCTTCTTTTTTCTTTATTTTACTTGTTTTAATCGTCAAAGTGGAGTGAGTACCCACACGTGAAGGGGGAGGTGCACTTCAAGGTTTCACAATAGGTGGGCTCCATGAAAGCTCCTCTGATGAAAAACAGGAGGATGTCCATTGAAATATCTTTAATGACATTATTGAAAAGATGAACAATGTAGTCTTATTGGGCTTACATTTTACATAAAATTCACACTTGTTGTCAACCAAAATGGGTACAGGTTTACTTTTTGACTCAGCTATGATTAGGTAGCAAAGAACCACTTTGTGCTGTTTATTAGTATGAAACTTGAATGCCTCAAAAAGTAGTTATTCTTGTAAAGTTGGCACAATTCAATATCATAATTACTCAATTTAAGGGCCCCAAGGTCTAATGATTATATAAGAATTTATAAAATCACTACCGGTCATTTGTCTTCTACACATGGGATGTGTAAATTGATTTTACATACAAAAAGTCTACTTGGACAAATTTTTTGGTCAGAATTTTGGACAATCCCTATGATATTCCTGGAATATTTGTCCAAAATTCTGGCCAAAAAGTTTGTCCAGATCGTACTACTGTTTTACATATATAAAACTTGCATATGTGAATTTTTTATATGTAAAACTTACACATGTCAAAACACATTACTAAGTTTGTTTGGAAGCACCAGTTTTACCTATAGATGTTGAACAGTTCAAATTACATATGTAAGATCTTCATGTATCTCAAAATCTATAAATAATTAAGGCATGAAACTAAAATGCTCTGGGGTTTCATGGGTCAATAAAAAATTTGAACGGTAGAGAATAGAAAATCCATAACTTACCAGACTAGCAAAAATAAAAAGTGCAGACGCATTTGATACTAGGACTTGTGTGCTCCGGGCATCCTCTGTACTGGTACCTCCTTTGCCAAAGAGGAGCATTTCTTACCTTTCTAGGTACGGAGATTTTCATATAAAAATGTAGGGCTGCACATGGGCGGTTCGGATCGTTTTAACACTAAAACTAACAACCAAACCGAACATGTCGGTTTTTTAATTAACCGATCCGATCCGACCGATGGAGAGGGCTTAAACCGAACCGAACCCAACCGAACCCAACCAAACGGTTCGGTTCGGTTCAGTCGATTTAACCGTTGTTTTTCATTTTATTTTTTTGAAAATCAAACATTGAAAATTTTAAAATGATGATACCTCGTCCTTTGCATTTATTATAATGTTTAGTGCAAACATAAAAATCCAACATTCCAGACTGGACTAAACGCAAATAAAAAATAATTCAACTCCAAAAAGAGAGTTTGGACTAAACGCAAGCGCGCGCAAAAAAAAAAAAAAAAAAAAAAAAAAAACCAACTTGCAGTGAAACATTCATTCCACATGACACCATTTGAAATTACAATAGAATAATAGTTCATGTCAAAAAAAAGTTACACGCAAACGAAATCTATATCAGAACCCACTGTATTTTTCAGAAATGAAGGTTTCTTAACACATTGGTTGGGTGAGACCAAAATCAACCATCAAAAGGCTAGGCTCTACTGGCTTTTTTAACATTCTCAAGAGTGCAGCCTTCTAATAAAAACTTCATTGAAACGAGGTAGGAATTATGATGAAAGGAAAACACCATGTACAATAACCCCTCCATCTGCAATGAAGTATCAAAAAGCATTTGAGAGATTAAAAGAGATGCACTGACGCAGTGTTGACGGTTGCGTTCATGTGAGAATGGAGTTGCGGAATGTAACGTTGAAAGTAATAAAAAACGAAATCCTAAGACTAAAATACTGAAAAAGCAACACTTAAATTACTACATACGGTCGGTTTGGTTTAAACGGTTAACTGTGGGCTCAAACCAATAACAGACCGATGTAAGCGGTTTTTATGATTCTCAAATCGTTAACCAAACCGGTCTACTAAAAACCAATCCGAACCGTCCGGTTCGGTTCAGTTGGTTCGGTTCGGTTTTGCGGTGATACCGGATTTTTTGTACAGCCCTATAAAAATGGACTCATCCGCACACCATTTTTACATTAACACAATTAAGTATGTATAAATGTTACGCGTGTATCATTTACATAAGTAAATGAATGCAAACAAACTTTCCCATTAAGTTTTTGGTGCTAGTTACATGTTTTCCATAATCTGATCTACTAACATCTAGCACACCTTCAATCCTTTAAGATCTTTTTATACCACCCTAATCTTGTGCATCCAAGTTGCCTCAATTAACCCCTAGATGAATCTTCTACTGTTTTGAATCATGCCCAGCATGTTTTTCTGACCCATTCTTTATCCAACATCTCAAAATGCAATTTCAGCCCCCGACTTACAGCAGGGTCTCTGGGCCACTCAGAGGTGAGTCGCCCTCGGCTCTAATACCATTCAGTCACAAATTCGTCCCACCAGCTTGATATTGTTCGCTTTGGGCCTTTGACCCGCACGGTTTTATTTCTGGATGGGCTGGCCCGCAGGTGTCCCAAAAGGCCTCATGCTGCAATAGGCGGAGGTCCTGACTAATAGCCCAGTCTCTGGGCAGCCCATGGGCGATGTGGGATCTTACATGATTGGTGGGACAGACAGCGATGAGCAGCCAATGAGGGTGGCATCTTACATGAATGGAACTGGTATGACCTGCAAAAATTCCTACTTCCTACAGAATAATTGCCAGTTTAAATAATAAGGCCTATGATATAACAAACACTAGAAAGAACTATAATGAAGCGTAATCCCCATATTAATTCAAATGAATTTGTTCTGTATTGCAAAAGTCAATATCATAGGTCATACTTAACAGCTTTCTCTCAAAAAACAAACATCTAAAAGCTTAACATAACCTTTAAAAAAGGTAATGGCTGCTTGGTAGCTTGGTTGATTATAGCTCCTTGAGCTAATAATCTAATGCCCCAAAAAAGTAGAGAATAAAAGCAAAATGGAGCCCATATCTCTACATGGGTTCAATCCAAACTTACCCATCAGTGAGAGGAAAAGAGATGGTCTTTCCAAAGGCAGGTACCAAAACGGGTCTCACACGCCTGGTTGGCCTGAAGTGGGCAGTGTCAGGTGGCAAGAAAATTAAAGTGGGTTACAATACATCATTCCACTGCCCTCCTCTTTTTCCATTGTTTTCCAACTGAAATGATTTTGATTCTCTCCTCAGGATCTCTTTTCCCTGTTTTTCTCTCTCTTTATAAGGAGAGATTGGTCAGTCCCCATCCTCCCCATCAAAGCAGTCTCCCTTTTTTCCCAACCCCTCCTTTCCTTTCACTTCACTCCTCAATCTTTTCCTTCAAAGATGATGAAACCTTGTTTGTGGTGACAACTTCTACGCCTAAAAATGATGTATGTCAACTTTCAAAAGTTTTCCATTTTCATGTTTCTATTGATTGATATGTACATGTTTACATAGAAATTCTTGTCCCTGCAGCATGACACATGCATGTATGCATAAAAATACTCAGGTTTTCATAAGTTTTCATGGATAGTTAGATTCATGCAAAAATAACAGAAAGCAAATCTATAGTCATTACAGAATGCAACAGACCAGAAGTTC
Organism: Cinnamomum chago; assembly: GCA_038049695.1. Taxonomy (NCBI): domain Eukaryota; kingdom Viridiplantae; phylum Streptophyta; class Magnoliopsida; order Laurales; family Lauraceae; genus Cinnamomum; species Cinnamomum chago. The sequence continues at coordinate 15,556,323 of CP142462.1, read as the reverse complement.
TGATAGCAATTCTCAAAAGTTTTACCATTTTCTCCACAATACATGAATATATGCATAAACATACTCAGGTTTTGATAAGTTTTCATGGGTGGTAAGATTCATGCTTAGTATATATATATAATGAAAAGGAAATCTACAGTGACTGAAGAATCTAAAGAGAGAACAGCAGTTTTAATAGAAATTCTCACTAGATCTTTTCAAAAACTTTACTGCAAAAGGCATGGTACTTCAGTCAAAAAAGAGTGCATTGTAGCATACAGTGTCCAGAGTCATTTATATTCAAGTGACACGTTAGTTCTCAAATTACTGAGTGAGTTCCATGCTTCTGTTTGCAGATCCTGCTGATCGCTTCTGGGGAGAAAAGGCGATGTTGTCGGGGTTCAATCCGAAGGCCATCTTTACAGGAGGAAGTAACAGTAAAATGGCGTCAGATTGAGCCCCGCCAATATCGCGTTGCCACTTGAATCACTTGAATTCTCATCACCTGACAAACAAGCAATAGAGTAGCAACACAACAGAGTGGGAAGGGCATTTGAGTCATTTTTCGCTACAAGAGAATTGCACAGTTTTACTCAAAATTGAAATCATGATAGCCAGTTACAGACCAGAGGTACAACAGACACAAGCATCTTATCATACAATGAAGACATGACTTCCACCTGCATTAACCAGAGATGCTGCACCTTTACACTTTCATTTTTTGAGTCCTCATTCATTCATCTTATGAGAGTAACAAAAATCATAAATCAAGTTGAAATTTTCTCTGCTTCCACTATGAAAAGAAGCAAAATGCAGCCTTGGATGTAGAAAATAGAATCAGGTTTTTTGACAAATCAGACCTCAGTACTCAATTTCTGAGTCTGGTATTGGATCCTTTTTTTTTCTTTCGTTGTTTTTTTTTTCTTTTTTGAAAAGTAACATATAATACCCTCCCAAGCGATCGCTTGGGTGACTAATCGGAAGAGGAACCCATGGAAATTTCAATTCCTCTTTAATGAAATTCGGGCTTTATCTTCTTCAATTAATGTTCACTTCCTCCATGAGCTTAGATCAACCAACTACTACGCCGATGCTTTAGCTAAACAGGGGATTGAGAAAATGTCTCCTTGGAAGCGTATTATCTTGTAGTTTGCTTCAATGGGGTACATCGCTCTTGTACCTAGTTGCTCTTTTCTCTTTTTGTGTTTCCTCTTTCTTTTATGTTCTTTATTATCTCTTCCTCTTTGTTTTCCTTTTTTGTAACCTTCTTTTAATTAATTAAGTTTCAGTTACCGTTCAAAAAAAAAACAAAAAACTAGTAACATATAATCATATTAATGATGCCTAGTGATGGATCTTTGGATGTATACTCCATATGGCAAAAGCAGTTTTGTTCACTCTGCCCCCACAGCTCCATGTCAAATGTCTCTACTAAAATGGAGCAGAAAGTTAAGAAGAACAGCGCTCCCTCAAATACACAGGAGAATGGTCATCCACCCATTCTGTCATAGTTTTTCTATTGCATCCAAATGCACCCTTAGATTTAAGTTAGATTACTCAAATTATTTACAAATTGAGAAGGAAAAAAAAAAAAAAAGGATTCCTCACTGAGAATCATTTTATCACATGATAATGTGTGTTCACATGCATTCCTATTTGACCTATGTTTTGTATTCTACTTACTTTCCTCTACATTTTTAGACATAAGGCCATTTTTTCTTTTTCTTTTTTCTCCCTGAAAGGTAAGATTGCATAGGCATGTTGGGCAACTACAAACGGCTTTCAAATGTGTTGCATCTATCTCAGTTGTCTTTACAAGTGAGCATCCTAATTAAGTACATGGTTGTGTGGTTTTGTCCATATGCTGGATAGTGCCAAATTTGCCATCCTTCTTTATGGCACTAAATTTAGTATAAAGTGTCTCTTCCCCTATTTTGTGCTATTTTCCTGAAAGAACATCTTTTAATATTTCAATATTTTTGTGTGGTCATGTGAATGTAACAGGCATCCTGGAGTCACCATGCAAGAATCCCAGTAAAACGTTCATGTTCAAGTTCACATTAATATATGACCATACACTTGACAACAATGAATGCAGCTCTAGTTTCTCTTTCCACTTTCCTTGTTTTGAACTGTTTTTTTAGGACACTTTTCTATAGTATTTAATGCATTTTTTTTAAGAATGTAACATAGTAGGCATGGGGAAGTCACCATGCCTATATATTGTTATCTGTTGGACAGGTGTGTGCCTGTGCCCACAAGTATCTCACCCTTTTTTTTTAAATGGAAAGTATCAGATCTCTTGAAACTCAGCTAGACAAATTTGAAGACCTGCTAGTGATTTGATTTTTTAGACTCCCTTTTTCCACATTTTCGTCTTTTTCTCTTCTCATGTAAATGTAAAGAACCAAGTCATTTGATAATGTGTATTCTCCATTATCACATTCTCCTTAGTGGGTTTTTTTTTTCTATATGTTATATGAATATTAAAAAATAAATAAAGAATAGGATTCAGAAGAGATAGGGAAAAACTAATACAATGGTCAAGATAAAAATCAGAGAAGAAGGTCAAGAAAAGAAGAAAGTTTCATATAGATGTGTGTAACCATATGAGGGAAATCAAAGCAACTGTGCAACTGTCCGGATATTGATCATATTGAATAAATGAGTCACTCTGTGTAACACCAGCATCTTTGTTTACTACTAATATGTGTGTTACACCCCGACCCAACTTAATCTCCATTAGTGTTAATTGATGGGAATTTAGTTTAATTAATTTTGGTTAGTCGTAAATCTTCAATTTAGTCTCTTAGACCGAGTTAAATTGAGTCTTGAGTCTTGAATAGGCGAGTAGAATAGAATTGACTCATTTGGATTGAGTCAAGGACTTTTCCGTAATTCTAAATTTTCTCGTTTTACATCGTTTTGCGTCATTTTGGCGTCAACGCGTGTATTTCGTTAAGCTTGTCAATTTTCGTATTTAGGTTCACTTCATTTGACCTCTCATTAAAGAAGTGGGCCCTAGTTTGACTTCAATTGGAAAGTATATAAACATAATGGGCTTTGTTGCAATTTTCCATCTTTATCACCTACACTAACTCCAAACCCATTTCATTTCATTCGTTTGAGACCAGTGGATGTGGAGAAAACTTTCCCTCTTTTCTTCTTTTCCATTTCTCTCCATTCTCCAAGCCCCTTAGCCTTGCACGAGTGAAACCAAGAGTGGAGGCCATCTTCTCCATCCTCTACTTCATCTTCTTCACCTTCCTCTCCTCTTTGTTGACAAGGGATTACCCATCTTCTCTTTAATTCGAATTTCCTTGGAGAGGTATGAGTTAAGACTCCTTTCTTTTGAATCTTTGAGTTGCTTTAGAGTCAAAGGAACTTCTTCTAAGCATGAATAGGCTTGATTTGTGTTTTGGTGAAAATTGTGTCTAGGGTTGAATCAATTGGGAATTTTAAGATTTGATCATTAAGAGAGTAAAAGAGTGTGGAAAGCCTACAAATTGAGGCAAGTATATGCATGATATGAATTTACATTTTGTTAATTTCATTGATTCTATGCTACTCTTGCTCTATGTTTTTAGTTCTTAATAAATGAATGGTTTTATGGTTCAAAGTTGATAAAATGGGTTTGGAGAGATTGAATGTGTAAAGGGGAGCATGAAGGCTCTATTTTTATGCAGGTTTTTCTTATGTCAAAGTTCAGATTTCTGCAGATTTTGTGTCCAATTTATGTGCACTTTTCTGTAGGTTTTTAGGTCCAAATAATATGCAGATTTCTGCAATGTTTAATGATCAGTTTTGTGCAGATTTCTGCATTGTTTAAATGATCAGCTATATTCAGATTTCTACAAGGATTTTAGTGTGCAATTGTGTACAAACTTCTGCAGGATTTTTGTGAGGAATTGTGTTCAAATTTCTGCAGGATTTTTATGAACAAATGAGTTCAGATTTCTGCATAACTCTGTATTTCTAATGTCATACAATATGCTGAAATTGATTGGGGAATCTGAATGTAGAAGGAGGAGACAGAATAGCAGCACTGCACGGCTGCAGGAAATGGGCACACAAGGGCCCTGGGCTGTTTTCGGGCCCGTTTCAGGCCTGATTTCAGGGCTGGTTTTTGGTCCATTTCTGGCCCAATTCCGGGCCTGTTTTCAGCCCATTTCAGGACCTGTTTCCAGCCAATTTCAGGGCTGTTTTCCAGCCCAATTCAGCTAATTTATGGGCTGTTTCCCAGCCCATTTCAGCCCTTTTTCCAGCCCATTTCCCCCACTATTTGAAGCCCATTTAAACCCATTGAAGCATAGTAGTATGAGATGTTTACCTTGAATCGAATTACCTTAAATTGTGAAATTTAAATGGGAAATCATAACTCTATGAATGTTCATTTGAGGCTGAAAACATTCATAGATTGTACTGATTAGTCTTAAATTATTCCATGAGGGTAGGTTTAGGAATTTAATGTATTTTCTCATAAATTGTGGCACCAAATAAAGGATAGTAATACATTGATCTTCAAAACCTACCTTGAAATGGATGATGAAAGACTAAAATAATTAGTTAGAATTGGTTAGTAAGATGTCTTGATTCCTTAAATTCTTGCATTTCATATTGAATTACATCTTCATTTATCGATCACTCATTTAAACATCTAAGTTTCTTTCTTCATTGAAAATCCATTGAGGTTTAATTTCTCTAAATCCTTCATTATTCTTCCAATATGGTATATTGATCCAACCTTTATTTACAATGTGGATTTAATGAGTATATAAGAATATATGAGTTGAAATGATTTGATTTGAGACAGTTTGGGCTACAACTCACTTGAATCCATTTATTATTTGATTATTTTGATTCGATTGAGTCGGCACTACCTAGCTTCGACCTTGTGACGCCTGACGGGGCCAGCACATTGGTTTAGTTATGAGAGACTACTGCAGTAAGTCACCTGGAGTACCGGAACTCCAGAACCGGGTAGCCAGTTAGCTTTTGGCCGGGCAGCTGGTGACATCCCAACTAGAATTGCTCTCTTTGAGAGGATGAGCTAAAGTAGTAGCCAAATTGCATGTTTCTCATTAATTGATTCACCAGCATGATTAATTCGAAGTTGCACAATTGCGTAGTAATACTTATCTTGACCTCTATGAATTTACTTGTTTTAAATTCAAGTTGAAACATTATGTAAAATCTAAATTTTGCTTATACTTGCTTAATAGTCGTATTGAGATACTACCCTTGGTGTCACAGACGCAGATGCAACTCCCGGTCCTGAAAAGGTCCAGGAGAGAGAGGAGAGCACCCAGGAGATACCGTCAGGACTAGAAGAGTGGCCAGAACCAGGGTCAGCTTGAAAGTTATCTCTTCGGAGTGCGGACTACACTGTAGATACCATAGTTCGTATGATTATCCTTTTCATATAGTCATACGAAATTCTTTTGGATATACTTTTGGTAGTGGTTGTATAGGATCCTTTCTTTGATACATCTTTTGTAACTCAATGTATATATAATGTTTATTCCTTGTGTATCAAACTTAAATGTTTAATAGCACTTGATGGAATGTGATACCTTATATAAATGCATTATGACTTCCGCTATATGAAATATTATGTGTTCTCACATGTTGGATAGTCGAAATTTTTCTCCTTCGTATGTTGTATTTGACTCGAGACAGGTACAATATACGGGAGTACGTGTGACACACCTCGGGGATTATCCTAGGCCAGGATGATTTCGGGACCGGGATGTGACATACGTAAGTATGGTATCAGAGCCCTGAAAGTCTTCTTAAAAGACTTAGAAACAATTAGAAACGTTGTGAGGAGACGTTAGAATCAATTGTGAGCATTGAATTGTCAGGCTAGTTTATTACTAGTTGTGCATTAATTAGTAGTATTTCATGTCTATTAGTTAGCATCTAGTGTGAGTACTGTATGGGTAGAGAGATAGTCCTTACTCTTACCCATAGTCCTTACCCTTATAATTGTTTTGCAGGACAATGGCATCTGGTTCCGGCAATGGAACTAATGGTGGAGGAAATAATGAGTCACGCAATGAAGGACCCTTTGTTGAAGTAGACAATGACCCTCCTCCAATGGAAGCACGGATGATGGCTTTGATGGAACAAATGGCCAAGACAAATGAATATCTAGCAGCAGTGATGGCCAGACAAGGTCAAACGCAAACAAACCCGAGCACTCAAGTGGTCATTCAATCTAAAGAAAATGACCCGACTGCATTGTTCGACAAAATCAGGAAACGAGGAGCTACGGAGTTTCACGGGAAAGAAGATGCCATTCAAGCAGATGAATGGTTGGATCATATGAACGATGTCTTCGAGACAGTAGTATGTGATAACAAGCGGAGGGTAGTTCTCACTACCTCAATGTTCAGGGGAGTTGCGAAGGACTGGTGGAAATCTGTCAAGGATGCGTACATAGATATGCCAAATGCCACTATATGGGAGACTTTCCAAGAACGGTTTCGTCGCAAGTTCATACCGGATCACATGTATAGGAAGAAGGAAGAAGAATTTATCTCCCTCAAGCAGAATCAGATGACAGTAGCAACATATGTCCACACTTTTACTCAATTGTCCAAGTTTGCCAAGGACTTAGTGGACACAGAAGAAAAGAAAGTGAAAAGGTTTGTCGGAGGGCTCCATCCTATGTATGAGGAGCATGTGATAATGTACAAGAGGCCTGAAACTTTTCAAGATGCAGTAGATAGAGCTTATACGGCGGAGGAAATGGCTCGGAAGAAAAGAAATGCTGATCCTAAACGGAGTGTATCTCACTTTGGAAAGAACTTTCCACATAAGAAACAAAAGGGTATAGTCATTGGCCCTAACACACCTAAGTGTGGGACATGTGGAAAAGGACACCCTACTGAGAGGTGTTGGAGAAACACAGGTGCATGTGTTCTTTGTGGATCGATGGAGCACCGAGCAGTAGCCTGCCCCAGAAACAGAGGAAGTTATGGAGCACCCCAGCAACAACATCCTCAGCAGCCAATCAGACCAACACTTCCAGCTCCAGCTCAGCGGTTAGCATTGCCTGCACCCCCTCCAAGACCTCAGCAGCAGCAACGACAACAGCCAGGAAGGCCAGGACCACAGCGTCAACAAGTTGGACCATTACCACAGCAAGCTGGGAAACTTTTTGCAACAACCCTCGAGCAAGCAGAAACAGCTGGTAATGTAGTAGAAGGTACTGTCCTGATTTGTGCTAAAGATGCAAGGACCTTATTTGATTCAGGATCCACACATTCTTTTGTGGCGCCTCTTTTTGCTAGTAGTCTTCAGCAACTACCTGAGTTGCTTCCTTTTGTATTGATGGTAACTACCCCGGTGGGTAAGCGAGTAGTTTGTGATAACTACTATCCAGAGTGTAGTGTCCAGATCAGAGAAGTATTGATGCCAGCAGACCTAATCATCCTAGCGATGCAAGATTTCGACGTCATCCTTGGAATGGATTGGCTCACGAAATATCGTGCTTGTGTGGACTGTTTCCACAAGACTATCACCTTTAAGGTGGAGGAGCCCGAGTCGAATGTGATATTCGAAGGTGTACGAAGAGAAAGATCCACGTCTGGACTTGTGTCAGCATTGGATGCTGTCAAGCTTTTAGAGAGTGGCTGTGAAGGCTACTTTGCTTTTGTCTGTGAGAAGAAATCGCCTGTGAAGTTGGAAAAAATTCCAGTGGTGTGTGAATTTCCAGATATCTTTCCAGATGAGATTCCAGGGTTGCCTCCTTCAAGAGAACTTGACTTTCCCATTGATTTAATACCAGGCACCGCTCCAATCTCAAAAGCACCATACAGAATGGCCCCGGCAGAACTTCGAGAACTAAAGGTGCAGTTGCAAGACTTGCTGGATAAGGGACTTATACGTCCTAGCGTATCACCTTGGGGAGCTCCAGTGTTGTTCGTGAGAAAGAAAGACGGGACTCTCCGAATGTGCATCGACTACAGGCAGATTAATCAAGTAACGATAAAGAATAAATATCCACTGCCTCGAATCGATGAATTGTTTGACCAGCTTCAAGGAGCAGCTTATTTCTCAAAGATCGATCTCAGATCCGGATATCACCAGCTAAGAGTTCGAGAGCAAGACATTGAGAAGACAGCCTTCAGAACCAGATATGGTCATTACGAATTTCTCGTGATGCCCTTTGGCTTGACCAATGCCCCAGCAGTATTTATGGCATTAATGAACAGAATCTTTGCCCCCTATCTTGATCAATTTATTGTGGTCTTCATCGACGATATTCTGGTGTATTCTAAGTCTACGGGAGAGCATGCAGATCACCTTAGATCAGCACTTCAACTTTTGAGGATGCATCAGTTGTATGCTAAACTCACGAAGTGTGATTTTTGGCTTGAACAAGTTGCCTTTTTGGGACACATTATCACTCGAGAGGGCTTAAGAGTTGATCCAGCCAAGGTAGAAGCAGTGATAAATTGGCAGAGTCCAAAGACAGTGGCAGAGATTCGGAGTTTTCTAGGCCTTGCAGGGTACTATCGTAGATTTGTTCAAGATTTTTCCAAAATCTCAGCCCCGCTGACTAAGTTGACAAGAAAAGATGTGCCTTTTGTGTGGACTAAGGAATGTGAAGCTAGTTTCCAAACTCTAAAGGAGAAATTGACTACCGCCCCAGTTTTATCTTTACCTGAAGGCACAGGAGGATTTGTGATTTATTCAGATGCCTCTAGAGTCGGCTTGGGATGTGTTCTTATGCAGAATGGTAAAGTTATAGCTTATGGATCCAGGCAATTAAAGAATCATGAAAGAAATTATGCCACCCATGATCTGGAATTAGCAGCTATTGTGTTCGCACTAAAGCTTTGGAGACATTATTTATATGGAGAACAATTTGAAGTGCATTCAGATCATCGCAGCCTACAATTTCTATTTTCTCAACAGGATCTCAATATGCGACAGCGGCGGTGGCTAGAATTCATAAAGGACTATGATTTCCCAATCAAATACATTCCAGGAAAAGGAAACGTAGTAGCTGATGCTTTGAGTAGAAAATCTTCTCTAGTTGCAGCCATGGGAACACGATGGTTCAAATTTGATGCTTTTGAAGCATTAGATGTAGAAGTCCGACTACTAAATGATTCAGTGATGATGGCAGCCATGTCAGTGTATGAACCAGAGTTGATGGATCGAATTAAGAATGAACAGTTCGAAGATTCTAACTTGGTCAAGATAAGAGACCACATTGCTGAGAAGCCTGATTTTCAGTTGATAGATGGAATCTTATATTTTAGAAATCGCTTGTGTGTGCCGAAAACAAATCAATTGATAGTTCCAATTTTAACAGAAGCACACAATGCCAGATATGCAATGCACCCTGGAAGCACAAAGATGTATAAGGATCTTAAAAGGCGATTCTGGTGGAATAATATGAAGAGGGAGATCGCAGAATTTGTATCTAAGTGTTACACCTGTCAGCGTGTAAAGTTTGAGCACAGGAAACCTCCAGGTTTATTACATCCCTTATCTATCCCTCAGTGGAAATGGGAACATATATCCATGGATTTCGTTTCAGGGTTACCGCTGACTAGTCGGAAGAACAATGTGATTTGGGTGATAGTTGACAGGCTGACTAAATCAGCTCATTTCCTTCCTTTCAAGAAGGGTATGAAATTTAATGAAATGGCCAACCTGTTTGTGAAGGAGATAGTCCGACTACACGGCACTCCTGTTTCAATAGTCTCCGATAGAGATACGAGATTTGTTTCTTCCTTCTGGCAATCTTTTCAGCAATCCATGGGCACAAAACTCAGTTTCAGCACTGCTTACCATCCGCAGACTGATGGACAATCAGAACGCACCATACAAACCCTAGAAGACATGCTTCGAGCTAGCGTTCTCGATTTTGGTGGTGAGTGGGATGAACATTTGGCACTATGTGAGTTCGCCTACAATAACAGCTTTCATTCGACCATTGGGATGCCTCCTTTTGAAGCTCTTTATGGTCGTAAGTGTAGAACTCCAATTTGTTGGGAAGAAGTCGGCACCAGGAGTTTTCATGGACCTACTATTATTGCAGATACAACCGAGAAGGTCCTTCAAGTCAGAGAAAGGTTGAAGACTGCACAGTCGAGACAGAAAAGCTATGCGGACAAGAGAAGAAGGAAACTTGAATTCCAAGTTGGAGATTGGGTATTCTTGAAGACATCTCCAATGAAAGGCACCATTCGGTTCGGACAAAAAGGAAAACTCTCCCCAAGATATGTGGGACCATTCGAGATCAAAAGCCGGATAGGTGATGTGGCTTATAGATTGAAGCTTCCTCCTGAATTCGCAGGAGTACATGACGTGTTCCACGTGTCTATGCTTCGCAAGTACATTCGGGATCCGTCTCATGTCATCCAATATGAAGAAGTTCAGATTAAACCTGATTCCACTTACGTCGAACGTCCACTTCGAATCATCGATGAAAAAGAACAAGTGTTGCGGACGAGGACTATTCGATGGGTGAAATTACTTTGGGATCACCATGGACCTGAAGAAGCCACATGGGAGCTAGAAGAGCAAGTAGCACGACACTACCCCGAACTCTTCGCCCAGGTACGATCATTCGGAGGACCGAATGAGTCCTAGTGGGGGAGAAATGTTACACCCCGACCCAACTTAATCTCCATTAGTGTTAATTGATGGGAATTTAGTTTAATTAATTTTGGTTAGTCGTAAATCTTCAATTTAGTCTCTTAGACCGAGTTAAATTGAGTCTTGAGTCTTGAATAGGCGAGTAGAATAGAATTGACTCATTTGGATTGAGTCAAGGACTTTTCCGTAATTCTAAATTTTCTCGTTTTACATCGTTTTGCGTCATTTTGGCGTCAACGCGTGTATTTCGTTAAGCTTGTCAATTTTCGTATTTAGGTTCACTTCATTTGACCTCTCATTAAAGAAGTGGGCCCTAGTTTGACTTCAATTGGAAAGTATATAAACATAATGGGCTTTGTTGCAATTTTCCATCTTTATCACCTACACTAACTCCAAACCCATTTCATTTCATTCGTTTGAGACCAGTGGATGTGGAGAAAACTTTCCCTCTTTTCTTCTTTTCCATTTCTCTCCATTCTCCAAGCCCCTTAGCCTTGCACGAGTGAAACCAAGAGTGGAGGCCATCTTCTCCATCCTCTACTTCATCTTCTTCACCTTCCTCTCCTCTTTGTTGACAAGGGATTACCCATCTTCTCTTTAATTCGAATTTCCTTGGAGAGGTATGAGTTAAGACTCCTTTCTTTTGAATCTTTGAGTTGCTTTAGAGTCAAAGGAACTTCTTCTAAGCATGAATAGGCTTGATTTGTGTTTTGGTGAAAATTGTGTCTAGGGTTGAATCAATTGGGAATTTTAAGATTTGATCATTAAGAGAGTAAAAGAGTGTGGAAAGCCTACAAATTGAGGCAAGTATATGCATGATATGAATTTACATTTTGTTAATTTCATTGATTCTATGCTACTCTTGCTCTATGTTTTTAGTTCTTAATAAATGAATGGTTTTATGGTTCAAAGTTGATAAAATGGGTTTGGAGAGATTGAATGTGTAAAGGGGAGCATGAAGGCTCTATTTTTATGCAGGTTTTTCTTATGTCAAAGTTCAGATTTCTGCAGATTTTGTGTCCAATTTATGTGCACTTTTCTGTAGGTTTTTAGGTCCAAATAATATGCAGATTTCTGCAATGTTTAATGATCAGTTTTGTGCAGATTTCTGCATTGTTTAAATGATCAGCTATATTCAGATTTCTACAAGGATTTTAGTGTGCAATTGTGTACAAACTTCTGCAGGATTTTTGTGAGGAATTGTGTTCAAATTTCTGCAGGATTTTTATGAACAAATGAGTTCAGATTTCTGCATAACTCTGTATTTCTAATGTCATACAATATGCTGAAATTGATTGGGGAATCTGAATGTAGAAGGAGGAGACAGAATAGCAGCACTGCACGGCTGCAGGAAATGGGCACACAAGGGCCCTGGGCTGTTTTCGGGCCCGTTTCAGGCCTGATTTCAGGGCTGGTTTTTGGTCCATTTCTGGCCCAATTCCGGGCCTGTTTTCAGCCCATTTCAGGACCTGTTTCCAGCCAATTTCAGGGCTGTTTTCCAGCCCAATTCAGCTAATTTATGGGCTGTTTCCCAGCCCATTTCAGCCCTTTTTCCAGCCCATTTCCCCCACTATTTGAAGCCCATTTAAACCCATTGAAGCATAGTAGTATGAGATGTTTACCTTGAATCGAATTACCTTAAATTGTGAAATTTAAATGGGAAATCATAACTCTATGAATGTTCATTTGAGGCTGAAAACATTCATAGATTGTACTCATTAGTCTTAAATTATTCCATGAGGGTAGGTTTAGGAATTTAATGTATTTTCTCATAAATTGTGGCACCAAATAAAGGATAGTAATACATTGATCTTCAAAACCTACCTTGAAATGGATGATGAAAGACTAAAATAATTAGTTAGAATTGGTTAGTAAGATGTCTTGATTCCTTAAATTCTTGCATTTCATATTGAATTACATCTTCATTTATCGATCACTCATTTAAACATCTAAGTTTCTTTCTTCATTGAAAATCCATTGAGGTTTAATTTCTCTAAATCCTTCATTATTCTTCCAATATGGTATATTGATCCAACCTTTATTTACAATGTGGATTTAATGAGTATATAAGAATATATGAGTTGAAATGATTTGATTTGAGACAGTTTGGGCTACAACTCACTTGAATCCATTTATTATTTGATTATTTTGATTCGATTGAGTCGGCACTACCTAGCTTCGACCTTGTGACGCCTGACGGGGCCAGCACATTGGTTTAGTTATGAGAGACTACTGCAGTAAGTCACCTGGAGTACCGGAACTCCAGAACCGGGTAGCCAGTTAGCTTTTGGCCGGGCAGCTGGTGACATCCCAACTAGAATTGCTCTCTTTGAGAGGATGAGCTAAAGTAGTAGCCAAATTGCATGTTTCTCATTAATTGATTCACCAGCATGATTAATTCGAAGTTGCACAATTGCGTAGTAATACTTATCTTGACCTCTATGAATTTACTTGTTTTAAATTCAAGTTGAAACATTATGTAAAATCTAAATTTTGCTTATACTTGCTTAATAGTCGTATTGAGATACTACCCTTGGTGTCACAGACGCAGATGCAACTCCCGGTCCTGAAAAGGTCCAGGAGAGAGAGGAGAGCACCCAGGAGATACCGTCAGGACTAGAAGAGTGGCCAGAACCAGGGTCAGCTTGAAAGTTATCTCTTCGGAGTGCGGACTACACTGTAGATACCATAGTTCGTATGATTATCCTTTTCATATAGTCATACGAAATTCTTTTGGATATACTTTTGGTAGTGGTTGTATAGGATCCTTTCTTTGATACATCTTTTGTAACTCAATGTATATATAATGTTTATTCCTTTTGTATCAAACTTAAATGTTTAATAGCACTTGATGGAATGTGATACCTTATATAAATGCATTATGACTTCCGCTATATGAAATATTATGTGTTCTCACATGTTGGATAGTCGAAATTTTTCTCCTTCGTATGTTGTATTTGACTCGAGACAGGTACAATATACGGGAGTACGTGTGACACACCTCGGGGATTATCCTAGGCCAGGATGATTTCGGGACCGGGATGTGACAATGTGTCTGTCCAAGTTAGCAAGGTTTGATATGTACATAATGAACAAATTTTCACTCAAGAAACTCATAGCTGGTGAAATCTAAAATGTTCCTTGAATTAATTGTCCCTCAATCTTGAGGATTTTCTGTGAGGTCCCACCCTTGGTGGGCCCTCTAAAGGCTATTTTATAGACTAATTTATGCTAATCTATGTTAATTATTGGTTAATCATTGCTAATTATTACTAATTACTACTAATCTCTACTAATCTTTGCTAATCTTTGCTAATCTTGTCTAATTATTAATTAATTGAGCTAATTAGGGGCTAATTAGATTGACTAGTTAGATTTCCCTAAGTTATTATTAGACTAGCTTGGTTTAGTTAGTTTTGGGATTAGATGGGTGTTTGAGTCAATCCTAGGCTTTTAGAGCTAGATTTGGTCATTAGTTGAGTCTAATTAAGTTAATTAAGTGGGTTAGTGCAAATGTGCTCTTCTAGAAGATTCCTAACCAAAAGACCTAACCTACCCTAACCCTAACCCTAATCCCCTAAAAACCCTAGGGCTAATCTTGTCCTTAATCTCTTCCCTAGACCTATATAATGGCTCTAATCCCCATTGCAAACCCAAAACCCTAAGCCAGCCCCTTTCCCAAGAAAACCTCCAGCAACTGTTTTCCCATTTCCTCTTCTCCTCTCCCCCATTTCCTCTCCTACGTTTGGGCTGAGGCAACCACTGTTACATCTTCCTTCTTCCTCTTTCATTCTCCTTCCTCACCTAAGCTACTGACCTTGTGCTGGGAGGAGTCTTGAAGCTACTGCAACTGCAGCAAGTGTCCTCCTCCTCTGCTGTGCTGAGTTCTCCTTAGAGCTGCTACAGCAGCTAGGTTATCTTCTTCTTCACTTCCTCTGGTTCAGCTGGGTTCTCTTCTATTGCTCTTTCTCTCTACAAATCTCTCTCTCAAGCTAAAAGGCAAGTGCATCTTACTGTTAACTTAGAATATATGTTGTCTTTCCTTTGATTTCTGTAGTTTGATTTCATGATTGTCACTAATTAGTCATAGAAATTCTACCTGAGCTTAGTTGTTTGTTTATGGGATGGATTGGCATTGATGGATGGGGGTTTCACCCCCCATTTGGAAGATCAATGGGCCACAAGGTTGTCAATTAATGGGCATTAGAGTTATTTGATGTTTGGAGATGATTTGGTGAAGTTTGGGACTGATTGGAAGTGATTTGGTGGAAAAACGGGTTGAAATGGAGAAAACCGGAAAACTGGTCTCAGTGTATGGCCGAGACCAGTGTATGGCCGAGATCAGTGTATGGCCGAGATCAGTGTATGGCCGAGACCAGTGCATGGCCGAGACCAGTGCAGTGCAGTGCATGGCCGAGACCAGTGCAGTAAAGTACAGTGCAGTGCATGGCCGAAACCAGTGCAGTGCATGGCCGAGACCAGTGCATGGCCGAGACCAGTGCAGTGCAGTGCATGGCCGAGACCAGTGCATGGCCGAGACCAGTGCAGTGCAGTGCATGGCCTAGACCAGTGCAGTACATGGCCGAGACCAGTGCAGTGCAGTGCATGGCCGAGACCAGTGCAGTACATGGCCGAGACCAGTGCAGTGCAGTGCATGGCCGAGACCAGTGCAGTACATGGCCGAGACCAGTGCAGTGCAGTGCATGGCCGAGACCAGTGCAGGACCGAGCTCAGTACATGGCCGAGACCAGTGCAGTGCAGTGCATGGCCTAGACCAGTGCAGTACATGGCCGAGACCAGTGCAGTGCAGTGCATGGCCTAGACCAGTGCAGTGCATGGCCGAGACCAGTGCAGTGCAGTGCATGGCCGAGACCAGTGCAGTGCAGTGCATGGCCGAGACCAGTGCAGTACATGGCCGAGACCAGTACAGTGCAGTGCATGGCCGAGACCAGTGCAGGACCGAGCTCAGTACATGGCCGAGACCAGTGCAGTGCAGTGCATGGCCGAGACCAGTGCATGGCCGAGCTCAGTGCAGGACCGAGCTCAGTGACTGAAATTTCATGGAAAAGATGACCTGAAACTTAGAATTAACATTTAGAAAGTGTTTAAAGCTGGAACATCAATCTTTCTAAGGTTTTTAGAGTATGCGGTCAATCACCTAGGCCAGGTTGTTTGACCGGACACGCTGTAAGCCTTTAGAAACGAATTGAATTGTCCAGGAGGCCTGATTTAGATTAGTTAGTGCACTCGGTTGATCCTCCCGGCCAGGAGATCAACCGAGCTCACAACACATCAGGTTCACCTGGAAAACCCTGATTGTTCCAGTTTTCAACATTTAGTAGTTATGATCAGTTGTGGGGCCCATTGACCATCCAAATGAGCATTTATCAATGATCTAAGCCCGAGTCGACGGTGTGGCTCAACCTTGACTCGTGGGGACCACTGTTTAGTGTTTTGGTTGATAATCTAAGATGATTCGACCTCTAAGAGTTGTCAACAATGCCCTTAACCACCTAAGCACCAAATACAGTATTTTATGGCATTAATGACATCGTTTAGAGATCGAATTACCGGAGATAGACCCGAACCTAAAGTGGCCCATTACCTAGGATTGGACCGTTGCTTTTCCCGTTGATTCTCTGATTGAAGTTTATACTTCATTATTATTACTCTGTCATTCTTAGATCTTTAGAATAGCTGTTTACTATTAATTAAACATAATTGGAAGACTTGAACCTAGGGTATCTAGAGGTGACCCGATGATGTGTTTTCGGAGATCATTGACCCGTGTCTGTGTCTAGGCGGGCCCTTATTGGGCCTAAGTGTGGAGATGTGAACCCTTTAGCTGAAGAGGTAGTTTCTATTGGACTGTTAAGATGTTATGGATTGTATGGAACTGTTTGTCAGTAGTAGATGGATTGTTGCCTCGTTTGGACGGTTATAGACCAGGCCATGTACTGATGGGCCTTGGTATGGATCCAACGAGTGGGCCTGGACCTTGAATGAGATCCAGAGACTGTATTGAGATGTGTAGACCTCTTAGAGATATTGTTAGGACCTTGTTCACGCAAGGCAAAGCCTAGACAGACACAGACCTTAGAGTTATTCTTGAGTCGGCATGAACATTCACTCGGTTGATTTAAGCTCAGCCTGTGGACTGATCATCCCCGGTAGGAGCTAGTTGAGTATGGTGAAGCTATCATGATGAGCTGTGTGGTTAAGACGGCAAGGTGTCATACCGTGCCGATCTGGAGTGATGAGATGATGAGTTGATGAGTGATATTCGGGATTAGTTATTCCCTGGTGAGATTCCCCACCGCGACTGTGTTCAGTATGGGAGGGCCGCGGCATAATATCTCGCGGTATTCCAGCTCGTGTGAGTGTGCCACCTTGTTTATAGTAGTGTAGATGATTTCCTTATACTGATTCCTCATGCTTTACATGCACGATTGCCTAGTTCTGTTTCCTTGTTATTCATTTAATTTATGTACCCGTCCTTATTTCCTTTGATATATATATGCTATGTTAGTAGTATGCTGTAACTTGCCAGATCGTTTAGATCTGACCCATTCTATGGTGCTTAGGCCTTGACCCAGAGATTCCCGACGACGCATTAGCCCTAGTGGAGGCACCCGTGGCAGGAGAGTACGCTTGGGGCCCGGCCGACACGGATGTCGAGCCGGAGGGCGAGGAGTTTATACATGGGTTTTGAGGGACTTTATTATTTTGGGTTTGAGTGGAAATCTTGTAGTAAGAAGGGTAGAATCACAAATGTATAAACTTTAAATTTACATTGAATCATTTTAATTAGACCACTGTTCTGCTTTCCTTTAATATACATGATACCTATTGCTTCCGCTCTATTTAAATGTTATGCTTCCGCAAGTTTTAACCATTGAATGTTATTTGGTTCAAAAAGTTTTAAATTGGACCTCACTGCGGCCTACGATCTTGGAAGTTCTCGGATTTTCCGGGAAGTAGCGCGCCAATTTCGGGTAATCGAACGAGTATATCGGTATCCGGAATTGGGGCGTTACATTTTATGGTATCAGAGCGAGCTGGTCTCTAGGAAATAAAATACACTAGAAACCATAGGACGTAGTGAGGGTTCGAGTGATGGGATACGTGTGAGGACGATGGATTGGGTAGAGTCAGTGTAGTCTTAGGTTTTGGACTTACCACCCCAGATGCCGAGTGCAAATCGGGGAGTGCATTTTGCTTGTAGATCTGATCGTGCTACCAATGCATGACTTCGATGTCATTTTAGAATGATGGATCGATGAGGATGTGCATCGACGACCGGCAGCTGAACCAGGCAACAATGAAGAAGAAGTATCCTCTTCCCCGGATTGACGAGCTCTTCGACCAGCTTCAGGGTGCGCAGTTCTTTTCGAAGATAGACCTGAGATCGGGGTACCATCAGCTTCGAGTCAGAGATCAGGATGTGCAGAAGACAGCGTTCCGATCCCGCTATGGCCATTGTGAGTTTCTTGTGATGCCGTTCGGGTTGACGAATGCACCAGCGGTGTTCATGTCCCTGATGAACAAGATCTTCGCCCCGCACCTCGACAGCTTCACAGTGGTCTTCATCGACGATGTTTTGGTCTACTCTAAGACCAGAGAGGAGTACGAGCAGCATTTGAGGACATCTTTCCAGTTGTTGCGTGACAACCAGTTGTACGCGAAGCTCAGCAAGTGCGAGTTTTGGTTAGAGCAAGTAGTCTTCCTTGGACACATCATCTCCAAGGATGGACTAGCAGTGGATCCATCGAAGATAGAGGCAGTGACGAATTGGGCGAGACCGAAGAATGCCACGGAGATTAGGAGTTTTCTCGGCTTGGCAGGTTACTATCGCAGATTCGTCAAGAGTTTCTCCATGATCTCAGCACCGTTGACCAAGCTGACACGGAAGGATGTACCGTTCGTATGGTCCGATGCTTGTGAGGACAGCTTTCAAGAGCTGAAGGAGAGATTGACGACAGCGCCGATCTTGTCTTTACCTTCTGGCAGTGGTGGGTTCGTAGTCTTCACCGACGCTTCAGGGACCGGTCTTGGATGTGTTCTGATGCAGGAGGGCAAGGTTATTGCCTATGGATCGCGCCAGTTGAAGGAGCACGAGAAGAAGTACGCCACTCACGACTTGGAGCTTGCAGCAGTCGTTTTTGCCTTGAAGTTGTGGCGGCACTACCTCTACGGCGAAAAGTTCGAGGTGCACTCAGATCATCGTAGTTTGCAGTACCTG
Organism: Cinnamomum chago; assembly: GCA_038049695.1. Classification (NCBI taxonomy): domain Eukaryota; kingdom Viridiplantae; phylum Streptophyta; class Magnoliopsida; order Laurales; family Lauraceae; genus Cinnamomum; species Cinnamomum chago. The sequence goes on along the minus strand of CP142462.1, from coordinate 15,537,479 downwards.
TTCACGCAGAGCGACCTCAACAACCGGCAGAGGAGGTGGATGGAGTACATCAAGGACTACGACTTCCCTATCAAATACCATCCTGGTAAGGCGAACGTCGTAGCAGACGCTTTGAGCAGGAAGACCGCCCTCGTCGGTTTCCTAGCAGCGGAGGGTGTGTGGACCGACGTCTTCAGCAGTTTTGACGTTCAGTTTCAGCCGCTCAGCGAGAGAGTCTTGCTTGCCACCATGTCAGCATGGGAACCAGAGTTGCTAGGCAAGGTCAAGGACAGTCAACGCAACGATCCGAAGCTTGTGAGAGTGATCGAGCAGATTGACCAGAGGCCAGAGTTCAGACTGATAGGAGGAGTGCTCTACTATCAGGACAGATTGTGCGTGCCAGACATTCAAGAGCTGAAGGACGAGATTCTCGCAGATGCACACCACAGCAGATACTCGATTCACCCCGGCAGCACCAAGATGTACCAGAACCTGAGGAGCTACTACTGGTGGAACAACATGAAGAAGGAGATAGCTCGCTATGTCTCCAAGTGTTTGACATGTCAGCAGATCAAGGTCGAACACCAGAAGCCGCCAGGACTACTTCATCAGCTTGAGATCCCTCAGTGGAAGTGGGAGCATATCACCATGGACTTCATCGCAGGACTTCCAGCCACCAGGAGGCGCCACGATGGCATTTGGGTGATCGTGGATCGGCTGACTAAGTCAGCCCACTTCTTGCCAGTGTCGATGAGAGCAGGACTCGACGTCCTTGCTAAGCTGTACGTCGACAGGATTGTCTCGTTGCACGGAGTTCCAGCTTCGATTGTTTCAGACAGAGACCCGAGATTCACTTCTCACTTCTGGGAGAGTCTTCAGCAGGCCTTGGGCACCAAGTTGAGCTTCAGCACAGCCTATCATCCTCAGACAGACGGGCAGACAGAGCGCACCAACCAGACACTAGAGGACATGTTGAGAGCCTGTGTCTTGGACTTCAAGGAGAACTGGGAGGATTCCTTGCCACTTTGTGAGTTCGCCTACAACAACAGCTTCCATGCGAGCATCAAGATGGCACCGTACGAGGCTTTGTACGGGAGGAGATGCAAGACCCCAGTTTGCTGGGAAGAAGTTGGTGTCAGGAGTTTCCATGGTCCATCCATAGTCAGCGACACCAGCGAGAAGGTTCGGCAGATAGTTGAGAACCTGAAGGTCAGCCGCAGCAGACAGAAGAGCTATGCAGACAATCGACGCAGACCTCTCGAGTTCGAGAAGGGAGACAGAGTTTTCCTGAAGGTTTCTCCGGCTAGAGGTACCCTGAGGTTTGGTGAGAAGGGTAAGCTAGCGCGGAGATATGTTGGACCCTTCGAGATCAGATCGAGAGTTGGAGATGTCGCCTACAAGCTTCAGCTACCGCCAGAGCTTTCAGGAGTGCACGACGTGTTCCATGTCTCCATGCTGAAGAAGTACGTAGAGGACCCGACCCACATTCTTTATCACGAGCCACTCGACATCCAGCCAGATGCCTCGTACGTCGCCAAGCCGATCGCGATCATCGACACCAAGGAGCAGGTGCTCCGGACCCGAACCATTCTTTGGGTGAAGGTTCAGTGGGAGCATCACACTCCGGAGGAGGCTACGTGGGAGCTACGCGACCAGGTGGAGAAGGACTATCCACATCTTCTACCTCAGGTATGTTCTAACCTTGTTTTTACATTTGGGGACCAAATGTTTTAAAAGGAGGGAATGATGTGAGGTCCCACCCTTGGTGGGCCCTCTAAAGGCTATTTTATAGACTAATTTATGCTAATCTATGTTAATTATTGGTTAATCATTGCTAATTATTACTAATTACTACTAATCTCTACTAATCTTTGCTAATCTTTGCTAATCTTGTCTAATTATTAATTAATTGGGCTAATTAGGGGCTAATTAGATTGACTAATTAGATTTCCCTAAGTTATTATTAGACTAGCTTGGTTTAGTTAGTTTTGGGATTAGATGGGTGTTTGAGTCAATCCTAGGCTTTTAGAGCTAGATTTGGTCATTAGTTGAGTCTAATTAAGTTAATTAAGTGGGTTAGTGCAAATGTGCTCTTCTAGAAGATTCCTAACCAAAAGACCTAACCTACCCTAACCCTAACCCTAATCCCCTAAAAACCCTAGGGCTAATCTTGTCCTTAATCTCTTCCCTAGACCTATATAATGGCTCTAATCCCCATTGCAAACCCAAAACCCTAAGCCAGCCCCTTTCCCAAGAAAACCTCCAGCAACTGTTTTCCCATTTCCTCTTCTCCTCTCCCCCATTTCCTCTCCTACGTTTGGGCTGAGGCAACCACTGTTACATCTTCCTTCTTCCTCTTTCATTCTCCTTCCTCACCTAAGCTACTGACCTTGTGCTGGGAGGAGTCTTGAAGCTACTGCAACTGCAGCAAGTGTCCTCCTCCTCTGCTGTGCTGAGTTCTCCTTAGAGCTGCTACAGCAGCTAGGTTATCTTCTTCTTCACTTCCTCTGGTTCAGCTGGGTTCTCTTCTATTGCTCTTTCTCTCTACAAATCTCTCTCTCAAGCTAAAAGGCAAGTGCATCTTACTGTTAACTTAGAATATATGTTGTCTTTCCTTTGATTTCTGTAGTTTGATTTCATGATTGTCACTAATTAGTCATAGAAATTCTACCTGAGCTTAGTTGTTTGTTTATGGGATGGATTGGCATTGATGGATGGGGGTTTCACCCCCCATTTGGAAGATCAATGGGCCACAAGGTTGTCAATTAATGGGCATTAGAGTTATTTGATGTTTGGAGATGATTTGGTGAAGTTTGGGACTGATTGGAAGTGATTTGGTGGAAAAACGGGTTGAAATGGAGAAAACCTGAAAACTGGTCTCAGTGTATGGCCGAGACCAGTGTATGGCCGAGACCAGTGTATGGCCGAGATCAGTGTATGGCCGAGACCAGTGCAGTGCAGTGCATGGCCGAGACCAGTGCAGTAAAGTGCAGTGCAGTGCATGGCCGAAACCAGTGCAGTGCATGGCCGAGACCAGTGCATGGCCGAGACCAGTGCAGTGCAGTGCATGGCCGAGACCAGTGCATGGCCGAGACCAGTGCAGTGCAGTGCATGGCCGAGACCAGTGCATGGCCGAGACCAGTGCAGTGCAGTGCATGGCCTAGACCAGTGCAGTACATGGCCGAGACCAGTGCAGTGCAGTGCATGGCCGAGACCAGTGCAGTACATGGCCGAGACCAGTGCAGTGCAGTGCATGGCCGAGACCAGTGCAGGACCGAGCTCAGTACATGGCCGAGACCAGTGCAGTGCAGTGCATGGCCTAGACCAGTGCAGTACATGGCCGAGACCAGTGCAGTGCAGTGCATGGCCTAGACCAGTGCAGTGCATGGCCGAGACCAGTGCAGTGCAGTGCATGGCCGAGACCAGTGCAGTGCAGTGCATGGCCGAGACCAGTGCAGTACATGGCCGAGACCAGTACAGTGCAGTGCATGGCCGAGACCAGTGCAGGACCGAGCTCAGTACATGGCCGAGACCAGTGCAGTGCAGTGCATGGCCGAGACCAGTGCATGGCCGAGCTCAGTGCAGGACCGAGCTCAGTGACTGAAATTTCATGGAAAAGATGACCTGAAACTTAGAATTAACATTTAGAAAGTGTTTAAAGCTGGAACATCAATCTTTCTAAGGTTTTTAGAGTATGCGGTCAATCACCTAGGCCAGGTTGTTTGACCGGACACGCTGTAAGCCTTTAGAAACGAATTGAGTTGTCCAGGAGGCCTGATTTAGATTAGTTAGTGCACTCGGTTGATCCTCCCGGCCAGGAGATCAACCGAGCTCACAACACATCAGGTTCACCTGGAAAACCCTGATTGTTCCAGTTTTCAACATTTAGTAGTTATGATCAGTTGTGGGGCCCATTGACCATCCAAATGAGCATTTATCAATGATCTAAGCCCGAGTCGACGGTGTGGCTCAACCTTGACTCGTGGGGACCACTGTTTAGTGTTTTGGTTGATAATCTAAGATGATTCGACCTCTAAGAGTTGTCAACAATGCCCTTAACCACCTAAGCACCAAATACAGTATTTTATGGCATTAATGACATCGTTTAGAGATCGAATTACCGGAGATAGACCCGAACCTAAAGTGGCCCATTACCTAGGATTGGACCGTTGCTTTTCCCGTTGATTCTCTGATTGAAGTTTATACTTCATTATTATTACTCTGTCATTCTTAGATCTTTAGAATAGCTGTTTACTATTAATTAAACATAATTGGAAGACTTGAACCTAGGGTATCTAGAGGTGACCCGATGATGTGTTTTCGGAGATCATTGACCCGTGTCTGTGTCTAGGCGGGCCCTTATTGGGCCTAAGTGTGGAGATGTGAACCCTTTAGCTGAAGAGGTAGTTTCTATTGGACTGTTAAGATGTTATGGATTGTATGGAACTGTTTGTCAGTAGTAGATGGATTGTTGCCTCGTTTGGACGGTTATAGACCAGGCCATGTACTGATGGGCCTTGGTATGGATCCAACGAGTGGGCCTGGACCTTGAATGAGATCCAGAGACTGTATTGAGATGTGTAGACCTCTTAGAGATATTGTTAGGACCTTGTTCACGCAAGGCAAAGCCTAGACAGACACAGACCTTAGAGTTATTCTTGAGTCGGCATGAACATTCACTCGGTTGATTTAAGCTCAGCCTGTGGACTGATCATCCCCGGTAGGAGCTAGTTGAGTATGGTGAAGCTATCATGATGAGCTGTGTGGTTAAGACGGCAAGGTGTCATACCGTGCCGATCTGGAGTGATGAGATGATGAGTTGATGAGTGATATTCGGGATTAGTTATTCCCTGGTGAGATTCCCCACCGCGACTGTGTTCAGTATGGGAGGGCCGCGGCATAATATCTCGCGGTATTCCAGCTCGTGTGAGTGTGCCACCTTGTTTATAGTAGTGTAGATGATTTCCTTATACTGATTCCTCATGCTTTACATGCACGATTGCCTAGTTCTGTTTCCTTGTTATTCATTTAATTTATGTACCCGTCCTTATTTCCTTTGATATATATATGCTATGTTAGTAGTATGCTGTAACTTGCCAGATCGTTTAGATCTGACCCATTCTATGGTGCTTAGGCCTTGACCCAGAGATTCCCGACGACGCATTAGCCCTAGTGGAGGCACCCGTGGCAGGAGAGTACGCTTGGGGCCCGGCCGACACGGATGTCGAGCCGGAGGGCGAGGAGTTTATACATGGGTTTTGAGGGACTTTATTATTTTGGGTTTGAGTGGAAATCTTGTAGTAAGAAGGGTAGAATCACAAATGTATAAACTTTAAATTTACATTGAATCATTTTAATTAGACCACTGTTCTGCTTTCCTTTAATATACATGATACCTATTGCTTCCGCTCTATTTAAATGTTATGCTTCCGCAAGTTTTAACCATTGAATGTTATTTGGTTCAAAAAGTTTTAAATTGGACCTCACTGCGGCCTACGATCTTGGAAGTTCTCGGATTTTCCGGGAAGTAGCGCGCCAATTTCGGGTAATCGAACGAGTATATCGGTATCCGGAATTGGGGCGTTACATTTTCTACCAGACAGAATGAGAGGATGTGTCCTCAACAGTAACCACGAATGTCGTCTTTAATGGTTCTCTTGATGTGCAAGAGTTTGTTCTCTTCCTGCAGTTGCAGGCTTTAAAATACTAGCCTCCCTTCTCATCCTACCAGTTTGCATCATGCATAAATGTTCAAAAAGTGGCAGATTCATCTCAACCTGGTCAAAGGGGCAACTAGTTTGTTTTGATTTTTCCCCTTACAGCCAGAGAGTGGAAAAATTTTGAACCATGATAGTGGTTTAAAATAGTCATAGAGATTGGATTGAGAACATGAAACAAAACAATAATTGCCTGCCAGGATGGTAATAGTAAATGCACTTCAATAATGCTGGACATACAATACACTGTTTGGTCTCCTCTTTTCTTTTTTTTTCTTTTCTTTTTTTTTTAAATTTGAATATAGCATGTGTGTGTATAGCCACAAATTTTCAAGAAAGCCCAGGTGGAGATATAAAAGTTCCCACCCATTATCTTGAACAGTGGGGCCTTCCTAATGATCAGTCTAATACAATCACACTCACTACCCTCCTGAATGGCAACCTCGCCCCCATTTTTCACTGATCTGACCGCTGCATGACAAAGAATTGAAACATAAAAAAATGCTGCTTATAGTAAGACACTAAAATCTGACGTACTAAGATCAAAGGCTAAGACACTCTGATATTTGTGATATTTGGCTAGCCCTATTTCACACCACAACTTCCTATTCCTCCCTTACCATGAAGTGCATTCAGGTTGGCTCCATAGGACGGACCTTGTAGGGCTCACCTATTATCAATCCAACCCCATCACATTCACTACCCCGCACGCCCTGGCTCAAATGGTGAACACAAAGCCTCAAGTTAAATAGGACTGTCCAATATGCGTACTGAAAAAGATAGATAGTACTTAACCGAGTAGCTGAAGAATCTGGGCCGGTTTTCAACTATGAATTTTTTTCACAATACTCACCTGCCGATTGAGTGGAAAAATTCAGTTACATTACTACGAAGAGAGAGTGTCACGCCTATGGCTCTCGGGTCGTTACACTTAGAGCCGTTTACAGATGGTATTAGAGTTGATGACGGCTCTATTTTCCGGTGTCACAGGCCGGGTCACATACATATATATCCAAGATCAGCGTGTTTCTAATGTGGGGCTTATGCACAACAGCATATCCAGTCCTCGTCAGACCCAATGCCCTTCTATAAGGGAGCCACAGGCGTGACAGAGAGTCCAGATGAAGGCAGCTTCTGGAGTTGGTAGAATGTAGAAGTAGTAACATTCTCAAGTACAAATGAGTTCATCATGATTAGTGATTTCTATAAATGACCATATTTTAGCTAGAAAGCAAAGTCTTATGAGGGAACACAAGAAGTCTCTACATCAATTTAATATGCAAGATATTTGGGTTCTACTACATAGCAAATTTCTCACAATAACTATGTGAGATCTTTTGACCATTATGTCCTTTTTGTAGTGGTGGGTGTAATTGTTGCTTAAGCCAGTTGTAGTGGTGATGATGGACATAAGTAGGTCAAAGAAGAGATTCTTCAATAAGAAATGATAACAGCCACCATACTGAGATCCAGGAGTTGGTAATCCACACTTTAAAAAAAACAATGGCATGAACTCCAAAGGTAATACATGCAGCAGCTAAAGGAACACTAGGAACTGCAAAAACATTATTGACTGTATTACCTGAAAGACTTTCTCAGAAAACACAACTATCACAAAAGATAATGGTGAACAAAAGCATGCATGATGCACAAGTTGTTATGACACCTAACCCATTGATCCAACCCTAAGATATATAGTAATGAATCTACAGGAGACTATCAGCACTACTGCTTGTTTTTGCCAAAAAAAAAAGTTTCTTCCATCAGGATTACCACATCCACTACTGGAAAAAGACATGCCATATTAACAACCTGGACCATTAGCATAAACAATAAATGCAAACGATCACGTTTGTAGATGCTCCCTACAGTTGTGCATGAAAAAATCAAGGACACTAGAGTGTACAACCACAAGGATCTGTAAAGAACAGTGCCATGCTTTATCCAGCTCAAGAAAGAGCCCAGGAAAGCAGGCTAGAATAATTATCAATGTGGGGATGTGGGGCCAACCTACTAAGTTTCAAAATTGCAACAATATGATATCATGAAATATGTTATAGAAATTCAAGACACCTAAGGTAGGTACACCTGTTTTCCCAGAAAGTAAAAGTAAAAAAAAAAGTCCTTTTTGACTGTTGTCCTTATCAATGTAGGGAACTAATCAGTGTAGGGAACTAAGAAGAGCACGTTTAGGGCACTAACTCCTAAGAAAAAATGGCATACCTGCTCTTTAGATTTTTTTTTTTTTTTTTTGTCTTGGTTTTCCATGAGAAGACTGTAACAATTATTTCCATTCCCAGATTCAGATTGCCCTTTAGCCAAACAGTCAATACATCACTGCACAACTAGTAATCAGAAGGCATCAAGGGAAGCAAGTACAAAGAAGCATCTGTTCTGCTGATGGCAACATTCGTGTCTTTCAATGATTCTGGGCCTTTAAAATGATGGCAACAAGAAAATAGAAGGATGCCACATTCAATGTTAAATTGTGTTCAACCTAAATAGAATATGAATTTGTGTCAGTATCAAAATCCACCAACAGACATGAGATTGGTGTTTTAGGTATCAACTTGCACCAAAAACTGGAATTCAATATGCTTGATGTTTAGACAGACAAAAAATGGTACACACATGAATTAGTATAAGAATAGTCACTACCAAATTCCACCAACAGACATGCCACAATTGTTTTAGGTATCAACTTGCAACCACAATCAGGAATCTAACATGCTTAATGTTAACATGAATAGGCACATGTGCATGCGAGCGAAAGGATATAAGAATAGTTACTACCAAAATCCACCAACAGACTGCTACTGGTGAGTTTTAGGTATCTCAACTTGCATCCAGAAAGTGGAATCCGATATGATTAATGTTTTACGCAACACACAAGCATGTAAACATGCAGACGTATGCATAACACTAACAAAGAACTTCATTGCCAAAATCACGCTGGCATGATCGACCAACATGCTGGACATACCACCAGAACCAATGCCAACGGGAACATCGTTCACCCTAAAATCTGTTTCCCAACCATCAGTTAGGAACCCACAGAGGTTCTCCCCCAATTACTCAATGCCCCTGCCATTACAAGCATCTAACGGAGAAAGCTTCATGTTAAAAGATGAATCAACACCATAGTTTTTAAAAAAAATGCTTTAAAATCAACATTACAACATCCCTTAGTCACTTTTTTTTTATCCTGGTGAATTTTCTTTGAATGGTGTTCTTCATAAGACCAAACAGAGAAACCCAGTTAGTGACCAAGGATAGTGTGGGTGCTTCAATGGGCATCGCATTCCATTTACTTGTAACCCAGTTAGGTTCCTTTGTGAAACTCTTGAGCTTTATTTCTTCCACTTTTTTCCCTCCTTTATCTCCTTGCTTGTAATCCTTCTCTCTTCTAATAAAATTTCATTAAGGATGTAAGAATAATTACAACATGCATAACCACCACTAAGCAGCAGCAGCAAAAAAAGTAATGATAGTGGTGCTTCTGGGCAAAGCATGAAATGTGCCAACAATCAGAATATTCATATCCAATCAGGAATAGAACAAAGCTCAGATAGAACTACACCTTAAAAGACATTCTAGGCAGGCAATTAACTGGAAAATGAGATGAAATGAACTATTCCGCACTCCCACAGCAAAACTAGGACAATCACGAAGCGCATTACATTGTCATTGAAAGATATAGTCTCGCCTAAGAAACTACTAATACATTCTACCTTTCAACTCGATCAACACCTAGCACCAGCACTTTCTCTGTCAGTAGCATCAGTTAATTATTCACTTTGGGGGTAGCTGATATCCTGAAGTAGCTTCAATCTCCCCCAGGTATATCTGTTTGTCACTACTGCAAGAACCAACAATAGGCTCGGTGGGATGAAAGGCAGTCTCATTTACTGAGCCGGTGTGGCCAGGAAGCTTGTACAAGATGCGTCGATAAGTTGTCTCCCATATATATACCATGCGATCGGCACTCCCTGCACTGACCTTGCTTCCATCAGGTGACCAGCTACATTTCAACAGATTCTTCTCAAAGTTATGCTGGTGCCCTGAAAATATCTTCAAGCAACGATTCTGTGGAGCATATGGACGCATGTCCCAAATGCGAAGAGAGCAATCCATGGAGTTAGTCAGGAGATAAGAGCCATCAGGGCTCAACTGCATGCTTGTTATCATGTCTGTATGCCCCGGAAGAGTCATAGTAACCTCATTTCTCCGTAGATCCCAAACCTTCACATCATTATCTATTCCACCAGTGAAGATCTTGTCTGAAGCATCAGAGAAGCCGACGGCGGTGATCTGGTATTTGTCGGGAAATGTCTGAATGGCACCTCGTAGACGGAGATCCCAAAGTTTGGCAGTTCCATCATCAGATCCACTAACAACAAGGGGTGGACCTCTTCGGGAAGGGCAGCACGAATTCACAAAAGATGAGTGCTCTGCCATCTTTTTTACTTGTTTGCCTGTCTCTACATCCCATGCTCTAAGAGTCTTATCAGGACTGGCTGATATTATCTGGCTACCATCTGTGTTCCACTGGAGATCCAGGATTGCATTCTTATGCCCTTTTAAGACCATGAAGTTTTTGCAATCCCCATAAACATGCCACAGAAATATTTCTCTGTCATGAGATCCAGATGCAACCACCGTTCCCGCCGGGTTGAATTTCATGGTATATATGGCACTCTGGTGGCCTGTTAGCAACATAATGGGTGATTCCAAACTAGAGGTCCGCTGTTTTCGATCTTGTCCTGGTGGTTGAAAGGAACCATGTGGAACAGTAGACAACTCCATTCCAGGTCTTGGACCTCCCACAACCAGAGCACTTTCACCTTCTCTTGGCATACCAAACATTTTGATGTCTGCTACAATCCTCGTAATTTGAACTCCCAACTTTCTACCAGATCCTGGAAAGACACAGAAAAGAAAGAGGAAATTATACATAATGTAAAAGCAAGTAGAAGAGAGTCGCACCTGTTGCCGCATAGAAAGAATTTGAAAGTATGGTATTCTTTTAATAGTATGGCTAGGATACAACAGAACAAAAACTATAACCAAAAATATATTACAAGAGAAACAGACACACATACGCCCCTTATTTCGAAACCAACTGTTAGCTAAGGATGGGGTAAACCAATTGTACCTTGTTTCTAAACCTGGCCTATGTGGCATTGGTTGGACTTATTTTTTAGTTTTCTATTATAATAAAAGGTGCAATCTCCAATTTAAAACAAAAATAATAGAGCAGCCATAAAGAGGGGAAAAACAGACTATAGATGGAATGGTTAAGAACGCCCGACTACTGCAATTTTGTTTCTTCCAAATAGTTGCAATGTATGCCCATCTTGTGATAGCCATGGTCGTCATGTGGGGGGGCGGGGGGGGAGGACAATACAAGTGTAAGCTCATTCATCTGAACTATGCCTCAAATGTTATCTTATTGATAAAATGATAAATCCGGATAGCTGCCCAACCTGATGCGGCCTACAATATGTTGAACTCCTGAGATAGTACTATTATCATCATGATAAGCAAGGAACCATTTTAATTAAGATGTTCTAAGGCAACCAAAAAAGTTCCATCTCAAAGAAATTACCATTGAAAACATACCTCTCACTCTCATCATCATCACCACCATCATCATCAAAACCTTGTCCCAATTGTGTTGGGGTGGCTACATGAATCCTATTCTCCGTTCTAGTCTATCCCAAGCTCCTATAATAGGTTGCACTTCTCAAATGTATCCTTAATAATTCCATCCATATCCTCTTCCACCTACCCCTTTTCCCTAGTGAACCATCAACTTGCATACAAAAACTTTTCCTCAACGGTGTAGTTGCTAGCCTCTTGATGCAATCCTAGGGTTAGGATTGCAAGTGCCGCAAGCACAATTAGGATTTCCACAGAAACAATCACACGAAGAGAACACTCTCCACGATAACCCACAAGGGAAATTTTATTAACTCCAAATCTGAGATTATAATCTGTACAATGCCATATATATATATATATAATAAAAGAAGCTTAAGGCCTACGAAAACAATCCTAATCAAACTAGGAAATAAAATAAGAATCCTACCCAAATTATAAATCTAACCCTAATTACAACTCTTTACTAAAATTAAAATTAAGAAAATCTCTTAGGCTTCAATGGGTCTCACATGTGGCCCATGATCACATAAACTATTGGTGATGCAGCATCATCTATGTTGGACATGTCCAAACCATCTAAACCGATAATTATTACATATTGATGCTACCTCTAAATGCTCTTGAAAGCGTTTTTTAATTCTATCTTTCCTAATTTTACCACACATCTATCTCAACACTCTCATCGCTGGCCTACTACACTCATTTTTTGCATGTGTTACTTCTTGATTAGCTAAGATTCTACTCCATAGGTAGCCTAATCATTGTCTTGTGAAGCTTTTCTTTTAATCTTGGTGGTATGCACCGATCACAAAGCACTCCAAAAGTAAGTCTCCAATTCAATCATTCTGCCGTTACCCTATGTCCGAGATCTTCATCGATCACTCCATCCTTACTAATTATAAAGTTAAGGCATTGGAAAGAATCTCTTTTTTTATATCTCTTGACCTTCAATTTCATAGGAGTTTCAATGAAGAATCTCTCCATCCCAACAAAGAATCTCTCTCTAAAAGTTTCCTCACGAAATTCACTACCAACGAATATAGGACATGACAGATCATGCAGGGTCCACCACCAACATACCAAATACAAAGATCTAGCCATCAACAAAAATCAAATCCACTGAATGTTGCCAGCTACAAAATTGAAGATCATCAAATGAATGGTCAAACTAGAAACTTTGCCTACCATTCATTCCACGTCTTAAAATGGGACACGGGCAAAATCTGGCGGAGTTGATTTTTTCACAACATTAAATCCTAAATACCCTCTTCCATCTAGGGTAGCTCAGTTGGCCTAAAACCACGGTTTGCACCCGGAGGTTGTAGGTTCTAAACTGCACTACCACACTGGGGCTACAGGGGAGTTTACCCGGCTTCCCTCTGGGCCCGGAGGGATTAGTCCCTCCAATAGCAAAAGGAATAAAAAAAGAAAAAACATATATATATATATATATATATATATATATATATACACACACACACACATATCTAGTTGGCCAGTTCTTGAAAAAAAAAAAAAAATTCACAACATTAAATCCTAAATGCCCTCTTCCATCTAGTAGGCCAGTTCTAGCAGGCCGTTAGGCCCTCCAAACTATCCCAAATATCCTATTTCAATTGGAAGTTACCTTTAAATCGAAACTTTACATCAAACTTGAGCCAAGAAACACCTGATCTACCAACCAACACATAAACCTAGTCACCCATACTGAGATTCACTTCTATCCAAACTTGCCTACGCTCACAATCAAAGAGACAGCTATGAAACAGCAGACAGTCTAGCCAGTGCAGATGAGAATTAGAATGAGAGTAAAATTAAGTGAAAAACACCGAAAACTTTCAAGTTTTGCACAACAAACCACATGTGCAATTACAAAAACGATGGATTTTTCCGAGTACCAAACAAATATTCATCAACAATCAGCCTTTCATTGAAAAGTACATCACTCTCGATACAAACACATCAAAGATTGAATTTTTTTCCCCCCAGAACAAGCAGTGTTATTGGAGAAACAATGCATCAAGGTCAAGAAATTCTTGTAATGAAATCAAGACTAGTTAGGACTGGGGATGTGAATCGACCATGGAAAGGCAGTTCGGATATGGATAGAATCTCAAATCTGCTATGAATGGATGGTTCAAAAACCATACCTGGACTGAATCGAGAGCTACGACTTCTTTCTTTTCGCTGCGAAAGAAAGAGATCGAAAGGAGCAGAAAGTGAGGGATTTATTTTAGGGCACGAGTACGCGGGCTAGATGATCCAGCTGCTGGGTCACAGTTGTGACTGACCCAGTTCTAGTGGGCTTTAAAAAATGGAAGCTTGAGCCCATTCATATATGGTCTCCTATGAAGCGACCTTGGGCCTGTTTCTTTACTGGAATTTTCTATAGGGGGTATTTCTGAGTTTTTGGATTTAGTGGGGTTCTAGATACTTTTTTGTACTTGAACAATCTAGAAATTCCAATAAAGAAATATAGGGATTGGGATTTCAAAATTATTCTGAACCATTAAAAAAGTGAAAGGTTGAGCTCTTACATGGTATCCTAATGGACTTGGCCTTAAGGGCCTCTTCTTTATTGGAATTCGAAGAATTCACGTTGAGGGAATATGTAAGATTGTAGACATAGTGGAATTCCTGGATGTTTCTTTGTACTTGAACAATCCAAAAATTCCACAAAAAGGGGGGGGGCGGGGGGGGCTAGAATTTTAAAATTCTTCGTGAAGAAATATGGTATTTGCAAAAAATGGGGGGAATTTTACCAAATAATTAATCTTATAATGTAATTAATTGATTTTATGAAGAATGATAACAAAACCACAATTTAGTTGTTCGTACTTTTTTTTTTTACGAAATTACCTTAGTTTGCCAACTGCCTGTGTTTAAACCCACGAATTTTCTTCTTTTTCGTGAAACCCTCTTCTCTCTTTTACTCATTCCTCTGTTTCATAGATTAACCTGTTATGGACTTGTTTGGTTGTATCATTGAATAAAATGTGGACTGAAAATTGGGTTGGATGGTGAGTTATTTGTGGATTTCACGAAGAAGACCCAAAGAGAGAATAATGTTTCACGAAGAAGAAGAAGAATTTTGTTGGCGATATTGTCAACTTTCTGTGTTTAAACCCTTGAATTTTCTTCTTCTTCTTCATGAAAAAGTGCAATCCCTTTGAGAATCTGGTTCAGAATATAACAAAATGAGAAAACAAAATTTATATAGTTTGACTCAATGCAATTGGGACAAGGCTTGACCACGACCATGACATAATCTATTATGCATGTTGTTAGGAAAGCTATTTATTCAAACCTAGAATCAATTGGAATCGGACCCGATTCAATTTCAAAATGGGTCTCAAGATTCCTGATTCAATACTTTGTGTAACTATGTAGCAGGGTGTCTGCATTCCTCCACGGATTGCCCAATTTACTTGAAGGCCATGGATTGGACGATCGAGACATCCAGATTGCCCTTTATTCATGGGATAGAAAAAGTAATGGGTTTTTACGTATTCAGAAATACTCAGGTGAGAACTAGTACTTCCGTGAGAACTATTGGTAGTGGTAGGGCCAATGTAGCAATTCATCCAAACCGTGCACAAACAGGGACTCCTCTGATAGTCAATGATCTTAAGGTTTGGCACTCATTCGAATGAACCGGACTGTTGGATGGTTGATCTCTTTTTAAATATAAAGAGCCATTAAATTTGTGGCTCATGGATAAAGGGATTAGAGGCATGGAATTGGAAAAAAAACTTGATACGTGGGGTTGTCTCATACAGATCTTTCCATCCCCCTTGGTCTCATTCCCATACGAGACCCATAGTTGGGCTCTATAAAAGGTTCTAACGGTGACTCCGTGGGAACAATTCTCACCTGAACAAAGTCGTTCCATAAGTATTTGGTTTGCATAAAACTTTTTCAAATGCAAATGATATATATAGAAAGAGAATGGCTAAATGCACACTGGCTTTTGCTCTATGCACACTTAATATTTCATTGACCATTATACCCATAAGCGAAATAATGAAAAAGGACAGACTTCAAAATCATTGCATTTTTAGTTGCCTTCTACAGACAGCCACCCTCCTTCTAAACCATCTACTTCCCTCCCATCTCAACCTCTACATAGGAGAGGAGAGGGAGGGAGGGAGGGAGGGAATGGGTGAAATGGAAAGCCCAAACAACCATTGCCTTAAAAATAAACAAGAAATATGAGAACGGAAAAAAGGAGGGAGAGTGATTTACCTTAAGAGAGCTTTAGCTTGAGAATGAGATGACTGAGGAAGAAAGGAGATAAGGAAGAGAGAAGAGAATAAGTGAGGGACAGGAGATAATGTTTAGGAGGAGTGAGGAAGTGTGAGCGAGAGTTGAGAATGAAGGACGGTGGATGCTCTCCCTCTTCTTTGTCGGTAGAGTGTGCAGGAGAGTTGAGAAGTAGGAGGAAGAAGAGAGGGATGGAATCTTCATGGGTTAGGGCATTTTGGGCAAAATAGGGTGTGCAAGGAGAGTAAGTTAGGAGGGTACAGAGAGTACCAGTGTGCATTTAGCAACTCTCATATAGAAAACACATTTTCATGTTTGTCAATTTTCACAAGAGTAAATGAGTACATCTATCCTTTGTGGGTGATTTCAAAAAACCATTATCACATGAATTATTTATGAAAACAACATGATCACGTAAATTATTTATATGCGTTGATAAGGGCAAACGAGCCAACTCCTTGAAATTTAAAATTGATCAGAACTTGAATGAAATAAGTCCAATGTGAGATGAAATTTATATATGCATGGGCATTGAGCCATTCAGGATTCATAAACGCGGGTTGGGCCACAGTCAAGTGGGCCCTACTAATGATAAATTAGAATTATTATCTAATACATGCCTCTTTTCAATGCATACTCTTGCACCGCATAGTAGGGCCTACCCTATGGCTCATTCCAATGGACCACACACAGGGACCACCCTAATAGTCATCGAACCCTTGGATTTGTACCCATATAAATGGACTCGACTGTTGGATCAGTGGTGCCCCATTTTTTGATAATATAAACTTTTGGACCTTTGATAAAGGGATTATTAGGATGATGACATGAGCCCCCATCGTCATATACCAGTAGAGCCCATCCAAATGTTTTGATCACCCCAAGTGGACCTCAGGTGGGGCTCCATAGCGAGGTGCGCAAGGGATAAAGACTCTAATAAATCAAGTTTTAGTTATCATCAACCATTGTTTAAGATAAAGACTCTAATAAATCAAGTTTTAGTTATCATCAACCATTGTTTAAAATAGTAATTGCTATATAGCATAGTAGCCACATTATCAATTGTGGCGGTCAAGGCCCTTATGCTAGTACTTGATAATTAGTAACACTATCATCTAAAACATAGTAGAGTTAAGCATTTTTAATTTAAAATATTATTTTTCTTATTTCTTCTCCGCGATAGATATATGACTAAACATTAGGTAAAAAAAAAAAAGAATACATAACTAACGGCTGTGCAAAATTAAAAAAAAAATTACTACCTAAAAATTCATATAACCATGCAACTATGTATCCCCGCAACTCCTACCTATCACCCGCTAGTCATTACCTAACATTTTTTCCATTCCATCTATCACTTGCTAGTCGCTATATAACATTTTTTCCATTTTCCGGTGCACCCGCCGCAACACCTATTTTGATTCTCGGTGTCAACACCATCCAAATGGCAACATGAAATCATTTGATCATCTGATTAGAATAAGTTATAGATCAAAAGTGGGACCCACCTTTAACGGCCATGATGAACTCTCTACTCAAGTGGCACACCCCCAAGTCCCCAATAAAGGAAATGACAGACTCACATCACACATACAATAATAATATCATACTCACCAGTCACCGGTCACCGGTCACCATCCTCCAACTATAATATAAACTAAACCCCGCCAAAAAAAACAAATCCCAACAATTTCCAAATCCCCAAAATGTCCCTTGACCCCGATCTCCCTCCCACTCACAGCAGAGACTGGTTTTTCCCTTCATCTTCTTTCCCCCACCCCCCAAATCCCCTTTCAAGATCGAAACCTCGAAACCCTAGAAAGATCCAACCTTTCCTCTCCTCGAACAGGACTCCGAATCCACCCTACATTCCCGACACGAGATCGCAGAGAACCGTTACGAGTCGGAGCTTCTCTTCGTCGCCGTCGTCTTCGTCCTCTTCGATCCATCGCAGAGACGTGAAGTATGCAGGAATTTATCGGAAGCTCGATCCGCCTCCTCGATTCGAGAAGATGCCGAAATCTGATGCTATGGAGGTTGTTTTGGGGGAGAAGATGGATGGTGGAAGAAGGGGATGGAAGGGATTTTTGGATGCGATATCAAAAGTTCGGTGGAAATTGGCGGTTTCGATGGCGGTAATTAGTGTTTCTCTTTTAGTTTGTAGTTTTTTTTTTTTTTTTTCAATCTTCAATGAATGGATTTGTTTTGCTGATGATTCCTCTCTCTATCTCTCTTTTAAAATTTGTGTTTTTTTTTTACTATTTTTCTTTTATTTGTTGAATGAGGTTGTAGTAGGGGTGTAAAACTGGCAGTGCCGGCCGGCCGGCCGGGCTGCTGGGCATGCCGAGCCAGGCCAGGCTGTGAAGATTCATGGGCCGTGTCGTGCAGTGCCAGCTCAGCTAGGGGTCTGGGCCGTGCTGCCCACAGGCCGGGAGATCCTATTTCTTTTTATATATATTGAAATAAAGTTTATGGACTTGAGGGACTTTTCATCTTGAAATAAAGTTTATGGACTTTTATGGTATTCATCTTGAAATAAAGTTGGAATTACTAAAATAAATACATAGATATTGATGCTAATTTATAAATAAAAAATGAAACTTTAATTATTTGAAACTTATTTTTCATTTATCTAGAAAAATAGCATTTATTTATATATATATATATATTTCACGCCGGACTGCGGCCCAAGCACCCTAGCCCAGCACAGCCGATGGCGATGACCATGCCGGGCCTGTCTAGCCCAGTCAAAAGGCCAGGCCGGGCCATGGCCTGTTGACTTTTGTGCTCGGCCATGCCGGCCCGGGCGGCCGATCCCAATGTACACCTCTGGTTTGCAGTGGTTTCTTATATCTTTTATAGTTTAAGTACTTTATTTGTTTTGGTATTTTGTTTCTTTTTCTTTTTTTTTGTTTTTGCTAAAGGAGATTCTCAATCCTTTGGGCTAGACTAATCCCATCCCCCTGGGCTCAAATAGAAGCCGGATAAAACCCTTACCCCTGTAACCCCCAAGTGGTGGTACAAGTGGACTCAACTTTCGATTCCTGAAGATAGGGGAACCGAGGGTCGATACTAAGACCTCTAGCTCCGAAAGAGGGAGGAACCGTGGTCCAGACCACTCGGCCAATCCCTTGGGGATTTTCAATTTTTTTTCTTTTGAACTTATGGAAAATTGGTGATAGTAGAAATTGAATTGTCTAATGACAGTATGTTTTGAAAGTAAATTCTACTAGCGGCGTGAGAAGTTTGGTAAATAGCAATTTGAGGTTCTACCAAAAAATTGTCTTAATTATTCTCCTTCTCAAATACCATGAACATTAGCATATGAAAAAGCTACACATGCAACTCTATTGCTGGGAATAGTTTAAAGATCGGTTTGGATGGGTACAACCAAAATTATTAATGTATCTCGTATTTGGCTGGTCGCAGGTTCTTGTAACATGTTTTTCTTCTCTACTGCACAAATTGCATGACGAGGTCAAGGATTTAGAGGTAAAATTATGATGTAGTTAGGCTTCTCTTTTCTGATATGATCAGTCTCCATGACATGGATTGTGAGTGTTGTATGGATGCTTGATAGTAGACACTGATCATGTGATTTTCACATGTTGCAGTACATAAAGCTTGGACTGTGGTCTAGATTTATGATTGGCCTTCCATGGATCCAAAATCCAAATACAAAGGAGGTGCACCACTATATTTATATTATAATACTAAGGACTAAGGAGGCTTTATGTGTAGGGTTGCAAACGGAATGGTTATGGATCGGAATCATATTGGACCCGAACCTGTTTGTAAATAAATGTTCCGGGTCCGGTTTTGACTCGGAACCTGTTTTCTTGGTTCCAGACCCGGTTTTGATAGAAAAAAAACCGGATCTGTTCTGGAATCGGTTCTACCTAGAGGATTTAAATCTACTTCTAAAACCAGTTCTAATTTATCTTTATTTCTTTATTTATTTTTCTTTAAACAAGCTATAATTCAACTTATAATAGTGCATCAAGTCTACTACCTCCAGCATTATACAAAAAAATGTCCCAAAAAAGTTGATTTTGAGATACAATTCGCAATATTAAAGACTCATATGCCGGGTCCCGGGTCCATGGGTTGGAACTTATATGGACCTAGAACCGGACCCATTTATCAATCGAACCTAGATTGGGTTCCGGACCTGGACCCGGACCCGTTTATGAATCAGAATCTAAAATAAGTTTCAAACCCAATTTTTTGCGGGTCGGAACTTCTGGGTAATCGGAGAATCAGATCCGTTTGCAAAGAAAGGTAACAGTGTTTCTCATATTTATGTTATATTCATTTTTAATGGTTACATTATCCAATATTATTATCATCATATGAATTTGGAAACTCCCACGTGTTCTGTGTCCAGTTACATGGTCAAACATACTGTCTTGTGGATACTTTGAATCTTCATAGATCTAATCTCTTAAGTAGCTACTCACAGTTGTTGTTGCATGGCTTCATACAACTTTGAAGGGCTCTATGGACATGGTCAACCAGTTGAAATGAAATATGGTGCTTCACAAGTTTCTGATATAGTGATTTGTCCATGAATGTGATACTTGTCTGACATGAGCACTCTGTCAAGTTCCAATATAAAATGAGCATAGGTTCTATACTGCCTGTAGCATTTATGCTAATCAACTTGTTTCCCTTTGACAGGACCAAGTTTCAGAGCTCAATTTTAGATTACGAGCATGTTGTTTGCTGGATTCTATGGATATTGTCAACATTGTACCACAAGAGAGTGATCAGAATCCTAATAAAAGTTTAAAGAATTCTGCTCTGTTTGCTGCGCTTGCCTTTTTATCCATTCCTCTTGTTATATTCAAGTATTTCGATTATGTTTCAAGGTTGAGAAGATCATCTGAGAATCACAAAAATTCAGAAGAGGTTTCTTTAAACAAGAGGTTAGCATATCGGGTTGATGTTCTTTTGTCAGTTCATCCATATGCTAAGTCTTTGGCTTTGCTCCTTGCAACTCTACTACTTATATGGCTTGGTGGCTTGGCACTCTTTGGCGTGACGGATGATAGTTTGGCAGACTGTCTGTGGTTATCGTGGACATATGTTGCTGATTCTGGAAACCATGCAAACTCTGTTGGATTTGGTCCAAAGTTGGTTTCGGTTTCCATCAGTTTTGGCGGGATGCTTATATTTGCCATGATGCTTGGACTTGTTTCTGATGCAATCTCTGAAAAGTTTGATTCATTGAGGAAAGGAAGAAGTGAAGTGATAGAAAAGAATCATACTTTAATTCTTGGGTGGAGCGACAAGTTGGTATGACTCAGATCCTTCTTTCACCTACGATATATAATTTTTTCCAATGTCTTAGGGTGGAAAAAAAAAAAAAAAAAAAACAATGGAACATATATCACTGTCTATTAGCGGCCTCTGGGAATCAAGTCTGAGTTGATATCAAAGAGGTTTTAAGTTTTTCTTGCGTACATCGTGCATTTATTTACATTTTACAAGATCTGGTTTTATGCTTTAATGACAACACTGGAAGTGCAGGGTTCACTGTTGAATCAGATTGCAATAGCTAATGAGAGTTTGGGTGGAGGCATTGTAGTAGTGATGGCTGAGCGAGACAAAGAAGAAATGGAACTTGATATTGCCAAAATGGAATTTGACTTCAAGGGAACATCTGTCATATGCAGAAGTGGAAGCCCTTTGATTTTAGCTGACCTGAAGAAGGTTTGCATTGATATCTAGTATTAATCTGCATGATAAATATGCAAGTTTCTGATTTTTTTTTAAATTATAAAAAGCTGTCTATCTGGATTGAACTATTCAGCTTCACAGGATAATTTATTTTATGACTGATGACAATGCTTAATTTATGCAATAATTATTCATAATTTTTGTAAGTTCCTTGCTATGTGTTTTAATGGAGAGGCTTATTATAGGTGTCTGTCTCCAAAGCCCGTGCTGTGATTGTCCTTGCTGAAGATGGAAATGCCGATCAGGTATATTCTAGTCGTTATAAGTTTTATGCTTAATTCCTGGAATGAGGTTAACTGGTCTCATTACTGTTGTGGATTGGGACAGAGTGATGCACGTGCATTGAGAACAGTTTTAAGCTTGACTGGAGTCAAAGAAGGGCTCAGAGGACACATAGTGGTGGAATTGAGTGATCTTGATAATGAAGTTCTTGTTAAACTTGTTGGGGGCGATCTTGTTGAAACTGTTGTAGCTCATGATGTGATTGGTCGTTTGATGATTCAATGTGCTCGTCAGCCAGGTCTTGCACAGGTCAATTTCAGATCATTAGGCTTGCATGACTAGAAAAGCAATTTTGGCTTCAACTATGTGTATTTCTTCAGTTTAGAGAATTTGTACTTTCTCTGTAATGGTTAAAATTGAGTATGATTCTGTTATTTAATGAAAGTGAAAACCAATCTGCAGCTTCTAAAAGGGAATGATACCATTATTGATGCCATGGGTTCAATTCCCGATCCATCACATGAGTTTTTTTTTTTTTTAATTCTAAAATGAATAGAAGACCATCCATTAAGAAACTCAACCTGACCCGTACCAGTCACGGGGCAGGTCAGGTATGGGGCTGAGGAATGGCCATATGGGTCAGATTCAGGTTGGCCTAAATATAAACCCAGCCTGACCCGTTTCGATCTGATCAAATTTAACTGAAAGTCGGTCAAAATTAAAATCATAAATCAGTCTTTCATTATATATAGTATTTCACAAATCAGTCTTTCACAAATCAGCCTGACCCGTTTCGATCTGATCTAATTTAACTGAAAGTCGGTCAAAATTAAAATCACAAATCAGTCTTTCATTTTATATAGTATTTAATGTTTTGTTTTTTCCTGCTTGGCTGATACAAACTTTGTTTTGACTCCCTGAAACCTGGTTAGTCCCTTCGCAGCATACCTTTGAGTTCTTGGTCTTATTAATTGGGAATTTTTTATATATATTAATCTCATGTAGATGACTTCAAAACATTGGGGATCTATATTGAGTTTTAATATGACAAGAGGCACAGTTTCACTTAGCTTTACACACATGTATTGATCCTTATTCAAGTTTTCATTTTAATTCAAATTAGATTCATCCATGTTGTAGTGACCATATAAAGGTATCATCTTAAAATTCTTCTCAACCCACAAACATATACTTTAAACACTTATATGTATATTTTTTTAATTTTTAATGCTAAATAGCATGATGGAAGATCAATAGTTATGACTTATGACTTATGATATACCTTATGAACCAGACACTATATACAATTAAACATTTGTTAGGGTTGCATTAATGTTTTTTTTTTTCTTTATAAATAAATTTGTGATGTATCAATAATTTTAAGTTTTTTCAGAGTTGTCTTTTTGCGATTTTTATCATTGTTGAGCTCATGGAAACTGGTATGACATGTTGATTTGTCATGAATATTTCTCTTAGCTTGACATGATTTGACAGATATGGGAGGACATTCTTGGGTTTGAAAATTGTGAATTCTACATCCAAAGATGGCCACAGTTAGATGGAATGCCATTTGAAGATGTACTGATAAGCTTTCCTGATGCCATCCCTTGTGGAATTAAGGTGGCAGCCAGTGGAGGGAAGATCATTTTAAATCCTGATGATTCCTATATCCTACAAGAGGGGGATGAAGTTCTAGTAATTGCAGAGGATGATGATTCATATTTTCCCACAGCCTTACCAATGGTGCTTTCCGCTCCTTAAAACTGTGTTATACCATGAAATGCTTCTTACGATTGTATCAGGTGCTTTGTTAACTTCGTTTGGGTGCACATGCCATGCCTTTCTAGAATCGTTGTTGTCTTATGTGTTTGATGATCAATAATCTTACATTATATGAGTGAAATAATGCACTGCTCACACTCTTTATTTAATATTTAGCACCAATAACCGAGTTCTCAAGGTTCCCTTTGAATAAAATATTCACACCTAACTTTCATTATTCCTCTAGAGAGCATGCCCACCAAGACTTCATGACACATCATCCAACTCTTTCGACAACAAACTGCCCATTACTAGGAACTTGATATATCCTTGAGTAAGGGCTTGCTTTGTGCCTCTGGAAGGGCCTGATGACCATCTGGCTACTGTAGGAGGATAAAGAATTTAGATTAGCTCAAAGGAGAAACATTAAATATGGATTCTACTTTTCATTTGATTCCCAAGTGGTCGAGATTCTTCAAGATAGGCTGGGAGAAGCCTGATTTTTATGTTATAGGCGCTCTAAAGTGAAAATTTTGTTTGCTGTTGCCTTCTAATGGAAAAGTTGCTTTGCACCTGTACTTTTAATACATGAAGCAACTGGACTTGTGAGGAAGGGAGTCATGCGGAACACTCGATGGAAGAGCTGTCTTGTGTGGAAGGAGCCTGATTCTTTCTTTCCTTCCGTTCCATGACAATCTTACCTCTTCAAATAGGGAGTATTTCCTTGAGAAGACTTCTCAATTCCATTCTAAAAGAAATTCTAGGAACATTTTGCCAACTATCATCTAAAGCAACCTTTCACAAGGATATCCTAAGAAGGATTTAGGTTACAAAGTCTCGGGTACATTTTAGCTATTTAGGCTCCTCTAACCATACTATCCACAATCTTATTTTCTCCCAACTTTGTGATTTCAATATGATGATAAAAATAGTGCTTCCAATCCATGACCACTACTAGGCATTGTAACAAGTTATAGACTTTTACTATGTTTGTAACTAATAAACATCTAAAATTATCATTATTTAATTATGACTAAGGAAGTTACACTTGCTTCTTGATTAGGTTTCTTTTATTCAATGTCTTAACTTTGATACTTGGGCAGATTAGGAATTAATTTTGCAATTCTGTGCTGATATCTAGTAACTCAAAGAAAGAGAGTATAACAGCTAACAGAGACAGGTATTGTAATTCCAGTTCCATTAATTTGTGCAATTACATAACTTTTTTGTGAAAGACATAAACCAACAAAGAGGGAAACCTATTAACTATATTTACCCCCTCACTGATCCCTTAGAAAAACCATAATCTTAACAAGCAACTAATAAGAAATGAAGGATGATGCATTTTCTATGAGTATGTCTTCTGCCTTTTTTCTTTCTTGAATAGTTTTTCTGTACTGTTGTTTCATTTGTGTCAGTCAATGAAGTTCTCTTTCCTAGGAAAAAAAAAAAACTTTAAATGAAGGCAAGAAACTCAACAAGTCAACATTGCCAATAAGAAAGCGAAAATTGACTTACAATTTTGGATATAAGGACTATGACTACTAAAATGATAATGTTTTCAGACTCAAATAAACTATTGACTTACCTAACTGGCCCATTGTCTGATGGTTGCAGAGTCTGGAATAACTGACATTCTCTACTTATGTCATAAGATACTAGCAAGTTCTTGTGTATCCTGCTAGATTGAATGTTAATTGTACTGATGATCTAAGCATGCATGTTAGATCTTACTCATTATTCTGCTATATGTATTTAAATAATCAACGATAATTAGTGTCTCTGTAGTTCGAACTGTAATAATTGTCTCAAGGACTTTGACTTTAGCCATGGCTTATGCATGAGAGACCTCTTACATTTGGAACAAAGTTGAAAAAAAGTAACCAAAAAGTCTGGATGATTTGAAAGAGAGTAGAAAGTTAGCAGACAGCATGCGTTGGCCACTTATAGAAGAATTTCTTTTGAAGTTTTCACATGTCATGGTGATTCCTACCACGAATATACTAGGAGCATACCACATGTAAAACTCACAAAAATATAATCAATTTGATCATTCAGGTCAAAGAAGCATCATTCATAGACATTGCCAGGCCAACAAGAAAGCCACAGAAGATTCTACTTTGTGGATGGAGACGAGACATTGATGATATGATTGTGGTGAGTTCTTTCTATCGAAGCCCCTAATTCCTTTCTTTCTTCGCCTCGATGCTGCAGGTTTGGAGAGGATATCTACCCAAAGATTTTATTGTTCCAAAGTCTCCAGAAAGGATACTGTTCTGTGGTTGGCGACGAGATATGGAGGATATGATTATGGTAATGTTAGAAGAATCCACAATGACTTTGCACATACTACTTGAATGCAATTTTGGTATTGCACAATATGGTGGATTGGTAGGCATTTCAGAATTAACGTCAGAATTTTTTTTTCCTACAATGGTGGGTATACATCCCCTGGTGTACCAATACTTGACTTTCAGCTTCTTCTTGGGATAATTTTTTTCCCTTACAGTGGTGGGTATTCATCCATTGGAGTACGAATACTAGCATTTAGCATGTGCTTTCTTCTTCTTCTTCTTCATCATCATCATCATCGTTGTTGGTATTATTGTGATTCTGACTTCTTTATCATCATAATCATCATCATTTCCATTATTCTGATTCTGAAATGGGGGCACAAATTGGAATCATTTCCATTATCCCCATAGCACCCAATCTAGCAAAACTTCCGACAGCCCCCCCAACAAAGCAATATCTTTAGTAGTATTTGAATCAAACCGTAATAACGACTCCTAAAATTCCATAGTTTGATTCTATTGAATCTTGAATCACCCCTCCATAGTAAGCCCATATAGAGTTTCAAGACACATTGGCAGAGTCACCACCATGAGGTTTGCCTAATGGAAGAGCCAACCGGAATTAGATCAACATCTCCAAAGATCTGAAGACCTATGCTCTTGCATTTATAGAACTGGATCCATTTGAGTTATCTATGAAGAGATACTATTTTTTTAATCATATTGAGGTACCGTAATCAGTGGATATGAGTGAATTAATTTTGGTTCTATTTATCTGTTAGGAGATAGTAGAAAAGTTGGAGATTTTTTTAATAAGTATAATCTACATCATTGCACAGCTTATATTTTGGCTTGCCAGCAACTTATTTCCAGAATGACTGGCTACTTCATTTATTACTATTGAGGTAGCAGATTAGTTTCAGAACCTTTGATATTAAATAACTGTTCTTTAAGGTTTTAGACGCCTTTTTAGCACCTGGGTCAGAGCTGTGGATGTTCAATGATGTACCTGAAAAAGAGAGGGAGAAGAAGCTTATTGAAGGTGGTCTTGATATCAGTCGTTTAGAGAATATATCACTGGTTAATCGTGAAGGAAATGCTGTTATTAGACGCCACTTGGAGAGCCTTCCCTTGGAGTCATTTGATTCAGTGAGTAACAGAATGTAATTTGTGATCCCACAGGGCATGAAGTTGAGATTAAGATATGGGTTGTAATGTATATGCTAGTTATCCCATCATGTGGCTTTGCTTATTCTTTTACAGATTTTGATTCTGGCTGATGAATCTGTTGAAGACTCTGCAATTCAAGCTGATTCGAGATCTCTTGCCACGTTGCTATTGATACGAGATATTCAGGTATTTCCTATGAACTTTAAATCGTAAGACTTCACTGAAACTTATATGATCAATCCATGCTATCAGTATATTCTGTGTCATTTCAGCTTTATTCTCTTAGATTGATACAGTGATATTCAATTTACTCCTATTGTTTTTTTCCAATCATGGCTGGGATTGCAAAAATTTCAAGCATGCCTTTGTAATATGCATCATTCTTGCTTCCCCATTCAACTTTAGAACTGATTAAAGCACGTGCTATTTATCACTACTGCTGCTTCAGTTGCAACTCCTTTTCTTCCAAGGCCAAGCAGTTTCCATTGTTTGTTTCTTAGCATACATAAATATAGATATAGATATAGATATACATATATTATATTTCTTCTTCTTCTTCTTCTTCTTCTTCTTTTTTTTTTTTTTTGAATAAAGGTTACAGAGAGTTTTCTCAAAACCTAAATAATAAAAGCAAACACTGATTAGCAAAATACAACAGTTACCTTTTTTTTATTATTTATAAATATGTATAAATATATATATTTATCTATCTTAATTGTATTTAAAATAGTATTGTCCAGATTGTATGTAAATAGGATTTATGCATGTGGAAGAGTGGAGAGATAGTGGGTTACTGAAGTAGTGGTTTTGTGGTAGAGTTATTTTAGGATTGCAGTAGTTTTAACAGTTATGAAATATCTATAAATATTTGTAGATGCAGTATAGTTGAAGATATGAATGAAGTACAATTTTAAAGGAACAAGGCTTGCTCTTGTCTTAGGAGTTGTGATTCTCCTCGAATTGAACCTTAGGAGGTCTCAGTCCCCCTCGAAGTGGACTCTTTCTTTCCCATTCTAATTTTCTGTTTTTTTATTATTTTATTATGTAAAAGGGTACGTGAGAGAGAGAGAGTTTGCCAGTCAATAATTAATTTTGTGCCTCTCTAGAGAGAGTTCCCCTCCCTACAGTGGCCGGTGGTTCATTTAATTAGCTATAAGATGTGAAGAAAAAAAGAGAGAGGCCAATGGCCACATCCTGACTTTCCTAGATAATCTTTCTAGAGGGCACTCTTCAATTCCTATCTGGCTAAACATAGTTGCACCTAACCTGTGATAGCTCCTAACACTCCACTAGCAGCACTTGAAACTTGACCTTGATAGGGACACCCACCCTGAATGGCCCCCAGAAGGCATTTTCATAATTCTAATTCTCGTTTTTGGTAATTTTTCTTCTTAAGAAAACATCAGAAATTTTTAGAGCTTGGTGTTTTTTTTTTTTTTTTTTTCAGGGGATATACAGGGTTCAGAATAGTAAAATAATTATAAGTTGAAAATGGAAAATGAAAAGTGTATTTAGAGTTTCTTAAAGTGTACATAAGTTTTTTGGTAAGATGTTTTGTGAATTAGTTAACCACACACTTGGGTAATCATGTGTTAAAAATTAGGGGAAAGGTTTGAAGAAGTCACTTCTCATACAATAGTATGTGATGTTGGGAAGTCCCACATCCCACATCGCCTAAGTAATAGGCTTGACATGTCTTAATATATCTATATGAGCCTTCCACCTATTATCTTATGCTTTTGGGTTGGTATATTGGTTCTTACATGGTATCAAAGCGGGTCCCGATCCCGTTGTTCTTGTGTAGCCCACGTGACAGGCCCGTCTATGAAATCTGTTGGGCCTGCCACCTATTAGCTTAAGCTTTTGGATTTGTATATGGTTTCTTACATGTGCAACTTGGGAATATTGGATGGAAAATACAAAAGGCAACATATTGTGTCATATCATATCCAATGCTTTACTTTTTATGTGCAAAATCCATTTTGTGGCCATCATAGGTTACTTAGATTTGAATGGCATTCTTTTCCAACAACTAATACAAAGTTCCGTATAGTTCTTTTATTTGGTTGTAGACAAATTTGTGCTGCAGATAAAGGGTTTTGGTTAAGAAGTGCCTCACAACTCAGTGGCAAAGATGTTGGGACTTCCCACATCCCACATCGCCTAAGTAATCGGCTTGACATATCTTAATATACCTGTATGGGCCTTCCACCTATCAGCTTGGGATGTGTGACAAAAGAGGCTTCTAGTTCTCACCATAGTGGCTGCTCAGGGACTAATCCCTTGGCAGGTAGGACTCACTGTAGTACTCACAACAGTACTTCATACTAGGCAAAAGAAAAAAAGAAGTTTTGGTTGATGTTTTCCTTTTTCTTTTAAGCCGCAAAAAAAAAAAAAAAAAAAGGTTTTGGTTGAAGTTTTCCCTTCTCTTTAAACCATTGCTACTAACTTGGCGGCCAAAGTTTCTGAATAATGAGATCAATTTGGACAATTAGCTGTGTTGGCTCTTGCTTCCTGTAAACTTTTGTGATGACAGTGTTTTCTCTTTAGCTGAATTATGGAATGTTATTTGAGGAGTTCTACTCTGGAGATTGAAGATGATTATTGTCTTTGGAGGCTAGATAATGGCTATTAGTTTTCTATAAAGTCTTTGCCATGATCAATTGATCATTAAAGAAGGCTTCCGTTTAGAAACAGATGGGTTTAACACTTTAACTGTAATTTTTTGATTGAGTTTCATAAATTAGGATTAGTCTAAATTACAGTTATTTTAGGCTTGAGCTTTAATGTTATTAGGATTTCCTATTATGATGAAATTAGGTTAGCTAGTTTGAATTGATTGATTTATTTGTCATTTATTAGGGTTTAGCCTGGAAACTGGCCATGATCAAAGAGGTGAAGGATCAATGATGGATATACACTAGGTGACAATGACATTTCCTCCTGCTGATGGGAGATAGTTCCCCACCAATCAAACAATAAAAAAGAAGGTCCCCCACTCTACCCCAAAAGGGAAAAAAAGGGGAAAAGAAAAGAAAGTTCTTCACCCTCAACTCCCATGAAAGCTAATCACATGTGAGATAATTTGATGATCAACCTTGGTCCTTCACCTTTGCCCCTCATCTTTTACCTTACAGCCTTCCCCAACTCCTCCACTTTTAACTATGTAAACCACAGGAAAATGGTAAACATCCCCTAAAATACCCTAAAACCCCAAAATTTATTAGCATACCCTAACTATACAATAATCATCATAAAATGGGCCACAACTTTTGAAGTACTTTGTCAGAATTGCACGATGTTGGGTTGGGCTTGGTTAGAAAGCTAATAAACAGCCACAAAAATGAAATTGTTCTTATTTAGACCACTTTTGACACATGAAATATGACCTTCAATCAGAATATAAAATTTATACTGGCACTGTGGGCTCCATCAAGATCTCTTAGTCACTTTTCTCTCCTGCATGTCTCTTTACCTATCCCTCCTAATTATGGTTAAGAAGCTGAAGACAATGATCTGCATAAATCTGAAATCTGAATTTTATCATTGAGATTTGAGATGCCTATATGCAAATTTTAACTTGTTCCAGGCAAAGCGTCTCCCTTATAGAGAATCAATGGTAACACATAATCATCAAGGAAGCATTTCACAGGGTTCTTGGATGGGAGAAATGCAACAAGCATCAGATAAGTCAGTTATAATAAGTGAGATTCTGGACCCAAGGACAAAAAATTTATTATCCATGTCAAAGATCAGTGATTATGTTTTGTCAAATGAGCTCGTCAGCATGGCATTGGCCATGGTTGCAGAGGACCGACAAATAAATGATATATTGGAGGAACTCTTTGCTGAGGAGGTAGTTTTTCCATTCCATATTTCCTTTTAACTTGTTACTTTTTCATTCCCTATGTACTTCGTCTTAACATGGAGGAAACTTAGAAATGATACTGAACCATAGAAAGTTGAATTGGATTTTAGAAGGAAAAAAAATAGAGTTAGCTTCTGAGAGTTTGATAATTCTAGATATTCAGGTTCAGAGGTTATATCTAGATTTCTACATCATAGCGGAATCAAAAGGAAAATATGGAGTTGACCAGCTCCTATAAGTTCTTATCGGGTGATGATCAGAATCATCAGATTACCATTCTATTTTTACCTTGTACTGCTGGTGATCTGAAGCCAAAAGTGTGGGTGGTGCACTGGTTGTTTATCAACAATCAGGATTAACTGATTTTGTTCTTCATGAGAGTTTTACTGATTTTGTTCCTGAACTGATAATTTAACATCATGACCAAAAAGAAAAGGAGTTTTATTCTTTTTTTTTTTTAAAAGTTCCCTCTGATTTTTACTTGCCTGAACCAATTAGTCTATGTAACGAGAGAGCTAATGGTTTGAAGCTTTCCTATTTAAACGTCCAAAGACATACTGTCTTGAATTGCAGTTTAAAGTTCAAAGCCCACCACCCCGTTTGAATCCCATGATATACAATTATGCATATTTGGTGAAGCTTCAAGTCTGGTTGGACCACCATTCCATTTTGCAGGCCGTGGAATATGGTAGCTATCATGGTGAAATTCACCCCGCACCCCCCCGGCCTCCACGTTGAATGGTGGTGGATCATGTTGGCCCCATAATGTTAATCGGCAGTTCTATTGGGCTCTTGTGGTTAAAGATATTTTAATTTCATTGATTCCTGCAATTGTTTCCTGATATATGCACTTTTTACTAGCTTCTCATCCCACAATAATTTATCTAATGAGCAGGGAAATGAGTTGCATATAAGGCTAGCAGATCTCTACCTTCGAGAAAACGAGGAACTAAGTTTCTACGAAATAATTCTACGTGCTCGACAGAGAAAAGAAATTGTGATCGGATACCGTCTTGCAAGTGCAGAACGAGCTGTCATCAACCCCCCTGCCAAAAATGAGCAACGCAAATGGTCGCTGAAGGATGCTTTTGTAGTGATTGCTGAAAAGGAATGATACAGTTTTGAAGTTTCTCTTCTTCTTTTTTAAGGAAATACAATATTTCTTGACAGAGAGGCTAGTTTGAAAGTCTGCTGCCACCACCAAATTGCTGGTGGATAGACATGTACAGAATGCCAGGAGTTAGTGCAGAGAATTTGTATAACACAGGTGGAAAAAGAGAAAGTTGTTTGCCTAGGTTTGTATCATAGCCATTTTTCTTCCAATGTTGATGAACCGATGTATTGTTGAAGTTTCTGCTACTGCTGTTGTAACAAACATAGAGAACCAAATATCCTAAGATCTGTATACACAGTTTTCTTGGCAACATTATGATTTGCTGGTTGTAATGGCATTAGCCCACTATGGGACAGGTCCTGGATCAAGGTAAATGAATGACATTGTTCCATTTTTTATTGTTTTAATTGATATGGTATCAAAACATGTTTTCTTTCATCCAGTTCACGTCCATTTTTAAGAGCTTACTTGAGTGCTGTATAATATAACCATTTGCCAGTTGTCAAGGGTCCACAGTTGTGTTGGTGAGGGACTCTCAGTGTTTGTGGGTGCAAGAGTTAATTATCAGGGGAAAAGGGAGAAAGGATGCATCTATGTTCGGACATTCTTCCACGGAAGATACTGTTTTATCCATTCCACACTCCAACTGCATAAAATCTTATGCCAGTTAATGCACCCTCTCAATTGCTTTCTTAGAATAGAAAAACTGAAAGGAGAGATTTCACAGAGTTGACAATTGTTGATTGGATGAAAGAGTATCTCACACAAACCTCACTCAGTATAGTAAGCGGCCTCAATCCAGGCTATAATCATTCAACCTCATGTGGTTAGCTGTCAGATAATGTATAAAGGGACCTTTCTTTTATAGGACTTTCAGCCATTGAATGTTGACGGCTCTAGCCTAATTGAATGTTGACTCTATTAATGTAATCCAATGCCCTGTTTTTAGTCATGGTGTGCCTTTGTGGACAAATCAAGAAAAAGGATCGGTATCAGATAAGCAAGTTATCCTACAAAAACCTCTTGCTGCACCAACATATCCTAGACTCTAAAACGAGCCCTCAAGATGCACTGTGCATCAAATACTTATGAATTGAAGGATAAAAATTCATGTCATAAGTGTTAGTGAATATACCAAAAAAATTGAAGGGTAAAAATGACCACCAAATAAAATATCCAACTGTTACCCGAGTAATTCAAATCCTACAAAGCCGAAGGTCCACCTACATTACTACCTACCATCCTTCTCCTGTCTCATATCATTCACACTTGACCTCTCAGACAAAGGTGGAGCTCATAAGACCATGGATTCGAGTTCCCTCTATCAGTAGCTATTATATGAACCGGGTAACAAATTTCTGAAACTCCATCATGGAGCCCACACAAACATAATTCATAATTCGGCTGGTTAATAATAAATTTCATCACATCGACTATATCCAAAGTTTCGATTCAAAAGGAGTGGGTCGATCCTCCAATTGTAAACATGACTTGGTGCTGACATGGCATCATGCTGCCCTCAATAGTATGGTGGGATCCACTCATTCTGAACCAAAACTGGAGAAGATAGTAGTTAGGGTTGTAAAGAGGTCCGTTCCGATTCGGGTCCATGGTGGACCCGGAACAGAAATCGTTAAGTAGAAGGTAAAACCGGATCCGAACCCGGAATCTTTTCGGAACCGGTTTCTTAGCTCCGGAACCGGAACCGGAATCATATATGAGACGAGTTTGGATCTAGGTCCGGATCTAAGTAGAGAATAATATTAAAAAAATATAATTTTTATGAGAGATTTTCGAAAATTGAAATAATATGTCAGATCTCGAGTCCACAGGTTCGAACCAAGGTGGAACCGAACCCTGACCCATTTACTTATCAGGGTCTAAATAAGAACCCAGACTCGATTTTTATCCGATCAGAACTTCCGGATAAACTGAAAATTGGATGGAATGAAATTTATTTTGAGCGATCGAAATGATTTATGTACAGACCCACGTGGAGTTCCGTGAATTTATTGCAGGGCTCTTGTTGGACTTCATGAATTCCCATCACCGAAAACGAAAGAAAGGCCCACACCAACAAACTCCAACCCCACATCATCGATATCGAAATCGAAATCGAGATCGAGTCGCGCGAATGCGAATCACACGTTGCCTCGCCCCGAAATCGGATAACAACATAAAAATTCTTTCCTGGTAACATAAAAATTAGTCGCGGCAGAAAACGAAAGGCGAAATGCAGCCATGCAATCTCGAACCACGGCCTCAATAGGCCACACGATTCTCCCCATCCCCATCATATCTCCTCCTTTCCATCTGCTCTTCTCATTCGATTTCATTGGATAATCCCAAAATAGAAACAAAACCCATGTCTCAGATTTTTCAATTTTGCATACCCACAATCCATTTTTCTCCCATCCATACACTACCCCAAATACTAACTTCCTCCTCCCAAAATGGTGGTTTCTGAGCCACTTGAGATTGTATTTCGAAAACCCACTTGAGAGATTTGGTCTAAATGATGTGATGTTTGTTGGGGTGCCCGATTTTGCTTGGTTCTTATCAAATTCGATTGTTGGGGATACTGAAATTGGGGTTTTAGTTAGTAGGTTCCTTTGATTTTTGAAGTATGTGCATTAGTTTTGTTGGCTTCGAGTTATCTTTGTGTTTGTGAGTGCAAAAGAGAAGTTTATGAGATACAGCTGTGAGTGTATTGCATTGGTTTGAGAATGTTGCCTGTTTGTTCTGCTACCACTAGCAGTTCTTCTCATTACCAGGTGAGATTCATACTCCCATTTATTTAATCGAATTCCTAATATGCTATGTATTTTGATCAGGTTGCTTCAGAAATGTTTGTAATGGTACTTGCTTTCAGTTATATGCTATTGTGGCACACATTTGCTGCATCAAGCATGGCCTGGGCAAAAAATTAGCTGAACTTGCAAGTTTAATGTATCTTTTTTTCAAAGTCAATTCATTTGGTTTTGCATAAGAAGAGATACATGCTGATTTGCTTTTTGGTCAATGCTTTGTTTTCGTTTATTCTCTCTTTTGAAGTGTTTTGTTTAAAACCTGGATCATCAATAGGCAAGTAATAACCACAATTCACAGTTACATGGAAAACATGATTCATCAGTCTTGTTAAATTTATTAGTCATTTAGTGTACTATTTGTGTTCATTTTTGTAATTATATAAATATAGTGGCATATTTTATAGGCCATTATAATGTAGAATATATTCTTTGGACTAAACTATTGCAAGTGAAATTATTAAGTATTCTAGAGGAATACAGACATCAGTTTTAAAAAGCAGGTGAGAAAAGATTTGATTTCAACATAAAGTTGCAAAGTAACTTTCTCCCCAAATCCTTATGTGTAAGATAATGACAAATCAGACATTAATTCAAGAGACAGGTTCATTGTAATAAAATTGTTGTCCTCTGATTCCTT
Source organism: Cinnamomum chago (assembly GCA_038049695.1). NCBI lineage: Eukaryota > Viridiplantae > Streptophyta > Magnoliopsida > Laurales > Lauraceae > Cinnamomum > Cinnamomum chago. Next base: position 15,502,238 of record CP142462.1, on the reverse strand, counting down.
TGAGGTGTTGCTTTTTTCTATGCTCAACTTCTTCTATTGGTTAATACAGTTCCCTTAGTGGGTTGCTTACTCATTTTAGTATGATCATCACCACTCTCATTCGAACTTGTTGCCACTTTTTTTTTTTTTAGCCTACTTGAATAGATTTTTTCAGTTTCAGATGAAATTTCATGGGTGCATAAGCAACTGATTCCTTTTCTTTTATTCCATGCTTGCACAGATTTCTTTTCAAGTAGGACCAAGAACCCTCTTTCCACTACATAAGTCTATTTTGGAAGAAAGGGTCACTTTTGGCAGATTGAATGGTATTCATTCCCCCGAAGTTTCTTTCAAAACGCATGCTACCAAACTTTTGTATGCCCATGTAGTTGAAAGGTCCAATGAATCAGGTTCAAGGGACTTGGCTAACATCTCTCCTAACCAAAATCAATTTGATGACATTGTATGTGGAATTTCTGATGATTGTCTTGAAAGAGAACCGCAGAAATGGAGAGATATAAATGGACCATATCCTGTAAGTGATGATCTGCATTATGTTGAAACTCCTAGCATATCTGGACTAGATGAATCAGATTCCACAGAGGTGTTTAGTAATAATTCATATGGGCAAAGCAGTGAAGGTATGGCAGTAGAACCATTGACATCATCAAATGCAGAGTTACAGTCCGTTGTTTCTCCCAGCAGAGGTGGATTTCCAAAACTATCTGACCAACTTACCCTAAGTACAAATGTATCTGACTCTGCAGCTTCAGAATCATTATCAACTGCTGACACGGGCATTGTCATGGAGAAAGCAACATCAGCTTCTGATACACTTGATGCGACTAATGATGCAATGTCCAAGCTGAAAGGAAATTTGGATAATTTTTTATCTGGGATTAATAAATCTATGGATACCTCAATTGGAAATGCAGATACTGCTCTGAAGAACTCATACGATTCAGTTACTTCATCATTTACAAATGCTGTTAGGAGTGCAACAAAGTCATTTGAAAATGCTGCCAGTGATGTCCTTTCCTCCATTGATAACACTGGTGATTTAGCTGGGAGTAAATTGTCAGGCTTAACAAGTGACTTTAAAGAAAACACCTATAAGTTGGGTAATGTAGCTATTAATGTTCTAAGACAGACCATTGTTATGGTGGAGGATTCATTAACAAATGCTGGAAGTTTTATTGTTTATTCATATGGGTCTACAAAGGAATTGCTTCCACCAGAACTTCAGGATGTGCTAAATATGTCTGAAGAGAGAGCAATGCAAGTCCTGAGACCAATTGGGACTGCTTTTCAACAGGTATTCTGATCTGTTCAAGGTTCACATTTCACACCATCTTTCTATTGGATATTGCTTTATTAGTGCCTGTTAATTCTATAAATTCATTGCTTGTGTATGCTACCAAGCAGGTATATATTGGAATTGAAGAGTTTGAGAAATATCTTGGTTTTGACCCCAGTGACCCAATTGTGCCATTCATCCTGTTCCTGGGCAGTTCAGCCACTTTAGGGTATGGGCATTGGTGTGTTGCTTGTGTTGAAGGGCCTGTTTATTTGCATGGAATTGGATTCCTAGGAATTCATGGTAAAATGGGTTCTAACAAAGGATTATTAAAGAGAAGAGGGGTGAAAGATATAAGGCAGAGATGCTAATGAGATCTGACTTTCCTAGTATTTCATTTACTGGGGTGATGGCTGGGTATTCATTTCCAGTCTTCTCTTAATTCATTTTCTATAGAAGGATAGATTATTTTTTGGCTATTTATAGATTTTTCGCATATGTTTCTTCAATTTTAGCTACTTTAAGAATACATTTCTTAAAACTCCCAGGAATTCAATTCCATGCAAAGAAACAGCCCTAATTTATATTTGCTTGACCCCATCTCTTTTCATATGTTCATGAGTTCAGTAGATGTTTGCAGGATTTCTTACTGGGCGTTCACATATGGAGGGTATTCTGGAGATTTGTCTCCTAAATCAACTTTGGATTTGCTCTCTAAGGAAGAGAATGTTGTACTCATCGATGTCCGGCCTGAGGCAAGAGACTGTAAATTTCACCAGCCTTTTCTTTTCTAGATCGCTTTTGCTGTGAATTTAAAATTTTAACCAATTTAATGCTACTGTGTATCTGTAAGTGTTTTCTACACTTTCAAATTCTGATGGTAATAGGTGTACAGTTGTACTGATTAAAGTGTGTCGGAATTTTGCAGCGCTTAAATAATTTTAACCTTTTGGTTCCAAGTGCAAGATTATTGTCAAATTTTGATGGGTTCCCTCTACCAGAAATATTGAATACTATACTATATTTGCAAATATTTTGTCTTTAATGGTTATATTTGCAAATATGGTGTGAAAGCATAGAGATTGCCCGGAGTAGGAGTAGGAGAGGGAGAGGGAGACCCAAGAGAAGTTGAAAAGAAACTATTAAACATGACCTTGTCTACATGGATCTAACGGAGGACATGGCCCTAAACAGATTTGATTGAAGTCATCAAATCCATATAGCCGACCCCACCTAGTGGGAAAAGGCTTGGTTTGGTTTGGTTATATTTGCAAATATATAACAAATTATTGTTTAGACTTTGTTGATGGCGTTTACGTTTGTGAAGGATTTGAGGGAGAGAGATGGTATTCCTGATCTTCGACGAGGAGCTCGGTTTAAATACGCAAATATAACTCTACCTGAGGTTGGTTTACTCATTTTAATGTAATTTTTATTTAGTGAGGGTAGTGGCTAGTGATGCATTATAGGGGATTTTCAGTTACTTGTTCATCTTGGCAATCTTTGGTCAGACTGTTCTGCTGTATTTTACAACATGCTTATTATGCATCATGCATGTATTTTTCCTTCTATGAAGTACTGTATCCAATGCTAATACAAGCCCTTTTCTAGGTAGTAGAACTCTTCAGCGATGTGATGGTTTCTAAATGCTTATAAATTGTTCGAATTGGATAAGATTCTTATACTCTTTAATTATAAAGAATAGGTTTTGGTGAGTTGCAGGGTTTCTAGCATTCTTTAGTATGACTAGCATTTTGAAATACTGTTATTTTCTTGTATTATGTTCATCAGAAGAAAGTGTACTGTGAATATCATGAAAATTTCAAGATCTTGCCCTTATCAGTGAATCTTTTGATATTTTTGTTAAGTTTTCAGATATATTTACCTAAACTTTCTAAAATGTTCTATATATTTATTTTTCAGCAATTTTTATTGTGCATATATATAAATTTTCCTATTTTTAATTTTAAAATAGTTTTAGTTTTTGCAAGACTTTCTAAATTTTATCGTGATAGACACTCAATACTTGGAATTTTTTTCTGCTACAAGAAATGGTTGAGAATGAGATCTGTTATGGATTAATGCTGAATTGGTAAATTGCCAGCCAAAACAGCTAATTGGTAAAGCGGGGAAACTTGATAATATTTAATCAATAGCAAAATTTTGAGGGTTAATATATCAAGATGACCCCTTTGAAGGGTTAGGGGAATGAAGTTTTCTCTTTTCTGTTTGCTTTTAATAAATAAGTGTCAAACACAGGAAAACAATTTATCACAATTCCTCAATTTATGTCTTGGTTTCTTTAGATGGAAGTTTGACGTGTTTATATCAAAATATGAAATTGAAAATCCATATTTAAGTATTACATGGTAACCAGCATTCTTGCTTGAAGTTGGAAAACCTATCATCTTGTCCTTTTATGGGTATTTTTCTTTGTAGATTTTAGGAATTCAGAAGTTTTAAGTATACTGATGTGTGTTTTTGTATTTATTTTTATTTATTTTTAATGATGCTGTAATGTTAGCTGATTAGTAATATCGTATTCTTTTGGTTATCTTCAGATGGATAGTTCTTTGAGGAAGATGTTGAAGAAGGGAAGAGAGATTGATGATGCCTTAGTTGCAGTTGTCATTCGAAACTTAAAAATTGTTCAAGTATGGTTTCTAGTTTTGATGGGTTACTAATATTTGTGCTAAAGATGCACGGGTTGACCTTAGAAAAGATGATCATTGACCCTATTATTTTGACATTTATAGGACAGGTCCAAGGTCATTGTTATGGATGCAAGTGGAGCTCGATCTAAGGGAATTGCTAGATCTTTGAGGAAACTTGGTGTCATGGTATAGTGCTCTTCAGACCCTTAGTCTCTACGATTATGCTTCAAGACTTGATAGCTTTCTTTTCACCTATATTTTCTTACGAGCAATTTCTTGTTATTCTCTTTTACATCTTTTGGATGACAGAAACCGTACCTCGTTCAAGGTGGATATCGAGCTTGGATGAAGAATGGTCTCCGAGTTAAAGAACTCAAACCTGAAACAGCATTGACTATATTGAATGAGGTAATTATAATCTTTTGGATGGACTACATCCGCAGTTTCAATACTTTGTATAAGTGGGCTTTAGATAAAGGAACAGTTCACAGCACTTCTGAACAGGCACGACTATGTTAGTGCAGCTGGGGTTTCAAATCTGTATTCAGATGGACATATAGTATTGTCAAAAATGTATTTTTCAAATAAAAACAGAACCACTTTCATTTGGATGTCCAAATTACAGTTGGCTTGGATGTCTTTTAGCAAATGGGTATGGTTATCCAAACTTCTTTTTTGCTTTGTTATTGTCATCCATATCTCATCTATTTGGGGTATGCTTAATGTGTTCTACTCAAATTAATAATAATAAAAAAAACAATAAGCTTGAAATGGATAATGAATAAAAGGATATGGCTCTCTCTCTCTCTCTCTCTCTCTCTATATATATATATATATAATCCATATACATATACATTGGTCTGAAAATCGAAATCATATCGCAAATTATACAATTCTTTATTTTTCTAATTGAAATTGAAAATAAAAAATTAGGAAAAGAAAAAAGTATTTATTTATTATTCATCTATTTTCCATCCATTGCAGCATCATCAATGTAGTGATAGATAAGACTATGGTACAAATTGTACCTAACTCATTGACATATATTAATATATTATAAATGATATATGTGAATAGTTAAATATGTTTAACAAATCAATGTTACAATGAAAAATAAATAATTTTCAGTGGTTTTTCCTTTATTCCCTTTTAATCCAAAAAATAAAAATAAATGCAAATTCGTAACCTTACATGGTTAGGATTTCTCTTGAAGTTAAAAAAAACTGTTCATGAAGGAAAAATATCTGAAAAAAAAAAAAATGGATGCAAGGCAAACTCATTCATACAGTCGAACACTCTACTTACTTGCATATTCTTTATTTATCTCTAAAACCTTCCCAAAATGTAAAATTTCTTAGGTTATGTTAATCACTAGATAACCTTTTAAAAATATAAATTCTTAAAAAAAAAAAACAAAAAAAAAAAGAAAAGAAAAGAGGAAGTAAACATTACTAATACTAACTTCTTAGCTATAACTACCCCCGCTTGCACAAATCAAATTAGTCGTAACTTTCAAACAAAATAAGTATTGAATCATAAAGTTCACCTGTAAATAGGATTAATCGCATATATATGAATCTTTTTCCTTAAGATTTGGTACAAATCATAGGATTCTGACAACAATGCATGCACACACATATAGAGTAATACCCGATTTACCAATATGTGATCAAATCTGCTCAAATCAATTTTATCTGATTACTATCCTAGGTTTCTCTCCACATGTGCTACTAGTATACACCGATGGATGGCGTATGTGTAAAACATAGTTATATTTCACATATGATCAATCCAACGGCTCATTCTAATATGATTAAAATGAGATTTGGGTTGTGTCCTATACAACATCCTCCGTGTGGTCAGAAATCACACCAAGGTAGGACCCACACTAGACAAATATGGTTTTAGCTGCCTTAGCACCACATTGATGGCAGCATGAGATCATTTCTCATATTCATATATAGATGTCATTTGCCCACACGACCCACTCTTTCATGTCCCCTTTTAGGTTTTTATGTTAGGGGCCTACCTTTGATAAATCTAATCCCTTCACATTTTCTCCCCTTTTAGTAGAACTGTTCCTAATTATATATTGTTCCAGAGTAGTCACTGTTGTTTTCTATCACATTAGATTTGCACAATGTATAGCCATTAAACCATATATCCTAATTTTGCAATTTCAAGGAGGAGGATGTACATCACAACCGCATAGAGTCTGACTGTTAGTTGTACGTGAGTTCTGTGAATTTAAGATCCATCATCTTAATAAATTAATAGTGCTTTTTTTGTGGACTGTTTGTAGGATGCAGAAGCAATCCTTGAGGAAATCCGGCCTACCCCGTTGAAAATCATCGGATATGGTGCAGTAAGATTCTCTTCCTTCTGCCCAATAATAATAATACTATTAATTGTAATAATTATAATATTGTTAGTTTCTTAAAGCTTTCAATTTTGGTTAATTAGTCAGATTACTGTTTTTTTTTTTTTTAACATTTTTTCCTTGGTGGATGTGGGCAGGGTTTCATTGCAAGCATCTATGCTTTAGTAGGTGAGGCTTTTTCTGTTTTGTGTTTCATTTCTTTTGTTGGAAGCATGCTACCAGTGACATACATTTTTTCTCTACTACATTGCGGACTCGACCTCACACACTCTACTGATTCCAGCCTTCAGACTCACTACCCTCAATGAATTGGCACAAGCTCAAATTTTACACTCAATCAACTGTTACTCACCGTTGGATTGAAATCCTAAAAAAATGATGCCTTCTAGAATCATTAATTTGGAGGCCCATGGATAAAGGGGTTAGGATGATCTAACAGAGTTGAAATTTTGAAGACATATCTAGGTCCAATTCAGATCTTTTGATCCGCCACATCCCGCATGATTGTCATTGCCCCGGGTAGGCCCCACAAGGGGTCTACACAAAAGGTCCACACCTGAGCATGGCCCATATATCAATGTTCAACATTTGCTGCTAACATCTCATCCATTTTTCTCCTAGAATACTGCACCAAGAATGCTGAAGTATTACAATTTCATAAATGCAAGAAAGCAAATAATGCATTCACAGTTGATACTTTGTTGCCTGGTTACACGTGCATTCATTTTAAACAAATGAATTTATTGATGGTTACACATGCCATGCATGTATAACTCCTAGTTTTCTTGACCAGTAATCATTAAGGCTTTGATTCTTAACTTTGGCACATCTGGAATATTAGGTCATCTTTGAGATCCTAGGCTCTTCTTAAGATGGCTGTGTTAATAAGATGTCAAGAGCTCAAGGCTTTTATGCTGCCATGATTGAGCTTCAAGCCTCCAATGTTCACCTTTTGTATCTGTAAATGATAATTATCCATGAAATATATCAGGCATTCTTTCCTTTTGACAATCATCCATGAAGATTTTTGAAATTTGGAAGGAGAGAAAAACAACGGGATTTTGAGAATCTTGAGAAGGATCTGGGTGAAAGTTATAGAATCTGCAAATAGAAACAAATTTTCAAGCGTACATGCAAGTTATATTTTAACTATAAATGATACTGAGAGTCATGGGTAGGGTCATCTCCAAATCTCCATTTATTTCAGTTTGGTTTGGGCGGTGCATGTGTGATTCCATTTTACTTTGAAGATGTGTTGATGTTACATCTCATAGACCTTGTGTGTTTACCCTTCTGTGCCTTGTAGGTCTTTTTTGTTTTTGCTCTGGGCTATGCCTTGTAGTTTTGCTGCTCTTTCTAATGCATTTTTAATTGTTACTGCCGAAAAAAAAGTGGGTGTTTTCATAGCTTTTGATTTTTGAACCTTCTCTCTCCAAAAAAAAAAAAAATTTGTGGGAAGCTTCACATTTTATTTAGATCATTCAAATAAGGCTGCACATTGATTTTTTAAGTGGTAACTTTACCTACAATTTAACTTGCATCTACTGGTTGCAGAATGGGAGAGAACTCTGCAATACATTGGTCTTTTTGGCCTTGGACAGGTAGTCTTCTCTGATTAGTATTTTCAGTATTTCTTGCCAAAGAAAAAAAAGAGCTTTTTTCGCTTAACATGCATTATCTTGCCCAATAAGATCTCCTGATTCAGATAGCTACATAAAAATCAGTTGGTGTGTGCATGTGTGTATCATATTTCTCATTTCAGAGACTGTGTTTGTCAAGGGAAAGACAGAAAATACTTGGAATGGGATACCTGTTCCCAGGATCGATTATCATTATATAACATTGTACATGCCCTAATTTGGGCTACAATCCAGTAGTTTATACAATCATAATACAGTCAGCATAGTCCTAATATAGTAGCCAATACCTGTACACTTTATTTGGTGTTTGACTATACAAATGGCTTGGGCCTTAGTATACTGGTGGGCTTGGCCTGACGGGTCCAGGATCATTAACAGTGTTTAGAAGAATGCGTGTGCGTGTGTCCATGTGTATACATGTTCACATTTTCCATGTTGGCAACTTCATTCAAATGATTGTGTGCGCCATCCATTTGTTGAGCAGACTGCTAGTGCACAAGACAAATGCATACATATAGTCATATACGTTTTTCCTCAAATAAAAGAAGAAGAAAAGAGCTCTGTGTAATGCCATCAGCAACTTTATTGAAAAGGGGAAAGCATTCTGCCAGATGTTTTCTTTCTTATTCAGTTGAAAGTTGTAGTCATTCTTTGATCCTGTTTGGATTGAGGAGATTTGATTTCTTGACTTGAAACTGAAAGCACACTTTTTAAGCATACATTGTGAAAAGCAAATTATATAGCTAGTGGATTAGCTAAAGATTGTACATCTGAGACTGATCATTTTATGATGTTAGATATTTTTTTGTGTGTCATCTTCTTTTTCTAAACTAAAGTTTAAAAAATACTGATCTAAGAAAAAAGTATCTTACTTGCCCACCATCTAATTCGTGAGATGTCGTTAAATGCACATTTCCCACTGTTGCTCATTCTGTCGGTTGTACCTTTTTGTAGACTATTTATCGAAGGGTTGCTTCATATAAGGATGCCGAGGATTTAAAGCAAGATGTGAGGTAAATTTTATGTCTCAAACCAACATTATTATGATTTGCTTTTGAAGGACTAGATATTCTTAGTGGGTTCACTTCCTGAGCCTCTAATAATCAGCAATGGCTTTAAACATGAGTTGGAAAGGAACAATACTAAAAAGAGGGTTGGCCTGCTTTTCACCTGCCAACCCACATTGATTCTACACAGTGAGTTCCATTGTTCAGTGATACATCACATTGACGGGACGGGCCTAGCCAGGATGATCCAGAAATCAACGTTAAGAATATCAACAGTGACAACCATTTTTTATACAACATGTTGACTGGATGACCTAACCAGGATGATCCAGAAATGAATGGTAAGGACATCAACAGTCAGGATGGTTGAGAGAGAGCTTGACATGCAAACTTAGTAGCATTACTTCTGCAATTTAACATAAGCAAACTATCTAGAAATTTCATAAATCAATTAAAAATGATGCCTTCATATGATTGCACTATTTTGTGGGAGAGAGTTGCTGTGGTTTGATATAGGAGATATGTTTGTTAGTTTGTCAGAAGATCTGCGGTGAATTATTTTATATTTCAAATTTCATTGGTGTTGATGGGATGCTGATTGATGCCTAGGTGTTTTTTCTCTTGTATTCATGTTTCTTTAGGCTTTTGTTAACTCCTGTTAGTCTTGGAGCTCAAGCGTTTTCATGGGCTGCCGGAAAAGTAGAACCAAACAAGATCGGATTACCAACTTCGCCCTCGTCAACAGAGGTTCAAAGCCGGGTTCTACAGGCAGCTGCAAAGCATGAATCTCAACCGTCTGATACTGAGGAAGCTCAAGATCCACCTCTTGAATCAGCAACTCCTGGAACTGAGAATTTAGACCTCTCCGAAGCATAGTTTTGAGAATATATACTTTGAAGTGGAAAATAAGAACACGCACAAGTTCGTATATCTCCTGATCCTTGTGGGAAAATTACAGTTTAACTGACACCTTCAACATGTCATTTTTATCTGTGACCATATTCAATACCTAAATTGAGTTCTGATTACTTGAAAGCAATTTTTTGTTTTTCTGTTATCTTGCTTTTCACTATATGACATTCCAAATCTTGCATTATAGACCATTAATTTAGTTAGATATTGCCATTTGCATTTTCTTCCTAAATTTGTATTTACTATTTCTTTGGGTGCAACTTGCAAATGAGCAGTGCTAGAGCTGTTTTGGGTTCTAGCAGAATTGAACAAACTGTGGGTGTGTGCCTTTGCTCACATGACTATCATTTGCTGGAGCTGATTTTGAGTAGATATTTAATCCACAGATTGCCTCTTATACATTTGGTGGGCCCATTGACCCACAAACATGCTACATATTCTTCTTGGTGGCTCCTTGACATGCTTCTGCCGTTGACAGTCAATTGATTGATGACATCTTCAAAGTCCTTGGTGATGTCAGTGGGCTTGGGGCAAGACTAAGGCCTGTTGGATAGATGAGTTAAACTTGTTCCAAGGATCCAATCAAGGCCTTGGGAAAATTGGAATTTTGGGTTAGCCTAAATTTGAGGCCTAGAACTATCCAGTATCCATGCATGGCTCATTGACAGCCTAACTCTGAGCCAGGCCAACCTTTTAGGTGATAGATAGGTAACAAAGAGGAATTACCATCTCTTTAGTAGGGTATGCACTAGTTTGGCACTTTACTAATATAGTAAAAGTTAAGTAAAGCCTTCATTTTTTCAGACAAGATGTCACATCAAAAACACTTTAATTCAAAACTCTCTCCATCTTTTTAAAAAAGAAGTAAAAAAGTAACCACATTTATCTACTAAAATACAAATAAAAAAAAGAACCTCCACTTTCCTTTACAAAAAGTCAAAAAATTCAATAACGAACAACTAAAAATAAAATACTATTGTAACTCACTTATATTTTATTCTTTCTTCAAAATCAACTTTACTTCACTCGACTCTACTAGTAGAGTTGCCATAGGATAAACCCAAAATATGGGGATGTCTTTGTGGATAGGTAGGGCCCCTTGGGCACTTGTGCATCACATGAAACCCAGTTACACAAAAGCATATCAACGGTTTATAGCATTTTAATAATTTCTCAAGATTCACACTGAATAGAGGGCTGAATTTTGACCCAATAGCCATTCTTGGCATTCCAAAGAGGACCAAGGGTTCAGAAAAATGCAGATCTAATGGGCTGCAGTTTTTCACTAATGTCTTGAGATTCACGAAGAACCAACGGTTCAAATTTGGTCCCCTAGCCGTTCTTAGGGTCGTGAAGATTTTAAACGGTCAGGATCATCATTTAGAGACACGGATTTTTAAAAAATAAAGAAAAAAAAAAGGTTTGGCAGAAAATATAATGTAGCAGGCCGGGTCTAGATGAAAAACGTCTGACGTCTGGTTAAGCCATACATGTGAGGTGCACCGTCCAAACGCTCTAAATTTAAAAAAAGTCTGTATCAAGATATATAGACCTTCAAAATAGAGATGCCAAACGGGAATCCGAATTTGATGAGGAAAACCCAACGGTGATAGTGAGTAAACCATTCATGGTCCGCCATGTCACCGTGGGTAGCCCGCCATGCACGTGGGCAGCCTATTAAGCATCGGGCAAGGGCTGCTTGCTGTGACATGGCGAACCATGAGTAATCCACTCATGGTCACTGTGCGTAAGGTCACTAAGAGGATCCCAATTCCACCTATATCTATATTAGTGTGAGAGGCCCTTGCCCAACACATGTCGAAAAAAGTAAAAAATATATTCCAATATAAAAGCAATATCCATGTCTATCAAAGAAAACATAAAAAAAATTGAAATATGAAAAATAAGATTTGTACAAGAAACAAGATGAGGGAAGAAATAAGAGAAAGTTAAAGATTTTGACTGATTAAGTAGGCCCATAATGATATAGTAGTAGCCTAGTGGCCAGGAATAAAAAAAATTAACACCGCTAAGTTATACAAATCTAGGTTAAGATATTAAAGTCAAATTAAGGACAGAGAACATACCAATTGTTACCAAAATTATTGTATATAAAAATCTAAGATAGTAACACCAAATTATTTTATTTAAGTGGGCTAACTTTTATGGAGTGATATTTGATTTGGATTAATAAAAAATAATGCCATTATTTTGATAGGTTTGGATATCTTTTATAAGTGTGCTTAATGAAGACATGTAGAAGATTGTTCCACTCAGGAGTATCATGAATTTGTCATCGATCCATTGAGTGCTAGGTTATGAAACTTTTAAGCGGGCTTATTGGGTGAAATTTGATTGGACCAATTTTTTAATGGGCCCAATGAGGAGTATTTGGAAGAAAAAACTTCTTTGGGATATTTTTAATTTTAAGAAGTATAAAGTATTGGGTATGAATATATATATATATATATATATATATTTTTTCGGAATCACTGTCATAATTATTGGGCCAGATGAATATGTATGGTCCTTTGATCGTGCCATATCAGCTAATATGAATATTCACATAATATATATGTTTCACATATCATGACGATACCATTATTTCCAATTCAATGGATAAAAACTGATTTCCCATTTGAATTATAATATAATAATCCAAAATGGCCGATTGTAGTAAGTATGATAAAAAAGAGATTTTAGGGATAATCAAATATCTTAAAAGATTTTGAATGATGTAATGAGATAGGTGTGCTACATGTCACAGCAAAACTCCAAGAGAGCGCCACGTGTCGCTGGCTGAGCCTAGCTCGTATGGAAATGATCAAGCCCGAGACTGGCCCATGATAGACCTATATAATCGAAAAAAAAAGAAGAGTTGCTTACCCAATCCAACGCGAGCTCAATTAATCTAGTCATATCACTTTATGTAAGAGAGTATGGGTTTGAGTTTCCCATTACTCTTTCCTCCTTTATAATTATTTATATATTTGGGCCGAGTAGGGATTCCGGCTATCAGCCACTGAGTTCAAATAAATAAAATATGAGCATGGCCCATCTATTATAACATAAACCTAGGCATGTAAATGTGTCTCCGATTTTTTGATTATCCGGAGGTTCCAACCCGTTAAAAATCGGGTTTGAATCCTTTTTTAGGCCCATATAAGTAAATGGGTTTGAGTCCTGTTCCACCATGGTTTGGACCCTAGACCTAACATATCACCTCGATTTTTTAAATTTTCTAAAAAAACCATGTTTTTTTTTAATATCATTCGCTACCTAGACTTGAACCCAAATTTAGACCCGTCCCATATATGGTTCTGGTTCCGGTTCCGAAGCCAAGAAATCGGTTCCGAAATGGTTCTGGTTTCGGGTCCACCATGGACCTGGATCGGAACCGACCCATTTACAACCCCACATAAAACCCATGTCGGACCCAAAGCAGGCTGGGCTAGATCCATGATCACTCTTACAAAAAAAACACTTTTCTTTTTCAAAGATAAACTCTAAAAGCTACTTTTTCACCTTTTGATTCCACCAAATGATTACGTTTGTTGTCTCTAGTATTGAACTTTCACTTCGCTTAATCGGTAAAGTAAAGTTACCAAACAAGTGATTTATTACTTGTTGTGATTTGGTGCTATTGCATTTAAATGCTAATCATTCATGCCCATCTCTAAACCCTGACTTGTGACTCGACCCACATGTAAAAAAAAAAAAAAAGGAAAAATCGGATTGCAACCTTACCTCGGCATGCATGGGGGTATAGCTGAAAATGTAACTTTTCCGCACTTCTCCTTTCGGGGCAGAGTAAAAATCGTAGAATTGGGTGCTTGCAAGTTTTCTTCCTCTCGGAGTGTAGGAAAAGTTGTAAATCCCTTAATATTTATTGAGATTGGATAGGGATGTAAGAGGCTCCACCTATTCTCTCATAGTAAAGTGAGAGTGTCTATGAAAAGAGCATTCCCCGTACCCCTTATTGACATTGGATATAGATGTGAGCCCCACCTTATCTCTCTTGATATCTCACGAGAGCACCTCCCAAAATAGTACCTTGATTGCTAATTAGAGGTGGGCCCGGCCAATTAAATCGAAGGCCAGGATCAGCTAGCGATTAGCCAAGTGTAACTAGTAGTATTCCTCCCTGCGTGTCCTGCGCTGTTGCATTCTCGAACTCTCGTCGGCACAGAAAAACCCTAATCCTCTGATCAAATCCATTTCTCTCTGCTTTTCTTCTTTTTCATGCGAATCTGTTCTTCCCTTTTCTTCTCTTTCTTTGTTCGTTGAAACCTAATCTCTCATGGAATCAGGTATCTCTCTTTCTATGATTTCGGTTTTTCTTCTGCAAATCTTGTTTCCTCTCTAAAAAAACAGGCAGTTTTGTACTGGGTTTGCATTTTTTTGGGATACAAATCAAAATCTCTAGTTGTTTTGGAGTTAGGGGTTGGGATGAGGAATTCGGGTGATAGTTTGATTTCATCTAGAGAAAGAAATGATTTTTAAGGATTTTTTTTAATTTTTTTTGAAGAATGTTGTCATGGATATGTTGTTTCCGTCCTTCATATGTGGAAATGGTTTTAAAGAAATCAGTTTTTTGGATGGATATGGTTGTGGTTATGGTTTTGCAGTTTTGGGTCATTTAGATGAAGGTGTTTTTTGGTTTGATTGCCATAGAACTGGTTTTCTTTTCTTTGTTTTGATATTATAAGTAAACAGATTTCAGATTTGTTGGTTGGAAATTGGGAGTTGGAATTTGGGGTTGCTAGTTTGGTCCTGTTTTCCCCCAGAAAAAGAAAAGATTAGTGAGCTAAGCTGAGTCTCTTGGTTTTTTGATAGATGAGGAGAGTGTTTCTGGTATGAATTCTGGAACTGTTTCTGAAGTGGGGTGGTACATACTTGGCCCGAATCAGGAAAATGTTGGTCCATACACCTTTTCGGAGTTGCAAGGTGAGTTCAGAAATTTGAATGGGTGGTCTTACATCGTACTAGTTGTATTAATCATGAAAGGCACTATCTATTTGCATCGGATACTTATAGTCTGCAGCAAATGTGGAAAATCCAATTTCTTCGCACGCTTACTAATTTGTATTTGCACATCCACATGAGCATTCTATCTAAGCATCATATGTTGGTTTGGTTAATGTGGATTTTGATGTCATTAGGGCTGTATCCTTTGGCCTTACTGGTTTTTTCTCACTGTATTTAACTAGTTATGCAGTTAGTATCAAGCTAGTGAAAACCTTGGAGGCTTTTCAATGCCCCTCTACTTTGAGGTGCCTGTTTACAGATTGGTAGGTCCATCCAACTTGGTTGTTGTGACATGTGACTGTTGCTTCTCATCATGCAGATTGCATTTTAAAAAATGATGTAAAATTCAATCATCATGACATATGCGTCATTTCTTGTCAAATTCCAACCATGCCAATAACACCAATTGTTCCATAAAATATTGGGGGTGGTTGACTGGTTTAGAATTAAGCCAATCCTAGATGATGGAATAAGGTGATGATGATGATATGGTGATGACAACTATGATGGTGATGAAGGGCTTGTTCCTGGTTTGACATGCTGTTTGAGTTGCTACATTTAAGATATCAGAAGCATATCACTTGTGATAAAAGATTATATTTATTTTTTCCTCTCATATCTGTCTTATGTTGTGCACCACTGCTTCTACATATGCACATGGTACCAACAGGAACAACTTAATACTCTAGTTGACTGGCATAGTGGCATATTATGAATGCTTTTTCTCAGGGAATCATGGACCTGTGCCCATTGCTTACATTTTCCTTATTTTTCAGTTTTGTTGATAATATCTTGAGGTTGGTAGCGTCTTTACTTTTTTGTATTTAAAATCTACCAGTAACAAATAGCATGGTTTCAGGGTACTTTTTCCATCTGTATCGTGTTCAAAAGTTCAAACTTCAAACTTCAAATGCTCTAATGAGCTATTGAACGATCTACTTAGATATATCTGCTTCACATGGGCAGAGCATTTCGTGAACGGGTACCTCTCCGAAAATACACTCTTATGGTCTGAAGGAAGAAGCGAATGGATGCCCCTCTCCTCGATTCCTGAATTGTATACAGTGATGTCCTCACGGGTGCCTAATTATTCTACTACAGGTGAATACTTCTCCAGGTCTTGTCTTGTAATCATCCAGGAGAATGTAGGGATCTTAAAATCCAAACTATTTTGCAGGTGCCTCAGACAATGATGATGATTTCGTCAAATGGCAGGAGGAGGTCAGAGAGGCAGAGGTTGAAGCGGAGGCACTGAAAGAGAGTGCTGCATCAGGTGCTGTTGGTGAATTAGATGAACCCAAGCACTCGGTAGGTAACGGCACATTAAAGGATACAGAGACAGATGCCGATGACAGGCCTCTTACTCCACCAGATGGTGAGGAAGAATTTACTGATGATGATGGAACAACTTACAAGTGGGATCGTGGTCTTAGAGCATGGGTTCCTCAGGTTGGTTTTTTGGTTTTTGCATCTGCAGAAACACAATATTTTGGTTCTGTTGTGATTTAATATCACCTGTTTTGTATTAAAAAAAAAGTATTACCTGTTTTGGTATGCTTTTATATTCATCCTATCATATCTTATACTGTGTCAGTCATGCTAGCTATTGGATTATTTCTTAATCTTTTTT
Organism: Cinnamomum chago; assembly: GCA_038049695.1. NCBI lineage: Eukaryota > Viridiplantae > Streptophyta > Magnoliopsida > Laurales > Lauraceae > Cinnamomum > Cinnamomum chago. The sequence continues at coordinate 15,485,711 of CP142462.1, read as the reverse complement.
CTTCTGTGCAATTCATCCCTGCTTGTTTATTCATCTTTTGATGGCTCTAAACTTTCTTATGCATTGCAGAAACTTTGTTATAATGCGCTCTTTGTTTCAATTGTCTTTTCATTCTGGATATTTTTTAGCTTGGGCAGATGAAGGTTTTGTCAGATTGGCAGTAAGCTATACAAACTTGTGATACTTTAATATGACTTAATATTTTGAGTGAAAAGTAGACCTCAGGAAAGTTGTCCTGGATAAATGGAATAGGACTCAGATGATTATGATGATGGGTTTTCCTTGAATGAGTGTGCCCTTCAGACTGTTCACTATTTTTCTCTGTTTCTAAGTTGTAAAGAGGCTCTAATATGTGTCTTTTCTTATCCTCTTTACTTGTACTCATGGTTGTTTTTCCTTTTAGTTAACTAGATTTACTTTAGTTCATTTTTTTTTTCTGCAAACATTCCTTAGAATTTGTGTTAATAAATACATGTATCTCATTAATTTTAGGTTCTTGCCATTATGGTTGCCTTTCAGTTTGTTAATTTAGGAGGGGTTTACGCTGGCTTATTATTCTTTTTTTGAATATGTAATTTTCTAGGATGACTCATTTTTGAAAACCGAACAATATGGAGTAGAAGATATGACTTTTTTAAAGGAGGAGGAGGTCTTCCATACAATAAAGGCTGCTGAAACCGCTATTGAAGAAGAAATGAATGCTATTGCTGAAAAGGTGGAAACCAAGCCTGGGATGAAAAGGAAGTTGCCGGAGAAGCCAGCAGAAAAAAAGGTTTTCCTATCTGCACTTTATTGTAACGTTGCTGATTTTTGTTATGCTTGTTCTTTTGTTTCTGATATTGCATTTGTTATAGTTTTCTTCAGCTTGTTATCAGATGGCTATGTGATCGGATTTTTTTATATTTGGTATGCATTTTGGGTGATAGGGATGAGGCAATCTATCTTTTCTGAATCCTGCGGTTCTGTGAATATATGCAGAAGATGCGCACTTATAAAAAATTTAACGACGAGTGTACTGACACATTTTAGATCTTACTTTAACAGGAAGCAAATAAGCCACCAGATAGTTGGTTTGATTTGAAAGTCAATACACACGTCTATGTTACAGGGTTGCCTGATGATGTTACCTCAGAGGAAGTAAGTTTAAGTCACTATTTTTCTGACTTGCTGTTATTATGGGATGCTTGTCATGAGATGCTTGTCTGCGTTCTTAGGTTCCTTTCTGAAGTCATTTATGACACAAGATTAAGGGATATAAAATGAACATGGTCTTTTATTATTATTATTACTACTATAATAATAATAATAATTATTAATAATAATAATAATAATAATAATAATTATTATTATTATTATTGGGGCAAAGCAGCACACTTTAGTTTCTGTTGTGCATTTAGTATGTTACCAGAGATGATGGTTATTTAATATTTAAACAATCTTGGCAGATAGTGGAAGTGTTTTCAAAGTGTGGCGTTATAAAGGAGGTGAGAAGTACATATATGTTGATGCCTTTAACAGCAATTTGTAGTAATTGAATTTATTTATTTATTTATTTTTGTCTTGTTATTTGTCCATGCTTGCCATTGCAACAACTTTAATCTGTTCTGTGAATTTGCTTCATTGCCCATCCTGTATCCCTTCCTATGGTGGAGAAGTTCTCCTTCAATATTTAATTTCAACAACTGCTCAGTGATTTGAACCTGGAATGTAAAGTTGAAACAATGAACACAGCAAATTCATTCACACAGCAAGGACAAATCAAACCATTAAAGATGACTACTGAAACCCGTGAATGTAAGATTCTAAACACCCGTTCAAAAGAAATTTGCACTCCATGAAAGAGACTTTGCTTGCTGTACCTTATGCCAGAGGTTGCAACATGGGAATTGGGATTTGGGAACCCTTCTAGCATTGTCCTTTTGTTATATTCATCTGGTATGCTTTCCTTAGGCTCGTTGATATTCAGTGGGTCTTCTTGTAGTCTTTTTGATCCCTTTTGGATGGATGGGTTTCTGGTTCTTCAATTGGGGGCAAATTTTATGGAAAATGGTTTTTTCTTTTAACCGAGGGTGTCTTAGCCCTTTGGGCCAGACTAATCCCTACGGGCCTAGGAGGAGCCGGGTAAATCCCTTGTGGCCCTAGTGTGCTAGTGCAGTTTTGAACCCTCAACCTCCAATTTTATGGAAAATGTTATCCCTTGCTTTTGGATAGAATGTAATAAAAGAACCTGTAAAGGCAAGGGAGTTCTGTGGAATGCGGTGTTTGAAAGGATCAATGCATCTCTGGTTGATTGGAGCATCCAAGAAAAGGAATTTTGGGGTTTCCCACGATTCTATGATGCATGGATACTTCAAACATGTTTTCTATGATACCCAGATACGGCAACTCACCCATGGTACCCGTGCAGACACGGTACGATATGGATATGGGTACGGGATACCGCAAGATACGCTAGGGATACGGCTGTGTTGTATTTTTTTTTTTTTTTTTTTAAATTGAAAATAGTGGAAATCCACCTTCCCGACCACCCACAACCCCACCCCCTCTGCCGAACCCCTTCCCCTTCACCTCCATCACCTAGACACAAAGAAGAAGAAAAAAAAAGAAGAGGAGAAGAGGAACAGGGGGAAAAAAAGGGCATACCTGCACCGACGTTGCCACAGCATCATCGTCGCCTCCACCATCATCGTCGCGGCCTCCACCATCTTCGTCGCCTGCTGCTGTCTTCTCTCTCCCCTCATCTCTCTTATCGTTAGGGCAGAGAGAAAACAGAAAAGAGATAAGAGATAAGAGATGAATGCCCTTTTATCTTTTACCTCTCATCTCTCACGTGGGTCTCTTCTTCAAGTGTCTTCCATTACTATTTAAAACTGTGTCTCTCACTCTTATTTAAAAGTGAGCCAAGGCCCATATATTCCCCACTCCAATTTCAAGTGAGGGCCCATCTTGTGGGCTTCAGATTGAGTCATCTTGTGGGCTTCAGATTGAGTCAAGCTCAGCCCAGCTAAAAAAAAAAAAGAAAAAAAAAGCAGCAAAATAAAAATCTCTTAACTCTAGATTGACAGCTCCAGCAATATATATATAAATATATTTCATTTAAAATAAACTCCCAATTAAATATTTATATTTAGATATTTCTAAAATGCTGTACCCGTATCCGTATCCTAAAATTTTAAAGTTGACGTATCGGACGCTCGTTCCCATGTCCCGTATCCGTACCCGTGTCCGTATCCGGGCATCATAGCATGTTTTATCGTATCCAATACTTCACTTTCATGTGTAAAATCCGTTTCCTTGTCGTGTCCATGGCTTGTCCATGCCATATTTGGGCATCATAGCTCACAATCTGGTCTTCATAGTATTGCATTGCTTCTTTATATTCATGCCCCCACCCCTGCCCCCCTGGCCCCGCCTTTGAATTTAGGTGGGCACTCAAGAGTGCCTGCTTCCTCCAGTAGGGGGATTTCAATTGAATGTTGTTGGGAGCTCTAAAGGCAACCTGGGAAAGGTTGGAAGTGGGCTAATTGATCAAAATATTGTTTTGTCCTTCCCTGGCTTAGTAGGGAGGGAGACTCCAATAGAGCCAAGATCATGGTGCGATGGTGGGCCTCCATCTTATAGCCATCTTATAGCCCGTGCGTAGTGGCAGGTTGCGCTCGCCTCCTTTTGATCCCTCTTCTTAATCATAACTGAACCCTGACGACTGCCAAAACCCTTGAAGTTTAAGGATTTGACCCATCAAATCCATTGGCCAATCAGATCTGGAGCCCCCGATTAGGAGTCAACTGCTGTTTTCTGGTTTTGAAGTATCTGGTTAATGGCTAAATCCTTAGATCAGCTGCTGATGATGGCCTTTGCCCCCATGCAAAAACACCTCCACACCCACACCCACATCCCACATGCACACAGTGCTTCAGATCCTCTGATGAATTCATAGAAGCCAATTTCCAAGCCCCAGGTCTTAGTTAACCTCCCCTGGGCTTGGTCGACCATTGCAGGACTCCATTGGCCCCTGCCGGTGCTTCATGGACCTTCTCAGCACTCTATGGACCCTCACTGGTGCTTCATCAACCTTCAAATCCCACATGCACACAGTGCTTCAGATCCTCTGATGAATTCATAGAGGCCAATTTCCAAGCCCTAGGTCTTAGTTAACCTCCCCTGGGCTTGGTTGACCATTGCAGGACTCCATTGGCCCCTGCCGGTGCTTCATTGACCTTCTCAGCACTCCATGGACCCTCACTGGTGCTTCATCAACCTTCGCAGGAGCTCAGTTGACCTTTGATGGGGTCAGTCAACCTTTGTAGGGCTTTGGCAAGTTCTACCTTTTGGATTATTAGGTACAAACCATCATGATAATATCTGATCTTCTTATTAGAATCATGCAAGTATTGAGGAAAACCTCGAATAGTCCTTAGTCTTATAATTGGGTTTGCATAGTTATGCAAACGCTAAGAGTTTTCTTGCTCTGTATCAACCTGATATTTAGAATAAAGAGAAGGAAGATGGAGAAGGATTAGGGATCTCTCTCTCTCTCTCTCTCTCTCAGCATTTGCATAACTAGATGGTTCATGTATCATACCACAAGACCCCTTTTCCTATTTTTAATTCTTATAGTTGTTATCTAAACTCCATAACAACTAAGACAACTAGAGCTTCTAAACCTATTATGAATAGACTCCTAATCCCTTATTATCCCTTATAAACACTAGAGGGACCATTTACATGAGATTCCGAATTTACAATAGATTCCAAATATGCATTTGATGTTGTAATCCTTTTCCAATCACCTTGTGTTTGATCCCTCGTCCAGGTTCAGACTTCCCTCTGCAGCCCCTCTGCTATTGATCTCTTTTTCCATTAATAAAATGTTTCTCTGTCCACTTCTAGATACACACTTAGACCCCTAATCTCTTGGGTCCGCATTAGCTGAACTTCTTAAATTCCGTGCCTTTGAGAATCTCTGTTGCTTAGAGTTTGCATGACATCTGTTATTCGTTCTACTATTTCAGTATTAAAAGCTTTGAAATAGAAAGAGAAGCAACATTTCAAGCACCTAAACTACATATTTTTTTTTTTTTTTGGAAACAATTTCCCATGGTGCAGCACATATTGAATCTGATAATTGACCTTCTCAGTATTAACAGCTTTGAAATCCAGAAAGAGAAGCAGCATTTATATCACCAAAACTGTAGGTTACATGTTTAATCTCGAGGGCAATGGTTTCCCAGGCGATATTGAATTCTGAAAGAGGAAGAAATAAATCCTCCTCTAAAAAAATTTGTTGTCTCTCAGATGAAAGATTGCTCACATACCTTTTGTTTTTCTATTTTATTTTATCAATAACAATGAGAAGTTCAATTAGATAAAGGTGAATTATGAAGCGAAGTGAAAGACAAGGGTTGGAGGAGAAAAAAATGAACTACATAGATCTATGGGTGTATCGCATGGTATCAACGAGGTACTAAAGCGAGCAACTAACTTTCACATAATAGTTTGTTTCTCTCCAAAATAACCTGCTGCTCAACTCCCAGTCATCTCAGCTAGTTATTTTTTATTTCTTTCATCATCAAATTGACCTGGAATTCTTCAAGAATGGTGTCAGATTTTTCTGTTAGCATGTGATGTGAGCTCTTTTCCCCTCCATAGGATCAGTTGGACGCTAGGTCTGCTAATCAGATTGACTGTTTTACATTTGGAGCTCTTCTATTCTAGATTGATTATCATTTATGGCCCTTTCTAAAGCTAATCTGTTGAGCTCATTTTATATTTCTCATTCCTAGGATCATATATTTCTTGTATAGGAGGTTTTCTTTTTTCTAGTCTGTAACAAGCAACGATTACATTAAGAGAAAAGCCAGTTCAAGAAGACAAACCAAGGGTATAAGAGATTATACCCTATGGCCAACCAAAAACAAGCATTAACTATGAGTTTATACTTTATACGAGATTGTCCTTGATTCATTTGAAATAATTCACTATCTTGTCTCTTATTTATAGTGGTTTTCATTTAAAATTAACTATGAGTTTATTCTTGCTGTTCCAAACAAAAAACCTTTTTCTTTCATGTCTTATTGCATTTACCTAGTAGGCCAATGCCATTCCTTGTAGGACCCCGAGACTAAAAAGCCTCGTGTGAAGATATATGTTGATAAAGAAACAGGTAAAAAAAAGGGGGATGCGCTTGTCTCGTACTTGAAGGTACTGTTATAGTAGCAATCATCATCACATTGAACATGTTGGAGGAAGAATTCAGTCCGTGTTAATGTTCCGGTTTTTGATATGCCAGGAGCCATCTGTCAGTTTGGCTATCCAGCTTTTGGATGGGACACCACTCCGTCCTGGTGGGAAGATTCCTATGTCTGTAAGCATAGCTAAGTTTGAGCAAAAAGGTAATGGTTTCAGTACTGACTACTGTGAAATTTGATATTTATTTCGCCCTCTAACATCTAAAAGATGAAAGGTGATTCAAATTTGTTATGTAAATGAAGTTAAGATGTATGACGAGACTCCATTGGACTACTTTTGAATTCTCTTCACAGGGGACTCATTTATAGCCAAGCAAATGGATAAGAAAAAGAAAAAGAAACTAAAGAGGGTTGAAGACAAGATACTTGGCTGGGGTATGAACTTCAAAAGACTTCATATGGTCAGATTTACTATTAGCGGATGGCTTTAGTACGAAAGAAGTATATGCTTGTTCAACTGTGCTCTTATAAATTTTTAGATCCAAAATTAATGAACTTTCTTGGTGGATTGTGTTAGGTATAACCTGTTAATCTGTTTGAATTGTATTACTCTGTTTTCAGAATGATATATATCTTCCCTCCATTTAACTGGTGTAGCAGCCATAGGCTGAAAGTGCATAAGAGGAAGCCCATGTTGGAGCCCCCCCCACGACCCGATCCAATTCCATGGGCCAAATAAACCATAGGGTTTACTGTGATTTGTGCACAGTATTCCATGGATCAACTAGATTTCCTTATTTTTTTTTTTCGAAAATGGATCAACTAGATTTTCTTATTGTTGTGTCTTGTTAAGTTGAGCAAGAGTTCTGTTTAAATGAGGATTCTATTTAATTTTAGTTGTTAAAGGTAGAGGGAGTACTAGTTAGTTTAGAAGTGCTTTGCTTAGTTTTTGAAACAGCTGTGAGCAGCAAGTGGTTGATTATGTTTAAGAGAGGGAAAGTATGTGACTGTCAAGCAAAGTCTTTCAAGTTTCGAGTCTTTATATTTGTAAGCTTGCTGCACTTTTGAAATCAACTAAATTTCAATAGTTGCTCTCATTGAGTTTTACATTTGGTGAAAGACTTAAAACATACCCAGTGACAAAGACTCCATTGGATCCTCTAGGTGCAGAAGTCTAGGCACCGATCAGTGGTTGAAAATCACGGTTATGGTGGGCGTCGGGGGTCACGGCTGGTACTGTAAACTGATATACTGCAGGCGTGAAACTTTCAATACCCCCAAAAATTCTATAAAAAAAAGATCAAAAAATACTGACTTTTATTAGAAAGCCTTTTTTTTTTTTTTTGGGCACATCATGAGTAATTTTTGGTCCCCCAAATGCATATAGGTCTTGTATGTCTGGATCATTGTTTAATTGAAACCATCCAATCTGTTAATTGTTATTGATCCCATCACATATATGTTGGGATAGAACATCAAATTGCATTGGCCGATAAGTGATGGAATCAATAACAATTGACAGATTGAATTGAGTGAGATGGATGTCTGCTATGGACAGGCCATCAATCTACTATGGATTGTAAATAGCTCCAAACACATACTGGATTCTAAATGTGTCTCGCAATGCAGAGGGGCCATTTGGTTCAGTGCATTGATGCACATTAATGTAAATCTGGATGAGTTGACACCAATTGAACGTGATGGTGACAAGCATAAGTAATAGTTGCTAATTTTTGGATATTCTGAATCTGTTTGTACAGATGTGCTTGGATTGTTTTCATGGGCTAATGTAATTGACATGCCTTTTTTTGGGGGTTTAGTTGGTGACATTGAAACATGCATATCTCAACTTTCCCTTTATATGGTAATGTCATGATGTACATTAATCATGATATATATATATATATATGGGTGTTCCCTTAATATATCTTGATGTGCCATATTTGTTATACCTCTTAACTTGATTCAAATTCTTTGTTAATTTTGTCCTTTGGGATGCTAATTTATTCCCTTCTGCGTAACAGGGGGACATGATGATGCAAAATTGACTATTCCGGCTACCGTTGTTCTTTGTCATATGTTCACACCTGCTGAATTGAGGGTATATTTTTATTCTTCTGTCTTAATCCAATCTCTGATTTCATAAAATTAACGTCTTTTTCATCGACTTGGCTGAATTAAAGTTGTATTCATTGATTCCATCCTGAGTTTTATAACCTAAAAATGAGAAATATTAAAACACAACCATCTGGACTTTAAATACACTGAGCCTCCGACCCATCTCATTGGGCCCTACTCTGACAACCTATATTGACGGTCGATGGTTGGATAGTAAGATTGTCTATGGCTAAAAAGCTGCCTTCATTAGGGGCCTTAAAAATAAACCTCTGGAATAATTCTTTGATCATTCATATTGCATTCTCTTTATTCCCTGGGCATGATCATTGAATCAGTTTGAAATTTTTTACCGTATGTGATGAACATTGTATTACGCCTATCTGACAATTCACCTTTCAAATAAGTGGCTACAGTGAGCCTCACAAGGTAGGTTGGGTCACTATTGTAAGTCCAACCGCTTAGATTTGATTATATTTTTGCAATATGACATTTTTTTTTCTATTTTGCTTGACATGTTCTGTGAAATGTATGTTCTGCTAATTTTGTCATCTTCTGATATTTACAGAACGATGCCAATCTTCTCTCAGAACTGGTGGCAGATGTTGAAGAAGAATGTAGCAAGCTTGGTCCAGTGGAATCAGTCAAGGTGCGCACAATATTAACATCCACCCCTAATTGACAAGAGCCCCATAGCACGCTTGGAAGGTGCCCATTGTAGCAACACAAGGTTGCGGGTTCAAGTAATGTTACAGATAAATTAAGAGAGAACTCCTGATTTTTGTTGGAAGGCCGTCATTGTTTCAACCACGAGGTTGTGGGCTCCAATCATATTACTAATCAATTAAAAGAAGGCACTTTGATTGTAGTTGGAAGGTGCCCAATACCTCGACCATGAGGTTGTGGGTTTGAGTCATATTACTAATCAATTAAAAGAAGGCACACTCTGATTGTAGTTGGATGGTGCTAATGTCGCAAACACAAGGTTGCGGGTTCGTGTAATGTTACTAATAAATTAAAAAAAAAAGGCACTCCTGAGTCCTGATTGAATTGGAGATAATTAAACAGCCTATCTGTATAGAAGGAAGAATGGAAAAAAAAAATGATATTCAATTATTAGTAATTGACTCCTATAAAGCACCCATGTCGAAGATTTCTTTCTTGTAAGTTGTAACCATCACATTGTAATAATATGGCTCTGGAGAGGCATTGTCACAAAAATCATTACTGGGGATTCGAAATAATATCAGTGCGAGATGATATCAGTGTTATTCAACTTTTTGGTTTTTATTGGGATAATTTTGGGAAATATCAATGAAAAGAATAAATCTTAAAATAGGTTTCTATAATAATAACAGAATGAAGAGGTTTTTATGAATTATTTTTTCCCCTCTTGGGTTTTTAGTTACATTGCATATATTTTGATATTAGCCATAGTTGGAATTTATTGTTTCATTATCTGGGAAATAACTCTTCGTGAAATGGTGTGATGACATTTCTATAGTTCAAAAGTTGGTGGTAATTGTGTCACAGGTGAGAGAGGTACTGACTTAGGGCCTATGCTTGAACTTTAAGGTCATATAACAAATCTTGTTTAAGCCTGATCCTGTGTCTTGCCTACGGGACATGACAGTTAGCCTGGGAAATTCTTGCTTATTTAACTGGTTTGTCTACTTTGATAGTGGTATGAGCCTAAGACCTCGTCTCATTTTTGCTGTCTTGGCATGGCCAGTTGAACACTGATGGTGAGGGTGCTCTATCCATTGAAACGATCGAGGTTAAATGGTCAATTGAATAGAAAAACTATTTTGTTTTTCTTTGGGTCAAACCTGTGTAAAACTTGATGTTGCATTCTTTCATGAGACAAGACATAAACCGAAGATACTATGGCTGTGGGTTATGTAAGAGTACATTTAAAAGCACTCCATAAGTCATGAATTTCGGCGCCAATTAAAGTATGATGTAAACTTAAATGAAACACCTCTTTTGCTCATGATGCCACCCCGATTTTCATGATTTTTTTTTACATGGAGATTTGACTTGTTGCATGCTGCTGCATATGGAATGAGTGCTTTTCAAAGCTTTTAAGTGGTACACAGTACAGTGAATTTTTATTATAAAAACAGGTTTTTTAATATGTGGTATTGAAAATCTATTTTGGTATTAGATTTTAATATTTTTTTGAATTGTATAATATTTTAATGTCTTGCCAAGTGAGACTTTACCATATTAAATGACAAAAGATTATTGCAATATGTTGGTGGGAATTTGCTATTTTTGATGCATGAGGTTCTGGTTCTTATATGCAGGTTTGTGAGAACCACCCACAGGGTGTTGTTCTGGTCAGATTTAAAGACAGAAAGGATGGTTTGAAGTGCATTGAGTTGATGAACGGGAGATGGTCAGTGATCTTGACTTTATGAATGCTTTTTGGAACTAGATGAATTTATAGGATATTTTTTCATTGTTTTTTCACCTCTGATTGGACAAAATTGCTCACACTCGAGATTTCGTTGCTTATTATGGATAGTCATCATACAGATATGATACGAACATAGCTAGAAATGAATTTAATGATCTTCATAGTTTCTCAATACTTATTTTTTGGCAGTGCCTTTAATTTGCTGTTGCAGAGGAAGCTCCTACAAAACCTCCTTAGGCATTAGACCTCTTCAAACCTGAACCTGCTAACATTGTATAGAGACAAAACCATAGTGCTAAATGAAAAGATGAAACTCAGAGGAGTAGCTCAGTTGGCCTAGGACCACGGTTTGCTCCCGGAGATTGAGGGTTCGAAACTGCGCTACCACACTGAGGCCACAGGGGATTTACTCGGCTCCCCCTGAGCCTGAAGGGATTAGTCCGGCCGAAAGGGCTGGGATACACTCCGATATAAAAAATAAAAATAAAAATGGAGTTCTTTGTGAAACTAATGGACTCTTACCATAAATACTCTTGCCTTTACCCCAACTTTCTGTAGATGGCTACTTGCAATGGACATCATCATCTCAAATATAGAAGTAAGGTGTTTATGAGATAATTACTTGACATGGGGGGTCATTATGCTCTGAAGTCGTGATATGCAGTTGCATTTAGGAACAGTTTAACTGGAAAAAGGGTGATAACATATCATGTGCATATATGGGAATATCTCTGGAGCTGCATTTTTTAGGCGAGTGTGAAACCACTATAAAAACACATAGTTGGTGGTCTCAGTTACCGGCTTAGCAAGTCATTACAGATACAAACTGCATGCACTACACATGCATGAAGTTAAGAGTTGGGAACGACGGGTCCCACATTTATTAACAATTGCATACTGCAGATGTCTGGACTTGGAGAGGTGTTGACCAATTGTAGCCACTTTTAAACTACCCCATAAATGCACGCATCCATCTTGTCCACTCCCTCACACAAACTGTATCTGGTATTAGTGAGTGCAATTGGTCAGTTTGTCCTAGGGCCTTTTTTTTTTTAAAAATCAACATGTACAACTACAATACAGGGAAAATCTCGAAAGCCTTTTGTGCCCAAAGCTGATGCTCAAATTTGTTGTCTGTTATATGGTCTAAAACCCTGACTGCTTATATTTATTTTTTGTTCTCTTTCTAGGTTTGGGGGTAGGCAGATACATGTCACTGAGGATGATGGAACTGTCAATCATGCCCTTGTTCGAGATCTTGATGAAGATGCTGCTAGATTGGAGCAATTTGGTGCTGAGCTTGAGGCTGACTAAGCTCGCATCATGTGATCTATTTAGCCGCATGTAAATTGCTAGTTGAGTTCCCATATGTCAGATATCCTGTATGTAGGAGTCAGGTGGTTGACCAGCAGTGGCAAGATATTTGAGTGTTCAATACCTGTTTATGGATTCAGGCATCCTGTGCTGTGGATGCTGATTGCTGCTTTTGAACCAGAGATTGAAATACTGGCCCGCATAACAATTTCGAGGAGTCGCAACATTTAAAACACCAGTTACCATGCCTAATTTTGTTGGTCATATCTTTGTTAACTACAACAGTTGGATTCTGCTCAGAAGTGTCTCACCAATTGCCAGATAATCAGACCACAGAAAATTGGAGCCATTTTTCTCGATCGAGGAATCCTCTTATTGCACAACTGTGCCCTTGGTGATAAAAAAAAAAATCATCTGGCTGCAGATCTAAATCATGCGAGTGTTACTTACACCTTGCCTAAAACTGAAGGGCCTGTTTTGTTTGTGTGGAATGAATGCCTATGAATTTATGTTAAAATGGTTTCTAGCAAAGGAAAGTTAAAAGAGGTGAAAGGTGAAACATGCAACGTGGAAGATGTAGATGGTACCTGACTTTTCTACTGAGATGATGGCTGGTGGTTCATTTTTCACGTCAGGGGAGATTATTTGACACTCAAATCTTCACCCCTGTTTCTTTAATTTTAGCGTTTGTGATGGTAGTTTATTTCTTAGAATTTATAGGAATTCGATTTCAAACTAACAAGTGCGCCCTTGGAGCAAATTTGGGGCCCATTTGTGTTCATGGAATTGAATACACAGGAATTTATGGTCAAATGGGCTCATACACAGAATTATTAAAGAGGGGAAGGTTGAAGGATATATCATTTCTCTCCTTCCATTGAAGGAGATGTCAGATGTGTAACTTGATGTTTTTTTTTTTTCCCTTCTTCTTCAGGGCATTCGTCTTTTCCTTCAATTTTAACTAATTGTGAAATACTAGCGTTAAAAATCCAATTACATGAAACAAACTGGCCCTAAATGAAAATCATGTTCCCTTTTCCGAAACAAAACAAAAGGTAAAAATGAAATTTGATGATTAAAGTTAGTGTTGGATGATTCCCTACTAGGTTATCAAATAAAGAGCCCCTGTTATTGGATTTCACCGGTTGAAGATTGAAAGAATAATTTCCAACTCAAATCTTCACCAACTTATTGGCTTTCAATTGCATTAATCACACCGTTGGTCCCCCTATAATCAAGACCATAGCTGCCAAAGAGGAAGCACTTCATCTTGAGGAACTATAATTGAGATTACATGGTATTATAACCTTCTGCCTCTATATGGAATTGAGTTTCCGCTTTAGAGGAGCTATAATCAGTAATAACTTAGGTTACATCCAACAACTACAGCTTCTTTTGTGGAATTACATCGAATTAAAACATATGATGAACTTAATCATGGAAAAGTGTGTAACCAATGCCAGAAATAGAATTTGAAAACTCATACTAGGAGGGGAATAGTTTCGGAGTAGCTGCTAACAAGTATTCTTGTACTAGCTTGACCACTCGTGCTTAAAGTACAGGCATGTATATGCATAAAATTAGTAAATAAATCTTGAAGATGATGCCTTGGGATTTTTAATCGGAGAGGAATTAATTAAAATCAGATTGTAAAGATGATGGATCTCTCACACAGACTTGTCTTTCAGATTCCAGTCAACATAGGCCATAGGCTGGTTTTGATGAGGGCCCATTTGTTAGGATTTGAACATCTCGAAATAAAGGTGGTGGCCCACATTCAGATTGATGAGGTCTAATCTATGTGATCGTTCTAAATCTGGGCCCAATCACTGTTGGATGATTTATGAATTTCCTGTGAATCTAAGAATTAGCGAATTTGAACTCTCCTATTTACCTGTACCTCTCTCTGGTATTGTTTATACCCGTACCTCTCTCTGATATTGTTTATATCAGATCTCAGTATTAGAGAATCTACTCTCTCTCTCTCTCTCTCTCTCTCTCTCTCTCTCTGATAAGAAGGAACTTAACTGAAAAAAGGGAAATAAAAAAAAAAGAATTTATGAATTTCTCTAAGAGGGCCATCTAGAATTGAATATGTGCTTAAGCCTTGTTTTAGAGTATAAAATTATTTGGACTCTGATCAAAATTTCGTGGGCATGTCCATAAACTATATTTGCAGAAATAAGTATTTATAAAACATATGTGAATTTAAAAAGTTGACTCAAAATAGAGTGATAAAAGAAGCTATACATACATGTTGAGCAACTTTGGTCAAGATGACTCATAAAAAGTTGCATGATGGGGGCTGTAAGCCATTTTATACAATTTTTTTTTAAAACCATTTAATAAAAAGAATTGCATCTGTCCAATTAAAAAACTTGAATCCTAAAAAATGCATATTTATCAAAGAGAGGAAAAATTGAAAAAAAAGAAAAAGAAAAAAAGAAAAGAAACTAAAGTGAAGAACCATCAATCGCGATCATATAATCTATCAAGTCAACGGGCTTCCAGGTTTTTCCTTTTAAAAGTATCGTCTATCCATCCTTTTTCCTGGTTGGTGTTGACGTCTTTCATTCTTCACCCTGAAATGCACAAATGGTAATTAGGGAAAAAAAACCAAAAAACGAAACGAAGGTTTTCCCAAAAAATAAAATAAAGTTCTGGCACATAGTATATCGACTTAGAGCAACAAATTAGAAAACCAGATATATTATTATTATTATTATTATTATTATTGAATAGTTTTTGTTGAAATTCTGTAATCAGTACATTTCACAAGAAGGTTTAACATAATAAAAACACCAGACAACATGAATTTAAAGAGGCTAGGGCCTCTGAAATAAGGAGCTGAAAGATACCAAAAGACTAGCTTGCAACAAGAAGTACTGATTGGTATAGAATTTGAATACCTGAAGATTATTGAATCTCATTGCCACATGGATGCAGAGGAGCATAAGAACGGAGTTGAAATGGATCAAATATTTGATTGGCGCGCGCACACATTACTGTAAACACGTGTTGGGAATTGAATGACATGACATGAGCTAACGTTGCCACAACAGAGCCAGATGATGTTCAATCACTACATCAAGTGTAACTTCAGCACTTGATGGGGCACCACCTTCAGGTGAATCAATGCAACATCCAGGGCTGATTTTGATGCTCTCCTTTGAGGCCTCGTTAAGGGCACGTTTGACAATGATCTTCGCCACGGATTCCTCACCCAAAATCCGTGATCGTGCGGATTTTCTTGTTTGGATCTACATGGATTTGTAGAGGATCGACATGATACTTCTTCCCATTCGATTATTTTTGGAATCGGACGTCCCCCCCTCGGATCGGATGATTCCACGCCATTGAGTATTTGCGGAGCCACAGTATTTTAGGCGGTAATATAGGGCAGACTGGTTTTAGCGTTTTTTTGGTTTCTATGGGCCCCACAATCAAGATCTGAACCGATAATAGTGTTAAGAAGGTCCAAAACGGCCATCTCACAAAATTTTATCCGTTGATTCATCTTAGATCTTAAGATATTTGCAAAACCGTCCAAGCCGTTAGATAGACATTTCTGTGATTTTGTGGGCCAAAAACGTGATTAGACACCAGTCCATTCTTCTCAATTTTCTGGTTTCTGTGGGGCCCAAGATCATGATCTGAACCGGTAGTTGACTCTAGACGGTCAAACACAGCTGGTTGACCAAATTTCAACCGCTGATTCCTCTTATATCTCAAGATATGTGCCAAAATGTTTTACCATTTACACTATTATAGAAAACGGGAATAAAAACAGTCCCTTTTTCCAAATTTTTTGGTTTATGTGGGGTCCACAATCAAGATCAAAATCGTTCATTAGTTCTGTAAGGTTGAACACGGTAAGGTGATTAAATTTCATCCGTTGATTCCTCTTATATCTCGAGATATGTGCCAAAACGCCTGACTGTTTATACTATTATAGAAAATGGGAATAAAAACAGTCCCTTTTTTCAAAATTTTCGGTTTATGTGGGGTTCAAAATCATGATCGGAACCAGTCATTAGTTCGGGAAGGTCAAACATGGTAAGGTGACCAAATTTCAACCGTTGATCCTTACTATATCTTGAAATATTTATAAAAACGTCTATTGGATCATGCATTCTACAAAGTGTAGGAATCCTTCATTCTTCCAAACCTGGAACTCTTTTTAGGAATCTTACCTGGAGAGGTGTTAATTCTTTGGAGATTGAGAGAATCCTCTAAACAGAGGATTCCTCCCCCTAGCAAGGGCGGTTGCCAAACGTGCCCTAAGGTCATCAACTGCTTCCACAACTCTAGCTTAGACATGTATATCATTTGCATTCCAAATGTCTGCTCCTCCTGACTCTCAGGTCATTAAAACTCAGGAGCCACAGATCACTTGTTCAGTCTTTTATTCATGAAACATATCTTGGATAGGTGAAACTAAAGGATGGGACCCTCACCAGTCTCATTATAGGTGGAAAGGGAAACATAAGAATTTCATCTTCTCTAACATTGTCATCTATTTTGCATGTCCCAAACATGTCCTCGAATTCATTGTTTGCTCACAATCTAAAAAAAAAAAAAATTCAACAGTAACGTAACGATTTTTACAACTATATATGTTATCCAATACATGCCGACAAGGACACCAATTACTGGAGCTAGTGAAGAGAGACATCATACGTGTTACATTAAAAGCCAGAGGAATGTAATTGAGAACTGCATGCTAGTTAATAAAGAAGATAAATGAATGTAAGTGGCCCAACCACTACCAACACACACATGTATATAAACATTAGTCATCTAGTGTGCAACTTGTGCATTGGATGACTATGTACAACTCGATGTGCGGCCTACATGAGTCCCACTAGGATTGGGACTTGGGGGGATCAAAAGATATCGTTGCACCACTCATCTCTGCAATATATATATATATATATATATATATAAAATAAATAAATAAATAAGCATCATCCCTAAATGTTGTCATCTCCATCTAGCTAGGCCCCACAAATTTTAACGGGTGTACATTCCTTTCTAATGGGTGTCATCCAAGCAGTGACGGACCTAGGATTTTTTCTTGGGTGGAGCTAAACTCTTACTTGACTTTACTATCTTTTTTTCACATTAACAATACAAAAAATGTATTGCATATAAATAGATACAAAACTTTTTCCCATGCTTCAATCTCCTGCCTAATTGAAGTGTCTTCCCTCTACCTCTCCCAAATCCAAGTGATCACATTCAAAAGGAGGTACCTTTGGTGCATGCTATTATACCCGAGATAATTAAGTGTTCTAGGATGAATTAAGAGATGGTGTTAATGTAAAACCTGAGAGATGATAGGAGGCTTTGAAATCCTAAGGCTTTAAAATAAGTCATACAAAGATAGAATATATGGATTGCAATTCATTAGGCATATAGAAATTACTGAAACTATTATGAGTGTTGAAGCCCGAGAGATACGATAAAGAAATTCATTACGTTACATTGGCTCAATAATCGATTAGGACATAAAGATTGATGAAGATATCGAATATTGGATAAAAGCAGGATGATTAGAGTAGAGGCTTGCTTATGGAGTTATTTATGATTGACGCATGTCAACAAGATTGAAGATTTTTTTTTACAGAATAACGATTAGACCAATTAGACGTATGGGGCAAAATGTTAGACAATTAAGAAGAAACATATGCACAAAATGGATATAGCAAATATGACAATGTTGAGTTGGATGTGTGGTAAAACTAGAAAGGACAAAATTAGAAATGAACGCTTTTGAGAGCATTTAGGGGTAGCAACAATCGAGGATAAAATTAGATAAACCCGTTTGAGATGGTTTGGGCATGTCTAACGCAGGATGGTAACGATGCTAATGAGGAAAAGTTTGGCCATGAAGGTTGATGACCCATCAAGGGGAAGGGATATGCCAAAAAGGATGTGGATGAAGGTAGTAAAAATAAATACGAAGATGTGCTACTTATCCGAGGATTTGGCTCAAGATAAATCGGAATAGAGAAATAGAATTCGTGTAACCGACCCTAATATAGTTGGGGCAATGCTTTGATGATGATGGTGATTGAAAGAGAGTTAGAATTGGATAGTGCTAATAACGACGAATCCACCTTCTAACTGTCAAAATCATACAAGTATTTGAAAGTTTATTTAAGAGGAACATCACGTAACCCTATATTAATTACTTCACAGGGTCAAGGGGATATGAGTAAAAGCAAACTCCCTTTCTCCACCTCCTCTTAGTAATTCTACTATCGTTACTAATTCTATGTCAAGTCCTTCATAACACCTACCTACTGCTCTACGTAAAGAAAAAATTTCTAGCACTTATCACATAAATCATCCAATTTAAAATTTCATTTCTTATCACTGTATTTCTCCTCTCCTTCGAATGTTTATTGATGCAAACTCGTCAAAGTCAGTGCCTACAAGCTACAAGTTTTGTAAAAGCATCCTCTTAGTCCTCCTGAAGAAACGCAATGGAAAAAGAGATGAAAGCTCTCAAGACAAATAAAAGTTGACAACTGGCAATTTTGCTTGCAAGAGGATAAAAATCTATGTGGAAGTAGATGGGCATATACACAATTAATTATAATTTCAATGGTAGTACTTCAAGATTCAATGCTTCACACGGATCTATGGAGAAGATTATTATGAGACATTTCCCTATATTCGAAGCCTAGTTTAGTTCCGGTGGTTATTTCCATTGCTGCTTATATGCGGTGGCCATTGTATTAATTAGATATTAAGAACGCCTTCCTTCATTGCCACTTTTATGAAGCAGTCTACATGTTTTTACTACTCGGGCTGGTTTTTAAGGGAGAGAGATAAAAAAGCGTCAATTGCATAAGTCTTTGTTTGGTTTGATGGAGTCTCCTAGAGCAAGGCTCCAAAAGTTTAGATTTACTCTTTTGAGTATTGGCTTTTGTCGACGTAATTCAGATTAATTCTGTGTTTGTTAAAAAGCAAGGAAGATGAAGTACCATTTGTTTTGTTTCATCCTGTAAATATAAACGTGGGGAGCCCCACTTGAGTGCCAGTACTTGTGGAACCCATCTCAGCTCCCCACCTAGGCATTGTAGTGTGTGTGAGAGAGGAAGAGTGGGGGCATGGGGCCCCACCTGGGAGGGGGACTTAGGGTGATCGAAAGATCTCCTTGTGCCCCCCATTTTTACAAAAAGTATTTATATAATAATAAATAAATAAATAAATATGTCTCATCCCTAAATCCTTTCATCTCCATCTATGTACGGTCCATCCAAATGGGTGCAACCCATGGCAATGTGGGCAATTATGGCAAATGAGTTCCACAATAATCTTAACCTATCAAAATAATCACCATTTGATCTGTGCTCACAGATTCTAAAGTTTGGTGAGACCCCACGATGATTAACCAACATCAAATGAATCACATCGCTTTTAATATTAGATTGTGCACTGATTTGCTAAAATCAGATGGCTTTCTCTATTATCAAAATTATCATCAATAGATGGGTCTCATTACTTGTTAGCTTAAAATGACTCCCATTTTAAAGAAAATCCTAACAATTGGGACCTGCAATAGGTCAGTCATTTCTACATATTTCTTCTTTTCTTAATTTAGGCATAGCAATTGATAACTTCCAAACTATATAAATAAAATATTATAAAAGAATTCAAGTAACCTAACAGTGGCCCAATAGTATTTAGAGGTAACTTTTATGAAATGAAATGAGAGCTCATATAAAAGGAAGCAATTTTTCGGGCCGTCCAAATTTTATTAAGTGGGCCATACTGACAACCCTAATTACCAGTTTTCGTGAGTAAACCTGGACTCCTTACTCATCCAAATGTCCATCCACAGTCCTCTTTAGAGTTTATGTACTGGTTTGTGAGGCTCTCACTCATGAGAAGTTTGTGTAAGACAAAGTAAGCCCCACATATTGAAAATCTAAAGCCTAAAACTGCTCATTTTGAACATCCTTTTATTTTGTACGATTTGATCCAATTTTATTTCAATAATAGATGGTTCCACCGTAAGATTGAACATATATTAAATATATGAATATGCATCATCATTTATGATTAATCTTTCGATTGACCAAAATTCTTTTTGCTAAGTTTAGACTTCATCTCATAAAAGAAAAGGATACGGGAGGTCCATTTTACATACATGCAATGTTTTCTTTATTCAATCCCCACAACTTAGACTATAACAAAACTCAAAATAAAACACTGTTTAATAACTTCAACCCTGAAAACAAACAAGGGATTAATTGGAGAAAGCATGGAAGTTAAGAATCCTCATCCCAAAGCTCATGGACAGTCTTGTATGGCCCATTTGGAGAGATGAAGAGTTCTCCTGAAAACCCCCTGTGCTGTGGAATTTGACTCATTTGTTGCAACTCTTCCTCACTCAACTCCCAATCAAAGATTCCAAGGTTCTTTTTCATCCTCTACTTGTTGAAGCTTTTCACTATTACACTCACTCCTTGTTGGTATATCCACCTCAAAGAAATCTAGGACATGTCAAAATGATCACATCCATTAATATATATATATATATATATATATGGGAGATGCTCCTATGAGAGATATCACTCACCTTATATAAGAGCTAGGAGTCGGGGTCCTCACATCCATATCCTATAGGAGCATCTCCTATACACACACACACACATATATATTTCTAAGGGAATGTGTTTTCCCTACGTTTAACCATAGACCTCCGTTTTAAGAATCCTAATTTTCTATGACACCTCAGAACAGGTATCCATCTAACCTCCACCGCCCTCTCCTAAATAAAAGAACAGGTGTCCATCTAACGTCCAATCCCCTCTCTCCACTAAATAAACCCTCTCTCTCCTAAATAAATAAATAAATATCCTCCTCACGTCGTCACGTTCTAACCCACATTCCTTCCAAACTGCAACAATATACGCTTCAGAAGTTACTGAACCACCAACGATGTATGCTTCTCAGTTCTTCTTCCTACCTTTCTAATGAGTCTTCCTACATTTCATCTGCGATTTCATTTCCGACTATCCTCTCTGCGTAAACCCAAAAAAAGGTACGTCCCCTCTCTGAGATTTCTTGATTTCTCTTTCCTCAGAAATCAGATTACATGGAATCTTTCATAACATTATATATATTTTCTCTTTCTTACGTTTGCCGAGTTTTCCCACTACAGTCCAGGCTGTCCCAATTGCCGGTTTCTTTTCCCATCCACGCAATTGCCGGCTGTAAATTGGATTGGAATAATGGAAAGGGGTTTGGTTTTCCCATCCATGCAATTTTCCTCTCTTTCTTATAGTTAGGAGAGGCTTCTTCAAATTTTGATCGTGATGTTGTTTTCAGTTATGATTTCTTTTTTCTTAGTAAAAGTCATGATTTAGGGAAAATATAGGTTTTCCTGCAGTTTGATGCTGATTCCTTAATGGTCTTCATCCCTATTCCATTTTATTGTAGTCCTCTGTTCATAGTTTTGATCTTTACGAAGTAAATTCGTGATTTTGTGAGAATATAAGAAAATGTTTCATAAAAGTGAAATTCCTTCAATTTTCCTCTCTGTCTTATAGTTAGGAGAGGCTTCTTCAAATTTTGATGTGGTGTTCTTTTCAGTTAAGGTTTCAATTTCTGTGAGTAAAAGTCTTGATTTAGGGAAAATTAAAGTTTTTTTGTAGTTTAACGCTTATTCCTTGATGGGTTTTCATCCCCTCTCCATATTTCCTTAGTTTTCTGTTTATGTAATCAAACTTTGTGAAAGAAAATCATGATTGTTACCTAGGCATAAGAATGCGCCATAAAGTTGTCGAATTTTCTTTTTTCATTTTCTTTCTTTTTTTTAGAAATCTTTTTTACTTGAAGTTCGTTTAATTTTCATTACTTCACAGGGTCAAGGGGATATGAGTAAAGGCAAACTCCCTTTCTCCACCTCCTCTTAGTAATTCTACTATCGTTACTAATTCTATGTCAAGTCCTTCATTACAGCTACCTACTGCTCTACGTAAAGAAAAACTTTCTAGCACTTATCACATAAACCATCCAACTTAAAATTTCATTTCTTATCATTGGATTTCTCCTCCTCTTCGAGTGTTAATTGATGCAAACTCGTCAAAGTCAGTGCCTACAAGCTACAAGTTTTGCAAAAGCATCCTCTTAGTCCTCCCGAAGAAAGCAATGGAAGAAGAGATGAAAGCTCTCAAGACAAATAAAACTTGACAACCGGCAACTTTTTCAAGAGGATAAAAATCTGTGGAAGTAGATGGGCATACGCAATTAATTATAATTCCATTGGTAGCACTTTAAGATTCAATGCTTCACACGGATCTATGGAGAAGATTATTATGAGACATTTCCCTATATTCGAAGCTTAGTTTAGTTCTGGTGGTTATTTCCATTGCTGCTTATATGCGGTGGCCATTATATTAATTAGATATTAAGAATGTCTTCCTTCATTGCAACCTTTATGAAGAAGTCTACATGTCTTTAATACTCGGGCTGGTTTTTAAGGGAGAGAAATAAAAAAGCGTCAATTGCATCAGTCTTTGTATGGTTTGATGGAGTCTCCTAGAGCAAGGCTCCTTAAGTTTAGATTAACTCTTTTGAGTATTGGCTTTCGTCGACGTAGTTCAGATTACAGCAGTAAGTCTATATTGCCCGAATGGTTTGCCTGGATGAGAGCCCAAATCCAAGCTGGAGGTCCAGCTGGAGTCTTTTGTGGTTTAAGAAATCCCCCGACCTCTCTTTCAATCTTTCCACTGAAATTTTCGTGAGGAAAAGAAAGGGAAACGAAACCCTGCAAAGACCCATTGAATTAGATGGTTGTAAATAGATCAAACCATCACCAAATCAGCATCAGATGGGGCATTGAATCAGCCCATTCTCATTGCACTCTCCACATCTCACTACACTCTTCTGCTTTGCATCCAAGATCTTGCAGCTTCCACTGTAATCCAAATACATGACGAATCTCAACCCTCCACACCCCTGGCACACCTCAGTAGCATGTGGAATCCCTTTAAGAAGAAAGCTCAATTTCCCCTCCTCTTCCAATTTCAGCACCTCATCAGCATCTCCTATCAGTCTCCCCTTCACAAACACCACAGGCACTCTCACCTCCTTCTTCTCCTTTAACACCCTTAACTCCTCCTTAAACCTAGAATCTATTGAAATGTCCCTCTCAATCATCTGAACGCAGTGTGATTCAATCAAAGACCTCACTTTGTTGTAATCCTCAAATGTCTTCCTAATCCTCTGCAGCGTTTTTCATTCGAAGTTTAGATCCGAGTGTGACTGGTTGCAGATTCTCCAAAGACCCAAAAGGCTTTAATCCCTGTTTGGCACTGGGATCATGTCTCCCGCCTTCTCCATTCCCATTCTCCTTCCCCATCAAGTTCTTCTGCTTCTTTGGTGTTCTCATTTGACTGAATAACTTTTGTGCTTTCTTCTCTAAATGGGATTTGGGGGTTTCTTCTCGTAGGCAAACAAATGGGTATTTCCTCTCAAGGACCTCCATCAGTTCCCAGGCATTGATGATCTCTGGTTCTTCAAAACCCTTCTTTTGGAATTTGAGGAAAGTTGGCGATGGAGATCTTTTGGGTTCTTTGATGGGTTCTAGTTGCAATACTCCATAGGTGCTTGAGGTGAGAGAGACGACATGATTTGAGAGATTCCCATTGGTTTCTTCTTGATTGAAATCCCCTCTTGCAAATTTGGAAGAAACGCAGCCCATTTGATTCCTTTCTCCACCTTATTCGTTTTGATGTTCCTTTTGTTTCCTGTCCCTGTATATGCTTGTTGAGTTTTGAAAACGGCCTGTCATGGAAAGTTTTTTGAATCTGGGAAACTGTTTGAGAGAGAAACACTGCGAGGGAGAGGCACTGCGATAGGGAGGCGCGGCGACGATATCCGAGCAAGAGAGAGCGCGGGGAAGGCAGAGGCATGGCGATGGGGACGTTATCCAAGAGAGAGAGAGTGAGTGACTTATTAGTTTCTCTGTTTCGTTCCTAGGGCATTTGGTACTCTTTCGGGCGGGCTTTGAAGACAATCACGCGGGCTTTGAAAATATGCGGTCTAGCTAGAGTCCAACTAGACCTCCAGCTCGGATTCGGGCTCTCATTCGGGCAAACCATTCGGGCCATATAGGCTTAGGTTCAGTTTGGCAACTCTATTCACTCCCTCTATTTAACTTAAAACTTTTTCAAACCACATTAAGCTTGTTTGGAAAGTTAATTTGGGGGACTGCTTGAATCCACTTTAAGGTGAAACATGTCTGTTTCAAAAATGTTGATAAAATGGGATAATTGGAATAGATGGAGTTGTCTGAAGCGGAAAGACAGCCCATGTCCATTTTTGGACAATTTTGCCATCATATTTTTTTTATAATGCCAAGTTTACCCATGTGTAAAGGTCATTTTCTCAGCTTCCTTTTCTCAACTTGTCAAACGAACAGTGAAAAGCTCTCCTCTTCTAGTGAACAAGGGAAAAAAGCCTTCTCTTCCTTGGATCTTCTTCCCCACACAATAGAAGAAAGGATTCAAAGGTTTTTAAAAAGCTCTTGAGGTTTCGTCATCTTCAAACACTTGTCTCTCTTTCCAGGTACGAATTCAAACACATTTTTCACAAGCTTCCCTCATCTAGGGTTTTGATTCCAAATTACAAATGAAATTATTTTGTTTATGGAGATGCCTTGAAGGAACAGTGCTTGTTCTTTGTGCATTTTGGTTTGCTCATAAGCTTTTTGAATGTGTTATAAAAACTATCATGTGAATCATATATTGCAAAAACTTGAGATATTTTTCTTTCTTTTCCCTTCTCCACGAAAATAGAGTGGTAACTTGATTTGCTGGGTGGGTTGCGACCAAGGGTGCTCACAGTATTCTCTCCTGCAAAAGGGAGGGAAAGTCAATACAACGATTATGCTGGTGCTCTGATGCAGAGGATAAACAGATGATACAGTGAGGGTTTTAGCTTTTCATGAAACGTGGCACTTAGGAAGTTTGATGTCATTTCTAAATGCACCTGTGTTGAAATATGGGTATATTTGCAGTCACACTCTACAGTACTCTACCCACATGTTTGATGCATCCATCCACCCAAGGCTGGTCTCATCTCTTATTTGTCCTTGAAGGAATGATTGGATTTTAG
The DNA here is from genome assembly GCA_038049695.1 of Cinnamomum chago. Classification (NCBI taxonomy): domain Eukaryota; kingdom Viridiplantae; phylum Streptophyta; class Magnoliopsida; order Laurales; family Lauraceae; genus Cinnamomum; species Cinnamomum chago. The sequence goes on along the minus strand of CP142462.1, from coordinate 15,460,532 downwards.
AGGACATAGCTTTTGCTACATCCCCAGTTTTGAACTGTCTGCAAGTTGATGATTCAAATGTTGAAAATTCACTGCTAAAGGTGGGTTTTATTTATTTATTTTATTTTATTTTAGCAATAGATCAATCTTCAAACTACCTAAAAAGGACCCTAAAATAATTGAGGGCCCTAAATCCATTGAGGGCTTATCTATTTTGTGAAGCGAGATAGCTAGAATCCTATTTGTATAAGTGGTTAAAAATGAATGACCTAAAGTGAATACCTTAAAAATGACCATCAATGACTTTACCTATTAATGAAAATCGAATCAAGTGAAGATGGAAAATTAGTATTGATCCACCACTCTAAGTAGCTCAGTACCTTGGAATGAATGTAAGGGTCTAATCCCTATCTCCAACTCATATGTATTTTTGCTAAGGAACAGGGCCTGGTAGTTCGTGTATAACTACAAGTGGGTTTTATTTATTCACACATCATCGAATCAATAGAATTATAGTTTAGGATTTAGAGTTTAAGATTTAAGATTCAGGACCTAAATCGTTAATAGTACCTTTTGCTTATAAGTGGCATTCCACCTAACCTTTGTTGTCATGAGAAGGTGACAACCTGGTTTGTTAATGCTCAAAGTGTCCTAGAGATACAGGCCAGACACCATTAATATCTACTGAAATATGAATTAATTGGCCATTAAGACCTACTGTAAGATCTACTGAAATATCAATTAAAAGAGGAAAAGCAGACAACCAAAAAGCAACAACAACGAAATTCATCATTCAGCCTATTTGTGAAATTCTAAATGCCAAGGGAACAACTATCTTGCTAATGACATGTTTTTTACACATATCTGATTTTTCATATCCGCTTCCATTCTGTGCTGTATAGAGTGGTGTTTTGGGTTGTGATTAGGTGGGTGTTGTGCTTGGTGGTGTTGCAGTTTTATTGTGTTCCCTCCTTGGTATAGTGCCATGTAGCAGTGCTTCCTTGCACAACAGTAGTGTTGTGGTCTTTGTACATGCACAACATCAATACTTGGCTTCTTGACTGTCTGCATTCACTTTCATGATTTGAAACCCATATGTTCCAACCTTTGAAACCAACCTCTGAATGTTTGACTAGTGTGAAGTATTTGTAAAATCATATGACTAATAAACACAAATTTTTTTAGGGATGTTTAGATGGCCGAAATAATGGCTCCATCTCATAAGGGTAAGGAAAAAGCTGAGACCAGTAGGGCTGTTTGGTTAGAAAATATGAATAAGATTTTCTTGGATCTATGTATTGAAGAAGTATTGCAAGGTGGAAGACCAGGGTCAAATTTTAAAGCACAATCATGGACAAAGATTATCGAGGGTTTTAAGGTGAAAACCGGGCTATTGTATGGACAAAAGCAATTAAAGAATCAATGAGATCTAATGAGAAAACAGTACAATGCTTGGACAACCTTATGTGGGCAAACTGGTGTAGGTTATAACGAAGCAACTCAGACAGTTACAATGGAACCTGAGAGATGGGATGAATATCTAAAGGTAATATATTTTTATATTTTATAGAATTTATAGTATGTAAAATCCTCTTTTATATTAATTAACTAAATTTATATCATTTGATGTAGGGACACCTTGATGCAAAGATATTTAGGACTAAGTCTTTGTCATTTCCCAATGAAATGACCACTCTCTTTGGTGGAACCCAAGCTAGGGGAGAAGATGCTTGGACACCGTCTTCAGGTTCTTTTCCAAAAGACTTGAGTATGCAAATGGCCTCTCAATTACCCGATATAGGCAATACTAAAAATGTTGTTGAACAAGAGACTTATGAGGATGTCGAAATGGAAGAAATAATGCTAATGTCAAATGTGAGGAGTAAACGACCCGGTCCTTCACGAAGCAGGAAGAATGCTAAGATCAGTAAGTTTGATGAGAGTCTTGAGCGCATAGTCATTATACTTGAAGGAGAGAAGAATGAAGAAGAGATGAAAGAGAAAGAGAGGAAAGATGAAGAAAGGAAGGAAGAAGAGAGAAAAGAGAAAGAAAGGAAAGAAGAAGAGATGAAAGAGAAAGAGAGGAAAGATGAAGACAGGAAGGAAGAAGAGAGAAAAGAGAAAGAAAGGAAAGAAGAATAGATGAAAGAAAAAGATAAAGAGAGGAAAGTGGAAGAGATGAAGCAAGGTCCTACAATGCAGGAATGTATTGCTACTTTAAAACTGATACCAAATATCAAAGAGACCTCAGAATTGTATTTTTTTTGGTACAAGGGCATTTAAGGATAAGGACAATAGAAATATATTCATGTTGTTTGAGAGTGATGATGCTCGCATCTATTGGCTGAATATGATACTGAAACATGGGCCTTGATAAGTTTTATTTGAATATAGTGGGATTTTTGGAGGAGTATGGAATCACTTTTGGATGTAAGAACTTAAGACTCATCGCTTTTGAATACATTGAATGTAAGAACTTATGACTCGTCACTTTTGAATATACCGAATGTAAGAACATATGACTCGTCACTTTTGAATATATATAGAGAATGTAAAAAATTATTACTCTTGACTTTTGGAACGGTATCTTTTTATTGAGGAGTATAGAATCAATGTAAGAACCCCACCAATTGTTTTGATGTGGGATGGAATGAATATATAAACTTGGCTTTCTTTCTTATTGTAAGATTCCAAATGGATGCAAGAAGTTTATATATTTTTTAATTATGGGATGAAATGAATGAATGAACTTGTGATTTTATTCTTTTTAGTGTGGGATGGAATGAATGTAGTAACTTACGTTTCTTTTTTTTTTATTATGGGTGGAATTAATCTAGGACCTTACTCTAGGAACTTATGATTTTTTTTTGTGGGATGGAATAAAATTATGAAATTTGGTTGTTTTTTTTTTCTTTATTGTGGGATGGAATGAATGCAGGAAACTATGACGCCAAGGAAGCGAAGATTGATAGCATTTCTCACTTTTTTACTTCTAAAGAAGCGAGGGATGTACATATCTAAGGAGCTGATCAATCCTAGAACAGGGTTTCAAATATAATTTATTCTTCGCTATTATCTCTGCTTGAAAAAGCAAAGATGTTAAAAGGCTAAGTTGTGTTGTTTCCTAAATTCCTAAACTAATCCTACTGGAAAACAAAGTTCTGATTATTAAACTAATCCTATTAGAAAGCGAAGTGTGGGGTTGATTGGTTTGCAATTTCTAAATTAACAAATTGAAAGACAAGTTTTTTATCCAATAAGAGAAAAGCCTTAGGGTATGAATCCACCGTAGCCTCGTGCAATGGCGAATATAGGTCTAGGGTTTCACTGTCAATGCTTTCCAGACTCGTTTTGGTTACAAACCTTCACAGAGTCAACAAATAAGGGATGCGGATGCAAATCGGGGCATAACCTATCTCTATGGCATAGATTATCCTAGATCTAACAAACACATTCATTCAAGCATCATATTATATGACTTGGTATTCCAAACTACAAGAATAAAACACTAAGAGAGATATTGCATTAATAAACGAATCCAATCAATGGATTAAATCAATGTCATATAATCAAAGCATTTAAAAATAAAACCCTAGAACCTATACATTGCCATAAACACAAAACTAAAGTTTCATCACAACCCTAAGATGGAGATTTAGTTACTCATGGAAGACGATTGACGAAGAAGTCTTGACGAAATCCCCATTGATGCTCTTCCCCAAGCTCCAAGAAAGCCTCCCAAAACTTCTCCCAAGATGTGAATATCCCCAAAAACGAGTTTGGGCTCTTATTTATAAGTTCTGGGGTGAAAAAGGTCTTTAATTCGTGCAGGAGATGGATTCCCGTCGGGTCCGGGCCCACTGGTCATCACAGCGAACTTCGCTAGGTCATATCTCCCTCGATATAGCTCCGATTTATACAATCTTGGAGTCCACTGATATCTACTCGAAAAGAGCTTTCCAACGGTACATAGATTTCACGAATCCGACACTCGAGTTGAAAGTTATGACCATTTCAAGTTGCTGCCTCTGAAAATTTCGAGAATAATGGTGCAATTAGAAGACCTTCCATGTTGACATGCTATGGGGTGAGTGGGACCCATGTTGGACATCCAAGGCATGTTTGGACTCTTGCTTTGCTTTCTTATTTGAGTCTCTTCCCATATTTGGCAGCTTTCTTACTTGCAACTCTGGTTTGTCATGCTTTGTGAGATTTCTTCCATTTTGGCTCTGAATTTCGCTCCTTGCATTTGTAATACCTACAAACAATAAAATAACATAATTAAGCTAATTAATCTCTTTAGACGGTATAACCAAGTCCTCATTAAGGGGCCTAAAATGTATCTTTTAGGCTCTCATCACACCCCTCAACTTACACTTTGCTAGACCTCGAGCAAAGCTAAAACAAAAAGAAAACTAACTAAGGCCACTTTCGTAGGGAGCACGGTTGCACTTAGCATGTGCAGCAAGCCTTTAAACCTCTAAGTTCCCCCTAGAGGACGAGTTATAGTCTCGTGAGGGTTTGCAGTGAATCTACCCACAAAATTCCTAAAACATAAAAGAAAAACAGGGAGAATTTTCCGCCAAGGTATCGACGAACACCGGATATTCCTGATTTTTGGGGTTTTCCATACACACTCAAACGTGGTTCACCAATCCTATCTTTTGGTCAGAAATCCTCAAAATCATGCTGGAAAAATTGATCGTGCACGGTGAAAATTGTGTACATATTAGGGGTGTAAAAAAAAACCGAAAAACCGTCTAACCGAACCGATCCGAACCCAACCGCGGTTAATAACCGAATTTCACGGTTCGGTTACGGTTACGGTTAATGAAATCCAAAAACCGTACGGTTCGGTTACGATTTTCCGTAATAATTCACGGTTATTAACCGAACCGTATAATACGGTTCGGTTAACCGTACTGTTTACAAATAAAAAAGAAAAAAAGGGGGCTGAATGAAATTTCTTATCATATAAGATACAAACCAAACTTCCAAACCCTAAGCAGTAGCCAGCCGCCCAGCCCCTTTCGTTCTCAGTTCTCTCATCTCCCATTTCTCCGGTTCTCCCTTTCACCTTCTCCATCGAATCTCTCCACCCTCTCCATCTCCTTTGTCTCGCAACCCATCTCGCCTCTCCCTGCAACCCATCTCACGCACCACCATCTTCATCTTCCTCCACCAGACAGACCTCCATCTCCATCTTTCTGCCAGACACACGCACGCAGCACCACCATCTTCACCTTCCTCCTCTACCACTATCAGCAACAGAAACTGCAATAATTTATGGGTTGGAACCTGTCTGGGGTGCTGCTTTTGCATGGTTCCTCCTTGGTGAAAGGTGGAGCACAGGGGGCTGGGTTGGCCCTTTTCTTTTTGAATCTGATACAGAAATAGAAGTATGGCCCTTTTCTTTTCTACTTGTTTTGCACCTTTGTTTTCTTTCTACTGGGTCTGTGTCTATGTTTTTGCTTGATTTTTCCTTCTTTTTTTTTTTCGGTGTGTAGATCTATGGAAAGTTGTTGTGTATTGGGAACTGAAGATGGGTTTTTATTTTTCTGTTGAAAGATCTTGTGATTTCAGCACTTGCGTGTTGGGTCATTTGTGGGTTGGATGAAATTTTTGTTTTTGTTTCCTGGATCTTGCCAAAGTTCTCCTGTTTTAGAAAATAGAGTTGGTAAATTTCTCTGTTTCTCTCTCTCTCTCTCTAAAGATCTTGCAAAGTGTATTTTTTTGTTCTTTTTGTTTGTTGTTTGTTTCCCTCTCAGATCTACTGTGAGTTACTTAGCTAGTTGTCATTTGTTTATTCTCAAAAGTTGAGAATTTGACAGCTTATAATGCATAGATTTTCTTAGGTGCAACTAAGAAGGCTTCTTTGACCTGATTTGGGTTGTTTGTCTGTTTGTTCTTTTGTTAGAGTTCTCAAAATTTTGAATTTTTGGATTTTGAGGCGTTTCATGTGAGAAAGGTTTGTTTGATCTGATTTGGGTTTTGTTTACTGTGGACCTTTTATGTCTGTGAAGCTTGAATTGAGGAATGATAAGAAGATGGGGAAGAAAGGAGGTTGGTTTATTGCAGTGAAGAAAGCTTTCAGCCCTGAATCTAAGGTGAGAAGAGACAATGTTTTGATTCTTACATGAACTTTTTGTTTGTTAATTGAAGCTAAGGTGTTGGATAATTTTTTTTTTTATTGAAAACATATTCCTTGTGATAGAAAGCAAAAAAATCAAAGAAGAAATGGGATGCTGGAAAATCATCGGGCTCAGATCTTACTACCACTTTGCCGAAAAATGTTGCACTTGCACCACCACATTGCTTTCACTAAAATCTCAATTTATGATATCTCTGTTTTACATATGGTTTCTTTTTCAAACATAAGGAAAAGTGTATCTTTGTTGTTTTGCCTTGATTTTCTCATCCTATCCACTGGAATTGATTTATCCAAATGTGATGTAGACAATTATGAGTGTCTTTCATCTTTTAAGGCTATTTGTGCTATATACATGACTATTGGTGCCTTTAGTTGTTACTAGATTTTTTTTTCAGATTCTGATTCATGAAATAGCTAAACTTCTCTCTTCTGAAAACTTTGCGAAGTTCTTAAATTATTTGCAAACTTTTTTTTTTTTTTTGGTTGAGTTGAAAAATTCATGCTTCTATTATGAGGTTTTTTGAAATATGAGGAACAATAATTTTAGTAAAGTTGTGATGCTTGGTTGATTCTAATTCATGCAATAGGTAAACTAGTTCATACAACTTGGGGCAGTCCTTGTCCTAGGTAAGGTGATGCCTGTTTTAGACCCATCTCAAACATGTCTCTTTAATTTTTCTTTGTTTTAATTTTTCATCTCAAAATGATATCCTAATTAATTGGAACTGTTCTTTCTTTCTTCTTTTGGAATTTCATTTGAGATCAACATTTCAGGGTTCCAGGTTTTAATGGGCTGAAGTGTTGCTAGTGCAAGGTACTAGTCTAGGTGGAAGATGAGGCCAACAAAGATTTGGAAGCAAGTCAGCATACATAATTTTTCCTCCCTTTGGGTGGGATTGAGAGTATATGTTTTGATTATGGCAAGAGTTAAACCACACTAGCAAGGAAGCTTTTTTATGGAAAAAGGCAGATTCCATATTGTTTTTTGTCTTTGTTAGTAGAAAGTGTCAAACATGTATTTCAACATAATCCTCTTAAATGTAAGACCATAATATTCTTATGTGACACCAATTCCATTGCGCCAGTGTTGGTGTTTCTCCTGTAAATATCTAACTAGGTGAGGATCAAATGTGGACTTTGGTTTGCCTGGACTAGTAACTTACAGCTAAAGTTGGGTCTCATTGAACTTGTGCCAAAATGTAAATTTATGTGACACAGAAAGTGACTGCACAAGTTAAATTCAAGCTGATATTGGCTTTAACAGAACACTCGCCAGGATACACGGTGATGAAGAAGGAATCTCTTTGGGGACTTCCAATTGAGATTAAAATTGAGATTTGAATGCTGCTCGAGAAGGTGCAGTAAACCCCAAAAAATGGTTTTGGGGAAGCTTTAGTACAAGTAACACCATTAAATTCTCAGGCTTTAGTCCAGCTTGAGTCCAACATGAAATATATGATTTTCACTTAATAAGTCATTGTAACTGACTTTGCTTATCAATTTAAATATATTTGTTGTTACTTTTTGCTACTTGGCAGTGAATAAATTAATACTTTTTTCCACGGTTATTAACCGTAACCGAACCGTCTAAAACGGTTAACCACGGTTCGGTTTTTCACGGTTTTTTTTTTATACGGTTACGGTTATGGTTTTGAAAGATAGAAAACCGCGGTTACGGTTCGGTTAACGATTTTCTCAATATGACCGGTTAACCGAACCGTTACACCCCTAGTACATATAGAGGCATGAAAGCATAAAACGATCCACTAACAATTTCCGTGAAAACACATCTTGTTCTTTCGAAATGCTGGGTCACCGAACCTCAGTACAAGTTATGAATCCTCTCAAGGCATTTGTGGTGGCTTTCACACTATTGTTTTTCAAAGGACAACACTATTTTGATTTTTTTTTAATGAATGACTGTGCAATGCCTAGGTCCCTTAAGCTTTCTAATTAACCCATGTAACGAGCATTCAGCCAATGACTCCCAAGACAGATGTCATTAGGGCACTAGGTATGGCAATACCCCTATGGGCTTACTGGCTCAGGTTAAAAAGGCTACGAACCCAAACTAGTCACAACTTTTTGTTTTTTCCTTTTTTTTTTTTTTTTTTTTTTTACGGTCCCCAACAATAGGCAGCCCTTTCCATATGCCCGACTTCAGTATGACTGAGGGTCAGCTTTCCATCATAATTGCTATGAAGTTTTCACTGGTATGGAAATCATAGTTTCACATTTCAAATTTTCTATATGATACGTGTCAAGTGAAAGATCAATAATTCAACAATATCTCAAAAACTCTTTCCTAAAACAAGATAGTGAACCATTTCTCTCTTTTTCCTCACAAAAAGTTCCAAAAACAGGGTATCTTCGTTTCATAAAAACCCGGTTAGAAATCTCCCGAAAGACTAACAATATTGGCAAAAACTTTTTTTTTTTCCGGGCGTCCAGACGCCCCAAGGCAGAGAGCAGTGGGCAATTTTTTCCATTTCGGGCGTCCAGACGCCCGACTCCGGCGTCCGGAAGCCCCATTCCAGAGAGCAGCATGTTTGTAAAAAATCCGGGCGTCCAGACGCCAGAGAGATTTTTTTTTTTTTTGAAACTAAAGGAAAAGACTATAAGTAAAAAGAACTAAAAACCGCTAAAAACTACCCCTAGACTACTCCAAAGGCTAATATCCCCACCCCCCCAACTTAACCTAACATTGTCCACAATGTTAAAAACAAAATAAAAGATAAAGGACAAGGAAAGTAAATGAAAAGGAGGGATATCACCTGGGTACCGCTTAACAAGAAGTGGAAGGGAGGAAAACGGGGAGGACGCCCCCCAACTCAGACCAAAGTACCTGCGAAATGTTAGCGGCAAGCACAATAAACAGAAACAAAGTAAACCAAACTTGCAAAAAGACATGACTCAGCACTTCCTTTATGTCTACCTCCTCCAGGTTAGGAACTAAAAATCTCTGCATATCTCGAGAAAGTGTAAAATCAACAATGCGAGGGTGACAAGATATGTAGATGGAGGGATTAATATCTTTCAACTCGACAACTGAACAGCCGAGTGCACACTTGTGCATTTCCAACACATCCACAATTTGAGCTTCCTGACCGTCAGACATATCAGGGGCAATGATAGCCTGTAAAGTATCCTCAGGGTGAAGAACGTTTTCTACGAGCTCATCAACAACATCGACTGCAAAGCAGTCATCCTGGTCTGAAGGTTGATGAGGGGCCCTAAAAGTATTCAGCCTCACTTTCATATTCCCGAAGGAAACATCCATAACTCCGGTTCGGCAATTAATGTTCGCATTGGCCGTGGCCAAAAAGGGCCGTCCAAGAATGACAGTAGTGTGTTTCCGTGAATTCTGCACTTGTTCGGTGTCAAGGACGATGAAATCAACAGGGAAAAAGAACTTGTCGACCTTTACCAGAACATCCTCAATTATTCCCCGGGGCACCCTAACAGACCTATCAGCAAGTTGTAAGGTAACCGGAGTGGGCTTTAAGTCCCCTAGCCCAATCTGCTCATACAATGAGTAAGGCAAGAGATTGACACTCGCTCCCAGATCCAACAATGCATGATCAATAACGTGACTCCCAATTGTGCAAGTAATGGTGGGAGTGCCAGGATCTTTCAGCTTGAGAGGAGTGTCATTATGGAGAATTGAGCTCACTTGCTCGGTAAGTAAAACCTTCGTTGGCACATGAGATTTAGATTTGCGTTTTTGAGTGCACAAATCTTTCAGAAATTTAGCATAAGAAGGGACCTGCTTGATAGCATCTAGCAAAGGTAGGTTAATCTTTACTTGCTTAAACACCTCTAACATCTCATCCATGGTTGCTTTCTTTTTACTAAAGGGAGAGGGTGTGTCAAGACAAGTGGGAAAAGGGGCTTTAGGCACATATGGGGGTGCCTCGTTTTCCTTAGAAACCATTTCAGCCCGAGAGCTATTGGGATTTCTTATGGGCTCTTTCACACCTTGCTTAGGCTCCTCAAGCCTAGTCTCAACCTCGAGCCCATTCCGTAATGTGGCAACCATTTTCACTTGCTCATGATAGGTATCATTATGTTGCGAGCCACTACCCACATCAAAAGAATTCTTAGGGTTAACTGTGGGTTGGCTAGGCAAGCGTCCCTCCTCTCTTTTGTTAAGAGTATTAGCTATTTGCCCGATCTAGACCTCTAGCTTAGCTATGGATTGAGAGTGGGAATGGACCAGCTGAGTGGTTGCTTTGAGCTCTTTGAGCTCTTGCAACACTGTCTCCTCAAATGATGGAGTTCTTTGAGGCGGTTGAGGGTTGGGTTGCTGGTAGGATTGTTGGGAACGATAGGCCGCATGATTGTATTAAAAATTTGGCCCATTTCCCGGTTGAGAGAATGAAGTGCCTTGACCGGGCGACTTCCATGAAAAGTTGGGGTGATTGCGCCATCCCGGGTTAAAAGTATTCGAAAATGGATCATTACCCGGTTTGGAGAACCCCTGTGCAGCATTCACTTGCTCTTGCACAAACTCAGGAAATTGGGGTGCTGCTAGGCCTGTCAATGGGACGGGCAGGGCCTGGGCTTGGGTTGTCCAATCCCGTCCCAAAAATAGGACGGGCCTGCCAGGTGTTGTCCAATCCCGGCCCTAAATTGAACGGGCTTACATCTAATCCCATCCCGTACGGGCCCGGGCTGGGACAGGGCCGGGCCTGGGCTTAGCCCGATCCTGGAGATAAGCAAAATATTCTTTAATTATTCCTACTGTCACCAGACACCGGTGTGAACCTGACTTTAAACCCTCTTCTTTTTTCTAGGATTAGGACCGGCAATGCAATGCAACAAGCAACATGACGGAGTTAAAAACTTTTTTTTTTTTGCTAGTGACAGTAGGAAATCAGAAAATCAATAGAAATGAATGAATATACTATAGGCTATATGGGTCAAGTAATGCAGGAATGATTAAAACCTTTTTTTTTCCGGTAAGAGTAGAAAATCAGAAAATCAATAGAAATGAATGAGAATAAGTATCCTATATGAGTCAAGTTAAAGTAATGTAGCATCAATAAAAAACTTTTTTTTTAAAGTAGAAAATCAGAAAATCAATAAAATGAATGAGAATGAGTATCCTATATGGGTCAAGTAATATAAAAATGAAATCAACAGAAATTAATTTTCTTTTAATATGTCTAAAACATCAATTAGTGCATTCCCATCATTATCTAAATCACCATCACTAGTTGGGTCATGACTAAACTAATCTTGGGCAGAAGAGGTAGAGAGCAGAAGAGGCAGAAGAGCGATTGAGTGTGGGATGTTTTTAGGGCTTGCAACGTCTTATAAAAGAGATGGACTGATGGAGGGCACAGTTACAAGAATGCCCCTCCTAACTAGCCGTTTTTTTACTGTTAGTGACGGGCAGTTTAGGTAATATAAATTTTTTTATCAAAATTAACTTGGAGCGGGCCGGGCCGGGCCTGAACGGGCTGGGCATCCTCTGCCCAGTCCCAGTCCCATTTTGGCCGGGCTTTAAAATTATTGACCAAGCCCAACCCACTGGGCTCAAGATTTTTTATAAAGCCCTGTATTTTCGGGCTTGGGACGGGCCGGGCCGGGCTTTCTACCCGTTTCAACCCGTCCCATTGACAGGCCTAGGTGCTGCAGGACAATTGCTCACAAAATGAGCGGGACTAGAGCACAAAGCACAACCACCTTGAGAGGGTGGGGATTGGAGAGTTTGACCCATAGATAATAGCTGATCCAATTTTTGGGTCAAGGCAACCACTTGAGTGGTGAGTTCAATAGATGGTTGAATTTCAAACACACCTCTAGGTTTTTGCAAATTAGAGGCTGTCGGCCTCTCTAATCTAGCAGTGGAAGCATGGTGCTGAAAGGTCTCACTCATATTCTCAAAAAGCTCCTATGCCTCATCCTCATTTTTCAGCATAATTGATCCCCCACTGGCGGTGATTACCAAGTTTCGCCATTCAGGAGACAACCCATCATAAAAGAACTGAACCAATTGCCACTTGGCAATTTGGTGATGAGGACATTTTCTAATGAGATCCTTGAATCTATCCCATGCCTCATGAAATTGTTCATCATCAGTTTGGGCAAAGGATGTGATAGATCTCCTGTACTGATTTGTTTTACCCACAGAGAAATATTTATCTAAGAATTTTTGTTGTAGTTGGGCCCAAGAAGTGATGGAGTTTGCAGGTAAGGTACTCAGCCAATACTTGGCTTTGTCCTTCAATGAAAACGGAAAGAGAAACATTTTCAAGGCCTCACTACTGAAATTGTTTATCCGCACTATGGAGCAAATGACCAGGAACTCATCAATATGGTTGTATGGGTCCTCATTGTTCAAGCCATAGAAAGAAGGAATAAGATTAATTGTGCTAGGCTTGATTTCATATTGAGCTGCCTGTACAGTAGGCAGCTGAATACACGATGGTGACGCGTATTCCGAAGGAGTATAGTGCTCCTTCAAGGGTCGGAGAGGTGGAGGAGGGGGTGTACCGGGTGGGGTCTCCTCTTTTTCCTCTGCCATTGGTAAAGTTGTGTGTGAGGAATTAGTAGAGTGTTTAGATGATCTAACCTTCCTAAGGATTCGCTCTAAATTTTGGTCTATAAAAACCAAATATGGATGACAAGAGCGACGACCAAGCATGCACACACAAAAATTGACTGCAATTATATGAAAAGAATCAGAAAGTCTAGGCTTACAGTGCCCTTGGGAGGAGAGGAGAGATTTCTTTTTTAGTAAAACTTTGTCCTTTGTGAACTCTCTTAGATCCCTGCACAAATTCTAGAAATCTGTGTTAAAATCAATGCCCTGCAGTAAGGATAATAAACAATGTGAATAAAGCTGAAAAAGCAAAATAAAAAAAATTAACTAAACTAAACTAATATCAGAATTAAAAGAAACAAACAACCGTGCTAATTGTCCCCGGCAACGGCGCCAAAATTATGATCAATCCTAGAACAGGGTTTCAAATATAATTTATTCTCCGCTATTATCTCTGCTTGAAAAAGCAAAGATGTTAACCGAGTATCGTATCCACTGGGACAAAAAGGCTAAGTTGTGTTGTTTCCTAAATTCCTAAACTAATCCTACTGGAAAACAAAGTTCTGATTATTAAACTAATCCTATTAGAAAGCGAAGTGTGGGGTTGATTGGTTTGCAATTTCTAAATTAACAAATTGAAAGACAAGTTTTTTATCCAATAAGAGAAAAGCCTTAGGGTATGAATCCACCGTAGCCTCGTGCAATGGCGAATATAGGTCTAGGGTTTCACTGTCAATGCTTTCCAGACTCGTTTTGGTTACAAACCTTCACAGAGTCAACAAATAAGGGATGCGGATGCAAATCGGGGCATAACCTATCTCTATGGCATAGATTATCCTAGATCTAACAAACACATTCATTCAAGCATCATATTATATGACTTGGTATTCCAAACTACAAGAATAAAACACTAAGAGAGATATTGCATTAATAAACGAATCCAATCAATGGATTAAATCAATGTCATATAATCAAAGCATTTAAAAATAAAACCCTAGAACCTATACATTGCCATAAACACAAAACTAAAGTTTCATCACAACCCTAAGATGGAGATTTAGTTACTCATGGAAGACGATTGACGAAGAAGTCTTGACGAAATCCCCATTGATGCTCTTCCCCAAGCTCCAAGAAAGCCTCCCAAAACTTCTCCCAAGATGTGAATATCCCCAAAAACGAGTTTGGGCTCTTATTTATAAGTTCTGGGGTGAAAAAGGTCTTTAATTCGTGCAGGAGATGGATTCCCGTCGGGTCCGGGCCCACTGGTCATCACAGCGAACTTCGCTAGGTCATATCTCCCTCGATATAGCTCCGATTTATACAATCTTGGAGTCCACTGATATCTACTCGAAAAGAGCTTTCCAACGGTACATAGATTTCACGAATCCGACACTCGAGTTGAAAGTTATGACCATTTCAAGTTGCTGCCTCTGAAAATTTCGAGAATAATGGTGCAATTAGAAGACCTTCCATGTTGACATGCTATGGGGTGAGTGGGACCCATGTTGGACATCCAAGGCATGTTTGGACTCTTGCTTTGCTTTCTTATTTGAGTCTCTTCCCATATTTGGCAGCTTTCTTACTTGCAACTCTGGTTTGTCATGCTTTGTGAGATTTCTTCCATTTTGGCTCTGAATTTCGCTCCTTGCATTTGTAATACCTACAAACAATAAAATAACATAATTAAGCTAATTAATCTCTTTAGACGGTATAACCAAGTCCTCATTAAGGGGCCTAAAATGTATCTTTTAGGCTCTCATCACACCCCTCAACTTACACTTTGCTAGACCTCGAGCAAAGCTAAAACAAAAAGAAAACTAACTAAGGCCACTTTCGTAGGGAGCACGGTTGCACTTAGCATGTGCAGCAAGCCTTTAAACCTCTAAGTTCCCCCTAGAGGACGAGTTATAGTCTCGTGAGGGTTTGCAGTGAATCTACCCACAAAATTCCTAAAACATAAAAGAAAAACAGGGAGAATTTTCCGCCAAGGTATCGACGAACACCGGATATTCCTGATTTTTGGGGTTTTCCATACACACTCAAACGTGGTTCACCAATCCTATCTTTTGGTCAGAAATCCTCAAAATCATGCTGGAAAAATTGATCGTGCACGGTGAAAATTGTGTACATATTAGGGGTGTAAAAAAAAACCGAAAAACCGTCTAACCGAACCGATCCGAACCCAACCGCGGTTAATAACCGAATTTCACGGTTCGGTTACGGTTACGGTTAATGAAATCCAAAAACCGTACGGTTCGGTTACGATTTTCCGTAATAATTCACGGTTATTAACCGAACCGTATAATACGGTTCGGTTAACCGTACTGTTTACAAATAAAAAAGAAAAAAAGGGGGCTGAATGAAATTTCTTATCATATAAGATACAAACCAAACTTCCAAACCCTAAGCAGTAGCCAGCCGCCCAGCCCCTTTCGTTCTCAGTTCTCTCATCTCCCATTTCTCCGGTTCTCCCTTTCACCTTCTCCATCGAATCTCTCCACCCTCTCCATCTCCTTTGTCTCGCAACCCATCTCGCCTCTCCCTGCAACCCATCTCACGCACCACCATCTTCATCTTCCTCCACCAGACAGACCTCCATCTCCATCTTTCTGCCAGACACACGCACGCAGCACCACCATCTTCACCTTCCTCCTCTACCACTATCAGCAACAGAAACTGCAATAATTTATGGGTTGGAACCTGTCTGGGGTGCTGCTTTTGCATGGTTCCTCCTTGGTGAAAGGTGGAGCACAGGGGGCTGGGTTGGCCCTTTTCTTTTTGAATCTGATACAGAAATAGAAGTATGGCCCTTTTCTTTTCTACTTGTTTTGCACCTTTGTTTTCTTTCTACTGGGTCTGTGTCTATGTTTTTGCTTGATTTTTCCTTCTTTTTTTTTTTCGGTGTGTAGATCTATGGAAAGTTGTTGTGTATTGGGAACTGAAGATGGGTTTTTATTTTTCTGTTGAAAGATCTTGTGATTTCAGCACTTGCGTGTTGGGTCATTTGTGGGTTGGATGAAATTTTTGTTTTTGTTTCCTGGATCTTGCCAAAGTTCTCCTGTTTTAGAAAATAGAGTTGGTAAATTTCTCTGTTTCTCTCTCTCTCTCTCTAAAGATCTTGCAAAGTGTATTTTTTTGTTCTTTTTGTTTGTTGTTTGTTTCCCTCTCAGATCTACTGTGAGTTACTTAGCTAGTTGTCATTTGTTTATTCTCAAAAGTTGAGAATTTGACAGCTTATAATGCATAGATTTTCTTAGGTGCAACTAAGAAGGCTTCTTTGACCTGATTTGGGTTGTTTGTCTGTTTGTTCTTTTGTTAGAGTTCTCAAAATTTTGAATTTTTGGATTTTGAGGCGTTTCATGTGAGAAAGGTTTGTTTGATCTGATTTGGGTTTTGTTTACTGTGGACCTTTTATGTCTGTGAAGCTTGAATTGAGGAATGATAAGAAGATGGGGAAGAAAGGAGGTTGGTTTATTGCAGTGAAGAAAGCTTTCAGCCCTGAATCTAAGGTGAGAAGAGACAATGTTTTGATTCTTACATGAACTTTTTGTTTGTTAATTGAAGCTAAGGTGTTGGATAATTTTTTTTTTTATTGAAAACATATTCCTTGTGATAGAAAGCAAAAAAATCAAAGAAGAAATGGGATGCTGGAAAATCATCGGGCTCAGATCTTACTACCACTTTGCCGAAAAATGTTGCACTTGCACCACCACATTGCTTTCACTAAAATCTCAATTTATGATATCTCTGTTTTACATATGGTTTCTTTTTCAAACATAAGGAAAAGTGTATCTTTGTTGTTTTGCCTTGATTTTCTCATCCTATCCACTGGAATTGATTTATCCAAATGTGATGTAGACAATTATGAGTGTCTTTCATCTTTTAAGGCTATTTGTGCTATATACATGACTATTGGTGCCTTTAGTTGTTACTAGATTTTTTTTTCAGATTCTGATTCATGAAATAGCTAAACTTCTCTCTTCTGAAAACTTTGCGAAGTTCTTAAATTATTTGCAAACTTTTTTTTTTTTTTTGGTTGAGTTGAAAAATTCATGCTTCTATTATGAGGTTTTTTGAAATATGAGGAACAATAATTTTAGTAAAGTTGTGATGCTTGGTTGATTCTAATTCATGCAATAGGTAAACTAGTTCATACAACTTGGGGCAGTCCTTGTCCTAGGTAAGGTGATGCCTGTTTTAGACCCATCTCAAACATGTCTCTTTAATTTTTCTTTGTTTTAATTTTTCATCTCAAAATGATATCCTAATTAATTGGAACTGTTCTTTCTTTCTTCTTTTGGAATTTCATTTGAGATCAACATTTCAGGGTTCCAGGTTTTAATGGGCTGAAGTGTTGCTAGTGCAAGGTACTAGTCTAGGTGGAAGATGAGGCCAACAAAGATTTGGAAGCAAGTCAGCATACATAATTTTTCCTCCCTTTGGGTGGGATTGAGAGTATATGTTTTGATTATGGCAAGAGTTAAACCACACTAGCAAGGAAGCTTTTTTATGGAAAAAGGCAGATTCCATATTGTTTTTTGTCTTTGTTAGTAGAAAGTGTCAAACATGTATTTCAACATAATCCTCTTAAATGTAAGACCATAATATTCTTATGTGACACCAATTCCATTGCGCCAGTGTTGGTGTTTCTCCTGTAAATATCTAACTAGGTGAGGATCAAATGTGGACTTTGGTTTGCCTGGACTAGTAACTTACAGCTAAAGTTGGGTCTCATTGAACTTGTGCCAAAATGTAAATTTATGTGACACAGAAAGTGACTGCACAAGTTAAATTCAAGCTGATATTGGCTTTAACAGAACACTCGCCAGGATACACGGTGATGAAGAAGGAATCTCTTTGGGGACTTCCAATTGAGATTAAAATTGAGATTTGAATGCTGCTCGAGAAGGTGCAGTAAACCCCAAAAAATGGTTTTGGGGAAGCTTTAGTACAAGTAACACCATTAAATTCTCAGGCTTTAGTCCAGCTTGAGTCCAACATGAAATATATGATTTTCACTTAATAAGTCATTGTAACTGACTTTGCTTATCAATTTAAATATATTTGTTGTTACTTTTTGCTACTTGGCAGTGAATAAATTAATACTTTTTTCCACGGTTATTAACCGTAACCGAACCGTCTAAAACGGTTAACCACGGTTCGGTTTTTCACGGTTTTTTTTTATACGGTTACGGTTATGGTTTTGAAAGATAGAAAACCGCGGTTACGGTTCGGTTAACGATTTTCTCAATATGACCGGTTAACCGAACCGTTACACCCCTAGTACATATAGAGGCATGAAAGCATAAAACGATCCACTAACAATTTCCGTGAAAACACATCTTGTTCTTTCGAAATGCTGGGTCACCGAACCTCAGTACAAGTTATGAATCCTCTCAAGGCATTTGTGGTGGCTTTCACACTATTGTTTTTCAAAGGACAACACTATTTTGATTTTTTTTTAATGAATGACTGTGCAATGCCTAGGTCCCTTAAGCTTTCTAATTAACCCATGTAACGAGCATTCAGCCAATGACTCCCAAGACAGATGTCATTAGGGCACTAGGTATGGCAATACCCCTATGGGCTTACTGGCTCAGGTTAAAAAGGCTACGAACCCAAACTAGTCACAACTTTTTGTTTTTTCCTTTTTTTTTTTTTTTTTTTTTTTACGGTCCCCAACAATAGGCAGCCCTTTCCATATGCCCGACTTCAGTATGACTGAGGGTCAGCTTTCCATCATAATTGCTATGAAGTTTTCACTGGTATGGAAATCATAGTTTCACATTTCAAATTTTCTATATGATACGTGTCAAGTGAAAGATCAATAATTCAACAATATCTCAAAAACTCTTTCCTAAAACAAGATAGTGAACCATTTCTCTCTTTTTCCTCACAAAAAGTTCCAAAAACAGGGTATCTTCGTTTCATAAAAACCCGGTTAGAAATCTCCCGAAAGACTAACAATATTGGCAAAAACTTTTTTTTTTTCCGGGCGTCCAGACGCCCCAAGGCAGAGAGCAGTGGGCAATTTTTTCCATTTCGGGCGTCCAGACGCCCGACTCCGGCGTCCGGAAGCCCCATTCCAGAGAGCAGCATGTTTGTAAAAAATCCGGGCGTCCAGACGCCAGAGAGATTTTTTTTTTTTTTGAAACTAAAGGAAAAGACTATAAGTAAAAAGAACTAAAAACCGCTAAAAACTACCCCTAGACTACTCCAAAGGCTAATATCCCCACCCCCCCAACTTAACCTAACATTGTCCACAATGTTAAAAACAAAATAAAAGATAAAGGACAAGGAAAGTAAATGAAAAGGAGGGATATCACCTGGGTACCGCTTAACAAGAAGTGGAAGGGAGGAAAACGGGGAGGACGCCCCCCAACTCAGACCAAAGTACCTGCGAAATGTTAGCGGCAAGCACAATAAACAGAAACAAAGTAAACCAAACTTGCAAAAAGACATGACTCAGCACTTCCTTTATGTCTACCTCCTCCAGGTTAGGAACTAAAAATCTCTGCATATCTCGAGAAAGTGTAAAATCAACAATGCGAGGGTGACAAGATATGTAGATGGAGGGATTAATATCTTTCAACTCGACAACTGAACAGCCGAGTGCACACTTGTGCATTTCCAACACATCCACAATTTGAGCTTCCTGACCGTCAGACATATCAGGGGCAATGATAGCCTGTAAAGTATCCTCAGGGTGAAGAACGTTTTCTACGAGCTCATCAACAACATCGACTGCAAAGCAGTCATCCTGGTCTGAAGGTTGATGAGGGGTCCTAAAAGTATTCAGCCTCACTTTCATATTCCCGAAGGAAACATCCATAACTCCGGTTCGGCAATTAATGTTCGCATTGGCCGTGGCCAAAAAGGGCCGTCCAAGAATGACAGTAGTGTGTTTCCGTGAATTCTGCACTTGTTCGGTGTCAAGGACGATGAAATCAACAGGGAAAAAGAACTTGTCGACCTTTACCAGAACATCCTCAATTATTCCCCGGGGCACCCTAACAGACCTATCAGCAAGTTGTAAGGTAACCGGAGTGGGCTTTAAGTCCCCTAGCCCAATCTGCTCATACAATGAGTAAGGCAAGAGATTGACACTCGCTCCCAGATCCAACAATGCATGATCAATAACGTGACTCCCAATTGTGCAAGTAATGGTGGGAGTGCCAGGATCTTTCAGCTTGAGAGGAGTGTCATTATGGAGAATTGAGCTCACTTGCTCGGTAAGTAAAACCTTCGTTGGCACATGAGATTTAGATTTGCGTTTTTGAGTGCACAAATCTTTCAGAAATTTAGCATAAGAAGGGACCTGCTTGATAGCATCTAGCAAAGGTAGGTTAATCTTTACTTGCTTAAACACCTCTAACATCTCATCCATGGTTGCTTTCTTTTTACTAAAGGGAGAGGGTGTGTCAAGACAAGTGGGAAAAGGGGCTTTAGGCACATATGGGGGTGCCTCGTTTTCCTTAGAAACCATTTCAGCCCGAGAGCTATTGGGATTTCTTATGGGCTCTTTCACACCTTGCTTAGGCTCCTCAAGCCTAGTCTCAACCTCGAGCCCATTCCGTAATGTGGCAACCATTTTCACTTGCTCATGATAGGTATCATTATGTTGCGAGCCACTACCCACATCAAAAGAATTCTTAGGGTTAACTGTGGGTTGGCTAGGCAAGCGTCCCTCCTCTCTTTTGTTAAGAGTATTAGCTATTTGCCCGATCTAGACCTCTAGCTTAGCTATGGATTGAGAGTGGGAATGGACCAGCTGAGTGGTTGCTTTGAGCTCTTTGAGCTCTTGCAACACTGTCTCCTCAAATGATGGAGTTCTTTGAGGCGGTTGAGGGTTGGGTTGCTGGTAGGATTGTTGGGAACGATAGGCCGCATGATTGTATTAAAAATTTGGCCCATTTCCCGGTTGAGAGAATGAAGTGCCTTGACCGGGCGACTTCCATGAAAAGTTGGGGTGATTGCGCCATCCCGGGTTAAAAGTATTCGAAAATGGATCATTACCCGGTTTGGAGAACCCCTGTGCAGCATTCACTTGCTCTTGCACAAACTCAGGAAATTGGGGTGCTGCTAGGCCTGTCAATGGGACGGGCAGGGCCTGGGCTTGGGTTGTCCAATCCCGTCCCAAAAATAGGACGGGCCTGCCAGGTGTTGTCCAATCCCGGCCCTAAATTGAACGGGCTTACATCTAATCCCATCCCGTACGGGCCCGGGCTGGGACAGGGCCGGGCCTGGGCTTAGCCCGATCCTGGAGATAAGCAAAATATTCTTTAATTATTCCTACTGTCACCAGACACCGGTGTGAACCTGACTTTAAACCCTCTTCTTTTTTCTAGGATTAGGACCGGCAATGCAATGCAACAAGCAACATGACGGAGTTAAAAACTTTTTTTTTTTTGCTAGTGACAGTAGGAAATCAGAAAATCAATAGAAATGAATGAATATACTATAGGCTATATGGGTCAAGTAATGCAGGAATGATTAAAACCTTTTTTTTTCCGGTAAGAGTAGAAAATCAGAAAATCAATAGAAATGAATGAGAATAAGTATCCTATATGAGTCAAGTTAAAGTAATGTAGCATCAATAAAAAACTTTTTTTTTAAAGTAGAAAATCAGAAAATCAATAAAATGAATGAGAATGAGTATCCTATATGGGTCAAGTAATATAAAAATGAAATCAACAGAAATTAATTTTCTTTTAATATGTCTAAAACATCAATTAGTGCATTCCCATCATTATCTAAATCACCATCACTAGTTGGGTCATGACTAAACTAATCTTGGGCAGAAGAGGTAGAGAGCAGAAGAGGCAGAAGAGCGATTGAGTGTGGGATGTTTTTAGGGCTTGCAACGTCTTATAAAAGAGATGGACTGATGGAGGGCACAGTTACAAGAATGCCCCTCCTAACTAGCCGTTTTTTTACTGTTAGTGACGGGCAGTTTAGGTAATATAAATTTTTTTATCAAAATTAACTTGGAGCGGGCCGGGCCGGGCCTGAACGGGCTGGGCATCCTCTGCCCAGTCCCAGTCCCATTTTGGCCGGGCTTTAAAATTATTGACCAAGCCCAACCCACTGGGCTCAAGATTTTTTATAAAGCCCTGTATTTTCGGGCTTGGGACGGGCCGGGCCGGGCTTTCTACCCGTTTCAACCCGTCCCATTGACAGGCCTAGGTGCTGCAGGACAATTGCTCACAAAATGAGCGGGACTAGAGCACAAAGCACAACCACCTTGAGAGGGTGGGGATTGGAGAGTTTGACCCATAGATAATAGCTGATCCAATTTTTGGGTCAAGGCAACCACTTGAGTGGTGAGTTCAATAGATGGTTGAATTTCAAACACACCTCTAGGTTTTTGCAAATTAGAGGCTGTCGGCCTCTCTAATCTAGCAGTGGAAGCATGGTGCTGAAAGGTCTCACTCATATTCTCAAAAAGCTCCTATGCCTCATCCTCATTTTTCAGCATAATTGATCCCCCACTGGCGGTGATTACCAAGTTTCGCCATTCAGGAGACAACCCATCATAAAAGAACTGAACCAATTGCCACTTGGCAATTTGGTGATGAGGACATTTTCTAATGAGATCCTTGAATCTATCCCATGCCTCATGAAATTGTTCATCATCAGTTTGGGCAAAGGATGTGATAGATCTCCTGTACTGATTTGTTTTACCCACAGAGAAATATTTATCTAAGAATTTTTGTTGTAGTTGGGCCCAAGAAGTGATGGAGTTTGCAGGTAAGGTACTCAGCCAATACTTGGCTTTGTCCTTCAATGAAAACGGAAAGAGAAACATTTTCAAGGCCTCACTACTGAAATTGTTTATCCGCACTATGGAGCAAATGATCAGGAACTCATCAATATGGTTGTATGGGTCCTCATTGTTCAAGCCATAGAAAGAAGGAATAAGATTAATTGTGCTAGGCTTGATTTCATATTGAGCTGCCTGTACAGTAGGCAGCTGAATACACGATGGTGACGCGTATTCCGAAGGAGTATAGTGCTCCTTCAAGGGTCGGAGAGGTGGAGGAGGGGGTGTACCGGGTGGGGTCTCCTCTTTTTCCTCTGCCATTGGTAAAGTTGTGTGTGAGGAATTAGTAGAGTGTTTAGATGATCTAACGTTCCTAAGGACTCGCTCTAAATTTTGGTCTATAAAAACCAAATATGGATGACAAGAGCGACGACCAAGCATGCACACACAAAAATTGACTGCAATTATATGAAAAGAATCAGAAAGTCTAGGCTTACAGTGCCCTTGGGAGGAGAGGAGAGATTTCTTTTTTAGTAAAACTTTGTCCTTTGTGAACTCTCTTAGATCCCTGCACAAATTCTAGAAATCTGTGTTAAAATCAATGCCCTGCAGTAAGGATAATAAACAATGTGAATAAGCTGAAAAAGCAAAATAAAAAAAATTAACTAAACTAAACTAATATCAGAATTAAAAGAAACAAACAACCGTGCTAATTGTCCCCGGCAACGGCGCCAAAATTATGATCAATCCTAGAACAGGGTTTCAAATATAATTTATTCTCCGCTATTATCTCTGCTTGAAAAAGCAAAGATGTTAACCGAGTATCGTATCCACTGGGACAAAAAGGCTAAGTTGTGTTGTTTCCTAAATTCCTAAACTAATCCTACTGGAAAACAAAGTTCTGATTATTAAACTAATCCTATTAGAAAGCGAAGTGTGGGGTTGATTGGTTTGCAATTTCTAAATTAACAAATTGAAAGACAAGTTTTTTATCCAATAAGAGAAAAGCCTTAGGGTATGAATCCACCGTAGCCTCGTGCAATGGCGAATATAGGTCTAGGGTTTCACTGTCAATGCTTTCCAGACTCGTTCTGGTTACAAACCTTCACAGAGTCAACAAATAAGGGATGCGGATGCAAATCGGGGCATAACCTATCTCTATGGCATAGATTATCCTAGATCTAACAAACACATTCATTCAAGCATCATATTATATGACTTGGTATTCCAAACTACAAGAATAAAACACTAAGAGAGATATTGCATTAATAAACGAATCCAATCAATGGATTAAATCAATGTCATATAATCAAAGCATTTAAAAATAAAACCCTAGAACCTATACATTGCCATAAACACAAAACTAAAGTTTCATCACAACCCTAAGATGGAGATTTAGTTACTCATGGAAGACGATTGACGAAGAAGTCTTGACGAAATCCCCATTGATGCTCTTCCCCAAGCTCCAAGAAAGCCTCCCAAAACTTCTCCCAAGATGTGAATATCCCCAAAAACGAGTTTGGGCTCTTATTTATAAGTTCTGGGGTGAAAAAGGTCTTTAATTCGTGCAGGAGATGGATTCCCGTCGGGTCCGGGCCCACTGGTCATCACAGCGAACTTTGCTAGGTCATATCTCCCTCGATATAGCTCCGATTTATACAATCTTGGACTCCACTGATATCTACTCGAAAAGAGCTTTCCAACGGTACATAGATTTCACGAATCCGACACTCGAGTTGAAAGTTATGACCATTTCAAGTTGCTGCCTCTGAAAATTTCGAGAATAATGGTGCAATTAGAAGACCTTCCATGTTGACATGCTATGGGGTGAGTGGGACCCATGTTGGACATC
Source organism: Cinnamomum chago (assembly GCA_038049695.1). NCBI lineage: Eukaryota > Viridiplantae > Streptophyta > Magnoliopsida > Laurales > Lauraceae > Cinnamomum > Cinnamomum chago. The sequence goes on along the minus strand of CP142462.1, from coordinate 15,436,237 downwards.
CAAGGCATGTTTGGACTCTTGCTTTGCTTTCTTATTTGAGTCTCTTCCCATATTTGGCAGCTTTCTTACTTGCAACTCTGGTTTGTCATGCTTTGTGAGATTTCTTCCATTTTGGCTCTGAATTTCGCTCCTTGCATTTGTAATACCTACAAACAATAAAATAACATAATTAAGCTAATTAATCTCTTTAGACGGTATAACCAAGTCCTCATTAAGGGGCCTAAAATGTATCTTTTAGGCTCTCATCACACCCCTCAACTTACACTTTGCTAGACCTCGAGCAAAGCTAAAACAAAAAGAAAACTAACTAAGGCCACTTTCGTAGGGAGCACGGTTGCACTTAGCATGTGCAGCAAGCCTTTAAACCTCTAAGTTCCCCCTAGAGGACGAGTTATAGTCTCGTGAGGGTTTGCAGTGAATCTACCCACAAAATTCCTAAAACATAAAAGAAAAACAGGGAGAATTTTCCGCCAAGGTATCGACGAACACCGGATATTCCTGATTTTTGGGGTTTTCCATACACACTCAAACGTGGTTCACCAATCCTATCTTTTGGTCAGAAATCCTCAAAATCATGCTGGAAAAATTGATCGTGCACGGTGAAAATTGTGTACATATTAGGGGTGTAAAAAAAAACCGAAAAACCGTCTAACCGAACCGATCCGAACCCAACCGCGGTTAATAACCGAATTTCACGGTTCGGTTACGGTTACGGTTAATGAAATCCAAAAACCGTACGGTTCGGTTACGATTTTCCGTAATAATTCACGGTTATTAACCGAACCGTATAATACGGTTCGGTTAACCGTACTGTTTACAAATAAAAAAGAAAAAAAGGGGGCTGAATGAAATTTCTTATCATATAAGATACAAACCAAACTTCCAAACCCTAAGCAGTAGCCAGCCGCCCAGCCCCTTTCGTTCTCAGTTCTCTCATCTCCCATTTCTCCGGTTCTCCCTTTCACCTTCTCCATCGAATCTCTCCACCCTCTCCATCTCCTTTGTCTCGCAACCCATCTCGCCTCTCCCTGCAACCCATCTCACGCACCACCATCTTCATCTTCCTCCACCAGACAGACCTCCATCTCCATCTTTCTGCCAGACACACGCACGCAGCACCACCATCTTCACCTTCCTCCTCTACCACTATCAGCAACAGAAACTGCAATAATTTATGGGTTGGAACCTGTCTGGGGTGCTGCTTTTGCATGGTTCCTCCTTGGTGAAAGGTGGAGCACAGGGGGCTGGGTTGGCCCTTTTCTTTTTGAATCTGATACAGAAATAGAAGTATGGCCCTTTTCTTTTCTACTTGTTTTGCACCTTTGTTTTCTTTCTACTGGGTCTGTGTCTATGTTTTTGCTTGATTTTTCCTTCTTTTTTTTTTTCGGTGTGTAGATCTATGGAAAGTTGTTGTGTATTGGGAACTGAAGATGGGTTTTTATTTTTCTGTTGAAAGATCTTGTGATTTCAGCACTTGCGTGTTGGGTCATTTGTGGGTTGGATGAAATTTTTGTTTTTGTTTCCTGGATCTTGCCAAAGTTCTCCTGTTTTAGAAAATAGAGTTGGTAAATTTCTCTGTTTCTCTCTCTCTCTCTCTAAAGATCTTGCAAAGTGTATTTTTTTGTTCTTTTTGTTTGTTGTTTGTTTCCCTCTCAGATCTACTGTGAGTTACTTAGCTAGTTGTCATTTGTTTATTCTCAAAAGTTGAGAATTTGACAGCTTATAATGCATAGATTTTCTTAGGTGCAACTAAGAAGGCTTCTTTGACCTGATTTGGGTTGTTTGTCTGTTTGTTCTTTTGTTAGAGTTCTCAAAATTTTGAATTTTTGGATTTTGAGGCGTTTCATGTGAGAAAGGTTTGTTTGATCTGATTTGGGTTTTGTTTACTGTGGACCTTTTATGTCTGTGAAGCTTGAATTGAGGAATGATAAGAAGATGGGGAAGAAAGGAGGTTGGTTTATTGCAGTGAAGAAAGCTTTCAGCCCTGAATCTAAGGTGAGAAGAGACAATGTTTTGATTCTTACATGAACTTTTTGTTTGTTAATTGAAGCTAAGGTGTTGGATAATTTTTTTTTTTATTGAAAACATATTCCTTGTGATAGAAAGCAAAAAAATCAAAGAAGAAATGGGATGCTGGAAAATCATCGGGCTCAGATCTTACTACCACTTTGCCGAAAAATGTTGCACTTGCACCACCACATTGCTTTCACTAAAATCTCAATTTATGATATCTCTGTTTTACATATGGTTTCTTTTTCAAACATAAGGAAAAGTGTATCTTTGTTGTTTTGCCTTGATTTTCTCATCCTATCCACTGGAATTGATTTATCCAAATGTGATGTAGACAATTATGAGTGTCTTTCATCTTTTAAGGCTATTTGTGCTATATACATGACTATTGGTGCCTTTAGTTGTTACTAGATTTTTTTTTCAGATTCTGATTCATGAAATAGCTAAACTTCTCTCTTCTGAAAACTTTGCGAAGTTCTTAAATTATTTGCAAACTTTTTTTTTTTTTTTGGTTGAGTTGAAAAATTCATGCTTCTATTATGAGGTTTTTTGAAATATGAGGAACAATAATTTTAGTAAAGTTGTGATGCTTGGTTGATTCTAATTCATGCAATAGGTAAACTAGTTCATACAACTTGGGGCAGTCCTTGTCCTAGGTAAGGTGATGCCTGTTTTAGACCCATCTCAAACATGTCTCTTTAATTTTTCTTTGTTTTAATTTTTCATCTCAAAATGATATCCTAATTAATTGGAACTGTTCTTTCTTTCTTCTTTTGGAATTTCATTTGAGATCAACATTTCAGGGTTCCAGGTTTTAATGGGCTGAAGTGTTGCTAGTGCAAGGTACTAGTCTAGGTGGAAGATGAGGCCAACAAAGATTTGGAAGCAAGTCAGCATACATAATTTTTCCTCCCTTTGGGTGGGATTGAGAGTATATGTTTTGATTATGGCAAGAGTTAAACCACACTAGCAAGGAAGCTTTTTTATGGAAAAAGGCAGATTCCATATTGTTTTTTGTCTTTGTTAGTAGAAAGTGTCAAACATGTATTTCAACATAATCCTCTTAAATGTAAGACCATAATATTCTTATGTGACACCAATTCCATTGCGCCAGTGTTGGTGTTTCTCCTGTAAATATCTAACTAGGTGAGGATCAAATGTGGACTTTGGTTTGCCTGGACTAGTAACTTACAGCTAAAGTTGGGTCTCATTGAACTTGTGCCAAAATGTAAATTTATGTGACACAGAAAGTGACTGCACAAGTTAAATTCAAGCTGATATTGGCTTTAACAGAACACTCGCCAGGATACACGGTGATGAAGAAGGAATCTCTTTGGGGACTTCCAATTGAGATTAAAATTGAGATTTGAATGCTGCTCGAGAAGGTGCAGTAAACCCCAAAAAATGGTTTTGGGGAAGCTTTAGTACAAGTAACACCATTAAATTCTCAGGCTTTAGTCCAGCTTGAGTCCAACATGAAATATATGATTTTCACTTAATAAGTCATTGTAACTGACTTTGCTTATCAATTTAAATATATTTGTTGTTACTTTTTGCTACTTGGCAGTGAATAAATTAATACTTTTTTCCACGGTTATTAACCGTAACCGAACCGTCTAAAACGGTTAACCACGGTTCGGTTTTTCACGGTTTTTTTTTTATACGGTTACGGTTATGGTTTTGAAAGATAGAAAACCGCGGTTACGGTTCGGTTAACGATTTTCTCAATATGACCGGTTAACCGAACCGTTACACCCCTAGTACATATAGAGGCATGAAAGCATAAAACGATCCACTAACAATTTCCGTGAAAACACATCTTGTTCTTTCGAAATGCTGGGTCACCGAACCTCAGTACAAGTTATGAATCCTCTCAAGGCATTTGTGGTGGCTTTCACACTATTGTTTTTCAAAGGACAACACTATTTTGATTTTTTTTTTAATGAATGACTGTGCAATGCCTAGGTCCCTTAAGCTTTCTAATTAACCCATGTAACGAGCATTCAGCCAATGACTCCCAAGACAGATGTCATTAGGGCACTAGGTATGGCAATACCCCTATGGGCTTACTGGCTCAGGTTAAAAAGGCTACGAACCCAAACTAGTCACAACTTTTTGTTTTTTCCTTTTTTTTTTTTTTTTTTTTTTTACGGTCCCCAACAATAGGCAGCCCTTTCCATATGCCCGACTTCAGTATGACTGAGGGTCAGCTTTCCATCATAATTGCTATGAAGTTTTCACTGGTATGGAAATCATAGTTTCACATTTCAAATTTTCTATATGATACGTGTCAAGTGAAAGATCAATAATTCAACAATATCTCAAAAACTCTTTCCTAAAACAAGATAGTGAACCATTTCTCTCTTTTTCCTCACAAAAAGTTCCAAAAACAGGGTATCTTCGTTTCATAAAAACCCGGTTAGAAATCTCCCGAAAGACTAACAATATTGGCAAAAACTTTTTTTTTTTTCCGGGCGTCCAGACGCCCCAAGGCAGAGAGCAGTGGGCAATTTTTTCCATTTCGGGCGTCCAGACGCCCGACTCCGGCGTCCGGAAGCCCCATTCCAGAGAGCAGCATGTTTGTAAAAAATCCGGGCGTCCAGACGCCAGAGAGATTTTTTTTTTTTTTGAAACTAAAGGAAAAGACTATAAGTAAAAAGAACTAAAAACCGCTAAAAACTACCCCTAGACTACTCCAAAGGCTAATATCCCCACCCCCCCAACTTAACCTAACATTGTCCACAATGTTAAAAACAAAATAAAAGATAAAGGACAAGGAAAGTAAATGAAAAGGAGGGATATCACCTGGGTACCGCTTAACAAGAAGTGGAAGGGAGGAAAACGGGGAGGACGCCCCCCAACTCAGACCAAAGTACCTGCGAAATGTTAGCGGCAAGCACAATAAACAGAAACAAAGTAAACCAAACTTGCAAAAAGACATGACTCAGCACTTCCTTTATGTCTACCTCCTCCAGGTTAGGAACTAAAAATCTCTGCATATCTCGAGAAAGTGTAAAATCAACAATGCGAGGGTGACAAGATATGTAGATGGAGGGATTAATATCTTTCAACTCGACAACTGAACAGCCGAGTGCACACTTGTGCATTTCCAACACATCCACAATTTGAGCTTCCTGACCGTCAGACATATCAGGGGCAATGATAGCCTGTAAAGTATCCTCAGGGTGAAGAACGTTTTCTACGAGCTCATCAACAACATCGACTGCAAAGCAGTCATCCTGGTCTGAAGGTTGATGAGGGGTCCTAAAAGTATTCAGCCTCACTTTCATATTCCCGAAGGAAACATCCATAACTCCGGTTCGGCAATTAATGTTCGCATTGGCCGTGGCCAAAAAGGGCCGTCCAAGAATGACAGTAGTGTGTTTCCGTGAATTCTGCACTTGTTCGGTGTCAAGGACGATGAAATCAACAGGGAAAAAGAACTTGTCGACCTTTACCAGAACATCCTCAATTATTCCCCGGGGCACCCTAACAGACCTATCAGCAAGTTGTAAGGTAACCGGAGTGGGCTTTAAGTCCCCTAGCCCAATCTGCTCATACAATGAGTAAGGCAAGAGATTGACACTCGCTCCCAGATCCAACAATGCATGATCAATAACGTGACTCCCAATTGTGCAAGTAATGGTGGGAGTGCCAGGATCTTTCAGCTTGAGAGGAGTGTCATTATGGAGAATTGAGCTCACTTGCTCGGTAAGTAAAACCTTCGTTGGCACATGAGATTTAGATTTGCGTTTTTGAGTGCACAAATCTTTCAGAAATTTAGCATAAGAAGGGACCTGCTTGATAGCATCTAGCAAAGGTAGGTTAATCTTTACTTGCTTAAACACCTCTAACATCTCATCCATGGTTGCTTTCTTTTTACTAAAGGGAGAGGGTGTGTCAAGACAAGTGGGAAAAGGGGCTTTAGGCACATATGGGGGTGCCTCGTTTTCCTTAGAAACCATTTCAGCCCGAGAGCTATTGGGATTTCTTATGGGCTCTTTCACACCTTGCTTAGGCTCCTCAAGCCTAGTCTCAACCTCGAGCCCATTCCGTAATGTGGCAACCATTTTCACTTGCTCATGATAGGTATCATTATGTTGCGAGCCACTACCCACATCAAAAGAATTCTTAGGGTTAACTGTGGGTTGGCTAGGCAAGCGTCCCTCCTCTCTTTTGTTAAGAGTATTAGCTATTTGCCCGATCTAGACCTCTAGCTTAGCTATGGATTGAGAGTGGGAATGGACCAGCTGAGTGGTTGCTTTGAGCTCTTTGAGCTCTTGCAACACTGTCTCCTCAAATGATGGAGTTCTTTGAGGCGGTTGAGGGTTGGGTTGCTGGTAGGATTGTTGGGAACGATAGGCCGCATGATTGTATTAAAAATTTGGCCCATTTCCCGGTTGAGAGAATGAAGTGCCTTGACCGGGCGACTTCCATGAAAAGTTGGGGTGATTGCGCCATCCCGGGTTAAAAGTATTCGAAAATGGATCATTACCCGGTTTGGAGAACCCCTGTGCAGCATTCACTTGCTCTTGCACAAACTCAGGAAATTGGGGTGCTGCTAGGCCTGTCAATGGGACGGGCAGGGCCTGGGCTTGGGTTGTCCAATCCCGTCCCAAAAATAGGACGGGCCTGCCAGGTGTTGTCCAATCCCGGCCCTAAATTGAACGGGCTTACATCTAATCCCATCCCGTACGGGCCCGGGCTGGGACAGGGCCGGGCCTGGGCTTAGCCCGATCCTGGAGATAAGCAAAATATTCTTTAATTATTCCTACTGTCACCAGACACCGGTGTGAACCTGACTTTAAACCCTCTTCTTTTTTCTAGGATTAGGACCGGCAATGCAATGCAACAAGCAACATGACGGAGTTAAAAACTTTTTTTTTTTTGCTAGTGACAGTAGGAAATCAGAAAATCAATAGAAATGAATGAATATACTATAGGCTATATGGGTCAAGTAATGCAGGAATGATTAAAACCTTTTTTTTTCCGGTAAGAGTAGAAAATCAGAAAATCAATAGAAATGAATGAGAATAAGTATCCTATATGAGTCAAGTTAAAGTAATGTAGCATCAATAAAAAACTTTTTTTTTAAAGTAGAAAATCAGAAAATCAATAAAATGAATGAGAATGAGTATCCTATATGGGTCAAGTAATATAAAAATGAAATCAACAGAAATTAATTTTCTTTTAATATGTCTAAAACATCAATTAGTGCATTCCCATCATTATCTAAATCACCATCACTAGTTGGGTCATGACTAAACTAATCTTGGGCAGAAGAGGTAGAGAGCAGAAGAGGCAGAAGAGCGATTGAGTGTGGGATGTTTTTAGGGCTTGCAACGTCTTATAAAAGAGATGGACTGATGGAGGGCACAGTTACAAGAATGCCCCTCCTAACTAGCCGTTTTTTTACTGTTAGTGACGGGCAGTTTAGGTAATATAAATTTTTTTATCAAAATTAACTTGGAGCGGGCCGGGCCGGGCCTGAACGGGCTGGGCATCCTCTGCCCAGTCCCAGTCCCATTTTGGCCGGGCTTTAAAATTATTGACCAAGCCCAACCCACTGGGCTCAAGATTTTTTATAAAGCCCTGTATTTTCGGGCTTGGGACGGGCCGGGCCGGGCTTTCTACCCGTTTCAACCCGTCCCATTGACAGGCCTAGGTGCTGCAGGACAATTGCTCACAAAATGAGCGGGACTAGAGCACAAAGCACAACCACCTTGAGAGGGTGGGGATTGGAGAGTTTGACCCATAGATAATAGCTGATCCAATTTTTGGGTCAAGGCAACCACTTGAGTGGTGAGTTCAATAGATGGTTGAATTTCAAACACACCTCTAGGTTTTTGCAAATTAGAGGCTGTCGGCCTCTCTAATCTAGCAGTGGAAGCATGGTGCTGAAAGGTCTCACTCATATTCTCAAAAAGCTCCTATGCCTCATCCTCATTTTTCAGCATAATTGATCCCCCACTGGCGGTGATTACCAAGTTTCGCCATTCAGGAGACAACCCATCATAAAAGAACTGAACCAATTGCCACTTGGCAATTTGGTGATGAGGACATTTTCTAATGAGATCCTTGAATCTATCCCATGCCTCATGAAATTGTTCATCATCAGTTTGGGCAAAGGATGTGATAGATCTCCTGTACTGATTTGTTTTACCCACAGAGAAATATTTATCTAAGAATTTTTGTTGTAGTTGGGCCCAAGAAGTGATGGAGTTTGCAGGTAAGGTACTCAGCCAATACTTGGCTTTGTCCTTCAATGAAAACGGAAAGAGAAACATTTTCAAGGCCTCACTACTGAAATTGTTTATCCGCACTATGGAGCAAATGATCAGGAACTCATCAATATGGTTGTATGGGTCCTCATTGTTCAAGCCATAGAAAGAAGGAATAAGATTAATTGTGCTAGGCTTGATTTCATATTGAGCTGCCTGTACAGTAGGCAGCTGAATACACGATGGTGACGCGTATTCCGAAGGAGTATAGTGCTCCTTCAAGGGTCGGAGAGGTGGAGGAGGGGGTGTACCGGGTGGGGTCTCCTCTTTTTCCTCTGCCATTGGTAAAGTTGTGTGTGAGGAATTAGTAGAGTGTTTAGATGATCTAACCTTCCTAAGGACTCGCTCTAAATTTTGGTCTATAAAAACCAAATATGGATGACAAGAGCGACGACCAAGCATGCACACACAAAAATTGACTGCAATTATATGAAAAGAATCAGAAAGTCTAGGCTTACAGTGCCCTTGGGAGGAGAGGAGAGATTTCTTTTTTAGTAAAACTTTGTCCTTTGTGAACTCTCTTAGATCCCTGCACAAATTCTAGAAATCTGTGTTAAAATCAATGCCCTGCAGTAAGGATAATAAACAATGTGAATAAAGCTGAAAAAGCAAAATAAAAAAAATTAACTAAACTAAACTAATATCAGAATTAAAAGAAACAAACAACCGTGCTAATTGTCCCCGGCAACGGCGCCAAAATTATGATCAATCCTAGAACAGGGTTTCAAATATAATTTATTCTCCGCTATTATCTCTGCTTGAAAAAGCAAAGATGTTAACCGAGTATCGTATCCACTGGGACAAAAAGGCTAAGTTGTGTTGTTTCCTAAATTCCTAAACTAATCCTACTGGAAAACAAAGTTCTGATTATTAAACTAATCCTATTAGAAAGCGAAGTGTGGGGTTGATTGGTTTGCAATTTCTAAATTAACAAATTGAAAGACAAGTTTTTTATCCAATAAGAGAAAAGCCTTAGGGTATGAATCCACCGTAGCCTCGTGCAATGGCGAATATAGGTCTAGGGTTTCACTGTCAATGCTTTCCAGACTCGTTCTGGTTACAAACCTTCACAGAGTCAACAAATAAGGGATGCGGATGCAAATCGGGGCATAACCTATCTCTATGGCATAGATTATCCTAGATCTAACAAACACATTCATTCAAGCATCATATTATATGACTTGGTATTCCAAACTACAAGAATAAAACACCAAGAGAGATATTGCATTAATAAACGAATCCAATCAATGGATTAAATCAATGTCATATAATCAAAGCATTTAAAATAAAACCCTAGAACCTATACATTGCCATAAACACAAAACTAAAGTTTCATCACAACCCTAAGATGGAGATTTAGTTACTCATGGAAGACGATTGACGAAGAAGTCTTGACGAAATCCCCATTGATGCTCTTCCCCAAGCTCCAAGAAAGCCTCCCAAAACTTCTCCCAAGATGTGAATATCCCCAAAAACGAGTTTAGGCTCTTATTTATAAGTTTTGGGGTGAAAAATGTCTTTAATTCGTGCAGGAGATGGATTCCCGTCGGGTCCGGGCCCACTGGTCATCACAGCGAACTTCGTGAGGTCATATCTCCCTCGATATAGCTCCGATTTATACAATCTTGGACTCCACTGATATCTACTCGAAAAGAGCTTTCCAACGGTACATAGATTTCACGAATCCGACACTCGAGTTGAAAGTTATGACCATTTCAAGTTGCTGCTTCTGAAAATTCCGAGAATAATGGTGCAATTAGAAGACCTTCCATGTTGACATGCTATGGGGTGAGTGGGACCCATGTTGGACATCCAAGGCATGTTTGGACTCTTGCTTTGCTTTCTTATTTGAGTCTCTTCCCATATTTGGCAGCTTTCTTACTTGCAACTCTGGTTTGTCATGCTTTGTGAGATTTCTTCCATTTTGGCTCTGAATTTCGCTCCTTGCATTTGTAATACCTACAAACAATAAAATAACATAATTAAGCTAATTAATCTCTTTCGACGGTATAACCAAGTCCTCATTAAGGGGCCAAAAATGTATCTTTTAGGCTCTCATCAGGAGCCATGTAGGACCTCAATTCTATCAGGTCATGTATTTGTTCAAGGCATTTTAGAGGGTAATAGAACAGTATGTTTGGAGCTATTGCGTATGGAGAAACATGTTTTCTTATGATTGTGTATGGTATTACGACGAAAGAGTCTACTTGAAGACAGCCGATATGTTTCATTAGAGGAGCAAGTGGCTATATTTTTAATGACAATTGGGCAAAATCATAGGAATAGGATCATGCAAGATAGATTTCAACACTCAGGTGAAACTATCCATCGTCACTTTCATGCAGTTTTAGTAGCAATGATTCACCTCTCGGTGGACATTATAAAGCCCCCTTCATACGACCAAACACCAAAGGAGATTTTGCATAACCCTCGATTTCATCCATATTTCAAGGTATAATCTTACTCTTAATCATATTTGCAAGTACTTTCCCCAATGAAATTAACTTTACTTTTTTAAATCTTTTGTCTTTTTTTGAAGGATTGTATTGGGGCAATAGATGGTACACTTGTAAATGTTGTGATTCCCGTTGAGAACCAGGTGCCTTATAGGGGAAGAACCAGGTGCCTTTTAGCAGCTTGCTCATTTGATATGCAATTTACTTTCATTATTGCTGGGTGGGAAGGCACAGCACATGATTCACGCATCTTATTGGATACTATTTATAAACCACAAATGAATTTTCCACATGCACCTCCAGGTACCTATGATTAGTAAATTATGAATCAAATATCATTTTCTATCATGATATTAATTTTTTCTATTTTCAGGTAAATATTACATTGTTGATGCTGGGTTTACGAATATGCGTGGCTTTCTTGCTCCATACTATATGTTCGGTATTGGCTATCAGATTTTCGGGGTGGCAGTCATCCTCGTGATAGGAAGGAGCAGTTCAATTATGTTCATTCATCATTAAGAAATGTAATAGAGCGTTCTTTAGGAGTATTGAAGGCGCGTTTTTCGATTTTGAAAAGGATGCCTCCCTACCCATTCTCTGTACAAAGGAGTATAGTAGTTGCTGCAATGACTGTGCACAACTTTATCAGAAAAGAAGCTATTGCAGACGCACTATTTCAATAGTATGAGAATGAAAATATATCTTTAGATATGAGTAACGATGCTGACAATGGTACCATCGACACCGATACAACTGTAGATATTGCAAATCAGATGGAGATGTCAGAAGTTAGAGATGCAATGGCAGATGCCCTCTTTCAATCATGATGTTCTGTGTTTTTATTCTTATTTTCTTTTTTCTTTTCCTTTTTTGGTAAAGACTGTAAGCAACAAATATTGTGCTTGGTAGTTTGGATTTTAGTTAGACTCTTTGGAGAGTTATTAGTAGTTACAATGAACTTTCAGCAAAAGTTCTCAGTCCATTGGTCTAATATAATATTGGAGAATTTTTTGCATTTTCCTGGCTCTTTGTATAGATGTTTCTTGATTTGAAAATAGTTCGGCAGTATCTAAACATGGAGGCTGATAGGATGAAGAAAGAGAATGATAGTATGGAGATCCAACTTTAGTTATTAGTTCTCCACTTAAAACAAATAAGTGGGGTGAAGTGAATCAGAGGAAATGCAAATTCTTTCACTCTTTAGCCCTGTTTTTTTAACTTTAATAAGAAGTCTCTAATGTCTGCAACATGAACCATCTAATGGTTAAAATAATTAGTTATAAAAGTTTGAATTTGTGAATGATGCAGTACTGCCGATGGCGAGTTGCAAATATGGGACACAATCCAACACAGAACACTGTCTTCTACTTGGTATGATCATTAAACATCATATGGAGAATTGATTAATGAATTTTAGGGGATTGTGAAGAAATGTTCCCTTGGTGCTATGTAGGGCACATGGTGTCCTTGAATTTTAGGGGATTATTTCTGTCTTTTTTTTTTTTTTTCAATAATGCTATGAAGAAATAAAAATTATTGAGTGTTGGTGTATCACTTTTCTCTCCTCTAATGCGTGTAGCCAGGGCAGAGATGGAACCGTGAAATATTGGGATATCGAAGATGGAGGCTTGTTCCAAAATCCACTGTGTATTCTTACATCTCTTTGGGTGCATTTGGTCCTTAATCTGTTTCTTTTTGGGGTGTATTTGTGTATTTGGTAAATATTTTTGTCAAATTGAGATAAATAATAACTTATAATGGATGTCAAATTGAATATCTATTATAAATTACCTTTTTTTTAAAAGACAAAAAAAGCCCCTGTAATAAGCTCTTATTTGAAAGTTTACTAAACATATTTTTTCACATAGATCCATTTAAATTAGATATATTGCATGTGTTACCAAACAGTCTATTTAAAAATAGTTTATATCTCACAGATCTATTTCTCGCAGATCTATTTCAAACATATAAGATTTTCCAAACAGGCCCTTATTGTTCAGATTAATTCTGCGTTTGTAAAAAAAGAAAGGAAGATGAACTACCATTTGTTCTGTTTCATCTTGTAAATATATACATGGGGAGCCCCTCACTTGAGTGCCAGTACTTGTGGAACCTATCTCAGCTCCCCACCTAGGTATTGGAGTGTGTGTGTGTGTGTGAGAGAGAGAGAGGAAGATGGGAGGCATGGGGCCCCACCTGGGACGGGGACCTGGGGTGATCGAAAGATCTCCTTGCGTCCCTCATTTCTACAAAAAAAATATTTATATAATAATAAATGAATAAATGAATAAGTCTCATCCCTAAATCCTTTCATCTCCATCTATGTACAATCCATCCGAATGGGTGCAACCCATGGCAAGTGTGGGCAATAATAATCTTAACCTATCAAAATAATCACCATTTGATGTGTGCTCACAGTTTCTAAAGTTTGGTGAGACCCCACGATGATTAACCAACATCAAATGAATCACATCGCTTTTAATATTAGATTGTGCACTGATTTGCTAAAATCAGATGGTTTTCTCTATTATCACCAACAATGGATGGGGCCCCATCAAAATTTATCATCAATAGATGAGTCTCATTACTTCTTTAGCTTAAAATGATTCCCATTTTAAAGAAAATCCTAACAATTGGGACCTACAATAGGTCAGTCATTTCTACATATTTCTTCTTTTCTTAATTTAGGCAAAGCAATTGATAACTTCCAAACTACATAAATAAAATATTATAAAAGAATTCAAGTAACCTAAGAGTGGCCCAATAGTATTTAGAGGTAACTTTTATGAAATGAATTGAGAGCTCATATAAAAGGAAGCAATCTTTGAGAGCTCAAAGATTCCAAGGTTCTCTTTCATCCTCTCCTTGTTAAAGCTTTTAACTATTACACTCACTCCTTGCTCGTATATCCACCTCAAAGAAACCTAGGACATGTTAAAATGTTACACCCTGTCTCGAGTTTATCAATTTTAACTCTAATTGATTGGAATTAATGCTAATTAACCTTGTTTAATTAAGTTAATGATGGTTAATTACCAAATTGAATTGAATTAGCCACAAATGAATGATTTGGGCTTAATGAAATGAAATTAAGGTAATTGAATGATTTGAATGGAGTTTAGACTCAAACAAGGAAAACATGGACTTTTCCGTAAATACGAATTTTCGCATATTTCATCGAATACGGTCACTCTTGATATCAACGCGTGTATCTCGAAGAGTACGTTGACTTTCATAAAAGACTTGAACTTATTCGACGAGAATTGGATCAAATGACCCTTCCTTTGACTTAAATCGGAAATGAGAGATGAGGTGAAGGGCTTATGTGCAAAATGGGGCTTATAAGAGATGAGATGAACTCAAATGAGTTCATTCAACTCAATCCCAGCCAAGTAAAGTTAAGAGCAAACCCTAGCCCTTTTTTTCATCTTCATTTCTTCATCTATTGAGAGGTTTCAAGTGATTCTTGGAGTAAAAGTAAAGAATTTCATCTTCTCCATCTTCTTCTTGGTTTTTCTTTGGAGTTGGAGCTTGAGAAAAGGCTTAGAACTTCTTTCCATAAAGCTTCAAGTAAGTACTTTGGTTGTTTGAGGAACTTCCAAGTTATATTGAGTGGTTGTAGTAAGTTTCTAGCACAAGTAGTTCATTGGAGTTCTATTTGTGAATTGCTCTTGACTTTAGGTTGAGAGAGGGTTTCAAATTAGGGATTTTCATCTCAAATCCAAGCTATTAAGAGTGATTTTGTGATCTACTCTTCAAACTAAGGCAAGTAGAAGCACTTTTATTGATTTGAAATGTTATCTAGGCTATTAGAACTCATGGAGTTCAAATTGAGAATCTCACTTCAAAAATTCTGAAGTTCTGAACTCAGAAACTCTGAAGTTTTGTGAGCCGAACTGCTGACCGCCAGCTGACCCACCCATCTGGGTTGATTTTCACAGAAAAGTTCAGCTTCTGGAAAGCTAACGGTGAGCTGACTGACAAAGTCCGGTGGAAATTCGGCTAGCCGAAGGGTGAACAAAAGGTAATTGAATATGTGGTCAGGAATTTCCATCAGAAGTCCAGCTTATAGAAAGCTAACCACACGGTAGCCGAAATGTGTTTGGCTAGCCGAATTTAAGAACTTTGTTAGCCGAGTAGGTGACCGATGAGGTGACCAAATTGAGAAAATGTATCAGAAATTTTAAGGTTCTAGAAAGTTGATCGAAATGTAATTTAGTTAGCCGCATTCCAAAATTCGGTTAACCGACTGGTAACCGACAAAGTGACCAAACTTAAAACAAATTGCAGATTTAGGTCTGATTTTTTCGAATGAAAGCCTATAGTCAGCTAGTGTTCATAGTATCTAAACCTTCATAGGTGTTAGCTAATGTTATCATAATATACAAATTACAATTAAAGTGATGTTCATCGATAATGACACATACATTAGATAACGAACGTTTTACTCAATTGTTAAGTTTAGAAGTTTGAATAGAATTATTGATTTGATTTGATTTGATTCCCGATTCTGGCACTACATAGTAGTTTCTTAAGCTCGTTATAGAGCTGAAATGAATTAATGAAATGAATCAATGAACAATCCTACTGCAGTAGATGGACTGGGGTGTTCCGAAACTCCGTGATGATGCTAGTGATCTCTGAACCAGACATTGGTAGATCCCACAAATTATTGAATGATAAGTCACTTAATAAAGAGTACTCACTGAAATGAATGATAGTCACTTAATAACATTATTGAAATGAAAAGTTATTGAATGTAACGTATTGACTGGAATGAATGAATGACTAGTATTTGTGTTTACAAATACACTGACTGCTTCCGTTGGAAGAACTGAAATGAGACGAATACTATTGTAGTTGCCAATTTAGTAATTGTTGTTACTTGACTACAATGCACATGTTATTGAATTGTCTACAATTGATAATTGTTTATAGAATTGTTTAATTGGTAAATTGAATAGATTATGGTGAATGATAGCATGTACTATCATTGATTGGTGTATACATTGTTGAACCGTCGTATTCATGTTGTTATTGATGACATTACAAGCCCAGTTGCCCGTGCCGGTCATGCAAAGGCCGTGCCGCCAGCGGTGGAGGTCAACCCAATACCTCCAGGAGAATCAAATGAATGGACATGAATCGGAGTGCAAAAGAACTAGAATATTTTGGGAATTGTTTTGGAAAAACTTTTAGTATATTCATTTTGGAATTGTAAATAGTTGTCACTGTATTGTATTTGAATGTGCAGTGGTTGATAGGAGTAGTTGAATGAAAGGAAGATTGTGAATGTGTATATTGTACTTTACTTTAATGTAAAGAACTCGTACAGTTTTAATTGTTTTGTCAATGTATATATTCCGCAAAAATGTACAATATTTGACCAGAGTGAATGTATGCTTATCCCTTGTGGATTTCGTTTTAACTTTGGTTAATTCGGAGTTTACTGGAGTAAGTATGGATCGCGACTCGAGGTTGTTATTGATGACATTACAAGCCCAGTTGCCCGTGCCGGTCATGCAAAGGCCGTGCCGCCAGCGGTGGAGGTCAACCCAATACCTCCAGGAGAATCAAATGAATGGACATGAATCGGAGTGCAAAAGAACTAGAATATTTTGGGAATTGTTTTGGAAAAACTTTTAGTATATTCATTTTGGAATTGTAAATAGTTGTCACTGTATTGTATTTGAATGTGCAGTGGTTGATAGGAGTAGTTGAATGAAAGGAAGATTGTGAATGTGTATATTGTACTTTACTTTAATGTAAAGAACTCGTACAGTTTTAATTGTTTTGTCAATGTATATATTCCGCAAAAATGTACAATATTTGACCAGAGTGAATGTATGCTTATCCCTTGTGGATTTCGTTTTAACTTTGGTTAATTCGGAGTTTACTGGAGTAAGTATGGATCGCGACTCGAGGTTTGTTCGGAGTAATCAGAACCTCTAGGCCGGGTCGTTACATAAAATGACATCCATATAGGGCTACACAAAAAATCCAGTATCACGCAAAATCGGACCAAACCGGGTGGTTCAGATCGGTTTTATGTAGATTGGTTCGGTCAACGGTTTGAAGATCATAAAAACTGCCTTACATCAGTCGGTTATCGGTTTGAACCCACAGTTGACCGCCTAAATCGAACCGACCGTATGTCATTCAATCAAGCGACCGGATGATGGATGGAAAAAGTTCATTTATCGTTTGATGTATGCTTCCTTCGTTGAAACGAATTATGAAATATATTTTAGTGTCCATTACAGCTTCTCCTCATTCCATTTGATGGACCAAGTTTGAACTATAATTTTTTTGTAAAAAATGATAAAAAATAAAAACGTAACCGAGCCGAACCGAACCGGTTCAGTTTAAGCATATGGGCGGTTCAGTTCAATTTGGGAAAATAGAAAACCGATGGGTTCGATTTGGTTGATGGTTTTCCCTCTAAACCAATCCAAACTGCCCATGTCTCATGTGTAGGATACCATCAGCTCAAACATGTCAAATGCACGTGTCACGAGAAAAAATTCATCGTTTCATCGCCCGCCCAATTTTCATTTGGCGCCCTTTATCTCAAACACTGCAAATCGATCCCCATTCTCTATCTCTCTCCCTCTCTCTCTCTCACACACACACATCAAGTGCCCATTTCTTTTGTCTTCCCTAGCAGTGGCCAGTTTTTGGTCTTCCCTCTCATAAGGAAATCGAAAGAGGGGAAAACCCTCAAATCGCTGGAAGATTACAAACCCTCCTCTCCCGCTCCTCTCGTCCCTTCATCGCCGGATTCCTCTCCTCTCATGCTTGTCTCGCCCCCTCTGTGACTGGATTCCTCCCTCTCGTCGCTCGATCCCTATGCTGCGACGCCCAGTGACTTCCCCCTCTTCTCTGCGACCGAATTTTTCCCTTTCCTCTCTGGAACCCTCTCTCCCAAAGCTCCTCTCTGAAACCCTCTCTCTATTCTCTGTAACCCCCTCTCCTAAACTTGAGAACCCTATTCTCTCTCTCGCAAATCCCATAGTTGCGAACTGTCTTCACCTGTTCTCGTCACCACTTAGACCGACGTTGCTGAGGAACGTCTGCAGCAAGCTACCTTGCAGTGACAGAATAGAAAGGAAAAAGAAAGACCTCTCTCTCATGGCCATGGCAGGAGCATATCTTAGTCTCTCTCAGCCACGGTAGCTACCAATCTCAGTCTTGCCACTACCCGGAAACAGCTACGACTTGTCTTTCTTTGTTAATATTCTCTCTCAATGTAATTCATGTATGTAATTTGGGGGTTGTGTTTCTGTTCGTTTTGGAGATCTAGCTATGGATTTTTATGGGTCTGCTCCATTTTGTGTGATTCTGCATTTTATTTTGCAATTTGGGCTTTTTATTTCATTTTTTTGGGTTTTCTGGTTATTCTTTTATAATTTTATGATCTTGGTCCGCTCTATTTCTTCAAAAATGGGTTCTTTGTGGTTGGAAGTTATTGATTTTTACAGGTGTTGATCCAGATGGCAGGGAGGAGGAGAAGGGTGTGATACTGGAACCCATGATTTGGGGTATTAAAGCAGAATGTATGTGAGACTCTGAGTGCTCATGGGGTTGCCCCTCAAGAGGATTGTTGAGCTTGGTTATTGTAAGAAATAGTTATTAAGGTATTTCTTCGCAATTGTTCTGTCCATTATAGTAGAGAAAGGCACTAGGCAAAAGGATAGAGAATATGAGAATTGATTTAAGATCCAGAGGCTATTGATTGGCAAAAGGCTCAAATATTGTTGGATGTAGAAAATGACATTCTTGTAAATTCGGGGTTTGTATTTTGTAATATGAAGAATAAGAGAATTATGTATCACTTCATTGTCTCTAAAATCTTCTTTAGTTGAGTTGTCTTCTTGGGATAAAAGGAATCAATTCTATTCATTATGTTTTATTCCTTTTATTTGTTATATATATTTTTCTATTCTATGATTAGTGAAGAAAAGAGTGTTCACAATTGTTGCATCAATAAGCACGGAGTCAAGTCTATTGTAATGGTCTGGATAAGATATGAGATGAATCACATGTAAAATACAAGAAACCTAAAAGCCAAAACTTCTGAATTGTTCAAGACCTTCCACAGAAAATGTCCTATTGGATTGTTGGTTGATTTTGTGCTAGCATAGTAAAAAATATTCTTAAAAATCACATTGAATCTGAGTCTTGGCCAAGGAGAAGTCCAATAATAATTCATATAAGCCCTTTGTGTATCATACTATCATTGGCAAACTATCCAACACCATTTTTTGGACTTGCTATAGTATTCACACAAAACAACCATCTTTAAGTATGTTTCAAAACCCTTTTACACGACACAATCAGATAGGCATATTGCGAAAATTGTTCATATCAAAACTGTCTTTTGAGTTTGTCAAGATTAAATAAAGTGTTGCAACAAAAATTAACAATATAGTTTGGCCAGATTGTAATTTAATTAGGCAAACAAGTTTCTATTTACATTATCATTATGAGCCCATTCAAGAACACCTCAGCTACCATTTCATAAATCGGTATTGCACCTAATCAGGAATTTCCTGTTTTAGTTCATTACTATTTAGTCTCACTACACCAAACACACATCTAGTAAAAGAGATTCCAGCATCAACAATTTTTCACTGTTAAGAAGAATTGAAGAGGATTCAAAATAAGAAGGGGTTCAAAATACATCTTCATTGCCAAAATACATGTTACAATTCCTACCAGAAATAGTTAAACATTTAAGAAAAATTATTACATTATCTACGTATTTTCATCACAACAGACCACTACACATTAGATTTCCAAAGATGTGGACCCAAACACTACGAACCCAAACTCAATCATGTCCATGGCAATCAATTTAGTCCCCTACAAAATAAGGAAAGAAATTATGTTAGTGTCTTCTTAAAAAAATTCAATTGTGACTGTCAATTTTATCATTTGATAAAATGTAGGCTGCAGTTGGCCTATTTCTCAATCCAATGGATGCTAAGCTGTGATAAAAAAAACCATGGCGTTGCAAATAATATGAGAAAATAAAGTTATTTTCATAAAAAAGTCTCAAGTTTGGAGTCGTCACCTTCCTCTATGTTTTGTTTCTCTGATTTCCCTAGTTGTAGACGTTCCTCGACAACGTCGGTCTAAGTTGGGAGAGGAATTACCAGAAAGGAGAGAGACCAAAGAGGGTTTCAAAGAGGAGCTTTGGGAGAGGGAGTCCAGAGAGGAGAGGGAAAAATCCGGTCGCAGAGGAGAGGAGGAAGTCGCTGGGCATCGCAGCGTCGCAACACAAGGATCGAGCGATGAGAGGGAGGAATCCGGTCAGAGGGGGGCGAGGCGAGCGGGAGTGGAGAGGATTCCGACAACGGAGGGACGAAGGGAGAGGGAGAGGAGGGTTTATAATCTCCCAGCGATTTGGGGGTTTCTCAAAGATGAAAAAAATAGGCGCTGGAAAGCTCTGATGTGCGATGGACAGTGGAGAGAGAGAGAGAGAGAGAGGATATGGATCGATTTGAAGTGTTTGAGATAGAGGGCGACAAATGAAAATTGAGCGGGTGATGAAACGATGATTTTCTTTCCCGTGACACGTGCATTTGACATGCTTGAGCTGATGGTATCCTGCACATGAGCTGAGGAGAGGCCCCCTTATATATATATGAGGGCTGCTCTCATACACTGCCGTTGACGTTAATATCAGCAGTGGATCGTGTGGCGGAACGGATCGTGTGGGCAACATAAAATGCAATCAGGTGAGTTTTCAAAGGGCCCACTCATTTTTCATTTCCCCTTCTTATCTTAGACCTAAATCGAGCTCTCTCTCTATCTCTCTCTCTCTTTCTCTCAGCGAAGCTCTCTCTCTCGCCTGATCTCGCTGTTGCTCTCTCCCATCACCGAACTGCACCCATCTCTCCATCGCCGGACTCTCCCTCGCATTTGCTCTCCTCTCTCTCGCTTGATCTCTCTCCCTCACTGCCCTGCTGCTCTCCTCTCTCTCGCCTGACCTCTCTCCCTCGCTGCCTTGCTCGGCTCATCTCTCTCGCCCGATCTCTCTCCCTCGCTGCCCTACTACTGCTGCGCACATCCCTCTCTCTCTCTCTCTTGCTACCCAAGCACTTTTTTGAGTTTTCATCCAAAATCACTCTCGCCCAAGCATTCCGCCTTCAATATCCTCTACAGAAAACAGAGAGAAAGGAGGAAAAAAAAACCAGGGTCGACCATGAAAGGTACTTCCTCACTCTCGATCTTCTATATGTTTTCCCCTTCTATGGGTAAAGGTTTGTTGAAATCTAATATTCTTCCTTTTCCTTGGATAAATCCACCCCTCTTTCTTTTTATTCCCTGATTTGGAACCTTACATCTTAAGCTTATTTGACTGGGTTGGTTTGGGGGAAATTGTCTTATTTTATGAAACGGTTGTTTTGTTCTTTTGCTCTGATTTGGAACCTAGTAGTGTTTTGATTAATGTGTTTCACTGTTAATGATGATTTGTGTATTGGTAGGTTATGATTTCAGTGTTGTTGCTTCTGTTTCCATTGGTGGGTTATGATTGATGTTTGGCTTATTTGGAACTCTGATTTTATTTGTGCGGCAACTGTTTTCATTGGTGGGTTATGGTTGTAAATGATACAAGTGATGTTTGATTGCTTTGATTGGCTTGGTTTTGGGAGAATCGGCTTGTTTTTTTTAGAGAATTGGCTTGTGTGAGATGTATAGAGTTTCAAGTTCATGTAGAGAACAATATGCTTTCTCATTTATGGCTAAATCCAAGTTTTCTCATTTATTCGCTACATATACTACACACTTTTTTCCTCTATTGGCCCCATGGACAACCCATTTTACTGTACGACCAACCCCATTTTACATCCTGACCGGGCCCTTTTAATCATATATTGAGGTAGAACAATTCCATTTAGTTAGACCCCAATCATTTAGTCTGGAATCAAGGCCAAAATGGGTTGACCTCTATAAATTTGGAGTTCCCAAAACCCTAATGGAATTGTTTCATGTTGTGAAAATTACTCATAATTTGCTAGGAAATGGTTCAAATTTCTCTGTAGTCATTCTCGTCAAAGCTTTATAATGGTGTTATTGCTTGTCCTCGTACTAGAAAGTGTTGTGCAGAATCTAGCACCTGCTGTATCCATGGCTGCAATGATACTTAAGTCCTCTCAAGTTTGCAGTTGGCATTTTCTTTTATCTGATGTTAACCTTTTCAATAGACTTTTTGTTTATTTTTTCTTTCCATAATGGGAATAGCCTTACAAATGTCGTCAGCATCGCCTTCGATACGAAACTTAGAATGGCCTCCAAAGTGCCCATGTGGGAATGGGTATATGATTTTAAAGACATCTCGTACGGTCCAAAATCCGGGACGAAGATTTTGGAAATGTCCAGATTTACACGTAAGTGTTTATAGATTCCAACTTCTTAAATTAATATATATTTTCACTCAAAAATTAATATTTCTTTTTCTATGAATTTGTGTGTAGGGAGAATGAGGTTGCGGTTGTTGATTTGGATGGATGAGGCTGCGAATGAATATTCACCAGTCCAAAGTATGGGATGTGTGCAAATCGAAAGAAGAGAAGATGAAATGAGAACATTACTTGAAGAGATGAAGCAAGAGATTAAGGATGAAATCAAATTTTTGAGAGAAAGTGTTGAAGCTCAGAATTTTCAGCAGCAACACCCAAATTATTGTAGCTATATATTGATGATGATTTTACTATTTATTGCATATGCATGGGGATCAAACTTTGCAACACAAACTTAGCTATCTCTGTTAGGTTTTTTTTATTTTTTATGAAATGTCCAGATGCACTTGTTCAATTATTGAATATGAAGCAATGATAAATTTGCCAATGAGAAATTTACAATGTGTAGTAACTTGTATAATTGGTAAAGAGTGTATGACTTTCTGATTTCCTTTTTCTGCACTATTTAGGAAGTCAATGGGATCACTAAGGTGAGCTTGGAGAGTTGTGTACTCTTTCACATTTTTGTTGGGTAGGTGGAATTAGAATTTTAACCTGCACCAAGTGCCATTAAATAAGTCTAGATTTACATGTAAGTGTCTGCAGTGATATGTTTACTATTAATCCTTCTTAACATATGAATCTGGCTATTTACTCAAGATGAGAATCTATTTTGTTGGGAAAAACTCCACTTTAATAATCCACCTTGTTTACAAGTTATAAAATGAAGCACTAGGATAGGAAAAGTGCGTGACTGGAACACGAGGCAAACGCGATATTTTTCGACCGAAAATTTGTAAATTTCAAGTTCATGATATGGACTTTGAGAACCCCAAATTTCATCATAAAACTTCATAGGGAAGTGGGTGAACCAGTGACCTAAATAGGGGTACTCAGATTGGTTTCTGCAGATTTGACCGGCTGGGTTGAAAAAGTGTGCGACTGGAACACGAGGCAAACACGATTTTTTTGAACAAAAAAATTTCAGATTTCAAGTTCATGATATGGACTTTAAGATCCCCAAATTTCATCAAAAAACTCCCTCGGGAAGTGGGTCAACCAATGACTTAAACAGGGGTACTTAGATTGGATTTTTTTGGGTCGTGCCATTAAATTTTTTGGTTTTTTCAAATTGGAAGTATGCCAATTGTATAGTCTCCCTGTGCATGCAATGACTAGGATGAGACAAAGCAGAGAGCCTACTCTCTCATACCATGAAACCACGTAAGAAAAAATTTGCACCATAAGCCAAAATGTTACATGATACTCAAACCCAATTTCTGCACTATATGAAATTGAAACAAATGCGCCATTGTCAAATTCCTGCACTATCTGAAACTGGAACAAAAGTGTTTCTACAATTTCTGCACTAACTGAAACAAACCCAATTTCTGCAACAAAAGTCCCTCTATGCATTACAATCTCTGCAACAAAGTTTCTGCAACATGACTAGACAACATTCCTTGCAAACCTCATCAAAGAACTACAAGATGACATAGTCAAACCCAATTTCTGCACTATATGAAATTGAAACAAATGCGCCATTAACAAATTCCTGCACTATCTGAAACAAAATTAAGCATACCATGAAACCAATTCCTGTACTCTACAACAAAATTTCTGCAACGTGACTAGACAATATTCCTTGACAAATTCCATCCATTCCATAATTTTCAACAAGGGAAACACTCAAGAAATAATTTACACTCATACGACAACAGAAAACATGACTATATAACTTCCATCCATTCATCAAATTACTACAAGAACACATACTCAAAACTAAAACATTTGAAATATAAATGACATTCTACAATTTCTGCACTAGCTGAAACATACCAATTTCTGAACTTTCTCAAGCTGAAACATATGCCTTTCATTCATATTGTCCAGCCACATAATGGTGTGCACCTACTTACATAAGTCTTGATCAATCCCAAACATATTAAAATACATGAACAAAAGGTGGGCTTCAATGTGATTCTTCATCAAACCTACAATAACAAAAGGTGGGCATAACAGTACTAATGATGGCAGTCTTGATGTGTTAAACACTGCAAAAGATGGCACCGTCATTGAGCTGCAATAGACATGCAACATGAGGTCAGTTATGGAGGGAAAAGGCTTTTAAAAATTAAGCATCAAGTTTCATCATCATAAAAATTCTTAAAGTAAGAAATGACTTACCATTGTAAGTCATTGCATTTCTTCATCAGAGCTTTCTCTACTTCCATTGATAGAGGCCAGTGACTGGCTTGGATCAACATCAACTAACCTGAAATATTTTTTTATAAGTAATAGTTTTATATGAACACATGGGGGATAACAATAAAAATCGCATTAAATTGTTTACTTGTTCAACAACACCGGACAATTATGCTTGTTATGTGATACACTATGCTTGTTGCAACCCTTACATAGGCGCCCTTTTGTTGCCTTTTCCTTCGACGATTTAAGTCTCTTAGCGCGTCCTTTCGTCACAACATGCGCCGGCTCATTATACTCAACCACATTGCTATCTACAAGTGCCTTCCCTTTATCAATGCTTGAATTTGATGTGTTGTTTAACGTCATCTGCCTTAATTTCATTTCCAATTCCTTATGACCACTGATTAAAAATTCAAAACCTTCTTTAGATTGACTAGCTATGTCAATAAGCCCTGCAAACATACAAGACAAGTGACTATGTTTAGCCAAGCATGGGTCAACACCTTCTGATCCACCCGATTCCACCACGTCTACAAATGCATCTCTTGTAACAACACCTGTGAGGACCCACCCTTGGTGGGCCCTCTAAAGGCTATTTTATAGACTAATTTATGCTAATCTATGTTAATTATTGGTTAATCATTGCTAATTATTACTAATTACTACTAATCTCTACTAATCTTTGCTAATCTATGTTAATTATTGGTTAATCATTGCTAATTATTACTAATTACTACTAATCTCTACTAATCTTTGCTAATCTTGTCTAATTATTAATTAATTGGGCTAATTAGGGGCTAATTAGATTGACTAGTTAGATTTCCCTAAGTTATTATTAGACTAGCTTGGTTTAGTTAGTTTTGGGATTAGATGGGTGTTTGAGTCAATCCTAGGCTTTTAGAGCTAGATTTGGTCATTAGTTGAGTCTAATTAAGTTAATTAAGTGGGTTAGTGCAAAGGTGCTCTTCTAGAAGATTCCTAACCAAAAGACCTAACCTACCCTAACCCTAACCCTAATCCCCTAAAAACCCTAAGGTTAATCTAGTAATTAGTCACCCCCCTTAAAACTATAAAACCTCTCTTGTCCCCAAAACCCTAAACCTAAGCTAACCCCTTTCCCAAGAAAACCTCCAGCCCCCTTCCCAAGAAAACTCCCAACTGTCTTCACTCCCATTGCAACTCTCTTCTCCTCCTTCCTCTTCCAACGTATTGAGCTAAGCATTCTACTGTGACTGTGCTGGGAGCATCTTGCAGCTGTGCAACCCTTCCCCTTCATCTCTCCTCCTCCTCCTCTGCATCAGCCACTACCCCACCACCTCATCTTCTTCTCTTCATCCTCTCTACTGGGCTAAACCTCTGCTGGAACTCTTCCTCTGTTTCCCCCTGGGCTGTGCTGCAACTGCTTCTTCTCTGCTACTGTTCTGCTGGAATTTTCCAAGAGCTGCTGTTATTACCCCATCTTCCCTTCCCATTTCATTTCTCCAAGACTCTGCAGCTGTGACTGTTGCTGGAACCCATTGGAGCTACAGCAGCTACCACTTCTTCTTCTTCTTCTCTCTTTTCTTCACTGGGAGACTACTGTTGTGCTGGAAATAATTCTTGAGAGCTGCTGCTGGGTATTCTTCTTCTTCATCCAGCTGGGAGCAGCAGTCATCATCTTCTTCTTCACTTCTCTGTTCAGCTGGGACTTGGATCTTCTTTGTTATTTCTCTCTTCTCTCTACAAATCAACTCTCAAGCTAAAGAGGCAAGTGCATCTTACTGTTAACTTAGAATATATGTTGTCTTTCCTTTGATTTCTTTAGTTTGATTTCATGATTGTCACTAATTAGTCATAGAAATTCTACCTGAGCTTAGTTGTTTGTTTGTTTGGATGGAAATGGGCATTGATGGATGGGGGTTTCACCCCCCATTTGGAAGATCAATGGGCCACAAGGTTGTCAATTAATGGGCATTAGAGTTGTTTGATGTTTGGAGATGATTTGGTGAAGTTTGGGACTGATTGGAAGTGATTTGGTGGAAAAACGGGTTGAAATGGAGAAAACCTGAAAACTGGTCTCAGTGCATGGCCGAGACCAGTGCAGTGCAGTGCATGGCCGAGACCAGTGCAGAGCATGGCCGAGACCAGTGCAGTGCAGTGCACGGCCGAGACCAGTGCAGTGCAGTGCATGGCCGAGACCAGTGCAGAGCATGGCCGAGACCAGTGCAGTGCAGTGCATGGCCGAGACCAGTGCAGAGCATGGCCGAGACCAGTGCAGGACCGAGCTCAGTACATGGCCGACACCAGTGCATGGCCGAGACCAGTGCAGAGCATGGCCAAGACCAGTGCAGTGCAGTGCATGGCCGAGACCAGTGCAGGACCGAGCTCAGTGACTGAAATTTCATGGAAAAGATGACCTGATACTTGGGATTTACAGTAGAAAATGTTTAAAGCTGGGACAACCATCTTTCTAGGGTTTTTGGTGTATGCGGTCAATCACCCAGGCCAGGTGTTTGACCGGACACGCTGGAAACCTTTAGAAATGAATTAAGTCTTCCAGGAGGCCTGACTCAGGTTAGTCAGTGCACTCGGTTGGTCCTCCCGGCCAGGAGATCAACCGAGCTCACAACACATCAGGTTCACCTGGAAAACCCTGATTGTTCCAGTTTTCAACATTTAGGAGTTATGATCAGTTGTGGGGCCCATTGACCATCCAAATGAGCATTTATCAGTGATCTAAGCCCGAGTCAACGGTGTGGCTCAACCTTGACTCGCGGGGACCACAGTTTAGGGTTTAGGTTATTAATCTAAGATGATTCGACCTCTAAGAGTTATCAACAATGCCCTTAACCAACTAAGCACCAAATATAGTATTTTATGGCATTAATGACACCGTTTAGAGATCGAATTACCGGAGATAGACCTGGATCTAAAGTGGCCCATTACCTAGGATTGGACCGTTGCTTTTCCCGTTGATTCTCTGATTGAAGTTATACTTCACTGTTATTATTATTCTGTCATTCTTAGATCTTTAGAATAGTTGTTTACTATTAATTGAACATAAATGGAAGACCTGAACCTAGGGTATCTAGAGGTGACCCGATAGTGTGGTTTCGGAGATCATTGACCCGTGTCTGTGTCTAGGCGGGCCCTTAATGGGCCTAAGTGTGGAGATGTGAACCATTTAGCTTGGAGAGGTAGTTTCTATTGGACTGTTAAGTAATATGGATTGAAATGGAACTGTTTATCAGTAGTAGATGGATTAGTTGCCTCGTTTGGACGGTTTTAGACCAGGCCATGTACTGATGGGCCTTGGTATGGATCCAACGAGTGGGCCTGGACCTTGAATGAGATCCAGAGACTGTATTGGGATGTGTAGACCTCTTAGAGATATTGTTAGGACCTTGTTCACGCAAGGCAAAGCCTAGACAGACACAGAGCTTAGAGTTATTCTCGAGTCGGCATGAACATTCACTCGGTTGATTTAAGCTCAGCCTGTGGACTGATCATCCCCGGTAGGAGCTAGTTGAGTGTTGAAGAGCTATCATGATGAGCTGTGTGGTTGAGACGGACGGTGTGATACCGTGCCGATCTAGAGTGTTGAGATGATGAGTGAGATTTGGGATTAGTTATTCCCACTGGTGAGATTTCCCCGCCGCAACTGTGTTCAGTATGGGAGGGCCGCGGCATAATATCCCGCGGTATTCCAGCTCGTGTGAATGTGCCACTTTCGTTATAGTAGTTTAGATGTTTATCTTTGTACTGATTCTTTATGATTTACATGCACAACTGCCTAGTTCATTTCCCTTGCTATTCATTTAATTTATGTACCTGTCTCTATTTCCTTTGATATATATGTTCTATGTTAGTAGTATGCTGTAACTTGCCAGATCTTTTAGATCTGACCCACTCATTGGTGCTTAGGCCTTGATCCCGAGATTCCAGACGATGCATTAGCCCTAGTGGAGGCACCTGTCGCAGGAGAGTACGCATGGGGCCCGGCCGACACGGATGTCGAGCCGGAGGGCGAGGAGTATCTACAGGGGTTTTGAGAGTCTCTTGTTATTTGGGTTTTGAGAGAACAATTTTGTAGTGAGTTGGGTAGAACTCAAATGTATTAACTTTAATTTACACTGAACCATTTTAAGTAGACCTTTGTTCTGCTCACACTTTATATATCGATACCTATTGCTTCCGCATTGTTTAATTGTTATGCTTTCGCAATTTAAATGTTATTATTATATGGTTCAAAAAGTTTTAAATTGGACCTCACTGCGGCCTACGATCTTGGAAGTTCTCGGATTTTCTGGGAAGTAGCGCACCAATTTCGGGTATTCAAACGAGTATATCGATATCCGGAATTGGGGCGTTACAACACCCTTCGCCCATCACTTCAAAATGTAACGCTCAGGTAAAAATAATATAGAAACTCTCCTCAAGATAGACAAAACATGACAACAAGGGATGCCTTCAAAATCAAACTTGTTGCAAGAACAATATGCATGCTTCTCGTCTTTTTTCCATAAAACCTCTCTTTCAATTTCCTTTTCATCGGAATAATTTTTCACAACGAACTTACAATTGACATCATCCCCGTAAACAATATTTTTTGCAATTGACATGGTGGTGAATAACTCATCTTGAAACTTATAAAATATGTTCCTTTTGTATACTTCGGCCATTTGCTTTTCCATTGGTGAACATGTCTTCAATTTAGGCCTCCCATTTCTATTCTCAAAATCTTCTTTCTTTTCAAGATACCTTCAACGTTCCACCCCGGCATCAAAACGCAATATGAAATCAAGTAGAGAATTCTTGTACTCTACGTACTGCTTCACATATGCATTCATGCTTTCACTTCGCTGAGTCGTCAACATGCCACCAAAGAAATTTTTCTTTAAATATGCCAGAACCTACATATGACGAATCTTAAATATATCCGCCAACCAATCATTCTCCATCAGTTTATTGTCTGTTATGATTTGATTCCAAAAACTGTCAAATTGATCAGTAGTGTCTGAGTTATGAACACATTTTTTTATCTTTTCTATTAAACCCTCATTGTGAATATGAAGCCCTCCCAAATTTGTAGGCAACTTATCCAAAATATGCCATATGCAATACCGATGAACAGTGTTTGGCATGACATTTTTAATGGCTTTTGTCATCGCCAAGTCTTGATATGTTATAATACCCTTTGGTGGACTATATGACATGGCTTCAAGCCATGTGTTAAACAACCACTCAAATGACTCTGTTTTTTCATTTGGTAGAAATCCACATCCAAATAAAGTAGTTTGCTCACGGTGATTGCAACCAACAAATGCGGCAAAAATAAGTTCGTAACAGTTTGTCTTGTAGGTTGTATGAAATGTCACCACATCACCAAAGACTTTGTAAGCGGAACGAAATGATCCGTTTGCCCAAAACACATGCGTTATCTTTTTATCTGCGTCTCGCTCAATGGTATATGTGAAACCATTTCCCATTTCTTTCCGGTTTTCAAAAAGTTGAAATAGCAACTGTCATCTAGCCCCCTTTTCTTTTCCTTTTCATCCCTACGGTGATTCCTGACATTCGTATCTGTAAATCCAGTTTTGTCCAGTCCCCCAGACTGCGATGCAAACACTTGCATTTATTGTTTGCTTCTCACATTTGCAGCATTATATGTATTTATAAGTTGTCACTTTGATTCTGGCACTTCACGATGCGACCTCAACATAAATCTCTTACTCGGAGTAGCGGGGGCATGAGAGTGTTGAGGAACAAACTTGGATACCACATAACCACTTGACTTATCTAATTTCACTTGCAACTTAGTCTTACAATCGAATCTTGTTTCCATTCGACGTCTTTGAACAAATTCCTTACCAATCCAGTGTTTCTCATTTGTTTTACCCTCCTTTGAACAGACAAATTGCTTCCATACAATCTCCCCATCTTTACCACTATTACTAGATTCTTTTCTTATACTAAATCCAGTAAGTTTTCCATAAGCATTGTAAAAGTTATATGCCTCATCTAAATCATCAAAATGCATGCTCAATCTTGGTGTCATGTTTTCATCTACAACCGGATAGTGGACAATTGATGATGAGAAGGAGGCCATATCCATATGCAATTTGGATGACAAATAATTAAAATTGGTCATGAATAACGGACCCAAATAAAGAGTTCTAAAAACATGACTGCACCATGACATGCAATGCATAATATTTAATCAACAAATGACAAAAATAAAACTTTCTAGTACAAAGGACAAGCAATAACACCATTATAAAGCTTTGATGAGGACAAGCATTGTATGGTGTCTGCCGAGTTTAACTTAAAAGTTTATCAATGAAAGGGCCCGAAACAGCATAAAAGATACTTAAACAACTCTAAGAGCAAAAGCAGAAAAAACAAGATGAGAGAAGCAGCACCCCAAAAAAAATATTGTTTAGTGATCACCTCTTCCCAGTTACAAATAACAGTGTTTGAAGGAATTACTTTGAAGCAACCACAAAGTTACATAAAATTTAACTTCATCCACAAAAGACTCCTCCAAAGAAGGGAGGACCCCTCAAAGCACCCTTAATTCCTCTCTTTCCAAATAACCAAAATAACAACAACAAAAATCAAACTCTCCACATAATGTTTACAGAGTTCTAACCATGATTTCAGAATTGGACATGTAATTCTTTTGGAACAATTTTGCTATCTGGTACAATTACAGTGTCTCTAAAATGACAATAGTATCAAATATTTAAGAAAACCTATCAATCAACTATATGAAATGCAATAGAAAAGAAAAGGTTAAAAAGCATTTGCCTACTATTTCAACAAGGCATTTTGGAGATGTTAGATATTATTTTTCTTAAAGTGTAGCTAATCTATTGTTCATTTCAATGATCAATGAAGAATTGTATTCGAAATAAAAACATAATGACTATATATTGGTCCAGGAAACTAACACCACAAACTCACTTGGCAATCAACATTTTTTGAAACGATGACTATTAATTTCACGAAGAGCATTTAGTATCAGAGATCTAGACTGAAATGAAAAAAAACCCAAAAAACAGGTCAAAAGCAATCATCCCTAGAAAAAAGGTTGAAACCCCCCAAAATTCAGGCATCAACCTGAAGCAAAAGTAAGCATATTAACAATCAGTCACAATAAACAAAGAAGGTATGGAAACCCATTCTTTGGCTAGACGACCCACTTCTGAATTTGCACTATGCTTGATGTGGTGGAATGAGACGTTCAAATTCTTGGAAATCTCTACAACCCCTTCTATAATAACTACAAGGTACCAAGGAGAGGTGGATGCTTGAGAATACCACTTAATAGCACATAAAGAGTCTCCTTCAACAAGCAACAGCTGAGGGCTAATTTTCAAAGCTTCATGAAGCTCAATATTTAGAGACAGTACTTCGCTTTGTTGATTGATCATAGACAGACCAGCTGGTGCCTATGTGTTTGTAGATGGTGTCAGGGTTAGGATTGGCCCATCAAGGAGAATTTGCTGAACAATACTTCCAAGCTTAACTCATCAGATCCTTGGTTGGGATAGGTCATACATTAAGAATTTTGTGCCCCAACAACCAACATCATAGATACTTTCTGAGGCGAAAAACTGGAATACTGGATGATTTCTTTTCTCAGAAGCACATATACAGGATTTTTTGATTTGCCGAAAGATTTTGTTTGTTTTGTGCTTTTGAATTGTTGAGTTTTTATTATTATTATCCATGAAGATACTGAGTTCTTTACATATTAGGTTGTTCGACTCAACAAAAGCTTTGGCATTCAGTAATGTTCCTACATGTGAAGAGGTGTGGCCTGACACTAACTACTGTTTTTTAATATTATGTTGCCTTAGTGCCTAGTGCCAGAGTGTGTATACCATACAGGCCCTAGATCGGGGTTTATGCTTTGTGGTTGTTGGGCAAGTTAAATTTGTTTTCATCAAATAATACCTTGTTTGTATAATGAAGTGCAGGTTAAGGAAGCCATTTTCAAGACTCTCATTTTTCAAACTAATTATTCTTACTTGGAAGAGTTGTTGGACCGTTGCAGCAAGCCAGAGTGAAGCTCAAGAGCAGGAGAGACTGGAGCGAGACAGAGAGAGAGAGAGAGATGTGCGCAGCAACAACAGGGCAGCGAGGGAGAGAGATCAAACGAGAGAGATGAGCGGAGCAGGGCAGTGAGGGAGAGAGGTCAGACGAGAGAGAGGAGAGCAGCAGGGCAGCAAGGGAAAGAGATCAGGCGAGAGAGAGGAGAGCAGCAGCGAGGGAGAGACGGGCACAGTTCGGCGATGGGAGAGGGCAGCAGAGAGAGAGAGAGAGAGAGAGCTCGATTTAGGTCTAGGATGAGAAGGGGGAAAATGAAAAATGAGCAGGCCCTTTGAAATTCACCTTATTGCATTTTATGTTAGGTCTAGGATAAGAAGGGGAAAAATGAAAAATGAGCAGGTCCTTTGAAATTCACCTTATTGCATTTTATGTTAGGTCTTAGGATAAGAAGGGGGAAAATGAAAATTGAGCAAGCCCATTGAAACTCACCTTATTGCATTTTATGTTACCCACATGATCCACAACTGATATTAACGTCAACTGTCGTATATGAGAGCAGCCCTCTATATATATATATGTATATTTATATATAGCTATCGGAGGGTTTCCAACCCTTTTAGTTGGACTGATCCCTCCGGGCCCAG
Source organism: Cinnamomum chago (assembly GCA_038049695.1). Lineage (NCBI taxonomy): Eukaryota > Viridiplantae > Streptophyta > Magnoliopsida > Laurales > Lauraceae > Cinnamomum > Cinnamomum chago. The sequence continues at coordinate 15,403,130 of CP142462.1, read as the reverse complement.
AGGAAAGCCGAGTAAACTCCCCTGTAGCCCCAATGTGGTAGTGCAATTTCGAACCTACAACCTTCGAGTGCAAGCCGTGGTCCTAGGCGAACTGAGCTACCCCTTATAGTTTGACGTGTCGCTTCTATATGGAATTGAGTTTCGGCTTTAGAGGTACTACAATCAGTAATAACTTAGGTTACATCCAACAAGTACAGCTTCTTTTGTGGAATTACATGGAATTAAAACATATGATGAACTTAATCATGGAGAAGTGTGAAACCAATGCAAGAAATAGAATTTGAAAAGTCATGCACTGAGGGGAAGAGTTTCGGATTAGCTGCCAAGAAATATGCTTAAAGTAGGGGCATGTATATGCATAAAACTCAATAAGTAAGTTTCAAAGATGCCTTGGGGCTTCTAATTGGAGAGGAATTAATTAAAATCAGATTGTAAAGATGATGGTGTTGATGGCTCTCTCACACATAGACTTAGTCTTTCAGATTCCAGAAAACATAGGCTGATTTTGATGAGGACCCATTAGTTAGAATTTGAACATCTCAAAATAAAGGAGGTGGCCAACACTCAGATTGATCAGGTCTATTCTATGTGATCGTTCTAAATCTGGCACAACCACTGTTGGATGATTATGAATTTCCTGTGAATCTAAGAATTGGCGAATTTGAACTCTCCTTTTTACCTGTACCTCTCTCTGGTATTGTTTATATCAGATCTCAGTATTAGAGAATCTACTCTCTCTCTCTCTCTCTCTCTCTCTCTCTCTCTCTCAGAGATAAGAAGTAACTTAACTGAAAAAAGGGGAAAAAAAAAAAAAGAACTTATGAATTTCTCTAAGAGGGCCATCTAGAATTGAATATGTGCTTAAGCCTTGTTTTAGAGTATAAAATTATTTGGACTCTGGTCAAAATTGGACCCATGCGAGCATCGTGGGCATGTCCACCCACTATATTTGTAGAAATAAGTATTTATAAAATATATGTGAATTTAAAAAGTTGACTCAAAATAGACTGATAAAAGAAGCTATACATACATGTGAGCAACTTTGGTCAAGATGACTCATAAAAGGTTGCATGATGGGGGTTGTAAGCCATTTTATACAATTTTTTTTAAAAACCATTTAATAAAAAGAATTGCATCTGTCCAATTAAAAAACTTGAATCCTAAAAAATGCATAAATCCTAAAAAATGCATATTTAACAAAGAGAGAAGAAATTCAAAAAAATAAAAATAAAGTGAAGAACCATCAATCGCGATCATATAATCTCTTGTAGATGAAAGTTGTCACCCTAATAAATTAAATCATAAAATAGTAAGGGTCCATCTATATCTCCACCTTCAGGACCCTTCTTCGACGGGACCGCATTGAATGATGATTTATATCTCCACCTTATTTTCTTAACCACCCACCTTATATAACCCCAAGGGGTAGCTCGGTGGGTTTAGAACCACGGTTTGCACCCAAAGATTTTAGGTCCCAAAATACACTACTACATTGGGGCTACAAGAGGAGTTTACCCGACTTCCCTCTAACCTGAAGGAATTAGTCCAGCCCAAAGAGTTGAAACCCTCCGATAGCCAAAAAAAAAAAAAAGTAAAAAAAAAAAAAAAAAAAAAAAAACCCCACCATATCTTTTATTTTTTTTAACTCATTTTTCATTAGATTCCTAGGAATTCAATTCCCAGTACCCCCATGTGACTTGTCATTGGTTAAAAAATATTTATTTTCATGATTGATAAGAATCTCTCCCATTCATTCTACAGGCAAAAGCTTCTCCCCTCTTGCCTACTTTTTTTTCTCTTTGAAAGTGAAATACAAATTTCCTTCATGAAAGAAACCTCCTCAACTCTTTCCATCTATCGTGACTGAAAGAAGCTCTTCTCAGTAGAAAACCCAGGTGCTTTTGTAGATTGATTTGGTTTCTTATTCATCTCTCTCTCTCTCCACACATTTACATATGGGTATTTGAGATTTTGGTTGTTTCGCTTGTTGTGCACCTTAAGAAATTTTTTTTTTTTTTTTTTGGTTTGGATTAGGTGACTGTGTTGTTAATTGCAATATCATCTTTGTTCCTTCCAAAGTTGAAAAAGTTTAGAATTGAGAATGATAAAAACAGAAATCACTGGTTTTTTTCTTTTCATTTTCAGTTTTAGGAACTAAAGTTTATTTTTCTTGATCTTTGGAAATTGCAAAGTTAACAGGTTTTATCTGCAAAAGCATCAAGCCCCATAAAGAATTTTGGTTTTTGGCATTTGTTTCATTGATGGTTTTGGTTATTGGGTACTTGTTATTTTTGTAAAATCAATTGTTCCTGTTGGAAGGGCTAATACAGTAGGGTGCTGTATTTGATTGTTCCTGAAACAGGGTGATACCTGGAAGCTCTTTACTGTGCAGTACATACTGTTTTAAAGGCATTCTACATTTTTCCATGCGCTAGTCAAGAATGCCCTGTATGTGCCCTTTTGTGTTGTATAACAATGTTTATGGTCTCTTCTAGGGTTGATGGGGTTCTTTAGATATGGAAAATGGTTTGGTAATTTCTGCCTTTGAAAAAAATACTTTTTTGTTTATGGCATCTCTTGTTTTTTTCTCAGCACTCGTGCTCTCCAGATCAATTCAGATTGAATCTTCTCTGTTTCTCTGTCAATTTTCTTCATGGCATTGTTCTTCATTTTTTTATGGGTAGTGTTAGTTATTTCATCCCTTATTGAATCTCTCTCTCTCTCTCTCTCTCTCTCTCTCTCTCTCTCTCTCTCTCTCTCTCTCTCTCTCTCTCTCTCTCTCTCTCTCTCTCTCTCTCTCATTGAAAGTTTTCTAGGCTTTTAGTATCATAGGCAAGATGGGAATGAATCTGTCTTCCATGCTGCTCCCTATACCTTTCAAGCCTATTTATATACCTAAATGGGTTAACAATCTACATAGGGTCCAGAGTCGGGTTTATCGAATTTGTTTAGGATTGTAATTTTGCACTTGCAATCTGGCAAATGTGCTTGACACCAAGTTTTTCAAATTCATTTGGGTTTTCCTTTCATCAATATTGGTTTGTGTTTCTGACTTTTTTTTTTCCATCTTGTGCAGTTGTGACTAAAATCATTGGGGTGAAAGGATCACACTTTTTCGAGAAAGAATATGGTTCACTTGTTTTTACTTGAACCCCCATTGGGTGATGTTGGAAATGAAAATGCTGCACAAAAGAAGATATCTCTTCTGCAAGAATTGGAATCTATCATTTGGTCAGTGATTTTGTCAGGAGGCCGATCAGAGGCTCGCTTGTGGCTCTGCACTACTATTTCATGCATAAGATCAATTACTCCCCACAATCAGTGTGAGCTATTTGTCAACCTCTTGAGATCTAAACCAAAAAAGAAGTTTGTTGCCGCTCGACTTGTGCAGATGATTTTTGAGAAAAGACCACAAAAGGCAGGTCCTATCATAGCCAAGAAAAGTAACATGCTTGAGAAATTTTTTGAAGGCGAGTCCTCAAACTTCATTCTTTAGTTTGTTTTCCCTTTATCCATGGCTGAATCTTTTCTTTTTTTTTAATGGTGCATCTTTTTTCATCATTGCTTCTATTTCCACAACTATTTTTACACTATATATATATATATTGTTTGATGGTATGTAGCCATATATACCCACATATCTCTCTTAAGGTAGCTAAATTCCTCGTTATTTAATTAGTATTGTGTTTGAATGAATTAGTGTTGTCAAATTGTGATGACCCCTTTTGAAGGTTTCTTGCCCCCTTTGTTGGATATAATATATTTGTATGACTACCTTAATAACAGTCTCACCTTGAAGAGTCTCTTACTCAAAGGCCCTTCACTGAGAAAACTGTTGGCGAGCATCATGGTGGACCCTCATATGCCATTTATTTTGTTCCGAAGTCCATTTCGGCATATACTCTGCTTTATGTCAGTTTTAAGCATATGTTAGACTCATGCCTGAAAAAGAGGATGGTTGATTTCTAACAGAAATCAACCATCTTCTTATCTACATGCCTTTTCAATTCAACTCCATACATTTAATAATGTATCTTTAATATCTTTCGAACACCATCTTGCAACTGAATATGGCAATCGCAGCATGTTAGGCGGCTATCATGACTTTGTTTGGCTTTACACTTGTTTGCTGTATCTTAGGATTAGTATCTGGATAGCTTTCATAATCATACATTTCTTCATCGTTTGGAATGCAGGAAACCCGCACCGCATATTACAATGGTTTAGTAATTTTTCTGTTGCTGGTGAAGCTGGGCACAGAAAAGGTGCCAGAGCACTCTCACAGTTTGCTTTTCTGAACCGTGACATTTGCTGGGAAGAACTTGAATGGAAGGGAAAACACGGACAATCTCCTGCAATGGTTGCAACAAAGCCTCATTATTTTCTTGATTTAGATGTTCTTAGAACAGTGGAGAACTTTCTTGAAAATGTTCCCGATTTCTGGTCATCAGATGAGTTTGCAGAATCTCTGAAAGATGGAGAAATTTTGCTCATTGATAAAAAATTCTTCGTAGATCAATTTCTGCGTTTGATGTATGAGGAGAATTCAGAAGATGTGTGGGAAATGATAAATGAATTTTTGATAGAGACACAGTTCTCTATTCTATCTCAGCATCTTCTCATATTACTTGATGAGCATGAGCTTTGTGATTTCTTGATTTCCCTTTGCAAATTTCTCCCCACAAGGCTAAACTGTTTGGATGTCTCTTCTCAGTCTTACTGGCTTGAGATAGTGCTCTTGACATGTAATGATCATGCATCTATTGATGAATTGCTTCTATTAACTGCTGTTATTAATAAAGGTCGCCAGCTACTACGCCTCATACATGATGATGAGCATGTGGAGGAAAAGGGGAAAATTGAAGGGCTTCTATTGGATAGTGGCAAGGATTCATGTGACACGGATCATTGGGCACTCATGCAGAGATGCTTAAAGATGAAGAAGACAGAGGCAATCAAATTTCTTGGGCTTCAGTCATGGGCTCTTCACTATATCCTGTGGAGAGAGTGCATGACCCAGGAATCATGTGAATCAATGTTCGCCAAGAATGGCATAAGTTTTCAGAGGTCTGATAGCTATTCGTTGGTACAGATTGATAGAAATTGGTCTGATGTAGATGATGGGGGTTCGATTCGACATAGACGGAAGAAAAAAATGAAAACTAGTAAGAGGAGGAAGAAGTACGATCATGATGACAGCAGTGGTGATGAGCTGTGGAAGTTTGAAAGGTCAAGTGGATGGCAAGATTTGAAGTCAGGAGGTGGAAGTTGGTTGCTATCAACCGATGGTTATTCATGTTCATGGAGCAGTGTAAGTTCATTTTGCCTTGATCCATTTCTGCTTCTGGTGCTCTTCTTGTTCCTATTGATCTCTCATAACCGTTTTCCTATAGCAATTTGCCAATGGTTTTTAAACCAGCTTGCTTGATAATACATTAATCCTACTTCATTACTCACAATAAAGTTCTAAACTCTTGATTGTGTTTTTGGGTTTTTGAATTGTTTTCCAAATTAAGTGAACTCTCTTATGACATTCAAAGTTACTGGTGTAGATTGATACTTATAGAACCTAATCAAAGTTAACTAATTACTCAAAAATACAATTAAGTACATGATTTAAATTCAAGAAATTGTGTTATAATTATGTCTGTGGGAAAGGATGCAAATTACAACATTGATTCCCTTACCCTAGGGGTTGGCAAAATCATTTTGATATATTGGGAATTTGGGACCATTTCCCCTTTGCTTTTTGATGATTGGATATTATTGCTGATTTTTTCCACACTAAAAGGGATATTTTTGAAATTGAAAAGCTTGACTGACTACCTACTTAATTCCAAACTTTTAAGACTTGGCTATTAGAAAGCCTCATATTCAAGGAAATGCATTATCTTCGTTGTCTGTGAATTTCCTATCATACCAAGATGAATCTTTTATATTGATTTGGACGTCCAACCTTCTTATTTACAGCCATCTTTGACTCTGTTGAGGTCCATTTATGTTTGTTTGTTGCTGGCCTCTGGTTTCTTTTTCTTTTGTATTTGCTGCATTTCCTTTTATTTTCTTAGGACTTGTTTGTGCGACAAGCTATGATGCAAGGTTACTTCAAAATGGGCAATGTATCGTGTCGTATCGTATCCGATACTTCACTTTTTATTTATTATGTGTAAAATCCGTGTCCTTGCTGTATCCATACCATATCCATGCATCATAGGCGACGAGCAGATTATTTCTTTTAAAAAAAAATAAAAAAATAGGAGTTGCAATTTTTGTATATTCTTATCCCTTAAAAACCACCTCTGTTTATGTGTTATTTTATGAGCTGCGAAGGATATTTTGTCCAGATCTTATTGTTGGAGATAATGCTATCAGCCTGTGATGAAGTTGTGAAATTATATCTGCATTTTCTATTGATATCAAAAGTGATTCTAAAACTCAGCCAAATCAACTTTGACTCGGCTGGCTTGACTCAGGCTGGGTCCCGACTCTTAATTGAGTTGAATCAAGGTCCAAGTCCCCTTTTTAAAAGAAAATCGAAGTCCCTGTCCGATGAGTGAGTCTGAGTCCGAGTCCGAGCTGGCCGAGTCCCATTGTATAGCTTCTTTTCAATGTTTATTGGGCCATGGGTGACTCAGTATGACTAGAAAGTTGCATGTGACTCAGCCAATTTGACTCTAGAGAGACTGAGTTGGCCCCCTAGTCCGAGTTTTTAAACCTTTTTAAAAGATGCATTTCGTGTATATAATAGATATATGCGTTTGGATGTGGTCCTAGGTGTATTTACTGCAGATTTTTATAATGGATGTGGATGTATTTTTGCAGGCAGATTTACCAGAACACATCAGTATGCACTGCTTTTCTACATGGATGAAGTGGGTTTGTTCCAGATGGAGTTCTTAGATTAAATTTCCTTAAGCAGACTATTTTATTGACAATGGCCAAAGGTAAAAGAGCAAATTGACCTCTTTCTGACTTAACTTGAAAGCATATAGCAAAAGAGCATGCTCCGTTTTTTTATCAGTTTCAAGAAATACATAATCTCTTGTATTTGCTTCAGGGGTTTATTGTTGTTTGTCAATGAAGACTTTGCAGCTACAGGCCATTCTTTCTGATTGGTCTCCGGGTTGGCTTGATGGAATTTGTGACAGAACCAGGATTTATTTGCTGACCAACCTGAATTTCATGTATGTATTTTAAATGGTTAATATGCAAGGTCAGATTCTCCAAGATACTCCCTTGCGCAGCTTCTTGAATCCTTTCAAAATTACATGTCGGGAGAGCAAGAGGATATGGTGCTTTTGAAATGAAGATATTCCCTTGCACGACAACTTTGTGAATCCTTCGTAACGAAAATATGTTGCAAACAGAAGATATCTACAGGCTACTATGCTTGCACAAGCTGTGCTTTCGAATTTTGAACAGCAAAATTGAAGCAGCAGCACAGGTATGGCATTCTAGAAGTGGCAGGAAATGGAGACGGCATGCGAAAATGATATGTTTAGAGGAATGGCACAATGTATCATAGCTTCCAGACTATATTCTTCCCTGCAATGCAAGGTTGTGGAAGGAAATAGAATGCATTTTCATGGTAATTCCTATTCCGGGAGACATTTTTCTTTGACACACTTACAGGAGCCATGGGCATATCCCAGGGTAAAAAAACCAAAAAGAAGTTCAAAAAGAAAAGAAGGAGGGAAGAACCTGTGCATGTGCATAGCATCCTTTTGATGGGTTTTGGAACACAGCATTTACAACCAGGGTTTTTCTCCTGTAGATACCTTCTCATGCTCTTATTGATGACATGGACTGTTGTAATCAGATTTGTGTCTGGTACAAACAGAGTAGTGGATTAGTCATTTTAGTATTCTGTTAAGTGTCTGGGAATCTTGATCTGCAGACTTACATATATAGGTTTTGCAAATTAGTACCTCTCATGAAGCAGTGAGTGGTAAAATCTAGGCACTTGTGAGGACCCTATTTGAATGTGATGGAAAGGTCTCATTGTGGATATGATTTTGGAAAAACAAAATCTTCTCAATCAGATCATCACAACCATTGATTTAGGGCGTTAAGTTGTAATGGTTCCTTAAGTCAACATTTTTTATGAAGTTCAATCCGACGGTGAATAACTTAGATTAGCGTCAAAATAGAGTGAGCATGGATTCTTCGGTGATTGGTGAGTGTGAAGAGATTAGATTAATCACGAGGTTAAGTGGTAAAAAAGTTTCCTCAAGTCATCGCAGAACAAAATCATATGAGGATGTTCACAGGCCCGGGCTTGATCAGTGCCTAGCTTGCTTTGGTCTGTGTTCGAGTCTTTGGTTTTACTACTAGGGCTGGGCTTGGATCTAAAATCTGGGCTCATTTAATATCTGCTACAGGCTTGGATTAGGCCTTGTTTGTTATATCTACTCTTTTTCTGATAGACCATTCAAAATAGAGCCATGAAAAAAAGAGCTACAAAAAGAAGAAGCTAGAACAAAAAAACGTGTTTGGTAATGAATAGGTCTATTTCAAATGGACCGTTTGGTATGTCCTCTATTTGCCTCTTTCTAGAGGGGTATATTCTATCATTATGTAAAAAAATTGACTTATGCACATTTTCCACATTTACATATTATTCAAGAACACATGTAATCAAAGGACTCAATTGTTTTGTTAGTTTCATGGCATCTTCATCTGTTTTCACTGTTTGGTTGAAGCAAAAGTATCGTCCAGACGCAGATTGAGCCTCGAAAGCACGGATGTAAACATTAGTGAGGAAGTGTACATCTACACATGCTAAAACTCCATTTTCACACATCTGAGACGCACCTGTTGAAACCATGTTAAACTCTTTAACTATATAACCAAATAGGATCTCCTTTATGTGAAAAGAAAATTATATAGGACAACAGAGGTCATTTCATTGGTGGAAATTGTAAGTATATATCATATATTTTGATCTTTTTATGCCTCACAGGCATGACATTTACAATTCATCATTTTCTCAATGTTTTTAAGTTTCATAACAGCGATTGCCATCACCATATACAAATAACCAGTCTGTCTATTCAATTTGTTATGTTATCATGTGATTCTTTACCCAGCTCTTACAATTGAGATCCTGGAATCAAGACTATGAATCTATATCACCTCTTTGTTCTGAAAGTTACATGCTCACAGTGTTTCCAACAATCCAATGTTTTGACCAAGGTAAATCAATTAAAAGGAAACACTTGTGCAATTTAAAACAAACAGCTTTATTACAAGTCTCAAAAAAGGAAGATTGAAGTAACTAGAAGATTTGGATGATATCAAGATATTCAGGACAACCTAATTCAAAAGAGATGGGATGACATCAAGCTTGAGATGAAATTTCTAAGGTCAAAGAAATGGGATGATATCAAGCTTGATGTTCAAAAGAGATTGGATGATATTTCTAATTCAAAAGAGATGGGATGATATCGAGCTTGATGTTCTTCATTATCTCTGTCTCCCTGTATCCAAACCAAGAAAAACAAAAAGAAAATTCAACATACATATTTTTTGTAAGTGCGTCTTAGATGTGTGAAAATGGAGTTTTAGCATGTGTAGATGTACACTTCCTCACTGATGTTTACATCCGTGCTTTCGAGGCTCAGTCTGAGTCTAGACGATACTTTTGCTTCAACCAAATAGCGAAAACAGATGAAGATGCCATGAAGCTAGCAAAACAATTGAGTCCTTTGATTACATGTGTTCTTGAATAATATGTAAATGTGGAAAATGTGCATAATTTCATTTTTTTACATAATGACAGAATATACCCCTCTAAAAAGAGGCAAATAGAGGGCATACCAAACGGTCTATTTGAAATAGACCCGTTCATTACCAAACACGTTTTTTTGTTCTAGCCTTAGCTCTTTTTTTCATGGCTCTATTTTAAATGGTCTGTTAGAAAAAGAGTAAAGATGACAAACAATGCCTAAGTGATAAAGAGCATGGCCAATCCCGAATAAGTTGTGCTTGTAGTATAGCGTTTGATTTGGCCAAACAAGCAATAGAAATGAGCACAATTGACTGAAGGGGTGGGACTTGGGCCTGATATTTTTCAAAAGGGTGGGGCTTAGGCCAACCACTTAAGTTGGACTAGGCTCCAGTATGGCTCATCCTTGCCCAACTTGGTCCGTGAACATCCGACCGTAACCGGCCGAGCTACAGTATCCTTTCATTATATTCATAAATACAGACCAATTAAACATGGTTATGACTGCTGGCTTATATGCGAAGTATCCAATTATACTATATTAACGAGGAAGGTTTTGGTTTTAATTTTGACCGTACGTTTGAATTTTGACTAAGTTCTTCAGTTTTCAAATCTTCCCTTCCTACTTTGGTAACTACCTACTTTATCTCATTATAATTAAAACTACTTGCAACCACTCCTCACTTCTATTTTACTACAAAAGCTCCATTTCAATCCAAATTTTACAATTCCCTTTCTACTCAAATTCTCTTCTTTCCGCCACTAGCTCTTAGATTGCATAAATAGGTACTCTCATAACCTTTTTTAATTTTTTATTTTTTTCTAAAATCTACAAATTTTTATGGAGGATTTTAGCTGAAAAAACACTTTGTTCTTTTTTAATATTTTTCTCAATAATATAATCATATGCATCATTGTTTGTGCTTCATTAAGGTTGAGATTTCGGTTCAACTCACGTTGACTGATGTATGAAAGTTTTTGCCTCATCTAATATCAAATTTTTGTAAGATTATAAAAAAAAAAAGAAGAGAACATTAATATACACCTGACTTCTTTTTAATGTAGTGCAATGAAATAGTCACATTAACCTATTACGTTTGGCAATTGGGTAACTTACAATGTTAATTTTACTATCATCTTATTTAATTATCAAATATTTCATTTTACTTTGCATTCTCAAGCTCCATCAAGTCTTCCATATTTTTCAGTACTAAGAAATTAAAAATTTTAATATATTTTAGCTTGCATGGAAAAAAAATCATATTAGAAATCTAATTAGTTGTTTCTCTGTTGTAAATATCGTTTTTGGAGTTCAATTTCGATTTCAACTTTGATTCAATTTTAACCAACCTTGATCAATTGGAGTTTAAACCAAGAAAGAGTTATTAATCAAAAATTAAATCCAAAAAAGAGTTTTAACCCTAATTGAACTTTTATTTTAAAAAGAAGAAGAAAGAGTCTTATCAATTGAACCAAAATAATTTTAATATGAAATATTTATAATACAAGAAGATTTTGGGCCAGATGTACTAGCTTGAATTTTATTGTGGGTCATATACTAGCTTGAATCTTAGGCTAATTATCTTATAAATAAAGATTAATTAGTGTTTCTTTAGTTAAGTGGATGTTTCCTTTTGGGAAGGGATTTGCCAATTCAATCCCTTTCCTCTTCAAGCTCTCATCTTTTGCCTCAGCCCAGAAACACCACTATATGTATAAATTTTTAAGATATAGAGAGAACTGACTCATGATCTGGTTCCCAATCATGAATAGAAAGTTGTACAGTGAATCATTTGGAGGAATTAATCACTTCTGTCACTTGATCTAAGCCCTGTCCGAATATTAAATGGGCCTAGATTATATATATCCCAGCAACACAGAAACCCATCGAACAGCCAGTAACTCTGTACATACATTGGGCATTTAAAATGACATTCCTGATAAAAACAGATCAACAAGGAAACACCACCAATAATGAACAAACGAGTCTCTGTTACAAACCTGGCAAAACTTTTAATTCATGAAATATAGCAGGCAAGTTAATTCTCCGGAATCCAAGCAATTTCTTCCATCCACAGCATGAGAAAAAAAATAAAAAAAAATGAGAGAACAAGACCCAACTGAAATAAAAAGGGCAAAGAATAATAAACATAGCACTCGATTCCGCTTTTAGGCAAGTCAGATTCACCCTGCAGCCTCAAGGTCGTAATAGAAGTAACATGCAATTATTGAGCCACAGTAGCAACCCCAACAACAACAAAGATAGCTACATGAATGCTAGCCATGCGCCACCTACGGCCTAACCACATCTCCAATGTCTACATGTAGAAGCTCAACCCATGGAGCAAAATGGGCTAGGACTGCAAAAAGCTCGCAAATTTGGAACCTAGGAAAAGCCTCTGGATGCAAAGCAGTGCATTCTTTGTTACTTCTGCATTCTCGTGATTCATGAGCTTCATGACCCGCTCCTTTGCCTTTAAGTCCGTCAAAATACCTCGCCCAACTGGATGGTACTGGATGAACTGAGATAGGTCATAACAGGAAACAGCTACGGCTCTTGGATCTCTAGCTGTGTCGAGGATTGTAATAAGAACACGCAGAATCTGCAATGGTGTTCTGAGTTTCAGTAACTAGTACTCTAGATTTCATCATGAGGTTATCTGGCTGTGTAATGAAAAACTACTCAGCTTCATGGAAAGTCGGAGCAATCAAAATAAAATATTTAAAAAGAACAATCTGACGAAATCACATACTCAAGAGTTGGAAGCACTCGGTCCGCTCTGATTTACACAGGGAAGACTGGAAGTTACTCTTGTAAACTAGTGTCTCATTGGACCCCGGTTTAGAAATAAAGAAGATCCTAGAAAAGAGCATTTTCCAAGCCCAACTCCTAGGCATACATCTTTTCCGAAAAATGGGATTAATTAGTTTAGGCTATATTTCTGGTCTTTGTTCTAAGAATTCTGCAGGCTCCGCAGGGCTTGGCATTCTTCTAGCTTTGAAAAACAATCTTCCAGCAAAACAGTAACTTCTTTTTTTTTTGGACTAAGCTGACTTGAACCCAGAACCTCAAGGTTGCAATAGTAAACACCATCCACTGTGCCATGGGCTCTCGTCGCAAGAAAAGTAACTTCAGTTATTATTTTATTTTGTAATTGCAAAATCGTGTGAAATAATCTCAGGTGGTTTTGCTTTTTGACAGACGGGAGGGAGCCAAAAGGTGTTAATTTTAAAATCAAATTTTTTTTAATAACCAATTCAAGTATGCAACACTGGGAATATTGGTACCCAAGAGAACATAACACAAAGTTGCAAGTGCATTGATGCGATTCCTTCTGAGGAATAATGCTGCGACCTTTAGTTGCAAGATTTTGGCCCAAAGTGGGAGTGGAAACCAAAAAGTAGATTCATGCCTTTTTTTTAATAAAAAGAGAGATTCATGCCTTTTTCATGGCTCAAAAGTGTGTATAATGACTTATGAAGCATCTAGGATTTTGAGATTTGTAGAGACCTAAGAACTGCAGGATTCCAGAGCACAAGCAACCCAATGTACTTCAGTCATGGCTGAAACCTTGACTCAATTTGGTTGATACAACTCTATTGATCATTTAGTTTAAATAATGAATAACATGAAACGATCACCAGATATGATACTAAGAATATGCATAATAAGAAAACAACAAAAGATTCCCAAAGTAGACTAACAGCTGGAACTAAGAAAGTTTTGAGACAGTCACCCAGACATAATTTAAAATCACAAAAAAGAATCAGATCTAAAACTTAAAAGATAAAAAAGATGAATCTTCAATAGCTAAGGCCAATGGCATCTGCATTCAACGATTATAGTTTTCTTGGTTCAATCATGGCATGGGCTGCTAGTATGTTATTTTTTTCAACTTATCCGTAATTTATCAGTTGTTATAAATAAATAAATAACTCTAAGAAAATGAATAAGAAAGATCTGCAGAATGAAAAACATAAAATTTTACATGTACTTAAAAACAACATCCCAAGAAAACTCAAACCGCTTGTGTGTGAGCAGTGGGAAGAGAGAGAATCTAGCATAGAGATGGGAACATACCTGGAAGTCATTCTCTTCAAATTTTGTAATATTTTCACGCCAAAACACAGGATCCTTATGCACGGGTGACCAGTCTAGATGGCCAAGAAGGACTTCTTGTTTGTATTTGTCAAAAGAACTCAAGTTCTTTATGTGATCCTTAAGCCCCTCTTCCATTTGATTCAAAGCATCCAAAAGATCCTACATAGTGTTCCAAAGGACAAAGTTGGAAAGAAAAAAAAAAAAAAGAGAAGATTATCAGTGTCTTAGGTGTAGACAGAAGAGAAAATCCCCCTCAAATGATGACTTTAGATTTTCACTGAATGACTTCAATTATACTTTTACTTTTCAGAAAATGGCCCAAATAAAAAAGAGCTTATTATATACACTTCAAAAATATCCAAAATATTGCTCTTAAATTCACCACCATGATTTATGGTGATAATGGTAATTCACACTTAGAAAGTCAAGGCAGATGTAGGAATATGGATGTTGTATCCACAGTTTTTTCTTTCCTATTATTATTTAATTTTTGTTGACTCAGAGCACACACAGTATTGCTAACACATACATGAAATGGAGGAGAGAGCAACTAGAAAGCCAACATGGACTGGGTATGGGCCGATTAACCCAAAAATCAGCTGAGCACCATTGCTTCTTATGTCAAATAATTTCAAGGAATGGTCTTTTCCTAGTCTAGAGGGAATGAAAAACAGAGTTGTTCACTTCCCTTTTAATCTAAATTGTGTGAATACCTATCAGAAAAAAGAAAAAGAAAAAAAAAGAAACAAATTGTTGATTTGGCTTTTAAATCCTAGTGACAAAATGGAGCCATCATTCACCATTCCATAATTTTTAAGAAGTGTTGGAAGAAGACACTATTCGAGAGTTAAAATCATTACAATCAAAGTATGTATAAACTATTAAACCTATTTCTTTTTATCTCTCCTTTTATGGAAAAAATTAAAAAACTAAAAGATGAATCAAGATACCCCAAGAGGTTTAACTCTCATCGTTATATTAAAAGGTCTGGAAGAAAAATCAAGATACTTGAGAGAGAGAGAGAGAGAGAGAGAGAGAGATCATTTTTAGATTCAGCTGTCATTGATTAATAAAAACATTCAAGGATATTTTACTTCTGGATCCCAGAAGTCGAGGCCATTTGCTAACATCCATGACATACAAAAAATTACTGCACATCAGAATAGTCACCTCATCACTCCATGCTTGGGCTTTTAAATTCTGGATAATTTGTGGCAATCCAAGATCCACCATCTGAGCCCCAAATGTCCCCTTTGGGAGCAAGTTCTTAAGTGTTAAGATAACAACCCTCACCACCTACAAGAAGCCAATACATCCAATGTAGTTGGAGTTTAATGAGAAACCTAAAAGATGGAAAGATGAGTTTTATACCTTCTCCTTAGTAGAACCTTTGACAACTTCTATTAGCCGTGGCAGGGTCCTAGTAGTCGCCAGGTATTCAATTGCTGGCTCATAGTAAGACAAGAGCCAAATACAGAGACATGTTTCATAAAGAAGCTGTAACAAAGAATATCATTTAAGAAGACAACAAACATGAAGTATAGGATGATGGGGAAATCTTTTGATATCATATATGGACATGAGAAATAATTAAGATTTTCTCAAACAGGACTCCAGATCTGATCAAATTAATGTCCTCAATCTACAATTGGATAATTCTGTTTGTGTTACTTGAATAAAATAAAGAAATTAAATGCATCTTGACCAGACAAATCCAGAAAATTTAGCTACTCAGACGGCACATTAGATTCTTTCATACACTGTTTTATCAGGAAATGTGGATCAGAAGTTGCCACAGTACTACTACTAGGACATTAGGTCAGGTGCGAAGCTACCTCTAATGTAATCATGTCTATTGAGTATTGAGTTGAAGAATAAGAAAAAGTGGCTCCTTTACCCCATTGAAGAGTAGAACTAAACATGACAAAGCATAATGAAAAAGAGAAATAGTAAAGAACGCGTCAAAACAACTGAAAAATCAAAATGGAAAGATCCGCAAGGAAAATTAATAAACAAAAACACAACATTTGAGATCATACAAATGAAGCATTCCTCAAGCTTGAGATCGCATGAACTATTTTTCTTCTTCCTCCTTTTTTTTCTGTGTGTTTGCTTTTTTGTTTCTTTCCAAAAATAACTTGCAAGATTTCCACACACACTAAGTTACCTGGATAGATTGCTGAGTGGATGCTGGAGTAATCAAAGGGACAAGCAGCTTTACACCATCTTCTTGAACAAATAAAGACCTGACCAAGGGTTCTCTCAGCAAAGTTGCTAGGGAAGTGACAGCTGTTGGGACTCCACGAGCGGGATGGGAAGGCGACTTCAACTGCATGCACCAAATCATGCCCTAGTATTTAGTTCCTAATCATTGATGTAAAAATGAGGAATGGAACCCAACAGCATTGTTTGATTTTGATTCACACAGCATGTCACATGCTACCTATAAAACAACTAACTTAAAGTAGATATTGTTGTTTAAATCCATACTCCACAGCCCATATAAAAAGAAGGCCCAAGCATGGTAAGGAACCAATACAAAGAAGGGCCAGAAAGTAGCCCAAAAATTCCATCCAGTTTACAGGTTAGGAGTTAAAGGGTGGAAAGAAGAAAAGACAAAATTTAGCCAAAAGGCAGCTCCATCAATCTTTAAAAGAACAAGAAATCATTGCTTTAAGCAGTCCATAACACAATCAAAGCTCATTTACCGGAAAAAAAAAAAAAAGTCAAAACCCAAATTTCTGGAAAAATTGGACTGAATTCATCCCCTTTTTTCCAAATTACAAAACAAACAACAGATCATAACTTTTTATGGTTAAAACGCATCTGTGCTGGTCTTGACAGTTTAGAAGCTCTTTTTTATCAGTGTAGTCAAAAGCAAGCATTATCTCCACAAAAAGTTAAGCTCATCTTGTGTGACGTAAGTATGGAGGGGGGAATACCCTACGAACACGGGCGTGTATACTTGAATGGGGGCTTGAGCCCCCACAAATATCACGCGCATTGCGGTCTCTCTCCCTTTTTGCGTATCGATTTTAAACAATTTTTAGGTGTTGTAGGGAGATGTTTCGGTAGGTGTTGGGTCTCAAAAGTATTTTTTAGAAATAGCGACCTTAAAAATAAGGGATTTCTGCAAATCTACCATCTTTTGAAAATCCCCAAGTTTAAAAGGGGTTCTCTTGATTATGAAAGATTTTTTAAAATTGGGGACTTCCCTAAAAATCTCCATTATTGAAATGGATTCTCTTAATGGAGTTTGATTTTATTTCAACAAAAAGGATTAGACAAATATTCAGATAAGTGATGAGGGAGAGAGGTGTATCCAATCAGTCATTATTGATTTTAGCTACTTATGCATGTTATTGATTGTTAACTAATTTTATTTGGTTTTAATATAATATTTGGTTGTTTTTAGTTGTAATTTGTATTGAGGGTTTGGGAAGGAGTTTTAGAATGAGTTTTAGGAAGTAGTTTTGGATTTGATTTGAACAAATAAATGAAATGAAGATCAAAGGATGAGAGAACGTATTTTTTGTTCAAAGTTTGTTTCCAATCTCCTCTTTAGATTGGAACTTTAATTCTATTTCTCATGCAAACGAACTAGCCCTTAGGATTACTTTCATATCAGGGGAATGGACACAAATACACAATTTACTTGATTGCACATTGTTTTACCCAAGGTCTTAATTGATTATGCTCTTGCTTCAATGAACACAGAACACAATTGATTTATTTTCTCTTTTGTCATCGGTAACGTGAAGAATTTTTTTTATTTGACCATTGTCAGCCCCCCTCAAGTGAAAATGGGTCCGCCACTGCCTACAAACACACATAAATACACCCACATGCATGCAAATATCATGCAAAGGCAACTAAGAATTAGCTCAGATAGAGACAGGGTGACGTGGAGAACTACTTTTTTGGCGGATTTATGGATAATATGGAAATAAAAAAATCGCAATGTTTTGAGAATTTGGCCTCTCCAAGGGACGTTTTGGCGGACAAGCTAAAGATCAATAATGCATTGTGGTGTCCATCCTTCATCAATTTTGAGGCATCTCTATGGATTTGATAGTGTGCAGCAGGAGGGAGGTGGCTTTTCCAGCAGGAGGGAGCTTGATTGGTTTTTGAGGCCCTTTAGGGAGGGAGGCTTTGGGGAGGTAGGTCTCCCAAGTGGGCCCTGTTTGGTGTCTTTACGCTTGCTGTTTTTGCTTTGGTTGTTTGGCTTGTCAGTATAATCCTCTTGTACTGTTAAGCTTCTTTAATGAATATTAATATTTAAAAAACTAAGAATTAGTTTTTTTTTTAAAGATAAAAACTAATAATTAGTTAACCCAGGCAAAACAAACTGCTCTACAAGATAGTAGGGAATATTAATCACTATTGCAACCTTGAGATTGTGGGTTCAAGTCAAAATACCCATTACCAATTTTTTGTTTAAATATGGTAGGGAAAATGAATGGTATTGCAATTTTCTAGCTGATTTGCACAGCACACAAAATGCTTAGTTACTGTCTTAAAACAAAAACTGGACCAATACAATGTGCAATGGACAGTCTAAATATTTCCACCAAAATAAAAGATCAATAGCCATCACCATCAGAAACATACAGTTTTGCTTTTACCAAAAAAAAAAAAAAAAAACATACAGTTTTGGGCAGATTACTAACCTGAGCACACAGCCACTCCACCAAGCCTTTCAGAACATCATCAATAGTGGTAATCTTTTTCTTCGAATGTGAGGCTTCTCCATTTGAAATGATACCATCCTTAGTTTTTGGTTTAGCACTATAACCACAGGATATTTTGTTAGTACTTTAGAGGTTATATTTAATTATTAATCTCCAAAAGCTAATCTTTTCGTGGTTTCTAACTCTTAACATGCAGTAGTACCACCGTTTTCAACCAAGTACCTTATGATAAGAGTCAATATTTTACAGCTCTTCTCTTGTATGAACCAGTTGCCTTTCCAGAGCAATCTGAAATGACGAGGTAGCGTGAATAATCTTTCTTAAGTTTTGTCTCAAACTCACAATGTGGGGGTACAAGACTAGAAAAGGGAAAAAAAAAAACGCCACTATGTACATAAAGATTATGCAACATAGTTAAAGATGAGTTTTCCCACAATTATAAGAATGAACATGAATTCTTGATTGTTGTGTCAGCTGACTGGATACTAATATAATTCAATCCTATTATTTATTAGCATGAATTATAAATTGAAAACTAAAAGAAAATCAGACGATTATCAATGGTTATTTGGAAGAGATGAAAAAGAAACTTAACTTAAGAAAGGTTCATAAGTATCTTCGTTTGCAACAGACTTGTCATGGAAAAGCCTAGCTCGTTTTGGATTTGCTGCCAAAAGAAATGAATAGTGCATTAACAGGAAATGCACTCAGAAAAAAGAAGGAAATGTAGGAAAAAATGGATGTTAATGATATGCTGAAGAGATTCCTAATTACCTGTTAGCATCTCATCAATAAGAGCAAGTACATATTCCACTGTTTCTTCCTTGAATATGTCACGTAGAATGCTCACAAAGACACGAATGTAAGCTGGACCATCCTGTCAAAGTTGCCAATTGTCATTGCCAATGCAAGGAATGAAACAGGAACCAAAGCATTTCCTTCTTATTCTCTGGTGGTCATTCAATCATTCCTCGCATGATTCTGTAAATGCCTAGAAGAGCTTCTTTTTTTTATTTGCTAGATGGGTAAGTGGTACAGTACTTTTGTGAAGACCCGATGCTCGGGATGAGACACCCATAACCACTGGGGTGTCTCTTGTTTCTCAATGCCTAGAAGCTTAAATGGAGCTGAATTAAAGAGGAATAATTACATGCAAAACCTTTAAGCTGCAATCCTCTGCACCATATCGACAAGGCTAAGGTCTTCACTGTAGAGACAGGCCCAGTTTTTATGCACAAGGATCATTCAAAATAATGGTCCAACCATGGATATCTTTGGGGCCCTTCTATCACCTTGATTGGAACACTTAGGTGTCAACCATGAGCTTGCAAAAACTGTCCCACTAAATTTGGTTCAGCTCTTAAAAAATAGTAAGGTTCATCTAAACAAGGTGATGGAGGCCTAGGCATATGAGATGGACCTTTCTCATCAGATGGTTCTCATGTATCAGCAGCATGCCCACCAGGCAATGTGAAGACTTTTGCTCGGTAACATGTGCAGAGATTACTAATTTCAATATGTGCGTGTATGTGGAGAGATTTGTATTCAGACAAAACCTCATTCAACCTCTTCCAAATAATCTCAAAGAAAAAGCTTAGGATATCCTATAACGTAATTACAAAAGTTGGACAAGTATAAGAATCTGGGATTAAGGAAGACTAGTTAAATACATATCATAGAGCTAACAAATGAAAACCAATATCACGTAGCAATGAATTTATGACAGTGATACAACACATACGTGTTTCCCTAAGATGGAACTGGTTGTTTGAGGCAAGCATCTAAAAAAACTAGACATAAATTGATGCAAAGAAATCAGGCTTACTACAGTGCCTATTTCCATGCTTGTAGCACAAAAAACCCAAACCTAAACCTTTGCAACCTCGATCAAACAAAAAATGAAGTTAGAACCTTTAAAGTTGCCAAACATCACAATTATAACTTGAGGTCATACAAAAGAGAACTCAACATTCTATGATGTGGTTAAATTTTCGATACATGGAAAAGCACTGCTTAAAATTAAGGCTGAAAAGACCAAAAAAAAAACCAACATAATACTTACATCATCAAGCAGTGCTGCTCGGTGGCTTTCAGATCTGTTATCATAACGCCTTAACAGCTGAAGGGCTGTTCCTGTGATCAGCTTAGTGGACATGTAAGTTTCCCAAGGAATGTCCCTCCTGAGAACCTGGAGGGATAAGAAAATATGCCATCAAAAGAAATGCCTTCACATTTTTAATTTCCTGTCATAACAGAACCTTGCCACTTTGTTACAATCTTGGTCCATTGACACACACGACTCAACATCGAACAGTCACCCAACTGAGGATGACCACCCACAATACAGCAGCTGCAGCTGGACAATCCTACCTCAAATTACCTGATCAGAATGTTTAGCTGCCATGATCCTTTCGCAGTATAGCCTACCAAATAAACAGTCCGAGTTCGACAAACAAACAGCCTCCAGTGAAAGACTGGCAATGAAACAAGACTAGCTTATCCCAAGATGATCAGTAACCTACTTGTTCTGCTAAAAACACTAAAGACTATACCAAAATCGAATAATCGGACCCGCATCCTAGCAACAACAACACTTAAGGCATGAACCCCATTATCTCAAACTTCAATTTAAAGTCTTTCAACCATATATACTACTAGTAATGCATTTCTACTTTCTTAAAGCGGACGGAAGGTGAAAAAGACATCTTGAAAGCATCCAATTATGACAACAACAGTACCAATCAATCATTTATTCACACACAGTTCAAACCAATCAGTAAAAGAACACTTAAAAACTTGATCATGACCAATCCGATTGTTTAATCCATCAGCTAGAAAGCCTTCCACACTTCCAAATAGAAGGTTAAAAGAGAAAAAATCCAACTTTTTTCAGTCTAAACACAAAGGGAGAAACGAACGAACAATAGAAGATTCCCTCCCAAACCCTAACGAATCCTTTCAATCAATCCAACCCTAGAAATCAATCAAAATCGTCAAGAACACGACTTTCCATCAAACAAGATACGATTCGATTGCTAACCTGCTCCGTGGTCAGATCAGCGCGATCCATCGAGAAATCCTGGAAATTCTCTCTCGATTGAGAATCAGGAGCTCTGCAAATCGAAACAAAACATCAAGTTGGATGATTTTCTTCGAGAGAACCAGATCGAAGACGAAGAAAGTTGGAAACTTTGCATGAGATCTTCAAGAAAGATGAAATCTTTACCTTTTCTCTCTGTTCGCCTTGCCACAGAGAAGATCTGTGGTGAAGTGGAATTCTCACATGTCTGAGAGCAGGAGATGGTTTTTACCTTTTATAGTTATCGTGTCAGGGAGATGGCCCACCTCTTCTGTGGCCCACCTGATCAAGACTGTTGGGGTTGGTAGTGAGATGAATTAACGGTGAGGATGGAAATGGATTTGATCATAGGTGGGCCAGTTTTAGTAGGGATGACAGTAATGGTGAAATTGTGTGGTAATTGCCATATCCGTTTGTCTGTAGTTATTGGCAGAGTGGGTCCAAATGGAAACATTGAATCCCTACCAGGTATGTGTAAGATGGCCCACTCAATTAGTGGCTAGGGAAAATTTTGTGGTGGGCCACACCATGATTGGCTTTTGTTGTCTAAGGTGTGAATGATGGGCCTTTCTAAGGTGTGAATGATTTGCTATTTCTTTACTAGAATTTAAAATTTTCTATCGAGAAATTTGGGAATTCTCCAATAAAGTGGAATTCCGAGTACTGCATCATAATTAAGTAATGAAAACTTACACAAAAATGAAACGAGTTAGAATTGGCGACATCATATGAAACATTTTAGGTGGTTGAAAATTTGAGATTTTATTTAATGCCCCATCACGCCATATTGGAAAAACTTCTAATATACCAAATTCTTATAAAATATTCTAGTGAAAGAACATGCCCTAAATCCGAATCATTCCGAGTAAATTGCCCTATTGTTATTGTGTGAAAATAGTGTGCAAATTATAACATTTTTTCATCAAAGACATAACCACCATTGTGTTGGCAGAATGGCACACATTACTGATAATTTGCCATAATTATCATTTGGTTTGCTGACACTAGAGAATCCTTCATAGTTGGGAATTCCTCACTGCGGTAGATTTGAGGATCTTCACCCAACATTTTAGCATGCAGAATGCAGATAGTAGGTTCTTCCCTAGAATGGTCACAATCACAAGGTTTGCAGTAATAGATCTTGTTTGGTAGAGTTCATTTCTAAGCTTAAATGATCTTAGTCACATGTTTTCCTTGTTAGGGCCTGTTTGGTTGTGAGAACATTTTCGACGAAGGGACAAAACAAAAATGTTGTTTATGGAAATTCTAAATTTCCTATTTTGATTTACTTTGAAAGGTAATATAATTAGCAGTTAACTATGCGAATTATCACTACTGGCCAGCAGAATTCTCACAATTCCAAATTTTTTAATGCACAATGGGCATGAGCATTCCACAATTCCACTTTTTAAGGACTGACATTCAAATTGTTCCCTATGCTCCACACGAGAAATCATATAATGCTTGCAAACGGAATGGAACCATAGTGGACTCAGACCCGGACCCATTTCTAAGTAATGCTTTCGATTTCGGATCTGATTCTGACTCGGAACCTGTTTTGTTGGTTCCAGACCCGATTCCAAATAGAAAATCCGGATCCAGTTGCGGAACCAAGTCCACCTAGAGAATTGGAATATAGTTTCAAAATCGATTCTAATTTCTCTTTATTCTTCATTTTTCTTAAAATAAGCATATCATTCAACTTATAACAGTACATTAAGTCTATTACCTCTAGTATTATACATAAAAATGTCTAGAAAAAGTTGATCTTGTAGTACAATTTGCAATATCAAAGGATCATATGCAAGATACCGGGTCCACGGGTTGAAACCTATATGGACCTGGAACCAAACACGTTTATCAATCAGAACCTAAATTAAGTTCCAAACCCGGACCCATTTATCAATCTGAACCTAAATTGGGTTTCGGACCCAGACTCGTATATGAATCGGAACCTAACATAGGTTTCAGACCCGATTTTTTGTGAGTCGGAACTTTCGGATAATTGAATAATCGGATGCACGTTTGCAACCCTACTTGCAACCAAACATGCCCTAAACCCTAACTTGGTAGTAACGGATTGGATTTGGGCTGGGTTCACGGGTTAGATCAGAATTTGCAACCTCTACTACTACAGGTCCACAGTTCCAATGCATGGGTTTGGGCTGGGTTCCTGGATTGGATCAAAATTGGCCACCTCTGCTTACTACAGATTAACGGTTAGGATGCATGGCTCACTATGCAGTGTTGATGAACGGTTTAGATTTAGCGAAGGTGGGACCCACCTACAGATACAGTGTAGAACTGGACTTCACTGTAGTTAGCCTTTGGTCCAACCAAAGTGTGGCCCACTGGCTCACTCCCATGATCCATGACTCATACAAAACCCAAGCTGAACTGAAGTTAAGGGTTTCTCCTTGGTAACCTACCAAACACTTTTTAGGAGAGAGAGAGAGATGTGGAGATCTCAGGCCAAGGCTTTCATCTTCAGATCTTCAATCCCCAAGACCAAAACCCAGGTACCACTCAAAACCCTAGCCAGGATTTCATCTTCATCTCCTCATCCTTCCATATGGGCTCCTCAAATGACTCAAACCATCCTCTTTTACCCACACCCCAGATTCTTCTCTCACATCCCAGAACCCATTGATTCAGCTACTGAAAAGGAAACTAACTTTCCTTCCATTGATAAAGATTGCATTTTGGATAAAACCCCAAGTTCCATTTCACTGGAAACAGAGTCTGCTTCGACTATTTTAGCTGATGGGATTGGGGAAGATGGTGTTTTTGATAAAAACCCAGATCCTGTTTTACAGGCATTGGATGATTCTTCAATGGTTTTTGATGATGGGGTTGAAAGAGAAGATGATTTTGTTCAAAACCCATATTTTATTTCACAAGAATCTGTTGATTCTTCCGAGAAAGATGATACTTTTGGTGAAGACCCAATTCATATTGCTGAAGTAGTAGTTGACGGTATTGATGAAGGCTTAGTTGAGGAAGAAATGGTGACTGAAGTTCATGAGGTCGATATGGAGCAAGTTGAGAGGGTTTTATCTGTTCTTCAAAGTAGTTTAGAGGGGCCTCTAGAATCTGCTTTAGATGAGCTGGTTTTGAATGTGAGTGAGGAGTTTGTAGTGAGAGTAATTAAAACCCCACAAGTTTCAGGTGAGAATCTGATTGGGTTCTTCAGATGGGCTTCCAAAAAACGGGAAGTTTTGATTACTGCCCGGGTTATAGATTGCCTTGTTCGCACCATCAGTGTTAGTTGTAGGAAGAGAGAGGTGTATTCCTTGTGGGATTTAGTTAAAGAAATAGGTGAAAAGGAGAAAGGATTAATTAACAATGAGATCCTTAATGGGTTGATTCTCTTGTTTTGGAAGTTGGGAAAGGGGAAGGCTGGTCTAGAAGTTTTTAATAAGTTTGATGAGTTTGGGTGTGAACATGACTCAGATTCTTATTATTTTACGATTGAAGCGCTTCTTACTCGGTCCATGTTTGACAGTGCCTGGTCTGTTTGCGAGAAGATGCTCAATTCGGAAAGATTGCCCAGTAATGAGGATGTTGGAAAGATCCTTGTTGGGTTGTGCAAGGGAAGTAGGGCGCGTGATGCATATTTAGTTTATCTGATGGCAAAGGAGCACAAGAAATGCCCACCAAAATCTTCAGTGAATTTTCTTGTCAACAGGCTATCTGTGGACAATGAAACTGTTCATTTAGCTGCTGAACTGTTGGAAGATTTCTCAGGCGAGTTGCGCAAGTATGCAACCAAACAGTTCACTTCCGTCATTCGCGGTCTGTGCAGGAAGCAAGAAGTGAATGAAGCAAAGAAACTGGTACTTAAAATGATCAATGAAGGTCCACCTCCTGGTAATGCAGCTTTCAATTTTGTTATCAGTGGTCTCTCTAAGGCTGGAGAGATGAATGAAGCAATATCTCTGATGAAAGTGATGGAAAGTAGAGGACTGAGACCTGATGTGTATACCTATACTGTGATCATGAGTGGTTTTGCAAATGGTGGTCAAATGGATGATGCCTGTAAAATTTTCTCTGAAGCCAAAAAAGTGCATTCCAAGCTTTGTCCTGCCATCTACCATACGCTGATACGCGGGTTTTGCAAGATTGAAGAATTTGACAAGGCTTTGAAATTCTTGGGTGAGATGAAGGAAAGCGGAGTTAAACCAAACGCGGATGAGTATAACAAAATCATTCAATCTCTTTGCCTCAAGTCTCTGGACTGGCTTGCGGCAGAAAAATTGTTGGTGGAAATGAAAGAGAGTGGGCTGTATCTCAATGGAATTACGCGTGGTCTTATTAGAGCAGTGAAGGAATTGGAGACAGAGGAACTGCAATTGGGAGGAGTTAGTGTTGTAGTGTAGATCATTGAGACTATTTTCAACTAGATAAACAAGCAAGGGCTGCCATAGTTTAGTATCAATGGCGATCATCGGCAGATTAAAAGAGAAGTTTTGCGATCAATCAATTTTTAAATGTGCTTATATTTTTATTTTTTTTAATTCTCTGATAGCATATTTGACCTTGTAACAAGTTCTTCTCAAGTGTATTTCCTGTTTTTGCATAAAAGAAGGCTTTTTTTATACATCTTTTTGCTCAGGATTACATGGTTCTTAAATTTGCCTAGTCCCAGCTACTTCCCTGTTTCTTAGCAAATTCCTTTTGAGTTCTTAAGAAATCATCATTGGAAAGGGACTTCTATCAAAGGGGTGAAAGGGTTGAGGGGTGAGGGGTGAGGGGTGAGGGCAAAGGTGGAGATCTAAACTGACCTGCAAATTCTTGAAAGATATATTGTCATTGCGTGGAAGGAGGACATTTCTTATCTAAAGGGGGCTGTTTTCATGGCCCTTTACATCTTGGATGAAGCCCCAAGAAATCCTGATAACTCAGAAGTTAATGCAAATGGCCCTAAGGGTTATAATGGATTTTTCCCCCAACCTTAGCTCATTTAAAGATTGTGTATATTAAAACCATTTCAAGAACCTATTGGTCAAAAGAAAAAAAAAAAAAAAGGATTCAGGAACCAACACCAAACTGCACTGAAGGACTAAAGCGTGATTATTGCGATTAAGATTCAAGTGATAAGCCAGCATATGCACAAGTGAGCCCGAAATTATGTGAGATTTAGTGATCCTTAATTGATCATGACCCCCATTGATCCCCCTTTACACTGTCATTTGGCATGCACTCAAATGGGGCTTGTAAATATCTCATTGCTGAATGCTGATTAACTGCAGTCTGCTACCTTTTTCCGCACGAGGTTTACACTGCTAAAGCAATCAGGGCAATGCAACTAAAAGGGTCTGTAAACTGATTCAGGTAATTAGAATTGGATCAGTTCATGCATTTTGATACCCCGATGTGCTCTTTGATGAAACCAATCATGTAACTAGAGTTCCAGGTTATTAGTTTGAAGGGCACCAAGGGGTTGGCCGGGTAGTCAGGACCACAGTTCCTTCCTCTTCTGGAGTTAGAGGTCTTGGTATCGACCCCCTGTTCCCCCCTCTTCAGACACTGAAGGTTGAGTCCGCTAGTGCTACCAGCTCGGGGCCATAGGGGTTTTACCCGACTTCTCTCTGGGTCCAGAGGGATTAGTCCAGCCCAAAGGATTGAAACCCTTCATTCTCCGTTAGCAAAAAAAAAGCACCAAATTCCAACAATTCAAATGGACGGCCAATCCTTTTGGTGGGAATTCAAATTAGATGGTAAAAGCATCCACTATCTACATTTGGAACTATGCCCCTTATTTCAAGGTTAGGATCATAACATAAAATATGAATGATGGGAGAATTAAGCAGCAAAACATACTTTGCATGGTTTTTTCAGGTTGTTCGAGTGAGACTTTGTTTTTGTTTATCTTTTTATTAATAAGAAACATTCATTAGGAGAAGCCAAAAGAGTAGAATTATAGAAACAAGTCCATAGAAAACAGAATAAACATGAACAAATCAAATCAAACTCATTTGGTGTAAATATCACCGAAGCTATTCACATAAGAAGATTGATTAAAATTAGGCTTTCTTTTGCTCATATTAAATGTTAAGATTTACTACAATAAGAGAATAAAATAAACGATTAGTATTATTTTACTATTTCATCATCATCATCAGCGAAGCCATGTTCCAACCATGTTTGGCCAACCACATGAATTTTGATTTGCCATTTCAATCTATCCCGAGCCAAATTCTCGAATATATTGCACTTCTTTATATCTATCATTACTACTGCCATTTTCAGGTAATCAGCCGAAAAACTTTTTCAGCCGGCACAATTGTCAGCCTATGCTGACATGTCCAAACCATGCCAAACAGTTTCTCTTGATTTCACACTAAATGAATCTCTTCATCATTAGAAATATTACTATTACTTTATTATCTAAATATGTTTAAGATACCATACAAATAAGATAAAAAGGGAGCTTATGAGCAGAATGAACAGCTAAGGTGGAGGGAGACCTTGTTCCATTTTAGAACCCAGGATAAAAAGTTCACATACATGGATATTAACTGATGCACAAGATATTTCACCATTGGACGATCCTAACTATCCAATTCCCTTTAACTTTCCGTTGAATGTGGACAGTTGCTGATATCTTCTCTCTCAGAGACATATTCCAAGCCATCCACCAGTTTAAGGTGTGCAATTCTCCCTTCTATAGCTGTGAAGTTAAAATTGATGAAGTTAGAATTGACCAAGCAGAAAACAATTAGTTGAAATATGCCTGACTATAATTCTATCAATATGATTGTTAGTGTGGGCCATCCATATGCTTGGGAAGTTGGGCTCATCATATCAACAATCTGGATACCTGAACCATGAGCCTATCAGCATTTACACTAAAGGTCAGCAAGAAATTCATGCATAATTATCAGGCCAAGCACATGTCCTGAATTCTGCTCTGAAAGAGATTTTTTTTTTCTGGCCGTAAAATGTTAAAAGAGAATTAATTTCAAATTAATCCGTTTGAAGAGGACTACAAACATAATCCCACCTATCTCCACATATTGAAATTCAATATGTAAAATACACAAGAATACATTAATCATTCATTTCCTCTAAAATACTATGCATTTGAAACAAACCCATCTAAGCACTACCAGAAGAAACACAGATTACATGAAAGAGTGAATACTGAATGGTCTCAGCTCTTTGCACTCCCAAAGAATCTAGAGAGTGGCAAAGGGCCACCTTTCTCCTCGCTATCACTGCTAGAATGCTTGCGACTCTTTGATCTGTGCTTCCTTTCTTTTTTTGTCCTCTTTGACCTTGACTTTGATCTCCTAGATTCTCTTTCCTCATCACTGCTGGAAGATTCAGATGATGAACTGGAGGAGCTCGACTCTGAAGACTTCCTTCGTGAAAGCTGTGCAAATACAGGTAGTCACACCAAAATTACAATTTCACCGGAAAAAAAAATCAAATATATAAACCCCTCATAAGTGCATCATGAGATCCTTCTTTTTGGTCTTCCCCAAACTTAACCACCCTTTAATTTTGTAAATTGAGGATAGCTGACACAATATCCAATCTATGGATTGATGGGGGCATTTAAAGTTCCACAAGACCCTTTGCTTGATTTTAGTTTTTTTTTTTTCTTTATTCTTTTATTTGATAAAAGCTTTTACTTAAACGGGGGAATGACATGATAGAATCATGAAAGGTAATGTTACCATAGGAACATTCCATACATGTGACAGAGATAGCAGCAGATCAGGAGAGTATACCTCATAGACACAGCCATGGAATTACTTGATACAGTTAAAAGATAATGACAATTGGACAGTCGTAGCCATCACCCATTCATTTCTCCCTGCTGATTGTCCGCTGTCATTCATTTTCATTCGTATTATCCCTTCAAATTCACTGAAGGTTTCAGTTAGGAATCTCTCTCTCTCTCTCTCTCTCTATATATATATATATAGGGAGAAGCTCCTATGAGAGATCTCTCACCTTAAATGAGAGATTGTGTGGGGCCCTCATATCCATATACAATGCCAACAACTTAAATGTGAGGGCCCTCACCCATATCCCTCATATAAGGTGAGAGATATCTCTCATAGGAGCATCTCCCATATATATATATATGTATGTATATTATATGAGCAAGGCTCTCCTAAGCTCAAGCTTGGGATAAAATTTCGTAAGCTCATGCTTGTGGGGCCCACCTTTGGTCCATCCAAATGGACCAAACACATGACCCCCCTAAATTGCACATGTCCACCAACTTTTGGTCAGATCCAAATTTACTGGATTTGTTTGATCGACTTTGTATCGATCTGAATGGACTGTTGACCATTAAATTTTTTAGGCAATATGGAGATGATAAAAATTACGGTTGGAGCTAATTTTTTTACAGAGAGGAAGATCCCAGGGAGTCCTTCAAATCCCATCCCAGGGAGTCCTTCAACTTTGGATCAGATTATGAGGAATTGGAAGGAAGTAGAAGGCAGGGGCTGCTCTGCATTGTAGTTTTCTGTTTTTTGTGTCTCTCTTTAGTTTTCTATTTGTATTTGCCTGGGTGGTTTTTCTGATGTTTTTTCTTGTTTTGTAAGCTTGTCAGTATAGCTCTCTTCAGTCTCTTGTACTGCTTGGTTTAATGAAAGTTGCCATTTAAAAAAAAACAAAAAAAGAATGAAGACAAGAAAAGCTACAGAGCCAGATGACATATCCAATAGAGGGTTAAAAATGCTTAGGATAAATTGAATGGGTTTGGTTAACTAGGCTCCTCAATAAAATATTAATGGTAAAGAAAGTGTCAGATGAATAAAGAAGTGTTGAGGAATACTCTTTATAAAAGAACAAAGGATATATACAAAGCTGCACTGATTATCATGAGATTAAATTTGCGAGTCACACTAGGAAACAATGGAAGAGAGTAATGGAGCAAAGACTTTGGCAAGAGACCAAAATATCTGGTTTCATGCGAAGGATGACAATATGGAAGCTATCTTCTCACTTAGACAATTAATAAAAAAAACTATTGAAAGAAGAGGAAAAATCTTGATATAGTTTTCATAGATCAAAGAAAGCTTACGACAGGTTACCTAGAGATTCAATTTGGTAGGTTTTAGATAAGAGGATTGTCTCAAGAGGTTATATTGACATCATTAAAAATATGTATGGGAGAGCGATAACTAGTATGAGAACTACCTGCAGAAAGACATGCGAGTTTTTAGTGACTATAGGTTTGCATCAGGGACCAGCTTTGAGTTCCTTATCTTTTTGCATTAATTCTGGACAAGTTAATTGCTCATGTTTAAGAGGAGGTACCTTCGTATATGTTGTTTGTTGATAATATAATGTCAAAGGATGAATCAAGAGACGGTGTGAATATAAAACTTGGGAGATGGCAGGGGTTTTAGCATCCATGGCTTTAAAATAAGTTGAATTAAGACATAATATATGAATTGTAACTTCTGCGGGAATGTGCAAGAAGATGAAACTCTAATGAAAATTGAAGCTTAGGAGATACCACAAAGAGACTTTTTCTTATACCTTGGCTCTATAATTAGTAAGGATGGTGAGACCGAGAAGAATGTTGAACATATGATTAGAGTAGCATGGCCGAAGTGGAGACTTGCTCCTGGAATGCTTTGTGGTCAGCATATACCCAACAAGATTTAAGAAAGAGTCTTACAAGAAAACAATTAGACTAGCTATAACCTAAGAAGAAAAAAAAAAAAGAGTAGCAAAATGGAGAATGTTGAGATGGATGTATGGTAGGACTAGGAAAGATTATTAGAAATGAGCATATTTGAATATGGGCATCATATGTTTTGAGCAACAAGTCACAGATAACAAAAACTATATGAGAGCAACAAGTCATATGTTGGGAGCAGTATCCTCCACATGATAGGAAATGTCATTTTTTTTTAATTTAATATAAAAAAAAGGTATCAAATCAAACCCGAATAGTCCTTGTTAGGGGTTGGGCTTGTTATTAAAAAAAATAAACCCGTTAGATGTTGGGTTGGGTTTTGAGGTGGGATATATGTCAATGAGGTCAGATTTGTGTCAGCCTAAACCAGAGTCCCACTTGATTCATTGCATCCCTAGGCGTAAACACCCCTCTCAATGGGGCCCACCTAGATGCATGACAATTATGGAAGGGATAGAAAGGTTTTGATATAATGATAAGAATATGAAATATCAGCCTGATCCCATTATCCTAACCCTTAGTTTTAAGTCCTTAAGGTTTAACGGCTATACATCATGAATCCTTTCTGTGATGAAATCCAATAGGGACTAATGTCCAGAACAATGTAAAATTTATGCTGGTGTCAATTCATAAGAAGGTAGTGTGTGTTAAGGGATTGGATTGGTTGAAGGTGGGTTCGACACCCCAAAAAACTAGGCCGAAAAAGGGGCACTTTTAAAAAGGGTGTTTTGTAGAATCCCCCATATAATATATGTATATATATATATATATTGGCAAATCTCCATATAACACTTTTTTACAACCCTTTCCGGATTTTCATATAGGGAGCCCACCTTTAATCAATCCAATCCCTCCACACCCAAGGAACCCCCTAGAATTGCCATCGATTCTAATTTCATCCTACCCAAACTTTAGTCTCCGTTGGATTTTATCATAATAAATTTACACGATGTATAGCCATTAAACTTTGAAAAACCTAAAGCGAAGTTCTAGGACTACTTAATCGACTTGATCTCTTGTATTCTCCTTACAGATACAAACCTTTCCATTGCCATGCTCCCTTGATTGTCATGCAACCAAGTGGGTCCCAATGAAAGTGGGCATTTTTAAGACAAAACATACAAAATGTGTGTGCAGAGGAGAGAGAGAGAGAGAGAGGAGTGGTGGTGTGATCTCTCTCGACATATATATAGAACATATTGGAATCTGTTCAGCAGATCCAAGACATCCGATCAAGCACACGACTAAATCTAGAAGACATTGAATGCAAAAGTTTCAAGGTCAAATAAATTTACCATGAGGCCCTAAGGAATTTATGGATTCATTGGTTCCACTGGAGAAAAAGAAAGCTAATACAAAATGGAGCAAATGATCTATTATGTGTCAACCGTCAAGAGGATAAATGTAGAGTTGAAAGAAGAACAAACCTTCCTCTTTTTGCTGCTTCTTTTCTTCAAATCTTTATTTCTCTTCTCTGCACAGAAGTCTCTCATAATTAGAAAATGAGCTGATAAAAAAAAAGTTCTCTATTCCTCAGCCTACCTTTTTTGTGATTAGATTTACTGCCTGAATGGTTTCTCCCAAGAGCAAGCTTGGTTGCTCTTTCAGCATCTAATTGAGCCCTGTACTCTCTCATCATTTTATCCTTATCCGCCTCCAGTTCTCCTTTTCTCAGTTCATCTTCCTGGAAATATATATAAGAAACAGAAAGCAAAAATTGATTTTTCATGGTATGGAAGAAAAATTCCAAACAAGCAACAAGGCCGCATGCGTGGAAGTATCTAAGATAGAATGATTAAAACTCTAGATGTCAAGCAACAGTATCTACCGGCCCCAAATGCATGTAGAAACAAAAAGGAGAAAATAACTAATCAGTTAAGAAGACCGGCCGAAGAGATTTTTTTCCTCTTCCGATGAACTCTTCATTAGTAATCAATATATTTTTTTTCCAGGTGTTTTGGAAAGTGATAATGCTCCGCTTGTTTGAAGAACAAGAGTGAACCCTCCCACGTGGTGTTCTTATCCCTTTTATCCTTTTTAAGAAAAGGGTGTTAATTTTAAGAAAAGAAAGCTAAACCAATTTCCCTACTTTTTCTCTTACCTTAAAGAAGCTGAGATTACCTTACTTTCCTAATCTCAAAATAGAAAATACTTGGACTCAAGACTGTGGGAGGGGCCGTCCTGTAAAATCTGATGATGAACCTAAGTATGATCGAAGTGAAACTTAGGCCAATGCTAACTCATGTAAAAATTGTAATCTTGAACGGTTTAGATTTTATAAGTGGGCTGACTGATGGATTTATATCATCACTTTCAGCGAAAAGTTGCAAATCCAACAGTGGGTTCCTTTTTATGAAATACAAGCTGCTAAAAATTCATAAGTGGGCTGGACAACAATTTTAAACAGTTGGAATTTTTATAGGAGGGCACACTAATGGATGGTGGTCCACATACATTGAATCACATGATTTTTGAGACCGTTTAAAAATCCATCAGTGGGGCCCTCTCATAGGATTAAAATGGCTAAAAATTTATCAGTGGGACAAAGTCTAATTGAAGTGAAACTTGATTCGATGCTTTTTCATAAGTGGATTGTAATTTTAAATGATTTAGATTTTTCTAAGTGAGCCCTTTGATGGATAGCAGTGCACATACATCATATCAACAATATTTTGTAGACTATTGGCCATTCTATATATGGCCAATTCCCTGATGATACCTGAATACTACTGTACCACCATCCAGCCTTATGACACCTTGTCTGGTGCCATTCTAATTAAAGGAATTATCCCTAATTTTATAATCTCCTTAGTTACAAAAGACTGGATGGCAGTGCAGCGGCATCCAACCTAGTAACTAGTAACAAACATTAGTTGCCGCTGTCCCTTTAGTTGCATGCAAGGTTTAGTAATCCGGTATACCAGCTCATTGATCTGATGAGCTAAACTGTGAATAATTCCCCAAAACCTCTTAGACTGGACTATCCAACTCTTCAATTTGCAACCTAAAATAGACAGTTGAAAAAAAAAAAAGAATTGATGACTTGAAACTTCCAAAATGGGAGAGTTTTGACAAATCCTCCATCCAAGGACAGCTAAATTGGATTAATAATCTAGATCAACGAACCATGATGTAGAGAATTTCAGGTTAAGCAAACATGCATCAACATAGTAGGGACTTATAACTAAATTCCTCAATGACAAAAGCCCTCCCTGTAAAAAAATTTGGCACAATCTGAAATTCTGATGATGACTCACTGTTTGCACTTATTTATCCACAATCAACATGGTTGAGATAATACTTTCATAGCAATCAAGAATCAGCTGGATATGTCCTGATGGCTTAATTGCTGGTCTCCTTTTTTTTTTTTTTTTGCCTTTTACTATTCTATAAAAAAAAAAGTTTTCTTAGTTATCTCTCAGAAAGGAAAAAAGAAGGAAAAAAAAACACTCCTTGCTTAAATAAGGAAACAACAGATCCCACATAATTTACTTTCCCAACATAGATGATGTCCCACGCTCCCATATCAATTTCATTTTATAAACACAACCTGTGCAAGGTATTATTAAATTCCACACAAGTATGTTTAAAACAATAGTTGTGGTGGTGGTCGACGACAAATGAAGAGAGATTTGAAACACTGTATCAGAATATAAAGTTCTTTACCTATCAAAATCAAGTATAGAAGACTTTCAAAGTGGTGGTGAGATAGAAGGTAGTCTAGTCATGCTAAACACTGTCATCATAAAATAAAGTAGCCATTGCGATAGAAGGCAATGAAGAGATACACGTTAAACAGGGCAGCACAAAATAAAGGAGCTTTTACAGTGGCAGGCATGGTGAATAGTCCAGATTTCAAATGACCTTGCATGAAGAAAAAAGTTTTACGCAAGGCAACACAATCTAGCTTAAACATAAGGAAACTCTAATCTAGCATATTTGGAACAGTCATTACCTTCTGTTTCTTTTTGTACTCCTCCCATGTTATTGTGTTTGAAGTTTTCAGGCTGGCCAAACGAGCCGCATGCCACTCTGGTGAATGAAAAGAACCATCCATCTGCGACTGTCCTCGTCAGTAAAAATCCATGGAAGATGATCATCTAATATATGACTATGCTGCTTCTTAATTACTCAAAAGCATCTAGTCAGCGCTCAACCCAATGGAGCTTCAAAAAGAAACGAAAATGCAGAAATGAAGGTATTCATAGGAAAGTTCAGCAATATTAGGAAAGGCAAATGTAAAATGATAGATTAGTAATCAGCAATAGTGGATCTAGTCCATGGATCAAAATAGCGGCCGTTACGTAGTGTAGCGGCCGCTATATTGGGCGTAGCGGTGAAGACTGTTACGCTAAATGGCATTTATTGCCGTTCACATCTGTAGCAACCATAGCAGACCATGAGACGGATTCTTACTTTCCACAAATTTTAAAAATGCATAATAAGACTTATTTCTTTTCTTCTTCTTTCTAAATAACATTTCTACGCAACTCTTCTACCCTTAATATAAAAGAACACCAAAAAGTACATGATCTCGCCAAATTACGGTCGATGCAGAGAGTTCTTCTCAAGGATTCTTGTCTAAGTACATCCTTTTAGACACCCCCTTTGGTAGATGTATTCTTTTCTCTAAGTACTCTTAAGTCTTAAGTCTTGACTTCATGATATAGGTTTTTTTTTTTGTTTTTTTAACAAGCCTTTCATTAGTTTCTAAGTTAGCATAACTAAGCAACATGAATACATGTGAAAAAAATGATCATTACTATTATTTTCTATTTATATAGCGATACAAAACCTCGTATAATGAGAGGACCGCTACGCCCCCTTATCTCAGTTACTTTTGCAAAAAAATATTTTTTTTCTCTCATTTTCCAATATTCTAGATTTTTTACAAAAAAATAAATAAATTTTTTTGACGATTTTTTCAAATTGCACCGCTATGTAGCGTTTTTTGTCACTATTTTCATCCTTGATCTAGTTCCTCTTTTACAATATGAAATGCAAAATCTTAAAGCCTGTTTGGCTGCATAGAATATGAATATGCTTAAATAGAATACATAGGAATTCATGGTCAAATTACCTCCGCCATATGATTATTAAAGAGGTGAGAGGTGAATGATATCAGGTAATGATGTAGATAGACCTTGACTTTCCTTTAATTTGAATTATTAGGGTGATGGATGGGTATTCATTTGAATCGTTTCCCATCTTCCGTTGATTAGATTTTCATTAAAGGGGAGGCTGTTTGACAGTCGTTTTTGGATATCCACCTTTGATTTATCATTTTTAACCACATAGAAATACAAACCTAGGAATTCAATTCCATGAAGCAAACAGGTCCTCAGTGATAAGAACAAATTTGAATATCAAAGTGAATACGGGCCAAATTAAGCAGTAGGCAATAGAAATATAGAATCCTAAGCCTTTTTTTTTTTTTTTTTGGAAATAATAACTGAAAAGTTTAGTACAAATATAGGAAAGCATTACAATCTATGGAATAAACAACATGCATCATATAAAATGGTTGGACAAATGGCTCTGACTTAAGCCAACCAGTTGGCCACCTTGTTAGACTCTCAACGATTATCACAAAATGCAAACTGCTGCTCTTGTGATATATGTAATATTTCATTATTTCTTAGACCGAATCTGCCATTCTACATGAAGAAATACTAGCTGTAGACACCCATCTGGTTGTGCAAAAGGAATTCAGTCCCCTTCCACAGTAGTAACCCTCGCTCCAAACTTAACAAGGTCTCAACAACCAACAAGCAGAGAGTTAAACTTAGTAGAATAACAATTTTCTCCAACATATGGGTTGAAGAAAAAGGACGTAATGATTATGAATAATGGCATCAATACATTTCCTCATATTATCAATGGAAAATCAATAGGCTCCAAAGTTTCCTAATATTAGTCTGCATAGGAATTTAAATGATGAAAAAAAAAAAGTATCTCCACACAAAAAAAATGTGTATTTTTTGGCTAAAGTACTGAATACTGATCATAACTGTTTGGTAATTTTCTCGTAAAATAAAGGTATAGTAAAGCCTCAAATCAAGAGAGAATAAAATATAAATGGGTTATGATGGTATTTTGTATTTAGTTGTTTGGTAGGGAATCTTTTTTACTTTTTGTGTAAAAAGTGGGTGTTGTTATGTCTTTTAGTGGAGAAAGGAGGTTGCTTTTTGACTTTTTAAAAAAAAAAAAAAAAAAAAGAAGAGAATTTTGAACTTGTGTGCTTTTGATATGACCCTTAGTCTTTTCTTATCCAGAAAATAGAGACTTTACATTACTTTTACTTTAATAGTAAATTGACAGACAGGAGGGTTTCATTGTTATGATCCACTAGCTCGTCGTATATGTGTCTCCGATCATGTAGTATTTCTTGAAAATATTTATTTATATTCGTCCCCCTGAACCCAAAATTTCAGGTATTTACTATCTCCTGCCTTTCCGCAAGCCTCGTCCAGTCTCTTTTGCAAAGTCTATGTTCGTCAAAATGAGCTGCCTCTTGTTTCATCCTCTCTGAATACCACTCCAACACTAGATTTGGCTTCATCCTCTTATACCACTGCAGGTGTTACTTTCCCACCTTCCCAACCTCCTCTTTGCCTCTCTAGTCATAGCATCAAACCCCTGATTGCCATGGTTTTCCTTCTTTGTTTACAATCTCAATTTTGTCTCTATTCCCACCTCTTATAAATAGCCTATTAAAGATGACCGCTGGAAATAGGTTGTCGCAGAAGAACTTTTGCCATTGGAAGCTAATCAGACTTGGGATCTTGTATATTTCTCCTGAAACTGCATCTTTTATAGGCAGCAAATGGGTACACGATATAAAAGTCAAATCAGATGGTACTCTCAAACAATATAAGGCTCAATTAGTAGCTCAGGGATTTAAACAGGAATATGGGATTGACAGTGAAAAGCCTTTTGCACCTGTTGGCAAAATGACAGCTTTCAGAGCTTTATTAGTAGTTGCAACTGCTTGCAGGTGGTCTATGTTTCAATTAGATGTGGAAAATGCGTTCATACATAGTGATTTACATTCAGTTGTTTATATGACACTGCCCCTTGTTGTTCTTGTAAACCTGGCTCGGTATGTTGGATAACAAAATCTCTATACAGGCTCAAACAAGATCCATGAGCATGGTTTGATAAATTCAAGGATGCCATACTTCAAGCTGATTTTCTTCAGAGTCCAAATGATCACTCAGTTTTCACAAGGACTACTACTTGAGGACAGACTATTTTCTTGCTTTATGTTGATGAGATCATCATCACTGTTGATGATTCTCAGGGTATCTCCGCTTTTAAGGCTCATAAACAGATTGCCTTACAATTTATGTAAAGAATGCTAAATCAAAAATATGTTATTTTAGAGTTTTCCTCATTGAATTAACCTCAACAATGCCAATGATGGAGATCCTAAAGCTACACAATATTGGTTGGTGATGTTTTTGGGCAATCCAACCCCTAGGAATAATATTTGCAGTATTTTGTGATTATGATTGATCATGCACTGTTCATACCTCTGCATATGCATTTGCAGGGCTAGTACATGCTTCTCTATGACCTGTTTATCTGTTATATGCATCCTGTTTCTTTACGTGATCTGTTAAGATTGAGAAACTACTCACTAAGTACATCATCATCATCAAAGCCTTGCCTCAACTATATTGGGGTCGGCTACATGAATTTTGTTTCTCAATTCCAATCTATCATAAGCCAAATACTCAAATTAGTCGCACTTCTTCATATTTATTTTTGCTACCTCCATCTACGTCCTCTTCTGCCTACCCCTTCCCCTTGTGAGCCATCAACTTGCATAGTCAAACTTTTCTTTACCAGTGCCACTGCCGCTGCCGCTGCTAGCTTAAGTTGGACATGCCCAAACCAACTCAAATGAGTTTCTCTAATTTTATTCCCTATTGATGCCACCCCTAAATGTTTTCAAAATCGCTCATTTCTGATTTTGTCCTTCCTAGTTTTACCACACATCCACCTCAACATTCTCATCTCTGTTACATTCATTTTGTGCATATGCTGCTTCTTGATTGGTCAACATTCTGCTGCAAAGGTTATAGCTGATCTAATCATTGTCCTGTAAAATTCTCCCTTCAATCTTGTTGACATTCGTCAGTCACAAAGCACTCCAAAACTCTGTCAGTTTTTACTGTTGGTCCCAAGCAAGGAGGATGGTTGCATTGGGTAGGTTCAGTCAGCGTAAAATTTTGTCACAACCCAAACATGAATTCTGAGATAACAACTACTCACTAAGTACATGATATATCAGGTTAAGCCTGTTCCAGAGTAGTATCTGTTGACATTAGAAATGTTTATCCGGTATTACCATATATGTGATTCATGAGTTGGTACCACTTCGCTTCGGTCCTACTGTATTCGGACACGATGAAGTATAGACTATATTTATCTATTTGGCTAGGACCAGCATAGTACTTGTGTGGGAGTGACTCTGTCCTCCAGGTACCACCTTGTTATTTGTATATCCAAAAGGACACATGCTCTTGCAATAGCCAAAAAGAAAGTTCTTGCGTTAAATGTACTTGGTCTCTCACAAAAAAGTGGTGCATCTGGGGCAATCAAAACTTCCTCACAGATGGGAATAAAAAGAACACATTATAAAATGAACTTTCTTTTCCAAAAATCAAATTTAACTATCCCATCTTCAACTTCCTAGAATTAGACACATGCTCATTGATGTACCAGATAGGCTGAGCCTTTGCGTATACTGATCACGGAATAATCTTCTATCAAAGTCTTCAAGCAAAAAACAAATGCAACAGACCAATTAACTAAGGGTGCATCTGGGGCAAAGGGGGAATGCTGCAAAGTTCCTGTCTTTTACCACATATTACAATACACAGTTTAAATCAATGCCATATCTTACAATGTCTCAACCTATATATTTGGAATCCCCTAAAAATGTAACATTGAGCACACTCTAATTTCAACAAAAACTCATCAATTCCGTAAAAACATTGGAAATGCCCAAACCAAGAAGTGGGTGACAATCAATTCTACGACCAAATGCACTACGCAAATTCCTCTGAACAGCCAAAACGATTAATCTCAGTGGATGCAGCAAACATGATAAAATTCAAAACGATGGATAGTATGAAAGGGTACAAACCATTCCATCTTCGATCTCCTCCGGCCCAGCAGAGCTCGACCCCAACCTCGATCTCTGCATAGCTTTGTATGCTTGATTCTTCCCCATTTTGGATGAAACCCAGACGAGAAACTGAATGGAATTGGGAAAGGAAAGCAAGAACAGGATCAATCGATGCGCAGAGAGAGAGATTGGGAGATTCGTGCGTATATGAGTGGATTTCTTCGTTTACTCGATGAGTTTTGGAAACCCCATCCTGAAGGGGGGGGGGGGTGTTTCACAGAGTGAGTTATGGGGCTTTGTTTGTATGTTTACTGAGATGGTAACTGGTTTGAGGGAGAAACGAGGAAATAAAAGAGCGTGGTCAGGTGTGGGTCCAGGTAAATATGAACCGTACACGTGGCACCGGAGGGCCACTGGACTTTATCTGAGGTGGGCCTGGCATCAGCGGGGCCATTCCAAGTTTTTTTTTTTTTTTTTTGCCTTTTGTTAATGGAGGTTCCCAACTATCTAGGATTGCAAACGGGTATCCGACTATACGATTACCCGGAAGTTCTGATCCGTAAAAAATCGGGTGTAAAATATATTTTAGATTCCAATTCATAAATAGATTTGGGTATGGAACCTAATTGAGGTCTCGATCGATAAATAGGTCCAGTTTCAGGTCCATATAGGTTACAACCTGTGGACCCGACATATAAACCTTTAATATTGCAAATTATACCTCAAAATCAACTCTTTTTTTTTTATTTTTTTATGTATAATATTGGATGTAGTAGACTTGATGCACTATTATAAGTCGAATGATATAGTTATTTTAAGAAAAATGAAGAATAAAGAGAAATTAGAATCGATTTTGGAACTAGATCACAATCCTCTAGGTGGAACGGTTCCGGAACCGGGACTAGAACCAACAAATCAACTTTTGAGTTAAAACCGGAACCGTTATTTAGAAACGGGTCTATTGTTGTTCCGATCCGGAATCGTTCCATTTGCAACGATATTCCCAACCCTTTGGGTTAGACTAATCTCTCCAAGCCTAGAGAGAAGTCGGATAAAATCCCCGAGGCCTCCACTGATAGCACAAGTGGACTCAACATTCGGTTCTTGAAGAGTGAGAACGGGAGTCGATACCAAGACCTCTAACTCTGAAAGAGAGATGAATCATGTTCCTGACCAATCGGCCAACCCCTTTGAGGTTAAAGGCGATTTGAAGTTGTATGGAATAACTAGGTTGATGCCCCTTGGGGTTAAAGGCCATTTGAAGATTTATGGAATAACTAGGTTGATGTGAGAGAGGATGCATGAATGTGTACCACCAAATTAATCTTTACCATCAGTTAGTAGATGGGCTGGGCCCCTTGAAGAACTTGTAAATCATGGCCGTTCATTTTTTTATTTTTATTTTTGTGTGACGGATTTACCGTTTAGCTAAAATGACTAAAAGATAAATTTGCCACTTAGATGTTTCTAATTCTAATCACCATGCCTTCTTTGGTCATTGTGCATTTAGGTGGGCCCCATTAAAATTCATTTGAGTTAGTGATATTTACAAGGGGTATTCATGAACCTAGGCAGTCTGAGCCTGAATCCGGCCCAGCCTGCTTTGGCTCGGATTGGACCTTAAATTTTAGCACTCGGGTCCGGCTTGGTCAAAGAGTTTAGAAATTGGGCCGGGCCTGGATATTCTTCAGCCTGACCCATGAACACCCCTAATATTTACTAAGCTTAAGTAAAGAGTATTTTGTTATTTATCCAAAATAAAGACTACCTGTTACACAGTCAAATTAGGGGCTTTTTTTTTTTTTTTTAACATAAAAGACTAGCCTTTTTAGGTTTCCTAAGAATGCAGGGCCAGATTTAAATGGGCTATACTATCATGGGTCCACCAAGGCCTCATTTATAATCAAGCAAACCCCTTTACAAATAAAATTATTCAATGTATTGGAACCCCTTTACAAATAAAATTATTCAATGTATTGGAACCAATTTAGTTTTCTCCGTTTCAAATGCAACTCTTATTGTTTGTGCAGGTAGGGTTTCAGCAAAAAGGGACCGGCAACAAGGCACTGGAATCCTCTTGTTTGGTGCGGCGAAAAAAAAACCAGAACATTTTCAAAATTTATACCATTTTTCATCGCTATAGAAGATCTCGTAATCACATCTACCCCCGTCGAAAACTCAGAGCCGTGGAAGATGAAGCCCAAATTTCCTCTTCTACAACGTAAGGTTTCAACATAAAAGGTTAGGCGATAAGGCAACGGATTTTTTAGCGCCCTGCTCGATGCGTTTGGTGCAGCGACAAAATACACACGATTCCTTTCTTTT
Source organism: Cinnamomum chago (assembly GCA_038049695.1). Taxonomy (NCBI): domain Eukaryota; kingdom Viridiplantae; phylum Streptophyta; class Magnoliopsida; order Laurales; family Lauraceae; genus Cinnamomum; species Cinnamomum chago. The sequence goes on along the minus strand of CP142462.1, from coordinate 15,360,394 downwards.
TTTACTTGATTACCACATTTCTACACGAAAAAAGATCCGAAGGCCATTGTTGGGGTGGTAGGAAAGGCCTCACTTAAAAGAAAAAAGAAAAAATGCCCTATTTCCTCTTCCACAGATATTACCAAAAGCACCCTTAAATTGAAAGAAAAAAACATTTTCTGAAACGTTCATTAAACTAACACATTTTTTTGGTGTAGATTCCTTTTTACTGTTTATTTTGAAGCCTGTTTTTGTATAAATTTATTTTGAAGCCTTAATATATATACTTATAAACCTGATTTGATCAGACTAACTTTTCATGTGCTCCTTATTCAGCATAAATGTCTGATCAATACACAGTCATTTTCCAAGGAAGAATATCCCACATGTTTTTCTTCCAAGCCATTGACTTTGGGAAGCATATATCCCTATTATCTTAGATTTGAGATTTTAGATTTGGTGGGGCCCCTGTCAGTGCATGGCCCTTTCCACATCTCACCAACTCCTTGCTGCAATAATTCATGCCTAAGTAAATATTTCTAAAAGCACGTGATTGGAAAACTTGTGATTTGGGCTCGACTTGTCCTATGCGAAAAAATTTGATTCAGAAAAAGTTAAAGTAGAGACTCAGAGTGTAATATTTTTTTTTAAATACTTAAAAATAAATATGTTACTTATTAAATATAAAATTATATTTATTTACATACATTAATAATAATCAATTCAATTTAATAAATATATATGCAAGAAACTACTACAAGAAGGAAGGTAAAAGAAAGAAATATTGTATATTACATAATTTGTTAGTCCAAATATTGAATGTAAAAGATCAATTATAAATTTCAAATTACATTTCAGTCACCATTCTTGAATTATTAGCTCCAAACCTTGTGCATAATTACATATAAATAAATTTTAATTATTTAAAATTAAATATATCTAGTAAATGGTTCATAATACAATTAACTTATTAAAATGAGATGACTCAGGAGAGTCTAAGAGTCAACTCGGAAAGAGTTTTCCGACCATGGGCTGCATCTTGTTACCCAATGTCCAATCCCATAGCCCAACTCAAACTCTTTTTCCATTGAGAAAACAAAGCTGAGTCTATACCTTCAAACACTTTGGGCTATTTTTTACCTTTTGTCTTCGATAAATACTCACATGTACATGCTCACATGAAATATACAAGCCCCTAAACAAGGTTGGCAAGGTATTAATCCTTGATCATCAATGTAGAAAGGAAGATTCCTACCAAAACATAGTACCTAACACTATAGATCATGTTTCTTTCCCTTAATTGCGAATTATAAGGCTTGTGCTTCTAGAAGTCATTAAAATTGTGAAAGACGAATGGTGGATATCCAAAAATGATAATAAAAAAAATCACCTTTAATGAAAAACAAATTAAAGAAAAATAAGAAATAAATATCAAACCATCACCGTGTAACTTTAAACAGATGATAGTCAATGTCGAATCTACTCTTCACCTTATTACTTTCACTCCTCACCTCTTTAATAATCTTATATTGATGTGCAATTTACCATGAGTTACAAAGTGTTCAATTGCATACAAACAAACTCTCACTTGGGGGAAGGGAAGCTAATTTAGGAGGAGGCCTGCAATAGTCCTTATGTTTTCTGAACTTTCTTGCCTCTTCACTTATGTCCTCAAATGCTTAGGAATTATTTGTGCAGGTACGTGTCATGATAGCTGAAGGCCCGTATCTTAAATCCTCCATTTAAAGCTGCTTTGTAACTAGAGACAATAGGGACCACAAACACTAATGGTCTCATCTGGCTTCCGTGGAGGAGCCGGATCCCATTGTTTGGACCAATTAGGGGGCGCCACGTGGGGGCGGACCAAATAATCCCTCCCATTTGGTCTGGCCCGCCTCCATGAGTGGTGCCCCTTATAATAGGGGATCCGTTTCTGTGCAATAGGGGTAAGACGCTGTATTTTAATACAGCATCCCATGTAGTGTCTAACCCCCTCCAATAAGTATCCACCACGTCATGTGTGATGTGCAACGGGTTCCAAAATTTTCTCTCGAGACACATGATCTTCTCACGCTACTATATTCTAATAAAACTGCCTTGTGCATTCCTCTTCAAATTATCTTTATAGCTTTTGCTATTTTCAAAAGTAACCTCTATTACTAATATGACAAATCTCACTCAACTTTAAATGGGACTTACTGTCCATTACTTATATATTTTTAGTTTCTTTATTTTCTAAAATACCATTTTTTTATTACAAAAACTTTCGCTCCGCTTTAAGATGCAACCACTATCAAATTGACGGAGAGATATCATCATTGTACAACTCAATTTTAAAAATCAAGCTGATGTGGGCCCGCCTCACAAATTTACTCTTCTAAAAATAATTTTTTTCCAAAATCAACCTGATTTTTAAAATAAATTTACGTCAGTTCGCCTTGCAAACGTGCTCTTTTGAAAGTTAAATTGCATAGAGACAATTTAATTTTCAAAAGCATTCTAATATGAGCTAGGCTTTGGAAAAAAAAAGAAGCTATCATTGTGCAGTTTGATTTTCAAAATCAATCTAATGTGGACCAGCCTCACAAACATGATATTTTCAAAATCAAATTGCACAAGACCAATTTGATGTGGCCCACCTTAAAAATGTGTTCTTTTTAGATTAAACCACACAAAAATCAATTTAACTTTTAAAATCATTTTGATGCGAGCCTTACTTAGGGAAAAAGGCGTCATTGTACAATTTGATGTGGACACACTTCACAAACGTGTGCTCTTTTGAAATCTCAACTACATGGGGTCCCAGATCTTCAATCCAAAGTGTCCAATTTATTTATTGAACTAAAAAACCCTATAATACTTAAGTTGATTACCTTAAATTGTTCTATCCTTCGAGTAATTTATAACATCCAAAAAACTCCAGATCTAATTTCCTATACTCTTTTCGGCACCCAATTCATGATCTGAATCATTCAATATTCCCATATTAATGATAAGCATTAAAGCATATAGTTTCATACCTTCAATCTTCATGAATTTTGATAAACTCATGAGAAAGTCCAAAGCATCCAAACACATTTAAATTTGTTCGATTTACTCTTCTATTCATGTGAAAATGGTGATTTTGATGAACAAAATATCTACTTCATATCGCTAACATTCATATATTTAAAATAGAGTAAATCCCAAGGGGTAGCACAATTGGACCACGGTTAGCAACCGAAGATTGTGGGTTCGAAACTACACTACCACACTAGGGTTACAGGGGAGTTTACTGAGTGTCTCTCTGGGTCCAGGGAGATTAGTCCAACCCAAAGGGTTGTAAAACCCCATAGCAAAAAAAAAGAAAAAAGAAAAAAAGTAGAGGTTCTCTTAGGATGATTGTCCTTACTACCTTTCGGCACATACAATACTATCTGGTGGGGCTCATTTTATGACCCATTCAAATAGACCACATACAAATAATCTTTCTTGGGTTTGTAGAATGGATTGGATGATTGGATGGATTGAAAGTTAAAAATTCATTAAACTTGTGAACAAAAAATGAAGGGGTTAGAGCCTTAATAGGTATTATCATAATGGATGCCTCTGCATCAATTCCTCCACATGCATTTGTGTATGCCTCTTTTATATTTGATGATGATGATGATCAGTGGCGGACCCAGGATTTTTAATTGGGTGGGGCTAAACTTTTTCTTGACTCTGCTAACTTTTTTCACATTAATAATACGAAAAATGTATTGCATTTAAATAGACAATTTTTTTTTCCATGCTTAGATCCCTTGCCCAATTGAAGTGCCTCCTCACTCCCTCTTCCAAATTCGAGTGATCATCAATTCATCATCATCAAAACAACCTAAGATAACATTTCATTTAATCCTAGTGTTTGGATACCTTGCAACGATGATTTGGGTGAGCACCAATGTACCCAATTTGGGTTTCCGAAGGGGTTTTATTTGGATTTAAGGAATTTGGTTACCTGCACTTACCTAATTATAAAAATCATTTCCTATGATCATGGGCTCGTGGCAAAGAAGAAAAATCGCCACATAAATGTAACTCAAGTTATCCAAATATATGAGTCATAAGGCTTTATTTATGTATGAATTGAAGTTTAAAGTGTGCCCAATGGTGATTTGGTCATCTTTGAACTTATAGATATGCTTACATATGGTGATTTAGGACTTAAAGTTTGAATTAGGATTTAGAGATTTAGAGTTTGAAATTAGAATTTGAAAATTAAGGGTTCAAATTTAGGTATAGAGTAATTGTGATTATACTACATTTGAAGAGAGATGAAAATTGCTTTATTTAGTGTTATTTGGTGAGAGAGAGACTAACTACAAGAGAACCGACAACGAGAACTCAATCGGAGCGAGGATCCTAGACTCTTCGTAGAAAGAGAGATGTGCAAAGAGGATATGGTACTCTCGGTGGGAAGAAGACGTTCAAAGAGAAGATGAGTGTTTTTACCAAGGTTTTGTGACGTGGGGCTAACACAATATTTAGACGTGGGGCAACTATTTACTAGACATACATGGGAGAGATTCTGGCCCATTCAAATATCATGCAATTTTAGATTTGACCTGGGGAGGTGAAAGGGTAGGTCCGCCCCTGATGATGATAATGACATTGGTGGTGGTGGTGGTGGTGGTCGCCGACAAAAGAGAAAAGGCACCCTCCTTTTCAAGGTGAGTAGGTGACTGATAGCCACTCATGGGTCCCACCTATACGAAACTGTGAAGCGGAATCGATTCTTTTCCATGGAACTGACCCTTCACTGTTTGACAAACGCAAAAAAACTTCTTCCTTCCACTCTATAAGTGCCACCACCACAACTGCCACATTCGGCAACTACCACAGCAACTGATTTTCCTCATCATCCATGGAGAATACCAGGAATCCAGGAGAAGAAATCCCCAAACAGGTTTCCAGAAGAGATTTTCCCCCAAACTTTGTGTTTGGAGTCGCCACTTCTGCTTTTCAGGTAAAGTAAAAACCGAGAAAGGAATGGAAAAAATTCAATCTTTTCCATTTTCATCACTTTCATTTCAATTTTCCCCTCTTTTTTTATTAAAGATTAGAACTTTTCATCTTCTCTTGATTTCAATTCAAACTGTTTGGATCTTGGAAAGTTCTGTTCGTAGTTCTCTCTCACTCAATCACTTGAATTTGGAAAAGTTTGATGTGATTCTTCCATTTTCATCACTTTCAATTCAACCTTCCACTCCTTTTTATTTAGGTTAGAACCTTTTTCATGTTCTATTGATAGCATTTGGGACTGGTTTCGATCATGGAAATGCTCTGTTTTGAGTTCTTTCTCTCACTTGAATCTGGAAAATGTGCGATGAGACTCTTCTTCTCACTACCCTTTTGTTTATTCGGAGATGGGTTTCTGTTGTTTTGATGAAACATCGGTTTCTGCTTTGTTTCTATTGTTTTGGTCGGTAGTGGAGTTGTTTTTGAAGGCTGGGTATGGGTTTTTTAATGGAAGGAATCGTTGGTTATGCTGCATTTGAGATTTTGCTGTCGGAGATCTTAGAGAAGTTTGATTTTTTTGTTTTTTTACTGCTCTGTAACTTTTTTATTGGTGAAATTGCATTTAGGGATAAATAATGGCCTGTCTTTTTGGGATTTTACAGACCACAAGCTCTGTTATTGAAAAAACAGTATGGGTCCACCAGATTGACTCAAAATCAATGGGTTTTGGAGGCATCTGGTGAAATTGGAATTATATAGAGAAGATGACAGTGACAAGCACAAAAGGAGAAATTATCTAAATATTTTATAGAGAAAGAGAAGAAGAAAAGAAAAGACAAAATAAATAAATGATTAGTTTCTCATGGATTGATGAAATCCTAATTTTTACTGTAAAAGACTAACCTTGTTCAGATTCAATTAGGGGTGTTCATCATGATTAAATTGACTTAGATTTGATGGTCTTTCCATGTTATCACCTCAAATTTAACCGAATGTGGTTATATGTAAGAAAATTCCTAACCTTTTAGGATAATATACTGTGAAGGAAAATATTCACCTGCCCACTTGTACATCTGGCCTGTGGGTAACACATATCAGAGTTGGGTCTCATCTCTGGGATGGTCCGGATGTGTGGTGTGTGGTGTGCTGGTGCGTAGTGTGCAGGTGAATCTTTTCCATAGAATGAATTTGGCAAATTGATTGAAAAGTAGCCATTGATTAAGACTTCAGATTGATACTGGTGGTTATTTATAATTGTCAAAATATACAGGTGGTTATATGTAAATTTGCTTTTTTGTTTTTGTTTTTGTTTTTGCCATCAATTTGCAATAGCATCTTGAGATTCTGAGTTCAGTAGTGATGCTTTTGTGGTATCTGTACCCTTTTTATCATTCATTTGAAGCAAAATGGAAAAATGACAGTTGAGTTTGATGGTCACTAACATTGCCAGAGTACAAGGTTTCTAATTTAACCTATTCTTGTTTCTCTCTCTCTTTTTTTTCCCTAAGGTTGAAGGAGGCAGAAAGGAGGGTGGCAGGGGTGATAGTATTTGGGATGTATTCTCAGACACACCAGGCATACATTTTGTACATTTTGAAATGTTTTCTCTTATTACGGTGTTTCATTTAATATACATGAATTTGAGAACCATCCTAATTGCATAGCTTATTACATTCTTTTAATAGCTTATTTTTTCAAAGCAGGTAATATCGTGGATGGAAGCAATGGAGACATTGCAGTTGACCAGTATCATTGTTACAAGGTCAGTTAGTTCAAAATGTCAGCTGAGATTATGTTACTTCAAAGGTGGATGGTCAAGTGTTCTTCGCTTACATGTCTATTGAATAATTTTATTTATTTATTTGAATGATCTATAAAGTACATCCTACTAGAAAAAAAAAGATCGATAAATACACTTTATTTGCTGAAAAAAAAGACTTAGGAATGGTCACACAAAAGGAAACTTGCAAGTATTGGGCAATTGCTCTCTCTCTCTCTCTGTTTTTTTTTTTTTTTGGTATCGGTGGGTGGGTTTGTGGGGGTGTTTTGGGGATCAAAGAATGTCAAGTTGAAATAGCATGAGTTTGAACATAAGAGAATCTAAACAACCTTGTAAGACATATATCCAAGGTACTAAATGACCTTATATGAAGTACTGAAAAATCAGAAAACACGTGATGGAGTTGGGAGTTATTGACAGCATGGCTACAAATAGGTCTGGGTGGAAAAGTAGAACTAACAGCCTACCCCAAATAGAGAGGATAAAGCTTCGATGATGAATTATTATGAAATTAAAAAAATGAGTAGGTTTTGACCATTCTAATTTGAACCTCCATTTCTAGACCCTGGATCAATTAACTCGTGATTTAGTTTATTATCTTCAGTTAGCATATGACTTTCTTATAAACGAGTGATGGTTCAATGCAGGAGGATGTGGAACTTATTTCCAAGTTGGGATTTAATGCTTATCGTTTTTCAGTATCTTGGCCACGCATTTTCCCAGGTACCATCCATTCCCTTTAACTTTGCCATGTTTTATTCTTGTATGAGATGAAGTGGATCCATTTTTTTATTCCCATTTATTTTTGCCTTTCCTTTTCCAAATCACCTACTGTTCTACTGGGTTCTATTTTGACGTCACCATCTCTCATATTGGCATCTAAAAGTCTGAAGAATTCTCGGAAGTATATGAATATATGTAAAAATCAAGGTTGGAAAATTCTTCGTGTTGACTCTTGACTCTCTCGAGTCATCTCATTTTGATGAAGTACTGAGTCAAATGCAAGGGAGACTCAGCTGAGTCACCTCATATTAGTAAGTTGATTGCATTCTAAACCGCTTGACTGGTAGATTGTATTTTAAACAATTAATATGTATATATATTTATATAAGTAACTGTGCATGAGGTTTGGAGTCGGCAATTTAAAAATGATGATTAGAATGTAATTTACAACCTATATTTGATCGTTTACATTCGAGATTTAGACTAACAAATTATGTAATATGCAATTTTTTTTCTTTTCTTTTCTATTATTATAATATTTTTATTGCATATATAAATTTATTGATTTGAATTGATTATCATGAATGCATGTAAATAAATACACATTTATGTTTTATAAGTATTTGATTCATTTTTAAATATTTTTGAAATTATTTAGAAAAACATGACTCAAGTCTCCACGCTGACTCTCTCCGAGTCAAATTTTTTTTTTTTTAAATTGGATGAGTCGAGTCCGAGTCTCAAGTTTTCCAACCTTGGTAAAAATTAGCCAAGTTCCAGGTCCTATTGCAAACTCTATCTCATTCAGAAGTTGCCTCAAGTCCACTTTACATCTAGCAGAGGCCAGTAAGCCAGTATTGTGAAGACTAGGCTTCAGTTTTTGCTCAACGAACTGGGTTGTATGGGCATTTGTTATTCCAAATTTTAATTACGTAACTGATAAGGGTTATAACCACATGACATCTGATAAGGGTCATAACCACATAACAAGTTAATTAACAAAGCATAAGTTCAGGAGTACCTGGATGTCCAAACACTCCCTCTCCCCACCAAAAACGTGCACACACACACACACACGCACACACACACACATATATCCATATATGAACTAAGTTTTTATGTTCTACAAACTATTGCTCATTGTGAAATGAATGTGATTTTACTTCTGATCGCAGTAAGCTTTTTTAGTTAGTAACATAACTCAAGCCGGCAACCTCAAGGTTGCAATAGTGAGCCCCTTCCGCTGTGCCACAAGGTCTTTTCCTGAATTGCAGTAATCGCCTTCTAAATTTTGAATTATTCCAGATCAATTGCTGGCTTCCGGTATAATTTTTCCACTCTTGTCTTTCAGATAAGAGCTTATGGAGATCTTTGGGTTCCTAATGTGTGGCATGGAACTTATAACAGTAGTGCAGATAATATTGTCAAGAACCTTCTGTTGTCAATTACATACTTGCTGTTTTGGCTTTCTTTTACAGATGGGACGGGAACCAAAATCAATGAGGCAGGGATTACTTACTACAACAATCTGATTGATGCTTTACTAGAAAAAGGTACATTATCATTTGTGTGAGATCTTCATCACTACTTGTATTATTACATGCTACCGGTGCATTTCATTTTTGCAGGTATACAGCCATATTTGACATTATATCACTGGGATCTCCCTTCTTATCTGCATGATTCAATGGGTGGATGGTTAAACAAAGAAATTGTGTAAGTTCGTCATATGCATCAAGAAAGTGCTAATATCAATCATGTTCTAATATTCATATGGCCTCACCATACTTGGTTTTATATTTACCCTTTCGTCTGATCACTGGTTAAGCAAAGAAATTGTGTAAGTTCGTCATATGCATCAAGAAAGTGCTAATATGAATCATGTTCTAATATTCATATGGCCTCACCATACTTGGTTTATATTTACCCTTTGGTCGGATCACTGGTTAGTAACGAGGGAAGGGCCTCATTATATTTCTGCTCAATGCCTATCCCTAATTACCCAACAAAGTACAGTTTCTGAGAACCTCAGAAAGATGAACAAGGTAAAAATAAATATCTGATCCATTTTTTACTTTTAATCATCGATCCTGGGAAACTTTGTTCTATGTAGCGGGGCAGTCCACCTGCAGAGAGTGATCGAGGTGATTTTTTGTATTTCCTGTGTGTCCAAAAGCACAGTACATGCTTTGCTGGAACTTTTTTTTTATTTAGATGGAGATTGGTGATAGTTCTCTAATTTTGAGCATTTTTTAAAACAATCATTTACAAAATACTCTTCATGGGAAATGGTTTGTGTATGACTGGTGTGGTGTCTTAGAGATACTGCCTACTTGCGTTAGTAACTTCATAAATGTAACGAGTTTGGCAAAATTGAATCATATGAAAAGAATCTTCTTTTTTATTGCATTTCGTGTTTCATGAAAAAGATGTTTCTTGTTTTATGTATATCCAGAAAATACTTTGCAATCTACGCCGAAGCTTGCTTTGCTCACTTTGGAGATAGAGTGAAGCATTGGATTACACTCAATGAGCCTCTTCAGTCTGCGGTGAATGGTTATTGTTTTGGAATATTTGCTCCTGGAAGAAGTGAACATTCATCAACTGAACCATATTTGACTGCACACCATCAACTATTAGCTCATGCGGCTGCTGTTGCTGTGTTCAAAGAGAAATTCAAGGTGTGAAGTTTGATGCATTTTATTGTTGTTTTCTTTTTCTTCATCAAGCTAGTGTCTACTTTCGATTAGATTGTTATCTTATTGGCTAAAGGAACATTTTTTTCTTGGGACCTGGCATGGTTCTTTAATGCTAGGATCCATTTGCACGATTTTTTTTTCTTTGCCACAACTGGTATAGTTTTTAGTTGATTTGGTACTCATGTCAAAGCATCGTGGTTGTGCATATGGTAATCTTTTCTACTTTAGCCATTTGCCAAACTTTGTAACTTTTTTGTGCCCAAAGGAACAAAAAAAGACGTGTTTTAAAAATAGACTGTGATTCTTTGTCATGCCTAGCTAAATGCAAATCAGTAAATAATGCAGCTACAGCTAAAATGATGAAAATATGTGTCCAGCAAGTAGAAGATTAGTGTAAAATGTTACTAACAAAATCCTCAATCTTCTACTAGCATATGTTAGAAAACTATGGAAATTACAGGATATCGTTGGATTTCCCATTCATGATTTTGTATTTTCCTACTTAACTAATCCATTTTTTAAGTTTTATTTTCCCATCTTCTGTTTTTTCTTGTATCTGAAGTGAAGGAAATCCAGATGAGAAATGAGATGATCACATGATTTACATATTTCTATAAAACACTATACATAAGCGGATTTATTTATATCTTTGTGCTACCGCGCAGTGTCCCATATTCTAGAGATCATGAATCATATCTTAAATTATGATTATCCCTAATCAAAGGGTTTACAACATACTGTTATTATACTATAAACATCATCATCATCATCTTGAAAGCCAACTATGTGGCTACATGAATTCTGTTTCTCCATTCCGATCTATCCTTAAAAAAATCCTTGGATAGGTTGCCCTCCTTCAAATCTATCCCTACTACTTCATCCATGTACTCTTTGGACTACCCCTCTTCAGCCTATCCCTTTTCCTTATAAACATTCACTAAATATATGTTTCCCAACCTCACAATCAGGGGGTGTCATTCCTCCAAAATCACAATCGTATCTAGCAAGCTGGCAGACCATGCACCCTGGCAGTGTTAAAATGTATTTGAAGATAAATTTTTTTTATACATAATTACTGAAAACTTTCTAATCTTGTAAAATTTATGAAGATATTTCCCAGAGTTTAATAATTTGATAGAACTGTCAGGGTAAAAACACTATTCTCTGCCTCACCTTCACTGAAGTGAATGATGTTTTAAAGGTGAATTATTATAATTGTTTTTAGAAAGTTTGATAACAAGAGGTCATAGAAGGTTAATTTTATATATTCATAAATGTAAAATGCAACCTTGTTTGTTTTCCTTGCTGTTTTCATTACAAAAATTGCTTCAGTAGCAGTCCAATAAATTATTGTGTCTTTATTTTCTTTAGGCCAAGCAAGGTGGTGAGATAGGCATAGTGGTCGATTGTGAATGGGCAGAACCTTTTTCGGATAATGCACATGATAAAACTGCTGCAGCAAGGCGCATCGATTTTCAGCTTGGCTGGTACATATTCTTGTAACTTATATCTTTTGGCAGGCTAAATTGTTTTAGCCATATCTTAAAACTTATAAGTGTTGAATCAAATGATAATATTAATGGATATTGGTTTGATCAATCAAAAAACAAGTGTAATAAGAAGCAAGATAGAAAACGTCATGCCTAAAGCTGCGTGGTTCATAAAAACTATTGAAGACAAGCTTGTGCAAGTGCAATGATTGGTCCTGCTATTTAAAAGGTGTTACATAAAGCTTCTGTTACATTTTTGGTGTCCCAAGTTCCAAGAAAGGCGACAAAGTCCACTATTTTTGACATCATTAACACTTAATGAACGGTGCAGTGTCTTAGAGAAACTAAATCTGTTAAGAATTAGGATACCCTTAAGAGGAATGCTTAAGCACAATCCCCTCTTTTATGCCAAAACCATGTTTCTTTTCTCTTTTTTTTCCCCATTAATTCTTCCCTCTCCTTCCTCATTTGGCATTCCTCAATAATAATACTAACGAAATCTCTTCCTCTCTTAAATTAGTTGCTAAAAAAAAAACCACATGTTTGTCTCCTTGTGTTTTGAGTCAAGGTGGTGGACCCAGATTTTTTTAATAGAGGTGGTTGGTTGTAAAAAAAAAAAAAAGAAGACATGCAGTTATCTGTAATTAAAAAGGTTGTTAAATGCAGATACAACAAAAATAAATAAATAAAATACAAATAAGTACAAAAGAAAAAAGAAAAAAGAAAAAGAGAATCCAACTTTTTTAAGATCTCGAACAACAGAATCTCAAATGTGGCATAACTGATAATTTCTTCCGTTAAACAATGAAACAGCCTTCAAAAACAAAGCCTCTACCGACCAGAAAAAGTGAAATAATCAGAAATAGACGTCTCCTGAAGAGCAAAAGTGGCGACTCTGAAGATGAATTTTGGGGGAAAATCACTTCTGGAAACCTATTTGGAGATCTCTTCACATGTATTCCTAGCATTTGCCATGGATGATGAGAAAATGAGAGATGATCAGTTGAGGTAATTGCCGAGTGCGGTAGTTGTTGTGTCAGTTATACAGAGAGAGAAAGTTGGCGTATGTGTTCTTTTGCAGTACAGTAAAGGGTAATTTTGACATGGCTGAGGTGTATAACAGTATGTTCTTTCAGAGATAATACCCTAGTTTGCAAAAGGTACTAGAACCGTTGAGAAGCACATCCCCCCTAAGTTAGAGTGAAGTATTTTGATACTCAGAGAAAATTCTAGGAATTTTTTTTACAAGCATCAAAGATTTCGGCTGGCATGAAGAAAATAAATCCACATAAAACAGCTAAAATCATCTATAAAAGTAACAGAGTACTTATGTTTTGAATGTGAAATGGTGGGTGCAATACCCCATACGACAGTGTGAGTCTTAAGAGGGCACCAAGTTTTCAATCAACTCATTTTCTTTCATATTCCTTGTGAATGATAAGGTTACAAGTTACAACAATTCCCATAGCAAAAGTAGGCCTTGAGATACCTTGTTTTGCAAAGTTACCTCCCTCCTCTTTAGCACCCCTGGATGCATGATGCATTGACAAAAGAACTCCCCCAATCGTCTCATGAGGCTCCTCTACAACATCTGCCAGCTCTCCAGATGTTGCATTGGAGGACAATGTTCTCCTATGATTAGAATGCACATTGCTAATATGAAATAGTATGTGAAGAAGAGAGAGGAAGAAGAAGAGAACCAGTGGGAAAAGGTCGTGCTATTGAAGAGCAACGACTGTTCTATTTATAAAGTGATTATGCCTTAATCAAGGCTCTAACTATGTAAAGATTACAAATTAGAATAAACAAAGAAGGGAAAGAATACAAAAGAATGGAAAGAATATATCCTATCCTAAACATGAATGAGAGAAAACAGCTACACAATCTTGAGTATATCCCACGTGTGTGGGAGGCTGTACATGGGCCTTACAAGCCCTTGTTGGGCTGGGCCTATTATCTTCTAGCCCTTGTTGGGCTGGGCCTATTATCTTCTACACTCCCCCTCAAATTGATGTGGTAAGTTTGAAAACATCAATTTGCTAGTTAGATCATGATGACGCTGTTTGGGAAGAGCTTTGGTGAAGATGTCCGCCAACTGGTTGAACGAAGAGACATGAGGCAGAGTTATCTTCTCAGTAACAACATGTTGACGGATGAAGTGACAGTCAATCTCAATGTGCTTTGTTCGTTCATGGAAGACTGGGTTATTGGCAATTCTCGTAGCACTGGTATTGTCCCCATGGAGAGGTGTGGGACGACCAACAAGAACACCTAATTCACACAGAAGGCGGCGGGGCCAGATAATTTCAGCACTGGCGGAGGACATTGCCCGATATTCGGCCTCAGCAGAAGACTTTGAGACAGTGGTTTGCTTCTTGCACTTCCATGAAATCAGAGAGTTGCCAAGAAACATACACCAACCAGTTGTAGACCTCCGAGAGTCCGGACAGCCAGCCCAGTTAGCATCCGCATAGGCTGATAATTGCAGAGAATTATCAGAAGGGAAGAAGAGACCATGATGAAGAGTTCCTTTAACATAGCGGAGGATGCGTAACACAATAGCAAGGTGCGGTTTGCAGGGATTGCTAACAAACTGGCTAACCGTATGAACTGCATGAGAAATATCCGGACGAGTCATAGTTAAGTAGAGTAAACTACCAACTATCCGCCGGAAAACAGATGGATCATCCAGTGGAGTGCCATCATCAGAACTGATTTTGCTGTTCAATTCCAGAGGCGTATCAAAAGAGTGAGCATCATCAAGCCTGGTTGACGTGATCAAATCTGTCGCATATTTGCGCTGAAGGACCCGAATGCCTGATCTGTTACGCACAAACTCAAGCCCCAAAAAATAGGTGAGAGGACCAAGATCCTTCATTCTGAAGTGGCGAGTAAGGTGGTGTTTGAGATCCGTAATGCCAGTAGTATCATTTCCACTGATAGTTATATCATCAACATAGACTAAGAGGAAAGTGTAGCCCTTCGATGTCCATCTCAAGAAGAGGGAACTATCAGAGTGACTCTGACGAAATCCGGCTTGAAGAATTGCTGTACGGAACTTATCGAACCAAGCCCTGGGAGCTTGTTTAAGCCCATACATAGCTTTCTTCAATTTGCACACATGCTTTGGAGGACAAGTATATCCTGGAGGAGGTTTTAAATAAACAGTCTCGCCCAAGTCCCCATGTAGAAAGGCATTTTTGACGTCCATTTTCCATAGAGGCCAGTTGCGGGCTGCCGCGACACAAAGAAGAGTACGAACGGTGGTCATTTTCGCTACCGGTGCAAATGTTTCCTCATAGTCAATTCCATATTCCTGTTTATATCCCTGTGCAACCAATCGGGCTTTGTAGCGATCAAGACTCCCATCAGAGTGTACTTTAATGGAGTATATCCATTTGCTGCCAATCACAGAGGCTCCCTCAGGGGTCGGTACCAATTCCCATGTTTTGTTTGCTTCAAGAGCAACTAATTCCTCAGTCATAGCATCCTGCCAGTAAGCAATCTTTGAGGCCTGTGAATATGAAGTGGGGATAGGAGTACTATCTAAGGAAGTAAGAAGAGCAGAAAAGCCATAGCGGTTAGGGGCAACAGAAAGACGACTAGAGCGTCGCAGAGAGATGGTGCTATCAGAAGGTGTATCATTACCTGAAGATGCAGTAGGCGGCGCTGGGATAGGATCAGGAGAGGGAGTCACCAGGGGAGAGACCTTGTTCCGCCGGACATAGACTTTGGGAAGAGGTGATGGAGACTCAGACTCCGAGAAATGTGGAAGATAGGATACAACAATAGGATGATTATCCAATTTTAAAGAAAAGAAGGGAATATGTTCCAAGAAAATTACATTACGAGAGATGCGCATACGTTTTTCCAATTGATCATAACACAAAAACCCTTTGTGTTCATTACTGTAACCCAAAAAGATGCATTTAGCAGCCTATGGAGATAACTTTGTGCGCTCAGCAGGAGGAAGATGAACAAAACACAAGCAACCAAAAACCCGTAAGTGAGAGTATGAAGTGGTTTGACCAAAGAGAACTTCGTAAGGAGTAGTCTTTCCTAGAACAGTGCTAGGAAGACGGTTGATAAGATACACAGCAGTTTGCGCAGCATCACACCAAAATTTGGGAGGGACTAAGGATGCAATCAACAGAGTACGAACAGTTGCAAGAATATGTCTGTTCTTTCTTTCCGCAATCCCATTTTGCTGAGGAGTATGCGGACAAGATTTTTGGTGAACAATTCCTTTATCAGACAGGAAGGTAGAGAATTCATGAGACATATATTCTCCACCAGAATCTGATCTAAGAATTTCGATTGCTTTCTGAAATTGGGTGTGGACCATGTTATAAAATTTTTGAAAAATGGAGAAGACTTCGGATTTCATGCGCATAAAATAAATCCAAGTATGACGAGAATGGTCATCAATAAAGGTCACATAGTATTTAAAACCTGTTCTACTCAAGGTAGGAGCAATTCCCCAAACATCTGAATGAATAATGTCAAATGATGCCAAAGCACGAGCATTATGAACATGAAAAGGTAAAATATGACTTTTACTTAAGCAACAAGTTTCGCACTTTGATTGAGATAAAGAAGACATCATTTTATTATCAATAGTAGAATCTAAACAACCAAATTTAAATAATGAAAGCAAATGCGCATTATTCACATGACCAAGACGTTTATGCCAAATAGTCCACAATTTATTGAAATTAGAAGAGGAAGCAAAGAAAGAATGATGTCCAATGTCCAGCAAGAATAGGCGCCCATGTTTACTCCCCGTCGCGATCACCTTCCCAGTTTGTCGCCCCTGTATAACACAACCAGAGGAAGAAAAGTGAACAAGATAGCCATCATCTATAAGTTGTCCTACAGAAAGTAGATTGGCCGATAATTTGGGAACAAAGTAAACATTGGGAAGGGTGAATGACTGGCCAGAAACACTAGATAAAGTAATGGTACCAACTCCCGAAATGAGTAGTTGATCCCCATTAGCAGTGGTTATTTTCTCTTTTCCAAGGTAACGGTGGGAATCTATAAAGCTATGTTCTACAGATGTCATGTGATTGGAGGCTCTTGAATCTAAAAACCATGTGGAAGAGGTAATAGGAGAGGAAAGAGAAGCAGAGGAATGAAAAGCAGGAGATGCTATATGAGAATGAGTTTGATACCGACCGCCAGAAAGACCCATTGACGCATATGCAGAGGTAACCGTGCTCTGGATCAGTTCTTGAATTTGAGCAGGAGTCATGGATACAGCCCCAGATGAAGTGCTTACTGTATCGGATGACGGTACTTGAGCCTGGAATGCAGAAGGAAGATTCTGTCTTGGCAGATTGGAGGGGAGCTTTTTAGGCTGCGTCTCATTCCTTCGCTGGAGGCTGCGGCAGTCATCAATAAGATGACCAGACCTCTTGCAGTAACGACAAACCAACTTCTTGCGGCAATTCTTGGCAATATGACCAAAGCCTTTGCACTCATAGCATTGAGTGGGCTTCTGATTTGGAGTTGCTAGAAGAGCAGAGTCAGCCGGAAGGGGTGCAAGGAGGGCCTTTGGTTCTGCAAGAATAGCCCGTTGGGAGGTGAGACGAAGTTCTTCGCGAAGCACTTCTTGAAAGCAGGTATCAAGATTAGCCGACAGTTCTCGGTTCATAAGGGCAGACCGAACTGATTCAAATTCTGGTCGGAGATTCATAAGGAACTGGCTAATGTGAGTTTCCTCTTGGAGTTTAAGAGCCTCGGAGAGAAAGCCAGGAGAGACGGTCTGAATCAACATGGAATCCCGTTCAGTCCATAAGGTGAGGAAGCCATTATAGTATTCTTGCACAGATCTATCCCCTTGAGTAAATTTAGCAATTTCACTATCCAAGTGAAATTTCCGGGCTTTGTTGGTTTGATGGTAGACCTTCTTGAGGTGAGCCCACATATCTGCTGCTGTATTATATGCTTGAAGAGCCATAGCAAGGGAGGAATCAATGGAGTTCAGAATCCAAGTAATCACCTTGGCATTTTCTTTGGACTAGGTGGCTACGGCTTTGGAGTCCGTGGTACTAGGAGTGGGAGGCTTAGTAACTGTTCCATCCAGATAACCAAATAGCCCTTGTCCTTCTACAAAGTTCTTCAGATGAAAGGACCAAGCCATATAATTTTGCCCATTAAACTTAATAGGAATAACATCGTATTTTTCCATGATCACAAAAGCAATAGAATGTATCACAGAAAATATAAAACCAGAAAGTCAGCAAGTAGAAGAATTGTTCTGCACTTAACCACGCCAAGAAGAGAGATAGGGAGGATGAGAAAATAGATGGCCAAAGAAGTCTGAACTATGGTTCAGATCTGTTGCTGGAGAAGAAGAACCCAAAACAGACCCAAAAAGAATGCCAAAGCAGGCTGACGACCTCCTTTTTGGCTGCTAGAATGGACACGTGGGGCCCACAATGAGATCAAGCTGTGATCAGTGAACACAGTCCTCTGTGTGATAATTTTTACTATCCTTCAGATCAAGTTGCATACCAATCGGATGAAAATCCGCAAGATGGGACGGATCTGATGAAAAGTATCTTGAAAAACTAGAAAATCACAAGAAGTAGTAGATGGCCTACCTCAGATGTGTCAAAAATTCTGAAAAAATAACCAGAATTCCTATAAAATATGGGCGACCCTTCTGGAGATGATCGTTTGTGAGAGATGGATGATCGGATGATGGCCCACCTTGATTTCCTCTTTGCAGATTGTCGACACAGTGAAACTGTCGTGAGAAAGAGATTCTTTTCTAGAACCTTGAGATGGGATTGCAACTGAGAGACAGTTGTGATGAGGAGATCCCACAGAGCTCTGATACCATGAAATAGTATGTGAAGAAGAGAGAGGAAGAAGAAGAGAACCAGTGGGAAAAGGTCGTGCTATTGAAGAGCAACGACTGTTCTATTTATAAAGTGATTATGCCTTAATCAAGGCTCTAACTATGTAAAGATTACAAATTAGAATAAACAAAGAAGGGAAAGAATACAAAAGAATGGAAAGAATATATCCTATCCTAAACATGAATGAGAGAAAACAGCTACACAATCTTGAGTATATCCCACGTGTGTGGGAGGCTGTACATGGGCCTTACAAGCCCTTGTTGGGCTGGGCCTATTATCTTCTAGCCCTTGTTGGGCTGGGCCTATTATCTTCTACAATATGCAGTCCAGCTCTTGGGTCCGCTTAAAACCATGTCTATCAATGGTAGAAGGAAAGATTGAAAGGTCTCCTTATGGGCAAGGGGATGCCAAAGATCCAGCCCCACCAGATTATACTAGCCCTTGATTTAACAGCCTTGAAACTTAATTGTGTCTTAACTGTGGATTTTTTTAGAGATTCAATTGAACAGTGAGTGAAGGTTCAATTTGTGTAAAATTGGTCTTGACACCAGATCATGGATGCTTAGAATATCAAAAGGGTTATCTAGGATGGCACAGTTGATCCTTTTGGCAATGCTCATTTTGTTATCGCTGTAGTGGTGAGACAAATTCTCTAGTGAGCTTCTTTGGATTCTAGGGAGAAGGTGAGTGGAAGATGGTTGGAGTGACAAAGGCTCGAGGGAGGTGGAAATGCATGGAGAAGTCGCTAGTATTATTGAAGGATGGAACAAGGTTTCTTGCAATTGGGAGGCAGCTGAAAATAACTGCAATTTCTCATTTGGGACATCTTATTGTTGAAGGGGATTTGTGAAATGCAGTGAAATGGTGATGTGAAAATGTACCTTCAGAGCACCATGTGAATCTAAGTAGCAACACTAGTGGAGCATGCATGAGGTTCATGATATCTATAATGCTCCACAAAAGTATAGTCTTGCAGAGCACCTTATCCTGGGGGGATTGTTTACCTACAATGTCAATAACTGTTTTTCTGTACTTATTTTTTTTCCCTAATAATGATGAGAATTTTTTTAAAATTCTTTCTAGAAGTAAGGAGTAAATCAAATTTCATTAAAACAAGAGGAACGCCATATTAATGAAATGACCTCAAAATCGTTGTTTCTTATCTAATAAGGAAGTGGATATTCTAGTTAGGTGAGGAGTCTTGAAGGCTACATGCCCATGGTAGGAAATGCAATGCCTTTATATGGCCAATTTTGATCTATTTTATTTTTCTTCTTGCACTTGCATTTGGAGCAATTTTTGGTTCATTGGTGGCTTTATGTTTATACTTGTATAGGGCTTAGATTTCTTTATTCATTGGAGATTTTTCGCATTTTGCACAGTTGTTTTCCTCTTCTGTTGTCCAATGCCCTTCTTTTAGGGGTCGTTTGCCTTTACACATGTGATAGGAAAATGGCTTTTACATATGTAAATGTTACAATTGCAATACGTGAACACACATTACCATGTTTATCAAAATCACCATTTGACATGAGTGAATGAGTACATCCAGCGGTATTTAATGTATTTGGGGTTTTTTGGATTTTTTTTTTCACAAATTTCTCAAAATCCATGAAGAATTAAGTTACGAAACTAATCGGGCTGACATATACTATTAATACAAGAATATTGAACGGCTTGAGCGTGAATTGGGGGCCCATAAAAAGGTAAAGAATTAGATCTTTAGGTTTGGACTTTTTCACAAATTAAATCTATGAAGATTTAAGATAAATAGCTTCAAGGTCTTGGGGTTTATTAGTTCAATAAACAAACTAAACGGTTTAGATTACAAATATGGGGCCCATAGGAATGAATAAAATTAAAGGTGGTCGATAGGGCCCACAAGCATGTGAGAGACTATACTAGCGTGAAAGTGATTTTTTTCAAGTGTGACAATTTTGGTGTGTAAATGACCTTATTTACGCACCATTTTCACAATATTTACGCATCACATGTATAACTGAGCGTAAACAAACGTGATTATGCAACCCAGGTAGGGCGGGTGTTGGTGGTGTTATCCATAGCTGTGAATTTCGTTTCGGATGCTGTTTCGGTTTAGCCTCCAAACAAAAATTTTTGACCGATTCAAAAATTTCAGTGAAACTTTCTGGACTTATGTTTCGGAAACAATATACCTTTATACATATGTGTGTGTAGAAATTTGATTAGGGATTTATTTTAAGTGGGATTTTTGTTTCAGTTTAGGGCTCAAATATGGTGAGGCCCACTGAATGGATCAAATTTCAATGAGATGGGCGGTGTGGGTCTTATTGGACTGATAGCGCAACATAGAAAGAGAAGAGGAGGGAAAAGGGGGGTGCGGTTGACTAGACCGGTAGCCAGTAGGGGGAAAAAAGACGGAATGTATTGGTTATTAAAGGTGAAAGGGCCTTTTGCCCTTTTCTTTTTCGTTTGCTCGAAAGAGGCCTTATTGTAGGGTTGGGGATTTTTAGAGAAAAATTTTTTGAAGCTAGTCCTTTAAAACAATTATTTTGGCCAAAATTTCCGAAATCCACTAAAGTTGACCGAAATTGGCCAATTTGACCAAAAAGTCAACTGAAAAGTTGTATAGGGCTTTTTCTTTTTGGTATGCTGACTGTAACGAAATTTCTTGGAATTTTTTTCCAAGACGAAATGAATTTCACAACTATGGTGTTATCAGAAATGACTAAATAAGGATGGACTCATCCTCTCCTATTCGGGTCCAGCGGGGTTCTGTTCTATCCATAAGGCTGAATTGTTGGCCTTGATCATTGGCATGCGTGACAGCGTGAAGCTTCTCATTTGAATCCTCAACGGTTATTGGTTGAAGGAGACTCAGCTTGCGTCATTCAGTGGGCATCTAATTCTACTGCTCCTTGGTACCTGGCTGATATCATTGAAGAGATGACTCATCTGTCTAGCGGGTTGAATATTTCCTTCTACCATATTAAACATTCGGCGAATGTGGAAGCTGACAAGCTGACAAAAGAGGGAGTCTCTAAGCCTTCCTTGATAGTTTCTCCCAGTTAAGTTGTTTTTTCCTTCTTTTGGGGCTGCTGCCCAGCTTTTTGGAGCTTTGGTCCTGCTCCTTTTTGGTTATTTTCTCTCCCCACTTCTTTGGTGGGTTTTTTTGGTTTAAGTATAGATCTCTTATACTGTAAAGTTCTCGACAATTAATATAGTTACCTTTTTCTAAAAAAAAAGAAAGAAGTGATGATATATAACCATTACACATGGGGTACCGTTCACATATGTAAATGACCGCAAACAAATGACCCCTTAAGTTTGCAATGTTTTCATATTATCAATCCAATTCAGCATTCAGCTATTGGTGCCTTCTCTTTTCTTTTCTTTTCTTTTTTTTTTTCTGCAAAAAAGAAAAGTAAAAAGAATGACATGTGAGTTGCTCCATGTGAGCTGTGAGGCACTGGGAATGTATTTCCCATTCGCATCTACCCTTCCCTATTGGGTTAAGGGATCAGTGACGGACCCAAGATTTTCTTTTGAGGGGTGCGAACCTTAATAGGTAGTTTGGTTTTGGGGGCAAACCGAGGATTTTCATGTGGGTTTTGAGGGTGGACCCACAATTTTTATTGGATTTTTTGAATCGCACCGTAGTTTAACAGGTGCGACCACACCCGTGTGGTTGTGCCTCGGTCCTGCCCTGTAGGGGATTGCATAGTTGTCTTTCCTACTCTTTACCCATATATTGACAAAACTTGCTTCATGCCAACTAAAACAAAAAAATAAAAATTTCTTCTATTGCTGGAATATATATATATATATATATGTGTGTGTGTGTGTGTGTGTGTATGTATGTATGTATATATTAACAAGGCAACAAGAAAATGAAATTTATAAAAACTTGCAGTGGCACATTACAGAATATAAATTACAAGTCAGCTTTTATTTCCACTAAGAATAAAGAAACAAAAGTCCACAAATAGATGGAACATAATGCCTCTCTCTCGATTGTTGTTTGGTCTCTCACAGAGATGTTAACACAAACCCAAGATGGGCAGAGGTTATCTCCACCCTCGCCATCATCCTCTTCTTGTCTGCTGTCATCACCCTCTCCTTCTCTATTCTGAAATAAATCACCCTTAAAGAGATCAAGGCCTTGAGCATTGTATCTGATTCCCATCCCCATGATCCACTTCAAGAAGTTTGGCTTCACCCACACCAGCCACATGATGGTCTCTCCTCTGTCTTCTACTCCTCTCTCTCCACACCTTTGGCTTTCTTTTTACAGATTAATGTTCTGTTACTGACAAAAATAATTTTGATCTTTTAGCACCATCATTTAATTCTTTATATTTGGGTCAACTTAAATTTTCCTTCAAACTGCTAGGTAATGAGATTTCTTAAGCTTGTTCCTGTTCTCTTATTCCCTCTGTTTAAAGGTTCTTGGATCCAATATACTACGGAGATTACCCAACAGCTATGCGCGAAAGACTTGGAGATCGACTTCCTACATTCTTGGAGAAAGAGAAGGAACTCTTGAAGAACTCAACAGACTTTGTTGGTCTTAACCACTATACATCAAGACTCATAGCTCATGTACCTAAGAGGCCTGAAGAGAATGGTTTCTATAATGAACAAGAGCTGGAGAGAATAGGTATTTGTGCTAGTGCTTTTCCAACTTGCTTTATCATCATTTGATGTGATAGCTTTACATTTTTCCCCCTTATTTATTTCAATTTTCATATGTTGTCTGCAGAGAAGTGGCCAGGGGGCGAGGTAATTGGTGACAAGGTATGGATCTCTCTCTCTCTCTCTCTCTCTCTCTCTCTCCATATGCGTTTTTATCAAAACACAGATGTTTCCACTATACTTGGTTCCAGATAGAGTATAATTCTTTTCTCCTAATTTATGGACTTGTATTCCTTTTATCTCAAGTAAGTAGGCGTTAAAAACATTTTCATTGTCAATATTTGTGATCTCCAATTTAATACATTTAGAAACCTTCTTCCTTGCAGGCTGCATCTGAATGGCTTTACATAGTTCCTTGGGGCATCCGGAAAGTTCTCAATTGCATAGCTGAGAGATATCACAACCCTCCGATATATGTTACTGAGAATGGTGTGTATATATAGAGCTATGCATACTGTTTTATTTTAGGATCATTCTAAATCAATGTACCTATTAAAACCACAATATTTCCACATTCCTCTTATTTTGCAAAAGAACTGTCTGATCCGTCAATTACATGTGATTTCCATTTTTTTTTTATTATTGGTGGTGGACACATGGTTTTCCACATTGGTCTGATTGATCCCTTCCAAGAGGATTAGACATTATTAAACACCTGGCCAAACTGATGTGACATGCCTGACTGGGAGCAAATTATGACTGAAACATTATTGTTACAGTATCATTGTTGTCATCTTTAAAATGTTGCAATTTTCAGGCATGGATGAAGAAGATTCAGAAATACCATCACTCCCTGAGGCTCTGGAGGATATGAAGAGAGTTGGTTATTTTAAAGGATACCTTGCTGCAGTGGCTCAATCGATTAGGTGGGTTGTCACTGGTTTGTTTCTTTATTTGCTTTCTTGTAATAAACATGCATTGTTTTGAAAATCAAAATCGTATCTCAGATTATTCAACGGGTTGAATCATTGAATCATGTATCATATAGTAAGTCGTGTGATCTTTTATTTTTTTCAAACGAAACATATAAAATTTGAAGAGATTAGGAAAAAGTAATAGCTAATCATAATTCATCCATAGCGGCATCAATAGATCATGATTCTATCATGTGAAGAGCATCATTGACATATATCAATATATCATATATGATATGTGGGATAATTGAATATGCTCAAGATGTCAATATTATTAGGAAAAGTAACCCACTTGCAGTTTTTTATTCTCTTGAAAATGAAATCGAAATCATCAACATTATATGGTTAGGTTTTGCTGTTTAAAGTTAAAGAAGTGATTCATGGAAAAGAAAAGTGAAGAAGTCTAAAAAGAAGAATGTAGGGTGAAATCCATATCTACCATCAAACACTCTAGTACACCTTTTCTTTGTTTCTCTCTGCAAATTCTCCACAATTCCATGAATTTGAACCTTGAAAGGTTTTCTCAATCACTAGATGGCCTTTTTCTAAATAGAAACAACAAAAATGGAAAAGAGAAAATAAAATTACTAAAAACCGTGATTTGGCTATTGGTATTGCTGCCTAAACGAATTGATTGACAATCATTTGAATCTTAAGATTTACCTATAAATGAGATTTGTTCTATTGATATGAGTCTTTTTCCTTAGAATTTGATACAAATTGTTGGATTCATATTCCAAATTTGTAGGCAATTGACTATAGTTGTCAATTCCGTTCCATTCCAGCTGGAACTAGCTAGAGCATTCCAGAATGGGCTTGGGGCAGAATGGAATTCCCCTAAAGACTCTGAGCCCACTTCTAATCCATTTTAATCATTCTGGGCCCAATACCAGCCTAATTCTTGACTAACTATGGCCATTCTGGAACGGTCCTCGAAAGTTTCAGTTTGTTATGTTTATTAATTAGTTTTGATAAGTTCATGTGTTTCCTTCTTTTATTCATACATAGTAAACACTAGAAAATAGCCAATTGTAGAGTGTAGTTTAATTTAAATGATGTAAGTATGCATTTTTAGTATTATTTTAGCATTCTATTCTTTTTTTTTTCAATTTTAGGTATATATTTTTATTTTTTTCATTTTTCATGCGTCTTTTCTGGAAACAGAATTGATTGGAATGCTAGAGCATTCCACTATAGGGCTGGTATTGGGCCATTTATTCATACACATGTTTGCATTTTTATATATGATTCGCGAAGTTACATGCATGAATGCACAAACATGTTATCTCGACATGTACCCTTCATGTAGGGCTATGACATGGAACCAAGGTTTAGAATAATGAATTACTAGAAAGATTGAGATGCTGACATGTCTTCATGGAGAAAGGCATTTAATTCTATTTTAGTCTTACCATGAATACTTACAAGTCAGTATGGATGTCAGATTGTGACAATATCAATATATTGCCAAATTAACCTTCTGGTAGTCTCATACTAATTGAATAAGTAATATAAAACTAGCATCCTAATTAAGTATTAATTAATAAGAAATACATGATTTGATTGAATGATTAACCCATTTTTGTAATCATTAGAATATAAATTCATATTATAATATAGTTAATTAAAAAGAAATCCATCTATAACACTCAAGCAATTTGTGAGTAAATATATGTAAATTAATTTGTGATTGTTCCAAGCTTAAAATGCTTGTGTATTTAGTTAACTATTTGTATAAGTTTGAACCTTTTAAAGTATATTTAATTAAATGTTCACTTCAGTCTACTTGTACAAGAAAATGACTCGAGAATTACCAAAATGTCCCTTGACTGAAAATTATATCAAATCTTAAGGTGGGCCCACCTAAATAACATAATCATTGTGTGATCACGTAAATATTGTAATGATAGTGGCTCTCTAAAATGACACCCATATGATACCCATTAAATCCAAAACATCTTTCCACCCATGAGATTCATTAGATAAAATATGTGATCAGTGGGCTCTATGGAAGGGCAGATGGGTTGGATCTTGGATGTGACCATACCCATGTATATAGAGACAAAGGATGGGTTGGATAAGTGGGTCGCTTACGGCAGATCCCATTTAGGTAACAGTAATATGTGCAGGATACTCATTTAATGGGCTCCAAATAGTTAAGTTGAGATTGTGAACAATAATGCTTACTGCTGATATGGCTGAAGGAGGAGAGAGAGTTGGCCTTTTTTTCTCCAAGTACAGCTTTAAGGTATCAGAATGTTTAGCCATATAATCAGGGGTGGAACGATCTCCCACATGCTTCCCATGAGTGGAAGGAGTGGAAACCACAGTGGGGCCCACCTTTTGAAAATGCAAGCCACTCATAATGAACGCCCACTTTGTCCATGGGATGTCCTCGAATATTACTCTGAAACAAGTCGATCCGACCCGCACAATCTTATGCATTTTTACTCATTCATTCATCACATTATCAATGATATGCTCAATTTTGTGGTGGGACCAACTCATTTGGAGTTAAATTTGAGGACATCCCATAAACAGTGTGGGTGTGGGAGACCACTCAGGGGTCTGGACTCATTTTAAGGTATTCAAATTCACATGAATCCACTGCATATGATGAGCATGTACAACCATGTAAGAAGCATATTCACCTCATGCATTTCTCTAGATGTATTCATTCTTGTTGTAATACAAAGGTGCTTATGCATATCCACAGATATAACTCTGTTGTATTCACAATGTGAACTTGATTTTAAGTTTTATTTAGGCTGATAACCTGTGATTGAATCTAGCAACCTCATGGTTGCAGCAATGAAAGAGCATGCTACAGTCTGATCATCTTCTTTGAAATTTGCTCTTGTGAAAAATAGGGATGGAACTGATGTTAGGGGGTACTTTGCGTGGTCCTTCTTGGACAACTTTGAGTGGTGTCAAGGTTACACAAAACGTTTTGGGTTGGTATATGTGGACTACAAGAATGGGCTTTCGAGGCATCCAAAGTCTTCAGCCATCTGGTTTTCCCGTTTCTTAAAAGGCAGCCAAGGTGTGGGAGGGAAGGAGAAGTGATGTCTCCATATATCAGGCTCGTATTTTCCTGCAATGGAAAATTCTCTTGTATGATCCCCTTTTCTGATTATCCTTAATGAACTGTTTCACTTTATGCTCCATATATCAGGCTTGCATCTTACTGCAGTGGGAAACTCTCTTATTTGATCTGCTGTTCTGATTATCCTTAAATGGATTGTTTCACTTTCTTCTCTAGTCAAGGCCGCGTCCCAGTTTGAAAATGCTCATCTGGGACAAATGTAGAAATAAATAACGAATGAGCATTTATTTTAGCCACAAATCTGGTTTTGGTTTCTGTACTTTGAAATGCATGTTTTCTTGGCTGGCCAGCTGCCCCTTGACTCAGGAAAAGAAAAGCTTCGTTTATGTGCAGGCTCTAATGAAACTGCTGTTTGTTGTTGTTGTTGTTGTTGTTGTTGTTATTATTAATATTATTCGAATTTCCCCTTTTATCTTGCTAGAATGTGTGACATGTCCTGATTGCCGAGTGCAGGAACCTGGACATAGTCCTGTCAATGAGTTTGTTTGAATCTGGCCTGGCATAGCTCAGTGCGGGGTTAGTATTTGAAACTAGGGTGGTGTTTTACACAATTTGGGCATGGGTTGAACCCACTTCGACCTTCCCCTGCCAACCAACTTCTAGCTTGCTAGTGAATTTTTGAAATGCTTTCAGTTGGTTTGAATTTATGCTTATTAAGCATGTATACTTGGGTCAGTTTTAGTTGTGTTCATGGTTCATTATATATGTCTTGTAAAAGGCAAGCGTCTGGAGAAGTGAGGCAGTAAGAAATGCGCTACGACTCTAGAAAAGGATTTGGTTAAGGCAAGCCATCAAGCATCACTTCAATTGGTAGGTAGGTTGGTCTCAGGCTCTGAAAAAACCCAATCAATCTAGTCAGAGTTTGGGTTAAACAAAACCCAAACATGGTCCCTGGCCGTAGCTCAGCTGGTTAGGGACACCAACGCCCTCTTAAGCTTTGAGTTCCACTCAATATAGGAGTAAACAAAAAGAAGCAATCTAACCCAAACATCAAAATGTAATAACATGGATCAAAATCTGCAGCAATTTTACTCTCCAGTAACCATTGTGTTTCTGTTTTGTTTTGGTTTTGTTTTGTTTTTTTTTTTTCATCAAGAAAGATGACTTTTCATTAAAATAGTAAAGAATAAAAAATAAAAAAAAACTACAGCTACAAAAATAAGAGTCCGAGCTCAAAACATTTTGGGAGACTCTCCCTCAAGACCAGAACCCATATCACAGACAGGAGCAGATGCTTTGTCCCTGGGGTGAATAATAAGCCCATCCCTCTCCACATTAGATGTTGAATCTGAGAAGAGACAATGGATACTAGTTGCCCTCAATTCCCGGAGGATTTTATGCCAGCCCATGGGCCACCAGACCATGGAGTCTATCTTGTCTTTTATTGAATTGGGTCTCCATCCAAACCTTCACTGCATGCGCAAGGACTTGTAAAGACTTAAGGACCACAAATTTTTTTTTTTCCTTTTTTTGAGTCTTTCATCAGGGAAATGATAGCAGTCCACATTTGCATGTGAAGTTTTGTCCTTTGAAAGTTCTTTGTATTTCTAAAAGCATCTTTTCCCTCATCAGATTTACAAAAGTAGGACTATTTCCTTTTGTACTATTCCATAGTGACTTATCTTTTTTAATCTTTATGTACCTACATTGGTACCAACTACAAATAAATCTCACCATTAAAAAGAGAGCAAGGAAAGCGGTTGGAAGGTGAGAGAGCCATTTTTCTGGGGTGGTTGGCTAGGTATGGTGGACCTTTACCCTCTGTTTGGGGAGGGGGGAAAATGGGGGGAGGAAAAAAAAGGGAGGAAAGTGGGGGGAAAAGTTTTTTAGAGGGTGTTTGGGAAAGAAAAAAGGGGGGGGGGGGGGGGGGGGGGGGGGGGGGCGTGTGAAAACATTTTCCCCCCAAAACAGGGGGAAAATGGGGGAAAGGAGGGGAAAAAGTGAAAATTTACAAAACTACCCTTTGTCTATAAAATATAATTTTGAAGTTTTTTTAAAAGTAGAACAAAATGGTAATTTTCTTTTCATCTCACAAACAAACAAAACTCTACTTTTTCACTTTTCTTCCTCCTACTTTGTGACTTCCCAAACAAGAGGAGGTAAAATTAATTTTCTCTCCCCTCCCCTCCCCTTCATTTTCCTTCCCCCTCAAATTTTCCCTCCACTCCCCTCCCCCCTTCCCAAACCTAGGGTTAATTCCATACGGGTGTGCCTCTTCGTCTGTTTCTCTCCATTCCATGGGACCCACCACTAGATAATCCACATCGTCAATGTGGGGTCAAATGTGGATTTTATGGGATGATCATGGTAACTCCTTCAAATCCAGAAATCTTCAATGCTACTTGGTAGAATAGCATCTGGAGAACTTTAGGGAGAGAGCATTTGGAGAACTTGAAATTCTCCCAAAGTGAATTTCATTTCTCTAAATTCTACCATTCAAACAGGTCATATCTAATTATGGGCCTTTTGAAGAATTTGAGACAATCAATGGCCAATATCCATTGGCAATTGCACCAAACCTATGATTTTGATCATACATCTAGCATTTACAAGTTACACCTGAAATAGCCATCTTGGATAGGGATGCTAATGGGTCGGTTTAGGATGGATTGGGCTGAATCCATATGCGGCCTTTTTTTCTTTTTTCAGTTCCACACCATCAGGTCAGGTAATGGGTTGTCCTTACTGCCTCTAATGAAGAGGGGAGGGCCATTAAAGACTTCTTCAGAGGATGATCTATGTTTTAGTATTCTGTAAATGGTATTTCCATGAATAGATTGAAGGGTAATTGCCTAATTGGGTTTGAGTGGCAAATACCAACCCAACTAGGATTGAAAACCCATATCCACCTTGGACCATTAAAAGTTTAAAACCACAACAAAAACCACCCCAATAGGGGTGATCATTGGCCCTCTGTGGTTGAGAAATTACAGCTGCAACCTTAAGGCTCTGAGATTGCTAGCTTGACCTGTGTTGGATTGGCCATGTGATGAACATAGGGTTTTATTTTTATTTATGTTATTGACAACAGTATTAAACTCTTGGAAGGATCCAAAGTTCAAACTCTCATGTACTCTTAGCTAGCATTTTTCAATATTCATCACATATAAGAAGAAAGGTGTCTGAACTTTTCTGGCAGCTTCCTTGTGAGCCAAAAAATATTCTTCAATGCCAACCTGACAACTTAGAGATTACTGTTATTTCTGGGACACAAACATATGGGTTCAGGGAGCCATTTGGACTGGACTTCGAATTATGAAGTGTGTGTGTGTGTGTGTTTTTGGCGCGTCACTTCTCTATAAACAAACAATGTGAGTTAACTTTATTTATGTAATGCATAGGGACAATTAAGGTATGGGACAATTCAAGTCATGACATGGAGGAATCTTGTTGTTCTCCTTTTGGTGAAGGGCTACTGTTTCTCTAATCAGCTCAGTAGGTAACTAATTAACTAATCTATTCAAACACCCCTTTTAAAATCCTTTTAGGAAATTGCCAAAGCATCCTTAGTGCTTGGAAACTCTCTCTCTCTCTGTGTGTGTGTGTTGTGTTTGTCTTCTTATACTAATTAATAAGATTATTTCTGCCTAATAAAGAAAGGGTGAGAGCATGGTGATCGCTGTCGGTGAGTTGTAACACCAAGAATGAGAATTCCACAAAGTTTTTTGCCTTTCAGATCAGTTGGAGTATAAGATAATTGAACTTCTCTACAGTTCCTCTATGATTTGAAATCAAAATGATGATATGATTATGACAATTGACAACACAATTAAGTGATTAGATTCCATGAATTTTGTCTTATGAGAAATAATGGCAGCCTGAGTGTCAACCAATTTATAGTCTTTGGGGTGGAGCAAATGTGTAAGTGACCCAGGCCAATGATCTCATGGGCCACATCAACACTGGATGGGAATACCCCAAAGTTCTCTCTTCAGATTGTAACATTTAGGAGACTTATGTAGCGCCCGCCATCCATGGCGGGTCGGGTCACATAGTATCGACAGTGAGGATTGTAAACTGGACCAATTCTCAGAGGCATAGGATACTTCAAAGGTCAAGATCATACAATATGGCCCAATTCCTGGATGATTACTAGGTTTTCTTTTCTCAGGATATGTGAAAATGGGCCAGCTAACCTGCATGTTTTACTTACTAGGCCTGCTTTCGTAATATATAAGTTGCATATTCTCAGGCCCAGCCCACTGAAGCGCATCTAACAAAGGCATAGAGCTGCAATTTTCCAATTCCTGTTAAAAGATCAAAGAGCCTTAAAGATCTGAAAAGCAGAGAAAGTGCTAAAGGGGCCCTTTGGATGACTTTCAGATAATAAAAAGTCCTTTACAGGGACATATTTTCATTTTTTTTTTGTTTGGTTTTAGTTAGGTTAGCCATATCCTTCAAGTGTAAGCATTACATTTCATGTTTTCAAAGACATTCTTCATTTCAAAACAAGTGTTGAGAAATTTCAATAACTTTACACAAAAGCTATCATGGTGACCCATGTTCTCCCCATGAGAAGAGGAAGTGGCTGAGGTTTATCATGGAATGCTAACAAAGAGAGAACAACAACAACAACCACCAACTGATCACCAGAAAAATTAAAATAACAACCACATTAAATGAACTATAAACAAGTTGCATGATTATAGAATATATTTTCATCTTCTATCCCTCAAAAAGCCACTACTGCAGTAAAAGAAGCATGAGATCTACTATTTTGAGCACCTCAAGAGGTCACCCCTTTCTTTGTTGGTGCCTGTAAAACAAACAGTACAAGAACCCAAGAAATTGAATGGTGGGTGGCATTAGATTTGTGAAAAAAAAAAGCCCCCCCCCTCCCTTCATTTATTTCCTTTATAAACAAAGGTACCCCAAATTCCAAAAGCATTGGTACAAGAATGAAAAGGACTTATTGGGTTGGCACCTTTCTATGATTAAAATTGGATAGTAACTAATCCAAGCAATTGCATTTTTGTTATTGAAAATCATTTCAATGTGGGCCATTGAAAGAAAGAATTCTAAAAAGTTGGATCTCATGGTTCTTGGGTCCCCATGAAAAAGAATCATATAATTAGTTAAAAAAAAAAAAAAGATAGAAAAGCAATCAGGTTGGTGGGGGCCACTGTCCCAAGTGACATGCATCAATGTGAGCTTAAAACATGCTTTTTGTATAGAAGATTATGGACGACCCATGAGTAATTAAAATGGATTTAAAAAGTGGGTGTGATTCGTCGGTGCTCACAGTATCCAGTGCATAGTCACTGTCTCCATGCATTGCCAATGAAGGGTGATTTATAAAGGAACATGACATTACAGTATTTAGTAATCAGGGGGCAGCACGTGCTTCCCACATGAGATTCAAAGAAACAGTCTTCTTAGTCTATATAATTAATATTCATTTGATCTGGTTTACCCTGAGAGCAACAATTTTTTTTTTTTTTTTTGAAACGATAACAAAACTTTATTCAAATAAAGAAACAAGAAATAAAAAGGTGGAAAAGTAAAAGAGAGAAAAATAGGGAGGAGGTACAAGAGCGTTATACCACCTATAACCCAATTACATAATCACACCCACCCATGGAGACTGTTACTTCGATCGATGACTGTAGCAGATACATTTAAATTTATCGAATTTGATAAAAACCACTAGATTTCGGATGTAGATAATCTATTATGCCTGTTGTACTATTAATTGCCTGATAGATCCGTGGTTGACAACTAGGTTGATTGGATCGTTTATAAAGTGTTTGACTATGGTGTGGGAAAATTAATTGATCAATGTGTTTCAAATTTTGTGTCTATTGTCGGGGTCTTCCACTTTAATGGGGTTGCTACTCTCAAGTCCTAAGCCTCTTAAATATTTACATCTCAATGGAATTTGAGGTAAGAAATTACTATAAATTTTAAAGTAAAGGGGACAAGAGAATATGACGGGATACACAATCTAGTATAATCGGATAAAAAGGTTATAGTCAATTGACGGTGGATCCGATGGAGGTGTAAGAATGGAACCGGTAGAGATTGATTTGTGGCTTTCTATGTGGTTTCTAGGTTGGAAATGAATTCTTATAATTCATTAAAATGTAATCTGGAAATTGTAAGCATCTATAAATATTGAATAAATATTTTGTGATGTGTTTTCGAAAATGACATGAGTCTGGGTTCCATTAGACACTAAAAAACCCTTATATTTGGCAGATGCTTTAATAATCCCACTATGAATGAGTAAGTTCCGTGGATCAACTAATGATAAAATAGATTAAGAAAATATGTTCTGAGGCAGTATAGTTGTTATTTGCATACATTGGAGATTGTTGCATTTTTCGTAAATTTTCGAGGTGGCATGTACTTGCTTGATATAGCTTGTAATTTATGAACATTCTAATTTTAATTATTCTATATGTGTTGGATGTGTGGTTTGTCACACCTATGACATTAAAAATAAAACACATCAACTAAGACAAAATAAATGGACTGATTGGGATGATACATTTACCTGACCTTATTTAGAGCAATCTCTAAGAGTTAGGACTACTATAGACACTAAGGGCCCGTTTGGCATCGTTCTCGTATTGTTTCCAATTTTGTACTCGGATTAGGTTGTGCAGAGATCAGATTGTGCTGAGTGTGTACTCTGGAACTTGTTTGGCAACATTATATTAAATTAATCTACTAAAAATATGCCGTACGGAACTTGTTTGGTAACATTATAAGAGTTTTGCTCCAACGAGCAAATTAACATAGGATTTACAATGTGAGACCCCACTTTTTCTTATTTGTATTACTATTATTATCATATATGGGACTCACTCGTAGAAGTTTCAACGTGGTACCTGTCTTTAAAAATTAGAACATGGAACCCATATCCATTGGATTTATAATGTGGGCGCACCTTTATAGGAATTATAATGTGGGCCCACAACTTTTTGTAAATGTAAATATGAGATCCACCTTTAGAAATTAGAATATGGGCTCACATTCATAGGATTTACAATGTGAGTCCACATTTTATAAACGAGACCATGTGACCCATATTTATGAATTATAAAGTGGAGCTACATTTTTTGTAATTGTGGACACAGAGTGAGAATTCTGCAAAATCGGAAGTCCAAATCTGATCCAAACTCTATTACCAAGAGTTTGATCATTATCTGACTCAATTAATTGAAGAATTGTTGGGAGTTCATCCGCGGCATACCGCTGAGCCCAATCTGGCATGGGACCCATGGCAATCGGGCCACGTAATTTTCCAATGGAGACAACCTCTCAACCCCTTGCTTGGCTAATGCATCTGTGATCGAGTTGACTAATCTAACATCATGACAAAAAAAATGCATTTAGAGTGGTCGATGACTCCCTAATTTCATTGAAATGGAATTGAAATTTCCAAGGGAACCCTTTCTGGTTAAAATCCCAACTGATCACATTAGAATAGTTGCTTTCCACCACAAAAGCACAATTATATTTC
This sequence comes from Cinnamomum chago, assembly GCA_038049695.1. Lineage (NCBI taxonomy): Eukaryota > Viridiplantae > Streptophyta > Magnoliopsida > Laurales > Lauraceae > Cinnamomum > Cinnamomum chago. Next base: position 15,325,712 of record CP142462.1, on the reverse strand, counting down.
ATTGTAAACAACCTAAGACCTTCCAAAACAGCTAACACATCCGCTTCATTCATTCTTGCCGGCTCTGGCTTACCCTTTGAAATTCCATCCAAACTCGAACTTTAAAACCTCAAAAAGGAGAGGGAGACCAAGGGACGGATCTTCTCTCCTTAAATGGAAAACACACTTATATAAGCTTCCCAATTATAAATAATATCATTTAAGTTCATATTTGCAAAAGCCCATTTTTGCAGTCTTAAATGCAACCTTAGAAATCAAATCAACAATCGAAGATGATGAGCTTCTAAATATCCTCCCGTTTCTTCCCTTTCAAATAGACCATAAAATAGCAGACATAATCATTCTCCATAAGAGACCACCTTGATTTCTCCTCTCAAATGAAAGATGACCTATGAGTGATCCACCGGACCCGATTTGGAATTTGTATGGGCCGATCTAACCGTTGGATTTGAGGACGAGGGGTTTCTGATTGTTGATTTTTAGGGTCATTATTTTGATCATGGTAGATCAGTTGGATCTAAAAATTTACTACACCATCCTTCTTTTCTTAGGCTGAACCAATCTGATAGTATTAGCCCTAAACCCCAAGGATGCCCCACAAGCCTGATTAGATGATAATGGACAGATGGTTCGATACAGATCCATGGTGAATCGAACCTGAACCCGATATAGGTCCATGATAATGGACATATATGAACCTGAAGTGTTCTAACATAGGCATAACAATGCACACAGTATTTCAAGCTCATGACCATTGACTTGGATTCTTAACCCGCTGAGCACCTGCGGTGGGGCTGCTTGTTTGAATAGAGTATGTAGGAATTATGTATGCACGAATTCACACTATAGTTGGTTTAAAATTAAGATCAAAGGTAAATATGCAAAAACGATCATCAAATAACGTTCTCATAAAATAACCACCGCAAGTTAGGGTGAATCCAAAATCTTAAAAATAGGAAAATAGGCGTTAGGGAGGCTATACCATGTAGAAAATTATAGACTACAACTTACCAAAGTTCCTGCACGTTAAAAATAACCAATGACTATCTATAAGAATACAACCAAAGATATCGACTTAGACTTGGAAACGTAATCTCACCTCTAATAAAAGCCTAATCACATAATAAATAGGAAATCTAGTCATAAAATAACACTAGCCTATAATCCAAATCTATTCTAATTTTAGTCCTCATAAAACTTCACAAAGTTGAGTCGGGATCCTTTGTTTTGTTGAAATAGGGAAATATTGTTTCAGCAAATCCACATTCGCCACTTGTATAAAATCCCCAATCTCATAGCACAAAACACAATATAAGAAATGAATGCATTTTATACAAGTGGTGAATGTGGATTTGCTGAAACAGTATTTTCCTGTTTAAAAGAAACATGGAATTTCGACTCCACAAAGTTTTTTAGAACTTTCAAAACGCCAAAAATCAAGTTGAGTTTTTCAATTTTCTTTCAATTGGGTCATTTTTGGCAAAATACTCTTTTTTAAAACTTTCAAAACGACTCCATTATTGCAAATTGGCTTCTTTCTTCCCATCTCCTCTGCTTCTCATCTCTATCATGGTTCTCATCTATATGATGTTTTCCCTTCCTTTACCTCAGCATTTACTTCAGACATACATATCAGCAATAGGAGAGATCCAGCAATCAGAGTTGGATTGAAATCTAGGAATCTTTTGCAATGACTGGACAGGAGGCTCCCAACATGGGCAGCCACAAAGTACTTGATTGTGCTGGTTTGAAGAACTTTTTAAAATTTAATACTTTTTTTTAAATTTGACCCTCTCCTTTTGATTCATGTATCTTAATTTCGAAACTTCACTTAAATTCACTTTAGAATTAACCAAACATGCCCGAAATAAAGTAGGGGATGAGGAGGGCATTTTAGCCACTAAAAAGAAAATGATGGAAACTGTTTCCAGGGGACAAGAATGTTTTGCGGGAAAGGACCCAATTGAAAGAAATTTGAAAAACTCAGACTTTCTCTCGAAATAAATAATTTTGAACGCCATTTTTTGAAAGTTGCGAAAAAACTTAGGGCCCATTAGGCACTTTACTAGATTAGTAAAATTCAAGTAGAGCACATTAACTTTTAAGACAGGGGATCGCATCAATAGCACATTAATTTAAAATTTCCTCCATCTTTTTCAAAAAAAGTAAAAAAACAACATCTTTTCATCACTAAAAGACAAAAAAACTCCACTTTTTCTATACATAAACTCAAAAAATTCCATACCAAACAACTGAAAATAAAAGAGGCCTTGCTAAAAAGAGGAGTGCCTCGATATCTTTTTTTTTTTTTTTTTTTGCTATCGAAGGGTTCCAATCTTTTGGGTTAGACTACTCCCTCTGGGCCCAGAGGGAAGCCAAGTAAACACTCATGTGACTTCTAGGTGGTAACACTAGTCGACTCAACCTTCGATTCTTGAAGAAGGGGGAGTTGGAGGTCGATACCAAGACCTTTAGTTTCAGAAGAGGAAGAAATCGTGGTCCAGATCACTTGGCCAACCCCTAGAGGTTAAATGCCTCCGTATCTAATTATATGGGAAGAAGGAATCTCTTTTCTTGTTATATGCTTTGTATTGTTGTGGATTTACTTCAATTCCAAGAGATGGATAAGGTCTAATAGTGTCGGTAACAAACTGAATGGCAATTTTAGCAAGACAGCTCCAGTCACCTCATGCACAAGCATATGAGAAGCTGCTGCCGACTACTGTGTCAGGAAAAAGAAAGGACTAGGTAAAACACAAGTCAGACAGAAAGAAACTCTATCTCAAATTATGCTTTCTATTCCTATGTCCCTAAAAAGGGTGCCATAGTGGAGATGATGGTGGGATGGCCCACTATAAAGTGATCAAAGCCGTGCCTCATTGCTTTATCTTGCCCTAATAGGCTTAGGTGATTTCTGAGAGAGAAAAGTAATCTTTAGATGTAAGTTGTAGCAAAAATCTCTCTTTTTTATCTTTCTTTTTCGTGATCCGAAGACCGATTCATGGAACGGTCGAAAACGACATTTTCACCTACGGACGTCCAGAGCAAAGTTCATGTGTGAGAAACATTCTCTGCATCCGCTCCATCCAGGTCCACCTTGAGCGATTGGTTTTCACAAACAAAGCCTATTGTGAATGTCGGTAGTAGAAAAACTCAACAAAAACATCAATTTATTTTTCCACTTTTCTAAAATCTGGCCGCACTAAACATAAAATTTACTTTAGACAAGCGTGCCTAGTCCATGTAAAAGGATCACATCATTATCCATACCATTAAAATGATGTGCCCCTCTGAGAATTGAATATCAGCCATTCAATGTCTGCCTGTTAATTTTCCCCAAACAGTCTATTAGGGTCATTATCATTGATTAAATGATGTGCCCCCATGCTTAGCACGGGCATTAAAAGTCATACGGAGAGAATAATATTTAATTTTATGACATAAATAAAAATTTTATTTTTAATTTCATATATTTATATTTTATAAAATATAAAATAGAAGTGTTACTTTCTCACACAAATTTATAGGTTTCTTAACAATTACACAATTAAATTTAAAATAATTAATAAATATAGAAATTTAAAATCTTTAGTAGAAATATGAAATATGAAATATTGAGATTGGTGAAATTATGAGAAATTTAAAAATATAAGATTTTCTAATTAGAGACAGGTTTGATAGTGAGCTGGTTGCCTTACGTCAACTAAGAGAAAATAATATATCTATTTCCATTATCACATATATGTGCCGTGAATAATGATTTATGTTGGAAATTGAAATTAAGCTTCATAAAAGGAAACTAAAATCACAAAAATGGAGTAAAAAATATGCAAATACTTTAGTTACTTGTAGAAAAGAGAAGACCCAATGAAACTTGAGGCTATTCACACGGAGAAAAGAAAAAAAATGCACATAGAAAAGAGGCTCGTGGTGAGAAGACACTGAATGGAGAAGGTTACAACTCATTTTCTCAATTATTCATTTCAATTACAAAAAAAGGGGCTCTATATATGCCAATTTTAGTTACAAATCTCCATAACAGTTTTAAGAGTTAATAATAGGCTCATATGAAAATTAAGAGGAATTTAAAGAGGCATTAAAGAGGGTCAAATTGGTATCAAAATGGTCAATATAAAATTAAAATGAAGAGGTTGACTTCTCAATTGGAATCAGTTCGCTTCATATATTATAATTGATTAAAATCTCCTAACGTGAGTGATCCTCTATGGGAACTGTGGACCATCAGATCAAATCACTTGATCAGTGTGAACCCTGGCCCAGCTGTACTGTCAATTGGGTCTGGTTATTGCATCCCTAGTTAGGTACCTTTGCAATTCCTGCCCAACCTTTTTTCCTTTCCTTGTTAGTGGGAATATCTCTTTTCACAGAACTTTTGTTTTTTTATACCATGTTTTCTCACCGACACTTTTATGATTTTAAACCCCTTTCTGACCTATTCAAATTTCTTGACATCTTTTTCAACGGTAAGGGCTGACGACAGCTGGATCTGACCGTTGATTGGGTGGAGGAATTTTGGATCTTTTGCCTTAAAAATGTGATAATGCATAGTGCATAAGAAAGTGTGGATTACAGGTTTTTTTCTATTATCAAATTGTCAATTGTCAATTTGTTGGTGGCTCTGCGGGTTGATGGCCCATTAAGGAAAAAGGGGTAGGCTAAAGCGTGAATGAAGATAATAAAAATAGATTTGAAGAAATGTAATTTATCTGAGAACTTGACTTAAAATAGATCAGAATGAAGAATCCGAATCAAAATTTATGCAGCTGACTCCAATATAATTAGAACAGGGCATTGATGATAACGATAATATAGTCAATTTATTGGTGTGCTAGAATAGAAGGGCCTTTATTTTGAGCGGGTCAAATTTAAAATTTTAATAGTGTTGGTCTCCCACAATGGACTCAGGATCCATGCTCATTCTTCAGTCATCTCTGGCCTTAATTGGTGGGGGCCTTGTGCAATGGCTAGGGTTTGAGAGCTTTCTGCCTTTTGACAGGAGCCATCTGTTCTGTTCTTCTGGACTGTTGATTTATGTTATACACACCAGTCTATAGTAGGCATCATCCCAATCGTCATGATGACATGATCATGTAGTTTGGAGGCCACATAAAAGGTGGGAATCTGAATAATGGAACCTAGGAAAGTTAGGGTTCTGTGAGGGTCATGTGTCATGACCCTGTAATTTCTATGTTTGGTGCTGGCTGGTGGAGACAGGGTTTGAGGGGAGCAGGTTTCATGCTTTCATTGGAAAAATTTAATAACCAGTCTTGATACCCTCAGATTTAGAAAAATGTCCTGCTGGTATGCTGCTTTATTTCTATTATATATGGGTCCTGCTATATGCTAAGGATGGTTCCCATGAAACTCCATGTGGATGGCCTTATTGAGGGGGGGATCAATGCAAATCCAATGGATCTGGTGTAAATAGTGCATAATTAGTGCACACAAAATCCAATGGATCTGGTGTAAATAGTGCATAATTAGTGCCCATGTGTGCTCCCACTTGGCTGTCCCATGCAGACTGTCTTAGGAGTGTATTTTCCTATATATAATCAATTCATTAAACTCTTTTTTTTTCTAGAGGAATTTACCGAAAAAAGCCTTTGCAGGACCCCATATGTCTTACGAGGTCCCCGTATCATGTTGGACATGGGAGCGGTCCTCATGTGACCCTTTTTTTTTTTGTCATTTAGTGATATGATCGATATCAACCATTCTGTTGTGTTTAGTAAATAAAACTGCAAAAATCGACCATTCTGTCTTATTTGCAAAACTGAGAGAAAGAATACACGATCCAAAAGGGGAGGAAAAAAAAAAGAAGGAACTATACAATGAGGCCAGAGGCAGACAAAGAAAGGAGGAGAAAAAAGAGAAACCCAAAAAGAACAAAAAGCTTACAATCCAAAGGCAGCTGAATAAAGGATTAAAAAAAAAAAAAAGCCACAACAGATAAAGGAAGAGGTGAAGAGAGATCCCACACAAGTCTTTTTTCCTTTTCTCTTTTGGTAGGACGCATAAATCTTTTTCTCATTGGAGTGAAAGTCCACTTGAGATTCTCTTAGCACAATTCATGAACCCCTTCTCCAATGATACTTGATTTTGTACACATACCTGGCATCATTAGTCATTAGGATCTTTCATTCCCTAATGCCCTGCATGGTTGGCACTCACTGTTAGATAAGACCCCCTGATAATAAAATCAACAGAATTATATTCACCCCGTTGGATTAAAATTTATAAATGCACATAATTTAAGAAGCCATTAAACTTTAACATCTCTAAATCAATAATTCTGGTGGATTGAGATGATTTTCGCCCAAAAACATGTCTATGACAAGAACTTTAATTTCCATCGAAACAACCTTTCATAATTAGCATGCATCTAAGTATATAATATCCTTCAAGCTGTTTAGAATTTAGCTCTCACGTAATCTGTGAGAGGTACATCTTACTCTTGGGCATGTGGCCACATATTAAACTTCTCAAGCTACCTATAAACACATTCATTCGTGCTGCTGACTTGGGAGTCTTAATTCAACTCCATCAGCATCCTTATAGTAAGAGAATCAATGAGTGTGATGATTGACCAGCCTGCAACTCTTGCTTGACATGTGTCTTTGCTTGCTAAATCCATTGGCAATCACCTGTTCAGTTAATCCATTATTCAAGTTGTGCTATAATCAGTAGTACCTATCATTGTCCACATATTCTTCACATGCACAATGATAACAGTCATGGTAACTGAAATCAATGGAGGTTCCCTAATTATCTCTCGGGTAGAAGATCTTAGCCTACATAGTTGATTACAATGGTTGAGGATTTTGTTTTTTAAAGGTCCCTACTTAGTACACACCCATCAAACACCATCCGAGTTCCTCACCATTAATGCTATAGTCAAAGATTGATCCCTAAATATTTTTATAAAAGAGAAGTGGAAATCGGAACTCCTATGAAAAATGAAAGATCAAAATCATGTTATTGAGAGAATGGTGTTAAGTGTTGGCCTTTTGTATTGGACTATCAATGACCAAAAAAGCTAGTTAATCCAAAAAATAACATTGATATTTGAAAAACCTCATGCTACAATCATTATAAAATTGTACAATGAGGGCAAGATATGGGATTCAATTGCAACATTAAATATTATGATGTAATTATAAAATCCCAACTATGTTGAGGTTGTAGCTAGAGTTGCATTTGCCAGAGGGAAGGAAAAGAGGCGGAGAAGAAAGGGGAAATGGCTGATGATATCGCTATGAAGGGATTTTTATAAAGAAAAAAAAGTAATTTACGACGCCCTCCGATAAAAATTTTATTTTTATTTTTACTTATTGATTTAATTAGACTTAACCCATAAGTTTTTTTGCGAAAATCCATAAAAAAAAAAAGAAGAAAAAATAAAAAAGACAAAAGGCTCTAGATTGTAGAACAAGGGGACCATATAGAGAAATTGCAAAAAATCAAAACCTGCAAGTGATCATAGGTTGGTAGGTCGACAAATTGAGCCGTGGACCAACCCTTTTTACCGTTCAGATTCTCCGACACGACTGTTACGTGCGCAGGATCGAATCGCTGATACGATGCCCGAAAAAAGGAAAGTGCTTACCACTTCACCTTTACTTTATTACACTTTCTACTGCTCTCTTTTCTCATCTTTGTTTGGTAGCTTTTAGAGTTTGAGATATATATATATATATATATATATATATATATATTTTTTTTTTTTTGTTTTTTTTGTTTTTTTGATAATGTAGGGTTCCCAGCCCTTTGGACCAGAATAATCCCTACGGGCCCAGGAGAGAAAGCCGGGTAAAATTCCCCTGTGGCCCCAGTGTGGTAGAGCAGTTTCGAACCCACAACCTCCGGGTGCAAACCGTAGTCCTAAGCCAACTGAGCTACCCCTTACAACCATACAGAAGACTACTTCACTTCACCATTTGGTAATCAGGGGTAATGTGGTCATTTGGTAATGTTTAGTAAAGTAAAGTATGGTAACGTGGAGTGCAGCTGTGAGGAAAAAAGCCGCTACGTTTAACGGTCGCCATCAGTTGCACTGTCGACTTGAATCAGGATCGGCGATTAATCAGAAAACGAGCCTGGAAATGAAATATTAAAATTGGAGACGAATCACATTTAAATTAACACTAGGGATTAATTGACTTTTGATCTTACGATAATGCATGGACTAATTCATCCTCGGAGAGGCCAAAGCGGCTCGGTGATGAGGAACGACAGTTCTCATTGGAAGGTCTACGCTTGGAGCCTACCCTCGCCACTCTTTGCATGTGTGAGTGACTATTACCTCACATGCTTGAGTTGTGTCTCCTTGCATGTACGAGTTCTCATCGCCTTGCATGCACGAGCTTGGCTATTTTGTGTAAGTGACTTAGAAAGTGACTTTTAGCGGACGACCACTGTTATAATTGACTTATAGCAGTGCTTTTGACCAACCCCCATATAAGTAGGACGCCGAAAATGTATTTTCTTGTAGTGTTGCATGTGCAAGTTCCGATTACCTCACACATGTGAGTTTCAAAGAGTCACAACCCCTTAGTTGGGATACCAAAAATACAAACTTGCTCTATGAACTTCACGTCACCCTTGTCATCCCAAGGGACAAAAGCCTGATTTTACATTGATCAAACCGTTAGATTGAATCTATAAATATGATCTATATTTATGTAGATCAAGGATTACCTAGGACAATATGATCAGCCTATTTTTTCTACTCACCTTTATCTGTAGGGAGATCAGCCACCTTTCCATCTATTCTCCTCCCATTGATATATATATATATATATATATATATATATATATATATATATCCAAGTGGGCTCCATGAACCAAATTGCATGGGAAGAGCATGCGGTTTGCTTGTAGAGGAAAACAGACGGGCCCCTATGAGCTATACTGCAAAGGAATAGTATGTCGTTCCTTGTAGGTAAACATTTTCCCTAAGAGACGGCGCTTGTCAACAAACTAAGTCATTTTTTTCGTAGAAAGAACCGATTTAACTTAGCTAAGCTGAGTCTCAAGCTCTAGCCACTAGCTCAAGCTAAGGCTTGTTTAACTCAACTCGGTTTATCACTAATCTCCTAGGTTTTACATCAATCCAAATGGGTTGGACCATTGAATTAAAACAAAAAATACTTAAAAATTTAGAACTGTTAAACTTAAGAGCCACAGATCAAATGATTAGAATGGTAGGATTGACTTGATTAAAGCTCAAACTATAAATTTCTCAGTTCAACTTGGGCTCAAGCTCGGCTATTTTACACCTCTACTTACTATTTGTTCATTTCTTGAAGGTAAATCTAATAAATCAGAACATTTTAAATAAAATTAGTAGGAGTAAAATTAGGTTTTAGTGGGGCCACCATGACATTCAAACATGGGAGATTAAAAGGCATTGAGACTTTTATGCAGATCAAGGGCACTTGAAAGTTGCAATATAGATACAAGTAGGGTTGTAAATGGGTCGATTCCGGTCCAGGTCCAGGGTGGAACCGGAACCGAACCGTTTTCTAAAACGGGGAATCGGAACCTGAACCGGACCCGGACCCGGTTCGGAACCAGAAAACTGGTTCTGGAATCGGAACCGTTAATATTAATGGGAACAAGAACAAGAACTGGAACCGGAACCATTTGTGAGGTGGGTCTGGTTCCGGTTCCGAGTATGAGATGTAGAAAAGTAAAAACCCTAATGTAGAAAAATAAAAAAGTAAAATGAGTTTTGTTTTCACATACTAAAGTTATCTTATGTTAGTGTATATTGGGTCGGGTCCCGAGTTCATGGGTCTGAGCCACTGTGGATCCGGAACCGGAACCGTTTAGGTATCGGTTCCAAAAAAAGGATTCGGAATTGGAACCATTTACTTATCGGGACCAAAATAAGGATCCAGACCTGGAACCTAATGGGTCCGAACCTTCGGGTAATCGAAGAATCGGTGACTCATTTATAACCCTAGATACAAGGGTCTTAAAAGTTTTTGTAGTTATATGTTTATATTATTGTAAGATCATTAAATACTATATAAATGAGCCTGAACATTTATACATGCCCCACAATTCATGTTAAGAACTCTCAATCCACAGGCACATGAATCAACGTGGGCGCCAAATAACTTGCAAACCTTTCGTAGCTGAAGTCATTCATCCTTTCTTATGTAGTTTTCTTCATCTTTTTTCACTAACATGGCTAGTGAATGACCCATTGAGAACCATTAGGATTATTGTTGTTCATTTTTTCTATCTTTATGATAGTAATGTGACTTGACCCCACAACCATTTTAAGATTGTGCTGCACCTTCTACCGTGCCACGGCCCTTGTTCATTGAGGTTATTATAAAAAAAAGAATGCAAAAATTTTCTTTTTTATTTTTTTACACTCATGGTGAATGTGCACACTCACATATGCTCCTCCATAAATTGATACTAAACCTAATTTAACCTTCAATTCTTGAAGAGGATGAAATCGGAGTCGATATCAAGACCTCTAGCTCCAGAAGAGGAAGGAGCCGTCATCCTGACCACTCCTCCAGTAGCCCTTGAATTTCAATTCAAGATTAAGATCATTTAATCCTAATTGGAATATACATGTAAGGGGCTACTTTGTGGGGGTACATCTTTAAAATCCAAAAATCTCCCCATAGGGCCAAGAGGCTTTATAACTAAAGTAGACTTATGATTGGGTTTTTTGGTGGGCCTTCCGTGGCTTCATAATTTTACCTTTTCACATGGAAGACTTTGCTGAAATAAAGCAATCATGGCCGGGGCTTTTGGAAGAGGTTTTTTCTTTTATATTATTTTCATGCATATACTAATATGACAATGAAGTTCTTAAAACCTTGTGAAGAGAAAGACGACCAATTTGTGTGGGTCTCACAATTTGTCCAATTACACAGACAGTTGGAAACCCTATCCAATATGTGTTTGTTAACTTCACTAGTAAAGTAAAATGAGGTGAATGGATAAATCAATAGACAAGAAAAAAAAAAGGGTGAAACCAAAAAGTGATGGCTTTATTTAGCACGCCTTCTTTACATATATAAAACTTAATTATTTCGTAAAGTTACTTTTTTTTGATTTTGCCAAAGAAAACTTTTGATGCTAGATAATTCATTACTACTTAAGAGATTCCATTTGAATGTTATGATGAATGTGTAACCCTTATAAAGAACTTTCTCACACAGGCTCACTCAGCTACTTTCATAACTCCATTAATTGGTTCTCCCAAAACTTTTCAATTTTGATAATTTATTGTAAAGTTGTTCATCTATACAAAATGCATACTGCTTGACCTAGAATATAAGATCTACTAAAATTGCAAATTGGTACAAGTGGAGTCCCATTGTTTAGAATCCAAAGTATTGAAACTATGGGTACCTTGATAGATGGCCCACATGGAAAGAGCATCCTAGGAGTCAGAAGATTGTTGTACATCCAAGAGTTAATACACCTGTCTCAACTCCACCTGTCAAGTAGAGGGAGCCACCGACATGACCCAGTGACTGGGGTGCATGAACCATCATGGTAAGAAGCATCATATCATGCAAATCACAGAATGCAAAGGACCCGTACAAGCTGAAACTATCAGTACATTGTACCTATTTTTTCATAAATTGTGCATACTTCCTCCTTAGTACTCTACCCATTTGTTTGCATGTATCTTGTGGTAGGAACCTGGTAAAAGTCAAAAGGGCACATGAGAAGGAGCTCATCATAGAACCCATCTCATTTACTTCCTGTTCACATGTGTCTTTTTCAACAGTGAAAATGAAAAATTTTAGGTTCTGATGTGTAAAGTGCACTTCACTCATTTCTTCCAAAAATCGCCGATCCAAACCTGCTGTCTGGGATTGCAAATCTCAGATATCATAGCTGTGCTCAGGGCCTCAGGCACAGAGAATACAAAGTCTGTCCACTCTCCCCAAGAAACCAACAAGCAGCCCAAAGTCCATTTATCAATTAGAAATGATCAGGTCTCCTATCCTTTGCTGTCCACCCATTTGACCTAAGTGGCCCCTCATTTAACACATATCACATGACCCAGAAAAGAATCTTACCCAAATTTCAACTCATATTGGTTGCTATAGGTAATGAATTAATATAGTGTAGAAAATAGAAGTGCATATTTTACCCATAGAAATCCAGTGAGTTATATTAAGAGTTTGTTTGTTTTCGTAAATTTAGATAAGAATTCATGCCCTAAGCGGTTAAAAATGAAAATCAAATGTGAACATTAAAAATTCACCATGAAATGACCTCCTTGGAAATTGATTTAAGGGCAGATGATAAATGAATATTCAACCATCACCCTAATAATACAAATTTTAGGAAAGTCATGATGCCATTCATATTTCTACCTTACATTATTCAACCCTCGCCTCTTTAATAATCTTTCAGTAAAGCTTATTTGACCATAAATTTCAATGTATTCAATTCCATGTATGTAAGCAATAAAAAAGTTCCTAATTATTTTGATATGAAATTTGGGCCAGTTACATGGAGCTGCACAATATGAGTGAGATGGATCTAAGTAAGGTGAGCCCCACATTGGATTACCAGATCTAACAAAGGTCAAAAACCATACTCCATTACAACCAAATCATTTCTACTTATTAATGTCTGATGTCTCACTTCTTCTCTTCATTTATGATTTAATTGGCCTTTGGTCGAGGACTTTATAATCTTCTTAATCATTTCACCTTCTATGATACTAATCCTCTTGTCTCAAATTCAACTCCCTCTCTATTTATTAACATCACTTCCTCTAATTTAACTTCCTTTCTCTTGAATTTGAGTCCTGATCTCTCTGTATAGATTATATTTCAATCTACCCCCAACCCAAGTTCAGATTTAAAATACATGTTACTCTCTTCCTGTCAGTGTTCACATACAACTGTCAGGCTTTGGCCTTGTACACAGCACATACAGCCTTCTCCCTCTTCTCCAACTCATTGATTATTAACTAATCCCAATGTGAAGAACAAAATTCAAGTTTTACATTTCTCTCTAGAACTCATCTCCTTTAAACTAATCTCCCTCTCAACATATACACCTTCCTCTAAAACACATTTACACTAAAATAATCACCCATCAAATCACACCCCAGATTTTTTTTCCCCCAACTTTCCTCTTTCCAACAATACAACCCACTATGTCTCTCTCTCCCATCATAGATCTGTAGCTATTTTTTTCTCTGTAGATTTCATTAGTCTCTCTCACATGGATCTCCAGTTATTTTTATCTTTGTAGCTTTTACTGAACTTGGAGTGATAGTGAATCTGTTCTGGTGAATCTGTTCTGATGTATCACTCCAAAAATGCCCCTAAAATACACAAAATAAACAAATCTCTCTCTCTCTGACTCTCTCTCTCTCCACATTTTGGCAGAAAAATTTACCTTTTCACACTGCCTATTGGAAGTTGGAAGCTTCTCTTCTTCTGCTTCACCTCCCCACCAAAAGAACACACCCCCACCTCTCTCTCTCTCCACATTCATTCACAATGCTCATCTTCTTCCTCCTATGCATCTTAGCATACACACCCTCACACTCATCCTACACTCCCATTTCTTTCCATCACCGGAGGATCCTCCATCAGCCCTTCTTCCCTCTAGGTAATTCTGCTCCTCCTTCTGACCCACCTTCTCCTTCTCAGCCCAAGTACCCATTTTCCTCAAATACCCCTCCCTTCTTCCCATTCTACCCCTCCCCTCCTCCTCCTCCTGCTGCTTCCTCTCTTGCTACCTTCCCTGCAAACATCTCCTCCATAGCCCTCCCTCACAACCCCCCCTCCAAAAGACCCATCTCTCCCAAAATCCTCATCCCAATTATCCTCTCCCTCCTGGCCCTCACCCTCTTCCTCGCTTTCGCCCTCTTCCTCTATCGCCGCCGGAGTCAATTCGTCAAGAAGAGCTCCAGATCCGACAGCCACCGCCTTTTTCCGGCGAATGGGACTGTCGCCGACAGCCACAAGATCGGTGTCTCCGGCCCCAGCTCGGACTTCCTCTATCTGGGTACTTTGGTGAATTCTCATAGAGTTGATCGGGATGAAGATTCTGCCAATGCCGCCGCCCACAGTTCCCCGTATCGGAAACTGGGGTCGCCGGAGCTCCACCCTCTTCCGCCGCTTGCGCGGAGAAATTACGGAAATGCCACTGGGGCGGGTAGTGAGGAAGAGGATGAAGAGTTTTACTCGCCTAGAGGCTCTTCGAGCCCGGCGGGCACCGGATCTAGCTCCAGAAGGGTGTTTCCGGCGGTGGGGATGGAGGTAGGAGAGGGGAAGAGCTTGAATTCTAGTAGTAGATTGGGTGGTGGCTCTTCGAATTCGAGCTCCCCCTCTCCTTCGTCTCCAAAGAGCTCTTCACCAGGGCCCTTGAACAGCTCTTGGAGGGGCTCTAGCCCTTCTTCTCAGCATTTGAAGAGCCCCTCACATGTCTCTACAAAGGCCATGGAGAGCCCCTCTAAATGGCCTTTGGGCTCTTCAAACAGCCCCTCTCCTCAGCATTTGAAGAGTTCACCCAACTCTTCAAAGGCTGCGGAGATCCTTCCTCCATGGGCTTTGAAGAGCCCCTCACCACCACCACATTTGAAGAGCCCTTCACCCCCTTCACCCAGGGCTTGGGACATCCCTTCACAAGGACGCTCTTCAATGAGCCCTTCACCCCCATATTTGAAGAGCCCTTCACCCCCTTCAACACAGGCTTGGAACAGCACTTCCCCAGATTCTTCAAAGAGCCCTTCACCTCAACCTTCAAACAGCCCTGAAAGGCCTAAACTCAAATCTCCACCGATCATTGGCATTGTTGGAGATGATGGGTGCCTGCTGCCTCCCCGGCCTCCTCCGCCCCCACCTCCACCATCACGGCCGATGACACCTTCACCTCCGAAGAGAAAACCCCCATCGCCATCCCCGCCTTCATCGCCTTTTGAGAAAAATTTGGATCAGAGACCTGTCTCAGCTGGGGGAATTCCAGACATTTCCATCCAAATTCAACAGTCTCCATTGAAATTGGGTGATTTTCCAAAGCGCCAATTTTCAAACCTGCCTCCTCCCCCACCGCCACCACCTCCACCCGCTGGATTTTGGGATACTCCAACTCTGACGCCTCCAACTCGCTGGCCTGGTTCTAGGCCTCCAACTATTGTCACTCCTTGGAGAGCTGTGGAGTCAAAAAATCAGGCAGAGGTTTCTCCAGAGGAAGTGACGGAGAAATCGGATTTTGTAGAGAGAAATGAGGAGACCCCAAGACCAAAGCTGAAGCCATTGCATTGGGATAAAGTTCGGGCAAGCTCTGATCGTGAGATGGTGTGGGATCAGTTGAAATCAAGTTCATTCCAGTATGGTTTCTTGCCTTTAGGATTGTGACTTTTTATCACTTGGACTCCTTTGTTCTTGTGTGCTTGTTGTTTCTTGTGTCATTTTGTAGCATTGACTGATTGCAGATTAAATGAGGAGATGATCGAGACGCTTTTTGTTTGTAACGCCACAAATTCCAACCCCAAGGAGACCACGAGGCGAACTGTTCTTCCTTCACCAATTCCAGAGAATAGAGTGCTTGATCCCAAGAAATCGCAGAACATTGCAATTCTGTTGAGGGCACTGAATGTGACTAAAGAGGAAGTTTGTGATGCCCTTTTAGAAGGTGTGTGTTCACTTCAGTCTCACAATTGATGAAACTTCACATAGATTGTTGGCACTGTTTTCTTTGACTATCTCTTCTGTCATTCTATATTTTAGCTGCAAGAACCCTATGGTGGATTCCAATGTACCTGGAAACATCTGCACCCAACTCACTCTGTTTTTTAAGAGATGGCTCCTTATTAGATAGGCTGTTTGGTTTTTCTTTGGTCATTGATCAAACATCGAGTTGGATGCATTTGACATGGTATCTTATCCCACAATTGCTCGGGTTTTTAGGCATGTTCCTCTCATCATAAAGTACTATAGATCAAATGAATGGGAGCCAAAATATCCAATGTTGTGATTGCTCAGTGTTAAAGGCTCTCATCGTCGTTTTTAGCCTCAAGACACTGGTGATCAAGTTTGAGAGTGAATTTCATGTGATCTTTGGTTAGTTCCTCACACAAGACACTGTGGAGGGGGGAAAAAGCTGAGCTTCTTTGGATCTTCAAGGGTCTTGAAAGTTCAGCTAAGGCTTTCAATCTGAACGTAAAATGGTAGTGTGGGAATTTGTTGGAACATGAATTTAAGGATCCCTTAACTTTAATTATACCTCAATATTCTTTTGACTACTAATGGTGTTTCTTTTTCTTTCTTTGGACTAGGGTTTCATTTAGCTAAATTGAATTTGCGTTCATATTATTGCACTTTAGTTCTTCCTATCCTTTTATTGTTTATTTGTGTGGCACAGCACTGATGTTGGATTACTAGGATTCAAGAAAAGAACTCTAACTCTGCATAAGTTCCATTTCCCCTTAATTTGTATTTTTTTTTTCAGTATAACTTTGTACTACAACAGCTTGAGATGGCTTCTTTGGTCGCTGTTTGTCATTTAATGCTCTTTTTCTTCATATGTTCAGAAATCCAAACTCTGGTTTCAGTAATTCACTTGATTTCATTGATACAAACAGGTAACACTGACAGCTTGGGAGTTGATCTTTTGGAAACATTATTGAAAATGGCTCCAACGAAGGAGGAAGAACTTAAACTGAAAGAGTTCAAAGATGACTCTCCAATCAAGCTTGGGCCTGCAGAGAGATTTCTCAAGGCAGTTCTTGATATTCCTTTCGCGTTTAAGAGAGTAGATGCGATGCTTTATATAGTCAATTTCGATTCAGAGGTTAAGTACCTCATAAAGTCATTCGAAACGCTAGAGGTAAATATGGAAGGCTCTGTTCATTCTTATTGGTTTTTTAATACACATGTTGTGAAATACAATTTTCATAAGAGAAATAAATAAAAAGCCAGATAATTATTAACCTGGCTTTTGGGACAAATCCTTCTCTGCTATACTTTGTTTGGTGCTAATGCATTTCCAAGATAATTCTAGTAATCTTGATATGTTTGCATGTGGTGTCCTGCAAAATTATGGTAATAACCGTACAGACTAGGTCACTGTGCAGTTTGATCTATACAATAAATTGGAAAGCATTATCAATTTTTTGTGTAGTTACAATGAATACTTTATTATTATTGTTGCTGCTGCTGTTGTTGTTGTTGAACGAAGTCCAGGACACGGGAATTCGGATGCTGTTGAGATAGGATATTGTATTTGTTATTAATTACTAGGGAGCATTGTGAGACTGATGGGAAATTGGGAATAGCTCTGGGTGAAAATTGTACTTTCTAATATCATGGATTTTTGGGGTTTGTTCTGTAGAAGATGCAGATGCATGAACACACAACTCTCAAAATTGATATAGCCCATGGACGTATAAAGTATCAGCACCTAGGGATGTTAAAGATAAATACAACAATATTTTTGTAAATTAATCGTTCATAGATGTTGAAATATGCATAGATTCTTTATTTACATGTTCCTTCCAAAGGAAAATAATTTGCACTGCTGCTATGTGTTTTTGTGCAAACAATACATTCAAAACTGTCTGATAAACACAAACACAAACAGACGCATATAATGATTCTATTATATAGCCCAACAATATAAGATGATTAAGCCCGATTCAAATTAATCAATGTATGTCAAAACCATGTTGATTTTATTCAATGAACGCCATTTTTTCAATGAACCTCTTCTTCATACGAATTTTCATTTCAGGAAGGTGATTCCAAACATAGTATTACAATCCTTTGACAATGCTGATGATTATCTTCTCTTTCCTCAGGCTGCCTGTGAAGAACTTAGGAGTAGCCGGATGTTCCTTAAGCTTCTAGAAGCTGTGCTGAAGACTGGAAACCGTATGAATGTTGGAACCAACCGTGGCGATGCACATGCCTTCAAGCTCGACACGCTACTGAAGCTTGTTGATGTCAAAGGCACAGATGGGAAGACCACTCTCTTGCACTTTGTTGTCCAGGAGATCATCAGATCTGAAGGATCCCGGGTCTCAAACACCAACCAGCCTCCACCTGGAAAAACTGCTCAACCCAATTTCCGGGATGACCTTGAAATCAGGAAGCGCGGCCTTCAAGTTGTTTCAGGCCTCAGTGGGGAGCTTAGCAATGTGAAGAAGGCTGCTGCCATGGACTCGGATGTGCTCAGCAGCTACGTCTCGAAACTAGCTGGTGGAGTCTGGAAAATCACAGAGGTTGTGAGGCTGAATGATGCGTTGAGTTCGCAGGAGAGCAGCCTGAAGTTCTCTCATGCGATGAACGAGTTTTTAAAGAGAGCTGAGGAGGAGATTATAAGGGTTCAAGCTCAAGAAAGTGTTGCTCTTTCTCTTGTGAAAGAAATAACCGAGTACTTTCATGGGAACTCAGCTAAGGAAGAAGCTCACCCATTCAGGATTTTCTTGGTGGTGAGAGATTTTCTTTCAATCCTTGACCAGGTTTGCAAAGAAGTTGGAAAGATCAATGAAAGGACAATCGTGAGTTCAGCACGTCAATTCCCTGTGCCGGTGAATCCAACACTGCCATCCTTTTTCCCTAAATTTCAAGCACAGCGGGCGGGCAGTTGGGACGATGATGACAGTTCAACATCATCATCTTAATAATGCTGGATGCCCATTTGGGAGCCAACGTTTACAGGTGAAGAATCTCTTGCTGGTTTTCACCCAAACCCTACCAAAATGCCATTTCAGAAGAATTTGGGTAGGCGCTCAGCCATCGGGTATCATCTGAACATCACTTTTTGTACTTATAGAAATCCTTGTAAAAGATTTTGGAAATTCAGTCTATATATATATATACAAAGGAGGGGCTTAAAATGCAGAGAACAATAAGGTGGAAGTGCCAGATTTGTTTATTGGTTATGTAAATCTGCTGAAAACTGTATTATTGGTGTTCCTTGATGAACACAGTTCAGTAATACAAATGGAATTCCAGTGATAAGTATTGATCATCTCTCCACCTTATGTTTAATCAGGTGATTACATGATACGACCTTTTAATTTGAGTTTGAATCCTTTTTTTTTAGTCTCTAATTGACTGCTGCCTATCATTTTTTAGCGGGTGACTCATCAAAGGGCCAGGCTCTCAATGGGAGGATTTTGAGAGGGTCCTTGACTCAGTGATCCTGGACTCCACATGCAGAAAGAATCTTCATGTTCAAGAATACACATTACCATTACCCTTGGATGGAGAACATATAACATAACAAATTAAATTGTGGTTTTAGGTAGACCTATATGGTTTTTTAAGATAAATTTGAAAATGAAAAGGAGAAGCCCATAAAATGATGTGCGCCTGTGCCCATCTCTTTTCCTTTCAAAGGGATCCATGCTTTACCCATTGCCAAGGCAAAGACAATTAGTCATTTTTAATGAAAGCATGGCTGACCAACTTAAGACTCAGACTCAACTTGGGAAGTTGAAGAGTGGAGTCAAATGCCTCAATGGGGCATCTCAGGGAGTAAATTTAAATAATCATCTAAGTTTTCTATTTAATTTTAAAAATATAAAATGGATGAAAAGTAAAAACTGATGCAAAAATAAACAATTAAAGATAGATAATCTTAGAACATAGTTTTCAAGAATCAACAATTCTCTTAAACTACTAGAGGATACTACAAGTAAAACTACTGTTTCAGACTAGGAGGACTCTTTTCTTTTAAGTTTAATCCGAATATATTAACAACCAAAGGTGGCCCACAAGATAAGACTTCAAGATAAAAAGGTATTTTACATTAGAAACAGAAAGTGGGGGCCTTTGTATTTTGTAATAGTTGTAATGAGAATGAGCATCACTCAGCCTCAGTAATTTTTCATCTTGGCTGAACACATTAATTTCTATTTCAGATTCAGATAATGTTCTACAAGCTGTCCCTGTGAATCTCACTTGGGCCCACCTTTGACCAGCCCTTTTGATTCTCTTGTCATCCCATGATCTGGAATCAAGACCAATTTTACATTCATTGAACCCCAACTCACCATTGGATTGAGTCTAAAAAACTCTTTGGGTAAGACGCCATTAAACTTTAAAATTGTTAAATCAAAGACTAGGATAATCTGGTGGGACTGATTTTTTTGGCTCGCCCTTGTCTATAGAGACCTTTCTATCTGCCCTCCCAATTAAGATACTTGTGGCTAAGTGGGCCCCTCGAGCTGGACTGCATATTAGCAATAGGAGAACATTGCCTAACCGACAGATTGGAAATAGGAATTGCCTTCTTGCTGAATCAATTCAACCAAGTTGTAGCTGTTGCTTTTGCAGTGTTATTACACAATAGACAATGACTGCTAACAGTACCTGACACACGGGCGCTCCTGAAAATAGGTACAGAATTACATGGAAATGGTTTGACATTTTCTACCATCTCAAAACATGGTGTCAATGACTCACTAAGACGTTTTAATAAACATTAATCTTAAATGTATGTCCCTCCTTAATATTTTAAGAATTCAAAAGACTGCATCCTTCATGTTCACACAGTTATCTTCTTCCCATACAAATAATTGACAAAATCATGCCACCATTCAGAATTTTCAACTTTCAACAATGTTAGGTAGAGCACTAACTCAAAAAAGTAGACCCAGTTAGGTTTGTAAGAGTGTAGAAGAATGGAACATGGCCCAGAGAGAAACCTGTTGAGCCTTTGCTTGATTTTACACTAAGTCATGTCCAAGTAAATGCTGCCTTAACAGAAATTAATCATGCTTTCCACAGGGATGGAATACAGTCATGCCTCCTTTCATACAAGTAAAAGGTAGGTAAATCAGCAAATAGCCTTCCAACACAAGGCACAATAAGCCAACGGATTTATCCCACTCTTGTGCTCAAGCAGCCTTACATTATTTAGCCTGAGATGTACCCAGTTTTGATCACTCACATTTCAGAATGCAAGCTCTGATATCTTAGTTTCCATGATTTTGTATAACCACTGCGTGGTTTTAAGCAAAAGCTACTCTGCTAATACATCATCGTATAATTTGACCATCCCAGAAGATTCACTTCTTCTCTTGTGCATTACCGCAAGAATTAACACAATATGAGTTCTCGGCATCCTTCTCAGCATCCATACGTTCAAGCACTTGCCGAGCTTCCTCTTCAGTGGCAGGGACTACATTGCGAATTTTCAATCCATTTTCCAAGGCACCTGGGTTAACAGTGAATGTAAAGTAGAATGTGTTTGACACCTGCCCAAAGCCAAGCAATAAATTAGAAGAGGAATACACATCATAAAAGAGAGAAGCTGTCTAATGTAGTGCGATAGATGGATCGGCATTGTGGGTCCAGTGCAAACTTCAAGGGGTTACATTGAACAATATTGAAATTACCAAAGTCAATTATTATAACTTAGTCTCAGGAGCTTACCTCGCTAGTTCTTAGTTCTGGCCTTGTAACATGTGCCACAACTTCAATGTTGATGAGAGGCTGAGCTGGGTTCTCTAATTGTGTAAACAAAACACATGATTTGAAACGTAGGAAGTCTCCAACATCCACCTGCACCAGATTTTTTTTTTTTTTTTTTTATAATTTTCTTAGATGTGATATAAACATTTTTGCCAACAGATACACTGGTACATAACTTTCATGGTTGAGGCATATTAATTAAAGGAAACACACAATACCTCCAACAGATGAAAATATCACCGTATTCCATTCCACATTCCAGAAATGGGTGAAATCCGTTAATTATTGTCAATGGTTTTGGGGGAAGAAATTCAGGCAAGATAAGGAATTATATGCACTTGGATGAGAAGAACAAAATCAAAACTTTGCAATAACCCGTGATGTCATGTTATGTTATGATTCTGATACCACAAACAACCACGATATCTATGGACACCCAAATCTTGTTGAAACTTAATCTCAGAGAGGTAACCAAGTTCCGCAGAGGCAGATATAATACTTCTATGAAGAACGTGCCAGTGTAGTAGTTGCAGTAATTTGTGTGACTGCATTCCCCAACAGTCAGGTATTAATACCAATCCTTTAGCAGCCATGGTGGCAGTAAATACCAAGAGCCCTGCTAGACGGCCCGACTGGGGGACCGGGCCAGGAATCGGTCCCCCAGTTCGGGCAGTTTAGACTTTCACAAATACCAAATGGTGATACACTCAAACTGGATGTAACTGTGGTTAGATGCAGCCATATGGTAATAATACTACTTCCAGCTGCAGCAAAATATGGCAATAGTAACGAATACCAGTTGGAAACTCACCATATTTTCTCATGATTTTTCATACTGCTCATATACTGCAGAAATTAAAATAAAAATAAAGTACACACAAACTCACAACTGAGACTTCAATTTTAATTCACGTCAGCAGAATGAGTACAATCTAGAAAGTCAGTCATAATCAAAATCACGATCCATATGTAAGTCCAATAACAATTGAGAGAGAAAAAAAATGCCAATCCACTGGTAGATCAATGGTGAGGCACCTCCCCTTCACAGGAACAATCAGGGATTAACTTGTGGTTGTGTAGGTGTGAGTATTTACCACAGAAAAATGAAAAGTTTAACAGTTGAGAAAGAATTTCATTTTGCCAGGAAGCACACAGTCGTGGCTACTAGAAGTCTAGTTCTAGTAGTGGTGTATAAAGAGTATTGTTGTTGTAGTACTACTAGTAGCTAGTAACAGTGCTAGCATAATATATGTAGACAGTGACACTCTTACGTAAAAGTGGTACAGTAGCGAATAGCTATGCCAACTCATATTTGTGGTTTTAGCAAAAATACTAACAAAGCTGTAATGATAGTAATAGTAGCATGTGGTATGTGTGATGGAACAACAGTACATCATACAATTTGGGTTTCAGGTTGGACTTTTGTTCTAGTAATTTTGACAGATCTATTAAATTAGGTATTAAGAAAACAAGAAGAAAATGTGGAAGAATTGGTGCTTCCCTTGTGGTTGTCACCCTCATTTATAGACAGTACTAGGATTAAGTGGCAACAACGCACAATCTCATCACACTCCCATCAACTAAGGAAGAATATCTAAATGATCCTGAGACATAATCAATGTAAAATGGTAGTCTCCAACTGAGCACTTAAATCTCTACAACAGTGACTCAAGGTTCGCTTCCATTGAGATCAAAATACAGAGTAATCACTAATCAGTCAATTGTTCAGTATTTGATACTAATGTGCTCAGTAGATTGGTTTTAAAAATTGGTCTAGTTGAGCGCAGTAGCGACTCAATGGGTCAAATCGAACTCAGGAGCCATTGAGTCACACCTTGATACACACATATACATAGATATCAAGGTTTTAAAAATCAGACTCGGTGGGTGATTTGGTCACCCTTGAGTCGAAACAAGTTGCATGGGACTCAACGAGTCGGATTGAGTAGCACCCTAGAGCTCAAAATGACAAAAGAAACATGAAAAATGATATAGAAAAATACAAATAAAAAAAGTTCCTAAGTATGAAATTTTTTAAAACTTGTCATGTTTTAATTATTAAGAATGAATTTAAGTATCCATAGGTACCCAACCTTTTTTCCACTCAATTGAATCAACAGTATATCCAGTCTTTAAATGCTTACATTTCCAAAAAATTGCGGTTTGAATCTTCAAAAATAGTGCAAAAGGCTCCAAAAACTTTCCAAACCTTCTCCTAAAATGCATTAGGCTTTCTTTAATAGAACTTGATTAGGAAGGTGACTCGCAGAGTGACTTGAGTTGGTAGGTCTCAAATCTGAGTTACACACAAGCGGTTGGGCCCTCCGCCCTTATGCAAAGGGTAACATAAATGATACAGACACACATAGAAGTGTGTCTGCGTGACTGAGTCCTTACATGTAAGGGGTTCTAATGTTAGGCCAATTCCTTAACTGAGCCCACTCAAGCAGGCGAAGGTCCATGAGGCTAGCCTATGCCAACATGGGGCGTGATCTTAAGTCCCATTGGGCCTGGTGGAGCTGGGCTTGGTTCATGGGCCTTCAGCTCACTTGTATGGAATCGTTCATGGACGTGGGCTGCATCAGGTTTCTTTCCCAATCCCTTTGTTTAGAGAGGATGTAAAGGGTCTGTAACAAGTCTTTTAGGATAAGTTGTGAGCATCAAAACTATATATATATATATATATTTATTTATATTTTCCAAGATCTGATTTTACAGTATTATCATTCATTCGAACATTAACAATGAATCTTAAAACCAGATGAGGTCACTCACAAGTAGTTAATTATATAGCAACTATTAAAACAAAATGACTCGGCCTCACCAAGTCAGACTGAGTTGCACCCTTGGTCCAAGTTCTAAAACCTTGGTTAGTACTTCACACAGCATGATTGACTGATTTTCTAAAACAAGCTTGAGTTGTCCTAGAGAGATGCCTATCCATTTGACAACCAACTAGAAATTGTTCCAACATTAAAAATCTTAATTAGAATCCAGCTTGCAAAAGAGGTAAACATCAAATAATCCTGCCACTCTGGAAAAAGAAGGAAAAGAAAAGGTAGAAATAGTTTTACTGGCATCGTGGCAGTGGTTGTAGGATCAAAGTTTTAGAATCTGATTTTGGAGTGTAACTCGCATGGGGGCTAAAACAGTTACAGCTCATTGCCTGGTTCCCACATGACTGAAATGAATAGTCATGCAGTGACATTTTTAGTTTCATTCTCCAGTGAGAGATGAGTTTTAATCTCAAGTAGGAGCCTGCAGTAATAGTAATAGTCCCACAAGCATTTGCTGTAGCACATGCAATTTGTGTAAGTAATAGCAGTAAGAAGGAATAGCGACATGCCATTATAAAAAAACAGGAGCAAATGATATATTGTTGGAAATGTAATATGGTAGTAAGCCACTCACAGGTCTCAAAAAATCAACATGATCAACTTCCAAAAAGCATGGCATCTGGCCAACAAAGGCATATGCAGTTGAAAAGGCCAGTTCGAATGCTCGGTGCATCAAAAACCCACCAAAAATCCGCCCATGCAGGTTCCTTTGCTGAGGCTGGCAAATTAATGAATTTTCAAGACAGGTATCCCTCATCAGAATGCTGTCTCTGTCTGCCAATGCGGGCATGTCACAAAATACACGACCCTCAGCCAACAAGGCCTTCAATCTGCTTACATCCCCATGCAGACTATGTGCCCCGTTCTCCCGTCTCTGTTCTTCTCTCTTCTTCTTCCTTAGCCTGTCTCTTGCGTCTCCTTCTTCCATCAGCTGCTTTTCTTGTTCGGTTTCTGGTTTGAGGCGGTTTACAGGGGCAGCCTTTCCAGTCTTTGAGTCACGTGCAACAAATGTGAAGTTTGCAGTTAAAGCAATGGGATCCAAATGGTTAGAGATGTCTGTCAGAAAGCAGACCACAGTCACAACTACAGTAGCCTTGGAGCCAGAAGAAGATAAAATGCTTCATTATCATTATTTTAAATTACTATTTTGCAAGTTTCAATTATGCAACCTTGTTGCAAATGGCAACTCATAAACATTTGCAAGTTTCAAATATGCAAACTTGTTGCAAAATGGAAACTCACAAACATTATGAGAGGTGGAAATGCACATCTAACCACGATAGAATAAGACTTCATTCATTCAGGCCAGCATTTTGTACCACGGTCCGCCTTCAAGTGAAACAGACCATTCATCAATTTGAGCCATACCATGGAAATTTGACACTGCACAGAAATCTCCCCCTCGACAATTACAGTATTCAAAATTCTCCTTGTAAAAGGAGTGTTAAAAAGAAATCTAGCCAAAGTTCCATATTTACTTGCTGGATTGAGTGTGGAGTAACACAGAAAGATGTGATGTTGTGGAGTAACAGAGAAAAAATAACTTTAAAGAGGGTTAAAAGAAGTAGAAGTCACAAAGCTGACCCCTAAATAGACGGGATACTGCTATGTTAGTGATGATGAAAAAGAGATGAATGGTCAAGATCACCAAAACAGGTCTCCAACCAATATAAAAGAGTTTAAATCTTAATAGAAGGCCAGCAATACTAGCTGAGCATTTGATATTACCTCTAGTAAAAATTCAGAAAATAAAATTTATGAGTACCTTGTGGTGATTGTGTCACTTCCATTTGTATCTCAATGGAAGAACGCCCGACCCATATAACAGCACCAGCTATTTTCAAGTCAGTGTCCACACGTATCGGCTTCTTCAAAACCATCTTGTCAACAGAAGCAGTTACTAACAGGAGAGGCCTTGTTGTGCTATCATCGTTTGAACAGTGCTGGTAAACATGAGCAGAAATCAAATTAAAACAATAAAAAGGAATATTTTTAAAAAAATGTACAAGTTTCTACAGGACAAATGGCATTCCAAAAAAAAAAAACCCAAAACAAAAAAACAGAAAACTGTGGTGGCATGGCACAAATGTAAATCAAGATGAATACTTTTAAGGTGGCATTTTGAGGTGATAATTAACAAGATCATTTCTAAAATTACATAAGTGGTATGTATTCCAAGTCATTTCGGAGCAAAAGTCAGAAGACATAATTTGCAAGCTCGTCATCCATGGAACTTTCAATGCAATGAAGATGTGTAATTCATCCCATACAGATTGAAGAGAGGATATAGTTTGCAAAAGTTGGCAGCTCCTATTATATGGGGGTGCAAATTCTATGAAAGAGGATCACAGCCATGATACATACTGAAATGAGAATAAAGAAATCTCTTTTGAAACATCCGAACAAAAGTTAAAATTCTAAAATACAATGTCAACCTAGTTAATCTTCTACTTCCTCTCCATTTCTACTGAAATTTTTTCATCATTGCTAATAAAAAAGAAAAAGGTTGACTTGATTCCCTTTTGTAGAAAGGTTAATTATTAACTAAAAGAAAAAGAAAATGACAAAGTTTTGATCACAACAAGCTCTTGTTTTTCCACCCACAGAGATCACACTATTGAACTCCAATTCCACTAATCTACTGTAATCTACTGTCTTTCAAAAGCTATTGATTATGACTTCTTCAGAGACATCTGATGTGATTCCTTTTGTTTGAATTTCAACATAAATGAATGTAATCACAGTTAGGGGACTGATTTTTCCTGTGTAGGCATTCCACAAAGTTGCTACTTTATAATCACAATCCAAAGCAATTGGGGCATCCAAACACATCCTAAAAACCAGCAAAATGGTATAAGAAAATGGATACCCTCACTGCAATGGTGCCAGCTAGCGCGTCGAGATCTTCTAGCAATTTCCCAATTCGGACTTCATTCCATGGATCCCGATACTGCTCTCTGAGAATATAATCATCGGAGAAATTGTAGAGAATGCTGGTCCGGCTCTGAGATGGGGTCTTTGTAAGCAACTCGCTCTGCGGCAGGCCGTCTTTGGAGGGGTCCAGGAGCCTCTCAAAGATGCTCGATCGCGCCTCCCAGAGCGCATTCGTCACCGGAGAATGATACATGCCGGGCCACAGGCTGAGAGGCTTTCTAATGGAAGAGCTCGCATCAATAGGAGGGGAATTTTCAAAGGGAGAGGTGAATGTGGAAAACACGGGGATGGTATTTGGAGAGCTTGGGTCCATGGAATCAGGTGAAACCTGAGATGGGTTTTCAGTTTCAGAACAGAAAGGCCTTGTTTGGGTGGTTTTTCTGGGCGGTTTTGCAGCAAGAAAGGTGGGTTCTTTGAAGAAATTTGGTGGTTCTGGAGAGGTAAAGGTTGAATCTTTGGTGGGTTTGTTTCTGGGTATTGGGGAAGGAGAAGTGGTGATTTGGGTGGAATTGAGGGAGGGTTGAAGTGAGGTGGTTTTGAGGTGGGGTATTGGTGGTTTTGCAGCAGTGGAAGTGGAGAAGATATTGGAGATGATGGTGGAGAGTGGTTTTATAGTTGGTTTCATGGTTTCAGAGACGGTTTTGGGGCTTTTGAAGGCGACATTTTTTTTTTTTTCAGCCAAGACTTTTGGGAGTTGGGAGGAGGTTGGTGGGCAGGAATGACTCCTCCCA
Source organism: Cinnamomum chago (assembly GCA_038049695.1). Taxonomy (NCBI): domain Eukaryota; kingdom Viridiplantae; phylum Streptophyta; class Magnoliopsida; order Laurales; family Lauraceae; genus Cinnamomum; species Cinnamomum chago. The sequence continues at coordinate 15,297,752 of CP142462.1, read as the reverse complement.
TGACTTTGGGAGGGTAATAAACTTGGACCAGGGGATTTTGACTTTGCTTTGTCTTAGGAAAAATTTCATAGGGATACCTGAGGTTATTTTTATTTTTATTTTTATTATTAATTTCATAAAATATTTTTATTAATCAGAATTTTTTCTTTTGGACAGTCGCAAAAGGTGGGACCCCTGAATTTCACCCATCCCCTGGGAAGAGCAGCACCAATGTACAGTATATAGCACGTAAAAAAATAAAAAATAAAAAATAAATAACCCTCTAGTGATGACGAATTCTACTTGTTTTAAGGCTTATTCAAACATACGTCTGCATGGTAAAAATATCTATATATTGAAATATTGCTTCACTAAAATAGTATAGAATAGAATAGAGTAATATTAAAATATTTTAATATTTTTATTGTTTGACAAATTCCAAAAAATGTAACATATTTTAATAAGATTAGAAAATCTCTTCCTGTTGTTTCCTTTTTTTCCCATATAGAGGCGGGGAAAAACTTTTTGGCCTTTTGATATGTGGATCTGTTTGTATTTATCTTTAATTGCTTCTTCTTCTTTTAATTTGGTTCCTTTTCTTCATCCCCTAATCTTTTTTTTTTTTTTTTGAAGGAAGTTAATAAGTAATTATATTAAGGCTGAGAACATTGAACAATTTAAGAAAAGACAACAACATGAAAAAAAAAATAAGAGATTTACACCCCACCAAAAAAGACAACAAAAAACGAGATAAATCAATAAAAGTTGACTCCCTATATCACACTTATTTTTGGTTAAAGTATCCGCCATCTTGTTTGCACTCCTGCTAATATGCTTAAAAGATATTTGAGAAAAAAGTTGCAAAAATCTTAAACTCCATGAAATGAAAATGGAATTGTCAAGGCCCAACACTAACATTCTTCATCCCCCAATCTCCCATCCTTCTATCAGCATTCCCTTTCTTGTACAACAAACGAAGCATCTTGCTATTATTTTAGGTTGACTTCAAATTAATTATTTATTTCTTCATTTCTCCATTCAAGTTCTCTAAGTCCTGCTCTTTTTTAGCTCCTTGAACACTTAATTTTGACAAAATCTAGAAAGTTATTTTCAAATTCATATGTTTTACACTATTCCAAATGGACACTCCTTAGATGTTTTAATGGACCTATTCATAGGTTACATTTTTCATATTTACTTCTATCAGTTTTTTGAAAGTTCTTGCAATAAATATCCCTTAAACTTGTTCTCAATTGCACAAAGATAAATTTTAAAATAGTCCATCGAGTGCTTCGTACATGGAGGAGTTTTCTTGGATAAAAAGTGCCTTATATCGCGAAATCGCAACCATGCAAGGTGTTTGGGATAAAAAATCTACATCTTCTCTTATATCTAAGAACTAACATCAATTATTCTCTGATTCATGGGGTTGTTAGATATCCAATGACTCTATGACAGAGTTGTAGATTAGTGAATGAGCCATCCATGCACTGCAAACAAAATTTTCTCAAGTCATGATATGCAGATTTTGAAGTTGTGATATCATTTGTATCTTCTCTCTTGGCTTAAGCAAAATGTCTTTGATGCCAAATCTGAGACTTTGTATATGTAGCAAATCTCAGGCAATTTTTTAATTTTCATTATAGAAATTAGGATTAGTCAGTAGGCCACCCTTGCTCATGGAGCAGTTTTGGCAAATACTACATCCTACTTAATTTTGGTTTCACAACTTTGAAGTCTGTGACATATCTGTGTACCATAGCAGGCACAGCTACTTTCCACTTTCATTGCACATAGATTCTGAAATTGTAAAAACAAACATTCATTCATTCAAAGTTCTCCAGCTCTTTCAAGTTCATTCTGCCACACCAGCAAAGATTGTGCATCCTAATACATTTTATCCACAAAAGAAGAAGACAAAGGAGAATGGAACAAAATCACCAGATAATGTGGGGAAAGGGTTTTGGGAAGAGGAACCACACAAGAACCACCTAAATGGTCCATGCACCTGATCATGAGCAATTTAAATGCTCTAACGCAGCTTATCTGTTGCAGTAGTTCCCCCTTATTTTATTCTCCTCAGCTGTGGTTCCAGTACATCATTTCTGCCTTTGATACTGGAACTTGCAAGTGAGGTATCTGAATTTTTTAGTTTAGAGAAATCTTCATGTGATGGAGTGATACTTTAAAGTGGAGCCCACATATTGAAAATCCAAGTTGTTCAAGGTGGACACCTTCAATGTTATTTAATGCCTTGAGATTTTACTCCAGGAGCTGAACCCACAGTTAAAAGTGGCCCTAAGATGAATGGTGCCATGTTGTTTAGGATTTTTCATCTCTCCTTTTCGATCCTTTCTCCAGAGAGGGAGAACATTTGGAGATGTCAGAGGGGAGAGGGAACATGAATAAAAGATAAAATGTGAACCTAGAGAAATCAAGTAAAAAGAGTGGGGCTTACCTATTCGTTCAAAATAAATGCACTCCACTTATACGGAGTATCCTCAATTTTTAACCTTAATCTTAGTTTTTCGTAACATTCCTTTGGCTGTTGAATGAAAAACGTGACAAATTATCATGCTTTTTTATCAAACAATCAATTCAACAGAAGAAAAAATTCAGACTGACACAATATTTGAAGAGCAATTTATTTAAGCGGTTCGGATTACAACAAGTGAGCCCTACTATAGAGTTTCACTCCTTTTTAACTTAGCCTTGAGAGGATCCAGGCAAAAGATGGATTACTTTCACCTCCCATTCTTAAAGCTTCCATAAGGAGATACATTTTGAACAACCATCTTTTTACAAGAATTTCTTGATTATTGTGCATCAATGATTTCTACATTCATTTTTTAAATTCTTGATAAAATAGTTTTTTCTGAAAAAAAATAAATTTGCATCCATTCTGCATGTCGTTTTATATAAATATTGTTTCTGCACTCCACTCATGAGATGAGAAACAAATACCCATACGTCACCTTTTTAATTCAAATCCTAAGAAAGTCATTTGACCTTAAATTTGAATGCATTCAATTCCCATAGAAACAAATGGGCCCATTTAAATGTAATTTTAAAGATTTTCTCCTTTGAATCCTTTTACCAGGTGAAGCATTGGAGGACCTTTTATTCTCTATTAAGTAAAGAGGCAAGTTGGGTGTCAGATTTCTGAGTTGGTAAAGTTAGAATTAGAAGGATTTCAGCTAGGTTGGTCCCTGGTAAGAGGCACCAAGTTGTGATTTCAAATAGTTGGGCCTGGTCCAGCTGGAACTCCACAATAACCCCATCCAAGATTACCCCTATGCAAAAATGGCAAAAACATCAGAAGAATTAAAAATAATGTTAGAAGATGAGCCATCACAATAGTTTTTCTTTTTTTTAGTAGCTTTCACAATCTTGTTAACTTTGATTGTCCTTTCTCTTTGCTAATTGATTTAAACTTTATATTTCAACTCAACATATTCTCCACCAAGTCAAATCAACTATCATTATATTTAACAGTAGATGGGCTTGAACCATGCAGGTGTCGACAGTGCAGCTCATGAAAAACCAGCATACTTCCACTCAGAACTAATAATATGCTACATCAATTATCAAATGAAGAGAAAAGGCTAATTCTACAAAAATATATACAGAGCATTCAATAGGTATACAAAATACAGATACAGATACAAATATGAACTCGACTCTACTACATGTCATGTCAAAATAATATCAGCTAAATAAAGAAAAAGGAGGACATTATCTAAAGAACACTTCTCTTTTTTTTCTTTTTTTTTAAGTTTTTCAAGTCACAGAACAATGGGTGTGCAGAGTCAAGTGTCAGCCAGCTAGGATTACAAGGGAATCTGTATTCATTTGCGCCATTTCAAGGATCAGAACTCAGACTTCATGAGCTTCGCTCTGGGTTGAATATTGATTTTCACAAAGGGGTTTTCCTGTTCAACATGGATGTAGTCCTTCGTTTTCAGAACCTGCACAAATGTACCCTATAAATATCTGACTATACAACTATAATGCAATTAAGATTTTCAATGTATGTTGAAAGAAACCAGATGCATGTACAGGAAGAAGCCCATTTGGATATGTCTAAAGTAGGCACAAAAAGACATGAAAATTATAAATTAAAATATTTAGGATGAACACAGCAATGAAAAGAGATTCCAGATAGTTAGCATCACCCTGATAGAAATAATACTCAAATCATTCCTACTCGTTAAAACCATGCGTAGGAGCACGGATTGAGATGTTGGGTTCAGACTTCATCAAAGACCTATGTGCAATGGCAGTTTTAACCATGAGACCAAAACTCACCCCAAGGCATGCTCACACCTAATAAAGACAAGATTATAACCTGAAATCATGGTTCAAAATAGATACGCAGCAGCCGCAATATCGGCCGTAGCAGTTGAGGCTGCTACGCTATTTTGAAAATAGAGATCCTACAGTCTAAAACTTGGTAAAGCTAAGAAGTTTTAATTTAAAACACTTTTTTTCCGATTTCTTCTCCTCAATAGCCCTCCCTAAAGTTTGTTTCTACACATATAGTTCCAAATCACTAAAAAAACACAAGATTGGCTGCTACATACGATTCAAAAGTTTTTTACCATTAAAAAAATCACAAAGCCATGTCATTACATATCGCCCGCTACGTAGTGTGGCCACTGGCCGCCACACTTGCTGCAACTACTATTTTGATTCTTTCCTGAAAGTTTCCATTGCTTAAATGATTTGTCACAAATGAATGACAATTACCTTATTCATAAGCATATTCATACCAACCAATGGCCCAGATTATTCCACATCAGTCATGCAACTAACAGGAACCATCTAGACATTAATCTTAAAACTTCTATACAACTATACCAATCCTAACCACACTATTCCAGCATAATCTACACATTTCCACAAATTATGAGAATGCCATAGATATTCGGATCATATTCCTCTACAATTCAAGACTATCCTATAGCCTCCTAAAGTTTTTTTGGATCCTTCAAGATCTTTGCTGATCAATCTAGATCCTTACGTACATATAATCATGTAGCTTTCCCACCACTTGAACAGTGATGATCATGACTCTAGCAAGCGCCCCCCCCCCCCCCCCCCCCCCCCCCCCCCCCAACCGCGTGAGCACTTTATACATGTAGCTAGGAGAGCAATTATATTCCTATGCCTACATACCCTAGCTCATCATGTACAGCTAGGGGGCCGTTTGCTAAAATCTGGAGTGTTCTGTTATTTCTAAACATGTAAGACCTTATCTGACGGTGGTTCTCTTTTAGTTTTTTATTTTATTTTATTTTTAAGAGAGAGTAGGTGAGATAGGAAAGGATGCAGGAGGGAGGGAAGAGAGAAGAGAGATCTAGTCAGCAGCAACTCTTTCTCCACTAGTAAGACACCAAGTCTCAGCTCTGCTCTGGCCATAATTCCTCTCTCTCTCTCTCTCTCTCTCTCTCTCTCATGATCAACAACAACAAACTATCTGGTATAGAAAAGATATGGTAGGAATATAGGGTTGTGAGGTTGTCCCAAAAGAGATTAATTGGAATCTGCAAAGGGAGAAATGTCAATTCCCTGAGTATAGGGACACTCCATAAGGGGAAAAAAACCCCTATAATATGGGATTCACATTTCAAAAAGAAAAAAGAATTATCCTATAATACAGATCTTTATTCATATTTCAGAAAGAAAAAAAGAATATCCTATAACAGATCCCCTAGTAAGGACTTCTACATAAACTCTCAGTCTGATAACTCATGTATATTAAGCGTCAGTTATGCTACCCTAGGAAGATAACAAGAGAGTACTCCAGAAGGCAATCTTAAAATCCTACAATGCACAACCCCTACAGAAGCACCACCTGATGAGAAAACCTTAGACTAGCTGCTTCTCCATCAACTTCACCATCATTGTAGCCTTGTGTAATTAGTTTTTAGGATAACCTTTGTGTTCTACTTTTCCACTTGGCCCTACCCGAAACCATACCCTTTGAGACTCTGCATTGAACTGGTAATTGTTCAACTCACCAAACCAAACTCTTTCTGGTCTTCAGTGTACATAGCCACAGAATCCAATTCCTGTCTTCTTTTTATTTCAATTTTGCTCATGCTCTTTTTGCATTCCTGATGCTCTCTCTGTGTCTGTTTTTCTGCAGCGTCTCCCCTTTCGATCTATATCTGCTAGATACAATATAATCTAACATGCACTTGGTTACTGTTTTCTTCACTCAATTTTGCATTTCTGTTATACATTTATTGTGACTGCCAGTTATTTACTGCAATACATTTGGTTACTGTTGGATTGGAATATATAGCCAATTTTTCTGCAATTTGTCTCACAGACATGCACATGTGCACTTCCTATGCTTGGAAAAACCCTTGAATCGGTGCCTTGAATGGGTGGGTTCAAAATTCCGCAAGAGTCCCAGTGCAGTGGGGTGGGGGACTCCAGATACATATACACAGGTAACAACCAGAAATGAATGCAACCCAATGAACGCAACATCTTAAGCACATGGCAGTACATATACACAGGTAACTCAACTAGAAATGAATGCACCCAATGAACGCAACATCTGAGAGAACATGGCAATATCCCCCCCCCCCCCCCCCCCCCCCACACACACACACACACAAAAAAAAAAATAATAATAATAATAAAATAAAATAAAATAAAAAGGTGGGCCCCACCACACAATTGAGCTTACTTTATCCTAAGCTTAAGCTTAAGAAAGCTGGCCCATATATATATATATATATATATAAATACACATACCATTCCGATCTATCTTGAGCCAAATTCTCAAAAAAGTTACAATTCCTCATATCCATTTTTACCACCTCCATCCACGTCCTCTTTGACCTACCACTTCCCCTTGGTGGGCCATCAACCTTCATGGCCAAACTATTCCTTACCATCGCCATTACCGGCTTACGTTGGACATGCCCAAACCATCTCAAACAGGTTTCTTTAATTTTATCCCATATTGTTGCTACCCCTAAATGCACTTAAAAGCGCTCATTTCTAATTTTATCATTCATAGTTCTATCACACATCCACCTCAACATTCTCATCTCTACTACATCCATTTTGTGCATATGTTGTTTTTTTATTATTGGCCAACATTTTGCTCCATAGGTCATAGTTGGTCTAATCGCTGTCCTGTAAAATTCTCCCTTCACTAGAAGCGGGTTTCCACTTCAACCATCCCGCTTTTATCCTATGTTCGACATCTTCATCAATCTCCCCGTCATTACTAATTATAAAGCCAAGGTTGTGGAAAGAATCACTTTGTGGTATCTCATGGTCTTCAATTCTTCTCACAGTAGTTTCAGCTCTTTCTATATGCACTCTGAAGTTACAAACTATATATTCCATCTTTGTACAGCTTATTTTAAAGCCCTTGGATTCTAAAGCCTCCCGCCATCTTTCGAGTTTTGCAATAGAACTATATATATATATAGATAGATAGATAGAGAGAGAGAGAGAGAGAGAGAGAGTAGTAAAAATATTTGAAGATAAGAACTGCTCCATTTCTCATATGATATTAAATAGCCTATTGGGATCCATTATACCCCTTAACTGTTTCAGAATATATCTTAATAGATTAATAAAATATTTGATGAAAGAACTGATCCATTTCTCATATGATATTAAATAGCCTCTTGGGATCTGGCATACCCCCTTAATGTTTCAGCTATAACTGCAACAAGTCTGAACCTTAGTATTCACACACATTATTCCTTGTTGCCACAGATACTACTAGTTCAAACAATAGTAACAGGAAAAAAGTGCCTGGGTAGATGCATTAGATTTGTCAAATAAATAAGATAAAAAAAACAAAGGATGGACATACCAGAGTCTCAAAAAACATCCTTGATGCTTCCTTCCGTGTTTTACCAGCTAGAAGGTTATCAACGGGAACCATTTTCATTCCACGTCCAGATTCATTATCAAATAAGGATCTCAGGTATCTCGCAACAGCCCTATAAAGGATTACAAGCTTCATTTAAAAATAATACCTTAAAACAACACTAGAAAATAGCAGTGGAAAAATAATAGAACTTCCAAAACAAATTCAACAATTTCCAAACTTGTTTAGCAACCTAAATAAAAATAAAAATAAAATCATAAAAAAAGAAAGGAAAAGAGTTTATTACAGTTCCGTAAGTAAAATCAGGATCAATCAAAACGATATCCTACCTCGTGCGAGAAGACCATCCACTGTTATCAATAAACCGAATCTCTTCGGCAGTTTGCGTGTTGATATCTTCTTCTTCCACAGGTTCTGCCTCATCATCATCCACATTCAAAAACTCTGAAACACATCACCAGAATATTACAAAAAGCAAGAGTGTTTTTTTTTTCCTTCAAATGATTTAGGCCACCCAATTTGATGCATAACACATTTATGTCCATTCAAGTCAATAATCAAAACACACAAGCTGTAAGTCTATCCCACCAAGGGGAAAAAAGGTGCATTCTATCAGCAAATCATCCAAGAATGCAAATTATGCAATACTCTTAGATGAAAAAGAAAATTGCAAAGAGTTATAGTGCTCAAGTAACCATCAGCATAGTACATGAAATTTAAACAGTAAAATGTCCAAAAACCAAGTGCAGTTGATGCTTTCCCACCCTGCATCAGAAGATCACAATGCAAATGCAACTGGAGTTTTAGAGACAATATAATGGCATTATAAGGCAGGAAGCAAGCACATCTAACGAAGAAAAGGGAGTAACTGGATCTCATCTTTTATGAGACTGCTTCAGTCTAAATGAAAAACAACTATAATAAAAGAAAACCCAGAAAAACAAAGTGGGCATCATGTCGACTGTAGTTCAAAGATAGCACAAGACTTAAAAAAAATATGTAAATAATGACTTACAGAAAATAGAATAAAATAAACTGAGCAATATTCAAGCCAAAAAAAAAAAAAAACTTAGCAATAAATTATAAAACAAGCAGAAAGAGATGACATTCATCAGAAACAGGAAGCAAAAAAAGAAAGAAAAAAAAAACCTGTGTCATTATCATCCAATATGTAGCCAAAATCCTGCAGGGAAGTTAGAAATTGAAATAATCAGTATCGCATATTTTTTTAACTTACATGTGCAAATGATAATAAAACATGCTGCATGAATAACATTAAGCAATTGAAAGGGGTAAAAGGAAAATATTAAGTATATAAACAGTTGATTTTTGTGGCCCGAGATTGCTATCCAATTGCAAGAATAGAATGATTGAATGGGGGTATTTTCAGTTTTTCACCTATCCCTTATGAATGTGTTCCCCGGCAAATCCCACCCACCCCTATGAATTGTCAGACTCCCAGAATGTCCCCATAAAACCATGCTCACCAGTGTGTACAAACAGCTCAGTTCCAATTGGGCCACACCAATTCACAAAGGAAAGGGGGTGATGCCAGCAGGTTAGATTGATTATAGTTGTGTACGGTGTACCCTAATGGAACTCCTTCGTTGGTCTAAATTAGAAAGTTCTCATTTGAGAATTTGTCTGTGTCACAAAGCTTACCAAGTGTGAAAGAAACACATGCTCCATGCAAACAGAACTATTTGACTAGAATTTTTTTTCTTATTCTGGTATAAACACCGTATTTCATTTGTCCAACAATGTTTGATTGGAACAAATCTGAGTATGTTCGGTAATATATGTTTTAGGATATTTTTGTTAATATTTCAATAGTTGGTAAATTCGGTTTGCTTTCATGTTCTTCCTTGTTGTCACATGCATAAAGTTTGTATCTATGGATTAGGGTGTGCAACTTGAAAAGGTTTGGACCGTAGCCACAATCTGATTCTACCCTAGACAATCTAAGGTGAGTTCGATTTTTTCTTATGATTTTTTGGCTCTTAGAAAATTTCTAAGCCAGTCAAATATTGTAAGGTTGACCCTGATTTGGTCAAAACAATTTGTACTGAACAAATAATAGCAATCCAAAACTACAGCAATAGACTGCACCAATTTGGTATTATCCTATGGAGTACATAAACTATAGCATCAGAAAATTTTCAGCCTGGGTTAGGCGCAGGTCAGATTGGTCCAACCCGATCAGGGCTTGGTCAGGACCATTCCTGATTGGCATCAGGAGGTATGTTTATGGAAAGTATGCAAACACAGTCGTAAGGTGTTACATCACAACCAAGATGTTCAGTATGCAAGTATGTAGGTCTTCATGGATGTATAGATATATTAGTTTTTTAAGCCTACCTGCACCTCTTTCTACGGTTCACCAGGGTTTCCTAGATAACCAAATTGCAATTTGCAGTTCATGGTTAGAGTGTCACTGTCAGCTTCATGCTAGTGATCCCTGTCTGCCAGGGGTAGGATTACATAATTCCTATTATGGATGGCTCGCATGAATACAACATTTCCTTTTAATTTACAAGCTAGGTCAAGTTTTAGATCTAAGATTTCAGGACATTGATACGATAGGATTAACACATGACCTATTCCTGATACTAAGTCACGAAAATCTGGTCCACAATTCAAGAGGATCGTGTTTTCATCCCTTTGGTGAACAGAATTATAAATCAAAATGTAGATCATTAAACATTGTGACTCTGACAGAACTGACGAATGATTCATTTGATGTGACCCAGATCGCAGTTCACATGGTGCAACAATCTAGGTAACCTTGATAAGAACTGCTCATTAGGTAGGTCAACCATGCAGATTTTCTGGCCTGGAAATTAGCAAGTTCAATCATCAAGTTTTATGTTGAAAGTGGATTGCAGGCCAGTTTCATAAAACTGTCAATAGTTTGTATATGTGAACTATCAGGCCATAAGATCTCAACAGTGGGCCTCATCTAGCATAGCAATGTGTTCATGTGTACCTCATGACTTAAAAACTAGAACCAGATAAATTAAATTGGCCAAAGCCTGTGGATTGAATTGTGTTCATCACCAGACCATAAGAACTCTTTGTAGGTTCCACCTTATAAGAGGTTTCTATAGTACACCACGATTGTGGACGTGTGCATGTGTGCATGAACTAAACCCTTGGAGCAAAGCCTCTTAGCATATTCATGACTCTGGAAAATGTGGTTAAAACAGCACTTAGAAACATGATGCCCAACTTACCCCAGAATCTCCCTCTGCTGAAACGGTAGCGACTGGCATCTCTGTATCCATGGCACAAACCCTACTGCCTTCTTGATAGCCTGGAACTTCCCCATTTGAAGGGCCATGTTCCATGTCAGAAATGAGTTGCAATGGACATGAATCGCCTTGCAGCCCTTCTGTACAAATACCAGTAGAAGAAGGGTCTCGCTCATCAACAGGCACTTCTTTGGCCACGCATTCATCCTCAACCACAGTCCCCAACACAGTAATTTCAGCTGTGCCCTTGTCATCTGTGACAATAGCCATATCAGTTAGCCCTTCACTTTCTGCAGCTACATCTGGAACAGAAAGACTTATATTTGGATCAGCGGTTAAGGATTTCAATAGCACATCTGTTTCAGCTTCAATTGAACAGTTATCCAGCAAGGGGTCCAATATCTCTTCATTTGCAATCTCTTTAACATCATCATGTAAATCTTGAGGCAAGCTCGGTGGCACCACATCAACTGAAACATATCCTTTAGCTTCATCAAAAACGGATTCCTCCCCTTCTATACCTTTATCCAGAATCAAAGTTTCATGATTGATCTCAATGGTTCCAGTTGCACAATCTCTTGTTTCTGTGATGGAAACATCCTTTTCAATGAAAGCATTATCAGATAAATGCAATTTTCCATCATTCATTTCCCTAAAGCCATCAGCAGGTACAATAGGCAACTCTTGACTTTGTGAAATACATGCTCCATTATCATTCTGGTGAGTTGTTAGTGTTCCACCATTTTTGTCCATTGAAGATGATTCAATCCTTACATCAGCTGATACATTGCCATCATCTCCAGGGTGGGGCATCTCATCCCCAACAGGGAAAGCATGATATACATCATTACTAGTACCTTTTTCTGGCATCTCAATCCCAACAGCAGCAGGGTTTACATCACTGCTGCCACCGTTCTCTGGCATGTCGGTTGCCATGGCAACTTCTCTTCGCTCTTGATGATCAGAACCAAGAGAACTACTAGCATGATCAGATGAGTGATTCTCAACTTGTACAACTGCCTCAGTAGGTTCCCTTGCAGCAACAACATTTTTGTCTGGTATAGCAATAGATCCATCTATCCCTTCCACAACAGTTTCCTTGACAAGCTCTGCTCTTCTGGAAAGGCCAAGCTCCTCAGGTGTTTTCAAAGGAGATTGTGTTGCATGAATGTGGTTGACCCCTGTAACTGTCAGATCATATGTTTGATTGTGTAAACCAGACAACGTCTTTGACATGTCTGCAATAAAAGAAAGAAAAATCAACACAATCCAAAATTCCCATCTCAAAGAAAATTCAAAAAAAAAAAAAAAAAGAGAGAGTTCTAATTGAAAAAAAAAAGAATAAAAAATTGATTAAGCATAGGAGAAATCAAGGTTTCAAACTATACAAACATGGTAAGATGTGAAAAATGGTGAGCATAAAGACCACCACCACCAAAATAGACAAACATTACTACCAATGGAACAACAGAGAGAGATTCAAAGAATATCAACTAAAAAGATACATATTAAAAGTGGAGAAGGGTCATGCCCACTATCATCCAGATAGTCAGCCCATCGTCGTGCAAAACTGTCTAGCTTGTGATGCACGTGCACCACTCCGATCAATCCAACCCCCTGATACTCATTACTCAATACATGCATCCAAGTGGGCGCCATCATGGAGTTCAGTGTGTGTAATCTAGTGAGCATGTGAGCATATGTGCAAACATATGTAAATACATGATCGATGCATGTATTGAACTATTTATAAACAGATCACACTTTTCATACCTAACTTATATGCAAACCTAGCTGCGGGGCCCAACTGAATGCTAACCAAAGAATGAGAAGGGGTCAAAAAATCTCATTGGCACCTAGTGTTGGCAAAGCTAGCTGTGGGGCCCAACATCATCCCCACATACGTTCAGCCTTCAAAGTTTAATGGTTTTAAAGGTATTGATATATTAGTTTTCAAGGACGGATATGAAGTGCAACCTATCCTAGGATTTGGCTTAGCATAGCTTGGAATGGAGAAACAAAATTCTTTTTTTTTTAAAGAAACAGAATTTATGTAGCTAACCCCCACATAATTGGGACAAGGCTTTGATGATGATGATGATATTTTGGTTTTCAATCCAGCCGTGGCCTGTGATTACATTCGAATGAGTGCCAATTTGGGAGATGAGCGATGCAGGACAGGGCCACATCCCTAGTGGGCTCACCCCAAGAGCCCAATGGACCTCAAGCTCAGCAGGCCAAGACAGACCATGGGACCGCCCAGGCACAATGAGTGAGGAAGGCCCACAACCCTACATAGTTCCAGATGCGTCACATGGAACACAAGTGGGGTCCACTTAAAACAATCAACTGTAGTAGGGTACACTTGTATTGATTCTGGGAAGTAAAATTTCATTTAATTATTGTTTCATGTTGAGGAGTGATGTACGGAAAGTCAATAGTCCTATTAAGAAGTTTATTTTTATTAGCAAGAGAAGTAATTAGTTACCATAAGGAAATTATCCAAATTGAGTCCGTCTGTTAAATAGGCAGAAATGACTCCCTTACTATTGTTCACTAATTCAGTAAATTCTCAGTCTCATTCTCTCTTGGTTGTGTGCGCTGTTTATCTTGACGTTATGACGTTCATTGTCACATATTAGTTAAGCTTGGTTCGATCTTCAGATCAATTCCTTCATCCCAGTACACCATTATTGGTTTTATATGGGGAACGTCCAGCATTCACACTGGTTCATTTTCCCTAATATAGTTCCAGCTGGATCATGTGGAACACAAGTGGGGATCCACTTAGAAGTATCAACTATAATAGGGACCATGTATTATTCTAGAAAGAAGAATTTCATTTAATTATTGTCTTAAGTTTAGGAGTCATGTTAGGAAAGTTGAGTCCTAGTTAAGTAGGGTTTTTTTTAGTAAGTGATGCAATTAGTTCCAATCATAGTTACCTAGTTCGTTCACGAGGCCTTCGAACTCCGAATAGTTCATTTCTAATAATTTGCCGTTCGATTCACGAACTGTCATCGAACTAGTCTCATGTAGGTCTCTACATTGAGTCCAGTTGTAGTGCCCACCTGAAAATCCAAGCAATTCAAAAGCATGGCGCCCCCTATCTATTAGTGCTAATCCAAATCTGACTCCAATCAAAGTGGCACGTTAAGATTGCTTACCAGTAAAATATGAAATTTTACTTTGGTTTTTATTTCAACCATGTATTTTACACACAATCAATCTATGTGGGCCCAACTCTAATTAGTAAAATCTCACCATAGTAAATATAAATAACAGTCATCTTCAGTGATTTGGATTTTAGATGTGGGCCCTAGTGATTGCCTAAGCATGGACACTAATGAATCAGTTCATCGAACATGTCGAACTCGAACTGCGAATTAGACAAATTGAGATGCGAATCAAATGAACCTACTCCATTGAATTCATTGATCCAGCAAAGACTCAAATTACGAACTGCGAATTCGAATACAAATTAATCGAATAGCAAACTAGGTATATGGAAATTATCCAGATTGAGTCCATCCCCCTCCCTTAGATGAGCAGCAATCTCTTTAGCTAAAAAAAGAATAAGCAGTAGTTTCTCTCTTATGGATTATTCGCTTATTCAATAAGTTCAGCTACATTCCCTCCTGGATGACCTTAAGATGTTGATTCCAACATATTAGTTAAGCTTTGGCTTGGGCTCATTCTTCAGATCAATTCCTTCATCCTACTACACCTTTATTGGCATTTTTGGAGGGTGTGCACCGTTCATGCCATAGTTGTCAATTCCGTTCCATCTACCGGAATTGCTCTTGAGCGGAATAGAATGGCCCCCTAAATGTTTCCGGTCCGTTTCGGTCATTCTAGTCGCAATTCCGGTTTCAATTCCAATTCCACCCAATTGCGGCCAAGGTTTCATGCTTCCATTCATATGTAGTGAAAACTAGAAAATCGTCATTTGTAGAGTGTAGTTTAATTTAAGTGATGTAAGTATGCACATAGTTATCAGAATCCTATGATTCATATCCCGAGCCCCGATTCATATCCCCAATCTTTAAGGAAAATGATTCATATCTATGCAACAAATCCCATTTATAAATGAATCTTAGGATTCGGGTGTGAGTCTTACGATTCAATATTCGTTTCACCAAATCTTACGATCCAAGCGATTCAACAGGACAAGAATAACTACAACCACCAAATTAACATTAACAATTTTTTACCTTTATTCTTTCTTTCATTTAACATTTTTACTTTAAAAGTTATTTAGTAGTTAACAAAACCTCTTAAGAATATTCGCAACTTTGGAGAGGTTTTAGAGATAAATAGAGAACATGCATTTAATTAAAGCATTCAATTGTAAGTATGGTACTTGTCTATATCTTTTTTTTAATCTTATTTTCTTTTTCTTCATGAACACTTTCTTAACTTCAAGAGGTATCTTACTGTGTAAAATTGATGCTTCGAATTTTATTTTTACTTTTACACTTTGATTTAAAGATAACAAATATATATATATATATATATATATATACTGATACCTTAAACTTATTAAACTGCTTACACATATCATTTATTATGTATTCATATGTCATGACGTTCTTGATATAATTGTATGACAAGACTTATTTGCCATTGTATTTATACTGCTATAAATGAAAAATTGGATGGTTATGAATAACTACTTTCATCTTTTTTTAATTTGTAATTATTTTTCATTTTTATTTTAAAAAAATAAAAAATCCTACGATTCATGATTCATGATTCGATTCATGGGTATGAACGATTTGTGATACGATTCCGATTTTCAAAACTATGAGTATGCATTTTTAGTATTATGTTAGCATTCAATTATTTGTTCAATCTTAGGTACTATTTATATTTTTTTTTAATTTTTCAATTATGTCTTTTCCGGAACGGAATACCGGAATTGACCGAAATGTCGAAACATCCCACTACATAGTCAAACCGGAACGGAATTGACAACTATGGTTCGTGCTGGATAATTTTCCTATATATGGATCCTGGGCAGTTTTTTGTGAGGCCCGCCCGCCAGCCAGCCAACAGGAATCTAGCTTCTGATTTTGGCACTTGGGACCTAAAAATGACCCATCAAACCAATGATTTTGCATGGCCTGTCCCACAAGGGTTAGGATGGGAGTGAAATTCCACCCAACAAGTGGTCCCCACACATCTCACCCGTCACCATGAGTTGTCAAGCTCCAGGTAGGCCTTACAAAATCTTCTTTATAATTGGAACACGTGAGTTTGGCAAAACAAGAGATCAAAACCTGCACCATTATGGGTGAAGAGTTTTGAGTATCACCTGTAAGAGAATAATCATATTGGATCAAACCATACCAATGAGCGTAATTAACTCACATTCAGTTATGGGATTTAATTCCATCAATGGGCAGTGTACAGTCCAGCAATGAACACATCTCCTATATGACTAAGTGGGCCCATACATGTTTGCATGACCAGGTCTGGGCCACACATAAAACCCCACTTGATGCTATCACGATTCACAATTGTATCCAATTTTCCCTCTCATCATCATTGAAGCCTTAACTTGGGGGTTACGACCCTTGTACTGTGGACTCATATCAAATATCCCCTCCTTACTAATTGGCAAGCATCAACTCTTCACACAAACTCATTCAATGTTGGATTACGCCAAGAACATTGGGTCGTTAATCATTCAAACCTCAGGAATGATCTTTTTTAGGCTTTCCCTCGTGATTGGTCGTGGTCCCATGTGACACCGACAGAGGATCACAGAAAAGCTTATTTGGAAACCTGGTAGTAGGCCAATGCAACAACAATCACCGAACTGGCTTTTGGGTATTTACCGAATCTTCAAGAGCTAGCACATGGTAGTCCAAGGATAATAGACTTGACAGTGATCAAAATCAATCAAGTATCATTGGACTTGGAAGTATGATTTGCACTGAATGATGAGAAGTCAAAAGACAGACTATTAGGTAGGATAGGATCTAAGACAAAGGCTAAATGAACAAAGAACTCACCATTAAATAAGGGTTCAGTGAAAATTTCCTCTTCTAATAAATATTTTTGAATCATCCATATCTCCTTTCGTGTACAGGGAGCCTTCCTCCTTATGCGGCGAATGTCTTCAGTATTTGTCAATTGTTTCCGTATTACACTGAGAGAGAATGATAAATAATGTCAAATACAGATATACGGGTAAAATAAAAAAAACTAACAAGCTATAACCTTTCTTAAACACCAGATAATGATGGTTTTATTGGTTAGAAGAAATATGACTGACCCCACTGAAAAGTACTGAATAAGATATAAAGGAAAATCAGAAACAAAGTAAACTTAAAATATGACAAACAAACATGGAATAGGAGACATACTCTCCATGCAAGACCATGGTGTCATCCAGAAGCACCTTCCTTTTCGACACATTAACCCTGGGTGTCACACGGGAACGCTTTGAAGAAATTACTTCAGGTGGAGGTGGAGTGGGCCTCATTTTCAAGAATGGAGTTTTTCCGACTGGAGAAACAAGAAGTACTGTTTAGACCAGATATCTATCAAAACAAAATCATGTAAAGCTATGACTTTATGAGTGCCATCATATAGTTTGATGAAAGAATAAATTTGGAGCACCTTCGGCAATATTCAAATGCACTAAAGTCTATAAAAACAATTAAGCATGTAAAACATGAAACAATATGATACCTAAGATGGATGCCAAGATATCATCATCATTAGGAATGCAATCCAGGCTTCTTCTAGATCGTGCCATCCCAGAAAGTCTGTTATCAAGTTCTGGTGTGCTCTCCATAGTACGGCGTTTCTTTCCAGAAACACTATCAAATCTGTCAACAGTTTCCCCATCTTTGACTGGTTTGCCTGAAGTAGACTGCAATGCTAAATCATTCAGTAGATCAGAAACCTCTGTTGGGGCCAAAAGCAATGTTTCGGGTGCTGGAAATTCAGAACTTGGAGAGTTTATGGTTCCCAAGTGATTATCTTTGGAAGCAGCACCGTCCAAGCACAACCTGATTTTGGACGAGGGTGACCCCATCTGCTGCATGTCAAGGTTTGCATCCGTAATATTAGTCAAGCAACAGCCTTCACCTGGACAAAACAATATAAAGATCAAAGCAAGCAAGGTACATCAATATTAATTTCCAAATTCTAAATAATGTATTAAGAGGAATAATAGAAGCATGTCAAACCAACCATGCAGCTCAGTTGAAGCTATATCAACATGAAGCGCCAGATTTTCCCGTGCCTCTATTGCGCAAGGCCGTACTTCTGAGGATGATAACTGATGGGCATCAACACTGTCTTCTAGAGGTAAAGCGTTGGATTGGTTCATTGATGAGCTACATGCCTGGAGAACAGGGATGCAAGCACATGGATTTTCAACTTCTTGTTCATCTGTCGATCCAAATTGAAACTCAGTATCAGATGGTAATGCAGCATGGGAGGGGCATGAATCCTCCACAGCACCTACAGGACCACCATTTGTGACAAGTTCTAGGCCAGTATTATTGTTATGTTGAACACTCTCAAGACTCTTAATTGCTGGAGAACCTTCCGATGATGGCTGACCATTAATAGCTGAAACATAACATGCAGGAACAGTTGCAACACCATCTAGGGGTCTATCACAAGATGCCTGTAAAGAAGATGATTCATCAGTACAGCCAGGAGATAGTGTGGTCACATCCAACGGATCAGCTTGATGTTCCACAGCCTCTGCATCATTATGTGTTGGATCGATAATGGGTATACTTGACACCCCACTACATGGAGCTCCATTTTCCAAAATTTGTATCCTATCTTGTCCGCATTTCAAAGAATGCTCATCTGAAGATAGACCATTTGGACACTCTGGTGCTGGACAAATAGGCCTGGGTTCACTTAAAACTGAAGTTGGCGAAGACACTGACTGGATCATATCTGAAGATATCATACCAACTGGAGGCAATAGACCATTCCCAGTGTGATTTATCAGCATATTCTGTGGGATACCACAAGAGGACTCGATCTCCATGTTTTGCGCAGGAAGTATATCAGTTTCACAGCTCTTGTCATTCAAAGAAGCACAGTTCAATGCATGTTGTGTACCTTCAATGCGATAATCTGTTCCATTTTGCAGATTTGATAAGCCGTCATCGGGCATCAGTTTTGTTGAATCAGTAGCTACAGACTCCAAACCCACAACATTTAGTGAAGTTTTCTTCAAGAGACTCAACGAAGGGACTGCCTCCATCATTAATCCAGGCGTTGATGGAGCATGAGCACACTCGGTTAAATCTGAGGACGGAACTTCAGCAGCACTATAAGCAAAATCCATAGCACTAGGATCTGCAATGGGACCTTCACAAGGTTCACAAGGAAGAAGCCCTTCATTTAGATCTGGAGTATAGATATGGTCATCATGCAGATAGGAAGAACCTTCAGCTGTGTTTGAATCTAGAATATTCGAGTCAATATGGTCTTCACAAACACCATCAATATCCATCTCAGCAGGTGTCATTGGTTGTTGACCAGATGTCTGAGGATCAGCACTGGGAACAGGAAAATTCCTGTGTGTGAGTGTGAGTAAGTCGAGAAATGATGTCTATCGGAGAAAGGGTTAGGGTTATTTTGTACTAACAGCAGAATTTAATAATATTCACTAGCATGTCAGCCTCACCCAACCCACCCAAATAAAAACAAAAAAAAAAAAGGGAAGAAGAAGAAGAATAAAAAAGAATGCAGAAGGAATATATAGTAGTCAGCTAGCCACAAAACATATAAAGTTGCACTCTCTCTCCAAAAGAAGACAGGTAATTCAAAATAAATATGTCACTAAGAGTAAGGATGAGGACGGAATTAATAACAGCCTTAACAACTGGACCAGACAACATTAAATCCAGTAGCAGAAGACGGCAGGTCAACCCATTTAGGTAGCCCCCAAGAATCCATTTTCACAATAGGTGCTTATAGATGATCCCATGAAGGTTAGCCTTTTTTTTAAAAGGGCTAGTCAGTGAAAATTTATTCAACACATGACACATCACTCAAAACTTTCAAAATATATAGGAAATGTGAAATGGAAAAAAAAAATAGGACCCTCCAAGGTTTCTACAAATTCCTATTTTATAGTAAAATAGACAAAAGAGAGTAACCATACATTTGGCAACCAGTCACTAACTAACAGATGTCATGATCATTATATTATCAAATTGAGCACCACCACCTAAAACCAGCAATAATAATGTATCAACTCAGGCCAGTTTTGGGTCAGGTCAACCATTGACATATATGGGCTCGATCCAGACTCAACTCAATAATAATTACGCTGTAAATATATCAACCAAACCCAACTTGAAAGTTAAAAGAATCAACCTAGATTACCGGGTTGGGTTTGGATCAGGTCAACATGACCAATGCTATGAGTTAGTTTTGGTTTGTGATGTGGTAGGTTGAATAGCAAACATAGACTCAACACAAATCCAAACAATTTATTAATCATGTTGGAAATGTCAACCCTAACCCAATACGGACGTAGAATGGTCAACCCAAACCTTGAATTCCGGGTTGGGTTTAAGTTGAGTTGGCAAGCCCAGTAAGGAATTCTGATCCCTACCTATATAACCAACAACAGAAAGAAGGATGCACGCATGGGAAGCAAGTTTTCTTACTCTTCACCGAAGCCCGATGGAGCTGAAGGATGATCAGATGGTGGGATTTTCTCCAAGAATAACTCCTGATTGTGACCAGACCAAGAATTGATATCACGGTAAAGAAAATGGAATAACAAATAATAAATAAAAGGAGTTATAATATGTCAAATTTTGAGAATGAAAAACCAAACATACATTAAGAATTTTTTTAATGGCAACCAGAATTTCATTAAAAAAAATAAAGAAACAAAAAAACAAAACAAAATAAGAGGGATATACTGAGAGGCCACAGAAAAACAGCCCACGTTACATTAAGCATTGTTGGTCTATGGTAGTGAATACAGGGAAACTGACGACAACTCATCAAGTGTTCATGCCATAAAACCCTGGTGTAATCACCATGATGCATTGAACATTTTTAAGCATGATAAAAAGCTGGCCATGCATAAAATGCATTGTTGGTTTTAACAAAATGCATGGAAAAACTCCTTGGTTCAAGCAGTAAAAAGATAATAGCCAATTATTTTTCCAAGCAGCTGAAATAATTATACAAAAGTATTTTCACAAGCAATCAATAAAACAAGAGGGAAAAAAAACCCAAGCAAAAAAGCAACACTACATATAAACTGAAGCTCTTATATTAAAATTCAATAATAAAGATCGAGACTACCAACTTACCTCATCAAGGTCTAAGCCAATCTGAGAAGCATCGCCGTCGCCAAATCTCTCTACAAAAGCAAATGGAAATATTCACATTTAACTTTGCCACAGTATTAACACTATGAACAATATCTGGGGTCAAACATCAATCATTCCACGCGAGCTAAAATAAACACAAACCATCCAGTCCAAACTGTGATGTAGAGTAAACCATGCCCTCCATAGTATCCTGAAGTGTAATCTGCTCCCTTGTACTGACATGGTGATCAACATAATTACTGCACAATTGGAAACATAGTTAAACAAGGATTGAATGGTCCAACAAATAAATATATGAACAAACTTCTTATCAGAGGAAGCATGGAACAAACCCCTGAAAGAATGCATTATCTGGTAGCTCAAAATCATCAAGATCAAATGTCTCTGGAAGAGTGATGGAATGATACGGTGCAGTAGATTCTTCTGGTGGGAGATCAACTGCAGTCGAGCGAAAAGCTTGCTTTATCTTTAGCAAAGCCTCACTGCAATCATGGAAAAGATAATTCACCTTTCGGGAATATATCCTCACCACACCGAGGAGAAGATGACTAGACAGCCGTAGTGCAATTGGTACTTCAGGGAAAAGGATTGAGTCTGTAAAATTAGAGAGTCAAGAAAATGTCAGAGAAGACAAGATAAATTCAATTCTTCATTATTAGGTATGGGTCAATAAATACAAGCAAAACAATAATTTGAGAACACCGCCTTCAAAGGTTACTTTATTCTTGAAGCTGCATCCCAATACTGCCACCCATATCACATTCCACTCAACTTTTCGATGATACCAATAGCCAAACCACCATAAAATTTCAAAAGTAACACCAAACTAAACATTCTCATAACCATAACATCACAACAAAAAAAGGGGGACAGAGAAGAGACATAAAGTTCTTGCATTTTGATTCTCACCCTTTAAGAAAATGCAAAATTGACAATTAAATTGCACACATATGTTTTAAAGCATGTTTGAATGCCCCTCAATAGGAAAAGCAGATGTAACTCTTTTTCAACCTGACACTTCTTACATTCCAGGACACCGGTAATGCTCCAAATAGTGATTAGAGGCCCAAAAAGGCATAAAAATGGTAACTTTAAACCCCAAAAATTTAATTTTTTCACAGAAAAACCAAAATTCAAACTGAAACTACAAAACCAAAGCAAATCCAGAGAGAAGAAGAAAAAGAGCTCACAGAAATACACCCACCTACAGAGACGCCAATATCTGTATCTGCAACCTGATTCTTCCTGAGCTTCCTCTCCAAATGCGCAGCGATCCATATCGTCCCCAAAGGCCCTTTCTTCGCCAATATAAACTGTGAATAAAACATCTTCTTTCACCTCCACTTCTCACTCGAAACCCATCAAAAACTCTGAAAAAACCAACCTTTTCCCCACTTCCAATCCTAAAAACCCTAATTCAGCTCTCCTCCACCAAAAACCCTAAATAAAAAACCCACCTTTTCCTCCTTCCAATCCTACAAACCCTAATTCAGCTCTCCTCCACCAAAAACCACGAAAACAAACCCTATTAAGCTGCCCAAATCACCTCCATTTCGAAGAATTCCGCAAAAAAAAAGACCACAATCCCTAAAAACACGGAGATTCAAACCCACTTCAATTCGCAGCTGTCGACGAAAGTCGCGAGCTTTGGACCGTAGAAAACCCTAATTCAGCAACGAAAAGGAGATCTCTGCAGGGAGAATTAGAAATAGAGTGAAGAAATTGGGGGGCCAAAAGACGTTGTTAGGGTTTGGAAGAAGCAAATCGGAATCCGTTCCGATTTGAGATCGGAAATGGGAAATTGGGGCGATATTTTTGTCTGAAGTCTCGAAGTCTACGGAAAGGAGTAAAAGCAGATTCGGAGGATGGCTGTCCTAAAAACCTACGTCACGCCAAAATCCCTATGTCCTGAGAAAATCCATCCTGAGGTGCTGTCCTTACAACTGCATGTGGGCCCCACACCTCCTCGGCGTAGGGTGGGACACGCTCGCATTGTGATTTTCTCAAATTTCACTTAAATAAGAGTGATATCAATCGCTGGATTGATCACAAGTGAAATATTGTTACTCTTTCTTATTTTTGTATTTTATTACATAAGAACTGTTTATGAAACACATTATGGGAACTCCATTCGCAACTCTATTAATATAGTTAAATGTAAAAAAGTTGATTTTAAAGAAAGAATAAAATATAAATAGGTTATGATAATATTTTATTTTTATTTTTTCGTTATGAAATCTTTTTTTCTTTTTTATCGGAAAGTGAAGCTTTTTTTGTATTTTAATTGATAGAAGTGGTTGTTTTTTTACTCTTTTTTTTTTTTAAAGATGGAGGGAGTTTTGAATTAAAGTGTTTTTTACGTAGCATTTTTGTCTGAAAATAAAGACTTTACTTAGACTTTTATTGTGCTAGATAAATCGGACCGTTCAAGATAAATCTCAAAAATTACCTCCTGTGACATAATCTTAATTTTTACTTTTATAGGAGTAGGGCCCCACCATAAGATTGGTCACATGATTAAAAGTGTGACTGGAAGCTAACGTAACAGCGATGTTGGATCATGTTTTCATCACATGCTCAATCGAACAATGGGACCCACTCTATTGTATTGAGATTCGAGAAACATAACCCATGAGAGAATGGGGTTCGTCTTGAATAATCTACATTATAATTACGTGGCACCATAATCTATATTAAGATGATTTCTATATAGAGATTAGAGATTTCCACGGTTATGATCATTTGAAGGTGGGCCACATATAAGGAGAAATCAGGTTTTTGACTGAAGAATGGATAGTTTTTATTTTCTACTATATGTATATAAGAAATTGAGGAAATATGAGGTTTTGCCGTTGAGAATTAGATGGGGAATTCGGTTATGGTGGGCCACGACTGTTTTGGATTTTGGGTGAGAATAGTCAAGTGATAGATATTGATTAGATTTGATTAGTCCTTGATTAAAGATGATTAAAATATAAGTAAAATGAGTACTTGAGTTATTAAGTGTTTCAGACTTGAGCCGTGATATGTGCGTTTTGGTGTCAAAATTCTAACACTAAGAAGGGAGTTTGGAGAATTTTTTAAAGAGTTCCTATTTTATTTTTCTAATTTGAAATTAAGCCCTCGTATACAACGATATTTCAAAGTAGAAGTAGTAAGTGTTTGGTATTGACTTCGCCTCAAAATCAACACGGAAATAAGTGAGATTGGAGTGAAATTTGGCCTATCTCATATGTAAAGGGTCGTGAAGGGTATGGAGTACATGATAACAATGATAGAGGCAAATGGAAAAATATTTCCCAACCCTAACCCCAACCCCGAGCCACCCACCCAAACTTGGTTTCTCCTACATTATGATTTATAAGAGAAGGAAAACTTCCAACATGTTAGGGAAATTTGGTCTTTTGCTTTTACTTTCTTCCTCTCTCTATGCAATGAAAAACTCATAGTGCGTTTGCTTCCCTTTTTTTCTCTCTTTTTATTCATCCTTTATTAAGTCTAGAATCTATATCCATTCAAGTTTGGCACTAATAATCATCAAATTTCGAACACTTGCTTATTTAAGTTATAATCATATTAAGTTTTTAAAATCTAATTCTAAATTCTAAATTAAATCAGATCTAATTTAATTAGTAAGTTAGAAATTTTTACAGCAATTTTGTGCAACTATAATAGAAGACTAGCAAAAGACGCCCGTGCTAAACATAATCTAGCAACAAACGATATATCATAATATTATGAAGGACAGGGAGGGTGTACTTGGGAGAGAAGATGTTTTTCAAGGGTTTGTGAATTTATTTTTTTTGGTGAATACTCAACTCACACCTACATCAATGACTGTATATTAATCCCTAGTCATTCTTGTAGAAAGGGAGATGCTTTACCACTTTCAATTAGGGTTATGTTGAGGGCATGGCTGAGTAAGCCCTTACCCTAGCCTCATATATACAAGTAAAACGTTGGCCAAACCAAAGCCCTTAGAGCCCTCGGAAAGCCTACAATACCTAAGCCCTTTCCCTGCCCTGATGGGCGACGGTAAAGCCTGAGTCCAAAAAAATAATTTTTTACTATTATTATATATAATAATTTTTCTATACCATAATGTTAACCCTCCTTTATTTAAACTAAGGATTTATGCAATCCAAAAATTAATCTTTTTGTGACACTTATAAAAGAATGTACGAAACAATTTGCTTTGTCCTCTTATATAAATATCATTAAGAGTTAAATGAAGTAAGCTAATTTGATAACATCGTGACATTAAATTAGGGCATGGAATGACCTATTTAAGACCTTAGCACAAAGGAAGTAGTTACATAGTTTAAGTAACATGCCCTGTTTTGTTTGTCGTTGGGCTATTAGTAAAATTATTGTAGTTGGAGTTCTATTGGTTAACATCACAACCTCTTTGATAAAACTCATCTAATTTAATTAAATTTATTTTAAACAAATTATTAGTATGTGTGGTTCAAATAGACATTAGCCACTCTGAAATTAGAGTTAACCGAAATTTTCTTTGAAACGTCACCATTGGATTTAAAAAAAAAAAAATTAAACCGTAACTGCATAAGATGAATTATGAAGATGATTTGATGCATTTAAACAAGCATTATAAGAAAAGTGACCTTTAGAGGCACTTATATAGGGGCGGTTTTGATTTTCCGCCGCTAAAGAAGATTATCAACGACGCTTATTATTTTCCGCCTAAAAATCGTGATTTTTCTAGAATTATTAGCAGCGCGGATAATATTTTCTACCATGAAAGGTCAAATTTTTTACCACGTTTAATCTTAAAACCCATTTAAAAATAATTTTGCTTGTATAGCGTTGGGAGGTGAGCTTTTATATGTCATGGGTTCACCTTTTATCTATCCCGACTTTTAAGAAACTATGAAAGTCCTCATTTTTTTCCCAAAATGCCACATCTCTTCCTCAATCTTCCTTTCCCTGGTAAGATTATGTTGAAAAATAGTGATTCTATCTATTTTCTAAAGTTTTGCAAGTGTGAATTTTTTTTTTTATTCTTTTCCATATCTTTAACCCATATGGGCTAGAGAGTTACAAACTTTAATTCTAGGTGTGGGGTCCACTTAACTCAATAATGATGTTGGTGGCCATCCATCTAAATTCTCAAGCTTCAAGTGAAAATCAATCTAATAAAATACAACTTCAATTCCCTTTTCATTAAATAATATGCCAATTTTGGAAAAATGTAGAATCAAATGTAGGTGACAATACTGTGATCCATGGGGATATTCATCAAAAGACTTTACTTAAGATTGGGTTTTGATTGTTTGACAAAATATAAAGTCTTTAACATTAATGGCTAATTAGAGGGGTTCTTTTTAACTTTTTTTATTTATTTATAAAAAATGATATATATTATCCACCCCTCGGGTTGTAGGAAAAATGAAAAGCCTTTCCTTTGTAGGCTTTAGGGGCCGAGCCAAGCCGGCCCCATCAAAGGGTCGGATTGACTATCTTATACTTTCAATATAGACTGTATAAAGAAATAAAAACAATATTTAAAGTTACGCTGCAATTTCTTAAACCAATAAATTTTGAACATACCTTTTTCTCTTATGCCACCCATTCTCGATAATAATTTAGTAGCTGCAATATAGAAGAATAAATTAAGCATGATGTATTTTTAAAATCATAAAATTCATCATAGTAACTGAGGATGTTTAAAGGCAAGTGATAGAAACTCAGAACAACATGAGTATAACTCGGAGAGAAAGAATAAGCATCAAAATGAACCAAAATATAATCAAGTAATCTTCAATATCTAAATAGCCCACTTAACAAGTTCTACTGATTTTAAAAAATATATCCTATCAATGATGTGGTTCCGGCCACATTTGTATCCATGTCCAAGTTCAGTTCTACTCGACAAAGCTCATAACCTGAATCCAACTGGACCTAATTGAAAACCAATTGGTTGGGACCACAGTTAGAAGTGTTTGTGCTTGTGGAAAGGTAACTCATATACACCCGGCCTCTCACCATTAGCACTGTAGTTAGGGATTAATCCCTAGTTGATTTGATAGAAGGGAGGTGCATCACCATCTGAACTATAAGGTGATTGGCTTATCATTATAAAGAGAAAGAAAATACAGTTTGGCGAGTTTAGTGGCTGTAAGAAAAGAGTTTTTTTTTTTTTTTTTAACAATTGTCATGGATGTACTAATCATATAATTTAAGTTGAGTATTCGAGAAACATTTAAACAAATGTTAAGTTTTGATCTTTTTTTTCTTATAAAGAAAACATTACTCTCCTAAATCATGATCATGGTGACTCATCGGGTCAAAATTTTGGTGTTGGACGAGTTAAGGCTAAATCATGACTTCCGCGCTCTCATTCTATTGCTTCGATTGATCCCAAGGTGGAAAGGTTTAGATACCCCCCACCTTCCCAACAGGGCAAGGAAAAAAAGTCGAAATGAAATCATGAGTTTTTCAACTTCAATTAATTTATCAATTGGTTTTCATTAAATATAATCATGTGTATGCACAGCCTAAAAAATCATATATAAGATTTGAATATAATCATCAATAATCTCCTAAACCTATCATAATCAAACTCATGTTTGATGAACAAATTAAATAATAATATGATATGATAATAGGTTGATGTGGAGAACAATAAGAGTTAAAATTAAATGATAGCAGCCACAATTGAGTTGAAAACCTTCCACTACAAATTATAACATATAATAATGGGTTGATGTGGGTTCATGAAAGTCAAAATTGAAAGTTATAACTGAGTTGAAAGCTTCTTTTATTATATAAAAATAAATAAAATGATGTGAGGTTTGGTAAGAGTGAAATTGAAAGATTGCAGTTAAATTTGAATTGTAAGCCTTCCGCTATAATATATAATAATTTGAGCTTTAAATGACTAATGAGCTAAAGATCAAGACTTTTTGTGAACATGATCAACCTCATATTATGGTTTTCAAGAGTTTCAATTTATATTATTTTTCTAACCATATCATGTGCTCACTAGTAAATATCCTAAAATCATCCAATTTGCAATTTTTCTAGACTTTTGACCCATTATTAAATGTTTATGGGAGTGGAGGACAATAGAAATTTTATCATTTTTGGGTAATCTAATCACTAGTTTATGGGTAAAAACTGGGTAGAAACTATGAATTTATATTAATATGTTAATTTTCAGTTTTTTTCTAAAATCTCTTCGTGCTCCCCTCCCGGGAAACCGAAAGAAAAGTTTTTGGCTCTACCACTGCATAACGTCTTTGATCAAAGTAAAAGTAGATCCCGCACAGGTTAAATCATATTATCAGCTATTACAAGCATCATATTAATTTTAAAATTTTATTAAATGTTATTTTAATTATAAAAGCCCCCTCATGAATAGGTTGTATTTCAAAGCAATCCTTTGAATTTGAAGATATTGTGATTAAAGGCACATTTGTTTAAATCATGTTTTCTCTTTTGAAGAAATGCTTTTCTAGAGGGGGTGAATCTGCATTTGCTTTGCTAGTGAAGAAAAACATTTGTTTTTTCACAACTTGTTCAAAAGAAAATCTTTCACACTATGGATACATTTGTGCAGCTGCTGCTGAAGAGGAAACCATGTTTACTTTTTTGTAATATATATATATATATATATATATATGGGAGATGCTCTTTTGAGAGACACTCTCACCTTACTATGAGAGATAAGGTGGGGCCCTCACATCCATATCCAATGTCAACAACTTGAATGTGAGGGCCCCCACCTTTATCTCTCATAGTAAGGTGAGAGTATTTCTCACAAGAGCACCTTCTATATATTATAATCTCCCTAATAATAAATCTATATCCCCGCTAGTGAGGAAAAGTAGCACATTTTCACCCATTCCTTAGTAGAAGAGAAGAAGATCGCACCAAACAAGCAGTGTAGGTTTCCGAGGTATTTTATGTGATACTTTTGCAGTCTCCTCGTACAAACACACTCCCAATGTGTGACATGAAAGATTTTCTACATTTTCCCTTTCCTCTTCCACATAGCTAGAGCTACACAAACATATCATGAGACTGATGAGAGTCTGAGCTGTTAAAAGTGTATTGAGATTTACCATTTTGCTCATGCTATAGCTATTACTCAGCCATGCTTATTGTTGTGAGTCTGGCACAACCCACTCCAATGAGAAAATCTCTATCTAACATATTTGTATATCAATAAATATATGTTCTGCCAACACCACCATATTTGGTATAAGTCTCTGGTGATGATGATTATTATTAATTTTTTTCATCTATATATATATATATATTAAATTTGTGTTTAAAAAGATCTAAAGGTGGACTCAATATGAACTGAAAATATATTTCTCCCAAAGACATTACACAAATGTGCCCTCGATCTTTGAGTTTTTAAGCAAGCGGATGTAATATTAGATATCTAATTTTGATTCTATTATAGATACTTTCTTATTATTTCAACAAAAAATCACCTCTACTCTTAGACATGTTTTTTTATTATCAACAAATGATAAAATTAATATTTATGAATGTCAACCGCAATGCGCTTGGAGTAAAGAGTAATCTTTGAGTCACAATGTCGCATGGTCACGAGCAGGGGCAGAACCAAGAATTATGTGGGGGGGGGGGGGGGGGGGGGATATGTAGTAATCAAAATATTAAAGTTGTGCTCAATGTTCTTTCATTGAGTTGAAGTCATCTTATTATTTCAATTCTAGGTTTTCCTACGATTTCTTTTTCAATATATATATTTAAATAATCCATAAAAATTTCATATTTCATTCTGTTGCGAAGTGCACTTTTATTGAATCCATAAAAAAAATATCTTCCCCATTATGTTGCAAAGTACAATTTTAACAATCTTTGTGGTTAAGAATGCATTAGTATATCTATCATATGTCTCTATATATATAACACACACTAGAGTATAAAAAAAAAATCTCAATATGAGCACCGGTCTTTTCTTGTGCATATAACTTGTAAGTTACAATTTAAAATATTATTATTTAAAACCTCAAAGAAAAGTAATAACATGATCCCATATTTAAAATGTAAACCATTAAAAAAGCATGGTTCCACTAGTTTTTTATTTCCTTAAAATAAATTTCTTTTACCAAGTTTTTCTGATATGGATAATAATAATAATAAAAAATACAACTATATTTATTTATCCATAATGGAGCAATTGGGCTAAAAATTAATGTAATAGCAAACAAACATTGTTACTAAGCATATTAGATTTCAATATAAGCCACAAAGATTGAAAATAAATAATTAGTGTAAAAAAAAAGGTTGTAAAAAAGAAAGTGGGTTCATCATTTTTCTTCTATATTCATACCTCAAAGCCTCTGCAAGTTTGTGACCTACCACTCCTTTCAAGATCTCCGACAAGAAGACGTGCTTCCTCCTCTTCTCTCTTGGATCATAAGATTTGGGGCAAGTGTAGATAGGTTAAAATGAAGATTGAAAAATCTCTTCTCTAATCTCCATCAAACCTTTTACTTTTTTGTTCTCCTTTCCTTCATTTTTTTTCCTTTCTTTTCCTTCTTTGCTTTTCACTTTAAGTTTTTTCCAAAATCAACAATATATTTATTTTATTTTATTTTATTTTAGAGTCAAAACCATGTGAAATAAAATCCTAAACAATGGAGGAGCCATCCATAGTGGAGGGGCCAAAGCCATTCTTTGGATAAGACACCCATAGTGCCCGGACTAACTAGGTTTGTCCCAAAGTCCCAATAATAGCTTAGCAACATGAATCTCTTTCTTTCAAATGATAAGGACATGGAAACTTGTCAAAGACTAGTTGGAAATCTTCATTAAAATGACCTGGAGTCCTTTTCCACTTTTTAGCAGTGTAGGGATCCTATTTCTTACACTTTTTGCCATGCATGCTGGATTCTCAATCTAAAGTGTAGCTTATTTCCGCAAAAAAAAAAGGTGATTTTCTGCATAAAACTCCTTTTACATGTATTTGGTGCGGAAGTTTTATGTAGAACTGCTTTTTCGCCACGTCAATTTTTCCTTCGTAAGCCTGAAAATTAAACAACATTAGCGTCAATTAATCGATGAAATTTCTTTTGCATCAAATATGAATTTCTAACTTCCTCAGAAAACCTTTTTCAAAGTATTTAAAAATCATTGAATTCGCTGATGTGGCAATTTCATCTTTCCATGGAAGCTGCCTCGACACAAACGTGCCCTAATTATACCACCTCCACAACAAATGTTGAGAAGAATTGGAAGATTGGGAAGTAAGATATAAGAGCGGTAACCATTGTGATATTGTGAGTTAAGAGTAGTTTGGTAAAAGGGGAAAAAAAGGAAGGAAAAAGGCTTCTGTCCAGACACTCTTGGAGTTAATATTCAAATTTTTGTTATTTGTTCTTAAATACATATCTAAGAGGTAACGATTTTTGGTGAAAATCCCCCTTTTTTTTTTTCACTTCTATATTTTGGAAATTCATTAGTACTAGAAGTTGTAAACATTTTTTTTTCCTTTATGGTTTTTGGTTTCTATTCTTAAATGTATAAAGAATACCTTTTTTTTTCTTTTAATTCTCGTACTTCCACCTTAAACTATTTAAACTATTTCATATAGATTTTGCATTGTTCTACTACTTTTTATTTTTATTTTTTTCATTTTTTAACATTGATACCAATAAAATTTTAATTAATTACAATCAATTCATAAAACTAATCATGTTTTAAAATCTTGATCCTTATAAATTCTCACTTTTTATCATATGAGTGTTTTTAAGAATAGTTGGTTATTAACAAAAAGATAGAAATAGAAGATTTAACTTAAGGAACTTGTTTTACTCAAAAAATGAAAAGAAACTTGAGCAATTTAAGTTCTTTAATAGTGACAGACGAAGGCCCCAGTGTGATCCTCATATGACTTTCCATCATTGGAAAGCGCATGGTGACTTCTTCACTTGGATGAGACATGATTGCAATGGCAGAGTAACTTTGTAAGATGGTGGGGCTCACCCTTGAAACATAGTCAGCTTAACATTTTATTAGTTGCTTTTTTCCATATGTAGGATGGATTCCCTTTTGTTTTTGTATAAAGGGAGATGCTATTCCTTAGGAGCATATTTGATTATATAGTTTTAAAAGGGTTTTGAGGCTTTTAGCTTTAAAAAAGGAAAAGGTCCTTTTTTTTAGGGCTCATTATCCACAATTTTATATATTTATTGGGGTTTTTCATATTGTGTAATTATTTTTTATTATAAAAATTAAAAGATATTTTATGTTAAAAATTAATTTTTTTCTTCTAACTAGACAACTTTGAGTGCTTTTGATGTTAAAAAACTTGTGCAACAGACTAACCAAACAACTTTTTCTATTAAAAAGCCGCTTTCAAGAAGTGGCTTTGTTAAAAGAGGCTATTTTTTTTGAAAAGTACTTTTCGCTTTTGAAAAGCCAAACCCTTGAGCTGTTAGTAGACTGACATGATGGAAATAGAAATTAGGGTTTGCAGAGAAGTGGCAATTTTTGGTCAGGGATGAACCCCTCTTCCAAAGAACAAAAGTAGTGAGTCTTTTTTTAATCTCCCTTTCCTATAATTTTATCTATAAATCATACCAGAAAGTTGGATATAATGTACTAAAATGAATTAGAATCGTATAAAATTGAGATCCATGGAAAGCTCTAATTGAACAATCTGTTCAACTGATCCAATTTTGTTATGGAACATTGTTTGACACATGAAATTTGGTGAAATGAAAATAAATTGAAATAAAGCCACAAGTCAACGACCCATAGACAATGGTTTTAGTAACCCGATTTCAACCCCAAGGGGTTGGCCAAGTGGTCAGGACCACGGTTCCTTCCTCTTTCGGACCTAGAGGTTTTGGTATCGACCCCCGGTTCCCTCCTTTTCAGGAACCCGAAGTTGAGTCCACTTGTGCTACCACCTAGGGGCCACATGGGTTTTATCCGGCTTTTCTCTGGGCCCAGAGGGAATAGTCCAGCCCGGAGGGTTGGGGACCCTCCCTTAGCAAAAAAAAAAAAAAAAGAAGAAGAAAAAGAAGAAAAACTGACCTGATTTGATAAAAGGACCCAACTGGGTCCTGCATGTATGGGTTCATAGTCTATTTAGCAAAATAACAATTCAGGTCCAAAATCCATTATATGGGCTTGACAGTCCATCTTCTTTTTATATGTTCATTTGTGTTAAATATGTCACACAGGGGTGGGTCTATGATCAGGCATTGAAATAAGCATATTGCCAATCTCAGCCCAGTTGTCCCTTTTAGGCAAAAAGGAGGCACTTTCATCTGATGGGTCTACAAAGACAGTGAAGCTTGTCTTGCTGGTCTCTAGTGGCTACCTTGCCAATTTTAGTATCGGATGAGTATGGCCTTACAATCAAGGAGCAGTGGATGGGCCATCCATCATAGGATTCATCATATAGACATAAAGAATAACTGGATTGTAGGCCCACCTGTAGAAATATGCAATTTTGTGCTCATTCTTGACAATGGCTATGGTTGCAACTGGATCTAAATCTTACCCATGGCCTATGGGTATTGGGCCTCGGCTTGCCCTATCTGCAATCCATCAGTAAGTGGGATATAAATGGGTCAAAACATGCACCCTAGAGTTGAATACTAGGGGTGTACAAAAAATCCGTCGATCTGTAAATCTGATCCGATCCGATCCGATCCGCGGATTTTTATCCGATCTAAAGGTAAATGGACTGGTGACGGATTGAGAATTTTGTAATCCGTTAGCAACGGGTCGGTGGCGGATTCCACCCTCAATCCGCGGATTAAATCCGATCCGATCCGAGCCGATCCGGATCGGATCGGATTTTAACAGTCACGGATTGGTGACGGATTTCAAATCCGTCAATCCATAGGTAACGGATTGGTGACCAATTTGGCCCAATCCGGACCAATCCGATTCGTGTATACCCCTATTGAATACTGCTCGGAGAGCCACCTGCATAAAATGTGATGTCACTAATTGCACCCTCTTAATTGCAAACTCTTTATAAGGTGGCGATTTTAGGATTGGATGAAACATTATTCACCTTTTTCAGCAAAGAGTCTGGATCCCCAGTTTCATAGAAATAGAAAGATGTTGTTTCATTCAATCCAAATTTGCTACCTACACAAAATCTTATGCCGGGTAATGTAACCTCTCAATTGCTTCCTTAGAATGAGAAAAAAAAAAAAAAAAGTAAAAAAGAAGAGATTTTGTATAGGTGGTGAATGTGGATAGGATGAAATAGTTCCTCCCTATTTCTACGAAACAAGAGATCTGGACTCTTCAACGAAATGGGGGATTCGGACTCGATTATTACCCAACTAGCTAAGCTACAGCTGGGACATAGGACATAAAATGCCCTTCCTTATCCGCCCACTGCTGTCCACATGGATTGTCAAGTGGGACCCACCATGTCGATCAGGAATGCAATTTAAGCCCTTCCCTGTTGTTCTGATCCTTCAGAGGTTTGGAGTAAGAATACTTAGGGGGGGTTCACAGGCTGACTTTACAAACATTCATATCTGGCCCAACCTTGAAATGGGCTGTAAGTGCCTGGCCAGGCCCGGCGGCTCACCTGAAACATATTGCCTCTCAACCTACCCATTTAGTTAATCGGGATGGGCCTAGCCATGCTTTCTATCACTGGTTCAGGTTCTCTATCACTTAATCAGACAAATCAGCCAATAAATAAACATCTAAACTACAAGAAACTACTTGTTTGGGACAGGCCAAATATTAAAACTACTTGTTCAGGCTTTCTTTCACTTAATCCAAGCCGGGCCAAATATTAAACGGCCCAAAATTTATATCAGGCCGGGCCTGAAAACTAAACCTTAAGTTCCAAAACTGGACCAAAGCAGGACGAGCCGAGTTCGGGCCCAGTGCAGCCTGGTCCAGGAGCAACCCTAGGTAGGAATGTTTGAAATTAGAAATGGCACTGTCCGCGAGGTTAGGGCCCAGTCCATGAACATCTGCTTGACAATAAAAAAAAGTTGGGCTCTAATTGGCTTGTTTGAAATCAACCCAGTTCATTCAAGTACTTTTCCATTAACTTGAATTTGAAATATGCATTGGATGCATAGGTCATAATCCATTCGCAGGATTTCTTTGAGAAGTCGAACTATTTTGACTTATTTTTGTGCTGAATAGGGCGCTTAGGGCTTATTTGTTTGATCTGCTATTGAACTTGTAGCAATTGGAGCCGTGCTTTTCTATCAATCCAGCGAAAATGAAGTAAATAATAGTAAAGATCCACCGAGAGCCATCAAATAGTCTTACTCATTGCTCGGAAATGATTACCTAGCCGTCCCACTAGTAAAATAAATTTTAGGAAAGTGACCAATAATAAGTCTGTTCTACTATGATTAGAGTAACTCCAAAAGAGCTGCTTTTTCACCAACTCAGGATTGATTTGACGTCAAACGATAAAAAATGACATGCAAGTGGCCCTCCAATAGATGCCTCAAATCCACCTGTCATTTGACATAGGGAGTGGTATGCCTTTTTTGGCATACCAAAAACGTAGACGGCATTTTTTTTAATATAATAATACAAGGTCGGTTCAACCCGTTGGATTTGCAGCCGTTAGTCCATAGTAAACTTCATCAGATATATGGCATTTGAAGGTGATGGTCAGTCAACAGTGAACGTAAACGGCTAAATTTATAGCCGTTGCATTTTTTTTTTTTTTTACTTTTTTGAATTTTAATGGGTAATTATAAATTGTGAAAATTTGAGAAATTCTTGAGCTTGGATATCTATAAATTATGAGTGTTTGAAGTCTTTTTTTCCTCATTCATACTATGGATTCTCAATTCTCTCAATTTTCTAATTTTTCTACCCAATATTCACAATCTTTCGGTGAGGCATCCGAACTCCCTACTGATGATGCCCCAAAGAAAAAGGCTGTTGGTCGAGGTGCTGGCTTCAGTATAGAAGAAGACCGTCTTCTCATCGGTTCGTGGTTGAACACCAGCCTGGATGCTGTGCATGGAAATGAACAGAAACTTGAGGCTTTTTGGGAATAAGTGGGAGAATACTATCACAACAATAAGCAATTTCCCAGTGATTGAATAGACAAAATATTGTCATAACGATGGCAAAAGATTCAAGCTTCTGTCAACAAATTTTGTGGATGTCTTGCCATAATTATTTCCAGAAATCAAAGTGGTACGAATGAACAAGATAAGCTAAAATTATATGTGTGTGTGTGTGGAATTTTTTTTTTATTCTTAATTTAAGCTTACATTTAATTTTCAGATTGTAGAAGAAAGAAAAATTTACAACATCTATATGGATCAAGATTCACCTTGGACCATGCTTGGATCTTGTTGAGGCACCAACCAAAGTGGAAACAAATGCAGCATCAAGTACTAGAGAAGACATCCGTAAAAAGAGCAAAATCTTCAACTTCTGGTTACTCATCATCTTCTAATCCAAGCACTCCCATAAATATTGAGGAGGATGAGACAATTAACAATGCTTATGATCCCATGACGAGACCACTAGGCAGAAAGGCTGAGAAAAGAAAGATGAAGCAAACCACTATCAACGAGCCCATACCTGTTGCAGATCTCATCCAAAAAATGATGGATGACAAAAAGAAAAGAGATGAAAAAAAAATTAGAGCTTCTTAAGCAAAAAATCGAGCAAGATGAGAAGAAGGTGAAATTAAAGAAAATACATATGGAGATGGAAATCATGAGTATGGATACGTCCAATATGTCCGAGGACCAACAACAATACTATGCTAAAAAAAGACTTGAAATTCTGAGAGGAGGGTTAGGTGGTGGTTTCTGAATTGTATTTTATTTTAGAATTAATATGTATTTTTTATTTTAATTAATGAATTATTGTTTGTTTAAATATAATATTGTACTTCAATTTTATAAAGTTGTCATTTTACTAGCCATTTTATAGCCATTGGAGAAAACTAGCCGTTTTATAGCCATTGGAATATTTCACATATATATACAAACCATTTTGGAAAAAAATTCTTACACCCCAACTTTTTACTTCTCTTAATTTCAAAATAAGAAAATCTTTGGTTCATCACTTCGGATATGTCTCAAAATGATACGGATTTCTCTTCTGACACGACGGATGAGCTATGGCATACCGTCATAAATTCCGATTCGGATGAAGAGTTGCAGATGTTGTGTAGGGCTGCTCTGGAAGAAGAAAGAGAAAACTTACGAAGGAGAACAAGAGTGCATCGTGGTTCTATTTAAGGTTACGCAGTCATCCACAGAGGACGAATCTCAGGACATCATAGGCTTTACAATGACTACTTCAATGAAAATCCTGTCTACATTGCCTCTCAATTTCGAAGGAGGTTTCGAATGCGCAAACCTTTTTTTCTTCGAATTGTAAATACAGTGGAGGCTCATGACCCATATTTTTAACAAAAAAGAAATTGTGCAGGCTGTCTTGGTTTATCAGCTCTTCAAAAGGTCACATCTACAGTGAGGATGCTTGCTTAAGGAGTTGCGGCGGATGTTGTGGACAATTACGTGAGGATTGCTGAAAGTACCTCTATAGAATCATTGAAAATGTTTGTTCAAGCGATCATTGATGTTTTTGGGAATGAATATTTGAGAACACCAAATAATGCTGACATTTGTAGATTGTTATCAGAAGGTGAGAGACGCAGGTTTCCTGAGATGCTAGGTAGCATAGACTGCATGCACTGGAAGTGGAAGAACTGTCCAGTTGCGTGGAAAGGCATGTATGCTCGTGGAGACCACCGTGAGTCTTCTTTGATTCTTGAAGTCGTGGTATCGTATGATCTTTGGATATGGCGTGCATTTTTTGGACTACCGAGATCGCACAATGATATCAGTGTGTTGGATCGATCTCCTATATTTACCGACCTTGTTGAAGGTCGAACTTTTTCCGCCAACTACTCAATCAATGGTCGTGAATATACAACTGGCTACTATCTTGCTGATGGCATATATCCATCGTGGGCGACATTTGTCAAAACAAGTCCTTGTCCTAACGGGCCAAAGGCCACAAATTTTACTGCAGCTCAAGAGTCTGTAAGGAAGGATGTGGAGCGTGCGTTTGGAGTGCTACACGCACGTTTTGCAATTGTTCGTGGGCTTGCTCATTTCTGGGATCGTCAAACACTTCAGCATATAATGAAGGCTTGCATCATAATGCATAACATGATTATCGAAGTTGAATGCGATCAAAGTCTTCCACCCAATTATGATGCACGAGAAGGTGAATGCATTGACCTTCCTGTGTCACGTGACCACACTGCAGGATTTCATTCAAAACTACTTGCGTATTCGTGACAAGATAACACATTCTCAACTCCAAGCAGATCTGGTGGAGCACCTATGACATTTCCAAGGTCAATATGAAGAAGCTTGTGATTGACTATAATATTATGTAATTTGAATTTACATTTTCAATGAAAAATGAGTTTCAAGTACAATTTGTGCAATTTTTTAATAATTTATTACTTTAATAACATTTAAATCGTATCAAATCCCATTAAATATAAGTAAGATATATGTAATGAGGATTAAATGAAAAAAGAATAAAATAATAATTTGACATCTCTCTTGGAGTTGCCCAAGTGAGATGTCAAATTTTCATTTGTCTTTTTTTGCCACATAAGCCTTTATTTTTGAAAAAGGCATATGGAGAAATGGAGTAGCTCTTAGAGATGCTCTAATACTCCAAGGCAATAATTTTATAATTAATGTTTACTAACTGATATAAGATTAATTGTCTACTTCTAATGTAACGTAAAGCGCAAAAGAATTAAGGAAGAAGATCAACATTGTCTACCCAATAACTAAATCCAGAACCGACAAGGGAAAAGCGAGAAAAAAACCTAACAAGAATTGAATTTTGTATGCGTCCAATTGCAACATAGCAATGTCTTGTTTATAACCCTTATATCCTAACTTTTTCGAAATAGTAAAGATTATAAAACCCTAATTACATACCCTAAAATATTTTTCCAAGAAAACCAGACTCACTTTGCATTTTGACATTTGAAGCAGCCTCATTTCAACCCCTAACCAACAACTACTAATGGGCTGTGGTCCACAATGTTGAGGGGAAACAAATAAGCATGAGTATCAAATTAGTGCTTCAATCAAAAGTTATGGCCGTTTGAAGTTTAGGGCATTCTTGTGGCTTGATTTGTTACTATCTTCACGTTTCTTGTAACTACTTGTTCATTATCCAAAAAGAAAAGGACAATTTTTTTTTTATCAAAGTCCTCATCATTTATGTCACTTATTGTGTTTGCTTCTTTTGAGAAGAACACAATTTAAAGCCAAACTGTGCAAAATATGGTCCAGGCTGGGGGCCCATCAGATAACCTACATTCGGAACTGATGAATTCGAACTTGAACTGGTCCAGACCTGACACAAATTGTTGACATGATAACATCTGTATGGTTCAGGTTCTAATAATCTGATAATTTTAAGAAGAATCTGGCTTTCAGAGATCTTCCTTATCTGCAACGGTCCAATGGGCTATTAAAACAAACACATGGAAGATGGATGGCACGAATCAAGCAGAGTAGACAAATGAGCTTAATAATACTCATGCCCGCCCCAAATTCCACTTGGGCCTTAAAAATCTAAGTATGGGCCTGGACCCAAATCTGAACAGGTTTAGCGTGAATTATTTGAATTTTCACCTGGATCTAGTGTTGCAAATGGGTATCCGATTCTCCAATTACTCGAAAGTTTCGACCAATAAAAACTCGGGTCTGGAATCTATTTTAAGTTCCGATTCATAAATGGGTCCGTGTCCGGAACCTAATTTAGGTTCCGATTAATAAACGGGTCCGGGTCCATATAGGTTCCGACCGGTGGACCCGGGATGTGAGCCTTTGATATTGTAAATTGTACCTCAAAATCAACTTTTTTTTGACGTTTTTTTTGTATAATATGAGAGGTAGTAGACTTGATGCAGTGTTATGAGCATGAATAATATGTTCATTTTAAGAAAAATAAATAATAAAGAGAAATTAAAATCGATTTTGGAACTAGATTCCAGTCCTCTAGGTGGACTCGGTTCCGGATCCCGGTTTTCCTATCTGAACCAGGTCCGGAACCAACAAAACAGGTTCCGAATCAAAACTGAATCCGAAACCAGAACCATTATTTAGAAATGGGTCCGGGTCCGGGTCCGGGCCCACTATGTTCCGATCTGAAACCTTGCAACCCTACCTGGATCAAGAGACATGGACTGAGACTTGGGCTGGCCCAAGTTGCACCCTAAGTAATACAGCCCCTTTTATTTTAGGGATCGGATTCTTTGACTTAAGTTGTGTCTGACACTGTTTCTGCTTTTCAAAATAATGCATGTGACATGGTCTATCAGACCCATTTTCTTACCAAATCTAAAAAGGTTTCATAAGATCAAACCTAACTTCATTGAAAAAAAAAAAGAAGAAAAAGAAAACGGAAAGAAACAAAGAAATAAAAAAAAGAAAACATAGGGGACATCACAGTTGGTTAGATATCCAGTTTGTCATTCAAAATCATCCAGGATTTAATTCCTAGGTTCTCTCCCCATGTGAGTGGACATTACGAATCTCTTTTCATGCTAATGTCTCCCAATCTCTCCTTGTATAAAGCAGGCATTATCTCCCATGATTGAGTATTTCATGGGTCCTAGTCCCCTCTGTTGTCAACAATAGTAACAACAACAACAACAACAATAAAAAAAAAAAAAAGGAAAAAAAAATTAAGTTCATTACAGTAAGATTTGTGGCAACAAAACGAATGGGCCACATATAATTTATTTTGTTATGTTAGATTAGACAATTACCAATATTTAACCTCATTAATTTTTTTAAGTTAGATAAATCTCAATTCCTCTTACTATCCAAGGGGTCAGTTAACATACCTCATAGCTCCTTACCTGAATGGTAATGAGTGGTAAGGAGTAACAGTTCTCACCTGGCTGTCCAGGATTCAAACCTTTGGTATGCCACCTCTTCTAGCATGTGTGGGCTTTCTTCTCGTATGTGCGGGCTCTTTTCCCACTTGAATGGGCTGTCTTCCCGTTTGTGTGTGAGTTTTCAATTGGGTCCCAGCCCCCTTAGTTGAGTTACCAAAAACAAATACCTCATATCTTTCTACCTTATTTTTTTTTAAACCTAGCAAAGGGGCTGTGAGACCCTTTGACTCATGACACAACTTATATATGTGAGGTGACGAGAATTCATACATAAGAGGAGATATAAACACAACTCACATAAACGAGGTGGTGGAAGCTAGCACATGCAAGGAGAGTGAGGTGATAAAACTCACATATAGGTGGTGAATAAACATAACTCACACATGTAAGGTAAAAACTCGCATATGCAAAGAGGGAGGAGGCTGGATTTGTACCTAAAGGCCAGTTTTTTTGTTGGAATTCAAGGAATTCCTATATGGGGAATTTCTGAGTTCTCAAACATAGTGGAGTTCCTGAATGCTCCTTTGGACTTGAGCACTTTAAGAATTTTACCAAAAACTAAAGGAGTTGGAATTCCTAGATTCCCAAAGGTCATTTGAGACCTTTTATATAGCTAGAACTTAGAAATTCTAATGAAGAAACATGACGTCTGAAAATGTCAGGGCACAAGATATCACATCATATTCATAAATCCCCAACATGTGGAATTCATGATGTCAAAAGTTTCAGAAAAGAGACTGGCCCTAACACCTCCCAATGAGAACTGTCACTTTTTAATCCTTACCACTAATTGAGCCCTTCTCATATCTTTCTACTTTTAGACTAGTGTGAAAAGGATCTAGCCCACTCAATCAGAATAAAAATGTAGGCGCATCTCAGAGTGGGCCCCGCCGTTTGAAAGGTGGAAGTGGCTGCAACAGCAGCCATCAGTCTCATCTCTCCATGTGTGTGGTTAGTTGGTGATATAGAACCTGCTGTAATATAAGCCACAAAAACATAGAACCGGTCCTGGTCCCCACAGAAAGTGGGCCCCACTACACAAATAGTGTGGATGTAGTTATGCAGCATTCTAGTAAGTCGTTTTCTCAAATATCAACAAAAAAAAAAAAAAAAGAAGAAGAAAAGGTGTGAGGGAATTTGGACTTCTTTGATTGGTAACATATATAGCAGCGGAAGAATTTAGCCATTTGTTGGCCCCACCGACTTTTAGGTTAATGGACTTAAAGGCCTGTCTCTTTACTGGAATACCAAAAAAATTTATATGAGGAATTCATGAATTCCCATATAAAGTGAAATTTCTGGATGCTCAAGCCCTTTCTGGATGCCCCTTTGGGCGTGAGCATCTAGGAATTCCACCAAAATACATAGGGAGTGGAATTCCAGAATTTCGAAAGCCTAGTAAAGAAACATAGAAATCAAAATCCGAAGGGACAATCTGTCACATCATCTGAACATGATGAATTCCTAATAGGAATTTCACTAAAAAAAACTGTGCCTTGGAACGCGTTTGTGCAACACAACTGTTGAAAAAGAGTGGAACAAAAGATCAGCTTTATCTCGCTCATGATTCATTATGTTGTTTGATGCTGACGGGCCAATTGATAAAATGAAGATGCTTTTTTCTCGCTCACAGTCGATTATGGAGTTGGATTTTGACTACGGACGTCCTTCTCTTTCCACGAAAGAGAAAACTACATTCCCCCTCCTATAAACGCTCTCGGTATGAGTCCTGCAGTGAAGTCTCCTCCAAGCTAATAAGCGTATAAGAAGGTGAGATATAATCCACATTTTTAGCCCGTTCGTTAGTTTCGTATAATTGAATTTGTAGGAATTTCAAGAGTCATATTTAGTTAAAAATTAAAAAGCGTGTATTCCAAAATGACCATCAAACAGCCTCATCTTTAAATGTAAAATGAATAAAGGGAAGATGTGAAATGACTAATGAGTTACAATAATTTAACAATTACTCCGGAAAGGTCAAGGTCTCCAATGCATCTCCACATTTTCACCATTCCCATCTTTACTTGGAATTCAAATATACTCAATTCCCTAGCAAAACAAATTTAAAATTTAGGTTATTTTAGATTTATATTATACATGGGCGGACCTAGGTACAACCATGTGGGGGTGGTCGCATCCGTTGGACCTCAGTTGGCTTATAAAACCATGATGAGAATTCTAGCTGTGCTTCGAAAATTCACATAAAAGTTCAGCGTCCACCCCCCAAAACCCACATAAAAATTCTTGGTTTGTTCGCAAAACTCAATTGCCTGTTTGGTTCCGCATCCCTCATATGAAAATCCTTGATCTACTACTGATATTACATGTCACTGATATAACGAATCTATGTTCCTGATATAACGAATCTATGTTCAAGATTCTTATTTAAAACTAACCTCCATGTTGACTTATGATAGTTTGGAGAATCGCAATTTAACTCATTGACAAATTGAAAGTTGATTCAAAATCATGTAACTCGTTTGGCATTGTAGTCTTCCGACAACCAACCGACGATCTCGATTTCTGTGATCTCGATTATGGATTCAATTGCCCACCAAATATAAGAAGGTTTTATAAGATCTAACAAACTTAACAAAAAAATAAAAATAAAATGAATAGAGCACTTAGGGATGGCCCAATGTTGGAAAATTGTGTGGCTCGACTGCCACATGTCCCACGCCAGATCAAGCCCCACAGTGTGCCATAGATGAACTCCTGTAAGTCTTGATCTAGTAGAGTCTTGATTGGGATCTATAACCCTAGGAGAGTTTGGACCAGCATTGAACTCTTATTTGGTAACACTCCCACGTTTGTCAAGAGATATGGGATTTTCAAAAGGGTAGTGTATACGATGGTCCTGATTTCTTAGAATAACTAGAGATGCAAGCCTTTGATTAATCATCCAGAAAATTTGAGAGTATTCGTAGTGAGCTCACATCCAACTGTCTAGAGCTCAATTCCTCTGTTCTCTCTAGGGACCTTATCTCTTTGCATGTGAAGGTTTTTCACCCTGCTTGAGGATGCATTGTCTCTCCCATATGGTTGGTTTCCTCGATGGTCCTAGGGACCTTGAGTACACTATTGATAGCGGTAGGATTTGAGGCTACAACATGAAAGGACCACATATAATTTCTTTGGAGGTGACCTTCATATCTTTATTTTTCAGTGTTTGACTACCTCATATCCTTTTACCGTAGGAGTGTGTAAAAGGATCCCGAGCATGGAATTAGAATCAAGGCTCTCTGGAGTGGGCCCACCTTTGAGTGGTGTAAGTGGCTGCAATAATCATCATGCTCAGACAGTGTATGTACAGATCTCCATATACACATATT
Organism: Cinnamomum chago; assembly: GCA_038049695.1. Taxonomy (NCBI): domain Eukaryota; kingdom Viridiplantae; phylum Streptophyta; class Magnoliopsida; order Laurales; family Lauraceae; genus Cinnamomum; species Cinnamomum chago. Next base: position 15,253,041 of record CP142462.1, on the reverse strand, counting down.
CTCTCTTGAAAGCTAGAAAACGGTTGGTGAGCAGTTAAAAAAGAAATAAAAAAGGGCCTTATTCTCATCCTTTTAAAGCCACGTCAGCATCTTCATCCATGTCTTACATGTTTATTCGTCTTCCTCTCTTTGAAACGGATCTTACACACCCCTTCCTCTTCTTCACTTTGAAATGGTTCTTTTAGAAGATACGTCCTTTCCCCTTTTCAAATGCCATTTCCCTTCTCTTTCTTTAAAACTCAACGAGGGGATATTGGATTTCGCAAGACAGAGAGGAGAAAGGGAGAGATGGAACTTGGAAGGGAGCCTGCATGCATGGTTCTCACAATCAAAAGGATGATGAAGATAATCAAAGGGGTGTATAGAGAAGAGGAGAGACACCCAAGTTTCAAAATGAAGAAAAATATCAGAGAGGGAGATAGTGAGAATGAGAAAACCAGAAAATAGGGTCAAGAAAAAATGGGTAAGAAAATCAAAGGGGTAAAGAGAGAAAGAGGAGAAACCCAATTTTGAAAACAAAAAAAAAGAAAAGAAAAAAGGGAGGTACCTAGAAAGAGAAAAGCTTGAAAACAGGGTCAGAGAGAGAGAGACAATAGAGGAAACGATTGTATTTTTATATATTCTTTTTCAGTTGGATTAAATTAAATATTAACATGTGCATCACATGTGCCTTAATGCTAATATATACATATACATATACATATACATATACATATAAGAGTTACGCTACAAAACTTCCCGAACATTTTTCTAAAAGAAACGCTTATCTTTTAGCCAATGAAAGTATGATAAGTGTCATGTGATATACATATCCGATTTTCTTTCCTAATTATTTTCCTATAAAGGTAGATATTTCAAAATATTATATCACGACAGAAACTCCACTTTTGAGATAGGGGAGTTTTTGAGAATTTCCCTTATACATCTAAATATATATGTATACTTATATATACATATGTATATATATATTTAATGTACATACATATATGTATTTATACATACATGTGTGTCTGGGTACTTATGCTGCACCACTATGTAAGTTATATTTCAAATTATTGCCTTGCTATCTTCTCAGCTTTTTCAAGGTGGAGAGTAGTCCCATCAATTCAAAGCTGTGGGCAGAATTGAACTTCTTTGATTGATGTAAAATAGGCTACCAACTTTTCTTATCTGCACAACCTAATTGTGGGGTAAAGGCTGGTCAAGATTTGACTTCAGACGCGTTTGTGCATCATCCGCGGATTTCAAACTCTAAATTTTTTTTTTTCATGCAAAAAACATGACTAAAAGTAGACGAATTTCGGGGATATGCTTGTTACCTGCACCACACGTTAGCTAGATCTGGGAAAAAACTAAAAAATCCCGTGCATCTTCTTTGGGCGACATTCTGGACAAATGAGTCTTCCAATTTGATAAAACTACTTTTGGAAAGTGAAGTAAAGTAAATAATTGAATCAAGAAGAAAAGAAGAGATGATCAAAAGTCAAAAGTACGAAATAACAAAATAACACTTCTTCTTTTTACCAAAAAAGATAAAAATAAAAAAATAAAAAATTGTGGCATTAAATGATAAAAATATAAGATAATTAGCGAAAGGTCCCTAGAATTGAATCTATCCAGCCTCTAGTCCAAGCAAATTCTTTTTAAGGGCTCTGGTCCAAGCAATTAGACTGTTTGCAGCCAGAAGTCCCTGGATATAATTTACATGACTAATTTGCCCTCTTTCAACTGTTTAGGCATCTAATTTTGAATTTTAAATTTTCAAATCTTTCAACTGTTTAGGCATCTAATTTTGAATTTTAAAATTTCAAATCTTCCATTCTCCCCCTAATTACAAGGGGTCTCCGACCTTCCTCTCGTTTGGAAACCCCTGTGGACTTTTTCTTCCACGTGGTACCGAACACCTCGCCGCTGCGATTTCACCGACGAAACCGATTCCAGCCGACAAGCATACTACCAACGACAACAAGAATTGAAACAGAAACGTTCCCAAGAAGTAACCCCAATAATTTATCTCTACTTTTCCATCACTTCCTCCCAATCAGTTCATGACTTATACTGTTCTGATTTCCCCTCCTCTCCACACATACACGGAGACCATACACGGCATGGCCGGGTGCACTGACGACCTCACCAGAGCCCAATCGTGCCGAGATGGTCAAGCCGCGACCCATCTAAAGTGGATCGCCATCTTGGTCATCCTCCTCACGAGCGTCGTCGGAATCTCCTCCCCAGTCGCCCTCGCCCGCCTCTTCCAAGGCAAGCCCACCTACAACAACGCCCTCCTCCTCATCAAATGCTTCGCCGCCGGCGTCATCCTCTCCACCTCCCTCGTCCAGGTCCTCCCTGACGCCTTCGACGCCCTCGCCGACTGCAAGATCGCCTCCAAACACCCATGGAAAGACTTCCCCTTTTCTGGTTTCATCGCCATGGTGGGCGCCATCATCGCCCTCCTGGTCGACGTTGCAGCGAGCTCTCACGTAGAGGACAGGCCCCAGTACGCTCCAGTCGGGTCGGATGATGGTGGCGCTGGTGGTGTCGTGGCGGTGAAGAAGGTGGAAGCAGCGGTGGAGATGGTGGTGGTGACTAGGTGCCATAACACGCATGAGGAGGAATTGACGAAGTTGAAGCAGAGACTGGTTTCTCAGGTTTTGGAGATTGGGATTGTTTTTCATTCGGTGATTATTGGGGTTACTTTGGGGATGTCCCAGAATCGATGCACGATCAAACAGAATCCAACTTCAACCTCTGTACCAGAGAGCGAGTCGTGCGTCTCTTCACGTCGCCGGCAGGAACGTTTGCAGGTTTTGTTCTGGAACAGGAGAACGAGAGGAAGAAGATGACCCAGAGGGTCGGTTCCAGTCCGGGTGAGGTCGGGTGAAGTTTGACCTGGTTTCAAAGCCCAAAAGCAAATCTATCTGAGTTTTTTAGAAATTTATCTGTGTTTTTGGCAAATATATATGAGTTCCCGACAAATTTAACTGAGTTTTTGGAAAATTTATCTGAGTTTTTAATAAATTTATCTGAGTTTCTAACAAATTTATTTTCATTTTGGAAATTTATCTAAGTTCTGGAACAAATTTATCTGAGTTCTGAAAAAATTTATCTGAATTCTGAACAAATTTATCTGAGTTTTTCACAAATTTATCTGAGTTCTGAAATAAATTTCTTTACGTTATGGACAAATCTATCTGAGTTTTGGCTAATTTATCTATGTTATGGGACAAATTTATCTGAGTTTGGACAAATTTATCCGAGTTTGTGGCAAATGTATTTGCGTTTTTCTAAATTTATTTACACTTTTTTGAAATTTATTTGGATCTTTTAAAACTGATTTTCATCTTTTGAAAATTATTTGCGTCTTTTTAAATTGATTTTCATCTTTTGAAAATTTTTAGATTTTTTGAAATTTATTTGCATCTTTTTAAATTTCTCTATGTTCTTTTGATATTATAGCATTTTTTGAAATTTATTTGCGTTATTTCAAATTTATTTGCATTTTTTGAAATTAGTTTTTGTTTTTTTAGAGTTTAATTTTGTTTTTTTTAATTTTATTTACATCTTTTGAAATTTATTTGGATCTTTTGAAATTTATTTGCGTTTTTTAAATTTATTTCACTTTTAGAAATTTATTTGAAATTTGTTTCCTATTTTTTTAACTCTATTTGAAAATCTCATTAGTGGAAATTTATTAATCGTGACTAATTTAATGGTAGTTGACCATTATTAATGGCTTATCCCACTAATCATGGGATATGATTTGAAGAAAGGGTAAATTAGACACTTTAGGCTTTCAAATTTGGAAAAAGGACCTTTCACACTATAAAAAAAGATTGTGGACTTAAGGCAATAAAGTGAAATGTTCAGGGACCTCTCGCCGAATCCCCCAAAATATAACTCGGGGAAAAGTAGCTATGACCTCTCTTCTTTTTTTTTTTCTTTCTCATTCGATTTGATTCTTTACTAAATTAGTAAATTACCATCTTATATTGGAATATTATTAGGCTAACAACATTCTAATTACCATCTTATATTGGAATAATATTAGGCTAACAACATTCTAATCTCAAATCCTTCATAGAGCTCTCTTTCCAAATATGCCCACCCCATCCAGGTAGCTTCAGAGGCACATCAATGAAGCATTAAAATTATATCAACCCCATGGGTTCTACATTATAATCTTTAAATTATGGGTACTAATTCAATAGACATTGTAAACTAGAACTTAAAAATTAAGTCTTTGATTTTAAACCATAATGTAGTTAGCTCTTATTAATTGGAATAGAGCTTCCAAGCGATAGGTACAAATTTCACCTAAACTAAGTGATATAAATGGCCATATCAATTTTCCGAATTGTAGCTCAGTTGATTAGCAACACCAAATGCCCCTACTGGTTGGCGAGTGTCCGTGAATTCAAGTCCTTCCTGACATAAGAGGAAAAAAAAAAAAAAAACAAGAAAGAATAATAATAATAATAATAATAAAAAGGATGGCCTCAAGTAGGTCAGTACTTTGAGTACTGATAATTTCACTTTCCTAAGCATCATTAGTTGAGTGGGCAAGCCAGATAGAGGTCAACGGAATGTGCATGGTGGCACTGGAACCAATCAACCACTAGACCCCGCACACTCCAACCTTACAGAACCCATTGGACCACTTTGAAAAGATCCACAACATTTGTAAGCATGATTCAGACTGTTCAATCATCTCCACAGACAGTTGGAATCCTTCTACTTAATTCTATTATTTTGCTCGTGGCCCATCTGCTGCAGAACCATGAGTAATGAGCCAATTGAGTTGGGTCCACCATTAAGTTGGTCGGATCAAAATTGAAGTGGTGGGGGGAATGGTGAAGTTTTTTAGTGCCGCACGCGTTTGTGAACACATCGTTTCCACGGAAAGAAAAAATTTCTACGTAAGCAAATTCTATAGAAATGGAAAACTCGAAAAATGATTTCCGTAGAATTTAGAAATTTATGTTTGGTGGAGATTTTTTTCCTCGCTGAATTGGTGTTAATGTTGCTTGGTGTGGCCATAGATTCCTAATAGAAAATCAAATTTTCTTATTTGGTGAAATAATTCTTTGAAGAAAAATAACATAACATGTATATTATTTATTCAACATCAAATAATAATTTATTTTAAAGAAATAAAAAATGAAGTAGTGTAGGGTTTTGGGTTGAAATGAAAAAGAGAGGAAAAGAGGGAGAAGTTTTCTGAGGAAATCCATTTTCCATACCCCCCATAGGAAACTCATTTCTAGCATTAGCAAGGAAAATGCTGACGAGGCAGGAAAACGTATTTCCGTGGAATTGTTCCACACCAAACGCATGAAAAATAGATTTTCCGTGTGACACTAACCAAAGAAGTATTAGTCAGGCTCCACGTATTTACTTCTGCAAACCATATATGTGATGGTTCCATGCTAAAAGCACTTGTCTCTATGATCTATTCTTGCAGGACCCCTTTGGTTAATCCAAGGAGCATATGGTCCATGGATCTCGCAATATCACAAGTTGGCCAAAATATTTCACTCCAAGTAGAGTATCTCAATTAATTATATGTAGAAAATAATATACATGATAATTCAGTTGTGAAGTGGCACTACCAGAGTCACATTTGTATCCATATTTTTCTATGGAAAAAGTGTAAAAAGTGGAAATGCTCTTCCACTTCACGGCCAATTCTTGTTTGGTGAGCTATTTTTTGGTGAGGAAAAGCACAAAAATGAATAGAGTTTTTCATAATTCTATATAAAATCAGTTTTTATGGAACTGGCCGGATTTGATTTTCTGCCGATCCGGGCCTTTACAAAGCTACACAAATATTTTCCAAATTCAAGCAAATTTGAGACATAATATTATATATGCTTTTATGGAATTGATTAGTATTAACTAAGGTGATCACAAGAAAGAACTTTTTCTTTTATTAGGTTGGGCTACATATTAGGAATGATACGTAAATAATACATCCGGGGATTCATCGGGATTCATCTTCATGTATGTAAAATTAAGGTGCCAACACCACTGAACCATGAATGTGTGAATCCAATCAAGATTAGATAGGCACGAATCAATCAATCCAGGATAAATCAGATATTAGTGATTGTTTCAATCACATGAATAATGACCACAAACATAGGTATGTATGAATGATCAGCACCCTGCATTTTTCATGTGACTCCCACGTGATATATGAATTGTCTCGTGAATAAAAAAAAGCCCCACGTCTGCAAATGCCACCACAGAAATGGAATTTGACCATGGTACTGACGTCACGTGCTCCCTGTCCCAAGTGTTGTGAGATTCCTTTTGGCCTGATTATTTGTTTGAATGTCTAATAAGAATGTGGGGCATTGGAATTATTTGGATATTATGTGATAGGTTGTCTTGGGGGCATTTACAAATTTCTTGGCAAGAACTTTAAAATCCTAGCCACTTAAAATGCTTCAAATGCCTTGGCAGAATTTTGAAATTCCAACTCCTTCGTTTTTTTTTTTTTTTTTTTATAGATTTTTTGGCACTCTAGTACGAAGGAGTATTCAGAAATTCCACTATATCTGGAAATTAAAAAGTTTTTCATATAGATATGTTTCTTTTTAATGAAATTTGTGGAATCATGTCTCGAGAATTTTGAAATTCTCAGACATTGTGGAATTCCTAAATGCTCCATTGTACTTGAGAATTCAGAAATTCCACAAAAAACTAAGAGGCCGAAATTCTTGAAATTCCAAAGGTGATTTGAAATATTTTAGTTGGCTGAAATTTTGAAATGCTTATGAAGAAAAATGACATTTGCAAGTGTCAGGAGATAAGATATCACATCATGCAAAAAAAAAAAAAAAAAAAAAACCCTATATAGCAAATTCTTTGAGGTATTATGATTTTTAGACATAATGTGATGGCTTATCACATGACGTTTGTAAATGTCTTAGTTCTTTGTAAGAATTCCAAAATTAGCCATCTAAAAGGTCTCAAATGCCCTCGTGGAATTTTGAAGTTCCAACCCCTTTGTATTTTGGTGGATTTTCTAGATGCTCAACTACAAAAGAGCATTTAAGAATTTCACTATGTCTATGAGTCTAAAAACTTCTATTGGGGATATTTGAATTTTTGAAAATGCTATGTTCCAACCGAATTAACAAATGCTAAGTACCCAATTGGATTTATGAGTTTGAATTGGAAAACTTAGAAGCTAAAAGTGACAATCCATGGTCTAAATTCTTAAAATATTGCAAATCAGGGAATTCTAAAAGCAAAAAAGACTGCAAATGACATTGCTGTTAGTAATTCCCAACATATGAAATTTTCGTCAGAAATTCTTCCAAACAAATGGCACCTATATCACATTTGTTGGATTTGTGTGAGTTGCAATGTCTTTGTGATATGCCATTCAGTCTCATTTCTACTTTTTTTTTTTGACGGGTCACTTAAATCAACAATTTTCTTAGACTTATTATATCCAAAAAATAAAAAAGTTCAAGTGATCGTTAGATTTTGTTTCCTAACTTCTCCAATTGCTTAATTCCATGGGGTTGCCCGAGTGGTTAGGACCACGATTCCTCCCTCTTCCGGAGCTAGATGTCTTGGTATCGACTCCCGATTCCCCCTTCTTCAGAAACCGAATGTTGAGTCCACTTGTGCTACCACTTAGGGGCCACATGGGTTTTACCCGGCTTCTCTCTGGGTCCAAAGGGAATAGTCCAGCCCAAAGGGTTGTCAACCCTCCATTAGCCTAAAAAAAAAAAAAACCCCTTCTCCAATTGCTTCATCTTCTGAGAAGTTCATAAATCAACTACAATAAAATCTCAAAACTAACTTATGAAGTTCTGAAATCCCTAAATTCTAAATTCTATTTGGAGATTTGCATTTAAGAAATTCCAACAATATTTTCCAACAATAATTTGAGGGTGACAATAGCCAATGGCAAGGTGGAAGGTGCTAGAGTTTTTTAAATAAAATTTATATGTATTATATTTTGTTAAAGGGTGTGACCTTACAAGTGTCTTGGAGAAAGCTATCAATGTTTTATATAAGGACATCCCATTTGGTTTCTTTGTATGAAGGAAGAATTAGGATATTCATTTCTATATAACCCCTTATTTCTTATAATTGGCATTGGGCATATTTTGATTCAGTGTCTTCTTGGTGTGCATGCTGGTGGTTACATGTACATGATTGTAAATTGTAATCTAGGACAAGCTTTCCTGTGCGTCCACCAACATAGTGGGGTGTTCACTGTAATCTTTAAAAAGAAAAGCAACTTAAATTGTGTCTCTTGCCTTGTTTTTATTTTTTATTTTTTACTTTTAATTGCACGACTGACGGAGAGACTAAAGAGTTTCATATCACGATTGGTCTACACCAAGGCTCAGCGTTAAGCCCGTACTTGTTTGCCCTAGTTATGGATGAGATTACAAGACATATTCAGGATGAGATGCCGTGATGTATGCTATTTATAGATGATATTATTTTAGTGGATGAGACGAGAGAATGAGTGAATGCTAAGCTAGAATTGTGGCGGAAAACGTTAGAAACAAAAGGGTTTAGGCTAAGTCGATGCAAGACGGAATATATGGAATGCAAGTTTAGTCAAAGTATGACACCTGGTAACTTAGAAGTAAGTTTGGACACACAAAAGATTGTAAAGAAAGAAAACTTTAGGTACCTTGGATCTATGATGCAACAAGATTGAGAGATTGATACTGATGTAAGTCATAGGATTCAGGCCGGGTGGACCAAATGGAGGAGTGCTTCGAGGGTCTTGTGTGATCGGAAAGTCCCCCTCAAGGTTAAAAGAAAGTATTATAAGGTGGCGGTACGACTAGCGTTGTTATATAGATTAGATTGTTGGGCAGTAAAGCATAATCATGTTAAGAAGATGGAAGTTACGGAGATGAGAATGCTAAGATAGATGTGCGGGATCACAAGGAGAGATAGGATTAGGAATGAGGATATTAGGGGCAAAGTAGGAATAACACCGATTAAAGATAAAATGAGAGAAAATCGACTGAGATGGTTCGGCCATGTTAGAAGGCGTCCAATGGAGGCACCCGTTAAAAGGTGTGAAAGCATGGAGATTGCCAGGAGTAGGAGAGGGAGAGGGAGACCTAAGAGAAGTTGGAAAGAAACTATTAAACATAACATTGCCTACATGGATCTAACAGAGGACATGACCCTAAATAGATTTGATTGGCGTCGTCAAATCCATATAGCCGACCCCACCTAGTGGGAAAAGGCTTGGTTTGGTTTGGTTTACTTTTAATTGCACATTTTTAGGTCTTTTATAATTTTTCTAATAGGAGGTTCTCGCTCTTGCAACTTAGAGGTTGTGGGTTTGGATTATGTTATCCATAAAAAAAAAGTTGAGGGTTTTAAAGTTTTTCAAACAAGAGTTTTTTAAAATTTTGATTACCATTAAATTCTCACTAAAAACAGGACAGACAAAAAAGGTATTTATGGCTATGATGGAGTTGTGTGCTGAAAATAGTTTTATTTAAACGTTGGAGTCGTTTGCTGCGACAGTTCCATTTAGATAGCACTTATGTTAACCTTGACTTCATTGTCAATAATGGCTCTGATGGTTTTTTTTTTTAAATTTTACATCTATGAAGATCTTCTTATAAGATTTTGAGAAATTTTCAAAGAAGTAAATAACATCCGGTTAAAAGAGTACATGAAAATTTGAATATTTATTTAAATCAAGTCCTCTCCATAACTTTTTTAAACAAGATAAAAATATCCTTTTGAACTAAAACTAATTTAAAGATCACATTATGAGCCTCACTGGTCAAATATTGATGGTGCGGTATCTTCTTTTGACCATTCAATTAGCTACGAGAATGCATGAATTGGTCTTTGCCTAAGTCTTAACTTGATTTTGATGATTATAACCATTGAATGAAGCTAGTTTTCCACTCATTTGGAATCCTTATAAACTCTATTTTTTAACCATTTATACATAAAAGGCAGTTAAAGTGGGCCCCACTATGTTGTTTAGGTTGGACTTGATCACTTCTATTAAATGATTTATTAAAGAAAAAAAAATCTGAAAAACAACATGAGGGTGTTTTTATCTTTTTTATTTTTTTTATAGTGAGGACTTGAATGAAATAAGTGTGAAAAACTATTATGCTTTTTTGAAATATTCAAATCTTTAAATAATTTTTTACAAATTAGCTAAAAATTTGATACAAACTTAAAGTTTTCACTAAAAATTTCCTCCTTTTCATTAAACAATTGTGTATGGATCACGAGTGGCACTAATATCAAGAAGTCTTGATGTAAATCAACTTTTTCTAAAAGAAGCTCTGTTAACTTAGACTTACAATGCCCATGATTAAGTAATTTGATTCCAAAGTAGCTATATATCTCATGTTTTGGTTTTGTGGAGGGACCACATTGGTCAATTTGGTTCGCTGGTGTCGTAGTCAATGTTTACTGCAGATATGTTAAATTATAGTTCCATTAAACCCCCACCAAAAACATATAGTTCCTTTAAACCAGAGACCTTTTTGGTTTGATGTTGTGTGGTCTTTTCTTCTCACTCTTTCAAGTAAGAAAAAAGGGAAAGGAGTCTTGTCATAGTGGAGGATTGATAGTGGATTAAAGGTGAGGCTTCACTTGAAGAGATTCCCATCAAATTAGTGTACACAAATTAGGTATACATTAAGGAGAAATGTATACCACTTTCAACATACATTTTACAAAAAGTAGATCTGAGTTTATCTTCATTGAGCACCAATCTATTGAGGGGCCTAATTGTCTATTGTTAGAGTAATTGTCTTCTCATTCTTTCAAGTAAGAAACAAGGCGTTATGGTTTTTTTTTTTCTCTCTTTCTTTACTTGATCAATAAGTTATGGAAAAGTTAAAGAGGCTTTCCAAGAGTGTTTTTTTTTTGTTAACCCTGCCAAAGGGGTCCGGAATTCAAGAGGGCCTGCACATACACGAAAAGACAGTCCGCACAACGCGGGAAGAAGGCCCACATAAACGAAAAAAGGAGCCCGCACAAGCGGGAAAAAATCTCACACAAGTGGAAAGACTTGGTATATCTAGTGTTCGAACCCAAAGATACTTTTGATATATTTTAAGATGTACCTTAAATGGAAGAAATCCCACACAAAAAGCTCAAGCTTGTGTCTTAAGTCTAGTCACAAAAATCTGCTCATTACAGACGTCACTGGCCAAATCATAATTCACCCAAAGTGTGCTTTAAAAGGGAGAATTGGCAATGCATGGCCCACTTAGGGCCTGTTTCTTTGTAAGAATTCTTGACAGGAATTTCAGCTGTATGGGAATTCCGGAATTCTTGTCGGGAATTCATTATTTCTTTATTAGAACTCTAGGAATTTTAGAATTCCAACATTTCCAAATGCTTAAAAGGTAGCAAGTATTTCCAAATGCCAGCACTCTCAAGAGAATTTCAGAATTCTGGGATTCCAGGAAGCCTCAGAAATACTTTGGCAGCATCAACAATCTTTGTTGATTTTGTTTAAGGTGTTGGTAAGGAGAGAGCCATTTCGCTCTCATGTACTCTGGTTTCCCACGGCGGAAAATGCAGTCCCTTTTTCTTCAAGCTCTGCTCCGCGGCCTTGCAAACGACGGAAACAATCTATTGGAGGCGGCCTGGCCTGCCGACGAAGATCGACGACAGAGATTGCAGGATCGCTCTGTAGTTCTTGGTTGATCGCATGGTCTCGAATTCCGATTTGAAATCAATGTCTATCAACAGACGCTCGCCTTCTACGATCACATCAACGTATTCATATTCCCCCGAAATCCAAAAGAACACAAATGTATCCAAGTAGAAGAGAGAGATGAGTACCAGTTGGGAAGGAAGGGGATTTCTCCCATCGAGATCTGCAGATTCAGGCATCGTATCCGAGAGACGAAAGGCCGTCAGTAACGATCCTTCTACTATTGTCTTTACGCTTGCATATCTTGTTCTTCTCAACGATTTTGGCGGTGTCGACAAGGAGATTTCGCTCCAATATTCTTGAATGCCATTTGTGATTGAGGCCCACAAAAAATTTATTATTTTTGGATCATTATCCCTTTTCATTGAATACAAAGGCCCACCTATGATTAGTCCATTTTCTTCTTGAATGGTGAAAGTGGGCCCCAACGTTGAGTCCTGCATTTTATCATTAATAAGACCCATGTGTGTATTGAGTCGTATAAATACATTGGTGGGCACTTTAAGCTTAAATTGGTATATAAACAATGCATAAAAGAGTAAAATTCTAATCAGAAATCCTCATAGTTATGAAACAAGGAATTTTAAAAAATTTAAGAATTTAGAAATTCTCAGATAAGAATTCAGGTATAAAAGAAATAGAAAATTCATAAATGACAGAATTCAGTAGTATTTTAAAATTTCCAAACATCCTTCAAACATGAATTCCAAAATTTCTTGTAAACAAACGTGCCCATTTCACATATTTGTCCCCAACTGATATTAGATTGGGATTTTGAAAAGAGCCACAAGTGGCCCCACTAAGTAGCACTAAACCAAATTTCCTATGACTGAGAAAAATCCGTGGGTCAGAAATAATCAATACAACGTCACTGTACTACTATCAACCATTCGACATGCACATGACGTCATATCATTTGATCTTTTCCTTCTGACGGGTCATGTGTTCCTTTTACTAAACTTGCATAACCGACAGAGCCATAGCCCCACATGAACATCGTGATTCATGTGGCTCAAGTTCAAGTACCATCTATTCCTGTCAAAGGCAATGCAAATATCTTCGCCACATCTTCAAATGATCAAAAAAAGTTCTAGAAAGTTCGTAACAACCCAAAGCACATGATATGGTATCCTTTAATCATGCAGCAATCTTAATCAATAGTCATTAAAAATAGACTTGTGGTTTTAAAAGAAAATCAGATTATCATGGGTATTTTTCTCTTATAGAACGGCCGCATGTGAACGTTTTGGTGAGCATTCATTGAAATCATTGCTAACTCAGCATACGCACTGAAAAGGTTAAAACAGTAATGTTTTATAGATTAGGATATTATTATAAATGTTTTTTTATTAGGTTGATGAGATTTATGGTTATTTATTGTGGTTGTGTTTCATGTCCAGGGTAGAAGTCTAATTTTACATGTTTACGTTCAGTTTTCTATATATTGATGATTGTAATTTAGATTAAGTAGTATACCATAGTTTTTAATCGGCTTCTATCACTTTAATGGACAATAGAGATATTTGCATGCGGATATTTCTTGTGAGTTAAGACATGGTTAATAAATCTATTTATAGAGACATTCCATTGAGTGAAACCTTGGGTACAAGCTCAAGAAAGATATTGTGTTAAGATATGATTTTAAATGATGGTTGATAGATATGTTGGATTGCAATGAAAAAACCAAAAGGTAATCAGGGGCGGCGCTACTTGCATCTCAGTGGGTCAATTGACCCCACTGAGATATGAAATAATATATTTTTTTTTATCTCATTTAATTTATAAGTTTGACCCCACTAAGATATGAATTAGTACTAAAAAAAAACTCACTCAAGTTAAAAGTTTGACCCCACTGTAGCATTTGGTTAATTTTGGGGAAAAAAATCCATCTTTAGATGATAAGTGTTATACCCCAAAATAAATTATTCCCACAAATATAACCCTAATTACTCTTGGCCTTTATCTCAGCCATTCAACCCTTAGAAAGAAGAAAAAGAAGAAACAACAAAAAAGGAAGAAGATTCATAATGCTAAACTATAAAGAATAAAAAGAAAGAAAGAGGAAAAAGTTCGGCCCTGGTGGAAAAACGCAGGTGCGTCTCCCATTGGTTTATTTGCTTCTAAAATTGGCATTGATTTTATCAGTAGCGACTGCAACTGTAGAAAGAGCTTTTTCAGCAATGAAGTACGTAAAGAACATATTATGTAATCGAATGGGAGATCAATGGATGAATGACTGTTCGGTCACATATACTGAAAATGATGTGTTTGCTAGTGTTGATAATGAAACTATTATGCAACGATTTCAACACATGAAAACCCGTCGAGGGCAGCTGTAGGAGTTTATGTATTTGAAATTTCTTTTTGGATTAAGAGCTATTAGTAATAATAAATTAACATTTATATTTATTTTTGTTTGAAAATTCAATATTATCTTTGTCGGATTCTCGAAAATAGATTATTTGAGAATTTTATATTATATTTGTTGAATTATCGAAAGTAGATGACGGATGTTGATAAATGAGAAAATAAATTTATTTTATTTACGGAAGGTATGCTTTTTGTTGACCCCACTGACTTGAATTCCTGGAGCCGCCCCTGAAGGTAATGGCTCACATATCAGTTCATAACAAATAATATTTCACTTTGTGTTGTTCTTTTCTCTTTCTAAAAGAAATTATTTCAAAAACTATATTAGAGGGAAACAAATATATATATATTATAAATATGAAGGTCCTTCCTCCCTCATTTTTATTCTCATAATAGTACGAGAGTTATTCTCTTAGGAGTATTTATATATATATATTGTGGAATTTCATCTTTAATTGTTTTAAAGTTTTTTTTTTAATGTAAATATAATAATATATGGTATAATGCTGGTGAAAATGCAATTTGAATATATTTACAGTGTGTACTAGATTCATATAGAATTGGCATCTTTCTGTCATAATCTAATCCTTGGGTACCAAAACAAATAAATGTAATGCTTCCAATTACATGAAAGTGAACATGAGTGTGAGTGGCTAATGTGGGTTGGTGGGCCCAGCAAATGTGTGGTTCTCAAGGATTAGTGACTAAATGCTTCGACTACAGATTTACAGGGGATTTGAAAGCTGGACAGTTCAGCACCTCTTCTTTTTTTATTTAAACAGGACTGCTAGTGCTAATTTTTAAGTGCTGCTAACACGCTTATCATTTCATCCTTTCAACACTAGTACCTCTTCCTCATTTGTCAGCCTTAGCTTGGGACTGCATGCTTATCCCATTTCGGGGACCCACTTATGAATGGTCAAATCACTTAAAATATTGACCCACCCTGCAGGCATTGTCCCAAATTTGTTCCAATTGGAATTGTAAACTTATCTCATGTAGAAATTGAAATTATATATTAGCTTAAAGCATGGGCATGGCCCGCATGGGACTTTGGACATGTATGAATGTAAAATAAAAATTAGGCCTGTTGATGTTAACAAGGGCCAAAATTCTGGGCCTGTTTGAATGTGTGGTGAATTAAAGTATGATAAGATAAAGCATCAAATCAAGAGAGAATAAAATATAAGGTGTTATGGTGATGTTTTGTATTTAATTGTTTGGTATAGAATCTTTTCGACTTTTTGTATAAAAAAATAGAGTTCTTTTGTTTTAGTAGAAGAAGGAGGTTGATTTTTTGACCTTTTTTGAAAAAAGATGAAGGGAATGTTGAAATTGTATACTTCTGATATGACTCTTGTCAATTCTTGTCTGGATTCACTTCACTTCCCTTTAACTTAGTTAAGTGCCAAACACGCCCTAAGAATGTAATTTGAAAATCAAAATAATGAGATTCTATGAAATTTAGTATAAAATAATAAATAATACAAATTTAAAGTGGATGTTATCAAAATTGAAAGAAAAAGCATTTGTGGTACATTTATAGGAATGGGTACCAAAAATCAGAAAAGAAAAAAAAAATCTCAACCCTCAATAATAATAACACATTTTCAATAAGTAAATAACACAAATGATTGTAATATAATAAAAAATAGATATTTAGCATTCTTGACATATTTTTGTATCTTAAAACTTATTTTAAAAATACAATAATAAAAAATGGAGATGCACTTGTGAGAATAACTCTCATGATACTGTAAAAGTAAAGGTGGAGACCCTCACATCCATATCCAATACCAACAGTCTAAATGTGAAGACCCCACCTTTTACTCTCACCGACACCGTGTTATGAGAGAACCTCTCAAAAGCGCATCTCCCATTAAAAAAATGCAAATGAATTACTTAAATGAGAGTCATTCAGGAATAAACTTTCACCGAAATAACAAAAATTGGGTTACCTTGAAAAAAAAGAGGGGCTCACTATGAGACTAATAACGTAAAAAATGCTTGAATAAAATATTATAAAAAAATTAATTTAAATGGTTCGGATTCCCTAGGTTGGGCCCAAGCACTGAATAAAACATCATCAGCAAATTTAATTTAAACGGTTCAGATTCAAGTTCCCTATGTTGGCCCCACTGAAATTTTTTTTTTTTTTTGGAAGGGCAACGTCAGTGGACTACCATCGACTAGCGTCATAGACATGACATCAGGTAATTTCATCATCGTGTCTATTGCACGTCAGTGCTGTACTGCTGTGTGTGTGGTCAAGTCATGTGGCTCAAGCAAATATCTTCCCCACGCCATGGAATGATGGAAAGTTAGTCAGAGCAACCAAATTAAGGGCTTGTCTGGTAGAAATTCACAGAGATTATTTCCTTTTTGCTAGAATTTCTCTCTTGTTTTTCACAATTTCAAGAAAAATTCATATTTGGTGTGAATGGAGATTGGTAAATAAGCATATATTCATTAAAAAGGGAAGAGAAACAAACAAAAATGAAAATCCAAAAATCTCATTTGTGCGGAGTTATTTATTTGGACCGAAAGTTTTGAGATCTCTAGATTGGTCAACTCAACATTCTAATAGTATACAAAAATAATAAGATATGCAACGGAAATAAAAATCAGAAAAGCACACACCACAGATGACACCAAATATAACGTGGAAATCCATAACCGGGTGAAAAATGATATCAAGAACTGTGAATCTTGCAATTACAAGACACTCACAAACCCCTCCCCAGAAAAACACTATCTAAGGATTGCCATTACTTCTTCTATAGCTACATGCTTCAATGACTTCACACTGTTGATTGCAACAGATTCAAACCAGCTTGACTCCTTAAATTTTATATGAAAGAAGATGATCTTTTATAATGAAGTGGAGGAAACATCGCTCTAGATCAACTCTGCAGCACAAGTCGTCAATAAAGTCTCTAGAGAAGAATTCTCTCAACTATGATCTCTAACTCAAAACTTTGAGAGGTGTGATATCTTTTTAGGGCAGTCATATAGTCCTTTAAATAAGCTTAGGGATGAGCTTATGGTTATCTAAGATAATTAGGACTCAAAAAGGCAACTTGAAAGGAATTAGAAATATATTTCTAATATTCGCAGGACACTGCCGCCTCGTTCGCTCGAGCGGGTTATGGCGTGCTCGAGCATGCCAACATTCTATCTGGCATCTGGCTGCTTATTGATTGCATCCACTCGAGCGGGCCCGTATTTTGGTTGATCCGGGAATTCGACACTTTTGACTCTTCCAAACTTTCTTCTTCTAATTCTTTCAGTCTCAGCACTTCAAGTTCTTCCATACTTCTATCTCAAGTTCTTTCAAATTCACAGTCCTTTTCTAAAAATAAAAAATACAACTCAATGGATCTAGAGTTTTGTTTAACCCATGAATTAGCCAACACTCAAAAACCTAATACATACCTAACTATCAGATTTAAAAAATGTTCTTAGAAGAAGAAAGCGTTGATATAGTGATTTCATTTATTCTCTTCAAAAGATTAAAAATGGCTAATTAAGGAGTCCAATTTCAGTCGTTGATTCAATATACTTTTATGGACTTCTATGAGGTTCTAATTTATAAATTTCATGTCTTGGTTCCTCATGGATTTTGAGAAATGTATAAAAAAAAAAAAACGGTGAATTCATGGATATAGTACATTGTAAATGATATGATTCTGCTATGCTAGGTGAACATGGAGAGTGATAATTCCCCTTTTCAAAAATCTCCATTGAGGATAGCCTGGTTAAGGGGAACAATTGAATCTCTCCATTTGGAGATTCATCTCCCGTTACCAAATGTGCCCTTAATATCACATCATTAGGGAGTTGATTTTTATTGGGCAGGCTTGCAATGGACTTTATAAATATTTGGACTAAAACTCAAATAAGAAGTTAATAAGAAGTTATTTTCATAGTTTTGAAAACACTTCCTCTAATGTACCATTGGACCCTTTTAGGCCATGCCCTTCTAAGTGGAGATATTTTTCTTTCTTAACTTATGTGTGTATCAACTCGGTTTCTGTGAAAGAGGAGCTTTTATCATAGTGGTAAGGTGTCAATTCTTACTTGGTTGCCCAGGGATCTTACTTGGTTGCCCAGGGATCGAATCTGGGCAACCACTTTCCCTCACTCAAGAGCTGTCCTACCTCACTTGGAAGGGGCTCGTTGCTTAACCCCCCTTAGATGGGTTACAGCAGAAAAAAAAAAAAAAGGGGGTTCCTTCGCAAATAAAAATAGGTTCCTTCGCAAATGTTTCATATGGTGCAAGGTCAAATCTTTACATTTGAAGTTATCTTTGTCCTCTCATGTGTGTAAGGCCATTGGCCTCTCTACAACAACTATGAGATTTTTTTTTGCACTGTATGGAAATTTGACTTTTCAGAAAAGGTTTAAAGTCTGAGATAGTGAGATCAATCTTTAAGGATTAATACCTCTTAAATTTGATTTCAACGAGTGCAAATGAGGAAAAACATAAAAAATGTCACTAAGAGCTGTCTCAACTTCTTACAATCATATACCCTTGACCTACAATATTGTGAGTGAGAGACACATAGTGTTTACGGAATTTATATCATGATGGCTCTTATCAAATCTTGGGGCCCTTTGTTTTATTATGTGGGATCCTGGTCTTTATTGAAATGTTCCCAATGAACCCACATCATTCAATTCCTTGATTGAAATGTCCTCCAACTTTGGATCCAGCTCCTGTGATGCAGGGGCTCGTTGCTTAACCCCCCCTTATATTGTGAGTCCTCCATTTGAATTGGGTTTTCATAGGATTTGCTGCTCTAGTTTGGTTGTTGTGGATGGCCAATCAAAAAATATGGGTTTTGGTAGAAACAAGTGAAGAAGACTGGACGAGAGAACAGTGCTTATGGTTTTAACTTGCATATTTGCGTGTTTAGATGTACGGTGAATTGAAATATGGTGTGGTGAAGCATCAAATCAAGAGAAAATATAATATAAGGCGTTATGATTGTGTTTTGTCTTTAGTTTTTTTATATGAAATTTTTTTGACTTTTTATATAAAAAAGTGGATTTTTTTTTGTCTTTTAGTGAAGAAAGGAGGAGATTACTTTTTTTGACTTTTTTTTTTAAATTCAGAGGGAATTTTGAAATTGTATACTTTTAATATAACCCCTTTTCCTTTTTTGTCTGAATTCACTTTACTTTCACTTAACTAGTTAATTGTTAAATACGAAGAGCAATTTTATTGGTTCGACACCAAGGGCTCTAGTACAGTTTAGATTCATGTAAAACGTGGCGTAGATGGTGTGTCTCATGTTTACATATGTTTTCTTGCATATTGCCTGTGGGGGAAACTTCTCTCTCTCTCTCTCTATATATATATCACTACTTACAATATGGATACCATTATCTTGTGGGTCAAAGGTAGGTCTGTAAATAACTCCTAGGCAATTTAGTGACATTTTTGTGTCTTTTGTTATTAGCACATAAAAATAAAAAAAAATTAATATGTATTAATCCTGTAAAAATTCCTTTTTTTCTTAGATTTACCCATTGTTAGCCTTAGTTGAAAACATGGCCTAGGACTACGGTTTGCACCCGGAGGTTGTGGGTTCGAAACTGCTCTACCACACTAGGGCCACAGGGGAATTTTACCCGGCTTTCTCTCCTGGGCCCGTAGGGATTATTCTGGCCCAAAGGGTTAGGAACCCTACGTTATCCAAAAAAAAAAAAAAAAAAAAAAAAAGGTTCTATTGTCCATTAAAATTCTGCAGGCAGTCCATATATAAAATCAAAATTAATAAGTTGGCCACAATGAAAATTGAGATGTCAAAATTATTGGCTGCAACAAGATAAGAAATCTAAAGACCTCCGACTGTGAGTGCCATTGGGGGTGGCATTTCTCTTTTCACAGAGAGGACAAATGAATTGGATAGTGTATAATTGCATTTTTTTTCTTGACTATCAGAGGGTTTTCAATTCTTTTTTGTAATTCTTTGGGCTGGACTAATCTTTTCGGGCCCAGAAAGAAGCATGATAAATTCCCATGTAATCCCAGTGTGATAGTACAGTTTCAAACTTATAATCTCAGAGTGCAAATCGTAGTCGTAAGCCAACTGAACTACCCCATCATATTAACATTTATAATTGCATCTACATAAGTATGAATGAGGGAGAGAAACAGAGAATACAAATAATTGTCATCGGACAAATAAAGAAGAAAACACCACGAATATAAGTACTTCACCATGTAGGTATTTTTCTTGCATGGTCCACCTTGGGCCAATCATATCAAGTCTTTGAATCCGGTCCTCACCGGTACATGCAAGCTAGCTGTATTCATAAATGACCATACGGAATTATTAAGCACTTGTGTTTTGTTTAGGTCCCCCAGATAAGAGGCTGGGGAGCCATCAAACCCAAGCAGGGGGAGAGCCCTAGGGAGAGGAAATCATACCATAGACCCCTTTGTGACCTCAAAAACTCCTATATAAGTCCCTCTTCCATCACCTCTAAAAACATCACTTGGTCTTTGTGTTTGTGTGGTGCGTGTGTGCGTGTGTGTGTGGGAGAGAGAGAGAGAGATGGCAAACCAGAGAGCCCATGTAGTAGTAATCCCCTACCCATCTCAAGGCCACATAAACCCACTCCTCCAATTTGCCAAACGTCTCTCCTCCAAAGGGGTCAAAGCCACACTAGCCACCACCCACTACACAGTCGACACCATCCACGCCCAGGGTGTGACCGTCGAGCCCATCTCAGATGGGTTCGACCAGGGTGGCTTCTCACACGCCCCAAATGCTGACATCTACTTAGAAAACTTCAAAACCCATGGCTCTAAAACCCTTTCAGACCTCATCAAAAAACACAAAGACACAACCTCTCCAATCACTTGTGTGATCTACGACTCTTTCCTCATATGGGCCTTGGACGTGGCTCGAGAACATGGCCTAGTTGGTGCGTCTTTCTTCACCAACTCGGCTACGGTCTGCTCGATCTTCTGCAGGGCCAGCCATGGGCATTTTGAGGTGCCTTTGGATCCCAAGCAAAGGCCTTTCTCATTTCCTGGCCTGCCTGTTTTGGAGTATGAGGACCTGCCTAACTTTTTGACATCTGCAGAAGTTTATCCTGCTTATAAGAAGATGGTGTTTAACCAGTTTTCCAATGTCAGAGAGGCCGACTGGGTGTTTGGGAATACTTTTGAGCAGTTGGATGGAGAGGTGGGGTATTATTTCTCTCTCTCAAGTACCTGATCTATTTGTCTTAATCCTTTTGATCTATTTTTTAAATGCACACCCATGGGGTTGATTGGGTTGGGTTAGATGGGTGACTCACCTTACCTGCTCGGGCCATTTTGATAGATTATAGGGTCATGTTCTATTGAGAGGTATCTCTCATGCAATGGTAGAACACATGGTCATATTCTACTCCGAGGTTTTTCTCACGCAATTGGTGAAAGTTCCTCGTGAGACTTACTTGAATGCATCCTAGTTATAGGAGGGTGGTGTGATGAAAATGAATTTTTTTTTTTTTTTATATTCATATTGTTATAAGCATCGGTCAAAGAGCTTTTCAGGGCACGTTCGGTAAACGAAGGGATTTATTCATATTTCTAGAACCATGTCATCCAATCCACTTTTCGTAAACACGGTGAGTTTGTGCATTTACATATATGAGATCCAAAGGTCGTAAGTTTTTGCAATTTTCTCACATCAAGCCCTAAAATTTGAACCCCTAATAGTTTTTGGCCCTTTAGATGAAGGATGGTTTGGATTTCCGTTGTGGGTCCCAAAAAAATTAGAAAGTTATTTTTAGGGTGTGAATTTCTTTGCAAATATCTCATTATATATGAGGACTGAATGGTTGAAAATCCATCTAAGAGTCGTTTTGGACCTTATAAACCTGATTAACAGTTTGGGTTATTATTATGGGATCATTGACTTTATTTGGAGGAATATGCTTTTGGATGAATTTAAAACGTTGACACGTGGATGAACCTACACCTTTTATATAGGAAATCACTTGACATTTGGTCGCCTTTCTTAGTGGGACTTCTTTTGTTATAATCTAAACTATTCAAAATAAATACTTCTCTCTCATATTATATCCGCTCCCTAAATTTTATTCTAATAAAAATTGGGCTTATCATACAGTTGATCCCTGACTAAACCGGCTTAATCCCAATTGAAGTAAAATTTTGCAAGACTTGCTTGAAGAAAGACAACTTATTTTGATTAGAGATATTAATGAGTAGGCCCAACAAGAAGTATCACCCATGGGCCATGGAGATACATATGCTCCCATGGTAAGAAATTCCATCCATTTAAGTTAACCGCTCACTATCATCTGATGAATTGTAGAGAGTATGGGATGGCAGGTGGGCCCCACTGATTTATCTCCCATGGTCTATCCCCTGTTGATTATTTGGGGTTCCCCCAACCCATCATCTGATGAATTGCAGAGAAGCTGTTTGTTGAATAGTGGTGGGGGAATCCCATGATTCCCATCCCCTTCTATTTCCAGAGAAAAAAACAAAGATGCAAACAGATGGTCGGTCAGTGTACTTTTGCCTGCGTTGGGTGTCGGTAACACTAAGCTGCCCTTTTACAGGCCCAGCTTTTTCCATGATGTGGAGATTGGGGAAAGAAACATTGCTTTCACCCATAAAAAAAGAGGGAACATTACTTTTGGGTTTTGACCCCCTTGCCCTTTTTTTTTTTTTTTGGCTAGCAGCATCATCAGTCATCACCATCAATGTGTTGCATTATGGTTTTTTATTGCATTTGTGAGTTTTTCTTCCCACTCAACTCTATTTACTATACTTTTTTACTTAATTTTATAATATATTATATTTTTATCTGTACCTGGATTTAAGAATAACCATTCCATTTCATCTTTTTTTTACTTTTGAAAATGACCACCTTCTTTAATTTAAGAATCTCAAATTTTTTTTTTATTTGTTTTTTTTGCTATGTTGGACTACTGGTTGAAGAGTGAGTGATACGGATTGATCCCTGAAAGTGAGTGGAAATGAAGTATCAACACTACTCAACCATGAGTGTGTTAGCTTTTGATGATTATTTTGATGGAGAATTAGAGACTATTTTTTACGGATTGATGACTTATGACATAATTTATCATAAATAGATGGTTAAATCTTGGAAATTAACTTTGGTTTAGTTTTTATTAGTTTTTTTTTTTGGCTAGCAGCATCATCAGTCATCACCATCAATGTTTTGCATTATGGTTTTTTATTGCATTTGTGTGTTTTTCTTTCCCACTCAACTCTATTTACTATAATTTTTTACTTAATTTTATAATATATTATATTTT
Source organism: Cinnamomum chago (assembly GCA_038049695.1). Lineage (NCBI taxonomy): Eukaryota > Viridiplantae > Streptophyta > Magnoliopsida > Laurales > Lauraceae > Cinnamomum > Cinnamomum chago. The sequence continues at coordinate 15,229,658 of CP142462.1, read as the reverse complement.
TATCTGTACCTGGATTTAAGAATAACCATTCCATTTCATTTTTTTTTACTTTTGAAAATGACCACCTTCTTTAATTTAAGAATCTCAAATGTTTTTTTTTTTTATTTGTTTTTTTTTTTTTTTGCTATGTTGGACTACTGGTTGAAGAGTGAGTGATACGGATTGATCCCTGAAAGTGAGTGGGAATGAAGTATCAACACCACTCAATCATGAGTGTGTTAGCTTTTGATGGAGAATTAGAGACCATTTTTTATGGATTGATGACTTATGACATAATTTATCATAAATAGATGGTTAAATCTTGGAAATTAACTTTGGTTTAGTTTTTAATTTTTTTTTTGTTGACTCCCTTAGTTTAATCTAAGCAAGGTTAGATTTGAAATAATTTTCATCCATTAAAAAAATTATGCCAGTTTTTCTTGTTGGTCCAAAACCAACCTTTGGTAGTCTTTCAAGGGGGTTGGTTGATAATGTCAGACTTTATGGTGATTATTTTGTAAAGATATGAGAAAAGCAAGGTGTTTTATTTTAATGTCAAAAATAACTATTGGCGGTTATTTGTAAATCTTCCTTTGATTTTTAATAATCTAAACAGTACTGCTAATTTCAATTAGGCACTGAAAGCAATCTCAAGCCTGTGGCCAGCAAAGTTGATAGGGCCAATGGTGCCATCATTCTACTTGGACGGCCGGATCAAGTGTGACAAAAGCTATGGGGCCCATCTCTGGACACCAATAGGAAGCAAGTGCATGGATTGGCTGGATCAAAAGCCAGGTGGCTCCGTCGTATACGCGTCCTTTGGGAGCATGGCCCACATGCCCCCCAATCAGATGGAGGAAGTGGCATCTGCACTCAAGGAATGCAACAAGCACTTCATCTGGGTGGTGAAAGAATCAGAGCAGCCCAAGTTGCCAGACAAGTTCCTTCAATCCATAGATGAAGGCAAGGGCCTTGTGATCACTTGGTGTTCCCAACTTGAGGTCCTGGCCCACCAGGCAGTGGGCTGCTTTGTAACACATTGTGGGTGGAACTCAACATTGGAGGCACTGAGCCTAGGTGTGCCCCTTGTGGCAGTACCCCAGTGGACTGACCAGCCCACAAATGCTAAGCAGGTGAGGGATATTTGGGGCGTTGGAGTGAGGGCTAAGATGGATGAGGAGGGGATTGTGAGAAGAGAAGATATAAAACATTGCATCAGTGAGGTGATGGAAGGGAAAAAGGCAGAAGAAATTAAAAAGAATACCATCAAGTGGAAGAAATTGGCCAAGGATGCAGTTGATGAAGGTGGGAGCTCAGACAAGAACATTGAAGACTATGTAGGAATGTTGATGAAATGGAAGGGTGGGACAACTTTGTGTAATGGGCATGGCCAGACCTAATCATCAACTGATTTTATGTGGGTTTATTTTTATTTTTATGGGTGGTGTCCAGATAAGTCCTCTGTCTCATAAGATCATTTATTGAGATGATGGGTAGGATGGGTAAGTTGTAGGGTCTTGTTGAGTGATGATTGACACTTGACAGGTATTTTGATTTGATTGACAGGTCTCAAGTCTCCACCAGTTGATTTTTTATGGTGAGTTTGGGTGTGGAGAGTTTGTGATAATTGTTGTGTGTCTCTGTATTTGTGATGATGATGTCCATCTAATTTTTTAAGCCCTTTCATAGTTTGAGTGGTGTGTGTTTGTCTGTGGGTGTATTTTGGTTGTTAGGCCATTAAATTGAATCTTTGTTTTTGTTTTTGTGTGTGCCCTCAGATCTTTTTGACCTCATTTTATTATTTCCTCAGATTTCCTTACTGGTATTCCTTTTATTTGAAGTATTCAAACCATAAAAAATTATATTGATCAGGATTATTTTCTTCTAAATGTTGTGTAAAAGAAAATCTTTGTTGAAAAACTTAATAAAGTTTAAGTTTTACAGAATTTTAAGATTTTAGTGTATTAGGAATTAGGATAGCAAGAATTTAAGAAATTTTTGCCTAGAGAATTTCAAGACCTCCCAAGATCTTGTAAGAGACTCTACTTGCTACTGAAACATCTCATTTAATCTTACAATCTATATTTGGAATTCTAGAATTTTGAGGAATTTAAGGACCATTTCAAACAGGCCCCCGGAATGATCTTTTAAGGTGGATATATATATATATATATAGCCGTGCATTGGGTGACCGTGCGAACCTCAATGTGGGGCCTATATGGGCCCCGTATGGGACTGGGACTTCCGGGAGTGAAAGATCTCCCTGGCCCCTCTGAAAAAAAAAATCAGCTTCAATGGATCATCCCATCATCTTCATCTTGGGCCTACAAGATTAATGGTGACCAGTTGGATAGACCGGGGAATGTGTGTGTGGTCCAGCCGGATGAACCATCAGGTGGGTCCCACTATGGGCGCGCACTTTGCACGCGGAGGATAATTTCTGTATACTTGACCAATTAATTATGCAACGGTGCTATCACATACATGTCTGAAAATTTTTGCCAATTTGTTCTGAAATAGATGGTGATATGGGTGGCAACATACCATTAAAATAGTAGGGGTGTACACGGATCGGATTGGTGCGGATTGGGCCTAATCCGTCACCAATTGGTTACCTACGGATTGACGGATTTGGAATCTGCCACCAATCCGTGGCTATTATAATCCGATCTAATCCGATCCGTGGAAGACCGGATCAAATTGAATTAATCCGTTCAATCTAATGTTAAAAGAATAATATCAAACATGTTGTAAAAAAATTACATTTTGACCCATAATTTTTTTTCTTATTTTATATTTAGACATCTTAATTTATATTTAGACCCTTTATATTTTTTATTTATATTTAATGTCAACGGATCGGATCGGATTGAATCCACGGATTGAGGGTGGAATCCGCCACCGATCTGTTTCTAATGGATTACAAAATTATCAATCCATCACCAATCTATTTGCCTTCAGTTCGGATAAAAATCCGCGGATCAGATTGGATCTATGGATCAATGGATTTTTTGTGCACCCCTACATCAAAGCATTAAGTCATGAGTGACGCAAAAGAATAGCAGTGGGTAGTGATGAAAAAAGTACACGAAAGACAATTTGCTATGGCCTATAGCCACTTCCTTACTTCCTTTTCTAGTAATTGAATTCATAGGAATTTGAGACTTCCTACTTTTATAAGTGATAAAAATGACCATAAAAAACACATCTCATTAGAAGGAATTGAATCAGAGAAAGATGGAAATGAATATCCAACGATCACCTTGAAAATCCTTGGGATCCTTAATCTCTCACCTCTTTAATAATTCCTCCGTGGTTCTAGGAGCTCATTTGATAATGAATTTCTATGTATTATATGCAGAGTTGCAGACAGAATAGGTCCCCAAAGTCACTTGATGAGTGAGACAAGTGATAATCCATTCTCACTCGGTGTGAATTTAAACCACTCAGCGAAGGACCAACACTTTATAGGACTAAGAGTCTAAGACTTGACCACATTCCATGCAAGAGGACCGCATTCATTTAGATCAGTTTAGATTTTCAATCGATGGGTTCCATTGTGGATTTCCACTTGTATCACTCACCCAACTATTGAGAGCCCTAAGAGGATCTGAACTCACAGCTAAACCATCATTCTCTCTTAAAAAAATGAGAGCAAATACAAAGAGAAGGCATGCTTACTGTGAAAGTTTTATCTAGCATGCTATTCTAAACTTGCTACAGGAACATCAGCTATGACAAAAGATGACAACTTAGACAATGACGACGACAACAATAACATCATTAATGTAGAAATAATAGGATCTTAGCTGATATTTAAGATGAATGGTATAAGAATGGTATAATTCCTGAAACCAAATCCACTAAAGTCAAAATAGGTGATAATAAGGGCATATATTTGTGGGAGGAGTTTGATTCGTTTCTGAAAGGACCTCAGAATATATATCTACACACTTATTGGAGAAGATTTTAAGAAAGAAAGATGTAGCATTTGTTAATAACAAAAAAATTGAAAAGCTTGAGCTTTTAGTAAACGACGGAACAATTGAGCTTTTAGTAAACGACGGAACAATGGAATATTAGAGGATACAGATAAGATTATACCGTTCTAGTAGCCACATTGCTTTTCACAGGCTGTGAAGACCTTTAAGAAAGAACCCTTAAAAAGAGGCAAAAGAATAATATTTTAATTTTATTCCTACTACAGTATTTTAAGATGGGATTCTCATTTTATAACACCATAAGTCTATTGATGATGATAGTTGACCCATCTGGCCCCATGGCAATCACAATAGATTTGCAATCCTTAAATTCTTGATCTTTCTTTTTCTAATTTTTGGACCATTGCATATTTTCTCTCCTTGATCGTCTCTATAAGCCGCCAAAACCCTGTAGATGAGAGAGAGAGAGAGAGAGAGAGAGAGAGAGAGAGAGAGTTTTGGATTTGCTATCATATCCGAGCCACATCCACATCAACCAAGCATCCAATCTGCCAATCTCTTAACTCTCCAGAGGCCTCAAAGGCCACACTAATCACTACTTTTTTAGGGGTCCTCTAATCCTTAAGAGATTTCTCCAAGCCATCCCAAGGAGGGAGGGGAGTTGTGTTTTGAGTTTGCTATCATATCCAAGCCACCTCCCACATCCACCAAGCATCAAATCTGCCAATCTCTTAACTCTCCAGAGGCCTCAAGGGCCACACTAATCCACTCCTTTGTTTTACTTAACCAAAGTGTATACAAGAATAGAGGTCTTCTAATACTTTGAGATTACTCCTAGCATCAATGGGTTCCACCTTTGAAATCTAAACCGCTCAAAATCAAGTATTGTCACTGCCCAAATTTCACTCTTGACAGAAATTTGGTTCACCATTAACTTAATCACATATAAAACACATTATTAAAATCTCATAGATTTTGTATTTTGATCATGTGTTTCACATGTAATTAATCTGACAAGGGATCTACTCGATTAAAGAAATTTTACCCAGTGGCAATACACAGGGACACTGTTACTTCAAACATTTAAAATAACCAAGATGGGGCCCACTAAAGCCTGGCCTCAAATTCCATATTCATACACAAATCCAACTAGGCCCGGTCAAGGTCGAGCCCCCTGCTACACTGAGGAGGACCACCTCAAGCAGGCAGGTATTCTATTTGATTCTTGTTTCATGTTATCTGAGCTGGTATAGCCCTTCACTCTTGGATAGTCCACTCTTTCTCTGCTAATAATACGATATACTGTTATGAATAGAAGGCCAAAAAGAAGGAAAAAAAAAAAAAACATAGCCCTCAGCTCATAGAATTCAGTCAAGTTCATCATGTGAAAAAAGCCACACCATATGCAATTCAGGACTATTAAACCATCCGGTCTAACAATATATTCAAATTGAATGGGACCATCTAAAAAAATATACTTTTCAAGTTTTATTAAACTTTATAATTCAATTTTACAAAATGGAAAGACTCCAGTACTGTAGCATGCTTAGGTATTTGAATTTTCTTTCCTCAAGTAATTTTTACAGCCACAGCCAATGTGTCCCTCTTTTGGCTCTCTACTCGTACAAAGAATTAAAAGGTTTATATCCCATGCCAAACGACTTTGAGGGCAGATACTACGATGAGTATGTTCATACACTTGGCATTGAAGCGCAGAACTTCAGTATGCCCTCCATTTCCAAACACCTAGTTGATAAAATATACACTATATGCATAGGCCCCTTCAATTTAACTCACTAGAAGATATGAGGTAAAAATAGAATGATAAGGTCTTGCATTTAGCTTCTTGCCTCAGCTGCCTCAACGTCTTCTGTTCGAGCACCCAATTTGACGATGTCTTCAACAAGAATCTTGCCTTCTGTTAAGACAATGACAAGATCCAGTTAAAATGTTGATCACAGGAAAGTTCAGGCAAGGATAAAAAAAAAAAAAAAGGTTTCAGAAAAATCAATAGGTCTCACCTCTATCTTTGGAAAGGTTGCTGATGAGTTCTTGGACTCCCTCTTTGCCGAGGGTGTCTTTGAGGTACATGGCTGCAGCTGCTACTTCTTCTGGGGTTACTTTGCCATCATAATCCCTGCATATGAAAAGTAATTTCTCATGGAACTATATGCCATTGACATCAATTGAAAATAGTTAAGTCACTGTGAGGGAAAAAAATATTGTTCATACTGAAGGAATGCACACATGCACACAGAAACAACCGTACAGACAGAACAAATGCATAAGATAAATAACTATACATATTGAAGCAAACTAAACCTACTCTAATGCTTATAAACACGTTTTCTTCCCTGTATACATGGGAAAATGTGTTCTTTCAAAAACATTGGGGTTGAACCAGGCAAACCAAACCAAACCAAGCCTTTTCCCACTAGGTGGGGTCGGCTATATGGATTTGACGACGCCAATCAAATCTGTTTAGGGCCATGTCCTCCATTAGATCCATGTAGGCAAGGTCATGTTTAATAGTTTCTTTCCAACTTCTCTTGGGTCTCCCTCTCCCTCTCCTACTCTTGGCAATCTCCATGCTTTCACACCTTTTAACGGGTGCCTCCGTTGGGCGCCTTCTAACATGGCTGAACCATCTCAGTAGATTTTCTCTCATTTCATCTTTAATCGGTGATATTCCTACTTTGCCCCTAATCTCCTCATTCCTAATCCTATCTCTCCTTGTGATCCCACACATCCATCTTAGCATTCTCATTTCTGCAACTTCCATCTTCTTAACATGATTATGCTTTACTGCCCAACACTCTGATCCATATAACAACGCTGGACGTACCGCCACCTTATAATACTTTCCTTTAACGTTGAGGGGGACTTTCCGATCACAAGACCCCCAAGCACTCCTCCATTTTGTCCACCCGGCCTGAATCCTGTGACTTACATCAGTATCAATCTCTCCATCTTGTTGCACCATAGATTCAAGGTACCTAAAGTTTTCTTTCTCTACAATCTTTTGTGTGCCCAAACTTACTTCTAAGTTACCAGGTGTCCTACTTTGACTAAACTTGCATTCCATATATTCCGTCTTGCATCGACTTAGCCTAAGCCCTTTTGTTTCTAACGCCTTCCGCCACAATTCTAGCTTAGCATTCACTCATTCTCTCGTCTCATCCACTAAAACAATATCATCTGCAAATAGCATACACCACGACACCTCATCCTGAATATGTCTTGTAATCTCATCAATAACTAGGGCAAACAAGTACGAGCTTAACGCTGAGCCTTGGTGTAGACCAATCGTGATAGGAAACTCTTTAGTATCTCCGCCATTCGTTCTTATAGATGTCACGGCTCTATTATACATATCCTTTATCGCCTCAATATATGCGACACCCACTCTTTTCTTTTCCAGTACTCTCCATAGAATCTCCCTAGGAACCCAGTCATAGGCCTTCTCCAAGTCAATGAACACCATATGTAAATCCCTTTGACCTTCTTTATACTGTTCTATTAACCTTCTCAGGAGAAAGATAGCCTCCTAGTTGATCTCCCAAGCATGAAACCAAATTGATTCTCTAAAATGTTTGTTGTTCTTCATAGTCTTCTCTCAATAACTCTCTCCCATAATTTCATTGTATGGCTCATCAATTTAATCCCGCGGTAGTTCGCATAGTTCTGAATATCTCCTTTGTTCTTGTATATGAGTATAAGAATACTTTTCCTCCATGCATCAGGCATCTTCTTGCTCTTTAGCACTACATTAAAAAGCTTTGTCAACCAACTTATGCCATCCTCCTCCAAGCACCTCCTAACACCAATAGGGATATCATCTGGCCCAACCGCTTTCTCATTCTTCATCCTTTTCAATACTTCTTTAACTTCTTCCCTACTGATTCTCCTATAGAACATATGATTCGATTCTTCCCTAAAAATGGTAAGTTGCCCCAATTGTATGTCACTACTACTGCTATCGTTAAATAACTTGTAGAAGTAGCTTTTCCAACGCTCCTTTATCTCCTCATCCTTTAGTAATACCTTTTCATCCTCATCCTTAATGCATTTAACTTGGTTTAAGTCCTTGGTCCGCCTATCTCTCTGGCTTTGGCAAGGTTGAATATCTCTCTTTCGCTTTCCTTAGTGTCAAGTCACCTATATAGCTCCTCAAATGCCTTTGCCTTGGCTTCACTAACTGCCTTTTTTGTTTCTCTTTTTGTTTCTTTATATCTTTCCAAGTTCGCTTCATTTCGATCATTTTGCCAAGTTTTAAAGCACTCTCTTTTAACTCTTATCTTGTCTTGGACGGCCTCGCTCCACCACCATGCCTCTTTCTGTTCCGGAGCACCCCCTTTGGATTCTCCTAAGACTTCTTTCCCTACCCTCTTAATACACTCTGCTACCTTATCCCACATATTATTTGAACTCTCATTTACCGCCCAAACGTCTTCCTCTAATACTTTTTCCCTTAATGCTAGTTGCTTATCACCTTTCAAGTTCCACTATTTAGTCCTTGAGCATCTATACAACTTCTTTTTTCTAGTCCACCTTTGTAGTTGCACATCTATGATCAACAACCTATGTTGGGAAGTCAAGCTCTCCCCCAGTATAACCTTACAATCTTTACAAGTTACGCGGTCTCTTTTCCTAGTTAAGAAGAAGTCAATCTGTGTCCTTGAAGAGCCACTCTTATAAGTCACCAAATGCTCCTCTTCTTAAAAAATGTGTTAATTACCATGAGATCATAAGCAACTGAAAACTCCAAAATATCCTTCCCTTTTTCATTTCTATCACCGTATCCATGTCCCCCGTGTACTCCTATATATCCATCTACGTTGCGTCCTACATGATCGTTCAAATCTCCTCTTATGAAGACCATCTCACCTTGGGGTATCTCTAGTAGCACTCCTTCCAAGTCTTCCCAAAACTTCTCCTTATGTCCACCTCCTAAGCCCACCTGGGGGGCATAAGCACTAATTACGTTCACTATCTCTTCTCCAAACACTAACTTAATTGCAATAATCCTATCTCCACAACGCTTTACACTAACTATATCTTCCTTTAAGTCCTTGCTTACCACTATGCCGACCCCATTCCTCGATCTATTAAGTCCCGTATACCATAACTTATACCCAGTCCTCTCAATCTCTTTTAGCTTTCTGTCCCGCCCACCTTGTCTCTTGCAAGCAAGCAATTGCAATTCGTCTCCTTTCCATTGCATCCACCACTTCCATAAGTTTCCCAGTTAGGCTCCCAATGTTCCACGTACCTAATCTCAGCCTTCTACTTTGGACTAGCTTCCTTACCCCCCACACTCGTCCCAAGTGTGAGGACCCTTGCCTATTAGGTCTCAAATCCATAAAGAAATCCAACTAAGTATTGTGCTGGCTGTCGGCTACCTAACGCACAACCCTCCTCCTTTGTCCCCGGCTAGGGACCGGCTATGTCAAGGACACCCCAACATAGGCGGAGTTGGGGTTGAACCAGGCAAATTGTTTAGAAATTGGTGCCATATGAGTGCTGCACTTTCTTCCTTGAAATGGCATTCGTTGAAACATAATTGTAAAAAATATTAAATCATCATCATCATCAAAATGTATCACATTTATTTGGGGTCATCCTTTGTGAGTTCCACTTCTCCACTTGACCATATTAAAGGTCAATAAAACATACACACATACATGCAAACACGACCAGGTAAGCATGGTGCTCATCTAGGTAGGTAACTCCCTGAGGGGCCGACCTGATGCATGACAGTCATGATGGGTATCGGGAAAAAGGATGCATTGTAGAATAAGGATGGGCAAAAAGTCAGCCCACTCACATCACTCTAACCCCTTGATTTACAGCCTCAAAACTTCAATGGTTGTAAAGATATTATTTTCTGTCCATCAATCTAATGGTAATTGGTAATAGGGTGAATGGGTGTCAGGTTGGGGTGAAAGCCATAACATGGGAGGATACCGAGTGTGAAAGACTACTGGATTGATCATTGGTTGCCCTAAGTGAGAAGCAAGGGGCAACTTTGGCCATTACATGGGAGGGTACTAATCAATGATCAAAATAGCAGTTGTGGTAGGCATAGCAGTGTGAATCGAAAAGATTGTTAAAATCTTTTGAAAAAATATCCAAAAAATCTAGAATATTGAAAAAAGTTAGAATTTGATGCATTTTTTTTCCTATAATAATTAAGATTGGGGGTGCATCGGTCCCTTTAATGCATAGAAGTTTTGTATCATTGAATGATTATTAAAAAAAAAACCAATATTAATCTAATTTCTCCCATGCATTCATCTTGGTTAGCCTATACTAAGTTAGATCCTATTACGCATTTTTAAATTCATAATTCAAATAAGCAATTTAGTAAAACTGTACATAACAAAGGATATATAAATTATAAAATAATGCTTAAATAAAATTTAAAATTCAAATTTAAAGTTCAAATCAAATAACAAATTAACTGTCATCAAAACAAATAATGTATTTTGTTGTGTAGAGAAAAGAATACCTCTACCAAAAAGGGTGTCTACCAGGATATATCTAGAGAAGAGCCATTGAGAGGAACTCTCTATATCGATTGCAATTCGGTGAGATTGTGGTTTTTTTTTTATTTTTACATAGAAGGGTAGAAGAGTTGCATAAAAATATTATTTGGAGAGAATAAAAGAAATAAGCCTTCATACACATTTCAAATTTTTTTAGAAAGTAGTAGTCAGTCTTGTAGTTGACCATGGTGGCCGCTACAGACGAGAGCGGCGCTAAATACAATTTAGACCACCATGCCAGATATAGCAGCCACTACGTATCCATGGTACTGAGTGAGTGTGAAACTCTCTCTCTCTCTCTCTCTCTCTTATAGAGACACGTGTGCGCGCGTGCGTGCTGGTCATTAAATCTTGATCGAGAAAAAATGGACATGCACAAAAAACATCTCGAAGAAATTAATACCTGTCAAGTAGTCGCCAACGGTCTCCAATTTTTGCATCCACATCATCAATTTCCTTTTCAAGCTTTTGAAGCATGGCATCAACCTGCAAAGTATTAAAAACATACAACTATAAATACTTGCAAATAAAATACAAAAATACTGAGAAAGCCTTGATATTAAATTAGGAAATGTGCTTTTTATTTTTTCTTCTTTCTTCTTTTTTGCTATCTTCCCTAGTGATAGAGGGCACATGGTCCAAGGAACACATCTAAACAATATCAACTCTACTAACAGCTCATAAATTGGCTACTCTTGCCTTTTATGATACAAGGATACTTGTACAGGCCCCACGTATCCGTATCGGACCAAAACGACACTTGTATTGATACTTAATACCGCACCGATACTTCTAGGGTACAAGTTCAACATATCTTACTTACCAAGTCCATTATTTTATATAGTTCTTTTAATTTGTTTACCTCTCAAAATAAAACATGATTGAAAGGAATGTAAACATCGATAATTTCATTAATTTAAAAGTGATCTAAAGAAAATATTAGGACATATGTATCCGTATCCGTGTCTTAGATTTTCAAAAGTACAGGGTCATCCATGATCCTTGTATCCGTGTACGTACCCGTATTCGTATCTGGGCATCATAGACTGCCTTCCTACATAGTGAACTTTGATGTCCATAACCGACTAACTAGGGGGGTTGAGATTCAGAAAATGTTTTATTAAAGTGATAACAATACTAAATGTTGAGAATTTATTTGTAATTTTTGGTCAATGGTTAAGAGTAAGTTTCATAAATTTGGATTAGATTAAATTTGAGTTATTTTAGGCTAGAGTTATGATATGAATAGTGATTAGAATTACCCATTATGATATATTACGTATCCTAGTATGGCTATGATAAGGTTTCCTATTATGATTAGGATTTAATTTCCTAGTTTAAGTTGATATATTTGGTTGTATCTTATAAATAGCCATTTGCTATTCACAGTACTAGAGATCAAAGAATTAAGTCCGCATATACCCCAAAAATTTCAACTTGGTAGGTTTAGTTTTAGGGTTAGAGTTAGATTCTTTTTTCTTTCTTTTTCCTTTATTTTTTTTCTTTTGACTCGCTTATTTCAAGCATCATCTGAAAGCCTCATCCCAATCAGTTAAGGGCCTACTCCTTTTGCAATCACAAAATAGTGCATGAAATCCTAACAGGGCAGTGATGTATTTACCAAGACAGAGTTACGGTATTGCAAGAACGCATCAAGGCACATGTAGAGGGTTTCATTTCTTCCCACTTTGTTGCACCATCATCTAGCTTTCATCCTCCATATTGAAAGCAGGAAAAAAAAAAAAGAGGGAAAGAGTAAGGAGAAGAAGAAGCTCTGCTTGCTTTTTGATAATGCTTATGCTACATCAAGGTCAAGTGCAAAGGAGTCATCTCAAGGAGAGCTCGTGCCTCACCATGTTCTCTTGTGACTGTTTCGATCAAGGAATGCCCCAAAGATTTTAGAAGTTGGCGATCCAAGTGATATCATTGTACTCTCTCTCTCTCTCTCTCTCTCTCTCTCTCTCTCTCTCTCTCTCTCTCTCTCTCTCTCTCTCTCAATACTGGAAAATCTAATTTCTTTGAATCACCTTCACTGTTTCGTCCCCCTGATTGCATGTCTGTTTTGAATAGTTGTTGCTACACCTCCAGTAATCTTTGATGGAGAAGTTGATGCAAGTGCAGCATTTCGTAGAACTGTTTCGTTGTGATCATGGAGCTTTGAAAGTTTTGCATGCTTATAGAATTGTTTTGATTTGTATGGTTGTGACTTGTGACTTTTGAGGGGTGTATCTAAATTCTAAACTCTATGGCTATGATGAATATTTGAAGCTTTAAACTTATGGTTGTTGAATCTTATGGTTATGGGCCATAATGATTACTTTAATTTGTTATGTTGACAAAATTATTATCATATCATACAAGCAAATATTATGTGTTGATTTAGTAGAATAAACTACATGTATCAAATCATATTTTAAAATTTTAATTTTAATATTATATTTTCTACATATATATTTCTAGTTTTTATATTTTCCAAACTCCAAAACATTTGGCCGAAATTCTGAAATATTTTGGTTTGGAGGGCAAACTGAAACGGGGTTCCCAACGAATTTCTCAACTATGCTAGTGATTCATCTACAATGAATTGAAGATGAACATTTAAACACCCTAAAAGCTTCTCTGATAACTAGTGCTCTCACCTCCGTCTCCTGCTTCCACTAGGCCAACTTAGCTTCGGATACTTAACCTTCAAACGTACAGGAGGGGCCACTACTCTTTCTTGATTTCATTTGTGTTTCGTTACCAGTAGTATTGTCGGGTGTAAAACACTACAGAAGCATGAAAGATTGCTGCTATTGAGTCTTGACCGCCTTCCTCAAGAATACATATTTTTTTTCAATTGAACTAGAGACATGATTCTCCATGGGTCTAAAACATCCATTCATTTCTTTCCATATACCGATATGCCTAATGAAATCGGTGTAGCAAGCACATCTCATATAAACAGACCTCTTCCTTTCTAAAGGAGTCTTTTTTCTTTCTTTCTTTTTTTTTTTTGCCCCAACACACTATGTTCTCTGCTAAGAAAAACGCCTACCTTAAACCACATTGAAGGGAAGGTGGGACCATATCACCTGAGCCATCACAAAATGGATGAAAGATGATCCATTGCTATTAAAATCCAAGGTATTGTATCCCATATCCTATGATTCATGTCAAATCTTTGGAGAAAAGATTCGTCTCTATAAAAATAACTCATGTAAATAACCCATGAATAGGTAAGTCTGAGGACTTGAGAGTGAATCTTATGATTCAGTACTAGCTTTATTGAATCTCACTCTGGGTTTATCGTACATTTCCTTTTTCCAGTTCTTTCTTCACAAATCACTTTTTAACTTCAGGAGGCACATCCTAACCATTAATCAAAACCTCGCCCCAACAATTTTGGGGTCGGCTACATGAAATTCAGTTTCTTCCTAGTAATATTAATATTTTAAAAATATTCAACTATTCACACATGTCATTTATGACAGGTTTATATATGTTAATGGTGCCTCTATGGATGGAAAATGGATGAATTATGAATAACTGCCTCTTTTTTTTTCTTTTTTCTCATTTTTTTCAATGTGTAAAAGAACCTACAATTCGCGATACAATTCAAGATTCTATTTGATTCAACCCCTAGAATGATTTTGAGATACAATTTCGATTTCCAAAACAAAGATAATCCACTAATTTTTTGAACTTGTACATAATCGATGAAATATTATCCACTGACTTCGAAACGTGTACACATCCAGCACACCAAAGAAATCTCAAAGAAAGCCTCCTTTAATGCTAACACTATCCGCCTTCAAAAGTTTGTTTGCCCCTATGAACCAACAAAATAAATGACTGCTCTTTCGGAGGGGTAAATGATTGTTAGAATCCTAAATAATCTAGAACACAAAGATGCTAAAGATATTTCCGTAACCACAGTACCACACACATGTATGCAATATATCCAGTAGTAGTGGTTTTTTAGTCTCAAATACGCATGCCTAAAAAGTAAAATATCACCCTTTCCCAGTTCACACAGTGAACTTAATACCCTCCAGCAGGGAGCTTTCATTCGCAACTGGAGAAAACTCTAAACAAACTAATTACCTTTCATACCTGAGACATCCCTTCCTCAACCTCTACTACGCAGCTCCCACCCACCCACGGTAGAACTACAATTTTTACAATACCGCCTTCTTCTAAAGAGCATCTTTTCTGTACCAATATCCCTGCCATTTCCCAAGGTGGCCTCAGTTTCTAAACTGTATTGTACTTCACGTCAAGCCACCATTTTTTTTACTACCTCCAACACCAAAAGATCAAACTTTTTTCACTTCCCTTCTTTCCCAATGTAAATCCCTTTTAGATCTTTTCCATTTTCTTAATAACTGAGAAAATTTTCAGAAAGTGATCCGAAGTGACAAGAAAACTTGATAGTGTTTCCTCTATAAGGGTAATGACTGCCCAGCAAGCAACAGATAATTCACTTCCATGTGGGCAACCTTGGTTCAAATATTCCCACAGCCATATCCCACCGATGTGACTAAAATTAGCAAATTCTGAACTGTGAAGCAGTAAACCAGTTGAAATATGGAAGGACTTTCAAAGATAGAAATAATAATCAGAATAATGCTAGATGTGAAGCTACATGAGCAGCACAAGTTTTAGTACCCTGCAGAGAAGATTCTCTTGGCAATAGAAATTAGAGACCAAGCTATTAGATCATCTATGCTGTGGGTACATTCTTATGAGGCTAAGGCCAGGTGATTGAAATGGTAGGCACATGTAAGATGTGAAAACTAAATTTATTATATGGCACTTCAAAGTGTTGTGAATGACATGCAGACGTAATTAGGAGCCTGCTAACAATTTCCTTACCCTATCAATAAGAGCAGAAGAAACCCTGTTGCCTACAGAACTTTCCGCTGCTTGGCCGCTCTCCTCCCTAGCAGCTCTGTATGCCTTCTTAGCCTCTTCTTCACCGTCCGTTCCCTCTTTCTCTGCCATGCTATTATACAACTCTATCTGCAAAGGGCAACATTATGGCACTCAAATTGCTGAAATCTCAGTATTTATAAAAAGATATAATTGTATCAATATTTTATTAGGGATAGCAAGAAAAAAAAAAACATGTAGGAAAATCTCCTGTATGTCATATGAAAATTAAGATTTCCCAATCGCAGTTATGCACACACAAGGCAGTCGACAATTCTTTTGAGAAAAATTGGGGTCTTTTGAGAAAAAAATGTGATCACTCAATATGGCAGATTATAATGCCCATGCGGCATGGATATGCCAAGGAGACAAATTTACAATTAAAAATGAAGTACCGGACACGATATGACAGATATTTTGCCTGTTTTGAAGTATGTG
Source organism: Cinnamomum chago (assembly GCA_038049695.1). Classification (NCBI taxonomy): domain Eukaryota; kingdom Viridiplantae; phylum Streptophyta; class Magnoliopsida; order Laurales; family Lauraceae; genus Cinnamomum; species Cinnamomum chago. The sequence goes on along the minus strand of CP142462.1, from coordinate 15,213,838 downwards.
AGTATCATAGGTGGTAGAGCCACATATATGAGACAACCAAACCAAAAACCCTTTGCCAAGGGGAAACTTACCTCTTTGTTGACGAGGCTCAAAAACGCTTCACGCTCCCTACTGACTGACTGCAAGCATTGGTTAAATAGTAAAGTTAATGGGTAGAGAGAATCACTTCATGGGATACTAATAAAAAGTAAAGGATAGAGAAAATAGGAATGGGAAGAATTTCAATCCTTACAGAGGCTGAAGCTAGAACAGCCAAAGCACGACTAATGTTACACAACTGCTCTTGTTTCTCCATTATTTTTGCTCGTGCAAGGTCTTGTGCTTCTTTAGCAGTTGGAATAATCATCTCTTTCAAAGCCAAGTCCTCCAGATCCATCTCAGATTCCTTCTTGCGAGCTTGTTTTGCCTCTTCTTTATCTTCCTCAATCTAAAAAAAAAAACAAAGTTAATTTCCCAGTTTCGGATGAACTAAAAATTTCAAGAACAATCTTCAAAACTGAACTGGATGGTTGCTTTAATGGATAGGTATGACACCCATGTAACGTTCTAAATGGTAAACTACAGAATGGTAATCCACATTTTGTGCACATTAAATATCCAGGTAAAATCACCTTTACAGGGCACTAACTTGAGTGGAACGAGCATACTCATAAGCAAAGACAATGTATGATCAAAAGATTACATACACTGTAGACATTAGTTAAGGGATGAGAAGAAAAGAACTGCTATTGGTAGAACAGTGGAACTACCAACAGAACCAACAACATGCATCAAGGATGTAAGTTCTAGATAATACCTTGATAAGTTCCTCTTGCATTTCAAGGTACTCCAATTTCCTCCTCCTCTCAGAAACAGAATCTTCAGAAGGTAAAGCAGTTATGCCCACAGTGTCCACAACCTCATCTGGCAGAGAAGATAATGTAGCCTGAACAGCCTCCTCGGGCCTCATCTTTCCAGACACATTGAAGGCTCTGGCAAAAGGGTATTATATCAACATGAAGAAAGTTAAATACAGAATAATGTTTAGAAGCCAGATGCAAGATGATGAGACCTAATTACCTGGAGAGGATCAGGAGTGAAGATGGCACAGAATGGTTAAGGGACAGATCTAACCAGTCGCGAAGCTGCAAACAGAAACCGTTCATTAAATGACAAGAACCAGGACAAACCTTCTGTGGCATTAACCAAAGGTAGCTATCCAAATTCCTTTGAGTTTTGTTCTAGTTACTGCTAAGGAAGCATAAGCATGCCAATAGAGTGGAGAAGAAATTAACTTCATGCCTGTGCATGCTATACAAAGTGAATACTCTCTGATTGTTTTGTAGGTACCATGCTTTATTTAGACTCCTTTTAAGGTTCTATTGAAATAGATAAATAAATTGTTTGAACACATCCATGTACTGACCCTATGTTGAATGCTTTCAAACTAATTACACAACAGAACATTGGAAATCAACCGTTGCTGATAAAACATTAAAAAAAAAATCCCCATGAGTGGCAAGGAAGAAAGATTTCTCAGTGCGCGCCCCCCCCCCCCCCCCAAACAAAGGCATCAGCATAGCTGACACAATGAGGGATCTTCCCAAGAAATCATCTTTCGCCTATTCCAAACAGCAACTTTATAACATTATTCTCTCACAAAAATATCGTTCTCGATCAGAAGAAAATATTCGTTGGTGGAAGTTAACTTAAAACTAAAGTAAACCTGTTGGCGCATTTCTTCAACTGAAAGCAGTCCCAGCTTCCCACGGTCTCTACATGCTTGGCGAAGTTCAGCTTCTGAGAGAGACTCAATTCCCTCAGCCTGGATCATCCTGTCATCATTCTTGATCCTAACCAAATCATATAATTTGCATTTCAGTATGATCATCAGCAACCAATCTCTGACCTCAGTGTGAAAATTAAAATAAAGTAGCAAGGGAAACAATACAACCCGGGTAGGTGTTGATAGAAAAACAGAAGTAAACACATAAGGGAATTCTGATACTAACATGAAGAAAATTTATCAAAAGAAACAATTCTTAATTGTATATGACAAAGCAAACACTTCCCACTTTTGAACCATGTCAAACAAAAAAAAAAAAAAAAAAGAATCAGTGGCACGATTATGCAAAATATTTTGGCTTGAGATTGAGTGTTCCATCACGTCAATAGGCAACCAAAAGGGCAAATCACTCTCTTTCTAAAATACCAGCTAGAGAGCAATGCTTGAAACGATATATGGCAGATGATAAGACCCTATAAGGCAGACAATAAGACCCATTATATTCAAAACGAAAACTTGGCTACAAACTGGTTGCAACATTCAAAGTTGCAAACCATTTTTTAAGGGGTTCACGTTAATGCATGCAAAGCACTAGGAAGGATGGAATTGGAAGGTCTAAAATGGATTAGGGCTTCAAATAAAAGCAGTGGAAACTGATGACCTTGATCATCTATTTGAGGGCTCCAAAGTTGGGCAGTTCTATAACTGAATATATGCCCATTAAATTTTGGGGCCCTTAAATGGATGGTTATATTCATCAGATCATACTGGCATTTAGCCTAACGTTTATCCACGTCTGGCATTAAAATGTGAAATGTTTTGACCGGATAATGCATTGTAAGAATGCTGCAGTTGAGATTAGGAAGGTACATAGCATTTGGAGATTCCTGTATTAAAACGTCTTTTGATGATAATTGTAAGTGGGGCTTTTCCTTTTCCTTGTTTCCACACCTTTTTATATTGGGTTTTGCTATGCTGCTTTCTTTGTGACACTTTCCTCTTCTGTATGAATTTATCTCCTTTTTCATAAAGTTCGTTTTGCTTGAAAAGGAAGCTAAATATCAAATTAAAATATATAAACACGGAGTCTAGCATAAGTAACAAAATGTATGCTCTTGCTTCACTGTCCCATCAATCCTCTTAAAGCAATAAAGTTCAATGGAAACTTATAGACAACATTATACGCTATGATAACAACGCAGTCATATGTCATCATTTACAATAACCATGGAATAGATGCAAGCAAACACATTTTCTGCAAACCATGGCTTTCAGCCAGATAAAAGCATGGTTTGGCGAGTGGTGATGCAATGCCTCAAACTAAACCTTGGAACAGCATACAAATAGTGCCAAATCTTTTGCACCAAGAACTTACTACAGAAGTTTGATTCACCGATTGTAGAATGCACTGAATCAACTCTGAGAATCCCTTGATTAATTCAAGGAATGAGAACCAACAATCATTGGGTCATTAATAACCAAAAACGTAGTGAAATGAAAAGGGAAGTGATTTAAAGTAACAAGAGGACATTGTGATGGCGTAGCCCGGAGGCCACGATGAAGATCTACACCTCTGACGGTGAGATCGAGCCCCAAGACTCAAAACCCAAAGATCACTTAGGGCCAGTTTGGTAACTCTACTAATATAGTCAAGTCAAGTAAAGTTGATTTTGAAGAAACAATAAAATATAAGTGGGTTATGATGGTATTTTGTTTTTAGTTGTTTGTTATGGAATCTTTTTGGCTTTTTATATGGAAAGTGGAGTTTTTCTGTATTGTAGTGGATAAAGGTAGTTGCTTTTTGACTTTTTGCATGAAGAAGATGGAGGGAGTTTTGAATAAAGTGCATTTGATGTGACATCTTGTCTGAAAAATGGAGACTTTACTTGACTTTGATTGTATTAGTAAAGTGCCAAATGGGCCCTTAGGGAAAATGCCCCCAAAGGGGAACTCACAAGAACACTTCTCAACTTTGATTATCAATATAGCATAAACATTACAATAGGGGACTCCTCTCTCTATAGAGAAACACTTTCTTAATAACCAAGACATTCTAAAATAAGAAACTACCTAATCTTAATCAAAATAGAATTTAGGAAGTAAATATACTAAGCAACTCTACTAATTTAGAGACTATATAAACTAATGATAGGAAACTCAAAATTAGAGATCATGTGGACCCCATCAAGCGGGTCCATCAGGGCCTGCGGGTCCTGATCATGGATCTCACTGTGAGTGGATTCTCTCCTGTGTTAATAACCTTTCAACTCATCCGAGCCAAGTTTTCCCAAGAGGGGGAGAGTTGATGCAGTGAGGTGTTATGTGGATTGGGAAGTAGGGTTCGGGAGATGTGCGTTTTGGGGAAACTTGATTTAGGGATGGGATTTGGGACGAGAGTGACTGATGTACTGTCATGGTGATGAACGGCTGGCTGGAGTGTTGGTTACAGTGATGGGGATGGGTTCCGGATTGATTGTAGGGGTGGCGGATGGCTAGAACAGGCTGTGAGAAGAGGAAAAATGGTGTGGGTTCTAATTTCGCTGGGCAGGGATGGTCTAGACGATGATGATGATGGGTTGGGATGATTTGTGGAGGATGATGATGCAACTGATGGAAGGAAACGGGGTTCACTGTTACCTCGAATTGACAATCTGGACGGTGATCCGAAATTGGATCTTTGCTCTGATACCAATTGATGGCGTAGCCCAGAGGCCACGATGAAGATCTACACCTCCGATGGTGAAATCGAGCCCTAGACTCAAAACCCTAAGATCACTTAGGGTCTGTTTGGCAATTCTACTATAAAAGTCAAGTAAGGTAAAGCCCCATTTTTCAAAAAAAAAAATCCCACCAAAAGCACTTTAATTTAAATTTCCAACCATATTTTTCCCAAAAAAGTCAAAAAGTAACCTCATTTTTCCACTAAAAGACAAAAAAACTCCACTTTTCAATAAAAAAAAAAGTCAAAAAGATTACATCACAAACAACTAAAAATAAAATACCATCATAACTCACTTACATTTTATTATTTTTTCAAAATAACTTTTACTCCACTCAACTCTACAAGTAAAGCCCCCAAACAGGCCCTTAGGGGAAATGCCCTAAAGGGGAACTCACAAGAACACTTCTCAACTTTGATTATCAATATAGCATAAACATTACAATAGGGGACTCCTCTATATATAGAGTACCAATCTTTCTTAATAACAAGACATTCTAAAATAAGAAACTACCTAATCTTAATCAAAATAGAATTTAGGAAGTAAATATACTAAGCAACTCTACTAATTTAGAGACTATCTAAACTAATGATAGGGATCTCAAAATTAGAGATCCTGTGAACCTCATCAAGCAGGTCCATCAAGGCCTGCGGGTCCTGATCTTGGATCTCACTGCATCACATTGTCACACAATAAAAGTCACATAATAGAAACAAATACAAGAACACAATCAACAAGAATGAAGGCTTGCGAAAAAATTGTCCATAAGTCAAAGATCTTGAACATTCCCTAAAAAATATAAATTAAAAAACCCTAATTTATTGAAAAGAACCTGCCCAAGGTTTACAAAGTGCGTAGCTTTAATCTAGAAGATCCTAAAAACAAATTTTCTTGCAGTAAACACTTGAAAATTCTTACCATGCCAGCCTTTTCCGGAGCATATAGCGTAAATATGCATCTGTTCCAAAAGGGCTGATTCCCATGTATTTGCACATATTAACCAACCTAGGCCTGTAGGAAGCAGATAATTACCAATGATTTAAGAATGGATTCAAGAAAACTATGAGAACCACTGGCAAATTGATTATAACGGAATGCAGCTTAAGTACAGGTAGGAAATGCCAAGGGTGAGCACTAATACCAAGGTGATCAGATTAATCCCAACCTGCTAATATTGTCAAGCGTCAACTCATCATTGAACAACTTTGCAAAGCCTAAAATTTCATCATTGGAAACACGGGCACCAGTTCTGACCTGTTTGCAAATTCCAATATCAGAGCACTGATAGTCATCAAAGCATTTATTAAAGCAAAAGATGGAGATAAGCAACAATCTTTAAGAAATGATTTAAGAATTGACAAAATATAATCAAGACCCTCTAAAGAACAAAAGAAAAAGAAGAACAAAATATAGTCAAGACCAATAAATAATGTAATGGTATTTACCTTGTTTAAAAATTCATCAAGATCTTCTGCTGTCTTTTTAAGTTCTCCACTTCGTGAGATTTGAACTTCCTTTGCCATTTCTTTGACTGTGTCCTGCAAAAACTTTGCATACTCTATTCTTGCATTAAGACGCCTTTTCAGTGCTTCCTACAGGTTAAGCATCACATATTTGGCAGTGAGACAATGATTGAACTTGTGAAAAGAAACTATGTAATAAAACACAACTGAAAACACCTATACTCAATATACAGCATGCATACATGCATATTAAGGATAAGTAGGTTACAGACCGAATGTGAGTGGCTAAAGTCTATGCATTCTTAAGTTGCTTACATTCTAGTTACAAGTAATTCTATAAGCTTAAATTATATTAGAATGTTGCAAGATTAGACATCTTTCAATCCACTTGAAGATGTTAGGGTCAGAATGCAAATAACAGTGTAAGAAGTGATTCAGTGAAAAAATAAAGCAGTTGGTACCTGTTCTTTCATCTTGTCCTGGAAAGTAGATGGCAACATATTGGGAAATAACTTCAGGAACACCGGCAACAAGAACTCCATGAAAGGAACTATGATAAAAACTGCAAAAGGGACTAGCCTGAAAATGTCAGCTGTGGTGCGTGTCAATTGTTGACGCTCCCTCCTAGATAGACTTCTTCCGCTTGCAAGTTTCAACAGTAATCTCGAGCAAATTCTCACATCAGCCCAAAGTAATTTTGTGCCAAGCCAATAGTGCTGCAAAGCAGACACAAATTCATCTTTCCAGTGATGCAACTTCTTGGCCCAATCCTCCCTGTCACAGAAGAAAAAGGTCTCACTGTGGTGATAAGTAAAATCACAATGGATTAAAATTCCAAAAACCAAGAATAATTAACAATAACCTGCTCATAAAAGCAACAGCTCTCAAAGCCAGTCCAATACCCGAAAGCTGAGCCCAGAATTTCTGTACAACAGATTTAGCAGCCTTCTGAGATTCTTGCAACTGCTTAGCTTTTGCTTTAGATTTAATGGAACTCAGACCTTCAACTGCCTGATCGCATTCCTCTGGTGATGCTTCCTTTAGATGATTCCGATTATGTTCTTCATTATCATCATCCCCATCCATTTCGGGTTGGCGGGCTGTGGCTGTTGATGCATAACGAAATGACTGCGACATCCACCTGATTCCCAACGGGGCAATGATCTCTGCCCTTGCATTTCTATGACCAGCTGCAGCGATATATCGGCCACAAGAATTTTGCATAAGCAATTCAATTTGCAAAGAACCCAACAATTTTCCTTTAGTAATTAGACTTCCATCTCTCTCCTTCCCACCATCAGCATCTACAGGAGGGCGACCAATAGCCCAGTTTGAGGACTGTGAATCCATTTCATGACTCGATCCCCGTTTCTCAAAACTTGAAAGACGTTGAATTGAGAAAGCGGGCATGTTCTGGGGATCCAGGAGTAACTTCTTCCTTCTGAAAATTGCTCGTGATGCCATTTTTGAAATATCCTCTGCTTCCAAAACGGAAAACTATGGTCATATCTCTTGCACACCCATTGAAAATAAGCAAGTAAGAAAAAAAGAGGAAAAATGTTCCTTCAGAAAACCACTACCTAACCCGCCACTATTAGGTGAGGATTTGGGTGTGTCAGTGTCACCCATTAATCATACCCATATTGCCATCCCTACTCACAGTTGATCTGACCCAGAGTTTACTTAATTCCCCAATTCCTTCTAGCAATTCCTTAACATGTTCTGGTCCCTTGCATCACTTAGCTACTTATTTCCACTTAAATGCTGCCATGCTTTATATCCTATAAAATCTGTCTCTATAAAATAAAAGAATGCAATGCTTTATATCATATCAAACCCATGAAGGAAACTATCAGATACAATACAACACGATAGTACGCTGATTTTGAAGTATCTGGATACCAGATGCAATAGTTTATATCACTTCCCTTTCCAAAATTCTAGCACACCCATGGAACATAGATAACTTCTTATTTCCGAATCAATCAAAACAACATTCCTACTATCTCCCTAAAGGAGAAAACCCCACAGCTAGATTAAAAAAAAAAAAAAAAAAAACCAACTTTCTCGCACATATACACTTCTTTTGAGCATTGCAGGTAATCACAACTACAGGTAATCAGAGTTTCATGTGTTGTTAGGATCCAAAATGACAAAAAGAACAAGAAAAACACATTAAAAAAAACTTACCTTGAAATGTAGTGTTTTCGTTCTAGAAGTTTCGGGTTAGGGTTTCGATCAGCGATCGAGCAGAGACGGAAAAGAAGATGAATGAATCCGTCGGAATAAGCAACTTGAAGCTGATATTGGAATCGAATGTCGATTTTGGGCCAATAGAAAATGAGATTTCTAGGGTTACAGAAGAGGAAAGAAAGTGAAAAATCGAAGAGTAGTAATGGCGGCTAAGATATGGAATTGAAAGTCGCGGTCGAGGGTAAATGAGAGAGAGAGTGTGTGTTTCCCACCCACCGTTTTGTATATAAGTATCTGCTGCTGCTGCTGCTGCGTTTGAAACATGTATATAAATTACAGGAGAATATTAATATGCATCCCTTCCCCCCACGATAAGGTGATGTACACTTTCATCTAATTGAAAATTTTGACAGGCAAAAGACGAAAAATTATATATAATTATGTGCATAAAAAAAATATTTACGTAAAAAAGGAAAAAAATGGATAGATGCACATGAATATCCTCCTATTAAATTATAATCAGAAGACTATAGCATGACTTGCCAAGTAAGTTAAACATCTTGCCGACCTAATTACGTGACACTTTTTCTTTGGTAAAAAGTAATGTGAAAGTACAAAACTTTACAAATATGGGCATGTTTCTTTAATGTATAATCAATTTCTATGGAAAAAAGTGGATTTTTTTTCTGTGGAAAAGTAAATATTTTGATATTTGTGTGGTAGTTTTTCACGGATATTAAAATTTGTGGGACCCACATTTCCCTCAAAAAGTTTGGAATTTAAAGTCCGATAGGGGGTTTCGGATTTCACTCTCATGGAAAATTTGTCGCCCGTTTTATAAGCCCTCTGATCCTCCCTGGTTCCTTGAAAGCGGACGAAAAAAAATTATGGCGAAAATAAATAAATAAATAAAAACACCTCCTTCGACATCGCACCAAGCCTTTGTTCGACTTCTCTATTGTCCAAGCCATCAGAAAACACCTCTGGTTGGACCAAATGTTCTTAGGAAGGTCAGATTCTTCTTTCCTCTTTCCCCTCTTCGACCGTGGTGCAACTTGCAAATCCCATTGAAGACCTCTCTTTCTTTCCATGCTTGCAACGTGCAAAACCCATTAAAGAGACCCTCTACGGGGGTTTGATGTTTGATTATGACTCAAGGCCCTCTCCATCTCTCTGCTGTCGATGAACTATCTAAGGATAATCAAAGGTGGGTCATTTCTTGGTTTGATGTTTGCTATGGTTTTGTATCAAACAAAGATGTTTCCATTAGACAATCCAAAAGTGGGCCATTCCAAGGTAGTTTTATTTTCTCTTCAAGTGATTTTATTTTGCTCTGCAATTGCAACCTCATCACATTATTTCTCTGCAATTTTTTTTTTCAATTTTGATTGGTGTGATCTCTCTACAACCTCATCACATGGATTGATTTATTGGGATTTTGTTGTGTTTTTCTTAGATCAGTTGATGAGCATTTCTTCTTTGCCCGCCACTCGTACTATTTGATGTTGGGGTTCATTGGTTTTCACTATGTTTCCGCAACTGCACCAAACAAAAATAAAAAATAAAAAATACCATTTCATTTGAAGAAATCTTTTTCGCACCAAACATAGATTTGATACTTCCGTGGAAATTATCTTCTATGGCATCTATCTTCTATAAATTTTGCTGATGTGGCAATTTCCTTTTTCCACATAAAAGGCCTTTATACAAACATACCCTAAAATGTTTTTACATCTCTACCGACCCAATTTTGTGACACTTTGGACTGCCCATAGAGGGTGCATTTGTACCACAAAAGGATTATGTTAAGAAAGGAAAGTTAATATGATTTTTGCTGGTTGCCCTATTGTTTTGGTGACATGCATCACAATTGTTTTTTTAGAAAAGACAAAATGAATTGGCTTTCTTTGATAAAGAAGATTTTGGATTTTCTATGAGAGGGTTAGGAATGTAAGATTCCTCTCTTCAATGGAAATAGAAATCCTTGGAGTTGGAAACCTCTTGTTGTACAAACAAGACAACAAACAAGTTCTAAAATAAATGACAAAGGATATTGAGAAGTCTTGTCTGGGGATGTCTGAATTCCTCATAGCTTGTCTGGTTATGACTTATTTGTTTGAAAGAATTATGAGAGTTCTTGTTGGGTTTATATGAATTCCGCAAATGTTGACGCCCCCCGGATTTACATATGCTTTAGTATAATGTAGGGCTTGTTTGGTTAGAGAAGTTTCGAGAATTCTTAGCTGGGAGATTTATGATATAAATGTTGACCCCTCGGGTGATGATTTCATGATGCTTGGGTACAACCCAACATTTTAAGAAGCTAAGGGCTTGTTTGGCATATCGTTCTCGTGTTGTTTCCAATTTTGTGCTCGGATTAAGCTGTGCTGAGATCAGGTTGTGCCAAGTCTATACTCTGCAGAACTTGTTTGGCAACATTATATTAAATTACTCTACTAAAAATATGTTGTATGGAACTTGTTTGGTAACATTATAAAAGTCTTGCTCCAGTAAGCAAACATAGGATTTACAATGTGGGATCCCACCTTTTATTGTTTGCAATACTATTATTATCATATATAGGACTCACCTGTAGAAGTTACAACGTGGTACCCGCCTTTAAAAATTAGAACATGGAACCCATATCCATTGGATTTATAATGTAGGCCCACCTTTATAGGAATTATAATGTGGGCCAACTTTTTGTAAATGTAAATATGAGATCCACTTTTAGAAATTAGAATATGGGCTCACATCGTAGGATTTATAATGTGGGTCCACCTTTTGTAAACGAGACCATGTGACCCATATTTATGAATTACAAAGTGGAGCCATATTTTTTGTAACCGTAGACACGGAGTCCACCTTTAGAAATTAGAATGTGGTGCCCACCTTTAAAAATTAGAATATGGGTAGCACATTTATAAAATATACAATGTGGGTACATTCTTCTTAATAATTGTGAACACGGGACCCACACCTTAAAAAAAATTTCAAAGTGGTACCCACATTTAGAAATCCGAACATGGGGCTATCATTAAAACGTGGGGCCATACTTTTTGTTAATTGTGAACACTGGACCCACTTTTACAAAATTACAATGTGGTACCCACATTTAGAAATCTGAATATGGGGCCACTATTAAAATGTGATTGTGGACATGGGACCTACCTAGAAAAATTACAACGTGATGCCTACCTTTATAAACGATTTATAATGTGGTCCCACCATTATAGAATTATAATAGGGGCCCACCTTTTGTGAATGTGATCATGTGATCAACCTCTAGGAATTATAAAGTGGGGTTACCTGCTTTGGGATTGTGTACGTGGGGCCGACATTTAGGATAAATGAGAGTATTTAGAATCTTCAAATGATATTCTTTAAAAGGTAAGGGATAAGAAAGAAACAATTGTATCAGCAAGTTGTTTCTTTAAAAAAAAAATAAAGTTTTTTTGTTCCAACTTTCTTATGCTGGCGAGTTAAGATTTTGAGATTTTTACCCATGAGAATAAAATTCGGAACAATCATTTACACATATCAAACATGTTTTCTACACCCTTATCTCGTGGGAATATGGCCGGGAACATCCAAATGGCACAATGCCAAATGCACCCTAAAATTTTGATAATTTCAAAGGCCAAAAGTGGCTTTTTGGGAGGTTGGTTTTCATAATTCAAGCATTCAAGCCAAGAATTCCAAATGCTGAACTTAAGAAACTCCCAACGTGTACAATTTTCATTAGAAATACCTTCAAACTAATAGGCCAATGTCGAAAAGCGTGAGATGCTTCATTAGTAAGCGGCATCACTTCTCAGTTCTCACCTTCAGCTCGCAAAGGACGGTACAAGCATACTGAAGCGAACTTAAGAAACTCCAATGCGTACAATTTTCATTAGAAATACCTTCAAACTAATAGGCCAATGTCGAAAAGCGTGAGATGCTTCATTAGTAAGCGGCATTACTTCTCAATTCTTACGTTCAGCCTACAAGGACGACGGTACAAGCATACTCATGTGGAGCATACACAATGCCTGGAAGACAACACCAAGGATGGCCCCTTGGGTGATAGATTATGACAATTTACTTTTCTCTCCCATGTAAGGCATAAAAGAAATATGGCCCACACCATTTTGGGAAATGGAATTATGAGGATTCTACAGGCCAAAAGTGAAATTTTAGAAAGTTGGTTTCATGAATTCTCAAGATTCAAACAAGAATTTCAAAGTTCTTAGAGGACAATTGTAACTAATATAAGGAATTTCTACCATAGGGAGTTCTTGTCAAAAATACCTTTAAACAGACACGCCCTTAGAAAATATCTAAGAATTAATGTATGGGGACATCTAAGAATTCAAAATATCATTCTCCAACTAGAATATCAAATGTTCAAGGGCCCCAAAGGCCGATTTATTTACAAGAAGTCTAAGAATTCTTGTTGGGGGGTTTTACAAGTTGCACAAATGCTGCCCCTACTTGGTTTCACAATTGTTCAAGTACAATGAGCATTTTGGAAATTGAAATTTTAAGAATCCTATAGGCCAAAAGTGACATTTCTCATGATTGGTCTTATGAGTTCTCAACATTTAGATAGAGCATTCAAGTTTTTTCGGGCATTAGAAGCCATCATTATTTTCCGAAATTCCGAACACAGAGAATCCCCATAATAAATATGGAGAGATTTCGAATAAGGCCTTAAGTTTTTGGCCTTATTTCAAAAAAGGATATAAATTTTTTTTTTTTTAAATTAGTACCTAAGTTTTCTATGAAGTTTTCAATTAGGGACATTTGTCCATTTAAAGTTATTTTCTTGTGACTTTTTCCCTTAAAAATTTTAAACTACCCAAATTACCTTTCATTGAAATAAAACACTCATTCACTTCCCTTATTTGTTCTCTTCATTTTCTTCATTAGTATCCTTATAGCGATCAAGGACAACTAGCATCTCCATGACGATTTGTTGAAGGTAGTGGCTGTCGAAACCATGTCATGACTTTAAATGAGGATACTCTGGCATCCTCATAGCGATCGAAGACAACTAACATCTCCATGGCGATCGGTTGAATGTAGTAACTGTTGGAACTATGTCATGGCTTTAAATGAAGGTACTTTGAATTTTGTTAAAAAAATCAAGGGAAGAAGTCGTCAAAAAATGCCATTAAATGGCCGGATGTCCTTAATTGAAAACTTAGAGACTAGTTTAAAAATTTTTGAAACTTGAGTCCTTTTTTGAATTTTCCCCTAGTAAATATCTCTAACAACATGCCTTTAGCATTTTGCAAGCCGGATATCTTAGAACCTGAAGAATTTTGTAAGCCAAAATCTTTTTAATATTGAGAGAGTTGAAACCAAACAAGGACTTCCAAAAGCTAGGAGTCAATTGCTGACACTTGACATGTTGTCAAAATTCCTGATGGCAAGAAATTTTACTGGGAGTTCTTGTAAATAACAAGAAGAGTTTTTGGGTTTTCACTAATCAAATAGAGAATTCCAAGTGTTAGTAAAAACCTTTGACATTGTTTTTAGAATTTCCAAGTGTTAGTAACTTTTAGAGAATTCCAAGAATTTGCTTTTAGAGTTTCTAATGAGAATTCCATATGTTGAAGATTTTGTACAACAATGTTTGTTGTTGTCCTTGAGTCCCCTAAACATTAAGAATTACCTATTTTATTTGTGCAATCCCAAAATTCCAAGCTTTGCGATTGTCACATTTGGCTTATAATCTTCCATATTTATGCTCTTTAGAATGAGAGGGGTTCCTTGGGCATTTGCAAACCTAATTAGGGACAGCACTTGGGGAATTCAAATATCCCCAATAAGAATACTTAGGACTTTACTCTAAGTTGTGTTCTTATTGATGTGGAGACTCTTTTTTAAGTGATGAGTAAGGTGTAAATTAGAACATTGTTATGGTCCAAATAGATAAAATCAGAATCAAACTCATTGTTTAATATCCTTCCTTGATTGTCATGCATTCAGGTGAACTTTCGCATTTTATAGGGCTATATTGCCCAACCTTCCTCTTCTTTCTCACTCACTCACTGTGGATTAGGTGTAGGATCTTTGAACCGGCTTGTTTAGTTATTGAGCCCAATGTTTGAGCCCAAGTTAACATCTGAAAGTTAGTTTTAACCCAGACTGCTTCTAAATTATTATAATATTATGTCCTTTTGTGTGAAATACATTGCCCAATATAAGGGTTACAGTCCGGTCATAACATGATCAGGTTAAGACCTAGTGTATTTAACCATCAGGCTAGGAACTTGGGTTGGCAAAGAACTGGGCATGAGTTCTTGTTTAGACCAATTTTTGAATTGGTCTGGCCAGGCCTATTCAAATATATTGTCAGTTCTTTGAGCCCAGGCTAAGTCCATTGCTAGCTCTGGACCCAACTCAGGAGCCCAGTACACAGTCCAATACAGACTAGGCTCAGGCCAGGCCTAGATTGACATGGCCCTTGAACATCCTATCCAGTCTGGGGGTCGAAAGATCAAGTTGGGCCAACTGGAGGCTCATGAAACCTTGAGTCAAGAGTAGGGTTGAAAATGGACTGGGTTCCTTGGGCTAAAGCTTGTCCAACAACTTGAAATTAAATTAGTCAAAACAGTCAAGTTTTTAAACTGTCTTACACAGAGTAGATGACTCCAATGGGCCTCAAGTCATCAGGGCCAGAGCAGAGACCCAGCATTAGCTCCTATGGCTCGGGGCTGGATTTGGCCTGACTAACTCAGCCTGTGGACTTGACCAAGGCCAGTTTTACAACCCAATAGCCAAATGGGCTATAGCCACTAGACCTATATAGAGCCATAGAAAGGGGTAGGGTAAGAAACTAAGTAGAATTTGGCATGGTATCGTTTGAGCCTTTGAGCTTACAAGTGGGCTCATTTGAAGATTCAGCCTGTTCAAGATCAATAATAAGGTTGGATATGCATCCTGGTTGGCCCTATCTATTAATTTGGGGGGTCAATAAAGGGATCACAGGAAAGGCCACACCCTATATTCTACATAGAGAAAGGTCCATTGAGTAAAAATAAGTGTCTATTTATTTCCATAAAATTGAATTACTAGGAGTTCAAATGAATCCATCTCTAAAAGCGAATAAAATTGAAAAAACAAAGTTGAAGATCCATTGCCAGTACATTGATGGATGGATCCATTCATAGGTATTTAGGTTGTGGCCTCACATCCTTGCAAATGACCCAAAGGTGAAGATCCATTAATAGCCATTACATAGTCCCTCCTTTGATGGAAAGTGAATTAAGGAGATATGGAAAATGAATACTAAGCCATGAGATAATAGTAAATCAAATCATAGGAAAGTTGGGGTCTCATGTACAGCTCCATCTTATATCCTTTAACCATCACCTCTTTAATAATCCTTTGTTTGAACTCAATCTTCCAAAATCTAACAATCTCATACCTGTAGTCCTCAAAATCTCAGAAAGCCACCGGGCGAAGTCTCTTCGTTTTTTATAACGGAGGGTGTCCGAGCCCTTTGGGCCGGGCTAATCCCTACAGGCCTAGGGGAGCTGGGTAAATCCCTTATGGCTCCAGTGTGGTAGTGCAGTTTCGAACCCTCAACTTCCGGAAGTAAACCGTGGTTCACCGGGCGAAGTTAGAACTTTGCTTGATATATATAAAAGGTAGAGGTACAAAGAGTCCATTCTTCTTCAATTTTGAGTTCTATCTAACCTTGGTTGAGTCAATTGAATCTATCAAGTTTTGGCCGAGTTAACCCAAGACCAGGCGAAAACTTGTTAAGGACTTCCTCATTGTTATTTGTTAAGGCTGTCTAAGGGTCACCCCTGGGCCCATTGAAAGGTAGATTTTGGCAGCACTGATCCCATTCATTGTAAAAGAAGTGTTTCCATATGGTGCCGTTCAGATTTATAATCCCAAGGATGGCCAGACGTTTAAAGTCAATGGCCAAATATTGAAGCCATCCTTGGAAACTGCACCAGCTGATGAGGAAGAAATTCCTTTTGATGATCCTGTCTACTAGGATTAGTCGGCCCTGGATCTGACAGTGGCCCATTACTATGTATATTATGTATACTTAGTAGTTTAGGTTTTATCTTGTTATTTTTGTTGTCTTGTCTAACTTTGGACGGAGAGCAGCTCGATCATATCCCAGGTGCTTTCTATACTTTACCCTCCATTACTTTTTATGTTCCTCATGTTTCATATATATCATTCCTTCACACATCGATGACGATGTTCATAATAGGTTGGGGGGTGGGAACAAGCACACTTGTCCATCTTTAGACAAAAGTTCTTGATTTTTAGGTTTTGAAAAAAAAAAGGAGAGAGAAAATATGATATTTTATTTGTTCTTGGGAAAAAGGAAATTTTGAGAGGATTTTTATAAAACAAAGATACCTTGAACTTTGGAAATTCTGGTGCTTTGGGCTAATAAGAGAACAATGGCTTACTGTTTCGTTTATGGAGAGGATTTTTGGAAAAGTGTTGAATTTTGATTCCTCACTTTTACACAGTCTGTATATGTTTTCAAAGTTTCTGAATGCCAAGCCATGATTTTCATTCTTCTTTGACGATTGGATTGAAAATATGATGGAAAACCGACTATTACTTTTACAATTTCCTGATTCATCTGGTTATGCGGGCACATGAAAAGGGCTGCCTATTGTTGGGGACCATGAAAAAAAAACCCAAAAAGGAAAAAGGAAAAAAAATGAAAAAAAAAAGAAAAGAAAAAAAAAGAAGAAAGAGAGAAAAGAGAAAAAGGAATTCCTTGAAAGAAAAAAAAATGTTACAGCCCTTTGAAAAAACAGTAGTGCGAAAGCCCCCATGGTTGCCTTGAGAGGAATATTGTTTTTCTTTGCTAAGGTTAGGTGACCCAGAATTTTGGATTGAAAATTGTTTTCACGGGAATCTTGGTAGATCATTTGAGGCTATACGTATACACACTATTTCACCATACACGATCAATTTAGCATGATTTCGAGAATTTCAGACCGAAAGATAGAACTTGTGAACCGATCTTCAAACTTGCCTTTGCTTTGAAAATTCTGAGAATAAAAAATATCCGATGTTTGTAAATTTTCTTTTGAAAAAGTCCTTTGATTTTGTTAGGTTTCTACTAGGATTTAAAAAAAAAAAAAAAAAGAGAAGACAGCAAAGAATTTTGTGGGTAAATTCACTGCAAACCCTCACGAGGCACAATTCATCTACTAGGGGGAACCTAGGGGTTTAAGGGCTTACTGTATAAGCTAAATGCAGTCGAGAGTGCCAGCGAAAGTGGCGTTGCATTCATTTCCATTTTCATTGCATTTCATTAGTTTTAAGATAGACTACCTTATGAAGCCTCACATTTTGTTCACAGTTTTTGCTAGGGACTAGTAAAATGATAGTTGGGGGGTGTGATAAGTCCTTAAATATACATATTTTCATACACATTTTAGACCATTTTAGGGACTTATTAATCCAAAATAGTCTCATTTAATAAAAAAATCATGTTCTTATGCATTTTAGGTTTATTGTAGTGCATTCATGTATAATGATGTGCATTTTAATTTATGGGCCCACTATCATGCATTTGTGATTTTTATTCAAAATTATTATTTTAAATTGTAATTCACTTTTGCTTGTAGGAAATGGATGAAATGGGTCCCACAACTAAGGAATGAGATAAATAAAGAAATTGCAAGGAGAAGAGATACGGCATTTCATACCCTATGTAGGCAACTCATGCCCTATGTAGGCCTCCCATGCCCTATGTAGGCAACTCATACCCTACATAGGCCTCTCGGCCCTATGTAGGCAACCCATGCCCTATGTAGGCATTTCATGCTCTATATAAACATCACATGGGATGTTCTTTTCCCTCTCTTCTCATGGAAAGCAACCTCCTCTAGCCTCTCTTCACTCCAACCTCTCCATTCTCCTTCTCCTCATTGTGTTCCTCAAGGAGGCTTAATTACTCCTAAAGCCACACTACTCCCTTGGGATTTCTCATCTAGAAGAGGTTTTTTTCAATCCTAACATGTATTTCTCTATCATTTTTATTTTCCATCTTATGTAAATGAATCTACATGTTAGTAAAAATTATTTTTTTCAATATTCTTCTTCTTATGGTTTATGCTTAATGCTTTATTTATGTTGCTTATTTTTGTGCTTGGATTGACAACCCAAGTTTATGAGGGCATATTCGAAGCGATTCTAAATTGTATTACGAAAGAATTTTTGAGAAGATAATTTCACTACTTGAACTACATTTAAATTCTGCACAACTACATTTACTTTTCTTCACAACTCTACATTTAAATTTTATTAGTTTCACTACTTTTACTTTTTGCAACACTACTTTTATTTTCCAGCAAATTCTTTTATTTCTTGCACTTTAAGTTTATGCATAATTTATTTCTTCATAATAATTCATGCATCATAATTAGAAATTGCATTAGCATAGGTTTTGTTTATGAAATCACAATGTTTAATGATTGATTAATAATGCTAATTTTGGACTTGGTACATAGTGGAAAATCTGCACATTGAAAAAAAAAACTGCACCGTTTTAGCAGTTTTGGTTTGACTATGTTCCAAAAGTATGTGATTTGAAAACCAGGTAAAAGATGTTATTTTTCCTTGAAAGTTAGCAGAATTAAAGTAAAGTATAAGGACTTCGAAACCCCAGAATTTCAACCAAATATAACTTCGGGAACCATGTCAACCAGAGGCACAAACAGGGATACCTAGCAAGGTCATAACAGATTTCAGCAGCATAACTGGTTCAAGTAGGCATCTTGTTGCATTCATATCTTTTTCATCTGAACTCCTTTTTAACTTCTGTTTCTTTTGTTGTGTTCATGATTAATCATCAATGTTTGGATTCCAGCCATTAAGTTTTGGTTTAGAGCATCTTAGGTAGGTTCTACAGTCCAGTAAAAACAGATCTGTGTAAAAGGTTTTTCATACTTAGAATTTTTCATAGTGCATCAGATTTGTAGAAACTTGTCTAGAATTGCATTATTTGCATGTAGGACCTCATAAATCATTCATATTTTCATTATAATTTATTTTGGTGAGTAGGATATAATTTAGGAAATTTTATTTTGATTTTTATATTAAATTGGTTGTTTGATTTGTGAGTTCTTTAGCAGGTTTTTAGACATTCTAGGATTTCTTAGATTTGGTTTCCATTAGTAGACTAGGTCTTTTAGTTTTGGAAAGAATTGTAATTAAACTTTTTACATTCAGTTATTTTAGAAAAGTTGATGTAATTTGATTAGTTTCTTATTTAGGCTAGTTTTAGATTTTAATTAGGACATGTTAAAAGTTGTAAAGTTTCTTAATCAACATTACTCCCTGCGGATCGACCTGGTCTTACCAGTTTATTACTACATCGTAGCTCTACACTTGGAGCTCACGATCAAACTCCCCTTTGACACTTTACTAGATTAGTCAAAGTCAAGTAAAGTTTCAATTTTTCAGACAAGGGGTCACATTAATAGCACTTTAATTCAAAATTCTCTCAATCTTTTTTTTTAAAAAAAGAAAAAAAGAGCAATATCTTTTTTTTTCACTAAAAGAAAAAAAAAGCTCTACTTTTACATACAAAAAGTAAATTTTTTTTTTTGGGGCATTTGGACGAAGGTCCCTCATCATTTGCTTTTATAGCCTAAGGTCCACGATATTTTATCGTATCGAAAGCAGTCTTCTCGTAAAAATGAAGCAGTGAAAAAGGCAAAAAACCCCCTATGCATGTCAGGAAAAGCAGAACTCAGACAAATTTATCTGAGTTTTGGAAAAACTCAGATAAATTTGCCAAATGAGTTTTACCAAAAGTTAACATAAGTTTTCAGAAAACTTAGATAAATTTCCTGTTTTTCTGAGTTTGCTGTTAATTTTTTTGCTCGGATAAATTTGTGTTGCTTTTTATAATGATGTGAAATGAGAATGAAGGGAGGTTGGAGACTTACAGATTTGAATAACCAAAGTCAAAGTGGTTTGTCTTGCTCGTAGGAGAAAAAAAAAGATGAGTTGCCGAGTCTTCCTCTTGGTAGCAAAAGTTACATCTGGAGGTTAAGGAAAACCCCAGGCGCTTTAAGCGGATTTCAGTTGGAATTTTTTTATGCATCAAACGTCACTCAAAGCAGCGGATTTTGTAGAGGGCGATACCATTCTAGATCATACTAGCCCAGTCCAGTTTGCTAACTCTAGACTTGATGATATTTTAAGCTGCTATCAAAGAGAGTCGCTCATTTGGAGACACTCTCTAGTTTACAGTGTCTTTTTCTTATGGGTTTGGAGAGAGGTTAGAGGTAGCTGATGAGCAAAAGTTATTTAAAACTTAGATAAATTTGTCTGAGTTTTGCCAGAAACTTAGATAAATTTGCCAAAACTCAGACAAATTTTGTCTGAGTTTTGCCAGAATACGAAAAATAAGATTCTAATAAAAATCAAAATCCAAAACAAGAACACTTGATGACGACGATCCAATCGAGAAAAGAGAGAGAGGGAAAACAAGAAGAAGAGCAAACTTCCCTCTTTCAAATCAGTTGTAGAGAGACATAGATTTGGAAGAGACTTCAGATAAAAGAGTAAGATAAAGTACAACCGTTTTCATCTTTGAAGAAATGAAGGAGAGAGAATCGGAAGTCATGGTGGCGACGGAAGGTGCTCTGCAATGTTACTCCATAACTATGGAAAGGAACGAAAAATGGAAAATAATAGAGAAGAAGAATGAAGGAGTTCTTTGCACAACAGAGAATAAGAGATAACTTGGCCTAGGAATGAGGGTTGAAATGGGCAAATTAGTCATGAAAATATATTACGTGGCATATTAGGGACCTCTCACTAAAATATCTCCATTTGTCTTGACTATAGACATTAGAGAAAAAATTGTTGTCCTTGATACCTTAGAAGACCGTGCTCAGGGACTATTGGCTAATTTATCCAAAAAAATTTATACCAAACAACTAAAAACAAAATATCGTTATAACCCCATTATATTTTATTCTCTCTTGATTTAATGCTTTACTATACTTTATTTTATATGTAAGATTACCAAACGGGCCCTAAAAGAGCGTTCACCTACACCTTCCATTATCAAATCTCAGAAAAAGAGGGTTGTGTGTAGTACTCACAAGAGATGCTTTTGGGCATGCTTGGGAATAGGAGTTTCACATATAAAATCTGACCCAATGAGAATTAACCTTTAAAAATATACAAAAAAAAGTCTCCTTAGCTGAAATTAATTTACTTTCACAACATCCTCCTATTACCATCCTCGGACAAACCTCAAATTTGAAAATATCACAACATTTTAAGAAAAGGATATTTTCCCCAAATTTTCTTTTGACCAATGAAGAAAGACAAATGGTGGAATGTGGACCATGTCGATCGGTATATCATTAGCCAATCAATGGCAAGTCGCATGGGTAATCAGAAGGCTCAAGTTCCTAGACTGAGATGTGGGAAGGAGAAAGGAAGGGAACCCCAATGTTCTTTCTTAGAGTTTAAGAACTTAGAAAAGGCTTATAATGAATCAGATACATCACATGATCACGTGGATTCCCAACCCTCTTGGCTTTCACCAGGCAAAAGTCTCCTTTTAATACCTTCCATATTCAACATTACATATTTTTTTTATAATGGGGTTGAATTGTGCTCATTGCCTTCTTGGTCTTTTTGAAGGTGATGGAGCCCTAGTTTGAGTTCCCCATGGAGCATGGTCACATGGGAATGAGCAAGGTGCACGTGAGCATGTGTAGCCAATGCTTATTTTAGTGCCCCCACTCGTGCACAAGGAACCTAATGATTGTAGGGACCCCAAGTGGGTACTTTCCTTTTTATTAGAGTAATGATGATAAGACATTATGTGCTAACCCAAGCATGAGGTGGTGTTGTCCCTTAAAGGTAACCATGGGTTTAGAACATCTAATCATAGAGTCCTAGGAAAATAAATAAGATGCATATGGGAGATCTAGGGCCATTTATATGTGGGCAAAGTAGGGAATATAATAGTGGAGAACACAGTCAACTGTTCAAATTTGTAGTGGGGACAATTTTATCTACTCATTTTATCTTTTGTGGTTCACAACTAAATGAGCATGTGTGTTTGCATAAAATACATATACGTCTCCAGTGTATAAAAATTTATGGTGAAATGAGCTCCATCATAAGGATTTTTAGAGAAGTCAAGGGTGAAAGGTACGAAGAGAGATATAAGTGTAGTATCTAATCATTTAAGTACCAAAATAGATGCAAATCTCAATTTTTTGAGATTTGATTTACTAGGACAATGACTGAATTTATTGTTGAATCATTCGTTTTTTACAAATTAAAGCAAAGATTTAGGTCTAAAACTCCAAGCCGTTGGCATGATCGGCCATCCTCTGATTCAATCTGCTTGCGATCTCAATATTAGAGTATGAAAAATCTTGGTTCAAATACAACACAATCAAGATTCTAACTAATTGATGAAATGAATTCTAAAACTAAATAATGTAACCTTGTCGTGTGATACATAGGCCTAGGATCAACTCGTGATCTGAATCACTGTGATCATCTAGATCAGGATACATTCCAACAAAGTATGGACAAGACTAGCTAGATGCTGGTCAGATGCATCTTCACACAAGTTACAAGCAGCTAAATTTATATTGATCTTTTGGAACCTGAAAAGGTTTAATCAAGTGACCAAAGGGCTGTTAGGCATTGATATCGACACCCCACACGTGCTCTAGCTCTAATTGCCAATAAAGAAACTTTTTAATAGTAACAGCATTGGACCACACATGCTTGCATTATTGAAATGAGTAGGGCATGCTCTCCCATCTGAGAACATATCTATAAGCATGATTTCTTTTGTCTAACCTAGGATTAGTTTAATGGAATAAAGGTAGAAACAAAGTAGTATTAAAATCTAAACATGGAGCTCCACAATTGCTACTGGCCACACACCAAGAAAACCTATTAGTTTATTAGGTAAGTGGGATGCACATAGTGTCTGTGAACTTTACTTAATTTCATTGTACAACAACATTGAGAGCCATTTGACTAACTGGTAGCTAAAATCCATGACACCATTACCTTTATTTCAACAAAAAGTGAGTACATTTGAATTTCTATGAGATCTTCCTCAATTCTTTGATTAAAGAACTATTATTCCCATGAATACCTTCAGATATGGAGAATAAATCAGAAGGAAGTATGATAATCTGCAGGAGTATTTGAAACAGTCGTCCAGGGGGCGTTTTAGAAACAACTACGTACTTCGATCCTTTAGCTTACCCAGTCCTAGTTTGAAAAAAAAGAAAATAAAAAATTGCTAGGATGGGTGAGTGGTACGAAATGCATGAGGCAACCTACCTGTAAGGGATTGATTCTGGGAAAGCCGTGCGAGATGGGACGCCCTTACCATAGGCTGATCTGTTATTTTCGTCCTAGTTTGACTTTCATGAGACCTTTGTCCCCTTGGACTTTATTGTATTACTAAATAAGTATTACATGTCTCTGTTAAATCTTAAGGAGTTAAAATTAAGAGCTAAAATCATTTGACCAAAGTAATATTGAATCTTCATTTTCCCTTGATTATCATGCATGCTGGTGGCCTAAAAAAGGAAATGACAACATCTACGGTGCACGGGTTTAATGGCAAAAGGTAGTTTTATTTAAAAAGTCTAATAGTCTAATCCAAAACGTTTAGGGCTCGTTTGACACTTTACTAATACAATCAAAGTCAAGTAAAACCTCTATTTTCTAGACAAGATGTCACATAAAATGTACTTTATTCAAAACTCCCTACATCTTTTTCATATAAAAAGTCAAAAAACAATTGACACTTTACTAATACAATCAAAGTCAAGTAAAGCCTTCATTTTCACATCAAATGCACTTTATTCAAAACTCCTCCCATCTTTTTCATACAAAAGTAAAAAAGAAACTACCTTTATCCACTAAAATATATATAAAAAAAAAACCTCCACTTTTCCATACAAAAAGTAAAAAAGATTCCATAACAAATGACTAAAAATAAAATATCATCATAACCCACTTATATTTTATTCTTTCTTCAAAATCAACTTTACTTCACTTAACTCAATTAGTAGAGTTTCCAAACTGGCCACAAATGAATAAATATTAAAACAGTAGCCCACAGGTATGCGATCACAATCATACTAAAAACATTAAAAAGTAATGCACCTAACTATGAATTATATATATAAAATCCCTAGCTGATTGTCCTTACAATAAGTAAAGAATTTATTTAAGATTACACAAACAAAAACTATGCTTGATTGAAAACAACATTTTATAGTATTGTAAGAACTGATACACAAACTAGGGCAACCTCTGCAAAATTGCAATTCTCTCACTTTTCACTGTTCTTATTTTTAATTCTTTTTTCAAAACCACCCATTGATGGAGAGTCATGTCATATACGACTAAAATTAATACATCTCACTAAGATGGCTCATACGTATTACTTAAAAGGTAATACCATTGCAGCTGGAAGAATTACAATATAATTATAAAATTACAAGGTGTCTAAGTCTCTAGATTTTGAAATCAAGTCGTAGTGATTTAGTTTGCATTTCATTGTTTTTCTACCTGATCCTATGTTAGTTGTGGCTGCCTGGCAACTTATCGTCTACGCGTATTATTTTTTTATTTTTTGGGACCCTGGCGCTATCTTTCACGAGATTGTGCTTCCAGTGTCTTACTTTCAAGTAATGTTTTTTATGAAATATTTACGGTCTGTTCGTTTGCATTATGAGATGTATGAATTGAATACACATTGTGGTTAAAATATGAAGATTGAAGGTTAATTTTCAAAAATAAACATCAAGTAATATTTTCTTTTGGGGAAGTAGATTCACAAGAAGATACTATTTGATGGTTTTTTTTTTTTAAATTAACCTTCAATCTTGCATTTTAAAGATTATATGCGTTCACTTCCTTTGCATTTTAATGCAAACAAACATGATGTTAGTATTCTTTTTAGAGCCATTCATGTAATTGAATTTGTAGGTATTGTAAGACTTGTATTTCTAAAAGTTACTAAAATTGAAGAAGCCAAGGTGAGACAATCAAATATCCTCCTCTTTAATGAAAAATGATTAAAGGGGAAGCAAGAAATGAATACCCACCAATCACCCTTATAACTCAAATCCAAGGAAAGTAAAGGTCCAGTCTACATCTCCACCAAGCATGATTTTTCCCTCCCCTCTTTACTAATCGCCTAGTATGATTTATCCCTACCCTCTTTACTAATCCTTTCTTGGAGCCTGTTTGAGTATAAGTTTCTTTGCATTTAACTCTTTACAAACAAATGTGCTTTAAAAATTTAGATGGAAGTTTTTAATATCTTCTTGAGAAATCTCCAAGATTTTGAAAATCAAAATAGTTTTCAAGAAATCGCACTGAGAGACTTGACATAATGACACATGATTGGGTTGCAATTGGATAAGGGCCTGGTTGTTTGCATAGAATACTAATAATTGAATACATAGATATTCGTGGTCAAATGAACTACAATGAAGAGTTAATAAATAGGCGAGCGATAAAGGATATAAAGTAGTAAAAATTGTCCCCAAACTTCATAGGATTTGAATTACTAAGGTGGCTGGATATTCATTAATTCCCTATCAGTCTTTCATTCATTTTTCATATAAGGGGAATAATTTGATGGTTATATATGGAAATCCGCATCTACTGATTAGAATTTAATCCTTTTTAGAAATAGAAGGTCTGCCAATTCTTATGTATTAAATCACATCAAACAAAGAGGCCCCAAATGCAATTTCATATAAATGTACTTTGATTTTAATAAATGCAGAGCTGAAATTAGGTGGCCCAAATCTTTCTAGTATCTCATAGTACATTTATTGTTCCTTTCTTGTCAACTTCTTGTCTGGTGAATATGTTTCATATTTTTATTTATTTTTAATTCTAAAAACAAGAATAAGGTAATCAATCAGTGAAATGTACTATTATCATATAATATATCATCACAGTCATTTAATTATATGGAAATAATGATAGACAAATTACCATGTAGAGATCAGAATAAGGTGACAATGCTAATCACTTGTTTTTCATTTTATATTCAATTGATGACCATCAAATGAAAAGAATTAATGATTGTCCATTCAATGCTAGTTTTTACTAATGCCTCATCAACAATGGAGCCCACAGTGGATTGACGGATTGAGGTATAGATATCCCATGTTTATGGAGGGCATTGTCCTAAATCCAAATGATCACTAGCATCGCGTCTATTTTCATGGGATTGAAATTCTAGAAATTCTGAAAAAATGTATTTATTTCTATCAAAATAGCTAAAATTAAAATAAAATAAAATAAAGGTATATATTTACAATATCCATCAAATCTCTCAATTGGTGGAAGATGTTTTCGTCAATTCTTACAAACTCAATCAATATTTTATTGTCCCGTGATGCATGCGTGGGCAATTGCCTATAATCAATTTGATCACATATTTCTATGCATTTGATTATAAGAAATGAAAGTGGATAGTAAATAAAAAAAAGTCGAAAGAGTTGATTATTAATCATTGTAATTAATTGAATAGCCAAATTAGTCTACTTAAATTTTATATTTCATGTTAAATTAATGGAAGCTTGTGTTGTGTGTCTCATGTCCCCTAAATTTCACTTTTATCAATGCAAAAGCAGTTCATTACGTTGCCTTTTCTTCTTCTTAAGGTAAAGGAATTTTTATTTATTTATCACAATAACCCTGGTAATCATTTTGACAAAGGCAGCACGAGAATCTTGGATATTTTACTCGTGCACCAGGAGGTGGTAACTGTCAAAATTATCAAAACCCATTAATAAATACCATGCATGAGTCTCAAGTTGCCATGAGTTTGTTATTTTATACTTTGCATGTGTTCCTTTCTCAGGGCAATTCAATTTACCCTTTCAACCTACATAATCTGGAAAATAAGCCATTGTTGTTGCCCTTGGATGATGTATAGTGAAACACAGAAGGTGAATCCCTAATAAACAATGTCAGATCTCCACATTGAATGCCTGTTCTCATAGAGCTAGCTCTAAATTTCTTGTCATCGAATTCTTAGGAATTTTAATATATGTTTTTAATATTATTAAAAATGAAGAATTAAAAGTGAATATCCAAAAAATAGTCTTCAAATAAGCTCATTTTGATAAAAACTGAATCAAAGAGAAATGAGAAATGAATACCAAGTCATCGCCCTATTTTTTTTTAACTCATCACCCTAGTAATGAAAAATTTAGGAAAGTTGAGATCTAGTAAGCTTTTTTTTCCTCATATCCATGACTCATCTCCTCTTCAATAATCCTTCAGCTCATTTAACCGTGACTTCATATATATTCAATTTCCATATAAAACAATGGGCCGTGCCAATGATACTTTTTTCTCCGCCATATTTTTACATATCCACACACGTCGTTTGAGCTCCCCAATTAAAGTACTATCCTGTCATTCTTGTTTGGCTTGAAAAGATCATGATTCATGGCTGGCCCATTAAGATTTTATCATGCTAAAAGTTTCATGGCTGGCCCATTAAGATTTTGTCATGCTAAAAGTTGACATTTTTTATTTGTATTGGCCGGCAAGACCTCTTTTTCGAGGATATATGGTTGCTAATGTAGGTGAGCCAGGTGGTTTTGGTGAGAATTCAGTTGAAATACTCAGCTTACCAACTATGAGTTTTTTAAGATGCAAAATTGGACAAAGGAAAATTATGCCATTAATTTATTACTTAAAATTTCTCATTTATTAACCCAAAAATTTGCTAAAGAGTCTGCAACAGTATCTTAGTTGGTTATAAGGAACACCAATCACTCTCTTTAGAAGGTATATATGGGCGAACCCGAGTCTTTTAGCAAGTCCTGACTCATTGGGAGAGTGAACCTTTGCATATGCTGGGGAGAAGACCTATGCACGCGTAAAAGAGATGACTCATGAATCAAACTCTAAATAGTTGGGTGAAAATTGGGTCTCAACCACTAGCTATCCTCTTTGGTCTTAGTATTAGATTGTCTTTTCATATAGTTGAGTCTAGAGTCTAATCTGAGTGTGAAAGGCGTTAAGATAATTCAAGTCATATTAATGGTGGGATTTTTGTCATTTTCTTCACTTTAAGATCGATAATAAGTGGAGAGGAACAAACCGGTCCCTTAGAGCCAAAGAAGATAAAAATCTAAGTCATAATATGAATGGTGGGATTTATGTCATTTTCTTCATTTAGATTATGTGATGGTAGATGATCATCCACTAACTTATGCTAAGTGTTATACTATTATTAACATGAACCCTAAGATCGAGAACAGCATGATAATCACATATAGGATTCAATCTTAAATAAGTTGAAGAGTACCTCCAGACATTCTGATGCAGAGAGCTTTCTGATCCTACTGTCCGGCCCTGTTGTTGAGATCCGTCGAAGAAGAGGCTGAGTGAATGGTTTCGGTTTCTCTCTCCTTGCCTATAAACCTTAATGTGTTGAGGTTTTGTGTGTGTAGCCTTTGTGATGGACGAAATGCTTTATTTATAGGTGGAGAGATGACCGAATTCCCAATTAGGTTTACTTTAGACTTAATCTCAACCGTCCATCAAGGTAGAGAATATTAAGGAAACTATCTCATTAGAAAACCGTTTTTGAGTAATTAGTAGCATATATCCTATGAAAACGGAATTCCTATTATGACCACACTTCTAGAAAGGAAAGGACTTGTGGTCCAAGTAATGAGCCTAAAATAATTTTCTTACAGTCTCCCACTTGGTCAATAGGAAGATCCATTAATGTTTTCATTCTTAGGGATCATAAGGCGCGAATTATATGCTAAACACTGCTTTAGTCGGTTATCATAAGTGTCTTGGCTAATTCGGTTGTTAATGGGAGTCATGGCGTGCACACATTATTTTGCAATATGTTTACTTCCATGTACCACGTCATTTACAACCGTCATAACTAGACCGTAAGATGAGATTTACATAATGGTCTCATAATGTCTTTGTTTAAAGACTGTTTCTGTTTATCATTTATCCAAACATAATTATGTACACAATGGAAAAACAGAAATAGTAGATGTAGAGTTGCATTAAGAGCTCAATAAATGTCAAATACAAGTACAGAAATAAATAAGCAGAAAATGATAATTAAGAACTATCTTGAAGACCCATGCTTTCAGTATGTCCTTAAAAGGTCTTTGGAGGTAGTCCTTTCGTGAATATGTCTGCGACCATGAAATCTATACGTATAGACTCAATGACAAATTTTTGTAATCTAACATCTTGCTTCAGTGATAGATATTTAAGGTCCATGTGTTTGGATCCCTTAGATATCCTGTCATGCTTAGAGAAGAAGGTTGCAGCATCATTATCACAGTAAATAGTTAATGGCTTAGAGATGAAACTCAAGGCTCCAAACTGAGTGATAAAATTACGCAACCATGTTCCTTGAATTGCAACCTCATAACATGCCACATATTCAGCCATCATGGTGGATGTGTAAAGCAACTCTGATTTCTGGCTTTTCCATGATATTGCTCCTCCACATAAGTGATACACATAGCCAAGAGTGCAGAGTCTGGTGTCAGGACATCCAGCAAAATCTGAATCGGAATAACCAGTCACCTGTAGGTGACTTGATTTTCTGTATGTGAGCATATACTTCCTTGTTCCCTTGAGGTATCTCAGTACTTTCTTTGCAGCTTTCCAATGAGCGATTCCTGGGTTACTTTGAAATCTACCCAGCATGCCAACAGCATGACTAATGTCAGGTCTTGTACAGACCTGTGCATACATCAAACTTCCTACAAGAGAAGCATAAGGATATTTTTCCATTTCTTTACGTTCCAATTCGTTCTGTGGACACTACGTAAGATCAAGCTTGTCTCCTTTATGCAGTGGAACAGGACTAGAAGAACATGTCATCATGCCAAATCTCTCTAGAACTTTGTCAATATATGCTTGCTGAGACAATCCCAAAATACCAAGTGACCTGTCACGGAATATTTTTATTCCTATCACATAGGAAGCCTCACCCATATCTTTCATTTCAAAGTTCTTAAAGAGATAATCCTTTGTCTCATGTAACAGACCAAGGTCGCTACTAGCCAGTAATATGTCATCAACATACAGAACCAAAAATATGAACTTACTCCCACTGATCTTGAGATATATGCAAGGGTCAACTATTTTTCTTTGAAATCGAAGGCAGTAATGATTTCATGAAACTTGAGATACCATTGCCTCGAAGCTTGCTTCAGTCCATATATTGATTTCTTAAGTTTGCAGACCATGTCTTCCTGACCTTCAATTATGAAGCCTTCAGGTTGACGCATGTAGACTTCTTCTTCCAAGTCTCCATTAAGAAATGCAGTTTTCACATCCATTTGATGTAACTCGAGGTCATTGTGAGCTATTAATGCCATGATAATTCTAAGAGAATCCTTCATAAACACAGGGGAAAAAGTCCCAGTATAATCAATGCCTTCTTTTTTATTAAAACCTTTGGCAACAAGTCTGGCTTTATGTCGTTCAATATTGCCTTTGCAGTCGCGTTTGGTCTTGAAGACCCATTTACAGCCAACTGGTTTGTGTCCTGGAGGCAATTGAACAACTTCCCATACTTGATTTTCATCCATAGATTTCAATTCTTCCTTCATGGCATCAATCCATTTACTAGAATTAACATCCTTAATAGCCTGTGAATAAGAAACCGGGTCTTTAATTGTCCCTTCTTCAGATTCTACTTGGTAAAGCATGTAATCATCGGAAATAGCTGATCTCCTTGTCTTTGAGACCTTCTTAATGCTGGTCCCTCTGGTGCTTCATCCATATGTTCATTGGTGACAATCTCATTATGGAGTTGTTGATCATTTATTGGATTTTCCTCATTGTTAAAGGGTTCAACAACGAGAGGATTTCCAACATCTTTCGGAATGGAGGGTAAAGGGATAGGTACCCTGATTTCCTGAATGATCACATCTTGAGTTTTATTACTCACTGATTTCACCATTTTCAAAGAATCTAGCATTATCGGTTTCAACAATTCTTGTACTATGGTTAGGGCAGTAAAACCTAAATCCTTTGGACTTTTCTGGGTAACCTATAAAGTAACCACTGATCATTTTAAGGTCCAATTTCTTTTCATGTGGATTGTAGACTCTAGCCTCAGCTGAGCAACCCCAAATTTGGAGATGTCTTAAACTAGGTTTCTATCCTTTCCACAGTTCAAAAGGTGTCTTTGGAACTGCCTTACTAGGAACCCTATTCAAGATATAAACAGCTGTGCGTAGAGCATCCATCCACAAGGATATAGGTAAGTTGGCATGACTCATCATGGATCTAACCATTTCCATGTATGTAGGATTTTGCCTTTCAGCTACACCATTCTGCCATGGAGAACCAGGCGTTGTGTATTGGGCAACAATTCCAAG
Source organism: Cinnamomum chago (assembly GCA_038049695.1). Taxonomy (NCBI): domain Eukaryota; kingdom Viridiplantae; phylum Streptophyta; class Magnoliopsida; order Laurales; family Lauraceae; genus Cinnamomum; species Cinnamomum chago. The sequence goes on along the minus strand of CP142462.1, from coordinate 15,182,277 downwards.
CTTTTGGAGGAGTTTTGCAAAAGGTCCAGGATGTTGTCCTGTTTCATCATACCTACCATAAAACTCACCACCTCTATCTGACCTTATGATTTTCACTTTTCTATCTAGTTGCCTTTCGACTTCAGTAATGAACACTTGTACAGCATTCACAGACTGAGATTTGTCATGCAACAAGTATAGGTAACAGTTGAAAGTCCTTGGGATCCTAACCCTAGAGGGGGGGGGGGTGAATAGGGTGTGCTACAACTATGACCAATTTAAACCAAATTTAACTTCTTTAAAAATAACTAGTCAAATGTGATGATTTAGTCAAACAATATGCGGAAGCTAAACAAAAACAATCACCACATAGCAATCACCACAACACAATATTTATAGTGGTTCGGCCAACGTGCCTACATCCACTACCGGTTTGTGCATCCAACACCCCACCGGATTTCCACTATGTATGCTTTTTACTAGGCTAAGCAATAACCCTTACAATGTTGTTTTTCTAGGCTAAACAACAACCTCTCAATGTGCTTTTCTAGGCTAAGCAATAACCTTAACAAGATGCTTTTCAAGGCTAAGCAATAACCTTTACAAATGCTTTTCTTAGGCTAAGCAATAACCTTACAAGATGCTTTTCTTAGGCTAAGCAATAACCTTTACAAATGAGAGATTTCTCAAAGAAGGTGTCTTCACAAAAGAACACTCCAAGAGATACAATTTAAGCTCAATTGATTTGCCTCTACATAGGCTAATATGAAAGTTTAATTCAAATTACAAACATACACTAAAACAAGTTAAAGTGTGTGCACAAGTGTATGAATGCTTAACTTCAATCAATTTCTACAATGAAGCTCCTAAATGAATGCATGATGCATTTTAAAATCAAAGCTTATAAAATGATGATTGAAGATAGAACTAATCACATAAAAGATTCAAACAACTTTAAAGAAATGAAACAAACAAGTTGTATGAATGTTAAAGTCTAAGAACACATGTGATTAGGATAAGAGTGATTGCAAACCATTCTAATATACCAATGATGATAATGAGTTTGCAAAACAACTCTTGAAATCATGCATAAGTGAAAAACAAAGATTTAAGCATGCATGGATTTCATTTTAATGGAAATCAAAATACAAGTAAAGTGTACCTTTTTAAATCTCAAGTATTTGATTTCCAAATGGCCCTCTAGCCTTTCCAACTTCTTCCCCTTTCCTTGGCTCCAAAATGGTCTCAAAAGTTCATGTATCAAGCCTTGAAAAAGGTTGGAAATGAATGGACTTTATAGCCAAAAAGTTGCCAACGGCTAGTCCTCGGTCGACCTAGACACAGGCCTCGGTCGACTGAGAACACACAACGGTCATATTTCTGACCGTTGGTGCTCCTAGGCAAATTCTGCCTGCAGTTGTCTCGGTCGACCGAGACCTGTATCTCGGTCGACCGGCGACACTGCCGGGACACCCCCTTTTTGCAAAAAATGCAACTTTTGCATATTTGAAGGTATTTCTTTGGGGGATCTTTGGGCCACTAAACCAAGCTTAAATAACATGTTTTAAGACATTCTAAGATGTTTAAAAACATGAACACACAAAGCCTAAAATGATTCAAAAGATTAACACCAAAGGCTAGCTTGATTTCTAAAAACTCTTTTCAAATGAAAATGCATACAAAACTGATTCTGAAAGTGATGAATGTATGCAAGGCTCAAACCTAAATTCTCAAGATGATTTTCCAAATATAATGCACAAGGAAATAGGTTTTCAAAAGAGTTTGTATTCTAAAACCAATGCATCCAAGTTTAGAACCAAAACATGCATAAAACAAATACTTTTCCAAAACTTAAAAGCTATGCATGTATAAAACCAGATTTCAAGGTTTTCTAAAACGATGCAAGTGTGTGTAAATCAAATGATGCTAAAGTGCAAATGCATCCATCAAATTGCAAATTACAAAATCCCTAACAACAGTAACGTGAGTAATCATCAATAAAGGTAATGAAGTACTTTTCTCCCCCAAAGGTTGGAACATCAAAAGGTCCGCAAATGTCTGTATGAATTATTTCAAGAAGCTGAGTACTTCTTGTGGCTCCTTTCTTTGTGTGTCGTGTTGTTTTGCCTTTAGTACAATCCACACATACTGTAATATTAGTAAAATCTAGATCCGGAAGGACACCATCTTTTACTAATCGTTTGATTCTTTCACTGGATATATGACCTAGTCTTTTATGCCATAAGAAATAAGAGTCATTTTTAGATGACTTTCGTTTTGTTTCCTTATAATGCATGGTAAGATGCATGGGTTTCAGTAAATGGACTATTAAGATGAAACTTGTATAGCCCGTCAATCAATATTCCAGAACCAATGCGACTAGAATCTTTAAATAAACTGAAATTACCATTTCCTACTTCAAACGAATAACCAACTTTATCAAGTGCACTTACAGAAACCAAATTACGAGAAATAGACGGAACATAAAGAGTTTGACATAAATCTAACTGATAACCGCTATCTAAAACAAGACGAAAAGTGCCAATAGCTTCAACTGGAGCTTTGTCTTTGTTCCCCATAAAAAGAAAGTTCTCACTTGGGTTTATGGTTTGGATCGTAAGGAATCCCTGCATTGAATTGGAAACATGAACATTAGCACCAGTGTCAATCCACCAAGTACCAGAAGAAACATGATAAGTAAGATTTGATTCGAAATAACTTACGAAACTCATAGGGTTACCTTTCTTTTCGAACCATTCTTTACGTTTAGTGCAGTCTGCCTGAAAATGTCCAGGTTTCTTGCAAAATCTGCATACGTCTTCCTTCTTTTTCTTCTTGGGGTTCTGACTAGTCTCATTAGGTCTGGGTGGTGCCCTTTTCTGGCCTGAATTATTCTTTTTCCTAGCTTTATGTCCAGCTCCTTGAACGAGATGAGCTACTTTAATACCTTGTTGATTCAGCCTGGCCTCCTCTTGAACCAGTTTGTTAGCCAATTCATTCACTGTCCACTTGTCCGTAATAGTGTTGTAGTGAATTTGGAAAGGCCCGTACTGAGGAGGTAAACTATTTAGGATAAATTGGATGAGAAAAGCCTCATCCATTGATAATCCCAAATTCTTAAGTTTAGCAGCAAGGTTGGTCATCTCAATGACATGCTCGTGCATTGAGCGAGTGCCATCAAACTTCATGGTTGTAAGATCTGCCATTAGTGTCCCAGCAAGGGATTTGTCTGTAGTCTTAAACTTATCTTCAATGGCCTTCATATAGTCCTTAGCATTCTCAGTTTTAGGAAGGGATGTTTTGATGTTGTTGGCAATAGTCATTCGCAAAAACATAGTGCTTAGTCTGTCAGACCTCTCACAAGCATTGAAGAGTGCCTTTTCCTCAGGGGTACTTGTTTCAATGAGTGCAGCTGGCTTATCTTTAAGAAGAGTCATATCCAGTTCAAGTACCCCCAATGTGAACTCAACTTGTTCTTTCCATTCTGAGAAGTTAGTTCCATTGAGCTTAGTGACAGAGGTAGCATGCGAATTCAGATTAGTGGGTACAATAACTGTAATAGAGAAACAACAATAAGGCTCCAATTAAAATTAAGACAACACATGCATAAGATAAGAATATATACGACATAAAATTTAGGTGCTCCTGTGGGTAGTCACCATAATTTCTACACATTATACCATATAAGGTTGTCATATTCAAGGTGGTGCTAATGAGTGATGTTACTCTTAATTATGAACAAACACTCCTTAATTATTGTTCAAACGTATGAATATAATCCGCCTGTGGGCGGCTAAATGCTTCATGCGCTTGAACAATATGTAATGGAAACATCATGATGGTACTATTAGGGTCAAATATCAGTGTTTAATTGTTAGGGTCATTGTGGTGAGACCTAACCCTAAGCATAAAAATTTGGTGATCATAATTAGCTTAATATGAACATAAACATTATATGTTGCATGCATTCATGATAGATCATTCCATATATGAAAAGTACTGATAAAGAGGCCGAGCCCCGAAGGGCTGTCCGACCATAAAGGCGGGGTTCGGGGCGGTAGCCCCGATGCGATTTTTTTTTACGCAGGATTTTATGCAGAATAATTAAAAAAAAATCAAAACTTTAAATAAATCACGATCATACAGTCGTGGTTAAATCCAAATTGCGGAATAACATAAATCTAAACCATTCATGCAGGCCATAAAAGTTTGATCGGTAAAATTTTGCAAAACAGAGTAAAAAAAAAACGGATCTATATTTGCCGATTATGGCGATGCAAAATTACCCTAATTAATGGATGATCATGTGTTCTAAAACCATGACTCTTATACCACATGTTATACTATTATTAACATTAACCCTAAGATCGAGAACAGTATGATAATCACATATAGGATTCAATCTTAAATAAGTTGAAGAGTACCTCCAGACATTCTGATGCAGAGAGCTTTTTGATCCTGCTGTCTGGCCCTGTTGTTGAGATCCGTCGAAGAAGAGGCTGGGTGAATGGTTTTGGTTTCTCTCTCCTTGCCTATAAACCTTAATGTGTTGAGGTTTTGTGTGTGTAGACTTTGTGATGGACGAAAGGCTTTATTTATAGGTGGAGAGAGGACCGAATTCCCAATTAGGTTTACTTTAGATTTAATTTCAACCGTCCATCAAGATAGAGAATATTAAGGAAACTATCTCATTAGGAAACCGTTTTTGAGTAATTAGTAGCATATATCCTATGAAAACGGAATTCTTATTATGACCATACTTTTAGAAAGGAAAGGACTTGTGGTCCAAGTAATGAGCCTAAAATAATTTCCTTACACTAAGCTCCTTTAAAATGCATCTTGTTCAATGTAGCTTATCAATATTCTTGATCCGTAAGATCAAAGAATTACAAATTACTGACATGAAGAATATTTTGTTTAAAGGATTTAGATTCTTTAGCAACATTACGACATTTCATTACTTTAGCAACATTTCTTTAGCAATTCTTGGTTTTATATATGAATCAAATGAAGAATTTGGAATTCCACTAATGTGGAACTTCCAAGAAGAAAAATTTTCACAAAAAATACTTGTAACCGAACACGTCCGCAAAACTTGTCCGCAAAACTTGATGAGTCCCTTACCTTGCGGATAAAACTAAACACCCCTCCCCCCGGATGAGTCCCTTAATTACCCTTATCCTGTGGATAAACCCGACCCCAAATCCAATGAGCTGAATCGACTCAGATGAGTCAGGACAAGTCGACATAATCTAGAATGCTACAGGTACATTTGTAGGGATAATATCATTGAAGCCCACCAATCAATCAAGGACAAAGAAGAAAAAGAGCCATTTTGCAATTGAAAGAACAAAAGAGGGGGCATTTCGCAAAAGAGCGGCAGAGAATCTCCAACATGAAGAGGTAGATAACCATCCACTTCCAAGATCTGTACGCACTTGCGAAAATGATGGGGAAGGTGTTGTAGTGGACCAATGATTTAGTGGGGCCCACATGTCCCCCAGCAACCGACATTTTCACGTGTCCGAAACACGTCACCTCGGCTCGGGCGCTCGCCCCCTTAAAGTCCAACGTGGCCACAAAAACCACGGACACGTCACCCCGCCACACATTCCATCCCACGTGGCGTCATCCTGACTCGCCACGTCACCTCGTCCATCAGCTGCCTCGCAGCACCCGACAGATCACGCGGGCGCACGCGCGAGCGACCGGGGCTTCGCGCCAAATCACGTGATCATCGAAATAGGGGCCGTACGATTCTCATCTCAATCTCAATCATTTAGCTTGACTGGATGAATCGCTAACCTTGGTTAAGACCTCTGGTTAGGGTTATCTGTTTCTCTCTCTTCTCTCTCTGTATGTCTCTGTCTTTTTATATAAAGTGAGAGGATCAGTTGGAGAAGATGACGAGCGTCGTTTTGCAGAGAGTGTGAAAGACTCAGAATCTTTTTTCTGTATCAGGACAAAATCTTTTCGCTTTTGAGAGCTTGAAACCAGGCCTTTTTGCATCATGTTTAGGGGAATTTGGATCATCTAAGCCTGATTTCAGGTCAGTTTTTGGCAAATTTGTAACAGATGTTGCTGTTAGCATGAGTTTGATTTCTATTTTTGGAAGTGGATTTTAATTTAGGAGATTGTGTTTGTGGATTGAATCTGGTGGTTTTTTTCACTCTTTTGGGTAAGAATTTGGATATTTGGAGATGGATTGCAAAGTTGTTAATAAGATCTTGTGGTAAAGATTCTTTTGGTGCTATTTCTGTACTAGAAAACGCATTCCTGTATTGAATCTGGTGATTTTTTTACTGTTTTTGGATATTCTGAGATTGATTGCAACTCATTTTTGGAGAGATTTCATTTCTCTATTGTGTTTATATCATGAACTGGTTTTCTTTCTTTCATCTTCCATCTTCTTCTTTGTTTCTCCTCTCCTAGAATGAGTAGAAATCTAGGGTAGTTGTTGAGATCAGATCAGTACTCTCGAACATTGACGATCATCTCGAACTGTTTACAGGCGTTTCGGACCAGATCGATTCATCTTCAACCGACCCTTTTGGTTTTTTTTTTTTGCTGATTTCTCGGTCAGATCTGGCGGTTTTCTCTAACGAACTAGATTTTCATACGAGGATTCGATCTTCTTGTGAGAATCAGTTCGTTTTCTATCAGATCTCTCCTCAGAAGAGTCTCAGTGGAAATGGATGGAGAAGATCTACAGTTGAGCTTGAGCTTACGAACGATCGAAACCGATCTGCAGATCTCCACGCAGCCATCTACTACAGGTTTATCATCCATTCAGATCTGTTTGCAAGCAGATGATAATTTCAGATCTATCCATCTCTTTCTATTCTATTGTAATCTGATTTTTGTTTTTGTTTTGATTTGATAGCTGTGGAGATGAGAATGAATCCGAGAGCGATCGACATGAATCGAATTCCAACTCCAACGCCTTCGAGCTTTGATGTGGAGGACGTGGTGTCGTCGCCGAACAGCAGCGGCGGAGCGTTTGTGGCGGGAAAGAGGACAAGCGCAGAGAGGGAGGAGAACGAGGGCGGTGGTGGTGGTGGTGGTGGGACGATGAGCGACGAGGAGGAAGGAGAAACAACAAGGAAGAAGCTCAGGCTGTCGAAAGAACAGTCGGCGATTCTCGAAGAGAGCTTTAAAGAACACAATACTCTAAATCCGGTATACGTCCTTCATTAATCTTCTACTTTTTTATTGTTATTGTTGCTTGTGTTGTCTTCTTATTGATTTATTTATAAACACTAATCTTTGGAAGGAGTTAAGGAGTATTGAATAGTATTTATGGTGTGTCTATTGATGCTCTAAATTTAGCTAAGAAAGAATGGTTGGGTAAGCAAACTAATTAATATTCTTGATGATGGGTGGGCCACTGTAGAAATGAAAACGGTATGTTTGTTATGTGGTTAGCTTTCAAATGGATGGTTGGGATTAAGAGTACTGAAGTGGAGCTAATGGTTGGGATTAAACAGGGAGAAGTGTTATGATTGGGGTACTGGAGTGGAGCTCAGAACAGAAGAAGATGGTTTGGTTGAGACGACTGTATAGAGAGTAGGATAAAATAGCTTACGTTGTATTAGTTTGAAAAACATGCATGTTTTAGAAGGGGAAATATGTACGTTTGTTGACTGTGTTTGTTGGATTGATTATAAGCCATTAATTCAAGGACGACGGTTGGAATTTGGAAAACTGGGTTTGGTTTTTTTTTATTGTTTTAAAGTGTTTCTACGTTTGTTTGTGTATGGTCCACCTGCATGCATGTAAGGGGATAAGGATAGAGGAAATGAGATGGGTTTTGTTGTGGATTACGACGTGTTGGAATAACATTACTACTTTTGTGAAATCCCGACCGTTTATATATAATAGTTGGATTTGTGTTGACTTGCAGTGAGTGCCAGCCAATTCAGGCTACTTCTTTATTTTCTTGTTTCAAGTTTTTAACATCCAATGATGTATATCACTTGTAAAGGGAGACAATCTTTTGTTGGGGAAGGAAGGCCAAATAATATGAATGGATTGGATGAATCACATGTGGGACCCACATAAGGAGAAGAAGGCCTGTCATCATGGATTGGATTGAGCTATATATCTCAATAAAATAACTGTCCTGATGATTTAAATGACAGCAATTATGATCTCAGAAGCATTATAACTGATCTCATAAATACCCAAAATCTCAGAATCATTGACACCCACCTGCATGTGATAGGACAGTACTACAAGTCTCTTGTAATTAGTGATATGATGATGATGTGCATTTTTTTTTTTTTTTTTTTGTTGGGAAATTGAATAACATAGAGCCTTTCTTTGATGGTGTGTATCAGAAGCAAAAGATTGCATTGGCAAAGCAGTTAAATCTCCGGCCTCGGCAGGTCGAAGTGTGGTTCCAGAACAGAAGAGCAAGGTAAGAAGATCTTCTTTCTTATCGATGTAATTTTTATTTTTATGATCATATGATATTTGAAGGGATGTGGATGGAGGAAGTAAAAAACAGAAATATAGTAGTGCAAGTTCAAGATAATTCGAGATAGAGAAATAAAATTTATGTACCCGACTCAATATAATTAGGACAATGCTTTAATGATGATGGTGATGATATTTAATTGATAACGGTTAATTTTATTGTGATAATATTTGTAGGACGAAATTGAAGCAGACGGAAGTGGACTGTGAATTTCTGAAGAGATGTTGTGAGAACCTAACAGAAGAGAACCGTCGGCTCCAGAGAGAGTTGTTAGAGCTACGAGCATTGAAACGATCTCCTCATTTCTACATGCCAGTTCCAGCAACGACACTTACAATGTGCCCATCCTGCGAGAGGGTGGAGACATCAGAGAACCAAACACCCATCCCTTCTCGACAGCAGATCCACTTGTGACCTCCCCCACCTGTTTGTTTATTATTCCTTCCTTCCTCTCTTTTCTTCATTTTTGTTCTCATCCTGTGTTATCAGATATAGATATTTCCATTCTAGCCTTTATTTGGACTTGATGTGAGCGAAGCTTGAATGCTTTTATTAGTGTAGTTGTTTTATAGCATATAACCCAAGAAAGCAAAGATGAAAAAAGCAAGATTTTTTAATTTATTGCGTTTACATGAATGTCTTCGCCCACTTACTTGCATAAATGCATGGCATTCAATGGGGTTGAAGTGATTGATGTGTAGGTGCATCGTGAACACACCTGCACATGCATGCATGCATTTGCATGGATATTGGCGCTCTGACCCACACACACGCATGCCTTGGTGGATGCATGTGAGAGAGAAAAAGGAGGAGGAAAAAGTCACGTGCGTACCTGCATGCTTCATTGCAATTTGTGCGAGGTATGTACGGAGAAATTATGATGGAAGAAGATGAAAACGTTTTACCAAAAAAAAAAAAAAAAACTTCTATGTAAAACGAAAAATTAGGGGAAGAAGAAGATGAATAGAAGAAGAAGATGATGGGGAAAAAGATGGAGAGAATAGATGGAAAAAAAAACATTAAAAAAAGAATAATGTTTTGGGGAAAGACTTGATTTAATTGAATTTGATTTTTGATATTATTCAGCTAGGGTCTTTGCATAGAATATATGGGAATTGTTTTTTAAAAGATAAGTTAGTCTTTCGTTCAAAATACATGGGAATTTATGGTCAAACGGTCACCACCTAATGATTATTAAATAGGTGAGGGGGTGAAATGACCATGAATCATCTACTTATCTGAGAAACAACCACGAATCGATCTCCTTTTTATATCATGTTGTTTAGGAAAGTGGCTAGCATGTTGGTTGGGTTTGGGGTTGTTTTGGGTGGCTGTGTCCAGCCAGCCCACTTTTGCTCGGGTTTGGATATATAACTTGGGCTTCTTTATTATTAGGGGTGGTCGTGGATTAAGTGATAGAAAGCCTAGAGTCCTAGCTTGGCCCTCGAATAAAGAGCACTTGTAATGTAGTGATTCATTCGCCCAAATAAATGTTAGAAAGCTCAAACAAGTAATAAAGAAACAGGCCCGATTAAATAAATGGATGGGCTCAGGCTTAACGTTACGGCTCATATTAGGCTTGGACTGGATACAAGCCTGTGTTTCTAAAGTTGGATATGGCTGGATATTGCTCAACGACCCTTGTGTGTGGATGGTGAGTATTTACGAGAGCCAAAAGCAAAACCCAAAAATCTGGGTCCTTAAATACCCATACCGTTTCTAATCAATTATGTATTCCAAAACAATCAAGCATGCAAAATGAATAATCACCAAGTTGTAACTCAGTTGGTAAGGAATATGGGTGAGTGAAGGGTACATGGTTTAGAAAATTAAGGTACGGGCCCTACTTTTAGGTCAGACCCAGACGTTGTCCAAAAATAATTAACTCGTTATTAGGGATGTTAATGAATGACTTGTACAAAAACATCCCATTTATGGGCCATCTTTTTTTTTTAAAATCAATCTATAATCGGATCTAGGTTCAATTGGTCCAGTAGCCAGGTGATGAGCCATATAAAATTATATTAATAAATTTTATGTTATTGTTATTATAAATGCAATAATGGCAGCTGCCAACAACATATTGAACAAAATTGATTTATTGTTTTTATATTTTCACATCTTGAGTTGGGACTGGAATCAGGTCTAGGTCCAGTTGGGTCCAGAGATGATACCCGTCAACGTGGACCAGGTGAAACTGACCTTAAATACCTTTTTATTTTCTTGGTATTCCAGCAAAGGGGGCTCTAGTCACCCCAGTGGGAACTGCTGCATGCGTCTTACCAGTAGGATAAGACACCGTTCTCGGCCTTAAAAGATACTTTATTACTTGAATAATTGCATTCTGGATAAATCATTTCACCCACTTTCCAACCTGTAGAAATCCTGGGCATAGACCTTGATTTTGGGTCCCAGTTTTTTTTTTTTTTTTTGGGTAGGAGTCATGGCTTATGAACCCATTGGGATGTCGATTCTGGTTGTGTGATATTGGAGAAATTCCAGAAAAGAGACATGACCATGACACATTCTTTTAAGATGGATGATGGATGCGATGCTTGTCGATTGTATGACATTGAATGGTCAAGAGAATCTGGTCCCATGCTCCTCCTACTTGGCATTTTCATGTTTGCAAGGCGCCAGCTACAGTTGAAATGAGTCCTCCAATGAGATGGCGAGTTGTCCAAATGAAGGAAGAAACTAAATGAACACAAGGCTATTAATTCTGTTTGTGTCAGATGGGACCCACCATCTCATTGTGAAATTTTGAATGATTAGTGCAATGTATCAGGTTTTGAAAGAATTCATTGTTTTATGATGTATTTGATTTGCCTTTGCCTGTCTCACAAGATGTAAAGCCCATCTCTCTCTCTCTCTCTCTCTCTCTAATGTGTTGGTGAAAATGTAAATCCCCTATCATTGATAACAACAGTTTATAGCAAGTGACATTTTCCCGTGTTGAGAAACTACAACTTAATGGAGATCATTTACATTGGAGTCAAATGGGGGTGCTTATCAAGAACATCTTGCAGTGTGATCCTGTATTCACACTTTAGATTGAGTAAATGGAATACAAAGAATAAAGATTTCTGATGCCATGCACGTACAAAATCTGACAAGAGGGCTGTGTACTTATTGTGATTAGTGTCCGAAGTCTTTCTTTGTTACATAATAGCACAACAAAATGCTCTCCAAAATGGATTAGTATATTTCATTAACCTTTTATTTGTTTGATACATATAATAGTACAACATGATCTCTCTCTCTCTCTCTCTCTCTCTCTCTCTCTCATCTATGAGATGTAATGCAATGATGTCTCTCTCCTCATTTCCTGCAGAGAACATAAGAGAATCGTACAAGCTAATGTTAATACTATTTAGTAGTAATAATAATTTCCAGTCAGTGTGCAACAAAGGCACTGCTCTATTTTTAATTGCAAAAAAAGGGCCACTATAGGGTTCCGAGCCTAAGCAAATGCATAGTTTCCTGAATCATAAAATTTCTTACAAGTGGGTGCCCACTGTTTGTGATCCAACAAACTTGATTTGATGGGACAAGTTGGATGAGGACACCCCCAAAAAATCTCACAGGTTGAAGATCCTGTGGCATTGATCAATAGCAGGTTCAATGGGGTTAGGAATTGCTTTTCTGCGGCACCGCAGGAAAAAAAAAATCTGCAGTAATGCAGAATTCCAGCATTTGCACAACCTAGAGTTTCAGAATCTTATGGATAGGCATAGACCCAATTTTAGGGATGGAGCAAAGTTTACATACAACAGAAAGGATGGCATACCAGGGAAGTTTGAAGGTTTCTTTCCACCATCCTTGCTTAGAGCAGTTTGCAACTATTTTGTCTAGACGCACAATAATCTCCTTAAATGTGGGTCTCAATGAGGCGTCTGAATTCCAGCATTCTTCAACCAACCTGCAGAGTAACATCCCAATGTAATCCAAAATGCAATGGTGATTTTTCCCATTTCTATAGAGAAAGAGACATTATCTAAGGGGCAGGTGGAAAATAAAATGAGAAAACAAGAAAAAAAAAAAAAAGTGGATTCCTCACTAAACCCACAATTTTGTTTGCTAAACCCACAATTTTAAGTATCAAGATTCGGATGAGATCCACCACCTCCAGGAACATAAAATTTGACATCTCCACTGTTCTGCGTGTCAAAAAAATGTGCATGTTGCAGAATGCAGATAGGGAAGTTTAATTCATCAAGTTCGCAATGGATGATCCACAGAAAAAAAAAAACCTTGTAATATAATTCATCAAGTTTGCAATGCATGGTCTGCTAACATACCCATTGTCTATATGAATTAAAAAAATGCAATTTTAGTATTATTCTATATGATAATGTACTATATATCCATTGTCTATACTCTATATGAAGATTGTATGGACAATATGGGAAATTTAATTCACCAAGTCCACAATGCACGGTCAACTTAGAAATGGTCCAGCCTGTAGAGCCAATTTAGAAGCATGTCAATCATTTAGTGTTTTAAGGGTTTTAAACGTCTCCCTTTTACCTACCTCTGTGCAAAAATGGGAACTGTCCAATCAAGAGAGGTACTTTTGCAGGACAACAAATTTGTTCAAATCCTAGTCATTATATAAAATGGGATGGGTGCCAAAATTTGCATTAAGGGCCCGAATAACGGGGATGAGTGGTCAATTTGTGTGTAGATAGTCCATGTTGGAAACTCTCACATCCATAGATTTCAAGAATCCATGTTGGAAAATCTCACATCCAAATGACCCCGTAGATATTCTTGACTTGAGTCCTAGACTATTTTGTTCATCCCATTTCACCAATGTCAAGCATGAAAACCCAGCTCTCTGTTGAAAAGCATCTTATTTCAGTTTCCCCTGAGAAAGTACAACAATGAAACTCTTTTTTCCCTCTCTCCCTTTTTTACTGTCAGTTATTTGATTAGCAAGGAAAGGTGCAGCTCTAATAAATTTTTTGATAAGCACAAAAACAAAGTTCACATAATCTGCATCATTTTTTAAGTAATGAGCATGAGAGAGAGAATCAGTCTTTTATATTCATTTTTCACGCACCGAGTGGTTTCAGTAAAATGGTTTTAACCATGACAAAAAAAATAAAATCAGCAAGAGCTAGTACTTAACTGGCTAATAATAAATAATGTTGCTTCCATCAAATAGCTTACCACATATGCTGAATGCTGATTGCTTAAAATGATCATGCCAAAACATGAAGTGGCAACTTTTTGTATGATTTTTTTGAGAAGAAATACCAATAACAAGCAAAGAAAATTCTAAAGAAGCATGGTATTTTGGTAGAAACTATCCTAAAGGTATGAGAAGCATGAGCTCAACTTCTCATTTTGCACTCATCCAATACAAGCAAGAGTGACAGAAAAAAAAAAAAAAAAAAAGATGGAACAAGATAATGATGTCAACAAGATGATCCTAGCAAAAGGAAGTGGATAGTTTTACCATTGTCTTTCAAAATCCTTACAATTAACTGTCCTCACAAGCAATCAAGTGTTCTTTTCATTTAATGTCTTGGGAAGCAGTTAAAAAGTAACTTCCGTTGATAAATTCTAGTCCAAAACATTTCATTTAAGTTAGTCCTGAGTGATTCTTGACATATGGAATATTTTCCACACAAAAAATTGACCATCTCACTACACTAGAATTTTGTACACAATGCATGTGAACTATCACACGCCTCAAAAACTTTAATCCCCCTTTTGTTTTTTGCATCTATTAGATTCTTTTGTTCTACCTATCAATTTTTTCCGACACAAATTTGGAAAGAGAACTTACTCTTTAAGCTCAGATGGATAGCTTTTCGATTTGAGCTTGAGAGGGGGTCTCATTCCTTCTAAACAGATCATTTTAGCAACATCCTCTGCAGACTTAGGGTGGAAAGGTGGTGCTCCTTCAATCATCTGAACCAAGTCAAACAAATGCATAGGAAGAAGAAACAAAGGTTAAAGGAAGCTTATTTCATGACAGATGGAAGAAACGAAAGTTTGAGTAGTTGTCTTAAGGCAGTAAATGGGTAGGTAGACTCTTACAAGAACCAAAATATACTATCTGATGGGTACCAACTACCAAGTACCAGTTAAAGATTGTAAATTACCATTTGAACCTGCTTTCTAGAAGAGATGGGGTAGCTAATGAAGTGGCAGATGGATTGCCAGGCAAGGTGTGTGTAGTGTGGACTCTATTCGATCTTTCTTCTAGTTGTTTGCTCTTTACTTCTAGTTGTTAATGTGGTAGGGTACAATTCTCTTATACCTTCATCTATTATTTTGTGGTTGCTTGGTGAGGTATTTAGTATATCTCCCTCCTTAATAAGATTTATTTGCCACCCATTAACAACAAAAATTGGACTAGCTGTTCTACATGGGTACCCAAAACTGGTGGGTGCGATGTGGTCTCTGTTATCTACTACTAATAAGAACAAATGAAAATTGAAAAAAAATTATAAATCAATTATGGATCATAGATATTTCAGTTTCAATTTTTTTAATATCTCAAAAATTTTCAGCATGGAAATCTCCATACAAAAGAGCTGCTATTCAATCTTTTTTCATTAAGTAATATCTTTCTAAAATTCATTGGTCAGAATGTGTCCTTTTAGTTTAACGCCCATCATATATTAATCATTTAAAACCACAAGCATCTCAGCACCATGCAAACCCCATCCAACGGTAGCACGTAACTTTGGGTACACTCTATGGGTTCACAATCCTATATCATTTGCACAGTATGCTCGATGAACAGCAGAAGTTTTTGAAAGGGTGACAAGCACCCTAACAAAAATCACAAAACGATGTGCAAGTTCATGGATTGTTTGGATCTCCAGATCAAGGCAGGTCAACTTTGGCTTTGATACCAGAAGAAGAATTCTCTTTCCCATCCATATCATTCTACATTGACATGATGCTCAACACATAAATCGGCTAGTGAAAACTTTTGCTTACATTGTTAAACTGCATCTTAAGTTCTTAACTATAAAAGGCATGGTGGATGGTGAGTGGTAGTGTCAAAGCAACTATACAGGCGAGTGGAAGCTTAACACCTATAATACTTGAGCTTGAGTTGGGACTTGGAAGATGAGAACAAGTGAAGATGAAAGAACTAGAAAATAGAGGAGAATAGATTGGGAAAGAGAAGAGGATAGCTGTGCTGAATCACAAATAATCCTCTAATTTTATTAAAAGAGGTCACTTCAAAAAAAAAAAAAAAAAAAAAAAACCGCTCTTCACCTACAGTCAATAAGAAAAACCCTGCATATACATGTATTTCAACACTTCTCCTCAAGCTGGCACATCATATTGATCATGCACTACTTTCTCAATAGTCCCGAACATCTAGGTCTCCCAAAAACTTAGCCATCTATTTCTCTGACTATACATATATTTGATGAATGTTGTTAGCTGCTGCCACCTACTCAATAAAATGATATATAATTAGGATGAGAATGTTTCTTCCGTTTACCAAGCACATAATTTTCAGCAATGTGTAATGCCTCTTTATTATTACCATACAATTTCATTAGAAGCTGAGCATTAATTATTCGTCAAATCTTTCACCAAGTTCTTAATCCACAACTTCACATGTTTCCATGTGGCATTGCCTTATACCTTAGAAGGCCACAACATGATGTTTCTTAAGTCTACATGGGATTAAATTGCCTCTAAGGAAAGTATAATAACCCAAAGTACACTTCTGTCAATCATACACAGTTGTCAATTTTGGTTTGGTTAGGCTGAAATGGCTGAATGATTTTGGTCTCGACCACTGGCTGAACAAAACTACACATGTAAAAAAAAATTCATGGATTTAGGTCTATTCAAGTTGATTTGGACATTTTGGCCATTTCCGTGCATTTCGGTCCATCTTGGCCGACATTTTTATGTTTTTCTTTAAGAAAAAAAAACCTTAAAGAGCAGGGGTTCTTTAGTTTGGTTTAAAAGTATCTAAGGGCTAGTGATGAGCTTCTATGATAATTTTATTCTATAAGACAATGAGTAGATCAAAAGGGCTCCTTGCTATATTTTTGTGGAAAAGGCCATTTTATACTAAGGGACTTTTCACAGATTTCCATTCATATTCTCCCAATGGAGGATGAGAATTAAAAAGAAATATTGACAAGACAGCAAGAAAATGAAATCTACCAAAAGAACTGAGAAATAAATAAACAGAAGTCCATAGATAGATAATGCATACCTCATACAGAACGAGACCAAAAGAGAATATGTCAACACTTTTTTCAAATATTTCATCTTTATAAACCTCCGGTGCCACATATAAATCTATCATAGCAAAGAAACAACCAATATCCCAGTATTGAGGCAATGAGTACATATAAACACACACACACACAAAAAAAAAAAAGAGCATATCATATGTAAACAGTAAGTATATTCCCTGAAGATTTTCAGCAGTAGAAAAAGTAATGTAAATAAAATTGCCAGTTTAGGTAAACAAATGCTCGAGAAAAAACAGAAGCATTGAAATAGATTGGGTATATCTGTTAGGAGTTGATAGTATGGCATTCAGAAAGCCAATTTTTTTTTTTTTTATAACCATTCAGAAAGTCAATTTCACTATCGGTACTCAACCAAGTATTGATTGAGAACAAGAAAATGATAATTGGCCTTACGAACACGATTTTATTTTAAATGGGAGGAAAAAAAGTAGCCAGTATTGGCCTATATCAGCTGTATCGGCAATGCATATCCGTATTTTTGGCAATATAAGTTCAAATTGGGTATTGCGCCAGTAGTTATGCTGACTTTTGCAACCATGGGTTAGACTTAATGTCAAGAAAGTAAAACAGTTTTGATGTCAATGCAAATTTCACCGTTGTAATTTCTGTAGCTAGGACCTTGGCGCTAGAAGAATTTAACCTTCTTAATAATTAATAGGCATTGTTAGCACATTATTAATATAAAACAAAATAGAAAGAGTCCAAACTTAAATATAAAAGTTATACCAGTAAATAGCATTAGAGAATCCATTCACATAGCATGCACGGATATATGCGTTCTTACAAATACTGGCTGCTACAAGCTTTGCATGACCTTCTAACCAAAACTAGAAATAAGGAAGTGATAGTATCATGAAACATTTTGCAAAGGTTGATGTCACCCAAGAAAAAAAAATAATAGGTTTTAGTGACAATATCAGAAAACACAGGCTAAGTGCATCAGTATGGATATACAGGTTGGAATCCAATACCACTACAAGGTGTCTTAAATACTAAAACAGAGGATTTGTGGATTCGGCAGGTTAAGAGAAGAATTGGACTCATCTGTAATTTTGAAAAATTATGGATTCTGTTATAAAAAAACGAAAAGTGAGGTTCTTTTGGTAATTCTCAGAGATATAATAAAGTAAATATAGACACCCAGCCCTAGGCACCACATCTGAGAGATTGGTTTCCCCCCATTCTGTTTACTTTTCCCTATTTTTCTTATTTCCTCCTCTTAGGATTTTCCAGATCATAAGAGAGAAAACCCTAGAAATTATCATAATAGAAGAAATAACACAGCATAATACAAATAACGGTAAAAAATTGTTTTTTAATAAAAGAAAGTAACATAAAAATGTAAGACTAACAAAAGTAATATATAAATCCTACTACATACAATCAAGGAAAATATATTCAGCATCTTACTAAAATTTCAAGAGAATAAAAGGCATATAATATTTTGTCAGTTTTAAAAAAAATGTTTAAGTTAGTAGTAGAAAACCGCAAAGAATCTGCATGTTTAAAACTTTAATCTTCAAAGAATTTCTCTCTCTCTCTCAGACACACACACATGAGTGCGTGCGTGCAAAAAAAAAAAAACACTCACACTCATCACACTTGTCGTATTAATAGTCAACCTACTAGAAAATCCAATTTAACATCAGGATCCATCCGAAAAACCCTTGCCATGGTTAATTAACTCTAACTAACGATATAAATCAACTATATGTTTTTTCTTAAGAAAACCTTCTTTTATAATTAGAGAAAGTGAAATTCATTTTCATTTACCAAAAGAAAATACTAGAAGCTTACCAATTTCTTCTTTGGTCTTATGGTTGTCTATATGAAACTAAACCGACAGATCAAAGGATCGAGTATTGGTATACCCATCTCAAGAAAATAATAGAAGCTTGAGAAAATAGATGTTCCAACATAAACCCAATGTGTTTGATGTCGATGTGTATGAAGCTAATAAGGTATGAAATATAACTATCAGACAACAATACTATATTTCATTTTCATCCTATTCTGTAAAATATAATGGTCTTCCACTTTCTAACAGCGTAAGCTTTTGGGGATGTATTGGCTAGTTGTACTTGACATGGCATCAGAGCCACGCCATGTCGCGAGTTCAAACCCTAGGGAGGTGTTATTCCCTCAAGTCCTGTGGGCAAGCACGTATCATGTGGGTATGCACGTGGATTGTGAATTCGAAAGGTGTCCCGTTTGATTCTAGGTGGGGGGTGTTAAGTTGATTGGTCTTTCAGTTTAAATAGGTTAAGCTTTTGGGATGCATTGGCTAGTCAGACTTGACATATTCATCCAAGAAAAACATTTCCTTAGGTTCTCATGATCAAATACAAAATCAGTTATTCTTCCAATGTTGAGAACAACCTTCTTTTCTTCATCAATTTCATTAGAGGAATCATTATTTTAAAAATGTACTCTTACTTTGAAAGTAACTTGTATAGGATAAACAAAGGAAAAAATATTTATGAATTCACAAAAAATGGAAATTAAGCTAGAAGGAGACAACTCAGATTACAGGCTTATAAGATAAAATGGCTTACTTGAATCAAATTGAGTGCGTGATTGTGCTAGTTTGACCTTCTTTTGGGATATTTTTGAAAGTTCTATCAAACCAAAGCCCGCTACCTTCAATAAGCCGCCATTATCCAGCAAAATATTTCTGGCACCTTACAAAACTTCAAATAATCAAGAACAGTACATCACTCCAACGAGCACAAATTAACATTGAAAAAGAAATTCGGTAACTCTAGCATTAGGTCATCTTACTTTGGCCTTAAATCACAATGAATGATGGGATCCGGTTTGCACTCATGAAGACAATTCATCCCCCTAAACACAAAAAACAGAACAGCCCAATGAGAACATAATAATTACTTAGAAAGGGACACTAAATAAGACCTTTTCTAAGTGATGACTAAAATATTACTCAAATGAGATACTATGAAAATCACACGAATAAAAAAAAAAATGCTCCTTCGTTTGTATCAGGTTTTAAAATAATGTAAGAGTACAAGGGACATACCAAATAAGAGGCAGAAAAAAAGTATGCAAGATTAAATATGTTTAGAAACGTAGAGTAATAACAAAAAGATTTGTAAGGGTGAGGGCAGGTGATATTTTAAAGAAATAATTTACTTTTTTTAACGTAATCATGGAAAGCACATCTTCGTGGATCCTTTCTAAGCAATTCAGCGCATGGCTAACCAGCATTTTGTAACTAGATACCTCATTGATTTTATTGCTCTTATTTTTATCTTCTTTTCATTCAATTTTCTATGTTAACAATAAAAAATTAAAAAAATCCAAATGCAAAGTGACCATCAATAGGCATTTTATGCTAATTTTGATGATTAATATGCTAAATGATAATGTACTTATGTTTTAGTGGGGCGTAGAGAAGATTGCATGTCTTCCTCCAAGCATTTTGAAAACACCATGACCAACCCAAAAGCTTGAGATAAGACCAAATTTGAAAAACCACTGTACCATGCAAAGAGAGGTACTCGACTTACTCTTGTGTCCCTAAGACACAAACAATCATTTGACCACTAGTGGTTGCATTCCGATTGTGAGGATTTTATTGCCCATTGCCACTGATCCTACAAACCAGATAGCCCCAAACCAAAAATAATGTGAAATAAGAATAAACCTATACGATTATATGAGCAAGAAGGTTTACAAGAGGAGCCTCCAAACTTAACTCTTAAATCAACCTTGACCCAGACAAAAACCTTTTGTCATTATCTCTACAACTTCTCAAAGGACACATCCTCTCTCTCATATCTGTTCTAAATACAATATCAAACACATAATTCCCTCACAATATCAAACACATATTTGGCCCAACCCACTTGTATGATATTAGGCCCAGCCCAAGTGTAAATAGGAGACCTAGTCATAATGTGTACAGCAAGATAGATTATATACAGCACTATAGATTCATTGTCTTTCCATTAAACTTGATCAACTTAATATGTCCTGTCTCCATAACTATTAATGCAGATATATTCAGCAATCCTACTACCAGCAGAAGAAAAACAACTTGAAGACACACAAACAGCCACCAGAGAGTGCAAAAATTAACCAAAATAACCAAAGTAGTGTAGCACCAAACAATCACAGAAGAGCAAAATAACTGAGATGATTGTACTAAAAGAAAACAGTGGTAGTGGGTAAGAGAACACAGAGAAGGATGTAGCAAAATTGGCTCCAAAACAAAAATAAAGAAGCCAGACGACCTTGAGATCCAGAGCAGGAGAGATGCGTGGGCCCCACAACGTGATCCAATCACAGATTAGAGGACATTATCCTGGAGGAGATCAAAAATGTGTCCTCCAGTCCAAGTTTGATTGGATGTGGAGAAATATCCACAAAATTGGACGGCTGAGATGAAATCTTTGGGAGAAAAAACGTCAAAAATGCCACAGGAAGAAGTGAGTGAATAACACCTGATCCGATGAAGAAAAAAATCCAGAAAAATCTTCAAAAATCCTTTGAAGAATAGTCCATCATCATCATGTAGATTGCTGGCTACAAGTGATTTGATCAGAGGTGGGCCACCTTGATCAGAGATATCCCACGCAGAGAGAAGAGAAGAACCGAAGCTTTAGAAGTCTCTCAGAATGAAGAAGGAAGAAGATCTCCTAGAACTCGAGCTCTGATACCATGACATTCAGAAGCATAGTGACATTCAGAAGCATATGCCAGAACGAAAGAGAGAGAGTTCTGTGAAAACCTCACATCCGATGCCTTGTCATCTTGAATTTCTGTTCTTTAAATAGACTTTACAATGCCTAAGATTAGGCTACAAATCAAGGAATTAAAACCTAATTAGATCTCTAAGAATGGAAAGACAATGAATCTATAGTGCTGTATATAATCTATCTTGCTGTACACATTATGACTAGGTCTCCTATTTACACTTGGGCTGGGCCTAATATCATACAAGTGGGTTGGGCCAAATATCATACAAGTTTACACTTTAACACAATGGTGGTGGAAGCGACTAGACAGCAGTTAAGGATGGCGCTGTTGTAGATGACGACGATGGTGCTGTGGTGATCGTGATGCTGCTGGAGTGGAGCAATGATTAGGGTTTATGTTGGTCTCTGTAACATGAGATTCAATGGATTTTGGGGATTTTAGGGTTGATGAAGTTTCAGATCAACGAAAATGGCGTTCTACAATTTTTACAGTTTTGACATAGGCATGTGGGGGTCGGACATGCAAGATCTGATGGATTTGGGTTTGCCAAATAGGGTGTGGTGATGGTGATCATTCGGCAGCAAGTGACGGATTGCCGAATCACGAATCCGGGATGGATCGATCTTATGCTCTAATACCAATTGATGCGGACGAGGGATCGATGCGGGGCGGGTAGGGGAAATGATGATAGGTACAAGGGATAGGTAGGGATTCCACCCGAAGTTTCTTAGGCTTCACATCCATGGCTTCATGTCATTCCCTTCCAGGAAAGATGCAGAGATTGTAAAAAGCAAAACTCAAACTTGGTTTTTTCTTATTAATCAAATCTGAATAGCCCAAGAGGCTTTACAATGTTTAAATAAGAGAAAACTTAACCCTAAAGAAAATATGAACCATCTAATACTTCAATGGCCAGGATCAAAATATCAAACCAAATACAACTTAATTCATAAATAAACTCTAAATAGACTAGGGATAGGTGCGCTGGGCCCAAAGGTTGGTTGACCCATGGGGACCACGGGTTTGTCCTGCATCACGATTGACATGTGCTCATTAATCAATGAAGGGAGGAAAGAAAATAATATTAAGCAAAAGATGTTATCATGTAATCGTTTTTATGGAAGGAAAAGGGAATCCTATCTCGATCCATAATAGACAGGACAATCATCCCTTCTATAAATACGCTTTTAATCTATCACTTGTGATATTTGATAAAAATTCTCACTCTAGTTATTTTAATTGCATTGAGCAATGGTTTCCCCTTTTATGAAGACTCCTTGGGGGTGCCAATGGTGATAAGACCAAATGGACCAGGCATCGTAATGTATGTGTGAAGAAAATGGTAAGTGTCATCAAGGAAAAAGTTCCCACTAACTGTTCCTTTCTGTGCTGCTCAGAAACATTGATTTTATTGGATATGGTAGCAACTGATAATGGTCAAGGAGTAAATTGTAAAATCACAAGTATCAGGCTACTGAAAACATTCATCCAAGAAAAACAAGGAAAACATAAAAAAAAATTTCCATAAATGAAACAATGTATGATTTTAAAGAATCTGAAAGTAGATTTTCATAGAAGAGTAGAACATGCCTAGCAATATCAAGGGCAAATCTCAGAACTTTAGAGGTTTGAAGACGTCCTTTCTTTTGAAGGTAGTTCCCCAGGTCACCCTGAAATTCACCAAAATATCCTAGTTACTGATTTAGGATCTTCATAACGTGATTAGTAATCTTCAGAATAACTGAAATATATGTACAAATAGATTTACATATATATATATATATATATATATATATGGAGATGCTCCTATGAGAGCATCTCTCATCTTACTATGAGAGATAAGGTGGGGGCCCTCACATTTATATCCAATGCCAGCAACTTAAATGTGAGGGCCCCCACCTTTATCCCTCATAGTAAGGTGAGAGATGCTCTCATAGGAGCATCTCCCATATATATATATTATAGGCAATTTAATTTCACATAAAAAGTTCACAAGTAGACATAAAAGGTTCTACCCCTCTCAGATGTTGGGGCTCAATAAATGATCAGTCCAACCAAATCATTCTTACTTGCCACAATTTACATTTTACACACTAAGACCATTATATACCACTAGACTTTGAAGCCTTGAAACCAAGGACTACATGAGAACTAAGAAGTAAGATCTTTACGTAAAAAGAAAGAAAACAAAAGTAAGAAGTTAGATCGTTGGATCAGTGTGTCCTAGCTCCAGTCCACATAAAAAAAGTAAAAACAAAAATAAAAAGGCGGCAAAACTCTATCACTGTCATGGAATGAGGTGGCCCCCAAAGAGTGCACCTGGGCAAACAGAACCAGTCAAATACATGCATGCATAGTGCCGCATGTGCACACAACACAAATCTCACAAGCAACATCACCCATAGGCTATGCTTGTACATTTGCATGATGGGCAGTGGTGTTGTTAGGCCAAAGTTCTCAATTTCAACCAGATCTCATTCAAAAATTTTTTGACAAAAATGCTCTCCTTCAGGGAAAAAGGCTCAAGATTTTTTTTCTTGTTTTTTGTGAATGGAAAAGGGATTTTAGGGCCCAAAAATCATATATATAATATTATTTTATTCACTAGGATTTGATGCTCTTCTTCTCTGTTTAAATATAGTATAGTTTATTCTTTTTTTTTTCAAATATATACAGATATTACTTTTCAGTATTTTCTGAAATGAAAACCGCAATGCCAAACCCGTTGCGACGTTTCAATTTGATGGGTTTGAAACAAAATTGACGACTTTGGTGAGCGTCAAATGAAGTGTGATGGGAAAAATGAGAGGCCATGCGGTTTTTTTTTTTTCTTTTTTTTTGCGCGTGTATGTGAGAGGGGGGACGGGGGTGGGGAGCCACTGTACTCCGTGCTTCTTCCTATTCCATTTCAGTTCATTTGATGTAATGGAATGTGTTGAAAACTAGAACATACATGTCAATAAAAAGGAATTGGTTGTTCACCCCATTCTGGGATGTGATTCAATCCAAAATAGCTCTCAAGTCTTATCTAAGACTCAAACTAGGATCTCTACTTTGAGCTACAACTTCTTTCACAGCCGTCAGAATTCCACTCTTGGGCTCACTGGATATATAATCAAATAACTCATTAAATGGACCTAATTTTGTATCTATCTAATATCATTTTACACATGAAATACTCCCAACTCTAAAAAAACACAAACATATAATTCTAAGACCCATTAATAACCACATTTTGGGCCCTCATTTAGTGGATGTAGATCCCACCTTTTACTTACAGAGAATAAGTGCTGAAGACGTTTGCAGGATCATGACTGGTAGATTGGGGAATAACAGGTGAAAGCTGCAGCAGGCAGTGCAACTACAGCTGCGTAAAAAAAAATAGGACAGAAGGAGGTGCTACAGAGGATGAGATGTTAGTAGGTACCAATTTGGATGAGGTTTATTGGGTTTTCCATAGTCACTCCATCGTTCTGACCTTACAACCAGATAAATCACAAATTTATCCAGCGCTAAGTTAAAAGTAACCCAAAGTTGTGTGACGCAGCACGGGTAAGGAAAGAATAGCCAATGGACTACTCTCCAAGCCACAGGCTTAGGGATAGGGATCCATAGGATCCACACCGTCTTGGAATCACACCATAGATAGAGAAACTCAACTGAGAAAAGGTTTCATTAATCAATGCATACTAAACAAGAGGGATTGCATCTCCTTATATAGACTCTAAGCCTAATCTATTCTTGGAAACAATTCCATCAAAACTCTAAAGCAAATAAAGGAAAGCTTCCTAATCTCTATTTTCAGCTACTACTAAAATAGGGAAATTCTTGCACGATCTGCAGATCTTCTCTTTATGGGCTTTTAGTGCACTTGGGCCTCTTGGGCTTGGTCAACTAATGGATCATGGGTCTGGCCTGCATCACTGTGCCCCACCAAGCCCCACTTATGATTCATTGAACCTCCTTGTGCTTGCTAAAAAAAGTTGAAAGAAAAAAAAAAAAAAAGAGAAACAATGAAAGGAAAAGAAAATAAATTGGCACTCACCCCAATTTGACACTTTCTAAATTCTATTCACGGTTGTGTCAATCATGGAAAAATCATGACGGTTGTATCCATCATGGAAAAAACATGAAAAGAAACTCAATAAAGGCCAAATATTCTTCAACTTTAAGGCCCCCTCATGTCAAGGGGTGGGATGATCAGATGGGCTCATAGGCCCCATTCTTGCACACCTTGAGCCCATGCATGGATTTTTCCATTCCCCTCCCCATGATGGCATGGATCCAAGAAGGTCCTGAAGACTAGACAGCTTTTAGTTGAAAAAAAGGAGTTGCCGCACTAAAATCTTTTTGCATACGCACACATGCAGGTTGCAAGAATTTAGACTATGAAGGATGCCACTTGATGAGAGTGGATCGAAAAAAAAAAAAAACTGAAAGAACAGGACATTAATAAAAAAAAAATAATAATAATAATAATAATTATTATTATTATTATTATTTCATCCGCAGATTGCAGGGATAAAGTACACTATCAAAATTCCCATTAAGGTGAAAAAGTCTTACTTTTGGATGGTACTCTGAAACAATCATCATGGGTATATTTTGAGTAACAGCTCCAACAAACTGAACCACATTAGGATGACGGACCTTCTCTAACAATGTCAGCTCATGTTTGAAAGCATTTCTGTTCCCAATCACAAAAGCTCCAAATCAATGATTGCAGCTAGATTCCTTTGAACATGTTCATTAACTGACAAAAAGAGTAACTTATGTTAAGAAAAAGCCCTCTATTAGGAAATTTGAATGTGAACTTGAATTTCACAAAGATCTGAGACCCATACTAGAAACAAAAATACAACTAAAAGACCAACATATGCAATAAAATATCTATGAAATTAGGTTGACATCCTGGAAAGCATGCACTTTGGTTGAAAGGAGAAATAAGTTCTTACATTTCTGAAATCGAGAAGATAAATAAGCATTTATTTGCTTAAATAAGTAAATAAGCATAGCATGAAGATGATATCTACTTTATCTAGATCAACAACTTGAAAACCATAAAAAAGTAAGAATGTGGTTAGTAGATACATGCTCTCTGGATCTGTATAGAAATCTTTGTCGAGAATTTTAACAGAAACCTTTGTGCCATTCCACTTAGCAACTTGATATGCACCCTGCCAAGGAAATTAAAAATAAATAAATAAATAAATAAATAAAAACGTGCCCATAAGCAAACCAGTGGACAGCACATAGTTTTCAAAGAGGCATCTCTGAAACTGACAAAAGAGAAAATTTCAAGCCAAGTCACAGTGCCAAGTTATAACTGCTAATTCAAAAGTTTGCAATTAAATTTTAACATGAGATAAGAAGTGATGGTTCCAGAGCACATTGTCATTAATATGAGAGAGAGGGGGGCATAATTTTTAAAAGTATTTCAATGTCTGCTCCCAAGTACAAAAACAAAATCCCATTTTAAATCTGCTTCCAAAAAACTTATTATCTTTAACTTGAGAAGGTAAACCCCAAAAATTGACACCTATGTTAACTTAACTTCCCCTTAACATATAATTTATAGAAAACAAAAACATGCAGTTAAGACTGAAAACTGATAATCACCTTCGACAAATGACTCAAGTCAGAATTATACAAGGATACTGCTTTCAGAGAGCTAAAGCAGAACAGGTATCATCACAGTTATGATATAATTATAATAAATGATGGAGTTGGCACCTTGTGGGAGAAAGATGACATAACCTTATCAAGTACATAAATATCAAGATTTCCATGTCTCCCGACAGTTACTATCTTCGGAAGAAGCTTTGCACAAGAAATTTTCCATTTTCCTCCAGATAAATTTACAATGGAAGTTGGCAAAGCATATGGTTTAGGTTGATCCTTATACAAATGAAGATCCATGTGATCTGTTTTATACATTCACTGACCCCATTTAAATAGATAGCATGGCAGCTCCAGACCACACAACTAGCACCAAAGGGATATGAAAGAGATTCTGAAGGATGGTCGTAAGACTGACTGTTCATGAGAGCTTCAATGCTACAAAATGTATTGAAGCTCCCATCATAGTACTAAACTTGAAGGAAAAGAACCACAGCCAATATTTTCTATAGGGACAAAAGTATTTGACATCCTTTCCTTCAGTACTGCAAAGATTTTACTCTTACCGCAAAGAGATCAGAGCAATAGTTCTCAAATCAAGTTTTAGAAGGAATACGGATTTACAGAGAATTATGAATCAACAAATATTCACTAGGACTAAAAGATAACATAAAACATAGTGAATCATGTTTACCACCAAGAAACAAGCCAAACTTTAAAAATATATATATATGTAATAAACTGAACAAAACATGAACAAAGCATACTAAGGTTTTTATAGTGCAAACTGATATCTTATACTGTAGAAAAAAGATAGCATGCCTTTGTGATCCCATCGGCACGGCGAAGCTGAAGCTCTAATGGATTAATCTCATACTCTGGAACTTCTCGAGGATTTGAAACAACCATCGGAGTTTTCCTGGTTTTCTGAAAATGAAATTGGGCGAAAGCTTGATAACATTAAACTCTAATTTTCGAAAAATATGTTTTCCCTCCCAATATTAGAAAAAGATCATACCGGAACTTTGGCTCCTCGGGCTTTCAGGATATTGTAAACTTCAGCATTTCCATAGTACTTCGCATCAGCAGCAGCCTGTCATTGAAAGAGCACTTTTATCTAGGGAACATTCGATTTGAACGGGACATGCACCCAAAGTGATTTTAGCATTAACTAAGAAGTCGGTCCTTTTTCCACAGTCAAATGGTTCATAGACTTCATACCAGCCCTTCTTATACGTCTTCTATAATCTTGACGTAACAATCAGGAATCTCTTTAATATTTGTTAGCTTACTTGCCTAGACACACAACGATAGCCCGTCTTTAAATTAATAAAAACCATATGTAATTTTTTTTCTTTCTAAACATTTTAATGAATTGTCCTAATATGAAGAAGGCTTCAGTTGTGGACCTACATGGGACACCCAAACCCATAACCACACTTGAATTGGTCCAGTATATGAGACACAACCTGTTTACATCAAAAGATCCCTAATCCATTATTTCCAAACTCACCAAAATATGGCTAAAGTAATAAGCATTTCAAAAGTAACCTGTAGGAGGTAAGGAACCAGAAGTCAACCCCTCTCTATATTCAATGTATAATTCTAAAAAGAGCAGTGAATTCTGTTTTGATCTGTATTGCAATCAATTAACAAAAGTATCACATTTAAATTTTATTTTACTTTCATCGATAACAAATTATGTAGTTCCAATTTCCCCCATTCACCTCTCTCTGTCATGATCGCTTAGTTTTCGATATACCAATAAGATTAAACCAAATAGGAAAGAATGCCACAAAATCATAAAATTGAGACCTTCACATCAAAAAAAAAAAAATTATAAGGTAGCACTACTATTCCAGTGACATTATTTTGAAATATGAATTGAGATGAACAGATCCATACCATCCAATGCAATCTCAAATGATTTATATATGTATGATGTAAAACAGCAATTTACAAACAGAAGCAGAAGGCGAATTTACCGTGCTCCCCCACCGATCCCTCGCATCGATGTTGGCCTTTCTAATCAGCAGAAGCTTCACAACTTCCACATGCCCCTCACAGGCTGCAATGTGCAGAGCAGTCCTCCCATCCAAATCAATGCTATTCACATCAACTCCCTCATTCAACAAATCCTCCACACCCTTCACATCCCCGCGACACGCCATGAACAGAAGCTGCATTGTCATGTCCAGATTCTCCGGCACCGTCAGCTCCTCCCTCCCGGGGCTCCTCCGGATCGGATCAAGCGACGACTGCCGCCCAAAGCTGAATCGGAGCGCATTCCGCCTCGGATCCATCGAAGATTGCCGGTTGAAGCTGAGCTTTCCGCTCAACCTCAACGATCCAGTCGAGAACTGCCGCGAGATCCCGCGCTTCAACTGAGCCGCGATCTCCATGATCAGGATCTCAAATCAAAACTCAATTCCCGCCAAAAAAGAGAAATCACTGAAAAGCAATCGCCTCCACGGATCTTAAACGAAATCAAATCTACAAACAAAACCAGATACACAAACTTCCAATCTCGAAAAGATCCTCCTTTTTGGGGAAATCGATCAAAACCAAAACCCTGTGATTTCGATCGAGAGAGGAGTAATAGGGAGAGAGAAATGAGATTTGGAATTGATGAGAACGAGAGAGATCGAATGTGGAGAATGCGAACGAGTCGTGTGGAGGGAGAAATGAGAGGAGACGAGAGAAGATGGGATAAAAAGCGGAGGTGGTTGCAGCTTTTGGCGCGGTGCGTAGTGCGCGCAAGGGGAGGGATTGTGATTTATGAAAGCGACGGTCGTGAGTGAGCAACCAAGATTTGTATGATAGAGTTTTTCACAATAGGGAGAGGGACCCTATAATTTTATAAAATCTCAAAAAGATCCTTATATTTATTATGCCTTTTTTTTATTAGGCTTACAGCCTAACTAATAGTGGAACTATAGAAAAAGTAACTTCGATTAACTTTTTTTTTGGAAGATTTTGACTATTTACTCTATTTCTTTGATAATTTATTTGTATAGTGAAGTAAAGAGAAATGTTGAATCAAGAGAGAAGAAAAGAAGAGAGGATTTAATTAAAAAGACGTAAATTATAAAAAAAATATATATTCTTTTTATCAAAAAATTTAAATATTACTTTTTTTACGGAACTAAGCTACAGAAAATCCTCTTATTTTTACCAGAAAAGCAAAAAGGCTATACCATATAAGTAAATTATTCAAATTGCTCAATGATTTATCTCTTCAGTTAAAAGATAAGAATACAGATTTGCATTTAAAATTTGAAAACTTCTAATCTAAAGCTAGGATCATTTGAATCGTTCGATATTACTTAGTTTTCTAATCTATATTTAAGCCTTTTCATTGCCGTGCTTTTCCTTATCATGAATTATTCATGTGGGCTCCGCTAAAAGTAATGTATTTGGGTGAGATTTACTAAGCTTAAGTAAAGGGTACACTGGTGCCTTTTTGTACAGACATATAGATATGGGCTTTTTTAGGTGGTCAGAATATATGAGGACCTTTATGTAAATAGCTCCTTTTTTTAATTTTGGTGGACATAATGGTGGGACCCACAGCCTACTGCAGCTTCCTGAGTGATTGGCTGTACTGTTTTTTATTATTATTATTGGTGGAATGGAGCTTTTATAATGACTGATATGAATGAAATTGTACAAAGAGGACAAATAAGCAAAAGCCATCCAGAGCATTCAGCCATCAAAGACTTGTCTTTTTCAGGCAAAAAGTGTAAGAAAGAGTGTTAGAGGATAAGGAAAGGAACAACAAAAGTGCAGGAAATGAACAAAAAGATGAGGATGATGTATTATGTGCGTACCTTTCTCACACTGTGTTATGCGGAAATTGTTGAGGACAAGGGAAATGGTTCCTGAGAAGGGAATTACTTGATGATGCAATGAGAGGATTTGGACTTTCCCCTTGGTATTTCTCTTGGGGGAGATGAATCTGCATCTCTATCTGCCCACATTGAAAGATAATGGAAAGATGTGTTGTACCAAATAACAAAATAGAGTATTGCTGGAAAATTATTATAATACTCCTCTTTACCATAGAAGTCTCTCGTAAGTAGGCTCGCAGTGGACCGGGGCAGATCCATGCATAACCACGCTGGTGCGGGTGTGGTTGCGTTAAACCATGGTACATTCAAAAAGTCCACACCCGCACCCATTAAACCATGGTACATTAAAAAAATCCATTAAAAATTATGGGTGCACCATCAAAATTCACTTGAAAATCCTCAATTTTGCCTTCATAACCATACTACCTATTAAGGTTCGCACCCCTCAAATAAAAATTCTGAGTCCGCTGCTGCAGTGGACTAACCACCTCCTACTAACACTTACTAAATAATTCGTCATGTTGGTTTTTTCATTTTCATTTTTAACATTACGTGATATCATATACTTTGAAAAATACCATGTTTATTCTCAAGCATTTCAAAAGTTAAACAATAAAAATGTCTCAAATTAATGGAATTTCAACCCATTTACTTTTTAGTGGAATTTCTGAATACTCAAATAGAAGGGGAGCATTCAGGAACTCCACCATGTTTGAAAATCTAAAAAAAAACTCCAACCTTTGTAGCCCATTGCTTTCTTTAAATGTTCAACTTATTGTATATTTTTAATTGGTATTTTGTGGCATTTTTCTGAAAATACAAAAGATTAAAAAGAAAATGAAAGTATTAATTCTTTTTTGCTTGAATGAGGCATTTTAAATATCGCCTTAACCACGCATTTATGTTTCACTTACGGGCATCTGCTTTTCCTCTTTAATGGAAAGGCAAATTCTAATAGCCCCCTCCTTACATAAAAATGGCCTTTAATTGTATTCAGGAATATAATTGCTTCTTGCTATTTTTTCTCCTTTGAAAATATTGTTCACCAAACTGTGAGAAGCAATAGGTGTGAAAAAAATACTTCTTTTTTGCGGTTTTTATGAAAAAAGATGTTATGTAAGCAT
Source organism: Cinnamomum chago (assembly GCA_038049695.1). NCBI lineage: Eukaryota > Viridiplantae > Streptophyta > Magnoliopsida > Laurales > Lauraceae > Cinnamomum > Cinnamomum chago. The sequence goes on along the minus strand of CP142462.1, from coordinate 15,150,251 downwards.
GCACCCAATTGATTTTAGATTACATAGTCGACAAAACTCATCAAATCTAGGATTTTGAGATAGCAGATTCATAATCATCAATAACCATGTCATATTTTAAAAAGCTGCGAGGATTTGGATCTTAGTCTTGTGGATGTATGAAGTATCATAAAAATTAATTTCTTTGTATTATTTTTATTAGTGTACATATTGTTTACCAAACTATAAAAAGCGTGAGTGAGCAACAAAGATGTGTGTAATATACACATCTTTTAGGGGTGCACAAAAAATCTGTTCATTTGTAAAACCGATTCAATCCAATTCAATCCGATCCGCGGATTTTTAATTGTTTCGAAAGTAAACGGATTTGTGCCAGATTAAAAATCTTGCAATTCGTTAGCAACGGATCAGTGACTGATTTCACCCTTAATCCGCGGATTTAATCCAATCCGATCCATTGACATTATAAATAAATAAAAAAATTTAAGGGGTCTAAATATAAATTAAGATGTCTAAATATAAAATAAGTAAAAAAATTTAAGGGGTAAAATTGAAACTTTTTACAACATATTTGATATCTTTCTTTTAAAATTAGATTGAACGAATTAATCCGATCCAATCCGGTCCTCCACGGATCGGATCGGATCGGTTTTTAACAGCCATGGATTAGTGATGGATTTCAAATCCATTAATTCTTAGGTAACGGATTGTTGATGGATTTGTCCTAATCCACACCAATCCGATCTTTGTACACCCCTAATGTATACAGAGTTTTTCACAAAAGGGAGAGGGACCTTATAATTTTATAAAACCTCAAAAAGGCCCTTATAGTTATGCTTTTTCTTTAAGGCTTACTTAAATAATAGTGGAACTATAGAAAAAGTAACTTTGATTATCTTTTTTTCAAAGATTTTGACTATTTACTCTAAATTTTTGGTAATTTATTTGTATAGTGAAGTGAAGAGAAATGTTGAATTAAGAGGGAAGAAAAGATGAGATGATTCAATTAAAAAGAAGTAAATCTTAAAAAAATAAATATTCTTTTATCAAAAAAGTTTAAATGTTACTTTGTTACGGAACTAAGCGACAAAAAACCTTCTTATTTTTATTGGAAAAGTAAAAAGGCTATACCATACAAGTATTTTTATTCAAATTGCTCAATGACTTATCTTTTTAGTTAAAAGATAAGAAGACAGATTTGCATTTAAATTTTGAAGACTTCAAATCTAAAGTTAGGTTCATTTGAATTGCTCGATATTATCTATTTTCCTAATCTATATCTAAGCCTCTTCATTTTCATGCCTTTTCTCATCATCATGCATTTATGTGGGCTCCACTAAAAGTAATTTGTGCAGGTGAGATTTACTAAGCTTAGGTAGAGAGTACTTGTGTCATTTATTAAAAAAAAAAACCCTTAATAAGAGTCACGCTCACAAGTGCCTTTTGGACAGATATAAAGACATGGGCTTTTTTAGGTTGTCAGAATATATAAGGGCCTTTATGTAAATAGCTCTTTTTTTAAATTATGGTGGACATAATGGTGGGGCCCACAGCCCACTGCAGCTCCCAGGGTGATTCGCTGTACTGTTTTTTTGATTGGTGGAATGGAGCTTTTATAATGACTGATATGAATGAAATTGTCCGAAGAGGACAAATAACCAAAAGCGATCCAGAGCATTCAGTCGTTAAAGGCTGTGTTTTTTAGGGGCAAAAAGTATAAGAAAGAGTGATAGAGAATAAGGAAAGGATCAGCAAAAGTGCAGGAAATGAACCAAAAGATGAGGATAGTGTATCGTGTGCGTACCATGCATTCACACTGTGTTATGCTGAAATTGATGAGGACAAGGGAATAGGTTTCTGGATAAAGGTATTTAGTCTAAAATGGTGCAATGAAAGGATTTGGACTTTCCCATTGGTATTTTTCACGGCAGAGATGGTTCTGCATCTCTACCCACATTGTAAAAAATTGGAAAGATGTGTTATACCAAATAACAAAATAGAGAATTGCTGGAAAATTATTATGATTTTCCTCTTTACCATAGAAGTCTCTTGTTGCAGACTTGCAGTGGACCAGGGGAAGATCCATGCATAACCATGTCGGTTGGGCTTCACCCGTTAAACCATTGAACATCTCAAAAAACTCATTAAAAATTTATGGGCCCACCCTCAAAATCCACTTGAAAATCCTCAATTTTGCCTCCATAACCATACTATCTATTAAGGTTCGCACCCTTCAAATGAAAATTCTGGATCCGCTGCTGCAGTTGATTAACCACTTCCTACTAACACTTACTAAAGAATTTGTCATGTTGGTTTTTTTTTTTTTTTTTAACATTACGTGATATCTTATACTTTGAAAAACGCCATGTTTATTCCCTAGCATTTTAAAAGTTAAACAATAAAAATGTCTCAAATTAATGGAATTTCAACCCATTTACTTTTTAGTGGAATTTCTGAATACTCAAATAGAAGGGAGCACTCAGGAACTCCACCATGTTTGAAAATCTAAAAAACCTCCAACCTTTATAGCCCATTGCTTTCTTTAAATGTTCAACTTATTGTATATTTTTAATTGGTATTTTGTGGCATTTGTCTGAAGATACAAAAGATTGAACAGAAAATGAAAGTATTAATTCATTTTTGCTTGGATGAGGCATTTTAAATATCACCTTAACCGCGCATTCATGTATCACCTGTGGGCTTCTGCTTTTCCTCTTAATGGAAAGGCAAATTCTAACAGCCCCCACTTTACATAAAAATGGCCTTTTGTTGTATTGAGGAATATAATTGCTTCTTGCTATTTTTGCTCATTTAAAAATATTGTTCACCAAACTGTGAGAAGCAATAGGTGTGAAAAAATACTTCTTTTCGCGGATTTTGTAAAAAAATGATGTTACATAAGCCTGCACGCAATTGATTTTAGATTACATAGTCGGCAAAACTCATCATATCTAGGATTTTGAGATAGGAGATTCATAATCATCAACAACCATGTCATATTTTAAAAAGCTGCAAGGATTTGGATCTTAGTCTTGTGGATGTATGAAGTATCATGAAAAATAATTGCTTTGTATTATTTTTATTAGTGTACATATTGTCTACCAAACTATAAAAAAGCAATGAGTGTGAAAAAGTAATTTCTTTTTGGTAGCTTTAGCACTAAAATAATGTTATGCAATACTTGCACTAAACAATCTTAGCTAGACAGCCGATGTGAGGTCCCACCCTTGGTGGGCCCTCTAAGGGCTATTTTATAGACTAATTAACTCTAATTTATGTTAATTATTGGTTAATTATGTTAATCTTTGCTAATTACTACTAATCTTCGCTAATCTTAGCTAATTAGGGGTTAATTAGATTGACTAGTTAGATCTCCTAAGATTTTTGGTTAGACTAGGTTAGTTGGGTTGATTTCTAATTAGTTGGGTGTATGAGTTAATCCTAGGCTATTAGTGTAGGTGGGTCCTTAGTTAAGTTTAATTAAGTTAATTAGGGTGGGTTAGTGCAAGGGTGCTCTTCTAGAAACTTCCTAACCAAAAGACAAGCCTACCCTCAAACCCTAACCCTAATCCCACTAAACCCTAAGGGTATCTTGGTCCTTAATCACTCCCCCTAGACCTATATAGTGTCTCTTAATCCCCATTTGCAATAAACCCTAATCCCAAGAAAACTACCCTCAGCCCCCATCCCAAGAAAACCTCCAGCAGCAACTGCCTCCTTCCCATTCCCTTCTTCTTCCCATTCCCTTCTTCTCCTCCTTCATCTCTCTACGTATGAACTGGAGTAGCTACTGATTCACTGCTGGACTGGTTCCACTCTGCTGGAGACTATCTACTTGAAGCAACTGCTGAGTTCTTCTTCTTCTACAGTCTGGGAACTATTGTTGTATTCTTCTTCTTCTTCTTTATATCACCAGCTACTGTTACTCTGCTGAAATCTGAGCTGCAACAGTCATCACTAGGGGTGTAACGGTTCGGTTAACCGGTCATATTGGAAAAACCGTTAACCGAACCGTAACCGCGGTTTTTCATTTTTCAAAACCGTAACCGTAACCGTATCCACAAAAACCGTGGAAAACCGAACCGTGGTTAACCGTTTTAGACGGTTCGGTTACGGTTAATAACCGTGGAAAAAAAAGTATTAATTTATTCACTTTTTAATTTTTTTTAAGGCCACAATTGATAAAAGATTAATATGCTGTTTTAGGAATTGAAGCAGTCTCCAACATTGTCGCATTATTAGCTACATTTTGTGCAGGCAGAGGTGTTTAATATGAGGTCATTTTGATTTTTTACTATTTAACACAAATATAGCCATATGAATTACATATAAATGAAAGGCTGAAATTTACAAAGCTGTAAAGATAGATACATGAATTAAATACAAATGAAAGGCTGAAATTTACAAAGCTGTAAAGATAGATATATGAATTACATACAAATGAAAGACTGACATTTGAATTACACATTAAAAAAACGGTAGAGTTGAAGTTCCCCAATACATGACCAAATTGCCAACTTATTTAGCAAGACATGGGCCAGTCCCCAATACATGCAGCTGGTGCTGGAGAAGATGGAGTATCTGCTGGAGCTTCAAATTTAATAAATTTAACTCCATTCTCCTGCAGTTGGTCATGTAGCTCCACTGTTGGTTCAGCATTCTTTTTAAAGCTTATATGACAATATGAAATGTATTTGTCTCCTCCCGTGCATGGTAACAACTTAGTTTGCAGGGATGAGCCATCACTTTGCCCCCTTTGCTGTTGAACCTCCTCTAATATCCCAAATTCCTGTTCAAACTTTTGGGACGCAGCTTCCATTTTGTGAAGATCCTCACTCATAAAAAGAACACGATTTTTCCTGCATGGACAGTCACAAGCCTCAACCTCTGAAAATGTACAAAAATAGCTTGACACTCTTTCAAAAATAAGCATAGCTTCTTTACAGAGAAGTTCCTCGTGAGGTAGAAGGGGCGTCCTGTTAAGAAGTGCATATCGTTGGCTAGCCATTGCTCCCAGTGGAAACCAATCGCCAATAGCAAAATTCACCGCCTCACCACAATTAAAACCTAAAGTTATACAAAGATGGAAGATGGAATAAGTTTCACAAAATCTGGCGTAGAAAAAGTTACTGAACAGGTAAAATAAGATACAATTGTGTACACAACAATTGAATTGCTGATATTCCACATGAAGATATTGCTGATATGATGAATATGAATATCAAGGTACTATCACTGATATACTTGGTCTATGTACTAATTAGTAAAGGGGGTCATGGAATTCCAGAGGAGCTCCCTGGAAAGGAAGATAGCCTAGAAAGGCACACCCAGAAACTTTTAAGAAAGGTAGGTTTACGGCATTGGAGCAATGGAATAAAGCAAGTAGCCACAATGCATGGAGACACCACCCATCAAACCAAAATCCCAACCGTAGAAATGTCAGAGAAAGATGGAATTCTCTTTTCTGTAATGGCCTGTTCCTTTCTCATATGGGATCTTTTATGAGGCAGCACCACACACACATTTAAGCTGGAGTAGTAGGATGTTGATTGGAGCATCTTTTATATGTATTTAAATACTGTGACAAATGTACAGCTCTAGGTTTTTTTTATCAACTAAACTGAACAGCAAAACATGGGATTAAAGAAGGAGAAATGTACATGGGTTTGCTGTTTTCCTTTACCTTCTGTACTGAACAGGGATTATCCCTGCCTTGTACTGAGCTATGTGTTGGAAAACTGGCTGAGAAAGATCAAAGTGCTGCTGAGGAGGGTTGCACCACCCCCCTGCATTATTTGGGAGAGCATTGTTTGGTGGGCAGAAATTGGTTGCAGTGACTACAACGGATCCAGAAAGACACCATTTTGCATCAGTTACACGTTTGATCTCATAGCAAGCACCACAGCTTAATCCATTGTTGAAGAGGGCAGCTGTGTTAGTTCCATAACCCTGACTATAGAGATTTCCATACCCACAAGCTCCCCCTGTAACAAAACAGAGCAAGAAAAAACATTTCAACAAAAGGGATGTTCTAGAGAAGGACAAGAAGAAAGTGATTGGGTTTTCCAATTTTTTTTTCAGGGTTAGTGAGATTACCCATAGTGCCAGAAGCATCACCACCTCCATAGAAAGTGGCATGGGCACTAGACCATCCACCTCCAGACCCATGGACAGACCTGAACATGGTGAGGAGGGCTAGACAAGAAATCCCAAGAAAATCCATGTCCTACAAAGAAAACCCATGTAAGAAATCAGTGTTTCTGTGATAGAAACATCAACAAAAACTTACAAAGTTGAAAGAAAAAGAGAGGCTTTCGTAGGAAGGAGAGGGAGGTTTAGGCTTACAGAGGCCTGAATCTCAGAAGTCCAGCCACTCCTGAGAAGAAAATGAGGGACAGAATGTGAGGAAGATGTTTGGGAAATGAAGGGGTATGTATAGATGCAGATGGAGGTAAAAGGAGGGAAATGATAAATATTATTAAAATGAGAGTAAAGAAATTGTAGAAGAAACAGTATCCTAACAACCAACTGAAACAGAACTGTTCAAGACTCAGAAGAGAAACAGAAAACCACAGTGGTATTATTTCTCAAACAGAAAACCACAGTGGCAGAGAGGGAAAGAGTGGGCGGAGCAGAGAGAGGGTGAGGAAGAGAGCAGAGAGAGTGGACGGGAGAGAGGGAGATCAGAAAGGGAGAGACAGAGGGTGAGCGGAGAGGGAGACGATGAGAGAGGGGAGAGAGGGAGATCAAAGAGGGAGGGAGAGCAGAGAGAGAGCAGAGAGGGAGACGATGAGAGAGGGGAGAGAGGGAGATCAGAGAGGGAGAGAGCAGAGAGCAGAGAGATGGAGAGAGTGAGGGATAGAGAGCAGAGAGGGAGAAAGGAGAGATGCGTGTACCTGAGACTGAGAGATGGGAGCTGCTGAGATGACGATGTGCCGATGTGGAGTCTGGAGATGAGAGGGAGGGACGACGCGATGACGATGTGGAGTCTGGAGATGAGAGGGAGGGAGAGAGCAGTGAGGGAGGCGTCTGGGAGGTGGGACTGGGAAGTGGGAAGTTAGGGTTTGGTTTTAGCCTTTTAGGTAAGGAAAATTTCATTTACCCCCATGTATATAATTTTATTTGTTATCGGTGCGGTTAACCGCATGCGGTTAACCGAACCGTATTTTACGGTTCGGTTCGGTTAATAACCGTGAATATTGTGGAAAACCGTAACCGAACCGAACCGAACCGTGCGGTTTTTTGGTTTTATTAACCGTAACCGAACCGAACCGTGAAAATACGGTTAATAACCGCGGTTCGGTTCGGTTCGGTGCGGTTTGACGGTTAGGCGGTTTTTTCTTACACCCCTAGTCATCACCTTCTTCTTCACTTCACTGCTGAGCTGGGTTAACTCTCTGTTATTTCTCCCTTTCTCTCTACCCACCTTCTCAAGCTAAAAGAGGCAAGTGCACTACACTCTCTTAACATAGAATGTGAGGTTCTGTTTCTTTGATTCAGTCATTCTCATTCGGTTAATATGGATCTGTAGATTACCGTTGAGCTTAGAATAGATGGGCTATTGGCCATTGATGGATGGAGAAATTTACTTTTCATATGCTATAAATTGTGAAATTGAATGGAATTATTGGTTGGAAATCGGATGGAGAAAGAGTGACTGTTACAGTCACTGTGTTTGAAACAGAGTGTATCGTTGGGTTGAGATCAGTGGGCTCAGGTGGGCCATCCTGGGGGATCCGAACCCCACATCTTGTAGAACCATTGTGGGCGACCCAAGTGCCGTGGGCTGATCGTGGGCCCATGATCAGTGGGGCCCACGATCATTACCTTTCTCTGTATCGGCGGGAGGTTGTAGAAGTGGGTTTTTATTCTAGTTAATCAGGTTAGGGGGCCCAGGTGGGCCATTGATGGCAGATCAAGCCCGGTGATCTTGGAGTTGGCTCTTGGGCGATGCTTGGAGTGTGGTTTGATCAGGGTCTTATACGGTGGGGCCCACCTTCCAAGTGATTCTGTAGTTGCTGTCGCCCAGCCCATTCTACAAGTTGGGCTCTGTGTGATAGCACCTGACGAATGAAAGAGAAAGAGATAAGAGGATTAGGAAGAATGAAAAAGAAAGGAGAGATGGGCACTGACGTGGGGTAGTTGATAAAAGTAAGTAGGTTGGTGTTGTCCATGTGGTGGAATGAGAGTGAGGTAGAGAGGATTGACTTGATGAGTGTGGCCCATGGGGGAATAAATGATAAAGGGAGGGTGATGTCATGGGAGTAAGGGTAGGGGAGAAATTAGGAGGGTTGACCTGATGGGGGAAAAGTGCTGTCCACATGGGTTAGTGGGCTTGGGTTTTGGTTGGGGTTTGGGCCCAGTGGGGCCCATTGATCCATTTAACCATTAATGTTCACTAATTAACAAGAAGCCTTGGTTTTAATACTTTCTATTAGCACCATTAATTTTCACAAATTAGAAATTTAGACCCTTTAATCTTTGTGGACCAAATCGGGGCGGGGCCCACTATTTCCATAACTCATTAGTTTTATTAATGAAGCAAAACATTTAGTTTCTAATGTGTACTATGGGACCCATTGGTTTTAGAAAATTGGGAGAGTAGGACCTTAGCCTTAGGGAACCCTATTAAAATAAATTAACTTATTAACCTTAAATTAATATTTCCAGACCCTAGTGTAAAAGTTAAGATTTGGCCTGGAGTCTGTTAACTCAGGTACACCTGTGTACCAGATCGACAGGCTGACCACCTGGTCAATCGGGTACATTGGAAATTCCAGAATCCAAACCAAGTCCCAACTTGATTTCCAGTGGAGCAGATCGACCCGACCCTTGCCAGGTCGACCTGCCACACTGTGAACTATAGGGTGTGAGTTTAGCATTGTTTTATAATTAATCGATTGTGGGACCCCATTAACCATCCAAATGAACTTCCATCAATGTGCCAAGCACGAGTCAATGGCGTGGCTCGATCTTGACTCGTGGGGACCACTGTTTAGTATTTTGGTTGATAAATCTAAGATGATTCGACCCCTAAAAGTTGTCAACAATGCCCTTAACCAACTAAGCACCAAATACATTATTTTACGGCATTAATGACATCGTTTAGAGATCGAATTACCGGAGATAGACCCGAACCTAAAGTGGCCCATTTACCTAGGATTGGACCGTTGCTTTTCCCGTTGATTCTCTGATTGAAGTTTATACTTCACTGGTATTTTACTCTGTCGTTCTTAGATTTAGAATAGCTGTTTACTATTAATTAAACATAATTGGAAGACCTGAACCTAGGGTATCTAGAGGTGACCCGATGGTGTGATTTCGGAGATCATTGACCCGTGTCTGTGTCTAGGCGGGCCCTTACTGGGCCTAAGTGTGGTGATGTGAACCCTTTAGCTTGAAGAGATAGTTTCTATTGGACTGTTAAGTTATATGGATTATAATGGAACTGTTTGTCAGTAGTAGATGGATTGGTTGCCTCGTTTGGACGGTTTTAGACCAGGCCATGTACTGATGGGCCTCGGTATGGATCCAACGAGTGGGCCTGGATCTTGAATGAGATCCAGAGACTGTATTGAGATGTGTAGACCTCTTAGAGATATTGTTAGGACCTTGTTCACGCAAGGCAGAGCCTAGACAGACACAGACCTTAGAGTTATTCCTGAGTCGGCATGAACATTCACTCGGTTGATTTAAGCTCAGCCTGTGGACTGATCATCCTCGGTAGGAGCTAGTTGAGTGTTGAGGAGCCATCATGATGAGCTGTGTGGTTAAGACGGCAAGGTGTAATACCGTGCCGATATGGAGTGATGAGATGATGAGTTGATGAGTGAGATTCGGGATTAGTTATTCCCTGGTGAGATTCCCCACCGCGACTGTGTTCAGTATGGGAGGGCCGCGGCATAATATCCCGCGGTATTCCAGCTCGTGTGAATGTGCCACTTTGGTTACAGTAGTTTAGTTGTTTCTATTTATACTGATTCCTTATGATTTAAATGCACAACTGCCTAGTTCATTTCCTTTGTTACTCATTTAATTTATGCACCTGTCTTTACTTCCTTTGATATATATGTTCTATGTTGGTAGTATGCTGTATCTTGCCAGATCGTTTAGATCTGACCCATTCATTGGTGCTTAGGCCTTGATCCTGAGATCCCAGACGATGCACTAGCTGTAGTCGAGGCACCCGTTGCAGGAGAGTACGCGTGGGGCCCGGCCGACACGGATGTCGAGCCGGAGGGCGAGGAGTTTATACATGGGTTTTGAGGGACACTCTTTTGTTTGGGTTTTGGAGTGAAATTTTGTAGTAAGATGGGTAGAATTCAAATGTGTAACTTTGATTAACACTGAACCATTTTAATTAGACTAATGTTTTGCTCATATTTAATATATATATATCGATACCTATTGCTTCCGCTTTGTTTAAATCGTTATGCTTCCGCAATATTAAATGTTATGACTATGATGGTCAAAAAGTTTTAAATTGGACCTCACTGCGGCCTACGATCTTGGAAGTTCTCGGATTTTTCGGGAAGTAGCGCGCCAATTTCGGGTATTCGAACGAGTATATCGGTATCCGGAATTGGGGCGTTACAGCCGCCAAAACTCATCAAATCTAAGATTTTGTAGATATCAAATTCTCAAGTTTCAACTCTCAACACTCATGTCATATTTTAAAAAAGCTATATGGATTTGGATCTTACCCATACAGGTGTATTATCATATGTAATTAGGAACTTCCATTGTAGTGAAAAAAAGGGGGGATTTAAATAGAGCTGGGTTAAGCTGAAACCTGCTTAAACAAAAAGGAGAAAAAGTCAAAAAAAAAGAAAGTAGTTTAGGCTAATGTTGTTAAAGTTAGGCTCAGACTCAATTTTGAAGCTGGATTATAAAAAGGGTTATATAAAGCCTTGGTGCATTGGTTGTCAGTGACTGCACCGTTTGCAGGCATCTTAGGTCTTACCACTTTGACTAAGAAACACAATAAATAAATAAAGAAAAGGGTTTTCCACTGAGATATCATGATTCATGACAGATGGGTTGAATGTTTTTTTTTCTTTTTTTTCAGATTGTTATATATGTTGAAATTAAGATTTGCCTCAGTTTTAAAATTAAAGAAATGATTAATAATTTTATAATTTTGTTTTGATGTTCTTAAAAACAGTAACATGATGACTACAACATTTCTTGGGAATTCAAATCCATGTAACAAACAGACCCAATAATAGTTGTAAGAAAAGGGAATTACAGTAAAGCAGAGTGGGTTCCTTTGATTTCCTTAGAATTCATCCCATACAAACAACAATGTGGCACATTTTCAAGATAAGTAGTAAACGGTGAAGTGGGTTTCCTTGAATTTGTATAAATTAATTTAATGCAAACAAACAGTCCCTATAGTTTCGAGATTAGGAATTCATTGCAAAGTGGGTTCGAGCTACGAATTCAATTCCAGGCAAATAGACATACTCAATTATATTTTTAGGATAATGTTTACATGGTAAGGTGGGTTCCTTTGGATTTTTACGAATTTGATTACATGCGAACAAATATGCTCTGGTATATTTTCATGATAAGAATTTTGTGGTAAAGTGGTTCCTATTTTAAGAATCAATCTCATGCAAGCAAACTGACCATAGACTAGGCAGTCCAACTAAACTTATTTAATTAGTCTTCTATCCCTATCATCTTTCAATCAATGTGATTTTTTGCTTTTGGACCCACACTATGTACACTCCTGATCTTGGACAAAAGACCAAATCATTGATCCATAAAAGAAAATAATGTGAAAATATTATAATATATTAAGCTGGAAGGGTTTTCCAACTGATTTGGATTGTTGGTTACAGTTTTGACAGTAAATTATTCTTCTCTCCTCCATTATCTCTCACAATAACCGACTTCTTATCCCATTCAACACCTGTTTTTATCTCATGCCCATGTCTATTTCTCACTTTCCCTCAATTAATTTCGGTAAAACTCCTTTCTGTCCACATCTCCTATTCCATTTTTGCACATTCTCCCATTTTGTTCTATCTCATGTCTATCCCACCCATTCTACCCACAGAGGATGTCGCTGCAATATTGCACCATCACACTAAGATCATTACCATCACGCACAGGTGAACATCTTCCAACGAGCCTAGCCAGACTCAGACCTACACTTGGATTGATTCATTTAGTGGGTATACGGCGAGGTTCCTAATCCTAGGATCAAGACCAGGACCAGACCCATTTCTGTTTACTTGGGCCTGTGTAATCATCATGGTTATATAACTTAATTGAAATATGATACAACAACTATAATATTCATATTACAACATTCAAGTCTAACTAGGGTCTCCATCATACTATATTGGCCTGATGATCCCAGTGAAAAAAAAAAAGTTTCCTGACTATTCCATAAAACTAGAAGATGTAAAGCTTCCAAGTCAGTCATTCATGAGCCATTACAACTACCTGCTTCCCAACGTTTTGTCCAGTGAAGAGTCTAATGAGTGCTGAAGGAGCATTTTCCAGGCTTTCAATTATGTCTTCTATGTAAACAATCTTCCCTTCCATGATATACTGCAAGGCCAACTCCAGGAACTTAGGATAGATGTGGAAGTGATCGGATACCACGAATCCTTCCATTCGTACAAGCTTTGCAATGAGACAGAACAAATTGCGTACGCCTTCAGGTTCTTCGAGGTTGTACTGAGAGATCATCCCACAGGTAGCTATGCGACCATGGAGTGCCATGTTCAAGTGAACTGCATCAAGCATGTAACGCCCCTAAAAGTGAAACTGAGGTTATACGTAAGATTAGGGTCAATTAAAAATTTTCCAACATTAATCAAATATAACCTGCCCCAATCATGTCCCATTTGGATCGAAGACCGTTGTGAGGTGTAAACATTTCCTCAATATATATATTGCAATTAGCGGAAGCTTCATAAATAAGGTGTAAACATTTCCTCAATATATATATTGCAATTAGCGGAAGCTTCATAAATACAAGTGGTATCTTAAAGATGTATAGTTTAAGAGCAAATACCGAATATTATATCTAGAGTTCAAGTTTGAGACTATTAACAAAATATTAGTTACAAATAAGAAGGCTACACTAAAACTAGATCTAATCAAAAGATAATATAACCAAAAGATGAAACTAATTAGATATATCGTGAAGGCTCTCATGTACGGGGTCATTATGGCTATACAATGTCATCCGTACTGTACTCAAGGAAGTCATCAGATTAATCTGCCTGAACTTCTTCCGTCGCCTCCTCTTCCTCGGGGTAGAAAAGCTCGGTACCTATGCACCAAGAGTAGCATCATCAACACAACGGTTGGCAAGTAGATAGATATATAAATCACCAAAGATATGCAATACTAAAGAGAGTAAATGATAAACAAGATCATGTGAAATGCATAGCATTCTGATCGTAAGAAATGCACAACATTCGAATCATAAACATACTATCAAAGTAGGCGGTCCACATATGCTAATTACCACGGAATAATGTCATTGCCCTCCCTTACTCACATTGAGTTGTGGTGGAGATATAAATAGTTTGGGATCATAACCTTTTAATCAAAGTATTCAAAGTGGTGTCCATTACACCAAATCCGAACCGTAGATGGTCTTCTTGGGCTCATGCGGCTCGGACCCCGTGGGCTCTGGCCCAATATTACCTCAAAGTTCTAAATTCAAGTCCTCACACAGGTGGTGCCCCAGCTGTGTTGAACGTTAACAGCTGAGTGGGGCCAGACACAAAGAATCCTAAATAAACATCAGTAAGGGGTTAGACTTTCTTGCGCGAACAAGATTCAACAACATTAGAGAAACTACTTTATTTCAAATCATATCAAACTTCAAACAAACTTCAATAGTAGATCTCTTCAAGCCTTACAATCAAAGCCCCCTAGCCTCAACACTTCAAACAAACCTCAAAACAAACGGAACAACAAAAGGGATCCTAAGTCTATCATCTAAGTTCTCAAAGTGATCCTCAAATAAAGTAAAGAAAACAGAACTAAAGAACATGTTCATTACATGTAGATAGTACTAGACGGTACAATTCAAAACCAAAAGCGATAGACAATCCAACCTAAGTACAATGTTAATCATGGAGCATCGTACAACCTACTCAGTCAACGAAATGGTTATGGTTCACGATACCTGGTCAAACAATCTTCGTGCATAGATTTAAAGAAGGATATCCTGTTGTCCCCTACCATTTAAGATTGAATTCGGTTAAGTATTGATGCAACCGGATAGGGGTGTAAAAAAGAAACCAGAAAACCGTCTAACCGAACCAAACCGCGGTTAATAATCGTATTTCACGGTTCGGTTACAGTTAATAAAATCCAAAAACCGCACGGTTCGATTCAGTTATGGTTTTCCATAATAATTCACGGTTATTAACCGAACCGAACCGTATTATACAGTTCGGTTAACCATATGCGGTTAACCGTACCATTTACAAATAAAAGTCAAAATAAGGAGGCTAAATGAAATATTTCTTACCTTATTTAATTGCTCCTTATGTGTTATTTTACCTTCAATCATTCACATTTATCCCCTTATGTGAGGAAGGCATTCCACGGTTATTAACTGTAACCGAACCGTTTAATACGGTCAACCGTGATTACGGTTTTCCACAGTTTTTGTGGATACGGTTACAGTTACGTTTTTTAAAGACAGAAAACCGCGGTTACGATTCGGTTAACGGTTTTCCCAAATTTACCGGTTAACCGAACCGTTACGCCCCTACAATCGGATTAGTCGTAAAAAAATGTTTTCTCGAACATCCTCACAAGTAGTCAAATAAGTCCACAAAAGGGTAACTAAGTTCCACCTAACTCCATCCAATAATAGGGTGAAAATCCCTTCCAAAAAGGAAATTCGCAGTTGTCTCAATCGACCTGGTCATTGGCCGGTCCACCGCGTACACAGTGAGCCAGGTCGACCTGAGAAGGTCAGGTCGACCTCCCATGTATGCCTGGTCAACCGAGGGCTAGGCCGGTCGACCGGCAGTTGTAAGAGAAAATGGTCAACAGTGTTTTGGTCAGGTTCCAGAGAACCAGACCCTGTGTGGCCGGTCGATCGAGGTCCCTGGCCGGTCGACCGCGTGCATTACGGAAAAAGAGCACAGGTTCTGTTTCTAAAGTGAAATGGGTCATTCCTTTTCCAATCCTCCTGAACTTGATTAGCAGTCCATACAAGAATAAAAACAACCTAATTACAATTCACAATTCTAGCTAATCAAGTCATGAATATCCAAATCCATTCCATTAGGCTAATAAACTAAATTATCATGTTTTCAAACCTTTAGAGCATCAAATGAGTAAAGAGCATCTAAATCATGATTTTTCTATACAAATCAAGGAAGACAAACATATCAAGCATAAATATAAATATTTACTTGCCTTAGATGAAGAACTTGACTAAAACCAAGAAGAATTGGGGAAGAAAAACCTCTTTGGAGCTCAAAGAAGAGAAAACAACTCTCAAAACCCAAATCACTCCTACAAACGCATGCCAAGGGTTGGGGTGAGTCTCCCTAATCCATTTCTAACTAATAAGGAGGAAGAAGAGATAGTCTACAAGATTGAGGAGCTTACCTTAGAATGAGTTGTGGATGAAAAGCTTAGAAAAGTGGATGATTTGGATCTTGGAAGCTTGAGGAAGAAGATGGGAGGTTTGCTTGTTGACGCCGGAGCTCCATTGGCTGTCGGCAGTGAGAGGAATATGAGAGAAAGAGAGAAAGGGGTGTTGTTGTTGTTGTGTTATGTTGAGTGAATGAGAGGAGGGAGAATGGGTTTTAACCCAATAAAATGGTGGACTTTACTAAATAGGCCATGGGCCTTGGGTTGGGTTTGGGTCAAGTTTTGGGTTGGGTCCAAGGTCCACAAATGATGATTTTCAGGCATTTTCGTCGCTTCGAATCGAAACGCGACTGAAGACTAATGTCCATGAAATGTCGAGACCTACCCGATGCACCCAAACTCACAAACTCATAATCTCATAAAATTCTCTGAAAACTTCCCAAATAGCAAATCACTCCCCCTATTCTATCCAAATGCGTTTCAAATCGTGCGAGACTTCGCACACGAGATTCAAACGTTAAACCCGACTTGCTAAGACTCTAAACGCACTTACTAACTAGTCACACAATTAATTATAATTAATAGAAGATTAAGGGATGGGATGTTACAGAGCATCTTACCACCTACATTCTCAAAGTAGATGTTGATGCCTTCTAGAAAATACCTGACCATAGTGCATGATGGCGCGAAACAATGCGTAAATAGTATACATAGCTTGATGTTGCAATTATGACAAAATAGTAGTGATTTTCAAATACAGATACCTTTTTAAAGCTGCATTCCAGTCCTGTTCTTCTTTTTAGTTGAAAGCATCATCGAATCCGATTTTATTTTTCAATAGATCAACCTGAATAATGATGTGTTTAGTGGTTTTTCTCAGCAAACAAAACAGTATCAAGACTTAGCCCTGTACTTTATCAATCACATTATGAACTTTAGTTACCTAAAGGAACAAAGGGGAAGAAAATAGGAAACGCCATTTCTCTGATCGAAATTAATTTTATCTGTATCACTTTTATGTCAAAATCATAAATATTACTCTACATGAATGCTAAGCTGTGTGTTATTCAGGCGCCTACTTGTCTACACGTCCTGGTTAAAGAGCTAGTGATTGAGGACTAACATATCTAACATGCGAATTTGTGTTCTAAGTTGGTTCTCTTATTTCTACATCTTCTAGTCCTTGCTGCTATTAAGAGAATATCAGAACCATGAAATTACCTTATGTTTGGATCCGGCACTTCCAACAACATAGCAACCCATCAACTTAGCAAATTGCCCAACAAGCTGGCCAACTGCACTGGATGCCAAAGACACGAAGACATGTTCGCCTTTCTTAGGGGAGCAAATATCATGGAATCCAACATAAGCTGTAAGGCCAGGCATACCTACAAATGATGGATGGAGTATTAAAATTCATTAAATGAAATCACCACAATCCTTGTCCATGATTTTGGAAGAATCCGTTAGTGCTTTTTGCATAAAATGTAGGTGATTCCTTTAAGCCTTGAACTAAGGGATATACTAAAATTTTCAGGACAGTGATGAGAACTATTCAATTTTCACATCCACATGTAGCACTAATTTCCAGGCCAACGAATGAATGAACTCTGGAATCACAGAACAAATGGATAATTCTTAAACTTTACATGCTTGCTCGTGGGGCCAGTTACAATCATCTTAATACTCCATTGCTGCTAGTGTCATTGTTCAAAAACTTGGAAATTTGACTTGTATCAGAAACCTTCTAGACCGAACCAACTCATAGAGACAGGAGGACAATTGACTGTTGACTGTTCATATATATATATATATATATATATGTTTTTAAAAGAAAGCATAATTTATGATATCTTTCATGAGCCGTGAAATTTGACTTGTATCAGAAACCTTCTAGACCGAACCAACTCATAGAGACAGGAGGACAATTGACTGTTCATATATATATGTTTTTAAAAGAAAGCATAATTTATGATATCTTTCATGAGCTGTGAAAGAGTTGCAACTAAGACTCAGCTGAGTCAAGCCAAGTCTGGCCAACAATGGTTGGGATCACCAAGTCTCTCTTAAAGAATTCAGTTTTGCGGCTGATCCGAGCTGAGTAATATAAGTAAACCTGAGGTTTCAAACTATGGATAATATGGGAAATATTATGGTTCAATAGTGTGAAAAAATTTGCATTGAAATCTCCAGCAATCCCAGTCGTATAACATGGCAAAACAAGGAACCCAAGATTGGGCTTAGTTTGCAATTAGGTCCAACTCCAACCCATGTTAGGAGCCTAGAAAATTCTTTCTTGAACACTTAAAAAATGAATTCTGCCCCTAGTATAATTAACATCGTATTTGAGGAAAAAACGATCTCTCTTGATTCTGAAAGAAGTAAATGAGGCTGAATGTCTCAAGTTGTGTAGATCTTCAAGGAGGTAGAATATACATTCAAAGAATCTCTCTTGATTCTGAAAGAAGTAAATGAGACTAAACAAGGAGGTAGAATGTGGCAGGGTATGTAGTTTATAATATTTGTTAACAGAGTTCCAAATATATAAATATTCTATTGCTAGGACTTCATATACATTCTTGAAAGCCTTACCTAGGACCCCAGTATAGTAAGAAAGAGGTACATCAGTGTGCTTGATTTTGAAGAGGGTCTCTGGCTCTTGTATCAGACTGTACTCTTCCCATCCAGTTATTCCCCACACCAAGTTGCCTTCCTTGAAGTCTCGATGCCCCGAATCAATAACTTTTGCTACATCAAAGCCAACAATTGGCTGCACAATGACATGAAATTTGCACAACAAAAAAGGAAAAAAAATAAGTTTCAGGACGTAGCACATGAGGGAAATACCAAGTGCTAAAACAACCAAAATAAGAACTTAGATCTATGTGAACCCCTTTTGTATCAACAAGGAACTGGGTGACTTCTCCATGCAATGACTATTTAAAACCTTGAAAAGACAAGAATCTGGTCGTCGTCGTCGTCTTCTTTTGCTATGTTCTTTTTTCCCCAATCATGACTGTGCCAGCTTGATTTGATTAGCTAAATAGCCCATGTACGTGTGCTGTTGGGATGAGGTTAAACATAATTGATTATACAGCACATTAATTAATAGCCACTGACCCAAACCGTCAAGCTAGGAGGACTCTTACTTGAATTGTACATTGCTCAGAATAGCTCTGAGAACACAATCCTGATCATTGAGTAATCTGACTATCTGAGACTTTTGGTGCTGAATGTGGATAACTGCCACTTTTAGGATTATGTTGTCACAACTAGTTTCAATACCATGTGTGTTGCAAGAATAGGGCACTATAAGTGACAATCAGGATACATGAAGGTAAGACCAACATGTAAAGCGAGGCAATGTTGAAGTAGTCACTGACTCGGCACACGCACTGGAGGGGTTAGATTAGGGTAGCTTTCCTTATCTATTTAAGTATCTTTCATGGTTGATTTCCTATTTGGTTGCTTAATGTAATTCAGTTTTATAAAAGGCAATACAAGAGCTTTATGTGTTCCCTCTTTCCTCTCCTCTCTTCTTCCTCAACAGAGAGGGTATGAGGCTCAGATACATGATGGATATGGCAGGGACATGGACTTCACACATAAAAGATGCAATATCAGATACAATTTGATACGTTGCCCCCTCTCAAGCATCCAGGTATCAGAGGTCAGACTCAAAATTACATTGTGATGACAATGAACTGTTTGAAATTGTTATATGATTTAAGAGCAGAGTGATATAACTCCATGTCATAAAATCATGGACAATCTGATGATCTCTCTAGACTGCTCACTTTGAGGGCCTCACCTTGGATTTCCAAAGGACCAAACCACAGCTTTCTGGTCTGAAGATCCTAACTATTCAATCAGTGCAATCATAAGCATTTTTAGATTCAGTAAAAAGAGATGTATCAGCTAATTAGTACCGATATATATCAGCTGCTATGTAAAAGTTTCGAGTTTGGACTATACAAGGTCTGAAACAATTTTTGAAAACCATAATAACCCTACAAACAATCCAAACCATCTATCTGATTATAAGTTAATATCATATATTAACACGAAGAGCCTATTTCTTTACATTACATAGGAATTGAATATACGTGAATTCATGTAATGGGAAATTAATCTATGGGGAGGTGGAAATGAATACCCAGCCACCACCCTAGTAACTAAAATCCTATGAAAGTGATGGATTGCATCAACATAGTGCTACCTTATATCATCATTCACCCCTTGCCTCCTAAATAATCTTTAGGATTCATATGTATTGCATTACATAAAACAAACAGGCCACTTCCAAATCTTATTAGGAGAGAATCAAGTAATTTACAAATATATTATGGTCTACAATTGCTCGATCCAACTCACCGGTGTCACAATTTCCCCTGGTCTGTTCAGATGCACTAGTTGCCCCTAAATCGTTTGACAATTCACTTGTAAAGTTAATTCAAAGCAAACGGTCACTTTTTAAGCAATAGAAAAAAAAAGAGGGATTTTTGTCAAAAAAAAAAGTACAATATTTAAAATCCAACTTCTTGCTTTTTAGTCATTTTTGTAGCATGTGGATGAATTTTTTGACCTTTGAATTAAAAAAATTGGGGTTTTTTTGTCTTTTAGTGGAATGAGAGATTAGCTGTTTTACGTTTTTTGTTAAAAAAAAGGAAGTGATTTTTGAAAATCTGTACTTTGACAAGACCTCATTCTTCTCTTGTCTGTGTATTAAAAGTGACATTTACTTTGAATTCACTTTACAAGTGAACTCCCAAATAGGCCTGACCACCTTTTAATGGTGGACCCAAGCTTTCTTCAATCCACACTGGTGAATCTCATGTAAAGTGAAATTCACACCATTGAATTCATCATATGTAAAAAAAAAAAATAGTAAACAACATATATAATAACTTCTAATTGTGCTCTTGATGACTATGCGAGGGTCACAAGCGAGTTTTAAGTACTTTATCACGTTTTACGAATAAAGAGAAAGAACTTTCTTGCTATTAAAACATTTAAAAAGCTTGTTCTTTTACATTAAAATATATTAGTTTTGAATAGACCCGCACGATTAAAAATAAAGATTAAAAGTGAATTTCTAAAATGAATATCAAATAATATTTTCTTTTTTCGAGAAACAAATACTGGTCCCCCAGGAGCGAAGGAATTAGTAATGGAAGATGCGTCTGGCTTTTACATTCGAGTTCTCATGTAGGGATCGCGGGTGAGGTACAGATTCTTTACAAGGATAGCCTTGGAACCTTAAGGAACCTTCAATCGAATCGTGCCGGTTTTAAGAACCATATCGGACTCTTTCCGAAAGCCCGTTACATAATCTCGAAGCAGAATCTGCTTTGTTGCTGACTTGTTCTCCCTTGGACATTTTTCCTTGCTATCTTTGTCACTGCCTTTTGGAAGTGGAAATGGAGCTTTAAATTGCAGATTCTGGTGTGGGTAGAAAATGCTGTTTTGTCTGCTTTTTTTGAGAAGGCGGCCGCAGAGTGCGTTTGGTCACAACAACTTCTTAGCGATTGGTATAGCAATTGGCCAAACGTAAATACAGGACAACAACAAGCTACAACGACAACTTCTAGAGCCTCAAATCGCTGATTTTCCATAATCTTGGTCCCCCCAGCTTCAACTTCTAAGCATTAGCAACAACAGCAGCTTCTACACAACCTCTATTGCTATCAGTAGTTGCTGTGACCAAACGCAGCTGTAGACACCTCATTTACACAGCAGCTGCGTGGTGACAATAGACCCAACTCATTAATTTGTACAGCAATCCACATCCTCAGTCTTGTGTTTATCTGATTCTAGCATA
This sequence comes from Cinnamomum chago, assembly GCA_038049695.1. Classification (NCBI taxonomy): domain Eukaryota; kingdom Viridiplantae; phylum Streptophyta; class Magnoliopsida; order Laurales; family Lauraceae; genus Cinnamomum; species Cinnamomum chago. Next base: position 15,128,860 of record CP142462.1, on the reverse strand, counting down.
CTTGTCTTCAAAATTTAAAATGGCAGATTGATCCATCTTTTGATGGAAATATTTGATGGCTCATTTTGGGTGGGAATGATTTTTATTTTTTTTTATCTTATTGATCTACAAAATGTCATTAAAATGAGGGCTTTTATTTCTAAGTAAATAATATACCATGGTCGGACTTTTTCAGGTCTAAAATTTGTGGGTCAGGCTTATAATAGTATTATGCCTGACTCGGCCCCGGCCCTGGCCCTCCTATATCTACTTTATACACACACTTACAACAGTTAATGAGGATATGAAGGTAATTTTATACCTTCACAAAATTTTTTTAAAAATTAGTGGGGATATGAAGGTAATTTTTTCCCCAACCAAAAAGAAAAAAAAATCACATAAGAATTGTATTAAAAATTAATATAAGAATAATGTAGAGCCCACATAAGAATCAAGCTAAAATAAACCACATATATAAATAAGGAAAGTAAAAGAAAGGTTTGAAAACTCGTGACTTGGATTCAGACTTGCTCAATGTAAAAAAATTGACTCGGATAGAGTCAATGCGGAGACTCGGGAGAATCATGTTTTTTAAAAGAATTAAAAAAATATTTGAAAATAAATCCAATACTTATAGAATATAAAAATACATTTATTTACATGCATTCATGATAATCAATTCAAATACATAATTCTATATATACAAGAAAATTACTACAATAAGGAAAATAAACGAAAAGTATCGCATATTATATAATTTGTTAGTTCAAATATCAAACATAAAAGATTAAATATAAGTTTCAAATTACATTTCTGTCATCATTTTTAAAATACGAACTCCAAACCCCATAATAATTACTTGTAAATAAACTTTAATTATTTAAAATTAGAGCTGCCTATTAAATTATTCGTAATGCAAACAACTTATTAAAATGAGATGACTCGATCCTTCATAAAAAAGAGATGACTCGAGAGAGTCAAGAGTTAACTCTAAGAGTTTTCCAACTATGAGTAAAAGGGCTGGGAGTACTTTAGTTTAAACCTGGCCCTCAAATTTGCAGGTCCTAAAAACTGTCCAAAGTCCAAATACTAGGCTTTTAAAAAAAAACCAAATAGAGATGGCAATGGGTCGGGTTTAAAAGGGGATCCGCCCCGCCCCACTCCTATTAGGGACGGGTTTGATAATGGTTTTATTGGTTTGGGACGGGTTTGGGTTTAGTTGCGAGACCCACCTTGCCCAGTGTGTGTATTATAATATACGAAAATGCGGTGTATTCTACCTCTACTACATTTATTTTCGTGCATTTATATGTTTTACGATTTTAACTTTTAAACTCGACCCAACCTCAACCCAAACGAGCTAGGCAGGTTTGGTATCACATAGTAGTGACCCATCACGGGGCGAGTCGGATTTAAATGAGAAAAACTTAAGATCGGGTGAGTTCGCGTTTACTCCAACCCATATCAAGCCCAAATATAATGATCATAGATTCTTTTTACAACATTCAAGTCTAGGTAGTGTCCACCATTATTGTAGTTGGGTCTGCTGATCCCATTGAAGAAAACATGACTATCCCATAAAAACTAGAAAATGTGAGCTTTCTAAATCATTCATTCGCAACTACAACTACCTGTTTCCCAACGTTTTGTCCAGTGAAGAGTCTTATGAGTGCTGAGGGAGCATTCTCCAGGCCTTCAATTGTGTCTTCTAAATAAACAATCTTTCCTTCCTTGATAACTTGTAGGGCCAACTGTAGGAATTTAGGATACAAGTGAAGGTAGTCGAATACCACGAATCCTTCCATTCGTATACGCTTTGTAATGAGACAGAACAAATTGTGTATGCCTTCAGGTTTATCAAGGTTGTACTGAGAGATCATCCCACCGACAGTGATGCGACCATGGAGTCTCATGTTCAGGAGAACTGTGTCCAGCATTGAACCACCTACATTCTCGAAGTAGATGTGGATGCCTTCAGGAAAATACCTGCTCAAAGTGGTGGATGTCACAAAACAATGTGTAAATAGAATACTTAACTCGATAATGCAATTACGACGTAATAGTAGTGATTTTCAAATAAGGATACCTTTTTAAAGATGCATTCAAGTCATCTTCTTCTTTATAGTTGAAAGCATCATCAAACCCAAATTTATTTTTCAATAGATCAACCTGAATGATGATGGTGTCAGTTACTTTTCTTCACAAACAATACAGTGTCAATACTTAGCTCTGTATCTCATCAATGCATATTCTGAATAGTCACAGGAGAAACCATTTCTCCAATCAAATGAATTTTATTTGTACCACCTTTTTCTCTCAAACCATAATATACTCTACAGACATGCTAAGCTGTGTTATACACAGCAACCTGTGTACACATCCTGGTTAAGGACTTACATATCTTACATGGAATTTTGTGTTGTAATGTTGTTTTCTATTAGTTCTCTTCTTTTAGTCCTAGCCGTTAGTAAGAGTAGATCAACCAGGAAATCACCTTTTGTTTGGATCCGGCACTTCCAACAACATAGCAACCCAACAGCTTAGCAAATTGCCCAACAAGCTGACCTACTGCACCAGATGCTGCTGACACAAAGACAGTTTCCCCTTTCTTAGGGGAGCAAACCTCATAAAATCCAGCATAAGCCGTAAGGCCAGGCATACCTACAAATGATGTATTGCAGTTGGAACAAATTGAATAAGTGAAACCACAATGCTTGTCCATGATGGAAGAATCCATTAGTGTGTTTTGCATAAAATGTAAAGGCTTCCTTTAAGGCTTGATCTCAATCTAATGAGTACGGGTTATACTCGGCCGCCTCACTGGCCCTAAACTTTTCAGGAGATTGATCAGAGCCCTCTTCAATCTTAACATGCACATGGAGGGCCAACATAGGCCAATGAGCTTATAAATTATGGCATAAATGCTTAATTCTTAAGCTCTACATGCTTGCTTCTGGGGCCACTAACACTAATCTTAAAACTCCATTGTTGCTACTATTGTTGTTCAAAAACTTGGAAATTCAACTTGTTTTAGAAACTTGCCAAACTGAGTCAACTCAGAGAGACAGAAGGACAAACTCACTATTAATATTTACAACAAAAAGGAATAATTTCTGATAGCTGTTTTGATTTGTGACTTGTGAAAAGAGTCTTAACTGAGTCTCGACTGAGTCAACCCAAGTCTGGCTGGCCAAACCCGCTAAGGCCGACCCTTTCAAACTATGGCTAATATAAGACATTAGACATGTTCCCTGAGTATTAAAAGGATTGCATTAAAATTATCAGAAGTCTCAGTCTTGTAACAAGAAAGAACAAGTAACCCAATACTGGACTTAGTCAGCAATTGGGTCCAACCCAGTTTAGGAGCCAATCAAAATTCTTTCTAAATTACAGGAAATCTACATAGTATAATTAGCACAAATCTTATTTCAGGAAAAGAATCTCTCTTATTCTGATAGAAAAAGAGCCAAATGTAGCCTCAGTCAATTGCTTCAACATGAAGGATCTGCTGAGAGAGAAAATGAGACAAAAAGTTGTGCATATATTCTTCTCACAAGACAAAACAAGAGGCAGAAAGAAGGTGGAGTATGTAGTTTATAATAGCTCATGTTAACTAGTTCCAAATATACAGGTTCAATTGTGACAACCCTGTATACATTGTTGAAACCTTACCAAGGATTCCAGTATAATAAGAAAGAGGCACATCAGTGTGTGTGATTTTAAACAGGGTCTCTGGTGCCTATATCAGACTGAACTCTTCCCAACCAGTTGTTCCCCATACCAAGTCGCCTTCCTTGAAGTCTGGATGCCCTGAGTTCGAAACTTTTGCTACTCCAAAGCCAAGAATTGGCTGCACAATGAGAGAAATTAAAAAAGTTCAGAACATACATGAGAGAAATAGAAAGAGCTACACAGCCAACATTAAAACTTGGATGTGAACCTTTTTTTTTTTTTTTTGTATAAACTAGGAACTGGGTCAGATCTGGGGACAGACTCCTGAGTATTCAGTGACTATTCAAAACGTTGGAAAAACAGAGTCTGTCTCTTTTCTTTTATTTTGTTATGTTCTTTTTTTCATTTTTCAAATCATGACCAAGCCTTGATTGGCTACTGGCTCATACGCATATATCATTAGTATGAGGTAAAACACAATTGGATTCATCATGTGTAAGAAAAGGTGATACTCTTGCAATCGAGTTGAAACTTTGTTGCTGTTGTTGTCGTCGTCGTTGTTATTAGTTTTGCATGAAGAATCCATCAGTGATCAGTGATCGCTCGAATTTAACATTTTTCTCCTGATTAAAATGCTCTTGACTTGACCATAGCAAAACCCACGTTTGGATACCAGAAAATAAGTGCAGTGGACAGTTTTCTCTTCATCCAAAGAGAGAGAGAGAGTGATATGTAATAATTCATGCACTTAACAAGGGAGATGGGCCAAAGCCGTTGGAAAAGCTCCTTGATGATAGGAGGCTCTTGACTTGGTATCCATATGTGAACGTTGGCATCAGTTGTTAGCATCAGTTGTTATTCCTTCTTTGTAGGTAGTTTGTTAGATATTCCTAGGATTGTGTTAACGTGTGTTTGGGTGGTTACAATCCATCGTTTTGAGATCTCTGAGCTGTATTTAAGCAAATGAATTTCAATAAAAGGATCATCATTAATTATCATCCAACAAAAAGGTCTCTTTTTGGTGCAATCTCCCATCTGAGATTATATCCCCTTATCTTCCCCTTTGAGCAGTGTTGATCATATCAACACCATAGCTCGGGTTAAACAAAAAAATTCGTATCAGAGAGAGAGAGAGTCGTACAGATCGAGGAGTCATGGAATCGGCGTAGGGAGGGGCGTCGGGTTTCTTCATTCGATTTCTCATGTAGGGGTCGCAGGAAAGATATAGATTCTTCACTATAATCGCCTTCGATCCTTCTTCAACCTTCAACCGAATCGTGCCGGTTGTATGAATCATATCGGACTCTTTCGGAAAACCCGTTACGTAATCTCGAAGCAGAATCTGCTTGTTGCTCACTTCTTCTTCTCCTCCCTCTGACATTTTCTCTCTCTCTGATGTTCAAACGGAGCTTTTCGGAAATGTGATGTTTGGAAAAAAAACGTTTTCCTTGTTTCGTTTCTGAGACAAGGCGGCGAAAACTATGGAAAAATAATCCCTCCAACTCTCCAAGCACTTCCAAGTGCAGTCAGCACTGTGGGGCCCACTTGGGCCTCATCCCATGATTTGGCATTATTCTCAATTTTGCCATCGCTAAACCTTCACTCGCTCTTTAAATGAAGAGCAAGGCTAGGTGGACCGAATATGGGGACCGGCCCATGACAGCCACAGGATCCCAGGAGTGGCTGTCATGAGGACCGGGCCACAGTCCTCCTGGGATCCTGTGGCTGTCATGGGGATCAGGCCACAGTCCGGTCCCCATATTCGGGCCAAGTATACTTTCTCTTAAATGAATCCCAGTTTAGCAACTCTATTTAATACAGTAAGTGAAAAGTAAAGTTGATTTTGAAGAAAGAATAAAATATAAGTGAATTATGATTTTGTTATTAGTTCTTTGTTATGAAATTTTTTTTGACGTTATTGTATCGGAAAGAGAAGGTTTGTTTTTTTTTTTTTTTTTTTGTATTTTAGTGGATAAATGTGATTGCTTTTTTACTTTTATTTTTGAAAAAGATGGAGAAAGTTTTGAATTAAAGTGTTTTTAATGTGACATTTTATTTAAAAAATAAAGACTTTACTTGACTTCTACCATACTAGTAAGGTGATAAACTAACTCTAAAGAAATCAATGGTTAAAATGTCATTAAACTTTAAGATTGTTATATCAAGGGCCAAACTAATCTAGTAGGTGGGGCTGATTTTTTTGTATCCCCATGTCCACAAGATTCATTTGCATGGGCTCCATTAGCTACAGTGCCATACGGCTTATACTATATCCAGCCTGGTCATATATAGGAGAATGCGGCGGGGAAGACTATGTAGTTGATTTTTTTTTTTTTTCATAATAGAGGGTGTCCCAGCCTTTTGAACCCGACTAATTCCTATGGGTCTAGGGGGAGCCGAATAAATCCCATATGGCCCTAGTGTGGTAATGCAGTTTCAAACCCTTAACCTCACAGATCTAAGATTTTTGTTTGAGGGGTGCGAATGTAAATAGGTGATTTGGTTTTGGGGCAAATAAACTAAGAAATTTTATGTGGATTTTGAAGCTGGATCCAAAATTTTTATTGGGATTTTTAACATGAACTCTCAAATTTTTACCTTTTTTTTTTTTTTTTGCTATCGGAGGGTTTCCAATTCTTTGAGCTGAACTAATCTATTTCCAACCTTTGATTCTTGAAGAAGGGCGAACTGAAAATTGATACAAAGACCTCTAACTCAAAAATGGGGAGGAATTGTAGTCCTAACCACAAGGCCAGGCCAGGCCAGGCCAACCCCTTGGGGTTAAATGAACCCCAATTTTCATATAGGTTTGGAAGCCGTGCTTGCACCTAGTTTCAATGTAGGCGGTGAATAAGAGAAAAAGTCTTTTCTCAGTCGGTCTTTGTTACATCATAATTTTGACGACAGTAGCAAGAGACGTGCTTAATCTGAGCACTTGGCCCATTTGCTTTCATGGACGGCTTAAACAAATCTGAGATACGGCGATCACAGCCGTCCACTCTTTTGAACTTATCTAATTTAATGTGGTGGTGCCGACCACTAAAACTAAGATTAGGTATTGTAATGATTAGATTAAAACGTGTTTCATGTCCTATGCGTCGGACCTATTTAGATGCAAAGTTATAAGAGGGGGGAGATGGAAAGGACTCTTTGAGGACAAGGGAGATCCTAAAAAAAAACAGCCCTACCAAATTATATTAGACCTCGATTTAACGGTCTTGAAGTTTAATGATATCTTAACCATAAATTTTCCTTAGATTCAATCCAACAATGAGTGGATTGTAAAATCAAGGGATGCCACTGCAGTACTTCACCATCATACTAAGCTTATCTACATAAGTGAATGAGCCCCCAACACATGAATTGATTCATTTAGTGGGTTCAGGTCAAGGACCCGAATCCTAGGATCAATATCAGGACCCGAATAATTGGGATTGGGTGTGGGTCAGTTTCATGGTTATAAGTTAAATACCACATATAAATATTACAGGAATATCATATAATAATTATCGATTCTTTTTACAACATTCCAGTCCTAATAATTATCTAATAATTATACATTCTTTTTACAACATTGATCAAGTCTATGCAGGGCCCACCATTACAGTATTTGGATCTGCTGGCAGATCCCATAGAAGAAAATATGAATCCTGACTGTCCAATAAAACTGGAAGATGTAAAGCTTCTAAATCATTCATGGGCTACTACAACTACCTGTTTCCCAATGTTTTGTCCTGTGAGAAGTCTTATGAGTGCTGAGGGAGCATTTTCCAGGCCTTCAATTGTGTCTTCTAAATAAACAATCTTCCCTTCCTTGATATACTGCAGGGCCAACTCCAGGAACTTAGGATAGATGGGGTAGTAATCAAATACCACGAATCCTTCCATTCGTATACGCTTTGTAACGACACAGAACAAGTTGTGTATGCCTTCAGGTTTGTCCAAGTTGTTGTACTGAGAGATCATCCCACAGAGAGCAATGCGACCATGGACTCTCATGTTCAGGAGAACTGCATCAAGCATTGAGCCACCTACATTATCGAAGTAGATGTCGATGCCTTCTGGAAAATACCTGACAATATTGCAGGATGCCATAAAACAAAATGCTAAGTAGAATACATGATATCTTGATATTGCAATTACAAAGTAATAGTAGTGATTTGTCAAATGCAGATATATACCTTTTTAAAGCTGCATTCAAGTCCTGTTCTTCTTTGTAGTTGAAAGCATCATCGAATCTGAGTTTATTTTTCAATAGATCAACCTGAATGATGATGGCATTAGTGATTTTTCTCCGCAAACAAAATAGTATTAAGACTTACCCCTGTATCTTTTTTTTTTTTTTTTTTTTTTTTTTCTGTAAATTTTTTTAGCTGAATCTCATCAATGCATATTATGAACTATAGTATCAAGACTTAGCCCTGTACTATTGTGTACTTATCCTGCTTAAGTAGCAAAAAAGGACTTACATATCTTAAAAGCAATTTTGTATTGTAATATTGTTTTCTGGTATTTGCCATCTTCTAGCCCTTGCTGCTATTAAGAGTAGATCGCGACTAGGAAATCACCTTTTGTTTGGATCCAGCACTTCCAACAACATAGCAACCCATCAACTTAGCAAATTGCCCAACAAGCTGGCCAACTGCACCAGATGCTGCTGACACGAAGACACATTCACCTTTCTTAGGGGAGCAAACCTCATAAAATTCAGCATAAGCTGTAAGGCCAGGCATACCTACAAATGATGTATTGCAGTTAGATGGAGTTTTAGACAATTTGAATAAGTGAAACACAATGCTTGTCCATGATTTTGAAAGAATCCATTAGTGCTTTTTGCATAAAATTTGGGGGTTTCCTTCAATCCTTGAACTCAATCTAACAAGGATTATACTTGGCTGCCTCGCATGTACTGAAGTTTTCAGGATAGTGATCAAAGCCTCTGCAATCTTCACATGCAAATGGAGGGCTCACTTCCAGGCCAATAAACTCGGATATTATGGAACAAACATTTAATTCTTTAACTCTACATGCTTGCTTGTGGACTGTGGAGCCAATGACAATTATCTTAAAACTCCATTGTTGCTGATATCATTGTTCAAAAGCTTGGAAATTTGACTTGGGTGAATAATTTCTCATTGCTTTTTTGAGTTTCGAACGAGTCTTAACCACGTGTCAGCGGAGTCAACCCGAGTCTACCCAAACTCGTTACGGCCGAGTCTTTATTCAAGTGCTCAGTTTTGTGGCTGATCCCAACCGATCGGATGGGTAAATTTAAAATTTTGAACTATGGCTAATATAGGACATGGTCCCAGAGTATGAAAAGGTTTGCATTAAAACCTCCAGAAGTCCCGGTCCTATAGCTTGACAGAACAAGAAACCCAAGACTGGGCTTAGTCTACAATTAGGTCCAACCCATGTTAGGAGCAAAGAAAATTCTTTCTTAAATTACAGGAATTCTGCTCCAAGTTTAATTAGTGAAAAACTTCTTTCAGGAAAAGAATCTTGATTGTTCTGAGAGCGAAAGAGCCAAATGCAGCCTTAGTCAAGGGTTCAACATGAAGGATCTACAAAGAAAGTAAATGAGACCCAATGTGTCAGGTTGTGCACATCTTCTCCTCACAGAAGAGAACAAGGAGGTAGCATGTGGCTTGGAGTATGTGGTTTATATTAGCTGCTAACAGAGTTTTAGATATATATGCAATCGCTACAACCCTACATAAATTCATGAAAACCTTACCAAGGAGGCCAATATAGTAAGAAAGAGGTACATCAGTGTGCATGATTTTAAACAGGGTTTCTGGCGCCTGTATCAGACTGTATTCTTCCCATCCTGTTGTTCCCCATACCAAGTCGCCTTCCTTGAAGTCTGGATGCCCCGAGTCCAAAACTTTTGCTACTCCAAAGCCTACAATTGTCTGCACAATGATATTAAAATTGCAAAAAACAAGAGAGTTCAGGACATAGAGAACACGAGGGAAATAAAAAGAGCAAAACAATCGACATCAGAACTTGGATCTAAGTGACCATTTGCAACCACTAGGAACTGGGTCAGATCTAGGGACTTTGCCAAGTATTCAGTGACTATTCAAAACCTTGGAAAAACAGAGTCTTGTCTCTTTTCTTTTATTTATGCTTTGTTCATTTTCCCTCCAACCATGACTGAAGCAATATTGATTTTGATTAGCTAATGGCCCATGTGCAACATTAGTATGAGGTAAATTAAACACAATTGACTATATGGTGAGCTAATAGCCACTGATTAACACTGTCAAGTTACATGGTCCAACTTGAATAGCAAATGGCTCAGAATAGCTCTGAGATTATGATCACCGAGTAATGTCTAGCTGTTGAATGTAGGCAATTTACACTGCTTGGATTTTGTTGTCAAAACCAGTTTCAACTTTCAATGCAATGTGTGTTGCAAGAAGGGGGCACACTAAGTGGCAATCAGGATGCATGGAGGTAAGGCCTAATGTAAAGCAAGACATTCTAGGATGCTCAGATACAGGATGAATATGGCAGGAGCACGGACTTTACACACACACACACAAAAAAAAAAAAAGTATCGAGTATGTTACCTTTTTTGAAGTATCTGGGTATCATAGAAAACAAGATTCAGGATTACATTATGATGCAATGAACTGCTTGGGATTTTTCTTCAATGCTTTAAGAGAAGATCAATAAAACTCCATGAATGATGTCATGGACAATCTGTTCATTACTACCCAATGAACTGCTTGGGATAGTTCTTCTATGATTTAAGAGCAGAGCAGTATAATATCATGAACAATCTGATCATCAGTATGCAAGGAACTGATTGGGATTGTTCTTCTATGATTTAACAGCAGAGCAATATAACTCCTTGTCACAATATCATGAACAATCTGATCATCACTATGCAAGGAACTGCTTGAGATTGTTCTTCTATGATTTAAGAGCAGAGCAACATAAGGCCATGTCACAATATCATGGACAATCTAATCACCACTCTAGACTGCCCACTTGGAGTGCTGAAACAAACCAATATATCATTGAACTAGGCCTACAAAAAATCCAACCTATTTGATTAATTATCAGTAAAAATTTTATATCGACCACCACAAACCATCTTACAAAATGAGAAATCATCCTGACAGTACCTAAGCAACCGATCTACAATTGCCTCTTTAGAGTCCTTAGGCACTGGCTGCACTCGCTGCGAGTCTGCTAGCTGTCCCTTCCATCTCCTGATGGTGGGCCCCATCTTCCTTAAATCCAAACCATCAAATGAATTCCTACTCACATAGAATGTCATAACTCCAAATCTCAAACCGGTCAAAGAGAAAGTCACCAACAGGATCCATCATGTGCAAGAAAAAGTGATTTACTCTTCCAATCAAATTGAAACTAAACATCATCATCAGTACTTTTATTACAATGAATTCATCAGTGATGGCTCTAATAATTTAAGTGAGATTTTACAGGCCTAAGACACCATGAGACTAAAAAACTGATACGATGATTTGTATATAACGAAGTTGGAACTAGCCCGAATTTCAATCCACAACAGTGACATCAACAGCTGAATTGATTACTCATAAAGAAATCATATTATAAAAACGTCTGGAATAAATACCTCTTACGGTGTATATTACTCTAACAGGAGTGCAGTGAAACTCTAAGGCATGTAATAGAGAGAGAGAGAGAGTACCGATCCAGGAGTGAAGGAATCGAAGTGGTAGGAAGAAACGTCGAGCTTCGTCATTCTGATTCTCATGTAGGGGTCGCAGGAGAGATACAGATTCTTCACAACGATCGACTTCGATCCTTTTGGAACCTTCAACTGAATCGTGCCGGTTTTAAGAACCATATCGGATTCTTTGGGAAAACCCGTTACGTAATCTCGAAGCAGAATCTGCTTGTTGCTGATTTCTTCTCCTCCCTCCGACATTTTCCTCAGTACTCTCTCTCTCTCTTCCTCTGCAAGTGGAAAATGATCTTTCGATTGTAGACTTTGGAGGGTGTTGAAAAACGATTTCCTGTCTGCTGTTCAAGCTTTCTAGAAGGCGAAAAATATACGCAACTCATGTATTAGAGATAATGTTTTCGTGCGGGCAGACTGCATCTCTCTTAAGTGCAGTACAGTTTGTGGGTCCACTTGAATGCATTTGTATCATAGGGCTTGGGATGGATAGAAAGGTATAATAATTGGAGTATAGCATATGATTAACAATACAAAAGATTGTGCTAATCACATTATGATTAGTCATGTGCTCATTTTTACGTGAGATTAACTCCTATTAAAGTGAAATTTGAGAATATATATATATATATGTGTTAGTGTGTGTTAGCGGAGGGGAAGTCATTCGGCTTGAATGGCTCAATTTATCGATATGTTGGCCCCAAGATGTAATTCCGAATAACTCTCTTATGAGAAGCGTGTCTGAACTCCACCTCATTGAATCCTATCTATTTCAATTTGATCAAACTTTCAAAGAGGTATAAAATGCCTTTGCCTCTTACAAATGTGATATGAAAATGAGATTTAAATATGTAAAATTTGTATATGAGAGCTTTACATATATATATATATATATATATATATAATTATAAAGGTATGACCTCAGTTATAGACCATTTTCACGTATGCAAATGAACACAAACAATTGAATATGCATATGCATAAATGATACCTACGTACAAATGTAAATGAGTGCAAACAAACAACCTTCAATAAGTGAATTGCATTTCTGAAACATTGTGATATCTTTGTGGTAAATTGTAAACCTTATTTACATCCCCATATTCTAAAAAAAAAGTAGAAAAGAAAAAAGAAAGGGCACCGGCAATGAGAATACCAGCCAATATTGGGGATATTTTTAAAAAGATTGCATTATTATTGTGATAGTTAGTTAGAAACATTAGTTGTGATATATATATTCAAAATATTAGCAGAGATAAAAATGTTGTGAGAAATTGGCAAGAAAATTACAATATTATCAAAATAAAATCTAAAATTAAAGATGTAAATGGAAACCTAGGAAATTAAATCCAGCCCCATGTATCCTGATTGACTGGTGTCTGAGTGAGTCCAACTATATAAATACATTATTGAACCAATGCTACTCTATTCGATCAAAATCAATATTCCGCCCTGCTCAAGTACTGATGCAAAAATCTTTACTGAAATAAAAATTGATCAGCTCTAAAATCACCTGACTTAGAAATAAGAAAAAAAAAGTTAAGTCTGCTGTTTTTACACGTCATTAATCAGAGCATGGGCAGAACCCTATTGAAATAAGATTTAATTAGCTCAGCAAGAAGGTGAGAAAGTGATTTTGAAAAAGGCCAGAAGCAAGATTGACTTTTGTCATTGGTCTAGCAGAGAATTCTCTGATTCCAGCCCTCAAGAGGATCCGGCCACGATTGATAACTTCCCATCTTAGCTAATATATAATGCGGACAGTGAAGTGTTAATTCTTCTCCTTCACTGAAACATGTGGTACGTAACACTTGCACGTAGGCATATGCTCTACATATACAGAGCATCTGCCACAGGTGTCCATGTGTGGGACGTGTGTAACTCCACTGTAGGGTTCAATTATTGACAATCTAATCTGTTTAAAATGAATATTATTTTCTCTAGTGATGGATATCCTCAAATTTATTTTAACAGGAGTTGGGCTCATTACACGATTAAGACTATGCATTAATCATGTCATAAGTCGTGTGCTTAATCTTATGTAGTGTGAACAATTCCTATTTAAATAAGATTTTGAAGATAATCCACACGAGGAAATGACATTAATTTTGATTGGTTGGGGTTATCAATAAGTGGGCCCAAGTGTTGAACTTCACAAATTGGGCTAAAGGGAAGTGTGTGGTAGAGAACTGAGGACAGGATCCGTACTCCTATCCCACTACTATTTCTAGTTTCTCCATCCACATACAGAAGTACTGATCATGTCTCTGTTCTGTCAGATAGAGCCTCATATTCACTGTCCATTTCTAGTTTTTCTATCCACATGCAGAAGTACAAGTCTCTGTGAAAGAGAGCCTCATATCCAGTGTTTCTAGTTTTTCTATCCACATTCAAAATTACTGATCAAGTCTCTGTGAAAAAGAGCCTCATATTGTGTCTGAGAGAGAGAGAGAGGAAAATGTCGGAGGGAGAAGAAGAAGTGAGCAACAAGCAGATTCTTTTTAGAGATTTCATAACGGGTTTTCCGAAAGAGTCCGATATGATTCTTAAAACCGGAACGATTAAGTTGAAGGTTCCGGAACGATCGAACGCTGTGGTAGTGAAGAATCTGTACCTCTCCTGCGATCCCTACATGAGAACTCGAATGAAGATCCTCGACGCCCCTTACTACATTGACTCCTTTACTCCTGGATCGGTGCGCTCTCTCTCTGCGCGCGTGCGTGCATGCTTTGGCGCAATCACTCATTCGTTGGAGTTTTACATATGCTTTTGAGGGTTACTAGCATGAAAGACTAAATATAATTTTATTTACTGTTAATATTTAAATTAATTATCAACTTAGAAAAAAAGGGATAAAAATCATTCAATTAATATTCAATGAAAATGAGAAAGCCCTGTGCGATGCACGGATAAGTCCCACATGAATTTATTTATAAGTTAAAATTAATATTAAAAATAAGAATAATTAATAAAAAGGTTAAGAGACATCCAAAATTAGTTTTGGCCTGGTCAAACTAATTTTATCCAGTAACCCAAAAGGCATACACCTAATTAAATCACCAGAAGTATTAACTTATACGCTCATCCACCATAAATAGAAAAGAGGTTAAAGTTTGAGTTTTAATAAAATTTCTATTATAGTTTGAGGACTATTTCACAAGTCCCATACACCAAACTAACCAATACCATAATGTCATAATAATAGAAGAGCGTATACACGAAATTAACCAAAAACTATATGAAAAAGCCCAACAAGATTCTTTTATCTTTTACTACAGCACTTTAAAGAGAATTTAGAAATATGAAATTGCCCTTGAAATCAAAGTAAAAATAAATGTGAAGAAAATGCCCTTAGACATCGTGCTTCTAAAAATATTGCATTTATGCTCATTTTGAATACTATATAAAAACAAGAAAATTTGATTTTCTATAAGGAATCCACAGCAGCACCAAACAACATTAGCACCAATTCAACGAGGAAGAAAAATTCTCTGTTAACGGGTGACACTGTGACGGAGTTTTCATCGTATCTTGACGTCGGTGTAATACGGGTGCATGATGCATCTAGTTTTGACATTTTAGCCCGGTGGAAGCAACAATAAAGCGTTTATCCGGTGTTGGCCGCCATGGCTCGTGATCTATTGACTATTCCAATGTCTTCTGTAGCATCAGAACATGCTTTTAGTGCATGTGGATGTGTGGTAGATGACAGAAGAACAAATCTAACTGAAGAAACGGTGGAGTGTTGTGTTTGCCTACGAGACATGTATATGGTAGATAAGAAGAAGCAAGAGTTGACATCAATGGAAGGTTATGATCCAGCAGAATACATTAGTGGACTACGCATCTGATTTTTTACTTTTTCCTTCATTGTAATTTTTAAATTTATAAGTTTTTCATTTTTTTTTATTTTTATTTTCTAAAAAGACTGTAAGGTTTTGAAGGTAATCTTATTTAGAAACTTTAAGAAGTTAAAATCCAAATGGTTCTCTCTTCTTAGTGGAATAGGTCGAGTTTGACTGAACCACTTAAATATCTTTGTTATTCTCCGTGCTTGTGTTCTATTTTTTTTAATATTGATAAAAAAAAGAAAAAAAATTATGAACGGGCTCGCTGGCCCGGCACGGCCAGGCCTGCTCCAGCTCGGCCATGGTGGGCCGTGCCAGCCTTCCAGGGTATTTCCCTGGTGGGCCCGCTCCAGTCTCGGCCCGTTTGACATGCCTAGAGATGGCTCGGTGGAGAGTAGAGGTACAACCAAGCCCAGCCCTAAATTGTTGTTTTGTTTTGTTTTGTATTTTAGAGTGACTTTTATAGATCCTTGCTAGGGGTGTAACGGTTCGGTTAACCGGTCTTTTTGGAGAAACCGTTAACCGAACCGTAACCGCGGTTATCCGTCTTTAAAAACCGTAACCGTAACCGTATATACAAAAACCGTAGAAAATCGAACCGCGGTTAACCGTATTATACGGTTCGGTTACGGTTAATAACCGTGGAAAAATATACACAACAATACAGTATAATTTAAGGAAAATTATACGGTTCGGTTTGGTTTTATACGGTTCGGTTTGGTTTTATACAGTATGATACGGTTTGGTTTGGTTTTAGGTAAGGAAAATTTCGTTTACCCCCCATGTATATTATTTTATTTGTTATCGGTACGGTTAACCGCATACGGTTAACCGAACCGTATTTTACGGTTCGGTTCGGTTAATAACCGTGAATATTATGGAAAACCGTAACCGAACCGAACCGTGCGGTTTTTTGGTTTTATTAACCGTAACCGAACCGAACCGTGAAAATACGGTTAATAACCGCGGTTCGGTTCGGTTCGGTGCGGTTTGACGGTTTGACGGTTTTTTCTTACACCCCTAATCCTTGCTATGTCAACTGATATAATCTCTTGCCGCCAAAATTCAAATTTTCTACATAGCCTGTGACATGCTGGGTTGAGACTTGAGAGGGAGTGATTTCTCACTCTTTTTCTTCTTGAATCAATCTATGCATCTCTCTCGTTCGCATCCTATCCCTCCATTCTCCAGTTCCCTTTTCTCCTCTCTCACCAAATCCCAAATCCATCTCCACTGCTTTGCCCCCTTCTCTTCTTCCACAGCTTCAAAATCCACATGGAATTTAACCACCAACCTAATAATCACAAACCCAATTCTCCGCATCATGGAATCTTGCAATTCCATGTCCCAATTGAAGCAAATTCAAGCCCACATGACCTGTACCGGACTCATCGCCCACCATTTCCCCGTGAGCCGGGTCCTAGCCTTCTGCGCCCTCTCTGACTCTGGCGATATCGACCATGCCCGTCTTGTATTTACCCAGATCCCAGAACCCAATATCTATATTTGGAACACCATGATTACGGGTTACACCAGGGCCAAAATCCCAGAAGTGGGGTTCTCCTTTTTTCGTCAGATGGTTCGAGAACAAATCGAAATGGACAGTCTTACCTTTGTCTTTGCCCTCAAGGCTTGCGAGCAGTTTCCGCGAGCCTTAGAGGGTGAAGCACTTCATTGTCAAATTCACAAGGATGGTTTCGGTTCGTATTTGCTGGTGCGAAATGGTCTGATGCATTTGTATGTGAAATATGGGTTTTTTGGGCTCTGCACATCAGCTGTTTGTTGGGAGTTCTGAAAGAGATGCTGTTTCTTGGACTACTATGATTGATGGGTATGCTCAGAGGAACCTTCCAGATGAGGCATTGAAGCTTTTTTGCTTGATGGTCTCGATGAATGTCGAACCCAATGATGTCACTATGATTTCCGTGCTTTCTGCCTGCTCTCGGGTGGGGATTCCGACTGTGGGTAGAAAGATTGACGAATATATCAAGAAGAGTGGTGTGACTCTTGGTGTGAATATGCTAAATGCGTTGGTTGACATGTATGTAAAGTGTGGCTGTTTGGATCTTGCTAGGGAAGTTTTCGACAAGATGGAAACAAAAGATGTATTCACATGGACTAGTATGGTCAATGGGTATGCAAAACATGGTGATCTGAAACTTGCAAGGCAATTATTTGATGACATGCCCAAAAGGAATGTGGTTTCCTGGACTGTGATTATAGCTGGTTATTCGCAATCAAATCTACCTAATGAAGCATTGGGTCTTTTTCATGAGATGAAGGCAGCACATGTTACACCCACAGAAGGTACTTTAGTGAGCGTGTTAACTGCATGTGCTCAATCAGGTTGCTTGGATCTCGGCAGGTGGATTCACCAGTATTATATTGATGAGAAAAGGGTTGAACTGACTGTAATTTTAGAAAATGCCCTTGTTGATATGTATGCAAAATGTGGAAGTATTGATACTGCCATGAATTTATTCGAAGTGATGCCACAAAGGGACTTGGTATCATGGAATTCTATGATCGCGGGATATGCGGTACATGGTTATGGTGAAAAGGCCCTTATGCTTTTCAAACAGATGAAGAGTGAGGTGATAGTGCCTGATGATATCACATTTGTGGGTGTCTTATCTGCCTGTAGTCATAGTGGATTGGTCACTGAAGGCCGCCAATATTTTGGAAGCATGAAAAGGGTGTTCGGCATAGAACCTAAATTGGAACATTATTCATGTATGATTGACCTACTTGGTCGAGTTGGGCTTTTGGAAGAGGCCTTGGAGTTGATAAGAAGAATGCCAATGGAACCAGATGAAGCTGGGTGGGGTGCCCTACTCAATGCATGTAGGATGCATGGGAATGTGGATGTTGGTAAACATGCTGCAGAAAAGCTTCTAAGTTTGAATCCACAAGATAGTGGTGTTTATGCTCTTCTATCTAATATGTATGCTACTAGAAACAGATGGAACGAGGTAAAGATGGTAAGGATGATGATGAGAGACAGGGGAGTTAAAAAGACTCCTGGATGTAGTTCAATAGAGGTAGATGGTAAATTCCGTGAATTCATGGTGGCTGATATATCACACCCTTTGTCACAAGAAATATATTCAATGTTGGATGAAGTTTATTTCCACTTAAAGTTGGAAGGCTATGTACCAAATACATCCCAATTGATGGCTTTCAATGAAGTTAGTCATGATGTCATTGTGGCCAGTTGAAATTCGAGGTAACATCTTGACAATAAATTAATTTTTTTTCTATTTAAATCCCTTATCCCGTGTTATTTTATTTAGGCAGATTGCACAAACATTTTACTTAACTATCTAAGCTAACAGGCGAAATTCTGTATAACACTGCTGTTTGTGGGTTTGTTCTACATATTGAAGTAATAGTTTCCATGGTCATGAAAACAGAGGAGTAAAATTGTTCAAGAAAATGGTCGAGGAAGAGAAATCAACTTTGATAACTAACTTACTGAATGACTTAAATGTGATATTTTCCTAAATCTCTCTAGAATCATGAAATGAAGATTGTGCAGAACATTAGCTAAATCATTTCATGTGCATGTACAAACACAGCGCACATAGTTGGTTACGAGCAAGGACTTCTAAGGCAGAACCAATTGTAGACAATGTTTTTATCATCTTCTTTTTCTTCTATTATTTTTTACATTCTCATTTAATGGACTTGGAAAGGTCTGGTGGCAAAACACAATGATGCATGCAGTGTTTATAGTTTAAAGAAGAAAAAAAATAAAAATAGCATGCATGTTAGCCACAGACAGCTATATAATGGTTCTTCTCTCCTTTCTGTGCACTGTTTGCGACAGATTAAGTACTTAATTGCATATGCTTAGCGATGAACTTGGGAAATTTACAAATACTCTCTGTAAGCCAGTATGGACAACTCTGAGGGAATTGTTGTGCTTCTAAATCTTGCAATTGCCAGGTGCCTTTGCTTGTGAATTTTATTATTTCCATAGGCATGGGAAACCCATCCACCATTCGTAAAGACTTACATATCTCACATCCCATTTCTCTAAATAAATACTGTAGCAGATGTTGTAAAATTAGTTGCTTTCCACAATAGTTTCTTAGTCTTATAACTATGGTTCTTTTTAACTTTCCATTGCCATTACAACCTACTCTATTTTCTTGCGCATTGGACAACTGGTGCATGGCCATGTTTGCTCAATTTGTTCTTAAAACAGGGGATCTAACTTCATGCTGAAACTAGTAAAGATGATCAAATTAGCCAGTTCAGCCATATTGATAAACCCGCATTAACATTGTCAAATAAATGTATTTCCAGTTCTGAAATTCTAATCTATTTACTTCTGATTTGAACAGTAACCAGCCCAAGAAATACCCTTTTGGTCTGGTGTCCTACTTGTCTGAGAAACTATTCCTAGGCCATTTATAATAATAGAAGGGGGACTGTAGCAAAGTAAAAAATAACAAAGGAGGGGACTGCCACAAGTACACACTTCTATCCAGAAACTTCTCTTGTCTAGGAAAACACACCAGCCCTACCATCAGCTTTTACATATTGTTAGGACCAAGGAAAGAAGTTCCAAATCTAGGATCCGTAAAAATATCATTAAATCCATATCATCTTTAAGTACCACAACTTCAGAATCAATTAACTACATTGATTTTGCAAGGAGCAGTAAGCAAAATGTAGGGAAAAGGAAAACAAGGAATGGAATGTGGAACTGTGAGGTGGCATTTATTTTCTTACTCTAATCAATTAAATGCAAACGGTTCATTTAAAGTAAAATGTAATTAATAACACAGGCACTGAAGCTATTTTTCTTAAAGCAGAAAGCTTTACTTGTAAATGAAGGAAATGCAGTTAAAACTTCATTTGCATTTTTATACCCAGAAAATGGAGCTTCTAGTCTTAGAAAAGAAAATATCCGTTCAAGCTGCAAACATTTCATTTCCATATATGTATATATAGGTACATCATATCTAAGCATGGTCTTTAGCACCTTTCAGGTCCTAGAATTATTGGATTCCATGAAGTGTTTACAAAACTCGCAAATCGTACGCACTTACACATTCTGCAAGTGGGGTTGGTTAACTAAGGGCTTAAGATACTGCTGAAACCACAGCTAATTTAGGAGGCGTAGTGTTTCCAAGGACTTTGCGTAAGTGACTTTGGCAGGGGGGCTTTGATGGGTCGGCAAGGACTGCAGGTATTTGCAATTTGGGCAAGTTGGAGAGGATCTTGAGAGCATGACAAGTAGATGACACTTGTGGCATGCAACTGCTACCATATTGTTGCTCGAACAAGATTTCTAGGGCTTCTTTGAATTCTCAAGCCTTACTTCATCTGAATTGGAGAGTGTTGAAATGTTGAGCTCCAAATCTATCTTCTGCTCTTTGGGCCAGTTGTAGCTCTTCTTCAAAGTCTTTCTGTTCAAATAATACATTCTCCCAGACTGGAATACAAATCCCACAAACAAAAAATAGTATCAATCAGAACACATGATAAAACCACTTCAAGAGCTTAAACTCCTCTTACCAAAAAAAAAAAATCTTAAAACACACCCACATAATTTTTGAACTCCTGTTCTAAACACCACACCACATAATTTTTTCACTTATTACAACTTGAAATATGGTTTCCATTCTTGCCATGATTCTTATTGGACATGAGCTACCTATATATGTACATACACCTATATGCATAACAATTGAGTACATATTCCTATTCCATAGCTAAATACAAACATAGATATATATATATATATAGAGAGAGAGAGAGTACTTCAAGATCTAAGCATTGCTCCCAGTTCAAGGGCAAGGGGTCTTTAAGATGCAGCTGTCTCCTAAATTGACCATTTACTTCAATTTACTTTACAAGCGAATTACCCACTTAGGGCTTGTTTGGACCTAGAGAGAAGTTGAAGAAAAATGTAGAATGGCCACAGTTCACATTTATACCTTTACCTTCCATTCTATTATGATGGGTCTTGAAACCTTTGTTTTCTCGAAATCTCAGGCCTCTATATACATCTGCATCAGATTATGAATTAAATTTAGATTTTTAATAAGTGGACCCAATGTGGACAAAGTGTATGCCTTTTTTTTATAATATTTTATTCAAATATATTATATTTATCAAATGTTAGGTCTAGAGATGCATTGGAGTGATATTGAGCTAATGCGACGAAGGAGGGACACTTATTTTGACTAGTTCAGATGGGAAGGTAGGTTGGCCTCACAATGAAGCCCAATGAGTGAGTCCTATGTGGAAATTGATTTTTAGATTTTATGTATTATAATTTTTATTGAAAAAGAAAGCTTAAGCTCTTAGAAATATGTTATCTAAGCTATTTTAACAATCATCAGTAGAGTGTTTCGTATAGGGTGTCAGTTTTCTTCTTAACAAAAATGCCCGTAGTCATGATACCATGAGTGTAGTCATCTTTCTGTGAAAACCTTCGACTCCCTTTTTCTGAACTGAAGCATTCAAATCCCATGTGTAATATTTTGTCATGAATAAAATGGTGAAGATTATGGTGAGGGAAGATAAAGATGAAAGAGGAGAGATAGGTTTTATTTTGTGAAGATGGGTTTCCTTTTCTTTTCTTTTTTTTCTTTTTTATAATTGTGAAGATGAGATTCTATTTGGAGGGAGATGGGTACTCTTTGGTATTGTTAAGATTTTTTTTAAGATATGACGATGAGTTTATAAAGAAAAACCCCAATGCAGATGATGAAAATTGGAAAGTGTTGTATTGTATGCATATGTGCACCACCAAGAAACCAAAATCCAAAACATTGTATTTCAGAATTTTAAGAATCTCCAAGGAGATTTTTTTTTGCTTAATGGCAAAATGTGTATTAAGAAAGAAGGAAGAAGATTACATAGGCATAATAAAGCCTCCAAAAAGAGCCCAAAGAATCTCTACGTATGCTCATAATCTAGCCAAAAAGGAAGAAGATAAATGAGAAAACAAAAGCTGAAAGAATTTTGAGAATCTCCAAACAGATTTGAGTTTTATCATTTTAAGTCTGATACACCCTCATGCGCTAAGAACTGAACTCATATTTAGTGGTGTCTTTCATTTTATTGTGTAGCCCATTGTTGGCTTAGGAGTGGCAAAAGTTTTGGATTCGGGGCATCCAGACTTCAAGGCAGGAGACTTGGTGTGGGGTTTCACTGGATGGGAAGAGTTCAGTCTGTTATCGGCGCCAGAGACCTTATCTAAAGTCACAGACACTGATGTACCTCTTTCTTACTATACTGGACTCCTTGGTAAGGCTTTCAATAATGCATGTAAGGTTAGATACTGAATATAATCAGAAACTTTAACTAGCAATATAAATTACATACTCTTGTCATATTCTCACACACTCACAACTGCGTTCTTATTCAGATGAGCTAGCGCTCAACTTTATTCTAAACAGTACTGATTGGATTATTTAAAAATCATGAACAAGAACTTTGGTTTCTATTGATTAAATTGCCTAATACTCTAACCGTACCCATCATCTGTAGGTATGGCTGGCCTTGCAGCTTATGCTGGATTCTATGAGCTTTGCTCCCCTAAGAAAGGGGAATATGTCTTTGTATCAGCGGCATCTGGTGCAGTTGGCCAACTTGTGGGGCAATTCGCTAAGTTGATGGGCTGTTACGTTGTCGGAAGTGCTGGATCTAATCAAAAGGTGATTTCCAAGTTCTGATGGGTCCTTCCAATAGCAGAGAATTGGAAAACATGAAAACAACAACAACATTATGATTAAATCTCGCATGTAAGCTATATAATTATTCGGGATTGTTTGTTTGCCTAGAATGCAGAGATTGAATAAATAAGAATTCATGGTAAAATGAACTACTCCAAAGACCGAGTTTTAAAGAGAGGTGAAGGACATGAGGTGAGGGGTGTGGATGCAACCCTCACTTTCCTAGGATTTAAATTACTAGGGTGTCGGCTGGGTATTCATTTTCCACCTCCTCTTCATTCATTTTCCATTAGAGGGCAGATAATTTGATGGTTAGTCATGAAAACTCACCTCTGTTTCTTTAATTGTAACCGTTTTAAGAAATAAAAATCACACAATTCCTATGTATTCAATCTCTTGAAACAACAGGCTCTTAGTTTCTTTCTGTTTAACCTGGACATGTGCACTGCAAACAAGTATCTGTTTTGTAGAATATGCAACTTATATATCTTTAGAGTTATATTATGGTTTTGAGAGTCAAAATGAGACAAGTAAAAATGCATTAAGATTGGAGAAGATATTCACCTTTTTTTTTTTGGTCTCTTGCGAACTGAAACTCATATTATGCAATGATGAAGAAAAAGGTAATGCTTGAATGCTTTCTTTGCTAAAACTCATTAATTTCATCATTATTCAGGTTGATCTATTGAAGAATACATTTGGGTTTGATGATGCTTTCAACTATAAAGAAGAGGCTAACATGAATGCAGCTTTAAAAAGGTCTGTATCTTATAGTATTTTTTGCATGAGAATCACTATTAGCATGTCCTAATTGCAACAGAAATCAACGTAATATATGCACCATTTTATGCATATGGTCAGGTGTTTTCCAGAAGGCATCGACGTCTACTTTGAGAATGTGGGCGGTTCGACTCTTGATGCTGTTCTCCTGAACATGAGAGTCCATGGTCGTATCGCTGCGTGTGGGATGATCTCTCAGTACAACCTCGAGCAACCTGAAGGCATACACAACTTGTTCTGTCTCATTACAAAGCGTATCCGAATGGAAGGATTCCTGGTATCTGATTGGATGCACTTGTATCCTCAATTCCTGCAATTGACCCTCCAGTATGTCAAGGAAGGTAAGATTGTTTATGTTGAAGACACGGTTGAAGGCCTAGAAAATGCTCCATCAGCACTTATAGGACTGTTCACTGGACGCAATGTTGGGAAACAGGTAGTTGTAGTAGCCCATGAATGATTTGGACTTCTTGCATCTTCCTTCTAATAGAACTGAATAGTCCAGGTAAAGAATAGGGGGCCAGCAATATTGCGGCAAAATTGAAAAGTGGGAGTGAGTTGTTTTTAATGTTTTCCATGAGTTTCTCAAAGTCAATTATGATTGAGTTATGGAACTTCATGCAATGGGATTCATTGTATCTTTTAGAAAATTTAACTATTTGGATTTTGAATTAGGAGCCGACGAAAGTGAATATAATCAGGAAGTGAGATCTGTCTGCTTTTTTTGTTTATCACATGTTTCCCAAAATCTATGAGCTTGTAAGATATGCAGCTTCACATCTTAGTGAACAGTCTAGGTCAAAAAGAAAGAAAAAAACAATTCAAGTCTTGTTTGTCACGTTTAATATGAAAATATTGAATATATAGTCCACGTCATGAATTAAGAGCCTAGAAAAATTGCAGAAAATTAGATCTATAGTGTTAGGTTTTAGTTTTTCTTTTTTATTTTTTTTAGACATTTCTCAATAACTAAGAAGATTTAAGATATGAAACTAAATGCTGATTTTTTTAAATGGTTCATATTACAATTTTGAGGGCTGCAAGTTTTCAAAAGATCAAGATTGCAAAAGGTAGAAGATGGTTGATGGGTTTTGGTTTCACGGACCAATTGTAGCTAGTAATTATACCAATGCCTCTTTAAGATAAAGTGGCAAAATTAGAAACTTTTCTGTGGGGGAGCCTGTATATGGGACAAAAGATTTCTTAGCCACCCATATGAAAGAAAAAACTAATTTCCTATAAGAACATGAGGTTTTCCAAAATTTTGTGGGGCCATGGCCCCCTCTTGCCCCCCTTTCTAGTTCTGCCCTTGCATAGAGATGAGGTTTGTAATGGTTTTACAGCGAAAAAGGTGTGACAATTTGATATAAGATGATTTTATTTACACATCATATTCACTTACGTACATGTGATAATTAGTGCCATAAAGTTGCATATGTGACATGTGCAGCATACGCACAGGAGGGATGGGGCCGGTGACGCTATATAGGCTAGGATATCGGTTTGTTTGGAATGTGTCCTACTTTGGTTAGGATTTTATTGTAGTAAAATTGCTTTAAAGGGTTTTCTATTTATATTGGTGGATGTAATGCAATTTAATAGAATGCAATAAACCGATTTACATTGTGTTTCTCAATTTCTCTCTTCCCTTCTCTCTCTACAGTGAGTACAAACAAATGCCCCCTTACATGCATAGCCTTCTTGTTTACACGAGTGAGCTACTTGCTTACTCTCTCTTCTTTACGTGCCATAGACCTTAGAGCATCTTTTGCAGAATCTTGGACATAAAATCCCCTAAATCCCAAGTGAAGTTTGGGTACTGATGTGTTCTATGTCTTGAGAGTAGGATAGGAGATTTTTGGGAGGAAGAATTGATGACAAATTTTGGACCAAATCCCTTTTGAAGTTTATTCAGTCACATTATCCACATGAATTAATGTTAATACTCATAAGTTAATACCCATATGAATTAATACTATATTGGGAAAGTTAATGCCCATAATCCCATCCTACCCTAGTGGTTAGGGATGTAATGAGTCACCGATTCTCCGATTATTCGAAAGTTCTGACCAGTTAAAAATCAGGTTTGGGTCCTTATTTAGGCATCGATAAGTAAATGAGTCCGAATTCGGTTCCACCTTGGTTCGGATCTAAGACCCAACATATTACCTCAATTTTTGAAAATCTCTCATAAAAATCAGTTTTTTTTTTTTTAATATCATTCTCTACCTAGACCTGAAACCGATCCAAACCCCTCCCATATATGCTTCTGGTTCCGATTCCGGGTCCTTAATGGTCCCGGTCCCAATTTCGGATCGGGCATAGAGCCGGACAGGAACCAACCCGTTTACAACCCTACTAGTGACTAATTTAAAGCCCATAACTCATTGATCAGGCCACCGGGTAGGGCCTAGAAGTGCCGGGCTGTGCCATGCCTTGCCGGGCATGTGGGCCATGCCATGGGCCACGATCTGCCTTCCTCAGACAAGGTAGTCAACACGGCTCGGCTCAATTTACACCTCTACTAATGGATCAGAAGAGTAATTTGAAAAAGAGGGGA
Source organism: Cinnamomum chago (assembly GCA_038049695.1). Classification (NCBI taxonomy): domain Eukaryota; kingdom Viridiplantae; phylum Streptophyta; class Magnoliopsida; order Laurales; family Lauraceae; genus Cinnamomum; species Cinnamomum chago. The sequence goes on along the minus strand of CP142462.1, from coordinate 15,102,643 downwards.
TCATGGATAGGGCTAAGGGGCTCGGCTCAGTTTACACCTCTACTCATGGATCATCTTTAATGTGCAACTCTTTTTCTTGATCATAAGTGGACTCAGTTTGGGTTCTTCGCACCTCCATCACAAAAGATAATGAAGGCTCAGCCTTCCAAAACCATTAAAAGTTTAGGCCATGGATCAAGGGGTTCAGATGATCCAACAGAGCTGAAGCTCACACGTGGGTCCCATCTAGGTCTTTCAAAACCCCATGATAATTGTTGCCTCAGGTGGGCCCCGCAAGGGAGTGCGCATGGATGTCCATGAGAGACATCCACTCCAGAACACAGCCCAAATAATCCAAACTGACATCTAAATATCAAAGAAACCTGATATAACAAAAATACATTCTTATTACGAATTCAAGCCTAATAGGTCCACCATCATATACTATGGATCTGCTGATCCCAGTGAAGAAAACAGGAATCCTGACTGTTCCATAAAACAAGAAGATATAAAAGCTTCTAAATCATTCATGGGCTACTACAACAACCTGTTTCCCAATGTTTTTTCCAGTGAAGAGTCTTATGAGTGCTGAGGGAGCATTTGCCAGGCCTTCAATTATGTCTTCTATGTAGACAATCTTCCCTTCCTTAATATACGGCAGGACCCACTGCTGGAACTTAGGATACATGTGGAAGTAATCAAGTACCGAGAATCCTTCCATTCGTATACGCTTTGTAATGAGACAGAACAAATTGTGTATGCCTTCAGGTTTATCGAGGTTGTACTGAGAGATCATCCCACAGACGGCGATGCGACCATGGAGTCTCATGTTCAGGAGAACTGCGTCCAGCATTGAACCACCTACATTCTCAAAGTAAATGTCGATGCCTTCAGGAAAATACCTGACCATAGTGCAGGATACCGCAAAGCAAAATGCGTTAGTAGACTACATAGCTTGATAATGCAACATTGATGCAATGGTAGTGATTTATCAAATACTGGTACCTTTTTAAAGCTGCATTCAAGTCCTGTTCTTCTTTATAGTTGAAAGCTTCGTCGAACCCAAATTTATTTTTCAATAGATCAATCTGAACAACAATGGTGTCAGTGATTTTTCTCCACAAACAAAATAGTATCACAAATTAGTCTGGTATCTTATCAGTGCATATTATGAACTTTAGTTACTTAAAGAAGGAAAAAACCATTTCTGCAATTTAAATGAATTTTATGCTAAACTGTGTTATGCAGTCACCAACCAGTGTATATATCTTGGTTAAGTAGCAACTAAGGACTTAGATTACATATCTAACATGCAATTTTGTATTGTAATGTTCTCTATTATTTCCATCTTCTAGTCCTTCCTGCTACTAAGAGAAGATCACAACAAGGAAATCACCTTTTGTTTGGATCCAGCACTTCCAACAACATAGCAACCCATCAACTTGGCAAATTGCCCAACAAGCTGACCAACTGCACCGGATGCGGCCGAAATGAAGACATACTCGCCTTTCTTAGGGGAGCAAACCTCATAAAATCCGGCATAAGCTGTAAGGCCAGGCATGCCTACAAATCATGTATTGCAGTTAGATGGACTACTAGACAATTTGAATATTTTGAAAGAATCCATTAGTCCTTTTTGCATAAAATGTAGGGGGTTCCTTTCACGAGTTGAACTCCAAAGTTTTCAGGACAGTGATCAGAACCTAATTGGCTGAGTCCACTCATAACCTTTTTGAGTTCTGAACAAGTCATAGAGTAGATGCAAGTTGGCCAAAGGCCCAAAACTCGTTAGGATGAAGTCATTCTTTAAGAACTCAGTTTGTGGCTTGAAGTATGTAGCTTATATTAGCTGCTAACAGAGTTTTAGATATATATACAATCGCTACAACCCTGTAAACATTCTTGAAAGCCTTACCAAGGAGGCCAGTATAGTAAGAAAGAGGCATGTCGGTGTGCGTGATTTTAAACAGTGTCTCTGGTGCCGGTATCAGACTGTACTCTTCCCATCCAGTCCCTCCCCACACCAAGTCGCCTTCCTTGAAGTCTGGATGCCCGGAATCTAAAACTTTTGCTACACCAAAGCCAGCAATTGGCTGCACAATGACATAAAAAAAAGGGACTTCAGGACATAGTACATGAGGGAAATAGCAAGAACCACAACAATGAAAGAGATAACTTGGATTTACGTAAACCCTTTTGCATCCACTAGGACCTGGGTCAGATCTAGGGACTTTTCCAAGCATAGAATGACTATTTAAAAGCTTCAAGAAAGGAAAAAGAAAAAAACAGAATCTGTGTCTTCTTCTTTTGTTTGTGTGTGTGTTATGTTCTTTATTCCCCCAAATCCTGTCTGAGACAGCCTGACTTTTGATTAGCTAATAGACCATGTGAATGTCTCCTTAGAATGAGTTAAATCACAATTGATTACATGGCACATCTAGGAAGCACGGACACCTCTCCAGGGCCGTTGTGTCCGTGTCGGACACGGACATGCGTCGGACACGCTAAAGAGAGTATCCTATTTATTGTTTTATATTTTATATTCAGGACACGTTGGGGACATGCTATGACACATTGGGGACATGCTTGGGACATGTAAGGGACACGCTGGCCTCTTTTAATTAGAAAAAAAAAAATTAGAGTAAAAAAAGAAAAAAAAACGGGGCTGTTTGTAAAAAGTCATAACTTAATAGGAAAATGGGGCTCTTTTAATTCATTCATCCAACTCCAACCCTAAACGAAAGAGAAAAAAAACCTCATTCGTCCGTCCAGCCCTAAACGAAAGAGAAAAAACCCCATTCGTCCGTCCAGTCCTAACGAAAAAAGAAAAAAAAGAAGATATGCTATGTCGGCGTGTCCGTGTCCATGTATATGATTAGATATGATTAGATTTATTATTATTATTATTATCATTAAATATTAACATGTCCCCGACGTGTCCGTATCCTACTTTTTTGAGAAATGCCGTGTCGGCATATTTGTGTCGTGTCGTGTCCGTATCCCGTGTCCATGCTTCTTAGTGGCACATTAACAACCACTGATCCAGACCATCAAGCTAGATGGCCCAACTTGAATTGTACATGGCTCAGAATGGGCTCTGAGAAGACAATCCTGATCACAGACAATTGTTATTGTTGTGATTTTTTTTGTCAAAACCAGTTTCAATGCCAAATGTGCTGCTAAAAGGTGCCCACTTAGCAACTATCAGGATGAATGAAGGTAAGGCCTACTTGCAAAGCAAGACAGGCTATGATGTTCAAACACCCGATGGAGAGACACGGAATTTTACACATAAAAAATGAAATATCGAATGCATTAACTACTTTAATGCAATATGCGCTAGGAAAAGTGGCCACTTAGTGACTATCAATATGCTTGAATGTAAGATCCACTTTTAAAGTAAGGCAGACTATGATGCCAAGACACGAGATGGAGAGACATGGACTTTACACATAAAAAATAAAGGATCAAATATAGTAACTATTTTGAAGTATCAGAATATCACAGAGAACAGGACTCAAAATCACATTATGATGCAATGAACTGTTTGGGATTGTTCTTCTATGATTTAAGAGCATAACAATAGAACTCCATGTCAAAAACATCATGGACAATCTGATCATCACTCTAGTCTAGACGGTCCACTTGAAGCTTTGGATGATACTGGTTCTGAAACCATGTCTGAAAACCATGATAACCCCCCAAACAATTCCAACCATTTGATTGATTATGGGTTAAAATTATATAATGACAAAGGCCAAGTGCCTGTTTGTTTGATTTAAAATACATAGGTATTGAATAAATAGGAATTCATGGTAAAATCAACCCTATCAAAGGATTATTAAAGACGCAAGGGGCAAGGAAATGAGGCAGAAAATTAAATAGGACCTTCACTATGTATTGAATTACTATGGTGATGGCTGGATATTCATTTCCCATTTCCCATCTTCTTTTGATTTTATTTTCCTAAAATAAAAGGTAATTTTGCGCTAATTTTTACAAATCCAAACTTCATTTTTTAACCACTTAAGATATAAATCCTCCTTTTCTAATGCAAACTAACAGGCCCAAAATATCCAAATCTTAAGCTGTTTCCAAAATTAAAAATCATATTGTCATGTAGTCAGAACTGAGAACCATATTGAAAACAGAGAATCAACTAGTTTGACATATCCTGGTCCACAATTACCTAGATCCAACTCACCGATATCACAATTCCTTCTCCCTGATCCACCAGCAGCCTCTAACAGTGAGATTGGTGGTTGCCCCTTCCATCTCTTGATCATACACCCAAACTTTCTTAAAACCAAACCATCAAAATCAATACTTACTGCCTCCCCTTAAAATTCCCAACTGATCAAAATGAGTTGATTATTTGTAAAAGATCAAAAAAAAAAAAAAATCAAGTTTGTAATAAAATCATTCCTCAAGCAAAAATAAGATGCAGGAGCAATTAAAGTAGTGCTCTTGATGCATATCCTAATCCCAGATTGCAAAGCCCCAGATAACCAAAAACATAAAAAATACAGGAAGGGCAACTTTCTAACTATTAAAATATTCATAACCCTAACAAACAAAATCGCCATTTTGGATGCTGGCAGTTTTCTCCACCTTCATATTTCACCTCATCCAAACAGATATTGAAGAGAGAGAGAGAGAGAGAGAGAGAGAGAGAGAGAGAGAGAGAGAGAGAGAGAGAGAGAGAGAGAGAGAGAGAGTACCGATCCAGGAGTGAAGGAATCGACAGAGGAAGGCCCGTCGAGCTTTGCCATTAGAACTCTCATGTAGGGGTCACAGGAGAGATAGAGATTCTTCACTACCATCGCCTTCGATCCTTCTTCAACCTTCAACCGTATCGTGCCAGTTTTATGAACCATATCGGATTCTTTGGGAAAACCCGTTATGAAATCTCTAAACAGAATCTGCTTGTTGCTCACTTCTTCTCCTCCCCCTGACATTTTTCTTTCCCCTCTCCTCGCTCTCTGCGTTTAGAGGTGGAAACAGAGCTTTTGATAGGTGGTGGGTGTTGAAAACGTTGGAAGTGTCATTGTCTGCGTTTTTTAAGGAGGATAAGTACAAGTTACAAGGCAAAAGATACACGCCACTCATTTACATACTTACCAAAACACGTGGGTATAGCTGAGAATTCTTGTTCCACAACATGAGATGTAATTTGATGGAAATTCCTAAAACTTCACTTTTGGATCTTTGGGAGTGTTTTGTCTGAACCATGACTTAAGGGCATGTTTGGATATACAGTGAGTTGAGGTGAGCTGCGGTCTCCATTATCAATATAAGAAAAAATAATAGGTTATATTAAAAATACATAATTTCAAAATTTCTTTTTTCTTTTTTGAAAAAAGTAACAAAAATAACCTCATTTCTCCACTAAAAGATAAAAAAGCTCCTTTTTTCTATACAAAAAGTCAAAAAGATTTCATACTAAACAACTAAAAACAAAATACCATCATAATACCTTATATTTTATTATTTCTTGATTTGATGCTTCACCTCACCATACTTCAATTCAACATATATCCAAACACGGCCCTAAAGTCCTCGATTCATCCTCCTTTTCACCAAAAGTTGGATATTTTATCCAACTTATTCCATGCCATCCCTACCATTAATTTGACCAAAGGCCTTTTTTTTTTTTTTTTTTTTTTTTTTTCATTTGTGCTATGACAATTTATGTTGTAATACCGTAAATTATTAAATTGTGATACCGTAAGTTATGTTGTAATATCATAAAAAGCGTTATGTTAAAAGTCAACGAATGCATTTTTATTTATAATTTCTTTTCGTTCCATTGCTTTCGGCTTTGGATTGAGTTCTCTGCAAATTAAGCTTGGATGCACCGGCATATTTAGCAAGTGATCTCTTGCCACATTCTTTGTAAGTCAACCTCAGGCCATTGTCATATATAGCAAGTAAATCTCCTGCCACATAATTGTCTATGGTATTCATTTTATATTTCCCACCTTGTATGTATCTCTCTTATTTATTGTATTATTTTTTTCTTCTTTTGTGTCTTTTGAAGGTAGTTAGGATACAAGGAATTCCACTTGTAGAAATATTTGAAACATTTTGTATAAATATTAATAGCGATGAATATGTTAAAAAAAATAACAGTGATGAGCATGTATAAATATTTGCAAATAGGTTGGCAAGGGAGGAGGATGGTGAAAACAACTTGGGGAGAGTGTTATTGCAGGTGAAAATGATGAATACTCGAAACAGGGAAGGATAAAGAATGAAAATGGTTTTTCGAGTTGCAATATAAATTGCGATATCACAACATAAATTGTGATATCGCAACATAATAACCTGTGGTATCACAATATTTGTCGTGATATCGCAAATAAAAAAACACCTTTTGACCAACTACGGACTGTACGGAGAACGTCTGGATAAAATAGCTAACTTTGGTGATAAAGGGGAGGAATCAATGACTTTAGGTTACCGTACAGGAAAAATCCTTTATTTTATCAATTTTTTTTAAAAAAAATTACCTACTTTGATTGAGATACATTTGTTAGAGTTTCAAGAAGTACAATTTCATAAAAAAGAAGGGACTCTCGAGAATGCAACTTCGGATTAGACCAATCTACGGGTTAGCCGAGTGGTCAGGACCACTGTTCCTCCCTCTTCCTGTGTTGGAGGTCTTGGTATCGACTCCCAAGTCCCTCTCTTCAGGAACCAAAGGTTGAGTCCACTTGTGCTACAATCCCTAAGGGTCATACGAGTTTTACTCGGCTTCTCTCTACGCCCAGAGGGAATGGTCCAATCCAAAGGGTTAGGAACCCTTCGTTAGCAAAAAAAAAAAAAAAAAAAAAAAAAGCCCAACCAAAATCTATGTTTTGATGCAATTAGAATTCAAAAAGGGTGAAGCCAAACACAAGTCCCACCTGCTCACCCCAGTTAGTTGTAGGGTTAGGGGTTGAGTTGATTATGATCTTTACAGTCACATTTGATAATAGGGTTAAAGGCATATAATATAGAATGTTGTTATCTTTTTCTTGACTTTTGGATTATTATATTTTGCTCAATTGTGTTCAGATTATTTGAATACTTAATCATATTTTCCAAAGGAAGTTTTAGTTGCCGATTTTTTTTTAAACACAGTCAAGGAAGCTAGAGATTGGAGGTCCATTCAACATATCCAAGGATTTGGCTTGACCTAGGCATGTCCCTCATACGAGAGGGTAGGATAAGAGTTTATCTTGTTCATTCTAGGCAATTGGCCCGACCCTTTGACAGCCATAGAGACATCCATGAGAATGCCCGCACACACACATGCAAGAGAAAGCACTCACATGAGGCAAGGACACTCACACAGGCAGGAAGGAAGGAGGTTCAATCCCTGTTCATGTGGGTGAGAGGTGGAGACCTGGGTTCATATGATGACTTTTCTTTTATATTTAAATTAAGTCCGTAGCCATCATCATTCAACAAGGATGGGATTTTTCAAGATTTTATCTACTTTTCAATGGTTGGCTTTTCCCACCTCAAACTTTATTAGATGATGGTGTCACTTGGGATCCACAATGATGCTTGCAACAGATTATGCTGAAGGCAAAGCCACTTGTAATATGTAAGATTGCATATTAAAGCCCATTTGGCATCATTCTCAAAATGTAATATGTTGAGCGTTAATAAAGAAAAACTTATTTTGTAAGCATTTTGTGAGAGAGAATCTAGAGAGCGAAAGTTGGGAGATAGAGAGGGAGAGATTTCATGGATATGCAAAAAGGAAGAGAAAATGCATGTGAAATAAGTTGTTATTCTTCATTCTTCGAATGAGACATTTCTAGACTGATGCCAAACATGCCCTTATATAGCACGATACATTCTACTCCGTTCATTCATTCCTATGTTGAGGTGGGGCCCAAATGTTTGGCCATGCTTGTCAATCAAGTTAGGTCCATATTGTTGTGCTAGGGGGAATGAAAAAGATGAATAGACAATTGTTTGTTTCGGTGCACGCCCATAGGCACACTTGCGAACCTCACAAATTTAAAGAAGCAAAAGAACCCAATACCCCCACTCCCCAAACCTTCTCCAGTCCCTCTTCTAAAGCCTTGGTTAAAAAATAGTTTTGCGAATCTCAAAGATTCAGGCAACAATAATGATGAGAGCATACTCATGTGATACTGGAAAACATTGTGTGAACTTATGATAATTCATGAAACTAATAAAAGTAAATACTGTTTAGTTACAATCAATCCATGCTAGATGCAAATGATAATAGCAACCATTTTTACACAACAGAAATGGGTAAACCAAGCAGATTCAAATATTGGTGTATCATAGCCACGATAATAAATTAAATCACCATAATATCTGAATTCAAAGTCTGCCAGTTCAGTTTATATCTTTCAAGAATGATTACACAGAACAATCTATTTTACTGTATTTATATGGGCTCTCTTAATGAAATGGAGAAGATCAATTTTGTGGAATTCTCTATTGCTTAACATTGTATCAAACCTGATCTACTGGAACCATCAGACTATCGGAATTAGTTACATCTTCTGCATTCTTAGAACCAGCCTGCAAGTTCTAATCAAATGAGAATGGCCACAGTTCACATTTATACCTTTACCTTCCATTCTATTATGATGGGTCTTGAAACCTTTATTTTCTCGAAATCTCAGGGCTCTATATACATATGCATCAGATTATGAATTAAATTTAGATTTTTAATAAGTGGACCCAATGTGGACAAAGTGTATGCCTTTTTTTTATAATATTTTATTCAAATATATTATATTTATCAAATGTTAGGTCTAGAGATGCATTGGAGTGATATTGAGCTAATGCGACGAAGGAGGGACACTTATTTTGACTAGTTCAGATGGGAAGGTAGGTTGGCCTCACAATGAATCTCGATATGTGAGTCCTATGTGGAAATTGATTTTTAGATTTTACAAAATGTATGTAGTTGTTTGTTTATGTATTAGAATTTTTATCGAAAAAGAAAGCTTAAGCTCTTAGAAATATGTTATCTAAGTTATTTTAACAATCATCAGTAGAGTGTTTCATATAGGGTGTCAGTTTTCTTCTTAACAAAAATGCCCATAGTCATGATACCATGAGTGTAGTCATCTTTCTGTGAAAACCTTTGACTCCCTTTTTCTGTACTGAAGCATTCAAATCCTATGTGTAATATTTTGTCATGAATACAATGGTGAAGATTATGGTGAGGGAAGATAAAGATGAAAGAAGAGAGAGAGGTTTTATTTTGTGATGGGTTTGTGAAGAATGAAGTTGGATTTCCTTTTCTTTTCTTTTCTTTTTTTTTTTTTTTTTTTATAATTGTGAAGATGAGATTCTATTTGGAGGGAGATGGGTACTCTTTGGTATTGTTTTGTTAAGATTTTTTTTTTAAGATATGATGATGAGTTTATAAAGAAAAACCCCAATGCAGGTGATGAAAACCGGAAAGTGTTGTATTGTATGCATATGTGCACCAAGAAACCAAAATCCAAAACATTGTATTTCAGAATTTTAAGAATCTCCAAGGAGATTTTTTTTTGCTTAATGGCTAAATGTGTATTAAGAAAAAAGGAAGAAGATTACATAGGCATAATAAAGCCTCCAAAAAGAGCCCAAAGAATCTCTGCGTATGCTCATAATCTAGCCAAAAAGGAAGAAGATAAACGAGAAAACAAAAGCTGAAAGAATTTTGAGAATCTCCAAACAGATTTGAGTTTTATCATTTTAAGTCTGTTACACCCTCATGCGCTAAGAACTGAACTCATATTTAGCAGTGTCTTTAATTTTATCGTGGAGCCCATTGTTGGCTTAGGTGTGGCAAAAGTTTTGGATTCGGGGCATCCAGACTTCAAGGCAGGAGACTTGGTGTGGGGTTTCACTGGATGGGAAGAGTTCAGTCTATTATCGGCGCCAGAGACCTTATCTAAAGTCACAGACACTGATGTACCTCTTTCTTACTATACTGGACTCCTTGGTAAGGCTTTCAATAATGCATGTAAGGTTAGATACTGAATATAATCAGAAACTTTAACTAGCAATATAAATTACATACTCTTGTCACATTCTCACACTCACAACTGCGTTCTTATTTAGCTGAGCTACAACCCTAAACTTTATTCTAAACAGTACTGATTGGATTATTTAAAAGTCATGGACAAGAACTCTGGTTTCTATTGATTAAATTGCCTAATACTCTAACTGTACCATCATCTGTAGGTATGGCTGGCCTTACAGCTTATGCTGGATTCTATGAGTTTTGCTCCCCTAAGAAAGGGGAATATGTCTTTGTATCAGCGGCATCTGGTGCAGTTGGCCAACTTGTGGGGCAATTCGCTAAGTTGATGGGCTGTTACGTTGTCGGAAGTGCTGGATCTAATCAAAAGGTGATTTCTAAGTTCTGATGGGTCCTTCTAATAGCAGAGAAATGGAAAACATGAAAACAAAACAACATTATGATTAAATCTTGCATGTAAGCTATATAATTATTCGGGACTGTCGGTTTGCCTAGAATGCAGAGATTGAATAAATAAGAATTCATGGTAAAATGAACTACTCCAAAGACCGATTTTTAAAGAGAGGTGAAGGACATAAGGTGAGGGGTGTGGATGCAACCCTCACTTTCATAGGATTTAAATTACACTAGGGTGTTGGCTGGGTATTCATTTTCCACCTCCCCTTCATTCATTTTTCCGTTAACGGGCAGATAATTTGATGCGGTTAGTCATGAAAACTCACCTCTGTTTCTTTAATTGTAACCGTTTTAAGAAATAAAAATCACACAATTCCTATGTATTCAATCTCTTGAAACAAACAGGCTCTTAGTTTCTTTCTGTTTAACCTGGACATGTACACTGCAAACAAGTATCTGTTTTGTAAAACATTTAACTTATATGTCTTTAGAGTTATATTATGGTTTTGAGAGTCAAAATGAGACAAGTAAAAATGCATTAAGATTGGAGAAGATATTCGCCTTTTTTTTTTTGGGTCTCTTGGGAACTGAAACTCATATTATGCAATGATGAAGAGAAAGGTAATGCTTGAATGCTTTCTTTGCTAAAACTCATTAATTTCATCATTATTCAGATTGATCTATTGAAGAATAAATTTGGGCTTGATGATGCTTTCAATTATAAAGAAGAGCCTGACTTGAATGCAGCTTTAAAAAGGTCTGTATCTGATAGTATTTTTTGCATGAGAATCACTATTATCATGTCCTAATTGCAACAGAAAGCAATGTAATATATGCACCATTTTATGCATATGGTCAGGTGTTTTCCCGAAGGCATCAACGTCTACTTTGAGAATGTGGGCGGTTCGACTCCTGATGCTGTTCTCCTGATCATGAGAGTCCATGGTCGTATCGCTGCGTGTGGGATGATCTCTCAGTACAACCTCGAGCAACCTGAAGGCATACACAACTTGTTCAGTCTCATTACAAACCGTATCGGAATGGAAGGATTCCTGGTATCTGATTACATGCACTTGCATCCTCAATTCCTGCAATTGACCCTCCAGTATGTCAAGGAAGGTAAGATTGTTTAAGTTGAAGACACGGTTGAAGGCCTAGAAATTGCTCCATCAGCACTTATAGGACTGTTCACTGGACGCAATGTTGGGAAACAGGTAGTTGTAGTTGCCCATGAATGATTTGGACTTCTTGCATCTTCCTTCTAATAGAACTGAATAGTCCAGGTAAAGAATTGGGGGCCAGCAATAGTGCGGCAAAATTGAAAAGTGGGAGTGAGTTGTTTTTAATGTTTTCCATGAGTTTCTCAAAGTCAATTATGATTGAGTTATGGAACTTCATGCACTGGGATTCATTGTATCTTTCAGAAAATTTAACTATTTGGATTTTGAATTAGGAGCCAACAAAAGTGAATATAATCAGGAAGTGAGATCTATCTGCTTTTCTGTTTATCACATGTTTCCCAAAATCTATGAGCTTGTAAGATATGCAGCTTCACATCTTAGTGAACAGTCTAGGTCAAAAAGAATGAAAAAACAATTCAAGTCTTGTTTGTTACCTTTAATATGAAAATATTGAATAGATAGTCCAGGTCATGAATTAAGAGCCTAGAAAAATTGCAGAAAATTAGATCTATAGTGTTAGGTTTAAGGTTTTCTTTATATATATATATATATATATATTTTAGACATTTCTCAATAACTAAGAAGATTTAAGATATGAAACTAAACGTCTTGAGATTTATTAGCTGATTTTTTTAAATGGTTCATATTACAATTTTGGGGACTACAAGTTTTCAAAAGATCAAGATTGAAAAAGGTAGAAGATGGTTGATGGGTTTTGGTTTCACGACCAATTGTAGCCAGTAATTATACCAATGCCTCTTTAAGATAAAGTGGCAAAATTAGAAACTTTTCCGTGGACAAAAGATTTCTTAGCCGCCCATATGAAAGAAAAAACTAATTTCCTATAAGAACATGAGGTTTTCCAAAATTTTGTGGGGCCATGGCCCCTCTTGCCCCCCTTTCTAGTTCTGCCCTTGCATAGAGATGAGGTGTGTAATGGTTTTATCGCGAAAAAGGTGTGAGAATTTGATATAAGATGATTTCATTTACACATCATATTCACTTATGTACATGTGATAATTAGTGCCATAAAGTTGCATGTGACGTGTGCAGCATTTGCACCGGAGGGATGGGCCGGTGACGCTATATAGGCTAGGATATCGGTTTGTTTGGTTATGAATGTGTCCTACTTTGGCTAGGATTTTATTGTAGTAAAATTGCTTTAAAGGGTTTTCTATTTATATTGGTGGATGTAATGCAATTTAATAGAATGCAATAAACCGATTTACATTGTGTTTCTCAATTTCTCTCTTCCCTTCTCCCTCTACAGTGAGTACAAACAAATGCCCCCTTACATGCATAGCCTTCTTGTTTACACGAGTGAGCTACTTGCTTACTCTCTCTTCTTTACGTGCCATAGACCTTAGAGCATCTTTTGCAGAATCTTGGACATAAAATCCCCCAAATCCCAAGTGAAGTTTGGGTATTGATGTGTTCTATCTCTTGAGAGTAGGATAGGAGATTTTGGGAGGAAGAATTGATGACAAATTTTGGACCAAATCCCTTTTGAAGTTTATTCAGTCACATTATCCACAAGAATTAATGTTAATACTCATAAGTTAATACCCATATGAATTAATACTATATTGGGAAAGTTAATGCCCATAATCCCATCCTACCCTAGTGGCTGGGGATGTAATGAGTCCCCGATTCTTTGATTACCCGAAAGTTCTGACCCGTTAAAAATCAAGTTTGGGTCGTTATTTAGGCCTCGATAAGTAAATGAGTTCGAACTCGGTTCCACGTTGGTTCGGATTTGATACCCGATATATTACCTCAATTTTCGAAAATCTCTCATAAAAACCAGTGTTTTTTTTTTTTAAATATCATTCTCTACCTAGAGTTCGAACCAGATCCAGACCCCTCCCATATATGCTTCTGGTTCCGATTCCAGGTCCTTAATGGTCCCGGTCCCAATTTTAGATCCAGCATGGAGCCGGATAGGAGCTGACCCGTTTACAACCCTACTAGTGGCTAGTCTAAGGCCCATAACTCATAGATCAGGCCAGCGGGTAAGGCCCAGAAGTGCCGGGTTGTGCCATGCCATGGGCCACGATCTGCCTTCCTTGGACAGGGTAGTCAATGCGGCTCGGCTCAATTTACACATCTACTAATGGACCAGCAGAGTAATTTAAAAGAGGGGATAATGGATAGGGCTACGTGGCTCGGCTCAGTTTACACCTCTACTCATGGATCATCTTTAATGTGCAACTCTTTTTCTTGATCATAAGTGGACTCAGTTGGGTTCATCGCACCTCCATCACAAAAGATAATGAGGGCTCACCCTTCCAAAACCATTAAAATTTTAGGCCATAGATCAAGGGGTTCAGATGATCCAACAGAGCTGAAGCTCACACAGGTGGGTCCCATCTAGGTCTTTCAAGTCCCCATGATCATTGTTGCCTCAGGTGGACCCCGCAAGGGAGTGTGCATGGATGTCCATGAGAGACATCCACTCCAGAACACAGCCCAAATAATCCAAACTGACATCTAAATATCAAAGAAATCTGATATAACAAAAATACATTCTTAGTACGAATTCAAGCCTAATAGTTCCACCATCATATACTATGGATCTGCTGATCCCACTGAAGAAAACAGGAATCCTGACTGTCCCATAAAACAAGATATAAAAGCTTCTAAATCATTCATGGGCTACTACAACAACCTGTTTCCCAATGTTTTTTCCAGTGAAGAGTCTTATGAGTGCTGAGGGAGCATTTGCCAGGCCTTCAATTATGTCTTCTATGTAGACAATCTTCCCTTCCTTAATATACGGCAGGACCCACTGCTGGAACTTAGGATACATGTGGTAGTAATCAAATACCAGGAATCCTTCCATTCGTATACGCTTTGTAATGAGACAGAACAAATTGTGTATGCCTTCAGGTTTTTCGAGGTTGTACTGAGAGATCATCCCACAGACGGCGATGCGACCATGGAGTCTCATGTTCAGGAGAACTGCATCAAGCATTGAACCACCTACATTCTCAAAGTAGATGTCGATGCCTTCAGGAAAATACCTGACCATAGTGCAGGATACCGCACAGCAAAATGCGTTAGTAGACTACATAGCTTGATATTGCAACATTGATGCAATGGTAGTGATTTATCAAATACTGGTACCTTTTTAAAGCTGCATTCAAGTCCTGTTCTTCTTTATAGTTGAAAGCTTCGTCGAACCCAAATTTATTTTTCAATAGATCAATCTGAATGATGATGGTGTCAGTGATTTTTCTCCACAAACAGAATAGTATCACAAATTAGTCTGGTATCTTATCAGTGCATATTATGAACTTTAGTTACTTAAAGAAGGAAAAAACCATTTCTGCAATTTAAATGAATTTTATGCTAAACTGTGTTATGCAGTCACCAACCAGTGTATATATCTTGGTTAAGTAGCAACTAAGGATTTAGATTACATATCTAACATGCAATTTTGTATTGTAATGTTCTCTATTATTTCCATCTTCTAGTCCTTCCTGCTACTAAGAGAAGATCACAAGAAGAAAATCACCTTTTGTTTGGATCCAGCACTTCCAACAACATAGCAACCCATCAACTTGGCAAATTGCCCAACAAGCTGACCAACTGCACCGGACGCGGCAGAAATGAAGACATACTCGCCTTTCTTAGGGGAGCAAACCTCATAAAATCCGGCATAAGCTGTAAGGCCAGGCATGCCTACAAATCATGTATTGCAGTTAGATGGACTACTAGACAACTTGAATATTTTGAAAGAATCCATTAGTCCTTTTTGCATAAAATCTAGGGGGGCCTTTCAAGAGTTGAACTCCAAAGTTTTCAGGAACCTAATTGGCTGAGTCAACTCATAACCTCTTTGAGTTCTGTACAAGTCATAGAGTCGACGCAAGTTGGCCAAAGGCCCAAAACTCGTTAGGATGAAGTCATTCTTTAAGAACTCAGTTTGTGGCTTGAAGTATGTAGTTTATATTAGCTGCTAACAGAGTTTTAGACATATTTACAATCGCTACAACCTTGTAAACATTCTTGAAAGCCTTACCAAGGAGGCCAGTATAGTATGAAAGAGGCATGTCGGTGTTCGTGATTTTAAACAGTGTCTCTGGCGCGGGTATCAGACTGTACTCTTCCCATCCAGTCCCTCCCCACACCAAGTCGCCTTCCTTGAAGTCTGGATGCCCGGAATCTAAAACTTTTGCTACACCAAAGCCAGCAATTGGCTGCACAATGACATAAAAAAAGGGACTTCAGGACATAGTACATGAGGGAAATAGCAAGAACCACAACAATGAAAGAGATAACTTGGATTTACGTAAACCCTTTTGCATCCACTAGGACCTGGGTCAGATCTAGGGACTTTTCCAAGCATAGAATGACTATTTAAAAGATTGAAAAAAAAAAAAAAAAAAAAAAAAAACAGAATCTGTGTCGTCTTCTTTTGTTTGTGTTATGTTCTTTTTCCCCCCAAATCCTGACTGAGACAGCCTGACTTTTGATTAGCTAATAGACCATGTGAATGTCTCCTTAGAATGAGTTAAAACACAATTGATTATATGGCACATTAACAACCACTGATCCAGACCATCAAGCTAGATGGCCCAACTTGAATTGTACATGGCTCAGAATGGGCTCTGAGAAGTCAATCCTGATCACACAGACAATTGTTATTGTTGTGATTTTTTTTTGTCAAAACCCGTTTCAATGCCAAATGTGCTGCTAAAAGGGGCCCACTTAGTAACCATCAGGATGAATGAAGGTAAGGCATGTCTTGCTTTGATGTTCAAACACCCGATGGAGAGACACGGAATTTTACACATAAAAAATGAAATATTGAATGCATTAAGTTAACTACTTTAATGCAATATGTGCTGTGAAAAGTAGCCACTTAGTGACTATCAAGATGCGTGAATGTAAGACCTACTTTTAAAGTAAGACAGACTATGGTGCCAAGACACGAGATGGAGAGACATGGATTTTACACATAAAAAATAACGAATCAAATATAGTAACTATTTTGAAGTATCAGAGTATCACAGAGAACAGGACTCAAAATCACATTATGATGCAATGAACTGTTTGAGATTGTTCTTCTATGATTTAAGAGCAGAGCAATAGAACTCCATGTCAAAAGCATCATGGACAATCTGATCACCACTCTAGTCTATACGGTCCACTTGAAGCTTTGGATGATACTGGTTCTGAAACCATGTCTGAAAACCATGATAACCCTCCAAACAATCCCAACCATTTGATTGATTATCAGTTAAAATTATATTAAGACAAACGCCAAGTGCCTGTTCGTTTGCATTAAAATACATAGGTATTGAATAAATAGGAATTCATGGTAAAATCAACTCTATCAAAGGATTATTAAAGACACAAGGGGCGAAGGAAATGAGGCAGAAAATTAAATAGGACCTTCACTATGTATTGAATTACTATGGTGATGGCTGAATATTCATTTCCCATTTCCCATCTTTTTATTATTTTATTTTCCTAAAATAAAAGGTAATTTTGCGCTAATTTTTGCAAATCCAAACTTCATTTTTTAACCACTTAAGATAAAAATCCTCCTTTTCTAATGCAAACTAACAGGCCCAAAACATCCAAATCTTAAGCTGTTTCCAAAATTAAAAATCATATTGTCATGTAGTCAGAACTGAGAACCATATTGAAAACAGAGAATCAACTAGTTTGACATATCCTGGTCCACAATTACCTAGATACAACTCACTGATATCACAATTCCTTCTCCCTGATCCACCAGCAGCCTCTAACAGTGACTTGGGTGGTTACCCCTTCCATCTCTTGATCATACACCCAAACTTTCTTAAAACCAAACCATCAAAATCAATACTTGCTACCTCCCCTTAAAATTCCCAACTGATCAAAATGAGTTGATTATTTGTAAAAGATCAAAAAAAAAAAAAAAAATCAAGTTTGTAATAAAATCATTCCTCAAGCAAAAATAAGATGCAGGAGCAATTAAAGTAGTTCTCTTGATGCATATCCTAATCCCAGATTGCAAAGTTCCAGATAACGAAAAACATAAAAAATACAAGAAGGGCAACTTTCTAACTATTAAAATTTTCATAACCCTAACAAACAAAATCGTTATTTTGGATGCTGGCAGTTTTCTCCACCTTCATATTTCACCTCATCCAAACAGATATTGAACACACACACACACACAGAGAGAGAGGGAGAGAGAGAGAGAGAGAGAGAGAGAGAGAGAGAGAGAGAGAGAGAGAGAGAGAGAGAGAGAGAGAGAGTACCGATCCAGGAGTGAAGGAATCGACATAGGAAGGCACGTCGAGCTTTGCCATTCGATTTCTCATGTAGGGGTCGCAGGAGAGATAGAGATTCTTCACTACCATCGCCTTCGATCCTTCTTCAACCTTCAACCTTATCGTGCCAGTTTTATGAACCATATCGGACTCTTTGGGAAAACCCGTTATGAAATCTCTAAACAGAATCTGCTTGTTGCTCACTTCTTCTCCTCCCCCTGACATTTTTCTTTCCTCTCTCTCTCTTTCTCTCTCTCTGCGTTTAAGAGGAGGAAACAGAGCTTTTGATAGCAGACTGGTGTGTGGAAAACGTTGGGATTGTAATTTTCTTTGAAATATTTTACTTGGACCGACCAGGGCCCTGGGATCCAAGGGTCCTCCCCGGGGTCCGGGCCAGGGTTCGGTCCCAAGTCGGTCCAAGTGGTAGGGTTTATTTTCTTTCCACTCTCTCTCGGCATTCAGTGGTCTACAGGCTCTGACACAGACCCCGAATGGGAGCCTGAACCTCCTAGGGTCCGTTGGATGTAGGCCTGGGCCATGCACCTGGGATCCAACGACCCTTTTGGAAATCGGACCAGCACTCGGTCTCCAAATTCGGGCCATTTAGACTTTTTATCCAGGCCTGAAATTCGACACACTCAGGAGAGTCGGGCTCCCATTTGGGACCCGTGTCAGGGTCGGTAGACCCACAGGAGAGTCGGGCTCCCATTCGGGATCCGTGTCAGGGTCGGTAGACCCACTGCTCTGCATTTAGAGGTGGAAACGGAGACTTTTATAGCTGATTGTGGTGTGTGGAAAAAGTTGAAATTGTCATTGTCTGCTTTTTGAAGGAGGATAAGTACAAGTTACAAGGCAAAAGATACACACCACTCATTTACATAAATTTACCAAACACGAGGAGAACATTTACATGGGTATAGCTGAGAATTCTCGTTCCACAACCTGAGAAGTAATTTGATGGAAATTTCTAGAACTTCGCTTTTGGATTTTTTTGGGATTTTGTCTGTACCGCAATTTAAAGTCTTCGATCCGTCCCCTTCTTCACCAAAAGTTTTGCTATTATATGGAAATTCCTAGAACTTCACTTTTGGATCTTTGGGATTTTGTCTGTACCACAACGATTCATCTCCATTTTCACCAAACGTTGGCTATTTCAATGATGACTTTTCTTTAATATTTAAATTAAGCCCGCCGCCATCATCATTTAACAAGGATGGGATTTTTCAAGATTTTATCTACTTTACAATGGTTTGGCTTTTCCCACCTCAAACTTTATTAGATGATGGTCGCACTTGGGATTCACAATTATGCTTGCTACTGATTACGCTGAAGCCACTTGTAACATGTAAGATTGCTTGTTAAACACCGTTTGGCGTCATTCTCAAAATGAAACATGTCCAGAGTCAGCGAGGAAAAACTTATTTGATAAACTTTTTGTGAGAGAAAAAAAATATAGAGAGGAAGGAGATAGGGAGGAGGGAGATTTCATGGACATGTAGAATGGGAGAGAAAATGCGTGTCAAATAAGTTGTTATTCTTCTTTCTTCCAATGAAATATTTTTAGACTGATGCCAAAGATGTCCTTATATGTAACACCTCGATCCGAGTGAGCCCGATTAGTACTAATTAAGTTACGTATTAGTGCTAAGCTTGATTAGTGTTTTTGGCTAAGATGGGTTTGGAAGAGCTTCTGATATAGTTTTGGGGATTTTGATTGGCTTGGTGTTAGTAGGGCCCTTTGGGGGTTCCTTTTCATGACATTGCATATGTTTGAGGATTTATCGGAGGTTTTTACATTCATGATTTTAATCCCGTTTTACTCGCTTTGATGATCCCTACAACTTTTATGTTGATCCCGTTTTCGTTTGAGATCCCGAAACCCGAATTCTTGACCTTGAGGGCAAAACAGTCATTTCACACCAAATCTGTACCCAAACTTAGTATCCTCGAAACCCGCGAAACATATAGTTTTTAGAAACTAGATATTTCGACGATCACTTCTTCCTTCTTCGTCGAATTCATCCGAGGTTCCGATAGAGATGATTTCAGCCCATTTAGTTCCTTTAGTAGTGGGACCCAATTCATTGTTAACAAAGGAGAAGCCATTGTCCCTTTCCTTCCATTTTCATTTTCCAGCACAAGAGAGAGAGAACCTAGGGTTCATTGCCTTTTTCTTCTTGTTCTTGCTTCTTCACCCTCCATCCAACCCCAAGCTTGCACCAAGAGAAGGTTGGAGATCATCATCTTCTTCCTCATCACCTTAGCTCTCCATTGACACCATTGCTAGAGAAAAGCATTCATCACAAGACCTTCTTTGAGCTCACCATTGCCATTAGAGGACCTTGCAAGTAAGTAACCCCCTTCATCTCCTAGATTGGTGTTCGTTCCTCTAACCCTATAGGAGCTTCACCTTCATTATTGGAAGGTTTCTTGGTGATTTCATTGTTTGACCATGTTAGGGTTTTATTTGGGGATTTTGCCTTGTAGCTTGGACTATTTTCTTGGAGGACTTGATAGAGCTTGATTTCATTATTTAAAGACCTAAGGCAAGTGAATAAATGATTTTCCTAAGCTTTTATTGATTTTTGGACATTTTCCATTAATGTGCATTTATTGCTTTGTTTCGAAATGAATGCTCATGATAAGTATTAATGACACATTTATAATCTTGGAGAAGTAGTGGTTTATGGCATTGAATGTCTTCTTGTTTTGTTGCAAAGGTTTATATAGATTGTGAAATGGTTCCCTTCTCCTTTTTCCTTGTGTTGGATGTATGGTTGATGGAGGAGAATGTGATTGATTAAATGGAGGATTTGTTGCAGTTGGAGGGAGAAAAAGGCTCCTCATTTGATGTGTAAGAAGGGCTAAAAGAAGGTTGTAAAAGGGAAGAGAAAGAGAGGAACTGAACTGCCCGGAATTCAGTTTCTGGACAGTTCGCTCGAGCGACCATGACAGTTCGCTCGAGCGACCTGTCCAGAAAGGGATACGGGTTTTCCAGTAGCTTGGTCGCTCGAATGCATTTTAATATCCGCTCGACCGATGAGTTCGCTCAAGCGAACCCTTCGATTCGCTCGAGCGATGCGGTCTGCCTGAACTGTTTTAATGCGCTGGTACAGAAATTTCGGCTGATCGATCGGACCTTTGGTCCGATCGATCGGAGGACTCAGTTTGAGTACAGTGAATTTTGAGATTTTTTTTTTTATGTTTCTTGGTTCTAGGTGGGACCTTAGCTACCCTCCTTGGACTCACTTGACTACATGTGAGGACGTCTTGAGCCGATGTTCCTCACGGTTGGTTTGGTAACATCGATGTTCACTTCATTCAATCATGAACGGGACGGAATGACACGATATCTTCTTTATATCTAAATACAAGACTTTTTCCTTAGTTATCGCGAATTCTATTCCTTTCGATGACTGAGTAGGTTGCTCGATGTCTCCGAATTAACATCATACCTAGGACGGACCGTTTATAGTATTGATTTTCTATCATAACATCTAGTTATAACCATAAGCTCATTTTAAGTTTGGAAAATTGTAAAAGTGCATAAGGAGCCCGGGATGTCTTCAACTCAAGGAGTACCAAGTCATATCTATGATCGACATACGGGACCCCTATTCACTCAAATAGATCTTAAAACATTTATCTTTCCCGAATTGGTATAGTTCATCATATTTCTCTATTTCCAAGATTTACATATCATGAGTTGTTTTCCTGAAAGCATGATAGTAGCATTGACTTGTCTCGAAATGTAGTGCCCGACATGAAATGACAGCGTGCCCCTGAGCACCCCCGTTTTACCCGTTTATTTACTGTACTTGATTTACTTGCATATGTCTCGATTGGTTTTGACCTATGAGTCGGCATCACTAAGCTTGGATGCCTTGTCGGTTTGATCCACCGACTTGGAAATCCTTCTCCCGTCCCGCCAGCTGCAGTTTGGATCCCGATACCCGGTCATTACCGTGGTCCCGTCCCGATACCCGGTTCGTTACCGTGGTCCCGTTCCCGTATAATTATATTGTATATATGTATACATTGTTTCTCCTCACCTTGTGTGACTGAGATCAACGTCCCGTGATACTGTTGTCACTTTAGTGACAGAGGACTTAGCTTTATGTGATTGCCACCTTGTTATTCCCGATTCCTTGGATACCTCATATATTTTATCTTGTTTACTTGTTTTATAGCAAATGATTTACATGATTTATGAGAGTTCTTGTTTAAATAGATTTATATGCTTTTCAAGAGATTTCATCTATTGTATATTGTTGCATCTTTTCATTCTCTTGCCAGACCGTCGTGTCTGACCCATCTGCTTTGGTACTCAGGTCCTGTTGCCGGCTTCCTTGAGGAGGAGCCAGAGGAGGCAGTAGGTGAGCTGCAACCTCTAGTTGAGTGGCGTGCTGACGATGTCATGTAGACATCGGGTTGCCAAGAGGCGTAACATTTTGGGGAGAACTTGTTAACCATTCTTTTGGGGTTATTGTTTTGTAATATTGGCCTTTGTTGGCCTCTAATTTTGGGGAATGTAACTAAATGATATTTTTGTCTAACTTTAACAACTTTGGGGAAACTTACTTTAGATCATTGCTCTTTCTGATACAGTTTTGATATTGATGTTAATGCTTATATGACTAGAGATAGTCTAACTATTTGATTTGCTACACGCTTCCGCACTAAAAAGAAATATTCATGCAAGGTTGTGATATCCTCACCGCGGACACCTGTGGGAAATTGAATAAGTTCTATATTGTGGATGTAGATAATCATCATGAATAATCATTACACACTAATGTCCCGATCCCGGATTGGGGATCACCCGGTCCGGGGTCGCGACATTATATATCACCGTTCATTCATTCCTATGTTGAGATGGGGCCCAAATGTTTGGTCATGCTTGTCAATCAAGGTGGGTCCATATTGTTGTGCTAAGGGGAATGAAAAAAGATGAATAACAATTGTTCCTTTCCGTGCACGCCCAGAACCTCATAAATTCAACACCCCCACCCCCACCCCCACCCCCAAACCCTCTTCAATCCCTCTTCTAAAGCCTTGGTTAACAAGATGCCTCTAGGTTCTTCCACCCAAACTCTCCCATCCCGGCCACTCTCACCCAAACTCTCCCATCCTACTTTCAAAAGATAGTGCCACTTCATCGTGCCTCCAATTGATTTAAAACCTCTCTCAGTCTCTCTCACATGCACACAAGTTTCTCATATAACTTTTACTATATAATTAGTTTACCCATGTAACTTTTCTTCTCATCTATCACCTAAAATCTTTCACTTTCTTATAAAATCTCCTTGAATATGGTAAAAGGAAAATCAACTTTTGAGATAACTTTTCCATGCCCGAGAACCATCCTTTGGCTTTACTCCAACAAGTTCTGACACCCTTCCTACCCACCAAAAACCTTTGCTTGATGAGAAACTCTTCTTGGACATACTCGGGACCGATTCCTGGCCCGGTCCCCCAGTACAACCCTTGGATCCCGGGATCCAAGGGTTGTACTGGGGGACCGGGCCAGGAATCGGCCCCCCAGTATGTCCATGTAGCAAAACTCTTGCTTGACCGCTATTTAGAATTAATCCAAACATTGTCTGAAAGAATAAGACCACAACTTAAGGGTCTATGGTACAAAAAGACAAGGGAGTATAGCAAACCCCAATCAGCAACAAAGGTATATATGTATGGGACTTGGGACACCACAGTAAACTATAAAACACAACATATATAAGCTGTAAATACATGAAAAATCTTTTTAAATGTTAATCTGGAGGGAAAATATGATATAGATATAGAGACAGTTTTTGTTCAAAAGTTCCTTGGGACTACCATGTATCTCTGTCAATCCACAATAAAACTTTACAAGAGTGAAGCATACCACTTGATTTTATTCAATGCAATATTTATAGATACCTAGAAATATGTTAACAACCTCTACATAACATGTGTATATACTTATGATCTATAACCCACAAATGATGTCACTACACCATTTCCCCATCACACTAAGATGCAAGACTTCCACATCATTCATGGGCAACTACAACTACTTGTTTCCCAACATTGCGTCCAGTGAAGAGTCCTAAAAGTGCTGAGGGAGCATTTGTGAGGCCTTCAACTGTGTCTTCAACATATACAATCTTACCTTCCTTGATATACTGGAGGGTTGATTGCAGGAACTGAGGATACAAGTGAAAGTAATCAGCTACCAGGAGGCCTTCCATCCGGATACGCTTTGTAATGAGACAGAACAAGTTGTGTATGCCTTGGGGTTGTTCAAGGTTGGCTTGAGAGATCAACCCACACACAGCGATTCGACCATGGACTCTCATGTTCAGGAGAACGGCGTCGAGCATCGAACCACCTACATTCTCAAAGTAGACATCGATGCCTTCAGGGAAATACCTGACCAAAACACAGGAAACCATGAAACACAAAGCATAAATGGTATACATATTACATAGTTTGAGGTTGCAATTATGACTTGAGCATAGTGATCCTGATGCACAAATACAGATACAGACCTTTTTAAAGCTGCGTTCAAGTCGGGCTCTTCTTTATAGTTGAAAGCATCATCGAACCCAAACTTATTCTTCAATAGATCGACCTGAATAATAATGGAATTAATGATTTTTACCACAGAAGACATTATCAAGACTTATCCTTGTTTTTTTATCATTGCATACGAATTTCACTTGCCAGTTGCCACTGAAAAAATAATGTATATCTTCTCCCATCTAAGGTGCCGTTTGGCAGGTCTACTTCTTGGCTCCGTTTGACTTACAACTGATTCAAAATGATGCTTAAGTGCTTTACATTGCTCAGGAAAGTTTATGTGAATCTCCAATTGAATCAGCTATAAGATCTTTAGCCTTTATTTCAGAAAAACTAAAAAACAGAATTTTACTAGTGTCATTTTTACTGTCAGGACTCAGAACCATATTATTGCCCTAGAGAGTACAGACACAAAGTTGCATATTATACAATAATGATGTTTCACAAATACTTGTGTACATGTCCAGGTTAAATAGCAAGATAATAAAGGATTATATATCCACCATGCAAGATTAAATTGTAATGTTGTTTTCGTTTTCTTGTTTTCCCATCTTCTACCATTAAAAGGGTGCATCATAACTTGGAAATCACCTTTTGACTAGATCCGGCACTTCCAACAACATAGCAACCCATCAACTTAGCGAATTGCCCCACAAGTTGGCCAACTGCGCCAGATGCTGCTGATACAAAGACATATTCCCCTTTCTTAGGGGAGCAAACCTCATTAAATCCAGCATAAGCAGTGAGGCCAGGCATACCTACAGATGATGCATTGCAGTTATATGGAGTATTAGACAATGTAATCAATAAAAACAAGTCAGTGCAGGTGGAATAAAGTTAAGGGGGTTCCTTGAACTCAATCTAAAGACAAGAAGGATTATAGTTGGTTGTGTAATATTGCATGTAGTAAAAGGTTTTAAGGCCGTGAAAAGAACCTCATGCCATTTTAAAACGCACATGGAAGGCTAACATCCAGGACAAGACAGATAGCAAGTTCTCAAAGACTACCTGCTTGCTTTTGGGGCCTTAATTACTACCTGAAGATTCTACTCTTCACTAATGCCATTATTTAAAATTTTGGATGCTTGACTAGATTCAGCTCAGAAAGATGTTGGGCCAAGTTCACTTGGAGGCTCTCCATAGTCTTGCATTAGTTAAAATGTCAAAGCTCAGTCTTAACTCTTAAGATTAAATTAAACAAAAAAAAAAAAAAATCCTTTCCCATGATTTTTGTTGGATTTCTGAATCTGAGTCTTGGCTGAGTCATCTAAGACTTGAGTCATTATAAAAAATCTAACTACAACAAAAGAATCCCTCTGGTCCTGAAAGCAAGGAACACATACAGACTTAAACTAGGCTTTAACATGAAGGATCTACCAAAGCAGAGTATGAAATGAGAAGATAATGTTTCAAGTAACACCTAAGTTATAACAAATCCTCACAAAAGAACATGGGAGATAGAATACTGTTGGAATATATAATTGATGTATGTGTTAGAGTTTCAGATATATATTCAATGGCTACATTCCTGGATACGTTCTTGAATCTTGATAGACTTACCAAGGAGTCCGGTGTAGTAAGAAAGAGGAACATCAGTGTATGTGATTTTAAATAGGATCTCTGGTGCAGATATCAGACTGAATTCTTCCCATCCAGTTAATCCCCACACCAAGTCTCCTGGCTTGAAGTTTGGATGCCCCGAATCCAAAAACTTTCGCCACACCAAAGCCAAGGATCGGCTACAAAATAACATGAAAGTCGCTAAAAATGAGTTCAAGACAGAGCACATCAGGAGAAAAAGGAGTTAAAACAATCAAACTCAAAACTAGGATGTTAGCTCCTTTAGCATTGACTATAGACTGTCATATTCAGGGAGTTTCAGGTATAAGATGAGTTCTCAAAACCCTGAAAAAAAAATGAATCTGGTTTTTCTTGCTTTTCCTCTTTAATCTTCACTGAAACAGATACTGATAAAACTACAAGGACTAGGCCATACAATGTGCATATATGGTCATATTATAAGGCAATCATCATCACTGTCAAATCCTTGTCCCATTGTCAAATCCTTGTCTCATTGAAGTCAGCTACATGAATTCTGATTTGCCATTCAAGTCGATCATCATCGACCAAATCTCAAATACATTGCACTTATTCTATCCTTCCAACTTCCACCATCCATGTCCTCTTTGGCCTATTCCTTTTGCTTGAGGGGCCATCAACCTAGATATAAAAAGTTTTAGCACTGTTTTCAAATACATTAGACATGCTCATTCCATCTCACATGAGTATCTTTTCCTTTTACTAGTTTCAATGCCGTGGACAATTTAAGAAAGGGCTTACTCAAAATGACATTATGATGTGATGAGCCACTTGGAATTACTCTGCTCAGCCCATTTGAATCTTCATAGATAAAACGCACATAAATTGGGTTACGAACAAGGGTTCACGAGCTGAGATACCGTGAGTTAACAGTAAAGTGAGAGTTTTTATCCTGTCATATATAGCCAATCATACTATATGGGTTTTGAAGCTAATTGTTACTATAATTATTGCCAAAAATCATTCTCCAGTTGACCTTTTAGGGTCATGATTGGACAGCTATTTCTGCATCCATTCTTGGAAAAATGTGTCCATTAGGTCCTACATCACGTTTAGCACAATCCAAACGGGTGCCTCAATAAAAACCAAGAATTCCTATCAACTAAATCAACTAAAATATCCATAAAATATCCCACCGTGTAAACGCCCACCAATGCGGGACTAAAAATATTTTATATTTGATGCGGCCGCTTTTTACAGAAATAATATACAAAGATTGAACTAAATGTTTCACATTCTTCGAAAAGCGTTTTCAACATGGGTAGGAGATTTTTTTGGGCCGAACTGTTCGTGGACCTGACATTCACTCGTCAATGGATGAAATTTAACAAATTATCACGGATCTAATCAAACAGCTCCATAAAGACTTATTAAACTTCATAGTTGACGGGTAATTCTTTTAATTAGTAACGCTAAATTATAATAAAAGAGTAACCCAGATACAAGAAGCCTACTAAACAAATAAAAAAGAGCACAACGGTATAAAAGAATTTTACAAAAGCAAAAAAACAAAGAAACATCACACAGTGGAAGCCAATATAAACGCAGTCGAATAGTCAAAACCTCAATTTTGTATCTTATTGGAAGGAAGAAAAATTTTGTTCTTTGCTGACGAAACAAAACGGGACAAAAAAGGATAAGCAAAACTTGGAGAGAGAGAGAGAGAGAGAGAGAGAGAGAGAGAGGGCATATACAGATCCTGGAGTGAAAGGATCGGTGTAGGAAGGAGCGTCGTCGTGCTTGGACATTCGACCTCTCATGTAAGGATCGCAGGAGAGGTAGAGATTCTTCACAACCACAGCCTTCAATCCTTCTGGAACCTTCAACCGAATCGTGCTGTTTTTATGAACCATGTCGGACTCTTTCGGAGATCCCGTTACGTAACCTCTAAACAGAATCTGCTTATTGCTCACTTCTTCTCCTTCTTTCGACATCTTCCTCTCTCTTTCTCTCCCCTCTCAAGTGTGAAGATGTTTGTCACAGAGAGTTTAGTATTTCTAGTGCCTTTTGGAGATGGAAATCCTGATCAGATTGCAAAATGTGTAGTTTTGGAATTGCTATATTTTGACATCTTCTCTGGCGATATATGGAAAGGCTGAAGATGGAATGGCAATAAAAGTAGGAAATATCTGGTATCGTATTTTCTCCTCTTAGAGAGATTTCGGTGTTCTACCCACCACAAGTTTTGTGGTTAGGAATTGGACATCAAGAGACAAGAGGGGATTAAAGTGCATTAAACCACCCACCCTTTCATGTCCAAATCTCTCTACCCACCACAAGTTTTGTGGTTAGGAATTGGACATCAAGAGACAACAGGGGATTAAAGTGCATTAAACCACCCACCCTTTCATGTCCAAATCTCTTGACCCACTTTATCATTAGGAGCCCCTTTGTTGTGTAACTTATTTCACTGTGTGTTGGCATTTGGAAATGAATGGGTAGCTTGTGCGGCTGCTTTTCATAGGAAAAATATTAGTGTGAAAAGTGAAAATAAATTTTTACATCACTGCATGTACATTTTTCTACAAGAAAAGGCTGAAAAATGAGCGGGCATTTCCACGATTGAACGGAATACTATTTCCAATGGGGGAGGTTGGACTTGGTTTTCCATCAAACATGATGAGGGTTGTCTATGAATGAGTTTCTTGGGGTGCTATACAAATGTGCCATAATAGATGTGACCTTTAACTTTTCTAGAATTTGACTCTTCTTATTTGTTTTTCATTACAATGACTTTTTGTGATCATTAATTTTTAACATTTAGCATTGTTTCTTTAATTTAAACCGCTTTTGGAAATGCAACTCTTACACTAGAATTTGTATTTTTGAAAATACTTAAAAATGAGGAAACAAAGATAAATATTCAAAACTAATTACCAAATGTTTTCCCCTGAGAAAGAAAATTTATAAAGTAAAATGAGAAATGAATACCTAACCATTACCCTAGCCATTCACATTAGTAAAGGTCCCATCTACATCTGGTCTTTATTATATACTATATTAAAGCCGAAGCTTTTGAAGTTAATTTTGACCGAAAGTTATTTTCCAAGTTCTATAACTCACTCACTTTCTCCTCCTACTTTCAATATGTAAATTTTTTGTAACCATTCAAGTTTTATTTCCACTTTTCCCTCTATGCACCAACTTCATTTCCATCTGAAATCTAATTCTCCTATTTTCTTCCTTTTCCACTTCTCATATCCCAATTTTACTCTACGGACTATTGGATTGAGAAAATCAAGAGGCGCTCCCTTAATCTTCTCTTCTTCTATCATCTTTTTAAAAAATTTATGCTACACCTCTCACCTCTTTTATAATAGCCCTTTGTTAGAGCCCATTTAACATGAAAACAATTGGGCCCTAAGTTAAACTCTAATGTTGTAACTTGTAAGGGTGGTGCCCTCGCCAGATTTAGGACATGCAAAATAAAGTGAACCCTTATATCGCAATTTGAGCCAATTCAAATGAGTCGGATCGATTTTGAAACTAAAGGCCAACCTGGATATATTAGGTTCCCATCTCATGATTAAAAAAAAAAAAAAAAAGGAGAATTCAGCGGCAGGTTCCTGTACCTTTCTCTTTGTGGCTTTAGGTCGCAACCTTTTGTCTTAATGTGGGAGGTCCTTTATTTCAAATTTGAACACCTAAAATGTCTAAGTTACCCTTCCTTTAAAAGTTCTTATTTATTTTAAGATAAAACATAACCCATGAGTAGTGCGATATGCCATTAATAATGGTCAACTACCATTTAATTGGCCATGATTAATGGATATATCTTTTAATGGGATTTTCATTAATCATGGACACATAAGCATAGACAAATTTCAAAAAGAAAAAAAAAACAGAGAAGATTTACTGGTTTGAGAATGAGAAAATCGCGAAGAACTTTTGAAAAAGAGAAAATCACAAAAATTGTAAATTTGTCTAGGGACATGCCAAAACTCAGATAAATTTCTAAAAGCGCAGATAAATTTTCCAAAACTCAAATATCTGAAAATTTTAATTATGCTAAACAGATCAATTTTCTAAAGATAGCTTTATATCTGGGCTCAGATATAAAGTTATCTGAATTCATAAGTGATCTAATTAGTTTTGCATGAAAACTCAGATAACTTCCAAAATTCAGATACTTTCCATCTAAATTCAGATAAAGTTATCTTAGTTTGATACAATATCTCGGTTATCTAAATTAATTATCTTATCAAACTCAGATAATTTTATTTGAGGAACACATTCACCATGCTAAACATTGAATCTGGAGAAAAAGAAGAAGTGAAGAGTGGAGAAAGTGAAGCCGGCGAAAAATGTTAACCAAAAAAAGAAGGTGAAGACCCAGATATGTTGCTCGAAGTCATGCTTGATGATGCAGAGATGTTGCACAAAGATGTTGGATCATCCTCGTAAAGATGTTGCTAGAAGCCATGCCTGATGATGCTGAGACGAAACATCTGGTAGACTTTGACATAGGAGCTGTACTATGAGAAGGAATTCCCTTCAATTTTAATTTCAAATTTTATTGGAAAATAGCGTGAAGATGCTGGAATAGTTATACTAATTATGCCAATTAATATGATTGAGCTGAAAACTAGGAGAAAAATATGTGATATGATCTCCTTGGCAATTATGGGGCAGATTAGTTATAAAAGAATGAAATTCTCCTCATTAAGGACCTCCGGCCGGAATATTTCCAGCCGCAAGGGACTAGAGGAATTAGTGCAAAATAGCTTGGATTGCGCCTTGTTTTATGAGATTCTAGGGACTTCTCGCAAATTATTCCAAAAAAAAAATTAGTTTACTATAAAAGAATCCATTTCAAATCTAAGGGCCTGTTTGTTTGCATTGTAATACATAAGAACTTAATAAACATGATTCATAGAAGGAGTAGTTAAAATTGGAGATCAAAGGTGAATTTTAAAAAATGAGCATCAAATAAATTTTTTTCTTTTAGTGAAATAGAATAAGAAGAAGTTGAGAAATGAACTACTAGGTGGTTGCTGCTTTCTTCATTTTTTATCTCCTCTTCATTCTATTTCCGAAAAATGAAAGATTATTTGATTTTCATTTTAAAAAATTCACATTTGATCTTCATTTTTAATCACTGAAGTATGAATTCTATGTATAATTTTACAAAAAAATATTACCTATCTTTTTGTTTCCTCCCCCTTTACAACAAGAAAAGCTTGGAGGGATAGCAATGTTGGAGCAATTGGACAAATGAAAAAAAAAAAAAAGAAAAAAGAAAAAAGAAATTTGAGTAGATTAGATCCGTAGATCGGTAGTGTGGGGATTGGAAAATTGAAATTTAAGAACTTATTTGTAGGTCTTTTTTTTTTTTTTTCTAATAACATCCCTAAGATAAGTAAGACCTTCATGAAACTGCCATAGCCCGATTGCTTCTACCCTTAACTTCATGCTTCTTTTTTTTTTTTTTTTTATAATTTTCCTGCTTTAGTTTTCTTCTTATTTTCATATTTTTGGATATTTTAAATTTAGTAATTTAGATATAATATCATAAACACAAGTGAATAATATATATTTATAATTTTATAAAATTTTAATCTATTCCTAAGTAGTTCAAATAATCTAAATATAATAAAGATTCCCAACTGATCATATTGACTCCCTCAAGTCAAGTGCCTTTTACTTTTAAAAAATAAAGTGTTATAAAGTGTTATAAAGTGTTTTGAAGTTCGTTGAGCTATGTACAAATCCAAAGCTTTCAAATCAAATGTCGTACTTAAAAACTTGGCCAAGACCAAGTCCGAGTTTCGCATCTTCAGGTTAAAATCTCCGAAAGATATAACCTTCAAGGTCAATTCAAAGTAAATTGAAAAAAAAATGCCTTTTTTTTTTTACATCTCCATTTCTACAAATGCGACCATGGATCACAATAGTGTTACAAATCGAGATCGTCTGAGTGGCCTTATGCACGATGACCATGAGTGAACCACTCAGGATCCGCCACGTCACCACGGATAGCCCATGCCCGGATGCATGACAAGCTGCCTGTGATGACGTCGCGGATCGTGACTGATCCACTTACGGTCACCGTGGGGTTTTCCCTCACCAGATCCGGAAACGTTAATGCAATGGAATGTGAGTGGTTTGAATTCCAAATGCAACGTTCACGGATGGATTTATAGCAATGGACTCAGAATCTCGATACGGATATGTTGAATATTTCATATTTCATATTTATCTTTGTTTATTGGTGTTCCAAGTGGTTTGTACTGTTTCTTTTGGCTTCTAATCATTTGTTTGTTCTGTACTTAATGTGAATTGCCTCGTTATTGAATTTGTAATCTTGTATGTTGTAATATATTCTACTTGTATGCATACAGCGGCCATAAAATAATCTGCAGATTCTAGTTTTGTCTTTGTTTCCTTAAAAAAGATCAGGTGAACTTTGGTAAATCTAGAATTTTAGTTTTGACCCTCGTTAGGGTCCTTGGAACTCTTGCTCTTCTATTGATTATTATTATTGAGAATTTTCCATGAGTCAAACTGATGCATGCCGTTGGATTAATCATGTATAAATATGTGATTAAAGAAAAGAAAGAGTAAAACCCTAGAGTGGAGATACCATTAGTCATGAATTCAGCAGCAATGTGGCCATGGGTCGGGTCGGGCCCTCACAATTTATTAATCAGGTTCGAACTGTAAGCCCAATCCCAGTTTTTAAAACTCAGACTCGGTAACTTGGTCCTCTAAAATTGAATAAAAAACTTCAAAAACTCAGACTGAGACTCAGCCAGGTCAAACAGAGTTTCCCTTTGGAGCCAAAAACCTTTAAATATTTGTAAAAATGATAAAAAGGAAAACTTCAAAAATAAAAAAATTGGTGTTTTATGATTCTCAATTTTTAAGATGTATGTGTTTTAACCATTAAAAATGAATTTAAGCGGTAATAAATGGCAGCATTTTTTTCTTTTTTTGTTACTGAGTAGAAAGAATAGTACATTCAATCTTTGAATGCTAGAATCTTTAAACAATTGTGCTTCTGATCTTCCAAAATTAGTACAAACTGATTAGGAGGTTCAAAGGGACATCCCACACTCAAATTAATTTGGCTCAGTATGTCAAATCGCATGTAGATGCACAACATAAACTTTACCCATTTAGTAGACAAGTTGCAAATCTCAATCCAAACCCAACTAGAACACACCCGTACGGCTGAACCCTGAATTAGCAAGTCTGGTTTGAGTGGGGTTGGTGGGTCATTCCTTAACCCCCTTATCTGACTGAAACTTAACCTATTTTGAATTGGATGTGTCACTGTCTTAATAAAAAAAAATCATATCTACAATGCCAAGACATACTTAATTCTGATCCAGCTATCACCTTCGCAGTTTTTGCATTTAGAAAGATGTTTTTCAGTAGGGCAGGGCAGGGCAGGCCACAGTCCACACCATCCAGAGGACCGGGCACTTGTCACTTTGAATAAACTTGGTCAACTTGCCAACCTGTTGAGTCTTGTCACCTAGCCACAGTACTGGACAAGTCGATCCAAGCTTTAGAACACTGCTTGATGGTTGACTAGAGACCTAGACCAATACAAAGAAGAAAACTGTTTTTTTTTTCTTTAACAAGGAACAGTTCTTTTAATGAAATTCAGGCTGTTTGGACATTTCAAATGATTGTTGGACCTTATCTCCTGAATTCACTAAATTCCTTTAAAATGTTGAAAACCAAGAGTAGTGTGGCTTAAGTAGCCAAAAGAGTTGCTCCAAATACTGAATTCCAAATGCTTTTGAGGAGATGGACTTTTAGTGGTAGAATTTCTGATAAGAAATTTAACATTTTTCTGCAACTCTGTATATTCTCTTCATCCAAATAAACCCCTAAAACCTTATCTCATCATGTGGGCGAGGAGAAAAAGAACAATTTTCTCCACTTGTTTCTCTTCCTGTTTCTCCACATCCAAACAGAAATCCAAACAGAAACAGTCTTAAATCTGTTTTTTTTCCCCTCCTCATCCAAATGACCACTGGGGTCTGGATAAAGAGGAAGGTTTTAGGAGGTTTGCTCTGTTTCAGAAGGTTTTAGAGGTTTGCTCTGTTTTCTCTGCCTCTTATCCTCATCTGAATGAACCTTTCATTTTGGTGGAGAACTACTTGGACTGTGTACTGGATATGCAATGTACGTAGAATCAGAATTGACAAAAAGTTTCGAGATTCAAGTTGAGAAACTCATGAGATTTTTTTGCTTGTTTTCTTATTAATCTTTAAGTTTTATCACTAATTGGGATGCATCCAAAATCTCTTTTAAAAGAATCCTACCAGAAGTTTTACACCCCAGTCAGCAAGGCTATATCTGTCAAGGACTTGGGGATTTAGCTTCCCTTTGGAAGAGATAAAGAGTACCTAGTGACAAGAACCTGACACCCAAAAAATATCTAATGCATACGAGTACAAATACAGTAACAAAACAAATGAAGTGATAGATATAGGTTTCAAATGTTTAAATCTTGGGTTAAATGGAGGCAGATACAGAGAGATAGAAATATGTAAGACTGAGTAGATATTGGAGCAGAAAACAGTTTTGCGAATCTCAAAGATTCAGGCAACAATAATGATGTGAGCATACTCATGTGATACTTGAAAACATTGTGTGAACTAATGATAATTCATGAAACTAATAAAAGTAAATACTCTCTAGTTACAATCAATCCATGCTGGATGCAAATGGTACTAGCAACCATTTTTACACAACAGAAATGGGTAAACCAAGCAGATTCAAATATTGGTGTATCATAGCCACAATAATAAATCAAATCACCACAATATCTGACTTCAAAGTCTGCCAGTTCAGTTTATATCTTTCAAGAATGATTACACAGAACAATCTATTTCTTAAAAATCACTAGTTTCATTATGTTAAAGTGATGCAAGAAATTGATGAGTGGATCACCTACTTCTGCAGCATTTACTTACAGTATTTATATAGAAGCCTGGAACATATGCAGGAAACAGAAATGAGAGATGTTAAATGAAAGGGCAAACAAAATTCCCAGTTTGTTCAAACTGTCTCCATCCCTAATGATTTGTCTTAAGAACCACAAACAGTGATTCTTAAGATGATCAAAGTGATCAGTCATAGGCATTTCAAGAAAAAGAAGAAAAAAAGGGCGCATGTTTGTGAGAATATTTCTTTCCAGCTCTGAGTAAAGTACAATGCACATATACACAGGAGGCAATGGCAAACTAAAAATGCCCCCATTTGGTCCAGTATCCACTAAAAGACATGATAAAAGATGGGAATTGGCATGAATCATGAAAACAAAACAACAGTAACATAAAGAGTACTAAAGGTCGCGACATATTAGATCTCTTAAGAGTGTTTGCCATGCTTGGACCAGTTTTCCCAGGGGTTTCCATAGTTACTAGGAGTGACTACTACAGATTAGACAATAATTTTCAAATTTCAAGTGTCCCAAGTAACATTAAACCTCAGTCCAAACCAGAGTCCTAGGGCCTGTTTGTTTGCATTAAAATACATACAAATTCAATACATAGGACTTTTTGTGAAGTGGTTAAAATTGAATACCAAAGGCTAAGTACTCATTTTTAACCACTTCAAAAAAAAAAAAAAAAAACCTCCAATGTATTGAATTCGTATGTATTTTAATCCAAACAAACAGGCCCTAGGGTTTTCATGAGTAAGTGATCATTATTTTTATTTTGCAATAGGTTATGACCCAAAAAACAAAAAAAGAATTCATCTAGGAAAGTAAAATAGGAGAGCCTACAAGTGAGTCCTCAAACTTGGGCAACCAGAGTCATTGAAGGCTTCTATATTAAATAATACTTCTACTGCATGTGCCTATAGTTCACATAGTTCACACTATATAATAAAACTGTCGTAAAGCTGTTTCAACATTGAAACAAGGGATTTCCAACTGATATCCAGAAAACCACATGTGCTAATCTGACAACTAAAATAACATGCATGCTAGAAGAATCTGGCTCAGCTATTTGATGAAATCTTGAAATCTATGTTTTTTCCTTTACTGTAAGCATTATTCATATTTGATGAAGTTTTAGGCTTTTAGCATATAGCTAATCCAGAAACATGTTTCATTATCTTAAGCTCTTATGAACTAAAATTTAAGCAGTGCAAATAGATTAGTGAGAAATGAAACATTCTCTTCAATGGCTGACACATGATCAGACAAGATTCCTATAATGCAGCATTATTTATAGCTGATATCATTTTATCACGTACATGCTTTTCAAACATAATTCATTATCTTGACGACTTGACCTAAAACTTAAGCCTTGCTGATAGCTAGCAGGACACAATGTTGTCTCCAATGGCTGACACATGAATGGGCAATGACAACAACAACACACTAAAATCAAGAATCAGAAGTCACCGGCAGAAACAATAACATAGAAGACAAACAAAAGACATTATGAATTTCAATTTCCGACCCCTCCCCTTCCCCCAACCATCAAACCAGAAAAGAAAAAAAAAGAGAGAGAGACAAAAAAAACCATACATGTATCAGCACGTGCCAGCCTCATACAACATCTACTGAAGTAGAGAAACAAATGAGACCCATGTTCGGCTGAGAAGACTTCCATTTAAAGGGATACATGTTTTGAAAGCCTTGAAAATGCCCTTTACAACGACCAAGTGAAGTCCCATTCAATCCAAGGGAAATGAGAAATGTTTTCTGGAACATGGAATATTTACTAACGTAATAATAAAAAATCAATGAGATTCTGACCTCAACTACCATTATACATGGCTTCGCTCAAATCAGAAGCAGTCTGAGATAGAGCACGGCAGAAGGTTATATCTTCCCCTTACTTAATGGTGCCACATAAACTGGGAATCACCTTAGTTGCAGTATTACTTGTGTGCCTTTTTTGTTCAAAATCAATGAATAATAATTGACATTGATTTAAGCTCTAATAGGCAGGAAGTATGTACCCTGAGCATGGATCAAAATAGCGGCCACTACCAGGCGTAGCGGTCTAAATGATATTTATCGCCGTTCACATCTGTAGGGGCCGCTATGCCCACTACGAGACCATTACAGATCGAGACAAAGCCCACTTTCCAAAAAATTCTAAAATGCATAATAAGACTTTTTTCCTTTCTTCTTCTCTTCAAATAACATTTCTACGCAACTCTTCTACCCTTCTATGTACAAGAACACCAAAAAGCACATGATCTCACCGAATTACAGTCGACACAGAAAGTTCTTCTCAAGGATTCTTCTCTAAGTACATTCTATTAGACACCCCCTTTGGTAGATGTATTCTTTTCTCTAGGTACTCTTAAGTCTTAAGTCTTGACTTCATGACATAGTTTTCTTTTACGAGCCTTTCATTAGTTTCTAAGTGAGTATAACAAAGCAATATGAATACATATGGACAAATGATCATTACTATTATTTTCTTTTTATACAGCGATACAAGACCTTATACAATGAGGGGACTGCTATGCTCCCTTATCTTAGTTACTTTTGCCCAAAAAAAAAAAAAAAAAAACATTTTCTCTTATTTTCCAATATTCTAGATTTTGTACAAAATTTTTCAGATTTTTTTTGACGATTTTTTCAAATCGCATGGCTACGTGGCGTTTTGGCGGCCCGCTGCTACCGCTATTTTCATCCTTGAGCCTGAGGGAAAGTTTATTTGCACTTATTTACATATGTAAATGTTTACGCATCAAAACATTTGTTGTCACTCATTTATGCAAGCATAAATTTTGATGTGAAATGATTTGCAAATGGGGCCATTTTCACCCCTCTTCAGGTGTGTAAACGTCACATCTCAAAGAGGTGCCGGTACAATATCCGCCAAAGAGAGAGACCATGGTTATCAAACCCCATCATTGCATTATAATTTTTGCAACTCCTACGGGCCCCAAAATTTTAATCTGATCTATTCAAACTTTTTCTTGACTCATTAAACCCCAAGACATTGCGTTTCACCTCTTAAATCTGCGTACTGTTTCAGATACTTGGAAATTTTAAGTAGGTAATCCAAATTGTTCAATGCTTACACATGAAAATAGTGCTTCCAAACAAACATGGTAATATGTTTCACATGTGTAAATTATATATATGTAAAGTTTACATAATCAAAATCCCATATGCATACCACATGCATAAAAGAAAAACATAAAACGACTGCTAAACGATTGCTGATTCCAGCCCCCAAATGCACAACAGAATGGGTATGGTTTCAACAAAACATCTGAAATACTCAGGGTTGAAGGCATCTCAAAACACAGCAAGGGCACCAAATTTCCAACAGTACCCTCTCTTCTGATAGAGCGATTATTTTCTTTTGCTGGTGCATCATTGCATATACTGAAATAAATATAAAAGTATGAAATGAGATGATGATATTGGAGAATCCATTGTTAATGAGTCGTCAATATATACATGTTACGACATGGAGTAGCAAACAGAAAATCAAAACACCATTAACCGATAGGATGCATTGTTGCATATACTTAGAAAAGCTTCAAAACAACTTACGATATTAAGTACAACAATTAAAACCTTCATACTACAGGAAACAGCTGTTGTAAAAATCATATAATCCTTGAAGAGACTACATGGATTCGGTCCTTTTCTTACATATCTACTCCTATGCTATGCTTATTGGTACCTTTTCAATGAATTACCTTCATTTCCCGTGCCACAATAAGTTCATCTGGGAGATCACCACTGTCGGATGGCAACAGTATCTCATCATCATTTGTAAAATGGTATCTCTCTCCAATTGCTCTTAAAAGCTGGAATACTTCAAACATTGTGGGTCTCTCTTTTGGAGGAGAAAGAACACAATTGCATGCAACTTTGAGAAACTGTAGAAGCTCACCATCACAGCCCTTACCAATCAAAGACTTATCGATGGCATCCTGAAGAAGAGAGTTATTTGAAAGATAAGTAATCCAGTCTACCAAGCTCCCCTTGAAGCTTTCTGGGGCACTAGCCACATGAGTAGGTCTTTCGCCAGTAACCAGTTCAAGCAGCACAACTCCAAAGCTGTACACATCACCCTTTGGAGTGGCCACCAGAGTGCGCGTGTATTCAGGAGCAACATAACCCAAGTCACCAAATTCGCCGTTGACAAAAGTACTGAGATGGGTGTCGACCGGATTCATAAGCCTCGCAAGTCCAAAATCAGATATTTTGGGTTCATAATCCTCATCCAGGAGGATGCATTTGGAGCTAATGTTCCGATGAATTATGCGTGGATTGCAGTTATGGTGAAGCCAAGCTAGGGCTCTCGCTGCTCCAATACCGATTTTTAGCTTCAGAGGCCATTCCATGACTTTGCTACCAGCTTCAACCTCATGTAGCTGCTGATAGAGAGTCCCATTTTGCATGTTTTTGTATACCAGGAGCCTTTCCCTTTTGGCAATACAAAAGCCCAAAAGGGGAACCAAGTTTCGGTGCTTCACATTTCCCAACGTCTTCATCTCAGATATGAATTCTTTCTCAGAATGCTGGGAATCTTGAAGCCTCTTAACTGCAAGCAAAGAACCATCTGGAAGTGTTGCCATGTACATTGTGCCTGTTCTCCCTGACCCGATAATGTTGTGTTTGCTAAAATTGTTGGTGGCCTTCATGAGATCATTGAACCTCATTTTAGAAACTGACTTCTCAAACATGGATACCTGGACATTGAGTAATTCTGTAAGAATGTTGTAATGAAAAATCAAACCTTTGTCATTATAATGGACTAATATCCAAGGTTTGTTTATAGGGCAGATCTCCATGCAGTTGTATTTACACTTGAACATGCCAACATGGCACACATCTGCAAGACCTGAGCAGTCTATCAGGTAACCCCCACCATTTTTTTTTTTTTTTTTAACAGTATCAAGTAACCCTGGCATGTAGAGATCTTGCCCAAATATGAAACTGGACTACATCAGGAGGGCAACAATGAGGAATAAACGGGCAGTTTGTTGACAAAAACCCAAACAACTTGGTGAACATCTATTTACTCCACACTTGATGACCAACATAATTATAAGTCTGGCTCATTTTTTAAGTCAGGGTATTTGCAATCTACATGGGAGGGGGCTCAGACAGATGGTTTGGATGTTCAACATGTGTGCCATGTGTGGTTGAATTGAAACAAAACCCGTGAATTGAAACAAAACCCGTGTGTGTGAGATAGCAAAGTTGATATGATAATAATGGGTTAATACATGCCTGAAAAATACAAAAACTAGATATGAATATGCATATAAGTAACTTATTCAGCTTGCCTTAATGCCTTTGGCTCCCTTTAGACTCTTTGCCCATTTGTTTCCTTCCAGATCTTCATCCTTCTTCTTTTTCGACTTTCTACGCAAAGCAAATAACATAACAACTGCAATGACTATGATTGCAAAAATTATCCCACCTACTGCTGCACCTATGATGACCCCAGTATGAGACTTTTTGGGAGGTCCCACACACTCCTTCAAAGGTTTCCCGCAAAGACCAGTATTTGCATAACTATCAGCCGAAAAGTTTTTGTTTATGAAAGTAGGAATCTGCCCTGACAAAGGGTTGTCTGCAACATTAAGTGTATTTAGCCGACCGAGCCGTCCAAATTGCCACGGAATCTGACCACTGAACTGATTGTGTTGAAGATTAAGGACATTCACATAGGTAATATTGCCAAGGCCTACTGGAAGAATGCCAGAGAAATTGTTTGAAGAGAGGTCAAGTGTCACAACATAAGGTATGATATGATCGATGTCTGTAGGGAGGGGTCCAGATAGATCATTGTTGGATAGATCCAATCCTGTCATGCTAGTGCAGTTTTTGAGACCTGTTGGGAATGGGCCTTGGAGTCCCATGTTTGAGAGGCGTAAGTTTAGGACCTTGCTTTCATCAGGGTGCCAGCATTCGATGCCGTTGAATTTACAGATGAACCCTTCCGTTCTGTTGTTAAAAGTCCATGAGTCCAAGTATTTGTTAGGATCCTGAAGTTGGTGCTTCAGGGTTTCTAAGCATCGAAGGTCACTTTCAACACCATGACATGTATCACTACTCAGCAACAGCCAGAAAAGATTGTGAAGAAGAAACAGAAGAACTCTACTTCCCATGATGGCCATAATTCAATTATAGGCCCCTCCTTTCTCAAAATCCAAGAATACTACGAATCAAAT
Organism: Cinnamomum chago; assembly: GCA_038049695.1. Lineage (NCBI taxonomy): Eukaryota > Viridiplantae > Streptophyta > Magnoliopsida > Laurales > Lauraceae > Cinnamomum > Cinnamomum chago. The sequence continues at coordinate 15,061,505 of CP142462.1, read as the reverse complement.
ACAGCACTACTCCCATCTCCTATTCAAAACCCTGGAAAAACCAAAGCTGAATGTAATAAAATACAAATCCTTGAGTAGCTTACCTGCAATTTCAAGCAACAACAGATCAAGGAATACACAAGCCTCTAAAACTATAAAACCACCCTTGTCACTCCTTATCAAAACCAAGAATACACAGAATCCAATTCAGCAACACCTATATCACCCATCAAAAACCACTCAAATCCAAAGATTAAAAAAAAAAAAAAAAAAACACAAGAAGAATTCACCCACCTATCTACAATAATATGACATATTAGACCAAAATCCCCAAAACCCAAAAATCATCAACCCTGAGAAACCCAGCCCAGTTCACCTCTACCTCCACCCAAGAGTCAAAATCCTTGAAGATCCAAACAACCCCAGATGATAAAATAACACAACAAATTCAAAACACCCTCTCTAGACCAAACCCCCAATCAAGCTCAAAATTTAAAGACACCCCAGATGAACAAATTCCACAGATAAGTGCAAGCAAAGAAAAAACTCATAATTCCCCCTGAGTAAATTACCAATTCAGCTAAAAAAAAAAAACCAAGATGGGTAGATGAATAGGATTTAGCAAAACAAAATGAATTCAAAACTTACCTGAGAATTCATGCAAATCTAACACCCACAAAACCCCGAGCCCTAGAAATGCAAATGGAGAGAGGAAATCAACGCTGCAACTTCGTCATGCACTAAAGACTTTCTGGGGCATTATTTTCCCAACCACCCAAAGACTTAAAAGCAAGTCGTTTGAAGATTCTAAGGCACCCAACAGTGAAAAAAAGCTACCGAAGTGAGAAGAAAAAAAAACACTCCATTCATACAAAGGACAATGAGAGATGCAATCATCAATAAAATCCAGCTTCCAACCCGAGTCGACTCAGTGCATTTGCTTTCTTAGATTTCTCTCCCGCTCTCTCTCTCTTGTTTTTTGGTTAATCCTGGTCAAACATATGGGAACTCGTTTTCCTGTCTCTGTCAACCACATCTATCATTCCATTGGAAGGGTTTCGGAAATTTCAAGCTGGAAAGCAGTAAATGTGAGGCCCACCTTTGGTTGATCCTAACCGTTTATCTGCTGCTAACAGTCTTAGCCGTCCATTGGGTAGCTTGAAAATGTATTGTCGAGCCAATTAGAAAAAGGGTGAAGACCAGATGAGCCGGCTTTGACTTGGTAATAAACACTAAAATAAAGAATATATGGAGCTAGTGGATGTCAATGAACCATGATGATCCTATATATTATTCAAATGCCTAATAAAATTTAGCATATGGTTTTCATACCAAAAACCACAGTCATGGTCTCCAGACTTGACACTCATCGGAGCTAACTAGATCGTTGGATTGAGTGTGTATTTATTTTCAAACTAGTGGAGCCTGTTATGATCTGATCCCCAAAGCTAGAAAGAAAGAACGAGAAATTTTATTTTTTTTTCCTCCTGCCCAGCAGACTTCACTTAAGACACTGGCACTGGGTCAAGCGAGTCGAATGAGTCGGACCTGAAACTTGTGAAAACTCGCTCCTGGCAACATGAGTCGGGTTGAGTACCCGATTTTTCGGAACAAAGGCAGGGGTGGATTTTTGACCGCTTGCAATGTGAAAAATAGCAACTGATCTTACACGTCATGTTCAAGTCAATTGATCCCACCACACGCTATTGACCCAATGTTGACTTGGAATTTTATAGGTGAAGCACCCCCAACCCCCCCCCCCCCCCCCCCCCCCCCCCCGGCCCCCAAGCACAATTGGTTTGCTAACCCTCATGACCTTATCCATGGTGGATTCAGACCAGTATCCACATGGGTTAATTTAATACAAGTTCCTGGTTTCTAGCTGACCTGATGGACCTGACTAAAAGTACCCTTTGGGGCATAAACAGTCTTGAGCTGCCTTATTGTATATAATACTATGTTTTCTGGTATTATTTTGTGTAGTATTGTATGACATTTATACATGTCTTCAGGAGCACATGGGCTGAGGTGAACATTAGTGCAGACCCAATTATCCGGAAGGGAATCATAGAGCTGCTGCAGTGGATAGGGCGCTCGCTCCCACAGCTCTACTTAGGGATTGATTCCTGGGTGGATAGATTTACTTCGGATCTCCTTGCCATTAGGCCAACTGGCAACATAAAAAAAAAGGAGATGGGAAAAAGAGCATATGGACTGACATTATTTTGATTGGATGCTTCGAGTAATAGGACAATCGGAGGTTCATTTATATCCCTAATTACACTGCAGTTTAAGACATGATTTTGGGCCTATGATGGTCTAAGCCTAGACTGTAACCAACGATTGATATATAGGTCCAAACTCCAAAAGCTTGTTTGGTTTTTTTTTTTTAATTTACTTATTAAAGGATCTTAGGAATTTTTTTTTGAAACTCTGCATTCTTAAAAATCTTTTACAGTGTTTTTTCTAACGTGATAAAAATATAAAAACAGATACCATTCTTTCTTGTGTATTTGTGGTTGTATGGTTTTTCTTTTTTTTTCTTTTTTTTCTTTTGTTTCTCTCGTACATACTCACACGCACTTTCTATCCAAAGCCAATTGTCTCCATCTAGAGACGCGTCAAAATTTGGACTACAAGTGTAGAAGCATGCATAAGAGGTCGACATTTCAAGGATTGGCGCCATACCCTTATCTTTGTCAAGATATAGATATTCAGATTACTATTACCTAAGAATTTTTACTCTTCAGTGAGCAACTTTTATAGTTAAGCCCACCTACAATGTATCCATAACTGCACATGCAATTGACCCGATCAATTCTTTTAGAAGTCACCCTAATTTATAAAGGTCCGAAAGCTTGTTTGGTTTTTTTTTTTAAATTCACTTATTGAAGGATCTTAGAATTTTTTTTTTTTTGAAAATCTACAATCTTAAAAACCTTTTAAGTGCGTTTTCTATTGCAAGTAAAATATAAAAATAGATACCAGTCTTTCTTGTGTACTTGTGGTTGCCCTCATACTCTATCTAAGTCTCTATCTAATTATTTCTATCCAGAAATGCCTCAAAACTTGGGTTACATGTGTAGAAGCATGCTAAAGAGGTCGAAGTTTCAACGATTCACATACCCTTTTCTTCATCGAGGTATTGGAAATAAGATTACTATTACCCAAGAAGTTTTACTTTTCAGTGAGCAACTTAGTTAAGCCTATGTACAATAGACCCATAACTGCACATACAGTTGCCCCATCATTTCTTTTAAAAGTCACCCTAATTTAACATTTATTGGGTTAATACAAACAATCAAATTTAAATAACAAAGAACTTAATTTTTTGTAACACCTTTGAAGCAAGACTACGAAGAATGATTGTAAATTTCTTTATCTATCCTTAACTCGCATATATCCATTCTCTCTCAAGTGCTTGGCATGCATCCATGTAGGCCTTGTCGAATATTAATTTCTTTTTCGTTAAAGAAGAGATTTCTTTACCATTTTATGTGACAAATGTAAAAGTCTTGTTGGAAATAATTTTTGTATGGTACAGTGGTAAGAGTAGGATTTGAACCTTTATATTCATTAAAAGAAAAAACAAAAAAAGAAATAAGGAAAAACAAGCCAGTGAGGCGATTTCAAAATCAAGGAGGAAGATCGAAAAGAATATATATAAAAAATAAGAGACGAGTTTTTTTACTCTTGCACCTGGGGTTGTGTGGTGGGCTGATCTCAACCAGCAAATTGCTATATACTATTCTACAAACGATCTAGCCATTGATTCTGTCTTTGGAACCAGAATAGACAGGCCACACAGAAGGAAGACAACTCATTTAAGTGGAAAATGAGTCCGTACAAGTGAAAAGGGAGACCTGTACACGCACACGCACACGCATGAAAAAGTAGCGTACTCAGAATTCAAACGTTGGACAGCGATGTGAGAACTATCCCTCCTTACCATCGGATAATGAGCAGTTCACATCTTAGCCATTGATTTAAATGGATGGGATTGATCATATTTGCTTGGCTCCTCTTCAATTCGATTCTGGTCAAACGCGGTAACCATTTTTCCAGTCATTGTCGAAAATCCTTTCCACAGGGAGACTGGACTTGAAGTCTTCCCTCCTCCATTGGTAGGCACCACATGTCACTTATTTTATTTGTTATTATTTCAGTAATATTCTCCCTTTCCATAGACGTTCATGGAGTGGGCCCCACTGCAAATGGCCGGCGCAAAAGTCGTAACCCTTTCCATTCAAAAGCTCACTTGTTCACACTGCCCGTTCACACTTCACACAAGGGTTTTTTTTTCCCCCTTAGGAAGGTTTCAACCTTCTGGGTTAGACTAATCCTTCCGAGTCAAAAGGAAAGTCGGATAAACTCTTTTGTAGTCTCAGTGTGGTAGTGCAGTTTTAAAACCTACAATCTTTAGGTACAAACCATGGATCCACTACGCCAACTAAACTACACCTTAGGATTCACTTCACATAAGTTTCATTTTCCGAGCTCTCATGATGACTCAGTGAAACTCGTTGCTTAAAGAGTTTGGTTAGACTTGAGTAAACTTGGTTAGGACTTGGTCGACTTTGACGGAATTCAGTAAGGACTCAGCAAAGACTCATTAAGATTCAATAAAAATCTTTTATTTTTACTTTTTTAATTTTACATGTTCAGATCGAGTTTGCTACTGGGCCAAGACTTTGAAAGTCTTTGGGTTGACTCGGCTATGTAGCCTTTCCAAGCAGAGAGCCTTATCGTCGAGCTTCGGAACTGAGGTTTCACACCCAGTGCTCTGCTCATTTGGGGCATGTTTGTGTAACACTTTTCCGTGGAAAAGTTGACGGTTTTTTACAGAAAACTCATTTTTCCGGCTTTTGGTGCGGAACAATTTCGTGGAAATGCATTCCTGCTTCGTCAGCATTTTCCTTGATAATTGTGGAAATGGGTTCTCCATGGGGGTATGAGAAATGGATTTCCTCGGTTCTTCCTCTTTTCCTCACTCTTGTCCATTTCAATCCAAAAACCCTATAACTCTTTCATTTTTTATTTTTTAATATAAATTATTATTTAATATTAAATAAATAATATACATATTATGTTATTTAAAAAAAAATTATATCACTAAATACGAAATTTTGATTTTCTATAAAGAATCTACAACCGCACTAAACCAAACAACATCTGGACCAATTCAATAGAATTAAAACTCTCTTTGCACCAAACGTGAATTTCTAAATTTTATGGAAATCCTTTTTCGAGATATTCATTTCTATGAAGTTTACTGAATTGGTAATTTCTTCTTTTTGCATAAAGGTTGTGTACACAGTGAGTGCCCTTGAGTGTGAATGGTGATGAGTCAGCTTTGCCCATTCAAAGGACTGAGCATGGATAAGACGCTACTGACGTAGTATGGGCAAAGTAGGATTTTCTATGGATTGGATCTTCTTGACTCAAGTTTAGTCAGACCAGGACTATCCCTGAATTTTACTAGTCAGGATCAATGCATAGATAAAGGCACATTCTTTTATCCTAGCCTTTTTGGTTGGGAATCACGGCATATACATGAGTGGGAAGAGAAAGCCCATATTATGGAAGGGAGAGCCCTCACAAATAAAAAGAATGACACACATATGAATTGATCCCGGAGCAATTGGGTGACATATAGGGTTGCTACCCAACTAAGCAACCCCTTATTATGGGCGTATAGTAGAAAACGTGACCATCATTCTCCATATTTGGTTGGTGTTTCGTGCTCTAATATAAAAGATGCAAAGTTTGGAGCTACCGGAGGTTGAGGGTTTGAAACTGCACTATCACACTAAGGCCACGGGGATTTACATGGCTGCCGCTGGACTCGTAGGGATTACTCTGGCCCAAAGGGCTGGGACACCCTCTGTTATAAAAAAAATAAAAGAAATAAACTTACTCTCTTGTGGCATTAATTCCATTGCATTACCCAATTGATGCCTTTTGAGTTAGATGGACCCCTAGTTTCAATAATCCGATAAAGTGCCCATGGCTTAATCGGTTCACTATTCGAAAGATGTAATCTATTGTCTGGGCATTATCCTATGGCGTCTTTTCTCCCTATTTTGAGTAAAACTATGAAGGAGGAGGTTAGTCACGGCCATATGCAATTTGTTATAGTTGGGCTGCAAAGCTTATAATGATCCATCTCATGTATTGTCTTGCTTGAATGTAATAATGATTTATTATTTAAGATAATTACCGAAAGGTCCCTAAAGTCGAATCTATCCAGCTTCCAGTCTAGGCAAATTCTGTTCAAAGGCTCTGATCCACTCAGCTAGACTATTTGCAGTCAAAAGTTTGACTGCATGACTTTTTTTTATGGACTGCTTGACTTAAAGTCACACTTTGAAAGCCCTCCGACCAAAGCCCCTTTATTATTTTAAGCTTTGTTTTTCCTCATGCCCGTGACTTGGGCTTTGGTTTTGATTGAGTAGGATCGATCTTGGTCCTATGATTGTTATACTCTAGATTTTGGTTTGTTAATAAAATCCTAATCTTACCTTCTAAATAAGTATTTCATGAATTTGGTTTGTTAATAAAACCCTAATCTTACCTTCTAAAAACGTAATCATCTTTCTTGTTGAATGGAAACCATTAGTTTGTTTCTTTTTCCCTTTTCTTAATAATTAAATCATCAAGTGAGTAGGAAATTGAAGAACTCATTCCAAGTAATGCATGAATGCACTGCCTTTTATATTCAATGCTTAGCTTCCTTGTAGCCGAGCTGCAGGACCTCTACTCTGTATGCTTTTGCTTGTAGCCGGGCTGTGGGTTCCTTTTATGATGATTTTGTTCGGATGGGGTATGCCCCATAGGATTCATAGAGGGACTTCTTCCTCTATGAGAGACTCATTTTGTATATTATCCATATTTTTTAGAAAATCGAAAGAGTGTCTTATCTTAAAAAAAAACAAAATTCATCAAGAGAGGGTTAGAACCTTTCAATCCAAGGCTTATATATTAAAAACAAAATCCTCTCCTTAGGTTGGGAACTTGGGATGTCACTCGATGGGCATTTGACACAACAAACTATTCGCAATCCAGGTACTCTTGGTCTCTATATTCATCCTTCTTTTGCTCATCCATCTTCCCTAGAATTGCCTGCTGATCAATGGTCTGGATTACGGAAAACTGGAATTTGGTGCCTTTTTGAAACTCCAAAATGGAAATCAATATCCCAATGAGTCAAATGAGTTTTCTTAAAAAGATTCTCCTGATGAAATCTGATACCTTTTCTGAATCTTCGGCGTAGAGAAATCCCGAGCTGAAAGAGTGAACTCCACCAACATTGTTGTGATTTAGGGCCTATGAGAAGTGATCAATCACGCACAAGAGAACAAGAGATTTACGTGGTTCGGCTTTTGGCCTACGTTCACGGAAAGACGAGAGAATTCACTATGCAATAAAAAAAGATGTATATCCTAAAGACTCTGAATCTCTATTTATAATATCAGCCCAAAAGCCCCAAAACCCTGTTACACCCAAACACTACTTCAATTTGGGCAATACAGGAGTCCGGTTAGCCAAGACTTATTAATTTCTATGGAGCCATACAAATTAACACACATAATAAAAATTCAACATGCTCAAAGTAAACACTCTCCCATCGCATGGGGTATCCCCATATTTCACCCCTAACAGGTGTTGGTCTCGGCATACGATTAACTGTTCGATAAAACAAGGTAAGAAATGAAAATGTATAAGATTTGTTAATCAGTTTTTTAATCAAACGGGTAATCTTAGGTGGGACTAACTTCTATTGGGCTTGAGCAGATCCTATTTTCAATAGTAGGCCCTACTCCAGAGTTCCATTTCTTCATCTCAAGATCTCTCTAGTAAGTCAAAAGCCTTAGTGGATCTGAATTTATAAATTAGATGTTGATAATAAATAGTCCTTTTCCTTTTCTTTACCCCCAACCATGCACGCTGACCAAGTCCCTCACGTTGTTTTTGTGGAATGATGGTGCCTTACCAAAAGGGTTGTAGCGTGGATGGTGAAGGATTTAGGCGACTATGTGTCTTTCAGTGTTTACCAGAATAAAAAATAAAATGAAAAACAAAGGTCATTGGAGAAATGGATTAAGGCTCTGCATAGCTAGCCTACATCTGGTCAAAATCTAGGGGTGTTCATGGACTGGGCTCGGGAATATCTTGACACGGCCCGGCTTCTAAACTGTAGGCCCCAGCCCTTCCCAAGTCTCGAGTTTCGCCATAACGAGCAGGCCCAAGCCCGGCCAATCTAAAAAACTGTGTAGTTGGAGCCCAGCCTGAATTCTCTTTATAAAAAAAATAAAAAAGGTTATTTACATTGTCTCAAGGGCAACTATATTGGCTTGGTCATGCATTTGTGCTAAAGATACAAGTGTTGTAGTCCCTACACCATCTTTGTTACCACTCTTTTTAGTATATCCGGGCCGGGGTTTCGGGTTCTGTACAACTAAATCCAAACCTGGCCTGAGTACTAAAACTCAAAGACCAAGCCCGGCCCAAAGCCAGGGCAGGCTCGGGCTGGCCCAATCCATGAGCACCCCCATCAAAATCTTTAAAAGTGGGCAGTTTCAAGAATGTTTCCCCAAGCATATTCAAACAGAACAATTTATCAAAGGACATGATTGATAGAAAACAAAGGGAAATGCATTCTCAGTACAAGCTTGCAAGAAAGAGAGATTTATTAATTTATACAAAAAATTATCCCATAGTGCTAAGCAAAGTTTAATTGTAGAACAACTATTTCTTCTCTATTCATACAATTCATGAACTTCGCATATTTCTTTCGATCCAATCTGCTCAGTCGAGCTACTAGCATGATTGTTGATGTTGTTGGGTAGTGTCTCGGTGTCATCATCACCTGAAAAACTGTATCTATTGGCAATAGCACTTACACATTCTAATACATGAAACATTGTAGGCCTCTGCTTAGGGACAGATGCAACACATGCAGTTGCAATTTTAAGACACTCAAGGAGGTCATCGTAGCCGCTTGTTAAAGTGAGAGACTTGTCCACGGCATTCAAAAGACGAGAGTGAGTTGAAAGACGATCAATCCATTCCACCAAATTGTGCTTGAAGTTGTGTGGGGGATTAGCCTCTTGAGTTGGTTCTTTGCCAGTTATTATCTCGAGGAGCAAAATCCCAAAGCTGTAAACATCACCCTTTGTGGAGGCCACCAACATGCGTGTATACTCTGGAGCTACATAACCCTTATTACCAAATCGGCCATTAACAAAAGTAGTCGGACGGGGATGGAGCGAATCCAAAAGCTGTGCATACCTGAAATCTGATATTTTTGGCTCGCCATCTTGATCCAAAAGGATACATTTGGAACTTATGTTGCGATGAACAATACAAAAATTGTGGTTATGGTGCAGCCAGGCCAAGCCTCTTGCTACTCCTAGAGCAATTTTCGGCCTCAGAGGCCAGTCTTAGAGTTTTTTGTTGGGTTCTGTGTGATGTAACCCCTGATATAGAGTTCTTTTAGGCATGAACTCATAAACCAAAAGCTTCTCCTTTCTAGCAACGCAGAAGCCCATGAGGGAAATCAAGTTGGGATGCTTCACTTTCCCGAGCGTAGTCAGCTCAGTTAAGAACTCTGTTCTGGATTGCTGAGTATCACATAGTCGCTTAACAGAAACAAAGGAGCCATTGGAAAGCTTTGCCTTGTATATGTTGCCCCTCATCCCTGAATCAATGATGTTTTCATTGCTGAAATCATTAGTTGCCTCCCTAAGTTCACGCAACCTCATTTTTGTGACCCACTTCTTGCACATGGAGAGCTGCAGATCGGAAAAACTTGCTATTGTGTTTTAATTACAACAAAACAAGAACAACTACAAGAAGAAGAAGAAAGATAAGGGAAAAGAAAAAAGTTCTGTTGGTTCTTATTATAGAAATGAAAAGACAACACACCTTGATTCCATCGGTTTCCTTTATACTGATTATCCAATGGTTTCGCTGGATGTCTTCTTTTACAGATACTTGATCCTTCTTTTTAGCCACTCTTCTGCAACAGAAGAACTGAAGACATAGTACTAGTAGTCCTCCCACAGATAGACCCACTGCGAACACAAGCAAAGAATTCCAAGTAGCAATCTCGGATGGTCCCTGGTTGAAAATTTGCAGCCAAAAAGCGTTTAGTGCTAAAATCAGGAAAACAAGGACAAGAAGAAGTTAGAAGGAAAAACAAAACACTAGTGCCACATCATCTAAAAGCCACTGGAAAGTTAAAGGCCTGCACTCATGCTTCTGAAACATGATATTTCAGTCATCGACTGAAATCTTGGTTACCAGAAAGATTGAGAAAAGAGTTCCTTGGAAAATCTAAACATGAACAAATGAAAAACATAACTAACACAAGATATAAATTAACATAAAAGTAATGAAACAAGATGGATATTAATTCAAAGACTCACAACCATTTTTTTTTTAGTGGAGAATCTTATCTTGACTACAACATTGATTGTGAGTGTTTTAATTTATAAACTGATATAGATTTTTTCTACTCCTCCATTAGAGTTTTGACTGTGTAAATCATCGATCCCTATCTTTCCTGCTAGTCTTCAAGGAAAGGGGGCGGAGGAGGAGGAGGAGGAGGAGGAGGAAGGAGGAAGGAAAGAGAAACAGTTTCTCTTTAAATGGAAACTTTGACTTGGAAGTCAATCCTCCACTGCAGATGACCAGGTGGAGTACACTTGCACTTTTTTTGTGGGGCCACCTGACTTCACTAGGAGGATATATAGATTGGCTATCAATCAAGCAAAACTAAAATAAGAGGAAGTATTTCTATTTCCGCTTTCCATTTTATAGCCCAAGATCATATACTAATATCACTACTGATTTGGTTTTTTTTTTTTTTTTTCCATAATTAATCAACAAAAGGATGTGGCTTATCACGATTCACGAAACCGTAGAGAAGAAAGACAGCAGTTATAAAGGCAATAAATTGCTAAATACAATGAAATTGCTAAATTACCAAGACAAAGAACTGCCTTCAGTTAGTTCCTAGATGGAAATGCTAGTGTTAGGAAATTTAGGGGTTGGAAAAACTGTTGACTTATATGATTCAATAGAGGCCGGTGGTATTGAGTGCATAGGTTAATAGTTTTGGTTGTTCGGACCATGCACCGCTATTGATCTACTGGGATGAGGAGTGGGTCTATTTTGTGTATACTAGGGTTTTGAGGCTGATATTATAAATAAAGATATAAGCCTTTGTGATGTACTATCTTTTGATTGGATAGTGGAATTCTCCTTGTTTTTCCATGGACGTAGGCCAAAAGCCATACCACGTAAATACTGTGCGTCTCTCTGTATGGTTTGCATACTTGATTGATCTCTTTTGCGTGTTCTAAGGCCCTACATAACAACAAAAGCTTTGGTGACTAATATTTATTGAAAAGGTGCTTCTGCTTCGATGGTTTTGGTGGTGTTAGAGCTAATCAGTCGTGAGTTTGGGTCTTGGAAGGAACAACTTCACAATAAAACATGCGCATTGGCAAAAGTACGCTGACCAGATTCCACCCAAAGGGAAGTAATTGAAAAGTATTCCTGCTGCCGTTGGTAATTTCTTGAGGTTTTGGTGGTAATGAATAGCTTAGTTGGATTTGAAAGACTCACAAGCATTTTTGTGGTGGAGAATCTTACATTGACTACACTATTGATTTGTGGGACTTTTTATTTAGCGATTTCAACTATCCCACTGCCTATAAATATGACATTTTTTTTTTCAAAATGGTTGTAGTTTAAATATCTCCCGCATAGCTGTCCATACAATAATAATGCAACATTGCACGGCTCTAAGATATTGCACGAGGCTGTGTGTAATATTGCAAGGACAACTTCGTGGGAAATTCTTAAAACTGTACTGCTCAAAAGTGAATGTTAAATTTAAGCACAGCTCAATGGACAATTGGGCAAAGTTACCATACAATAGTGCTGCATCTTAGTATGATGCAACGCCTGACATATGCAAGTGGGCGGGGGCCACTTTTAAAAAATCCAATCCGTCCATCTTCTTTTACACACACCATGTTCTTTGCATATATAACTTCAAAGTGTATTTCGTGGGGACTACCACTAGATTGACCTGTTGATTTTAAATATGTGCCCAACTTCTATTTCCATAAAGAAAGAGAGAGAAAGTTAATAATGTTGAATCACGTGTTCAGGATTTAGTTAATCCAACGGTGTGCATATTGTTGATTTAAATAGTATTTTATATGTATATCCACCAGTTAGAACCAATGAATGGATTGGATATTTTAAAGGTGGGCCCACCCACTTGCATATGCTAGTTGCTGCATCATTGGGCTGCAGTACACGAGGTCATTTTGGATTCGCACATACCTTTCAAACTAGGGAAAGTCGGTATGGACCGAGTGGGGGACCGATTTCGGGCCCGGTCCCCAATCGGTCCATGTAGCACGGTTGTTCAAACCAACCTTTCATACATGCGGGGCCGACCACTCCTGTAGCTCACACCAGTTTTAAAGGAGGATTCCATATCCAAGTACAGGAAATTGGCCCGGTCCCCACTCGGTCCATGTAGCACGGTTGTTCAAACTACCCTTTCATACATGCGGGGCTGACCACTCCTGTAGCTCACACCAGTTTTAAAGGAGGATTCCATATCCAAGTACAGGAAATTTTAGGCTATTTGTGGGGCATACTTTTTGGTGAAGAAGATCGTTGATCTGATGGTTTTGTTTCTGATAGGGTCCTGTATGTAAATTTTCACGCGGTTTTCAGCATCCCCACTTCACTTTCTTAGCACAACTGCTCCTTTGAAGAGGCAGTCAAGATCCTCTACCAAGTCAAGCTGGTGATTTCCACCAACGTAGAACACACGAATAGGAATTAGTGGCCAAAACCAACTGAACGCAGATGCACTTCATAGACTTTTAGTTCATACAGCCGCGTGTACTATATATCAAGAAACTGAACTCCTTTGAAAGAAGATTCTTGGCAATTCGTATTGACAAGGAAAGATTAAACTGCAAGGCCCCTGAGCAGTGATATCATGGGAGAAAGAAAGTAATAGAAAAGAAAACTTGTCAGGAACAAAACCATCCCGGCATATAAAATGACTCCTGACTGTTTGTTCCAATCACAGGGTAGAACATATTTTAATGCGTCCCCATGATAACACAGGTATGTTTGTTGAGGGAGGCTTGAATCATCATCCTAACTATTTGATCAACGAGTACATAGTTGATCTAATGGTCCAGTCCATTCAAATGAGTGCCAAATTTGGAATCCGTGACTATCACAGGGGACTGTCTGTTTTATGGTCCACTCAAATGAATTATAATGTTGACTCCACTAGGTATTTAGACACGTGGTGCTCACCCCATCTTGTGAGCGACTGATGCTCTCCATGGAGGTTTCCCCTACTTTAATATGGCAGATTTGAGATTTGGTGTCCCAATTTTAGTGAAATAGTATAGATCATTAGATAAATTTTCCTTTCATCTTATGGAATCCCTGAGGCGTGCATAGAATTTCTACGAGCAGATTGGAAACTATAAAGGCCTCGCTGACTATTTGTATGGTCGGTCAGTCTAACAAGAGCAGTCCATGAGAGGAAGAGATTTCCTGAAAGACTAAAAACAGACTTCTTCTAAAACTTTCTGAAAGACTAAAAACAGACTTCTTCAAAAACTGCCCTCTTCTCTTCTCTCGTTTTAATATTGCCTTTCCTTTTCCTTTCTACTCCTAATAAATCAAGGTGAGATAAGTGAAACTCTATGGTATGCCACCTTTATTGAAAATCTAAACTGCTCAGCACGTCCCCCCTTTTATAAAACATAGCTAAATCTTTTTCCAATATGAGTTGGCCCCAGCATGAGATGGAGAAAAAAATCCTATGTCTAAAATACATATGATTTTTAAAGCGTTAAGTCATTGTGCAGACAAATCTAGTATAACTAATTTCAAAGCGTTTAGGGACTACTTTATAGGAGATGTAAATCTAGTATAACTAATTTCAATTTAAAGCGTTAAATCATTGTGCAAACAAAGTTTTTAGATTAATCATTGTGAAATTACGGCGATCACAACCCTGCACAGAGAACCTACATCTGGTCAGAATCTTAAAAGATGGGTCTTTTCAGATTAATCTTGTAGAATTTTTGCCCAAGCATCAATCCATATCAGAGGGCCTGATTGACAAGAAACAGAGGGACATGCATTCTCACTAAAGCTTGAAATAAAGAGTCATATTTCATAATATACAAAAAAACTATACCCAAAAGTGCCAAGCAAAGTTCAATTGTTTATTCATAAATTTCATGAATTTCACATATTTCATCTGACCCAGTTTGCTCAGTGGAGCTACTGGCATGGTTGTTGATATCTTCGGGTCGCGTTTCTACTTCATCATCAGCTGAAAAACCATATCTATTGCCAATAGCACTTAAAGATTTGTATACATGAAGCATTGTAGGCCTCTGCTTAGGAATAGATGCAACACATGCATTTGCAATTTGAAGACACTCGAGGAGGTCATCGTCGCGGCTTACTGAAGTGAGAGACTTGTCCACAGCATTCAGAAGAAGAGACCTAACTGAAAGACGATCGATCCAATCCACCAAATTCTGCTTGAAGTTGTGTGGAGGATTAGGCTCTTGAGTTGGTACTTTGCCAGTAATTATCTCAAGGAGCAAAATCCCAAAGCTGTAAACATCACCCTTAGTTGAGGCCACCACCATGCGCGTATACTCAGGAGCTACATAACCCATGTTACCAAATTGCCCATTCACAAAAGTAGTCAGATGGGAGTGGATCGATTTCATAAGCTGTGCAGATCCAAAATCTGATATTTTTGGATCGTTATCTTGATCCAAAAGGATGCATTTGGAGCTTATCTTGCGATGAACTATACAAAAATTGGAGTTATGGTGCAGCCAGGCCAAGCCTCTTGCTACTCCGAGTGCAATTTTCAATCTCCAAGGCCATTCTTTGAATATTGCATTGGCTCGTGGCTGATGTAGCTGCTGATATAGAGTTCTTTTAGGCATGTACCTATAAACCAAAAGCTTTTCCTTTCTGGCAATGCAGAAGCCCAGAAGGGAGACCAAATTGGGATGCTTTGCTTTCCCAAGCGTCGTCAGCTCAGAGAAGAATTCTGTTTTGGAATGTTGAGTATTCCACAGCCTCTTAACAGCAACAAAGGAGCCATTGGAAAGCTTTGCCTTGTATATGTTGCCTCTTATCCCTGAATCAATGATGTTTTCATCGCTGAAATCATTGGTTGCCTTCCTAAGTTCGTGCAACCTCATTTTTTTGACCCACATCTTGCACTTGGAGAGCTGCAAATTGGAAAACATTTGTATTGGGTTTTAATCACAACCAGAAGTAGAAGTAGAAGAAGAAGAAGAAGAAGTTCTGTTAATTCTTACTATAGAAATGAAAAAACACACCTTAATGCCATTGGTTTCCTTTATACTGATTATCCAATGGTTCAGTTGGGCGTCTTCTTTTACATCTATTCCATCCTTTTTTTTATCCACTCTTCTGCAATAGAAGAACAGAAGACATAGTAGTCCTCCCACAGATAGACCCACTGCGAACGCAAGCCAAGCATTCAAAGTAGTAATCTTGGATGGTCCCTGGTTGAAAGTTTGCAGTCAACACAAGCATTTAGTGTTAAAATCAGGAAAACAAGAACAAGAAAAAGGTATGGAGAAAAAACACAAATGCCATCATCTAAAAGCCACTGGAAGGTTAATTAAAGGCCTGCATCCATGCTTCTAAAACATGATACGTCCATTATCGACTGAAATCTCTGGTTTTTTAGTAAGATGGAGAAAAGAATTCCTTTCTCTTGAAAAAGCCAAACATAACCACATGAAAAATGAACAAAAAAGTAGCAACATAAGATGGATTTCAAAGACTCACAAGCATTTTCTGGTGGAGAATCATACACTGACTAGTGACTACATCATTGATTGTGAGCCTTCTTAATTTGTAAACTGATCTGGTGAGAGTTCTTGCCTGGAAGTCACAAGGCCATTTTGGCTTCAGACCTTTCTTTAAACCCAAATTTCATACATGTGAAAAGTTGACTCTGTAAACAATAATTTTATTTTTAAGGGATTTTTACCAAAAAGGTGTCCCTAAACATGTATTAGCCTGATTTAGCTTGAAATACACCCAAATGACAATTATAGTGTTCGTACCAAGAATTTGGACAACTTTGCCCCCAAAGCTGCCGAACGATATCATCATCTTCATTCCCAAAATTTCAATCCTTAAATGAATGAAATCCATTGCTGCAGCTGACCCTTATTCTCTTTGCTCAGCTTCCGGCCAACTTCCCCTCTCTGCCCGGCCATTCCCCTACACTCAGCTATCAGTCGGTCCCCTGCAACCAAAGACCACTGGCTGCTTCCAATCCAGCGCCCACCAGCTGTAGTCACTTGCCACTCCACCTGTAAGCACCCAGCGGCCACTGCTGCCTCTCCCTGCCATCGGCCAACCTGCACCCTTCCGCCTAGCGGCCACTTGGACTTCTCCCACATCCCTGCCAGCGGCTAACCTGCACCCTTTGGCCAGCGGCCAACCTGAACTCTTTCCCAGGTGGCCAACCTGAACACGCCTCCTTCCCTGCCTGTAGCCAGTCCTCCTCCCTGGCTGCGTTGTTGCAGCTCGTCCATGTGAACCTGCACAACCTGAACCAGCCACCTGAAACTAGCTCCCCTGACCCCAGCCACTGCCTCTTCCACCTGCACTGATCTCAGCCTGCACTGCCCTTGTCCAGCCACCTGTACTGCTCCTCCACGTGCGCTACCCAACCACCTAATTTCAGCTGAAACCCCCACCTGTTTTCAGCTGAAACCCCCACCTGATTTCAGCTGAAACCCCACCTATTTCCAGCTGAAACCCCCACCTGTTTTCAGCTGAAACTCCCACCTGATTTCAACTGAAACCCCACCTATTTTCAGCTGAAACCCCCACCTGATTTCAGCCTGAATTACCACCTAATTTCAGCCTGAATTTCCAGCTGATTTCAGCCTACATCTCTACTTGCATTGCCTTCCCCCTGCACTGCTCTTCCACCTACACTGCTCCCACTTGCAAGATGTCCAACCCACCTGCCACTTGTCCAGCCCACCTGCAATTTGTCCAGCCCACTGCAACAGGTTCAACCCACCTGCACACTTGACCCAACTACTGCTTAATTCTCCTCCTTGTTACCATAAGCAATCTGATGTGTACAACTTGGACCAATGGGTCCCACCCCGGGACCCGCAGGACCCGACCCTTAGGCCCTATTTTATG
This sequence comes from Cinnamomum chago, assembly GCA_038049695.1. NCBI lineage: Eukaryota > Viridiplantae > Streptophyta > Magnoliopsida > Laurales > Lauraceae > Cinnamomum > Cinnamomum chago. The sequence goes on along the minus strand of CP142462.1, from coordinate 15,044,228 downwards.
ACCCTTAAAAACTGAATTTTTAACTAGACCTTTGGCTTGATTTGAACCTGTCTTTAACCCGGTTAATCCTTTGGAAATCCGGAGTTTTCAAACCAAATTAAGATTGGGATATTCTAATCAATGTTTTAAAGAAATTTATAATTGCCCACTGACTTAAAAAATAGGGGCTTTTGACTTAAACCCCGGGCAATGCAAAGAGACTGTCTTTTCTTGGAAAAAGAAAGACCAAGACCTAGACTATGATGCACCCAGTCCCCCGACTTGCCTATTTTGGGGTCGTGACAGGGGGATATGGTTGCAGCCAAAACAGTCTTATGTGGTTATATTATTGGGAACCTGCCATAGATTTATGCATATTTGGGGGATGGGAGGGTCTTTGAATTTTGCCTGTAAGTTGTACTATTATTGCAAATGCCCCCACAATAGCCTCCAATAATGTATATATTTCCTGTAAGATATATACATGTCTCTAAGAAGTAGTGCTTGTTGTCTGGGCCCGCGGAGTTTTCTTTCGGCCCCATCTCACTCCATATAGCAGATTGAGTTATTTGTTTTGGTTATTCCTTTAGCCAAACAAATGAGATTGGTGCCCTCATACAGCATACCAAGTTCATTTATGTAACAGTCAAGCTATAAGATGGAAGGCCACCACTGTTGTAGTTTTCTTGCTTTACATGAATATACTGACATATCAATCTGAGCAACATCCATGAGTCTTTCCCATTGTTTAAATATCACATTTTAAAATTGAGGCCATCAGTAAAACAAGAGAAGGCATATATCAGCGGCCATGAAGAATTAACAGCTAAAGCACAAGAGAATCTTTAATAGAAATACATAAACATAAACAACAGACATTGACTAGGAAACAAAAGAAAACGGCATATATCAGCGTAGTGAGTTAAAATCACAGGCCTAACATTATACGATCTTGAATTTCTACTCATACGAACTTGAATTTTGTGCGCGACATTGTTTTTTGATAACGATATCGTTACCATCATTTATAGTTTATTCATCCGTTTTTTGTGTCCAACAAGAAAATAGTGGTGATTTTATATTGAGATGCATAAACAATAAGAAAGACTCACGATTTCACTCAAAATCCAGTTTTCAAAATTTTCTGATAACGATATCATTACAATTATTTATAGGTTCTTCGCCCATTTTTTTGTCTCTGACAACAAAATGACAATGACTTTATAATGGGGTGCATAGACAATGAGAAAGGCTCACGGATTTTGCTCATAAATGCATTTTCCTAATAGGTATAGTTTGCCGCTCACAGATTCTACACTTCGGTTAGGAGTTCCCTAGTATTAGTTCCAGTTTTTCCTTCTTCTTCTTATATGAACCGAACCTAACAAACACATCCCTCTTGCTTTTAAAGTACACAAACAGTAAGCTTAAATTCAAATGAACATAAAATGCAAGAGTTACTTCCTAAGGATGCAGAAACTTGTTGGGTTAAATGAGAATTTAATAAGAAAACAAGTTTGTGGGGAGAAACTGATTTTAAGTAAATAATATATTAGAGGTTCTGGCACTATACACGGTAAGCTTAAATTCATATCTTACCAAACTACTCATGGATAAAGTATTTTTGCATGGTTCACAAGTGTGTTTTGTTGGTCTTGGCTTTGGTTCATCAGTTATCACACCATGCCTTAATAGGGATACTTCTTACATGTCCAAATCTCCTCTCACTGATTCTTCTACATTTGTCACTCTTAAAGATAAAATCAGGGGCTGGGTTTGGTGGATTCAGTTTAGTATTGTGGATAACTTGTAAACGCTCAACTTGTATTCAGTCTATTTATTATTCAGGTTGAACATGTCAATCCAAATCCAAAGCAGAAACAAATACAGTATATTGGAGCATAAAATAAACAGGGTCAGTCTCGTTGGTGTACAACAAATTGAGAGGAAAAGGCTCTAAAGGATTGTAACGATATCATTATCAAAAAACTTAGAAATCACTAATTTGGGTGAATTCTGTGAACCTTGGCTGGGAGTACTCAAACCAAGCCATTTTCCAGAGGTGCCCATAGTTCGAACTAGACTAGACAAATGGCTTGGTTCAAACTCTCATTCAAATAAAAAAAGTGTTGAATGATTTAATCTGAACTATGGGCACCTCTGGAAAACGGCTTGGTTTGAGTACTCCCAACCAAGGTTCATGGATTTCACCCAGATTAGTGATTTCTAAATTTTTTTATATCGATATCGTTACGATCCTTTAGAGCCTTTTCCTCTCAATTTGTTGTACAGCAACGAGACTGACCCTGACTATAAATTGAGATACATAAACAATGCAAAAGGCTCATGGATTTCATCCAAAATAGTGATTTCTAAATTTTTTAATAACAATATCGTTACGATCCATTAAAGTTTTATACTCCTTTTTTCGCTGTCCAGCAACGAGATTGACCCTGACTATATATTGAGATACATGAACAATGAAAAAGGCCCGTGGAGGTTACCAAAATACCAAATTGCAAATATTCCAACAACAAAATCGTTACCGTCCTTTAGAGTTTTCAGTCTCAAATTTGTTATCCAGCAAGTTGATGGCTTTATTTTAAAATATGATCTTTAAACAATGGGAAAGACTCATGGATGCTGCTCAGATTGATATGTCAGTATATTCATGTAAACCAAGAAAACTACAACAGTGGTGGCCTTCCATCTTATAGATTGACTGTTACATAAATGCACTGAGTCTGATGTACGAGGGCACCAATCTCATTTGATTGGCTAAAGGAATAACCAAAACAAACAACTCAAACTGCCATATGAAGTGAGATGGGGCCGAAAGAAAATTGCGCGGGCCCAGACAACAAGCACTACTTCTTGGAGACATGTCTATATCTTACAAGAAATATATACATTATTGGAGGCTATTGTGGGGCCATTTGCAATAATAGTATAGCTTGCGGGCAAAATTCAAAGACCATCCCATCCCCCAAATATGCATAAATCTATGGCAGGTTCCCAATAATATAACCACAAAAGATTGTTTTGGCTGCAACCATATCCCCCTGTCACGACCCCAAAATGGGGGTAGGATTAAGGGCCATGATTGAGTCTAAGTACGGAGTTAAAATTAACATCGAGCAAGTCAGGGGATTGGGTGGTGCATCATAGTCTAGGTCTTGGTCTTTCTTTTCCAAGAAAAGACAATCTCTTTGCATTGCCCGAGGTTTAAGTCAAATGCCCCTATTTTTGAAGTCAGTGGGCAATTATAATTTTTTTTAAAACATTGGTTAAAATATCTCAATCATTAGTTCGAAAACTCCGGATTTCCAAAGGGTTAATCGGGTTAAAGATAGGTTCAAATCAGGCCAAAGGTCTAGTTAAAAATTCAGTTTTTAAGGGTCATAAAACATGGCCTAAGGGTTAGGTCATGTGGTCCCGGGGTGGGACCCATTGGTCCGAGTTGTACACATCAGATTACTGATGGTAACAAGGAGGAGAAGCAGTAGTTGTGTCAAGTGTGCAGGTGGGTTGAACCTGTTGCTGTGGGCTGGACAAGTGGCAGGTGGGCTGGACATGTTGCAAGTGGGAGCAGTGCAGGTGGAAGAACAGTGCATGTGGAAGGTAGTGCAGGGGGAGTTGTAGGCTGAAATCAATTGGAAATTCAGGCTGAAATCATGTGGTAATTCAGGCTGAAATTAGGTGGAGGTTTCAGCTGAAAATAGGTGGGGTTTCAGCTGAAATCAGGTGGGGGCTTCAGCAGAAAATAGGTGGGGTTTTAGCTGAAATCAAGTGGGGGTTTCAGCTGAAAACAGGTGGGGTTTCAGTTGAAATCAGGTGGAGGAGCAGTACAGGGTTCGAACCTTTGTGTTTGCTGGAAGTTGGCCCAAAGATGGTGAATCAGGAAAATGCACTCAATGTAGAAGCCTCAGGATGGAAAGGATTCAAACATTCAATTTTAGTTGATAATTACCGTACAATATTTGAAAAAATAATCACTTGGATGGACTACAGATGAAGTATATTGTCTCTTCCAAGTCATCCCTAAGCCTATTCTTATTATTTAAACGATCAACCAATCTAGTAATAGAACTATGAAGTGCACATCAGACCTAAATCCAACCTGTTTATTTTATGCTCCAATATACTGTATTTGTTTCTGCTTTGGATTTGGATTGACATGTTCAACCTGAATAATAAATAGACTGAATACAAGTTGAGCGTTTACAAGTTATCCACAATACTAAACTGAATCCACCAAACCCAGCCCCTGATTTTATCTTTAAGAGTGACAAATGTAGAAGAATCAGTGAGAGGAGATTTGGACATGTAAGAAGTATCCCTATTAAGGCATGGTGTGATAACTGATGAACCAAAGCCAAGACCAACAAAACACACTTGTGAACCATGCAAAAATACTTTATCCATGAGTAGTTTGGTAAGATATGAATTTAAGCTTACCGTGTATAGTGCCAGAACCTCTAATATATTATTTACTTAAAATCAGTTTCTCCCCACAAACTTGTTTTCTTATTAAATTCTCATTTAACCCAACAAGTTTCTGCATCCTTAGGAAGTAACTCTTGCATTTTATGTTCATTTGAATTTAAGCTTACTGTTTGTGTACTTTAAAAGCAAGAGGGATGTGTTTGTTAGGTTCGGTTCATATAAGAAGAAGAAGGAAAAACTGGAACTAATACTAGGGAACTCCTAACCGAAGTGTAGAATCTGTGAGCGGCAAACTATACCTATTAGGAAAATGCATTTATGAGCAAAATCCGTGAGCCTTTCTCATTGTCTATGCACCCCATTATAAAGTCATTGTCATTTTGTTGTCAGAGACAAAAAAATGGGCGAAGAACCTATAAATAATTGTAATGATATCGTTATCAGAAAATTTTGAAAACTGGATTTTGAGTGAAATCGTGAGTCTTTCTTATTGTTTATGCATCTCAATATAAAATCACCACTATTTTCTTGTTGGACACAAAAAACGGATGAATAAACTATAAATGATGGTAACGATATCGTTATCAAAAAACAATGTCGCGCACAAAATTCAAGTTCGTATGAGTAGAAATTCAAGATCGTATAATGTTAGGCCTGTGATTTTAACTCACTACGCTGATATATGCCGTTTTCTTTTGTTTCCTAGTCAATGTCTGTTGTTTATGTTTATGTATTTCTATTAAAGATTCTCTTGTGCTTTAGCTGTTAATTCTTCATGGCCGCTGATATATGCCTTCTCTTGTTTTACTGATGGCCTCAATTTTAAAATGTGATATTTAAACAATGGGAAAGACTCATGGATGTTGCTCAGATTGATATGTCAGTATATTCATGTAAAGCAAGAAAACTACAACAGTGGTGGCCTTCCATCTTATAGCTTGACTGTTACATAAATGAACTTGGTATGCTGTATGAGGGCACCAATCTCATTTGTTTGGCTAAAGGAATAACCAAAACAAATAACTCAATCTGCTATATGGAGTGAGATGGGGCCGAAAGAAAACTCCGCGGGCCCAGACAACAAGCACTACTTCTTAGAGACATGTATATATCTTACAGGAAATATATACATTATTGGAGGCTATTGTGGGGGCATTTGCAATAATAGTACAACTTACAGGCAAAATTCAAAGACCCTCCCATCCCCCAAATATGCATAAATCTATGGCAGGTTCCCAATAATATAACCACATAAGACTGTTTTGGCTGCAACCATATCCCCCTGTCACGACCCCAAAATAGGCAAGTCGGGGGACTGGGTGCATCATAGTCTAGGTCTTGGTCTTTCTTTTTCCAAGAAAAGACAGTCTCTTTGCATTGCCCGGGGTTTAAGTCAAAAGCCCCTATTTTTTAAGTCAGTGGGCAATTATAAATTTCTTTAAAACATTGATTAGAATATCCCAATCTTAATTTGGTTTGAAAACTCCGGATTTCCAAAGGATTAACCGGGTTAAAGACAGGTTCAAATCAAGCCAAAGGTCTAGTTAAAAATTCAGTTTTTAAGGGTCATAAAATAGGGCCTAAGGGTCGGGTCCTGCGGGTCCCGGGGTGGGACCCATTGGTCCAAGTTGTACACATCAGATTGCTTATGGTAACAAGGAGGAGAAGCAGTAGTTGGGTCAAGTGTGCAGGTGGGTTGAACCTGTTGCAGTGGGCTGGACAAATTGCAGGTGGGCTGGACAAGTGGCAGGTGGGTTGGACATCTTGCAAGTGGGAGCAGTGTAGGTGGAAGAGCAGTGCAGGGGGAAGGCAATGCAAGTAGAGATGTAGGCTGAAATCAGCTGGAAATTCAGGCTGAAATTAGGTGGTAATTCAGGCTGAAATCAGGTGGGGGTTTCAGCTGAAAATAGGTGGGGTTTCAGTTGAAATCAGGTGGGAGTTTCAGCTGAAAACAGGTGGGGGTTTCAGATGGAAATAGGTGGGGTTTCAGCTGAAATCAGGTGGGGGTTTCAGCTGAAAACAGGTGGGGGTTTCAGCTGAAATTAGGTGGTTGGGTAGCGCACGTGGAGGAGCAGTACAGGTGGCTGGACAAGGGCAGTGCAGGCTGAGATCAGTGCAGGTGGAAGAGGCAGTGGCTGGGGTCAGGGGAGCTAGTTTCAGGTGGCTGGTTCAGGTTGTGCAGGTTCACATGGACGAGCTGCAACAACGCAGCCAGGGAGGAGGACTGGCTGCAGGCAGGGAAGGAGGCGTGTTCAGGTTGGCCACCTGGGAAAGAGTTCAGGTTGGCTGCTGGCCAAAGGGTGCAGGTTAGCCGCTGGCAGGGATGTGGGAGAAGTCCAAGTGGCCGCTAGGCGGAAGGGTGCAGGTTGGCCGATGGCAGGGAGAGGCAGCAGTGGCCGCTGGGTGCTTACAGGTGGAGTGGCAAGTGACTACAGCTGGTGGGCGCTGGATTGGAAGCAGCCAGTGGTCTTTGGTTGCAGGGGACCGACTGATAGCTGAGTGTAGGGGAATGGCCGGGCAGAGAGGGGAAGTTGGCCGGAAGCTGAGCAAAGAGAATAAGGGTCAGCTGCAGCAATGGATTTCATTCATTTAAGGATTGAAATTTTGGGAATGAAGATGATGATATCGTTCGGCAGCTTTGGGGGCAAAGTTGTCCAAATTCTTGGTACGAACACTATAATTGTCATTTGGGTGTATTTCAAGCTAAATCAGGCTAATATATGTTTAGGGACACCTTTTTGGTAAAAATCCCTATTTTTAATCCCTGAAGACGCTTTCCACGCGGCTGTTGACTTTAATTTTATTTCGGTTTTCCAGACTCAGAAGGATTTCCACTGTCGGCAGCTTATTAATTCATCTTCATGGGCTCATACGTTCGAGGAAAATGGGCAGCTTTGACTTACGAGTTGGGAGTCAATATTCTGCTGTAGATGATCAGGTTGGGAGTCCGGATCCTCTTTTCAGCAACCAAGAGAAATCTTGAGTTAAATAAGAAAAAGGAGCTGATCACTGGGCCTGCCTATTAAAATTTGAACGGTTTAAAATAAATGTCTAGAAGTATTTATTGTGTCCTTATATTAAAGAAATAATTAGCGAAAAATACCTAGAATTGAATCTATCCAGCCTCCAATCCAGACAAATTTTTTTTAAGGGATCTGGTCCAAGCAGCTAGACTGTTTGTAGCCAAAGATCCCTGGATACAATTTACATGACTAATTTGCCCTCTTCCAACTGTTTAGGCATCTAATTTTGAAATTTAAAATTTCAAATCTTCCATTCTTCCTCTCTCAAATCTATCTTACCAAAGGAATCACTTCTTTGTTTCCAGTTTTTGTAAACTCTGTTTCCGATTTCTGCAATAGTGACGAGCAGCACCGTGCAGTCCCACACACTTGTCCGGCGGCGGTAGCAGCGTTGAGGATCAGGTACTCTTCCGCGGCTACGCGTGGTGTCTGGACATCTGGGGCGCCAACAAGTATCGAAATCCCTGTTTCTTTCTGCACTTTGTAACCAAACTCGATTTCCAACCACCCTTCCACTTGTCAAAACAAGACAAGGTTTCTTGTTGTCTTTAGTTCATAATAAATAAAGAGTGCACGAGTACCCCATATTCAAAATCCGGATTTGGGTCTGCCACGGCGTAGATCAATTTAATAATCCTCGCCTTTATGAGTCACCCACATGATTCTGTGCCTTCTTTTGAATCATGGCAAATCAGGCAAAGATGGGGTTTGAATCAGGGAAACAAACCATGCCTTCTTCTAAAGCCGGTGTCGTGACAAATTTGGTGTGTGAAGATGGGGTTTTCTGACGCGATTGATGGTTTGAGGAAGTGGGTTTTTTCTGGGGCGAATGAATCAGATGGTTCGAGGAAGTAAGTTTTTTCTAGGGAAGAAGAATCACAACGTGCCATCGCCGAAGTTTTCTTCTATCACAAAGAAAAGGTTGAAAAAAGAAGAAGCAGACAGTGGTTTGGGATTCGTGTCCGGCTGGGCCCCACATCGTCGTGAACAGAAAACAGATCGTCGAGGTCGTCGTTGTGCGTCACCGAAGAAGGAAGTTCGCCGCCGCTGCTGCCGCGCCGCGCCGTGCCGTTGCCATGGAAGAAGAAGCAAATCGGGAGAGGTTTCTGGTTTTGGTTCTAGAACGTCGCAGAGAACGTGAAGAGGAAGCCCAGGTTCTATTGGGGAAGAGGACAACGATTTGGGCTGGGTTTGGGTCCGGGTTGGTCCAGGTCAGGTCAAGCCCGACTTGTTTCAGAAGTCAAATTTATCTAAGTTTTGTATTTTTTATCAAATTTATTTGAGTTTTGGACAAATCTATCTGAGTTTTTGGCTATTTATCTGATTTCTGAAACAAATTTATCTGAGTTCTTGACAAATTTATCTGAGTTCTGTACAAATCTATTTGAGTTTTTGACTATTTATCTGACTTCTAGAACAAATTTATCTAAGCTCTGGATAAATTTATCTGAGTTCTGGACAAATCTATTTGAGTTTTTGGAAATTTTATTTTAGTTTTCGAAAAATATAGTTGACTTTCTGACAATTTATCTCCATTTGTAAAATTTTAACCGAGTTCTTGAATTAAACTCAGGCTGTTCTTTTAAATTTTATTTGCATTTTTTAAAATAAATTTAACAGAGTTTTAGCAAAAATGCTTTAATTTTTGGCAAATTTTTCTAAAATTCGAAAAATTGAGTTATCTTAGTTTCGGCAAATGTATTTGCATTTTTTTTAAATTTATTTGCATTTTTTAATTTTATTTGCGTCCTTTGAAATTTATTTACACTTTTGGAATTTATTTCAATTTTTTGAAATTGATTTTCATCTTTTGAACTTTATTTCTATTTTTTGAAATTTATTTGGATCTTTTGAAATTTATTTGTGACTTTTTAAATTGATTTCATCTTTTCAAATTTATTTATATTTTGTTGAAACTTATTTGGATCTTTTGAGATTTATTTGCGTCTTTTTAAATCTCTCTGCCTTCTTTTGAAATTTATTGTGTTTTTTGAAATTATTGCATTTTTTTAATTTTATTTGCTTTCTTTCCAATTTATTTGTATTTTTCGGATTTATTTGTGTTTTTTTATTTTATTTTCGTCTTTTGAAATTTATTTACAGTTTTTTAAATTTATTTGGATCTTTTGAAATTTATTTGGCTAATTTAATGGTAGTTAACTGTTATTAATGGCATATCCCACTAATCATGGGATATGATTTTGAAGAAAGGGTAAATTATACATCTTATGTCTTCAAATTTGGAAAAAGGACCTATCACACTATGAAAAAAGATTGTGGACCTAAGGCAATAAAATGAAATGTTCAGGGACCTGTCGCCGAATGCCCCTATATTAAATTATGTTAGATATCAATCCGAGTTCATCCCATAGTTGGATTGATTGTTTGATAAAAGAAGTGAGGATGATATGCAAAAGATTGAGAGCGGCCCCTTACCTGAGTGGTAAGGAGTGGCATTTCATGTTGGATCTGGGTCAAAAGATCTAATAGGCCTGATGAGTGGTTTGCTTGTGGCCCTACTTCATTAGGGCTAGTTCCTTATATATAATTCTTAACTAGTGATTTCAGAGCCACAACAAGTGGTATTAGAGAGAGGTTGAGATCCTCGGGTTCAGAATGAGGTTGAGATCATCAGATTTCAGAGCGATGTTGAGATCCTCTGGTTTTGATCGAGGTGGAGATCCTCAGTTTTCAAGCAAGGTGAAGTTCCTCGGAGATTGATCCGAGTTTTTGCAAGAGATCGGTTGTGATCTCTAGTGGGCCACACCTTGTGGTCAAATTAACATAGGAAGAGAGAGAGGTGAGAGCTCTCCCTCTGTGGTATCGGAGTTTTCTGAAAGGGATGGGCAAATGTGAGAGCAAGATTGAGACCCATGGGGAGACCCATGTTAGAGGGTTTGGTACCCTTGCAAGTTTGTCGAACCACGTAAGTCTGTGTGTCATGTGGTTATTGTGGTTGTGATTGATCGTGCGTGTTTGCCTAAATTAATTCCCCCAACAGTTCTCACATGGCTGCCCAGGGTTCGAACCCTAGGTACGCCACCTCTTCCCATGTGTGAGGACTCATTTCCCACTTGAGTTAATTGTCTTCTGGTGTGTATACGAGCTCTCACTTGGGTCCCAGCCCCTTTGGCTTGATTATCAAAACAAAACAAAATTTTAAGATACCCCACACACGTGACGTTACTAGTAGATTATCAATCAATCCAAGCAAAACCTCGACTAAAAGAAATTATTCCTATATTCACTATCCATTTTATAGGCTAACATCAGATGCTTATATCATCCGTTAGATCTGATTTCTGTTAGATCTGATTCTTTTATATGATTAATCAACAAAAGAAAGAGGCTTATCACACAACTGTAGAGAAGAAAGAGAAAGCAGTTAAGGAAAGCTAGATAATATTAAAAAAAACCAATTATATATATTAAAGCAAATGGGGAGGTGTGCTGTGAGGGGTGCCACCTCAACACCCAATCATTCTCCTTTCAGAAAAAAAAATCGCTTAGAAAATCACATAGATCTTTGGTTTTTATGTGCTGTGAGGGGTGCCACCTCAGCACCCAATCATTCTCCTTTCAGAAAAAAAAATCGCTTAGAAAATCACATAGATCTTTGGTTTTTATGTGGGTCACTCCAAATCTCTCCCTCTAAAACTTCCCTAAAATCTCTCATCCTCCTAAAATCTCTCATTCTAATACTTCCTAAAATCTCTCATCCTCTTAGTAGGATATAGAATAACTACTCAATAGGGCCCATATCTCAATAGTTGTGAAACCTTATCACTCCATCTATATTTTTCTAACTTTTCTCTTGATCATCTCTATCCCCAAAATCTCTACGATTTGGGTAATCATCCTATGGATAGGATTGAATAAAGGATGAAATTTCAAATGATCTCACTTTGATGGTAAAAACTGCCTTAAAAAAAAAAAAACAGTCAGGTCAGAGGATTAAATATGAAATGTAAATGAGACCAACTTCTCAAATTAAAAGCGTCTCATCCTAACCCTTTTAAATTTCCTTGCTAGGGGTTTACAATTGCATTGACTTGGCGGGTCCGGGCGGGTTGGGTTTACAACAATTTGAAGGGTGTGGTGGTAACTATCAATCAATCAAATCATAATAAGAGACACTTGGGTTGGAAGTTCTCTACAAACTTCTTAAACCCTTGGAAGCATATCAACATAAGAAATTGCTACTATAAAATTAATCACATCAAACCAGAGAACATGATGGGACATGTAAATGGTTTGTGTTAGAAGAAAAGAGAGTGAAACTATTTGAAAAATTATATACAAGTAGTCCATCACTATGTTGGTAAGTTATTCTTTTTTTATTTTTTGAATTCTTCGTTTTAATATTTCTTCACAATTCATGCAAGATTTTTTGACACCCATGTTTTAGTTTTTAGGAACATTTGATAAAAATATTGATTTTGTGTAGTCTACACTCACAAGAAGGAATGGAGCTATCAAAATAAGAAGCTTGGATTGGATATCAAGCTGCGGAGCCCACCAAGTAATGTCTAGATCCCCTCTTTTGTATTAAGATGTTGGGTGATGCCAACCAACTCCCACGCCACCCACACCAAAATACACGCAAAGCTACACTAATGAATACAAAATTCAATCAACGTTTGCCACTACATATTAGAACAAATTTTGAATTTATAAGTAAAAATTAAGGGTCAAAGAAGTCTAATAAAATCATTGCAACTAATTATTATGTACAAATCAAAATTCAATCCATGGTGGGTACAATACAACTAAGATTATACGTAAGATCTCATATAATGTTTGTGGGCTTTGTTAGCTTTTTTTTTTCCCTAAGATGTGAAAATCATATTATTATCCATTATATTGGGCATTTTCATTCCTTTGAGTTTTTTGGATTTTGTTTTTCAAAGAGATTATAATCACATTTTGTGAATTTCTTTAGAGAGCAAGAATGAAAATTTAACGTGAAAACCCTTCTTGTTTTTCAAAGAGATTATTCCTTTGGATTTTGGATTTTGTGAATTTCAAAGGGTATTTTTATACATTAATTTTTTTCCAAGGAGAGCAAGATCTAATTTTTATTAATTTGTTAGGGTTTTTTTTTTCCCCAAATCCACTAGCATATGGTTTTTCTTTCTAGTTTTATGGATTTTCTTTTAAAAAATAAAGATATTATTTTTAGTGGATTTTATAATCCATCATAATATAATTCCTTTCATCTATTCTTTATAATATATTATTTTAGATTTACTTTTCATTAATTATATTTAAATACTCTTAAATTTTTATATATCTTTAATTTTGGGTCCGGGCTTAGCACGGGGCTTTGCTACTAGTACTTATATCATACTAACAAGTTATTATAATACTACAGGTCGTTGAAAAAACTAATGTGACTAATATTTTCATAAATTGACTCCATTTACAAAAAATCAATACTTATAGAATAGTGCATGAGATAAAATAGGAAATTTAATATATTGAGAAAATCTAATTTAAATTTATTTCAAATCTACTGTCTAATCCAAATCTTAGTAGATCATTGTGATTAATATTTATCATCTTTTATCTAGGTCTAACTTGAAAGTTCTGCAGAACCCACTAGAATGGATACTAGTCTAATTAATCAAACCAATGTAGCGGATGTAACCAATTAAACAAGATAGAGCCAGCAAATAAATCTCTCAATCAATCGCCACAAGAAGGCAGACACAAATTTAACGTGAAAACCCTTTCTAGGGAGAAAAACCACGATCTTTAAATAAAAAACTCACGAACAATTACAAGATATACTGACAGCTCATTTACCTTAATTAATACCTCAACCTAAGGACGGTAGTTGTTCTTGCATAACTTCTACTGCCATGACTTTCCCGCCGTGCACCATTCTCTTTACATGATCTCGTCACACTTTGTCAACCAAGATGATCAATCTTTTACAAGAGAGTAGAAGCAACAAAACCTTCTAGAGTAGCCATTCAGAATAATCTCTCAATTGCTCTAGAGAAACAAGAAAATCTCTCTTAGGGTATTCTAACATCCGATCAAGGGAGAAAATTAATTTCTTATCTTGTGTATTTGGGTTGAGAGAAACACCCAATATATAGCTCTAACTTCGTCCAAGAGTATTTTAATCAAACTCCAATCAGAACAGCACTCATCCTCAAACTCTATCACAGGGTCTGGATGGAAGGACAGAACTAGGCTTTCCTATCATTGCTTGTTATAGCGAGCTGGACCCTCGCTATAGTAAAAGAAAAGAATATGGAGAAGAACAAAGAATTGCTTGATGGCTTTCTCTCTTAATGTGAGAGAATCCTACATTAATCTGTATATATAGATGACTATTACAATGAATATTTAACAGCTAATTAAATCCCAAAATTGTAGCTAACATTGCTATACAATGACTATTGACTGTATATTGGCAACTAACAAATCCCAAAATTAAAGTTAACAAGAATAAAATCTAGGCTACAAGCAAGGAAGAAAATCTCCAGATGATTTGATTTGATCAAACAAAATCTTCAGATGATTTGATTTGGTCAAACTGGTGATTGCCTAATTGTCTCTAATATATAGCGAGGTGCCTCTCGGTTTCCTTTGGCTTTGACAGCTCCTGCAGCCCCTGTCATGCGATTTTGACTCTTAGAATCACCCTTTTTTGGCAATTCTAATACAAAATCCCTTAGAACAATAATCTATCCAAAAGAAAAATCTAAAATATTTTAAATTTAAAACAAGAAAAAATCAGTAATGTAGATCTTGCATTGCCTTCCTTCGAACATGTAGATCTTAAACTGCCTTGACTTGTAAAGCTCCCCTAGGCCCTAGCTCCATTCTTCTTCTCCCGTCTTTGTCCATAATTGAAGTCAAGCTGGATATTTCCACCAACGTAGAACACAAGAAAAGGAATAAGTGGCCAAAAGCAAGTGAGAAGGCAGATGCACTTCATAAAACGTTGGGACTTTTAGTTCATACAGCCGCGTGTACTTCAAGAAACTGAACTCCTTTGAAGGAAGATTCTTGGCAACTCACATTGGCAAGGAACGATTAAACTGCAAGGCCCCTGAGCAGTGATATCATGGGAGAAAGAAAGTAAAAGAAAAGAAAACTTATCAGCTACAAAACCATTACGACATATAAAAAAACTCCTGACTGTTAGTTCCAATCACAGTGTTGAACATATTTTAATGGCCCCACTCTATTGAGAACTGGTGGTCACAATAAGGTGAGCACCATTTCAATTCAAACAAGAAAAGTATACATATTTATGTTGTGATCTAGCAAAGCTCACATGGGCAATCTAACCTCATATTTAGAATCAACTTTTACTTAGATCCAAGCCTAGTTATATTCAAATGCAAGCTTGGTTTTTATTTACGATCATCTAATTAGAATTAAGATGGGTCTAAATATTGGATACAAATCCAATTTCTCAATTTGAATTCTTTAAATATTCGAATCCACTGTTTTTCCCTAACGATGAAATGACGACCTTTTTTGCGTTTTTCTGATATTTTTATATAGATCGGTGTAATGTACCTGAAGTTAAATTGATAATCAAACTTGACTCTTACACATAATCAAAACTATTTTTTTTTATTTAAATTCATTTTTTATTAAAAAAACCACAAACGACATTAAAATGAGTCAAAATATTGAAATGAGTAAGATTTTCTCAATTTCTGAATCCCATTTATCTAAAACTAATGAATAATTTTTTTTTATCAAGTATGATTTCCTGATCTGTTCTCGCTGATGAGTGGTGTGATTTTTGTATGAAAAAAATACAAGTATATACTTATCTATATATATGTATTATACATGTGTTAGCTTGGATAGAAGAATGATATATTCATTAATCATAAATAAATGGGATTAAGAAATTGATAAAATCATATTCTTGTGTTAGCTAGGAAATAGAAGGCAACCAAATTACAGCGACCGCAACCCTGCACAGGGGTTGCACAGAGAACCTACATCGATCTGGTCAGAATCTTAAAAGATGGGTGTTTTCTGGTCAGACTCAAGAATATTTCCTCAGTACTACACAAACAAGGCCCCTAAGATTAGAATTGCAAGGTGAATGAGGAGTGATATCAAGAGAAAGAAGAAGAAAGAAAAAATGGTGCCCTTATCAACAACAAAGCCATTAGATGTTGATGATATGAGGTTATTAACTAGTCAACTGTAAATATGCCATTTTCCTGTCGAACTTGTGGGTCATAAGTCATGCACACCTTGTAATTTTCCGGTCGTTGTTGGGTTAGACTTGTCATGCAAGGGTTAGACTTGTCATGCAATTTATTTTGTTACCCAGCTTAGAACCAGAAAGCCCACACAAGTGAAAATAGAAGCCCACATGCATAAATGAAAAGTGCGGCATACCAGGGTCTGATCTCTGGGTTGTTAGGTAGCATGCGGAGTTGCCAACTAACTAAGCAACCCCTTGTTATAGATCATTTTTGTGATCCGGATCTTAAGTCTGTTTGGGTTGATGAATGTTGTTGAAATGGATTAAAATGAAGGGGTTGTGTGTGTGTGTGGGGGGGGGGGGGGGGGGGGGGGGGGTGGGGGGTCGGTAATCCATATGAAAAGGCCTGATTGATAGGAAACAGAGGGAGATGCATACTCTGTAAAACCTTGCAACAAAGAGACATTTACTATTACATAATGATGATAGTTAGAGTTCTAAGCTAATTTTAGTTATAAAACAACTTTGTCTTCATTCATACAATTCATGAATTTCACATATTTCCTGTGACCCAATTTGCTCCATTGAGTTACTGGGATGGTTGTTGTTGTAGTTGGGTTGCATTTCAAATTCATCACCAGCAGAAAAACCGTATCTATTGCCAATAGCCCATATACTCTGGTATACATGAAGCATTGTAGGCCTCTGCTCAGGAACAGCTGCAACACAAGCATTTGCGATTCTAAAGCACTCAGTAAGCTCCTCATCGCAACTTATCCAACTGAGAGACTTATCCACAGCATTCAGAAGAGAGCTACCTGAAAGACGAGCTATCCAATCCACCAAATTCTGCTTGAAGCCGTATGGAGGATTTGCTTCTTGAGTTGGTACATTGCCTGTAATTAGCTCGAGAAGCAAAATCCCAAAACTGTATACATCACCCTTTAGAGAGGCCACTGGAATGCATGTATACTCAGGAGCTACATAACCCACATTACCATATTGGCCATTTACAAATGTAGTTAGATTGGAGTCGAGCAGATTCATAAGCTGTGCATACCCAAAACCAGATATCTTTGGCTCACCATCTTGATCCAAAAGAACACATTTGGAGCTTATGTTGCGATGAACTATACTAAAATTGTAGTTATGGTGCAACCAGGCCAGACCTCTTGCTACTCCAAGTGCGATTTTCAATCTCAAAGGCCATTCTTTGA
The DNA here is from genome assembly GCA_038049695.1 of Cinnamomum chago. Taxonomy (NCBI): domain Eukaryota; kingdom Viridiplantae; phylum Streptophyta; class Magnoliopsida; order Laurales; family Lauraceae; genus Cinnamomum; species Cinnamomum chago. The sequence continues at coordinate 15,027,366 of CP142462.1, read as the reverse complement.
TTTTTGTATTGGCTTCTATCTGATGTAGCTGCTGATATAGAGTTCTTTTTGGCATGTACTCATAAATCAAAAGCTTTTCATTTCTAGCAATGCAAAAGCCCTTAAGGAAGATCAAGTTGGGATGCTTTACTTTCCCTAGTGTTGTTAACTCAGTTAAGAAATCTGTTTTGGACTGTTGAGTATTCCACAGCCTCTTAACAGCAACAAGGGAGCCATCAGCAAGCGTTGCTTTGTATATATTGCCTCTTCTCCCTGAATCAATGATATTGTCATTACTGAAATCATTGGTTGCCTTCCTCAGCTCATGCAGCCTCATCTTTGTGACCCAGTTCTCGCACATGGAGAGCTGCATATTAGAAAACACTTGCTATCATGCTGTAATTCCAACAAGAAAAGAAGTGAAAGAACCAAAGCTTTTGGTAATTCATATTATAGAAATGAAAGGAAACACACCTTGTTGCCATTGGTTTCCTTTATACTTATCACCCAATGGTTTATAGGAATTTCATCCTTTTTAGCTGCTCTCTTACGATAGAAGAAGAAAAGAAACAGAGCAAAAAGTCCCACCACAGACCCACCAACTGCGGACAAGATGATCAACTTTACGACACTGAAAGTACAACTATCTGCAGCCTCCTTCTCGCATAATTCCTGGTTGTTGGCAAACGCTTAAGCTATTAGAAAGTGGAAGACCAATCCAATTAACAGGCAAAGCTTGCAGGCAAAAATTTTTAGTGCTTGAATCGGGAAAACAATAACAAGAAGAGGATATGATGAAGAAAGCAAGTGTCATCATCTAAACAGATTCTCTCAATCCACAAATCACTACTGACCATGGAAGATTAGCAGCCTACTCTCATCATTCTAGAACATGGTTTCAGACACTAGATTCGGCCTGTATATCGGTTCCTGACATTTTATTTCAGAATAAATCCATGAAAAGAATTGGTATCAGTCATTGCTGAAACCTTTCATGTTAACCATGCCTATAGTTTTCTGTTTCTAAAAACATTGTTAATTGGTATGGCTCACTAGAAATTAATAAGTCTTTATTAACCAACATTGTTAATTGGTATGGCTCACTAGAAATTAGTAAGTCTTTATTAACCGGGTCCCTGGATTGCTCAAGTTGTACTGTGATTAGAAGTAGGTCTATTATAGTAGGTTTACTGTGCTTAGAAGTAGAGTTTGGGTATAACAGGGTTTGGGGCTGATATTATAAATAGAAACTCAGAGTCTCTAGGATGTATAACTGATTGTATAGTGAATTCTCCCGTCTTTCCCGTGGATGTAGGCCAAAAGCCGAACCACATAAATCTCTGTATTATCTTGTGCGTGATTAATCTCTTCTAGTAGACCCTAGATCATAACAAACTGGTATAAGAATAGATTTGACATGATCGGAAGAAATCCGACGGATCGGATTCAAGAGGGTTGATCGGAGAAGAGAACTGCTGGGCCGCTCGCAGCTTGGGTTCGGTCGAAGATCAGATCGGAGTACAGGTGAAGAAGAAATTCCGCTCACAGGGGTTTCGTTGCAGAGTTGGGGCATTAGGCTCTGTTGCGCTTGCTGCTGCCCCATCTCGTCATTGAAAATTTAAACACAACCACATGAAGAATAGAATGAACACAGTTATAAATTAACAAAAAAGAAAGTATCAAGCATCAAATGAATTTCAAAGACTTACGACCATTTTCTGGTGAAGAGTTTCCGACGAGCTGTAAAATTAGAACTATCTAATAATTCACCATGCCTTTAGTTTATGAACTGCACTTGAAGATACTTATTTTGAAGGATTCCAAGAAAAAATGGTCCAATTTCTATGCTGCTGATACAAGGGGACCAACGAAGGTACCTTTCTTGAGTCTCACATTCGTGGAAATGGCAACTTTTTGACTTGTCATTCCTTCATTGCAACTGACCAGCTGCAACACGGCAAGAATAGAGTCGAGTATCAGAGATTGACAACTGGCGCTCGCACGAAGCATGCCGGCGGAGCTTTATAGCAACAGTGTGGAGCACTACTACTGGGTCCTAGTGATGAGCCTTGATTGTTGGTTAGGGAAGTTTACCATTCCTCCCATGTAAAATCGAAAAAATGTGTATCCCACGCATTTTTGCTGGGTCCCGTAAACCAGCAACGGTGATTATAGATTAGCTATCAATCAAGCAAAATAATTAGATAAACGAATATCTTCCTATTTCAGCCATCCAATTAACAGGCTTAGATCATATGCCTTTAGTAACATCCATCAAATGGGTACGCAACCAATCAACAGAGTTTCCTTTCATCTGGTGAGGGGGTTAGATCAATGATTCTATTCTGATCATACAAGTAGTACGTGTTCAATATCTGATCCTATCAAATGGGGACCATTTGGCAAGAGGAGTTTTTAAGGTTAGAATTGTTTGATGGATGGTTCAAAGTGTTTATACATCTACTGACACACACACACACACAAAAAAAAAAAAGTAAAAATTGTGTTTACATTAGAGGAAGAATAATCTAGCCCTATATATCCTTTGTGCAAAAGTCAGTTGTGTTAGTACCCTTTGATATACATTATTTTGTCGTTCACTAAAAGATCCATTTTTTTGATATTTTTTATTGTTAACATGGTATCAAAGTTGAAGTTTGTGTGTCCAAATCTTTAGGGATGTGTTTTGATCCACATTGATCATTTTGCGTGTTTTTGTCTACGTGAGAAGTCCCTTACGTTGAGACATCGACTTTCCTAATATTTGAAGTGTGAAGTCCCACACGTTGAGACATAGACTTTCTTAATATTTAAATTACTAGGATGATAGCTGGGTTTTAATTTCCATCTCCCCTTTCATACATTCTCCGTTAAAGGAAACTGTTTAATGGTTATTTTTAGGGGTTTTTACGAGAAAATTAAGCTTAAAAATCTATTAAACGGTTTTATGTAAAAAGACCATAAAATGACGAAATAATTATTCATATATTTTTTTGGACGAAATTATCCTAGTTGACAACATCATCAACTTAGTTGACGATATCGTCAACTTTAATTACGAAAAAACGATAATTTGCTCTATCTTTTTTCTACCAAGTGAAGGAAAAGTTATGAAAATCATCGCATTTTGTGTCCCAATGATCTTCCTTAAGTGGTCTCAGCACTCGTGTGGGGTCACATGCTTAATTTCTACACATTTGTTGCCCCCTTTGCATGATTTTGGAGAATTTGAGTTTGGAATGCAAGGTGTTCGGTGAAATGCCTAAATGAGAATTTTCTCTTGATTTTGGGGTGTCTTAGAGTGAGGCTGGAGGTGATGAATTTAAGTATGCTTTTGTGAACATTTAGAGTTTGAAGCCATTTGTTTGGAAAAATTCCGTAAGTCTTGATGATTGTGACTTGTGAGCAATATGTAGGGAGCGATATTTGGCATTTTTGAGTAGTGAATGTGAAAGTTTTTTTTTTTTTCAGGGTATTGTATTGTTTGTGTGGAGTTTTAGAATCCAAAAGTATTTCTTCTTTCGTTAATCTGTGATTTTTGAACCAATTTTAAAAATGGATTTGATAGTGGATGGATTGAGCACACTTCATTGTGTGATTTGTGAAAGACTTTTCAAACTCTTCTGTAAGGTCTTATTTAGTATGTTGGCAAATTCATTGGGTTAAGGACAAAACAGGGAATCAAATTTAACATGTAAATTCTAGGAGGACTGTGTCAGAGGCCATGAAGACAGAGGTTTCACGCGCTAGAGCGCGAATTTGCAAATTCCAGACAGCAGCCTTGCGCGCTTGAGCGCGTGTAAGTGTGTTCGAGTGCGCCCAACCAGAACTCGCCAAGGTGGAGACAGCAGCCTCGCGCGCTCGAGCACGTGTAGGTGCGCTCGAGCGGCTGGGCTGAGAGTTTTTAGGATCTGAACGACTCTCTTCTATTTTGATGGTGATCTGTTTATAAGAAAACTTAATCTTATTTAAGAGATGATAAGATTCGTGTAAGGGGCACTGGAGGCATCTCTCTTTGCAATCAAGCGAGAAGATCATCAAGAGAGAAAAGGGTTTCTTCTCCACAGCACCTATTCTGTTGATCTGAAGTTCAGGACAGAAGAGTTCTTCTTCGTCTTCTGCAAGGTTAAACATTCTCAAGGGGGTTCCAAGGAGACTTGTACAAGTACGGGGAAGGTGCACGGCGAGCAGTCGGCAAGAGAGCATAGTCCTTAGGTTGAGTCACCAACTGGAAAAGGGGTGTGAGTTTCTCTCTTGTAGCTTTCATGATTTTAGTGCTTGGTTGTCTGTTGGCCTAGACGATAAGGCCCGTGGTTTTTTCCCGAGCAGGGTTTTCCACGTATAAATCTGTGTCGTTTTGCTTGTGTGATTGATGGTTACTATTTGGTTTATGCATAATCATTAGATTAATCACTCATTGTTGATTATCTACTAGAGATAGTTTATTGCCTGTGTTAAGGCAGGTTTTTCAATGGGGCGGTTACCTCTCCAATGACGCTATCAATTGAGTGATCTTTCAATACCTGTCCGCGCTGAGACCTTGGATGAATGAAAGATGGTTCGGCAGTGTTGCTTGGCTGGTGGACAGTAGCTGGAACTTTTGAAGCACTCTTCTCTTTAAATTGTTTGTTAATTTCAGGAACAATGAGTGGAGACGAAGCTTTAGTAGGATTAACAGATTCCACAGGTGGTGCAGACTCCCTCATATCCGGATCTGGTTCTGAAAGTCCAATAGCGTCTGAATCTTCCTGTGCAGAAGGAGGTAAAAATGATATGTCAGTGTCATCATCAAAGAAGTAATCTGAGGTCCCAGCATCATCAACAACCACATTAACGGACTCCATAACTATAAAGTTTTTGATATGATAAACCCTATATGCCTTACTTGTCAAGGAGTAACCAAGGAAAATTCCTTCGTCACTTCTGGAGTCAAACTTGGTCAAGTGCTCACGATACCGTAGGATGTAGCATTTGCTTCCAAATGTTCTAAAATATCTCACAGTTGGTTTGACTCCTGTCCATATTTCATATGGAGTGGTTTTAATTCCTGGCCGAAGATAGACTCTATTCACAACATGAACTGCTGTGTTGACAGTTTCAGCCCAAAATCGTTGAGATATATTTTTGCTATGAATCATTACTCTCGCCATCTCCTGGACAACACGATTTTTACGTTCAACCACTCCATTTTGTTGTGGTGTTTTTGGTGCTGAGAACTCATGTTTGATTCCATGTTTGGAGCAAAAGGATGAGAAATCATAATTCTTAAACTCAGTTCCATGATCGGAACGAATACGGGACACTCCTCCAAAAATTTGGCCTTTGTCTGCAATAAGTAAAGACCATAAGTCAGTAAAGACGGAAAAAGTTTTTGATTTATCATGTAAAAATCTAACCCAAGTCAATCTTGAATAGTCATTAACAATAAGAAAAATATATTTCTTACCGCCAATGCTTTCAACTTTTGTGGGACCGATTAGATCTATATGGAGCAATTCTAATGGTCTCTTTGTGTGAATGGAAACAATCTTTGGATGAGAAGTTCTAATTTGTTTCTCTAACTAACATGGGCCACAAACCCTGTTGTTGGCTTTTTGAATAGTAGGAAGCCCAGGAGTCAATTCCATTTTAGAAAGCCGTTCCAAATCTTTATGATTGATATGACCCAGACGTTGATGCCACGGATCTGTGTTGCTAATGACATAAGCATTGCATGACAAATCATTCTCTGTGGACACTACATAACAATTGTCAGGGTTCCGCTTTCCATGAAGTATGGTTTTTCCTTCAGTATCCAAAATAATGCATTCATTAGATGAAAAATGTACTACATGATTATTATCGCACAATTGGCTGATACTGAGCAAGTTTGTTTTTAACCCATCAACTAGATAGACATTTTTTATGTTGGATTTACCTGGAATAGATACTGTACCTTTTCCTATGACTTTGGCCTTACCTCCATCTCCAAAGCAGACACTTCCAACATTATAGTCTTCCAAGGAGGTAAACAGGGATTTGTTTCCTGTCATATGTCTGGAACATCCACTGTCCAAGTACCACACATCTGATTCTTTAGCACTCATTGCAGTGAGAACCACATTGCAGCTTAAGGTCTGATTTTCTGACCCAAATGGCCTTGTGCCCTACCTTGTGAGAATAATTAAATTTCCTTCTTTGTTGGTGCCTTTGATAATCTCGGAACTTGTTACAATGTGGTCTTATGTGTCCTTTGATTCCACAGAAATGACATATAGGAATGAAATGAGTTTTGGACACATGGTTTCTGAGTGAGAATCAAATGGGTATTTGGAAAAACAGTAGGCATGCCAGTCATGGTAGGTCCTTGAACAAATGAAGACTTAGCTTTGTTCGACGAAGTTGATGAGCCATGAACGTATCCAATTCCGCTTTTTGAAAATGCATGTTTCTGATTTTTCAAAATTTCATCAAGCTTCATCAATCCCTTGTTCATGCGGTTGATCGAAGACTTTGCAGAGTCCAATTCTGGGATCACCATTTTCAATTTTCCAGCGAGATTATCCTTTTCCGATTTGCATAAAATCAGCTCTTTATGCAGGTTGTCCAAATCAGTTTCAGCTTTCAGAGATTTAATCTTCACTCGATCATTTTCTTGACCTGCAGCAATTAATTGATTGGTTAAGACAGTGCAATGGGCTTCCAATTGTGTTACCTTTGATTGAAGTTCTGTCATGGTCACTTGAAGTGATGCATTCTTTGCTTCTAACGCCTTTAATTTCAGGGCTCTTTTCTCACTTATTTTGGACATCCGAACGGATTCCTGAAGCAAATTTTGGTAGGCTTCCTCGAGATCTTGTTCCTCATCAGAAAATTCATGAGTACTTAGATCTTCATCTGATTTGAATTCCTGCATGGAAGAAGTATTAGATAGAGCCACAAAGGCAACGAATTTTCCAGACGAACTATATGGTGAATCGGGTTCAGATGCTTCATCATCCGAGTCATCATCATCCCAAGCAACATTTAGAGCTTTACCTTTGCTCTTGTTTCTACGATTGGCACACTGGGCAGCAGTATGACCAAAACCTTGACATTCAAAACATTTAATAGGTTTATGAATGTCACCAGGTTGATTCCTTTCTGATATTGAAACAAATCTCCCTTTTTCATTTGTCTTAGAAGATTGAAGTTCCTTTTAGGAAAGGACTTTCCACTCTTCCACATCTTCTTAAATTTTTTTGCAAAATAGGCCTCAAATTTAGCATACTCAGAGTCACAACTAGAGTCACTGTTGTCATCATAATTCACAGGATTTGAGGACATAAGCACTATTTCCTTCCCCCTTTTTATTTGACAATGATTTGACTCATAGGTGTTACACCCCGACCCAAACTAATCATGATTAAGGCTAATTAATTGAGATTAATGCTAATTAAACATGGATAAATGAGTTAATGAAGATTAATGACCAAAGAGAGACAATTAGTCTCAAATGATGCATTAAGCATAATGAAATGAAATTGAGTTGGTTAAAATGAGTTTAGACTCAAACAAGGTAGACTAAGGACCTTTTCGTAAATACGGGTTTTTACGTATTTCATCGAATACGAAAATCCTTGATACCAACGCGTGTATCTCGAGTAGTACGTTGACTTTCATAATAGACGCGATTCCATTTGACCTCAAATGGACCAAGTGAGACTTCATTTGACTCAAAATGAAATAAAGCTTATTGAGACGGGGCTTTAGTGTGAAGTATCCTTATATTAGAATGAAGAGAACCCTTCATTCATTTCACCTTAAGAACCCTAGGCACCATTCCCTTCTCCCTTTCTCATCCATTCCACTTCATCAAGGTGAGCTTAGGAGTGGTTAGAGTGGCTTTGAGTGTGAAGACTCCATCTTCATCTTCTTCCTCAAGTCTCTTTCCCCATTTTTGAAGAGTTGGAGCTAGAAAGATAGCTTGAAATCCCTTTACTTGGAGCTACAAGTAAGTAGTTGATCCTCCCTTAGGATTTCTAAGTTCCATTGGTTGTTTTGTAAAGATTTCTAGCTCAAATGGCTCATGATTTGTATATTTTCATTTTCATGGGATTAGGGTTTGATTTGGGGATTGTAATCTCAAGCCAAGCTAAGAAAAAGAGGGCTTAGAGTTCATTGACTTCAAGAGAGGCAAATATAAGCATTTCTTGTGATTAGTAGTAATTATTGTAGTAATGCATAGAGTCTTCTTGGATTTGTACATTTTCCATTGATTTTGGAGTTGTTTATGGTTTGGGTAAGATTGTTAATGAATGATTAGAAGTGTGGTTGTCAATGGATGATGTATGAGGAGGGGACTTGAGGTCCCATTGCTATTATAGGTTGTTGATGAATAGTGGAGAAGGGAGTGTAAAAGAAGAGAGAAGGAATCAGATTTTCGGAGTTGAAACTCTGGACAGTTCGCTCGAGCGAACATAGAATGCGCTCGAACGACCAAGGTTCTGTTTCAGAGCGAAATTGTTCTGGACAGTTCGCTCGAGCGAACTTAAGGTGCGGTCGAGCGACCAACGTTCTGTGAGGTGTCCGCTCGAGCGAACTTTACTCGCTCGAGCGAACCTAATACAGAAACATACGTTGACTGTAAGTGAAAATTTGGCCAATCGACCGGACCTAACGGTTCGTTCGATTAGGGGACTCAGGTTGAGTCTAGCGAATTTTGGATTTTTACGTAACTTGGAGTACTTTCCATAAGTATGAGTACTCTCCCAATTAGTTTTGAGTCTAAACCCCCATGGGTGTTAATTATGGGGTCTATTCAATGCACATATTAAATATAAATGTGATGTCCATCAAGAATAACACGTGCATTGGAAACCAATGGTTACATCCAAATGGTTGGTTTAGGTTGAGACAAAATTGAGTAGAATTATAAATGAGTAGTAAGATCTCTCATTATATAGTATTTCACATTGTTGGGTTCTGATCTAGTGAGATTGGCACCACCATTATCCCCTTCTCTTGTTATGAAGAGAATTGTTGAAATGAATTGAACTGGTCATTAGAAAGACATTAACCCTTAAGATAACACTACATAACTACTGTACTATAACTCTAAATGAGTTCAATGAATTGATAAATGAAATAAATGACTAATCCTGCTGCAGCAGATGGATTTTGGGGCGTTCCGGAGCTCCGTGGTGATGCTAGTTGTCCCTGGCCAGGACACTAGTAAGTCCCATATATTCCGATCATATCTATGGGTATTGATTGATGCCTTCCGTTTGGAAGATGAATCCTTCCTTTGAGGGAAGATGGTAAATTGAATGAATCATTCCTTTGAGGGAAGAAGGTAAATGAAATGAAATGAATGAACGAAAACTACGATAGTGACGATTTTGTAATTGTTTAATGATCAACTCTTATGTTTACCTATTGTCATTGTAGGAACTATCTAGCTTTGTCTAGAATGGTAATTGTTACAGATGGAATTTAATGAATTCAGAATATGTATTATCATATGCTATTGCTAGATCTGTTTATACATTGTTGAACCGTCGTGTTCATTAGTGTTATTGATGGCATTACAGGCCTAATTGCCCCTACCGGTGCAGCTGCGCCCCCAGCGCCAGCGGAGGAGACCGCTCTGGTTCCTCCAGGAGGATTAATCGAATGGAATGAATGGAATGCCATTTGATATGGGCATACGAGTGCGAGAAAGAACCATATATTTTGAGAAATGTTGGAAACATTATTTTGTACATTCAATTATGGAATGTAATTGATTGTTATAGTATGGTGTGTTGGATGTGCACCGTTGGATAAACAATGATGGAAGTGATACATGTATAAAGACTTTATTTTGTATACATGTAAATCGTAAATTGATTTTGTCGAATGTATATATAATTCCGCAAAATTGTGTATTTATCAGGTTTGTTGAGATTGATATCCCTTGTGGATTCCGTTTTAACTTCGATTAATTCGGGGTTTACGGGAGTAAGTATGGGCTCACGGCTCGGGGGTTACCGTAATTCGGGCCCGGGTCGTGACAATAGGTCTGCAGATTACCAACCAATTCTTCAACAGAGAGGGAATTTAAATCCTTATACTCTTCAACAACAACTACTTTGGGACGAAATTGTTCTGGAAGGGATCTCAGAATTTTGTTAACAACTTTTGGCTGGGGGATAGGTTCTCCCAGTATAAAACAAGAGTTCACAATTTTACTCAACTTGGTGTTGAACTCATCAAAGATTCTGAGTCCTTCATTCTGATAGTCTCAAAAGCAGTTGTTAAATTTTGAAGTTTAGTCTGTTTCACTATATCTGTTCCTTCATGCACGGTTTGAAGTAAATCCCAAGCTGACTTGGCAGTAGGACATGCAGAAATTCTGTGAATTCTGCGGGAGTAATACCATTATAGATAGCATTGATTGCTTTATTGTTGCAGTTTGATTTTGTCTTTTCAGGTTTAGACCATTGGGCTTTTGGTTTCTTCACCGTTTGACCATCGACAGTCACAGTGGGATCACTGTATCCATCCACAACACTATCCCAGACTTGATCGTCTATGGCCTTCATAAAAGCAATCATTCTCACTTTCCAGTAAGAGTAATTGGTGCCATCCAAGAGGGGAGGCTTATTAGTAGATGTTCCTTCTCTATTGAAATCCATTAGAGATAGAATCTAACCAGATCACCTGTGTTGACAGCTTCAGCCCAAAATCGTTGAGATATATTTTTGCTATAAATCATTACTCTCTCTATCTGTCTTAGCATCTTTTATTGGGATTGACGAACCAGCGACATGGGATTATCCTCTTGCACCTAATCAACCTCTTGACAGAAGTCAATTTCATGTTTATGGCACCGAACTGGTCGATGCTCGTCATCCTTGGAATACCGGTACTCTTGCTCATGGCGTCTTAACCTCCAAGTACCAGTTCCTTAACTTGTTTTACTCTGCGAATTTAGAACCTCATGGACATGAGGCCACTGTTAATCATCAGCATGGTCTGGCTCTGTACAGCATTGGAACGGGCAAATCAATCAATGCTCCTCTTATGATCTACAATGTCATGGTCAAAATTCCAAGCGCCGCAAAAAATGCTGCTCTTCCCTTTGGTGTACTGATTACTCGATTTCTAATCTCCAAGGATGTCATTTGGCATCAATCTGATCTGGTTCGACGAATTCGAGGTCCTCTCTCTAGGCGATCACTTCAACGATCTGAAGCTCATCTTGCTGAAGGAGATGATGAGGACCTTGCTGAAGAGGTTGAAGAGGATGAGGGGGAGCACGATAACCTATCTGCTCGTTTGACTCATCTTGAAAATGAAGTTCATGGATTCACTGCGACTATGATTGCTCGTTTCAACAATGTGGATGAATCCTTGGCTGCAATACTTGCACGTTTAGGGAATCAGTGATCTCTGCTCCTGACAATTTACTTTTGGGTCCCTTACCTTTTTGGAGTCTTTCTCTATCATCTCTAAAACTTTCTAACCTTTGGCTCTGGTTGTTATTCACGGACAAAAAGGGGGAGATGGCTCTTATGAATTCTGTTATTATGCCTCTTATGAATTCTGTTATTATGCTGTTAATTATATTATGCCGTCTTACTTTTTATGACTGTGATAATTTACATTTGCTCTCTTTTGGATGAGTATCATTGCAGGTTCAGTCATTTCTTAGCCTTTCTAAAGCCTCCATTTTATTTAGCTTTGGGTGTGTATTTTGGTAGATTTTCTTGTCTCTAGGTTGTTTTGTCCATGAATTGCCAAAGGGGGAGATTGTAAGGTCTTATTTAGTATGTTGGTAAATTCATTGGGTTAAGGACAAAACAGGGAATCAAATTTAACATGTAAATTGTAGGAGGACTGTGTTAGAGGCCATGAAGACAGAGGTTTCACGCGCTAGAGCGCGAATTTGCAAATTCCAGATAGCAGCCTCGCGCGCTCGAGCGTGTGTAAGTGTGCTCGAGCGCGCCCAGCTAGAACTCGCCAAGGTGGAGACAGCAGCCTCGCGCGCTCGAGCACGTGTAGGTGCGCTAGAGCGGCTGGGCTGAGAGTTTTTAGGATCTGAACGACTCTCTTCTATTTTGATAGTGATCTGTTTATAAGAAAACTCAATCTTATTTAAGAGATGATAAGATTCGTGTAAGGGGTACTGGAGGCATCTCTCTTTGCAACCAAGCGAGAAGATCATCAAGAGAGAAAAGGGTTTCTTCTCCACAACACCTATTCTGTTGATCTGAAGTTCAGGACAGAAGAGTTCTTCTTCGTCTTCTGTAAGGTTAAACATTCTCAAGGGGGTTCCAAGGAGACTTCTACAAGCGCGGGGAAGGTGCACGGCGAGCAGTCGGCAAGAGAGCATAGTCCTTAGGTTGAGTCACCAACTGGAAAAGGGTATGAGTTTCTCTCTTGTAACTTTCTTGATTTTAGTGGTTGTCTGTTGGCTTAGACGATAAGGCCCGTGGTTTTTTCCCGAGCAGGGTTTTCCACGTATAAATCTGTGTCGTTTTGCTTGTGTGATTGATGGTTACTATTTGGTTTATGCATAATCATTAGATTAATCACTCGTTGTTGATTATCTACTAGAGATAGTTTATTGTTTGTGTTAAGACAGGTTTTTCATCTTCTTCTTTGATGTATTCATCACCTCCTTTCGATTTTCCTTCATTTCTTTAACATAGGTATTCATCTCCTATCAAATCCCAACCTCATCCCCTCCAAATCTAAGACAATCATATATGGAAACTATTAAAGAAGTTGAAGAAAAGTTGAAGAAGAAGAAAAGTTGTAGGAAGTTGATGATATCATCAACTTGATTGATGATATAGTCAACTGGAGTAATTTCGTTCAAAAAAATATACGAACAATTATTTTGTCATTTTATGGTCTTTCTTTATAAAACTGTTTAATTATGGTTTAAACTTAATTTTTTCGTAAAATCCCCATTTTTTAATATTCACATTTGTCTCTTCAATTACATTTTTAAAACCATTGTTTTGGAATGGCAGTTTTTTTTGCCCTTAACGCAATTTTGGCAGTTTGATTTATGCAATCGCGCACGCAAACACATTTCTTAATTGAACAAAAGGGGTAATGTTATTCCAAGTGTCTAATCAAAGTCAAAAGAAATCGAATGGTTCATGCAATACGAAATTTCTAAGATAATCTGTTGTAATTGGTTACTATCACAGAGAAAAGTCTTCCATTGACAGGTAGTATGATGGAGAGATTGATTTAACTTGTGTACACTTGTGTCTGCTGACTATTCTCGAGAGCAAAAGCCAACAACTTTGTAAGAATTTCCACCTTCTTTAAGTCTTTTGACCTATAGTTCCATTGGCTTTGAGGACTTTGTGAGGATGGATATTTGGAGGTTGAGAATTAAGATGTGTATCATTAACCTCTTCCGCGTCTATAGAAAAAGACCATATAATCTGAAGATGAAAATTGGAGGTTGAGAATTAAGATATGTATCATGGACTTTCTGATGATGGAACATGAATTTTGATATGAATAATTCGCTTCTCTAGTAAACAACAGCCAATTTGCCTCAAATTCAAGGTGACTATGATTTCCACCACTAGCCAATTCTACCAAAACCTTGAGGCACAAGTAGAGGCAATAGAAATACATTTTAATACTCTCCATCGGGTAGAATCTTGTCATTGCACTTTCCGTGAATTGCTCTTTACAGGATTCGAACCTATATTAATCAGTTGGTTTTAATATCATATTAAATTTCCTTCACTAGCTAATCCTACCAAAACTTTGAGGAACTAGAGGAAAGAGAATTCTTTTCAATAGATGGAATATGGCTTATGTTTCTATAATAGGCATAAGAAATTCTTACAACAGAGATAGATCACCTTTGTCTTACGTAGAAAGTGTGTTCTTAAAAGCGAGGCTCAAAACCGCACAAGTTAATGAGCTACCGTATCACTTGAAGATGGTTCTCAACCCCATTATGTTGTTATCTAAGGCCTAAGAACCATGCACAAGAACAAGCATAGGATTTATGTGGTTCAGCTTTTGGCCTACGTCTACGAGAGAAGACGGTGAAGAGTTTTTCACTATGCAATCGAAAGAGGTTATATCATAAAGGTTTTAGCCTTTATTTATAATATCAGCCGTAAAACCCTGGTACACCCAATAAAGACCCACTCTTGATCCCAGTAGACCAATGGGGGTATTTCAAAAAGTTGCACAGTTTAAAAGTAAGTCTAACATATTTTAGTAGAAATATTTGCTACGTTTTTTTTCCATCTACTTCAGCAACATTCATTAATACGAACAAGTTTAAGATACGGACCACAGAAATGATCAATACTCTCGAGTCAATGGCTAAAAGGAATACCATTACCATCAAGAGATCTGAGTTTTGACAGTGTTTCGTAGAAATTTCATCACAAGCCAAGCCATATAGAGACTGGAAAACGACATGGAAGACAAGACTTTGACCCAAGACTTAAGACTGAAAAAATGGCATATTTACCATGACAACCACCACACTTTGTTAACATCTTTTAAAGACGATGTAGAATCATTTCAAAGGGTATGTATGATCTATGCTGATGATCAGAAATACATTTTGAGCAGATCTAGCAGTCAGGAGTAATCCAAATTTTTTTTTTACTTTATCTTATATGATGATGGGGCATAGTGTTTGCTGCTCCAGAACTCGATATATATGATGGTTTTATTGCTGTTAAGGGTCCTGTTCAATTTTTTTTTTTTCTGCAAGAAAATCTTCCTTGAAAGAACTTCACATTCCTAACATCAAGTCTCTGTCTGCATGGACTATATCTCAACCTTTTTTTATCCAACGCAGTTTCCTGTAAGTTGCTTTGGGTAGCTCATTCCTTTTCATGTGGCCAACTTTCGTGGAAATGGCCAGTTTGACTTGAAAGCCAATCCATAGCAGTAAACTAAGGGGCCTTTCTTTCTTAGAATTTCTGGAATTCATGTCCGGTGGCTGTCTGGGATTTTGAAATGCTGGAATTCTGAAATGCTAATGAATCCTGTCATTTCTGAATTCTCTGTTTCATTAATGCCTGAATTCCTGTCTGAGAATTCCTGAATTTTCTGAATTCCCTGTTCCATAACTAAAATGATTTCTGACATGAATTTTGTCAAAAATCGGAAATTGGAACGGAAAAGCGTTCCTAATCCTTCCGTTCCTAATCCGTTAAAGTGTTCCAATTTCCGTTCCAATTTGGATTAGGAACGGTTGGTACCAAATTGGAACGGAAATTGGAACACTTTAACGGATTAGGAACGGAAGGATTAGGAACGCTTTTCCGTTCCAATTTCCGATTTTTGGTGTAGTGTACCTTGAATTCTTCTCTCTCGATCTTCTTCTTTTACTAGAAAAATTGAGGTTGGTAATCTTGGAGGGTCACTTGGGATTTGTTGGGGAAAGTATCTTTTAGATGATGGCTCTAGTGTTTTGTCTTCACACCGTCAGTCAGTGCTTGAGAACCCAAAAACCAACTCCAAAGATCCTATTAACTTGCCTGATTTTCTTAACAGGGGGCATGAGAAACATAGTCCTATTTCTCCTTCATGCCCTGTCGTGGTTGTTGCTGAGTAGTGATACATGTCATGGTGTGGAAAGTGACATTCGATGCTTAAAAACCCTGAGGACGCAACTTACGGATCCTAACAATTACTTAGACTCATGGGATTTCAACAACAAAAGTGCTGCTGAAGGGTTCATCTGTAAATTCAACGGCATCGAATGCTGGCACCCTGATGAAAGCAAGGTCCTAAATATACGCCTCTCAAACATGGGACTCCGAGGCCAATTCCCATCAGGTCTCAAAAACTGCACTAGCATGACAGGATTGGATCTATCCAACAATGATCTATCTGGACCCCTCCCGGTAAACATCGATCATATCATACCATTTGTTGTGGCACTTGAACTCTCTTCAAACAATTTCTCTGGCCATCTTCCAGAAAAACTTGGCAATATTACCTATTTGAATGTCCCTAATCTTCAACACAATCAGTTCAGTGGTCAGATTCCGTGGCAATTTGCACAGCTCGGTCGGCTAACTACACTTAACGTTGCAGACAACCCTTTGTCAGGGCAGATTCCTACTTTCACAAAGAAAAACTTTACGGCTGATAGTTTTGCAAATACTGGTCTTTGCGGGATACCTTTGAAGGAGTGTGTGGGACCTCCCAAAAAGTCTCATACTGGGGTCATCATCGGTGCAGCAGTAGGTGGGATAATTTTTGCAATCATAGTCATAGTTGTTTTGTTCTCTGCTCTACGAGGAGCAGAAAAAGTGGACGATGAGGAGAATGTTGAAGGAAACGAATGGGCAAAGAGTATTAAAGGAACTAAAGGCATCAGGGTAAGCTGATTTCACTTTAATTACTAGTAAATAACTCAAAAATCAAGTGCCTCATTTTCTTTACAGCAAAGCCTCTTGACTTGGTCAAAAAACTATATATATATATATATATATATTTTGTTATGATTTTGTCTAAATCCTATGCTATCATGAGGCACAATATCTTGGGATTTTTACATTAAGATGCAGAAACAAACAGTAAAGAGAACTATTTTTTTGTCTCATCATATATATATATATATATATATATATATATTGATTTCCGAGAAAAGCATCATACACTGGTGATCATTCACTAAGAGCTAGAAAACAAGTAAATGTTTTTCCACCAAGTCCTTCTAAAATCCCAAGATATCATAGGATAATTCCATGATATCACGTGATTTATCAGTATTCTAAAAATAACATTGATTGTAAATAGCAAGAAAACTGAATTTTATCTTTCTCCATATATCGATTTAAGAGAAAAGAATCTTACGCTTGGTAATCATTCACTAAGAGCTAGAAATCTATAAATTTTTTCTACAAATTATTCTAGAGAAAAACCCCTTGATATCTTTTTTTTTTTTTAAATATTGATTCAATGATATTGTAGGTTTTTGGAAGAATCTAGAAAAAGAATTACTTATTCTCTATAGTGAGTTATTACCAAGTATCTAAGTCTTTTCCCAGAAATCAATAAATGGCGAAAGATGAAATTCATTGTTCTTATAGTTTGTTTTTGCATTTTTTAATTGAAAATCCCATAATATTGTGACTCCATTATATCATGGGATTTGAGCAAAATCATCGAAAGAAGTTTTAGACCGAAGTCAACGGACTCTATTGTCATTTTGGGAGTGTTATCATTATCTCATAGAACCCCAGTTTAAGAGGGATTCATTCTTAAAAATACCTCGTAGCAGCAGCAGTAGTAGTAATAATAATAATAATACTAACAAGTTATTTACAATGTCCCAGGTCTCAATATTCGAGAAGTTGGTTCCAAAGATGAGGTTGTTCAATCTCATTAAGGCCACAAACAATTTCAGTAAGAACAACATCATCGACATAGGAAGAACAAGCATGACATATAAAGCAAATCTTTCAGACGGTTCTCTTTTAGCAGTGAAGAGACTGCAGGAAACTCATCATTCTGATAAACACTTCGCAAATGAGATAACTGCACTGGCGAGCATAAGGCATTGCAACTTGGTTCCCCTTTTGGGATTTTGCATCGCTCGAAGAGAGAGGCTTTTGATATATAAATACATGCCCAAAGGAACACTGTATGATCAGCAACATCATGTAAATTCTGAAGTCGAAGTCTTGGATTGGGCTAAGAGGCTAAAAATTGGCATTGGAGTGGCAAGAGGCCTGGCGTGGCTTCACCATCATTGCAATCCTTGCATAATTCATCGCAACATAAGCTCCAAATGCATCCTATTGGATGAAGATTACGAGCCCAAAATATCTGACTTAGGATTTGCAAGGCTTTTGAATCCAGAGAACTCCCATCTAACCGTCTCCTTGGGTGGAAATGCTGATGGTTCTACCTACATTGCACCCGAGTACAAACACAGATTGGTGGCCACTCCAAAGGGTGATGTGTACTGTTTTGGTATGGTTCTACTTGAACTTATTTCAGGAAAAGCACCTGCTGAAGTGGTTAATGCAGTGCAAAATGTCGAGGACAATACCGTAGAGTGGATTACATATCTTTTCAACATGTACGCCAAAGACAGTTCTTTGGCTGGAAGGCTGTGTGATGGTGAGATAGTCAAGTTTCTAAAAGCTGCCTTTGCTTGTGTTGTGTCTTGTCCAAAAAGCAGGCCGACAATGTTGGAAGTATATCAACTTTTGAGAGCAATTGGTGCAAGATATGGTTTTAAAGATGAAGATGGACTTATGCAATCAGATAACATCAATATAACATCTATTGCATGAATTGACTTAATGGAGCACAAAAAATGGAGTAAAGAAGCAATGTTGTAATCGTCATTAAAAAGTAACTCCCTTCACAGTTGTTTGGAGTTTATTATTAATAGTTATAGATTTCCAAATCATGTATTTCTTTAATGGTTTTTATTGTGTTTACTTACTAAGTTTCTCTCAGAAAAATATCACATTTAGAGGTTTTGAGAAATTGACTCACTTCTCATAGACTGATGGAAGCATAGAAGTGATCCCATTTCTAAGGGGACTTAGGGCTAGCCCTCTATGTCACGAACTTGAGGACATTGTCCTTAGCATGATGGATTTTAAAACCACCACCATGTCTTTATGAAATGATTGTGCTCGTACTTGAGGACATTGTCCTTAGCATATTGGACTTTAAAGCCACCACCATGTCTTTATGAAATGATTGTGCTCGTATATCTAGTTTGCTAAATAGGGACTAGGGGTGTACACGGATCGAATTGGTGCAGATTAGGCCAAATCCGTCACTAATCCGTTACCTACAGATTCATGGATTTGGAATCCGTCACGAATCCGTGGCTATTAAAAACAGATCCGTGAAGGACCGTGATCGGTTTAATCCGTTCATTCCATTGAATTTAATGTTAAAGAAAATTTAAAGAGCATGCTTTCAAGGCTTGGGTGAAATTTGGTCTAGGGTTTCATTTGTTATACTTATATATAAAAGTGAATTACATTTTGACCCCTAAAGTTTTTTCTTCTTTTATATTGAGACCTCTTAATTTATATTTAGACCCCTTGAGTTTTTTTTATTTATATTTAGACCCCTTGGGTTCATGAAATTGAACAGCCTCATTCTTGGAACAGACTTCTCAAACATAGAAATCTGATATTTGCAATGCTAACACATTAGTCTCTTTTACTTGAAAGGAAAGATCGATCGATCATAGTGAGAGATTACGACAAATTACAAACAAACACAATGAAGGAAATCCGCATCTACTTAATTGCAAAATATAAATGAAATCCACTTTACCTTGAAGCCCTTGGTCTCCTTCATAGCATTCACCCATCCAGGTCCTTGGACATCCTTTGCTTCATTCCTAGACACCCCAAACAAAACAGAAGACTAAAACAAAAATGATTAAAGTTGCAAAACACTAACCCACCAACTATTGATCCAATGATAACAAGAATTAGAGACTTTCTAGGAGGTCCTTTGCAAGGGACCAAAGGTATACCACAGAAACCAAGATTTGAGGAGGGGAGCTATTAAGGAAATAAGGGATATGCCCCCAACAACGAATTATTTGCTAATGTAAAATTATATAGCCGATTAAGCCAGCCAAGTTCCCAAGGGATTTGACCTGTTAACTTATTGTGTGTGAGATTAACAACATTCAAATAAGAGGTTTTGACATATTAGTCCCCCTTAATCTAAGTTGTTCCAATTTCATGACCAAACTTCGGGTAATATCACCATAGTCGTTTGACTCTAGTCAACCTTTTTTTTTAACCTTTTTGCTCCACATCCCATGATATATATAATGGCTTTTATATAGCATCTTAGAGAGATTTTTTTTCCAATTGATAAAACTTGAGAAATGGTGATCAAATGTGTATTTACTTTTCACAAAATGTCAAATTTGTATTTTACAAAAAATGAATTGGTTCACCAGTTGCAAAAATATATGATATAGAAATTGATAAATCCCATGATATCATTGGACTATCCCATGATATCATGGGATATGGTGATAAAAAGTTGGGGATTTGACATTTTAATTCCCTTTAAGCACTCAATCTCCAATTTCATTACTAAAATTCTATAAATGAAACGACTCTGGTATACTTTTTTTTTTCTTACTTTTTTTCCCTCAATCCAGAGTCAAACGACTTTGGTGACATTTAGAGACTTTTAATCATGAAATATTGGGGATTTAGTGTTTAAGGGGCATTGAAATGTCAAATCCCCAAAAAAGTAAAAAAAAAAAGTACTATTGACAAGAGTCGTATGTAAATTTGAGTCATAAAATTGGGAAAATAAAATATGATGTGAACAATATGTCAAAACCCCTTCAAATAAAGAGAATTTGCAAGATTTGGTGGAGTTTCACCAAAGAAACCATTAGAAGAGAGGTCTAGGACCAACACAAAGGGTATTAGTTCATCTATGTCATGTGGGATGGGTCCATAGAGATTGTTTCTTGACAGATCCAGTCCGGTTAAGCTCTTGCAGTAGAGTTGATGGGAAGTGGCCTTGAAGGCCCATGTTTGTTAGCTTTATATATTGAATCCCTCTTTTGAGGCTCCATCATTCAATGCCTTTGAATCTACAGATCGGCCCTTTGGTTTCGTCACTAAATATCCATGAAGACAGGTAGTTATGAGGGTCATTCAATTGATCTTTCAGGGCTTTCAAGCGCTGAAAGTCACTTTCAGCACCATAGCATGCTTTAAAGCCACTAAAAAACAAAGACCAGCAAAGGTTATGAATAAGAAATACAAGAGCTTTGCTTCCCATGATCATAGACATGAGAAGTACCATTCAGGTGCTCTCGCTCTTCTAAAACATGCAATTCTCAAGAACCCAATTCAGCCATACTCCTGTCATCCATTAAAATCAAATGAACCATATCAAGAGCAACCAGATATGACTAGAAATTAGAGAACACATGGACTAAAATTACTTAGCTAAGTAATTTCATATGCCAGCAACGAACACACAACCAACAAGAGTCCCAAGATCTGACAGAAATTCCATGCTTCCAAAGAATGAAAGATCATTTCTCGCCAACACCCAGAAATGCAAGTAACACAATTCAGGTCTGCCTTTGTTTGATCAAACCAAACCAAACCAAGCCTTTTCCCACTAGGTGGGGTCGGCTATATGGATTTGACGACGCCAATCAAATCTGTTTAGGGTCATGTCCTCCGTTAGATCCATGTAAGCAAGGTCATGTTTAATAGTTTATTTCCAACTTCTCTTGGGTCTCTCTCTCCCTCTCTTACTCCTGACAATCTTCATGCTTTCACATATTTTAACAGGTGCCTCTGTTGAGCACATTCTAACATGGCCGAACCATCTCAATCGATTTTCTCTCATTTTATCTTCATTCGGTGCTATTCCTACTGTTTGATCAAAATCGATGGAAATTAGATAAAGGGATGTGACGAATCATCAGATTGACTTGAATAATTAGTCTTGCCACCGATGGAAGGTTTAGTAGTAATTTCATGTGAGACATTTCCAACCATCTATCACGGGTGGGCAAGAGATCCACCATCAAAGACATGAGGATACTGTGAAAATCCTAGGGCTAATGATTCATATTTTATTTGAGTCCGGATCACCTATCGCAATTGTTATACCTTCATCGTGAGTGGACCAATAGCAATTTGTCACGTCATCCAAAAACTCTACTCAATGAACATAAGTCGGTAACTATCCTTTTATCGCTTTCAATTACATGATCTTAGAATTATTTATATGATCACCATGTGCGTTTGGCATCCTGCCATTCTGATGTTCCCATGTTCTCACGAGATGGAACTACGAAAAACAATCCCAAAATCTTAATCCGGTTGCATCATAAATTTGGAAAAAAAACTTTATTTTTCTTAAAAAACAACTTCCTGACACAATTATTTCCATACTTTGCCTTTTAAAAATGTCATTTAAAGACTCCAAATCTTCTCACTTATCCTCAAGGTAGGCCCCATGTTCTCAATCTCAAAGAAGGTGGTTCTAGCTACTTTCTAGTTCTTGAAGGTGGGTCACATGGTCACAATCACAAAAGGTGGGTCCATATTATAACTTATATAATGGTTGAACCACATTATAAGGTCCTAAATTCTAATTTCTAAAGGTGAGCATATCACATTATAATTTCTAAAGGTGGGCTCATGTCCACAATCACAAAAGAGGTGGTTCCACTTTTTAATAGATTTCTCAAGAATCGTTAGGATAGCCAAGAATTTGAGAAATTTATATTATGAGAACTTCAAGAATCCTAAATTTTTTTGTCAAAAATAATACCATTGAAATCCATACAATGTCAATTTCTAAATTGCATCTAGAATTTCAAGCATGGAATCCTTTCAATTGCACAAACAAGTCCTAATCATTTTCTAATTCTAATTAAGGAATAAGAACAACCTCTTACCTTAGTGGTAAGAGGCATCAATTCTTACTTGGACCCGGGCATGCCACCTTCCATCACTTGAGGCTATCTTACCTCATCCAAAGTCTATTTCCCTCACCCGATGGCTCCCTTATCTCACCCAAAAATAGAAAAAAATGTAAACAAAGAACTGCAGTGCAACAAGTAGTACTCCCATAAGCATGTCATTTCAGAGATGGCGTCTTTGGCAAGCACGAGACGTCCTAACATGGTTGCACTTTGGGGTTCTTGGATTGGTAAAATGGAGAGGTTTTTTATTTAAAAGTACAGACTTGCCAAATGGAACTATGCATGAGCACTAGCATCAGGTGTTTAAATGTGACACTTGTATAAATTGATCCTCAATGGACAGGCTAGTGATCATCTTGCATGGTCCTACACCGCAATTGTAATCCTTACATAGATTGATGGAAAATATAAGCTCCAAAACGATCCTACTTTAGGAGGATAATTACAAACCTAAAGAAAAATGGACCTGCTTGAAAATTGGGATGGACATGGGCCTGGTTCAATCTATATCTGATTACTCTAATATACAAAATAAGTGATGAGGTACCAATATAATTTGGTTTCAACATACCATAGCACGTTTGTGTGGCTGATTTTCCGTAGAAAAAGTGAGGATATACCCATAATTTTCTTGTAGCATCATCAATGAATGTAATAAAGTAAGAAGATCCACCAAGAGAAGGTACCTGAGTTTGTTCCCACACATCTGTGTGTACTAGTTCCAACCTTTCTGACTGCGGTGGCCTGCCTACTTTAGAGAATGTGACTTTCTTCTGCTTTCCGAAAATACAGTCTTTACAGAATTCTAAGTCCAATGACTTGAGTCCTTCAAGCTTTCCTTTAGAATGAAGAATCTTCGTCCATTTTTCACTCATGTGTCCGAGTCTGTAGTGTCATGTGTTTGAGTCAATGCCTTTATCTGTAACTGCAATTGAACTTGTAGAGCTGTTAGTCAAGTAAATAATTTCTTCTTTCTTACCGCGAACAACAACCATACTCCCTTTTGTAACTTTCCAGAAATCATCTGCGAAAACAGTTACGTGACCAGAGCTAGCAAGTTGACTATGAGGTTTCTCTTCAAGCTGGGTACATGCCTGACATCATTCAGTTGCCATATACCGTCATTTGGCAATTTAATTTGAACATCTCCCTTGCCAATTATATCACAAGGTTCATCATCACCAATATAAACTTTACCAAATTCACCTTGTATATAATTTTTGAGATATTCTTTATGTGCAGTAGCATGAAAGGACGCACCATAATCTATAACCGAAGATTCAGATTTATAATCAAAAGCAAGAATTAAAGCATCTCGAACAGTATGACCTGCGACATTTGCGGAAGCTTCATTGTCTTTATTACCGTTCTTTTGCTCGTTCTTCTTTGGTGGAGCTCTGCAGTCCTTTTTCAGATGTCCTTCCTTTCCACAATTCTAGCACTCAATCTTGCCTTTTGAAGATCTTGACTTGCTCCTTGATTTTGATCTTCCACAACTTTGCTCTCTCTCAGATGACCTACCTCTGTTTTCCACATTCAATGCACTTCCTGATGATTCACTTGAAGGTTTCCTGGAATTTCCTCATCAAGGATGGCACTCACTCATCAAATTTCAGTGTGGTTGATCTTGAAAAATTACTCATTGATGTAACCATACCATTCCAGCTTTCTGGTAAAGAAGATAAAACCATCAAAGCCCAAATTTCATCTTCGAATTGTATGTTAACAGAGGATAACTGGATCATGACCGTGTTAAACTCGTTTAGGTGTTCAACAACAACCACACCTTCAACCATCTTCATGTTAAACAACTTTCTCATCAAGAAAACTTTATTTGAGGCGGAAGGTTTTTCATACATTCGTGATAGGGCATCCATAACATCTTTAGTGATTTTCTCCTTTGATGTATTGAATGTAATAGACTTTGATAGAGAGACGAACCGTACCTAAGGCCTTCCTGTGGAGTACCTCCCATTCTGTATATGACATTGTTGTAGGTTTCTTAGCTTTTCCCCCAAGCAGCAAGTAGAAATTCTTCTGGTAGAGGAGATCTTTAATCTGCATCTTCCAGTACGCGAAGTTTGTGCCATTAAACCTCTCAATTGTGAGCTTTGTGTTGTCCGTCATAGCTACCACTCAAACCAAGCTCAATCTACTTGACGAATTTCTCTGCCTGTCAAACTGTCAATCCAACAAAAAAAAAAAAAAACGGAGCGCAATTCTGAGTCCGGATGGCTTCAGAAATCAAGAAACAATTCTCGCCGTCTGATCTGGTCAAACTTGACCGTACTGCTGGCGTCAGGCTGCTTCTGCTAGGCTCCTACGAAATGGTTCGGGTTGGACTTGACCTGAACCAACCTGACTACAACTATTGCTGGGCTTATGGCGCGGGCGGGCCGGACCTGACCTGCACTGGACCTGGAACGTAAACTGACCCAACTGGGTCTTCTTCTTCCCAACGATCCTCTGCTACAAGAAAGTGAAACAGAGAGGAGCAGCAGCCTACTCGTCTTCTCGTCTTCCTCTTCCGCGACGACGGCGGACGGGTGGCCGGAATGGCGAGGCGACGACGGCGAAAGGTGCAGCGACGAGTGATGGACGATGATGGGCGACTTCCTCGATCACGAAAGTGGTGGGCAACGATGGGACAAAGGCTTTTCCTGCCCTGGTGGCGATGACAGCGGATGGCGACCGTAATTCTCGCCCTTCTGGTTCCGGTGACGGACGCAGTGATGGAACTGAACCATTCTTCTTCGACGATGGCGACAAGTGGGCAGCGATTGTCTTCTCCGATCTATGAGATTTGGCGCAGGGCCCACCTGATTGATCAGAACGCTGCGATTCTTTTCCTCTGCAAATCAACCAAACAAGATCAGACCTGGTTTCTGTGATACACTTGGAAGCGAAGACCCTCCTCCGATCGCTGATCAGCCTTTTGTGGTCGTGGCCCACTTCTCTTCTTCTGCGATGGGTTGTCTTCCGTCGATCAACTGTGTGGCAAAATCAAGAGATCCAGATGATCTCTTCTCTGGGATCAAATGTAATCTCGATCGTGATCCCGTGCAACACCAAGCCCTAGGAGAATCCTTGGCTCTGGCTCTGATACCAGTTGTTAGGATCAGAAACACACGTACGATCTACGAGGCAATCAATCACACAATCAATCTACGAGACACGGATTAACGTGGTTTGGCAAGATTGCCTACGTCCACGGGAGATTCACGCCGTTCACTGTTATTGGAGATTTCCACAAGAGTACAAGCACTCATTGTCTCTCTTGTCTCTCTCAATATCACCCTCTTACGTTACAATGCTCTCATCACTCAGTATAAATATATGAAACCCTAGACCACTTGACGCCCACAACCGTTGGATCTGGCCTTATAACAGACGGTCCAGATTAAACCGATAAATTATAGATAAGCCCCCGTAATTAACTAAAGTCTAGATCAGGCTTCACCAACCCATCACTTTCTTCATAAAACCGTTTAATTATGATTTAAACTTAATTTTTTCATAAATATTCCTATTTTTGAATATTCACATTTGTCTCTTCAATTACATTTTTAAAACTATTGTTTTGGAATGGCAGTTTTTTGTCCTTAACGCAATTTTGGCAGTTCGATTTATGCGCTTTCAATCACGCAGGCAAACACATTTCTTAATTGAACAAAAGGGGTAAAGGTTCCAAGTGTCTAATCACAGTCAAAAGAAATCAAATGGTTGATGCAAAACGAAATTTCTAAGATAATCTGTTGTAATTAATTACTATCACTTAGAGAAAGTCTTCCATTAACATTGACAGGTTGAGAATTAAGATGTGTATCATTAACCTCTTCCGCGTCTATAGAAAAGACCATAGAATCTGAAGATGAAAATTGCAGGTCGAGAATTAAGATATGTATCATGGACTTTCTGATGATGGAACATGAATTTTGATATGACGATGGAACATGAATTTTGATATGAATCATTTGCTTCTCTCGTAAACAAGCAGCCAATTTGCCTCAAATTCAAGACGATTTTGATTTCCTCCACTAGCCAATTCTATGAAAACCTTGAGGTACAAGTAGAGGCAATAGAAATACTTTTTAATACTCCCCATCGGATAGAATCTTATCATCGCACTCTCCGCGAATTGCTTCTCCCAGGATTCGAACCTACAATCAGTTGGCTTTAATTAATACCAAATTAAACTTCCTTCACTAGCTAATCCTACCAAAATTTCGAGGAAATAGTAGAGGCAAGAGAATACTTTTCAATAGATGGAATATGATTTATGTTTCTATAATAGGCATAAGAAATTCTTAAAACAGAGATAGATCACCTTTGTCTTACATAGAAAGTGTGTTCTTAAAAGTGAAGCTCAAAACCTCACAAGTTAATGAACTACCGTATCACTTGAAGACGGTTCTTAACCCTATTATGTTGTTATCTAGGGCCCAAGAGCCACACACGAGATCAAGGACATAAAAACACGAAATTTACACGGTTCGGCTATAGCCTACGTCTACTGGAGAAGACGAGAAAGAGTTTTCCACTATGCAATAAGAAGAAGTTACATCGTAAAGGATTTAGCCTTTTTTTATAATATCAGCCTCAAAACCCTGGTACACCCAAAATGGACCTATCCCAGTGGACCAATGGCGGTATTTCAATAAGTTGCACAGTTTAAAAGTAAATCTAACATATTTTAGTAGATATATTTGGTACTTTTTTTCCATCTACTTCAGCAACATTCATTAATACAAACAAATTTAAGATACGGACCACAGATATGATCAATACTCTCGAGTCAATGGCTGAAAGGAATACCATTACCATCAAGAAATCTGAGTCATGACAATGTTTCCTGGAAATTTCATCACTAGCCAAACCAGATAGAGACTGGAAAATGGAGCCCAAGACTTTGACCCAAGACTAAGACTGAAAAAATGGCACATTTACCATGACAACCACCACACTTTGTTAACATCTTTTAAATATGATGTAGAATCATTTCAAAGGGTATGTATGATCTATGCTGCTGATCAGAAATATTAACATTTTGAGCAGATCTAGCTAACAGTCGGGAGTTATCCAAGTGCTGTTTTTTGTTTTACTTTATCTTACATGATGGGGCTTAGTGTTTGTTGCACCAGAACTTGATATGATGGTTTTAATGCTGATAAGGGTCCTGTTAAACTTCTTTTTTGCAAGAAAATCTTCCTTGAAAGAACTTCACATTCCTAACATCAAGTCTCTCTCGGCATGGACTATATCTCAACCTTTTTTATCCAATGCAGTTTCCTGTAAGTTGCTTTGGGTAGCTCATTCCTTTTCATGTGGCCTACTTTCGTGGAAATGGCCAGTTTGACTTGAAAGCCAATCCATAGCAGTAAAATAGGGCAGACTTCCAATGTTTGTGGGGCCCACTGACTTGAGGATGTGTGGATTAGATTAGCTATCAATCTTGCAAAAAAGGATAAGGAAAAAGGTGTTTTTATTTCAACCACTGATATGGCAGATATTTTTGAGTGTTGACACAGTGGTCGTGGGTCTCACTAGATCAGCGGCCTGGATCACTTGACCTCAATGCTTTCCATATTCGTGGGAGTTCCATCTCCTATGTCACACTAGTCATGGGCCCAAGCCACAAAGCGTGTGGAATTCCTTGGAGTGACTTGGAAAAATATCAATTGCCCAAGACTCAAGGCAAAGTCAGTCTTGAAGGGGAAGACTGGCGTTCCAAGTTAAAAGGGTCACCTTGCACACTAGGCTTCTATAATTGAATCACCATGCAATGTAAACTAACTGGTTTCACAAAGTCATTCCAATAAAGAGTTATAGAAAGGTGAGTCTATGAAATTCTTCTTTTATATGTCACTTCTATGTTTATTTTCATCTTTTAGATTTTGTTTTTCAAGTGGGTATGTTTGAATCTTCCTAGAATTCTTCTCTCTAATTTTTTAATGGACAAGTGCACGTTGTCAATCTTAAGGGGGGTCACATGGGTTTTGCAGAATGAAAGGATCTTTGAAATGATAGCTATTGTTAGGGGTGTAACGGTTCGGTTAACCGGTTTTTTTGGGGAAACCGTTAACCGAACCGTAACCGCGGTTTTCCGTCTTTAAAAACCGTAACCGTATATACAAAAACCGTGGAAAACCGAACCGCGGTTAACCGTATTATACGGTTCGGTTACGGTTAATAACCGTGAAAAAATATACACAGTAATACAGTATAATTACAGTATTATACGGTTACGGTTACGGTTTGGTTACGGTTAATAACCGGCGATGACGATGTGGGAAGCTAGGGTTTGGTTTTAGGTAAGGAAAATTTCGTTTACCCCTCATGTATATTATTTTATTTGTTATCGGTGCGGTTAACCGCATACGGTTAACCGAACCGTATTTTACGGTTCGGTTCGGTTAATAACCGTGAATATTGTGGAAAACCGTAACCGAACCGAACCGTGCGGTTTTTTGGTTTTATTAACCGTAACCGAACCGAACCGTGAAAATACGGTTAATAACCGCGGTTCGGTTCGGTTCGGTGCGGTTTGACGGTTAGGCGGTTTTTTCTTACACCCCTAGCTATTGTGTTTCTCCTTTGAACCCTGTTCTTGTTCTTTGCTCGACACAGTGGTAGAACAGGCTGATAGTGTTGAAAGTGTAATTCAGTGCCTGAGAAGACCCAGATAACCGAATGCAAAGATCCTTTGTCCTTTCAAGTGTTATTACTAATCCCGGGTTGTGGCATTAGAGCATCTCCATGAGACACTTCAAATTTGGATATGTATTTTTCAAAATAATGGTTTATGTGGCAAAAAAAGCATATGTAAATTTGGCTTCTCAGTTGGACAACTCCAAGAGAGATATCAAATTATTATTTTATTATTTTCATTTCAAAATTGGCATCTACTTGTATCAACTTCAAGTGGATTTACCCTCATCACCATTTTTTTTTTTTTAAAGAAAGAAAATGCATCTCACTTTATACAACCTTCAAATGCCACATGAAATTTGACCATTCTCTTGGAGGAAAAGTCATATGTCAATTACAACAATTGGGGGCTGAGTTGGACAAATGAAACCTTTGTTGGAGATGCTCATAGCAGCTCTAGTTTTTTAGCCCCCAAGAAAGGTTTGGTACAATTAGGGATGAAAGTGGGCCGGGCCGAGCTGGGCTTTGATAGGCCCTAGGCTCGGCCCTAGTATTTTTTTGTAGGCCCTAGCTCGGCCCGAGCTCGAGAGGGCCTCAAAAACCCTGGCTCGGGCTCGACTCTTATTAAGTTATGAGGCCCTAGGGCCGGCCCTTTGAGCCCGGCGGCTAATGATATAGCACTAGCTGAAAGAAAATATTTTCAGGGAAAAAAAAATCCTGTCGGAATTCAAAGAAATCTACATATGCAAACCAGAACAAAAAATGGTCAAATGCATGCATTCATCTCATATTCCCATTCCCATATTTTGGACTGCAGCAATAAAATCAACTAAAATAAGAAAGACTCCATAAAAGCAAAGGGAGCCCAGTTCCAACACTCCATAGTAGTTCAATGTTAATTTAGATGAGCATTATTAAACTCCAACAATAATACAAATCAAATTAAACTACAATAGCATCATAGAATAAAATAAAGTATTCGGCTAGCATCATAAAATAAAGTCTCCAGCATCACCTATAACAACAACAATAAAACATTGTTATTTGTTAATAAATAATAATAACAACAAAGAAAAGGTTGTTCCAGAGTTACAAGACTTAAAAAAATGTCTTTCAGACCATTAATATACATGCATCCTCAAGGTTGTTTAGGGATTATTTATATTGGATTAAAATTAGGGTTTAAGGTTTAGTGCTTAGGTTTAGGGTTTATGGATTATTTATATTGGATTAAAACTAAGGTTTATGATTTATAGATTATTTAGTATCATAGATTCATATATGTATTATATACTGTATAGTGTACACACATATATAATATATGGATTAATAAATGTAGGCCCTATGGCTTACTACTTAGGTTTAGGATTTATGGATTATGATATATCATATATGTATTATATATTGTATAGTGTACATATATATAATATATGTAGGCCCTAGGGCATACAAGTCGGGCTTCATTAAGCCCGAGCTCGGCCCGTTTAAGCAAACAGGCCTCCTACTGGGCCTTAGCTCGGCTCTTTTGTCTTTTGAGCCGAGCTCGGGCCGAGCATATAACGGGCCGTCCCTGGGCGGCCCTAGGACGGCCCGGCCTACTTTCACCCCTAGGTACAATGGGTAAAATACTCATAAAATCTGATCATTTGCCAACCCAATGAAACACTTCGGTCAACCACAAAAATCCAACAACCACATAACCCTATTTACATATCATATAAACCTCACTGAGGCATATGCAAGAAATTCTTAATTAAATGTTTTTAAAGGTTGTAATATAATTAAAATTGATGATTGTACCTCTAGTAAGATCACTATTTTTATTAAGATGTTAATAGCATAGATAATGCAGTCCATGTTGCATCAATCTCTTTTGACATCCTGTAGGAAAATCAATTCTGCCAGTTAGAATTAAAGACAGGCCCCAATTTAAATGCAGGATGAGCGTCAAAAGTCCAAACAGTAGACGTGCCTTCAGATGGGACGAACATGTTGGGTCCCATCAGATCAGCTGCCTGGGTCACTAACTAACAGCTCTTTCTATTCTCTGTGTGTGCGGTTTTTTTTAATTTTGTTTTTTTTGCACAAGGGCTCTGTAATTTAGATGCCATGCGACAGACTTGTACATAGGATTTGTAACGCAAAATCTTTCCATGAAGAATACTTTGAGGTGAGCCTGTGAAATTCTTCTTTTATTTATTTTTGCCTTTACTTTTTTCAGGTGGCTATATTTGAATCTACCTTGAATTCTTCTCTCTCGATCTTCTTCTTTTACTAGAAAAATTGAGGTTGGTAATCTTGGAGGGTCACTTGGGATTTGTTGGGGAAAGTATCTTTTAGATGATGGCTCTAGTGTTTTGTCTTCACACCGTCAGTCAGTGCTTGAGAACCCAAAAACCAACTCCAAAGATCCTATAAACCTGCCTGATTTTCTTAATAGAGGACATGAGAAACAGAGTAGTACTATTTCTCCTTCATACCCTGTCGTGGTTGTTGCTGCTGATTAGTGATACATGTCATGGTGTGGAAAGTGACATTCAATGCTTAAAAACCCTTAAGCTCCAACTTACGGATCCTAACAATTACTTAGACTCATGGGATTTCAGCCACAAATTAAGTGCTTTTGATGGATTCATATGTAAATTCAACGGCATCGAATGCTGGCACCCTGATGAAAGCAAGGTCCTAAATATACGCCTCTCAAACATGGGACTCCGAGGCCAATTCCCATCAGGTCTCAAAAACTGCACTAGCATGACAGGATTGGATCTATCCAACAATGATCTATCTGGATCCCTCCCGGTAGGCATCGATCATATCATACCATTTGTTGTGACACTTGACCTCTCTTCAAACAATTTCTCTGGCATTCTTCCAGCAGTAGGCCTTGGCAATATTATCTATCTGAATGTCCTTAATCTTCAACACAATCAGTTCAGTGGTCAGATTCCGTGGCAACTTGGACGGCTCGGTCGGCTAACTGCACTTAACGTTGCAGACAACCCTTTGTCAGGGCAGATTCCTACTTTCACTGACAGAAGCTTTGCGGCTCAAAATTTTGCAAATACTGGTCTTTGCGGGAAACCTTTGAAAGAATGTGTGGGACCTCCCAAAAAGTCTCATACTGGGGTCATCATCGGTGCAGCAGTAGGTGGGATAATTTTTGCAATCATAGTCTTTGCAGTTGTTCTGCTCTTTGCTGTGCGTGGAAAGTCGAAAAAGGAGGAGGATGAAGATTTGGAAGGAAACAAATGTATCAAGAGGCTAGAGGAAACCAAAGGCATCAAGGCAAGTTGAATTATTCAAAAAGGTTTTGATATATTGGTCCTCTTTAAGTTCAATTT
Source organism: Cinnamomum chago (assembly GCA_038049695.1). Lineage (NCBI taxonomy): Eukaryota > Viridiplantae > Streptophyta > Magnoliopsida > Laurales > Lauraceae > Cinnamomum > Cinnamomum chago. The sequence continues at coordinate 14,994,966 of CP142462.1, read as the reverse complement.
TACTAATTTCATGACCAAAATTTTGGTAATGTTATAAGAGTCGCTCGACTTTGGTCAATATTTTTTGGAGACTTTTTTTCTCCAAATCCCATGATATCATGAGAATAGTGTATGTCACAGAAACGGATAGATCTCATGATATCAAAGGACTGTCCCATGATGTCATGGCTTTTGTGCAACATCTTAGGAAAAGTTTTTTCCCGAATAATTAACTTGATAAATGGTGGTTAGCTGTGTATTTACTTTTCATAAGATGTCATTTTTCGTATTCTATAAAAAAATGAATTTGCTTGCTTATGGCAAAAGGTATATGATGCAGAAATTGATAAATCCCCTGATGACACAAAAAAGGCTAAGAAAATTGTTGACGAGAGTCAAACGACTTTAATGACATTATCTAAATTTTGGTCACAAAATTGGAAAAACAAAATTTAAAGAGGACTAAATAAGTCAAAACCCCTTAATTCATTAAATTAAGGCATAAAGATAATGTTGTTTTCTTTTTCTTTTCTCACCCGAAATTATGGCTGCTATTGCCTGACTCGTTATACAAGGTCTCAAAGGAGCCAATCCTAAAAATAAAAAAACAAAGAAGGCTGAGGCTATTGACGCTTCGTAGACCCCTCTATCCTTGTCCTAATGGGAACCATGTAATTTTCTTGAAGGAGCCCATATATAAAAATGCATAATAAATACTCTATAACTTTTAGGACCTACTTGTTAGCTTCAGATTTTATAAGAATTGAATACATAAGAATTCATGATGAAATAAACTCCACAGCTGAAAGATTATTTAAGAGGTGAGGCCTTCGTGTGAATAATATGAGGTGAGGGGTGAGGGGTGAGGGGTGAGGGCTATGGGGTAACAATATAGATAGGATCCTGACTTTCCTACAATTTAAATTACTAGGTGATGGGTGAGTAATCAATTCCCATCTTCCTTTTACTCTATTTCAAAACAAAAAAAAAAAGAAAAAGAAAAAGGGAGGTTACTTGATGACCATGCATCTTTTTATATTCACTTTTGTTCTTCATTTTTTACCACTTATGACATGAATTCTTATCAATTCTATGCAAACAAACAAGCCCTTAGAGGTAAATTATACATTTTCTTCTTCTATAGAACCCACAAACAGAATGTATATTGAATTATTAAAAGTTGTAGTGAAGAAAGATAAAGTAGCCCCGGAGGCAATAGAGTAGTTGCAAATTATAAAGATAAAGAACTGCCTTCAATCAATTCTCATTTGAAAATGCATCATACCAACAAGTTAATTAAAATGTTCCAGGTCTCAGAGTTCGAGAAGTTGGTTCCAAAGATGAGGTTGTTCAATCTCATGAAGGCAACAAACAACTTCAGTAAACACAACATCATCAACTCAGGGAGAACATGCACCATGTATAAAGCAAATCTTTCAGACGGGTCTTTGTTAGCAGTGAAGAGATTTCATGAATCTCATCATTCCGATCGACACTTCTTATCCGAGATTAACGCACTGGCAACAATAAGGCATTGTAACTTGGTTCCCCTTTTGGGTTTTTGCATTGCTCGAAGAGAGAGGCTACTGATTTACAGATACATGCCCAATGAAACCTTGTATGATCAACTGCATCATGTAAAGCCTGGAGTAGAAGTCATGGGCTGGGCTAAGAGGCTAAGAATCGCTATTGGAGTGGCAAGAGGCATGGTGTTGCTTCATCATCATTGTAATCCTTGTATAATTCATCGCAATATAAGCTCCAAATGTATCCTACTGGACGAAGATTACGAGCCCAAAATATCTGACTTTGGATTTGCAAAGCTTATGAACCCGGAGCACTCCTATCTGACCATCTCCTTTGATGGAAATGTTGATGGTTCTACCTATATCGCTCCCTTGTACTCACGCACAATGGTGGCCTCCCCAAAGGGTGACGTATACAGTTTCGGAATGGTTTTGCTCGAAATAGTTTTAGGCAAAACACCTGCTGAAGTGGCTAACGCAGTGCAACATATTGAGGATAGTACGGTGGATTGGGTTACTTATCTTTACAATATGTATGCCAAAGGCAATTCTTTGGTTGGAAGGTTGTGTGATGCCGAGATAATCAAGCTTATAAAGGTTGCCTTTTATTGTGTTGTGCCTGCTCTAGAAAACAGGCCTACGATGTTGAAAGTATATCAATGTCTGAGAGCAATTGGTGCAAGAAATGGTTTTATAGATGAAGATGAAAGGCTTCTGTTGCCAGATAACATCAATCTGATCACATCCATCCCTTGAATTGACTTAATGTGGCACAAGAAATGCAAGAAAGAAGCAATGTTGTAGCATTATTCAAAGATAATTCCCCTGTACCAGAGGTTTTTATTTTTTATTTTTGGTACCATAGTTGTGTGTTGTTTAGTAATATGATATAGCCATAGATTATCAAAGCATGTATATCTAGTATTCTTTTGATTGCATTTACTCAATTTCCCTTGGAAGAAGATTGCAGATAAAGGTTTTGAGAAACCAACTTTAACATTGATTTAAAAAACTATATTCCTCTATACAAAGATGCAAGTCATGTGGGAGTGAGCCCATCAGGGCTAGCCCTCTATAGCACTTACTTCAGGATATGGTACTTGGCATCCTGGCTTTTAAAAACATGCTCATGCCCTAAACAAATGATTGTGCTCAGTTTATGTAGCTTGCCAAATCGACCTCACTTGAAGACTATATTTACTGAATTCCCAACACTTTATTGAACTTGTACTGCTTACATACGTTTCTGTGGCACAATGGCACTTTAGAGGATTCGGATCCCCTGTTTCGTCTGTTAGTCCGAGTACAATCACTTCAGTATTTTAGGAGAGCAGTAAACAGTAAATATAAACAGAACAGTACACTGTTTGAATGTAAATTAAACTCACTGTTTGAAGGCAGAAAACCAGAGATGCAGTTGATCAAGGCTAGTGTAAACACTATGTCCTTAAGACAAATTCGCCCCCGCAATGGTGCTTACGAGCTTCAAGATGGCGTCTGTCTCCCAGGATACAATGATCTGTCCCACAACAGTTGCAGCACTACAAACTGTGTGTCTGTCGAACCAGTTAGTGTGAGAACTCTCTCTTCTTGACTCAATGCAAGTGCAGCAGCAGCAGTGAAAAATGGAATGATTGAATGATCAAAACAGCATGAAACGAGATGCTTAAATAGCCTGCAATCAGGTCTCTTCACAGGGGCTGCATCTGTTCAGAACAGTGACTATTCACTTGAACAGATGCTTCTTCTTAGGACACACCATTTCAGATGCGAATAGGTACACCTCTTTGCACACACCTCTTGGACATGGACACACCCCATTTCGAAAAAAGGAATTTTATTAAATAAAATTTCTCCAAAAAATATAAATGGGTAATGGGCCGAGCCAGGCCCAACTCGCGTGTGAAGCCCAAGCCCAAGCCCAAGCCCGGCCCGGTTCGGTGCGGGGCGGGGCGGCGCGCGCGCGTGTGGTGGTGACCCAACCTTGATCTAAGTCCTCCCTCCCCCACAAAAGTGGGGTGCCCCTTGGGGCTCATCTTATACTACCAAGGTAAGTATATTTATACCCAAGGGAAGTTTTGCTCCCAAGCAATGTGGGAAGCAAGTTTACCACTTCCTTTTGTTTCCATGTTTAACATGTTCAAGTAGTGGTGTAAATGAGGCAATTTCTCATTCATATCTTAATGGATTAGAGCAACCCAATACATGTCATTAAACTACTCATAGAGTAGATTACATTCCCATGTATTCCCACCTAAAAGGATAAGTGGGTCCCACGTTTATTTTGGCTCAAAGATGACCAAAATAATGGGTTTCTAACCATTTTTCCAACAATCCCCCACATGAATGAAATTGACCGAAAGCAATGAAATGATATACAGACACACACAGAGAGAGTAAATTTGAAATTTTCTGTATAGAGAGAGGTAGCTTTTGGCCTTGAACCTTCCCTTGTGAAGTACTATCGGATTTACTGGTTGAACAGTGAACATGATGTCTTGAACTGTTCAGCCTTTTACGTAAACCGAGACAATAGAGTTCACACAGAATCTTCCCGTACACAATTGGTTCTCATGATTGTGTTCATTTTGGCCCTGAACAACTCCTGGTTTCATGAGTGCTTTAGAGAATTTAGCCTTATTATTCTCATAGAATCGGCCCAGTTCACACTCACATAGGTGATTCTTATTAAGAGTATCCTGCTATACCCCATTGGATTAACCAAGATATAAGAATCATTAAAAGCTTTGCTTACCCTAATTACCGCTGCAGGTATCACTATTAATATCATAGGAATGAGCAGGAGATTTTGTCTCCATAGTGATATCGTTAAGTCATACACAATTCGGTTGTCCCTTTGAACCCAGATCTTGGGATCTCCAGTCAACTAGGTTGGGTTGCCATTATGGTGACTTTTCATTCATAGGCTTTAAGCCCATTCCCCTCGATGAACGATTTACTTGCTCTCTCGCTAATCCTTTGGTTAAAGGATCCGCAATGTTATCTATGGACTTTATGTACTCAATTGTCATAATGCCATTAGAGAGCAGTTGTCTCACGGAATTATGCCTTCGACGAATATGTCGAGACTTACCGTTATACATTGTACTCTGTGCCCTTCCAATTGCTGATTGACTATCGCAATGAATGCAGATAGGAGGCACAGGTTTTGACCACATTGGAATATCTTCGAGGAATTGACGAAGCGACTCAGCTTCTTCGCCAGCTTTATCCAATGCAATAAACTCAGATTCCATAGTGGATCTAGCAATGCATGTTTGTTTAGAAGATTTCCATGATACCGCTGCACCACCAAGTGTAAATAGATATCCACTTGTGGACTTTGAGTCTTTGATATCTGATATCCAGTTGGCATCACAATAGCCCTCAAGTACAGCTGGATATTTAGAGTAGTGTAAACCATAGTTTTGGGTGTATTTTAAATATCTTAAAACCCGAACTAAGGCCTTCCAGTGGTCTGATCCTGGGTTACTTGTGTATCTACTCAATTTACTAACAGCATATGCAATGTCAGGACGAGTGCAATTCATAACATACATTAGGCTGCCAATTATTTGTGCATATTCTCGTTGTGATATGCCTTTTCCATTATTCTTGGATAAATGAATACTAATATCTATAGGTGTTCTTGCTGGATTGCTATTATCTTGATTATATTTTTTGAGTATACTCTCAATATAGTGTGATTGAGATAATATCAATCCATCTGATGTTTTAGAGATCTTTATCCCGAGTATGACATCTGCAAGACCTAAATCTTTCATGTCAAACTTATTGTTTAACATTCTCTTGGTAGATTTAATGATATCAGCATTACTACCCATAATGAGCAAATCATCAACATATAAACAAATAATGACACAGCCATTGTTAGTGTTCTTGACATATACACATTTATCACATTCATTGATCTTAAACCCATTTGACATCATTAAGTTGTCAAATTTCTCATGCCACTGCTTTGGTGCTTGTTTTAATCCATATAGAGATTTGACAAGCCGACAAACTTTTTTAGTTTGACCTGGAACATTAAACCCTTCTGGTTGTTCCATATATATTTCCTCGTCTAATTCACCATTGAGAAATGCTGTCTTTACATCCATTTGATGTATCTTGAGATTGTATATAGCAGCAATTGCTATTAACATTCGAATGGATGTTATTCTCGTCACTGGTGAATAAGTATCGAAATAGTCCAGGCCTTCTTTTTGTCTGTACCCTTTAACAACAAACCTGGCCTTGTACTTATCGATTGAGCCATCTGCTTTCAGCTTTCTCTTGAATATCCACTTGCATCCAAGAGTTTTGCAACCTTGTGGGAGGTCTACAAGTTCCCATGTATGGTTTTGCAAAATGGATTCAATTTCACTGTTTATGGCCTCTTTCCAATATGGTGCCTCGGGACTGGACACTGCTTCTTTAAAGCTTTGAGGCGCATCTTCCAACAGAAATGTTAGAAAATCTGAACCAAACGTTTTTGATGTTCTAGCCCTCTTACTTCGTCTAGGTTCATCAATCTCTTGTTGGTTTTGATTACTGCTACCAGCAGTGTCATGAGTTCTTTTAGGAGAACTCGTTTCCTGTGATGGTTTGTAAGGAAATACATGTTCAAAGTACGATGCATTCCTTGACTCAATAATAGTGTTAGGATGCATATCGGGAATTTCAGACTTGTGAATTAGAAACTGATACGCACTGCTATTATGAGCATACCCAATGAATACACAGTCTACTGTTTTTGGTCCTATTTTAACCTTTTTAGGTGTAGGAACCGCCACTTTAGCCAAACACCCCCACACTTTCAAGTATTTGTAAGTAGGCATTCTGCCTTTCCACAATTCATAGGGGGTTTTATTGGTTTTCTTTTGAGGTATTCGATTGAGAATATAATTTGCAGAGAGGATAGCATCCCCCCACAAATTCTGAGGTAATCCAGAACTTATTAACATAGCATTCATCATTTCTTTTAAAGTTCTGTTTTTCCTTTCAGCAACACCATTTTGCTGAGGTGAATAAGGAGCAGTAGTTTGGTGTATAATACCATGTTGTGAACAGAATTCACCAAAAGGTGATTCGTATTCACCTCCTCTATCACTTCTTATCACCTTAATTTTTCTATCAAGTTGATTCTCAACCTCATTCTTGTAATGTTGGAACATTTCCAAGGCCTCATCTTTACTTCTCAGTAAGTAAACATAACAGTATCTTGTGCAGTCATCAATGAATGTAAGAAAATATTTCTTACCACCTTTAGTTTGAACAAACTTTAGGTCACAAATATCAGAATGAATTAATTGAAGGGGTTCAGAAGTTCTTTCAATAGATTGAAAAGAAGTTCTAGTAAGTTTAGCTTCTACACATGTTTCACATTTGATATTTGAATCAAAACTACATTTAGGCAAGCATTCCATGTTAACTAATCTACGTAATGCATCATAATTAACATGGCCTAATCTACCATGCCACACATTAGAAGATTCAAGCATATAAGCAGAAGAGTTTTTCTTATTACGTACAATAGTCATTACATTCATTTTGAAGAGCCCATCGCTCATATACCCTTTTCCCACGTACATCCCAGATTTGGTGAGTACAAACCTATCCGACTCAAATACAAGTTTGAAACCCTTCTTACTCAGTAGTGAGCCTGATACCAGATTCTTACGAATATCAGGTACATGCAGCACATTGTTGAGGGTGAGTTCTCTTCCAGAAGTCATCTTCAATACCACCTGTCCTTGGCCTTCAACCTTAGAGGTGGCAGAGTTGCCCATGAAGAGTTGTTCTCCAGTTGATGCTTGATAAGTGGAGAACATCTCTTTAATAGAGCAAACATGTCGAGTGGCCCCTGTGTCCACCCACCATTCTCTGGTGTTACCAACCAGATTGACTTCTGAGACCACAGCAGAAAGATTGATGTCTGAAACATCAGTGGAGAGAGTGTCCAATTCTGTCATGTTGGCCTGCGCAGGTTTCTTACTTGTATTGCCTTGGTCCTTGCGCTTACGACAGTCTTTAGCACGGTGGCCCGGTTTGTCGCACACATAGCAATTCCCTTTGAACTTCTTATTGTCATTGGGACCTTGTTTTGGACCGTTGGGATTGTTCTTCCTTTTCTTGGGATTCTTTCCATGTTCCACCACATTTGCCTTCGCTTCAGTGAAGGTTTTTCCTGCTTTCTTTTCAGAAACACGATTGTCTTCCTCTATCCTCAATCTTATTATCAGGTCTTCAAGTTTCATCTCCTTTCGTTTATGCTTGAGGTAGTTCTTAAAGTCCTTCCAAAGTGGTGGCAATTTTTCAATGATTGCTGCCACTTGGAAAGACTCACTAAGAGACATTCCTTCTGCATGTATTTCATGGAGGATTACTTGAAGTTCCTGAACTTGATTGATAACCGCTTTGGAATCGTTCATCTTGTAGTCAAGAGATCTGCCAACAACGAATTTCTTCATTCCGGCATCTTCAGTCTTGTACTTTTTATCAAGTGAATCCCATAATTCCTTAGCAGTCTTCAATGAACAGTACACATTATATAATGTGTTGTCTAGTCCATTGAGAATGTAATTTCGACAGAGGAAGTCAGCGTGCTTCCAGGCTTCTACAGCAGCAACTACTTGCTTGTCTGTTTCGCCTTCTTTCAAAGCAGGAGCTTCTTCATGGAGGAACCTAGCCAAGTTCAGGGTGGTGAGATAGAACAACATCTTTTGTTGCCATCTCTTGAACTCAGTCCCATTAAACTTTTCAGGTTTCTCCCCATGGTTCACCATAACAGGGGTAGGGGTAGTGATTGGAGTATTCTTCTCAATACCCATATCTGTTTTAACAAACAGAAATCACATAAACAGAGTATACTACAGAATGTAAACAACTAAAAAAAAAAAACTGTAAATAGTAACTCAGACTATATGGTAACCTTTTAACTGGTTACTGAAGACTGAGGCAAACAGAATACAAATTTACAGAACAACCTGAAGTTCTGTAAGTGAGTGTAAATGAAGAAAGAAAACCAGTTTTACACTACTAGTTTCAGAAACAGAAGAGAAAGAAACTAGTAGAAAACTGACTTAAACTGAAACCAGAAATACTGAAGTCAAAAGAGAATATAATGTACTCAGAACTTTAAAAGAGAATTTGTCTTAAGATTGTTAGTCCGAGTACAATCACTTCAGTATTTTAGGAGAGCAGTAAACAGTAAATATAAACAGAACAGTACACTGTTTGAATGTAAATTAAACTCACTGTTTGAAGGCAGAAAACCAGAGATGCAGTTGATCAAGGCTAGTGTAAACACTATGTCCTTAAGACAAATTCGCCCCCGCAATGGTGCTTACGAGCTTCAAGATGGCGTCTGTCTCCCAGGATACAATGATCTGTCCCACAACAGTTGCAGCACTACAAACTGTGTGTCTGTCGAACCAGTTAGTGTGAGAACTCTCTCTTCTTGACTCAATGCAAGTGCAGCAGCAGCAGTGAAAAATGGAATGATTGAATGATCAAAACAGCATGAAACGAGATGCTTAAATAGCCTGCAATCAGGTCTCTTCACAGGGGCTGCATCTGTTCAGAACAGTGACTATTCACTTGAACAGATGCTTCTTCTTAGGACACACCCTTTCAGATGCGAATAGGTACACCTCTTTGCACACACCTCTTGGACATGGACACACCCCATTTCGAAAAAAGGAATTTTATTAAATAAAATTTCTCCAAAAAATATAAATGGGTAATGGGCCGAGCCAGGCCCAACTCGCGTGTGAAGCCCAAGCCCAGGCCCGGCCCGGGGCGGCGCGCGCGCGTGTGGTGGTGACCCAACCTTGATCTAAGTCCTCCCTCCCCCACAAAAGTGGGGTGCCCCTTGGGGCTCATCTTATACTACCAAGGTAAGTATATTTATACCCAAGGGAAGTTTTGCTCCCAAGCAATGTGGGAAGCAAGTTTACCACTTCCTTTTGTTTCCATGTTTAACATGTTCAAGTAGTGGTGTAAATGAGGCAATTTCTCATTCATATCTTAATGGATTAGAGCAACCCAATACATGTCATTAAACTACTCATAGAGTAGATTACATTCCCATGTATTCCCACCTAAAAGGATAAGTGGGTCCCACGTTTATTTTGGCTCAAAGATGACCAAAATAATGGGTTTCTAACCATTTTTCCAACATCGTCCAAACAGGGGAGCCCTGTTTGGACGAATCAGGGGATCCTCTTCCTCTATATGCACTTCGCACATGCATTCTCACTAGGAGCCATGAGGAGCCCTTTATCACATCCTCAAACTAACTTGAGCTAACCCAGTTGTGACTAGGTTGAGTTAGACCAGCTGTTGTGAGCCAAGTGGGTCTAATCTAATTAAACAGTTTGGATCGTTTGTGCCCCTTGCCTAGTGAGTGGGATTGTCCAGACTCGTAGCCCTTCAATTCAGCCCTAATTGTTGCAAAACCAGCTAGCCACCAGAAACAACCATTCATTGAAATTGGTCTCATTGGTTGAAACCCTTTATTCAAACTACTACCACTGCAGCCTCTCCACAACAGTCAATTTCGTCTCAACAAATCACTGGATAGTCTACATAATCCAACAATTCCAATCCCCGAGTTATAGGGCCATTCTATAGAGATATAAGAGGTGAATACAGCATTTCTTAATTCTCAACTTTCAATTCTGTAGCCTCACTAAAGTCTTCCAATCCAACGGAATTTCATCAATATTTAGAAACTCAGGATAGTCACCGAAGTGCTGTGAACTAGAAGGCAATTATACCGGAAACCACAGCGAGATAATTCACTATGAATAACAGCTAAGTTCAGTTTGAACATCAGTCAGATTTTCAAATAAAGAGCTCTCATATAGTTTGCATCGCCTCTTTGTTATCAATTTCCCCATGCAAGTCAAACTTAACATATGAACTAGTTAATATGGGAAATATATGTACTCTTTAAGTAGTTAGTTTGCCACCTTTAATTTTTATGGTGTATTGGTTAAGTTAGTTTGTCGCACCTTTAATGCTTAGGCATTTTGGGTGTATTGGTTAGCAACTTGAGATGTATACATATTGGATTTATGATTTCAGATTACATCATATTTATAATCTTCTCTTTTTTGGCCTTCAAGAAAGCCTAGGTACAATGACCAAAATGACCCTAACCCAAAGCCCGATCCCTGGCTAATCCAATGGACTAATCTGGTAAGCTAATAATACAAGACATAAATCCAACAATCTCCACATTGGCTTGAACTCCATGGAGATCGAGCCACCAGAATAATAACCGACAATGCCTTCAGTCTCTCATATCTCGCTGAAAGGTACGTCCCTCACTTGAGTTATCATTTTTAGCAACAACTTTTTTCTTCAAATCCTTAGAGTTTAAGGCTGACTCACAGTCATCCATTGACAGAGTTTCTCTACCACACATCATAGTATCAATAAAATGTTTATATTAGGGTGGTAAGAACACAACAACATAATAGTTTCGTCATCATCATTAATTTTGATATTGATATTTTCCAGACCCATGAAAACTTTATTAAATCTATCAACTTAGTTTGCAATAGATGTAGCTTTGTACATTTGTAGGGTGAACAATCGCTTCTTCAAGTACAAATGGTTTGTGAGAGGTTTTGCAATGACGGTTTTCTTCGAAGCAACCTTTCGCCATACTCAATTGCTCAAACATAGCACAATTACACCATACGCCTTTTGCAGCAACTCATCCTTGTCTCCATTTGACATTGTCTCATGTGAGTCATTCTGATTTCTTTTCAGTGCTTTCTACAACCCATTCTAAACCAGCAATACGCTTGACTGAAGTCGTTTTTTTCCGTTGAACTTCTCAATTTAAAATTTCTTGTCCATACACAATTCAAAATTTCTTGCTTCACAATGGACTTCTTCAGTTACTTTTTTGAGAAAATCTCTTGTTGCACCTGCGTAAATCTTGTCACCACGAGCATGCTCGAAGAGACGGATTTGAAATTCGACTCCAGTTGGCTCCAATAACTCAGAAACAAATTTCTAATCTTCTCCTACAATTGCGGAGATTTGCTCGCCCCGAGTCGATAGGTTCAAACAATCTCTAATAGGACTCCAGATTGTCAAGATATGTTAGAAAGATTTCTCAACTGTCAATAGGTGATGAGTGTTAAATATTGCATATTTTACCCCTTATTAGTCCGAATTTTATCGGCATCTCATATGCATATCATTTGCCTTACACAGAGATTTTATCATTCTATCACATTAACGGATTATCGGATTATCATGAATAAATCCGATTATTTGTAGTGCATTTTTATGTAATTTCTCTTGTGTAGGTGGACCCCACGACTATCCCAACATTCCGGCTAGTGTCCCAAGCCATCAAGAAGAGATTTCAATAAAAAAGTTACATGAAGAAATCTTAGGAAGTGTTGAAGAATTCCAAAATAAGAGGAGAAGACTTTATAGATAAAAGAAGTCATTTTCTAACACAAAAGATTGGTTAGTGTATTGGTTAGAGCTTGGGTTGGTATGGAATAGGTTATGGGTTTAAATCCCAACTCACCTCTCCACCAATCAAAGCTTGTCATGGCATAAATCCATGTGAAAAGATATGAGCCAATCAAAAGCCTCCACCAATCAAAGCTTGCTATGGCACAAATCCATGTGAATGGATATGAGCCAATCAAAAGCCTCCAACATGAAGGACCACATAAAGCAAAACGCACATATGCTTTTGGAAGGAAAGTTTGTTGTAACCAATCAAATTGAAGCTATCTATGTGAAAGTAAAAGAGCCAATGAAAAGTCTTCAAATCAAATTCAAGCAATCCATGTGAAAGCAAATGAGTTAATCAAAAGCCTTCAAGCTGCAACCAATCAAATGGAAGCAATCCTTGTGAAATGAAATGAGTCAATCAAATGTTTTCAATGTTCCTATAAATTGAAATGTTTTTTTAGAGTGAATGAAGAGATCTTTTGACAAGTTAGTCTTTTTGCAATTTTATTTTCGCTTTTAGATTGTAATTAGGAGCTTCTTTGTAACTAATCAAAAGAAAGAGTGTGTAATTGAAGATCATTAATGAAGATTTGGAGCTCTTTCTTGATGTTTAGTCGCTAAGGCTCTTGGGTTAGGCTCTCCTTTTGAAGCTAAGTAATGTGATTAGTTCAATTTCATGCATGTTTTAGTTTAAATTCCCTATTTGTGCCTTAATTGATTCGTAGATTTTAGATCTAATTGTGCCAATCTCTCTCATTTCTCATGCTCTATCTCTACACTTGATGCTTTGATAATCTCAATTGATGCTTTGTAGTTGGAATAAATTCTCTCACATAGCATGCTCTAGAGCCCTTATCTTTGATCTTTTGTAACTTGATTTTGATGATTAATTGTTAGGGTAGTTAGGTTATGATTTAGAATCTTGGCTTTTTTATTTTCTTTACTTTGATCTTCATTGCTATATCATCCAATCTAATTAGGCAACAGATTGCTAATTGGATTGTAGATTTGAGAATTGAATTAGAACATGCATTGTTTGAATTAATTACATACTTAGTGGATTTTGGATTGCCTAATCTCTTTTTTTATCATTGTTAATTCAAATCCTTGTTTGATTTGTTATTTTTACTTTTAGATTGTTAGATCTACATTTCATATAATTTGTTTTAAAATCCACACATTTCACACCACATCTTCACCTTAAATCTTCTATTTCCACCACCACTCATCCACTAGTTTAGTGTAGTTTGTTAGATCTTATTAATTTTACATTTTAAATTGTTAGTTAGTGTAGTTTAGTTGCTATTTTAGTTTTGTTTCACATTTCAATTAGTTTAATTTCATTTTTCAGACATAGTTTAGTAGTTTTAATTGTTCACTTCAATTGTTTACATTAGCTATATCTTAGTTCAATTCTACATTAACTGGATTCATTGCTTGTTCCATTTTCTCTTCGTGGGATTGATAATCTGGATTCTTTAGTCCTTTACTACTTGACGACACCGTAGTCTTGTAGTTAAGCATTACACATTTAAGTGTCGATCAAGTTCTTGGCGCCGTTGCTGGCGAGAGGCATCGAAAAGCTTTGAATTTCATGAAGTTGAACTAATTTTTAGCTTAGTGTACTTTTTATCTTTCCTTTATTTTCCTTGCGGATTCTACACATTATTTGTGTTTGTTTGTAGGAAATTTCTCAATTGGAGTGAAGGAAAGTGGAAAAGTCCATTGGAGAATTTGAAGATTTTATTTGCTTCCTAGCTTAGGATTAGTTTAGACCTTTATTTGCTTTCTTAGTTGGTTGTATTAGGTATTTATTATCGAAGTTGTAATAATTTTTGTTGTGGGTCGGCTCGTTACCCATTTACTCTATTTTACGCACTTTACTTGCTTGAAGTAGTTAATTGTTAAGTAGAATTGCAATAAATTGCTTGTAGGGAAGGAGGACGGTTGGACTATACCATCACGGCCCCTCACATTCGTACACGGAAATTGGTGTCCGTGGTGTGAGTCAACAACAACTGATTCATCCCCCGTAACAAATCGGGAGGTTTACATTTCCCAACCCCCATGAATCCCTTGCAAGCGGGTTTACTTTGTTGGTTGTTTCTTACTTTGTAGTGTAATTTTTCAAATACACTTGTAATTTGGAGCACTACTATTAAAAGGCAAATTACCCCAACAAGATAAGGATTCGGATTTCATCACCGTTTCCTTGCCCTTATGATTTCATTTTCATTCTCACTTAGTTTAGAACCAATAAACCATAATAAAATTGATTAGAAACACTACCCTACGTTACGAGCTCAATAGGGAAGACCACCGTGGTTGTGCCAATTGTGTGCCTTGGTGGAATTTCTGGTGCCTAAGTAAACCTTGTCCCTTGGCACCATCTTGCCAAAATAAGGAGACAACTTTGTTGTTCGAGGAGTTGGTTTTTAAGAGGAGTCTTTGCTAGCGCGTCATGATCCCACCATCTACTTGGGGATTAACTAGCTAGAATTTACGTTTCATAGGTCCAAGTTGGAGACCAGAGTGTCCTCTTCACAGTTAGGAGCTATCTAAAATTCTTTTAGGCAACCTTAGTTTAGGTTAGCTTTTCATTTAGTTTTCAAAATTTTTGTTGTGTTGCATTCATTTCATTAAGCGGACCATTGCATTGCTAGGTTAGTCGCAGTTGTATGCAAGTGTGGATACGTGATCAAGGCCGATTAGTGAGGATTGATTACCTTGCTTTACCCGCCCCACCGATAGTACCCACAATGGCTGCCCAAAACCCTCAGCAAAGGACCCTTAATGAATTATTTGCACCATTTTCATCAACTTCACCTAGCTGTATAATTTTGCCAGAAAATAATGTGGACTAATTTGAAATCCTGCCAGCCACCATCAACATGTTACCAAAATTCCATGGATTAGAGTGTGAGCAGCCCTATATTCATTTGAACAAATTTCTGACCATCTGCCACACGTTTAAGAATCAAAATCTGGAAGTGAAGCTACGAAGCTTAGGTTGTTTCCCCTCTTGCTAGAAGATCATGCAGCTTGACTTCAAACTCCATTAACACCTGGGATGAGCTTGTCAAAAAGTTTATGTCTAAATTTTTCCTAGTAAGCAAAACTGAGCAGTTTAAGAGTGCCACCAGGAACTTTAGGGGACGACTCGATGAAGAGTTTTCCGAAACCTATGAGAGATTCCATGACCTATTGATCAAATGCCTACATCACGGGAGTGACAAAGGAGAGTTGATACATTTCTTTTATAGAGGTCTTACGAACCCCCAACGTATCTTGATTGAATCAATGCACAAAGGAGAATTCATGAACCAAACTGTCGATCAAGCATACGAATTCCTTGTCAAACTTGCGGAGAATTCACAAAATTGGAGCAGTAATAGGAAAGATTTGGAGAGAGATGAGACAGGAATCCAGAAGCCTGGAATGTACAACATCAAACAGGACCCTAAGTTGAAAAATGTGATGACCAGTTTAGTTCAGGGAGTGGAAAATTTGAGCAAAAAGATAGGATCTCTGTCTGTGATGTCATCCCAACCCATCCCTCAGCAACATGAGCCCACCTTGAGAAGTATGAGCGAACCACATCATGTTTGTGTGTTATGCGATAATTGTGAGCACGTGGTTGAGAGTTGCCCTAGTCTACCACTTGTCAAGGCCGTGTTAGGGATTTTGTGTTTTGCAATTTAATGGATGCATTATCATTTTAGCATCATTTGAATTTTCACACATGCATTGATTTAGAAAATCTTGAAGTCTTGATTTACACATGCATTTTTTTTAGACTTGTCGAATTATTGATTTATGCATGTTTTGATTTTAAACTTGGATGCAATTAGTTTTGAAAAGAAGTTTTATGAATCAAGCAAGCGTATGAGTTTTAAATCTTTCAAATCATTTTAGGCTTTTTATGTTTCATGTTTTTAAACCTTTTAGTTTGATTTAAATCATGATTCCAAGCTTGATTCATTGGCCCAAAATTCCACTCAAAGAAATACTTTGAATTATGCATTTTAGGGGAATTTGGTCCCAGGCCCGTGTCGACCTGTAGTGTGGCCGGTTGACCAGGTCCTCTACAGGTCGACCGGGAATAGAGCCGTTGAGCTCTTTTTCAAACGGTTAGATTTAAGACCGTTGAGCCCAGGTCGATTGGGTAAAGGTGCAAGTCGACTAGGGACTCGCATAAACTCATTTTTTGAATATAAAAGCAAGTTCATTCCTTTGAAAAATAAGAGGAACTAAGAGGCCCTCCTTGAGATGTTTTGAGGCCAATCAAAGGGGAATGAGCTAAGGGATGATAGGGGTCATTTGGAAAGCTAAAGCTTGGTTCCATTGAGTTAAATCACTAAATAAGCTTTACTTTTCTTAATCATATGTTTTCATGCTTTGCTTTAATTATTGACAAATCTTTTCTAGCATGATAAACTATGATTTGCTGTGTCCATAACATGTATATGTTTCGAATTGATTTATTGTTTTGGATGCATCACCTTGATTCAAACCAAGTAGTACTCATATCGGTATATCTAAGTAAATCATGTCATTGAAAACATCTTTGAAATTATATGTTACATGATTCGTATACTTGGTTGAATCTTTGGTTGTTGTTTTTCATCATAAGAAAATCACTTTCAAATCTATCTTATGTTTTGGATTCAACAACTTCACAAATCATATGTATTTTTGTTTTAAAGTTTTACAACTTGCTTAACCTTTATAGGTATATCATTTTCAATTTGAATTTTTAATTACATATGATTTGTCCCTTAACTTCAATCAAATCTATTTTTGTGTTTTACACTTTCAAATGCTTTTAGCATACATATATTGAACTTCATTGTTAATTTGATTGAAATCCTTATGCATCACATGTTTTGCTCCTAGAATTTCACAACTTGTTTGGAATACATAAGTACATCTTTTACAAGTTATTTTTAACATGTGATTAGCATTCTTTCCTCAATCATAAATGTTTTTATGAGCTAAAACTTTAAAAAGCCTTTGGCATACATTTATGAGCTTTTATTTTCAAATTGATTGAGGACATCATACATACACATTGTGCATTCATCTTTGCATTCATAGTGTGTGTTTATGAATTAGATTTTTACTTTCATATCCACCTAATTAAGAGGCATTGTATTGAGCTATAAATTGTATCTCCATCAAGCATATTCTAGACACTACTTAGAGAGATAACCAACCTTTTGGTTGTAGAGGTTATTGCTTAGCCTAAGAAAAGCATAATGTAGAGATTATTGCTTAGCATTGGAAAGCATAATGTAAAAGTTATTGCTTAGTCTATTGAAAAGTATAGATAGTGGAAATCCGATGGGGTGTTGGATCACAAGCCAGTAGTGGATGTAGGCATTGAGGTCGAACCACTATAAATCATTGTGTGATAGTGCATGCTTTGTGGTGATTGTTTTTGTTAGTTTCGACATTTAGTTTGATAACCATCACTAGTGGCTAATTTAAAACGAAGTTAAAATTGGTCAAAATTGGTCTCTAATTTGAACCTCACCCTATTCACACCCCCCCCCCTCTAGGGTTCGGATCACAGACTTTCAAGCTGAGCAAGCCAATGTGCTGAATTCCTATGGAAACTTCCGAAAACCAACTGTTAACACTTTGAGTCAGACCTACCACCCAGACAATAGGTTTCACCCCAATTTATCCTTGAGTCGCTACTAGATTCTTTTATGAATTTCAAGTTGAATTATAACATGAGTAAAATGAATTTGACTATGGTTGAGCTTTCGAGCTAGTTTGTGGCAGCAGAAGGTATTATCAAGGATCAACCAAATGCCCATATGGAAAAAAAAAGTCATTGGCCAAGTCCAAGCTGAAAGGCAAATGGGCAGAAAGTAAGAAGAAGTCATTCCACAATTAATAGTCAAAGGGTTGATGATGGTGCATTTGGTGGTGTGGCAAAGGGAAACAAGGGTGCGAGTCCTAAGCCCAAAAGGAAAGTATTTCGACTGTGGTATAATATGACATTGGAAGCTGACCTGTCTTGACTTACTGTCTCAGAAAAAGACCATGGGTATGATTGAGTCACTTGTAACTGAAGTTAGTTTTGTAAATGGTACTTTAGATATCTAGTGTGTTGACTCCGGTACAACTAATCACATTTATAATTCATTGCAGGGGTTTAGGGAAACCAAGAGGCTTAGTGGTGGTGAAATCATTGTGAAACTTAGATCGAAAGCAAAGGCAGAAGCGATGTCAATGAGAGTGGCAATTTTATATTTTTCAAATATTAAGTTGATTTTATCAAAAGTTTTACATATACCATCTTTAAGGAAAAATTTAATTTCAGTATCTAGTTTAGTGAATAATGGTTATTCTGTGAGCTTTAATACTGAAGTGGTTATTAAAAGGAATGGTTCATTTTATTTGTTCTGGCAAGGTAATCAACAGTTTGTTTTTATTAACTCCTACGATGTATGAAATGCATGACACTGAAATAGAAATTAAGTCAGATAGACCACTATTAAAGAGGAAGTCACATTCATCTAATCTAACAAAACTTCAGCACCTGAAGATAGGTCGAATTAATCTTGATAGGATTAACAGGCTGGTGAAAGATGGTATTGCCTTCCTTGGTGGTAGAACCAATGCTGTCAGCGAGTCCTGTCTAGAAGGTAAAATTAAAAAGAGAGATCATTTTATTCTAAGGGCAATAGGGCCAAGTATTTATTGAAATCAGTGCGTTCTGATGTGTGTGGACCCATTAATGTAAGAGCAAGAGGTGGTTTTGAGTATTTCATCGCTTTCACGGATGACTACTCAAAGTATGGATACATATACCTAATGCACCGCAATCCCGAGGCTCTTTAAAAGTTCAAGGAGTTTCAAGTGGAAGCAGAGAAGCAATTAGGTAAAAGTAATAAGGCTTTTTGATCATATCGAGGATGGTTTTCGGATGAATTTATGGGATACTGATCTAAAAATGGGATTTTATCCTAGTTGTCTGCTCCTGGAACGCATTAACAGAATGGAGTAGCAAAAAGAAGAAACATTACTCTTTTAGATATAGTTAGGTTTATGCTGAGTTTCTCGGGATTACCCACATCCTTCTGTGGACATGCTTTGGATAATGCAATTTACATACTAAACCTAGTACCATTTAAGTTTGTACCTAAGACTCCCCGATAACATAAAGTGCATGTTAGCACCATTGCGATTTTTCTAGAGAAAGATTGCAAGATTGACCAAAGAGCCTTAAGTCTGCTAACACTACAAGAAATTTGGGGTTTAAGGACGACACAAATTTGTCCCAAAATGTACATATTTCGTCACCGAAACTAATTGAGACGAAAATTTTTCGTCACCCGTTTCGTTGCCAAAGCCTTGTCGCTAAAAGATATTGGAGAAGAAAAAACAATTCGTCATTGAAAAAGATAAATTTATGACGATTTTTTTTTGTCTCCAATACACTCTGTTGGAAACAAGTAATTTTTTTTTCGTCTCCAATACACTATGTTGGAAACATACTTGTAAGTAATTAGTGAAAAAATATTTTGTCATTAAAGGAAGAAATTAGAGACAAAAATATATTTTCATAAATTTAAGAAATAGAGACGAAAATTTTTTGTCGCATTTACCCAAAATATACATATTTCGTCACCGAAACTAATTGAGACGAAAATTTTTCGTCACCCGTTTCGTTGCCAAAGCCTTGTCGCTAAAAGGTATTGGAGACGAAAAAAAAATTCGTCATTGAAAAAGATAAATTTGTGACGATTTTTTTTTGTCTCCAATACACTCTGTTGGAAACGAGTAATTTTTTTTTCGTCTCCAATACACTATGTTGGAAACATACTTGTAAGTAATTAGTGACAAAATATTTTGTCATTAAAGGAAGAAATTAGAGACAGTAATTAGTGATAAAATATTTTGTCATTAAAGGAAGAAATTAGAGACAAAAATATTTTGTCATAAATTTAAGAAATAGAGACGAAAATATTTTGTCGCATTTACCCCGCCCAACTCAAGGACTTCCCAGGAGGTTACCCATCCTAGTACTGCTCACACCCGAGCACGCTTAACAATTTTTGGAGCCGCACGATTTTAGAAGACTTCATGTTAAGTTAATACGGAGTTTGACTTATAAGCCATGGTCAAGACTTGGATATTTCCGATGCAGGCTAACGGAGACTCATCGTTTGAAGCCCGTGGATGACACGCTACGTCCCGTGGTTAAGAGTACCGCCTGGACCAAGATCTCACATTCTCCCCTATTAGAAATAGAGCTGTCCTCGGCTCTGATACCAACTGTCATAACCCCGCCCAACTTAGCATGAAATTGTCCGCTTTGGCCCACGTGTACGTGCGAGGACTTCCCAGGAGGTCACCCATCCTAGTACTGCTCCCGCCCAAGTACGCTTAACTTCGGAGTTCTTACGTTTTCGGGGCCGCACGGTTTTTAAAAGCCTCATACTAAGTTAATACGGGGTTTAACTTATAAGCCCATGATCAGGACTTGGATATTTCCGATGCGGGCTATCGTAGACTCGCCGTTTGAAGCCCATGATTGACACGCTACGCCCAGTTGTTAAGTAAGGGTACCACCCGAACCAAAATCTCACATTCTCCCCCACTAGAAATAGAGTCGTCATTGGCTCTGATACCAACTGTCACAGCCCCGCCCAACTCCGCATGAAATTGTCCGCTTTGGCCCACGTGCACGCGCGAGGACTTCCCAGGAGGTCACCCATCCTAATATTGCTCCCGCCCGAGCACGCTTAACTTCGGAGTTTTTACGATTTCCGGGGATGCATGGATTTAAAAAGCCTCATGCTAAGTTAATACGGGGTTCGACTTATAAGCCCAAGGTCAGGACTTGGATATTTCTGATGCGGGCTAACGGAGACTCACCGTTTGAAGCCCATGGTTGACATTCTACGTCCCGTGGTTAAGGGTACCGCCCGGACCAAGTTCTCACAGTAGCAGAGACTGAGAGAGGTAAGTGTACCTGGCGGTGGCGGACTCCTGGATGGAGGATGATGGGCACAGATGATGGTGACTGGTGATGGTGGTTGCGTCTGGGAATTCTAGGCGAGAGAGACTGAGAGAAGTAGAGATGAGAAGGATCACTGATCAGGGATGGGTTTGCACTGCGTGTGTTGATGGAGGGTGATGATGATTGACGAGGGCCAATGGGCTATGGGGCTGCTGCTTGAGACGATGGGTGGGAGATCATGTTGGAAAAAGGGTTTTGGAAAATGGGGAAAAGGGTTCTTCTCTCCTCTTCTGGAAAAGGGTTTTGGAAAAGGGGGAAAAGGGTTTTGGAAAAGAGAGACCGGGATAGATGGAGGGACAAAGGGGGAAATGGATTTTGGAAAAGGGGCGTTGGATTGGGGTGGGGGGGGGGGGGGATGGACGTTAGGGCCTTGGGGGACCCATTTTAGTCATTTTAAAGGTTTTTCCAAAGCAATACTTGTAAGAGAGGAATAGGCTCAAGTGCGAACGAAATTGGCGCCACCGCAAATGAAATTGGCGCCTTATTTTGGTGAACAAATATTTTCGTCTTCCATAACTTATCCTTAATAGTGACGAATTATGTTCGTCACAAAAACAAATTAGATTTTGTGACAAAAATTTTCGTCTCCAATGAGCTAAAATAATTCGCGCCAAAGCAAATGAAATTGGCGTCTTATTTTGGTGATGAAATATGTTCGTTGTCTATAACTTATCCTTATTGGTGACGAATTACGTTCGTCGCAAAAACAAATTTTATTTTGTGACAAAAATTTTCGTCTCCAATGAGCTAAAATAATTCGCGCCCACAAATGAAATTGGCACCTTATTCTAGTGACGAAATATTTTCGTCTTCCATAACTTATCCTTATTAGTGACGAATTAAGTTCGTCACAAAAACAAATTATATTTTGTGACAAAAGTGTTCGTCTCCAATGAGCTAAAATAATCCGCGCCAAAGCAAATGAAATTGGCGCCTTATTTTGGTGACGAAATATATTCGTCTTCCATAACTTATCCTTATTGGTGACGAATTACGTTCATCGCAAAAAAAAAATATATTTTGTGACAACAATTTTCGTCTCTAATGAGCTAAAATAATTGGCGCCAACACAAAACAAGTTGGCGCCATATTTTTATAGACGAAATTTTGTTTTTGTCTCCTATACTTTTGAAAAAAATGAAAACAGACGACAAAATTTATATTTCATCCCCTTTGGGTGTTCTTTTAAGACAAAAAAAATTCGTCATCAAATTTTGTCGCAACAGCCTAAATTTCTTGTAGTGTAAAGGAGATTCAAGAGCAATCAATTCCAAATCCAGATACAACCGAACTTGAGGAGAATCCACCCTTATTGATCCCATAATTATATCAGAACCTTGTCGTATTGGGAGGATTGTTAAGCCACCTAACAAGTTCACGTTACTAGGAGAGTCTTACGAGGCAATCTTGGAGGAACATGAACAAGGGACATTTCTTAATGGCTATCTTGAGGAAGACATTTATATGATGCAACCAGATGGTTTTGTAGCTAAGGGCCAAGAGCAAAAGAGTTTGTAAACTGCAAAAGTCCATTTATTGACTAAAGCAGACGTCTCGAAGTTAGAACATCCGTTTTGATCAAGCAATTAGATCGTTTGATTTTAGTCAAAACCCGGATGAGTCATGTGTGTAAATGAAGGCTGAATGAGGTAGGGTAATTTTTTTTGGTCTTATATGTTGACAACATCTCTCTTGTTGGGAGTGATATAGGGATGTTGTCAATGGTTAACGTTTGGTTGGCTCAAGACGTTTGATATGAAGGATTTAGGAGAAACCAATTATATCGTACGGATTAGCTTTTTCGAGACAAAAAGAAAAAGGATGTTCGGCTTATCTTAAGCTCCTTACATGCATAGATAAAGTGTCAGTACTGTTTCCTATGTATAACTCCAAAAAGGGTATTACACCTTTTAGGCATGGAGTGCACCTTTCTGGGGATCAATGTCATAAGACACTTGAGGAAAAGGAGCTGGTGAAGATAATATCATATGCTTCGGGTGGTGATAACCTCATCTATCCTATGCTTTGTACTAGACCGGATATCTATCATGTAGCAGGCCTAGTCAGCAGATATCAATCAAACCCAGGTCCTAATCATTGGACTGTTGTAAAATGTATTCTCAAGTACTTGATAAGGACAAGAGACTACATGTTGATTTACGGCGGCAATGAATTGAGTCCAATCAGGTACACATATTTTGACTTTATGTCAGATATCTACCTCTTGATACGTGTTTATGCTTAACAAAGGAGCCATTAGCTGGAGGAGGGTCAAACAGTATTGTACTGTTGATTCCACCTCGGAAGCCGAGTATGTAGCGGCTTGTGAAGCAGTTAAGGATGCAGTATGGCTAAAGAGGTTACAGTACTCTTCTGTGACAGTGGTTTAACTTGGCGTGGTTTCTTTTGGCACGACAACCGCTTACAGTACTCTTCTGTGACAGTAGCGAAGCAGTTACTCAATCCAAGGAACCATGAAGCCATAAAAACCAAAAATACGTAAGAAGAAAATATCATCCGGTCAAAGAAATTGTGCAAAGGGGTAACATTGTTGTCACCAAGATCGCATTTGAGGATAATCTTGCATATCCCTTTACTAAGCCTTTGATTACCAAAATCTTTGAGCGGCATGTGGATATGATGGGTGTGAGATGTAATCTTGATTGAAATTGAATCAAAGTGGAAGATTGTTAGATTCTATGTCCTCACTCCAGTGGATGATGGGAACATGTTGATTAATTATTTTAATTAATATATAATTTCATATTTTTATTCATGAGATGAATATGTTTCTGTTAATTGCTGCACATGTTTTATACAAAATAACATGTTGTTCATTAGATGAATAGGAGCCCTTAAGTATATTAAATGTGATCCATGTATGTGGATGAGATTTACATTTAGGAGTCATAGGTCATAAATCTTATACTTGAAGCATTTCACAACCAGTGAAGAGACTATGCATCTCATCTGAAAATGTTGTAGCACAGCAATTACTATGAGATAGTATGGATTGTTGTGGTAGTACATTGGATTTACTGAAAAACCATGACAAACACCTTATACAAAACACTATCTTAATTTAATAAACGATGCATGTCATAATTTCAAAACAATAGGCCTGAATGAGTGACGGAGTCAAGTTTTTACTATACATTTACTTTAACTTACCAATGAGTGATGCCAACTGTAGGTCAATACCTCGGTATCTTGGGTAGGTGGTAGTGGAACTGTGGAAACATATATTTTCATTTCGACGGTCCAGATTTGAAGATGTTTGGCGATCTGTGTGCTCGAATTTTTAACCAATAGGAGGAGGTCGTAATCTAGTGTTGCAAATGCAGAGTAAGGCGGGAATTTCAAAATTTTAGTAGGAAATTCAATTAGTTTTGAATGGGACCACAAGTAGCTATTGGGCATGCATGATTATTAATGGAGGTAGGGCATGCAAAATCTGACCCAATCCATATGCGACTCATATTGGGCTTTCATGAGCCATCATCGGTCAGGCGATCTTGACCTGCCATTAAACAGGTCGGGTTAGGGCAGACCCGTATAAATCATCTTTAATTTGATTGACTGAAATATAAGGTATTTTAATTGTAGACGACAGTGGCAACAGCGTCAGTTGGATGATTCTAGACGTCCATGCTTTCGTTGCATTGAATCTAGATGGAAAAAGTCATTCATGCGTAGAATTTAAGAGTTTGTTTCCTTTGGAAAAAACAGCATGCATTTTTCATGATCAATACTCTCGAATCAATGGCTAAAAGGAATACCATTACCATCAAGAGATCTGAGTTATGACAATGTTTCGTAGAAATTTCATCACTAGCCAAACCAGGTAAGAGACCGGAAAACGAGGACCACAAGACTTTGACCCAAGACTAAGACTGAAAAAATGGCATAATTACAATTGACAACCACCACACTTTATTAACATCTTTTAAATATGATGTAGAATCATTTCAAAGGGTATGTATGATCTATGCTGCTGATCAGAAATATTAACATTTTGAGCAGATCTAGCAGTCAGGCGTTATCCAGGTCCTGTTTTTTTTCTCCGTTGTTTTTTTATTTTTACTTTATCTTATATGATGGGGCATAGTGTTTGTTGCTCCAGAACTTGATATGATGGTTTCATTGCTGATAAGGGTCCTGTTCAACTTTTTTTTGGCAAGAAAATCTTCCTTCAAAGAACTTCACATTCCTAACAGCAAGTCTCTCTCTGCAATGGCCTATATCTCAACTTTTTATCCAATGCAGTTTCCTGTAAGTTCTCTCTGCATGGACTATATCTCAACTTTTTAACCAATGCAGTTTCCTGTAAATTGCTTTGGGTAGCTCATTCCTTTTAATGTGGCCTACTTTCGTGGAAATAGCCAGTTTGACTTGAAAGCCAATCCATAGCAGTAAACTAGGGCAGACTTCCAACGTTTATGGGGCCCACTGACTTGAGGATGTGTGGATTAGATTAGCTATCAATCTTGCAAAACAGGGTTAAGGAGAGACGTGTACTTATTTCAACCATTGAATTGCTGGGCTTACATAAAATGCCTTATAATAAGATCTCATTTTATCTCGAAAATTCTCTCTTACCTAAACTGATAGGTAAGCATAAGTAATAAAGAACTCAACATTTGGATGCAGTAAAATCAGGTATTTACCTTTATATTTCTCCTTTTATTAAAATATACTAGCATACTAACCTGTGCTGAGCACGGATATGACTAATGTTTCAATCTAAATATTCATGCATTAAAAATTTTCATAATTTTTAGAAAGAAAAAAGAGGTTATGAGTACTTATTTATGTAATCCAAATGCTAGTGGCATAGAAATAAAATAGGAGAATTATAGTAGAAAAGGAATGAGAAATGAAATAGAAAGGGGGGCGAATATGTTAAAAATAGAGCCTTTGTAAAAGAAGAAAAAAAATGGATAGTAGATAAGTGATTTTGATAAAACAATAATTAACTGGCATTAATTAATATTAACTCAAGTTGATGTTGATTCTCCTGCGCAACGGTTTGTTAATTAACGTGTTGTAGAGCATCAATTAGAATTACCGCTCGTTCTCACAATGTTCAAATCTTAGTTTTAATTGTCAAGCATGCATGACTCTTTCTTAAGTTTGTCCTCAAATTTATGGGACAATTTCCTTTACTTGCCATTTTGGAAACACCTGTCTATTTAAAAAGACTTGATCCATTTTATAGGATTGAAATAAAGCCGTTTTAAGTAGACTTTTTACAAATAAATTGTTTGATATATCTTTAATTGAAAAAAATCCAATTTATCATATTGTAAAATTTACTAAAAAAAGAAAAAACCTTCTGCACTTTCTTAATTAAATGAGGTCCTAAAGAGTCATTAGCCTTTTAGGAATGCTGAGATATGAAAATGCAACTTACATATATAATATTACATTACACATTTGAAATTTATATATATCCAAAACATGGGAAATATTCGCACGCATCTATCCCTCACCACATTATGGTGAGAGACAACATAGTAGGGCAACTTTATTATTCATCTAAATCATCTATACACATGGCACCTCCTAAATTACAATGGATCAATTGAGTTTTTATTGATCCGAATGAATTGGATCACTGAATTAAGGGTCAAAATCTTCAATTTTAACAACACTATTTATACAATTCCTATGATTTAAAAAAAAAAAAAAACCTAACTCCCCCAATCTTTTGTTGCCTCTATTTTTGCCCCGGACTCTCGTAAGAACACTTGACTTATCGCGATGTTGATGGGGGTAGATGATTCACGTGTTGCACTGATCTCCGGGGCGGTCAAAATTCCAATCAGTAGACCCGTACCAGTCAATTGGAGACGCGATCCACAAACAGTAGTTTGGTCAACAAATATGGCTGATATTTTTTTATTGTTGACACAGTGGTCGTTGGTCCTATTAGATCAGCGGCCTGGATCACTTGACCCCATTCCTTTCCAAGGTCGTGCGAGTCATGGGCCCAAGCCACAAAGCCTGTGGAATTCCACGAGACTCACGGCAAAGTTAGTCTTAAAGGGGAAGACGTGTGCTCAAGTTAAATGGGTCACATTGCACACCAGGCTTCTATAATTCAATCGCCATCTTATGTAAACTTACTGGTTTCTCAAAACCATTACAAAAAAGAATTATATACAGGTGAGTCCCTGAGATTCTTCTTTTACATGTCACTTTTATGTTTATTTTCATCTTTTAGATTTTGTTTTTCAAGTGGGTCTGTTTGAATCTTCCTAGAATTCTTCTCTCTAGTTTTTTGATGGAGAAGTAGAGGTTGTCAATCTAGGGGTCACGTGTTTTGTGGAATGGAAGGATCTTTGAAATGATAGCTATTGTGTTTCTTCTTTGAACCGTGTTATTGTTTTTTGCTTGACACAGTGGTAGAACAGGCTGACAGTGTTGAAAGTGTAATTCAGTGCCTGAGAAGAACTAGATAACCGAATGCAAAGATCCTTTTATCCTTTCAAGTGTTATTAATAATCCGGGGTTTGGCATTAGCAGCTCTCTATTCTTAGCCCCCAAAAAAGGTCCGTTACAACACGTAAAATACTCCTAAATCCTGATCATTCGCCAACCCAATGAACCACTCCGTCAACCCAAAATACAAACGACAAAATTCCAACAACCACATAAGCCTATTTACATTTCATATAAACCTTACTGAGGCATATGCAAGAAATTCTTAATTAAATGTTTTTAAAGGTTGTAATATAATTACAATTGATGATTGTACCTCTAGTAAGATCACTATTTTTTATTAAGATGTTAATAGCATAGATAATGCAGTCTATGTTGCATCAATCTGTTTCGACATCCTGTAGGAAAATCAATTCTGCCAGTTAGAATTAAAGACAGGCCCCAAAATTTAAATGCAGGATGAGCTCAAAAGTCCAAAAACAGTAGACGTGCCTTCAGATGGGACGAACATGTTCCCACCGCCGGTGGGTCCCATCAGATCAGCGGCCTGGGTCACTAACTAATAGCCCTTTCTACTCTATGCGTGTGTTTTTTTTTTTTTTTTTCACAAGGACTTTGTAATTCAGATGCCATGCGACAGACTTGTAGGAAGGATTTGTAACTCAAAATCTTTCCAAGAAGAATATATTGAGGTGAGTCTCTGAAATTCTTCTTTTATTTATTTTTGTCTTTTCTTTTTCAGGTGGCTATGTTTGAATCTACCTCTAATTCTTCTCTCTCGATCTTCTTCTTTTACTAGAAAAATTGAGGTTGGTAATCTGGGAGGGTCACTTGGGATTTGTTGGGGAAAGTATCTTTTAGATGATGGCTCTAGTGTTTTGTCTTCACACTGTCAGTCAGTGCTTGAGAACCCAAAAATCAACTCCTAAGATCCTATAAACTTGCCTGATTTTCTTAATAGGGGACATGAGAAACATAGTACTATTTCTGCTTCATGCCCTGTCGTGGTTGTTGCTGAGTAGTGATACATGTCATGGTGTTGAAAGTGACATTCGATGCTTAGAAACCCTTAAGCTCCAACTTCAGGATCCTGGCTATTTCTTAGACTCATGGGATTTTAGCAACAAAACGGAAGGATTCATCTGTAAATTCAACGGCATCGAATGCTGGCACCCTGATGAAAACAAGGTCCTAAATATACGCCTCTCAAACATGGGGCTCCGAGGCCAATTCCCATCAGGTCTCAAAAACTGCAGTAGCATGACAGGATTGGATCTATCCAACAATGATCTATCTGGACCCCTCCAGGTAGACATTGATGAAATCATACCATATCTTGTGTCTCTTAACCTCTCTTCAAACAATTTCTCTGGCATTCTTCCAGTAGGCCTTGGCAATATTACCTATCTGAATGTACTTCATCTTCAACACAATCAGTTCAGTGGTCAGATTCCGTGGCAACTTGGACGGCTCGGTCGGCTAACTGCACTTAACGTTGCAGACAACCCTTTGTCAGGGCAGATTCCTACTTTCACTAACAGAAGCTTTGCGGCTGAAAATTTTGCAAATACTGGTCTTTGCGGGAAACCTTTGAAAGAATGTGTGGGACCTCCCAAAAAGTCTCATACTGGGGTCATCATTGGTGCAGCAATAGGTGGGATAATCATCATTGGTGCAGCAATAGGTGGGATAATTTTTGCAATCATAGTCATAGTTGTTTTGTTATCTGCTCTACGAGGAGCAGAAAAGGTGGACAATGAGGAGAATGTTGAAGGAAACGAATGGGCAAAGAGTATTAAAGGAACTAAAGGCATCAGGGTAAGCAGATTTCACTATAATTACTAGTAAATAACTCAAAAATCAAGTGCCTCATTTTCTTTACAGCAAAGTCTCTTGACTTGGTCAAAAAAATCTTCTTTATTTATTTATTTATTTATTTATGATTTTGTCTAAATCCTATGCTATCAGGAGGCACAATATCATGGGATTTTTACTTTAAGATGCAGAAACAAACAGTAAGGAAAACTATTTTTTGTCTCTCATCATAGATTGATTTCCGAGACAAGAATCATACACTGGTGATCATTCACTGAGAGCTAGAAAACAAGTAGATTTTTTCCACTAAGTCCTTCTAAAATCCCACGATATCATAGGATAATTCCATGATATCGGGTGATTTATCAGTATTCTAAAAATAACATTGATTGTAAACAGCAAGAAATCTGAATTTTATCTTTCTCCATATATTGATTTAAGAGAAAAGAATCTTACGCTTGGTAATCATTCACTAAGAGCTAGAAATCTGTAAACTTTTTCTACAAATTATTCTTAAAAAAAACCCATGATATCTTTTTTTTTTTTTAATATTGATTCAATGATATTGTGGGTTTCTAGAAGAATCTAGAAAAAGAATTACTTATTCTCTATAGTGAATTATTACCAAGTATATAAGTCTTTTCCCAAAATCAATAAATGGCGAAAGATGAAATTCATTGTTCTTATAGTTTGTTTTTGCATTTTTTTAATTGAAGATCCCATAATATCGTGACTCATTATATCAAGGGATTTGAGCAAAATCATCGAAAGAAGTTTTAGACCGAAGTCAATGGACTCTCCTGTCATTTATGGAGTGTTATCATTATCTCATAGAACCCCAGTTTAAGAGGGATTCATTCTTAAAAATACCTCGTAGTAGTAGTAGTAGCAGCAGCAACAATAGTACTAACAAGTTATTTAAAATGTCCCAGGTCTCAATATTTGAGAAGTTGGTTCCAAAGATGAGGTTGTTCAATCTCATTAAGGCGACAAACAATTTCAGTAAGGACAACATCATCGACATAGGAAGAACAGGCACGACGTATAAAGCAAATCTTTCAGACGGATCTCTTTTAGCAGTGAAGAGACTGCAAGAAACTCATCATTCTGATAAACACTTCACATATGAGATAACCGCATTGGCGAGCATAAGGCATTGCAACTTGGTTCCCCTTTTGGGATTTTGCATCGCTCAAAGGGAGAGGCTTTTGATATATAAATACATGCCCAAAGGAACACTGTATGATCAGTTGCATCATGTAAATTCTGAAGTCGAAGTCTTGGATTGGGCTAAGAGGCTAAAAATTGGCATTGGAGTGGCAAGAGGCCTGGCGTGGCTTCACCATCATTGCAGTCCCTGCATAATTCATCGCAGCATAAGCTCCAAATGCATCCTACTAGATGAAGATTACGAGCCCAAAATATCTGACTTTGGATTTGCAAGGCTTTTGAATCCAGAGAACTCCCATCTAACCGTCTCCTTGGATGGAAATGCTGATGGTTCTACCTACATTGCACCCGAGTACAAACACAGATTGGTGGCCACTGCAAAGGGTGATGTGTACTGCTTTGGTATGGTTCTACTTGAACTTATTTCAGGAAAAGCACCTGCTGAAGTGGTTAATGCAGTGCAAAATGTCGAGGACAATACCGTAGAATGGATTACATATCTTTTCAACATGTACGCCAAAGATAGTTCTTTGGTTGGAAGGCTGTGTGATGGTGAGGTAGTCAAGTTTCTAAAAGCTGCCTTTGCTTGTGTTGTGTCTTGTCCAGAAAACAGGCCTACAATGTCAGAAGTATATCAGCTTTTGAGAGCAATTGGTGCAAGATATGGTTTTAAAGATGAAGATGAAGGACTTATGCAATCAGATAACATCAATATAACATCTATTGCATGAATTGACTTAATGGAGCACAAAAAATGGAGTAAAGAAGCAATGTTGTAATCGTCATTAAAAAGTAACTCCCTTCACAGTTGTTTGTAGTTTATTATTAATAGTTATAGATTTCCAAATCATGTATTGCTTTAATGGTTTTTATTGTGTTTACTTACGAAGTTTCTCTCAGAAAAATATCACATTTAGAGGTTTTGAGAAATTGACTCGCTTCTCATAGACTAATGGAAGCATAGAAGTGATCCCACTTCTAATGGGACTTAGGGCTAGCCCTCTATTGAGGATATTGTCCTTAGCATGTTGGATTTTAAAACCACCACCATGTCTTTATGAAATGATTGTGCTCGTACTTGAGGACATTGTCCTTAGCATGTTGAATTTTAAAACCACCACCATGTCTTTATGAAATGATTGTGCTCATATATCTAGTTTGCTAAATAGGGACTAGAGGTGTACACGGATCGAATTGGTGCGGATTAGGCCTAATCCGTCACTAATCCGTTACCTACGGATTCATTAATTTGGAATCCGTCACTAATCCGTGGCTGTTAAAAACTGATCCGTGAAGGACCGGGATCGGTTTAATCCGTTCAATCCGTTGAATTGAATATTAAAGAAAATTTAAAGAGCATGCTCTCAAGGCTATGGTGAAATTTGGTCTAGGGTTTCATTTGTTATACTTTTACATAAAAGTGAATTACATTTTGACCCCTAAAGTTTTTTCTTCTTTTATATTGAGACCTCTTAATTTATATTTAGACCCCTTGAGTTTTTTATTTATTTATATTTAGAACCCTTGCGTTCATGAAATTGAACAGCCTCATTTTTGGAACAGACTTCTCAAACATAGAAATCTGATATTTGCAATGCTAATACATTAGTCTCTTTTACTTGAAAGGAAAGATCGATCGATCATAGTGAGAGATTACGACAAATTACAAACAAAGACAATGAAGGAATCCGCATCTACTTATTTGCAAAATATAAATGAAATCAACTTTACCTTGAAGCCCTTGGTATCCTTCATAGCATTCACCCGTCCAGGTCCTTGGACATCCTTTGCTTCATTCCCAGACACCCCAAACAAAACAGAAGACTAAAACAGAAATGATTAAAGTTGCAAGCACTAACCCACCAGCTATTGATCCAATGATAACAAGAGTTAGAGACTTTCTAGGAGGTCCTTTGCAGGGGACCAAAGGTATACCACAGAAACCAAGATTATTCAAAAAGATTTGAGGAGGGGAGCTATTAAGGAAATAAAGGATATGCCCCCAACAACGAATTATTTGCTACTGTAAGATTATATAGCCGATTAAGCCAACCAAGTTCCCAAGGGATTTGACCTGTTAACTTATTGTTTGTGAGATTAACAACATTCAAATAAGGGGTTTTGACATATTAGTCCCCCTTAATCTAGGTTTTTCCAATTTCATGACCAAACTTCAGGTAATATCACCATAGTCGTTTGACTCTAGTCAACCTTTTTTTTTTTAACCTTTTTGCTCCACATCCCATGATATAATGGCTTTTATGTAGCATCTTAGGAGATTTTTTTTTCCAAATGATAAAACCTGAGAAATGGTGATCAAATGTGTATTTACTTTTCAAAAAATGTCAGATTTGTATTTTACAAAAAACGAATTGGTTCACCAGTTGCAAAAATATATGATTTAGAAATTGATAAATCCCATGATATCATTGGACTATCCCATGATATCATGGGATATGGTAAAAAAAAGTTGGGGATTTGACATTTCAATTCCCTTTAAACACTCAATCTCCAATTTCATTACTAAAATTCTATAAATGAAACGACTCTGGTATACTTTTTTTCCCTCGATCCAGAGTCAAACGACTTTGGTGACATTTAGAGACTTTTAATCATGAAATTGGGGATTTAGTGTTTAAGGGGCATTGAAATGTCAAATCCCCAAAAAAGTTAAAAAAAAAATAGTATTGACAAGAGTCGTATGTAAATTTGAGTCATAAAATTGGGAAAATAAAATTTGATGTGAACAATATGTCGAAACCCCTTCAAATAAAGACAATTTGCAAGATTTGGTGGAATTTCACCAGAGGAAACCATTAGAGGAGAGGTCTAGGACCAACACAAAGGGTATTAGTTCATCTATGTCATGTGGGATGGGTCCATAGAGATTGTTTCTTGACAGATCCAGTCCGGTTAAGCTCTTGCAGTAGAGTTGATGGGAAGTGGCCTTGAAGGCCCATGTTTGTTAGCTTTATATATTGAATCCCTCTTTTGAGGCTCCATCATTCAATGCCTTTGAATCTACAGATCGGCCCTTTGGTTTCGTCACTAAATATCCATGAAGACAGGTAGTTATGAGGGTCATTCAATTGATCTTTCAGGGCTTTCAAGCGCTGAAAGTCACTTTCAGCACCATAGCATGCTTTAAAGCCACTAAAAAACAAAGACCAGCAAAGGTTATGAATAAGAAATACAAGAGCTTTGCTTCCCATGATCATAGACATGAGAAGTACCATTCAGGTGCTCTCGCTCTTCTAAAACATGCAATTCTCAAGAACCCAATTCAGCCATACTCCTGTCATCCATTAAAATCAAATGAACCATATCAAGAGCAACCAGATATGACTAGAAATTAGAGAACACATGGACTGAAATTACTTAGCTAAGTAATTTCATATACCAGCAACGAACACACAACCAACAAGAGTCCCAAGATCTGACAGAAATTCCATGCTTCCAAACAATGAAAGATCATTCCTCCCCAACACCCAGAAATGCAAGTAATACAATTCAGGTCTGCCTCTGTTTGATCAAACCAAACCAAACCAAACCAAGCCTTTTCCCACTAGGTGGGGTCAGCTATATAAATTTGACAACGCCAATCAAATCTGTTTAGGGGCATGTCCTCCGTTAGATCCATATAGGCAAGGTCATGTTTAATAGTTTCTTTCCAACTTCTCTTGGGTCTCTCTCTGCCTCTCTTAATCCTAGCAATCTCCATGCTTTCACATCTTTTAACAGGTGCCTCCGTTGGGCACCTTCTAACATGGCCGAACCATCACTACAAGAAATTTGGGGTTTAAGTACGACACAAATTTGTCCCAAAATGTACATATTTCGTCACTAAAACTAATTGAGATGAAAATCTTTCGTCACCCGTTTCGTTGCCAAAGCCTCGTCGCTAAAAGGTATTGGAGACGAAAAAAAAATTCGTCATTGAAAAAGATAAATTTGTGACGATTTTTTTGTCTCCAATACACTCTGTTGGAAACAAGTAATTTTTTTTCCGTCTCCAATACACTATGGTGGAAACATACTTGTAAGTAATTAGTGACAAAATATTTTGTCATTAAAGGAAGAAATTAGAGACAAAAAAATTTTGTCATAAATTTAAGAAATAGAGATGAAAAAAATTTGTCGCATTTACCCCGCCCAACTCAAGGACTTCCCAGGAGGTCACCCATCCTTGTACTACTCCCGCCCGAGCACGCTTAACGGGGTTTGACTTATAAGCCATGATCAAGACTTGGATATTTCCGATGCGGGCTAACGGAGACTCATCGTTTGAAGCCCGTGGTTGACATGCTATGCCCCGTGGTTAAGAGTACCGCCCGGACCAAGATCTCACATTCTCCCCCACTAGAAATAGAGCCGTCCTCGGCTTTGATACCAACTGTCACAGCCCCGTCCAACTTAGCATGAAATTGTCCGCTTTGGCCCACGTGTACGTGCGAGGACTTCCCAGGAGGTCACCCATCCTAGTACTGCTCCCACCCGAGCACGCTTAACTTCGGAGTTCTTACGATTTCCGGGGCCGCACTGTTTTAAAAAACCTCATGCTAAGTTAATACGGGGGTTTAACTTATAAGCTCATGGTCAGGACTTGGATATTTCCGATGTGGGCTATCGTAGACTCGCCGTTTGAAGCCCGTGATTGACACGCTACGCCCAGTTGTTAAGGGTACCGCCCGAACCAAGATCTCACATTCTCCTCCACTAGAAATAGAGTCGTCCTCTGCTCTGATACCAACTATCACAGCCCCGCCCAACTCAGCATGAAATTGTCCGCTTTGGCCCACGTGCACGCGCGAGGACTTCCCAGGAGGTCACCCATCCTAATACTGCTCTCGCCCGAGCACGCTTAACTTCGGAGTTCTTACGATTTCCGGGGACGCATGGTTTTAAAAGCATCATGCTAAGTTAATACGGGGTTTGACTTATAAGCCCAAGGTTAGGACTTAGATATTTCTGATGCGGGCTAACGGAGACTCACCGTTTAAAGCCCGTGGTTGACACGCTACGCCCCATGGTTAAGGGTACCGCCCGAACCAAGTTCTCACAGTAGTAGAGACTGAGAGAGGTAGGTGTACCTGGCGGTGGCGGACTCCTGGATGGAGGATGATGGGCACAGATGATGGTGATTGGTGATGGTGGCTGCGTCTGGGAATTCTAGGCGAGAGAGACTGAGAGAAGTAGAGATGAGAGGGATCACTGATCAGGGATGGGTCTGCACTGCATGTGTTGATGGAGGGTGATGATGATTGATGGGGGCCAATGGACCATGGGGCTGCTGCTTGAGACGATGGGTGGGAGATGTTGGAAAAGGGTTTTGGAAAATGGGGAAAATGGTTCTTCTCTCCTCTTCTGAAAAAGGGTTTTGGAAAAGGGGGAAAAGAGTTTTGGAAAAAAGAGACCGGAATAGATGGAGGGACAAAGGGGGAAATGGATTTTGGAAAAGGGGCGTTGGATTGGGGTGGCGGGGGGGGGGGGGGGGGGGGGGGGATGGACGTTAGGGCCTTGGGGGGCCCATTTTAGTCATTTTAAAGGCTTTTCCAAAGCAATACTTGTAAGAGAGGAATAGGCTCAAGTGCGAACGAAATTGATGCTACCGCAAATGAAATTGGCACCTTATTTTGGTGAACAAATATTTTCGTCTTCCATAACTTATCCTTAATAGTGACGAATTATGTTCGTCATAAAAACAAATTATATTTTGTGACAAAAATTTTCGTCTCCAATGAGCTAAAATAATTCGCACCAAAGCAAATGAAATTGGCGTCTTAATTTGGTGACAAAATATGTTCGTTGTCTATAACTTATCCTTATTGGTGACGAATTACGTTCGTCGCAAAAACAAATTATATTTTGTGACAAAAATTTTCGTCTCCAATGAGCTAAAATAATTCGCGCCCGCAAATGAAATTGGCCCCTTATTCTAGTGACGAAATATTTTCGTCTTCCATAACTTATCCTTATTAGTGACGAATTAAGTTCGTCACAAAAACAAATTATATTTTGTGACAAAAATGTTCGTCTCCAATGAGCTAAAATAATCCGCGCCAAAGCAATTGAAATTGGCGCCTTATTTTTGGTGATGAAATATGTTCGTCTTCCATAACTTATCCTTATTGGTGACGAATTACGTTCGTCGCAAAAAAAAAAATATCTTATGACAACAATTTTCGTCTCTAATGAGCTAAAATAATTGGCGCCAACAGAAAACAAGTTGGCGCCATATTTTTGTAGACGAAAATTTGTTTTCGTCTCCTATACTTTTGAAAAATATGAAAACAGACGACAAAATTTATATTTCGTCCCCTTTGGGTGTTATTTTAAGACAAAAAAAAAAATTCGTCATCAAATTTCGTCGCAACATCCTAAATTTCTTGTAGTGCATCTCAGTCGATTTTCTCTCATTTTATCTTTCAATCGGTGCTATTCCTACTGTTTGATCAAAATCGATGGAAATTAGATAAAGGGATGTGACAAATCATCAGATTGACTTGAATAATTAGTCTTGCCACCGATGGAAGGTTTAGTAGTAAATTCATCTGAGACATCTCCAACCATCTATCACGGGTGGGCAAGAGATCCACCATCAAAGACATGAGGATACTGTGAAAATCCTAGGGCTAATGATTCATATTTATTTGAGTCCGGATCACCTATCGCAATTGTTATACCTTTACCGTGAGTGGACCAATAGCAGTTTGTCACGTCATAAAAAAACTCTACTCAATGAACATAAGTCAGTAACTATCCTTTTATCGTTTTCAATTATATGATCTTAGAATTATTTATATGATCACCATGTGCGTTTGGCATCCTGCCATTCTGATGTTCCCATGTTTTCACGCGATAAGGCTACGGAAAACAATACCAAAATCTTAATCCGGTTGCATCATAAATTTGAAAAAAAAACTTTATTTTTCTTAAAAAACAACTTTCTGACACAATTATTTCGATACTTTGCCTTCTAAAGAATGTCATTTAAAAACTCCAAATCTTCTCACTTATCCTCAAGGTAGGCCCCATGTTCTCAATCTCAAAGAAGGTGGTTCTAGCTATTTTCTAGTTCTTGAAGGTGGGTCACATGGTCACAATCACAAAAGGTGGGTCCATATTATAACTTATATAATGGTGGAACCACATTATAAGTTCCTAAATTCTAATTTCTAAAGGTGAGCATCACATTATAATTTCTAAAGGTGGGCTCATGTCCACAATCACAAAAGAGGTGGCTCCACTTTTTAATAGATTTTTCAAGAATCGTTAGGATAGCCAAGAATTTGAGAAATTTATATTATGAGAAATTCAAGAATCCTAAATTTTTTTGTCAAAAATAATACCATTGAAATCCATACAATGTCAATTTCTAAATTGCATCTAGAATTTCAAGCATGGAATCCTTTCAATTGCACCAACAAGTCCTAATCATTTTCTAATTCTAATTAAGGAATAACAACAACCACTTACCTTAGTGGTAAGAGGCATCAGTTCTTACTTGGACCCGGGCATGCCACCTTCCATCACTTGAGGCTATCTTACCTCATCCAAAGTCTATTTCTCTCACCTGATGGCTCCCTCATCTCACCAAAAAACAAAAAAAAATTGTAGACAAAGAACTGCAGTGCAACAAGTAGTACTCCCATAAGCATGTCATTTCAGAGATGGCGTCTTTGGCAAGCACGAGACGTCCTAACATGGTTGCACTTTGGGGTTCTTGCGTTGGTAAAATGGAGTGTTTTTTTATTTAAAAGTACAGACTTGCCCAATGGAACTATGCATGAGCACGAGCATCAGGTGTTTAAATGTGACACTTGTATAAATTGATCCTCAATGGACAGGCTAGTGATCATCTTGCATGGCTCCTACACCGCAATTGCAATCCTTACATAGATTGATGGAAAATATAAGCTCCAAAACGATCCTACTTTAGGAGGATAATTACAGACCTAAAGAAAAATGGACCTGCTTGAAAATTGGGATGGACATGGGCCTGGTTCAATCTATATCTGATTACTCTAATATACAAAATAAGTGATGAGGTACCAATATAATTTGGTTTCAACATACCATAGCACGTTTGTGTGGCTGATTTTCCGAAGAAAAAGTGAGGATATACCCATAATTTTCTTGTAAAATTATCAATGAATGTAACAAAGTAAGAAGATCCACAAGAGAAGGTACTTGAGTTTGTCCCCAGACATCTATGTGTACTAGTTCCAACCTTTCTGACTTCGGTGG
Organism: Cinnamomum chago; assembly: GCA_038049695.1. Classification (NCBI taxonomy): domain Eukaryota; kingdom Viridiplantae; phylum Streptophyta; class Magnoliopsida; order Laurales; family Lauraceae; genus Cinnamomum; species Cinnamomum chago. The sequence continues at coordinate 14,956,245 of CP142462.1, read as the reverse complement.
CCTGCCTACTTTAGAGAAGGTGACTTTCTTCTGCTTCCGAAAATACAGTCTTCACAGAACTCTAAGTCCAATGACTTGAGTCCTTCCAGCTTTCCTTTAGAATGAAGAATCTTCGTCCATTTCTCACTCATGTGTCCGAGTCTATAGTGTCATGTGTTTGAGTCAATGCCTTTATCTACAACTGCAATTGAACTTGTAGAGCTGTTAGTCAAGTAAAGAATTCCTTCTTTCTTACCGCGAACAACAACCATACTCCCTTTTGTAACTTTCCAGAAATCATCTGCGAAAACAGTTACGTGACCAGAGCTAGCAAGCTGACTATGAGGTTTCTCTTCAAGCTGGGTACATGCCTGACATCATTCAGTTGCCATATACCGTCGTTTGGCAATTTAATTTGAACCTCTCCCTTGCCAATTATATCACAAGGTTCATCATCACCAAGATAAACTTTACCAAAATCACCTTGTATATAATTTTTGAGATATTCTTTATGTGCAGTAGCATGAAAGGACGCACCAGAATCTATAACCCAAGATTCAGATTTATAATCAAAAGCAAGAATTAAAGCATCTCGAACAGTATGACCTGCGACATTTGCGGAAGCTTCATTGTCTTTATTACCGTTCTTTTGCTCGTTCTTTTCTTTGGTGGAGCTCTGCAGTCCTTTTTCAGATGTCCTTCCTTGCCACAATTCTAGCACTCAATCTTGCCTTTTGAAGATCTTGACTTGCTCCTTGATTTTGATCTTTCACGGCTTTGCTCTCTCTCAGATGACCTATACCTCTGTTTTCCACATTCAATGCACTTCCTGATGATTCACTTGGAGGTTTCCTGCGAATTTCCTCATCAAGGATGGCACTCACAACATCATCAAATTTCAGTGTGGTTGATCATGAAGAATTTCTCAATGATATAACCATACCATTCCAGCTTTCCGGTAAAGAAGATAAAACCAACAAAGCCCAAATTTCATCTTCGAATTGTACGTTAACAGAGGATAACTGGATTATGACCGTGTTAAACTCGTTTAGGTGTTCAACAACAACCTCACCTTCAACCATCTTCATGTTAAACAACTTTCTCATCAAGAAAACTTTATTTGAGGCGGAAGGTTTTTCATACATTCGTGATAGGGCATCCATAACATCTTGAGTGGTTTTCTCCTTTGATGTATTGAATGTAATAGACTTTGATAGAGAGACGAACCGTACCTAAGGCCTTCCTGTCGAGTACCTCCCATTCTGTATCTGACATTGTTGCAGGTTTCTTAGCTTTTTCCCCAAGCAACAAGTAGAAATTCTTCTGGTAGAGGAGATCTTTAATCTGCATCTTCCAGTACGCGAAGTTTGTGCCATTAAACCTCTCAATTGTGAGCTTTGTGTTGTCCGTCATAGCTCCCACTCAAACCAAGCTCAATCTACTTGACGAATTTCTCTGCCTGTCAAACTGTCAATCCAACAAAAAAAAAAACGGAGAGCAATTCTGAGTCCGGATGGCTTCAGAAATCAAGAAACAATTCTCACCGTCCGATCTGGTCAAACTTGACTGTACTATTGGCGTCAGGCTGCTTCTGCTAGGCTTCTACAAAACGGTTCGGGCTGGACCTGACCTGAACCAACCCGACTACAACTACTGCTTGGCTTATGGCGCGGGCGGGCCGGACCTGACCTGCACTGGACCTGGAACGTAAACTGACCCAACTGGGTCTTCTTCTTCCCAAAGATCCTCTGCTACAAAACAGTGAAACAGAGAGGAGCAGCAGCCTCCTCGTCTTCTCGTCTTCCTCTTCCGCTACGACGGCGGACGGGTGGCTGGAATGGCGAGGCGATGACGGCGAAAGGTGCAACGACGAGTGATGGACGACGATGGGCGACTTCCTCGATCACGAAAGTGGCGGGCAGCGATGGGACAAAGGCTTTTCCTGCCCTGGTGGCGATGACAGCGGATGGCGACCGTGATTCTCGCCCTTCTGGTTCCGGTGACGGATGCAGTGATGGAACTGAACCCTTCTTCTTCGACGATGGCGACAAGTGGGCAGCGATTGTCTTCTCCGATCTATCAGATTTGGCGCAGGGCCCACCTGATTGATCAGAACGCTGCGATTCTTCTCTTCTGCAAATCAACCAAACCAGATCAGACCTGGTTTCTGCGATACACTTGGAAGCAAAGACCCTCCTCGAATCGCTGATCAGCCTTCTGTGGTCGTGGCCCACTTCTCTTCTTCTACGATGGGTTGTCTTCCGTCGATCAACTGTGTGGCGAAATCAAGAGATCCAGATGATCTCTTCTCTGGGATCAGACCCAATCTCGATCATGATCCCGCGCAACACCAAGCCCTAGGAGAATCCTTGGCTCTGGCTCTGATACCAATTGTTAGGATCGGAAACACACGCACGATCTACGAGACAATCAATCACACAATCAATCAATCAATCTACGAGACACGGATTAACGTGGTTTGGCAAGATTGCCTACGTCCACGGGAGATTTACGCCGTTCACTGTTATTGGAGATTTCCACAAGAGTACAAGCACTCATTGTCTCTCTTGTTCTCTCTCAATATCACCCTCTTACGTTACAATGCTCTCATCACTCAGTATAAATATATGAAACCCTAGACCACTTGACGCCCACAACCGTCGAATCTGGCCTTATAACAGACGGTCCAGATTAAACCGATAAATTACAGATAAGCCCCCGATTTAAACTTCCAATTTCATAAAAATTCCAATTTTTGAATATTCACATTTGTCTCTTCAAGTACATTTTTAAAACTATTGTTTTGGAATGGCAGTTTTTTGTCCTTAACGCAATTTTGGCAGTTCGATTTATGCGCTTTCAATCACGCAGGCAAACACATTTCTTAATTGAACAAAAGGGGTAAAGGTTCCAAGTGTCTAATCACAGTCAAAAGAAATCAAATGGTTGATGCAAAACGAAATTTCTAAGATAATCTGTTGTAATTAATTACTATCACTTAGAGAAAAGTCTTCCATTGACATTGACAGGTTGAGAATTAAGATGTGTATCATTAACCTCTTCCGCGTCTATAGAAAAGACCATATAATCTGAAGATGAAAACTGCAGGTCGAGAATTAAGATATGTATCATGGACTTTCTGATGATGGAACATGAATTTTAATATGAATCATTTGCTTCTCTCGTAAACAAGCAGCCAATTTGCCTCAAATTCAAGACGATTATGATTTCCTCCACTAGCCAATTCTATGAAAACCTTGAGGTACAAGTAAAGGCAATAGAAATATTTTTTAATACTCCCCCTCGGATGGAATCTTATCATCGCACTCTCCGCGAATTGCTTCTCCCAGGATTCGAACCTACAATCAGTTGGCTTTAATTAATACCAAATTAAACTTCCTTCACTAGCTAATCCTACCAAAATTTTGAGGAACTAGTAGAGGCAAGAGAATACTTTTCAATAGATCGAATATGATTTATGTTTCTATAATAGGCGTAAGAAATTCTTAAAACAGAGATAGATCACCTTTGTCTTACATAGAAAGTGTGTTCTTAAAAGTGAAGCTCAAAACCTCACAAGTTAATGAACTACCGTATCACTTGAAGACGGTTCTTGACCCTATTATGTTGTTATCTAGGGCCTAAGAGCCACACACGAGATCAAGGACATAAAAACACGGAATTTACGTGGTTCGGCTTTTAGCCTACGTCTACAGGAGAAGACGGGAAAGAGTTTTCCACTATGCAATAAGAAGAAGTTACATCGTAAAGGCTTTAGCCTTTATTTATAATATCAGCCTCAAAACCCTGGTACACCCAAAATAGACCTATCCCAGTGGACCAATGGCGGTATTTCAATAAGTTGCACAGTTTAAAAGTAAATCTAACATATTTTAGTAGAAATATTTGGTACTTTTTTTCCATCTACTTCAGCAACATTCATTAATACAAACAAATTTAAGATACGGACCACAGATATGATCAATACTCTCGAGTCAATGGCTGAAAGGAATACCATTACCATCAAGAAATCTGAGTCATGACAATGTTTCCAGGAAATTTCATCACTAGCCAAACCAGGTAGAGACTGGAAAATGGAGCACAAGACTTTGACCCAAGACTAAGACTGAAAAAATGGCACATTTACCATGACAACCACCACACTTTGTTAACATCTTTTAAATATGATGTAGAATCATTTCAAAGGGTATGTATGATCTATGCTGCTGATCAGAAATATTAACATTTTGAGCAGATCTAGCTAGCAGTCGGGAGTTATCCAAGTGCTGTTTTTTGTTTTACTTTATCTTACATGATGGGGCATAGTGTTTGTTGCACCAGAACTTGATATGATGGTTTTAATGCTGATAAGGGTCCTGTTAAACTTCTTTTTTGCAAGAAAATCTTCCTTGAAAGAACTTCACATTCCTAACATCAAGTCTCTCTCCGCATCTTTTCGCCATGAGTTCGAAAATTCCTTCACTGCCTTCCTTTCCCGCCCAAACCCAACAACATTTCCCGACCTCCTACTTTGGCCAACCTCCGCCCCACCAACCTTTTCCGACCCCACCAGCTCAGTCTCCATCGCAGCCAGCTCTCCTCCCCCTCCTCCCCTCTCCCCCACTAGTCCAGCCTCTGCTAGCCCCTAATACGTCCTCCTGGAGTTTGAATAGCTCGCCCCTTCCCGCCCAATCCCGCCAACTTTTCCCGTCTACTTCCACTGGCCAACCACCGCCTCACCTACCATTTTCGACCCCCCCAGCTCAGCCTCTGCTTCGGCCTGTTATCCCCACTCTCCCCTCCCCCCACACAGTCCTCCCCACTCTCCCCTCCCCTCCCACAGTCCAGTCTCTGCTTGCCCCCAGTAGTTTTCACCCTCCCTCCCTCCAACCGCACAACTTCCCACCTCTCCCTTCCCAGACCTCCTCTCTGTCTCCTACAGTCTCTCCCACTGCAGAACCAAACACCTCTTCCTCTGTCTCCATTGCTAACCCCTCTCAGGCCGGCCCTGCAGCCATCAACCCCTCTACTCCCCCCCCCCCTCTTCTTCAATCTTTCGCTAACCTCTTCTCAGTGCCTCACTCCCCCGTTCTTCCCTGCACTGCAGCCTCTCTTCCTCCTCCTACTTGGATCAATGGTAAGCTTTCTTTAACTATTCCTCAATCCATGTTAGTCTCCAGTAAAGAATCCTTTTCTTATGCTGTCATAGGAAGATTTGTTGGCAAACGCCCTTCTCTTGAGTGGATGGAAGCTAAAGCTAAACTCTGGTCCTTATCCAGACCATGTATGGTTTCCCTTACTAACAAAGGCTACTTCCTGTTTCGTTTCAACTCTCCAGAAGACAAAGCCTCTATCCTAAGCCTTTCTCCCCTATCCATTGATAAGAGGAAAGTCTTCTTTTTACCTTGGTCCCCTGGGCAAGACGAATCAGCTTGGCCATCTATAGCTCCAGTTTGGATTAGACTATCCGGGCTTCCTTACCACTGCTGGAGCCAGAATATCATTCTTTCCCTTGCCAACTCAATAGGGCAGCCATTAAAGCTTGATAGTATTACAATGGCTCAGCGAATCCTCTCTTTTGCCAGAGTTCTTGTTAATGTTGACCTTTCTAAACCCAAGCCCCCTTCCATTCTAGTAAACTTCCAAGGAGAAGGAGAGTTGGAAATCACAGTGGACTACGAGCATTGTCCCTGCTCCCTATGCCTATCCCCTGGTCACAGTCAGCAATCCTGCCCCCTCTCCAGCAAATCCTCTGATAGCAATCTCACTTCCTCAGCTCTAATCTCCTCTAATATCAGCTCTCAAATCCCCTGTAACACCTGCCCCTTCTAGCTCTCCCTCTTCTCCTCAGCTCAGTCCCTCATCCTTCACCTTCTGCCTACCTTCTATTCACTCAGAGCCTCCTTTAGTCCTAACTTCTAGTTCAGGTCGGCCCCCCACCCCCTCTCTCCAGACCTTCGCCCCTGGCCCTGGTGCTACCCTCTTAGACCCCCCCCCCCCAGCCAGTGACCCCAAGCTCCCCCTCATCCCTCCCTGCCTCCATTATTTCCTCCAACCCCCTTAATCCTCTAGACATATCTTCCTCTCTAGACCCTTTCAATGCCATTAGTCAGAGTATCCCACCTCCCATCCTTTCCTCTGCTCTGAGTCCAACTTACTCCAACCATTTGGCCAATTCCCCCTCCCTTAATGACCTCCCTTATGAAGAGGTCACTGCCATTCTCTTGAAATCCTCCACACCATCCATAGACACCTCTAATCCCTTCTCAATTCTAGACCAATGCTCCACTCTTGACCCAGTAGATAACCCCTCAATCTATGGTCGTAACCTTCAAGCCTTTTCAGAAGGTAACTCTTCTACTGAGTTGCCCCCAGGCTTTGAGTCCCTCCCAGAGCCTCATTTATCTCCACCTCACCTATCAGTCCTAACTTCTTCCTCAGCAGCCCTCCCAGTCCAACCAGGCTCCCCTTGCTCTAGCTCAGCTGCTCCAGAGCCCAACAACCTTTTGGACACTTCAGAAGTCAACCCCTCACCTGTTTTCAATACCAAAGGTAAAAACAGAAAATGGAAAAATCTCTCCCTCCTAGCCCCTTCTTCTGGCCCGATCACAAGGAGGTCTAGAGGCAAAAAAAACCCCCCCAAACTCCTCCCCATGTTAAAAGTCCTCTATTGGAACTGTAGGGGCATTGCCAATCGCCCCACTCAACAAGCTCTGGCAAACATGGTTCTCCATCACTCCCCTGATCTTATCTTCATTTCTGAACCAATGTCTTCCTTCACCCCTGCTATCTCCCTCAGCTGGAACAAGCTTGGTTTTGATACCTTTCACTCCAATGGCCCCTCAGCAACCCCCACAACCTCCAACCTCTGGTGTTTCACCAAATCTTCTCACCATCTATCCATCACTGTCAAAGATTTTTCCTCTCAACACCTCTCCATGCTTCTCCACAATAACTCTTCTGGCTTAGATTCTATCATAACTGGTGTATATGGTTCCACAAACCCCACCCTTAGAAAGGACCTCTGGGCTGTCCTCATTGACTCCTCTTCAACCACCTTACCTTGGTGCTTTATAGGGGATTTCAATGCTACCCTTTCCCACGCTGACAAGCTCAGTATCAGTCACCCAACCTCCTCCTCCCTTAAAGCTTTTCAATCAGCTGTGATGCAAGCAGGTCTCCTTGACACCCAATTTGTTGGTAGCAGATTCACTTGGTCCAACAACAGGCAAGGTTCCTCTTATGTGGCAGCTAGGCTAGATAGAGTGCTAGTTAACCCCATCTGGCTTCGCCATTTCCATGACCCCACCACCCATCACCTTCCCAGAATTTCCTCTGACCACAACCCAATTCTTCTAGCTCACCACACCCAAGCTCCTTGCTCTAACCCCCCTTTCAAGTTTGAAAACAAATGGCAGCTTCATCCCTCCTTCCTTGACACTGTCAAATCTAGTTGGGAGCAGCCAGTCGTTGGAGATCCCCAATATACCCTGGCTCAAAAGCTCAAAGCCCTCAAAGTTGCCCTTAGACTTTGGAGCAAATCCAATTATGGTAATCTCACCCAAAACATCAAAGCAGCAGAAGACTCTGTCCTCCACTGCCAATTGCTCCATGACTCAGACCCTTCGGACTCCACTAGAGCTGGCCTTCAGTCAGCTAAATCAGATCTTCATGAGGCCCTCTCTGCTCAAGAGCTCCACTGGAAACAAAGATCTAGAATTAACTGGCTGAAAGAGGGCGATCACAACACTAAGTTTTTTCACCTTTCTGCTAAAGCTAGGAGCTCCTTTAATTCCATCCACCAAATCTCTGTTAATGGCTCTCTCACTGAGGACCAAGCCACCATCCAAGCCCATGCAGTGGACTTTTTCTCCAACTTATTCAAATCCCAGGTCTGCCATCCTAGCCCCTCCCTATTTCAAATCAATAGCCCCAAGGTCTCTGCAACTGAGAACTCCTACCTATCCTCCATTCCCTCTTTAGAAGAGATTAAATCAGCTGTATTCTCTCTTAAAAAGAACAGTTCCCTAGGTCCAGATGGCTTCAATGGAGCTTTTTTCACTGCAACTTGGAGCATCATAGGCCATTCAGTCTCTGCTGCAGTGCAACACTTCTTTGTTTCTAAAAGGATCCTTAGAGCTTCTAATACCTTCTTCCTAGCTCTTATTCCCAAGTCTAAAACTCCTAATTCCTTTGTAGACTTCAGACCCATCAGCTTGCTGAATTTCACCTACAAAATCCTCACCAAAATCCCCTCCTCTAGGCTTTCTACTATTATTCCTAAGCTGATTTCTCCCCATCAGGCTGCTTTCATCAAAGGAAGGAGTATTCATCACCACTCTGGGCTGGCTTTTGAATTATTCCAGAAATTGAATTCCAAGATTAAGAAAGGTTCTTTCTGCCTTAAACTTGACATCTCCAAAGCTTTTGATAAATTGAACTGGTCCTTCCTTTTCTCAGCTCTCCATTTCTTCAACTTCTCTGATGATTGGATTTCTTTGATCAAAGAATGTGTTTGCACTTCCAAATGCTCGGTGCTCCTTAACAGAATGCCTCATGGTTTCTTTAGTTCCTCTTGTGGTCTTAGACAGGGCGACCCCTTGTCCCCCTACCTCTTTATTCTTGCAGAAGAAATTCTGAGCCTTCACCTTCAAAATCTTCACTGTCAAGGCCTCCTCCTCCCTCTCTCTAAGGTCCCCTCTACCCCCTGCCATTTGCTCTATGCAGACGACATTCTCATCCTCATGCAAGGGACTGGCCCCAGTGTTCTAATTCTGCAAGACCTCTTGGAGACTTACCAGCTTGCTGCAGGCCAATCCTTCAACCTTCATAAGAGCCAGCTGTTCATAGGGAAATGCAGTGCAAGAAGAAAAAGAAGAATCAGCTCCATCTTAGGCATCCAAGAAGCCTCTACTCCCCTCAAATACCTGGGTACTCCGATCTGTTTTGGAACTCCTAAACGAAGGCATTTCCTCCCCTTGTTGGATGCGGTTCAGTCTAAGCTTGCAGGCTGGAAAGCTAATACTCTGTCTTTTGCTGGTCGTCTAATCCTTATCAAGCATGTCATTTCCAGCTTACCAATCCACCTTGCAGCCATCCTCCCCATTCCTGCCTCCATTTGCAATGAGATTGAGAGAATTATGAGGCAATTCCTCTGGTCAGGAAACGCCTCAATCAAAAAGATCAATCATGTTAGTTGGGACACAGTTACCCTTCCTAAGGAAGAAGGTGGATTGAGAGTTAGGAAAATTGTTGAGGTTAATACAGCTGCTTTCATCAAGCTTGGCTGGCAGGCGTCTACCTCTAGCTCTCTCTGGTCCATGTGGTTTAAGAACCGATACTTTAAATTCCGACCAATTTGGAGTTCAGACAATTCTACCTACGGATCCTGCATTTGGAAGAAAGTCCGCCGTTTAGCCCACATCATTCAGCAAGGTAGTCTCTGGGTGTTTGGAAATGGCCAGAGCATAAATGCCTGGCATGACTCCTGGACAGTTGGAGATCCTATCTCTAGCTGTTTCCCTGGACTCCAATTCCCTAGGGATCAACGGCTATCTTCCCTTTTTCAATCTGGATCATGGGTCATTCCTGACTTCCTGCCTTCAAATGCTCAGCAGCATCTGCTTCACCTCCTCAAAGATCTCTCCCCTAGCCTCGCCTCCAGCGATTCCCTTAGATGGAGAGACTCCCCTGATGGAAATCTTACCATGTGCTCGGCGTGGCAGATCATTAGACACAGAGTCCAGCCTCTCCCTTGGCCAAAACTGATATGGAACACCTTTTATCCTCCCAGAGTTAATTGCTTCGGATGGCGCCTGATGCTCAACATAATTCCTTCTGAGACTAGGCTGAAACGTCTGGGTACCTCCCTTGCCTCTAGGTGCACATTTTGCTGTGTCGCAGAAGAATCAGTGAGTCACCTCTTCTTCTCTTGTGTTCTAGCTAAAGCTGTCTGGTCCTGGTTCCTGAGAGCAGTTGGGGCTACCACTCCAAGCAGTTTCTATGCCTCCTCTATATGGAATCTCCTCTCCAAGGATAATGACGCTATAAGCTACAGATTCATGGCTGCCACCTTCATCACTGTCCTCTACCACCTCTGGAAGGCTCGCAACGAAGCAATTTTTGCTAACCGCAGGCCATCCCTTTCCTCCATCCAATCTCAGCTTTCAGAGGCCATCTCCTTCTCCCTGAAGCAGATGACCGTCCCTTTTGTGAGCATCCATCTGAGCGCCCTGCTGGAGTCCATGAGTATAGCCACTTGAGTATATCTTGTGGGGTTCAGCCTTGAGCTCGTAGTGCTCTGGTTCTCCTTGCTCTCTTCTTTTCTTTTTTCCTTTTTTCTGGTCTCTCGTGGAGCTCTGTTTTGAGTTCCTGGTGCTCTGGCTCTCTTGTTTTATTTTCTTTCCTTTTTCCTTTTCTGTTTTCTTGCTCCCTTGGGGGTCTTGTATTCTTGTTCCTCTTTCCCTCTCTTCTTTAATACAATTTACCCTTTCAGCAAAAAAAAAAAGTCTCTCTCCGCATGGACTATATCTCGACCTTTTTTATCCAATGGAGTTTCCTGTAAGTTGCTTTGGGTAGCTCATTCCTTTTCATGTGGCCTACTTTCGTGGAAATGGCCAGTTTGACTTGAAAGCCAATCCATAGCAGTAAACTAGGGCGGACTTCCAATGGTTGTGGGGCCCACTGACTTGAAGATGTGTGGATTAGATTAGCTATCAATCTTGTAAAAAAGGGATAAGGAGAGAGGTGTTTTTATTTCAACCACTGATATGGCAGATATTTTTGAGTGTTGACACAGTGGTCGTGGGTCTCATTAGATCAGCGGCCTGGATCACTTGACCTCATTGCTTTCCACATTCCTGCGAGTCCCATCACCTATGTCACACTAGTCATGGGCCCAAGCCACAAAGCGTGTGGAATTCCTTGGAGTGACTCGGAAAAAATATCAATTGCCCAAGACTCACGGCAAAGTCAGTCTCGAAGGGGAAGACTGGCCTTCCAAGTTAAAAGGGTCACCTTGCACACTAGGCTTCTATAATTGAATCGCCATGCAATGTAAACTGACTGGTTTCACAAAGTCATTCCAATAAAGAATTATATAAAGGTGAGTCTATGAAATTCTTCTTTTATATGTCACTTTTATGTTTATTTTCATCTTTTAGATTTTGTTTTTCAAGTGGGTATGTTTGAATCTTCCTATAATTCTTCTCTCTAATTTTTTAATGGACAAGTGCACGTTGTCAATCTTAAGGGGGGTCACATGGGTTTTGCGGAATGAAAGGATCTCTGAAATGATGGCTATTGTGTTTCTCCTTTGAACCCTGTTCTTGTTTTTGGCTCGACACAGTGGTAGAACAGGCTGACAGTGTTGAAAGTGTAATTCAGTGCCTGAGAAGACCCAGATAACCGAATGCAAAGATCCTTTGTCCTTTCAAGTGTTATTACTAATCCCGAGTTGTGGCATTAGAGCATCTTCAAGAGACACTTCAGATTTGGATATGTATTTTTCAAAATAAGGGCTTATGTGGCAAAAAAAGCATATGTAAATTTGACTTCTCACTTGGGCAACTCCAAGAGAGATGTCAAATTATTATTTTATTATTTTCATTTCAAAATTGGCATCTACTTGTATCAACTTCAAGTGCATTTACCCTCCTCACCATTATTTTTTTTAAAGAAAGAAAATGCATCTCACTTTATACAACCTTCAAATGCCATATGAAATTTGACCATTCTCTTGGAGGAAAAGTCATATGTCAATTACAACAATTGGGGGCTGAGTTGGAAAAATGAAGCCTTTGTTGGAGATGCTCATAGCAGCTCTAGTTTCTTAGCCCCCAAGAAAGGTTTGGTACAATTAGGGATGAAAGTGGGTCGGGCCAAGCCGGGCTTTGATAGGCCCTAGGCTCGGCCCTAGTATTTTTCAGTCGGCTCGATCTCGAGAGGGCCTCAAAAACCCTGGCTCGGGCTCGGCTCTTATTAAGTTATGAAGCCCTAGGGCCCGGCTAATGATATAGCACTAGCTGAAAGAAAATATTTTTAGGAAAAAAAAATTCTAAAGGAATTCAAAGAAATCTACATATGCAAACTAGAACAAAAAATGGTCAAATGCATGCATTCATCCCATATTCTCATTCCCATAATTTGTTGATTGCAGCAATAAAATTAACTAAAATAAGAAAGACTCCATAAAAGCAAAGGGAGCCCAGTTCCAACACTCCATAATAGTTCAATGTTAATGTAGATGAGCATTATCAAACTCCAACAATAATACAAATCAAATTAAACTACAATAGCATCATAGAATAAAATAAAGTATTCGGCTAGCATCATAAAATAAAGTCTCCAGCATCACCTATAACAACAACAATAGAGCCTTGTTATTTGTTAATAAATAATAATAACAACAAAGGAAAGGTTGTTCCAGAGTTATAAGACTTAAAAAAATGTCTTCCAGACCATTAATATACATGCATCCTCAAGGTTGTTTAGGGATTATTTATATTGGATTAAAATTAGGGTTTAAGGTTTAGTGCTTAGGTTTAGGGTTTATGGATTATTTATATTGGATTAAAACTAAGGTTTAGGATTTATGGATTATTTAGTATCATAGATTCATATATGTATTATATACTGTATAGTGTACACATATATATAATATATGGATTAATATATGTAGGCCCTATGGCTTACAGCTTAGGTTTAGGATTTATGGATTATGATATATCATATATGTATTATATATTGTATAGTGTACATATATATAATATATGTAGGCCCTAGGGCTTACAAGCCGGGCTTCATCAAGCCCGAGCTCGGCTTGTTTAAGCAAATAGGCCTCCTACTAGGCCCTAGCTTGGCTCTTTTGTCTTTTGAGCCGAGCTCGGGCCGAGCCTATAACGGGCTGTCCGCGGGTGGCCCTAGGACGGCCCGGCCCACTTTCACCCCTAGGTACAATGGCTAAAATACTCATAAAATCTGATCATTTGCCAACCCAATGAAACACTTCGGTCAACCACAAAAATCCAACAACCACATAAGCCTATTATTTTATCCTATAAACCTTACTGCGGCATATGCAAGAAATCCTATATTTAAATGTTTTTAAAGGTTGTAATATAATTACAATTGATGATTGTACCTCTAGTAAGATCACTATTTTTATTAAGATGTTAATAGCATAGATAATGGAGTCCATGTTGCATCAATCTGTTTTGACATCCTGTAGGAAAATCAATTCTGCCAGTTAGAATTAAAGAAAGGCCCCAATTTAAATGCAGGATGAGCGTCAAAAGTCCAAACAGTAGACGTGCCTTCAGATGGGACGAACATGTTGGGTCCCATCAGATCAGCTGCCAGGGTCACTAACTAATAGCTCTTTCTATTCTGTGTGTGTGTGTGTGTGTTTTTTTTTTTTTTTTCACAAGGACTCTGTAATTCAGATGCCATGCGACAGACTTGTACATAGGATTTGTAACGCAAAATCTTTCCAAGAAGAATACATTGAGGTGAGCCTGTAAAATTCTTCTTTTATTTATTTTTCTTTTCTTTTTTCAGGAGGCTATGTTTGAATCTACCTTGAATTCTTCTCTCTCGATCTTCTTCTTTTACTAGAAAAATTGAGGTTGGTAATCTTGGAGGGTCACTTGGAATTTGTTGGGGAAAGTATCTTTTAGATGATGGCTCTAGTGTTTTGTCTTCACACCGTCAGTCAGTGCTTGAGAACCCAAAAACCAACTCCAAAGATCCTATAAACCTGCCTGATTTTCTTAATAGAGGACATGAGAAACAGAGTAGTACTATTTCTCCTTCATACCCTGTCGTGGTTGTTGCTGCTGAGTAGTGATACATGTCATGGTGTGGAAAGTGACATTCAATGCTTAAAAACCCTGAGGACCCAACTTACGGATCCTAACAATTACTTAGACTCATGGGATTTCAACAACAAAAGTGCTGCTGAAGGGTTCATCTGTAAATTCAACGGCGTCGAATGCTGGCACCCTGATGAAAGCAAGGTCCTAAATATACGCCTCTCAAACATGGGACTCCGAGGCCAATTCCCATCAGGTCTCAAAAACTGCACTAGCATGACAGGATTGGATCTATCTGGATCCCTCCCGGTAGGCATCGATCATATCATACCATTTGTTGTGACACTTGACCTCTCTTCAAACAATTTCTCTGGCATTCTTCCAGTAGGCCTTGGCAATATTACCTATCTGAATGTCCTTAATCTTCAACACAATCAATTCAGTGGTCAGATTCCGTGGCAATTTGGACGGCTCGTTCGGCTAACTACACTTAACGTTGCAGACAACCCTTTGTCAGGGAAAATTCCTACTTTCACTAACAAAAGCTTTGCGGCTGAAAATTTTGCAAATGCTGGTCTTTGCGGGAAACCTTTGAAAGAATGTGTGGGACCTCCCAAAAAGTCTCATACTGAGGTCATCATCGGTGCAGCAGTAGGTGGGATAATATTTGCAATCATAGTCATAGTTGTTTCGTTATCTGCTCTACGAGGAGCAGAAAAGGTGGACGATGAGGAGAATGTTGAAGGAAACGAATGGGCAAAGAGTATTAAAGGAACTAAAGGCATCAGGGTAAGCAGATTTCACTTTAATTACTAGTAAATAACTCAAAAATCAAGTGCCTCATTTTCTTTCAGCAAAGTCTCTTGACTTGATCAAAAAACTCTTCTTCTTCTTCTTCTTCTTCTTCGTTTTTTTTTTTTTTTTTTTTTTTTATGATTTTGTCTAAATCCTATGCTATCAGGAGGCACAATATCATGGGATTTTTACTTTAAGATGCAGAAACAAACAGTAAGGAAAACTATTTTTTGTCTCTCATCATAGATTGATTTCCGAGACAAGAATCATACACTGGTGATCATTCACTGAGAGCTAGAAACCAAGTAGATTTTTTCCACTAAGTCCTTCTAAAATCCCACGATATCATAGGATAATTCCATGATATCGGGTGATTTATCAGTATTCTAAAAATAACACTGATTGTAAACAGCAAGAAATCTGAATTTTATCTTTCTCCATATATTGATTTAAGAGAAAAGAATCTTACGCTTGGTAATCATTCACTAAGAGCTAGAAATCTGTAAACTTTTTCTACAAATTATTCTTAAAAAAAACCCATGATATCTTTTTTTTTTAATATTGATTCAATGATATTGTGGGTGTTTAGAAGACTCTAGAAAAAGAATTACTTATTCTCTACAGTGAATTATTACCAAGTATATAAGTCTTTTCCCAAAATCAATAAATGGTGAAAGATGAAATTCATTGTTCTTATAGTTTGTTTTTACATTTTTTAATTGAAGATCCCATAATATCGTGACTCATTATATCAAGGGATTTGAGCAAAATCATCGAAAGAAGTTTTAGACCGAAGTCAACGGACTCTCCAGTCATTTTGGGAGTGTTATCATTATCTCATAGAACCCCGGTTTAAGAGAGATTCATTCTTAAAAACACCTCGTAGTAGTAGTAGCAGCAGTAGCAGCAGTAGTACTAACAAGTTATTTAAAATGTCCCAGGTCTCAATATTTGAGAAGTTGGTTCCAAAGATGAGGTTGTTCAATCTCACTAAGGCGACAAACAATTTCAGTAAGAACAACATCATCGACATAGGAAGAACAGGCACGACATATAAAGCAAATCTTTCAAACGGTTCTCTTTTAGCAGTGAAGAGACTGCAGGAAACTCATCATTCTGATAAACACTTCGCATATGAGATAACCGCATTGGCGAGCATAAGGCATTGCAACTTGGTTCCCCTTTTGGGATTTTGCATCGCTCGAAGAGAGAGGCTTTTGATATATAAATACATGCCCAAAGGAACACTATATGATCAGTTGCATCATGTAAATTCTGAAGTCGAAGTTTTGGATTGGGCTAAGAGGCTAAAAATTGGCATTGGAGTGGCAAGAGGCCTGGCGTGGCTTCACCATCATTGCAGTCCCTGCATAATTCATCGCAGCATAAGCTCCAAATGCATCCTACTGGATGAAGACACTGCAACAAAAAGCATTTTTCGCGACGTAAATATTTGTCGCAGAAAATTACAAAATCGTCGCAGAATATATTCTGCGACGAAAATGGTTTCGTCGGCCGTTTGTCGCCCATTGTGTGTCGGTGATTGTTTTTGCCGACGATCAGAATTAATCGTCGCTAAATATACATTTTTGCGACAACTCCATATTGTCGCTAAATATCACTTTTCCGCAACAACACATTATCGTCGCTAAATATCCATTTTCTACGACAAAACATTATCGTCGCTAAAATGATTTTCTGCGACAACGCATTATCGTCGCCAAATATCAATTTTCTACAACAACGCATTATGTCGGCAAAAATGATATTTTTTGTCGCCAAATGTCCATAATTCATTACGAGAAAATGGATAAAAATTGGTGAAAAAGGAATTTGGCGACAAAATGGAGTCGTCGCTGAATTATAGTTTTTTACCGACAAAACTTTATTGTCGCCAAATAGTGCATGAATTGCCATAAATTATAATAGGTGACGAATTAGTTTTGCCGCGCATAGTTTGTAGACATTTCGCCCAATATTTAACCTTGCCACAATTTCTCTTAGGCGACAAATTATATACGTCGGGGATATATTTATTCCTTTTAGGAGACAAATAAAATTCATCGCTAAAAATAATATATATTTTTTTAAATTACCACATGCTACCTCAAAAACCTCTTTTACGCTGAATGTAATAAAACCTGCTCATTCAACTAAAATAAAATGTATAATAAAACCTGCTCATTCAACTAAAATAAAATGTATAATAAAACCTTCACATTCAACAAAAATAAAATGTACAATAAAACATGGCCATTCAACTCAAACAAAATGTACAGTAAAGTATCTTCATTTAACTAATGAAAAATGTACAAAACATGCTCCTTCAACATATTAGGAAACATATAACTATTCGGAGATATATTTATTCCTTTTAGGAGACAAATAAAATTCGTCGCTAAAAATAATATATATTTTTTTAAATTACCACATGCTACCTCAAAAACCTCTTTTACGCTGAATGTAATAAAACCTGCTCATTCAACTAAAATAAAATGTATAATAAAACCTGCTCATTCAACTAAAATAAAATGTATAATAAAACCTTCACATTCAACAAAAATAAAATGTACAATAAAACATGGCCATTCAACTCAAACAAAATGTACAGTAAAGTATCTTCATTTAACTAATGAAAAATGTACAAAACATGCTCCTTCAACATATTAGGAAACATATAACTATTAAATACGACCCACAAGCTTAGCCACATTGTCGTTACTAATTCAAGTAAAAATGTAGCATCCAAAATAGTGTAAGTACAATATTCTTATGAAAAACAAAAAGATGTTCAAGCAATTGGCCTCTATTACATTGATCTTCAGTCCCAACCTGTGGTAAAAAAAAACAAATTTTGTTAGGAATTAAACATTGGAATCAAAAGCAAAGTAAGTGAAACAAAATAAAATCCTAAGAAAATTAAAAAATAAAAGTGCACTTGAGCCTAAACAGTTGATTCAAGATCACAAACCGTTGATTCAAGATCACAAACTAGGGTCATGTATCAAAGGAGTTAAGATTTAATTGACTGTAAGGAGTAACTTACATTTTTTGGAAATGCTTTGCACAATGCTTTAATGGTAGAATTCTGTATCCAGGAGCTCACATTTGAATAGGCTACTCCCCCAGCTTTGGCTGCTTCGGCATGGGTCCCGCCACAATTCACCATTATACGCCCATGGGTCATCAACTTTTCATTAAGTTCCAACCATGTTGCAACCTTAGATGTGCAATCAGAAAACACATACAAGAATATGCAGCCACAAACTTTAGAGAAACTATCGATCTTTTAAACATAGTTAAGCAAGGTAAACAGCATTAAAATATAAAAGGTAGCTGAATAGACAGAGCAAAGATGCATAAATAAACAAAAAACACATGAGAATTAAACAAAATGTAACTTTAAAAGAACCAGCACGATAATCAAAAGAGGACAAGAATAACTAGATCTCTGGCTTTATCAATTAACTGTAAAGCAGCACAAACAAATGTCTCATAGTAAGGATAAAGTTCCTATAGATGAATACATGAAATTCTGCATTGATTATAAAAGTTTCACAAATGGTTTGAATCAGATTTCAAACAGAAATATATATTAACTTCCAAATAAAAGTGAGAGTATTGGGTTAACAAGGTGTAGTAACATATGCAGTTAGCAGTGAATGGACAAGGGAATCACATTCTGAATTTACTAAATGCCATCGTCTCAGTCCCTGTTGGCTGATCTGGTATTCTGGCTTCATTTCATGCAACATTGATTTTGATATTACAAATTATGCTACACACTGAACTTACATCATCATAATTAAAGTCTCGTCCCAACTCTGCACCTGCATGTGAAAATATAAAATATCTACAGAAATATTCAGATGTGAAAATAAAAAATTCTCTGGATTTAATAGGTTGTGGAGGGGGTGGGGCAGGCTCTGCTGGGGGTTCAATAGGTTGTGGATGCTCTACATACATGGTAATCTTATCCATCTTCAGTTTATTGTCAGTGACATTGTCTTCAACCAAACCATTGTATGTTCATTAGAATATTTCTTCATTGTCAGATGAGACATTGTCTTCAGTTTATTGTCAGTGACATTGTCTTCCATTAACATTTCAACATTTGGGAGAAAGGTATTAACCTTCCAAGCCAGTTGAAGACTGCAAAACTGTCGTTGTCACTTCTGTTGGACCCTCTAAAACTGAAAAGAATAAGAAGACAATTGTCAAAATTATAAGCTGCTTGTGCAATGAACTTGGGAATTGTCAATGTGTTGCAATCAAGCCTCTGAATTGTCACTAGAATCCATTGAGCTTACCCCAAATAAGGTATAAGGCTAAAATAGCAATGAGTCTCTATCAAACACTGTACTCAATGCCAATGACAAAAGGTAACAAGAGGAGCTTCTTCCACACAAGGTGTAGTTAAGAAGGTTGTGAATTAGAAATGAAAGTGGGGCCTTTAGCTTGCTTGAAAAGAGAAGGATTTTTGTGGTGTTGATTTAAACATGTAAGCTTGCTTAAAATCACCAATCCAAGCTACTCATTTTTCTGGCTATATGTACAAACTGAAAAGCTTATCATCTATGAATATCATATTATTCAAGGATACAGTGAATTACCTTCTCCATAGCCTCAAGATACTGATCAACATATTTACTGACTTTCTCTGCTAGGCTCTTAGTTAAGGGACGCGACTCTGCATCTGGAGCATCAGGAATGGTAGAATCATAGCCTAATCCTGCAGAACAAGCTAACAATGAGTATAGCATGAATTTATTTCCGCCAAGGACAGATATCTGCATCTAACATAGACAGGTGTTGTCTGACATAGCAACACCAGTAGGCATTCACCTAGTAGCCAAATGATGATAATGAAAGGTAAGGAAATAAACTTACTGCATAAAAAATTGTATGTTCATTAGAATTAAACAAGGGAAAATGAGGAAGTATCAGGTCATCAGCATCGGCAAATTTACAAACGCGCTGGACTCAGTATTTGGGTGGCCCATGGTTCAATTACATCGATTGTGTATCTAAAGGACTTGGATGAAAGATGTTCTAAAGACTCCCAGATAAGGAAATGCTAACTTTTTGATCTTTTGCCGATTGGCATACAAGCGGATGAGTTAATTAAGATCAATGAAATTCTAACTCTTTGAACCTCCCTCATTTAACAACAGTGAATAGATAATGAGTTCAGATCTAACAGTTACGACCTTTGATTGGGGGATTTTTGGGGCCACAGAGGATACCAATCTCCCATCAGGATCCAACAATCTGGATTCTCCAACAAACGAACTCTACATGAATGGAACCCTGCACATCAGAAAACTAAAAACCTGATGAAACTCGGCACCTTAATACTCAATTATTAAAAAAATAAAAAAGAAAACAACAAACTTCAACCCTAATAGTCATGTCAGACAAATGCATTGGATTATCCCTGACAGGTGAAGCTGTCACACAAGATATATCACACAGAGATTGACAAGGAACCTCAGTGGTACAAACTCAGGGCAAACACATCTTTGGACCAAAGATCAAACAATTCTCCATGTTGTCATCTGATTCTAAGCTACATGAAAATTAAAAAATTTAGCATTAAAGGTGGTACAAAACTTATTATACTGCATGTCTAACAAAATGCAGATATTTCTAACTAGTACTTTCTATTAAAAGCCATTCAAGTGGCTAACCTGGAGGTTTTGCAACAAAGCTCAAGACTCTGTTAATAAAATTGCCCAAGTTATTCAGCAACTCGTTATTTAGTTTGACCTGCAAGTCTGCCCATGTAACCAATGTGTCTGACACCTGATTCATAGGAAACATGGGCATTTTCAATCAACCACATACAAAAAGCAACTCAAAGAAATTTGATTTGGACTAAGGTGAGCAAAGAAGTATGTCACATTGAGAGAATTCACCTCTGGTCTATTAATCAATAAATAGTTTCGCCACACTTCTGCAGGAATATTTGTATCTTTTGCATCATTGCCAAACACACCAACACCCTTACTTTTGGAGAACTTTCCTGCAGATGAGATGCCAAGTAAACAAAAATCAGAAATCCACTAGTTCCGCAGCCAATTCTTCGTTTACCATGCAGTCCAAACATTTAAAGAACTGAAGCATCGAAACACAGATTCAAAGAACTGAAGCATTGAAGCACAGAAAACTCAACTAACTAAAAGTAATAGATAAAATTGAATACACTTCATGAGATGAAATTTTACATGCCTCTCAGTGTGGAAAAAAAAAAGGATGAGACAGAGAAGCAGACCTGTTTCATAGTTCAAATATTCTGTGACACTGATAGTCTTCATCAATGTCCAGTTTTCACCAGCTCCAAGAAGCGTTGAAGGAAACATAACCTGGGATTATATTTATAATCATTAAAAGATGAGCCTTGTGGTAGGTGATAGGATAAATTCCATTCATAACGATAAATAGAAGCCTTGTGGCCTTTGTGGTGTTGATTTAAACATGTAAGTGTCAAATCAAGAATTCATTGTATTAGAAGTAGAAACAACACCATAATTTCTTCATACCTATGCACTAATTCTCCTTTCTTTCTGCCTTCTGTGTGTTTTTTCATCAGCCCTGTTTTCCTACATTTGTTTCTCCCCATCATAAGTTGTTGGGCAACTAGTTTAATATTCCTTGCCATTATTCATGAGATAGTCATAAGGCCTTTGCAATCTCAAAGATTTTCTCCTCCATCTTAACAAAGAGTTGACTTTCAGGTTTTGAATCTAAAACAATCATAGCATATGAATCTACTTCCACATCAGCTAGACTTCCTTGAGAATTGGCATTGTTAGTTGGATCATTTTCTCTTTCTATTAGTCTCTTTCGTCTTAACTAGGAACATTGTCTTTTTGAAAGCTAGCTGCTTCCCTCCTAACATCCTCTTCCTCTGATGCTTGATCAACCCAACTTTTCTCTCTCTAAACTGGGACTTTTTTTTTCTCCTAATACCCCAACTTTTATTGATCATAACTGGGCTGCCTGTTATTATTATTTTTTTTTTTATGAAATTGGGTCTCCTAAGATATACCATGAGACAAACTAGGAGAAAGAGCATCTCACTTGCTTCTCTTAGACTTAAATTGCATCCAACTACGCCGCTGATTTATGCTCGGTTGCTGTTTGCCCAACTGGATGTTTCAGCATGATGGATATTACTTAGAGCAGTTTGGAGTGTCACATTTAACTGTGCCAGTGGGGAAAGCTTGTCGATTTGACCTCTGCTCCTATCACCCTTAAAATATAGTGCAGATACGCATCCCAAATGTAACAACCTTATTCAACCAGCTATTTTCAATCTCCCAGTTCTGACAATGAATTTGGCTTCATAAAGTTGTTCAACCATGTTCTTGACTGCCTTGTGTGAAGGTCATGCACCTTCCTTACTGCAAAGGATAGTTTTCATATTACTTGCCTAAATCCACCCTTGCAATGCTCTTGTCCAAGAAATTGACAAGTTCTGCTTTCAAGGAGATGTAGGAGGCACTAATGGCATTTTTCCATTAGTGATGTTGCTTAAAGGTGATATCCAATATTTATATGCTTAGTTTTTAAAACACCTAATTTTATGCACCTCAATAGCACCTTTCAATTTGGACGCCACAATAGGGGCTGTAGGAGCAGTAATAGTTAACATCAACATCATCTAGTAATTGATAAAACCAAATAATCCTTGGTTTGATCTGGACTATAGATCCATAGCTCTATATTGTGCTTTACTTGGGGACTGACCTACTAAAGATTATTCCTTTCTCTTCCATGCAATTGGGTTTTGCCAAAAAAAATAAAGGACCTATTTGTGTATGAAAAGTTGTGTTCTAGAGCAGATGAGAACAGTAGAAGAGATAAAACCATGAAGATAGCAAAGAATTTATAAAAATTAAAAAAGAAAAGAATGAGGAGAGAGACTTTGAAGGTGGTATAAATACTGTAATCTTCACCTTTCCCTTTCCCTTACCCTTCCCCTTCCCCTTCTCCCGCTCCTCCCATCATAGGAGATTGGTGTCAGGTTAGGTATTTAGTAGTCTAGGGTGCCCGCAATTTGCATGTAATGTTGCTTAGATGTTCAAGAGGTTCACCATCTGTAGCTCATAGGTTTTCAACTTTTCATTGAATTCAATCAGTGGTTTTGTTGTCTATGACCCTTGCGTGTGAAATTTTTCCTTAGCATATTTCATCGGAGATATAATAGAGTGCCAAAGTGAGGGATGTCTTCTTCTTCTTGTTCTCTCACTTTTTAAGTAAAGACTAGAATATCTCTAATGATCCATGCACAAACTCAAACCCATACTTTTGAGAGTACTGTATAAACTTCAACATCCAACCTCATGGGATCATGCCCATCTGTCCAATAAAAACATCCAGTCAACCATTCTGAAACCAACAACAAGCCCCCCAGCATCCTAGACGGAAGCCACTTCCCCAAACAAACACTATAATTTCTTCTACAAAACAGAGACAAGACCATGTTCCCATCATCAATATAAATGCAACACTGTAAAGAACACAAAATAGCATCAAACCACCAAAGAAGTATATTATATATATTCATAAGCACAGGCCCATATTAGTTTATTGTTTGGATGCACTGCCCTAATAGCAAAAGGGACCACCTACAAGGAAATATGACACACAAGTTCAAGCCCATACCAGTTCAATTGGGTCAGGAACACGTTAAGCAATAACCACCAAAAATATTATAATAATCAGAACAGCACTTGTGCATAATTAATAAAGTTAAAACAATAAACCACTATAATAATGCCTTTAAAATTTTAATAGCAACAACAAAGCCAAAGGAATTACTCTTTTTTGGATAGGTGGCCAAAATTTCCGCACTTAAAACTATGGAGAAGTTACTAGTTATTTCTACAAGAAATACTGGCTGATTTTCAAAAAAGAGCAAAAAACAAACCTGTTGGTGAGAAAGAGCAAAAAACAAACCTGTATGGTAGATCCACACACTATTCCAATCCAAAGACCCTTTCCTCCAATATGAAACACAAAGCCTAATACCATGGAGATCGGAATTCCAAATATATAGAATGCACCAAGGTTGATATAGGCACCTATATGCTGCCATCCACACTCTCTTGCAACACCTGCAAGAATCTCTCAGTCACTTAGGGGATCATGTAGTTCAAAAATATGAGAGAGGAAGTTTGATGTGGAAGAAATGGAAGTTCCTAACAGATGATGGGTACAAGAAAATTTTTTGTACTCATACATTTGTGTTTGTTGGTAGGGTGAAATTTATGAAACTCCAGCAATATTCTACTAAGCTTTACTCAAAGTCACCCTGTGTTTTCACACCCACCCCAAATCCACATTAATAGTCAATTTTGATGATGGCTTGGGGAAAAGGTAGAAAATACAGTAAACCTAGCCAGTTACTAAGAGAGTAGTTGCTAAGAGAGTTAACTAGTAGCCAGTTCTCAAATCAGAACAGAGAAGAAAGAGGAAAGAAAAGAAAGTCTCAATCATAATGTCCCCTCATTACTGTCACTAATAAATCACCATTTACTTGATTTTTAACAGAATGACCAATTGTTGCATAACTTGAAGGTGCACAATAAATAGAGATTAGAAACCAACATAAAATAGAAAGTGGAATATCAAATGTAGGAATTATTAGTGAAGGTATAGACTATAAATTATCAATTATCTTATACTTATGGTGCATTATAACATACCATATCATCATTATAGTCATACAATTCAGCATCTGCTGAACACACCAGATGATCATGACAAAAAAAAAAGAGTAAAGTCAAAATCAATGTTCAGGTCATGGAAAGAAGAAATTAGACAAACAAATTGAAGAAATCAATGTTCAGGTCTTTCCATGATAAACTGAACCTTGGTTGAAAAAATAATTTGCCGAGGTAGAGTGCTCCATGAAATGTACTCACCTGAAATTAGTCATTTGGCTATTATAAATGCGGGCATCAGATGTTGGAACCTTGAGCCTTGAGCCAAAAGAGCAACAAGCACATACTTGATCAGCGGTATCAAAATTAAAGTACACAGAACCTGGAAGGCACACAATTTTAATGCATTAGCATAAAAACCTAGCATATCAATATCAATGGTATTGCCTTTAACAACAAAAAGATTGACAAGAATACCGCCAATACCTTAATATATTGACATTACAAAGACTTCCAAGAGAACCCCTTCATCCTCCTCCTTTTTTCGGGCTTGGAACCGACAATGCAAAGGCTTTCTTAAGCTTGCATTGGCGGAGTTAAAAAGGGGTGGTTTGAATAATCTCACAAGCCTGTAAAACAAACAAGCATACTTATAAAAACAAACAACAATAATAAAAATTATACATATATGCCCAAAAGATTGTTAGATCACATGTCCAAAATGTTCAGCAAGTTCGTTACAACTTCCAACTAGAACCATAAACCAATATGTCCAAAAGACCGTAGGGTTCAGTACCTTAGAATCCAAAAGACCAAATCCACTAAGAAAATGAGGCTTATGAACAGTATAAAATCCACCTTCAGTAACAGCAGTAACCGAGGACACCCACAAAAATGGCAAAAACATATCCATCGATTCCTTCATGCTTCAAGAGAAGAAAGCTGCGATCTGTAGATAGTATTCACACATGAGTGAGAAGTAATAAATGAAATATGAACAATGGCAAGGAGAAATTCCAAAGACAAAGGAAATGAAGAAGAAAGTAAGAGGACAGCAAATAGTTTCAACAGTGACCCATGTTCCAAATGTTCCATTAAAGTGACCCATGTTCCATTAAAGTGACTTCAGTGAAGTTACAAATAGTTTCAACAGAGATGAAAACATCACATCAAAACAGATGAAAACATCTGTGAATTTCCATGCCCTGTTTCTTGGTTGCTTCTGATACATTAGAAGGATGTTTTGTAGTTGTTCCACAAATGATTTCTGAATTGCCTATTACCTAAATCTTCTTTCACATTTAACTTTTATTTTTCATACTTCATTTCTAGCTTCTCGTTTGTGCCTTTCTAATGTCAAATCTTTTTTCCTACCCGTATGACTATGGGCATCACACCTTATAATGAGTCTCTATCACTCCTACTTCACTCAGTCACTAACCAAATGCTCTTTATTGCACATGAAATCTACTTGGTGACTGAAGGTGATAAAAGAATTCCTTACATAGAGAATTTGCGTTAAATATTAAACTACAAGAGATTAAATTACATGTTTCTGTTGCATGAGAAATGCATTCAAGTCGGGAATCACCACTCGTAATTTCTTTGGTACGTACACATTTTCATTAACACGAACATCAATTCATACAGTAAAGTAAGAAAGGGAATCTAGTGCAAATTCTATTTCAATTAGAGAAGAAACTAGGAATGGTTTAAACTTAGTGGATGCACTTTAATTCAATCAGAAAAGAAACTATGAATACTGACCAAGAAGTAAGCCCTCCTCCATGTGTCATCATGTCTGATCCCGTCACTCTTGCCACCAACCGCATCATCTCCTCCATCTGTCGCTGCATGGTTACTTGATTATTCTTCATCTGTTCTATCTCTTGAGATCGAGCTCCCAATTCATTTTGCAATCTATCCACGGTAGCCCGCAATGCCCCACGTTCACCATCATCTGAATCCATCCTAATACTTCTAGTTGTAGACGTGGGCTTCGGACCGTGTCCAAACCCTCTCAGGTATCCAGACCGACCACCAAGGACATTGATTGATATTTGCTCCTAAGTCAATTGGATCACACCCTCCTGCGTACACTTCTCTCGTTCTGCTACAAGTTTTTCCTACCATTTGAAATAAGTTAAATAAGTTATATGATGACTGTACTCACAATCTCACATGTAAGCAGCTTTTAACAAAATTTTACTTCATAGAAAGATCTATCTTTTCCTTGTATCTTGAGCATGTCTTACTTCCAGCTTTATAAGAAGCCAAATAGCTTTCCAGCAAAAAAAAAAAAAAAAAAAAAAAAAACCATCAGCCAAACAGTTATTAGATTTTATGCATGCCATGGCTTAATCTTAATCAACAGATGGACACACAACTACAACATGCCACCTACACAACTTTCCATGTAAAGAAAGAACTGAGTAGAACACTTGCATGAAAAAATCAAACTAAAAACTGTGCACCATATGTCCTAATTTTGAGTTCATATATAGGAGAAGACAACATTAACACTCTCACAAAAGGTTTAAATCTACCTCTCTAGTTCATTCATTCCCACTCTTTTCATCTCTGATCTGATCATACTGGCTCGTTCTCCTTTTTTATTTAATGAAGAGGGCCGCCTTTTCTGTTGATTTTATTGATGTTAATCAGTTAAATAGGAATGGGTCTTTTCTATTTCCTTAATGAGACTTTAAGTGCTCTTTTGATCCATTGATTTTCTTTTTTAGTTAAAATGGGAATGGACTTCTTTTTGTACTTTCATTTGGGATTTTTTTTGTTTTTCAGTCACATGGAATCAGATGTTTCTGTACTTTTTTTTCCCTTTGGATTTCTGCATTTCTACAGTTGAAATGGAAATGGGTTTTGTCGTTCTTCTCTGAATTTATTAGTTTGGTTGGATGGAAAATTGGAAATGGATGAAACCAAGATATTGAAATCTCTTGGGGCAAGAATCAGGTGATCATAGAAGGATCTGTGAGGTTTCGGGGCTTGGTTCCTTTTAACTTGGAAACAATCATGAATTAAGGCCCCTTCACTGTCTACACCCAAGGACAATGCATTTAGACCTGCCAGCTTTAAGGGAAGAGAAACTGAAAACCAAGTGCCTGTGTCAAACACCTTAATAGATGCAAACCCAATTCCACCCACAACTGAACCAAGCAGTCCCAAACATGAAGCTGCTGTGAAGTTACAGAAAGTGTACAAAATATGGATATTAATGATGAAAGTGGCTTCATTTCCTATCTCTATATGAACTTGATTCATACAATATAAATAGATTAATCACTTTCTAAATAAAATAGACCACAAGTAATACTTTCAATTGATTCCTAGCCAATTCAGCCACACTACTGAATTGGAAAAAAAGAAAATCATTTTTACTTCTATGCAAAAAAACCTTTCAATTGTCCCCAGCTGCAGCTCATTGTTGGTAAGAAACATGGTGTGCACGTGCGAGTGCATGGGTTTAAATCCCTATATATATATCTATAACAAATTACAGATAAATCAGTGATGAGTTGGTACCTTTAAGGACTGATCATTGTACTTACATGTATTTCCTGACATTTTTGGTCCATCCACTTGGCTTTCTTCTTACTGTAGTGCGATTCCTTATAAAAATCAACGATGTGAGGATCCTCCCCCGTCTCGGGGTCCGCCTACTTGCATAAATTCCAATGTTAGTACATAATTAAGATTTCATGATAGGTGATAACAAATTCAGAATTACACAACCACAAATTTAATAAGCTATAAGTTAAAAACACTTCACCAAGGAATGCATTGCAGCTTGGAAAGATTTGGAACCCATGCAATGATTGTAAGGTAATCTCTTCCGATTTTCAATATTCTTCATAGAGCGTTCCTGTACACAAGGAATAATAAGTGAGCTATAAAGTTTTAGTTACTGTACGTGTTGACTAAATAGAAACACAACATATCAGAAGTTAAGAATTGAAAACAAAGTTGTAAAACATAGCCTGTTACATGGAATTTCTCATCCTCGTACACATTTTCTATCACCCACACCCAATCATCCTTGTCAACACCTCCAAAGGGTACGGTCTTTGGATCAATCTCCTCCTTCAAGCAATTCTTGTAATGCTTGTGCATCAAGCTGCGCCAATCTCTGTACCTAGCTTGAAACTTATGATCGACAGCTACCCGCACATCATCACTAATGTCATAATCCACGACCTCATACTTTGTCTGAAATTCAAATTAATACGATTATTAGAGAACCCTTTATACATCAAAAAGTTGTCAAGTTTAGACTTACAAATACTCGAGCCTTGATGACTTCACGAACATCAGCTGGAATATCTTTCCATCTCCTCACGCCCCTAACTGGGGCAACATTCCTGACTTGCAACCCAACCTCACTCACGAAATCTGAGGCATTTATCCCTACTGGCACATTGTTCCTGAACTGAACCAGTAGTTTGCCCCCAGTCTTGGCTCTTGCACGCTCTGAGCGAAACCCTTTAGTTGGCCCCCGCCCCCGTCGGGATGTAGAACCTACAAATTTCACATAAAACCTTGTTAGTACAAACAATATAAGCACTAAAACATGAAGCTTACATGATTAGATTTGACATCTCACCAACAATGTTGCAGTCTGTATTAGCATTGGGAGTTGGTATGCATTGTGATGAAATCACATCAGTTGGTGGCAGATCGGTGTCAGTAGACAGTCGTGCGGATGCCGGTGCAGATCGAGGGCGTAGTCGAGAAGAAGGCGCCATGTATGTGAACCTGCTTAAGAAAAAGTATCTAAAAACATAATAATTTAGTTACCTTACCATTATATAAGAACAAGTCATTATACAGTGAACTGTTATGTAATATTACCGATATCCATGTAAATAGAAAATAAGGTCGAACAAAAAAAGAATGATCTTAGCTATGATTATATAGTAGTGGTTCTTATACATATAAACATTAACTACAAATCAGATTCTGCATCAGAGTCATCTATACTATGTAAATCATTTTCCACTTCATCACAATACTCCTCCAATGTCTCATCTTCGTCATCGCATATAAAGTCATCCTCAACCAACATATCTTCTCGACTATTTTCCTCTGAGAGTATTCCACTTGTAACAATCTCTGGATCAATATCAAACCTATCATACCGTGGTTGATCCATCCTGTCTGGATCTTCAACAACAATCGGGACCACATCAGTTGTTTTTTCCTGCTGGAACGCATCATCTTGAATAGATGATCCATCATCATTGGATTTTACATCATCCAACTCTGGTATATCCCATATTCCTCGATGTTGAATCCGCTGGACGATTTGCCAATGTGGGCCCAATTTGGGGTCATTCACATAAAAGACTTGCTGCACTTGACTAGGTAGGACAAAGGGGTCGTTCTGATACCATCGACCTCTTACATCAATTGATGTAAAATGTGCATCGGTTTGTACAGTTCGTCCACTACCAAGGTTAAACCACTCGCAGCGGAACAAGACAACTCGATACCCAAAAATGTAAGTCATTTCCCATACGTTACACAAGTAGCCGTAGAAGTCAATATCTTTCCCGTCATGATCCCCATTTACCACCAACCCACTGTTCTGACTTTTACGTCGGTTGTCGCGGTCTTTAGTGTGAAATCGGACCCCATTACACATACAACCCGAGTAAAACTTAATTAACAGATTTGGACCATTTGCCAATGACCAAAGTTCATCTGTAGCTTCTGCTAATTGTTGACTTCGCAATTCATTCATCTGCATGACCAAAATATATAGAGTGAATCATAACATAATGAATGACTACAATTTAAGCTTGATTATACATGAGGTAACTATATATATATATATATCTTACCCTTTTTTTAAACCACTTCGGAAACTCTCGTTGTTGTCGCTGGTCGATATCATAACTGCTTTGCATCATTAATAGGTTCTTGTGCTCCCTAATTAGAATACATGTCATTGGTAATTAATAAATTATAAGCATTAACACAAAATATTACAAGTAACGCTCATGCATAATATATGATGACATACTCTA
The DNA here is from genome assembly GCA_038049695.1 of Cinnamomum chago. Classification (NCBI taxonomy): domain Eukaryota; kingdom Viridiplantae; phylum Streptophyta; class Magnoliopsida; order Laurales; family Lauraceae; genus Cinnamomum; species Cinnamomum chago. The sequence goes on along the minus strand of CP142462.1, from coordinate 14,925,945 downwards.
GATAAGGTGCCACCTCCGGGCTATTATACAGTATAAACCACTGAGCCATATCACGTTCCTTCTGCGACACCTCAGGTGCATTTCTTATTTGACCGAAAGGACGAACATGTTGTGAGAATACCCCCATCCCTAGCCCACCTTCACCACCATCATCATTTCGTTCATTCCGATTGAATACAGTTTCTACCCCTTGTAGATACATTGAACAAAAAGTAAGGCATTCCTTAACAATGTAAGCCTCAACAATCGAACCTTCAGGTCGAGCTCGATTGCGAACAAACCGTTTTAAAGTTCCTAGTTGCCTTAAAAAAAAGAGAATTTTATTTTTTGTTAACATGAAAATGCAATAGAGATAAATTTTTAATTTAAATGAAAGTTAGGCATTAATACCTTTCAATAGGGTACATCCATCGATATTGCACTGGCCCGGCAAGCATGGCCTCACGAGGCAAGTGAATGGCTAGATGGACCATAATATCGAAGAATGCCGGTGGAAAAATCTTTTCCATCTTGCATAGTATTAAAACTACTCGGTCTTGTAATGCCTCCAAGTCCTTCAATCTTAATCTCTTCGAGCACAGCTGTTCAAAGAAATTGCCTAGCTCAAATAATGTGGTACAGATATCCTTAGGAAGATGCCCACGTACTCCTATCGGCAGAAGTCTTTGTAAAATTACATGGCAGTCATGACTTTTTAGTCCTGATACCTTACCATCCTTGGTGTTTATGCACCTCGAGATGTTTGCTGCATAACCATCAGGAAACCTGACCGATTTCAAGAAATCACAGAAATCCAATCTTTCCTTTAGGGACAATGTGTAGATCGCGGGGGGCTTTTCAAAGGACCCATCAGCACGCTTGCGTAGGTGTAATTCTTTCCTAATTTTCATACCCTCCAAATCCATACGAGCCTTGTCCGTGTCCTTATTTTTCCCATCAATGCCCATCACTGTTCCAAGAGTGTTCTCACATATATTCTTCTCCACATGCATGACATCAAGGTTGTGTCGGAGTTTTAGTTTCTTCCAGCAAGGTAGCTCAAATAAAATGCTTTTCTTTGTCCAGTTCAATTCCTCCGGCAAGCGCTTTCTTTTCTTGTTCAGTGGATGCTTCCCAAACTTGACATTCGCCAAGCAATCCAATTGCTCTAATATCTGTTCCCCCGACAATTCCACCGGAATCGTTCGGTTCTCTGACTTACCGTTAAAGAGCTTACTCCTTCGCCATGTGTGGTTCTCAGGTAAATAACGGTGGGCGCCCGTGTACCCTATTTTATCTTTCAACCTTTGTGATGATGGATCCTTGTTACAAGTGGGGCACGCCATATAACCTTTAGTACTCCATCCAGACAAGTTACCATATGCTGGAAAGTCATTTATGGTCCACATAAGAGCCGCATGCATTCGGAAACTCTCTCCTTTGGATGCATCATAAGTTAATACACCGTCATTCCAAAGCTCTTTTAACTCATCTATTAATGGCTGCATGTACACGTCGATTTCTTTTCCCGGTGCCTGCGGTCCAGGAATAAGCAAAGACATCATACAAAATGGTTCTTTCATACACTTCCAGGGTGGCAGGTTATAAGGCATGGGTATCACAGGCCACATACTATAGGAGTTGCTCATATTACCAAAGGGGTTGAACCCATCAGTAGCCAGCCCTAACCTAACATTGCGAGACTCCTGGGCAAATGCAGGATAATGCCGATCAAAATCCTTCCACTCAATACGGTCGGCGGGGTGCGTCGAGAATTCCCCATCATCCACAAGCTTCTCCTTGTGCCACCGCATATCTGTAGCTGTCTTCCTTGACATAAATAATCTCTGTAACCTTGGGATCAGTGGGAGGTGTCGCAGCACCTTCACTGGAATTTTTTTACCCTTGCCATCATTGCGCTTATATCGAAACTCCCCACATTCTGGACAATTTTCAAGATTCTCATTTTCTTTCCTGAAAAGCACGCAATCATTCTTACAAGCGTGAATGGATTTGTATCCCAACCCCAGTTCACGTAAGAATTTCTTTGCTTCATAAAGGGAACATGGAATCATCTCACTCTCTGGTATAACATCCTTCATTATCATCATCACCATGTTGAATGCCTTATTGCTCAAGTTATTCAACACCTTTACATGCAGCATCTTAATGACAAATGACAACAATGTAAACTTTGTGCAACCTGGATATAAGGCACGCTGGGCATCTTTCAACAATTTTTCAAAGTTCTGGACATTCTCTCGCCCAACACTATCAAAATCGTGGCCAGATCCAAGATCCCCAAAATCATCGTCCATAAAACCCCCCTTGTATATGTCTTCCAGAAGGTCGGGCAACTCATCATGAGGGTTGTCTTCTGTGTCAGAGATTCCACCATGAACACTTCCCCCCTCATTGTCGGAATCATCATCATGTACACCCTCTACATTCATAGGCATTGGCTCCCCGTGGAGTATCCATGCCGTGTAAGAAGTCATGATTCCGTTAAACAACAAATGTTCTTGGACGGTGGGATAAGTATGCAATTCTACATTCATGCATCTCAAACACGGACACCAAATCTTACTATGCTCACCCATATGTTCACTGGCAAATTTAATCAACGAACTCACCCCATTTCTATACTCCGGTCGAAGTTTATTCCTGCAATTCATCCAAGTCTTGTCCATATTTGGTGACCTACAACATCACAGTTAAATGTAGTTTTATTCTAGTCTAATCTTAAAAATCACACATTATTGGTGTTAAAGAAATAAAATTAACCAGTCCTCAGAATAAGTGGAACATAAAAGCATTTATATGGAGTATGCACAGCATGAAAAAACTGTTTGCAGGAACATCTATGCTAATAATACAATGCCCTTAAGATCACAAAATACAATAAAAGTCTGTTCTATTTTTCTCCATCTTAACTAATGATGTCTTTACTTCTAATCTGGAAACCATTATCTGAATGCATGAGATATGAAACCGTTGTGAGGACATGTAATTAAGTTCACTTTGCTTTCCTTTTAGTATTGTTGTGAGGACAAGTCAAAAAAGTTTGCTTTTCTTTCCTTCCATTTTTTACTTGAACAAGAAATTTTAAATGGATTTCTTAGAGTAGTTTCATGTGTTTTCTTTTCTGTTTGCTTTTCAAGTGGAAACTCCAATTTTTTTTTATTCATATCAACATTGAAATTTTGGACAATTGAATACAATACTTTATCCATGTAAGAACTGTCCACACATAGGGATAGTGTGGCCGTGTCTGTGGTGTGCACTTGAAGCCATGTGAACCAATTAAGGTGTGCTCAGCCATTTTGCCTTTCTTTTCAACCATGCTATCTGGCCGATGATAGATGGGAACCTTGAATTCTGTATTGGGTTTTTCTACCCTTTCTTTATCTCTATCTCCATCTATACTGATAGTATTTATCAGTATTTGTGGCTGAGCTTCTATTTTCGGAGGATCTTCTCCTCTGATAATAGATTCGATTTGTTCGAAGTTCTCTGCTTGTGCAATCGTTATGGTATTGCACTGATGGTTTAAACTAGCAGATGAGTTAGACCTGAGTAAATTAATTACTGGTCTGGTTCTACTAGTTCCTCTATCCAAGGATTTCCTTTGCCTAATCTTTTCAGCTATTTCAGGCCTTGGGGAGAATCCTAGGAAAGGAGCTCTGAATTCATCTTCGACCTCTTCTCTGCTTTTCTCCTTTACCATGGTTGGTTTGGAGAATTTTAAGGAAAAGGAGTTTCCTTCTTGATGCACAAAGTCAAGAGTATTGAACTTGGGTTTCTCTTGCTTTGGTAATATTTCTGGGAAGTTCCATATTCCCAGATCTCGAATTAACCCTGAAGTAGGGATCTTGACAAAAGTGTAGTCTGAAGCATCTCTAGATGTTCTGACTAAGACTTCTTCATTCAATCTTCCTTTCTGAATATGCTCATGCATGCCGTCAATTGCGCGATTGGTGAGCATGACTCTGCTCTGGTGTTGGACTGATAGGATACCATGGGTTATGTCATAGTTTTCATAACCTTTTGTTCCTATTACAAGCTTGATCTGATCCACAGCTTCTATGGGAATCACATAACCAGGTATGGTGCTGAAATAGGCAATGTTCTGGAGTAAATCTAATTGTCCTATTCCTATGATGCTGGTTCTAAAATCCTTAGCTCTTTCATCTGATAAGATGACACATATCCTAACATTAGGATCTGGACTGTGTAGACCTTGGATTCTACACTGAAATAAAGCTAATGAGACATACTGAAAATGTTTGTCTATAGCTTCTTGAATCCAAGCAGGACGGAATACTTGGAACTTTTGTTGTAATTTTACAACCTTGTTTAGATCACCCCATTTGGTGATCTCATAATCCTCTCCTACAGGGCAATTAGCCCATTGGAAAAGGTCATCATTACGAACTGGAGGGAGAGTTTGTTCTCTCATGGCTTTCTCAACAATTTGCCATTCTCTATCACCGAAAGCATTCCAGATCATTTTGGGTTTTTGTTTAGAACACTTCTCTTTAAGTATTCTTCCCAAATTCTTAACATGGATCATATTAGATTCTACCTTTCCTAAAGGAGGTCGGGTAGGTTTTAACTGAACACTCTTAGTGATCGTAGTCTGTGCAGGGGATATGGTTAGACCATTTAGTCTTTCACCATATACTTTGGTAGATTTGTCTACCTCTTTAAGATGTGTCGGGACATCATCTATCTTTCTGTGCATCTCCTGTATCATGGTGGCTTGTATATTGTGATACTGGAGTATATTTCTTAAAATTATGTTAGTTCCATCTTTTAATGGTTGGAATTCTAACAAGATTGCTGCACAGGCGTCTTCTATTAACTTGATGTTTTTATCAAAGTCACGAAGCACCTCTTCTCTCAAATTTTCTACCATGCTTTTAACATTTCTTTCTGCTAAAGCAATAGCATCCGTTATGCCTTTGTAAGGATAGGCATGCTGTGCTGAAGCTAGGTCGCTTCTTATCCCTAGAATGGCCTTTTCTATATGGGATAACTTATAAGCAATATTATTAGAGAGTTCTCGTAGTTCTTCTCTAATTTTATCATCTCCTTGACTGCTCTGTTTCAGAGCTATCTGTGCTTCCAAGCCCTTTATATCATGACTGAGGGTGTGTTGATATTCTAGGAATATCTCAAAAAACCTTTGGAGTCCTGAGTAAAGGTCTGCTTGGTTTTGTCCTACATGAGAATGTATTTCTTCTCTTAACTGAATGATGCCTGACATCACAAAGTTCTGTGCATTAGCCAAAGTTTGGTTTAAGGCTAGGCTAGAGGCTTTTTCTAGCTGGGTTCTCCTAATGAGGAATTGATATCCTCCTGTGCTGACGATATTTTGGATTTGCTCTAAAAATTCTTCTAAAGTATCAGCCATTTTTCTCTGCGCTTTTAGAGGATTTTCATATGGTTCACAGTCCATAGAAACTCATCTAAGATCTGCACCTACAGCCTCTTGGACTGTTTTTACCTTCTTAGAAATATCTTGTATTTCTAAGGTAATCTGTTCCATTTGTCTGGTCAAATTCTCAATTGCCTTTTCATTGCTGACAACAATGTTGTACATTTGTTCCAGGGCTGTTCCAAAATTCTCTGGAAGCTCTTTACTAATTTCATCAAGGAAATTCTCAACTAAGTCTAGTTTAAGACTTACTTCATTGGCTATCTCGGCTTGGACTAAGCTGGTTTTTCCTACCATCTCAATTAACCATTGTGTTCTATCACTAAGGGTGTTTCCTAATGCTAATAGGTCCCTAGTGGTAGGTTCACTATTTGTAACATATGGGATGTGAGACATATGTCTCCAATTCCCATCTTCTCTGCCATGCGAACAACTATAGGCTGGCCAATATTCTCTGTTTAGGGGAATAAATTATTCTCCCTGAAGTTTATGGGTCCGTATAACCAATAGTGTATACGGGCTATAGGAGATGGTCTTGTATTATTCATTTAAGACCTGAGGTTGATGCTCCACTGGACAGTTTCATTTTGTCCATCTTTCTACATAGGGAAAACTGGATTATTCCCTGCTGAACTGCAGCATCATACTGCTCTTTATGGTTCATAAGTTGCCTGTAGGCTTTTATGAACACCTCTTGATGGGTTGCTCCATGCAAGTCTCTGAATTGGAACCATAGAAAATTCGCATGGTATCCTTGGATTTCTACCATAGTAGTATAAACTCTTTTGAGGAGTTTTCTGTGCTCTGTAAAAACTTCATATAGAGAGGGATCTAATTTCTTTAGATATTCCTCCATACTAAAGTTTTCCAGTCCTGTCTTGATTTCCTGGGTAACTTCCAAGATGTATTTAGTATTCCACTGATGTAGTGGGAACTCTGCTAGATACCTTTGTACCCACCTTAAATAGTCTTCTACATAAGGTTCCATGGTTAGGGTAAAGGTTCCTTTGGTAAAAGTATTTCTGAGTACTTCTGCAATCTTTATTCTTTCAGTCTCAGTTTGAGTTCTGAGAATAGAGACTCTGTAATCAGGGTAACTGTATTCCTGCTGAAGTTTCAAATAGGGTTTGACATCATCAGGAATGATTTCTTCCTGCTCTGCGAAGGTTATGGCTTCTTGCCATAATCCAGTATAATCACTAAAAGTGGGCATAAAATTATCATGACCATCTTGATATTCTGTGCAGATACTATTAACTATTCCTGATCCATAGAATAGGGCTCTTGAGGGAGCTCTGATAAATCTTTTATGGATGTTGTCTATGATATCCAAGAATGTAATAAGATATCTTCTCTGCCATAGGAAAGCGTTGTCCCATTCGGGATTTCCTATTCTGATGAAGAGGATGTCTTCCAACAAGACAGTCCTTCTTCTATCCATAACTATCTGGAGTACCAGCTCCAGATTTGGAAAGCCGCATCCCAAACTCCTGTTATAGTAGTGTAGGGTTTTTAGGCTCTTCATTCCTTGGTCTAAATACTGGGTATATTGTGTAGACCTGAGCTGCAAGTAGACCTTGTAAACAGGGTCTTCCATTGAAACTTCATACCATGGAAGTTCCTTCAAAACTGGTGGCTCTTGTTCTGAGCCTCCGATCTCAACATATTCCGGTAGTCCCGGAAAATCACACATTCGAGTCAACCAAGAAAGGCTGGCTCTGATACCAAGCTCTAAACCAAGAAGGTGGGCGCTGCAGCAAGAGCAGGCGAGGGGAGACAGGGGAGGAAGAAGATGAGAGGAAGGGAGGGAGAAGAGCAGACAGAGAGGAAACAGAGTGATGGGGAACGAGGGAGAGAGAGAACAGAAAAGAAAGAGAGAGGAGAGGGGGAATGGTGCGTGAGTGCAGGAAGAGGGAGGGGTGTACCTGGTGCAGGGGAGGGGTCCGCGGCGCAAGGAGGAAGATGAAGGCGTCCGGGGGCTGCTGCGCGCTCTTGGCAGTGCTGCTGTAGTCGTCGTGCAGTGGAGAGGGAGGGAGAGATAGAGGAGATGGGCTCTGGAGAGGGCGATGGAGGCAGGAGAGGAAAAAATGAGTGAGGAGAGAGAACAAAATGAGTGAGCAGAGGGAGGATGGAGGCGATAGAGAAATAAATGAGAGAGGAGAAAGAAGGAAAAGAGGGAAATAGGAATTTCAAGAGGAGAGAGAACGAAATGAGGGAAAAAGCGCTGGGGGTTGCGAGATGCAGACAGAAAGAGGGGGGCCAAGATCGAGAGGGAGAGGAGGTGATGGAGCTGCGTGTTCGTTCGGCTGGGAGAGAAATGGAAGAGTTCTGCGTGCGTTCCTTCTTTTCACTATCTCATTTCGTCGCCAATACCTCTCCAAAAATAAACCGCGAAGCGAGCCCGCGTTTGCAAATTTTATGCATTCCGCGATGAAATAAATTCGTTGCGGAATATTATAAAGGGATTTTGCGGGGAAATATTTTTGTCGCAAAATCTCTTTAATAAATTCCAATGTAAATGATTTAGCGATGAAATAAACTCGTCACAAAATAAATCATTTCGTTGCCAAATTTGTGGCGCCAGCCCCATTTTTTGGCGCCAAGTTTTTCGCGACAACATTTAGCGTCGATTAAAAATTATCGTCGTTAAATCATTTGTATTTCCATTTTAGGCGACGAAATGATTTTTTCGTCGCGAAAACCAATATTTAGCGACAAATTCTCAAAATGTCGTGAAATATTCGCCGCGAAAAATGAATTTTGTTGTAGTGAGATTACGAGCCCAAAATATCTGACTTTGGATTTGCAAGGCTTTTGAATCCAGAGAACTCTCATCTGACCGTCTCCTTGGATGGAAATGCTGATGGTTCTACCTACAATGCACCCGAGTACAAACACAGATTGGTGGCCACTCCAAAGGGTGATGTGTACTGCTTTGGTATGGTTCTACTTGAACTTATTTCAGGAAAAGCACCTGCTGAAGTGGTTAATGCAGTGCAAAATGTCGAGGACAATACCGTAGAGTGGATTACATATCTTTTCAACATATACGCCAAAGATAGTTCTTTGGTTGGAAGGCTGTGTGATGGTGAGATAGTCAAGTTTCTAAAAGCTGCCTTTGCTTGCGTTGTGTCTTGTCCAGAAAACAGGCCTACAATGTTGGAAGTATATCAGCTTTTGAGAGCAATTGGTGGAAGATATGGTTTTAAAGATGAAGATGAAGGACTTATGCAATCAGATAGCATCAATATAACATCTATTGCATGAATTGACTTAATGGAGCACAAAAAATGGAGTAAAGAAGCAATGTTGTAATCGTCATTAAAAAGTAACTCCCTTTAGAGTTGTTTGTAGTTTATTATTAATAGTTATAGATTTCCAAATCATTTATTTCTTTAATGGTTTTTATTGTGTTTACTTACGAAGTTTCTCTCAGAAAAATATCACATTTAGAGGTTTTGAGAAATTGACTCACTTCTCATAGACTGATGGAAGCATAGAAGTGATCCCACTTCTAATGGGACTTAGGGCTAGCCCTCTATGTCACCTACTTGAGGACATTGTCCTTAGCATGTTGGATTTTAAAACCACACCATGTCTTTATGAAATGATTGTGCTCGTACTTGAGGACATTGTCCTTAGCATGTTGAATTTTAAAACCACCACCATGGCTTTATGAAATGATTGTGCTCGTATATCTAGTTTGCTAAATAGGGACTAGGGGTGTACACGGATTGAATTGGTGCGGATTAGGCCAAATCCGTTACTAATCCGTTACCTACGGATTCATGGATTTGGAATCCGTCACGAATCCGTGGCTGTTAAAAACTGATCCGTGAAGGAACGGGATCAGTTTAATCCGTTCAATCTGTTGAATTTAATATTAAAGAAAATTTAAAGAGCATGCTCTCAAGGCTAGGGTGAAAGTTGGTCTAGGGTTTCATTTGTTATACTTATATATAAAAGTGAATTACATTTTGACCCCTAAAGTTTTTTCTTCTTTTATATTGAGACCTCTTAATTTATATTTAGACCCCTTGAGTTTTTTTATTTATATTTAGACCCCTTGATTTTTTTTTATTTATATTTACACCCCTTGCGTTCATGAAATTGAACAGCCTCATTTTTGGAACAGACTTCTCAAACATAGAAACCTGAAAAGGAAAGATCGATCGATCATAGTGAGAGATTACGACAAATTACAAACAAAGACAATGAAGGAATCCGCATCTACTTATTTGCAAAATATAAATGAAATCAACTTTACCTTGAAGCCCTTGGTATCCTTCATAGCATTCACCCGTCCAGGTCCTTGGACATCCTTTGCTTCATTCCCAGACACCCCAAACAAAACAGAAGACTAAAACAGAAATGATTAAAGTTGCAAGCACTAACCCACCAGCTATTGATCCAATGATAACAAGAGTTAGAGACTTTCTAGGAGGTCCTTTGCAGGGGACCAAAGGTATACCACAGAAACCAAGATTATTCAAAAAGATTTGAGGAGGGGAGCTATTAAGGAAATAAAGGATATGCCCCCAACAACGAATTATTTGCTACTGTAAAATTATATAGCCGATTAAGCCAACCAAGTTCCCAAGGTATTTGACCTGTTAACTTATTGTTTGTGAGATTAACAACATTCAAATTAGGGGTTTTGACATATTAGTCCCCCTTAATCTAGGTTTTTCCAATTTCATGACCAAATTTCAGGTAATATCACCATAGTCGTTTGACTCTAGTCAACCTTTTTTTTTTAACCTTTTTGCTCCACATCCCATGATATAATGGCTTAAATGTAGCATCTTAGAGAGATTTTTTTTCCAAATGATAAAACCTGAGAAATGGTGATCAAATGTGTATTTACTTTTCAAAAAATGTCAGATTTGTATTTTACAAAAAACGAATTGGTTCACTAGTCGCAAAAATATGTGATATAGAAATTGATAAATCCCATGATATCATTGGACTATCCCATGATATCATGGGATATGGTGAAAAAAATTTGTTGATTTGACATTTCAATTCCCTTTAAACACTCAATCTCCAATTTCATTACTAAAATTCTATAAATGAAACGACTTTGGTATATTTTTTTTTCTTACTTTTTTTCCCTCGATCCAGAGTCAAACGACTTTGGTGATCACATTTAGAGACTTTTAATCATGAAATTGGGGATTTAGTGTTTAAGGGGCATTGAAATGTCAAATCCCCAAAAAAGTTAAAAAAATAGTATTGACAAGAGTCGTATGTAAATTTGAGTAATAAAATTGGGAAAATAAAATCTGATGTGAACAATATGTCAAAACCCCTTCAAATAAAGACAATTTGCAAGATTTGGTGGAATTTCACCAGAGAAACCATTAGAGGAGAGGTCTAGGACCAACACAAAGGGTATTAGTTCATCTAGGTTAAGCTCTTGCAGTAAAGCTGATGGGAAGTGGCCTTGAAGGCCCATGTTCGTTAGCTTTATATATCGAATCCCTCTTTTGAGGCTCCATCGTTCAATGCCTACAGATTGGCCCTTTGGTTTCATCACTAAATATCCATGAAGACAGGTAGTTATGAGGGTCGTTCAATTGATCTTTCAGGGCTTCCAAGCACTGAAAGTCACTTTCAGCACCATAGCATGCTTTAAAGCCACTAAAAAACAAAGACCAGCAAAGGTTATGAACAAGAACTACAAGAGCTTTGCTTCCCATGATCATAGACATGAGAAGTACCATCCAGGTGCTCTCGCTCTTCTAAAACATGCAATTCTCAAGAACCTAATTCAGCCATACTCCTGTCATCCATTAAAATCAAATGAACCATATCAAGAGCAACCAGATATGACTAGAAATTAGAGAACACATGGACTGAAATTACTTAGCTAAGTAATTTCATATGCCAGCAACGAACACACAACCAACAAGAGTCCCAAGATCTGACAGAAATTCCATGCTTCCAAAGAATGAAAGATCATTCCTCCCCAACACCCAGAAATGCAAGTAACACAATTCAAGTCTGCCTCTGTTTGATCAAACCAAACCAAACCAAGTCTTTTCCCACTAGGTGGGGTCGGCTATATGGATTTGACGACGCCAATCAAATCTATTTAGGGCCATGTCCTCCGTTAGATCCTGTAGGCAAGGTCATGTTTAATAGTTTCTTTCCAACTTCTCTTGGGTCTCTCTCTCCCTCTCTTACTCCTGACAATCTTCATGCTTTCACATCTTTTAACAGGTGCCTCCGTTGGGCACCTTCTAACATGACCGAACCATCTCAGTCAATTTTCTCTCATTTTATCTTCAATTGGTGCTACTCCTACTGTTTGATCAAAATCGATGGAAATTAGATAAAGGGATGTGACAAATCATCAGATTGACTTGAATAATTAGTCTTGCCATCGATGGAAGGTTTAGTAGTAATTTCATCTGAGACATCTCCAACCATCTATCACGGGTGGGCAAGAGATCCACCATCAAAGACATGAGGATACTGTGAAAATCCTAGGGCTAATGATTCATATTTATTTGAGTCCGGATCACCTATCGTAATTGTTATACCTTTACAGTGAGTGGACCAAAAGCAGTTGTCACGTCATCCAAAAACTCTACTCAATGAACATAAGTCAGTAACTATCCTTTTATCGTTTTCAATTACATGATCTTAGAATTATTTATATGATCACCATGTGCGTTTGGCATCCTGCCATTCTGATGTTCCCATGTTTTCATGAGATAAGGCTACGAACAACAATCCCAAAATCTTAATCCGGTTGCATCATAAATTTGGAAAAAAAAAATTTATTTTTCTTAAAAAACAACTTCCTGACACAATTATTTCCATACTTTGCCTTTTAAAGAATGTCATTTAAAGACTCCAAATCTTCTCACTTATCCTCAAGGTAGGCCCCATGTTCTCAATCTCAAAGAAGGTGGTTCTAGCTACTTTCTAGTTCTTGAAGGTGGGTGATCACATGGTCACAATCACAAAACGTGGGTCCATATTATAACTTATATAATGGTGGAACCACATTATTAGGTCCTAAATTCTAATTTCTAAAGGTGAGCATCACATTATAATTTCTAAAGGTGGGCTCATGTCCACAATCACAAAAGAGGTGGCTCCACTTTTTAATAGATTTTTCAAGAATCGTTAGGATAGCCAAGAATTTGAGAAATTTATATTATGAGAAATTCAAGAATCCTAAATTTTTTTGTCAAAAATAATACCATTGGAATCCATACAATGTCAATTTCTAAATTGCATCTAGAATTTCAAGCATGGAATCCTTTCAATTGCACAAACAAGTCCTAATCATTTTCTAATTCTAATTAAGGAATAAGAACAACCTCTTACGTTAGTGGTAAGAGGCATCAGTTCTTACTTGGACCCGGGCATCCCACCTTCCATCACTTGAGGCTATCTTACCTCATCCAAAGTCTATTTCCCTCACCCGATGGCTCCCTCATCTCACCCAAAAATATAAAAAATTGTAAACAAAGAACTGCAGTGCAACAAGTAGTACTCCCATAAGCATGTCATTTCAAAGATGGCGTCTTTGGTAAGCACGAGACGTCCTAACATGGTTGCACTTTGGGGTTCTTGCATTGGTAAAATGGAGAGGTTTTTTATTTAAAAGTACAGACTTGCCCAATGGAACTATGCATGAGCACTAGCATCAGGTGTTTAAATGTGACACTTGTATAAATTGATCCTCAATGGACAGGCCAGTGATCATCTTGCATGGCTCCTACGCCGCAATTACAATCCTTACATAGATTGATGAAAAATATAAGCTCCAAAAGGATCCTACTTTAGGAGAATAATTACAAACCTAAAGAAAAATGGATCTGCTTGAAAATTGGGATGGACATGGGCCTGGTTCAATCTATATCTGATTACTCTAATATACAAAATAAGTGACGAGGTACCAATATAATTTGGTTTCAACATACTATAGCACGTTTGTGTGGCTGATTTTCCGTAGAGAAAGTGAGGATAGCATAAACACTTTTCCATGCTGCAGCCAAATCAATACTTGGTGTGGCCGCTTGGGAAAGTACTAAATTGACGTAAATTTCTCCCGATTTATAGAAAAGCTTTTGTCAGGTGGGTGCCCAATTTTTATTTTTATTTTTTTCCATGATAGAGGAAAAAGTCTTGTTGACCCTCTAGAGACAGTGTCAGACTACTTCGGCTAATAACTCTAGAACGAAAAAGTTTATTATCTTGTTCTCCGTCGGTGGATCTAAGGTGGGACTTTTGTTTATGTTTCTTCTGTTCTTCTATTGTAGTAAAGTGGCTGAAAAGAAGTATGAAATGCCTATTAAAGAACACATCGAAGGCGACCATTGGGTAATCAGTGTAAAGGAAACCGACGGTATCATGGTATGTTGGATTTTCATTTCTACAATTAGAAATAGCAGAACTTTCTATTCTTTTTATTTTCTTCTTGTTGCAATCAAAACACAATTAAAGGAGTTTTCCATTTTGCAGCTCTCCATGTGCAAGAAGTGGGTCACAAAAATGAGGTTGCATGAACTTAGGACGGCAACTAATGATTTCAGTGATCACAACATGATTAGTTCGGGGATCAGGGGCAATTTATACAAGGAGACACTTTCCATTGGCTCCCTTGTTGCTGTTAGGCAGCTCTAGAATACTCAGCAATCCAGATCAGAGTTCTTAACTGAGCTAACAACGCTGGGAAAACTAAAGCATCCCAATTTGGTTTATGAGTACATGCCCAAGAGAAATCTATATCAGCAACTACATCAGATAGAAGACAACACAAGATTCAAAGAACGACCTTTGAGGTTGAAAATTGCACTTGGAGTGGCAAGAGGCTTGTCTTGGCTGCACCATAACTGCAATCCTTATATAGTTCATTGCTACATAACCTCCAAATGTATCCTTTTGGATCAAGCTAACAAGCCGAGAATATTTGATTTTTGGTATGCAAAGGTTTTGAATCTGCTTGACACCCATCTGACGACTTTTGTTGACGACAAATATCTTAATATGGGTTATGTAGCTCTTGAATATACACGCATGTTGGTGGCATCTCCAAAGGGTGATGTTGTTATACCCCGACCCAAACTAATCATGATTAAGGCTCATTAATTAGGATTAATACTAGTTAAGCATGAGTAATTGGGTTAATGAAGATTAATGACTAAAGAGAGACAAATTAGTCTCAAGTGATGCATTAAGCATAATAGAATGACATTGAGTTGGTTAAAATGAGTTTAGACTCAAACAAGGTAGGCTAAGGACTTTTTCGTGAATACGGGTTTTCACGTATTTCGTCAAATACGAAAATTCTTGGTACCAACGTGTGTGTCTCGAATAGTACGTTAGCTTTCATAATAAACGCGATTCCATTTGACCTCAAATGGACTAATTGAGGCTTCATTTGACTCAAAATGTAATAAAACTTAATAAGAGGGGGTTTTAGTGTGAGAGCCCCTTATATTAGAATGAGATAAGGCAAATGAACTCATTTCCACTCCAACCAAACCCTAAGTTCATCTTCTCCCTTTCTCTTCCATTTTCTTCATCAAGGGTGAGATTAAGAGAGATTCTAGTGGTTTTGAGTGGGATGCCTCATCTTCATCTTCTTCCTCAAGTCATTTCCTCCATTTTTGAAGTGATAGAGTTTGAAAGAGAACTCAAGATCTCTTTGCTTGGAGCCACAAGTAAGTAGTTGGTCTTCTCTTAGGATTTCCAAGTTATATTAGTTGTTTTGTAGTGATTTCTAGCACAAATAGCTCATAGGAGTTCATTTGCATGCTTTATGGATTAGAGTTTGAGTTTTGGGGGAAGATTTGTGTCAAGCCAAGGTAAGGAAAGAGGGCTTTTACTACTAAGCTTCAAAAGCGGCAAGTATAAGCATTTACTTGTGATTAGTGTTGTTCATTGTAGAAGTTTATGGAACTTTCATGGTTTAGTGCATTTTCCATTGAATTTGGGATTATTTATGGATTGTATGAAATGGTTAATGAATGATTAGAAGTGTTGTTTGTGAATGGATGATGTATGAGGAGGGAACAGGAGGTTCCAATGCTATTGTAGGATGTGGATGAGTAATGGAGAAAGGATGATAGAAGAAGAGACAGAGAATCAAATTTTCGGAGTTGGAATTCTGGACAGTTCGCTCGAGCGAACAGGGAGTCCGCTCGAGCGACCAAGGTTCTGTGTTACAGTGAATGTTCAGAAATTTCAGAATTCTGGACAGTTTGCTCGAGCGAACCTCGACCAACGTTCTATGAGACGTCTGCTCGAGCGAACTTGGACTCGCTCGAGCGAACCTGATACAGGTCCAGACATTAATTGTAAGTGAAAATTTGGCCAACCGATCGGACCGTTATTGAGCGGGTTTTGGATTTTTATATAAACTTGGGGTACTTCTGTAAGTATAAGTACTCCTTAAATTAGTTTTAAGACTAAACTTCCATGGGTGATAATTATGGGGACTATACAATGCACACATTAAATATATAAATGTGATGTCCATCGAGAATAATACGTGCATTTGGAAACCAATGGTTACACCCAAATTGTTGTTTAGATTTGAAACAGGCTTAAGTAAAACCACAAATGATTAGTAAGTTATCTCATTGTATCGTATTCCACATTGTTGGGTCCTAATCTAGTGAGATTGGTATTACCGTTATTCCCTTCTATTGTTATGAAGAGAATTAGTGGATTGAATTGAATCCAAAAATGGATTGCTTATTGGAAAGCATTAACTCTTGAGTTTGACACTACCTAGCTATGGTATTAGAACTTTAAATGAGTTCAATGAATTAATAAATGAAATAAATGACTATTCCTACTACAGTAGATGGATTTGGGGCGTTTCGGAGCTCCGTGGTGATGCTAGTTGTCCTTGGCTCGGACACTAGTAAGTCCCACATATTCCGATCATATCTATGGGTATTGATTGATGCCTTCCATTTGGAAGATGAATTCTTCCTTTGAGGGAAGATGGTAAATTAAATGAAATGAAATGAAACGAATAAAATAAAAGCTATGGTAGTGACCACCTTGTATATGTCTATTGATTAACTCTTAAGTTTACCTATTGTCATTATAGGAATTATTTAGACTTGTCTAGAATGGTAATTGTTACTAAATAGATTTAATGAATTCAGTATATGTATTAACATGTGCTATTACAAGATCTGTTTATACATTGTTGAACAGTCGTGTTCACTAGTGTTATTAATGGTATTACAGGCCTGATTGCCCTTTCCGGTCCAGCAGCGCCCCCGGCAGCAGCAGAGGAGACCGCTCCGGCTCCTCGAAGAGGATTAAATGAATGGAATAGTCGGGATACCATTTGATATGGGTATCCGAGTGCGAGGAAGAACTATAACATTTTGAAAGTTATTTTGTATAATCATTTTGAAATGTAATTAATTGTTATTGTATGGTATTTTGGAAAATGCACCAATTGACAAGTAAATGATGGAAATGATACATGTATAAGGACTTTATTTTTTTTGTATACATGTAAATCGTGAATTGATATTGTCAAATATAATTGTTTCCGCGAAAATTGTGTATTTGACAGGTTTATTGAGAATGTTATCCCTTGTGGATTTCGTTTTAACTTCGCTTAATTTGGAGTTTATGGGAGTAAGTATGAGCTCACGGCTCGGGGTTATTGTAATTCGGACCCGGGTCGTGACAGATGTTTACAGCTTTGGGATTTTGCTTCTTGTGCTAATTACTGGCAAAAAACCAATTCAAGAGGCAAATCCTCCGCACAACTTCAAGCAGAATCTGGTGGATTGGATTGTTCGTCTTACAATTAACTCTCTTCTTTTAAATGCTGTGGATAGGTCACTCACTTGCATTAGTTGCGAGGATGACCTCCTTGAGTTTCTTAAAATTGCAAGTCCTTGTGTGGCAACTCTTCCTGAGGAAAGGCCTACAATGCTCCATGTATACCAGCGTATTAGAGCGATTGGCAACAGATATGACTTCTCAGCTGATGATGAAATACAAATGCTACCTAACAATATCAACAACCATGCCAGTACCTCAGCTGAGCAAAATGAGTCACGTGAGATTTGTGAAATTTATGAAATGTATGAATAGGAGAAGATATAGCTGTTCTACCTAAAAAATTTGGTTAGCACTTTGGCTATCATTTTTATATATCAGTAAATATGTAACTATTTCCTGTAAGCTTTTAGTGAGAATGCATGTCCCTTCGCATCGTAATCAATCAGGCCTTTTGGTCAGATGTTGGTTCTCTTAGCAGGGCCACATTCCTTGCAATTTTTTACCAAGTGAGTTCAAGTTTCCAATCCACTGATAGCTTAGTGGTGAGGCACATTCCTTCCATAAAACCAACTAAAGATCAATCCCAAACTGTAGCGCTGATGGTGGTGAGGGACTTGGTTGAGTGAGTGCGAGGAATATAATTATTTATATTAAAAAGAGGTTTGAGTTAGGTTGGTAGGTTGGATCAAAATTTCTACTCCTATTAATATGGTCTAAAACTTCCTCCAATTAAAGAATTATAGTTATTTTATTAACTACCTATAAGGTCCCCGACCTTATAGGTAGATTAGGAAAGCATGTATATCTTGTATGGTGCTGATTCCATTTACTAACTTAATTTCCCTTGGAAGAAGATTGCATATGAAGGTTTTTCGAAACGAACTTTAACATTGATTTAAAAATGTACAAATTTACCTATATGCCTTTATATAGAGATGCAAGTCATGTGGAAGTGGGCCCACTACCAAATTCCAATGGGAGAGTCCATCTGGTAGTCATGTGGACCGCACAAAATGGTGTTCCAACACTTTCTAGTCTCGGATTATTAAGCCAATTATGCCTGTTAAATCCAAGGTCTCGAATGTGGGTATGGACAAGTCTGCAGATCAGGAATATCAATTGGGTCCAATTATGTGAAGCCTAGCAGTGTCTATACAATTTTGCATTCTATTAAATAGATTCCTAGATAGAAAGTGAAGCGATATAATCTCCATTTTAGAAGGACGAGAAACCCAAAATTGTTCTCCTATAGACGTATGTCAGCATATTGTGACCGATCTGCATAAATCTGCATAAATCTTTTATTTTGATGGTTTGCGATACTTCTATTGTTTGCTTTCATTTTGTTTGATTCTATGCTAATTTTAGTTCTTATCCAGGTGCACTTTATTAGTAATTTGCAATAAGAAGTGATATTGCTCATTAGTACATAAAGAAATTCCCCATTAACACCTGGCCCTCATCAAATGTGTAGTTTGTTATGTCACAAGATTCCATCAATGTCATGAGCTATTTGTTGTGAGTGGATAATAGATTCTTAATACTCGCAACGTAGCTGGTGAATTTCTTGCATTTCATATGATAATCAATTCATGTGGACAGCGAGTATTGGCACTCTGCATGGATCAGAATTTCATCTTCATCAACCATGTCATATTTCTTGCTGATAGCTCTTAGAATCTTGTGCACTTCAAACATTGTAGGCCTCTCTGAAGCAGGAGCAACACAAGCACATGCAACTCTGAAAACCTCAATTAAGTCGCCATGCCATTCTCTTTCAATCAGAGACTTGTCTATTGGGTAGCAATTAGAAAGATAAGTGATCCTCTGCACTAGAGTCCCCTTCAAATTTTGTGGGGCAATGGCCATTTTATTAGGCCTTTTGCCTGAAACAAGTTCAAGAAGCATCATGCCAAAGCTGTAAACATCGCCCATTGGAGTGGCCATGGACGAGCACTCAGATTTGGGATCAACATGACCCAGATTGCAAAAATTTCCTTCGGACTCATCTGAGTTCATCAGCCTCGCAAACCCAAAATTAGATATCTTGGGCTCATAATGCTCTTCTAATAGAATGCACTTGGAGCTTATGTTGCCATGAATTATACACTGGTGGCAGTGATGGTGAAGCCATGCCAGGCCTCTCGCCACTCCCATAGCAATTCTTAGCCTCATAGGCCATTTGATTTCAGATTGTAACTGATGTAAATGCTGGTGCAGCGTTCCTTCAGGCATGTACTTGTACACCAAAAGCCTTTCTTGCCGGGCGATGCAAAAGCCCTGAAGAGGAACCAAGTTGCGATGTCTTGTGCTCCCCAGCGTCATCATCTCAGATATGAAGTGCTTATCAGAATGGTGAGGTTCCTGCAGTCTCTTGACTGCTAGAAAGGAACCATTTGAAAGTGTTGCCCTGTACATAGTGCCCGTTCGTCCTGAACCGATGATGTTGTTTCTATTGAAATTATTTGTTGCCTTCATGAGATTAATCAACCTCATTTTCGGAACAGACTTCTCAAACATTGATATCTGAGAATTGGAATACTGTCACATTAGTCTTTGTAACTTCTTGAAAGAAAATATTGTTCAATTATAGCGACGGATAACATCAAATTTGAACTACCAAAATGATAAAATCTAATACCAAATAATCTATATACTATAAATGATTATCATCTTACCTTGAAGCCCTTGGTTGGCTTCATAGTCATCTCCCATTTGGATCCTTTGACATCCTCTTTTTTCTTCTCAGACACCCCAAACATACAGAATAATAAAACAGAGACAACTAAAGCCGCGAATAGTATCCCACCAACTGCTGATCCAATGATAACAGGAGTTTGGGACTTTCTACGATTTATTTTGCAAGGGTTCAATGGTATCCCACAGAGACGCAAATTATTATCGAAATCTTGAGGAGGGAAGCTATTAAGGAAATATGGGATCTGCCCGGACAAAGAGTTTTTTGCTACTGTAAATTTATGTAACCGATTAAGCTGGCCAAGTTGCCAAGGGATTTGACCTGTTAACTGATTGTTTGTGAGATTAACAACATTCAAGTAAGTACAATTTGAAAGATAGAGTGGAATTTCTCCTGAGAAACCATTAGAGGAAAGGTCAAGAACTGACACAAAGGGTACTAGTTCATCTATGTCATGTGGGATAGGTCCAGAGAGATTGTTGCTTGATACATCCAATCCAGTTAAGCTCTTGCAGTTTTTGAGAGCTGATGGGAATTGGCCTTGGAGGCCCATGTTCGTTAGCCGTATGTATCGGACCTTGCTTTCCTCAGGGATCCAACACTCAATGCCAGTGAATCTACAGATAAACCCTTCAGTTTCATTGCTAAATATCCATGAAGATAGATTGTTATCAGGGTCATTCAGTTGTTCTTTCAGGGCTTGCAAGCACTGAATATCGCTTTCAGCACCATAACATGTATGGCACTAACTAAACAGCAAAGACCAGAGAAGGTTATGAAGAAGTACAAGAGCTTTGTTTCCCATGACCATAAATATGAGAATTACAATTCAGGTTGCTTTCCCGCTGCAAAAATCTACAAGTCTAAATGGCCCAACTAAGCATTTCTCCTGTTATCTATAAGAATCAAATGAGTAATCCATACCACATCCAGAGCAACCAGAAATGACTAGAAAAAACCATGGACCAAAATTACTAAGCTAAAGTTTCATATGTGAGAAAGAGAAAACAATCAACAAGAGTCCCAAGATCAGGCAAAAGTACCAAACCTTCCAAGGAATTCAAGGCATCCCTCCTCAAAACCCAAAATTGCAACTAACCCAATTCAGGTCTACCTCTATATTTGATCAACATCAATGAAGGCTAGAATATATAGGGCGGAGAGAACTCAAACAGATTGACGAACAAGCAACACGAGTCTTTCTCATGTTTGCAATTTCTGTCAAAGAATTCCAGAAGTTTAAGTGATTATAACCCAGTTGTTTTATCTGTTGACTTACACGTTTTGATCTGTTCACATGTGAATCATATAAGCATCTCAGATATCATGTTCATTGAGTGCTGCGCGCACTTGTACGTCGTTGACTAAAACAGTAAAAAGAGCATGCAATAAGACTCCCCACTGGGGATGCAAAGAGGTTCCATCTAGGGTGGAAGCACGTTAGTAACAGGAACCTCCCCTCCCTCTCTAATCCCGTTGAGCACCTTAGAGCGCCGTTTGACTATCTTAGGAGCGCGGTTTGAAGATGCTTGAAGCGTAGATCAATCGAATATAAAGCGAACCATGCTTAATCTTTAATATATGTGTATTTTTTTCTATAAACTTGACATTTATCTTTTAAATGAATAAACTTCTTCTAACTTATTAATTATTGTCTATTTTATGTGAGCAAATTATAAAGTTAATTTTTTTCTCCATTTTTGATACTTGAATATATGTATAAGATATATTTATGCCCATTAGTTAATTATTTATAAACCAACAAGCACTATGTTGTATAGGCACTTCGAACATATAATTATTTTAAAATTTAGCGTTTTGCCGCTCCTGTTCCGCACTCTCAAGGTGGAACCATGGTGCTATAGGCCCAAAACCAGATCTGTTTTTGTAATCCAAATCCAGTTATGAGAATGCAATCGTCATGTATCCGGATCTAAAGGTAGAAACAGACCAAAATCTAGCTTTGAATCCAATAAAGCACAGATCCGGATCTAGATCCAAATTTCTCCATATTAAAAAATAGGTTCCAAAGTCCAAATCTCTTTATTCGAAATCAGAGCTATACTTCATATACTCGGATAATCAAATACTGTCTTTCAACTCCTGTACAACAATGCCTATAATTCAAAAGCTGAGTACATTTCACATGTGAGTGAGCCCCAGATTTTGGATCTCCGGTGGGCCTCACTAATACATGTGACCTCAGGAATTGGCCCCCATTAGGAGATGTCTGAACCGTTTATCACGGATGGGCAAGAGATGAACCATCAAAGGGATGAGAATACCTTGGAAATCCATTGGCCCAGTATTCATATCATATGATTCCTTAAAACTATAGAATTTGATCAAAGCATTGGCCTATTTTTTGGCTCTTTTAACTCACCTTCCAGTGTTTTGGCAATCCTTGGGGGAGGCTGAGCTTAACTTCTTCGTTCATATAAAGGTGTCTGTAACTTTAAAGACAACAAGATCTCTTTAGCCAAAAAGAGACGACGACCAAATCCTCCATCATGATTCCCAGTTGAATTGGAATTTCATGAAGCTTTAATAATAATAAAAAAGATAAAGAAAAGTACATGATTTTTTGTTTCTTTTTTATTTCGAGCATGTTTGTCTGCGTTAGAAGTATATAGGAATTGATCAATATATGAGATGGTTAAAAATGAAGATTAAAGGTGAATTCTCATAAAAGAATATCAAATAATATTTTCTTTTAGAAATAAAATTAAAAAAAGGATTCTATTTGATGCTTATTTTTTAAATTTCACATTTGATATTCATTATTAACCATCCTATGTATTCAATTCCAATGTATTCTAATGCAAACAAACACGGCCAAAGTGGGACCATTTGCCCTACTAGATGCAAGAAACTATCCAGGTTATTCATCAATAAAAACTCAGCTGATCATTTGATCAAAGGATACAAAATGAATGGTTGAGATTTAATTTTTTTCCCATTATCCGCTCACCATCCACTGCATGGCCCTCAGATCATGAAGCTGGTAAAATTGAGTTAAATCTTATTTTTTGTAGGTAAGTAATAATTTAAGATCTTTTTTTACGGTAAAAACTCTCTTATATTTAATAGAGCGCACATATATATCCTATGTTAGGCAAAAGAGGAACTAGATATTGTACAGTTAGGGTCAACTTTCTCTTTTTTAACAAGAACTCAAGTCAAAAACCCACAGCAAGTGGGGGGCTTGCTTGCCTCTGAGTTCTCCATATTCTCTAATTGTTAAAAATGAAGATTAAAGGTATATTCTTAGAAAAGAATATCAAATAACATTAGAAAAACAGAATAAAAAAGATGCTATTTGATACTTAGTTTTGAAAATTAACATTTGATGTTCATTTTTAACTACTTATGTGTTCAATTCCTATGTATTTTTATGCAAACAAAAATGGCTGAATTGGAATCATTCGCCCTACCAGATGCAAGATACTCGGGTTATTCATCAATAAAAACCCAACTGGTCATTTGATCAAAGGATACAAAATGAATGGTTGAAATATAAACTTTGCTCCACTTCATGGCCCTCAGATCACGAAGCTAGCAAAATTGAATTAAATTTTTCTATAGGGGATTTATCCGGCTCCCCCTTGGCCCGTAGGGATTAGTCTGCCCCAAAGGGTTGAAATACCCTCCATTATATTATAAATATAAAAAAAGCAATAATTCAAGCTCTTTTTTATTGTAAAGTTTCTCTTGTATTTAATAGAGCCAATGGTCCTACCAACTTTACCACATAGCCTATGTTAAGCAAAAGAGGATCTAGATATTGTACGTTTAGGGTCAACTTTCTCTCTTTTTTTTTTACAAGAATTCATGTAAAAAATCGACATGCATGTGGGGCTTGCCTCTGAGTTCTCCAAATTCTCTCACTTGATGAAGCAATTAAAAATTAGATAGAAAATGGTTAAAACAGACTTTGGAATGCTCCGAATTCTGAAAGTTTAAATGTTTGTTAGAGTCTGTTTTATATCAATAATTTGAGGAATTCTTATATGGAGACGTTCAAGTACCTTAAGTTTTTATAAGACATTTACCATTGAAATGCCTAAATTTGGGGAATTTGGGTCTATTTTAGCTATTTAACCTCTAGCTGGTTTTGGAGATTCTCGCCACTATAGAGAATGCAGTGACCTCAAAGTCATCATTTGAAACTTCCAAACATGATGAATTCTAACAAGAAATTCCTATGGAGCTTGAATTTAATCTCTCTTTTGGGTGATAGTTGACCTGAGTTGGATGATCCTAGACATCCATGCTCTTTTTGCACTGAATCTTGTCGGAAAAACTTGATGCTTTTAATACCAATTTGAAATTTGGTCAGAAGCATTATGTTCTTTCACATCGAGTAACTCATTATGTTCTTTATGATTTTTATTTGCTTCTTTACCTAAATTCTAGAAGAGCCAACGTGTACATAACCTGATTCTAACATGATTTGGGGGCGTTTGGGTGGGTAGGATTGAGGAATTTTATGCCAAGCTTCAGTTTATAACTCTTAACCCCGCCTGTTCAGGTTTAATTAGACTGGACCAAGTGGTACACTTGGCAAATATCATCTGATTTGATGCCCATCTCTCTCTAGTTCATTATCTATCAAAAGAGTATCCATTAAAAGAGAGATTATTTGATTATCATTTATTCATTCAATTTTTCTTTTCATTTTTTTGATGCCCCAGGTCATGGGTTAAGAGTGATACTTTGAACTCGAAGACCGAGGGATTGATCCCCAAGTTATGTGATTGATAGCAAAGATCCAACACCACTCACCCCCAAGTGTGTTGGGCGTTTATGGAGTTCCACATTTATTTCTTCAGTTTTAGCCACTTTTAGACATATTTAGAATTTCTGTACAAACAAACAGGCCCCTAGAGTGACATTCACCATGACTCAGACCGATGCATTGATGTAAATGCAACCATTGGCCAGAGAATCTGCACCGGACCCGGGCCTTAGGTAATTGATGCGGCATGGTGTTACTGGATGCATCCTGCAGAGCTGTTCATCTGAAGGATCTGACCTAAAAAAGTTATGCGCGGACCACCCCCTGATCCAGCCCTAAACAGGTAACTTCCATTGTATCAAAACATCAAAAACTCAACCAAACAATAATGTTTAAGGAATCAACTCAACTCAAGGACCCCACCAGTTCATGGGTGATGCTTGATTGACTTTAGCATTTTCCATCACTTTTCCAAGCATTGTGCTTCACTTTTCAATCTAAAATTGCAGAGCAGAGATAGGTGCTTCTCTTTTCATAATTAGTCATAGGAATTGTTTAGAGTAGATCAGACGTCTAGCTATTGCTCAAAAACAGAATAGTCATTAGTCAATACAATTGAGTAAAGTACCGGACTACCGGTTAAACAACTACACAAATCACTTACGTGAGACGCATATGACCTGCTTGCTTACATTCTTCCCAGAGAATAGCCCAACAAAGGCTGATGGAGCACTTTCCAGGCCCTCATTCATATCTTCAATGTATACAATCTTCCCTTGCTTGTAGTAATCAATTACTTTATCCAAGAACTGTGGATATGAATGCAAATAAGCGCTCTGAAGAAATCCCTGCACCCTTACTCGCCGCATCACGGTCATGAACAAGTTATGGATTCCTGTGGTGTCTGAGATGTCGTGCCGAGATACCATCCCACATACGGCTATTCGGCCATGTGGTCTCATGTTCAGAAGGACGGCATCGAGCATGGCACCACCCACGTTGTCAAAGTATATGTCAATACCTTCAGGGAAGCACCTGGATGAGAGAGGTTAATTAAAAGCAAATGGAAGTTCAAAACCAAGAAGTAGAGGAATGATCAAGTTTAATAATGGCCATGACAGGAATTGTGATATTCTGAAGCATGAATAGGATAGCACTAGGAATGGCTGTGGGTTGGGGTAAATGGATGACCCGCCCAGAACCACTCCTATTAGATGCAAACTTGGCAGTGGTTTTTCTTTTTTTTAGCTTCAGGGAGGGTATGGATTTGTGGATCAATTTCGGGCGGATATATATATATATATACACACACACACACATACATGTGCATCCATCCCACACCATAGGGTGAGGAAGCTTCCCGCTTTGTACATGAATATTCATTTTATGCATATGACAATATATGACTTTTCCCCTTTTGCACACGAAAATTTTCAATTATGGAAGTGTCCCTATGGTGAGGGATGGATGCACATGAATATTCTCATATGCGTGTGTGTCTATATATATATATGTGTGTGTGTGTGTGTGTGGACTCAAATTCAGGTTGTGTTCAAACTCCAGGGAGGGTTCCGGTTTTGGTTGCTCTGTCAAATATTAGTTTATTTGTAGCACCTACGAAAAAAGCATGGGGAGGTTGAAGGTATGATTCCTCCTCAGTTCATTTAATATATACATTTAATCAGTAGTAAACCCAAGCTGACCAATAACCGTGATGGGGTGGGTTCAGTATTGCATAAAAATGAACCAGCATGGACGAGTAACTAATGATCCTTTTGACAGAGTAAGTGAGAAGTAGGGTGAGTTTGTTTTTAGCTCGTCTTGTGTAACATCCCGTCTACTAACCTTCTATTAATTATAATTAATTGCTTGATTAGTTAGTAAGTGTGTTTAGAGTCTTAGTAAGTCGGGTTCGACGTGTGGATTTCGCGTACGAAGTCTCGCGCAATTCAGAGTACGTTTGGGTAGAGTAAGGGGTGGTTTGCAATTTGGGAAGTTTTCAGGGTTTTTATGAGATTATGAGTTTTGTGAGTTTGGGTGCATCGGATAGGTCTCGACATTTCATGAACTTTAGTCTTTTGTCGCGTTTCGATTCGACGCGTCAAAGAGGCCTGAAAACCATCATTAGTGGATCCAAGGACTAAACTTAAATTACCCTTTATCCGAACCAATATAAGCAACCCTCATCTATTATCCATCTCTTCTCTTCTCATTCAGTATTCACTCTCAACAAACCCAGCCCCCTTCACTGCCTCCTTGCCATCGATGATTACCGGAGCTCCGTTCTCGCCGACCAATCTCTATTTCATCTTCCTCTAGTTTCCAAGATCACAACCATCCCCTTTTCTAAGCTTTTCCTTCACAACCCATTCAAAGGTAAGCTCTTAAAGCTTGTAGACTATCTTTACTTTTTCATTATTGGCTAGAAATGGATTAGGAAGATCTGCCTCAACCTTTGGCATGCAATTGTAGGAGTGATTTGGGTTTGAGAGTTATTTTATCCACTTTGAGCTCAAAAGAAGGTTTTTCCCCAAATTTCTTCTTGGTTTTAGTCAAGCTCTTCATCTAAGGCAAGTAAATATTTATATAGATGCTTGATATGTTTGTCTTCCTTGATTTGTATGGAAAAATGATGATTTAGATGTTAATTGCTCAATAGATGCTTTAGAAGTTTGAAAACATGATAATTAGGTTTGTTAACTTAATGGAATGGATTTTTATGTTAATGACTTGATTAGAAGGATTGTTGGGATTATAATGGACTTGTTATAGCCTTGATTTTGATTGTCAATCAGGTTCAGGGAAAGAAGAAAGGGAATGACCCATTTCACTGCAGAAACAGAATCTGGGTTCTGTTTCCGCAGTGTATGCGGTCGACCGGCCATGGGGCCCGGTCTACCGGCGACACAGGGTCAGGTTCTCTGGAACCTGACTAAAATACTATAGGCCCCATTTAACTTACAACTGTCGGTCGACCGGCCAATGGCTCGGTCAACTGGACATGCATGAGGGAGGTCGACCTGACTTCCTCAGGTCGACCGGGACTGCTGTGTATGGGGTTGACCGAGCATGGGCCAGGTCGACCGCGATAACTATGAGTTTCCTTTTGAAAGGATTTTCTCACCAAATCTTTGATGGACTTAAGTGGGATTTTGGCTACCCTTTTTGGACTCATTTGACTATGTACGAGGAATGTCTTGAGCAGATGATTTCTCGTAGTTATTTCCGTTCTCTCGGGTTTCAATTCATCTCAATCTTGAAAGGAATGGGACAACGGGATACCTCCTTATATCTATGCACGAAGAGGCTCTATTTGGGTATCGCGAACCCTAATCCCGTTCGTTGACTGAGTAGGGTTGTACGAGACTCCGTGAATAACAATGATCTAGGATTGGATTGTTTATCGCTTATGACTCTGAATTGTACCGTTTGGTACTCTCCGCATGAAATATCCAGGTTCTTTAGCTTTGCTTGTTTTGATTTGTTTGGGATCATAAAATGAACTTAGAAGATGAACTTAGGATCCATTTTGATGTTCCGTTTGTTTCGAAGTATGATTGAAGTGTTGAGGCTAGACGGCTTTGATTGTATAAGCTTGTCGAGAACTACCTATGATGATGAAGTATGAAGTATAAAGAAGTTGATGATGTTAATTATGATTTGATGATGGGAAGGTAGTTTCTCTTTGACTAATGAATCTTGCTCAAGCAGGAAAGTCTAGCCCCTCACTATTGTATGTTTAGGACTCTTGCGTTAGGCATCACTCAGCTGTTAACGCCCAACACTTTTGGGGCACCATCTGTGTGAGGACTTTGGAATGAACGTTTGCGTAGTACAACTTTTTTATGTTTTAGATGGATGTACACCATCAGATACCCGTTCTGAAAGAAGTATGATGTTTTTTTTTTTGTTTATTTTGTTATGAGGGTATCATATGATTGCTTGCTGGGTTTTCATCCCATGCCTATTGCTTTACTCTACCACAGCTCTCATGTTGAGCCAGGAGGGTCAAGTGAAACTATCCCGTGGTGATTAGCCTATGTGAAATGCCTATTTGTTTAGAAGTTTGTTAGTCTGTTCTATGATTCGAATGCTATGCGTTTATTACATTCAGAACACTATGCATTTCATATGATAGTGTCTACTCGTATACTCTTTAGTCTGCATATCTTTGGTAAATTATATATCTATTTCCTTGCCGACCTTTATGTCTGATGATGCTACTCTTGGTGTATAGGTACCGAGCCCTTCTATCCGGAGGAAGAAACGACGGAAGAAGTTCCGGCAGATCAGCCTGATGACTTCCTCGAGTACAGTACGGATGGTAGCCGTACTGACGCCGTACACGAGGGCCTCCATCTTTTAGACTAGCTTTATCTTTTGGTTTTTTAATACTTTTGATTAGGCCCGAGTTTTGGTGTGGCCTAATGTTGTAATTAATATTTTGTTAACAATCTTAACTTGAACTTTAAATATGATATTCAACATTTGTTCTTTAAACTATACATCTTTAAGATACCACTTGTGTTTTAAAGCTTCCGTTATTTGTTTTATGTAATGGAGGAAATGTTTACACCTCACAGCGTTCTTCGATCCAGATGAGACATGATTGGGGCCAAGTTGCATTTGATTTATGTTGGAAAATTTTTAATTGACCCTAATCTCACGCATAATCCCGGTAACACTTTTGGGGGTGTGACAAGTTGGTATCAGAGCATTACTGGTTTCGCAGTGCATGGTTTCGC
The DNA here is from genome assembly GCA_038049695.1 of Cinnamomum chago. Classification (NCBI taxonomy): domain Eukaryota; kingdom Viridiplantae; phylum Streptophyta; class Magnoliopsida; order Laurales; family Lauraceae; genus Cinnamomum; species Cinnamomum chago. The sequence continues at coordinate 14,896,561 of CP142462.1, read as the reverse complement.
AGAGCTCAGCCAAGTAAAATTGCTTTGGCTCCCATCCTAGTATCATGCCCAAACTCATTGTAACTTGGTTCCCTATAAAGCAGATCTTTCGGACGGTTCTCTGTTAGCAATGAAGAGACTTCATGAATCTCATCATTCCAATAGACACTTCATATCCGAGATTGCCGCACTAACGACAATATGGCATTGTAACTTGGTTCCCCTTTTGGGTTTTTGCATTGCTCGAAGAGCAAATGCATGCCCAATGGAACCTTGTATGATCAGTTCCATCATGTAAAGCATGAAGTAAAAGTCATGGGCTGGGATAAAATTCTAAGAATCGCTATTGGAGTGGCAAGAGGAACACTACCTCGAGGGGGCACCCGCCTGGCGCGCACGAAGGCAATACTTACTTACAGAAGTAGCTCTTGCTTACACAGCAACCGAATGAGGGTCTTTTTACTTGTTAGTCACAGAAGATCCCTGCCAGCTGAAGATATTTTGTATTGCAATAGTGGGACCACACCAAAAGGCACTATTCCCCAGGTAAAGGGGAGGAGTTGTAAGGAAGGAGAGAGAGGTTGACAAGCATCCATTAGAGAGCAGGGCAGAGACTCCCTCAGGAGCTCCCCTTCTTGTACAAGAGGGTGTCTTGACGATAACAAGCACTAGAGCTAGGGAGTTATCAACAAGCTCAACGAGCTCTAATTGATCCAACCCCAGCCATAGTCTTTTAGTTTCCTAGTTCTCTTTGTAAAATGGGCGCCGATGATCAGTCTATAATCGACCGGGAGCTTATTGTTAGCCCAGAATCTCCACTTCTATCATTAAATGCATGCCCAATGGAACCTTGTATGATCAGTTGCATCATGTAGAGCCTGAAGTAGAAGTCATGGGCTTGGATAAAATTCTAAGAATCGCTATTGGAGTGGCAAGAGGCACACTACATCACTCTTTTATTTATTTATTTTTGAACGATTTCATCAAAGATAAGTCTTTGAAATTCTTATTTTGAATATCACTATATCACTCTTTTATTTATTTTTATCAATTCTTTTTTTTCCTGGTGGCCATGTTTGAATCTCCTTAGAATTCTTTTCTATCTTCTTCTGTTACCAGAATAATGCAGGCTGGTGGTCTAAACTCTGAAGGGTTGGAAAGATCTTTTAAAATGATGTCGCTTGTGCTTTGTCTTCATGCCGTCGTTCAATGCTTGAGAGCCCAAAAACCAACTATAAAGATCCCATAACCTGCCTAATTTTCTTAATAGAGGACATGAGAAACATAGTATTATTTCTCCTTCATACCATGTCGTGGTTGTTGCTGAGTAGTGATACATGTCATGGCGTTGAAAGTGATATTCGATGATAAGAAACCCTGAAGATCCAACTTACCGATCCTCATAACTACTTAGACTCATGGGCTTTTGACAACAAAACTACTGCTGAAGGGTTCATCTGTAGATTCAACGGCATCGAGTGTTGGAACCCTGATGAAAGCAAGGTCATAAATATAAGCCTCTTAAACATGGGCCTCTAAGGCCAATTCCCATCGGGTCTCAGAAACTGCACAAGCTTGATAGGATTGGATATATCCAACAATGATCTATCTGGATCCCTCCTGCCAAACATCGATGAAATCATACCATTTGTTGTGAAACTCGACCTCTCTTCAAACAAGTTCTCTGGCAATCTTCAAGCAGACCTTGGCAATATTACCTATCTGAATGTTCTTAATCTTCAACACAATCAAAACTGTGCTCAGATTCCGTGGCAAGTTGGACGGCTTGGTCGGCTAGCTACATTTAACGTTGTAGACAACTCTCTGTCAAGGGAGATTCCTACTTTCATTAACAGAAGTTTTTCCGGCTGAAAGTTTTGCAAATACTGCTCTTTGCTGGAAACCTCTGCAAGATTGTCTGGGACCTGCTAAAAAGTCTCTTACCGAGGTCATCATCGGTGCAGTAGTAGGTGGGATAATTTTTGTAATCATAGCCTATACATTTGTTGTAATTGGGTTTATGTCTTGTATTCCTGGTTGAACGGATTGGTTCATTAGGTGAGTTAGCCAATGATCATGTTCAAAGTCATGGGTGTTTTGGTAATTGTATTGGGGCTTTCTTGTGGGTTAAGAAAGCCTAGATTATATATATAACCATAGATTATGTTAGAGAGGAGAAGATGTGAGACCTTACTCTCCGGTGGTTGGCGGCAATTGTCAAAACACGTGGGACTGATTAAGGAAAGTCGAGTTTCATTTCCGTTGGCGTTGACGTGCGCAGTCTTTTCAAACCATGTAAATCTCTTTGTATGATTTTCTCTCTTTCTTGTATGGCTTGTTTGATTGTTGATTATAGTGTTTTTAAGGCTTCCACATTCATGCCCATTACAAATATTATCAGAGCCACAAAAGTTCTAATCTTTGCTTTGTGTTGAAGGATGAAGATCGGAAAGGAAGCAAATGGGTGAAAGGCTATAGGAAACCAAACGCATCAAGGCAATCCGAATTAATTTATTAAGGTGTAAAGATAAAAGTTGTTTTCCTTTTCTTTTTCTTTTATAGTTTTTTCTTTTCTCGTCCAAAATTTTGGCTATTGCCGGACCCATCATACAAGGTTACTCGAAGGACCCGATCTTAAAAAAAACAAAGCAGGCAGTAGCTGTTGATGCTTTGTAGACCCATCTATCCCTATCTTGATGGGCACCATGTAATTTTCCTTGAAGGAGCCAATATGTAAAAATGCATAAGAAATAAAGTATAACTTTTAGGGCCTACTTGTTAGCATTAGATTACATAAGAATTGAATACATATACACTACAAGAAATTTAGGCTATTGCGACGAAATTTGATGACGAAATTTTTTTTTTGTCTTAAAAGAACACCCAAAGGGGACGAAATATAAATTTTGTCGTCTGTTTTCATTTTTTTCAAAACTATAGGAGACGAAAACAAAATTTCGTCTACAAAAATATGGCGCCAACTTGTTTTGTGTTGGCGCCAATTATTTTAGCTCACTAGAAACGAAAATTGTTGTCACAAAATATAATTTTTTTTTGCGACGAACGTAATTCGTCACCAATAAGGATAAGTTATGGAAGACGAACATATTTCGTCACCAAAATAAGGCTCCAATTTCATTTGCTTTGGCGTGGATTATTTTAGCTCATTGGAGACGAACATTTTTGTCACTAAATATAATTTGTTTTTGTGACGAACTTAATTCGTCACTAATAAGGATAAGTTATGGAAGACGAAAATATTTCGTCACTAGAATAAGGTGCCAATTTCATTTGCGGGCGCGAATTATTTTAGCTCATTGGAGATGAAATTTTTTGTCACAAAATATAATTTGTTTTTGCGACGAACGTAATTCGTCACCAATAAGGATAAGTTATAGACAACGAACATATTTCGTCACCAAAATAAGACGCCAATTTCATTTGCTTTAGCGCGAATTATTTTAGCTCATTGGAGACGAAAATTTTTGTCACAAAATATAATTTGTTTTTGTGACGAACATAATTCGTCACTATTAAGGATAAGTTATGGAAGATGAAAATATTTGTTCACCAAAATAAGGCGCCAATTTCATTTGCGGTGGCACCAATTTCGTTCGCACTTGAGCCTATTCCTCTCTTACAAGTATTGCTTTGGAAAAGCCTTTAAAATGACTAGAATGGGCCCCCCAAGGCCCTAACGTCCATCCCTCCCCCCCCCCCACCCCAATCCAACGCCCCTTTTCCAAAATCCATTTCCCCCTTTGTCCCTCCATCTATCCCGGTCTCTCTTTTCCAAAACCCTTTTCCCCATTTTCCAAAACCCTTTTCCAACATCTCCCACCCATCGTCTCAAGCAGCAGCCCCATGGCCCATTGGCCCCCATCAATCATCATCACCCTCCATCAACACACGCAGTGCAGACCCATCCCTGATCAGTGATCCCTCTCATCTCTACTTCTCTCAGTCTCTCTCGCCTAGAATTCCCAGACGCAGCCACCATCACCAATCACCATCATCTGTGCCCATCATCCTCCATCCAGGGGTCCGCCACCGCCAGGTACACCTACCTCTCTCAGTCTCTGCTACTGTGAGAACTTGGTCCGGGCGGTACCCTTAACCACGGGGCGTAGCATGTCAACCACGGGCTTCAAACGGCGAGTCTCCGTTAGCCCGCATCAGAAATATCCAAGTCCTGACCTTGGGCTTATAAGTCAAACCCCGTATTAACTTAGCATGAAGCTTTTTAAAACCATGCGTCCCAGGAAATCGTAAGAACTCTGGAGTTAAACGTGCTCGGGCTGGAGCAGTATTAGGATGGGTGACCTCCTAGGAAGTCCCCGCACGTGCACGTGGGCCAAAGAGGACAATTTCATGCTGAGTTGGGCGGGGCTGTGACAGTTGGTATCAGAGCCGAGGAAAACTCTATTTCTAGTTGGGGAGAATGTGAGATCTTGGTCCGGGCGGTACCCTTAACAACTGGGCGTAGCGTGTCAATCACGGGCTTCAAACGACGAGTCTACGATAGCCCGCATCGGAAATATCCAAGTCCTGACCATGGGCTTATAAGTTAAACCCCGTATTAACTTAGCATGAGGCTTTTTAAAACCATGCGGCCCCGGAAATCGTAAGAACTCCGAAGTTAAGCGTGCTCGGGCGGGAGCAGTACTAGGATGGGTGACCTCCTGCGAAGTCCTCGCACATACACGTGGGCCAAAGCGGACAATTCGTGCTAAGTTGGGCGGGGCTGTTACAGTTGGTATCAAAGCCGAGGACGGCTCTATTTCTAGTGGGGGAGAATGTGAGATCTTGGTCCGGGCGGTACTCTTAAGCACGGGGCGTAGCGTGTCAACCACGGGCTTCAAACGATGAGTCTCCGTTAGCCCGCATCGGAAATATCCAAGTATTGAAGACGAAAAAAAAATTCATCATTGAAAAAGATAAATTTGTGACGATTTTTTTTTCTCCAATACTCTGTTGGAAACAAGTAATTTTTTTTTCGTCTCCAATACACTATGTTGGAAACATACTTGTAAGTAATTAGTGACAAAATATTTTGTCATTAAAGGAAGAAAGTAGAGACAAAAATATTTTGTCATAAATTTAAGAAATAGAGACGAAAAAATTTTGTCTCTAATTTCTTCCTTTAATGACAAAATATTTTGTCACTAATTACTTACAAGTATGTTTCCAACATAGTGTATTGGAGACGAAAAAAAATTACTTGTTTCCAACAGAGCCGAGACAAAAAAAAATCGTCACAAATTTACCTTTTTCAATGACGAATTTTTTTTCCGTCTCCAATACCTTTTAGTGACAAGGCTTTGGCAACGAAACGGGTGACGAAATTTTTTTGTCTCAATTAGTTTCGGTGACGAAATATGTACATTTTGGGACAAATTTGTGTCGTCCTTAAACCCCAAATTTCTTGTAGTGATAAGAATTCATGGTCAAATAAACTCTACTGAAGGATTATCAAAGAGCTGAAGTCCTCGTGTGATTAAAATGTTAGGAATTTTATTGTCTTGGCTAATTCATGGGTTGGACAAAATTTTGGGTCCATTTGAGTTGTATTTTTCTATTTCTTTTAGAATGAACTGTAGGTAGTTGAGTCCCCGGAAGACTTGGAGTGAAGTTTGGAGAGTTTTGGAGCCAAGAAGCCATTTTCCAGGACATATATTTGCTATAACGAAGATGGAGTTCGCTAGAGCGAACCTGGGACAGATAGTGGCATCGCTATAGCGAGGAGCGAGCTTGGTATAGTAGCCTGCGCGGATTCAACTTTTGATATGAGCCAGTTTACAATTTTGATTGAATTATTATTGGAAGTCTCCTGCACATTTTTTGGGCTATTTAAAGGGTGACTCTTTCAACCCTAAGTGACACACACGAAGTTTCTCTCTCTTGTTCTAAGGTGAGAAAACCCTAAGAGAGATTCATTATATTCTCTAGAGCTACCATTGAGAGAACCCGGGACAGAGAGTGGCATCACTATAGCTAGGAGCGAGCTTGGTATAAGTAGCCTGCGCGGATTCAACTTTTGATATGAGCCAGTTTACAATTTAATTTGAATTATTATTAGAAGTCTCTTGCACGTCTTTTGGGCTATTTAAAGGGTGACTCTTTCAACCCTAAGTGACACAGAAGAAGTCGTTCTCTCTTGTTCTAAGGTGAGAAAACCCTAAGAGAGATTCATTATTCTCTAGAGCTACCATTGAGAAAACCCGGGACAGAGAGTGGCATCACTATAGCTAGGAGCAAGCTTGGTATAAGTAGCCTGCGCGGATTCAACTTTTGATATGAGCCAGTTTACAATTTAATTTGAATTATTATTATAAGTCTCTTGCACGTCTTTTGGGCTATTTAAAGGGTGACTCTTTCAACCCTAAGTGACACAGAAGAAGTTGCTCTCTCTTGTTCTAAGGTGAGAAAACCCTAAGAGAGATTCATTATTCTCTAGAGCTACCGTTGAGAGATTAGGTTGAAGATTTGCTCTAGAGGGTTTGTTGCTTCTACTTCTTTATAGAATATTTGTGCATCTAATTGGTTATCAAGGTGTCATTGGAGGATCAAGCATGATGAGTGGTGCGCGGTGAGTAGTCGTGGCAGCGAGGAGTTGTCCAAGAACAACTATAGTCCTTAGGTCGACGTACTGACTGGGAAAAGGGAGTTATGAGTATATCTTGTAACCGTTCAATAGTTATGGTTTTTCTGATTGTGGTTTCTCCCTAGATAGGGTTTCCACATAAAAACTATGTTTGTCTTCTTGTGGTGTGTGATTGGTAGATCTATTTGCTAGTTTGCTTTGATTTTATTCCATTGCATTGATTTTTGGGACTAGCATCCATTCTAGAGTAGAGTTCTCAATTGGTATCAAAGTGGATTGCATTATTTTGTTGTGTTGATCCAAATATTACTGGAATGGAAATCTACCGCGAATGCACTTTAACCAATAAGCCACCTTTGTTGGATGGTTCTAATTATTCTTATTGGAAAGCCAGGATGGATGCCTCTTTGAAAGCCATAGATCTTAAAGTTTGGAAATCTGCTGTAAATGGTTATTGTTTGCCCACTATTACTGCTAATAGGGTAATTGGTCGTGGACTAAGGAAGGAGAATTGGCTCCTACTTGCAACTCTAGGACTTTAAATGTTATTTAAAATGAAGTTAGTATGTTTGAGTTTCGTAAAATTCCCACTTGTACAAATGCAAAAAAAGCATGGAATATTCTACAAACTGTGAATGAAGGTATTGACACTGTCAAACAGTCGAATTTCAGAAGTTGTATACATTCTTTGAAACCATTAAGATGAAGGATGGTGAGACATTTAATTAGTTTAATGCAAAGCTGGATGCTATTGTCAATGATGCCTTTTCTTTGGGAGAACCAATCCCTGAAAAACAGAATTGTAAAAAAGATTCTGACATCTCTTCCAAAAAGGTTTGATGCAAAGGTTGTGGCCATAGAGTAGAATAAAATTTTGAATACTCTAAAAGTTGATGAGTTGGTTGGCAACCTACAGACTTTCAAAGCAAACCTTAGGTCTAATGGGAACTGAAAATCTAAAGGTGTTGCTTTGAAAACTTCCAAGGAATCATTCAAGAAAACTACAATTGATTCATATTTAGATTCTGAGGAGATTGACCCCCAACTTGTTGTACAGTTCATGAAGCAATTCATGCTTTTTATAAAGGAGGAGAAAACTAATGTGAAAATCCCTAAAACAACTGGTAATAAGAAATCTTTTAAAGGGATTTAGTTCTACGAGTGTCAAGGATATGGACACGTTGCCAGTGACTGTGGTAACAGAAAATCTAAGAAGAATGCTTTGAAGACGACTTGGGAAGAAAATACTTTTAATGATGATGATGAAAATCCTGAGTCTGACAAGTCTGACACTAGCAAAGGAAAGTTCATTACTTTTATGGCATCTACAGGTTATGCTACTCCACATGGTTCTTCTGATAATGAGACTGATCATGATGATAATGAGTCAGAGGAAGAACTAGATTGGAAAACTGAATATGAGACTCTGTTCAAGAAGACCATGATGATGGTTAAGGTGAATGAGAAAGTGGCTATCAATTGGAAAGCGTCTGAGGAGCATAATCCCTCCTTGAAAGCTGAACTTGGTGAAGCTCTTGCTAAGGTCCAACAATTGGAGGATGAGAACAATAGAATGGCTGACAAGCTGACTGCAGAATGACAGGAGTGTGACATGCTTGATTATGATATGAAGACTTTAAAAGCAGAGAACGATGATCGGATTAATGGAAGACTCAAGATGGTTCTATCTAAATAAGATACTACTAAACCTTCGTTGAACATGATGAATACTGGATCATAAAAGTTTGATGACATCATGTGCAGTCAAAACGCAAAAAATGACAAGCATGGCATTGGTTACACTGAGACAGAATTCACATCAAACGCTAAAGGTAAAAATTGCCTTGTTAAAAGTTCAAATGATACTCATCCTGTTATTAATGTTACAAACAGAGTTGCTGAAATGAAGAATGTGTCACATCCTGAACCTATTCCCACTTTCCATCACCGTGGAGTTAAATAACACATTCGACCCCATTGCAATAAGCTGTGAAATTTGCCAAATCAGATGCAATGGAAAAACAGAAGTTTGCGTAGAAGAAGAATACCAAATCTATTTGGGTCAAGAAAGATGACCTTCCTTCTGTTTTGGTACACACCTTACTAAAATGTTTAAATAGGCAAGTGTGCGTACTGAAGCTTCATCACCCCTGATCAAGCCCCCTCCCCAGTGCTTATTCGAAGATCAAATTGAAGGGGAGTTAAAATTGAGGGGAAACAATTGGATCCAGATTGACAGAAGTTGCATGATATTTGTTTGTTAATTATAGACAAAACGGGAGAGAAGAATGGAGTTATGGGAGAGTTTCAAGAAAAGACAATGCAAGATCTACATGTTCTGAAGAAAAAAAATTGTGCTAAAAATTCTATCTTTTTTTTTTTTTTTTGGATTTTTGGGTAGATCAAATTTGTATTGTCTTAGAGAGTTTTGTCCATGAATTGCCGAAGGAGGAGATTGTTAGGAATTTTATTGTGTTGGCTAATTCATGGGTTGGACAAAACTCTTGGTCCATTGGAGTTGTATTTTTCTATTTCTTTTAGAATGGACTATGGTTGAGTCGTCCGAAGACATGGAGTGAAGACTGGAGAGTTTTGGAGCCAAGAACGCATTTTCTAGAACACATTCGCTATAGTGAAGATGGAGTTCACTAGAGAGAACCTAGGACAAAGAATGGTATGGTTCTCGCTATAGCGAGCTTGGGATAAGTAGCCTGTGCGGATTGAACTTCTAATTTGAGTTAATTTACAATTTTGATTGAATTATTATTAGAAGTCCCTTGTACGTTTTTGGGGTTATTTAAAGGGTGACTCTGTCAACCCTAAGTGACACACAAGAAGTTGCTCTATCTTTTTCTAAGGTGAGAAAACCCTAAGAGATTCATTTTTCTCTGGAGCTATCATTGAGAGAATGGGTTGAAGATTTACTCTAGAAGGCTTGTTGCTTCTACTTCTTTATAGAAGATTTGTGCATCTTGGTTCTTAAGGTGTTATTGGAGGATTAAGCACAGGGAGCGATGCACGGCGAGTAGTCACAGCAGTGAGGAATTGCCCAAGAACAACTACAATCCTTATGTCGACATACTGACTGGGAAAAGAGAGCTGTGAGTATATCGTGTAACTGTTCACTAGTGATTGGTTTTTAATAGATCGTGATTTTTCTCCCCGGATAGGGTTTCCACTTTAAAACTGAGTCTGCTTTCTTGTGGTGTGTGATTGGTAGATCTATTTGCTAGTTTTCTTTGATTTTATTCCACTGCATTGATTTTTGGAACTAGCATCCATTCTAGAGCAAATTTTTTATAATATCAAGTGAGGGGTGAGGGAAATATGGTAGCAATGTAGATAGGATCCTGACTCTCCTAGAATTTGAATTACTAAGTGAAGGATGAGTATTCATTTCCCATCTTCTTTTTAAGCTATTTCAATAAAAAAAAATGGTAGGTTACTTCATGGTCATTTTTTTATATTCACCTTTTTTCTTCATTTTTGACCACTTATGACATGAATTCTTATGGATTCTATGCAAACAAACAAGCCCTTAAAGATAAATTATACATTTTTTTTCTATCTATAGAACACACAAAAAGAAAATATATTGAACTATTAAAAGTTGTAGTGAAGAAAGATAAAGTAGCCCAGGAGGCAATAGACTGTTAAAGAAAATAAATTTGCAAATTATAAAGATAAAGAACTGCCTTCAATCAAATCCCATCTGAAAAATGCAAGTGAGAGATACATCATACTAACAAGATAATTAAAATGTTCCATGTCTCAAAGTTTGAGAAGTTGGTTCCAAAGATGCAGTTGTTCAATCTCATGAAGGCAACAAACACTTTCAGTAAACAAAACATCATCGACTCAAGGAGAACAGGGACCATATATACAGTAAACAAAACATCATCGACTCAAGGAGAACAGGGACCATATATAAAGCAGATCTTTGGAATGGTTTCTGTTAGCAATGAAAAGATTTCATGAATCTCATCCTTCCGATAGACACTTCATATCCAAGATTACCGCACTGACGACAGTAAGGCATTGTAACTTGGTTCCCCTTTTAGGTTTTTGCATTGCTTGAAGAGCAAATGCATGCCCAATGGAACCTTGTATGATCAGTTCCATCATGTAAAGCCTAAAGAAGAAGTCATGGGCTGGGATAAGATTCTAAGAATCACTATTGGAGTGGCAAGAGGCACACTACCTCCACCGAAGGGAGGGGGCTCCCGCCTAGAGCTCACGAAGGTAATACTCACTTACAGAAGCAGTTCTTACTCTCACAGCAACCGAATGGGGATCTCATTACTTGTTAGTCATGGAAGACCCTGCCAGCTGAAGATATTTTGTATTGCAATAGTGGGACCACACCAAAAGGCACTATTCCCCAAGTAAAGGGGAGGAGGAGCAAGGAAGGAGAGAGAGATCGACAAGCATCCATTGGAAAGCAAGGCAGAGACTCCCTCAGGAGCTCCCTTCTTGTACAAGAGGGTGTCTTGACGATAACAAACATTAGCGCTGGGGAGTTATCAACAGGCTCAATGAGCTCTGATTGATCCAACCCCCCAGCCTTAGTCTTTTAGTTTCTTAGTTCTCTTTGTAAAATGGGCATCGGCGATTCGTCTCTAATCGATTGGGAGCTTACTGTTAGCCCAGAATCCCCACTTCTTATATCATTGTATATGTAATGATTCATTTATTCATCAATGAAGATCTTACCTAGAGGTCCTTCCTCCGGGTCGTGGATGTAGGCATTGCCAAACCACATAAATCTCATTGTCGTTTCCATTCCTGCGCTTTACTTTCCATTTTACTTTCCAAGCAATTTACATTCCAGCATTTACCTCCTTTTATTTTATTTACAACAGTGATGATAAGAGGCCGGTGGGTCCCCATTGGTTAGATATTTGATATTTATTTCTAATGGATATATGTATATATTTGATGGAGGGGCCTACTTACAATAATTGGAAAGTTTAGGGTCTTCTTGTAAAATTCAGAGGACCGGAGTGTAATTACATTTATATAGAGGAGTTATTTGCAATTAACAGTGGGCCAGGAACTTACATGAGATGAGGGGTCCATATGCTTCAGTTTGAGTCAGGTCCAAGGAATCCCTAGTGATCCCCATGCTAGCCCTAAGTAAGAGAGTTATAATCAAAATAGAACTCATAAAAGAACATTGAGTGGAACTCATAAGAAAAAAAAAGGAGTAAAACTCATAAGAAAAGGAGGACTAGAACTAGGGCTCTTGGACTATTTAAGTCCAAGAGGGGTTGGACCAATACTACTAGTGGACGTCCAGGGTGCTCTCTCTCCTCCTCTCTCTTTTGTGCTCTGTTTTCTCTACTTGAGTGCTTTGAAAAATCATTTTCAATTGAGATCTCACCATTCTATTTGAAAAGTTCTTTCCCATTGAGTCATAGCGTTGAAAACTATGAGGTTTAGGAGATCATATTTGTGAAAGGGTTTTGCAGAATCAAATATCAAAGTCTCAATTTGAAAACAACAGAGCTCCTAAAGTATAGATTTGCACTTGTTTGTTCGTAGATCTAGTTTATGTTTGTTTAGATCCGTCTTTTCTTTTGATAGATCTGGGATCTTAATACATTAAGATTAGGGTTTGAGATCTTAGCATGTGTTTTATGGCCTTTTGGGTGTTTAATCCCTTCATTAAGCAGATCGAAGTTTTTGAAACCTAGTCTAGAAGGCCCATCTACTTCCAACACTCTCAATTGATTAACCACTCAAAAAAAAGGAAATGGTCAAGAAAAAAATATTAAACAATTTCTCTTCGTATATTAATAAAAATAAAATGTGTTCATTATTTACATCCCACCATTCAATCTCCTACTTTTTCCTTGCTGCAGTTTCTTTACTTTTGTGTGATAACAAGAAGAGCCCAAAACACAAGCCCCCCACTTGTGAATACCCACACACTTTTGGTAAAACAGGGTGGATATGGCCATCATTAATCTAATTTACCTATTATTAGTAAAAGAAAAGGAAAAGAAATGAAAAGGAGCATTGCAGGAAGAGACGTCATACATTTTGAAGTGTTGGGAATATGAATAGGGATCTGGAGTCTGGACTCCTTGATTAAAGATTTGAATTTTGACCGTATAAAATGAAATCCTTCAAAAGAAGATTCCTTGCATCCGCATCAAGTCTAGTCAAGTCAAGAAATAGATTGAAAAACTTTGAGAATAGTGATAAACAAAAAAAAAAAAAAAAAAAAACCAACTGAAAGAAGACATGTTTACAGAGTGGGAAGCTGGAGGGGTAGAAAAACACACGCGTCTGGATCCTCTTATGGTCCTTTTTAGGTTTACTCACCCTCTCCTTTTTAGGGCAGCGGAACCACACATTTCACCCGTCTAATGAACTCAACCGTTAAAAATGAGCATCCCTTCTAGCAATAGGTTGTTCCTAAGTTTTATTCTAATAGGAGATGATCTCACCATAAGATTATGGTCTGATTGATAATTTGAATAATACATGTATTATTTACACTATTAATCATATGATCAATCTTGTGGTAGGACAAACTTATACTAGAGTAAGATTTGAGCCAAGTGCACCTACATTGAGAATGTTCATTTTGAGAGGTTTGGATTTTCAATAGTGAGCTCCAGTGTAGAATTTCATCCTCGACCATATCTTGACTCGAAAACAGAACCCTTTGTCAGATCATTGGGCCGACATCCTACAATCCACATATATGAAATGCACTGAGTGGGTAGGAAATTTTATTTGAAGCTAAGAGCAATGTATAAATTAGAAGGCTTACAATGCAGTATGTGATTCTAATTCTGCTCACCAGAAAGACCAGTGCTCAATGCTAAATTAAAAGGCTCACCTTGCGCAAGAGGATTTTGTAACTCACGCCATGCGGCAGAGAATCACATAAACAATTTGCTTCCTCAAAAACTCTTTCCAAGGTAGAACAAGATACAGGAAAGTCTTTGAATTTCTTTTTTTTTTAACCTTTTTTTCACTATGGTAAATACTCGAACGCAGAGACAGTACTAATAAAATTCAGCTTTGGTAAATACTCACGCGTCCTCATCAACACAACCAAAGATCAATCGCTGATTGTGTTTGTAGAGAGGGAGATACCTAACCACTGCTCTAACAATGGCTTGGAAGAATTCTTCTTTCACATGTCACTTCTCTATTTATTTTTATTTATTTATTGGGTAGTTATATAAAGGGCATCATGATTTCTTTAGTTTACCATAATATAACAAGGCATGGTGGTTTCACTAGCCCATTGTTATTTTATTAATAGATTGGCATGCAAGTCTCAATTTTGAGGCATAAGAATTTATGTAATTGTATTTTATTACTTTTGTAAATTCCGGGGGCTAAGCGGACAAGAAAGGATGATGAAGTTGGAAGGATGCCCAAAGAGTTTGGAAGTCCACGAGTCCATCAGTTTTAGGTCCTGTTGTAGAGAGGACAGGTTATTTGTTTCTATTTATGCATTCTTGTTTTGTTTTATTTGGCATGTAATGTTTTTCAAAATTTGATCCGTAGACAGCAATTACAATAATTGGTCAAATCAATTTTAGATGGTTTCGAAAATCGTTCAAAAGGGATTTAGTCTTGGTGGACCTATGAGATGGGACCTACTGGTAATACTAAACTTTTGACTGGATTTTTTCATTATTTAAAATTAGACTTGGATCCAATCATTTTGCAAATTATGAGATAATTTGATTGTCTATCAACTGGTACCATTAGACCATTACGAAAATCTTCAATTCCAAAATATTAAGTGAGGGCGGGGCATTTAATTATTAGATCCCCACAGTTTTCGACCATAGGTTCATTCTAAGACGGGTGGGTGCCTCGTGCCATCTTAGAATGGTCGTTCCCCAAGGAGGATATTCATTTGGTTGGTTACTAGATATGGATCTCTTTTGAATAGTGTCAGTGAGATGAGTTTGATGAGCTCGCTTTTTCACTCGCGGGACTACCGGGGTCAGCGGACGTGAGAGTCCGCGGGATCCAACCTTTTCGTGATCGGAGAAAAAACAAACATCAACTTTTTTGTGTATGGGTATACTCGATTTTTACTCTGCTTGGAATGACAAGTGGTGGTCCGTAAATCCACCTTCACAAGTAGAAAAGAAAATCACCTTTCTTCTAGTTTTCATTGCACATATATTTAAGAAAAGAGACATGGTTTGATTTGAATGCCATGAAAGGCGATTTTCCATTTGTTTGTCGTGAAATTAAGGTGATGTTTTTGCCGTGAAAGACAGTTTACAATTCTTATAACAGAGAAAAGACAAGAGTTGTAATTTTTATGTCTCTTTAAAAAATAAAAAATACAATAAAAAATAAGAAAATGGGATCTAACTTCTCAGGAGATTGTGGGGATTCGTTCAGATTGATGGTCGCAAGTCGTGTGTGGACTTCACCATCATCCTTCAGATGAGAACAGAGGATGCTTTTGATTCGCTTGACTCGGCTTAAACTTCAGATTTTTAGAGGATAAAGACTAAGGGGAGGTCCTATATCCAATAAAAAGCTAAGTAGACGGGCTGAAAAGCCACGTCTAAGCCATGGAGACAGAAGGAGAAGGTGGTCACCTTAGTGGTGGTCAGTGCAAGACTTCTTCAACATATGAGAGTTTGTTGTTGGAGCGTCGTAGCAACGTTGAAGAGTTTTCTCTTGTGTATTTTCCGAATTCCGTGGATTCGGTTTTCTGTCTTTGAAATGGTGGAGATGACCTCCTTTTATAGGCTTTTGGTGGCCATGAGGGGAGTTTATGAGCTTTAAATGCATTAATTGCAATAATGCTCTATGATGGAGGAGTTATAAGTTTTTAATTTGTATATTTGTAACTCCTTTTTTTTGGCTTTTGGTTGGCCATTGGAGAATAATGGGTTTTTAATTACCTTTAAATTCCATAATGGGAGGAGTTACATGGTTTAATGTCATGATTACACTTGACTTGTAACTCCCATTCCTTAGCTTCTGATTGGCCCGTCCAAAATAATGAATAAATGACCACATTAATTTGTCATAAAACGGATCATTAATTGCATTAAGTGACCGCCAAAGTATTTGAAGAGCCGCGGACCGCGTCGTGTCTTTTGGAATTCTTCTCGCGACATAAGAGGCTTTTGAAAAAAAAAAGAAAAAGAAAAAATGACGGTTTTTTGTCGCAATGTAAGATGTTTGATGGTTATTTTTAGATATTCACATTTGTCTCTTCAATTACATTTTTAGAACTATTGTTTTGGAATGACAGTTTTTTTGTCCTTAACGTAATTTTGGTAGTTTGATTTATGCGCTTTCATGCGCGCACGCAAACACATTTCTTAATTGAACAAAAGGGGTAATGGTTCCAAGTGTCAAATCACAGTAAAAAGAAATCAAATGGTTCATGCAATACGAAATTTCTAAGATCTGTTGTGATTGATTACTATCACTCATTAAGTCCTCCATTGACAGGTAGTATGTTAGAGAGATGATTTTTTTTTTTTTTTTTTGCTGTAAGTATAAATTGTATTCAAAAGAAAAGCAAAACTACAAAGAAAACCTCGAGAAGAGGAGGGCAAGGAAACAAATAAAAGAAGGAAACATAGGAAACCAGCGAGATTAGAAGAACGGGGGGGGGGGGAGGTGGAGAAGGAAAAGCTAGGAAACAAGCCAGATCAGCGCGTCGGCCAGTCAAGAGCTGGAGGCGATTTGCAGGGAGGTGAATAAAGCACTAAGTTGAGGACTGTAGAAAGGCTTCGACATCAGCTTGGAGGAGGTGGAAATTGCTTCCGAGATTGAGGCTTGAGTGGAAGAAAAGGAGGGTCTTCGATCCTTAAAGAGAGCGTCGTTTCTGGCTTTCCATAAGTAGAAAAGCACTGAGATGAAGATGGCAGCCATGAATTTTTGTACATTGGAGTCGTCTTTGGAGAGGAGCGCCCAAATTGCTGAGGCAGAGAGGGGGGGACGAAATTGAAGCCCTGCAGCGAGCATAAACCAAGACCAGATGAATTTTGCCAAGGTACACGAGAAGAAGGGATGACCAACTGAGTCTTCGTCAACGTAGCAGATGCAGCATCTAGAAGTCAGTGAGAAGCCTAATCATGATTTAACTTGCATACACTTGTGTCTGCTGACTATTCTCGAGAGCAAAAGCCAACAACTTTGTAAGAATTCACACCTTCTTTAAGTCTTTGACTTATAATTCCATTGGCTTTGAGGACTTTGTGAGGATGGAAATTTGGAGGTTGAGAATTAAGATGTGTATCATTAACCTCTTTCGTGTCTATAGAAAAGACCATATAATCTAAAGATGAAAATTGGAGGTTGAGGATTAAGATATGTATCATGGACTTTCTGATGATGGAACATGAATTTTGATATGATGATGGAATATGAATTTTTGATATGAATCATTCGCTTCTCTCGTAAACAAGCAACCAATTTATCTCAAATTCAAGCCGTTTATGATTTCCTCCACTAGCCAATCCTTCCAAAACCTTGAGGCACAAGTAGAGACAATAGAAATACTTTTTAATACTCCCCTTCGGGTAGAATCTTATCATCGCACTTTCCGTGAATTGCTCCTCCCATGATTCGAACCTACAATCAGTTAGCTTTAATACCATATTAAATTTCCTTCACTAGCTAATCCTACCGAAACTTCGAAGAACTAGTAGAGGCAAGAGAATACTTTTCAATAGATGGAATATGGCTTATGTTTCTATAATAGGCATAAAAAATTCTTAAAACAGAGATAGATCACCTTTGTTTTACATAGAAAGTGTGTTCTTAAAAGCGAAGCTCAAAACCTCACTAGTTAAAGAACTACCGTATCACTTGAAGAAGGTTCTCAACCCTATTATGTTGTTATCTAGGGCCTAAGAACCACGCACGAGAACAAGCACACACAAATAGATGATTTACGTGGTTCGACTTTTGGCCTAGTCTACGGGAAAAGGCAGGGAATAGTTTTCCACTATGCACAGTTTAAAAGTGAATCTAACATATTTTAGTAGAAACATTTGTTACTTTTTTCTTTTTTTTTCCATCTGCTTCAGCAACATTCATTAATACAAGAAAGTTAAGATACGGACCACAGAAATGATCAATACTCTCGAGTGAATGGCTAAAAGGAATACCATTACCATCAAGAGATCTGAGTTATGACAATGTTTCGTACAAATTTCATCACTAGCCCAACCAGATAAGACTGGAAAACGACATGGGGCATAAGACTTTGACCCAAGACTAAGACTGAAAAAATAACCACCACACTTTGTTAACATCTTTTAAATATGATGTAGAATCATTTCAAAGGGTATGTATGATCTATGCTGCTGATCAGAAATATTAACATTTTGAGGAGATCTAGCAGTGAGGAGTTATCCAAGTGCTTTTTTTTTTTTCCTTACTTTATCTTATATGATGGGGCATAGTGTTTGTTGCTCTGATGGTTTTTTTCTGATAAGGGTCCTGTTCAACTTTTTTTTCTTTTTTTTTGCAATAAAATCTTCCTTCAAAGAACTTCACATTCCTAACAGCAAGTCTCTCTTCGCATGGACTATATCTCAACTTTTTATCCAATGCAGTTTCCAGTAAGTTGCTTTGGGTAGCTCATTCCTTTTCGTGGAAATGACCATTTGAATTGAGAGCCATTCCATAGGAGTAAATTAGGGCAGACTTCCAATGTTTGTGGGGCCCAATGACTTGAGGATGTGTGGATTAGATTAGCGATCTATCTTGCAAAAAAGGGATAAGGAGATCTCCTTTTATATCGGAAATCCTCTCTTACCTAAACAGATAGGTAAGCATAAGTAATAAGGGGGCTTTGGTCGAAGTTCCCTCAAAGCATGATTTTAAGGCAAACTGTCTACAATCTTTTTTCACAGTGTGATAGGTCATTTTTTTAAATTTGAATACCTAAAATATCTAATTTACCCTTTCTTCAAAATCATATCCCACGATTAGTAGGATATGCCATCAATAATGGTCAACTACCACTTAATTGCCCAAATAAATTTCAAAAGATTCAAATAAATTTCAAAAAATATAAATAAATTTCAAAATATGAAAATCAATTTCAAAATATCCTAATAAATTTCAAAAAATGTAAATAAATTTCAAAGACAAAAATAAATTTTAAAAGACTTAAATAAAATTAAAAAATGGAAATAAATTTAAAAAAATACAAATAAATTGGAAAGAATGCAAATATATTTCAAAAAATACAATAATTTCAAAAAACACAATAAATTTAAAAAGAACACAGAGAAATTTAAAAAGATTCAAATAAATTTAAAAAAATATAAATAAATTTTAAAAGATGAAAATCAATTTAAAAAGAAGCAAATAAATTTCAAAAGAACCAAATAAATTTCAAAAGATGAAAATCAATTTAAAAAGACGCAAGTGAATTTCAAAAGATCCAAATAAATTTCAAAAAATATAAATCAATTTCAAAATATCCAAATAAATTTAAAAAATGCAAATTCATTTGCCACAAACTTTGATAGATTTGTCTAGAACTCAGATAAATTTGTCCCAGAACTCAGATAAATTAGCCAAAAACTCAGATAGATTTGTTCAGTACTCAGAGAAATTTGTTTCAGAACTCAAATAAATTTGCACAAAACTTAAATAAATTTAACAAAAAATGGAAAACTCAGATAAATTTGACAAAAACTCATATAAATTTATTAAAACTCAAATAAACTTGATAAAAACTTAAATAAATTTCACAATGGGGCCCACTTGATGACCCAAGGAAGAACGTGTGATCTTCTTCTTCTTCTTCAACCATCCTATTCTGTAACCAGAATAGAAGAACAGCACTGTTGTCTTCTCCTTCCATGGCAATAGCGCAGAGTCGGCAGCGGACCTCCGATCCTAGTGTGGCAACAGCGGTTGCAACGACGGCAATTCCGGTGTGCTATCCTGCCGAGAACAAAACCCAACTCAATCTGCCTCTTCTCTGTCCTGTAACAGAGACAACAAAACTGTGGTCTCTCTTCTGCTTCGGTGACGGGCACAAAATCAGGCGATGACAATGTTAAGAATCAAGAGTTCTGATCCTTTGTTTCTTCTTCTTCTATCGACACGCAGAACCGCGAGCAAGTAGAGACTTGTTGACGTACGCGCCAGATCCGATCACCCTTTCTCCAATGGACCCTTTGAAGATTTGATCCGTCGGATCTCTGACGATCACGCCAAATATCTCTGATACCAGTTTGTGTAGTGTGGGCGAATCTGGATCCTGCTCGCTGCTTCTCCGGCTAGCAGAAACGGGATCCTCTGTTCTGGGCAATCAGTTGGGATTAGGTTTTTCTGCAGAGACGCGGATATCGAATTTGTGACGAAGATGATCTCTGGTTCAGACTTCTTGGATTCTTTGCAACTCGTTCTGAAACAACAGCAACCTTGTTCTTCATCGGCAATGGCTCAAAATTTTTGAGGATTTTAGAGAATCTCTACTAGGAGGGGGAACAGAACATTTGAACATTTGAAGTTTTAAAATTTTATGCCTAATTAGTTGAAAGGGAAAATCAGTCATGGAAATTGTATCTAGGGACCTCTCGCCGAAATATGTCCAATTGCATGGACTACAGGCCTTAGATGAAAAGTTGATGGACTGAAGGCCTTACAAGAACTCTATGAGGGACCTTTCGCTAGCTTACTCAAGTAATAAAGCTGGTAAGAACTCAATGTTTGGACTATGTAAAATTAGGTATTTACCTTTAGATTTCTTTTTCTATTAAAATATACTAGCATACTAACTCGTGCTTGTTTATGTAATTAAAAAAATCCGTGCTCAGCATGGATATGGCCAATATCTCAATCTATATATTCATTAAAAAAATCATAGTTTTTAGAAAGAAAAAGAGGTTATAAGTACTAGTTATGTAATCCAAATGCTAGTGGAGTAGAAATGAAATAATAGAATTATAGAAGAAAGGGAATGAGAATTGAAATAGAAAGGGAGATGAATATGATAGAATTTGGATAAAAACAGAGCTTTTGCAAAAAAAGAAGAAAAATGGAGAGTAGATAAGTGATTTTGATAAAGCAATAAAGTAGTTAGTTGAATGAGATAGGAGTGGGGAGATAATGCGCAGTTTTTTGAAAAAAAAAAGTTATGTTACTTCCAGTCAAAATTAAAACTACCAGTCAAAATGGAAAATGGAACACTTCTCTTTAATGTATTATAACTAGCATAATAACCTATGCTGAGCACGAGTCTATCCATATAATTCTAACCAAATACAATTGCACGACAGTAAATTTTTTGAAAGAAAATAAAAGAATAATATCTATGACTGTAACTATATTTGTAATTAACATAGGTAGAATAGTAAAAAAAAGAGAAATAATGTAAGAAAAAATAGAAAAAAATGTAGAAATGGGAATAAGAGATGTGAATAGAAAGGAAGTTTTGCAGAAACTAAAAAGGAAAAATGAGGAAGTTACAAGAGATATGAGTAGTTACATAGGTAGTTATATAAGATGATTAGTGTTGCATGAGATAAGAAGTGGGCAATTACAAGAGATAAGGGAGAATGGAAAAACTAACAGTCAAAATTAGAAGAGAATGTCAAAATTAGATTAAAAACCTCTTAGTACTAGCCCAATAACCCGTGATCAGCACGGTTTCTCCCTACACTACAAAACAAATAATCACATATTAAATAAAAAAACCTCTTTCCATAGGACAAGTTGGATAAAATAGAAATAGAGAAACTTGAGCAAAAAGGGTATAATTACGTAGGTACAACTGAAACATGAGTGGTTTGATGAAAAAAAATAAGTGGGTAATTGCGTAGTAGTTATATAACCGTCGTCGATCAAAATTATAACCGACAGTCAAAATTGAAACAAAACCTCCTAACTTAATATATTATAATCAGAAATGAATACATACGGTGGTTAAAAATGAATATCTAACTTAAATTTTCAAAAAACAAGCAACAAATAGCATATTCTTTTGATTCTATTAAAAGTAATATTATTTGATATTTATTTTTAAAAATTTACCTTTGATAATTAATCTTCATTTTTAACCACACCGGATATTCAATTCCTATCATGCTAACGCAAAAGAGGGAAAAAAAAAAAAAAAAAAAAAAAACACTCCTCCAATCTTTTATTGCCTCTATTTTTGCCTCTGCCTCTTGTAGGAACACTTGATTTGTTGAGATGTTGATGGGGTAGATGATGCACTCACTTGTTGCATTGATCTCCAATCAGGTCCCATTAGATCAGCGGCCTGGATCACTTGACCTCATTGCTTTCCATATTCGTGCGAGTCCCATCTCCTATGTCACACTAGTCATGGGCCCAAGCCACAAAGGCCACAAAGCGCGTGGAATTCCTTGGAGTGACTTGGAAAAAATTACCAAAAGCCATGACTCACGGCAAAGTCATGACTCTCGAAGGGGAAGACTGGCGTTCCAAGTTTAAAGGATCACCTTGCACACTAGGCTTCTGCAATTCAATCCCCATGCAAATTGCAATGTAAACTAACTGGTTCTCAAAATCATTCCAAAAAAGAATTATATAGAGGTGAGTCTCTGAAATTCTTCTTTTACATGTCACTTTTATGTTTATTTTCATCTCTTAGATTTTGTTTTTCTAAGTGGGTATGTTTGTGTCTTCCTAGAATTCTTCTCTTTATTTTTTTTAATGGAGAAGTGCAGGTTTTCAATCTTAAAGGGGTCACATGGGTTTTGTGGAATGAAAGGATCTTTGAAATGATGGCTATTGTGTTTCTTCTTTGAACCCTGTTCTTGTTCTTTGCTTGACACAGTGGTAGAACAGGCTGACAGTGTTGAAAGTGTAATTCAGTGCCTCAAAAGAACCAGATAACCGAATGCAAAGATCCTTTTATCCTTTCAAGTGTTATTACTAATCCCGGGTTGTGGCATTAGCAGCTCTCTTTTCTTAGCCACCAAGAAAGGTCCGGTAGAATGCGTGGTGTATTCTTCTTCTTCCTTTTTTTTTTTTTTTTTTTTTTTTTTTTTGAATCTTTGGATTTGAGTGATTTTTTATGAGTGACATAGGTGTTGCTGAATTGGATTCTGTGTATTCTTGGTTTTGATAAGGAGTGACAAGGGCGGTTTTATTGTTTTAGAGTCTTGTGTATTCCTTCATCTGTTGTTGCTTGAAATTGCAGGTAAGCTACTCAAGGATTTGTATTTTGTTACATTCAGCTTTGGTTTTTTCCATGGTTTTCAATAGGAGATGGGAGTAGTGCTGTATTTGATTTGTAGTATTCTTGGATTTTGAGAAAGGAGGGGCCTATAATTGAATTATGGTCATGGGAAGTAAAGTTCTTCTGTTTCTTCTTCACAACCTTTTCTGACTGTTGCTGAGTTGTGATACATGTCATGGTGTGGAAAGTGACATTCAATGCTTAAAAACCCTGCGGAACCAACTTGTGGATCCTTACATTCACTTAGATACATGGGATTTCAACAACAAAAATGCTGATGAAGGGTTCATCTGTAAATTCAACGGCATCGAATGCTACCAACCTGATGAAAGCAAGGTCCTAAATATACGCCTCTCAAACATGGGACTCCGAGGCCAATTCCCATTAGGTCTCAAAAACTGCACTAGCATGACAGGATGGGATCTATCCTACAATGATCTATCTGGATCCCTCCCGGGAAACATCGATGAATTCATACCATATGTTTTGACACTTGACCTCTCTTCAAACAATTTCTCTGGCAATCTTCCAGCAACACTTAGCGATATTACCAATCTGAATGTCCTTAATCTTCAACACAATCAGTTCAGTGGTGAGATTCCGTGGCAAGTTGGACTGCTCGATCAGCTAAGTACATTTAACGTTGTAGACAACCCTTTGTTAGGGCAGATTCCTACTCTCATTACCGGAAGATTTGGGGCTGTAAGTTTTGCAAATACCGGTCTTTGCGGGAAACCTCTGGACAATTGTATAGGTGGGATAATATTTGCTATCATAGTCGTAGTTGTTTACTTGCTTTCTAACTCTCAGTGAATTATCCTATGATATCGTGGGATTTTAAGACTTGGTGGAAAAAATTTACTTGTTTTCCAGCTCTCAGTGAATGATCACCAAGTGTATCATTCTTTTCTCGGAAATCAATATTTGATGAGAGACAAAAAATAGTTTTCCTTACTGTTTGTTTCTACATTTTAAAGTAAAACCCCATGATATTATGGCTCGTGATAGCATAAGATTTAGACAAAATCATCAATAAAAAAAAAAATTTGACCAAGTCAAGAGACTTTGCTGTGAAGAAAATGAGGCACTTGATTTTTGAGTTATCTACTAGTTATCTACTGGCCAATTTGTTTCCTTCAACTTTTCTGAGTGTGTTGGATAATATTTGCAATCATAGCCTATGCCAAATTTGACATCCATCCAGCTTTTCTTCACCATTGGATTGAAGTCATAAGAAAATGACGTCCTCACCCTATGGTGAGGGATGGATGCACTTGAAACTTTCCATGTATATATATATATATATATAAGTCAAAAGATATTTTCAATTCGCCCAGCATACCGGATTTGTCTTTTTTATTTTTTTATTTTTTATTGCTCCTCTATTTATATGGCTCTTTGTTTGCAGCATTTTGCTGGACATTTTCTCTTTTGAAAGCATTTCTCATGTTTTGTTCTCTTCTTGAATCAAGTCAAAATGCTCACCTGTCTTCCTCATGCATTTTCTTTTCCAGGCCCTTCCAACTTAGGTAACGAAGGTCCCCACACGCAAACAGTCTTCCCTTGTTGGATGTTGTTGAGGTCAACATCCACCCTCGCTCCGAGCGGTCATAATTGTGCTCGAGCCCTCGCCCTCACTATAAAACTATTGTTGTGTCGTTTCCTATCACCAATTGGTTTTGGGATAAGTGGTAGCTCAATAGGGTGTAAGATCCTACAAGTGGTATCAGAGCCTGGTAGGTCGAGTGTTCGAGTCACGGGACACGCGTTTTGCGAGTTCGCAGCAGGAGTCGCGGCGGGTATGCCGTTGAGGGAGGGATTGTTGAGGCCAACGTCCACCCTCGCTCCTGAGCGGTCATAATTGTGGTCGAACCCTCGCCCTCACTATAAAACTATTTTTGTGTCGTTTCCTATCACCAATTGGTTTTGGGATAAGTGGTAGCTCAATAGGGTGTAAGATCCTACAGATGTGTTACTGATTTCAAGTCTTTTGGACCCCATGTCCTTTTGCCTTATCTTATCCAAGTCTTTACTATCAAATAACAAGTCTCATTTGTTGATTTGTGGTGCAGGACTAGGACCCAAAGTCCCTAGAAAGATCAACTGGGTCATAATTGGTAAACATTTCAAACACTAAAACGTGCAACTACTTCCATCCTCTGTAAATGTTGCTCCTATTACTCCTGATTTGCAATAACTCTTTCCTCTGCTACAGGTGTATCAATTCCTGGCATTTTGATTTTCATGTCAACTGTAGGCCGTTTATTCATCCTGTACAGGAGGAAATCCAATAATAAAACTATTACTAAGGATGTGGAGATGTTTCTGAAGAACAACGGTTCATTCGGTCCCAAACATTACAAGTATGATAATTTCTATATGGGGCTACTAGAATGGATTACTAGTTCTATTTAACCAATCAATGCAGCGGAAATAAATCAATCAGACAATATAGAACTAGCTATCTACCAATCACACACCACAAGAAGGCAGACACAATATTTAACGTGGAAACCCTATCCAGGGAGAAAAACCACGAACCAGAAATCAAGAGTTCACGAACAGTTACAAGATATACTCACAAGCTCCTTTACCTAAGTCTGTACCTCGACCCAAGGACTGTAGTTATTCTTGCAAAGAATCCACTGACACGACATCCACCGCGCCCCGTTCTCCTTACTTGATCTCCTCACACCTTGTCAACCAAGATGATCAATCTTCTACAAGAAAGTAGAAGCAGCAACAACTTTCTAGAGCAGCCCTTCAGAATAATCTCTTAATGGCTCTAGAGATTAACTCTCTCTAAAATATCTCTGACTCAGATCAATGAGAGTTGTGGTGGTCGTCTAGGGTTGAGAGAAACACCCTATAAATAGCCCAATATTCGTGCCTAAGACTTAGTGCACAAGTAGGACTCAAACTAGGAAACAGAGTCTCAAAAGGAAACAACTTCGTGTGAAAATAGGAGACTTTCCCGGAATCTGCACACTGTCCGATCGATCGGTCATGCAGGTCCGATCGATCGGCCTGACATTTAACTGAGACCTTTTTCTGACCGATCGATCGGTCTGAGGCTCCGATCGATCGGGCCTGGGAAAATTCGCCCGGTCTTCTTTTTCCCTTCAGCTCTTCCTGCGACGTAACCACAGTCCATTCTAAAATAAATTAGAAAATACAACTCAATGGACCCAGAGTTTTGTCCAACCCATGAATTAGCCAACAAAAATACTAACAAAGTACTCAGAGGTCAAGAAAATGACCAACTCCTTCAGAGATAAAATAGGCCAAGGAGGTTTTGGTTGCGTGTTCAAAGGGAGGGTACCTGATGGCGGTTTGATTGCTGTTAAGGTCTTGAGTGAATCCAAGGGCAATGGACAGGACTTCATCAACGAAGTCGCCAGCATAGGAAAGACTTACCATGTTAATGTTGTTAGGCTGTTAGCCTTCTGGGTTTCTGTTTTGAGGGGTCTAAAAGAGCTCTCATCTATGAATATATGCCCAATGGATCTCTGGACAGGTACATATATGGAGAGAAGCCAAGAAGCATGAACCCTTTAGGATGGGACAAGTTGCACAAAATCGCACTTGAAATTGCCCGAGGCCTGGAGTACTTGCATGTTCGCTGCAGCATGCGCATTTTACATCTTGATATAAAGCCACACAATATTCTCCTAGATGACAATTTCTGCCCAAAGATCTCTGACTTCGGGTTAGCCAAACTGTGCCCGACGAAAGAGAGTACCATTTCTACACTCACTCCTAGAGGCACTGCAGGATATGCAGCGCATGAAGTACATTGTAGGAACTTTGGGGGAGTGTCTTACAAATCAGATGTTTATAGCTACGGAATGACGGTGTTAGAAATGGTTGGGGGAAGGAGGAACATTGATGCAGAAGCAGAGATGAGTCAAATATATTTTCCACAATGGATTTATACTTGTCTCAATCAACAGGGGAGTGATATAAGAGTGGAAGGGCTGGCAACAGGTGCAGAGGAAGAGATGGCAAGGAAGATGATCTTAGTGGGTTTGTGGTGCATACAGATGAGCCCTGCGGATCGACCTTCAATGAGTCAGGTGGTGGAGATGTTTCAAGGAAGCAATGAAGATGTTCCAATGCCCCCAAATCCTTTTCCACCTCCTCCACGATAAAAAAAAAAAAAAAGGTTCAATATTTGAAGGGTGGGAATGTCTATCAACGAATCCAAAAGGCCAACTTTTGTGAGGAGTCCTTGATCAGACATGTTTAGATCAGCATTGAATAAGTTGGTTTCTCAACAAAGCAAGCTCTCAATGTCAAAGAAAGCTCAATGAGGGATTTTCTTGTGCTACTTCACATCCAAAATAAAGAGAAGCAAGATAGTGTATGATTTAGAGATATTAGGAGGAAAGCTCAATGCACAGTGCACAGGAGAAAATCGTCTGATATTAGGAACAAGGCAGCAAGGATAAGCTTAAGGTTGTTAGTGATTTCTTATCTGATTTTATTGTATTATAAACTAAGATGTGTTCTCATAATAATAAAGTAGTGTAAACTTTATGAGAATGTAGTGCCTCTTGAATTCTTCATGGTATCATAGTCATGGCTTGGTAATGATCTTGCAACAAAGCCGGCCATGGTCCTACCTCCTAAGTTTTTGCAATGGTCTCACTATGGGTTTTACTAAACAGGTCCCATTACAAGACTTTGAACCTAACACATCACAGGTTGAGTACAACCCAAGCCTGAGTAAGAGCAGCTCGGGCCATCCGGAACAATGGCAGAAACGCAACCATTACTTGAGTAAAAAAAAAAAATTACGGATTGGGAGCTCTAACCATAAGGAAAAAGAACTGCTGACAAATAGGAGAAGTCCACTTCAAGTGAGCTGATCAAGAGACTGTTCATATGCGTCAATTGATTAATCCCTAAAAAGAGCAGGGTAGGTTCCAGTGGGCAATACCGTCAAGACAAAAAAAAAAAAAAAGAAAAAAAAACTATAATTATATAAAGGGATTCTTCCTTGTAAATAAAAGAAAATAAAATGTGTTCATTACTTCATTCCATCCATCAGTCTCCCTGTATTTAAATTGTTGAAGTTGTTTTTTCTGTGATAACAAGATGAACACAAAACACAAGACCCACACTTCTGAATACCTACACACATTTGGCTAAACAAGGGGTGGATAGGGACATGTTTTCAGCAGTTCATAATGTGGTGTTCTCTTTTCCTGAAGGAATAATGTTCTTTAGCTATGCTTCTAGTTTTCATTTTGGCATACTCTGTGTCAAGTCTCTGCTTATCATTGATCTAATTTACCTGTTATCCATAAGAATATATATAAAGAGTGAATGTTGGTGGTTATGCTAAATGGTGATATAAACAGTTTTGGAATGGCTCCAATTGTCAAATATCAGGAAGAAGGCATCAAATGGTTAATGCAGCACAAAACTACAATCCAGTGCAATTGATTACTTAATTATTTTAAACATGCACTTCACATACAAGTCATTAATTGAAAGGAGTTCTGTTGGTGGGATGGTTTTAGTTCCTAACTTGCATCTATTTGTTTCTACCAAGTTTGGGGTAGTCGCACTCAATGAAGTGTGGGGACTTAGTTCGTACAGGCACGTTTACAATAAAATTAAAAAAGTGAAAAGTTACTTTTCACATCAACACGTATGGGAAAATTGGAAGCTGCATTTACATTAAAAAAAGTTGACTCCACTCTAAGATTGAGCAAGTGATAAATAATGTAATTAATGCATGATTAATAATGCATTGTAGCTTACTTAGTTAGGGTATCATGCAGCGAGTAAAGAATATGGATGCATAAGTTTAAGCATCTACCGAAGAAGGAAAAAAAGGCATATAAAATTGTATTAATCATATTATTCATCATATGCTCAATTTTATGATGGGACTAATTTCTATTGAGGTAAAATTTGAAAACATCCCATAATGATGATTAATTATGGCTCCAGCATCATAAGTTGGGCTGGCGTTTTTTTAAAGTTCATCTGCATAACTTTTATAGTACGACAAGTTTTCGTTCTAGTTTCACATTTATGATAAATGTGCTTGTACCAGTGTTACCATATAAGAGTTTTGCCAATATAACCTTCACAGTATGTCAAGTTTATTTTTTCTCTAATTGTATCACACAAGTCTATTTTTAGGATGGAATAAGTTGAACAAATCTATTTGGAATGAAAAAGACTTACCAAATCAGATTAAATGGCTCGTAATCCATGATGCAATTTTATTCTAATTCAGATGCTCCAATGAATCAACCACAGTACTTTCGATTTCTCAGGAATTCTTAACCATAAATTCCCATTAGTCTTTCAAATTCATCTTGTGCGTGTTAATTTCATCTCAATTTTGATATGATGTTTGTTCTTTCAAGTGTCTTTGAAAATGCTTCTTTTACTCTTCACTTTCCTGTTTATTTTAATCTTTTCAGGTGGGTATGTTTGAATCTTCATAGAATTCTTCTCTCTCTTTTTTCTAGTGAAAAAATGTTTGTTGGTAATCTTGAATGGTCACTTGGGTTTTGCTGAATGGAAGGGTCTTTTGGATGATGGTTCGTGTTTCTTCTTGATACCCTGTTCTTGTTCTTGCTTGACAAAAGTAGAATATGCTGACAGTTCAATGTTTGAGAACCAAAGTACCAACTCCATGGATCCAATAACTTGGACAGCAATGATGTTTGCATGCCCATGGCCATGAGAAACAGAGTAATACAATTTCTTCTTCACACCCTTTTCTGGTTGCTGCTGAATGGAAATACATGTTAACATTGTTCAAAGTGACATTCAATGCTTAAGAACCGTGAAGAACCAACTCAGAGATCTTTCTTATTACGAATCCCCGAGGGATTTCACCAACTTAACTAAGGGGTTCATTTGCAAATTCACCGGCACATTGCTTGCTGTCACCCTGATAAAAGAAGGGCCCTAAACATATGGTTTTCAAACATGTGCCCCCAAGGTCAATTTCCATCAACCCTGATAAACTATCCAAGCATGACAGGATTGGATCCGAACAATGATTTGTCTCATCTCTCCCTAGCAACATTGATGAAATCATTCTGTTTGTTTTGTCACTTCGCTTCAAACAATTCCATAGGCACACTACCATGAAAAGATTGGAAACCTTTTACAGTTAGCATGCAACCTCCAGAAAAGTTTCATGCTGAGGTGACAATGGTGCAACATTTGGTAGGATAATATCAGCAATCATAGTCATTGCAGTTTTGTTCTTTGATCTTAAGAGAGTGCTCAAAGAGGAGGAAAGATATGGACAGGCTGCATAAGGGGAACAAAAGGGATCAAGGAAATCTGATACAGTATTTTCTGGTTCATAACTCAAAATTCATAATGATAATAAACAAAATCCATATTAATAATAAAAATAAATAAGTGACGATAACAGTTGCATTCTTTGCTTGCACAAAAGTTTAGGCTGTAGGACTTTTTTTTCAGGTTAATCCAAGGGCTGATCTATAAAAAGAACCCCAGGTGTTGATCCTTCTTCAGATCCAATTGTCAATGGTGGGGTCTTCCCTGTCCAGTCAGGGTCCATATCAAAATATCAATATGTAAATATGTGTGTGTGTGATTATAAGAGAAATGGTTATATATAAGATTTTATGCACTCATCAGATCAATGCCTAGACCAAGAAACCATCAACTCTATACCTATGAGTGGCATGTCAAGAAACCATTAACCCTACTCACATCAGGAGCATGTAGAGCTGGATCATCAAACCACAAGGAAAATGGTTTATAATCATAAAACTCTAACAAAGGTTTCAGTGAGCGCAGTTCTTGTCCTTGGACTAGCTCGATATCCTTTTAAGAATCGTCAAACTATAAAGATTAGATGACCGGGATGGTCCTCACAATGATCTAATCCCTGGTCAATGCACAAATGTGAGGTTTTGCATGCATTATTGGCTGCTTTCTCACAATATTTGACAATATGTAAAGTTGTCCATTTTCTAATTATTGTTGAAGTTGACGTCTCAAATCGCTTTCTGATGTCTTCTTACAAGGGAGAATTGAAGCCAATAAGATCAAAACATTCAAGAAAAAAAAATGTTTTGAAATCCTGTCACCATATTATGAAGAAACAACTCACAGTTGTGGTACAGAATGAATTATCTGTGTACGGGCTACAATTTTCTTTCTTCTCTTCTGTTATACACTGCAATTATTTGCTCATTCACATCCTAGAGGGTTTCTTACATTTCTTGTGGCACAGTGAGTCCATTCAAAGCGAAAGATGTTGAACTGATCTTATCTGATGGCTTAACTTTCTTCTTCTTCACCTATAAAACCGTATCTTTCTCCGATTCCACTTAAAACCTGGTATACTTATAGGATTGTAGGCCTCTTCTCTGGGGCAGACACTGTTACACCCCGACACGAATTGATCTTGTTTAATGCTAATTATTTGTGTTTTAGTTAATTTAATTATACTCAGTGACTAATTAAGATAGTTTATGTAAATTATGGATTTTCTCAAATTTCATCATATGCACGTCATTTTGATATCATCGCGTGTATTTCGTTGAGCACGTCGATTTTCGTATTAAACGTAACCTTATTTGATTATTCATTGAAGAAGTGGCCATCATTTGACTCGAAATGAAAATACAATGAATAGTTGGGCTTTCTTGCAA
Organism: Cinnamomum chago; assembly: GCA_038049695.1. Classification (NCBI taxonomy): domain Eukaryota; kingdom Viridiplantae; phylum Streptophyta; class Magnoliopsida; order Laurales; family Lauraceae; genus Cinnamomum; species Cinnamomum chago. The sequence goes on along the minus strand of CP142462.1, from coordinate 14,865,114 downwards.
AAAGGGGGCACCCTTATCCTTTAAAAACAACCCACCATCTATTCATTCTCCTGGTGCATCTTGAGAAGGGGAGTGAGAGCTTTTTCCTCTTTTCCTTTCAATTCCTCTTTCTTTTCTCAAATCATTTTGTGCATGTGGTTGAGAGACAAGGATTTGGAGTCATCTTCTTTATCTTCATCTTCTCTATCTTCCTCTTAAACTTCGTTGACAAGAACCATATTCTACAAGGGAGCTGTGAGGAGTTGTGCAAAAAAAAAAAAACTATAGTCTTTAGGTCGACGTATTGAATAGAATAAGGGAGCTGTGAGTATATCTTGTAATCGTTCAATAGTGATTGATTTTTCTGGTCGTGGTTTTTCTCCCTGGATAGGGTTTTTACGTAAAATATTATATCTGCCTTCTTGTGGTGTGTGATTGGTAGTTTGTTTCCTAGTTTGCTTTGTTTTGTTCCACTGTGCATTGATTCTTGCAACTAGCATCCATTCGAGTATAGCAACGTTCAGTGCCATTATCCTCTCATGCAGTTACAGAAAGACCATGTAGCTGGAGGCTTAGAATTCTCTGATTGTTGCATTTTCCTGATAATGGCAAATGAATTTGATGAATGATCAATCAACGGTTTCATTCTCTCATAACCAAGCAGCCAATTTGCCTCAAATTCAAGCAGATTATGATGGAATAATATGGATTATCTTTCTAGAATAATAGCTTTAATAATTTCTTAGAACAGAGAAAGATCACTGATCACCTCTGTATCACATAGAAAGTGTCTTAAAGAGAAGGACAAAACATGCCACAGTAAAGAACTACCATATCAATTGAACCAATTCAACCACAATAAATGAATAATATAACCGAATTATATTTCTTATTAACATCTCAACAAAAGTGTTCTTACAAGAGATCAATGGATAAATGGATCTTATCAAACGGTAGATCGAAAACTCCTAAGTTTTAACCACTAAATCTGGTCAAATTTTGAAAACATGTTAAAGACGCATCCCTCTTAAATAAGCAGCCTGGATTACTGGAACCATGTTTCTTATTCATGACCGTCAAATCATTCAGAATTGGCATCTCAGTGATGGGCGGTCCCACATGCATGAAGTCCCATTTATGGGTTGGAAAATATATGAAGACATTATCACATTAAGGAACTGCTTATTACTGGTAAAGGTCCATAAAATGCAGGCTAAAATTATTACCGGCGATTTCTCTTGCTCCTGCATTCGCTGGAAAAAGCTTGGTTTTTTTTTGCATCGGAAAAAGAGGTTTATTTTTATAAAAATAAATATTAGAAAAACTTTTGACAGCGTTATGTTGCGCCGGGTAAAGAGGTTTATTTTTTCAAAAATAAATGTTAGAAAAACTTTTGCCGGCGCTATTTTGCGCCGGGAAAAGTGGTCCATTTTTTCAAAATAAATTTATAAAACTTCTTGCTAATGTTATTTTGCCCCGGGAAAAGATTTACAATTTACGAAAATTATTTTTTCAAATTTTCTTGCTGGCGTTTTTTCTCGTCGGGAATTTTTTTTTAAATATAACTTTTTTATATATTTGATTTTTAATTTTCTTTTCCCGCATATACATCAATTCATTACAACTTCTAACCTGTGTCATATGAATAAATTGAAATTGCTAATTCCATTATCTAGGACCAAATCTACTACACACACACCCAACATTTAGAAAGCGATAGAACGTCTTTGAAAATAAATGTCGGCAAAAGTGCTTTTATTTTTTATTTATTTTTTCTTTTCTTTTTGCCGACGAAAATAAACTTCGGTAAAAGTGTTTTTATTTTTTCTTTTTTTTCGTTTTATTTTGCCAACAAAAATAAACGTCGGCAAAAGTGTTTTTATTTTTTTATTTTTTTTTCCGAGGAAAAAAATGTCGGTAAAATCATTTATTAAATATTTAGAAATGTAAAATAGTTTTAACGACGTTTTTAAAACGTCGGTAAAAGTTAGATAATCGTCGGTAAAGAATCAAATTTTTGTCGACGGAAAAATTTTTCGTCTGTAAAATGTTTTGTCCACCACTTGTTACCGACGTCTGGCCGACGAAAATATTTTCATAGGTAAAGTTTTTACTGACGTTTTTGTGAGTGCAGTTTGTTGTAGTGGGTGGTCCTGGAAAGGGCCCGTGAAAGTGGCTCCAAGGTCGAAAAGCTGGAAGCAGAGAAGAAAAAACTCATGGCGGCCTTAGAGGGACTCGCCAGGAGCTGAAAGTCGTGGAAGAGAAGATCAGTAGCCAGGGGGCAGAGCTTAAGTTTGCGGTCAATGAGATCTGCAAGCTGACAGCCGTGACCCACGAGCTGAGGGGTGCGACCTAGGCTAAGGGGAGGAGGGCTTTCAAACTTGAGGCCGAGTTGGCAAAACGAAATGCCGAGCTTGAAGTGGCGCACAAGGAGTAAGCCGAACTCCAAGCTGAAATTGACACATCCTTCCAAGACAGGGTGGACGCGGCAACAAGAGAATACGAGGCCCAAGTCGAGCAGATAAGCTTGGCTCTGTTCGAGCTCGAGTGTCGAGCTGTATTGAAGAAGGCAGGGGTCCCCGAGGATTACTCTGTATATCAGGACCTGCCCAAATTTTCTCACCCTGAGCCCGAGCCGAGTTCTGCCCCCACTGCTGAGGTCGCTGCAGAAGCCGTTCCGACTCCGCCTAAGGCTACTCCGACTGAGCCCTTTGATGTCAACGTCGAGGCTACTGCTTCTTGAAGCTTTGTATATATTTTTTTCTTTTTCTTTTGTAATAGAAGAGTGTACAGAATTTGTAACTATTCTTCAATCAATGAATAGAACTTTTCTTTCATACTTGCCTTCAGTCTTTTCTATTGAAAATAACATGTATGTGCTTGACATCTGTTCCATAACTGGGCCCTTAGTACAAATGCCTGATTGTTGACCAAGTAGTTTAGCTCGGTTCAGTAACCGGAACTGAGTGACCACTGGGCAAAGGACTTTGATTCCTCAACCAGAAGTGTCCTACACTAGTTAAATACGGTTCAACAACCGAAATTCCAATTATACTTAAGTTCTATAACTTTAAGAAGTACCTGAATCTTTAGAGATAGAAAACGTTAGCTGGTTTCGCGATCGAACTAGATTCTTAGGGGAAGCCATCAAGTTCTTGAACTGCATAGTTGGTTCCATAACCGAACTAGGATAGCCACCGAGTTCCATAACTTGGCGCGTTGTACATTTGGTCCCATGACCAAGTTGGCTGGTTCCGTAACCGAGCCGAGATTTTGGCCGAGTTCCATAACTTGGCGCTTTGTATAGCAAGTTCTGTAATCGAGCTGTAATCTCTTCCAAGCTAGTGCTGTCACCGAGCTGAGCTCTGCCGATTTCTGAAACTTGGCATTTTGTATAGCTGGTTCTGTAACCAAGCTGTAGTCTTTTCTCTGCTGGTGTTGTCACCGATCTAAGACTTCGTCGAGCTGGTGTTGTCACCGAGCTGAGACTTCTGCTGAGTTCCGTAACTTGGCGTTTTGCATAGTTGGTTCTATAACCGAGTTGTAGTCTCTTCTATGCTGGTGCTGTCACCGAGCTGAGACTTCTGCCGAGCTGGTGCTGTCACCGAGCTGGGACTTCCGCCGAGTTCTGTAACTTGGCATTTTGTATAACTGGTTTTGTAACCAAGCTGTAGTCTCTTTCATGCTGGTGCTGTCACCAAGCTGAGACTTCTGCCGAGTTATGTAACTTGGCAAGAATTGGAGTTGTGAATGAAGTTGTTTGGGTCGTGGTTGGTGCTATCACCGAGGCCATTGCTGGAGCTTTGTAAGTCGAGGCCGGTGCTACCACCGAGGCCTGACTCTGAAGCTATGCAGTCGAAGTCGATGCTACCACCGAGGCCACTGTTGAAGCTTTAGAGGTCGAGGCTGGTGCTGCCACCGAGGCCTGACGCTAAAGCTCTGGAGTCGAGGCTGGTGCTGTCACCAAGGCCACTGCTGGAGCTGGCATGATCGAAGTTGTCCGAGCCGAGGCTGGTGCTGTCACCGAGGCCACAGCTGGAGCTTCTGCCAAGTTTGTGCCTCTACCCAGCTGGTGTTATCACCGAGCTGGGACTTGAGGATGAAGACTTTGCATGGCGAGTCAAGGGACTGTTTGCAAGATTGTCGTTCTTTTGTATGAGGATTTGTCCTGCTAGAAGCCGAGGCTGTCCCGAGCTTGAGCTCGAGCCTCGTCTTTTTGTTCAACAAACTGGTTCACCCTGGCCAACAGTGCCTTCACCGTGACTATGGGGAACCGAACTAGGTCCTTTCGAAGCTCGCTGCTTGGCAGCAGAACTTGTTTGAAGGTTGTGAGGGCCACTTTGTCAGTGGCATCTGTTTCTGGGATGACTCCGTGCGCCTGAAACTTTTCCACGAAGGAGTTACGGAGCTGCCACCAGCTCGAAATCGATCCCTCTGGGAGCGCACAGAACCACCTTAGGGGGAGGTCGTCCCACACCGACACATGCTGGATGAGATGTCAGTTTTGTGCCGCAGGGTCCGAGTCTTTGTTAGAAAGGACGAAACCCGGGCGAACATTTGAGTCGGTGGATCAACTCATCTTGTTCCTGGATGACAAGGTCTTGGGATCTGATACCCGCAAGGAACATATCTTCGTCAGTACCGCTATCGCGGTCCACCTGGTGGAGGGAATGACGAGACCTGGTTGCTGCTGGAGCTTTGCTCCGCGAGGGATGCTTCAACAGGCAACACTGCTGGAGGTGCTCCATTAGAGGAACATTTTGCTGGAGAGGTGTTGTCGCCTCTCTTGGAGATAGATTTGATTGAGTTACAGGTCCTACTATGCCCGCCGCACCAGACTTTTCCGGATCTCCTTTGAGGAGGGATCGTTGGTGATAGTAACGGGGCTTTGATGATCCTTCGCTGTTTTTGGAGGCATGGCATTTTTTATCTTTCCCCACAGACGACGTCAATTGTAAATGCCTAAATCTTACAGACTTTGATTAGGTGAGTGTGAAACTCATAATATGTTGTTTAAGCTTCTTTGGGGAAAATAGATCGCCTTAGAACCTGAAAGGGAAGGAGAAATAGAAATGAGAGACCCTGGCTGCCGTCAGCCGAAGGCTCGCCGATGCCTGAGTTAGTGCTATTACTAAACAAGGGATAAAGAAGGGCAAGTATGCTTGTATTGCATTGCGTTGCTCGTTTGCAGTGCATTGTGAGGCGTACCTGAGAAGGGATTATTATCTTTGTATTTGTAGAGGTTTCACCTAGCGCTCCCTTAGTGGGGGTAGGTGGAGATATTGTACAGTCAGATCATGAGATGACTTCTCGTATTGATGTGGATGTGATCGTTTGGTAAAGACGACATCTAATCATTATCCGATGCCTATCTTATCTGTCAGCACGTTCTGTAACGTAACCATAACTTTATGGAAGTACAATCATAGTCTAGTACTCAACTCTGTAGACGTACCGAGTTGAAGATGATACTGAGACCAACTTTGGATGCATCCTGGCACTATTGCCGAGATGCCTTATACCAAGACCAAGATGAGCCTAGTCGGTATTCTTACTGATACTAGCTCAAGCTTGGTGCTGGCTAGCACTGTTGCCAAACTGGAATGAGATGCCTAGCTGGTACTATTACCGAGCTGGATGTATCTCGGCACTATTGCCGAGCTTAGACACTGAGATCAAGATGAGCTGGGCTGGTACTGTTACCGAGATTAGCGTAATCCTTGTCTTAGAAAAAAACCGCACACACTAGTAACCTTAACCACGTGGCCTCTTTGAGGAGAATTGTTGTTTATTCCAATAACTTGATTTCAATGAGTCATGACATAAGAAGCATTCACAAACATATGATGCTAGTTCACCACCCAACAGTTCTGAGTTCAGACTCAACAGTACACAACAGCAATGCCAAATGACAAACGCCAACAAGTATACCAGATCGATGACAAAACTCCAACAAATACAACGGGAAACCCACAGTCAAATTAAAGTTTCAAAATAAGTCAAATCCAAAGTTCCATGAACACCCTCAAAAGAAAAAGGCAGGCTTCAAAACCCACATGAGTTGCTCAGTTCCACGGTCCCAGATTCAATTCCTATCAGTTCCACATGCCACTGCCTCTCACCTACAAAGCACAAAACTAGTCAATTAATACAATTTTGCATGCAATTATCATTGGTCATCAGTAGTAATAATTCACTAAAAAGATAATATCTGCAATTATCAAAACAATAATAATGATAATTTTCTATATAATTCAACAAATGCAATTATAATGATATATGACAAAAATAGATTAATGCAAGCAATCAGAGATCAGGTACTTACATGATTATTTCTTCTAACATATCCAACAGTGGACAAAAAGTACAGGGGTATGAAGTCGCAGGTTCAAGTTGTAAATTCAGCCTCCACCATTGTGCGATTTCATGACATCCTATCTTATCAGTATTAGTGATAAGAGACGCAGTTGGAAGAAGGTAAAACGGCTCATAATCATGATATTTATTATTTTTCCCACATATTTTCGCCTTCTTAATCCAATTCTTGAAAAGAGCCCCAACAGAGTACATTGTTGCTCTTGCTTGCTTTGTAGTCATCTTCTGCCTTTGCTTGAAATATTTGATATACCCAGAACAAATGCAGTCATGCTTATTGACGAACAAGTAAGGAGACCATTTGGCCGTAGTTCTACAAAGCTGTACAAGGCTAGGTTCATCCTCAGAAAGTTGATGACAACCTTTAAAAAGGGTGACAAGTTGGGCCGTGACCTTGCCTTTGGCGTTTGAAATCCACTGTTTCACCCTTGGGAATGGAGGATTGAAGAGAAATGTTTCCAGAAAAATGTCTTCTTTCGCTGCATTCTTTCCAGCTTGAACTGCCAATGCTGAACCCAGAGAATGTCCTGCCAGCCACACATTCGGATTGCCCTTAACAACACTTTCCACTTCATACATCGCGGTTTTAGAACGTTTAGTTCTGTGAAAGTATTGGTGGAGGATAGCGCAGTCCAATTTGAGATCTTGTGAGCAGCTTTTTTTCTTGAGCATAGTGCCACGGAAGGCAATGACGTATTCTGGAGCTTCTGGAGGCAAGTCAGAAGGAGATTCAAATCTGAAAATGGCTCCATATATGGATTCATCTCTGGGATCAAAGAGCTCTCGGGCCAATCGAAATTTGAAGAACCTAAACCAAGGTTGTGCCAGTGGTGCAGCATCTTTGTGCTTTTTTTGGCGATCGCGCTCTAAAACATACACACCCTTGACCAAGGAGGCCGCAACTATCCTTTTGTCATCTGGGCTTGTCCTGTGTTAATTTATTTTTAAATAGGTGTTAATAAAATGATTTTTCTCTCTTTATGATCGCGTAGGGACATACATTTACATTATCCAATTACATTTGAAGCATCCTGTGAATTATCCACAAGAGATGTTTTTCATTCTCATATAGGGAAGTCAAAGAATTAAAAGGGGAACAGGTAGAAGATAATCTATTTACTGTAAAATTAGTAAAATTGATGGTCACTTCTCTCTCTACACTGAACCTTGGCTCTTCACCTCTTGATTAGTTCTAACCAAACTCACAAAGTACCTCTAACATGCATCAATTAGTGATTCCAAAAAGTTATCAATCAAATTATCAAGACTTTCAGAACTCAATTTGAGGTAGGCACTAGAGTTCGCAACATTTTAGAAGGAAAAATAATTTTCGCAACTCTAAATAAATCATGTTAAGTAAGAAGATAATTTGAAGACAATCAAGTTTTCCATATTTACCTTCGTAGAAGAGAGGATGATAAACTATTTACTATCAAATCTAGGAAAACTGATGGTCACTTCTATCTTCACACCGACCTTTGCTCTTTGCCTCATAGATCAGTTCTAACCATAACAAACTAACAGAGGCCCTCTAAAATGCAATAATTAGTGTGCATTTCAAAAAGTTACCAAGCAAACTAATTAAGATTTCAAAACTCAATTTGAGGTAGGCACTAGAGTATGCAAAATTTTATAATAGGTACAATTTTTTGTCACTCTGTAGAAATCAAGTTCCTTTGTTTGATAAACTGAAGATTTTTATAATATTTTGTGGCAAAGATAAAGCAGATTCCTGTTATTTAACAATAATACTATCCAAGTAGAGCAAAATTCGACTCACCAGTCAACATGCGTCAGATCCGTAGGCCCTGATATGTAGAAGTCATTTCTACCTGAGCCTTTACCTGTGCCCATCTTATGCGCACAACCCCCCGCCTTTTATACAACAAATAGCAGGTAGTTAGATGGGTAAGTTGGGATAGGATTAAATTTGTACAAAACAACACTAAAAAACCTTTCCCATTTAGATCCATGACTTTTTTTATTGAAATATGATAATGACCGTCTGTGTTTACTCATTAATGGCCGCAACCTAGGTGTAAGATGCCATATACCAATCCAAAATCTTTAGCCCAGCAGAAGTCTCAAATAGATATATAAATAAAGTCCTGTGAAACCTATTATTTGGACGATGTGGGATTTGAGACTTTCCAAACACTAGGCAGGGTCAGGGGCCTAACACTAAGCTTGATCTTCTTCTTAATATATATCTTGCCATCAAGCAAGCAAGCAAAAAGTTTGAGAAAACCAGACACTCCAGCTTCTACTTCTTCAGAGCAAGTAGGCTCCAACCCCTACCCTGCCATGTGTTAATCTTTTAAAAAACTCAGAGAGCTTGGTGATGGTCCAGACTATCCAAAACCGGAAAATAATAATAGTAACATATTCAATCAAAGCTCATTATATTTACAGCTTGACTTATGATACCGAGCTTTTTTCTTCTTCCATATCTGGAGTTGGTTAGAAAACTAAAAGGGTAAGGAACAGGCCTTCGTTGTCGTGTCCCTGTATGCAAGAAATCCATCAAATTATACAGAAATTTACAAAACAATTCTACTATTTTTCCCATATTAGTCTCATCGGCACACGATATGATGGAAAAGAGGAGAAAAACACATAATTCTCCATATTGGCCATTGGGGGTGAGAATTTCTAAATCCTAATTCCTTCCACAAGCATAATTCAATTGAAACACATGGAAATCAAAATTACATTAACTATCATGACTTTTGTCGAAAGATTCTTTTTTTATAGAGAATCAAAAGAAAAATAATTTACTTGTAATTCTAATGAGAAGGGTATGAAATCTGAAAGCTTGAAGAATGGAGATATTGAAGTGGTTAAAGAACTTACAGTTTTCCGTACGTATGAATAAAGAAACCAGCTTTGGAGCGTCTATGGTCTAAGATGAGGGAACGCTGGAGAAGAGAGAAGAGGAAATGAGAAGTTTGGAAATAAAGAAGATCACGAGAAAATATAAGTAAGAAGAAGAAAAGAAGCAGCAGCGGATCAGTCGACGGCGCGTCCAGTAATATTCATGCATGAGACGACTTCCTGCCCTCATTGTACTCATGCATGAGACGACTTCCTGCCGACATTGTTGAAAGAGTTATATATATATTGAAAGAGTTATATATATAAATATATATATATATATATAAACGGGAAATATTCAAGTGAGTGACTCCCTTTTTTGAGGAGTTTCAAGTACAAAAGGGCTTTTATACTTGAAGGTAATACACCATTTTGTACTTGAAATATCTCAAAAAAGGGAGTCCCTCACCACATATGGCGAGAGAATCTCTCACTTCAATACCCCTATATATATACACCCCTAAGTTTTTAGGATATTTAAATAGGCCCCCGTGATTTTACTATCTGCAGTAAATAGGCTCTTATTTTCTCATTTTAATACCTTTTGTGTCCTCGAAATAATAACAGTTCAACCACCATAAGTTTTTAGGGTGGAATGACATTTTTTCGCATCTCTTTATCTCTATATGCATAATTTCAAAAGTTTGGACTTATTTTTCTCTAAAGTTATTTACATCAGCAAATACATTTAGTTGGAGAGAATAAATCTAACTTAAATGTATTTTTATCAATTCAACGTCTATTTCATTAAATTCAAATATATGATAATAACATAACAGTCATCAACTTTACTTATAATGATTTGTAATTGATCTAATCCATGCACAACCCACCATTGGATTGGTAAAAGTTTCAAAATACATGATTGAGTTTTATGTGCATGAGAGAGTTACTAAGAGAGAAAAAGCTAGGACCCTGAATAAAATAATGGTTTTGTAATTAATAACATACTCATTTTTGTATAATTGATGTAAAGGCAAAGTTGTCATTTTTCTTAAAAAGGAGAATTTTAGAGGATTTTACTGGAAAAATTCCCAAATATAGTCATTTATCCCGAAGGGTCCTGACCAAATTTGCAGCACTAATGTGGTCCGTTAGTACTACTTTGGTTTTTTTTTTTTTTTGAATCTAGAGTAAGTGACGCTAGCGTCACTGCGTTTCTGACGCAAGTGACGCTAGCGTCGTTGTTCGCGAGCCCTTATATCCGTAAACCCTTCCCGTTTTGACCATTTTGAACACTGTAACTTCTCCTTCTTCTCCAGAGCGACAACGCCGCTCCATCTACCTTCTTCCTTCTCTATAATCCATTAACCTTTCTCTGATATCGCACATCTATGCGAAGGTATGTGACATTAGCTATGTTTTTGCACGTTTTTTTTCGGAGCATTATGGTTGGTTTGGAGTTCTTGATGCATTGCAAGATGTATGAAATGTGTATTCTGTATTTTCGCAGCATTATGTATGTTTGGAGTGTGAGTTCTTCATTTTGTTTCATTTTGTAACCTATTATGTTCATTTTATTCTCTCATTTATCATTTTCACATTATTTGCACTCACGCACGCTATTTGTTCGATGAAAAGTGACATTGGAGGTCCTCCCTTATTATCATGGCAAAAGACTTACTATCTTCTACCATTTCCATCAATGAAGGAATACACCACTTTGAAGGAATACATTGATGGATGTATGTTTGTGTTTGCATTGAGTGTGCACCAATCAAAAACTCATTATGCACACTCTTGCCTAGGATTTGCATGACTTGACACAGCCCTAGCTTAACCTGAATTTTAGAAGGTCCAACCTATGTAACCAACTAGACCCTGTTATAACCCTAGTTCGTAATGAAAAACAGTAGTAACTAATTTGAACCCAGCTGAAATTCAAATGAATGAATGGTGTTCAGAGTTCCAGGCCCAACCTTGTCGTGGACCCCTAGAAAGAAAAGGCTCACCTATGAATGACGCAATTAAAACTTACCGTATAGGATAGTCATGAATCATGGCTTCACTTGACAACCTTCTATCAGAAAGATGAGGATAAAGTGCAAGCAGTCCACATCCATCCGGTCATTGTATTGTATTAACTATTGAGGATTAAAAAAAAAAGATAATTAGCGAAAGGTCCCTCATATAGGACTTGTAAGGCCTCCAATCCATCAACTTTTCCTCTAAAGCCTGTAGTCCATGCAGCTAGACATATTTCGACGAGAGGTCCCTTGATACAATTCTCATGATTAATTTACCCTTTCAACTGTTTTAGGCATAAAATTTTGAAATTGCAAATTTCAAATTTCAAATCTTGTATTATCCCTTTTTTTCTTCAACCCATCTCCTCCGTCTCCCAGGCGACCTCATCCCCCTCTCCCTCTCATCATCTCCATCTGGATCTCTTGATTCACCGCACAGTAAACAGAAAAAAAAAGGAAAGGTTTGGGCACTGTTGAAGATCAACGATCAAAAGTGATCTAAGTCTCGATCGATGGGCCACTGACTAGAACTGATAGGAGAAGATCATCATAGTCAGAAAAGGAAACTTGCAGACTACAGAGACCAAGAACGGAGAGATCAATTTCTTTGACCTTTGGTGGGCCACAACCGCAACCGCAGAAGGCTGATCAGCCTGAGGAAGAAGATAAAAGATCAGGGATTCTGTTTTGTAAAACCCGATCACGGCTGGGCTTGTTCAATTGCCACCTTCCCTTCATTGTCGAGGAAGACCGGAGTCGCCACATCACTGCCGATTTCTCTTCACCGTCGTCGTCGCCTGCCACCCCCATTAATTCAGAATCCTCCAAGTCAAAACCTGATAAGATCCGGACTCCTTCCCAACGTGGTTGAGGATGAGAAGGAAAGAGTAGATGTGCAATTTGAAGATGATGTTCCACCGAGGAGCAGTCTCAAGAAGCCGTCAGGATCAGGATCGAGAGAGATCGAAAAGGGGAAAGTGCAGTGGATGGATTTTTTAGGAAAAGAACTAGTTGAGATCCGGGAATTTGAACCCAGTGAATCAGGAGATTCAGAGGATGATGCCAATGGGAGCCGAGGTTGTGTATGTGTTATTCAGTAACCTTTTCTTTGTAAATCCTTCGAGGAAGCAACCTAGGCATTCTATTTTTTTCTTCTATGCCTTCACATAGAGGCCTCAGCCCTCAAAGTATTGCTGATATCATACTGTCTTCTCATTTAGTTTGCTTCGTGAATACTACCATCATTATGCGAGATTCTGCATGGACAATGATAAAAAAAGGTATTCTTTCATCAGGATTAATTGTGGATGTTTTGCATGGTAATGATTCCAAGAAGTTTTGTTTTACCAAAATGGAGTTTTACAAGTTGTTCGGCGCAGTGGAAACCTACAATTGACACACAATCACATGATGCACACACAAGGGAGAAAAACCAACAAGGTTTACATTATTCTGTGATCTGCCCACGGCAGGGGAAGGATAACTCATTTATATTCCTATTTCTTTCCCTTTCTTGTGTGGTTGGAGGTTACAAGTTATATTAATTATCCCTGAATGGCTGAGCCCCAAACTTGCACACTCGGATAAAACAATTTTCAAATTGTTTTGAGTTATGCACAAATTTATTTGAGTTCTGGAACAAATTTATCTGAGTTCTGAACAAATTTAATTGAGTTTTTAGAAAATTTATCTGAATTCTAAACAAATCTATCTGAGTTTTTTTTAAATTTATCTGAGTTCTGAAATAAATTTCTTTACGTTCTGGACAAATCTATCTGAGTTTTGGCTAATTTATCTGAGTTATGGGAAAAATTTATTTGAGTTTGGACAAATTTATCCGAGTTTGTGGCAAATGTATTTGCGTTTTTCTAAATTTATTTACACTTTTTTGAAATTTATTTGATTCTTTTAAAATTGATTTTCATCTTTTGAAATTTATTTGGTTATTTTGAAAATTATTTGTGTCTTTTTAAATTGATTTTCATCTTTTGAAAATTTTAGATTTTTTTGAAATTTATTTGCATTATTTCAAATTTATTTGTATTTCTCTATGTTCTTTTGATTTTATAGCATTTTTTGAAATTTATTTGCATTATTTCAAATTTATTTGTATTTTTTGAAATTTGTTTTTTTTTTTTTAGAGTTTAATTTTTTTTAATTTTATTTACATCTTTTGAAATTTATTTTCTTCTTTTGAAATTTATTTACATTTTTTTAAATTTATTTTCATCTTTTGAAATTTATTTGGATCTTTTGAAATTGATTTTCATCTTTTGAAATTTATTTGTGCTTTTTAAATTTATTTGAAATTTGTTTCCAGTTTTTTAAACTTTATTTGAAAATCTCATTAGTGGAATTTTATTAATCGTGACTAATTTAATGGTAGTTGACCATTATTAATGGCTTATCCCACTAATCATGGGATATGATTTGAAGAAAGGGTAAATTAGATACTTTAGGTTTTCAAATTTGGAAAAAGGACCTTTCACATTACAAAAAAAGATTATGGACCTAAGGCAATAAAGTGAAATGTTCAGGGACCTCTCACCGAATCCCCCCAAAAAAAAAAAAACTTCTCTTGACTGTCATATCAAAAGTGAAGGCACATCGACGATCATCTAAAATAGATTCAGACTCGTGGGTCACTGAATTAGGCTAGTCAAGTGAGCACTCGGCCAAACTTGATTTGATATGTTGCATTGCAAGTTGAGTGAGATTAATCAATTGTACTGATGCGCCATGCTCTGGGCATTGGTTCATCATATGTCACGATGTTTGTTTTGACAAAAAAGGCCCCTAACTTAGAATATAAAGATGTCAGACTTGATTTGATCTGTTGCAATTGTTTCAATGAGATGGTGTGTTATCTATACTTATTAAAGATGATGCACCTTACTTTTTCATTTTCCTCTCTAGAGATATCTCAAGGAATGTCAATATTTTTTCTTTACTTCAATAATGTAGAATCTCTTTGTACTTTTTTCTTTTTTTATTTGGTAACATGATTTGAACCCACAACCTCTATGTTGCAATAACATGCTCATTTCACTGTGCCTTAGTTCTACCCCGCATAATGGGTTGGACCTTAGCTTTTATACAAGCCATTGCACCGAAAAAAAGATCCAAGAACACAAATCTATAATTCCATCTTTTGTCTTGATTTGTTTCTTTCTTCACTATTCACATCACTTGAAAATCTATACCTGCTCATGAATTGGATGAAAATGTCATATAGTATCCTTACATTGCTTGAAAAAAAATGAATGCCATGCAAATAGAAATCTATTTCCAAGTGGGTTGTTGAACTCATAGTTGTACATGCTTCATATTGCAATGTGTGAAACTTAACGGAAGGTGAAAGACATCGAGGGTGATAATGAGGAAGAGTTATTGTACGATTAAGATTCACACGTTTCAAAATCTATATTAAAAGGAGTGGAACCAGAAAATTATAGATGCATCAATACCAACCCAGACAAAAAGATATGGGTCTTTACGGACAAGCAGAAAGACCATGTGAGAGATGTAGGTCTATCACATCTGTCAGAGATAGATTGTATGAGGATAGATCATGCTCTATTGTCCGGACTGGTAGAAAGGTGGAGGCCTGAAACCAATACATTTCACCTATCCACGGGGGAAGCAACGATCACTTTGGAAGACGTTGCTTAGATTTATGGCCTCCCTATTGATGGTGAACCGGTTACAGGAAGAACCTTCAATAATGCTTTTGTCCCGGAAGTCTGTAAAGAATTGCTTGGCCTTGCCCCACGTCCAGGAAAAGACACCATTGGCCTTACCATAAAGTTCAAATGGTTTGAGGATAATTTCAAGCTCTCTAAGAAGAGAAATGAAGTATGCAAGACTAGAGCAAACCTTTTTTTCCTGGTGTCTGGATAGATATTTGCAAATTCTTCTGGTGCAAGGGGGTCAGCTTGGTAGTTAGAACTCTTTAGGGAGTTCAAGTCATATGCTTGGGGTCCAGTATCCCTTGCAAGCTTATACAGGATGCTTACAAGGGCTACAAGGTTGTTAAGAGATGAATACGATAGTGAAGAGGAAAGGGAGATCGAGGAAAAAAAAAAAGTGGAAAAATTACATTGCTTAAGACTCTTACAGGCCCTCTTTAGCTGCTACAAGTGATTATATTTTAACCGGTCAACATAATTTCTTGGTTATTAGTAATCACATCTTTACATTTTGCATTAACTGTTTGAGTTGTTTCATACTTGTAGATTTGGGCCTACTCTAGGATGGCAATTAAGAGGTGCCCTAAGCCCGGTCCTAGTTGGCAGCTACAATGATGTTCAGTTGAGAATACTTCAAAATAATTTTTTTCCTTTGTATAGTTCCTCATTTATATCCATAACTTATAATTTCATCTTATCAGTAAGATCTAGAGAGGGGAGATAAGAAGAGTTAGAACACACCCATTCCAAATTTGGGTTGTACATATCCATTATACAGAAATTTCTTAAAAGGTTTCAATGCCTTGTCTTGTAGTATCTTTCTAGAGATGCATTTTCACAACTTGCCCATACCAAACCATAATCAATTGAAAAAAAAAAAAAAAAAGAAGGAAATTTTCGCAAATGTCAGTACAATAATCTTCCTATGATCCATCACTCAATAAAATCATAATCCCAAGAAATCCATAATCCCATTACGTGGCCAATATTTATTTCTATGATCACAATTAACTGTCTTGACTCCTCATTTCCAACTCTTATCTAATCACCAAAACCATAACCATCATTCAAAATTCTAATCATTTGCACTCATAAACTATATCCATCACTTCAAACTATCATCATGTAATCACCAAAAAAACCACTATATCAGGTTTCTGTGAAACATAGCCAAATGCACCCAAATGCAGAGCATCCATCCATATACACTAGAAAAATGCCCCCATGCTAAGCATGGGCAATAAAAGTTATAAGATTAAATATTTTAAAAAATAAGAAAGACCTATAAAACTATACATTTATGATATCTTTATCTTGATGTTCATAATTTTAATCAGAGTTAATTGATTTATGTATATATAAAATACAAATTTTAGGATTTCCCATTTCTCATATTTACAGCCTTGTTTAAAATGCAGAGATTTTCAATACAGTAATATAGTCAATACATAAATACAAATTTTAGGATTTCCCATTTCTCATATTTACAGCCTTGTTTAAAATGCAGAGATTTTCAATACAGTAATATAGTCAATACATACACATTTTCTTTTGAAGAAACATATATAGCATTTGACTCTCTACTTGAAACCATGAATGAAACCTAACGACAAAGGAATGATTGGTCTAAGCTTGTCACCAAACATGTTCTCCGAGACAATGTTATGGATAATCTACTCTTGACAGCAGAACCCATTACAAACAATGTTGAATGTGCTTAGCTTAGTATGGTATGTGATGATTTGCTATTGATCAGGATGCTAATGTCACAACAAATGGATAACAATTGAATAAGGATTTCCTTTTTTTTCTCTGGCATTTGATTACTTATATTTTATTACTTATATTTTAATGCATTATAGAGAGTTGGAAGCCACAGTCCATGGCATTAATAAAAGATTTATCCCACTCACATCGACGTCTATAGCTCCAGTTCAGCCACATACGAAGTAGCCCCAAAATCTGATATTTCGGATGATTTGTATAAACAATAGCACCAAATATAAGAGAATTTTACATTTTAATATACGTAAAGTCTACAACTTTATGCATCTACCTGTTGAGACATAACAAATAAAATTGCAAACTTCGTCGATCCAGTGGAGCAAATGGGTTGATGAGACATAACAAATAAGATCGCAAACTTTGTCAAGTGGAGCAAATGGGTTGATTTCAAATCAAACTCTCCCCTACCTTGCCTCGGGTTTTCTAGAAAACAAAAAAAGGAATTAAGGAATTTCTTTAAAGAATAGTTTAAATAATATGAATTGAAATTGAAATAATATTCAAACAATTTTATTCAAATAAGATTAAATGAAATATTAAACATAAAGAATTTCAATATTCTATTAATATAATAGAGCCAAAGAGGAGGTCTGGCCCATTCTCTCTCTCTCTCTCTCTCTCTCTCTCTCTCTCTCAGTGATTTAGAATATAGTCAGTAGAATATAGTCAGTAGTCAGATGTAATAGAATTTCTAGGAATTTCCATCACGGGATTTATGGTATATTCTATGTGGCTGTGTTGGTGTATGCAAACTTTGTTCAGAGAGGTCGGGAAAAGGTGTAGTGGTCTTGCTCTCAAACATGCAGTCAAGAAAGCACCATTAGAATCAGAATATCCTGTTGAAGGTCAAAAGAAAAAAGGGAAAATGACCGTACGGACGTCCCAAAATTACAAATTTGCCCGAGACCAAACGAAAGAGTATAAATTTCCTAATAAACGATCGTACAGAAAGGATGAACATTTTTTCCCTTTATCCTGCGATATCCCAGGCTACTAGGATATCGCAGGATTTGATATCCCGGGCTACTAGGATATCGCACCCTTAGATATCCTACATATATGCGATATCTCCAAATTTTCACCATTCTGCTTTCAACCTAGGTTAAACAGGACGGAGATAACTCGGTAAAGACCATTTTTACTGTGATCGTCTTCTTCGATCCTCCAATGGTTCTTCCTCTGTTTTCTTCTCGCCCTCTGTTTTCTTCTCATCGCCTTGCTATGGATATTGCAGGAACACGGACTTCCACTCCATTCCCCTTCGCCAATCGCTGCAACGTCGTGTATCTTCAACTGTGTAGGGTTTTACTGCGGGAAATATACCCACTTGTCAGCAGTTTAAGGTATGGGGAAGAAGTATTGTTTTTCCTTTATCTCTTGATTTGTTTTAGTCTTTTTTTTCTAGATTAGGGCTTGTTTTAAGGCTAGACATTTGGGTTTTTATTGTTATTTGGGGGTTGTATCGTGTGATGTTGCTATGAATCTTTTTTTATTTATGCTATTTGATTATTGGAGATCCCTTGCAAAAAAATTTGGTAGTGATGCTATTTTCTGCTTATTTTACCATTTTTTCCATGAAAAACTTTGTTGCTCTCTATGTTTTACTTTCAGGCTTAAAAGGTTGAACACTCACAAAATGATATATCAGCCGATTAAAATATTTCAAGTACTGCAAGGTAGTTTGAATGCTACTTCATTCAAAATTAGTCTAATAAATTGGTAAACAACTCCTGGTAAACTTCATAGCACATGTTAAGAGACGACGTATGATGGAAGAATAAAATGAGTACGATGGCTTCATTTACCATGTGATCGTTAGATAACTAAAGACCAGATTTAAAATTTAATTTGCAAGGGATATAGATAGTAAGCATATAACAAAAAAAAAAGCGAATAAATTGTGTATTGTGGCTTCAACTATTGAAATTATGTATAATGTATTAACAACAAATAGATATCCAACTATTTGTGATTATAAGTACATGAAAATGACTGTCACAGCACAACTATTCTCATGTCTGAGTTGATTATGATAGATTGGTTTTTTTTTTTTTTGGACATTAGATTGTCTGTTAAATTGCATTATATTTTACTCAATTTTTAAATTGCGGATGGAACAATTTCAACCCGGTCCTATTGCACTACACCAAAAACAGGAAATTGGAACGGATTTCCGTTCCTAATCCTTCCGTTCCTAATCCGTTAATCCGTTCCAATTTCCTATTTTTGGAACGGATTAACGGATTAGGAACGGTTATCCGTTCCAAAAATAGGAAATTGGAACGGTTTAACGGATTAGGAACGGAAGGATTAGGAACGGTTATCCGTTCCAATTTCCTGTTTTTGGTGTAGTGTTGATGCATCTATATTGTCAGAACAAGAGAATCACGTATCGACATTAATATGGAATGGCAAGGAACCCGGTATTTACCGATGTATTCCCGCTAACCCTAAGAGTGGATTTTGGAAATTAAATAATAGCAATGCGACATTATGAGAAGGACTGGCCTCCACCATCTATCGCAGATTTGCCACATGCGAATCGATCATGCTCTGATAAGTGCATTAATTGAAAGGTGGAGGCTAGAAACAAATACTTTTCAATTTTTGTCCGTAGAGTCCACTATTATACTTGACGATGTGGCATATATTTATGGCCTACCCATTGATGGTCAACCAATTATAGGCCGTACATACACGAAGAGACCCATCAATGAGGAAGTATGCAATTCACTCTTAGGAAAGTTGCCTAAACCCACGGACATCAAGGGTGGACAGCTCAAACTGACATGGTTTCATAAAAACTTCGTTGAGCCCCCAGAGAATGCATCTGAAGAGGATACCAATAGGTATACTAGGGCATATCTCTTTTGCCTTGTTTCAACCCAAATTTGTGGGTTTACGTCGGGGTCAAGGGGGCCTGCCTACCTTCTTGAATTATTTGAAACCTTCCAAGTGTATGCATGGGCTCCTGCCTGCCTCGCAAATTTATACAGAACACTATCCAAGGCTACCCGAGTGAAGGATGGGATAAGAACAATATGTGAGGCCCTCTAACCTCTTCAGGTAAATAACAACTACACGTATATTGCTTGATTACAACACATATTGAAAATCCAAGCTTATAAATTGATTATATTTCAACAAATATGGGCATATTCCCGAATGAAAATTGGACGTCCAATCAACAAAACATTGATTCAATCAAATTCGAGTTTTCACTTTTTAAAATGTGGGAAAAAAGATTGAAAATTTACTTTTGGTTGACTACTGTTGAAGAAGTTCATCAACAACTCGATCAGCAAGACATTGATCAGGTAAGTTATTTCAATTATCTCCATGTTCTTATCCATTTTTTCTCTTAAAATGGAGTAATGAAAAAATGGGTGCAGTTCGAGTGGCCGCCTTACCTCCAATTTGCTGAAGAGTTGATTGAACATGTGTCAGAGGCAAATAGTTATCTTTTTACAGCATGCACAGAAATTATCTTTTACTCAACTGTTGAACCTCATAATACGGACCGTGTAATGAAGCAATTTGGCTGGAGACAAATCCTACCTCCACCACTCCATCCAACTCCTTGGAGAGATGAAAAAGGCTTAAATGTTACAATCGACTGTAGAGTTAAGCTGAAACAACAAGTAGAAGTATGGGAAAATAGAGTGTCATTAGTTATCGATGGAGAATACGATGACTTGGTCGGTAGACATTCTGATGAGTACTTTGCTTGGTACCACCGTATCACTAGAATACATGTCGAGCGGCCACCAGAAGGTAGGAGAAATCCACAATATGAACATGCAGTCCAACAGTGAGAGTCCATGGGGTCCAACCCTTTCGTGATCGGAGACAAAGCGAACATCAACTTTTTGTGTACGGATATGCCAGATTTTCTACTCTACTTGGTATTGACAAGTAGTGGTCCGTAGATCCACCTTAACAAGTAGAAAAGAAAGTCAACTTTCTTTTAGTTTTCATTGCACATATATTTAAGACAGGAGACATGGTTTGATTTGAATGTCGTGAAAGGCGATTTTCCATTTAATTGCCGTGAAAGGCGATGTTTTTACTGTGAAAGGCGGTTTACAATTCTTATCAAAAGGGAAAGACAAGAGTTGTACTTTTTATATCTCTTTAAAAAATACAAAATACAATACAAAGCAAGAAAAGAGGATCTAACTTCTTGGGAAATTGTGGGGACTCGTTCAGATTGATGGTCGCAAATCATATGTGGACTTCGCCATCATCCTTCAGATGAGAACAAATGAAGCTTTTGATTCACTTGACTCGGCTTAAACATCAAATTTTTAAAGAATAAAGACCAAGAGGAGGTCCTATGTCCAATAAAAAGCTAAGTAAACGAGCTGAAAAGTCACTTCTAAGCCATGGAGACAAAAGGAGAAGGCCTTGGGGGTTGGCCCCCCAAGGGACTTTGCAGGTCACCGTGTAGTGGTGGTCGGTGCAAGACTTTTTCAACAGATGAGAGTTTGTTGTTGGAGCGTCGTAGCAACGTTGCAGAGTTTCCTCTAGTGTATTTTTCGAATTCCGTGGATTCGGTTTTTGGTCTTTGAAGTGGTGGAGATGGCCTCCTTTTATAGGCTTTTGGTGGCCATGAGGGGAGTTCATGAGTTTTAAATACATTAATTGCATTAATGTTCCATGATGGGGGGAGTTACAAGTTTTTAATTCTTATTTTTGTAACTCCTTTTTCTTGACTTTTTATCAGCCGTTGGAGAATAATGGGCTTTTAATTGCCTTTAAACTCCATGATGGGAGGAGTTACATAGTTTAATGCGATGATTACACTTGACTTGTAACTCTCATTCATTGGCTTCTAATTGGGCCTTCCAAAATAATGAGTAAATAACCACATTAATTTGTCATAAAATGGGTTATTAATTGCATTAAGTTGTCGCAAAAGCATTTGAAGAGTCGCGGGTCGCGCCGCGTCTTTTGGAATTCTTCTCGTGACGTAAGAAGTTTTTGAAAAAGATAAAAAATGACGGTTTTTTGTCTTGATCTAAGATGTTTGATGGTTATTTTTGAATATTCACATTTATCTCTTCAATTATATTTTTAGAACTATTGTTTTGGAATGACGGTTTTTAGTCCTAAACACAATTTTGGCAGTTTGATTTATGCGCTTTCAAGCGCGCACACAAACACATTTCTTAATTGAACAAAAGGGATAATGGTTCCAAGTGTCAAATCACAGTGAAAAGAAACCAAATGGTTCATGCAATACAAAATTTCTAAGATAATAATCTGTTGTAATTGATTACTATCACTTATTAAGTCTTCCATTGACAGGTAGTGTGATGGAGAGATGATTTAACTTGCATACATGCACTTGTGTCTGCTGACTATTCTTGAGAGCAAAAGCCAACAACTTTGTAAGAATTTCCACCTTCTTTTAAGTCTTTGACTTGTAGTTCCATTGGCTTTGAGGACTTTGTGAGGACGGAAATTTGGAGGTTGGGAATTAAGATGTGTATCACTAATCTCTTCCGCATCTATAGAAAAGACCATATCATCATCTGAAGATGAAAATTGGAGGTTCAGAATTAAGATCTGTATCATGGACTTTCTGATGATGGAGCATGAATTTTGATATGATGATGGAACATGAATTTTGATATGAATCATTCGCTTCTCTTGTAAACAAGCTGCCAATTTGCCTCAAATTCAAGCCGATTATGGTTTCCTCCACTAGCCAATCCTACCAAAACCTTGAGGCACAAGTAGAGGCAATAAAAATACTATTTAATACTCCCCCTCGGGTAAAATCTTGTCATCACACTTTCCGCGAATTGCTCCTCCCAGGATTCGAACATACAATTAATTGGCTTTAATACCATATTA
Source organism: Cinnamomum chago (assembly GCA_038049695.1). Lineage (NCBI taxonomy): Eukaryota > Viridiplantae > Streptophyta > Magnoliopsida > Laurales > Lauraceae > Cinnamomum > Cinnamomum chago. The sequence continues at coordinate 14,842,583 of CP142462.1, read as the reverse complement.
AATTTCCTTCACTGGCTAATCCTACCAAAACTTCAAGGAACTAGTAGAGCCAAGAGAATACTTTTCAATAGATGGAATATGGCTTATGTTTCTATAATATGCATAAGAAATTCTTAAAACAGAGATAGATCACCTTTGTCTTACATAGAAAGTGTGTTTTTAAAAGCGAAGCTTAAAACCTCACAAGTTAATGAACTACCGTATCACTTGAAGACAGTTCTCAACCCCAATATGTTGTTATCTATGGCCTAAGAACCATGCATTAGAATAAGCACATATAAACACATGATTTACGTGGTTTGACGTTTAGCCTAAATCTATGGGAGAAGACGGAGAAGAGTTTTCCACTATACAATCATAAGAGGTTACATCATAAAGGCTTTTTAGCCTTTATTTATAATATCAGCTCCAAAACTCTAGTACACCCGAAACAGACCCACTCCTAATCCCAGTAGACCAATGGCGGTATTTCAAAAAGTTGTACAGTTTAAGAGTAAATCTAACATATTTTAATAGAAATACTCGTTACTTTTTTTTCCATCTACTTCAGCAACATTCATTAATACAATTTAAGATACGGACCACAGAAATGATCAATCTCTCGAGTCAATGGCTAAAAGGAATAGCATTACCATCAAGAGATCTGAGTTATGACAGTGTTTCGTAGAAATTTCATCACTAGCCAAACCAGATAGAGACAGGAAAACGACATGGAGCACAAGACTTTGACCCGAGACTAAGACTGAAAAAATGGCATATTTACCATGACGACCACCACACTTTATTAACATCTTTTAAATATGATGTAGAATCATTTCAAAGGGTATGTATGATCTATGCTGCTGATCAGAAATAGTAACATTTTGAGCAGATCTAGCAGTCAGTTGTTATCCAAATGCTGTTGCTTTTTTTTTTTTTTTTTTACTTTATTTTATATGATGGGGCATAGTGTTTGTTGCCCCAGAACTTGATATGATGGTTTTATTGCTGATAAGGGTCCTGTTCAACTTTTTTTTTTTTTACAAGAAAATCTTCATTCAAAGAACTTCAGATTCCTAACAGCAAGTCTCTCTCCGCATGGACTATATCTCAACCTTATTTATCCAATGTAGTTTCCTGTAAGTAATTGTTTTGGCCTACTTTCGTGGAAATGGCCATTTTGACTTGAGAGCCAATCCATAGCAGTAAACTAGTGCAGACAAGACTTCCAATGTTTGTGGGGCCCAATGACTTGAGGATGTGTGGATTATATTAGCTATCAATCTTGCAAAAAAGGGATAAGGAGAGAGGTGTTTTTATATCAACCACTGAATTGCTGGGCTTACATAAAATGCCTAATAATAAGACCTCCTTTTATCTCGCAAATCCTCTCTTACCAAAACTGATAGGTAAGCATAAGTAATAAAGGCGGAAGAACTCAACGTTTGGCCGCTGTAAAATCAGGTATTTACCTTTAGATTTTTCTTTTCATTAAAATACACTAGCATACTAATCCGTGCTCGGCACAGATATGACTAATATTTCAATCTAGATATTCATACATTAAAAAAGATTCATAGTTTTTAGAAAGAAAAAAAGATGTTATGGGTACTTATTTATATAATCCAAATGCTAGTAGCATAGAAATGAAATAAGAGAACTGGAGTTGAAAGGAAATGAGAATTGAAGTAGAAAGGGGATCACTATGATAGAATTTGGATAAAGATAGAGCCTTTGTAAAAGAAGAAAAATGGAGGGTAAATAAGTGATTTTGATCATAAAGCAATAAAGTTGCTAGTTGCATGAGATAGGAGTGGGGAGAGAACACGCAAAATTTTGAAAATTTGCGGCAAAAATCAAAACTATCAGTCAAAATGAAAAACGAAACCCTTCTCTTTAATACATTATAATAGGAATTAAATACATATGGTGGTTAAAAATGAATATCTAAAATAAATTTTCAAAAAACAAGCATCAATGATTTTTGAAAATTTACCTTTTATCTTAATTTTTAACACACTATGTATTCAATTACTATCATTCGCAGAAAAAGGAGAAAAAAAAAAACCCAATGTTTCCTTGCGTCTATTTTTGCCTCTTGCCTCTTGTAAGAACGCTTGATTTGTTGGAGATGTTAATGGGGTAGATGATGCAGTCACGTGTTGCATTGATTTCGGAGGGGGAGAGGGGCGGCCTCCATGCGCGTAAAAAGTCCAATCAGTAGATCCGTACCGTTAAATGGGACGAAACGGTCCACAAACAGTAGTATGGAAGATACTAATATGGCAGATATTTTTTACTGTTGACACCGTGGTCGTGGGTCCCATTAGATCAACGGCCTGGATCACTTGACCTAACTCCTTTCCATGTTCGTGCGAGTCCCATCTCCTATGTCACAACTCACACTGGTCATGGGCCCAAGCCACAAAGCGTGTGGAACTTGGAATTCCGTACTCACGCCTAAGTCAGTCTCAAAGGGGAAGACTGGTGTTCAAGTTAAATGGGTCACCTTGCACACACCAGGTTTCTATAATTCAATCGCCGTGTAATGTGAACTTACTGGTTTCGCAAAACCATTCCAAAAAAGAATTATATACAGGTGAGTCTCTGAAATTCTTCTTTTATGTTTATTTTCGTGTTTTAGATTTTGTTTATCTAAGTGGGTATGTTTGAATCTTCCTAGAATTCTTCTCTCTATTTTTTTAATGGACAAGTGCAGGTTGTCAATCTTAAAGGGTCACATGGGTTTCTTCTTTGAACCCTGTTCTTGTTCTTTGCTTGACACAGTGGTAAAACAGGATGATAGTGTTGAAAGTGTAATTCAGTGCCTGAGAAGAACCAGATTACCGAATGCAAAGATCCTTTATCCTTTCAAGTGTTATTACTCATCCGGGGGTTAGAAATGAAGTTTTTTTGGTTGCGCTGCTGCGCATGGCCATGAGAAACAGAGTGCTTCTGTTTCTTCTTCACAACCTTTGCTGGTTGTTGCCGAGTAGCAAGTAATACATGTAATGGTCTTCAAAGTGACATTCGTTCCACTAGAAAAATGTCCCTGAGTCGCTGAAAATTCATGTTACGGTTATGCTTGTCACTTTTCTGTTATTTGTTTATCTTGTTTTTTTTTTTTTTTTATTAGTAAGGGAAGGTGTACACCCTTTAGGCCCGACTAATTCCTTCGGGCCTCGGGAAGCCGGGTAAATCTCCTATGAATCCAATGTGGTCGCACAATCTTGAACTCTCAATAAGGAGCAAACCAGGGTCCTAGACCAATCGAACTAATCCTCCCCTCGGAGTTGTTTTTAATCTTGTTTGGATTCTTATTTTGTCTTTTACTCTCTTAAAAGTAGAAAATTATTTTACCATGCGACAGGGTCTTGTACAAACAATTTGTAACTCAAAATCTTTCCAAGAAGAATACATTGAGGTGAGTCTGTGAAATTCTTCTTTTATTTATTTTTGTCTTTTCTTTTTCAGGTGGCTACATTTGAATCTACCTTGAATTCTTCTCTCTCGATCTTCTTCTTTTACTAGAAAAATTGAGGTTGGTAATCCCGGAGGGTCACTTGGGATTTGTTGGGAAAAGTATCTTCACACCATTGTTCAGTGCTCGAGAACCCACAAATCAACTACAAAGATCCCATAACCTGCCTGATTTTATTAATAGAGGACATGAGAAACAGAGTAGTACTATTTCTCCTTCATGCCCTGCCGTGGTTGTTGCTGAGTAGTGATACATGTCATGGTGTTGAAAGTGACCTTCGATGCTTAGAAACCCTGAAGGACCAACTTACGGATCCTAACAATTACTTAGAGTCATGGGCTTTTAACAACAGAACGGCAGGATTCATCTGTAAATTCAACGGCATCGAATGCTGGCACCCTGATGAAAGCAAGGTCCTAAACATACGCCTCTCAAACATGGGACTCCGAGGCCAATTCCCAACAGGTCTCGAAAACTGCACTAGCATGACAGGATTGGATCTATCCAACAATGATCTATCTGGATCCCTCCCGGAAGACATCAATCATATCATACCATATGTTGTGACACTTGACCTCTCTTCAAACAAGTTCTCTGGCAATCTTCCAGCAGGCCTTGGCAATATTACCTATCTGAATGTCCTTAATCTTCAACACAATCAGTTCAGTGGTGATATCTCATGCCAATTCCGCAATCGCACTCGGCTAACTACCTTTGATGCTTCAGACAACCCTTTGTCTGGGGAGCTTCTTAAGTTTACCACTAATTCCTCTTTGTTCGCAAGCTTTGTGAAACAGAGACAGTGTCAAACTGCTTCGGCTAATAACTCTAGAACGACTTCGGCTAATAACTCTAGAACGAAAAAGTTTATTATCTTGTTCTCTGTCGGTGGTCCTGTGGTGGGACTTTCGTGTCTATTTCTTCTGTTCTTCTATTGCAGTAGAGTAGTTGAAAAGAAGGATGAAATGCCTGTTAAAGAAGACGTCGAAGGTGACCATTGGGTAATCAGTGTAAAGGAAACCAACGGTATCATGGTATGTTGGCTTTTCATTTCTACAATAAGAAATAGCAAAACTTTTCTATTCTTTTGTTTTCTTCTTATTGCAATCAAAACACAATAGGAGTTTTCCATTTTGCAGCTCTCCATGTGCAAGAAGTGGGTCGCAAAAATGAGGTTGCATGAACTTAGGACAGCAACTAATGATTTCAGTGATCACAACATGATTAGTTCGGGGATCAGGGGCAATTTATACAAGGCGACACTTTCCAATGGCTCCCTTGTTGCTGTTAGACGGCTCTGGAATACTCAGCAATCCAGATCAGAGTTCTTAACTGAGCTGACAACGCTGGGAAAAGCAAAGCATCCCAATTTGGTCTCCCTTCTGGGCTTTTGCATTGCTAGAAAGGAAAAGCTTTTGGTTTATGAGTACATGCCTAAGAGAAATCTATATCAGCAACTACATCAGATAGAAGACAACACAGGATTCAAAGAATGGCCTTTGAGGTTGAAAATTGCACTTGGAGTAGCAAGAGGCTTGTCTTGGCTGCACCATAACTGCAATCCTTGTATAGTTCATTGCGACATAACCTCCAAATGTATACTTTTGGATCAAGATAACGAGCCAAGAATATCTGATTTTTGGCATGCACAGCTTTTGAATCTGCTTGACACCCATCTGACCACTTTTGTCAATGGCAAATATCACAATATGGGTTATGTAGCTCCTGAATATACGCGCATGTTGGTGGCCTCTCCAAAGGGTGATGTTTATAGCTTTGGGATTTTGCTTCTCGAGCTAATTACTGGCAAAAAACCAATTCAAGAGGCAAATCCTCCGCACATTTTCAAGCAGAATCTGGTGGATTGGATTGTTCATCTTACAATTAACTCTCTTCTTTTAAATGCCGTGGATAGGTCTCTCACTTGCATTAGTTGCGAGGGTGACCTCCTTGAGTTTCTTAAAATTGCAAGTGCTTGTGTGGCATCTCTTCCTGAGGAAAGGCCTACAATGCTCCATGTATACCAGCGTATTAGGGCGATTGGCAACAGATATGGCTTCTCAGCTGATGATGAAATACAAATGCAACCCAACAACATCAACAACCATGCCAGTACCTCAGCTGAACAAAATGAGTCACATGAGATTTGTGAAATTCATGAAATGTATGAATAGGAAAAGATATAGCTGTTCTACCTAAAAAATTTGGTTAGCATTTTGGCTATCATTTTTATAGATTAGTAAATATGTAACTATTTCTTGTAAGCTTTTAGTGAGAATGCATGTCCCTTCTCATCGTAATCAATCAGGCCTTTTGGTCAGATGTTGGTTCTCTTCTAGAGGTCTCTTGTCCTTTTTTTTTACCTTTTGTACTACTTAGCTTGAAAGCCTGTAATGACTAATTTTTCAACTTCAAATTACTCTTTATCTAGCAAATTTTGCTAATTTTAAAGAGCTGCACACGTTAGAAGTGAATTTTAATATATTTCAGTACTCTTTTTTCCATCTAATTCAACTCATCTTTTTTAACTATAGGAAATACTCACCTATGCCACACACTCGCCCAAGTCCCTCACCATCAGCGCTATAGCCAGATTGTTAGCTGTTTTTTTGTGGAAGAAAGGTGTATTACCTCCGAGCTACTAGTGGGTTGGCTATGTCAGAAACGTTAATTAATAGAAATAGGTTTAAGAACCGGGTGGTCACAAAAAAGATCAAAACTGTTAAGTTAATGGCTATTAGTATTCAGAAATACCACCAACAGATCTGAGTTTTGGCTATGTTTAAAGCAAATTGCATGACTAACACAGCCAGATAAAGTTCTACCCCAAAAAAAATAAAAAATAAAAAATAAAAAACACAGCCAGATAAAGACAGGAAAATGTTATGGAGGGCAATACTTAACAACTCAAAAAAGGCATATTTAGACAATCACCACATTTCATTCACATATCTTCAATATGATAGTGAATCATTTGTTTATTATTATGTTTGCTATGTTGGACTACTAGTCTACGAGTTCTACGTGAGGACCCAGGGATCAATCTCCTTGGGATGTGTGTGAGACTAAAGTGCCAATAGAACTCAACCATGAGTGTGTTGGGTAGGATAGTTATCTTTTTAATTCAAAGGGTATATATGAACAACACTGATTATCGAAGGAACCCCTCACTAATATTGGGATAAGACTCATCTTGAATAGTTTGTATTATCTACGTGCTAGGAAACACAGCACATGTTACACAGTTTCCCTGTAACTGCTAAGAGAGGGGATCCAAACTCCATACTCAATATTTTCAACATTTTGACCGGACCTAGCAGTCAGGAGTTATCAAGTACTGGATTTATTAATGGGGTGTGCCCCTTTGGATCTCCTCTCCCTTGTTTGGTGCAAGAAATCTCTCCAGTGTTTCTTTTTTTTCTTTTGAGAATTTTTTTTTTGAAAGTGAAATTTCTCCTGTATTATATGTGCCATATGGAATAAAGACTTGACTTATCTTTTGGAGAAACAAAGAAAAAAGAAAAGGAATATTTGATTTATTTATTTTTGTATATGGCGGCGTTCAGCTGGTTGATCTCATGGTTGGGCATTTATTTCTCCAGTTTTAGCCACTTTTAGAAAAAAATTGAATTTCTATGCAAACAAACTGGCCCCAAGAGTGACATTCACCATGACTAGAGTCAGACAGATGGAGTGAAGTAAATGCAACCATTGGCCAGAGAATCTGCACCGGACCCAGTCTTATAATTGACGCGGCATGGTGTTACTGGATGTATCCTGCAGAGCTGTTCATCTGAAGGATCTGACTTAAAAAAGTTAGGCGCGGACACCCCTGATCCAGCCCTAAACAGGTAACATCCCTTGTATCAAAACATCAAAAACTCAACCAAACCATAATGTTTATGGAATCAACTCAACTCGAGGACCCCACCAGTTCATGGGAGATGCTTTATTGATTTTAGCATTTTCCATCACTTTTCAATCTAACCCAGTGAATCTGGCAGAGCAGAGATAGGTGCTTCTCTTTTCATAATTAGTTATAGGAATTGTTTATAGTAGATTAGAGTAGCTATTGCTCAAAAACATAATAGTCATTAGTCAATACAATTGAGTAAAGTACAGGTTAAACAACTACACAAATCACTTAGGTGAGATGCATATGACCTGCTTACCTACATTCTTCCCTGAGAATAGCCCAACAAAGGCTGATGGAGCACTTTCCAGGCCCTCATTCATATCTTCAATGTATACAATCTTCCCTTGCTTGTAGTAATCAATTACTTTATCCAAGAACTGTGGATATAAATGCAAATAATCGCTCTGAAGAAATCCCTGCACTCTTACTCGCCGCATCACGGTCATGAACAAGTTATGGATTCCTGTGGTGTCTGAGATGTCGTGCTGAGATACCATCCCACATACGGCTATTCGGCCATGTGGTCTCATGTTTAGAAGGACGACATCGAGCATGGCACCACCCACATTGTCAAAGTATATGTCAATACCTTCAGGGAAGCACCTGGATGAGAGAGGTTAATTAAAAGCAAACGGAAGCCAGTTCAAAAACAAGAAGTAGAGGAATGATCAAATTTAATATATGGCCATGACAGGAATTGTGATATTCTGAAGCATGAATAGGATAGCACTAGGAATGGCTGTGGGTTGGGTTAAATGGATGACCCACCCAGAACCACTCCTATTAGATGCAAACTTGGCAGTGGTTTTTCTTTTTTTGGCTTCAGGGCGGGTATGGATTTGTGGAGGGCGGGTATGGATTTGTGGATCAAATCCAGTGGGCGGATATATATATTTGCAGACTCAAATTCAGGTTGGGATCAGACTCCAGGGAGGGTTTCGGTTTTGGTTGCTCTGCCAAATATTAGTTTATTTGTAGCACCTACGAAAAAAGCATGGGGGAGGTTGAAGGTATGATTCCTCCTCAGATCATTTAATATATACATATTATCAGTAGTAAACCCAAGCTGACCAATAACCGTGATGGGGTGGGTTCAGTATTGCATAAAAAATGAACCAGCATGGGACGAGTAATGATCCTTTTGACAGAGTAAGTGTGAAGTAGAGTAAGTGTGAAGTAGGGTGAGTCTGTTTTTAGCTCGACTTGTGTCAGAAGAATCATGGTGCCATCCCTAGAGAGCACATTGAGCAGAGAAGATCATTCTAACTAGAATAATAAGGCAACATCAAAAGGATCATGGTGCCATCCCTAGAGAGCACCTTGAGCAGAGAAGATCAATCTAACTAGAAAAGTAAGGCAACTGAAGATGATGGTTTCAGAAAACAAGGAAAAAGAAAAAAGAAAGGAAAAAGAAAAGAAAGAAAAAAATTTAAAAACATGACCTTTCAAAATGAAAACTAAGTTGCACAACTAAGAATCGGTTATGCTGCGTGAAGTCAAGGGATCTGACACCCAACTGATGGTAATTCACAGCTTCTGATATTTCCATCTTTGGCTGCCATCCTGGTACCATGCCCAAACTCCCAATTTTACCAAAAGCTACATAAATTACAGACATGACATAAAATCTAAAATGGAAAGCATTATAAGGCGTAGTACACATACAAGCCTTGATCATGTGACAAATTCTTTATTTTCTAAATCAATAGCTATGTGACCTAAAGACACAAGTTGGCTCCAAAAATAAAGTGCGAAGAATAAAAGATCAGTAATTTGGTATTGAATCAAACTGGTGGAATAATGACCCAATCCCTACACATTAAGATAAGGTAGCTGAATAATTTTCCACTGAACGATACATAACTAAATTTGTAATCAACATCATGAGAATACATCGGTAAGTTACAATTTCAAGTCTTTCCAAAAGGACAATATGCAAAAGAACAAAAAAGAGAAAAATAGAAGAAATGTAAAAATCAACTTAAGTATGTATACAGAAGTCCCAAGCCATTAGCCAATAAGGCAGACCACTCAAGTCAAGATACATGACAGACAATTGAGATTTTTTGTAATTGATTTTAAGTTCTAACCTTTTCAAGGCCGCATCTAAGTCTGGCTCCTCTTTGTAATTGAATGCTTCATCGAAACCTAGCTTGTTCTTCAAAAGATCAACCTGTAATGCAACAATTAAATTAATGTCTCCATAGGGCATATTTTAGAACCCTGTAACTCTATTTCCTTGGCTGAACCTTATATGCCTGAACCATTGTAGCTCTATATAGACTAGATTGCAACTGTATGGATCTCTGTGGTAGATAGCTCTATATAGACCATGGTAGTTTAGTTACAAAAATATAAATAAATGTTTATTTTTATATATAAATATAGAAACTTATAAAAAATCGAAAAACAATGTACAAATATTACTCTATGTTTCATTAATCAAAAACTATGTTTGATTTAGCTTAAGAGAATCCATGAAGAATCTGATGCTGTGTCATTGTGAATAAGGTCTGACACCGGCATGCTGCTTATTTCAAAGAATCAGGCAACGTAAACTCAGTTTACTTATTTCTAGGGGATCCAAATGGATTAATCCTAGAGTTCTAGATCAATCAACCTACGCCCACTAGGTTTACAACTATATGAATGCCACAAGCATTCCCTAATATTAAATTCACTTTAGGATCCAACAAAAATACCTTTTGGTTTGTGCCGGCACTTCCAACAACATAACAGCCATGTAATTTAGCAAGCTGGCCAACAAGCTGACCAACTGCTCCAGAAGCTGCGGAGACAAAGACATACTCTCCCTTTATCGGCGAGCACACCTCATAAAATCCAGCATAAGCTGTAAAACCTGGCATACCTGTGAAAAAATATATATATATTTAGCTCACTACTGCCCAACTTTAAATTAAATCAATTGACATCCAAAATTACATGAAAAAATAGAGAAAAGGGACCTCGAATGATCTAACTATAAAGGAAGATAAAAAAGTATAATGGTTAATGCAGCCCAACTACTCCTTTCTACATTCCTTCAACAATTCGTAAGCAGGAGAAAATTCAAGATGTGGGTACAAACCAAGCAACCATCTTAAATGAACCTAAAGAATCAAACATATGTATAGAATGTCTACATAGTAATTATGAATACAAGAATTGATTTCCCATTTTAATGGGATAATGCTATGACGATGATGGCAGTGGTGTATAGAGGACTTGATAATGACTGGATTTAGAACAGACAATAAATACACTTGGACAGTTTCAAACTAAAGTGGGTTGAATGAGTATGGATCATACAGTAGTAAAAAGTGCCCTTGCAGCTGATAAAGATTGCCAATATAGAGCCACCGAGAATAATATAGGTATGAAGTTGAAAAACGGAAATCATGAGTTAATTGATATGAAGAAAATTAATAAAGAAAAAATCCATACCTAGAAGACCCACATGATATGACAAAGGGAGATCTTCAGATTGAATTTTCCTTAACTGATCAGGCTTTTGAATCAAACTATATTCTTCCCAGCCTGTTAGTCCTGAGACAAAATCACCTGACTTGAAACTTGGGTGGTCAGAAGCCAAAACTTTTGCTACACCGAAGCCCTCAATGACCTTCAAGAAAAATACAAGAATGTTAAATAAACAAAGAGGAAGGTTGAAGCAGTTCATTGTCATTAACATGTTGTAAATGTTTTTCATGCTTCAGCACAGAGCAAAAGGAAATCTAGGTATAGGAAACCAAGAAATGTATTTAACTATCATCAAATCAGAATCGAAAACCTTCAATTATATGTTTGTGCGACGACTGATGAGAGAATTCTACTATAGAGAGGAAAATCATTCTGATTTTCTGTGAGTCATTTGATGCGATAACTTTTTCCGTGCAGAAAAGAAAAAAAAATAAATTGATTTTCCTTGTTAGAGAGGATTCCAATTTCCTATTGGAAGGGTAGGAATGTAGGATTCCTCCCTCTTGCAGAAACACAAATCCAGGGAACAAGGAATCCTCTCGTTGCACAAACATCAAAAGTGAAACAAACTTATTCAGTCTAGCATGTCCTTTATGAAGAGGCCACTTAAGTCTCAAAAAATAGATAACTTGTGAGTTGTAAGTTCTAACACAACATGGCACCATGATTGCAACAATATGTGGTCCTCTATTTTCTTTTCAAGTACATAGATGACACAAGAAATGAGAAAGAAAATAAAAGGTAATAAAAAAAGGGTTAAGAATCCCCAGTACAGTTCTTATTCTGTAGGTCGTTCTAATTTCTACCGTTTAAGGTTTATCTGACACTAGTAGGGAGGAAAGAAAAAAATCCCACACAGTATATTGGAGGGGCAAAACTTCTTTACTCTTAGATTGAGATACAAACCCAAAAAAAGACATGAGTTGAAATCTAACATCATCAAGCAAAAAATCACCAACTATTTCATAGACCATTGGCAGACTTTTTTTTCTAATAGGCCACCTTGCCAGCTGGCTTAACAGACTTCCAACATCTAGCAGGGCTTGAACCATCTACTTCCTTATGGACCATCTAGCAGGGCTTGAACCATCTAGCAGGCCACCTATACTTTCATAGAGCAGGGCTTGAACCATCTACTCCCTATGGGAGTGGATGTCCCTACCACCTATGCTTGTATGGAGCACCAAGAGATATAAGAGATCTATTACCAGAGAAAATCCAGTGTGTTCACCCCGTTCATATTCAACGCCTTGGATGAATGCCAAACAGCCCTGATAGAGCCTCATCTAGACCTTGGATCTTTCACGGAAGAGGATAAGGGGAAGAGAGTAACTAGCGAGAGGGTTTGGGGCAGGATTGGTCATCATGCCTTCCATCTTTTACTTTCATCGATTCCTAATAGGGATGTTATTGGATCAGAATTTTCCCACATGAAATTCATTTCTTCACTTGAGAAACAAAGGTCCCGGCTAAATGTAGAAAACAATTTCTCCCTATATGAACTATGCACATACCCAAGGATGGAATGAATCCCCTATTGCATCATATACATAAGTGGGCCCAACAAAGTTTCAAACACATACTAATAGAAGCAGCAGCAGCAGCAGAACAAGTATTTATAATAGTAGTAGGAGCGAAACCACAATTTCTGCGAGTAGTAAATGAAAGAAGTGAGCCACAGCAGTAATAATAACTAACGTTGCTCACAGCAATACTCAAAATTGCAAATATGATGTTGCATGATCAAGAAAAATTCAAAGTAAGCTAAGTAGCAGTGACAAGTAAAATTACTCAAAAGCAGTCAAGAACTGTAGCCATAGTAGAAGCAGTATAATTAGACTCTTTAGAAGCAGAGTAGTCATGGTAACAGCAACAAAAATAGTGGGAGCAGCAGCAAAACAAGTAGTTATAGTACCAAAAGAAGTAGTTATAAATATCACATCAATCTTAATATTTCAAGAACAGCCCAATAGATCACACCAACCAAGACTATATCTTAACATTTCAATTACAGGAGAATTCAATTACATGTCTTTTTCACAAAAACTACAGAAAACTAATCAGATCAACCACAACAACAACAAAAAAAAAAAAAAAAAACCATCAATATCTCTTCAAAACCAATCACAAATCATCGAAAACACCAAAGAGCATCAAATCCTGTAAATCACACACCAACACCACGAACAACAACAAAAACATCTTTCCCCAAACTAAAAGAACCAATTAAAGAACGGCAATGGGATCAAGCAGATGAAATTCGAATCTAAGGAATTGAAATGTTACCGTTCCGGGGACGAAGGGAGGAATGTAGGAATTGTAATACTCTCGCATTCTTCCTCGCATGTAGGGGTCGCAGGAGAGGTAGAGATTCTTAACGAGAACAGCTCCAGAACCTTCTGGAACCTTCAATCTGATCTTTCCGACCTTGAATTCCATGTCGTTCTCTTTGGGAGGTCCTACGATGAAGCCTCTGAAGACGATCTGCTTGTTCGAAACCTCTACTTCTTCCATCTCCCTCTCCCTCTCCCTCTCCCTCTCCCTCTGCAACTCGAGCTTCAAATGGAGAGATGGAGAGCTTCTGGATACTGGTTTGGTGGGAGGGAAGAGGGTTTAAGAGCGGTTTTAATGGACTTGACTGGGCATGGTTACAAGTCACCCACCTAACCTTCTTGAGAAATTGTAAGGGAAATTTTATATGCACCCTCCCCTTATGCTGAGCACACATAAGGGGACATATAAGGGTGCATATAGAATTTTCCAAATTATAAATGCACCCTTTGTTTCACTTAGCACACTGCACACCCACCTTTTAAATTTTTTTTATTATCAAAAATTCATATATGAAATTCCGAATGTACCATTGACTTCATTTTATGCACGGATACATATTAGACGTGCACGGTTTTTATATGCCAGGCAAAGAAATTATGCACAGGAACGTAGATCCGTGCATATTTAACATAAATATTTTTTTTTGTTTGGTTCCGTTCATATTCTCCTCTCTCCCATTCTTTCAATTTCATGTTCAACCTGCACTCCATTTCATTTGCATAGATTGAAACATTTTCTAAATATGTATATTTAGTTGGAAAAACAATTAACATCAAAGAAAAAACAAAATTGGAAGAAGTTGAAAGTGAAGAGATGTAATGTCGATGAAGAATATGTAATCCCGAAGAAAAAAGACTATGGAGAAGATGTAGCTGGCAATCGAATTTGAGACGGAAGAACAGGGTTGCCGTTCTTTGAGAAGAAGATGAGAAGAGGAAAAGGAGAAAGAAGAGGGAAAAGGAGAAGGGGGCAGTTGTGAAAATATTGGTGGGTGGGCTCGGCAAAAAGGGGTAGCTTATGTTTTTAATGTGGTGAGCTCAGAATGTGGGTGGGCTCAGCAGCAGAAGTGGGTGCATTTAGAGTTTCCCAACATTCTTTCTTTCGAGTGTTAACCGAGTTTAGTGACAGATCGCCCGAGTTAGGTGACTCGGTTTATTGTGTCTAAATACTTTATATTGAGCGCTACACAATGCCCAAGTGTTTTTTTAGGAGAAAACTCCCCTCATAGTTGGGCCCACTGAAATGCATGATGATCATGGAAACCATTTGATGGAAAGATCCAAATAAGGCTTACCTATATGCAGTCGCTATATAAAATGTTTGAATCTGGACCCCTAACCGCATGTCACATGTTTTTTACATGATAATTTGAACTGTTCATCTTGAATTTCATCTTCTCGTGATATGTCCTCAAATTTCATTTTAATAGGAGTTTGCCCCTGATAAATTCCACAATGCGGAGAAGTTAACATAAAGGATAAACCAAGGTAATGGAAGTCGGGTTTCTTTACCGAGTCACATAAATTTCTCTTCGTTATTTGTTATAATTTGATAGCTGGTCGCACTGCTTCTATGCACACGCGCGCACAACAAGTGGCATTAAGGCTGCATGACAATTTTATTGAATTAAGATGTTACTGCAATTCAAATTATCATCATGTGGGTCCCTTGGTGGAGTTTAGGATATTTATTTGTCCCTTGTGTGACTATAAATGATCCTCAAAAGCGCACCATTTGAGTTAGCTTGGACCAGCCTGAGTCTGGACAACTCGGGGCCACAACTACCTGTAGAGCCAACACCACCTACCTGTCATGACTAGTTGATGGTTGAGCAGGTTTTTTGTAATGGCTGGCTGGATTGTACTATGGTGCAGCGCCATGGTTAAACACATGGGTAAGGCCTACTTTTCGAAGATCTAAATTGCTTATTAACCTTAACATCTATTTTATTCTCTAGATCTATATACTTAGCCCCCGTTTGGCATGTCTATTTTTTGTCTCTAATCCTCTATTTCTCTAAAGTGGGTAGAGGTTTTGAAATTAGAGGTGTTTGGCAATGACTTTTACCTCTGCCCACTCTAGAGAAATAGAGGCAAAGCCTCTTAAAATGAAATGCCCCAAATTTGGGCATGTGGAAATCAGAGGCATTATCTATGGAAAAAGTAGAGGCGGAGCCAATTTTTGAAGACAAAAATGCCCCTGGACGGTCTTTTATTTCCAACGAAAATCCCTCCCATAAAAGCATCGTTCGTTGGGGACGGAAGTCCCGTTCGTTTTGAGAGGGGAACAAAAAAACGTATTTTGGTGAAAGACCAGAAGGGAGAAGATGAAGGACAGAATGATAGCAGTTGGAGATGGAGAGGATGCCAAGGGAATGTGGGGTGGTGATGGCGACGGTGGAGAATCTGGCGAGGCGGAGGGCGGAGTGGAGGGATTTCATGGTCGGGACAACATGGGTGAGGAGGTTCTTGTCGGTTGTGGCGCTGCTTTCGTTTTCGACGGCGATTTGGGCAATCTTGGTGGCACGGAGGAAGGGGTAAATGTTGGATGAGACCCATGATTGGGCGGCGGGGAGCTTGGAGATGGAGGGGATGTCGCCAGTGACGGTGACAGAGATGTTGGTGTTGGCGAAGGCAGAGAGAATGGTGTGGTTAGTGTCAAAAGAGCTTGAAGTGAGTGATGGAGGTGTAGGTTTTCACGTAGCTCTGGACTTGGAGGGGGTGGGAGGTCGTTTGCAAGAGTACCGTATTTGATATTTAGCTGGAGGATGAGATCCATTGTGTGAGTTGGAAATGGAGAGAGAGGATGGGTTGGATTTGGTTTGGTTCTGATTTGGCAAGATGATGATGGTGGCTATTTGGATAGATGAAGTTTTTTTAAAAAAATTAGGTGAGATTTATAGTAGGAGATGATACTTGGGGGTTCAATTCGGTTTTGTTTAGGGTTTTGGATTTAGGGTTTTGGCAAAGGAAAACTCTGCCAAATCCACACAAATCCAACCTGAAACCCATTTTACCTTACATTGATCTAGTTCCATTTTTTTATTTTTATTTTGTTTGCCATGGCACCTAATGGGGTTCCTCTCCATGGGTTGCATAAAATTTGACAAAGCCTGACTGTAATTTAAAATTCAGCTTTTGAGCAAAAGATGAATTTTAAGCCAAACCCGAACCCATCCCTCACCTGACCATCTAATCTGATTTAAGGGTGGTTTGAAGCTAGGGTCACAGAGAGGACTGCATTTATAGGTTTGATTTAACCGTGGCATTGAACCCCATGTCTGCAACATTGAACCTCATGTCTGCAAAATATTTGGGGTGCACTTATAGGTTTAATTTAACTGTGGCATTGATCCCCATGTTGAAAAACATTTTGGGGGTGAAATTTTGACATACATTGGCAGTACCTTCTTTTTTTACATAATGACAGAAACTATCCCTCTCAAATCCTCTAAAAAGAGGCAAATAGAGAGTATACCAAACGGTCTATTTAAAGTAGATTTGTTCATTACCAAACAGTTTTTTATTCTAGCCTCTTTTTTTATGACTCTTTTTTTAATGGCTCTATTTTGAATAGTCTATCAGAAAAAGAGTAGAGATGCCAAATAAAACCTTAGAAGTTGTTGGCCTAGTGAGTCCAGACCAAGTGGGCTGAGATCATGGGTATTATGGTAATTGTATCAGGACTTTTTTATTGACTAAGATAGGGTTTCTTGGGGAATAAGAAAGAGAGCATTATATATATGATGTAATGTGTAACTCATAATATAATAGAACACAAGTGATCATACAGAGAGTGAACTCAAAGGAAAGTCGAGTTTCTTTCCCGTGGACATAGGCAAGTTTGCCGAACCACGTAATTCTCTTGTGTGTGATTGCCTGTTCTTGTGTGGTTGATTGATTGATTGTTCGATCATTGTTTCTGCATACACGCGCACAACAGAAGTCAGTTTAGTAGGGGCACCATTGGATTAATCATTGGATTTTACACTAAAGGACCCTCACCTTGATCACATGTTTAACACATTAATCTCAACGCAAGGGTCAAATAAGAGGCATTTTGGATCATTTCAACACTCCACTAGAATTATAAATACATAATTTCCTCTCTCAACACTCATCTACACTCTCTATAAGCTCTCTTTCTATCTCTATAGCTCTCTAAGGTACCAAAAGCTTTCTCTACATGCTCAAATGCTAAGAAAAGTCCATAAAGTCCCTTTTAGTTTATATTAAAAAAAAATTAAATTTTCTTTTTAAATCGGGATGGGCCCATGGTCCAGACGTACCATGGCACGGCCAAGGTCTACACGTGCTGGGACAACCCCCTGCTGGCATATGCACGGCACAGCCTGAGGCACGGATGGGTTGAGAGGTTTTTATAACAATTGTTAAAAGGTGGGCCCCAATTATAACAATTCATAAAGGTGTACCTCATTTACGTTATGATATAAAAGCTTTATTTATAATTTTACCAAATTGACTAATTGTAAATTAGAACTTAAATACGAGAGCTTTATCTTAGACCATAATTGAATTAGCTCTTATTAATTAGACTAGAGTTTACAAATGACCCCTAAGTCATTAAAAGCAGGCTGACATTGCGTTTTGCTTCTGTATAAACCTACCTCATATAACAGTAGATAAAAATAAAATGGCAGTTCCTCATTGTGTTCAATTGACATTTTTATCCAATTAATGTATAGGTTCTTGGGTTTAGGTTTATTCATGACCAGACAACCATACTCAAACTAGAGTCAACCTGACCCATATCCACATTTGGATACACATCACATCCTCACAGTTTTCATATATCAAAACTATCCTCAGAAGTTTATAGGAATCAGCCTACAAACTTACAATATTAACAATGAAAATTGGCTAATACTTTAAAAAAAAAAATCTTTGATATGGCAAATACTTACATATTATTGGTTAGATTTTAGTTTATATCTAGTACTTATCAACCAATATTATAAACCCTGCCTTAAATTTTAGAAGCCTGGGTAATGGGACTCCAGAATGTCCAAGAGCGTTGATGATGTTGGCCTTTCACCCAGCATCACATACTCTGAGGAAGGCCTAATTCTAAGTCTACTTATGGACAAGGTGGTAGAATACCAGCAACAAAATATGCTTTATAGAACTACATTGTTTACAGATTGTTTTGCAGAAGATTGATCTAAGCTGAGTGAAATTTGTGCTAATGGTATCCATTTTAAGAGATGTGATGTAGGTACTTTGAACTTCAATTGAGGCAGCAAGTATAAAAACTCTCAATCGTATCTATTATTCATGCTGTTTACAATTAAACACAGAAATTGCAATTATAAGATGCCACAATGAAGGGACTAAAAGCATTTGTATTTACATAATGATAACAATTCTCCCTTTCATCTGGACGAATTAATTTCACACCCTTGCATGGATTTCCATACAGTCAATTTTCACTTCATTCAGAGTGATGTACACTGCCACTGCTGCTATCTATTCTTTGGTTGGGAGGGAAGTGGGTAGATCAATAAAAAGCACTGCCCTTACGAGTATATGTTACTTGGTATTTTATTTTACAAACAACTTGGTGGATCGACCAAGCCACTGACAGATCCTTGTGCATTTTTACAAGAGGATTGAGCAGGCTGGTTCTGGTAAGTGAGGTTTACTTCTTGCAATTTGATCCCTTTGCATGGATTGATCTGGCTGCAGTCAAATTTCACAGCCACTTCTGTTGCTGACGTTCCTCTGATGTTGCTGTATTTCACTTCATTGATTCTCACCCCTGAATGCTGCAAAAATGAAGCGAAAATGCAATCTTTGGAAAGTGAAGAATTATAAGAGATTTTGAAACAGAAACTTCCATGGAAATGAGATTCAGCAGAAAGTAGTACGTAGTAGTAGTAGTAGTAGTGTTCATGTGTGTATACCTGGCCAGGGCACTTTTCATTGCGAGGGCAGTAATTTTGGTCGATTATGATTGGATTCTCAACTTTTTTCATTACCACATTTTGAAAGATGACCCCATGGACGAATCCAGTACTGGGCCTTCCCCACGATTTTATTCTCAGGCCGTTTGTGGTTCCTGTAAATACCACCTTTTTTACAGTTACATTTTGCACTCCTTCCTCCTGGACGTCCTTTGCTAGACTCCCAATGCTGTTCACACACCACACGCAAGTTAATACATGCTAGTGCAAGTTATAGGTAGATTTATTTATTTATTTCTCTCTGGTAAACTCACATACCATAACCCTACACAAGTGTGGGTTTTTTTTTTTTTTTTTTTTTTCCATCAGGGCTAAATGAGAGATTTGCAAAGTTATTAGCTGATTACAACTGGGTTTTGGAAGATGGGAAAGATGATTTTTTTTTCCTTTTTTTTTTTTTAGATCAAAATTGAATTGATGGATGACAAGTGGCATAAAATAGAGAGTAAATGATGGGTTTGCTTGGCTCTATCAGTCTATCTCACTAGGAATATATGATATTGTCACAGTGAGGTTCACTTCTTTTCATTACCCCAGCCAAGCCTAATGAGACCCACACACGTTTGAACAGAGCCAACACGGGCACGAAGAGTTTGCCAAGACACATGGGAGGAGGGCAGCATACTAAGGGATCAAAACCCTAGTAAGATTTATTTGTTAAAGATATAAAACACTCAAGATATATACCCTCTTCTTGTATTAGATGCCATGGAATTTTACTTCAATGAAAGTTAGTTTCAAAGTAAGATTGAGTATGCATGTAAAACATGTAAATAAAATATCAAAATATTTATTTTATTAGAAACAAAAACATGTGTTTTATACATTATTAGTGATATGCTAAATCTTAATATGGCCCAACTACAAAAACATACACACTCTGTCAAAGGTCACATTTGGACAAAAAGAACTTATAATGGACAAGTATAAAAACACACACTATTGCACCTTGGACACACCAGATGCATCATAAACATGGTATGAGAACTAAAGTCCCAAAGGAAGGCAAGTAACGTGGGCATGTCCAGCTCTACCTGTCTCATTTGACTCACTCGACTCATTACTTACTGAGTAGAGTCAGCAGCAAGCAACTCAGGGCTGAGTCAGACCAAGGTTTCATGTGGATTTTAAAAGGAACGTGACAAAATGTGCCATAACACATGACAGACCATGTGCCATTTTGTGTGAGACGGTAATTGGAGTAGTGAGTCTCTCTGCCTAACCTGATGCCATGTCCAGGTCCGCAAGCAACATGCTCCACCCACAGGTTCTTGGTGCCTGGCCCGACTGAGATGCAGTCATCCCCCGTCTTAATGCCTGTTCCGATGACGACGACGCCGGTCGATCTCTGCACATGTATACCATCTGTGTTGGGACTGTCACCAGGCGCCACAATTTTTAAACCATCCATCCTCACATCTCTGCAGCCATTGATCACAACATGGTATAACTGGCTGTTTATCGAAGTCAGACCGTTGATCAAGATGCCTTTCGCATTGTTGAAGGTCAGAGACTGCATCATAATCGTCAAATAAATCAATGGACCATCAATTTGAAACGTTACTACTAGAGAATATTCTGTGTTAAGAAGGTTGGATGCTGTAATAACAATGACTTTATCAAGCTAAGTTCTATAATAACAATCAGTCTATCAAGTTGAGTCCTATAACAATAATGAGTGATTAAGACGCCTTTCGCGTTGTTGAAGGTCATAGACTACATTAGCCATCAAACAAATCTATAGACTATCAGTTCAAAATCGTTGCTAATGGAGAACAATCTATGTTAAGAAGGTAGGGTATGAATTCAATGTTATAACATCTTATGTTAGGAATTAGGATTACTAGTGATTCCAGTAGGTTTTCACCTACCGTCGCACCGTCCGGACAATTCTTCTTAGCTTCCTTGCAAGTCCACAGACCATTTCCTCTTCCATCCAAGGTGCCTCCGAAGATGGAAATGCCGTGGACACCATGGAACAAGATCCATTGCTTGGTAGAGGCAAGCCAAGCATAATTTGAGGGGGCGACGAGGGTCCCGTCGATCTGAATGTTGATTTTCTTGTTCTTACATGGGCCATTGAAGACAGTATGACCAAGCAAATAAGACCCTCTTGGGACATGAATTGTCTCCGGTTTGACAGAGGCACAAGCGGCGGCCCATGCTCTGAGGAACGATTTGGTGGAGTCGGTCTTGCCGTCGGCTATGGCGCCGAAATTGAGGACGTTGTATTGGCCATTTGCTGAAGGGAGGAAGATGAGAGAGATGAAGAAGAGAAATGAGAGAAGATTCATGTGATTTGCCATTGTATATGTTCAGAACGTGAGAGAGAGAGAGAGAGAGAGAGAGAGAGAGAGAGAGATGAGATGAGGAGTTGATGATGGAAGTTAATTTAGTTAGGCCTATATAGTGTGTTGAGATGGTTTACATGGCTCAAACTTGAAGAAAACCGCGCCGAAATTGAAAGACTGAGAACGTACTTGATATCATTTGCATGATTACATGAATGCCCATTGATAAAAAAGAGAAAAACAAACTCAAGATAAAAGAGTTTTGACTAAGCAAAAACTCAGATTTTCAAGAAAAATAAGGTGGTGTTGGTGTATCCGTGCATACCACACCAAAAACCCTCACTACCAAGTCCCCATCCGACAACTCAAGAGATTCATCGATACTTGTATATGTGGACAGGGAGATGCATCTTCACTTGAATTACAACTTATAAGTGGATTGACAAAATGTGTGTGGATCCATCCGTCTAAACTTCGAGAAAAGTCTCTGATAAAAGGAAAATAAATTAATCAAGCAAAAGGATTCATGTATTGAAAAATATGGTGTAGTTTTATTTTGACTTAAAAAATAAAGGATTTTACAGGGAAGAACCCCATCAGACGTGATACGTCAGATGAGGACTTAGTAGGACGTTGGACACGGGAGGGATCCTTTGGCCTCAACATCGAAAATCTCCATCCCCCCCCCCCCCCCCAATTAAGAGCATGAAATTGGAACTCGTCTTCAAGTGAGTCATTCAGCCCCTTGTGGAACATTACAGAATAGTCCATATCGACCATCACAGCTTAGCCATGACGGTCGAGATCGACCAATTAATTTTCTGTCAGATTTCCTCCAATTTAACTAATAGAATAGTCGATATCGACCATATCGCAAAACAACAAAAATAATAATAAAATGGCCACATGAGGACCCCTCCCGTATCCAACGTGAAATGGCGTCTTGGTAGGACGTATAGGACTCTACGGGGATTTTACCGGTAAATTTCTCTAAAAAATAAGTAAGAAATCATCTGTATTTTAGCTAGTATATGGAGGGGTGTACCAGAGACATATATCATGCATCATTAATCAATTGCCAATTGCATTAAAGAATTGATAGTTATAGACCAAAATGGCGTATGTGAGAAGTTCATCTATGAATAATCTACACTTTCCCCATTCGTGATTTGGCCCTTACTCTAATTTGATACTGACTAATCATTGTCTATTATCAAACTCAATGATGATACTAGCTGTCATCGGGTAAATTTTTCACCTAAAATTTTCTCCATGTGACGTTAAGGACACCAGTCACTTAACCAGCCATCCAACAAACACACAAGCAAATACAGTAAAGGAATAGGAAAAAGACAATTGCAGACAACACAATGCAATAGAGATCACTTGATTAAGGGGCTGTTTGGCATGTCTATATCCTCACCTCTATTTCTCTTAATGAGTTTTGAAAGAGAGATTCAGATATTAAGACTGTTTGGATGGTGCAAACAGTAGTCTATTTCAGATAGACAAAATGAGTTTTTATGTCTGTAACAGGTAGGCACAGGAATGAAGATTTTTCGGACAGATGCATTTGTCAAAAGCGGGTAGACGCCCCACTACAGTGCCCAATTAAGGCAGTCCGTGTTTTTTCACTTTTTTTAAATTATAAGCTCTTATGTGATAATCCAAATCATTGGATGTCTTAAAAACCTTAAGAACGGCTATGACATCAATTTTGAACCGTTGATGTTGCACAGATCTCGAGATATTTTTAAAAAACAGTAAACCATTGGATCTACATTTCTGGCCATCTGTGGGACCCTCTATCAAGATCAAAACCGTTGATCTTCTTTAGAAGCCCGAGAACAACTATGCAGACAAATTTCAGCCTTAGATCCCTTATAAATCTCAAGAAAATCATAAAAACCCGTGGGGCCGTTGAGGTTTCACACAATTTGACCTTTTTCTTTTATTTTTAATTGTTGGGTTCTCAACTTCAATCAAAATTGTTGGCCCTCTTTATTATCTTAGGCACGACTATGGTACGAAATTTCAACCGTTGACTCTTTGTCAATCTTGAGATATATGTGAAAAATCGTGGACCATATGATTTGAATTTCTGAACTTTATGGGCCCAAATCTCAAGATCTAAACAGTGGATCCTCATCCTAATCCCAAGAGCATTCATGGGGCCAAATTTCAGTCCTTAATTCATTATAGATCTTGAGAAATTCATGAAAAAATATAGAACCGTAGGATCCTAAAACTGCTATTTCAAACTGGGAAATGGTCTTACCAAACGGTCTAAATATGAAATATCTATTTTACACATATCTATTTTACATAGATCTATTATCCACAGATCTATTTTATATAGATAAGATTTGCCAAACAGGCCCTAATTTTTGCACTAGTCCTTTTTTACTAATCAAAATTGTGGGACGAGTCCTTACAAAGAATTAACACAACTAACTCTTTGTAACACTCATACAAAGATCCTCCTGAATATCTGTTATAAACCCTCGCCTTCGATTTTGTCTCAGGCTATTACACTATCTGTGTGTGAGACACCCTCTGTCTCTGTCACAGTGATACTCCCTCTGTCTCTCCCTCATAGTGAGATTCTTTGTGTCTCCATTTCGGATCTGTAACCATGCAGTCCTTTTTAAACAAGTTTCTGGCCAATCAGACAATGCCCCATCAACAGTTGCCAACACCTTGCTGGAAATAACTCCCTGAAGAGCAGTTTGTCTTAGTAGTTACATGCCCACCTGTCATGCTTTTGTTGGTCCAAGTAGTCCTCCACACGTCCAACACACTTCACAAGCTAAACTGCCTTGGCAGTTCCTCAGACCACCCACCCAAGTGGCTGCTATGTCATTTCCAAGCCAACCAGCAACTGTCTATGTGAAAAGGCATGCCACACAGCACCAACTATGCCTTCCACGTGGGTTGTATCAACCCCAGCACAAGGGAAATGAGCCCCATGCACCAATCCAACATGCCACAGTATCTGTTTAGGCCACACGGGCCTAGGCATGAGGGTGTGGACCCCACGCACCAAAATTCCCACCAAGGCTCACCAATGTTCAACCGAGGCCACCAAGGTCATTGGTAAGCTATACAGTGCATACCGTGCACCCACAGCATCCAACGTCCATTTTTCCATCTTACTGGCATACCTGCTACATAGTAGAGATATGTGTAACGCCTACCCTTCACACATGCATGATATTGTCCGCTTTGGCCCGCGTGCACGCGCGAGGACTTCCCAGAAGGTCACTCATCCTAGTACTGCTCCCGCCCGAGCACGCATAACTTCGGAGTTTTTACGTTTTCCGGAGCCGCACGGTTTTAAAAGGCATCATGCAAGGTAAGGGTGTAAACTTTACATATAACCCCATTCACTTTCCTCTCTATAGTCGATGTGGGACTCCGGGGCGTCACATTCCACCACCCTTAGGGCTGCACGTCCATGTGCAGTAGCCTGCCAATCCTTGTAGCCTACCAGCCCTCTTGGCCCGCCCACATGGAGACCCGCCCACTTGCACCAGACCACGGCGGGGGACCCACACTCGAACTAGTCGAGAGTCGGCTCTGATACCATTTGTAACGCCTCACCCTTCACACATGCATGATATTATCCGCTTTGGCCCGTGTGCACGCGCGAGGACTTTCCAGGAGGTCACCCATCCTAGTACTGCTCCCGCCCGAGCACGCTTAACTTCGGAGTTTTTACGTTTTTCGGAGCCGCACGATTTTAAAAGGCCTCATGCAAAGTAAGGGTGTAAACTTTATATATAACCCCATTCACTTTCCTCTCTATAGTCGATGTGGGACTCCGGGGCGTCACATATGTGTCACACATTGTTTCTCACCTCCTGAGTATAGACGTCCGAGAATGAGGAAATGGACGTTTCGACACCTTCCCGGATCCCAATGCACAAATCCTTTCACACAATGATTGTTCAACATGGTTCCTCATGTTTTCAATGCA
The DNA here is from genome assembly GCA_038049695.1 of Cinnamomum chago. Taxonomy (NCBI): domain Eukaryota; kingdom Viridiplantae; phylum Streptophyta; class Magnoliopsida; order Laurales; family Lauraceae; genus Cinnamomum; species Cinnamomum chago. Next base: position 14,817,140 of record CP142462.1, on the reverse strand, counting down.
TTGGACATGCATTAGTTTCCAGAAAACACAAGGTTGGTCGAGGGGTGAAAATCTGTCGCACGCAGCACCCGCACGACGTTGACCGTAGCACCTGCACGTCTTTGCTCACAGCTACAGAGCACGATGTCTACACACCTCACGTGTAGTGCAATATTGCACACACAACATGCAGTACAACACGTCGTGCACGTCTTTCAGTGCACGGTATTAGTAGGCACCGACGTCCATCGCACCAGAGACCGAAAGGCAATACCCATCCGCACCAAGGGATTCATATGCAGCGTTTAGCATCCAAATCACAGTCCATATACTCCAATGAACTGTTTGTGCAACAGTTAGGTCTTGGAGCACCCATCCCACCGTACATTCTGCGCACCAACGCAGTGTCACCATTTTAGGGGCTAACACTAACACACTATATAATTATAGAACTCTTGAGATCTAGGTCATATTCTTACTCCTTCCATTCCTCCAAAACTTACAAATAAATTGAGATTTTCAGTCCTTTTCATGTATTCCCCCATTGTGTCTATAACCCAAAGGGCCAACCCCATTAAATTTTCCAAAGGACCCTTTGGCAATTCAACATCCATAATGATATTGCTTGTGAGCTTTAGTCCAACGGTTCAGTGCACTATTTATGGCAACGTGAGAAACAGAAAACACTTGCTCCAAGCCGTTCAAAGGGAGAAACTTTTTAACCCCAAGGGGTAGCTTAGTTGGCCTAGGACCACGGTTTGCTCCCGGAGGTTGTGGGTTCGAAACTCCGCTACCACACTAGGGCTACAGAGGATTTATCCGGCTTCCCTCTGGGCCCGGAGGGATTAGTCCAGCCCAAAGGGTTGGGAACCCTCTGACAGCAAAAAAAAAAAAAAAAAAAAAAGGGAGAAACTTCAAAATCTAGAAATGCAACAGTGTTAAGTTTTATTCTAGCCCAATCTCTGCCGCTCACTTGCGGCCACCTATACATCATCTTGACCATTGGGTACAATCTTTGAGTAATAGGAGAGGAAGGTGTTAGTGGGGTATGGGCATCACAGGTGGACCCCACATGAGCTCTAGTCCATTTTATGGCCTATAGGATCATTTCTTTCCACCCAAAGTGTGTGATCCACTCTTGTACCACTTGTTAATTAATTGTATTGAACGGCTTTAGGCCTTGATTTAAGGGGGCCTTCTTGGGCTCTCCACTGTGTTGGATGCTTTGGCAAAGAATTAAATTACTCAACCAACCATTTGGATAGAGCACATTCTCTTTAGGCTCTTAAACAAGGGCTCTAATCTCTATGCTACCTTTATTTATTTTCTTCTCAAAGCCACTATGGCACTAACTATAGGGTTTGCTCAAGAATGATCATAAGAATAGTTTATATGATGGGTCATTGACATTTTTATTAATATGATAATCTTTTAGGAATCTTAGTTATCAAACTAAGATACTTTATGAATAAAGCATTGCTTTGGGTTTTCCTCTTATGAGAGGATGATGTACTTGTTTGAGAAAGGGGACTAAGGATGTACGGATGGCCGTGACATATGGGATATACATTGGATAATGATTCTATTGAACACTTGCTAATATGATAATCTAAGAGACGTCTTGTAACGCCCCACCCTTCACCCATGCATGATATTGTCCTCTTTGGCCTGCGTGCACGCGCGAGGACTTCCCAGGAGGTCACACATCCTAGTACTACTCTCGCCCGAGCACGCTTAACTTCGGAGTTTTTACGTTTTCCGCACGGCAGTAGCCTGCCAGCCCTCTTGGCCCGCCCACATGGAGACCCGCCCACATGCACCAGACCACGGCAGGGGACCCACACTCGAACTAGTCGAGAGTCGGCTCTGATACCATTTGTAACGCCCTACCCTTCACCCATGCATGATATTGTCCGCTTTGGCCTGCGTGCACACGCGAGGACTTCCCAGGAGGTCACCCATCCTAGTACTACTCCCGCCCGAGCACGCTTAACTTCGGAGTTTTTACGTTTTCCGGGGCCGCACGGTTTTAAAAGGCCTCATGCAAGGTAAGGGTGTAAACTTTACAAATAACCCCATTCACTTTCCTCTCTATAGTCGATGTGGGACTCCGGGGCATCACACGTCTTACATAAAACACTTATAATTTTTGACAGGTACAAATAATCACCTTTCCTCCTTTTGATTTTTCTCCTTTATGGGTGAGTAATTTTGTTAATCATGAAATCTCACCTAATCACCTAAATCAACTATTAGCTAGAGGCTGGTTAGTGACCAATCCATGAAATGAGATATATTTTATTGCAAAAGATTAGAAAGCTTCTTTAAACTAACCTTGTTCAGATTAAACTCAAGGCATTTTACCTGAAAAGCTTAGTGAACCTGAGTCAATTCAACAAGGGTTTTTTTTTTTTAACAATTTAACAAGAGTTGACACCCTAGATTTAATTTGTAGGTAGGTCAGATCTAAACGCATTTTCTCCTTCTATAAACAAATAATCTGATGCTGCTGGTGGATCAGATATCTGCTTCCTCTGATTGTTGGTCAAATGGCTGATTGGGATTGTCAGATAAAAAGATGTGATTATTTGTGAAAATAGAAAACGACAAGTGATTGTTGAAGGCATACTTCAATTATCTGAGGGCCCATTTGTTTGCATTAGAATACACAAATTAAATGAATACATACGATGGTTAAAAATGAAGATTAAAATGTGAGTTTGAAAAAATGCACATCACATGATAACATCGTTTCTAGGATTAAGATGTGATTATTTGTGAAAATAGAAAACGACAAGTGATTGTTGAAGCCATACTTCAATTATCTAAGGGCCCATTTGTTTGCATTAGAATACACATGAATTGAATGCATATGAAAGTTAAAAATGTAGATTAAAAGGTGAGTTTGAAAAAATGAACATCACATGATAACATCGTTTCCAGGATTAAAACCAAAAACAAATGATATTTGATACTCATTTTTAGAAATTCACCTTTAATCTTCCATATATTCAATTCCTTTGTATTTTGATGAAACAAGCATGGCCTAACTGATGATGTGATAATTAAGGAATGACGGCAAGTTCACATTAATGTTATTTTCTAATATTGCAGAAAAAGAAGAAGAAAACAAGTAGCTATTTAAAATTGTAGAAATTGAAGGTGGTAGTCTGTAATATTCTAAACTAAACAAGTCTCTTAGTCGTGGGAAAATAAATGCATTGAGCTACATGTGAATATCACCATTCCTGACATCAAAGGTTTCATAACCACAGATTCAAACGCCTGCAGGTGTAGTCATGACCAACCAAATAAAGGCATTGTATTGATCATTATTATGGATCCATTGTATGCTATTTAAACTCAAGCAAACTTTCACCTATATATGTAAATATAATGCTTTCTCTTAAGCGGGAAAAGTATATGTATAATGTTATCTTGGGAAAATAGATCATTTAGTATGAACTTCATCCATACTGCATTTATGCAAACCATTCCCTTGAACATTCTTGTTGAAGGCATTGGATTGCAAAGTCAATTAATCAAGTTACCATAAGAGAAAGGTACACTTTTTTTATATAATCTTAGCCTAACAATTATTTCCATCTCAAGGCATCATGACTTGGTGAGGTTTGCTTGAGATATGGGAATGACCATGGTATGTTTATATTGCTCTTCAATCAAAAGCGTAGACTATTAGGAAGATTATTGGTTCATTGAACAGTTATGATATTAGGTATCTTTATTAGGAAGCTAGGTACATATTTTTAGGTTTTCTCTTTCTTTACGTATATGGTTGATGACAAGAAGGAAGAGTATATGGGTGTACGTACGGATGGGTGTAAGGCATGGCGTAACCATGACTGTTGGATGATGATTTTGTTAAGCATTACTTTTATGGTTAATTAATTGGCATTCCATGTGACAATTTCTCTAACAAAACCAAGCATTAGATTGCATGAGAATGTATACTATTCAAGGCATCCCTTGCCCTTTTAGGGTCTTCGCTACTCAAGTAGCCTTGTACTTAGCTATAGCAAAGAACAAAATTAGTATTTTCTAAAAGTAATTAAAGTTATTCAATAACTTATTTTTCACAAAAAGATGGGATGTAAAAACGCGCCCTTAGACATTGTTCAGATATTTCTTAAATAATTGCAAGCAGGTGGAGAAATGAGGATAAATTGAGAGGTGAGAGGTCTGGTGAAAAGTCACCACTTCTTACTAACTTTGCTTTTCCACCCTTTTAAGAGTTTATTGAAGGAAGCATTTTTTAAAGACTTTCTTCAAATGAAAAACAACATTTTCTTAAGTGAGATTCTTCTTCCTCAATTATGAAAAAAAAAAAAAAAAGGTTTGAGAAAATCAAGTTTTATCACAAAAAGGGTGTTTTCTCCCTCCGATTTCAGTGAAAATGTTTCTCCAACTTTTGCAAAGACTTTCTTTTAGTTTTCTTTCTTCATTTGATAGAGAAAAGTATATATTTCCATAGGGTTTTCAGGACTCAAGGAAAATAGTTCTTTTTTTATCCTTTTTTCTCATAAAAGCATCGCATCAAATTGTGTAAAAAAGAAAGAAGAAGAGTAGGCCGGAGAAGCTAGTCCTTTCTCTCTGATTTTCCATTGTGTTATAAAAATAAGCCCTTAGGCAAGTTTGTGTGCACGTTTTCCTATAAGAAAAGTGCAGAAAGTGAACAAGATTTTATGAGCTACAATAAATAACATATTGGAGGAAAAACAGAAAAATGAACTATCATGTTTCGTCGAAAAAATATTTTTCTGTTTGTAGGGTGGGGGTGGGGGTGGGGGTGGGGGGTGGGGGATTTGGAAAATTTTTCTTTAGAGTTTAATCAAAGGAGGAGAAATGTAGAGAAATGAAACCAAAGAAAACTATTTGCTTTTCAATTTGCACTGTTGACATTTTCTCCTCGTTTTCTCCACACCCAAACCACCCTCCCTCTCCATGATTTCCTGCATTACTTTTAGTAACCTGATTCCTCCATGATTGTTACAAAGCAATTTGTAGTGGATTAATTAAAGATAACAGAACAGACACTAACTTGAATCAATCTCTCCTGTACTTTTCCACAGTGTTTAGAGGTAATTTTAAACTAGCAAACATGTACCTGATTAATAGAAGGGGTGTTTATATCATTAATGTCAAAGTAAATAAAACCAAGCAAGCATGGGCCATATATAGAAACCAAGTTCTTGGTAGTGTTCATGTCAAGAGATGGCAAGCAGTAACGTATTTGATGTCTAATTCCTAATCTCTATACTCAATTATTTGTGAAGTAACATGAAGAATGCTGACCTTCAGCCTCAATGAATAAAAGTACGGATGGTATAGATATAAATTAAGCTAGATATCATGTGATTGCATGCAAGTGATATAAGTTAAATGGTAGTGTGTTCTTCCCCATCATGTGGGTGACAGTACAATAGTCATGGTCATGGTTTTGACCATTGATGCAAGTGCATGTGATGCCAATGTAATGGTGATGGTTTGACAAATGGATTTGAGTGATAAACCACATTTTCTAAACAATGCTTATCATCATCATCGTCAAAGTCTAATTACATTAATCAACTTCCATGTGAGACCATTTCACTTCTTAAGCCAAGATCCACTCCATCATACCCTTGTGGACAAGGGAGCAGCACCTGGCATCTTACATTTTTATATATTCAAAACAGTGATGAAGGTGAAACTATTCAACTTCGAACTCAAACTTAAAGCCCAAGTACATTGTAATTATATAATTGTGGCCCCCATTCATGATCCGAACTGTTCGATTTCTTATGCTGATGTTAAACATCAGGGCTAGCTAGGCATAAAGTTTCATATCTTAATTCCTAAATGGATTTTGAGAATTTTTTTAAGAATCCCAAATACTAGAAGTGAAAAATCTCTATTCGTTGGATGTACTCATTTACTCGTGAAAATGACGATTTTGGCAAACATGTAATGCCATTAACGTGTAACACTTTTATATGCAACATATGCATACAAGTCATTTACGTATGTAACATTTGCCTATGTAAAAGGCAAACACCCCTAAGTGGAAACTAGGACTGCCCTTGGATTGTGCGGAGTGAACTAGCAGGGTCTGTGTTGGCATTTGTAGCGACCTATTCATTTTCAATCAAAAGCATATGCTGCACCAAAGGCTAAAAGGAACTCTGTAGGGGAAAAAATGAAAACCATCAGATGATAAGAGACTCTGTTTTTCAAAGGGCTGTTTTTTTTTCTTTCTTTATTTTTTACATTGGGAACTCGATCTCACACTCCCAAATGGTCAAAGCTTGTATGCCCGGGCTTAGCACGAGCGTTTGTTGCTAATTTGTGTTAAAAAAAAACTTAAGGCTTTAAGCCCATCGCTTACATACCCAGGATCAGGCCCTATGACCATCAATAAAACCTAATCTCATTGACCCAGGGTATGCACTCAGGCCATCTAATCCAAACAAATAAAGGTCTTGGACTCAAACTTTTTAATCCAGTTCAACTGCAGCCCATTGCCGCCCTTGAATGCAGCAAGTCTTAAAATATTTTCCCTGAGTATGATCATTCACGCGCCATGACGGTCCAGCCAGACTCAGTTCATCTATTTGTTGAGCCCAGCATACGATTTGGATGCATTTACTTCCCCCTGATTGTTTGCTCAAGTTTATCTCCCATATTGTTAAATAAGTGAACCAGAGCAATCATCCATCCTATAAGTATTAGCCGATCTTAATTATATAGCATCTGAGCCAGAAATGTTGCCTGGGTTCATGATATGGGCCTAAAACACAGCTCAAATATTAGCATAATGTTGCCCAGGTTTGGGGAACAGTGGCCCAGTTCTTGATACCCCTACTGCTGCATATCACAAGCATTTACTTGGGCACAGATTCTAGGTTAGATTCAGGTGGCCCATTACCAGAATAAATCTACACACACAGTGAAGAGTGACTTATTTTTATCATGGGAATGATACCATAGGCATTTATCAGTATTTGGAGCTAATGCCTTCAGGTCCAAACCCATCCCACAGTTCCAAAGAATCAGCAAGGCCTGTCATGCCAGGCTCAAACCCATAACAGGAAAGATGGAAAATATAGTTGATGGAAATCTGCAGTTAGTGGGTTCTTCAATTGGTCTATCACAGTATGGATCACTTGATGGTGAAAAGATCTAACTATGGTTTTGGAAAAAAAAAAAATCATCTCAAACAAATTATCACAGCCATTTTTTTTTTCTTTTTTTTTTTTTATAAACAAGGGTATCTCCCGCCCGGCCCAAGAGCCTTTGGCCGTGAGCCCGAGGGACACTCAATTCTAAATAGCCGAGAACTAATCGTTAGAAGCACATGCAAACCCTCCTATCCACATGCACCAAACAAAACTATGGAAGGTGGCTAACAGAGATAGGTGTTGAACACAAGACATCGATCTCCACTTCTTGAGACGCTGAGCCCTTAGCCTACTAAGCTACCACTCGTTGGTTCACAGCCATGGATTTATGCACCTTAAACTTTAACATGGTTTTTTATGAAATTCAATGCAGTAAATACAATCCAAATAAGTGTCAAATAAGAGTGTGTGCAAATTGGTGTGGATAATTAGTGAATGTTTGAGGGTTGGCTCATCATCGCTGCTGCCATGAATTAGGTGGTAAACAAGATACCTCTCTTGTAATCCATGAGAGATACCACCTCCTAGCAGGCGAATCTTATCCTACAAGTGGATTGAATGTCAATGTCAATGTCAATGTCAATGTCTAGCTTGAGGGCCCACTTGGGGTAGCCCATTTGATAGTTTTGTCATATCATGAACTGTGACCAAGACCAGTTTTACATTCAATGAATGTTCACCCACCATTGGGTTAAATTTCAAAAAAGAAAATCCACGGTTAAGATGTGATTGAACATTTATATTAAAGTTAGTAAATCAAGGGCTCGGATAGTTTGATAGGGCTTTTTTTTTTTTTTTTTATTGCTTCCCCTTGTCTATAAGGACAATGGCAAATCCAGAATTTTCAGTTGGGTGGGGCTAAAATCTTACTAGACTTAACATTTAAAAAAAAAATTCATTGCTCTTTCCCCCATTAATAAACATGTATCTAAGTGGCCCCCATAAGCTAATTAGTCCACTGTTAACATAATGTAATCTTTAGATTTGATTTGGTTTGACTTTATTTAACTACACACACTTTATTGTCAACCTTTTCTTAATCACTCTTCTCAATCTAATTATATATGAAGAAAATTTCATGTGAGTGGACTTAGAACCTTCCTTGGACCCAGTGGGTGCTCCATGATAGCTACCGATTAAGTCTAAGATTGAATTTTTGAATGAAAGAAGAAATAAGAAAGGGATGCACCATGATAACTACTGATTAAGCCTAAGATTGAATTTTCAATGAAAGATGAAATGAGGAAGAAAATAAAACCAAGCACTTTGACACGTACAAGACAAATTACTACTCGGTGCACATGAGCCTACCAGCGTGAATGTGTGACGCGTGATACACGCCCGCCCGCAATGCAATTCTCAACGCCCTCGTCAATGTTTTGGACTTCGGACATGACACATGACATAATAGGTACCTTGTGTTGTGTCTCCCTTTCCTCGCATTATCACCAATTCAATGTCAAACATTGATGCCTAACCACCATCAATCACACCTGAAACATCCCTATTGAACATTAATCCTAATATAATCCCTTCTACCAAAAAAATCCTAATATAATCCACCATCGGATGACCAAAAAAAAAAAAAAATTTATAAACTTGCAAAATTGTTACAATGAAAAGCTCCTAGGTAGGGCTATTAAGGGGTCCCGACTCTCCGATTACCCGGATATTCTGACCCGTTAATAATCGGGTCTGGGTCCATGTTTAGGCTTCGATAAGTAAATGGGTCTTGGTACAGTTCCACCTTGGTTCGGATCATGGACTTGAGACCCGACATATTTTCCTAAATTTTTGGAGATCTCTCCTAAAAATTATTTTTTTAATATTATTCTATATCTAGATTCAGATCCGTCTCATATATGTTTCCGGTTCCGGTTTAGGAGCCAAAAAACTGGTTTCAAAACAATTCCGGGTCTTGATCCAATTCCACATTTTCCTTAATGGTTCCGGTTTCGGGCCTACCATGAACCCGGATCGGAACCGACCAGTTTACATACTTCTAAGGGGCTTTTTTTTTTTTTTTTTTTTTGTAGGGGTCATTTATTTCTGCCTATTTTCATAGGTAAATGGAGTTGATATGCAACAGTAAAACATCATTCATGGTGGTTTTTTTTTTTTTGTAATTTACTCATCTGGTGTGAAAGAGAGATGAGAATGTGTCAAAAGGTCGTGAAAAAAAAAAAAAAAAGGGCTGGCATTTTTCACCCTATATAGGTGTGAAATGGAACCACACCAGCGCATAAAAAGGCTGTGCTACAGTAACTTCTAGGTTAAATTACAAGTTACCAGGTTTTTTCAATTTTTTGGTTTATGGTGGTCCCTACATCAAGATCTAAACCGCTAATAGTGTTTTAGGTCATAAACAACTATGGTGCAATATTTCAACCACGGGATCATCATGTATTATGAAAAAATCTGGACCATTAGATATACTCTTCACTTTTGTAGAAACTATTTTCACGATTTGAGCTATTAATCCTCTTAAAAAGGCTAAACACGACTATGGTATAAAATTTCATGTATTAATCAGTTCTGAGTCTTTATCTATGAAAAACATAAAACCGTTGAATGCATACACCATCGCAATATTGTGTTTCACGAGAACTAAAGGAGGGTTTTTCAAATTCTTGAATCATGTGGGCCTTTAAAGCAAGATTCAAACCGCTCATTCTCTTCACTGATGCTCAAATTTCATACGTTGATGAATTGCAGATTGCGGAAAAAATCCAAAAGGGCCAAACCATTTAGATTTGCTTTTCTGATTTTTGTGGCCCTCTGTTTTCCACTCCACCCCATTAATCCTCTTTGGAATGCCAACACATCTAATGGATCGATTCACATTACTTAATTCATCATGGATTTTTAAAAAGTTGTAAAAAAATGTGAAATACAATATGCCTTTGGATTTACTTAAGATTCAAATGTGAAGATATGTGAAAATAACAAACAATATTGGAATGTGTTTCATAGTGATTCATTTGCATAAAAAAATTATACATATGTGAGTCATTTACACATGCGGACGTTTTCCACCTTCCCTCATTCATTTTTATTAAATGGGAGATTATTTGTCATTTATGAAAAATCACCCTTTTTTTTTCCTTCAACTGTAACCGCTTTTAAGAAATAGAAAGCCTTCTAAATTTTAAGAATTAAGTCATATGAAACAAATATGCCCTAGTTAAATTAGTCAATAACATATTCTCATCTCCATGACACCCTCTTGGTCGGCTCCAAAGAAATTGAACATGCTTCTAGTAAGCGAATCTCGGTTTTAATGACAGGGAGTGGTTCAAGTTTTCACATTGAACATTGAGAACATTACTATTATCTCCTTATGGGCCCTCGTAAATTGAAAAAGTTAGAAAAATGGATGGTGTTGGATATGGAATCATGGCAGACCACCGAATCAAATGATGCTAAACTTAGGTTTTATGTTGGAAGATTAAGGTTGCAATTCATGGTTTCATATCATGCAAATTCTTTTCAGATTATTTTTAGCGGTGAATTTAACTCTAAGAGATAGCTCAGTTGACATAGGACCACGGTTTGCACTCGGAAATTGTAGGTAACTCAGTTGGCATAGGACCACGGTTTGCACTCGGAGTGTTTGTAGGTTCGAAACTGCACTACCACATTATGGCTATAAGGGAGTTTACTCAGATTTCCTCTGAGCTCGGAGGGATTAGTATAGCCCTGATGACAAAATAATGGCCAAATTAGTTTCAACTACTATAACGAAGAACTAAAATACAGATAACTAGATTGGGTATTGACCTCACCCAAGCCCAGCTCGAATTGGCCAAGGTGAGCTCGAATCTCACTTGGGCTTTAAAAGCCAGGTTCAAGCCCAGCCCAAAGAGGCTCTAAACAAATTATTAGGGCTGCACAGAACCGGACCGGACTGGATTTGTGGTCTTAGACCACAAATCCGGACCGGACCGGACCGGATTTGAAAAACCAGTTATATCCGGTCTTGACCGGACCGGACCGGATTAATAATAAAGATTTTTTTAAAAAAATTTTTAATATAAAACTTTAAGTATATAAAATTTTTAAGTCAAATACCATAGTGAAAATGAAAATATAAAATAAAATAAGAATTTCTAAGTCATATTTTTCTTCTTTCACTTGCATAATGGGCTGAAAATGAAAAAAAAAAACTAATGAAACCGGTCCGGACCACTTAAGTGGTCCAGACCGGACCGTTTTGGACCGGTCCGGTCCTCTCATTTAAGCCAGACCGGAAATCCGGTCCGACCGGATTCCGGTCCAAAAACCGGACCGGATTTCCGGTTGTGCAGCCCTACAAATTATATGTTCATGCAACCTGAGACTTGTGGGCTCAGTTCGACCTGGTCCAAGCTGCACAGGCTTAAACTAGGGTCCATCACCTTTCTCATTCCATCCATAAGATCATGAGTCGGTTGTGAGGCAACAACCTCTGGCTCATGAAATGTTTGAGCGGGACGAGCGGAACTTTATAGCGTGACCCATCTATTAAAAATCTAAATTATTCAAAATAAATGCGGTTCACTTTTAAGTGAGGTGGTCAAATGTTATTCCAATTAGAGTCAAAATAGTAAGATCAAACGTGAGATTATTAATATATAAAACAATGAATGTCAATCACATGTTTAACCTTATGATGGGATTAGCTCAGTAAAATATGGTCATAACCCACATCATTGATAAAAGTTATTGTTCATCATCTTGCTTTACAAAAGTGGGATCTACCATGAGTGACCCACTTACCCAACCCATCATCTGTCCCCAATACATGCATGGGATCCACCACATCCAACCCATCCAAGCACTTATCTATAGAACCACTAATTCACGTGTTTCACTACTGAATCTTGGGTGGATAGATAATTGGATTCAATGGGTATCATGTAGGTCCACCATCATCAAATTATATACATGAACTCATAACAATTATATTATATATGTGGGCCCCTTTAAACTTTCATCTAATTTTAAGTCAAAAGACATTTTGGGAATTCAATATTCATTTCACATGCAAATAGATTGAGTAAAAATCTATATATATATATATATATTAAAAAGTTCAAGCTTATATAAAAATTTAATTAATTGTACAAGTAGTTGAAGCATTATATATAGGTAGGGTTGTAAATGGGTCCCCGATTCTCCGATTACCCGAAGATTCCGACCCGTTAGGTTCCGGATCTGGGTCCTTATTTTGGTCCCGATAAGTAAATGGTTCCGGTTCCGGATCCTTTTTTTGGAACCGTTACCTAAAAGGGTCCGGTTCCAGAACCACAGTAGCTCAGACCCGTGGACCCGGACCGACCTAATATACTCTAACCTAAATACTAGTATCTGTATGGGAATCCCTCATTCTAAGTTTCTAACCTTATGCGGTCGTTGCTGTAACTAAATTGTTGACTCTGATGTTATAAAGGCGATTAAATCAAGTGTAAAAATAACTTCTTGAAGCTTTGTTTCTTTTTTTATTATTATTATAAGCTTGCCGGACCTTGCCATATGAACCCCAACATTCTTTTTTATTACTTTTTTTAACCAGAACCAGAACCATACCCAGAACCGGAACCAGACCCGCATCGCAAACGATTCCGGTTCCTGTTCCCATTAAAATTATCGGAACCGGTTTCGGAACCGGTTTCCTGGTTCCGATCCGGGTCCGGGTCCGGTTCCCCCTCTTACTAAACGGTCCCGGTTCCGGGTCCACCCTGGACCCGGACCGGAACCAACCCGTTTACCACCCTATATATAGGTTTTTAATGATTTATTCATAATATAAATTTATATTATGAAGATTACGAAAAAAAAATAATCTAGGGATTTTTCATTTACAGTCACCATTGGCCATCGATTTCCACACCAGGCGATCAAAGTCAAAGTAGTTTCTCATATGTTCTCCATACTACTCTATTTTTGTGTTATCGCAAAAATTTATTGTAATATTGGGAAACTTTTATTAAATTATGAGATATTGCATAAACCACATCTTTTTTATATTTTAATGTCTGCTTCTAATAACCCAATAAATTCTTTTTGATATCATAATAAAGTTTTGAGATATTGCAAAATAAAAAATTGGAGCATTGCTTGAAAATATCTTAAATTTGGAAAGTAATTATCAAAATCAAGGCCGATAGTGAATGTACATTAAAGGCCCCATTTTTCTACTCAATCAAATTTGCATCTTACAAATTGAAAGCATGAAAGGATAATAATGTGAAGGAAAAAGATCATTTGTGCTTCCTTGTTTGGACCAATCAGGGGGTGTCACGTGGAGTTGAGATGTAGGGTTGTAAACAGGTCGGTTCCGGTCCAGGTCCATGGTTGACCCGGAACCAGAACTGTTAAAGAAAAACAAGGTGGAATCGGATCCGGACCCGGAACCGTTTGAGATCTAGTTTCTTGGCTCCGGAACCGGAACCAGAACTAGAACCATATATGGGGTGGGTTTGGATATGAGTCCGGGTTTAGGTAAAGAATGATATTAAAAAAAACATAGTTTTTAGGGGAGATTTTCGAAAATTGAGTTAATATGTCAGGTCTTGGGTCCATGGGTCCGAACTAAGATGGAATCGGACCCAGACACATTTACTTATCGGGGTCTAAATAAGGACTCATATCCGATTTTTAACTGATCGAAACCTCCGAATAATCAGAAAATTGGATATCCATTTACATCCCAGTTAAAATGTCACATCCCATCTCTATAAAAAAAAAAAAAAACCACACCCTTTTAAAAAATACTATCTTCCATGTGGCACCCCCACCCGCCTTTTTTTTTTTTTTGATAACGTAGGGTTCCCAGCCCTTTGGGCCAGAATAATCCCTACGGGCCCAGGAGAGAAAGCCGGGTAAAATTCCCCGGTGGCCCCAGTGTGGTAAAGCAGTTTCGAACCCACAACCTCCGGATGCAAACCGTAGTCCTAGGTCAACGGAGCTACCCCTCGAGGTTAGCACCCCCACCCGCCTGAGTGGTTCAAACCCAAACACGAATCTGTAACAGTGGAACCTAATGCCAAAGGGACTTTTACCAAAGAAACAAAAATTTGTCCAAAGACAAATGGTGGTCCACGGTCTACGGTACCCTATCGCAACCGTACGGTGGCTGTGGGTAGTGGGTTTTCAAGTGATGCTATGCCCCATCACCATCATCTTTAAATTAACGCGCATTTAATGGTTGGTGGGTCCCATCACAGCACGCGGACTACATGGCACTTTTGACTTGAGTTAGGTACTTAGGTCAGGTCTCCTACTCGAAAGTTATGACCTCATCAGATGTGGGGTCCACAACATCATCAACTCTCAATCATCCAAAATAATAATTCTCCCACCAAGAAGATATTACATTTAGATTCCGTTTGGCAAATCATATATCAGCTTCTTATTGTCTTAAAATTGTATGTAACAGTTTTAAGATTGTTTGGTAAGTCAAGTTGCAAAGTCCATTTAAAATGGACTTAAGATGATTTGCCTCCATTTCAAGAAGCAAGCAAAATGACCATAATTGAATCAGTGGCTGAAGTCTGAAGCGGAAAGACTCTAATATGTACAGTGAGTTGGACGTCCTCATGGGACAGTCCCTTTTTTGATTTTTTTTTTTTTAATTTATGAGACCTAAAGTCATGATTCGGACCGCTAGATATATGAAGCAAGTCAAACACGGCCATGTGTCAAAATTTGAACCGTGGATCTATCTCAGATCTCGAGATATTTGCAAAAAATCATGAGCCATTCGATCTAATATTCTGGACATTGTGGGCCCCATAATCACGATCCGATCCGTTGGTTCTCTTTGGAGGGCCAAAAACGGCTATGGGCCCAAAATTGAGCCTCTAATTCAAAGTGGATCTTGAGATATTTACAAAAACGTTTTTTACCATTGATGTCCCATGCCTTAGTGATTGAGTCTTGAAGTTGTACACAGCAGTGTGGTATTTTTTTTTTTTTTTTAAATTCAGGCATCATAAATCATGATCCAAACCATTGGATATATTCAAAAGATCATTCACGACTAAGGGTCCAAATTTTAGCCATTGGATCATCATAGATTCTGAGATATTTACAAAAAACGACAGACATTTATATATACTTTTTTTTAAATTATGGCCCCTAAATGCAAGATCCAAACCAAAATGAAGATCCAAACCGCCTATAGTAATTAAAATGTGGAACACGTGTTTGAGATAAAATTTCAATTGTCGGATGATCACAGATCTTGATATATTTGCAAAATGCCCAGACCATTAGATCTATTTTTACATGTGTCTTACCAAACAGTCTATTTTTAAAATATCTATATCTTACCAAACAGTCTATTTGTAAAACATCAATTTCAAACCGCTCCATTTGAAATAGATTTATATCATACAGATCTGTTTCGTAAAGATAAGATTTGCCAAACATGCCCTTAATTCCTTGCGAGGAGGATGACCCCCACTGGCCCTACCCGCCGAAAGTTTTTCTTGACTTGGTTTCTCCTTTCTAGAATGGTCAGGCTATTTTCCCTTTTTTCTTTTTCTTTATTTTATGATTTAAAATTTTTGATATGATTTCCTTTTTCATATGAGATATGAAAATGGGATTTATATTTAGACGGTTAAAAATCCTTCAGTTGAACTTTTTCCACAATGCATCATATAATTATTGATTCCTATGCGTTTCAAGCAAGTAAAATTTTGGAGTTCGGCAATTTTCTAGCAAGAGATGTGTAAAACTCTCTCATATTTTTAGGCGTGTAAATTTTCATGAAAATGACCACAATGTACACATCATTTTGCATTTGATGCTTGAATTAGCGCTAACAAATGTGACCACGCATCGCATTATTATCATATGTGTCCATCATTTACATGTGTAAATTGGTGCAAACAAATTACTCCTCTGTGTGGGATTTCATCACATTGATAATATCTGCATAGCTTTTTTGCTATCACATATATCTTCTCATGTGACTTTTTAAATTGGGCAGGGCACATAGTTTGCAGGGTCTGTGGGTCCTACTCATATAAGTATATTTTAAGACTTTCATACAAATGATGCCTATCAGATGCTAGCTATCTAATTCATCAATTTGGCAGTAAAACGGATAGAGGGCAAAGTTTTTAAATTGTTTGATAATTTCATGGGCTGATCTAGTTAATTACCAATATTCATCAAGCTTGACCTTTTGTAGATAAACCCCTATTGCATGCATGTTTTTTAAGCCTAGGGAAAATATGTAGATTAAAAAGGAGAATGCCTAGAGCATATTTCTTTAGCAAAATTTCGAGATTTCATGTATGGAGAATTTACAAATTCTCCAAATGATGTCCCCCATAAACAATTTCAAAATCCTCATGTCTAAAGAAACACTTGTAAATATTAAGAAGGTTGGAATCCAAAGAACTAAAAAGGAAATTTGTGACTTTCAAATTTGGGATTCAAGTCCTAGAAACATGGCAATTCTAAAGGGCCAACCATACCATCAATGTTAGAAATTCCAAATATCACAAATTCTCGTTAGGAATTTTTCTAAAAAAACAAATCCTAAGGAAAACTCAAGTTTGTCCTCTAAAAGTACCCGATATTCATGAGGTCCACTTGGATGCATGTCAAATACATGGGTAGGAGAAAATAAGAACGGTATGATGTTAGTTAGAGGTTGAATAAATATCACTTTGAGTTGGTCACTTGAACTCTTAATTCTACTCCATCAAGTTTTATTAATTGTAAGTGCACTTTTGTTGTCACTTTATTTAAAAGTAGATGATGATTGAATTAGTATTAAATTGATTTAAGTGCCGACTCATATAGGTAAGTGTTTGTGGAAGGGTCTAGATTGATCTTAGTGGGGGCACTAAATATTTGCTGTTGTTGAATTTGATTCCTCATGAGAGTGGCTCATATTTTTTGTGGGGTTACACATTTCACAATGAAATAAAATCTTATTTACAACCATAATTGCTCATGTTCTTCGATTGTAGTTTAGTTGGTTAGGGACATTAGTGCATTATTAGAGCATGTGAGTTCAAATCATTGATGTTTAAAGAAAAAAGACTAAATAGGGACATTAGTGCATTATTAGAGCATGTGAGTTCAAATCATTGATGTTTAAAGAAAAAAGACTAAGACACTTGGAATCTCACAAATTAAACAGAGAATTCCATATGACCCATCTGACATTCCTCCAAACTTGATTGAGTATGCTCAACTCTGATTGAATTAAGACCCATCAAAGATAAACAACAATGGCTCAAAAGAAAAAGTTAAAGAGAGGTTTTGATTTCCTCTTTGTAAAGTAAGTTCATAGTTTTTTCTAATTAGAACTCCCTTATCTTTAATGCCTCCTACACATACAGCCAAACCCTATGAATTGGATGCTTCTCCAGTGGGCCCATACTAGAGGAAGCACGTCCCAATAAAAAAATGATTCCCAACTAATATATGTACATTATTTTGACCAACTATTTGTCTATTTCTAGCATAGCTTTACATTTTAGCTTACACATATAGGCTCAAATCAATGACAAGGGAACCGATAATCTAGGAACACATGATTAGCTTAGGATACTTTTTCAACCCCCTGATACAATTACAACCCAATCCTGATACTTAGAACACATGATTTCTAGGCTATTAATAAAAGGGAGGGGTCTTTTTAAACTGAAAGATATCTACAGCATTAATCTCACCTATGGTGGAGATATCTGATCAACAGTCTGTATCACCCACACATGACCCCACTATACATAGAATGATTGGGTGCCTTATAGGATTCTGTACAAGCCATGATGCAACATGTCCCAATAATTCCTTCTCAATATCATCAGAAAACAAAGAAGATCACATGCATACATGGGATTCAATGACCAAAGAAAGACAAATAAAAAAAAATGATGTAAATGTGGTAAAAGGAACATGGATTTGGTCTTCTGTTAAATAAATCCAGTCATGTCCCCATGTTCAGATTGGAGTGGGGCTTCAACAAGGTCCATACAGGAAGTGATTAATGCTATTAATGGGGAAAAGTGGGAGCAAGTAATATAGACTAATAAATTAAGGGTGTTCTATTTTGATTTAATAGATATTATTCCACCACTGGTCCACTTCAATAGCTTTTTATTCGCAATATGGATTTAGTGTGTGGTCTCAGTTTGGTAGATTGTGGGCCAATGAGTCGGAACCTTTGTCCCTTACTTAAGAGAACTCCTAAGATTGGGGCTCTATAGTGGAGTCCATCCATTAAAAATTCAACTTATTCAAAACCAACACTTTCCCCGCGTTTGTAAAGTGTGATGTCCCCAAAATTTACTTCAATGAGAGTTATCCCCACCATAAGATTGACCGCATGATAAATAATGTGAATAATAAAGGATAATATTCCTGCGACAGTACATACCGGCTGCTTAGGCCCGCCTGAGACCGACATGGGTAAGTTGAAAAGACCCACTTATGATGGGCCCAAATATGTCAATCTCAAGCCTCTAACCTCTTGATCTATATCTCACATATTTAACGACTTTGTATTAAAAAGAAAAACTAACCTTCGATCTAATGGTCCAATCTATTCAGTGTGTGTGAATACCAAAGTTTGGTGATTATCAATGGGGATCATATGTGTAAGAACGGTTCATATGGATCATAAGGTGGGGCTGGAAGTTCTCACCATAATATGGTGAGAGGAGTTCTTACACGAAGATTTGGCAATAATAAATATGATTAATAGTATATAAGCTTGTACTAATGACATTATCCATCATTTGGTCAATCGTATGATGGAGCCAATTTTTACTGGAGTAATATTCGGGATAATCCAATGTACATTTTTTTTTGTTAAAAAAAAGAAAAAAAAAAAAAAAAGCCTATGCCGGTGCCCCAGGTTGAAACGATTTCAAGAAGCAAGTCTATAAATGATGTACAAATATATGGAAACGTGACACACGATCTCTAGTAGCAAGTATTAAGAAATGAATTGTACTATAATTGTGAAGCACACCAAAAAAACATTTTAAGATTGAACTGAAAAAGGTAGTATAAACATAAGGAAAATTGCAAGTACATTTTTTCAATGCAAACTGCAAAGTCACCTTATCCATATAACCTCACCTCAATTTGAGGGCCGTAATTTGTAGTTGGTGGTGTTTTTTTTTTTTTTTTTTTCCTCCTTCTCGATTGGCTCATTAGCCAGGACACTGGAAGTAAAGGGCTCTCACCAGCTATGAGAGCAGATGCCTTGTGGTGATTTGCTGGGCATGTTTGTTTAACAAAATGAGTAATAAAAGAAGGCATATGACGTGATATTTTCTTCGGCCTGTTTGGATAAAAAAGCATAGTAGAGAACTACAATTTGGGTGTGATTTTTCTTTTTTACTTCTGCCGATTCTAATGAAAAAGTTGGAGTGGAAAAGTGAAATTCAGTCGTGACACCACTTATCCATTTCCTTTTCCTCTCGTACCACTTATTTTTACTACAACAAAATTTTGATAAGCTGCAGTGAAGTAAAAATATGAAAAAAAAATGCTTTTTAAACTCCCTTTTAAACCTTATTTTTAAGATTTCAGGCCATTGATACAATTTGGGGCGGACTTAGGTACGCGGGTGTAGTCACACCCATGAGATTCGAGAAACTCCTTATATAAAATCTTGGAAGATCTATTTTTATTATTTAACTTTTTCACTTGATAATTGCCCACACCAGTACCCAAACGAAAATCGTGGGTCCGCCGTTGGATAGAAAGAGTCTATTTTTTTTATTCTAATCAAATCATTAGCTGAAAATTAGTTTATGAAAATATGCATTGCAGTTAGAAATGATAACTTTTTAGAAATTTGAGTCATGAAGTAAAAGACGAAGATCGTTAGATATTGTGACCCATAAAGAGATGATCATATCACAAGTTGTATGTTAATAGAGCGATCTAGGTTACCCTAATTCAACATGAAAAACTTGTTTTATTTTTATTTTATATAATTGTTTTCTTTTCTTTTCTTTTTATAACGGAGTGTGTCACAGCCCTTTGAACAAGAATAATTCCTACGAGTTCAGGGAAAGCCTGTTAAACCCCAATAGCTCTAGTATGATAGCCCGATTTTAAACCCTCAACATTCAAAAGTAAATTATGATCTTAGGACAATTGAGCTGGCCCTCAAGATTATATAATTGCATTCTTCTTGAAACATTGTTGCAAGGGGTGTTTTCTTTTGTTTGCAATTATTTTCAATTTTGCTCTAATTGTGAGTCGACTCAAATCCTAGGGCGCCGAGTCAAGTTTTAATTATTCAACTATCTCCGCGTCTCTTCCACTCATCAATTTTGATAAGTCAAAAAGTAAAAGTTACTTAACAGTCAGTACCTTCCCAGTGACTCATCTGATGTCTGATGATAAAACCAATCATGACGTTCGTATGAAGTAAGACGAAAGATTCCAAAACTAAAGTGACCTTTAAAAAGTAAAAAGTAAAAATGCCGTTCACATTTCACAATCAGGTGTTCGACCTCTACCACTGGTTTCAGGACCCACAGAAAATTTGCTGATGTTCTCAATGGTTCCAATTTTATTAAAACCAAGACCGTTGAAAATCAATGTTCCACTTGGATTGACTCTCTAAAAATTTACATCCAATAAAAGTTGGGACCAGCAATCAAATATCATACACAAGATAAAGTCCACATATTTTATATAGGGAGAACTCCTAAAAGGTATAAAACTTTTGCCTTACTTTAAAAAAAAGTACATAAAATTTTGAGTATTATAAAGGTTTTCCATATTTTGTTTCAATCAAGTCCTTTCTAAAAAAAAAAGTTTGAAAAAATGATAAGGATACCCTTATGTTATTTTTCAAAACATTCCCTTAATAAATAATTTAAGAAAAATGATGAAGTCCAACCCAAATGACCTAATGAGCCCCACTTTAGCAAATCGAAATGGTTGGAGTGAAAGTTACTTTTGTCATTCTTTAAAACCTTTTTACGAAGAGGACTTCGTTGAAAGAATAGTAGAGAGCTTTTATGTTTTTTTGAAAAATTTAAATCTTGATGTATTTTTTTTTAAATGAGCCAAAAGTCTGTACGTTTTTGAATATTTTCCATTTTATATATGATCAATGTGATTGTAAAAGAGCTTAATTTATATCATAGTGAAATTTGACAGAAGTCCATACAGTATAGATTCTATTTAGTTGATTCTACTTATGAACATCACCAACATTCCTGTGTAAGGGTCGAGACAGTCAGGGGCAAACCACAAGTTGAGTGGTTT
The DNA here is from genome assembly GCA_038049695.1 of Cinnamomum chago. Classification (NCBI taxonomy): domain Eukaryota; kingdom Viridiplantae; phylum Streptophyta; class Magnoliopsida; order Laurales; family Lauraceae; genus Cinnamomum; species Cinnamomum chago. The sequence goes on along the minus strand of CP142462.1, from coordinate 14,795,733 downwards.
TGGGGGTAACTATGTTGGACCTTAAAATATCCCCAAAGGGAATATGGGCCAGGTGGCTCGTCGTTAGTAGGGGTGTTCATGGGCCAGGTTGGGTTAGGCTGAGCAACATCCAGGCTTTGCCCAGTTTTTAAACCATAGGCCCGAGCTCTCCCCAAGCCTGACCTGGGCCAATAGAACCTGGCCCGAGCTCGGCCCTCATAAAAGAAGTTGAGCAGGAGCCTGATTAGATAATGGTTTTCAAAATAAAAAAGGCACCAATTAATTGCCCAAAGCTACAGCTCAGCGGGTTGGTATGCACGTGCTTGTGTGAATATACATGTGTTCAAGTTTCATCTATATATTTGCTTAAATTGTCTCTCATTCAGGTCCGACCCGACTTTAGGCTCCCTATCAATTGATCCAAGCTCAGCTTGTATATTAATCGGGCCTAAATTTTAGGTCCAAGTCCAACCCAAGTACGAAAACCTAAATAATGAATAGATTTTTCAACCGACCATCGTCCAACCCACTCAAATGAAAATCCAAGGCGACGCACTATAGATAATGCTAGATATGTTCTTTATATTACATCCTTTTGTCGGTCAAGTAGTTCCATTTGTTCTTTTCAACCGTGACTTCTCATTGATCTTTGAAAAATTGGAGATAAGCAAAGGAATGGTTTCTAGAGGGCAGATTTAAAATATTATGCAAATATCTTATCTTCGAACTTTAGTTGGTATCATTACATGCATGTTCTATTATACTTTTTATATGGCGATTGACTCCATGTTATATTATTGCCCAAGTGGCCCAAGCGGTCCTTCATTATCTGGTGACCACTTCTGCCATGTTATGATGTTGTGTCAATCCTCCATTAATTTTTATTGTGCTTAAAGTTATGTAAATGCATGATGTGGTGATAACATATTCTACGTATGCAGGAGTGGTCAATCCGACACTAAATATGGGTTTAAATTTAACAGAAGTAAGTATTATTATTATTATTATTATATATATTTTTTACTATCGGAGGGTTTCAGCCCTTTGGGCTAGACTAATCCCTCCAGGTCCAAAGAGAAGCTGGGTAAATACTCATATGGCCCCAAAGTAGTAACACTAGTGGACTCAACCTTCGATTCCTGAAAGAGGAACCGGGGGTCAATACCAAAACCTCTAACTCCAGAAGGGGAGGAACCGTGGTCCTGACCACTCGGCCAATCCCTTGGATTTAACAGAAGTAAGTATTCAACAATAATGTTGAGGGCATCCTAACAATGGGCTCACTTTTCTATTTTTGGTTAAGGCATACACCCTCTTTCATCATTTATAGTAGAGATCTCTAAAACAAGCACTTTTTTTCTAAATTCAAATCATTGGATCAAACTTCATCAGGCTGGATATGGAACTCATTAGAGTGATTATTAATGTTTGATCAAAATGATGTGGTTGGGTGCTTAACACCTTCATCTAATTAGTGCCCTCTACCACCATCTTAATGAATATCAAATTGACCAAGTGGCATCAATAACCTCTCAATCACAAGTACATAGAAACACTCAACGAGGTTACTAACGGTTAGTCATACAAGCTTCAGTTGCTTGAGCGACTTGGTAACTTAGAGCTACGGGGTTTTTTTTGGAAAGAGTCGTGTTGCAAAATGCTTTGTTTATTCACTAAAACCCCAAAAATTCAACCAACTCAAAGATCTCAAAATGACCTTTTAGAATTACAATTCATTTGCTTTTTGGTGGAGATTTTGGATGCTCAAGTATAAAGGAGGGCTCAAAAAGAATTCTACTATATCTAAGAATTCGAAAATTCTCTAATATGTAGAAACCCCAAATCCTCTTCTATACTTAAGAATATAGAAATTTCAATAAAAAGTAAATAGGTTGGAATTCTAAGAATCCCAAAAGTTATTTTAGACCTCTGGAGTAACTGAAATTTTGGAATTCTAGTAAATAAATATGACATTCGCAAATGTAAGAAAACAAGTCATCGCATTATTCCGTGAATTTCCGAACGGACCAAACTCTTATTAGAAAATCTAATAAAAGAATAACCCCACCCTGTTTCTTTTGCAGAATTCCAAAAATTCTCACATGTAGAATTCATAAAGTTTTAAAACGCCGTCCCTTGTGTGGAAAATCTGACAAAGAAACATGCCCTAAACTTCTTTTTTTTTCTCAATGCTCTCCACTCTTTTAGGCAAGTCAACAAATTAAGCTTACCTAATTAAACTCAAACATGATCATGAAATCATGTGTATTGGGTGTCGGACTTAATTACCCCTCTAATTAGAGTTAAACCCATCTTTTCTGATTGATCACATCCACACATTGAACTGAATTATACATACCAGAAGAAAACTCTATACGCTGCTCATTTCCAAAATTATATGTTCATGAATAGGAAATCGGTCATTTGATGGGAATTCTGCAAAGTGGCATAGTGGGAAAAGGAACGGTGTCTTGTGGCTCCGGTACACTGAGATAGTTACTGGTTTCTCTGTTTTTGGAGTTTTGCGTTTGGTTTTTCATTTGTGCCCCCACCACATCTGTCGCATTATGCTCAACAGCAATGGCCACCACTTGCTGCTTTCGCTTCCTAAATTAAAACTGGCCATAGAACTGAAGATAAAAAAAAAAGAGGAGAAAGAGAGAATCCACTGAAACTTTTTTTGTATAACAGAAGAACTTGGCAATAGCCTTCTGCTGTTTTCAGACTCCTCTACTTCAAAGATGAGGTAAACATTAATCAGCAGATGGTTTTTTAAGAGAAAAATGAGATGGGTATGTTTCATTTCTGTTCTTGTTTGGTGGGTTTCTTGGGTTTCTCTGGAAATCTTAAGTTTTGATGGCAGCTTCTGGATTTTCAGATTTTCCATTCAAGTCTGAAGAGCTAGAGATTTACTGTGGTGATTTTAAAAAGAAAAAAAGGGGATTGGGTTGGTTTCATTTTCTGTTGTTCTTTGGTGGGCATCTCTTGGTTTCTGTGAAAATCTGAAGTTTTATTAGCAGTATCTGGGTTTTGAGATTTCCATTGGAATTTGGTTTTAAGCTCTTTCTGCTGTGAAATTTACAGTGTTGTAAAGGACAAGAAAGGTATCTTATTTAATTTCTTTTGCTCCTTTGCTTGCATCAAAATCTAGGTATTGGTATTGGTTTTTGGATCTGAAGATGGAAAGAAAGAGATGGTTTTAGCTTGCAAATCTTGGGTAATACTAGGATTTTGGAAAGGAAGTGCCTTTTTCTTTCTTCTGCAGCAATATTGCTGTTTTTGCTTCGGGGTGTTAGATACTCCAAGATGGTTTTAGGTTTGACTTTCGAGAGAATGGAAAGAAGGCACTCTTCCCATACCTTCTCTCAACATCATTATGTTTTGTTGCAAGTTACTGGTTTTGAGAGATTAAATGGAATATGGGTTTTGAGCTCAGAATCTGATGATGGATCAGGTTTCTAGAGTAGAAGGGGTTCTCCAGTTTTTAGTCTAGTACTCCAGTTTTGGGTGTTACTTCACATGCAAAGGGTTTCATACATGGAAATGATTGATTTAAGGTTTCTGAACGATGCATTTTTTTTTCTTTCTTTTTCATTACAATTATTTTTTATTTTAGTAGCTGATTGTGACCATGATTTTTGGGCGGCCCTTTTTGTGTTCTGAAATCTGAGGTGACTTGAGATTAGTATCTTTGTAATTTGGGGGTGTTTTGGGAAGAAAGGATGGGCATTTATTTCTTCAGTTGTCTGCTCTATGTATATCTTGTTTCTGAGTTCAAAGAAACATCTATTTTGAACCTTAAGTTTGAGCTTTGAAGAAAAAACCTTAGTTTTTTTTTTTTTCTCTCCCAATTATCTGATTTGTTCTTTTTTTTTGGTGCAGAAATCTCCAGCTTCTTCCATTCACAGAATCATGGGAACTTGCCATCTCTAAATTCAATTGTCAGTTCTGATTCCAAGTTTTGTCACAAAAAAGAAAAAAAAAAGAAAAAAAAAAGAGCTGCACTGATTGAAGCTAATTGGGTTCTCTGATAAAACCTAGAACAGGCTTCTGTGTATTAGTGCCTTGGGTCAATGGTAGGGATGGAGAAGCAATGGAGCTTTAAGAAGAAGAACAAAGAACCGACAGGAAAACGTGGTGATTCACCACTTCATCTAGCTGCCAGAGCTGGGAATGTGGGGCAGGTAAAAGCAATTCTTCTGGGATGTGAAAATTTCCGTGTGAAGGAGTTGCTTGCATTGCAGAACCAGGATGGAGAGACGGCAATGTATGTTGCAGCTGAAAATGGTCATGCCCCAGTTGTTAGTGAACTTTTGAAACTTTCAGATGTTCAAATCGCTGCTCTCAAGGCTAAAAATGGATATGATTCGTTCCATATTGCTGCAAAGCAGGGTCATTTGGGTAAGCAGTTATTCCTTTTTCTTTTTTTCATTTCTTATTGATTATTGAATTTGTGGTGGAGTGATGGGGAATAAACATAAAGATTATTGGAAATAGCCACAATTCTGCAAAGAAAAAGAAAGATACATAGTGAATTACTACATAGGACCAAAATACAGACTGTCTCTTGATTACTCTGTTTAGGTAAAGAGTATACAGTTTCATGAACTCCTTCCTTAATATGATGCAACGCCACATCCTGAATTTTGCAGATCGATCTTTCCTCCCTTCTCTAACAATAGATATATACTTAGACACCCGACTCAATCATTTGTATAATCACTTTGTCCAATCAAAGAACATGAGAGGGAATATTTGAGATCTTCAAAGTGTCCCTAAACCTCCTCTTCTTTTTAAGTCTCTCACCCTTGTTGTGTTGTTTGGTTGTTTTGAAACACACAAACCCAACAGTTTGGACCTAAAAAACCGTTAATAGGACCGAGCTCATCATGAAGTGTACCTCCTAGTCTTCCTAGGTCCAGTTTTCCCCTATCAGTGCCATCCATGTTAATATTAAGAAACCCTTTGTCAAGCAAGCATCCCAAGTAACCGGAGAATCATTTATCTTGAGCTATGAGAAATCCTTTCTTGCCATTACCCATTTCCTACTTGTATTGTAATAATCTTTTAGAGCTCTTTCTTAGATGATTCTTCTCCATTGAAATTTCATTTCTTTCCTTTCAAGTAGAATGATAGGCATGCAGAAAACACGAATTTCGAACTTGATTGTGATTGTGGAACGATCAGTTCCTCAACTCACAACTCATCATGGCTTGGGATGAATGCATACATATGTACCTACTTACAGATATATGTGCATGTATATATATGCATGTAGTTTTCCGCCAAGAGGTACCTCTCATGGCCTACATGTGAGAAAACTATTTCAACCTCTTCCCTTTCCATTTTTGACAGTTACATTAAATAAAGGAAATATTTTGTATCATAATTGATTGTGCTTTGAAGCTTATGAAGTTCTCCCTCCCCCTTCCCGTTTATTTATTTATCTTTTGAGAAATGCCTTTGCCCCTATGTGCTATGGTATTGCAATCTTTATCTCAAAAATCTATAATGATAACCACATATCTTGATAATTATTTCCAAAGGAAATGCCTACTGAGTTTCCATTCTTCAACATCTAATCTACAGTCCCATTGTGATCTTTAATATCAATATTATCACTTTCCCACATTGTTGCTACTTAATTATTGATAGGTTTCTTGATGTATTTTAGGTCTAAGAATCTCTTCATCCAATTTAACCATTAAAGAAGAAGAAGAAGAAGAAGGAGGAGGAGGAAAAAACGAAAAAAAGAAAATGAATAGTTGATAACATTGTCAAGACTTTAGCGGTAGCTCAGTTCGTCAAGGACTCTGTGCCTCAAGAAGCGGAGAGGTTTTGGGTTCAACACCTACCTTCGTTGGCCACCTCCCATAGTTTTACCCAGTGCATGTGGATAGGAGGGTTTGCATGTGCCCCTAGGGATTAGTTCTCGGCTGTCCAGAATCGAGTATCCCTCAGGCTCAAGGCCAAAGGCTCCTGGACTGGGCGGGAGATACCCTGGGTTATCAAAAAAAAAAAGAAAAAAAGAAGAAGAAGAAGAAGAAGAAGAAGAGATTTTAGAGCTAATCAACTCAATTCATGTATTTTGTTGTCATTTGATCTTGATAATCTGCTATTTGGTGTTTCGGGAATCATCGAGTGGGTAGAATGCCACTTCATCAAGAACGATCATGTTTGTTCTTTTATTCATGCAATAGACCCACGTGACTTCATAATCTTTGTTTTTCTTTTTTATTCATGCAATAGATCCACCTGATTTCATAATCTAACATGAGTGATGTGCTACTGATTTCTTGTATGGCTAACTAAGATATATATATATATATATAGAGAGAGAGAGATATATATATATTGAAACCTACCGTGAATTTCAAAGAAAACCATGTCTGAGCGAAATTGAGACAAAGCGATTACTAATTTGTCATTGTTGAATCATTTGACCACTAGTTAGCTAATTTTCCCCCTTTTTTGCTTTGCAGATGCGTTGAAAGAACTATTGAATTTATTTCCTGAATTGGCTATGACAACGGATTCATCAAATTCAACAGCCTTACACACAGCTGCTAATAAAGGACACATTGATGTTGTTAATCTTTTGCTAGAGACGGATTCAAGCCCCGCTAAAATTGCCAAAAGTAATGGCAAAACTGCCCTCCATTCAGCTGCAAGAATGGGGCATTTTGAAGTAGTAAAAGCCCTTCTAAGCAAGGAACTTAGTATCATTCTTAGGACTGACAAGAAGGGCCAGACAGCTCTTCACATGGCGGTGAAAGGTCAAAGCATCGATATAGTGCTTGAATTGCAGAAACATGAACCTTCAGTTATCAACTTAGAAGATAACAAGGGAAACACTGCACTGCATATTGCTACAAGAAAAGGCCGAACTCAGGTGGGTAGTAAAGTTTGATCTCTCCCTATTATATGAATAAATGCATCAACAGTTTTATTGCATGAACATGTTAAATTGGATTATCTTATCTTGCTTCTGTTTCTGAATGGTTTAGAATGTTGGATGCTCTGTGGTTGAATAGATAGTACTAGAATGGTATATGACTACATAGAAAAAAAAAATTGTATTTTGGAAGACAAACCTTGATTTTTTTTCAACCTTTTATATATAGGGCACGTTTGTGTACACACCCTTTCCGCAGAAAGAAGAAACTGCCACGTCAGCAAATTCCATAGAAATTGAAACCTCGGAAAGGGATTTCAGTGAAATTTAGAAATTCATGTTTGGTGCAAATTCGCTAAATTGGTGCTAATGTTGTTTGGCGCGGCTGTGGATTTCTTATTGAAAATCAGATGAGCCATCACACAAGTAATACCTATCACAAAAATAATCATCATACATACACCAACTAATCAAAGAAAACAAAATCATAATGCAATGGTCGACGAAGATAGGGTTTTGGGTTGAGTTGGAAAAGAGTGAGGAAATGAGATTATTTAGGAGGGAGAAGTTTTCCGAGGAAATAGAATTCCCATACCTCCCATAGGAAATCCATTTCCAGCATTAACTAGGAAAATACTGACAATGCAAGAAAGCATTTCCGTGGAATTGTTCCGCACCAAATGCATGAAAAATGGATTTTCTGCGGAAAACCGTCCACTTTTTTGCAGAAAAATGTTACACAAACATACCCACAACATGCCCATGAATCGAATCAAATCGCGAATCGTAGGATTTTTTATTTTTCTAATAAACATGAAAAATAATTAAAAATTAAAAGAAAATTAAAAAAGAAATTATTCATAACCATCTATTTTCCCATTTATAGTAGTAGAAATATAATAACAAGTAAGTCCATCATACAATCATATCAAGAACATCAAGACATATATTAATATATATATATATATGAAATAAATGATGTGTAAATAGTTAAATAAGTTTAAAGTATCAATATATATATTTATTATCTTTAAATCAAAATATAAAAATTAAAATAAAATCCAAACCATCAATCTTACTGAGTAGGATATCTTTTGAAGTTAAAAAAGTGTTCATGAAGAAAAAAACCAAAATAGATTAAAAAAAGATGATATAGACAAGCGCCATATGTACAGTCGAATGCTTTAGTTAAATGCATGTTCTTTATTCATCTTTAAAACCTTATTGAAGCCACAAAATTTTCTTAGGACGTTTCGTTAACTACTAAATTACCTTTTAAAAATAAAAACACTAAAAGAGAGAAAGAATAAAGAAAGAAAAAAAAGGTTAAAGATTATTGTTCTAATTGCTTTCATTAATACAAGTAGCCATTTAAAAACATAAATAAATAAAATAAAGAACGGAAAAAGATAAAAGATTATTAATATTAACTTATTGGTTGTTGCTATTCTCACTTAACTGAATCGCTTGAATCGTAACGATGAAACGAGTATCGAATCGTAGGATTCACACTTGAATCCTAAGATTCGTTTGTAAATGAGATTCGTTACATAAATACGAATCGTTTTCCTTAAGATTTGGGATATGAATTAGGATTCGGAATACGAATTATAGGATTCCGATAACAATGTATATATGTATGTATGTATGTATAGGAGCGCTAGAAAAATCTCGGGGAGTTTTTATTATTATAAAAAAAGCCCCTCCCAGTGGGGCCCACTATGGTGTATGACAACCATGAAATGCCACTGGAATGCTGGATGGAATAATCTAGATGAGCCTTACCTATGTGAAAAATATCAACTCGATTAGATCATCCTAACCCCTTGATCCATGGCCCCAAAGTTTAATGATTTTAGAGGTATCATTTTCTTCTGATTTCAATCCAACAGTGAGTAAAAGCTGGAAGGGTGTCAAATTTGCGCTTTGTACCAATTGATGGGGGGCAGTACGTGTGAGATGATTTGATTGGCTCGAGGTGAGCTCCACGACCTAAAAACATAGGGGAACAAAAAGGGGAGTTTTTGAGAATTTCTCTCACACACACCCCACATATATATAATATATTTAACTTCTACTTAGTTCTAGTATTCAAGTGAATTTAACTTCTACAGTTCTATCTTTATAATTTATATTTGCATTTTAAATTTAACTTGACCCAGTTGATTTCAACGGTCTAGGATGCATCAGGCTAGCTCATAAGTCAACAGGGCACTTCATTTGGATTTTGACCAAACTTGTCCAACCTGACCTGGTCACTCAGTGACTGGGGTGAGTCGAGCTGGTCAATTTCCTAGTCAATTTGCCAGTTTGGATCACCAATATGATCCCATGAACTTCTGTTAAAAAACAGAGCTCTTTATCACTTTATTAAACCTGATGTTAACATCACTTTGTCTTAAGGGAACTGGTCAAAAAGTATATCTAGAATAATCCATCTTTCCATTTTTTGTGCTTCCAATTCTGATCTGTTGATTTGTTTGTTTGTTTTTTTTGGCCATTGCCAGATATTGCGTACTTTGTTATCAGTTGAAGGGGTCGATGTCAATGCCATTAACAGATCAGGAGAGACAGCACTAGACATTGCTGAAAAATCCACAAATGCAGAACTTGCACCCATGCTAAGAGAAGCAGGGGCATTGATTGCAAGGGAGCATGCTATTGCTAACCCTCCAAGTGCTGCAAAACAACTTAAGCAGACAGTGAGTGACATAAAGCACGAAGTCCGATCCCAACTCCAACAAACATGTCAAACAAGGGTGCGTGTCCAAAAGATCGCGAAGAGGCTGAAGAAGCTACATGTAGGAGGCCTCAACAATGCTATTAATTCAGCAACAGTTGTAGCTGTACTCATTGCCACAGTTGCATTTGCTGCTATCTTCCAACTACCTGGGGGGTTCGTCGAGGACCAGGATAAAAGAAAAAAACTTTCATCTGGACAAGCCTACGTAGCAAAGGAAGCAGCCTTCATCATCTTCTTAATATTTGACTCTATAGCGCTCTTCATCTCCCTGGCTGTTGTCGTGGTGCAGACATCTATAGTGGTTATTGAGCACAGGGCAAAGAAACAGCTGATGTTTGTGATCAACAAGTTAATGTGGATGGCTTGCCTTTTCATATCTGTTGCGTTTATCTCTCTTTCTTATGTTGTGGTGGGTCACAGTAATCAATGGCTGGCGATCTCTGCATCAGTGATTGGTGGTACAATCATGCTGGCCACTATTGGCTCTATGTGCTACTGCGTGGTCATGCATAGGCTCCGGGAGTCGAACAGTAGAAACATAAGGAGGCCCTCTGACAGCCTCTCTCATTCATGGCCGGTATCTTTTGTCTCTGATTCTGAGTTACTTAACAACGAATATAACAGGAGGATATATGCGCTCTAGGATCTTCTCTACTGAGGGATGATTTTTCTGCTTTATCTGATGCTGTTGATCATCGATATCTTTATGAACCCCACAGTTGGGATTCCATGATGTGGCTGTATGTAGAAAGACTGATATACCCTAAGAGAGATTGATGTAGGCCGTTATATATCAGTATCTGGCATCATTTTGGATGTGGAGTTGAATAAAATCTTCTACTCAGATGGCATGCACCTCAGATTATGGTTCAGGTAAGCACCGCCTCTGATTCTAGTTGTACTGAGATGACAAGTTCTTGTTGCTGAAGAAATGAAACAGGTGAAAGGATTCATGCTTGCTCAAGACAAACTTCTTCTGGGTACTCGTACTCATCATATTACGTGCCATGATTATGAAGGTATCTTGTTTTCTACATTGTTGTTGTATGATATGTATTAGGTAAACCCACATCAGAATTTTGGTGCCATAGATGATGGGTGTTCAGTTCTTTACATGCCAGGATGTAAAGGTTGCTATGTTGCCATGAAAGGTTCATCTCTCTGTGTAACCACTTAAGGACTGAGTATGTGCATTGTAGTTGAGCTGAGTGTGTATATAGCCTGTCCTGCCATACATGCATGGTTAGAATAAGAAAATAATATTAATCACCATCTCTCTCTCTCTCTCTCTCTCTCCTTTTGATTATAGATTTCTCCATGAAAGAAATTTGATTAATGAAGAAATAGTGCGCTTTGTTCAATGTATTTCTTTCTTTTTTTAATTTTTTGCTAAGTTGGGCTCCTGCTCAAGAGTGATACTTTAAACTTGGAGGCCCAGGGATCATTTGTTTGAAACCAAAGGTTCCAACAGCACCCAGGGTGAGTTCAAGTCTCTTGTCAGTCTAAAAAAAAACAAAACCCACCTTCCCACATGTAAATCACTCAATGCAATTCATACAACCTTTTTCGTTTTCTTTTTCTTTTTAGTGAACGGCCCAACAGATCATGAAGTTTAGTGAAATTCTGGGAATAGTGAACCCAGAGCACCTGACTAGCAGACCATCAAATAGCAAATAATGAGCCAGGGAATGGGGATGTAACGTGTATAAGCCAGTGTGTTCAGCGCAGTCGGATATTATAACTTTTGTTGCTAGAGGTGGCAATTTTAAGGCATGCAAATGGGTGTTTGATTCTTTGATTACCCTAAGGTTTCGACCTGTTGAATCAGTTTAGGCCCCCATTTAGGCTCCGATAAGTGAACGGGTCCAGGTTCACCTTGGTTCCGATCCGGGACCCAACATATTTCCTCAATTTTTTATAATCTCTCATAAAACTAATTTTTTTTTCCTTCCTTATTATTCTCAGCCTAGAACCGTCCCCGTCCATATACAGTTCTAGTTTCATCTAATCATTAACAGTTTCAGTTTCGGTTCTGAAAAGGTTCCGGTTCCACCTAATCATTACTGGTGTTCATTCTCGTTTACATCATGGGTTTACGATGCATATTCCCAATTCGAATCCATCTCAAAGGTTTCTTAATAGTTTGGATATCTCAACTTGAACCCAGTCCTCGAAAAAGGGCTGAACCGGAACCCTAAAGTAGTAGTTTGGGCTCCCGCCGAGTTGACAGATCTTAGATGAGTTGGGTCTGTTGGGGTTTGAGACTCAACCTTGAACCTCACCCATTTATTAATCAGGTGAGAAATGCGAATCCAAACCTAATTTGAGAATAAAAATGGTTTGTAAAATGTTTTTAATTCCATGATAGCTCAGGGGTGAGACACCTCCCCTCTAAAAAGTAGAAATAACTGGGACTGATTGTTGGTTATAGCGATGATGGTGGACTTGGTTAAGGGGTGTGTGGGTTTGTGAGCATTTACCAGAGAAAAAAAAAAAACCCTAAAATATGTGCATTTTATGTATTTTAAATCTTTTAGTGTATTCTATAAAAAAAAAATCTTTTAATGTATTGCCTGTTATTGGTGTTCCAAACCAATGAATACAATGACCCCTCAGGTTGGTTTATGACAAAGTAAGAAAGGAACACAATTAAGGGGCTATATTTGGTCCTCCTTCCAGATGTTATCTTTATGGGTGCCCCGATTACCCAAAAAATGAGCCCCACCAGTACCACTATATGTAAGAAAATGCTGTTGAGGCTGGACCTGACCCCTTTTTAAATCAGGTCCAAGTTGGAGTCCACTGAACAGGCCCAAATAAAATTGTCATCCAGGTTCAGGTCCATGGATTTCATAAATGAAGACTCAAATACCCAACATAAAGTATATATAGGTATAGGTACATTAGGGAGAATGTTCTCCTAGGAGGGAATTGTATGTGGAGCCCATCTCTATGGGTGCACTCGGGCCCACATTAACCCAGGGGCGGATCCAGGACTTCTAATCTGGAGGGGCTGCACTTAAGTTACACTAAAAAAATAGCAACAATGTCTCACCAAAAACTATAAAAAATAGCAACAATGTCCAACCAAAAACTATCTATGTACTATCTTAAAAAATGTGATGGGTTAAAAATAATACAAAATGTCAAAGGGTGTAAGTCACAGTCACCATCTCTATTAGACTCTATAGCTCTTGCTCTTTTGGTGAAGTTCAGAGAACATATTCTCTCCCCCACATCGTCTTCACTAGGGCTAATGAAAACAAGCATTAAAGCCTTTGAACCATCACTTAATGCAATGGAAGTAACAGGGGTTAACAAGTGCAAACTATAAAGTATGATATCACAATTGTATTTCAAATTGACTGAAATTCAATTATTTATAATGATGCCAGACTCAAAAGGCTTAAAGTAAGATATCACAACACACAGAAAAATGGAGTTGAACTTGCCACAACATTTTCAGCATTTAATGCATGCTTCATCATAACTACTTCTCCAAGCTCATTTTTTATAAATGGTAACCCCACTGAACACAAGACGAACTCAAATTGCCTTTTGAGTTTTGAAGCATCTTCTCCAAGTCAACATTCCTAGAATCTAAAATCTCTTTGTAGAGACTAGAGTGAATATGCACATTCGTTATATAGATGCCACAAAGGATTTGTCCTTCATAAACAAAGCTCTTTTCAAACTCCGAAGGACAAAATTGAACAACTCCACAATTTACAGAATTACAAGGACTTCTAATGATCTATAAACTCATTACTGACCATGATGCTTAGCAGGAAACTCCTAAGCAGGAATTTCATGCTTACTGGATAAAGTATAAGCAATGGGTTTTAATTATACCTCATTCTTTGTGTTGTTCCCACTTGTGCTCTTTGTAGATGATCCACTTGGCTATTTCTCAGATATATCCCTTCAAAATCTACATTCACAAATTCAAGCATGAAGCATAAGTCATAACATTTCTATCTTATCGACATGAAAACACCAATTTCACCATTTGTAACACACTTGAACCTAGGGTCTACAGAAGCATGCAAAGTCTGACAATTTTTCAACCTTTGTCTCATCCAAACAACCTTTCACTTTCACTTGGCCAACCAAATCAATATTATCAATGTGAAAAACTAAATTTTTTTTTTTTTTTTGGCTGGAAGCAGCCACCCCAGCGCCCCCCCCCCCTAGATCCGCCCCTGCATTAACCCCAAGCAGCCCCTTTAATAATCTTGTCAGACTCCTCCACACAGTTATTATATCAAGGGCCAGGATAATCTAACGGGGCTGATTTTCTAGCTTTCAGTTGTCTATAAGGGAGACTTTTCCATTTGCCCTCTTCCCATTGATAGATATGTATCTAATTGAACCCACGAACTGCATATTGACAATCTACACTCCGCTCATGGGAGAACATTATATATAATAAATTGGGTCCTGATTTAAGTGCTTTAGCCGTGTCTGGATCCAGGTGCAGGTCCTGCATATGAATTCGGGTATGGATATAGGTCGTATAAACCTATACCTGATGGCTGGGATTAAGGGCCCTTTTAGTAATTCGGGTTTGAGTCAAGGCACAATTTGGATCAACCTGTGTTCATCCTTCCTGAGTATAGTTAGCACATGTATATCTCATGGCAACCCACAGACAACTTCCATACTGTTCATATGCAGTTCAGCTCTGGAGCCTACCCTAGATGTAGAAAAAATCTTCACCTACAGGCAGACTGAGTGCATAATGTGCTGATACAATCAAGTTTGTGGAGCCTACTTAGATGCTTCCTATGACCTATCGCAAGGCACAGTGGCGTTGGATTTTTTTTTTGGGGGGGGGGGGGGGGGGGGGGGGGGGGGGGTTGAATTCTCCCCTTAAATGTAAAAGAGCTTCCCCTTAAATGTAAAAGAGCTTTTTTTTTTAATATATTATAAATAGTCCGGTAAATCTACTAAATGATAAATGATTAAAACTAAGTACACTCTTAAATATAAATATAATTCAAGCTACTTAGCCCAGTAAAATCTATATGTATATATATCTTAATATGTGAATGTAATTGTCTTTGATTCGAATATTCCGATAAGATCATACAAGGATTCAGTTTTTGATCAGAATGTTTTCGATCCTATACACATGGATCCACATTTGAATCCAAATTTCTCCTAGATTCAAAAATACGTTTCTTCACCCCATCAAAACATCGGATGGTCGGATACCCATTTATAAACCTACCAAAGAAAAATGAAGGGTACATTAGTTAGTTTAGAAGTAGGAAGTCTCTTAGGTTAAGTCATTCACACTTAAAGCACGGCCTCTTATCCCAGTGATAAGAGGTGCCAATTCTTACTTGCCATCGAACATCACCTTACCTCACACGAGGTTGTGCTATTTCACAAGAGGTCATATTCCCGCAACAGAGGATTACCTTACCTCACCCAAGGTTTACTCTTCTCACCCAAGGGCTGGCAGAAGAAAAAAAAAAAAAAAAAGAAGGAAGGAAAAAAAAGTCATTCACAGTTGAAGGCCAAGTTAGAACACAGTCACTGACCCATTTCCCTGTAGTCAAGAGGGAGCAGTTGAAGCTTATTTTTCTCCTTTGCAAGATAGAAGGCCTCAGAAGCCAAAC
Organism: Cinnamomum chago; assembly: GCA_038049695.1. Taxonomy (NCBI): domain Eukaryota; kingdom Viridiplantae; phylum Streptophyta; class Magnoliopsida; order Laurales; family Lauraceae; genus Cinnamomum; species Cinnamomum chago. Next base: position 14,780,489 of record CP142462.1, on the reverse strand, counting down.
AAAGCCCAAATGCTGTAGCCCCCCTTGCTTTTGTATGATGTTGTTGGGTCCTTCAACCCCAACTTTCTCTCACCACCGTTGCTTTTTCTTCCCTGACCACTCCCAGATTCCTTAAAAAACTGTAAGTTTTCTCCATCTTTTTCTTGACATCTCTGCATTTCAGCATCTGGGTACTTGTGATTGGATTGTTTTTGGGTGAATTTGAGCCATAAACCATGCTTAGGGTATTGAATGCCACTTTCCTAACACGAACGATAAGGAGAACATCTCAAGAAATGGATTGATGGGTATTTTTCTGATCTGGGTTTGATGGATTGGCAATTTGTTTGTGGTTTTAATGTGGTTTGATGGTTATGTTTGGGGTTCTGCACTTGTTCTGGAAGTTTTAAGTGATTGTTTGATTTGGGTTAGGAAAAGTTGCTTCTTTTACTTGTTTTTGTTTGCATGGAAAGGTGATGGGTTGTTGTGGGTTTTCTAAGGTTTTGTTGATGTGGATTGGGAGTGTTTGAGTTTTTCTCCCCTGAATTTTAGGTGATTAAGGTTACTGGATTTTGTAAATTTATGTATAATGAGTTTTGATTTGGGTTTATTTTGTTGGAGAACTTTTTTTTGTTTTTTTTTTTGTTTTGGGTTGTTGGGGGGGGGCGGCGGGGGGGCGGGGTAAGTCTGAGCGCCATTGAGGGAGTTTTAACTATCATATAATGTTGTTCATAATACCTTAAGGCCCAAACGAACTTTGTAGCAACTTATCTCTGCCCTGATCCATTGTCTCTGCCGGCATGGGCATACTCACATACTGCCCCCTCCAGAAATTGGGTCTGCCTCTAAAACTCACATGAAAATTGCATCTGCCTCCAAAAACACATGAAAATCTCGGGTCCTCACTCAAAACCCACATAAAAGCATTCCGACTACTTGTTTGGGTTTGCCCCTATAAATGAAAATCCTGTTCGTCACTGGCTGCCGGAATGAGTTTGATTATAGTTAGCTGGAAATGAAAAATCAAGCAGATCTTTTTTTTTTTGGTAGAAAAATCAAGCAGATTAGGAGTCACTTTGACCACAAGCTTCTGACCTGCATTTGAACTTCACCCTGCAATGGAGAGCTTATGGGGGAAAAGAGAGATTCCCATTGTCTTACCATCACATAGTTTAGAGCTAATATCAAATTTATCATCTCATCACCATGTAAACCAAGGAACTGTTCAATCCTACACCTATGGCTCGTTTTTTGTTCGAGCAACCCTACTCCATCGACCTCCAACCAATAATCATACAACCAAAAGTTGAAGTTTGTGACACTATTACAATGAGCCAGACTGTCACAAGCTCTTTATCTCTGTCCCTCACTAGCTGTTATTTCGACCATTTTTTTTTTTTTTTGGTTGACCAAAAACCGGTCATGGCTGCATAATAGTGGATCACTTTTAACGAGTCTCATCTTTACACCAGCAGAACAGTGCACCTTTGTCATCCCCATTCCCACTCTCATCCTTATCAACCTCAGCCTGTCTCAATCCCTGTTACCATTTACTGTTGCAGAACTTCTCCCCACTTCCATGCACATGCTACGGCCCATACCAAACTTGTTAGTCAGTTAGTGCCAGTTCTTGTTATTTTTAGCCAGTACATTTTTCATGATTTATTAAATCAAATAAAATAAGAAGAAACAAAAGAAAGAAGAAAGAGATGGGGGAAGAAAAACCCAGTTAGTCAGTTAGTGCCATTTACTTTTTGAATGATTTTTGGTCGTGTGCTCTACCTTACTTAGTGTTTTCCACGACTTCAAGTGGCTTGGAAAGTGTTTGGTCCAAAATAGGCGACCTAACCTCATTCTTGGGTCGTTTCTTTTGTGTTGTTTCTTCCTCTTTGCTGCAATAACTTTAGGATGTCATAATTTTTTTATTGATTCATCGGATTTTCGCATATCATATACCATTGGAAAGCTCTCTATGAGCAGATTACAATGGTAGAGAGATTTTGGATTATGTGGGATTTGGGGATGTGGATTATAGGTCGTACTTTACTTCCTTTTTTCCTCTCTTTCGATCCCATTGGCTTTGGAAGGTCATGTCGGATTTCCAAGTATCATACATAAGAAAGCTCTTGATGAGTGGACCGACATGGAAAAGAGATCTTGCCACTTTGAAGTCATTTGAAAGGGTCAAATCAAACTTTACTCATCCATACTATTTACAACAGTTTTGGGATTTTTCACCCCTTTAGAGTCAGATAGAATCCAACATTCACTCTCTTCAAAGATATCTCCTAGCTGAAGTGAAACCTAGTGCTCCTTTTAGAGCCACATATCAGCAATAACCCTCTCTTATAGCATTCTAACTGTCTATTAATCATGCTAATCTGTTGAAAGCTGTGATTAGGGGCTTGCCAGTTGCCAGCCATACCATCGACCACAACCGAGCTTCATGCAGACATCCCACAACATTATGCAGCTAATCCATACTTAGGGCTGTCAAATGGTGGGCCAGGCCAGGACAGGCTAACGGTTGTCCTTACCCTAACATATGTGGGCCGGGCTGAGGCGGGCCAAAGTCTTGGGATGGCCTGCACTACCTATGCTTTTAATCTACCTCCTTGGGCCAAGGTCAGGTTGGGCCCAGGCCTGAAGATGACCCTTGTAGGAAACAAAACCAATGAGTTGAAATTAACATAATGTCTCTCGTTTGGGGCTCGCATCTCTTGTCTGTGAGGTCATGCTATCATCCAACACAGTGGCCATGATTTGTGACCCTAATGAACCTTAAATTGAACATTCAATTTAAACATTATAGATGATTTCTATGGCTTAAACTAGTTTTCCACTTGTGGGGATTTGTGTAGGTTCTTACTCGGGATTTTCATATTTGTTTTTTCTGTAATGGGTATTTATGTAGTGTAATTTGTCGTGGGGTGCATTCTTATGGTTTCCATGCGGTGGACGTATATATAAAAAATTGCTCGCATTATGTGTTAATGGCTTAATGCACTGGTTATTTGAATAATAGATAATTATGCAGTGCAATTTCAATAATAGAGCTTCATGTAGTGAGCCATTGAGTGGGTGCTCCTGTTGTGGGCTTTAATAGTAATGGGTTTACAAACTCATTAAAAATCTAGTCTCAAGTTAAATTCAAAGTTAGTCAAAAGCCGATCCCTACCTCAGCCCTATCAGAAGCCAATTTGACTCGAAAATTGATCAGAAGCCAATCCCAACCTTTATTGTTGATCCAAGACTTGGAGCTAATCATCAAGATCATAACAAACTTTTAAATGATGACAAGAATTTGGATGAGTAGCCATAGTTAATCTACTTTTGGCAAATGCTGTTGAGTTGTAGCACTTTCTCTACTAGTGTAATTTCAGCTTCTAGGATTCATATAACAAACTTTTAAGACTAATCATGTAACAAACTTTTAAGACTAAGGTGGCATTTGGCATCTCTATTTTTTACCTCTTATTGTCTTAAAATTGATTCAAAATACTTTAAGAGCGTTTGAGAACCATTTCATCTACCTCTATGTCATAAATCCAAAAGAGGCAAAATCGAATCAAAGGAGAATATTGTAAGCGCACAGACGTGCGCTAGCATTGTTCCAAAATCGGTCATTTTAGGGTGATCGGTTGATTCCTTGCTTTCTTTTTTTCAAATTTGTGGGACCCTAATTGATGATCAAAACCGTTGGAATTATTCACAAGCCCAAACACGCCTACATGTCCCAATTTGAGCAGTTGATCTTTCTCAAATCTCGAGATATTTACAAAAAATCGCAAAATCATAGATTTTCACTTTGTGGGCTCCAAAATCATGATCCGAACTGTTCATCTTGTTTGGAATGCTGAAACGGCTATGGGTTCAAGATTCACCTCATGATTCGATGCACATCTTAAGAAATTTACAAAAAAACCGAGTCGTTGGATATGCTTAGGTGAAAAGCATATATATTCCACATGATTTTGTACTTGTCCGTTTTCCTCCATTTAAAAAAAAAATATTATGGGACCCTAAATGATGATCTAAACCACTGGAACTGTTCACATGCTCAAACACAGCTACATCTTCAAATTTGAGCCGTTGATCATTCTCGATTCTTGAAATATTTGCAAAAAACTGTTGAACCATAGATATGCATTTCTGGAATTTCGTGGGCCCAAAAATCATGATCCAAATGGTTGATCCTCTTTGGAATACTGAAAGCGGCCAAGAGTCCAAATTTCAGCTCCTGATTCTTTGTAGATGTCGAGAAATTAATGAAAACCCCTAAACCATTGGATTTTTAAACATCTATTTCAAACAGTTCCTTTTGCCCTATGAAACGGTCTATTTGTAAAACATCTATTTCAAGCCACTCTATTTGAAACAAATCTATATCATAAATAGATATGTATGATATAGATTCAACAGATATGTATGATATAGATTTGTTTCAAATAGAGTGGCTTGAAATAGATGTTTTACAAATAAACTGTTTCGTAGGGCAAAATAAACCATTTGAAATAGATGTTTAAAAATCCAATGGTTTAGGGTTTTTCATTAATTTCTCGAGATCTACTATGAGCCAGGAGCTGAAATTTGGGCCCATAGTAGTTTTCAGTAATCCAAAGAGGATCAATGGTTTGGATCATAATTTTTTGGGCCCAAAGAATTCCAGAAATGCAGACCTATGGTTCTGCGGTTTTGCAAATATCTCGAAACTCGAGAATTATCAACGGCTCAAATTTGAACACGTAGCCGTGTTTGAGCATGTGAAGAGTTCCAATGGTTCAGATCATCATTTAGGGTTCTATAATTTAAATAAAAAAGGAAAAACCGGACAGGTGCAAAATCATGTGGAGTATCTAAGCTTTTGACCTGAGCAATCCAATGGCTCAGTTTTTTGTAAATTTCTTGAGATGTACACTGAATCATGGGCTGAAAATTGAACCCATAGCCGTTTTCAATATTCCACATAGGGTCAATGGTTCGGATCATAATTGTGGGGCCCACAAAAGTTCAAAAATGCAGATCTATGGTTTTACATTTTTTGTAAATATATTGAGAATTGAAAATGATCAACGGTTCAAATTTGGATATGTAGCTGTGTTTAGTCTTGTGAATAATTCCAATAGTTTGGATCATCAATTAGGGTCCCAAAAGTCTGAAAAAAAAAATGAAAAAAGAAAAAACTGGTCAACCTACAATGACTGTTTTTGGAACAGTGCTAGCGTACGTCTGCGTGCTTAAGAGCTTCTCCTTTGCTTCGATTTCCCATGCTATCCAAAACAGACCTTTTAATTATTTTTGAGTTTTGAAACAGAGGTTGATGAAATGGTTCCCAAACGCTCTTAATGCATTTTCAAGCAGTTTTAAGACAACAAGGGGTAAAAAGTAGAGATGCCAAATGCCACCATAGTCTATATATGAAATTTAAGAGAAGTCAGTCCAATTTGCTATGCATATAGTTTATTTATGAAATACACACATAGATATATATATATATATACATATATAATAATAAGAAAAAGGAGAGGGTCAGGCCGGGTCGGGCCTGATGTTGTCCTAGCCCAAACTTCATATTGCTAGGCTTGCAAAAGTTTTGTCCTACCCTTCCCTCAGGCTTTTTATAAAAAAAAAAAAAAAACGTTTATATTGTGGGGGGCTTTTGAGGGTCATGCCTGGCTCAGTACCCTCATAAGAGGGCCCTGTTTGCAGTCCTATCCGTATTGTTCCAATAACTTGTGTGAAATCAATCCAGGAGGTGTCAGCTATAAACACATTTTTTCATTTGAATGCTAAAATCGTATTAGATTAGATACCCAATCCCATTCCATATTCCTCATGTGGAGACAAGTCCTACACCCCCAAATAGTCCACACAATGAACAGGCTGATTTAGCAGTGGTTGGAGTTGCAGAGTTAGGGCTCCCGTTCTTCATTGGAGTGGAAGTAGTGGTTGGCTCACCCACATGCATACCCAGACTGGTGATCCCTGCTGAGAAAGAGCAAAGACAGAAACTTATGCTTCAATGCTTGGGTTCAAATCAGGTCCAACCAAGGTTTGTTCCAGATGGGGGCGAGATGGCCCTTTACACTTTGTACTTAGGAAATGGCATCAGCTGAAACCCTGACAGAATTTGAAGAAACAGATGGGAATAATAGTAAATATTTGAAAGCGATAGCCAATTTCAAAGGCCATTTCCAATAATAATGAGATAAGATTCAATAATGGATCAAGAAATCCAGAAATGAGTTTCTAGGCTTGAAGGTGATGGATCTACTAGAAACTGTAGATGATATTTTCCATGTAATTTTTTTTTTTTTAATGAATGTTTTGGGTCTCCACCAGTTGTGGTCTGCCCCCCTCCTTTGTAAAAAAAATCTACCCTCTTCTCTAGAATGCTAAGGAAGGAACAGAAAAACAGATCTGAACTATCCATGTACCTTAGTTGGTTCACTAGTAACCTAACTCTAGTGAGTTGAACGTTCCAAATTTTGACTTTATTTATTTATTTATTTTCCTTCTTACAGATGCTACTTTTCGATTTTAGGGTTTTGAGCAATCTATCTGCATATATTCTGGTTTGACCTGGTGTCCATCTTCCATGGCCTAACAATGCTGGAAATCATTCTATGTTTTTCTAGGGATTCCCTGCCATGGCAGATGCGCAGTCAGTTGCTACGCTCATCGATTCTACAACATCTAAGATACAACAACTTCAGCAAGCATTTGCTGAACTTGAAAGTCATCGGGCCATATCTCTGAATTTGAAATGGAAAGAACTTGAAGCACATTTTAATGGACTTGAGAGGTCCTTAAAAAGAAGATTCAGTGAGTTAGAGAATCAAGAAAAGGAATTTGAAACCAGAGCATCAGAGGCTCGGGAGATGTTAGCAAAGCGGGAATCTGTGGTTGTGGCCAAAGAGCAAGCTTCATTAGCGAGGCTACAGGAGAAAAGAGATGATGCTCTTGCTGCCATAGGGGATGTATTCGGGAAATACAAGATGGCAAAGGCAGAGCCTTTTGTTAATGGTACGAGCAATAGTCCTGCTGATGCTATTCTAGAAGAGAAATTGGATGTTAAGGTTGCTGAACCCAATTCAGGTGATGTGAAACCTGCTGAAGATACCATTGTGGAACTCAAGCCTTGTCCCGAGCTTACAAAATTATGTGAAGAAATGGATGCAAAAGGTCTCCATAAATTTATTTCAGACAACCGTAAAAACCTTGCTGCCTTAAGGGAGGAGATCCCGTTTGCATTGAAGAGCTCTAGAGACCCAGGCTGCTTGATTTTAGATTCTTTGGAAGACTTTTATTGTGTGGAAATGCCTTGGCTAGATGGGAAGATGGAGTCTAGCCTTTTGGGTGTGCGCAGAACTTGTATCATGTTGATGGAGTCTCTCATGTCACTACTAACAGGCATTGAATCCAACTCTGCTGCTGATAAGCCTGTAATCTCTGCGGATATTAAAGGGCGAGCAAAAGCAATTGCCAGTGAGTGGAAGCCAAAGTTGGATAATCTCGACACTGATGCCAGCAATGGGAATTCCTTGGAAGCACATGCTTTTCTGCAGCTCTTAGCCACTTTTGATTTAGTTTCTGAATTTGACCAAGATGAAGTTTGCAAGCTCATTCCTATGGTTTCGCGACGGCGTAAAACAGCTGAGCTGTGCCGCTCACTTGGACTGACAGAAAAATTGCCAAGTTGGTTCTCTTTAGACTCATACTTCTCATAGCTTAGATTCTTAATTTTAAATGTCAATAATGTGTGGTTTCTGCCCTATTTTGATGTTCTCATGATTCTTGAATCCTGACATTCTGCTGCTTCCTCGCTATGCCATAAACATTTCTTGATGTATCTTTGGTGCACCTGGTTCGTTTGAAATTCTCAAATTGCGATGACTAGCTGAGGATTTTGAAATATATAATTCTGATTGTGTTTTGATAGTGAGGGAGATTTGCCTTGTTTATGTACCTGAACAATTTTTCCCTTTCTAATTGGCTAGATCAAAAGATGATGTATTTCAAGTAGTTTTGTGTCATTTATTCTTTCGTTTAATAGTGGAAGTTGGTGAGTGCTACTAGAGCAATACTAGCAATGGCATATGAGGTAATAGATTATAAAGTTTGAAACATGGTTTTAAAAATCGGTCTGAGACTTGGTAGGTGTTGAGTGGAGTCACACCAACACCCTAAGTCACCTACTTGGCCGAGTCCCATGGTTTTTGGGCCATAAACACACTTATTTCCTAGTTTTTCTATTGGGAAAAGTTGGTGGAGGCTCTTATGGACATTTTACACTGATTCTAGAAGATAAGGATAACTCTCTTTTTTCAAAGACCTAAGCATTTGAAGAATAGTGCCACTATTCATCTGAGTGAGTGAGATAGAAATGTGGGGACCTATATTATTTGGCATGGGGTGCGACTCGTTCAACTCAGCCGAGTCTAATGTGATTCAATGGAGCCAACTTGACTTGAGGTGACTGAGTCATCCCCCGAGTTTGATTTTTAGAACCTTGGTTTGAAAGGCAGCAGAACCCTGAATGGCTGACCCCTGATATTTTTTATTCCTTCTTTAAAAATGGGGCAAACTCAAATTTTTATTTTCTTAGTGGTGCTGGTTTAATGAGTTGGAATATCATAACTCTGTATTTTGGGCAACTGGTGAAACCGAAGAGCCATTCGATAGAATTTATAGGATAGGGAGAAGAAGGCGGCACCTTTGTTTAACCAATTTTCCTATAGAGGCGAACTCAGAAGTAGATAGGTTATCTAAATTAAGAGTATCGAGGGAGGCGATGTTTGTTGGTGATTCTATTCAATGGAACGTCTCACAACTGATCCTTGTGTTTTCGTTTTATTGAGCATTCCTTATCACTTTTGTTGAATTGTTTTAGTTCCTTGATTTCTTATGAACTTCCTTACATTCTTAACAATTTTTTTTTTTCCATCTTTTTACGGTTTTTACTCTCTCACAAAATGACTCACTTAAGGTAGCCAAATGCCTCATCTAATTAGGGAAGCTCATGAATGGGTTAATAAAAAGGGGATCCCCTTTCTCTCTTTTCTTTTTGTTATTGTGGGGCAGGCTCTAAGTCGCATGATAGTGGTTGTAGAATCTGAAAATTTGATCAAGGGGTTTTGGCTAGTGTCAGATGTTCTTGTCATGAGTCACCTACAATTTGCTGATGAAACTTTGATTTTCTATGCGGTCAAAGACGTGCAGATTAAAAGTATCAAAGCCATTTTGCTTTGTTTTATAGCGGTTCGGGTCTAAATGTGAATTTCTTTAAAGTTGGGGTCTAAACTCACGTGGCTAGGATTCAAGAGTTACTCGATCTCATAGGTTGCAACTCTCTTCCAGCGTCTTGTGTTTACCTCTTTGTTTGAATTGAGAGTCAAAATTTTTGTGGAATCCGGTGATTGAGAGGGTGGAGCGGAAATCAGTGACTTGAAAGTCCATATATTTATCCTTCGGGGGATAAAATTACTCTAATAAAATCGACCCTTTCCAATCTTCCTATTTATTTGACCCAGTGATGGCCATCAATTGTGTTGAAATTTTGCAGTGCTATTCCTTTGGAAATGCAGAAAGGTGAATAAGAAATATCACTTGGTGAATTAGTCCATTGTGTGTAGACCTGAAACAAGGGGGCGGGGAAGGAGGGGCCCTGGTAGTCCATCATTGAGGTGAAATATAGTTTGCAGGAATGGATGGATTGTTGCACCTCCTAATGCCTGACATTCTGCCCTTTGGAGAGGTTGCTTGTCAATTAAGGAGGAGTTCATGAGCAATGTCAGATTTAACATGGGTTTGGGCTATGCATTTTGTTTTTTTCTTGACACATGGGTTGGAGATAGATCCCTTGCTTTCCAGTTTCCTTTTTTTTTTTTCCATCTAAGGATCTTCAGGCTTGTGTGAGTTTTATGGCTAGGATTGGTGATCAGATGGCTTAGGGGTCTATTTTTAGGAGTCTTACCAAGGTGGAGGAAGTCCAATTTCGGAACTTGCTCGTGTTCTTTAATTATGTTCATGTTTCCTGCCAAAGGATTTAATAAGAGGGTTATGGATGACGACAGCAGATGTTGAATTTCTCAGTCGCTTCTTTTATCCAGACATTGTCGAGTCATTCTCTTTCCCTAACTTAAGTGGCACGCCTTTGGTTTTTAAAGCCAACTTGCCCTGCTTCTGTAAGTAATTGGATGTGAAGACTTCTTTTGACTTTTCTAGAGTGTTTCAATATTTAGACAAATCGGGGTCAAATCTGTCAATGAGCTGAGCTAACTGTTGGGTTTCTCTGCCTAACCGTGCTTGATTCTCAGGTGTAACAAATTATTGATTGGGCCCGGGCTTCAGTTTGACCACATTCTCAATTAAGGACCTACCTGAACCTTAATGTGTCTGTTTGTGTGTGAGGAAGGACTGGCCCCAGACATTCAAACCTATATTCTGGGTCTCAGGATTGAATTTAGGTTAAAAACTATAAAAGAAAAATATCTAGGTTAGTTTTTTTGCCAGGCAGGTCATAGTAGAAAAAACAACCCTGCTACCCAGGCCTTGTCAGAACCAACCCAGCAGGTGGCATCTGCAACCAAGGTTAAGTATGTGCTTTGTAGAATGCTTTGTAGAACAATGGGGATTTTTCACTCTTCAAGTGATCCAATATATGCGTTCATTCTCTCTGATCATTTCTCTATTTTTCCCCTCTCAATAAGACCTAGTCATTTCTCTTTCTGCATATTTGTTCCATTTCCTAGAAGTTCTCTGACATTTTTAAATGGCAACAGCTGGACCATTGTGTTCACCCTATCTTTATAATGTGCTATCCAATTTCTTCCAACCATTTCTGATCTTTCCCTGAAAATTTTTATGCTTTGTTGTTTTGTTGATTTGATTCTACAGGTGTGGTAGAAGTGCTGGTAAACAGTGGAAGGCAGCTTGAGGCTTTTAACCTGGTTTATGCTTTTGAACTCACTGAACAATTTGATCCAGTGTCACTGCTGAAATCTTACTTGGAGGCAAGAAAAGTTCAGGTCAAAGCTGGAAACACTTCACCAGCTGCCCAGGTGGGATTTTCTTTAATAAAAATGCCATATCATTGCCAATCCACTGATGGTTCAGTGGGGTAAGAAATCTCCCCTTCCACTGGGACGACCAAGGATCAATCCCTGGTTCTTGGCCTGTTGTTGATTAAGGACTTGTGTAGTATTTGTTGAAAGCGTGTGTGGGTGTTTACCATACCGTTTTAAAAAGGTCTCATCATTCTAGCAGCGTTTAGCAGAAATGGTTATAGCTGAGGCTCACTATTGATACTTTGGAAATTAGTTCAATATAGTAACTTATTATGATTGGTAAAACATGTATCCAAAAGGACTTGCCAACCGACTTAGGACTTCACTGAGTTTACTTCATTTGCTGGGTTTAGGTGGTTTCCTTGCTCTGATGTAAAAGGTGAGTTTGGTTAAACCTTCTCACAAATGATTTGGAATGTATTGTCCTCCATTCTGCTATGCATTTGGGGTGGTGGTAAATTAGAACCCCCTTCAGTGACTGTTTGTTTGCATAGAATCACAGGAATTGAATATATAGGAATTCATGGTCAAGTGAACTGCACCAAAGGATTATTCAAGAGGTTAGGGGTGAAGGATATGAGATGAGGGGTAAAAGATATGAGGTAGTGAGGTAGATTGACCTTGCCTTTACTATAATTTGGAGTACTAGACTGATGGCTGGGTATTCATTTCCCATCTTCCCGTTATTCAATCTACATCGAAGGGAATGTTATTTAATGGTCATTACAAGACTGATGGACCTTTGATTTTTCATTTCTAAGATTAATCTATTTTTTCACCAAATCATTCGGTGTTAATTTTAAAATTTTAACTGTGCATACTTTTTGCTTGTCTAGTAGTAATCTCGGTTGGATTGTCTGTACTGTTAGGATAATTTGATGCATGTGAAAGGGTAAAGTTGCTTTAGCAATATCTTTCCATTTTCTAACATAGTTTCTTTTATTTATTTACTTTTCTCTCCTGGTAAGTAACAGGAAGCTTTAAATTTTTAATGCTTTATACTGTCTGCATGTCTAGCATACTAACACAACCTTCTAATCCTACCATTCTTAGTTTGGTTGGATCATGGATGGTATGTGTGTCAGTTTGTGTACTGCTAAGACCATAATTTGATGCATTTGTTAAGATTAAAGCTGCTTAAGCAATATATACTCCCATTTCTTTAATAGCTGGTTTTATCTATTAATTTATTTTTCCCTTCTCTAAAACAATGACAACAAGATTAATCACTACCCAACTTTGTAGTATGATTTATGCCTCATATGATGTCATAATCCAGTTTGCTTTTGGAATGCTTATTCCCATTGGAAGTGTCCATTGAATAATCAGTGGATTGCATTGATCTTCCCCCATTTTAAAAGAATATAGTTCAATTGGAGAATTGCTGTCATTGAGATGTGATGGGCACTTGTTATATCTAATTGAAGTCCACTGCACATCTGTGTTTATTTTGATGAGATTTCTGTGTTTCAGAATGAAGCCAATGAGCGGGAGCTGTGCGCGCTTAAGGTTGTCATCAAGTCCATTGAAGAGCATAAGCTTGAGGAGCAGTACCCCCTCGACCCACTTCAGAAACAGGTTGTACAGCTGGAAAAGGTCAAAGCTGACAAGAAAAGGGCAGCAGAAGCTGCAAAGCCTCAATCCAAGAGACCCCGTGCCAATGTTGCTGGTTATGGACCCCGCATTACTAACATCCCTGACAAGTGCGTCTACAGGGCACCAGAAAGATACCCATATATGTATGACAGGCCTTATTTATATGCAACCGACAACCATGGTCCTTCATTGGTGGGTTCAGCGTCCTACAACCTCTCTCACAACCATGGAAGCTATTATGGAAATGGGTATCAGTACCCAGCCCCATATCTCCATTAGTTGCGTGAATAAAATGGTAATTATGATCTCTATAGCTTAGTTTTAACCCCTTCATATCTTTTTGGGTGTTGCAATGTATTGGCAGACGGTCACAGACCAACTAGACCAACTACTGTTGATAGTAGATAAGCTTTTCTCTTTGCTTTTGTGGCATTGTGAGATGGGAAACAGATGCTGTTGATCTTCTCTGACAGACCCCATGTATTGCTTCCATATCTACTTGTGTTTCTCCTTTTCTTGTTTGTGTTTTGAATTGATTAGTGATGCTCTTGTACATCTTTGTTGGATTTTCTTACCATAGACCCTGTGTTGGGGCCTTGATGTTTCTTGTGGAATATCTTTGCTTGATCTTTGCACCCTTGATTTCTAGTCTGAAAGTTGAGTTTTACTGAAGTTGAATTGGAATGCAGTCGGTCGCCGCAGGTTCGTTGGTGCGAACAATGAACTATTTTGTTAGGAATGGGAAGCTTCATACAAACAAGGCTTGATGCCTCTGGTGAGGCATGGAAAATAATCAAGGCGTAGTAGTTATAGCTTAGCCTCCTGCTCCTATTAGCAAGCAATGATCAGCTGGTTGGCTCTGACCAGCGAGTACGCAGATCTGACATTGCATGGTGGAGTGCCTCATATCTCTTAAATCCAAACTATTGATTTTGTTTTTGTTTGCATGGAAAAAAATTAGACCTACAAACTCACTACCATCAGTGACAGTGAGGCGGACCCAGGATTTTCATTTAGGTGGGGCAAAACTTTTGCTAGAATTTTTTCACATCAACAATAACAAAAGAAAAAAATGTATTCCATGTAAATAGACGCAAAATATTTAACTAGATCAACTTAATATATTTCTTGTTTGAAATGATGACTTCATTTCTCCAAAATTTTCAGTACAAGAGAAGTATACTGAAAACAAAAAAAGTCTCTAAAAAATGAGGGCAAACCAATCATCCTAAAAAAGAAAGGGTTCACAACCTTCAAAAAATTAGCACACAATTTGAAAAGGAAACTACAACAATAATAAAGAAACTCTAAAGAAGTAATACACATTATCATGTAAAAATTAGTACCTCGTTATTATTTTCTTACGCTCTAAACAGTTCCTTAATCATATGTATCCAAATGAGAGCACTTGTATTTATAATTTATAGATGAACATTATCAGCATAATCATAAACATCATATTACTGGCCAAGAATAAAGTTTCCAAAATGTAAAAAGAGAAGAAGAAATAAGTAGTTAAAGCTTAAATATAGATCAAGACAATTAGATAAGACTTGCGCAAAACAATTCTAGATCTATTCAAAACCAGGAAATAGAAAATATAGACAATTCTAAATCATTCTAAATCTTTAAAATAAATTTTAATTTACATATTTCATAGTTTTAATGATCATATGTTTTATAGGTTTTATTTGTAAAAAGGGTCCTACCATAGGGGAGAAGTTCATAAATGGATATGGTGAACTGGTGAAGGGTTAGGGATGATGGGTTGTTAACTACATTCTTTTCAACATTAGTGCTCAATGGTTGTGCTTGAGTTTATTGAGGCACACTCATAAACTCACTAATTATAGTTCTGATTGAATGATTTTCTAGTTGGAGATCAAATGATAGATAAGCAAACAAATACAGATAAAACTTTTGAGGAATTATTCAATCTTGATGCAAAATTTACATACAGACCAATTTAGCCATGCCCACTGAAGTGGGGGACTGTCCAGAAAATAATTGGAGAGCACAGATCAGACAGAATAGCTTTTTTGAGTCCTTTCCATGTTGTTCTTGCTATTTGTTCTGCTATCTACTCCAAAGCAAGGATGTCAAGTGGGCTAATTTCAATGAACGATCACTATTTATTAGAAGGCATCCCATGCCAAGAATACATAATAAAGTAAAGGGCGGGCTCAACCTTGGGTGTTAAAGTGTAGGCCCACATATTCAAATTATAAATACAGATACGATCTATATAAATGTATCATAGGTGGGCCAATTGTGTTGATTTTATAATTGGAAAAATACTCCATATTCAAAAGTGACATGCTCCCCTTCTTCAAAATCCTTAGAATGGTCCCACCAGTCATGAAAATAAGCCCCTTCATGACAAATCCATGAGGCTAAAGGTGCCATAGAAAATTCACTTGAGTCCCTCACTGCACAGTTCAAACGTACATAATAGAAGAACTGCTCAGTTGCACTTGACTTGAGTCCCTCACTGTGCAACTTATTTTCTTTCGATGTCCCTTTTTGACCTGGGGCGTTGTTTTAGTTGATGTGGGGCGTGGGCCAAGGCCCACCACTATTTCAAGAGGAATTTGAAATTTGACCTGGGGCGGTCCAACGTGAGTCCGCCTCCATCAGAGTGATATAATATTGGATTCATAATGCACAGGAAAAGGTGATTTAGGCTTACAACTAAATTAAAACGATTATCATCAGGATGGGCAACAGCCTGGGGGTGGGTGGTCCTTAGATGTTGATGAAATTTGAGTTGATCGTAACAACTAACAAGCATGTAGATTCTATTTTCAAATCTCACACTAACTATGATGATATGTACCGTTAGATTGATCATTTGCAAAATATTATAAGTCAAACAAACACTAGATACCGCCATTTGCATGATATTCGGGCCACTGGCAGAATTGGTGGAAATTGTGACACAAGTGGGATGTGGATTAAACAAAAGGTGAGTATCTCACATACACACACAAAAAAAAAAGAAAAGAAAAAAAAGGGCATTATCAGCTGGCAATCTCAATCATTAGATCCATGACTTGCATTGATGGTTTAAAAAAAAAAAAAAAAAAGAGTATCAGTCATGATCTTTCCTCTTAAAAAGTAGAGTGCATTATCCACTCAGCTTTGTAAATGCCTTCCTCCATCTTAAAGGTGTTTATGTGCTTTCTCCATCATGAATGCCTTTTGTGCTCTTTGCATTATTTGAGACTGGTACTACTAGCATGTGCCTTGCACGTGGAGCTGATAATTTATAAGGTCCTACAAAGATCAGATCATCTAATGAAACTGAAACCCATACAATCAAAGTTCATGATATCTCTTCTTTTAGAGCACCTTTTAATAGTAAATTTAAGATGTAACATGGTTGCTTTTGCAATTTGGATAGGATACAGCTCCACCAAGTAAATTTACAAAATCTGGAAATAAAATAAAATAAATACTATAGAGAACATCTAATTCTTTTAAATCTTCAATGATCAAGTAGAAATATTACCTATTCTTAAAAACTTATTATCATCATCATCATCATTGACACCTTATCTAACTTTGGCTCAATCCTATGTAAGTTCCCCTTTTATTTCTCTTTTACTAACTAGCCTTTCCTCACTATTTCATTCTAGGTCTTTATCACTCCTACTCCATTATTCAATAAATTAAAATACACATTATCAAAAACAAGAGAAAAACAGTCTAATCTCAATAAATAAGTCATCATAGAGCTTTTGTTTGCTTTGGTAATTTGTACTCACAAGTGAAGTGCTTTTGGGCTCATTGTGGATAAAGTTAGAAGCAAAGTTAAAGACTTCACAATTGGATCTCAAGTGGGAATGACCTTTGTAAAAACCTTTTCACCTAAATCGGACCTTGAGGTGGTTGTTAGGGGACCTCATGGGTGTTAGGAAGGAATGGGATCACCTTCCAAAAATTAGAAGTCTTTTTAATGACCCAAGACATGTTGAAGACATTCCCAAAACTTTCCTTTTGCAATATTCTAATATGGATGTATGGTCAAATTCGAGATTAATCATAACGTCTCCTCTTTTGGGTGGAAACAATTTTGGAAAATCTGTGTCCCATAAAAGAATCTTGCTTTTCATGTAGAAATGCTTAAGGAGAGCAATGCCTTTAAGATCCTTAAAATAAGAAATATTTAAATGATAAAATTTCACTAGCTAATTATAATAAAAACTCAAGTTCACTAGAAGAGGGTGTTGTTCCCACCCTCTCCATAGGTGAAAAAATTTTGCACTATATTTTGCAAAAGAAGGAAAGAAAGGAATAGACACTAAAAAAGAGTGAAGATTTTAATTGCAGGAGAATTCCCTCTATATTACTCACTTCCTGATCTAAACAAGCCTTTCAGATCTTAAGCTGATTTGGATAGAGAGAAAACAAGTGGAGAACACTATGGAGTGTGAATTTGAACTCAAGACAATTTTCTCTTCCTCGGCTTTCAAAACCTTCTCTCATCCACACACATACATATATATTTTATAGAATTACAATTTTATCCCCTATTCTTAGGGATGTAAATGGATCATCAATTCTCTGATTACACGAAGGTTCCGACTCATTAAAAAATGAGTCTAGGTCCTTATTTAGGTCTCGATAAGTAAATGAGTCCAATTCCACCTTAGATCGACCGAAGGCCTAACATATTATCTCAATTTTTGAAAATCTCTCTTAAAAACCATGTTTTTTTTTAATATAATTCTCTACCTAGACTCGGATCATAATCTAGACCCATCCCATATATGGTCTTGGTTTCGGTTCTAGAGCCAGAAAACTGGTTCCTAAACAGTTTCAGGTCCGGATCCGGTTCTACCTTCTTCTTAACGGTTCCGGATCCACCACGGACCCGGACTAGAGTGACAGTTTACAACCCTACCTTCTCCTAGTCATGGGATGTTTAGAGCGTAATTGTGAGAAACTACGGAAAACCAGTTCCTCGGGAAAATTTCTATTTTCCATGAAAAATCCTTTTCAACCTCCTCCATTGAGTTTTTTTTTTCTTTCGTGGCATGCGGAAAAGTTAGCATCATTTTCCTTGTTTCCCTTCAGAAAAAGTAACTGCACCAAACACGAAAATTTAAATGTTATAGAAAAGCCTTTTCACTTTTCATGCTTTTTTAAACATGTACCAAGGGTCTAAGCACAACAAGCGGGGACAAAGAGAAAAGAATAAAGAAAGAGGAAAGGGTAGGACGTGGGCACTTATGTCAGTATAATGCTCTTCTTATTCAACCACCACCCAAAAAAAAACTAATAAAATAACCCGTAGAGGCAGCCTAAGTGGTCCTCTTGGGATGTGTCTTATCTCCTAGCCTACTCCGAATTCCAACTATATAATGGCCCCATGTGCTTCATATCTTCAACTGATATAGGAAACTCGGCCAGCCTCTGTTCTTATCTCACTTTTTTTTTTTCTTCTTTTTTTTCTATTACCAGTACCATTACTACATGGAGACTGTTCTCCTAGGAATAGACACATTGCTTATATGCAGTTTAGCTCACGGCGACAACTAAGATGAGTTCCTATCAATGGAAGCAGGGCAGATGTAGTTGCAGGGCCACTCCTCAACTTTATTGTTTCTTTGATTTAAAAAGACGAATTCTTAAAATTGATAAGGAGATTTTCATATTTTACCCCTTTTGCCCCTCCTAACATTCTTATGTCCTTTTAGAGTGAGAGACAATTTTAAAAAGTGATAAGGGCATTTTTGTCTTGATTTCTTCGGAAACACAGGAAAACACATCTCTTGATAAGTTTCTTACCCGCTAGCTATTTGGCCTTTCAAATATAGAATCTAAATATCAAGCACTCATCTCTCTCCTGGTGCCTTTCCTTTTTCTCACATGAGTTTTTCATTAGGTTCTTAAGTAGGACCTACTTAGGGTTTGTTTGGCATCTCTACTCTTTTATTTATAGATTCATCTAAAATAGAGTCATTAAAAAAAGAGCCATAAAAAAAAGAGGCTAGGATAAAAAAAAAAACGCATTTGGTAACGCATGAATCTATTTTAAATGCCTTGCCTATATATTTTAAGACCCAAAAGCTCTATTTCTCATCTGCCCACTTTTGGAGCATTTGGATTTTAGAGGATCTGCCTCTAAATGTCTAAAGCGGATAGAGCCTAAATCTTGTGCCAAACGCTCTAATTGTTCAAACCTCTGTCCGATTTAGACATTTAGAGAAATAGAGGCATGAAATAGAGATGTCAAACATGGGCTTAGAACAAATGAAAATAGACTTAAAACATGGATCCTTTAGGACTTATTCTCATGAGTGGGCCCACTTGAGAAAAAGTCTTAACCACAAAAGAAATTCCTTATTTTTTTTAAAAAATTCTAACTAAATATGATATATGCCCAATGCCATCTTGATCTATATGAAAATATTAAATTATTTATAATATTTTATTTGAATATTTTAAAGCTAACAATCTGTCCGTTCAGCAAACTGCATCCCCAACTTGAATGCAGATGGGGGCCCACTGCAATAAAGGCATGCGGGGAGTTTCACTCAGTTATGCTCATGGGGACCTGGAAGAGATTATTACTCAACTATATCATAGGATCCGGATCATCTGCAGCAGTTGTTATGTCACAACAAAAATCATGTGCAGCTACACACATGATTTTCTAATGGGAGCATCCACTTGTGTCATGTCCTGATGTGGCTCATCATGAGTGGTCCGTTCACTGTAATCGTTTACCAATTGCGATAGAGGATTCGGATGATATATTATAATATAAATAATATTATAATGCTTAATTATATCATGTCTATAGATGTGTTTGTGCAACTACATTGGCATATAAATACAAGAGAAAAGGTTCGTGAATGGGTTGTTTGGTGTGTGTTTGGTGTAGAGAGGAAAATCTCTTTCTTCCGTGCTTATTTTGCCTCACTTTTGGCATTTAGATAGGAAATCAAAACCCCCGCACCAAGGTTGCAACATCATTGCGGTTGAAGAAAAACACAACAATCATGCACAAACGTACACTAACGACGGAAAGTGCAGCTGGGACTCTCAAATAGGTGGCGTATAGATGCACAGAAAATGGTTAATTATTACACATTAACACATGTACAGTAATATGTATCTTCAATAACATTCAGTCAATGGGTTCTATTTGTTATGGAACTATATCCCGAAAATCACGTTGATTGGCCAATCCTAATGCAAAGATGGTCACATGTAACAGTGTAGGAACCAGACTTCTGGTTGGGTAGGTCACAATAATGACACTGATAATAATGCTGCTTTTTCTTTCTTTCAATTCTATAGTTTCAGACAATGCATCCGCTCACACCAGAAGACCATCTTATTGGATGTTTTGTGGTGCTGTAGCATAAACTACCAAGATTCTACTCCTCCTATAGCTGTTAGGAAAATGTCAAACTTTCTCCAAACATGTAAACATATTTTGAGTTTTATTTCAACTAAAATGATTGAAACTTAGCAAATAGTCTTGAATTTCTTTAGCTAACCATTGCTACAAAAACCTCGAGGCGTTAGTAGAAGCAGCGGAAATACTTTTCAATACTCCCCCTCATGTGGAGCCCACTCCTCGATGCTCCCCCTTAGGTGGAACTCGGCCGGCACACTTTTGGCGACACGCAATTTTTTTTTTGTTTTTTTATTTTTTTTGCGCCGAGTCGTTTCTCTGGGGATTCAAACTCACGACCGGTTGGCTCTGATACCGTCTTGAATTTCCTTAGTTAACAATTGCTACCAAAACCTCGAGGCGTTAGTAGAGGCGGCATAAATACTTTTCAATATTCCCTCTCAGGTGGACCCCACTCCTCAATAAAAAGTAGGCAGCCTCTCAGCCTTTTGCAGAATTTCAATGGCTGTAATGATTAGTTATCTACCTAAAATTATACCCACCGAAAGCTTTCACACTTTTGACCTAAGCCCATGGGGTTTTCGGTCAAAAAAGTTTTCATTTTGAACATCAATTTCATATATGTCCTTACCTTGGGCATTGTAAAATATTCAAGGGGATTTTACCAAAAAAATACTTTAGATAACGAGTGGGCCAAAAGAAACACTTTAACCGACCGTGCACCAGAACAATCAGTTTGCTTGAAACGGTGTTTTTTTTTAAGGAGTTTCAACTAGCGTCCCTAGGGACCTTATTTTTATTAATCTAAGGGTCTCTAGGAACCCTGAGACGGACATATATTAGAATAAAAGAGGCGTTTTGCTCGTGTTTCGTTGTTAGGACTTCTTCCTCTGCGCCCATTTCTTGCTCGAAAAAACTGTGGTCCCCTCCAACATCTGTCCCCTACAAATGCATGATCTGGTTGTCAAAGACAAATGCTCATGTAAATTAGGGACCACATGTGTAGAAATTGTTGGACTAAAAGGTGTTTGATGGGGATGATTAAAAGAAGAGTGTGTCATGGGTGTACTGAGTTGGCTTTTGTTTTTTTCACCTTTGAAATTCTTGAACCATACAGTTCCAAATACTCATGAGAGATTGATTAAGCTATCAACATTTGTCAATTTGAAAAATCTCTAAACTATAATTTTACAGACTCTTCCAATCAAACACACTTATAAGACATTCTGTAGTGGATGTGATAGGACATGAAGTAGATTTGGGAGTACTGCTTTGTGGTTGGGAGAGGTCAAGGAAAGGGCAATGTGAAAAGGGATGTATAGTAGTAGCAGTGGCAGGTAGTGTTGAAGGAACAGAGCCTAAAATAGAGGTGGGTGTGGAATTTCAATGTGAAGTGTAAACAGGTTTAAGAACAGAGGAAAGTGGGCAAACAAAAGAGAACCAATGAGAAGCTAAAAAAGAACTGTGGGTTGAAGTGGGTGAAATAGAGGAAGAAGAAGATTGAGAGGCATGTTGAAAGGGGAAAAATCCTCATTGAAAACAACTTGGCGAGACAAATAAACTCCACCAGTAATCCCTTTATGGTTGAGACTATATCCAAGAACGATACACCATTTGGATCGTGGGTCTATATCTTCTTTTGCTTTGGTTAACCGAACAGATGTTGGAGGGGACCACAGTTTTTTCGAGCAAGAAATGGGCGCAAAGGAAGAAGCCCTGACAGCGAAATACGAGCAAAACGCCTCTTTTATTCTAATTTGTGTACGCCGCAGGGTCCCTAGGGACCCTTAGCTTAATAAAAATAAGGTCCCTAGGGACGCTAGTTGAAACTCCTAAAAAAAAACACCATTTCAGGCAAACTGATTGTTTTGGTGCACGATTGGTTAAAGTGTTTGTTTTGGCCCACTGGTTATCTAAAGTATTTTTTTTAGTAAATTCCTCAATATTCAATGTACCTCACATTTCTCCAAATTCTCTTGTATGTACGGTAGGGCCAGCAAACCCTACTACATGTTTTATCTAGACTAGAGATCGCGGAGAGCTCCTTGGGCCTACATTCAAAATGATCACCATATAATATTAGAATTTTCGGAACATTTTATTCACAAAATTTATAACCAATCAATGTAAGTGAACTCAAACTCTTAGTTGGGGTGAAACTCGAAAGGAACATGTAGGAAGAGGATCCACTCATTTTGGAAAAAAATTCAATTAAGTCTTCAAGTTTTTGTGTTATTTTTAAAAAAGACATAAGTTTCTCAACTCTACGAATTAGACCCTAAGTTTTCTAGTAAATTCTTAATTAAGAATGTCTAGCCACTTAAAGATATTTTCTGGCATTTTTTTTTCCCTAATTAAGGATGGATTGTGTGATGCATGTTTGGTGTAGAGAGGAAAATCGTGGTCTTCCTTGTATATTTTGCCTCACTTTCGGCACTTTGTCAGGAAATCGAAACTCCCACTCCAAGGTTGCACCATTATTGCCGTAAAAAAGAAAATATCATGATCATGCACAAACGCACCTTAAAGATGGAGGCCCGCTGAAATTCACCGGGTCTTTCAGATAGGAAGGCCGGATGCAAAGAAAATGGTCCATTATTACACATGAACACATGTACAGTTATATGTATCTTCAATAACATTGAGTCAATGGGTTTTATTTGTTATGGAGCTATATCACGAAAATCACGTTGATTGGCCAATCCTAACCCAAAAATGGTCACATGTAACAGTGTACAGGAACCAAATTTTTGGTAGAGTAGTAGTGCTGCACATGGACAGTTCAGATCGATTTAACACTAAAACCAACAACCAAACCGAACCTGTCGGTTTTTTAATTAACCGATCCGATCCAACTGATGGAGAGGACTTTAACCGAACCGAACCGAACGGGTCCGTTAAACCGGTGTTTTTTGTTTTATTTTTTTGAAAATTAGACATTGGAAATTTCAAAATGATGATACCCCGTCTTTTGCTTTTGTTCCAATGTTTAGTGCAAACATAAAAATCCAACAATTCATACTGGGTTAAACGTATATAAAAAATAATTCTACTCCAAAAAAATAGTTTGAACTAAAAAAAAAACAATAACCAGCTTGCAGTGAAACATTCATTCCACATGATACCCTCTGAGGTAGTGCTGACAATTGAGTTTATATGAGAATGAAGTTGTCGACTCTAACTATGAAAGTAGTAAAAAACGAAATCCTAAGACTAAAATAGTAAAAAAAACAATACTTAAGTTACCGCATACGGTCGTTTCAGTTTAAGCGGTTAACCGTGGGCTCAAACCAATGACCGACCAATGTAAGTGATTTTATGATTTTTAAACCGTTAACCGAACCGATCCACTATGAACCGATCCAAACCGCCCAGTTCGGTCGGTTCGGTTCGATTTTACAGTGATATCAGATTTTTTTGTACAACCCTATAGGGTAGGCCCAAATAATGAGCCTGATAATAATGCTAGCTTTTTAATTCTAAAACACAGTTACAGACACTGCGTCCGCCAAAGTGATAACAATTGTGCCGATTTTTCTGCACTTTGAGGCTTGACCCATGCACTTTTCACAAGGAGAAGAGGGAAGGTCATTTTTCTCACACAAGAAGACCATCTTATTGGATGTTTTGTGATGTAACCATAAACGACCAAATTTCTACTCCTCTAAAAAATGTCAAACTTCCATCAAACAAGTAATCATATTTTGTCTTATTTCAAATAAGTTGACTGAGATTTAGCATATAGTAAGTAGCCACTCAGCCTTTCTACATAAGTTTCAATGGCTGTCATGATTAGCTATCTGCCTAACATTTTACCCACTGAAAGCTTTCACACTTATAACCTGAGCCCACGGGTATTTCGGTCAAAAAAGTTTTCATTTTGAACATAAATTTCATATATACCCTTTCATTAGACATCGTAAAATATTCAATCGGTCTGACATTTTTTCAAGCTCTCTGGTATGTGGTAGGGCAAGCAAACCCTACAAACCATGCTACATGTTTTATCTAAAGATCATAGAAAGCTCCTTGGGCCCACCTTCGAAATGACCACCATAAAATATTAGATTTTTCCTAACATTTTATTCACGTATTTTATAATTGATCAATGTAAGTGAGCTCAAACTCTTAGTTGGAGTGAAACTCCAAAGCATCATGTAGGAAGAGGATGCATTCATTTTGGAAAAAAAAAAAAAAATCCAAATAAGCCTTTAAGTTTTTGCTTTATTTTTAAAAAAGGACACAAGTTTTAAACCTTTTCAGATTAGTCCCTACGTTTTTCAGTAAATCCTTAATTAGGATTTCCGACCATTTAAATATATTTTTCTTGCGATTTTTTTCTTACTTTTTTTAAAATACCCAAATCACATTTTTATTAAAATCTATGACATGGTTCCAACAACCACTAACATGCAGCGAATTTGTTATTGGGTCGCTGGTTATCCTTGATCACTAGAAGAACATTGGTGAAGAAAATGATGAAAAATATAGAGGAAGTAAATGAAAGTATTTATTTTAATGAAAGGTATTTTGCATATTTTCAAAAAAAAAATTGAAGGAGAAATTTACCGAAAATAGTTTTAAATGTATGAATGTCCTAAACTGAAAAATTCATGATAAAAAACTTAGAGACTATTTTGAATAGTTTTAAAACTCGTATCCCATTTTTAAATAAGGCAAAAACTTTAGGCATTATTGAAAAATTTCCCTTCATAATTTGGCTGTATTGCGAATTTCAATAAATAGACTAGAAGAAGGCCCCTCACAAATTTTAGTTTGTTGGCATAAGGCATGAATTTGCTCCCACGGGTCCATAGTTTGCAAAAATAAAAGAAGTGGGCCCCATGAATTTGACTCAATTTAACACCTCTCTTTGTCAAATGAAAGAGTATCATTCTATACAAAAAAAATGGCCCATCTGCCATTACCCTTACATCCAACGGCTCAGATGCAAGTTAGATTCCCGAGATCCACGATTTCGTGTGGTCGAGAAGGTCACCTACCCCCAAAGTCATAACTGCCCTGCCTTTTGGCGGGAGGTCCGGTGATCTCTGTTTATTCCCACCGACACTGACCTGACGACAAAACACAACAGGAGAAAGACGAATCACGTTCCCGACGACAAACACGACAACGCAGTCCCCGTTCCGTTTCCGTAACGTCGTGTCGTCTCCTTCCTCCTCACGCATTCCCGTTACATACGAAATTACCACAATGCCCTTCCTTTGAGCTCCCGTGATTCTGCAAGAAAACCCATTTCTCTTCCTTCCCACGTTCGACTCCTTTTTCGTGGAATTCTCCCTTTCCCACACAAAATTACCAAAATGCCATCCACTCTCTCTCTCTCTCTCCCTCCTCCCCCTTTATTCCCAATCAGCTCCCACCAAGCTTTGTTTTTAAGATGAGAAACTGGTTTTCCATGGAATCTTGATTCCTCTAAATGGCATTCATTTAAAGCCATCCAAACACTGCCAAAAACAAATGTAGATTTACTTCTTTTTCATTCTACAGAGTTCCTGCCTCATTTACCTTAAATTACCAAATTGCCACTCATTTGGGCTATAGAACCCACTCTTTCTCTCTCTTTCTGTGTCTTTCACTTTTATCTTGGATTTGGTTGCAATCCAATGGGTGTAGATTTTCTGTGATTCATGTATATCTTTGACCAAGTGTGCTTTCTGTATTTAGTTCATAGATCTAAGGATCTCATCCTTCTTAAATGATACTGTCGATTGTAAACTTATAGAGTGTAATGTAGTATTTATACAAAAGTTGTGCAAAGGAAGATACACGGTTTTTCCCATTCAATCCTTCTCTCGTTTTAGATTTCTCTGAATGTTACAGGGGAAGATGAAGAGAGGTTTCTGTGTGAGTTTTGTTGTGTGGGTTGTTGTGTGGGTGGTTGTTGTTGTTGCATCAGCTTTTGCTTCAGTTGATGGATTGAATGTTTGGCCAATGCCGGAATCGGTGAGCAAGGGATTGAGTTCTTTGTATCTGAGTAAGGGATTTAGATTGCTGACGGAAGGGAGTGAGTATAAAGATGAATCTGGGATACTGAAAGATGGGTTTTTGAGGCTTCTTGATGTTGTTGAATCTGCTCATGTTGTTGATGGGAATTGGACTGGGTATGATTCTTTGGCGGCGCTTGAGGGATTGCATGTTGTTGTTTTCTCACCTAGTGATGAGGTAATGGGGGATTGAATCAAGTTAATGTTAGTCTTTTTTTTTTTTTGGTTAATGGTTCTGTTATTGATTTTTAGGAATTGGTGGGAAGTTGTGTTTGATATTTTAAGTGGGGTGGTTTGTTTGTTGATGATGATTAGGTAAGAGGTTTGAACAAAAAGCCTGATTTGGATTTTGGAGATTAAGAATCTGAGTTGGCTGAGTGGACTCGGACTCGGCCGAGTTTTAAACCCATAATTTCTGAAGAAAGACTCCTTTTTTTTTAGGAAATTTGGTAGTATGAACTGTTGATTTTATGTTGGGTTTTGGTTGCAGGAATAGTCATGGTTTTGATTTGCAGAAATTGCATAAAGACCCAGAAGTTGGATGAATTTTATGATGATATTATGCTGGATATGAAATTGTATAATGAAAGGATTTTATTTAGATTTTTCTTTGGAATTTTGTTCTGCAGATGATTTTCTAGAACACAAGCTGATGATATTTGTTATGAGAAATGGTCTCTTGCAGAACAAAATCTGATATTTGTTATCAGTGCTGCTTTCTGATGTTTCATATTTGGGGCCCACTTATCCAGTTCTGCTTTTTGATGTGTAATATTTGGGACTGACCTTTATTCAATACAATCTGTATACACACATTGCCACTCTCCCTTGAATTGGCACCGACTCAAATTTCACGCTGTACCTGTGATATTCATTGTTGGATTTATCACAACAAATTTGAATGGGGTATATTTATTGAAGACTCAAAAAATAATGGCTAGGTTCATTTGATAGGAAAACCTTTCCATTGACTTTGCGTCTGATTGTCATGTATCCTGGTGGACCCTACTGATAGGATGCCTGTATATAGTGTCTTGATCTGCACAGTCAATTATTGAAGATAGCTTTGCTGTACCTGTGATATTCATTGTTGGATTTATCACAACAAATTTGAATGGGGTATATTTATTGAAGACTCAAAAAATAATGGCTAGGTTCATTTGATAGGAAAACCTTTCCATTGACTTTGCGTCTGATTGTCATGTATCCTGGTGGACCCTACTGATAGGATGCCTGTATATAGTGTCTTGATCTGCACAGTCAATTATTGAAGATAGCTTTGATTTTGATGATTGCAGCTTTGATTTTGATTGCATCTGCTGATTTTCCTTTTCAGTTATAAGAAATGAATGTTATTTATATTCTGGGTATCAAAAAGAGGTGGTATTTGTCTTTTAGATTTTATGCTGGATATCCTTTTCTTTTGGGAAATAGTGATAAGAATTTGGAAATCGTTGGGGAGATATATTTCTTTTTGATATATTTGAGGTATTTTAATTTCTCAGTCATTTGATGTCATATGCACTACAAGCTAGGCTTTCAGTTTGTCATTCACAGTTGAGATTAAGCTCTTGTGCTTTTTTATATGCTAACGATAAAACTTCTGTTGGCTGATATGCAGTTACAGTATGGCATTGATGAGTCGTACAAGCTATCGATACCTGCAACTGGAAATCCAATATATGCACATCTTGAGGTGTGTAAGGCAGTCCTGGCATTTTCTTGTTTCACCAACTTATACACAAGAAAGCATGTATTGCTGTTTCACCAAGCTAATGCTTGTCATGGTCACTTGTTCAAAAGTTCCCAGAACTGTTGCCAGATTAAAAATTTCAAAATAGAACTAAAGTGGTAGTTTTACCTTTAGTAAATTCGCCATCTGAAACATTGAAATCCCCTCAGAATTTGAATTCTTGATTCTAGGTCTAGTTAGGTCATTCTTTCCAAATTTTTGGCAACTTTCTGACTTCTTAAAAATATGTGGGAAAAAGAATAAAATATTAAACTAATAATCAGTTTAAACTATTGAGATAGCATACTAAGTAGGTGAAATAAGGAGGATCTTTATAGCTTGAATCTAATGATTAAGTAGGATTAGGTCAATGTATGGAAGGCGGATCATTAGTTTGTGCAGACTAGAAAACAAGAGAAGTCTGTTTCTTTTTTGGTGTATTTTGCATTGAAAGGCCAATTTTTAAAAAATATTCCAAGTTTTAAAATTCCTATACACCTCATTTTGATACAAATATTGACAAATTTATTACAGACTGCACTAATTTTTTCTTTTATTTGAAATGCTACTCAGATAATTTTTGCTCTTAGTAACTGTTCAAGCTTTGTATATGGTGCTTGATCCTCAACCTCTGTCACTACTAATTTATAAATTGCAAACACGAATATGAGCTAAGTTGACAATGAAACTTGGGATTTTATTATAACAATCCACATCATATTAAAATGAAAAAAAGAATAAATTTCTTCCCTTTATTTTTATCTCAGATTGTGAGCCTAGGCAGTGATTCACACAATTCTCATCTCCTTTTGGCTGCTATTCTACACAGTTACTGCATCTTCAGAATAGATAGAATATGTATTCAATTGGTTTTTTATGGACTATACGTCAGGAAAGTGGAACTTTTAAAAAAGATGAGCCAGTACTAATTGGAATTATCCAAAAACTAAAAGAAGTTAACTCAAATGGTTGGTACCAATGCAGGCACAGACCATTTATGGGGCTCTTCATGGATTGCAGGTTAGTAATGATCATCTATATTCTCAGAAGTTTGTCCCCACTCTAATAATTGATCAAATATGTTCTGTTATTTTATTTTATTATTATTATTATTATTTTTATGTCAACAACATGCTGGATCTTAGCGTAATATGATATTTTGCAGACATTTAGTCAATTATGCCATTTCAACTTTGAGACGAGGATAATTGAAGTTCACAAAGCTCCATGGGTTATCAAAGATCAGCCAAGGTTCTCTTACAGAGGACTATTAATTGGTGAGATGATGTTCCAATTGAAGTTACCATTGAGCCTAATTTTTTTTAATATATTTTTTCACTTTAATTTTTTTGCTATGATAAGTTGGAAACTTGAACCAGGAATCTATAATCAGGCCGTATATCCATAAAATCAATTGCATTCATGGTCCTTTGATGGTGCAAGTGAAGGGGGTGGGGTTTTTTGAAATCTTGTTCACGCAATGGAGTGGTGAATATTAATAATCTCGTGGGAACTGCCTCTAACATGTACAATTTATCTGAATGAGAGTTTGCAACTATTAAAAGAAAAAAAATGTGAAAACATTAAGGATATAACTGTAGGAAAATATAAGGGTTTATATTGTATTTTATATCATTCTTAGGGCCACTGTGTAGTTTCATTAATATGGAGGGTCTCATATGTAATATATTTAGAAAGTATCTCTCAATAACATAAAAGGTGTTCAGTCGTCCAACCCTAGGAACAAGAGTACCTCTAACTCACAAATGGCTGCTTATCACAGAGATAGGGCATAAGAAGTGGCAAAATTAATCGTCTCTGTGATGGATCTAAGCAGAATATGCATGAATATTGTTAGGGAAATGGAGCAGAAAAAACAAAATGTAATTCTTTACTATAATGCTACTTCTAGTTCACTGAATATTCACCATGGCAACATGGGACTAAATTTTGTTTGAAACGGAGCAACTAGATTGAGTTGACTTGATGCAGGCGGTTACTGGTAAAAGCAAGTGTCACTACACCACAAATCAAGTCAGTGCTGGTTAAACTTGACATGTTCAGCATGAGCCAACACTAACTGACGCAAACCTCCATGGACCGACACAGACTGGCAGAGTGTTCAATGTGTATAGTATATTAATGTACAAAGTCGTTTACTAAATTACATCACCTCTTTTTTAAGTTTGGTATAAAAAATTCTTTTCACGATCATTTTTTCCCAGAGATTGAAGCTTCTGATATGCTTATGTAGGCATGATCTAAGTCACAAGTTTTGTCAGATTGATTGATTTGCTTCTCCAAAAACCAAGTTGGATGTAGATTACTTATCAAGTGGGCCACTATAGGTTGAAGTTTTGGAATATGTGAGCTAGCCAGATTGACATATCAATCAAATTTTGGTTGACTTAATCAAATCTTGATGTGCTTGCTCGTGATCTGGGAAACTTTGACTCTCCCCACTTATATTTTATCGGAACCATAAGACATTGAGTTTTTCATTTTCACATTACTTACTGAGCTTCTATTTAAAAGATGGGAGCAGTCAAGTTTTCAAGTTTTTAAACTATTGACAACATGCGCCAAAAGTAATGTTCTTCTAGCAGTAACATACCGTAATGAAGAATTAGTGGCCCGCTGGCCCCTAACCGTCAGGTAATATTGTGAAATGTTAACTATAAAGAGCTAAAACATAATAATGGATGTCTCTTTTATCTTTTTAGTTTAAACTCTTGAACATTTGAATTTTAAAATCACTCCTATATTAAATTTATACCAGTTTGAATATGATAATTGATGTCCAAGTCCTTTCACGTGTTTTAGAGGCTGGGTTTTTTTTACTAACCTGTAGTTGTCAACAAATTCTCAAAAATATATATTAATGTCCAATAATATATCTTCTACGATGGCCCACATAACCAGAGCAGCCTGTTCAATCTATGTTCGGTTGGCCCCGCTTCAACATCAATTCACAAGCAAAACCACATATGTGCACAGAGGAAAAGGGATTCATAATAATCCTTTCTTCCACAATTTCCTCGCTTTGATAAATTAGAAACTGAGCATGAAATGTCCTCCCTAGTGAGATTTACCCCTTATATAGATGATCAAATACAACTATTCCCTTAATTAGGGTTATTTACATGGCCAAGGAACATATGGTATGGCATAAAGGCAGTTTGCATGCAGTCTTCACAGTTTGTTTATGTCTATAGGTCTATTACTCTACTTATTTTTCAGTGTTTCTATTTCTTTTTCATCTGCATTCTTGTTTGAATGATTTGTGGTGATGAACTGTTGATTAATTGAAAATTGTTTTTTAATCATTAAGATCAAATTTTGAGCTACAAAACAGCACTAAAAACAACTAGAATTGATTCAAAGCATATTTAACAATCATGTGCACACATTGATAGTTGTTTCTTATGTTATTCATTTAAAATATATATATATTTTTTCATATTTTACTGGATGGTCCTATTGACCAGCACAGATGCACCATCATGTCTTGGTGTGGACCTGCATAGAGGTCAGAGTGCTGGAATGTTTTCTTACGAGGAAAAACCAAACTTTTGTCAAAAGAGGATCCCCTCACCCCTGATTTTCAGATGCTTGCTTTAGAGGCAAGATATGCTCGATTGATTGCTAGAATGTTGATGAATGTAAGTGATGTAGAAGATTGTATGAAAATAGAGTTGCAATGACAAAATCTTAGAGCTTTCATTACTATTAATTTTTAGTTTACGCAGGCTTCCCCTTGGCGAAGGCAAAATATTGCTTCACAATGAAATCCCCTTGTTCCCTGTTTTCAAATGTATATTATAGGAGAAGGATTTTGAGTCAGTCCTGATGAAAGTTAGGCCAAAATATGTCACTGATTTCTCTCCTTTTTATTCTGGGAAAAAAAATATTTCTATTCTTTTCATTTTCATTTTTTTTGTTGCAAAATGGAGCTAATCATTTATCATTTTGTATCTGAGATTGAATTCAGCAACTCTGTGCCTTCCTCTGACATTAAGTGGCTATGTTCTTGAAATTTGTACCTATGCTCTTGTTCATATTTTCACCTCAACAAAGTGAAACGTGCCCCATTATGCAAACCAGATTTTGAGGGTGTTGTGTTTAGAGTAGAAACATGCATTCTGTTCCAAGAATTTTAGTTTCCACGCGTGTGTATATATCATTTAAGGATAGCTCAAAGAATGCAAAAGCACCCCGAGAATTTTAGCAATCAAAAGAGAAGAAAATGGATGCATTGGAATAATTTGGGAGAAATTTCTTTTTCCCTTATTCAAGCATTCCTTTCAGACTCATCAATGAAAAGTTTCGACATTTACCCTTTTGGTAGGATGACAAGGACATAATCCCATCTCACTATCACAATTGAGAGAAGTTTCTTAGATCATGCAATAAAATTGCAATGATGCATTGAAAGTTGATACAAACAAGGTGAGTATGGCACGTAGATAAATTGCACATACAAAATGAGAAATATCTGGTTTATTCTCTCCTCTCTTTAAGCAGCATCTTCTATTTCCTAAAGGCTAAAAGGAAATGTTATGTGGAAGCCATAATTGAAAAGATTTCTCAAATCATGCATTAAAATGGCAATGCTGCAAATTTCAGAGGTCCATATGGCCTGGAGGAAAAATTGTACATACAAAATGGGAATCGTCTGGTTTGTTCCAACTTGCTTGTAGCCGCATCTCAGATAGTCAAGTCCTAGAAATCAAGTTGAACCATGAACATGAATATTCACTTGAAACTTTACTTGTGATGCAGATACTTCTCGACATTATCAGCCTTTGCCAATGATTAAAAAAGTTATTGATGCTATGGCCTACACTAAGTTGGTATGTAATGCACAAAATGCTGTAAATGACATGTTTTTGTCTTTCTTTGCTTGCACTGATTTCAGTTTTATGCAGTATTGATAAATGGAATGCTGGATACCAATTGACATTTTTTTTCCCTACACGTATATGCATGAATTATGATACCTTAGGAATGCAACTTGGCCAAGCTGGCTATTGACTTAGCTTAGGCCTCACCCAAATTTCATGTGGGTAAGCCCACACCCGAGCCTAGTCCTGGATGAAGCCAAAATTGGCATGGTGAGCTTGAGACTGATTTAAAAATCCCAACCCAAGGCAAAGCCTGGAGAAAACTTGACTTCCCAAGCCCAGGTGTTTGAATAGTGTATATGTAATTCAGGTGCATGGGACCAAGACCAATTCCAAACCCGGACAAGCTCAGTCAAGTTGCTTTTTAATGTAGTCTAGACGTGTGGGCTTGGGCTTCACCCAACCCAAGTTTCACTCTAGTATTACCTAATACCTTCATGCAAGCTTATAGTAGAATAGATATGACTGCAGAAGTTTTGAGTCCATGCTCTTTTTCCTTTTAAACTGTCTGGACTTGTCGATTCATTGCTAACATTTTCTTGTTGTTCTCCCTTGATGCACTTCAAAATCATACCAAGACATCGTTACGGTTCTAAGTGTTAAGTAGATTGGTTTTCCACTTCCTAGCAAGCTTAAGCTTTTGGGATCTATTGGCTAGTTATACTTAACATTGTATTAAAGCCACTCTAGGTTGCAGGTTTGAACCCTAGGGGGAACATTATTACCCCAGGTCGCGTTGACAGGCACATATTGTGTGGGTGGGCAGGGTGTTAAGTAGATTGGTTTTTGGCTTCCTAACAGCTTAAGCTTTTGAGATGTATTGGCTAGTCAGACTTAACACCAGGGACAGCCTAAAGCCCTAATGGGACTTCACATTTCACAATCTAACATTTAATTAGTAAATTCTTTTGAGTTCCGATGCACTCATGCAAAGGAATGTGGTGCTTAATTTCTGCGGCATCTTTTCAGAGCCAAACATTAGTCTGTGTTCGCATTCAGACCACAAACATTTTATATAGTGCCAAATGGTCTGTTGGAGTGGAGAAGCCACATGACTAAACTTATCTATCAAAGCAGTTGTCTTGGCTTAGGATTTAGGCCTAGGCTATTCTTGGAAGTTTACAAGGATACACTGTATTTCTAACTCACTGAAAATTTTTGATTTAGCAATGCTTATGCTTTAGAAGTGGGGACTTGGTATTGTTTATCTTATGATTGTGATGATAAATGCCCCTGGATTATATCACAAGAGAAACTTTAGGCAGAAATGTCAAATAGTTTCCTTTTTCACTTTTATATTTACTGATGGCTACTAAGAAAAATATGTTTATCAGTCCAGCTAAGTCCAATATGATTTGGCACACCATGGTCCACAAAAAGATTAAAAAGTTCCCTTCCAAACATAGCATACTGTTTGATTAGATGTTTTATACTTCACTGTAATAGTTTAGCTATATCAACCTATATGCTTTAACCTGTTTTAACTTTTGTACAGAATGTTTTGCATTGGCATATTGTTGATTCACAATCTTTCCCCTTGGAAATACCTTCATATCCAAAGCTTTGGAATGGTGCTTATTCTCCTTCAGAACGCTACACAATGGCTGATGCAGTTGAAGTTGTACAGTAAGTTCTTGTTAATTGTTATGTTAAGTTTAACATGTCCTTATTCTGTAAACCATGGTGAGACTCTTAATCATGCACTTTTCAGGTATGCACAAAGACGCGGGATAAATGTATTGGCTGAAATTGATGTACCAGGACATGCTCGCTCATGGTACTTGTACTTTCTGCTCTGTATCTTGCAGGATAATTACACAAGTAGCCTACAAGTACATGTCAACATTTTCTAGTCTTATCATATTGTAGGTTTTCTGTTGAGAAGTTTCTTGTGTTATTGATGTTGATCTTAATCCTCTTCTGCCTTGAAGATTTTTTTGAATCCTAATAAAGTTGAATGGCCTCAACCAAGTTATGTGCGTGTTTTTTTTCTGTTTTTTAATTGTTATTATTATCCTTTCTTTTGTTGTGTTACCAGGCCCAATTTTGATATGCATTTAGGATGAATTCACCATTGGGTTTAGCCTTGAGGATTTTCTAGCCTCTTCCACCCTTGATATTTGGCCTTGAGACATCCACAATCCACCATTTCATCTCGAGTCAGGGTGATTCTGGGTCATCACGATTCATGTATAAACCTTTTAATTCCCTTCCCAAGTTCCA
Organism: Cinnamomum chago; assembly: GCA_038049695.1. NCBI lineage: Eukaryota > Viridiplantae > Streptophyta > Magnoliopsida > Laurales > Lauraceae > Cinnamomum > Cinnamomum chago. The sequence goes on along the minus strand of CP142462.1, from coordinate 14,745,606 downwards.
TCCCCACCCTAGGCACCCATGAGTCCCTTATTTTATCCAAGCACCAATGAGAACTCCCATCTGTGGCCACCTATGATCAATCCATCCCTCACACTCTCTACCCACCCACCACCACTATGAATTGGCACTCCAATTTGATGCTTATCTGACCTCTATGCTCCACTGAATTTAAGTTAAAAGGATATGTAATTTTGGAAACTGTAAATTTTGTGGCCCTTTCAAAGGTTAAGATGCTTTGATGGGGTCACTCACATTTTCTTTTAGAAGTTTCCTTTAGTTGTAGCTAGACCTATTTGTTTTTATTTTCAGTCAAATTATTTATTCTTTCAGTAACCTGTGCATATCTGGTGTCCATAGGTACACCTTGAAGCTCACACCACTGTAGTAGAGTAGTGCTGCGAATAGCTTTCTTTCTAAATATGTAGTATGACCTAGCTTAGAAAAATGGAAAGACTTCTGATGTTACGCGCTAAACCTTTCTACAAATTTCCATTTTTTTCAGGGGTATTGGATATCCTTCCCTATGGCCTTCATCAAATTGTCGACAGCCACTTGATGTCAGTAATGAGTTTACATTTAAAGTAATAGATGGAATTCTTTCAGGTAATGCTGCTGTTTCGAATTGTTATCAAATTATATATCTTGTAAAACAACAATGCCCTAAGAAGACAAAAGCCCTTTTGTCATTAATATTGAAGTGCTGATTACTAGAGCAGACCAGCACTATCTGTTACTATTTTTTCCTGAACTTCTCACGTTTCAGATTTCAGCAAAGTCTTCAAGTTCAAATTTGTTCACTTGGGAGGCGATGAAGTTAACACGAGTAAGACAATTCACTTACATTTTCTTTATGGTTTTCTATTATTTGTTTTTGTATGCCCCTTTCTTCCTCTAGATTTTTCTTTTGTTTATCTTGTATCATGTGCATGATGAGAACCTTTGGTCACAAAATTTTGTAAATCTGCATTTTCTAAAATAGTTCAAGAAGCAATCTATTTGTATAGTGCACACTGTATTTAATACCATTCTATTGTGGATAGTAACTTTAAGGCATTTTAGACCCTCTAATTGAAATACTCATTTAATTCTAATTTTCAGTCTGTCTATTTATAATGTAAGAGAGACAGGTGCACAAGGAAGCGTGGCTCAAAATAATGCGTAGTGTATTGGCCGCATTATTGGGCTAGTATTTAGTGTTGTTCACAATTGTAGAGGCCGGCCGCTATTTTCCCATAGCAGCGCTATATAGTGGATTTTCATCAATTTGTTTTCTTCTTTCACTTTGTTTCATTCATAAATAACTTAAAACTGCTTTTTAACTTGTAGATCTATGTTTCCCATAGATCAATCCCAAATGGTTTGTGTTTTATATATATATATATATTTATAGAGTTTTGGGATTTTTCATTTTTTTTGTCTCTAAGTGGGCGAACCAAATCACATCATAATGAATTCTAACTTGTAAATCTATGTTTCCCATAGATAATCCCAAATGGTTTGAGGTTTAAAAAAAATTCTATTTATTTTCATAATTTTGGGTTTTGTTTTTAAATAATATCTTTCTCAAAGTAGTCCAACCAAGTCACATCAAACACCTTGATACCTCTATGGCATAGGCATCTAGTGTCCCAGGGGTGGTCTGAGTTCAAATCCGCGCTCCCTAGGTCATTAACATAGTCTTCTGCCAGTGAGGCAGACACCGCAAAAAGAAATAAAAATCACATTAAACACATTCTAACTTAAAGGTCAATGTTTTCCAAGTCTCAGCAAAAATATATTGTTCTATCGAAGAAAGATGCTTTGTCATTTTTATTTGAAATGTAAACATTACCTTACTTAAACATTACTTTCTATATCCTTTGTTCTATGCAGCTATGCTAAATGATTTTTTTTTAACTTACAATTTGAAAATGGATAAGCATGATGAAAATAGATAAGAAATATTGTTATTTTATAATCATATAGCCATGCGGGACCTCTATCCAATGAGGGTTTGCTAACACGCCACCGCCACCACACACACACACACTCAATCTTTGTTACTAATGAAACAAAATAAATAAATTGTAGTATTATCCAATAGTTTTTTTATATTTTCTCAAAAAACTTTACCTCATTTTCAATTAATACCACTGTACCAATAAGTATCGCCACAACTGCTATGTATCACTTGTTCCATATCATTTTGGCTACCATGCAAAGAGTTATGTAAGAGCTGAAAGTTTTCATGAAGTTCCATCGGGTTGCTTTGGGGATTAAAAAATTCTTGCATTCATTTGTTCATCTGGCTGTGCGTCCTTGTTTTCATTTGCTACATTTTCTTTTTCGTCTAAAATTTGCAAGGACATGAATGATGACTACCCACATACCTTTACATTATACACACATATACGAATTTTCAGGTGAGCATGTGCACTATATATGTAGAAATTCCTGGTGAGCATGCACACAACACCTTAGGTGCACAGAAAGGCTGCAAGCCGTCAAATCTGGAACATACTATGATCATTCCAAATGGGACACACAGCCCCATCCCCCAACAAAACCCCTGCCAATAGGTCATAGGAGGTCCGAGATCTGATGGCTCACAACACTTGTTTGTATCTAAGGTATTTGTGCATGTGCTCGCCGGAAAATTCTTCTATATACAGGTGATGGTCACAACCTTATAAAAGAAGTAAAGATCAACTAAAACTAGAGCTCTCTAGGTAGCACTTGAACGAGTGCTCTTTAGGTAGGTCTTTTGTGTTGTGTTATTTCAACAAATTGGTAGGATGAACCTCAGCTTCTCATTTTACTCCCTTTTCCAGGCATGCTTTTTATTCTATGTTTTCAACAATATTAATGCTTTTAGCATGTTATAAAATATAAGTTATGATTCAGTGATCGACATTTGCTATTGTATGTAAATTGTAACCTTCTTCCATATTTACTTTTGGAGAGGAGTGCTAATAGTTTATATAATTTTTTTTAATGGTAATATGTGTTAAACAGTTTGTATAATCAAAACTTACCCCCTTTTTTTTTTTCAATTCCAGGTTGCTGGAAGGTTACTCCTCATGTAAAAAATTGGTAACAGTTTTTATAATTCATGTTTTACCACACTTTTATATTTTATATAGATATGATATCTATGAAAGTGAAACTCCTTGTTAATTACATATGATATGTGTGGACTACCAAATTAGTGGTGGACATATATCTGTGTGTACCATAGGGATTTCTGATTCTCATTATCCCCTTTCTGCCATCCAGGTTAAAAAAGCAAGGGCTGAATGAATCTGAAGCTTATGAATACTTTGTATTACGAGCACAAAAAATAGCGTTGTCCCATGGATATGAAATGGTGAACTGGTAGGAAAGACTCATCTTCTGGAACTCTGTTATTTGGTACAACGTTTTCAAATGTCTTATTTATTCTCTTGTGATGAGCAGGGAGGAGACATTCAATGACTTTGGCAACAAATTGAACCCTAAAACAGTGGTGCACAATTGGTAACCTTATACCATGCTATATGTGATGTCTATTATTAGCAGCTCTTTACTTCTTTGAGTCTGCATGTCACACATGCTTGCTGTCTGAAAATAGCAATAATGTGTCAAGACAGAAAACACTATCGTAATGTGAAAGTTTGTTTCACTGTTTGATGGTTTGCTACATGTTCTTGAGAGAAAGTGTTTACCACAATATAGAGAAAAGATATTACAACAAAAGATATAACAATGAAAACTTATACTTTACAAATCAGAAAGGTTAACATGTTTTGAGCTTAAGTAAACTCATGAGGAAAGTAAGAGAACTCTTGAAGGCAATCAATGAAGGGTTTGACATATATAAAGTCCTTTGTAGCTCTGAGTGAAGTCATGTGCAGATATGTACATGGCAAGCATAATATTGAATTATTTTGTAGTATTTCAATTTCACAATGTTTTATGAGATATTAGTGGCCAACGGATAGTTGCACGATATCACATTATTATTATTACCCACTGAATATCACAATATTATTTCAAAATTCAGATTTTCATTTCAAGCTATATTTTAGTGTTGTAGTATTTTGTGGGTGAAAATCATATGATGCTAAGGAGTTCCAGCATCCAGGATACCTGTGATTAATTCCATTTTCACAATTTCAATGACAGGATTGGTGGAGGTGTTGCTCAAACAGTAGTTGCAGCTGGGCTGAGATGCATTGTTAGCAACCAGGACCAGTGGTACTTGGACCATCTGGAGACCACGTGGCAGCAATTTTATATGAATGAGCCCCTCACAAATATCACAAACCCTAAACAACAGAAATTAGTAATTGGGGGCGAGGTATGCATGTGGGGTGAGCACATTGATGGATCTGACCTTGAGCAAACAATTTGGCCCCGTGCTGCAGCTGCTGCAGGTATTTATTTTTTATTATCAATCTCGTGATACCCCAATATAGTTTGGACAAGGCTTTGATGATGATGATGATGATCAATCTCATAACAAATCTTCAAGAGGTTTGCTAACATCCTACATGCTTTGAAACCTATTTCTTGTGGACACTTGGATTTGTTACCCGTGTCAAATCCAAGCCATACATCAAATGAATCTCACATTTCATATCCTGCCACCAAAATTAGGCTGGTCAGTGGTCACTCATCAGTAAGATTCCATGTGGCTTCAATGTGGTTTTTGCCAGTTTTCTAAACCGTCCCTTATTTTCATAAATATGTGATGAGATGGAAATAAAAATTAGTATATGATACTGGGGCAATTTTTTTTAGGAGATAGCTGAGATGTTTATGAGTGAAAATTACTTAAGGTATGCTTATTCACTAAAAAAATCATAAAAGAGCTATCTTAATCTCCTATACCATGTTGCAATGAAAAGAGATCACTCAACAATGAATAGCAAATGTTAAATCATAAGTTTAGGGGATTTTGTCTTTTCTTTCGAATTTGATGTTATATTTGCAACAACAGCCCTTGTATGGTTTCCAACTTTTAGGTTTTCCTCTTTTTCTTCTTTATCGGTAATGATGAATTTCATTAGAAAGAAACTAATCCAAAGGATTGGATGGTTACAAAGTATAAAAGAATTATACCAAAATACAAGGATACAACCAACGAAATTCAATAAAATAAAAACAAAATACAAGGAAACAACCGATGAAATTAAATAAAATAAAAACAAGTTATGTAGCGAATGGCAATAGAAGGAGATATGCCCAACCCTTTGCTTGGCCAAGGGGTTGGCAATGTAAGAAACCATGTACCAACCCAAAAGCTTAAGCTAATAGGTGAAAGGCCTAAACAGGTATATGAAGCTATGTCCAACTTGGGACTTACGCGATGTGGGATGTGGGAGACTCAATAAAGACACATGCTTTGACGACTCTAACTAATGCAAAGATCTCAGACACACCCCAAAACACAAGACCCCGTGAAACCCACCACCTTCTAAAATATTACCCCATAAATCCTAGATCTGAGGCCTAGGGACACTACAAGGAACCCATCTTATTTTCATCTATTTACTGTTAAGTATTTCACTGTTGCTTTTGTTGTGAATAATATGCAAAAATTCTTGAATCCTTTGCTAACTGCACTCAATGTTTTCTGCTAAGCATCATATTGGTAGCATCAATCAAATTTGCATGGTAAGTTTCAAAATTTCAAAATTTAGGAGAATGTGCTACCTTGCAGCAGTGAAATGATCTTTTTTTATGGTCTAAATCATTACCATATGCCCATCACCTTTCTTGTTGGGTGATTGACTGCAAGATTTTTTTTTTTTTTTAGGTTTCTAATATGAAATGAGTCTTTTATTACTAAAATAGTCAAAATACGAACTACATAAGCTGGAAACACACATATAGAAGGTGAGAAATTATTAGAATAAAATTGTTTCAGATTACAACAATGAAAAGCATCAGGTAGGGTTTGCCTGGTTCCACACCAATGACCATACAGGGTGGTGGGAAGATCTTAATGTGTATTAGGGGTGGGCCAAAAGTCTCCCTTCTCTGACTGATGCTACAGTTGGATTTATCCTGAAGTTTAGTTCTTTTATAAGTGTAATATAAACACAATAAGTCCAATTATGGCTACTATTTAGTCTGTGACCAAGTTGGGACTTAATATACATGGAATAAGTGTGTGGAGGGTTTGGAGCAATCACAGGCGGGCTTAACAGAAACGTTCTTTACTAGAGCAGTTCTTTTTTGAAAATCTTCCTAAACATAGGGGGATGGCCCATCCTGGATCGAGCTTACGGCTTTGAAGTAGAAGCCCGAACTGGCTGGCTTCATTTGGACCTAATCTAAACTCACTAGACTAAAAATTTGTCCAACATGGGCCTGAAGGGGTTGGATTAAAAGGCTTGTTGGGCAACCTTGGTCGATTGACGGAACCAGCAGTCTAAAAGAAACGAAAGAAAGAAACCAATCGAGACTATTGAGATGTGCATGCCTGCATATATTAATCCCTATTTCTTGTATTAAGTGTAAATTAATTTTTTTATTTTTATTTTTCTGTCTGCTGCATGGATGAAGAACGGTTATGGACGCCCTTTGACACGCTAGCAAAGGATCCAAACTTGGTTGCAGGAAGGTTAGCCCACTTCAGGTGTCTATTGAATCAAAGAGGAGTTGCAGCTGCGCCACTGTTTGGAAATGGTCGAGCTGTTCCTAATTATCCAGGCTCTTGCACTAAGCAGTAGTGAGCTCTGGCTGATTGGCTGTACAATTTTCATTGTGATCTACATGGTTGTCACCGTGGTTCTGATCAAATGATTTTGTCAATTGTAAAAAGGGGAAGTTGCCATGGTAAAATCTAAAATTCAGGTTGGTCAATGGTGTTTCCCTTTAACTATTTCACAAAATAAAGAATCTTCCTCTAAAAAATGCTGTCTTTGGGTTGGCCTTTAGGCTAATTTCAGATAGTTGGGTCATGGTTTATGGAATTGTAATTGCATATTAATGAAATGTGCATGGGACTTTGGCATCAGATTTAAAGGTATCTTAAGTTGTACATTTGCCATCCATGTTGGACTCACATTCAGGAGAAGAATTGTACAATACTTCCATCAATAAGAAAAGGAAGTTCAAAATGAAAAGTTTAGAGATTGTGAAAAAGGAGGGAAAAAGGCAGATATTCAATTTGATAGGGCATGGTCCAATCATAGCTTATGGCAGCAGTTGACAGGTATACAGAAGTGGTGAAAAAACACTTTGATTTATAGTCTCTGACTTATCTTTGGAGGGCACAGAGTTAACTGCCTTTATTGTTTGCATGGAATTGAATAAATGTGAATTCATGGTCTAGTGGGCTACAACAAAGGATTATTAAAGAGGTGATCTGTAAAAGATAAAAGGTGGAAATGAAGATGGAAAACTCACATGTCCTAAGATTTTGATTTACGAGGGGGATGGCTGTCTATACCATTGGACATTTATTGACATTCACCTTTGTTTCTTCAGTTTTAGCTACTTTTTAAAGATACATTTATCAGAATTCGTAGGAATTCAATTCCATGCAATCAAAAGTCCCTTGCTAACTACTGAGTACCATTAATTTGTTCAGACTCTCCCACCTTCAGAGTTAATTCAGCTGGGTCAATTTTAAAACTGCGCTATACTTGCAGACTTTTTAGTGGCTGTGATTAGGGTTGAGTGGAAAAGTACTCACAAAACTAAACCTATGGCTCAAATAGATGGATAAGGCTTCAATAATGAAGATGAGTAGAGGATACTTTGTATAGATATAATAGTTGTGCTGGTGCCTGGTAGCCCCTTGATATGTTGAGGGGAATGCTCAGTGTCTTAAAAAATACAGGGCTGGAGGGATGCTTTCATTTCCAAGTACCAGTTCAATATCAACAACATTTAACTTTCAATTTAGACAGATTTCAAGAAACAGAGTTCTGATGTAGCCGAGCAAAATCTGCATTGTGGTGCTCACTTCTTATCAGGGTAGAGCTCTAGATGGAAATCCATTGCCATGATAAGCAATTAGCCCAAATATCACACAGAGTGGACTGAGAATAGAAGTCATCTACACTCAATGTTAGAATGGATTGGGTTGATGTCTTGTTTTCCAGTGAAGTCTATTGGGTTAGCCTTGGGTGAGGGGTATTTTGGTAATTTTACCATGATTATACATGTGATTTTCCCTTTTGTGTGCTTGCTTGTGTGGTTGATTGTTAATAACAGGTTTTTAATTTCCTGACAGAATGTGAGATAACAATGGGAAGAAGATGACTTCAATCCTCCAACAGTGAATATAATCACTTCAGTCTCTGTCATCCAAATCAGTTGCAATTCATGGCAGTGTTTATTTGATCTAATGGCTTGCATTGATTAGAAGTGGGTCCCACTATGCAGATTTCACTCTCCCGTTTAGTAATTCAGCAGCAGCATGAAAAAGGCTGCATCTCATCATGCATGTTTATTAATTATTTCTAATAAATCCATCGTACTCTTTTTGCCCTATATTATCTCTTGGTAGCCCAAATTTCGCTCAAATCAAAGTAAAATGTACCATAAGATTCATCACATTATAAATGTTTTAGAAAATGCTCAAAGTAAGTGTAGTTGTAGCTCTATTTGAAGTAAAATTTGATCTGAAGCTACTACAAGCTTTTTTCTCGGTAAATAAAAAATTTCATTAAACAGAAAACAAACTAAACCACAGGAAGCAAACAAAGGAAGAGGATCCTCTGAGGATTTCCCCCATGGTGACCGTGAGTGGACCAATCAATATCCGTCACATCACCGCGGGCGGACTACCATACATTGGTAGGAATCGGGATCCTCTGAGTGGCCTTACGCACAGTGATCGTGATTGGACCACGCACGGTCCTCCACGTCACTAACGGCAGTCTCTAGTGGAGGGATTGAATTCATGAGAAATGAAGGGAAAAGACATTTTGGAGGGAGTTATTGGATGGTTTTCATTGAAATATATATAAATTAGTAAATTAACCTTCCGACCGGACCAGGCTTGGCCTAAGTGGGATGGGCATGCTCTTTCCATTCTTAGTCCCATTTTGATCGGGCTTTTAAATAATTGTCCAAACTCAGCCAACTAAGCTCAAATTTTTTTTACAAGCACTGTGTTTTCAGGCTTGGGCAGGCCGGATACCCATTTCAATGGACTAAATTTACAGGGCTAAGTCAAGAAAATCCAAGAATCTTTAAACCAAAAGACAAAGCCAGACCCACTCCACTGCCGTTTAATACGGCGGTCAATTGATCCAATATACTTCTTTCAGGAATTCCGCCGATAGTTACGGCGTTAGGTTTTGCCTCTGTTTTACACCATGCTGGTGCGAGTGGGCAGAGCCTCTGGACGAGCTGATCGACAGAGACAAAGGGCCAAAAGAGAAAGATTGAGGAGATTGGATTCCAGGTAGGTCATCATTTCATCTTCTTAAGCGAATTGGAGGGAAGAACAAAAATGTGGAATGAGGGCATACAAATTGTTCGGTGAAATGTCCGAACGAATTCGATTCTCGTTGTTTGTTTTTGGAGGTTCTGGTGTTGATTATGGAGTGGGCTAGGCTGTGAAGATGGATATTGTGCAGGTGGTTAGTGGGTTCAGCTAGGTTAAAATGTAGGTGGTTGCTAATGTAATGGAGATGAGTATGAACTAGGTTAATTTTCAGGTAGTTGATGAGGAGGTGGATACATGTGGAGATGAATAGGTGAATGAGTGTAAGGTTGATCAGATGGGATTGTGTCATTGCAGGTGCTCAATGGATTAGAGATTGAGCGTGGTGATTATGACTGTGGGTCATAGGGGAAAAATGAGTGCAGATAATGTAGTTGTTGTAGGTGTAAGGAGATGATTGCCTGTTTGGCTGATTGTGAGATAAAAGAGAAATGGGAGCTTAGGTTCTGCAGTTAGTGAGTGGGGGCATGTGGCTTGAGCAAGTGGATTGGGAAAGTGAAGTTTTGAGTGGTTTGGATACTGGTGTTTTATGCTAGGGGCAGAGGCTGATTTGTTTCTACTTTCTATGGATGGCGTGTGTTTGTAGGTGTTCAGTTGGTGTTTGCATTTTGTTTGGTTTGTCTGAAACATCTTCTCTTTGTTTAAAGTACTTGTTCAACTGTAATTTGTGCAATTGGTTTGTTTCACTTCTTTTACTTATTTGTTCATTAGTTTTTTTTTTTTTATTATCATTCTTAGATAGCCATGGGTAGGAAGAAAATCCCTACTGGTCAAGGTGAGAGAACCTCCTCCAGTGCTGATGATGATGCTGTTGCCCATGCATCACTTCTTAAGAAGAAGGCATGGATGGCCTTTTCAAAGAGGACAGCAGACCACCTTGCTGATCAAATCCGAAAAGGAGAGGTGAGTGTCTTTTATTTGTTACATACTGTTTTGTTTCCTTTTTAGTACTTGATTTTGTTTGATTTGGTTCTTCTGTGTAGACTGTTTCTGGAGTGGAGACCCGGCTTAGCTGGGTTGTGGTCCATAGCTGGTATGAGCAGCTGCCACCTCCTCTAAAATCAAGAGTGGATGGGATGGGCTTTAAGGACTTCTTTTCCATTGAGCCATTTAGAGTTGATCGAGCTCTAATTGCCTCTTTGAGTGAGAGGTGGCGCGATGAGACACACTCTTTCCATTTTCCACATGGAGAGCTCACTATTTCATTAGAAGATATCGTCCAGTGTTGGGGGTTGAGAGTCGTCGGGACCCCGGTGTTCTCGGAGGGAGCCTATTCTGAGCCTGATGCGAATCGGGATTTGTTCAGAAAGTTTTTCGGCTTCCTCCCGAGTACGAAGGGCGCACAGATCCCTTTGGCATGGCTATATACCACCTATTGCCCGGCCAAGGCTCAAGAGTTGGCCCGTGAGTTTAATTATTCATTTATGCATTCATTCATTTAGTAGGCCTTATATGTTATTTCTTTTGATGTTTTTTGTTAAATTCTTAAAGTATTGTCTTGTTTTGTGAGTTTCAGATCATCGATTGGCAGCGCAAGGTGTGACCCCGGATGTAGAGGTGGGCGATGTAGAAGCCCCGAATGGCGGGGCTTCAAGCGCTTCTAGTGGAGGTGGAGGCGAGGATGGAGCTTCGGGTGCCATTCCTCCTCTTGAGGTAGTCGAGGAGCAACATCAGTCAGGCACCAATGCTGGTAGCTCTTCAGGTAAATTTTATTTACTTGTTTGCTTATTATTATTATTATTTTGTTTTTACATGTTATTAATTTGGCTTGTCTTGTAGGTGTTTCCCGTAAGGGGATACCCACAGCTAGTCATAAAAGAAGGAGAGTTGCTGGGATTCCTGATCTAGAGTATGAAGTACACTGTAAGTTGTTAATTTTTGTCCTCCTTTATATTTAAGATTTTTTTTTTGTTTAATTATGAATTTCCTTTTACAGTGAGAAAGAAGGTAGTGTTGAATCCTCGGGAGTCCTTCCAGCCACCGGGCGAGCCGACCAACATAAACCTGGACGCCCATCTCCGTGCCTTCCTCTTGTATTTCTTGGGTTCCACCTTCTTTTGTGGTTCCTCTGGCAATTTTGCGATAGGCGCGCTCCTGCACTACTTGGAGGATTTAGAAAAGTTCAAAGATTATGCATGGGGTGCCGCAGCGTTGGCCCATTTGTTTTGGAGTTTAGATAATAGGGTGAGAAATGGAAGAGGAAGAAACAACTTGGGAGGTTTTGTGGCAATTATGCAGGTACCTTTTTTTTTTAATCTTTTGTTTTATTTATTTCTGTTTAATTATTGAGAGTTTTAATTGTTTATTAGCTTCTCTTTTTTTTTCAGGTTTGGGCTTGGGAGCATCTATCCACCTGCCGTCCGACACAACTTCTTGATCGACAGGATCTATTTCCTCGAGCCGCTCGTTGGTATCCTAGTGCCAACATGCGTAGCTTTGAGAAGACTCTTCCGGCCGAGGTTGCAGCACAATTGAGACATGCCGGATTAAGGCACGGTGAGAATGAGTACCGTTATGTGTATAATGAACTCGATGACAATGAGGTAAACAACCCAAATTTAAAGACTTTGTTTAACTTTAATTAATTATTTTTATTTTATAAACTTGGTTGATTTGTTTTTTTATTTTAGATATTGTGGAGGCCTTATGGCCAGATAACGGAGGCGAGCCCGGCTATTGTCTGCGAGGCCGTACATCTTTTCAACAAGGACATTTGGCTCCATGCTCCTAGGATTGCAGCACGGCTTGTAATGAGCCGTGCAACCCGCCAGTTTCAGGACCACGCAGTGGTTCCTCCATCATCTGATGACCCATTGACATATATGTATAAAGGATGGAGTCAAAGGACGTTTAAAAGCAGCCACCCATGCGCAGAAGAAATTGAAGATTGGAATAAAGGAGGCCAATTGGCGGGTCGGCATGTGTTCGTGCTCCCCTATGATACCTGGTGGCTGACGACCCCTCACCGCCAGTTCCTTCCTCGCGTATATCGTGGCGGAAGCTACTTTGCAATTAAGAACCGCTTTGAGGAGTTGGAGCAATTGAGGGGTGAAAAGGTAAAAGGTTGTGCAAATTTTATTTTTAGTTTTTTAGTTTTATTTTTGAAATTTGGTGAATTCTAATTTAATTTCATTTTTGTAGGTGGCGTTGGAGCGTGAGGTCGGGGAGTTAAGGGTTCACCCAACCGCAGGGGTTAGCCCCCAGGTAAATTATTTAGTTTATTTTTTTTATTTCATTCTTTTATTTATTTATTCATCATTTGTCTTTCCTTTTTTATTTAATTTGCGGGGCATCTATGTTGGTGGTTCTATGGACTTCCCAGATTTATCCTTCTTCGATTTTCGTACTCCTCACTTGGTGGCTCAAGCTCCACTCCCTTTTAGGCACACGTCTTTTCTATTCTCTTTTTATTTTTGTTTTGTGGTTTATCTTATTATTAACATTGTTTTGCTTTGTTGTTAAAGGTTCTTCAGTCTGAAATTTTAATGAAAGAAAAAGAGGATCTTCAAAGGAGAATGGGAGAGATGGAGAGAAAGTGGAGGGAGGAGAAAGAAGAGATGGAAAGAAAGTTGAAGGAGAAGGAGGAGTCAGAACAGAGGCTGCAGGTGAACTTCCTAAGGTTTTTTTTTTTTTTAATCATATGTATACTCATCTTGGCTTGTTTTTTGTGTAGGACCGCTTAGCTAATATGGAACAGGCAATTGAGGGTTTGGCCAATCAAGATCAGGTAATTTAGCTATTTATTTGAGACTTTCATTTTCCTTTGCTTTATTTTTTTTATATATTGATTAACAATGGGTTGTTTAAGCAGCTATTCAAAGTGCAAAAGGAGGTGGCCAGCTTACGGACCGAGCTAGCCAACTTGAAGTCCTTGGAAGCAGTTGCCTCGGAGGATGGAGCATTATATAAAACAAAGGTAAATGATTTAGAGAATGCACTTTTGGTAAAAGAGGTGGCTTGGAAGCAAAAGGAAGAGGCATTAGTATGGTTTTCATATTTTATTTATTTTGCTTATATATTAGAAAAAAACTGAATTTAGATTTTCTTTTAATCTTGTGGTTGATATAGGAAGTGAGTCAAATCACTTTGTCCCCAAGGGCGACGGATCTAGACCCTGCGCTCTTTGCGGTGACTTTGATTTCATTTTCATTTTCTCCTTTAGTTTGTGCTCATTTTTGTTTCTTTTTTATGTACATTTTTATATGTTCTATTTTTTTATCATGATAAAAGCAACTTTTGGATTCTAAGGTCCTATTTGTTTGCATAGATTACATAGGAATTAATTACGTAGGAATTCATGGTCGAATGAGCTTCAAGGAAGGATTATTAAAGAGGCAAGGGGTGAGGACGAAGTGATGTAGTTGGACCTTGACTTTCCTAGGATTTGAATTACTAGAGTGATAGCTAGGTATTCTTTTTCCATTTCCCCTTGATTCAATTTCCAATGAGGGGAGGTTATTTTATGGTCATTTTTGGACATTCACCTTTGATTCTTTATTTTTAACCACATAAAAGAAATGCAGAGTCTTAGAATTCCCCCGGATACAATTAAGGCCGTGCTTGTTTGCATTAAAATACATAAAAACTGAATTCATGGGGTAGTTAAAAATGAAGATCAAAGGTGAATTTCCAAAATGAGCGTCAAATAGTATCTTCTTTTGATTATGTCCGTAAAAGAAAATGTTATTTGATGTTTATTTTAATCTTCATTTTAAAGCACCCTATGTATTCAATTCTTATATTCTAATCCATACGAACAGGCCCTACATGAAACCAGCATAGAATGCATAAGAGTTCATGGTCAAATGATCTCCAACCGCGGGATTATTAAACAGGGTTAGGGGTGAAGGGTATGAGATGAGGGAAGAAGGATATAATTTAGCGATGTAGATGAGACCTTAACTTTCCTGGGATTTAAATTACTACTGTGATGGCTAGGTTTTTATTTCCCATCTTGATTCAATTTCCATTAAAGGGAAGGTCATTTGATGGTCATCCTTTGATCTTTAGATTTGACCACTTAGGGCATGAATTCCTTTATATTCAGTTCCTATGTATTCTATGCAAACGAATAGGCCTTAATTTGTAAGACCCCAATCCTCACTATCTTGATTAACTATGATTAAGGGTAATTAATTGTGTTTAATTGTTAGTTAGGAAGGTTTAAGGAGCAGGCAAATGGTCTCGTATGTTAGAACTGATTTTGGGTCGATTCGGAAGTCTTAGAACCCAAGTTTGGAGCCTTAAAGAACCGAGTTAGAATTTTGGGAAAAGTTGAGGGCTATTTCTGGGATTTCAGAAAATTATAATTTTGACTTCGTTGGGTAGATAATATTATTTCGAGAAACTTTTGTGGAGACTCCATGTGCATCCAATGTCCAGAAGACCTTCGTTTAAGCCAAATGCTTGTCACTTAAGTGTTGGTCAAAGTGTCACTTTTGGAAAAGTTGACTTTTTGACTGAGACCTCAAAAAGTGTAAAACTTGAGAACGTTAGAAAGATAAAATTATTTCATGGAACTTTCACGTAGAACACGACTCATTTCGATGGCTGGAAAAGCCCTTTGGAGGCCAAAGTAATCGCATCCATAAGTTCCAAGGGCAAACTTGTAAATCCTCAAAAACAATTCTATATATGCAAGTACCAATCCCAACTCATTTCTTCTTCCTTCTCAACAAGAAATGCTCCCAGCTGGTTTGATTTTGGCCCATTTTCATCCCCATTTCTTAGCCAAATTGAGATCCCATTTTGTATTTGTATCGTCCACGGTATTATCTACGTACATTTTTGTCCAAATCTGTGGTGGGTCGCTCCTCTCCCCATCGAAATCAGTCCATTCAGAGCCTCCAGTGGTAACGGTTCATTTTGAATTCTGCATATGTTGTTTAGGTTAGTAATTCAGCCAGGTGGTGATTCTTGGAAGCTTTTGTGTAGGATTTTGGGTGTTTTGGTGGCTGGATTGGAATTAGTGGATTAGGGTGATTTCAGAAGTTAAATGGGAGCATAGGAGACCGAAGGCAAGTGATCAATTTGAATTTCATGACCATGTATGCAAATTTTGATGGTTCTAGACTCCTCTATGTCATTGCCTAGAAAACCATGTTAAGCTCATGTTGTTTAATTTAATCTCAGTTAGTATTTATGCTGAGTTAAGGGCCGTAAATGATGTCAAATAGGCCCCCCATTGATGTGCCAAAAAATCGCCAAAAGATGGAAGGAAAAACAGCCCGAAACAGTCCATGACCGATTTGAGTTCTAGTCCTGATCGGACATTGGCGTGTCAGGTCAATGTCTGACCAACACTGTGGTCGGACATTGCCCGGCTCGGGCTGCAGTGTCCGATCAGTGCAGACCCCTTTTGGGCCTGGTTCTTTCCCCTATTTTTGAGACTTGTGCCAACACATTTTGGGCCATGGTTTGCCCCCTCTAAGTGACCACTTAGTGAATCTGAACTCCTGTTCTTCCTGCTTTAAACTCAGAGTTTTGCCTTGAACAATGACTTAGGATTGGAACAATCATTAGAAAAACCACTTATAATGGGTCTAGGTTTCGAAGGCACCCACAATGAGCTCAGCATAGAGCTCAACTTTATTCCTGCAAAGCCGTTATTGTCTATTAGTAGTACGTAACTTAGACTTTAGCTAGTCTTGGTATTGGATCCAGACTCACTTTAGATTTGGATTTGGACTATGGAGGGGTGATGTTTGAACTGACATTCACCTCCGAGGTTGTCCGGAGACATGTATGGTGCAACATTAAGTTGTGGTTGTGTAAGCTTAGGGCTTTTGAATGTCCAATACCAGTGGAGCGTAAAGGGACATGTAATACCCGACATTCGGACCCTAGGGGTACATAGAGGCGAATGTTGTCGTCCAAGCATGTTAGTGCCAATCTATAACTTAAGATGGTAAGTTGTAATGGTTTTTTGAATGCTTAATCAGTCCAGTACTAGTCTTATACCCTTACTTTTCGATTCACATGCACGGTGCATGCATCCCTAATGTGTCAAGTTGTTGTGATCCGCTTTACCCTATAACTTGTTTGGCCTTAGTTTAACTAATTAAAAAACATGAGTCACGCTTTAGGATAGTGCAAGCAATTGATTTTCCCATAACTTCTTTCGGATGACAAGATCCTTGGTTGTTGAGCATGGCCTTGATGCCCGCTACTTTCTTAGTGACCCGGATCCGACTTAACCCTTTTTCACCTATTTCAAGGCCAACCCTTTTATACCGAAATGCTGCCCAACTCGGGTTTTAGACTCCGGTATAAGTGGGTGTTTTAGACTAAATCAATTAAGTTATGTCCACTTTGTCTTGTCCGTTTTTGATCATATAGTAGTAATGTTGGTACATAGTAACCCACTTTTGCCTTCCATGAGCTTTTGCCTAAGTTAGTCAGTTTTGAGACTTTTAAAGGTCTGTCATTTTAAAAGTTTTTTTGAAGGATTTGTTAGCATTTAGAGGAGCCCCTTTTATTGGACCATGTAGTCCTTGCCTCCAGGGGCGGACCCATGTTTAGGGATTTGGGGCTGAAGCCCCCTCCCAACTTTAAGAAAGCCCTTTGGGCAATAAAGTGGTTCTGGCCCAGCCCCCACTTAAAGAGTGGGTCAAGCCCCCTCCCAATTTAAAGAAAGCCCATAAGGGCAATAAGGGGCGTCTGGGCCAACCCCCACTTAAAGAGCCCGTCAAGTCCCCTCCCCTTCCCCAAATCAGTCTCTCTCTCTCTCTCTCTCTCTCAAAATGTCCTCAACTCGGTCTCCGTCACCAACATCAGCATGTATGCACAATTTCTCCTCTTTTATGTGACCCTTTGCTCCCTCAATGGACGTCTTTTGCTGAATCTCAATAGAGAAAAGATGCTCACAATCGAAACCCATGTGAAATGAGAAGTAGGACCAAAAAGTGGATAGACTGCTCATATGGGCTGGTTGCAATGGCCAAGTGTGTGGGATTGCATGCAATGGACGATTACAATCCTTGCACAATCAACCACTGCCCAATTTCTAATTCTATTGAAGTTATGATTAGAGACCCTTTTTTTATCCTGTGTCATGCTTATAACTAATTGTCAATTTTATGACCTTTGCTTTTTGAATGCATTAAATGCCATTTTTAACCACAATGGGGTTAGTAAAAGCATGTTCATTGTAGCAGTTTTGTTTCTATTTTGCTCAACACATGCTTTTAATGTTGATTCAGGTTCTCTATTGAGTTAGATGGGTGTTTACTTATGGTAATAGAAAATTAATTCAGGAACCATGTAGTGCTTGTCACGTTCAAAGGTGTTTAAATATTATAGAAATTAAGGATTTGATGTGCTAATCATGCTTTAGGTTTATGGGTTTTGTAGGTTAATATTTAACATTTTCAATCGACCATCGTCAGCCCCCCTCAAACAAAAATCCTGAGTCCGCCACTGCTTGCCTCCTTGGAATCCAAGTAGGCACCACTAAGCTTTCATCCCCCAAAGCTAGGCCAAGCTGAGTGTAGATTTGGTTTTAACTCACTGCAGCGTAGTATTTTGTCTAGAGGTGTCCTGGAGTATACCCATTTATTAATTCTGCTCCTTGCCATGCTCATGTTGGAGCCACCATGAAGTTGAGAGAATTTAGCGACATGGTTTGCCACTTCTCTTTGAAGTACTTTGTAAAAATTATCTAAAATGATTCCATACTGCTATGACTATTCACGCATAATCATGCTTAGCTTAGTCCTTGTTGCTTTCCTTTGGCATTTTGTCATTATATTCTATTTCAAAGCTACTTGATGACGTTATTTACATTGATCTCTTGATAGACTATTCATAGTCTAATACTACGCTTGGTGTTGTAGGTGACGACCCCACTATCATTGAGGCGGTCCAAGAGAAACCAAAGGGTTACGTACAATGGACTACAAATGATGTTTGAATGAGGCATCAGGCTGGTGCGAGAGTGAACGTGACATGATTTTGGGCACATTTTAGATAGTTTTTATCTTTTGTACCTTTTGTTTAAGGCCTTTGTTTTGTTGGCCTTTGGATTGTAATTACTACTTTGTAAATGCTTAGCTTTAATGTTTTAATGTTTATCTTGGAAATGATGCGTTGTTAGCTTATATTTGTTTCATTTTATATATCTATGTATGCTTACACAATTCCACTATTAGTTTTGCCGATTCCTCGGAACCTGACAGTATCTCACAGCACGGAATCCTATTGAACATGAGAGAATCTCACAGTGGAATCCAGTGGAAAACCGACCATTTGTGGGAAAGATCTTAAATTGTCACCTCCCACAGTGGTGCTCACAGGCACTGCGGATTATTATAGTATTTACAATAATCCATTCTGGGGCGTGCCATAATTGTCTAGACTTGATGGTATTTTGAAGTAAGAGAAGCTCAGCCCCTCAAACCCCCAAATCACAGAGTCCGCCACATGCCACCAGCTGAAGATTCTTGCAATTAGGATTGAAGCTACTTCATTTATCTAAGGGAATAATGATGATAAAATTTCTTTCTTAATCACATCTCTTCACGTTGCATCTTTTCTTTTTTCTTTTCTCTCTTTTCCCCTGCTTTACGTTAATGTTTTCATTGTTAGTGTACATAAAGTGCAAACATATATCTAATGTTATGTCCAGTAGATTTATTTTTTGAGTATTCCTTTCTGCCATGCAGGTTGAAAGAGCAAGGACTGAACAAATCTGTTATGAATACTTTCTATTAGGAGCACAGAAAATAGCTTTGTCCCATGGGTATGAAATGGTGAACTGATAGGAAAAACTCATCTTCTGGATCTCTGTGCTTTGGTACTACATTTTCAAATGTCTTATTAATTCTCTTGTGATGAGAAAGGAGGAGGCATTCAGTAGCTTTGGCAACAAATTGAACCCTGAAACAGTGGCGCACAATTGGTACCCCCTCTACCATGCTATATGTGATGTCTTTTATTAACTGCCCTTTTCTTCTTGGAGCCCTTATGTAACAAATGCATGCTGCCTGAAAATAGCAACAATGTGTCAAGACAGAGAACACTCCATCCTAATGTGAAAGTTTGATCCACTCTTTGACGGTTTGCTAAATGCACTTGAGATTAAAGGGTTTACCATCATCATCATCATCATCATCGCCTTGTCCCAACTATGTTGGGGAGATAAAGGACTTACCATCATATAGAAAAAACTTACATCAAAAGATAAACAGTGAAAAAATATACTTAACAAATCATAAAGGTTACCATGTTTTGAGCTCAAGGAAACTCATTCACTGAGGAAAGTGAGAGAACTCTTGAAAGCAATCAATCCAAGGGTTTGAGATATATAAATTCCTTTGTAGCTCTGAGTAAGGTCATGTGTAGAGCAGAGTTATACGTGGCTGGCATAATATTGAAATATTTTGCAGTATTTTAATTTCATGATTTGTTAATGACATATTAGTGGCCAACAGATAGTTGCATGATCTCACATTATTTCCCACTGAATATCACCATATTATATTTCAAAGTTCAGATTCTCATTTCAAACTATGTTGTAGTGTTGCATTATTTTGTGGGTGAAAGTCATAAGATACTGGGCTTCTGCCTGAATCTACTCTGAGTTCCAGCATCCAAGATACATGTAATTAATCCCATTTTCACAATTTCTCTGACAGGCTTGGTGGAGGAGTTGCTTAGAGAGTAGTTGCAGCTGGGCTGAGATGCATTGTTAGCAACCAGTACCAGTAGTACTTGGATCACTTGGATACCACATGGCAGCAATTTTATATGAATGAGCCCCTCACAAATATCACAAACTCTAAGCAGCAGAAAATGGTAATTGGGAGCAAGGTATGCATGTGGGGCGAGCACATTGATGGATCTGACCTAGAGCAAATAATTTGGCCAGTTCTAAACCATTCTTTCATAGCTGATGAGATGGAGATAAAAATTAGTATATGATATTGGGGTGCCTTTCTTTAGTAGAAGAATGAGATGTTTGAGTGAAAAATTCCTGAAGGTAAGCTTATTCATTAACAAAATGATAGTGCAGATATCTTAATCTCCTATACCATGTATCAATGGGAAGTGATCACTCCACAATGAATGGTTAATGTTAAATCATCAAATTTAGTGGATTTTGTGATTTCTTTAGAATGCTATATTTGCCACAGCTGCCCTTGTATGGATTCCAACTTCTAGACTTTCCTCTTTTTTTACGGTTTTTTTTTTTTTTTTTTTCAATCTGTTATGACAAGTTTCATCACAAAGAAACCAATCAATGTAGAGGATGATGTACAAATACATATATTAGTTGTCCTGGTAGTCCCTTGATTTGTTAAGGGAATGCTAATTGTCTTAAAAAAATACAGGGCTGCAGGGATGCTTTTATTTCCAAATACCAGTTCAATGCCTACAAATTTTTCCTTTTGGTTTTATACAGAAATCTGATGTAGCGGAAAATCTGCGTTGTGGGGCCCAAGTCTTACCAGAGTAGAGCTCTGGATGGAAATACATTTCCATGACAAGCAATTGGCACAGATACTACATAAGAGTGGGGTGTTCACTGACAATAGTACTCATCTACTCAAGGTTAGAGTGAGTGTCTGAGTTACAAATGCCTACTTGAAGAGCAACCCATGGAAATGTTCCCCTCAAACGGAAGAGCAACCCATCGAAATTTCAATTCCTCTTTAATGAAACTCGAGCTTTATCTTCCTCAATCAGTTGTCCACTTCCGCCATGAGTTTAGATCAGCTAACTACATCCTCGATGCTAAAGCTAAACAAGGGATTAAGAGGAAGTCTCCTTGGGAGGGTATTATCTTGTAGTCGTGGGGTACAACGCTCTTGTACCTGGTTGCTTTTTTCTCTTTTTGTGTTTCCTCTTTCTTTTATGTTCTTTATTATCTCTTTCATTTTGTTCTCCTTCTTTTTAACCTTCTTTTAATTAATTAAGAAGTTTCACTTACCATTCAAAAAAAATAGCCTACTTGAAAAGGATTTCAAGGTCCAATTGTAATTGTGCTTTAAATAAAACGGGTTGGTTGTGCATTTCTAGAGAGGCTCCAGGTTTGTGCTGTGACTCAAGTAGGGCCCAACCCATGGTTCCCTGTTCCAAACCTTGGATTGGGTCCACATGAATGGTCCTATAGAATCTTCTCAGATGGTTAGACCTTAGACATCCTTCCCTGGCCTGTTCACATTGAATGTTCTCTCTCTCTCTCTCTCTCTCTCTCTCTCTCTCTCTCTCTCTCTCTCTCTCTCTCTCTCCCTCTCCTAGTTTCTTTTCTTGTATACAGCTGCGGCCCCAGACCAATTGTAAGTGGAAAGAGTCTCTCTCCTCATGAGATTTTATGTTCATGGGCTAGCTTAGCTTCCCAATCCAATGGGGGAAGGAAACATCAATAAAATAGAGATTATATGTAACTTGATTTAACCGTTGGATATGACCCTTCACATGTCCAAAAATCATATTAGTGCGAGCCATTGTTAGATTGAATTGTGCAAAAAGGCATGATTAAAATAAATAAAAAAAGGATCTCACATCCAATTCAACATCACTCCAACTAATGGGATTTTCAAATCCATAGCCAATAAAAGGGGGAAGATTTGCAAATTTGTATCTAATGATCTCACTTCCGTCATAGGCAAATGGCATATCCAAGATTTTTGTTTGAGGGGAATGGAGCATTCTATTTGGAGACGGAACGAAAGGGAAATTGAGGCTTGTCGGTGAGTGGGGGATTTTAAAAATAAAAACTTCACCATCGCAAACTTGAAAAAGAAAAGAAAATTATATGAGCATTAATTTTGGCTCATAGTTTTAATGTAATATCTTTATTTATTTCAATCCACACATCAACTTACACAACACAAAGACACTTACAAGTTTATAACATCATAGTTTTATTAAGGAGTAACCCAAATCAAAGTCCAAACGATACAATAATAAACACATCTTCTATTTCATTTTAATCACAATTACAGCAGATGATGTCAAGGCAGCATTCACATATTTCGTGGCAGCAGAAACAACAGCAGAGAGCAAACAAACTGCACCCAACAAGTGAAAACTCCATAAGAAAAAAAAGAAAAAAACAGTAGTAAATTTGAATGCTTATGCAGAATGAGGAGGTCTAGATATACTTATTTGTAGTAGGGAATGAGAGGAGAGGCCATACCAGCCATATAGTGCACCCTTCTCATCCTTTCTCTTTTGAACCATGTCATAGTAAGACATTTCTTGTGCAGTTGGAGGATTCATCTTTCCTAACTGAATCTACCTTCAGAAACCAGAAGAGAATTGAAAGTAGAGTTTTCTTTGGCTATCTCCCTTTTGCTTCAAGGGTGTTGGGGTTTATATAAAAAGGGAAACAGAGACCCAAGGAGGAAAAAAAAAATGAAGATGACATTTGAAATGCATGATTTAAGCATGACCCACAAAAGAGTGTTTCTAGATAAGGTTAAGTTTCTCTTCTATTCCTAGTTTGATTCTTCTTAATTTGATGATTACTTTTTTAAAATTCCAACCCATTGAAATAGAACTTATGAAAATGTATCCCATGTAGAAAGGTTAAAACTTGCATCATCATTCATGTTTTTATATTTTTTTCTTTTTCTCATTTGTTCAATTCAACGGTGGATATTAGCCTGATTAGGCGGCTCCTGGTTTACGATGTTACTGATGGTGTTTAGTTAAGGTTTGATTTGACAAACGAAGTCCATTTGGTAATAAATTAACCCATAGTTTCAAATCTATCGGCTATGTTGGACTTTTTATTTTTGTTTTCCCTCATAAAGAATATCATTTTTTTCTATTTGAGAACAGAACAGAGAAGTTTTGGTAGTCCCCACACTGCCATTGGTAGAAAGCAAGGTCTCCAACACCTAAAAAGTGATGGGCACCATGACTAATGTGTAAAACCTTCTCTCAGCATCCAATGAAGAGTCAAGAGTCCATCAGAAAATTGGAAAAAACAAAAGAAGGAAGAAGGAGAAAAAATCAGTTTCTTTCCACAAACCTCTGGATTAGAGTATGATTTTACTTCATGGATGGGAGTGCAAGTTTGGCTTATAATCTTAATTCCACCTCACTGCGTTTGACTTTATCATTATAATAAAATGGCATTGATTAAAGACCCAGGAGGTGATTGGTCAACAATGCATATATATATATATATATATATATATATATATATACAAGTGACCATCATTTTTTTATTTGGAAGTTGAAGATTCGCACAAGTGTCCTCATGTGCCCAAGATCAAAAAATTGCAATGCGTGGATGAAAAGGAACATGATAAGAAATATTAGTTTATTGGGTGAAAGAAGAAAAATTGAAAACCCATTGTGTAAAGAGGGGAAGAGGATGAAAACTCTCCTTCACTTCACACATAATGTTTATTTTACAATGAAACCGTTGTATCTGAAAAGCTGTTTCACCTAAAAATTAGAGTAAATTAGAAAGGTCATAGAGGTCTGGTGAGGCCTCTAGTACATCAACTTTTCCTCTAAAGCCTGTAGTGCCCCTAGATACTAAAATACTTGTTTCTTCTAAAAAGAAGTTCTTTATCAATGTTAAAACATAAATACCCATTAAACAAGTTAAATGAAAAAAGGAAAGAATTTTTAATCTAACAATAGTTTTGACCCCTGCTTAGTTGTTGGTTCGTTGGTGTAAGGCATGGATTTGCTTTCTAACTCGTGTGTTTGACACCCTACCTAGGAGTAGTCATGTCTGGTCAGATACCATACCCTCGTCAATAGAAGAAAAAAAAAAAAACCGTGGAGTTTTCTACAACCCGTTTAATGGTTAATCTAACGGTTGGCCCACTGAAATTGGTTCTGATTTCTCATATGCAAGGGGTATAAGGTGCTAATGGAGGTTTGAACCTTAAAAAGCAGACCCCACCCATATGTTTAACACCATACTACAATAAGTGACCCTACATTGTAGCTCTGCCCTTCAAATAAATTTATAAGACTTTACAGTCACTCAATTTTGTGTTTCTTCATTTTTCCCATGTGAACCATACGAAAATGCCGGTGCTGGTGGGGTAGGTGATCATGGCTGCACAAAACATATAAAAAAAGAAAAAGAAAAAAAAACAGAGAGAGAGAGAGAAGAAGGTGTTGTTTGATATTCCACATCTAATGCGTGTATTCAACCATCTGCGTTGAATCCTTTCTTCTAGATAATTTTTGTTCCAGATAAAGCTGTGGAAGGTTTTTTTGGTATTCAGCTTGGGGAGGTTTTGTCTGTTTGATCCCAAGCCCTCAGGAGAGGAGTAAACCTCGGGTGAGGTGGCAGGCCTTCTGGTGAGGGAAGTAGACCTCTCGTGAGGTATCACAGTCTCAGAAAGGTGCCTCCCACCTCTAAATCTTTGAGATCATATGTTAGAAAAGCTTACATACTAGCATCTTAGTGGGAATGATGGTTTTGATTTAGTTTCCATTGGATCATTTTGATGTGCCCTCAATTATAGTAAAGTCTAGGAGTCCCAAACCCTTGATTCATACAGAGACCAGAGCAGGGTTCATGGGTTATATACTGAGAGATTCCATACTTAATTATAGGTAGCCCCACCTATGTAAAATAATAGTTTCTAGGGGTGCTCAAAGGCCAGGCCAGTCCAAGCCCAATCCGGTCCAGCCCGCTTTGGGCCAGGCTTGGATATGTAATTAGGCCCGTTTAATAATTGGGTCAGGCTTATATTAAGTGATAGAAAGTCCTAAGTCGGCCCAGTCCGGCCCGTATAAGGAATGCATGAAATTTAATTTAACGAGTCCAAACAATTGATTAAATACCCACAAAAGTGATTGGTGCCCAGTTCGGCCCGGCCCGATTGACTAAATGGGCGAGCTCGGCCGCAACTTTTACAGCCCCTGTTGGGCTTGGGCCTGGCCTGGATATGTCTAAGACCGGCCCATCAACACCCCTACTCGTTCTGACTCCCTGAGTCAGGTCCCACTCAACTCGGTTGATCACAAGTCAAATGAGTTGAACAGGTCCGAATGAGTCTGGATGAGTACTCTGGTCAGACTCGTCCTAGTTTCATCCCCTCATTTTTGCACTTGTTTCAACCAACCACATCTAGACAGTCCACAAATGATGCAACTATGAGCATATTTGAACTAGCTTGGAAGTAATCTAGTCCTTTGAGAATCAGATGCATGTGAAAACTTGTTCTGACTCACCAAATCTAACCTGAGCTACTTAGCTCTGTGAGTCAATGAGTCTGGTGAGTCAGGACAAGTTTGAATGAATACTTTTTGGCCCAACTCACCCAGAGCTGTTCTAAGTTTCTAAACAATAAAGGCAATTGAGAGTGAGGTGAAATGTGCCTGCCCTAGTACAATAACTAGATGGGTATATAAACTTGGTGTGGGTCTTCTTTGCTAGTCTGATCAAGTTGAGCTCTGTGTATAACATTTACAGGCTCAAGTGCTCAACCCAGACAAATAGGTTGAAAACATCAACCCCAAGTCCAACCCAACCATCCTTTAAAAAGTCTTCCCAAGCTATTAATTAGCAGGATGGGTTTGGGTTGGGTAGGCAAATTGTAGTGCAATTTGCAGGGTTAGGTTGTGCAAGGGTGGGTTCAATAACAAGTAAGAAATTAAACAAAACTCAACTCATTTATTAATCATGTCAGAAATGGCAACTGAAACCCAACCTAAAAGTATAATAAGATTACCTTAACTGTTTGGAAAAATGACAAAATGAAGTAGATTTCACATGAGGAGTGAATTGGAGGAAAAGTAGGTTAGTTAAAGTAAAGTACTTTACTTCACTACATTTAGATGCTTATTGGAAAGTTAATGTTTCGAGTAGAATCCACTTTTACTCAAAAAAATGAAAGTACTTAGAGTTGAAGTGAAATGGAGTATATGTGGCTGACAACGTTACTTCATCTATCGGGCATGTTGATTCAAAAAGGGTAGAGTTGAAATTTTAGATTGTTAGGGCCCATTTAACTTCACTTTACTTTATTTTTTGCCTATCCAAACCGGCCCCGGGTTGGATTGGCCAAATGTTTTATTTTTTTTTCATCTGAATGACTCGATAGTACACTATTCAAACTAGATATACCATTTATTTGATTGGACCAGCCTTGGACTGTCCATGCACCATGGCTCAAATTATTCTCAAAATGAAGATCCTTCCAAATATTCATAGGACTGTTACTCTCGATCACTCTGTATTGTGAGCATACGAACGTTTATTCTTATTCAAACCATGAGATTCTTATCATATGAATGGAACTTTCATCTCTATTACTGTTTATTCCTTTGTAAAACACCATTAAAGAAGCCTTCTAGAGACAAAACAGAAAAATCCCATGTCATCCAGTTAAGGGGCCAGTAACTGAAGCTGATTCAATGCTTCCTTTGTAGTGGATGAGATATAACTGCTGAAAATATAGTGTTCTTGTCAACACCACCGCCACTGCCTGTTAGGGACACAAGGGCTGCAACTAGGCCTGCATTTCCAGCCAATGTTGGTTCAGTGTAGTTGTAACTTCTGCGCATGTCTCTGAAACCATCGAATTGATCAGGCCCAGCAACCATGGCACCAGTGATGATGTTTGGGTTAGCAGTTGGTGCATCACGCCACTTCCATCCACCAGTACACGAGTACCTCTTACCATCATTCGGTATAGACGCTCCGCGATGATGGACTTGTTTCGGGTATTTTGCACTGAATCCTACCACATAGCTCATCCTCATGGGATTAGCTCCTAAAATGTAATCTACCTGTAACAAATGGCACAAAACATAAGGCGAAAATAGTTGACATAGTATACATGAAATTTTGTAAAGAATGGTGCAGAGGGGACAGGGAGAGGAAACCTGAGATACGGCGAAGTTCCTAAGAAGATCGGAGGAGAAATAGCGGTTACCGCAAAACCATCCAGGAAAGTGGTTCGCGTTCATGTAGTCTGCAAAGAGAGAAGCCAAGAAAGCAGCATTGGCTACATACTGTAAAGGTCTAGGCCACCCATGATTCAGTTTGATCATTCCCCCTGCATGCACATTTTACAAGCTTTGAGTCTCTAGTGAACCAGGTGGAAATGGAATTAGGCTTCTTTGATGATGATGATCGTGCTCGTGTATCTCATGAAATTACTCTCATTGGAAGGCTCTCTTACAAAATAGATTGCCTGGATCTTCCATGGTTGTGGATTGACCAAGTTGCAGCTTGAATAATTCACATTTGGGTTTATAATTCGCAATTTTTTACTAATCTTAGTTCATCAATTTTCGAACTTTGTTCATTCGATTCTCTTCAGTTCGCCCAGTTTATAGTCCTAATTAAACTTAGTTTGATAAATCAATTTCCTACCACCATATAGTAGTTCGATTCCATTAGTATGGTTCACAGGGCTAGTTCAACTGGTTCATAAGTACAATATTGGCTTGTCAATTTGGTATTATACTTGGATTCTAAACGACGCCATCTATATGCATTGGTCTATGAAATTATAGAACTCTTTCACTACTTTTCTTCTAGCAAACCCCCTTTTTTATATAAAAGAAGACATCTAAGATTATTATACACGAAAACAAAAATAAATGAGTACATTAAATGAAATGAAATTTACATTCAATAAAAATAATGTGAAAAATAAACAGAGTTCCAAATGAAATCAAACAGAATGTGATTTAATTTGGGAACTAGACTAGGCTGATATTGAACTATTTTGTGAATCAAAGTGAATCAATTGTGAAATAACCAGTTCATAGTGTAACACTGGTTTTTACTGACTAAATAACTATATGCTACTCTACTACTAGTACTGAATTGCATTTCTTAATTATATACAATCAAGGATTAGAATCAAACTCTATAACCTATAGTTGCAGTAGCCTGTTTGTTTGAATATTTCTCACGAGAATTGTGGGCGTTGGAGATTTCTGACATCCTCATTAATTAACACTAATGAAAATTAAATGGGGTTGGGGTGTAACAACAGCGGTGTCAGATCATGTCACATGAGCATTAGCCATTAGGAATTCTCCTTTTGGTTGTTAGAATTCTGAATATCAACCTCCTGGAAAGTCACTTTCACCCTTTTGAATCTCAGAATTTCGGCATTCTAAATGTTGGATTATACTTGAGCATTTGGAATTCCAAATCCCAAGTTCTCCTCAGACAAGAATTCTCAAAATTCTTGCAAACAAATAGGCCCTTAATGACTGGAATAGTAATTCTAATGCAAATCATGGACATATATGTGTGACCATGAATCAACCCTTGTATAGAACAAAAATGGAGCAACAACTTCACCTGGTGTCCAGCTGAAAACACCTGACTTACGAAGGTAAGAGCACATGGTTAGCCCTGTAACCTTGTTGTACTTCCTCAGCATGTCCTTATAAGGGTAGGGAGGGTTCAAGAATATCCTTATCCTGGTAAGCAGCAGCAGGGCTGCAGGAAGCTTGTTGTCCCAACTCAACACCCACAAATCAGGTGTCCCAGAGAAGGCCTTTGCTTTCCTTGGGACCTTGGGATTCGTTGCAAGTGAAAGATAACTAGAATTCCCAGTAGCATAGTACATCCAAGCAGCACCCCACATGTACTCGTCATAGTAGCCTGTGGAGGTATAGTAGGGTGCAATGTTGGGGTTGCCTTGGCTGTAAGTGGTCCTCCTGTTGAAGTCCCTAGCAAATCTGAAGAGTGTTGTTGCACCCCTGATCAGCTTCTTTGAGTAGGACACCTTGTCGCGGAAGACGATTGACGCTGCTGCAAGTGCCGCTGCCATCTCACCAGCCAAGTCAGGCCCCGAGACGATGAGCTCAACTGGCCGGTTATAGCTCATGTCTTCTGGCCTCTGCCAGCAGTAGTGGTCATCTGGGGTGGTAGAACCATTTCGCCCTATACCAACCTGATGGCTAGTGTGATTTATTATAATGATGCATGAGAGAGAATGATGGAGAGAATAGTTGAATAAAAGAGGAACTTTCATTTGCAGTCTATTTATTTAATTTTAGAGGCACGAAAAAAAGAGTCTTAACATTTTTTTCTACTTGAGAAGTAAGCACAATCAAATTACAGTTGAAATAACAAGTGAAGCCTTAGAAATAGGTTGGTTTTACATAATAACTTTAAATAAAATTATTGAAATAAAATGCACATGACCAGACAATTCGCTGAGTCAGGCCAGGTCTATTAGAGATAACCAATTAGGTTTGTTAGAGACAAGATTAGATCGATTTGTGGTTAGAGACTAGTTAAGTTTGCATTTTGAATAATCTGTCGCTACATTGTATAAATTGAGAGGATTTCCTCTAATGAAAGGTACGGTGATTTTCATGGAAACGTAGCATCTCTTTTTTAACTTCTTCAAGACGACCTGGTTAGACTTTTATGGTTCATTTTGGATGTGGACAAAAAGGTGAATAAAACTTTCTCCACCTTATCTCCACATCCAAACACATCCAAACAGGCCCTAAATTTCTAACCACAGACCTTTCTTCAACTGTTCAAACTAGAAAATTATAGTAACTAGTAAGTACAACTCCAATGTGAAAACTGGTGATTAGCATTACATGTAGGAGTATTGCGCAACAGAAAAATGTTGAGATAGATAGTACCTGGGAAAAAACATGATCGATGGTGGATGCAGTGGAATTGAAGGTCAATAGCAGGTAGTCTGTGCCCCATTTGATCAGCTCTCTAATGTGATTGTATTCTCCTATGCTCTTGTATTTGTGACTGTATTCTATCACTGTCCAGCTTAGCATTGTCATGGAGAAGGCCATTGGAAAATGGAACTTTATATTGTCCCCGGCATCATAATACCCTCCAATGAGACCCCGCTTTACATCCTTCAAGAATGATCCATCTTGCAAGCCTGAATTGCTGCGCCATGGGATGCCATTGTTCTTCTGCAATCGACCCGCTTCAAGTCCCAAAATAACTGATGTCAGACGATCATCATGACTTTCACAAACCATATTTGATTTAAATGGGGGTTGGTTGATTTATAGTTGTTGAAAATTGAAATCAAAATGTAGTTCAACAAGTTTTGTTTTATGGCTTGACTTCTAGTCTGGGCACAATCCTCTTTCTTTACCTGTGCTCGAGACTTGCAAATGTGGAGGAACAAAATATAAGAAGGTAACAATCATATGGTGTTCTCATTCAAAAATACGAATTTGAGAAGGCACCTACTGATGGAACTTTTGTACTATACACACCTATCAATTTACGGAACACTTTATCCCCATGCATGTGTGTTGGGAAAGTCCCATATCCCGACATAGCCTAGTTTATCCCCATGCATGTGTGTGCTGGGTTTGACAAGCTCATATTATCTTACATGGTATCAGAGCTGGTAGCCCACATGGACATGGCAGGCCCATCCATGAAATATGTTGAGCCAGCATGTGAGTCGCCCAAGTACCGGTTTTGACAGTCCTTTATATATATGTTTGGGCCTTCCACCTATCAGCTTAAGCTTTTGGGATGGTACATGGTATCAGAGCTTAAGCTGATCAGTGGAAGGCCCAACAAACCTAGTACTTGGACAACGTGGATGTGGGACTTTCCCAACAATGTGGCACGCACATATAGGATTTGGATTTCTCTTCTATTCAGCCCCATAAAAAACAAACAAAATCTCGTGGAAAATTGTTGTACACAAACTTGCGCACGACATCAAGAAGAAAGAACATTACATTTCTGTGCATTGAAGAAGAGCAAGGCCTTGTGGAGAGCATGAGTGTAGTTATCTGCATGAGGGTGAGGGATCTTGGACTTTTGTGCCTTGAAGATAATAGAAGTAGTGACTGTTTTGTGGTTGGGTAAAGTCTTAACTACTAAAATGGGGAAAATGATGACCAATAGAGCGATCAAAACAGACCAAAGGGTCCGCTTCAATGACACAGTGCTGCACATTTTTGAGTCTTGAGGCCCAAATAGCCAGCGCTGTTGGGTCCTTTTCAACTGATGAGTTAGAGGCTTAGAGCTACCCTGTCCATATCCATGTTCTTGCCCTGCTCATTGTCTATCATCGAGTCTCCATCAGTCTCGGATGAACGTCCTGATTGATTTTCTGAATTCATCTTCTTGTCACCTTGATTCAATTCAATTTCAGAGAGAGTTCAATGCTGAATGACAGCCATGACGAAGGCAATTTTGCTTGTTTGATGGATGGCTCAGTGAGAACATGTAGACATCTTGCCCCTGCAAACCATTCCCTGGTTCAAATCGCAAATTAACTGAAAATTCAAAATTTGGAATATCAATGGGAACACATTTGATGATTATGAGATCTTCTACTAAAAAGCATTTCTCACGTTTATTGCTGAAGATGTTTATACAATAATTCAACTGTTTGTCACATGGCTCAATGGAAGAGATGACTCCAATGAAGTCTGAGCAATTCATTCATAAGAGACCCATTTCTACAATTATAAGATCTTCTAAGCTAAACCCAAAAGGAAGAACATAAACCTCTAAAGGAAAACAGGAACACCTAGAAAGAAACAAGCAATGGTCTTAAAGAACTATGCTGCAAAAAATAACATATAATGTAGCTCATTCAAAAGAACACCATAAAGGGTTATCAAAGTATCAGCAGCAATGATGTGTAGAACAGAACTCTTACAGTGAAAAAAAGAGGACAAGAAATAGGCAAGTCAATAGGTTGCATGCATGTCCTAGAAAGATATCTTGTTGACCATGATCAATGCTCCTCAAAATCCAACTTTTGCAATAAAAAAGTATTCCAAGAGACCTCTACTCTCATTGGGGATTTATCTATCATCACTTGAGCCAACACTTAAGACCCCCAAACCCCACCTTCTTACTCTACATTTGAACCCCTTTTGTCTTCTTTGTTCTTCTTCTTTCTCCTCTGATATGGTAGGAAGAGAGAACTTGACTCAACCCTGATATGGTCAGAGATCCAGGCATGCAGCTAGACAAAGGGAGATTTGCCTAGTTTTAGACACTTTGGATATCCTCTATAGAATAATCCACATTATGTTGCACATTTCTAGCAACGCCCCTTTTCTCCTTTTCTATATAAGAAGCTGAGAAAGGAAAGAAAACATCATAGCTACCCCTTTCTCATCCCCTTCAACAATCTTCATGCTGGCCAAGTATTCCCAGTTGCCAAGAAACCTTACAATGTGCAGTGGTTCTGACTCAACCCAGTTGCACCAGCAGACCATATCTCAAGGATAAAATTTTTGTTCTTGCAGGAATTTTCACTCCCCACTTGAATCTATATCCATCAATTGCAGTGTCTTTATGCTGAGTTTTAGGTGTTACATGGTGACGGTTTGAGGTTAAATTTTATATTATTTATTCTTGGGGGTCATAAAAACTGGTTCAAAATCAGCTTTCTTTAGTTTTTTGCTGGACACACAGCTCCAGATTTGAGTCCAAAAACTAGATGATACCAATATGCATGTATTTGGACCTAAATAAAGATCTCTCCCAGATTATAAAACTGGTTTCATACCCAGTTTTTTTTTCTGGTAAGGAGACTTTTGATCTGTGGACAACTGGACACCCATTGACATCCTTAAACATTACTCTTCTTATCCTTGTGCACATTCAAAGCAATTGGAGATAATATTATTAACATGTTAATTTATTAAATTTAAGTTGAATTGTTTAGTGCCCAGAAAAGCTATTACTTATCATTTTATTAATACATGTTTCTACTTGGCGGGTCAAGGCTCAGGAGAGGCTCTTTTAGCCTGTTTGTTTGCACTTGAGTGAAGTGAGAGGAGTGAGATTGGCTCCAATAGTAGGAAATTCTACTTCTTAAAAGTGTTTGGATGGCCCTAGCTAGACAAGATGAGTAAACATGTCTGCTAACGTGGATCCCTCTTTTATTCCTCTTCATTCTACTTAGAGTTACTCTCATAATATATAATAAAGTGGCATTTACTTCATCCTCTTCATTTAAAACTTTTATTATTTTTACTTTACACCAACCATCCTAACATATGTAAAGTAACCCACTACTCATTTTATTTTAACCCACTCATCTTTAACTTTATGTATAATGTGACACATACTCCACTTTTACTCTATCCCTCGTATTAACAAATTATTAGGCCTAAGTGTTTGTTTATATGTGTGGTAAAGTAAAAGTAGATGTACAGGTGAGATAAAGTTTGTAGTGAATGAAAGTGGGAGAGAGTGGTAAAGTAGTTGCCTTTTTTTCACTTTACTTTGTCACAATTTATCATGGTTTTATGTGGTAAGAAACCAGTGGCTTATTATAAAGTTTGTGGTAAAAAAAGTGGCAGTTAGGCTGGACTTTATCACACACTTTTCCATCTAAATATGGTATAAGGAGAATATGGCACATTTGGGAGCAGTGCAACTATGTGAATGGTGTTGAACCATATGATGCTGTAAACCTATGAATCATTTACATGGTTCAAATGATCAATATTTAGTTTTCTCCGAACTGGCCAATGAGTAAAATTCAAAATATTAAATATAGATAAAACATAAAATAATGAGTAGATCCGAGGAATTACAACCTCTCCAAATAGATCGGAACTGAAAAATAAATTTTATGTAGCTAACCCCAATATAATTAGGATAAGGCCTTGATGACGATGATTATGATGACGATATAGTAAGTTTTAGACCTAAATTGTTATTATTCATCTTAGAACTTTAAAACCTAACTTGTTTTGATATATCTTTTGAAGTTGAACTATTGTTTTTATACCTTTACATTTTTTTATGACTTCTTCTGTTTTTAAATATATTTTATTTATTTATTTCATTAATCTACTAAGTATATTAACTACTATATTATGTTAGTTAATTCAACTGAAATGAATAACCAATTATACTAGTTCAACCAAAGCTTGGATTTTGCTAATTAGATGTCTAGACCTACTTTTAAAACATATTATGAACATTTAAAAAAAATTTAATGGCCCATGCAGGTCTCGAACCTGCGA
This sequence comes from Cinnamomum chago, assembly GCA_038049695.1. NCBI lineage: Eukaryota > Viridiplantae > Streptophyta > Magnoliopsida > Laurales > Lauraceae > Cinnamomum > Cinnamomum chago. Next base: position 14,711,267 of record CP142462.1, on the reverse strand, counting down.
CCTTCGCGTTATTAGCACGACGCTCTAACCAACTGAGCTAATAGGCCAGCTGATTGAATAATTAGAAGATTTATCTGAAGACTTATATTTAACTAATAATTTCCAATCAAATAATTCAATTTTCAAGTCTACCCATTTTGGGTGAGATTGAGAACTCAAGGTGTACTGAAAGCAATAAAATGTGTCGTAAACTTGGACGAAGTCGCGAAGCCATTGTTCCACTTCTAATCAGTGTCTATTACAGTATTACTAACTACGGCAGCCTGACTAGGATGGTCAGTTCTTATGGCCTGCTTTGATAATGGAGAGAGAAACACTTGCCGGAGAGTCACAAATTCAAAAACAGATTGCACACTTGCCGGAGAGTCACAAATTCAAAAACAGATTGCTTGAAAGTCAAAAGCTCCCATTCAAAACCCCGCCTGTTTACGGGGCAGTTTTGGCTCGCATAGTAGACAGGTGAACCAGTAAGGGGCGCTGGCCTTTTTCTGCAGGCTTGCTTCAACTGTTGTAGCGCACTAGCGCCTCTATTAGTAAGCGAACTCTCTCATGATATGATCTGACAAATCTAAAGAACTCAAAATAAAAGAACGACCCCCTTCAGCTTAAGGGCTCACCCCTTTAGCTTACGGGCTTACGCACTTCACTCGCTAGGGGAAAACAGGGATGCATTATTGAGAAAAGGAAACCACTACATCTAAACGGGGCATAAGTCATAATTACAACTACTAAAACTGGTACAAAAACGCACAACATCTAAGCCAGATGCCAGATTGCATTGCCCTCTTCTTCTTTTTTATTGCAAGGAGTATATTTTATTGATAAAGCAGCAGAAAGAGAACAGAAATTACATCAACCCAGCCCTGCAAAAGGACCACACAGAATTACACTCCACAGATGTGGGGTAATTAGTAATAGCTGGTTGGGCTTAGCCTTCTTCAGCTTCGTCACTGACTAAGGTATTCTTTTGAGAGTTAGAAAATATTGATGGGGGCCACCAAACCACCGTGGACAATTTTCATGACATTGGAAGGGAGTGACCATCGCCTGGTTCTGGCCCCTGCTTTTGGTCATATTTGACAGATACATGACTTTAAAACAATCACAATTGGTCAGAACGGGGGTTTTCAATGACACAAGCTTATCTTGTCTTAAATTACAGGATTGGAAACATTTAATGGGGTAGAACTCAAATGTATATTGGATTTGGCTTCATAGGAAGATAATGGAGTATTATAGAGAAACATTTCTATTAAAATACAAATGTTCAACCACGTGTCTCGAGTACAAATTAAAGATTCTACTTTCTTTCTTTTTCCCCTTTTCACATTCAACATTCAAACCAAATCCCAAAAAAAAAAAAAACAAAGGGACAAACACCATGAAAAGCAGCTTGCTTCCTTCCCTCTCATATATTTTAGACCCACATACAGTGTGAATAAAAACCCCCCAAATGGATTGGCAGCCCCTCTAAAACCCTGCCACAACGCCTACAATCACTGGTAGGCATACCAGATGCATCTTCTTTAGTATAAAAATAGTGACAAGTCATGCTGCAGTAGTGCTCATTGGCCTTCCTCGACCGACAGTGAATCCTCGTGTGCCATCTGGCATACGTGGTCCTGGAGGTTGCTTGTTCACTGCGTTCTGGTCATTCTGGATTGGATTACTTGAAGGTGGGGTGCCGACCGGATGACCACCACGGTTATTGTGGTACTGGCCCCGTCCTCGACTCTTCCCTCTGCCACGTCCCCTCCCTTTCCTCGTCCCACCTTCCTTTTCATTGAGAGTGTCGTCTCCCTATACATGTAGCTAAATTAGAATCTCATAAATGCTTAAGAGGGAGGGCAAAAATCAGTATGAATCAATATCGTCAAAATTTATCATACACTTGCCATGTGCTTCTGGCAATGGTAAAAGGAGCCACTCTCCTTGAGGGGCACTTGCTACCACCGTCCAGGTCACAGAATCAAGTTATGTTTGGACCAACCTACATACATATGTATATATCACATTTCAGGTAACATGGAGAAATGAACTAAGTGGCTTACATTAAGTTCAGGCGACGTTTCAGGGGACTGAGGGTCCTCGAGTTGTTTCTCATTTGGCTGCTCCGATGTGGAAACATCATCTTCCTCACAATTCGATTCGCTTTCATGTCCTGCTGCCCTTCTTCCTCGTACAGGTTTTGTCTGGCATCATAAAGCTAAATTGAATTACATGCTGATAGGTGCATAATTCAGATCACAGTTGAAACTTCAAATAAATTACTTCATTGGTTTTTTCCCCCAAACAAGTTATTCAGAGCTGGGAGTGTGGAAAACTTAAAAAGGTCAGAGAAACAGATACCATGCGCTTATGCATCAATCGAACTCTAAGACCAGTTCTCCAGTTCCTCTCATCATTCAGCTCTACAACCTGCCCAACGAAAGTTATAGAAAACCCATCAGACTAAGGAGCAGGAATTCAAGGGGAAATGCAAAATCACGAATAAAAAGCAGAGGTCAACCAAACTACTTACTGCCTTTTCAGCTAGCTCAACAGATTCATATTCCACAAATGCGTGCAACTACAAGTGAAAGAAAAGAGTTAATAACAGAAATTGTATGTAAGGATTATACAAATATATTGTGAATATAGCTGCATGTCATCCAATAGAAGTCGCAGATTGACCTAGACCTCATAAGGCAGTAAGTAATGGTTATCACTTAAGTCTTAAAAGCTCATAGTACATTTCAAGTAGTTAATGGAGAATTTTTTATCGACGGCAAAACCAGTTGAGCTCTTCCAAAGTGAACTGCTTTCATCACTCTCGGGAGTAGTGATAATGATATTTTAAAGAAAACCTGTCCCCCTCTGAAAAAAGAAATTAGGATTTACTTGGTCCAGAATGTTTGGAAAAAAATGACAAACATTCTAATTTCTGTTTAGTATAAAGTTATGATTTCAAATATCCAACTTATTATGGGGAGAACTACTGCACTCCTGCTTGATGAAAATGAGGAGATGGTGAAGAACAATGGGATCAAGACGTCTAAGCAACCAGAAATAGTTAAAATCCACATGTGACAGGGCTTCAATATTAGTAACCAGAAATACCAAAAGCTCGAACTATTACAGAATGGCACACAATGATCAAAATAGTGGTTGCGGCGGGCATAGGGACAGCTGTCAAAATGCTACGTAGCAGGTGATACATGGCAGTTGCAACGTAGCGGTGTAGTGGTGTGAAGTTTTTTAAGTGGTCAAAAAAATTCAAATCTTGTGTGCAAGTCAATCTTGTATTTGTTTTAGTGATTTGGAACCATATAAGCGTAGAAACAACTTTAGAAAAGGCTATTGACTGAGGACAAGAAATAGGGAAAACAATGTTTTAAATAAAAATTGTTTGGCTCTACTACGTTTTAGACCGTGGCGCCGCCGCGCCGCTATTTTCAAAATAGCGTAACAACATTAACCGCTACGGCCGATAATGCGGACGCTACAGCTACTCTACCATGATGGCACATCAATGTATATCAAAGGATCCTAACAGCCCCCCTCACGTGTAGGAGTCTGCACGTGGACTAAAACATGTCAAATGACCATACATGAACAGAAACACGTCTCTAGAGATTGAACACATGACCCCCAGCTCTGATACCATGTTAGTAACTAGAAGCACCAAAAGCTCGAGCGGTAAGAGAATGGTACAACAATGTATATCAAAAGGTTCTGACACTCAATAGGTTACAAGGCCCATTACTAGACCCACTACTAGGCCCGCCTAGTGAAATCAAGCTCATAAGGCTTACATCCATGACCCAAGGGGAACATGGCCTGTGGGCCCATCCAAAAACACCATGTGCAAATGGGCATTGCATAAAGCTAGCAAGCTGCCTGCACAACCCATCTTCCCACTTATTTTTGTTTTCATTTGGTGAGTTAAGTATAGACACTTCGGATTTTGCTCTTCTCAATTTAAGGCTTAGATTAAGATTTGGTTGAGGTTTCGTTTTGGATGAGAAACAGATAAATTATATCAATTACACAGCCTGCTCATCCTCTTGGCTGGTTTTGTGAGTCATCTCTTTGGAACAGTCCTCACTGGACTTTTATGCATGTTTGTGAGTTGGCTTGCAGATCTCATGTTTATAGGTTAACTGTTTATATTTTTGCGTAATCCCTTGTATTTGGCTATGTTTTTGCTGTTCTTTGGTGCTTTAAAACATGTGTTGTCCAAGTCAATGGAAGCCTCTTATCCAATTGTAGTTCTGACCCACTAGGCAATTTCCATCAAGGAGCCCACATATGATAAGTTCCATATTTCAACTCTGGATATAAAAAATAAAAAGAATCTACAGATTCTGAAAAGGAACAGAACCTCGATGATTATCATTAATAGCATCTCTTTCCAAAACATCAACGCCCTATTCTGGCGCCCACAAAAGGTAGCATGGCAAAAATCATGGCTTTGACAGTGGTAACTGAATCATTCTTCAGTGAATTTCCCTCACTCCCTCACTCTCAATTCTTCATTTCCCCTTTCATCTCTGCTTCATCTCTCTTCCCCATTTTCTCTGTTAATAACAATACTGGCCAGCTTATTACACATTGTCTTGACACTTCTGACTTGTAAGTTTCCTTTTTTTAATCTGCTTGCAAGTCTCTCTAGTTTTTTTTTTTAGAAGTTTTGGATTTAGTACATATTTTCTCCCTTCTACTCTTGAATGGTATGTATTTTCTCATTCTTTGGCCATTGTTATTTATCAAATTCTTTCTTTTTTTTTTCCTTTCAGATGGGTAATGATTCCCATATAAAGCCTAAAAAGTTAAAATGCCAAAATAAAAAATAATTGACTTTCATAGAGGAGAATTTCTGCGCAATGTCATTTTCTTATAAATCTAAAACACTAGATTGATAAAGCAATTGAGCAATTACCTTGTTGCTAAAAAGCATGTCTGTTTTTCCAGATCTTGATGCTGCAGAAGCTGCACCAGTAGAGGTCTGCGGAGGACAGGTACGAATCGTTTTCACACTGGCACAAAACACCATTTCATAATATGAAGTTAATAGGTTTCTGTGAAACAAACAAAAGAACTTCTGTATTAGCACAAACCTCCCTACCTTCCGATAATGGAGAAAACCTTCATAAGGTTCTGATAAGAATGATCCTCAGGTAAATTTTCAGCAACAATGGTGCGAGACTGCACAAGAAGCAAAATACAGATCAGGATTCTCTTACGCATGCATGGAAGCAAATGGAGAAATACTCAACAAAAAAAAATGAAAAAGAAAAAGAAAAAAATGAAAATAACCTGCAACTCTTCCATATCTGTATCAGTAAATGGATGCCTCCGTCTAATTTTCTTTCCATCTTCACTGACAACCTGTAGAAAATAGCAACATCACATGACTAGTCAAGTTGAAAGTGAAAGGAGGGTCATGGCAGAATGTGGGATGCCATAAAGTTATCAACTATCAAGAGTACCAAGTAAGCGAAAGGACTCACAAGCTTTGATGAGGTCCGAAGGACACTTGCAAGCAAGGTATGATTGCTGACCATGGCCTTAATCTTCTTAAAAGAAGCAACAACTGATATAGGTACTGTTCAACAAAAAAAAAAAACAAAGAGTATTGTCTGACATTACATGATGAGCAATTACTGATTACTGTTGATTTTACAGGGGAAAAGGTATAAAAACTTATCGGTTAATGTTTGATGCCCTAACCCCCCTGCTAGAGGGCTCTGGTGTCCCTTAGCAGCTGAGCTAGCAGCCGGTACAATCAATGACACAGGGCTCTGGTGTCCCTTAGCAGCTGAGCTAGCAGCCGGTACAATCAATGACTCATTAGTTACTATTAACTTCATAAAAAATCTTAACGTACTTCATATCTACTAAAATCTCACCTTCCAGTCAAATTTATGCAATTCATTGCAAACTTAGTGATGCTTCCATTCAAGGGAAAGTGAGCATGAGTGGTTGGTTTAAGAGTGAGTCATGAAATACCAAGAAATTCACTCACTTGAATGACCATAATGCTGTACAGCATGTACCTTAACATATATATATATATATATATATATATCTTTCGATCCCCCTTGTTTCATGATTTGTCGGATCTCTAGTGGGCCCCAATAGGTGGCTTGTACCGTAAGACCACAAGGGAAGCTTGAATAGGAGCATTTCTCATATATATATATATATATATATATATATATCGTTTTCTACCAAAGCACTCTTTTGTAATTTTCACAAATGAGAGATCTATTTAAAACCACTACTTCACACCTAGAGAGAGACGATTTTAGCAATACTATTTCTTCATCTTCTCGAGTGGTTGGACCTTCTATGTACATTTCAATTGCAGTATTTCGGGATAAACTAGTAGGACAAAACAAAAACATCCTCAAAGACTGGTCCATTATGTACAGACTACAGAGCAATAATATAGTAGTTGGATGAGGACTTTACTTCTCATAAACTAGTTTGTTCTAGAATATCTAGCACCAGAAAGAAGATTTAAAAGTATGCCACCAAATAGATTTTCTAGTTGTGCAAATGAATAAAATACTAGTAAACCACGTTACAAGAAGTAGGCCAACCAGAAAAAAGTGGTTTTCGTGTGACAGACAAATTTTCAGCTGAGAATATAGGGCCCATAGACCAAACAGTACACATAGATGGGTTGTGGATTAAGGGTCAACAAAAAATCAGTCCCCGTGCACATCTAGCCATCCAATATAAGGCAATAATATAGATGGTTGGGATGATCTAATAAATCATTACAATGATCAATTTTATCACGTTAGATTAGATTACTGTAAATGTCCAAAGGGTAGACCCTAATACAAATATAACTTGTGAATGTGAAAGGGTCAGTGGACCCCAGTAAGAAGATAGGAACCATAGTTGTCAATTTTGGTTCACTTTGGCTGCGAAATAATCACAGTTGACAGTTCAGAACACTGGTCAAACCAAACTATACATATAAAAAATTCTGGCCCGAATTTCAGTCCATTTCGGTCGATTTTGGCCATTTCATTCCATTTCAGGAAAAAAAAAATTTAAGAATAACTAAAGAACAGGGATCTTTTTGTATTTTTTATAAAATATATGCAAAGCTCTCATCTGTAAGCAAACTACAGAACAATTGCAAGTCATATCATGAGTTGAAATTTTAGAATGCATGTCTAATTTCACATTGTCACACACACATAGCTTAAAAGTTATTCACTTGGCATGTACAAATAACATCTTGCATCAATGATTTAATAGAATAAATTAAATGTATATAATTTATATGTTTTTTTTTAATTTAATGGAATAAACTAAATGTATATTATTTATATGTTATTTTTAAACTTATATATTCCATATATTTTTCTACACTTATGTATACTTTTTTCTTTTTTTTTTATATACTTTTCCAGAACAAAACTCCAAAATGTATTACTGAAATTCCAAATCAGATAAAACATTTCAGTTTGGAGCCAAACCAAAATGGGTTCCAAACAAAATTAGCAACTATGATAGGAATCCCAGCTGGATATTCATTTATCTAAAAAGGAAAACTTTTGTTTATTTAGATTCTTCTTTATGAGAACCTGAGCAGAGAAACTCTTACCAAATCCCTCTGGATCCTTATTAATGGACCTCATCAAAAGGTCGGTAGTGGCCAGGTTAATATCACTAAAATAGTATTCCACCTGAAACATTTACAATAAGTCAGCAACTGTAGTCATCAATACAATGAAAACATAGACAATATATATTTGAGGTACAAGGATTACAAATATGGTCATCAAATGAATGATGGAAGACAAATAGTACCCTTCAACATGGAAGTAAATATCGGCCGTATCGGCCAATGAAATTATCGGCCGCCACGGGTGTATCGCGCCCGTAGCGGCCCGTATCGGCCGATACATACCGCCACGATACGTGGCGGCCGATACACGTGGGGGGGGGGGGGGGGGGGTTATAAAACCCCCCCTTTTGGACTTTTTAGGGTTTTTTACCCTTCTCTTTCATCTCTTCCCCTCTATGGTTGCTGTTTTCACCTCTTTGTGGTCCATCCTGCGTAAGTTAACAAAAAAAAAAAAAAAAAAATCGAATCGGGGCTGCTGCCCCAAACCCCGCCTTTATGCCCTCCGGGGCTCGGGCTCTTTATCAGTACTTTTCATATATTGAATGATCTATCATGAATGCATGCAACATATAATGTTTATGTTCATATTAAGCTAATTTTGATCACCAAAGTTCTATGCTTAGGGTTAGGTCTTACCACAGTGACCCTAACAATTAAACACTGATATTTGGCTCTAATAGTACCATCATGATGTTTACATTACATATTGTTCAAATGTATGAATATAAGTGTCTCCCAAATCCCTTTTGGTGGTGATCAAGGTATTCCTAATTTCCTATTTCTTTCACTAACTCTCTACTCCCTTTGTCATTTCTAAATTGGTGTTGAATGTTGATTGTTGATCACTTCATAGTTCATTCACTTGATTGAATTTGAACCTTGAATGCTGAAGTATTGATATTTGATTGTTCAATGTTCACTAATGACCTAACTCTTAAGTCTTCTTAATTCTTATGCCTTTATTTCATGTTCTAATTTTTTTCTATTTAGCTTTTCATTACTTTTTAAGTTAACATGACTAAGAAACATGAATACATGTGAAAAAACTAATCATTACTATTATTTTCTATTTATACAGCGATACAGGACATCATATATTGAGGGCACCGCTACGCCCCCTTTTCTTACTTACTTTTGCAAAAGAACCACATTTTCTTTCATTTTACAATTTTCTGGATTTTCTGGAATTTTTTCAGATTTTTTTGGCGATTTTTTAAAATCGCACAGCTACGCCGATACGTATCCCCGATACGCTACGTATCGCCCGCTTCGTATCGGTTTGGCGGCGGGCGTAGCCGATATTTTCATCCTTGCCCTTCAATGACTAAGCACATGCTTTCATTAAAGTCAACATAAAGAGATCCCAAGTAAAGATGTCAATGGACCTCCGATCACCCAATTATCCATAGGACCCAACCTGAAAAAACTGGGAATGGACCCTTTTTTAATTTGTTTGATAATCGAGTCAAGTTCTAGGTCCAATAGGGTCCAAACCCAAATTAATGTATATAATATGCTACAATATATGTTAATGACATACATCATTATATATTATATGAAACATGGATAAATATATTATAATAAAATAAATAATATACATCGTTACATATTATATCAAATGCAGATAAATGTATTATAATAACATAACTTTGGCATGAGTCTGGTACAGAACCAATCAGAGGTCTATCAGTGTCATGTCCAGGCTCCAGTACATTAGACACATGTCGGTTCCAGGCACAGTACAATATTAGAATTTGGGCCCAGACCTGACCCTTTTACATCATTGGTCCCTAGAAGTCAATAGAAATGACAATCAAACTCAAATATAGTACCTACATTATATATCATTATATATACTTAAGCTGCATGTCAATTGTCAACACTTACATGACCATCACATCGATGACAAAACATTGATTATTCATGAACACTGTCTATATTTTGTCATAGCAGCCTAGGAGAAGCAAATGGCATAACCAAAAAAACCTTTGATATTGTACCAATATAACATGACCATTTTGTCCTTCTAAAAAATAATGCTTACTTCCAATAAGTCTAAAAGAAGTCCTCAAAGTCCTCTACGATGTGCATGTTTAACACTTTCACTACCACTGTCTAAATGGTTCAGATCTGAACAAGATTTTGATCTCAACCAGTCAGACCTTTTTATTCAGGTTCTACCCAGCCCAAAGTGGCTCTCATCAATAGCGTTACCTCCCACATATCACTAAACAAAATTAATTGAGTTTTAAACAAAGTAGCCATGTTGTAACTCAATAGACAGATACATTAGTAGTGGTAACCCAAAGATAAAAACCCCTTGAGGGTTACAGATTGTGGCATGGTTGGCATGTTTTCATTCACACAACAAAGGTTCAATAAATAAGTACGTTAAGGCATGCCGGCCGGTCTAGAGAACAATATGCATCAGTTAATACTTGTAAAGATTGATCATGAGTTTTTACGACACTATTCTAAAAGAATATCTCAAAAATTCAAAATATCAGAAAAATGTTAGGCTTTTTTTACCCATGATCTAACTAGGTTTATGGCGCATGGCATTATGCAACATGGGAAGTGCTCCCGGATCTAACAACAAATTGCTGACCAAGCAGAGTTTTCAGCAACTTTAAATAAGACTTGCAGCAATCGTCCAAGGTAGAAAAAAGGAGGGAAAAGAATGCTTCAGGCCTCATGCCCAGATCTCTCACATAGTGAGACTGAAAGAGTCAATCTCAAACAGAAAATCACCATGAAACTCTCACCAGAAAGCTGTAATAGCAAAAAAGTTTAAGATCTCATAATTTTCCCAAAAACCGAATGGCCAACCAGCCTACATGTTTAATGTGATTTCAAATAAAACATATCTTACTGCTAATGCCATCCCTAGATTTAACCATGTTAATCACAGTCATTCACTGATCATAAAGAGTCCTAATTATGAAACATAAAGAAAAGGGAAACCAAATTCTAAACAGTAGGGGATGATTAAAAAACCTTAAACCATTTAGGGAACCCCACTAAACCCCATCTCAATCAAGGGTTTGGAAAATTCAAGTTTGATACAGTCCCCTTTATGGGATTGCTACTGTTTTGTCTTAGGTGAGTCTCAAGTGGAGAATATCTCCATATACACACCATCCTCCCTGGGTTGGAGAAGACTCGAACACGATTTCTAAGCAATTAACCTGGATTAAACACCAGCCACACCCCCAACAAGATTCTACAATTGCTGTCCTTCCATATATTTGGCATGGAGTGTGGGTGAAGAGATAAGATCTTCCATCCTGGTAGGAATGTGTTGTGGACACTGATGACCTAAATGTCAACACTATCAGAGCATCAGACGTAATATTTGCATCAATCTAACCATTAGAGTCATATTAGCTTGCCAGTGATAATCCCCAATGACAAAACTATCATGGGCAAGTCATCAAGAACTGTAGCTGGGTTCTTGATCAACTGATCCAAATGTCATGGTGGTTGATTTCGTTAACTGTCTTCAAATGAAAAGATTTTGTCACTGATTGTTCATGATGATGTTCCCTCTAGCTCCAATGCCCATTCCAAGTCCCAACTTCCAACCCTAGCCTAATTCCCTTTCTTGACTCTCCTTTCAATTCACTAACCATCCCATTTCATAAAACAGAACCTCCATAACCATTGGCAACCGTGGCTTACTAATTGTCCCCTAGCATGTAGCCATGGTTCTTTTAAACAATCCCAGGCAAACAATGCTATGTTTACAATTAGTTTCAACCATGTAAACTTCTAATCCTCAATGATGTTGCAAACCAACACACTTTGGGTAATGGAAAGACTTTTGCTTCAGTTACTAGGTTCTGGTCTCCATCACTTTCAAAACACCGTGCATTTACCCATCTCATGAAATAAAATCGATATTTCATCCACCCTTCTCCATTAAAAGTACTCCAGTTTTTTCTAAGCTGTTTCTAATTGCCATTGATCATTTGAACAGTAATACAGTAAATGTGCAGGCTTTTTTCAATCATTCCATTAACTGAATCTGAACAAAAGATTCCTTGTGTTTATGAAAGAATTCAACGTTTTCACATATTTTACCAAAAGGTTGAAAAGAAAATCAATCTAAGAGCACCTAGTGAGCTACTTAACTAAAATATCACAGAAAAAAAACGTTTAAATTGGCAGATAGCCATCTTCAGAGAGCTGGGACTTCTACATCATCATCCTCAAGTTTACTATCACACAGGGAATACATTTATACATCTAATCAGCTACAGGGTTGAGTCCAAGTGTCCAACTTACTCAAATAAGCTCTCAGTTAGCCAAATATACCCATCACGTGAGCATTCCATTTTCAAGCCAGTTGTTTACTAATGAAGAAGCCGAGTCATTATCTAATCATTTACTATTAGCACAAGCATTGTGTTGTGTTGGCAAAAGAGCAACAGCAAACAACTAAAGCTGGCAAACTGCGAACCCCTTTACTGCTATCACTACAGATTCAAAAACCCTAAAGATGGCGAACTGCAAACCCCTTTACTGCTATCGCAACAGATTCAATAACATGTTAATTATATGAAGCTGAGTGATGAGAAGCAAAGAAACAAAATAATACAGAGTACATGTGGATGATATGCACATAATAAGATGGATTTGTGAAGGGCCCAGAACAGTAAAAAAAAAAAAAAAAACCTAGGGATGTGGTCTAAGATTGTTCAGGCAAGTGCTTACCCAAACAGCTCCTGTATGAATAGTTAAGAGTATTGCAAGCACCCACACAAGTTACAGCGAAAAGATACAGGGCAATAGAGATGAACAATGAATCAACTAGATTTGCACTCTAGATCATACAGCGACAGATACCACAACCATAAATAGCATGACTGGAGAAATTGAAACAACAAAACAGATCCCAGGTAGATGTATGAGGTTTCAATCAAGATAATGATGATGATTCAGTACTATCACTTAATGAATTCCACACAAGCCAGTGCTTCAGATAACAAAAACAAATACAAAGTACTTACATACATACAACAAAGAATTTCTTATGACGCATCAACAGATAGATCCCACATAGAAGAACAATATCTAGGACCAATTAGGAACATCCAAACCACACAAAAAAAAAAAAAAAAAAACATAATTCAAACCATCAGTAACAAATACTTCAATAAGACAGAATTCAAACCAAAATTTCCCAAAATATAAACAGATCAAGAAGAAGACACTCGCCTGATTCACGATCTTCTGCGCCACTTCTTCCGAGACGCCGTTCCTCTGCGGCGGTGGATCCGGATCAGCGGGCACGTGTACCGCATCTCGCTCTCCGAATCCACACACGTACTGATACGAGCCGTGACTCTGCGGCGGCGGCAGATGGAACGGAGAATTCGCCATCGGGTAGACATGCACCACCGCCACCGGCGGAGGAGGCGGAGGGATCGCCACCTGCGGCGGAGGATGCAGATCGCCGCGGTTCGAAGATCTGGGAACGAATTCCGGTGCCTGCGCGTTTAGCCGGCTGAAAGAGACGTTCCGGCCGAGTGACCGATCGGAGGAGGTGGCGGGATCGGAGGGCGGAGACTGATCGGAGGCGGAGGCGGCCGCGTCGATCCGGTCGTTGACGGGAGAATCTAGGGTTTCTGGCGCCATTTCTTCTTTTTCAGTGCTAGGGTTTTGGAGAGAGAAGAAAAGGTGAAGAGAGAGATGAGAAGAGGGACTGAAGTGAAATTCTCTCTGTCGCAGAGGGACTGTGGTGTATTTATAGATGATGATGGAGAGATGCCAACAGGAGAGGAACAGACGACAAGAAATGAGCCCAGAGAGGGACTATGAGTGTGATTGTGATTTTATCTTTGGGGGGTCACACATAAATTTGGGAATTGGTCACTTGGATGATTATAGCTGTGGACCATGAGATCCTCCTGACTCCTGAGTTATAGGAATCATTATTCATGTGCTGCAGGGCCCTCTTGTATTAATGGTGATTGTTACCTGAAATTCGAGTTTGCTCAAAATAATATAAAATAAAATAAAGAAACTCGGGTGTCGGTGGGGCGAAATTTTACTAAAATAAGAGTTGAACACATAGGAGGATGATAAATTTGACAATAGAATTAATTGTTGGAGTGAAAAGTGACAAGGGAAGGAGAGAACCATCTATTTTGAGGGGAAAACTATAGATATGTCGAATCCGCATGGATTATGGGGCCCACTTAGAGAATGTCTGAGATGGAATCTTGGAAAGATCACTTTTATGGCTAAAGGTGATCCAAAAGATTGGCTCTAGCCCTTGATTCAATAGCTTTAGAGCTTAATGGTGTTTTAACTATAGTTTTTTTTTTCTTTTTCCAGATTCGATCCAAGGATAGTGAAGATGAAATGAGTGTTAATTTGGGTCTGTTGTAAGATCATGTGATGCGTGGTGAAAAGAGTGTGAAAGGGGTTTATTAGCTTAATGAGAATGATCACCCCAAGGGATTGGCCGAGTAGTCAGGATCACGGTTCCCCCCACCCACCCTTCAACTTGACGTGTTTGACCTTCTGAAAACAATTCACGGTTTAGATCATGATTTTGGGGGCCACAGGAACTAGAAAATTGAAAAAAAAATGGACTGTTTTTTCATCCCGTTTTATATATTATGTGAAATCAGTGGTTAGTATTTTTTTATTTTTTTTCCCAATTTCTCATGATCCATAATGAATTTGGTTGTCAAATTTGAACACATAACCGTTTTAGGCCTTTTGAAGAGATTGGATGGTTTGGATTTGCAAGTAGGGCCCATAGAATTCCAAATATTATGATCCAACAGTCTTGACTTATTTTCAAAGATCTCAAAATCTATGAGGAATCAATGGTTGAGATTTTTTCAGATAGCCGTTTTGGAGTTTTTAAACATGATTAGCGGTTTGGATCTTGATTGTGGGACCCAAAAGGTAGGTTTCCAAGGTAAAATCATATAACAGGTAAGTTACCACTGTTTTCACTGTAGCACTGCATTTCTCTTCTTCCTCCAATTTCTAACTTTCGATGGGGGCAGGTCTGAGGGGAAAATTACTCGCATATGTGGATTACAACAATCGTTCCTCTTGCAATCAATACGGAACCAAACGTGCAAAATCCACAGACATGTGGAAAAACGCGATAAATTCCTAGCGCCTTTGCTAAACATACCCTTAGAATTCACATTTTAAAAACTCAATCAAACTCTTCAAAACTTGCTTGAATTATAGGTTTGATAAGTGATAGAGTTATGCAAGTCAAATGTGTCAAAGCAAGACTTAAGGGCCATTTGTAAACTCTAGTCTAACTTAAGGGCCATTTGTAAACTCTAGTCTAAGTGGCTAACTAATAAGAGCTAATTAGATTAAGGTCTAAAATAAAAGCTCTAATTTCGAAGTTCTAATTTACAATTAGTGAACTATTTGGTAGTGTTCAAAAAGACAATCTTATTTCTTGGGGTAACTAGGCCCCAATACCTTTTGAAAATTACAATATAAATACCACCACTTGCATCATTTTGAAATTTTTATAAGGCAGTTTTTTGTCCAAAATATTTGTAAGTTTTGCATAGCCCGCCTCCACTCGTTTTAGCTAAGAAAAAGTTCTTAAAAAAAAAACCCCTTCTTAAGTTAATTTTTTTAGGGGCAAGAAAAATATAGCGATCACCTTCTCTCTCTCTCTCTCCCTCCCAAACTCTACTTGACTATGAGATATAAGTATTGTTTACTCTCTCTCTCTCTCTCTCTCTCTCTCTCTCTCTCTCTCTCTCTCCCTCCCAAACTCTACTTGACTATGAGATACTAAGTATTGTTTACCCACCATAAGGATGGCAATGGGTCGGGTTTAAATGGGGACCTAGCCCGCTCGCTCCTATTGGGGGTGAGTTTGGTAGTCGTAGGCTTGGTTTGGGGCGGGCTTGGGCTTTGTTATCATACCCGCCCCACCCCATAGATATAATGTATATGTTTTTTTATTAAAATTATAAATAAAACTCATGGTTCAAAAGGTGTTGTGTATTGTTGGGTTTATGTCTTCTTATATTCTGGGTTTACCAAATTGGTTCATATGGTTAGTCACTGACCATATTTAGAGTTATGAGTCTTTTGGAAGTTGTACCAAAGCTTTATTGGGGGCTAAGAAAAGGTTTTTGGGGGGCCATGAAAGCGTAGCTTATATATTAATATAATTTGTATTCCAAAACCTAGTACACACAGTGAAGAACCCAAAGGGAAATCGATCTCATTTTTCGTGGATGTATGCAAGATTGTCAAACCACGTTTACGTGTGTGTGATTTTCTCTCTTCTTATGTGGCTTGTATGTTGTTGATTGAAAGCTTTTCACGCTTCCACACATGTGCGCACAATAAGTAAATTCGACTTGAACCCAGCCCACAACATAGGTTTGTATCACATACAAGTGATCTGTCATGGGATGGGTGGGGTTTGGATGACATACACTTAAACGAGACAGACATTCCTAGCCCACAATCACAAAACAACTAAAAACCATTATCCAACACTTATTCAATTTTTTATTTATGAACCTCTTAAAACAAAAAAAGTTTAAATCAAATCAATAAATAGCAGCTAGCCATATGAAAATGCATGTCATTATCATTTTAAATCATTTTGTGCACCTGAGATAGGTCAACCACATCAATGACAATTGGTAACGGCACGCGCCAAATTAGACATATATAATGACAACAACCCTAGTTTGCCCCTGTAAAGACATCAAGCTGTTTAATGGATTTTATTTTCTAGTTTTAGATTAAGTTTCAAAATTCAAATGGGAGGAAATAGATCAAGTTTTGGAATTCAAATGGGAGGGAACAATGTTGCTATGTCTTCTGCTACATACTTAGGTAATGTTTGGATCGTCTTAAGTTTAGGTCTTAATGTCTTTTGTCTTAAGCGCTAAGACAAAAAAACTAAATAAGATTGTTTTGTACACAATAACAACATGTCTTAAGCGCTAAGACGATTTGTTATTTAAGACGAGATTTATCTTGATTCTAGGAGCTCGAAATCCAGCTCCTGGAATTAAGACCCCAACATCTTAAGCGGTAAGACAGTTCAGGACTTTAAAATAATTTTATAATTCCTGTAATAACCATCACCAATATCAACGATTGGAGCCCTAATATCTCATATCTCTTTCGTTGATGATTAAAGTTTATGTAATAATGTTGGTGATTATGACGTGGAACATGCATTGTGATAGTTAAAACATATTTCTTTTTTAAGTTAAAAAAAAAAAAAAAAAAAACAAGTATAGAGTGTACTGGGCATTGTCCGAGTTTAAAAAGAAACATATTTGGAGTGTCACAGATGTTTTTTTGGCTTAAAATCATTTTTTAAAAATGACAGAAATTACCCATAACTTAAAACATGGATCAGATGCATTACCAAACAGTCTTGTTCAATTCAGATCTCACAGCATTCGGGTATTGTCAAATGATCTTATTACAGAACAACTAATTAGATCTTAAACTCACAGCTCTAATAAGATTTCAAACTCACAGATCTTTTTCAAACAGATAAAGACGTCAAAAAAATAAGATGATCCAAACAAGGCCTTAATGCTTCCAAGCAAGACTTCCTCATGTAGCAACTTGAGGCTCGCCATGCTCGAGAATAAGAAATCCCATCTCTTGCGCTGTTGCATAGAATAGAAATACGGCAGTCAGTGTTGCAGAACTTGTCGAGTATGTTTTGCAGAAGCCGAAAGCAGAGCAGATCGGTTCAAATGTGTTGATTGTCAATGGAGAAGTCAGAACATCAGATAATCAAAGGTGGGCCATCGTTGTCAGATACAGATCAAGAGGAAGGAGAAGGGTTCTCAGAATCATGTGTTGCAGAACCCAAAATCGGAAGTAGATATTTGCAAAGGATAAATTTGTCTGAGTTTTGAAAGAAATACAGATAAATTTATCCGAGTTCCTGAAGAAATTCGGATTAATTTATTTGAGTTTTTGCCATAAATTCAAATAAATTTATTTGAGTTTAGTATGAATTTATCTGAGTTATGGAACAAATTTATCTAAGTTCTAGACAAATTTATCTGAGTTCTAGAATAAATTTATATGAGTTTTATACTAGTTTATTTGAATTATAGAATAAATTTATCTGAGTTCTGGACAATTTATATGAATTTGTGATAGAATCTCAACTTACTTGTCTTGGAGTGAGCAAATGTTAACAATATGTATGAGGAGATGACTCGACTACTCTAAATTCTGGATTTTCTAGGGTTCGAAATCCAATGAATCACTTCTACAACCACTAAATCAACGACGAGATTGTTTCTTCGAAGATGATACAAATGCTTGCGGCTCTCAGGGGTTAATCTCCTTCCCCGATTCACTTTCCTCGGCCCCTTCTCCTTGGCCTCGCTGTTCAAAGTACCTAATTTCTCGCTTCGTTCCTCCGTTGGCAAGTTTCCGCAATTTTAGGGTTATCATTTTTTTAATAACACGGTAAGAGATTAAGAGGGCATTATTGACTTTTCAAGTATATAAAATGGTAAAAGGGACCTTTGGCTCTACGAAAATAAATTGTGGACCGTTTGCAATAAAAATCAATTTTGGGGGACCTCCGACCAAACATCCCAAAATTTTATGAGGTTATTTTTGTCCAAGACACGTTGCAAATTTTGAATTGTCCACGACCAACCACTTCAGCTAAGAAAAAAACTCTGAAAAATGTAGTCATGCTTCACTTTTTCTTTTTTAAAGGCAAAAACTCTAATTTGTAAACAAGATCTAATTTTGAAAAAAATGCAATTACAAGTTTACCAAATGTTATAATATGAAAATAACGTTTAAATTATAAAATAAAAGTTTATTTATGGAGTTTCCAAATGCCCCCTTAGACTCATCTAAGCTACCAGGCTCTGACCAGAGCAAACCCTTTTCAGTGTGTTCTTAAATATGGTTTGCAATTTGATGGGAATGAAACTAGACGTGACCTAATTAACCTTATCAAAGAGTAACATACTAGGTTGAGGCCACATTTCATTACTTTAAACTCCATCAACTACACTAAAATCTTTCTGCTAATTTTATCACATGTAGTTTTATTTTCGTGTGAAGGGTAATAGTAAATGATAAAAAATAATTTTGATATACAAGTACTCCAATTATCCAAACACATTTACAGCTGAACCGATTCAGCAGTATTTGATTTAGAGAGATTTTACATACAAGCATTGAAAAGTATTTCTGCTGCCTCTACTAATGCCTTGAGGTTTTGGTAAGAATTGCTGGCTAAAGTAGTATTTATGGAAAGAAATGATTCTTGAAATTCTTTAACAAGTAGTATTTAGGTGTGCAGCTGGGCTAAAATCCACCACTTTGACAACACATGGGAATTGAGGCTCACAAATAATGTTACATGGCCAGTGACCTAAAAAGATGGATACAATCTGCCATGTGACGCACACGATTAGGGTTTAAACCTTGATAATGGAAGAAAAAAAAAACTTGTCAACGAGGCAAGTGACATGCCATTCCAATGATAAAAATAAAATAAAATATATATAGACATGATGGGCGTGCATGGAAATACACTGTGTGCATCCCTTTAAATCAATAGTGGGGTCATACCTTTCTCTGCCTTTTGGCTAAAATCAATAGGAGGGTCTATTTTTTTTTTTAAATTACATCTCTCATTATTAGAATTTAACATAATTTTACTCGAATTGGAGAGAAGAATACTGCAAGATTGATCACATGTAAAACATGGATACCATCATTTCTATGTTGTGGATCAATGATCGATATATAATTCATCTAACAATGATCTCTACTCTTATTGAAATAAGATTAGCTCAGCGCCAAAATATGAAGATGTTACTTCTAGGCTTTAAAAGTTTACTACAAGAAAGTTGAGCTCTACTAGCTGATTTAAATGGCATTACATAGAGAGCCCTTTTATGTGCAGAACATAGATGTTCCCTTTGCCCACTTTTCATTCTTCAAAGATGCTATTCAATAGATATATTGTTGTTGTTTTTTTTCAAAATCCAAATCCTTAATGATGGTTGTTGCTGTCATTGCTGTGATGGATCATTTGCCCCAGCTGCTTTTTAAGGAGATGCTTACATGCCAGCATAATTACTTCAAAGCCAACAATGGAAGATTTACGGCATAACCCACAAGAGTCATTTGTCTTTTGTTCATAGGATATGGAAATGGGGTTTCCACGGTAAAGTGATATATATATATATAGGGAAAGTTTCAAATGCATCTATCCCTCACCATAGGGTGAGAGACACTTCCCATTTTTGCACATGAAGACAAGGAAGTGTACCTCACCCTATGTACTTGAAAAGTAACTTTTGTACTTAAAAATGCCCAATTATAGAAGTGTCCCTCACCCTATGGTGAGGGATGGATGCACTTGAAACCTCCCCATATATATATATATATATATATATATATATATATATATATGAGCAGGGCTTTCCTAAGCAGCACCTTAGCTTATCCTAAGTTGGAAGAGGGCTGGTCCTACAAATCAAAGTTGGTTATATCTGTTTTTTGCATGATGGAACTGAAAAATCCAGTTCTGATTGGATTTATCTTGATTTTGAAGACGATCATGATGCAAAAAAACAACATAATCAACTTTGATATATGGGACTGCAGCTTAGGATAAGCTAAGCTGTAGCTTAGGAGAGGTGACCCCTATATATGTGAAATGTACTACCATGTTTGCTTGCTATCACCATTTTCTACATCTGTCTTTTATTGTATCCATAAACAGAAATCCAAATTTAGAAAGATTTCCGATTCCTAAAACAAATTTCCAAAGAACAACATCTTTCACTATTCTAGATATATATAAAGAGTGTTTTTTAATTGATCAAGTGAAAAAGCAGATGATTGTAGGTCATCTGATCTAAAGTTACAATCATGAATCATTTGATTTAAAGCCATGAAATAAACTATCAATGGGTTATATAGATAAAGCTCCCAATTGTATATCAGTGGATTGGGACACCAAACACCTACATAGAGTTAGGGGTTCACTGGGAAAGGGGCAAGCGTCTTACCCTGGGAAAGGGGCAAGCGTCTTACCCCGGGTAAGGCGTGTTAGTTTTCACCTAGCTGTCAAGGGATTGACCCAAATATATCACGGGCCTGTTTGGATGTATGGTGAATTGAAGTATGGTGAGGTGAAGCATCAAATCAAGAGAGAATAAAATATAAGGTATTATGATAGTGTTTTATTTTAAATTTTTTGGTATGGAATCTTTTTTACTTTTTTTTATAAAAAAGTGGAGGTTTTTTTTTTGTCTTATAGTGGAGAAAGGATGTTATTTTTTTTTTACTTTTAAAAAAAAAAAAACTCTGATGGAATTTTGAAATTATGTACTTTTGATATGACCCCTTGTCATTTCTTGTCTGGATTCACTTTACTTTATTTTAACTAGTTAATTACCAAACACGCCCAGGAAAAGTTTTTTGATTTTCCTAAAGTTGTTGAAATCTATATTTGGCAATTGTAAATTCCTAAAGATTTAGACGAATGAAAATCTTCATTTGTTAGGATTTTCAGATCCGCCCCCCTCCCCCCTCCCCCTCATAAGATTTAAAAATCCCCACTTAAGTAAATTTGCACACTAAAGTCTGTTTTTCTCAGCTATATGCATCGATACACATCAATATCAATGTGAAATCATCAACTATACAAATTCCCAGTGAGGAATACTTGTTTCAGTAATAGTGAAGAATCATTAGATTTATAGATTCCTCGTCCATTACAAAAAAAAAAAAAAAAAAAAAAAAATGCTTGAAGGCTCTCTCACCTCATCCAAAGTCATCGTCCCCCACCCAAGGGCTTCTCCCACACTAGTGTGGGTTCAATGGGGTCCCACCCCCCTAAGCTAGGATACCCAAAAGAGAGAGAAAAAAAAAAAAGTTAGGGGTCAGCAGTATGTGAGCCCAAGTCCTGCTTAGTGAAAAAAACAAAAAAAGAAAGATAAAAAGAGATAAGGACACCAAATACCTAAATTAAGAGTTAGGGGCATGCAGCATGTAAGCTCAAGTCTTTCTCAGTGAAAAGAAATAAAACAAATTAAAAAAGAAAATAAAAGATAAAATAGAGAAAATGATATTTCAATTTGTTCTTTTTGTGTGTGTGTGTGTGTTTTGCTTGAAGATAAAAGTGGAATAGACCTCTATGGCCCAAACTGTGATGATGAAGATATTATTTTCTGCACTGTCAGAGATATGATCTTGTGATATTTTTCAATTTTTCTATATGGATGACTCTGACAGTGATGAGTAGATACAGCAATATCCCCCCTCATAAGCTTACAGCGCATTGCACTTTCAGATGGAATCCACAAAAGGAAATCTGCTCATGCACCATTTCTTTGGCCCCTATTAGTAATTGAATTCAAGTCCTATTTCACAATAATTATAGATATTTTTACATATAAACCCGTAAGGTTTCTATAATTTATAAATAGGTCCCTACGGTTTTAGTATTTATAAATAGGTCCATGCCTTTAAATTTTAATACCTTTCGTGTCCTACGCTTCCAACCACCAAAAGTATTTAGAGTGAAATGACATTCTTGTCCATCTCCTTATCCCCATGTGTATCAATGCAAAAGCTTAGACTCTTTTTTTTAAAGCTTGTAATATTAATAATTATATTTAGTGGGAAAGAATAACCATATGTAATTTTTTTTTATCAATACATGGTCTATTTTATTAAACCCAAATAGATCATAATAGTAATAAACGTCTGTGCTTATAATTGGTTATAATTGATTCAATTCATGCATGACCCACCGTTAGATTGATGAAAGTTTCAAAATATATGATTAGGCTTCATGTGCATTAAAGAGTTATTGAAAGAGACCGTTGGGACTCGGGATAAATAATGATATTTTTATAGATAATAATATACTTATTTTTGTTTAATGGATATTAGCACAAATGTGTCATTTTTATAAAAGTTTAATACAAATCTCATGGTGATACCCATTTTCAATATAAATATTGATTTTGGGGACATGAAAGGTATTAAAATTAAAAAGTAGGAGCCTATTTACAAATCATAGAAATCTTAGGGGGGTATATACAAAAAAACTCTAGATTATATCTGAATATAATACTTATATGAGTACGATAATAATGATATATAATAATAAATTATTACATAAGGTACATTATCCAAATTTCGGAGATTGACCATCGAAAACTATTGAGGAACGGGCTCCACCTGAGGGGGAATATTGAAAAGTATTCATACCGCCTCTACTAACGCTTTGAAGTTTTGGTAGGAATGGATACTTAAAGAAATTCAAGAGGGTATCAGAGTCAATCGGTTGTGAGTTTAAATCCCAAGAGGAACGACTCGGCGCAAAAAAAAAAAAGAAAAAAAAAATAATATGCGTCGCCAAAAGTGCGCTGGCCGGGCTCCACCTAAGGGAGAATATAGCCTAGCTTGTGTGGCCTACCTAAAAACATGATAATCATTTTTGGCAAAGTGGGGAGGATGTTAGGAAGAAGTCCTCCCATGACCTACCTCAGTGAAAAAAGATGAAACCCTAAACGTATGTGAGGAAGAATTTTTTAGAGCTTCAAAGTTTTCCAAATCTCATTAAATAAGGTTGGATTGTTGCCATCAATTGATGTGCTTACTCGATAGTCTAAACTCAAAAGAGTGTTAAATTTGGATGAGTGACACGGAAACGTATTTAAGAACCACCAGAGACAGATCCATGGGACTCAAGCAAGATTTTTGTGGTCTGGCAATAGGGCATATAGAGGCTAGGTCCCAATCTCCTGATCCAAAATTACCCAACCCATAGAGGAAGGAGGAGAGCTGGGAATTTGGGTATTGGATACAATGAGCAAAGCTTTCACTGCCCAAACAGTTTGGAGAATTTTAACAAACCTCTTATGGATCCACCTCCTCTCACAGAAATATTTGAAGAGTAAGTGTTTGTGGACTATATCTTGAACTTTGAAGAGTTCTGATTCATCCTTTTGGAAGACATTGGGGTGATGATTGTTCTATGAAAGCCCTTTACTATTCCTTATCAGACCCAAAGATTGGACTTCATTGAAAATCCATCTGGAAGTTAAAATCTTGCCTCAAAAAACTGAACTTTTTCTTTTCGCTGGGAGAGTTCTATGGGACTGGCCACCAACCTGAACCTGTCTCCCTAATTTTAATCCAAACATTTCACCAAACTTGTGCTTTGTCTGGCCAATCTGATGAAACAATAGAACGTTTATTTGCTGAATGTTCTGTGACAAAACAAGCAAGGACAATTTTTCATAGACGCATAGGCTTATATGATTACATTTTCACTTGCTGTCCTATCTTACTGAAGGCAGTCAAAAAATTAAAAAACAGTGCATGGCTAACCAGTTTCTAGTTTCAGGTTATAACACAAGAGCCCCTTTGTGCATTTTGGACCCTTCCTCCTCCTCCACACTGTTTTATGCTCAACTTTGGTTCTTCTTTCAATTCTTTTACTAAAGTCTGCAGCTTCAGATGGCATTGTTCAAAATTCAGAAACAGCATAGTCAATAGGGGCAATGGCAGAATACTCTCTAGAGGCAGGAGAGTTCTTGCACTCTCTAAAAGAGTAGAAATGTGTCAAAATATGAGGACCCAAAGTCTGCAAATTGGAGATGATTTTCTATTACTAGTGGAAACCCATTTAAAAGGTGGAAAACTTATCTTGGAAGTTTATGGTAACCTGGAGAAAGTTGTTGAACTACTGACACATTTTCAATGGTAGGATGCTGGAAGCTGTTGCAAACTCGCATCACATACTTACATCCTTTATCACAGGATTTGTTCTTGGTAGATTTGGACAAGGAGAAAAGAATGCAAGAACTGATGAAGTCTTTCCAACAACAGACTAATTCACAAATGGAATTCTCAACCAATTCAAGAGCTGATGGATATTTAGCCAAGTTTGGTGGGTTGATCTGTTCATGTATTGCTCTGTTTGATCTTAATGTACAGATTTTCTCATTCTTTCAGGAAAAGAAATCCCATGACACATGAAAGACCCTTGATGCACGATGGGCCCAACCCAAGCTCGAGCCATGTATACCCAATTTGTCATGTGTATAAACTATAAACCCATATTGTGGGGGCATGGGGAGACAGGACTAGAACAAGAGACAGATAACAACCATACAAATCAACCTGAAGATGCCATACGTAGGTTGGGAAAAAGTCTTAACCATCCCTTGATACCTTCAATGTTTGTATCTTAAACCTTGGAGTTGCCGGCAAATGGGACCCATATGGCACTTCTCTCTTTTGTATTCATATATTCTACCTTCTCACTTTCTTGCTTTCTGCCTATTTCCTTCTCTTCCTCTCTTCTTCCTAGGCCTGATCTGAATTGAAACGATGAAAGGCGGGCACCGGAGAATTTTCGGGCCACCGGTAGATGCTCGGAAAGATAGAGATGAGGACTTGCTACTCTTCCATGAGATGCGCAGGCGCGAAAAGGAAAGGAGTGTCAATCTCCTTCTGGTCTCTGATGAATTAGAGTCAAATTCTGGTATGTTTTGGTAAAAAAAAAAAAAACAATGATAGGAGCCAGCATTAATCACAAACTCCAACCCAAAAGAAAAAAGATTCATGTATTGTTAATGTATAATATGCTGCTAGTTAACTGTATAATTGTTGGAAATGGAGATGTTTTTGGAGAAATTCTTAGATGATCATCTGTATTTCTTGAATATAATGAATAATAAATCACCTGCCTTTTAGATTTTTACAAATGATCCCCTCTTCTAATTTGATAATCTCCATCAACCTTTATAGGCCAGTTTTGACTGTTGATGCATAATCTAGTTTGAATTGAATTTAAGACTGTTATTTGTATAACCAAATGATGGATGGTTACTTCAAAATTATAAAAATATATATATGTGGTTAGTCTTAGAACTCCTTTATGTTAGTTTCCCCCATTAATTTTAATCTAGCCTATATAACCTATTTTACTTGAAGGTTATAGGCCATTACCTCTCTCCAATCAGGGCTTGAACCTAGCTACTCTACTTGCTTCTTGAGGACTTTGTTAGCGTATCATCCTTGCGCAAGGATCGAATTAATCTTAATTTCCATATATCATTCCAATTTTTTCAGGCATCTCCAAAGAAATTTTTTGTTATATTTGATTCAATAACTGTAAATTTATCTAATCTTTTTTAATCCATTTTCCCATTCTCTAACATTTGTATGATACAGGAAATTATCCTCTATACAGAATTCCATCTGCAAAGAAGGGGGCAGGAAATGAGTTCTTTCCATTCGAAAGCGATAAAAACGATTATGATTGGTAAAAAAAAAAACAAATAATTCATCTTTTTTTTTTCATTTATTTTCATTGCTCATGTTTTTTTTTTTTTTCCTAATGGAATTTTGCTATATGATAACAAATGCAGGCTAAAAACACCACCAGCAACTCCTTTATTTCCCTCTCTAGAGATGGAAGCAGCTGGGGCTAATTTTGTTATGCAAAGGGAGATTCCAATTCTCCAGCCAATCAAACATTCCAGGGTCAGTAATTATTTTTGTAAGAAGAAAGGCTTTAGACTTTTTAATGTTCATTTCAGTGTCAATGAGATGAGCAACGGCCCAGTCAATGTTGGGCCTCTTGGTGAGTGGGCCTGATGGATGAGCACATATGCTTTCTGAATGGCTAACATAATTGACACACTGGAGCACAAGATGGTCTAAGGTAGCGATCATGGCCCACTACCAAACACTTACAAAATTATCAATATTTCAAATTGAAGGGCAAAGATCACACTAATCACGTCATCAAAACCATCCAATTTGTCATGGGTTTCAGGCCACATTCCTTGTTCTTGTTGGGCCTTAAGATCAGGTGCAGAAACCAATCAGGATAGGCATCACCAGATTGTTCAAGTGTAAAAACACATGATCTCATTACACATTGGGCAGTGATTTTTAGTCATTTAGATTTCTATAAGTGGGCCACAGTGATGGATCATTTTTTTTTTTTTTACTGAAGTGAAATCTCAACACCAGTTTGCAGGCCACAGCACCTCAGAAGTGCCAAAGCCCATTTTCACACCGAAATCCACCATCCCGAAATCCAGATCCGTAACGCCCAATACAAAACCCAGTGTTACAACCAAACCCCCACAAACCAACAAGCCCATTTCAGTCCCAGCCCAAAAATCAACTCAACCAACCCCAGACACCAACAAAAAATCAAACTTGCCTTCAATCTCAGCAAAACCCGTGAACCCAAACGAGGCCTCTTCAAATATTGGACCCGAAACAACCAACCCGAAACACAGACCCAATGTAATGGACCGGCCCAAAAGCAGGGGCGTATCGCCTCTGGTGAGATCAAGAATACCCACTACAATTCCTGGGTTCTCCAACGAGACTCCGCCTAATCTGAGAACATCAGCACCATCGGATCGTTCTACATCAGCTTCAAGGGGCCGACCCGTGAACCCGATAGCAGGTTCAGATAGGGCGCCCTCTGCTACACGGGTCCGACCCATGAACGCAGTAGCGGGTTCAGATCGAGCGCCCTCTGCTACACGGGTCCGACCCATGAAAGCAATAGTGGGTTCGGATCGAGCACCCTCTGCTACCCGGGTCCGACCCGGGAACCCAACATCTGTTTTGGATCGGGCTTCATCTGCTACACGGGTCCGGCCCGGGAATCAGACGTCGGAAATGAAGCAGGAAGGTGGGAAGGCAGGGAGGCAGTCGTGCTCGCCGAGCGTGGCGAGGGGGAGGAGACCCGAATTGAGGAAGGAGGGGAAGTTGGAGGGTGGAAATGGGTTTGTGTTGGGGAGTCGGATGGTGGAGAAGGTGATGAATGCTAGGAAATCGGGTAGGGGAGAGGAGCAAGATCTGAGGCCCAAGTCTCAGGTTTCGGGTGTTAATGGATCTGGTTTTGGGAGATTGATGTCCAAGAGCTCGTTGGACATGGCCCTTAAACATATGGTAAGATTTTACATGCTTACTTTCCTTGTTTCTTATATTTTTTTTTTCATTACAAAAGCTAATGCTTAGTGATGTAAAGGGTCCAATACAAATCAGGCATTATATCCATGGACCAGAATCCAAACCCAAGATAAAATAGGGTCCTAATGTTGGACCCATACATTATCTTTTCAATTCGGGTCCTTTGTATTCTGGTATCACTTATTAGGGGAACGTTTCCTGCCACCTGATTAAAAGCTCATATAATTGGATCATTTGGACAATCAATTCATCTTCTTAGATTGGGTTCACTGATCAAAATGTTACTTTATGGCTAACATTTTTGGTAAGTAACCAATTCACTGTAGTACCCCGATCCTGCTTTAAATTTAAATGGCAATGAAACTCATCAGCATGCCAATGCTAGCTTTTGTGATGTTGGTTGCTAATATAGTGATACCTTTTGGAGTTTTCTATCGTCCTTCATCTATAGCTCAGCTGGTTAGGTAGGGATGTAAATGGGTTCCGTTCTCCGATTACCTGAAGGTTCCGACCGGTTTAAAATTGGGTTTGGGTCCTTATTTACGCCCCAATAAGTAAACGAGTCTGTGTATGAGTCCTTTCTTTTTGAACCGTGATCACCTAAATGGCCTTGCGTCCGGTTCCACCTTGGTTCCAACCCATGGACCCAAGACCCAACATGTTACCTCAATTTTCAAGAATCTCTCCTTTAAAAATTAGGTTTTTTTCTATATGATTCTCTAACTAGATCCGGGCCGGTCCCATATACGGTTCTGGTTCCATCTTCTTATTAACAGTTCCAGTTCCGGAACTAAAAAATCTATTCGGAAACGATCCGGTTCCACTTTTTCATTAACGGTTCGGGTTCCACGTCGGCCATGGACCCAGACCTAAAACAACTCGTTTACATCCCTATGGATAGGGCCATGGGCATGTGACTATGTGAGCAGAGTGCATGATCCAAATAAATTAAAAATAAATTGCATTCTTAATTGTCTGCAAGAAATGTTTATATTGGTAAAAATGATGCAACTTTTGCTCATCAAATTCACTGCAAAAGACATGGTTCCAAGTTCCAACCATCTTATTGTTGTTTTACTTCTCTTCAGGAAATAAAAAAAAATCCAAGTAACTTTCGTCACTACAACACCATTCTATCTGGGAGGAGTTCTTCTTCCACAACCACAAGTTGTAATTCAAGCTTGAGTTCGAGCCCAAGAATAAGTACTCGCGAGGAAGAAGAAGTTGAAGACGATGGAGGAGTGAAATAAAACTTCTGTTGTATTTATTCTTGTCATTTGTCTGAACCTTTTCTTCCCCAATCTCAATGCTGCTAGTCATAATTAAGAGTACAATTTTGGGTTAATACTTGGCCTGCCTGATGAATAGCTTGGGTTTGAGTAGGGATGTAAATGGGCCTCCCATGACTTTGTTGCATGGTCCCAATTTGAAAGTTTTGGATACGGACCACCCTCTCATTTGACCAATTGATAAACGGGTCCGGGTCAAGGTCCAGTGGGGTTCATGCCCATGGGATATGAATAAGAATATTACACAATATATGTATCAATAAATAACCTATTAGTAATGCTACGTATGAAAGTCATGCTCAAAAGAGCTATCAGCTGATCAAGTGTAGATGTGACATCTTTGCAAACTTGAGGCCTTGGGTTTGACCTTTTCTAGGAGAAGAATTCAGATCTCTACCAGTAACACCTCTACCACTTCAGTAGAAGATTGGCCCCACAAATAGAAGTGTGACTTGTTGATTAGCACATATAACCTAAGACCATAGAATGAATGTTAAAAATTGAAATCCCTCCTTTCACCTATGAACTATTCATATTCATCAGTTTGAATCACACGGCTATTACTCACTCATCAGTTCCACTTTTTTCTCCAATTTTGGATTCAATGGATATTGCTGCACATGTGATCTAAGGATCATCAAATGAATGCTTAAAATTGCTCCCTTTACCTATGGACTGCTCTTTTCATTGCTCGAAATCAAACAATCATGACTTCCACATTTTCCTGTAATTGGAGGAGGGAGTCAATTGCCTGTTTTATTTGTTATCGACAAAGCAATTGTCCTCAATGTGACTAGCAAAATATGCTCGTGCTTATCATGGACAATATAATTCATAGTTTAAAAAATTACAGAAGATTAAAATAATGATACTTTTTTAATGAATTATATTGAAAATGAAAAATAAAATTGAAAGGTCTCAAATGCCAATTAAATTAACTATCGTAATAACATATTCAAGCAACCAAGCAAAATATTTTTCATCCTGTAAAGGGCATGTTTGTGTAGCCCATTTCCGCGGAAAAGGTTGTAGCTTTCTGCGGAAAACTTCTTTTTCATGTGTTTGGTGCGGCAGTTTTCCGCGGAAATGCTTTTTCGCCACGTCAGTTTTTTCCTTCCTAACCATGGAAATAGACTTCCTATGGGGGGTATGAAAAGTCCATTTCCACATAAAACTGACCCCTCAATTTCCTCTCTCTCACCCTCACTCCACCCAACCACCCTCTTTCTTCCTCTTCCCCTCCCAACCCCACCCACCCCACACACATACCAACCCACCCACCCAATAGTTTTCACTAAAAAATGGTTTTCACTAAAGAAATCCTTAGTTGCACCAAACAACATTAGCATTAATTCATCAAGGAAAACATTTTTGCACTAAATATAAAATTTTGACTTCCGCAGAAAAACTTTTCTAAAGAATTTGAAACCCATGGATTTTGCTGATGTGGCAATTTCCAATTTCCACAGAAATTACATGTACACAAACGTGCCCTAAAGGTCATTAAACAACCCAACATGTTGCATTGCCATTATAACGCATAATATCTACCATTATAAGATTCTTTTGTATTCAAACTTCCAGAAGTTTTATAAGAGTGAACAACCATTTATAATGGAGGAAAAATTTGTTGAATGGTGTCAAATAGCTGAAAATACCAGTTTTCCTCCCTTTAGAGTGGAGGAAAAGCTGATAAATAAGTATCCCTCCACTTTTCCTCCCTTCATAGTGGAGGAAAAGTTGCAAAACAAGTATACCCTCAATATGCCACCCTAAAGGAGGAAAAGACTACTTTTTCTCCCTTCACAGGGAGGAAAGTAAATGTAGACTAATTAAGAGTAAAGGGTTTTAAATAACCGGACATGTTGCGTTACCATTATAACGCATAGTATCTGCCATTATAAGATTCTTCTGAAAGAAATATATTAATCTCCAAACTTGTTATTTTCATTTTCCAATTAATAATAAATCAACCACGAAAGGATCTACAAGCCTATAGAATGCATTAGTCTCAAGTTTCATCTCAAAATCATATTTTTTTGCTACAAATCTATGTTTTCAAGCATTAATTAACTAAATGGTTATCACCGGAGAGACAAAAAAACATATCATGTCAACTCTATCAACATGGACAGTATCTAAATGAAATAGATTATTGTGTTACTCTTTACTTGGCATTAACTAAATAGAAGGACTAAAACCATACTGTAAAGCTCTGAACCCAACCCACATGGCAATGTAGTAAGACCGAAACAAAATAGGTAGTTAATTTGCTTCTTACAAGGACTAAAAGCATACTGTGA
Organism: Cinnamomum chago; assembly: GCA_038049695.1. Lineage (NCBI taxonomy): Eukaryota > Viridiplantae > Streptophyta > Magnoliopsida > Laurales > Lauraceae > Cinnamomum > Cinnamomum chago. The sequence goes on along the minus strand of CP142462.1, from coordinate 14,680,038 downwards.
AGATCAAAATCCAACTAGCATGGTCTTGCAATAAGAACAAAAAAAAAAAAGGGCTATCATTATGCTTCTTATTATGAAGGTGGGCCACCTCCAGGTAATAAGCTACTGATTTGATATCCCCATAAAAGAATGGACCAAAATCCCAAATTATCATAACCATCTGATGATAAGCAAATACAACCAGCTTCTTTTAAGTGATTCCCAATTCAGGTCATTGTAAGTTGGAACAATCCAATGAGATAGAGTTAAAAGGGTCTATCTCATTCAACATATGGCCCAACATATGAATATGGATCATCAAAAGGTGAACCCAACACATCATGGTTCAAATGTAGATTTATACAATATATATCAAGTGACAATGATACATACCAGAGTAATGAGATTTGGATGTCAACTATTACCAATTATTATATATGAAAGGGACTAATCCTAATTGAGAAATCAACATCAATTCAATTCCAATTGACATTAATTAATTTTAACGCTCCCTAAATAATTGACTCCCAAAATGTCTCCTCACATCCTCAACCTCCTCCACATTAATTATAATTTAAGAAATGGATTAATCCTAATTGAGAAATCAACATCAATTCAATTCCAATCGACATCAATTAACTTTGACGCTCCCTAAATAATTGACTCCCAAAATGTTTTCTCGTGTCCTCAACCTCCCCCACATTAATTATAATTTAAGAAATGGACTAATCCTAATTGAGAAATTAACATCAATTCAATTCCAATTTATATCAATTGATTTTGACGCTTTCTAAATAACCGACTCCCAAAATGTCTCGTCACATCCTCAACCTCCCCACGTTAATTATAATTTAAAATTTTGACCGGTGGCATGTCTCTTCAAGCGCGCCCAACCGCCCCTTGGCCCCCCCAACACACACTAATTATAACTTAATTAAAATTAAGTTAATTGATATTAATGGTAAGTTAATAGAGGCAAAATGGATTGATGTTAGTTGCATAACTCTTCAAAACGGTTATCAGATTCAAAACGGTTATCAGATTTTCCTCTCTCTCTTTCTCTCTCTATCTATCTATTTACCATCCTCTCAAATGTTTTTCCCTCGTTATTACTACAAACTTAGCCCCAACAGAAAAATATAATATTTTAAATTTACTATAAAAACTTCCTTCTCAATATGAGATATATAATATCATATTTTTAATTTCATTTAAAATTTTAAACTTTTTACAATTTCTTATATATTGTGGATTATATTGCCCGTGCTAAGCGCGGGCGTGTTTTGCTAGTATATATATGAAGCTGACTAAGTTCAATTGCCGAAATCAATAGATTTCACCAATTGATTTTGACCATTTTGATTTTTGATCGTCTCCTTAACTTCCCATACAAATGCATATGAATGTAACTCCTTCATGTCCTGGTATTCATGTCTACGCCACACTTCTTCGATTTCAATTCTTTAACTTCCAAGATAAATGCATGCGAATGTAACGCCTTCACGTCCTGGTACCAACTTCATGTCATGCAATTCACGTCTACTCTATGTCTTTTTAGATTCAATTATACTATATTAAGCTTAAAGTGTTTTTGGATTGGATTTTGACCCTCAGTTACGATTTTGACTAACAGTTATCCCTCTTTGTTAAAATGTTTCACTTTTTCTCTCCATAACTACCCACTCATATTCTTATTTCATCAAACCACCAACTACTCTCCACTTTAGTTCTACTTTTTCCTTCTTCTTTTTTAAGTCTCTTACTCCACCCATCTCTTTTACTCCCTTTCTCCCCAAGGTTTTTTTTTTTTTCCCAACTTAGTCCACACAACCTTTTTAATGTACAAATATTTAATTTATAATACATGGATATACCGTGCTGAGCACGGGTGGTTGTGCTAGTATGATTGATTGGCATTAACTGTACATGTAGGCCCTAAAATTCCCAAATCGAAACCAATAGAGCTGAAACAACCAATGCATGTTGGCCTCATAACATCACAACTTCTATGTAACTATACTACAAAAGAAGCTCCATAACATATTTTTCTCCCTCCCTTCTTTCATTTACTTTCACTAAATATAGTTGGACAAATTTTTGTTTCATTCCCACTTATTTCTATAACAGAAGACAAATTGGAGCAAAGTGTTGGATCAATGCATAATCAATATATATTTAAGAGTTTTTTTTTTTCCATTTACAACAGTTTCTTATGTAATCTTATAATGTGGAAGAGAGAGATCAAAATATAACCAAATTGATATGATTAATACACAAACAGAATAAAACAAAAACACTTTCCTCCATGTCAATAAGAAGCCAGAGACTATAGGAAATTTAGGGGCTGAGATCTAAGGACAAAGACTCCTGGATCATAACTTTATTTGTTTCAGTAATGAATGATTGGGTGGACTAGATGAGGATTTTTGTAGATTTACATTCTTAATAGGTTTCTAGATATCATTAAAAAAATAATAAAGTGCTAAAAAAAGGGTTTTCCAAGCAAGTTACCTTGACAAGTGAAAATATAATAAAGTAAATGATAGCATCACCACAAATGGATCCCATAAATTACCCAAAATCTACCCTAGATACCTATCAATCCATAGATAATGTTTAAACATTAGAAGAAAAAAAATAAAGATATTATATGCATTAGAAAAAGAGGAAAAATAGGTTGATTTTCGTTAATATTTTCTATGTATATAATTTTCTTTCTACATAAAGTAACCAACATAAGCATAAAAAAAATAAAAAAATCAATCACTTACAAGCTACTAAGTAGAAAGTATATCACCAAAACCACAAAACCAAGCCGTGAAACTCATAATGCAAAAGGAAGTCCATATTGATGTTGGATTTCTTGTTTAAGATGGAGAAACCAAGGGAAAAAACAAAGAAAAAGAAAGAGAAAAGACAGAAGAGAGAGGAAGAGGGAGGCGGTGGCCGATGGTCCCTAAGGAGATGCTTGTAGTAAAACTCAATGCTTGAGGAATTAAGAGTAACACAAAGAACTGAGGCCTAAGGAGTTTTAGGGTTTTTTTTTATCAGTACAGAGTTTTAATATTAAAGAGTCATTTAAAGAGAGGAAGAGTTTCGATATTTAAAAGTTTTCAGAGGAAGGACGTTGGATATGAATTAATTGAAGGAGTAAAACACAAATTCACACGGTCAAAATCAAATTGAAAATCACGGTTGATTTCTTAATTGAAATCAGTTTGCTTCATTATATATAATATAATTGGTATAAAATCTGGGCCAAAGCCAGTCATTAGAGTTCAATTCCATCAATATGGAGTCGGCTTGGCCCTACATATTAAAGTCCAAATGAGTCCAAATTTTAAAAATAAAAATGAAAATGAAACTCAACAACTATGATATGTGACCAAATTTCAAAGAATGGCAATAGTGGTGGCATTTTCTATTTCAACAAAAAGAAATCACTGCCTGCTGTAAATGATAGATCCTTAAATTCATCAAATAATTAACAAAACATTTTTACCACCTCTTAATTTGGATGGGTTCTTAGAACTGAAGGAAAGAAAATAAATAAGACAATGTTGAAAGGTATTAGGATCACTTAGGTGCAATAAATCTAAATGGATATTAAAATTATGTTGTTATGTTTCATAATAATATAAAAGCAGTTCTATCAAGTGAGGAGGATTCATTTCTTGCCACACCCCCAATGTCCCTGACACCAACTTCAACATCAACAAACAGCATCTCAAAAATTGGGAATCCCCCTTGGTATGAACAAGGCATATTAAATCACCATTTTGGAACAATCAGCTCTGTTCAACATCCTATTTCTTTTTGTCAAGCCTTCTCTCATTAGTCAAATGTGCAATCTAAAACCTCATTAACCAAATGATAACAATAGCATTACAGGTTCAAATCACTGCTGTAGGGAATCACTTCCTGCAAAATACTTAGATAAATGTCAAATGGACATGTTCAACACTCCAGTATTTGTTGGGTACATCAAGGCATTGACTTCATTGAAAAGAAAAAAGAAGAAAAAAAAAAAAACATATACACACTTTGCCAACTGGGAGGACAGGTTGCTGGTTAGGCATCTCACATTAGAGGAGCAGATCTTGAGATCAAAGAAAGGAAGAAAAAGAACATACCAACAGCACCGATGGGAAGCTGTTTCAGTTGAAATTTAGGGACACCTTTCTTTTTCTTCCTCTTCATTATGCAATAAATGAATGAATACATAACAAAATTACAAATGCAGGTACATGACCATGTGCTTATAAAAAAATTTACATGGTCGTTATGAGTTCCAGTGGACACTGTATTCCTCGATTGTTTCTTTGGCTTCCAAATTTTCCATAGGTGGATCATGGATGAACAAAGTGCAAACTGGAATCTTCAGGTCCTTATTGGAAGATAAAACACAGTTTCATTATTAAAAGGAACCAAAAAAAGATTTGCATTCACCCAGCTATGGCAGTCTATCTACTGCACTCAGAAGTCAAAATGGCTGCAGCATTATTATTTAGTTTTTTAAGCAGTTGCAATGCTGCCATCTATTCCAATGGATGTAAGTAAATGTCAGATGCTCTCCACTTTCAAGTTGCAATGCTTCCATCTCTTCCAAGGAATGTAAGTACATGTCAGATACTCTCCCATTATTATGGAGTTGATTGAAACCCGTGACCAAGATTAAAAAGGCTACATCAACAATTAAGGGTCTGATTTGCCAGCTCCGGACATAAAGGAAGATAGAAAGCCAGACGCTTGCACCGGTAGCATATCGCCGAAAGTTGACATGGGAGCAGCAGATTTGCCTTTGAATCTGCCAACCTGTTCATAATTGTATGCAAACCTTTTTAAATTTCTGAAGGCATGGTGCTAAGGTGTTGAAAGCAATTAAACAACACATTCAGAAAGAACCTGTTTGTTTCATGCAATTGAATTCCTAGGAATTCTAAGACTCTGTATATGTAAGTGGCTAACATCAACAAAGGTGAATTTCCAAGAATGACCATAAAAAAGAAACCTCCCCGTTTAATCAAGGGAAGGTGGGAGAAGAATACCCAGTCATCGTAATTCAAAATCTAGAAAATACAAGCTCCCATCTACATCAACTCATATCATTGCCCCCCACCCCCACCCACCCACCCCAACCTCTTTAATAATCCTTTGGTGGAGCTCATTTGCCCAAGGTATCTATGGAACCAAACAGCCCCAAAATAACCGTCTAAATTCAAGCCCCATAATCATTATTGGTACAAAAGTCCCAGATCAGAGCCATGGTGGTACCAATCACTAAAGCACGAAACATTAGATTTTCATTTTTCTTAAATGCAATCGACTATCACTTCAAAACAAATTTTCTGGCTCTGCCCCTTCTACCAAGCAAAGTATAATCTCATCTTCTGTCAGCTGATCCATGTTAGTAACCAGGAACACCAAAAGCTCGAGCTGTTAGTGAACAACAGATTAATGTATACTGACAACCCCCTTCACATGTGGGCCTCTGCACATGAACAAAAACGCGCCAAAGGACCATATGTGAAAGAAACAATGTATATCAAAGGGTGACATGTTAGTGAATGACCCCGGCTATGATGTCATGTTAGTAACCAGAAATTAGGAAAAGAATTGATAGGTCATACGTGAAAGAAACATGTCCCTAGAGATTCAAACACATGACCCCGGCAATGATGTCATGTTGGTAACCAGAAAGGCCAAAAGCTTGAGCTGTTAGTGAATGACAAAACAATGTATATTAAAGGGTCCTGACAAGATATTGGAATCCATCTTCTTGTCTAATGTTTACCAGTTCCTTGTATGACCTATCAATTCTTTTCCTAATTTCTGGTATTTTTGTTCTTCTATTATTTCCCTTTCTAGTGCAGAATTAGGAAAGCCATAGTGAGAAACCAAATCAAATAGAGGAACAAGATTCCATGATTTTTGGAAAGGACAATTGTCTACTCTCCATATTTTGGAGTTTCCGGGCAATAGAGAGAAGAAACAACAACAGTTCTCAGGAAGCCCCAACAAGTCTGTACATAGCATATAAGGCAGTAGGCAACCACGATGTCACATTCAACAAATATGTTTCACTACAACCAAAAAAAAAAAGGGATTAAAAACTAAAAATAAAAATAAAATTACAAGAATATAAGCTATATGGACTTATCAAATACCTGCGTCATGAAGGACTTAAACAGGGGCGCCGCCGCTGGAAAACTTGTAGTATCATCAAACTTAAGTTCTGGGGAGAGTTCCTTAACAGAATAGGCTTTCCAAAAGCTTCTAGAAGATAATTTACTAGAGGCTGATGAAAAAGTCGTCGGAGGTGGTCCTCTTGAAGATAGTACTGGAGCACTGATAATAGGTAAAAGAGTATGACAACCACAACATGAATAGATATCTCTGTGACAAAAGGCATGTGCATTTCCATATATCTTAAAAGATTCAAATATATTAGTAACAAAGTCATTAGTTCCAGAAAAATCTTGAGCTTACGCTGTCAAATCAATGTCAGAGCAAAACACAGATCTTGATGTATGGAATATCACAATCTTGGCTCAGCATATCCAATGAAAGAATCTAAAACTTACACCAAGGCAACGAAAGCTCATTGAATGAATTTATTTATTTGTTTCCCTTTTTAACTGTGAACTGAATGGTTTTTTATTTAAGAATTATCAACCTTATGTGATTCACAGATAACTTCAGAACAAACTAGTAAACTCAGCATGGTTCTCACTTGGCAAGTCCCTCAGCACTGAGTCAACACCGGTCACAAAAAAGTAAAGTTGGTTCTATACAAAAACAATACATATTACTTCAAAGAAATGCTGGTAGATATCTAACCTGATTGGAAGGTATTTGAACCGAGGAACTATAGAACATCTCAAAACATTCGACTCAGTATTGCTAGGCAACTTCTGAACAGTGCCCATGTACATCCGATTGAGTTGTACCAAGAACCCATAGAGGACAGCATAGCGTTGGTATGACTGCTTCTCATTCTCCCACAGGTATGGTTCATACCTGTTCATATAAGAAATAAATTCAACACAATGAAAACAAAAACAACTTCACTTGTGCGAGACTACAAAGTACAAACTGATTCAAGATTACCCAGCCACCCTTAAAATGAGATTCAAGTTGTAGAGCACTAGGCTGCGGCCATATTTCTGCTTTATACAGTTCATACAATTAAAAGAGAATTGCAATTGCTTAGATTGTTTGTAACCTATAGTGAACGAAATAAACATAAAAGAAGCAATCTAATTGTGAATGGGATCTATACAGAAACCCAATTGAAGACCAAAACAAATTTACTAGTAAGGATGACAAACTGGGTTCAAGGTCAGTCGCTCTTTTATTGATAATGGATTCAAGTTGCAGAGAACTAGGTTCAAGTTTCTGGGGAGAGTTCCTCAGTAGAATACAGAAAATTGCAATTGCTTAGATTGTTGGTAGTTGTACACCGTAATGAGAGAGATATTAAAGAAAAAGAAACAATGTAAATGTTGATGGAAGAGCAATACAAAGTCTCAGGGGGTTCTAGAACAGTGTTGTCATTACTGATGATAGAGGGAAGCACCGAGATTGGCTATTTCTGGTACCCTCAGAGTTGATCACTCAAATAGAGTGGAAATTCTACCATCTTGAAAGGTCTTTGACTCTTCTCCAATTACTTTTTCAGACTGATTATATTTGGAAATTCCAAGTTGCCATTTTCATGGCTTCCAGAAGGGGAAGGAACCTAGGAGATTCTCCTTTGTCTTGAGATTATGCATTGTCTTCTGCTTCACTTCAGATATTATCTTCCACGTTCAACATTAAAGTTCCCACCTTGCTGGGCAATACAATTGTGTGATTCCTTAATGGATAGAGGGTATTTTTATTTTCCATAGCTCTCATCTTTGTTTTTTTTACTGAGAAAATGGGACAAGGACTAAGAATAAACGAAGACTGGTAAAAGAAGCTCACGTGGCCCAGTCTATGGGATCCAGCCTCTGAGAAAGACTACGCATTAATCCCATGACAAGCTCTTCATGAGCAGCACAACTGAGATGGATTCGGTCCTGTTTTCGTCTCTGACTAGGCTTTGATGACAAGCTTTTAGTTGTCTCTTTCAAACTCAAATCTGTTCTACTGAAGGATGAATCTTTTCCCCCAGATAGAATGTCAACGGTGAACCGTAAATCTAGCAGAACTTGCAGAACACCCTTTTCTGATACCCGAGGCACACGATCCTCCAATGAAGATATAAAGTCACCATATATACCCAACACCTACAAAATCACGTGAAAGTCAATGAATGTCATAGAATATAGAATGATTAAGTGATCTCAGGTCACCAGAAAAATCATTGTCGTCCATACTCGCTCATTTGCTGAAGGTATCGCAACTGGAATGCTAGAATATAACAGAAATAAACCCAAAAGTATCAAACAATAAAACCTATAACTAAAATATTGTCACTCCCAACAACAACAACAAAAAAAAAAAAGAGGAAAAGATAACACCAACTGTCCGGAGGTAAGTTTCATTTTAGATTCAATCATTTGAGAGAGAGAGAGTATAGAAAACATATGTAAGAAATTACTGTTTGTACTCCTAAAATAACAAAATGGTACTAGAGCTGAGTTGAAATCAATGTTACCACATTCTTCACTAACTCTGCCATTGTGTAGCAAAAGCATGCCCAAATGAAGACATGAATGAAGGCAAGGGCATGTGAACGTGCAAGTGGTGGCACCATCCTCATCAATATTTATGCTAGTTTGCAGGCAACATGTTCAAGTACTTTAGTATCACACTAGCATACGATGCCAAAAGCCTTGAGCATATGGTCCAAAATTGTTGATGTATGTTGTCTGGCCATGTATACTTGTGTGTATGCATATTTTCAATCTATGCATAAATCATCCTGGTGGTTGCCAGTGCTAGTATGGACTCCAATATATAACAGTCATGAGAGAAAAAAATGATATGATGTCAAAAAACCAAAATCATTTGGAAGTGTTAATTAGTGATTTCAAACTTAAATCACTGGGATCAATGTTTTATAAAGGTTTTACAGTACTTACTGGACTACAGACCAACCCAGATTTTACTAACGCAACAAATCTGTATCCTTTCAGATTCAAAATCAATAAAAACTACAGGCCTCAAAAGTAGAAAAACACCTTGTCATAGAAAGCCTCAACTAGATGACCGCGAGATCCATGAGTTACCTTAACATAAAGGGCCTCTTTGGTTGCAGGTTTGAGCAGAGCCAGCAAGCTGATACATGTGACAGAGTCAGGGAAGGGGCAGATGCAAGAAGAGTCATTTTAACATAACAAGGTAGAAGGGTATTCATGATGATCCTTAAATCTACACCCAAAACAATGTTTTAAGTACTGTGGTGTGAGGCATGGCGTTAGAATTGCCCAAAGCATAAGGTGTAAGCCAAAGTGAGTGGGGTATAAGCCTCACGAGCTCACCATCCTTTAACAAATAAATGATCACCAAAAATATAGAATATATTAATATGACATTCTAATAAAATACAGAATAAAACTTTTATCACAACCCAAACATGAATTCTGAGAAAACAACATTATGTAATAGATCAGAATGGAGAGTAGATTTCTTGTAGCCAAATTGTCACAATACTTTGATGATAACGATGATGATTAATATAAAAAAAATAGTTGATGTTTGGTTCTTTTAAGCCTTATACTAATTCATATAAATCCTTGTTACAACAATAAAAAGTTAAAAAACAAATTCAAAAGAAAAAAAGTTACCAACTGCCTCTTATCTTTTTAGAAACAAACAAAAATGAGTAAATGAGATGTATGCAACCATCACATTCCCCCCACACCCCCACACCTATGTCTTGATTACTGAATTTCTGGTAAGATTGCTGATCTTGATAGGCCTCTGCTTTCAGCCGGTAGAGTTATTGTTTTATCGATTGTGGTGTTTTCCTTTTTGTGGGTGCGCGTGTGTGAGCTGATTGAGTTTCATGATCATCCACATACACACACCCCGCATTATGGAGTACGATTAAAGTGAACACTCAACCAGGGCATATGCCTTAAACGCTGAGAATATGGCCCAAATGCAAAGCCACACCTGAGATTTGAGCCTATAGCGTTTTGAAACACCTTGCCCAAAGGTGTAAGCGCTAGATGCTTCATAAGAATCACTTAACCAAATAGGTGTCAAAGAACAATGCAATATGCATCACACAAACAACAAATAAATGGATGTGGAAGCAATGGTCCGACAACATAATCTTGTTGACACATCTGATAAAGTGGAAGGGTGGCAAAGTTTTTGGGATCCTTCAGTCCCACCAAGAGTTTGGTTTTCCGCCGGGTAGCGAGGAGGCACAAAATTCTGACAATAAACAAGTTGAGAATAAGGAAACATTTTATACACAATGGGTGTCATATATGCTTAAGAGATGAGGAAACAGTTCATCATTTGGTGATTCATGTCAATTTGCTCACAAAGTTTGGATATAGAAGTTATTAATGTGTTTGAAATGAACTGGGTCATGCCAAGGGCAGTTGAAGATATTTTTCGACAGTGGCATCACCGGTGCAAGTTCATTCGTGGCAAGATCTTGAGGAAGTTGTCATTATATGCAGTCCTACGAAAGCTCTGGGTTGGAAAGGAATAACATTTTTTTAGAAATAAGAGCAAAACAGTAGAGGAGGTTGTGGAGTCCATTGTCGGGACAGTCTCGAAGTGGGTGTGCAGGAAAAAGGAGTCTGAAGGAGTCTCCTCAGACGATCTGAACAGATCATGAACAGCAAGTTTCGAAGGGGGCTGGAATGCAAAACCTCTGCATAGAATAACATGGACTTGCCCCCATCTTCAATCCTAAAGCTGAATTTTGATGGTAGCTATTTATAAACCATTTGAAGAGGAGGAATTGGAGGTGTCATCAGGTATTGCACTGGCCACGTATTAAAACAAGTTGAAAAACATATGTTCAACATTGAAGTTCTACCGATAGATATATTTTGTCTTCTTTTTTGAAAGAAACACTGCCATTGTAATATTTTAGAAGATGTAGATTGCTTCAAAATCTCTCCCTCAATGGAATACAGCTACATCTATCACAACTCCGCCATATCCATTTTAATTAAACAAATTTTTTTTGGCTTTAGTTCATAATTATCCATAGACTGTTGCCTAAAGATCATTGTTTTCATAGGCAATCAATGAATTAATTATATAAATTTATCAAATGCAAACACTTGCTTTAAAGAGCAATTATCATATTTAGAAGGTTACATTGGAATTTCCATGTATCTCCAAGAATCTACATCCAATGAGACTGAGGCCCACTTCTTGTCAAGTAGACCTTTGGTTCCTCTCCCTCTGAATGGCGTTCACCACTGACATGATTTCATCAGCTGCACAGGGAATGGGAGTTGTCACATGACAAACACAGTTAGATCAGAGAGGATTTCGTGCCAATTGAAATTTGAGAGGGTAGTTCTGATAAAACTGTCTACCTTGAAAGGAAATGAGCCCAGAATGCGTCATTTTGAATAGGTGGTAAATAGTACAACGCAAACAGCTATAAATGATCATCTTTTTTCTACTTGTGTATATCTGCAATGAGTGGATTCTGTGTTCTGTGGATTTGCTTCAGTGACATAGAGCAACCCCACCCACCCACCCATTAACCCACCCTCTATCTATCAAGGGAAATTAGTTTGTTTTCTCCATTCTCCACAGGGGTAATCTTCGCAGCGAACAACAGAAAAGAGAGCCACATAGATAATCAAAGTGATTTTCCTCTCTTGTGGAACTCTCACTTTACATAAAACATGATAAATCTTTGTATTTGGTGCTTCTCTACAAGGGAATAAAACTCAGACTTGATACCCGACTCGATCAGGACCGCGTCCGAGTCAACTCGATCGAGTCCCAATTTAAAATAAAAATAGTTGGCCGCGTCTGACTCGGCCGAGCGCATGTCAGGCCAAGTCTCACCCGAGTCCCGTAGGACCCAACTCATTTAGGGCCAAGTTTTTTAACCATGCTTCTCTATAGTCATATTTCCTAGATCTCTAGTTTTATGAGAACCATGCCTTCAGCTTAAGATCAAACCAATGATTTGCTTCTCCTGCTTTATGCAACCAAAGGTAGAGTTCACTTCAATTATATGGCCATGTATCCATAAAAGATTTACCATCTAATTTCTTGAAAATAATTTTTTTAAAGTGAAAAAAAAAGAAGAGAGAAACCTATGCTGTGCAAAAAAGGCATCACTATGCCCCTGGCTCTTTCTCAGCTTCTTAGGTACATCGTGTAGTTTGTGTCGGTGTGTGAGTTCGAGGATCTTGTAAAGAAAAAGGCAAAGAAAAGGCATCTCAACATAGATATATAATACAAGTCATGCTGGTAAAAAAGAATTAAAAACTGTAATCGTATACTCACAAAATTAAATAACTAAGTAACTTAGCTTTAGAAAAATAAAGAGGAAATAGAAGAAAAAGGGTAAATGCTATTTAAGATGACAAATTCAACTATAGAAAATATAAACAAAATCACAGCCTCATTGGTAAAAACAATGTGAAGAATGATATTAGAACAGGGATTTTATACCTTGTCCAAAAGATTCCATACAAAATTCTGTAGTACAACCTTGTCGAGCACATGACCTCCAATTCTATGAATTTCTTGGCACGCTTGGAAAAGAAATGAGGTAATGTAGAGTGAAGGTATGGAAGGAAGAGCAATCTTAATCTCCAAAGGGCCCTCATTAAATTGCTCTTGTTTGACAACAGTTTCTTCCCAGCCCTGCAAAAGGTTCTCAATGCTAGCTACAATTAAATGCATCGAAAGTGAAAAACAAAATTTAAATGTAAAAAAGGAACAAAAAAGAGCAAAATTGGAAGTAGGCACTGCCAAATGGATTAATTTGGTACTAAAGTTTGAAAACACAGATAGTTGTGACTGAAACTCAGGCTTAGTTTCCTTGAGAAAGAAGAAGATTCTGACAATATTGAAGCATTTATGCCCATTTCATAACAAAAATAAGTAAAATACACATATTGGTCTATGCAGTTGACCCTCAAGTTCTGATGTAAGTCGTGTTCATGGACCTTGTTTTCAATATGGGCAGTTCATGCTATCTTATTCCAGTAAAAATGTACACCTATATTGTTGGTAGAGGAGGAATTGATGAATTATCAGGCCATCTTAAGCTTATCTGGAAAAACCATCTCACCAGATTGTCACTTCCACTTGGAATCTCACACCCATTCCCAGCCCAAGCGTCTATAGCCTCCTTCTACACCTACTATTGTTGCTGCCTATGATGCATGGATACGGATACAGCTATGGGTACAGACACAGACACAGGGATAGGGGATACAACTATGCACTTTTGAGATCTAGAACATGGATGCGGAGCCAGAGATAGGTGCCATAGTTTTTTCTTTAGATCACGTTTACATTAATGAAATTATCATTATTTACGTTCCTTTCTAACACTTTTTTATGTTAAGAACTAGTAAACTCAGAAAAAACCATATGAAATAATGGATTTGGTAAGTAGTTTATGCTGAACTTTTTACCCTAAAACTATTGGTGCAGTATTGGGACCAATACGAGTCTCATATCTATCCAGCATGGATACGCTGGGCTTGTACAAGTATTCAGGTATCATAGGTTACCACATTCCACCAAGCTTCTGTAACTTTCCATTATTGCTGTTTCATGATATCATATGGAAACAACTATAGCATGAATTATGTCATATCTAGCTGAAATGCTGAATGTAAATACCTGAGAAAAGGATCCACAGCTCCCGGATGGCAATGCCTGTCTAACATGGACAAATGGTTTTACGCCACGTGTTTCTGATTCCATGTTAGAAATTTTTTCACTTGTGGCCACTGTTTCAGGTGACTTTTTTACAGTGTTCAGGGGGATTTTACTTACAGCGACTACCTGTGAAGGTTGGTTGAGTTGATTGAGGAAGTAAATTTTTTAGTAACTGACAACAGATTTTTCTTTTTCTCCCATTTTCCACGATGCCGTCAATTAAAAAACATGGATGAACAAAGATATCAGGAGACATGAACTAACCCTCGTCAAAGTTGTTGCAGATAGCGCGTCATCCTTTTCAAGATCCTTAAAAAGGATAGTTGCTAGCTCATCAGAGACCCATTTAATCCACAATCTATGAGCCTTGATGCCAAGATCTCGAAACATCTTGCTTAGTTCATCAAGTTTAGGGTTCACTCTATTCTCCACTGCAAACAGAGCAGCAGTAGCTGAAGTCTCCCTTCTAGGCTTGTCCAGAACTCTCCTTCTAGGGCTATCAGGCATGGGGGGATCAAACTCGAAACCCACCATAGATTGTTTCAACAGAGACTGTGTCCTATCAAACAGCAAAGTTCTCATTTCAGTTTTCAACCACATCCTTGGAGAGCCAAGTATCAGTGGGATGTGACTAGAATGGTTCTGCAATGCAAATAAGAGCCGTCCAATTAGCAGTGCTCTTTCAACAATTGTTGCCGGCTGCTCAGAGCCATATTTCTCATTTCTATTGCCAAGGTCAGTGGATAGATGTCTAAGTTCATCTTCAAGTTCCTCCAATACAGTCGATATACTAGTGTAACACTTATCTTGCAGATATGGAGCCAGCTCCTTTAACCTCAAACTAGACTTTGGAGATTCCAAGAAACACAGTAGATCATTCAAGATAATTTGAAATCTACTGTCCATAGCATCTCTAATCTGGCTAACTTCAGGTCCAAAATACAAATCAAGACAACTGCTGAAATCATTCTCATCCTTCATGGTTTTAAACCCTGACACTGGACTTATCTTTCTATAATTTGACTCTGAAAACCACACCCCACCACCTGTAGAAGGTCTCTTCATGTAAGCTTGGAAATCATTTTGCTCGTCGGGACCTGCCACAATAGCTCGAATGGAATCCCTCACATTAACAGCTTTGCTCAATTCCTCAAACCCCAAATCAACCACCTCTTTCATCCTTTGAACAAATGCATCCTCAAAAATGTCATCCCAGAGATCCTTACTGTCTTTCAAAACAAGCTGTCCAATTTGGTTCCACGGCGACGACTGAATCTCATGACCAAAAACACTCCTCAACCACTCCAAGCTCCCCTCCAATGACTCCCGACCATCCAACAACTCTCGAATCATCCTCTCGACTGATGAGAGCTCCACCCCACTCCCAACAGCATTAATCAGGAACCTCCCACAACTCTTACCTACAATTTTTTCACCGCATTTCTTCAACCAAGACAAACAAGTCTGAGCTATGAATCCCGGTTCAAGCATAACCATTACAGATTCCAGTCTCTCCCTATGCAATTTCCAAAGCCTGACTTCCTCATCTGGATTAGAAACTCCCCCAAACAGCTGAGTACCAGGCGGAGATCCCAAAACAGTTTTGTAAAACAGTGGCAAATCATTCGACACTTGTAAAAAAAGCTCCCCTACTTGCGCTAAACTAACCTGAATTATCCTCACTACATCACAGAAAACGGAAGAAACCGATGGAGCAGAGCTCAAATTACCTAATCTTTGAAGAATCCACGACCGACGCAGCTCCAAGAACAGAGCGAGCGCCTGCTTCGGGTCGAGCTGATCGACAATTGCCACTGCAGCGAGCGCATCCGCATAAGCCTCAACGCCAAGTCCCTGGTCCATGAGCCGCTCGCGGCTCCGCTGCGAGATCTGGCCCTTGAATCCTTTGACAATCTGCCAATGGTGTCTGAGGAGAGGGGAATTCAAGATCGAGTCGCCCCCTACGGTGCCTCGAACGACCTTGGCGCGGAGGTACCTCCCAGAGGCTTCTAGAAACAGGGATCCGTCGAGGCAGCCCCAGATGCTCTCCGGGGTGTCGACGAGGTACTTGACGCGGGTGGCGATCGCATAATTGCGTGATTGGACGGAATTAGGGTTAGGGTTTAGGGTTTCGACAGGGAAGGAGGATAGGGATCGGAGGCTGGAGTCGATGGCTGAGAGATTGGAGGAGATGGATTGGGAGGAGGATTTGATCAGGAGGATGGAGTCGGCTGATTCGATGAGGCCGCGGTAGCGGTTTCTGACCAGCAGCCGGAGCTCCTCCTTCTTGGATTCGATCTCTCGCTTGGTGGCCGATTCGAGGCTTCGGATCTCCGATATGGGTTTGGATCGGAAGAGAGATTCGGCGTCGCGGACGGATAAGGCGGTGTTTCTGGTAGCGGGTGGCATCTCGGCGGCCGGTTTGTGTCGTTTTCGTGCCGGAAATTGCAGAGATATCTGATTAGATTTTCGGGGTGCGTAACGTACGCCCTTGTGGAGTGGAAGGCGAAAAGAAGAGTTCGTTAACTGTAACCGTTACATAAGTGTGCTGGCGCTGGAAAATTCGCGGGAAAACAGAGAGGTTTAAATAGCACTCGTGTCATCGCTCATACTCATTCGTGTGTCCGGATCCCCTACTGGACCATTAGATGGGATCATAGGAACAGTATATGTACACATGCCCAACAATTCAAGATGAATTTCATCATCTCTAATGATATATCATCGAATTTCATTTTGATAGAAGTAAGGTCCACCGTAAGACCGAAACATGATTGAAAACGTGACTAGAGACGAACATGGCATCATTGCTAACGTGGCAGTAATCATGTCTCCGTCAAGTGCTCAATCGGATAGTGGGATCCACTATATTGAATTGACTTTGATGAGGAGATAACTTTCATCTTAAAGAGCATGAATTATCATTATATGGGCCTTACGATAGAGATATAGAGACTCATTTCACGGTTTCGTGTAATAGTTGCAACACTTGCAACAAATGTAAGACTTGTTAGTGCACGATGATAAATAAGTTGCCCCACTGTGAGTTACCCATGGCGCATTGACAAAAAACATGTAATATACGACTTGTTGTCTTTGCTTGCTTCACGTGCGAGTGCAATATACAGTAAAGCCCACCTATTAAAAATCTGAGCCGCTCGAAATCAACACCCTCACTACTTTCTTCCCTTTTGCTCTAGTAAATACTTTTACATGCACTCACTCAAGTTCTTCACTACTAAGCAACTATTGGATTGGCTACGCCCACTCTATTAGTGAGAAGTTTTTCATTTTTTATTTTTTTATTTCTTGCTAGGTTGGTCTATTGGTTATAAGTAAAACTTTAGAAATCAAGCCCCGTTGATTGATATGTAGGCATCTGTGTGAAACTAAGGTGCCAACACCACTCAACTATGAGTGTGTTGGTAAGAAGTTCTCTAACTTATTCAAAATAAGTTTGTTCCATTGGTTGAACATATCATTCAACCATGGTTAATGAATTAATTAATGATACACATGCATTATGAGATTGAGCATATCATAAAGGGAAAATTAGTCAGAGGTCACTTAATATTATCGTTTAAGGCCTCTAATCCACAGGATTTTCGGTTAAGGCCTCTAGTTCATGCCCCTAGACTTATTACAGGCAAAGGTCCCTAAGTATGCAAGATCATACATTTGCATGACTAATTTGCCCTTCTAACCTTCTGAAATTATATCACAAATTTAACTCCTAGTTTTAAGCTCCTTAACATGATATTTCATTACTAATTTGCCCCTCTAAACGGATTTTAATTCGTAAGGAATAGATCAAGTTTCAAAATTCAAATGGAAGGGAATATATCAAGTTTCGAAATTCAAATGGGAGGAAACGATGTTGCAGAACCTGTTGAGGAAGTTTTGTAGAGACAGAAACAAAGCAGGTTCGGAGCTTGCGAAAAGGCTGTGGATCGGAAGGACCTTGGTGGTTCTCATCTTCTTGAGTTCCTCTTGGGTTATTGTTCTCTACTTTATTTATGCGGAACGAATAGAGGAGAAAAGACGACCTTGCCTCGTCTTTGCCTTTTCGGCATGGATGACGAGGTAGGTGGAGCTGGGTTGATTTTGTCCTCCTACTTGCATATGGAGTAAGAAAATCAATACGTCATGTGTATTTTTATTTATCTCAATTGTCATGCGCCGAAAGGAGTGGAAGAAATAAAATTATCTCTTTTGTTTACTCTTGCAAAAGAGGAGACAAGCAGAGAACACATGACAGATGTTGGCTATAACCTCAGTTTGTGCGCCAAGAAGGAAGGGTAGTACCGCCCCCTTTTCTGAGTTTATCTGAGTTTGATATGAATTTATTTGACTTTCTGTTAAGAAATTTACGGCCTGGTTTACAGCGTTTCATCTTCATGAAATTTACGGCCTGGTTTCAACGTTTTTGAATAACGCGGAGAGTGTATCCACGAGGGGCATTTTGGACTTTTTAATTGTTTAAAACTTGAAAAAGAACCTGTGCCTCTACGGAAAAAAAAAAAAAAAAAACATGGACCTTTTATAATAAAATGCAATGTTGAGGGCCAAACGCCCCTATCATTAATTGTAGTTAACAAATTAATTAATAATGCATTCTCGTCCTACGAACAAAGAAAAAAGATTCAAAAGAAGTTGTGCTTAATTCTTGATGGAAAATAACTTTCGGTCGAAGGGAGGCAAATATACTTTCTTACTAGTTTTCAAAGTTAAAACCTCTAAATATGTATTTTTACGTGTTTTTAAAGCCAAGGCCCACAAGAATGGCAACAAAATAAAGGATAAGTCCCTTAACTTTGTCATTTAAAGGCTCTAATCCACAAGACTTTCGGTTAAGGTTTGTGGTCCATGCAGCTAGAAATATTTCAGCTAGAGGTCCCTAAATACGCTAGATCACACATTGGTTTGACCGATTTGCCCCTGTAACTGCCCCAACACCTCACGCATAACTATCTGAAGATGTCACGAAATTTAAGTCATCATTTTATGCACATAAGCACGATCTTTTTATGACTGATTTGCCCTTATAGTTTCTTGTATATCAAATTTTGATTTTCAATGGTAATGGCATATGCACTTGTTCTAGACGTGAGGCATAGATTCTGTGACCTTCAAATTTTCAAAGTATACTTTTGTGAGGGACACATTCTACAACCTTTCTAATTAAATATATCATCTGCAATATGAATCAATGAAATAGGGTTCAAATCAATCCGAATTAAAGAAATAGGTAGATGATTTAGATTTCGATCTATATCCCACAATCTTCTTTCTTCTCGTTTTTTCAATCCAAATGAATAAGGATAAGTTCTATTGAGATTTCTCATATTTCAACGAAAAAAGAGCTTTTTACAATGCAGCGTCGTATTATTTTCGTTTTATGTTTCTTATATCTTGAGTATTTTTGTGTATAATCCAGTCATGTTATTCGCTATAAATATATCTGAGTTTATGTGACAAACTCAAATAATGACACAACTCATATAATGACACAAATGTATCTTAGTTTTGGAACAAAGTTTTGCACAAATTTATCTGAGTTCTGGAACACATTTTATCTGAGCTCTGGACAAATTAATCTGAGTTCTGAAACAAATTTATCTAGGTTCTGGAATAAATATAAATGAGTTCTAGACAATTTTATCTGAGTTTTAGAACAAATGTATCTAAGTTTGTACAAACTTATCTGAGTTCTGAAACAATTTATGTGAGTTTGTGATAGATAGATAGATAGATAGATAGATAGGGTTCTAACACGATGAAAGTTCGTAAATGAAAAATATTCAACTTACTTATTTTGGAGTGAGCGAATGTTAACAGTTTGTATGAGGAGATGCATGGACCGGTCTAAATTTTGTATCTTCTAGGGTTCGAAATCAAACGAACCACTTCTGCAACCACTAAGTAGATAATGAAGCCGTTTCTTCAAAGATATTGCAAATGCTTACGGCTTTGTAAGAAAATCTCTTTCCCTGATTCACTTTCCCTACTTTCCTTGCCGTTGAAGTGTAAAAAAAAAAAAAAAAACCCTTTTTTTCTCCGTTTCATTCCTTCTTTAGCAAGCCTATGCAATTTTAGCCTTTGCGCTTTTTAAATAAAGCGATAAGAGGTGAAGAGGGTATTACTGACTTTTCAAGTTTACGAAGCGATAAAAGGAACCTTTGACCGTATGAAATTAAATCCCGAACCGGTCCCAATAAAGTCCAAGCTTGAGGGAACTCCAACCAAAACGCCCTAAAACTTAAATCAGCTGGGCAATCAGGTAAGGTAAGAAAACTGGTTTCGGTCCCTTAGTCAGATGTCTGAATCCTTCATCCCCAGATCGGGCTCTCATTAAAAGGAAGGGAACGAATGAACGATGGAGATTGTGGCCACTCGGTTTTCTGCTTCGTGTATCGGTGAGTTGACCCGGAATCGCATTGAGGCCACCTATTACGAGAGGATGTGTATTTGAATTCCGGTCCCTGCACAAATTTCAATTTGAGAACTCCAATGCGTGAAAAACTCCTAGTGCTCCGCGGTACAACTCCAACTCATGGACGCTATCAAATGCATGTATTGTGAGGTGAACAAAAGTAAATAAGTAAAAAGGCTCTTGTAAATTAAAGGAGACCCAATTCTACCATAGGTGAGTGTCATGGTAACTGCACATTCCCTCACTTTGCCTTTGGAAGGGGGGTAATGGGCTTTTTTTGTGACACTGCAGAATAAGAAATATATGTTTTCTCTTTCGCATAATGTATTTTTAAAATGTATTTCCAATAGTATTACAGGAGAAGGAAGAGTCTTAGAACTCCACTTTCCTCTTGCACGAAAAAAAATAGTACTTATTACGTAAAAAGGCATCCCAATCAAAAAGAGGTTTTTCCTTTCATAAAAGTAGGCTTGCATATGTTTTTTTTTTTTTTTATAATGCAGGATTTTAGCTCTTTGGACCAGAATAATTCCTACAAGAGATCAAAAGAAAAAGTTCAGTGAAGTTTTCATATGGCATCAGTATGGTAGTGCAATTTAGGGCCCACAACCTCTAAGTGCAGACTGTAGTTTTAGGCCGACTGAGCTACCCATCGGGGTTAAATAGAATTGCACATACATGCTCATAAGTTCGATAAATTTAACCTCTTCAAGTCTTTGGTAAATTTCTTCATCTCTTATTTAACATTAATTGAAATTATGTCCATGCCATTTAATCAATAATAAAGGCAAACATGGAAAAATAAAAAGAAAAAGTTTAGAACTTTTACATCCTCAAATCAATGGTCATAGTACTCTGGGCTTAAATTTATTATAAGCTTATCAACCATGATGAGGATAATCCATCTATGTGGAACTAAAAGGTCTAAAGTAAAACATTTTTTTTCTTTCTTTTTTTTGCTAATGGAGGTTCCAATCGTTTGGATTGGACTAATTCATTCGAGCTCATAAAGAAGTCAAATAAAATCCTTATGGCATGCAAATGATAGTACTAGTGGATGATGGAAATGTAGTCCTCTGGACCACTGAAATGGACCCATTTGAAGTAGAAAGATGCAAGTAACGGTTGCATCTCAAAATCTGCAGATAGAGATAGAGAGAGGTTTTGGAGAGGGAAGAAGCCATGAACAGAGGCGTAAAGCTCACCAAGAAGAGCCCTCATGAAAAGGGCGAAATGAAGGAGAAACCAAACCCTAGAAACCCATTGAAGGAGCTCAACACCGGCAGTTGCTCTACCTCGATTGAAACTCCAAGAGGCTGTTTCAGGTTCCTTCTCTCCAATCCTTCTTCCAAAACCACCGCACCCGGATCTAAAACCCTCCTCAAAACCCCTAAATCAGCCCCAAATGCAAGAAATCTCCGCACTGCCCCAAGCAATTCAAATGCTAGATCTTCAAACCCTAGATCCAAACTCCCCAA
The DNA here is from genome assembly GCA_038049695.1 of Cinnamomum chago. NCBI lineage: Eukaryota > Viridiplantae > Streptophyta > Magnoliopsida > Laurales > Lauraceae > Cinnamomum > Cinnamomum chago. Next base: position 14,658,321 of record CP142462.1, on the reverse strand, counting down.
GAAAAACCTCCCAAAATCCAATCTTGAAAACCTAAGCGAACCCAGATCTCAGAATCCGCATAAACCCAGAAGCTCATATCTCACCCAATGGCAGAACGGGAAAAGAAGCATTTTTGGAGGGCAGTTTCTGGAGAGAGATCCACAGTCCAAGCTCGAAAAGCAGCAATCTTTAGTACGAACTGATACAGGTATAACTCCCCATTTGATGGGATTTGTGAAAGATGGAGTCAGTGAGAAGAAATTGGAATCGGGGATTTGTTTGGCTGATACTCAAAACAAAGATTTAGAAGGGCAGTATTCCACCCAACCTTCTGATCTTAGTTTTGGGCCAGTTTTGGAGATGAATAGCACTCCTGTGAGTAAACTTTCATCTGGGTCTTGTTTGGTTTTTACACCTGACAAGGCTTTTGAAGAGCATTTCACAACACCTCCTTTACAGGCTTCCATTTCTCCCAAAGTTGGTTCAGTAAATCCATATGAACTGAGATGGAGGCCACAATTTGATACGACTGGCACTCCTTCAAATAAATTGTCATCTGGTTTTTGCTTGGCTTCTGCATGTGGTAAGGCTTCAGAACTGCAGCCCACAACCCCACCTGATTTGAGTTTTGGGTCAGTTTTGGAGATGTTTGGCACTCCTGCAAGTAAACTTTCATCTGGGTCTTATTTGGTTTCTGCATCTGACAAGGCTTTGGAGGAGCATTCCGCAATACCTCCTTGTATGGCTTCTGTTTCTCCAATGTTTTATTCAGTAAAATCATCTAAAAATCCATTTACGCCAGAATTTGATAATAATAGCACTCCTTCAAATAAATTATCATCTGGTTTTTGCTTGGGACTAGAACAGCATTCGACAACCCCATCTAATTTGGGTTTTAGGCCAGCTTTGGAGATGAATACCACCCCTATGAATAAATCGACATCTGGGTCTTGTTTGGTTTCTACACCTGACACCACAAGCACACCTCCAATTCAGGCTTCTATTTCCCCAGAGATCATTGGTGAGTCTTCTTTGATATCGACTCCTGCATGTTTTGCTGCTGGTCATGTTATTGTTGGGGTCTCTGACAAGAGGAAATGCAGGCCTAGAGGCATTCTAACTGTGGGAGATGAGGTCTATGATACCACATTGTGCAATTCTAGGGCTTCTTTAGTACCTGCTCCTGCTGAGGCCTCCATGCATTGGCTCTTGCCACCTACTAACAATGCAAATAACGTTGATGTCGAGCATTCACCTGAATTTGAGGGGCTACCAGGTGCCACCACATCAGCTGAGAGTGTCCTTGGGTCCTCTGGTTCCCTTGTTCCTTCCCCTACTGTTGCAAAGATGGGTATTGTTGATATCCATTCACCTTCACCAGAGTTTGGAGGATTGATGGGGCCCCCCACACCTGTGTCAGATGCCACAACTTCATCTGGTCACATGTCTATTGCTAGTCCTTGTGCAGGAATATTAGAAGTAGTGGAAGCAGCTTCATTTCAAAGTAAAGTTCCCATCCCACAAAAGGAGAAAGGATATCGGTATGATCACTTGGTGGAGAACTCTCCTTTATCCATCGACTCTTGGGGTAGTGGCAATGTTATTTGCACCCCTGAGTCAAATTCAAACTCAGATAGACGTGCTGGGTTTTCTAAGCTAAATATGGAGGATTTTCTGGAACATCAGCTTAATCTGAATACTGTGGTGGGGGATCTTCAAGCTGTGAGCTTCTCTCCAAAGAGTCATGTTGTAAGTTGTGACCCAGTTGATTTTTCGTCCATGCTCCGTGTGATATTTCCATTTACATATCCAGCCACACCTTCCAATTCCATTGATGTAACCCATGCTGTAAAGCAGTTCCATGGTCAGACTTACAAAACCAAAGAGTTTTGCAGATGGGAAGCAATGTCTAGTTCAAACTTTGAAAGTATGTCACAAATGAGAATATCATGGAGGGAAGGGCTAATTAGTAGGATTTTTGAGATGGACGAATTGGATTGCTGTCGGTGGTCGTCAGAAGAAGATGATGTCAACTGTTGCAAAGATGAACAGGTTAAATCTGATTCTGGACTTGAATTTGATCAAAATGTAACTTGTTCTACATTAATTGATCAAAATGATAGTCCATTAGCTGCTGGTTTCGGGTCTCCTGAATTCATATGTGATGAGCAGGGCAATGAAAAAAGCAAAAGAAGAATTTCTGCTGTTGGACGTACTTCATACGCAGAATCCATAAGCACAGAGGGAGGTGGGCTGGTAGCATCTGGTGATTCAGATTGGACTGTCTTCTACAAAAACCAGTTGTTTGAAGTATGATTTCTTTCCTTCTTCCATCTTTCTGTATCTTATTCTAGCATATGCTTTACTTTAATGAGCCAATCTTTAGAATGAAAATGTAGTAACCATGTGAGGATCCTTATGCAATCTGTAGCTTTGTTGTTCAGCATGGTGCAATTCAAGGTTTTAGCTTTTCATATGTTCTACTGTGGAGTTAAGCAAAACTATCCCGTGGGTGTGCTTTGAAGGTTTTAAGCAAAATAAGGAAAAGTCAATGCCAAACAAGCATGGGTAGCTACCATTCAAAAAATAATAATAATAAATAAAGAAAGGGTAGCTTCATTCTTTTGCACAAACATATTTAATTTATGTGGAAAAACTGATTGGAACATTACAAATTTCACTGTTTCACTATCAACACTAAGAAAAATTATCATCAGCCTCATCTTTATTGTACCTAGTGTTTCATGTGCAGGATAAAAATTGTCCGAAGATGTAACCCAAAAGAAATATGATAGGTTTTTTTTTTTTTTCCTTTTGTTGAGTGCCTCACTGGCAGTGGGGTGGAACAGCAACTGTGATTGGAGGTCAACCACAGGTTGCCACCCTTATTGTGGTATGCCTATGCCACTGAACTGGGAGTGGATTGGCATATGATAGATTATCACAACTAACAACATTAAGATAAAGCTCCCCTTTTCAACTGCCCATTCTTGTAAATTCTGAAAGGCTGCTTAAAAAACAATTTTGTTTCAAGGATTTGCAAGCAAAGGCTGTGGAGAAAAGCTGGAGTAAATGCTCTTAAATCTCTTAACATCCTATCAGCCAGGGTGCACATGGCGAACATGTAGGATGATTGTTACCATCTATCTGGTGGTTCATCACATAGACAAGGAAAGCATGATACCACAACACTATAGGCATGTGATTGGCTTTACAAAAAGCTTTTTGTGTATAAAAAGAGCAATGATTTGCATCCAGTGGGTGCTATTTGCAATGGTAAGAAATTTTGATTTGTCTAATCATTGTAGAAGTATATTCAGATGGTGGCCTACCAAATCAACGGTCCAGACTCCAGATCCCTCTAGATTCATGCCATAGTGAGGGGTTAATAGAGTTGGAAGTTACAATTTTTCTAATTGAATTCTATTTCATCCAGGTCGCAACTCATCAACATTAAATCCATATACCTGGGGTTGACATCTCTTTCTGTAAATAATGTCTTCTAATTTATAAAATATACATATCTTTTTCTCATTTTGTAGATAACTAGGATTCAGCAGATTAAACACTGATTTACTCGCAATTTCTTTAGGCTCATGTTTATACCCATGAAATTCAAAAGAATTACATAACACTTCAAATTAAACCAGAAAGTGTAAAATGGAAACAAGAACATCTGTAACCTTTAATATAGGAACTTTTATTTTATATATATATGGTTTTCCTTTCTTGAATCTTCATATACAGTTCATTTTTTTAACAAATAAGACAAGAAGTGCACTCATAATCATTCTACTTGATTGAAAGTTGAAGCCAATATCTCCATATTTTAGGTTAACAGAAAAGGAAAAAAAGAAAAAGGAAGCATTAGCTTCACTCACTTTTTACATGTTATTTCAACTTCCTTGCACCCACAACTTCTATGTTACGAATACACAAGTGGCATTGTTTTACACACCAATTATGCATGTGAACAAACGACTGCTCTTGGCACGACCAACTTCCTTCGAAAAATGATGCCCTTCGCCTGTCTTCTCTGGTGGGAAGAATCTGCTAGAGAATTCCTTGACTGACTTGGTTTGCCTGTGACGGATGCGTTCTTCATGGAATTTGGTCATCTTTTCCGGTGATGGTGTCACATATGAATGACTGTTAACATAGGAGTCTGCGATATGAAACCTTTGTGCTTGGCCTTGTGACAAGCAATGGTACTTCTGTTGTGTGTTGTTTCTCTTGATTGCTCGGATAAGCAACGGAATCAGGCCCTCCATCTCTGATTATGAGGATGAATAAAGCATTTGAAGGGTTGAAGCCTTGAAGGAGCTGGATATGGTATAATGAAGCTTCCATGGTTCATTTATAAGAAAACTATATGAAGACAAAATAACTAGTGGAAAGTATCAAAATAACCTTGTTGAGACTGCATTGCCTTGTTTTATTAAGGAAAAAAGGAATTCTAGTTGGCTTTAGTGAGTTGGGTTTGCTCTGGTGGAAGTTTCAAAGTAAAAATTACTGAAATACCCTTTGAAACCTTCTCTGTTATTTAGTTATATGTGCTTTGAAACTTTGAGCTGATTTTATTATTATTATTATTATCATCATTTAGATAAGCACTTTGGATGAATTGGATTCAGCTTCCTCATGAAATTTGAAGTGTTCCATGGCTTTCCTTGTAGGAAAGTTCTTTTATGACCATTGACTCAAAACAGAAATTTTGCTTGAACACCTTTGTTGATTTTTCATATTAGACTTGATTCATGGAAAGAAGATTTCTGTTGGTCATTATTAAATTTATAAGATGAGGGTACTGAAAGAATTGGGTTTTGTTCTAATGGCATTTAGGCTAATTACTGAAATCCCCTATCACTCATTCAGAATGCTCTCCTGATTTAATTGTGCTCGAGGTAATATGGTTTCGTGACATATTAGATGCAAGCGCTCTTATAAAGATTTTCTAGTGGTAGCATTCAAATATCAATGCTTACCCATGGATCCAGTTCAAAATGACACACAGTACCTAGTCTGAAATTATGCAAAATAAGTTGCAAAATTAAAATATCACCATTTTTAAATAATACAATAGTGCCCTTTTTTCCAATTTCAGATAAAACAACCCTTTTCTGCTGTTCCAATCAAGCTTAGGTATTACCACCCATTTCCAAGAAACATACCTATCTTTTTAGCCGGCTCAATAATCTTTGTATATCTTAATCTAGAAGCTGACTTGTCTAGTTTCATATTATTTTTAATATCACATCTTCTATGTTTGGTAGCTATTGACTGAGGGATAGAGGCCGGCTTTGGGAGATAAGATTCTATGTGCTCTTTGTTTTTCTAGCTGCCTAATCCACATCTGTTTCTCTTTGGCAGCAATATATAATATGTTATTTTTACTTCTACAAGGGACTGTTGGATACTGCGATTCCTCCATCAAATGTCATCAATTGAATGATAGCTAAGCCATTTAAGTCTCACAAGTCATATCCTAACCACTCTCTCAATTTCAAACTATCTTTGTTGGGAGTTTTTCAACAATGAAACAATCTAGTGCTTGACCCACTAGCCATTGTGTTATTATTTTGTGTTAGGGTCACTTGTCAACCACTAATCAGGGTCTAAGATATAGCTAATTTGCCATTTTCTTATGATATTTGTATAGATGATGATATACAATGACGACTCACAGATGTTTAAATGATGTGGACTCTATTAGATGAAGAGTTATCTTATGGAGCTCAGTCCAAGAATGAGGACTGTCTGCTACTGTTGCCTTGGTTATCTGATAGAGAACTCGGCGTAACTCAGTTAGACTTGGCCAAGTTGACTCGACTCAGAGGTCAACTCAAGAATCTGGCCAGAAACTCAGTGATGCGACTCTGGTGAGGTTCATGTCATCCTGGACTGGGGATTTAGAGCAATGGTCTGATCCTTTGTGTGGCTGATGGGTCGATGAGATTAGTTTTTATGAGTCCCATGATGAGTTTGGGTCATGAAATCTCCAAGATTGGAGGATCCCAGCCATTCAATCGGTTGTCCTTGGTATTCCAACTTGGGGTAACTTGTAGCATCCATGGTGGGTCCTCCCAGCTTTATTTTTTGCCCAGGCCCCCCACATAATAGACCAGTGGCTCTTGCACGCCTGTACTATGTTAGCACATGTAGTGGGAGCACCGAGCACAAATGCACACTGCCCAACTGCCCTTGGCACTTGTATATTTTTATCCCAAAGGTCTCTTTCTGGAAGAGGATTTGAAGGGGGCCATGATGGCATGCTCTTGTCAATCTCCACTATGTTGTTTCTACCATCCATGATTGACATTGGAAGAAAAGGAGTTGTTGGTCTCTATGGTCATAGAGCAGAAGTCCAATGCCGCCACCGTTTTGGCCCAACAGGTTTTGGCTGTCGAACACAGTTTTTGTTGGAGATGAAGCTGCAGGCTGTTAAAGAAGATCTATTGAAGCATTTTCTATCCCTGAGGTCTTTGATCCAACATGACTGATCTATCGGGTGGGGCCCGCTAAATCCACACAAATGCATGCCAAACAAATCTAGGAAGGGTTTCCAACACAAGACTTGGGGGCAAACACACGCCTTATGCCACTCTACCAACTCCCAAGTGGGTTTCTTTCTTAGGAGTTGTGCCGCCTAGTGGTTTCCAGATATTCTTAGGGCTTGTTTGTTTCATGTAAATGAATTGAATACATGCATTGTGTTTTTGTACGTGATTAAAATGAAGAGCTAAAGGTAAATATTAAAAAATGAGCATCAAATAACCTTGTCTTTAAAGGAAATTGATGCATGGAAAGATGGAAAATGAACATCAAACCATCACCCTAGTAATTCAATACTATACACTCTCCACTTCATAACCTTCATTCATAATAATCCTTCATTGGAACTCAGTTGACTACGAATTCTTATGTATTTTATTTAAACAATCAAACCTTTACTAACAAAATTGATATGATTCCACTGAAAATAGGGCCTCAAGTAGTAATTTTGTTTGCCCATGAATATGGACAATAGCCCCCACCAAAAACATGTGGATGATCTTAGTACAGAGGTTCCCACTTTCCTGGGGGCAATTTATTTCATTGCTTCTTTTAGTTAGTTTGCTTATGTTTTTTTTTTTTTTTTACTTGTTTTAAGTATATATTCATGACAGATTATTTAAAGATTGAAGTTAGTTAGCAATGGAGTCCAAATGCAAATGGTTGGGGCACATGTGCATGTACCACTTGTTCCTTCTTGTAACCTTGGGTATCTGTCCTTGATCATTTGAGAGACCAATGGAGATTTTCCTCTTTTAATGAGGAATATCGAAGGAGCTTATCACTTCAGTACATTTGAGAATGTGGAGTAAGAGGAGTGCTAATTACAAGTCATGAGAATTTGGCTCATGATATATCAGAATGGAAAAACAGAATTCATGTAGTTATAGTTAATCTCAACATAACTCGGACATGCTAGGCTTTGTTGATGATGATAATGATGATGAGGGATCCCATTCTCTTTTGGTAGAAGTGACTTAACCATGTTTACTCAGCAAAATTGAACCTTCTTCTTGGGTTGGAATCATAGCTTTTATTACATTTATATTAGATCCTTTTGTGAGTCGAGTACAAAGTACAAAACATTGTGCATTTACTTTGTGTACAGTTAAGGGGCAATGAGCCTGGATCTGACTCAGGCCCATAGGAAACCTATCCTAATTATAGATAATGGGCTTAGGCATAGTATTTGGCGGGCTGATCCTATGCTTTTAAGGCCCATCAAATAATCTAAAACCTTTAAGGCCCATTGAACAAGCTGAGGCATTAATTAAAAAACTGCGAGAAAGACCAAATAAGGGTAGTGCAAGATCTTCAATCCCTACGATTAGAGATGGGAATGGGGCGGTCAGGTTCTGGTGCATCACCTCTAGAAAAATCGCCATCCTTATTGCCATTATACTACTAAGCTCTCAATTAAAATGATTTGCACTCACTAATATTTGAAGTACAGATATATGGGTCGGGTTGGGTTGATGCATCCAAAAATCCAAACCCGCCCAAAATTCAACTCGGATTAATGCATGAAAAACTATATTCAACCCAAACCCTACCAACACGCTACCAAACCCATCCATTAGGAGCGGGTCAAGGCAGGTCCCCATTTAAACCCGATCCAATGACATCCCTACCTACAATTCACAAAGCAAAACCCTAATTAATGGTGGAGACCAAAAATCTCGCATGGGCCTCATGGGAGGTTGCTTTTTTCTTTTAAATCCCATGGAAGATTTAGTATTGGCAAGAAACTTCTTCTTAGTCAAAATCCGCATGCCCTTTGCTCATGAACAATGCTATTTACGCCACATGTAATAAATATCTTATTTTGCGCATGCCATTTATTTTGAATATGACCTACCCAAGAAAGACTTTTTAGGTGCTTTAATATTTCTTGAGTCAAATATTTTCGGTAGTATGTCATACTCAAGAGCTGAAATTAAGTTTAAATTATCCAAGAGCATGCATGAAATTCTTCAAAGTCATTGTCACCAACAATGACTTATCCTATGCATGGGGAGGCTGGGTCTTCACGTGTCCCGAAAAATAGTAGGTTCTCAAAAAAGTCGGAAACCATGGTCGAGAAAATTTAAAAAGACCATTGTCATCCACAATGGTATTAGAGCTTTAGTTTGAGAGGTTAGTGCTTTGTACAATTGTATTACTGCGATGTGTGGATTCAAATGGAGGCAAACAATGGAAGTAAATGGTCAGTCTTTAATGCCTGCACTATGGTGATTCGGGAAGACAAATTAGAGTATACTCTATTTGGTTTCCTTTTTGTTTAGAAGTAAAGTTGGTAATTAGTTGGTTTGTTGGAAATCTTCACGAAGCCTTGGATTGAGTGCCACAAGTAGTATATATATAATGCAAGAGACCGATCCATGCGAAGGATGATGAGTATTTGTCAAGAGGACTGAAGAGATTTACTAAAAATCTTTCCCACTTAAATCACTCCTTATGATCCACATGTTTAAAAATGATGCCTAAAAAGTGAACTTAAGGACAGGTTTCTTCCTCTTATGATTTCCTCAATGGTTTCTTAGAACTCGTAGCAAAAGCATACAATAATCTAAAAGGCGGAAGAAGGTGAGGATATTGGATCTATGTTTTTCTTCTTCCTCATCATCTCTCTATATAGCCAATAAAAAAATAGTTGTTTGAGGATAGGGACAAAGAGGTCTTTAATGGCCTTTTTTGGTTTCGTTATTGAAGAAGAAACGGAAGAAGTATTCAAGTGAGAAGCGTTTTTCATTTAAGTATTTGGGGGCATGTTTGCTGACATTGTAGTAGGCCCAACCCACTAATTTTAACAAAGTTAATTCTTATGAAGTGCATGAAAGAGGTAAAGAGTAAATGATATAAGGTGGAGATGCATGTGGGGTCGTCACTTTCATGATTTGACTTACTAGGTAATCATTATCTATGAAAGGAGTGTTGGCATTTGTGATGGGGCCCACTTGTGTTTACATGTGAGTGGACCCCACTCACAAAGATATACCCCTCACAAGGAGTTTCATGGTGATATGGATAAGAATATTATGAGTTTTAACAACTCTATATATCTTTATCATATCTACATTCAAATTCAAATTGAGAGAGATTGATATTATTCTTTATCCTAATCATCTTTCAATTCAAATTTGAATAGAGATCTTATCACACATTAGCCAAAGGACTATATATAGACATGAGTTGGAATAACTTTTACAATCAATCAATCTTTCTTCCACTAAATGTACAATTCTTCATCATCATTGACATCCAGTATGTCCATTATTGCACTTGGATCTTGAAGAGTGAATCATACGTGATTGATTTCTCATAGACAGTCATAGATCTCCACACCAACCCTTGGCACGTTTGTAGTAGCCAACTCTCAAATATCCACACCAATACTTGATTCAAGCCGATGTCGTCCTTATCACGTCTGTAGCAGTCAGCTCTCAAATATTCGTGCTTCCGCAGCATCTACAACCTTCAATGAGGATAGAATTTCATACCCTTTTGTGGATCTTCATTTATATTGCTTTAATTCTGATCCCATTAAAAGGAAGATGTTGCTTAGAACTTTTAACAATTCAGTACCGACCAAACAAAAGGGCCCGGTTTGCAAACAAACGGGTCCTTTGCGTTTCTTGATTTATACATTTTATTCTCGGAAAGTCGGTATGGCCGGTCCCCAGTCAGTCCATGTAGCACGGTTGTTTTATTCTATGGACCTATTTGGTTAGAGGAAATTTTGAGAATCTTTGTCTGAGAAAAGTTATGAATACTGCAAATGATGCCCTCCCACTAATTTTCAAAATGCTCAAGTTTAATTCAAGAATCTAGAGCATTCCAAACCAAGGAAAAAAGTGACTTTTTAAGAGTTTGGTTTTTCAAAATTCTAACATTTAAATGGAGAATTTTAGTGTTCTAAATATATAATTTCACACGGTTGTTAGAAATTCCCAACACTTGTAATTCTCGTTAAAAATTCCTCGAAACAAATTAACAGATTCTCTTGAATATTAGAATTTTGGAAGAAAATGACATAAGATTCCACATTCATGCGGAAATCGATCTAATTTTTAGTGTAATTTCAAATTTTCCTCATCTGCTGACACGCTTTCCCATATTAAAGGTGAAATCTTTTTTAAGTGATTTATGCAATTCCAAAGTTAAAGGTGAAATCTTTTTTAAATGAGTTCTGCAATTTCAATGAATAACGTTTTCTTACCAAGGAAAAGGAAAAACATTTTCTATGAGGTGAAATTTTCTCTTCCTTGACAAGCTGAAATTGTAAAAGGGCTGGGAGCTTGGGACACCCTCCAATATAAAAAAAAGCCTCTTTTCCTTGACATGCTAAGATTGTGAAAATTCAAGCGTTACACAAACAAACTATATAGGACCTATTTGGTATCGCTCTCTTGCTGTTTCCAATTCGTTGCTCAAATCACGTTGTGCCGACACTATACTCTCAGAACTTATTTAACAACTTTATACTAAATTACTAAGTTGAGAATACATTTTAAGGAACTTATTTGGTAACATTATATAAGTTTTGTTCCAAAGATCAAAATCAAGAGAATCATAGGACTTACAATGTAGGGCCCACCTTTTATTGTTTCACCACTCTATTATTATCCTACATGTGGCCCACCTTTAAAAATTATGATGTGATACCCATATTTGAAAATTAGAACAAGAGGCTCTCATATTCGAGTCCGGATCACATATCGCATTTGTTATACATTCACCGTGAGTGGACCAATAATATTCCGCCACATCATCCAAAAATTTAGGTGATTTGGAAGTTTGAAAAGTCTATATTAGATGAAAGAGAATCGTATAAATTTTTGGATGACGTGGCGGAGTATTATTGGACCACTCATGGTGAAGGTATAACAAATGAGATAGGTGATCCAAACTCTTCATATTCATAGGATTCGCAATGTGGGTCACCTCTATAGGAATTGTAATGTGAGTCTACCATTTTGTGAATGTAAATATGAGACCCACTTTTAGAAATTACAATGTGGTACACACCTTTAGAAAATAGAATATGGGGCCTACATTTATATAATTTATAATGTGAGGTCCACTTTGTGTGATCACGACCATGTGATCCACATTTAGGAATTACAAAGTGGAGCCATATTTTTTGTGATTATAGACATAGGACCCACCTTCAAAAATTACAATATGGTGCCCGCCTTTAGAAATTAGAAATGGGGGCACATTCATAGGATTTATAATGTAGGCCCCACTTTTATACGAATTATAATGTGAGGCCATCTTTTTGTTGATTGTGAACATGGGACCCACTTTTAAAAATTACAATGTGGTATTCACCTTTAGAAACTAGAACATGGGGCCATATTCATAAAATTCACAATGTGACTCCACCTTCTGTGATTGTGACCATGTAACTTACTTTTAAGAATTATAAAGTAGGGCCACCTTTTCTATGACAGTGGATACGGGACTCGCCTAAAAAATTACAACATGATGCACACCTTTAGAAATTAGAATATGGTGCTCACATCCATAGGATTTTTAATTTGATCGCATCTTTATAAGAATTATAATATGAGCTCACCTTTAGAAATTACAACGTAATGCCCACCTTTAGAAATTGAAACATAGGCCCAACAACTATAGGATTTATGATGGGCCCCACCATTATAGGAATTATAATATGGGCCCCACCTTTTGTGATTGTAACCGTGTGACCCACTTTGTGGGGCCACTTTATTTGAAGTAGTGAACATGGGGCCTACTTTTAGGATAAGTAGGAGGATTTAAAATCTTTAAATGACATTCTTTAAAGGGCAAGAGATAAGTATGAAACAACAATGCTAGCGGGTTGTTTTTTAAAAGAAAAAGAAACATTCGTTCCAACTTTATGATGCCAGCAAGTTGAATTTTGAGATTCTTTCTCGTGAGATATAACTTTGAAATAGTGATTTACACATACCATACATGTTTTCCACAATCTCATCCCGTGGGAACATTGGAACATTCACACCCATAGTTTCCTTTTATCTGCTTTAAGCTTTCATCCATGAATATCAGGAAATAGATGAGACAAAGAAGAGACATGAGAGAGAATGCTACTTTAAAGTTTAAATTATAGGCCAACGTCTTATACAATCGGTGTAGGAAATCGTTTACGGGTCCGAAGTCGGATCAAGCATGGCATGAGCCAAAGGAGATTGGACTACCACTTAGGGGGGAGTTTGTGGCTTTGTGCAACATGACTTTAAGTGGAAAACGTTGAGCGACAAGGCACTGGAACATTTGGTGCAACAACGAAATGAATCTTTGGTGCAACAATGAAAAGGCCGCCGATTCCACCCTTTTTGGCTTGATTTCCGCATGAGAGAGGATCCGGAGATCATCGTGGGACGGTGGGAAAGGCGGTTCTGTGGAAGAGAAAACCCTAGGGGACCGTAGCAAATACATCCTTAGTATAAATCGTCATATGTCCCCACACATAAGACTTTCAATAGGATTAGAGGATGTGAGTTTCTAAACAAAGAAGTCTTCAATAAGCATTACTCTTCGGGACCTAAAGCCTTGTAATCGCCGGAACACATATAGATCTCCAGCCGAGTGTAGGAGTCTCCACATCCAATCCATCATTCAGGTCCATAATCTTTTGGATCCACCGATAGGGAATACTGAAATTTTCAAGTGTTTCCAGTGAAGTGATTTGAAATGTTCTCATTTGGAACTATGCCATCTCAGTTACTGAAACAGGACTGATAAACCCACTAAGTATCCAACCAAACAGCCCAATTATTCTCCATTACAAGGAAATATGTTCATTTCAGCCTACTCAGATCTAAATCCCAAAAGGCCGGTCCTTAAGATTATGCAAATATATTCCCAAAAAAAAGTGCAAAATAATAAAAAAAATAAAGCTGTAACTTACCTGTAAAATCCATTTCAAATGAGTTTTGAACATGAGTTGGAACAGTATATGACCATATGCTGCACATGAATGTGTTTGTTGATGATCATCTAACCATAGTCCCTTGGTCGATGTGATAAAGAGCGAGCTGATTAGATGACCATCAACAAAACATATTCATAGCTGCAATCTCTCTCTCTCTCTCTAGTCTTCCAACTCTGTCCTGACAACCTTTGCCTTCTCTCTCTCAAGTCTTCCAACTCTGTCCCTGACAAGCCTTTGCCAACCATGGCTCATTTAGGCTTCAGTTAGTCATGAAAGGTCCCCATCAGTTAGTCATAAGGGTCCCCACAAGGTGGAATATTCTTTGGAATCATATTAATGAGGGGCATATTCCTAGGAATAAACCTTTGAAAACTTTAACCTTGAGTTTGAATTTGGTTGGCTCCAAGAAGAAAGTGCTCAAGTGCTTTTTCCTCAAATATGTAGGAAATCATGTGCCCGCGTGCCATATGTCCCACGTCAGATCAAGAAGGGCAGAGGCTTACAAAGAATACAATTCCACTTAATATAAGATTTGATCTGTCCCTACAAATAAGACTCCCAATAAAATCACTGGATGTGGGTCTTTTTACGAAGAAGTCTGTAGTAAGTATGACTCTGTATGACTCTTTAGGACTTGTCTATATAAGATAGAGAGTCATAGGGTTGAATACTCTCCATTCCCGTAGGTTAGACAGGTGCAAAAAAAATCTGCGAAGCTTCCCAAATGCCAGAACACACATAGATCTCCGACCACGTGTCGGAGTCTCCATAACCAGATCTATCAAAATAGATATCAGATTGGACACAGAGGCTTCTACCAGGATAATTGAGGCCCATCAATTGATATATATATATATATATATATATATATATAGGGGAGGTTTTAAGTGCATCCATCCCTCACCATAGGGTGAGGGACACTTCTATAATTGGGCATTTTCAAGTACAAAAGTTACTTTTCAAGTACATAGGGTGAGGTACACTTCCTTGTCTTCATGTGCAAAAATGGGAAGTGTCTCTCACCCTATGGTGAGGGATAGATGCACTTGAAACTTTCTCATATATATATATATATATATATATATATATATATATATATATATGCATTGCCTAGGCCAAACCTTCTTGTAGCCAAACACAGTGTCTAAGAATTATAAGAGCATAGGCTTTAACTGGACAGTATGAACAGCTACTAGCAAGTAGCAAGCCTATACCATTTTCCCATTTTTTAACTACTTTCACTTTGTGTACCTGACCAACACTTTGTGACATGAAAACTAAAATCTTCTAACACTCTACATTGATCCTTATTAGGGCAAATGAATAGGGATTTGGCTGTCCTGATCTACATGGATCCATATTCTTTTTCTTTTTCTTTTTTTTTCTTGTCTTAAGATTTGCAGGATGGGAATCCAATTCAGATCCAAGAATTCACACTCAAGTCTGATTAAGAACTGAGCAGCCAAAAAAAAAAATCAGGTCCATGCCAAATTCTGGGTCATTGTTAGCTGGGCCTGACAATGGGTCAGGGTCAGGGTCAGGTCAGATTGATTGCATAAGTTGAACTGGAGCTTTCATAACCTGTTTATTAATGAGGTCAGAAATGACACCTGAACCCTAAATTCTCAACAAGTTGGTGTATTTTCTAAAGCACTTTCTTTTCATGGTTCTTTAATTTTCTATTGCACTCAAATCACTTATACAATACTTTACATTTTTTATTTAAAATTTTATTTTATTTTTATCAATAAAAACACAAATTTTGAAATTATCTCAAACCATCTGATGCAGATAGATAATAATATCCTGGTAACTTTATTTGCAACATTGCCCCAGAGTACCCCAAATGGTTTCCATTTTCATATTGCATGCATTTACTTATATCTGAAAACTCTTGCTAGAAACACATCCTCCTGATGAATAGAGAACTTCATAAGTCATAACTCATAAATATTTCACTTCCAATCAGACTCAAAAATCAAAATAAAACTCCATCAAAGAGACTTTAAGCCCTTTCTTTATTGTAAAAATACCAAGCTCCAAAAGCCATGCCAAGGATAAGTAGAGAAATAAGGAAGTCTACCAAGTTCATGGAAGTTGAAGGCTTTTTTACTTCTGAAGTCTTTACTTCAACAAATCCTCCTTCTTCGACCTCAGGTTCTTTCTTTAATTGGACGGCATCTAAGGGATCTGAGCCTTCCACAACTCCAATGAAATAGTCAGTCATGATGCTGGTAGCTGTTGAACTATGACCCACTTCATCAAATGCCTTGGTAGCATCTCCTTTGGCTTAAATTTCAATGACAAGTTGCCATAAGATATCCATAGGAGTAGATTATACCCAAAGAAGTATATAAGAAAGGATGATTTTCCCCTAGGAGCAAACTGCATACAATGTATTTGTGGTCTAGCCTATGGGCGCACTTAGATGCATTTCTATCATTGGGGTTGGGATGGATAGAAGGGTCACTTTATGGATAAGGGCCATGTGAAAATCAGCCGCATCAGATTCTCCTAGCCTATGATTTAATAGCCTAAAAGTTGAATTGTCTTTTAACGATAAATTTTTTTTTAGATTCAATCCAACGTTGAGTAAGTGCTTTATGAACATAAAATCGGGCGTAATTGCAGATCATGGGAGAATAAGAATGTGAAAGGAGTCGCCTAGATCAAAGGTGGGCCCAACTGGGAGCCATAGCTTTGTAGGAGAAAATTCTCCAAGTAAGGAATATTAGATTGAAGGGGTAATTATAGTGGATTTACCCTATCATCATCAGCCTTGTCCCAAGTTCCCAACTACTATATTGTTGGTGTAGACAGTCTTGAATATGATGGTTAAAAATGTCAGATGAAGTTCATTTTTTTTTTTTTTTGGGAGAGAACTAATTCTCACCATCCTCTTATATTTTGTAAGTTGATCAGCCTCAAAGTCTTATGTATTTCTTGACATGGCATGCTATATCGCAATTTGGACGGCTGTCGACCCTGGGAGTGATACTATCAACCTAAAGACCCAGAGATTAATCCCTTAGTGTCTGTGTGTGATATCAAGTTGCCAACACCACTCAACCTCAAGTGTGCTAGCACTATCTTCTTATTGTATTGGCGGCGAAGAAATTTGATCCAAGCGGGGCCTAACCACCATTGGATCGATCATGTGGGTCTCACTTATCACCAGTGAAAAGTAGAGAAGCACTATGATACAAGGAAGATTTTCTCCTACGCAACTGCACTAAGTGCTCCATCTGGATCAATGCCTTTGTCACTAGGACTTGGGACAATCCCGACCCATGGAGTGCATAGAGTGTGCATAGAGGAGGATAAAATTTTCCATGATACAATATGCAAGCAGAGGCACAACCATCCTCGCCCACTTTGATGAATCTCATGGCTTCGGATTAATTCATGCTATCACATGATACCAATTAGATGTAGCCATGTTCCTGGTCACCATCACTATTACCCTTATATCAATATGACAGCCCCAATCATACAGTATATATGTTACAAAAAAGAAAAAAAAATCATACAGTATATATATGTGATACAAATGAACCATATCATCTATGATGTAGACACTTTAAAAAAAAAAAAAGAAAGAAAGATTTGGAGATTTTCAAACTATCATTTTCTCAAATTAAATGACCAGCCACTACTAAAGGTGTCATTCTGAAACTGTGATTTTAAACCATGGATTGTAAATAAAAAAATGTACAACTTCATAACCAAAAGACATAAAATTAAGCACATGTTATTGGTTTTTAAGTACACAAGCAAAGTCTACCTGATGCCTCTAGGAGAACCTTTTCTCCTCCTGGGTGTTCTTGCAAGTACTTGGTGATGTCAAAAACCTGAATGCAGTTGATCATAAATATGAATCAAAGAATAATTTTTACCCATTTGCAGCATTAATAGATATGGTGTGTATGACATGAAACAATATGCATGAAGAGATTATACTACCTTGCCATCTATAGTCAACCAGCAATCATTCTTATTGGAATGGATTGAGATCTCAGCAAGAGAGAAAACCTTATGTTCTTCCATTGCAAGAGGAACCCAACAGAGGAGTAGGTGAGAAGAGAACTGGTGATAGTATAAGTATATATGTATTTGAAACGGACTGGTGATAATGGAGATAAGGAGGCCTTTAATGAAGGTTTGGCTCTCTCTATATTTGTTTCCATATTCTGTCAACTTGCCCATAAACCCTTTGAAGAGTACAGCATTATCAGCTGGCCCTCAATCTTCTATTAAGATTTCCAGAATCCAATTGTATTAATAAGTCCATAAATGAGTGGTAATAATAGACAAAAGGGAGGTATGGAAATATATGGTACTCAAATCTTTTCTTTCCTTGTTCAATGTCCAGACACATCCACCATACAAGTTGCATACATGTGGGTTATCTGGACAGTTCATCAAGGTGGGACCCATGAAGAGAGTAATGGTAAAAACCACTTTCTGATCTTTAAGTAACCATCCAATGTTGCCAGTTGATATCTGTTGATTGACCTCTGTCCAATAACCTAACTTTTCAGGATGAACGTTTGAAGAATTGTTGCTGTTTAATCAGTTTGTTCCTTCACTTGGGCACATGTAACCAACCATAAACAGTCAACCACAAATTTGCCAATGGTGCAAGTCCCACATGTATCATAGTCAAAGATCATAATTGAAGAGCTTGCCTCACGTATGGCTACATATAATAGCCTTGATCATAATGGGTCAATTTTAGGATGGTTTGCCGTACTGAACACAAACCAAGCCTATTTAGAAATTGGGTCAGAAATAAACGTTGACCCATATAGATAGATGATTGCTGGGTCAGGCTTGGGTTGGGATCACAAGTCAAATTAGGCATTGCCCCTAACCCTAACAACTTGTGGGCCACAATGTGGTCAGTTTGATGGCTGGAGATGGTTGGAGATTGTAAGGGCCTGAGCAACATATCCTGTCATGCATTCTGAGAAATCCAAGTTATTGAATCGGTGGGGCCCGGCGTGCATCCTGGAACGACAGTTATCCACATTGTCAGAATGTGCAGATTAACACTCCTATGATCTTGAAAAAAAAAAAAAAAAAAAATTTGTTTAAGATCTTGAACATGTTTCCAATGTTGGCTTGTTCATGAAGCTTGCTATAGGGATTTTTTTCCTACACAACATCCCCATTATAGCAACCATCTGATTGGAGAACTTTGAAACAAAACAGGAAAAAAAAATGTATACTAGAAGTAGGAAACCAGTTCATATTCAGTGGGCTCCATTGGATCCTTGAGTTAGATCCCATCTATTGTAGGGCTCATGATCCAAATCACTCGCAGTTAACACATGCCAAATAGTATGGGTAAAAAAAAAAAGTCTCCCTGGAGAAAGAGAGACAAATGGGTTTTTTCAGCTAAAAACAAGAAAGAAAAAAGGGGGTAAATCCTTATATATTTTCCAGATAACACATGCCAAATATCTTAGAATCTTTAGAAATATCTTAAGGATTTACCCCCTTTTTTCTAAAGACTCCAGATAACACATGCCAAAAGTAAAATATAAACTTTATTAATACAGCTGTGTTGTTATTTTTACATGGGGTTCTCATGTCCAGCACTTGTTTTAAAAGAATATAGATGAAAAATGAAAAGAAAATCAACTATTTCCTGCAACAGTCCTGTCCAAAAAATTTGAATTTCTCGGTAAAGAGCAGTGGATTTCACAAGGATGTACAGTGTGTATCATTTGTTGTGCCACTGTCATCAGCAGATGGAGGAAGGATCCAGTCAAAGAAGCCAATTGATGTCTCGCCATTCAACCTTTGAGATGAGTATTCAAGTAATAAATTCCAAAGGTCTCCAACTGTCCATTCCTGTGACAAAATCCATCGGGTTACCTGCTAAGCAGCGAAAAGAGAACGATATCAGCTACCAGAATCAATCACTGACAGCAAGAAAATGGCTACATGCAGAAGAAGAAATGAATGCTTTGTCATTGTTAAATGTTATCAGAGGGAGAGCTCAATTGACAATGAGTGCTTTTGAACTTAAAAGAGATGCAAAATTCTGAGTGTATCATACAAGTTAATGCATAGTATTTAGCAAAAAGATGACAGTTACATTTACAGGAAAATAATCAAGTACTGAAAGCTGCAGAAATACCTCCTCCAATCTCTGCAAGGCTGTTGCTTTAAATGTGTAGTAGAGAATGAAAGGTCTTTGTGCCTATAAATTTGGAACCAGTTAAAAAATAAAAAATAAAATAGAGAGAGAGAGAGAGAGAGAGATAAAAATGATCCTAAGGACACAGCTCAAAAATATCCTGAAGGGCCAATTGCTTCTCTTTTTTCTATTTTTCACTCTGTCAAGCTCTTTTTAGCTCAAGCATATCAGGATTCAGGAAATAATTAGAAGAGTCCTTTCCACATGAAGACTTAATTAACCAAAATTTCCTCACACGAACTTTGGACATGTTTCTAATCATTCATTTCTTTTCACATTTGAAATATACCAACCATAAAAACCCAAAAATGAAATTATAAGGAGCTACATTGTGAATGTAAAGTGCAAACCTGCGAAGCTGCAAGCCACTGTATCATACTCTTAAGTTCTGGGTCCCCACCAAAAGCCCCACAACCCCAATTCCCAGTTGCAACCCCAATACTATTTTGAGATTCCAGACCTTTACTGTGTGCACAACTAGGATTTGCAATCAGTTCTGCATGACTTGATCTTCCATTTGATGTCTCAACCAACACAGAACTCCCATCAAGGTCAATCTTTCGATCAGAACACTGAGTGGACCCATGGCATTTCTGAGGTAAATGATCCCCCTTTCTGGTTGTAAGTGCGTTGCCCCCTACATGCTTTAAAAAGAATCAAAGTAAATGATCCCCCTTTCTGGTTGTAAGTGCATTGCTCCGTACATGCTTTTAAAAGAATCAAACTGAGAGAGAGAGGTTTTTTATCCCTATGGATTCAGTACCATGGAAGTAGTTGATCAATAGGGACAGTAGATTGGAAGTCATAATTAATATCAAATTGACAGATCAGAGTGTTAAGACGACCCCACATTATAATGCATATAATAACTCAGGAAAGATACCAAAAGAAACAAAAAAGTAATTGCATACACATTTCACAGAGCCCTGATACTTGTGAAACTTCATTAGAATCAGAGAAGTAGAGTTACAGAAGTCCAGAAGTGCCAGTGTGAGATAATATAGGAAAAAGAACACCCACACACAATACTATCAACTCAGTGTGCCAACCTAAGTTCAAGAATCTAGCATTTTAAATTAAAGTACAAACTGGATGATCAGAAAAATATAAGTGGAACCATCAATTGAGAAAGAAGGTAAGAGAAATATGATCCAAACATGGAAAGATATCAATCAGCAAGTAGTGCGAGCTGAAAGCATCAAACATGTTCCAGAAGCTAGTATTTACATCTTACACGAAAGCAGAAGAGCACACAATCAATAGAAAATAGTTTTAGAAAGAACGTTGAGACATCTAGTTCAAAATTCAATTAAGGGAAGATGCCAATCGTCAGGCAAAACTAAGAACACCACAAAATAGAGGCTTTGACAGATGTGAACTGCTAAAAATGGAC
This sequence comes from Cinnamomum chago, assembly GCA_038049695.1. Classification (NCBI taxonomy): domain Eukaryota; kingdom Viridiplantae; phylum Streptophyta; class Magnoliopsida; order Laurales; family Lauraceae; genus Cinnamomum; species Cinnamomum chago. The sequence continues at coordinate 14,637,245 of CP142462.1, read as the reverse complement.
AGATAAAAATTTACTATGTACATAAGAGAAGACAGGTGGTTGAGGATTCTCACCGGAAGAACATTTCTGGTATCGACATCCACATCATTCATATTCTGGCCATCCTTCTCTCTGCAAAATGCACCTTCTTGAAAAACCTTTGAGTTGATTTGATATTTAGACTGATCAAGAAATCCACAGAATGCCTTACTTGTCTCGCTGTTGCAACCACATTTAAATAAATGTAAAAAGTGGACATCAAAAGTAGTATATGCCAATCCTAGAAAGCAAACCTTCACATATGAAAGTAAGGAAATATAATAAACTAAAAAGGAATATTCGTACACAAGTACAAATTACAGTCATTATAGGAGATAGCGATAAAATCATGTATGAATCAGATTAACATATTTACAACAGATTGTTGCACCCTATGATCACCACAAAAAAACATGAGGAGAAGAAAAAGAGAGAATCCCAAACCATTCCTTTTTTTTAAGCTCATGGCATTTTGCAGCATCTGTCACAGATAGGAATCAAAATCTCAAACTAAAAATCAAGAACCATGCATGAAAATAATTATATTAGAAAAGAGTAAAATATGCATGTCACATGCCAGCAACAGATAAAGTAACAATAAAAAATAACATGTTGATCAAATGCGTATCGCATATTGCCGCTAAAGATAAAGCCCAGTGAAGAATCAGTTAAGCCAACACAAAGCTGATGCTTGGATAAATTTATTCTCTTTCAATCCTATACACAGCTGAAGTGAAGCAGCGCAGTGAAAAGGAGGGTAGCCAACGGGCTATTCCTCAAGCCAAACGGCTTAGATAGGGAGTCTTGGTCTCACACACAGACAGAGAGAATCACACGCTTGAGAAAGCTCAATTTCATTCAAATTTCTGTATATCCCAAGAGAAGGGATTACATCCTATATATAATAGAGTCTCAGCATAAATTTAGTAATCAATCTCTACTAAGAAACTTCTTAATTCTAAGAATCCTGGAAATTAGAAACTACCTAATTAAAATAATCACTCGACTCTAAGAAATCTACTAATTCTAGAAATCTATTAGAATAGGAAACTGACGATAGAAATCTTGGAAATTTCTTTACTTATGGGCTTTGGACTTTGGGCCTTCTACAATAAACTTTCAAACGGGGCCCATTGGTCAGGCCTGCATCATGAAGCTTCTCAAGTAGAGTGTTACCATCTCAAGAATAAAAGTTTTAACATACCGTAGGAGACCTTTAACTCTATACTGTCTCATTCCTGGTTTGCATAATGCGTCTATTGCCACAATCCTTGTTTTCCTTCTACCCATGGAATCCACTGGTCCCATATCCAGATAGTCACCCATAAAAAGAAATGAAGAGGCATACCTGCACCATAAGAAGACGATGACATCAATATAGACCCAATAAACATCACAAATCTACACATAAATTGTGACAAAAAATTGCAGAAAGCATTGGATATTCCAGCCCACTTACGCGCATTAAACCTTGTAACATTAGTTAGCATGTAAGAGAACCATCAAAGGAAGAATACCAAAATTATGTCATACTTATTTCCACATTATCAGCATTGAAGCCCGTGGCACACTGGAAGGTGCTCACTATTGAAACCATGAAGCTGTGGATTCAAATAATGTTACCAATAAATAAATAAAACATTGAAGCCTTACCCCATATATCCTATAGACACAGTATATCAAAGACAGGGAACTGAATATGAAGGAAGAATTGCAGTGAATTGAGTACTGATCCCTTTGGGAGGACTCCTCAATATGTAATTCCATGTCTAGTATCTTTAGAAAGTTTACAGCAAAAGAATCCCCATTAATTAGTCTGGTTTACAATCAGAATACATGATTTGAGTAACTAATATATCCTACAGATATTATCTACAACAGTGTCCATCATGAACACATAGTACAATAGTCTTCATGTGGTCCATGTGGGTCCACGTGGGTCCCAACGATCAAATCAGCTCTAATACTAATTCTCCACCCAACCCTATTAAAAGTCACGTCCTCTCAGTATTCTGCAAACTGTCATATCTTTTGTCACTATGATATATTCAAGGTCTTTATAGTCTCCGCCTTCATTTGGATCCTAGAATCTGCACCCTCCAATACATCATAGAAGGCTGTTTCTCTCTACTTAGCCTAAACCATCTCCAAAGACCTTGATTCTCTTCTATTGAAGATGATTATGAGTCTCCTCTTATGTACACTTTTCTAATTCTATCGATTCTTGCAACTCCACACATCTATCTTCGCACGTGCATCTCCGCCACATGTGCTTCAGCTGCTTCTCATTTCTCCATAGTCCATTGCCAACATTGTGCTCAATACAGAAAAGCATATTATTCCACATGGTACATTAATCCTTGTAACATTATCTAACAAAAGCATCATGCACACACGTGCGAAGACACCAACACATATGCACGCAATATAAAAACTATAACACACCTCATTCCACAAATGCAAGTAAAACACTACAAATTATTAACAAAAGCACCACATGCAACAAAGCACGTGTGCAGCATACAAGCAAGCACACACGTGCACACACACAGAGATGTGTTCCAATTTCAAATTGAGAACGTTTTTGTCAGGCCCACCTAGATAAAATCATAGAGGAAGGTGGCATGGATATAGGGGTGTTATGGGCCAGATTGGGCACTCAGCCCGGCCAGATTTTTATACCATTGGCCCAAGCCCAGCCCTAGCCTGATTCGGGCCATAAGTGGCTGACCTGAGCCCAGCCCAGCCCACCTGAAAATGGTTAAGCCCGAGCCTGGATGGTAATGGATTTCATAAATGAAAACACAACTTCTAACAATCTCAAGGTATAGTTCAACTGATTGGGTTGCGTGTCCACATGTGAAAGTGTATGTGTTCAAGTCCCCATTATAGCAAATAAATTGTTTTTGCTTTAAATTCTCTCATTTGGGTAAGGCCGAGCTTCGGACTCTTAGCCACTGAATCCAAGTGTGGCCCGTATATTAAACAGGCCTAGGCTTTAGTCCAAGCCTAGCCCATGTTTCACTTGACCATACTCCGCACCACCCAAACGAAAATCCAGGGTCCACCATTGCCTGCATGGATGTGAATGGAGAGTTAAAAGTCATAGGTAGGTAAAATTCCACCCCTTCTAGATATGATCACGGGCATCAAAGAGAGAAGGGTATGGTCCAACCATCCATTCTACAAGCCATTGAAGCGGTGTCTACAAAATGAGGTGAAATTCAACCGTCTTCAATTCATGATGCCCCCTTCACATCCCCATTGCCACCACGAATTAGCACACTTCTAAATAAGCCCTACAAAAGGATCCTTAAATGAAAAATTGAGCTCTCTCTGAATGATGTTGTACAATAAACAGTAACAAACCCATTCTGTATGGCCGACTACACATAGTCCAATCTGTACATATGGGAGGACACCTTTTATCCGAATCGATCAGAAGATGCACCCACCAAGTCTACCTAAAATTGGCCCAATATCAGCTCTCAAAGGAGCGATACTAGCTGTGAGATTGGGAAAAAATGTGATTAAATATACAAATGAATAAAGATTTGATACAGAATACTATTATGCAGAATAGGCCTACCTAACACAAATCTATATCACCCATTGAAACCGCTCTCCATGAATCAATGCATGCTCCAAATTTCGCTTCATTCAACATATGAGCCTTGCATTGGACACATTAAGAAAACACTTTGTCCATTCTGATGGTATATATAATTATTTAACTCCAATTGGAACAAAATATCATAGAACAGCAGAGGAATATGCTGGAAAGTTGGATCTTGAAAAGACGGGCACCATTACATTACGAGTTCTGATTTGTCAGAAAAAAAAAATGTTATATTTTGTGATCCAGCTGCATACCAGTATGATGTTGTATGCTTAACCACACACACAGACATGCATGTGCACACACACACACCCACTCACACAAACACGTACCCAAGAACGACGTGGGCACACAAGCTCGTGCGAGCAAACATGCACACACACAATGCACACATGAACACATCCATATTGGCAATTGATATGATCATATAATTTCTCACGTTAACTTTCCATCTGGACCATATGTCAATCATCGTACACAAACGTGATGAATGATGATCTTATGTCTACGGTAAAGTTGGTATCGAAAATATAATGGCCATGTCAACTCACTCTAAATCAGGATTGTGTGTGTATGCTATTAAATTGTCTAGATCCCCATCTATTATGCTACCAATGACACATCAAATATATGAAACCTCTATACGTTGGACAATGAAAATTACATAAAGAGCTGAACAAAACTTTTTTTCTTCAAAACATAATCATTGAACTACAAACAATTGTGGTAGAGATGTATGCGATCAATAATTAAGTAAAACAACTCTAGAATTAACTTACCCTGTATAATTTGAAAACCTCTCTGCACCAACAATTTCTATGGCCTCATTGTCGTCCATGGAAGACAAGAAAAGCATGCTTACAATTAGTTCAGGACTGATCATGAAACGGATCTCTTCCTACATCAAACAAAAAACATGTTAATAGAAGTAAAAATCAATCTTACAACTAATACTTTAGGAGACAAGGGTCAATTACTCCCTTTTGTAATACATGGGGAAAAAAGAAATAACTCTAACATAAAAATAATCATTGATCCTCTACCAAATGTTTTACATAGTACTCAGGGTTTTGAGTGTGTCTGTCGGAGATCCAAGTCCAAACACCTTGGTTGACTGCACAGAAACTGATATATAAAAGGGAACACAATAGTGGTACATATCCAACAAAACCACAGTCGTGAGATATTAGATGGCTGGGATCTTCCAGCTTGGGTTTTCTGTGCGCACTGTGGAGTGGAAGCAATAAGGTCAAATTCTTGATAACCAACAAGGATCCCTGGACATATAACCTTAAAGCTTGATGATACTATGGAAATCCCCTGGCCAAGAACTATATAATTCCTCAATAAACATAAAGAAAAACAGGATTTATAAAATCTGTATGCCACAGAACAGGTACGGTATTCTATTGCCCCCACTTGATATGAGTGAAACCCATGAGTTAGTGACCCAGACTGCTAATCGTTGGAGGAATTAAGAGATCCACATAAGATCAGCTTGTGGCAAGACATTCATTTCTGGTGTTGATGGATTGTTAGCCTAAGCAGCATCTTCTATGGCTTGGGATCCACAACCAAATTTTGTGCATTTGATTCGCTTTTTAATTCATCAAATTCAAAGTTAGAGTTCGTGAAGTTCGATGAACTAAGTCATTTGTGTCCATAATTTTAAATTTATCACTAAGGCCCAAATCTAAATTCCAAACCACACCGAATCATTGTTGTTCTTTACATTTACACAAGGATAAATTTTGCCTCAGTAGAGATGGGCCCACAATAAGATTAATAACATGTAAAACATGGTTACAATAAAAATCACAAGTAAAATTCCATGATTTACTGATGATCAATCTTAAAGTGGGGCTAACTCCAATTAGAATTAGATATGGATTACCACAATACATAGCACAGTGATTTGGAGTGGCTGTATTTTAGGCTGTCACCATTTAGAGAACTATGAAAGAGTAGTTCAGTAATAGTTCGTGATCGGAACTGCAAATAATTCGAAAAGAACTATTAGGGACTTTCGGAGTTTGAAGCCCTTTCGGACTTTCGGTAATTGCAACATATCCTTATGCTAGAAACAGTCCAGACTAGAAGCATCTCAACACTTCTCTAACAGCTAAACCTCGGCTTCATTTAAAAATATGACTGCAACCTGACCCGAGAACACCCAAACTACTGTACCGGATGCATAGTGTAAAGACATGAACAGGTCAGCTGACCCGAACTGAAAAGCTCAAAACCACAAGCCCATATCCAAGCATATCTCAGGTGTGCTGTCTTAGTGGGATTTGACCTGGGTCAGTTGACCTGTTCTTGTCTCTACACTCCCCCTCAAATTGATGCTTAGAATATATTCATGTTGATCCCGGGGCAGCCTTTTAGTTAGAGATGTCAAATGGGCCGGGCCGGGCCGAACCGCTAGTCAACGGGCCGTGCCGTGTGGGCCGAGGAGGCTGGGCCCGTTTGGCCCGGGCCCGCCTGGCATGTGGGCTGCCCTTTGTGGCCCGCCCAAAAGTGACTTTTTAAAAAAAAATTGTCCATTTTACCCCCCCCCCCCCCCCCCCCAAACAGCAATAAAACGATCATATAAGGGGTATTTTGTGTCCTTTTCAATTTTACAAAGTCTATAATACTCTAACCCTCCTATTCTTTTTCTAAATTTATTAGTGTTATTTATACTACTCTAAGTTTCTAACCCTCAAATATTTCTACGTAAGAAGTGTATATCGTGATAACTTGCCAATAGGCTCAACTTTGCTAAAAATTGGATTAAAAAAGAAAGAAAGAAAGAAAGAAAAAAAAGAAAGAAAGAAAGAAAGAATAAAAAGAAAGAAAGAAAAAAAACAAAGAAAGAAAGAATAAAAACAAACATAGAAAGAAAGAAATAAATAAAGAAAAAAAACAAAGAAAGAATGAAAGAATGAAAAAAAAAAAAAAACAGACTAGGCCCAGCAGGCCCGCCCCGCTCCAGCCGCCCCATGGCGGGCCGTGCCGTGCCAGGGGTTTTCCCTGGCTGGCACGGGTGGGCCGGCACGGCCCGTTTGACATCTCTACTTTTAGTAAACATATCTGCCAATTGATCATGTGAAGAAACATAGAGCAGACAGAGTTTGTCAGAGACATAATGCTGACTAATGAAGTGGCAGTCAAATTCTAAGTGCTTACTGATCTCATGGAAGACCACATTCTCTGCAATTCGAATAGCACTTGTGTTATCTGCATAAAGTGGAGTAGGGCCTTTGAGAAAAACGCCAAACTCGAGAAGGAGACGACGAAGCCAGGCAATCTCACTACTAGTAGAGGACATAGACTGATATTCAGTTTCAACGGTTGATTTGTAAAGGGTGCTTTGTTTCTTACTCTTCCATGAGATGAGTGATGTTCCTAAGAACATGCACCAGCTGGTTGTGGATCTACGAGTATCAAGGCACCCTGCCCAATCTGCATCGGCATAGGCTTATAGTTGTAGTGAAGAAGTGGTCGGATAAAACAGTTCTCGATCACAAGTGCCCTTAACATACCAAAAATCCGGAAAATAGCTTGAAGATGTGGTTTATGAGGATCGCTAATGAACTGACTGACAGTCAGAACGGCATAAGACATATCTGGCCTTGTCATAGTTAGATATAGTAGGCTACCAACCAACCGTCGAAACAAGATCGGGTCTTCAAGAGGTGGTCCATCGTCTTTGCTAGATTTAACATTGAGTTCAATAGGTGTGGCAAAGGTTTTGGCATCACCAAGTCTTGTCGACTTGAGTAAACCATCAGCATATTTGGTTTGTACCACCCGAATACCATCCTTGTTCCTTGAGATTTCGAGTCATAAAAAATAAGTGAGGGGACCCGGATCTTTCATCTTGAAGGAATTCATGAGATGAGTTTTGAGGTTGGAAATGCATGCTGCATCGTTGCCACTGGTTATTATATCATCAACATAAATCAAGAGAATGGTACAGTCGTGTGATGCAGGCCCTAGAGTTAGGGCTTGCGTGAGTGCCGGCCGAAGCACTTGTCCAAGGACACCTCAAATCGCTCCACAGAGACTTCAACACGAGGACACACCTCTCTAAGGGAAAACCCACAATTCTATTCAATAATCAAGTCTGAGATTTCCATCTCTACCATGCCACATATATAGGATAAAACAAAGCTTAGAGCCTAAGAAAGCTATCTAAACTAGGAAAGTAAATAAATTGGAATGCTAATCCTAATTACAAGAAAATTAGGAAACTACTAAAAAATAAAAATATTCGTAAAACTATCTTGGGTGGGACCAGTGGTGGCCCGTTTCTGCATCACAGCGCGAAGTTCTTCGAATGAAGAGAGAATTATCATTTGGGCTTTGATGAAAGTTGGCTATAATGATAGCAAAGCGGAGCTTGTCAAACCATGCACGTGGAGCCTGTTTATGTCTCTACATACAGTAGCACTCGCCCAATGCCTACCTAACACAGATTTCCCCCGAAGCCAATCAATGTCAAATTTCCACACCCCAATTGGCAGGCACATTTTTCACGAAACCTATATCCCACAACCCAACATTGGCAGAAAGGTTTATTCTCTCTACAAGGTAATAATCGATTTTGCCTCTTTCCTTCTATTACTTTTGGGTTGGGTTCTTTGGAATGAAAGAAACTAGAAAAACTTTGGTGATAAGTACCAAGATCCAATTCGCAGGGTTACGTGCATTTGAGGGGGATGGATGGATGAAAAGTGGGCCCCAAAAAGGTTTGCAAGAATTCTCACACTCAGTGCTCATAGCATATGCTCTCTAGATTTTTGTAGGAACAAAAGAAGTGGCGGAGAAAATCAAAGAAAAGTTGAAGATTAAGCAAGTAAACATTAAACTATTGCAAATGTCTAAGAAGGATACCTGTACACAACCAGTATGAAGAGCACCACCTCCGATATATTTATTTGCAAAATCAACCTCAAGAGCTTCATATTTTTTATCTTCTATGAAGCCTGAGTGTAAAATCTAATAGAAGAAGGAATCCAGTTGTTAGTTATTTAAAAATGTTTCATGGATAAACTCAATGTTAGATCAGAAGTCAAAAAAATTAATGTTAAATCACCTAGAATGAGCAATGCATTTCTACTTGCTCATACATCAAATTACTCTTTTTTTACCTCAAATGAGCAGAGAGGGACAGTAGATTTGCTCCAAAAATCAGTATCAGGGTAACAAGTGCAAACAGAACTCTGTTCCCAAGGAAGAACTTTACGCTCAAAAGAAACAAAGCCTGTTGATGTGCACAAACATACCCGTTCGAAATAATGCACGAGGCACTTTATTTTATTTTCCTGGCTTTGGTTTACATAGGGATAAAGACTCCTGAAACCAAAAATGTTTAACAGAATCAACCTCTTGTTTCAAAAAAATCGTCATCCAATCACTGTAATTTACAAAACAATATTCACAAATATAACTGTTAAAAGTGAAAATAAAAATCAATATAAGTAATCTTCACTTGGACCAAAATGACATTAATTAAAAAAAATCACTAAACCTTTCTGCATGCACCTACGTAAAAACAGATAAAAGCTTATAAAATTTGAAGAACAATGGTGGAATGTAGCATACGCAAACAACCGATCGAAGTTGATGGTTGGAAGATCCTTGTCATTCCTATTACGGACCGGAAACAAACAAAACAAAGAGCATGCAAGCAGAGCACTGATCAATTCCTGAAAAACAACAAATGAAGTAAATTCCAACTCACATAACAAATCCAAGTAGCAACATTCAACAAGTATAATTTCTGAATATAACATTACAGGCACATGCAAGTGGAACTCCTTTTTCCTTCCAAAAAAGAAGGTATCATTTAAAATTAAGATCTGAAACCAACATGGGTGGATGTTGTTTCCACTTTTTTGTGCCAAGTGCTGACTTATATGCAAACAGCGATGAAATTAGAAGCAGTGTGTGTGTGGATGGGTGGGTGGTTTGGTGTGGGCAAAATTTTTAATGAAACCAGTTCACACAAAATTTGCACCTTTCAAACTTGGGCCAGCTTGCATGGAATTGAATTCCTAGGAATTCATGTTAAAATCAGTTCCAATAAAGGATTAATAAAGGGCTGAGAGGTGAAGGATAGAAGGCTGAGATGTAGGTGGGATCCTTATTTCCCTAGGATTTGATCTACTAGATTAATGGATGGATAGTCATTTTCCATCTCCCCTTATTTCATTTTCCATTAGGGCCCGTTTGGTAATTTACTTTTAAAATAAAGTGGAGTGAAGTGAAATGAAAAGAATGAATAAAATATAAGTGAGTTATGATGGTATTTTGTTTTTAGTTGTTTTAGATGGAATATTTTTTACTTTTTGAATGGGGAAATGGAGTTTTTTTGTCTTTTAGTGAGTAAATGTAGTTGCTTTTTGACCTTTTTTTTTAAAAGATGGAAGGAATTTTGGTAAAAAGTGTTTTTGATGGGATGTTTAACTTGACTTGACTTCACTTGACTATATTAATAAAGTTACCAAACGGGCCCTAAAGGAAACATTATTTGATGGCCATTTATGGATCATCACCTTTGTTTCTTCCACGTCTGCCATTTTAGGATTAAATTTTTTAGAATTTCTTGGAATTCAATATTCAATTTCATGCAAAGTAATGGGCCCTTAGAATACAGCAAGTGTAAGAAAAGCCTAACATACTCCAAAGGAACACCAATAGTTCTGGGGAAAAAATCCAAGCTAAATAATGGTCATAATGTCTCAAATTTCACATGTAGTATCATATTCATATTAACACTTCAAGTATTTATCCTAAGTTAGAAAAGTTTTAACAATTGAGCACCAGTCACCAGGGCATTGATATTGAAAGTATAGAAATAGGTGTAAAGAATAAAAGACCAGAAAGCACATTTAGCTTCTTGATACCCAGTTGCTGAGAAGAAAATGAGGACGGATGAGACCCAACAAGTTTAAAAACACACCAACCCCCAAGGAAATGAAGAAGAAGAAAAAGGTTCCAAAGCTTTAATGTTGAAGCATAGTATAAACTTAACAGAATTCATCATAAAGTCTAAATATATTGGTTCTCTTCACACCTTCAAAACCCCTTCAGTTCCTCCACAGATACTAGTTAGATTGCCAAAAGTGAAGTTGCCCCTCTCATTCTAAGGATCTGTTTTGTGGAGCACAGTTTGTAAAGAGTCGCTTGCATTTTCCGTCTGATTCTCAAATTTATATTGGAAATGACAGGTTATCAGATTAGCCGCAATAGCAGCTAAAACTGGTAACAAATAAAGCAGCATTCATTTAATCATTATAGAGTTTTTTTCTAAGAAAAGGGGGTGTTATGAATTAGAAAGGCTCAAAGTCTATAATAAAAGAAATACGTATAATTAAAAGAACAAACAAAAATCAAGATGTTCACCTGACTTAGTAGCACAGTGCCTGCTTCCTGTGAACCTAACAACCGAAGCCCAGTTTTTATTCTCAACCCATCGTTTCCTTCACAAATAACATTGTCAGCATTCTTATAATGATCTTCTAATACAGAAGGGAACCGCAGCAACAGGCTTGCGAGTGCTGGAACAACCTCACCAAACCATTTCCTTGATTCATCAGGAGACATGAGCTACATAATGAATAACAAATAACCAATTAATGAAAATTTGAAATTAAATTTAAAAAAAAAAAAAAAAGAAGCAGCAGCAACAACAACATTCTCATGTGTGCTGCAAGTATGCTATATTTTTGTTTCATACCCCTAGCTCTAGACGAAAGCCTTAAGTTTCTTCATTGAGAGTCCAGCAAAAAGGTAAGGTAAGTGTTTCTTCATTGAGAAAACTCAAACAAGCCAACAAAATAAATGTTTACTTCTTGAAAAGCAAGACCTTCTCTCTTTGGTTCCATGGCCCTACTGTAATGAGTATAATTCTAAACCCTCCCAAACAGCTACCCTCATGAATTGACACTCATCCCAATTTTACACTGATTCCATCGTCATTAACTGCTGCATTGAAACCCTAAAATGAAGGGTTAAGATGATTTGATCACACTCACACTTTGCCAACCCCTAATCCACACCACCATTCCACGCCCACACTCACTCCTTTCAGGATACATCCTAAAAACCCAAAAGTGAAGGTCGTTGATGCAGCGGAAGCAGGATCTTTAATAGCTAGCTGCTACAAATGCGATAACGACTTTGTCGGCTTGAATCAGGCACTAGTTGTGGAGATCTGTCTATAAGAGATCAGTCACATGCAATTCACTCTTCAAGATCCAAGGGGAAGGATGGACACCCCAGATGTAGAAGATTACGAGGGAGGGAGAATAGTAGATCTAGTGGAAGATGTGAAAGTTAGTGCTAACTATTATTCTCATGTCTATATATATTCTTTGGCTAATGGGTGATAATATGTCCATTTGAGAGATGATAAGGATAATAGGTTGGATCAAACTCTCTCAATTTGAATTTAAATGGAGAGATGATAATACGATAAGGATAGAAAGTTTGATAAAACTCAAACTATTCTTACCCATATCACAGAGATGGGTGTATCTTTGTGAGTGGGGTCCACCCACATGTAAACACAATTGGGCCCCTCATAAATGCCAAACAAAACTTTCGAAGAAAAAACAAAAGTTGCACTACAATTTCAATGTGCTCTGTTTACAACCCACTACTTCATAGCAACTGATCTCCCACGCATGCAAGATGAATTCATAAAGGTCTGGAATCGAAACCCTTGGTTCAAAATCAAAACCCTAGAAATTCAAGAATCCTAATGAGAACAGCCAGGAGATTCTTACTTGATCAAAGAAAATAACGTATCCTTGATGAGCGGAAGGCGCCAATCTCTCACCAGAGAGGAAGACGCAGTCTCTGAGATCGATGATGGCATCGAAGAAGATGGCACCAGAGTCGACGCCGCTGTAATTAGGGCCGATGGAGATGACTTTGAGAGCTGCGAGAGCTTTGGGAGGCCAGAAGAGAGACGAAGATCGGAGGACGAGAGGCAAAAAGGGAAAGATCGAGATCAGATCTTCTCGGCTTTCCATCGTTCGCGAGCAGAGTTTTAGCGGGAGACTTTTGAGGGTTGGTGAGAGCTTCTCTTTCCCCACGATGCGAGTGTTGGGCGATCAAAGGAGTTGCTCCTTCCGCATCTCCTTTATTTTATTTTTTATTTTTTATTTTTTTAACAAAATTTTTTTGCGCCGGGCTCGTTTAGTAATTTTACATGGTAAATAAAGTTTAGTAAAAGATCAAATCAAATCAAAGCGAGGATAAAATATAATAAGATTATAATGATATTTTATTTTTAATTATTTGGTAAGAAATTTTTTTTACTTTTTATATAGACTAGTGGAACTTTTTTTATCTTTTAGTGGAGAAAGGAGATTGTTTTTTTTTAAGATAGAGGGAATTTTGAATTAAAGTGATGTTGATGTTACCTATTATTTAAAAATGAAGGATTTACTTGACTTTTACTAATCTAGTAAGGTGACAAACGGGCCTAGAAAATTCTCAAACTACCCTTCTTCCTCTTCTCCCCTCTTTCTGCCCAACGCCTACCTTCGCTCGTGCCCTCTCCCTCTCCTTCTTTGCCCTCTCCTTCTCCTCCATCTCTCCCTACTCACAGCCCACCTTTGCACACGCCCGACCTTCTCCATCTCTCTCTCTCTCCTTCTCATTGTCTCTCCCTCTCCCTACTCATCACCACCCTCTACCCGCCTCATGACCCGCCCACCTCCGCAGTCGGCCTAACTCCTCTCCTTCTCCCTGTCTCTCACCCTCTCCCTGCCATTCGGCCACTCGAGGTTGAACAAATTAATATTGTTCGACCCCAAGTGACCGTACGGTAGGGAGAGGGAGAGAGACGGGGAGAAAGAAGGAGGGGTTGGGCGGCGAACAGGGAGAGAGAGAGAGAGAGAGAGAGAGAGAGAAGGTGCAAGTGGTGGTGGGCAGTGAGAAGTGAAAAAGAGAGGGAAGGAGATGGGTAGTTTGGGGATTTCCTAGAGGGGGCCAAGGTTTTGAAAAAAAATGGATATGGAAGGAGCAACTTGAGTTGTGGCAATAGCCGCTCCCGTTTTAAATTGGGAAAATCTTAGAAAAGTCCTTGAGTTATTGCCTTGTTTAAAAAAAGACACAAGTTTCAAACTTTTCAAATTAATCCCTGAGTTTTCCATGAAGTTTTAAATAAAGGGCATCCATCTATTTAAAGCGAAGCTCCGATAATTTTTTTTCTCATTTTTAAATACCCAAATTACCCTTTATTGAAAAACAAAACCTCTCATTTACTTCCTTTATATTCTCCTTATTTTCTTCACCAATGTCTTCACGGTGATCAAGGATAACTAGTGATCCTATAGCGATCGGTTGCATATAATGGCCGCCAAAACCATGTCATGTTTTAAATGAAAGGTAATTTAGATATTTTCAAAATATTATAGGAAACAATCGAAAAAATTACCTTTAAATAGTCAGATGTCCTTAAGTGAAAACATACTGGAAAACTTAGGGACTATTTTGAAAAGTTTTGAAACTTGCATCTTTTTTAAAATAAGATAAAAACTTAAGGCCGTATTTGAAATTCTTCCTTTTAAAACAGGAACGGGCAACCGGGCCATGGATTTGAAGAGGTGAAATGAGTCATTTATCACTCATAAAAAAAAAGACTTGTCCATTTTAAAATTAAATAAAGAAGATTTTTCTTAATTAAAAGCGATGAAACTCCACAAAGGGGCCTAGTTATTTCACCTGTTGGATTGACTGTTTGATGGAAAAAATTAGTAATAATGAATATGCACAAGATTATGTTAATCACATTTTTCATCAACTAGTCAATTTAACTACAATAAGTGTTATAGTACCTATATATATATTTTGAATAATATATAAGGGGATTTTGGCGATAGGTCCCTCATCATTTGATTTTATAGCCTAAGGTCCACAATATTTTATCGTACCGGCAGCAGTCCTCTCATGAAAATAACACAGTAAAAAAGACAAAAATGCCCATTTACACGTCACCAAAAAGGCTTCGCTTAAAACCGCTTGAAACCATTTCAGATAAGCAAAAATCAGACTCATCTGAATCGCAGAAGCAAAAAGCGAAGCCGAAGGAAACTGCAAAACCTATAAGCAAACTCAACTGATCGAAGACCTCCATCATCTGAATCGTCTTCACTTGGTTAGAAAAAATACTTCTTCCATTCCTAAAAAGAAGATGTATAAGATAATTTATTCTGAAAAAAAACTAAAAACCTAATTTAATTTTGATTTTCTCTAACTTTATCTATTCTTTATGGTCAACTCTATGTAGACAATGGCTAGAACAAACCTCAATTCAAGAGAAAAAACAAGCGACAGTAAGATAAATTTGTTCGAAACTCAAAAAAGTTGTTCAAAACTCAAATAAATTTATCTGAGTTTTGCCAGAAGTTTAGGTAAGTTTGCCGAAAACTCAGATAAATTTATCTGAGTTTTGGCAAATTTATTCGTCCAGTTTATCAGAGTTTCTGTTAAATTTATCTGAGCCCGGGAACACCAAAAGTTAGAATACGGAAAATCAGATTCTAATAAAAATTGAAATCCAAAACAAGAACATTTGATGACCATGATCCAATCAAGAAGAAAGAGAGTGAAAACAAGCAAAAGAGCAAACTACTCTATTTCAAATCAGTTGTAGAGAAAGAGATTTGAAAGAGTAAGAGAAAGTAAAACCGTTTCTATCTTTGAAGAAATGAAAGAGAGAGAATCGAAGTTATAGTGGCGACAGAAGATGTTCTACAACGGTACTCCATAACCATGGAAAGGAACTTGGCCTAGGAATGAGGGTTGAAAGGGGCAAATTAGTCATGAAAATATATGACGTGGCGAATTAGGGACCTCTCACAAAAATATCTCATGTTGTTTGGACTATAGACATTAGAGAAAAAGTTAATGGACCGAATGCCTTAAAAGACCGTGGTTTAGGACTGTTGGCTAATTTACCCAATATATAAACCCTCTTTTCCCGCATTTTGAGTATTGGAGAAGGTTTCATTTGCTTTTTCCCCATTCAATTCAACAAGAACATCGGAGAAGCTCTTACAGCTTCCCTTTTCCAACTCCCATGACACGATTTCTCGTAAGCACCTTCTAACCATCCATCAACAACTTCATTTCATAGCCTTCAAAAGCAATGAATCATCTCTCTGTTCATGTGATGAAATCCATCTCTAATTGAAATCTGTGCAAACATGCAGAGAAGACTATTATTCTCAAACCATCTTCTTCCCAGGAGGAGTTACGGAGGAAGATCTGAATTGGGCAAAAGCCGAGGGGTTTTAGCTCTTGCTGCTGTTGGTGCTGGCATTGCATCGTTGAATGATAGCGATTCAGGTTCCATTCATTATGATTGTTTCTAATTCTGGGTTTGAATGTAATCATCATACAACAAAATGGGCTTGATTTGTTTCACTCTGTTCCTCAAGTTTATGCTGATGAAACAATGAAACATTGAGGATTCTGGTTGATTGTAGACATGGGGTTTCCTTTTCTCGTTCAAAAATTTGAAAACTTTCGTAATTTGTATTCGACAAAATCGCAGAAGCTAGCGTGTCAGTGTCCCCGCCATTGCGCGAGCTGTTATTGCAGTCATGGAAATCTCTTCACCGAGACACGCCCAAGGCATATATATGGAATCACTTCTCAGAGTCAGGTATTAAGCCATTTGAGATTCATGACTCAACCTTTTTATTTTCCCGATCGGTCAATCGAGTTTTCATTGGATGTTTCGAATTTTCCAATCACAGGACATCTTCCATTGCATTTTAATAGAACCGGAGCTCTACCGTGGACTGATTTTAATAGGGAAGCTTCGGAAAGTGCTGGAAATCATGAGAATTGTTGTAAATGGTGTTTAGGTAGAGACTCTATCGCTGCAGCTAGTGGTCTTGCTGTTGTCAATATATCTGTGACACAAGGTGAGTCTGTTTCTTGAGCTGTTTTATTTGAAAGTTTTATGCTTTCAATTGTTATCCTAATTGAATGTGTGTTTCCAAAATGTTCTTTCAGGATTTCATGGAATGATGCTGGGTAAGAGCATTGGTTCTGGAACAATCATAGATCCTGACGGTACAATATTAACTTGTGCTCATGTTGTGGTAGACTTCCAAAGTCCGAAAATTATTCCCAAGGAAAAGGTTTGTGATGTTTATTCCAAACTTTGTAGGCATTATGTGTACTAATTTTTATTAGTAATTGTGTTCTTTTGATTGGATAAATAATAATCCTCTAATGAATGCTATCACCTAGGCAGTTGGTGATTTATGAAGTGTATTTGGAGTCTATTTGGGACATTTTCCTAATACCGAGATTATCCTAGTTTCGGTAAGAGTACCAGTTAGGCATGTCTTGGTCTCAGTTTTATTCATCTCGGCAATAGCTGAAAGTCCGGGATCCGAACTTTAGAGGGGGGTGAATAGGGTGAGCTTCAAATTAGTGACCAATTATGACCAATTTAGATTTCTTTAAAAATATCTAGCCACTAGTGATGATTTATCAAACAAGATGCGGAAGCTAATAAAAACAATCATCACAAAGCATTCACCATCACGCAATGATTTATAGTAGTTCGGCCTCAATGCCTACATCCACTACCGGCTTGTGATCCAACACCCCACTGGATTTCCATTATTTATGCTTTTCAATAGGCTAAGCAATAACCTTTACAAAATGCTTTCCAAGGCTAAGCAATAACCTTTAACAATGATGTTTTTAAGGCTTAACATCAACCTATTACACTATGCTTTTTTTAGGCTAAGCAATAACCTCTTCAACCAAAATGTTGGTTATCTCTTTAAGTAGTGTCTATAATACACTTGATGGAGATACAATTTATAGCTAATTACAATGCCTCTAAATTAGGCTAATATGAAAATTGCAACAAACTCACACAACACTCTATGAAATGCAAAAAAGAATGCTCATGGTGTGTGTGTGACAAACTTCAATTAAGTTAAAAATGATAGCTCAATGAATGTAAGCTTAAAGCTTTTGAAAGCGTAAAACCCAAAAATAGATTTGATTGAAGTGAATGAACAAATCACATGTTATTTAAAAACCAACTTGAAAATGATGTATATCAATACTAAGCAAGTTGTGAGAAACTTTAAAACAAAATACATGTGATTTGTGAAGTTGTTGAATTCAAAATATAAGATAGATTTGAAAGTGATTTTCTTATGATGAAAAACAACAACCAAAGATTCAACCAAGTATAGGAATCATGTTACATATAATTTCAAAGATAATTCCAAAACATGATTCACTTAGATATACTAATTTGAGTCCTACTTGGTTTGAATCAAGGTGATGTATCCAAATCAATTCAACACATATATATGTTAAGGACACAACAAATCATAGTTAACATGCCTAAAAAGATTTGCTAATAATTTAAGCAAAGCATGAAAACATTTGAAAAGAAAAACTAAGCTTACATAAAAGATTTACTTATGATTCCAAGCTTTAGCTTCCCTTTTTTACCAACTAGCCTCCCTTAGCTCATTCCCCTTTGTTTGGCCTCAAAACACCTCAAGGAGGATCCCTTGGATCCTTAAATTTGTCCTAAAAATGATCTGTTTATATAGAAAAACTGTCCAGCGGCTCTATTGTCGGTCAAACGACATCAAGTTCAGTCAGCCGAACTCTTAACGGTCATAAAACGGCTAGTTTTGACCATTCTGGAACGCGAATCGAAGTGGGTTCGGTCAAGTGTCGGTCGACCGACATCCAGTTCGGCTGAACGACAACACTGTAGCAAAATCACTGTAGCACCAAAAAAGTTTTGCCTTTTTAAATGATTAAGTAAAAGGCTACTCCAAAGTATTTTGCTAAAGGGAGTTATGGGCCATAGAATCAAGCCTGAAAATATGTTTTAAATCAATTTAAGAGTTTTAACAACATGAAAGCTAAAATGCCTAAAATGAGTTGAAACTTTTAAAACCATAGGCAAGCTTTATTCGAAAATCTTTTTTTGAAAACTATATGCATCCAAGTTCAAAATCAAAACATGCATAAATCAATATTTCTACAAGTCTAAAAAAGCAATGCATGTGTAAATCAAGATTTCAAGATTTTCTAAATCAATACATGTGTGAAAATTCAAATGATGCTAAAATGATAATGCATCCATTAAATTGCAATACACAAAATCCCTAACAATAGTCCCAGAATGCTTCCATACTGAGGTCACACCTGACCTCGGTATCATGTTCAGTTCGGTTCGGTAAACCAAGACAGGCACGTGTTGAGTAGTGATGACATGCGTCGGATATGGATAAAAGGTTATCATTGCCTGGTGGCTACGTCTACACCGGGATAAGGTCTGATGGGACTCTACCTCTAAGGTCAACCAGGGTAACGTCCGATGGGATTCTACTCCCAAAACATTAGGGTAAGGTCCGATGAGACTTGCCTCCAAAAGTCAACTATTGGCCTATATATACACAAGGAGCAAATCCAGAAGAGGTACGCAGACGCATACACACACCCATACTCTAAGCTCTTCCTTCTTCTTCACTCACTCATCCTTTGTCTAGTTGTTGAACTAACTCAGGCATCGGAGTACATTTGGTTGACTGCAGCCTGGGTCTCTAACCTTTGTCTCTCATTCCCTTTCAGGTCTCAGGCATTTGATATCTCTTAAGAAGTTTTATATCCATATAAACAAGCCCGTAAATATTTAGGCACGTACAATTGGCGTCATCTGTGAGGAAGATCAAACTAAATTCACAAACATCATGCCTCTAAAAATCAGAAACTGCGAAGGACCATCAAAGGCCCCGTCACTACCATTAGCATTACCAAAGTCATTGCCGCCGGCCCCTCGCTAGAGGAGAACCGGGGCAAGATCTGGTGCGGTGAGCGTGGAAGGACCTGTGACTCAGTCAGGTTCATCGTCGAAGGGGGTGACAACACCTTCCTGGAGAGATAACTCTATGCTAGA
This sequence comes from Cinnamomum chago, assembly GCA_038049695.1. Lineage (NCBI taxonomy): Eukaryota > Viridiplantae > Streptophyta > Magnoliopsida > Laurales > Lauraceae > Cinnamomum > Cinnamomum chago. Next base: position 14,617,644 of record CP142462.1, on the reverse strand, counting down.
GCATTCTCGGCAAGGTGATCCTCCATCGTAACGTTCCCGACAAGACAAATCCCATTGCCAGGTCGATGCTGACGACGACGACAAACCACCACTCATCACGAATATCGAGGCCCAAAACCTTGTTTTCCAAGAGCAAGGTGAGTTGATTCGTCAACTCCAGCAGCAACTTCGGGAGAAGACGAAGGCCCCAGCTCCGCCCCCTTGACGCAGCCGAGCTCCTTCGGTCGATCAAGATTTGAGGCGAAACCTGAATGACAAGAGGCGCGACCGAGCTTATGACGATGGCTCGAGTAACAGCTACTTGAACAAGGACTCAAAGAGACAAAGACCGGAGGACAATGATGACCTGAGAGAATGGCTGGAACGACAAGTCAAACAAACTGTCCAGCGGAACATGGAGGTGGTCGGTTTCACTCAAAACCGGCTAAATGCCTACTACACTAAGGATCTTGGCACATCTCCTTTCTCTCAGGGAATAAGGAATTTTTCTCTCCCTGAGAAGTTCAGTATCCCGAGGTTTGTCCTTTACGATGGAACCTCGGATCCAGCAGCACATCTACGCCACTTTACTCAGAGAATGTCAGTTTGGGGTGATGCAGATCACCTAAACTGCAGAGTATTCTCCTCGAGTCTAGGGTACATTCCCCTAAAGTGGTTATGTGCACTTCTAGAGGGATCAATTCGAGCTGGCGGCAGCTGCGGAATTCCTTCATGGAGAAGTTCCAGGCTTATAGGGTCATCTCTAAGACGGATGATGACCTAATGGCTATCAGAACGAGATGAACCGAAAATATCACTCAGTTCGCCAAAAGGTTCTGGACTGTATATAGCCATATCAAGGACGCCACTGATAGGGTGGCCATCAAGTCCTTCAAATAAACTCTACTGCCAGGCAACGAGCTTCGAAAGGACTTGGTTCGGTTCCCCTTAGTCAAGATAAAGGCACCGATGGGCAGGGTGAACCAGTTTATTGAGCAAGAAGAAGACGAGGTCCGAACTCGGGAAAGCTTTGGTCTCTATCAGGAAGACAGACCTCTCAAGAGAGACAAGAAATCGTCCCGGAGGGATGAGATGGATTGAAACAAGGCATCGACAAGTTCAGTGATGGCCTCGACTCCCACCACGGGGGGGGCAGCAAGAAGTCTAATCCAGTTGTCGCCTCCTACAAGGCTGAGAACACGATCTTCAAGGAGCCAATCTATAAACTCCTTGGCAGGATCAAGTCACAACCGTTCTTCAAGTGACTGCAGCTAATGAAAGGTGATCCTTCCACCCGAGATCAGAACAAGTTCTGTGGTTATCACAAGCAAAATGGGCACAGGACCGAAGACTGCATAGCCTTCAAGTCACACTTTGACGAGCACTTGAAGGACTACATTAAAGAAGAAGGCAGAAATAACAACCGAGCTCAACGCAGAAATAATGATGATCAGGATAGCGATGAGCCGGATGGCATCATCAATGTCATTCACCTAGCAATCAAGCTCGTGCCGAGGCAATGAAGGCTTAGCACAACAAACAGGTGATGACAGCCGAGTCAAGACCAACTGCCAAGAAAGCTCGGAAAGAAAGGCCCAAGATTTGGTTTTCAGATAAGGACCTAAATGGTGTCCAGCTCTCTCCCATAACGATCCACTCATTGTGACCCTAAAGTTAAAGAACTTCAAGGTACAGAGGATTTTTGTGGATCCCGGGAGCTCATCAAAGATCCACTACTTTGACTGCTTCAAGAAGATGGGTCTTAAAGAAGAGGACTTGAAGGAAGCACGCACTCCCTTAGTGGGTTTCGGTTCAAAGTCGGTATACCCCAAGGGAAGAATCTCCCTAAAAGTCCAAGTTGAAGGCGCCTTTATGCTAGCCAACTTTCTTGTGGTAGATATACCATCCTCATACAATGCAATAATGAGGAGAACTTGGCTGCATAACATGGAGGCAGTACCTTCCACTTATCACAAAAAACTCAAGTTCCCATTAGAGAACGAGGACGGCAGAGTCGAGGTGATCATGGTCAGAGGTGACCAACACATGGCCAAGCAATGCTTGATGGCCGTGGTGCCTAGTGAAGCAGAGCCAACGCAGGTGCACATGGCCGAGCTGGAGAGGGAAGCTGAACTTGAAGACGTCGGCCAACCCCCAGATCAAAAGAGCGTTGAAGTTCTGACTGAGATCTGGATCGATCCCAACGATCCTGAAAGATATTTTCTGCTCAGGAGCCAACTCCCCAAACTTGAGAGGTCTGAGCTCTTAAATTTCTTGTTACAAAACAAGGAAGTTTTTGCTTGGACCCCTTATAAAATGCCTGGCGTCGATCCCAAGATCATGTGCCACAAGTTGAATGTGGACCCGAAGTACAAGCATGTGGTCCAGAAGGCCCACAGGACGCGGATCCCACAAACCGAAGCCGTGATCGAGGAGGTTCAAAAGTTACTAGAGGCCAAGGCGATCAGGGAGGTTCACTACTCGGATTGGTTAGCCAATACGGTGGTGGTCAAGAAAAAGCATGAAAAGTGGATGGTCTGCGTCGACTTCACCGACCTCAACAAAGCGTGCCCCAAGGACAACTTTCCACTCCAAAAAATTGACCAGATGATCGACGCCACCTCCAGGCACGACATGATGAGTTTCCTCGATGCTTACTAAGGGTACCGTCAAATTCCAATGCATGGGCCTGATGAAGAAGAGACCGCATTCATAACACCTAGAGGCATCTACTGCTACAGAGTGATGCCATTTGGGTTAAAAAATGCGGGGGTAACTTACTAGAGGCTGGTAACCAAGATGTTTCAGGCCCAGCTCGGCAAAACAATGGAGGTCTACATTGACGACATGGTTGCCAAATCTAAAAGGTCGCAGGACCACTTGGCAGACCTAAGTCAAACATTTGATATTCTCAAGAAGTTTCAGCTCAAGCTAAATGCATCAAAGTGTGCGTTTGGCGTCGGCTCCAGCAAGTTCCTAGGAAGCCTGGCCACAAGAAGAGGAATTGAAGTAAGTCCAGACCAGATCTCAACAATTCGGGGGATACAGAGCCCAACTACGGCGAAACAAGTTTTAAGGCTCACTGGCATAGCTGTCTCGCTCAATCGCTTCATTTAGCCAAGCTTCGGACAAGTGCCTACCCTTTTTCAACTTTTGAATAAAAGTTCGAAATTTCAATTGACTTCGGAGTGCAACCGAGCTCTGAAGGAGCTCAAAGCTTACCTAGCTTCACGACCCCTGTTTTTAACGCCGAAGTAGGGAGAGGTGCTCTACCTATACCTGGCCGTCTCGGATCATGCAGTGAGCTTAGTACTCATCAGGGATGAAGACAGGCATCAGAAGCCCATTTACTACACGAGCAAGATCCTTCTTAATGCCGAGATCAGGTACCTACCATTAAAGAAACTTGCATTAGCACTCGTCAGTATTTCTCGCAAACTTTCTCACTACTTCCAGACGTACACTATAGTGGTTGTTACGGAACATCCACTTAAGTCGCTTTTCAAAAAAGGTAGATTTCTCTGGAAGAATCTCAAGATGGGCCGTCGAGCTAGGGCAATATAATATCCAGTATCAACCCAGAACAACAATAAAGGCCCAAATTTTGACAGACTTCATTGTAGAGTTTGTCTCTCCTAGTTCGGCACCGAGCCGGCTTGATACCGAACTGGGGGGTAAAGGGGATGATGACGAAGTCGCCGAGACAGAAGAAAAGCAATCTTGGAAGCAGTTCCTTGGTTCGGCTTGGAAAGTCTTCGTCGACGGATCCTCAACCTCCAAAAGAGCTAGTGCTGGCATAGTCCTCCAATCTCCAGAGGGCCTCGTTATCGAACAAGCCCAAACACTTGGCTTCAAGGCATCCAATAATGAAGCTGAGTAGGAAGCACCGATTGTAGGGCTCAACAGCACTAAAATCCTGGGGGCACGACAGTTAGTAGTCTTCAGAGAAATAGATGTATATAGAAAGAGAGAGAGAGGGGGGGTTAGCGAGAGAGAGATTGCACATACTGATGATGGTAGCCAAGGACCGGATCGCTTGATCAGAGAAATAGTCCCGTTTGGCATTTTACTTTTAAAATAAAGTGGAGTGAAGTGAAATAAAAAAGAGGGAATAAAATATAAATGAGTTATGATGGTTTTTTATTTTTAGTTGTTTGGGATGGAATATTTTTTACTTTTTGTATAAGGAAATGAAGTTTTTTGTCTTTTAGTGAATAAAGGCAGTTGCTTTTTAACTTTTTTGGAAAAAAGATTGAGGGAGTTTTGAAATAAAGTGTTTTTGATTTGTTGCTTAACTTTACTTGACAAGGAAAATTACGAAACAGGGATTTCCCCTTTTCCGACTTAGGGAGAGAGAGAGAGAGAGAGACCAAGAGAGGTTTTCTACGTTTCTTTTCGGTAGAAAAGAGATGGCGGGAGAGAAGGATTAGAGCGTCAGACTTTAATCCTTAATTAAATCTACCCTTTTTTAAGTGGACTGAAGTTATTTTATTAATTGAAATAATTTACTCCATGTGTCTACTTATGAAAAATATAAGCCATTAAAAATAAATGCCTCCTCTTGATGTTGGCTCTCAAAATTTTTTAATCAAACTAAAGTTGGTCCCATTGAATTTGTCACTTGTAATTCCTTGGAATATAAATTTTTTCTTATACTCCTGTAATATAACCTAGTTATAGAAAAAACTAAATCACTCGTAACAAATGCATGCATAATATGCCGTCAAATAAATTTTATCTCTATAAGAGTTGGGTCCAATATCATATTGGTCATTTATAAAAATGTCAACAAATTATTAAGAAAAAATCCAATTGTTCTTGTAGTAAAAAATTGATAAAGATTAAATAGTGATACCAGATGGTATAATTTAGGAGCTGATATTTTACTTTATAGTTGTTACTAATGGAAATCAACATTATTCTCTAGCATTTTTACAATATTCTGGATTACTTTTGATATTTTCTCAAAAAACTTTGGAGTGAAAAAATCCATGTCACAACAACCGCGACAGATAGAGAGCCGTACGTGGCCGATACCATAATGGTATCAATTTTTGGGATCGACCAATATCGCAATTTCCATCCATGCCTTGGTGTAAGCAAAGATGGTTTATTCTTGCATGGATCTCTGCACGTGTTTCAGTGATACACGTAGTTTCCCGACGCTTCAAGTTTGCTCATTAGTTTATTTTTTTTAAGGTCAAATCTCAATCCAACTTGGTTTTATGACTCATTGATTCTCCCAGAAGACTTTGTTGGCATCTCTGATAGTGTGTGATCAGTCGTATAGTGGGACCCACCCCATTCAGAGTAAAATTTGACAATACTCCATAAAAAAGTGTAGCTAAAAGTAAGACACCTAAGAAATTAGCTATGGAAAAAAAAGGTTCTCGCTAATTATAAACTCCTAGACCACATTAGTGGTGAAAGATTAAAACTCGATACTAATCATCTTTCCCCTTCAAAATGACCTTTAGCCACGACATATAAGTTGCCACTAAATGTGTTTACTATAATGCCTTTTTGTGTTGACATCATAATTTCCCAACTATAGTGATTCTTTTGTGGCAAAAATAAAATTGTGGTAAAAATTTTCCCACTAAAAGCCAACTTTCGTGTGTATATCTATCTATCTATCTATCTATCTATATATATATATATATTTTCCAGCAATTGAAAGTTACCACAAAAGGCGGCCCATGTAGTAGCAAAAAATATGTCGCGGATAAATGTAAGACAACTAAGCAATTAGCCACAAAAATAAAAAGTTGCCACTAAAATTCTAGACCATTAATGGCAAAAAATAAAACTCGCCACTAAATCCCCTTCCCCTGCAAAATGACCTTTAGCTACGACATATAAGTTGTCATTAAATATGACCACCATTGCACGTTTAGTATCGACATCAAATTTCACCACTAAAGGTGAGTTTTTAGTGGTGAAAATTAAATTATGGCAAAATATGTTGCCATTAAAAGTCAACTTTGCTGTGATATATCTTTAGTGGCAATATAAAGTAGCCACAAAAAATAGAATATATAATGTCAAAAAATATACCGCGGCTAAATGTAAGAATCTAAGCAATTGGTGGCAACCATAAAAAGTTGTCACTAAAATCATACACCATTAGTGGCGATAAATCAAAGCTTGTCACTAAATCTCTTTCCCTCCAAAATTCTATGGTGCCAAAAATTTCCGCCAAGGAATTAGTGGCAGAATTTAGCTGCAACATATAAGTTTCCACTAAATATAGGCATTATATTACCTTCAGTGGCAACAACAAAATTTTGCCACTAAAGGTGAGTTTTTAGTGGCGACAATTAAGCCGTGGCTAAAAAAGTCGCCGCTAAAAGTCAACTTTCTTGTAGTGAAGAGCGTTGGCCAATCAAAAAGCAACACATGCACATAATGAGAGTAGCAGGGATGAGAACCTTGAGTTGGATGTATGGTGATTAGTGAAGCTGTGATAAATAAAATAAAATTGAGTGATTTCAAGAGCAGTTAGGAATAGTATCAATGAATAGATAAAATTAGAAAAATTCGCTTGAGATGGTTTGAGTATGCCTAACGCAGGCCGGCAACAGTGCCTGCAAGAAAATAGTTTGTATATGATAGATTGATGGCCAACCAAGGAAAATGAGTAGGCCAAAGAAGACATAGATGAAGGTCATAAACATATATTTGAATAAGTGCAACTCGTATGAAAATTTGACTTATGATAGATAAGAATAAATAAACAAAATTCATGTAGTTGACCCCAATATAGCTGGGATAAAGCTTTGATAATGATGACGATGAGTCAATCCAATTGCAAAACAAATTTCGATTTAGCCAACATTTGAGAATGCTCCATACAACTAGAGATCTTTATTTTCAGCGGTTTGGATTTCAATAAGTGGGCTTCACCGTGGAGTTACACTCTTTTATGCTAGTTTGGCACTTTAATAGCATAGTAAAAGTCAAGTAAAGTCTCAATTTTTCAGGCAAAATGTCGTATTGAAACTCTCTAATTCAAAACTCCCTCTATCATTTTTTTTAAAAAGTAAAAAAATAACCATCTTTATCCACTAAAATACAAAAAAATTCTACTTTTCCATATAAAAAATGAAAAAATTCCATAATAAACAACTAAAAATAATATCCTATCATAACGTATTCATATTTTATTCTTTCTTCAAAATCAACTTTACTTTATTTGACTCTATCAGTCTCTATCAGTAGAGTCCCAACTGCTTAGAGAATTCTTCTTTTAAGACATGGCCAAAAAAGATTGTAGACATTTTCACAAAATGGTAAAGACATTTTGACAAAATGGTAAGGAGTGTTATTTTACCAATGGAGGAAATGAGGAGCGTCCATGTAAAAATCCCTTCACCATTTCATTACTCACCCAAAAGGGTTTTAAGCAACGGCAAAAAGATTTCTAAACCTCTTTGCTCGCTTTCTGAGCATCGGAGAAGGTTTCATTTGCCTTTTCTCCATCCAACAAGAACACGGATCGAATCTAAAACCCTAGCTCTTGCAACTTCCCTTTTCCATCACCCATGACACGATTTCTTGTAAGCACCTTCTCACCATCCATCAACAACTTCATTTCATAGCCTTCAAAAGCAATGAATCATCTCTTTGTTCATGTGATGAAATCCATCTCTAATTGAAATCTGTGCAAACATGCAGAGAAGACTATTATTCTCAAACCATCTTCTTCCCAGGAGGAGTTACGGAGGAAGATCTGAATTGGGCAAAAGCCGAGGGGTTTTAGCTCTTGCTGCTGTTGGTGCTGGCATTGCATCGTTGAATGATAGCGATTCAGGTTCCATTCATTATGATTGTTTCTAATTCTGGGTCTGAATGTAATCATCATACAGCAAAATGGGCTTGATTTGTTTCACTCTGTTCCTCAAGTTTATGCTGATGAAACAATGAAACATTGAGGATTCTGGTTGATTGTAGACATGGGGTTTCCTTTTCTCGTTCAAAAATTTGAAAACTTTCGTAATTTGTATTCGACAAAATCGCAGAAGCTAGCGTGTCAGTGTCCCCGCCATTGCGCGAGCTGTTATTGCAGTCATGGAAATCTCTTCACCGAGACACGCCCAAGGCATATATATGGAATCACTTCTCAGAGTCAGGTATTAAGCCATTTGAGATTCATGACTCAACCTTTTTATTTTCCCGATCGGTCAATCGAGTTTTCATTGGATGTTTCGAATTTTCCAATCACAGGACATCTTCCATTGCATTTTAATAGAACCGGAGCTCTACCGTGGACTGATTTTAATAGGGAAGCTTCGGAAAGTGCTGGAAATCATGAGAATTGTTGTAAATGGTGTTTAGGTAGAGACTCTATCGCTGCAGCTGCTGCCACTGCTGGTCCTGCTGTTGTTAATATATCTGTGACACAAGGTGAGTCTGTTTCTTGAGCTATTTTATTTGAAAGTTTTATGGTTTCAATTGTTATCTTGATTGAATGTGTGTTTCTAAAATGTTCTTTCAGGATTTCATGGAATGATGCTGGGTAAGAGCATTGGTTCTGGAACAATCATAGATCCTGACGGTACAATATTAACCTGTGCTCATGTTGTGGTAGACTTCCAAAGTACAAAAACTGTACCCAAGGGAAAGGTTTGTGATGTTTATTCTAAACTTTGCAGGCATTATGTGTACTGGTTGTTATTATTAATTGTGTTCTTTTGATTGGATAAATAATAATCCTCTAATGATTGCTATCACCTAGGCAGTTGGTGATTTATGAAGTGTATTTGGAGTCCATTAGAAGAGATTTCCTTAATGGCTTCGGGGTGGGCAGTCTTAGGGCATGTTTTCCGCGGAAAACCTACTTTTCATGCATTTGGTGCAGTATTTTTCCGTGGAAAAACTTTTTTTGCCATGCCTTTTCCTTGCTTACCATGGAAATAGACTTCCCAGTGTGTGTGTGTGTGTGGGTTGGGGGGGCGGCGGGCGGGGGTGGTCTATTTCCTCATAAAAACTGCCCCCCTTTATAAACTTATTTTCCAACCCATTTCTGATCCAAAAACCCTAGGCGCCCCTTGCATCTCATCTCCTTCATGGACGAGAAAACTGTCCCCTTTACCTAGGCGCCCCCAGCGTCTCACCCCAACCCACCACCCTCTCTCTTCCTCTCTCTTCTCCTCGTTTGCCCCAACCCCCTGCGGCCAGCCACCTCGCGCAGCGTCCACACCCCGCCTGGCCACCTTCCCCCATCTCTCTTTTCCACTGTCTCTGCAGGCATGTCTCTCTGGGTTTTTCCAATTCCATTGGAGAACGATGAGCTAGTAGGGTTTTGGATCACATGGAGATATCATCATTGCACAACTTGAGGTGGGCCATTCTCTGCATGTGTCTGATTAGATTGTGCGCCATTCTCTGCATATATCTAATTAGATTTTCGGCCATTCTTTGCATGAGCTGGTAGGATTTTGAATTTGATTTGTTTATTAAATTTGATTTTGCTTTGTTAATTGGATTGCTAGATGTATACCGAATTTCACAATTGCACCAAACATGAAAAATACCATTTCACCAAAGAAAATAATGCTACACCAAACATGGATTACCACCTTCCTTGGAACTCCTTTTCTACAGAATTTAATTACCACTGATTTTGCTGATGTGGCAATTTCCACTTTCCACTGAAAGCACAGTTACACAAACGTGCCCTTATACAAGGAGAAAACTAGATGCACAAATCGTTTTCAAGAAAGAAAAGGAAAAAAGAAAGAGAGAAAAGTAAACACAAGAAAGCAAGGACAGATTAGACTTTCCCAGCTCTAACCCTTAACCCTGGTTTGGAGATTGTATAAAATGATTGGCAAGGTTTTTCTAACAACTTAAGTGGGGCTGCAAACTGGCTGGGCCAGAATTTTCTCATGTCCTAATTGTTATTATTGTCGTTCGCTACAATTGGTCTTGTTGATGTAAATGTGGTTCATACTATTGAGTGCTCAATTCTTCATTAGAATTACCATCATTTTTTAGTTTTAACCACCTCCATATTTGAAGTGGAAATCACAACTTTTAATAGTAATGTCAATTAACACAGGACTAGTTTCTCCAAATTTCATTTGCAACTCATTTCTTCCTTACTAGTTAAAGCTTATGGACCATGAATGATGTTTGGATGGGTAATTTTTTACTTGTATTAGATTTTAAGATTCCTACAATCTAAACTGTGCATTATAGATGTTCAGTTTTTCCCCCCTTTTATTGTAGCATTGTAGATCTTCATTTATTCAGGTTTAACTGGTTAAAATGGCAGGTTGATGTTACTTTGCAAGATGGCCGAACATTTGAGGGTACCGTAGTAAATGCTGACCTTCATTCCGACATTGCTGTCATAAAGATCAAATCTAAAACCCCATTACCGGCAGCAAGACTTGGGTCTTCATTCAAGCTTCGTCCTGGGGATTGGGTTGTTGCCTTGGGCTGTCCTCTTTCTCTACAGAATACAATTACAGCTGGTATTGTTAGGTAAATGCTTTCAATAAATGGAAGTATTACTTCTTTTAATTTTTTTCCATCTACATTGGGCTTTTGTTGAAGATATTGCCATCCTTTAGTTGTTTTCCATCTACATGAGTTTTTGTTGATCTATGAAAAGCTTATATAGCAATATTTTTAAGCTAGATATTGATCTATAATTGCTACCTTGTAATGTCTGATCCGGTGACCTCTTTACTTCTCCTCTCCATATTTTGTACTACTTTTTATTGGTGTATTTTGGGCCTTTGTTCTAGGTTTTATTCTTGATAATAGAAGACTCAAGTTTTAATAATTCAATCTATTATGTCTGTAGTACATAATAAAATAGCTGGTATGGAAGGAAAGGGCTGGCGAACCATTTGCCTTCCTTGTTATATATTTACATACTGTCTGATTGTCAAATGGTCATGTAGAAATTTAAAATTCCACAAGCCCGTGCTCTGGATGGTATGCCATATTGTTCAGCAGGCATGAGACTCTTACCTATTTTCTTTTCTTCGTTCCAGTTGCGTTGACCGCAAGAGCAGCGATTTGGGTCTTGGAGGAATGCGAAGAGAGTATCTCCAAACTGATTGCGCAATTAATGAGGTAAGTTGGCACTTTCAATTTAGACAGCATACCATCGTGCATTTCTTTCCATATTGATTCTATGCTCTTGGATTGTTTAGGATTTGTACAAACTTCTATATTGAGTAGTCGACAACCTTAATTTGTTTGACCATCTTGATTCTTTGAGAGATTTTTCGATAAATCCAGGCCATGATAAATAGAAGAAGATTGATGATGTTGATTATGTCGTTGTTGTTTATGATTGATTTTAATTTATATTCCTCAACAGTCAACACTTAGCTCCATATAACAACAATGCAGGTCCAACCGGAGTCTTATAAACATGGTGTCATGTCTCTTTGACTTAAAGTGGCACTCGGCGATCAAACCACACTGAAATAGCATTTCTCCACATTGTGCACCTTTTCCCTGATCCTATTTGTAATATCCTACTCAAATCCTCCATTCTGTAATTGCTCATGAATAGCGAGGTCTGTCACACTGTAATTAAGTTATTTTCAATTTTAACCTACTCACCTCCATACTCTTATCCGCTGAAATTGACCTCTATATATTTGTTTTTGATCTGCTAATTCTCAACCCAACGGTAATGCTTAACTAAAGATCGGTGTATCCACATAACATCCAGCCTCCCTTGTCGGCAAGCATGTAAAACTGATAGTTGAGATTAAGGACTGTGAAATAAGGTGTATTGTCGGTGCGTTCAAAGTGGTTCCTAGCATCCTCCAGTTTTTCATACAGTGGTAATTTATATTAGAGATGGTGCAGTAGTGATTATCTATGGCATAATTTTGTTTTTTACTCTTCATTGTCATTCAAATGCCTTTTTCTTTAATTAATACAAAACATGGAGAGAAAAGAAAGGTATCGTCTATTGGATGTTCTTTTTTTCCCCTTTAATGTTTTAACTTTAACTATTATCATAGGAACATAACTTAGTATATCTTCACAAGGGAACTGTTGTTAAGATGGTTCTAAACATTGATTTGTTTGTATAGCCCTTTTCATTTTGATCCTCTTTTAGTTTTAGAATTTATATTCTTCTTCTTCTTCTTCTTCTTCTTCTTTTTTTTTTTTTTTTTTTTTGTGCAGGGCAACTCTGGGGGTCCCCTAGTGAATCTTGATGGAGAAGTTGTAGGGGTCAACATTATGAAGATTTTGGCTGCTGATGGCTTGAGCTTTGCTGTACCCATTGACTCAGTAGCTAAAATTGTAGAGCAATTTAGAAAGAATGGGTATGCTCCATTCCTTCACGTGAATATCATTTGCTATCTTCAATCTGATCAGCTGTCTTCTTTGGTGAAGCCAATAAATGACCTGTTGGATTTATCCTGTTGCATTTTAAATGTTAGTTCTTGGAATGTTGGACGCCTTGCCCAAAGCCATGTCAAATCTGCATCTGCATCTTCACGTGATTGTGTTAAATAAATCCAATACTATCACTTGCCATCAAGATCCCTTTTGTGGGAACCAATAGGAACAGAACCTGCCACATATAATAATGGTGCTTGGTCATGACAAATGCATAAACATCTAAAGCTTTTTTGAGACTACTAGTTTCTTTGTTAATCTTATAGATTATCTGCTAAATTATATATGAACGTAATAGATATGTTCTTTATGCCTTTCACCATATTAAACTCCTGCTGATAATGCATCTTTTCATACTACATTTATGCCATCCGAATACTACTAGTATCCTCATTGCGAATATGAAGATGGAAATAGCCATATTCGCAATGACAGCAGTATCCTCATTGATGTGAACCTTGCTGTTGGATAAGGTTTCCATGTGATCCATTATTTTTTGCATTACCTTCAGTTTTTACATGAAGATTCACTTGCATCCCGTGGGTTTTATATCATAACAGTGGTCAATTGTAAGTTCAAATGGGAATTGCTGAATAAGAGGAAAAAGAAACCGTCGCTACTTTTAATTATGTAAAGAGTTTACCATTTTTTTTACCTATCATTCTGTAGAAGTACTTCCATTGTAAAATGATCATGACTTTCTTTAAACTTGTGTGCCTTTTAGTGTCTTCATTCCTACATTTCCTCTTTGTGATTGTCTTCACAATCCGGCATCGATCCCCTCTACTACTATAGGTGCTTGTTCTTGCTTTTCACTAGTGGACAAGCATCAGTACCATGATGAGATCTCTCCTAGTGTTTAGTTCCTAATTAAGATGCACAGGTGAGCTTCAGAATTGTTTTTTATTTGATTTTGGTTATGTTGTGATGTAGTTTTCTAAGACTGGCTTGTCAGCCTAGATGGTTAATCACAAATCTCGCATTTTGTTGTCCAGCTCAAGGTTGGAAAACTCGTGACTTGGACTCTACTTGTCCAATGCAAAAAAGAATTGACTCAGATAGAGTCGATGTGGTGACTTGAAAGTTATTTAAAAAAAAATGGAAATATTTAAAAATGGTTCAAATATTTAGAAAGTCTAAATATACATACTTACATGCATTCATGATAATAATTTCAAATTAATAAAGCTACAATATGCAAAAAAAAAGGTATAATGAAGAAAAATCAAAGATTTTATTTTTTATAACACTATTTTTTAGTCCAGATGTCAAATGTAAAAGGTAAAATATAAGGTTTAGATTACATTCCAGCCATCGATTTTAAATTGTTGACTCTTAACCTCGAGTATAATTACTTAAAAATAAATATCAATTATTTAAAATCAAATATTCCTATCAAATGATCAGAATGCAAGCAACTTATCAAAATGAGGTGACCTGTTCGAGTCTCCCCTATATTTGACTCAATACTCCTTCAAAACAAGTTGACTCGGGAGAATCCAGAGTCAACTTGCCAAGTTTTCCTACCTTGGGCCAACTTTATTACAGAGCGCGGAACACACTTGGTACATGCATTTCTGCAGTCAAAGCTTGCCGAAGAAGTTGCCTTTTGAGATTTTATTGCGTCGGTTGATTTAGATTCTACTTCTATGCAGGAGAGTTGTTCGGCCTTGGCTTGGATTGAAAATGCTTGATCTCAATGAACTAATTATCTCTCAACTTAAAGAAAGAGATCCATCATTTCCCAATGTAAGCAAAGGGGTCCTTGTACCAATGGTAAGCTTTTTCTTCCACAGACCTAGCATATACCATGTACTTCTGATGCCATTTATCACTTGGCAGATCTTTTACTTTGTTGGTGATTTTCCTTGTATTTTAGAGTCCAATTGATCAGTATGCATTTGCCCACATTTGTCCATGCATGCATTATTGATGCTTCTGTATACATATGTATGCATGCATACTTAGCTTTTCTGCACATTGACCGTGGTTGCAACATTTTTGTTTACCAGGTGACTCCAGGATCACCAGCTGATCGTGCGGGCTTCCGGCCAGGTGATGTCGTCATTGAATTTGATGGGAGGCCTGTTGGAAGCATCAAGGAGGTAGATTTGATGCCTTTCCTCTTATTGACATTCAGAGCCACAAACTTGTTAATTCTTAAACAGATTGAATTGTGCCATTTGGTCACATAGACTACCCAATTGGGATTTTTTTTTCTATGTTGGGCGATTGGTTAGTGGTAATATTTTCAACATGAAGGACCAGGGATCGATCCCTAGCATGTGTGTGAAACAAAGTGCCAAGCGCCAACACCACTCAAACATGAATATGTTGGCTACCCAATTGGTATTTTGAGCTTCTTTTATATTCCCTACTTTTGGCACCATAATTTTTCTCATAGATGCATATGCTTCTTATATGTGTGATCAAACCCTTTTTGTGTGTGTGTGTGTGTGTTTTGATTGGTGGATCAAACCTTTTAACTTCCTTGCTTCACAACATGCTAAAAGAACACCATCATGCACAGGCATTTATGTTCTTGTTATTGGAATCAAGGGTTCCTAAAACATCTCTCATATATATTTGTTTTAGCAGATCATCGAAGTGATGGGGGACAAGGCAGGGATACCCATGAAAGTTCTAGTAAAACGAGCAAACAATAAGATGGTTACTTTGACGGTAGTACCCGTGGAGGCGAACCCTGATATGTGACTACTTGTTCAATTTAATGCCATGCTTCATTGCCTGTGCATTCTCTAAGTGAGGTGTTTTTTTTTTTTTTTTTTTTTTTTGTGCGCGCGCGTGCGTGCTAATTTTGCATGATAAGATGTTGAATTTAGCCAGCTCTATTGAGAGATTTTTTACCTTGTGCCTGCTGCAAGAAAAGAGAGAAAACAAGTAGCAACATTGTATGTAACTTGTATAGACTGATTCAAATGAAGGAACATTTATACTACCATTTCATCTTTAAATTAGAGGGCATGCTTATTCTCTGGCTTCAAGAGTGCTTTTGAAGTTTGCTAGCTTAAATGGCTTTCAACTAATTGCCCATTGGCTGATTTTGAACTACGTGCTTTTCAAAGAAGACCTTTTCTCCATGGCTGTGTTGGAACTTGGAAGGAGTTTACTGCTGGTTTTTTTTTTTTTTGAGACCTGCTTGCACCCCTATTCACCTGCTAACCTGCATGCATTGTGGAAGGTTGGATGTGTAGGAGGTGACATGGATTGTACGGTCCCCCAAATAATCTCTTCATTGAATTATCATAGCCATCTGATGAGCAGCTGAAGAAAGAGAGCTTGATCTATTTGATTGTAAGCCCTTGATGCAATGGAGATGGTCAATATACTACTGATAATTAGGCCATAATAAATCATTACTAGGCATCTATCACCCAACTGCAATTGTGCAGTCAGTTTTGCAGCCCCTTGAGATGGCAATTGATCATCCATGTTATTCAAATGCTAATTCATCTTTTACTATGCTTGTATTCAGCTTGGCTTGTATGTGATGTCTAATACAAGCCAGCTTTATCTATTGCGAAATGGCTGGACCCAGGCCTGCTGCATGGTGCTGGGCTCAAAATATTAGTCTCACCGAATTTGGACAAGCTTTGTTTGGGCCCAATGTAGTCCATAATGCAACCCTAAGTTAGCCACAAAGGTGATGACTGAGGCCTATCGAAATCAAGCGAGTGGAAGGAACATTTTACTATTTGAACTTTCTGCTGCTATAACACTATTCCGAGCAAAATTCTCTGCTGTGTGATGAGCTAAACCTAAGAACGAGATGCAGGTTTCCTGACCCTCATTACATTTGTCTAGCTACTTGTATTTCCATGGAAGTGTAACTGCTGCATTACATGAAAATCACATGCATTTTTCATATAAAGTTTTTTTACATGAATAGAGTGGCATTACATTTCCCATGAAAATATAGTAAGGCAAAAACAGGGTTTCCATTGGGAAAATATGTCATGCTATCTGAAAACAATCTATTTTTGCCTGGGAGGTCCCTAGATCAATAATTTTGTCTTCCAAAGCTTCAAAGAAAGACATCAATAGAGGCTTTTCCAAATATTCTGAAAGAACTCAAACATCCATTTTGATTAGTTTAAACATTAATAGACGCAAAAAATAGACTTGCCCAATGTCATCTTATTAAACATAGGTGTTAATAAAGAACCAGAGACTGTAAATAATTGGTGACTGGCTCACAATCATCACCTGAGATCAAACAGCTAGAAAAGTCCAATGATCACATTTTTGGTGGATGATTTATCTACAAATCCCACTAGCATGTGGTGCTTAGTAGTTCAAGCAATTGCAATTTAACTGAAATTCAACCTCAACATAGATTATGATTGGCCAGAGGTGTTCAGCAAATGTTGATTACATGTTGAATCAAAATATCATGATATAGTGCGACTACACTGTTTGGTGCATTTTCATTATCATGATAACAACAACAACAGATAATGATGATGATAATGATAATTAATGGTTGATAATACTACTACTACTAATAATAATAATATAAGGGCAGAATTACAATGATCAAGTGCAGTGCACTTAAATCATGAGCAAGGGCCTACCTAAGAACCCAAGCCACTCACAACTTAGTGCCAGCATCGGATGAAATTAAAATAAATCGCAAAGTGTTCGCAGATTAGATTGATTATGACCAACAGACAATGAACTTCAATACAATTTTTTTTTTTTTTTGTTCCAATCAGCTTCAAGTGCCAACTGCCAAAGATAGAGTTTGTGACCAGCTTTGACTTTTCAAAGGTGGGCTCAACAATGAAAGCCTGTTGATAATGGAAAGTACTCGTCCCGGATAAGGATCATGGAAGAAATCAGTCCCACCAAATTATTTCAACCATTGATATAACAGCATTTAAGTTTAACGATCTTTTAACTATACAAATTTTTTGTTTGTTTTAGATTCAATCCAATAATGTGTAATTGGGCCCATTGTAAAAATATTTGGTGGGGGTGGAAAAAATTGGAGGGGCAATGTGAAGTGGGTATGCTCAGGTCACATGCAGTCTGCTCATATGAGAAAATCCATTTTGATTGGATGATTAAGATCACGCAGATCATTACATGCAAAACGAATGGATTATCAGCCTGTTGAGGACTAGCTTTGAGTAGGTAGTGCCTCTCCAATCCATGTGAGCTAAGTCAAAAGTTAAGATCAGTGATGAGATATTTACAATGAGTCCAATCATTAACATTGCAATTATTAAGACCCAGCCTTGGATGAGCAGGCTCCAGAAGATAAACACATGCTTGTTTCGGTCATCTGATGGGGCGCAATGACTCTGAGCCACTATTTCCTCCAATCTCAATATCAGATTTCTTGTAATATCACAAGAATGGGAATCTAAACATCAATTGCAGAGTTGAAAGAACGAGAAATTGATGCTGATATCAGAGCAAGTACTAAATATGAAACTTCACATTTTGCAAGACTCATAAAAATTCATGTAGAAAAACGAAAGAAAGCAGAAACTGAAAGCCATAAATGTAGATATTTATTAGAAAACGTTAGCTCCTTGGAAGTTATGAACAAGAAAGTTCCAACCACCCGCGCAAACCAAACTTGATATTATAATTTCAAACACTAAAACACCTGCAATATCACTAGATTTTTGTTTTTGTTTTTTTTTTTTTTGGCTATCCTACATTTTTCTTAAGGTGCCACTAGAGACAATAGCTGTCGGTTCCAAGCAGGGTTCAAACCTAGCCGCCCCTCCTCCCCCTAGAAGACTTTGATGTCATCCCTTACCAGGTGAGCGAGCAGCCTCGGATGATTTTGGTATTTCAATTTGGGCCCTTCAGTCATCAGGCTCCTGTAGTCAATTATTCAGTAATGCAACTAGATGAACAAGCATGAAACAATTTTGGGGTTGTCTACGCAAGGGAAAGGACTCTCAAATCCAGTGGTGGCCCCATTTCAAAACATGATCGTGCAAGGCTACAGAAAAACTAAGCTCAAACGTCGTCAGCAGCACTGGCACCACTTAGATCCACACTGAGGTCAAGAGCCTGTTCATAGACGGATCTTTTTCAGTATCACACAAAGGCATGAAAGTGATTAAACACCAAGTGCTGAAAACAATGTGGTGTATATCAAATTTGTTTTTGTAATGAAAAGAAAGCAAGGTGCAAGATAACACTGTTGGGCTAAAGCAAACCAAGTTTGCTCAAGTCATACTTTTGATCAAGATAGAGAAATTGGACAACTATACCTTCCCAGTAATCTTGGTATACATGTCGAGTACATCCGAAACAGTTGATTCAAAGTGTGTTGTTGCATCATAACTCTGGAAATTGCGAAGGACTTGTCAATGCTCATTGGAAAAAACAAAGATGAGAGAGAGAGAGAGAGAGAGAGAGAGAGAGAGACTCACTGTTGAGATAAAGCAGTTGTCCAAAGAGTGTTCATTCACAGGTTCCAATCGGTCATAAGTATCAAAAAATATCTCATCTACTGGCCCCAGAAGATCGATTCCTGGCTTTAGTTCCATCTCAGGGTGATTGGTCTCAGCTTCAGTTGAGACGAAAGCAATGAATTTGCCTTTAGGAGCAACATTATGAGAGTATGAACAACAGAAAAGATACCTGTTCAACCAGAAAAGTAGAGACATTGTAGATCATTATGAGCACTGCATCCACCATTGTTGCTTAGAAATAATACAATCTTTCATGAATATCACTGAAAGAGAAAGTTATTACGCATATATGCATATCACCCACTAATGAAACATGGGTTTACATTTAAGCCCCTCTTGTCAGTGAAGACTTACATGTCTGATTTACGGCCCAATTGCTTCTGAGGCAGAATAACCTGCACCGAGTGAGAATCATTGGTGTCTGGGATGGGATGGCTCATGATACAAATCGCCCTAGCAACTCTTCCAACCTTCCTAACCTGTTCCAATCATTGAAAGCTCTTTGTCAGGTGCAAGAGTATTACATTTTTCACACTTATACATCTCTTGATAATCAGATGAAGATCGCATTTCATTCATAATGTGTTTGCAGATGGAGGGTTTCATTCATTCATAACGAGTGTGTGAACACTCATGGACTCAAAACTCCATTCTAGAAACTTGGCTCCGATAAGTTTACTAGTAAACAGTATAAGCACTGATATGTCACAAAATCGGCAGATTCAACTGTCAAGAACCAGATGAACATGAAAATCGAGTTAGATTACAGCAATTACAAGCTGTAACATTGCTTTACAAACTACAGAATCACTAAATGCAGTTCTCCATCCAATTTATCACTAGATCCCACAGTTGTCACAATTAGGAAACTTTTACCTTGTTGGGCAAGTAGGAGGGGTCACAGACAACTTTCTTACATCTAGCAGTCTCCCCTTCTGAAGTCACACCACAAGCTTTTCCTTCTTCATTGAACTCTACCTGGCATTCGAGCAAGCTCTATTAGCTCCCCTTTCAAATAAGCCAAAAAGGTCCCTAGAAATAACATTCTAAGTAATTTTCACTGGACTCATGAAAACTACCTTGCATCCAGGTTTGTTCAACATGTATGTTCCTCCATAAACAGCACTGAGGCGAGCAAATGCCTGGTATTAATTCAAATGAAACATCAACAAGCAAGTGGATCAGCTTTTACTTATTTCAGACTTTAAACTAGGGATAACATTGAAACAGACCTGTGGGAGCTCTCCTAAACCATACAACGGGTAAATGTATGGTGATCCTCCTTGGAAGCGTGCAAAAGATTCTGAATAAAGCTACGGGAAACAAACATTCACCAAATCAGCAATTATTCATTTAATGAGTACGACAAAAGCATTCCAATGCTCAACAGAACATCTTGGTTTTTTAGAAAGACATGACAATTTCAAAAACTACAAAACACTTTTCTGCCCATTTAGGGATCAGGATGCACATTGGATAAACAGTTAAGGACT
Source organism: Cinnamomum chago (assembly GCA_038049695.1). Taxonomy (NCBI): domain Eukaryota; kingdom Viridiplantae; phylum Streptophyta; class Magnoliopsida; order Laurales; family Lauraceae; genus Cinnamomum; species Cinnamomum chago. The sequence continues at coordinate 14,597,327 of CP142462.1, read as the reverse complement.
AGGTAGCAAGTAAAAGTAAAGCAGTTATGTATGAGCAGAACTGAAATGAAAATTGCACCATCCTGATGATAATCACTACTTTCAAGTGAATTGTGAACGGTCCTATCTTGTATCGGATGGTTGATAATAACCACTGAATGGGTGAAGGAACTTCATCTAAACTATTGTACAGTGTACTTAGCATTCCCATAATCTGTGATCTATACCTTCATTCTCTTCACAGTATCTAATGCAGGTTCATGCAGATAATGGTCGTCTCGATGAAGTGCAAATGCATGACCAATAAAGTCCACTGTATTGTCATCAAGGCCAAATTTCCTGGCCAAAATGGAACAGATTATGTCAGGTTTCTATAATTTATAATACTTGATTACCGAACAAAAATGTAAATGCTCAAAACCTGAAAATGCGAGACAGAAAAATGGGCCTGAATGATTCTTCAAAACATAGTTACAAGCCAGGGTAAAGATTCATAAACTGATAAAATATGCCAATGTGTATTTATTTTCAATCTAGAGAAATAAACTAAAGATTCTTAATCATGAAAAGAAAAAAAATCCTAGTACTACTACTATGGTAGATTTAATAACATATTCTGCATGTCTCAAGTCCCAAAATATAAGTTGAGAAGATTTGCATACCAAATGTTGAAAAAAAAATTGTGCAATGTCTTAATTGGTAGAACCCTAGAGTGTGTGCGTGTGTGCGTGCGCGACTTCTTAATATAATCAATCTTTACTGATGAAGTATTGAACCGGGCTGGTCAATCAAACTATTCAATACAACTTTGAGTATGAGAATGCTTGAAAGTTGGAGGAAGACCATGATGGCAAGAAAGAAAATGAAGGACTTCTTTGGGAGATAGATGGAGCAATGTTTGGGACAAGAATGTTATATATGCACGTATGTGCATTAACGGTTATTGTTAAGGAGTAGCCAAATCAGTCTTGGTTAATACCACTAGCCAGGAAGCTCCACAGCAAAAGCAAATTCTATCAAGACAGCTAACATAAAAGTATAGAGGAAATTTCGAAAATGGGCCCGTGGAAAAATTACATATGGTTTTTGTCAATTATGAAGTCCTACGACAATGCCACAACGGTTGCTAATTTGGTTATGAAAAAAAATGTATATATACAATCTATTGGTTATATTGAGATTATAAAGACATGCGTGAAGGGCCAGTAACAATTACAGGAATTGTTTGTGGTACGGTAACAGAGTTCCCATTTGGAATTGGATTGCACCAAGGGCTCATTTTTCCCTTTTATACAAATGCGTTGGTTATGAACAACCAATGTCAAAGATCCAGATAGCACTCTGTATTTTGTTGGAAGGTGATGTAGAGCAAATTAGTAAGAGGAAAAAAGAAAACAAATGATAACTTAGGAGAAATGCAATTGAGTCAAATGGTTCTAAACTAGTATAACAAAAAACAATATATAAATTGATTTTGAGATAAAGAAGGATTGGGTCAAAACTGAAAACCACTTAGTGCTACAGGGTACAATATATCGAGAACAAGTTAAGTAATTTTGACAGTGAGAACACTTAGTGCTACAGGGTTTAGGGTTAAAATGCATGTCTGGAGTAGCATTGATATAGAAGTAGAGTACAAGGTAAGTAATTTTGAGAGTAAGAAGGACTAGGTCAAAACTGAAAACCACTTAGGGCTACAGGGTTTAGGGATGAAATGCATCTCTAGAGTAGCATGACAAGAGAAAGAAGAAGAACAACAGTACTAATAATAACATGAGAGGAAATTCACAAGCAATTTCAATACAAGAAAAATTGAGGGAATGTTGTTAGATTGTTTGGGTAAATTTTCTGAAGGCCCCTTCAAGAAGAATGGAGTGTTGCAAGTACAAGATACTAGGGGAAAGAGGATTACAAAAGCAACGTGTTAGGTTGTAGGGTGAGAAAGAACCTCCCTTTGACAACATAAACTTGTGAAACAAAACCCTTTGACAGGTGCGGATGTGAGCCCATCAATTCTTCGAACACATGTAACAAGGTAAGCATATTTCCATTGACAACATAAAACATTATAGTAAAATTAAAAACTTGAATGAAAAGAAACTTTGCAGACATACGCAATGAGTTCTCTTGTTGTTACTCTTGTAAGATCCAGCCCTTCATGTGTCTTGGGGTCATTTTCTAAGTAATCCTGGACATATATTAAGAATTTGCGAACACGGCGCTTTTCAAATAAGCCCATCAATGGAGATTTGAGAGCCTCCATGTCCGTTGCCGGGACCTTGTGCACCTATAGAAATGTTTGCTTTAATAGTAAGTTTAGTCTCAAGAACTACTAAAATACAAACAATGCACACAAATCATTAGGATGTAAAGGCTCAACAATAGATTTGGGGTTACCTTTCCTTTATTAAAGACATAGCTTCCATCCACAGCCTTAAAAGACAGGTATTTAGTAACATCGGTATGAATAAGAACCCGAACGAGATTACCGTTTGCCATGATGAACTGGTCAATAAACATTATTCAGACAGACTTCAGTATAAAGAACGGATACGCATGTAAGCATTGACTTCCTAAAACAGATGACAACTCAGCATAATGTAGTCTTATCATCTAGAATGCTTAGCAACCCTGGTTTTAACTTCCACCGGTATGAGAATGTTTTGAAACCAGGGCATTTAGGAAACTCTAAGAATAAAAGCTGGATTTTAACAAATTTTTTGTGAAAGGCAACATGCCAACTAGTTTAGTTCTCTGCCCTGCAAAAATTGCAGCAACTTCTTTATAAACAATATCAACCATTTGTCTCAAAACTTCTAATTTCATTCAAACATAAAATGATTAGTAAAGTTGAATGACTTTGGCTTCAGTCTCTGTGATTTCATTGACACGGACAATAGACAGATTCTTCCCATTTTTCTTGCATAAACATCTTTTTGCATATTTTAGCTGAATGATGCCACATGCATACAACTAGAAAGTAGGGTCACATTTATGCATAGGTATTTAAAACAATAAATACTTGAAGTCTTGATAATTGCATCATGCTTCTTTCTTCTTTCTTGTCATATAGTAATTGTCTAGTAACATTGTCGTCGTCATTATCAAAGCCTTGTCCCAACTATGTTGAGGTCAGCTACATGAATTCTATTTCTCCATTCCAATCTATCCTAAGCCAAATCCTTAGATAAGTTGTACTTCTTCAGATATATTTTTACTACCTTCATCCACGTGCTCTTCGGCATACCCATTCCCCTTGGTGGGTCAAAAACTTGCATAACCAAACTTGTCCTTACTGGCGCCATTGCCAACCTGCGTTGGACATGCCTGAACTATCTCAAGCGAGTTTCTCTAATTTTATCCCCTATTGATGCTACCCCTAAATGCTCTCGAAAGAGCTCATTTTTAATTTTATTCTTTCTAGTTTTACCGCACATCCACCTCAACATTCTCATCTCAGCTACATCCATTTTGTGCATATATTTTGCCTCTTAATTGACCAACATTCTGCTCCATAGGTCATAGCTTTTCTAATCGCTGTCTTGGAAGATTTTTCCTTCAATCTTGTTGGCATTCGTCGGTCATGAAGCACTCCAAAAGTGAGTCTTCATTTAAACCATCCTGCTTTTAACTATGTAGTAACTTAAAAATAAAATGGTAGGAAATAGGAGTGGATAAAATCAATGGTGCTTCACTCTGTGGAAAATGAAATCAGCATATTGAAGTCTTTGTTTGTAACTAAAAGGTGCAATGCAAGTTATTCATACTATGCAATATGCCTTTCCTTATCCCATATTTTCCTGTTCTTTGCAACATAAACATAGAAGAAAAATACAGTTACAATTTATCAATTGATAACATGATGCACTGAACCATGAACACAAATCTGCAGCCATTTGAGCATTATCCCCTCAGTCAGTGTCATGGATAATATTTATCAAACAACCATTTGAGCATTATCCCCTCTTTTGTAATACAAAGGAATGATGGGAATTAACAGTAAGTTATTTATATAGCGGTCGGGAGGTGATACTGTATTTATTGTAACATACAGTGAGCATTTATTTAACTGAAGCAGGGGAAAAACATATTTTATATGTAATCAAAAGAGAAAAAAAAAAAAAACAACATAAACAAGGAATGAGCTGCTCTCTCGGGAAAAAGATGTAAACAAAGAAAATGGGGAAAAATAAAGGATACATCCCTACAATCAACAAAAATATGGTCCCCAGGCAGTCCGGCCGTGTGTAAGGAAGGTGTCACTCTAATCAGATATTCATGCAGTTTGACAAACTGAAAATAAATAACACACAAAAAGCTTAACCTTTGGGACCATGTCAACATTGTAGTCTCTGCTAGGACCTAAATGTGACGGGGGCTTGTCATTTCCTCGAAACCTTTTCCAAAGCTGCAAGTCAAAAAAGGCTTGAAAATTAAAAGGCAAGGAAAATTGTAAATATATCCCTCAAGCCTCTCTATATTATGCACATGAGATTTGTTGACTTCCAGAACAACTATCACCTGAATAAGGTTGAGTGATGTTGATTCTCCTCCATAATACTCATTCCTGTCCATGTGCAGGACCTAAAAAAAGAAAAATAGAGACACAAAAACAATTTTGATTCAAAGTCCAGGAATAAGAGTTATACTCTGCCATGTTGCATTACATGGGTCTCCAATGGATCGACTTAAGTCTTTTCATTAATTTATGTTCAATCATTTTCATTGAAAGGAAAGAAATGATCAAAGGAGAGGAAAATAATCCTTTTGTAAAAAGGTGATCTTGATTCTCAACACCCCAGTGGCAAAGTCTCATTCAAATTTTCAAACCATAGCGAAATTAGTAGTAAGTGGATTTTTTAAGATGCCAATCACTTAGAGAATGCTAGGAAACATCCGAATATTGAAATCATGGCCGCGAGAAGGAGGAAAAAACATAGTGAGCTTGATTACAAGGCTCACAATCAATTGCAGGTCAAGTATCATCAACTAGAATTAGAATTCCCCAAAGTGATCATAAAGGGAGACCATAAATTTGACATAAACAGATGTTGGATCCTTCACAGATTTTTATTTGTCCTAAATCAAACTGTCTAGTGTGCCTACCACCACTTCAACAAAAACTTGGAAATGCAAGATTCTAAGGAAGCATAAAACAAATGAACTGTACAACCACATTAGGTGATTGTTGGGATTGGGACCATTCACAGATCACACCTAAAAGCCACACTCGAATAGAAACCTCATGATTTAACTTACTAAAAATCAAAAGTAACCTCATGATTGAACTTACTATGAATCAAAACTAATACGATGAAAAACCGAACAAATGGAAATCAGTAGCACAACAAACAGGAAATTATATAAGCCATAACTAGACCATGACAACATGAAGGAAATGAACTGCATACCAAAAGTAAAAAGAACAAAAAAAGTGGGGAAATAATAAACGCTGTTCCTGACACTGTCAAGATTGAGCCACATCTCCAATAAAAAAAAACCTCTCTATTCCTTTATATATACATAAACTGCTTCATAATGTAACATCCATGGCTCAATTTAATGCGAGTATAACCATCTACACAACATGTAAAAATCAATACTTCAAATGATCAGATCACAGAAGCCATGAAATATCATAAAACAAGCACAAATACCCATTTCAAGTTTAACAACAAACAACCCACAACATGATGAAAAAGTCCATCTTTTTAATCAGGTCACCGAGATAATGAAACAGCATTAAAAAACACAAACACCCATTTCGAGTTTGACACAAATAATCAATCCACATCAACTTGAGCAAGGCCAGTGCTATAATCACATCACAGAGATCATGAAATATCACAAAAACTCACATACCCATTTCGAGTTTTACACCAGAAAATCCACAATCAATACAAACTGATAGATTTGAAGCTGAAAACAGGAGAAATTCGATAAGATTGAAAGGAAATTGAAGAAAAGGAAGGACCTTTAGACCGTCAACGGAGAGAAGACCGCTGAGGATGCATTCCTTGAGACCTGTCCCGAGCACTATCACGTCGTACTCTTCATCCATGGCAAGATTGAGGGAGAGATTGGAAAGAAAGCAGAGATTTTTCTTTACAGAGGAAGATGGAAGAGAAGATTCTGTGCTGAATGAGCACGGAAGGTTAGGACACAGACTTTTGATACGAGGGTGTGGAAGACGCACAAAGACAAAATGTGAAAACAGAGGGGCAGCTGTGGAGAGAATCAGACCCCCGGAAGACCTGCCTATACCTTAACACTGTGAGGAATGTACTGCTGATGGGCCCCACATGTGTGGGCCAACATGGTGGATTGCAAGCATGGCAATGTGGTTGAATGGGAGCCGTTTCATGTTGGGATATTGATGATTTTATACTTTGGGTTGATTGTAGTCTTTAGCCTTAGATTGCAAAATCTTAGTGATCCGTTCTAAAAGGGCATGTTTGTGCAGCATCAAATTCACATGAAGATAGAATTTTTTTGGTTATGTATCTATTTTTTCTCTTCATTTGGTACATTGTATTCTTCGCATAAAATTTACATTTTGGGTACTTCTTCTTAAAGAGAGTGGATTTTCTAATACGACGTAGCTCTTGGACTTCTTGTACCCCTTAGAGCACATGTATTTTTACTAGAATTTTATTGAGGAAAATCTCAAAATAGTGTCAAAGACATATCCCTTGAAGCTCAATGTTGCCAAAAAAATTTTTTAACCAATCAAGTGTTCTTAAAATTTCAAATGCTACTTGGTGTGGGCCGGCATCAAGAGTTTTGGAGAATTTGAAGAAAGCATCAATTAGAATATTTGCAATTATGTTAGCATGAAATCCTCAAATTCACATACAACCGTGCATGGCCGAACCCGAGTATTGGGTACCTGGGGCAGATGCCTCATGTTAAATCTAGAAAAAGCTGATGATGAAATTTTCAATTTTCGAATTTATAGCCCAACAAACTCCTTTGCAAATGCAAAAGAGAATCAAACACCAATCTTTCGAAAATCTCAATCGGAAACTTTTCCTACTTGTGTACTCACCTAAATCTAGGGTTGTAAACAGGTCGGTTCTTGTTTGGGTCCATGGTGGACCCGGAATCGAAACCATTAAGGGGACGGTAGAACCGGATCCGAAACCATTTCGGAGCCAGTTTTCTTGGCTCCGGAACCGAAACCAGAATCATATATGAGATGGGTATGGATCTGAGTCCGGGTTTAGGTAGAGAATGATATTAAGAAAATATGGTTTTTAGGAGAAATTTTTGAAAATTGAGGTAATATGTCGGGCCTCGGGTCCAAACCAAGGTGGAACCGGACCCGGACCCATGACTTATCGGGGCCTAAATAAGGACCCAGACCCGATTTTTAGCAAGTTAAAACTTCCGGGTAATCGGAGAATCGAGTACCCATTTACATCTCTACCTAAATCTATACTTAGCAAATGGTAGTTTGGAGAACGCTGCAGGGGAGAAGAGTGGAGATGAAAACATCTTAATGAGGATAAGTGTTGCTAAAAAATTCAATCTCCACAGCAGTTACAACAAGGAACCCACTATATTGACCCATTTATAGCTCTAAGTGGAACCTACTAAATAAAGATTTTACTCATCTACTCAAAAAATTCATTTAAAGTTTCCAACTCGAAGCTATAAGTTCTCCAAATTATATATTAAAGGAGCTCAACTTTATTTATTTATTTTTTTTTTCATTTTTGTGCTTTCGTAGATTTGTAAGTTTGATATACAAAAAGGTTTATTTTTCAGAGTGAACATGTTTCCTATAAAGAATATTGAAGGGGATTTTCCTATTGAATATTCTAAAAATATAGTGGTGTTCTGCTGTCCGATTGTGTGTTTATTTAAAAATGCTCTTGGATTTGTTTAAAGATTCTTTTAATTCTTTTAGTGCATGTGTTGTTTGTTTGCATTAGCGTGGAATGAAATAAAATTAAGTGTCAACTCAAGAGAGATGAAGGAGTTAAGAATAAAAGTACAAAATGATAAAAATGTGAAACATGAGCATAAGAAAGACAATTAACATTATGTCCATCCTCCGCCCCACTCAAATGAGAATCATGGGTCCGTCATTGTAGTCGTGCAAAGTCACCCCTCTGTGGACTTTTGTGACTCTGTGGTTTACATCCACAACCACCTGAGCCATGGGCTACATCATAAGAGTTGCTTTTCATGTCCAAGTTCTTTGATATACTTCCAACCATTTGGAAAAAAAATTAGATTGACATATTAATAATATAATTAGTTGTCATAGATAGGTAATGCAAAGTTGGTGAAGCACATTTCTTCAAAAAATAAAAATAAATAACGAGGATTAATCCCAGACTGTAGAGCTAATGGTAAAGACTAGGGTGAGTGTGTGTGGGTTAGGTGTGTGAGTACTTACTTTTAAAAAAAAAGTTTAAATGTAGTCTAATCATTCAATCAATGTGATGGTCTTCCATCTAAATTATATGTGCGCTGAAAAAATAACAAAAGAATATTAGATCATGTTTGTATAAGTTTCGTGAAAAAGTAGATGCTGGCATTGCTGTTTAAGTGAGGGTAAGGTAGAAAGCAAAGAAGAAAGATATACATACATGTTAGGGAGTCTATAGTGTTTGGTGGCCAAGTGGTCCCAAAATAATACTATGGTTGTAGAGGTAGTGGAGCCACAGTGCTACAGTATTGGGCAAGTGGACTCATGGTGCCGTAGTATTTTGGCAACATCAAAAGAGCCACCATGTCAAGTACGGAGAGACATGAGCAGGGAGAAGCATCTTCACCCCAATTTGCTAAGGGGCCCCCATGTGTCCTCATGCATGTCCTTTTGAGCAAGGATGGAAAATTTTGTAGTGTTGACCCTTTGACTCTTGATTTGGTGGAGTTACCTTCTTTTGGAAAAGGGAGAACTCAGGGTTTTTTTGTTTTTGTTTTCTTCTTATTTTCATATTTTTTGAATATATAAATTTACTAATTTATGATTAATTATAATGAATACATGTAAATGAACACATATATATATAATTATGATTTTATAAACGTTTAATCCATTTTATATATTTTAAAGTAGTTTAAATGGAAAAATGACTCTTTTGCATTATCGGTTAATTGACTCCCCTAGTTAAGTTTGAGTCCCAAGTAATCCAACCTTATTTCTGTGGAGTAGAAGGTGAAGCTCGTGATGTTAAGACTAGATCACTGCGTAATTCAAAATTCAATTTTTTTTTATGCTAACAATAATTATCACCCTTTTTTCCTTCTACATTGGTATGTTTGGAAAAGCAAATTGGTACCCCTGCAACCACTCATTCACCTTGGCCCTACCTTACAATTGTGTGACCACACATCCACCTCTCTATCTCCCTCCTCCTTCCTTCCTCCCTCCTCTGCAACTTACTGTGAATGAAAATGCCTGCCATTTAGAGGAGAAAACCCATGGCCTTTGTTGTCCCTTTGATGCCCTTCATGTCAACCCATGACCTATTTTGGGAGGACAACATGGTAATTTAAAACGGCCATATAAACATGGAAAAATCTTTATTTTATATATCATTTCAAATAAATAGATTCTAATAAAAAATACCACATGAAGGCATGAAAAAAAGAGAGTAAAATTTGAGCAAAACATCTCCAATACTTGAAAAAAAATAGAAAGTTCAATATAAAGGAAATTTACTCTTCATCATGCACACAAAAATGCATGGGCGAACATTCTCATGAACTACTTGTTCTATTTTTTCTTTTGGTGAGTGAGCTACTTGTTCTTAATGCATCTAATTCTAAACACATGTATATGACTGTAAGTAAACATGAACAAAGGTTTATAAAAAAGCTTAATCATTATAAAAGACATGATAGTGGTAGACTCTATAGCATCTAGGCTTGTTGAATAAAGGAGTGGAAATAAAAGAGATGTCACATTTTGTTGGAACCAGTGGCAACACATCACATGCTGGCTGCCTGTGTCATTAGTTCACCATTTTATTTTATTAGATTCACCGTAATCATATATATCTTTTTTTTTTCTTTTCTATCACAGGGTCTTCGATTCTTTGGATTGGACTAATCCCTTCGTGCCCAAGAGGAAAGCCGGATTAACACCCCGGCGACCCCAAAGTGGTAGCACTAGTGAACTCAACCTTTGATTCTTGGAGAAAGGGGAACCAAATGTCATAATCATATATATTTTGGTGAAAGAAGAATTGGCAACTAAGGACATAAAGAGAAGTTCTGTAGAAATAATAAATAAAAAAATGTTTCAACATTTGGATTCTCACATCTAGTTGGTGCCTGTCAAATGAATGGTGTAAGCAAAATCGGCTTTTATTTTTGTAGAGATATGAAATGGTTAAAAATGAAGAAACAAAGACGAATATTTAAAAATTCATCAAATAATCTTTTCTAACCAGATAATGAGTCGTAACCATCAACCCTAGTAAATTAAATCCTAGGAAAGTTAAATATCCCATCTACGTATCTATATTATATCCCCCTCTCATTTAATTATATATCCTTTGCTATTGGCCACCAAATCCTAGGATGGAGTGTTTTAGATTTGGATGGAGTGTTTTAACAAAAAAACAGAAAAAAGAAAAGAAGAAGAAAGAAAGGATCGAGTGGTGGGATTTGAATAGTACAATATTTTGCACTGTAGACCATCCAAATCCATAGTGGGCTCACTGAGTGGTTGTCAAATGTTAGCACTGTTATATATTGGACGTGGAGACATTTATGTGACATAATCAAGGGCAGTACCAGTAGGGGTTGAAGTTGGGTGCCATGGCCTGATCCCCTAAAAAATGAAAATGATGAGATATCTTCCTATGGCGAGCTTTGCCGCATGTACTTCTTTTCTAACATGATGGCTTTATAGGTTGCACCATTGTCATATATCATCATCATTATCATCACCACCACTATCAAAAAATGAGCCGTGACAAAAAATAATAAACATTTTCTGGTTTGCTTAACTAATCAATGGACATTTTGCACATTTTACTTTTTTGACGGTGCATTCCTTTAGCATGGTTCACAGGAAGGCCCAATTTCAACCATCGATCATTTATCTAGACGACATTTTTGTTGTCATTCCAATACAAGAAAAACCATAAGTTTTTTTTTTTTTATTGCTATTGGAGGGTTCTCAACCCTTTGATTTGAACTAATCCCTCCGGGCCCAGAGGGAAGCCTGGTAAACTCTCCTGGTAAATCACTATATTTAGGGTGCATTCAATATATCGTTTATTGGAGAGGTATAATTTTAAATCTATAGTTTATATTCCAATTATAGTAATTGAAAATAGTTGCAAGCATTTGCTTAAAGGATGATGTTCTAGTTATAGGAGCATAAAAAATGCTTTACTTTACTCCTTGAGGATGTGCGGTGTGCATGTGGGAGAGATCACAACTATCATGTTTAAAAAGATGTGTTTGTGTCAGATTGCTCGCTTTGCACCTGTTCGCTTGGATGAATTTGGGAATGAAATTCCAGGGAATTTTCGACAGCATTGGGAGGAATTGTGTGTAGAGAATTTGGAAGTTTGGAAAGTGGAATCTCATAAGTCCAAATATGAAATGTCACTTTTTCTTTCGGAATTCCCCAAATTTCAGCTTTGGGATTGTATTTAGCATTTCAAAATCCCATTAAGAGACGGTATTTAGAGAATTCATAATGTACCTCCAACAAAAATTCTCAAAAGTCTCGCAAAGGAAAAAAAGCCCTCCCTTTCACTACCACATACAAAGAAATGACAGAAAGATGGTTACAACTTAAGAGTATATTAGTAGAAGATGATCAATCAACCCCAAATAGACAGAATAAGACTGCATCAATGATGATATTACTTAACATATTATAAGAAAGCATGTGGATGAATTAGGATAAAGAAGTTTTCTAGCAGCCCATTGACTGAGATAGGCATCCATCAAATTGGTAGTTTGTAGGGAATACTGAGATCTTAGTAAGCATAAATCATGTGGGCATTAGGCTGTGATTGGTTTTACAAATGAAGTGATCCCACCAACATGGCCTTACAAATTCAATTTCCAAATTGGATAGTTCGAATTGTATCCTTTAATGAACTTTCTATTACATTAATCAACCCACCTCTAATCTATGCAAAACCTTTTAAATTTCGATTGTAAGTATGATTAGCATGCATCTAGGCTGGCCAGGTTAAAATTGGACGGGACCAACCTGACTAGCTAGTTGAACTGAGTTGGTTATTACGTAGACCTAGTTGAAATCCAGCCAAAATCAGTAAAAACCTGTTGTAGCCATTAATAATTACTTAAAATAATTTTATATTTTTTACTGGTTGGACCAGGTTGGACCGAACTGTCCACTCTACCTAAACACCCTCTGGTGGTGTATTTAAAACACCAGTTTGTACTTCATTTTTCATGATCCAGTTCATAGGTAGAATTTTGACTCACATATTATTCATAAGATTCATATAAATAAAAAAAATTAGACGTTTATCCCAAGGACTTGCATGTCATTAGAAAACTATCAATTCTACCTTTCTATATATAAAAAATAAAATGGTGGGCATCAAGTGCAATCTAAAAGGCATTTACTAACATAAAAATCTCAATAAAATATATCAATTGATGGTAGAATATTTAAATGAAAAATAATCGGATGAGAACTATGGGTGGGGCCCACCCATCACCCAATCCAAACCTTGCAATGGATAGGGACCCCTTTGTTAGTCACACACTCCGGATTTGGCACCAATGTGAATGAATTGGACCGTAGGATTTACTATATACCCATACGAATGGACTAAGCTTGTCGGTCATGGATGAAGGGATTGGAAGCATGGAATTGAGGCCAAACTTAATATTTAGGGTGGTCCCATATAGATCATGCAATCCTCACCGATTCCATCCCAGGATGGAATCCTTGTGAGCCCCACAAAAAAGTTCTCACGGAGTCTTCGTGAGGACAGATCTCACCAAATCAAATTCCTATTTAAATATGGGGGTACATTGATTTATTCTCTACATACACCTGACATACACACTTACATGTTCGAAAGACAGCCAAAGGCTTAAAAAAAAAAAAGGAAAAAGAAAAACCAGAGAGCCAAATTTAATGGCAATTGGCAACTGCACTTGTATGGACTATGAAAGAAAACAGTGCAGAAAACAGGCCCAAACAAGTGTCTGATCTATTGGGATTTGGCCTTTTAAAGGTGAAATAACTTTCCCTGATTTTGAGCCAGGCCAATCAAGGGACTGATTGTGGTGGAGTTTAAGAGAGAGAAAAAAGGAGGGTATGTGCAGAGGGGGACCAGGGCGAACCATCAGATATGTGGGAGAGACCATACATGGCAGAGGAGGAGGAGGAGTTTAAGAGAGAGAAAAAAGGAGGGCATGTGTAGAGGGGGACCAGGGCCCAGGAACCATCAGATATGTGGGAGAGACCATACATGGCAGAGGAGGAGGAGGGAATTGTAATTCCACTTTTGTGCAATCATTGTGGTGGGGCAAGCTAAAGAAGGTGTGTGGGCCACCAAAGAAAAAGCCTGTTGTGGTGTTTGTGTTTGGTTGTGGCAACCCTCATTTTCATGAGAGGAGGCTCATTATTGCAAGCCTACAGGCCTAAGTACTCTCCCTCTCTCCCTCTCTCTTCAGAGAAGGAAAAAAAAAAAAACCATTTTTATTTTCAGGGTTCTACTTCTAGCCACAGGGTTTCTGCTCTGTCTCTCTCTCTCTCTCTCATTCTAGATTCAGTCAGGTTATTCTTTTTCCATTTTTATTTGCTTGCTTTCATCTTAGTTTCTGATTTAATATCTATTGATGCCTTTTTTGTCTTTTTGAAGAAATTTATGTAGACCTTTTAAAATTTTTTTTTTTTTTGTGTTTTTGTAATCTATGATGATGGAATTGAATTGGGTTTTTTGTGTTTTGAATGATTTGTTTGAATTTCTGCTTTTTTCCCTCAGGGCGGTTTCTGTGGATTTGATCAGATGGTGGGATTCTAGGGTTTGTAGAGGAGAATCTGTCTCCCTAACGGGCTTCCTTTTAATTTTCTTTTAAGGAGAGTTCTGGGCTATTGGAATCTGTTCTTTTGTGAAGATATCGTGAGAAAGATTACTGCTTTATGACGGTTTTTGCTTTCATGGGTGAAGAAGAGATTTGAGCGTTTGGAGAAGGCTGAAGGAGATCAAAATCTGTAAAAAAATCTCACCTTTTCCAATTTTTGGAGTTGGGTTTTGCTCATTTCGATCATCTGTTGGTGGGTTTTCTTTTAATCTGGTTTTCGGTGACCGTTCTCGCATGGTTGGGTCGTCCTTAGACCAAATTAGGAGAATCTGAAACTTGGGTTATTTTTTTTTAATGCATTTTAAGCATCTCACTTTCTCAAAGATTAGATTCTTCATTTGATATGAAGAGAATCCTTGTGGCATTCATAGAACTCGATCCTTTGTGCTGAGTTGGAAAGATTGGATTTTGATACAAAAGGTCAGTACTGTTTGGTTCTAGAGAATGGAAGATGAGATCATGTTCACTGATGATGGACGACACTTGGTAAAAGAGAACCCTTCGGAAGATCTCTTATGTTCTGAAATGGAAACTGATGTGAACGGATTTGGAAGTTTGAAAGATGATGGGGAAGCTTTAACTTCGGAAAAAGGCGAAGGGAGTCATGCAGTCTTTTCTAAAGAAGCTCCTCTTCTTGGCAAAGACCCAAGAATCTCCAGCAATTGTAGTTGTAGTGTTAAGAAGCTCAAATCAAGGATGTCTGTGACAGAACTCGAACACCGCAAGAAGGATAGGAATGGGCAGGAGAGGAAGCTCAGTAGGCAGGACAGGATTGAGTTGGGCCGCATGTTTCAGGGCGCTGTGAGTTCTCATGACTGGGAGCGTGCAGAGAGTTTGATTCTGTTGGCTGATCCACAAACGCTCAACGACGCGTTGTGCATCTCATTGGATTCTATTTGGTTCTTGAGCACCCAAGAAGAACTGCATGGAATCACTGGGTTGATTAAGAAGATCATTTCGAATGGTGCTTACGACTTCACAAGGGCTGCCCTGAGGACGTCTTTTCTTGCATCATGCGTCTCTGCCTGTCAGAGTCGCACTATGAGTTTAGCAGATACAGTAACTGTTATGGCTCAAAGGTATGGCTTAACATTCTGATTTGTTGTCACAATAGTCTTTATCTTCATCCTATTTCAATATGGATTGAGTTTTGTCTTTTCCATACATTAGATTTTGGAGTGTATGTTATCTAGTAGGTTCAAAATTCTGAATACTTGATTTCATTGTTGTCAGAATCCAACATTTCATATACTGAATCCTATGATTCGGTTCAAATCGTAAGGAAAAAGTTTCATATCTATACAATGAATTCTATTTACTAATCAATATTAGGATTCAAGTGTGAATCGTACTATTCAATACTTATTTAATCAAATCTTACAATTCAAGCAATTTGGTTGGGTGCGAATAGCCAAAACCAAGAGGTTATTATTAGTAATCTCTTACTCTTTTTCTCTCATTGATTCATCCATTGATTCATTTTTCTCTTTCTTTTTTTGGTTCATGTTTCTATTTTTAAAAGCTTATTTATTGGTTAACAAAACCACTAAAGAATTTTTCTGATGTTGGGGAGATTTTAGAGAAAAATAAGGAACAAGCATGTGACGAAAGCGTTTGGCTGTAGATATGAGGTTTTGTGCTATATTTTTCGATTTTATCTTCATAAACGTTTTTTTTTTTTTCCTTTTTACTTTAGGAGACATCTTAACTTTGTAAGGTTGATGATATGAATTTTATTTATATTTTTTTATTTAAAGAGAACAAAAAATTATTGCAACCTTTTTTTTTCCCTACTGATGTTGATATCTTAAACATGTTTAACCGTCCACAATCTTCATAAACGGGTTTTTTAAACTTTAGGAGACATCTTAACTGTATAAGGTTGATGATATGAATTTTTTTTTATATTTTTTTGATTTAAAGAGAACAAAAAAATATTGCAACCTTTTTTCCGTACTAATGTTGATATCTTAAACATGTTTAACTGTCCACACATATTATTTAGGATATATTAATATCTGTCAATTTGATCGGTAAAATGGATGGATTATGAGTAACTACTCTTTTCAATTAATTTTTACGGGAAAAATAAAAAATCCTAAGATTCACAATATGATTCACGATACGATTTGATTCAGCTCCTTGAATGATTTGTGAGACGATTCAATTTTCCAACAATGCCTTCTTTTGTTTTGGTAATCTTTTAGGTGAAGCGGATTCTGTTCAATTAGAACTCTCTGGTTTCAGAAGGACTTGAGAATTCAAATACTTAGCCTAGGAAATACAGATGCCTGCATATACTTCTTTGATGAGAAATAAGGCCTGTCATATACTTCTAGCTCCTTTGTAGTGGGGTGGTAAACCAGGATGCCTGCACCTTTAGCTGAGGTTTTCGGGAGGTTTTTATGGTTTGTTTATGGGATAGATGGAGAAAAGTGAAATTTGCATTCCCCGGTGTTTTCACACTTTGAGCCCTTGGGCCTTTGGAACTCATATCTTATTGTTTGCTGTATTTTCCTGTTGCAGTTCTATTTGACCACTAGTAATGTTGTGATATCTATATAAAATATGAAAATGAAAAAAGAAAGGTTTTAATGTTGTAATTCTTCTTAAATTTCATTATTTGGATAGATAATCATCACATAGGAGAAATGGCTGGATGGATGAGACTGATTTGTTTTGTTGTATTTTCAGGTTGCATGAGCGTCTTCAAGAATGCAATGGGGATGAGGTTTTGAAGGCAGAAGCTGGTGCCAAGGTCCAAAAATTCACTGAATGGGCTTTGAAATGCATTGGCTTCCACTCCCGGCGCCATGGAAATGAGGACAGAGTAAGCCACAGCTCAGCCATTGAGATCCAGCTCCAGTTGTCTGCATTTAAGACATTCCTAGATCTTGCTGGTAATCAGCTTACGGGAAAGGACTTTACAGAGGCATTCGATGCTGCATGCTTCCCCCTCACTCTCTTCTCAAGTTCATTTGATCCTGGTTGGGCATCTGGGATTTCTGCAACTGCAATTCAAGGACTGTTGGGCATGTTGGTAGAGGGAGGTGCCGACAATGTTAATCAGTGCTTTTTGGAAGCATCTCGCTTTGGGAGCACAGAGCTTGTGCGCATTTTATTGCAGGTAATTAGCATCTGTTTATCCCATAGATGTACATTCAACTGTTTATTTTGAAGTTATCATTCACATCATCTTACTATGAATCAATCTTCAATGAATTCAGAATCTTATTTAGGGCAAGTTTAGCATTTTCCTTAGGGAAAAGAAATTATTTCCTAGGTTCTGAGGCATTTTTTTCTATCCCTCTTGTGTGGAGGGTGATGAACCAATTTTATTATGATGAAAATTGACCTTTTTTTAAGACTTACTAAAAAAATGTTGTCACCCCTCCTAGGAAACCACTAGGAAAATGCCAGCACAGAATAGAGGCTTTTATCGGAAGGGTGAAGAGTGAAAAGCGAAGGATGGATCGAAAGTGGATACTACAAGGGATGGTCATATTCGTATGATTTGTTTTCATGGGGTGAGGCCCGTGAGGGTCCCTCGTAGATCTCTGTGTTGTTCTTCACTCTTAACCCCTTTGATAAAAGCACTTTTCTTAAGAACTCCAAGAAATTAAGTAGAAGTTTGTCCAACATGCCCTGAGGAAATTGCCGGACTCCAGAAGATTTTGATTTCTTTTGAAATATGTGAGCCGGTGAAGGTTTTTCTGTTGTTGCACAATGGTTGATTGTTGTCTTATCAAGTACATGCTTATGAATTAGGATCCATTGTCTTGCAAATGCAGTTGAAAGATTAGTTTCATCTTTGTTGTCTTTTCTAAGCTGTTCTTGCGTGATGTTTTTCCAAGTGAAATTTCTTATTTGGAAGAAAGGAAAACCTTTTGTTGGAAAGGATGGGATCGTGGATTCTGTTAATAGGACCTGAAAAAAAAAAAGGACCTTAAAAACAGAGAGAGCTGAAGAAATTGGAAAGAAAGATTAATTGAACAGGGGTTGATTTTTGCAACAGTTGGAAGAGATGTTAGTGGTACAAGAATATATATTCTTCCACACAACATGATGAGGGTTAGCTATGTCTTTTGCCTCCGTAAAGGCGTGGGGTTCTTATGATAAACTTCCATCAAGAGATTAAGGAGCTGTTAGATCTTGAAAACCAGATACCGGCTATTACTTAGAGACTTCAGCTGTAGCACTCACAAATTTTGTTTTCCCTGCCAAGACACTCAACCGTCAATATGGAGCTTGAGCTAACCTTTTTAGTCAGCAAAGGGCTTAGATTTGTCATCTCTTTTTGAACCTTAAGAGGATTTAGTCTTCTAATCCTCCTGCTATCACCCATAGGATAGCAACTAAGTCCCTGTTTGGCATCACTACTTTCTGCCTATTTCTCTAATCTCTAAAGTTGGTACTAGGTAGGGATTTTGAGAATAGAGGCAATTGGCAGTGTGTTTCACCCTCTAAATAGTGTAGAGAAGTAGAGGTAATGCCTCTTTTTCCCACAACGCACCATTGGATGCATGTAGAAGGTAGAGCGGGTGAACACTGAATCTGGCCTCATAACGCCCAATCCTTTTTTTTTTTTTTCAAAATCTAAGAGTGTAAATCAAGATCCAAACTGTTGGAAATGTTCACAAGATCAAACACGGCCATGACACCAAATCTCAGTCGTTGGATCATCACCAATCTCGAGATAAGGGCAATGAGTTGTTAGATGCAGTTTTTTTGGAATCTGTGGGCCCCAAACACAAGACCCGGCCCGTTAGATCTCTTTGGAAGGCTGAAAATGGATACGTGGTCAATTTTCAAGACTTGATACATTGTGGATCTTGAGATATTTTCAAAACTATATCAACCATTGATGTATCATTCTCAATTTTGGATTTATCCATGAGCAGTAACGTTTTTCGATTTTTATTATTTCTGGGATAGTAAACCACAATCCAAACCGTTAAAATTGTTCTTAAGATCAAGCCCAGCTATGCGACCAAATTTCAGCCATTGGATCATCACTAATATCAAGATATGAGCAAAAAACGTGAACTATTTGATAGTAATTTCTGAATTATGTGGGCCCCAAACACAAGATCCAAACCGTTAGATCTCTTTGGAAGGCTGAACACCGCCATGTGGTCAATTTTCAAGGCTTGATTCAAACCTTATGGATCTTGCGAAATTTGTGAAAAACTTTCAACCATTGATATAAAAAAGTCTATTTAACATAGATCGTTGCATTATCAAACACTCCTTTTGATTCTAGTCTCTTTTTTTAATGGCTCTATTTTGATGGGTCTATCCAAAAAAAGAGTAGAGGTACCAAACAAGCCCTAATTAACTTAGATCAAATAGTTCTTGTACACCCACATCTTACAAGAAGATGGCTTTTAGACTCAGTCTTGCACGATGAGCATATGACTGATGCATTTTTTGGTGTGATGCCCTCCTGCCTTAAGATTTCCATCACAAATATCTTGCTTAATGTAGTAGAGCAAGAAAGTTGATTATTGCTCTATTACCACAAAGATCTTTTAGATTCCCCGGCTTTATTCATCGAAGCTAGCATTAAACCACCCCACAGTGAAAAAACTGGATGATGGGAGGAAGGTGAGTCGAAAATCACAAACATATATCCTCATATTCTCCGAAGAATCCTATTTTTTAGGTTCTGTTATCTGAAACGTCCTTGGAAATAAAAACATTGCAACGAATAGACAACGCCCCAAACAAAAAAAGGAGACCTGCGTCTCCTGCGTGAACCTTTCGCAACATGGTTTTAAAAAATTAGGTGGGATTCTGTACCTACTGAGCTAAGTTGTCCCCCCTGACTGATTACTTTGAAGTAGGGCAAAAGTATTATTATTATTTTTTTCTAATTCATTTTGTGACAAGATCTGGGAGGTTCTGGACAGGCCTTTGCACTGATTTTGGGAGATCACAACCACATTTTTTTGAAAGATTTAGCATTCAAAAAGTGGTGCTATTCATTTGTCTCTATAAAAGACAAATGCGGCCACTCATTACTCCTAAAATACATTCATAATGGTTAAAGAACATGTCTTAATACTTTAGAATCATAGGGGACAAATTTCGATTTTTAAAATAAATTTATCATTTTTTATAAATATTGAGAGAGAGGACCGGCCAGCCCTTGGATCGGATTGGATCCAAATGGACGAAGGATCTTACGCCTAGTTCACAAGGAAACCAACTTATACATTTAGCAACTTCCAAAATAAATCTCTACAACTATTTTAGCTGATTGTCTTACATGGGTATTTAATGCGAATTGAAGAAAAAAATCCAATTTCTTGCTAATCTTATCCCTAAATTTGAGATATTGTAATCCTCTTATTTCTAATTTTGCAGAATCCTAAATGAAACACATAAAGAGAGATGAAACTCAGTCCTAAATAATAGGTAGTAACAGTAAAAGAGCCATTACCATAGTTCTTAAAGTCGGAATCGTATCACAAATCTTTCATATCCATGAATTAAATCGAATCGTGAATTGTATCGCGAATTGTAGAATTTTTTTTTATTTTTCTAATAAAATAAAAAAAAACTAAAAATTAAAAGGAAAAAGAAAAAAGTAGTTATTCATAATCCATCCATTTCCCCATTCATAGCAGTATAAATAGAATGACAAATAAGTCTATCATACAATCATATCAAGAACATGATGGCATTTATTAATATATAATAAATGAAATGTGTAAATAGTTAAGTAACTTTAAGTATCAATATATACAATTTTGTTATCTTTAAATAAAAATATAAAAGTAAAAATAAAATCCAAGCCATCAATCTTACACAATAACATATCTCTTGAAGTTAAGAACGTGTTCATGAAGAAAAAGAAAGATTAGAGAGAGAGAGAGAGAGAGAGAGAGAGAGAGAGAGAGACAAGCCCATACACACTCAAACACTTTAATCAAATGCACATCCTTTATTCATCTCTAAACCTCCGCAAAGCTGCAAAAATCCCTAAGGGGTTTCATTAACTACTAAATAAACGTTTATTAAAAGTAAAAAATGCTAAATGAAAGAAATAATAAAAAAAGAAAAAAAGTAAAAGATTATTAATATGATCTTATTGGTTGTAGCTATTCTCGCTCAGCCGAAGCACCTGAATCATAAGATTCAATTAAACGAGTATTGAATTGTAAGATTCACACTCGAATCCTAAGGCTCATTTGTAAATGGGATTTGTTGCATATATATTTTGTATTTTTTGAATGGTAAATTGTAGTAATCAATGGCTTAGCAGCATGAAAGTAATAAACCAAAAAGCTTAGAAAAATACCAAGAAGGAAGAACACCATCCAAAAAGAAGGAAAGGACCTCACAATAGGCCCAAAGGGGAAAACAAATAGAATTAGGAGACCACTACCCTCCACTTAAGTAAATTCACATCTAAGGCACTCTCCAAAACTTTGGGAGAATAGAAACCTAAGAGGCCGTGAAAAATCTTGCTCTTGCGATGACTGATGAAGTAGACAGGGATTTTCCTTCAAAACATCTTGGGTTCCATTCCTTCTAATTGGCCCAAATAATCGTAAAAAAAAAGAAGAGCTGAGTCTTCTTTTGGAGGACCCTGATCCCTTCTTCCAAGCTTCAAAAGATTGTGAATGGACAAAGGAAGAACCCAATTATGATCAAAGGAACTAAGAAACGAGTTCCAAATAGCTTGAGTTGTTGCACAGTTGAGAAGAAGATCCACCGATTCCTTGGCAGAAAGACAAAGGGGACAGGCATTGTGCCAGCAAAGTTGTCCATAGCAAGAATACTGCCTCGAAGCACTAACCACCCAAAAGCTAAAACCATTGGAGGAACCTTAGATTCCCACAGGTAACCAGTAGCATGAAGACCCCATGCATCGCAAAGGTTAAGTCCTGAATAATATATTAAAACGATGCAGAGGTTAAGTCCTGAATAATATATTAAAACTAATATCTCATTCATATAAATTTATTTATAACAAACTAATTATAAAAAAATCAGATCAACCAAAAAATTATGAAAACCAAACATTTCATCGCTTAATCCAGGTAAGCATACATAAAATAAAGGATTCATATGCATTTATGCTCATTTTGAATACTATATAAAAAATTTAAAAATAACCTTAATTTATATAGTTGGAAGGCATCCCTTTGAATTGGGTTACATCCATACAAATGGGCCCAAGAGACATTTTATTGAAGAGGCACATATTTAGCCCAAGAGACACCTTTTATTGAGAAGCCACATATTATGTGTTTTTGAAAGGACACATCCATACCCCAATAAGCTGATGTGGCTTCTCCTAAGGCCAGAATTGAGGATTTTTTTGAGGTATTTTTTGCCACCGACATTCAGCTTTAAAGAGAAACATTCAGCTTTAAAGAGAAAGAATGATTGGACATTGCCAAATAGAAAGAAGACAACAGAGAAGACACCATCCTACGAGGGAGCCCAAAATCTTCTCTCCCCCCCTTCGCCCTCCCCCCCCTCTTCCCACTTTTGGAGTGGGCAGCTGACAAAGCACATCCAAAAGGCAAAAGAGATGATTCTCTTCAGATTCGTGCAAGTGCCTTATGAAAATTGGACTCCAAACAAATTGGTCGTCATTCCACTCCATATAGTCTTTGACCTTTGTTAATTGATTCCTTGCACATCTGAATAAATCAGGGAATGCTGGAGGCCTGTCACCTGCCCAACATCAAGTCAAAAACTAACATTTTTGCCAGAGCCAATCTTATACATGAGGAGCAACAAGGTTGTTGACAGAAATGATACCGCTCCACAAGGCTGAGAACCTATAGGAGAGCCCGGATTCGTTGCATAGATACGAGTCGTTTTGCTCGGGATTCGGGTTACGAATTGTAGGATTTTGATAACAATGGCCATAACAATTTAGAAAGTTCCGGAAATCCTCCAAAATGTGGGATTTATGGATCCCAAGAGATATTTTCCTTCATTCAGAAGTTATCATTGGCAGTGCCCTTTGCTCCCTTAGTCTGCGTCGTTCTTGTGTTTGAGTGAAACTCGACGTCCGGTTTGATAACAAATAGAATCAAACACTAGCTGGATAATAACATGATGTTGCAGCGGCTTTTCCTTTGAACCTTCTATGATGAATATGTAGGATGATGGGATCTTTCATCCAATGATAGGTTTGTAATGCAACTTATGAACAGATGGATCTGGTCGTTTCTTCATCTTTCCATCGGATTTAATATATATCAATCTGATCATTAAGTTCCCCTTGCATTGCCATATATGATCATTTGATACAATCTTGGTTGACTCATATAGAATTATAGATATGACTCTGATTGACTGATTTGAGTGCCCCTTTGATTTTATATCTTTGGACAATGTTTTTTCCACAAATGAATCGGTACTATAATTCATCACAGTAGATCTTGCTCTTCTGTATTGGATTCAACCAAAGATTGGTCATCTTTTGGCTCATTTGCAATAGGATCTTGTAGTTCTAAATTCATTGTATGGGCTTTATTTGCTGGATGATGATTAGCTGCTGCTTTGCAACATTCTATTTGCATGTTCCTTTCCTTGATCAAACAATCATAGATCTCATTAGATGCTGCCTCTGTTCTAATATAATCCTCTCTCCACCAGTCAAATGGTTGGATTTGGCCATTTGATGATCCGATTGATGACTTAGTTGATGGATGCTCCAGTCATTGAAAGAAAAACATTGGAATAAAAAAAACTTCTTGATACCGATCTAATGCAGGACAAATCATGGTCCTCATGCCAGCCTTGGATCCAATTGGATCCCAAATGGATGAAAGATGTTACACCAAGTTTCACACAGAAACAATGGAATTCTTCACAAATAAAACCAATTTATAAATTCATTTACTTCCAAAATATATCTCCACAACTATTTAGGCTGATTGGCTTACATTGGTAATTTTTTTTCTGAATTGAAAAGAAAAAAACTTATATTTCTTGCTAACCTCTTTTTTTTTTATTGATTTATTTCTTGCTAGTCTTAGTCCTGAATTTAAGATATTGTAAGCTGTAACCCACTTATTTTTAATTATAACCACGTGATATTTTTCTTCATTCAGAAATTGTCATGCGCCCAACACGTTGCCCTTTGTACCCTTAGTTTGCATCAGATTCTATCTCAATAACTATTTCTAACTAGAATGTGGCAATGGTGGTTGCTATTTTAAGATGCTCTGAGCTTCATGGATTATCACATAGGCGCATGCCACAATTGGAGGACATTCTGTTTCATCTACCCAATGGAGGGAGTTTGCAAGTGCATTTTTCTTTCCATTCAGCTCCAAATTATATTAATGGAGCATGGATTGGACAGCCAAGACTTTGTTTTTACCCCCATGTTTTTTTAATAGGCCTGTATGGTGTGACTGAGGCTTGGTGGCTATTCTCTATTTTTATTGGGATGCTTAATTTAATCTTCCTGCCTTGTATTCACAAATGGAACAAGAAAAGATGAGGCCTTGTTCATTCTAGTATCAAATTTAGCTCTTTTTTTTTTCTTTTTGGATGGGTTGTGTCAAACTGAACCTTGACGACATTTGTTACTTCGAGTGCCATGATCTGATTTTTATTTTGGAAAAATGGTGACAGTTACTTGTTGAACCAAGGAAAAAAAAAATCAAACATTATATGATAATACATCTTGATTAACCTGAAGAATATGAATCAACCCTCATGTGTAATCCTCAAATGTTATTGCTAGCTGCCTTGGTAAATGGGACCTAGAAGAAGCTGGATCACACAATGAGAATCACCTAAAAACAGTTGGCCCTACACCCAAATGACATAGCTCCCTATAACCCACAAACATAGCTGTTTTGGGAATTTGACCCATAGAAAAGACCATAATAATTCCTACAAGTGTTGGTGGAAGTTTGGAAATTAGAAATCACATTAGATAGGACAACGGTCTGAAATCTCTGGATAGCCCCAAAGCCAGAAATGATAGCCATCCAGTCTCAAAAATTGATGTGATCCTTTTCAGATTTTGTTAGGTGTGCTGTTGGTCGGGCTGTGCTTTGCCTGCTGTTTCAGTTCATGATGATGTCTCATCTTTAGCCCTGCTTGCACCATATTCCATAATCTTCTAAACTTCTTTGGTTCCTTGAATCATAATATTTTTTTTGATAATTGAAAGTAAACCACCTTTGAGGGGGAAAAAAGGCTTGTTGAAGTTCATTTTTTTCCATCTATTTTTTCGTTTTCATGGTTTTTATTCAAGTTCTTGGATGACCTGTTTAGATTGCTCAAAGAAATAGCTTAGATGTGGACGTTGACCTGGCTCTGGGATTTGCTTCGCACTACTGCAAGATTGGCACAATGGAGTGTCTAGTTGAAGAGGGGAATGCCATTGCCTTTCTGGGTCCTTTAATGAGAGCGGCAGAGAGAGGATGCATGCAGGTGGTCCGATGGTTTGTTGAGCGAGGATGCCGTGACATGGAGCTTTGCCTTGCACTAACTGCTGCCACCTCCAGCAGCCAGGTCGGTATTGCCACATACCTTCTCCCACACGTGCCACAGCATGTCCTTGCTGCTCTTAGCATTGAGATCCTTAAAGCAGCTGGAGAACGGAGTGGTGGGTCTCTTGATGGGGTTGCCTTTCTTCTTCGCTCTGACTTCTTAGGGGACCCTGCTGCTACATATGCTGTAGCTGACAGTATTGCTAGGTCAGACGATGAGAACGTAGCGCCTGAGCTGAGGGCATTCTTGCGAGAACACTGGTCAGAAGTTGCATTTGCTGAGGGCTTAAAATGCGGACAGGACCACTATGTCAATGTGATGAAGATTCTGAGTCGAGGCGAGTCACCCATTTGTCTTAAAGATCTGCCGGCACCTTTGAGGTTAACTGTTGCATACTTGCCGCTTTACAGGGAATGTGTGGCAATGGGTGGATGTTTGTTGTCACAACGGCTTAGAGGGCAGCTTGTGGAGGCAGTGAGAAGGGTTGGAGATGGGCTGGTTGACAAGGCAAGCCAAGGGAGAGAACTCTTGGCAATTTTGGAGCATCATCTCCCTCCGTTTTTGGTCTGTGTTCCTAGTGTTGCTTCTACCCTTTGAAGTCTCAGAATTTTTATTTACATATCATATTCAGAAGAGATTACAGTAACTGATGTTGTGACTATCAAAATGATTTAATTCTTCCCATACTGAGTGCCATGATGATCTTCAGAGTAGTATATGTTTGAGACATATGCTATGCAAGCCTTCTGTATGTAAGGTGAAGGGTTAAAGACGAGGGTATGTTGGACTTGTAAGTTTGAGAGTAGTGCTATTATTTATTTATGAGGCTTATTGGGTAAATACCATCCTGTTAATTACAGGAACTACTGACATGTAGATTTGTGCTTGTGATACCTTCCACCTGCTCAACCAAGGGCTTCCATTCATTACTGGATGAACTGACCTATTGTAACAGGAGTGTTTCTTAATTTAAGACGTCTTTCAATTGAGAAGATGACAACCATTTTGATTGGCCAACAATGCACCTTTCAGAATTTTTCAACTTTGAAGCTCCAGACATTGTTCAAAGTTTGACTGATTGTACTCAGAGACTTGTGTTGTTCTGGTTGGGTTGCAGTTGGTTCTACTTGGCTGGGTCAAGACTAGTTTGAGTTGAATTTTTGAACACTAGTTCCTTGGAGTTCTTCTGGGGAGCACAGAAAGCACCACACTCAATCAAACCAAAAGGAATGCACAACTGATCAGCTTTGATTTTTCCAATTTCTCATATAATACCAAAAGCGGCTTAGCAACTTTTTACCTTAAACAAGCTGAATATGCATGGCTGGTCTGCGTGCCTGGTCAGCAGTAGGATGGTTATTTTAAATGTTGATAAAGTATGGCATGAGCGTGAATTGCTAAATTTCATAGATGGTTATGATCATCAAATGAAGGTAACAATGACAATAATAATGATAGGGATGCAAATGGGTATCTTCTGACTTTTAAAATTCCTACTTTGGAATTTGATGTGGGTTCCAATTCATTAATGGAGCTAGGTCCGGAACCTAATCTAGATCTGATTAACAAACGGGTCTAATTTCATATCCATTCAGGTTTTGACTTGTGGATCTGGGACCGGCGTACAAGTCTTCAAATAGGCAAGTTATAGTTCAAAATCAACTTTGGTTGTATATTTTTATATTTAATTTGGAAGGTAGTAAACTTGATCCACTATTATAAGTTGAATGATTTGATTTTAAGGAAAAGAAAAATTAAAAAGAAGTTAGAATCAATTTTTGAACTGGATCCTAGTCCTCTAGCTGGAACCAGATCCTGATCCTCTTATTGGGACTAGGTCTAGAATCAACAAACAAGTTCTGAATCGGAAACAGAACCCAACGCCTTGAACCAACCTGTCTGCGTCCCTAGATGTTAGGGTATGTCCATATTGTAACCACAATTTTTATTCTAGCTCAGCCAACAACATTTGTGGAGGTGGCGGGTTCTTGGAGTGGAGTTTGTTTTCATGGTTGTGGGCACGTCTTATGGAGGATAATTTCGTTTGCGATCTTATGGTCTATTTAAAAGGAAAGATATGATAGGATCTTTAAAGGCTTTTCATTGCCAACAACAGTTTTGATTTCTAAGGTGGCTTCAAGGATTGCGAAATGGGCATTGGTAAGAAATGAGTTCTCGAACTTCAACTTAAATGATGTTCTCTTCAATTGGAAAACCTGTATGGGGTGTGGACCTTTTTAAGGAGAGGAGGCTCGTCCCATGGTCTCCCCCTCCTTTTGGGGTTTTGAAATTCAACGTCCATGGAGCTTTGATGGGTAAACAAGGTCCAGGGATTGGAGGTGTGTTTCGTAATTGTAAGGGTGAAGTGTTGCTTATGTTCTCCAAGAATGTAAGAGTTAGCGATTCAAATGCGGCAGAAGTATTGGCTATTTTGGAAGGGTCTAAGATTGTTTTTGAGTAGATTTTTTTTTGCTGTCTTACGGTAGCAACCAATTCATCAAATGCGATTGTTTGGGTGTCTAACTAGAAGGCGAATCATTGGAAATTTCAATTCTTTTTAATGAAATTAAGGATTTGGCAGGTAGCATCAATGTCTACTTCCATCATGAGGTTAGGTCCACCAAAATCTACGACGGATGCATGAGCCAAGCAAGGGGTGCTTGATTGAGTCTCTCCTTGGGTGGGTGTGGTTATGTACTGATTGGGGTGTGGTATAATGCTCTTGTACAATATCCCCTTTTGTAATTTTTGTTACCGTTCAAAAGAAAAAAAAAAAAAAAAACATTTTTAAAACACATGGAATGCATTGTCTACATAAACTAGAATGGGGCCTTTTTTTCCAAGGTTGTCCACATGTAAAATTTAATGGATGTCCAAAACCACTAGTTAATTCTTTATTGCCATAGGTTGTAAGCTTTGATCACAGGGGAGAAAGGTGGAAGATTAAGGGTAGTCATGGTTCCTATCCTTTTCCCATATGAAATGAACCCCATGTGTGAGATGTGAAACAGCCCACTGGCTGACAAACAGGCCTTAGCTGTCCATATAGTGTCCCACCTGAACTCTATTATGTGGATTACTAGTTGAGAAATAAATCCAATATGTTTTTAAACACATTATCTCATTTCCATTGGTTTTGAAGCTGGCATATGGATTTGGGTTTTCATTTATTAAGGAAATCAAAATATTTCAAGATCCAATAAAAACCTCTGATGAAATATAAATGACTTTTATAAATCTTCATATCGAAAATATAAAAAGAGAAGAACACATGAAATATTTTAATTTTAACTCTAAATGGATGCCTCTCAAATGTAATTACCTTTTTTTATTTTGTTTTCTTCCAATATCTCAATGTTTCTGTAATAAATTTCTGAGTTTATTTGTTATCTTTGTACTTAAAAAATCTTTGAAAATGTGTTTATAAATGTAAGAGTGAAGGAAAGATGTGTTTATATAGTATCGAACAATCATTCACAATCATGCATAAATGTTTATCTAACCACAAGAAATTTATGATGCTTCTAATATAAATGAACATGGTCATATAATACTCATTTTATAAACTTCATATAATTAACTTATACTTTACAATAAGAATTGGGATCCTCTGAGTGGGTCTACGCGCGGTGACTGTGAGTAGACCACTCAAGGTCCGCCACGTCACCGCTGGTAGCCCTTGTCCGGATTCATGATAGGTTGCCCGTGTGTATGGCATGTTGCCTATGATGATGTGGCGGACCGTGAATGGTCCACTCACGGTCACCGTGGGATTTTACCTCACCAAATCCAAACTCATTATAATAATGGGTGTAGCTTTAGCTTATCAAAGAAAATCATGCGCCTTTTGCCTTAGGGTTTGAAATTTTGAGTGAGGCAGGTCCGAGTTTTCTTATTAAATGGGTTTGAATTCTTTTTTATTAGATGGGATTCACCCCTATAACTTGCAATTTGTTATAGGCCATTATGACCCAAGCTGCCTAATGCATAAAACAAAAACACTTTTTTTTTTTTTCTGTTTTAAATGTTATTCTATGTGGTCCTTCATAATTAGTTATTATGGATCAATTGCAAAAATGATACTCATATATACATTTTACCAAAATGATTAAATCATGCCCATTAGTATGATATTACAGTTGATTTACATGGGGTGTCAATCCGTTCCCAAATTATTTAACTATGGGAAGGATTTATTGACCTGCAAACTTAATAGTGCTACCCAACTTTAGGTGGAGTCACAGGCTAAGCCACATATGGGAAGTAGTACCACTTCTTCTCTTTTATATGGTAGATTCAACAGCTTCAGTACCACATTTGAACTGGGTCAAAATTCAATATGGCTGAGTGATACAAACAGAGAGTTTCCATTACACCAACATTTTTTTTTTAATTCTGTTTAAGATTATCTATTTATGGATTTGATTTACAGGGTGTGGGAGGGCTTTAGTTTTTCATCTTCCATTGATTTGTTTTCCATCAAAGGAGATATTATCCAATGGCTAATTGTATATCTTCACCTTCGTTTCTTTAGTTATAGCAAGTCTTAGCATTCCTATGGATTCAATTCCATGAAACAATCAGGCCCTTATATATTTGGACCAAACATATATGGGGTGGTAGTTCCTGATAGGACCTACTAACTTGATTTAAACCCAAACTACTAATCGATGGTTCAGGTTGCCATTTTTGACTTGATTAATAAATATGTTGGGGTACACTCATTTTATGTGGCCCATAAATCCCACTCAAGCCCAACTCGACCCGACTAGTAACACTATGATGACGTGCCAACCCAACTCGGTTCCACTTGTTAACTAAGGGCTCTTGTTGAGATTCTCAACTTGACTGACAAATAGGTCGGGTTTAGGTTGAGCCTATTAACGTTACCTTCCATGCTCAATTCAACCTAAAATCCAATCCGACTGGACCAATTGTCAATCCTTCTCATAAGGTGCTGCACTAATGTTGATCAGATTGTGGACCAAATATCAGACTGATAAAATTCTCACGCAGACCAAATGCTATATCGATTTGACCAATGGTCATTACTTTTTCACTGTTCATTTTTATAAGGTAGGCTATCCCTAGAAAGAAAATTCTGGCTCCGCCACTGTCTAGAGGGGAGGAGAAAAAAAATTTCTCCTAGAAATACCAGTTACAAGTCAAACTTATCCAATACTTAGTTTAGGGGAGTCTTCTGTCTGCGCCAGCCTCTTATAGTTCTAAAGCCCCATCCCATCCTCTTGGGTGTCCAACAGTTTTACTATTCAACATAGATGAGATCAATGGAGGACCTGTAGCCCTACAGTGTCTGGTGGCATCTTCTATTCACAATTGGAAGGAAGTTGGGATAACAATGATTTCTTCACTGTGCCAATTAGATCATTGCCATAGCAGAAATCTGGAGGCATTGATGTGAACAGAGTGCTGTTTGTGGGGTGTAAAGGTGGATAATAGATAAGGACACAGTTAAATAAAATAGCATTGTCCTTGATATTCCTGCATCTAATGCAGATTTTACTATTTTCCTAGTTTTTTTTTTGGAAAATTATCATACGGACGGCCCAAAACCCAACATTTACCCAATAATAGATGAAAGACTAGAAATTGCCGGATAAAAGATCGTACATAAAAGGACGCCTAAAGTGGGACGGTTTTACCCTTTATCTTGTGATATGCTAGGGCTGTAAGATATCCGAGGATTCAATATTCTAGGACCGTAGGATATCGTACTGTTCGATATCGTTCATCTATAGGATATCTTTGTAAAAATTTCACCTTCTCCTTTCAAACCCAGGTGAAATAGGGACGAATATAACTCGGTTAAAACCCCCTTTTACTATGATCATCTTCTTCGATCCTCCAATGACTTTTCCTCTGTGTTCTTCTCATCGTCTTGTTATGGATATTGCAGGAACACAGCCTTCCACTCCATTCTCCTTCGTCATTCAACTTCATGGATCTTCAACCATGTAAACTCAGTAAAAAAACCCCTTTTACTGTGATCATCTTCTTCGATCCTCCAATGCTTTTACTCTTTGTTCTTCTCATCGTCTTGCTATGGATCTTGCAGGAACACAACCTTCCACTCCATCATCCTTCGTCATTCGCTGCAACTTCGTGTATCTTCAAATGTGTAGGGTTTTAGTGCGAGAGATATACCCACTCATCAGCAGTTTAAGGTATGGTAAAGAAGTATTGTTTTTCCTTTATCTTGATTTGTTTAGTCTTTTTTCTTGATTAGGGCTTTTTTTTAAGGCTAGGCATTTGAGTTTTTATTTTGATTTGGGGGCTGCATCGTTGATGTTGGTACGAATCTTATTCGTCTTCCACTCTTTGATTATTGGGGATCCCTTGCAAAAAAATTAGTAGTGATGCTGTTGTTTGCTTATTTTACCATTTTTCCATGGAAGATATTGTTTTTAGTGGGAAAGGTTGAAGTGGGGACATGAATCAAAAGAGTGTAAACTAAACTAAAATATTCTTTTGTGTTTTTGTTTTCATCTACATTCACTTTTTATTCTTTCTGAATGGGATTATTCTTAGGAGTACTTTTCTTGTGAGTCGATAGGTCAGGTGGGTTAGACCCCGATCCTAAAAAAGCACACAACAGTTGTCCATGCAAGTTGTTTTTGTGAGGGATGGGCATGCCATCTTGCCAACCCCTCATCCAAGTTTTTAAACTAAACAGAAAGTGATTAGATGTTTTCCTGCAAAAGATCAAGAAAGAAGACAATTAAAATGGTGGTAATCAGGGTGCTTTTCTGGGCTGTTACTTCTAAACCATTCATGTGCTAACCAAGAACCAATGGCTCAGATTCTAGTTAAATTTATATCACTTTTTTACATAATAAACCCACGATCTTGAATAATATACCCATATGAAACTCTCAAGGGTCACTATCTGTTGTTAATAAGGTGGTGTTTTTTTAATGCCACTTGAAGATCTGAGGGAACATTCAAAGCCTCAACATCAAATATCTTGACCCCCAATTGGGATGGAGAGAATTTTGGCCACAACTTCATCCTCTCATATCATATTCAGTATATTTACATTCCATGATAGCCCAACCTCATCTTGAATCATGAGATCCTTAACCCATTTAAGTGGAGGCTGAATTGAATTCCAGTGTACTAGGCGATACACCAATACATATTTTCAATACCATCACTTACCAATCATATCGCCAATACAGAAGACGCTTGCATCCAAAACTTACACCTTTATAAATTTTTTTTTTATGACCCTTTCTTCAGTTCTTAAAGCACAATTATGAATTGTTGTAATCTTATGTTAATATATGAATATGTAGGAAAACAATTTGAGATTTCTCTTTTTGATGTCCGAGTTGATTATGATAGATTGTTCTTTTGGATGTTAGATTCGATGTTAAATTGCATTCTATTTTTGGTTTTGTTATTTCCACCTAATTCGAGTAATGCTTGGCAGGGGGAACCTTTTCAACCCGGTCCGATTGATGCATCTGTATTATTAGAACAAGATAATAACATATCCACATCAATATGGAATGACAATGAACCTGATGTTTACCGATGTAATATCATATGTACAGGTTTTATTCATTAACAGTTGTTTCTCCCAACTTGGTTGGGACGACCTTCCACAATGGCCAATTGTTCCCCATGCATGTCCTAAACATGATAATAAGTGAGTTTAAGTTGCAAATGTTAAGTGTTTGCATTATTGGATGATGGGATGCAAGTTCTCATATGATGAAATTTGTGCAGGGATGATTGTGGAGTATTTGTGATGGCATACGCTGAGTATCTAGTACTTGGCTGACCCATGCAGTTCACACAAAGTGACATGTGGTTTTACAGACAAAAGATCGTACATGACGTATATTACAAGCAATAGGAAAATAGTGTCGTCCTCGAATCTACGACATATGATGGAGGGCAGCCATGCTGAGAGAGTAGTTGAGGGATGTCGACACTATTGATGTTTTTTTAGTAGTCATGTATATGTAGTTTTTGTATATAATAGGTTCAATATGATGTAAAGAACAGTTCAATTTTGGTTTCTATATATATAGGATGACAATTTCCAATATGAAGATAAATTGTTTTGTTTAACTTGCAACAATGGGATAGATTCAGGTAAACATATAATAAATAGAAACCTTTAATTCTATGTTTTGTTTAACTTGATCTGAAGATAATTTGCCTCATGTTCGCGCCCATTTCAAATGGATAGAGTGAGTTCATGTGAAGTGAACAGGACCAGGCTGGTAGCTTTTGGTTATAAAATGCAAGGACTTTCTGTAGGGGAAACGGGAGACACTTAAAACAAGGCTTCTTGTTTTTACATGTCACTTTGACAGAGAAGACAAAGGCCAAGATCATGACATTTAGAAACATCACTCTCCAGATGGGCAATCCCTTGTGTGTGGGCCCCACCGCAAGTATAGTTACCCCAAGCACTCCAATATATGACCACATGCAGTAAAAAAATGATTTTTTTTAAAGTAAACGTGTAATTCTCAGTTTTGAATTACTGAAGTCTCGCTATAGCGAGAAAACATCTTAATTTTCAGTGTGTTTTCTTGCTATATCGAGACAACATTCTCAGTTTCTAGTATGTGGTCTCGCTATAGCAAAACATATTTCTCATAACACCAGTATGAGGTCTCGCTATAGCGAGAAAACAGGTCAAATGTGCAGTGTGTGGTCTCGCTATAGCGAGAAAACAGATCAAATTCCAATGTGGAGACTCGCTATAGCGAGACAAAATTCTCAGTTTTCAGTGTGGTGTCTCGCTATAGCGAGACAAATTTCTGGATTTCTAGTATGTGGTCTCGCTATAGCGAGCTTTGAACCCAAATTCCAGTGTGGGGTCTCACTATAGCGAGACAAATTTCTCAATATAAAGTTAGTGATCTCGTTATAGCGAGACTTCAGTACTCATTTTAGGGGAAAAAAAAAAGAAAAAAAGGGCCACACACTTTATTTTTCCTCCCCTTCTGAGTTCCTTCTTTCATTCGTTTGCTATGGCTTCTCTCCTCATTTTTCTTTACTTCTGAGGGCTCCTTTTCTCATTCTCTTTAGTGCTTGCAAGATCTTCAATTTCTCCCTCTCCTCTTCTCTCTCATCTTAGGTATGATCCCCTACTCTTCTTCATAGGTGTGATGAATAAAATGTATAAACTACGGATGAAAAAAGATGGAATGGTAATATCCTATCAGAACCCACAAGCGAAAACGGAAAAGATGGAAACAGAGGTCTTCAGTTTGTGGTGAAAAATGTGATATATGTTGGGGTGAGAGTAGGTAATTGTGCGATATCCTACGGCCGTAGGATATCGAATCCTGGGATATCCTATAGCCTTAGGATATCGCAGGATAAATGGTAAAACTGTCTAACTTTAGGTGTTCTTTTATGTATGATCTTCTATTTGGCAATTTCTAGCCTTTCATCTGTTATTGGGTAAATGTCGGGTTTTAGGCCGTTCGTATGGTAATTTTCCCTTCTTTTTTTTTCTTCTTTAATTTTTCTGGGAATAGAACTTGTGCAATTTTTAAAAGGTG
The DNA here is from genome assembly GCA_038049695.1 of Cinnamomum chago. Lineage (NCBI taxonomy): Eukaryota > Viridiplantae > Streptophyta > Magnoliopsida > Laurales > Lauraceae > Cinnamomum > Cinnamomum chago. The sequence continues at coordinate 14,562,258 of CP142462.1, read as the reverse complement.
TTATCTGATGTGAAAATTGTATAGTTTTTTTTTTGCCTTCAAATTTTACAAGCAGAATACAAGCAATTCTTGACCAACTATCCAGGGACCTGTTTGCCATCCAGAAACCTGCTTTTTGCTTCTTCCAAAAGGGTGTCATCAATTTGAACACAAAAGGTTCGAGAGGCAATCCTAGCTGCCATGTTTTTTTCCCATCTTGGGTAATGCTTTGCATTCTAATGTTACTTCATTTATTATGAAACACTAAATTTTGAGTCTGGATCCCTTGTTTTGTTGAAACGGGACGATCCATCTCGTACCAACTAATGCACCCACTCAATTGCTTCCTTCGAATGGAAAAAGAAAAGGAAGAGATTTTATACAGTTGGCGAATGTTGATAGGATGAAACAATATCTTCTTGTTTCAACGAAACAAGAGATCCAGACTCCTGAATTTTACTTGCATTTTCTTAATAATTACTTAATACCTTCCTGCCTCATTTGAATGCAATGGGAGTATGGAACCTTTGAGATAATTAAAAAAAAAAAAAAAACATTTAGGATTAAGTGCTTGTGCATTGAGGTGCACATGGGAGCCCAAGGGCCTACTTGTTTCATTTCATGTAATTGAATACATAGGAATTGTAAGACTTCTATTTCTAAAAATGGTTAAAACCTGAAAAAAAAATCTAAATTTCCAAAAAATGGCCATCAGATTATTCACCTCTCTAATGGAAAATTAATCAAAAGGACATCACCCAGCCACTAATAATTCAAATCCTACGAAAGTGAGGTTTGCATCTACATTGTTGTCTTTCCTTCACCACTCATCTCACATCTCCTTCAAGCCTTACCTCTTTAATAATCCTTTGTTGGAGCTTATTTGACTATGAATTACTATATTATTCATATATTACTATTTTATGAAAACAAACCGGCATGTTTGTTTGCATAGAATACATAGAAATTCATACCATAAGTGGTTAAAAATGAAGACCTAAAGGTGAATATACAAAAATGATCATCAAATAATCGCCCCTCTAAAGGAAATTGAATCAAGAGAGAACCTATTTGTTTGCATACAATACATAGGAATTCATGCTATAAGTGGTTAACATTGAACACCAAAAGGTGAATATACAAAAATGAAACAAACAACCTCCCTGTTAAAAGAAATTGAATAAAAGAAAGGTAGGAAATGAATACTCAACCACCACCCTAGTAACTCAAATCCTAGGAAAGTCAATGTCCTATCTAATCACTACTTTATATCCTTTGCCCCTTGTCTCTTATCATTCACACCTTAGTAAAATTTAAATTCTAGGAAAGTCAAGGTCCCCATCTAATCACCACTTCATATCCTTCGCCCCTCGCCTCATATCATCCACACCTAGGTCTGTCAATTTGGCATTGAAACAAGGGGGCCAAGCCTCAAAAAAAGCCCTTAAAAGAGGGCTTTTGTTTTTAAGGAAAAGCTCGAGGGCCAAGCTTGGACAATTTTTTACAAGCCTTAAGTTAGTACTAGCCCAGCCTTGGCCTTGGCCTTCCTACTTTTCTTTATTTTATATAATATATGTTTATATATCTAAATAGATGTTAAAATGCCCTCGTAATTAATAGTCACTTAGTAGGTAATAAAATGGGGATATGAAGGCATTTTATACCCCCATACAAAATGTCCTAAAAAACCATACACACATACTTGGTTCATTTTTATCTCTATTTAATTATTTAAGTTATGCAATATACTTAATGCATAAACAATAAATGTTGCATGGTTGCTTCCAATCACTTTCTTCTAGTTTTATTGCTTCTTATTTAGGCTTTTTATATTATTTTTAATAGGTAGATGCTCTTATGAGATATCATGGATGTGAGGACCCCCACCCGATCTCTCATATAAAGTGAGAGATATCTCTCATAGGAGCATCTCCATTTTTAATATATTCTTGCTAGTGCAAAAGAGGGAGTACTCTTGTTAATAAGGTTACGTTTTTTTCTTCTATAGAGTGACTTGGGATTGCAACCAATTCATAAAGATAGTTTCTTTGTGCATTGAGATTCAAGGATATGGGGTGATCCAAATATCCTTTTAATTAGATAACTATAATTCCCCATTTCTTAAAGTCTAATAGTGATTTTTTAAGTGCATTTATTTTTGTGACTGAAATCCTACAACTCTTAATAGTCAGATCGGATCGGTGTTAAACTGAGAATAATATTAATTCATAAAAAGTAGATGAATGCAAATGGTTTAAATTTCTCAAAGATAAAACTTTGTTAGAATTATTTGGTATATGGAAATTCCTGTGAAAGGTGTGAGATGGCATAGACTCTTTCACAATTTTTCTTTGATAAAACAAATAAAACAATGCATCTAGAACCCAAGTCGCCAAAGCATGTATAACTTTGTCCGATAAAAGAAACTTTTTGGAGATAGCTTCAATTCTCCAAGCGTTTTCTTAGTGGTCCCTACGCAATGGAGGTTAGACAAGATAACACTTGGTTGACACTCGATACTCAGTAACAATGTAATTTTTTTTTTTTTATTGTTTTTCATGTTATGATGCCTTGAGCCCTGCCCTAGCCCTCAAGTGTAGGGCAATAGCCTAGGTGCGGCCCGCATATATTCAGGGTAGGATAAGGACAATCTTCGGCCCGACCTGAGCCTTTGATGGCCCTATTCACACATCACCTCTTTAATAATCCTTCAGTGGAGCTGAAATGACCATGAATTCCTATGTAGTTTATTGCAAACAAACAGGACCTTTTAGTGTAAGAAGCTCGGAAACCATGGATCCAAGATACGATGTCTTGGGCATCACATCCAAACTAGGTTACGGAAACTGATATTTTTTTTCCCCATATTAGGAGCTCGAACTCACGCACTTCCACTCACACCCCCATGTCCCTCACGTACCAGTTGAGATAAAACTTCGGGACAGTTCACGGAAAGTGATTAAAAACAATTGTAAGTCTTTTAATTTGAACTAGATTTATACGTTTTTCCCATTTCTTTTCTTTTCTTTCTTTTGCCTTTTTGCTTGAGTCAACACATTGCAAGGATCTGGAAGTGTGCATTGCAATCATTTCTCAAGCCTGAATTCTAATAAACATAATAGTAATTAAGATATATAGAAGTACTACTAACCAAAGATGCCAGGATTAAATTAAAATAAGCAAGCAGAATGTCGATAACAGATTGAAAACCTTTAATGATCAACATGTCATCTCTGCTTCCAAGGCTAACCAGTGAACATACACAAACGAATTGTCTAGTGCAGCTTGATCATTGCTTACAACAGTATATACTTTGTTCCTATTTATTATCATCCCTTGGGGGACACCTGCCATTGTGTTAAAGATATCCTGTTATTTAAAGTTCTCCCATGAACACAGCAGCAAAGAAAAAAAAAATGTAATCAATGTAACTTGCTCTTTAAAAGAAAAAAGGAGGAAAAAAAAAATTCTTCTTGTGGAGAAAGGAAATAGATAGTGCACCCTTACTATGCATATGATGATGTTATATTTCTGACATCAGAGGGAATGAAAGCCAAAATCAAAAGCACAAAAAGTATGACTATAGGAAGCAACAACAACAAGAAGGGTGGGGGAGGCAATGGTGGTAGTATAAGGGGAAGCAGCAGCAATGAAGCTGTGAGACAGAGTAGTACCAGGATGGATTCTATACTGAAATAGCTAGAAGGGAAGGATTTCCTGCTGTTTGCTCTTGTAAGAGGTCTATGATCCCTCCTCTGGTCATCCACCATATATGCTCTCCTACCTTCGCGTTCCATTACACCAACCCAACAGCTGTGTTTACTCTTTAGAATCTGCGATAATCTCGATTTCACATCTGAGAATTCAAAACTCATTTAAATATCCCTCCACGCTTAATTTGCCAAGCTGAGAACCTGTGCCGTATCACTGCCTAGCCTGTAGCCACCAAATTCACAATACCCGTATGAAAATTATCGACTACTAAGGCTCCGCTACCAATTACACAGCAGCTGCAAAATGCAGTTTCAATGCGCAAATGGAAGTGTGAAGAAGGTTGTTATTCTTTAGAAAAGACCGGTGAGCCGGAACTCCAATCCTCAAAGCTAGTCCTTGTAATGTGAGAAAGCACTAGGATGATAAACTTAGCAAACCCAGAAAAGCAGGAACCCAACAGTTTTGGCCAAATCAGTGGAAGTTGACGAACAGCAACAAAATTTCAGCTTCACTTGAAACAAACCACAATGCAAATCAGAGACCTATGCTTGGATAGACCCACATTCTCAAAGTCGTTTCAAATTTTCTTCTCAGAACATATACCAAGGGACCATATAATCAATCTTATATATGGATGATCAACTACACACGCTAAACGATTAATGTGAGATCCGCAGATTTCAGAGCATGCCGACCAAATCCATTCTTGCTTTCCAGGAAATGGGAACCAAACAGACCATGTATTTCCAATAAAAAGAGTTCAGCTAGATCGACCGTCAGACACACTTTTGATTCTACAAAATCAGTTCTCCATCAAATGAAATCAAGGATGTCATGGACAAAAAGCTGCCAATATTTGACCGAACTTCAACCTGTACAAAATGCAATTACAATCACTCATTAGAAAAACAGTTCCAAAGCGCAAGATTCTTAATTGAAGACATGAAGAAATAACATGAAAGTACTATTGCTGTTTTTGCACATGAGAATGCCTGACCCAATGCAATTCTTCTTTTACATGCCTACCCAATACGCTCATCTGAACTGTCATTCATTCAAAGTACGTTTCCAACACACCCCTCATGAATTTCAACAAATCAATACGTTTTTGCCCACAAATTTTAGCCCTGAAATCTATCATCCTAGCAAAATGGTGCAAAGTAATTCCATTTTATTTCATTGATGGGCGATGGGTATTCACTGAAATACCAGTACACGAAGACAATGAGACAAAAAGATGAAAGAAGAAAAAGGCACCGTCAAAAACTTTGAATGGAATACCCCAAACCTCTGACTGGCAACTCAACAAAGGAATGCAAAGAATAGAGTCTTTATATCTCAGCACCGAGTCTTCTCTTGAAACCAAAGTCACCAAAATATAAGATGGTGACAAACGCAAATAACAAAAAGATGTTTTCTTTATCAGAAAATACAAAAGGAAAGAAGGATGGTGTGTGGGTTGATGTTGACAATGAAATAGTAAGGAACAGCAAACATTGTGAAATTGATATTGGTGTTACCTGAGGAAAAACTTTCAAATCAACCACCAAACCCAACTAATTCCTCATAAACCAATCAGCATTTCATCCTTCTAATATTTCCTTGAACCCCAACCCACAAAAAAATTATTTATGATTGTATTGTGATCAAGACTAAAGTTTGAATCCTAAAATAATTTTAATTTACACCTCTTAGATCTTCTTTTCAAATCCAAACCACTAAATCAAAGAGGAAACAAAAACAAAGCATGTATTCTTTGCTCATTAAAGAAGGAGAAAAGAAGAAGTGAGCTGAAAGGGCAAGCAATATAATTTGATGTTGATACCCATAGTGTGTACTTGATCAATATGTAAACCATTCCATTTGGGACCTCTTGAATCTCTCTCCTTTGAACCCCAACTCAAGAAAAACAAAAACCCAAAAGTTAGATGTCTTTTTTTTTTTTTGGTTTGTTTTATATAATTTTTTATGAAAGAGAAAGGGACTAACAAGAAGATGATGTCGTATTGGAAGTAGGAAGGTGAGAAAGCAATACCTGTAAATTGTATTATTGATATGGATGATGTTATTGAGGTGGTATATTTGTTGTTGTAGTGGTTGGGAATTGGGCAAGGGGAGATTTAGATTTGAGAGAGATGGGTGCTGTTTGTTTGATGAGAAAGAGAGAGAGAGAAAGAGAGGCAGTAAGTATTAAAAGAAAAAGGAAAGGAAGGAGATGATGAAAGATTTGGGCGGATACATTGCACATATTCAAGTGGGGTTGCTTCCATGCAAGTGGGTTGGATTGAATTTTGGGATTGTGCATGTCATAAGGTTCTTCACCCCTGCCCAAGTATCATTTGTCTCTTCTCTCCTCTCTCCCTCTCTCTCTACCATCTCTTTCTAGAAATAGTTTATAGAAATAGAAAGAGGGAATGGACTGACCAGGTGTCACTGCCATGTGCCTTTGACAAAAATGTATACCTGTTTTGATTTTTGAAGAGGCCAAAAGCTGACCTTTTACTTTAGGAAACGCGCTCATCCAATGCACCCAGCTGGTTGAAATTTAATTGGGGCTATTATTGCATTTAAAACGTTCAATTTAATGGGATCTTTCTTAGAAATTATATTCATGTAACAGTTTTGGTAGCGAGAGCTTTAATTTTTCAACATAGTGTTTAGGACAAATTCAGACAAGGTCACGTTTGATAACTAAATTTTCAAGAGAGATTTATCTTTCCCACCAAGTCACGAAAAATTAGTGTTTGGCAATTGTAAATATATGAGAATTTCGGTAATATGAGATCCTCAATTTTTAGGATTTTTATGTCCCATGAGATTCTCACTTTAAGGATTTTTGTGCCTCCCCTTCCTGCTAATTAATAGGATGCGGAGAATTTCTCAAGTTGAAAGGGGGAAGATATAAAATCCTCAAGTTCAAAGCTTCCTTGCTTGTTGCTTAACGTGATATAAGGAAACCTCAGCTGTATAAATCTTTCAAAAGAAACCCCTTTCTAGGGATAATGAGGAATCTTCAAATCTATAGATTTTTCCCTTCTTACCAAACATTACTTAAGAAATCCTTACTCACGTGGAAAAGTCTCTGGTTTTTCATGATAACAACTCCTTTTGGCTTGGTGTGTTATTTTTTGTCTAGAAAAAGAAAAAATTAATCTATTATTCCTCAAATACATGGACAATCATTTTCTATGAGAAGGTTAGAATCATTTTTCTTTAGCTTTGCAAAAACGAAATTCCATAGAATGAAATATTCAAACTTTGTACAAACATGTCCTTAGTTTTGATTAGTTTTATTTTATTTTTCTAGTTTTGGTTGATGCTAATCCTCCTATTTCTTGAATTGGGATCACACATGTTTGAAGGAGTTCAAGTTTCAACAGAACAATAAAATGAGTCAATTAAAGAACAATAGAAGAAGAGGTATTCTTAAAAGAACATTTGGCACTCAGATAAAAAAGAGTTGAAAGAAAACCAACACTGGTAAAGGAGAGAGAATCCCATGTGATCATCAATGAAGAAATGATCTATCATCATAGAAGAAAAATCTTCGGTCAAATGTCAGCTAAGAGCAATTCATGCACATGAATTGTGGTCACTAAAAATAGTGGGATCATGTGAGCAATTACTATTGTTGGTTGAAACATGTAAAAAGATGTGATGAACTGAAATAAGCTAAGCTAACTACACGTAACAATAGTGCATTAGCTAGGCAGTCCCATCAACGCGGGTCTTATAATGGGGTTGAGGGGACTGTACAGAAGTCTCAACCGATTATGGAATAAACCATAAATACAAGTTTCATCAAACAGTGATTATCACTTTGATAAAAGTGGTGTTCTATGAATCTGGTCTTTATAACTGTTCATGGTTTGTCACTTCTGGGTTGAATTAAGAAAGAGATGGCAGTAATGAGCACTGGGATCTGGTCTATGTGGTCTATTGATCTAAAGTCTCTTTCTTTTTTTTTTTTTTTTTTTTTTTTTGCAGTCCCCTTGGGGGCTGGGATTACCTTAATCTATGCCAATCATGGAGGGAAGGGATGGAAAAGTCTTACCAGGATGATGGTCATGTAGACTTAAAAGTGCTAAATTAAAAGACTTTACAAACAAGTTTTTCAGTGATGGGATGTAACTGTAAATTGCTCTGGGATTAGTGTTAGAATGACGTTTGTCAACCACAATGGTTTAGATTTGCGTGAGGGTTTGGATTGATCATAAGTAAGCCTCATTACTAGATTTGAAATGGGCTAGCTGTTTTTGAAACTAAAACTTTTTTTTAGAGAGCGCAAGAGTTTAAGCCCACGTGTGATAGAGCGCCATGGGTAGAGCAGATTATCCATCCAAGGTATTGGATCACCTAAGGTCCTTTGTTTGCGTGAAATTGAATACATATGAATTCATGGTAAAATAGACTAACAATGGGGTTACTAAGGAGATTAGGGGTGAAGAGTATCAAGTGGTGATGTATATGGGATACTTGATTTTCCTAAAAATTTGAATTACTAATTTGATGGCTGGCCTGGCTATTTATTTCCCATCTCTTGATGAATCATTTTCCATGGAATGGAAGATTATTTTTAAATATTCATCTTTCTTTCCCAGGGGAATTTACAAAAAAGATCCCACTAAAAATGGAAAACACAACTGAGGACCCCAAATTTGTTTAATATCAGGGGAGGACCTCCCCGCCCAAATCCCTCTTTTTTTCCCATTATTCTGCCCTTAATTTGTTGATGTCAACAAATATGCAATGATAGTCAACAAATGGAAAACGCATAATTTGTCGATATCAACAAGTATGCAGTGATAGTCATTTTTTAGTTCACACCACATTATTTGTCAACGTCGGCAAAAACTTCGTGATATCAACAAATATGGGCTGATAGCTGTTGTTTTAGCTCACAGAGTAAATACAATATTCATTGATGTCGACAAATAATTCATTGATATCAATGAATGTGAATTGATAGCCATGCTCATGTAGCTCCCATTAGCACTCTTGCTTAGCATCTTTAAATCATCCATTGCCTTATCAATACTCTATAAAGTCTTCACTCTCATTTTATCTATTACAAGGTTGAGAATTAACTTAAGAAGAAAACTCAATTCATCTTCACCCACCTCAATTCTAAGCATCAATGAAAAATGGCACTCACTACAAAAAACAATTCAAGAAAATATTACATAGGTATTCTAACAAAGGGCACTCTATACAAAAAAAAAAAAGTTCAAAAAAACTCAAATTAAAAACATCACCTCTTTTATCTTTCTTTCTTTCTTTCTTTTCAAACAATCAATACAATCCCCTTTTCATCTTTTCTTATTTCAGAAAATATAAAAACTCAAATTAAAAAACTAATAAAGGAAAGAGACTCATACATCAATGTTGCAACAAAAAAAATGAGTGATGAGGGATTTGTAAAAAATAATCTACTAGATGAAACCTATAAAAAAGATAGAAAAAAGGGGTTGTTCTAATGAGTTCCACGCTGCAATAGGTGTACAAGTAGGCTTGGGTTTGCTAGGCTTGGGTAGATAGCTTAAGTAGAAGATGGTGAAAACAGAGAGTGGTCTCTTACCATGTGATGAAGATGAGGTCATTTTCTATAATGATGAAATGGGTGGACGGTAAAGAAGATTAGAAATAATGTGATGAAATGGACGGATGGAGAGGATAAAAGGAGATGGTGGGAGATAGAGTTGGTGGATCTCATTTGGATGGGAGGATATAGAGGATCCCCTTCTCTTCTTGTTCTTCTGCGATTTGGGGATTATGACCGGGTTGGTTTTTTTTTTTTTGGGTAGAAAATGACCGGGTTTGTTGACATCAACAAATGATGGGCAAAAAGGAAAGAAAAAAAGAGAATCTTGGTGGGAGGTCTCGTATTATAAAAATTTGGGGTCCACAGTTGTGGTTTTTATCTTTAAAAGCACTATTTTTGGTCTAAATAAGTTCAATTAACTCCCCATTTGTTTGACCAAACTTGTAACCCAAAGTTTTCCACACTAATATTGTCATGATCTGTCAGATGTTTATCACATTGCAAACTTTACAAGAACACCAATTTAGAATTTGTACATGATCTAACATGATATGAACTTTACCCTGTTCAAATTATCAGTACCCCATCTATTAATGGAAGACCACATGTAAATCACACCTCATGACATGATGGAATTAGGCAATGGGGCCCACAACTTATCAAGGAAAGGTGAAGAGCTCACCCATTTGCTGTCATGGAAGGCGGGGCCCGCCATCTAAAAACTAAAATTTTCAAGAAGGAAACACAGTCTGCATGGACTAATAATCATCATTAATCTTTGTTTTTAAGGAAAAGTTACCGACATAATCAGTCAATTTCAAATTTGGCAGCCCATTGGATTGGATTAATGGATTGAGATTCAAGAACAAAACCATGTTGGTTTCTTCATCTCTATCTTCTCCTGTCTCTATTCCTTCTTTTTGGTTTGATCCATAAGACTTATTGAGAGAACATCAGAAAACCTGGGGCTAAGATTCTTGTTTTATGTTCTATGTATCCTAACTTTGTACAGCATCTTATTGGTGATGTTGAAACAGCACTCTGTCTACCAAACACACCACAGGTTTCTAAGATTGCACGGAATAATCTTCTCCATTTGGATAATGGGACAAGACTCATGTTTATTTAATGATTAAGTAATCTATGGACCCTTATGTGGTTGTCTTTTCTCTATTTTTTATTTGAGCTCATATAGTTTGTCTTTGTTGTTTTATGGCTACACAGAAACTTTTCTCTCTTGAACCAAGTTTAGCTGCCGGAGAGAATAAAATGATATCAGTACTCATAAATCATGTGATGTTTAATTAGGTTGATCAAATGCTAATCCCAAGGGGTAGCTCGGTTGGCCTAGGACTACGGTTTGCACCCGGAGGTTGTAGGTTCGAAACTGCACTACCACACTGGGGCTACAGGGGAGTTTACCTGGCTTCCCTCTGGGCCCGGAGGGATTAGTCCAACCCAAAGGATTGAGAACCCTCCGATAGCAACAAAAAAAAAAAAAAAAAGGTTGATCAAATGCTAGAAAGTATAATCTTAATTTAGTTTGATCAGGTTTATTTATTTATTTATTTATTTTGTCTGATAGCAGCACGAAAGTCATAAATAACTTGTACAACAAATAAGGTTGGCGTGAAAAAGTTTTCCTCAATAGGTCCTTTATTTGTAAATGTTGCGTGTATAACATTTATGCATGTACACATTTGTTTGCATTCGTTTATGCAAGAGGTGTTTAAAGTGTGCAAGCAAGGCCACTTTCCAATAAAATTTTTCACATTTATGTGGAATAATTATGTACCTCCTTCGTTAATAAGGTGGCCCTACAAAGACGCTTCAGACAAGTTGTGATATCAAATCTCTCCACCACCTTTTATTTTTGCAACTGTTTTGGGTCTCAAAGTTTTTATCCAAATTACTATTTGGACTTTTTTTTATTAACTCATTAAGCTCCAAAATGCTTAGTTTCATATCTTAAATATTCATAGATTTTAAGATATATGGAGATTTTACATATTTAATTCAAACCAGTCAATATTTACTCATATGAGAATTGGTGCTTCCAAATAAACATGATATTGAATTTCACATGTATAAGTATTACATAATGTAAGACTCACATATGCATATTCTACATATATATTAATCTCATTTTCACATCCTATATGTTAAAAGACAAATGATCCTTAAGAGGGACACTGTGTGAAAAACAGTAAAAATAAAATAAATAAATTGAGGGTGATCGACCATGATGTGCAAATTGCATTTAATTTTCAAAAGCTATGGGGCTTTCTAGTCTTGCCACTAGAAGAGGACAACCATAGGCACCATGTGGGTCCGCAATGTGTTGGTTATTTTCTAAATATATAGTCCATGTGCTTATGTAAGTCTGAAAAAAAGAAAAGAAAAGAAGGTTATTGCATAAGGGACACGTGTGATGTGATGAACCAGATGGTGATTGAATTGGGTAGGACGAATTCCATACAACCTATCTTGAGCCATGAAAAACATGGTGAGGGTGGATAAAGAGAGCTACATGAGACCTATTACTTTGCAAAATATTGAAGGCAATATATCATCTTAATCCTTTGATCTACGGTCTTCAGTTTTAATTATTAGGTTGATGGTAGGGTATTCATTCATCATCTTCTGTTAATTCATTTTTCATAAAATAAAAGATTATTTTATGTCTATTTATGACTCTTTACCTTCCTTTCTCCCATTTTAACTGAATTTAGGGAATATTTGTGAAGCGCAATGAAAAACCAGTAACATGAAAAGCTTAATCTGACCCCCCCTATCAAAAATGATTTTCCACAAAATCATTGAGAATTTAGTTCATCTTTCCACTTTTTCTTGTGAAAAAATGGCCGTTGTGAAACTTTTTTCATAGTAGAAAATGTGTTTTTCCACCGTAAAGTGGTTGCACAAATGTGTTCTAAGAAACGCTTTTCTTAGAATTCCTAATAAATCAATTTCATACAAACAATCAAGCACGAAACAAAAGGTCGTTAAAAATTGAAGTATCAAACTTGAATATCAAAAAATAACCATCAAATAATTTCCCCTTCAATTAAAAGTGAAACAAAGGGGAGATAAATAAATAACATATATCCAACCATCCTCGTAGTTTTTCCAATTATGGAAAAGTAAAGGTTTATATTATTCACCTGTTGTCTCTGTTGGAACTCATTTGACCATAAATTTTTATATATTAAACTCTATGCAAACAACCTAGCCTTTAAAGGTTATCAAGAGCATAGTAGTAAAACTCGATTAACCCCGAATGTGACTCGGCCATAACTGAGTCGATTCATACCCGAGTTGGCCAAGTCTTTTTCAGCTTTATTTTTATTTTTTTTCTATTTATTGAGGGGCTTGGCCTGAATTTCTGCATTGGCCCAAGCTCCCTTTGTTCTAATGGCAGACAAGATTGAAGCACACATGAGCATTGCGGGATCTGCAATCAAGCATTTTGTTAGCATCTTGGTCCACTATTCTTCAGGCCACTGATGGGATTGACCAGACCACTTGAGCAACTTCATTTTAAATATAAGCAGATGAAATAATTGAGTACTACTTTAGCTGTTAATACTACCATAAACTACAGTGGCAAGGAAGTTCTCATCTTTGTATAATATGACCCAAATTTTAAAACTCCTTTCTTTCAACCATAACATCAGGATTCTATCCTCCTCCCCCAAATCTCAATCTAAAAACTCAATCTCCTCCACTATCCCTCCTCTTCTTTCTTCAATCTCTCCTCCTCCTCCTCCTCCTCCTCCTCCTCCGCCCCTCCCTTAGAAAGAAAAAAAAAAGTAGTCAGCTGATCCTGTTGAGTCAAGTTGAGTCTGATTTTTTACTTGTTGATCTAGATAGGAAACAAGAGCTTAAACCATGACTATTCTCCGGGGGATGAACACACCCCTTATTTAGTCTACTTCTTTAGCAGAATTTCTTATCAAAATTTGTGATGTTGGGAAGACACTGATGTGATGGATATGTTATTGGAATGTTTGGATGCAGCATTTTTTTATGCTAGAATCCTGAATTCGAACTACTTGAAACGTTAGGAATAACCTTTGAAATTCTCATAATCCCAAGATCTTTGGTATTTTTGGATGATCCGGTGGAGAGGAGGATTCGTGAATTCCACGCGGAGGACAGCTTTTGGAGAATTTACAAATTCTCCGAGTTCTTGGAATTTTGCTAAAAGAAACAAGCCTGTTATTTGATTTTCTTTGCTCCATGACATCACATGCCTCTCAGGGTAGAATTTGACTCACCCGACTCATTGTGTCAACTGGATGAAGTGTTTAGTTGTGTCCAAGAGGGTGATTCTGCTCAGAGACTAGAAACTCTGTTTGGGTGAAAGAAAATTCTCTTGGGTTCTTAAAACCTTAGCTCCAAATGTTTTTATATTCTAGACTAGTCAAAAACAGGGCAGGTATGTTTGAACCCATAAATAAACATGTCTCTCTACCAAACGACAAATGGTTTAATTTAGATGGGGCTGTGACTAACACATCAGGTCAACAAAGAAGGTATGATCAAATTTATGATCCTCAACACCCTTACATTCATTCATAATATTTTCTACTCTAGAGTTTTTATGATGTTAGGTTGGTACATGACCCAACCCCACAGAGCCTAGATGCTCTCCCTTTGTGTTAATAGTTTTAGTTTGGACATGTGGTGCTTAAGTCAAATTTATTGGGTTGTCATAATCATCACCATTAAAGCCTCATTTCAATTATTTTCCAATCAACTATGAGTTTGGTTTATCTAATTTGATGTGTCGTCCTCATCATCATTAAAGCCTTATTCCGAGCACGTTGAAATTGATTACATGTCATCATCATTAAAGCCTTATTCCGAGCACGTTGAAATTGATTACATGTCATCATCATTAAAGCCTTATCCCGAATATGTTTGAAACTAATTACATGAATTTTATTTTCTCCATTAATCTACTCTGAGTCTCCTAATCTATGCATAACAAAATGGATTCTATCTTATTAATGTAGATCTAGTGGCTAGAATTGTTCAATGTCATGTACTGATGTGTGATCCACAAGCAGTCATTTCATTTAATAGCATCAGTGGACTTTACCTAGGTGTCATAAGCTAGCACCATTGACTGCTGGCATCTGGGTTGTCAAGACATGACTAGACAAGGTAGTGTCTATGAGTGAGCCTAGCCCTCTTTCCCTTTATTTAGGGTGAGGTTAGAGCCAGGTTTAGTGGGTGTGGGACCAGATGTAATTTTTACCTTCATCAATTAAATGGTCTTACTAGAACCAATATATGTAGAATTATTTATATAAACTTATGGACTACACATATGGCTAAATATTGTTGAGTGTTTTTTTTTTTTTAATGAAAAGACCCCTACATTTTCACAAAACCTCAAAAAGACCCCTTAGTTTGCGTTTTTACTAAAATCTTCTTTGGCTAAGGGTTTAAACTGTACAAAAAGTAATTATACTTTTCAAATTTTGTTTTTGACAAATCTATACACTCCTTTTAGAGATTTCATATATGGGGCCGCCCACCTTTGATCAATTATTCACACACAGGGGAATCCCACTTATCGGACATTATTCCATATTGTATTTTATTGCAAGAAATTGACAATATATAGTCACTCAAATTTTTTATTTTTTATTTTTTATGGTTTTTTGGCTATCGGAGGGTTACCAACCATTTGGGCTGAACTAATCCCCCTCGGCCCCAATGAAAGCCGGGTAAACTCCCATATAACCCTAGTGTGGTAGTGCAGTTTCGAACCTACAGCCTCCAAGTGCAAACTATAGTCTTATACCAACCGAGCTACCCCTTGATAACCTAAGACTAAGGGTTAGGATCATTTACTCGGCATTTAATATTACATATCTTCTTCATCCATATGGACCACATCGAAGCCATTACCATGCCTCCCTTGGTCTGGATGTAGTTCAATCAGATACTTCCATTTAGTCCCTATTCAAAAGTGATAAAGATTAGAAGATATGGGCCATCCAAAGTTGAGAACCTTTTGTTTCTGCTAGGTTAGAGGCTCCATAAAAAAAAAAAAAAATCACTCTCTCTCTCTCTCTCACACACACACACATCACTTAACCAGGTGATCTATAGCTTGGGACAAAATGAGGACTTACCTATAAAAGATGTAACTCAATCAGAGTAAATATCTCCTTTCTTTCCAAATTTCACTCCACGAAGAATTTATCACATTGTAAGAAACAACATATACTGTATTGTCACTCAATAAATTAAGTACAATTGATTGAGAAGAATATCTTTGATGTGTAATATACTCTCCCCAATCCAAACAGTTGGATTCCTCCTACGATGCTAGATTTATTAGTGTTGTGTCATTTAATATACATTGTTACGCTGTTATCTACAGGTTGAGTGTCCATCTAACCATTGTTATTCCAATGGTGAATTCTGATCAAAGTGATATTGGGGCATGTGATAATTGAAGGACTGTTTGAGACTTTTGAGTTGAGCATCGAAAACACAGATCTAAAAGGCTGGTTGGGTTGGTAGGAGATTTGTCCTTTCACCGAATAAAAATGTCTGTCCTGCCGAATCAAATCACCAGTAAACTATACTGCTGATGATCAAGCAAACCCCCATCCATAGTTTATGGAATAATAGTTTAATTTTGTTGGGGGATTTTAAAAAACAATGGAAATAATTTTGGGTTCAGTTTTAGGATTTTCAAAACCTTCCTTGTTTTCTTTGGGAAGTTAGAAATTGGTGGGAGATCGTACCCGATCATGATAAGGCATGTCTAGTCAAGGTGACTCTTTAGTGTGGAGCAGATCTGCGCCATAGATCGACGATCCAATGGTCAGACCTGATCGGATGCGACCAAGGGTCATGACCCTTCAGATCAGGTACATCCAGGTCTATATATTCCAAAGCAAGTTTCTGCTTTCTTGTCCCAGTTAATCATTTCCTGCAGATTTGATTAACAATTATCTTGGTTCTCTTGATGATATCAAGGGTATTTTGATCTATAGTCGTTTGTGCAGACGCCGGTAGAGTGATCTTTAGATCAGGCTTCATTGTATCCTGGAGGCAAATTTGTTGTTAACCCGGGGCACACCATCTGGTGGGGGCAAATATTGTCTTTAGGAAAGCGACGCTGTAACGCGACTTGAAGCAATATTTCTGTACAGTTATTTAAGAAGATCATCAAATCCGAAGACCACCATTTCTCCAACAAATTTGAGTGACAAAAAAGCATGTAAACAGCTGCTTAGATTGGTATGAGGTTTGTCTCCTTCCACATAATTAAGATACGTATCTACCTGGATCAATTCATCAAATATATTATACTAAGGCTTAAACTATTGATAATCATGCAAATGTCAATCAACCACCTTACCCAAACCCACAAACACATTCAGCCTCCACTCAAGGGGGAAGGGACAGATTTTTCATTTTAGTCACCAGTATGTTTCAAAGAACACCCAAAAAAAAAAAGAAGAGGGGGCAGCTTGATTTTCATAAAAGTTTGGGGTTCCCCACTCAGGTCTTCCACCCATCAGCCTCACACCCAATTGGGGCCAGATTTTGTTTTCACATGGATGACAGAGTTGTGATCAATCCAATCCATTCACAGGCCCCTGAAATGTTTATGACATTGGTGCTAATATAAAACTGATGAAGACATTAGGCTCTCTTGTAACAAAAATGTGTGTGTGCATTTATACATATTTTAGGAATTAAAACTCAGAGCTTTTATTTATTTATTTATTTTTGGGTACCCTAACGAAGCTATAGAACCCATGAGAGAGCATGTACACATGGGAAGAGAGCCCACACATGTAGGAAGAGTTCACCCACACATGGCATACCCACGGATTCAACCCTCAGAAGCTGGATGAGAGATGGAGTTGCTAATGAATTGAGCAACCCCGGATACTCAACTTGGTATATTTTTACTTACGTTGATATTATAGCTCGGAATGACATAGAATACATAGGACTTTCATTTTTATTTTTATTTTTGGTAAAAGAATACATAGGAATTGAATAGAAAGAAACTCATGGTCAAACAAGCTCCTTGGAGGAAGTATTAAAGAGGTGACGGGTGAAAGATATGAGGTGGCAACGTAGATGCAACCCTTAATTTCCTTGGACTTGAATTGCTAGCATTGTGGTTGGGTATTCATTTTCTTCCCTTTCATTTGCATTAGAGGAGAGATAATTTGATTGTTGGTTTTTTGAAAATTCACATTTGTTTCTTCAATTTTAGCCATTTCATTACCCACTTGGAAGTTGAGTGATTGGCATAAGGTGTGGGTTTGCTTTGCACGTTGTGTGCTCGAGTCCCACTCCAGAGTTACCCGGTGCATGTGTGTGTTGGTTTCGTTCGTGCCTTCGGGGGAGAAAAGTCCTATCGTATTATATACCTCACAGAAATCCTCGTTATCCGAAAAGATCAACCATTTAAAAAAAAAAAAAACAAGTCTTACAATTCCTTTCTAGTGAGTTAAATGAAACTAGTGGCACTGATATTGTAGCTTGGAACAATATTTTCTCAATATTATCACCTCGAAATTTAAAATATTGTGAAAAATTGTGATAATATTGAGTTAAAAGGAATAAAAAGCCATGAAAATTATTGTAACAACATTTATATCTATTTTTATATCCATTTATAATATTTAACTATTCAAAATAGTTTATTCTATGAAATCCCCCCAACAGTATTATGAGACAAACCTCAAATATTGAAAATACCCTATGATAATTTCTCAACAACAAAATTTGATACAAACCCATCCTTCCCACTGCCTCCCTTGATTCACAGGCGTCAAGGCCCAGGTTTGGTTATCTCAGGCCCAGGTTGGTAACAAAAGTCTATTAATAATTCAGGCTTGGATTATGGTATCTGACCCAATTTCATCTCTACAACTGTTTCATTGCAGACGAAATCTACTTAGAACATGTACCCCCTCACAGGTACATTTTATTGAGATATACAACTCATAGGGCCATGAGTGGGCCTGGAAGGTGAAGCCACACACATGCTCTTCTGTGACTGGGTCCCTTTCATTGTCTCAGGCCATCAGTGAAATATACATGCTGCCTGCACCTACTTCTGCAGCTCTTTTCTAACTGAGGGAGTGACTTGACTCCTTCATGGACTGGAACCATAAATAAAAAAGGATTCAAAGGCCCACAGGAGTTTTCCAGCAATACAAACATGTGATTGTGAACCCCACCCCCACATGGGACAACAACCGTTCAAGTCACGTTCACATCATCAGACATTGAATGTGGAAAGTGCAGCATTTTGTCCACAGTTTCACTGCCAATGAGACCCTTGTGTTTGTGGGTTCCACTCTCCTTACATCACTGCTGGCATTTGATACAAAAGAGGGGTTTGTGGGCATCAGCCGCATCACTGAGGTCTTGCTCTCCCACAGTTTTGAGTTTTAAACTGCTTCAGATTTTCCCTATGTGCGTTTGTTCGGTTTCGGGTTTAGCAGACGAGACGGAAAATCGGCTGCTATTAGTATAATTTTACCTTAATTAATATAATATTTTTTTACTTTTTACTTTTACCAAAACAAAATATGAAACAACATTACTTTAAAAAAATTAAGCACTTTCTTTTAAGTTCTCTTTTTTCTCAATCACCCGGATTCCCATGTCATCTTCCGATCATTATTATCTCAATAATGATATTTACTGGATCAAACTCATTATCACTTACTAGCAAAACCCCGTGTTATGCACGGACCATGGAACCACCAAAAGCACAGAATATACCTTGGTGTAAAATCCGATGGGTCCCACTGGTCTGATCTAAAATACCACTAGATCTGATTCATCATCAGACCACTCCTAGGGGCCTACAAATCCAAACAGTGGCTTGTATCAACCTTCACTTCACTCACACCTGGAAATATGAGGAGAGTGAACAGTGGTCCCACTTGTCCAAATCTCAAATGCCACCATCCATGAGGTCGCCCAAGGGTCCCACATCAGTTTAGATATGAAGTGGGAATTAAATTTTTTTCTTTTTAGGAAGTTAAGTTGTTTTTTTTAGGAAGTTAAATTGTTCATTTATTTTAGAGAGAGGAGATTGGAGAGAGAGGAGAGTGGAGAGACAGGAGAGTGGAGGATGGATGGACATTCTGACAGCTGGCCTAATGTATGTTAGGTAGTGAGGATTGGAACTTTGGAGGCATGCGGTTAAACGAAGGGAAAAAAACATTCCTATAGAGGTAGAGATATGGTTCTTGTATTGTCAAAAAAACTAAGAAAGTCTTGGATATTTTAGAAAATTTTCAAAATTATTTTTTTGTAATTAAAAATAATTAATACACAGAAAAAATGTTAAATGCTGACAAAAACCTTCCTAATAGTTATATTCTAATAAAAAAAACCTAATTTTTAGAAGGGATTCTAAAAAATTGAGGTAATATGTCGGGTCCATAGGTTGAATACCAAGGAGAAATCGGACTCGGACCCATTTAGGTCACAGGTCAAAAAAAAAAAAGAGCCTGGAACGAATCCGTTCATTTATCGGGGCCTCAATAACAACCCAAACCCAGTTTCGACGGGTCTTGGATAATTGGAGACCCATTTACATCCATAATTGCAATATCACTAAAAAAATATCATTTTAAGAAAATCTTACTATACCGTCCCGAGATTTCCAGACGTATCACCAGTGTCTCTTCCAGAGTCCCAGAGGGACAAAAAATGGAAGCGGTTTTCTATAAATTATTCTTCCATAGAACCACTAGACCTTCCCTTGGGACTGCTAGCCCCATCTCTCTCAGGGTGCAGCAGATAGTGACCCCGTGGTTAACCTAATTCACAGCTTGATTAATTTGCATTCGAACAGTTCATCATTGGAGACTTAGTTTGATAAAAAAAAAAAAAAAAAGAAGAAGAAGAAGAAGAAGATGGAATTGGTTCATTTGATTCACTTCTCTATTCATCTGACTCGGAGTTTCGAAAAGTTCGTTCGCTGAACTAATTCATCTATTATGCTTGTGCTATACGGCGTCACTGGTGTCCACAACTAAACTTCTTTACATTTAATGCCAAGAAGTTTTACTATGATCACAGTTGGGTTCATACTTTTTTGGTAAAGCTAACTTTTATTGGTGGTTTTCCTTTTTTTTTTTTATAACATGTGAACCTGCCAAACCCCCTTCGGTTGATCATTGGTAACCCCACAGAAATATAGAACCACCCACTAGCCCTGTATATCGGGTAAGGCTTTAAGGAATTCGAAGGCAGGACCTCCAAATTAAAACTGGACTTCCTAACCACATGACCTTTTATTGGAGTTAAATATGAAATAATGCGAATACAAATGGGCTCGACACTCTTGGATTTTCTGTGACCCTCGTAGATGGCAGCGCGCGACAAGAAACGCATTTGATAATGTCTTAAAAATTCAATTTTATTATTTAACTTCTTCACTTGACCATATACCGCACAGCCCAAATGAAAATCCCGGATCCGCCAATGATAGACGGCTAAGTAAAATCACAATATCTTCATTCATGAATGGCAACGACTCATCCCTATCAGCTTACCCTTGTCTATCATAGCACTAACTCATCCCTAAGCACTCGATTTGAGGCAAGAGGACATTTTGAACCCCCACAAAGACACATAGAGGCGCCCTCCAAGAGTTGAATGCTATCCCATTGTAGACGTTTCTTTTGCTTTAGCCATTAAACATTTGCAGGGCAAGTCACTGACCAGCCGGCCAAGATGAGTTAACATCTCTTTGCTTCATCACCCATGCACAGAGGGTCCCACCCTATGAACGAGCTGCTCATTAACACTGTACATTTCTCTGGACATGAAATATTTTCCCTCGATACTTTCTGGGTAAGAGAGCGAGGACAATGACCAATATAAATGGAAATGGCTGTAGGATTTGGGACCATGGTTCCAACAGTCAGTATATGGATTAATTGGCAATACGTTGGACAGCCTATACATCATTCGGTTCAAGTTAACTTTGTGCTTGTCCTTGACAGTGATGCAGCTCATTGCTTTGGGATTTAATAGAACAACCACAACCACCCACACGTGAACGCGCGCACAACACATTTTTTTTTTTTTTTGCTAACCCTTTGGGCTGGACTATTCCCTCCACGCCCCAGAGAGAAGCCGGGTTAAACCCCTGTAGCCCCTAGGTGGAAGCACAAACGGACTCAACATTCGGTTCCTGAAGAGGGGGGTACCTGGGTCGATACCAAGACCTCTCGCTTTGGTATAGGAAGGAACCGTGGTCCTGACCACTCGACCAACCCTTAAGATGATATTTTTACAATATTGAATGGAAACATTGCACAAAGTACACCCAGATTTGAAATTTCTTTTTTTTATCAAACTTTTCTTAAGACAGCTGAAACAAATCAGCCAACATGCAAACGATTCCCTAAAGTGAGATCTTCGGCCTCAACTGTAGTAGCTGAAATAGATTCTTTTTCAAGGAGGAAGGGCATGAAAGTTGTAGAAATAACAAGGGAAAAACGGCAAATGGGTGGTTCTTTAGAAAGAGAACTAACAGCTGAGACATTATTGAAAACCAGATGT
Organism: Cinnamomum chago; assembly: GCA_038049695.1. Taxonomy (NCBI): domain Eukaryota; kingdom Viridiplantae; phylum Streptophyta; class Magnoliopsida; order Laurales; family Lauraceae; genus Cinnamomum; species Cinnamomum chago. The sequence continues at coordinate 14,540,432 of CP142462.1, read as the reverse complement.
TTAAAGGTCAAGAGAATTTGCATTTAGCACCACGCTGCCGCAATTATGACATCTCAACAACTTTATTGGACAAAAGCACATTATAAAAGAGAAGTTGTTGAAACATGAAACAAGAAAATAGTGGTGTTAAAGAGTATGTACTCGGCAATCAGCATAACAATCCTACTAACAGCGATGAAATTCCCACAACAAACTATTTACAAATCTCTAGGCATAATGCAGCAAAGTCAACCCACTCAACAGAATATATTAAAAATAACATGAAAAAGAAGCTATGACAATCCATCTTCTGATCTAATAGTTTTTTCACTGTCCACACTGAGAGACCAGCAACTAAGGCTTTAAAATAGACAAATACATAGTAGTACTAGTTTCATGATAGTCACCTCGATAGTCAACACCGATGACTCACACAAATAGATCATCCCGCCTCAATAAATATAACTCCACAAACTCCATGAGCTGCTTATTTATTATTGAAAGCAATCTAATCCTGCACAAGATAAGAGAACATTCCGAGGTGGAGAAGTCAGAGATGAAGATGAACTTAAGCAATACAATTTGCTAGAAGCACCCCATCGTAATTTTAGTCAAAGATAAAACTGTAAAAGTGGTTCCCTAAATGTCAATACATACACCAAACACATATCAATGCAGAAATCACCACAAAATCTTCAATTCCCATTTTGCATAGGTGCTGCAAGGAAATTACAGATAGTGTGTGCAAATTGGCAAGTCTAGCAGTGTGAGCCGCCATCTTCACTCTATGTAGATTGTAGACTCTCAATTAATTTTGCTAAGTGAATAAAACCCATTCAACAGCCATTTAGGCTGAGGACATGCTGACACGTAGGGGTTCACTTCATGTTTTGTGTGCATCTCTCTCTCTCTCTCTCTCTCTCTCTCTCTCTCTCTCTCTCTCACACACACACACACACACACATTATGGGACCTACAGCTGATTGAGGTCGACTTGTGAACTGATACACCCCTTTGCCATTTATCCATTGGATTGACTTGTATTTTATTTGGCATTTTAACGTTTCACCATAATGCTGCTGTCAAACACTCTTTTTTTAAATAAAATATTGCTTACCTTTTCAAAAAGAGGAAAAGAGTTGTACTCAGTGTCAGATTATCATAATTTTTCCCTAGTTGATGTGAAATTTGTCTTGAACAGAGATGATATATTTCAATTAAATGATGAATCCTAATCATCAATTGTAACTCAGCAGTCACCACACAGACATGGTGAGAAATTCATTTAGTCACAGCAGCCTCATAGTGCTGACGTGCATGTGCTCACCCATATCTCACTTATGGTTGCGTACTTCCACATCTAAATAACTCTCTCACATAACATGGTCCGACATGAGCACTGGCACTGAACCATTGGATCTAACCTTTTTTCCCTTTTCTTTAAATTATAATTCAACTGGAGTAATTTTATTGGACTGTTGGACAGATCATGTGTACATGTGACTATATACATTGGAGATAATCAAACAATGTACACTGCTCCGATGGATGTTTTATGTGAGAAGGTTGACAAGAGAGGGTCAGTGAATACATTTGATTGTTGCAAATATCCATATACAAGCATGTTAGAGAGAGAGATTCTCCTGTGCATACCATCTGTTGAGGCCCACCTGGAGCCCCAGAGATCATGGGAGGGTGGAGAAGGAAAGATCCATGTGGAAGCACCCCAGATATCAAATTTTAAGTCAATCTGATGATCCTAACCCCTTCATCTATTGACCACAAGTGTAACAGTTTTTAATAATAATAAAATTGGCAGTTAATCCAATCTCAATAGATCTGTCCAAACTCCACGGGATCCGTGACATATTGGTTTGTGGCAGGGGGCGCACCGTGTTTGTGTTTTTTTTTTTTTTCTTTCTTTCCTTCTTTTTTTTTTTTTTTTTTTAGTTTGGGGGGGTGATGTTGTTATATGAATTGATCACTAGGTGGGCCCACATGCTGGGTCCAACTCTAAGGCTGTGCGAGACAGATGCGCTAGAGCAAATGAGATAAATCTATGGAGATGTTATGTGATTCATTTGGATTGATCACTAGGTGGGCCCACATGCTGCCTCCACTCTAAGGCTGTGCGAGACAGATGCACTAGAGCAAATGAGATAAATATATGGAGAGTTTTCAAGAGGGAACATGTTACTTTTTTCAATAAGAACATTTAATAAAATCCAAAATATCCACTTCAACTGGATGAGGACCACCAATGGATGGATCACACAGGAAGACGTGATTAACTCCAATAAAACGAGTCACGACTTTTACACACAAATACATATACACTATGTATGCACTTGAATGGTAAATGATTTTTATAAAGATACAAAATAATAATCCAAGAACTACACAAGGAAATCTGGAATATGCACCACATCTAAGGCAGGAGGGCCAAAATCATAAAAACCTACAATGGCAAAGGAAAGCACCTCCAAAAGACCAAAGATTGACATGAAACCCCTTCATTTGCTAGAGGAATGCTTTTTACAAAAAAAAAAGAATCCCAAAAAGTGTGCCTTTATTTGTGGGGAGCACACTAGATGCATGCCAATCACAGAGATAGGGAGGGGCAAGAAAGGGGGTTGGCCAAACATCATACTAATCAGATCATCCTGACACTCTTCATGTCTTCAAAGTCCAACCAGTTTGCAACTACACTTCTCATTATGTTGCAAAATCAACAGTGTATAATGTCAGATCCTAACCAGGGTATAAGTGTTAATTTACAGAGATAGGTGTGTGAGAAACAGTTTTGACTATCGTAAATGAGTCCCATGATATGAAATAGTTATGGGATTTTTTATTTATTTATTTATTTTTTTGAGTATTTACCTAAATATAGGGTATCTTCTAGAGAGAATAGGTCCCTAAACAACCGCCGTCGGACTAGTAATGTGCCTGAATCGATTCCAGTCATGGATATGGGCAGGAAAAGGTTTGTTATATACTAGGTTGGGCCAAAATTGGTCCCCATCCAATCATCTTAACCGTTGGTTTGTGGGTTTTAATTTTAAATTCTAACAATTTTATATCCTAGACGATGAATTTCATTTTGTGCTGAAGTCTGGTGGTGACTAATAGTCACTAGTGTCATTTTCTAAATCAAGCCAATTTGTATTAGTTCACTACTGCGATAAAAAAGTGATGTTCCCCACAGAAATGTTCTCACACCTCAGCAAAAGTTGTAAATGTACTTTGTCCTCATTGTTACATTGAATGTGGACAACAACAGCATCAGTTGAATTTAAAAGTTAAAAATAAAAATATGAGAAGTTGAGCATGCATGGGATTAAAAATAAATAAATAAATAAAGAAGGATGCACATGTTAGTTTGAAATAAAGGAGACACCAAAGTTCAAACAAAGTGAACAGATTCAGCATACCTCATCATCGTCGTCTTCTTCTTCACCATTTTCTTTGTTCTTCTTGAGGCGGGTAGTCCCACCCTCCCTACTAATGGGTAACTTCATTGGGCCAAAGGGAGAATCCACATTGATATCTCCTTTGAGGGCATATCCAGTACCCCTTCCTCTAATCATATCCCATAGCGCAGAACCACAGTCCTTAGGCCTAAATGTAATTGGGATATCAACAAAACCAATTCCATTCTTATCTAGCTTAGTGGGATCGCCTAGTTCTGCATTACCAATGCTCACATCAGACAACCAAATTTCACATTCTAGTGCATTGAGTCCCAAGTCAAAATCATTCTTATTCTCCAACTTCAAGTGGAGGACTGCAACAGTTTCCTCAAAGGAGAACCTCTCAAAACGTATTTTCTCAAGATCAACGTCAGGTTTATAAGGGATGGGTATCTCGCCTGTTTTCTCCAAAGGCAGGGTAAGCCTGCCAAAAATAGGCACATCAACGATGAGATCAACCTTGATTCTGTAAGGAATTATGCTCCCAGGCTTGATATCATCATAGGTATCTTTGATATCATCATAGATCAAAGATACAGGTATCTTGACAGTTTCTGAACCATGCGCACGGATTGTCCCTGCATCTGGGATCAATCCAGAAATGAGTTTCCTCCCATCACTCTCTATCAAGTAGTTTATATCTATCAGAGGGATAGGGATAGGATTCGGGTTTGTTACAAGCACATCAACAACAATGTCTAACTTCTTTAGATCAATATGAGGGATATGAATCCCAGCAACATCTGCAGTTGGCTTCCCAAATCCTATTGCTCCCTCAATCTTCTCTCCAATGTCGTGAATAAAATCCTTAACCTTGTCAATAAATCCTCCCTTTTCCTCATCCTTGTCCTCTTCCTTGTGGCCTTTCTCCTTAACTTCCTTATCAACTACTTCTGGCTTGTCAGAAGACGACATACCTAAAGTGGAACAAACTGAAATGTTAATATATGAGTAACACTAAGAGTAAAGTCCAGAGATATCAATTTCAATGCCTAGTAGATTACAGTGAAAAGGAGATGATGACATAAAGAGAATAATTTTTTTGAAAGGAACAGAAAGAAAACATTAAGACTTAATCCAACATTTTGTTAACAATTATATAAAAGTGATTAATTCATTGGCAGTGCAAAAAGAAAAAGACTAATCACTTAAGATTTAGATCAGTTTAATCATCTTTTTTTTAACTAAAACTTGTGATTGGATGAGTCTAACTCATCATAAAGACTAAATAAGATTTAAAGGGAAAAGTGGGGTTGGACCATGAGCTGTAATACCACAGGAATTCATCTCAAGGAAAAATCAACTGACTAATATCAAAGTTCAACTATTAACAGAAAATAAACAGCTATTCATCATAAAACTCAATGCTGAAGTTCAATGTGCACCGCAAATACCTTCCATTTAAAATCTTAAGAAAAATCAACAAACTTATATAATACCTAGCAAAGAAAGAAATTATTACATCCTGATTACAAGTCAGTTTCAAGAGGGGAAGAAAGATCTTCATTTTCATAATAGAATTAAAATCAGTAGTGGAAAGTTACCTAATACCACTGGTCACTTTTATTCTATATATTTGTAATACTCTTTTTCTTTTTCATGGTTATATTTGTAATACTCTAGATGTTTTTTTCATAGTTGATATCAACATTGAAAGATCACCAGGGAGTTGGGTGACTAGCATAGGGTGTGGGTTTGCTCCCCACATCGTGTGCTCAAATCCGGTCTCGGACTTACCTGATGCATGTATGCATGTGTTTTGTGCATGCGCCCAAGGGAATAGTTCCGTTGGGTTATATACCGCAAGGAAACCCTCATCATAAAAAAATAATAAAAACAACCATTGAAAGACCACAACTTGCCTCAGAACTAACTGAAGCAACTAAAAGAGAATAAAACAAAGCAAAAAACTAAGTTTCACTGCCCATGTAAAGATAAAATTTTAAAGCTTGATATTGATGGGAAATTCATCTATAAAAAACATGTTCGGGGAAGAAAAGAAAAGGTAGTAGGAAAAGGCTTCCATAGGAGTTCCAGAAATATCTTGGACTGATCAGCTGCTGATGTTTAGCATGACACGATTCTGTTAGGTTTTTGAGTGTTGGCTAATTCATGGGTTGGACAAAACTCTGGGTCCATTGAGTTGTAATTTTTATTTTTAAAACAGGACTGTGTTTCAGCTCTGAAGATAGAAGTCTGGAAGGACTAATAGAAGAAAGTCTGGCAGAATTAGAAGTAAGAAGACTCGAAGGATTAAAAGATAGAAGTCTAGATAGAATAGAAGTATGATGATGGAAGAAAAAGAAATCAGACAGAATTAAAAGTATGTAGAATTTCCGGATTCAAATACAGGGCCCACTCAAGCGCTCACATTCACCCACTCGAGCGGATGTGTGAACTCCCCCAGACGCCAGACAGAATGATGCCCACTCGAGCGAGCATTAAATCCACTCGAGCGGATGAGGCAGTAGTACCTTGCGAAAATTAGATTTTCTATTTCTAATTATACTCAAACTGCTTGTTTTAGTCCTGATCAAGTTAGGTATCTTTTAAGCACGTTCCTAAGCCTATTTAAAGGACTCATGGGCTACCCAAAAGAGATACCTCACTCATTATTCTGAGTTGGAAGATCTAATTGAGAAAATTCTTCTCTAGAGAGTTATTTGAAGACTTGTGATGCAGAGTTGCTCTAGAGGGCAACTTCCTTCTACTTCCCTAGCAGAAGATCATCTTCTTTCGTATAATATTTGAGGAGTCAAGTGGGATTGAATCTGTTGCAATCAACGATATGAAGTCGTTGAGGCGTGAAGCTACACAAGAGGTAACACTCCTTAGGTTGGGAATATTTGGAGAGGGATCTGTGAGTGTCTTGTAATTGCGAGATTTATAGTGCTTGATTGTTGATCCAGTTCGGAATTCAGATCCGTGGTTGTTCACCCAGTTTGGGTTTTCCACGTTATATTTGGTGTCCCTTGTGGTGTGTACTTTTATTATTTATTTCCGCTGCATATCTTATTGTTTTTGCACACAATTGGGCTGTTGAGTTGACCAATCTAGAGATCAATCCTAGAACTTTCAGATTCTATTTCCATGTCGGTGTAAATCATTAATAAAGTAAAAAAAAAAAATTGCAACTTACATGTGTCAAAAGGTTGACAAACATGAAGGCATTAAGAACAACCATGGACTGGCAAACTAAAAAAAATGGCATTCTCATATGAAGATTGCAATTAGAAATCATCCTCAGAATTTCTTAGATAGTACTAGTAGAGCATGACTTGAGAATTTCTACTTTTCTTAATAGGGTTGGGTTCTCTTGTGGCAAAGTGAGATTCAATGTAATTAGATTCTCACCCTGTTTTCCTTGGTGACCCAATGTGATTAGATGTGCATCATGATTGATGAAATTTGGCTTAAACCAATCATAAATGCACATGTCACTACTTCAGTTGAGTTAATGGCACTGCCTATCTTGCTAAGAAAGATGTCAGGTTCGTGCTTCAAACTGGGGAGTCCACATCACTTTTACAATCCATTTTTCTATATTAAACTTTTAGGGCCTGTTTGTTTGCATAGATTTCATAGTAATTGAATACATAAGAATTCATGGTCAAATAAACTCCACCAAAGGATTATTAAGACAAAGGATATGAAGTGAGGGGTGAAGGTCCAAGCCAGTGATGTAGATGCAATCTCACTTTCCTAGGATTTGAATTACTAGGGTGGGGGCTGGGTATTTCATCAGCATAAAGTCTTAAGGGGGGTTGTTTCATTCCAGTCACCTTCCCAAAATGGAATGTTTCAAGAATTCCAACTGGAACAGAATGGAACTGACTACTATGTACTTGTCACCATGTTATTGTTGTACAGTACAGTCCATCAAGTGTGATGTTGTTTGCAGTTCAAGGGAAGTCCAAGAATATTTTACTTTTATATTTAAAAAAATAGCGGTAAATTTCAGCAATACAAAGCCTCACATGCACACAAGGTGACCCTCATGGAAGCATACTTTTCCCCATTCACGCAATATTTTTGCATGATGCGTGTCACGCGTAATGAGACACCCAATTAATACCAGTGCATAATGAGCACTAGTACTGGCTCAAATTACCTATAAACCCTTCCTCCCCCCTCCTCCTCCACTTCTTCTTATGCATTTAAACCCCCCTCCCTCCCAACCCTTTTCTTTTTTTCTCTCTCTTCTTCCTCCTCTAAAGCCAGCCGATTCAATCCCTGTTTCAACTTTACAAGTTACCTGATTTGGGGAAAAGGAATACAAGGAACTATTCACTTTTGAAGGCAAAAGGCAAAAGTAGTAAATTTTAACTGACAAAAAGCAGAGACTCCCAATGCCATGATTTATGGGAAACTTCAACACATCCATTATCAACAATCAAGCGAAGAAAAAAAAGAGGAAGAAAATCATTAAGAAATCAACTTTCAGGTTCCAAATTAACAAAGCGTAGGTCCATATAAGTTGGCAAGTCATGATTCAAACAAACGCTTGATATAAAAGTTAAAATGCTAAAATATTTAGAAATAAGTATGAAATCTCATGATCAGTGAGGATTTCAGTCTGCTTCTTGAATCTACTTATTATAATGGCATGCAAGGATATTGCGGGCAACACAAGCAGTTGCTCATTCTGCAGTTTTAATCCTTTTTTTTTTTCTAGTTCTAAGTACTATGCTCTTGCTCTCTGATAAAAGATGCTCATAATACCAAACAAGAAACAAATCCAGATTCCAACATTCAGATCATCAGCTCAGAAATAATGAATATCACTGGAACCATGAATTTCTATGAATTGAGGCAATGGAATCCAGATCCAGATACTTCCTTCACGCTACTAGATCTCCTTCCGAATCCAGATTCGCATCTAAAAAATTACAATAAAAAGCATACCAACAGAACCAGAGCAGTAATAACAGAAAAAAACTGTAAATCAGACCTCTCAAAAAAAAACAAAAAAAGATATTAGAATCTCTATACCGGTCCAAGTATCATGATTTCAAACGCTCATCGAGCCAAAAAAAATCAACAATTAGAAAGAACAAACAACTAATCAAGTTTCAGTTTCAAGATTTAGATCATCACAACAGAATAATGAATATCGCCTAAACTATGAATCTCTGCTCGAAGGCATTAAAAATCGAAATCAACAAGCAAGCAAGTTTCAGTTTCAAGATTTAGATCATCACAATAGAATCATAAATATCGCCAAAGCTATGAATCTCTGCTTCAAGGCATCAAAGATCTAAATCAAGATACTTCCTTACAATGACGAGATCTGCTTCCAAAACGAAAGAAAAAAAAGAAGCATAATCTCAAATCATACTTTGCAGAAAAACTAACAGATCTGTGAATCTTATCGTGTGTGGATCTTGGCTACAGACACTAAAATATGATAGATCTACTGATCTAATCTAAATCTAAAGCTAAAGTATAGAAAAAGAAGATCTGATTCTCAGACTTGAACAAAGCTGATTAATCAAAATACTACCAATCATCTTTAGCGTTTAAGATCTCGAAATCGAGATCCATGCAAAATCCAAACAGATCTCTGCATCTGGAAACATGAGGAGAGACGCTAGAAAGGGATCAGATTGTGAGAAAATGAGAAAGAGAATCATTACCTGAAGAAGAAGGCGAATGGAGATGGATGTAGAGAAGAAGATGCGATTTCGAGACGAAATGGAGAAGAATCGAAAAGCAAGAGAGAAAGAAGAAGTGAAGACTATGCCGACAGTCACCGCGAAGAGGGGCCCTTTGCCGTATGGGACCAGTAGTCCAAAAGACAGTTATTTATAGCAAAGTTCCAAAGCTGGACGGTGGTGCACATGTCGTCTGTTTATTGGCCCGTGCGTAGATACAGGACGCGTATAGGCAGCGGGAAAGGCACGGTATGGATTTTTTCTTTTTGTTTTTGGTTAACACTCTCATGTGTGGGCCCGCCATTGCTCGGTCACACGTAGGGATGTAAATGGTTCCGATTCTCCGAAGTCTACACTCCATTAAAAATCGAGTTTAGGTTCTTATTTAGGCACTGATAAGTAAATCGGACCCGAGACCCAACATATTACATTAATTTTTGAAAATTTCTCCTAAAATTTAAATTTTTTTAATATTATTTTCTACTTAGACCTTGACCCGGACCCAGACCCGGACCTAGACCTGTCCTATATATGGTTCTGGTTCCGGTTCCAAAACCAAGAAACCGGTTGTGGATCCGGATCCTGTTCCACCTTCTCCTTAACGGTCCGGACCGGAACCGACCTGTTTTCAACTCTAAGCACTCGGGATGTCTTTGGGCCGGGTTAGGGCCTTTTTTTTTTTTTTTTTGCTCGGGTTAGGTATGGACTGAATTTGGGAGGGACTTGGAGTAAGTGATAGAAAGACGAAAGCTAAGTTGGGCCTGCTCAGAACAAATAGTGAAGCCTATGGCATGGCTCGATCTAAATGGATTGGTTGAAACCTAATGTGTTTTTGAGGGAGGTGGGCTCGGGTTAGGCAGGCTTGGGGTAGATAAGAGCATGTACTTTTGAATTTGATTGGAGCCTGGATATTCATTGGTTCCATCGGCCTTGCCACCCCAATCTCACAAGTATTTTTAAATTTCGTTTGAGCCTGGATACTCTTCGGTTCCATCGGCCTTCCCACCTCATGAACAACCCTATTGACGCATCATGGTCGAAGGCGGTTATACTCTCATGGATTTCACATGGTACTGTTTGAGAAACACTCAAAGCTTGAAGGAAATGCATCACTTTTCCAATTTTTTGAAAAGGCTAAGTTTTTCGTGATTTTTCACGGTAACTCTCGGAGGGAGGGCTAAGTTTTTTGTGATTCCTGGGAATAACTTCCTATGGGTGGTGTTCGAAAAAAAATTTCCTGTGGAACCAGTTTTCCATAGCATGTACATTATGTTTTGGTGTGACATGCTGTTTTTAGGTAAAAAATTGCTTTCACAATATCACATAAAATCTTCTCATTGAGAAAGACAGGCGCTGTACATTATGTTTTGGTGTGACCTGCTTTTTTTAGGAAAAATGTTGCTTTTACAATATCACATAAAATCTTCTCATACAAAGGTGAGAAAGACATTTTCTTTTGTGTGAAAAAGTGAAGGTTCACGCAACTATTTTTTTCTCAAATATATTACACAAACTGTTAGATGCTTTGTCTGATATCTCAATGCTTATTCCAACATAGCCATCCAAATTTTTACCAAAAAAATAAAATAAAATTAACAGAGTCATCCAAAATAGAGTCATGAAATAAAGCTCTTATTCTTCACAAGCCCATAAATATGGTCTTTTATTTTAAAAGGAATTGCCTCTACTAAAGTGGGTAGAGGGTAGAATTGCGAGCCAAGCGCTCTTATTTTTCCAAACTACTACTCACTTTAGACATTTAAACAAATAGAGGTTGGAAATAAAGATATGAAACATGGGCTTAAGAAATAAATCTTCAAATCCATGGTGGTGAACAATCCTTAAATCAATGGATTTCTCAACTATTACTAAACGTGACCAAATAATTTTATTATATATTTAAGATTTTAATAAAATGACAAATATAGGCTGGATAAGTGTATTACTAAATATTTGTGTTGGTGAGAGTTTCACATCGATATAGGTGCATATTTGTGTATATAGCCGAGAAAATTGGTATCAATGTATAAATCTACAAAATGAGGATTTTCAAATCCTAATTGTACGGGGGAGGGGGTTGACTTGAAAATCCTCACAAATGAAGAATTCTATTGGCTCAAACCCTCAATGATTTATAATTGCCAAATGAAGATTTTTTTCAATCCTTAGTAAAAATTGATGAGAAATTCAAGAGGATTTGGTTGTAGAAACATGACCTTAAAAAAGATATTAAAATCAAAGGATATAACTATCACGCCACCTTAAAGATATTAAAATCAAAGAATATTCTTTCTCTTTAAAACTGAGTTTTGATTGGAAAAATATATCAATTCTGGCTTAAGGAGAAGCCATGTCAGCTTCTTAGGCCCATTTGTGAATGCCTCTCGAAAGGGACTTAAGACTTGAATGTGTCTTTTCAAATCATTTAAGCTTTATGTCTTTTCAAAAATACATTTGTGCCTTTTTCAATAAGATGTGTCTCCTGACCCATTTGTGTGGATGTGACCAATTGTAAATGATGCATTTCAACTCTATAAATTAAGGTGATTCTCAAGTTTTTATATAGTATTCAAAATGAGCAGAAGTGCAGCATTTTCATAAGCACATTGTCTAAGAGCATATTCTTCTCATTTTTTTTTTATAAAGGCAATTTCATATTTCTTAATTCTCTTTTAAAGTATTGTAAAAGAATTTGGTTAGACTTTCTCATATGGTTTTTGGTTAATTTCGTACATATGCTCTTCTATTATTATGACATTATGTTATTGGTTAGTTTGTGTCTGGGACCATAATAGAATTTTTATTAAAATTCAAATTTTAACCTCTCTTTTAATTATGGTGGATGCATAGGTTAATACTTCTGGCAATTTAATTAGGAGTGTGCCTTTTTGGATTAATGAATAAAATTAGCATTTGACATGGGCTAAACTAATTTGGGGCGTGCCTTAACCTTTTTATTAATTAATATTAGTTTTAACTTATAAATCAATTTATGCGGAATTTAACCTTAGGATGCGACATGTGGTCACTTAATGATGAGAAGAGACCATATATTTCCACCAATATCATGCTCAAAGCCACTAATGTTGGATGTAACTTGTTTAGGCTTTTATCATTTTATGATCCAACTCTCTTGTACTACATATGCTTGCCTATCCAGGGGCACTCATCCGAAGTTGCATGAAAAATTTGTATGATGTGTTCTGTTGCATACAAATTGCATGAAATGTATAGTTTCGATTCTTACATATAATCAAATCCTAACTCATACCATGGTGAAATTTGTGGCAATCCTTGTAAAAATGGGTCGGTCAGCATGAGAAATGATTAGTTGGTGCTAGGATGGTGCAAACATGAGCATTGATTAATCATTCCTCCCATTGGCTGAGTGGAATTCCCAATGGACAAGCATGTTCCTTTTTCTCTTGCATGTTGTCTATTGTAAGGAATTTCAGTGTTCTGGTGCTTCATTTATTTATTTTTAATATAGTTAAATTCTTATTTTATATGAGAAGGGGGCAAGTTGTGCCGGAAGAGGTAAGTGGCATGTTTGATCATAAATGAAGATCGAAGGTGAATTTGCATTAGTATATAGCATGAGTGATTGAAAATGAAGGCCAAAGGTGTATTTCAAACAAGCACATTAAATCACTTTTTTTTTTTGTAAAAATGAGATCAAAAGAAGATAGAATAATAAATATGTAGCAATCACCTTGATAATTCAATGCATAAGTAAGTGACGGTCCTATCTACAACCTTCTATCTTTCTTTCCTTGCCTTCGGAGGAGTTTAATTTTTCCCACAGTTTATAGAGTTTTGATCCAGCATATGTCCTCATCCATTCCTCAATATTGGACGGGTTTTGCAAAATTGCTAGGATCCATAGCCTCCATTCTAGAGTTTTATGGTAAGGTGAAACTCATAGAAAGGTTTGGATTCTAGTGGAATGGCACAAATCATCAAATCCATTTAAGAGGAAGGACTTGGGACATGGGTCCTGGTCCATTTGAATTTAGCAGTTTTGATAAATATGCTATGGAGATTCTTGACCACTCCAAATGCCTTTTGGTCCGACTACTTCCAACATAAGTACTTACAAGAAGAATCACATGGAGTTGATGTGGAAAGCAACTCCCGCTCCCATAGCCCTACCAAGGATCGATCCCTGGCAAGGTCGTTTACCCTTAACTCTCCTGGCCACTAAGCCAACTCAAGAAGAAAAAAAAAAAACTTAAGTACTTACAGAAGGGATCCATTTAGGAATACCAACCAAAATCAACGGACTCTGCCTTTTGGAAGGCCTTGCTCAAACACGAAGATAGCCTCTAAGGATAAATGGATTTCGGGGATAAATACACTTCAGAACATGCCCACCAAAATCCCATTGCACTCTATGAATCATCCTTTATAAAAGGTCACTAACCTAATATTCAACTCAGATCACCCATATTGAAATAGGATTATGTTATTTCAAGTTTGGGATGATGACATCATTCTCAAAATTATCAGTATCCATTTCGGAGGGCCTGATATGAGATGTTGGGGAATAGACCCAGCAAGGAAATGCATCATCAAATCTTTGTATAAAGCCATCTATGGTCTGTCCATGGGTCCTCAACATAGTTGGGACAAGGTTTTGATGATAATGATGATGATAGAGTATGTATATCATCTTCACAGTACAGGTAAGAAGTTATTCGCAAGACTCCCAACCAAATTTATCGTTTTGAAGGAGGACCATTTACTGGTCTGAACCTGTTCCATTCTCCATACAAGGGTCTGGTCATACAAGGGTCTTTGGTGCTTTGGGATTAGTGTTTTGTTATTTTGGGGACCCTTGTTTGGTAAGGTAGTATTGTCTTTATGTTCGTTTGGTATGTTGTTTTTTCTATTTTGTGCTTACTGTAATCATTATCCTCTTTCAAGCAAAAAAAAAGAAAAAAGTAGATTCGCATTTTTCCTCTAAATGAATTCTAATAGCATATTTTATTTATTTATTTATTTATTTTTGTGGGGAATGAGGGGAGCGACAAAGGGAGGAGGAGGGAGTGGGGGCCTATCTAATTTTTTTAGAATATAAGAATTACATGAAAAACATTATAAAAACCAAAATAATACAGAAAGAAACTCTACAGGCTAAACATTAGAATTTGCAATATTAATACATATAAGTATGTGACCCTTTTTTTTTGGAAAAAGATAAGAGCGTAACTTGATTATTGATATATTAATAGGGTGAAGCTAGCTATTACAAAATCTACTTTGTTGATTATGATTCTTCTTAAAAAGGAAAAAAAATCCAAAATAGTCTCTAAGCTCTAGATTTATACAATGCTTTTGTGGTGCTTTAACCACGGTCTTATCATCATTAATGTCATTAAGAAATCAAGCAAAAATCATCAACACTTAACCTGTTCCAATTGCATCCATCTTTCCTAAATCATCTAATTTTATCTGGGCATCTACATCTCTACTCATCAAATTCTCTACATCTTCGGATCCATTTTGAAGCTTCATTTTCATCTTTCTAGTGACAATGGCACCCAAAAGGCGGCCTCGGAACAAGTAGGTTTTGACTATCCTTATATCTACCAATATCTTCTTTGTGTATCTTCATCTTTTACTTGTTCTTCTTATTCTTCTTCTTTTCTTCACTTCTTTTGTTATGGTTGATGAAGAATAGCATGTAATTTCTTTTTAAATTGTATTTTAGGTAGATAGATGAGAAATACAAGGTCAATCGTCATCAATGGAGGGGTTAGATTTAAAGAAGTTTAACCCATTTAAGGATTTGACCTTGGATGAACTGGAATGTTGAAACAAAATTCATATAAATTGACCCAATAGTTGGGACAAGCCTTTGATGATGATGATGGCACAACAAAGAAGATAACAAGGGTTATTGTTGATTAAAACAATGAATGAGGGTGGGTCACACCCTATAATGCCTATTTTATTACAATACAAGAGTTGGACTTGAAACATAAATGTTGGATTTATGAAAATAAAAACACTACTTTGAAGCAAACTTTCTGATGAGAATTTGGGCTAAATATGGTTGATTCAAGGTGGAAAATGGACCATCATAGGTTGCATGGTGCTAATTGGATACACTTGATGGAGAATGGATGGTTAGATTGGTTGTATTTGGGATTTAACTCATAAAAAATGAAAATAGACAACATCTTTAAGCTTCACTTTGAATATTATAGGAAGAAGATGGGCATTTGAGTCAAATTTTCACATTCACTTAACACATTTTTACAGCCTTATGGTAAATTAATAACAATTTCTAATTTGAAAAGTGATTAATACACTTAAAAGACTATTTTGATACTCTAGGGTTATTGAGTTATTTATAGTACTTAGGCTACAGCTCAATTGTGGTGTTGTAGATTTGCCAAAAGCAAGGCATGATGTAGTGGGGGCCTGCTTTCACTATAAGTGTAATCCTTCTTGTGAAGGGAGCCAATGAGTTATAGATTAATGTAGAATGAAAAGTACTAGAATTAGGTGGAGAAAGATTGAACTATGAGAGAATTGCAAGTATCAAATAATAGGATCAACCTTGATGCATGAAAATATGAGATTAATGGCTATTTATTTGGAGGAACTTTTGATGGAAATTTCTTGTGTTGGTAGATTTTTTATAGTTTTTGAGGCATTTGGAATTCCTTGTCTACTCAATAGGATTTTCATTTTGGCTGTTGGAATTCTCCAAAGTCCAACTTCTTGAATGCTAGGTCGTATTTGGGTATTTTGAAAACTTGCAAAGATAAAGTCCAACTTTCAGCCCTTTTCTTTCTGGTACTTGATGAACCTGATTGACAATTATGATATGAACTTAACAAAATCAATTCAAGATTAATAAACCACCTACTTTAACCATACTTATCTTAATCTATTACATTAATGCATAACCTAATTAGGGTTTCAAACTCCAAAATCACCCTTACATCTGATTCATCATTTCTTTCTATCAAAATCAATGAAAATACTTTAACAAGCATAAACACACGCATCACTTGCCTTATTTGAAGTTCCTTCTTTGGTTAGCTTGGATTTGGAATGGAATTCCTCCACTTGAAGCTCCAATTTCAATAAAAACTCAAGAAGATGGTGAAGAAGATGAATTCCCTTTTTCTTAAATTACCTCAAACAACACTTGATGAAGGAAAATTGAAGAAAGAAGAAGAAGAAACGGCTGAAGAAGAAGTTGCCTAGGGTTGCTGGAGATGAGTTCATTCAAATGAATTCATCTTAGCTTATATAAGCTCCCAAATTGCATTTAAGCCCCCTTAATCTCTTCTAATTTCAATTCAAGTCATTTAAAGGTCCATTTAGTCCGATAGTCATCGAACAACTTCAAGCCTTTTATGAAAATCATCGTACTCGTCGAGATACACATGCGGGTATCAAGAGTTTCCGTATCCGAGAAAATACGCAAAGATCCGTATTTATACACAAGTCCTTAGTTTGGCTTATTTGAACTCAATTTCTATTCAATTCATTTCCTCATCTTATTTACTATTCCATTAAGTCTAAGTTACTCATTTAGGCTAATTTCAATTTCATTTAGTCATTAGTTCAATTAATTATGCTTAGTTAGGCTTAATTGAGATTAATCATAGTTAATCTTGATTAACTCAGGACGGAGCCTAACATTTTCTCAAACATAAATTCAAAAATCTTGCAAACAAACAAGCCCAAGGCATAATGGAAATCACTCTATATGAATTAAAGAATGTTAACTATTAGTTGCCAGACAACCAGACTCATATTTTTAAGCACTATAAAAAGTTTAATGGCTTTGTAACGGCACATTTGGTAACTAGTGAAGAGTCCGTGAGAATTTTGCAGATTTGATAATTCCTCATTGTCATAGATGTGATGTATTTTTCATTGAGAATCTACATAGATAAAGACTTCACACTGATATTAGAATGTATCAAGAAGAAAAATTGATCATATGCGTAAATCCACAAATTCAAGGATTTTCAAATCATACAGGGGGAGGTCCGATTTGAAAATCCTCAAAATTATGTGTTTTTAATGGCTCAAATCCTCAAGAATTTACGGGGTCTTTTGTCTTTTATGCATGGGATAGGAAAAATGTCATTCTCATATGTAAATGCTCCATATGTAAATGTTATATGTAACCGTTGCACATGTAGTTCATTTTACCATGTCTAACAATAAACGTCATTTTCATACCTTATGCACATCTGATTCAATTTATAACATTTGTTTTGACTACATGCGTAAATTTATAATATTTAACTTTTATATTTATATTGAAATTCGAATATTGATATTTGACCAATATCATATTAAACAAACACAATAATGTATAAAATAGAGAACAATAAAGAGAAAGCATGACAAACACATTTATTATTAAAAAATGTTAAAATGGAGAAAAATAGTGAGAACGAGAGCTGAGATAGAGAAACAGATTGATATTTATAGAGAGAATGAAGGATTAGTGATGAGATAAAGAAAAAAAAAACAGAGAGAGATAGAGACTGATTGAGAAAGGGATATTGAGAGAGAGAGAGAGAGTGATGAGATAAAGAAAAAAAAAAGAGAGAGATAGAGACTGATTGAGAAAGGGATATTAAGAGAGAGAGAGAGAGAGAGAGAGAGAGGGTTTGGATGGCATACCTGGCCGACTGGTTCGAATAGTGAAGCAGAGAGGAAGAGCAATGGAGTTTTTGACTTACATCTTTGGAAAGTATGAAATAAAAAGAGATATGAGATTTTTAAGACAAAAGTGGAAGGAGTTTTTCAATCCTGTGCACCCATTTTGACGAAATACACCGTTCGCCTCAACGGGTGTGGTTCCTTTTGACAACAAAACTACATGTGATTCATTTTACTAAGATAGGGGGTGCGACAATCTTTATATGAAAATGAGGTTATTCACAAAGCATTTTCACAACAAATTTACGCATCACATACATAAACTAGTTAAAACAGGGGGCATTCAGCGAGAGGTCCTTCAAAGAATGACTTTGTTGCAAATAGTCCACAAAAAAAAAATCATGCAGCCAAAGGTCCTCTAACACATTCTCATACCTAATATGTCTAATTCACCATTTCTTTAAGTCATTTCCCATGAATGGTGGGATATCTCATTAATAATAGTCAATTATCATTTAATGGGTCACGATTAATGGAATCTTATTAATGAGATTTTCAAATAAATTCTAAAAACACACAAATAAATTTCAAAAAACACAATAAATTTCAAAAGAACTCTGATTAATTTAAAAAGACAAAAATAAATTTCAAAAAATCTAAATAAATTTCAAAAGATGAAAATCAATTTCAAAAGATCCAAAATAAATTTCAAAAGATCCAAATAAATTTTTAAAAAATATAAATAAATTTCAAAAGACTCAAATAAATTTCAAAAGAGGTAAATAAAATTAAAAAACGTAAATAAATTTAAAAAAACGCAAATACATTTGCCAAAACTAAGATAACCCAATTTCCCAAATTAACGAACAATGTGGCAAAAAACTCAAGTCATTTTTATCAAAAACTCAGTTAAATTTATTTTAAAAAATACAAATAAATCTCAAGACACAAATAAAGTTCAAAAACACAAATAAATATAAGAAAATACAAAGAAATTTGCCAAAAACACAGAAAGATTCGTTCAAAAACTCAGTTAATTTTTTTTTAAA
This sequence comes from Cinnamomum chago, assembly GCA_038049695.1. Classification (NCBI taxonomy): domain Eukaryota; kingdom Viridiplantae; phylum Streptophyta; class Magnoliopsida; order Laurales; family Lauraceae; genus Cinnamomum; species Cinnamomum chago. The sequence goes on along the minus strand of CP142462.1, from coordinate 14,521,634 downwards.
TGGAGAAAAATTTGTCAGAAACTCACCTATATTTTTCAAAAACTCAAATAAATTTGCTAAAAACTCATATAGATTTATTTATAACTCAGATAGATTTGTTCCAAAACTCAGATAAATAATCAAAAACTCGAATAGATTTGTCCAGAACTCAGATAAATTTGTTCAGAACTCAGATAAACTTGTTCTATAAGTCAGATAAATAGCCAAAAACTCATATAGATTTGTTCATAACTAAGATAAATTTGTCCAGAACTCAAATAAATTTGTTCTAGAAGTCAGATAAATAGCCAAAAACTCAGATAGATTTGTCAAAAACTCAAATAAATTTGACAAAAAATACAAAACTCAAATAAATTTGACTTTGACTAGAATAGGGATGGACTTTTGGAACGGATCGGGTCGAACTTAACCCGAAACCAACCCGGAACCGCTGCAGAGGGAGGAGATCAGATTAGATCTTGAAAAGGGTTCTTGGTTGCATCACAGATCTACTACTGATCGCGAGATTGGTTGACGACACGCAAGTTGAGAAAAGGGGTCTGATTCTGGGTCGGGTCAGACCTAACTCGAACTTGACACTAGCCTGGGATTGGCCCAATTGCTATTCTTATTCATACTACTTCTGCAACAGAGACAACCGCTCTTCTTGCTTTTTTTTTTTTCCGACTGCGGTGAGCAATAGGAAGAAGTGATTCCAGCCTGTTTCCTCTCCTGCGACTCTAGCATTGGCGATGACTGTCTATTGGCTTCCGATGTGCAGCATAGTGCCTTCCGATCTGCTCCGGCAACGTCAGAGCTTCTGCTGTCTTTCCTCTTCTCAGGTGGGGCGAACTCGGATCTTTAGATAATTTACGGCAATGGCCGAATCCAGATTCTCTGTTCTTCCGACGATGTCGGTTTAGCAGTGCTCGTCTTCTCTGGGTTATAGAGAACTGGTATTGGCCCACTGATCTGATCGGTCCTCTGCTTGCAATGACCGGGCGACGATCTCCTATGGAGTCGCCGACTGGGCAGCGCTTGCACTCCTTTTATTCGATTTCCAGAAAGCCCGGATCCTCTGTTTTCTTCGATAATTGCAGCTAGAACAGACTTTGATTCTTCTTCGACTAGGATCTCGGCAGTGAGGAGTCCGAAATCTTGTGTGATTTCTCTGGTGCACTGCAACCTGGGAATCGAGACCTCTGTTAGGTCTGCGTTCAGCGACCAGAAAGTCCAACCCTCTGATCTTCGACCATAATGGCCTTCTGCACTGTAACAGAGCCCTGCGATGAAGAAGACACTGCACAAAGGATCCAAAATCCCAAACTCACAAGAACAAAGGTATGCCGGAGAAGAAGGAAGGAACCTTGCCCTAGGAATGAGGGGGAATGGAAGATTTAAAATTTAAAATTTTTAAATTTTATGCCTAATCAGTTGAAAGGGCAAATCAGTCATGAAAATGTATGAGGTGGCGTGTCAAGGGACATCTCTCCATAAGGTGATGTGTTTAGGGACTTCTCACTGAAATATGTCCAAGCTGCATGGACTACATGCCTTAGAGGAAAAGTTGATGGACTAGAGGCCTTACAAGTCCTATATAAGGGACCTTTCGCTAATTATCTTTTAAAACAAATATGATGATACATAAATGTTACACATGTGATACATTTATGCATGTAAACAAATGAGCAAATCAGTCATGCCCTTCTTCTGTGTCATTGAGAGGTTTGGTTTCGCAATTACAAGTTGAGTTGCAAGGATTGAAGGCCGTAGATGGTGATCACCCATTTATGAATTTGCATTTGAATTCTCCACTAGAGTGACATTCGGAGAGATCGAGAAAAATGAATGAAAAGAAAAAAGAAGACGACATGAACGACCATATCGTTTGAAACGAGGGACCTTATTGTCCCCAAAAGTCAAACGTCAAACGTCAAACCTGCCCCTGTCTGAAAATAGAAAATAGAAAATAGAAAATAGAACATAGAAAGTAAGGGAAAGGTCCCTTGTGTCAAAAAAGACTTGCCATCCTACGAAGACCAAACCCTCTTTTTCTCCCCTTTCTCCCCTTTCTCCCCTTCAATCATATCATAGCCATACCCAAAAAGAAGAAGAGGAAAGAGAAAAAGGGTGAGGAGGGGGGGTTTCTATTCGTGCTTGTTTTTTCCCCTTGTTAGGGCTCTCATTCTTCTCATCTCAGAGAATGCTCGAAAACCCCCTAGACTCCACCAACGACAAGCGATATGCCCCTCCTTCTCAAAGGCAATCTCTCTATCCCTTTCTCTCTAGGTTTTACTTTCAGATCTCTACTTACTTAGGGTTTCAGAATTGGAGGAATTTCATGGAGGGAGATCATATCAAACCCAAAAAGAATGTGTGAAATATAGTGTCACCCAAATCCAATATTCCAAGAGAATTTTGTCCCTCTTCATCATTCAAGCAACGTTGATGTTTTTGTTGATTTCATGATTTTTTTTTTGTAATGCCAAGCATTCTATTACACTGATCTCTTTTATATTTGCAATGGGTTTTGACTTTAGTTGTTTAAACCTGTGATTAGAAGAGTAACCTCCATGCGAAAAAGTTTATTTATGTTGTGAGCTGTGGTCAAATTGAGTACTAGTTTTAATAACATCTCCCGGATCAACAGAAACGGATCTTAAGACAAAATCTTTCATTAATTGTATTGGTGCCACACTGTCCTTCTTTGATTGCTACAAAGCTTGGTAGGTAGGGCCTCACATTTGCAACCATAACATGAAGCTCACAATTGATTCAAATTGAGCAACCCAAACATAAAGCAAGTTGCGCTTTCAATAAGTTATGAGTGTTGCCTGAACCCACCAACACGTCCTCTGGCTAGCTTAATAGTATCCCGAACTCTGGTGGCTTGTGATGAAGTGGTTCCTGTCAGGGGATCGAATGAGATTGCTGGCTCAGCAATGATTGCTTCAATAGTCGATTCCGCCTTCAATTTTCTAGAAAATAGAAATAAATAAAAAATGAAATTCGGATCGTTCTAGGGAGCCAAAACCTCCAATTTTATTACGTTTTAATTCGGAAACTATGTGTTACATGCCTTTCCAGTATCATTTTCATCATTTATATAGTTTTCTACTAAATAAAGGATAAGAATGAGAGTGAGGTGGATGAAGATGGAGAATTAGATAAAATGAGGATAGAGTATAAGGATGCAAGATAAGGGATCGAGATGTGATGGTGATGCAAAATAAGGATCGTTACATTAGGCAAGAAAAGGGCCATTGATTGGACACGTTGGGCCATCCAATTCATACAATTTGGGGTGGGGTCCATGATCACATATGATGAATGGTCTGTACCATAGACACTTTGTTAGGTATCAAATTGAGTGCATGAACATTGCACTCTGTTGTTTGGTTATGTTTGTGATGAATGGTTGCTTCCCTAATGACATCCTCATTGTTTGTCTTTCTGTTCATGTTTGCATGCATGCATGGTTGTACATATGTGATGTGGAAAGTGGCTTTGCATTTGTGACACGCTTAGATTATTTGAAGCACGTTATTGTTATTTGATGACTGTTTCTGTATTTTTCCTATTGGTCTTAATTATTTATTTATTTTTGTTTATGTTAATGTTGCAGAAGCCGTGTTATCAATAGGCGCAAATCTGGAGGAGGTAAGTAAGATATTTCTTTCATTTTATGATTTCAGTTTATTCAACCAAAGGAAAAATTTGCCATGATTTTATTTAATTATTTAATCATGGAATATTTTGTGGAAGTTTAAAGTCTAATCAGTGCAATGTTCTATTTGAAGTTAAAAATTACAACATTTATATATATTTTAAATGTGCACATTGATTTGAACCTCATACTTTTTTCTTATATTTTATTTTATAGATGAACTTTAATATTGGTTTATACATGCTTTATTATCGTTCTAAAGGTTAGTTTTTTCATTATAGTCATATGAGTTGAGGACATTATAAAATTCAGTTCTTGAGTTTCTTTTTAGAGAATCTAATATTGTATCGATTAAAAAATCTTTATTTTTGTGGTAATTTAGGCAACTTTGCCGATATTGCTACTCTTATGCTTGTGGTGAAGCCAGTCACTCGTGTCCTTACCCTCAAAATCATTAGCAAAGCCTTGTCTCAACTATGTTGGAGTTAGCTATATGAATTTTGTTTCACCATTCCAATCTATTTTGGGCCAAATCCTCGGATAGGTTGCTTCTTTAGTTCTATCTTTGCTACTTTCATCTACGTCGTTTTTCCCCTACACCCTTTCCTTAAGGGGCCATCTGCTTACATCGAAGAACTTTTCCTCATTGGTGGTGTTGTTGGTTTGCGTTGGACATGTTCGAACCATCTCAAATGGATATCTTTTAATTTATCGCTATTGATGCTACCCCTAAATGCTCCCAATTGCACTTATTTTTTATTCTATCTTTTCTAGTTTTACTATAATCTATCTCAACATTCTCATCTCTGCTACACTCATTTTTTACACATGTTGTTTCCTGATCACCAACATTTTGCTCCACACTCTAAGTCATCTCTAGGGGTGATTGTGTGTTGGGCTTGCTTAAGCCTGCTTTTGGCCAGATTTGGACCTCAGGTCTTAGCATTCAAACTGGATTGGATATAAAATTTGAGCTCGTTTAATATTTGGGTTGGGCTTGGATTAAGTGATAGAAAGCCCAAGGCCTGTCCTGGCATAGCTTGAACAAGTAATTCTTGTAGATTAGTGGCAAATTGACATGAATAAATGATAGAAAGCCCGAACAAGGGATAAAGTGGTTGTCATGGCTTGACCTGATTGACTAAATGGTTGAGCTTGGGCCTGACATGTTTCAGGCAGGTTGGGCTTAGGCCAAGCACTTAGGGCCCATGCTGGGCTTGGGCGGGATATGAGCCCGTGTTTATGAAGTAAGATTGGGCCTGGATATGCCTCAACCCGGCCCGCCTCGGCCTAGGAACACCCTTACTAATTGCTGTCTTGTAAAATTTTTCTTTCAATCTTGTTAGTATTAGCCGATCACAAAGCACTCTAGAAGCAAATCTCCATTTCAACTATCCAGCTCTTTGATTAGGTTCGATATTCTCCTCAATCTCTCAATCCTCATTCCTTACTAATTATAGAGCCAAGGTATCAAAAAGAATCTCTTTGTGGTATTTGTTGAGCTTCAATTCTCATAGGAGTTGTTGCATCTCTATGATCATCCACACTGAAGTTGCAATTCACATATTCCGTCTTTGTACGAGCTATTTTGAAGCCCTTGGATCTAAAGTCTCAAGTTTGACATTCATGCCATCTCATGATTCATCCATTAATATTATATCATCTTTAAGCAATATACACCAAAGATATGAGCAGTTAACTGTCCATAATTAGTTTAAAAGGATAAGGGCTGGAAGTTGACCTCAATGTAAACCTATGGTCACTAGAAAGTCACTTATCTCTTTACAGGTAGTTCTCACACTGGTTACCGCTTTCTCATTCTTACCCTCAAAATAAAAGATCTTAATGAAGCAACCTATGGTGTTAAATGACTCTACATATCTACCTTGATAGTAACCTTGTTGGGAGAGGAGATATAAAATGCTTGACCTGAGAGTATGTGCACTCTGTACAGGTTTTAGTTTCTTCGACTGGGCCGAAAGCTTTGTGAAACGGACTACTGATACGGTGTGGTCCATCTTGGATTGCCCATGACCCAATCTTTCTCAGATGAAAAGGCCTAAGCTCTTGCTTGTTGTCTAGATTATAGGCACGAAGGAAATTCTTGCTGCGAGTGATCAGAAAAGGTGTTAAATTGTGGTTTGGTTCCAGGAAATTTTCTTGTGTGGACTGCTATGGATCAACTATGCCCCACTTGTACAGAAGTAACAATGGTCCAATGACTTGTATGCATTCTTGTATCAAGCATGCTTCTTGTTGCTGTTTGGTTGAGCATGCTTCTTCTTCTCCTTTATTTGAATTCCCTTATGCTCTTGCTTCATCTAAGCCTCAAACTAGACTGGTCTGATCTCATTTTACTCTGTTATTGCATCTATGAAATCCTCTTATGTATTTGATTATTTTGAAGCGAAGGCCAATTTTTCTTTTATATGATGAAAAACAATGATTTTAGGCATTTGATTTTTCAACAATTAATGTATTGGCAAGGTATATGCATCCTATATACAAATTTAGTTGGTCCTAATAATAGAAAACAAACGTCACTTCATGGCTTTGCTTCAGTTTGATGATAATTCATGTAGATCCGAAAAGGTTCCTTCAGAGTGATTGTTGCAAGCTTGCTTAATTTTTGTTTCCTTAATTGGACAGTGAATAAAGAGCTTCAATTTCAAAAAAAAGAAAAAACAAAAAAGGAAAAAAAAGAGTGAATAACGAGCTAAACTAACAAATTGTGTGCTTGACAAAGAGGGCCTTCTATGTATGTATGCATGTTTGGATCGTTCCTTCTTAAGTTTTATTTTTGAGGAGACAAATGGTTTTTGGGGACCCTATCCCACAATGCACCCCTTTTTATTTTTTTTATTTATGTACAAAACCAACAATCTAATATGGAAAATAATAGTTTATTTTTTTAGGACCTGTTTTTTCTTCATCTTTTCCCAGTTAAGGATATACTGTTGTGATAACATTCCTCAAACAATTGTCATTGGGTATTTGCATGTGCATGTATGCGCTTGTGTGTTTTGTGTGAGCACACAGGTACCTAAAAATGCACAGGTACCTAAATATGCACTTATGTGTCACTGTTTATTTATGCTACTTGTCCTTCTAATTTCATTACTTCTCTAATTGGTTTAATTCTAATTTGATAGATCGCTTTGAAAGAGGGAACCATTCCTTTGGGAATGATGGAGAAAAGAGCCAGTTTACTTCATCAAGAAATGTACCCGCGGTAGAGCATGTGGAGGCAGGCAGCACAAATCTGAACGAGAACCCAGGTCCACGTTTAGTACGTTTAGATGGGTGTTCGACCAGTGTGGCTGCGCAGATAATGAATGATCGTATGTATCCACTCATAATTTTTTTTCTTCCACAAATCAAATCAATTTCAAGCAGGATTGCCCTTGGAGTCATATTTCTGGTTTCCTCTGTTGGATAGATAGGAGTCTCACACCTAGGGGCCCTCAGGGTCACACCACAGAGAGAAGAGGCCTAGCTTCCTCTGTAACAAAAGGCAATCTGATGTTATAATTGAATGTTTTACTATACAGATATTATACTATACTATATTTTACTATATTAATTTATAGAACTCTATTGGTTTGCCAGTCATTATGACTAAAAGTCCTTATTATGATGGTATTCTGCCAATCTCTTTGTACATTTCTGAAAAAATAAAAGAAACAAGAGCAATAGCTTATTCTGCCAATAGCTTCGTACAATTCTAAACAAAGAAACAGTAGCAATAGCTTGGTCAACTAATTTGAGGGAAAAAAAAACTCCTTACATGACTAGGTCGCCGAAGATCTCTTAAACAGTTCCCTTAACCATCTGGGAATCTCCTAACTGATAGAAATACTTAAACAGTCAACATGGGCTGCTGAATTTTAGTAACAAACACAATTAACATTTGGCCAATATGGGTTTTGTTCAAAACATATAAACATTAAGTACTTTTTTTGGCCAATGTGTGGGGATCCAGTATTGGTTGTGGGACCCACTTGGACCTTACAAGCCACTCGATCCTGCATCATGATTACTTGGATATCTTCTCATATAGATTATGATTTTGCTTTACCCGTGGCTAGGTATTGTTGCTGTGATTGACAAGTTTCTTCACCATAGTGCAACAAATGGCAATTGGAAATAGATTTGTACATTAACTTGTTCAGATACTCGGACAGAGCCAGGAAAAAAGTGAATGCACTGGCCAGAACACGAAATAATACAAAAAAAAAAATGAAAACTTTGTTTTTTATTTATCAAAAATGTGCCTATTTTTTATGTTAAAGGCAAATGTTTGGAGATCTTTTATATAATGATTTGATTTATTGATCTTCTGACTGCTAACTGTACGGGTGGGCCCATGCTTTGACAGACTAATTGATTCATGTGATTGGTTCTAGTGTGATTGGTGGAGGACGAGACCGTTAAATCTACCCAATTAGATAATTCCAGTTGTTCAATTTCTCCTCGTAGAGCATAATTCCTAATTCCTAGATGTCTACCAGCAAAAGCAACCAAGTGAATGGAAAATGTCATTCAGTATAGGGGTGGAATGGCTAATCTCATAATTGGGCCTACAAGATGAACCACTCAGATTTTTGAAATGTGGCCCGGTTTGAATCATTGCTGGTCAAATGGATACAATATCTCTTATGTTATCTCCTTTGCTGTCCTATGGTTGATCTGAAGGCAAAAAGGAATGGGAGAATATTCAAGGGAACTTCGTCTTCAATTGAAGCTATGATTTAAGGGTAAGATTAAAGATTGTGAAGTGTTTTAGTTAGAAAAGAGTTTAAAAGTATCAAGTTGAATGGTGTGGGGTCCGAGCAAGAATAGGAGGCTCATTTCTTTGTCTCCACCAGAGACCTGGCTTTTAAATTTAATGTCAATGGTTCGGCTTGGAAGGGAAAATATTTGGATCTGAGATGGACGTAAAGAATGCATGGACAAAATTAAGAAGAAAACAGGTCAACTTGCCCTGAGTGTTGACCCAATGCCTGAGCCCACTGTTGGCTTTGGCTCTGACACCCAATTGATGCAGCTGATTGGCAAAGAGGATTGGCCTAATCATGGCAACTCCAAATGAAGTTTTGGCACACTCTAGATGGAGTTTGTAGCCTAAAATCTAAGACGCACACCTCAAAGGAGATGAAAACTTTTCTTTTAATGATGATGAAAATGAAGAGTAGGTATAAATAGACTTTTTGCCCATACAAGCTATAAAAATATCAAATTTTTTTTTGGTTCACTTTTGTAGTTGAGGTGCCCAAGAAGCTTGCTTTTCAAGTGGGTTGGAATGGACAGGTAGTTTACTCATCTGTAATCCGTGGTTGATACTAGTTTGCTTTTATCAACAATTAGGAATAACTAGCTGTGTTTAAAGTACTTTGGGAGTTTATCAATTGTGCTTGGGTGTCGAAGATCATTCTATCTAAAAGCACTTTAGTGGGAGTTGGATGTACAGGGTGGTAATCCCTCCTTTATGAAGAAGATTCTGATGCAAAATGGGGTGGCTTCCTATCCAGTACTTGGGATTACTTATCAGAGCCAATCCAAGGTCAAAAGCTATATGGGTTCCTCGTGGAAAAATTTGAGAAAAGGCTGTCTACATGGAAGAGACAGTATATGTCTTTGAGGGTATGGATCACTTTTATTAAGTCCACTCTTTCCAATCTGCCAGTGTATTATCAATCCTTGTTCAAAATGCCAGTTTCTGTAGCTGAAATATTGGATCACATTTGGAGGTACTTCCTCTGGGAGGGCTATAATGACAAAAAAAATAAAATAAAAAATCATCGTGTGAGGTAAGATGTTTTGAGGGCAAACTGGCAAAGCATGACGAAGGGTTAGGGTTGGGTTTCCTTTATCTTAATTCTTAATAACCTGGTGCTGCCTGCTAAAAGGTGGTGACGGTTTGGAGATCAAAGAGTTTCTTTGTGGTGGAGAGCTATATCATCCAAAACGGGAGGATAAGTGGGTGTGCTCCTAGGAGGGTCCTAAGTGTGTTGTGTGGTTGGTTTATGGTGTTCCATCTTGAGTTTTGTGGTAAAGTCCAATGGGATGGGGAGAATCTTTAGGGGAGTAATTTTTCATATTTCAATTTGATGATTTTTCTTTTCTTTTGGGTGGTGGTTGTTTTGTTTTGGTTTTTTCGGGGTGGGTGGTGTGTTTTTTTTTCTCTTTTTTTTTTTTTTTTTTTTTTTTGTGGGGGGGGGGGGGGGTGGGGGGGGGGGTTCTTCCGTTAAAGGTTGTTATATTTGGGAGGGGAACTGTTTCTTGGAGAGTGGACTTTAGTAAAGTCCTTTTTGGTCTGAGTTTGGTGAGAGTCGTTGTTGAGTCTTGTCTCCTAACTAAACCAAACCAAGCCTTTTCCCACTAGGTGGGGTCGGCTATATGGATTTGACGACGCCAATCAAATCTGTTTAGGGTCATGTCCTTCATTAGATCCATGTAGGCAAGGTCATGTTTAATTGTTTCTTCCCAACTTCTCTTGGGTCTCCCTCTCCCTCTCCTACTCCTAGCAATCTCCATGCTTTCACACCTTTTTAACGGGTGTCTCCGTTGGGCGCCTTCTAATACGGCCGAACAATCTCAGTCGATTTTCTCATTTTATCTTTAATCGGTGCTATTCCTACTTTGCCCCTAATCTCCTCATTCCTAATCCTATCTCTCCTTGTGATCCCGCACATCCATCTTAGCATTCTCATCTCCGTAACTTGCATCTTCTTAACATGATTATGCTTTACTGCCCAACACTCTGATCCATATAACAACGCTGGACGTACCGTCACCTTATAATACTTTCCTTTAACCTTGAGGGGGACTTTCCAATTACACAAGACCCTCGAAGCACTCCTCCATTTGGTCCACTCGGCCTGAATCCTGTGACTTACATCAGTATCAATCTCTCCATCTTGTTGCACCATAGATCCAAGGTACCTAAAGTTTTCTTTCTCTACAATCTTTTGTGTGCCCAAACTTACTTCTAAGTTACCAGGTGTCCTACTTTGACTAAACTTGCATTCCATATATTCCGTCTTGCATCGACTTAGCCTAAACCCTTTTTTTGTAACATTTTCCGCCACAATTCTAGCTTAGCATTCACTCATTCTCTCGTCTCATCCACTAAAACAATATCATCTGCAAATAGCATACAGCACGGCACCTCATCCTGAATATGTCTTGTAATCTCATCCATAACTAGGGCAAACAAGTACGGGCTTAACGCTGAGCCTTGGTGTAGACTAATCGTGATAGGAAACTCTTTAGTCTCTCCGTTAGTCGTTCTTATAGATGTCACAGTTCTATTATACATATCCTTTATCGCCTCAGTATATGCGACACACTCTTTTCTTTTCCAGTACTCTCCATAGAATCTCCCCAGGAACCCAGTCATAGGCCTTCTCCAAGTCAATGAACACCATGTGTAAATCTCTCTGACATTCTCTATACTGTTCCATTAGCCTTCTCAGGAGAAAGATAGCCTTCATGGTTGATCTCCCAAGCATGAAACCAAATTGATTCTCTGAAATGTTTGTTGTTCTTCGTAGTCTTCTCTTAATTACTCTCTCCCATAATTTCATTGTATGGCTCATCAATTTAATCCCGCGGTAGTTCGCACAGTTCTGAATATCTTCTTTGTTCTTGTATATGGGTATACGAATACTTTTCCTCCATGCATCAGGCATCTTCTTGCTCTTTAGCACTACATTAAAAAGCTTTGTCAACCAACTTATGCCATCCTCCCCCAAGCACCTCGAAACCTCAATAGGGATACCATCTAGCCCAACCGCTTTCCCATTCTTCATCATTTTCAATACTTCTTTAACTTCTTCCGTACTGATTCTCCTATAGAACATATGATTTGAATCTTTCCTAGAAATGGTAAGTTGCCCCAATTGTATGTCACTACTACTGCTATCGTTAAATAACTTGTAGAAGTAGCTTTTCTAACGCTCCTTTATCTCCTCATCCTTTACTAATACCTTTTCATCCTCATCCTTAATGCATTTAACTTGGTTTAAGTCCTTGGTCTGCCTATCTCTGGCTTTGGCAAGCTTGAATATCTCTCTTTCGCCTTCCTTAGTGTCAAGTCGCCTATATAGCTCCTCAAATGCCTTTGCCTTGGCTTCACTAACTGCCTTTTTGGTTTCTCTTTTTGCTTCTTTATACCTCTCCAAGTTCGCTTCATTTCGATCATTTTGCCAAGTTTTAAAGCATTCTCTTTTAACTCTTATCTTATCTTGGACGGCCTCGCTCCACCATCATGCCTCTTTCTGTGCCGGAGCACCTCCTTTGGATTCTCCTAAGACTTCTTTCCCTACCCTCCTAATACACTTTGCTACCTTATCCCACATATTATTTGCACTCTCATTTACCGCCCAAACGTCTTCCTCTAGCACTTTTTCCTTTAATGCTAGTTGCTTATCACCTTTCAAGTTCCACCATTTAGTCCTTGAGCATCTATACAACTTCTTTTTTCTAGTCCACCTTTGTAGTTGCACATTTATGATCAACAACCTATGTTGGGAAGTCAAGCTCTCCCCCGGTATAACCTTGCAATCTTTACAAGCTAAGCGGTCTCTTTTTCTAGTTAAGAAGAAGTCAATCTTTGTCCTTGAGGAGCCACTCTTATAAGTCACCAAATGCTCCTCTCTTCCTAAAAAAGGTGTTAGTTACCATGAGATCATAAGCCACTGAAAACTCAAAAATATCATTCCCTTCTTCATTTCTATTACCGTATCCATGTCCCCCGTGTACTCCTATATATCCATCTACGTGGCGTCCTACATGACCGTTCAAATCTCCTCCTATGAAGACCATCTCGCCTTGGGGTATCTCTAGTAGCACTCCTTCCAAGTCTTCGCAAAACTTCTCCTTATGTCCATCTCCTAAGCCCACCTGGGGGGCATAAGCACTAATTACGTTCACTATCTCTTCTTCTAATACTAACTTAATTGCAATAATCCTATCTCCACAGCGCTTTACACTAACTATATCTTCCTTTAAGTCCTTGTTTACCACTATGCCGACCCCATTCCTCGATCTATTAAGTCCCGTATACTATAACTTATACCCAGTCCTCTCAATCTCTTTAGCTTTCTGTCCCACCCACTTTGTCTCTTGCAAGCAAGCAATTGCGATTCGTCTCCTTTCCATTGTATCCACCACTTCCATAAGTTTTCCAGTTAGGCTCCCAATGTTCCACGTACCTAATCTCAGCCTTCTATTTTGGACTAACTTCCTTACCCCCCACACTCGTCCTAAGTGTGAGGACCCTTGCCGATTTAGCACTGCACCTGGGCGTCGATGCAGTGGTCCTTGCTCACTTATCACTGTACTCGGACCATACAACGCGTCGCTAAGTAGGGGACGCCCCCACGAAATTTCATTAAGTCTCAAATCCATAAAGAAATCTGACTGAGTATTGTGCTGGCTGTCAGCTACCTAACGCACAACCCTCCTCCTTTGCCCGGGCTTGGGACCGGCTATGTCAAGGATACCCCAACATAGGCGGAGTTTGAGTCTTGTCTCCTAATGTGTTTATTTGTAGAGATGAAGCTAATTGTGGCATTTGGAAGACAAACCCCTTTATGTTGCTTTCTACGAAGTTCACAAGGCTTTGGTTGAGAGACATCCATGTGCTCGTCTGTTAGCTATATTAATTTTTATGGTCCATTTGGAAGGAGATAAATGCCCCTTTAGAGGCACTTCTTTATCTTTGAAAGAGTTGTTTCATGCTGTGGTCCTGAGGCAAAAGTGGGTCCTTATAAGGAAGGAGTGCAAGCATTTGAAGTTGCACAATGCTTTGTTTGATTGGAGTGCATGTATGAACTTGGGGTTCTCAAAGGCAAAGAAATCAACTCTTTGGTTCCTGTCTTCTTTTTGTTGTTTGACATTTAATATTGATGGGGCTACCAGAGGTCAGCTAGGCCCTGCAAGGGTTGGTGGTGTTCTCCATAGTGTAAAAGGAGGTATTTTTTTTTTTTAATATATGTTCTTTAAGCGTGGAGCTGTCAAAGACTCTGATGAGACAGAGGTGTTACCTTTTTTGGAAGCTCTTCATTATTATTCTGTCTTATCTCTTGAACGTGCTCGCTTAATACTTTTTCCTGGATGAACTCTGTAAATGGATTCTCTTGGCAATTCTTTACTTACTTTCAAGAGATTTAGTCGTTACTTCATTTTTTCCAAGCGTCTTTTCAACACGTGGGCAGAGCTACCAGGGGGATGGCAACTTGTTCAGCTAAACGAGGAGTGGACAACACTGTTCCTTTTATTGCTTCTATTTAGTAGTTTGTTCTTGTGTTTGGTACTCTTATTATCTTATATCCTCTCTAGTCTTGGTTTGGTTTACTTGTATGTCTTGATGTGTAATCTTGCCTTTGTTTTTATAATAAAAAATTACCTGTTATTCACTTCCCTCTTCTCCTGCAAACCAAAAAAGAATGGAATTCTTTTATAAGAGATACATTGGATCTAGTAAATAAGAAAGAACGTAGGACAAGGGAGAAAAATTGGGAAATAAAATAAGATCTCAAACTGATTGATTCCCCTTCTTTGGTAAATAGAAGTGTCTTCCCTTCCCGTTGAAAGTACCAAATGGTCCCATATATTTAATTATAAATGCAAAAATAAAGGGCACCTCTTAGGTTTTAAACATACCAAATTAACACTATTGGGCTGCATGGTTATGGGCCTCGGGCCTCCTAGCTATGATGCATGGATACTTCATAATGGGCAAAGTACCGCGTCGTATCATATCTAGTACTTCACTTTTTATGTGTAAAATCTGCGTCCTTGCCATTTCTATGGCATGTCCTTTCCGTATCTAGGCATCATACCCTCCTAGCATAAACCGTAGGCCCAGATGGGTTGAACTTAGGCCCAAGTATGGACGGTGCACCTGTTCCGTCCTATGGATCTTGGGCCCACTAAGATAGGCTCGGCCTACATCAGCCACCAACATTCAAAAATTAAGTAAATAAATAAACAAATCATCAGATTTTTATTGGGTATTAAGTAGCGGGGAATTCTTGGGTCTGTCTCTTTGAGGTGTTGCAGAACTTGAGTTCCCTCATTGACATGGGCTGTGAGTATGAATTTTATTATATCTTTGGAGACTTCATTTTCCCTCTTTTGTTCTATTTCTGTATTTCCTCTTTGTATGGCTGGTTCTCCACTCAAGCTTTTGTGATGGATATCTCAGCTCCCCGCTTTATTACTTTCTTCTCCTTTGAATAAATTTGTGTTGCCTGTTAGAGGAACACGACAAGGAACCTCTGTCAGTCCACAATCTAGCATGTCTTTTCTAGCTGTCATTCCAAGTCTCATTGATCTCCCACTCCTACTTCCTTGAAACCAGAACACTTCCAATTCTTTGTGAGAGCTGTTTTTATTGTTCTGCTTATGTGCACAAAATCTTTAATGACATTCCTTGATTTTCTTTTGTGTGGAGCTACCTGTAGATTTATTCTCATACACTTTTTTTCTAGTTCTGTCTTTTCTTTTAATCCACACCCTTCTTAACAAAGACATCTCAGGCAAAAGTACTTTTCTTGTGATTTTTATGTTTTGGTTGCATAGCATATAACTCCATACAATAAAGCAAGTTTAAGAGCACTGTTATAAGAATGCTTCAATTGCACTGTACCCTCTTTTCATAGTTCTCTTCTGGATGTCCAACTAAAATCCTTCATTTTGTTCTCTAATGGTATGCTTACATCTGTTTTGTTCTATATTGGAAACCAATTAAGAGTACTACTACCTTTAACAGGAGATTGTATAATAATGACAACAACAATGGATGCACACATTTTGGTCATAGACTTTGAGACATTGATGTGAGATGTCTATATATCTCATTCAGAGTTCTACCAGTATGCTTGGATATTTACTTTATATGCAATTAATTCATGCCCCTTTTTTTACATGTAGGCTGGGCAGCTGCTATGCACTCTTATAATGATGCATCTATAGATTTATCTGGTGAGTCGAACGATATTTTGAAGTTGTCAAAACATGGTTTTTTATTTTTTTTAGTATCATTCCTTTGTCTGTTTGTGTAGTAAAGATTTAGTATGACAGTCAGACGCGCGTGTTCTTGTTTTGCTACCTTCTGTACTATTTCTTAGGATTTTTATGCATTCTGTTTTCCATGGTTTTTGAAACAGTGTTACATGTTGATTGGGTGTGATATAATGTGATGATATCATCACAATGTTTGTTGCATCATGAACCCACTCATGAGATGGTGGAATGACCTTAGATGGCCCACCTAGGAGGGTGGAATATGCAGGGCGTCTATGAGTCGGTTGGGTGCAAAGAATCAATCCCAATCATGCAATCTGGATCCAACTTATTTGAGCTGTTAGCCTGTTACTACTTCCTGTGATTTGGATAACAGCTTCTAGGTGATTTAGGACAAAATTCACTCCATTCCTACCCATGTATTCCTCTACACATCCCACCCAATCCCATGAGTTGGCAGGGCCCCCCATAGAAGTCAATGCAGCATAAGATTAGATATGAAAAAGTGCAACCTATCAGAGGATTTAGCCCATGATACACCGGAAGAAATAGAGTTCATGTAGCCAACCCTAACATAGGTCTCTGATTAATACATTTATTATTATTATTATTTTGTTTCCTGGCCCAGTGGCAGTAGGAATGGCTCTTTCAAATGAAAACAGTTCCTTCAGGCTGCCATTATGCAGGATTGGGATAAGGCCCGTACCATCAAACTGGCTGGACCATTAAACTAGAGTGCACATAAGGCTGTTCATTCCCTGTAACTACCCTCAAAGGTAGGATTTTGATGTCCCTAACCACTTGTGATTGGCAAGCGGGACAAAATTGGTCTTTTATTATAAAAAGAGCCCATAGGACTATATTTGAAGGTGCCCATTGTTGTGACTTGTGACCATGAAGTTGCGGGTTTGAGTCTTGCAACCTATAGAAGTGAAGGTGATGTACCTTCACAGGGGAAAAGGCAATTGGTAACGGGCTGGATGAAGTTTCACCCCTCAATTTGTGGTGTATGAACCTTTTCCGAGGCCTTTTACCTGATTTTTTGTTCTCTTTTAATGAATTTTGGTATCTGTATCAGAAAGACCAGTTATGTACTCAGGAGCCAGTGGGTCGGCATGGGTACACACCAAACTTCCTCCACAGGTGAGAATAGATAAGGTTATCCTGCTTACCGTTAACAGTCGTTACTTTCCTTTATGGATTACCCTTTTTCTGGGGCTAAAATCTTCTCAGACATTTAATTCACCATCTTGTTTTGATGGCAGATGGACTTTTTGGCAGAACTTCGACGTGCAATGCGAAGTGCCAATGCCAGTGGGACGACAAATGCAGCAGATCGCAGCTGACAAGACATAACATTTCAGATGTGCAGAGAAAATGCCTTCGATCACCTGTTCTATTAAATTGGAACACAATGAACTATTTATTACTGAAATATTCTGAACTTAGATCAGATGTGTTTTTGTCCGACTAAACCTGATGGATGGATTAAGGCTAAGATGATGTTTGTATGCCCAAACCAAGCAACGCATGTAAGCAGCCCTTGTTGGAGCACATCTAAGAAACCATCAAAATGCTGTACTGTTAGTGTGCTATATCAACTTATTTTCCATAAGCAGTGTGCAAGCTTTTACCAAAGTCTGAAATTATGATGAGTTCTGCATGTTCCTAATTCTCAAGTATCTAGCTATATATTTTTACATGTAAAATATGTGGAGAAGAAAATGGTAACAATGGTGGGTTCTTGTATTTTCAGCGGCTTTCACCTTTACTGGGTGAACCCCCTTAACAATTTTTGGCATTTGGGCAGAGAAGTAAACTAGCAAAAATGAAGCCAGATTCGGTGATTTTCTAAACCCCTCACCACCCAAGGTGGTGAATATCTTCCCATCTAATGTAGTGACTGTTTTCACACAGCAACCAATAAGAAGAGACAAAGGGGTTCAGTGGGCTCACCAGGTTGGATTCCAATTCCATGGCCTACTTGTTTGCTTGAATTGCAAATTCTCCGAATGCAGTCAAAATGCTTGACTCGAGTGGAATTGAGGACTCTCTAGGCGGTAACCCATCCTTGTACTGTTTCCGCTTGGGCCGCACGGCTTTAAAATATGTTATTTCAAGTTATAGACAAGTTTGACTTATAGGCTCAGTGTCAAGATTTGGACTTTTTTAATGTGGGACTTAGATAGAACTTTTCAGTGCTCACCGAAGCACTCTATCCTTATACCTCTGGATTCCCTTGATACGGTCTTATCTCAAGAGATTATCCACGCATATTGGAGTCTCATAAAGTTAAGTCTACATGAAGGGGGGTAAGAAAAACCAACCATCCATCTAAAATCATGAAATAAGCGCTATTCACTGAAGTGAAAGGGTGGGGATTAAATTGGCTTAGATTTCTGACAACTTCCATTGAATCTGATGTTTGGACATTCCTAGGTGGCTAGTCTAATTGCCTTCCTTATGTCTGGGGGTGCTAGTGCGCCCTACAAACATGCCAATATTAAAGGAATGCTGAGAAAATCTTAGGTTAGTTTTTCAAAGCACGTCCTACTTTGTATGGGCCCATCTGAATGCATGTAAATAGCTGGAGCAGTAGAGACTAGTATGAAGGTTAAGTACTTAATAATATATTAAAATTAATATTCTATTCTTATAAATCTATTTATAACAAATTAATTAAAAAACTTAAATCAACCAAAAAATTATGAAAACCAAACATTTCATCGCTTAGCATACACAAAATAAAGGATTCATATGCATTTATGCTAATTTTGAATACTAAATAAAAACTTTAAAAATAACCTTAATTTATAGAGTTGGAAGGCATCCCTTTGAATTGGGTTACATTCACACAAATTGGCCCAAGAGACCCAAGAGAAATTTTATTGAAAAGTCACATATTTAGCTCAAGATACACATTTTATTGAAAATGCATATATTATGTGTTTTTGAAAGGACACATTCACAAATGGGCCCTAATAAGCTGATGTGGCTTCTCTTAAGGCTAGAATTGAGGGTTTTTTTGAGGTCTTTGTTTTGCAACCAATATTAAGCTTTAAAGAGAAAGAATGTTCAGTCTACTCGTAAAATGACCCTGAATTCAAATTGAATCTTCAAGTGGGCCCACCTAAATAACATAATCAAAGTGGGATTGGGATCGCGTAAATAGTAGATGACAGTGGAACCTCTTTAATGTTAGTGGACCCACGTGAAATCGAACTAATCCATCTGCTTATAAGCCCCATTGGTAAACTATATGAATAGTGGGCTCCATCGAAGGGTGGATGGGTTGGATGTAATGGGTTTCATACAAATGGAGACAGATCATGTACCAAGGAAGTGGGAGTTTTTACTGGGTTACATTGGATTCCATCCAAGTAAAGATAAGATGTGTGGGATGTTCATCTATTATGTCCTTGACGCATGCGTATATGGATGGGATGGTGGCATCTTTCATCCCAGAATTACATACAATGATACAACATGTTATTGCTTAATGTTTAATCTAGTGGAGTCCCATGAAGATGAATACATATATATATATATATATATATATATATTTTTTTTGATAACGGAGGGTGTCCCAGTCCTTTGGGCAAAAATAATCCTTGCAGGTCTAGGGGGAGTCGGGTAATCCCTCGTGACCCTAGTGTGGTATTGTAGTTTTAAGTCCTCAACTTTCGGATGCAAATCGTGGTCTTAGAAAAATCATTACATCTAGTGGCTCCCATATAAATAACATGAGAAGGGTATGATCTCCTATCCGGCAAGTCTCAATTAAATAGTTGATATTGGTTGGTGGGTAGGATTGAGTGGTTTGATATTTTATTTAGTGGGTTATATATATATGACTAGTTTTCACTTTGATGGGTTGGAACAATCTAAGTTAGAGATTACAACTCCGCAAAAGAGCTTACATTTTAATCCCAATTGCTCAAAATAAATGTCCTTCAGTTTTATAGGGTATCCTCGAATGTTGACGTCGTACCGGAGTATGTCCTACAGTTGGATTAACTGTTTCACTAGGGGGCCCCATCTAAGAGTTCCACTCCTTTTCCTCATGATATGTATTAAATTATTTAAATATTGATATCAGCACATGACCCAAATTATGGAGATTTGAGCACCCAGCACTTGTTGTGCCAATAATGCCTGAACCAGACTGACCCTACCCTGACTCAGTGACCCGGACACGTTTTTCCTCCACCTGCATCAACAACACAACACACATCTTGATACAACACAACACTATAGAAGATGATCTTCAAAAAACCCTCCAAACAGATCTGGTAACACAAATCTGCATTTCCACCCTTGTTGATTTCTGATTAGGAATTTCATTTTCAACCCAAAAAACATTTCCACTCAATCTACATTTTCTAATCGATTTCCCCCCAAATCAGCCCAAACCCATTGTGATTTCATGGGTGTAGTGGGCCATCTTTGCCTCTGATGTTGTAAAGATCAATGGCTGAGATGGAGGGGAGGGGCTATGGAATCTCACCCATCCATGCAATGTAGTTGGTCTATGTGGAAATGACTGATTTCAGAGTTTTGTAGTTAAACCCTAATGCACCTGTGTTTATTGATTTGTACATGTCAAGCGTGTGAAAGAATTCTTGCCATTGCAGCTTCTAAATTTCAAGGTTTCAAGTAGAATTGAGAGATGGATTCATCGTCAGCGTTGTTTAACCAACTGAAGGTGAGCTTCTTATTAGTGCTTGAATCTATAGTTCCATTTGGGTTTTTTTTTTTTTAGATGGTCACTCAGTTTTTATTGCACTAGAAAACCAACAAAACAAGCAGCATATGTCTATTGTTGTTTCTGTGTTTGTTATGTTGTAATTTGCACTGTTTCAGCTTTCAAGTAAGCAATGTTTGCTTGCAGATGTTGAAGAACTTTTTTTTTTTTTTTTGGTTGTCTTTTGGTATGATATGTCAGAATTTCACAGTTAACTATATTTTTGTTTGGTGATGTTGAGAGGCCTTTTGTGACTGTGTAATAATTTCCTTTTTCTGTATAAATGTAAACATTTTAGACATGAAAGTACCATGATATGAGGGGAATCTAACATGGGTGTGCTGCATCAATTCTCTTATTTGGTGATGCACTGCACTAAGTTTGGACATGTGGATCAATTTTATCGTTGGACTGTACATCCTTATGGGGGTCATACTGTTTCTTGGCAATGGAGAAATCCATTGAGTGGACGGACGACCTCAGCCATCTCTGATTATTCATCTACAAATGAATGAGCATCTGACAGAGATGTCTTTTGAAATTTCTTGGGGCCTTGGGACCTTGTGATTTTTATGAGGTGGACATCTTTGTTTCACTTTTGATCAGACTTTAAGATCTTATTAATTTATCTCCTATCTGGGTTTCTTTCTTTACTGTGTAGTGGAATGAATAATGTTTCTAATTTTTTTATTTTTATTAATTACTGTTCTCATGAATATGATTAAAAAAAAGGTGAACTAAAAAGGGCCATTTTATTTGATGAGTTAAATTATCTGATTTCTCCAATTTGATTGGCTGATGACCCTTCCTAATAATTAGATCAAGGAAATTGGCACACTGCATGTATTTTCTACTTCCTCTCTGATTAGTTGCATGGTTTTACTGGTTATTTAAATATTAAAAGGAACTCTGGATTTTGAATATTACTTCTTTTTCAATGGTTCTTGATATTGTTTCCCTATGAACAATTTCTATGGTTGAAGAACATCCAATTATTCACCTTTACAAATAAGATACCAAGACACTTGAAAAAATTATCAATTGTATCCAGTATCCCCATTTTTGTGATCGTATTAGATACTTCTTTTTAATGCATGAAATCTGTTCACACGGAAACCATGATTCATCCTTGCTGTTTATGGGTCTATTGATTGAATGCCATTGTCAGCAGAAAATATAAAATAAACCTCCAAATCACTGCCTCATTTATGATGCCCTCTGACTGCATTTGGTTAAAATGCTTTTGTACTGATCTGACAGCAGTAGTCCAAAACATTATTCACTTGACATGAAATTCTGATTTCTTCTATGTTACTTAAATCCCCATTCCTCTGTTATGTTTTGGCCATTTGAAGTTGGAAACTTCATGCAAACCTTGATTTGGTACTGTCTTGTGATGATTGATGATTTTCTCAATAAAAATGGCTCATCTTCCGTTTTCCAATTGTGCTCTTATCTATATGTTCTTTTCAAGCTCTTCATATGTGCAATTTTGCTTTCAAAATAGTTCATAAATCACCTTAATTGTCTTACGATGTCTCTCATTGGGGCATGGATTATAAGTATTCACATGTAATATTGACATGAATTCCTTTGTTGGCATCAACTTTGAACAGGCTGCAGAACCATTTTTCTTATTTGCAGGCCCCAATGTAATTGAATCTGAGGAACACGTTCTACATATGGCCAAACATATAAAGAATGTTGCCACCAAGTATGGTAGTGATGCTTATTTGTTTCTGAATGAACGTGTTTGAAAATTTTGCTGCCTACCTATATGTTTAATTTATGACACAAAAATTTTAAATTTTATAGACTTGGGCTCCCGCTGGTTTTCAAGTCCAGTTTTGACAAAGCGAACCGTACATCCTCAAAATCATTTCGTGGTCCTGGCATGGCTGAAGGTTTAAAGGTAGTTACGGAAAGTGAACTGTTTTTTCCCCATTTTTATTTACTTTTTTTCTGTTTTGACTCCCACCACTCATAGCTGAATGCAAACCATGACTTTTAAGACATCATCCATTTGCTTAGCCACATTCAGAACATTGGAAATTGTGCGAATAACAATTGTATCATCTACAGCTGTGTTCCAAGTTTGCACACAGATTTAAACATTTCAGCTTGCAATCTGACTTCCTCCTAAGATGACATCCATTTACTTATCAACATTCATCACATTGGAAATTGTGGAAATATTATTTGTATCATCTACAACTGTGTTCCAAGTTTGCACACAGTTTTAAACATTTCACCTTGGAATCTGAAGTGTGGCCTTTGTTACAGCTTTTCCTGGAACTTTCAGTAATTCAAAGGTTGGGAATTGCTAGACCTTAGATGAACTACAAACGGGCTTCCTCTTTTTATTATGACTTTTCTTGCTCGCATATTATGCTGTTTGAACATCATCTTTAACCTCATTCTTTCTCAATAATGGCTCAAGAGCTGAAATATTTCATCTTGCCTACGTTCTTACTGGACTTTCTCAACTGCAGATTCTCGAAAAGGTTAAGATGACTTATGACATCCCAATTGTGACTGACGTGCATGAGAGTAATCAGGTAAGTCTTTTCTGCCCTTCATTTTCTGGAATTAACTGTTCTCTGGTAAATATTTTCTTGGACTGATGGTATTTGATTGATAGTGAGTTTTCCATCTCTGTTTCTATGTTGTTTAGCAGAAATATGTAATAAACTCTCCATGCCCTTATATAATATCAAAAGAGTAAAACAGTTTTTTTTTTTTTTTGCCATGTCTTGATTTTTTTTTTTTTAACCACGTCTCAGATGGATCACTGCAAGAGCAATATGAATTTTTTTTTTTAAGAGAGAAACCACATTTGGTTCTCATCAGTAGAAGTCATTATATATGTTAGTTTTTAGATGTGGATCCAAGTCATTTGGTTGTGGCCAAATCACAATGAAGAATTTTTCTAGTGCGAGGAATTCCATTGAAGATGCATGCTTTTGCGCTTTTTAAAATAACTAATTTGAGGCTTCGCTGTCTATTATTTGAGATGAAATACTTCTCTATCATTTATAAGAAGCCCAAGAGATAGATGTCTTGTAAGTTAATATAAAAAAAATGTTTTACAAGTTACAACTAAACTAAATTAATATTTATCATGAATCCATTTCAGCAGATATGAAAATAGGCTTGTGATTGCCTGCCTTCCTACACCAACGACTTCAGTTCCTTCTGAGCTATATGATTTGCTATTTTACAGTTTTTAGTTCAGGCTTCCCTTTCTTTATAACTATAGAGAAATGAGGGATTTAAAAGCAATTTCCATCTTTTGCCACTAATAGTGTGAGACCCCAATCCGCCTGGGTAATCCCTTTAGGCAAGACCAGGTCAAGTGATCCTTTGAGCCAAGAAAGGGGAATTTGCAGGGGTAAGGGTGGAGTGCTGTGGTTGGCATTGTGAGGTTTTGTCCAAGTCCCACATCAGAAATATCTAAGTCCTGACCTTGGGCTCATAAAGGCAAACCCCATCTTAACTCTAAAGGGGAATTTGGAGGGTTAAGGGTGGAGTGCTTCGGTTAGTACTGTGAGGTTTTGTCCAACTCCCACATTGGAAATATCCAAGTCCTGACCCTAGGCTCATAAAGGCAAACCCCGTCTTAACTCTACGTGACGCATTTTAAAACAGTGCAACAAGATTGTGTTGGAATCCCATGAGCCAAAGTGGACAATATCATGTGGATAGTGGGCCTAGGTCGTCACAAAATGGTATTAGAGCTGAGAAAGGCTCTATTTCTGGTGGGGGAGAGTGTGAAACCCCTTATCTGCCTGGGTAATCCCTTGAAACAGGACCGGGTCAAGTGATCCTATGAGCCAAGAAAGGGGAATACGCAGGGGTAAGCGTGAAGTGCTTTGGTTAGCACCGTGAGGATTTGTCCAAGTCCCTCATTGGAAATGTCTAAGTCCTGACTCTGGTTATATATGTGCGGCCTAGCCTTGACTCCACATGAGGCCTTTTAAAACCGTGAGGCAACATTGAATTGAAATCCCATGAGCCAAAGCGAACAATATCATGTGGGTAGTGGGCCTGAGTTCTTACAAATAACATATTTGGGTTTTCAGCTACCAAGTCATTTGCCATATTTATGTTGCTTAAAAGTCTTTTTTTCCCTTCTTGCTCTTTCTAATTTTTCTCCAAAACACAATGTGGAAACAGGTTTTATGTATTTCTTAAATAGATTTCACACCTCTTCAAATCTCTGTGGTTTTTTTTGAAGTACAACTTTTTGTGCTTAATGTATGCTATGTTAAAAACTAATACCAAACTTATAAAAAAAATTCTGATGAATGGTGCATCAAACATTATATAAAATGTTTCTAAAATGTTTCACTGTTATCCAGTGTGAGGCTGTAGGAAGAGTTGCAGATGTCATTCAAATTCCGGCTTTCCTCTGCCGTCAGGTCAGTGTTGGCATAAATTTTCAGTTCTTTCTAACAAAATCCTTCAATTTATCTGAGTGTAAGTTGATTGTTTGTTCAGAATTAAACTTTCCAAGGTTTTTCTTTCTAATTGAGTGTTTTGTATTACTTCTATTTATAAAAACTGGTGCCCTTTCTCAACAGACTGACCTTCTAGTTGCAGCTGCGAAGACTGGGAAAATCATCAACATTAAAAAGGGACAGTTTTGTGCTTCTTCTGTAAGTTTTCTGATAGAAGCATATCATGGTGTTCATTAATACAAGGGTTTTTTTTTTTTTGTAACTAAACCAGATAGAGGGTTTTTGTAATCCTGATTATTAACACTCATTTAATATCAATGGTTTTGGTACTTATCCTGTTGCAAACTGCTTAAGACATGCCTGCATAAATTTTGGTTGTATTGTGTAGAGATGCTTGTTTATATAGAAAGAATATGTTATGGTCACAGAATTGCTTTGTATAAAGTATAATAAACATGATTATTGATATTTGGCAGGTCATGGTAAACTCTGCAGAAAAAGTTAGGTTGGCTGGGAACCAAAATGTAATGGTTTGTGAGCGGGGAACCATGTTTGGCTATAGTAAGTTAATTTGAACATTGCCGATTTAATCTGTCTCATTTTGCACTTGGTTTCTCAGGCTTTGATTTACTTAGGTCTGTGAATGGTTATCTGATCCTTCTCAACCACAACAAAACCTGCAACTTAAGACCCAAAAGGACAAGTATTGGTCCTGGGCCTCCTGGCTGCAACACCTGACTGAAATGATATTGATGGACCTGTCTCACCCCCATATACATTATTATCAATGTTGTTGTACTATATTTTTAGAATATATATGGTTTAGAACTGATGGAACCAACCCAATTCAATCCAGGCATGGACCTGTCTGTGTTGATACCTACTTCAACCAACCTGATTAAATATGTAGAATCGGGATGGTTATGGATGGAACTGACCAAACCTAGAATTTTTTACCGACATAATTCAATTAGATCATCTTTTGTTTCTGAAAATGATTAGAAAATATGTCGAAAGTGATGTTCCTACAGATATTTCCAACTTTCATTTGACTTGAAGTCTTGGAATGACAAATCATGAATCAAGGAAAATCATCATCGTCCTTCCCATTTTACTTTTTATTTTTTATTTTATTTTTGGGTCCTACAATCATGAAAATGGAACCTGCTTGTGTGAGATCAAACTATATTATTCTCTGGCTTTAGAGTTATGTCTTAATTTGAAACTGTTATGATCAATTCAAAGGTTATCCTGAAAACTCATAATGTTTAGCATTAAGGTAATGTAACGTTCAAATACCTTGTGGATTAAGGGAATATACATTATCTTTGAAGCTCACTTACAGTAACTTATGTATACATAATTTCTTAGTACTTTTTTAAGATTAATTTTCTAAACCTATATTTCGGGCTTCCTTTGCAGATGACTTAATAGTTGATCCACGCAACTTTGAGTGGATGAGAGAAGCAAATTGCCCTGTAGTAAGTAAATTACTTTTGGGCATGCTTTATTGTAATTCTTTTTGGTTATTGTTTCATTGTCGAAAGGTGCTCATTGTCTCAACCATGAGGCTGTGAGCACGATTCATGTTATCATTAAAAAGAAAAACAACAGTCGGCCAAGATAATAGTTACCATTTAAAAAAAATTCGGCCAAGAGAACAAATCATCATAAATTTAACATTTGTTGGTAAATTATGAATGCTCTATATTAATTTGCTAAAGGGACTGCCCTCATCTGTGTTATGTGGGTGTCTCACATTGTAGTCATTACCATTTCGTTTCGGCCGGAATGGCGGAAACTTTTCGTGCCATTCAACCGAAACGAAACAGGCCACCAAACTTTTCGTCCTCTACCGGCGGAAATGTGGGATTCTTATCCGAAAATGGAAATTTCGCCAGTATGAACGAAAGGGAAAATCACCGATTAGAGTGGGAAGGAAGAGAGAGACTGAAATCCTGGATTTGTACTCCGAAAAGTTTCTCCGAAATTCTGAATCGATGAAATATTTCATTTTCTAGGTCAGACCGAAATGAAGACCTAAACGGAATTGACAACTATGGTGTCTCATGAATGTGTTACGAAATTCAGTTCATTTCGGTCGAAATTTCCGAATAATTTCAGTTCGTTCCCTCTATCGAAACGAACATGACCCTGTAATTATTCGTCCCAGAATTCGTTCCAATTTGTCTGATTTGGTCTGAATTTTATGATTTCGGTCGATTTGTCTAATTCGTCCGATTCGTCCAATTATTCACCCCAATATTTAGGTTTCCTTTAAAATAGAAAAAATGAAAACTGAAGGGGCTAAACTTGTTTTTTTTAACTTAAAAGCTAAAAGTAAAATTACCTTTTTTGGCCTTTTCGCTTAGAGGAATTAGTGGTCTCCAATGTGGAGCCGCCCATCTATTAAAATCTAAATAACTATATGGGCCCTATCGCCCTAATCAAATTTTATTCGAATAAAAACATTTTATTATAAATAAGCTAGCCAAGTTTCACTCTAATATGAAATAGCCCATCAAATACAAATAGACTTATTGCATTCATTTAGTACAATAAATTAAATGTATCATATATTATTTTTTCATTTAAAAAAATCTATATATATATAATATTTTTTTTTTCCGAAATATTTCACCGAAATCTCCGAATTGGCCAAAACATTTCATTTAGAGGGCAACAAACCGAAATGGCGCCTGAACCGAATTTCATTACACTGCTCATGATCCTTTCATGTTTCTTAGTAATTTAAAAAAAAAAAAAAACATTGATTGTACTGATGTCTTGGCTGATTGCTTGAATGAGCTACAATTACTCAAATTGAGTTGTGATTACTGCATTAGGTCAGCCTATCTTGGGCACATAACACTCTTCTATTACTTTTTAGAATCAATAATTTACTGCCATTTAAAATTTTGGGCTGCGTACCTGATAGATATCTGTCTGAGTTTCCGAAAATTGACTTATGTTGCCGAAATTCAGTTTCAGGCTTGAGTCTTACCGGTCCAAGTAAATCCAGATCAAACCAAAGTTTGGTCCGGTCTGACCCTGAACTTTATAATTTTTGCTGGACCCCCCTGATATTGCATCTACTAATTTATTTATAATTATGCTTCAAAAATATATTATTTAAAGAACTTTTGCTTTTGCGCTCTAGATAATAATTTATTCAATCTTACTGATGTCACTGTTGGTTACTTTTCCTTCATCTCTGTTGGTTGCCTCTATTTGCCTTTGTATTGTAGTTATAGTTTCTGTTTTAGTCATCTCTGTTTGTTCCCTCTTTCCGTTGCTGTAATCTTTCTCTCCCTATGAAAAGAATATCAAAAATTAAGTTGAGATCACAAATGCTGTGATGGACTGGTTATATACTGCTTTATCCATTGCTGTGTTTTCTGTTCATCATTGTGAGTAAAACCATAAAGCAGCTTTAAATTATTATTCAAAGTATATGGAGCCCAAGCATGAGTTTATTGTCCATGCTTTCTTATTCTTTCCTTTTTTTTTTTTTTTGGCTAAGCAGCAAAACTTTGTGTGAGACTGTATTCTTTTCCTTTAAATGTTCTTTATAGTACATGTTCATGCCTGATACTCGAGCATTAACTAGTTTGTTTGCCTGATGTTTTGGCTTAACTGCAGGTAGCAGATATTACACATGCACTTCAACAACCTGCTGGGAAAAAGGTGTAGACTTTTTAACATTTGCCCTGTTTTGAAGTTAATGCAAAGAGCTGGGTTGAAATATGTTTGATGTCAGAGCATCAAGCTTCTTTGTGATTATCATGTTTCATGACATTTCTATTGTAGACTTTTGATTTTGCATATTGGGCATGATTTCTTCCACTACTTGGAACACGTTATGAACCCTTGTCCCCTGTAGAAACTCTGTAGCTTAATTTTGTATAAGAAATTTAGAGGAAATACTAAGCAATTATTCTGATAAGTAGCGAATTGGTTGGACCTAGGTCTTTCTTTCCTCAGAATCTCTCTTAATTCTGAGCTGGGTTGTTCATGATAGATGTATCTCACCTTCACAAATGAAAAAAATATACTATTCAAGTCAAATCTTCTCCTGCATCAACAAATATTCTGCCAATCCTAAACTAACATTGAAAATAGTAGCAGTCCTCTTGAGTTTCCGGGGAAACGAGCATGAGTCACTATCTGCTAAAAAATGCAAAAACAATGTGGAAAAAGAGAAGAATTGTGCATTGCCTAAAGAAATACTAGATACAATGGGGGAAAAAGGAAAAATTGTTCATTGCACTGGCATTGACTTAGGGGGTTTATCATCTATGCACTTGATCACAGATAGATTGGCTTAGGCTTTGATGATGAGATGATAGTGGTTGTGGTGGTGGTGACATCTATGTGCTTGACAGATTCTGTTTCCAACATTTTATATTTCTGTATTTTCATATTGAGTGTAGTATCTAGGTATTGCTCGTAATATGTCATCTTGTCCGTTTTTTCTTTACTTGATTATATCACTTTAAGAAAATATCAGCATGCTCATGTTACCATTCAGAAAAAAAAAAAAATAATAATGAAGGAAAAAAAAAATCAAGCATGCAGTACTTAAGGTACATATTCTTGGTGTCTGTAAGGGAACTAAGTTGATCTGTTCTCTCATATAGCTGGAAGGTGGTGGTGTTGCTAGCGGAGGTCTCCGTGAACTAATACCATGTATAGCAAGGACATCTGTAGCAGTTGGAGTGGATGGAATCTTCATGGAGGTACAAAATCATTTTGTTTCTATTACTTTCCTCACTGCTTCTTTGTGTTGATGTTGCATCGCTATTTGTGGGATGAGGAAAAATGGTTCCCACTTCTGACAGCTACCATCTTAAATCTCTTTTTTTCCCTGTTCACATACGACCCAAACCAGTACAATAATGTCTAGTTGTCGACCTAAGGTCATGTTCTCTAATTGCAAGACGCCTTAACCCCCATTTTCAGTATGTGGTTGGCATCTCCAGCTTTTTTTTTTTTTTGTGTGCCTTCTCTTCATAAACTTACAAGATGACTCATTACTTGTCGATCTTCTTCTCCCCTTATGCCTTAAGCAGATGCTTTCATCGATAATGTTACTAATACAAATGGAAAAGGGTTAAACTTTCTGCACAATCACTGGCAACATTGAGGAAGCTTATAAAATAGAGGCCCTTCCAGACTGCATCCCTTTGTTGGTCTTCTTTTATGTTTCCTTGTTCTCTTTGCCATTTGGTGGCAACGTTGAGGAAGCTTATAAATAGAGGCCCTTCCAGACTGCATACCTTAGATGCTCTTCTTTTATGTTTCCTTCTTCTCTTTTCCATTCGGTGATCGAGGCCTTAGTCTTGCAGCTCATTGGATGGATGGGCCATGTAGAAAAATCCCAGTTGTTGGTGATTTCAAAAATCCATAAATAAATGCCCAAATTCATGTGATTGAATCTAGTCATTCTTCTGGTCAGACAGTCAGTGTGACCCATATTTGGTGGGATCTACTGGATGAGCAGCCTGACCACCACATGGCGAGGCACAGGGGGCTAAGGTTCTTTGCATTTTTCTAATTTTCAGTTGCACTGGAAAGTATAGTCCTTCCATTTTGCGCTCTATGGTCAGCAAGCATCCCCTACTTGACACCATATATATAAACTTTGAAAGCATTCTTATTCACAAAACTAATCTATAGTTGCAAGCTGGTGCTGGACTTGGTGATTTTTAAAAGAATTGTTTTATTATATAATCTAGTACAAGCTGCTAATACTTTTATTTGGATGGTTAGGTGCACGATGATCCTCTAAATGCACCTGTTGATGGCCCAACCCAATGGGTGAGTTTGACTGCATGGCACAGGCTAAAAACCATGGACATTTTATTGAAGGAAGAACATTTTATTTCTCTTGGGATATTCAAGGGCTTTAAGTTAAATGATTTCCTACTTTTAGATGAGTAATTTCTGTTTTTGTTTTTATTTGAATAGCCTCTACGCCACCTGGAGGAACTACTAGATGAGCTCATAGCAATAGCTGTAAGCTTTTCAACTCATCTTCACTAATGCATGAACATTATGAACCTATTAATTTAAAATTTATCATTAAGTTGTTTCTTGTTCTTGCAGAGAGTTAGTAAGGGGAAGCGACCATTCAAAATTGATCTCACACCATTCCGCGATCATGGCGATTCATGAATCCATTTAGCAGGAAAGTTGTGACGGCATTATGCCATTCAGAAAAACTCACATTTTTATCGATTGACCATGTGTGTTTTATTTTTATTCATATTTTCATGAGAGAATATGTCTGGTTGTGTGTTTTTAATTTTTTTGCATGCTTGCCAGTCAACCGAATCTTACGCGTATTGATTGTTAATGAGAAGCTGTGCTAAAATGCAAATTCAGCTCAGCACCTATGGCAATGAATCTAATTCATAATTCCTGTAGCAATAATAACCCACTGATAGAATCAGTAAGGCTAGAATTGCGTATTGGCTTTGGCAAAAGAGGAACTCCATGTTTTATTAGATCAGGCATCCTTCTAAATTGGGGATTAACTATGATGGGAAGAGGAAAACGTGTTCAGTGGAATTTAATGTTGATGGAAAGCCAGGACCAGCATGCATAGGTGGGGTTCAGGAGAAATGAGAGGTTTCACTATATATATTCTATGTTCTGCAGGCGAGCGAGCGAAAGAACGAAAGATTCAAATGAAGCGGAAGTGATATTACCAAAAGATAAAAATTACAAAATAAAGTGGAAGTGATGGTGATTGGCAATTTCTAAGGGGCTTACACAATTTAGAGGAAAATACATGAGATTGATAGATTTGCAATCAGGTGGGCGTCCAAGAAAAAAGGTGAAGGGGTGGGGTGGGGTAGAATGAGAAATAATAGAAATGTGGAGAGATTGCATTGATCTTTGTTGGGCCCCCTCTGAAAAGAGAGAAGGGGGCTTAGCCTGTTAGGGTGGTTATTTTGGTTTTTTTTTTCAATTGCATATGATCAGGTGCAAGTTGGTTATGATTCTTCCTAAATTGAAGAAAATGTCCCATGGCCGGGTCTAATTCTCACCATGGGCAATTGAGATGTCTCATAATATGCCTTCTAATTTTTCCTCGTCTTTCCAGATAGGTCAATATCAGCCATGTAGACAAAATGATGAAGACGGCAGAAACACTGGCAGTTGCAATTGGGATTAAGGCCACTAGGCACTAGTTCATAAAAAGGGTTTTTTTTTTTTTCATCCCCACACCAACCGAACACATTTATAGTGATTTTGTTGTTTTTTCTTACATGAAAGTGTTCGAACTAAATGATAGATTTTTTTTTTTGCAAAAACATTATGCTTTTCTATATTATTTTTGTGAAACAGTGATTACACAAACATACCTCATTAATTTTTTTTATGTTATATTCTTGTAAAAAGCAATCCCACTAATAATTTTGTTAAATTAATCATAACAACTGAATACTAGCAGATGGCTCAGTTTATACTGTGCTTGAATAAATAAAATGGTGAAAGAATAACCATTGGATTTTCAGGGTTTTTATTTTTTTTATTTTTTTACGGTTTCTTTATTGGGGATTAAAATGATTGAACCTAAAATTCACCCAAGATGTACAATAAGCAAGAGTACCATTTGATTAGCCAGAGTGATAAAGCAATTGCAAGTAGAACGCTGCTGCAGTCCATTCCACAAAGCTCAAAAGAATAAGTGCAACTTGCAACAACCAGCTTCTTTCAGATAATTATAATCATGAACATAAGTATCTCATAAAATTAATGTTATTCCACTAAAGCACACCCACTAATGTCCTCAGCAAAAATAGTTTGGGCAAAGCCACAGTGACCCTATAAAAGCTTAAATGGCACCACTGAGTAAACATCTGGAAATCAAGAAAACCAGTTCCTGCAAACTAGAACTCTGCAGAGTATACACTCGTAGTGGAACTTCCTCAAAGGAGCTTAAAAGGACCTGCAGGGTCCAAACACAATTTTCCCATTTGTTTTGGATGGCTTGCAGTGTCAGAAAATGAGAAGAATGGAAAGCCAATGCTAGGTACCCAAATCTGTTTGTGAATTATTATTTGAGATAGTGTTCAAACAATGATGCCATCTCAATCTGCACAAAGAAAACAAGAACCATGAGGATTCTGTGACTGCAGATGACTAGCAGAGTTTAGAACAATACATATCTTTCTATAGCATTCATACCATAGTAACATGCTACACAGAACAATACCCATGCAAGAACACTGTGCATGAGCATGACATATAATACAAACAGCAGTGGATGCTTAAAATAATATGCAAGCACATATAAACTTTTTATTTTTATGTTTTTGTTGCTACAAAGCACATAAACATTTAGCACATGCAAGAAAATGAAAAAGATAAATTGATAATTGAAAGCAACAAAATTTTCACATTTTGTAGCAAGTTAAATTGACTTACAGCTGTCAGAGCAGCCTCAGAACCTTTGTTTCCAGATTTACCACCTGCTCGGTTTAGAGCCTGTAAATGTCAACAGAAAAACATTTTTCTTACACAATAATTAATTGGGTTTTCTTCATTCAATAACACTTGATACCACTAAAACAAGCGCACCTTTTCCATCATATAAAGAGTGCAAACTCCAGGCCAGGCCAAGCCAGAGCCCAGATAAAAATGCTATCGGATTGCACTTGTTTGGGTTTAGGCTCAGGCACAGGCCTAGATTTTAAAGCCCAAGTGAAATTCAGACCAGTCTCAGGCCCAGGGCCTCGGGCACCTGAATTGGGCATGAGTACCAGATTATATAAAATTTATAAATATCTATATACTTCTGTCCTAGGATGACTTCGCAATGGTAGACCTGATCGTTCTTTGCATCTTCGTAGAAAGTAGTATACTTCTGTTTACACCCATTGTTAAAACTTCACAAGGTGTTCTTCTCAAAGTACGTATTAGCTCTTGCAAGGTCAAAAGGTGGTATAAAATTAGATAGTATCTTCCTTCCTACATGGCCGTTGAAGTCTCCTCCAATTACATAGGCACTTTGAAATCAATCAGACTTTGCATTGTTGTATAGACTATTAAATGGTGGTTGATAACAAAGAAATAAAATAAAGGCAAACCACATGTGTCATAGATGCACCTCAGTAAGGTGGTTGTGATGAGCAACGGGAAAAGACACATAAGGAATGAGTACAAAAGAGGAAGCTTAAGAGTTGCTCCAAAGAACAAAAAATCAAAGATCATGTTTGAGTACCTTTGGGCATAAACGTGAGGCAGTGAACTAATGTGCTAAAAATACAAGCTAGAAGGGAGAAACCAATAGAACTTGGAACGAAATAGGGAGAAGTGAAATGCTCGACTGTGGAGACAAATTTCAGCCTAAGATATACGTTGGTGGAGAAGTAAAACTCAGCAGCCGACCAAAATACAAGGGATAGGCCTTCAAGGATGACGATGAATTGGTGTGCAGTCAAGCTGACTCAATTTGGATGAGTTCTGAAAACACACATGTAATCTAGAAACTAATAAGAAATCAGATCTCAGACTTCCATTACTTGATAGTTACCACAATTACCGATTAGAAAGAGGTTCATACTACAATTTTACCTGATCCAGGTCATCGCAGGTTAGCACGCCAAATATGCATGGAACTCCTGCAATATCAGCAAGCAAATACTTTAATGTATCCAAGATTAATATGCTTCACAGTATTAGAACTGACTAAGTGAATTTAATAATTAAGGGTGAATCTGGACTTCCACAATAACAGTATTTTTCGAAATACCAATTTTAGTTGATTTTTATTTATTTTGGTGGTACTAGTTTGGAACATATCGATAGTGGCAAAATTTATGTCTTCAGGCACAACAACTCATTTCTTTTCAGTGTCACAACTCCCAAATTCCCTATTTAAAAATATTATAAAAGCATTTTGGTGAAAACTCTACTTATGCTCATATCCCCAAGTTCCGGGCTTGCAATAGTTTTGTCCAAGCCCAGCCCTTGGGCTTTTTAAGAAAAACAAAAGCCCTCACTTTGCGGATCTTTTGAGCACCTGGCTGGGCACCCTCATAGGAGTGCCTGATTGACAGCTCTAGTTGAGCATCACCAAATATGACTAAAATATCTGCAATTATTATATCCTGAGATGCATTTTTTCCTACTGAGGAGAATGAAATGGATAAAGTTGATATCAGACAGCTATAAACTGAAGTGATCCAGAAATACAGACCTGAGTTTAAACCTGCAGTAAGTACTCCAGATGCAGCCGAATTAGCAACAGCATCATAGTGAGAAGTATCACCTCTTATCTACTAACAAAAAGACTGTCATAAATCAACATACATGCATACCACCATGACCAGAAAGCAATAACATATCACTAGTAATGTGCAACCCAGCACGGCAAGAAATTTGAACATAACACAAGTAAATATATAACTAGTCACAGTAGTGATAGAAATCATCATCAGCATAACCTTTCCCCAACTATGTTGGGGTTAGCTACATGAATTATGTTTCTCCATTCCAATCTATATCCTTAGCCAAATCCTCGGACAGGTTGCAAGTCTTCATATATAAATATGAAAATAAATTATGTATATTTCATAGGAATACACCAAAATAATCTCAGTAGTATATCAGTAGGTATCTAGGTAGGAAAACTTGGAGAGTGGACCAGTGACTCTCCTAAGTCACCTCATTTTGATGAAGGATTGAGTCAACTATAGGAGAAACTTGGCCAAGCCACCTAATTTCCGTGAGTTAGCTTGTCTTCTGAACCATTTGACACAAAGATCTGATTTTAAACAAATGATATTTACTTTTTAGTTATCGTGCTTGTGGTTTGGAGGTGTCAATTTAAAAATGATAATCGGAATGTATTTGAATCTTATATTCAATATTTGGACTAAACTATAATGTAATATGCAAGATTTTGTTGTTTTATTTTCCTTATTATAGTACTTTTCTTGCACATATAAATTTATTAATTTGAACTGACTATCATGAATGCATGTAAATTAAATGTATATTATATTCTATAAGTACTTGATCCATTTTTAAGTATTTTAAAATTTGTTTTTCTAAAGAAAAAAATAATTCGAGTCACCATGTTGACTCCCTACAGTCAAGTTCTTTTTTTCTTCATTAGACGATTCGAGTCTAGGTCACGAGTTTTCCAACCTTGTTAGATATATATGTTTGTACACAAGCAGACAAACTAGCGCACACATAAACGAAGAGATCATGTATTTGCTAATTATTCACATTTGACATAACCAAGGACACGGGATTTACCTAGAAATGTTCTGAAAATGGATTGTTCCTATTGAATAAGATCCAACAATGGTTTTTGGAGCCTCAACTATGAACTTGATTGCTCCGTAGTTTTGTTGAAAATTGGCAAGCAATAGCAAATTAAATGGTAAGTGAACTTGGATATGATATGCACACGCACAAACATTTTGTGCATGTACACAGATGCAGTTATGCTTGCCTGTGCACGAGGCACATTTAATTACTTTCATGATTTAAAATGATAATAAGTTCAATGTCAGTTGTAATTTGATCTATCGAATATAGGCTGATCCTAATTGAATGCCACTACATCATCAGGATATATATATATATATATATATATATATATAGAGAGAGAGAGAGAGAGAGAGAGAGAGAGAGAGAGAGAGAGAGAAGTCCCTAGAATTTACTAATATATGATAGGACATGAATACTTGAATCAGCAGCAAAGTAATCATCTACGCAATCAGTGGAAAAACTGAGATGAGGCATGAACTATTATTCAAATGGCACCAAACATATCCTGGTACAAGAATATAGAGTGGTATCCTAATACAATTGAAGATACTGCAAAGGAAATCTATACCACAGCTCCAATGCACAAGACTGCGTGATACTTTCCCAACTTCCCAAGCCTTTCTGCAACAAGAGGAACTTCGAAACTACCAGGAACCCACACAACCTAAGTGATTGGAAAGATGAGATGTCATGCCCATGAACAGAACTCACTTAAGTTTATAAATAAATATTGTGGACTTTGTCCATCTGCATGACTTCATATATAGAATGCAAAGATGCATCAATTGTAAAATGAAAAGGGAAGAGAACATAAAGAACATGTCCACTATGCAACATCCAACATCTCAATGACTAACCATTATTATATCTTCAAACTATATATATATATAGGGCAATATTCAAGTGAGGGATTCCCTCACCATGTGTCGTGAGGGACTCCTCTTTTTGGGGAGGTTTCAAGTACAAAAGGACTTTTGTACTTGAAGGGAGTACACCCTTTTGTACTTGAAACCTCCCCAAAAAGAGAGTCCCTCACCACACATGGTGTGGGAATTCCTCACTTGAATACCCCCATATGTATATATATATAGATATATATATATATATATATATATATGGAAGATGCTTCTATGAGAGATGCTCTCACCTTACTATGAGAGATAAGGTGGGGGCCCTCACATCCATATCCAATGCCAACAACTTAAAACAACTTATATATATATATATATAGAGAGAGAGAGAGAGAGATGTCACGTACGTCTATATCTTCTTCTCCGACTGAATATTTCTTGAAAGTATCCAAAGCTCCATCCAAAAGCAACTTTGTCACAACCTCATTAAATCGAGCTACAACCTTCATTTTAGGAAACCAGATCCGGTAAATTAAAATTAAACTTTTCAATTCTGACCACCTCCACTTCTTTTGTATCAGTACAATTCCTAAATCTAACAAAAGCACATGAAAACACTAATTAAAATGGAAGAGATGTTATTTACGGATGAAATCATGTTGAATCCATGACAAAAGCGAACTAAGACCAAATTACTGCTACAACATTAACTAAAACAAAAAAGAAGAAGAAGAAGAAGCTAAAATTAGAGTGAAAAGGGATGAATTAATATTGTAGACAGACCCAAGACCCAAATTACTGCCAGGAAGGGCTGTCAACAGTCCTGGATACGGCCAGCCTGAACCAAAATCTGATGGCACTAGATTCAGATTGTAGACAATACCAACGGGCCAGCATAGATCATGGAGTCCAACCTTTCTTGAGCAGACTCGGATTCACCTACAATGGTCCATGTTGAACCCAAACTAAGATTCATGTCCTAAAATCCTTATTAGGGCTAGTCTGAGTAAAATCCTTTGACAGCCCTACTGCCAGGATATCCAAACCAAACACAGGTTCTACTTCTGGATACAAAAGCCTGCACTGCACCCAAATAAAATTTAAAGACCTGAACTGTTCATGTTAGTGACCGAGGGCCAGAAAGCCCAAAATTTATTCAATACTCATATACCCTAATCAAGTGAGGAACCAGTTTGTTTGATTAAGCTCTAACGTGTATTTTTTAGATAGTTATGCCTACGCACTTTCACATATGAAAATATGTCTTTCAGGCATGCAAGAAATCAATATTTGCTCTTTTTCATTTGAAAAACAAACTGAGAATCACAACCCCAAAAACTTCAGAACCAAAAACCCAATTTTTATTTCTTTCAAAGAAGTACCAAAAACCCAAATAACAAAGCTCTCTACCAATCCAAACCCAGATATCAGCATCCAAAAATCTTCATATGCGAATTCCAATCTGACCCAATACGGGATTCCCAGAAAACTCACCACTGCAAATCGCAGACCTTCAGTTCTCGTCAAAGACCCCGTCAAATGCTGAACGCCTGCAGACACTACTAAAGGAGACATCTTTTCGTTTCTCTTGCAGAAGGTGATGGTGGCATAAGCTGCAAGGTTCAGGAATAAAAGAATCAGCATAGGATTAGATGGAGAAACAAGGATTTTGCAGGGGAAATGGGTGTTTGGGGAAAGAGAAACTTACATTGAATTGAAGAGGAGAAAGAGAGTGTGGTTTTTGGAGAATGCCTATAAAGGGATGGAGTTTTAGGAGGAGAGATTGATGTGGAAGAGTGTGAAAGATGATGAGAAAGCTTAGAAAAAGTGGAAGCCATTGAAGCCATGCTCTCTCTGTTGGTAATTGAAAGGGGTGGAAAGGTTTTGGAAAGGGGGATGGTAGAAATGATGGGAATTGGAGAGAGAGAGAGTTTTGACTCCCAACCTCTGTAACCCATCCAAGGGGGTGGGACCCAAACAGTGGGCTCATAAACAGAAAGACAGCCCGTACAAATGGAAAAAGTGGAAAGGAAGCTCACACGAGTGAGAAAATGTGGCGTACTCACGGTTGGAAACCTGAGCAGGCATAAGAGAACTACCTCCACTTACTAGTATGGTAAGCGGCCGTTTATATAGTACCAAACACTACTTAAAACACAAAGTGGAGCTCACCTTATGATCCATTGCAATGGACTATAAATAAGGACCCTCTGGTAGTCAACGATCCTGGGTTTAACATCTATATTTTTAAATTTCTTTAGTTAACCATTACTATCAAAATCTTAAGGCATTAGTAGAGGCAGCGAAAATACTTTTCAATATTCCCCCTCGGGTGGAGCCCACTCATCAATACTCCCCCTCAGGTGGAACCCGGCCGGCGCACTTTTGGCGACACACATTTTTTTTTTCTTGCGCCGAGTCGTTCCTCATGGGATTCAAACTCACGACCGGTTGACTCTGATACCATCTTGAATTTCTTTAGCTAACTATTACTACCAAAACTTTAAGGCGTTAGTAGAGGCAGCGGAAATACTTTTCAATGCATATGAATGGACGAAACCGTTGGACCGATTGTGTTCTTATTTTAGATAGTGATAACTTGTTGGTCATTGTTAAGATGATGATTTGATGCGCTGAAAAGGCTCTCATAGTTTCTCTAATTCAGTAAAAGATAGTTAGATAATTTTTACTATTGTTTGAGTGACGGCACTCATTTCACTTGAGCAAAGATATTATGGCTCGTGTCTTCTTTTTTTTTTTTTTTTCCCCTCCCTGCTCTCTTCATCTCCCCCACACGATTTCTCTCCTTGCTATTGCTAACGGGGGTGTGATGGAAAAGTGAGTAGAGCCAATGGATTATGGACATTGCCACAGGGACAATGGAAGAGTGAAGAGATGTGAAGATTGTTTTTCAATGCCCCTCATCTGGAGGTGTCTCCAGCAACGGTGCCGGTGGCCTGGTGGGTAGGCATATCCTGGCCTGACCCGACTTTACATACATAGGCCCTCATCTAGTCTAAGCCCAACAAGAGTCGTGAATGTCAGGCCCACGCCGGCCAATTTAGTCAATTAGGTTGGGCTGGGCTCGTCCAAATCAGACTTTTTGTAAGTGGCATTGACTTTCTAGTAGTTCTTTGGACAAACTATCACTAAATTATAAATAGTCCATATTTGGGCTGAGCCAGCTTTGAGCTTTCTATCACTTATTCCAAGTCTGGTCATGAGCACACCTAATGGCTGCAGATGCTACCAGTTTAGTGGCAAACTTGACTCGATCCACTAAAGATGCGCGTCAAAGAAAGTAGCAAGTGATCCCACTAATAGAAAGAAGACAAATAGATAAGTTATAGGGTTTCTAAATTCGATAAAGAGGAATTAATAGTTACAATAGCACGAGTAATCACAATATAATGTTTAAAAGTATTTTGGTAAAAAAATTAAAATCTAACATCATGTACGAAGCACAGTGTTGATAGTTTCTAAAATTTGTTACTTGCTTATTGATTACTTAAACCTCCCCCCCCTCCCCCCAAATTCTTTTTTTTGGCAAAAATAAGGATATAGATCATGCTTAGACCTTAATAAATTATTAGAATGGTTATACTATGCCCATGTGTTAGACTCGTCCAACTAATCCATGATAAGACATTAAAATACCCCCGTCTCCATGATTTGAATGAATCTTGATTCATCAGGCTCCTGAAATGAAGGAGTGTAACTCTATAGTGGGGCCTATCTATTTGAAATCGGAGTTGTTGAAGGTGAACATTCTGTCTGTGGGATATCCCTAGCTTTTATTATAATATAAGTTGGTTACCTAGAAAGATTAACCATCGATTAAAATATGATGAATGAATATGTTTAATAATGCATAAGATTGTGTTAATCACAATTTTAATCAAATGGTCAATCTTATGGCGGACCAACTCCTATAAGAATAAACTAGCAAAGCAAGCCCGTGCTAAGCCTGGGCCCAGAAAAAAAAAAAAAACATGTCCAATTTGTGGCTATTTTATGAGATATTAATTAATGATAAAATAAATATAAAACAAACAAATATAAAAATAAATATAAAACAAAAAAACATACCATTTATTATGGTTCGAAGCATGGCCCGGCCCGACATTTTTACAAAGTAAATATTACTTTTTATATAAATGAGTATGAAACTTCAAGTCTTATGTAAATTAACATCAATGTTTATGTATTTATTTTAACAATTTCAACTTTATTTCAAGTTGAAAACCCTAAAACCCATAAAGCCTCTCTTAATTTATATAAGCAAATTTTAAAATAAAAGATTAAGATGGGCAAGTGGGCCAGCTTGTGGGTGGCATTGGCTGGCCTAATTGGGGTACGGTATGGCACGGCTGGGCTTGGCCAATTTGAAAGTGGGTCATGCTTCTTTGATATATCTCTATTTTTTAGATGAAAAAAAAATAAAGTCATATTAAAATCGAAATCAAACAATCAATTGTAAAATTGCATGTGACCCCGTCTTTAGGAATTAGAATATGAGGCCTACTTTAAAAAAGTTCGTTGTATGTGGAGCCCATATGTATAAATTTACTATAGTATACAGCAATTTACTATCTAATCCTCGTTTCACTAAAGGAGACTTGTTCGGTGCAATTCAAATCACTATGAAAAATGACAGAAATCTCTTTGGTTTTTCTCTCTAGCATGGAAAGTAGAGTTAGCATGTGGGCCAGCTCGTGGGTGGCATTGGTTGGCCTAATTGGGGTACGATACATCACAACTTGGCCGATCTGAAAGTGAGTCATGCTTCTTTGATAAAAGTTGAAATCTTATCTTTATTTGATAATGAATTTCATTATAAGAGAAATCCTAACGGATAAGATATATCTCTGTTTTTCAGAAAGAAGATAAAATAATGCTAATATTAAAATCGAAATCAAACAATTAATTGCAAAATTGCATATGGCCCCGTCTTTAGGAATTAGAATATGAGGCCCACTTTAAAAAAGTTTATTGTATGTGGAGGCCATATGCATAAATCACTATCAATGATCCACTTTTAAAAATCATAAACAATAAGGAATTTCTAACTATAATAGATATATAAAAATTATAAATCCACCTAAAGAAGACTCATTTTCACTTGATTGGATAGAGTTATTGAGCAAGGTGGATTTTTATATATGCACTGTTTAATCACCTATCCATAATAGATATATATTTAAATTTGAATTCACATAAAGAAGCTTAACAAAAATGGACTCTGAATTGATTGATAGAGCTTGTCTCTTGAAATTGATTTGAGATACAATTTCTCAAATTGATTTGAGATTATAGTTCAATTTCCCAATCGATTGTGAAATTAGACTTCAATTTCGAAATCGATGCCTACGCCTATAATATATATTAATTGGGTTAGTCAATGACCAAGTTTTGGGTCACAGAAATTTTGGGAAGTAAACCTATACCAAACCCCTCTTAAGTTAGCATAGCAGAGACACTCTTTAATTTCAAGTAAGATGCCTCACAACAATAGATAAGTAACATTACAAGTGATTGACCAAAAAATGAAAATTAACCACCCAATGTGGACCTATTACCTAAAAGAAGGAAGAATCAAGTCATATTTATAAGACTTCAACAGTAGGATTTGCAAATAAAAGAACTTAAATGCTGGCAGGCATCTGCTTTTGCTTATCTTGCTCATTGCAAATGGCTCAATATTCTTGCCAAATGAACTTACACCTAACATGGCGATGGGTGGCCAAGAACTCAATGTTTTATCAGCAAAATCATACCAAACAGTCCAACTCAGTTGAATTGGAACCTCAATATGTTTGTGGTTTGGTATGATCGAATCACTCAGTCATAGCTGAACTCGTTCAACTGTTGAACCGTTCAAATTGGTCGATTTGAAAAATAAGATTGAGAAGACAAGAAAAAGAGATAATAGTCTGAATTAAAGACTTTGAATTGTTATTAGTTTTATTTTTCACGCTTTATTGGAATTAAATTATTTGTGTTTTAAAAAAAGAGCTCTTTTTTGGATGATTTCTTTACGTTTTAAATATGTTTTCTATAATACATTTTTATTTCTTGTTTATCTATTATACCTCTATGATGTCAAGTTGATGCCACAATTCGGCGAAAGTGAATCCTCAATTGAGCTTGGTTCGACCAAACCTGAGCCTCCATTTAATTGTTCAAGGGTGGTCTACGTAGGGATGCAAACATGTATTCAATTCTCTTATTATCCGGAGGTTCGGACTAGTAAAAAAATGGGTTTGAAACCTGTTTTAGGTTTCAATTCACAAATGGGTCTGCATCTAGAACCTAGTGTAGGCTCTACTTGATAAACGGGTTTGATCCTGAATCCTTATGGTTCTTAATCCATCAAGTTCTAGTGTACCCTTGATAAAGAGTTGAAAGAAATCTTAGACCTAAGAGTGTACTCTAGATAAAGAGAAAGAGTTAAAAGAGATGAAAAGTTTTCTAAGTCAGTTCATGCAGGGATATTGCCGAACAACGTAAATTGCTTATATAATTTCACCTTTGTGTATTTTCTTTGGGTGGCTTGCTTGTCGATCGCAGGTTTTCACTTCTGTATGCATTTGCACAATAGAATCGCCATTCTCAAGTGCACTTCTCTTTCTTGCTTGGGATTCTTCTTATTCTTCCAATTGAATTCATTTTTGAAATTAAGGATTCTATTAGCCAATTCGTGAATGATTTCCATGCTGAAATACGACTTACGTGAAATCATAATTAGTGAATGATAGTGTATAGTTTTTAAACTTGTATAAAAGTTCTTTTGGATGTAAACTTTATAGCACAAATTGAAAATGAAACTGCTTTATCTACTCTACAAGTTAAAGAGAGGGTGATGTTGGGATTATTACTTTTAATATTCCAATAAGAAAATCAAGAAATCTCCTAGAGTATCCAAAAGTCATTTTGGAAAGTCTAAAGATCAAAGGTCATCTAGAAAAGCTAAAGGTCATGGGTTTTTATTGTTATCTTGATATATGTAAAGTCATGTCTTTTGGAAGTGTCATTTAGTAGTCTATATAAGGTCATGTAGTAATTGTTTTCTAGAGTGTGAAGAAAGAGTGTGAGTCAAGAGTGTGTGTGGTAAAAGTCTAAGAGATTGTCCAAGTGTTGGTGTATTGTTATCTTAAGGTTTAATTTATATATAAGTCTTTTGTTTATTTGATTTAGAGTAGGGGCTCTGGGCCGTACAACCCCACATACAAAAGCACACACACTCCATCATGTTTGCTACAAAGAAGTTTCAGCAGA
The DNA here is from genome assembly GCA_038049695.1 of Cinnamomum chago. Taxonomy (NCBI): domain Eukaryota; kingdom Viridiplantae; phylum Streptophyta; class Magnoliopsida; order Laurales; family Lauraceae; genus Cinnamomum; species Cinnamomum chago. The sequence continues at coordinate 14,477,321 of CP142462.1, read as the reverse complement.
GTGATTTATGTTCTCACTGTAACTTCAGTATTCCGTTCTATCAACCTTAGTACACAGAACCTAAATTTGAGTATTTGTTGGAGGCAACCTTAGTATACACAGAATGCGAACTTCAGTTCCATCAAATTGGTATTAGAGCTCATATTTTCATCAAATTGGTATCAGAGCGAGGTTGAGATCCTCGGGTTCAGAGCTATGTTGACAAACCTCAAAGCATCGATCTTGAATTATTTTCTTGTTGTTGGAAAATATATTTTAAGGCTGCACATTGTTTATGAAAAAAAGTATTTCCAAGTGGTTCGGGTTTTATGTTTTACAGAAGAAAGAATTTTCTATTTGAAAACAAGAGGGGGAGAATAAAATCATTTGTTTTTCCAAGAAAAAGGAAATGAGAAAAGGGATGAGAAAAGAGAACAAAATCTATGATGTTGTTATCAAGACTCAAGAGAACAAGTTTCTTCTCTTGATTGGTTTAGGTATCTCAAGAGAATAAGTTTCTTCTCTCGATATGTACTACCATGGTTTATAATTAAGAGAACAAGTTTCTTCTCTTAACTGAATTTCTCTATTTAAAAAATTGGTTAAGAGAATGATGATTGTTGAAATCCCTTTCATAACAGTATTACAAGAAGCTGTAGCAAAAATGCGCCCCTCCTAAGTATATGCTTTTATGAGAATTGGACCTGACCACGAGCCAAAGTTCATTGCGACAGTTCATTTTATACTCAATGAATACTCCTACTCTATTAGTGGACATCAAAAGTCATCAAAGAAGAAGGCCAAAGAAAGTGCAGCTTCACATGCATTGAAAGTTCTTTAGGATTTGGATGAAATCAAAGTGATTGATGTTAATAGGTGTGATGATCTTGATGAAGTTGAGAATTTGAAAAAAACTTGGAGTGTTTTTACAAGAAGAGATGAAGAAGCTGAAAGCTTCGACACAGGTTATGAAGAATTTTTATGAAGCTCGCATCAAGGGCTATGAGAAAAAAATTGAAGAATTGAAATCTGGGGAAGGATCGTTGACTCCAATGAGAATTGATTATTAAAAGTAAGGGGGAGTTATGTTAGGATTATTACTTTTAATATTCCAATGAGAAAATCAAGAAATCTCCTAGAATATCCAAAAGTCATTTTGGAAAGTCTAAAGGTCAAAGGTCATCTAGAAAAGCTAAAGGTCATGGGTTTTTATTGTTATCTTGATACATGTAAAGTCATGTCTTTTGGAAGTGTCCTTTAGTAGTCTATATAAGATTATGTAGTAGTTGTTTTCTAGAGTGTGAAGAAAGAGTGTGAGCCAAGTGTGTGTGTGGTAAAGGTCTAAGAGATTGTCCAAGTGTTGATGTATTGTTATCTTAATGTTTGATTTATATATAAGTCTTTTGTTCATTTGATTTAGAGCAGGGGCTCTGTACGGCCCTTTGGCCGTACAACCCCACATACACAAGCACACACACTCCATTATGTTTGCCACAAAGAAGTTTCAGCATAATGATTTATGTTCTCATTGTAACTTCAGTATTCCGTTCTGTCAACCTTAGTACACAGAACCTAAACCTGAGTATTTGTTGAAGGCAAACCTAGTATACATAGAATACGAATTTCAGTTCAATCAAATTGGTATCAAAGCTCATATTTTCATCAAGTGGGAGATGGGAAGTGCATGGCATGGGCTATTCTTTGGAGGAAAAATGTTGTAGCAAATGGTGGAAATTCTAAAATGAAGAAGTGAGCAACACCGTGACCCGATTTAACTTCGATTAGTACCAATTAAGTATGCTTTATTAAATTTAACCATACTTAGTTGCTAACTAAATTTTTTTAACCATAATAGATCTTAATTATTCTTGGATAATCACTAGTTGACTTCCTATATATACTTTTGGTCTACTCAGGTAGAGTATGTTTTATGAAATCCCTGCCTTTTGTATTAGTTGTAAATACGTTTTGTAATTATAATGAACATTTTAGACTGATCACGATATGATACCAGATGTGTGCATGACTAACCACAACTATATGTGAAATGACTATTTTTTCCTTTGACCTGACTCTAGACTGGTGCGAATCTCACGGGAGTACGCGCGTCACACCTCGGGGGTTACCCTTGGCCAGGTAATCTCAGGACTGGGATGTGACAAGTGAGCATCGTCAAACTCTTTTTTGGCTAACACCCATGAAATAAGTTATCTTTTAGCTTCATTGAAACCTACCTTCAACCATGAAATAATAAGTTCACTTTTAGCTTCATTGAAAGCTCCCTTCAACCAATTCTAACTATTTCAGAAGGTACTATTAACTCATTCATGTTATGTTCAAAGATTTAAGAGGCAAAGAAAATAACAAGAGAGACTTTAAGTGGATTTGATTTTATTGATGTTAAATATAGATAATAACTGGCACTATTTCAGTAGACAGAGGAACGAAGCTCCAATGCCTCTGACTTCTCCATTACAATCCTTCAATTGGCATAGTAAAGCACAGGAGAAAGGAAAACCTTCTAGTTCGAGATCTTATAATTCTTCAGAGAACTTTTAGTGACCTTGATTTAAACATCCAACTTCCAAGGTCTCTAATATCCCTCGTTCAATCTATTGGTTGAAGGCACTTGAATGTAGAAGTTGAAGGCTTCTAGTTCTTGGTCTTCTTAAAGCTAGAGTTTCCCGCTCTAAACGGGTGCAGTCTGCAGTGCACACTAGTAGCTACAATTGCATAAAGCCAACTGTGAGGTCATTTCCTTTGATTTGCTCATTGGATTTCCATGTATTACATGCCATTGAAGGGTTGTACGCCTAGCATGTATTAGGACCCTTTAATATACATTGTTCTGTTGTTCCTAATAGCTTGAATTTTTGGTGTTTTTGGTTATTAACATGGTATTAGAGCCCGGGGGAGGGGGGTTTCGTGATCCTTGGGGACGTGTTTTTATTCACGTTGGTCACCGAAGGTCAATTTTCATTTTGAAAGAACTGAAAACGCAGTGGATAGGAGTGTCCGGTCAGTATGATTCTGAACAGTGGCCATCCATCGGAGGGCCAACCATAGTGTCTGTACCCAGTGGCTTGCCCTTGATCACAAGTTTCTACCTTGTGTCTTGGACTTGATCATAAATTATACATCTTCCACAGTTTTGGATTTCTAGCAAGATTAGTCAAATCTGCAACCATTAACTCAGACTTGATATTCTTCCCTTCAGTACCATGGCAAATTGTCAAGAGCTTCAGGCGTCCTTTTTACATTGTAAGAAACAAAACGAAGCCCGCCCCCGCTTTTTTGAACTTGTAGGACAAGCTGACACCTGATTTGGATACATTTTCACTAAAGTGCAACTACCAAGATTCACAATGCACCTTCACATGTACAGGAGTGCAAGAAGGGATCTTTTGCTATGGTAGCTTGTTATACAAATCCATTCCAGGATGCTGATGGTTAAGATAGTTCTGCTGGGGCTGTTACTTGATGCCTATTTGATGGATCAGAATTTCCAGCGATTGCAATTGCCTCTTCGTTTGCAAGTTCCTTATGTCCTACATTCTGCATTTGAATTCCCGCAAGGGAGCCAGCACTGGAACTGCCTTCGGTGTTTGAGGCTGGTCCCTTCTTCTTTGCATTTTGAGCCCACTCAACCAAGCCTTCTTGCACATGCTCAACGAACATGGCTGCCTTGAATGAACTCCCCATCTTCATTACAAAACACAATTATAGTCAATAGAAATTTCTTTCTCTAAGTAGAGAGTATTTAGTGAAACTGCAGCTCACCTGGGTGACAATGGCATAAAGGGGAAGGGTACTATAACTGCAGAGTAGCTGAACAGTCACCCTACAGAACATGAGTAACAACGTCATGATGATAAATATAAGGAAAATGTTCAGGTGAGATAGTGGGATGAGTGAGATGGATTTATTCTCCATTAATAGAGATCGAACTCTGGTCTGCCTCATGACAAGGCAGGTGCCATATAAATACTGATCGAAGTTTGAACAGTGCGTTGGCATGTTTCGATGATATTTATGTGTAAAATACATACATCACAGTTGGGTATAGTAGACACATGAGATGAGATAGATGGGTAGATAACTGAATGTAAAGAGACAGTGAGAGAGTGCTACCCAATTACAAGTCTAGGGATAATATAACCAACATTTCCCATCATGCAAGAATGAAAACCAAACATGATCTGCAAAAGAAGGATCCTTTTAGTAGCTTGAACTTAAATTTCCGTTACAACCAAAGAATCTCAAAGTATGCAGCTGTTTGAGCATCTTATCTCAGATCTAGCCAAGTTGTTATCATATTGTTGGGTTTGAAGAGATTACATAGCACTAGGAACAGGAAGCAACAATTTGATTAAATTTATGTTTATTCAAAGCAAACACATCATATCAGGTTGAATATAACCATGTACCAATATCCAGAAGAAAACTGCAATCTCGAAAGCGTTGTGAAAGAGGATGAAATGGATCAAGTGGAGGACTAAGCGGGGGCGATGGAACCAGAAATGATCATCTGAAGGCTGAACTACTAAGTCCCCTTCGATGGCTATATGTTTCTCAGCAACTTCATGGGCTAATTGAGAGATGACATGTTCCAGTTTAGTGCCCACGGCAAGCACAAGCTGCAAAGACATGAGTCAAAAGGCACAGTCCTTCAAAAACTCAAGCAAGTGTGACACTCTGCTCATAATTAGTAAACATGCACACATGTTTTAAATACTTGTCCATACATGTGCATCCAGCTAAAATATGAAGACATAAACATCTTCATCAAGATGCCAAATGCTATCACATAAAGCATTGTCAAAATGCACAAATTCAATACAAAAATTTCTCATGAATTCGCAGTGTAGATGCATTCGGCAACACCATGTGCATATTGGGTATACATATCTACATAGATCAGTTTAGTGGTGGTTGATTACTTACGATCAATGGAATGAATGCCATCCAAAAATATGCATTCCAGCCTGCACCAGTGGCTTATGGGTGTTAAAAAATTCATGATGCATGATGCATGATGGAAACAACACAGATTAATAGTGGAAGAACTAGCAGAAGTAGTAGGATGATGATTTTAGAAGCATTTGGTGCCATTTAACTAGCAGCGCTATAAATTAGCTGTCATTAACTAGTAAAAAGAAGCTTATTCCAGAAGCAGATCGGTCAAAATATGGTATTTAGCAGCTTATAACCATTTCTGACAATAATTTGAACATGATTGCCCGGTGTCACAATACATTCATTATAGTCACATAAAAGTCTCCGATGATGAAAAGAAGAATTTCATGAGGAAGTATCATATATTTCTCTTGTCAGAAAAGCAACTCATCCAAACATGCATGCAAGTGAAACTTATCAACATGCAAATAACAATTTGTTCATCTATGAATTTTATTAATTAAGTAGCTTAAGATTTCACTTACCATGAATATTCAGGAACAAGAAAATGACCACAAAAATCCAAAGGTACCAACTGCAGTGGAAAAGAGATTCTGAGAATTGTGCAAGGAGAAGAATGAAAGAAAATAAACTCCATTCTTTGAAGTTTTGGTGATTATTGTTAGACATGAGTGGTCCTCATGACCACGTGTGCAACATTGTTGGGACCCACGGTTTGAGCCCACTAATTTAAGTTACTTTCCCCTTTTGGTTTTTTGGTTTTACTAAGTTTATCTTGGATTCAATTTTAGTAAGCCAAATCAAATAGGACTCTTGTTGGCTAATTTGAGGGAATTAAGGAAACTTTTAGATTTCTTTGATGGGAAGAAATCTCGCTCTAGGGCTTATTTATATATATGGTTTGCTGGTTCTCTCCCTTAACCTACGAGATCTGAAAATTAACCATCAACTTCACGCATATTGGAGTGCGAGATAAGGGAGATAGGAGAAAACCCTATTTGAGAAAGAGATCCGCTCATCATTAAGATCATGGCGCAAGGTACGCTTTATATATACTTATAAGATCATATATTGTTTAATGCATAAATCTATATTGTCAAAGGAAACCAAAGTAGCTGCGAAAAGAAAACTTTTGGATAAATTATCACAGATATTAATACCTTATACCAACGACTCTCTTAAAGTCTTCTTCAAGCGCCCGTATCATGTACTTGTGAAAATTGAATTTTGGATTTCCCTTGCAATGCATCTATGATGGAAACAAATTAACAATTTAAAGACAGTCCTTTCTCAATGAAATAATGATAATGATGATTGTGATTTATAGTAAGACACAAATCTGTGATTACTTTGTCAATCTTTCATAAGAACTTACCTGTATAAAACCGAGTCGTAGAGTGATGTAATCAGATTTGGTTAAGGACCCATAGAACTGTTTGATGAAAGAATGCTGAACAACAAATAATACATCATAGTATTAAAACAGGGCCCAATTGTCTTCTTTATGCATATTGAGAGTGATGCAGGCAAGAATTATATCAATACATTCATTGTGTCTAACCATTAGCAGAAACTCAAAAGAGGTCAGCATGACTCACTGCCATATAACCCATGCCTGGGTGGGGATATATAAATGGGAATGGACCAGGGAGCTTAACTGTTTGACTCCAGATCTCATGTTGGACTTTGGGGAATGTGACCCACATCATCACATTCTCAATAGTAGGCTTACTAGGATTACCATGCCCACAAAAAAACTTCCATATTGTTTAATATATTTCCTAATGGATATATTTGGTATTGTTGAAAGTACTAATCTTAGATTTGCACAAAGAGGGTCTTGTAAAACCTATTGAGAGAAAGATTCCATGATGGAAGCGGAATTGGTCGAAGGGAAGCCGCTCCAGCAAAAAGAATTGTGAAAAACTATTCTTCGTCAATCAGGTATGTGTTTTACATTAGATTTATTCTTGTGTTATTCAGATCTATCCCAATAAGAATAGATCTGGTTTATGTATGTTGATCCTTACATTAACACCTTAGGTATGAGACAAAGATAGTAAGAGCGTGTTTAGCAAATTCATACTGAGTTCTTCGGAACTCCTGGTAAATGGACTTTCATCAAAGGAGTTATGAACAAAAGATCCCAGGTTTCCAATGGACCATCACACTTCATCCTATGAAAATGAATCTGTTTAATGAGTCAATGAACATAGTTGAGAGAAGGCTTTAATGATGATGATGATAAGGACTTGGGATCCATAGTAACTTGATTTTAGTCACACCCAAAGTGGAGAAAATAATTTGGAATGAAACGGAGGAAAATGACTCACCAACCAACTTAGTATAGCTGAATGTTTCCCAATCCCTTTAAAATGCTCCCTGATGAAGGAATGCTCAGGTACACGGATGAACTTTCCTCTTCTTGCTGCATGTGTACTATCATTGTTTCAGATGATTGAATGAAAAAGCATAGCAAATGCCACTTCAAGCATCATAAAGTATTACCCTGTTCTGCATTATGTTTAACCTTTCCTGTGGAAGCTTCCCATCTTTCCCATTCACGTATCTAAACCGCACCGAGATAAAAATTGTAAGTACAGGTGCTCATCAATATTTCCAGTGAATTACATGATCACTATAGAAAGACAAAGTAAAAAATAATTTGACCCAGTTACCTTTGCCCCTCCCAAGATGATAGTCAAGAGAGTAAAGAGGACATGAACAATGGCCAACACAAAGATAAAAATATGAAGACCATGTAGCGCTTCTTGAGACAACAACTGGACCTTTCCCTGAGATTTAGATGAATAAGATCGAATAAGCGCCTAGCAATTACTGAATCATTTCAAAACTGAATTACAGTAACAATACTCAGACACTGGTTTACTCACAGGGTGGTTAATCACACATCATAACAGTACATATTAAAGAAATTTGAGTAAAAGGTAGATGTTTTAATGAAGTTTCTGGCAGTGATCTCTTTCCTAACAACTGATATGAATTGACATGAAATTCAGATACCCATAAACTCGACAATGATTTTATGAATTGGATCAACATATTACTTGCTAATTTCTATGATTTTGAATGAGAATTGAAAAGAGTGACCATATCAATTTTCTAATACCTTCTCCGTACAGTGATCTATTCCGGATCCACCGGAGAGGAGACGTCTCTTGCCGCCTAAAATGCCTGAAAAGGAGGCTATTTGGTAGTGGTCAGTCCCTGCAATTTGCTCTTTCTCCTTCTTACAAGGAAACATATGATGGCTGAAATTAATTGGCATGCAAAGATGTCCTATGGGTCCTTGGAAGACTGACAGCAGAAGGGATATGAACCCCAAGAGCATCAACTCTGCAGACAGAAACCATTAAAATTCTTTTAAATTCCAAAAACAGTTAATGAAACCGGCACAACACTAATATTACACCCGTTTTATACACATAATTGAGGATTTATTTGTACCCCAGAAAGTCAAACTATTCAAATTTCAGATTTCAGTCAGAAATGGATCTGTTTGGCCAGTTCCATTCTGTGGTTAGTTCCATCTTTAAGGACAGAGGAAAATGATGGTTAGTGACCATTGACTGTTATAATATGATATATAGTAGCACCCTAATTTGATTTCTTACTTCTGAAACTTTATGTTTGAAAACTAGAATTTTTACTGTTGGAAGAGAAGGAAGATAGCTGCAAGGAGATTAGTCTTACCTTCTTTGACTTTCTCTAAGGCTTCCAAGAGGGGCTTTTGGTTCTTCCTGTTTAGAACCTGCAGAAGAGACTATCAAGAAAACATACAGAAACAACTGTGTGTGTGTGAGAGATAATGAGATGAGTGTATAATGTACATGCCTTGCCAAGATAGGAGATGGTCCTTTCTAGAGTGAATGAAAAGAGAACAATAACAGAGCAAACAGCTGCTACAACCCATGTGGGTGTATATTCCAAACTTCCCTTTTCTCCACCCTCTCCCGCCATCTCTCTCTCTCTCTCTGCGTTGAAGGTGACTACAACTCTGGCAGGAGTGCAAACAGCATGAAACTACTACCTACCATATATATTGAAATCCTTTCAAACAAAGAAAGGGAGACTCAGAAAGAGGAGTCTCCCCTGTCTGGGCGGATCCCCAATGGATTATATGAAATGTCCAATATACCCTTCTGTTGTACACTCATTCTCCTGGCCGTACCAATCAATCAGCTTGCAACAGTGCTGACTTGGTCGTGAAAGACGAGGGGGTGGTGGGGTTGCGATGGGTGCGTTTGTTTTATTATTTGCTTTTGCTGTTACAAAAACATACAATAGAAAAATAAAATAATTAAAAAAATATATAACATTTTATATTGATATTGTAGAAGAAATCTTGTGACATTCGTCGGACATGAATGCCCCACAACCACCATCCTTTTGATTTTTTTGGAATTTATTTTCAACTCTGAAGATATTAACAAACATTTCAATTTCATGAATAAAATGTTTTTCTACCATAATGATATTTGTATAATAATAATTAATGTAAAATGCTATATATTTTTTAATTATTTTATTTTCCTATTGCATGTTTTTATAATAGGAAAAATACTAAAAAAGACATTGGATTATCAAAAATTAAACTTAAATCTCTCCTCGGTTTTAAGAACCTAGTTAGTGTTACTTGTACGGTACTTATGGTCAAATTCGTCCTTTACGACGGATAAGAAAAATGAGTCTCGACTTAAAATTGCATATTGCCGATCCGAATTCAGACTTAAAATTATAGATTATCTATCCGAGTTCGGATTCTTTGTTTTGTTGAAACTGGGGATCTCTGTACCGGCCAATCCACAGTGGCCACGTGTCTAACTTACCACCACTTACTAAAGATTACGCGTTAAACGTCCAATCTACACCTACACAATACACTACTCCAATGTTAACCTAAGTACTAAAAATTGGTGAAATCTACACCTACACAATACAGTCCTTTCTCCAACGTTAACCTAAGTATTAAAAAATGGTGAGTTTTAACGATGGAAAAATCTGCCTTTAGTGGTAGTTTTATTCCGCCGCCAAAGTGGCCCTAAAAGTATCAAAAAACCCTTAGACGGTTCAAAAATGACTTTTAGTAGCGAGAAAAACCACTGCTATGCTAAAAATTAGTTTTTTTTTTATAAATCATTAGCACACTCTTTTTATTGGAAACTAACAACTTGACAATCATCCTTGTTGTTATCTAGGTTTAATCACTCAGAATTTGGAACCCTTCTCAATCTACCTACCGGCTAAAATGTGATTATCTTTAAAGCCTTCAAAACAAAATTGGAACCCAACTAAATTGGGCATGTAAGGAATGCGAATTACTCGGAAATTATCCTTGTCCATTTTCGTGGAAATAAGAAATATTTTCAAACCTCACCTAGTAATTTATTTTTCAATGAATTGCAAAAAGCCTAACCCATTTTTGTCCTTTTTTTTTTTTTGTGAGGAGAAGCAGCTGAACTAAACATGAACTTTTTTATAGTGCGGAAACCTCATAAACATGACTCTCTCAATTTAATCGGTTCCCACCTTCAAAAACCGTTTGTCATGCTTTTAGATGCGCGGCATGCGCCCTACACTCATGTTGGAGCATTTCCAAAATTAAGAATGCTCTTGAAAATATCTCTCGTTTTAGGGTGGATCTGATTGGGTGACAATCATTAATGATTGATTGAATTACTGATCCCTACACCGCCCAAAAACAAACCACAAACCGAAAAGATTTGTTACGACGTCATTTCCTTTGCGTCTGCATGCTTACATAAGCACTTCCCAACGTACCAATATGTGGGGCCACAAAATATCCAATTGTGAAGAGAATTTTGAATTAGATAACTCCTAGGTTAAATTAGATGTCGGATCAAACCAAGATACTCTCCCAAAAAGGGCTCTAATTCTAGTTAAGTTAAAGAGTGAGAGAGATCAACTTGGTTCGGGGAGGACAAAGGTATTTTGTTTTGGCGGCGCTTATCTTTCGCGAACTTATAAAAAGCCGCGCAATGCTAGGGACAAACGCCAAAGACAAGCGGCGGACAAACGCTAAGTGATATGGCATGATAAACAAAATATTTCAAATCTATTTTTTTCAGTTTCAGATACATTTCTTCATTCTTCAACTCACAGATATTGTGCAGTACACAACAGGCACAAAAAATCACAGATTATCAGTTAGCGTTTGTCTGCCGCTTGTCTCTGGCGTTTGTCCCTGGTTTTATTCTAAAAAGCCTAAACATGGAGATAAAGTCCATGTTCCCGTTAAAAAATAAGCCCCTTAGGCGCCATTGTTTAAACGATCAAATAATGACAAAATTAACATTATGGCCATCATCACACCCTTCGTTTTATTCGCATTATGATTGCTCTCAGGTGGAGGGGGGAAAAGGGTTCTTGAGCAGCAAAAGCAAAGGCAAAGAAGGATCAAATGGAGATGTTTCTTCTTTTGAAAAAGTAATATGTATAGAAAAATGAAAACAATATGTATAGAAAAATGAAAACGTTTGTTCTTTAATTTTGAAAAGCATCTCTGCAAAGAGCCAAGTGCATGTGGTTGCCGGTTGGGAAAAGTAGGAAAAGACAGCTCAAAGTGAAGAAAGAGAAGTGTCCCACTCAGGTGACCTCATGGCAATGACGTTGCAGGGAAAAATAAAAAGGAAAGATGAGATGTGAAACTCTACTTATAGATACTGCTGGGTCCGTATAAAGTAGTTAGGAATTGAATACAAGTATCTCATATATATATATATATATATATATATATATAAAAGGTTACAATATATCTTAGGAAAAAATTAGTATCGCATAGAAACGCAGGGATGCATTACAAACCCGATACAGTCATTATTAAGTAAAAAGAACATGGGAAAATTGGTGCCTACCTAAAACTGTCAAGGCGATGAGATCGAGGCCCATATCCAAATAAGTAAATCAAACAAAAAATAGATAGTAAACAACAAATACATGATAGAGAACCAAAGCATCACTGAAGCTCCTATTTTGGGATTTCAAATTGCCATCAATCCCTTTTTAGAAATCCATAGTAAACAAACAGAGCATTGGATTCAAGGCAATCTGAATACAAATTTCAGAAGGAAATTAAGGAAGGGCACTACCGTGCACTTGCCAAAAAAAAAGAGAAAATGGTTACTTTATGCAAGTTCTCACCTTTTTGGCTAGAGAGGCTCTCTTTCATAAAAAAGAATTTCTACATCCACTCCGGCAACGAGAGAGCATCGCTAGCTGCTGGTGTGAGAGGATCCGGCTAAAAGGGGGTTGATTGGGCTAAAACGAAGAGGAAGAGGAAAAAGGAGCGTAGGGAGACTAGATGTTCATCCAGAGCAAGGGGGAAAGAGAGAGCAAGGATTGGATAAGGGATGCAGAGAGGGAGAGATCAGGGAGAGGGAAAAAGAGAGAAAAGGGCATGCAGAGAAGGAGAGCATAGAGACAGGGAGAAGGAGAGAAATAGGCATGAGGGGAGGTAGATCTCAGGTACAGGGAGAAGGAGAGAAACATGGATGAAGAGACGGAGAGCGCAGGGAAAGAAAGTGAGAAAAAAATGAAAAGAGGAAGGGGCATGGAGAGGGATACAGAGAGAAAATAGGCGGGAGAGGATCAGGGCCAAAGTGAGATGACGTTCTCACAGGATGGGTAAAATCGTCCAAAAAATTTGTACAAACACCAATACGGGCATTTTTGTGTATTGGTGTTTAAAATGGGATAATACACATTTAAGGACACTTTTTTGGTAAAAATCCCTTTTTTCTAAAATACGTGATAGCAATTTTGTCTTAGAACTATGCTAAAATACCTGCTCTGGTAGTATTATGTGGTAGAGTAGCAGCTACCAATATGTTGTCTTAGAACTTTGAAATCAGTTGGTATGCCTTGTCATAGACTCATATTGGCTCTTTTCCTTTCTCCTCCATCTAGGGTTGTAGTGTCATTGCTGTCTGTTTGACTGCTTCATTCAGTTTTTCATTAGATTTTCTTATGGTGGGGTTCTTATTGTAATTTGATTGTCTCTTATGGGTATTATTTCATTTTCCTTTTTAATTTTTCGTCTTCGTTCTGTTTCTAACTTCTCAATTAATTTTGTTTTGCTTCTATGCTTTTCGCTTGGGATTTGGCTACTTCGGTTTTTTGCATTGCATAGTAACTGTGAATGTGGTTTTTGTTATTTAATGTCATGGGCTTTCCTAGAATTGAAAATACCCATTAGAAATGATGTTGTTCCCTGTCCTGTGATGCCTCATCTTCATTTTATGGACACCCTTTAATACGCTGGGTCTTATATGTACATCGGTGCTTAAAATGCTAAAACCTGATTCCAAATTATACAATACTTTAGATCAATTGTGGGAATTTAGTTCATTTCCTTTTTGCCCACCTTATTCCCCATCATGAAGGCCATTTTTCATAAGAAATTAATCACATTTACACATAATATACCAATTTCATTTTTAGTACATTATCACTTGTAGAACAGTATAGAAAATGAACCACTCATGTTTGAATATCATGTGAGATTCCAATGTTTTGGACTAACGTACGAGCTACAGAAAGACGATAAGAGTGCAGGGTCATACGATGTTTAATATTTACCTATAAATAATGATCAATGATCCTGTTGTCCTATAAATGATGTTGAACAAAAACCACTTGGTGAACTCTGTAAGTCTTTCCCATTGTATATGCAACTCATTATATAGACCTTATTGTTTTCTTGTAGGGTACAAAAATTTGGCGAATAAAGTATAAGTTTCTGAAACGATACCGTTATGAAAAAATTGTCAGAAATCAAAATTGACTCAAATCGTTCGTCCTTCTCATATTCTAAGCATCTCAATATGTAGTCACCATAGCTATCTTGTTGTACATCAAATTCGGATGAATACGATAAAACTTATGGTTACGATATCGTTATAAAAAATCGAATTCAATTTTCTTGATATCCAAAGAACGTGAGTCCTTCACATTTTTCGTTATCTCAATATACACTGACCATGAATTTGTGATTGGACACCAAAATAGGATGAAGAAAATAAAAATTCTTGTAACGCTATTGTCATCAAAAAACAATTTCAAATCTTTAGTCCATCACCTTTTATCTTCTCAATAGAAAGTCAATGAAGTTATCTTACTGGTCACCATAATTGGATGAAGAAAATCAACATTCATTGTAACGATATTGTTGTCCAAGAATGTGTCTTCATTTGAACTCTTCTAGATGCGCTCTAGCATTTCATGATTGTTTGCACTTTTTATAAATTCATTGGTAAACAGAATAATTAAGTCTGCGTTCTTAATGATTTAGCATTGTTTAACAATTTCTCTGTAGTCGATCACTGGTAATTTGTTTTGAGGGACGGAATTTTGTCCATATCATTGTCTAGGTATCTCATTCTAGATTCGCTGTGATGCGGCTTTTTGGGAGTAAATTTAACTGACGCCCAATCTAATGTGTGAAATTCATTTTGAATATCATCCTCGTCCTACACCTTGCATGTGTTAATCAGTTTTCTACGGATAGCTATTAGTTTTACTGTCTCTGCTATATTAGCACAACGACTCGCTAAATATATGCTTAAACATTGGCTCTTTCCTTCTACCCGGTAGGAATGCGGCCGAAGAGGTTCTAACCCACCATTGAGAATCTAACACCTGTAAATCTGGATAGAGCCTTTGTTGTTCTGAGGAGCCATCCCAATAAGCAATCCAAGCTTGAAGCTTGAGAAGTGGAGTCCATCAAACCGAGTGTGTGAAAAGATAGTATAGCAAAAGTTAGGCAATTGAAAGATGCTCCAAGCTAGCTTCACGTGGCCAGCAACAAACGATGAAACTGCCTTTGGAAATATTACAAGTAGGAAGATTCATAATCTAAGTGCTAAAATTGGAGAGTGTGTTTGCATTTTTTTATTTTATGATCATATCATTCTTGAAAGCCTTTTGTGGCCTGTTGTTAGTTGATTCACGTGCCGTATTTGCTGTAGCTTCTATTCAGAATAAAAACTAGCTACTTGGATTGCAAATGCAAAATGATTATCGGACAAATGCTATAGGAAGATCATGCTGCGAAGACAATGGACTTGGACGGAATCTATAGCCCATGTAAGCTTTTCTTGAATCTTGATTAATGCAATTGCACCATAACTTTTGATTCAATTCTTTTTACCTACATCTCAATCTTGCCCTTTTCTGGTCATTTTACCTACATTTAAATCCATTCCGATATTCGCTTTGCATTGCATGCTCTTTGTACCGATGAGACCAGATTCGCTGGTGTTTTGATGGGGTTGATATGAGGGAATGCCCATTTTGATTTGGTAGATTCAATCAAAACTGTCTCAGTTTCAAAAAGATTGCAAGGAATTCTACCAAATAGATGTTGTTTTATTGAAAGTATTTTTCTTCAAAGTGTTTTGTTTCTTTTAAGAGATTCAGATTTCCTAAATGTATGGGTATGAATATTGAAACAAAATGCCTCAATGCAAGGTCTAGTTTTGATCCATTTCGATGACTGGTTAATAGTTAGTGGGTTTAGTGAATGTGTTCTCTGATTCTATGATGATTGCAGAGAGGGGAGGTGACTATGACGTCGAGGTCAAGGGAGTCAAGATATCTCCAGATCCAGTGGTGGCAATCCAGCAACTTTTAGCATCTCTGCATTAATCTGGTAAGTTCATGTTGCCTGGGTTTGATATATTACTTTGGATGTTTCTCTTTTAAGGGAGATTATTTTCTTGCTCATTGACTCACTGAGTTTTCCTTTACATGTTACTCTTATAAGGAAGGTGAGCATTGAGTCACGAGCTAGATGTACTACTACTTCATACCTTGCTCTTATGGGTGAGATGCACTTCAGGAAAATGGATGACAAGAAGTGCCCACGCGATTTAGTACCTGAAAATGACTATGCAAGGAATCTAGCCACGTCTTCTGACAGTTATAAGGGGAAGAGATACAAAGTGGAAGACGATCGTAGATGGTATTCTTTAAAAAGAGGGAGGCGGTCAGCATGCATCGTTTGAACATGTTGAATAAGGTTGTGGAATTCGGCTACAGTCATAGATAAGAAGCCAATATCCATCCTTGGTCATGTGCATATTTGTTTTATGGGAGGGTTATCGCCACCTGCTCTACCACTGTATCATTGTATCGTCATTGTATCAAAGTGTTATGAATTTTTATTGCTTTACATTAGTAATCAACAATTACGATTTTGGAATGCAATTTCATTCAGGTTTTTGGTCCAGCAACAAGACTGGCAATGACTATAAATTGAGATATATAAACAATGAAGGGGGCTCACAAATTTTTTTATAATGATATCGTTTAGATCCTTTAGAGTTTTCAACGAGATTCGCCCGGTCAATATACTGAGATACATAAACAATGAATAAGTAACACTAATTTCACCAAGAATAGTGATTTACAAACGTTTTTTATAACGATATCGTTACAATCCCTTAGAGTTTTTTCTTCTCTTTTCCCTCTCTATCCACCACATATGCCCTGACTATATATCGAGATGCATAAACAATGATAAAGGTGCACGACCAGATTGCAAAAATTCCAACAACTATATCGTTACCATCCTTTTGAGTTTTCGGTCTCAAACTTTTTATACTACGAGTTGATGGCATCGATTTTAAAAGACCCACGATGGATTATACGGTTGGATTGTGGGACTTCATTCATATACTGGTACGTCCAGAAAAGACCCACCATGGATTAACTTGTAAGGTTCGAACTCTTTTAGTGAGGGTTTGAACTTTGGGCCCTCTAGATCTTGGCCCAGGAAGGGCAGCATATGAAGGTTCGTACCATCACTATGATGGTTCGAACTTATGTTCTCTGTGGAAAACGGCTCAAGGAGGGCAACATCTGAGGGTTCGAACCCTTGCTATCAGGGTTCGAACCTTTATGAATTTTGGAAAAAGGCTGACGAAGGGCAAAATGCTAAGGTTCGAACCTTCATCTCATGATGAGGGTTCGAACCTTTGATTTCGCTGGAAAATGGCCCACCAAGGGTAAATAGTGAAGGTTCGAACCCTCATCCGGAGGGTTTGAACCTTTATGCTCTTTGGAAAATGGCCCACTGAGGGCAAAATACTAAGGTTCGAACCTTCAATGCGAGGGTTCAAACCTTTGATTTCTTTGGAAAATGGCTCAACGAAAAGCAGATGAAAAGGTTTGAACCCTTCTAATGAGGGTTCGAACCTTCCATTTCGCGGGTAATAGGCCCACGAAAGGGAAATAGTGAAGGTTCGAACCCTCACAACGAGGGTTCGAACCTTCATGCTGTCTGGAAAATGGCCCACCGAGGGCAAAATGCTAAGGTTCGAACCTTCAGGGACGAGGGTTCGAACCTTGGTAGTCGCTGGATAATGGCCCACAAAGGGCAAAAAGTAAAGGTTCGAACCCTCAAAACGAGGGTTCGAACCTGCGTTCTCTAGAATATGGCCCAGGCAGGACAAGATGCGAAGGTTCTAACCATTACAACGAGGGTTAGAACCTCGAATATCCTCTCTCTGCCGCAACATTATGAGCATCATCTTGAATGATATCAATGGCATAACTGAACTGAAAATGGATTTTCCAAGTCAGCCTGGTCCCATTCTCCTCCTGAACCATGTACAATTTACTTAGCAGGGTGCAGTATAGTTGTGACCTTAATGAAAATGCATAAAACTAGGCCTCATGTGGCATGACCTGACTGCACTTTTTATGTGGTGTATCAATATAGGGGTCTATATGATGACCAATCACCATGAGTGCTATCCGTTGTGGGTCAAGCAATATCTAAAAACTCATCTTAAAAAACATATTGAGGCTATCTATATAATTTTCAACCACAAACCGGTCGTGCCTTTTTAAGAGTACTTAATTTTATCCCGTGGATGCGGTGACGTGAAGTGTATACTATGAGTTGGTAGTATACATGAGATGTTCGTATGAAGACTTGAAGGATTTTTTTCCTCCTATTTTTTCCATCCGGCCAAAAAAATTGAACCTGGATATAGCATGAGATAGGGGAACGACGTGCAAAATACTAGCCTAGAATAAACAGACCGACTCCATCCATTCAACACCCAATTACATAAAAACGTCCTTAAAACCCAACCTGGCCATACAGATTGAAAAAATACATCCAGATTCCATAAATAGAAGATAGGCGTCGTTCGCCGTGCTGAGTCCATATTCAAAGTCGTCCATTTTATCTTGCCTATAAACTGCATCAGGTGAATTGCTTTCAAACATGTTGTCATGGTTATCTTCACATCTGGATGATGACCATTCCATGTCCATTTAATAGCTACCTGCACACATAAAAATCCTAATACAGTGGAAGCCAAAAAAAAAAAAAAAAGAGTAATTAAACAAAAATGTAGTAATTAAATGAAAGTTCCATTAATTAAATTGAGATTGCATTTTAAAAAAGATTAGTCGCGCGCGTAACAAACCAAAGAAGCACACCACCATGGATTGCAATAATCACAACAACACCAACAAAAAAAGAAGGCAGGAACCACAACTCAAAATGAAAGGGGAACAACAATTTCACAGGATGCTTACTTGCTTAGAAGAGATAAGTGCTCAAAATTTGCCTGCAATTCCTTTGTCTAATGCATAGTTAAGAAGAAAACACACCCGTCAGCGCCAAACACAAATAGAACAATGGAGCAGGATTTTATGATAAGAATAAAGTTTGTACACATGGGAGTAACCAATACATTCACAGAAAGCTGGAGAGCCATTTCAATGTGCGCACTTCTCTTGGCGAATGTAAATTGAGACAAACAAGTTTTATTCAAAGCAATATGCATCTAAGACGTACAAAAAACTATAAAGGATCCAGTAGCTCAACTGCAAGTTATAAAACGAACAAACAAGAAGTTCTATCCCAGTAACCCAAGACCATGCATAGATGCAAATAAGCATACATACCAAATGGATGTACATTCTGTCATTAAATTAAAAAATATCCATTTTGCTGCATCGATCACCTCTCATAATTGCTGCATCTAGTTTTTAAAAATTGACAAAAAAACTAGCAGACCCAAAGAGAAAAAACTGAAATCATGTTGCTTAATATCTTGAGAAGTAGAAATCGAGTTCTTAAGAAGATATCAAAAGAGAAAAGGAAATAATAAAAAAAGATACACTCCACACATGTTACTGTTAGAAAAAAAAAATTATAAAAAAAAGACAGATCAGTACAAAACAAAGTCAGACATGCATGCATACAAGGAATCATGTTTACACATTGGTTCATCAAATCCTTAAAAACCCACAAATAAATCGCCCTACAATTATCATAGAATCTTACAATTAGAAATCAATTACAGGCAGGTTAACTAACAATTTACATATGATGCAAACTTCTTATGACTAAATCCTGTGGTCACTAGAAGACAGTAAACTTACTGGATAACAGATTTGAGACTGAAAACTCCAAAAGGACAGTAACGATTTCGTTGTTGGAATATTTCCTATATTATTATTTATGGTAACCTCCATTAGTCTTTTTCATTGTTTATGTATCTCAATATATAGTCAGGGCCAATGTCGTTGCTGGATAGGAAAGCGAAAAACTCTTAAGGATTGTAACAACATCGTTATCAGAAAAATTTAGAAATCACTAATCTAGGTGAAATTCGTTAGTCTTTTTCATTGTTTATGTATCTTAATTTATAGTCAGGGTCAATCTCGTTGAAAACTCTAAAGGATCTTAACGATATCGTTTTGAAAAAAAATTAGAAATCACCAATCTGGGGTGAAATTTGCGAGCTTTTTCATTGTTTATGTTCTTGGCCCTTTACCATGGAACCTCGTGGCCTGTATGACCACCCAGATATGGTCAATTTATAACCCTCAACACTCATTCAAGTTCTATAAGCCTTTGGATTGGTCGTGCTTGTAGGTGGGTTGGCCATTTCTGGAAGGAACCACATTTAGGTATGTATATTTGTGTGGCTGGGTGTGTATGTATCTATGTTGGACCAATAGCATTTTCTGGTGAACTAGTATCATTGTGAGCTTCTTTACTATTTTACTGATACATTCTCTCTGTTTTAGTAATATGCGATTGATATTTAGTTCTTCAATTTGTTGTTATCCTGATGCTAGATTATTGCTATGGGGCCACAACTCATCATCATCATCTTCAATTGTCTTTCTCAAAGAACACCATGCCTAAGGTTTACCATCCATAAGGGAAGGAAGAGCTATTGAGAATCACAAAGCCGTTTTTGTGCACTGGTGGGGCTCGCTATTTGTTCCATGTAGTGTCTCAACATGATTCAAGGAAGAAATTTTGCAATTTGTTATGTGAGATGTAAAGCAAACAATTAGCAAGACCATGTGAAGGCACTTGAACTACACCTAAACTTTACCCCACAGAAAACTCATAAGCAAATGACTCTTAACCATTCAATCCTTATGATTGATTGATTCTGTATATAAACACATATACCTATATTGTGGCTTCATTCAAAAATCATCCTTCTGCCTTTTAAAGCTTGCCTTCCTATCAAAATACCTAAAAATCCTTTTGTTCCCATTTAAGCAACAAGTAGTAAATCTAATTCCAAGATTGTCAATAAAACTTCACTGATCGCGTGCAATTCCAATAACCTTTATATAGGTAGGCATGGCTTCCAGAAAATATCTAGATAACAGACAAGAAGATGAGCATTCACTTTAAGAAAAAGAGCGAAAATGTCATATTTTACATATTAAAAATTAAAAAAAGTCATTCTTTAAGAGCGTTACAATCCCTTGATATGACAATCCATAACTTGACCATTAGAGGCGACATTAGCCAGTACAATGATAATCCTACCAAAGCCATTTCAAGAATCAAAATTGGCAAAGATGCAAACTAAAAGATAGAAGTAGATAAGCAGTTGCAGCATAATTACCACAGATATGAAGCTCTAACCAACTGTGTTGATTGAATGCAAGGAGAAAAAACCAATCTCTTACCGTTAAATAAATGTATTGAGAAGATGGTGGTCAAACACTGATTGGTCGGTTTCAAGTAACAACTCGATAGCCAGAGAAACAGGTGTCTCTATGGTGCACTAAATTCATGCCTTAGTAGGGACTAGACCAATGCACCAGTTCTTGTTTCAACAGATGAGAGGAACATTTGATTTAGTTCTTGTTCAAACAACAAAGCAAGTTAACAATAAAGAAATGCATATATAGTCTGAACCCCCTCTCTCCAATAGCAACCAAAGCTCGAAAGCCCACCTGAAACCCTCTCTCCTTAATAGTATTCTTTCTTTTTTTCTCTGTTTCAAATAGAAGAAAGTGTTGAACGCAATACAAAATAGTGAATGCCTTTGTGATTAGTGGATGTAAGGTTTTGCATAAAATGTAAACAAAAAGGATGAGAAGATACCAATGTATGAGATGTGATTAGTCAATCCATACAAGTTGGATGGAAATGTAGGCAACAAAAACACAACCTCAATGCTCTGGTAACTTACCTCTTGGTAAGTATTGCTTTGTGTCTTTGGAAAGATGCTTGTGGGAAAGAAGCTAGTCCCTGCAGATCTTTGAGCTGACAAATGATACATTCATTCACTGATAAGCAATGAATTATATAATCCACACCTATATGGCTGGCCAAGTTTAAGAAAATTGTTATACACATTAGATATGTAAGTTCAAACTCGGTAACTATCATCAAAGCCAATTTTGTTGTTTCAAAAATCCAAAAGGTACCCTATCCAAACAAGAGCAAGTAGAAAGATGAACAACATACCTGACGATCCAATCGATGATGTCTCTCTCTCTCTAAACAGATTTACGGGTGTTTTGGTGTATTTCTATTTTAAATGGGCTAATACCCGTTTTGCAACACTTTTTTGGTAAAAATCCCATGGGTTTTTACCAAAAATAAATAAATTACATAATGGGTGGTATTTAGTCGTTTGTTTCATCTAAGAAAGCTCTATCTTTTCATTTGTGTATTTCTCTTCACTGATTAGTCCCCTTTGTCAAGTCATCCTTTCCAACATTTCACACAGGCATCTTCAAATTAATATAGAATTTAGAAGTTAATTAGACAGTCTATAATATTAACATTAGAGAATATATGTGTTTTATACTCAATACCAATTGAATGACAAGGCAGGTATGCAATGCAATTATCTCAACTTAGAATAAGAACAGTAGATTCTAAATTTAGCCAATAAACATGGTACCCTTTCTATAAATTGAATGTAGCTTGTAACTCCTTCCTTAAATTGAGTTCCACCTCCAGGGAAATTAAGATAGCCTCCAATCTTCTTCACTCAGTTCTGGTCCTTCTTGTACTCAACAAGTTTTGGATGAGGAACATTGTCAAACCAAATATGGAAAACAAAAAATTGAAATCACGTCATCATAATTTTTTGGGACTCTGAGTCCTAAAAGTAACAACATTAGATCAGCTAATATAAATCATGTTGGCATGGCCTAAAGCTTATTTATAAATATGCAGATGTTTAGTCATAATGATGGGATCACATATTTCGAGGTCATTAAAAATTGGACTAGGTGACACAAGAACTTCACTACTGCCATAGATTGGAAAATGTTCTCCTAAGATCGGGCTGCATGTGCAGCCCAAAGAGCTGGAGTGCATATGAGCACTATGCCACAGAGCAAAGCTAAAACGGAAGCAACTCAATTACAAATTTTAGCACTGAAAGTCCTGGAATCCTAACCCTAGATGCGGGGAGGGGGGGGGGGGGGTGAATAGGGTGAGCTACAATATGTGACCAATTATGACAAATTTTAACTTTTTAAAAATAAACTAGTCACAAGTGATGATAAACAAACAAAATGTGGAAGCTAAAAAGAATCACCACAACGCATTCACCACCACACAATGATTTATAGTGGTTCGGCCTCAATGCCTACATCCACTACCGGCTTGTGATCCAACACCCCACCGGATTTCCACTATTTATGCTTTTCAATAGGCTAAGCAATAACCTTTACAATATGCTTTCAAGGCTAAGCAATAACCTCTACACTATGTTTTTCTTAGGCTAAGCAATAACCTTTACAAGTAAAAGATTTCTCTTAAAGAAGTGTCTACACATACACTCAAAGAGATGCAATTAAAGCTCAATTACAATGCCTCTAAAATAGGCGGATATGAAAGTGAAAATCTAATTCACAGACACACACACACTATGAATGCAAAGATGAATGCACAATGTGTATGCATGATGTCCTCAATCAATTTGAAAATGAAAGCTCATAAATGTATGCCAAAGGCTTTTGAAAGTTTTAGCTCATAAAAACATTTATGATTGAGGAAAGAATACTAATCACATGTTAAAAATAACTTGTAAAAGAAATACCTATGTATTCTAAACAAGTTGTGAAATTCTAAGAACAAAACATGTGATACATAGGGATGTCAATCAAATTAACAATGTAGCTCAATATGTGTATGCTATAAGCATAAAATATAAAAATAGATTTGATTGAAATTAGGGGACAAATCATATGTAATTATAAAATCAACTTGAAAATGATATACCTATCAAAGCAAGGCAAGTTGTGAAACTTTAAAACAAAAGTACATATGATTTGTGAAGTTATTGAATCCAAAACATAAGATAGATTTGAAAGAGATTTTCTTATGATGAAAAACAACAACCATAGATTCAACCAAGTATAGGAATCATGTTACATATAATTTCAAAGATGTTTTCATTAACATGATTTACTTAGATATACCAATTTAAGTACTATTTGGATTGAATCAAGGTGATGCATCCAAAACAATAAATCAATTCAAAACATATACATGTTAAGGACATAACAAATCATAGTTTATCATCCTAGAAAAGATTTACCAATAATTAGAGCAAAGCATGAAAACATATGATTAAGAAAAGTAAAGCTTACTTAGTGATTTAACTCAATGGGACCAAACTTTAGCTTTCTAAATGACCCCTTTCATCCCTTAGTTCATTTCCCTTTGATTAGCCTCAAAACACCTCAAGGAGGGCCTCTTTGTTCCTCAAATTTTTCAAAGGAATGAACCACTATTTATACAAAAAAATGGGTTTCTGCGAGTGCCCGGTCGACCTGGTAAAGAGCCCGGTTGACCTGGCTTCAAACGGTCAGAAAAATGACTGTTGGAAGAGCCAACGACTCTTTGCCCCGATCGACCGCGCAGTGTGGCCTGTCGACCGGGTCCCCTGGGCTGGTCGACCGAGCCCACTGCAGGTCGACCCGGGCCTGGGACCAAAATCCCCTAAGCTTGTATATTTCAAAGTATTTCTTTGTGGGGATTTTTGGGTCAATGAATCAAGCTTGGAAATATGGTTTAAATCAAACTAAGAGGATTAAAACCATGAAAACATAAAATGCCTAAATTGATTTAAAAGATTTAAAACTCATAGGCTTGCTTGATTCATAAAACTTCTTTTCAAATAAAAATGCATCCAAGTTAAAAATCAAAACATGCATAAATCAATATTTCTAACAATGCATGTGTAAATCAAGATTTCAAGATTTTCTAAATCAATGCAAGTGTGAAAATTCAAATGATGCTAAAGAGTTAATGCATCCATCAAATTGCAATACACAAAATCCCTAACAATCTCCCCCTTTGCAATTTGATGGCAACTTACTCAACACCGAATTATAACACACTTAGTCTTCAGCTCCCCCTAAGCTGGAAGAGTTTTGAAATCTCTTGGATGCTTCTTCTCTTAGCTTGGGCTCTTGGACTTTTTCTTCATTCTTCTTGATGCTTAGAGCTTCATCATTCTTCAAGCTTTCTCTTCTTCTTTCTCTCTATGGCCAAGCATCTTCTTTAGCTCCCAAGCTTTCTTCTTTCACCTCTCCCCCTTTGACCATGCCTTTCTCTCCCTTTGGCAAGATATGCATTCTCTCCCCCTGTAGAAGATCATACAATATCTCCCCTTAGGAAGCTAGGACATTCTCTTCCCATTTAGACAACTTGAATGTTCTCTTCCCCTTTAGACAACTTGAATGTTCTCTCCCCCTTTGACATTAAATTGCAAAGGTACCTACACACATGAAATAAGGAAAATACCTTTTAGAAGCACTTGTTAACAAAAGAAATCGAAAATGAAATACATAACAGGTTATCATGTATGATTAGTAGTCTCTAAGAGTTCAAAGCCAATCCAAGGGTCAATTTTATCAAAACTAATACTTCCTATGAAGGTTTACACTCCCCCTCAATCCATTCTCTCCTTTTGTCAACATGTTGACTAAGATTTAACTATTTGGTGCAAGAAGAAGATGGTTTAACCAATTGAGGGTCAACTTCTAAACTTTATTTTTATTGACATGCTTAGATTTCGAAACTCTCTGGACCTAACCAACAAGCCGAAGGACTGATGAAATTGGTCAAATCAAGCTCGATAACTATTTAGGACCGTCGCAAAACACCATTGTATACATGCACAGAAAAGCAGTGATGTGTCGACTACTAGGGCGTGCTTGTAGGGTTGCAAACGGAACGGTTCCAGATCGAAACAATAGTGGACCCGAACCCGTTTCTAAATAACGGTTCCGGTTCCAGATCCGGTTTTGACTTAGAAACTGTTTAGCCGGTTCCAGACCCGGCTCCGATTGGAAAACCCGGATCGGGGTCCACCTAGATGACTGAAATCAAGTTCCAAAATCGATTCTAATTTATCTTTATTCTTTATTTTTCTTAAAATAAGCATACCATTCAGCTTTTGACAGTGCATCAAGTCTACTACCTCTAATATTGTACATAAAATTAAATGTAAAAAAGAGAGAGTTGATTTTGATGTTCAATTTACAATAACAAATGCTCATATGCCAGGTCCCGAGTCCATAGGACGGAACCTATATGGACCCGGACCAGTTTATCAATCGGAACCTAAATTAGGTTCCGGACCTGGACCCGTTTATGAATCGGAACATAAAATTGGTTCCAGACCCGGTTTTTTACAGGTCGGAACTTCCGGGTAATCAGAGAATCAGATACCCGCCGTTTGCAACCCCACACGTTTGCGAGCATTGGTTTTTAAATTTTTTTTTTTTTGTCCTGAAATGAAGGTTTTGCTGGTCTAACATATATTCTCAATCGTAGATATTAGGATCTCTGGTTTTTTATGGTAACAATTTTGCACCCTGTATAGAGCAATCAATAATTTCGTAAAACCAAAGATATATTTAGTTTGAAATTTCTCGTAAAATATAGGTTGTGCATGGCCATGAGTTACTTAAACACATACATAATTGTCATGGGCTGCATTCTCACTTTAAGACCAGCAAAAACGTTGTGCAATGCATGGGCTAAATAATAAATGAAATAAGAAAGAGAAGGTTCAGCAATCGTAACAGAATGCCCCGTCAAATATATGTTAACTGTAAAGATAATAGACAGATGGCTGTCAAAAGCTGTGTAAGAATTTTTCTTCTCTCTTTCTAGAAGATTTTAACAGGTAAGTCCCCATAGGATTCGTGTTGACCAAAAAGGCCAGACACGAGTTAGCCCTAGCTAGAGCAAACCTTTTAGAGTCCTTTTCGCCAACAGATAGGCCTACCCGAGAGAAGGAG
Organism: Cinnamomum chago; assembly: GCA_038049695.1. NCBI lineage: Eukaryota > Viridiplantae > Streptophyta > Magnoliopsida > Laurales > Lauraceae > Cinnamomum > Cinnamomum chago. The sequence continues at coordinate 14,450,825 of CP142462.1, read as the reverse complement.
AGTGGTCTAATTAGGACTAGATCAATTTGGTGAACCTATAGTCATCCTAAATTGAGGCAAGCATGCCCTTATTGAATCAATTATTCCGTGTTCAGTCCATTTGGTAATTGGTTTGAAAGAGCCCATTTAGTCGCTACCTATTCCTAACTCACTTTTCATCTGTAAGGCTCCGATCCAAAAAAACCCAGATGTTGATTTTTGAAAGTAGGATTTAATCACGAGTGGACACTCCATATTCGTGCACTTCTCACTCACTAACTATATCATATTTGGTAAGCTTACTTTACCAATTAAGTAAAGTGAAGGGCTAATACGAGAGACATTAAATAGAGAGGGTCAAATAAAAAAATATTAGGTTTCGAATACCATCTCTTCCATATTAAATGGTTAAAAGGACACTCTCTCATGCAAATGAATGATAAAAAAGACTTGGGGTGTTCATTGACGAGCCAGGGCTATTCCGAGGAATGTCCAACAACACTTCTAAACTAGAAGCCTAACCCTGGTCCAATCATGAGTCAGGCCTGAACCCAAGCCACATGGAACTGATGAAACCCGAGCCCGATCTATGTTAGACCTATAGAACAGAAAAATGAGTTTCTTGCCATGTCCTATGCCAGCTCAGTTGCTCCAGTCATATCACCTTTTGTGAGAGGTTAAGGGTTTGAGTCCCCGCATTACTGCTCCCTCCCTCCCTCATAAATAAATAAAGGAATATATATATATATATATATATATGGGCCGGAAGGGGATTCCGACTCTCAAGCACAAAGTGCAAATAAAAAAAAAATCTTGAGCATAGCCCATCTATTAATCACTAAACCCCATGCCCAAAGCCCAATCCATGAGCTCCATTACAAAAAGTAAAATGCTCTTCTTGTTAAGAGAAACAATAAAAATGCTACTCTCTCACCTTTTGATTCTACTACACCCTTACTTTTGTTCTCTATTATATTGACCATTTACTTAACTTCACCGGTAAAGTAAATTTACGATTTATTATATGTTTATTGTGATTTGATATTTTTTTCATCCAATTGTTATTCACACATGTCCATCCAACATTTTGTGAACTAAGCCCATACCCGTGACCCACCAACCAGTAAAAGAAGGAAAAAAAAGGCTAAAAAATCGGTTTACAAGATTTCCGCCGTATTGATCCGCGGTATATCTGCAGTTTCCGGTTCTCCTCCTGTCTTGGAGGAGGAAAAGTGGAAAATGCGGGTTTACTGCCCATGCCAGCAGGGGTAAAGTTGAGTGAGTGTCCAAATAATGTTGCAAGACCTTTTTAGTTCCATTTATCATAAAATAGAAAGAAAGAATCGATAGTTGCATTTTTTCTTCTAGCCTATTTCTAGTGAAGTCCCCCATATGATATAAATAGAGAGAAAAAAAATCACACAAGCTGACTTTGGCAATTGACACATGTTTAATTGAATTTTTAATCTTTTTAATGTATATACTTCGCCAGAAATAAAAGTAGAAATATATAAATGGTCATAAAATAACATCCCCATAATTAAAGAATAAAATCCTACATATCACTCTATTAAAACAATTTGCTCCTGTCTACAACTCCATCCTTAAATCTTTCATCACTCGTAGTCTTTAATGATCATCGGTGTGATTCACTTGTTAATAAATTCTTAAAAATTCAATTCCATTCAAACAGAGGGGCCCTTAAGAGAACAAATCTATGAAAGAAATCTTAAAAGCATTGAGTGCTATCACATATCTAATCTAAAGCAATGACACGGGATTTTGCGATCTAGTAATCAACTTCTAAACTTTATTTTTATTGACATGCTTAGATTTCGAAACTCTCTGGACCTAACCAACAAGCCGAAGGACTGATGAAATTGGTTAAATCAAGCTCGATAACTATTTAGGACCGTCGCAAAACACCACTGCTTACATGCACAGAAAAGCAGTGATGTGTCAACTACTAGGGCATGTTTGTATGGTTGCAAACGGAACGGTACTAGATCGAAACAATAGTGGACCCGAACCCGTTTCTCAATAACGGTTCCGGTTTTGACTCAGAAACTGTTTAGCCGGTTCCAGACCCGGCTTTGATTGGAAAACCCGGATCCGGGTCCACCTAGAGGACTGGAATCTAGTTCCAAAATCGATTCTAATTTATCTTTATTCTTTATTTTTCTTAAAATAAGCATACCATTCAGCTTTTGACAGTGCATCAAGTCTACTACCTCTAATATTGTACATAAAATTAAATGTAAAAAAAAAAAGAGTTGATTTTGAGGTACAATTTACAATATCAAATGCTCATATGCCGGGTCCCGAGTCCATAGGACGGAACCTATATGGACCCGGACCAGTTTATCAATCGGAACCTAAATTAGGTTCCGGACCTGGACCCGTTTATGAATCGGAACATAAAATTGGTTCCAGACCCCGTTTTTTATGGGTCAGAACTTCCGGATAATCAGAGAATCGGATACCCCGTTTGCAACCCGACACGTTTGCGAGCATTGGCTCTTTTTTTTTTAATTTCTTTTGTCCTGAAATGAAGGTTTTGCTGGTCTAACATATATTCTCAATCGTAGATATTAGGATCTCTGGTTTTTTATGGTAACAATTTTGCACCCTTTATAGAGCAATCAATAATTTCGTAAAACCAAAGATATATTTAGTTTGGAATTTCTCGTAAAATATAGGTTGTTAATGGCCATGAGTTACTTAAACACATACATAATTGTCATGGGCTGCATTCTCACTTTAAGACCAGCAAAAACGTTGTGCAATGCATGGGCTAAATAATAAATGAAATAAGAAAGAGAAGGTTCAGCAATCGTAACAGAATGCCCCGTCAAATATATGTTAACTGTAAAGATAATAGACAGATGGCTGTCAAAAGCTGTGTAAGAATTTTTCTTCTCTCTTTCTAGATGATTTTAATAGGAAAGTCCCCATAGGATTCGTGTTGACCAAAAAGGCCAGACACGAGTTAGCCCTAGCTAGAGCAAACCTTTGAGAGTCCTTTTCGCCAACGGATAGGCCTACCCGAGAGATGGAGAGTGGTCTAATTAGGACTAGATCAATTTGGTGAACCTGTAATCATCCTAAATTGAGGCAAGCATGCCCTTACTGAATCAATTATTCTGTGTTCAGTCCATCTGGTAATTGGTTTGAGAGAGCCCATTTAGTCGCTACCTATTCCTTAGTGAAACTCACTTTTCATCTGTAAGGCTCCGATCCAAAAAAACCCAGATGTTGATTTTTTAAAGTAGGATTTAATCATGAGTGGACACACCATATTCGTGCACTTCTCACTCACTAACTATATCATATTTGGTAAGCTTACTTTACCAATTAAGTAAAGTGAAGGGCTAATACGAGAGACATTAAATAGAGAGGGTCAAATAAAAAAAATATTAGGTTTTGAATACCATCTCTTCCATATTAAATGGTTAAAAGGACACTCTCTCATGCAAATGAATGATAAAAAAGACTTGGGGTGTTCATTGACGAGCCAGGGCTATTCCGAGGAATGTCCAACATCACTTCTAAACTAGAAGCCTAACCCCGGTCCAAGCATGAGTCAGGCCTGAAGTTGTTGGCCTGAACCCAACCCACATGGAACTGATGAAACCCGAGCCCGATCTATGTTAGACCTATAGAACAGAAAAATGAGTTTCTTACCATGTCCTATGCCAGCTCAGTTGCTTCGGTCATATCACCTTCTGTGAGAGGTTAAGGGTTTGAGTCCCCACATTACTCGTCCCTCCCTCCCTCATAAATAAATAAAGAAATATATATATATATATATATGGGCCGGAAGGGGATTCCGACTCTCAAGCACAAAGTGCAAATAATAAAAAAAAGCTTGAGCATAGCCCATCTATTAATAACTAAACCCCATGCCCAAAGCCCAATCCATGAGCTCCCTTACAAAAAGTAAAACACTCTTCTTGTTAAGAGAAAAAATAAAAATGCTACTCTCTCACCTTTTGATTCTACTACACCCTTACTTTTGTTCTCTATTATATTGACCATTTACTTAACTTCACCGGTAAAGTAAATTTATGATTTATTATGTGTTTATTGTGATTTGATATTATTTCATCCAATTGTTATTCACACATGTCCATCCAACATTTTGTGAACTAAGCCCGTACCCGTGACCCACCAACCAGTAAAAGAAGGAAAAAAAAAGGCTAAAAAATCGGTTTACAAGATTTCCGCCGTATTGATCCGCGGTATATCTGCAGTTTCCGGTTCTCCTCCTGTCTTGGAGGAGGAAAAGTGGAAAATGCGGGTTTACTGCCCATGCCAGCAGGGGTAAAGTTGAGTGAGTGTCCAAATAATGTTGCAAGACCTTTTTAGTTCCATTTATCATAAAATAGAAAGAAAGAATCGATAGTTGCATTTTTTCTTCTAGCCTATTTCTAGTGAAGTCCCCCATATGATATAAATAGAGAGAAAAAAAAATCACACAAGCTGACTTTGGCAATTGACACATGTTTAATTGAGTTTTTAATCTTTTTAATGTATATACTTCGCCACAAATAAAAGTAGAAATATATAAATGGTCATAAAATAACCTCCTAGATATCACTCTATTAAAACAATTTGCTCCTGTCTACAACTCCATCCTTAAATCTTTCATCACTCGTAGTCTTTAATGATCATCGGTGTGATTCACTTGTTAATAGATTCTTAAAAATTCAATTCCATGCAAGTGGAGGGGTTCTTAAGAGAACACCTTTATGAAATGGGAACCTAAAATAGGTTCCAGACACCTTTTTTTCGGGTCAGAACTTCCGGGTAATCGGAGAATCGGATACCCGTTTGCTACCCTAGTCATGACCTCTTCCACTTAAAAATACTTAACCACTAGACCACACACCACATTAACATAAAATTCTATTAGAACAATGTAAAAGTAGTTAGAATAAGCGGATACCCATGCCAATGGGTGTATAACATTTTTTTTTATCATTAACTTCATTCAGACTTTATTTCTGACATATTTATAAAACTTATTTTATCGTTAGAATGTTGACTCCTGTCAATACTATTGTTACTATTTCTTTTTTTATTTTTTCATGCTTATGCATTGGTGTAGTTGCATTTACTAACTATTTTTTAGCATATTATAAATCATTAATTGTATTTACGAACTATTGCAGTTGTCATTTACTTATAGTTTAATCATATGGTTCTTTTATCTTTTAACTAAGAAAAAAAATAATTTAAATTACTCCTTATTTATACTTTTTCTTTATTTTGTACAAAAACTATTGGTAGACATTCTCCTGCTGAGCACGGGTTATTGTGTTAGTTGAATTTGATAACTAAACGATGAAGAGTAATTTTCAACCCATTTCTTTTCAGACTGCCCCTCAATTTTTGCCAGATCGGGCTAATGGATTAAGGTACAAAAGCCGCTGATCAAACAATGCATTGGCCGAAATTGCCTCTATTTCCTGGATCACTGGAACTTGATCACATGGCTTGAAGGGCTGCTAAATTCGGATGTCGCCCTACCTGAAATTTGGGGTGATTTGTATGGTAGAAGTTCCCATTTAGATATTTTGGTCGTACAGTCATTCCTAAGCTTGGATCGCTTGGGTGCCATTCTTAGTAATTTACATATAATATGATATTCTATTACACTATAATAATGTGCTAATGAATAATGATATCACTTGGTTGGGCCTGGGCTCGATCACAGACTTACGTGTAATTTGGGCCCCCAGGTCCCCCATAATTATTTGCGTCTTCGGGCCAGGCCGGGCTTCGGGCTCTCTCCAATTGAGCCCAAGCCAGACCCATCTATTAAACGGGCCAAATAGAAAATCTAAGCCCGGCCCAAAGTGGCTAGCCTGGGTTGGGTAAAGTAAATTTATGAAACATGTGATTTATCGTGACTTGATATTATTTCATTTAAATGCTAATCTTACATGCTCATCCAACGTTGTGTGGAGCTGACCCTTGACCCATGACCTGACCTAGATATTAAAAAAAGAACGGAGCGAGGGTTCGAGTCTTCTTCATGTAATTTTTCATCTTCCTTTATATATTTTATAAAAAATATTTTTTTTTATAACTGGTTTGGTTTGCTTCCATTTGAGCTGTTTAACCGCACGTTCAAACCGAAAACTGAACTGAACGGTTTGAAGGAAATCCAAACCATGACCAAACCGATCTACTACAAAACCGATCCGAACTGCTCGGTTCGAATTGCTCCGGATTGGTTTAGCGGTTTTTTTGTGCACCCCTACCGAGCGGGGAATAAAAAAATCTAAGCACGGCCCATCTATTATAACCCAAACCCCATGCTCGACCCAATGTAGGCTGGCCCGATCCATTAGTACCAGTACAAAAACACTAATCTTTTTAAAAGAAAGATTAAAATAGCTACTCTCCCACCTTTTTTATTTGACCAAACCATCACTTTTGGCCCCTCTTGCGCCACCCATTTACTTCACTTCACCGGTAAAGTAAATTTACCAAAAAAATGATTTATTGTGCATTTGATATTATTGCACTTAAACATTAATCACACATGCCCATGCCCATCCATTACTGGGTGGACCAAATCCCTAACCTGTGACCCGACAAGGATGTAATAGAGGAAAAAAAGAATAGGATTGCGAGGTAACAGGGTGGTGTGTTGCAATTGCAAGTTTTCCTCCCCTCTAACGGGAGGAAAACTTAGGGGAGGAAAACTTCCAAAGGAGACTTTCCCATCCCACCATATGGAGCAATGGTATGGCTGCAACTGCAAGATTTCCTCCTCTCAGACGGGAGGAAAACTTGTTTTACCACCTCTACAAGCATGTCTGCCCAAATCCATGGAAAGCATACTGTTCCCTTTCCTTTAACATAAAAATGAAAGAATCATAGGATTTTTATGAAAAACTTCATCGCAAATATTTTTTAGACGAACTGACTAAGAAATATATGAAAAAAAAATCGAATTAGGGGTTTGTACACAGTAAAAAGATAATTCTACCCCTTGTTAAGAATACATCACACATCGTTATATTTCTTCCCTTGCGACATCGTTAGTACATCTCCTCCTCTCCCCTTAGCGTGTGGCACCTTATATACTTATCAGATCTCACAACCTCATTAATCAACTTCCATGGAAAAATCCTAGGGGGAAAAATGTAAGTTCATCAATCATCTGCCCTATTCACAAAGCAGCAACAAAAGTCAAATTCCGTAATACTCATTCTCAATGCATTTCTTGACTGAGAAACTTGGAATATATAATGAAAAATAAATTAGCATACTTCAGATCATACAAAAATGAAAAATCTCGTCCACATATATCAAAGATAGATTGGCAAAAAAAAATAAAAAAATCCATGTAATCTGGGTTTAAAAAGATAGATGATCTTTTTGTATGATCTGAAGTATGCTGTGTCAAAAAATGCATTGAGAATGAGTATTGTGGAATTTGGCTTTTGCTGCTGCTTTGTGAATAATATGGTAGATGATCGATTAATGAACGTACATTTTCTCCTCCTAGGATTCTTCCCGGAAGTTGATTAATGGGGTTGTGAGATCTTATAAGTATAAAAGGTGCCGCACGCTAAGGGGTGAGGAGGAGATGTACTAACGATGTCGCAAGGGAAGAAATATAACGATGTGTTATGTATTTTTAACAAGGGGCAAAATTATCTTTTTACTGTGTACAAACCCCTAATTCGATTTTTTTCATATATTTCTTAATCAGTTCATCTAAAAAATATTTATGATGAAAATTAATTTTCATAAAAATCCTATGATTCTTTCATTTTTATGTTAATGGAAAGGGAACGGTATGCTTTCCATGGATTTGGGCAGACATGCACCTTTACTGCTGCTTGTATAAGTGGTAAAATCGCAGTGACAAGTTTTCCTCCTGTCTGAGAGGAGGAAATCTTGCACTTGCACCCACACCATTGCTCCATACGGTGATAAAGTCTCCTTTGCAAGTTTTCCTCCCCTCCAAGTGGAGGAAAACTTGCAATTGCAACACATAACCTACTTATTTTGCAAACTTATTCTTTTTTCCTCTATTTACATCTTGGTTGCGTCGGGGGTTAGGGATTTGGTCCACACAGTAATGGATGGGCATGGGCATGGGCATGTATGATTAACATTTAAATGCAAAAATATCAAATACACAACAAATACACAATAAATCACTTGTTTGGTTCATTTATTTTACTGGTGAAGTGAAGTAAATGGATGATGTAAGAGAGGCCAAAAGAGAAGGTTTGGTCAAATCAAAAGGTGAGAGAGTAACTTTTTGAATCTTTCTTTTAAAAAGTCCACCCGAGAGAAGAGAATATTGAAAAGTAGTTATCATCCACCCGGAAGAGAGAGTATCTGAAAAGTATTTTTGTTGCAATGCGTCAAAGGGTTTTGATAGGAATGGTCAGTTAAGAAAAGTCTTAAACTAAAAAATAGTATAAGGAAATTTGTCATATTTGAAAAAGGATTTTACAGGAAAAAAACCCTTAGATGGCCTTGCATAAAAAAGACCTTATAGTTTCTATTGCACGAAAAAGGCCTCTCGCCAATTCTAACCTTTGTTTTTACATTTTACTTTGAGTGACGATATGGTGCTCGTATCTTCTTCGTCCTCTTCTTTCTTCCTCCTTTTCCATCTCCCGCATTCCATTTCTTGTCCAAACCACCACCTACAACACCTCTGTACCAATATATTGATCTTCCTTTACCTAGCTACTCTTTCATTGCCCTTAGCTCCTATGCCACCATCACCATCCACCCAGCCACCTCCGCCGCCTTCACAGTTACTACCTCCAGCTCCCCTGCTACCCTCACCTCTCAGCCAACTTCAGCCAGCTCCCCTGCAATCCCATTTAGCTCCCTGGACTCCCCTCTTAGCCCCCCCTTTAGTATCTTCTGGCCAAACTCTTTCTTTTCCACCATGGCACAGCCACTGTTTCAACACTCAGTCAGCCCAATCTCTCTTCAACCCTGCAATCCCCTCACTTTTCTCTCACCACTTTCCCCCTCTCCCCAATCAGGTCTCAAAACCCCCTTCGCAACCCCCTTCTCCCAGTTTAGCAACCCCCCTGCAAATCCCCCAGCTTCATAGTTTAGCAGTCCCCCTGCTAACTCCCCAGCCACCCGGTTTCCCCGGCCACCCCCCAGCCCCCCCTTCTGTTCTCCCCTCAACAGCTCCCTCCCTTCCCTTACCACATTCATCCTTTGCCAACCTCTTCCACAATCCACCCCCCTCCCCCTCCCCCCAAATCTGCAATCCAGCCATCCTTCCTACATCTTGGATAAATGGAAAACCAGCTCTTCAAATTCCCCAGGACATGCTCACCTCTAGCAAGGAGTCCTTCTCATTTGCAGCCATTGGAAGGTTCATAGGTAAACGTCCATCTCTTGAATGGGTTGAAGAGCATTCAAAATCCTGGGATCTATCTAGGCCTTGTATGGTCTCTCTTACCATTAAAGGTCACTTTATTTTCAGATTTAATTCTCTAGCTGATAAATCTCACATCCTGAGCCTCTCCCCTATTCGTATGGATAGGAAAAAGCTTCTTCTTCAAGCTTGGTCACCCGGGCAGGATGAAGAAGACTGGCCCTCCCTAGCTCCAGTCTGGATAAGACTTAAAGGCCTCCCCTACCACTGTTGGAGCCAGAACATCATCATCTCCCTAGCAAGCACCATAGGCCAGCCCCTGCAACTTGATGCCATTACCATGACCCAAAGAATCCTCACCTTTGCCAGGATCAAAATCCTCCTAGACCTTTCCAAACCTAAACCCTCCACCATCTTAGTAGACCTCCAGGGTGAGCAACCTATAGAACTCACAGTTGAATATGAATCTTACCCATGCCCTCTCTGCCTCACAGTCAGACACAATAACCTCCCCTGCTCCTGCAATCCCAAACCAGTTCAGTCCAAACCAGTACAGTCTTCGACCCTTTCTCTTCAAGAGACTCATCCACCCTTCCACACCAATCCTCCCGACCAGCCAGATTACCTCTCGTCAGGCAACCCTCCCTTGCTTCCTCTTCCTGAACCCTCCCCAGTTATCCCTCTTCCCCACTCTAATCCCAACAATACCGGTACCTTAATAACCTCTAACCTCCAACCAGCCTTCCCTGCCAGCCAGCTCCAATCCACCCAAAAAAGCATGTCAGCTGCCTCTGAATCAAAAAACATCAAGGAAACAGATCCCTCCCTAAATGACCTCCCTTTCGATGTAGTCTCTGAGATCCTTGGCAAAGTTCCTGTCCCAGTAGTTGATACCTCCAATCCTTTCTCTATTCTGGAAAACTACTCCTTCACTGACCCTGTCCTCAACCCCAGTCATTATGGCAGGAATCTACAAAAATTCTTAGGTGGCTCCTCCCCCTCTTCCAGCCAAGAAATCAACTCCCCAGACCATCCCCCAGGATTCCACCATCCACCAGGTACACCCGAACCAAAGCATCTTAACCCAGGTGACCAAACTCCAGAACTGCCAATTAATTCCATTGAGCCTACCTCCTTAAATCAGATTACCAACCTCAATCTCAATCCCCCTTACCTCTTCCAAGAGCCACCCCATTCTCAGCCAGCAACCTCAGCTCAGTCAGCTCCTCCCCCTTCCACTTCCTCTATCTCAGACCAGCCAACTCTTGCCTCTGAACCCACCCTTCTTACCCAGTCAATCATCCCAACTCCACCTCCCTCTCAGCTAGATCCTCCTGCCATTCTCCCTCAAGCCTCAGCCTCAGACCAGCCAACTCTTGCCTCTGAACCCACACTACTTACCCAGCCAATCACCCCAACTCCACCTCCCTTTCAGCCAGATCCTCCTGCCATTCTCCCTCAAGCCTCAGATCCTCTAGCTACAGATAGGAAAAAAGCAGTCTCCACTCATTAAAGCAAAGAAAATAAGCACCCTGAAGCTAGCTCCGGCCCCATTACAAGAAGGTCTAGAAGTAGGAAAACAAAATTCTCCCAATGATAAAAGTCCTTTCTTGGAACTGCAGGGGAATTGCCAACTCCCCCACTAAAAGAATGCTGGCAAACCTGATCCAAGGTCACTCCCCTGATATCATCTTCATCTCTGAACCTATGACTCCCTTTTCCTCCTCCGTTTCCCTCCACTTCAGCCATCTTGGATTTGATATTTTTTTCTCCAACGTCCCTCAATTTGGCCATCCTAACCTATGGTGTTTTTTCCAATCTTCCCACCATCTCTCCATATCTCTCTCTGACTCCTCCCCCCAGCATCTATCTTTGCTGCTTACCAACCCAATCACTGGGCCTTATTCCCTCATAACAGGGATTTATGGCTCCACCAACCATACCAAAAGGAGAGAATTATGGCAAACCTTGATTAATACCTCTTCCACCAACCTTCCCTGGTGTGTAATCGGTGACTTCAATGCTACCCTCTCCCATGATGAAAAACTCAGCATTCGCCAATCCAGCCCATCTTCCCTGATCGACTTCCAAACTGCTATTATGCAAGCTGGCCTGCAGGACATTAATTTCTCTGGGAATAAATATACCTGGTCCAACAATAGGAAGGGTCTCTCCTACGTTGCAGCTAGACTTGACAGGGCCTTAGTCAATCACCTTTGGTTGTCCACCTTCTCAGACCCTTTAGTCCACCACCTAACCAGAGTCTCCTCAGACCATAGCCCAATTCTCCTGAGCCATATCAATCCCATCCCTACCCCGAATGCCCCCTTCAAGTTCGAAAACAAGTGGCTCCTCCATCCCTCCTTCCAAGAATTGGTTAAAACCTGCTGGGAAGCCAACCCCGAACTAACTGGAAATCCCCAATATAATTTAGCCCAAAAGCTCAAATCCCTGAAGCAGTCCCTCAAGCTCTGGAGCAGATCCACTTATGGCAGTATCCACCAAAACATCTCTAAAGCAGAGGCCCAGGTAAATCTTCTCCAAACCCTTCTTGACTCAGGTCCTTCAGAAGCTCTCAGTGAAGACCTCTCTAAGGCTAAGCTAGCTCTTCATGAAGCCCTCAAAGCCCAAGAAATCCACTGGAAGCAGAGATCCAGGATTTCATGGCTGAAGGAGGGAGATTCCAACACTAATTTCTTCCATCAATCTGCTAAGGCTAGAAGCTCCAACAATAAAATCAGTCAGATCTCTATTGCAGGACACATCAGTGAAGACCCAGCCTCCATTCAGGCAGCTGCAGTTGATTTTTTCTCCAACCTCTTTCAGTCTACCCAAGCCTCCCCTAGCCCTCAGCTCTTCCAGATAGACAGCCCAAAAGTTTCAAATGCTGACAATTTATCCCTCTCCTGTATGCCTTCTGAAGAAGAGATCAAAGCAGCAGTTTTTTCCCTCAAACACAATAGCTCTCCAGGCCCAGATGGCTTTAATGGTTCCTTTTATACTTCTTCTTGGCAAATCATTGGACACTCTGTTACCCAGGCAGTTCAAGACTTTTTCCGCTCCAAAAAAATTCTCAAGGCTTCCAATGCATACTTCCTAGCTCTCATCCCCAAAACCAGTTCACCTTCTACCTTCACTGAATTCAGACCCATTAGCCTTCTCAATTTCTCCTACAAAATAATCTCAAAAATCCTAGCCACCAGGCTTTCCAAAATTCTCCCAAACCTCATATCCCCTCACCAAGTTGCTTTCATCAAAGGAAGAAACACCACCCTGCATACTGCCATGGCCCATGAGCTCTTCCAGAAGCTTAACTCCAAATTCAGCAAAGGAGCTTTCTGCCTCAAGCTGGATATATCAAAGGCTTTTGATAAATTGGAATGGCCATTTCTCTTTGCTGCTTTAAAATTTTTCAACTTCTCAGAGGATTGGATCTCAATGATTCAAGAATGCGTCTGCACTCCTAAAGGCTCTGTCCTCATCAACCGCCTCCCCTATGGTTTTTTTGGCTCCTCCTGTGGCCTTAGACAAGGAAACCCCCTGTCCCCCTACCTATTCATTATAGCTGAAGAGATCCTGAGCCTCCACCTCCTTAACCTTCAATCCAAAAAGCTCATCCACCCCCTTTCCACTATTCCAGCAACCCCCTGTCACCTTCTCTATGCTGATGATATCCTTATCCTCATGAAAGGGAATTCCTACAGTGTCAGAGCCTTACAGGACCTCCTCGAGCTCTACCAAGCCTCTTCAGGCCAGTACTTCAACCTCCAAAAAGGTCTTCTTAAATTTGGCAAATGCGGTCGAAGAAGAAAACGCAAAATCAGCTCCACTCTAGGCATTCAAGAGTCCTTGGCGCAGCTTATCTACTTGGGCATCCCCATTGTGTTTGGTACCCCAAAAAAGATCCACTTCATTCCCCTCCTAGACAGAGTCAATAAGCGACTCCAGTCATGGAAAGCAAAATTTCTTTCTTTTGCAGGTCGGCTAATCCTCATCAGACACGTGCTCTCTAGCATGGCCATTCACCTCGCAGCTACATTGCCTCTTCCTCTTTCTATTTGCAGTGCCCTCGAGAAAGCTATGAGACACTTCTTATGGTCAGGGAGTTCTAGCTCTTTCAAATTCAACTATGTTAGTTGGGACACCATTTCTCTCCCAAAGAAGGAAGGTGGGCTGGGTATCAGAAGGATCTCAGATATTAATGCTGCTTCTTTCATCAAGCTCGGCTGGCAGGCTTCCACTGGTAGCTCTCTATGGTCTTCTTGGTTCAAAGCCAGATATTTCAAGCAGAATCCCATCTGGAGCTCAGACAACACCATCCATGGCTCCTGCATCTGGAAAAAGATTAGGAATCTGGCCTCCCATATCCATCTCGGCAGTTCATGGATTTTCGGTAATGGCCAAGAAATTGATGTCTGGAATGATCGGTGGGCAGGGGCAGAACCCATTTCAACCAGATTCCCAGACTACCAATTCCCCCAGAACCAACGCCTTTCAACTCTGTTTCAAGCAGGCAGTTGGTCCATTCCTTCAAATTTGCCTCCAGATATCCTTAGCTGCCTCTCTGACAATATTAACTCCATCCCCCCAGCTCACCATCCCAAGGACTCCCTCATTTGGAAGGACTCCTCTGATGGTCACCTTACTATGAAAAAAGCTTGGAACCTCATCCGTTCAAGAGCTCCCACTCTTGACTGGCCCCCTTACATCTGGAATGCCATCTGCCTCCCCAAAGTCAGCTGCTTTGGATGGCGTCTCCTGCACAATAAGACTCCAACTGAATCTCGCCTGCAGAGACTGGGGTTCTCTTTAGCTTCCAGAGGCAATATCTGCTGCAAAGATGAGGACTCCTCCATCCACCTCTTCTTCTCCTGCGATCAAGCTACAGCTCTCTGGTCCTGGCTCTGTCTCTCAGCAAACATAGCCACCCCTCCTTCCCTCTCAGCCTCTTCTCTATGGGCAGCTCTCACTAGAAGAAACGATCATTTGGGAAAAACTCACATGGCAACCATCATCCTAAACGTCATTTACACATTATGGAAGGCTAGAAACTTAGCTACCTTTGAGGGCAAGAAGCTTCCTCCTCCTCTGATTCAGCAGCAGCTCCAGGATCTCCTTTCCTTCTCTCTGGGTAAAATCTCCAAGCCTTTCTGCAGTCCTCAGATCAGAGCTCTCCTCCTCTTCTTCAAGGTCTCAGCTGGATGATTTTCCCCCATGGCCTCTTCCCGATCCGCCATCTGCTTGTAATCCTTTCTTCTGGCCTTGCAGCGCCCCTCGCTATCTCCGATCGAGGATCCTCAGCAGGGATTCGTCAGCTCCCCCTCTTTTCTCGGTTTCCTGGCTAGGTCTCTGCTCTCCAGTTGTATTCTCCTCCTCTCGGGGATCCTCGGGTTTAGACAGTCAGCCCCGGCGATTCTCCTCCCGGCCGCCGGCCCTGGGGATTTTCCACCCTAATTTGGCAACTACTCTCTCTTTGTAGCGTCTGCCTCCCTGGATTTTTCCTCTTGTGGTTTTGTTTTTCTTTTTCTCTTGGCTTGTGTTTCTTTTGGGGGTCTTTTGACCTTTGTAAATCCTCTCTCTTTTTCTAATACACTTACCCATTAAGCAAAAAAAAAAAAAAAGCTACTCTTTCATTGCCTTTCCGACTCCTGAGCTGTTTTTTCCGAATACCAACCTCTAGATTGATCTCTCTATACCATTCAAGAATCTCCAAAGATCTTGTTCTTTTCTACCGATTTCAAGTACGATCAATAACTATCCATTTCTACTAATAACGTTGCGATTGGTATCCTGCTCTGCTCTACAAACCTCTTTTTTTTTTTTTTTTACCTCAACTTCGGTGGCTGGGACCTCCTTGTTTTTTTAATTATATATAGAGCCCGGTACACCCTGGAAGGAAGCCCACCAAAGTGGGAAGAAAGCCAGGCACACTCGAAAAGAAAGCCCACTGAAGTGGGAAGAAAAGCTTCATATACACGTATAATAATATATATATATATATATATGAGGAAGTTTCAAGTGCATCTATCCCTCACCATAGGGTGAGGGACACTTCCCTTTTTGCACATGAAAACAAGGAAGTGTACATCATCCTATGTACTTGAAAAGTAACTTGTGTACTTAAAAATTATCAATTAGGAAAGTGTCACTCACCCTATGGTGAGGGATGAATGCGCATGAATGTCCCCCTCGACATTCATATAAATATTTTTCATATATATATATATATATATATATATATATGGTGGAGGTGGGAGTGGTACCCCGGACCTAGAGGTGAAAATCTGGGCCGGGCCGCCCAAGCCCAGCACGGCCCGGCACGAAAAAATCGTGCTTGGGCCGTGCTTGGGCACGTTGACTTTGGTCAACGCCGCCCGGCCCGGCCCGGCAATCCCGATGGGCCGTGCTGGGCCAGGGCTGCCAGGCCCAAGGCACGACACGGCACGGCCCGGTCAAAAACCTGTGCCGTGCTGGGCCAGCTCCCTAGGCCCGCGGGCGGCCCGGCCCGGCACGAGGCATGCCCAGGCCCGCCCAACGGCTCTTTTTTTAAAAAATCCCCCCCCTTCAAAAAAAAGGTTAAAAGTGGTTTTTTACATTTTTAACCCCCCCAACAGCTATAAACGGTCAAATGGGGGGGGGTATTAGTGTCTTTTGATCATTTTTTACCATTATAACCCCCCAACTGCTATAAAACGGTCATATGGGGGGGGGGGGGTATTCTATGTCATTTTATCACTTAGGAATTCTATAAATAGCCCTCATTCCACTCATTTCTCTACACTCATCTACTCTCTCATTTCTCTACACTCATCTACTCTCTCATTTCTCACACTCCCTCTAAAGTTCTAAGCTCTCTTAAGTCTTATTATAAAGTCTAAGCTCTTTATACAAAGTTTTCTAAGAAGTGAAAAGTGAGGGTGACTTCTCTAAAGTGGAGGATTCAACTAAGAAGAACTTCTCCATTAGCTCTCCCTCTCTCATAAAGGTATTTATTATATTTAATTTTGAGTTTTATTTAGTAGTAATATACATAGTAATATTATATATTAAGTCTCATCTTCTCCCCTTTCTTATATAAATTATCACAAAAAACACAGTATACATAATTATTTATTAAAAAAGTTTATCTTTTATTTAGAAAAATGGCTGGACCATCACAACCTTTCAACCTTGACTTCTCTCTAAATGAGGAAGATCCTGGATTTATTCATTTAGATCAAAGTCAGGGCATAGAAGTAGATAGTAATAATCCCCAAAATCCTGCATTTTCAGTTTCTACAACTAAAAAGAAGAGAAAATCAAGATTAACTTCTCCTGTATGGACTTATTTTGTTAAAGTTACTGTCCCAAGTCCCATGGGAGGAACAGAGGAAAAGGCACAATGTAATTTTTGCAAAGATCTCCTCAGTGCCAAATCATCAAGCGGCACTGGCCACCTTAGTAGGCACATGAAAAAGTGTATATTCAAACACACTAATACCGCTAACGATGGGGAAAGAGGTGGGAACCGTGGGATGGTTCAAACACAACTTTCTCAAACGGATTCATCTGGCGGTTTAGGAATTTTCCATTATGACCCTACTAATGCTAGATATCAACTTATTAAGTATATAATTTCTCGCCAATATCCATTTATACTTGCCGAAGAACGATGTTTTGAAAGATTTTTGAGGTCTGCCTTTGTTCCTTCATGGCAGAAAATATCTAGAGTTACTGCTAGAAGTGATGCAATAAAAACTTTTTTGAAAGAAAAAGAGAATTTAAAAAATGTTTTTGAAAATTTACCTGGAAAAGTGGCTTTAACTTCAGATTTATGGACCTCTAAACAAAATGTGGGGTACATTGCAATCACATCACATTATATTGATAGTGATTGGGTGATGCAGAAAAGAATTATTGCATTTTCTATGCTAGAATTTTCACACACTGGTGCTAGGATAGGGTCCACCATCCTTGAAAAACTTAGAGAATATAAAATTGAAAATAAAATAATTTCTATAACTTTAGATAATGCAAGCACTAACAATGTCGCAGTAGATTTACTAAAACATTCGATTCAACTTGATTTAAATGGAGATCTATTTCACAATAGATGTGCATGCCACGTCATAAATCTTATCGTCCAAGTTGGGGTGAAATTAATTAGAGCTGATTTAGATGTTATTAAATGGATTGTAGGATACATTTTCTGTTCTCCCTCGCGAAAACAATGGTGGAGGGACATATGTGTAAATTTGAATCAAAGACCAAAGAAAATATCATATGATGTAAAGCATAGATGGAATTTTACCTATAAAATGTTAAAAGAATCATGTGCCTATAAAATGGCACTAAATCAATATTGTCAACTTTATTTGGAGCGTGAAAATATTTTTATAAGTGATGATAAATGGACCCTTCTTGAGATAATAAGAGATTTTTTAGAAGTTTTCCATGATGCAACATTGTTTTTTTCTGGGGTATATTATCCCACATCAAACCAAGCTTTAGCCCATTTTTATGAAATAAGTCTTACTTTTAAAAAGTATAGAGATTTCTCAATTTTTCAACTTATGTGTGCACAAATGGAGGCAAAGTTTTCATCATATTGGAGAATAGCTCCTTTAACATTTTGTATAGCTGCTGCATTAGACCCTAGATTGAAATTACAAGGTGTAGAAACCCTTCTTGATGAAATAAACTCTAATATGAATACAGCAAATATAAATGACATGACAACAATTAGGACACAATTAGAAACACTTTATTTGGATTATGCTACCCGATTAGGTAGATCCATAACACCCACGGTCCCAACAGGCCCTCCCCAAGTACATAAAGGAAAAAAGAAGGCTATTTGGAGTATTATGAAGAAATCTCATGGAAGTAACTCCTCTTCTTCCAGAGGATCTTACAACCTTAATGAATTAACAATGTACTTGGGGAGTGATCCTGTTGAAATCCCAGATGAAGAAGAAGATGATTTTGATATTTTGGCATGGTGGAAATCATTCGAAATTAAGTTTCCCGTGCTTTCCGCCATAGCCCGTGATATACTAACAATACCAACGTCTACAGTTGCATCAGAGCAGGCATTTAGTGCAAGTGGGCGCCTTATTGACCCCACGAGGACTATGCTTACAGAAGAAACTGTTGAGACCTGCATGTGTTTACGGGATTGGTATCAAGCATATGATAGGGAACAACACCTCGATAATGATGAGATCGAGATAGAGATAGAAGATGAGCTAGCGGAGTTACATATATCATAGTATAATTTTTTTTAGAATGTATAATAGGCTTTCAACTTGTAATTTATTTTTTAGAATGTATCATAGCCTTCATAGGTTTTTAAAGTTGTAATTTATTTTTTAGAATGTATTCATAGGTTTCTAAACTTGTAATTTATTTTTTAGAATGTATTCATAGGTTTCTAAACTTGTAATTTATTTTTTAGAATGTATCATAGGTTTTTAAAGTTGTAATTCTTTTTTCATTTATCAGAAGGTTTGAATTTCATTATATATATTGATCCAAGTTCAAACTTGTAATTTTTTTAAACTTTTGTAACTTAAATTTCAAGGAAATACAATTTATGTAATGTATTTTTTCAAAACATTAATTATTAGTGTTATTCTACTTGTTATTTCTCTTAATTTCTTTATTTTAATGAAATTGGTCCAAGACCAAGAGTGAAGAGTCTAAGTCTCTAAGACTTAAAGAACTTAAAAAAAGTTAAAAAAAAAAAAAAAAAAAGGGGGTAGGGGGATTGTGGGCCGCCCACGGGCTGCACGGCCCAGGCCCATCTAGGGCCCGGCCCAGCACGGCACGACCAGAGCCGTGCCCTGGGCCGTGCTGGGCTGACCCCAGAGGTCCTGGGCTAAGTACGGCACGACCCGCATAATGAACATGGGCCGTGCCGGCCCGGCACGGGCACGGGATGGGCCCAACTTCTGGCACGGCCCAGATTTTCACCTCTACCCGGACCTCCCCAATAAGAACCCCAGTGGGATAAGGAGCGGTTCTTTTGCCGAAAACTTGTCTCTTGTTGCATTGCAGTGGCAGCATCGATACGGTAGATTACCGTACAGTCTCCACGGTACACCAGTAAAAAACTAGTAAATGCCATCAGGCCACATCATGAATGGCTTTTGGTTGTTTAAGTTGGGAAAAAACCTCTTTATCTCTTCTCGTTCAATATCTTGTATCATGTCTTACATACACCCCCATCTACTTCTTTCCCGACTCATTGGAAAAGAGAAAATGTATTACAATATTTTTCGACGTAATTTGTGCGTCGGTGAAATTGTATTTCTCAACATGTTAGCCCAAAGATACTATGCATTTCCAACGTATTAGTAGCGTCGACTATTTCATGCATTTCCAATGCATTGGTAGCTAGCATCGGCTATTTCATGAATTCTCAATGCTTAATCATCGTTGGCCATTACCACGAATTCCCAACGCACTACGAGCTTCATCCATTACTAGGAATTTCCAACACACTACAAGCGTCAGCCATTACTATGAATTCCCGATGCGCTGTCACCTTCGGCCATTACTAGGAACTCCCAACGCACTACCAGCGTCAGCATTTATTTTGCTGACGCTAGTATTGCATTGGCAAATACGGTTTTCGAATCAGGAAAGTTGGACATTTTGCCGACGCATATCTCTTTGCTGACGTATAGGCCGACGCTGCAGTGCGTTGGCAATTGTATAGGGATATGGCGACGCAGTTAAAATAGCGTCGGCTATGGATTTGACTACATATGGTTGCCGACGCGCGGCCGACACACTTAAATGCGTTGGGAAATCCTTCGCCGACACAAAACCTACATTTCCAGATGCGATAACTGCGTTGGCAAAACTGTATTCTGTTGTAATGCATTAAGATGAGATGATAAATTGCAAAAGAGAATTCATACTATACCGTATGCACTAGGGTGGGTGGATCATAATTCATAGTTATGCATCATGGCTGGGACGGAGCTGTTGAGGATGATGGTAGTGTTCTGGGTGGTGGGTTGAGCGAGAAATAGAGAGGGGAAGAAAGCGAAAGAGGAAGAAAGAAGAGGAAAAAGAAAGCATGAGTATCGTCCGGGTGAAAAAAGAAGTTAAAATTGAATGGAAGGCCTTTTTTTACAGTCAAAACTATGAGGTCCATGGGTTTTTTTCCTGTAAAATCCTCTATTTTAAATTTATATGGACGAACTCAATAAAAAAGCAAAAAGTATTTGCTTGCTTGCTTTAAACATTTTTGTTTACTTGAAAAAGTTTACTTTTTGAAGATGCAAAAGGTATATACATTCAAAAGTTTGCCAAATAATTTAAAACACTTAAACATCTATTTAAATCAGTTTTAAGTTGAATTTACACCTAAAGTAAACTAGCCAAAAGGCATCTAACTCTTTTCCATGAATTTTAACGAATCAAGTTTGACACTTGTCAATTTGAATTTGGAGGCCCTCCAATGATCATTAAATATTGATTGACTGGAATTTGAATTCAGATTTGTGCTAATGGTAGTTCGATTTTCTTTTCTCTTTCTAATATCTTGTACATAAACAAACAAGTTGCTCATTTGAAAAGGAGAAAACAAAAACATGTAGGACAAGCTTATACCAGATTTTAATACATTTTCACTGAAACGCGACTGCCAAGATTCGCTATACATTTTTCGCATGTACAGGAGTGCAAACCAAACATCAAGTGCAAGAATGGATCTTATCTATGCTGCATTGTTTTAGAAAGCAGGTCCCCAGACACTGATGGTTAATCTGGATCTCATGGGGCTTTTGCTTGATGGCTATTTGATTCATTTGATGGATCAGAGTTCCCAGCTACTGCCTCTTCGATATCAGATTCCTTCTGTCCTACATTATGCAACTGTATTCCTGCAGAGGAACCACCTGCTGATTCCATGTTACTGGGACTGTCTCTACTGTTTCCAACCACTCCCTTCCTCTTCCTTGCCTTTCGAGCCCACCCAACCAAGCTTTCTTGCACATGCTCGTCGAATATGGCCTTCTTGAATGAAGTTCCCATCTTCATTATAGAAAACAGTAAACAGTCAACAGGAAGTCATTTAGTTCTCTAAGTAGGCAAAGTATTTAGGGAAGCTGCAATTCACCTGGGTTACAATGGCATAAAGGGGAAGGGTACTATAACTGCAGACTACTTGAACAATCACCCTACAGAGCATAAGCAACAACTTCATTAGAATATTTATAGGTAAATACATGGAATGTGGTTAACTATGAAAAAAATGAGATGAGATAGATGGGCTAGATGACTGAACATAAAGAGAAAAGCAGCTTGAGTGATACCCGATTACAAGCCTTGGGACAATAAAACCAACTTTTCCCATGATGCAAGAATCAAAACCAAATGTTGTCTGCAAAAGATGGATCGTTTAAGTTGCTTGAAGTGAAATTCCCTTACAACTAAATCATTACAATGCATGAGGCATGTTTGAGCAGCCTATGTCAGATCTAGACAAGGTGGGATCATATTGGTGAGTTCTAATAGATTACACAGAAATAACAACAGGACGCAACAATTGGTTCAATTTGAGTCTATTCAAAGCAGAGGCAACGCATCATGTCAGATTGAATACAACTTCTTACCAATATCCAGAAGAAAACTGCAATCTCGAAAGCGTTCTGAAATAGGATGAAATGGATCAAGTGGAGGACTAAGCGGGGGCGATGAAACCAGAAATGATCATCCGAAGGCCGAACTACCAAGTCCCCTTGAATGGCTGTATGTTTCTCGGCAACTTCGTGGGCTAACTGAGAGATTACGTGCTCCAGTTTAGTTCCCACAGCGAGCAGAAGCTACAAAGACATGACTCAAAAAGGTCAGTTCGGTTTATTTAAAAACTCATGCATGTGTGACACTCATACTCACAATTTGTAAACATGCACACACGTATTGAATGTTTAACCATACATGTGCATCTTAAGTATCAAGTGCCAACATGTGCATTTACACACGATCATTTCTCAATCAAGATATGAGATACATTCACATAACGTGTCATCGAAAGGCATAAATTCAATCAAATTTCTCGCATGCATTTATAGTATATAGACACTTTCTGCAACAACATGTGCATATCAGGTAGAAATCTAGATAGATTGACTCAATGTTGGTTATGTGTACTTACAATCAATGGAATGAATGATATCCAAAAATACGCATTCCAGCCTGCACAAGGAATTATGGGTGTTAAATTTGTAGTGTACAGTGAAAACAACACAGATTAATAAATAAAGAACTGTAGGAGAGATGATCTTAAAAGAACTTGGTGAAATTTAACAGGCAACATTATTTATCACACACACACAATTAGGTGCCATTAACTAATAAAGGAGGAGCTCATTACAGAAGGAAATTAGTCAGAAACTGGATATTGAGAAGCTCATAACCATTTCTCAAAATAATTTGAACTTAATTGCTTCTTGTTGTCACAAAACATTCATTGAAGTAGTCAAATTCTCTTTGCTACTGAAGAAGCATTTCACGAGGAAGTATCATGTCAAAAAAGAACTTATCCAAACAAGCATACAATGGAAAATATTCAACATACAAAACAACAAATGATTCATCAATGAATTTTAATAATCAAGTAGATCAAGATTTCACTCACCATGAACATTCAGCAACAAGAAAAAGACAACAAAAATCCAAAGGTACCAACTGCAATGGACAAGAATTACATATTCAGAATTGTGAGAGGAGAAAAATGAAAGAAAATAACCCCTGATCTTCCAGTTCTTCAGTCTCTGAAGTTCTGGTGATTATGTAAAAAGTAACCAAAGGAAATTCCAAATGAGGTGTTAGATATTAATACCTTATACCAACAACTCTCTTAAAATCAGCTTCAAGAGCCCGCACCATGTACTTGTGGAAATTGAATTTAGGATTTCCCCTGCAATGTGTCTAAAGCAAAAACAAATCAATAATTTATAACAATGCTTTCTCAATAATTAATGATGAATAATGATGATAGTGATTTATGATAAGAAACACTGCCAATCTTTCATAAGAACTTACCATTATAAAACCGAGTCGTAGAGTGATGTAATCAGACTTGGTTACAGACCCATAGAATTGTTTGAAGAAAGATTGCTGAACAAGAAATAATGCAGCGTATTATTAAAACAGGGCCACATTGTCTTACTCTATATACTATGAAAGTGATGCAGGCAGGGACTATAATAATTCTTTCATGCTGGCATTTTCAAGAGGTCAGCATGACTCATTGCCTTATAATCCATGCTACCTGGGTGAGGGTTTAGTAGAGGCCTGGTTATGGATCGAGGAGTAAACTCATTTGACTCTATATCTCAGATATGAAACACAGATTAAGGGTAAGTTTGGCAAATTCATCCTTAATTGTGAGGAATTCCTACCAAATGGGTTCTATCAAAGGAGTTCCGAGAAAAAAACGAAGGGTCGAGGTCTACAATAGTACAATTGAACATTACTCTCCATCCTATGAAAATGAATCCTAGGAATTTGATGGCACTTGTCAGCCTCCACCACTCTCTACCATTCAGAGTTGAGCTGAATATCACAATTTTTAGTTCATCAGACTTAAAATTTTCACTTACACTGATAAGAATTTGGGATCCAAGATAAGTTGATTTTAGTCTCCCAACAAAGAAGTGATTTGAACTGAAGGGGATGAAAATGACTTACCAACCAACCTATTATAGCTGAACGTTTCCCAATTCCTTGAAAATGATCCTTGATGAAATCATGTTCATGTACATGGGTGAACTTTGAACTTGATGCTGCATGTGTACTATCATTGTTTCAGAAAATCAAATGAAAAATCATAGCAAATGCAATTTCAAGCATCATAAGACATTACCCTGTTCTGTATCATGTTTTTCCTTTCCTACAGAATCTTCCCATCCTTTCCATTCACGTATCTAACCAGACCAGAAAAAAATAACGTTTGCATGAACTCTAATCAATACTGCTGATTAATTACATGATCAGATATGAAGAAAAAAGTGATTTGATCCGCTTACCTTTGCCCCACCCAGTATCACTGTAAGAACGGTAAAGAAGACATGGGCAAGGGCCAAGACAAAGATAAAGATGTGAAGATCATGTAGCGCTTTTTGAGATAACAAGGGGACCTTTCCCTGAAAATAAGAAAAATAGGATCAAACAAGCACCTAAAAATTACAGAACCTTTTCAAAAGTGAATTGAGAAAACAAAGTTCAGATACCCCCTAACTCACAGAGTGATTAATGACACTTAGGGACATACAGAATTACAGATACATATTAAGGAAAGTCAAGGAAAAGGTCGATGTTTCCATGAATATGAAGATTCTGGCAGTATGATCTCACTCCCAACAACTTATAAAATTCAGACACCCATGACCTCTATAATTGTTATTATTATTATTATGAGTTGGGTCAACATATTACTAACTACTTTGTCTTTCTATGATTTTGCATGTGAATTGGAAAACGTGACCATGAATATGAAGGTTCTGGTTGGGTGATCTCAGCCCAACAACTGAAATGAAATTCAGATGCCTATCAATTCTACAATTATTATTTATGAATTGGGTCAACATATTACTATATACTTTCTTTAATTATGCATGTGAGTTGGAAAAAATGGCCATATCAATTTTCTAGTACCTTCGCCGCGCAATGATCTGTTCCAGATCCCTCAGCGAGAAGATGTCTTGTGCTGCCTAATGCACCGGAGAAGAAGGCTGTTTGGTAATGGCCTGTCCCTGCAATTTCCTCTCTCTGCTTCTTACATGGAAGCATGTGATGGGTGAGATGAATTGGAATGCATAGTTTTCCTATGAGTCCTTGGAAGACCGCCAAGAGAAGAGATATAAAACCCAAGAGCATCAACTCTGCATACAGAAACCATTAAATTCCTTTTCAATTCCAACAACACATAATAAAACTGCCACCAACTGTTACGTTACACCCTCTATGTACAACGCAATCAAAGATACATAAATACCCCAGAAACCATGAGAAGTTGAGATTTCAATCAGAAATTGATCTGTTAGGCCACTTCAATTCTGTTGGTAGTTCCAACTTAAAAAGAGTAGTTAGTGACCGTTAACTCTGTTATGTGTAATATGCTAACACCTGAATATGAGTTCTTTCTGAAAAACATGGGTTCAAACTTAATGTTTTTAAGGTAGAATTTTTACTATATCTAGAGAAAAGAAGATAGCTGCAAGGATAGTTTTTTTTTTTTTTTTTTTTTTTTTTTGCTTTAACCTTCTTTGACTTTCTGTAAGGCTTCGAAGAGAGGCTTTTGGTTCTTCCTCTTTAGAAGCTGCAGGAGAGACAATACACAAAACCAAATGATTATATAGATAGATAGATACATAGATAGAGATAGATAGCTATAGAGAGGGGTGGGTGTATATGCCTTGCCAAGATAGTGAAGAATCCTTTCGAGGAAGAATGAAATAAAAACAATAACAGAGCAGACGACAGCTACAACCCATGTTGGTGTATATTCCAACGAAATTCCCTTTGCTTCACCTCCTCCGGCCATCTCTCTCTCCTTTTCTCTGTTTAGAGGGCTTTCTATCAGGCAAGCAAACAAAATGAAAACTACGGTATCATATTTATATTGAAATTCTTACAAAGGACGAGAGGGAAGAGAAACCAGGGAGAGGTCAACATCTCTAATTCAATGATCCATGTGGCATTGTGGGGCCCAACAGATTGAACCTGTCTCACTGTACAAGCAGTAACGGTCATTGGTGGCTAGTTCATTGATTAGTTCTTGTGCTATTCAAATATCCTACTGATGGGGGTTTTATTAAATTCCATCTGCTAACCAAAAACTCATTGGAATTAGTAGATGCAGTGGAAATACTATTCGACTTTCAGCGACAAGTCGCTCCTCTTGGGATTCGGATTCTTGATCGTTTGGCATTGACACCATATAAATTTCTTCTTCTGCTAATCAATCTGAGCAACACTCTGCAGCATTAGTAGTTGCAGCAAAAATACTTTTCAACGGCTCTACTTATTAATGAGTGGCCAATCTTTAGCTTGTCTGAAATTCAAATATCCAAACATATTCTATGGGGTACCAGATTTTGTATGTAACAACTCAGGACATGAACCAGCATCTAGAGAAGGGTCAATTATATTAACCATAGACTTAATGAATAGACATAACGAAGATTATTGCCAATTCATGGATGCTACAGACTGTTGGGATTGATGAAGACGTTCCATTATGCCAGGATGTTGATGTTGGCAAAGAGAGTTTGGGACCATGCACTCCACATGATCGTTCTTAACAATTCAGTGCACTTTCTCTGTATTGTGAAAAGCAGGGTCCGCTCTGCTCGTGACATGAAATCAAAGCCAATCCTAAGCTAGGCCCATTTCTTTGGATTAAAAGCAGTCCAGTCTTCTCATGGTTGGGCCTATTCCTCTAAAAACTTTAGGGAATTGGCAATCTCCCAACCATCCATCCATCCAATCGAATTCATTTTCATGGTTAGATTTGGTTTAAACTCCCTTTGTTAGAGATACATAGGAATTGAATATAAAGAAATTCTTGGACAAGTTAGCTCCAACTAAAAATTATTAAAGAGGTGCAAGATTGACTTTTCTGGAATTTGAGCTTGTTTAATTGATTTAGACTACATAGCAATTCAATAAATAGGACTCATACCATAAGTGATTAAAAATGAAGATAAAAGGTAAATTAATGAATACCCTGCCGCCATCTTTACTTATTTAATAAGAAAGTGAACGTCATATCTTTATTTTCACCTTATATCGTTCACCCTGTCACCTCTCTAATAATTTTTTGGTAGAGTTTCATTTACCATGAATTTCTCTGTGTTCAATTTCCTATGTATCTTAATGTAAACAAAGAGGTCCCTATGCAATCCTTACTGATCATAGGACTTAGATATGATGGATTGAATGGTTCAAATTTAGTTACCCATAGACGGATATCACAAGGAGAAGAGACAAAAAAGTGTCAATTGGTGGTTATATACCTGATATTCACAATGCTACAGAAGGTTAGCCGGTTCGGATTGTCTGCAGTTGTTGTTGGACTGGAAGTTTCCTGAGTTAAAGTAATACCTGATATTCCAGAGTCGTTGATTATTGCATGAAGAGGTCCCACCAAGCTAAGGACAGGTGGTTTGGAAGACATGCCGACTTGGTCATCCAGAAGCGAATCTCTGATAGTGAGAAAATCTCACTGTTAGGGCTTTTCCCACTGTTGGGGCCGGTTGATTCCCATAAAATACATACACATTGGATAGGGAGGAATTCATGATCTGATAAGCACCTTAAGAGATTATTAAAGAAGTGAGGAGTGAAGAATACCTTATACAAGTGACGAGTGAAGGATATAAAATTATTTTCTAAATAGTTATAAACACGAAATATAGAAATTAAATATGCATATTTTTTAAAATTTTAAATATTTTTAACAAATAATGTTGCTAATTTTTGTTATGATGTTGTAAATGTTTTACTATATTTTAAAAATCTCATAATATTATTTGAAAATATCATTTCATGTAGATATTGTGATATTTTCAAAATATGACCATACTTCTCTCTGAGATGGTAAACATTCAAAACCTAGATAAAAATTTTTCTCTCTCTCTCTCTCTCTCTCTCTCTATATATATATATATATATAGACATATGTATGTATATATTCTATGTATGTTCTGACTTGTCTACATGCCCCACCTCCACATCAAAAGAGCCAGGAAGAAAAGAAAAATCACTAATCAAAGCCATAACTGATGATCTTGATCATCAAGTACATGTCCCACCTTCCTTATTGCCAGTGGATCAATGAGCCACAAAAAAATATAAGAAGGCAAAGATCAGATTCACTATATGCTGGTTGATGTTAATCATTTGTTCATTATCATTCTGCCCATTTAATCCTAACTGTTGAGTCCCAAGGACCACTATTTCATGTAGCCTCATGGATACTAAAACCAGTTCTAGAAGTTTAAATTCAGGAGAGCAAGGCGTTGATCCAATCCCTAAACCGCGTATATATGTGTCATGGTCATTATTTGCGTCTGCATGGTCAGTTAAGAAACTTCCCCTGATGGAGTTCATGATTATTCCTTTTTTAACACTATATCTAGTGAGATTGTTTGTTTAACACCACATTATTCAAAGTCCTAATAAGAAAATGTAGTATGAACTCAATCATGAAATCCACACGCATGTTGTTCCAAGAAAAATGAAAGGTGACTTGTGGTCATCTAGTTCATATTAATTAAGTCCAAACTGTTAATTAACTAATTCTTTCGACTAATTCCCGGTTGAATTCATTTACGAATTCGATTATTGATTTTTTCTTGTTCATGAATTAGGTTGAAAACAGTTAGATTTTATTTGGAATACCCATATTATCAGCCCTATTATCTAAAGTCTTGTCCCTTTGGCCAATATATATATATATATATATATATATATATATAATGGGAAATGTTCATATGCATCCATCCCTCACCATAGGGTGAGGGATGCTTCCATAAATGGGGGGTTTCAAGTACACCCTATGTACTTGAAATCCCCCTTTTGTACTTGAAACCTCTCATTTATGGAAGCATCCCTCACCCTATGGTGAGGGATGGATGTATATGAACATTCCCCATAATATATATATATTCCCTAGACACTTTATAGTGAGTGAATATATATTTATAGGGGCTAGGCATTCTCTTGCTAAAGAGTGTTATAGTGAGTGATGTTGAATGGGTTGATGATTTTCTTGCGGTGGTTGGATTTGGTCAAGTGCCTATACTTTGGCTTTGTTTGAATAAGATTTTGTTCTTAAAAAAAAAAGCCTTCCTTTATTATAGAAGGGTTCCATCCTGCTATAGATAATTGGAAGAGGTCATATGAATAAAACTCCAATTCCATTACTTCAACACATTGGCTTTGACAAGTTCATTTAAGGTAATGTAATAGTGGAAGATACACTAAAGATGTCTTTATCAATTGGTTGAATTAGGCTACAGATCCTGTAAATAATTAAATATATATTGAACAAACAAATAAAATGTTCTGTCAAATCAGTTGAATTTGGATTACATATGATCTGTTCAAAATGTAAAAAATAAAAAATAAAAATGAAAAGTCAAATCAACCTACCCTTACAAATTAGTAGTTGAACTAGGAACTGTTAGGTATTTTGTTTTTGCAATTTGGTGGATGCATTTGCATATTGGCATCATTTGAATTCACACACATGCATTGATTTAAAATATCTTGAAATCTAGTTTTATACATGCATTGGTTTTTAGTTTTGGAAAAGTTTTTGGTTTATGCATGTTTTGGTTCGAATCTTGGATGCATTAGTTTTGAAACCCAAAACTCTTTTGAAAACCTATTTCCTTGTGCACTACATTTGGAAAATCATCTTGTGTATTTAGGTTTGAGTCTTGCATACATTCTTCACAAAAAGAATCATTTTGTATGCAATTTGATTTGAAAAGAGTTTTTACTAATCAAGCTTGCCTTTGGTTTTAAACCTTTGAATCATTTTAGGCTTTGTGTGTTTCATGTTTTTAAATGTTTTAAAACATGTTTTTAAGCTTGGTTTAGTGACCCACAAAATTCCACAAAGAAAATCTTCAAAATGCAAAAGTTGGAATTTTTGGGGGTGTCCCGGCAGTGTCGCCGGTCGACCGAGACCTGGGTCTCGGTCGACCGAGAACACTGCAGGGCAAATGGACTGTTTTTTGAACTGAAGCCCCAACGGTCAGAAATATGACCGTTGTGCTTTCTCGGTCGACCGAGACCTCTTTGCCGGTCGACCGAGAACTAGCCGTTGGCTACTTTTTGGCTATAAAGTCCATTCATTTCCAACCTTTTTCAAAGCTTGAATCTTGAACCTTTGAGACCATTTTGGAGCCATTGAAAGGGGATGAAGTTGGAAAGGCTAGGAGGTCATTAGGAGAGCTAAAGCTTGGATTATTAAGTTAAACCACCAAGTAAGCTCTACCTTTGTTAATCATGGTTTTCATGTTTTGTTTAAGCTATTGGTAAATGATTTTATACATGATAACTATGATGTGTTGAATCCATTCTTCTCCTAATCTTTGATCTAATTAAGATTGGATTCTTCACTTTGGTGTCATTCCAAGTAGTTTCTAAAACCTTCTTAATCATGCTTAGTATAAATCTTTGATTTCCTTTTATGGCATGATTCATTTTCTTGGTTGAGACCTAATTTGTTGTTTTCATTCATTTGAACTTTAGTAAAATTAATTTGGTTTTGAAAACAACATGCACATGCATCATATGTTCTAAATTAGACATTTTCATACAACTTGTTAGTCTTTGATTTTCATGTCATTAACAAGTTGAATTCTATACATATGATTTGCATAAGACTTCAATCGAAACTTTTATGTGTCTTAAACTTTGAAATGCTTTGAGCATATATTTGTTTTAGCCTTCTTTTTAAACTTGATTGAAGTTCTCACACACACACATATCATGAGCATACATCTTTGCATTCACATAGTGTTTGTGTGAGTTGTTTTAATTTTCATATCCGCCTTTTTAGAGGCAAATTAAATTGAGCTTAAATTGTATCTCTTGGAGTGTTCTTTTGTGAAGACACTTTCTTTGAGAAATCTTGATTTGTAAAGGTTATTGCTTAGCCTTGAAAAGCACATTGTAAGGTTGTTGTTTAGCCTTTGAAAAGCAACATTGTAAAGGTTATTGCTTAGCCTTGAAAAGCACAATGTAAAGGTTATTGCTTAGCCTTGGAAAGCATATTGTAAAGGTTATTGCTTAGCCTATTGAAAAGCATAAATAGTGGAAATCCGGTGGGGTGTTGGAGACACAAGCCGGTAGTGGATGTAGGCACGTTGGCCGAACCACTATAAATATTGGTGTTGTGGTGCATGCTATGTGGTGATTGATTTTGTATTAGCTTCCGCATCTTGTTTGTTTAATCATCACATGTGACTAGTTTAGTTTAAGAAATTAAAATTGGTCGAAATTGGTCATACTTGTAGCTCACCCTATTCACCCCCCCCTCTAGGGTTAGGATCCTCGTGGACTTTCAATTGGTATCAGAGACAAGTGCTCTATCCCTTAGGATCAAGTGTTTGGAACTCTTGATTAGGTGTAAAAACCTAGAGTTAAAACCCTAGAGTTGTGATTATTTGAAAATCATTAGAATGGACTCCACTATGCTAGATTTTGTAGATTCTCCTAGACCTCGCATTCTTCCATCTATTGGAGATTCAAACATTCAATTTAAAGAATCTCAATGTGAATTAAATAAAGAGGAAGAAAATGATTATGATGAAGATGATCTTCAACAAGCCTATAATGAATTATATACATTATCTTCAAAGCTTGATAAGAGAAATAGAAGTTTAAGAGAAGAATCTATGAAACTAAACAAAGAGTTAGTCTCTTCAAAAGATGAGCTTAGAGAGAAAGAAGAAGTCATAAATTGTTTAGAATCTAAGTTCATGATCTCTTTAAGTAACCAATCTAACATTCAAGATGAGCTAAGAGAATTAAAGATGGGTTATGATAATGTCAAAAAGGAAAATCTAAAACTAAGAGATCAATTACAAAGGCAAGATAAAGACTTTAACAATCTTGAATCTAAATTGTCTATCTCTAAGGAAAATTTATCTAATGCTCAAGATGAATTAAATGAGATTAAGATAAATTGTGATGAGCTTAAAAAGGAAAATTGTAACCTAAGAGATACAATTAAAAGACAAGATGAAAACATTAACTATTTAAAATCCAAGTTGACAATTTCAAATGAAAATTTGTCTAATGCACAAAGTAATTCAAAAACTTTAGAACTTGGATCTAATGTTGTTAATGAGCTTAATTCTAAGTTAAAACTTGCCTATGAAGAGCTAAACAATTATAAGGAAATTGAAAATGAACTTTCAAAAGTCAAACATGAAAATTCAATCCTTATAACCAAAGTCACTCAACTTGAAAACTATAAACAAAAGTATGAGTGCAAGGTTACCCAAAGTGAAGATAGACTTGAAAAATTATTTAAAATGGGTAAACCTCATGGAGATAGGACGGGTATTGGATTCAATAGGAATATGTCTTATGACCCTAAATTCACCAACACTTTTGTGAAAGGTGAGTCCTCTTTCTCTAGCACTCTTCCTCCCTTGCCCAAATCAAAATGTAATTATTGTGGCATTGAAGGGCATTTTACATTTGAGTGCAAACTAAGGAAAAGAAGCTATGTGTCTAAACCCATCTTTGAACTCAAGAAAGTAAAATCAAACTTGAAGGGTAAGACACTAAAAACAAAGGAAGACTCCATAAAGCTTAAACAAGTTAAACCAATTAACAAGGAGTCTCCAAAAATAGATTCTAAAAAGGTTAAACAAGTCAAATCAAGTTTAAAAGAATCTATTAACAAAAAGCTTCTCAATCTACCTCCCTTAAGTCAAAACATGAAAGAACTTTTGAAGAAAATTACAAAGTTAAATCTAAATTTCAAAAGTCAAAGAAAGGGAGAAAATAAGAAGAAAAGAAAAGAGAAACAATCCCCTAAGAAACAAACCCACCAACTTCAAAAGACTAATCACCAATCTAAGCTAAATATAGTCAAATCAAAATATCATGGTGATAAGTTTAAGTTGAAATTTTATCAAGTAAAATCTCCTTTAGTTGGTGAGGATTCCAAAATAGACCTCAAAGTTCAACCCTCCCAAGACCTTAGGTGGATTCCTAAAGTCATCTACTTAGACAAACCTTAGGGTCTTGGACCTACATTGACCAACCTATTCTTTTTATAGTTAAATCATTTAGTT
The DNA here is from genome assembly GCA_038049695.1 of Cinnamomum chago. NCBI lineage: Eukaryota > Viridiplantae > Streptophyta > Magnoliopsida > Laurales > Lauraceae > Cinnamomum > Cinnamomum chago. The sequence continues at coordinate 14,417,636 of CP142462.1, read as the reverse complement.
GGTCATGTTGCTTTGCATTTTGGTTCTTTCTTAGTTACATTTCATAAAATGCATTGCTTATTTATGATCATTTGATTTTATTTTCATGCACCTTTCTAAGTTACATGTCATGGTTTTCAAAATCTCTTGATTATAAATTCATCATGTTTGATTTGCTTTTTGCACTCATATGCCTTGCATTGCATTTCTACATGATTAATTGATTGTGTTGTTAAAAGCTTTCATAGCTAGACTCTTCATGATCAATTGTTGTTGAATCATTTGTAAGACTTTTTGAACAAATGATTTGACTCAATTCAAGTTTTTCCATGGACTTCTAATTTATACTTGTATATGGAAAATCATTGTTTTGAAAATTGTTTGATTGGAAATGCTCTATAACTTCATTAGTTAGATTCATCAAAGCATGTTCCATGATTCTCATTTCCTTTTCTTTTGGTTGCATTATCTTTAGAAATGGAAGTGTATGTTGTTTGCATCTTTAGCCTATGTGTTTACATTCTTTTTATATGCAAATGACAATTGGTTCCATGTATGGTTGTGATCTTAGTATCATTTGTAGAAACCATACTAGAACCTAAATCCATCCTCTATGCTCTCTAGTCATATCTTTATGGATGGTTATGATGTTGATTCATGTAGATTCTCTTGTTGTCATCCTTATACATGTTTCAACTTCATAGTAGTGTTCTTGATCATATGAATCTCTTTGAAATCCATTTCTTATATTTCATAGTTATATCTCTTGTTTGATGGATTTCTTAGTGTTGAATTCATATGATCTAGACACTTTGGAAATTGCATGCATTACAAAGCCTTATCCTTTTGCATTGCAATTTGCCTTGTTCATCACTATGCTCTTTAGGAATATCATTAAAAGTGATGAATATGCATTTATGATGCTTGATGGTAGTTTATCACATCCTTGCTTTTACTCATGTTATCATATTCAATTGGTTTCATTTGGTATAACTTTCCATTGATTTCATATCCAATTGATATCTTATCTTGTGTATGTGATAGACCTTGTGTGCATTGGACTAGACTTGATAGTAATATGATTGTTCCATGTCACACACCATTAGCATCATAATGTACATGATTGCCTCCTCACTTGCTCTTATAGGTATATCTCATGACCACCATGTTTATGTGTTAATAATATTGGTTGGTTATTATTTGAGGTTGGCTTCATGTTTGAATTTCATTTCACTCATCTTGCACTTTAATAGTCATATTTATTGATTGAATGAAATGATTTTCAAAACCTTTCATAGCATATGATTTTCATAAGTAATATTGATTGATGCTATGTTTGAGTAAACCCCATATCATGGATAGCTCTAATTTGGATTTTTCCTAATAAGTGACATTCTTGAATCCATTTTAGAGTGATTATGTTAATAGTCATATCCTTTAATCTCAATTGATATGTTTGTTTCAATTGATATCCATGATTGCTTCTCCCTTTAGACCTAGCTCTCTTTTGGTAAATTGATCATATTGTGCTCAATAGTTAAATGAATCTAATCCTTTCCTTGAAGTTAACCCTCACTTGGTTAAACCATCTTCTTCTTGCATTTAATAGTTATATCTTGTCAAAGTTTGACAAAAGAAGAGAATGGATTGAGGGGGAGTGTAAACCTTCATAGGAAGAATTAGTTTTGATCAAATTCACCCTTGGAATGCTAATGAGCCCTTAGAGTTATCTTACTTACATGATAGCCTGTTATGTTTTTCATTTTCGATTACATTTGTTAACAGGTGCTACTAAAGGTATTCTTCTTGTCTCATGTGTGTAGGTACCTTTGCAATTTAATGTCAAAGGGGGAGAGAGATTTCAAGTGTGACTCAAAGATCTCCTACTCTTCAAAGGGGGAGAGAGTTCGAGAGTTCAAGTACTCAAAGATCTCCTATCCATCAAAGGGGGAGAAAGCTTTCAAGTTCTCAAGAGGAGAAAGAAGCATGGTCAAAGGGGGAGAGCAAATAGAAGAAAGAAAGCTTGGAGCTAAAGAAGATGCTTGGCCATAGAGAGGAAGATGATAAGAAAGCTTGAAGAATGATCAAGCACCAAGCATCAAGAAGATTGAAGAAAAGAGCCCAAGAGCCCAAGCTAAGAGAAGGAGCATCCAAGAAGAAGATTTCAAGACTTGTCCAGCTGAGGGGGAGCTGAAGACAGAGTGTGTAATTTCAATGATGAGTAAGTTGCCATCAAATTGCAAAGGGGGAGATTGTTAGGTATTTTGTTTTTGCAATTTGGTGGATGCATTTGCATATTGGCATCATTTGAATTCACACACATGCATTGATTTAAAATATCTTGAAATCTAGTTTTATACATGCATTGGTTTTTAGTTTTGGAAAAGTTTTTGGTTTATGCATGTTTTGGTTCGAATCTTGGATGCATTAGTTTTGAAACCCAAAACTCTTTTGAAAACCTATTTCCTTGTGCACTACATTTGGAAAATCATCTTGTGTATTTAGGTTTGAGTCTTGCATACATTCTTCACAAAAAGAATCATTTTGTATGCAATTTGATTTGAAAAGAGTTTTTACTAATCAAGCTTGCCTTTGGTTTTAAACCTTTGAATCATTTTAGGCTTTGTGTGTTTCATGTTTTTAAATGTTTTAAAACATGTTTTTAAGCTTGGTTTAGTGACCCACAAAATTCCACAAAGAAAATCTTCAAAATGCAAAAGTTGGAATTTTTGGGGGTGTCCCGGCAGTGTCGCCGGTCGACCGAGACCTGGGTCTCGGTCGACCGAGAACACTGCAGGGCAAATGGACTGTTTTTTGAACTGAAGCCCCAACGGTCAGAAATATGACCGTTGTGCTTTCTCGGTCGACCGAGACCTCTTTGCCGGTCGACCGAGAACTAGCCGTTGGCTACTTTTTGGCTATAAAGTCCATTCATTTCCAACCTTTTTCAAAGCTTGAATCTTGAACCTTTGAGACCATTTTGGAGCCATTGAAAGGGGATGAAGTTGGAAAGGCTAGGAGGTCATTAGGAGAGCTAAAGCTTGGATTATTAAGTTAAACCACCAAGTAAGCTCTACCTTTGTTAATCATGGTTTTCATGTTTTGTTTAAGCTATTGGTAAATGATTTTATACATGATAACTATGATGTGTTGAATCCATTCTTCTCCTAATCTTTGATCTAATTAAGATTGGATTCTTCACTTTGGTGTCATTCCAAGTAGTTTCTAAAACCTTCTTAATCATGCTTAGTATAAATCTTTGATTTCCTTTTATGGCATGATTCATTTTCTTGGTTGAGACCTAATTTGTTGTTTTCATTCATTTGAACTTTAGTAAAATTAATTTGGTTTTGAAAACAACATGCACATGCATCATATGTTCTAAATTAGACATTTTCATACAACTTGTTAGTCTTTGATTTTCATGTCATTAACAAGTTGAATTCTATACATATGATTTGCATAAGACTTCAATCGAAACTTTTATGTGTCTTAAACTTTGAAATGCTTTGAGCATATATTTGTTTTAGCCTTCTTTTTAAACTTGATTGAAGTTCTCACACACACACATATCATGAGCATACATCTTTGCATTCACATAGTGTTTGTGTGAGTTGTTTTAATTTTCATATCCGCCTTTTTAGAGGCAAATTAAATTGAGCTTAAATTGTATCTCTTGGAGTGTTCTTTTGTGAAGACACTTTCTTTGAGAAATCTTGATTTGTAAAGGTTATTGCTTAGCCTTGAAAAGCACATTGTAAGGTTGTTGTTTAGCCTTTGAAAAGCAACATTGTAAAGGTTATTGCTTAGCCTTGAAAAGCACAATGTAAAGGTTATTGCTTAGCCTTGGAAAGCATATTGTAAAGGTTATTGCTTAGCCTATTGAAAAGCATAAATAGTGGAAATCCGGTGGGGTGTTGGAGACACAAGCCGGTAGTGGATGTAGGCACGTTGGCCGAACCACTATAAATATTGGTGTTGTGGTGCATGCTATGTGGTGATTGATTTTGTATTAGCTTCCGCATCTTGTTTGTTTAATCATCACATGTGACTAGTTTAGTTTAAGAAATTAAAATTGGTCGAAATTGGTCATACTTGTAGCTCACCCTATTCACCCCCCCTCTAGGGTTAGGATCCTCGTGGACTTTCAGGAACCAAATAACCCAGTTTAATAGTTTAACTTGTGAGTTCATTTCGACTAGAACCACATGTATTAAGTTTCCCTATCTAATCATTCCTAACAAAATCTCCATGGGTTGTAATTAAGGTTTTAAAATCCAACAGATTAGATTTGTACTGTATTTGTGGCTGATACGTATAGGATTTTCACCTGCCGGCCAATACCCAGAATTAGAGTCATAGGGGTAATGAGTATCATCAGTGCATCCCCTATATCATCCTGTAACACTAATAAACTACCAGAATAACCCGAGCTAAGCATCTTCACCAAAATATATTTTATGATCCATTAATATAATCTAGATCCCACAAAATCATCCTCAAACACTTATTAACAACACTTTGGTTTGGATAGAATATAAAGTTTTAAAAAGAGAAAGAAAAAAGAGAAGATTAGGAGAGTCCCTCTTTTCTCAATTAAGAGTCAGTACAGTAAAAATGGGCTAGGAGAAGTGGGGTAGAAAGAAAAGAGGAAAATAAGATTTAGGATGGAAATGAAGTTGTTACTGAAAGTGAAAAGTGAGAAAAGGACTTGAGTGGTTATAATTACATGTGGAAAGAGGGAGGAGAAAGTTAGTTGTAGAATACGAGTATAGGATCTTATCAAAATAATAAGTTATAGTCAAAATTAGTATCCCAACCCTCAACTTTAATATGATATAAATGAAATACATGTATTGCTTGTGTATCAGTGAAGACACCCAAAAAGAGCCCATTTGTTTTCATGGAATTAAATCCCCAGGAATTCATGGTAAAACCGGTTCTAATAAAGGAGGCGTGAGGAGTGAGGATGTAATGTGTTTATGCAAGTGAGACCCTCGCATTTTTAGGATTTGATTTAGGGTGATGGTTGGGTATTCATGATCTTTCATCTTCCCTTAATTTATCGATCTTATCGGCATGTAACACCTACATTTTTTTTTTTTTTTTTGCAACACAACATGCCACAACTCACACATGCGAGGAGACATAGACACAACTCACATGTGTGAAGTGATGAAAACTCGCACATGTAAGGAGACATAAACACAACTTGCAAATGTAAGGTGATGGAAACTCACACATGCAAGGAGAATAAACACAACTCACACATGTAAAGTGATAAAAACTCACATATGCAAAGAGGAAGGAGGCGGGTATGGCCTGAGTATTGGCTGATGCGCCCAATAACAATTCATGTTTATTATATATGGTAGTGAGAGGTATTAGAAAAGGTAATAGCTGAGACTCAAAATTTAAACCACTCACCCATCACTTCGGAAGATGAAAGTCTTTAGCCACTGTCCCAAACAACAATTTGCAAATAATGAATTAATAGCTTCTCCAAGTAACATAAAAAAAATATAGAGAATATACAAATTGATTGCCATAATTCCCCCTTTATTGATGCCGTGCATTTTTTTTACATAGGCCTATCAACTCAATCTATTCAGAAATACTCAACTTAACTTGAATTGACACTGTTCTTTGATTTTGTCACAATAAATTTGTATGATTTGTAGTCATTAAACTTTGAAGAATTAAAATCTATGGCTAAGTTCATCGGGCCAAACATATTGAGGACACCCCTAAGTTACAAGCTAATCCATCTATTTCTCCTCTTTTGATTGTCATGCATCCATACCAGCCCGACAAAAGAGTGAGTACGTCTACTAATGACACAAAATTTAGATATGATTATGCTTAAAAAAAAGTAAATGGATTTATCCTATTAAAATGCTGAAATTTACGTGGAATGTAATGTCTAGCTAAAGGACTGATAGCAATAGGCACACAAAAGGAAGAAGATTGGGGAGAACGACACAGCTATTACGCGCTTTTCCCCTAATTGGTTTCTTGGATTCCACTGTGGCAGCCCGCAGAATAATAATTCGAATAATTTCAGATGAATGTCATCCTCTCAGAAAATGTCATCAAATATCAGTCCAATAGGAGTAGATCAACATTCTGATTAGCACGACTGAAAAGTGATTAATGACACATTAGCACCCAGTCACGTTTTCAATCTTACGATGAGACCTACTCCTGTTAAACTGAAGCTTGAGAATATATCATAAGAGGGAATGATATTCATTTTGAATGGTCCAAATTATCATTATGTGGGCTCTACAGTGGAGTTTTGGAAATCTATTACACGGGAAGCGTATAATAGCCAGGGAAAGTTGGACCCTGAGTACTCTCTGAAAGCACACATTATAGGATTTTGCATTTTTCTTGACTTTTCACACTTTTTTTGGATTTTTTTTTTTTTAAAATGACACCAACAGCGGACTATATTGATAACATGTGACCAATATCATCTAGAAGTACTAGTTGTTTGCCAAACTGATACGGGTCTAATATTATACTTTAAAACCATGGTTGTAATCCATTTGTGAAAACATACAACATGGATGGAAGGAACCAAAATTTGAACCATCTCGAACCCAACTCAGGTCAGAATTTTAAAACCCATGCCCACCTCAAGGCTCAAACCAGGCAAAATGATCACTAAACTCGATCCTATTGCGATCACCATATGAATTATTAGAAAGTTTACTGCATGAAAAACTAGGATCAAAGACTCTTTATTGATAGCATCATGAGTGACAACCATCTAACCTCGAGGCCGGGTAGCCTAATTAGCGTAGGACCCCGGTTTACATTCGGTAGTTGAGGGTTTAAAAATGCACTTCTATATTTAAACTACAGAAAAAATTTATACGACTTTTTTTCGTAATCCCATAAAATTTATTTTGGACCAAAAGGTTGAAACCCGCCTTATAAAAAGAAAACTCTTTTGACAACCACCCAAGTTAATGCCTTCTAACTGCCATGAGGATCAACATCAATTTCTAAAAGCTACCTACTCTCGGCGAGAAAAAAAAATCTATTTGCTTGACTTGACTCATTAATGTATCAAATTCTCCCATGAAGAACTTGAGGTCCTATTTGAGCCGTCAAACTGGGTAGGTCCACATGACCACTTATTATTGGTGTAAGAACTCCTAAGTGCTGTATAGGTCAGCGGCATTTATTTTAAAATTGATTTAGACATCCTTAGTTTTGTGGATTTACCCATCAACATTGATTTTAATCTAGCATACGTGCTGATGTGCACTGATATTAATGTAAAATCATCTGCTATATAAATATTCAACGAGAAATTTTCAACTCCATGATAGTGAGAAATTTTCAAATCTACAAAATTTGTAGAAATCCTTACCATCTACCAAGCGTGTCCTAAGCATGTGTTTGTACATACGGACTTCTGCAAAAGTATCACATAAAACCGTGTGATCTGTGTCGCTTTTTTATACTTATTTGTTGCAATCCAATTTCATCTAAATGTGAGAAAATAAATTGTACTATCAATGTCAGAAATTCCTAGCACGACAATCTCAATAGAATCTTACTAAAGAAATAGACCATGAAATAAAAGGTCCGTGAGAAGAAGGTGAATAAGTACTATTTTTTTTATTTTTATTTTTTTTAAGAATTTATCCCTTTGTTTTAGATCAGATAATTGTCAAAGGGATAATACTTAATAGTCCCCAGCTTTTTAAATAATTACTATTTTTCTATTTTTATTTTATTTTTGTAAGAATTTCTTTCTTTGCTTTAGATCAGATAAATGTCAAAGGGATAATAATACTTAATGGGATTTGTCCAGTGAGAACAGTTCTCATAGAGTCACCATAAGAACTTTTTTGTGGGCCCCCCGATAGCCTCCGATTTTTATAAATGTTTATTTTGAAGAGTCTAGTGGTGAGACCAACGAGCCGAGTTTGCAGGACAGAAGCACCATCTTGGAATGTTGGGAACCCCTGAAGAGACCGGGAAAGTGCCAAGCATTGTTACATGAATTCCATTCTTCTTAGTTAGGACTTAGGATGATGATACTGGTCGGCCTAGAACCATTCTATTTGACTCGGTCTTTTTTTTTTTTTTTTGCTATCTTAGGGTTCCCAATCCGTTAGGTATGAACTCATCCCTCTAAGCCTAGAAAGAAGCCAGATAAACTCTCCTATAACCTCAGTGTGGTAGTTTAGTTTTAAACCTACAACATTTGGGTACAAACCATAGTCCTGGGCCAACTACGGTATATTCTTATCCACGTTCATAAAACAAATGTCATGACTCATGAGTGTTGTTATATATCCAATCAATCATATCACAATCCTAGGACACACCGGGGAGAGGACAATCGGGGGGTGCCACATTGGGGAGAGATATCACATCGCATCTCCTTAATGAATAGAAAAGAATCCTCTCCCCATGTGGCACCTCCTCATTGGTCCAAACAAGGATCCGGATCCATGATCCCATGAATTCATCCGATTGAAGAGTAGGTCCCCCTGACATGGGCATCACGTTTGTAATAGACTTGTGGGGCCTACACTAATTACCAATTTTTTTACAATTTGTTTGTAAGGATCCATTGAATATCAGTGTGATTATCCTGAGATGGAAACTGCTTGACACTCTTTTGGTGAGTTATATTTCCTAGGCACGTGAATTGTTTTCACACCAAACAAATGACCCCCTAATCTTCACTGTGGATCCACTGTCCGGCAATTGGGGGTTTCTCTAGCGTCATTTATGTATGGATAGGTGCTAAGCATTGTTTCTGCCTTCCATTTGGAGATAGCCACCTAATCTACTTTCTATATATAGGGATAATTAGTGTTAGGCTCCGTCCCGAGTTAATCAAGATTAACTCTAATCAATCAAGTTTAAGGCTAATTAAGCATGTTTAAGTAAACTAATGGTGAGTTAGCACCAAAAGAGATTGAATTAGCCTAATGTGATTAATATAGGCTTAATGAAATAGTAAATGAGATTAGGAAATGAATTGAATGAAAATTAAGCAAATGAGGGAATTGTGTATAAATACGGATTTATACGTATTTTGTCGAATTCAGAAACGCTGGATACTAGCATGGGTATCTCGACGAGTATGATGATTTTCATAAAAGACTTGAATTGATTCGACGAGTATCGACTCAAATGAACCATCATTTGACTTGAATTGGAATTAAAAGAATGAATGGGGGGTGAAATGTAAAATGAACTCTTATATAACCTAAGAGTTTCATTCATCTCCTGTAACCTAGACAGCCTCCATTTCCACAGCCGTTTCTTCTTCTTCTTTGATTTTTCTCTTCTTCGAGTGAGAATTGGAGGTGACTCAAGTGAAAGGAATTCATCATTTGCCTCATCTTCACCATATTCTTGAGTTTTATTGGATTTGGAGCTTTGAAGAAAGGAAATCCAACTCAAAGCTAAGCTAAACAAAGACCAATCTTCATTTAAGGCAAGTACTTACATATGTTTATGCTTGTGAAGGAGTTTGCATGGATTTTAATGGAAAGAAATGATAAATCAACTCTTAGGATGATTATGGGGTGATTTATGGATTTTAAAACCCTAAATTAGGTTATATAATTGATGATAAGTATGGTTAATTTAGGTAGATTAGTAGTCTTGTATTTCTTTGTTAAGTTCATGATTTAATTGTTAATTAGGTTTAGTAAACATCAGGGAGAAAAAGGGCTGAAAAGCCCTTCACAGCACTGCATGTAACAGAACTTGTGTTCTGTTACTGCAGTGTGGCCGGTCGACCGGCCAGCAGGGCCCGGTCGACCGGGTACACTGAGTCAGGTCCACCGGGCCTGAGGAAGTTACTGTTTGCATTTTCTGCGTACAACTGCAGGTCGATCCGGATCTTCCCCCAGGTTGACCTGGGCCACTGAGAAATGTCCGGAAAGTGTAATTTAAGTCCGACTTCCGGGATTAAGAGTTTAAGCGTAGAGATTGACCAGATTATTCGTAGTAAGGAAAAATCTGGCCAATCGCAAGGACCGTTAGTGAATTTTGGATTTTACGAGAACTAAGATCGCTTATGAGGTCATAAACACTTCTTGTATAGTTAAGATGAGTCGTGAGGGAAGTATGACTAATATGAGTGATATCTTAACCTTCCTAAGTGCTACGAGGGTTATTCTAATGCATCAATTTCACTAAAAGTAATGTCATCCATAGTAATACATGCATTAATAACTACTGTTCACTTACGGGTTGGTTAGAGGATTATTTTAGAATTTGACTGAGAATTGGGTCAGAATTAGACAGAGGTTAATAGGAATTGTTAACAGGTCTGGCACTACCTAGTGGTTTCTGAACTCATTATTGAATGGAATTGAATTAAAGTATTAAATGAACGGTTACGAAAAGTAACTGAAATGACTATTCCTACTGCAGTAGATGAGATTGAGGAGCGTCCGGAGCTCCGTGGGACACCAGTGATCTCTGATCAAGACACTGGGAGATCTCATCGCATTGGACAGAAAGGTCAAAGGACTGACGAGTTCTAATCAATGCTGAATGTAAGTAATTGAATGAATATGAAATGAAAAGTCAGAAAGTGGACCGAAAGGGAATGGACTGAAAAGTCATACACTGAAAAGCCATTAATAAATATGGAACATAATGAATTAATATGAATATGAAATGCTTCCGTTTGGAAGAACCGAATGGAATTGGTTTATGTAGGTAATTGAATGAGTATGAAATGTTTCCTTTTTGGGAATAACTAAATGGAGTTGAAACCAATGCTAGTGTAGTTGCCAGTCTTATGGTCGTTATTAATGGTATTTGATATGGATTGCTTAGAACTGTTAAGCAATGAATTGTAGAAATTATGCACATGTTATAAATATATGTATACCTTGTTGAACCGTCGTGTTCACAGTATTACTGATGATGTTACAGGCTCAGTTGCCCGTACCGGTCTCTCCGAGACCGTCCCGCCAGCGGAGGAGGCTCATTCGATACCTCCAAGAGATCTAGCCGAATGGACATGATCTGAGAGAGGATAACATAGAACCTTTTGAGAACTTTTTATAAACTTTTTGGTATATTCGTTTTGGTATTGTAGGTATGGTAAATGATGTTCCCTGCATTGTATTTTAAATATGCAGTGGTTGATAGTAGAGTTGAAATGATGTAAAGTAACTTTATTGTTCTAGTAAAGTATCTGGTTCGCTTTGATTAAATGGCTGTCAATGTATCTTATTTGTATATTCCGCACTGTACATTGACAGGTACGTATACAAGATCCCTTGTAGATTTGATTAACTTCGGTTAATTCGGGTTTACGAGAGTAAGTATGATTAATATTCGCGACCTGGGGGTTAACCCTAATGACTCTGATCTCGGGTCCGGGTCGTGACAATTAGCTAGAGGTCTTTCATCACGGTTTTGTAAAGCCTCCAGTTCACCATTTTTTTTAAGGCCTATAGTCCATACCGCTTGACATATTTTGGCGAGAGGTCCACATCAGAAATTTCCATGACAATTTTCCCTTTCAACTGATTAGGCATAAAATTTAAAATTTTTAAAATTTCAAATCTTCCGTTCCACCTCTTTCAAAGATCGTCCAGTTGGTGATGAGAAGACGTCGCACAGGTTCTCCATTGGAGAAGAAGTCAGAGGACTTTGATTTGATCGAGGTGGGCCACACAGAGCAGAAATCAGACTTCTAGTTCGTATTGTTGTCGAGGTTACAACCAGAGGAGATCCATCTGCTCCACCCGTTGTCGGAGAAGAGGACCACCACTGCAGAGGTTGGGCTGGACTCCGTTGTAGAAACGAAAGAGGGTTGCCACTGGAATCCATAGCCTCACCCTTCGCCATCACTCCGCGCCACCTTGCCTTAGCTACTATTGGCCATTAAATAGTATTCAATTCAAAAGTGAGGGTCCACAAAGGGTGGGGCCTCACAGGGTTCACCACCTGATGGGTCGCCCATGGGTCCTCCTCCGAATCCAGTAATCAGATGGGTCATCGGGTGGCCCACTTGGGTCCCGGTATCAACACAAGAAAATCAAGCCCTCACCTAATCATCTCAACGAAACACCCTGAATACAGAACCAACCACCGAGAGGTCAAGCTGCGATCGTGGCCCAATGGGATCCACTATCCTGTGCAGGCGGAATAGTAATTGTGCATTTAGTGGTTCTGTGGTCCATGCATCGCATGGGATGTTGCTAGTACAAAAGTACTAAAAAGATTATGACTCTCCTGATCATGGGCTGCATCATTCTGGAAATATTAGGCCCAGTAATTAAATAGAGTTTTGGTGCAGCTCATGGGCCAGGCCAGCCTGAGCCCAATCCGGGCCTAGCCCTCTTTGGGCAGGCCCGGATGTGTAATTAGGGCCTAATTAACAATTGGGTCGGGCTTGGATTAAGTGATGGGAAGCCCATATCCTGGCCCGGCTTGTGTAAGAAACGCATGTAATTTAATTTAATTAGCGATCTAATGCCCACAAAAGTGATGAAAAGCCGGTTCAATCTAGCCCGATTGATTAAATGGTAGCCTTAGGCGGGCATAACTCTTATGGCCCGTATCAGGCCTACCCCAGTGATATGATAAGCTGCATTGAATCAGACTTCAGACGAAAAGGGAATTTTGCCTATAACTAATCTAAGTTTTTCTTTTGAGGTTTGTATGAAATAATTAAGGTTTAACTCTTATTAAATAGTTTTTTAAACAAAACAATGAAATGACAACAGAGTTGTTAGCACTTTTTTTTTTCTAAAAATATCCCAATTGATGATATCATTAACCACCGATGATATCGTCATTTTTCTGCAACTTTTCTTCATCTTCGTTTTAGGTTTTGTTCTTCTTATGGCTTGCACATGCTCACCCAATGCTTGATAAGATCGAAGAAAACCCTCTTGCATGTTCTACACTAGTTTTCATTCCTCCTTTTATGACACAAGTTTTTCTTTTCTTCTTTCTACTCTTTTAATACTATATCTCATTCTCCTCATCTTCTTCAAATAAAAACAATCACCACAAGCATACACCATCACACAATGATTTATAGTGGTTCGGCCTAAATACCTACATCCACTACCGACTTGTGAACCAACACCCCATCGGATTTCCACTATTTATGCTTTTCAAAAGGCTAAGCAATAACCTTTACAATAAAGTTTTTCTAGGCTAAACAACAACCCCTCAATGTGTTTTTCTAGGCTAAGCAATAACCTTTACAAGATGCTTTTCCAAGACTAAGTAATAACCTCTACAATGTGTTTTTCTTAGGCTAAGCAATAACCTTTACAATAGAAAGATTTCTCTCAAAGAAGTGTCTACACAAACACTCAAATATATACAATTTAAGCTCAATACAATTGCCTCTTAAATAGGCTGATATGAAAGTTTAAATCAAGATACAAACATACACAACAATTAGCTAAGGTGTGTGCTCAAAGTGTATGAATGTTTACTTCAATCAATTTCTAAAATGAAGCTCTTAAATGAATACTTGATGCGTTTGAAAATCTAAGCTCAGAAAATGATGATTGAAGTGATAAGCTAATCACATGAAAAGTTCAAACAACTTGGAATGACATGCTACACAAGTTATATGAAGTTTAAAGACTAAAACACATGTGATTGAGACAAGAGTGTTTGCAAAACAATCTAATTTACCAAAGTGATATGGTGTTTACAAAACATCTCAAATAGAAATCATGCAAATATGAAATTATAAAGAATTAAATATGCATGGTTTTTAAATGGAATGGAAATCAATTTCAACTTAAAAGATATACCTTTAAATCTCAAACATTTTAATTTCCAATAGTCCTCTAGCTTTCTTAGCTTATTCCTCTTCTTTAGGCTTCAAAATGGTTCAAAGGTTTCACCCAATAAGCCTCATGAAAGAAGGGAATGAAATGGACTTTTATAGAAAAAATAGTCCAACGGCTAGTTGGCTTGGTCGACCTCATGACCCCCGGGTCGACCTGGCCCAACGGTCAAAATGGCCCAACAGCTAGTTATTCGGTCGACCTGGATATGGCTCGGTCGACCGGGTACACTGGCTGTTTTCCCAACGGTCAGTTTGCTCGGTCGACCAGGTGCAGGGGTTGGTCGACCTACCAAACTGGTCTGGGATAAGTTTCTTCAGATTTTTCAATTTTCCAAAGATGAAATTTGGAACTCATGGCCAATATGATTTATGCATAAAAACATGATTCTAAAAATGATGAATGTATGCAAATCACAAACCTAGATTCTTTAACTTGATTTTCCAAAAATATACATGAAGAACTAGGTTTTCAAAAGTGCATTTAAGTTCTAAAACATGCAACAATAAATCATTTGAAAATCAAATGCAAATGCAAGCTAGAAACTTAGATTCCAAAATCAAAACTAAGATGCACGAGTGTGTGATCATTTGATAATGAAAGTGATCGTGAATCCATCAAATTAGCAACGAATAAAAACCTAACAAGAGACACCCAATTGTTCTTCTGGGGTGGTGTTAGAAACAGAGCTAGTCGGCTTCATCTTAGTCTTCGGCTTCAATGAGGTATGAAAATGTATACTACATTAAATCCGATATTGAAAATAACCCTGTGTGGGGGCCCATTTCGTGAACCAGTTTCTCTTGGTCTCGGCTAGGGTGTGTTCGGTTAGCTACTGTATGGGGGACCACGTCCCTTGATCTCGGCTACGATCCGATCCATATCGGTCTCGGCACTACGTGCTGGTCTAGGCCAAACAGAATTCAGTTCGGCCGCGCATACCGTTCAGTCTCGGCAACGCAAGCTCGGCAATGCAGTATTGCGCTTGCAGCTAACGGCCACGGCCCTGTCGTGGCTAGGCCCAAGGAAGGGATCTGATGGGACTTCAGCCACCACCATATCAGGGCAAGATCAGGCCCAATGTGACTGGCATTAAATGCATTGTGGGCTGATCGGACCCACATTAAATGCAAAGAGGGCTATGATGGACCTTCATTAATGACTTTGTGGGCTGATGTGACCCAGGTCACATCACCAAGCCCACTGGCACTCACCCCAGACTGTTCCATATATAAGGCACGAGCCAAAGGGAGCAAGGGGTAAGCACTCTGACATAGACACTGAATTCTTCTTCTTCTTCTCCGATCCATTGCTGACTTAAGCATCGGAGAGCCCTGCGCTGCCCATAGCCAGGGTCCTCTGACCTTTGTCTTTCTCCTCTTTCAGGTTCATACCGTCGCAGCTACCTCCTCCATGTATTGAGTAAGTCCTAAGAGGCATCCTGATCTTGTGAGTATTATCATTTCTGCACTTACAATTGGCGCCGTCTGTGGGGAGACTTCTATAATCTTTCCTATTCCTATTCCTAAACACCATGACGAGGAGAGCTGCGAAGGATGGAGAAACTTCCAAGACAAAGCATGCAAGGCCGCCCCCTGCCAACCAGAGGGCTGGGAAGCAACCAGTCACAGAGGACGATGCTGAACGTGCTCTCATCCGGATCAACGTTCAGGAGCGTGACCTCCGCTCGGAGTCCGCTCCCGGGAAGGGAGACACCCAGCAGCCTACAGGTCTCCTGACCGGGGGAGACCAGCGGGATAAGTCTCCAGCGGTCGATGGAACACGCCTCCCGGGCCAAGTGGAGGACGTTGAAGGCCGGGTGGGGGACGTTGAAGGCCGGGTGGGGGACGTTGAAGATACTGAGGATGAAGACTACAGCCCTGATGACGACTTGGACTCCACCGCTCTGGAGATTAAAGCACAGAATGAGGCCATCAAGGAGAGAGACGCTCTGATCCTCCGGCTCCAGCAGCAGTTGGAAAGAGCAACTGGTTCGGCAAGGCAGCAGCAGCGGACTCGTCAGGAGCAGTCCTAGCAGCAGCGGACTCGTCGGGAGCAGTCCCAGCAGCAGCGATCTCGGCAGCAGCAGCGATCGCCACAACACGAGAGGGGAGTTACTCGTGTCACGCGCATCTCTTCCTCAAAGGAAGACCTGAGGGACCGCTTGAACAGGAAAAGGGACGACCGAACCCGAGATGAAGGCTCAAGCACTAGCCGTAGCTACTCGAGGAAGGCGTCCAAGACCATTCCGGAGGGTACGTATCATAATCAGGAATGGCTGGACGCGCACATAAGGGAAACGGTCCAGCGCAACCTGGAAGTAGCCGGCTTCGGCCGAGACCAAAACAATGCTTGTTGCGACCCCGTTGATCTCGGCGCTTCTCCTTTCTCCCCAGATATCAGGAGGTACCCATTACCGAAGAAGTTCACCGTACCAAGATTCGTCACCTATGATGGGGTCTCGGATCCAGCTACACATCTCAGGCACTTCTCTCAGAGGATGTCTGTCTGGGGAGACGAGGGCCATCTGAACTGCCGAGTCTTTTCCTCCAGCTTGGGCGACCTCCCCCTGAAGTGGTTCTGTGCGCTCCCAGAGGGATCCGTCTCGAGTTGGCAGCAACTCCAGCAGTCCTTTATGAAGAAGTTCCAGGCCTACAGAGTCCTCCCGAAGACAGATGCAGACATCATGGCCATGAAGATGAAGCAGGGAGAGAACGTCACCCAGTTCGCCAAGCGCTTCTGGGCGGTCTACAGTCAGATTGAGAATTCCAAGGACGAGGTTGCCGTCTTCGCATTTCAGAATGCCTTGCTCCCAGACAGCGACCTTCGCAAGGACCTGGCCAGGAACCCGGTCTCTTCCATAGCAGCGCTCATGTCCATCGCCAACCGGTACATCGCCCAAGAGGATGACCAGGCCCGTGCTCGGGAAAGCCATGGGACCGTGCAAAGAAACCGAGACCGAGGTGAGAGGCCCCCCAAGAAGGACGGAGGACCGTTTCCGAGGAATGAGCCTCGGCGAGACGAGCGACGAAGAGGTGACTCCGACAGGAGTTGGGTGCCTACAAGCTCGGCGAGGACTCAGACGTTCGCCTCGGCAAGGAGCAAAAGGCCCAGGCTATCCGAGGACGCGTATCGGGGGGTCAACACGGTCTTCAAGATGCCAATCCACAAAATCATGTATAAGATCAAGAGCAGGCCGTACTTCAACTGGCCAGAGCCCATGCAAGGCGACCCTTCTAGACGAGATCAGACGAAGTTCTGTTCCTATCACAAGGAGGGCGGCCACAAGACCGAAGATTGCAGGATACTGCGGTCGCATTTGGAGAAGCTTGTCCAGGATGGACACCTGCAAGAGTTTGTCAGGCGAGAAACCAGGGCCGACACCCGAGCCCCGCGCCGAGACGAGGGGGGTCACGACAGCGACGGGACAGAGAAGATAATTGACGTTATCCATCTGGCGCCCCCACCCAAGGGGAGTAATCAAGCCCGTGCCGAAGCCAGGAAAGCCGCTCACGGCAAGCAGGTCATGGCCGCCGAGATCGGCCCAGCACAGAAAAGGGCTCGGCGGGAGCGTCCCGAGATCAGGTTCACTGATGCCGATCTGGAAGGGGTGCAGCTCCCCCACAACGACCCCCTGATCGTCACTCTGAAGTTTGACTGCTCTCAACAGGGCGTGAAAAATTGCACTGTGAAGAAAGTCCTTGTTGACCCCGGTAGTTCTTCCGAGGTCCTCTATTTCGACAGTTTTCGAAGGATGGGACTGACGGAGAAAGATCTGCAGGAGGCTCGAGTTCCCCTTATCGGCTTCAGCGCCAAACCTGTTTATCCTAAGGGGAAAGTGACATTCAAGGTCGAGGTCGGTGGCGCGTCTGTCATGGCAACCTTCATGGTGATTGACGCACCCTCTCCCTACAATGCTATAATGGGCAGGTCTTGGCTCCATAGCCTGGAAGCAGTCCCTTCCACCCTCCATCAGAAGCTGAAATTTCCATGGGAGGGAAAGAGCGGCCGAGTTGAAATCATCACGGTCAGAGGAGATCAGCAGGCAGCCAAGCAGTGCCTGACCGCTGTGGTACCCGGGGAGCAAGAGCCCAAGGAGGTCAATGTGGCCGAGATGGAGAAGAAACTGGAGCAGGGGCTGAATGAGCTCGGCCAAGATCCAGGCAGGAAAAGCGTGGAGGAACTTGCCGAAGTCAGGATCGACCCAAAGGACCCAGATCGGTTCTTCCTGCTCGGCAGCCAGCTCGGAGAGCCAGAGAGGTCCGAACTGGCCCAGTTCCTGGTGCAGAACAGAGATGCCTTCGCCTGGACACCTCAGGAGATGCCTGGCGTCGACCCCGAGGTAATGTGCCATAGACTGAATGTTGACCCTAACCACAAACCTGTGATGCAGAAAGCCCGCCGGACAGGGGTCCCACAGACCGAAGCCGTCGTCGAGGAAGTGGATAAGCTGCTTGAGGCCGGAGCTATCAGGGAGGTTCAATACCCGAAATGGTTAGCCAATCCGGTGGTCGTCAGGAAGAAGACTGGCAAGTGGAGGGTGTGCGTCGACTTTACCGACCTCAACAAAGCCTGTCCCAAGTACAGCTTTCCCCTCCCGAAGATTGACCAGTTGATCGACGCCACGGCCGGGCACGACAGAATGAGCTTCCTCGACGCCTACCGCGGCTATCATCAGATCCCTTTATTTGGCCCAGACGAAGAGAAAACAGCTTTTATCACGCCCAGGGGAACCTACTGCTATAAGGTGATGCCGTTCGGACTGAAGAATGCAGGAGCCACCTACCAGAGGCTCGTTACCAAGATGTTCCACGATCAGCTCGGCAAAACCGTAGAGGTCTACATCGATGACATGGTGGTCAAATCCAAGCAGGCGCGGGATCATCTGTCAGACTTGGCCGAGGTCTTCGCCACTCTAAAGGAGTTCCGACTGAAGCTTAATGCCTCGAAGTGCGCCTTCGGTGTTGGCTCCGGCAAGTTTTTGGGCAGCTTGGTTACGCGCAGAGGCATTGAGGCAGACCCAGATCAGATCTCGGCTATCCTCAGGGTGCAGAGTCCCACCTCGGCAAAGGAGGTCCAGAAGCTTACAGGGATGGCCGCGGCACTGAATCGCTTTATCAACAAATCGTCAGATAAGTGCCGACCTTTCTTTCAACTTCTTAGAAAAAATTCTAAATTCCAATGGACCCCAGAATGTGACCATGCCTTACAGCAGCTTAAGGCTTACCTTTCTTCACCACCATTGTTATCAACCCCGACCCACGGGGAAACCCTGTATTTATATTTGGCGGTCTCGGATCATGCGGTCAGCTCAGTCCTCATCCGAGAAGAGGACACGGTTCAAAAACCAGTGTATTATACGAGCAAGACCCTTATTGATGCCGAGACCAGGTATCTGCCTCTGGAGAAGCTCGCTCTGGCGCTCGTTAGCGCCTCGCGAAAGCTCTCCCATTACTTTCAAACCCATTCTATTGTGGTTGTCACGGAACACCCACTCAAATCCGTCTTCAAGAAGGCTGACTTTTCAGGAAGAATCTCCCGATGGGCTGTCGAACTAGGGCAGTATGAGATTCAATATCAGCCACGGACAGCAATAAAAGCCCAGGTTCTGGCGGATTTCCTCGCCGAGTTTGATTCAAGTTCGGCACCAACCCAGCTCGGCACCGAACTGGGGGGTGGGGAGGATGAGGCGCTCGCGGGTTCGGAACAATCACAATGCCATGCCGATACCCCAGTTTGGAAGGTCTTCGTCGACGGATCTTCCACCTCGAGAAGAGCCGGAGCAGGAGTTGTTCTCCAATCGCCAGAAGGACTGGTCATTGAGCAGGCTCTGACACTGGACTTCAAGGCGTCAAACAATGAGGCCGAGTACGAAGCCCTCGCCAGGAGCTCGGCATCCGAAACCATTATTCCACTCCAGCCTACCCACAGAGTAACGGCCAGGCCGAGATCTCCAACAAGGTGATCCTCGATGGGCTCAAGAAACGGCTGGACCAAGCAAAGGGAAGATGGGTGGAAGAACTGCCGAGCGTCCTGTGGGCTTACAGAACTACTCCGAGGCGTTCCACTTCGGCTACCCCCTTCTCGCTCGCCTATGGCATGGAAGCAGTCATCCCTCTAGAGATCGGCCTCCCCACTTTGAGGTCCGAACTCTTTGACCGGGGACAGAACGAAACCAATGTGGCCAGTGAGCTGGATTTAGCGGACGAGCGAAGGGAGGCAGCTGCAGTGAGGCTAGCCGTCTACCAGCACCAGCTAGCCAGGGGCTACAACCAGAACGTCAGAGAGAGGAAGTTCTCTGTAGGAGAACTGGTCCTCAAGAAGGCTCTCCCAGGGGACAAAGATCCGAATCAAGGGAAGCTAGCGCCGAATTGGCATGGTCCGTTTAAAGTCACTTCCATTGCTGGACGGTCGGCTTATCGGCTCGAAGACATGGAAGGACGGCCGCTACCGAGGCCATGGAACGCCTCACACCTCAAAAAATTCTATTTTTAGTCTCTGTACTTGTACAACGCTCCTGGGTTTAATGGAATTACAGTTCTCCTCAATTTATAGTGATCTGGCGTCTTAATAATGACAATGGTGTGGAGTTGGAAGACCGTCTAGGGCCGGCACTCAGCCACCTAGACGAGTTGCCGAAACGGCCCATATCTAAGGATGACACTCAGCCACCTAGATGAGTCGCCGAAACGGACCATGTCTAAGGTTGGCACTCAGCCACCTAGACGAGTTTCCGAAACGGACCATGTCTAAGGTTGGCACTCAGCCACCTAGACGAGTTTCCGAAACGGCCCATATCTAAGGATGGCACTCAGCCACCTAGATGAGTTGCCGAAACGGACCATGTCTAAGGTTGGCACTCAGCCACCTAGACGAGTTTCCGAAACGGCCCATATCTAAGGATGGCACTCAGCCACCTAGATGAGTTGCCGAAACGGCCCATATCTAAGGATGGCACTCAGCCACCTAGATGAGTTGCCGAAACGGACCATGTCTAAGGACGACACTCAGCCACCTAGACGAGTCGCCGAAACGGACCATGTCTAAGGACGGCACTCAGCCACCTAGACGAGTCGCCGAAACGGACCATGTCTAAGGTTGGCACTCAGCCACCTAGACGAGTTTCCGAAACGGCCCATATCTAAGGATGGCACTCAGCCACCTAGATGAGTTGCCGAAACGGCCCATATCTAAGGATGGCACTCAGCCACCTAGATGAGTTGCCGAAACGGACCATGTCTAAGGACGGCACTCAGCCACCTAGACGAGTTTCCGAAACGGACCATGTCTAAGGTTGGCACTCAGCCACCTAGACGAGTTTCCGAAACGGCCCATATCTAAGGATGGCACTCAGCCACCTAGACGAGCTGCCGAACTAGTTAAGGTTATGGTTGGCACTCAGCCACGTAGACCAGCCGAAACGGCACCAGACGATAATGGCATCCAGTCTTATCACTGCCTTAGGCCTGACGCGATTCTTTGTTTTCGCCAAAGGGGTCAGAGCGCTCGCGGGGAACCCTAGTCTGGTCGGTCTACTCTAGCCCGAGCTCACATCCATGTTCACAAAACTTGCGGAAAGCGTACAAACAAAAGCAAATAAAAGCCACACCACACAGGAGACAAATATGAGAAAGGGCCTTTCATTGATAGCATTGATACACACTGGAGCTTACATTGAAAAAGTTTGAAACAAAGACTACATTTTATAAGAAAGAGGAAGTCAAGTCGACGGCCCTGCTCCTATGTCTTCGATAACGACCACGGCGGCCTCGGCTTGAGGAGCTTCTTCAACGGGGTCGGGCGTTGGCTCGGAAGGGACTTCGGCCGGAGTGGCAGGGGTCTCGGCCGAGGCTTCATCTAGGGGCTCATCTCCGAGCTCGGGGAGATTCTGATATATTGGATCATCTGCAGGAACCCCCATCTTCTTCAACACGGCCTTGCAGCCGAGTCGGTACAGCTTCGGGCTGAGTGCTGTGATTTGATCAATATAAATTTTCGCAGCTTCCTCAGTCCCCTCCAGGAAGGCGGCATCGACCTCGGCTTTTGTCGATGCAAGGAGTTCCTCCTTCGATGCAAGAAGTTCCTCCTTCGCCTTCCTTTCCAGCTCCAGCTCGGCCTTGAACCCCGCCGACCTCTTTTCCTCTGCCTGGAGCTTCGTTTGCCGCTCGAAGCTCTCTGACTTTGCTTTGCAGAGGTCGCTGGCCATTATATCTGATTGAGCATTGAGCTCTGCAGTCTTGGCCGCCTCCGCCTTCAGCTCCTCCTTGGCCGCCTTCAGTTCGGCTTCGGCTCTCTGCTTTTCCTTTGCTAGGCGGGCCAGCCGGTTGTCCTCTTCCGTTATTCTCTCAGCGACTATCTGGAGCCTTTGGACAGCCTGCAGCGGAGCAAACAAAAAAAAAACTCAGCACGAAAGCAAGAAATATCAAAAGACAGAAACACCTGTGACCAGGGAAGTCGGGCACTTACAGCGAGGGAATGCTGTATGGTCCTCATAAGCAGCAGGGGGGAGTCTTCCGACCTGTGCCTCTCCATGTCCCTGGGGAGTGCACAGGCTCGGCTGAGCGCCGCAATGACATCTGGGCTCCCCACCAGTCTGTCCTCAGCATTTAGGGGCCTCCCCTTCCTCAGCTCCATGTCCGGCCTGAACTCGGCAGGTTCGGCACCCGAGGACGTTGCCGCCTGGGGCTCGGAGCGACTCTCCACCAGAGGAACCGCCGGAGTGGGCATCACGTCCGCTGCCCTCTCCCTCACAGCTTGGGGTGAACGTTGCCGTGATCGCTCCTCCTGATCCAGCCCCTTCCCCTTCGCCTTTTTCCTCGGCCTCCCGCTTTCCGAGTCTGGAGGAGGACGGGCCTCAACTCTGGCAGGGACGATGGTCCCGAAGGAGGGCGGGGCAGTGCGGGGTGCGGCAGCCTGTCTACCGCTACCGACGACGGCGTCCGCCAGATTCCGCGGCTGAAACGCGGGCCTACGCCTCTCCATATTGTCGGCTTCGGCCTCGGCTCCGGATGAGTAGTTCTCAACTTCCCTTGTCGGAGAGTCTACCTCGGCTCCGGAGGTATATTCTTCAATTTCCCTTAGCGGGATGCCCGTGACCACGGCCAACGTTGCGGACGCTTCCGCAACCGTCACGGTCCCGCTGGTTTCGGCTAGATCGGGGGCAAATCTCTCCGGGTTGCCGGATTTCCGTGTATAAGACACGTATCTCGGCTCGTACTTCAGAAGAGAGTAGGCAGCTCTTGTATAGTGGCCGTGGTAGCAGTACACCTTGTTCAGCCAAGGTGAGTGTCTTCTCCAACCGTTCAGCTGGGCTTCGCGCTTGCGTTCGGAAAGGCCTGCGAAAAACAGCCGAGTTAGAATTCGGCAGCAGAAATCAAACATAAGAAGAAATCCGAAACCCAGGGAGTTAGGTCTTTACTCGGTGGAGTCCCGAAGCGTCGAGGGACTCGGACCCTCCTGGCTGCTTCGGTCTCGGCCTCGCCGAACTCCCAGTTTCCCGAGACAAGCAGGCGGTCATCTCCGGCGTATTTATTGGAGTCCTCCAACGCCGTGACGAGGGGTTGGCACTTGGCCTTGACACGAAGATAGTAGGTGACCCCCTCCCTGGACTTGCAGAGGTCATATACATCCTCTATATCATGGACGCCGAGGCCGATGTCTAGAATCTTATTCAGCTCGGCGATGCCCATGATGATTTTATACCCGTTGGGCATCAGCTGGCAGGGGCTAAGGTTCCAGGTCTCCAAGCAAGACCTAAGAAGGGGGGCCACGGGGAATCTGACCCCACCCTCGATCACGGCTATCAGGGGAAACGGCATCCAGCCGTTGCGAAATGAGTAGATGGAGGGGTCGGCTGCCATGATCTGGACATCGTCTGGGATCATGTAGACTCTCCTAAGAGTTGCCAGGCCCGACTGGGAATCTATCCAATGGGTGAAAATCCCCATCTCTGAATCTAAGGAACCCTAACAATCTCTAGGGGTCTGAACTGTGGAAGGACCTGAGGGACAGAGGAGATCCTAGGAAGGGTTTAGGTCAGAAATACAAAATGGAGGAGAGGAGAATCGAGGCAGAGAGACTCACAGACTCGGGCGAAATCACAACTCACGCCGTTGATCCCTCACTGGTCCTAGAGAAAGTCCTGGACGAAGCTAGGAGGCGACGGAGGTGGTTCTGGCAGTGAAGGTTCCGGCGAACAGAGGTTCTAGCAGAGCTTCGACAAGGTTCGTTTGCAGAGATGACAAAGGGAGAAGACAGAAGTGAATATAAAGGGGAGGAATGGGCGCCATTCCGGAATTCGAAGCGGGACACGCGTGAGACGTCGCCTCGGCTTGCGTCGCACGCCCCCTCGAAAAGACAAGAGAGCCTACCAGGCAATAACGCGTGGCGCTGTTGCGCTGATGGTTCGCCTTCCCATACTAATCATAGCCCCGCATTTATTGCCCCCCTTATTATCTCTGGCAGACGAAGCAGCGGCGGCGTCTGGCGCCGAATGAATCAGAACCCTTAAACAAAAGCGGATGGAAGGCGAGCACTATCCGTCTCGGGAGACCGGTTCGGTTCTTAACCCTAGAGGAGGGGATCAGTCCAGCTCTTAACCCTAGTGCCCGAGAGAGCCCTAGAGGTCAAGAACTGAGGGGCTATTGTGTGGGGGCCCATTTCGTGAACCAGTTTCTCTTGGTCTCGGCTAGGGTGTGTTCGGTTAGCTACTGTATGGGGGACCACGTCCCTTGATCTCGGCTACGATCCGATCCATATCGGTCTCGGCACTACGTGCTGGTCTCGGCCAAACAGAATTCAGTTCGGCCGCGCATACCGTTCAGTCTCGGCAACGCAAGCTCGGCAATGCAGTATTGCGCTTGCAGCTAACAGCCACGGCCCTGTCGTGGCTAGGCCCAAGGAAGGGATCTGATGAGACTTCAGCCACCACCATATCAGGGCAAGATCAGGCCCAATGTGACTGGCATTAAATGCATTGTGGGCTGATCGGACCCACATTAAATGCAAAGAGGGCTATGATGGACCTTCATTAATGACTTTGTGGGCTGATGTGACCCAGGTCACATCACCAAGCCCACTGGCACTCACCCCAGACTGTTCCATATATAAGGCACGAGCCAAAGGGAGCAAGGGGTAAGCACTCTGACATAGACACTGAATTCTTCTTCTTCTTCTCCGATCCATTGCTGACTTAAGCATCGGAGAGCCCTGCGCTGCCCATAGCCAGGGTCCTCTGACCTTTGTCTTTCTCCTCTTTCAGGTTCATACCGTCGCAGCTACCTCCTCCATGTATTGAGTAAGTCCTAAGAGGCATCCTGATCTTGTGAGTATTATCATTTCTGCACTTACAAACCCAAAAGGGAATTTAGCTATGGAGCCTCATTTCTCACTACAAGAAAAAATATAATATACAAATTTAGATGAATAACATCAACTCAATCAAGATTCACACAAGTAAGATTCAGATCTATTAGGGTAAAGAATGAAAAATACAAATCTAATCCAAAATGAGCTTCATAATTACCCATCAAGAAAGCATAGAAATGAAAATACAACACCTGACTATATTGATAACATGTGACCAATATCATCTAGAAGTACTAGTTGTTTGTCAACCTGATACGGGTCTAATATTATACTTTAAAACCATGGTTGTAATCCATTTCTGAAAACATACATCATGGATGGAAGGAACCAAAATTTGAACCATCTTGAACCCAACTCAGGTCAGAATTTTAAAACCCAAGCCCACCTCGAGGCTCAAACCAGGCAAAATGGTCAACGCTTCTATTGCGATCACCAGATAAATTATCAGAAAGTTTACTGCATGAAAAACTAGGATCCAAGACTAGAATTCTTTATTGATAGCATCCTAGTGACAACCACCCAAGATAATGCCTTCTAACTGCCATGAGGATCAACATCAATTTCTAAGACTCTCGCGGCCTACACTCATCTTATCTTTGGGAGAAAAAATATATATATTTGCTTGACTTGACTTGACTCGACTCTAATATGTATGAAACTCTCCCATGAAGAACTTGAGGCCCTATTCAATAGTTAGTTGAGCCATCAAACTGGGTAGGTCTACATGACCACTTATTATAGGTGTATCAACTCCTTAGTGCCGAAGAGGTCAGCTGCATTTATTTTAAAATTGATTTAGACATCCTCAGTTTTGTGGACTCACCCTTCAACATTGATTTTAATCTATCATATGTACTGCTATGCACTAATATCAATGTGAAATCCTCTGCTATATAAATATTCAATGAGAAATCTTCAAATTCAGGTTAGTGAGAAATTCTCATATCTACAAATTCTTTGGGAATCCTCACCATTTACCAAACGTGTCGTAAGGATGTTTTTGTGCATTTGTGCATCCCGACTTCTGAAGAAGTATCACCAAAAACCGTGTGACCTATGTCCCGTTTTTATACTTGTTTGCTGCAATCTAGTTTCATCTAACCGTAAGGAAATAAACCATATTATCAATGTCAGGAACTCCCAGAAAGACAAAATCTCATTAGAATCCTGCTAAAGATATAGGCCATGGAATAAAAGGTCACTGGGAAGAAGGTGAATAATTACTATTCTTCTATTTTTATTTTATTTTTGTAAGAATTTATTTCTTTGTTTTAGACCAGATAAATGTCAAAGGGATAATACTTAATAGTCCCCAGCTTTTATAAATAATTACTATTTTTCTATTTTTATTTTATTTTTGTAAGAACTAATTTATTTGCTTTAGAGCAGATAAATGTGTCAAAGGGATAATAATACTTAATGGGATTTGATCCAATGAAAACTGTTCTTACGGAGTCACGGTAAGAACTTTTTTTGTGGGGCCCCCAATATATAGTCCCCGGCTATTATAAATGTTTATTTTGAAGAATCTGGTGGTGAGACAAGGACAGGAGCAGCGTCTTGGAATGTTGGGAGGCCCTCAAGAGACAGGGAAAGTGCCGATCATTATTACTTGAATTCCATTTTTCTTAGTTAGGAGACTTATGATGGTGATACACTGATACTCGGTTTATTCATATCCTCATTCTGAAAACGAATGTCTTGACTCATGGTTGGGTGTGGTTATATGTCCAATCATATCACAATCCTAGGACCCAGCCCATGATCCCATAAATTGGAAGGACCATTGAATATCAGTTTGATTATCCTGAGATGGAAACTGTTTTGACACTCTTTTGGTGAGTTTAATTTCTTAGGCATGTGAAATGTTTTCACACCAAACAAATGAACCCCTAAGCTCTACTGTAGATTTACTGTCGAGCAACTCAGGGTTTCTCTAAATCAAAGCCTCATTTATGCATGGATAGGTGCTAAGGGCTTGTTTGTGTCTTTCATTTGGACAGAGCCACCTAATCTACTTTCTACATTATGGAAAATCTCAAAGCACTAAGGGTATGTTGGTCTGCATTATAATATATAGCAATTGAATTTATAGGATTCGTTTCATTAGTGGTTTAAAAAAAAAGGATGAGTTTTAAACATGTGCATTAAATAATCTTTTCTTCTAGAGAAGTGGCATCAAAAGAAGATGGAAAATGATCTTTTGACCTGAAAGGAAAGGCTATTTGGTGCTCACTTTTAAAAATTCGTCTTTGATTTTCATTTTTAACCACTTTTGGCATGAACCTTATATATTCAGTTCTTATGTATTATAGTGCAAACAAACAAGCCCTAATTCCCTAAAACTCTTTTAAATGCAACAGGCATCCTTTACCACCAAAAAAAAAAAAAAAAAAATGCAACATGCTTTTGTTGTAAATACAAAAAGGATGAGGGTTATTTTGTAAAAAAATAAAAATTCTTTTGTACATTATCTTGAATAGAAAATCCAATTTCTAAATCCGGGCCCATTCTTGAGGCCCCACAGTGGATCCACCTATTTTAAAATAGGTGGAATTCAAAGTAATGGTGCTATCTTCATAGGATAAATTTTGAGGCACTATAAGACCTGATACTCAATACATTGAAAAAATGTTATTAAATAAAATAAAATCATGTATCTAGTGCATCGCAGAGCCTGCCGCTTTAAACCTAAATCGCTCATAAAACGCCCTTCTCCTGCATGGGTTAAATTCCTTCACACACACTTTCATCGCCTGCACCCCCACCCTCAACACCCACATCCCCAGTGACTCAGTCCCACAATTTGCTGCTAGCCCAAAGTTTGAAACTCATATGAATTTTATTTGTTAGAATTTGGACAACTCCGAAGCCCTCAAAATGGTGGCTGATTTGGATTTTTTTCACAACCGGAGGCCAACACACACCTCTTGTCAAGTGGGGTGGTTAGGTGGAATGGGATGGGTGACTGAAAGGGGCCATGTGGAGAGGAGGATGATCAATGTTTCACGCCATCCAATCTATTGGTCCCCAGCCCTATAGCGCACCACCATACCACCTTGGCTGGTAGCAGCTCAATTGGACTGAAACTTCAAATAATTGTGGGGGAGGAAACTACCAATCCAGTGGACAGTCCTGATCGCCAAAAAAATTAGACCCATTGTGTATAGAAAATATACTTATTAATATTTTTATTGTAAGAATAAATCACATTTTCTTCAATTGAACGGTTTATATCTTTTCCTTCGAAAAAGAGATCAAACCTTCTACAAGTAAATAATGTGGGGCTACAACCATAGTAGTCAATTCTTTTTCGTTTTGGCCAGAATGGCAGGAATTTTTTGTTCCGGTGATTTGGCCAAAAAAAAGTGGCGGTAAAAGAATATCGGTTTGAATTCCGGTCCATTTTGGTTTGTAGCATAATTCTCACTAATTTATTTTCTTTTTTTTTTTCACAATATCCACATCATGAAACATGCATAATTTATATTTTTCTTTTGTTTTTCTATTTTTACATATATGTATATATATTTTGTAATTTTTATTATTCCAAAAAGTTATTTCGAAATTCTGAAATATCGAAATATTCTATCTTGGAGGCTAGACCGAAATGACGACCAAAACGAAATGGGCAACTATGGCCATAACTTTCAAGACCTAGCCAGCCAAAGGCTCAACCAAAGTCACATTTCAGGCCTAAATAGTAAAACACAAGGATCTGAGCCTTTCTTTTGTGGGTGAATACACAGGCCTATAATTAGCCTTTCCCAATGAATCCCTGGGCAATCCACTCATGGGCATACTCAGGGTCAAACCCAAGCACAACCACGGGGTTGCGATTGCACCCGTTAAACCACGGTGTGCTTGAAAAAACCCAATAAACATTATGGGGCTATCATCAAAATCCACATAAAAATTATCGATTTGCCCCCAAAATGAAACTAACTATTAAGGTTCGCACCCTTCAAACAATCTGCATACGAAGGAAATACAAGAACAATCTCTCCTTTATCTACTATAAGAAAGCCTAATATTGGATGGCTAGGATATTCCAAAAGACAGAAGATGCCATTCCAAAAGCAAAGGCTAAAGAAACGACAGTATAATGAAAGTAAACTGAGAAGCTATGAGACACAGAGTTTCAGCATTCAGGAGTATCTCTTTGTATCAGTGAAGTTCTAAAATGAGGAAATCCAGATCCTCCATTCTGTCAGCTAGCATGGTGGCCAAGCGGAAAAGAGGGTAGGGGAAAAAACACCTAGAACTACCTATCGATTTAGATGGAACATGAGACAGGCCTCTCTTTGGGCTCAATTTGTGGGCCTTTATAGACCAATGGGTTAGAATGGGCCTATTTTCTAGTCTGTTAACTGAATGGGATGGGCCTAGGCAATATACTAAAGAACTGGGAAGATTCTGACTCTCATGATCATGGGCTGCATCATTCTGGAAATATTAGGCCCAGTAATTAAATAGAGTTTTGGTGCACTAGGGGGGCTCATGGGCCGGGCCAGGCCGAGCCCTCTTTTGGCAGGCTCAGATGTGTAACTAGGCCCGATTAGTAATTGGGCCGGGCTTGGATCAAGTGATGGGAAGCCCATATCCCGGCGCGGCCCGGCTTGTGTAAGAAATGCATGTAATTTAATTTAAGTAGCAATCTAATGCCCACAAAAGTGATGAAAAGCCAGTTCAATCTGGCCCGATTGATTAAATGTTAGCCTCAGGCGGGCCTAACTTTTATGGCCCGTATCATGCCTGGGGCCAGTGATATGATAAGTTGCTTTGAGTCAGACTTCAGACGAAAAGGGAATTTTGCCTATAACTAATCTAAGTTTTTCTTTTGAGGTTTGTATGAAATAATTAAGGTTAAACTCTTATTAAATAGTTTTTTAAACAAAACTATGAAACGACAACAGAGTTGTTAGCACTTTTTTTTTCTTCTAAAAGTACCCCAATTGATTATATCATTAACCACAGATAATATCGTCATTTTTCTACAACTTTTCTTCATCTTCTTCTATAGTTTTAGATTTTGTTCTTCTTATGGCTGGCACATGCTCACCCAATGCTTGATAAGATTGAAGAAAACCCTCTTGCATGTTTGTTAGTATTTTTGTTGGCTAATTCATGGGTTGGACAAAACTCTGGGTCCATTGAGTTGTATTTTCTAATTTATTTTAGAATGGACTGTGGTTACGTCGCCAGAAGAGCTGAAGGGAAAAAGAAGACCGGGCGAATTTTTCCCAGGCCCGATCGATCGGAGCCTCAGACCGATCGATCAGTCAGAAAAAGGTCTCAGTTAAATGTCAGGCCGATCGATCGGATCTGCATGACCGATCGATCGGACAGTGTGCAGATTCCGAGAAAGTCTCCTATTTTCACACGAAGTTGTTTCCTTTTGAGACTCTGTTTCCTAGTTTGAGTCCTACTTGTGCACTAAGTCTTAGGCACGAATATTGGGCTATTTATAGGGTGTTTCTCTCAACCCTAGATAACCACCACAACTCTCATTGATCTGAGTCAGAGATATTTTAGAGAGAGTTATTCTCTAGAGCCATTGAGAGATTATTCTGAAGGGCTGCTCTAGAAGGTTGCTGCTGCTTCTACTTCTCTTGTAGAAGATTGATCATCTTGGTTGACAAGGTGCGAGGAGATCAAGTAAGGAGAACGGGGCGCGGTGGATGTCGTGTCAGTGGATTCTTTGCAAGAATAACTACAGTCCTTGGGTCGAGGTACAGACTTAGGTAAAGGAGCTTGTGAGTATATCTTGTAACTGTTCGTTATCTCTTGATTTCTGATTCGTGGTTTTTCTCCCTGGATAGGGTTTCCACGTTAAATATTGTGTCTGCCTTCTTGTGGTGTGTGATTGGTAGATAGCTAGTTCTATATTGTCTGATTGGTTTATTTCCGCTGCATTGATTGGTTAATAAGAACTAGTAATCCATTCTAGTAGCCCATATAGAATTTTCAATTGGTATCAGAGAGGGTTGCACTATTTTATTGTGTTGATCCAAATATTGCTAGAATGGATACCTATCGTGAAGGCACTTCAACCAATAAGCCTCCTCTGTTGGATGGTAACAATTATGCTTATTGGAAAGCCAGAATGGTTGCCTTTTTGAAAGCCATAGATCTGAAAGTTTGGAAATCTGTTGTGAATGACTATTCTTTGCCCATTATTACTGCTGATGGGATAACTGAACCCAAACCTGAAGATAAGTGGACAAAGGATGAAGAATTGGCTGCCACTTGCAACTCTAGGGCTTTAAATGCTATTTATAATGGAGTTAGCATATCTGAGTTTCGTAGAATTTCTACATGCACTACTGCAAAAGAAGCTTGGGATATTCTGCAGACTGTGCATGAAGGGACTGAAACTGTCAAACAGTCGAAACTTCAGAAATTGTATACAGCTTTTGAAACCATAAAAATGGAGGATGATGAAACTTTTGATGAGTTTAATGCAAAGCTGAATACAATTGTGAATGATACCTTTACTTTGGGAGAGCCAATTCCTGAAAATAGAGTTGTAAAAAAGAT
The DNA here is from genome assembly GCA_038049695.1 of Cinnamomum chago. NCBI lineage: Eukaryota > Viridiplantae > Streptophyta > Magnoliopsida > Laurales > Lauraceae > Cinnamomum > Cinnamomum chago. Next base: position 14,385,924 of record CP142462.1, on the reverse strand, counting down.
TCTGCGGTCTCTTCCAGAAAGGTTTGATGCAAAGGTTGTGGCCATAGAAGAGAATAAAAATCTGAATATTCTCAAAGCTGAAGAATTAGTTGGCAACCTTCAGACTTTTGAAGCAAACCTAAGGAACAATGGAAAATCAAAATCCAAAGGTGTTGCTTTGAGAGCCTCCAAAGAATCATACAAGAAAATTTCTAGTGATTCTGAGTCTGATTCTGAGGAGATTGATTCCCAAGTTGCTGTTGAGTTTATGAAGCAATTTCAAGCGTTCATGAAGGGGAAGAAAAGTAATTTGAAGATCCCTAAAAATTTTGTAAAGAAGAAAACTACTAAAGGGATTAAATGTTTTGAGTGTCATGGTTATGGACACATTGCTAGTGACTGTGCTAACAAGAAACCAAAGAAGAAGGCTTTCAATCTGACTTGGGATGATGATACTTCTGAGGAAGATGATAAAAAATCTGAGTCTGAGAAGCCTGATGCTAGCAAAGAAAAATTCATGGCATTCATGGCAACATCAGTTTCTGCTACTCCACTTGTTTCTGATGAAGAGACTGATCCAGATGTTAGTGAGTCAGAAACAGAACATGATTGGCAAGCTGAATATCATATATTGTTTGCAAAGACCATGAAAATGCTCAAGATGAATGAAAAAGTGACTACAAGTTGGAAAGAATCTGAAGAGCAGAATACTTCTTTAAAAACTGAATTGTCTGAAGCTCTTACAAAAGTGAGTCACTTAGAGGCTGAAAATAACAAATTGGCAGATGAATTGACTGCGGAAGCACAGAAGTGTGTTTTGATTAATCATGATATGAAGATCTTGAAAGCTGAAAATACCGATTTGCAAGGAAGACTCAAGATGGTTCTTTCTGAGTTGGATACAAGCAAGGCTTCCCTAAACAGGATGAATGCTGGGTCTAAAAAACTTGATGACATCCTGTGCAGTCAAAAGGCAAAGAATAACATGCATGGCATTGGCTACGCTGACGGGGCATCTACATCAAAAGCCAAAGGTAATAATTGTTTTGTTCAAAATTCAGTTGTTACTAATTCTGCTGGTCATGTTACAAATACAGATTCCAAGAAGAAGAATGTGCCACGCCCTGAACGTATACCCACTTGTCATCACTGTGGAATTAAAGGACACATTCGACCCCATTGCAATAAGCTGCGAAAGTCTCCAAAACAAAAGCAATGGAAAAAGCAGAAGGAAGCGTCACCTATGAAAACCAAAACTGTCTGGGTCAAGAAAGAAGACCTTCCATCTGTCTTAGTACACACTATGCTGAACTATCTGAAAATGCAAGTGTGTGTGCCAAAGCTTCATCACCCCTGATCTACATGATCAAGCCCCCACCCCAGTGCTGATACGAAGATCATCTTGAGGGGGAGTCTATTTAGGGGGAGCTGCAAAATCCAGATTGACAGAAGCTGCTTGAAGAAAATTGTTTGTCAATTGTGGACAAAAAGGGGGAGAATACTGAAGCCAGGGGGAGAAACAAGCAAAGATCTACAAATTCTGATTTTTTAAAATTCAATGTATTTTGGGTTTTTCTTTTGGGTAGATCATTTGTATTGTTTTAGGGAGTTTTGTCCATGAATTGCCAAAGGGGGAGATTGTTAGTATTTTTGTTGGCTAATTCATGGGTTGGACAAAACTCTGGGTCCATTGAGTTGTATTTTCTAATTTATTTTAGAATGGACTGTGGTTACGTCGCCAGAAGAGCTGAAGGGAAAAAGAAGACCGGGCGAATTTTTCCCAGGCCCGATCGATCGGAGCCTCAGACCGATCGATCGGTCAGAAAAAGGTCTCAGTTAAATGTCAGGCCGATCGATCGGATCTGCATGACCGATCGATCGGACAGTGTGCAGATTCCGAGAAAGTCTCCTATTTTCACACGAAGTTGTTTCCTTTTGAGACTCTGTTTCCTAGTTTGAGTCCTACTTGTGCACTAAGTCTTAGGCACGAATATTGGGCTATTTATAGGGTGTTTCTCTCAACCCTAGATAACCACCACAACTCTCATTGATCTGAGTCAGAGATATTTTAGAGAGAGTTATTCTCTAGAGCCATTGAGAGATTATTCTGAAGGGCTGCTCTAGAAGGTTGCTGCTGCTTCTACTTCTCTTGTAGAAGATTGATCATCTTGGTTGACAAGGTGCGAGGAGATCAAGTAAGGAGAACGGGGCGCGGTGGATGTCGTGTCAGTGGATTCTTTGCAAGAATAACTACAGTCCTTGGGTCGAGGTACAGACTTAGGTAAAGGAGCTTGTGAGTATATCTTGTAACTGTTCGTTATCTCTTGATTTCTGGTTCGTGGTTTTTCTCCCTGGATAGGGTTTCCACGTTAAATATTGTGTCTGCCTTCTTGTGGTGTGTGATTGGTAGATAGCTAGTTCTATATTGTCTGATTGGTTTATTTCCGCTGCATTGATTGGTTAATAAGAACTAGTAATCCATTCTAGTAGCCCATATAGAATTTTCAATGTTCTACACTAGTTTTCATTCCTCCCTTTATGACACAATTTTTTCTTTTCTTCTTCTTACTCTTTAATACTCTATCTATCTCATTCTCCTCGTTGTCTTCAAATTCTTCAAATTTAGTTTTTGTGAAATCTCTCATCCTGATGTCTTTGGAAAGTATCACGAGAGAGACACCCACTTGTTCTACTGGGGTGGTGTTAGAAACAGAGCTAGTCGGCTTCATCTTAGGCTTCGGCTTCAATGAGGTATGAAAATGACCCAAAAGGGAATTTAGCTATAGAACCTCATTTCTCACTATAAGAAAAAATATAGTATACAAATTTAGATGAAGAACATCAAACTCATTCAAGATTCAGACAAGATTGATTCAGATCTATTAGGGTAAAGAATGAAAAATACAAATCTAATCCAAAATGAGCTTCATAATTACCCATCAAGAAAGCATAGAAATGAAAATACAACAAACCATTAAAAAAAAAATACATCAATATCTATCATCCAAAAGCAACATCCAAACACCAACTATATCCAAAGTCCAAACAAGATTCTATCACATCCTATAACAGCAGGGGCGGATGAGGGGGGGGGGGGCGGGGTGGCTGCAGCCCACCCAAGCTTTCAGCCCAAAAAAAAAAAACTAAATTTTGAGTTTTGGGGCCCGGTAACTTACGACACACCTTTTGTTTGTCTTTTGTCATACTTGTCAAGATATATTGTGAAGACATTTTTTTGTTGATTATGCGTAGTATAATAAAAATGATCACTCTTTTGGTATGATGCTTGTCGAAAATGAATTATGAAGATAGTACATAGATAGTTTTTGGTGGGACATTGTTGCTATTTTTTATAGTTTTTGGTGAGACATCACAACACCAAAAACAGGAAATTGGAACGGATTACCGTTCCTAATCCTTCCGTTCCTAATCCGTTAATCCGTTCCAATTTCCTATTTTTGGAACGGATTAACGGATTAGGAACGGTTATCCGTTCCAAAAATAGGAAATTGGAACGGATTAACGGATTAGGAACGGAAGGATTAGGAACGGTAATCCGTTCCAATTTCCTGTTTTTGGTGTAGTGCATTGTTGCTATTTTTTTAATGTAACTTCAGTGCAGCCAGAGGTGGATGCAGTGTATTACCACTGCCCCCAGTGGATTTCTAAACTTTAGTTCTAATTTTGGTGGGGCCCACCAATTTTTTCCATAAGGCCCCCAATGAATTTTTTGGCCCCCAATGGATTTTTGTAGCCTAATATTAACTTTAAATATTTCATATTCTTGTCCTCTCCAATTTTGATTGTTTTAATCACTTTCTTGTAGTATCACCGCGTTCTCAGTCTCCTGCAAGGGCCAGAGGCGGATGCAGTTCATAGTCACTGGGGGGCTGGGCCCCAAGTGACTTTTTGGGAAAAAAAAATTATGTATACTAAGTTAGGCCCAAATCAATTAGGCCACCAGTGACATTGAGCCAGGCTCTCCAATGAAAACTCGTAGAGAACAGTTGTGATAAATAAATGTCTTGTTTTATTGTTCGAAATTATTATATTATATTTGTTCCAATTAAAAGGTTTGGGGTAAATCTGCACACTATTTGTCCTTGCTAGGTATGATTTGCAATGCAGTGGAAATCTACAAACTACCTGTCTTTGAATGCACCTTTCTGTGTATTAGTTACTGATAGTGTATGTAAAAGGTCCACTACTTTTTTTGTGTATTGTTTTTTCTCAAGCATGAAGAAAAAAAGAAGAAAAAATCATTTGCAATCATATAAATAACCCAAAAAAAAATTCCGGGGGCAACTTAATCGTGTCTCCAGTGATTTTGAATCTTGGATCCGCCACTGAGTGCAGCCCCTCCAGATTAGAAGTCCTGGATCCGCCCCTGTATGACAGAGACAATAACAGTACGTATACTTCGAGAAAAGAAAAAAGAAATACCAAACAAATTAAATGAAATCCACACATAAAATGGAGCAAAAAAAAAAAAAAAAGATCTGATGACAAATGAAATTGATCAAAGCATGGGTCAACCATCGAAGAAGAAGAAGTAGTTGGAAGGAAGTCTTTTTTTTTTAAATAAAAAAGATGATTTTTTTTCAAAGATAAGTGCTTTTTTTTAAAGATAAGTGTTTTTGAAAGATAATTAGTATTCTGATATCATCAACCAACTTGATAATATCATCAACTAAGTTGATGGTATCGTCAAATTGAGTGTTTTTATAAAAAAAAAAAAGATTGAACAATATTGGCATCATTTCATTGATTTTCTTCATAAATCCATTTAATTAGAGTTTAAGGTTAATTATTTTGTAGAAATCTCTTTTATCCTTCTTCTTTTCTTCTTAAAAAAAATTACAAATTAAATTACCTTCAATTTTTTTTTCTTTTTTTTTAAATAATTTCCATTATTATTCTAAAAGTCTTGGCTAACCACCTTGATTGACAGTGAATGACCAATTTTTGATTGTTTCATGAAATATGAAACATTTTATTGTAAAAGATGGAAATTATTTAGATCTAACTTGATTAAGTTTAAATTTATTTTTTTCATCCTCATTAAAATTACTTAAATTTATTTATCTTTTTGCCTTATCTTGGGTTGTCAGTGGACCTCTGATTATCAAGTTGCCTAGGGCACGTTTGGGTGAACGGTGAATAGATAAGTATGTGATCTTTTCACTTTATGTAGAGTGGGAATTTTCTTTTTCCCACTGAAAAGGAAATAAATTCCACTAAACTGATTTTCCACGGGTACACGCAATAAACATGACTCAACCTGATGAATTGGGGTTTCTTTTCTCTTTTTGGGCCCAATTGATAATCGGGTCTTGTTTGGGTTCGCGCCATAATACCCGTCCATCCGATGATTTGTAAGGTTTGAACCTTTCAAAATAAAATAAAAAAGAATTAACATTGGTGTTTTCCAGATTCAGCTTATTTAGGTCACTGTTCAACTTTATAAAGTTTAAATTAGGGTTGCAAACAGGACGGTTCCGGGTTGGAGTCATACTGGATCTAGACCCATTTCTAAATAACGGATCCGATCAAGGGTCCGGTTTTGACTCAGAACCTATTTTGTTAGTTCCAGATCCGGATTCAATAAGAAAATCTGAATTCGATTCTGGCATCGAATCTACCTAAAGGACTAGAATCTAGTTCAAAAATTGGTCATAATTTCTCTTCATCTTTTTTTTTTTTCTTAAAATAAGGATATCACTCAACTTAAACACAATGCTTCAAGTCTACTGACTCTAGCAATATACATAAAAATGTTCCGAAAAAAGTTGATTTTGAGGTATAATTTGTAATATCCAAGACTCATATGCTGGGTCTCGGGTCCATAGGTCCGAACTTATATGGATCTAGAACCGGACCTGTTTATCAATCGGAATCTAAATTGGGTTCCGGACCCTAATCTATTTTTGAATCGGAACCTAAATTAGGTTCCAAACCAGTTCTTTGCGAGCCGAAACTTTTGGATAATCAGAGAATCGAATGCCCGTTTGCAACCATAGTTTAATTATAGTCTGGGTCCAAACTAGAGTCCACCATTGACCAACCTATATAAATCCCAAGCTTTATTGCCTCAAATATAATCTTAATTCTAGAGTTCATGAGAATTTGTATTCTCTTAAGGTAAATTGACTATGGATTTTATCGACCAATTAAAAGTTGTTTTACCAAAACTTTAAAAAATCAATTGAAAGGTGGCCATTCACTATAAGTAAAAGGTGGCGCACCGAGATTTTTAAAGAAAAAGTCCACTTGGACATACTGGGGGACCGAACTCTGGGATCCAACGGTTGTGAGGGGGGACTGGGCCACAGTTCGGTCCCCCAGTATGTCCATGTAGCACCTCTCATTTTTAAAAGTAGAGGTGGTCAATTTAAAAAGCAAAAACTCAAGTGAGTTTTGTGAAAGGATTTAGCTACCACTAACTTTCCAAGCGAGAGGTTGATAATAGAAAATGACCTTTAAACAATTCAATGCTAGAAAAATGATTAAGCTCCATCATGAGAAGATTAAACCCAAATTCAATAGAATGACACCCTTATAAAAGAAAATCACGTTTGCATAGTGTCCACCAGAAAGACTTTTCCATTTCCGTGGTATAGATAGCCTTTTCCCACACCTCAGGTAGATAATACTCTTTGCAAAATATGCAAAAAAAACTTGAACCGCTCTCTTCCTCTTTTTCTCATTCTCGCTTTTATTGTGCGGATATACATTTGTTGATGGAAAAACTCTCTACAAAGATATTTCACCCTTTCTTTATATTTCAATGAAAAAAAAAAAGTGGTTACACAAGCATCTCCAAATTGTGAGGGTGGATACCTAGGATTTTGGTACCTACAAGTGGGTGCCACTCATTAGTTCTAACCTTTCGATGAGTAGGATTGAAGTGGCAAACCAATTCCAAAGGTTTTATTTTGTGCAAGACCCACAAAACAATCAGCCGTCCCACTCACACGTGTCAAGTTCCTATTGGCCGCCCTACGATGATTCGTTAATCGTCTCACACTCCGAAAGCTACTCCCCTCCTCCCACAACATCGCCGAAAAAAAAAACAACATGATGACGTGGATGACATCGATCCGTCCATTTTTTATTGTAGACACAATAATGGCTTTCGATATCGCACAAAATCACTCACTTTTAATAATCTCACCACCTCCGCAAATTGAAATTTTTGAATGCGTCTTCACATCACCTCTCGATCAAACGAGAAGTAGAATACTGGTAAAGTAAAAGTAGTTACAGATCAACAGCTACTACTGAGCGAAGGAAGAGAGAGAGAGTAGAAGAGAAAAAGAGAGATAGACTGTGGTGTTTTCATCAGAAGAAGAAGAGATGGAGGTGGGATTTCTAGGGTTAGGGATAATGGGAAAGGCAATGTCTCTCAATCTCCTTCGCCATGGCTTCAAAGTCACTGTCTGGAACAGGACTCTCTCTAGGGTAAGCTCTCTTTCTTCTTTTCATCACTTTCCTTGATTTCCATTTCCTTCTTGTTTTACTTGTTTTTAGTGGAGTAGATTCATCTTATCAATGATGTTATGGTGTTTTTTTTTTGGTTGATTGATGATCTGATGATGACTATGGATTGGTATTGTTAAAAAGAAATGATTTTTATGGTATTTGCAGACTAAATGAACAGGATTTGATTCACTGGTGATCCATTCATCTTTAATACACACTTAGAGAGCGCTCGCGGACAATGTTTTTAGTAGGTGTTAGCAAGGATTTGTTAGTTGTTCTTTAATTCTCTCTTGAGAAGAGCATGTTGAGCTTACCCATAATTGATGGGATATGGCTAATGATGATGATGATGATGATCTATAAAGAATTATGTACCTTCTGTGGAAACCATTGGTTTTAGTACCCATCAAATGCATTTGGGTAACCTGAGTGACATGTGAGAGTTGTATCATTCTTTATTATAATCATTTACAGGTAAACAGAGTTACATGATGATGATGATTTATAAAGAATTATGTACCTTCTGTGGTAACCATTGGTTTTAGTACCCATCAAATGCATTTGGGTAACCTGAGTCACATGTGACAATTGCATCATTCTTTATTGTAATCATTTACAGGTAAACAGAGTTACATGTAATTAGATTTGTGGTCAAAGTGAGTGTAAGATTTTACCAAAAAAAAAAAAAAAAAAAGGGCGGAATAACCATCATGCAAGGGTCTAAACTCCAAACAGGATTTTATTTTATTTTTTATTTTTTGGAGTGAATAGACAATAGTTATTAGCTTACAATTTCACATATTTGTAATCAGTTTGTTAAAACACACTTTAAAAAGCAATACTCAATGTTATTAGCAAGTATTAGTGAGGATTGTTTGTTCTTTGCATCTCTTTTGTGTAGAGTATATGGGGTCCACCCTAAATTGATGGGATAAGGCCAAGATGATAATGATGATTGAAATTTTTTATTAATTTATTTATTTCTTAAATTTAATTTGTTATGTCTTTGTCAGGAGATTTTCTTTTATATAGTCTACTGACTAATATTTATGATTATAGGAAAAAAAGTTATAAACCTTATGAGGGAACATAACCTTAATGCCCTATGCGGGTCTTTGGTTTTACCTTTTGATTAGTGGCTATGCATTTGGATAACTCGAGAAAACAATGAGAGAGAGGTTCCACATAATGATATATGTAATTAGCTTTGTGGTTAGGGGCAACCAACATGCAAGGGTCCAAACAGAATTATAGTGAACAAAAAATAGTTACTGAGGAGAGGCAAGAATTGACTATATTGCCATGTTTATCCTTTTCGGCAAGAAATGGGAAAGAAGCAGCCTGTATTGACAGGAGAAAATTTTTAGGATAAGAATCATACCATGCAAAGTTTAATGCATACATATTACATAGAATAGAAGCACTATGAAATAATGCTAAACTATCTTTGAAGATCAATCTTCGATTTTTCTTGAGACATCCTCTTATGTATTAGTATTATTATTTTTTGTTATGATTCATCTTATTTGTTAGTATAGAGCATAATCCTCTTTTTCTTTTTCTTCTTCCTTTTTTATTGGCATAGAGTAATCCTCTTTTAACAGCACATTTCTCTTTCAGCTGTAAATATCTGCTATTAGAGATTGTCTGTTTTTAACTTACTTGTTTTGCAGTGTGATGAGCTTGTGGAGCATGGTGCCTCTGTTGGAGAAACCCCTGCAGCAGTTATCAAGAAGTGCAAGTACACTATAGCAATGTTGTCTGATCCCTCTGCTGCTCTCTCGGTCAGAAAATTAGTAAATGATCTTTCTTACATTTTACATTTCAGGATTCCCTTCAAACAAGTTTTTCCTTAATTGTTCAGGTAGTTTTTGACAAAGATGGTGTGCTTGAAGAAATATGCAGTGGAAAAGGTTATATTGACATGTCAACAGTTGATTCTGATACTTCATCAAAGATCAGTGAGGTCTGATTTCTCACTGTTGTAAATGGAGTTTCTGTTGTACCTTTTTTTGGGTTTAACTAGCTATGTTATTCTTCCGTTGATGGGGTAATGTATCAAGCTTTCCAAAACTGAGTCGGTTTATTTTTCCCTTAAAATCTCTTTTGATGTGCGTACAATTGATTTCTGGAGAAGAACTCTAATTTAAGCATTTAGATGATCAAAGAGTTCCTTTTGTACTTCTGTGCATGACTATGGTGTGGTATTTAATATTCTGTGCTTACCAAGAAAGAAATAAACATGATATTTGGAATGTTTTATCTGGAAGTGTGAGCTATTTCTCTTAAGTCTGCAACAAACAGAGAGAGGAAACTGGAAATATTGGTCCTTGATGTGCAAATCAAACATGTATCCAGGACAGGTGGATCCTATATGTGGAAATGGTCATAGGCATGCAGATTTTAAATTTCCATTTTCCTTTTACATTCAATATATTCATGAAAGTATCTCTTAGATTGGTTGTAAAGGACTTCTTGCTTACAACTTTATCCAAGTTTCGATGTTATCAAATGGTTCTTAGCAGCGGTTAGGAATATAGGATGGAAGGTTGATACAATTTTCTGTCAACAGCTTATGTTTTTTTTTTTTCCTGCAATCTGCGTCCATATCTTGTGTAATTGCCATTAAATGAACAGCATGAATTCATGAACATGGGCATGATTTAATGGTAAGAGAAAATGAAGATGGGTGCTCAGCTAATTTTTGAAAATCGATTGGAGTATTTTGAAATTGATTACCTTATATGGATTTTATTTTAATTGAATAACATGTAACTTATCTAAATACTAAGGGCCTTTTCTTAGAAACTGCTCTCTTGTAAGGGCTGGGATTTCAAAAAGTCCACTTTTTAAAGATTTTTCAAACTTCTTAACGAGTGTTCATAAGGATGATTAACTTTGAGGAAAACATCAGGAATAATATGGTAACCTATAGCTGCAAATTGGGTATGCAAATTACAAACAATTGGTAATCGTGGAGCATCTCCTATTGATATGGCTTGTTTGATCCAAGACGAGACACAAACATCTAATGCATTAAAACAAAGGAAGAGGTGTCCATATGGGCATATTGCATTAAGGCAGCTAAAAAACTCATCTTTTTTTGTTTTAAAGCTGTCAGTTCATCTATAGTGGCCATCTTTTTTTTTCCCTTCCTATTACCAAAATACTTTGTCTTCCAACATTTTAACACTAGTTTCCAGCATTTTTGACAACTGAAACCGGCAACCCCTCAACAAGTATTTCCTTCCACCATGCACCAATAATAAGCCTAGTAAGATCTTTAGATTCACAAATCACACCACGCATTTTCAAATGAAGGGGCTCCTTGTGCTAGCTGCCTCATCCAACCAGAATTGACTATAGTCATGTAAAACTATCGGTAAAATTGTGATGAAGACTAGCGGGAAACAGGTGAATCATGAATATGATAATATGTGCCCATCCAGTTATATGCATAAACCGTGACTGTTCCTTGTTGGACCACATAAATTTGCTTTTATGAGGTAGTGATCAATCAAATTCACATCAGTGATCTTGAGATATTTTGCATACTCGTAGTGATCTAACTCTGGTCTTTTCATTTGAGAAGCGTCCCCCACCCATACTCCCCCTGCATGCATGACTGTCCATTTTGGAGAGCTGTAAAATTTTCTGCGGAGCATCTATGTAATCTGTAAGGCCATGTATCGTAGCTGAACACAATTTGCATCCTTTTTTCGAAATCTTCAGGCAAACATAATACTGATTATCTTTTCCAATCCAAATTTCAACTAGATTCTGTTTAGCAGAATTCCATTGGGTTACAATTTCCCCAGCTTCTCCCATAGATGAAAATGCCAATCCCTTCTACCCTTACATATATATTACTGATGATTTCTATGCTATGATGCACGGATACTTCAAAATGGGCAACATATCATGTTGTGTCGTATCTGATACTTCACTTTTTATGTGTAAAATCCGTGTCCTTGTTGTGTCCATGGCGTGTCCCTGCCGTATCCTTGCCGTATCTGGGCATCATAGGTTCTATGAGAGTTGACATTTGTTGTGCTTATAAATTTAGAATAATGTAGTTTAGGCAAGAGTTTCAGATTTATTTGAAATGTTGATTCTGAAGATAAAAATTATTAAATATTAAACAAAAGTTAGTTGTTCGCTCTTCTGTTATGTGTTATTTTGATGGTGTGATTGCCATTGCAAATTACCTTTACGAGTGCAATGTTGCAATACCATTTGAGTGTACATGTAGGGACGTATTAATATACGATTACCAGTTTATATAACTTCCTCTAATTTCTCTTTGTTTACATGTTAAATTGAAGAGTTTTGGCAAGTAAAAGAAGTTTTTGCATACCTTCATATCAGATGCTCATACTTATGATCCCTAGTTTCTGTAGGCAATTACAGGAAAAGGTGGATATTTCCTTGAAGCTCCAGTATCTGGTAGCAAAAAGCCTGCTGAGGATGGGCAGCTGGTCATTCTTGCTGCAGGGGAAAAGGTAAGAGAATATGCACTTCTAAAGGGCCTGTAAGGCAGTATGTAACCATGTGTACCTTACAGTTTGGAAAGCTTTTCCATGTATTTGGATCTATTTCTGTAGCTACTAAGTTGAAATGGAAAAACACTTTGTTTTTGCACAATTACAAATTAACACTGTATTTTGACTATTTACAAAAACACTTCTCACATTTTCTAATAGACCCCACGACTGGTGGTCAAAGCGGTTCCAATGAGTTTTTCTCCTTTCTGGTCGTTTTCCCCTTTTTTCCCTAGAAAATGACAATTTACTCTTTGTTACTCATGACCATGTTTGAACGATAAATCTAATGCTGATTTTAACATATATGTGATAACTTGGTCTGGGCGGCACCCTTAATCATGGGGCATAGCCGTGTAGTGTGTCAACCAAGGGCTTCCAACGGTGAGTCTCCGCTAGCCCACATCGGAAATATCCAAGTTCTGATCCTGGGCTTATAAGTCGAACCCTATGTTAACTCAACATGACACGTTTTAAAGTCGTGCGGCCCTGGATCCCATGAGAACTTTGGAATTAAGCGTGCTCGCGCGAGAGCAGTACCGGGATGGAACCGTTCATAAAAAAAAAGAAAAAAAAAGAGCAGTACTAGGATGGGTGATAGCCTGTGAAGTCCTCACGCGCGCACATAGGCCAAAGCGGACAATATCATGCTAAGTTGGGCGGGGTTGTGACAATTAGTACCAGAGCCGGTGATGGGTCTATTTCCGATGGGGGAGAGTGTGAGAACTTGATCCAGGCGGCACCCTTAACTATGGGGCGTAGCGTGTCAACCATGGGTTTCCAACAGTAAGTTTCCACTAGCCCACATTGGAAATATTCAAGTTTTGACCTTGGGCTTATAAGTCAAACCCTATGTTAACTCAACATGACGCGTTTTAAAGCTGTGCAACCCCGGATCCCATAAGAACTCCGGAGTTGAGTGTGCTCGTGCGAGAGCAGTACCGGGATGGGTGACCTCCTGGGAAATGCTCGTGCACGCAAACAATAACATGTTGAGTTGGGCAGGGCTGTGACAGTATATACATATAAGCACTTAGGCATGATAGCATTCCCATAGGGGCAGATGATGCTGGACTTTTCTTTTTTTGGGATGTAGATTAATTTGCTTCAATCAGGCAACAATAGTAAAGAAAGAGCCACTAAATAAACACGCTAAAAAGGCTACATTGATAGGGTAAACTTGTTTCCAAAATGCAGAACCCTGTTTCATAAGAACATCAGCATCTTCATAGTCTCCCTGAAGGGTATTGTTGAGTAGTTAGTTTGCTGCAGCTTTAACGCCTAAGCATTTTGGGTGTATTAGTTAGCACCTTGAGATGGTATCAGAGCCTACACCTCCAATGTTCAAATCTGCGCAGGGCAAAAAAGTCTCCATGCCGCGATTTGTGTGCGGGCGCATGTGCGCAAGGCAAAAAGGCCCCTTGCCGCGTCTTATGCAAGCGTGTGCTTCGAGTCCAGGCGGTGTCCCATCTGAGCGGGGGTGTTAAGTAGTTAGTTTGTCGCAACTTTTAACGCCTAGGCATTTTGGGTGTATTAGTTAACAACTTGAGAGATATGAGCAAAAGAAACCATGATCCCCTAAGCAATGTCCTTAAGTTTGTTCAGCAGATTGGCACTTCTCCAAGGGGCTGTGCTCTTAAATAAGTCCCGCTGATCACACATGTAGAATCACACTCAACAATGAGCTGGCTAAGATTTTACTCTGCAGTTTTGCAGCCTACAATCAACATCGCCAATAGTTCTTATTCTTCCTTGCTAATCACTCTGACATCTGAAAAGCCTGAGAAAGCTTTGTACACAGCATTGTAGAGTTGTCAATCTAGCCACCAAACCCCAAGAATGTTGGGTCACCAATTGTTCTAGTGTTGAGTATGTAAAGGCCCACTGGTGGAGGAGATGGCCTTGAAACAATAGAGTCGGGCTTGTGAGAGTCCCGAGAATCTCCTTACATTAATGGTCCAAAAGGGCAGCTGACTCCCATTTGAATAGAAGATTAACAATCACCTATAATTTCCTAGTAACGAGCTTGTCGTATAATTATATATAATTTAACTGCCTGATCCACAGAGCATCTCTTCTTCCACTCCTTCCATGATGATCAGACTGCCACCAAAATGGAAATCCTCCATCGCAAATGTCTTCGAGGCATGAAACTCCATTCTGCCACGCCTTAGCAGAGAACATTGTGCTGGACCTCCTTTTGGTAGCTTAATCCATAAACCTGAGTCTGACAATTTTCTTGTAATATGTGCTTTATAGGCTTGTCCCTTAATATTTTCTTGTAATATTAACAATGGGATTCATGGGCTAAAAGTATCCTGTTATTACTATTTAACTCATCTTCCATCCTGTTTGCAAAACTGCAGGCATTATATGATGAAGTAATTCCTGCTTTTGATGTCTTTGGAAAGAAGTCTTTTTTCTTGGGAAAGGTTGGAAATGGAGCAAAAATGAAACTTGTTGTCAACATGATAATGGGCAGGTAATTTGTTTTCCTACTCTTAAGTGTTTTATGCATATAGACTAAAGGCTGTATTATTAGTAGGGTTTGAGGTCTCAGCTAAGGAGATTGTGAAATTTAACATTTTATAGAGGCCTACTGAATGGATTAGTGTGTACAATGTTATGGGTTTCTTGTAACTCTAGGAGGAGAACAAAATATGGATTGAAAACAAACATCATGTACAGAATTAACTCCATGTTTTCTAATATTGTTATAGAATAAATTTTTTATTAGACATAGTTGGGACAAGGATGATAATGATGATGATAAGAGACTGAAGGTTCGTAGACATGATACAGCTAAATAAAAGTGAGTCTATGTCAAGGATGAAAATAGCAGTAGCGGCCCGCCGCCAAAACGCTATGTACTGGTGTAGAGGTGCGATTCGAAAAACATCGTAAAAAAAATGTGAGAAATTTATAGAAAATCTAGAATATTGAAAAATAATAGTTTTTTTTTTTTTTTTTGCGAAAGTAACTAAGATAAGAGGGTATAGCGGTCCCCTCATTGTATGAGGTCCTATATCGCTGTATAAATAGAAATAATATTAATGATAATTTTTTTTTCACATGTATTCATATTGCTTAGTTATACTAACTTAGAAACTAATGAAAGGCTCGTAAAAAAAAATGTCATGGAGTCATCACTTAAGACTTAAAAGTACCTAGAGAGAATAATACCTCTACCAAATGAGGTGTCTAATAGGATGTTACCTAGAGAAGAACTCTTTGTATCGACTGTAATTTGGTGAGATCTTGTGTTTGAACTCTTTGTATCGACTATAATTCGGTGAGTTCTTGTGTGTTTTGGTGTTCTTTTAAACATAAAAGGGTAGAAGAGTTGTGTAGAAATGTTGTTTGGAGAGAAGAAGAAAAAAAATAAGTCTTATTATGCATTTAAAAAAAAAAAATTAAAGTTGGAATATGTCTCACTTTGTAGCGGACCGTAGCGGCCGCTAAGGTTGTGAGCGGCGCTAAACTCTATTTAGTGTGGTGGTCTTCACCACTACTCCCGCTATGCATAGCGGCCGCTATTTTGATCCATGGTCTATGTATTAAGTGGCATTTTAAGTGCTTTATTGAGGCTTGCCCTAAGGTGAAATGCGAAGTACTTCAGGTGTCAATGTAATTTCCTTTGAATTGAAGCATGCAACTGCAACTTTTTGGCTTACTCTTGATGTACCTTATGCTTAGGGTTTAGAGTTTCTCTCTCCATCTTTTTCTCATTGATCTCATATTCACTTATTTCCATCATGTTATATTGTATTCTAAAGGAAGAAGAAAAATACCAAAATGGTAAAGTAGTTGTTTTTGTAAAACTTAAACCTCTATACCATATGTAATCTTCTCCCCGACATCTTGTGGTATCCATTTTGTCTATAAACACTTGAAACAAAGAGCAGTAAAGGGTGTCTGCCTTATCGAATATCACCACATACTCCAGTTAAAAGGAACCAGCCTTTGTGGTGACAGTAAACACTCAGTAACAAATCCCAAGACCAATTCGCATTGTTATCAACATGATAGATAGTGGAGTAGCTGCTGATGACTGACAAGCAGTGGTCTGGGTGCTATTTGTTTGTCTTTGGAGGTTACGCCGTCCATATCTTACTGTATTCTGTTTATTGCACATTCGACTTTGCATTACACATATATTCTTCTATCAGGATCAACAGCCAATTAAAACCTTATTGCTACATGAGTATTGGTGTCCTTCATACTTGAGAAATATTTAGTCAAATGCCATCTGTGAAACTACTAATTGTTGATCCTTTGCAGTATGATGAATGCATTCTCTGAGGGACTTGTTTTGGCTGAGAGAAGTGGACTGAGCCAGCAGACACTTCTTGATATAGTGGTAGGAGAATGGGAGATTCAAAACATGTGCCTACATTGATTTTCTGCATGTGATGGGAGTGACTATCTGCATGGTTTTCTGTGGCAGGATCTGGGTGGCATTGCGAATCCTATGTTTAAGCAAAAGGGACCTGCAATGATCCAAAGTAAGTTCCCCCCTGCATTTCCTCTCAAGCACCAGCAGAAGGATATGCGGTTGGCTCTTGCTCTTGGAGATGAAAATGCAGTATCAATGCCAGTCGCAGCAGCAGCCAATGAGGTGACTCTCTCTCTCTCTCTCTCTCTCTCTCTCTCTCTCACACACACACACACACACACACTTTTTATGTACTTGATCTGTATAATTAATCTGGTGTAAACCACTGTGAATTGAGGAATGAGGATACACCGAAATGTCTTTGGATTTCTTTCTTTTGGGACTATAGCTGTATTCTCCTATTAATCAACCATTTTTAGGTTAAGATCAAAAGGTTAGGAGATTCAAATCAGGGAGATTTTCGTGTCATCTATCATCCACATGGGGGCCCACCCAATCAGCTGTCTCATGTCAGAATCACTGAAACAAGTGCCTTGCGTTAACTGGATTGGGCATCCTTGCCTCAGCAAACTGCTAAGAGGATATTCCCCCTCTTTGGACTCACCCTCTCTGGTTTTATAGCCTTAGGTCACTGAAAACAATTGTTTCCATTGCAGGCATTTAAGAAAGCAAGAAGCTTGGGGCTGGGTGACAATGATTTTTCAGCTGTATATGAAGCAGTGAAGATTCCTGATTGTTCAGCTGATGCATGAGACATTCATCCATGGAGGCAACAAATATAGCAGCTGACAGGACAGCAATTGTGATGCCTCACTAAGCTTGAGTAGAACTATGCAAGGTGGCGTGTACTCTTGAATGTGAGTACTATTAGAACTACTAAGTTCACTACTGTACAATAAGAATCTGAGAATGGCTTTGTTTAGCAGATTCCACTGAAGCAATGTTGCCAGTATCATTGTTAGGATTATATCTACAGGAGATAGTTTTTTGAATGGATCTACAGGAGATAGTATCAGGATAATTTCAATATTTTTATCTGGATATTATCAGGAAAGCAATGCTGAGATAAAAATAATGTTTAAGTTAAAAAAAAATAAAAATATCGTGAAAATTGTATGATGATTAAAAAAAACCCAAAGAAGAAAAATGATAAAATGAAGGACCATGGGAAGGAATCACATGAAAAAGAAAAAAAAAAAAAAAAGGTAACGAATAGCTTTCATATATTACTCTAGATATTATTGTAGCAGCAAGCATATGTTGACTTACAGGTAAAGGTTCTGATCTGGTTTCTTTTGTTAATTTTGTGCCATTATTACCATGAAAACAATACTGATTTGCATTGAATTTATGGTGATAATATTTTGATAAGACACTTTAAAGAAAATATCATGATAAAGTCAAAATGTCAGTGATATTTGCAAGAATGCTTAAAGTAACAACAAAACTGGGAGTAATTGATAACAGCATTTTAGAAGTTGAAAGTTAACATATCACAGATATTCTGCCAAACTGTAGACGTGCCAAGGGGGCTAGAGTTGTGTAATTGGTACAATGAACATTATTCCAGGCATGCACACTAATCTTATATTTCTTGGACTTGCATAGAGATATATTATTTGAACTAGTAGTCACATTTCCTTAAAAACACCTCATACACTCTGAAATCCCCTCGGAGTGCCTACTTTACTCTCGATGTAATTCTTTTATTTTCTTTCACCTCAAACACTTGTACATCGTTACATGTAGGGCGCAGTTTGGTGAGGAATTGTGGAAAATCAAGTTCATTTTTACAGTTCTTGTCGTGGAAAAACAGTTGCATCAAATAATGAAAATCTTCCACTGCTGAAAAACAACCTTTTTTTGGCTCAACTTTTCTGCAGCAACATGGCTGCACAAACATGCCCCTAGGATTGGAGATTAGGAACTGCAGTAATGAAGTAGACTTCGAATCACCGTGGACTAAAGTAGAACATCAATGTTACTAAAATCTCAATTTTCGCTTGACCTGAGGGGGAGCATAAAAAATTATTTATGTTGCGCCTTAAGGTCTTGAAAGGAATGGTGAGCTACATGAACTTAATTTGGTATTAGAGCCAATTGGTGGTGAGGTTGAATCCTATTAGGAATGACTCAGCATTTGAAAAAAACTACGTGTCGCCAAAAAGTGTGCTGTCAGGTTCCACCTGAGGGTAGGCCCATCAATCAAGCCCATTAAAAAGGGTACCCGGCCCGGCCCAAGCCTAAAATACAGGGCTTTTAAAAAAAATTCGAGGCTGGTGGGCTAGGCTTAGACAATGGTTTTAAAGCTTGGCCAAAATGGGAGTAGGAATAGGCAAAGGCCCGGCCTGTCCATGAAATGGATTCTCACTTTCTATATGAAACATATAAAGATGCATTTGATTGGAAAAAAGAATTCAATGAACCTCAAAACATAAACATACATGTGATTCATAGTCTTAAATTCTATTTTCATGAAGCGAACAACACACATTAATGTTGGATTGTCATTTTTCATTTTTTTAGACTTCTTGTAAGGAATGCAAAGTCTCTCAACTCTACTCCTAGTACTGATTACTGATATATATATATATATATATATATATATATATATAGGCCATGACTTAATGATATCATGGTTTTCCCATTGTAATAATAATATGGTGCAACTCTTTTCATCAATATGAGGGGGAATGTGGAACTAATTTATGAAAGACCGTGCTCATGGAAAGGCTCATTTTCTTTTTTTAAGGTATTGAAAAGAAATGACCAATAAAGCGGTTGTAAAAGAAAAAACGGAATTAGATCATTTTTTTGATGACGAGTCTACAGAAGAAGATGTCGCAGTAGATATATTACAATAGTGGAAATTGAATTCAGCTAAGTATCCTACTTTATCTCATATGGCTCATGATATTTTAGCTATTCATGTGTCCACAGTTGCTTCAAAGTCGGTATTTAGCACTGGAGGGAGGGTACTTGACCCACATAAGACTTCTTTGAAACAGAATATGGTAGAAGTATTAATTTGTGCCTAAGATTTGATCAATCACGATCCAATTAGTGATTATGATTCAGACAATGATGAAAATGACTAAATGATCTTTTAGAGATACTGAAAGAAAAACAATTTCTATTGATTTCTGTCGAGTTCTTTTACACATTACTTGACCCACGTAAGATACTTAGCTGATTTATGTTAATTTCTGTTGATTTTCTGATTTTCTACTCTTCTCACCAGCAAAAAAAAAAAAAAAAAAAAAAAAAAAACTTCCGCCATGTTGCTTGTTACATTGCATTGCCGATACCAAGCTTCGAAAAAAGGAGGGTTTAAAGTCTAGTTCACACCCGTTATTTGGTGGCAGTATAGAAATAATTAGATAATGTTTAGCTTATATTCAAGATCGTGCTAGGCCCTGTCCCGGCCCTAGCCCGCACAGGATGAGATTTGACGTAGGCCCGTTCAATTTGGGGTTGGGATTGGACAACCCAAGTTTAGACCCGGCCCAGTTCAGCTCATTAACAGGCCTACCCAAGGGGGAGTTCTAAGGAGTGGGCTCCATCCGATGGGGAGTATTGAAAAACGTTTATGCGTAATATAAACTATGACTAAATTTCGGGTAAAAGTTAAATTAGATACGTTGACAGCCAATTTAGACATACCCAGAAATGTGACTGCTTGAGACATTCCAGACCCTGAAAAACTCCACAAGCTTTTCACACTTGCATGTTTGAATGGTAGAACATTGACTTCTGCATCTAGGTTTCTAGTAGAGAAAGATTTCTTCAATTGGAAAGTGAGTGAGAGGAGACTGACCCTACAAAATTAAGAGAAGGCGAAATATTCTACTTGAGAGAAGACTAAAACTCTACAAATGACTTTTTTCCCCCAATTGTAATGCATGTAGAGAATACTTTACAGATCGCACTCACAACCACAAACCAGAAAAGTGGAAGATAGACAAAGCTCTAAGGTTCTAATTTATTCTATTTTTTTCTGAGAGCTGAAATGCATCCAAACAGGCCAGATGGCAATGCAGAAAAATGGAGTGGATGTTGTTGCATAGATTGGAGGAGACTACTAATATATTTAGAATTTATGTATGACAATGACTTGCACTAAAGCCAGTTAAATTTGTCTCTGTTTAGCATTTGTTTTGACGAAAGAAGCAAAATTAGTCTACTCTTGTTCATGTGGCCAGTTGCCATAGACATCACTCAAACCAACTAGTACATATGCCCATTTGCCTATTTGACAGTGCCAATTAGGACCTGGCTCTTGCCAGAGTAGCAGGAACCTGAATCTTCTGACACTGAATTTGAACTCTCTTAAGGGACCCAATGGCCCAGATTCCATCTCTAGTTTGAGGTCCAAAACCCTTAGCAGATTAGACCTGGATCTTAAGTTCAAACCTGTATGGAATTGGGTCCTAATGAGGCTCGAGGGTTTATCCAGTGGACTTGGTCCTCCTATAACCCTTTAACGGGCAGGCTTGGATCCAATCTGGTCCCTGGTCCTTTTGGGTCATGATATTGATCTTATTGGGCTTGAACCCTGGCACATATCTAGGTCCAGACCTTATCTAATCTAATGGGAGTCCTAGTGGCAATCATCATACTTTGAAATGACAGTGGCTGAATGTTAGTTTTAGATTTGTTCATAGAAATTTAAATGGTGCAGCCCATGTGGTTGCAAATTTTGACCTTTGAGTGTCAGGAGACTATTTCCTGGCATGGCTGGCAGAAGCTTTTGTGTGATGTTCTTTCATTCCTCTCTTTATTTCTTTCATTGAACTTCCTTTCATTTCTCTCTTTTCTTTTAATGGACTTCCTTTCTAATTGAAATAAAAAAGGATCTGTATTGGCTGTCTGTAGAGGGTGAGGGTAGTTTGTAAGCATGCAAATAACTCTATAGACATTATGAGTATGGGGCATAGCTCATGAAATCTATATGGAAATGTGGAAAATGTGTCTGAAAGATTCTACAATGAGCTGTGTGAAGACATTTAATACATTGGGATAATTATGAGGAAAGAGTGGTCGACCTGGATGAGATGAACTGCATTTAGACAACCTGAGGATGGCTTGATTTTGTCTCAAGCATCTATATGAATTTTACTTGGGTATTCAGTTATCTATAAACAAATCTAGTAATTTTTATAATCATAGTATATAAAATGTATGTATACTGAATTTTATACCCTTGAAAAGTAAATTCTTGGCATCCAATCGGACTCTAGTCAACTTGGTGAGTTTATAAATTCGACTAGGTTTGCGTCGGGTAAGTTTCATTTGTTTTGGGTTCAAGTTTGGGTTTACCTACATACGATTGAAGAATAAATTTGTGAAAGAAGCTTTCACCCCAAAAACTAAAAGGCGTAAAAATTATTAGCAACAAATTAATAAATAAATTAAAATCACAGTCCCTACAAAACCAATTCCATTTCCAGGAAAAACCAAAAAAAAAAAGAAAAAGAAAAACCCCAAAACCTCCTCCACAAACATTCCTTTGGACAAGAAGATTCTCCCAATAGGCGCCAGCCCTAATAAAGCTATAACCTATAGACAACTCACCTTGTCTACTTAATACTTCTAGAAGCAGTCATTTTCTAAAGGTATGGCCACATATATATTCTTCATTAAACAAGAATCCCCCGGCATATATAAACAAGAAAGACAATATAAAAAACCATTATTGCATGTGAGGTTGCAGATCAATAACAAGCTACAAAACAAATACATTTACACAAGGCTCCATCTTCCACAGCCTTTTATAAATATAGTTCCTAATATTTTAGTTACTATTTGGATACCAATCGGGTCAGGGCATTGTACATTGTTGGGGTCATGATGCTTAAATTAATGAAAGTTAGATGTAACCTTTAACAAAAAAGAAATGGGATCAGAGTGCCGACGCTTGTGTATAAATGGCTGAGAGAATGCATCCATAGGAGAAGGGTTCACGTGGCCTTGAATCCTTGAGATTTCATGTATAAGCAATCTTATTAAAAAGAGTTTCTGGAACTTGACTTTGTTTATTTGGGTCCAGATGGACCCAAACCACGTGGGTTTGGTCTCGTGTTTTTTTTTTTTTTCTTTTTTTTATATATTGTATGCATGCATTCATGCATGATGTATGTGCATGCATGCATGTGTGTTTATGTTTTCTTAGAAGGTGCATGCATGCATCACTTGTTGCTTGTTATCAGTTTCATGGATTTAATTAGTAGGGTAGAATTTGTATGACCGACAAAGCCATTATATATTGTTTTTGGGCCCAGTCAATGTGGAGTCGGGAACTAATACTTAAACCTTTGGATGTAACTTTTATACCATGAAAAGTTTTTGCTGCTTTGAGTTTCACCTTAGGGTTTAAGTCCATCCATACAAATAATTGATTTTAAGTTTATGGAACTGTTTGACTTTAGCCTCAAAATAACAGATTTAATCGGTTGTGATCTCTAACAAGCCTCAGACATAATTAGTTGTCTCTAATAGGCCTAATATGTTTTCTCAAACAGCCTCCACCAATCACAAGGTCCTTTCATTGAAAGATGTTGTGATTGTTAAGAAGAAAAATACAAACCCTAATCTCTTTTGAAATTTATACAGTCAACACCTTTTACCGGTGATCACTGTCTATCTTGTAAAGTCTAGCACTGTCGCAACTCACTCCTTTTGAGTTTGTTGATGCCAATGGTCCACTAGATCAAATGTCATGATTGTTCCTCAAGTGTTCAATAATATTGTTTGGCTCGAAGAGGACGAGGCTGTAATGTCTAGTTCGATGCTAGTTGAATAGATGATAATCGAATTTGAGAAAGATACAAAATTGACAGTGAGGCCATTATAGAAAGCATAAGAGATAGGACCTATAATGCATAAGAGATAGGACCGTGGACAGCTTTATTGCAAGATCACCATCGGGCCGTGGCTTTGATACAATGTAAAAATTTAAGATGCAGTACACCCCCATAAAATGCACAACACCTTTTCTTAAAAGAAGTCCTCTCAATTTATACAAGATAATAACAAGATTAATGAAAATTCAAACTTTCCTAAGCCCTCTGGCCACTTACCAATCTAATCCTATCACTAACAAACCTAATCGGTTGTCTCAAACAAACACCAAGGTTTCTCCCTCATATATATCGTTTCTCTAAAGGAGAGCTGCAGTGTTGTGTGGTAATATTTTTAGAAGAAAGTAATTTTATGATGTTGCCATTACGGTATTGACTATAGCTTACACCTCATTTAATCAAAATGGCCTTACTTTCTTGTGATCACTCGTACTTTAATGTTTAGCAATGACCCATATTTCATTTCATTCAAAATGATATGCACCGTTGAACTAATCATGTCAAAACAATATTAATATTTCCTAAATACATGATTAATCCTTTAATATGTATTATTCCGGTGAAGTGAGGTTTAGTTATATTTCTATGGAGATAACATTATTAAAATGTATTTATGCTGCCTTAATTTAGTTTACCCTCCCAGGCCCCTACTTCGACCGGACCACATGTAAAACCCCGACCCTTCTTAAGCTTGTTTAGCATCTAATTAATCTTAATTAGATGTATAATTGATTATTTTGGATATTAATGTGGTTGGCTAGGTAGATTAGTTGGGTTTTGACCATGACCAAGTAGTTTGAGGACCTTTTTGTAATTTTAGGTTTATGGGGGACGTCATGGACAATTTCAGTTTTTACGTGATTTTGGGTGCATTGGGTAGAGCATATTGTTGTCTTCAAATTTTGTGTTATGATCCGACCCATTAAAGCCCAATTTGACCCATTTCCAGCCCAAAAGCCCATTTATGATATTTCCCTTTAATTTTTGGAAATTTTCCACTAAAGCCAGCCAAAATCCCATTCGATCCTCATTTCTCCTCTTGCTGAAATTCTGCTGGGACTTCTTCTCTTATCCTCACCTCTCTTCCCTCTCTTCTTCCATTTCTCCAATCCAGATGAGAAGGCGTTGCATGTGGGGATTTTCAGCTCCATCATCATCTTCCTCAACATTGTACTCTTCAAGCTATCCTTTCCACCGTTTCAACTTTATTGAGCTAGGAGAAGCTTGGATTTCGTGGGAATAGGGTTGAGCATCATCGAAGGCAAGCTAAAAAGTATTACTTCATGCATGCATGACTATTGGTTGATTCTTAACATGTTATATTTGATAGATTTCCCTATTTAAGCCCAATTCTTGCTTGACCGTTGTGTTTAATGATACTACACTTGGTGTTACAGGTGAGAATCTAAACGTCAATGCCTAAAAGCTTGAGGAGACCGAAGAGACACCTCAATGTACAGCGGAATGGACTCTAAATGATATCTTTTAGAGATCTATACACTTAATGCTCAACATTGACCCTTGACCATTGGCCTGGTTGGCTGTTACACGTTTTTTGTTTTATGAGCTTTGGGATGTAAGACTCAACTAACTACTTTCAACTTTTATTTCTCTCTCTCTCTCTCTCTATATATATATATATATATATATGGATGCTCATATGATAAATATCTCTTACCTTATATAAGAGATAGAGTGGGGGGCCCTCACATTTAAGTTGTTGGCATTTGATATATAAGAGATAGAGTGGGGGGCCCTCACATTTAAGTTGTTGGCATTTGATATAAATGTGAGGGCCCCTACCATATCTCTCATAGTAAGGTGCATGAGAGCATCACCTTATATGAAAGATATGAGTGAGGGTCCTCACATTTAAGTTGTTGACATCGGATATAGATGTGATAACCCTCACCTTATCTCTCATAGTAAGGTGAGAGCATCTTTCATAAAAACATCTCCTATATATATATAACTGAAACTTGAACTTAATGCTACTTATGGACTTGTTATGCTCTTGTTGATATTGTTCAACCATGCTATGGATGAATGTGATTTAGATACCATGCTTCATTTTTGTTATATAGATTATTTCTGTTTCACATGCTATTCAGGCTTCTATGAATTTTAATCACACCCAATTTGTGATGGCATTGTATGACTTCACACGTGAAATCCTGTGGGAACATCCAACCCACTTAGGGATGAAATGTGAATGAGAGACACCTGAGTCGAGTCCCCTTGTGGCGTGGCGCCTCAGTACCCGTGTTGGATTTTCAAATCTCTTGCTAGGGGCATCACACCGCACTTGGTGATGAACCTTTTATTTATGCTGCCTTTACTAATAAAGCCATGAGATTTTGGTAGGAATTGTTAGCAGAAGTAATTAAATATGGTATTTTAATTCACCAACCGGTTGCGAGTTTAAACCCTAGGAGGAATGATTCGCCATTGAACAAAAATATGCGTGTCTTCAAAAGTGTGTCAACCAGGTTGCACCTAAGGGGGATATTGAAGAGTGGTTCCCACCCGAGTAGGAGTATTGAGAATTAATATTTATGCTCCCTCTACTAAAACATCGAGGTTTTGGTATAAATGGTTAGCTAAGAAAACTTAATAAACATTATGAGATATAAGTTGATTTGATTAATAAAAGGTGGTTGCAGACGGGTTGAAAAGGATGGTTAGCTTTTGTCAATGCTATCTGATGATTGCAGTAAGATTATTTTCGAAACTCTTCAACTAAATTTATTAGCAAATCTCACCAATCTTAATATTAAACCACTTGCTAAATATAACTACAAATTTATTGGCTGCAACCAAACCTTCAAATCAATCATAAGCGTCCTTACACTTAGATCGACAAACCTGATTGATTCCATTTAGTCTTCTCGTAAAAACAAAGAAAGGAAGAAAGAAAACGCAAACTGAAATTAGATAAAGTTAGTAATATGTAAATTATGTGATCAATCTGCAGTAAGGCTGGAACCAATTTGACTGAAATTGCGGAATCAACTTGGAAGTACTTTAGAAAGTAGGCTCCGTTCATGTATTTAAATGGGGACTTGCACTTCATTAACATGCATTAGTGCTACGCAGTGTCCTCACCTTGTTTTTTAATGGATCGCTTATGGTTGCAGGGGCTTCCAAAGAACCAAGAGTCATTTCCGCTAAAGAGGTCGAAATGAGGGCACTACTCTTTACACTAAATGTCAAGAATTGCAGATTCTTGAGAGTTAGAGTTCATATGGATTCTCTAGAAGTTGTAAGAAGTATTAAGGGCAACAATGATTGATCTATCCAGCCTCTTGTAGGAGATATTTTAAAGTGTTTGAAGTACTTTGGGTCTTTTGAGACAGTTTTCATTCCAAGATATTTAAATATGGTTACCCATTATCTTGTTAAATATGGACAATATGAGATAAACTTTATATGGCCTCATTGTGAATAGACCTTTGTTTGTTTTCTTGTTGGTGTCCTAGTTATTTTATGTGCATTGTAGCTTGTTTGTTAGCTTTCTTTTTTAATGAAGTCTCCCTTATACCAAAAAAATCTCATGCATGGTATGGTATTGAAAATTAGGTGGAAACCACTCAAATTTCCCAATGCATAATGGTTTTGGCTATGTCCAATACCAATTTTCTATGGATTCAGTTTGAAATCTCAGAGTAATAACGAAGTAATGAAAATCCATTCTCAACACTTCCCTTTTTATGAAAATTATCTAAATATTTCTTGACCTTTTGTGCTGATTTTTTTCTTAAAGATGATCTGGTGAATTTTGTGCATGTAAAATGTTTCTTTAGTTTTTTTATTGTCTTTTGAACATGTGAATACATTAGTAGCTCAGTGATGAAACAACTTCCTTCTGCAAACATAACCAATGATCAATTTCTAACTGTACTACTAATGGTAAGGGATTTGGGTGAATGTGTGTGGGTGCGTGAGTATTTACGAAATAAAAAAAAAGGTTTTTGAAGGTGTCTACTCTGCCAATCTATCTTTATATTGTGACGAAAATACACAAAGTTTTAAACACTTTTGCCATATTTCACCTACACACAAGTTTTTGTTTAGGACCAGTAATCACTAACAATAAACAGTTCCTTTTTAGTTTTTACCATATTAAAAAACCTTGACGAAAGGTAAGTGACTAGAGCTACTAGTCAATTAGGGATTAGGGATAGACTAAAGAGTTGTCCCAATCAAATGAAATAAGTTGATAAGGTCCCTAGTAAAAATATTTACATAAAGTGACTTCTTTGTGTTTAAAGATTTCTTTGCTTTGTTAATCCAATAATTTGTTGTGCGTTGTCCAACAATGGTTTAGAATCATAATAGCAAGGTGGGCTCTATTGGAAACTCAATTTTTCTTTAAAGAACAAAAAGGAATCGATTCTCACTTGAAAATTCTCAAAGTGGGTTTGGAATAAGAGCCTGATGTGCAGACTGTCCCATTTAATTATATCTCTAGACAAATGGTCCCTCTCACAAAGTTCACAAAATTCTTTTTTGGGGCTTGGAGATGAGCACTGGGTCTTCCCAACATGTAATTAATTCCACACACTGAAGTGTCATTAGAATTAGAAAAGATGAGTAATCAGATAAAGTCAACAGCAATCTCATTTTCTTTTTTAAAAGCCTTTATCACAAGTCATGATGCAAGAGGCCTGTGAAAGATAGTGACCCATTTTTGTATATGTTATATAAATAATAGAGAGAAGACCTGGAAATCAAATATAAAAGACCCCTCAAGTCTTCAAACCCATGTTCTTTAATCCTATCTCTACTTCTCTATGACGTCCTTTCCACATGCATGCCACTAGTTGGTTTGGATGCATTTCATAGAGATGTGGTGGGCCTTCACTTGTTGGAAAAGGGCTCTTTTCCTTTCCCCTTTTCGTATCAACTTAGCTTTCCCAACAGATGGTCCAATACTCCAATTGATGCTCACCACCACACTCCCTCCTTAGAAAATTCATGTGAAGGAAGATCAATCAGACAGTTGACTCACTAATCTATGAAAATCTTTCTTCTTAATTAGGTTAAGATTTTTAAGTAACCCTTGCTAAGAAATCTTGGTAAATGATAGGTATTCTTAACAAAAGTTATATAAGACTAGAATGTGTCAAACCCCTTTATCTTTTATATTATTTTATAATTTTTTACATATGGCACCTTCAAGAGTTTAAAAAAAACCTCAATATATTTGAAAACTACATGTATTTTTTTTTTTTATGTAGCCCACCCAATAAATTTGTTTCTACATCGTACCCCCGTGGGGTTGCCAAGATTTGAGAAAACCCGTTTATCTTTTATAAAACGTTATAATGTTTTACATATGGCCCCTCCAATTTTTTTTAAAAAACCCTATATATTTGAAACGTACATGAATTTTTTTTATATGTAGCCCTCCAAGAATTCTTTTTACACATACTCTAAAACCATTACCATTTGGGGAGCACTGCAATTTCTCATTCCATGGATCTCTGTTATGATTTTTTGTGGACAACATGAAAATTTCTTCAAACGAGTATGAATATCAATGGGTATCCATTTTCTATGTTACCAGAAGGGTAAGATCGAGAAAAAAAATGGAAAACAAAGGGTATGGGCTTTTATGGATCTAATCTGTTGAGTAAATGAATCTCAATTGGGGGCAATAGATCCAGACATTCCAACTGACACAGGCAGGTTCAGACGATTAGCATATTAATGCATCCATTTGGATTTAGTTTCTAGATACACAACAACTGAACGGGTACCAAACAGTTATAGATAATGGTCCCACTTGTATAAGAAGAGCCCATCAACATGACACTGGCATGCTGATGGCACTACACCTAAAAAAAATGTCAATTCCAGGGCCGAGAGCTGCAACCCAACCCAAACCCAGGCTTGTGATTCAGGGGTCAGGTTAACTCTTTTTTTAATTTTCGGTCTCGGTCTTCTTGGTCTTGGTTCTGGTTGACAAGAGTGACCAAACCCAATTAATGTTAACTAAATTGCTTTATGACATGCCAAACCTTTACATTCTGGTTAGATCAAAGTTGACATTTTCAACCCCATTAATCAGGAATTGGGTTTGGGTTGAGCCATAAATGTTACCCGCATTGCCCAACTGGACCTTGTCACCCCTGACTAAAGTTCCTTCTTAGCACTTACTCTAAATATCTTCCTGAACCGTGTGGGGTATAATGATATATGAAGAGGATAGAGAATTAGAAAATTCTCCTTCAAGCTAAATTAAACTTTCTTTTTATTTGACTAAGAGGGAGCTTCAAGTGCACTTTTTCATGGTTTTAAAGTCAGATGACTTAAAAGACTGAAGGTTTCCTTTCCTTTCCTGCTCCCTCAAGTTTGGCTAGTCCTTTAGTGGTGTCCCAGTCAAGTTGAGCCGTCGAATATTCTTCTCATTCTAACTGCGGTCTTCTAACGATTCTAAGAAGATTTAATGGTTGGAAAACTATCTTCACTTAAGCCGGCAGAAACTCCCTTATCAAGTTCATACCATCATTCATTTTTGTTTCTAAAATGTCAACTCTCATGCCTTTTTTTTTTGGATTAATTAACGAAAGGTCCTTCGAATGGAATGTTTCCAACCTCCAGTTCAGGCGGATTCTTTTTAAAGGCTCTGGTCCAAGCAGTTAGGATATTTGCAGCCTAAGGTCCCTGTATCCACACGGTTTCAATTTTTAAGACTAATTTACCCCTGTAACTGTCGCAGCATGCAGTGGATTGGTCCCCAACGTGTCACGATTATTTAGCAACGATTTAAGTGCATAAATGAGGAAGTTATTACTGATATGTCATTGTCATCCAGCGCAGATCTCGTTTTTTGAATCTTAACCATCAATCGCTTATGATATTGAATATGAATGTAGAAACCTAACGAGAGAGAGTTCATTGTTTGCGAAGCAGATTGCAGTTCAAACTTTTGGTAGGAGTTCTATTGTAATTGGATTATAGTCTCGTATATTGATCGGTTGGGAAAAAGTTCATTGGCTTGGAAGCAGAAACCAGATCCATTCTGCAACTAGGGTTTTTATGTCGTCTTTCTTGTATCTCCTCTTGTCGAAATCGAAGATATCTTTGATGCAAACTCTAACTTGCAATGAAACAGTTAATCTAAAGAAAGTTTTTGAAATTTTTATCTAACCTGCTGTTACTCGTTGCATGCAGCCACGGAGACGAGAATGTCGCCTTCTTCGTCGTGTGTTTCCTCTTTCAGAATATTCGAAAGTCTTTTTGCAATATGAGTGTAACGCTTTCGTTGGCCTTATCTTAATAAAGACAGAATGAATGTAAGGGAAAATCAGACCTTTTACGTACCGAATTGTGTGTGAAGGACCTTTGGCTGGATGTTCTTTTTATTGTGGACTGTTCGCAGTAAAGTGAGGAGTTGAGGGACCTCCGACCAAAGTCCCCTTTTTTTTTTTTCTCTTTGCCATGGGAGGTTTCTCAACCCTTTGGGCTGGATTAATCCATCATGGCCCAAAGAGAAGCTGAGTAAAGTCCCCTGTAGCCCAGTGTAGTAATGCAGTTTCGAACTTACAACCTTCGGATGCAAACCGTGGTCATAGGCCAACTGAGCTACTCCTTGGAGTTTTCATGCTTCTTAATGAAATGGCTAATCCAATAGACAACATGATAAAAGAAGTTTTTGGTGGGGGTGACACTGGTATTAAGTTTAAGGTGGTGCATACTATAAATGGAGTGAGAATAAACGACTTAATGCCACAGCAATAACTTGGCACTTTTAACTAAGAGATAAAACTACATTCTTCTAACCAGCAAGCATGGTCCCTATTTATTTCCTATGTATCAATAATATACTCCTCTTAGATAAATATTAATACACACACACACTCAGGACATAAAATGATATTTTTGGATTGGGTGTGTAATATTAATTATAAGAAATCTCTGTTGACCTAATCTTCTTGCAGCGAGGATCCATAGATACATTAGTCTTTTCTATCAGTATAATTAATACGTTTATAATGGAAAAGAATGATTTTTACCAAAAGCATCCTCAAATATCCATATACCTCCAAAGCATTCTAAAAAACAAGTAATGTCCAAAAACATCTTATATAGCAAATTTCGTGTTTTTTTTTTCGTAAATCAAATTGCCATTCACTTTATCTCTCGCTAGTTCGAAACATGACACTCGCGAGCTCAAGATACGACTTGCGAGTTCAAGACATAATACTTGCAAGCTCAAAATTTTGTGTTTATATATGTGTCCAACATCATTTGCAAACTCAGGTTCGAATTGAACATTAACATGATTAAGTCGCGATGTTGTGAAGAGACTAAACAGTTCAATAGTTAAAGTTAACAAAAATATAATACATGGATATGCATTTAAGTTGACTAACAATTCTAAATATGAAGGAAAAGTTTCTGTATGTGTATGAAGTTCAGCCATTCTAGTATGAGTTTCTTTAATAATGAATGTAGTCACTGCAAGCATTCTCTCACTACAATTTATGGAGATTTTGCTAAACAAATCCTGTAAGTCCATGGGGATCCGAACCCTAGAGGGGGGTGAATAGGGTGAGCTTCAATTATGACCAATTTTAATCCATTTAACTTCTTTAAAACAAACTAGTCACAAGTGATGATTTATCAAACAAGATGCGGAAGCTAACAAAAGAATCACCACAAAGCAATCACCATCACACAAGTATTTATAGTGGTTCGGCCTCAATGCCTACATCCACTACCGGCTTGTGAACCAACACCCCACCGGATTTCCACTATTTATGCTTTTCAATAGGCTAAGCAATAACCTTTACAATATGCTTTTCAAGGCTTAGCAATAACCTTTACAATGATATTTTTCAAGGCTTAACATCAACCTATACATTATGCTTTTATAGGCTAAGCAATAACCTCTTCAACCATAGGTTGGTTATCTCACTAAGATAGTGTCTATAAACACTTGATGGAGATTCAATATAGCTCATTACAATGCCTCTTAATTAGGCGGATATGGAAGTGAAAACCCAATACACACTCACACTATGAATGCAAAGATGAAAGTACATGAAGTGTGTGTGTGTGGTCCTCAATCATTTTGAAAATGGAAGCTCATAAATGTATGCCTAAGGCTTTTGAAAGTTTTAGCTCAAAAACATTTATGATTGAGGAAAGAATGCAATCACATGTTAAAAGTAACAACTTGTTAATGATATCAAAGTTACACAAGTTGTATGAAATTAATTAGCTCTAAACATGTGATGCATAGGGATGTCAATCAAATCAACATGTAGCTCAAAACATAAAAATAGATTTGATTGAAAAGAGGGGACAAATCATATGTAATTATAAATACAACTTGAAAGTGATATACCTATCAAAGTAAGGCAAGTTGTGAAACTTTAAAACAATAATACACATATGATTTGTAAAGATGTTGAATCCAAAACATAAGATACATTTGAAAGAGATTTTCTTATGATGGAAAAACAACAACCAAAGATTCAACCAAGTATATGAATCATGTTACATATTTCATTAACATGATCTACTTAGATTTACCAAAGATAAAGTACTACTTGGATTGAATCAAATGGTGATGCATCCAAAACAATAGATCTATTCAAAGTATAAAACATGCTAAGGATACAACACATCATAGTTTATCATGTTGCTAAAGATTTACCTAAGATAAAACAAAACATGAAAACATATGATTTGTAAAGAAGTTGAGTCCAAAACATAAGATACTTTTGAAAGTGATTTTCTTATGATGGAAAACAACAACCATAGATTCAACCAAGTATATGGATCATGTTACATATAATTTCAAAGGTTCTTTTATTAACATGATCTACTTAGATTTATCAATTCAAGTACTACTTGGATTGAATCATATGGTGTTGTATCCAAAACAATAAATCAACTCAAAACATAAAACATGTTAAGGACACAACACAAACATAGTTTAACATGCTAGAAATGATTTACCAAAAATAAAACAAAGCATGAAAACATATGATTAAGGAAAGTAAAGCCTACTTGGAGATTTAACTTCATTAATCCAAGCTTTAGCTTTCCTAATGCTCCCCTTCATCACTTAGTTCATTTCCCTTCTATTTGCCTCAAAACCCCTCAAGGAGGGCCTTAAAATTCCCAACTTTTGGCAAAGGAAAGAACTCATATTTATAGCAAAAAGTGTCCAACGGCTAGTCCTCGGTCGACCGGCAAACAGGTCTCGGTCGACGGGGATCACACAATGGTCGGATTTCTGACCATTGGTGCGCCAGGCCATTTTTGCCTTGCAGTGTTCCTGGTCGACCGGGACCTCTGCGCCGGTCGACCGGCGACACTGCAGGGGCCCCAAAATCCCACTTTTGCAATTTCAAACAATTTCTTTGTGGAACTATTTGGGCCATATAATCAAGCTTTAAAAACATGTTTTAAATCATTCTAAGGGTTTTAAAACATGGAACATAAAAAGCCTAAAACATTTTGAAAGATTTAAAACTCATAGGCTAGCTTGATTTTCTAAAACTCTTTTCTAAAACAAATGCATCCAAGATTAAAAACAAATCATGCATAAAACAATATCTTAAAAACAATGCATGAATAAAACAAGATTTCAAGTTTATCTAAAACAATGCAAGTGTGTGAATCAAATGATGCTTGAATGATAATGCATCCATCAAATTGCAATCTACAAAATTCTTAACAATCTCCCCCTTTGCAATTTGATGGCAACACACTCACCACTGAATAAACACTCTTAGTCTTCAGCTCCCCCTCAGCTGGACAAGTCTTGAAATCTTCTTGGATGCTCCTCTTAGCTTGGGCTCTTGGGCTCTTTTCTTCAATCTTCTTGATGCTTGGTGCTTGATCAACCTTCAAGCTTTCTATTCATCTTCCTCTCTTTGGCCAAGCATCTTTTTTAGCTCCAAGCTTTCTTTCTTCTATTTGCTCTCCCCCTTTGACCATGCCTCTCTCTCCCTTTGGCACTCTCCCCCTTTGAAGAATAGGAGATCTTTGAGTACTTGAACTCTCTCCCCCTTTGACATTAAATTGCAAAGGTACCTACACACATGGAATAAGGAAAATACCTTTAGTAGCACCTGTTAACAAATGAAATCGAAAATGAAATACATAACAGGCTATCATGTATGGAAGTTAGACTCTAAGGGTCAATCCAAGGGTCAATTTGATCAAAACTAATATTTCCTATGAAGGTTTACACTCCCCCTCAATCCATACTCTTCTTTTGTCAACATATTGACAAAGATTTAACTATTAGATTCAAGAAGTAGATGGTTTAACCAATTGAGGGTCAACTTAAAGGAAATGATTAGATTCATTTAACTATAACGCACAATATGATCAAATTACCAAAAGATAGCAAGGTCTAAAGAGAAGAGCAATCATGGATATCAATTGGAAAAACAAAGAATACCAATTGAGATTTAAGGATAAGACTATTAAATCAATCACTCTAAAATGGATTTAAAAGTATAACTATTAGGAAAAAAAAATCCAAATTAGAGCTATCCATGATGAAATGGGGTTTATTAATCATAGCATCAAATAATCTAACTATGAAGAACATATGCTATGAAGGTTTTGAACTCATTTCATTCAATCAATAAATATGACAATTAAAGTGCAAGATGAGTGAAATGAAATTCAAACATGAAGCCAACCTCAACTAATAACCAACCAATATTATGAAGGGGACTTTGGTCGGAGGTCCCTCAACTCGTCACTTTACTGCGAACAGTCCACAAAAACAAAACGTCCAGCCAAAGGTCCCTCATACACAATTTGGTACGTAAAATGTCTGATTTGCCCTTACATTCATTCTGTCTTTATTAAGATAAGGCCAACGAAAGCGTTACACTATCGTAAAAAAGGAGATCGAATAGTCTGAAAGAGAAAACAAACGACGAAGAAGGCGACATTCTCGTCTCTGTGGCTACATGCAACGAGTAACAGCAGATTAGCTTAAAATTTCAAAAACTTTCCTTAGATTAACTGTTTCATTGCAAGTTAGAGTTTGCATCAAAGATATCTTCGATTTCGACAAGTTGTGATACAAAAAAGACGACATACAAACCCTAGTTGCAGAAGACGGTTCCACAACTGCATAACTGTTTCCGAAAGCATACAAATACAGTTCAAACTACTCATTTCCCTTGTAAGTTCAAAGTTTCTCAGTCTTTTTGTTTGGAAACCCTATCTTACCGTTAATCGCCGATTTGAATGATTTACTACTATTCTTTCTGCTTCCTCTTCTAATAACGAAAACCAAATCAGGAAATGGCCAGAACGAAGTCCTCAATTCTTTCAGAAAGCCAGGAGCAAGAGCAACAGAAAGTTGAAGGTATCCAGACAGATTTTTTTCTTTTTGCCTTATAATGTCTGTCGTTCTTGTATAAATTAGAAATGTTGAACCATATGTATAACATTCATTGCTACTTTGTCAGATTCAAGTAATTTTATCTTAGTTTTTTTTAAAAAAAATAACTGAGTTTATATCAAATTTATCTGTGTCCTGTGCAATTGTATCTGTGTTCTGTGTGATGTTGAATCAATGTCTCCTGACTTTATCTGAGTTTAAAAGCAAGAGAGTGTGATGCTGGACTGGAAAGACTCCAAATCTTTTGTCTATTCCATGAGTTTATCTGAGTTTACATCAAATTTATCTGAGTTCAGATCAAATTTATCTGTGTTCAGATCAAATTTATCTGTGTCATGTGCAATTGTATCTGTGTTCTGTATGATGTT
Organism: Cinnamomum chago; assembly: GCA_038049695.1. Lineage (NCBI taxonomy): Eukaryota > Viridiplantae > Streptophyta > Magnoliopsida > Laurales > Lauraceae > Cinnamomum > Cinnamomum chago. Next base: position 14,349,904 of record CP142462.1, on the reverse strand, counting down.
GAATCAATGTCTCCTGACTTTATCTGAGTTTAAAAGTAAGAGAGTGTGATGCTGGACTGGAAATCCTCCAAATCTTTTGTCTATTCCATAAGTTTATCTGAGTTTACATCAAAATTATCTGAGTTCAGTTCAAATTTATCTGTGTTCAGATCAAATTTATCTGAATTTCTGTGGCAAATTTATCTGAATTTCTAACAATTTATCTGAGTTCTGTATCAAATTTATCTGACTTTCTAACAATTTATCTGAGTTCTGTGGCAAATTTATCTGACTTCTGTGTCAAATTTATCTGACTTTCTAACAATTTATCTGACTTCTGTATCAAATTTATCTGACTTCTGTATGATTTTATCACACTATCAGCAAATTTATCTGATGTTATATGAAAGTTATCTGCCCTTCATCAAATCCACCAAATCTTTTGTCTATTCCATGAGTTTATCTGAGTTTACATCAAATTTATCTGAGTTCAGATCAAATTTATCTGAGTTCAGATCAAATTTATCTGTGTCCTGTGCAATTGTATCTGTGTTCTGTGTGATGTTGTTTTAATATTTTGGTGATATGAATCTGAGTTATATTACTATATGCAGGAGTAAAACACAACAAGAGAAAGAGGGTGGAAGATAAACCATCAAACAAAAAAGAAGTCAGTAAAGACATAGATGCTGAGAAGCCTAGCGCTCATTACCAGTTCAGATCAAATTTGGTCTCAACTGTTTCACTCATCCAAAGCATCAAACAAAAGATCACTGAAGTCCACAGAATTGAATTAAGAAAGACTCCATTCTGGAGCCTTTTACAATGCATGCTGGACAACAAATTATCTGAACAGATGTGCAGAAAGAATGACAAGGACATTATCTTGATCCTTGATACATACAACGCACAACGAAGGCAATTCAGATTAGGAAGGTCCTACGTGCCGTTAACTGCAAATGACATATCGCTGATCTTCGGCATACCAAATGGCACAAGAGAACTTGATCTAAAATATTCAAAAAGGAAAACAACTGAATTCATTTCTAGAAGATTCCATGGCGGTTCAAGGGTGTCGGCTCCACAAATAAAGCAACAGCTCCTTCTCGCATTGAGTGGAGAATCAGAAACTGACATTGCTGATGTTGCTAGGCTACTGTGCCTGTATGTCCTTGTCACACTTTTTTTTTGCAACCCACGGAAACACCATAGGATGGGCATATGTGGGCTATGTTGAAAACTACAAGGATATGAAGCACTATGCCTGGGCAGAAGAGATTACAAAATTTCTCATGGAGTCGATACACAACAGAAGCCGTGGTTCTGACAGAGTAATTGGTTGCCTTATTGCATTACCGGTATGATATACAACTACAAATTTACAAATTTGAATTTCAATATACAAATATTTATTGACCTACATTTATGTTTTATGATTTTGTAACAGTATTGGTTGTGTGAGCATACGACAATCATCAAACCAGATGATTCGGTGCATTTCCCACGAATACTAAAGTGGAATCTAAGGGCACTGAGTATGGCACTTAGGAAAAGGCCCCTTCATTCACTAGTAGCTACTGAGGTACTTTTCACAACTTTCACTCTCTAATTTTATCTAAGTTTTTAATCTAACATGTTCATTGTAACAATTGTATCAAATGCAGGTCCTTGTGGACGAATTAGATATCACGCTGCTTGAAGTGCAGCGATTACAGTCCTTGTTGGACAGTGGCGCTAGTGAGAAGGAGGTCATCATGGATATAGAAGGAGAGCAACATGATGGCCAAACACAAAAAAAGCAAGGAGATGGGGGAGAAATAACAGTAGAAGTAGAACGAGAAAATGTTGATCAAGGAGACGATCAAGAGGGTGGAAATGAAAACATCCCTGAAGACTTGGAACAAGGAGATCAGGGAGAACAGATGAAAATGATTGAAGCCACCCAACCAGATACAGACATGCTGACAAGCACATTGGTTGTATCCGAGTTGGAAGAGCAGCAGCAAAACAGTAACAGTGAAGAAACAGATTTTCCTGCTGTGGCAAAACAATCAATATCATTTGGTGCCGAGATGGCGGGCTATGAACAGACGTCCCAACAAACAGATCTGCTGGTTGCAAACATCTTAGCTGACATAATTGCCAGCGCCAGCAACACAGTAAATGAAGAGCCATCTGAAGTACACTCTGGATCCTTACCAGAAGCTGGTGATACATTGCCTAGTCCTAGACAACAGTCACAAACTCCCGAAAACATCGAGTTCAAAACTCTTACTGAGGAGCGTGACAGGGCAAATTCTTTAGTCATCCAACTCACTAAGGAGAAGACAGAATTACAAGAGCAGATCCAACGGATGGCTATTGACCTTGAAAGGACGTCGGCCGAAAACAACAGCATAAAAAAGCAGCGGCTTGAAACTGAACACATGATCACCAGCTTGGGAAGAGAAAGAGATGATGCTCTATTGTTGGTTGAGCAATTGACCAAGGAGAAGACTTCGCTTGAAACACACATTGTGGACAAAGATCATACTTTAGAGGAGTCAACTCGAATGGTCAGCTCCCTCAAAGAGCAGCTTAAACACACAATCAATGTGTCAGATATACAGTCCTCGAGAGCTACGACTGCAGAAAATGAGGTAAAGGGCTTGAAGAAAAAGTTGGTTAATCTGGAATCAAACAACTTCAAACTGCAGCAGCTCTTGAGGGAAATGACAATTGAATATACAGAGAAAGGATTGCAGTGGGCTGGGAAGACTCTAAATGATATCTTCCAGCCTACAAAAAAAACTACTACACAACAGAAAGCAGCGAAAGAGGCTGCAACTGATCGTAATGTTACAGAAAATGTACCTGATGATCTTCAGGTACACGACCATGCTTGTTTAGATAAATTTATCTTTGCATTGAATTCATGTTTTGCATATCTATCAAATTTATCTGACTTATGTGTCATTTTATATGAGTTATAGCAAATTTATCTGACTTTCTAACAATGTATCTGAGTTCTGTATCAAATTTATCTGACTTTCTAACAATTTATCTGATTTCTGTGGAAAATTTATCTGAATTTCTAACAATTTATCTGAGTTTTGTATCAAATTTATCTGACTTTCTAACAATTTATCTGAGTTCTGTGGCAAATTTATCTGACTTTCTAACAATTTATCTGAGTTCTGTGTCAAATTTATCTGACTTTCTAACAATTTATCTGACTTCTGTATCAAATTTATCTGACTTCTGTATGATTTTATCACACTATCAGCAAATTTATCTGATGTTATATGAAAGTTATCTGCCCTTCATCAAATTCTAATTTGATTAATCTTTATTTTTATAATTGAAATATTGATCAGATCATGCTGTCTGTTGAACTATTGAAACCAATTAAGGAGGTGAAACAGTCCTCCATGGTGAAAAGAATAAAGAAAAGAATGGCGACGAGGAAAATGAACCCAGCAAATGTCCCCTTCACACTCCCCAAAAATGCGGTCACTAAGCTTCTGGATGCATCTGACGTAGAGAAGCTGAAGGAGATTTTTAGAGCTGAGGGCAGTTCGTAAGTCACATACCTATGCACCTAAGCAACACCACTGTTCAATTTAAGAAACCTTAATGAAAATGTAGACTAATTGGGTCCTTTATACAATTGGATTTGCAGGGCATTCATTTGGGGAGGTGAGGGCATACAGGCCGTATCTTATGAAGACATAGTAGCAGTTCTCAGCAGAGAAGAAATGTCAAGCACTGTAAGCATCACAACACAGACACATTGACAACATATCCCTACATTTTACACAAACATAATATGGTCCTGTTCAAACAATATGCCTCACATTATGTGTCTCAAATTGAACAGGTTATAGACTGCTACGCTGAGTTGCTATATAGAGAACAGAGTGAAATCCAACAGCAACTCACAACTGTCCAACGCACAGATACGCTGCCTCGTGACAAATCTTACTTCGTAACAAGTTTATGCTGGGTAAAAGATAATATCTGTCTTGACCGTGTCATCATTTACTTTACTTTTATATATAATAAACAGTTACTAAACATGTCTTAATGTAGACAATTGCTACTTCCTCGTCGCCGGAAATGAGGGAAAAGATACTGCACCCTTAGATCTCCCCAAGCAGAACTGCAGAACACAGATTCGTGCTTTTCCCAATGAACTCAAATGGAAAAAGGAAGGATGCTGAACCCTTCCACTGGACACTGTTGGTGCTGGATCAGAAAGAAGGAGATTGGCTACATTACAACTCCTTACGACCAAGATCACCTAAAACAGTGGATCATTACTTTGAGGATGCACGAACTCTGGTATGTCTCACTTACTTGGTCATTATTCTTTCAAAAATACCATTAGAATAATCGAAACTGACCCAAAAATACGGAATGTTTTTTTTTCTGCAGAAACAGTATGTGGAGAATTACAATTATGTCAATGTTGAGGAGACGCAGCTATATGGAGCTCCATTAATAAGCGTCGAAGACGCCCCACAACAGAAAATGGGCTCGTAAGTATCATTGTGCAACTACAGTAATTCAATTGACTTGACGGTGCCTTACTTACAATCGACTAACAATATCATGTCCTGTTCCAGTGTTGATTGCGGGGTGGTAGTTTGTTATCTTATGAAGCAACTTACTCACAAACAAGTAATTGTTTCGAAGCTGCCACAACGTGTACTTGACGGATTAAGGGCCGAGATAGTCAGCAAGTTCCTAAACGACAAGCATTGCAGCTGGTCACTTGAAAACTACCAAGCCAGGCAACTAGCTGCTGATGACGACTTCGAGAGCTGACGAAAAAAACTAGGGCAATAAGACAACCGATTTGTTTCCAATCAAGTTGATGTATTTTATGTAAATCTCTTTATATGAAAAGTGAATGTTCAACACAATTGTGAATGTATTTTTTTGGTTCACATGGACGTTGGACAAACATTTCTGTCAATGTAATTCTCACATTTGTGAATGAATGTAAATAGAATTATTTCTGTAAATGTAATTCTCACAATTGTTTCTAATCTCTGGTGCAATTTTATCTGACTTCTGATAGAAATTATCAGAGTTCTGACTGAGATCATCTATGTTTTGAATGAAATTATCTAGGTTCTAAATTTCATTATCTGACTTCTGGATCAAATTATCTGAGTTTTGTATGAAATTATCTGACTTTGAATGAAATTATCTGACTTCTGAATCAAATTAACTGATTCATGGATGAAATTATCTGACTTATATATGAAATTATCTGAGTCCTGGATGAAATTATCTGAGTTTTGACTCAAATTATCTGAGTCCTGGTGAAATTTATCTGACTCATGACTGAATTTATCTGACTTCTGAATGAAGAGATATGATTTATGGGTGAATTTATCTGAGTTCTGACTCAAATTATCAGAGTCCTGGGTGAATTTATCTGACTCATGGATGATATTATCTGAGTATAGATTGAAATTATCTGAGTTCTGACACAAATTATCTGAGTCCTTGTGAAATTTATCTGACTCATGAATGAATTTATCTGACTTCTTAATGAAGTTTTCTGATTAATGGGTGAATTTATCTGAGTTCTGACTCAAATTATCAGAGTCCTGGCTGAAATTATCTGACTCATTGATGAAATTATCTGAGTATAGATTGAAATTATCTGAGTTCTGCTACATATTTAGCTGGGTAATGTGATTGCTCTGTCTACCTAATGATTCCAGGTAATCTCAGCTCTAATGCAATTCCAATATCAATTTTGAACAATGACTAAATGATTAAGACACATTTTGAATGTAATTACTTATAAAAGCAAGAGCACATTAATCAACAATAAATGGAATCTCAATTTCACCTTTTTATTCACTAATCAGACTTATATCAGATGTATCAACAATATTACACCTAGCCTAAATTCAATATCTAATTCAATGACATGTCAAAGAAGAGGCTCCTTGCACGATTTCTTATTGTGGCTGCCTATCCGACCACATCGCCCGCATTTTATCTGCCGTGTGATCTCCCCTCTTGACAAGATCCTCTTTTTTTTCGGCCTGCCAGCTGGTCGTTTAACAACAAGTGGCAGAATAACGACTTCGGCACCTTTTGTCTCTGGCATCCCCACAGTTGGAATTGGGAAAATCTGCTCTTCATACGAAGCCTTATATGTCTGAGTGTGAAAATAATGATCAACAAAGACACTCAATTCCTTTCCACTCTTTTGAATCGCAGTACAAGCATGGGCGCAGGGGAACCCATTGATCTGCCACTGATAACACGAACATATGTGATTAAAAATGTCAACGGTCACTGACGGGTAAGAGTGCACATCGTAAACGGTTTCACTCGAATGACTGACCGTCCACGTCCTTCCATGCCGGATAGCAGCATCAAGCCTCTTATCCGTGTCCGGACAGATGACCGACTTCCATCTACTGGAAACTTCCTTCCTACTAGCCATCTGCTCCATTATTTGAACCCTTATTGTGTCCACCATCTTTGTAATTGGAAGATGGCGAGCTTCTCTAATCCATGAGTTGAAAGACTCAGCGGCATTCGAACACATCTCACCATACCGCTGCCCTTTAAAATATGCATTGCTCCATCTTTCATGAGGTAATCCACAGAGAAATTTATCTACATTAGAACCTCCTTCATGCCTCAACGACTGCAGCTTTGCGTGGAAGGCAGGGATGGTTGGCGCATATGCACATTCCCGCAGCATCATAACCATTCTCTCTCTAAATGCATTAGTGTAACCACCAGACAACTTGTCCCTCAAATTCGCCTTAAGGTGTTGGAGGCAATACGCATGATGGGCAAAATGAAATACCTTTGAGACAACCTCTATCAGACCTGGATTTCTGTCGGAAACAAATGTAATAGTGCGATCTGACATAATGATTTTCCTTAAATTCTGCAGAAACCATGTCCAATTGTCCTCCGTCTCTGAGTCCACGACCGCAAAAGCAAGGGGGAACAAACCTGTGCCATGAATTAACAAATTTTTATAATCAGAAAATCAAAACATGCTGATCATTCGTATAAATATAAATAAATGGGTCAATAATATCAGAAAAAACAGCATTACAACTTACCTTGATTCCCATTCTTCCCCGTCGCTGCCAACAGGGTTCCCTTGTATCTGCCCTTTAAGAAAGTACCGTCCAGAAATAATAAAGGCCGAATATGATTAAAACCAGCAATTGAAGCATAGAACGACACAAAGAGACGCTTGAAACACATAGTTGATTCGTCGTAATCTAGCACAAAGAGGCTTCCTGGATTTATCTCCTCCGCCACCTTAATATACCAGCGAAGATGGTCAAAAGATAGCGATGAATCACCATACAGCTTATTTCTAGCCCTTTCCACACCCCACCATGCATGATGATATGTAATGGTAAGTCCATAATTTGCCTTAAAGTGGTGCACGATATCAATGGGTCTGGTGAGCGGCTTCTCACGGATATGATCCACTATTAAATCTGCAACTGTCTCAAAATTCATACGGCTGTTCTTTGACATTCGAACTGCTGCACCACATGTATGCTCATTGTTTAATGTCCTGATACAAAAATGGCCACTAGACTTTTCAATAGATTGCTGAACACGCCATCTGCATCCCATCGAATGACTGCGAGAGCATTCAGCTGTCACCCTCACCTTATCATTTTTCACATATACAAATTCAAACCCAACCTCAATTGAATATCTGCACAATACACTTCTAAACTCCCCAACACCACCCTCAAACCTTTGCCCCACATCTCTAATACCACTTGCCCAACCGGCAGACAGCAACATCTTCTCCTTGTGGGTACAAAACTGTGGAAGAAGATCTGTCTCTATATCTGTATCCTCGTACCCCACTAATGGTAGGGCATCTTCAGCTAAATGATCACCAATTTCCTCTTGATCATCGTCCTCCGAACCCTGCGATTCTGTTACAAATACATCAACTGTCCCCAATCCCATTGAAGAAGCCAGCATGGACAAGCTCATTAGATCCGAATCGCTGTCCAGCAAGCACTTTGGGTGGCCAGGCAATGCATAAGTAAAACAAACCATGTTCATTGTAAGATTTCTCCACCTGTTACAAACTTGACTCATCAAACCATCATAGCTCATACCCCTACTCAAGTGAATAACAGCTGTAAGCATGCCATACTTATAGAGAAGCAATAACGGCTGTGACATCTGTAAAACAACAAGATAAAATGAATATAAATGACCACTATCATTGCAAAAACTGTAAATGACTCAGATAAATATTGGCTCTAAACTCAGATAAATTGTACATAACACAGATAAATTGTACATAACTCAGATAAAATGTACATAACTCAAATGTACATAACTCAGATAAATTTTGGCTCTCAACTCAGATAAATTGTACATGACTCAGATAAATTGTACATGGCTTATACATGGCTCATATAAATTGTACAAAACTCAGATAAATATTGGCTCTGAACTCAGATAAATTGTACAAAACTCAGATAAATTTTGGCTCTGAACTCAGATAAATTGTACATGACTCAGATAAATTGTACATGGCTTATACATGGCCCATATAAATTGTACAAAACTCAGATAAATTTTGGCTCTGAACTCAGATAAATTGTACAAAACTCAGATAAATTTTGGATCTCAACTCAGATAAACTGTACACAACTCAGATAAATTTTGGATCTCAACTCAGATAAACTGTGCATAACTCAGATAAATTGTACATAACTCAGATAAATTCAATAAAGATATCAGATATTGTGTATATAACTCAGATAAAATTACACAAACTACGATTTGTCTGACTAACAGTCAGATAAATTTCATGCTAAAACTCAAAAATCTTAGATTACATTACTTCTTCCACAGTGCAGCTCTAAAATAAGACTGGTAAATAAGTCATGCTCTAGCTAATCTAAATGCATGACCATCAAATCATTCCTACAACAACTGAGCTGATACAAATTGAATACTTCATCACCAACAAAACTAAAGAAACCTAACTATCAACACTCGAAAAAAAAATGAAAAACTTCAAGTCCTTATAAAAGATATAACTGCTACACAAAAGTTAGATATGAATCTGCTATACAGTAAATCAAACTACACAACTAAAAACCAATAAGAATAGAACTGAGCATGCGCATCAGAAATATATATATATCTACACATTCAGATAACAAAAACTGCATAATCTCTGATGTAAACAGAAAAAATCGCTTACCTCAAAAAAGATGAATCCCTTCCCCACGTTTGGATCTGGTTTCTGCTTCCAATCCAATGAACTGTTTCCCAACCAATCAATATACGAGACTATAATCCAATTACAATAGAACTCCTACCAAAATATTGGTCTGCAATCTGCTCCGCAAACAATGAATCTCTCTCTCGTTAGGTTCTACATTCAGATTCAATATCATAAGCGATTGCAGGTTTAGATTCAAAAAACGAGATCTGCGCTGGATGACAGGGGCATATCAGTAATAACTTCCCCACTAATGCACTTAAATCGTGGCTAAATAATAGTGACACGTTGGGGACCACTCCACTGCATGCTGCGACGGTTACAGGGGTAAATTAGTCTTCAAAAATGAACCCGTGTGGATAGAAGGACCTTAGGCTGCAAACATCCTAACTGCTTGGACCAGAGCCTTTAAACAGATCCCGCCTGGACTGGACGCTGGAAACATTCCAATCGAGGGACCTTTCGCTAATTAATCCTATTATGAACACATAAACATGGTGGTCATGAGATATACCTATAAGAGCAAAAGAGGTGGCAGCATGAACATTATGATGCTAATGGTGTGTGACATGGAACAATCATATTACTTATCAAGTTCAATCCAATGCACACAAGGTTTATCACATTCACAAGAAATCAAATCAATCAAAAATTATACCAATTGAAACCAATTGAATTTGATAACATGATAAAGAGCAAGAATGTGGCAAACACAAAATTCCATCAAGCATCATAAATGCATATTCATCACTTTTAAGATATTACTATAGAGCATGGTGATGAACAAGGTAAATTGCAATGCAAAGGATATGACTTAGAAATGCATGCAATTTATAAAGTGACTAAATCATATGAATTCAACATCTAAGTTATCTATCAAACACATAGAAATATGAGGAATGAATTTCAAAGAGTTTCATATGATCAAGATCACTACTATGAAGTTGAAACATGTATAAGAATAACATCATTTAGAGAATACACATGAATCAACATCATAACCATCCAAAAAGAAATGACTATAAGGCATAGAGGATGGATTTGAGTTCTAGTATGGTTTCTACAAATATAATAAATATCACAACCATACATAGAACAATTTGACATTTGCATAGAGAGGATTAATCAACATTCAAGATCTAACTCATACCAATCATAAAAAAGGAATATAACTATTTAAGTACAAGAAGGTATGAAGTTAAAGGAATCAATCTATCATGTAACATCTCCACTCTTAGCAAATGTACTAAGCTTACAATGCAATGGAAAATGATATGAGGTTTAAACCAAATGAACTTAGCACATAAAATCACATATGTACTTAAAAAGCTCAAAAACAAGATTTTACTATAAAGCACATAAACAATCATCAAAATGCATTAATGAGAATATACCAAGTTAGGTACAAACATGCAAATCAATGAAACCATATCCAACCAAGCAATGTAAGATAACAAAATCAATTTTCATAAAAAGAATGTAACTAGATGAGCAAAGATGCAAATTGTTTGTAAAAATTATTTCCTTTCAAATGATAAAATCATAATTAAGCACAAGGAAATAAATTCAAGGAAAATGCTTCTATAAATACAACCAATAAAGCATAGAACATTTTCCAAAGTTTCTCAAATCACTTCAATATTTGAAATTCCAACAAGGAATCAATTATAGAATTATGAGCAAGTGATTTTGAAAAACAAGAAGTGTACTATTGTAAAATTTTCAATTTGTAAAACAATAGACACTCATAAATTTTCCATACCAAGAGATATAAATTTAAAATCAATGGAAAACTTAAATAGCTTCAAATCATTTGATATTAAAAAAGAATCTAACTATGACATTCATCAAATGATTTTCCAACATCAATTGATCATGAAAAATTTAGCTTAGAAAGCATTTGTAATCACAATCAATTGATCATGAATAGATAAGCACTACAAGAGATATAACTATATGAACAAAATGCAAATCCATCATGAAAGAATAGTAATCAAAGGATTTTGAAAAACCATGAGATATAACTTAGAAGTTCATGAATACAAAATCAAATGATCACAAAAAAACATTGCATTTTAAAAGATGTGACTATAAAGAAACAAAATGCAAAAGTACTAAGACCAACAAATAGATATAACTAAAAAGATTAGGTTGGTCTAGGGGGATCAAGGCCTTAAGGTTAGTCTAAATGTGTACCAATGAAGATTCACCTAAGGTCTTGAAAAGGGTGAACTTTGAGGTCTTGTTTGGAGTTCTCACCAACTATAGGAGATTTAACTTGATAAATTTTCAATTTGAACTTATCACCATGATATTTTGATTTGACTATATTTAGCTTAGATTGGTGATTAGTCTTTTGAAGTTGGTGGGTTTGTTTCTTAGGGGATTGTTTCACTTTTCTTTTCTTCTTATTTTCTCCCTTTACTTGACTTTTGAATTTTAAATTTAACTTAGCAACTTTATTCAAAAGTTCTTTCATAGGTTTATATAAGGGAGATAGGTTGAGAAGCTTTTTGTTCATAGATTCTTTCAAGCTTGGGTTAACTTGTTTAAACTTTTTAGAATCTATCTTAGGAGACTCCATTTTAAATGATTTACCTTGTTTAGTCTTTTTGGAGTCTTCTTTGATTTTTAGTGTCTTACCCTTCATAGATTTAGGTTTTACATTTTTGAGTTCAAAGATGGGTTTAGACACATGGCTTCTTTTTCTTAGTTTGCACTCAAACATAAAATGCCCTTCAATGCCACAATAATTACATTTTGATTTGGGCAAGGGAGAAAGAGTGCTAGAGAAAGATGACTCACTTTTCACAAAAGTGTTGGTGAATTTAGGGTCATGAGACATATTCCTATTAAATCCAAGACCCGTCCTATCTCCATGAGATTTACCCAATTTAAATAATTTTTCAAGTCTTTCTTCACTTTGGGTAAACTTGCACTCATACTTTTGTTTATATCCTTCAAGTTGAGTGACTTTGGTTATAAGGATTGAATTTTCATGTTTAACTTTTAAAAGTTCATTTTCAATTTCCTTATATTTGCTTAGCTCTTCATTGGCAAGTTTTAATTCAAGTTTTAGTTCATTAACAACATTAGATCCAAGTTCTTTGGTTTTTAACTTACTTTTAATCAACATGGCTTCTAAATTGCTAAAGTCTTTGTCTTGCCTTTTTATTCGATCTCTTATATTTAAATTTTCCTTATTGACATTATCATAATCCATCTTTAATTCTCTTAGTTCATCTTGAATGTTAGATAGATTATTTAAAGAGATCATGAACTTAGATTCTAAACAATTTATAACTTCTTCTTTCTCTCTAAGCTCATCTTTAGAAGAGACTAGTTCTTTGTTTAGTCTTTTAGATTCTTCTCTTAACTTTTTGTTTCTCTTTTCAGTCTTTAAGGATAATTCATATAATTCCTCAAAGGCTTGTTGAAGATTTTCTTAATTTTCTTTCATTAACATGATCTACTTAGATTTACCAATTCAAGTACTACTTGGATTGAATCATATGGTGTTGTATCCAAAACAATAAATCAACTCAAAACATAAAACATGTTAAGGACACAACACAAACATAGTTTAACATGCTAGAAATGATTTACCAAAAATAAAACAAAGCATGAAAACATATGATTAAGGAAAGTAAAGCCTACTTGGAGATTTAACTTCATTAATCCAAGCTTTAGCTTTCCTAATGCTCCCCTTCATCCCTTAGTTCATTTCCCTTCTATTTGCCTCAAAACCCCTCAAGGAGGGCCTTAAAATTTCCAACTTTTGGCAAAGGAAAGAACTCATATTTATAGCAAAAAGTGCCCAACGGCTAGTCCTCGGTCGACCGGCAAACAGGTCTCGGTCGACCGGGATCACACAACGGTCGGATTTCTGACCGTTGGTGCGCCAGGCCATTTTTGCCTTGCAGTGTTCCCGGTCGACCGGGACCTCTGCGCCGGTCGACCGGCGACACTGCAGGGGCCCCAAAATCCCACTTTTGCAATTTCAAACAATTTCTTTGTGGAACTATTTGGGCCATATAATCAAGCTTTAAAAACATGTTTTAAATCATTCTAAGGGTTTTAAAACATGGAACATAAAAAGCCTAAAACATTTTGAAAGATTTAAAACTCATAGGCTAGCTTGATTTTCTAAAACTCTTTTCTAAAACAAATGCATCCAAGATTAAAAACAAATCATGCATAAAACAATATCTTAAAAACAATGCATGAATAAAACAAGATTTCAAGTTTATCTAAAACAATGCAAGTGTGTGAATCAAATGATGCTTGAATGATAATGCATCCATCAAATTGCAATCTACAAAATTCCTAACAAATCCCACTTTCTCCTTTTTTGCAGAAAAAAAAAACCCAGAAATTTGTGCTCCGCTCCATTCCCTATTCGTAATCCTATTTTTACTACAGTTATGAAGAGGATTACCATCAAAGTTGAGGAAGTTTTTCCTCGACGTTTAGTGCTTTAGAATATGGGTTTAAAATAAATGCTAATCACTTATGATCTCTTGAATAAACTAGCGAGTTCAAGAATTAAAATAAAAATAATAATTCTCAAAATACTTCAATGCATGAATGCGGTCGAGTCTCATTGTCGTGAGAAAGGGGTTGAAGGGCAATCTAGTCTAAAAAAGATCTAAGTAGACGTTATAAGATACTTTTGGACATTACATGTATTTGATAATGATTTTGGAGATATAGATATATTTGAGGATGCTTTAATTTGGTAAAAACTCCTAGAAAAAATCATATTCATAGAATTTTCTAAAATTTCCTTTTTAACTCAAAATCGATTTTATTGTGTAATCATTTAGTCTCGCTTAATAAATGAGCTGGTATTTTTTGTTTGATTTTTTTAGTCTTTAGCTTGAATTGTACGACTGTTTAACCTTTTTAATCATTTCTACAGTACTAGTCCTGACTATCAAATGTGGGATAAATTGCCATTGATAAAGATATCTTAACAAATTCTTCTACTCATTCAGTCCAAAACCCATTTCCTTGAACTGAACTTGATATGCTTATGGACCATCCTTGTCTTGTTTTATATGTCTATTGGTGGCCTTGATTAAATGCGTGATACGTGAATGAATGATCATGAATGCAGAGTACGACATGCAGGAGATTTAAGAGGTAACAAAAGATAACTTCTGCCTAACTTTTGGTGTACATTTTGAGAGGAGACTTTGCAGCTAGCTTGAAATTTCACCAATGAAAACGGACCTATTTGGGTGACTCACTTTTACAGTGAAGTGAAGTCAATGGTCACTGAAGGCTATGTTACCAAGATTGGTCAACTCAACAACTCATCGTGTGCAAGAATAATATGATATGCAGTGAAAATAAATAATAAAAGCAAAAACCACAAGGGACACAAAATATAACGTAGAAAATTCAAATCGGGTGAAAAACCACGGATCTAAACTGGATCAACAATCAAGCACTATGAACATCGCAATTACAAGATACTCATAGATACCTCCCCAGATAATCACTACCTAAGAACTGCAGTTACCTCTTGTGTAACATCATGCCTCAATGGCTTCACACTGTTGATTGCAACAAATTCAAACCCACTTGATTCCTCATATCTTCTATGAAAAAAAATGATCTTGTATAAGGGATGTAGAAAAAACTACTCCCTATATGAACTCTTGTAGCACAACTCTTCAACTAAATATTTAGAGAAGAATTCTTTCAATTAGATGTTCCAACTTAGAACAATAAGAGACATAGTAGTTGGTCTCCTTTAGGTCAATCATAGAGTCCTTTAAATAGGCTTAGGGACGTACTTAAGGTTACCTAAGTTGATTAGGGTTAAAACAGACAGTTTGATAAAAATTTAAAAATAGCAGTTCTAATTCATCTTGACTTCTTTTTCATTCCTTTAGTATACTTCTAACCTCTGATTCTTCAAGACTTCTATCTTCTAATTCTTCCAGACTTCTTTCAGTGTGAAGCCACATAACAATTCACATCTACAAATTAAAAAAAAAATTACAACTCAATTGTGAGACCCTGCCCCGAGTGTTATCGATTAGTGATAATTAAGTTGTGTGTTAATTTTAAGCGTGATTAGTAGTTTCTGACTAGTTGGGTTTGGAATAGCTTTTGATATAGTTTTGGGGAAATTTGACCACTTTGTTATTAGTGGGGCCCTTTGAGGGTTCCTTTCTATGACTTTGCATGTGCTTAGGGATTTATTGGAAATTCTTACATTCATTGTTTTAATCCCGTTTTATTTGTATTGTCAATCCTAACAACTTTCATGTTGATCCCATTTCAGTTCGAGACCCCAAAACCCGATTTCCTAGTCTTGAGGGCAAAACTGTCTTTTTACACCAAATTTATACTCAAAACTTGGTATCCCCGAAACCCGCGAAACATATACTTTTTGGAAACTCGATATTTCGGCGATCATTTCTTCCTTCTTCATCGAATTCATCCGAGATCCTGAAAGACATGATTTCAGCCCAACAAGATCTTAAGTAGTGGGACCCAACCCCATTTGTTATCAAAAGGGAAACCCACTCTCCCCTTCATCTCATTCTCCATTTTCCAGCACAACACTTCAACCTAGGGTTTCTTGTAACTTTATCTTCTCCTTCTTGCTCTCTCCATCTCCAATCCACACCAAACTTGCATCAATCAAGAAATGGAGGTTATCATTTTCTTCCTCACCTTGCAAGCTTCCTTTTGATACCATTTGTAGGGAAGTCCACAAACCTTGAGACTCCCTTTGAGCTAACTCTTCCCATTTAAAGGTCATCCAAGTAAGCAATCTTCTCCATCCTCTATATTTGTATTCTTCTAGTCCTTGAGAAGCTCCATTTTCATTATTGTGAGTTCTATCTTCTTTATTCATTGGTTGATCCATTTTACCCTATGTTTGGGAAGGTGGGAGGGGAGGAGAAGGGAGGGGAGGGGAGGGGGGAGGGAAAATTAATTTTATCTCCTCTTGTTTGGATAGTCAAAAAATAGGGAGAAGAAAAGTGAAAAAGTATAATTTTGTTTGTTTGTGAGGTAAAGAGGCAAAAGGCCATTTTATCCTTGCTTTTGCAAAAGTTTCAATTGGACAAAAAGGCATTTTAATAATTTGAAACAAATTCCCCTCTTTGCCCCTCATTTCCCCCCACTTTTGAGGGGAAAATTCTGGAGTAGGCCCCACACTCATTTTCTCCCCAAATTCCCCTCCCCCACTTTCCCTCCCCCCTTCCCAAACACCCTCAATTCCCACTTTCCCTCCATTTTCCCCTCTTTTTTTTCCTTCCCCCCATTTTACCTCCTTCCCAAACGGACCCTTAGGGCCTGTTCATTTACTAGAATTCCTGACTGTAATTCTAGTGGTTGGGGTTTTTGAGACATGATGTCACTTGCATTTTCAAATTCCATGTTTCTTTACAGGAATTTATGAATTTTAGCACATGATAACCTTTAGGAATCCTTGGAATTCCACATTCTTTGCATTTTGGTGGAATTCCAAAATGCTCATGCCCTTAGGAGGATTTTGGAATTCTACCTTGTCTAGGAATTCAAGAATTCTCCAGACAAGAATTCTAGGAATTCTAGTAAATGAACAGGCCCTTAGGGTTTGTTTTTGGGGTTTTTGCTTGTAGCTTGGATTTTAAGCTTGAGAGGTGATTAGAGACTTGGATTTGCTTGATTAGAGACAAAAGGCAATTGGATTAAATGATAGTTTGAACATTTAATGGTTTTATGAAGAATGTGGTTGATTTTGATATTCACATCCACATTTATTAGCTTGCATTCATTGTGAAATAAATGCTCATGAAAGGCTTTTGTTAACTCATTTATTGTCATGGAAATGTGGTTTATTGCCCCTTTATTTTATCTCTTGGTTATGGCTCAAATGAACCTTTGTGTATGTTGGGGACTCTTCTCTTCGTTTGGTGTTGAATGTGAAGAAGAAGGTGTTTAGATTTAATGTTCATTGGAGTTTTGATGAGGGTTTTTAAGTGATTGTTGAAGAAATTTAATGGTTGTTATTGGGAGGCAGGGAGGTCCTTTTTGTTGCAAGAGAAATGTCTTGGAGAAGAAGGAGGAAAAATGCCAGAATGGCCATTCTCAGGTAGCAGAAATGACTGCAGCTCGGGCAGCAGATTGACTACCCGCTCAAGCGGGCGAATGGCCGCTCGAGCGCGTAGACATTCTGTCTGTCCGTCCTTCTACGCAACCCAGGTCCGCTCGAGCGCACCCCCTCTGGGGTATGGACCACTTTTGGAGCTCGGGAAAGGTTTTTAAGGGAACCCCTTGACATCGGGGAGAATTATTAGGTAATGTATGAAGCCTATTTGAGAAAAAAACCACATCACAAAGATTCATTAAAGTCTTAATAAACGCCAATGTGTGTAAGGAGCTTGGTATGTCTCCAAACTCAAAGAGTACAAAGTTATATCAAAATCGGCATACGAGACCTCTATTTACCTTGGACTAGTTTTGAATTCCGATACTTGTCCCGAAATTTCAAAAGATCAACTGTGTTTTCGATTATTCCAAATTGTCACATGTATTTCTGAAAATTCATGAATTATGGTTTATCATTCCTGAAAGCATTGAAATTGTACTTGTATTAATTTCTAGCCTCGAGATGCATTACCCGACATGAAATGACAGTGTGCCCTTGACCACTCCCGTCTTGCCCGTTTATTTACTTGCATTTGGTTTACTTGTACATGTCTCGATTGGTATTTGACCTATGAGTCGACACCACTAAGCTTGGATAATCTTGTTGGTCTGATCCACCGATTTAGAGATCTCTCTCTTGTCCCGCCAGCTGCAGTTTGGATCCCGCTATCATGTTATTACCGTGGTCTTGTCCCTATGCCGCAGATTGCTACTGTGGTTCCCGATGCCCGGCTCGCTACCATGGTCATGTATAGTATATGTATATGTATTTATAAGATCCACTGTTTCTCCTCACCTCGAGTGACTGAGATCAGTGCCTAGTTATTGCTCTGTCACTTTAGTGATAGAGGATTTAGCTTCGTGTGATTGTCATCTTGCTTGTTTCCCGATTCCTTGATTACCTTTACATGTTTAACAATGCATACTTGTATTTGAATAAATGTTTTATTTTGTTTATAGAAATTGTTATTCAAACAGGTTTAAATGCTTTTGAAGGTAAACTCATTTATTATATATTGTCATTGTATTTTACTCATTTGTCAAACCGTCGTGTTTAACCCACTCTTTGGTATTCAGGTCCCATTGCTGGCTACCTTGAGGAGGAGCCAGAGGAGGCGGTCAATGAACGGCAGGCGGCAGCGCTTAGTTGAGTGGCGTGTTGATGATGTCGTGTAGACATTCGTTTGCCATGAGAGACATAATATTTTGGGGAAATTGTGTAACCATTCTTTGGGAATTTGTATTTTGTTTATATTGGCCTTTGTTGGCCTATATTTTTGGGAATGTAACTAAATGATCTTTTGTTTAAAACTCTAACTTACTTTTGGAGAAACATGCTAATGATCATTGCTCATTCTGATACTTGATTATACATGTGGTTTATATTGTGATTAGAAATGAAATATCATTTGATTTGTTATACGCTTCCGCATTTAAACAGAAATATTTATTATATTGATGTGATATTCTCACCGCGGACACCTGTGGGAAATTAAATAAATATTACATAAAGGTATGACATTAAACCGATATGGTACATCATTAGTCCCGATCCCGGATTAAGGCCTCGGTGACCCGATCCGGGGTCCCGACATCAATGGACCCAGAATTTTTTACAAGCCATGAATTAGCCAGCACTCAAAAAACCTAACAGCCACTTTAAGAGAGGTTAAATAAGAATGTACCAAATAAGAGAGGTTCAATAAAAAAAGTATCAAATTTCAAAGATAGCTATTCTCTTTTTGTTTTTTTTTTAATTAAAAGCCAAAAGATACTTCTCATGTAGGTAAATGACAAAAAACTTGCCATCTTCATTTTATAAAAAAAAAAAAAAATCTTTTATGCAGTAAATAATTTTTGTCATTTAACACTTTTTTATTTAAACTCCTCTACTTTTATTATCTCTTAATTTGTCTTCTTTTTACTTCATTTGTACAAGTAAATGTTGACATGAATATCCCAACTCAATCTATTTTAATTTCTTTTTCTGAAACCACTTTAGGCAGATGTGCCCTTAGTTTGTTAACCGGGGGATGGCCTGTGCACCTAAAAATAAGTGTGATGGGCAACTTCCGAATTAATGCTGCCAATAAAAAAAAGGAGGACCATTAGGATATCATAAGACATTTGTGTAAATCCAATGAAATTGGAGGATTGATAAGATTTAAAGTGATGTGTAACATGTAGTATGTCTAACTGACGAAGTCCCCACATGACCACATATCGAAGCCACCTTATTCAAACGGGTAAATAAGAGCCTTTGAGGTAAATTAGATTTCAAGTCTTTTCAAGTCAATCCCAAACTAAATTAAGTTTTTTAATAAGGCTAGAGGCCCAGAATGAAATGAGAAATAAATAATTCTTTACAAATTTGTAACTTTGATGGATTAGAGAATCATAATTTATTATACATTGGGTCTATCCGTCCTTTCTAGCTCTGTAGGCTTAAAAAAGAGGAAGACATGGTCTTGAAGATCACAACTAACTATTCGTAGACTCTACACTAATAAGAGCTAATTAAATTAAAATATAAAATTATAGCTTTCAGTTTTAGTTTATGATTAATCTGATTGGTTAATTTATGAAAATTAGCTCATTTTGTGAACGACATGATTGAAAATCTGGCACCGTGGGCACAAAAACTGGAGATTGTGGTTGGCTAGGACCAGAGCTTAAGAACTTTCAAATTGTAGTTTCGAACTTCCACTCTCTCCCTAGAGCCATGATGCAGAAATTGCTGATGATCTGGCTTTTGTTATTGCCGAATACTATTAGCAACAGTGGGAGCATCCCAAGATGGTCCGTAAGGATCCCGACAAGTTTTGATTGAAAACTTGGGCCCAAACATTTCAGATTTTAGTCTAAAACTATGCAACATGGACTGTTTTGGGAATATACAAAAGTGCATGGGCTCTTTTACAATTTTTACAGAAAATTCAAAACTCATAAAGGTCTCATTTGCAGCTGTTTTGGAGCCACAGTTTAGTGGGTCAAGATTGACCCTATCCAAGAAGTTAAGACCTCTTTGCATTCACCTGGGAGTTCACTAAAAGGTCCTGCAGTTTGTTTCACCAAAGAGTGGGCCATGTTGGGTCCACAACCAATCTACTCCAAAGTGTATTTGACGATCATATCTGATTGATTGCAGCAGTGATCTTCTTTATTTATTTTTAGATTTGATTCCTTCGTTTGTTTAGAAATTGTATCTAAAGAATTCTTTTAGTGATAGGACTCTAATTAGTAGCTAGGGTTTTATGGCTGCTTTACGTCTTATAAATAGGTTTTATTTTCGTCATTAGTATAGCAGCTATAGTACCACTATTCTATTTTCATTGAAACACAACACTTTGTGTTTCTCTTTCCCTCTCTCACTTGGTCGTGTGGATTATAGGTGATTGAGAAGGCTCTTTAAAGGTAAGTTTGGTGATTTTTCGGCATTGTTCCTTCCCCATTAAATTCCTGAATTTCATTTTTCTTCCTGCATATTGGTGTGGTGTTGGAAATTTTTTTGATTTGATTTATTTGGGCCCTGGACAATCCGATTGCATCAAATTGAGACTGCGTCAAGCCACTTGTCAAAGAAAAAGAATGATTTATCTGATGCGTTGGGGGAGGCAGGACTTCATGTGCGAGAGGAATAGTTGGTTATTGAAGAGGTCAGACCCACTCGTAAGCCAAAAAAAAGAATTTTTTTTTTTTTTGGTATACATCCCCCCTAAGGTTTATAGTAATTGTAAATAGGCCCCGGTTGTGTCAGTATTTGCAGATACCCCCTACCCTTTTCATTTTAATAACTTTCATGTCCCCACAGTCACTAGTCATTACAAGAATAGGCTACCGCCAAATTAAAGATTTGTATTGATTTTTTTTTTTTTTATAAAAATAACAACTTTGCCCTTAAATTCCTTAAACAAAGATAAATATATCATTATTTTATCTCACATCCCAATTGTCTCTCTCAAGTTCTCCAATGCACATAAAGCCTAATAAAGTATTTGAAGCTCTCATCAATCTAATATGAGGTTGTGCACGAATTGGGTCAATTTTAACCAATTTGAACAACAAGTGTTGATTGTCATTGTAGTCGATTTAGATTTAATGAAATGGGTCTTGTATTGATTAAAATGGATTTATGTAGGATCACTCTCTCCCACTAAATATACTATAGTAATTAGGGATGGAAATGGGTCGGGTTTAAACAAGACACGACCCGACTCGCCCCACCCCACTCCTATTAGGGGCGGGTTTGTCATTAATTTTCTTGGAACGAGGTGGATTTGGGTTTTGTTGATGTAACCTGCCCCACCTCATATATATATATATATATATATATATATATATATATAGGAAGTTTCAAGTGCATCCATCCCTCACCATAGGGTGATGGACACTTCCCCTTTTTGCACATGAAGACAAGAAAGTGTACCCCACTCTATGTACTTGAAAAGTAACTTAAAGTATAAATAAAGTTCATATGGTATTAGTGGTATTGGGGCATTAATTTAAAACATTTTTTTAAAATTAAGATTGTATGTTTGATTTCTACCACACTATTTTTCATGCATTTATACATTTAAAAATTTTTAAGCTTTAAATTTGACCCAACCCTTTCCAAACGAGACGGGCTTGATATTACATGCCACTGATCCGTTACGGGGTGGTTTGGATTTGGATGAAACAAATTTGAGACAGAACGAGTTAGGGTTTGGATCTATCCCAATTCGCCCCGTTGCCATCTTTAATAATAATCGTTAATGTTACAAACTTTAATGAAAAATAAACTTAAACTTTTGAACTTATGCATATATGGATAAAGAGAAGGGTGATAGTGTCTCTATGAAACTTATGATTTCCCATATGACTACTAACTTGGAATATAAAAGGTATTAAAATGAAAATGCTCGGTTATATACAAATATTGAAACCAACATTTGGGGGTCAAGAGGGTTAGGGGGTATATATAAAAACCTAAAAACAAAATATCTATTTTAATCCTGACAAGTGGCCTCCACCAATACTCACTTCTTATCCACGTGAGCCCCACATCTACGGTCACCATCTCTGCAACTACAGTAGCCCAGGGCTCCCTGTATGGATCTTTTTCCCATCATCTTCCAGAACCTTCTAGAAGGCCGGCCACCACCAACTAGTCTCTTCAATGATATCATCGTGGAAGACACGCCATCGAATCTGAGCCCTCCATATTTCCATTTGGTACCAGAAAAGATGTCCCCTATATTATCAAAATCCATGTGCATGAAATGATGCCCATGGGCCATGGCTCATGCCTTGAAACGTGGGAACCCATCATCATCAATCCAAACTCCCATCCCTTTCTTATTACCACTTTATTTATGTGAGCATTAACAAGGATGGTGGGCCCCACCTTTCCAATTTTTTTTTTTTCCCATGGAATTTAGGCAGCAGAAGGGTTACAGAAAAGAGGGGGACATATGGATTCTGTATTAACATAATTTAGGCCACCAGCATGTGGGTGATCTGGTCTTCTGTATTAACATAATGACTTGTACTTTAGTGTATTCCTCTTTTGTTTTTTGGGTGACAGGGATGGGCACAGAAATGAGTTCTGTATAATTAAGGCATGGCATGCAGATAATTAGCTGCTAAGTTATTTTTTTATTTTTTATTTTTTCTTGCTATCGGAGGGGTTCTCAACACTTTAGGCTGGACTAATCCCTCCGGCCCATAGAGAAGCCGGATAAACTCCCCTGTAGTTTCAGTGTGGTAATGCAGTTTTGAACTTACAATCTTTGGATCCAAACCGTGGTCGTAGGCCAAGTGAGTCACCCCTAGGGTTTGATAGCAAGTATCGATTAGCATTTTGACCAAATCTACTATGCCAGATTTTATTGTGGCCTTTTGATGTTTGTGAGTATGAAATTGATTGTGTTGAGATAAAACTAATGAGATATTGATTTTGAGCATATTTCAATTTCAAATTAGAGCCCCCACTAGCCGGTTTCTTATTTCGGTTCAATCTTTCTGTTCAACTCATTTGACTGACCCGTTTGAACAAATTTCATAAAACAAAAAAAAAGAAAGTTGTTTCATTGGCCCAAAAAGCCAGCCTCATGTATGCATCGTAACTAGTTTGACATTTACCCTAACTTTCCTAAGATTTTTAAGTGAAACTTTTCAGGATTTCAATTATTAAGATGATGGTAGAGTTTTTACGTATCAACTCCCCTTGATTCATTTAATGTTAAAGCAAAGATTATTTGATGGTAATATTTTTACATTCGCCATTGTTTGATCATTAAAACTTTTAAATGTGCAAGTCTTAAAATTCCTAAGAACTCAATTACATGAAACGAATAGACTTGAGCTTGAAATGTCATCTTGCCTTTTCTCCTTATCCAAATGGAATCTTTTTATATGATTGTGTTTGAATAATGGTTATTGAAGGGAAGCAGAAACATGTAGAAATGGATACTTGTAAGTTACAGGCAATTGAGTTTCTTAGTCCACGATAGGGAGTTAACAAATTGGGGTCTAAAAAGTCAATTTGAAGATCTAGGATGGATGCGAAAGCAATGTTGATGACCAAAGGAAGCATGAAAAGTGCAAGGCAAGGGCTCTGATTGGACCAACTACCAGTCATAGCCCTAGCAGCGGTCCAGTCATTTAATTGCCTCATAACTTCTCACCCCTTGACATTATTCAACTAGTAAAAGAGAATACAAGGAAACTAGAGAGTTGAGATGACTGGAATGTTTTGTTACCCCTTTTCCAAGACTAGCAGTTAGGAAGATTTTGGAGTCAACTCCATGATCCTCTGAATAATTTATGCCTCGCGTGTCTACACTAGTAAAGGGGGAACAGTGAGCTATAGAATCATCTCATCACAAGTGGTGTCGTAGAAATCCGATTTTGAGAACAATTTTTGTCATCCCACGTAAAATCATTCCTAAACTACTCCCCGAAAACACTTTTATTTGAAATTAAATAAAATTTAATTTATTTTTTCACTTTTCTTTTGTAAAAATTTCCCCACAACTTTAAAAGTAATATTTTTATTTTTACTTTCAAACTCTTTCTTTTATAAGAAAAAAGCAGCTATATAAGCCCAAGTCTTGGGAAAGGCTGATATGTGTCCAACTTGTTGAATGGACAGATGTAGGACGGCTCTTACTGTAGCCGAAGTGGCTGAAAATTAATGAGTCCACCGGAAATTTGAGCCCGTGATTGGTTGGACCATACTTAGGCCAAAGTGCTAAGGTGACTAAACTACAGGACCAGACATGAGACACGGCCAAGCCAAGCCAACACTGGCACAAAGAACTAGGGGGAATAATATATATAGAGGCTTTTATTGGAACCGGATTTTCATCACTCTACACCCCATAAAATTTCTTTACATGTGGGCCTTTATAGTAACGAAAGATGTTCATTATGATAGGTCCCACACCCTAAAAAAAGCTAGCACATAACAACTACAATTCAAAACTGATGGTCTACATTTTACTGGGGAATATTCCAATTGTTTGGATCATCTCGTGAGATCTACTTTATAGGCAATATTTGATTCAACATAAGGTGGGTGCATGCAAGTGCAACATGAACATGTTAGGTAATGGTGTTATTATTACACTACGCTTTTCTGAGATGTAAAGGGGCTGCACATCTAAAAGGTGAAGAGTAGGTGGCCCTAAAGACTCCCAAATATCTTGAAAGGAAAGGAAGGGATAAAGATTCCAAGTTTCTTCCCATCTATTGAGAATTACAAATGAGAAGATTTTCTAGAACATTGAGATTTTGTTTTCTTCTCTAGTTTGCAAAGTGGAATGGATGGCTTTCGAATTACTTTCCAAACCCATTGAGTTATGGAAGGCAATGGACATTTTGAAAAGGTTTTAGTCTAAACAGTAGTGTTACTTGGACAAATTTTTTGGTCAGAATTTTGGACAATCCTATGATATCCCTTGAATATTATAGAAATATTTAAGGGATATCATATGGGTTGTCCAAAATTCTGGCAAAAAAATTTGTCCAGGTAGACTTTTTATAGTCTAAAACTGGCAATAAGTATTGTTGTTAGGGGTGAATATTCGGTCAATTCGGTCGGTTTTGGTTGAAATTTTGATCGAACCGAAATATTTCGGTCGAAGAAATTCTTAACCGAACTGACCGAATTATGAGTTATAACCGAATTCGACCGAACCGAAAATATTTCGGTAAAATTTTGGTCAATTCGGTCGAAAGGCCATATGTTGGGCTTTGTTATGGGGCCCAAATTTGTTGGGAACATTTCTATAATAAAAAAAAACCTAAAGTATAGACAACTAGCAAATTCTAAATATCCAAAATAAAAAAGATATTAAAGCCAAGTATTCAACAGTTTATCAGCCTTAAGAGTTTATATATTTTATATATCTAAAATACAAACTTTTATATGTATATTAATAAATCCGGTTAATTTGGTTAATTTGGTGAAAAAAA
The DNA here is from genome assembly GCA_038049695.1 of Cinnamomum chago. Lineage (NCBI taxonomy): Eukaryota > Viridiplantae > Streptophyta > Magnoliopsida > Laurales > Lauraceae > Cinnamomum > Cinnamomum chago. The sequence continues at coordinate 14,324,055 of CP142462.1, read as the reverse complement.
TCCAAAACCGAACCGAACTATATTATCCAAATTTGCTGTAAATCTTAACTGAACCTAACCAATTTAACCGTATAACCGAACCAAATAAAAAATTTCGGTTCGGTTCGGTTCGAAACTTCAGTTCGTTAAACAGACGCTCACCCCTAATTGCTGTAGGATTTTTCTAAAAACTACAATAAGTAGGGCAAAGTTGAGACCTATGGGTAACCTACATGACCTTAACCAGAAAACAACCCATTTAGTAGAACAACCCACTTCATTGAAGGATTTACTCTGAAATGCGGCCAGAGATCTAAAATTTCCTACATGAGGATAACATCCAATTCGCTAATATTACTTTGGATCCCTATTTTATCTATAATACATCAAGTGTTTTATTATAGTGAGATTTTCATTCTCTATTGGTAATTGTCATATGCTTGGTCTGGCGTGGGACTATAACATGCGGGTAACACGATTTCCAACATTTACATCTACTTGATCAATGTGGGACCCTAGCATGTGGGTCACACGATTTCCAACATTTATTAATTGGATTGAGGATATTTCTTCTATTGGTGATTGGGTTGAAAATGTTTCAATTTGAGCCAATACAAAATGTTGAAATACTAGCCCAAATCCTCAATTAACATGTATAGTTTGTATTGAGTCGGCAAATTAATTGGCAAGAATATACTCTATGAACATCTGTCAATTAGGTCAGAAATGCCTACTTGAACTTATCCAAAAATATTATTTGGCCAAGTTCAAATTGGGTTGATAGGTTGAGTTAGGAATCATTACCCCTATGTCGTGTGGTCTTTCCAAGTGCCTCAAATGTAAAAAGTTCTAAAAAGAAAGCAATTTCTCATCCAACCCACAAAAGCTTACTTTTCACCTGATCATCAAAATCAACATAGGAGTGAATTTTGAATTTGATTCCAACCCCAACCCGAACTTGACCTTGTAATTTAAGGTATGGATTGATGATTTTATTTTCAATATAATTTAGCATTTTCAATCTTGAGTATACTCCTGATATTAATCGACACATTAGCCAGATCCAAACGTACTGAACTGCTCTTATTGGCTGACATTGATGCCTTCCCACAAGGTGAGCATACCTCAACCTCCAGTGCTTTCGACTATAGCTAATTTCTCTATCACCATGCCAAAAGTTCTCCCTTCTTAATTCTAGGTCAACTTATATTTGGTCGTAGCCAAGCTGAGGCATATCTAAGCTCGGTCCAATTTAGGGACATAGCCTGTATCTAGCTTAGGCTTCCTAGCCCAACCGTAGCCCGCCTCAAGCAAGTCAAGTGAGAGACCACCCATTTAGTTAATCGGGTCGGGCCAGGCCGAGCATTCTATGACTTATCTTGGCATACAAGTCACAAAACCACAAGTAATGTTCATTCATGCGGGGACCAGGCGAGGCTTCAAGCTTTCTATCACTTAATTTGAGCCTCAACCACCTATACAATGTGCCAAAATTCTAATTTTAGGCATAATCCAAGTACTAAAACTCAAGGCTTGAACCTGCCCCAAAGTAGGCTACGCTCAGGCCAACCTGACCCATCTGTATTTGCGCGCATATGAAATGAGGGATGAGGTTCAGTGGTAAAAGTGGGAACTGACGTATCTCACCACTCGAGTAAGATACCATTCTCAGGCATAGGGAGGGCCTTAAGTACATGGATTGAGCTTGACTTGCGTTACACATGTCAAGCCAAAGCCCGTCCATAAAGTAAATTTGGCCAGCCAGGTCAGTACTTTTTATTACTCGTTTATCTTTCTAATTACCTTTGTTTGATAAATCAGTCACTAAACTACATGTATTACATATTTGGATTGAGTTGATCTTCAAGCTTTATATCACCTAGTCTAAACCCGGCTCAAATATTAAATGGGCGAATAATTTCGATCCAAGACCGGCCCAAGTGTAAAACCTAAGGCCAGAACCCGGCCCAAAGCAAGGCCCAGTTGAGGTCACCCTTCACCCAAACCATCCAAGAGCAAAACCCATCCGAGTTAAGCTTACTCATCTCAAGCCTACTAGTCGACTTGTGAATTTTGCTGAAAAGTCACATTACCACTACTTTATTTTAGGACCATACTCTTCTAGAAGAGTTGACGGTTTCATCTCCTCTTTTCTCTCTCCCTCACACACACTCCCTGCCCCCTCTCCCTTTCACTCCACATCCCCGATGCCTAGACGTTTTGATAGGGTTACTGTTACCCCACAACAGGTCAAGACATCCAACACATGTACCCATGCACATGGTAGACCCATTGTGCATCCACATCCACAACATGGACATCTTAAATAAACACCAATTTTCTTTTTTTTATTTCCCAACTGAGACTGGGTATAACGTTACATTGTTATTACGTATTACTTTTCCAAGGATAAGATCCTCCTCCCCACATCCACATCCACATCCACATCCACATCCAGACATCTCAACATGACCCCATCCCCATAACCCCAATTCTCTACATAAACCCCAAACCCCCAAGCCCAAACTCAAAATCCCAAAACTCAAAATATTCTCTCTCATTCTCCCCCTCCCCACACTCTCACAAGTCACAACCAAACCATAAAACCCATTTCCCTGAAATCCCAAATTCCAAGGAAACGAAAGAAGAAAGTGGAAATGAGTGAAGAGGAGGAGAATCAGCTCCGAAATCTAATACCGGGGTTACCCGATGAGATTGCCCTCGACTGCCTCGGCCGAGTTCCCTACCGATTCCACTCGACCCTCAAATCCGTCTGCCACGGATGGAAGGATTTATTGACTCACCGTTCGTTTCTTCGTCACAGAAAGATTTCCCAGAAACAGGAATCCTTCGTCTGCCTCGTGCAGGCTGTTACCACCCAAACAGCCGGGATCGCAGATTCCACCCCGGAGAAAGAGAAATCGCAGATCCAGTTTTCCCCGCCCCTGTACGGACTGACCGTGTACAACGCATCTGCCGACACGTGGCACAGGATCCCGAGCTCTCCTATCCTCTCCGCTGGAGTCCCCATGTTCTGCCAGTGCGTGGCGGTGGCAGGAAAGCTCGTGCTGATCGGCGGGTGGGACCCGACCACCCTCGATTCGGTCGCTGACGTGTACGTCTACGATTTCATCCACGGTGGAGGCTGGCGACGTGGCGCGCCCATGTCCGTCGCCAGGTCCTTCTTCGCCTGCGCTGTGGTGGGGCCCGCTGTCTACGTGGCGGGCGGGCACGACAATCAGAAGAACGCGCTCCGGTCGGCTGAGGTGTACGACTCGGATTCCGACACGTGGAGGGATCTCCCGCCGATGGGGGAGGAGCGGGACGAGTGCCAGGGGCTCACGTGCGGCGACGGGCGGTTCTGGGTCGTGAGCGGGTACGGCACGGAGAACCAGGGCCGGTTCGACTCGGGCGCCGAGTGCTTCGACCCGGGGAGGAGCGAGTGGACCCGGGTCGAGGGGGTCTGGCCGTTTCCCAACGCGAGCCCTCGTGGGTCCTGCTGCGAAATTCCGAGAAGGGACGCAGAGCAGATTACGAGAATGCCCTTGCCTTCTTTCCCTTCGTTGTGGTTTGTGGGGCCCAGTAGTGGGGGCAGCATGGGGAGAAATCAAGGGCTGAGAGAGTATGATGAGAAGGACAGGAGCTGGAAGGTGACGGTTCAGATGCCAGATGGGATTTGTTCTTCTCCTTGTGCTACGGGGATCAAGGGTGGGATTTTTGTGATTGGATGTGGGGGGAGTGAGGGTGGGCCACACAGGTTTAGGGCTTGTGTGTTGGATGGTGGGAGTAGAAAGTGGGCCCATGTTGATACGCCTGGTGAATTCTCGGGTTTTGTGTATTCTGCTTCTTCAATTAGTCTTTGATTACTATGTGTTTTTTATGCAAGTAATCAGTGTAAAGAGAAAGCGAGAAGAGTGTTTTTGTCTGATGATGATGACTAAAGAAGTACATGCAGTTTTATGTAGACAGTGTATATATACATATTTTTAAAAAATGATGTTAGTATAGCTTGGTATTTTTATCCGATAAGACTATTTCCCGACACACGCACTTAGATAAGTTTGCGGTGAGCTCGAATATGTAAGTAAACCCACACGTTTTGCCAATGAACCATCACCTAAGGCGAATTGTTGAAGGTTTTTAGAATATCTTTAGTAGCACTTCTAGTGCTGAGGAGAAGCATAGTTTTGTGAGCCTCAATATGCTGAGACCAGTAACTTGATCTAAATATGAGGACTGAACAGATTTACTGATGTGAGATATGGGCTATATATAGTTCTTTTGTTGATTATCAATGGGGAGATTCAAATGATAAAATGCAGTAAGAAGTTTCCAACACATGAAATTTCTGTAAGAGATTTGGCCAAACGAAAAAGAACTGTAGAGTTTGTACTCTAATGTTTGCCAAGCACTAAAGAAAATATGTGACTAATATAAATTTGCATCGTTCAATTTGCTTAGTGGGCTCATCCACAATTGAGTAAAAATTTAGATTTTTCATAAGTGGGTCCTAACAAATTTTGTGTGAGTTTGAGCATCTTGGGGATTTGGACTTAGTAAGGGTGGTACCTGAGTTGGCAAAACCTTGCAAAGCAGGGGTACCTGGGTTGCATACTTGCATCACGCATGAACCTGAACGAAATCTGAATTTGATTATGGTTGAGGGTTTTAGGCCTGGGCTCACCCTAATTCTAAAAGTCTAACCCAACCCCTGGTTGGATCAGTCTGGTTCAGGTTAAGTCTTGCCAAAGTTTGCAACTACTCTGGCCAAGTTCACCCTTGATTGTCTTTCCCTTTTATGTGAAGTGGGGCTTGCACAAGCTTCAATCTCCCTAAATATGTCAGAAAAAGGTATTCGAATCGTGTCCATAGCTTCATAATAGTTCATTTAATAGAGTTTGTAGAGTCCATTGGCCTTCCAAATACACAAATTGCTTTAGTATTTTTCCATCCTAGCTATTTTATGGTCTGTCTTCAACCTTAAATCATACATTTCAACGGTAAGGTTATATCATGCATTTCAAAATTGTACTATAGACCTGATTTTCCTACTTTAGATAGATTTCAAGAACCTTCTAGCTGCTGGGCCAGTCAGCCAGCAAAGTCTCATGTACAAGTCTAACAATAAAAAGCATCAGTTAGCTCATGAAAGGCTTGGAAGGCATGTGGCAGTTAGTACTCCCTTTTTTCCCCACTAGAAATGTAGCATTTAATACTCGAAGACCAATAATACATAAATGCATTAACCTGCTACAGAAGCTAAATGATAGGCCGAATTCCAAACCATTGAAGTTGGCACCACACCAGATTCAATTATGTTCGATAATTTAGTAGTTGCTTGGCTTTGGTGGGTGTTCTTCTAGGTGAAGCTAGTTTAGGACATATTTATATGCATTAGAATACAAAGCAATCGAATACATAGAATTCATACAGTAAGTGGTTAAAAAGTAAAGATCAAATGTAAATTTTAAAAAACAAGCATCAAATAACCTTTTCTTTCAAAAAAACAAAATAAGAAGGAGATAAAAGCTATGTACATGGTAAAGTGAAAGTCCTATCTTCACCTCCACCTTAAATCTTTTTCCTTTATATTTTTTTAAAAAATAATCCATTGATATATATAGTTCATTTCACTATAAATTCCTACGTATTCCATTTCCATTTATTTTAATGAAGACAAACAGCAATAGTTAAGAAGGTGGGCCTTTCTCAGAGATGAGAAAGGTGAGAAGTTTTCACCACTTGGCACCAAATACAGTGATAGACAATGCTGTTGATGATGCAGGAGAAAACCACTTTCTTCATAAAATCAAGCCGTCCAATGCCCATTGACAACAGAAGAAAAGGCAGACAGGTCTTTTTCAATCTCTGTCAGGATTTTTAAAAATACTACAAGGTAATGCTTCAGAATCTCTCGATGCAAACCAAGTCCTCGTGATGAATAACACCAAGGAGTATGTTCTCTAGAAGGTGAATTCACCAATATATAAACATAAGATAAAGAAAATTATATAAAAAGGTTCCATCTAGAAGTTCTTAGTAAAAAAATTGGATATACTTTCAAGAGTACTCACCATTTAGTGAGTACCATGTGGAGGAGTATCAAATAGATTAATGTTCGGCCTGGTGGGGCCAACACTTTTGCTGGGATTGCTCATCCAGATGTGTGTTGAAACTAAACTTACCAAGAACCTAATGCATTTCCGTGAGATAGATCTTACAAAATTGCACTCAGATCTTCCAAATGATTAGGGATGGCAATGGGGCGGGGCGGGGCGGAATTGGCTTGCCCCCTCCCCGCCCCGAACTTCCCAGTCCCCGCCCCACCCTGCAATTCGGGTTATGTTATATACCCCGTCCTCGGCTACGCGGGGCTCCGTCTCGATGTGGTGCAACCACAAACATAATAAATTAATTTTAAATTGACTATAAAGAAAAAGGTAAATTAATTTATTTTACATGGTAAAAAGCACATGAATGATTCATCTATGTTATCTCCATACCTTTAATAATATTAAAAAAAAAAGATCTCCTAAAATAGAATAAAAAGATCGCTCCGCATAAATATTTTATAAGTGTGGGGCATTGTTAGATTGTTTAAATTTTTTAAAATTATCTAATACTAGTAATATAAATTTTCCTTTTCCTAAAATTTTACCTATTTAAAGTGAGATTTATTCTTATAAGATTTTCTGTGAGCCCTTGAAGACCACTAACATACACTTGAAAATATCATATATGCTTTGAGACATTCTTTATAAAAAAGACAATATCTCTCTAAAATATCATGAACTCCATCAATACATGGTTTCACTTCATTTCTGGTATTGAACTCCACTCACTAATAAAGAGGTTGATTATATATAATTAAAATTAGTATAATTTATAGTGTTGTTAGTATGATTAGAATCATAGTAAGTTACTAACTATAATTTACCTTGCTATTTCTAATCATATAAGTTATTATAAGCGTATAACATGATATATCTTGTAATGTTATATCAAATTAGTATAATTTATATTGTTATTAGCATGATTAGAATCATACCAATTGTAATTTACCTCGCTATCTCTAATCATATATGTTATTATAAGCTTAAAGCATGATCTATCATTTTATTATATTCGTTTTATTTAATATGATTTATCATGTCGCAATTTAACATTATATATGATTAAAGTCAAATAAGCTTAGATAAATTTTTTTAACAACTTTAATTTCATTAAATTTGAATTAGAGTGAATGAGATCATATTATATGCTTTTATAATGTCTATGGTTCATTCAATTATATGTTTAACTTTAAAGAAAGTCTTCAATCAATCTACTTAACCCTTAATAATAACATAAAATCAATATATACATTTACATATAAATATGTTTATTTATTATAAAATAAATATAAAATATATATATTTTAGAGGATTATTAATTTCGGGGCGGGGCAATGGGGCGGGGCGGGGTAAGAAACAGACTCATCCCCGCCCCGCCCCAGATTCAGGGTTTCCCTGCCCCGTGCTCGCCTCGTCTAAGAGTCGGGGCGGGGAAAACCCTTACGGGGTGGGGCGGGTTAAAAATGCCATCCCTACAAATGATCAATTAAGAGTTCCTATCTCTCTTATTTAGAGCAACTCTTAGGAGTCACAACTTTCATGGATTCTACCGCTCCTGAAATTCTACGTCTCTTTACTAGCATGGGAAATTAGTCATACCTAAGTTAGATGCCGATTTATTACTCTTTAAAAGAGTATGATCCCAATCCAAGCTATTCTATTGGGTAAAAAATTAAGACTTAACTGGGAGATTCACATGTGGTCTTAGCCACTTGTCTAATTTGACGTGGGTCCCGTGGCTGGTGGGTCATGTGATTTTTTTTTCTCATTTATTGCATGTTTGTGTGGCCACTTTTCTTGAAAAAACCAAGCATGGAAAGTGAATGTTTTTATTTGCTATAGTAAAATTTACATTTGGTGCCGCTACTTTTTCATGAAGGAAAATAAAAAAAATTAAACTAATTTTTCTGTGATTTTAAGAAACCATTTCCATGGGGTGGGGATTTCGTAGAAAACCATTTTCGATGGGGTTTTTTTTTTTTTTGTGTGTGTGTGTTTTTTTTTTTTTTTGGAGGGGGGTTTTCTACAGTGGATTGGGTTTTCTGTAGCACCATATAAACATACGCTTAAAGTTTTATCTTATTTTGTATCATGATTTAATTTGATGGTAGATAATGGTTGACATGAGGTCATTTTTGGGTGAAATGCCAATTCAAGTGGGTTGACTATGAATGCAAGGATTAAGTTGATCATTGGGATCCATCTTTTTTTTTTTGATGAAAGGGTAATTGTATTAGAAAGGGAAGGAAGAATTACAGAGAAACAACAAAACAAAAACCAAAAAAGACCACCAAATGGGGAGGAGAAGAAACGAAAACAAAAAACCAAACAACAAACAGAGGACCCCACTGAACTAACCCAGGAGTCCACAAAAAAACCAGCCAGCCGACAGAGGAGGAGACTGGGATCATTGAGCTGGAATTTTCAAAAAGCTGAAGATGGAGATGAGCTGCTGGCTGCCAACAGGGGCCTTGATCTTCCTCAGAGTGAAGGTTAGTTCTTCCTGCAGCTGGCCAAGGATCTGGTTGATGGGAGGGAGATGGTTGTAAAAAAAAGCAGAGTTCCTTGTCTTCTAGAGAGAGTAGAGAACTGAGAGGAAGGAAGAAGCCAGGATCTTTTTGCCTGCAAGGTCGTTTCCTCTTGAGAGGGAAAACCAGATTGACAAGGAGAGCAGGGAGACGGAGGCAAGACACTGGCTGCCCTGAGAAGCCAGTTCCAGAGGACTTGAGCTGTAGAGCAGGAGAAGAAGATGTGGAAAGCTGAGTCTATTCCATTGAAGCAGAGGCAGCATCTGGAGGCTAGGGAGAACCCCAGGTGTTGAAGACGAGATTCAGTGGGAGTTCTATTGTGCATCAGACGCCAGCCGAAGAAACTGACTCTAGGAAGGGAGACACCATTCCAAATCAGAGGAGGCCATTGGAGGATGGAGCTTCTGGTTCTGACAGTGTTCCAAGCACTAAGCTGAGAGAGCTGACCGTCTGTGGAGTCCTTCCATTGGAGAGTGTCTCGTGCAGAGTGACATGGAGAGAGGAGGGAGGTTGCTGAGGAAAGCAGGACTTGGGCTGCTGTTGGTAGGTACAGGGGGATATGCCAAGTACTTGAGGAGAAGAGAGAAGCAAGCCGTTGATTCTGAGGGAATTGCAGATTGGGCCATGCTTCAGCTATAGACTTTTCTCCACACCAGTTATCATGCCAGAGGTTTATTTCTTCGCCATTGCCAAAAATCCATGCACTGCCTTGGTGGATGAAGTGAGTAAGGTGTCTGATACGTTTCCAAATACATGAGCCATAGAGAGTGTTGGCTGGGTTCCAGATGGTGTTGTTCTTGAAGTAGCGAGCCTTGAACCAAGAAGACCATATAGAGCTCGTGGAGAAGGATTGCCAGTCGAGCTTGAGGAGGGAAGCATTATTGACATCAGTGATTCTTCTAATACCAAGGCCGCCTTCTTGCTTTGGGAGGGACACTTGGGACCAGTTCACATAGCTGGTTTTGGAGGAAGAGGCATTGCCAGACCAGAGAAAGTTTCTCATCAGGCGTTCAATGTCTTTGCAGATAGAGATTGGAAGAGGGAGAATGGAGGCACAGTGCATAGGGATATAGGAGAGAACATGCTTGATGAGGATGAGCTGACCTGCAAAAGAGAGAAATCTGGCTTTCCAGGCTGTGAGTCTGGCATTAATGGAGTCCAGCAGGGGGAGGAAATGAGCACGCTTGGGGGAGCCAAAAACTGTTAGCGTGAGTTGTCATCCGGAATTATTATGGGAAGAAAGATCCTGGATTGATCCTGGATTGCCAATCACTACGTATAAGGATTGATTGGCAATCCCGCCATATACGAATGAAATCCTTTATTCTTGCCTTGAAATTAGCTTAGCCAAGAATGGGTTCAATTGTAATGCTATTTATACATGGTTATTCCTTGTAAAAAGATATAGAAAAATATACAGAATTCTTCCTCTGTTTTCTTCATGGTATCAGAGCAGTTTTGTTTTATCCTGTCACCTATAGTTTTCCTCCAATCCTAATTCCTTCCATCTACTTTACCCGCAACTATGAGCGGCACTGACCAGCATGCCGACAATCCAACATCCATCCTTACCGAATTAACCACTAGAATGCACGATGTTTTGACCAAAGCTTCGACTTCAACCCAGATCACCGACACAACTGCTGTTCCAATTGGCATTAAGTTGGATGGCTCCAACTATGCCCTCTGGTCCCAAGTTGTCGAGATGTATATCTCAGGCAAAGACAAATTGGGATATATTAATGGCGATCTCCATCAACCTCCACAAACAGATCCAACCTTTCGAAAGTGGCGCACAGACAATGCCATTGTCAAAGGATGGTTGATCAATTCCATGGAACCATCACTGATCGGGAACTTCATCAGATTTCCAACTACGAAACTGGTGTGGGATTCCATTGCGACCACCTACTTTGACGGAAGTGATACATCGCAGGTGTATGATCTCCGGCAACGTGTGACTCGGCTGAAACAAGCAGGCGGCCCTCTTGAAAAATATTCCACTGACCTCCAGGGCCTGTGGCGCGAGATTGATTTTCACCGACCAAACCCGATGGAACGCGTGGCTGATATTAAGCACTACAAAGACATGCTTCAGGAAGACGGGGTGTATGTCTTCTTGGATGGCCTGGATGATCGGCTTGATAAAATTTGAGGGGACATACTACAGTTGAAACCTTCCCTACTATTGAACAAGCATACGCTCATGTTCGTCGGGAAGCTGTCCGGCAAGCAGTTATGATCACAGGTGATTCTAGTGATAATCCGGGAGCAGTCTTGGCTTCGAAAAGCTTCAGATCTGGACAGAACATCCCATCTTCGTCCACGTCTCTCTCTCTCGGCAATGGGAAAGGCAGCAACCCTTCTCGACCACGAATTCCCTCTGATGGAACCAAGTGTTCACATTGTGGAAATTCAAAACATACCAGAGACACTTGCTTCAAACTACACGGATATCCTGACTGGTGGAATGAACTTCAGGCTCGAAAACGCCGTAATGCTGGCTCGGATGGAGGAACTGGTCAAGCTGTAGTGGCTACAACAGAACCATATCTCTCTCTCTCTCTCGCTTCTCCTGTCGAAACTTCTAAGGGAGATACACCGGCCACAGACCCAGGTAAATGCAGTCCTGCTCTTTGTAGCTCCTCTCGAGATGATGATATCGGCTCGTGGGTGATTGACTCTGGAGCATCCGACCACATGACATTTGATGCCACAGACTTCGCACAAACGTCTCAACCACGGCGAACGTGTATTGCAAATGCAAATGGGGTTCTTTCCCCAGTCACAGGGGCCGGCACGGTCAACTTATCACCTACTCTATCGCTAACCCATTGTTTACTTGTTCCCTCTCTGTCTCAAAAGCTACTCTCTGTGAGTCAGATTACCACAGCCCTGAATTGTGTCATACTCATGTATCCCTCTTTCTGTTTGCTTCAGGATATTCTTACCAAAGAGATCATTGGGCGTGGTACTAAGCGGGGGGGGGGGGGGGGGGGGGGGGGGGGGGGGGGGGGGCGCTCTACTATGTGGATGATCTCAGTGTGGGACGTGCAAATCACATGCATCATCCAGTTGATGAGAAAAAACGACAGATTTGGCCGTGGCATCTCCGGTTAGGGCATCCGTCATTTGGTTATATGAAACATTTATTTCTTAATTTATTCTCCAACATGTCACTATTTGATTTCAAATGTGAAACATGTATTCTGGCTAAGAGTCACAGAGCTACTTATGCTTTGAGCATGAACAAAAGTAATGTACCTTTTGCTTTAATTCACTCCGATGTATGGGGTCCTTCTCCTGTTTCTACAACATCTGGAAATCGTTGGTTTGTGATCTTTATTGATGATTGTACTCGCATGACCTGGCTTTACTTGTTAAAACATAAAAATGAGGTACTACATGTTTTCCAGTCCTTCCACACTATGGTTCAAACTCAATTTTCTGCTAAGATTTAGATTCCTCGATCAGATAATGGCGGTGAATATGTAAACCACCAGTTTCATGAATATTTTCAACGTCACGGTCTTATTCATGAAACCTCTTGCCCTCAGACTCCTCAGCAAAACGGGGTGGCGGAGAGGAAAAACCGCCATATTCTTGAAACTGCTCGGGCTTTATTACTTGGAGCCCATATGCCTAATCGACATTGGGGAGCTACCGTAGCCACAGCTGTGCATCTTCTCAATCGGATGCCCTCCAAAGTCTTGGATTTTAAGACTCCCCTACATACGCTGTCTACGTATGTCACCTTACCTACAATGTTAATGATTCCGCCCCGTGTTTTTGGCTGTGTTGCATTTGTCCATCTCCATAAAACCCAGCGCATGAAGCTGGATCCTTGTGCCATCCGCTGTTGCTTCTTAGGGTATGCCTTACATCAGAAAGGATACCGTTGCTATGATCCAGCCAATGATCGCTTCTACGTGACTATGGATGTCACTTTTCTGGAAACAGAACCATTCTTCCCTTCTCCAGTACCCAACTCTGCTCGTCAAGGGGAGATCCATAGTGAAGAGCTGAATTGGTTGAGATTGGACTGGGCAAGAGTTAACGAGGCTGAAATCCACGATCATGTAGAAGTTAACAATGAAGAAGAGGTTCATGAAAGAGAACCACATACAGGACTGGATGTGTCTGCAGAAATTGAGCCAGACCCCAGAGAAGTTTCTACACTACCCGAAGCTGAAAGAGACACCCCCCACGCCTCAGTACCCGAAGGCCCACCTCCTGAGGATATCCCTGAGGTAAACTCCCCAACTATACCTCCAAACTCTAGTCATATGGATACCTCTGTTGGCTATACTTTACCTTTCAGGCATAATCGTGGCAAACCACCAAGTCGATATTCCCCAGATGTTGGAGAACGAACCTCAAAGTATCCAATTGCCAACTATGTGTCCACAAAGAGGCTATCACCACCACTCCAGACATTTGTACATGACCTTTCCTTATACCGGGTCCCTACAGAAATCCATGATGCACTAGCAGACCCTAAATGGACTCAGGCTGTGAAGGACGAAATGGAGGCATTGCTGAAAAATGAAACATGGACTCTGGTCCCTCTCCCAAAAGGAAAAAAGCCAGTGGGTTGTAAATGGGTGTTCTCCATCAAACACAAAGCAGATGGCTCAATAGACCGATACAAAGCTCGGCTAGTAGCCAAAGGCTACACACAGACATACGGCGTAGATTATCAAGAGACCTTCTCACCAGTGGCGAAATTAACCACGGTTAGAGTATTGTTGTCTCTTGCAGCAAATCATGATTGGCCATTGCATTAGTTTGACGTAAAAAACGCTTTCCTCCATGGTGATCTCGAGGAAGAAGTTTACATGGATGTTCCACCGGGCTACACATCAAACTCTGAGTCTAAGGTGGTATGTAAATTACAAAGGGCACTGTATGGTTTAAAACAATCACCAAGAGCAGGGTTTGGGCGATTTAGCTTGGCAATGAAGAAGTATGGTTACAACCAGAGTAACTCAGACCATACAATGTTCTTAAAACATCAACTAGGCAAGGTCACAGCTTTAATAATCTATGTAGATGATATGATTATTACAGGCAATGACTTAGAAGAAATATCAAGACTCCAAAAGCGTTTGGCGACCGAATTCGAAATGAAGGACCTAGGAGGACTTAAATATTTTCTAGGAATTGAGGTTGCTAGATCAAAACAAGGTATATTTCTTTCCCAACAGAAATATATCTTAGACCTACTATCGGAGGTAGGACTACTAGAATGTAAGCCTGCAGACACACCAATTGTCCAGAACCATAAACTTGGAGAATATCCAGACCAAGTACCCACAAACAAAGAGAGATACCAGAGATTAGTAGGGAAACTTATATATCTCTCTCATACTCGCCCAGATATTGCCTATGCCGTTGGCGTGGTAAGCCAATTCATGCATTGCCCTAGTGAGGATCACATGGATGCCGTGATCAGAATTCTTCGATACTTAAAGTCATCTCCAGGAACAGGGCTCATGTTCTACAGAAATGGTCATCTTACAGTTGAGGGATACACAGACGCGGATTGGGCAGGAAACATATTAGACAGAAAATCCACCTCCGGATACTTTACGTTCGTCGGTGGAAACCTGGTTACGTGGAGAAGCAAGAAGCAGAATGTAGTGGCCTTGTCAAGTGCTGAAGCTGAATTCAGAGGGATGGCTAAGGGTCTTTGTGAGCTTCTCTGGCTTAAAAGACTATTAACAGAAATTGGCTTTGCCCCAAACAGTGAGATGAATCTCTTTTGTGACAACAAGGCCGCAATTGCTATTTCACACAACCCTGTCCAACATGATCGAACCAAACACGTGGAAGTCGATCGACATTTCATTAAACATAACCTTGAGACCAAGATAATCCGTTTTCCATTTATCAAGTCCGAGGATCAATTGGCAGATATACTTACAAAGGCTGTGTGCAGCAAGGTGTTTCACAACTCACTGGACAAGTTGGGCATCAGAGATTTGTATGCACCACTTGAGGGGGAGTGTTAGCGTGAGTTGTCATCCGGAATTATTATGGGAAGAAAGATCCTGGATTGATCCTGGATTGCCAATCACTACGTATAAGGATTGATTGGCAATCCCGCCATATACGAATGAAATCCTTTATTCTTGCCTTGAAATTAGCTTAGTCAAGAATGGGTTCAATTGTAATGCTATTTATACATGGTTATTCCTTGTAAAAAGATATAGAAAAATATACAGAATTCTTCCTCTGTTTTCTTCAAAAACTATAGGGAAACCTAGGTATTTAAGTTGGGCCTGGCTATCTTGGAGACCAAGGATGGAGCATATCCTAACCTTTCTTTTACTACCACATTTGCCTATGAAAAGCTGGCTCTTGAGAAGGTTAATATGTTGGCCAGAGGAGGATTGGTAGATTTCTAGGAGGTCTTGGAGAGCTAGGACACCTGAGGTAGCACCTTTCATGAAGAGGATGATGTCGTCAGCATAGAGCAGGTGGCAAGGGGTGTGAGGGATGGAGGACAGGAGAGAAATGGTGCCAAGGGATTGAAGGTTGTGGAGATGAAGGCTAAGGATTTCTTCGGCTAGGATGAATAGGTACGGGGATAGGGGATCGCCTTGTCTTAGGCCACAAGAAGAGCTGAAGAAACCTTGGGGAGAACGATTGACCAGCACGGAGCATTTGGAGGTGCATACACATTCCTTAATGAGGGAAATCCAGGCTTCTGAGAAGTTGAAGAATCTGAGAGTGGAGAAGAGGAAGGACCAATTGAGTTTATCAAAGGCTTTGGAGATATCAAGTTTGAGGCAGAGGGAGCCTTTACTAAGCTTAGATTTGAGCTTTTGGAAAAGCTCGAAGGAGATTGCGGCGTGGTGATGGATAGATCTGCCTTTAATGAAGGCAGCCTGGTTTATGGAGACAAGGGAAGGGAGGATAGAAGTTAGCCTGGAGGAGAGAATTTTAGAGATAATTTTGTAAGAGAAGTTGAGCAAGCTGATGGGCCTAAGATCTACAAAGGTGGAAGGGGATTTGGATTTCGGGATGAGAGTAAGGAAGTAAGCATTGGAGGCTCTAAGGAGTTTTTTGGATTGGAAGAAGTGTTTAATAGTTGAGATGACAGTGTGGCTGATGATGCCCCAAGTAGAGGTGAAGAAGACACCATTGAAGCCATCAGGGCCAGGGGAACTACTCTTCTTAAGAGAGAAGACTGCATCTTTGATTTCAGAGTCAGAGGGAATTGAGACCAAAAAGGAATTCTCTGAGTCTGAGACTTTTGGGCTAGCAGTCTGGAAGAGGATTGGGTGGGCCTGGGCTTCATGGGAAGAAAAGAGATTGGAGAAAAAGAGCACTGCTTGCTCTTGGATAATGAGAGGATCATCCGTTTGGCATCCGTTGACTGAGATGTGGTTGATTTTGTTGAAAGAGCCCCTGACTTTGGCTGATTGATGAAAGAATTTGGTATTCATGTTACCCTCTTTGAGCTAAGAATTTTTGGATCTTTGCTTCCAGTGTATCTCCTTGGCTTTGAGGATTTCATGGAGATTTTGCTTGGCTGACAGGAGGTCAAGTCTAGAAGAGTCTGAGGGAGAGGAGTCCAAAATGAGTTGGCACCTCAGGATGGAGGCTTCTGCTTCTAGGATGTTTTGGTGGTCTTGGCCAAAAGTATTCTTACTCCAGGATTTGAGGGAATGCTTTAGGGACTTGAGCTTATCGGCGAGAATAAATTGGGGATTCCCATCCACCGGAGTGCTCCAACTGGATTCGACCACCTCAAGGAAAGAAGGGTGGATGAGCCATTTGTTTTCAAATCTGAAGGGAGCATTAGGAGCTATGAATTGGTTGGAGTGGTTAAGAAGGAGGGGGCTGTGATCTGAAGCAAGCCTAGGGAGGTGGTGGACAGTAGGGTCAGAGAAGGTATCAAGCCATTGGGAGTTAACTAGAGCTCTGTCTAGCTTGGCTGCAACATAAGAAAGCCATCTTATTCCATAGAGATATCTCCTCACTATCAAATCCCCACATTGACCACACCCGCTTATAGGGTTTGCAATATATGACCTGATCCACCCATCCAACCAAACTTGACCTAGTAATTCAAAATTTTCAATCACCCTTTTCTATTTTCTTGTTTTCGATTTTCGCCCTGATAAACCATTGGTAAGTTCGGATGTGTTTATATTCTTTGCCAATCACATTGCCAATTACCTAACTTATTGATCTTTGGTCCTTGATCCACAAATCTAACATGAACCTTTCTTGGTGTACGTCAGTGTTGTTTAAGTTTGGACACATGATAAAACAGGGAAGAACTCGATTGTTATATTCATCTCATTGCATAACATTTACAGTGTTTTGGATCTCTATATATAGAGCTAACATTAAAGGGAACTTAGCTTGCAAGCTAGATAGCAGATTATAGTTATTAACAACCATTAACCACTAACAAACTCAATCCAGATTTGTCATGACAGAACTATTATAACTGTTGGACCTAATGACAGTTCTAACTGAAGGGGGACTCTGTTGAGTTCAGCTATTCTATAGTCTTCTGCTTTGGATTGTCACAAAGTTGACTATTTCAATTTGGTTGGGTTGGGTGACATACTCAATACCAATAAGCAGGTTGGGTTCGAGTTGGCCCAATACATGTTTCATGCAAGATGCAACTAGTGTTCAACTTGCTGCATGCATGCCCACAGGTCCCTATTGGGACCCTGGACCACCTTTGTTCAGACCCATTATAACCATTTTTGCTCATTGACAACTTATTCCAACAACCTGCAGTCCACTTCAATCAGCCTTTAGCCTGTCTTTGCTACCTGCTTCATCTCATATACAGGCCCACAAAAAAAAACTGGCCCATTACATAGCACACAGCTTTCCGGACATAAAGGCTGGCCCTTTACTCAGTGACTCCTCCATGGTTAGCTCAATGTGGAAGTGTACATAGACCAACTGCCTGGATTTATGGATATACAACTACTCATCCCCATCATGTTTGTTGCTTTCCAAACGCCTTTATCGGCTCGAAACAGGTCCCTTGGGCTTGGTTTCATCATCTGAGCTAAATGTTAACATGCTTATGTTTCATGGGGTCCAAGACAGATACTTGTTTATTTGGTTTCCATTCCAAAGTACTAACCAACTATGTGATGATATATTTGTTACCCCAATTGGATCTGTCATAATGCTTGGGCCCAATATTATCAGGTGGACATGTTGGGAGCAAAATTCAGTTGCTTGCTCACACATGATGAACTCACCTGGCTCCCATCCTTGCTTAATAATTGTATGCTTATTGGCCCGCGCCTGCACCTTCAAAAGCCAGAAATGACAAACATAAACAAGAGATTAGGATGGTTCATCATTTCTGGAAGTAGACAATATATGGAAGCTGAGGCCGTCGATACATTGCGGTTACAATAGCAGGGCCCAGGCCTTCAATAATGCATCATTGGGCTCAATTCGGTTAGGGTTTGGACCCAAAACTAAAAGGACTTAAGGTTAGGGCCCAAATCGGAGACCAAGTCCAATGCAGATTCTGGAACATGGGGAACCTGCATGTAAGTGTTATAGGAGGCCAGAATACACCTAAAAAATGCACAGGCCCAATAAGGAATACATCGAAGAAAGAACTTGTTCCAATAGTGGTTGAACTTAAAAACCTGGGTCCTGTCCAGTTAAGGTTTCTGAACAAACTAAGGTCAGGGTGTGGTCCATTGGGCTGATCAGATAATTCGACTACGGGAACCATCAGATTCTGGGTTACATGGATCTAAGTGGCATCCAGGTCCATCAACATTCCTCTTCTCTGGTCCTTGCTGGCACAGCATATGCAAGTTTTCACATCAGAGTAGGTCTCTTAAACAATCAGAAGGTTGGTCCCAGACCGTAGCTCAGCTTGAAAGATAAAGAGAGGAAAATCAAACACACACAAGGAGATTAGTTATGGGCCTCCTATTCTTATTGGGTAAAAGTCTATTTTAAAGGTCCATGTCTTGGTGGACCTTTAATCTATGGTTGCATATTTGGACTGAAGTATGCTATAAAAATCAGAAATAACAAATCTGAGGTGATGGCAGTATATATTCACCGACCCAAGTCTATATAATTTTGAGCATCATATTCAATCTTAAATTGGATGGCTCAAAACATTTGGATGGAGTTGATTTCTGCTACATCCCTTGCCCAAAACCTTTTCGAGCATCATATTCTATCTTAAATTGGATGGCTCAAAACACTTGGATGGAGTTGATTTCTGCTACATGCCTTGCCCAAAACCTTTCTATACTTGGTGGATTAATGTATCCAATTTCATACTTTCATTTCTAATTTCATTTAATGTCAGTTGTAGAGAGCCCAAAGCCAAGCCAGATTGATAAAATAGTCAAGACAAGCCAATTTCGCTACACCCAACATGATATAATATTATTCTCTTTTTAAATTATATATATCAATATCGGGCTGGGCTCGGGCTTACAGCTTTCCAGGCGAGCCTGTCTTGAGCCCCGTCTAGGCCAATTCGGGCCTGGTCCAGTCTTAGACATGCAGTTTAGAAGCCCGGCCCATGAACACCCCTATTGCTTATTGAGAGTTAATTTATTACTGATTGTTTGTCATTGAAGAGTTTATTAGCAGGCATTGTATAAATACATTGAATTGATGAGAAAAGATAAGAGTATGTGATTTGCAGTTGGAAATGAACATCTTGACATGGATGGGTGAGGATTTCCCAATTTCCCAGCGAAGGGTTTCAATCCAAAACTCAGGCTGGGTTCCAGCCCACTGGACCAATGCATATCTGAAATCCAGTGTTGTGAATCTGATGTAATCTGATTTAGGCCTGGAACAGACCTGGGCAGGACCCAGATCGGTTGAGTAATCTATGTTTTGGTCGATTGAGTTCTTGGCCCTGGGCCAGAGAAATTTTTGTTAGCCTTTCTTACAAAGGACAGATTTCTTACAGTTCTACCCTCTAATGATTTTCATATTTTTGTAGTTTAGGCTTTCAGGCCTGGATTTGTATAATAATGGATAAGTGGAGTCTAATCCTCGATTAAATTAATTAATCTATTAGATTTAATTAATCAAGGACTAGACTTCACTTATTCAGGATTTGTATATTTCTATTAGAAAGTGTCCCATGCTGCCACTAGTATAAAGCATGTTGGGGAACCTACAAGTGTCACATTCACTTTTATGGGAAATAAGAAGTAACAAAAATTAAATGTGGATGTTGCCAAAATTAAAGAACTTCCTTATACATTTAAGAGGAGATTTATTAACATATTAAATATCAACAGACCTTGGTCCAAGTCCAATTCTCAATAGCTCGGGTCCAATTTTAGCAACCTAATGGGTTCAGACCTAGTATATTATTGCTCATACAGATATCAAATTCAATCCAAATTAATGGGATTTATTCTTCCCACTATAATTTTGTCACCAATGGGTTTCCAAAGTTTCTAAATTGCATGTCCATTAACCCAAAGGGGTTGGCCGAGTGGTCAGGACCACGATTCCTCCCTCTTCCGGAACTAGAGGTCTTGGTATCGACCCCCGGTTAGTCCTTCTGTAGGTATCAAAGGTTAAGTCCACTAGTGCTACTACCTTGGGGCCATAGGTGTGTACCCGATTTTCCTCTGGGCCCAAAGAGATTAGTTTAGCCCAAAGGGTTGAGAACACTCAGATAACCAAAAAAAAAAAAAAGGCATGTCCATTGATATGCCCGACCAATGGGCCCCACCAAATTAGTTATGCCCGCATAGGCAGCTCCTATATATCCTATCCATAATTGGCATTATAAGTTTAGCCAATGCAAATTTTCAAATGGGTGGGCCCCTATGTAACCCCATCCAAAATAACAAAAATATATACAGTGATAATTTTTATTCTTATTTAGTCAAAATCAGTCAAAGTTGAGCTCACTCATCAATCTTAGGGGTGTTCATGGGCCAGACTGAGGCATAGCCAGGCTTGGACGGACTTTAGAAAGATAAGCCCAAGCCCGTCTCAAGCCCAATACAAGTCATATATAAAACTCCAGCCCAACCTCGCTCAGGCTGAACCGGGCTTTCTACCATTCGTATGGAAAATATACACTTATAATAAGCACTCATTAGACAGGCCAGGCTGCGCCGAGCTTTGGGCTCTCTCTCATTTTATCCAAGCCCGGCCCAAAGTGGGCTGGGACTAGATTGGGCCGAACCTGACCCATGAACACCCCTAATCAATGAGTCTTCAGTCTTGCATGAGATAAGGGCACACCTTATATTTCTTCTTACAATAAAGAGCTGGCCCATGTATCTACATTTTACAACTTGTAGCCCCATGTCTGAATTTGGTGGGCTCCATAGACCTATATTTTAGTATTAATTGCCCTAATAGGTGCAAAATATCATAAGAAAGTTTTTTCTGTAATATATAGGCAATTGCTATAGTTGTTTGTTTATCAATTTGAGTCTTCCATGATATAAGGGCTCACCTTTTATTAAAAGTAAGGATTTGCTAAGATCCCATTCCAAAGTTCCCTACCTCCTCCTGGACTCATCATGAGAAAATGGGGGCTTGTAAGAGGCCAGCAGGTATACCCCTTTACCTGGATGTCAGATTTCCAATGACCAGAGGCCCTATTTTAAAAATCAAGAGCTCCCAGCCCTCAACCCCTGTTCCTTTACTCTATGGGTCCCATAGACCTCCAAAACAAGATACTATGAGGAATTTTCTTCTGATATATAGACAATTAATATTATATAGTTGTTTGCCATTAATCCTCACTTTGAGTCTTGTATGATACAATCCCCCACCTTAAATTGCTTGTTATGATGAAGTTTTTTTTTTAGTAACGCAGGGTTTTCGGTCATTTGGGCCAAAATAATTCCTACGGGCCCAGAAGAGAAAGCTGAAAAAATCCCCCTGTAACCCAATGTGGTAGTGCAGTTTCGAACCCACAACTCCCGCATGCAATCCGAAGTCCTAGGCCAACTGAGCTACCCCTAGGGGTTAAATTAAGATAAAGATCAGGCCTCACAAACCCTATCACCTTTTAGCATCCAAAATTGGTGTTCGCAAAGATAATTAAAGGCCCTTTTTATAAGGTTGGAAAACTGGTGGCTTGGACTTAACTTGTCCAATACATAATTTTTGACTCAGCTAGTGTTAATGCAGAGACTCAGGAGAGTCCTTTTTTTAAAAATAATTTTTTAAGTATTTAAAGATAAATCCATTACTTATAAAATATAAATGTACATTTATTTAAATGCATTCATGATAATCAATCCAAATCAGTAAATTTATATATGCAATAAAAGCACTACAAAATGAAAGATAAAAGAAAAAATATTGCATATTACATAATTTGTTAGTCTAAATATTGAGTGTAAAAGATCAAATCTAACAGTTTTAAATTACATTCCAGTCACCATTTTTAAATAGTTGACTCCAAACCTCATGCATAATTACTTATAAATAAATTTTAATTGTTTAAAGTTAGATATGCCTATTAAATAATTCCATCCAAATGCAAAGAACTCATTAAAATGAGTTGACTCGGCCGAGTCACCCCTATTTCTTATATGGTCTTTATTCAAAATGAGATGATTCTTGAGAATGAAGAGTGTATTGGGAGAGTTTTCCAACCATGCTTTATTACATCAATGAAGATAATATTTATGCTATATAAGAAATAAGTTTGCTTAAAAGAGGATACCATACATGTTTGCTATATAAAAATGTGTAAGGATAAGATTTTCCCAACCTTACTGAAACCAGTGAAGAGTTTAAATATTAAGGAAAGTCCAAAAATCAATGGTGATAGTTTAGGGCAACTAGTAAAGGTAATCTAAAAGATAAGATCTTTAAAAGATGTGAAAGTCTACTTGGACAAACTCATGGGGACCGGGCCACAGTTCGGTCCTCATGAGTTTGTCTACCTAGTAGGTCTCTTAAAAGATAAGATTACAATAGTGTAGATATATACCATATATTATTTTTCTTTATAACAATAAAGTTTTATTAAGAAGTAAAAAAGAAAACAAAACAGGACAGATCCACAAACAAGCCAGCTCACATAAGACTCCAAAAAAGAGAACTACAAAACAAAATAATACTATACATCAAAATTAAGAGATGAAAGAAAAACTCCCTCCTTTGCAAGAGTTAGCGCCTCTTAATATATTATTGAAGCAAGCACCAAAATGAATAGAAATATCCTGCACCACCTCCACCCAATCCGCTAACCTCCATGGAAAAGACGACTTACTAGAACACTACTAAATAACAAAAAAAGAATCACCTTCAAGAATAACAGTGACACAACGCATCCTACGCAACTCACTGCATCCAATCAAAAGAGCAAAAAGTTCAGCTTCATTAGCATCAATCAAATCCACAGGCCCTGAATAGTTTCGAACAACCACCCCAGACCAATCTCTAATAACGCCCCCAATTCCACCTCTTCCAAGACAAAGAACAAAACTTCCATCAAAATTTAGCTTTATAACACCCCACGGAGGATTCAACCAAAGCACTCTTTTCATAGGATTAGCCCTCCAAACTCCTTTCAAAACATCTACCCAAGAAATATTGAGATCACTCAGATCAACACCTACAAACTCCTGTTTAGTCTGTTCCCACTCCGAAACAGACCAAACAATAGACCGAACAACCTCATCCACAGAACTACTCTTATTCCTGAATAATCTATCATTCCTCTCCGACCAAAGCTTCCATAGTGTAGCATACAACACTAATTTCCATAAGATTTTGCCACGAATATACTTGCACCCAAATCGCCATTGATGAAAAAGGTCATCAACATCCCTAGGCACGACCCACTGCATACCAAATATGTCAAGAATAACGATCCACACCAATAGATCATCAAATGATGCACCGACTCTTCATTTTGTAAACACATAGGGCACCCATTAACTATAATATGATTTCGTCGACGAAGCTTGTTAATAGTCAAAATTTTATGTCATTTAGCAATCCAGCAAAAACTAAAACTCTTGGAGGAATCGAAGGATCCCAAAAACTGTGCCAACCAATCACTCTATCAGAATTTTCAGTCAAGCTATTAAAAAAAGACTTGACAGAAAAATCACATTTAACATTAGGCTTCCAAACCCTAATATCTCCTCCCCCAATTGATAAATAAAACTTATCCAGCATACCAAGCAAGCTGGTAAAGTTAGAAATTTCTCTATCAGTTAAATGCATTCGAAAACAGAAACCCTAAGACAAACTGTCTCTTGTTAAAGACAAATGATCAGCAACAATCCCTTTAGACCTTCTATCCAATAAATAAAGACTAGGAAAGAGATGATTCAACACATTTTGCCCACACCATTCCGCATGCCAAAAGCTAACCCGCTGGCCATCATGAACCCTATACCAGATTTGTAAATCAAAATAGAAGAAAAGAGAAAGTCAAAATTGAAATTGAAATTAAGACGGAATTGCAAGGTCAAGATCGAAATAGAATAGTAAATAATGTCATTTATACGTTGGTCCCAGATGAGATCGACTAAGGACACCCGCTCCCTTGTTTAAGCAATCACGAGGAGTCACGCTTGAGTCTACTCCACTTAAAATGCCACATCACTTACTAGTGGCAAGGAGAAAACGACACACGAGTTAAATTCCAATCCAAAACTCTCTGACAAGGATTTGATCCCAATCCAAAACTCCCTGGGTAAGGATTAAGACTTTAAGGGGGGATTAACTTTGGTGTTTTACCAACTGCTTCAGACGATGTGGGTTCCAGGTGTATTATCCATCAATATTCTCAACCTAAAGGTCAGCTCCAAATCTCACTGCCATTAATAGATCAATCCCAAGATTTGGGTAATGATCAAGTCAATGCATCTTCTCAAATAGGAATAGTCCAACCTTTGGAGCCCTTGTAAGCATAACAATCACAGGACAATAGGAGTTTGAAAGGCCCCCTAACATCCACTTAATTGGGAAAGAATAACCTGATTACTTTTGAGGTAAAAAAAAAAAAAAAAACGTAGCCCAAGACATCTCTCTCTCTCTCTCTCTCTCTCTCTCTCTGATTTGGGTCGAAACTCTGCCAAAGCCCAACACGTTGCCCTCCCTGTCCGCAGTGCATGGATAATGTTGAAGTTCCGTAGTCAAAACATGCAAAAGTATTGAATGCTTCCAGGATATTAGTCTTCATTTTCTTATCTTTGTTGGTTGTCTTTTACTTTAATACAGTAGTGGTTTTGAGGGAAAAACAAGTGGCAGGATACATGTACAGGAGGCTAAAAAAGGAGGAAAAACAATAGCAACTGGCAGTGGCAGGATACATGTACAGACAAAACTGGACATTCAACATCTACAATGATGATTTGGATACATCTCTCAGGCAATTCAATGGTGGGCCAGCCTTTGAATCTGGACACAGCCCTGGCCCACCTAATGTATTGCATATTAGAAAAAAAAAGTAAAAAAAATCAGCTTCACCTCACATCACCAGATTCTCTTCAGATATTCCTATATATTTTGTGAAAGTTCTTCCATCTTCATGTCCCGTCCAGCCTATTTTCTCCTCAGCCCAACTTTGTGTTGTGCCCAAATCTAGATCATAGGCCAGTATGGTACACCAGGCCCATACCTTGATGCATTGAGCTGTTGGCCATCTAATTGCACTCTTGTCCAATATCGGCTTAGGATCTGACTTTGTATTTTTCTGGCCCAAGTTTTAGGCCAGGACCAGCTCATAAGCCTAAAATCTCAGCCCAAATTGAGTTAGAGTTGGTTGGACCCAAGTTGGCCTAGCTCACTAAATATTCTATCCATACAGAAAGAGGTTTGTACAAGGAACACTTCCTCTTTTTTTTTGGGTCAAGCCATGAATGCCACTTTGTATTACTGCAGACAGTTTTCTTTTAAAGGGAGGATCATTAGTCTTTGGGATAATAGTTGCAGGATGTGCCTGTGGAGGATCTGGAACATGCATTCAATTAGAAATGAGATCTGCATGCCAATAATATATTATCATGGATCAACCCGAAAGTTTAAGGTTATAGGTGAAAGGTCCGATTAGGTATAAGCCCTATTAAACTTATTATAGGCAAAAAATAGAGTAAATAAAGTTAAATGACCATAACAATTTAAAATTTCATTTCTACCCTGTTTGGATGAGTGTGGCCCAACAGGTGAAGTATTGTTGTCAGCCACATATAATTCATTTCACTTCAACCATAAATACTTCGATTTTCTTGAGTAAAATGGATTTCACTCCAAACATTAGCTTCACATCAAGCATCAAAATTGAGCGAAGTGAAGTAATCTTGATTTCAACCCATTTCTCCTCCACTCCAATCCTCATGTGAAGTCTACGTTACTTTATTCCACTCCTCATTTAAGAGATGTGGTATGTCTAAAAGTTGAGCTAGGTTGCAAGCCGGCTTAGTTCAGCTCGATGAGTCTTGACCTCAAGCTTAGCAGATTCTTACCGGCTACTAGGTTTGGCTCAGCTTAGCTAAACTCATGTTTAGGCCCCACATAACTGCATGATGATCCAAATCATCTTTCACAAAAAGAAGGCAAATATATAATAATACCCCATAATGACAATCTTACCTGCCTTCGTCTTTTCAGTTGAATATAGACCACTATTAAGAGTTTTTAATAAGCAGTCAATAATTCAGCATCATGATAATCTTAGAAGCATTATTTCAGGCTTTGCCTTTCCAAGTCCTGGTTTTCTACTCAATTGAACTAAGATTTCTTATTCACTTCAAACTGATCTAGTCTAGAGTAATCTCCTTCTATGACTTCTTCTAGTGGTTGCTCAAAGCACTTTAATGAGAATAGAATTTTTGAAACTATATACATGCATCTAAGTAAGGACCCATCAGTTTGATGGTCATAATCATCCATCCATCCAATATTCTACCCGGTGGACTCCATCATGTATTGGTTATGAGCTAGTTGGATCCATGTCAAAATGTGCAATTCTTCACTTATAGTCCATGCAAATTTCCAATAAAGATATTTGTGTAGTACCTCTTAGATGTAATTTGAGGTGATGGAGAGAGAGAATAAAAAAAGACGATGGATTCTACAGGTTCCACGTAAGAGAGTATCTCTTTCCTTCCAAAACAATTGTAGCGCAGAGTTTGTTAAGGCTTATCAAATACTTGGCCTGAAATTCATCCTTCTATTAAAGCAACGAGTCTAATGGATGTGATTCAATATTCAATCCAAGGCCATCAAATGTATAATCTTATTTTCTATTTCGTTGTTCATACTATGTCTATCATTACTTTAAAATGGCTAATTTTGAAACCCCTATTGTATTTGGTAGGTTAATGAGCTTTAAAATTTTCAAGCATGTGCCAATTTAAAAGTAGCTAAGAACATCCTGTTGTCGAAGCTGTGTATCACAAACAAATAATGCTCCTTTCAACCACTTTTCTTTCTCACGTAGGGCCACTGCAAATGGAAAAGACGAATATGAAAGGAAAGTTAATGAAAATTTATGAATATATTATATTTTGTGCCAAAGCTTTTTCAATACTTAGTGAGGTCATGACAATGAATTGCATGTACCATGCTACCAAATTACACACAACAACAAGAGATTAATTCTCTCTCCAATAAGTGAAGTCTAGCTCTACGATGCCCACTTTGCCCCGCAACAACAATCCCCTAATAAATAAATAAATAAAAAAAACCAATCCCCAATCATCGAACTTAATTGCTTTATTTGCAAGTCATAGATGGATCGGTCTACAAGTCTTTATTTTTAAAATAGCACTGGAAACAAAATTCAAGATGGCCATTTTTGTTTAATTTAAACATAACCCTTTCAAGCATAAAAAACAATGAAAAACATGAAAAAAAATTATCTTGATACCATTCATTCATAAGTTCAGGAATACATTTTGAAAATATCACAATATTTGTTTAAAACAGTGTTTCCCACAAGTTTAAGCTAATAGGTAGAATGTCCAAACAAATATATGAAGACATTTCCAATTCAGGATTTTAGCGATGTGGGATGTGGCTCAACTTCCCAACAAATGTCACAAGAAAATAATCGTAATATCAGAATTTTCTTTTAAGAAAAACTGTTAAAATGATAGCTAACCGTGCCTATATTTATTCTCACTTATTTTTTTATTCATTATTTTTAATTATCTAAATGTTAATCAACCCCAAGGGGTTGGCCGAATGGTCAGGACCAGGGTTCCTCACTCTTCCGAAGCTAGAGGTCTTGATATCGACTCCTGATTCCCCTTTCTTCAGGAATCGAATGTTGAGTCCACTAGTGCTACCATCTTGGGGGGCTACAGGGGTATTTACCTGTCTTCCCTCTAGGCCCGAAGGGATTTGTCTAGCTAAAAGAATTGAAAACCCTTCGATAGAAAAAAAAAAAGAAGAAAGAATTATCTATATGTTAATTTGTATTTTACAATGAAATTTGGGGACATTTCCCTATGTGATAGCTATTCAGGAACCATTTGTCACAATGCCTGAGTCATTAGAGAAGGAGTCAATTAAGGATGGTAACTGCCGCCCGTCTCTATTTTGCTATTGTTTTTTTTTCTTTGACAAAGTCTGATCTGTAAGCCTGCAATCCATATATATAATAAGTAAAGGTGCCTAGCTTGTTCAAGTGAATAGAGAGTGAGAGTTCTGCACTGTTCCTATGCCTATGCCTATCCCTACAATGTATTGTTGGAGTCCTCTTTCCTTGCTAGTAGTGGTTGGAATCTTCTCCTTTTTCTATCTCCTTCATCATGGCCTAAGAGGAAAGGAGAAAGGGAAGAGATCTTTAGGGGTAGTATCCAAGAAAAAGTTGCCTCCAGGCCCAAAAGGTTTTCCCATACTGGGATGCCTTCCCATGTTGGGCCGCTTCCCTCATGCCACCTTTCAGAAATGGGCCAAGCAATACGGCCCCATCATGTACATGAAACTGGGCCTCTTCCCGACCGTGGTCGTTTCATCCCCTCAGGCAGCCCAACAGTTCCTCAAGGCCCATGACCAAGTTTTTGCGAGCCGGCCCATTACTGAGATCGGCCGGCTCATCTTCAATAACTACAAGGGCATGAGCTTCACCCCTTATGGCACATACTGGCGTAACATAAGGAAAATATGTACCCTTGAGTTATTTAGTAGTGTCAAGACCGACTCGTTCCGGCCCGTGAGGAAAGAGGAGTTGGGCCTGCTTGTTGGATCACTGAAGGAAGCGTCTGAGGCCCGAGAGGTCGTGGATCTTACCACAAAGGTGGCTGCCCTTAGTAGGGACATGACAAATAGGATGGTGATGGGGAAGAAGTACATGGAGGAGAGTTTGAGGGAGGGGAGGTTCAACTTCAAGGAAGTTACAGAAGAGCTCTTGTGTTTGGCTGCGGCTTTCAACATAGCTGAATTCATTCCTTGGACTAGAGACTTGGACCTTCAGGGCTTGGGCCGACGCCTAAGGGCGGTCAGCCATGCCTTCAATGTATTGTTCGATAGGATTATCGATGACCATATAGAGGACAAGGATGAGAAGCGTCAGAGGGACTTTGTGGATTATATGTTGTCAATGATGGACTCAAATGACTATGAATTCCAGTTTGATCGGAGCAACATGAAAGCTATTATGTTGGTAAGCACATTTACTACAAAATTTCCTTCTGGGCTGACCTATTGAGCTTGTTGTGCATTATGCGGGCTTTCAGATCCAACCTTGTTTTATAGATCTATTACTGCTTCAAAATCACAATCATAGTCTCAACATAAATTGGCCTGCCAAGTTTCACTTCAATTGAAGTTTGGCTACCTATATAAAATTTTTGTTTTGCCAAAGTGATCCATGATTCCAAGCTTATTTTCTATACATCCGTTAACTGTGATTTTGAGCAGTTTAGATTTATGAAGATGGACCTACCTTGTACCGTAGACAAAATATGGATAAGCCACACACTCAACCCAATTATTTGAGTTCTACAGTGCAAAAAAGAAAAAAAAAAAAGGAGTTATCAGATTGGCTGGGATTTTGGAACCTAGCTTATAAACAAAAAGGCACGTTTAAAGGGAGACTCATCTATTACTGAAGGGTTACTTGCCCCAAGGTGAATCATGGATGTTGGGTTTATGTCTTGTATTCCGAGTTTACCGGATTGGTCTATTGGGTTAGCCAACGACCGGGCTTAGGGTCAAGGGTGTTTTGGTCTTTGTACCGAGGCTTTTTTGGGGAATAAGACAGCGGAGATTATATAAACATATAATCTGTGACCCTAAACCTAAGGTGATGAATAGTAAATAGTTAGTTCTCTTTGGTCGTGGACGTAAGCACTATGCTGAACCATGTAAATCTCTCGTGCGCTTTTCTCTTTTCTTGTGTGTGGCTTGATTGTTGATCGCATGTACTCACGCTTCCTCGCGTACGCACACATCAATGGACCTGTTGCCTCCATCAGATGATAATTAAACTTGCTGTACAAAGGCAAGCATGTCCTGTCTTGGCCCAGCCCATTATAGCTAACCAAGCTAATCAGAGTGATATTAAAATATTTATCATTGTCACTAGCCACAAAATACAAGAGAAAATATTATATTTAAACCTGCCAAACCTTACCTTCATAGTGACCAATTGGGCAAATAAATTGAACAAGGAATCCCCGTCCTGAACCTTTCCTATTCCATGTCCTATTGAATATAAATCATTACCTAAAATAGGTAGAAAATTTCGGTGGGCCACTGATGGGCCATCTGGACCACTTCTCCTTTGCATGGGCACGGTCAAGACAAAAGCCAGGAAGACCAAACATGCTTCCATCTTTGAAGTTGGTAAGGGAGGAAGGTGGAATACTCAGATCGGATCTTTGCTCGGCCTTTGAATATGTTCTAAACCAAAATCATCATACTTATAGTTGTGATAAATTATTGCATTATGTAGTGATTGATCTTCATATCATACTGTACACTAGTTCCAAATATAAACGTCTCTGAGTGGGGTTGTCTAGGGCTACAAAATCAATCTATTCTTAGAGGCATGAGAAGAGAGAAACCCCATAAAATTAAAATTCTAGTTACTAAAGATAATGAAAATTAGCTCTAATTGTATCATCGATATAAGCACATTGCCAAACCACATAAATCTTATTGCGTTTTACTTGTTTATTTTGTATATCGTGATTACTTAAATTCGTAGGTGATGCATCTTTTGTATATCAATTTGCAGGAAATTATTGTGGCTGCGACGGATACAACATTTACAACGACGGAGTGGACCCTCTCGGAGCTTATCAAGAATCCAAACACTATGAAGAAGGCCCAACAGGAGCTAGAGATCATAGTCGGCAAAGAGCGAGTGGTGGACGAGTCGGACCTTGTGAAACTGGACTACTTGGACATGGTCATAAAGGAAAGCATGAGGCTTCACACTCCGGTTCCATTGCTCCTCCCTCGTGAGTCCATGGAGGATTGCACTATCCATGGCTTCCACATCCCCAAAGGATCTCGCATCTTGATAAACGCATGGGCCATAGGGAGGGATCCAGATGCGTGGCCCAACCCAGACCAATTTAGCCCTGAGAGGTTCATTGGCACCAATCTAGATGTTAGGGGCCGAGACTTCCAACTTGTACCATTTGGGTCCGGAAGGAGAGGGTGCCCAGGGATGCAGCTGGGTCTAACAGTGGTTAAGTTTGTATTGGCACAACTGATACATTGCTTTGATTGGGAGCTTCCAAATGGCATGTTGCCTGCTGACTTGGACATGACTGACAAAGCCAGCTTTGTCATGCCTAGAGCCCACCATCTCTTGGCCGTTCCAACCTATCGCCTTAGGGATGTTAGTCCATAGAGAAATGAATTGGTATTAAAATGTCTTCAGATCAGATGATGATGAGGTGCATGCACCTGATCAAACTTCTTATGTAGCTGTATAATCCAACCATGTACTGTTTTCTATTGTGTTCTTGTTTGCCAATAGCACTTTTTAGACTGCATTTGTTGACAATAGCCTGTTTTTTGGTAGCAGAATGGTGACTTAAAATTGACAAGAGAAATGATGATGTCCCAGTATTTCTTAATTCAATCCCAGGAATTTAGCAACAGACAGTATGGTATCGAGGATATAATGGAGAATACTTTTGGGTTTTGGAAAAATCATATTAATTTCATTCATGCAGCAAAGAAAGAATTTAATCTAATGAAAAAAAAGTGATTTCTCCCAATTGATATTTCCAATTAAATATTTTACTCGCTAATCCACCGAAAGCATAGTGGTTAGGCACCTCCCACTCCGTTAAAACGAAGAACAATTTATCCCGAGGGCAACAATAATAAATAAATATTTTACTTAATCATACATATAATCCCACTACTTTAGAAAATTCTGCAGCACATATATTTTACTTAATCAGATTTAACAGCCTGTAGAGAAGTTATCAAACAAAACCTTGCCCCCAATACATTCCCTTCCGTTTTGAGCCATATCATCAGCAAAAGAGTTATATGACCTAGGGATGAAGTCAAAAGATATATAAGAAAAATAGGAAGTAAAACAAGAGATATCGAAATCTAATGATGATATAGCCCAATCTCCACAAAATGGTGCTTTGTGATTTTGAGTACGTCTCTCCACATTGTCCATATCATCCTAAAAAACCTAAACACTTGTGAAACCTTCCTTTAGCTTGCTCTTAATTGAATGAAAGAAATCGTGCATTTCAGCCTCTTCGATGAGTTGAGATGTTGGATATTTTCTAAAAAACCAATATTTCAAATAAGTTTCAAGAGGCACTTGAGTGTGTCTTTTCAAAACATTTTAAATGTTATGTATTTTATAATTCTTTTATGCCCTTTGGATAAGATATGTCTTTTGGGTCATTCATGAGTGAATGTGATCCATTTCCAATGAGTTGCTTCCAACCCTATAAATTAAGATTATTTTCAAGTTCTTCATATAACATTAATAAAGAGAATATATAGATTATAGAGTTTTCTCTTTTACCAATATTTTATGATTTTTTAGGGCAATTTCATATTTCTGATTCTAATGTGCTAATTTGAAATCCAAGTTGGGCATTATATCCTAGAGACAAAATTTCATATCAAAACCACTTGTGTGTAGGAAATTGTGTTCAAATTGTGAACCAAGTCCTACCCCTGTAAGTCCAAATATTAAATTAACTCAAAATATGCTATATCACTGGTAGCCTAATATTTTTAATGAACTGTACAAGGTCTGATATACCATATGTTGTGGGCCTACTTAGTAGGTTCACTAGCAATCAAAATCATACTCATTGGAGAGAAATGAGTAGAACTCTTCGGTGTTTAAAATATACTATTGGTTATGGATTACTTATTAGGTTCACCACCATCTCTAGGCATGTCAAACGGCCTGTCCCGTGGCCTCCTTCATATTTTTCCTTGTTTTTCTTATCAGTATTAAAAATAAAAATTAGAACTCAAGCACGAAGAATAACAACTATATTTAAGTGGTTCGGTCAAATTCGACCTACTCCACTGAGAAGAGAGAACCATTTGGATCTTAACTTCTTCAAGGTTTCAAAATAGGATTACCTTTAAAACCTTACAATCTTTTTAGAAAATAAAAATAAAAAAAGAATGAAAAACTTATAAATCTAAAAATTACAAAGAAGGAAAAAGTAGTCCACTAATGTATTCTGCTGCATCATAATCTTCCATTGATGTCAACTCTTGCTTCCTCTTAACTGCCAAATACCAGTCTCGTAGGCAAACACAACACTCCACCGTTTCTTCAGTTAGATTTGTTCTTCAATCATCTACCACACGTCCACCTGCACTAAGAACTTGTTCTGATGCTACAGAAGACATTGAAATAGTCAATAGATCACGAGCCATGGCGGCCAACACTGGATAAACGCTTTCTTGTTGCTTCCACCAGGCTAAAAGGTCAAAACTAGATGCATCCTGCACCCGTATTACACCAACGTCAAGATACGGTGGTAACTTCGTCATAGTGTTACTTGAGCTTGAGTTGGATGTCATGCCCGTAGACAGGGAAGAATACCACACATCCCACTCACCAACGTTTGCTGGACTTCTGAATGGCCTATACTAAGCCCAGTTGTACTCATTTGCTCACAATAAAATTGAAAAAGTGCTTGTAAATTTGCCTTTATATTTGAAAAAATATTTAAATCTATATAAACCACATTCTTATTTATTCCATCAATAAAAAACTGTACACCACTTAATTTTAACCTAGGATCAAATACAGCAGCTAAAGAAAATGTCATTGGAGCATTTTTCCAATATTTATTAAAATTTTCTTCCATGTTTCTAATAGTGCTACTTAGTAAAAAATGATCTCTAAATCTACCGAATTGTAAAATAATTTTAAAAAGCTTCATTAGATGTGGGATAATATATTCCGGAAAAAAATAATGTTGAAGTATAAAAAACTTCTAATAAATCTCTTAAATGGGCACATAACTCCCAATGTTCATCACTAATCATCAAATCTTATGCATAAAAAGCACAAAATTCATTCAAAGCAGTTTTCTGGTCAAGTGCCTTGTTTAACAAATCATAAATAGAATTCCATCTATGTTCTACCTCTTTAGGCATTTTAATATATAACTGATACGCCTCGCACATATTTGAACATACAATTGTCTTCTCTGTGCGGAGGAGAAAATAAATCTAGCAATGTCTTTAATAGCATCTATGTAACTTACAATATGCTTCAAACCAACCTTTGCAATGAGATTTAAGATGTGACATATGCATTCTCATCATATAGAGCTATCCATCAAAGTTGCAAGTGGCATATGCATTCTCATCAATTCAATAGCGACTGTATTATTACTGGCATTATCTAAAGTTATAAATAAAACTTTTTCTTTAATATTATATTCATCTAGTTTTTCCAAAATAAATGTACTTATTCTAGCAGTGCCATTGTGTGGCCATTTAAGACAGCTAAAACTAATTATACGTTTATTAATAATCCATTTTTTATCTATGCTAGTGCAGTAATACAAAGAAAACTATCACCCCCTTTAGAAGTCCACATATATATGTGGTTATGACTATTCTATCATGAATTTCTGCAAGGTAATTTTTTATATTTGTTTTCTATTTCTGCTAGAGTCTAATAGCATCATTTCTGGCTATATTTCTTGAAATATCGTGAAATTGTGGTTGACAGTATTTTTGGACCCATTCTTCAAAAACTCATCTTCAACAAAAGAAAATAGTAATTCGGATAACACAATCATCTTAACAAGATTGTATCTAGCACTCTGTGCATTAAAAGAAAAAAGACTCAAACTACTACTACTACTACCACCACCAGTAGTGGAAATTTGGGTCTGTGAACCAGGCCTCCCTATGTAACGCCCCAATTCAGGATACCGAGAAAGTCGTCGGAATACCCGAAGTTGGCGCGTTACTTCCCAGAAAATCCGAGAACTTCCAAGATCGTAGGTCCACAGTGAGGTCCAATTTAAAACTTTTTGAACAATATAATAACAACGGTTAAATTTGCGGAAGCGCAAAAGTGGAACGGAAGTAACGGGTAACATAATATATCAATTATGAGCAGAACTACAGTCTAGTTTAAAAGTATCAGTTGTCAAGATAAAAAATTAATTACATTTTTGATAACTACCCGGCTCACTACAAAATTCGCTCTAAAAACCAAAAAAAAAAAAACTCTCAAAGCCCTGGTAACGGCTCTCCACCCTCCGGCTCGACTTCCGGGTCTGCCGGGCCCCAAACGTAATCTCCAACGGCAGGCGCCTCTACAAGCGCGAGCGCGTCCTCTGCGAACTCGGGGTCAAGGCCTAACCACCAAAGATGGGTTAGATCTAAATATTTGGTAAGTCACAGTATACAAGTAACATAGGACAATATGCATCAAAAGAGTAGAGACATGTACATAAATTAATGAATGTCAAGATAAATGATCTAGGCAGTAGAGCAAGATAAGCATAAGGAATCATGATAATATAAAGCATCTAATCTAACACAAGGTGGCACATTCACACGAGCTGGATACCACGGGATATTATGCCGCGACCCTCCCATACTGAACACAGTTGCGGCGGGGAATCTCACCAGTGCTGGGGATTACTAACCCCGCATACCACTCATCAACCTCATACACTCATCACTCAAAGACCGGACTCGGCATCACACCGTCCGTCTAAACCATAGCTCATCATGATAGCTCCTCAACACTTATAATAGCTCCTACCAGGGATGATAAGTCCTTAGGCTGAGCTTAAATCAACCGAGTGAATGTCTATGCCGACTCGAGGAAACTCTAAAGGTCTGTGTCTGTCTAGGCTTTGCCTTGCGTGAACAAGGTCCTAACCAAGTCTCTAAGAGGTTCATATACCACTTAGTCAATGGATTACATATCAAGTCCAAGCCCACTTGTTGGATCCATACCAAGGCCCATCAACACATGGCCTGGTCTAAATCAGTCCAAACGAGGCAACATAACCATTTCTACTGATAAACGACTTGTTCTTAACCATCATGAGTTATAATCCCAATATAAACTACCTCTCCAATCTAAGGGTACACATATCCATACTTAGGCCCAACAAGGGCCCGCCTAGCCACAGACACGGGTCAATGTTCTCCCATTCACACCATCGGGTCACCTCTAAGATATCCTAGGTTCAGGTCCTCCATTTCCATTTAATTAACAGTTATTAGCTACACTAAGGATATAAGAGTGATAGTAATAAGGAAAAGCGAAGTATGAAACTTCAAATATGAGAATCAATAGGAAAATAACAACAGTCCAACCTAGGTAATTGGACCACATTCAGGTTCAGGTCAATCTCCGGTAATTAGATCTCTAACTGAAGTCTCAGATGCCAAAGGATACTGTGTTTGGTGCTCCTGAGGTTACGGGCATCATTGACAACATTTAAGGATCGAATCATCTTAGACTAAACAACCAAAACTCTACTTGGTGGTCCCCAAGAGTCAAGGTTGAGCCACACCGTTGACTCGGGCTTGGCACATCAATAGATGTCCATTTGGATGGTCAATGGGCCCCACAAATGATCACAACTTCAGAATGTTTGAAAATTGGAAAATCACAGTTCCCAGTGTGCTCGGTCGACCTGGCACAGGCTCGGTTGACCGGGAACACTAGGGGTTGACCCCCAGGTCGACCCAGTGTGCAGTGTGCTCGGTCGACCTGGCTGCAGGTCGGTCGATCGAGTGCACTAGGAAATTTGGGTCAGCCCTGGAAGCCTTAATCTATTTCCAGGAAATCTCCTGTGTGTCCGGTCGACCTCCTGGCCTGGGCGGTCGACCGCATACACCAAAAACCCTGGAAAAAGGGATGTCCCAGCTTTCAGACATTTTTCCCTGCAAATCCTGTGTGCTCAATCGACTTGACACACAATATTTCTGGATTTGAGGAAAAATGCAACTCCCAGCTATTTGTTGCAAAAACAGTGTGCTCGGTCGACCTGGCACAGGGCTCGGTCGACCGGGCACACTAAATCATTAAGTCTGCAGAAAAATAACTGAGACTGGGGTTTCTCCCAGTTTCAGTGTGCTCGGTCGACCGCAGCTCGGTCAACCGGGCACATGTAGAACTGGGGAAAACCCAGTTTTCAGGGTTTCATCTTTTTAACCCGTTTTTCCACCAAAACACCTCCAATCTCTCCCAAACTCCACCAAATCAACAGAAAACATGAAAATACTACAATGCCCATCATCCAACACCAAATAAGCCCATTGATCTTCCAAATGGGGGTGAAACCCATCCATCAATGCCAACCATCCATCTATACTAAGCTCAAGGTAAAACTAGCACAAGTTATTGACTGAATTGAGAAATACAGAATCAAATAAACAGAAACATACAACCTATGTTAAGTAAGTATGTTGAACTTGCCTTTGATTGGAATAGAAGGGTGTAGAGAGAGAGAGAAGAAAGAGTGAGCCAATCCAATGAAGAAGATGAGGTTGCAGCTCCTAGGTCTTTCCCAGCACAAGAACAGGCCAAAACTCAGCTCTAGGGGGAGAAATGAGAGAGAGGAAGAAGAAGGAATGAGAGAGTGAATAGTTGCTAGGGCTGCCTTGGGAATAGTGCTGGATTTATAGGATTTGGGGGTGGCTAAGGACTGAAATGCCCTTTAGGTTTGTATGGGATTAGGGTTAGGGTTGTGGGCTTTTAGGTCATTAGGTGGGAAGGTTCTAGAAGAGATTTTTGCGGATACCCCCCTATAGAACACACTAATTCCTAGCTAGGGTCTCCCCTCACCATTAACCCTAAAAATTGCAAAAGACCCCTATAACCCTAATACTAATACATCTAGACTAATTTAACACAACTTAGGAAAATATATCAACCCTGCTAACCCCTAATTAGGATAATTAGCTAATAAATAATATTAAATAGTACTCAAATCAAATTGAGGTCCCACAAGGGGTGGGGCCTCACAACCTATCCTTGCATTCGCCGGCTTATGTAGGGCTAAACATTTTTGCCTATGTCTTGTCAAATGGCCGGTACCCGATTTTGACTCGGCACCATAAATCTTACTACAAAATTTGCATTTTGCCTTTTCAAGTTTCTTTCCATTTTCAATAACATCAAACCTTGTAAATATCTCCCAAACTACTGAAGTTCTATTCCTCTTGGTTGGTTTACGGGAACTCTGAGGAAGGGGGGGAGTGGTAAATCACCTACTTCATCTTGTAATTCAATAAAATCTTCTTCTACCCCTAAATTAACGGAAGAAGATTTCGTGGGAAATCTTTTAGCCATATTTCAAAAAATAAAATTTATAAATGATAATAGTAATATGCTCTAATAGCCTTCTTTTGTGATAATTAATATAAGAAAGGGGAGAAAATGAGAGTTAATATAATATAATATAAACTTATATATATGGAATCTCAAATTTAAATAATATAAATACCTCTAAATCTTTGAAAGCCCCTTTAATCTTGTCTCTTGATGACTTGATCTTTGGCCCTCCAAAAACTTCTTAGAGAGAGTGAAAGAGTTGAATGCTTTGAGAGAGAGCTAGAGAATGTATAAAGAGTGAGAGAGTTGTGTAAATTGGTGAGGAATGAGAATGGGAGGGTTATGGTATTTATAGACCTTGTAAAATAGAAAATGACATAAAATATCCCTTATATGACCGTTTTATTGCTGTTAGGGGGGGTAAAATGATTTTTTTTTTCAAAAAAATGACACTTGGCCGTTAGGCAGGCCTGGTGGGCCGGGCGAAACGGGCCAACGGGCCCAGGCGCCTCTGCCCAGCACGGCCCATGTCACGGGCCGTGCCGTTGACTGGTGTGCTCGGCCGTGATGAACAAGGTTGGCCCGGCCCATTTGACATGCCTAACCATCTCCTGCCCTTATTTCCTAAGGAGAGTTCATGGGATGGGGTCAACTCATAGGACATTAGCCTATTCTAATGAAGGGGCACTTCTATCCACTCCCAATAGGCACCAATACCCTTGCACCAATTGTGACTTGTGACTTGTGACTAGGTCCTACCTTAGATGACCAAGTAAGGGTTTCTCATATTGTTAATTTGTCTCATAGAGCCATCTTTGCAATATAGAAAGTTAATAAACTGGTAGGACTCTTATTTAGTTTTACACATGAGGGTTTCCTAAACCCAATATAGAAATACTCTATGTTGGAAAGGGAATTGTTAAAATAGTTCTATATGTAGGGATTATGATTGTAGCTCTTCACTAGTATGACTTTTTTTTTATTTAAAGACTTGCCACTTTTATTATTAGTAGACTTTTTTTCCTTATCATACTGTTACACCCCGACCCGAATTAACCATGATTAGTACTAATTAAGTGTGTTTTAGCTAAATTAATTATGTTCAATTGTTAATTATATATGGCAATTAGTCATTAATAGTCTTTATAGACTGAGTTAGTTGAGCTTTGAACCTTGAATAGTTGAGTTGGAGTAGAGTTGACTCGGTTGGGTAGAGTCAAGGGCTTTTTCGTAAATATGAGTTTTCGTATTTTGCATATTTTGCACGTCATATTGACATCATCGCGTGTATTTTGATGCCTACTTCGATTTTCGTAATAGACCCTACTTCAATTGACCAACCATTAAGTGAGTGGGCTATCATTTGACTTAAAATGAAAATAGATTATTCCTAGTGGGCCTTCTTCCAAAATGCCATCTTTATTCTTTTATAAATAACCTTATCCCTTCGCTTCCATTCCTTTCATTTTCTATTCTCTTTGCTCTTCTTCTTCTATTCTCTTCATTTATCCTCTTCTCCTTCAATCACTACTAGAGTGAAGGCATGTGTCTTGGGAGCTAAAGAACACTACAAAAAAAATGTCTTAATGAGTCACTTTTAAAGTGTCTTAAAAAGTGGTTTGTGTCGCTTTTCTGATGACTATGCAAGCGTCTTATCTGCCGGCGTCACTAAAAATTCGTAAAAGCGTCTCAAGAAATATCTTTGTTGTGTCAGTTTCTGTTATCAAAGTGACACAAAAAAATGGTTACTTGTGTCACTTTAAACCCAAAAGTGACACTGAAATAACTTAAAAGCGTCACAAGAAAGATAACTTTGTTGTCTCCCTTTTCAAAAGAAGTGATCAATATGTTGTTTTCAGACCAAAAGTGACACAAATAGTCATCAGTTGTGACAGTTTCCGTAAAAGCGAGATACCATCCATTTTTTTTAAAAATAAAAATGCAATATATACATTACTAATAACATGCTGCAATATGGATACACTTTCAAATCACTAAACCTGCCTTACAAAAGATGCAAAAAATATAGATAGCAACATTCAATAAGAACCATTTCATTAATTGGAAATTAATCACCATTCACATTAAGGAACGTACTTGCTCGTCCACGCACTAAATCAAACAAACTATTCAAAACATAGCCAATTTGAATCCATCCATAATCCAAACTATTTACATTAACCTTCGAATTCGTAACCAAAGTGTCACGACATAACCTCAACCATGGTTTCTTCAGCGGGCCTCTCCAACTTTACTCCCACATCTTCAGAGTAATCTCCATGAACCTGCATAGCCCCCAACAATAATTATATATTTCAAGCAAATAATGATGATTACTGTATTTTGTATACAACACCAGTTTTGTAAATACATAAATAATTTAGTTTCTCTTTGTTCTTTTTTCAAGTAGTAGCACAGCTTATAATAGAATTGACAGGATGATATGTTTGTCACTAATTAACTAGGAATGCTCCTCTTCATTCCTGTTCAAGAACAGAGGGATGAAGAGAGTAGCCATTATTCACTTGATGGAGTCTATTTTATTTTATATTGATAAATATATGGCTCATTGTCACCAGAAATATAAAAGGGCAACAATATCAGAAATAGATGGCAAGCAAGGGAACATACCTCCATCAGCTTCCCAAGATCAAACTTGGGGGCCTTGAGGATCTTGACTTTCCGGATGAAGACATTCTGCAGAGGATAAATACTGGATGTCGCTTTTTCAATCTCCTTTCCTATCACCTCAGGGATGAACTTTGCCACCAACTCTTTCAGATTGCAAGATGTTGCTTGGTTAACCATAATTTCTCTCATTTTCCTGCGAATCTGACACCACAAAATATCCAAAAGAAAATCACAAATGGATTATACATACGCTTACCTGTATCTAACAAATAAATAGTGGTAATATTGCTACGCATCTGATGTGCACGGACTTACCATGCATACCAGCTGTTGGAGCCCACCTGGTGCTAGTGGATATCGTTGTTGCTACTGACATGGTGCTAGTGGTTATTGTAGTTATAGTGGGGTCGTGGATGCAATGGTAATCATGGCAGATATAGAGCAATATATCCTGTACCTTTGTGCTTTTCCATACATGAATAATGACTACTAACTATGCTTGCACAACATAAAACAGTTCGTAGAACTAGCTAATCAAAACAAGTTAATCCTGCCATCAATAGAACAGATAACTGCAATAAACCCATTCATCATTAAAAGTTGAAAAAAAAAATTAGGACCTTATGTAAGGAAAATACTCAGGCAAGCATATTAATACCCAACATTAGACTTCTTTTCTTTCACAAGGCAAGGTGATTTGCTACCCATATACAAAATCCACTAGTTAACATGCTATCATCTTAAAAAAAAAAAACTTCATCAACATCACAAAACCACAACCACCTTTGCAAGTATGTCAAAAAGACAAACCATGTGAACTACTTAAAACAATAACTTTTCCAAGTTGATATAATCAAGAACACACTCAAATGATATCATAAGAATGTATTGAAATGATAAAGCATATACATATATATATATATATATATATATATATATATATTCATGACTGATTCAACACATTCTGAGTATATGGCATCATCCATCTAGCTAAAATTAATTAAGGTATTTAGCATGGGATTCCATACAGCACATTGCAGCAGCGGCACAGATTGATATGTGTCTTATGGGCACAGATTGATATCTGTCTTATGGGCACTTTGAATATGTGGGCTGGGGGTGGGTGGGGTTTGGTTGAGATTCTAGCATGTGGTTGTTAACCCTGGTGCAGCATAGACAGATCAGGAGGACCCCTTGATTCCTTCCCATGGAAAGGAGAACTCCAAGGATGCATCTGCATCTGGGTTTCTTTTAATGCCATTCAATTCAAAACAAACCCAATCTTCTGTTATCCTGTGCTCCCAAATTTCACTGGTCCCCCTTCCCTTCTCATGGAATAATTATTGTGGTTTTAAAACCTTGAAAGCATGTAGCTTAGAAATGTTTGTCCATGTCCCCACGAATAAAAACAATGTCAACACTATAACTCAAAATCTAAGAATAATTAACACTTGGTGACCAGTTATCTTAAAAATTATCACTCAAAATTAACATCAACTAAAGAATGAGCTGAGCAAGATGTATGGATAGACAACACAAGTGACAATATATATATATATAGGGAGAGAGAGATTAACAACAAAAAGAATTGGGGTTAACTACACCAATATACACAGTACTAACCATTCTCCAATCCAATTTGTATCTATTGCAAGTGAACTCAATTTAGATCAAATGAAATTCAGTGTGAACGAAACCCACGTTTGAATTGGGTTGATGGAAGCAACCCATATCTTAGAATGCTCTCAGTGAACACACGTACAGCACAAAAGTGCATCCAGGAGCTGAAAACCTGCAGGGAAAACACATTTGCAAGCTAGGTTCAAACATCATTACCTATCAAACAAAAAACTATAAGAACAAGCATGAGAAATCTCATTAAAGATATCATAGCTGATGATGCTAGGATCTGATGTTATCAACTTTTTTTAAAAAAAGTTAATAATGACAATACTATCAAAGCAAAACTTCTTTAAGCAAAGGGCAGTGAGTGTCTATTGTTTGTGTGTGTGTGTGGTGGAGGGGGGCAGGGGGGGCGACGATGCAATGATATAGACAAAATCAACAAATGAAGAGGACATGAGGCAACTACTTAGAAAGCCCTTTAAGAGCAAAAGTTGCAGGTAGAACATGGAAAGGATTGTCTCCCAGAGCCTCACTAGATTTCCTTTGGCATTTTTTAGGAGATTGGGAGACAATGAAGCAGGACAAGGTGGAATTTGTGGCAAAGTTCCACAAGTCATGTCAAATGAACACCAACCTTGTTACTACATATTGCACTATTCCAGAGAAGTCAAGAAGGAACTCATTAATAGTCTATTGCTTGATTATTTTCTAATGAAGCCTTACAGAATTTTAGCTAAGGTATTGGACTACCTGACTTAGATCCGATGCAGCCCGCAGCCATGAGGCGCTACTCTGAAATGGGCTTTTGGATCATGGAGATCCATTGGGTCAAAGCCCGCAGTGTAGCAATATTTTGAACTATTCTATCATAGTTTGTGTGAGAATCTATCATAGTTTTTCAGTTTCTTGTTTAACTTCTTATGTTCATTACTGCTGTCTTGGTAATGCTCTGTATGTTGTGATAATGCTTTTAAGTTGTAACAATTTAATCATAATCTTACATTATCACTTGAAACTGATTCTAAACTTAAAATTCAAACTAATTCTAAGTCTTTCCTAAAATCTATCCTCTCTATTATCTTGTTTCATTATCTTGACAAACACGTCGTTGCAATGAATCTCCACAGCACCAACACCAACTGAATATCAATATTGATTGGGGCGTTCTTCAAACGCAGCAAAGAATTAGTAGTAGCAGCAACCTCTAGAAATGGCCCGAGGGTCATCTCATTAGCCAAGACTAATCTCCAGAAAAATAAAGGAAAAATTCCTTGAACTCCTATGTAGCAAATGAAAACCCGGGACTATCATCATCATGCTTTTAGAAGCAAACCATCACTCTTTTGGTTTCGTTTCTTAAAATCTTATGCTTCTCTGTCTTTAGGGGAGACACAACCTATGAAATGGGCAACAAGGTTAATTACACCCCACATCCAACACTCAAAACAAGATAATACAATTAGTTACACCAAAATATCAAGTTTACTTGTTATTTGGAGTACACCCATAATGTCTTCCTACCGAAGTGCAAATAATGCTATATCACTAACCCTTTAGAGTTGGTGTTAGACACAGGTATTGGGATAAAAATGAGTTTTTTTTTTCCTTTAACAAAAAATGCAAAGGTGATTTGTCTTTAAAACTTGGTTTCTCGAGTTTAGTTGTTTTATTTAATTATTTGGAAAGTGAGGAAATTATGGTTTATTTCATGGAAAAGGAAAAAATATTGTAGAAGTTCGTCTGAGCAAGATACTTACAGCAGGGCATTTGTCCATTTCTATGAACACTGCTTGCATTTTTCCATAAATTTCTGAGTTGCTGTCTTGCTGCTTTATGCTTTCCTTAGCAGTCTGAACCATCTTCTTACGAATCAACTGCATGTAAGTAACAAAGGTGAGATTGTTTGCATCAACCACAAAACAGGGATGCCCACCAGTTCCCCATTTTAGCAAAAGCCACAAACAGGCCATTCCTCCAGAATGTGAACATAGTAATTTGGGTGTCAGTGAGAATGAAAATTAGAGGCACATCCAAGGAGGCCCTGAAATTGGAAAGGAATCACATAATGTTAGAAAAGCAGTTTTGAGGTTCTACAAACCTGCCGCTTGAGAACGGCGAGGCTCTTGGTATGCATAGGT
The DNA here is from genome assembly GCA_038049695.1 of Cinnamomum chago. Lineage (NCBI taxonomy): Eukaryota > Viridiplantae > Streptophyta > Magnoliopsida > Laurales > Lauraceae > Cinnamomum > Cinnamomum chago. Next base: position 14,279,318 of record CP142462.1, on the reverse strand, counting down.
GATTGTGGTATGACACCATTTGAAGGAGGAATCCCAAGCAATCCACAAAGTAAAACCTGGAATTATTCAGTTGCACCTCAATTAGAAAATGAGCAGAAAGAAAAAGGGGTGAAATATCAGAGGCTATGATTCCATAACCTGCAGAATCTTATAGGCAGTGAAAGGAGGATCTCCTCTTCAATAATCTAATGCAATTTGATATTGGATATGGGAAAATAGTACTCTTAGTGTCATGCCCTCTTGTTTATTGTAGAGGGAACAGGAGCCCCCAATTAAGTCCTCCCCTCATATAAGGTTGATGCTTTGGGAGGCACTGACCCTTTACTTAAGTTCAGGTGAGATGTAAAGAAGTAGGGATGCTTTTGATTTACATTAATAAATCATTTTCTTGTCATAACCACTCTGTCTTTACAAATGCAAGCCATTAGTAGGATTTTACAATCTGTCTCCAAGTTATACTAGCAAATAACCGAGTTAAAGAAATGGAGAAAACTATCAAATTTTGTCTACAGTATAAACTTTGCAGATTCTACCTATAAAAAAAATGAGAAGGAAAGAACTATAGGGAATTACTAGCAAGAAATGAAAATAGAAAAAAAATGCAGCAAAACATCACTTCTAACAGAAACAACACAGGAAAAAAATGCCCCTGTTTCAGCTGGCCAGTTGGCCCCCACCTACATGCCTCCAATACCTGTTTTTGTATCATATTACCAAAAACACAGAAAGCCCTGAGGTTTTAATGGCAGAAAGTGTGAATAAACTGTTGTGTAGTCTGATTCAATCCCTATATTTATATATCAAGTTTGGCCTTTAGTTAGAGTACCTTTATTACATTCTGGAGTTGTCTTCATACGTTATGGTAAGCCCTAGATTTAAATGTTGAGTTTATGTGACATGAGGGTATCACAATACTTTCGGGAGTTCTTTAGATAGGATCCTCGAAAGTATGTGACCATATACTGTTTCTGCGGACACATTGCTAGCTGTTCAATAAGAAGGCACAAATTGATAGCTGTAACAGTGCTTTGGAGCAGAAAAGTGTTAATGTATGACGGAGCTGATTCGTGTTAATGGCTAATCCGCAACCCCCACTTGTATTTCAAAGAACAAGGAACATAGTTTCTTGGGCTCCAACACATCATGTAACTCAAATAATTTCAAGTGAAATGTCCTTCCCCAGACCACAGAGCATTCTAGGATGTTTTTGGCTGGAACTTTCTGTGTGCGCCAATATGGTGACCTTGAAAGCAGCCCTCCTCAATAATATAATTTTAAGCGAGTGAATGAACTGCATAATAGAGCTAAAGAAAAATGAAGAAAAGAGAAATAGATTTCATTTGGTCTACATCCCCAAGTCCTTTTCCAATCATTTTAGGTAAGTAAATGGATCAAAATATTGACATGGAACAAGGTAATCTACTTCTGGTAACTTACAGATGGCCCTTCCCATAAAAATAAATCACAAGTAGAAATTCATAAACATCCTAACAAGCGCACTAAACCAACCAGACAAGCAATATAACATTTTATAAACATAGGAGTCAGAAGCTAAATTCCAAACAATGTAAAACTTAACACCAAGTCCATGAGATACTGCATACTAACAAACACAGACAAAGAATAAAGAATACGTAGCAATCACAGACAATAATATTAAATGACATCTACTATCACAAAGCTTAACAGATTCAGAATTATCCACTAAATTAATCACCCACACATATTTTCCATCTCTCTTGACAAAAAGAAGTAAAGGCAAAAGGAAAAAACAAAAAGCAAAAACGCAAATAGTCATCATTCAAATAAAATCAGAACCTATATGATTTCATATGCTATCAAGTCAAAAAAAAAAAAAAAAAAAAAAAAACAAAGAAAAATGAAAGCAAGTGGAAAAATTATGTGTTACCTCAGTGGCCAAACTATGGACAGAAGATTCTAACCCTCCTTCAACGTATATCTTAATCACAGAGTCACCTATGAGATAAACCTGGCGAGACATTTCATATAAATGATATTACCAGTTGAAATCTAGCATCAATGCTTAATGCATTTAAATTTAGGAGCTATCATGCAAAATAGGAATATCAGACATAAATGGCTAATATATGGGCAACACAATAAATAATAATTCAGAATACCCTTAGGGGTGATTTGGATATGGAGAGAAGGTTGAGAAAACTATTCAGAGTTCAAAGTTTTACTCATCTAATTGCCTCAGATGCTACTGATCATAAATAAAATTCAACGTTAGAAAATGCTTTCACATAGGCTTAATTAAGACATTGTTGGGGCTATTATTATCCATGCTAGTAATAGATGACTGAAGAAAGAAACAGTGTATCTACACTTTCCAGCCCTTTATTTTCAGATTCTGGAGAAGGAGCCTATACTTGAGCTCTGCCCCTCCCTTGATTTGAAAATAATCTTCAAATCCACGAGTTTTCACTGGTTTCTTGATTGAACATTTGAATTGCAGCCATATATTGTTATTGCCACTATCCCCACAAGTTACACCTAAATTATCTTGGGATTTTTAATCACTGGGAGTCAAGAACATCCAACGCAAGTAGTTGGATGATACTCCAACTTTCAAAAGTGTCTTCTTTGAAAGTAGAGGAATGGCTGGAAGAAGGCCATGCTCCACTCCTTACAACTCCATTTTCTAGCATCCTTCCATCAAAAAAATTCATATAATCAGAGTCTTGACTATTGGGTTGGAGAATTTCTCCCTCATCCAAATCCATGAAATAATTCCACGGGTCTTGGTCTTCAAGCGATGGCTGTGGCGCTCCTTCTTCGGCCCCACTTGGGTCATTTTCTTTTGTGATCTGAGCTAGTTTTTGAGGAAGGATGGAAGCTTTGGTGAATTTTTTTGCCTTGGTTAGAATCACTGGGTGGGAGTTTGAAGTCCCCAGTGATGCATTGACCGATGATTGTTTGGTTGGAGGGCTCTGTTTCCTGAGGTTCATCATTGTGCTCCTTGACTTTTTCCTGAGCTTTGTATTCCAGTAGTTCTTAATATCATTATCTGTCCGACCAGGAAACCTTCCTGCAATGAGAGACCACCTGCGACAATGCAGCGTTCCAAGTTGGTGGTTTTTACTAAGAATATTATGTTTGTAAACTGAGCATTCTAATTTCAATTTAACTGTTAATAGAAGATGTGAAGTGAAATGAGTGTCAAATTGGATCCCCTGAAATATTTCACTTCGATCCCATTGAATGTTGGTCCATCAAATCAAAAGCCTGGATCATCAAACCATGGGTCTTATACTTAGAACCACGGGATGATTAACAGGGTTTAAACATGTGAAGGGATCAAATTGATCACAGAAGGGGGCAGGTGGGGTTCAATGGAAAGACAATTACTTCAGAACAAATTCACACATACACACATAGCAATCTCTAACTACAAAAATCAGTGATTTTACAGCATCCGATAAATAAACAGCTTATTATTTTGTTAGATCGTCTCAGAATGATGTCTATAACATAATCTGTCAGAGAAACCTAACCTAGGAAACATGTCTCAAACAAAATATCCACTTGTTGTATTTAATGTTTATGCTTGATAATGTGATTCAGAATACCTTGAAATGAATAACCAACTAAGATATCTTCAAAAACAGAGGCAAAGGAAACCCAAAAACATCAACTTTTTTTGTTATTTGCTTTCTCAACAAGTTTGGTAAAATCAGCACGTTTTACAGCAAAAAAGAAACAATTGATGAGTTTCAAAATAATTCTTCTCACCTTCTATATCATAAGAAGATGATAAAAAGAAAAAAAAAATCAACTTTATGGCAAAGCCCTTTTCTTTAACCATCTTCAAACGCCTTCTTGTTTTGAACATGAGAACATCAAGTTGTTACTTTCCATTAAGTCCCACCAAGTAATCAGCAAGAAACAGAAAACTATAATGAGAACAACCCAAGAAACCCAGATTTGCTAAAACAAGAACAGCCCAAGAAAATAATGAAAATCTAAAAAGTGGGGGAAGAAACCCAGAAGATTCTCCAACAGAAACCTATCACATAACTGACTAAAACAAGAACAACCCAAGAAAACAATAACCCAAATCTCAGAAAGAGAGAAGAAAGAACTCAGCTTTTCCAACAAAAACAAAAAAGGTGGAAAGATCGATTGCAATGACGATCACTTGGAAGCTCTCAACTACATTTCAAAAAATAAAATAAAATAAAATGCAAGATCTGGAAAGAACTGGAAAGTGGGAATGGAATCAATGGATCATTAACGTACTTGGAAATGATTTTGATGCAGAGCTTCAGCGTAGGGAAAGAAGCTTGTTTCAGAAGTTGTTGTTCGTCTTCGAGGTTTTAATGGCGGAGAGAAACGGTGGCGGCTCCGGCGCGCGGGAGGCTGGCACAGTGCAGATCGAGAGGGAGAGGGAGAGGGAGGGAGAGATCACCGGCGCAGGTGGGCTCCGGTGGAATCGTCGCTGGTGCGGCGAGAGAGCAGATCCAGCGCAGCGCGGGAGGGGAAAAGGGGAAAGGGAAAAGAGGAAGAAAAAACGTGGGAAGGAAAGTGGAAAAAACGTGGGAAGTAAAAGTGGGGTGGGGGGTGTTAGGGGATTTAGCCCGCTTTTTCAACCGTGGATGCTCATATTTCTAGTAGTGGGTGTACCTGGTGCAGGGGCGGCTCAAGGAGGCGGAAGAAGGTGATGCGTGTGGGCCGGGGCTGCTGCTGCTTGTGTCTAGCTGAGGAAGATAATGGAGCAGAGGGTGGCGGGTTTGGTGAGGAGAGAAGAGAGAAGGAGGTTGGATGGCTGCGATGGCGGGTTTGGTGAGGAGAGAAGAGAGAAGGAGGTTGGATGGCTGCGATGGAGATGGAGATGGAGATGGGAGGTTGGCTGATGATGCGCAGGGCTGAAGGTGATCGCCTGGGTTGTGTGAATGGAGACGATGCAGGGGAGGATTGGAGGGATGGGCTGCTGAGGTGCGTGATGGGATATACGATGGAGAGAACCCAAATTATCACTTGCCCAAATTCTTGTGTCGCTTTTCTTTCCTATTTCATGAAAGAAAATAACAATCAAATTTCTTGTGTCAGTTTTGTTTAGTGGGGGAAAACTATAGATTTGCTTTGTGTGTCGCGTTATAGAAAAGTGACCCAACAAACCTTCTCCTTGTTTACTCCTCCTCTAAAGTGACACATCAGACCATAATGTGTCACTTTATTGTAAAAGCGACACAAAAGCTCATTTCAAAAGCGAGACTAAAAGTCCTTTTTTTTGTAGTGGAACCTCTTCATTTTTATCATCTTCATCTCCCTCTCTTCCTTGTGGACAAGAAGTCCTACACCCTCTTCCATTTCTTCCAACTTGAAACCCTTGCTTGAGGTAGGCCCTAAACTCTTTTTTATTAATATTTTGAGTTTAAAAAGAGAGTCAAGGGACTCATATTTACTCATACATGCATATTCATTCCCTTTTTCCATGATTTTTGTGATTAGGGTTTGTAAATTTGAGGATTTTGGGGTTCTTGAGCCAAGTTGTGAAGAAAGGTTTTGGAAAAACTCTATATCGAGGCAAGTATAAGCTCTAATTTGGGTTTGCATAATGATTGACTCCATTGATCCTAATGAAGTTCATCCTTATGAATCTATCTCTTAATAAATGAATGGGTTTGATCATTTATAGTTTTGATTGATGAGTGGATGGAAGAACTATATGACATGAAAATAGGAGTAATGAGACTCCATTGTGCAGGTATTTAGATGAAAAGAAGTTGAGAAATGGATGGAGGAAGAAATGAATGAAATTCCTGTGTTCAGGAATTCTGGATAGTTTGCTCGAGTGAACTGGAGTATTCGCTCGAGCGAACCTCCATTTGAAGCTTGGGTCGAGTGAGCAAAAAGGATCGCTTAGACAGTCATCTTTCTGGACGGGGTCCACTTAAGCGAACATGGTCCGCTCGAGTGACCACACCCCTGAAAGCCTCTCTCAAGCGAACGAAATGAGACGCACGAGTGACCAACCTTTTGGATAGGTCCGCTCGAGCGAACCTGAAACTGAACCCTAGCCCTTTTTCCGACCCAGTTCTGGGTGGATTACCACCCTTAATCTATTATAACCCACCTTAATCATCCTTAGTAGATAATTAAGTTAATTACCTTTACTCCCATAAGAATTTAAAATTTTTAAGACCTTTATGACCTTAAAATGGAACTGACAACCTTATTAATTGGCGCATTGGTTATTCACTAGTCTAACACTATGCCATGAATGTTAGTTTGGGAAATTCAATGTATTTTCCATAAATATGACACCTAATAAGGTAGTAATATGTTGATCTTCCCAAACTTACCTTGTATTGGACGGTGAAAGACTAAAATCAATAGTTAGTATTGGTTCGTAAAATATCTTGATTTCTTTAAATTACTGTATTTCACATTGGAGTATAATTTCTTCATTGACAATCAAATCCTGATTAGTAGATTAGTTACATCACTAGTGTTTCTCGAGGTCCGATTGTTTACCTTCAATTCGTAACTTCAGTATTGTATACCGATTCAGTATATATCGAAAATATGGATTGAGTAAGTATTCGTGATATGTGATTTCTATTCGATTTGATTACAACAAGTAAAAATGCAAACTTACTCAAGTCCGGTTATTATCGATCATTATTATTATTTGATTCGATTGAGTCAGCACCACTGAAGCTGGGCCCATCCCGTGCCCGTGCCGGGCCGGCACGGCCCATGTTCATTATGCGGGCCGTGCCGTGCCTGGCCCAGGACCTCTGGGGTCAGCCTAGCACAGCCCAGGGCACGGCTCTGGTCATGCCGTGCTGGGCCGGGCCCTAGATGGGCCTGGGCCGTGCAGCCCGTGGGCGGCCCACAATCCCCCTCCCCCCTTTTTTTTTTTTTTTTTTTTTAACTTTTTTAAGTTCTTTAAGTCTTAGAGACTTAGACTCTTCACTCTTGGTCTTGGACCAATTTCATTAAAATAAAGAAATTAAGAGAAATAACAAGTAGAATAACACTAATAATTAATGTTTTGAAAAAATACATTACATAAATTGTATTTCCTTGAAATTTAAGTTACAAAAGTTTAAAAAAAATTACAAGTTTGAACTTGGATCAATATATATAATGAAATTCAAACCTTCTGATAAATGAAAAAAGAATTACAACTTTAAAAACCTATGATACATTCTAAAAAATAAATTACAAGTTTAGAAACCTATGAATACATTCTAAAAAATAAATTACAAGTTTAGAAACCTATGAATACATTCTAAAAAATAAATTACAACTTTAAAAACCTATGAAGGCTATGATACATTCTAAAAAATAAATTACAAGTTGAAAGCCTATTATACATTCTAAAAAAAATTATACTATGATATATGTAACTCCGCTAGCTCATCTTCTATCTCTATCTCGATCTCATCATTATCGAGGTGTTGTTCCCTATCATATGCTTGATACCAATCCCGTAAACACATGCAGGTCTCAACAGTTTCTTCTGTAAGCATAGTCCTCCTGGGGTCAATAAGGCGCCCACTTGCACTAAATGCCTGCTCTGATGCAACTGTAGACGCTGGTATTGTTAGTATATCACGGGCTATGGCGGAAAGCACGGGAAACTTAATTTCGAATGATTTCCACCATGCCAAAATATCAAAATCATCTTCTTCTTCATCTAGGATTTCAACAGGATCACTCCCCAAGTACATTGTTAATTCATTAAGGTTGTAAGATCCCCTTGAAGAAGAGGAGTTACTTCCATGAGATTTCTTCATAATACTCCAAATAGCCTTCTTTTTTCCTTTATGTACTTGGGGAGGGCCTGTTGGGACTGTGGGTGTTATGGATCTACCTAATCGGGTAGCATAATCCAAATAAAGTGTTTCTAATTGTGTCCTAATTGTTGTCATGTCATTTATATTTGCTGTATTCATATTAGAGTTTATTTCATCAAGAAGGGTTTCTACACCTTGTAATTTCAATCTAGGGTCTAATGCAGCAGCTATACAAAATGTTAAAGGAGCTATTCTCCAATATGATGAAAACTTTGCCTCCATTTGTGCACACATAAGTTGAAAAATTGAGAAATCTCTATACTTTTTAAAAGTAAGACTTATTTCATAAAAATGGGCTAAAGCTTGGTTTGATGTGGGATAATATACCCCAGAAAAAAACAATGTTGCATCATGGAAAACTTCTAAAAAATCTCTTATTATCTCAAGAAGGGTCCATTTATCATCACTTATAAAAATATTTTCATGCTCCAAATAAAGTTGACAATATTGATTTAGTGCCATTTTATAGGCACATGATTCTTTTAACATTTTATAGGTAAAATTCCATCTATGCTTTACATCATATGATATTTTCTTTGGTCTTTGATTCAAATTTACACATATGTCCCTCCACCATTGTTTTCGCGAGGGAGAACAGAAAATGTATCCTACAATCCATTTAATAACATCTAAATCAGCTCTAATTAATTTCACCCCAACTTGGACGATAAGATTTATGACGTGGCATGCACATCTATTGTGAAATAGATCTCCATTTAAATCAAGTTGAATCGAATGTTTTAGTAAATCTACTGCGACATTGTTAGTGCTTGCATTATCTAAAGTTATAGAAATTATTTTATTTTCAATTTTATATTCTCTAAGTTTTTCAAGGATGGTGGACCCTATCCTAGCACCAGTGTGTGGAAATTCTAGCATAGAAAATGCAATAATTCTTTTCTGCATCACCCAATCACTATCAATATAATGTGATGTGATTGCAATGTACCCCACATGCATTTTGTTTAGAGGTCCATAAATCTGAAGTTAAAGCCACTTTTCCAGGTAAATTTTCAAAAACATTTTTTAAATTCTCTTTTTCTTTCAAAAAAGTTTTTATTGCATCACTTCTAGCAGTAACTCTAGATATTTTCTGCCATGAAGGAACAAAGGCAGACCTCAAAAATCTTTCAAAACATCGTTCTTCGGCAAGTATAAATGGATATTGGCGAGAAATTATATACTTAATAAGTTGATATCTAGCATTAGTAGGGTCATAATGGAAAATTCCTAAACCGCCAGATGAATCCGTTTGAGAAAGTTGTGTTTGAACCATCCCACGGTTCCCACCTCTTTCCCCATCGTTAGCGGTATTAGTGTGTTTGAATATACACTTTTCATGTGCCTACTAAGGTGGCCAGTGCCGCTTGATGATTTGGCACTGAGGAGATCTTTGCAAAAATTACATTGTGCCTTTTCCTCTGTTCCTCCCATGGGACTTGGGACAGTAACTTTAACAAAAAATAAGTCCATACAGGAGAAGTTAATCTTGATTTTCTCTTCTTTTTAGTTGTAGAAACTGAAAATGCAGGATTTTGGGGATTATTACTATCTACTTCTATGCCCTGACTTTGATCTAAATGAATAAATCCAGGATCTTCCTCATTTAGAGAGAAGTCAAGGTTGAAAGGTTGTGATGGTCCAGCCATTTTTCTAAATAAAAGATAAACTTTTTTAATAAATAATTATGTATACTGTGTTTTTTGTGATAATTTATATAAGAAAGGGGAGAAGATGAGACTTAATATATAATATTACTATGTATATTACTACTAAATAAAAATCAAAATTAAATATAATAAATACCTTTATGAGAGAGGGAGAGCTAATGGAGAAGTTCTTCTTAGTTGAATCCTCCACTTTAGAGAAGTCACCCTCACTTTTCACTTCTTAGAAAACTTTGTATAAAGAGCTTAGACTTTATAATGAGACTTAAGAGAGCTTAGAACTTTAGAGGGAGTGTGAGAAATGAGAGAGTAGATGAGTGTAGAGAAATGAGAGAGTAGATGAGTGTAGAGAAATGAGTGGAATGAGGGCTATTTATAGAATTCCTAAGTGATAAAATGACATAGAATACCCCCCCATATGACCGTTTTATAGCAGTTGGGGGGTTATAATGGTAAAAAATGATCAAAAGACACTAATACCCCCCCATTTGACCGTTTATAGCTGTTGGGGGGGTTAAAAATGTAAAAAACCACTTTTAACCTTTTTTTTGAAGGGGGGGATTTTTTAAAAAAAGAGCCGTTGGGCGGGCCTGGGGAGCTGGCCCAGCACGGCACAGGTTTTTGACCGGGCCGTGCCGTGCCGTGCCTTGGGCCTGGCAGCCCTGGCCCAGCACGGCCCATCGGGACTGCCGGACCGGGCCGGGCGGCCCGTTGACCAAAGTCAACGTGCCCAAGCACGGCCCAAGCACGGTTTTTTCGTGCCGGGCCGTGCTGGGCTTGGGCGGCCCGGCCCAGATTTTCACCTCTAACTTAGCTTCGACCATGTGATACCCGACGGGGTTGAACTTGGTTTAGTTATTCAAAGATGTAACGCCCCAATTCCGGATACCGATAAAGTCGTTCGAATACCCGAAGTTGGCGCGCTACTTCCCGGAAAATCCGAGAACTTCCAAGATCGAAGGCCCGCAGTGAGGTCCAATTTAAAACTTTTGACCAATATAAACTCAATGGTTAAATTGCGGAAGCATAATAAATAAAGCGGAAGCATTTGGTATCAATATATATTAAATGTGAGCAGAACTACAGTCTAGTATAAAAGGTTCTGTTGTTAATATCAAAAGTTAATACATCTTTGTTAGCTACTTGGCTCACCTACAAAATTCTCTCAAAACCCAAAATAAAATAAGACTCTCAAAACCCAGGTAACTCATCTCCGCCCTCCTGCTCGACATCCGGGTCGGCCGGGCCCCATCCGTAATCTCCGACAATCGGCGCCTCTACTAGCGCAAGCACATCCTCTGCGATCTCTGGGTCAGGGCCTAAGCACCAAAGATGGGTCAGATCTAAAAGATCTGGCAAGTCATAGTATACTAATAACATAGGACATATATATCAAATTAATAGAGACAGGTAAATAAATTAAAGAAGAACAAGGTAAATGAACTAGGCAGTTGAGCAAGATAAGCATAAGGAATCATGATAAATATACAACAACTAATCTACTACAAAATGACACATTCACACGAGCTGGAATACCGCGGGATATTATGCCGCGGCCCTCCCATACTAAACACAGTTGCGGCGGGGAAATCTCACCAGTGTTGGGAATTACTAATCCCGTAAATCACTCATCATCTCATCACACTCATCACTCAAGACCGGACACGGTATCACACCGTCTGTCTTAACCATACAGCTCATCATGATAGCTCCTCAACACTCATAATAGCTCCTACCGGGGATGATCAGTCCACATGCTGAGCTTAAATCAACCGAGTGAATGTCTATGCCGACTCAAGAATACTCTAAGGGTCTGTGTCTGTCTAGGCTTTGCCTTGCGTGAACAAGATCCTAACCAAGTCTCTAAGAGGTTTATATATCAATTAATCAATGGATTGTAATTCAAGCCCAAGCCCACTCGTTGGATCCATACCAAGGCCCATCAGCACATAGCCTGGTCTAAAACAGTCCAAACGAGGCAACACATCCATTTATACTGATAAACAGTTCCTTCTAATCCAACATGACTTAAACTCCCAATATAAACTACATCTTCCAACTAAAGGTACACATCTCCACACTTAGGCCCAATAAGGGCCCGCCTAGACACAGACACGGGTCAATGTTCTCCAAATCATACTAACGGGTCACCTCTAAGATATCCTAGGTTCAGGTCCTCCATTTATATTAATTAACAGTTAACAGCTATACTAAGGATATAAGAGTGACAGTAAATAATAGAAGTGAAGTATGAACTTCAATAAGAGAATCAACAGGGAATAACAACAGTCCCATGCTAGATAATGGACCACATTCAGGTTCAGGTCCATCTCCGGTAATTTGATCTCTAAACGAAGTCACTGATGCCATATGATACCGTGTTTGGTGCTTATGAGGTTACGGGCATCATTGACAACTCTTAGGGGTCAAATCATCTTAGATTAAACGACCAAAACCCTAATCGGTGGCCCCCACGAATCAAGGTCGAGCTACGCCATTGACTCGTGCTTGGCACATTGATGGAAGTTTATTTGGATGGTCAATGGGCCATCTAATCGATCAATCATAAAACAAAGGCTAAACTCACATCTTAGTGTTCACAGTGTGGCAGGTCGACCTTGCAAGGGTCGAGTCGATCTGCTCCACGGGAATCAAAGTTGGGACTTGGTTTGGATTCTGTAATTTCCAGTGTACCTGATTGACCAGGTGGCCAGCCAGTCGATCTGGTACACAGGTGTACCTGAGTCAACAGATTCCAGGCCAAACTCAACTTTTGCACTAAAATCTGGGTCTGATGGAAAAAGAACCAGGTCATACACAAACTATCCTAATTGGGTTCATTAAAAACTAAAAGGCCTTAATCTAATTCTAAAATCTAATGAAATTTCTAAAAGTGTAAATCTAAAGGGGTCCAAACTCAATTTAGGTTAAATAAAGACTAATGGATCTATAATTTCTAATTTCTAAAATTAAAGAGGTCAAGAAATATTATTTTAAAGGTAACAAGTTAATTTATTCTAATAGGGTTCGATAAAGGCTAAGGGTCCTACTTTCCTAATTTTCTAAAACTAATGGGTCCCATTGTACACATTAGAAACTAAATGCTTTATTTTAATTAATAAAACTAATGGGTTATGGATTAGTGGGCCCCACTGGTCCCGGCTCCAATTTGGTTCAATAAAAACTAAGGGGGTTTATATTTCCAATTTATGAAAATTAATGGTGCTAATTGTATACATTAAAAACTAAATGATTAATTTTAATTAATACAACTAGTGGTTATTGGATCAGTGAAAAGCCCTCCATCCAGAACCTATCAGTCCACTTTCAAAATTTGAAAAAAAATAGTGAGGGCCATCCTTTCCATGCACTCACAAGACATAACCACCCAATCCCCTTTTCTCAATCCACTCTTATCCCTACACGTCGTCATCCCCATCCTTTCTTTCTCTCTTATTCCACTCATCAAGCCTGAGTAAAACGTCCACACACAGCAAGCCCTTTTTGAAATGGGTTCAACGACAGCAGCATCTAGGCACTACAGTTAGTGGCCCACTGATCAAAAGCCCATGATTAGCCCCCATCCACATGGTCGCCCAATGTGTCCCTACAAGATATGTGGTCCGAATCTCCAAAGGTGGCCCACCTGGGCCCCACCGTTTACAAAAATGAAAAGAAAACTACTCACGGTTTGGGTTTAATAGGTTAGTGTTCAATGCTTGGATTAGGGTCCTACCTATGATCAAATCCGGATCAGATTTCACCCCTATGGTCGCCCCACCAAATCAGGCCTGATGGACGGACTAGATCTGTGATCAGATCAGTCCGTGGGTTCCGCAACAGTTCCAGCCAAAACTGGGTTTCTTTAAAACAATTTTCTCTCCCTCTGATCATACGCTAGATAGTGGCCAAGGGGGTGTCCACACACCATGGGACCAGCCCCTCTAGGGTCGCCCGTGGGTCCTCTATTGGATCCACGGGTCAGATCGGCCATCCAGTGGCCCACTTGGGTCCCGTTCTCAACGCAAGGAACCAACCTCTCACTGTGTTCCATTTACAGTCACTGTGTTCTATTTACAGTCACTGTGTTCCATTTACAGAGACCTGCAATAGTCGCCCCCTTCATCCAATTTCTAATCAAATTGTTTCTATACAAATCCATTTATCAAATAAACAAATAAAATTGTAAAAACACTACAATGCCCATTAATCAAACACCATTTTGGACCCATTGATCTTCCAAATGGGGGGTGAAACCCCCATCCATCAATGTCCAACCATCCAATCAAAACAGCTAAGCTCCAGGTAAATTTCTAACATAATGAAATAACTGAACTAGAAATCAAATGAATCAATGCACAAAATATAAACCTAAGTTAAGAGTATAATATGCACTTGCCTTTGATGGAGTAGAAGGTTGTAGAGAAAGGGAAGAGAAGAGAGAAATCCCAAACCCAATGCAATAAGGAAGAAGATAATGGCAGCTCCTAAGGAAAATCCTCCAGCACAACAATAGCTTAAGAAAGGAAGAAGAGAGAGGAAGAAGAGAGAAAATGAGGGAGGAATAGTAGTAGGGTTTGCCTTGGGATTTGTGCTAATTTATAGATTTGGGGGAAGTGGCTAATGACAGGAATAACCTTTGGGGTTGCATAGGATTAGGGTTAGGGTTAGGGGCATTAGGGTCTTTAGGTGGAAAGTTCTAGAAGATGCCTTTTGCAATAACCCCGTATAGTTCACTCAAACTACTAGCTAGGGCCTCCCTTACTAATAAACCCTAGAATTTACAAAAGACTATACAAAACCCTAACACTAATACAACTAACTAGTCTAACACAAACTTAGGGAAAATCTATCTAATTATCCTGATTAACCCCTAATTAACATAATTAGCTCATAATTAGCAATAAATAGTATTTAAAATATAAATTAGAGGGCCCACAAAGGTGGGGCCTCACAAAAGACTACTGCAGTAAGTCATCTGGAGCACCGGAACTCTAGACCCGGGAGCCAGCTAGCCTTTGGCCGGGCCGCTGGTGACGTTCCAACTAGATTTGCTCTCTTTTGAGACGATGAACTTACGACAGTAGCCAATTAGTATGTTTTCATTATAATTGATTCACAAGCATTAATTATTCAATTTTGCACGATTTGCCTAGTTGATACTCATCATTGACATCTATTAATTTATTCGTCCTAAATTCAGTTTGATACATTATGTAATTCCCTATTATTGCCTATACTTGCTTAATTGTAGTATTGATGATACTACTCTTGGTGTCATAGTCTTAGGTGCAGCTTCCGGCCTTAAAGAGGCCTCGGAGGGAGAGAAGGCCACCCAAGAGGTACCTTTAGGTTTAGAAGAATGACCTGAGCGCCGGGATGTCTAGTTGCCTTTTCGGAGAGCGAGAAATATGTTTTGGAATTGTAACAGATGTGTAGCCAGCCCCTTTTTGTGTGGGCTACACTTAGGTTTAGTTATTCTTTTGTTTATACTTTTGGTAGTGTTTGTATAGGGTTCTTTTATACACTTTCTTCTGTAAAACAATGTATATATTTGTATAATTCTTTTGTATTAAACTTGAATTATTAAATGGACTGAATGTGTGAGGCCTCACCCCTTGTGGAGCCTCACTTTTGGATTGAATACTATTTAATAGCCAATATTAGCTAATTATACTATTTATTAAGGATTAGTAGGGGTAGATAGGTATTTTTTTTTACCTAATTAGGCCTTTGTTGTAATTTATAGAGTTAATAAGGTGTCTTTTATAATTTTTCAGTTAGTTAATTGGTTAGAGGCCCTAGCTAGTGATTAGTATTTACTATAGGGGTTAATCCACTTGAGAAGCTTCTAGATTCCCACTTAAAGACCAAACTACCCATGACTCTAATCCTAATCCTATGTTAACTAAAAGGGAATTCTTGTACCTAGCCCAAACCCCAACCTATATATACTACATTCATCCCAATCCCATACTCTAGCTACAATTCCCTCTCTTATTTCCCTCCAATTCTATCTCTCATTTTCCCTCCAATTCTCCCATCTCTTCTCTCTCTCTCTAAAACCCTAGATCTAGAACCCAAATTACAAGAAGAAGATCATCTACTACAAGCTACAACCACTATCTACCTTAAGGAGCTCTTTCTTCTTGCTAATCTCCTCTCTTCCTTCTAATCAAGGTATTCTTCTTCATCTAGTTCTATTTCCTTAGATTTCTTCGTTTCTTTCTCTAGATCTCCTTCCTTATAGCAATTCTCTTGTGGATGTGGGTGTAGGAGTTAGAGATCTCTCTAGATCTGAGTTTTGGGCTGGTTTGTGTATTTGGAGACTATAGGAGCTTTGGATTTCATTTTATAGTTTGGATCTCTCCTTTCTCTCTCTACAATCTTGCAATTTGATCAAGGCTAGTGTAATATACCTATTTAGCATAGAATGCATGTTTACTTCTCTTTTGATTCTGTAATTTCAATTCAATTGATGTAGTTATGTTAGATCTACCATTTGAGCTTAGTTTTATGGATTTATGGTCATTGATGGATGAGTTCTTTCATTTGGAAGATTAATGGCCCGTTTGGTGATGGATAGTTGTGTATTGAAGTGCTTTTCATGTTTTATGATGGTCTTGTGATGTTTGGACGAGATAGGATGAGTTTTGATGGAAAATTGGATGGAAGGAGAAGAAATCTAAAATTCTAGAATTTTGCAGGCTGCGTGTACTCGGTCGACCAACCTGCAAGGAGGTCAACCGAGGATACTGCAATTGGGAAAAATCAAGTCTTAGTTATTTTTCTGCAGGCTTCTCAGTCCTGTGTACTTGGTCGACCGGACCCTGTACTCGATTGACCGAGGACACAGGTTTTGCAGGAAATTACTGAGAGTTGAATTTCTATCTCAGATCCAGGATTCAGTGTGCGTGGTCGACCGGACCCTGTCCTGGGTTGACCGAGCATACATAATTTGTAGTGAAAAATGACAAAGAGCTGGGACATCTTTTCCAGGTTTTCCTGTATATGCGGTCGACTGCCTAGGCCAGGAGGTCGACCTAACATACGTAGAATTCTTGAGATCAGGACATTGCCTGCCAGGTGCTTGACCCTACTTTTCCAGAGTGTTTGGTCAACCGATCAGGCCAGGAGGTCGACCGAGCACTCTGCGCAGAGGTCGACCTGGGAGTCAACATCCTGATAGACCAATGCACTTGGTAGACTAAGCCCTGTGCCGGGTCGACCGAGGACACTGCATATAGTGATTTTTTAGTTTTCACATTTTGAGGTTGTGATCGTTTGTGGGGCCCATTGACCATCCAAATGGACTTTTATTGATGTGTCAAGCCCGAGTCAATGGTGTGGCTCAACCTTGACTCGTGGGGACCACCAAGTAGGGTCTTGGTTGCATAATCTACGATGATCACTGTCACTCTTATGTCCTTACTATAGTTTATAATTGTTAATCAAATGAAAAATGGATGACCTAAACCTATGACTACTTAGAGGTAACCTGATGGTGTGATTGAGAGAACATTGACCCGTGTCTGTGGCTAGGCGGGCCCTTTTATGGCCTAAGTATGGATGTGTATACCCTTAAATTGGAGAGGTGGATTATATTGGACTTATAACTCATTTTGGATGAGAATGTACAGTTCATCATTGGAAATGGACTTGTTACCTCGTTTGGACTGTTTTAGACCTGGCCATGTACCAGATGGGCCTTGGTATGGATCCAACGAGTGGACTTAGACTTGGATTGTGATCCATGAATTGATTGATACTTGGACCTCTTAAAGACGTTGTTAGGACCTTGTTCACGCAAGACAAAGCCTAGACAAACACAAACCTTTAATGTTTCCTCCAGTCGGCATAGACATTCACTCAGTTGTATTAAGCTCAGCATTTGGACTGATCATCACTGGTAGGAGCTATTTATGAGTGTTGAGTGAGCTATCATGATGAGCTATGTTTTTAGAAGAACGGTGTGATGCTTAGTCTAGTCTCCCCGAGTGATGAGTGTGGTGAAACTGTTGAGTGTGATTTGCGGGGCTAGTCATTCCCCAGCACTGGTGAGATTCCCCACCGCGACTGTGCACAGTATGGGAGGGCCGCGGCATAATATCCCGCGGTATCCAGCTCATGTGAATGTGTCATATTGTGTTAGACTATATATTATGTTTATCCTGATTCTAAATGCTTATCTTGCTTAACTGCCTAGATCATGTATCTTGATTTTCACTTTAACTGTGTAACTGTCTTTACTTTTTTTGATGTATATATCCTATGTTACTTGTATACTGTGACTTGCCAGATCATTAGATCTGACCCATTCTTGGTGCTTAGGTTTCGACCCCGATCCCAATGACGGCGCGCTTGCGTTAGTTGATGCACCCGTAGTAGGGGACTACGGATGGGGACCAGCAGACCATGAGGTCGAGCTGGAAGTTGGAGAGTCGGCACCTGAGGTGTGAGAGTTCTTGTTATTTTGGGATTTTGAGTGACTCTTGTAGTGAGCAGGGTGAAATTGTAATAATCATTTACAACTTTGATACTTTAGGTTGGATTTTAGCCCTCTATATTTGTTATAGACTTATGATACCTTATCATTGCTTCTGCTATATTCACATGCTTCCGCATTATTAACTGTTGATCTTATATCGTTTAAAAAGTTTTAAATTGGACCTCACTCCGGACCTACGATCTTGGAAGTTCTTGAATTCTCCGAGGAGTAGCGTGCCAACTTCGGATATTTTGACGACTTTCTTGGTTTCTGGTATTGGGGTGTTGCATTTTATGGCATAAGAGTGGGCAAGTCTCTAGGAAATAAAACACTCTAGAAACTTTAGGATGTAGTGAGGATTTCAGTGTCGGGATACGTGTAAGGATGATAGATTGGGTAGAACTAGTGCAGTTCTAAGTATTGAACTCAAACTGACATAATTCCCTTCTCTTGACAAATGTCAGCAGATGAGGCCCCACCAGCAGATCCAGCAGTCGGCGGTCAGCCCACCCAACTATGTGCGCCGATTTCAGCAGTTCCCTTAGGCCTTCCTGGTCTCCCAGGAGGCTCAGGCTTCAGCTCACCAGTAGCAGGCAGAGGACTTTGCACAGTTCCAAGTGCAGGTCCTAGACATCATCGAGAGGGTGGCGCAACCGGTCTAGGAAACGCACCTATTTGGGACGTAGACTCGAACATCATTTTCGAGCAATTCCTCAAAAGGGGACCACCAAGTTTTTTGGCACGGAGGATCCACTAGTTGCTGATGACTGGATAGTGCGGATAGAGAAGATCTTTCGAGTCTTCGAGTGCACTGGCCGACAGAGAGTCTAGTTGGCATCCTATATGTTCAGAGGAGTTGCAGAGGATTGGTGGAGTACCGTTCAGCGTCCTTATGAGGGGATTTGTGATGAGATCGCTTGGATAGCCTTTAGATCAGACTTTCTTCGGAAGTTCATTCCTACGCATGTCAGAGATCGAAAGCTCAGGGAGTTCCAGACTCTCGTCCAGGGAGATATGACCGTCTATCAGTATGAGCTTCGCTTCACCCAGCTTTCTCGTTTTGCTGAGGCTTTGATTACTCCAGAGCAAGAGAGGATCCGACGATTTTTCGATGGGCTGAGAGACGATATCCAGTTGCACATGGCATACATTGACTATCCTACCTATAAGGAGGCTGTGAGGAAGGCCTATTGGGTTGAGGAGCGTCTCCAGCGAGTAGAGGCCATGCATCAGCAAAAACGGATTCGGTCCGTTCCGGTCAAACAGCAGCCTATGATCCGGCCACAACAGCAGTTCCAGAGACAGAGGCCAGTAGGCCATATGAGACAGTTTCATTATCAACGACAACAGCATTGTTAGCCTGTCATATGTTTTGACTGTGGCAAGCCAGGGCACCTTTCTAGAGCATGTCCACTCCGAGGAGGACAGCCGCCTATGCTTCAGCTCCCGGTACCTCCCAGAGCTCCAGCTCCAGCTGCTCAGCCAGTCTGTCAGGTTGCACCGGCACCCCAGCCACCATAGCAGCAACAGTATCGTGGGCCCCAGCAGGCCAGAGGTCAGCACCGCCAGTGGGGACGATACTAGAGACCCCATGGACAGCAGCGTCAGCCACAGGGCAGGAATTTGAGTTTACACATGAGGAGACCGATGCAGTAGGCAACGTAGTCGAAGGTACCCTTTCTATTTGTGATCATCTTGCTAGAGTATTGCTTGACCCGGGAGCGACACATTCGTATGTGTCCTCGTCTTTTGCTTTAGTCCTTGGTGGAGTGGGTGAGGAAATGCCTTGTACACTAGTTGTATCTACACCTATAGGTAAGAGGGTAGTGTGTCAAATTTACCACCCCAGATGCTGAGTACAGATCGGGGAATGTATTCTGTTTGCAGATTTGATTGTGTTACCCATGCATGACTTCGACGTTATCTTGGGATGGATTGGTTGGCCAGATATCGAGTAGTGATGGATTGCTTCGGGAAGATAGTCAGACTCACTATCGGCGGTTCAGATGACACGATTGAGTTTGTAGGCAACAGGAAGCGGCCTAGTCCCAGAATAATTTTGGCACTAAAGGCAGAGAGATTGGTGAGATCAAGTTGAAAGGGCTACATCGCATTCATCTCTGAGGACAAGCAGTCCAAGGGTGTGAAGGAGATTCCAGTGGTTCGCGAATTTCCAGACGTGTTTCCCAATGAGATACCGGGATTACCATCAATCAGGGAGATCGACTTCACCATGGAGCTTGCACCAGGCACATCACTGATTTCCAAAGTTCCTTATCGCATGGCTCCGAGAGAGCTACGAGAGTTGAAGACCCAGTTGGAGGAGTTGCTAGACAAAGGCTTCATCAGACCAAGCATGTCGTCGTGGGGAGCACCAATGCTTTTTGTGAAGAAGAAGGATGGATCGATGAGGATGTGCATCGACTACCGACAGCTGAACCAGGCAACAGTGAAGAACAAGTATCCTCTTCCCCGGATCAACGAGCTCTTCGACCAACTTCAGGGTGCCCAGTACTTTTTGAAGATAGATCTGAGATCGGGACACCATCACCTGCGAGTCAAAGAGCAGGATGTACATAAGACAGCGTTCCGTGCACGCTATGGCCACTACGAGTTCCTTGTGATGCCGTTCGGATTGACTAATGCACTACCAGTGTTCATGTCCCTGATGAACAAGATCTTCGCTCCGTACCTCGACAGCTTCACAGTTGTGTTCATCGACGATGTGTTGGTCTATTCCAAGTCCAGAGAGGAGCACGGGCAGCATTTGAGGACGTCTTTACAATTGTTATGCGACAACCAGTTGTACGCAAAGCTTAGCAAGTGCGAGTTCTGGTTGGAACAAGTGATTTTCCCCGGGCATATCATTTCCAAGGACGGATTAGCAGTGGACCCAGCAAAGATAGAAGCAGTGGTGAATTAGGAGAGACTGAAGAATGTCACGTAGATCCGGAGTTTTCTCAGCTTCGCTG
Source organism: Cinnamomum chago (assembly GCA_038049695.1). Taxonomy (NCBI): domain Eukaryota; kingdom Viridiplantae; phylum Streptophyta; class Magnoliopsida; order Laurales; family Lauraceae; genus Cinnamomum; species Cinnamomum chago. Next base: position 14,258,359 of record CP142462.1, on the reverse strand, counting down.
GCTACTATCGCAGATTCGTCTAGAGCTTCTCCACGATTTCAACACCGTTGACCAAGCTGACGCGGAAAGATGTACCATTCGTATGGTCAGATGCTTACAAGAACAACTTCTAGGAACTGAAGGAGAGACTGACGAGAGCACCGATCTTGTCTTTACCTACCGGCAACGGCGGGTTTGTAGTCTTCACCGACTCTTCGGGGACTGGTCTAGGTTGTGTCTTGATGCCGGAGGGGAAGGTCATTGCCTATGAGAATATTGAATGTAAAAGATTAAATATAAGTTTCAAATTACATTCCAGTCATCATTTTTAAATTGTTGACTCCAAACCTCATGCATAATTACTTATAAATAAACTTTAATTGTTTAAAGTTATATATGCCTATTAAACAATTCCATCCAAATGCAAAGAACTCATTAAAATGAGTTGACTCTGCCGAGTGTCCCCTATTTCTTATATGGTCTTTATTCAAAATGAGATGATTCTTGAGAATGAAGAGTGTATTCAGAGAGTTTTCCAACCAGGCTTTATTACATCAATGGAGATAATATTTATGATATATAAGAAAGAAGTTTGCTTAAAAGAGGATACCATACATGTTTCCTACATAAAAATGTATAAGGATAAGATTTTCCCAACCTTACTAAACCAGTGAAGAGTTTAAATATTAAGAAAAGTCCAAAAATCAATGGTGATAGTTTAGGGAAACTAGTTAAGGTAATCTAAAAGATAAGATTACATTAGTGTAGATATGTACCATATACTATGCTTATCTTGTAACGATAAATATAGAATATAAGAGAAAGTCAAAATCGAAATTGAATTTAAGACGGAATTGCAAGGTCAAGATCGAAATAGAAGCAATCGAAATCAAGGTCTTTAACATATAATAATTTCGTGGGCTAGTAAACAATGTCATTTATATGTTGGTCACAGATGAGATCGATATAAACTCTACTAGGAACATCATTGTGCATTCCAACAATGGTAGACCATACGAACTCACTACTAATGCTTGATCTTCTGTATGATCAACTAAGGGCCACTGGCTCCCTTGTTTAAGCAATCACGAGGAGTCACGCTTGAGTCTACACCACTTAAAATCCCACATCACTTACTAGCGGCAAGGAGAATACATGCACCACACGAATTAAATTCCAATCAAAACTCTCTATCAAGGATTTGATCCCAATCCAAACCTCCCTGGGTAAGGATTAAGACTTTAAGGGGGGATTAACTTTGGTGTTTTACGAACTGCTTCATCCGATGTGGGTTCCAGGTGTATTATCCATCAATATTCTTAACCTAAAGATCAGCTCCAAATCTCACTGCCATTAATAGATCAATCCCAAGATTTGGGTAATGATCAAGTCATTGCATCTTCTCACATAGGAATAGTCCAACCTTTAGAGCCCTTGTAAGTATAACAATCACAGGATAGTATGGGTTTGAAAGGCCCCTTATCATCTACTTAATTGGGAAAGAATAACTTGATTGCTTTTGAGGTACTTGTAAGGTCCGCGACCTTACTGGGTCAATTGGGCCCAATAGCAGGCCCGTTGACCCATTTATTTTTATTATTATTATAATTATTTGTATTTTAGATATTTAAGTGGGTTTAGTCTTTGAGCGAGTTTCTTTTACTGTTAGGATAGTGTCTGCGAAGTTTCGTTCGATTACGAGTTCGTTTGATCCTAGCAGGGGTAGTTTGCTAATCAGGGAAAATTGAGTGTTTTTCCGAAAAATTCCTATCACCGTGATTTTGGGTTCGTTGGAAAGGTCTCGTCGCGCTGATCATTTTTGTCTTCTGACTCGTCTCGATCCGACGACCAGAAACCCTTCAAATAGTCCATTCTTTTACCGGACCCACTTAAGGGCAAATTGGTCTTTTCCTCCATCTCTTCTTCTTAAGTAGGGATTAGCCCTAATCTTATTACCACTTCTGCAACGAGAGTTACAGCAGCCCTCATTCTCCCTCTTCATCTTCTCAAGCCCAGATCTCCCTCCGGAAGAGGTCATCTTCGCGATCCGGACCGCACATCTTCTTCCTTTCGATCTCCTCTCTCCATTGATATTAGTGGGTAAGCCCTTTCCCATCATCAACTTTTCCATTCGTTTTCTATTTTGTTTAGAATAGGTTGGATCATGATCTTTTTCCTTTCTTTCTTTCTTCTCGGTGTTTTAGATTACTTTTGAGCGGGGTAGATTGTGGTTTCCGTGGTAGAAAGCTTCTCCTCAAGCTTTTCCAATTTCCAATCATCTTCTTGGTTGAGGCAAGTAGATATGCAATTATATTTAATCATGTCTGTATTGTGTTCTTTTGATTGAAATGATAATCTTGTTAGATTACCCAAATTCCAAGCTTATTGTGGGTATTTTATTGGGATTGACTGTTAGGTTAGATTTGTGGTTTTGATTGGATAACTTGTTAAATTGTAATTTTGGAAGTTTTAATTTAATAGAATGGATAGAAATAATGATTAAAATAATTGGGGAGCAAGGAGGCTCATTTTATGCAGGAAAAATGAATGAAAAATCCATTTTCGGACGTAGTGTACAGTGCCGATCGATCGGGCATTCAGACCGATCGATCGGACTGAAACTGCTCTCAGCTAACTGAGACGAATCTCAGACCGATCGATCGGACCTATTGTCCGATCGATCGGAGGCCAAAATCTTGTAAATGGTGACAACTTTTAAAAAAAGAAAACTTGAAACGTGTCAGATGGGTGCAACGTACAGAATGAGTCACTTGTGCACTTGAATGATAATAAAGTAAAACAATAAACGTTGACTGACATGGCTATGCAAATGTTGGATTCTCCATCCGATGAATCGGACTCGTGTCGGTTCGTCGCACTTTTCATATAAATATATAAATATATATATATAAAGGGTCAAACTTCTATAGGCAATAACTTCTGAACCATACATCGGAATTTCGCGAGCCATATACCGTTGGAAAGCTCTTTGAGCGTAGAATCCAATGATACATGTCTCGTGATGATTGGGGATCAGGTAGGGAAGTAGTTAGGAGATTAATTATTAGACCACTTTCTTGTTAGTAACGAGATTGTTAACCTAGGTTTGGGCCTTAGACATTGGAAACCATGAAACTACTCTCACGTGACCATTAATGGGGTTTTGAAATCGTAGCACGTGGCTTGGTGTGCTTCGATGGATTGTCTAGGTATTCGTGTATTGTGTACGGTTAACCGAATGCGTATGGAATTGAATTAATCAATGCTCCACATGATTGTACACCAAGGAAATTCTTTATAAGCATTGATTATTCGAATTCCCCACGCACTCCGTTAAAACACATATGGTACATGGATGGCAACACTTGCCTAGGTTTGGATTGTAATTCCTCCTTGACTTATTTAATTGTATCCGTTGTTGTAATTCCTTGTACACTCACTCTCTTGGCATAAAACACCTAATTAATTATGAAACATAATCTCTTGTAGAATTAGGACTTGGACCTGACTTAGAGTGTACCTTAGGATCCCGTGTTATGTAATTGATGAACATGACTGGCTAGACTAAAGGGATTATCATGTGAGTGGATTTGTCTTGTATTGACTTGAATGAGATAATCCCTATGAACGTGTCTTGTATATTGAGCTAGCCAGACTTGCTTGTCTTGGTCTATTCTTGTGTCAACACCACATTATTATTATTATTATTATTTGCATATCATGGCCAGCTGCAGTTTGGGGGTTTATTGATGGGCTGGTTACTCGGACATCGGGGTGGGCAGTCGGCTTTGGACGGTGTCCATGGCGTTGAATAGTTGGGAGCGGGCTGGGACCGTGATACTATTCTCGGGACTGGGAGCTGGGATCCCCCTGGAGCCGGACTTTGGTATCAGTAGTCCAGATAAGATTGTTACTGGTACCCCGTGAGGTGGCTAGGACATCCACGGAGTCTCCCTCTTGTGCATTGCATTATATTTGTAGTGGTGATTGCTAGTATTGCTAGGATTTCTATTTATGATCCTGATGGTTATTTACTCATGCTTTATGCCTAGATTCGGTTCCTTGTACTCTCTTGATTATTATACCTGTCATTACTCTTATACTTGATGCATGTCATTATTAATTATACTTGCTTATCTATTGCTCAACATGTCATTGACTCTGTTCCTTGGTGTGCAGACTCCTCAGGTGAGTACTATTACGAGGAGCAATCAGGTGAGGAGATCCCAGAGGATCTCCAACCGGTTGAGGAGGAACGAGAGTGGCGTGCAGATGACGTAGAGTAGCGTCATCATTCCCGGCACGAGAGTGATTCATCGGGACTTCCCTAGATTTTATTTCTTCGTTTATTATCTCTCGTTGAACTTTCATATCATTGACTTCTTAATTGTTTTAAATGGCCTTAAGTATTGGGATGGCCATTGTAATAAATTAACTTCATTGTTTAAGTTTTATTTTATTCCTTGTGCAACTTTAACTATTAATGAGATTTATTATTCATTGCTTCGAAATTTAATATGCCTCATTCGTATGAATTCCGCAGTTTTATATTACTTGAGGTTTGAAATATTATATCCTCACAGCGGACTTACGATCCTTGGGCCTAAAGGGCAAAATTTTTAATTAGCCCTAAATTTCACTCCCCGGATCCGGTTTATTCTCTAATCGGGTTTGGGGGACGTGACAGTACTATTTTGAGGCCATCAACGTAGCCCAAGACATCTCTTCCTGAAGATTTTCCAGGACCCACTAGAATGGATTACTAGTTCTAATTTAACCAATTAATACAGCGGATGTAACCAATTAGACAAGATAAAACTAGCAAATAAATCTACCAAGCAATCACTACAAAAAGGTAGACACAGTATTTAGCATGTAAACCCTATCCAGGGAGAAAACCACGAACTAGAAATCAAGAGTTCACGAACAGTTTACAAGATATACTCACATGCTCCTTTATGCTCACACCCCTCACTCCTAGGAACTAACTATGGGTGTCTCACATCTCAACTCAAAAGGAACAACTAGGGTGTATCACACTCCTAATTCCAAAGGTCAACTAGGGGGTATCTCACTCTCCTTATTTCTAATGACTAGTTCGAGGTGTCTCACTCCTCAGATACTAAGAGGTCTGACTAGGGGTGTCGCACACCCCTCACTCCTAAGGAACAACCCGGGGTGTTTTACACCGTACTCCTAAAGATCTGACTCGGAGTGTCTCGCACTCCTCACTTCTAATAGAACTAACTCCGGGTATTCTATTCCTCTGACTCTAAAAGGGTTGACTAGAGGTGCCTCACACCTCTCACATCTAAAAAAAGGGTAACTCGGTGTCTCTCAGCCTCACACTCTAACTCAAAAGGTTAACTCAGGTGCCATTCACCTTGAGCTCCAAAAAGGGTAACTCGGGGTGTCACACACCCCTCACTCCTAAAGAACTACCTCGGGATGTCTCACAATTTCGGATTCTAGAAAGGACAACTCAGGGTGTTACATACCCCTCACTCCTAAATGGAACATTAGGTTATCAAAGAAGCAGCAATCAATCATTCACACAATAATGAGAGCACACATTACAAGAATCCTAAGCACGGCAACAACAAGAGATCTAAGCACACCAACCATAAGAGATAAAGCAAACCTCTGGAAAAATTGGTCTCAGAGTCACTGCTCGGTAAGGAAATCAGGCTGACGTCTCTAACCAATCAGAAGTGTTGCAGAACTGTTCGGATAATCCCAAGCTGGCTGAAACTGATCCTGTGTCTGTGGGTATGGGGGCCACTGCTGAATAGGTGGTACCTCGAGTACTGTGCTGCTGGTACACTCAGGTAGTGGAAGCCTATGAGTCTGATGGCAGAGTCCTGAGGTACGGTTCCTCTTTCTTGGGCAGTTGCGAGCCTTGTGTCTAAAGTTTCCACACACATAACATGCCCCTGACCGCCTTCGATGCTCACAGGTCTCACGACCTCTGCGATAGCGCTGCTGTCTCTATTGAAATTCCAAATCTATCCATGGTTGTTCGTTATCTTGGACTGCCTCGTCTTCATCAACTTCCGGGTACACTTGCATCGTCTTCGTCTGCTTGTAAGCTCTCCATTGGGCTAAGGCTACCTTGTGAAGAGCGTTTTCAGCCCATATTGCCCGTTCCACATAAGCTTCATACGTGGGGAGCTCTATAGGAGTCATGTGCAACTGGATGTCTGCTCGAAGACCATCTACAAAGCGTCTGATCTTCTCTGATTCCGGAGTGATAAGTCTTTCGGTGAATCGTGATAAATGGATGAATTGTGCCTCATACTCCAAAACTGTCAGGTTTTCCTGAAGTAGCTGCTCAAACTCCCGAAGCTTCTGAGATCTGACTGGTGCTGGAATGAACTTCCGAAGAAACTGCTCCTTGAACGTCTCCCAAGCTACTGCATCGTCCATGTCTGCATAAGGAGCTCTCAGTGTCGTCCACCATAACTCAGCTGCATCACGAAACATGTAGGTCACTAGCTGCACTCGCTGTCTGCCCGTACATGGAAGCATCCAGAAGATCCGCTCCATCTCTATAATCCATGCATCTGCCTCCATCGGGTCTCCACATCCACTGAACTCCGAAGGTTTCCTCTTACTGAATCTGTCAAATAGCTCGTACTGATCTAGCACACGCGGTGGAAACTGCGAAGTCTGCGGCTGCTGGGTGATACGGCTAAGGATCTTTAATATCTGAGTGTTGATTCTGGTTTAAGTCTGCGCAAACTGCTCAAATCTGTCCTCCATTGTGCCCTGACTATCCCTATCCGGACAATGCTGTTGTGACATAATCTGCAATTAAACATTTTTAGAACAAGCAAACACAAATGACATAAACAAATGACAATCAACCATCACGTTACCAGTCTAAGTCTACCCAATCCTCACATCGAATCCTAAGAGTTGCTAAGTATTTTAGTTGTCCGAGAACCGTAATGCTCTGATACCAAAAATGTAACGCCCCAAGATCCGGGCGCCTCGAATCTCGGGGTGCTACAAGAAAGTACCTAAGAGATGCAGAAAATCAAATAATATAATCAAGTGTGAATCTCATATGAGCAAGTAATTGGACAAAGCCCTAAAATTTTTGTTCACTTTAAGGGATTACAAGATACTTTCCGTAATTAAACTAACTATTCAATCCTAGGCCGCCACGGCCAGCTACAAGAAAAGGAGAGAATAGAGATCTAAGTGTCAGACGCCTCTCGATGCACCAACTGCATTATTCTCTGAACCCCGCAGCAACGGATCAGCCGCTAAGCAATTCTACTAATCAAAAAAGGCGGAAGAGAAGATACCTAAAAACACCAAGGATTGGGTCAGGCGCGATGAGCCAGGCAAATAGGCATGTTTAGATGGCAATACATTATATTAATAGATAGGGAAGAAGATCATACCTGATCCCAGTTATACCTGTGTGATTAGTATATCAAAAGAAATATAGAGTATCAGAGTGCAACAAAAAACAGTGTGGAGTGTAGTGCATGAATGATAATCAAGATATTTATATAACAGATGTTTGATACAGCATATCAGGTAGATAAGAGAAACCATCATCATCAAGACATCATATAAATCATATGAGCACATCAGAGTCACAAGTAGCATAGGTAACCTGAGGAAGTAACCTTACCATATACGTACCCATCGTATCAAGATCCAATCGTAACAATGTCGACAATTAAGGACAATAAATAACAGCATCCACGATACATAATAATCATACATCCAATATATATCCACAAAAGTATATAAAGGTATGTCCACAGTTGAAGTACAAGGGACGTGAGGGGTCAGAGCCAGCTCATCGTCATTGTCCCAACAACTGTCGATGGACATTAGCCATGGGGGTCATAGCCACCCATCGCTACCGTCACATCGAATAGGAGCGTACAAGAGTATCAATGTCCATAGCCACTGCCAAGTCCCAGCCATTGGTCTTACGTGCTAGCTCTACCTCATCACTCATCTATAGCCATGGCCAAGTCTCAGTCATTGGTCTTACGTGCTAGCTCTACCTCAACACTCAATATCCATCCACATGTACCCGGTTGAATGCCGGCGGTCTCGGTACCCGATCACTCATCGGTACCTACTGTACTCAACCACATTTCAATCACTCAATACTCAATATCAATGTCCATGCCGGTATCATACCCCTCGGCAGACCAATCGTACATCCACAACCTACAGATCACTAGGTGGGGGTACTCCGAATTGGATAGCCTTATTTTCCTTATTATGAGATGATAGTTGTCAAGGGTACGAGGCACGGAGTTCGGGTATAGTTAATCAATCCTTGTGATTCTCAACAGCTAATAATGCATACCCTTATAAACCCCGCTTCTCTATACGCTTAATTAGTATTATCTCATTATATAGTCCTTCTATCAGTATCTACCGTTAAGTTCCCAATATTACAGGTCAGGACTTCAAGTGCCATGCCCCGATATTTCATCCAATACGGACCGTGATCATGGATCAAAGCCTAAGTGCAATGCCCTGATTTATAACATATCTCGAGGCCTACATCTAAGGTTCGGACTTACCAGCCAGCCTTGGTGTCCGTTACCAGGTACCACATATCATAAACACATCGGTGTTCGCTGCCCCTCTCTTCAGGTCCAGGGTACAATGATCATGGAGTCTTAGATGCTTATTAAGTATCCTTGGTGCTCCTGTAGTTGTTTAGCATCATAAGACATCCATAACCATTGAATCGAGTTCCGTTTACAACCGAAGACCCTACTTAGGTGGCTACACGGGTCAAAGTTAAGCCCGGCCCTTGACTCGTGTCTCGCGCATCCCAAACAGTCCAAATGGAAGGTCAATGGGGCCCACACATGATCAGATCATAAAAGGAAACTAAATTTGGAAAATCACTATTTACAGTGTACCGGGTCGACATCATGAATCCACAGGTCGACCTGGCATTCAGTGAAAGTGAACAACTAACTAGGAGTTAGAAAACACAATCTGCAGTGTCCCTGGTCGACCTGGAGGGTCCCACGGTCGACTAGGTAAACTGAAGGAATTTCTACAAACATCTGGCAGGTAGGGGTACTGCAGTGTGGCCGGTCGACCGGGTACACTGAGTTCTGTACCCTGAGACCATTTTCTGCTCCCAGTTGAGGATAAGTCCCCTGTGGTCGACATCCTGGGTGACCAAGTCGACCGGGTACAAATGAAATCCATATTTTCATCATCCTGCCCTCTTCCATTTTCCATCAAAACTACATTAAATGGATCCCAGATCTTCACCAAACACTTCCAAACATCAAACACACCTCCCTCATCATGATCTCATCACAAATGGACCATTGATCTTCCAAATGGGGGATTCCCATCCATCAATGACCAATAGCACATAAGAAAAGGCTTAGAACAACTATCCATGCATAATGCCATCTAATCAACCATCTAAATACAGAAATCATGCCAAATAACCATAAAAGATAGTAATTAACAATCTAAGCATATTAATCAATTTAATTAAAGAATCTAAGCATGTCTACTTGCCTAATTAGGAAGAAAGCTCCTCAAATAGCTTGGGCTCCACTCCAATAGCTCTAAGATCACCCCAATAGCTGAATCTACAATCTCTACACCCATTCCCAAAGAGAGAAATGCATAAGAAAGGGAACTTTAAGGGAAAGATCTATACTCCAAGGAAATTGGAAATAGTGAATGAGGATTACCTTTACTTGGAGAGGCAAGAGAGATTTAGGAGATGAGATGAACTCCTTAGCTTGTGGATGGCTAGATGTAAATGAGGCTCTTGCTTCTAGTAATTGGAGGGATAGGATCTAGAGAGAGACCCTAATCTCTAACTTAGAAAGAGAGGGAGAGATGGGAGGGAATTGTAGTGAAATGACAGGAAGAGATAAGAGGTGTTTCTTTTATAGGGGTTGGTTGGATTATAGTCCAAAATGCCCTCTCTTGCTAGAGTAAGTTTAGGATAAGGATGAGGGTATTTGGGGAATGCTAAAATAGAATGACCGAAGGGTCCTTGGTTGCCAATAGAAATAAAGGATAAGGACTAGGGTAATTTAGGTATTCACATATAATGACTAAAGTATCATCAAATGAGTGGTTGTGAATAAAGTAGCCTAAGGGTAATAAAGGTAGGCTATTTATTATGATAAAAGTGCCCATGTTTACTAGGTAGAGAATAAAGGAGCCAATGTCATTTATGGTATTGGGATTTCTAAAAAGGAGGGAAAAGTTGTGGTAGTAAAGACTAGAGTACCCTCATATGATAAATGGGCTAATGAGTTGGGCCATAGGTAGTTGGGTCATTCTAAGGTCAATTGCACAACTCTCTAAGGGAAACCCATCTATAATTAGGATTACAACTAAGGCCTCTAATTGGTTAATTAACTCTAAGAAAACCACTATTAATCTTACAAGAGTCTCAATCCTATAAACTAGGCTTAATTAATGGGAAATTACTAACTATTCATGCTAATCACCTATTAAATAGGATAACCTATTGTTAACTTGGTCAAATTGGGTCCCACTAGGTATTTCTAGGAATGGGTCCTCACAGCCCTTGTAAGCATAACAATCACAGGATAGTAGGGGTTTGAAAGGCCCCCTATCATCTACTTAATTGGGAAAGAATAACTTGATTGCTTTTGAGGTACTATTTTGAGGCCATCAACGTAGCCCAAGACATCTCTTTCTGAAGATTTTTCAGGACCCACTAGAATGGATTACTAGTTCTAATTTAACCAATTAATACAACGGATGTAACCAATCAGACAAGATAGAACTAGCAAATAAATCTACCAAGTGTTAGGAATTTTGTAGATTGCAATTTGATGGATACATTATCATTCAAGCATCATTTGATTTACACACTTGCATTGTTTTAAATAAACTTGAAATCTTGTTTTATTCATGCATTGTTTTTAATAGTTGTAAAAGTTTTGATTTATGCATGTTTTGTTTTCAATCTTGGATGCATTTGTTTTTGGAAAAAGTTTTAGAAATCAAGCTAGCCTTTGGTTTTAAAGTTTTGAATCATTTTAGGCTTTGTGTGTTTCATGTTTTTAAACCTCTTTGAATGATTTAAAACATGTATTCAAGCTTGGTTTAGTGGCCCAAAAATCCTCCCAAAGAAATACCTTCAATTGTGCAAAAATTGGATTTTTTGTAAAAAGGGGGGTGGCCCGGCAGTGTCGCCGGTCGACCGACGCAGAGGTCCCGGTCGACCGGGAACACTGCAGGCAGAAAAATGCCCTTGGGCACCAACGGTCATATTTCTGACCGTTGTGTGTTCCCGGTCGACCGAGACCTGTTTGCCGGTCGACCGAGGACTAGCCGTTGGGCACTTTTTGCTATAAATATGAGTTCTTTCCTTTGCCAAAAGTTGGGAATTTTAAGCCCCTCCTTGAGAGGTTTTGAGGCATATTCAAGGGAAATGAACTAAGGGATGAAGGGGAACATTAGGAAAGCTAAAGCTTGGATTAATGAAGTTAAATCACCAAGTAGGCTTTACTTTCCTTAATCATATGTTTTCATGCTTTGTTTTATTTTTGGTAAATCATTTCTAGCATGTTAAACTATGTTTGTGTTGTGTCCTTAACATGTTTTATGTTTTGAGTTGATTTATTGTTTTGGATACAACACCATTTGATTCAATCCAAGTAGTACTTGAATTGGTAAATCTAAGTAGATCATGTTAATGAAAGAACCTTTGAAATTATATGTAACATGATTCCTATACTTGGTTGAATCTTTGGCTGTTGTTTTCCATCATAAGAAAATCACTTTCAAAACTATCTTATGTTTTGGACTCAACTTCTTTACAAATCATATGTTTTCATGTTTTGTTTTATCATTGGTAAATCTTTAGTAACATGATAAACTATGATGTGTTGTATCCTTAGCATGTTTTATACTTTGAATAGATCTATTGTTTTGGATGCATCACCATTTGATTCAATCCAAGTAGTACTTTATCTTTGGTAAATCTAAGTAGATCATGTTAATGAAATATGTAACATGATTCATATACTTGGTTGAATCTTTGGTTGTTGTTTTTCCATCATAAGAAAATCTCTTTCAAATGTATCTTATGTTTTGGATTCAACATCTTTACAAATCATATGTGTATTATTGTTTTAAAGTTTTACAACTTGCCTTACTTTGATAGGTATATCATATTCAAGTTGTATTTATAATCACATATGATTTGTCCCCTTATTTCAATCAAATCTATTTTTATGTTTTGAGCTACATTGTTGATTTGATTGACATCCCTATGCATCACATGTTTAGAGCTAATTAATCTCATACAACTTGTAAATCTTTGATCTCATTAACAAGTTGTTACTTTTAACATGTGATTAGCATATCCTCAATCAAAAATGTTTTATGAGCTAAAACTTTCAAAAGCCTTAGGCTTACTTTTATGATCTTTCATTTTCAAAATGATTGAGGATCACACACACACACTTCATGTACTTTCATCTTTGCATTCATAGTGTGAGTGTGTATTAGATTTTCACTTCCATATCCGCCTAATTAAGAGGCATTGTAATGAGCTTAATTGAATCTCCATCAAGTGTTTATAGACACTATCTTAGTGAGATAACCAACCTTGTGGTTGAAGAGGTTATTGCTTAGCCTATAAAAGCATAATGTATAGGTTGATGTTAAGCCTTGAAAAACATCAATGTAAAGGTTATTGCTTAGCCTTGGAAAGCATATTGTAAAGGTTATTGCTTAGCCTATTGAAAAGCATAAATAGTGGAAATCCGGTGGGGTGTTGGATCACAAGCCGGTAGTGGATGTAGGCATTGAGGCCGAACCACTATAAATACTTGTGTGATGGTGATTGCTTTGTGGTGATTCTTTTGTTAGCTTCCGCATCTTGTATGATAAATCATCACATGTGACTAGTTTGTTTTAAAGAAGTTAAAACTGGTCATAGTTGAAGCTCACCCTATTCACCCCCCCTCTAGGGTTCGGGTCCCCGGACTTTACACCAAGCAATCACTACAAAAAGGTAGACACAATATTTAGCATGTAAACCCTATCCAGGGAGAAAACCATGAACTAGAAATCATGAGTTCACGAACAGTTTACATGATATACTCACATGCTCCTTTATCTCAATCTGTACCTCAACCTAAGGACCATAGTTGTTCTTGCACAGAATCCACTAACACGACTTCCACCGTGCATCGTTCTCCTTACTTGATCTCCTCGTACATTGCCAATCAAGATGAACTATCTTCTACAAGAAAGTAGAAGCAACAAAACATTCTAAAGCAGCCCCTCAGAAAAATCTCTCAATGGCTCTAGAGAAACAAAAAAATCTCTCTTAGGGTATTCTGATCTCTGACCAATAAAGAGAATTAACTTCTTGTATTGTGTCTTAGGGTTGAGAGAAACACCCAATAAAAAGCCCCAAATCCGTGCATGAATATTCTAATTAAACTCCAATCAGAACATCACTCACCATCAAACTCCTTCATAGAGTTTGGACTAAACTGGTCTTTCCCGTCTAAGCTCGCTATAGTGAGCATGAGTCTCGCTATAGCGAGACACCATTCTGCCACTTTCACGTTTTTTGACTTTGCTGGCCTGACAAATTTGTCATGTCTTGATTTTTGGCCTTACAATCTTCCCATTTTGGAGATTTTTGGACAACATACCCTAGAAAAATACAATTTAATCTACCCAAAAGTAAAACTTAAATTACATTGAATTCTAAGACAAAAAAATTTAGCTCTGTAGATCTTGTATTTCCTTTGCTTGAACTTCCAAATCTTAAATTGCATTTGCTTGTAAAACTCTCCCTAACTTCATTCTTCTCCCCTGTTTTTTTTTCATAATTGACAAACAAATATCATCATGTAGCTTTGATAAGTCCATAAAAATGCATATTTTTGTGGCTATTTTTGATAAGTTTAAGGACTTATCAGGCCAAGAGAGCCTCATTTAGTGCCAAATCATGTTTTTATGCATTTAGGGTCCATTGTAGTGCATGCATGCTTAATTTGCTAAAAAATCACACTTTTTGCATAAATTCATGAAACCTGTCATTTTTGGATATTTATTTTTGGAAAGTCGATTATTTTGGGTGCATCAAGTAGGGTCCCATGCATGGTCCATTTAAATTCCTTACATAGAATTATTCTTGAATCCATTTATTTTAATTTGTGTAGGAGAAACCAAGAATGTGACCCACATTGGTGAAATTTGAGAAAGATCAAGGGTAAGACATCTTTCAAGGTGGACCCACATATCTTGGTATTTTGGAGAGTTTGAAAAGTCAACAATGGAAAGCTAGATTTGTGATTTTAAGATCAAGAAATGAAATTTCAGATTTGGTAAGATCTAATTCTTACTAAATTTGAAAACTCAAAAATCAAGAAAGAAATTAAAGAAAGGAAAGTGTGCTTAGAGTTGACTAGTCAATCAAAGAAATTTGGAAGCAACCCGAAGATGGAAGGAGAGTCAAGAAACAAGGAAAGCAAGATCCCAAGATCCCTTTGGACGTCCACATGGGTCCCACACACCCCATTGCACAACTAACATTCCATATGTGACAATTATTTTCTAATTTTTCAGAGGTAGCAAGATTAAAATGGTCATAACTCTTAATCCAGCTGTCATATTGATGCAATCCATATACCGTTGGAAAGATCTTTTCGAGTAGATTTCTTTAGAACCCAAGATTGTGTCAATTGGAGCTAAAACAAGGAAGATATGACCTATGGAAGTTGGTGCTATAATTTCTACTCGGGATTGCAATTTTGCACATGAAAGCACAAAAAATCACTCACTCAACTTTCTATTTCTTTGAAAACTTGTTGGCCAAGGAAGGGACTTGCCATATAAAGAAGATTGCATGCTACAAACTTGGAGCTAAGAAGGAAAGAAAGAGAGCAAAAATCTATAAATTAAAGGCATAAGCATCCCTCTCCTCTCATGGTTGAAATCGTCCACCTCTCCCTCTAGCTTAATTTCATTCCATCTCTCCCTCTCTTCCCTTTCATCTCAAGCCATCAAGGGGGTTCTTCTCGAAGGCCACACCACCACCCTTGTTTTCTCAACTAGAAAGAGGGATTCTCAATCATCCTAGTATGTATTTTTGTTTTTAATTCTCAATCTTATGTACTCAATTGCATACTAGTATTAATAAAATTGTTTCTTCTTAATTCTTGTATTGATTTCTTGTGAATCTTGATATTAGTTTTGCAATAGGGTTAGTTCTTACTTTTGGTTAAGTAATTTTAATTGGCTTGGAATAATTACTAACAACTCACCTTAGCATCCTCACAATATGCCTTGTTTTCTACTGATACATGGTATTTTTGGAGGCAATACAATGTGAAGTTGAAGAGTGTTGATCAAGAAAGTTTAAAAATTCAAGTATGAAATTTATTTATTAAAAAGTGAGGATTTATCATTCTCAACTTGGATTGACAATCCAAGTTGAAGAATGGGACCCTAGGTTTGCACCTCTATATTTTCTTGGACCCTCAACTGAGAAGAATTAAAAGAAGCAACTCACCACTTTTATATTTCAGTTTTGTTTACCATCTTTGATTTATGCACACCACCCTTATTTTCAACACTTCACTTTTAATTCCTGCACCTTATTATATGTCACACAATTTTGTTTAGATTTGTTAATTGCTTGAAAATGCATTAGACACATGCATTCATTTATTTATTTTTATTTTTTGCATAACATTAGGAGTGACGTTCACGTGAAATTCTGAAATCAGATTTATGTTAAACATTCATGTGGCAAAAACAGTCCATAAACAAGCCCAGAAAACTGCAGAAACAATTTTTTTGCAAAAAGTTCGAAGTGGGTAGACTAGTCAAATCATGGTATTTTTCTGTGAAATTTGGAGAAATTGAAGTTCAATATGTGGTGTATCACGTCCCAAAATTTCAGAGCAAAACCATTTCAGGAGGTTTATAAACCAGCGGCTTAAACATGGCATGTTGGGCTGTCTGTGTGTAGAATTTCTACACAATTTTAGTTTTTTAGGTTATGTTTACACCTTCATATCTTCGTTGTTTTAAATCGTTTTTTCACTTCTATTTTTTTTATTTGATTCATGCATCATTATAGTTTAAATTTCAGCCATTAAACTAAGTTTTAGGTTGCATTAGATTAGGAAAAATCATGCATAAAAACAGCCCTACATACTATTTTTTCAGACTTAGAATTTTTCAGCATCTCATGGCATACATTGCATTACTAAGGGCCTGTTTGGCATTGTGCCAATGGAATGTTCTCATTGTACCAATTACCATTTCAAAATTTGATTTGGCTGGAACGATTCCTCAAATCTTGTCCAGCTGGATTAAGAAACAAAAAACGATTAAACTTCGTTTTTTTTTCGAAATGACTGGTGTGCACAAACTTGCATCCGCGGTTTTTCCTTAAGCTCAAGAGACTCTCTTATGCCTCCGCATCTTCTCCTTCGCCAATCTCCATGAGTTATTTTGGTAAGTTCCCATTTCTTCTTACTCTCTCCTCTGCTAGCCCAGCCACTTCTCTCTCTCATTCACCCATCTGATCGACCTGTCCTAGCCTCTCTGCACATCCTTTTTCTTCTTTTATCTTTTTTCCCCTTATATTGCTCTCTCTTTCTTTCTTATCTTCCCAATGACACCATCCCTAGCCTTCAACACGACCCCCTAACCCACCCTTTTTTTTTCTATTTCCTTTCCTTCTTCTTCCCCTTCTCTTCTTCTTTCTCTGCTTTCGTTTTATTTTCTCTCTCTCATAGACCCCCAAACAATCCCAGACACTCCCAACCGTTATTCTATCTTTTTTTTTCCTTCTCTTTTCTTCTTTTCTCTTTTCTTTCTTCTCCTCTCCTCCCACCTAGCCGACTCATCTTTTTCCCTTTTTTTCTCTTCTCTTCCTCCTCTTCATCTTTTTCTCCCTTTTTCTTCTTCTCCTTTTTCATTTTTTTTTTTTCCTTTTCTTTCTCCCTCTTTTCTCCTCCAACACCCAACCACTGCACCCTCACCAACTTGATGAAGCTGTCTTCATTTGTTTTTGTCCCTCCATTATCTCCCGATCTTTTTTCTCTTTCACTATTTTCTTCTATACTGTTTCTATCCCTCATCTCTTTACTCTCTCTCTCTCTCTCACACACACACACACACACACTCCCCTGCTCTCTTTCTCTCTTAACATTTTCTCCCCTTTGAACTTAAAACCGTGAGACTAGTTGTGATTTTCTAAACATGATTTTATTATTATTTTCTTTGGGACAAAATTGTTATAATCCCTTACCAAACAAGTTCTGCACAGCATGTTTTAAGAAGAACGGTTTGATATATTGCTGCCAAACAAGTTCTGCACAGCCCGATCTCAACACAACTCAGTTTCAGCCCAACCCAACCTCAGCACAAAAACAGGAGCAACAGAGAAACGATGCCAAACAGGGCCTAGCTTTC
The DNA here is from genome assembly GCA_038049695.1 of Cinnamomum chago. Classification (NCBI taxonomy): domain Eukaryota; kingdom Viridiplantae; phylum Streptophyta; class Magnoliopsida; order Laurales; family Lauraceae; genus Cinnamomum; species Cinnamomum chago. The sequence goes on along the minus strand of CP142462.1, from coordinate 14,240,917 downwards.
TAACTTAGGTTTCTTTTGTTTCTACTTTAGTTTCTTAGTTTTATTTTTTGCTACTTTTTATTCTTGATGTTCTAACTTGTGTGTTTTTTTGTAGCAATTTTAGTTTTTAGTTTAGGATTTTTAGATTTAGGAAGTTTTCTTTTTCATTGGATTGTAATTAATTTAATTTTTGGAAAGTAGGAATGATGGTTGTAACTTTCCTAGTTTATTAGGCTAGATTTAGATTTTTAATATAGGACAGGTACAAGTTGAGAATGGACCTTAATTTACATTGCTCCCTGTGGATCGACCTGGTCTCACCAGTTTATTACTATAATTGCACCCTACACTTGGGGTCCGATCAAGCTTCTGTCAATTTGGATGTAGTAGCTCCCCCTCAATATGATCTTCGTATCAGTACTGGGGTGGGGGCTTGATCTTGTAGATTAGGGGTGATGAAGCTTAGGCATGCAGACTTGTAAATTTAAATATTTCATCATAATGTGTACCAATAAAGAAAAGAGATCTTCTTTCTTGACCTAGACAGCTTTGGTATTCTTCCTTCTGCGTTTTCCATTGCTTTTGATTTGGTAAACTTCACAGTTTCTTGCAATGGGGTCGAATGTATCCCTTAATTCCACAATGATGACAAGTGGAGACTTGTTCAGGGCGTACCACATTCTGCTTCTTTGCAACTGTATTTGTAATATGAACAACAGGATTAGTAACAACTGAATTTTGAACAAAACAGTTAGTACCTTTGGCTTTTAATGTAGATGCCCCGTCAGCGTAGCCAATGCCATGCATGTTTGTCTTTGCCTTTTCACTGCACAGGATGTCATCAAGTTTTTTAGACCCTGTATTTATCCTGTTTAATGAAGCTTTAGCAGTATCTAACTCAGATTGAACCATCTTGAGTCTTCCATTCAGATCAGAATTCTCTACTTTCAAAGTTTTCATATCAGAATCAAGTAAGTCACACTTTTGTGATTCTGCAGTGAATTTGTCAGCCAATTTTTTATTTTCATCCTCCAATTTTTGTACTTTAGCAAGAGAATCTGCAAGTTCAGCTTTTAATGAGACATTCTGCTCTTCAGACACTTGCTAATTAATAACAACGTTTTCATTCGCCTTAACCATCTTATGGTCTTCTTGAAAAGTGTTTCATATTCAGCTTTCCAATTTGGTTCTTCCTCTGACTCAGCATCTTGATCAGTTTCAGCTTCGGAAGAAACATGGGAAGCAACAGAACCAAAAGCTGCCATAAAAACAATAAACTTCCCCTTGCTAGTGTCAGATTTGTCAGACTCAGGATTTTCATCATCCTCATCAGAATTTTCATCTTCCCAAGTAGTATTCAAAGCCTTCTTTTTAGAATTTTTGTTCTTGCAGTCATTAGCAATGTGTCCATAGCCTTGACACTCATAGCATTGAATCCCTTTAAAAGATTTTTTCTTTCCAGAATTTTTAGGGATCCTCACTTTGGTTTACTGCTCCATTATAAAAAGCTTGAATTGCTTTATGAACTGTACAGCAACTTGGGGATCAATTTCCTCAGAAACTGAATCTGAATCACTTGCAACTTTCTTGTATAATTCATTGGACGCTTTCTTGTATGATTCCTTGAACGCTTTTAAAGCAATACCTTGAGATTGTGTCTTCACATTAAACCTAAGGTTTGCTTCAAAAGCTTGTAGGTTGCCAACCAACTCATCAACTTTGAGTGTATTCAGATTTTTATTTTCTACTATGGATACAATCTTTCCATCAAACCTTTCTGGGAGAGACCTCAAAATCTTTTTAACAATTCTGTTTTTAGGAATTGGTTCCCCTAAGGTAAATGTATCATTGACAATTGCATTTAGCTTACCATTAAATTCATTGAATAACTCATCTTCTTCCATCTTTATGGTTTCAAAGGCTGTATACAATTTCTGAAGTTTCGACTGTTTGACAGTATCAGTCCCTTCATGCACAGTCTATAGAATATCCCAAGCTTCTTTCGCAGTAGTGCATGTAGAAATTTTACGAAACTCAGACATATTAACTCCATTATAAATAGCATCAAAGCTTTAGAGTTACAAGTGGCAGCGAACTCTTCTTCCGTAGTCCACTTATCTTCAGATTTGGGACCAGTTACCCCATCAGCAGTAATAGTGGGCAAAGAATAGCCATTCACAGCAGATTTCCAAACTTTCAGATCAATGGCTTTAAAAAAAGCAACCATCATGGCGTTCCAATAAGCATAATTATTACCATCCAACAGAGGAGACACTACAACAATTTACACTATTACCGGCGTTTTTTCCCTCCCAAGCATTAAACGCCGGGAAAAGTATAACTTTTACCGGTGAAAAAGCTATTTTCGCCGGGAAAAAACTGATTTTTCCGGCGTCATATTATCGCCGGCAAAATGCCGCTTTTTTCCAGTGATTTATTTTTTTCGCCGGCAAAGTTCCTTTTTCCCGGCGATTTTTTTTTCGCCGGCAAAGGTAATTACTTTTCCAGACAAAAGGTTAGTTTTTTGCCGGCGCATTTGTTTTTTCGCCGGCAAATGTAATATTTTTCCCGGCGTGTTATCCACTTCGCCGGCAAATGTCCTCCGTTTGCGCCTTCATTTGGAGCATCGCGCTTTTATTTGGGATAATTAGTTTTGCTGGCGCACTATTTGCGCCGGAATTGTTATCATAAAACTAGCCCTATGCTTATACCCAAAAGAAAACAAAAAACGAGCTTCTGCATCTCCCTCCTGCATAAACCAAAAATCGCAACTCCCTTCTGCATCTCCCTCATTTCAAAACCGTTCTGCATCTCCCTCCTCTCTTTGCATCTCCCTCCCCTCTCTGCATCTACCTCATCCAGCCCATCTCGCAGCGCCCATCTCCCTCATCTCTCTGCATCTCCCTCCCTCTCGGTCCCTGGCCCATCTCGCCTCTTCCATCTCCCTCATCTCTCTGCATCTCCCTCCCTCTCGGTCCCTGGCCCATCTCGCCTCTTCCAGCGCCCATCTCCCCATCTCTTTGCATCTCCCTCCCTCTCGGTCCCTGGCCCATCTCGCCTCGTCTAGCGCCCATCTCTGTCTCGTCCAGCCATCTCTCTGACCCATCTCTCTCGTCCGCCATTGGGGCTTGAAAAGCAAAGGACAGAACACATTGGTGGCGATTTTCACCTCTGTGCCTCTCTCATCTCCCTCGGCATCTCTCTCTCACGCTCACGGTCTCCCTCGCCAGCGCATCCTCTCCTTCCCTCTCTCGCAACCGGACTGACACTCAAAGGTAATGGCTCTGCCTCATCTTCATTGCATTGCTTCTTTTCTTTTTTTCCTACCTCTTTGGTTGCCTCATGTTCATTATTGGTGGTGTTTACTTGCTGATCTGTTTTATCTGGAATGTCTTTCTAAATGCCCAAAGTATGTATAGAGTTGCTGGCTGTTCGATGGATTTCCGTGTTGCTAGGAGAATATATTCCACAAGTTATCTGTGCACTGCCTTCACCTTTATCTGTTTTATCACGTTTATCCACAACTTTCTGTGTTGCTAGGCTTCATTATCAGAACTTTGTTTTTAAGCTGTTAATGTTGTGGATGCTCTCAGATTTGGAAAATAATTAAAAAAAACAAATTTGTCAGATCTGTACATCTGCTAGATTGGGGTAGTGTTTCTGAGATATGGTTCATGGGGCTCTGTATATGGAGGCTGTTCTCAAAATACCGAGATTGGAAGATATTAGACATCAATTTTTTTTTTGCAAATAATATATTCTTAATGATCTAATAATTAACTACTGATTGTGAAGAGCTAGGATGTTGCAGTTTAGAGAACTTGAACGATACACTTTATTAGTTTATACTTGCATGAGCCCACCACATCAACACTTGGTGAACCATCACTATCAGTCATGAAGCATATAGGTAATGGATGAACAACATAGTGGACATTTGTTGTTTCTTGTAGTTTAAGTGGCATGGGCATAGGTATGTCTTTTTGGAGTCTGCCAGAGCTTTATAATTCTTAATATGACTTTTTGGAGTTTATGTCATTGATTCCTAAAGAGGTCAAGGGCACGTTTGTGTACACACCATTTCCGCGGAAAGAGGAAATTGCCACGTCAGCAAATTCCATAGAAATGAAAACATCGGAAAATGATTTCCGTAGAATTTAGAAATTCATGTTTGGTGCAAAAAGAGTTTCTTCATTGAATTGGTGCAGACGTTGTTTGGTGCGGCTGTGGATTCCTTATAGAAAATCAAAATTTCTTATTTGGTGAAATAATTTTTTGAAGAAAATAACATAACATGTATATTATTTATTTAACATTAAATAATAATTTATATAAAGAAATAAAAAATGAAAGAGTTATAGGGTTTTTGGTTTGAAATGGACAAAAGTGAGGAAAAGATGGAGAAGTTTTCCGAGGAAAACCATTTCCCATACCCTCCCATGGGAAATTCATTTCCACAATTATCAAGGAAAATGCTGACGAGGCAGGAAAACATTTCCGCGGAATTGTTCCGCACCAAACACCGGAAAAATGGGTTTTCCACGGAAAACCCATAACTTTTCCGTGGAAAAGTGTTACACAAACATGCCCCAAGAGTTCACAGATTGGTAGCTACCTCACCTCTTCTTCTTTAAAATAGGAAAACAAGTAAAGAAAAAAAAGGTTCAGCAGCCACTCTATTCGATCCAATTTTGTAGCTTCAGCTGTTTCAAAAGGCGTCTCTTTGGCTTCAGAGCTCCAGATTTCGAGGTATTTCCTCAAAATCCAATTTGGGTCACTTGCATTTCTTTCAAATTAGCATGAAATCTTGATGGGTTCTCTTCCTAGCTTTGGTTGAACAGCTTCTAGAGCCTCTAACAGGGAAAGTTTGGGAATTGGATGATTTTGAATCATATCCAGCTTTGATGGTAAGTACTCACTCTCTTCAGCCCTTCTTTTACTTTATTTTTTTGTAATTTTGTTCTAGTTTGTATGGGTTAGTGTGTCATTCCATGTTAAATCACCTTCCCAACTAATGCTCAGAATAATATATATGATGATTGCATGTTTCAGTTATGGATGTCAGTCCAACTAGTTGTACTGCAATATTAAGCAACCCACTTTTCTTTGTTGGCAATACTGGATTACATACTATATTTTACCTTTTTTTTTTCTTTTTGGTTGTGGTCAATAAAATTTAGTGTATGTTTGGATGTTCTATTATGAGTTTGATTAGGGAAATGTAGAAAAAAAGAACCCTTCAATTACCAGCCTGTTGCAGTTTAATCTTCTCTTGTTATCTCAAGCCAAATTTGAAATGGATCCTTATCCTGCTCATTCTGTTTCATCATCCTCAGGGCATGTTTGGCATTTCCCTCTAGGCCCATTTGGGTTTATGTATATCACGTTGAAGTACCTTGGTTTACACATAATCATGAGTTCAAGCATATGGATATCCCTGTTAGTTTGCTATGAATCCTATATCCAATCAGTGCTCATGGTGGATCTTGAAGCAAATAATCACAAAAAACCAAACTATACTAGAGTTCTGGCATGCTTCTATCCATGCTTGAACTTGAGTGGGAGTGTGATACGGATTTTCAAGATGATGAATCTTCTCCCATGCACCTCCCTCTTGTAACAAGGATGATGGCTTCCTCTTTGCTGAGTTGAGACTTGAAAGGGATAGAAGAGACTGGCCATACTTATTTAGTTAACTTCCAATGAGATTTCTAGTCGATCAAGGTTCTTGAAACTATAGAGGTTTCCTTATTGGGATGTGGAGCTTGTAACTAATTAGGGAATAACTAATTATGGGGTAACAAGTTTTACAACAATTTTGAAACTCAAATGAGTAGTTGTTAGGAAACTCATGGGTCCCACTGTGGTTGTGTAGGGATCACCTTAAAGAAAAAGATAAGGAAAAACCTTTACCTGTTTTAGAATCCCCCTTATGTGTAAACTAAATTTCCCTCTAATTCAATTGCAGTAATTATTTCATAACTCTAATACTCTAAAAAGGTTGGATCATCTGGGAAGAAGTCCATAACTCACCAAGTATTCAGATTTACAGAGGATCTAACTAAATTCCGCTCAGCTATAACTATCATTAATTCATTAGTTGTCACATGTGACTGAGCTTCTGGTACTCTGATTTGCTAGGTAACCAGGATTCTAGGGATCCAAACAGGCCTTTTGAATTCCTAGGAAAGGGGGTTTCATTAATTACTAGGAAATTATTTTTTTGGATAATAAAAATATATGACACGAGTCACATATCAGATCCGATACTCCGTTCATTATGTGTAAAATCTTAATCTTGCCATATTCATAGTGTGTCCATGTTGCATCCATGCCATGTCTTGATGTCATATTCTGGCAGAAAATGCAAGAGGTGTGTCCATCCTCCACTCATTCATGAATCCAGCAGTGTAAGCTGGCAGTTAGAATATTAGGTAGATTTAGGACACTGATTTGGTGCTGGCAGTGATCTATGTATTAAAAAGTAATGTGAAATGATAATAGTTATTTTGTATTCCAAAATTCTATCTTCACTTTGTTGTAGTTTGTAATTTCAAAGTCTCAAACCAACTTTCCCGTAGCACTCCACCTTTGCCATCATCATTATCTTGTTTTGAACAAACCTAATCCAAAAATCTAGGGTCAGCTCATAAAATAAAACTCATTATAAAGGTGAGACAAAGTTTTTCAGCCAACTGCCTATCGAACATAAACTTGAGTATCAAGTATCAACACATGGCCCTTGGGATACTTGAAGCTAAAAGGCAGTTTGAATGGAAGTATGGAGAGCAGTTCAGTACGCATGGCACATCGTATTCTATGTCCATCAATGTTAAAAGTTAAAGGTTTTTTTTAGAACATTAGCAAACTGCAAAGTGTTCATCCAGAACAAATGGTAAGCATTTCAAAACGCTAGTGTTTAGGAGGAGAAACATTGTATACCTAGATCAATATTACTGTTATTTTATCACAAAGGAACTTCAGCAGTTTAGCTTGATATTGTGGGAACACTGATTTTCCCGGCCTGAAATATGCTGCAAAATTGCCATCTTTACTTCAGCATAGTTACCTTTTAGGCTTTTACCGAGTAAGTACAGTTGCCTGAAGAAAGTGCATCACATTACCTTTCAAAAAAGGAAAGAAGGAAGGTACATCATTATGGTTTGAGACGCTTTATTCTTCGGTGGTGATCCTTCATCTCACCAAATGTGTTCTGACCACCTAATCACTTTCTGTGCCTATGAGCTAGACCGTTGTCTTTTGGGAAAGTCTTGAATGAGGAGTGCTAAAAAATCTTACTAGAATATGGGTTCCTTAACCTTAAATTTCTGAGCTACTAAACAGACAGTAAAGAAAAGATTATTACCTCAGTTCTAAGAAGGCCAATTAGTGGATGGCTGGACCTGCCTTGAAGAATTTTGGCTTCCACCATTGGCATTGTCCCATCAGATCAATGGTCAAGGGTCTCAATGACCAAACTGCAGCACCATGTGTATGGAATTCTGGACCAACTATGTATGGAATCCTGCACCGACTGTAGTTTTTATTTTTTAAAATTTTCATTATTATTTAGTTCTTTCTGTTTGGGAGAAGACACTTAACCGTAACAATATGATGCTTGCAGGTGATGTTTATTTGCAACCACAGCCCATTTGTTATACACCTAAAGAAGGATATTGTGAAGCTAACAAATTTCTATATAAATGTAGGACTTCCTTTCCAATGTTTATTGCTTTATGGTGATGCAATATGCTCTGTAATATTGTTAACTCACTCTAAGTAATTAACACTATTATATTTCCCATGTGAGGTTACAGAAGGGACTAGCAGTCATAGCAATCTCTTCAAATTCTGTAGCTACTCACCCACAGGTATCTTAAATGCTAAGGCCCTACATGAGCTCCTCGAAGTTGTATGAGTTCTGGCTTATGGGAAAAGGAATTGATAGTTGATACTCTCTTGGTCAATCAAGAAGTTTTCTTTTGTACATTGACGTTCTAAATCGTCTTGAATCTTATAGGACGGACCAGAATTAATGGCAGAATTAATGACCAGAATTTTACGCGTCTTCCCTTGTGCATAAAAGTTTCCAATTATAGAGTGAAATATACGAGTTGCCTTCTGGTCATGGTTTAAAGTAACAGCCATTACATACCAGTTTCAGTAATCTGCCATCATGCGATTATAATTTCCAAAACATAAAATATTGCAGAAACACGTATCATTTTATAATGTTTTTAATTTTTTTTCACCCTGAAAAACACATGAGACACGTATATTTCACATGAAGTTAAAAAAGAAGCAAAGATGGATGTGCCTAACAAAATTAAGGTAGAGAAGGAAGTAAAAAAAGAAGCAAAGATGGATGATGATGATGATCACATACCAATTTCCCAAAGAGTGAAAAAATCGGTTTCATCAGACAATCGATCCTTATCAAAGAAACAAACAAAGGTTGTCACCTCCCAATTGAAGAAAACAAACAAGAAATAAAAAAAGATTATAAAAGCTTCTAAATACTCAAAGTCGTTGAAGGTGCCACCTGGCTCCGGTGGAGGGCAGAAGTGACTACATTGGAGCACAATGGTGTCATTTTTGGTTTTTCTTTATAGTTAAAGTTAACCTGACGTTGGAGTTTGGATTTGGATTGCAGGTCATGTGGTCGACGTTTGTTCCCTTTATTCCCAACAGCATTTTGCCTGGGCTCCTCGCATTCATTGCAGCAGTGGCTGCTGTTGTTATGGTAAGCCTTTTTGTTTTTATATTTTTATTGCTTTTTATGTTGATTGCTCTCATTAGTAGGATGCTTCTTCTATATGTTTAACAAATGCTAAAGGATGGCATGCCTTTGTGGATTGGAGTTTGTTCTGCTTCTTGTTTGATGTGTTTGTACCATTCCCAGATCTGAATCTTGAAGATGAACCTTTCCAGCCCAAATCAGGTGAGGCAGAGTTCTCAAGTAGAAATTAGCTAGTTTGCCGGAACTTGCATTTTGGAGAAAATACTGCCATTCTACTTTGCTTGGGTAGACAGAGAGAAGTATGGCTGATAATTTTTTTTGAATTGACTACATTTATATTAGATGAAAGTGGAAAAGAAGAAAGTCAATTGTTTTTCTTTCTGGATTCAATCTGCAATTTTCTCAACTGCTACATCATGCTGTATGTTGACCAATTATCACTGTGGATGGTTGGCAACTAAATGCTGAGCAGAACTGCTTTTCATATGTGACAATACTGTTGGAATTATGAATTGTTGTTGGTGCTGCAAATCCATAGTAACCTGCTGGAAAAGCAGACCCACATCTGGATGTTGTCATTAAGCAGCATCCACTGCTGGTCTTAGGAAACCATAGGCGTGAAAACTAGAAAATAATAATAATTGAGTGGAGCACGGAAACACATTGATGAACAACTGAAGTTCCAGTAAATGAGGCTTGCTCCAAGAACCTCATAAAAGCTTGTGTTGTCTACATCTCTGGAGCATGCTCTCCTCTACTGATAGTTTCAGTAGGAGCTCTGATGATCTAAGCAAAGTGGCTATCTCCCAGTCAAAGATGCTAAGAAATGTTTATCCAGTGAAAATTTTGTAAGGTAAACATCTGTAGACTACAACTTGAATTCTTTGATTGCTCTAGTTATGCTAGAAAATCTAGGTATGTTGCTAAATGAATGCCAATGAGGCTTTGATGTGCTCCAAGTATCCATATTCATGGAGAAGCAGATTATGCTGCTGACCTGCTGAAAAGGGTTTCTTACACCGTAATCCCTTCAATCATCTGTTTCTGGTTTTGGCTTTGACTGTATTTATATTTCTAGTTGCGTGTCTAGTATATTGAAATTAATGTTCTCCTCAGATATCACCCTTTTGTTATTTCAAATTTTCATCTTTCAAAGTCTTCGTTGTTAAGGTCCATGCATCTTTCTTAATTATGCATTACTACGAATTGCAGGCACGAACAGGGAAGCTTTCAGAGAAAGGCGTCAAATTTGTTGGGTCAATATCTGGGTGGACTGCCACTCTACTCTTCATGTGGATGCCAGTTTCACAGATGATATCTATAAACATTCTCTCTGGTTCTTAAAACAATAAACGGTTGTAACCATTTTTTTCATGTCACCCTTAAACCTAATATTGCATTTCTGTTCAGTGGACAAGTTTTCTCAACCCGGACAACATTAGAGGTTTGTCAGCTTTTTCAATGCTGCTAGCTATGATCGGAAATGGTCTTATGGTCCCGCGTGCACTTTTTATTCGTGACTTCATGTGGTACTTCTTGTTTCCTTGGAATCTTCATATTATCATTGCAAATACAGATTATCATATTGCTATGGTTGTTCTCTTGATTTTCTAAGAATGATTGAATCTAGATGCTGAAATACTTGATTCTCGTAGCACATAGTGTATATTGGATTAGGAATATTTGGGATTTGGATAGCCTACAATTTGTGTTTCTCGAAAAACTTATGCCATAACAGGAATTTTGAGATGTTAGCAGTGACAACACCAAGTATATATTGTGCAAAACAATAATGACTATTATAATAATTTATAAGGCAGCGGTCAGTTTTCTTTATATAATGGTACTTTACAAATTTTTTTTTAATGTTCTTATCTGCTTGTATGTGCTTCTCCGCAAAAAAATAAATTGTTACACCTAGTGGAAGTGAAAAATGATGGGTTTATAATGGCACATTTCTTTCACCTGTTACACCTGTTTGGTTCTCTGGTAGGAACTGTACCTGAAGTCTTTCTTACAATTTATAGGTTTGGAGTCTTTTCCCCTTCTTTTCAAATGCTTCACATTAAATACTATTTGAATGCTGTACCCTTTTTTGGGCCTATTTTTATTAGGCTCTTGTAGTTCCCCTCTAACCTCCTGATTCCTTAGACTATTGATGTGTAGTAGCTAAATTTGATGTTAGGATGATAGCACCCATTGGATATCACTTTTCTTTATGTTGTCACAACTGAGAAAGAATAAAAGTTGGCTGCTGGCTGGTACATGTAATGTGAGAATTTTTCTATTTTTTCAATTAGTGAGAAAGAATAAAAGTTGGTTGCATATATAGATTCTTTTTGGGATAGTATCAACTAACTATCAATAAGTGATAAAATAAGAGAAACCGTTTATGATGATTGGACATATCCAATGCAAGCTAACACCAAGGGGAAATAGTAGGCCGAGGAAAAATAGGATAGAAGTAACAATAATAGATTTGAATAAGTGCAATCTATTTGAAGATTTGGATCAAAATAGATTAGAATGGGTAAACAAAATTCATATAATTGACTCTAGCATAAATGGGACGAGGCTTTATTGTTGATGTACATGTTACATAAATTCTTCTTCTTCGAGGTGTGAAAGAAAATCACATTAAACATGTGATGTGAGAAATATATCAGAAGTTTAAGCTATAGAATTTTCCAGGAGGACTTTCTCAACCAACACACGACCCTTATTGAGTATCAAGCGATTGATATATCTGCCCACGGTTTCCAGTGACAAATGTATGGATTTGGCACTTAGGGATGCTTTCCTTCGAATTTTATTTTTCTTGCGCTGTTTGGATCCTTGAAATCAGTTGCAGTTCACTTAGTCAAAAAAAAAAAGAAAAAAAAAGAAAAGAAAAACACCTTTAACTCCGTTTAATTACAAGTAATTAGTTGCAGCAAAGAACAAAGCCATTGGGGCATATATATGACTCAGGATATTCAAACGAAAGAATCCTGATTTTGCATAAACCGAATTATCTTCATTTGGTTTATGAAGATCCAAGCGGGCCCAATGCATCAATGTTTATCATGAAACAGGTACTGTGTTGCAATGAAAATGGCATAGGAAGCTGATCTTATAATTATCAATTCTGCTGATGTTGCTCTACATGTATGTGGTACATCCAAAATGCACCTCTACTGTCATAATGAACTTTGATGTTTGTGTGTGGGTTCACCTTTATCCACATAATGAACTTTGATGAATTTTTTTTTTCACTTGGTTACAGGTACTGTTTTTGCATATGGACAAACTAATAGTGGGAAAACACACACCATGCAAGGATCCACAGCTGAACCTGGGGTTATTCCTCTTGCCGTGCTTGACTTGTTTCATATCATTGTCATCATAAATCAACTAGTATTGCAGCTCTTGTTACGGAAGTTTGGTGGTCACGGACTCACGGGTGTCATTTCTTGCTTATAAAATTTTGTGTGTTTGGTGGTCATTTGAATGTTGGTACATAGTAGAATGTTAGCATTTTTTTTAATTTTGTAATGGTAATGGTAAAGTGTTTTCAATGTTGTAAGGATGTTTGAATATTAATATGAAGTGAAATGAATTTTCTTGTTTCATTTGTTGATGATTTTGGAATGGAAATGGATGTAGGGTGTGTAGTAGATGTGGTCTTGAATAGTGGAATTAGAAATTTCAATTTATTAATGTGACAGACAGGAAAAGAAATTTAAAAATCAAATAAATAAAAAAAATTATTCCCGGCGAGAAAAGACGCCGGCAAAAAGATTTTAAAAAAATAATTTTCGTAATTTGTAAATCTTTTCCCGGCGCAAAAAACGCCGGCGAAAGTTTTTCTAAATATATTTTTGAAAAAGTAAACCACTTTTCCCGGTGCAAATTAACGCCAACAAAAGTTTTCTATGAAAAATAAACATCTTTTCTCGGCGCAAAAAAATGGCGGCAAAAGTTTTCTATGAAAAATAAACATCTTTTCCCGGCGTAAAAAAACGCCGGCAAAAGTTTTCTATGAAAAATAAAAATCTTTTACCGGCGCAAAAAAACGCCGGCAAAAGTTTTTTAAAATTTATTATTGAAAAAATTAAAGTCTTTGCCCGGCGAAATAAACCTCCTTTTCCGGCGAAATAAAACGTCGACAATGGATGGATTTTTCCTGGCGCTACCTCTTTTTCGCCGGCAAATGGTATTACTGGTGTACCTTTGCCGGCGCCTTGCCGACGCAAGAGAAATCGCCGGGAATAGTTTTTCCCGGCGTTTTATGGACCTTTCCCGGCGCTTATTTAGCGCCGGCAAAAGTGCACATTGTTGTAGTGAGACTTATTGGTTGAATTGCCTTCGTGGTAAATATCCATTATAACAATATTTGGATAAACACAATAAAATAGTGTAACCCGCTCTGATACCAATTGAAGATTTTTGCAAGGACCACTATAATTGATTACTAGTTCTAATTTAACCAATCAATATAGCAGATGTAACCAATCAAATAAGATAGAATTAGCAAATAAATCTACCTAACAATCACTACAAAAAGGCAGACACAGTATTTAGTGTGGAAACCCTATCCAAGGAGAAAAACCACGAACTAGAAATTAAGAGTTCACGACCAGTTTACAAGATATATTCACATGCTCATTTACCTCAGTCTGTACTTCGACCAAAGGACTGTAATTGTTCTTGCACAAAATTCACTAACACAACTTCCACCGTGCAACGTTCTCCTTACTTGATCTCTCCGCACCTTGCCAATCAAGATTAACTATCTTTTACAAGAAAATAGAAGCAACATCAGTTTCACCTTACATCACCAGATTCTCTTCAGATATTCCTACATATTTTGTGAAAGTTCTTCTTCCATCTTCATGTCCCGTCCAGCCTATTTTCTCCTCAGCCCAACTTTGTGTTGTGCCCAAATCTAGATCATGGGCCCATACCTTCATGCATTGAGCTATTGGCCATCTAATTGCACTCTTGTCGAATATCGGGTTAGGATCTGACTTTGTAGTTTTCTGGCCCAAGTTTTAGGCCAGGATCAGCTCATAAGCCTAAAATCTCAGCCCAAATTGAGTTAGAGTCGGTTGGAGCCAAGTTGGCCTAGCTCACTAAATATTCTATCCATACAGAGAGGTTTTTTTTTTTTTTTTTTTGCTAAAGGTAATTTGTATTAAGAGAAGAGAGAAGGGAAACAGAGGCTAAGAGCCCAAAAAGGAAGCCCAGGGAGCAACAACAAAGAAAGGGAAACCAGCAATCCAGAAGCACATTCTAGCTTAAGAATTGGAGAACAAAAAATTACAAAAAGTCTTTAGAGGTCTACCAGAGAAAGGCTTGGAAATTCGCTTGAGAGAAACAAAGAGGAGCTTAGACAGGAAGAGGATGACCTTCACCTGGGAGGCACTGTGGTTGTTAAAAATGGCTTCATTCCTGCAATTCCATAATGCAAACACTGTGGAGAAGAAGATGGCTGCAACACCTTTACAAGCTAATCTGTCACTGCAATGGGAGAGGGCTTGCCAGATCTTGGAGGGGAGAAGAGGACCAGCAACGGAAATTCCCGCCGAGGAAAGGATCCAATTCCAGATGTCAGAGGAGAAAGAGCAGAGAAAAAGAAGATGGAGAGTAGACTCCTGCGCTTGGGAGCACAGACTACACCTTGAGGCCAAACTGATTCCATAATGTTGTAGCCAGAGTTGAGTAGGAGTTTTACCATGCAGGAGCCTCCAGGCAAAGAAAGATACCCTCGGCTGCTGAATATAGTTCCAAACCAGAGGAGCCCAGTTCGACCAGTAAGCAGAGGGATTCCTTGATCTGACGATTTGCCAAGCTTCCTGGATAGAGAGGCCTTGATCCTCGTGGGAGCTCCAGAGCAGAGAATCTTTGGAGAAAGGATCCAAGGAAAGGAGCCGGACACCTTCCTGCAGAGAGGCAGCCACATGCCATCCATACAGAGAGGTTTGTACAAGGAATACTTACTTTTTTTTTTTTTTGGTCAAGCCATGCATGCCACTTGTATTACTGCATACAATTTTCTTTTAAATGGAGGATCATTAGTCTTTGGGATGATAGTTGCAGGATCTGCCTGTGGAGGCTCTGGAACATGCATGTAATTAGAAATGAGATCAGTTTCTATACTCGCGAAGCATGCTGGTAAAATATTATCATTTATCAACCCAAAAGCTTAAGGTTATAGGTGGAAGGCCCGATTAGGTATAAGCCCTATTAAATTTATTACAGGCAAAAAAATAAAGTAAATAAAGTTAAATGACCCTAACAGTTTAAAATTTCAACTCTACTCTTTTTGGATGAGTGTGGCCCAACAGGTGAAGTATTGTTGTCATCCACATGTAATTCATTTCACTTCAACCCTAAATATTTCATTTTTTTTATTTTTTTTAGTAAAATGAATTCTACTACAAACCTTAACTTCACACCAAGCATCTAAATTGAGTGATGCAAAGTAATCTACCTTAACTTCAACCCATTTTTCATCCACTCCACCACTCATGTGAAGTCTACATCACTTTATTCCACTTCTCATTAAGGAGATGTGGTTTATCTAAAAGTTGAGCTAGGTTGCAAGCCAACTTAGTTCAGCTCAATTAATCTTGACTTTGTAAGGATTATAATCCTATTATAATTAGTATTGGAAAATTCATTCGATATTGCATAAAATCTGGGATTTATTTACAATTGTAATTTTGGTGGGACTGCCCAAGGTAGATAGCTACAGGATTTGTGTTGTGGAGTTTTCTATTATCATCACATAAGGACTATCATATGAGAATTTATCATGATGACATCACATGATCAGTATTTTCAAAAATATAATCACACGTGGTGGACTCTTGCCATTTTCATGGCGACATCACAAGGCAAAGTAAATACAAAACAAGAAAGAAGGAATCATCACATGTGTCATCTCTACGGCCTGTGTCATCTCTTAAGGACTTTTGGCTTGATGACATCACATGGGAAATAAAATAAGGTAAAGAGGGAGAGGCTCAGACGACTTGGACGACATGCAAAAAGGATGGGCGCTCGAGCCATGACTAGGGCTGTCAGATGGTGTGGTGTTAACGTATTGGGGTTATGTTTAGTGAATTTGGATTAAAATTATCTCAACTCGTATTCAATATGTTAACTTAACATGTTAAAATATCCAACTCAAACACGACCTGTTAATTTAATAGGTTATATGACCTAATCTGTTAAGTAATTAAGTCATTTCAATAAATAAATAAATATATATATAAATATATAAATAGAAGGAGAAAAATATATAAGCCACACGAAACTATAAGTGATTATTTCTAGTGGATCCCACCTAAAACCCTACTATAAAACAATAAATTTCAATTTCTTCTTTATGAATATAAATCAATTCCAGCTACATTAGGGACTAAAAGAAATTTAACGGGTTAAGTTGGTTGTTAACGGGTTACTGATTTAATTCATACACTACTCGTTAACTTAACGTGTTAACGAGTTTGACCCGTTAACGACCTGAACTTGTTAATATTGTGTGGGTTCGTGTCATGTGGCATTTTGACAGCCCTAGCCATGACTGGGCGTTCGAGCGCATGAGAGGCAGTAAGCCAACCGCTCGAGCACACACTAATGCGCTCGAGCGGCCAATGCGTAGATTTTCTTTCTTGTTTGGATTTAACTTCCTAAATTCTCTCAGGGTACTTATTTTGAGTCCTACTTGGTCTACAAGTATTGGGGCACAAATTAAAGCCTAGACATGGCCTTCCTCTCTCAACTCTAGGGCACCACTCTCCCATCCAAAAACCTAGAGATCTATTAAGAGATTGTTCTCCTCTCGAAAGCTTCGAGTTGCTGTGCTGAAGTTTGCGAGCAATCAGCAAGATAGCGCAGTCCTTATGTTGAGTTAGTAACTGAGAAAGGGTTGTGAGTTCTTTCTTGTAACTTTCAATTTATTCAGTGCTTGGTTGTCTGTTGGCTTAGACAGTAACGTTCGTGATTTTTTTCCGAGTAGGGTTTTCCACGTATAAATCTTGCCCTTCTCATTGTGTGGTTAATTGATCTTAATCTGGATTAGGATTAATTACTAAATTAATCACTTGTTCTTGAAATCTAATAAAGATCTAGTTATTGGGAACTAAGCTTGTGTTAAGGCCGTTTTTTCAGACCTCAAGCTTAGCACATTCTTACAGGCTACTAGGTTTGGCTCAGCTTAGCTAAGCTCATGTTTAGGCCCCACATGACTGCATGATGATCTAAATCATGTTTCATAAAAAGAAGGCAAATATATAATAATACCCCATAATGACAATCTTACCTGCCTTCATTTTTTCAGTTGAATATAGACCACTATCGAGAGTTTTTAATGAGCGGTCAATAATTCATCATCATGCTAATCTTAGAAGCATTATTTCACGCTTTGCCTTTGCAAGTTCTGGTTTTCT
This sequence comes from Cinnamomum chago, assembly GCA_038049695.1. Classification (NCBI taxonomy): domain Eukaryota; kingdom Viridiplantae; phylum Streptophyta; class Magnoliopsida; order Laurales; family Lauraceae; genus Cinnamomum; species Cinnamomum chago. The sequence continues at coordinate 14,223,760 of CP142462.1, read as the reverse complement.
ACTCAACAGAGCTAGGATTTCTTATTCACTTCAAACTGATATAGTCTAGAGTAATCTGCTTCTACGACTTCTTCTAGTGGTTCCTCAAAGCACTTTAATGAGAATAGAATTTTTGAAACTATATACATGCATCTAAGTAAGGATCCATCAGTTTGATGGTCATAATCATCCATCCATCCATCCAATATTCTACCCGGTGGACTCCATCATGTATTACTTATGAGCTAGTTGGATCCATGTCAAAATGTGCAATTCTCCACTTATAGCCCATGCAAATGTCCAATAAAGATATTTGTGTACTACCTCTTAGATGTAATTTGTGGTGATGGAGAGAGAGACTAAAAAAAAGAAAATGGATTCTACAGGTTCCATGTAAGAGATTATCTCTTTCCTTCCAAAACAATTGTAGCGCAGAGTTTGTTAAGGCTTATTGGCCTTATCAACTACTTGGCTTGGAAATCTTCCTTCTATTATAGCAACGAGTCTAATGGATGTTATTTAATATTCAATCTAAAGCCATGAAATGCATTATCTTAATTTTTATTTCGTTGTTCATACCATGTCTATCATTACTTTAAAATGGCTAAATTTGAAAATCCTATTGTATTTGGTAAAAGCAGTGAGCTTTAAAATTTTCAAACAAGTACCAATTTAAAAGTAGCTTTGAACATCTTGTTCTCGAAGCTGTCTACCGACGAACAAATGATGCTCCTTTCAACATCATTTCTTTCTCACTCGGAGCCACTGCAAATGGAAAAGACGAATTTGAAAGGAAAGTTAGTGAAAAATTTCAATACCTAGTGAGGTCATGATAATGAATTGCATGTACCATGCTACCAAAGTCTACACAACAATTAATAAGAGGTTAATGTTGTCCAATGAGTGCGTGCAGTCCAGCTCTATGAGGCTCACTTTATCCCACAACAACAACGTCGTCTTTCTTCTGCCTCTAATCATCAAACGTAATTGCTTTGCAAGTCATAGATGGATCAATGTATAAGTCTTTATTTTTTTTATAATAGCACTGTAAACAAAAATCAAGACAGGGCCCTTTTTGTTTAATTTTAAAAAAACCCTTTCAAGAATTAAAAAAAAAAACAAAGAAAAAGATTTAAAAAAAATCCACAACATGTAGTATCTTGATACCATTCATTCACCAGTTCTGCAATATTTGAAAATATAACAATATTTGTTTGAAACGGTATTTCTCAACGTTATACGATATTAATTTGTAAATATACACAAGAAAATAATCGTAATATCAGAGAAAAATGAAAAAAAAAAACTCTAAAAATGATAGCTAACCGTGCTTATATTTATTTTCACTTATTTGTTAATTCATTGTTTTTAATGGGAGATGCTCTTATGAGAGATTTCTCTCACCATAAATGAGAAATTGGGTGGGGGCCATCACATATATATCTAATGCCAACTACTTAAATGTGAAAGCTCACACTCCTATCTCTCATATAAAGTGAGAGATATAACTCGTATGAGCATCTCCCGTTTTTAATTATCTAAAAGTTAATTTGATTTTTACAATAAAATATATCTCTCATATAAGATGAGAGATAGCTATTCAGGAACCATTTGTCAAAATGCCTGAGTCATTAGAGAAGGAGACAATTAAGGATGGTAACTGCTGCCCGTCCCTATTTCACTGTTGTCTTTTTTCTTTGACTAAGTCTGATCTGTAACCAGCAATGCATATATATAATAAAGGTGCCGAGCCTGTTCAAGTGATACACACAGAGAGTGAGAGTTCTGCACTGTTCCTTATGCCTATGCCCATCCCTACCATGTATAGTTGGAGTCCTCTTTCCTTGCTAGTACTGGTTGGAATCTTCTCCTTTTTCTATCTCCTCTATCATGGCCTAAGAGGAAAGGAGAAAGGGAAGATATCTTCCGGGGTAGTATCCAAGAAAAAGTTGCCTCCAGGCCCAAAAGGTTTTCCCATACTGGGATGCCTTCCCATGTTGGGCCGCTTCCCTCATGTCACCTTTCAGAAATGGGCCAAGCAATACGGCCCCATCATGTACATGAAACTGGGCCTCTTCCCGACCGTGGTCGTTTCATCCCCTCGGGCAGCCCAACAGTTCCTCAAAACCCATGACCTAGTTTTTGCGAGCCGGCCCATGACTGAGATCGGCCGGCTCATCTCCAACTACAAGGGCATGGGCTTCACCCCTTATGGCACATACTGGCGTAACATAAGGAAAATATGTACCCTTGAGTTCTTTAGTAGTGTCAAGATCGAGTCGTTCCGACTCATGAGGAAAGAGGAGTTGGGCCTGCTTGTTGGGTCACTGAAGGAAGCGTCTGACGCCCGAGGGGTCGTGGATCTTACTACAAAGGTGGCTAACCTTAGTAGGGGCATGACAAATAGGATGCTGATGGGGAAGAAGTACATGGAGGAGAGTTTGAGGGAGGGGAGGTTCAACTTCAAGGAAGCTACTGAAGAGCTCAAGTATTTGATTGCGGCTTTCAACATAGCTGAATTCATTCCTTGGACTAGAGACTTGGACCTTCAGGGCTTGGGCCGACGCCTAAGGGCGGTCAACCATGCCTTCAATGTATTGTTCGATAGGATTATCGATGACCATATAGAGGACAAGGATGAGAAGCGTCAAAGGGACTTTGTGGATTTTATGTTGTCAATGATGGACTCAAATGACTATGAATTCCAGTTCGATCGGAGCAACATGAAAGCTATTATGTTGGTAAGCACATTTACTACAAAATTTCTTTTTGGGCTGACCTATTGGGCTTCTTGTGCATTAATGCAGGCTTTCAGATGTAGCCTTGTTTTATAGATCTATTACTGCTTCAAAATCACAATCATAATCTCGACATAAATTGGCTTGGCCCAGTTTCACTTCAATTGAAGTTTGGCCACGTATATAAAATATGTGTTTTGCCGAAGTGATCCATGATTCTAAACTTATGTTTTGTACTTGCGTTGACTGTGATTTTGAGCCATTTAGATTTATGAAGGTGGACCTACCTAGTAGCGTGGACAAAATATGGATAGGCAGACACACTCAACTCAATTATCTGAGTTCTCTCCAATTATAAACAAGAAGGCATGTTTAAGGGAGACTCATCTATTACTGAAAGGTTACTTGCCTCAAGGTGATTCATGGATATTGGGTTTATGTCTTGTATTCCGGGTTTACCGAATTGGTCCATTGGGTTAGCCAGTGACAGGGCTTAGGTCAAGGGTATTTTGCTCTTTGTACCGAGGCTTTCTTAAGGAATAAAAAAGTGGAGATTATATATATATATATATATATATATGTAATCTGTGACCCTAGACCTAAAGCAGTGAATAGTAAAGAGTTAGTTCTCTTTGGCCGTGGACATAGGCACTATACCGAACCACGTAAATTACTCATATGATTTTCTCTCTTCTCGCATGTCGCTTGATTGTTGATTGCAGGTACTCGCGCTTCTGCGCGCACGCTCATAACAATGAACCTATTGCCTCCATAAGATAATACGTACTTAAACTTGCTGTCCATAGACAAGCATGAAATGTCTCGGCCCTGCCCATTATAGCTAACCAAGCTAAATAGAGTGATATGAAAATAATTATCATTGTCAATAGCCACAAAATACAAGAGAAAATATTATATTTTAACATGAAAGCCTTACCTTCATAGTGACCAATTGGGCAATGAAATTCAACAGGAAATCCCCGTCCTGAACCTTTCCATTTCCATGTCCTATTGAGTAGTAATCATTGCCTAAAATAGTTTGAAAATTTTTGTGGGCCACTGGTGGGCCATCTGGACCACTTCTCCTTTGCATGGGCAAGGTTAAGACAAAAACCAGGAAGACCAAACATGCTTCCATCTTGGAAGTTGGTAAGGGAGGAAGGTGGAATACTCAGATCGGATCTTTGCTCTGCCTTTCAACATGTTCTAAACCAAAAGCATCATACTTATAGTTATTGTGATAAATCATTGCATTATGCAGTGATTGATCTTCATATCATACTGTACACTAGTTCCAAATATAAACATCTCTGAGTGGGGTTGTCTAGGGCTACAAAATCATTCTATTCTGAGAGGCATGAGAAGAGAGAAACCTTTGACAAATATTCAAATTCTAGTGGCTAAAGATAACGGAAATTAGCTCTAATTGTATTGTGGACATAAACACATTACCAAACCACATAAATCTTATTATGTTTTGCTTGTTTATTTGTTATATCGTGATTACTTAAATTCCTAGGCACTACTTGTAGGAATTTATTGCGGCTGCGACGGATACAACATTTACAACGACGGAGTGGACCCTCTCGGAGCTTATCAAGCATCCAAACACTCTGAAGAAGGCCCAACAGGAGCTAGAGATCATAGTCGGCAAAGAGCGAATGGTGGACGAGTCGGACCTTGTGAAACTGGACTACTTGGACATGGTCATAAAGGAAAGCATGAGGCTTCACACTCCGGTTCCATTGCTCCTCCCTCATGAGTCCATGGAGGATTGCACTATCGATGGCTTCCACATCCCCAATGGATCTCGCATTCTGATAAATGCATGGGCCATAGGGAGGGACCCAGATGCGTGGCCCAAACCAGACCAATTCATCCCAGAGAGGTTCATTGGGACCAATCTAGATGTTAGGGGCCGAGACTTCCAACTTGTACCATTTGGGTCCGGAAGGAGAGGGTGCCCAGGGATGCAGCTGGGTCTAACAGTGGTTAAGTTTGTATTGGCACAACTGATACATTGCTTTGATTGGGAGCTTCCAAATGGCATGTTGCCTGCTGACTTGGACATGACTGATAAAGCCGGCTTGGCCATGCCTAGAGCCTACCCTCTCTTGGCCGTTCCAACCTATCGCCTTTAGGGATATATATATATATATATATATATATATATATATATATATATGTGTGTGTGTGTGTGTTACTCTATATATATATATATATATATATATATATATATATATGTGTGTGTGTGTGTGTGTTACTCCATAGAGAAATGAACTGGTATTAAAATGTCTTCAGATCAGATGATGATGAGGTGCATGCCACCTGATCAAACTACTTATGTTGTATGATGTATAATCCAACCATGTACTGTTATCTATTGTGTTCTAGCTTGCCAATAGTACGTTTTAGACTGCATTTGTTGACAATAGCCTGTTTTTGGGTAGCAAAATGGTGTCTTAAAATTGACAAGAGAAATGATGATGTCCCAGTATTTCTTAATTCAAACCCAGGAATTTACCAACAGACAGTATGATATCAAGGATAGAGTGGAGAACACTTTTGAGTTTGAAAAAATCATATTAATTTCATTCATTCAGCAAAGAAAGAATTTAATCTAATGAAAAAAAAAAGTGATTTCTCCCAATTGATATTTCCAATTAAAAAGTTTACTCACTAATCCACTGATAGCATGGTGGTTAGGCATCTCCCACTCCGTAGAAACTAACAACAATTGATCTCGAGAGCAAAAATAATAAAGAAAAATTTTACTTAATCATACATATAATCCCACTCAACACTACTTTAGAAAATTCTGCAGCATATATATATATATATATATGGGAGATGCTCCTATGAGAACATCTCTCACATTATTATGAGAGCTATGGTGGGGGCCCTCACATCAATATCCAATGCCAACAACTTAAATGTGAGGGCCCCCACACCTATTTCTCATATAAGGTGAGAGATATCACTCATAGGAGCAGCTCCATATATATATATATTATGGTTTCCTGGTAAGCGCTAAAAAAGCGGTCATGCTATAAAGCTATAAATTTTTTAAATCAAATTTCAATTCTACTTTGAATATGAAAGTAGCAACACTAAACTAAATTGTTTTTGCCTCCGTATGTGATGCAAGAAAAGTTTGGAATGTACGTTGTATGATTTCTTCGGTTGTTTTGTTGTTTGTCTTTTAATGTGGTAGGCATTTTCACGTATGTATATATGTAGATAATTGCTTTAGCTATGAATTATTTCGGCTTGTGAGTAGGAATGTAAATAGGTATCTGCTCTCCAATTATGTGGAGGTTCCGTTGGGCAAAAACTGAGTTTGAAATCTGTTTTAGGTTTTAATTCAGAAAGGGGTTTGGGTTTAGAACCCAATCTAAGTTTTGATTGATAAATGAAGCTGGTTCCATATCCATGTAGGTTTTGACCCAGGACCAGAGATATAAGTCTTTAGCGTTGAAAATTGTAACTCAAAATCAATTTTATGTTTAACCTCAGTAAGTAGTAGACTTAATGCACTATTTATAAATTGAAAAAAAATAAAAATAAAAATAAAGTCAGAACCGCTTTTGGAACTGCATCCTAATCCTCCAGTCGAAATCAGTTCTGGAACCAAATCCAGGTTCTCTTATAAGATCTGAGCCTGGAGCTAACAAAATAGGTTTCAAAATGAAACAAGAAATGTAATTTAGGAATGACTTTGGTTCCAAATCCAATATGATTATGGCAGGAACCGACCCATTTACATCCCTACTTGTGAGGTGAACTTGAAGATTGCAAATAACTCCTCTAATTGTGAAAGATGGGTACTTTATTCAGTTTCTAAAATTGTCCAAATATTGCATGTACTTTTTTTTTTTTTGGTATCCAGTTGTGGGGTCTGGGAACTTGAGAGACTTGCATATGTGAGGAGAGAATCTTCACACAGGAGCGAAACTCACACATGTGAGGAGAGAGAACCTGCACACAACGAGTGTAAATTTTAGTTTGACGCTGATTTCAAGGAAATAGTAAGTGTTAAGGGCTTGGATTGATACAGGGGAAAGTTAGGTGGGGCCTTGAGCTAAATCGTTTAATGCTATAGGGACCATCTCAATGCCAAATAGGAGTTGCTATAATAAGTACTAGCACAGTCACCCGTGCTCAGCACGGTCGCATTATAAATTAAAAAGTTTTCCATTAAAAGGTTATATGGAGTACCTCTTTTCATCCATTAAATGAGTTGCATAAATGAAAAAAAAAGGGACAAAAATGGAGTAGAAGAGCAGGTATAGAACAAGAGATTTAAAAAAGGAAGAAGTGGAATTAAAGATGAGAGTAATGGTTGATTTGATGAGATAAGAATATGAGTGAGTAGTTATATGAAGAGAATGTGAAACATTTTAATAAAGAGGGTTAGCTGTCATTCAAAATTATAATCGACGATCAAAATCAGATCTAAAACCTTCTAGCTTAATATATTATAATTAGTGCAAATGTATATATTATGCCTATGGTTAGACCACCATTGATATGATAACACGAAAAAGATCAATGGAGTGAAAAGGAAAAATTTGCCTTAAACTCGAAGCTCCAAATGCACAAGTTGCAATTTGCGTCTGAACATTCATAATCGAATGAAAATAATGAAGATGTGATGAAGACGAAAGTATAGTAAGAAAATTTGAGGAAACATTAGGGAGTTCGGACTTTCCTTATTTGGAGCATTTGCACATTATAAAGAGACCTAATGCACTAGGAAACCAAAGTTGAGTTTCTTCTTTCTTTTTTTCTGGAATGGGTAACTACCCATTTGGGTAGGTTACATACTTGGTTGGGTAGCTTAGGTCAAAATTAAAGTTTGATTGCAAAATTGATTGTGATTGATATATTGCTACAATTTGGTTAAACTTATATGTGATATCAGTAATAGTTTTGTATCCCAATTTGACAATGATTTTATTTATTTATTTATTTTTGTGGTTGAATCAATAATAAACTCTCAACTCAAACTCAGATTTAACAGCCTGTTGGGGAGTTATCAAACAAAAGCTTGCCCCCAAAACATTCCTTTCCATTCCCTTCCGAGCCATATGATCGGCAAAAGAGTTATATGACCTAGGGATGAAATCAAAAGATATAGAAGAAAAATAGGAAGTAAAACAAGAGATATCAAAATCTACTGATGATATAGCCCAATCTCCACAAAATGATGCTTTGTGATTTTGAGTCTCTCATTGTCCTTATCATCCTAAAAAACCTAAATACTTGTGAAACCTTCCTTTAGCTTCCTCTTAATTGAATGAAAGATCGCATGCATTTTAGCCTCTTCGATGAGTTGAGATGTTGGATATTTTCTAAAAAACCAATAATACAAATAAGTTTCAAGAGGCACTTGAGTGTATCTTTTCAAAACATTTTAAATGTTATGTATTTTATAATTCTTTTGTGCCATTTGGAAGAGATGTGTCTTTTGGGTCATTCATGAGTGAATGCGATCCATTTCCAATGAGTTGCTTCCAACCCTATAAATTAAGATTATTTTCAAGTTCTTCATATAACATTAATAAAGAGAATACAGAGATTATAAAGTTTTCTCTTTTACCAATATTTTATGAATTTTTTTGGGCAATTTCATATTTCTGATTCTAATGCACGTGCTAATTTGAAATCAAAGTTAGACATCGTATCCTAGAGACAACAAATTCGTATTCTATATCTCCAGATGCTTGACGTGTCAGCAAATCAAGACCGAACATCAGAAGCCGTCAGGACTACTTCACCAGCTCGACATACCCCGGTGGAAGTGGGAGCATATTACCATGGACTTCATCGTAGGACTTTCCGCCACCAGGAGGTGCCACGACGGCATATGGGTGATTGTGGATCGACTGACTAAGTCGGCTCATTTCTTGTCAGTCTCGATGAGAGCAGGACTCGACGTCCTTGCTAAGTTGTATGTGGACAAGATTATTTCCTTGCATGGAGTTCCAGCTTCGATTGTTTCGGATAGAGACCCGCGTTTCACTTCACATTTCTGGGAGAGTCTACAGCAGGCTTTGGGCACCAAGTTAAGTTTCAGCATCGCTTATCATCCTCAGACAGATGGGCAGACCGAGAGCACCAACCAGACACTAGAGGACATGTTGAGAGCTTGTGTCTTGGACAACAAAGAGAACTGGAAGATTCCTTGCCACTTTGCGAGTTTGCCTACAACAACAGCTACCATTCGAGCATCAAGATGGCACCTTTCGAGGCTTTGTACGACAAAAGATGCAAGACCCCGGTCTGTTAGGAAGAAGTTGGTGTCAGGAGTTTCCACGGACCATCTATAGTCAGTGACACCAGTGATAAGGTTCAACAGATAGTTGAGAACCTGAAGATCAGCCGCAGCCGACAGAAGAGCTACGCAGATAACCGGTGCAAACCTCTCGAGTTCCAGAAGGGAGACAAGGTATTCTTGAAAGTTTCCCCAACCAGAGGTACCCTCAGATTCGGTGAGAAGGGCAAGATAGCGCGAAGATATGTTGGACTGTTCGAAATCAGGTCCAAGATTGGAGATGTCGCCTACAAGCTCCAGCTACCACCAGAGTTATCAGGAGTGCACGATGTCTTTCATGTCTTTATACTAAAGAAGTATGTGGAGGATCCTACGCATATTCTATATTACCAGCCACTCAATATTCAGCCAGACGCTTCATACGTCGCTAGACCAGTTGCTGTCATCGACACCAAGGAACAGGTGCTCTGGAACGAACCATTCAGAGGGTGAAAGTTCAGTGGGAGCATCACACTCCAGAAGAGGCTACGTGGGAGTTGCATGATCAGGTGATGAAGGACTATCCGCATCTTCTACTGCAGGTACATTCTTACCTTGTTTTAACATTTGGGGACCAAATGTTCTGAAGGAGGGAGTGATGTGAGGCCCCACCCCTTGTGGACCCTCACTTTTGGATTGAATACTATTTAATAGCCAATATTAGCTAAGTATACTATCACTACAAGAAATTCGGGGTTTAAGGACGACACAAATTTGTCCCAAAATGTACATATTTCGTCACCGAAACTAATTAAGACGAAAATTTTTCGTCACCCATTTTGTTGCCAAAGCCTTGTCGCTAAAAGGTATTGGAGACGAAAAAAAAATTCTTCATTAAAAAAGATAAATTTGTGACAAATTTTTTTTTTCTCCAATACACTCTGTTGGAAACATACTTGTAAGTAATTAGTGACAAAATATTTTGTCATTAAAGGAAGAAATTAGAGACAAAAATATTTTGTCATAAATATAAGAAATAGAGACGAAATCATTTTGACGCGTTTAATATAAAGAATGTCACAGCTCCTGCCCGAGCACGTTTAACTTCAGAGTTCTTACGATTTTCGGGGCTGCACGGTTTTAGAAGGCCTCATGCTAAGTTAATACGGGGTTTGACTTATAAGCCCATGGTCAGGACTTGGATATTTCCGATGCGGGCTAACAGAGACTCACCGTTTGAAGCCCGTGGTTGACACACTACGCCCCGTGGTTAAGGGTCACAGCCCCGCCCAACTTAGCATGAAATTGTCCGCTTTGGCCCACGTGCACGCGCGAGGACTTCTCAGGAGGTCACCCATCCTAGTAATGCTCCCGCCCAAGCACGCTTAACTTTGGAGTTCTTACGATTTTCGGGGCCGCACAGTTTTAAAAAGCCTCATGCTAAGTTAATACGGGGTTTGACTTATAAGCCCAAGGTCAAGACTTGTATATTTCCGATGCGGGCTAACGGAGACTCACCGTTTGAAGCCCATGATTGACAAGCTACGCCCCGTGGTTAAGGGTACCGCTGGACTAAGATCTCACATTCTCCCCCACTAGAAATAGAGCCGTCCTCAGCTCTGATACCAACTGTCACAGCCCCGCCCAACTCAGCATGAAATTGTCCGCTTTGGCCCACGTGCACTCGCTAGGACTTCCCAGGAGGTCACCCATCCTAGTACTGTTCCCGCCTGAGCACGCTTAACTTTGGAGTTCTTACATTTTCCGGAGCCGCACGGTTTTAAAAAGCCTCATGCTAAGTTAATATGGGGTTTGACTTATAAGCCCAAGGTAAGACTTGGATATTTCCGATTTTGGCTAACGGAGACTCACCGTTTGAAGTCCGTGGTTGACACGCTACAACCCGTGGTTAAGGGTACCGCCCGGACCAAGTTCTCAAAGTAATAGAGACTGAGAGAGGTAGGTGTACCTGGCGGTGGCGGACTCCTGAATGGAGGATGATGGGCACAAATAATGGTGATTGGTGATGGTGGTTGCGTCTGTGAGTTCTAGGCGAGAGAGACTGAGAGAAGTAGAGATGAGAAGGATCACTGATCAGGGATGGGTCTGTACTGCGTGTGTTGATGGAGGGTGATGATGATTGATGGGGGCCAATGGGCCATGCGGATGCTACCTGAGACGATGGGTGTGAGATGTTGGAAAAAGGTTTTGGAAAATGGGGAAAAAGGTTCTTCTCTCCTCTTCTGGAAAAGGGGGAAAAGGGTTTTGGAAGAGAGACCGAGATAGATGGAGGGACAAAGGGGGAAATGGGTTTTGAAAAAGGGGCGTTGGATTGGGGGGGTGGGGATGGACGTTAGGGCCTGGGGGGGGGGGGCATTTTAGTCATTTTAAAGGCTTTTCCAAAGCAATACTTGTAAGAGAGGAATAGGCTCAAGTGCGAATGAAATTGGCGCCACTGTAAATGAAATTGGCACCTTATTTTGTTGGCTGAAATATTTTCGTCTTCCATAACGTATCCTTATTAGTGACGAATTACGTTCGTCGCAAAAAAAAAAATTATTTGTTGACAAAATGTTCGTCTTCAATGAGCTAAAATAACTCGCGCCAATGCAAATGAAATTGGCGCCTTATTTTGATGACCAAACATTCTCGTCTTCCATAACTTATCCTTAATAGTAACGAATTATGTTCGTCACAAACACAAATTATATTTTGTGACAAAAATGTTCGTCTCCAATGAGCTAAAATAATTCACGCCAAAGTAAATGAAATTGGCGCCTTATTTTGGTGATGAAATATGTTCGGCTCCCATAACTTATTCTTATTGGTGACGAATTACGTTAGTTGCAAAAATAAATTATATTTTGTGACAAAAATGTTTGTCTCCAATGAGCTAAAATAATTCGCGCCAACACAAATGAAATTGGCGCCTTATTTTGGTGACAAAATATTTTTGTCTTCCATAACATATGCTTATTAGTGACGAATTACATTCGTCACAAAAAAAATTATATTTTGTGACAAAAATGTTCGTCTCCAATGAGTTAAAATAATTCGCACCAAAGCAAATGAAATTGACGCCTTATTTTGGTGACGAAATATGTTCGTCTTCCATAACTTATCCTTATTGGTGACTAATTACGTTCGTCGTAACAAAAAAATTATATTTCGTGACAACAATGTTCGTCTCCAATGAGCTAAAATAATTGGCGCCAACGCAAATGAAGTTGGCGCCTCATTTTTGCAGACGGATTTTTTTTTCCGTCTTCTATACTTTTGAAAAAAATGAAAACAAACGACAAAATTTATATTTCGTCCTCTTTGAGTGTTCTTTTAAGACAAAAAAAAAATTTCGTCATCAAATTTCGTCACAACAGCCTCGATTTCTTGTAGTGTATTTATTAAGGATTAGTAGGGGTAGATAGATATTTTTTTACCTAATTAGGCTTTGTTGTAATTTATAGAGTTAATAAGGTGGCTTATAATTTTTGAGTTAATTAATTGGTTAGAGGCCCTAGCTAGTAATTAATATTTACTGTAGGGGTTAATCCACTTGAGAAGCTTCTAGATTTCCACCTAAATGCCAAACTACCCATGACTCTAACCCTAATCCTATGTTAACTAAAAGGGTATTCTTGTACCGAGCCCAAAACCCAACCTATATATACTACATTCATCCCAATCCCATACTCTAGCTACAATTCCCTCTCTTATTTCCCTCCAATTCTATCTCTCATTTTCCCTCCAATTCTCCCATCTCTTCTCTCTCTTTAAAACCCTAGATCTAGAACCCAAACAAGAAGAAGAAGATCATCTACTACAAGCTACAGCCACTATCTATCTTAAGGAGCTCTTTCTTCTTGCTAATATCTTCTCTTCCTTCCAATCAAGGTATTCTTCTTCATCTAGTTCTATTTCCTTAGATTTATTCTTCTCTCTCTAGATCTCCTTCCTTATAGAAATTCTCTTATGGATGTGGGTGTAGGAGTTAGAGATCTCTCTAGATCTGAGTTTTGGGGCTGGTTTGTGTATTTGGAGACTATAGGAGCTTTGGATTTCATTTTATAGCTTGGATCTCTCCTTTCTCTCTCTACAATCTTGCAATCTGATCAAGGCAAGTGCAATATACCTATCTAGCATAGATTGCATGTTTTCTTCTCTTTTGATTCTATAATTTCAATTCAATTGATGTAGCTATGTTAGATCTACCATTTGAGCTTAGTTTTGTGGATTTATGGTCATTGATGGATGAGTTCTCTCATTTGGAAGATTAATGGCCCGTTTGGTGATGGATGGTTATGTATTGAAGTGTTTTTCATGTTTATGATGGTCTTGTGATGTTTGGACGAGATTGGATGAATTTTGATGGAAAATTGGATGGAAGGAGAAGAAATCCATAATTCTGGAATTTTGCAGGCTGCGTGTACTCGGTCAACCGAAGACACTGCAATTAGGAAAAATCAAGTCCCAGTTATTTTTCTGCAGGTTTCTCAGTCATGTGTACTCGGTTGACCGGACCCTGTACTCGGTCGACTGAGGACACAGGTTTTGTAGGAAATAACTGAGAGTTGAATTTCTATCTCAGATCCAGGATTATTCGGTGTGCGCGGTTGACCGGACCCTGTCCCGGGTCGACCGAGCATACAGAATTTGTAATGAAAAATGACAGAGAGTTGGGACATTTTTTCCAGGTTTTCCTGTGTATGCAGTAGACCGCCCATGCCAAAGGGTCGACCGGACACACGTAGAATTCTTGAGATCAGGACATTGCCTGCCAGGTGTTTGACCCTACTTTTCCAGAGTACTCGGTCGACCGAGCACTCTGTGCGGAGGTCGACCTGGGAGTCAACATCCTGACAGACCAGTGCACTCAGTCGACCGATGACACTCCATACAGTGATTTTTCAGTTTTCACATTTTGAGGTTGTGATCGTTTGTGGGGCCCATTGACCATGCAAATGGACTTTTATTGATGTGTCAAACCCGAGTCAATGGTGTGGCTCAACCTTGACTCATGGGGACCACCAAGTAGGGTCTTAGTTGCATAATCTACGATGATTCGATTCTTAAACATTGTCAATTATGCCCGTAACTTCAGGAGCACCATAAACAGCATCCATTGGCATCTAAGACTCCATTTAGAGATCAAATTACCTGAGATAAACCCGGACTCCATGTAGACCATTATCTAGGTTGGATTATTGATATTTCCCTGTTGATTCTTGTACTTGAAGTTCTTACTTCACTTATTTGTTCACTGTCACTCTTATGTCCTTACTATAGTTTATAACTGTTAATTAAATGGAAAATGGATGACCTGAACCTATGACTACGTAGAGGTGACCTGGTGGTGTGATTGGGAGAACACTGACCCGTGTCTAGGCCTAAGTATGAATGTGTATACTCTTAAATTGGAGAGGTGGATTATATTGGACTTTTAACTCATTTTGGATGAGAATGTACAGTTCATAATTGGAAATGGACTTGTTACCTCATTTGGACTGTTTTAGACCAGGCCATGTACCGGATGGGCCTTGGTATGGATCCAACGAGTGGACTTAGACTTGGATTGTGATCCATGGATTGATTGATACTTGGACCTCTTAGAGACCTTGTTAGGACCTTGTTCACGCAAGACAAAGCCTAGACAGACACAAACCTTTAATGTTTCCTCGAGTCGGCATAGACATTCACTCAGTTGTATTAAGCTCAGCATTTGGACTGATCATCACTGGTAGGAGCTATTTATGAGTGTTGAGTGAGCTATCATGATGAGCTACATTTTTAGACGAACGGTGTGATGCCGAGTCCTGTCTCCCCGAGTGATGAGTGTGGTGAGACTGTTGAGTGTGATTTGTGGGGCTAATCATTCTCCAGCATTGGTGAGATTCTCCACCGCGACTATATACAGTATGGGAGGGCCACGGCATAATATCCCGCGATATCCACCTCATGTGAATGTGTCATATTGTGTTAGACTATATATTATGTTTATCCTGAGGTTGTGTATTGAAGGAGAGCCGGCACTTGGGGTGTGAGAGTTCTTGTTATTTTGGGATTTTGAGTGACTCTTGTAGTGAGCAGGGTGAAATTGTAATAATTCTTTATAACTTTGATACTTTAGGCTGTATTTCAGCCCTACTATATTTGTTACAGACTTATGATACCTTATCATTGCTTCCGCTGTATTCACATGCTTCCGCATTATTAACTATTGATCTTATATCGTTTAAAAAGTTTTAAATTGGACCTCACTACAGACCTACGATCTTGGAAGTTCTCGGATTCTCCGAAGAGTAGCGTGCCAACTTCGGATATTTTGATGACTTTCCCGATATCCGGAATTGGGGCGTTACAAATTGAGAAATTGATACCCTCACATAAATGAAATACGACTTCCGCTATGATTAATTTCTATTGATGTGTTCTAGTGAGTTCTAACTCACGTGTATGGAAAGTTATTTTCTCTCCTTCGTGTGTTGTATTTGGTTCGAGACAGGTACAACACAAATGAGTACGCGTGTCTCATCTCGAAAATTACTCTAGGCCAAGGTGATTCGTGACCGGAACGTGACACATACACATGAAGGTTCAAACTTTGGTCTTCATGGTCTTCCTAATTATGATGCAAGCGGTGCCTTTTAAAAGGAGGACTAGTAGTCTTAGGGATGAAAGTTGCAAGAGGTTTCTAGAGACCGTGGAACATGCGTTTAAGCACCGAAATTGGACCCTATATATACTGGCCAAGCAAGACACGCGTGTACAGTGGGGTGTCTAAAAGTCAAGCTAGTCCAGTCTAAGAAGCCAAGCTCAGTTCAGCTTGATTAGTTTTGACCTCAAGCTTAGCTCATTCTAAGAAGCCAAGCTCAAGGATTATCTAAATCATCTTCATGAAAGGGAAAGGAAATATATAATAATACACCAAATTGGACAATCTTAGCTGGCTTCATTTTCTCAGTTGAACATTGACCACTACCAAAATCTTTAATAAGCAGTCATTTTATTATCAGAATCCTAGAAGAAGCATTATTTCAGCCTTTTATCTTTGGGAGTCTACTTTTCTACTTAACTATAGAGCAACTTCACACTCTCACGCATGGTACTTGTGACAAGTATGCCTAGAATATGATCTCTCATAAAGTTGCTCGAAGTATTTAAATGAGAACAGGATTTTGGAAATGGTCATACATGCATCTAAATCAGGATCTATCAGATTGATGGTCCTAATCATCCGTCCAATGAACGCAGTGGCCCCCATCATGGACCCTATATGTGATGAGTGACCATAGCCTTTGGTTGGTTAGTGCCCACTCCCTTTGGCCCTTGACTATAAGATTTGTATAGGCTACGGTTAGCTTAGGACCTCTTGAATATTACATGGCAGGAGCATATACTCATTCCGTTACTCGGTCTAATATCCTCTTTTAATATGCTCGTAGGGTGGGCTCTCTTGTGGCTCTATTGACAATGTTGTAAGTATGTTTGAGTGTTGGCTAATTCATTGGGTGGACAAAACATGGGAGTTCATGTATTTTAAAATTCTTAGATGGACCACTTCGTGTTGAAGAAGAACTCCAATTCAGCAGGACACAGGAGATTCGCGATAAATCAGCATAAAGCCAGACCGATCGATCGGCCTGCAGGTCCGATCGATCGCCTTTAAAAAGCTCTCAGTTAAAAGTCAGACCTATCGATCGAACCTGCAGGGCCGATCGATCAGACAGCGGCGATGTCAGCTATTTTTTCTCCTGTTCTTTCTAAAACCCTGTTTTCCAATTCCATTCAAACTGAAACTATCCCATACGAATTCCTAAGCTTATTTAAGGGATCAAACCCTTCAGAAACCTCACCTCTCTCTGATCTAAACCCTAGATTATCTTAAGAGAGATTTACTTCCTCCAGAGAGTTCTTGTGAGAGATTTATGTGCTGAAGTATTGTTATCTGGAGAATCCCCATCCATCTTCCAGCCGAATTCGCCTTGCTTAAGGTGTGGAGATTGAAGTACTGAAGAAGGTGAACGGCGTGGTCGTCGGCAAGATTCACGGTGGTCCTTAGGTTGTGATCAACTGTAAAGGAGAGTGAGTTCATCTTGTAACCTTCGAGTTTATAGTGCTTGATCTTTCTGGACCGGTGCTAGGTCCCGTGGTTGTTTTCCCTTTCCAGGGTTTTCCACGTAAAAATCTGGTGTCCATCTTATTGATTGATTGCTTGATTAACTTAGGTTTTTAATTCCATATTAGTATCTGTGCTGGGATTTCTTTACTTTCTGTTAGGTTTGAGTTTATCAACCCTCCAGGAATCTTCAATTGGTATCAGAGCTGATTCACACTAACTTGTTGTGTGAGAACTTCACAGATTTCTGATATGGATGTTGTTAGAGATGGATCATCAATTTCCAAACCTCCTCTCTTGGATGGTTCGAACTACCATTATTGGAAAGTTCGAATGACTGCTTTCCTTCAATCCATAGATCTGGATGTTTGGAACTGTGTTGAATTTGGTTACACTAAGCCTACTGTTGCCTCTGATGACAACAAGACCATTGAAAAACCCATGCCTCAATGGACCAAGGATGATAAACAAGCCTTTAATTTTAATAGTAGAGCCTTAAATGCAATTTTTAATGGTGTTTCTCCTTCTGAATTTCGTCGAATATCTATTTGCAAAACTGCCAAAGAAGCATGGGATATACTAGAAACTGTCCATGAAGGTACTCTCAAAGTTAAGCAAGCCAAACTTCAGAATTTGGCTACTGCCTTTGAAAATCTGAAAGTGGATGAATCTGAAGTTTTTGATGATTTCAATGATAAGCTGTCTGCTATTGTTAATTCTACTTTCTACTTGGGTGAAGTCATTCCAGAACATAAAATTGTTAAAAAGATTCTCTGATCTCTTCCTGAGAGATTTGACCCAAAAGTAGTAGCAATTGAGGAATCCAGCAATTTGGATTCAATTAAAGTTGATCAATTAGTTGGCAACATGCAAACATTTGAAGCCAATCTCCGGAAAACAAAGAAAGCTAAAGGGATGGCTTTGAAGTCTCATCTGGAGCATGATAATGACTCTGAACAAGAGACTGAAGACCCAGAACTTGATGCCCTCTTTGTTAAGTGAAAGTCCTTGGGATCCTAACCCTAGAGGGGGGGGGTGTGAATAGGGTGTGCTACAACTATGACCAATTTAGAACAATTTTAATTTCTTTAAAACAAACTAGTCACATGTGATGATTTATAAACATGTTGAATCCAAAACATAAGATATATTTGAAAAAGATTTTCTTATGATGGAAAACAACAACCAAAGATTCAACCAAGTATATGGGTCATGTTACATCTAATTTCAAAGATGTTTCCATTAACATGATCTACTTAGATTTACCAAGGATAAAGTACTACTTGGGTTGAATCAATGGTGATGCATCCAAAACAATAGATCAATTCAAAATATAAGACATGCTAAGGATACAACACATCATAGGTTAACATGCTACTAATTAAAGATTTATCAAAGATAAAACAAAACATGAAAACATATGATTTGTAAAGAAGTTGAATCCAAAACATAAGATAGTTTTGAAAGTGATTTTCTTATGTTGAAAAACAACAACCATAGATTCAACCAAGTATAGGAATCATGTTACATATGATTTCAAAGGTTCTTTCATTAACAAGATCTACTTAGATTTACCAAATAAAGTACTACTTGGATTGAATCAAATGGTGATGTATCCAAAACAATAAATCAACTCAAAACATAAAACATGTTAAGGACACAACACAAACATAGTTTGACATGCTAGAAATGATTTACCAAAAATAAAACAAAGCATGAAAACATATGATTAAGGAAAGTAAAGCCTACTTGGTGATTTAACTTCATTAATCCAAGCTTTAGCTTTCCTAATGCTCCCCTTCATCCCTTGGTTCTTTTCCCTTGAATATGCCTCAAAACCTCTCAAGGAGGGGTTTAAAATTCCCAACTTTTGGCAAAGGAAAGAACTCATATTTATAGCAAAAAGTGCCCAACGGCTAGTCCTCGGTCGACCTGCAAACAGGTCTCGGTCGACCGGGATCACACAACGGTCAGAAAAATGACCGTTGGTGCGCCAGGCCCACTTTCTGCTTGCAGTGTTCCCGGTCGACCGGGACCTCTGCGCCGGTCGACCGGCGACACTGCCGGGACCCCAAATTCCACTTTTGCATGTTTCAAAGATTTTCTTTGTGGAACATTTTGGGCCATTAAATCAAGCTTAAAAGCATGTTTTAAATCATTATAAGGGTTTTAAAACATGGAACATAAAAAGCCTAAAACATTTTGAAAGATTTAAAACTCATAGGCTAGCTTGATTTTCTAAAACTCTTTTCAAATCAAATGCATCCAAGATTTAAAAACAAATCATGCATAAATCAATACTTTTACAAATCTTACAAACTATGCATGAATAAAACAAGATTTCAAGTTTATCTAAAACAATGCAAGTGTGTGAATCAAATGATGCTTGAATGATTATGCATCCATCAAATTGCAATTTACAAAATCCCTAACATTAAGAAGTTCAAAAGATTTTTGAAAAACGACAAGAAGGATTTTAGAAAGAATTTTAAAAATTCCCTTCAAAAAGGACAGAATAAGCCTTCTTCTTCGTTTAAACCTAATGCTGGTCAAAATCCTGAGAAAAATGTGTCCAAAATTCCCCCCAAGAGTACACACTGTTATGAATGCAAAGGTTTTGGTCACTATGCCTCTCAATGTGTCAATAGAACTTTCCGATCTCAAGGAAAGGTGTTGAATGTCACGTGGGCTGATGATTCAGACCAAGAATGCAATGACACTGAACTCGAATCGTCATCACCTGAACATGGTAAGTTTATGGCTTTTATGGCAAGATCTCATGATTCTTTTTTGCAGGAAAGTGTTGAGAAATCAGATGAAACTATTTCAGAGGAACTTAATTCTCTGTCAGAGAATGAACAGGATTTAGTGGAAGCATATCAGAGTCTCCTAAAACACTCTAGGAGGATGACAAAATTGAATGATATTTTGAAAGGAAAATGGAAGGCTGCTGAAAAAGAAAATCTTGTTATTAAATCCGAACTCAATGAAGCCCAAGGTAAAGTATTTCAACTTGAAACACAGCATACCATTCTATCTGACAAGTTGATTTCTGTAGGGAATGGATGTGATTCATTTCATGAGCTCCTTGTTCAAGCTGAGCAAGAGATACTAAGTCTTAAGAAAGAACTGGATTCCTGCAAAGCAGATAATGCTAGCATCTCGGACAAGCTCAAGATGACTATTGCTGAAATGGACTCTACCAAAGCTGACCTTAATCGGATGAACACAGGGTCAAAGAAACTGGATGAAATTCTGGGTGCGCAAATCGTATCAAGCAGCAAGCATGGCCTTGGTTTTGAATATGGTGCTTCTTCCTCCAATAACCAAGGTAAATTTGTTCGAGGTAATACACTGTTTTCTATTGAACCTACTGTTCCTCAACCTAAACATGTGAACTCCAATCCAAAGAATTACATGCCTCAACGTAAATATGTCCCTACTTGTCATTTTTGTGGAATCATTGGACATATCAGGCCTCATTGCAATAAATTACGTAAGAAACTTCGCAATGAAAGAAGAAACATCACTTTGATCCCTTATAATGTCAAACGAAAATCCATTTGGATACGTAAATCTGATCTTTGTTGCAATGTGGTACTCACTGCTCTTAAGGCACAAAGTTCACATGTTTGGTACTTAGACAGCGGGTGCTCTAGACATATGTCAGGGGATAAGTCTCTTTTCACATCCCTTGAAAGTCATCATGGTGGTAATGTTCAATTTGGAAATGGAAGCAAATCAAAAGTCATTGGTAAAGGATTTGTCAACCTACCAGGTATGTCAACTATCAATAATGTATTTCTGGTTGATGGACTTAAGGCAAATTTGCTAAGTATAAGTCAATTCTGTGAGTTAGGTGATGAGGTCCATTTTTCCCTAAACACTTGCACTATTGTTGACAGTAATGGAAAACATGTTCTTTCTGGTAAAAAGAATTCTGATAACTGCTATGTGGTTGCTAATGAAAAAGTCTTGAACTGTAATTCTGTTACTGTTAA
Source organism: Cinnamomum chago (assembly GCA_038049695.1). Lineage (NCBI taxonomy): Eukaryota > Viridiplantae > Streptophyta > Magnoliopsida > Laurales > Lauraceae > Cinnamomum > Cinnamomum chago. The sequence continues at coordinate 14,202,673 of CP142462.1, read as the reverse complement.
TGCTGTTGACCTTTGGCATCAAAGGCTAGGTCACATTAACCATTCTGACTTGGAAAAACTCTCTAAACAAGAATTGGTTCGAGGTCTCCCCAAACTTCAAAAACCGGATAACCACGTGTGTGGCCCTTGCCAATTGGGGAAACAAATTAGAGCACCACATAAAAAATTGGATGTGCTTACTACCAAGAGACCACTAGAGCTACTTCATATGGATCTCATGGGTCCCGCAAGATCTGAAAGTATTGGTGGTAAAAAGTATATTTTTCTTACCGTTGATGATTTCTCTAGATTTTCTTGGGTTCGATTTCTTAGAGATAAATCTGAAACTTTTGATGTATTCCATTGCTTATGGCTTCAACTTCTTGCAGATAAGGGTGCACAGTTTGGTGGAGTTGCAAGAATCAGATCTGAACATGGCACTGAGTTTCAAAACTCCTCTTTTGACTCTTTTTGCACCGAAAATGGCATTAAACATGAGTTTTCTGCCCCAAAAACTCCACAACAGAATGGAGTTGTTGAAAGGAAAAATCGGGTTGTTCAAGAAATGGCTCGAGTCATGATCCATAGTAAAAACGTGCCACAGAGGTTTTGGGCAAAGGCAGTCAACACTGCTGTATATGTGATTAATCGTGTGTACATCAGGGCAGGCACAAAGAACACTCCTTATGAACTATGGACGGGACGAAAACCCACTGTCAAATACTTCAAAACCTTCGGGAGTAAATGTTATATCTTGAAAGATAGAAAACATCTGGGAAAATTTGACTCCCGAAGCGATGAAGGGATCTTTCTTGGGATTTCGTTAAACAGCAAAGCCTACAGAGTGTTTCACTTGCGTACTTCAACGGTTATGGAATCCATCAATGTCATTGTTGATGATGCTGGACCTTCTTATTTTTCTGATTACGAAGATGAATTTCCAATAACTCTTTATTCTTCTCCGCAGGATGAGCAAGATGGCAAGCAACATACGGAACAAGAAGATCCAGTTACACCAAATCAAGAAGCTGTTATTCCTGACACAGAATCAGAATCTGAAAGTGAAAAGTCTGGACTGAAAGATTCTGCTCAACGAACATCAAGTCATCAACTTTCTCCAAGCAAGGAAGTACATCCTAGATCCCAAAAAGGTCAGGTAATCAGAGATCACTCTCTTACAAAAGTTATTGGTGATGTTCATCCTCCTCTAAAAACTCGTCAGCAAGTGCAAAGTGAGGTAAATTTCTTGTGTTATGTTTCCTCTCTTGAACCCAAAAACATTAAAGAAGCGCTTATTGACGACTCCTAGATTAACGCCATGCATGAGGAGTTAGGTCAATTTGAGCGTAACGATGTTTGGAAACTAGTTCCACGGCCCAAAAATACACATGTCATCGGGACAAAATGGATTTTTAAAAATAAAACAGATGAATTTGGACAAGTCATTAGAAACAAAGCTAGGCTGGTTGCACAGGGTTACACACAGGTGGAGGGAATCGATTTTGATGAAACTTTTGCTCCGGTTGCCCGTCTTGAGTCCATTCGAATTTTATTGGCTGTAGCTTGTTCCTTGAAAATCAAGTTATATCAGATGGACGTCAAGAGTGCCTTCTTGAATGGATTTTTGAATGAGGAGGTGTATGTAGAACAACCGAAAGGTCTCCAAGACCCTCATAGCCCTGATCATGTGTTCAAGTTGAATAAAGCTTTGTACGGTTTGAAGCAGGCCCCTCGAGCATGGTATGAGAGACTGACTATCTTCCTGTTAGAAAATTCTTTTGTACGGGGTAGCGTGGATAAAACACTATTCATCAAGAGAGAAAGAAACAATATTCTCATTGCTCAAGTTTATGTGGATGATATTGTTTTCGGATCCGCATCTGAAAGTTTAGCTACCTCCTTTGCCACTTGTATGTCACAAGAATTTGAGATGAGCATGGTAGGAGAATTATCCTTCTTCTTAGGTCTGCAAATCAAACAATGCGAGAATGGGATATCCCTGTCTCAATCCAAATATGCTCACTGAAAGTCCTTGGGATCCTAACCCTAGAGGGGGGGGGGTGAATAGGGTGAGCTACAATTGTGACCAATTTAAACAAATTCTAACTTCTTAACATAAACTAGTCACATGTGATGATTAACCATACAATATGCGGAAGCTAAAAAAAACAATCACCACAAAAGCAAGCACCACAACACAAAGGTTTATAGTGGTTCGACCTCAATGCCTACGTCCACTACCGGCTTGTGATCTAATCACCCCACCGGATTTCCACTATTTATGCTTTTTACTAGGCTAAGCAATAACCCTTACAATATTGTTTTTCTAGGCTAAACAACAACCTCTCAATGTGCTTTTATAGGCTAAGCAATAACCTTTACAAGATGCTTTTCTTAGGCTAAGCAATAACCTTTACACAATGCTTTTCTTAGGCTAAGCAATAACCTTTACAAATAAAGATTTCTCTAAGAAAGTGTCTTCACAAAAGATCACTCTAAGAGATACAAATTAAGCTCAATGAAAATGCCTCTTAAATAGGCTAATATGAAAGTGAATAACAAACTCACACAAACACTAAATGAATGCAAATGTGTATGCTCATGATGTGTGTGTGTGTGATAACTTCAATCAAGTTTAAAAAGAAAGCTCAATCAAATATATGCTTAAAGCATTTCAAAGTTTAAAGCTCATGAAAGATTTGATTGAAGTCTAATGCAAATCACATGTATGAAAATCAACTTGTTAATGACATGAAAATCAAAAACTCACAAGTTGTATGAAAATGACTAACTTAGAACTTGTGATGCATGTGCAATGTTGTTTTGAAAACCAAAATAATTTTACTAATGTTTAAATGAATGAAAACAACAAGTAATGTTTCAACCAAGAAAATGAATCATGCTATATAAAGGAAATCAAAGATTTAGGCTAAGCATGATTAAGGAAGATTTAAAAACAACTTGGATGAAAACAAAGTGAAGAATCCAATCTTAATTAGATCAAAGATTAAGAGAAGAATGGATTCATCACATCATAGTTATCATGCTCAAAATCATTTACCAATAACTTAAGCAAAGCATGTAAACTATGATTAAGAGAGGTAGAGCTTACTTAGAGATTTAACTTCATTAATCCAAGCTTTAGCTCTCCAAATGACTCTTTGGTCTCTCTTAGTTCATCCCCTTTGCCTTGTCTCCAAACACCTCTTAGAAGGCTTAAAATTCTCCAACTTTTGGCAAAGGAAAGAACTCATTTTATAGCCAAAAAAATGCCCAACGGCTAGTCCTCGGTCGACCTGCAAACAGGTCTCGGTCGACCGGGATCACAACGGTCAGAAAAATGACCGTTGGAGCTCCAGGGACCCAGTCAGCCAGCAGTGTCGCCGGTCGACCGGGACCCCTGGGCCGGTCGACCGGCGACACTGCTGGCCTACCCCCTGGGACCAAAATTTCCAAAAAATCATATTTCAAAGTTTTTTCTTAGGGAAACTTTTGGCCACTAAATCAAGCTTGAAAAACATGTTTTAAAACGTTCTAAAAGTTTTAAAAACATGAAACACACAAAGCCAAAAAAGATTCGAAACTTTCAAAACAAAGGCTTGCTTGATTTCTAAAAACTCTTTTGAAAAACAAATGCATCCAAGATTTAAAAGCAAAACATGCATAAAACAAGATTTCTTCAAGTCTAAAACCAATGCATGTAAAAATCAAGATTTCAAGGTTTTCTAAAACAATGCATGTGTGAAAATTCAAATGATGCTAAAGTGAAAATGCATCCATCAAATTGCAAATACAAAATTCCTAACAATCTCCCCCTTTGCAATTTGATGGCAACTTACTCATCATTGAAATTACACACTAAGTCTTCAGCTCCCCCTAAGCTGGACAAGACTTGAAATCTTCTTGGATGCTCCTCCTCTTAGCTTGAGCTCTTGGACTATTTCTTCAATCTTCTTGATGCTTGGTGCTTGATCATTCTTCAAGCTTTCTTTTCATCTTCCTCTCTATGGCCAAGCATCTTCTTTAGCTCCAAGCTTTCTTTCTTCTATTAGCTCTCCCCCTTTGACCATGCCTCTCTCTCCCTTTGGCAAGGTATGCATTCTCTCCCCTTGTAGAAGATCATACACAACCTCCCCTTAAGAACCTTGGACATTCTCTTCACCCGTTTTGAGAACTTGCATACTTTCTCCCCCTTTGCCATTAAATTGCAAAGGTACCTACACACATGAAACAAGGAAAATACCTTTAGTAGCACCAGTTAACAAAAGAAATCGAAAGTGAATTACATAACAGGCTATCATGTGTGGAAGTAGTCTCTAAGGGCTCAAAGGCAATCCTAGGGTCAATTTGATCAAAACTAATACTTCCTATGAAGATTTACCCTCCCCCTCAATCCATACTCTTCTTTTGTCAACATATTGACAAAGATTTAACTATTAGATGCAAGAAGAAGATGGTTTAACCAATGAGGGTCAACTTCAAGGAAAGGATTAGATTCATCTAACTATCAAGCTCAATATGATCAAATTACCAAAAGAGAGCAAGGTCAATGAGAACAGCAATCATGGACATCAATTGTAAAAACAAAGAATACCAATTGAGATTTAGGGATATGACTATTAAACACAATCACTCTAAAATGGATTTAAAAATATAACTATTAGGAAAAATCCAAATTAGAGCTATCCATGACATGGCAGCTGCCTTTTGGCATTGGCTGCTCACAAGTAGTGGGGTCTCTCCTTCTTCTACTCTCTCTGCTTCATCCATTTGGCAGGCTATATACTCAGCTGGAGATTCTCAAGGAAGGAACTGTGCTGCTGCCATTTTCTTCCACGCAATCTCTATTTTGTGGTCTCTCCGGAACAACTCTAAGCACCACTCCATAACTCCCTCCCTGGAGAGAGCCAAAGTGATCTTCAAGGATAGAATTAAAGGCTTGGTCTCCACTGCCAAAGTGCTGTTTTCCCACCCCATCCTGGCAGCTATGGGAATTCTCATTTAGCTTTTCTTTTTCTTGCTTTTTGGAGCTGATCTAGGCTTCTCCTTTCTTTATTCTGTTTTTGTGGCCTTCCTCTTTTCTCTGCTTTTCCCTGTAGCAGCTTGGCTGCCTCTGTTCTGTTTTGGGGGCTTTGCCCTTTCTTCTTAATTCCAATTTACCATTTAGCAAAAAAAAAAAAAAAAATGATATGGGGTTTATTAATCATAGCATCAATCAATCTAACTATGGAAAGCATATGCTATGAAGGTTTTGAAAATCATTTCATTCAATCAATAAATATGACTATTAAAGTGCAAGATGAGTGAAATGAAATTCAAACATGAAGCCAACCTCAACTAATAACCAACCAATATTATGAACACATAAACATGGTGGTCATGAGATATACCTATATGAGCAAAAGACGTGGCAACATGAACATTATGATCCTAATGGTGTGTGACATGGAACAATCATATTACTTATCAAGTTTAATCCAATGCACACAAGGTTTATCACATTCACAAGAAATCAAATCAATCAAACATTATACCAATTGAAACCAATTGAATTTGATAACATGATAAAGAGCAAGAATGTGGCAAACACAAAATTCCATCAAGCATCATAAATGCATATTCATCACTTTTAAAGATATAACTATTGAGCATAGTGATGAACAAGGTAAATTGCAATGCAAAAGAATATTACTTGGTAATGCATGCAATTTCCAAAGTGACTAAATCATATGAATTCAACTACTAAGATATCCATCAACCATCATAAATGCAAGGAATGGATTTCAAAGAGATTCATATGATTAAGAACACTACTATGAAGTTGAAACATGTATAAAGATGATATCACTTAGAGAAAATACATGAATCAACATCATAACCATCCAAAAAGAAATGACTATAAGGCATAGATGATAGATTTGGGTTCTAGTATGGTTTCTACAAATATAACTAAGATCACAACCATACATATAACCAATAGTCATTTGCATATAAAAAGAATGTAAATAAATAAGCAAGGATGCAAACAACATACATTTCCAATTCTAAGATAATGAAATCAAAAGAAAAGGAAATGAGAACATGGAACATGCTTAGATGAATATAACTAATGATGTTATAGAGCATTTCCAATCAAACAATCTTCAAATCATTTCAAGAAACAAAATCCAACAATAGGCATAAAAAGAATGACTTTGAAGAACAATTTTCAACATTGTATTTTTAAATGATATAACTTAAAAGAAACACATACAAGTTGAATTTTCAAAACAATGATTTTCCATATAAAAATATAACTTAGAAGTCTATGGAAAAACTTGAATTGATTCAAATCATTTGTTCAAATAATCTTACTATGACATCTACACAAATGATTCAACAACAATTGATCATGAATAAATTAGCTATGAAAGCTTTTAAAATCACAATCAATTAATCATGTAGAAATGCAATGCAAGACATATGACTGCAAAAAGCAAATCAAACATGATGAAGTTATAATCAAAAGATTTTGAAAACCATGAAGTGTAACTTAGAATGGTGTATGAAAACAAAATCAATTGATCATAAAGAAACAATGCATTTTAAAAGATGTAACTATAGGGAAACAAAATGCAAATGCAACATGACCAACAAAGAGATATAACTATTAAAGAATAGGTTGGTCAAGTAGGTTCAAGGCCTTAAGGTTTGTCTAAGTAAATAACTTTTGGAATCCACCTAAGGTCTTGAGAGGGTTGAACTTTGAGGTCTAGTTTGGAAGTCTCACCAACTAAAGGAAATTTAACTTGATAAATTTTCAATTTGAACTTATCACCATGATATTTAGATTTCACTAAATTTAGCTTAGATTGGTGATTAGTCTTTTGATGTTGGTGAGTTTGTTTCTTAGGAGATTTGTTCATTTTTCACTTCTTCTTATATTCTCCCTTCATTTGACTTTTGAATTTTAGATTTAACTTTGTTACTTTATTCAAAAGTTCTTTCATGGGTTGATATAAGGGAGATAGGTTGAGAAGCTTTTTATTCATAGATTCTTTCAAACTTGGTTTGACTTGTTTAACCTTTTTAGAATCTATCTTTGGAGACTCCATTTTAATAGATTTAACTTGTTTAGTCTTTTTTGAGTCTTTCTTGATTTTTAGAGTCTTACCCTTCATAGATTTAGATTCTACCTTTTTGGGTTCTAGGAGGGGTTTAGACACATGGTTTCTTCTTAGTTTGCACTCAAACCTAAAATGCCCTTCAATGACACAATAAATACATTTTGTTTTGGGCAAAGGAGAAAAAGTGCTAGAGAAAGAGGACTCACCTTTCACAAAAGTGTTGGTGAATTTAGGGTCATATGACATATTCCTATTAAATCCAATACCCGTCCTATCTCCATGAGATTTACCCAATTTAAATAATTTTTCAAGTCTTTCTTCACTTTGGGTAAACTTGCACTCATACTTTTGTTTATACCCTTCAAGTTGAGTGACTTTGGTTATAAGGATTGAATTTTCATTTTTGACTTTAATTTGAAAGTTCATTTTCAATTTCCTTATATTTGCTTAGCTCTTCATTGGCAAGTTTTAATTCAAGTTTTAGTTCATTAACAACATTAGATCCAAGTTCTTTGGTTTTTAACTTACTTTTAATCAACTTGGCTTCTAAATTGTTAAAGTCTTTGTCTTGCCTTTTTATTTGATCTCTTAGATTTAAATTTTCCTTATTGACATTATCATAACCCATCTTTAATTCTTTTAGTTCATCTTGAATGTTAGATAGGTTATTTAAAGAGATCATGAACTTAGATTCAACACAATTTATTACTTCTTCTTTCTCTCTAAGTTCATCTTTTGAAGAGACTAGGTCTATGTTTAGTCTATTTGATTCTTCTCTTAATTTCTTGTTTTTCTTATCAAGCTCTAGAGATAATGTGTATAATTCATTATAGGCTTGTTGTAGATCATCTTCATCATAATCATTTTCTTCTTCTTTTATGTCACATTGAGATTCATTAGATTGAGAGTTTGAATCTCCAATAGAAGGAAGAATGAGGGGTCTAGAAGAATCTACGAAGTCTAGCATAGTGGAGTCAATTCTAATGATTTTCATGCAAGGACAACTCTAGGGTTTTAACTCTAGGTTTTTACACCTAATCAAGAGTTCCAAACACTTGATCCTAAAAGATAGAGCACGGGCACTGATACCAATTGAAAGTCCTTGGGATCCTAACCCTAGAGGGGGGGGGGGGGTGAATAGGGTGAGCTACAATTGTGACCAATTTAAACAAATTCTAACTTCTTAACATAAACTAGTCACATGTGATGATTAACCATACAATATGCGGAAGCTAAAAAAAACAATCACCACAAAAGCAAGCACCACAACATAAAGGTTTATAGTGGTTCGGCCTCAATGCCTACGTCCACTACCGGCTTGTGATCTAATCACCCCACCGGATTTCCACTATTTATGCTTTTTACTAGGCTAAGCAATAACCCTTACAATGTTGTTTTTCTAGGCTAAACAACAACCTCTCAATGTGCTTTTATAGGCTAAGCAATAACCTTTACAAGATGCTTTTCTTAGGCTAAGCAATAACCTTTACACAATGCTTTTCTTAGGCTAAGCAATAACCTTTACAAATAAAGATTTCTCTAAGAAAGTGTCTTCACAAAAGATCACTCTAAGATATACAAATTAAGCTCAATGAAAATGCCTCTTAAATAGGCTAATATGAAAGTGAATAACAAACTCACACAAACACTAAATGAATGCAAATGTGTATGCTCATGATGTGTGTGTGTGTGTGATAACTTCAATCAAGTTTAAAAAGAAAGCTCAATCAAATATATGCTTAAAGCATTTCAAAGTTTAAAGCTCATGAAAGATTTGATTGAAGTCTAATGCAAATCACATGTATGAAAATCAACTTGTTAATGACATGAAAATCAAAAACAAACAAGTTGTATGAAAATGACTAACTTAGAACTTGTGATGCATGTGCAATGTTGTTTTCAAAACCAAAATAATTTTACTAATGTTTAAATGAATGAAAACAACAAGTAATGTTTCAACCAAGAAAATGAATCATGCTATATAAAGGAAATCAAAGATTTAGGCTAAGCATGATTAAGGAAGATTTAAAAACAACTTGGATGAAAACAAAGTGAAGAATCCAATCTTAATTAGATCAAAGATTAAGAGAAGAATGGATTCATCACATCATAGTTATCATGCTCAAAATCATTTACCAATAACTTAAGCAAAGCATGTAAACTATGATTAAGAGAGGTAGAGCTTACTTAGAGATTTAACTTCATTAATCCAAGCTTTAGCTCTCCAAATGACTCTTTGGTCTCTCTTAGTTCATCCCCTTTGCCTTGTCTCCAAACACCTCTTAGAAGGCTTAAAATTCTCCAACTTTTGGCAAAGGAAAGAACTCATTTTATAGCCAAAAAAATGCCCAACGGCTAGTCCTCGGTCGACCTGCAAACAGGTCTCGGTCGACCGGGATCACAACGGTCAGAAAAATGACCGTTGGAGCTCCAGGGACCCAGTCAGCCAGCAGTGTCGCCGGTCGACCGGGACCCCTGGGCCGGTCGACCGGCGACACTGCTGGCCGACCCCCTGGGACCAAAATTTCCAAAAAATCATATTTCAAAGTTTTTTCTTAGGGAAACTTTTGGCCACTAAATCAAGCTTGAAAAACATGTTTTAAAACGTTCTAAAAGTTTTAAAAACATGAAACACACAAAGCCAAAAAAGATTCGAAACTTTCAAAACAAAGGCTAGCTTGATTTCTAAAAACTCTTTTCAAAAACAAATGCATCCAAGATTTAAAAGCAAAACATGCATAAAACAAGATTTCTTCAAGTCTAAAACCAATGCATGTAAAAATCAAGATTTCAAGGTTTTCTAAAACAATGCATGTGTGAAAATTCAAATAATGCTAAAGTGAAAATGCATCCATCAAATTGCAAATACAAAATTCCTAACAATCACAACATCTTGAAGAAATTTGGAATGAACACAGCCAAGCACTCCAGTACTCCTATGGGCACCACAGTTAAGTTGAGTTTAGACTCTTCCGGAAAGGATTTTGATGAAAGAATGTATCGAAGCATGATAGGAAGCTTGTTGTACTTGACTGCTAGTCGACCAGACATCTCCTTTAGTGTTTGTGTTTGTGCTAGGTATCAGTCAAGACCTAAGGAATCTCATGTCCAAGCAGTGAAGAGGATTTTGAAACATGTCCGTGGCACCACGGATTTTGGAATATGGTTTTCAAGAGATACAAATATGAATGTTGTAGGCTACTCAGATGCTGACTGGGCAGGTTGCGTAGATGATCGGAAAAGTACGTCTGGCGGCTATTTTCTTATTGGCAATAATTTGGTTGCATGGCATAGTAAGAAACAAACATCCACCTCCCTATCCACAGCTGAGTCAGAATACATTGCGGCTGGAAGCTGTTGCACACAATTGTTATGGATAAAACAAATGCTATCTGATTACGGCATTGCTCAAACCACAATGGTTGTTTATTGTGATAATAAAAGTGCCATTGACATCTCTAAAAACCCGGTACAACATTCTAGAACCAAACACATAGACATAAGGCATCACTTTATTAGAGATTTGGTGGAAGAGAAGATCATTTGCTTGGAGCACATTCCTACGGAAAATCAACTGGCTGACATTCTTACAAAACCTTTGGACTCAACTCGGTTTGATTCCCTTCGTAAGTCCCTCGGTATTTGCTCTTACCCTTAATTTTTTTTTCCACCTTTTAGTAGTTTCCCTATACTGTGATTCATTGATTCTTTTGTCAAGTTTAAGTTTTTTTTTTGCACCAAAATTTCCTCATAGTTTGATGGTTATGGTTTGATTGCATATAATCAGTACTCTTCTCAAAAAAAAAAAAAAATGATGCCGGAGGATCAGGACTACCTACGAGTATGTGTGATAGCTGCTATATGATTGAAAAGTTTCATTAGAGAAGGCTACCATACTCTCTAGTGTGAAAGTCACCTATGATGGATCTTAGTTGTTCATTTACATTTCAAAAAAAAAAAAAAAAGGTGACTAGTTTAGGTTTGTAGCATTTTTAACCCGAGCCAGGAAGCCCGTAGATGTATTTACATACTCAGTGCCCTAAAGCCATCTGGTTTGGGAGTCATTGGCTGAATGCTCGTTACATGGGTTATTTAGAAAGTTTAAGAGACCTAGACATTGCACAGTCACTTGTTAAAAAAAAAAAAAAAAAGGAAATTGAGTCTGTGATGTGTGATCCTATCATTAATCCTAGAACAGACTATTTTTTTCAAAATGTACACTCACACTCTGACACACTTGCTTGGCACAAGATTCAGTGATTGAACATAAGGGACTCACCCTGGCTCTCTCTATGGCTCGTTTCACCCACCTGGCCCAGGACCGATCGATCGGCCTGCCTAGACCGATCGATCGGCCATAGTGTCAGGCGGTTTAAATTTCGTTCAGTCAGTTTTGCCTCTTCTGTTTCTCTTCCTCTTCTATTCTTTCCTCTGCCCTAAACCATTGCATTTCACTTCTCCTTCTCGGATTTTACTAGGGATTGCTTGCTCCAAGGTATGTTCTCTCCTCCTACATTTCTCTCTTTCCATTTCCCTTCATTGTCTAGTTTGTGATTTTGGTTGTTGAGTTGGGTGCTTAGACTATGTTGCTATTGTTGAGTTGGTTGTTGTGGAGATTTAAGTCGACATGTGTGTGCAATAGTTTCATCTTTCTATCTCTATTTGACTGTACTCAGTGGGGAGTGGATTGTACATCCATTTTTGGATGCTCATTTTCTAAGATTGCATGTTGGATATTGTTCTCTATTTCTTGCACTCCAGGTGTTTGGTGAATTGTCCCAAAGAAAAACATGGCTCCAAAAACTTCTCAACCTCGCAAGAAATCTTGCCATCGTGGAAGCTCATCATCTGCACCTACTTTTGATGCTTCTAGATTTCAGAGTTTAGTAAAGGAAAATTCATTTACAAGTATCTTTTCCAAGAAGCAAGTCCTTGTTGAGCGTCAAATTCAATTGGCAAAGATCGAAATTGATTTTAGTCAGTGGCTTCGCGAAAGGGAATGGGATTCCCTCTATGTCTTTGACCCCACATGCTATGGGTCGTTGGTCCAGGAATTTTACAACAACTTTCATGACTTTGGAGATGAATCTTTTAAGTCGTTTGTTCGAGGAACAATTGTGGAAATCACTCCAACCTTCTTGGCCCAATTTCTTAACATTGATAGGAGTCTTGATGTAGACTACCCGACTCCTGAGCCAGATCCTGATGATATGGAAGACCCTGTTGACAATACTGATTGGGATGACGTTGTCACCACACTTACTGCCGGTCGGAAGACTACATGGCCTGGTGGCACTTTGAAGCAGAAGTTTCTCACCCCGTCATACCGAGTGCTGAATCTGTTTGTGTGCTATAATCTTCACCCAAAGGGGAGATATTCAGAGGTGATTAGTGATACCGGCTATTTGTTATATTTGATTGGGACTGGGCGGTCTATCGATGTTCCCCTCACCATCTTTAAGCATATGTCGGCTACCCCTCTAGGTGCTGCATCAACTTCTCTGCCATACGGAACTCTCATTACTCGCATACTCTTATCTAGAGGTGTAGCCCTTGGGCCATATGATTCACTCGTTCGAGGGAGAGGCCCCATTACATATCGCACTGTCAGTCTTTCTTCAGCTCATGTTGATGATAGTGGTGATGAGGCACCAGTTCAAGACGACGATGCCGCTGCTCCGGGTGATACACAGTTTGAGTCTGCTATGCCTGCATATCTGCAAGAGTTTGAAAATCGTCTTCTCGATCAGTCCACTCAGATCGAGCTACTTGAGCATAGGATGGACTCCCAGTTTCAAAGTGTTTTTACTCATATGCAGCAACTCCAGCTTGGCAGCAGCCGGATTGAGGACAAGCTGGATACTCTCTTACATCGATTCCCCGCTCCTCCGCATCAGTAGCCCTAACATATTATGCTGTTGCCCTAGGACCTTTATTTGCTGTTTATGTGTTTTTGACTGTCGTCTTCTCTCTCTTTTTGTTATTGTTGTTCCTTTTGATGACCCTTGCCAATTTATGGCCAAAAACGGGGAGACTAGGATGGACTTACAGTTACTTGGATGACTTACATTTACTGGATGGACTTACAGTTACTTGGATGACTTACATTTACTGTTCTTTATTTATATCTGCATGTGTGCTTGATTTGATCTTTTGTCAAAGATTGTTCGTGACAGGTATTGCAGGTATCAGCAATGAATATGATGATGGTATTGCTCAAGTATTTTCTTTGATTAGGTAGTTTCAGGGTAGATCTATTGTATTAGATGTTTTGTCCATGAATTGCCAAAGGGGGAGATTGTAAGTATGTTTGAGTGTTGGCTAATTCATTGGGTGGACAAAACATGGGAGTTCATGTATTTTACAATTCTTAGATGGACCACTTCGTGTTGAAGAAGAACTCCAATTCAGTAGGACACAGGAGATTCGCGATAAATCAGCATAAAGCCAGACCGATCGATCGGCCCGCCCTTAAAAAGCTCTCAGTTAAAAGTCAGACCGATCAATCAGACTTGCAGGGCCGATCGATCGGACAGCGGCGATGTCAGCTATTTTTTCTCCTGTTCTTTCTAAAACCCCGTTTTCCAATTCCATTCAAACTGAAACTATCCCATACGAATTCCTAAGCTTATTTAAGGGATCAAACCTTTTGAGAAACCTCACCTCTCTCTGATCTAAACCCTAGATTATCTTAAGAGAGATTTACTTCTTCCAGAGAGTTCTTGTGAGAGATTCATGTGCTGAAGTATTGTTATCTGGAGAATCCCCATCCATCTTCCAGCCGAATTCGCCTTGCTTAAGGTGTGGAGATTGAAGTACTGAAGAAGGTGAACGGCGTGGTCATCGGCAAGATTCACGGTGGTCCTTAGGTTGTGATCAACTGTAAAGGAGAGTGAGTTCATCTTGTAACCTTCGAGTTTATAGTGCTTGATCTTTCTAGACTGGTGCTAGGTCCCATGGTTTTTTTCCCTTTCCAGGGTTTTCCGCGTAAAAATCCGGTGTCCATCTTATTGATTGATTGCTTGATTAACTTAGGTTTTTAATTCCATATTAGTATCTGTGCTGGGATTTCTTTACTTTCTGTTAGGTTTGAGTTTATCAACCCTCCATGAATCTTCAAATGTGATGGGAGCACCATATGTATGATTAACCGGGCCTCTTGTTTAAGAGAGTGTGTGTGTGTGGATTTGTATCTGTATGTGTCGGTTTGGATCTGTGTGTGTGGGGGGGTTTGTGTGTGTATGTGTCGGTTTGGATTTGTGTGTGTGTGGGTTTGGATCTCTGTGTGTGGGGGTTTGTGTGTGTGTAGGTTTGGGCTTGTATGTGTATGTGTAGGTTTAGATATGTATGTGTGTGGGGGTTTGTGTTTGTATGTGTACGTATGGGTTTGTGTGTGTGAGTTTGAATATGTGTGTGTATATGTGGGTTTGTGTGTGTGTGCCCGCATATGGTTTTGTACTTACCGTCTGCAGATCAGGAGGTAGACGTACGCCACCATACCGGCTTGTCTAAGTTTGACCGGGTTTGCTTGGGTTGCATTTGTTTGATTAGCTAGTCTGGGTACCGGGTTTGTCTGGGTTGCATATGTTTGACCATCTCATCTGGGTATCGGGTTCGCCTAGGTTGCATTTGTTTGACCAGCCTGTCTGGGTACCGTGTTCGCCTGGGTGCGTTCATTCTGATAGCATATGATGGTCTAATTATTTTGTTGGTTAGTTATGTCCCGTTTATCCATTATTTCTGTACTTTCTGACATATTTGTTTCGATTGGCACATGTTACACTGCTACTCATATATATTTACTTGCCAGTATATCTGATGCTATTACATTTAGTGCTTAGGTATTGGGGCCCATTGTGTAGGTGGTTGTGGCAGTCTTACAAGATTCACTAGTTGAGGAATTATCCCTAGTAGAGTGTGGCAGTAGTGTGGTGTTGCTGGATTGGTACTTGAGAGCCTCACTTTATATTTCGGGTATGAGCATAGGTGCCTTTTGCACAGGTTATTATGGTGTTTTAGACATTTGTTAAAACTCTAATGCATTTTGTAATTGAAATATAAGTAAATGTTTTTTTGTTACTTGTATCAGCTCTGATGTACATTATTGAATGTTATATTGGTGACCATCTGCGCAGATTGTATGAATCGTTGCTTCCGTGTTTGTTTATGGGGACTAATCATCACTCAGAACCTTACTATGGACTTTGATCCACCCGGAATTGGGGCCGCAAATGTATTTAAGGGAAAGATTTTAATTGGCCCCGATTTTCATACCCTATTAATGATGCGGTTAGGATCCAATCAAATTTTTGGGGTGTGACAACAATCCTCCTCTACAGTTATCTTGATACCATCTCCCAATATCGGATATCACAATATTCATTTGAAACACTATTTCACAACGTTATGTGATATTTACAAATGTCACGAGAAGATTTTGTAATATCAGAACAAAATGAAAAAAAATGGGAAAACTTTGAGAAAATGAAAATGGGTATTTTTATTGTTACAATTTATTATTATTTCTAATATCTAAAACTAATTTATCTTTTATGGTAAAAATGCCCCTAAATTGAAAAATATGGGTGTCGACATTTCCCAAAGAGAGAGTTCTTCAAGAAACATTTGTCATAAGGCCAGATATTATTGCTCATACAGATATCAAATTCAATCCAAATTAATGGGGTTTATTCTTCCCACTATAATTTTGTCACCAATGGGTTTCCAAAGTTTCTAAATTGCATGTCCATTGATATGCCCTACCAATGGGCCCCACCAAATTAGTTATGCCAGCATAGGGAGCTCCTATCCTATCCATAAATGGCATTATAAGTTTAGCCAATGCAAATTTTCAAATGGGTGGGCTCCTATGTAACCCCATCCAAAATAACAAAAATATATACTGTGATGATTTTTATTCTTATTTAGTCAAAATCAGTCAAAGTTGAGCTCACTCGTCAATCTTAGGGATGTTCATGGGCCGGATTGAGGCATATCCAGGCCTGGACTGACTTTAGAAAGATAAGCCCAAGCCCATCCCAAGCCCAACACAAGTCGTAAAAGTCTAGCCCAACCTCGCTCAAGGCGAACAAGGCTTTCTACCAATCGTATGGAGAATATACACTTATAGTAAGCACTCATTAGACAAGCCGGGCTGCGCCGAGCTTTGGGCTCTCTCTCATTTTATCCAAGCGCCGCCGAAAGCGGACTGGGCCTAGATTGTGCCTAACCAAACCCATGAGCACCCCTAATCAATGAGTCTCTCATGAGACAAGGGCACACCTTATATTTCTACTTACAATAAAGAGCTGGCCCATGTATCTACGTTTTATAATTTGTAGCCCCATGTCTGACTTTGGTGGGCTTCATAGACCTATATTTTAGTATTTATAGCCCTAATAGGTACAAAATATCATAAGAAAGTTTTTTCTGTAATGTATAGGCAATTGATATAGTTGTTTGTTTATCAATTTAAGTCTTCCATGATATAAGGGCTCACCTTTTATTAAAAGTAAGGATTTGCTAAGATCCCATTCAAAAGTTCCCTACCTCCTCCTGGACTCATCATGAGAAAATGTGGGCTTCTAGGGTCAGATTTCCAATGAGCAGAGGCCCTATTTTAAAAATCAACAGCCCTCAGCCCTCAGCCCTCAGCCGTCAACCCTTGTTCCTCTACTATATGCGTCCCATAGACCTCCAAAGCAAGATACTATGAGGAATTTTCTTGTGATATATAGACTATTAATATTATATAGTTGCTTGCATCACTTTGAGTCTTGTATGATACAAGGCCCCACCTTAAATATAATTGCTTGTTATGATAAAGATCAGGCCCCAGAGACCCTACCACCCTTTAGTGTCCAAAACGGCAGAGATAATTAAAGGGGGCTCTTTACTGTAAGGTTGGATAAATGATAAAAGGGTGACTTAGAGTACTTAACTTGTCCAATACAAAAAATTTGACTCGGATAGAATTAATGCGGAGACTCAGGAGAGTTACGGTTTTTTAAATATTTAAAAATAAGTCCATTACTTATAAAATATAAATATACATTTATTTAAATGCATTCATGATAATCACTTCAAATCATTAAATTTATATATGCAATAAAAGCACTACATGCAACATGAAAGATAAAAGAAGAAATATTGCATATTAAACAAATTTGTTAGTCCAAATATTGAATGTAAAAGATTAAATATAAGTTTCAAATTACATTCCAGTCATCATTTTTAAATTGTTGACTCCAAACCTCATGCATAATTACTTATAAATAAACTTTAATTGTTTAAAGTTATATATGCCTATTAAATAATTCCATCCAAATGCAAATAACTCATTAAAATGAGTTGACTCTGCCGAGTGTCCCCTATTTCTTATATGGTCTTTAATCAAAATGAGATGATTCTTGAGAATGAAGAGTGTATTGAGAGAGTTTTCCAACCAGGCTTTATTACATCAATGGAGATAATATTTATGCTATATAAGAAAGAAGTTTGCTTAAAAGAGGATACCATACATGTTTCCTACATAAAAATGTATAAGGATAAGATTTTCCCAAACTTACTAAACCAGTGAAGAGTTTAAATATTAAGAAAAGTCCAAAAATCAATGGTGATTAGTGTAAAGGTAATCTAAAAGATAAAAGATAAGATTACATGATTAGTGTAGATATATACCATATAGTATGTTTATCTTGTAACGATAAATATAGAAGATAAGAGAGTCAAAATCGAAATTGAAATTAAGACGGAATTGCAAGGTCAAGATCGAAATAGAAGCAATCGAAATCAAGGTCTTTAACATATAATAATTTCGTGGGCTAGTAAACAATGTCATTTATATGTTGGTCACAGATGAGATCGATTTAAACTCTACTAGGAACATCATTGTGCATTCCAACAATGGTAGACCATACGAACTCACTACTAATGCTTGATCTTCTGTATGATCAACTAAGGGCCACTAGCTCCCTTGTTTAAGCAATCACGAGGAGTCACGCTTGAGTCTACACCACTTAAAATCCCACATCACTTACTAGCGGCAAGGAGAATGCACCACACGAATTAAATTCCAATCCAAAACTCTCTATCAAGGATTTGATCCCAATCCAAACCTCCCTGGGTAAGGATTAAGACTTTAAGGGGGGATTAACTTTGGTGTTTTACCAACTGTTTCATCCGATGTGGGTTCCAGGTGTATTATCCATCAATATTCTTAACCTAAAGATCAGCTCCAAATCTCACTGCCATTAATAGATCAATCCCAAGATTTGGGTTATGATCAAGTCATTGCATCTTCTCACATAGGAATAGTCCAACCTTTGGAGCTCTTGTAAGAATAACAATCACATGATAGTAGGGGTTTGAAAGGCCCCCTATCGATCATCTACTTAATTGGGAAAGAATAACTTGATTGCTTTTGAGGTACTATTTTGAGGCCATCAACGTAGCCCAAGACATATCTTTCTGAAGATTTTCCAGGACCCATTAGAATGGATTACTAGTTCTAATTTAACCAATTAATACAGCGGATGTAACCAATCAAACAAGATAGAACTAGCAAATAAATCTGCCAAGCAATCACTACAAAAAGGTAGACACAATATTTAACATGTAAACCCTATCCAGGGAGAAAACCACAAACTAGAAATCAAGAGTTCACGAACAGTTTACAAGATATACTCACAGGCTCCTTTATCTCAGTCTGTATCTCAACCTAAGGACCGTAGTTGTTCTTGCACATAATCCACTAACACGACTTCCACCGTGTATCGTTCTCCTTACTTGATCTCCTCGTACATTGCCAATCAAGATGAACTATCTTCTACAAGAAAGTAGAAGTAACAAAACCTTCTAAAGCGGCCCCTCAGAAAAATCTCTCAATGGCTCTAGAGAAACAAAAAAATCTCTCTTAGGGTATTCTAATCTCTGATCAATAAAGAGAATTAATTTCTAGTATTGTGCCTTAGGGTTGAGAGAAACACCCCATAAAAAGCCCCAAATCCGTGCATGAATTTTCTAATTAAACTCCAATCAGAATATCACTCACCATCAAACTCCTTCATAGAGTCTGGATTAAACTGGTCTTTCCCGTCTAAGCTCGCTATAGCGAGCATTAGTCTCGCTATAGCGACACACCATTTTGCCACTTTCACGTTTTTTGACTTTGCTGGCCTGACAAATTTGTCATGTCTTGATTTTTGGTCTTACAATCTCCCCTTTTTGGAAATTTTTGGACAACATACCCTAGAAAAATACAATTTAATCTACCCAAAAGTAAAACTTAAATTACATTGAATTTTAAAACAAAAAAATTTAGCTCTGTGGATCTTGTATTGCCTTTCCTTGAACTTCCAAATCTTAAATTGCATTTGCTTATAAAACTCTCCCTAACTTCATTCTTCTCCCCCTTTTTTTTTTCATAATTGACAAACAGATATCATCATGCAGCTTTGATAAGTCCATAAAAATGCATATTTTTGTGGCTAATTTTGGCAAGTTTAAGGACTTATCAGGCCAAGAGAGCCTCATTTAGTGCCAAATCATGTTTTTATGCATTTAGGGTCCATTGTAGTGCATGCATGCATAATTTGCTAAAAAATCACACTTTTTGCATAAATTCATGAAACCTGTCATTTTTGGATATTTATTTTTGGAAAGTCGATTATTTTGGGTGCATCAAGTAGGGTCCCATGCATGGTCCATTTAAATTCCTTACATAGAATTATTCTTGAATCCATTTATTTTAATTTGTGTAGGAGAAATCAAGAATGTGACCCACATTGGTGAAAGTTGAGAAAGATCAAGGGTAAGACATCTTTCAAGGTGGACCCACATATCTTGGTATTTTGGAGAGTTTGAAAAGTCAACAATGGAAAGCTAGATTTGTGATTTTAAGATCAAGAAAGGAAACTTCAGATGTGGTAAGATCTAATTCTTACTAAATTTGAAAACTCAAAAATCAAGAAAGAAATTAAAGAAAGGAAAGTGTGCTTAGAGTTGACTAGTCATTCAAAGAATTTTGGAAGCAAACCGAAGATGGAAGGAGAGTCAAGAAACAAGGAAAGAAAGATCCCAAGATCCCTTTGGACGTCCACATGGGTCCTACACACCCCATTGCACAACTAACATTCCATATGTGCACAATTATTTTCGGATTTTTCAGAGGCAGCAAGATTAAAATGGTCATAACTCTTAATCCAGCTGTCGGATTTGTGCAACCCATATATCGTTGGAAAGGTCTTTTCGAGTAGATATCTTTAGAACTCAAGATTGTGTCAATTGGAGCTAAAACAAGGAAGATATGACCTATGGAAGTTGGTGCTATAATTTCTACTCGGGATTGCAATTTTGCACATGAAAGCACTCAAAATCTCTCACTCACCTTGCTATTTCTTTGAAAACTTGTTGGCCAAGGAAGGGACTTGCCAAATAAAGAAGATTGCATGTTACAAACTTGGAGCTAAGAAGGAAAGAAAGAGAGCAAAAATCTATAAATTGAAGGCATAAGCATCCCTCTCCTCTCATGGTTGAAATAGTCCACCTCTCCCTCTAACATAATTTCATTCCATCTCTCCCTTCTTCCCTTTCTTCTCAAGCCATCAAGGGGGTTCTTCTCAAAGGCCACACCACCATCCTTGTTTTCTCAACTAGAAAAAGGGATTCGCAATCATCCTAGTATGTATTTTTGTTTTTAATTCTCAATCTTATGTACTCAATTGCATACTGGTATTAATAAAATTGTTTCTTCTTAATTCTTGTATTGATTTCATGTGAATCTTGATATTAGTTTTGCAATAGGGTTAGTTCTTACTTTTGGTTAAGTAATTTTAATTGGTTGGAATAATTACTAACAACTCACCTTAGCATCCTCACAATATGCCTTGTTTTCTACTAATACATGGTATTTTTGGAGGCAATACAATGTGAAGTTGAAGAGTGTTGACCAAGAAAAGTTTAAAAATTCAAGTCTGAAATTTATTTATTAAAAAGTGAGGATTTATCATTCTCAACTTGGATTGACAACCCAAGTTGAAGAATGGGACCCTAGGTTTGCACCTCTATATTTTCTTGGACCCTCAACTGAGAAGAATTAAAAGAAGCAACTCACCACTTTTATATTTCAATTTTGTTTACCATCTCTGATTTTTGCACACCGCCCTTATTTTCAACGCTTCACTTTTAATTCCATCACCTTTTACAATCATATGTCACACAATTTTGTTTAGATTTGTTAATTGCTTGAAAATGCATTAGACTCATGCATTCATTTATTTATTTTTATTCTTTGCATAACATTGGGAGTGGCGTTCACGTGAAATTCTGAAATCAGATTGATGTTAAACATTCATGTGGCAAAAACAGTCCATAAACAAGCGCAGAAAACTGCAGAAACAATTTTTTTTTTTTTTTGCAAAAAGTTCGAAGTGGGTAGACTAGTCAAATCATGGTATTTTTCTGTGAAATTTGGAGAAATTGAAGTTCAATATGTGGTGTATCACGTCCCAAAATTTCAAAGCAAAACCATTTCAGGAGGTTTGTTGGCTTAAACATGGCATGTTGGGCTGTCTGTGTGTAGAGCTTCTACACAGTTTTAGTTTTTTAGGTCATGTTTACGCATTCATATCTTCGTTGTTTTAAATCGTTTTTTCACTTCCATTTTTTTTATTTGATTCATGCATCATTATAGTTTAAATTTCAGCCATTAAACTCAATTTTAGGTTGCATTAGATTAGGAAAAATCATGCATAAAAATAGCCCTACATACTTGTTTTTCAGACTTAGAATTTTTCAGTAGCTCATGGCATACATTGCATTACTAAGGGCCTGTTTGGCATTGTGCCAATGGAATGTTCTCATGTTCCCATGAGATAATACCACAGGAAACATGTTTGGTAGGTGCAATTACCATTTCAAAATTTGATTTGGCTGGAACGATTCCTCAAATCTTGTCCAGCTGGATTAAGAAACAAAAAACGATTAAACTTCATTTTTTTTCGAAACGACTGGTGTGCACAAACATGCATCCGCTGTTTTTCCTAAACTCAAGAGACTCTCTTATGCCTCCACATCTTCTCCTTCACCAATCTCCATGAGTCATTTTGGTAAGTTCCCATTTCTTCTTACTCTCTCCTCTGCTAGCCCAGCCACTTCTCTCTCTCTCATTCACCCATCTGATTGACCTGTCCCAGCCTCTCTGCACGTCCTCTTTCTTCTTTTCTCTTTTTTCCCCTTATATTGCTCTCTCTTTCTTTCTTATCTTCCCAATGACACCATCCCTAGCCTTCAACACGACCCCCTAACCCACCCTTTTTTTTCTCTTTCCTTTCCTTCTTTTTCCCCTTCTCTTCTTCTTTCTCTGCTTTCGTTTTATTTTCTCTTTCTCATAGACCCCCAGACAATCCCAGACACTCCCAACCGTTATTCTATCTTTGTTTTCCTTCGCTTTTCTTCTTTTCTCTTTTCTTTCTTCTCCTCTCCTCCCACCTAGCCGACTCATCTTCTTCCCTTTTCTTTCTCTTCTCTTCCTCCTCTTCATCTTTTTCTCCCTTTTTCTTCTGCTCCTTTTTCATTTCTTTTGTTTTTTTTCCTTTTCTTTCTCCCTCTTTTCTCCTCCAACACCCAACCACTGCACCCTCACCAACTTGATGAAGCTGTCTTCATTTGTTTTTGTCCCTCCATTATCTCCCGATCTTTTTTCTCTTTCACTATTTTCTTCTATATTGTTTCTCTCTCTCTCTCTCACACACACACACTCCCCTGCTCTCTTTCTCTCTTAACATTTTCTCCCCTTTGAACTTAAAATCGTGAGACCAGTGAGTGATTTTCTAAACATGATTTTATTATTATTTTCTTTGGGACAAAATTGTTATAACCCCTTACCAAACAAGTTCTGCACAGCATGTTTTAAGAAGAACGGTTTGATATATTGCAGCCAAACAAGTTTTGCACAGCCCAATCTCAACACAACTCAGTTTCAGCCCAACCTCAGCACAAAAACAGGAGCAATAGAGAAACGATGCCAAACAGGGCCTAGCTTTCTAACTTAGGTTTCTTTTGTTTATACTTTAGTTTCTTAGTTTTATTTTTGCTACTTTTTATTCTTGATGTTCTAACTTGTGTGTTCTTTCGTAGAAATTTTAGTTTTTAGTTTAGGATTTTTAGATTTAGGAAGTTTTCTTTTTCAATGGATTGTAATTAATTTAATTTTTGAAAAGTAGGAATGATGGTTGTAACTTCCCTAGTTTATTAGGCTAGATTTAGATTTTTAATATTCGACAGGTACAAGTTGAGAATGAACCTTAATTTACATTGCTTCCTGTGGATCGACCTTGTCTCACCAATTTATTACTACAATCGCACCCTACACTTGGGGTCCAATCAAGCTTCTGTCAATTTGGATGTAGTAGCTCCCCCTCAATATGATCTTCGTATCAGTACTGGGGTGGGGGCTTGATCTTATAGATTAGGGGTGATGAAGCTTAGGCACGCACACTTGTAAATTTAAATATTTCATCATAATGTGTACCACTACAGAAGAGAGATCTTCTTTCTTGACCTAGACAGTTTTGGTATTCTTCCTTCTGCGTTTTCCATTGCTTTTGATTCGGTAAACTTTACAGTTTCTTGCAATGGGGTCGAATGTATCCTTTAATTCCACAATGATGACAAGTGCAGACTTGTTCAGGACGTAACACATTCCGCTTCTTTGCAATTGTATTTGTAATATGAATAGCAGGATTAGTAACAACTGAATTTTGAACAAAACAGTTAGTACCTTTGGCTTTTGATGTAGATGTCCCGTCAGCGTAGCCAATGCCATGCATGTTTGTCTTTGCCTTTTCACTGCACAGGATATCATCAAGTTTTTTAGACCCTGTATTCATCCTGTTTAATGAAGTTTTAGCAGTATCTAACTTAGATTGAACCATCTTGAGTCTTCCATTCAGATCACAATTCTCTGCTTTCAAAGTTTTCATATCAGAATCAAGTAAGTCACACTTTTGTGATTCTGCAGTCAATTTTTCAGCTAATTTTTTATTTTCATCCTCCAATTTTTGTACTTTAGCAAGAGAATCTGCAAGCTCAGCTTTTAATGAGGCATTCTGCTCTTCAGACACTTGCTAATTAATAACAACGTTTTCATTCGCCTTAACCATCTTATGGTCTTCTTGAAAAGTGTTTCATATTCAGCTTTCCAATTTGGTTCTTCCTCTGACTCAGCATCTTGATCAGTTTCAGCTTCGAAAGAAACATGGGAAGCAACAGAACCAAAAGCTGCCATAAAAACAATAAACTATCCCTTGCCAGTGTCAGATTTGTCAGACTCAGGATTTTCATCATCCTCATCAGAATTTTCATCTTCCCAAGTAATAGTCAAAGCCTTTTTTTAGACTTTTTGTTTTTGCAATTATTAGCAATGTGTCCATAGCCTTGACACTCATAGCATTGAATCCCTTTAAAAGATTTTTTCTTTCCAGAATTTTTAGGGATCCTCACTTTGGTTTTCTGCCCCATTATAAAAAACTTGAATTGCTTCATGAACTGTACAACAACTTGGGGATCAATTTCCTCAGAATCTGAATCTGAATCACTTGCAACTTTCTTGTATAATTCATTGGACGCTTTCTTGTATGATTCCTTGAACGCTTTCAAAGCAATACCTTGAGATTGTGTCTTCACATTAGACCTAAGGTTTGCTTCAAAAGTTTGTAGGTTGCCAAGCAACACATCAACTTTGAGTGTATTCAGATTTTTATTTTCTTAAATGGATACAATCTTTCCATCAAACCTTTCTGGGAGAGTCCTCAAAATCTTTTTTAACAATTCTATTTTCAGGAATTGGTTCCCCTAAGGTAAATTTATCATTGACAATTGCATTTAGCTTACCATTAAATTCATTGAAAGACTCATCTTCTTCCATCTTTATGGTTTTAAAGGTTGTATACAATTTATGAAGTTCGACTGTTTGACAGTATTAGTCCCTTCAAGCACAGTCTATAGAATATCCCAAGCTTCTTTCGCAGTAGTGCATGTAGAAATTTTACGAAACTCAGACATATTAACTCCATTATAAATAGCATCAAAGCTTTAGAGTTACAAGTGGTAGCCAACTCTTCTTCCGTAGTCCACTTATCTTCAGATCTGGGACCAGTTACCTCATCAGCAGTAATAGTAGGCAAAGAATAGCCATTCACAGCCATTCACAGCAGATTTCCAAACTTTCAGATCTATAGCTTTCAAAAAAGCAACCATCATGGCGTTCCAATAAGCATAATTATTACCATCCAACAGAGGAGACTTATTGGTTGAATTCCCTTCGCGGTAAATATCCATTATAACAATATTTGGATAAACACAATAAAATAGTGTAACTCGTTTTGATACCAATTGAAGATTTTTTTTCAAGGCCCGCTAGAATTGATTACTAGTTATAATTTAACCAATCAATATAGCGGATGTAACCAATCAAACAAGATAGAACTAACAAATAAATTTACCTAGCAATCACTACAAAAAGGCAGACACAATATTTAGCGTGGAAACTTTATCCAAGGAGAAAAACCGCGAACTAGAAATTAAAAGTTCACGACCAGTTTACAAGATATACTCACAGGCTCATTTACCTCAGTCTGTACCTCGACCAAAGGACCGTAGTTGTTCTTGCACAAAATTCACTAACACGACTTCCACCGTGCACCGTTCTCCTTACTTGATCTCCTCGTATCTTGCCAATGAAGATGAACTATCTTCTATAAGAAAACAGAAGCAACAAAATCTTTTAGAGTAGCCCTTCAGAAAAATCTCTCAATGACTTTAGAAAAACAAGGAAATCTCTTAAGGTATTCTAATCTCAGATCAATAAAGAAAATTAACTTCTTATATTGTATTTTAGGGTTGAGAGAAATACCTAATAAATAGTCTCAAATTAAATAGTCTCAAATTCGTGCATGAGTATTCTAATTAAACTCTAATCGGTTGATCACTCACTATCAAACTCCTTCGTAGAGTCTGGATGGATCGGACTGGTCTTTCCCGTCCAAACACGCTGTAGCGAGACACCGTTACGTGACTTGCACATTTTTTGGACTTTGCTGGCCTGACAAATCCATATTCTAATTAAAGTCCAATCAAAATTTCACTCACTGTAAAACTCCTTCATAGAGTCTGGATTGGATTGGACTGGTCTTTCCCGCACGTGCTTGCTACAGCGAGACATACTTCCACGTTTTTTTGACTTTGTTGGCCTTACAAATATCCCGTGTCTTGATTTTGGGCCATACACACACTCTCCCTCTCTCAACCAAATCAATTACTTGGAGTGATATGATTTGGGTTGAGACTCTTCCAAAGCCCAACACGTTGCGCTCCCTATCCGCAGTGCTTGGATCATGTTGAAGTTCCGGAGTCAAGCATGCAAAAGTATTGAATGCTTCCAGGATATTAGTCTTCATTTTCTTATCTTTGTTTTTTGACATTAGTAGTTTTGACCTATAGCACCAGAGGTTAAAAAAGAAGGAAAAACAATGGCAACTGGCAGTGACAGGATACATGTACAGACAAAATACATGTACAGGCAAAACTGCACATTCAACATCTACAATTGGTTACAATACTCAGCCAAGTCAATGGTGGGCCTCCCTTTGAATCTGGACACAGCCCTGTCCCACCTAATGTATTGCATATTAGAGAAAAAAGGAAAAAAAATCAGTTTCACCTCACATCAGCAGATTCTCTTCAGATATTCCTACATATTTTGTGAAAGTTCTTCTTCCATCTTCATGTCCCGTCCAGCCTATTTTCTCCTCAGCCCAACTTTGTGTTGTGCCCAAATCTAGATCATGGGCCAGTACGGTACACCAGGCCCATACCTTCATGCATTGAGCTGTTGGCCATCTAATTGCACTCTTATCGAATATCGGGTTAGGATCTGACTTTGTAGTTTTCTGGCCCAAGTTTTAGGCCAGGATCAGCTCATAAGCCTAAAATCTCAGCCCAAATTGTGTTAGAGTCGGTTGGAGCCAAGTTGGCCTAGCTCACTAAATATTCTATCCATACAGAGAGGTTTGTACAAGGAATACTTACTTTTTTTTTTTTTGGTCAAGCCATGCATGCCACTTGTATTACTGCATACAGTTTTCTTTTAAATGGAGGATCATTAGTCTTTGGGATGATAGTTGCAGGATCTGCCTGTGGAGGCTCTGGAATATGCATGTAATTAGAAATGAGATCAGTTTCTATACTCGCGAAGCATGCCTGTAAGATATTATCATTTATCAACCCAAAAGCTTAAGGTTATAGGTGGAAGACCCGAATAGGTATAAGCCCTATTAAATTTATTACAGGTAAAAAAATAAAGTAAATAAAGTTAAATGACCCTAACAGTTTAAAATTTCAACTCTACTCTTTTTGGATAAGTGTGGCCCAACAGGTGAAGTATTGTTGTCATCCACATGTAATTCATTTCACTTCAACCCTAAATACTTCATTTTTTTTATTTTTTTTGAGTAAAATGAATTCTACTACAAACCTTAACTTCACACTAAGCATCTAAATTGAGTGATGCAAAGTAATCTACCTTAACTTCAACCCATTTTTCATCCACTCCACTACTCATGTGAAGTCTACGTCACTTTATTCCACTTCTCATTTAGGAGATGTGGTTTATCTAAAAGTTGAGCTAGGTTGCAAGCCAACTTAGCTCAACTCAATTAATATTGACTTTGTAAGGATTATAATCCTATTATAATTAGTATTGGCAAATTCATTCGATATTGCATAAAATCTGGGATTTATTTACAATTGTAATTTTGGTGGGACTACCCAAGGAAGATATCTACAAGATTTGTGATGTGGAGTTGTCTATTATCATCACATAAGGACTATCATATGAGAATTTATCATGATGACATCACATGATCAGTATTTTAAAAAATATAATCACACGTGGTGGACTCTTGCCATTTTCATGGCGACATCACAAGGCAAAGTAAATACAAAACAAGAAAGAAAAATTTATCACATGTGTCATCTCTACGGCCTGTGTCATCTCATAAGGACTTTTGGCTTCATGACATCACATGGGAAATAAAATAAGGTAAAGAGGGAGAGGCTCAGACGACTTGGACGACATGCAAAAAGGATGGGCGCTCGAGCCATGACTAGGGCTGTCAGATGGTGTGGTGTTAACGTATTGGGGTTATGTTTAGTGAATTCGGATTAAAATTATCTCAACTCGTATTCAATATGTTAACTTAACATGTTAAAATATCCAACTCAAACACGACCTGTTAATTTAACAGGTTATATGACCTAATCCGTTAAGTAATTAAGCCATTTCAAAAATTAAAAAATATATATATAAATAGAAGGAGAAAAATATATAAGCCACACGAAACTATAAGTGAGTATTTCGAGTGGATCCCACCTAAAACCCCACTATAAAACAATAAATTTCAATTTCTTCTTTATGAATATAAATCAATTACAGCTACATTTAGGGACTAAAAGAAATTTAACGGGTTAAGTTGGTTGTTAACGGGTTACTGATTTAATTCATACACGACTCGTTAACTTAACGTGTTAATGAGTTTGACCCGTTAACGATCCGAACTTGTTAATATTGTGTGGGTTCGTGTCATGTGGCATTTTGACAGCCCTAGCCTTGACTGGGCGTTCGAGTGCATGAGAGGCAGTAAGCCATCCGCTCGAGCACACACTAATGCGCTCGAGCAGCCAGTGCGCAGATTTTCTTTCTTGTTTGGATTTAACTTCCTAAATTCTCTCA
Organism: Cinnamomum chago; assembly: GCA_038049695.1. Taxonomy (NCBI): domain Eukaryota; kingdom Viridiplantae; phylum Streptophyta; class Magnoliopsida; order Laurales; family Lauraceae; genus Cinnamomum; species Cinnamomum chago. The sequence continues at coordinate 14,173,798 of CP142462.1, read as the reverse complement.
GGGTACTTATTTTGAGTCCTACTTGCTCTACAAGTATTGGGGCACAAATTAAAGCCTAGATATGACCTTCCTCTCTCAACTCTAGGGCACCACTCTCCCATCCAAAAACCTAGAGATTTATTAAGAGATTGTTCTCCTCTCAAAAGCTTCGAGTTGCTGTGCTGAAGTTTGCGAGCAATCAACAAGATAACGCAGTCCTTATGTTGACTTAGTAACTGAGAAAGGGTTGTGAGTTCTTTCTTGTAACTTTCAATTTATTCAGTGCTTGGTTGTTTGTTGGCTTAGACAGTAACGCTCGTGATTTTTTCCCGAGTAGGGTTTTCCACGTATAAATCTTGCCCTTCTCATTGTGTGGTTAATTGATCTTAATCTGGATTAGGATTAATTACTAAATTAATCACTTGTTCTTGAAATCTAATAAAGATCTAGTTATTGGGAACTAAGCCTGTGTTAAGGCCGGTTTTTCAGACCTCAAGCTTAGCACATTCTTACAGGCTACTAGGTTTGGCTCAGCTTAGCTAAGCTCATGTTTAGGCCCCACATGACTGCATGATGATCTAAATCATGTTTCATAAAAAGAAGGCAAATATATAATAATACCCCATAATGACAATCTTACCTGCCTTCATTTTTTCAGTTGAATATAGACCACTATCGAGAGTTTTTAATGAGCGCGCGGTCAATAATTCATCATCATGATAATCTTAGAAGCATTATTTCACGCTTTGCCTTTGCAAGTTCTGGTTTTCTACTCAACAGAGCTAGGATTTCTTATTCATTTCAAACTGATATAGTCTAGAGTAATCTGCTTCTACGACTTCTTCTAGTGGTTCCTCAAAGCACTTTAATGAGAATAGAATTTTTGAAACTATATACATGCATCTAAGTAAGGATCCATCAGTTTGATGGTCATAATCATCCATCCATCCATCCAATATTCTACCCGGTGGACTCCAGCATGTATTACTTATGAGCTAGTTGGATCCATGTCAAAATGTGCAATTCTTCACTTATAGCCCATGCAAATGTCCAATAAAGATATTTGTGTACTACCTCTTAGATGTAATTTGTGGTGATGGAAAGAGAGACTAAAAATAAGAAAATGGATTCTACAGGTTCCATGTAAGAGATTATCTCTTTCCTTCCAAAACAATTGTAGCGCAGAGTTTGTTAAGGCTTATTGGCCTTATCAACTACTTGCCTTGGAAATCTTCCTTCTATTACAGCAACGAGTCTAATGGATGTTATTTAATATTCAATCCAAGGTCATGAAATGCATGATTTTAATTTTTATTTCGTTGTTCATACCATGTCTATCATTACTTTAAAATGGCTAAGTTTGAAAGTCCTATTGTATTTGGTAAAAGCAGTGAGCTTTAAAATTTTTAAACAAGCACCTATTTAAAAGTAGCTTTGAACATCTTGTTGTCGAAGCTGTCTACCGACGAACAAATGATGCTCCTTTCACATCATTTCTTTCTCACTTGGAGCCACTGCAAATGGAAAAGACAAATTTGAAAGGAAAATTAATGAAAAATTTCAATACCTAGTGAGGTCATGATAATGAATTGCATGTACATGCTACCAAATTCTACACAACAATAAGAGGTTAATGTTGTCCAATGAGTGCATGCAGTCCAGCTCTATGAGGCTCACTTTATCCCACAACAACAACGTCGTCTGTCTTCTGCCTCTAATCATCAAACGTAATTGCTTTGCAAGTCATAGATGGATCAATCTATAAGTCTTTATTTTGTTTATAATAGCACTGTAAACAAAAATCAAGACAGGGCCCTTTTTGTTTAATTAAAAAAAAAAAAAACCTTTCAAGCATAAAAAAACAAAAACAAAGAAAAAGATTTTTTAAAAATCCACATGTAGTATCTTGATACCATTCATTCACCAGTTCTGCAATATTTGAAAATATCACAATATTTGTTTGAAACGGTATTTCTCAACATTATATGATATTAATTTGTAAATATACACAAGAAAATAATCGTAATATTAGAGAAAAATGAAAAAAAAAACTGTAAAAATGATAGCTAACCCGTGCTTATATTTATTTTCACTTATTTGTTTATTCATTTTTTTTAATGGGAGATGCTCCTATGAGAGATATCTCTCACCATAAATGAGAGATTGGGTGTGGGCCATCACATATATATCTAATGTCAACGACTTAAATTTGAAAGCCCACACCCCTATCTCTTATATAAAGTGAGAGATATATCTCGTATGAGCATCTCCTGTTTTTAATTATCTAAAAATTAATTTGATTTTTACAATGAAATATATCTCTCATATAAGGTGAGAGATAGCTATTCAGGAACCATTTGTCACAATGCCTGAGTCAATTGAGAAGGAGACAATTAAGGATGGTAACTGCTGCCCGTCCCTATTTCACTGTTGTCGTTTTCTTTGACTAAGTCTGATCTGTAACCAGCAATGCATATATATAATAAGTAAAGGTGCCTAGCTTGTTCAAGTGATACACAGAGAGAGTGAGAGTTCTGCGCTGCTCCTTATGCCTATGCCCATCCCTACCATGTATTGTTGGAGTCCTCTTTCCTTGCTAGTACTGGTTGGAATCTTCTCCTTTTTCTATTTCCTCTATCATGGCCTAAGAGGAAAGGAGAAAGGGAAGATATCTTCCGGGGTAGTATCCAAGAAAAAGTTGCCTCCAGGCCCAAAAGGTTTTCCCATACTGGGATGCCTTCCCATGTTGGGCCGCTTCCCTCATGTAACCTTTCAGAAATGGGCCAAGCAATACGGCCCCATCATGTACATGAAACTGGGCCTCTTCCCGACCGTGGTCGTTTCATCCCCTCGGGCAGCCCAACAGTTCCTCAAAACCCATGACCTAGTTTTTGCGAGCCGGCCCATTACTGAGATCGGCCGGCTCATCTCCAACTACAAGGGCATAGGCTTCACCCCTTATGGCACATACTGGCGTAACATAAGGAAAATATGTACCCATGAGTTCTTTAGTAGTGTCAGGATCGAGTCGTTCCGGCTCGTGAGGAAAGAGGAGTTGGGCCTGCTTGTTGGGTCACTGAAGGAAGCGTCTGAGGCCCGAGTGGTCGTGGATCTTACTACAAAGGTGGCTAACCTTAGTAGGGACATGACAAATAGGATGCTGATGGGGAAGAAGTACATGGAGGAGAGCTTGAGGGAGGGGAGGTTCAACTTCAAGGAAGTTACTGAAGAGTTCATGTATTTGGCTGCGGCTTTCAACGTAGCTGAATTCATTCCTTGGACTAGAGACTTGGACCTTCAGGGCTTGGGCCGACGGCTAAGGGCGGTCAGCCATGCCTTCAATGTATTGTTCGATAGGATTATCGATGACCATATAGAGGACAAGGATGAGAAGCGTCAAAGGGACTTCGTGGATTATATGTTGTCAATGATGGACTCAAATGACTATGAAATCCAGTTCAATCGGAGCAACATGAAAGCTATTATGTTGGTAAGCACATTTACTACAAAATTTCTTTTTGGGCTGACTTATTGGGCTTCTTGTGCATTATGCAGGCTTTCAGATGCAGCCTTGTTTTATAGATCTATTACTGCTTCAAAATCACAATCATAATCTCGACATAAATTGGCTTGGCCCAGTTTCACTTCAATTGAAGTTCGGCCACGTATATAAAATATGTGTTTTGCCGAAGTGATCCATGATTCTAAACTTATGTTTGGTACTTGCGTTAACTGTGATTTTGAGCCGTTTAGATTTATGAAGGTGGACCTACCTAGTAGTATGGACAAAATATGGATAGGCGCACACACTCAACTCAATTATCTGAGTTCTCTCAAATTATAAACAAGAAGGCATGTTTAAGGGAGACTCATCTATTACTAAAGGGTTACTTGCCTCAAGGTGATTCATGGATGTTGGGTTTATGTCTTGTATTCCGGGTTTCCCGAATTGGTCCATTGGGTTAGCCAGTGACCGGGCTTAGGTCGGGTATTTTGCTCTTTGTACCGAGGCTTTCTTGAGGAATAAAAAAGTGGAGATTATATATATATATATATATATATATATATGTAATCTGTGATCCTAGACCTAAAGCAGTGAATAGTAAATAGTTAGTTCTCTTTGGCCGTGGACATAGGCACTCTACGGAACCATGTAAGTTACTCATGTGATTTTCTCTCTTCTCGCATGTCGCTTAATTGATTGTTGATTGCAGGTACTCGCGCTTCTGCGCGCACGCTCATAACAATGAACCTATTGCCTCCATCAGATGATACGTACTTAAACTTGTTGTACATAGACAAGCATGAAATGTCTCGGCCCTGCCCATTATAGCTAACCAAGCTAAATAGAGTGATAATAAAATAATTATCATTGTCAATAGCCACAAAATACAAGAGAAAATATTATATTTTAACATGAAAGCCTTACCTTCATAGTGACCAATTGGGCAATGAAATTGAACGGGAAATCCCCGTCCTGAACCTTTCCAATTCCATGTCCTATTGAATAGTAATCATTGCCTAAAATAGTTTGAAAATTTTTGTGGGCCACTGGTGGGCCATCTGGACCACTTCTCCTTTGCATGGGCAAGGTTAAGACAAAAACCAGGAAGACCAAACATGCTTCCATCTTGGAAGTTGGTAAGGGAGGAAGGTGGAATACTCAGATCGGATCTTTGCTCTGCCTTTCAACATGTTCTAAACCAAAAGCATCATACTTATAGTTATTGTGATAAATCATTGCATTATGCAGTGATTGATCTTCATATCATACTGTACACTAGTTCCAAATATAAACATCTCTGAGTGGGGTTGTCTAGGGCTACAAAATCATTCTATTCTGAGAGGCATGAGAAGAGAGAAACCTTTGACAAATATTCAAATTCTAGTTGCTAAAGATAACGGAAATTAGCTCTAATTGTATTGTGGATATAAGCACATTACCAAACCACATAAATCTTATTATGTTATATCGTGACTACTTGTAGGATATTATTGTGGCTGCGACCGATACAGTAGTTACAACGACGGAGTGGACCCTCTCAGAGCTCATCAAGAATCCAAGCGTTATGAAGAAGGCCCAACAGGAGCTAGAGACCATAGTCGGAAAAGAGCGAATGGTGGACGAGTCGGACCTTGTGAAACTGGACTATTTGGACATGGTCATAAAGGAAAGTATGAGGCTTCACACTCCGAACCCATTGCTTCTCCCTCATGAGTCCATGGAGGATTGCACTATCGATGGCTTCCACATCCCCAATGGATCTCGCATTCTAATAAATGCATGGGCCATAGGGAGGGACCCAGATGCGTGGCCCAAACCAGACCAATTCATCCCAGAGAGGTTCATTGGGACCAATATAGATGTTAAGGGCCGAGACTTCCAACTTGTACCATTTGGGTCCGGAAGGAGAGGGTGCCCAGGGATGCAGCTGGGTCTGATAGTGGTTAAGTTTGGAGTGGCACAACTGATACATTGCTTTGATTGGGAGCTTCCAAATGGCATGTTGCCTGCTGACTTGGACATGACTGATAAAGCCGGCTTGGTCGTCTTGCCTAGAGCCCACCCTCTCTTGGCCGTTCCAACCTATCGCCTTTAGGGATATAAATATATATATATATATATATATATATATATATATATATATATATATCTGTGTGTGTATGTGTCTTCAGAAATGAACTGGTATTAAAATGTCTTCAGATCAGATGATGATGAGGTGCATGCCACCTGATCAAACTTCTTATGTTGTATGATGTATAATCCAACCATGTACTGTTATCTATTGTGTTCTAGCTTGCCAATAGTACGTTTTAGACTGCATTTGTTGACAATCGCCTGTTTTTGGTTTGCAAAATGGTGTCTTAAAATTGACAAGAGAAATGATGATGTCCCAGTATTTCTTAATTCAATCCCAGGAATTTAGCAACAGACAGTATGATATCAAGGATAGAGTGGAGAACACTTTTGGGTTTGGAAAAATCATATTAATTTCATTCATTCCGCAAAGAAAGAATTTAATCTAATGAAAAAAAAAGTGATTTCTCCCAATTGATATTTCCAATTAATTAAAAAGTTTACTCACTAATCCACTGATAGCATGGTGGTTAGGCATCTCCCACTCCGTAGAAACTAACAACAATTGATCCCGAGAGCAAAAATAATAAAGAAAAATTTTACTTAATCATACATATATATAATCCCACTCAACACTACTTTAGAAAATTCTGCAGCATAGGGGATCACACAGGCTGCAGCCTGTGTTATCCCAAGCTGCACGCGTGTGTGCGACGGCCCAACGCTGAGGCCCAACAAGCTGAGGTTATTTCCGTTTCCCGCTCAGACGAAACCCTTTTCCCCCAACTCATTTCAAAATCTCACCTCTCCTCTGTTTTCCAAAAGACTTCTCCTCCGTTTCTCGTCTCCGTCTCTCGTCTCTCCTCTGAAACTCCTCTCCCTCTCGGACGACGATCGCTGCCTCTCGGACGACGATGGCCAGCCTCTCGGACGACGACGATCGCTCCCTCTCGGACCTCTCGGACGTCTCTCTCTGCCTCTCGACTCTCTTTCGCAGCTCTCTCTCTCGGACGGCGACTCCCCTGAGATCTCTCTCCCTCACGACAACGATCTCTCTCGCTCTCTGTCTCTCGCCTGACTCTCTCTCTCTGCGAAGCTCTCTCGTTCGCTGCTGTGTCTCCCTCGCCTGATCTCTCTCTCTCAGCTCAGGTCTCTCCCTCGCTACTGTCTCTCCCCCGCTGCTGCTCATCTCTCTCTCCCTCTCTGCGGCGAAGCCCTGCTGCTGCTGCGCACATCTCCCTCTCTCTCACCGATTGACAGGCCTGCAGCTGAATTGCTGCTCCCTCGCCTGATCCCTCTCACCCCCCTCTCTCTTGCTGCAGGTAAGAATAGTTCCTTCTTGAGTTGAAATATGAGAATGCTGATGTTATTTTTTTTTTGTTTTTTTTTTTTTTTAGTTCGTTGTATGGAATGGATGGAATTTGTGAAAATGATTGGAATGGAATGGCAGTCTTTAAATTTCCCTGTCTTTCATCGTAGATCTCATTAGTGCAGGATTTTGGTTGATTATGGAGTGGTAACTTTGGTTATTCATCATTTTGTATAGCATATAGACATGTCATATACTAGACAAGTGAGGGATTTCATTGATGTGTTTGCACTTCAGTTGAACTAAAATTGCTCTAATCTCCAGTGGGAAAATCCCATGGCAGAAGCAACATGACAAAGGGTCGAAGTTACCATTTAATGGTTGAAAGGTGGGAAAATGGGCATGGGCTGTTTTTGGCATTCTGTTTATGTGATCCTTGTTTGATTGTCTCATACTCTTCATCTCATCCCTCTTCTATAAGCTCTGAAGTAGTTATAGTGCACCTTTTTCCTTTACATCGAAGAATGCACCAATAGTTTTTTTCCAATTCCCACCACTTTCTCTTTTTTTTTTCCTACTATTTTTTTCACTTTAATCCTTCTTAATTAGTACTGTCACTTGAATCTCTTCTATATGTTCATCCATTTTGTTCCCTTATAAATTTCTTATCTCACGTGTGGCCATTTCTTTATCTGGCACAGTTCTTTCGGTTATGTGATTGTATTCTTTGTTACATGATTCATATTCAACCATCTACTAATCTTCATAAGTTTCCTAGTCTTTGATTGCACCATTTTTAACCTTAACCCTTTTGTATTCAGGTGATGGCATGTGTATTCTATCTTTGCTTGATATGAACATGTAATTCCTAAAGAACCTTTCAGGATAAAACAACTCATGTATTATCCGTCGTCTTCAACTGCCCATCCCATATAATGTGGAGCAGACATGTTTTAGTTTGTTGGGTTTGAGGGAATCCATACAACTTTCAGTTGTGCGTTCAATTCAGTATTCATGCTACCAATCAACGGAAAAGGAAACAAAAGTATTGTGTTTTGATAGGGATATATTGTGCGAGAAGGGCCCATCTTCGCTTGAAGCCTCGAACTTCATTTCTTTGCATGACACTACAACCACTACCTCTTCCTTTCTTTATATGAGCCCTGCTCTTGTGCTGATGTCCTGCATAAAGGATTGTGCAAGACGACCCATGTGGACCATCACCAATCATGGGATATCATATTGGGATATTATTTCAATAAATATTACTCTGTACCAATGTATCCCAATAAACTATGGTACATTTTGTTTTTGTGTGGAGAACACATCCCAAGAGAACATTGGTACCAAGGTGTCAAATTGGGATGTGTTCATTGTGAGGAGTTGGTCAGTTGGGTTCCAATCTTCATTTGAGGAGTTGGTCAGTTGGGTTCCAATCTTCAAATTGGGATGTGTTCATTGTCAAATTGGGATGTGTTCATTGCAAGGATCACTCTTATAATTTGACGTTCCAATCTTCTTCTTACAGATCTGCCTTTCAAAAGCAAAAAAATAAGACTCAAAACACCCATTAATTATTTCACACAAACAAGATCCATGAGACAAAACTAAATACAAATTTCATTAGGTAAAACTACAATTGCAGTGTATAGAATCAAATTATTCAAGTTGCAAGTGGAAAAGTGATGGACATGTTGATGAAGATTTCTATTTCTTTCATTCATTTCATATGATTCTAAAATTTCACATGGAATGTTGTTTTTTCGTTGAATAGATATCTCTTTTGGCAGAAATATCTCAACTTTTCCCATTTGAGTTGCTAGCTTTTGAGAGTTATGTCTGAACTCTTTTATTTTGATGTTATCATTTTGTTTAAATACTTTTTGTTTAATTTTTCTTCCCACAATGGGAATAGGCTTATAAATGTCATCAGCATCGTCTTCCATTAGAAAATTAGATTGGGCTCCAAAGTGCCCATGTGGCCATGGGTTTATGATTTTAAAGACATCTCGTACGGCCCAGAATCCAGGACGAAGATTTTGGAAATGCCCGGATTTACACGTAAGTATTAATAGATTTCAACTTCTTAAATTACTATGTATTCTCACTCTAAAATTAATATTTCTTTTGCTATGAATTTCTGTGTAGGGAGAAGGAGGTTGTGGGTTTTTATTTGGATGGATGAGGCTGCGATTGAAAATTCACCGGTCCGAAGTATGGGACGTGTGCAAAGCGAACGAAGAGATGATGAAATGAGAACGTTACTTGAAGAGATGAAGCAAGAGATGAAGCAGGAGATAAAATCTTTGAGAGAAAGTGTTGAAGCTCATAATGTTCAGCGGCAACACCCAAATTATACTAGCTATATATTGATGATGTTTATACTATTTGTTGCATATGTATGGGGATCAAACTTGGCAACCCGAGCTTAGCCATCTCTGTTAGTTATTTCTTTTTTTTTCAATGTTGACTGTTGAATGTTGATTTATGGAATGTCCAGATGCACTCTTTTTCTTATTTATGTTCAGTGTTGAGTTTAAAATAGTTGATGTTGAAGCTAATGTTAAATGCGAGATTTGGAATGATCATGTTGGATTTTTATTTGTCCCATGTTAAATGTGTTGATTATAGGTGAATGAATGGTTGGTTTGATGTTGAATAAGAATGAAAAATGTTGATGTTTTAAGTGATGGGCAACAACAGGTTGAGTTTGAATGTGGAAGTTATAGGTGAGTGGTTGGTTTGATGTTGAATAAGAATGGTGAATGCTAATGTTTTAAGTTATTGGCAAGAACAGGTTTTTTTGTTTTAGTGATGCTGAGTACCCCTGTTTGGGGCACTGGTTACCCCACTTCCCGAAGGAATTTTTGGAAGATATTTGGGGAACTCGAAGTCCATATGATGAACTTAAAATCTGCATTTTTAGGTTTAAAAAAAACCGCGTTTGCCTAGCGTTCCAGTCACGCACATTTGGAACTCAGTCAGTGAATTCTGCCGAAAACCAATCTGAGTAGCCCTGTTTAGGTCACCGTTTGACCCACTTCCGGAGGGATTTTTTTCATGAAAATTGGGGAACTCGAAGTCCATATGATGAACTTAAAATCTGCATTTTTTGGTTTAAAAAAAATATTGTTTGCCTAGCGTTCCAGTCACGCACATTTGGAACTCAGTCAGTGAATTCTGCCGAAAACCAATCTGAGTAGCCCTGTTTAGGTCACCGTTTGGCCCACTTCCGGAGGGTATTTTTTCATGAAAATTTGGGAACTCGAAGTCCATATGATGAACTTAAAATCTGAATTTTTTCGTTAAAAAAAAACCGCGTTTGCCTAGCGTTCCAGTCACGCACATTTGGAACTCAGTCAGTGAATTCTGCCGAAAACCAATCTGAGTAGCCCTGTTTAGGTCACCGTTTGACCCACTTCCGGAGGGATTTTTTTCATAAAAATTGGGGAACTCGAAGTCCATATGATGAACTTAAAATCTACATTTTTTGGTTTAAAAAAAATATTGTTTGCCTAGCGTTCCAGTCACGCACATTTGGAACTCAGTCAGTGAATTCTGCCGAAAACCAATCTGAGTAGCCCTGTTTAGGTCACCGTTTGGCCCACTTCCGGAGGGTATTTTTTCATGAAAATTTGCGAACTCGAAGTCCATATGATGAACTTAAAATCTGAATTTTTTCGTTAAAAAAAAAACGCGTTTGCCTAGCGTTCCAGTCACGCACATTTGGAACTCAGTCAGTGAATTCTGCCGAAAACCAATCTGAGTAGCCCTGTTTAGGTCACCGTTTGGCCCACTTCCGGAGGGATTTTTTTCATGAAAATTGGGGAACTCGAAGTCCATATGATGAATTTAAAATCTGCATTTTTTGGTTTTAAAAAAATAGCGTCTGCCTAGCGGTCCAGTCGCGCACTTTTCCAACCCAGTCAGTCAAATCTGCCAGATTGGTTTTGGGCAGATTTGACTGACTGGGTTCCAAATGTGCGTGACTGGAACGCTAGGCAAACAATATTTTTTTTAAACCAAAAAATGCAGATTTTAAGTTCATCATATGGACTTCGAGTTCCCCAATTTTCATGAAAAAAATCCCTCCGGAAGTGGGCCAAACGGTGACCTAAACAGGGCTACTCAGATTGGTTTTCGGCAGAATTCACTGACTGAGTTCCAAATGTGCGTGACTGGAACGCTAGGCAAACGCGGTTTTTTTTTAACGAAAAAATTCAGATTTTAAGTTCATCATATGGACTTCGAGTTCCCAAATTTTCATGAAAAAATACCCTACGGAAGTGGGCCAAACGGTGACCTAAACAGGGCTACTCAGATTGGTTTTCGGCAGAATTCACTGACTGAGTTCCAAATGGTGCTTTCATTGCTGTGCTCATGATTTAAAATCCATTTTACATTGCTTATCACAGATGTGTACAAAATTATCGTGGAGTCTTTCTAAATTTCATACACACTGCATGATTTGAGAGAAATGGAGAGAAATGGGTGACTAGAACTGAAATAGAAGCACAAATGCAAATTACACTCATTCAAACAACATCCATTCAAAACAAATAACCCCATAACAAAATGGTAAGGTTTCTAGTCATTCAGAATCTAGAAACAAAGGGTCCATGCAATCATCATCAGAGTACTACAAGATCACCAACTCAAAGCTTCATACGATTTACAAATAACATGTCACATGATAAACGAAAGTAGCCAGATTCAGATTCTTGCAAATACAACGAACATCTGACTTCAGCAACTTAAGCATAAATTGAAGCATTGAGTCTCGATGGAAACTTCTCTAGAGACACCGTCTTGATGGAACCTTCACTGCACCTTCTCTGCAAAAATTCAACAACTGAATCAGAAATTGAAGCATTGCAGTGTTTTTCCAATTGCAGTAATTGGATCTTAATGGGAAATCAATAGACATGCAACATAAGATAAAATATGGAGGGTAATGTTGGGAAAAAAAATAAAACTATGGATTATCAAAAATTGACAATGAGCTGGAATGATGCTGTCAAAGAGGCACATAAAAAGAAAAACATCTCCTTCCAAGAACGAAAAGGCTGAGCAGAGTTAACAATCTAAACAATCCACTATGATTTAGAAAAAAAAACCCGCAACCATAAAAAGGATAAAAAGGAACTCCAAAGGCTGAGCAGAGTTTACAATCTAAACAGGCTCAACCATAATAATGAACAAGGGTACTTAGCAACCCGGTTCTGTATTATAATGGAAACCATGCATGTTAAGGATCCTTTCTGAATCATAATGCATGCTTAGGAACTTTCATAGTGTATTGCCCTTTACCTCTGAAAGGAGGTTGCATGCTTAGGAACTTCTCTTCATCACATTTCAATAGAGGAACAACATAAATCATCAAAATGCATGCCCAACTTTGGTGTCATGTTTTCATCAACAACCGAATAGTGGACAACTGCAACAGTAGGTCATATCCATATCCAATCTGGACACAAATAATTAAAATTGGCCATGAATAACAGACCAAAAGAAAGGCAGCAGTATGACTGATATAACACTAATAGAAGTATTTCATTTTGTTTAAAAGAAAATGAGGATACAAATGAGGTATCACTCTGTGATGCTTTGGCTAAACAATTCACATGTCGAACTTGGACATGTTGGCTTAACCTGCAAGCTTTTGATGATGTAAGCATGAAATTCCTATGATTATTTTTTATCCTTTTATTTCTACCTTGGTGATTTTGGCCTAGTATTCACAAAACAAAATTCATCTGAATGGGCACAGGGGTGGGAATAGGAAATTGGGTAGTACTTCACTCATAATTTTGTCTAAAGTATGATAAACTTGGATTTTGAAACCCATTTCATAACATAACATAAATTATGTTGAATTCAGTTGATACTATGACCTAAATGAGTTCAACAGTTTATCATTGGACCAATCAAATACAGACCAAAAATCAGTGAAATGGTGTGGGCACCTTGGGAGAGGCAGCCCATTCATTGGCAAGGATTTTATGGGCACTGAGCCACCCCAATAGATTTGAAAATATTTGAAAATATAAATACAATACTCAACATCAGAAAATTGAACAACAGCAACAAATAATGTTTGAATAAAAAAAGTTATAGCTTAGTGGCTTTAATTTATAACAACCCAGCCATGTTAGAAAACTGTGCTACTTCCCTGTATCTTACAGCAACAGAAGATTGCTTCTATCCACCAATCAGCTTCAAATTTGACAAGAAATGCTTGCTCAAGTTCCTCCAATAGGCACTTTCCGAGAATTTATAACCATATCAAGGGACATTATTGTATTTCCGAGAATTTATAACCATATCAAGGGACATTATTGTAACTATGCTGACATGAACAGACTGAATTATCAATATTTAAGTTGAAGCTCCATTCAGAACCATTGACTTAGCATCCATAAGAAGTAACAAACTTAGCATCCATAAGAAGTAAGATTAGTGAGGATACCAGGATACCAGGATAAATCACAGTGTAAGAACAAGTGATGGATCAACTCCCTCTCCATCTTGCGGGCTAAACCAAGCTAAATAGACGCACAAGCTAAAACATCAAAGTAACTCAAATTTTTAATGATAAAAATATAGAAGAAAAAGCATCTCCAACCAAAATTGGAATTCAAAAAAACTAATCCACTATATCAACGTGGATCATGAACCTACAACAAAACAATGACCACATGGTGCACAACCAAGCAAAGATAAGGGACACAAATGTGAAGCAAAGCCTTAAAAAAAACACATATATCAAGAAAAATAGCACATAAAAATTTCATAACTAAATTTCATCCTATAGCATCTAAGCAAAACACAGTAGCTCAAAGAAGAGGCATTTTTGTCTAAAGCTTAGCATTCACTAAAAGAACTCATTAGGCATTTATGGCTCCAGTGATCAAATATAACCAGTAACATAAATTCTGATATTTTATAATGCAGAAAGGATCCATGCTAACCGTTTGATCATATCTCTCAATTTATTGAGTGCATTTCATGTCTCTTCATCTGTTGTCTCTGCTAGTATTTGTTTGTGCAAATATTAAATTGATCTTTTAAGTGTAGTGCTAAAAAGGATAGCCTTTAATTGGATGTTTGCTCAAATCTGTAACTATCTTCAATTGAGATCAGTCATTTGCTCTTCCTTCTTCCCCTATTATCACCATCTTCCTTATATTTCAGCTTGATTTAATGGAAAAATGGGTGATCTCTCTTCATTTTATTAGTTTTCTTGATCTGGGTGTTGTGTCATTGCATGAGATCTTTATTACCCATCTGGGTCTTTTTGTTTTAGTAGATGAAAGTCACTCAACTGACCCAAAGCTCTATTCCATCCTATATTGTACTCAGATTTGGCCTTTATGCATGACTAAATTTGAAGACAGTGAAATTTAAAGACTTAAGAAGCTTATTACAACGAACTGAAACAATTTAATGAGGTGAGTTATGCATGGAAAAGGCTTATGAAAGGATTTTTTTTATCATAAACAATCTTAAAGCAACAAATAAATTACCATGATTAGTGGCTTGGATATCTTCATCAGAGCTTTCTCTACTTTCATCGATAGAGGCCAATGACTGGCTTGGATTAGCATCAACTAACCTGAAATAAATTTTTATAAATATTAGACTTATATGAAATTATGTATAAATATTAGACTTATATGGGGGATAACAACATAAATCAAATTAAATTGTGTACCTGTTCAACAACACTGGACAATTACGTTTGTCATGTGATACGCCGCGCTTGTTGCAGCCCTTACATAGACGGCCTTTTGTTGCCTTTTCCTTGGACGACTTGAGTCTCTTTGCGCGTCCTTTCATCACAACATGACCTGGCTCATTATACTCAACAACATTGCTATCCACAACTGCCTTCCCATTATCAATGGTTGAATTGGATGGATTGTTTAACATCAACTGCTTTAATTTCATTTCCAATTCATTATGACCATTGATTAAACATTCAAAACCTTCTTTAGAATGACTAGCTGTGTCAATAAGCCCTGCAAACATACAAGACAAGTGACTAAGTCTAGCCAAGCATGGGTGTTGAGTTCATGAATTTGCACAATTACGCATCATATTAAGATGAATTAGAGATTTAATTGGGTGAATTGCATCATTATTCATCTAATTTCATCATTTCATGCATTTTCACCTAAGAATCTAAATTTTCATACTTTTCATACATTTTATGCATTAACTTAGACTGTTTTGCAAATTTTCTCCGAAGAGTCCCAATTGGAGTAGAACTCTGTCCGGATGGGTCCCGCTTCAATATGGGCTCTTCACTATTTAATGTGTTAAATTAGAATGTGCAGAAAATGAGAATTGCAGACCTCTGTTACGGAGCCCACTTTCAAGCACATTGTCATCCTGAGCCCTGCATTGTTGAATTGAAGTAAACTGAAGAATTCACCATATGGGTCCACACACAAGCCATATGCAAATAAATCAAAGGAGGGGTCCACTCATCATGTCACTTGAAGAATCCTAACTACAGTAGAAGACTTCTCATAGGGCCCACTATTCAAACAGATGAAATGTCTCACATGGCAGGGTCCACAGTGGTTGCAAATTTGAAATTATTAATGGATAATTCAAAGAGTATCATTCTGATTAGAACAAAAGAAGAAGAGTTTGAATCATCCACATCTGATGTCCTTTCAAAGAAGAAAGTTGTATAGAGATAGAATCCATTGCAAATCAAATTTTAAAAGTTAATCCCGTTTTTCTCAGGACAACTAATCTTCAAATGGCCATAACTTTCAATCCGACCGTCGGATCGATGAAATTTACCTACCGTTGGAAAGCTTATTCAAAGTAGATATCCGTGGAGCCCAAGAACGTGCAAATCAGAGCTATATTGACAAAGTTATGAGTCCGGAGATTTTCATGTTCATTTTTAGACGGAATTGCAAATTAAATCCACACCATTTGCCAAAGCTTTGCTACAAATTCAATTTCAGATTTGAACTTATCAAAGAGAGTGGGCCATAGCATGGGAAATTTCCAAGTGAAGAGAATTTAAGAGGAAGTCCTTGTTGGCTAGGGAATCTAACTAAGCAAGTCCTGTCCAAAAAGTTAACATCTCTCCAAAAGTTACTAAGAAACTCACCTTAACTTGGAAAGCAAGAAGAAGACTTACCAAAGAAGGAAGATTCTTTTGCTAAAAAAGAGGATCTAGAGAGAAAGAATAGGGAGCTCATGCCCTATTTAAAGAAGGCTTTGGATGTCAAAGGGGGAAAAACCCTCCTCTCCAAAAGAATTGTCTCACGTGGAACTCTCTCTCTCTCCCTCATATATTCCCTTCTTTATTTCTTCTTTTCAAATTTTTAGCTAGTTTCTTTTCTCTTTTATTCTTTTGGTAGCCTTGGGCCATGTCCAATGATTTATTTTAAAGGAGAATCTTTGTGAAGGAGAAGTTGTAGTTGCCATGAAGTATTCAATGAAAATCATATCTTTTGCAATGGCTGGCTAGATTTCTGGATTGGAGCACACAGATGAAGTTAAGTAGATTTTTAATTTAATCTATGTTATTTTTCTATTACCATTTTGTCTCTTTTAAATGCATGCTCTATTAGAATAATAGATCTGTCTTCATGCCTTAGGCAACCTCTGTTTTGATTTCTAATGAAAATAATTTGATGATTTATACTTATTTTGATAGATTATGCTTAGGGCTGAGATCCTTTGATAGTTTATGCTTAATTTGATGAATCATGCTTATGATTTTTCATTCTTTTATGAGGTGAAGGAGGTCTTGGGTTGTAAACTTATTCTTTTTAAAAATTGATTTTTGTGAAAGACAAATCCTCCGGATCCGAAACATTGATTTGTTTCTGATCTGAGTTATTTTGAGACAAATAGTAGAATAATTGCATGGATGGATTAATTATCTTGCTTGGTGGATTCTGGATGCTCTGATCTGTTTTATTTATTTGATTGGTTTGTGTTTTGAATTTTGTCTAGTTTTTCTTACATCTCAATTATTTATTAATCCTTAATTTAAAAAAATAAAATAAAATAAATTCAGATTTTTAAATTTTTAACTTAGTAGTGCTCCTTGTGGGATCGACCTGTAATTGCCACTATCTCAACAAGATAACTGTGCACTTGCAGTAATTTTAATGGACTGATTTAATTCACATCAAGTTTTTGGCGCCGGTGCCGAGAACACCAGCGAAAGTGGTTTTGTTTTCATATTTACTTTCTTTTTTTAGATTATGTCAAAGAACTTCAAACCATTTTGCTCGCAACTTTTGCTAAGGGACTAGCAAAATGCTGGTTCGGGGGTGTGTCGAGTTCATGAATTTGCACAATTACGCATCATATTAAGATGAATTAGAGATTTAATTGGGTGAATTGCATCATTATTCATCTAATTTCATCATTTCATGCATTTTCACCTAAGAATCTAAATTTTCATACTTTTCATACATTTTATGCATTAACTTAGACTGTTTTGCAAATTTTCTCCGAAGAGTCCCAATTGGAGTAGAACTCTGTCCGGATGGGTCCCGCTTCAATATGGGCTCTTCACTATTTAATGTGTTAAATTAGAATGTGCAGAAAATGAGAATTGCAGACCTCTGTTACGGAGCCCACTTTCAAGCACATTGTCATCCTGAGCCCTGCATTGTTGAATTGAAGTAAACTGAAGAATTCACCATATGGGTCCACACACAAGCCATATGCAAATAAATCAAAGGAGGGGTCCACTCATCATGTCACTTGAAGAATCCTAACTACAGTAGAAGACTTCTCATAGGGCCCACTATTCAAACAGATGAAATGTCTCACATGGCAGGGTCCACAGTGGTTGCAAATTTGAAATTATTAATGGATAATTCAAAGAGTATCATTCTGATTAGAACAAAAGAAGAAGAGTTTGAATCATCCACATCTGATGTCCTTTCAAAGAAGAAAGTTGTATAGAGATAGAATCCATTGCAAATCAAATTTTAAAAGTTAATCCCGTTTTTCTCAGGACAACTAATCTTCAAATGGCCATAACTTTCAATCCGACCGTCGGATCGATGAAATTTACCTACCGTTGGAAAGCTTATTCAAAGTAGATATCCGTGGAGCCCAAGAACGTGCAAATCAGAGCTATATTGACAAAGTTATGAGTCCGGAGATTTTCATGTTCATTTTTAGACGGAATTGCAAATTAAATCCACACCATTTGCCAAAGCTTTGCTACAAATTCAATTTCAGATTTGAACTTATCAAAGAGAGTGGGCCATAGCATGGGAAATTTCCAAGTGAAGAGAATTTAAGAGGAAGTCCTTGTTGGCTAGGGAATCTAACTAAGCAAGTCCTGTCCAAAAAGTTAACATCTCTCCAAAAGTTACTAAGAAACTCACCTTAACTTGGAAAGCAAGAAGAAGACTTACCAAAGAAGGAAGATTCTTTTGCTAAAAAAGAGGATCTAGAGAGAAAGAATAGGGAGCTCATGCCCTATTTAAAGAAGGCTTTGGATGTCAAAGGGGGAAAAACCCTCCTCTCCAAAAGAATTGTCTCACGTGGAACTCTCTCTCTCTCCCTCATATATTCCCTTCTTTATTTCTTCTTTTCAAATTTTTAGCTAGTTTCTTTTCTCTTTTATTCTTTTGGTAGCCTTGGGCCATGTCCAATGATTTATTTTAAAGGAGAATCTTTGTGAAGGAGAAGTTGTAGTTGCCATGAAGTATTCAATGAAAATCATATCTTTTGCAATGGCTGGCTAGATTTCTGGATTGGAGCACACAGATGAAGTTAAGTAGATTTTTAATTTAATCTATGTTATTTTTCTATTACCATTTTGTCTCTTTTAAATGCATGCTCTATTAGAATAATAGATCTGTCTTCATGCCTTAGGCAACCTCTGTTTTGATTTCTAATGAAAATAATTTGATGATTTATACTTATTTTGATAGATTATGCTTAGGGCTGAGATCCTTTGATAGTTTATGCTTAATTTGATGAATCATGCTTATGATTTTTCATTCTTTTATGAGGTGAAGGAGGTCTTGGGTTGTAAACTTATTCTTTTTAAAAATTGATTTTTGTGAAAGACAAATCCTCCGGATCCGAAACATTGATTTGTTTCTGATCTGAGTTATTTTGAGACAAATAGTAGAATAATTGCATGGATGGATTAATTATCTTGCTTGGTGGATTCTGGATGCTCTGATCTGTTTTATTTATTTGATTGGTTTGTGTTTTGAATTTTGTCTAGTTTTTCTTACATCTCAATTATTTATTAATCCTTAATTTAAAAAAATAAAATAAAATAAATTCAGATTTTTAAATTTTTAACTTAGTAGTGCTCCTTGTGGGATCGACCTGTAATTGCCACTATCTCAACAAGATAACTGTGCACTTGCAGTAATTTTAATGGACTGATTTAATTCACATCAAGTTTTTGGCGCCGGTGCCGAGAACACCAGCGAAAGTGGTTTTGTTTTCATATTTACTTTCTTTTTTTAGATTATGTCAAAGAACTTCAAACCATTTTGCTCGCAACTTTTGCTAAGGGACTAGCAAAATGCTGGTTCGGGGGTGTGTCGAGTTCATGAATTTGCACAATTACGCATCATATTAAGATGAATTAGAGATTTAATTGGGTGAATTGCATCATTATTCATCTAATTTCATCATTTCATGCATTTTCACCTAAGAATCTAAATTTTCATACTTTTCATACATTTTCTGCATTAACTTAGACTGTTTTGCAAATTTTCTCCGAAGAGTCCCAATTGGAGTAGAACTCTGTCCGGATGGGTCCCGCTTCAATATGGGCTCTTCACTATTTAATGTGTTAAATTAGAATGTGCAGAAAATGAGAATTGCAGACCTCTGTTACGGAGCCCACTTTCAAGCACATTGTCATCCTGAGCCCTGCATTGTTGAATTGAAGTAAACTGAAGAATTCACCATATGGGTCCACACACAAGCCATATGCAAATAAATCAAAGGAGGGGTCCACTCATCATGTCACTTGAAGAATCCTAACTACAGTAGAAGACTTCTCATAGGGCCCACTATTCAAACAGATGAAATGTCTCACATGGCAGGGTCCACAGTGGTTGCAAATTTGAAATTATTAATGGATAATTCAAAGAGTATCATTCTGATTAGAACAAAAGAAGAAGAGTTTGAATCATCCACATCTGATGTCCTTTCAAAGAAGAAAGTTGTATAGAGATAGAATCCATTGCAAATCAAATTTTAAAAGTTAATCCCGTTTTTCTCAGGACAACTAATCTTCAAATGGCCATAACTTTCAATCCGACCGTCGGATCGATGAAATTTACCTACCGTTGGAAAGCTTATTCAAAGTAGATATCCGTGGAGCCCAAGAACGTGCAAATCAGAGCTATATTGACAAAGTTATGAGTCCGGAGATTTTCATGTTCATTTTTAGACGGAATTGCAAATTAAATCCACACCATTTGCCAAAGCTTTGCTACAAATTCAATTTCAGATTTGAACTTATCAAAGAGAGTGGGCCATAGCATGGGAAATTTCCAAGTGAAGAGAATTTAAGAGGAAGTCCTTGTTGGCTAGGGAATCTAACTAAGCAAGTCCTGTCCAAAAAGTTAACATCTCTCCAAAAGTTACTAAGAAACTCACCTTAACTTGGAAAGCAAGAAGAAGACTTACCAAAGAAGGAAGATTCTTTTGCTAAAAAAGAGGATCTAGAGAGAAAGAATAGGGAGCTCATGCCCTATTTAAAGAAGGCTTTGGATGTCAAAGGGGGAAAAACCCTCCTCTCCAAAAGAATTGTCTCACGTGGAACTCTCTCTCTCTCCCTCATATATTCCCTTCTTTATTTCTTCTTTTCAAATTTTTAGCTAGTTTCTTTTCTCTTTTATTCTTTTGGTAGCCTTGGGCCATGTCCAATGATTTATTTTAAAGGAGAATCTTTGTGAAGGAGAAGTTGTAGTTGCCATGAAGTATTCAATGAAAATCATATCTTTTGCAATGGCTGGCTAGATTTCTGGATTGGAGCACACAGATGAAGTTAAGTAGATTTTTAATTTAATCTATGTTATTTTTCTATTACCATTTTGTCTCTTTTAAATGCATGCTCTATTAGAATAATAGATCTGTCTTCATGCCTTAGGCAACCTCTGTTTTGATTTCTAATGAAAATAATTTGATGATTTATACTTATTTTGATAGATTATGCTTAGGGCTGAGATCCTTTGATAGTTTATGCTTAATTTGATGAATCATGCTTATGATTTTTCATTCTTTTATGAGGTGAAGGAGGTCTTGGGTTGTAAACTTATTCTTTTTAAAAATTGATTTTTGTGAAAGACAAATCCTCCGGATCCGAAACATTGATTTGTTTCTGATCTGAGTTATTTTGAGACAAATAGTAGAATAATTGCATGGATGGATTAATTATCTTGCTTGGTGGATTCTGGATGCTCTGATCTGTTTTATTTATTTGATTGGTTTGTGTTTTGAATTTTGTCTAGTTTTTCTTACATCTCAATTATTTATTAATCCTTAATTTAAAAAAATAAAATAAAATAAATTCAGATTTTTAAATTTTTAACTTAGTAGTGCTCCTTGTGGGATCGACCTGTAATTGCCACTATCTCAACAAGATAACTGTGCACTTGCAGTAATTTTAATGGACTGATTTAATTCACATCAAGTTTTTGGCGCCGGTGCCGAGAACACCAGCGAAAGTGGTTTTGTTTTCATATTTACTTTCTTTTTTTAGATTATGTCAAAGAACTTCAAACCATTTTGCTCGCAACTTTTGCTAAGGGACTAGCAAAATGCTGGTTCGGGGGTGTGTCGAGTTCATGAATTTGCACAATTACGCATCATATTAAGATGAATTAGAGATTTAATTGGGTGAATTGCATCATTATTCATCTAATTTCATCATTTCATGCATTTTCACCTAAGAATCTAAATTTTCATACTTTTCATACATTTTATGCATTAACTTAGACTGTTTTGCAAATTTTCTCCGAAGAGTCCCAATTGGAGTAGAACTCTGTCCGGATGGGTCCCGCTTCAATATGGGCTCTTCACTATTTAATGTGTTAAATTAGAATGTGCAGAAAATGAGAATTGCAGACCTCTGTTACGGAGCCCACTTTCAAGCACATTGTCATCCTGAGCCCTGCATTGTTGAATTGAAGTAAACTGAAGAATTCACCATATGGGTCCACACACAAGCCATATGCAAATAAATCAAAGGAGGGGTCCACTCATCATGTCACTTGAAGAATCCTAACTACAGTAGAAGACTTCTCATAGGGCCCACTATTCAAACAGATGAAATGTCTCACATGGCAGGGTCCACAGTGGTTGCAAATTTGAAATTATTAATGGATAATTCAAAGAGTATCATTCTGATTAGACAAAAGAAGAAGAGTTTGAATCATCCACATCTGATGTCCTTTCAAAGAAGAAAGTTGTATAGAGATAGAATCCATTGCAAATCAAATTTTAAAAGTTAATCCCGTTTTTCTCAGGACAACTAATCTTCAAATGGCCATAACTTTCAATCCGACCGTCGGATCGATGAAATTTACCTACCGTTGGAAAGCTTATTCAAAGTAGATATCCGTGGAGCCCAAGAACGTGCAAATCAGAGCTATATTGACAAAGTTATGAGTCCGGAGATTTTCATGTTCATTTTTAGACGGAATTGCAAATTAAATCCACACCATTTGCCAAAGCTTTGCTACAAATTCAATTTCAGATTTGAACTTATCAAAGAGAGTGGGCCATAGCATGGGAAATTTCCAAGTGAAGAGAATTTAAGAGGAAGTCCTTGTTGGCTAGGGAATCTAACTAAGCAAGTCCTGTCCAAAAAGTTAACATCTCTCCAAAAGTTACTAAGAAACTCACCTTAACTTGGAAAGCAAGAAGAAGACTTACCAAAGAAGGAAGATTCTTTTGCTAAAAAAGAGGATCTAGAGAGAAAGAATAGGGAGCTCATGCCCTATTTAAAGAAGGCTTTGGATGTCAAAGGGGGAAAAACCCTCCTCTCCAAAAGAATTGTCTCACGTGGAACTCTCTCTCTCTCCCTCATATATTCCCTTCTTTATTTCTTCTTTTCAAATTTTTAGCTAGTTTCTTTTCTCTTTTATTCTTTTGGTAGCCTTGGGCCATGTCCAATGATTTATTTTAAAGGAGAATCTTTGTGAAGGAGAAGTTGTAGTTGCCATGAAGTATTCAATGAAAATCATATCTTTTGCAATGGCTGGCTAGATTTCTGGATTGGAGCACACAGATGAAGTTAAGTAGATTTTTAATTTAATCTATGTTATTTTTCTATTACCATTTTGTCTCTTTTAAATGCATGCTCTATTAGAATAATAGATCTGTCTTCATGCCTTAGGCAACCTCTGTTTTGATTTCTAATGAAAATAATTTGATGATTTATACTTATTTTGATAGATTATGCTTAGGGCTGAGATCCTTTGATAGTTTATGCTTAATTTGATGAATCATGCTTATGATTTTTCATTCTTTTATGAGGTGAAGGAGGTCTTGGGTTGTAAACTTATTCTTTTTAAAAATTGATTTTTGTGAAAGACAAATCCTCCGGATCCGAAACATTGATTTGTTTCTGATCTGAGTTATTTTGAGACAAATAGTAGAATAATTGCATGGATGGATTAATTATCTTGCTTGGTGGATTCTGGATGCTCTGATCTGTTTTATTTATTTGATTGGTTTGTGTTTTGAATTTTGTCTAGTTTTTCTTACATCTCAATTATTTATTAATCCTTAATTTAAAAAAATAAAATAAAATAAATTCAGATTTTTAAATTTTTAACTTAGTAGTGCTCCTTGTGGGATCGACCTGTAATTGCCACTATCTCAACAAGATAACTGTGCACTTGCAGTAATTTTAATGGACTGATTTAATTCACATCAAGTTTTTGGCGCCGGTGCCGAGAACACCAGCGAAAGTGGTTTTGTTTTCATATTTACTTTCTTTTTTTAGATTATGTCAAAGAACTTCAAACCATTTTGCTCGCAACTTTTGCTAAGGGACTAGCAAAATGCTGGTTCGGGGGTGTGTCGAGTTCATGAATTTGCACAATTACGCATCATATTAAGATGAATTAGAGATTTAATTGGGTGAATTGCATCATTATTCATCTAATTTCATCATTTCATGCATTTTCACCTAAGAATCTAAATTTTCATACTTTTCATACATTTTCTGCATTAACTTAGACTGTTTTGCAAATTTTCTCCGAAGAGTCCCAATTGGAGTAGAACTCTGTCCGGATGGGTCCCGCTTCAATATGGGCTCTTCACTATTTAATGTGTTAAATTAGAATGTGCAGAAAATGAGAATTGCAGACCTCTGTTACGGAGCCCACTTTCAAGCACATTGTCATCCTGAGCCCTGCATTGTTGAATTGAAGTAAACTGAAGAATTCACCATATGGGTCCACACACAAGCCATATGCAAATAAATCAAAGGAGGGGTCCACTCATCATGTCACTTGAAGAATCCTAACTACAGTAGAAGACTTCTCATAGGGCCCACTATTCAAACAGATGAAATGTCTCACATGGCAGGGTCCACAGTGGTTGCAAATTTGAAATTATTAATGGATAATTCAAAGAGTATCATTCTGATTAGAACAAAAGAAGAAGAGTTTGAATCATCCACATCTGATGTCCTTTCAAAGAAGAAAGTTGTATAGAGATAGAATCCATTGCAAATCAAATTTTAAAAGTTAATCCCGTTTTTCTCAGGACAACTAATCTTCAAATGGCCATAACTTTCAATCCGACCGTCGGATCGATGAAATTTACCTACCGTTGGAAAGCTTATTCAAAGTAGATATCCGTGGAGCCCAAGAACGTGCAAATCAGAGCTATATTGACAAAGTTATGAGTCCGGAGATTTTCATGTTCATTTTTAGACGGAATTGCAAATTAAATCCACACCATTTGCCAAAGCTTTGCTACAAATTCAATTTCAGATTTGAACTTATCAAAGAGAGTGGGCCATAGCATGGGAAATTTCCAAGTGAAGAGAATTTAAGAGGAAGTCCTTGTTGGCTAGGGAATCTAACTAAGCAAGTCCTGTCCAAAAAGTTAACATCTCTCCAAAAGTTACTAAGAAACTCACCTTAACTTGGAAAGCAAGAAGAAGACTTACCAAAGAAGGAAGATTCTTTTGCTAAAAAAGAGGATCTAGAGAGAAAGAATAGGGAGCTCATGCCCTATTTAAAGAAGGCTTTGGATGTCAAAGGGGGAAAAACCCTCCTCTCCAAAAGAATTGTCTCACGTGGAACTCTCTCTCTCTCCCTCATATATTCCCTTCTTTATTTCTTCTTTTCAAATTTTTAGCTAGTTTCTTTTCTCTTTTATTCTTTTGGTAGCCTTGGGCCATGTCCAATGATTTATTTTAAAGGAGAATCTTTGTGAAGGAGAAGTTGTAGTTGCCATGAAGTATTCAATGAAAATCATATCTTTTGCAATGGCTGGCTAGATTTCTGGATTGGAGCACACAGATGAAGTTAAGTAGATTTTTAATTTAATCTATGTTATTTTTCTATTACCATTTTGTCTCTTTTAAATGCATGCTCTATTAGAATAATAGATCTGTCTTCATGCCTTAGGCAACCTCTGTTTTGATTTCTAATGAAAATAATTTGATGATTTATACTTATTTTGATAGATTATGCTTAGGGCTGAGATCCTTTGATAGTTTATGCTTAATTTGATGAATCATGCTTATGATTTTTCATTCTTTTATGAGGTGAAGGAGGTCTTGGGTTGTAAACTTATTCTTTTTAAAAATTGATTTTTGTGAAAGACAAATCCTCCGGATCCGAAACATTGATTTGTTTCTGATCTGAGTTATTTTGAGACAAATAGTAGAATAATTGCATGGATGGATTAATTATCTTGCTTGGTGGATTCTGGATGCTCTGATCTGTTTTATTTATTTGATTGGTTTGTGTTTTGAATTTTGTCTAGTTTTTCTTACATCTCAATTATTTATTAATCCTTAATTTAAAAAAATAAAATAAAATAAATTCAGATTTTTAAATTTTTAACTTAGTAGTGCTCCTTGTGGGATCGACCTGTAATTGCCACTATCTCAACAAGATAACTGTGCACTTGCAGTAATTTTAATGGACTGATTTAATTCACATCAAGTTTTTGGCGCCGGTGCCGAGAACACCAGCGAAAGTGGTTTTGTTTTCATATTTACTTTCTTTTTTTAGATTATGTCAAAGAACTTCAAACCATTTTGCTCGCAACTTTTGCTAAGGGACTAGCAAAATGCTGGTTCGGGGGTGTGTCGAGTTCATGAATTTGCACAATTACGCATCATATTAAGATGAATTAGAGATTTAATTGGGTGAATTGCATCATTATTCATCTAATTTCATCATTTCATGCATTTTCACCTAAGAATCTAAATTTTCATACTTTTCATACATTTTCTGCATTAACTTAGACTGTTTTGCAAATTTTCTCCGAAGAGTCCCAATTGGAGTAGAACTCTGTCCGGATGGGTCCCGCTTCAATATGGGCTCTTCACTATTTAATGTGTTAAATTAGAATGTGCAGAAAATGAGAATTGCAGACCTCTGTTACGGAGCCCACTTTCAAGCACATTGTCATCCTGAGCCCTGCATTGTTGAATTGAAGTAAACTGAAGAATTCACCATATGGGTCCACACACAAGCCATATGCAAATAAATCAAAGGAGGGGTCCACTCATCATGTCACTTGAAGAATCCTAACTACAGTAGAAGACTTCTCATAGGGCCTACTATTCAAACAGATGAAATGTCTCACATGGCAGGGTCCACAGTGGTTGCAAATTTGAAATTATTAATGGATAATTCAAAGAGTATCATTCTGATTAGAACAAAAGAAGAAGAGTTTGAATCATCCACATCTGATGTCCTTTCAAAGAAGAAAGTTGTATAGAGATAGAATCCATTGCAAATCAAATTTTAAAAGTTAATCCCGTTTTTCTCAGGACAACTAATCTTCAAATGGCCATAACTTTCAATCCGACCGTCGGATCGATGAAATTTACCTACCGTTGGAAAGCTTATTCAAAGTAGATATCCGTGGAGCCCAAGAACGTGCAAATCAGAGCTATATTGACAAAGTTATGAGTCCGGAGATTTTCATGTTCATTTTTAGACGGAATTGCAAATTAAATCCACACCATTTGCCAAAGCTTTGCTACAAATTCAATTTCAGATTTGAACTTATCAAAGAGAGTGGGCCATAGCATGGGAAATTTCCAAGTGAAGAGAATTTAAGAGGAAGTCCTTGTTGGCTAGGGAATCTAACTAAGCAAGTCCTGTCCAAAAAGTTAACATCTCTCCAAAAGTTACTAAGAAACTCACCTTAACTTGGAAAGCAAGAAGAAGACTTACCAAAGAAGGAAGATTCTTTTGCTAAAAAAGAGGATCTAGAGAGAAAGAATAGGGAGCTCATGCCCTATTTAAAGAAGGCTTTGGATGTCAAAGGGGGAAAAACCCTCCTCTCCAAAAGAATTGTCTCACGTGGAACTCTCTCTCTCTCCCTCATATATTCCCTTCTTTATTTCTTCTTTTCAAATTTTTAGCTAGTTTCTTTTCTCTTTTATTCTTTTGGTAGCCTTGGGCCATGTCCAATGATTTATTTTAAAGGAGAATCTTTGTGAAGGAGAAGTTGTAGTTGCCATGAAGTATTCAATGAAAATCATATCTTTTGCAATGGCTGGCTAGATTTCTGGATTGGAGCACACAGATGAAGTTAAGTAGATTTTTAATTTAATCTATGTTATTTTTCTATTACCATTTTGTCTCTTTTAAATGCATGCTCTATTAGAATAATAGATCTGTCTTCATGCCTTAGGCAACCTCTGTTTTGATTTCTAATGAAAATAATTTGATGATTTATACTTATTTTGATAGATTATGCTTAGGGCTGAGATCCTTTGATAGTTTATGCTTAATTTGATGAATCATGCTTATGATTTTTCATTCTTTTATGAGGTGAAGGAGGTCTTGGGTTGTAAACTTATTCTTTTTAAAAATTGATTTTTGTGAAAGACAAATCCTCCGGATCCGAAACATTGATTTGTTTCTGATCTGAGTTATTTTGAGACAAATAGTAGAATAATTGCATGGATGGATTAATTATCTTGCTTGGTGGATTCTGGATGCTCTGATCTGTTTTATTTATTTGATTGGTTTGTGTTTTGAATTTTGTCTAGTTTTTCTTACATCTCAATTATTTATTAATCCTTAATTTAAAAAAATAAAATAAAATAAATTCAGATTTTTAAATTTTTAACTTAGTAGTGCTCCTTGTGGGATCGACCTGTAATTGCCACTATCTCAACAAGATAACTGTGCACTTGCAGTAATTTTAATGGACTGATTTAATTCACATCAAGTTTTTGGCGCCGGTGCCGAGAACACCAGCGAAAGTGGTTTTGTTTTCATATTTACTTTCTTTTTTTAGATTATGTCAAAGAACTTCAAACCATTTTGCTCGCAACTTTTGCTAAGGGACTAGCAAAATGCTGGTTCGGGGGTGTGTCGAGTTCATGAATTTGCACAATTACGCATCATATTAAGATGAATTAGAGATTTAATTGGGTGAATTGCATCATTATTCATCTAATTTCATCATTTCATGCATTTTCACCTAAGAATCTAAATTTTCATACTTTTCATACATTTTCTGCATTAACTTAGACTGTTTTGCAAATTTTCTCCGAAGAGTCCCAATTGGAGTAGAACTCTGTCCGGATGGGTCCCGCTTCAATATGGGCTCTTCACTATTTAATGTGTTAAATTAGAATGTGCAGAAAATGAGAATTGCAGACCTCTGTTACGGAGCCCACTTTCAAGCACATTGTCATCCTGAGCCCTGCATTGTTGAATTGAAGTAAACTGAAGAATTCACCATATGGGTCCACACACAAGCCATATGCAAATAAATCAAAGGAGGGGTCCACTCATCATGTCACTTGAAGAATCCTAACTACAGTAGAAGACTTCTCATAGGGCCCACTATTCAAACAGATGAAATGTCTCACATGGCAGGGTCCACAGTGGTTGCAAATTTGAAATTATTAATGGATAATTCAAAGAGTATCATTCTGATTAGAACAAAAGAAGAAGAGTTTGAATCATCCACATCTGATGTCCTTTCAAAGAAGAAAGTTGTATAGAGATAGAATCCATTGCAAATCAAATTTTAAAAGTTAATCCCGTTTTTCTCAGGACAACTAATCTTCAAATGGCCATAACTTTCAATCCGACCGTCGGATCGATGAAATTTACCTACCGTTGGAAAGCTTATTCGAAGTAGATATCCGTGGAGCCCAAGAACGTGCAAATCAGAGCTATATTGACAAAGTTATGAGTCCGGAGATTTTCATGTTCATTTTTAGACGGAATTGCAAATTAAATCCACACCATTTGCCAAAGCTTTGCTACAAATTCAATTTCAGATTTGAACTTATCAAAGAGAGTGGGCCATAGCATGGGAAATTTCCAAGTGAAGAGAATTTAAGAGGAAGTCCTTGTTGGCTAGGGAATCTAACTAAGCAAGTCCTGTCCAAAAAGTTAACATCTCTCCAAAAGTTACTAAGAAACTCACCTTAACTTGGAAAGCAAGAAGAAGACTTACCAAAGAAGGAAGATTCTTTTGCTAAAAAAGAGGATCTAGAGAGAAAGAATAGGGAGCTCATGCCCTATTTAAAGAAGGCTTTGGATGTCAAAGGGGGAAAAACCCTCCTCTCCAAAAGAATTGTCTCACGTGGAACTCTCTCTCTCTCCCTCATATATTCCCTTCTTTATTTCTTCTTTTCAAATTTTTAGCTAGTTTCTTTTCTCTTTTATTCTTTTGGTAGCCTTGGGCCATGTCCAATGATTTATTTTAAAGGAGAATCTTTGTGAAGGAGAAGTTGTAGTTGCCATGAAGTATTCAATGAAAATCATATCTTTTGCAATGGCTGGCTAGATTTCTGGATTGGAGCACACAGATGAAGTTAAGTAGATTTTTAATTTAATCTATGTTATTTTTCTATTACCATTTTGTCTCTTTTAAATGCATGCTCTATTAGAATAATAGATCTGTCTTCATGCCTTAGGCAACCTCTGTTTTGATTTCTAATGAAAATAATTTGATGATTTATACTTATTTTGATAGATTATGCTTAGGGCTGAGATCCTTTGATAGTTTATGCTTAATTTGATGAATCATGCTTATGATTTTTCATTCTTTTATGAGGTGAAGGAGGTCTTGGGTTGTAAACTTATTCTTTTTAAAAATTGATTTTTGTGAAAGACAAATCCTCCGGATCCGAAACATTGATTTGTTTCTGATCTGAGTTATTTTGAGACAAATAGTAGAATAATTGCATGGATGGATTAATTATCTTGCTTGGTGGATTCTGGATGCTCTGATCTGTTTTATTTATTTGATTGGTTTGTGTTTTGAATTTTGTCTAGTTTTTCTTACTTCTCAATTATGTATTAATCCTTAATTTAAAAAAATAAAATAAAATAAATTCAGATTTTTAAATTTTTAACTTAGTAGTGCTCCTTGTGGGATCGACCTGTAATTGCCACTATCTCAACAAGATAACTGTGCACTTGCAGTAATTTTAATGGACTGATTTAATTCACATCAAGTTTTTTGCGCCGCTGCCGAGAACACCAGCGAAAGTGGTTTTGTTTTCATATTTACTTTCTTTTTTTAGATTATGTCAAAGAACTTCAAACCATTTTGCTCGCAACTTTTGCTAAGGGACTAGCAAAATGCTGGTTCGGGGGTGTGTCGAGTTCATGAATTTGCACAATTACGCATCATATTAAGATGAATTAGAGATTTAATTGGGTGAATTGCATCATTATTCATCTAATTTCATCATTTCATGCATTTTCACCTAAGAATCTAAATTTTCATACTTTTCATACATTTTCTGCATTAACTTAGACTGTTTTGCAAATTTTCTCCGAAGAGTCCCAATTGGAGTAGAACTCTGTCCGGATGGGTCCCGCTTCAATATGGGCTCTTCACTATTTAATGTGTTAAATTAGAATGTGCAGAAAATGAGAATTGCAGACCTCTGTTACGGAGCCCACTTTCAAGCACATTGTCATCCTGAGCCCTGCATTGTTGAATTGAAGTAAACTGAAGAATTCACCATATGGGTCCACACACAAGCCATATGCAAATAAATCAAAGGAGGGGTCCACTCATCATGTCACTTGAAGAATCCTAACTACAGTAGAAGACTTCTCATAGGGCCCACTATTCAAACAGATGAAATGTCTCACATGGCAGGGTCCACAGTGGTTGCAAATTTGAAATTATTAATGGATAATTCAAAGAGTATCATTCTGATTAGAACAAAAGAAGAAGAGTTTGAATCATCCACATCTGATGTCCTTTCAAAGAAGAAAGTTGTATAGAGATAGAATCCATTGCAAATCAAATTTTAAAAGTTAATCCCGTTTTTCTCAGGACAACTAATCTTCAAATGGCCATAACTTTCAATCCGACCGTCGGATCGATGAAATTTACCTACCGTTGGAAAGCTTATTCAAAGTAGATA
The DNA here is from genome assembly GCA_038049695.1 of Cinnamomum chago. Taxonomy (NCBI): domain Eukaryota; kingdom Viridiplantae; phylum Streptophyta; class Magnoliopsida; order Laurales; family Lauraceae; genus Cinnamomum; species Cinnamomum chago. Next base: position 14,142,328 of record CP142462.1, on the reverse strand, counting down.
TCCGTGGAGCCCAAGAACGTGCAAATCAGAGCTATATTGACAAAGTTATGAGTCCGGAGATTTTCATGTTCATTTTTAGACGGAATTGCAAATTAAATCCACACCATTTGCCAAAGCTTTGCTACAAATTCAATTTCAGATTTGAACTTATCAAAGAGAGTGGGCCATAGCATGGGAAATTTCCAAGTGAAGAGAATTTAAGAGGAAGTCCTTGTTGGCTAGGGAATCTAACTAAGCAAGTCCTGTCCAAAAAGTTAACATCTCTCCAAAAGTTACTAAGAAACTCACCTTAACTTGGAAAGCAAGAAGAAGACTTACCAAAGAAGGAAGATTCTTTTGCTAAAAAAGAGGATCTAGAGAGAAAGAATAGGGAGCTCATGCCCTATTTAAAGAAGGCTTTGGATGTCAAAGGGGGAAAAACCCTCCTCTCCAAAAGAATTGTCTCACGTGGAACTCTCTCTCTCTCCCTCATATATTCCCTTCTTTATTTCTTCTTTTCAAATTTTTAGCTAGTTTCTTTTCTCTTTTATTCTTTTGGTAGCCTTGGGCCATGTCCAATGATTTATTTTAAAGGAGAATCTTTGTGAAGGAGAAGTTGTAGTTGCCATGAAGTATTCAATGAAAATCATATCTTTTGCAATGGCTGGCTAGATTTCTGGATTGGAGCACACAGATGAAGTTAAGTAGATTTTTAATTTAATCTATGTTATTTTTCTATTACCATTTTGTCTCTTTTAAATGCATGCTCTATTAGAATAATAGATCTGTCTTCATGCCTTAGGCAACCTCTGTTTTGATTTCTAATGAAAATAATTTGATGATTTATACTTATTTTGATAGATTATGCTTAGGGCTGAGATCCTTTGATAGTTTATGCTTAATTTGATGAATCATGCTTATGATTTTTCATTCTTTTATGAGGTGAAGGAGGTCTTGGGTTGTAAACTTATTCTTTTTAAAAATTGATTTTTGTGAAAGACAAATCCTCCGGATCCGAAACATTGATTTGTTTCTGATCTGAGTTATTTTGAGACAAATAGTAGAATAATTGCATGGATGGATTAATTATCTTGCTTGGTGGATTCTGGATGCTCTGATCTGTTTTATTTATTTGATTGGTTTGTGTTTTGAATTTTGTCTAGTTTTTCTTACATCTCAATTATTTATTAATCCTTAATTTAAAAAAATAAAATAAAATAAATTCAGATTTTTAAATTTTTAACTTAGTAGTGCTCCTTGTGGGATCGACCTGTAATTGCCACTATCTCAACAAGATAACTGTGCACTTGCAGTAATTTTAATGGACTGATTTAATTCACATCAAGTTTTTGGCGCCGGTGCCGAGAACACCAGCGAAAGTGGTTTTGTTTTCATATTTACTTTCTTTTTTTAGATTATGTCAAAGAACTTCAAACCATTTTGCTCGCAACTTTTGCTAAGGGACTAGCAAAATGCTGGTTCGGGGGTGTGTCGAGTTCATGAATTTGCACAATTACGCATCATATTAAGATGAATTAGAGATTTAATTGGGTGAATTGCATCATTATTCATCTAATTTCATCATTTCATGCATTTTCACCTAAGAATCTAAATTTTCATACTTTTCATACATTTTCTGCATTAACTTAGACTGTTTTGCAAATTTTCTCCGAAGAGTCCCAATTGGAGTAGAACTCTGTCCGGATGGGTCCCGCTTCAATATGGGCTCTTCACTATTTAATGTGTTAAATTAGAATGTGCAGAAAATGAGAATTGCAGACCTCTGTTACGGAGCCCACTTTCAAGCACATTGTCATCCTGAGCCCTGCATTGTTGAATTGAAGTAAACTGAAGAATTCACCATATGGGTCCACACACAAGCCATATGCAAATAAATCAAAGGAGGGGTCCACTCATCATGTCACTTGAAGAATCCTAACTACAGTAGAAGACTTCTCATAGGGCCCACTATTCAAACAGATGAAATGTCTCACATGGCAGGGTCCACAGTGGTTGCAAATTTGAAATTATTAATGGATAATTCAAAGAGTATCATTCTGATTAGACAAAAGAAGAAGAGTTTGAATCATCCACATCTGATGTCCTTTCAAAGAAGAAAGTTGTATAGAGATAGAATCCATTGCAAATCAAATTTTAAAAGTTAATCCCGTTTTTCTCAGGACAACTAATCTTCAAATGGCCATAACTTTCAATCCGACCGTCGGATCGATGAAATTTACCTACCGTTGGAAAGCTTATTCGAAGTAGATATCCGTGGAGCCCAAGAACGTGCAAATCAGAGCTATATTGACAAAGTTATGAGTCCGGAGATTTTCATGTTCATTTTTAGACGGAATTGCAAATTAAATCCACACCATTTGCCAAAGCTTTGCTACAAATTCAATTTCAGATTTGAACTTATCAAAGAGAGTGGGCCATAGCATGGGAAATTTCCAAGTGAAGAGAATTTAAGAGGAAGTCCTTGTTGGCTAGGGAATCTAACTAAGCAAGTCCTGTCCAAAAAGTTAACATCTCTCCAAAAGTTACTAAGAAACTCACCTTAACTTGGAAAGCAAGAAGAAGACTTACCAAAGAAGGAAGATTCTTTTGCTAAAAAAGAGGATCTAGAGAGAAAGAATAGGGAGCTCATGCCCTATTTAAAGAAGGCTTTGGATGTCAAAGGGGGAAAAACCCTCCTCTCCAAAAGAATTGTCTCACGTGGAACTCTCTCTCTCTCCCTCATATATTCCCTTCTTTATTTCTTCTTTTCAAATTTTTAGCTAGTTTCTTTTCTCTTTTATTCTTTTGGTAGCCTTGGGCCATGTCCAATGATTTATTTTAAAGGAGAATCTTTGTGAAGGAGAAGTTGTAGTTGCCATGAAGTATTCAATGAAAATCATATCTTTTGCAATGGCTGGCTAGATTTCTGGATTGGAGCACACAGATGAAGTTAAGTAGATTTTTAATTTAATCTATGTTATTTTTCTATTACCATTTTGTCTCTTTTAAATGCATGCTCTATTAGAATAATAGATCTGTCTTCATGCCTTAGGCAACCTCTGTTTTGATTTCTAATGAAAATAATTTGATGATTTATACTTATTTTGATAGATTATGCTTAGGGCTGAGATCCTTTGATAGTTTATGCTTAATTTGATGAATCATGCTTATGATTTTTCATTCTTTTATGAGGTGAAGGAGGTCTTGGGTTGTAAACTTATTCTTTTTAAAAATTGATTTTTGTGAAAGACAAATCCTCCGGATCCGAAACATTGATTTGTTTCTGATCTGAGTTATTTTGAGACAAATAGTAGAATAATTGCATGGATGGATTAATTATCTTGCTTGGTGGATTCTGGATGCTCTGATCTGTTTTATTTATTTGATTGGTTTGTGTTTTGAATTTTGTCTAGTTTTTCTTACTTCTCAATTATGTATTAATCCTTAATTTAAAAAAATAAAATAAAATAAATTCAGATTTTTAAATTTTTAACTTAGTAGTGCTCCTTGTGGGATCGACCTGTAATTGCCACTATCTCAACAAGATAACTGTGCACTTGCAGTAATTTTAATGGACTGATTTAATTCACATCAAGTTTTTTGCGCCGCTGCCGAGAACACCAGCGAAAGTGGTTTTGTTTTCATATTTACTTTCTTTTTTTAGATTATGTCAAAGAACTTCAAACCATTTTGCTCGCAACTTTTGCTAAGGGACTAGCAAAATGCTGGTTCGGGGGTGTGTCGAGTTCATGAATTTGCACAATTACGCATCATATTAAGATGAATTAGAGATTTAATTGGGTGAATTGCATCATTATTCATCTAATTTCATCATTTCATGCATTTTCACCTAAGAATCTAAATTTTCATACTTTTCATACATTTTCTGCATTAACTTAGACTGTTTTGCAAATTTTCTCCGAAGAGTCCCAATTGGAGTAGAACTCTGTCCGGATGGGTCCCGCTTCAATATGGGCTCTTCACTATTTAATGTGTTAAATTAGAATGTGCAGAAAATGAGAATTGCAGACCTCTGTTACGGAGCCCACTTTCAAGCACATTGTCATCCTGAGCCCTGCATTGTTGAATTGAAGTAAACTGAAGAATTCACCATATGGGTCCACACACAAGCCATATGCAAATAAATCAAAGGAGGGGTCCACTCATCATGTCACTTGAAGAATCCTAACTACAGTAGAAGACTTCTCATAGGGCCCACTATTCAAACAGATGAAATGTCTCACATGGCAGGGTCCACAGTGGTTGCAAATTTGAAATTATTAATGGATAATTCAAAGAGTATCATTCTGATTAGAACAAAAGAAGAAGAGTTTGAATCATCCACATCTGATGTCCTTTCAAAGAAGAAAGTTGTATAGAGATAGAATCCATTGCAAATCAAATTTTAAAAGTTAATCCCGTTTTTCTCAGGACAACTAATCTTCAAATGGCCATAACTTTCAATCCGACCGTCGGATCGATGAAATTTACCTACCGTTGGAAAGCTTATTCAAAGTAGATATCCGTGGAGCCCAAGAACGTGCAAATCAGAGCTATATTGACAAAGTTATGAGTCCGGAGATTTTCATGTTCATTTTTAGACGGAATTGCAAATTAAATCCACACCATTTGCCACAGCTTTGCTACAAATTCAATTTCAGATTTGAACTTATCAAAGAGAGTGGGCCATAGCATGGGAAATTTCCAAGTGAAGAGAATTTAAGAGGAAGTCCTTGTTGGCTAGGGAATCTAACTAAGCAAGTCCTGTCCAAAAAGTTAACATCTCTCCAAAAGTTACTAAGAAACTCACCTTAACTTGGAAAGCAAGAAGAAGACTTACCAAAGAAGGAAGATTCTTTTGCTAAAAAAGAGGATCTAGAGAGAAAGAATAGGGAGCTCATGCCCTATTTAAAGAAGGCTTTGGATGTCAAAGGGGGAAAAACCCTCCTCTCCAAAAGAATTGTCTCACGTGGAACTCTCTCTCTCTCCCTCATATATTCCCTTCTTTATTTCTTCTTTTCAAATTTTTAGCTAGTTTCTTTTCTCTTTTATTCTTTTGGTAGCCTTGGGCCATGTCCAATGATTTATTTTAAAGGAGAATCTTTGTGAAGGAGAAGTTGTAGTTGCCATGAAGTATTCAATGAAAATCATATCTTTTGCAATGGCTGGCTAGATTTCTGGATTGGAGCACACAGATGAAGTTAAGTAGATTTTTAATTTAATCTATGTTATTTTTCTATTACCATTTTGTCTCTTTTAAATGCATGCTCTATTAGAATAATAGATCTGTCTTCATGCCTTAGGCAACCTCTGTTTTGATTTCTAATGAAAATAATTTGATGATTTATACTTATTTTGATAGATTATGCTTAGGGCTGAGATCCTTTGATAGTTTATGCTTAATTTGATGAATCATGCTTATGATTTTTCATTCTTTTATGAGGTGAAGGAGGTCTTGGGTTGTAAACTTATTCTTTTTAAAAATTGATTTTTGTGAAAGACAAATCCTCCGGATCCGAAACATTGATTTGTTTCTGATCTGAGTTATTTTGAGACAAATAGTAGAATAATTGCATGGATGGATTAATTATCTTGCTTGGTGGATTCTGGATGCTCTGATCTGTTTTATTTATTTGATTGGTTTGTGTTTTGAATTTTGTCTAGTTTTTCTTACATCTCAATTATTTATTAATCCTTAATTTAAAAAAATAAAATAAAATAAATTCAGATTTTTAAATTTTTAACTTAGTAGTGCTCCTTGTGGGATCGACCTGTAATTGCCACTATCTCAACAAGATAACTGTGCACTTGCAGTAATTTTAATGGACTGATTTAATTCACATCAAGTTTTTGGCGCCGGTGCCGAGAACACCAGCGAAAGTGGTTTTGTTTTCATATTTACTTTCTTTTTTTAGATTATGTCAAAGAACTTCAAACCATTTTGCTCGCAACTTTTGCTAAGGGACTAGCAAAATGCTGGTTCGGGGGTGTGTCGAGTTCATGAATTTGCACAATTACGCATCATATTAAGATGAATTAGAGATTTAATTGGGTGAATTGCATCATTATTCATCTAATTTCATCATTTCATGCATTTTCACCTAAGAATCTAAATTTTCATACTTTTCATACATTTTCTGCATTAACTTAGACTGTTTTGCAAATTTTCTCCGAAGAGTCCCAATTGGAGTAGAACTCTGTCCGGATGGGTCCCGCTTCAATATGGGCTCTTCACTATTTAATGTGTTAAATTAGAATGTGCAGAAAATGAGAATTGCAGACCTCTGTTACGGAGCCCACTTTCAAGCACATTGTCATCCTGAGCCCTGCATTGTTGAATTGAAGTAAACTGAAGAATTCACCATATGGGTCCACACACAAGCCATATGCAAATAAATCAAAGGAGGGGTCCACTCATCATGTCACTTGAAGAATCCTAACTACAGTAGAAGACTTCTCATAGGGCCCACTATTCAAACAGATGAAATGTCTCACATGGCAGGGTCCACAGTGGTTGCAAATTTGAAATTATTAATGGATAATTCAAAGAGTATCATTCTGATTAGACAAAAGAAGAAGAGTTTGAATCATCCACATCTGATGTCCTTTCAAAGAAGAAAGTTGTATAGAGATAGAATCCATTGCAAATCAAATTTTAAAAGTTAATCCCGTTTTTCTCAGGACAACTAATCTTCAAATGGCCATAACTTTCAATCCGACCGTCGGATCGATGAAATTTACCTACCGTTGGAAAGCTTATTCAAAGTAGATATCCGTGGAGCCCAAGAACGTGCAAATCAGAGCTATATTGACAAAGTTATGAGTCCGGAGATTTTCATGTTCATTTTTAGACGGAATTGCAAATTAAATCCACACCATTTGCCAAAGCTTTGCTACAAATTCAATTTCAGATTTGAACTTATCAAAGAGAGTGGGCCATAGCATGGGAAATTTCCAAGTGAAGAGAATTTAAGAGGAAGTCCTTGTTGGCTAGGGAATCTAACTAAGCAAGTCCTGTCCAAAAAGTTAACATCTCTCCAAAAGTTACTAAGAAACTCACCTTAACTTGGAAAGCAAGAAGAAGACTTACCAAAGAAGGAAGATTCTTTTGCTAAAAAAGAGGATCTAGAGAGAAAGAATAGGGAGCTCATGCCCTATTTAAAGAAGGCTTTGGATGTCAAAGGGGGAAAAACCCTCCTCTCCAAAAGAATTGTCTCACGTGGAACTCTCTCTCTCTCCCTCATATATTCCCTTCTTTATTTCTTCTTTTCAAATTTTTAGCTAGTTTCTTTTCTCTTTTATTCTTTTGGTAGCCTTGGGCCATGTCCAATGATTTATTTTAAAGGAGAATCTTTGTGAAGGAGAAGTTGTAGTTGCCATGAAGTATTCAATGAAAATCATATCTTTTGCAATGGCTGGCTAGATTTCTGGATTGGAGCACACAGATGAAGTTAAGTAGATTTTTAATTTAATCTATGTTATTTTTCTATTACCATTTTGTCTCTTTTAAATGCATGCTCTATTAGAATAATAGATCTGTCTTCATGCCTTAGGCAACCTCTGTTTTGATTTCTAATGAAAATAATTTGATGATTTATACTTATTTTGATAGATTATGCTTAGGGCTGAGATCCTTTGATAGTTTATGCTTAATTTGATGAATCATGCTTATGATTTTTCATTCTTTTATGAGGTGAAGGAGGTCTTGGGTTGTAAACTTATTCTTTTTAAAAATTGATTTTTGTGAAAGACAAATCCTCCGGATCCGAAACATTGATTTGTTTCTGATCTGAGTTATTTTGAGACAAATAGTAGAATAATTGCATGGATGGATTAATTATCTTGCTTGGTGGATTCTGGATGCTCTGATCTGTTTTATTTATTTGATTGGTTTGTGTTTTGAATTTTGTCTAGTTTTTCTTACATCTCAATTATTTATTAATCCTTAATTTAAAAAAATAAAATAAAATAAATTCAGATTTTTAAATTTTTAACTTAGTAGTGCTCCTTGTGGGATCGACCTGTAATTGCCACTATCTCAACAAGATAACTGTGCACTTGCAGTAATTTTAATGGACTGATTTAATTCACATCAAGTTTTTGGCGCCGGTGCCGAGAACACCAGCGAAAGTGGTTTTGTTTTCATATTTACTTTCTTTTTTTAGATTATGTCAAAGAACTTCAAACCATTTTGCTCGCAACTTTTGCTAAGGGACTAGCAAAATGCTGGTTCGGGGGTGTGTCGAGTTCATGAATTTGCACAATTACGCATCATATTAAGATGAATTAGAGATTTAATTGGGTGAATTGCATCATTATTCATCTAATTTCATCATTTCATGCATTTTCACCTAAGAATCTAAATTTTCATACTTTTCATACATTTTCTGCATTAACTTAGACTGTTTTGCAAATTTTCTCCGAAGAGTCCCAATTGGAGTAGAACTCTGTCCGGATGGGTCCCGCTTCAATATGGGCTCTTCACTATTTAATGTGTTAAATTAGAATGTGCAGAAAATGAGAATTGCAGACCTCTGTTACGGAGCCCACTTTCAAGCACATTGTCATCCTGAGCCCTGCATTGTTGAATTGAAGTAAACTGAAGAATTCACCATATGGGTCCACACACAAGCCATATGCAAATAAATCAAAGGAGGGGTCCACTCATCATGTCACTTGAAGAATCCTAACTACAGTAGAAGACTTCTCATAGGGCCCACTATTCAAACAGATGAAATGTCTCACATGGCAGGGTCCACAGTGGTTGCAAATTTGAAATTATTAATGGATAATTCAAAGAGTATCATTCTGATTAGACAAAAGAAGAAGAGTTTGAATCATCCACATCTGATGTCCTTTCAAAGAAGAAAGTTGTATAGAGATAGAATCCATTGCAAATCAAATTTTAAAAGTTAATCCCGTTTTTCTCAGGACAACTAATCTTCAAATGGCCATAACTTTCAATCCGACCGTCGGATCGATGAAATTTACCTACCGTTGGAAAGCTTATTCGAAGTAGATATCCGTGGAGCCCAAGAACGTGCAAATCAGAGCTATATTGACAAAGTTATGAGTCCGGAGATTTTCATGTTCATTTTTAGACGGAATTGCAAATTAAATCCACACCATTTGCCAAAGCTTTGCTACAAATTCAATTTCAGATTTGAACTTATCAAAGAGAGTGGGCCATAGCATGGGAAATTTCCAAGTGAAGAGAATTTAAGAGGAAGTCCTTGTTGGCTAGGGAATCTAACTAAGCAAGTCCTGTCCAAAAAGTTAACATCTCTCCAAAAGTTACTAAGAAACTCACCTTAACTTGGAAAGCAAGAAGAAGACTTACCAAAGAAGGAAGATTCTTTTGCTAAAAAAGAGGATCTAGAGAGAAAGAATAGGGAGCTCATGCCCTATTTAAAGAAGGCTTTGGATGTCAAAGGGGGAAAAACCCTCCTCTCCAAAAGAATTGTCTCACGTGGAACTCTCTCTCTCTCCCTCATATATTCCCTTCTTTATTTCTTCTTTTCAAATTTTTAGCTAGTTTCTTTTCTCTTTTATTCTTTTGGTAGCCTTGGGCCATGTCCAATGATTTATTTTAAAGGAGAATCTTTGTGAAGGAGAAGTTGTAGTTGCCATGAAGTATTCAATGAAAATCATATCTTTTGCAATGGCTGGCTAGATTTCTGGATTGGAGCACACAGATGAAGTTAAGTAGATTTTTAATTTAATCTATGTTATTTTTCTATTACCATTTTGTCTCTTTTAAATGCATGCTCTATTAGAATAATAGATCTGTCTTCATGCCTTAGGCAACCTCTGTTTTGATTTCTAATGAAAATAATTTGATGATTTATACTTATTTTGATAGATTATGCTTAGGGCTGAGATCCTTTGATAGTTTATGCTTAATTTGATGAATCATGCTTATGATTTTTCATTCTTTTATGAGGTGAAGGAGGTCTTGGGTTGTAAACTTATTCTTTTTAAAAATTGATTTTTGTGAAAGACAAATCCTCCGGATCCGAAACATTGATTTGTTTCTGATCTGAGTTATTTTGAGACAAATAGTAGAATAATTGCATGGATGGATTAATTATCTTGCTTGGTGGATTCTGGATGCTCTGATCTGTTTTATTTATTTGATTGGTTTGTGTTTTGAATTTTGTCTAGTTTTTCTTACATCTCAATTATTTATTAATCCTTAATTTAAAAAAATAAAATAAAATAAATTCAGATTTTTAAATTTTTAACTTAGTAGTGCTCCTTGTGGGATCGACCTGTAATTGCCACTATCTCAACAAGATAACTGTGCACTTGCAGTAATTTTAATGGACTGATTTAATTCACATCAAGTTTTTGGCGCCGGTGCCGAGAACACCAGCGAAAGTGGTTTTGTTTTCATATTTACTTTCTTTTTTTAGATTATGTCAAAGAACTTCAAACCATTTTGCTCGCAACTTTTGCTAAGGGACTAGCAAAATGCTGGTTCGGGGGTGTGTCGAGTTCATGAATTTGCACAATTACGCATCATATTAAGATGAATTAGAGATTTAATTGGGTGAATTGCATCATTATTCATCTAATTTCATCATTTCATGCATTTTCACCTAAGAATCTAAATTTTCATACTTTTCATACATTTTCTGCATTAACTTAGACTGTTTTGCAAATTTTCTCCGAAGAGTCCCAATTGGAGTAGAACTCTGTCCGGATGGGTCCCGCTTCAATATGGGCTCTTCACTATTTAATGTGTTAAATTAGAATGTGCAGAAAATGAGAATTGCAGACCTCTGTTACGGAGCCCACTTTCAAGCACATTGTCATCCTGAGCCCTGCATTGTTGAATTGAAGTAAACTGAAGAATTCACCATATGGGTCCACACACAAGCCATATGCAAATAAATCAAAGGAGGGGTCCACTCATCATGTCACTTGAAGAATCCTAACTACAGTAGACGACTTCTCATAGGGCCCACTATTCAAACAGATGAAATGTCTCACATGGCAGGGTCCACAGTGGTTGCAAATTTGAAATTATTAATGGATAATTCAAAGAGTATCATTCTGATTAGACAAAAGAAGAAGAGTTTGAATCATCCACATCTGATGTCCTTTCAAAGAAGAAAGTTGTATAGAGATAGAATCCATTGCAAATCAAATTTTAAAAGTTAATCCCGTTTTTCTCAGGACAACTAATCTTCAAATGGCCATAACTTTCAATCCGACCGTCGGATCGATGAAATTTACCTACCGTTGGAAAGCTTATTCGAAGTAGATATCCGTGGAGCCCAAGAACGTGCAAATCAGAGCTATATTGACAAAGTTATGAGTCCGGAGATTTTCATGTTCATTTTTAGACGGAATTGCAAATTAAATCCACACCATTTGCCAAAGCTTTGCTACAAATTCAATTTCAGATTTGAACTTATCAAAGAGAGTGGGCCATAGCATGGGAAATTTCCAAGTGAAGAGAATTTAAGAGGAAGTCCTTGTTGGCTAGGGAATCTAACTAAGCAAGTCCTGTCCAAAAAGTTAACATCTCTCCAAAAGTTACTAAGAAACTCACCTTAACTTGGAAAGCAAGAAGAAGACTTACCAAAGAAGGAAGATTCTTTTGCTAAAAAAGAGGATCTAGAGAGAAAGAATAGGGAGCTCATGCCCTATTTAAAGAAGGCTTTGGATGTCAAAGGGGGAAAAACCCTCCTCTCCAAAAGAATTGTCTCACGTGGAACTCTCTCTCTCTCCCTCATATATTCCCTTCTTTATTTCTTCTTTTCAAATTTTTAGCTAGTTTCTTTTCTCTTTTATTCTTTTGGTAGCCTTGGGCCATGTCCAATGATTTATTTTAAAGGAGAATCTTTGTGAAGGAGAAGTTGTAGTTGCCATGAAGTATTCAATGAAAATCATATCTTTTGCAATGGCTGGCTAGATTTCTGGATTGGAGCACACAGATGAAGTTAAGTAGATTTTTAATTTAATCTATGTTATTTTTCTATTACCATTTTGTCTCTTTTAAATGCATGCTCTATTAGAATAATAGATCTGTCTTCATGCCTTAGGCAACCTCTGTTTTGATTTCTAATGAAAATAATTTGATGATTTATACTTATTTTGATAGATTATGCTTAGGGCTGAGATCCTTTGATAGTTTATGCTTAATTTGATGAATCATGCTTATGATTTTTCATTCTTTTATGAGGTGAAGGAGGTCTTGGGTTGTAAACTTATTCTTTTTAAAAATTGATTTTTGTGAAAGACAAATCCTCCGGATCCGAAACATTGATTTGTTTCTGATCTGAGTTATTTTGAGACAAATAGTAGAATAATTGCATGGATGGATTAATTATCTTGCTTGGTGGATTCTGGATGCTCTGATCTGTTTTATTTATTTGATTGGTTTGTGTTTTGAATTTTGTCTAGTTTTTCTTACTTCTCAATTATGTATTAATCCTTAATTTAAAAAAATAAAATAAAATAAATTCAGATTTTTAAATTTTTAACTTAGTAGTGCTCCTTGTGGGATCGACCTGTAATTGCCACTATCTCAACAAGATAACTGTGCACTTGCAGTAATTTTAATGGACTGATTTAATTCACATCAAGTTTTTTGCGCCGCTGCCGAGAACACCAGCGAAAGTGGTTTTGTTTTCATATTTACTTTCTTTTTTTAGATTATGTCAAAGAACTTCAAACCATTTTGCTCGCAACTTTTGCTAAGGGACTAGCAAAATGCTGGTTCGGGGGTGTGTCGAGTTCATGAATTTGCACAATTACGCATCATATTAAGATGAATTAGAGATTTAATTGGGTGAATTGCATCATTATTCATCTAATTTCATCATTTCATGCATTTTCACCTAAGAATCTAAATTTTCATACTTTTCATACATTTTCTGCATTAACTTAGACTGTTTTGCAAATTTTCTCCGAAGAGTCCCAATTGGAGTAGAACTCTGTCCGGATGGGTCCCGCTTCAATATGGGCTCTTCACTATTTAATGTGTTAAATTAGAATGTGCAGAAAATGAGAATTGCAGACCTCTGTTACGGAGCCCACTTTCAAGCACATTGTCATCCTGAGCCCTGCATTGTTGAATTGAAGTAAACTGAAGAATTCACCATATGGGTCCACACACAAGCCATATGCAAATAAATCAAAGGAGGGGTCCACTCATCATGTCACTTGAAGAATCCTAACTACAGTAGAAGACTTCTCATAGGGCCCACTATTCAAACAGATGAAATGTCTCACATGGCAGGGTCCACAGTGGTTGCAAATTTGAAATTATTAATGGATAATTCAAAGAGTATCATTCTGATTAGAACAAAAGAAGAAGAGTTTGAATCATCCACATCTGATGTCCTTTCAAAGAAGAAAGTTGTATAGAGATAGAATCCATTGCAAATCAAATTTTAAAAGTTAATCCCGTTTTTCTCAGGACAACTAATCTTCAAATGGCCATAACTTTCAATCCGACCGTCGGATCGATGAAATTTACCTACCGTTGGAAAGCTTATTCAAAGTAGATATCCGTGGAGCCCAAGAACGTGCAAATCAGAGCTATATTGACAAAGTTATGAGTCCGGAGATTTTCATGTTCATTTTTAGACGGAATTGCAAATTAAATCCACACCATTTGCCACAGCTTTGCTACAAATTCAATTTCAGATTTGAACTTATCAAAGAGAGTGGGCCATAGCATGGGAAATTTCCAAGTGAAGAGAATTTAAGAGGAAGTCCTTGTTGGCTAGGGAATCTAACTAAGCAAGTCCTGTCCAAAAAGTTAACATCTCTCCAAAAGTTACTAAGAAACTCACCTTAACTTGGAAAGCAAGAAGAAGACTTACCAAAGAAGGAAGATTCTTTTGCTAAAAAAGAGGATCTAGAGAGAAAGAATAGGGAGCTCATGCCCTATTTAAAGAAGGCTTTGGATGTCAAAGGGGGAAAAACCCTCCTCTCCAAAAGAATTGTCTCACGTGGAACTCTCTCTCTCTCCCTCATATATTCCCTTCTTTATTTCTTCTTTTCAAATTTTTAGCTAGTTTCTTTTCTCTTTTATTCTTTTGGTAGCCTTGGGCCATGTCCAATGATTTATTTTAAAGGAGAATCTTTGTGAAGGAGAAGTTGTAGTTGCCATGAAGTATTCAATGAAAATCATATCTTTTGCAATGGCTGGCTAGATTTCTGGATTGGAGCACACAGATGAAGTTAAGTAGATTTTTAATTTAATCTATGTTATTTTTCTATTACCATTTTGTCTCTTTTAAATGCATGCTCTATTAGAATAATAGATCTGTCTTCATGCCTTAGGCAACCTCTGTTTTGATTTCTAATGAAAATAATTTGATGATTTATACTTATTTTGATAGATTATGCTTAGGGCTGAGATCCTTTGATAGTTTATGCTTAATTTGATGAATCATGCTTATGATTTTTCATTCTTTTATGAGGTGAAGGAGGTCTTGGGTTGTAAACTTATTCTTTTTAAAAATTGATTTTTGTGAAAGACAAATCCTCCGGATCCGAAACATTGATTTGTTTCTGATCTGAGTTATTTTGAGACAAATAGTAGAATAATTGCATGGATGGATTAATTATCTTGCTTGGTGGATTCTGGATGCTCTGATCTGTTTTATTTATTTGATTGGTTTGTGTTTTGAATTTTGTCTAGTTTTTCTTACATCTCAATTATTTATTAATCCTTAATTTAAAAAAATAAAATAAAATAAATTCAGATTTTTAAATTTTTAACTTAGTAGTGCTCCTTGTGGGATCGACCTGTAATTGCCACTATCTCAACAAGATAACTGTGCACTTGCAGTAATTTTAATGGACTGATTTAATTCACATCAAGTTTTTGGCGCCGGTGCCGAGAACACCAGCGAAAGTGGTTTTGTTTTCATATTTACTTTCTTTTTTTAGATTATGTCAAAGAACTTCAAACCATTTTGCTCGCAACTTTTGCTAAGGGACTAGCAAAATGCTGGTTCGGGGGTGTGTCGAGTTCATGAATTTGCACAATTACGCATCATATTAAGATGAATTAGAGATTTAATTGGGTGAATTGCATCATTATTCATCTAATTTCATCATTTCATGCATTTTCACCTAAGAATCTAAATTTTCATACTTTTCATACATTTTCTGCATTAACTTAGACTGTTTTGCAAATTTTCTCCGAAGAGTCCCAATTGGAGTAGAACTCTGTCCGGATGGGTCCCGCTTCAATATGGGCTCTTCACTATTTAATGTGTTAAATTAGAATGTGCAGAAAATGAGAATTGCAGACCTCTGTTACGGAGCCCACTTTCAAGCACATTGTCATCCTGAGCCCTGCATTGTTGAATTGAAGTAAACTGAAGAATTCACCATATGGGTCCACACACAAGCCATATGCAAATAAATCAAAGGAGGGGTCCACTCATCATGTCACTTGAAGAATCCTAACTACAGTAGAAGACTTCTCATAGGGCCCACTATTCAAACAGATGAAATGTCTCACATGGCAGGGTCCACAGTGGTTGCAAATTTGAAATTATTAATGGATAATTCAAAGAGTATCATTCTGATTAGAACAAAAGAAGAAGAGTTTGAATCATCCACATCTGATGTCCTTTCAAAGAAGAAAGTTGTATAGAGATAGAATCCATTGCAAATCAAATTTTAAAAGTTAATCCCGTTTTTCTCAGGACAACTAATCTTCAAATGGCCATAACTTTCAATCCGACCGTCGGATCGATGAAATTTACCTACCGTTGGAAAGCTTATTCGAAGTAGATATCCGTGGAGCCCAAGAACGTGCAAATCAGAGCTATATTGACAAAGTTATGAGTCCGGAGATTTTCATGTTCATTTTTAGACGGAATTGCAAATTAAATCCACACCATTTGCCAAAGCTTTGCTACAAATTCAATTTCAGATTTGAACTTATCAAAGAGAGTGGGCCATAGCATGGGAAATTTCCAAGTGAAGAGAATTTAAGAGGAAGTCCTTGTTGGCTAGGGAATCTAACTAAGCAAGTCCTGTCCAAAAAGTTAACATCTCTCCAAAAGTTACTAAGAAACTCACCTTAACTTGGAAAGCAAGAAGAAGACTTACCAAAGAAGGAAGATTCTTTTGCTAAAAAAGAGGATCTAGAGAGAAAGAATAGGGAGCTCATGCCCTATTTAAAGAAGGCTTTGGATGTCAAAGGGGGAAAAACCCTCCTCTCCAAAAGAATTGTCTCACGTGGAACTCTCTCTCTCTCCCTCATATATTCCCTTCTTTATTTCTTCTTTTCAAATTTTTAGCTAGTTTCTTTTCTCTTTTATTCTTTTGGTAGCCTTGGGCCATGTCCAATGATTTATTTTAAAGGAGAATCTTTGTGAAGGAGAAGTTGTAGTTGCCATGAAGTATTCAATGAAAATCATATCTTTTGCAATGGCTGGCTAGATTTCTGGATTGGAGCACACAGATGAAGTTAAGTAGATTTTTAATTTAATCTATGTTATTTTTCTATTACCATTTTGTCTCTTTTAAATGCATGCTCTATTAGAATAATAGATCTGTCTTCATGCCTTAGGCAACCTCTGTTTTGATTTCTAATGAAAATAATTTGATGATTTATACTTATTTTGATAGATTATGCTTAGGGCTGAGATCCTTTGATAGTTTATGCTTAATTTGATGAATCATGCTTATGATTTTTCATTCTTTTATGAGGTGAAGGAGGTCTTGGGTTGTAAACTTATTCTTTTTAAAAATTGATTTTTGTGAAAGACAAATCCTCCGGATCCGAAACATTGATTTGTTTCTGATCTGAGTTATTTTGAGACAAATAGTAGAATAATTGCATGGATGGATTAATTATCTTGCTTGGTGGATTCTGGATGCTCTGATCTGTTTTATTTATTTGATTGGTTTGTGTTTTGAATTTTGTCTAGTTTTTCTTACATCTCAATTATTTATTAATCCTTAATTTAAAAAAATAAAATAAAATAAATTCAGATTTTTAAATTTTTAACTTAGTAGTGCTCCTTGTGGGATCGACCTGTAATTGCCACTATCTCAACAAGATAACTGTGCACTTGCAGTAATTTTAATGGACTGATTTAATTCACATCAAGTTTTTGGCGCCGGTGCCGAGAACACCAGCGAAAGTGGTTTTGTTTTCATATTTACTTTCTTTTTTTAGATTATGTCAAAGAACTTCAAACCATTTTGCTCGCAACTTTTGCTAAGGGACTAGCAAAATGCTGGTTCGGGGGTGTGTCGAGTTCATGAATTTGCACAATTACGCATCATATTAAGATGAATTAGAGATTTAATTGGGTGAATTGCATCATTATTCATCTAATTTCATCATTTCATGCATTTTCACCTAAGAATCTAAATTTTCATACTTTTCATACATTTTCTGCATTAACTTAGACTGTTTTGCAAATTTTCTCCGAAGAGTCCCAATTGGAGTAGAACTCTGTCCGGATGGGTCCCGCTTCAATATGGGCTCTTCACTATTTAATGTGTTAAATTAGAATGTGCAGAAAATGAGAATTGCAGACCTCTGTTACGGAGCCCACTTTCAAGCACATTGTCATCCTGAGCCCTGCATTGTTGAATTGAAGTAAACTGAAGAATTCACCATATGGGTCCACACACAAGCCATATGCAAATAAATCAAAGGAGGGGTCCACTCATCATGTCACTTGAAGAATCCTAACTACAGTAGAAGACTTCTCATAGGGCCCACTATTCAAACAGATGAAATGTCTCACATGGCAGGGTCCACAGTGGTTGCAAATTTGAAATTATTAATGGATAATTCAAAGAGTATCATTCTGATTAGAACAAAAGAAGAAGAGTTTGAATCATCCACATCTGATGTCCTTTCAAAGAAGAAAGTTGTATAGAGATAGAATCCATTGCAAATCAAATTTTAAAAGTTAATCCCGTTTTTCTCAGGACAACTAATCTTCAAATGGCCATAACTTTCAATCCGACCGTCGGATCGATGAAATTTACCTACCGTTGGAAAGCTTATTCGAAGTAGATATCCGTGGAGCCCAAGAACGTGCAAATCAGAGCTATATTGACAAAGTTATGAGTCCGGAGATTTTCATGTTCATTTTTAGACGGAATTGCAAATTAAATCCACACCATTTGCCAAAGCTTTGCTACAAATTCAATTTCAGATTTGAACTTATCAAAGAGAGTGGGCCATAGCATGGGAAATTTCCAAGTGAAGAGAATTTAAGAGGAAGTCCTTGTTGGCTAGGGAATCTAACTAAGCAAGTCCTGTCCAAAAAGTTAACATCTCTCCAAAAGTTACTAAGAAACTCACCTTAACTTGGAAAGCAAGAAGAAGACTTACCAAAGAAAGAAGATTCTTTGGCTAAAAAAGAGGATCTAGAGAGAAAGAATAGGGAGCTCATGCCCTATTTAAAGAAGGCTTTGGATGTCAAAGGGGGAAAAACCCTCCTCTCCAAAAGAATTGTCTCACGTGGAACTCTCTCTCTCTCCCTCATATATTCCCTTCTTTATTTCTTCTTTTCAAATTTTTAGCTAGTTTCTTTTCTCTTTTATTCTTTTGGTAGCCTTGGGCCATGTCCAATGATTTATTTTAAAGGAGAATCTTTGTGAAGGAGAAGTTGTAGTTGCCATGAAGTATTCAATGAAAATCATATCTTTTGCAATGGCTGGCTAGATTTCTGGATTGGAGCACACAGATGAAGTTAAGTAGATTTTTAATTTAATCTATGTTATTTTTCTATTACCATTTTGTCTCTTTTAAATGCATGCTCTATTAGAATAATAGATCTGTCTTCATGCCTTAGGCAACCTCTGTTTTGATTTCTAATGAAAATAATTTGATGATTTATACTTATTTTGATAGATTATGCTTAGGGCTGAGATCCTTTGATAGTTTATGCTTAATTTGATGAATCATGCTTATGATTTTTCATTCTTTTATGAGGTGAAGGAGGTCTTGGGTTGTAAACTTATTCTTTTTAAAAATTGATTTTTGTGAAAGACAAATCCTCCGGATCCGAAACATTGATTTGTTTCTGATCTGAGTTATTTTGAGACAAATAGTAGAATAATTGCATGGATGGATTAATTATCTTGCTTGGTGGATTCTGGATGCTCTGATCTGTTTTATTTATTTGATTGGTTTGTGTTTTGAATTTTGTCTAGTTTTTCTTACATCTCAATTATGTATTAATCCTTAATTTAAAAAAATAAAATAAAATAAATTCAGATTTTTAAAATTTTAACTTAGTAGTGCTCCTTGTGGGATCGACCTGTAATTGCCACTATCTCAACAAGATAACTGTGCACTTGCAGTAATTTTAATGGACTGATTTAATTCACATCAAGTTTTTGGCGCCGTTGCCGAGAACACCAGCGAAAGTGGTTTTGTTTTCATATTTACTTTCTTTTTTTAGATTATGTCAAAGAACTTCAAACCATTTTGCTCGCAACTTTTGCTAAGGGACTAGCAAAATGCTGGTTCGGGGGTGTGTCGAGTTCATGAATTTGCACAATTACGCATCATATTAAGATGAATTAGAGATTTAATTGGGTGAATTGCATCATTATTCATCTAATTTCATCATTTCATGCATTTTCACCTAAGAATCTAAATTTTCATACTTTTCATACATTTTCTGCATTAACTTAGACTGTTTTGCAAATTTTCTCCGATGAGTCCCAATTGGAGTAGAACTCTGTCCGGATGGGTCCCGCTTCAATATGGGCTCTTCACTATTTAATGTGTTAAATTAGAATGTGCAGAAAATGAGAATTGCAGACCTCTGTTACGGAGCCCACTTTCAAGCACATTGTCATCCTGAGCCCTGCATTGTTGAATTGAAGTAAACTGAAGAATTCACCATATGGGTCCACACACAAGCCATATGCAAATAAATCAAAGGAGGGGTCCACTCATCATGTCACTTGAAGAATCCTAACTACAGTAGAAGACTTCTCATAGGGCCCACTATTCAAACAGATGAAATGTCTCACATGGCAGGGTCCACAGTGGTTGCAAATTTGAAATTATTAATGGATAATTCAAAGAGTATCATTCTGATTAGACAAAAGAAGAAGAGTTTGAATCATCCACATCTGATGTCCTTTCAAAGAAGAAAGTTGTATAGAGATAGAATCCATTGCAAATCAAATTTTAAAAGTTAATCCCGTTTTTCTCAGGACAACTAATCTTCAAATGGCCATAACTTTCAATCCGACCGTCGGATCGATGAAATTTACCTACCGTTGGAAAGCTTATTCAAAGTAGATATCCGTGGAGCCCAAGAACGTGCAAATCAGAGCTATATTGACAAAGTTATGAGTCCGGAGATTTTCATGTTCATTTTTAGACGGAATTGCAAATTAAATCCACACCATTTGCCAAAGCTTTGCTACAAATTCAATTTCAGATTTGAACTTATCAAAGAGAGTGGGCCATAGCATGGGAAATTTCCAAGTGAAGAGAATTTAAGAGGAAGTCCTTGTTGGCTAGGGAATCTAACTAAGCAAGTCCTGTCCAAAAAGTTAACATCTCTCCAAAAGTTACTAAGAAACTCACCTTAACTTGGAAAGCAAGAAGAAGACTTACCAAAGAAAGAAGATTCTTTGGCTAAAAAAGAGGATCTAGAGAGAAAGAATAGGGAGCTCATGCCCTATTTAAAGAAGGCTTTGGATGTCAAAGGGGGAAAAACCCCCCTCTCCAAAAGAATTGTCTCACGTGGAACTCTCTCTCTCTCCCTCATATATTCCCTTCTTTATTTCTTCTTTTCAAATTTTTAGCTAGTTTCTTTTCTCTTTTATTCTTTTGGTAGCCTTGGGCCATGTCCAATGATTTATTTTAAAGGAGAATCTTTGTGAAGGAGAAGTTGTAGTTGCCATGAAGTATTCAATGAAAATCATATCTTTTGCAATGGCTGGCTAGATTTCTGGATTGGAGCACACAGATGAAGTTAAGTAGATTTTTAATTTAATCTATGTTATTTTTCTATTACCATTTTGTCTCTTTTAAATGCATGCTCTATTAGAATAATAGATCTGTCTTCATGCCTTAGGCAACCTCTGTTTTGATTTCTAATGAAAATAATTTGATGATTTATACTTATTTTGATAGATTATGCTTAGGGCTGAGATCCTTTGATAGTTTATGCTTAATTTGATGAATCATGCTTATGATTTTTCATTCTTTTATGAGGTGAAGGAGGTCTTGGGTTGTAAACTTATTCTTTTTAAAAATTGATTTTTGTGAAAGACAAATCCTCCGGATCCGAAACATTGATTTGTTTCTGATCTGAGTTATTTTGAGACAAATAGTAGAATAATTGCATGGATGGATTAATTATCTTGCTTGGTGGATTCTGGATGCTCTGATCTGTTTTATTTATTTGATTGGTTTGTGTTTTGAATTTTGTCTAGTTTTTCTTACATCTCAATTATTTATTAATCCTTAATTTAAAAAAATAAAATAAAATAAATTCAGATTTTTAAATTTTTAACTTAGTAGCGCTCCTTGTGGGATCGACGTGTAATTGCCACTATCTCAACAAGATAACTGTGCACTTGCAGTAATTTTAATGGACTGATTTAATTCACATCAAGTTTTTGGCGCCGGTGCCGAGAACACCAGCGAAAGTGGTTTTGTTTTCATATTTACTTTCTTTTTTTAGATTATGTCAAAGAACTTCAAACCATTTTGCTCGCAACTTTTGCTAAGGGACTAGCAAAATGCTGGTTCGGGGGTGTGTCGAGTTCATGAATTTGCACAATTACGCATCATATTAAGATGAATTAGAGATTTAATTGGGTGAATTGCATCATTATTCATCTAATTTCATCATTTCATGCATTTTCACCTAAGAATCTAAATTTTAATACTTTTCATACATTTTCTGCATTAACTTAGACTGTTTTGCAAATTTTCTCCGATGAGTCCCAATTGGAGTAGAACTCTGTCCGGATGGGTCCCGCTTCAATATGGGCTCTTCACTATTTAATGTGTTAAATTAGAATGTGCAGAAAATGAGAATTGCAGACCTCTGTTACGGAGCCCACTTTCAAGCACATTGTCATCCTGAGCCCTGCATTGTTGAATTGAAGTAAACTGAAGAATTCACCATATGGGTCCACACACAAGCCATATGCAAATAAATCAAAGGAGGGGTCCACTCATCATGTCGCTTGAAGAATCCTAACTACAGTAGAAGACTTCTCATAGGGCCCACTATTCAAACAGATGAAATGTCTCACATGGCAGGGTCCACAGTGGTTGCAAATTTGAAATTATTAATGGATAATTCAAAGAGTATCATTCTGATTAGAACAAAAGAAGAAGAGTTTGAATCATCCACATCTGATGTCCTTTCAAAGAAGAAAGTTGTATAGAGATAGAATCCATTGCAAATCAAATTTTAAAAGTTAATCCCGTTTTTCTCAGGACAACTAATCTTCAAATGGCCATAACTTTCAATCCGACCGTCGGATCGATGAAATTTACCTACCGTTGGAAAGCTTATTCAAAGTAGATATCCGTGGAGCCCAAGAACGTGCAAATCAGAGCTATATTGACAAAGTTATGAGTCCGGAGATTTTCATGTTCATTTTTAGACGGAATTGCAAATTAAATCCACACCATTTGCCAAAGCTTTGCTACAAATTCAATTTCAGATTTGAACTTATCAAAGAGAGTGGGCCATAGCATGGGAAATTTCCAAGTGAAGAGAATTTAAGAGGAAGTCCTTGTTGGCTAGGGAATCTAACTAAGCAAGTCCTGTCCAAAAAGTTAACATCTCTCCAAAAGTTACTAAGAAACTCACCTTAACTTGGAAAGCAAGAAGAAGACTTACCAAAGAAGGAAGATTCTTTTGCTAAAAAAGAGGATCAAGAGAGAAAGAATAGGGAGCTCATGCCCTATTTAAAGAAGGCTTTGGATGTCAAAGGGGGAAAAACCCTCCTCTCCAAAAGAATTGTCTCACGTGGAACTCTCTCTCTCTCCCTCATATATTCCCTTCTTTATTTCTTCTTTTCAAATTTTTAGCTAGTTTCTTTTCTCTTTTATTCTTTTGGTAGCCTTGGGCCATGTCCAAGGATTTATTTTAAAGGAGAATCTTTGTGAAGGAGAAGTTGTAGTTGCCATGAAGTATTCAATGAAAATCATATCTTTTGCAATGGCTGGCTAGATTTCTGGATTGGAGCACACAGATGAAGTTAAGTAGATTTTTAATTTAATCTATGTTATTTTTCTATTACCATTTTGTCTCTTTTAAATGCATGCTCTATTAGAATAATAGATCTGTCTTCATGCCTTAGGCAACCTCTGTTTTGATTTCTAATGAAAATAATTTGATGATTTAGACTTATTTTGATAGATTATGCTTAGGGCTGAGATCCTTTGATAGTTTATGCTTAATTTGATGAATCATGCTTATGATTTTTCATTCTTTTATGAGGTGAAGGAGGTCTTGGGTTGTAAACTTATTCTTTTTAAAAATTGATTTTTGTGAAAGACAAATCCTCCGGATCCGAAACATTGATTTGTTTCTGATCTGAGTTATTTTGAGACAAATAGTAGAATAATTGCATGGATGGATTAATTATCTTGCTTGGTGGATTCTGGATGCTCTGATCTGTTTTATTTATTTGATTGGTTTGTGTTTTGAATTTTGTCTAGTTTTTCTTACATCTCAATTATTTATTAATCCTTAATTTAAAAAAATAAAATAAAATAAATTCAGATTTTTAAAATTTTAACTTAGTAGTGCTCCTTGTGGGATCGACCTGTAATTGCCACTATCTCAACAAGATAACTGTGCACTTGCAGTAATTTTAATGGACTGATTTAATTCACATCAAGTTTTTGGCGCCGTTGCCGAGAACACCAGCGAAAGTGGTTTTGTTTTCATATTTACTTTCTTTTTTTAGATTATGTCAAAGAACTTCAAACCATTTTGCTCGCAACTTTTGCTAAGGGACTAGCAAAATGCTGGTTCGGGGGTGTGTCGAGTTCATGAATTTGCACAATTACGCATCATATTAAGATGAATTAGAGATTTAATTGGGTGAATTGCATCATTATTCATCTAATTTCATCATTTCATGCATTTTCACCTAAGAATCTAAATTTTCATACTTTTCATACATTTTCTGCATTAACTTAGACTGTTTTGCAAATTTTCTCCGAAGAGTCCCAATTGGAGTAGAACTCTGTCCGGATGGGTCCCGCTTCAATATGGGCTCTTCACTATTTAATGTGTTAAATTAGAATGTGCAGAAAATGAGAATTGCAGACCTCTGTTACGGAGCCCACTTTCAAGCACATTGTCATCCTGAGCCCTGCATTGTTGAATTGAAGTAAACTGAAGAATTCACCATATGGGTCCACACACAAGCCATATGCAAATAAATCAAAGGAGGGGTCCACTCATCATGTCGCTTGAAGAATCCTAACTACAGTAGAAGACTTCTCATAGGGCCCACTATTCAAACAGATGAAATGTCTCACATGGCAGGGTCCACAGTGGTTGCAAATTTGAAATTATTAATGGATAATTCAAAGAGTATCATTCTGATTAGAACAAAAGAAGAAGAGTTTGAATCATCCACATCTGATGTCCTTTCAAAGAAGAAAGTTGTATAGAGATAGAATCCATTGCAAATCAAATTTTAAAAGTTAATCCCGTTTTTCTCAGGACAACTAATCTTCAAATGGCCATAACTTTCAATCCGACCGTCGGATCGATGAAATTTACCTACCGTTGGAAAGCTTATTCAAAGTAGATATCCGTGGAGCCCAAGAACGTGCAAATCAGAGCTATATTGACAAAGTTATGAGTCCGGAGATTTTCATGTTCATTTTTAGACGGAATTGCAAATTAAATCCACACCATTTGCCAAAGCTTTGCTACAAATTCAATTTCAGATTTGAACTTATCAAAGAGAGTGGGCCATAGCATGGGAAATTTCCAAGTGAAGAGAATTTAAGAGGAAGTCCTTGTTGGCTAGGGAATCTAACTAAGCAAGTCCTGTCCAAAAAGTTAACATCTCTCCAAAAGTTACTAAGAAACTCACCTTAACTTGGAAAGCAAGAAGAAGACTTACCAAAGAAGGAAGATTCTTTTGCTAAAAAAGAGGATCAAGAGAGAAAGAATAGGGAGCTCATGCCCTATTTAAAGAAGGCTTTGGATGTCAAAGGGGGAAAAACCCTCCTCTCCAAAAGAATTGTCTCACGTGGAACTCTCTCTCTCTCCCTCATATATTCCCTTCTTTATTTCTTCTTTTCAAATTTTTAGCTAGTTTCTTTTCTCTTTTATTCTTTTGGTAGCCTTGGGCCATGTCCAAGGATTTATTTTAAAGGAGAATCTTTGTGAAGGAGAAGTTGTAGTTGCCATGAAGTATTCAATGAAAATCATATCTTTTGCAATGGCTGGCTAGATTTCTGGATTGGAGCACACAGATGAAGTTAAGTAGATTTTTAATTTAATCTATGTTATTTTTCTATTACCATTTTGTCTCTTTTAAATGCATGCTCTATTAGAATAATAGATCTGTCTTCATGCCTTAGGCAACCTCTGTTTTGATTTCTAATGAAAATAATTTGATGATTTATACTTATTTTGATAGATTATGCTTAGGGCTGAGATCCTTTGATAGTTTATGCTTAATTTGATGAATCATGCTTATGATTTTTCATTCTTTTATGAGGTGAAGGAGGTCTTGGGTTGTAAACTTATTCTTTTTAAAAATTGATTTTTGTGAAAGACAAATCCTCCGGATCCGAAACATTGATTTGTTTCTGATCTGAGTTATTTTGAGACAAATAGTAGAATAATTGCATGGATGGATTAATTATCTTGCTTGGTGGATTCTGGATGCTCTGATCTGTTTTATTTATTTGATTGGTTTGTGTTTTGAATTTTGTCTAGTTTTTCTTACATCTCAATTATTTATTAATCCTTAATTTAAAAAAATAAAATAAAATAAATTCAGATTTTTAAATTTTTAACTTAGTAGTGCTCCTTGTGGGATCGACCTGTAATTGCCACTATCTCAACAAGATAACTGTGCACTTGCAGTAATTTTAATGGAGTGATTTAATTCACATCAAGTTTTTGGCGCCGCTGCCGAGAACACCAGCGAAAGTGGTTTTGTTTTCATATTTACTTTCTTTTTTTAGATTATGTCAAAGAACTTCAAACCATTTTGCTCGCAACTTTTGCTAAGGGACTAGCAAAATGCTGGTTCGGGGGTGTGTTGAGTTCATGAATTTGCACAATTACGCATCATATTAAGATGAATTAGAGATTTAATTGGGTGAATTGCATCATTATTCATCTAATTTCATCATTTCATGCATTTTCACCTAAGAATCTAAATTTTCATACTTTTCATACATTTTATGCATTAACTTAGACTGTTTTGCAAATTTTCTCCGAAGAGTCCCAATTGGAGTAGAACTCTGTCCGGATGGATCCCGCTTCAATATGGGCTCTTCACTATTTAATGTGTTAAATTAAAATGTGCAGAAAATGAGAATTGCAGACCTCTGTTACGGAGCCCACTTTCAAGCACATTGTCATCCTGAGCCCTGCATTGTTGAATTGAAGTAAACTGAAGAATTCACCATATGGGTCCACACACAAGCCATATGCAAATAAATCAAAGGAGGGGTCCACTCATCATGTCGCTTGAAGAATCCTAACTACAATAGAAGACTTCTCATAGGGCCCACTATTCAAACAGATGAAATGTCTCACATGGCAGGGTCCACAGTGGTTGCAAATTTGAAATTATTAATGGATAATTCAAAGAGTATCATTCTGATTAGAACAAAAGAAGAAGAGTTTGAATCATCCACATCTGATGTCCTTTCAAAGAAGAAAGTTGTATAGAGATAGAATCCATTGCAAATCAAATTTTAAAAGTTAATCCCGTTTTTCTCAGGACAACTAATCTTCAAATGGCCATAACTTTCAATCCGACCGTCGGATCGATGAAATTTACCTACCGTTGGAAAGCTTATTCAAAGTAGATATCCGTGGAGCCCAAGAACGTGCAAATCAGAGCTATATTGACAAAGTTATGAGTCCGGAGATTTTCATGTTCATTTTTAGACGGAATTGCAAATTAAATCCACACCATTTGCCAAAGCTTTGCTACAAATTCAATTTCAGATTTGAACTTATCAAAGAGAGTGGGCCATAGCATGGGAAATTTCCAAGTGAAGAGAATTTAAGAGGAAGTCCTTGTTGGCTAGGGAATCTAACTAAGCAAGTCTTGTCCAAAAAGTTAACATCTCTCCAAAAGTTACTAAGAAACTCACCTTAACTTGGAAAGCAAGAAGAAGACTTACCAAAGAAGGAAGATTCTTTTGCTAAAAAAGAGGATCTAGAGAGAAAGAATAGGGAGCTCATGCCCTATTTAAAGAAGGCTTTGGATGTCAAAGGGGGAAAAACCCTCCTCTCCAAAAGAATTGTCTCACGTGGAACTCTCTCTCTCTCTCCCTCATATATTCCCTTCTTTATTTCTTCTTTTCAAATTTTTAGCTAGTTTCTTTTCTCTTTTATTCTTTTGGTAGCCTTGGGCCATGTCCAATGATTTATTTTAAAGGAGAATCTTTGTGAAGGAGAAGTTGTAGTTGCCATGAAGTATTCAATGAAAATCATATCTTTTGCAATGGCTGGCTAGATTTCTGGATTGGAGCACACAGATGAAGTTAAGTAGATTTTTAATTTAATCTATGTTATTTTTCTATTACCATTTTGTCTCTTTTAAATGCATGCTCTATTAGAATAATAGATCTGTCTTCATGCCTTAGGCAACCTCTGTTTTGATTTCTAATGAAAATAATTTGATGATTTATACTTATTTTGATAGATTATGCTTAGGGCTGAGATCCTTTGATAGTTTATGCTTAATTTGATGAATCATGCTTATGATTTTTCATTCTTTTATGAGGTGAAGGAGGTCTTGGGTTGTAAACTTATTCTTTTTAAAAATTGATTTTTGTGAAAGACAAATCCTCCGGATCCGAAACATTGATTTGTTTCTGATCTGAGTTATTTTGAGACAAATAGTAGAATAATTGCATGGATGGATTAATTATCTTGCTTGGTGGATTCTGGATGCTCTGATCTGTTTTATTTATTTGATTGGTTTGTGTTTTGAATTTTGTCTAGTTTTTCTTACATCTCAATTATTTATTAATCCTTAATTTAAAAAAATAAAATAAAATAAATTCAGATTTTTAAATTTTTAACTTAGTAGTGCTCCTTGTGGGATCGACCTGTAATTGCCACTATCTCAACAAGATAACTGTGCACTTGCAGTAATTTTAATGGAGTGATTTAATTCACATCAAGTTTTTGGCGCCGCTGCCGAGAACACCAGCGAAAGTGGTTTTGTTTTCATATTTACTTTCTTTTTTTAGATTATGTCAAAGAACTTCAAACCATTTTGCTCGCAACTTTTGCTAAGGGACTAGCAAAATGCTGGTTCGGGGGTGTGTTGAGTTCATGAATTTGCACAATTACGCATCATATTAAGATGAATTAGAGATTTAATTGGGTGAATTGCATCATTATTCATCTAATTTCATCATTTCATGCATTTTCACCTAAGAATCTAAATTTTCATACTTTTCATACATTTTATGCATTAACTTAGACTGTTTTGCAAATTTTCTCCGAAGAGTCCCAATTGGAGTAGAACTCTGTCCGGATGGATCCCGCTTCAATATGGGCTCTTCACTATTTAATGTGTTAAATTAAAATGTGCAGAAAATGAGAATTGCAGACCTCTGTTACGGAGCCCACTTTCAAGCACATTGTCATCCTGAGCCCTGCATTGTTGAATTGAAGTAAACTGAAGAATTCACCATATGGGTCCACACACAAGCCATATGCAAATAAATCAAAGGAGGGGTCCACTCATCATGTCGCTTGAAGAATCCTAACTACAGTAGAAGACTTCTCATAGGGCCCACTATTCAAACAGATGAAATGTCTCACATGGCAGGGTCCACAGTGGTTGCAAATTTGAAATTATTAATGGATAATTCAAAGAGTATCATTCTGATTAGAACAAAAGAAGAAGAGTTTGAATCATCCACATCTGATGTCCTTTCAAAGAAGAAAGTTGTATAGAGATAGAATCCATTGCAAATCAAATTTTAAAAGTTAATCCCGTTTTTCTCAGGACAACTAATCTTCAAATGGCCATAACTTTCAATCCGACCGTCGGATCGATGAAATTTACCTACCGTTGGAAAGCTTATTCAAAGTAGATATCCGTGGAGCCCAAGAACGTGCAAATCAGAGCTATATTGACAAAGTTATGAGTCCGGAGATTTTCATGTTCATTTTTAGACGGAATTGCAAATTAAATCCACACCATTTGCCAAAGCTTTGCTACAAATTCAATTTCAGATTTGAACTTATCAAAGAGAGTGGGCCATAGCATGGGAAATTTCCAAGTGAAGAGAATTTAAGAGGAAGTCCTTGTTGGCTAGGGAATCTAACTAAGCAAGTCTTGTCCAAAAAGTTAACATCTCTCCAAAAGTTACTAAGAAACTCACCTTAACTTGGAAAGCAAGAAGAAGACTTACCAAAGAAGGAAGATTCTTTTGCTAAAAAAGAGGATCTAGAGAGAAAGAATAGGGAGCTCATGCCCTATTTAAAGAAGGCTTTGGATGTCAAAGGGGGAAAAACCCTCCTCTCCAAAAGAATTGTCTCACGTGGAACTCTCTCTCTCTCTCCCTCATATATTCCCTTCTTTATTTCTTCTTTTCAAATTTTTAGCTAGTTTCTTTTCTCTTTTATTCTTTTGGTAGCCTTGGGCCATGTCCAATGATTTATTTTAAAGGAGAATCTTTGTGAAGGAGAAGTTGTAGTTGCCATGAAGTATTCAATGAAAATCATATCTTTTGCAATGGCTGGCTAGATTTCTGGATTGGAGCACACAGATGAAGTTAAGTAGATTTTTAATTTAATCTATGTTATTTTTCTATTACCATTTTGTCTCTTTTAAATGCATGCTCTATTAGAATAATAGATCTGTCTTCATGCCTTAGGCAACCTCTGTTTTGATTTCTAATGAAAATAATTTGATGATTTATACTTATTTTGATAGATTATGCTTAGGGCTGAGATCCTTTGATAGTTTATGCTTAATTTGATGAATCATGCTTATGATTTTTCATTCTTTTATGAGGTGAAGGAGGTCTTGGGTTGTAAACTTATTCTTTTTAAAAATTGATTTTTGTGAAAGACAAATCCTCCGGATCCGAAACATTGATTTGTTTCTGATCTGAGTTATTTTGAGACAAATAGTAGAATAATTGCATGGATGGATTAATTATCTTGCTTGGTGGATTCTGGATGCTCTGATCTGTTTTATTTATTTGATTGGTTTGTGTTTTGAATTTTGTCTAGTTTTTCTTACATCTCAATTATTTATTAATCCTTAATTTAAAAAAATAAAATAAAATAAATTCAGATTTTTAAATTTTTAACTTAGTAGTGCTCCTTGTGGGATCGACCTGTAATTGCCACTATCTCAACAAGATAACTGTGCACTTGCAGTAATTTTAATGGATTGATTTAATTCACATCAAGTTTTTGGCGCCACTGCCGAGAACACCAGCGAAAGTGGTTTTGTTTTCATATTTACTTTCTTTTTTTAGATTATGTCAAAGAACTTCAAACCATTTTGCTCGCAACTTTTGCTAAGGGACTAGCAAAATGCTGGTTCGGGGGTGTGTTGAGTTCATGAATTTGCACAATTACGCATCATATTAAGATGAATTAGAGATTTAATTGGGTGAATTGCATCATTATTCATCTAATTTCATCATTTCATGCATTTTCACCTAAGAATCTAAATTTTCATACTTTTCATACATTTTATGCATTAACTTAGACTGTTTTGCAAATTTTCTCCGAAGAGTCCCAATTGGAGTAGAACTCTGTCCGGATGGGTCCCGCTTCAATATGGGCTCTTCACTATTTAATGTGTTAAATTAGAATGTGCAGAAAATGAGAATTGCAGACCTCTGTTACGGAGCCCACTTTCAAGCACATTGTCATCCTGAGCCCTGCATTGTTGAATTGAAGTAAACTGAAGAATTCACCATATGGGTCCACACACAAGCCATATGCAAATAAATCAAAGGAGGGGTCCACTCATCATGTCGCTTGAAGAATCCTAACTACAGTAGAAGACTTCTCATAGGGCCCACTATTCAAACAGATGAAATGTCTCACATGGCAGGGTCCACAGTGGTTGCAAATTTGAAATTATTAATGGATAATTCAAAGAGTATCATTCTGATTAGAACAAAAGAAGAAGAGTTTGAATCATCCACATCTGATGTCCTTTCAAAGAAGAAAGTTGTATAGAGATAGAATCCATTGCAAATCAAATTTTAAAAGTTAATCCCGTTTTTCTCAGGACAACTAATCTTCAAATGGCCATAACTTTCAATCCGACCGTCGGATCGATGAAATTTACCTACCGTTGGAAAGCTTATTCAAAGTAGATATCCGTGGAGCCCAAGAACGTGCAAATCAGAGCTATATTGACAAAGTTATGAGTCCGGAGATTTTCATGTTCATTTTTAGACGGAATTGCAAATTAAATCCACACCATTTGCCAAAGCTTTGCTACAAATTCAATTTCAGATTTGAACTTATCAAAGAGAGTGGGCCATAGCATGGGAAATTGCCAAGTGAAGAGAATTTAAGAGGAAGTCCTTGTTGGCTAGGGAATCTAACTAAGCAAGTCTTGTCCAAAAAGTTAACATCTCTCCAAAAGTTACTAAGAAACTCACCTTAACTTGGAAAGCAAGAAGAAGACTTACCAAAGAAGGAAGATTCTTTTGCTAAAAAAGAGGACCTAGAGAGAAAGAATAGAGAGCTCATGCCCTATTTAAAGAAGGCTTTGGATGTCAAAGGGGGAAAAACCCTCCTCTCCAAAAGAATTGTCTCACGTGGAACTCTCTCTCTCTCTCCCTCATATATTCCCTTCTTTATTTCTTCTTTTCAAATTTTTAGCTAGTTTCTTTTCTCTTTTATTCTTTTGGTAGCCTTGGGCCATGTCCAAGGATTTATTTTAAAGGAGAATCTTTGTGAAGGAGAAGTTGTAGTTGCCATGAAGTATTCAATGAAAATCATATCTTTTGCAATGGCTGGCTAGATTTCTGGATTGGAGCACACAGATGAAGTTAAGTAGATTTTTAATTTAATCTATGTTATTTTTCTATTACCATTTTGTCTCTTTTAAATGCATGCTCTATTAGAATAATAGATCTGTCTTCATGCCTTAGGCAACCTCTGTTTTGATTTCTAATGAAAATAATTTGATGATTTATACTTATTTTGATAGATTATGCTTAGGGCTGAGATCCTTTGATAGTTTATGCTTAATTTGATGAATCATGCTTATGATTTTTCATTCTTTTATGAGGTGAAGGAGGTCTTGGGTTGTAAACTTATTCTTTTTAAAAATTGATTTTTGTGAAAGACAAATCCTCCGGATCCGAAACATTGATTTGTTTCTGATCTGAGTTATTTTGAGACAAATAGTAGAATAATTGCATGGATGGATTAATTATCTTGCTTAGTGGATTCTGGATGCTCTGATCTGTTTTATTTATTTGATTGGTTTGTGTTTTGAATTTTGTCTAGTTTTTCTGACTTCTCAATTATGTATTAATCCTTAATTTAAAAAAATAAAATAAAATAAATTCAGATTTTTAAATTTTTAACTTAGTAGTGCTCCTTGTGGGATCGACCTGTAATTGCCACTATCTCAACAAGATAACTGTGCACTTGCAGTAATTTTAATGGATTGATTTAATTCACATCAAGTTTTTGGCGCCGCTGCCGGGGAGCCAAATCTGAGTTTTTATTAAAATCTGATTTTTTTTTATTTTCATTAGATTCAGATGCATGCTCATATTTAGGTTGTGTTAGTTATTTAATCATTTAATTTGCATTAGTAGTGTTTTTTGGAATTAGTATTAGTTAGTATTTCACCTTGCTGGTTTTTCAAACTTTTCTTATTTTCTCTGATTTTTCTGATATTTTTTTTTATTAATTGAATTTTCGGAATAATTAATTAATTAAAAAAAAATTGGGGTTTTCTTTTAATTTCGAATTTCAGTAAATAAAAACAAAAAAAAATTCATTTTAGTTTGGTTTAACTAGTGTCCTGATTAGATTAGGATTGGTAAGATATAGTTTAAAATCTTTAGGATTAGTTGTTTTGATTAATATGCTAACTTTTGAATTCTGAAATTAGGTAGTTAGAAATTTTAAAATTCTTTCTCCTAAGTTGTTTAGATTAGTTAGAGTTTTAAAATCTAAAATTTGAATTGGATAAGATTGGATTTCATATAATTGAAAGCTTTTTGAAAACTCTAACCATATCTAGACACTTGTTTGGATAATTTAGAAATTCTTATTTTTATTTATTTATTTTGTAGATAGAATTTTTGATTTGTTTTAATAACTTAGAATCCACTTTGATAGAGTTTTTATTAACTTGGTGTCTTTTGAATTTTCTTTTTTTTTTTTTTTAAATTAGGATAAGATAGAATTTTGAGTTGATTTGTTAACTTAGGATTTACTAACAAGAGTTTCTTTTGAATATCTTACCTTGGTAAGAGGAGAGTTGCATAAAAACAAGAAACTGCTTGGATTTGCTCAAAGCAAACAAGTTGCTCTCAGAATTGCAAAATTTGCTATAAAAAAAGAGGCGTGGGTCCACTGTAAGAGTTTCTAAACTTTATCCTACGAATCTTTTACTTGCAAGTGGGGCTTGGGTGATTTAAATTTCAGCAAATATGATTGCATGATTGACACACCAAGTAAATTGGACCCCACACACTTAGTTAAGGGCAATTACCCCAATCAGATAAGGACTGGATTTCATCACCAGATCCTTGCCCAATTAGGTTTAACCACCTCTCACATAGTAACCTAAATATTAATTAAAATCAAGTAGAAACGAGACCATAGGACTCGAGCTCATTAGGACGAAGACCACAAAAGGTTGCACCAGTTGCGCTCTTTGGTCAAGTTGATGTCTAGGTAAGTCCTGTCCCTACCAAAAAGGGTGGCAGTCTCTGTTCTAGGAGTTTGGTTCTTAAGCGGGACCCTTGCCAAGCGCATTGTGACCCCACCACTCATCCTGGGGACTTACCTGGTCAATTTGGCTTCATAAGACCGGATTGGAGGCCTTAGTGCACTCTTCAAACCAGTTAGGAGCTGTCTAGTGAGTTAGGCTAACCCTAGGATATTTTCTTGTGCTCAATCTTTGTGCTTGACTGCTTGTGCATCATCTAGTAAGACCATTAGGACCCCACATATAGTTTAGGCTTGCATTTCTTTAAGGTTGAACCCAATGCATGCGCTCTAGACCTGAGAGAGAAAAATTGTGGGTACGCAAGGGTAAAAGGTTAGTCAGGATAGAGCCCGAATTAGCCTTAACCATTGTTGGAAAGTCTTCTATCTTTGAAGAAATTAGTAGGATGGCTGATCAAGTGGACCCACCGATGACTTTGAAGGACTATATGTACCACACCAGGACAACTCAACCATCCTGCATCATCCTGCCTCAGACCAATGCTACATTTGAACTGAAATCTGGCATGAACCAGATGCTCCCAGTATTCCGTGGGCTAGATCAGGAAAATCCATATCAACATGTTAGGGAATTTGAGGACATCTGTGGGACTATGAGAATCAATCACATGACTGAGGAGGCCCTTAAACTTAGATTATTTCCTTTCTCCCTAAAAGAAAAGGCTAAAGCTTGGCTTTATGCCTTACAGGCCGGGTCCATCACTACATGGGTCAAGCTAGTCGAAGAATTTTACAAAAAATTCTACTCCAAGCAGAAAACAGCTTCGATTAGGCAGGCCATCAATGGATTCCATCAAATGGAAGGGGAGACACTTTATAGTTCTTTGGAACGGTTCAAGGACCTCTTAATCCAATGTCCCCACCATGGATTTGAAAAAATTCGATTGGTCCAGATCGTGTATGAGGGTTTGGATTACCCTACTAAGCAAATGGTGGAATCTTTCTGTGGTGGGAAGTTTACACAGAAGACAGCGGATGAAGCATGGACATTTTTGGAAGAAACCGCTGAAAACACATTACAGTGGGCCCCTATCGAGAGGGAGCCCATCAAACCCACCATTCCTGAAAAAGGGGGGATGTTTAAGGTTGAACCCAAAATTGAGGCAGAAGTCAAATTGGCCACATTGGTGAGGAGAATAGAGGCCTTAGAACTAAACCAAAAGCCCACTCCAAACACTTTGGAGTCATTGAAATATAACCAGGCCATAAATGGAGGGACTGACCCAACAACTTTGGGTCAGATTGAGTCTATTGAGGAGGTGAATGCGCTTTATCAAAACACTCGTTTTGATAATCGTCAAAGGTATGACCCTTACTCCAACACATACAATCCAGGATGGAGGGATAATCCGAATTTTTCTTGGACCAAGGGTCCAACTCAAGGTGACCCATCACAATCCCATCAACTTCAGTCCAATGCCCCACCCGGTTTCCAAAAGCCCAATTTCACCCCCAATCCGCAAAATCAGCGAATAGGTTCTCTTGAGGAAACCATGAAACTGTTAGCTCAGAATACCCTCCAGTTCCAGCAAAGCACTGTTCAAAGCTTAAATGCTAACACACAATCAATTGCAAAACTGGAATATCAGATGGGCCAATTGGCCAACTCCATCAATGCCAGAGAGAAGGGAACCTTCCCTAGTCAACCCGAACCTAATCCCAAGGGCCAAGTCGTTCATGATCCTAAAGGAAAAAGCCTGGAACAAGTCCAATCCATCATCACTCTTAGGTCGGGTACACAAGTTGATAACAAGGTGGAACTACCTAAGGAAACTGAGGAACTAAATGCGAATGCTGAACCCATATTAGAACTAGAAAACTCAGTCAATGCTAAACCATCACCTAGTGAGCCCACTCCTAAGACCTATATTCCCAAGGCACCATACCCACAGAGGCTAGGCCCAGCAAAATCAACTGTTCAATTGGATAAAATGCTAGAAGTATTCAAACAAGTCAGGATTAACATTCCACTTTTAGATGCAATCCAACAAATTCCTGCCTATGCCAAGTTCCTGAAGGACCTTTGCACCTTCAAAAGGACAACTAATGTGCCCAAGAAGGCTTTTCTAGCTCAACAAGCTAGCTCAATCATTTCCTGTCCAACCCCGATCAAATATAAGGACCCAGGGTGTCCTACCATTTCTTGCCAGATAGGGGACCATCACATAGAGAGAGCATTGCTAGACTTGGGTGCTAGTGTGAACCTTCTTCCGTACTCTGTTTATGAAGAATTAGGTTTGGGAGAGTTGAAAAAGACCCATGTAACCTTGCAATTGGCTGATGCATCGATTCGATACCCCAAGGGGGTAGTCGAAGACGTTCTTATTAAAGTCGGGGAATTTGTGTTTCCTGTCGATTTTGTTGTCTTGGATACCAAACACACATCTGGGGCTGAACCCAAAATTCCAGTAATTTTGGGAAGACCATTCCTAGCCACCTCTAATGCCTTGATCAATTGTAGGAATGGAGTGATGCAAATTTCTTTTGGGACCATGACAATTCAAGTAAACATTTTTAATGTCAGTAAGCAACCTCCTCATGAGGATGATGGGATTTTTGAAGTTAGTTACATTCATGAATTGGTGGAAAATCACTTACCCCATTTGAAACTTGAAGATCCACTAGAGGCTTGTCTGGCCCACTTTGGAAGTGATTTTGATGTAGATGGACATATTGAGGAGGTCAATTCACTTTTAGACTCAACCCCATCCATGGATTGCTCCAGGTGGCAACTGAAGCATGAGATTTTGAATCCATCTGCTTCCCCACCTGTCCCATCAATTGTAGAGCCCCCTAAGTTAGAACTCAAGCAATTGCCAGATACCCTGAAATATGTGTTTTTAGGCCCGCTAGAAACCCTTCCAGTATTATAGCTTCAGACTTGGATCCTGTCCAAGAGGAAAAACTCGTGAAGATTTTGGATATACATAAGGAAGCTATAGGGTGGTCCATTGCAGATATCAAAGGAATTAGCCCATCTGTGGTCCAGCATAGAATCCATTTGGAAGAAAATACAAAAACTTCTCGTGAACCACAAAGGCGACTGAACCCTGCAATGAAGGAAGTGGTCAGGGCAGAAGTCTTAAAATTACTTGATGCAGGGGTGCTTTACCCCATATCTGATAGTGCATGGGTGAGCCCAGTTCAAGTGGTACCAAAGAAATCTGGTATAACAGTGGTTCAAAATGAGGGCAATGAATTGGTCCCCACTCGAATACAGACTGGATGGAGGGTATGCATTGATTATAGGAAGTTGAACTCTGTCACTCGGAAAGATCATTTTCCCCTCCCATTCATGGATCAGATGCTCGAAAGGCTAGCCGGTCATGCATATTATTGTTTTCTTGATGGTTATTCAGGTTACAATCAAATTCCAATTGCACCCGAGGACTAGGAAAAGACCACCTTCACTTGTCCGTTTGGCACTTTTGCTTACAGACGCATGCCCTTTGGGCTATGCAATGCACCGGCCACCTTTCAAAGGTGCATGTTGAGCATATTTTCTGACATGGTAGAAAGATTCATTGAGGTTTTC
Organism: Cinnamomum chago; assembly: GCA_038049695.1. Classification (NCBI taxonomy): domain Eukaryota; kingdom Viridiplantae; phylum Streptophyta; class Magnoliopsida; order Laurales; family Lauraceae; genus Cinnamomum; species Cinnamomum chago. The sequence goes on along the minus strand of CP142462.1, from coordinate 14,104,675 downwards.
ATGGATGATTTTTCGGTCTTTGGCAACTCTTTTGAGGAGTGCTTACATCATTTGTCCCTTGTGCTTAAAAGATGCAAAGAAAAGAATCTAGTCTTAAATTGGGAGAAATGTCATTTTATGGTAAAAAGGGGCATAGTTCTGGGACACATTATTTCTGATGATGGAATTGAGGTAGACAAAGCAAAAATTGATTTAATCTCCAAATTGCCACCACCAAAATCAGTTAAGCATATTCGATCATTCTTAGGCCATGCTGGTTTTTATCGTCGATTCATCAAGGATTTTAGTAAAATCGCTAAACCTCTGTGCCAATTACTGACAAAAGAGGCCCCGTTTGAATTTGATGAGAAGTGTCTAAAGGCCTTTGAAAGACTAAAAAAGGAACTAACTTCAGCCCCTATAATTCAACCACCTGACTGGACCATTCCATTTGAGCTAATGTGTGATACATCCGATACAGCTATTGGAGCTGTTTTGGGTCAACGGGTTGGGAAGCTATCTCATGTGATTTACTATGCAAGTAGGACCCTCAATGATGCACAACTAAATTACACAACTACTGAAAAAGAATTGCTTGCTGTGATTTTTGCCTTGGAGAAATTCCGGTCCTACTTGATAGGGTCTAAAGTCATCATCTACACAGACCATGCAGCTTTGAGATACCTTCTGTCCAAAAAGGATGCAAAAGCCCGATTGATCCGATGGATCCTTCTGCTACAAGAGTTTGATTTGGAAATAAGAGATAAAAAAGGATGTGAGAATGTAGTAGCAGACCATCTTTCGAGGATACCTTTAGAGCCATCAAATGAGGTCCCACTGAATGAAAGTTTTCCTGATGAACAATTGCTCAGTTGTTCTCAAATCCCCTGGTTTGCAGACATAATCAATTATCTTGTTACAGGAGAGATGCCCACCGATTGGTCAAAACAGGATCGATCAAAATTTCTAGCTGCGGTCAAGTACTTTTTCTGGGATGACCCGTATATTTTTAAGTACTGTCCGGACCAGATCATCAGGAGATGCATTCCTGATCATGACCATTACTCGGTCATTTCCTTCTGTCATGATCATGCTTGTGGGGGCCACTTTAGTTCGAAAAAGACAGCTGCAAAAGTTTTGCAGTGTGGATTTTACTGGCCCACTATCTTTAAAGATTGTCACACCTTCTGTTTAAACTGTGAGAGGTGTCAAAAGCTTGGCAAGCTCAATAGAAGGAACATGATGCCCTTGAATCCCATACTTGTGGTAGAAATTTTTGATGTGTGGGGAATTGATTTCATGGGGCCATTTCCAAACTCCTTTGGAAATCTTTACATTTTGCTAGCAGTAGACTATGTTTCCAAGTGGGTGGAAGCCATACCAACAAAGAAAAATGATCACTATGTGGTGATTAAGTTCGTGAGAGATCATATCTTTTCTCGCTTTGGTACCCCTAGAGCAATCATTAGTGACGGAGGCACTCACTTTTGCAACCGTCCCTTTGAGCACTTGTTGAAAAAATATTCTGTCACCCATAAGGTTGCTACACCTTATCACCCACAAACAAGTGGCCAAGTTGAAATTTCAAATAGGCAAATTAAACAAATTCTGGAAAAGACGGTCAATCCCACTCGGAAAGACTGGTCTTTGCGATTGATTGACGCACTGTGGGCCTATCGAACCGCTTACAAGACACCTATTGGGATGTCCCCATATAGGTTGGTCTATGGTAAGGCCTGCCACTTGCCTGTTGAATTGGAGCATAGAGCTTATTGGGCCATTAAGAAGTTTAATTTTGACTTACCCACTGCGGGCACTCTGCGCAAAGTGCAACTCAATGAGTTGGAAGAACTTCGAAATGATGCCTATGAGAATGCCAAGATCTACAAGGAAAGAATGAAGTTGAACCATGATAAGTCAATTCTAAGAAAATCCTTTGAACCAGGTATGAAAGTCCTTTTGTATAATTCCCGGTTACACCTGTTTCCAGGGAAGTTACGAACCCGGTGGACTGGTCCATTCATTGTCAGAACTGTTTACTTTCATGGTGCTGTGGAAATTGAAAATCCCAACAATGGGGATGTTTTCAAGGTGAATGGTCAACGGTTAAAACCGTTCCTAGAACTAAAGGATAAAAACGTTGAGGATATCCTTCTGGAAGACCCAATTTACCAAGACTAATCATTTTTTATCATGTCGGGCTGACGACATTAAACTTAGCGCTGTTTGGGAGGCAACCCAATTTTGGAAGGTAATTGAGCTGGTTGATCACATTCTTTTGCAATCACCCCACACGGTAAGATGTTCTTATTGTTCATTTTCACATTACACATGCATTCATAACATTGAGGACAATGTTGAATTTAGGTTTGGGGGTGTGAGTTAGAACTTGACATGTGATCATTCGTTCAATTTTCATTCTACATTTTCTTTTTCGCTTTGCTTTGGTTTTTAGGAGATATTAAAAAAAAAAAAAAAAATTTTGTTAGAGGGAAACTGTCAAGAGAATTTTTATTGGCTGAAGATATTTTGAAAAAAAAAAAATAATGGTTCACCATTTTATTTATGGAAAGGGTTTTTGGAAAAGTGCTGAGTTTTGATCCCTCACTTTTACACAGATTGTATACGTTTTCAAGGTTTTGAATGAGAAGCTATGATTTCTGTTTTTCTTTGATGATTGAAAATGGAAAATCGACCCTTAGTGCACAGAGCTTCCTAGTTTGATGGGTGGATACATGAAAATGGCTGCCTATTGTTGGGGGATCGAAAAAAAAAAAAAAAAAAAAAAAAGGTGTTTAGTTAAAAGTCTTGAAAAGAATAAAAAATTGTGTGACTAGTTTGGGTTCGTAGCCTTTTTAGCCCGAGCCAGTAAGCCCGTAGGGGTATTTACATACCTAGTGCCCTAAAATCATCTGGTTTGGGAGTCATTGGCCTAATGCTCGTTACATGGGTTAATTAGAAAGCTTAAGGGACCTAGGCATTGCACAGTCACATGTGTGTGTTATCAAAAAAAAAAAAAAATGTTTAGTTAAAAGTCTTGAAAAGAATAAAAAATTGTGTGACTATTTTGGGTTCGTAGCCTTTTTAACCCGAGCCAGTAAGTCCGTAGGGGTATTTACATACCTAGTGCCCTAAAATCATCTGGTTTGGGAGTCATTGGCCTAATGCTCGTTACATGGGTTAATTAGAAAGCTTAAGGGACCTAGGCATTGCACAGTCACATGTGTGTGTCAAAAAAAAAAAAAAATTTGCAAAAAAAAAAAAAAAAAGCGTCCTTTGGAAAAAGCAGTAGTGCGAAAGCCGTCATTATCACCTTCAGTGGAAGACTGTTTTTCTTTGCTACATTTAGGCGGCCCTGGAAAAAAAAAATTGGAAATTATTGGTGGATCATTTGATGCTTTGTATGTATACATGCTTTTCACCGTGCACGATCAATTAGCATGATTTCGAGAATTTCTGACCAAAAGATGGGATTGGTGAACCGAATTTAAGATTTTTCTTTAAAAATTTAGTGAACCGAGAATAGTCAGTGTCAATAGACTTACTCTTGGAAGAAGTTTCCCTAGATTTTGTTAAGCTTTAAATTCATATCTTTTGAAAAAAAAAAAAAAAAAAAAAATTTGTGAGTATATTCACTGCAAACCCTCACGAGGCACAACTCATCCACTAGGGGGAACCTAGGGGTTTAAGGGCTTGTTGCATAAGCTAAATGCAACCGAGAACACCAGCGAAAGTGGTTTTGTTTTCATATTTACTTTCTTTTTTTAGATTATGTCAAAGAACTTCAAACCATTTTGCTCGCAACTTTTGCTAAGGGACTAGCAAAATGCTGGTTCGGGGGTGTGTTGAGTTCATGAATTTGCACAATTACGCATCATATTAAGATGAATTAGAGATTTAATTGGGTGAATTGCATCATTATTCATCTAATTTCATCATTTCATGCATTTTCACCTAAGAATCTAAATTTTCATACTTTTCATACATTTTATGCATTAACTTAGACTGTTTTGCAAATTTTCTCCGAAGAGTCCCAATTGGAGTAGAACTCTGTCCGGATGGGTCCCGCTTCAATATGGGCTCTTCACTATTTAATGTGTTAAATTAAAATGTGCAGAAAATGAGAATTGCAGACCTCTGTTACGGAGCCCACTTTCAAGCACATTGTCATCCTGAGCCCTGCATTGTTGAATTGAAGTAAACTGAAGAATTCACCATATGGGTCCACACACAAGCCATATGCAAATAAATCAAAGGAGGGGTCCACTCATCATGTCACTTGAAGAATCCTAACTACAGTAGAAGACTTCTCATAGGGCCCACTATTCAAACAGATGAAATGTCTCACATGGCAGGGTCCACAGTGGTTGCAAATTTGAAATTATTAATGGATAATTCAAAGAGTATCATTCTGATTAGAACAAAAGAAGAAGAGTTTGAATCATCCACATCTGATGTCCTTTCAAAGAAGAAAGTTGTATAGAGATAGAATCCATTGCAAATCAAATTTTAAAAGTTAATCCCATTTTTCTCAGGACAACTAATCTTCAAATGGCCATAACTTTCAATCCGACCGTCGGATCGATGAAATTTACCTACCGTTGGAAAGCTTATTCAAAGTAGATATCCGTGGAGCCCAAGAACGTGCAAATCAGAGCTATATTGACAAAGTTATGAGTCCGGAGATTTTCATGTTCATTTTTAGACGGAATTGCAAATTAAATCCACACCATTTGCCAAAGCTTTGCTACAAATTCAATTTCAGATTTGAACTTATCAAAGAGAGTGGGCCATAGCATGGGAAATTGCCAAGTGAAGAGAATTTAAGAGGAAGTCCTTGTTGGCTAGGGAATCTAACTAAGCAAGTCTTGTCCAAAAAGTTAACATCTCTCCAAAAGTTACTAAGAAACTCACCTTAACTTGGAAAGCAAGAAGAAGACTTACCAAAGAAGGAAGATTCTTTTGCTAAAAAAGAGGACCTAGAGAGAAAGAATAGAGAGCTCATGCCCTATTTAAAGAAGGCTTTGGATGTCAAAGGGGGAAAAACCCTCCTCTCCAAAAGAATTGTCTCACGTGGAACTCTCTCTCTCTCTCCCTCATATATTCCCTTCTTTATTTCTTCTTTTCAAATTTTTAGCTAGTTTCTTTTCTCTTTTATTCTTTTGGTAGCCTTGGGCCATGTCCAAGGATTTATTTTAAAGGAGAATCTTTGTGAAGGAGAAGTTGTAGTTGCCATGAAGTATTCAATGAAAATCATATCTTTTGCAATGGCTGGCTAGATTTCTGGATTGGAGCACACAGATGAAGTTAAGTAGATTTTTAATTTAATCTATGTTATTTTTCTATTACCATTTTGTCTCTTTTAAATGCATGCTCTATTAGAATAATAGATCTGTCTTCATGCCTTAGGCAACCTCTGTTTTGATTTCTAATGAAAATAATTTGATGATTTATACTTATTTTGATAGATTATGCTTAGGGCTGAGATCCTTTGATAGTTTATGCTTAATTTGATGAATCATGCTTATGATTTTTCATTCTTTTATGAGGTGAAGGAGGTCTTGGGTTGTAAACTTATTCTTTTTAAAAATTGATTTTTGTGAAAGACAAATCCTCCGGATCCGAAACATTGATTTGTTTCTGATCTGAGTTATTTTGAGACAAATAGTAGAATAATTGCATGGATGGATTAATTATCTTGCTTGGTGGATTCTGGATGCTCTGATCTGTTTTATTTATTTGATTGGTTTGTGTTTTGAATTTTGTCTAGTTTTTCTTACATCTCAATTATTTATTAATCCTTAATTTAAAAAAATAAAATAAAATAAATTCAGATTTTTAAATTTTTAACTTAGTAGTGCTCCTTGTGGGATCGACCTGTAATTGCCACTATCTCAACAAGATAACTGTGCACTTGCAGTAATTTTAATGGATTGATTTAATTCACATCAAGTTTTTGGCGCCGCTGCCGAGAACACCAGCGAAAGTGGTTTTGTTTTCATATTTACTTTCTTTTTTTAGATTATGTCAAAGAACTTCAAACCATTTTGCTCGCAACTTTTGCTAAGGGACTAGCAAAATGCTGGTTCGGGGGTGTGTTGAGTTCATGAATTTGCACAATTACGCATCATATTAAGATGAATTAGAGATTTAATTGGGTGAATTGCATCATTATTCATCTAATTTCATCATTTCATGCATTTTCACCTAAGAATCTAAATTTTCATACTTTTCATACATTTTATGCATTAACTTAGACTGTTTTGCAAATTTTCTCCGAAGAGTCCCAATTGGAGTAGAACTCTGTCCGGATGGGTCCCGCTTCAATATGGGCTCTTCACTATTTAATGTGTTAAATTAGAATGTGCAGAAAATGAGAATTGCAGACCTCTGTTACGGAGCCCACTTTCAAGCACATTGTCATCCTGAGCCCTGCATTGTTGAATTGAAGTAAACTGAAGAATTCACCATATGGGTCCACACACAAGCCATATGCAAATAAATCAAAGGAGGGGTCCACTCATCATGTCGCTTGAAGAATCCTAACTACAGTAGAAGACTTCTCATAGGGCCCACTATTCAAACAGATGAAATGTCTCACATGGCAGGGTCCACAGTGGTTGCAAATTTGAAATTATTAATGGATAATTCAAAGAGTATCATTCTGATTAGAACAAAAGAAGAAGAGTTTGAATCATCCACATCTGATGTCCTTTCAAAGAAGAAAGTTGTATAGAGATAGAATCCATTGCAAATCAAATTTTAAAAGTTAATCCCGTTTTTCTCAGGACAACTAATCTTCAAATGGCCATAACTTTCAATCCGACCGTCGGATCGATGAAATTTACCTACCGTTGGAAAGCTTATTCAAAGTAGATATCCGTGGAGCCCAAGAACGTGCAAATCAGAGCTATATTGACAAAGTTATGAGTCCGGAGATTTTCATGTTCATTTTTAGACGGAATTGCAAATTAAATCCACACCATTTGCCAAAGCTTTGCTACAAATTCAATTTCAGATTTGAACTTATCAAAGAGAGTGGGCCATAGCATGGGAAATTGCCAAGTGAAGAGAATTTAAGAGGAAGTCCTTGTTGGCTAGGGAATCTAACTAAGCAAGTCTTGTCCAAAAAGTTAACATCTCTCCAAAAGTTACTAAGAAACTCACCTTAACTTGGAAAGCAAGAAGAAGACTTACCAAAGAAGGAAGATTCTTTTGCTAAAAAAGAGGACCTAGAGAGAAAGAATAGAGAGCTCATGCCCTATTTAAAGAAGGCTTTGGATGTCAAAGGGGGAAAAACCCTCCTCTCCAAAAGAATTGTCTCACGTGGAACTCTCTCTCTCTCTCCCTCATATATTCCCTTCTTTATTTCTTCTTTTCAAATTTTTAGCTAGTTTCTTTTCTCTTTTATTCTTTTGGTAGCCTTGGGCCATGTCCAAGGATTTATTTTAAAGGAGAATCTTTGTGAAGGAGAAGTTGTAGTTGCCATGAAGTATTCAATGAAAATCATATCTTTTGCAATGGCTGGCTAGATTTCTGGATTGGAGCACACAGATGAAGTTAAGTAGATTTTTAATTTAATCTATGTTATTTTTCTATTACCATTTTGTCTCTTTTAAATGCATGCTCTATTAGAATAATAGATCTGTCTTCATGCCTTAGGCAACCTCTGTTTTGATTTCTAATGAAAATAATTTGATGATTTATACTTATTTTGATAGATTATGCTTAGGGCTGAGATCCTTTGATAGTTTATGCTTAATTTGATGAATCATGCTTATGATTTTTCATTCTTTTATGAGGTGAAGGAGGTCTTGGGTTGTAAACTTATTCTTTTTAAAAATTGATTTTTGTGAAAGACAAATCCTCCGGATCCGAAACATTGATTTGTTTCTGATCTGAGTTATTTTGAGACAAATAGTAGAATAATTGCATGGATGGATTAATTATCTTGCTTAGTGGATTCTGGATGCTCTGATCTGTTTTATTTATTTGATTGGTTTGTGTTTTGAATTTTGTCTAGTTTTTCTGACTTCTCAATTATGTATTAATCCTTAATTTAAAAAAATAAAATAAAATAAATTCAGATTTTTAAATTTTTAACTTAGTAGTGCTCCTTGTGGGATCGACCTGTAATTGCCACTATCTCAACAAGATAACTGTGCACTTGCAGTAATTTTAATGGATTGATTTAATTCACATCAAGTTTTTGGCGCCGCTGCCGGGGAGCCAAATCTGAGTTTTTATTAAAATCTGATTTTTTTTTATTTTCATTAGATTCAGATGCATGCTCATATTTAGGTTGTGTTAGTTATTTAATCATTTAATTTGCATTAGTAGTGTTTTTTGGAATTAGTATTAGTTAGTATTTCACCTTGCTGGTTTTTCAAACTTTTCTTATTTTCTCTGATTTTTCTGATATTTTTTTTTATTAATTGAATTTTCGGAATAATTAATTAATTAAAAAAAAATTGGGGTTTTCTTTTAATTTCGAATTTCAGTAAATAAAAACAAAAAAAAATTCATTTTAGTTTGGTTTAACTAGTGTCCTGATTAGATTAGGATTGGTAAGATATAGTTTAAAATCTTTAGGATTAGTTGTTTTGATTAATATGCTAACTTTTGAATTCTGAAATTAGGTAGTTAGAAATTTTAAAATTCTTTCTCCTAAGTTGTTTAGATTAGTTAGAGTTTTAAAATCTAAAATTTGAATTGGATAAGATTGGATTTCATATAATTGAAAGCTTTTTGAAAACTCTAACCATATCTAGACACTTGTTTGGATAATTTAGAAATTCTTATTTTTATTTATTTATTTTGTAGATAGAATTTTTGATTTGTTTTAATAACTTAGAATCCACTTTGATAGAGTTTTTATTAACTTGGTGTCTTTTGAATTTTCTTTTTTTTTTTTTTTAAATTAGGATAAGATAGAATTTTGAGTTGATTTGTTAACTTAGGATTTACTAACAAGAGTTTCTTTTGAATATCTTACCTTGGTAAGAGGAGAGTTGCATAAAAACAAGAAACTGCTTGGATTTGCTCAAAGCAAACAAGTTGCTCTCAGAATTGCAAAATTTGCTATAAAAAAAGAGGCGTGGGTCCACTGTAAGAGTTTCTAAACTTTATCCTACGAATCTTTTACTTGCAAGTGGGGCTTGGGTGATTTAAATTTCAGCAAATATGATTGCATGATTGACACACCAAGTAAATTGGACCCCACACACTTAGTTAAGGGCAATTACCCCAATCAGATAAGGACTGGATTTCATCACCAGATCCTTGCCCAATTAGGTTTAACCACCTCTCACATAGTAACCTAAATATTAATTAAAATCAAGTAGAAACGAGACCATAGGACTCGAGCTCATTAGGACGAAGACCACAAAAGGTTGCACCAGTTGCGCTCTTTGGTCAAGTTGATGTCTAGGTAAGTCCTGTCCCTACCAAAAAGGGTGGCAGTCTCTGTTCTAGGAGTTTGGTTCTTAAGCGGGACCCTTGCCAAGCGCATTGTGACCCCACCACTCATCCTGGGGACTTACCTGGTCAATTTGGCTTCATAAGACCGGATTGGAGGCCTTAGTGCACTCTTCAAACCAGTTAGGAGCTGTCTAGTGAGTTAGGCTAACCCTAGGATATTTTCTTGTGCTCAATCTTTGTGCTTGACTGCTTGTGCATCATCTAGTAAGACCATTAGGACCCCACATATAGTTTAGGCTTGCATTTCTTTAAGGTTGAACCCAATGCATGCGCTCTAGACCTGAGAGAGAAAAATTGTGGGTACGCAAGGGTAAAAGGTTAGTCAGGATAGAGCCCGAATTAGCCTTAACCATTGTTGGAAAGTCTTCTATCTTTGAAGAAATTAGTAGGATGGCTGATCAAGTGGACCCACCGATGACTTTGAAGGACTATATGTACCACACCAGGACAACTCAACCATCCTGCATCATCCTGCCTCAGACCAATGCTACATTTGAACTGAAATCTGGCATGAACCAGATGCTCCCAGTATTCCGTGGGCTAGATCAGGAAAATCCATATCAACATGTTAGGGAATTTGAGGACATCTGTGGGACTATGAGAATCAATCACATGACTGAGGAGGCCCTTAAACTTAGATTATTTCCTTTCTCCCTAAAAGAAAAGGCTAAAGCTTGGCTTTATGCCTTACAGGCCGGGTCCATCACTACATGGGTCAAGCTAGTCGAAGAATTTTACAAAAAATTCTACTCCAAGCAGAAAACAGCTTCGATTAGGCAGGCCATCAATGGATTCCATCAAATGGAAGGGGAGACACTTTATAGTTCTTTGGAACGGTTCAAGGACCTCTTAATCCAATGTCCCCACCATGGATTTGAAAAAATTCGATTGGTCCAGATCGTGTATGAGGGTTTGGATTACCCTACTAAGCAAATGGTGGAATCTTTCTGTGGTGGGAAGTTTACACAGAAGACAGCGGATGAAGCATGGACATTTTTGGAAGAAACCGCTGAAAACACATTACAGTGGGCCCCTATCGAGAGGGAGCCCATCAAACCCACCATTCCTGAAAAAGGGGGGATGTTTAAGGTTGAACCCAAAATTGAGGCAGAAGTCAAATTGGCCACATTGGTGAGGAGAATAGAGGCCTTAGAACTAAACCAAAAGCCCACTCCAAACACTTTGGAGTCATTGAAATATAACCAGGCCATAAATGGAGGGACTGACCCAACAACTTTGGGTCAGATTGAGTCTATTGAGGAGGTGAATGCGCTTTATCAAAACACTCGTTTTGATAATCGTCAAAGGTATGACCCTTACTCCAACACATACAATCCAGGATGGAGGGATAATCCGAATTTTTCTTGGACCAAGGGTCCAACTCAAGGTGACCCATCACAATCCCATCAACTTCAGTCCAATGCCCCACCCGGTTTCCAAAAGCCCAATTTCACCCCCAATCCGCAAAATCAGCGAATAGGTTCTCTTGAGGAAACCATGAAACTGTTAGCTCAGAATACCCTCCAGTTCCAGCAAAGCACTGTTCAAAGCTTAAATGCTAACACACAATCAATTGCAAAACTGGAATATCAGATGGGCCAATTGGCCAACTCCATCAATGCCAGAGAGAAGGGAACCTTCCCTAGTCAACCCGAACCTAATCCCAAGGGCCAAGTCGTTCATGATCCTAAAGGAAAAAGCCTGGAACAAGTCCAATCCATCATCACTCTTAGGTCGGGTACACAAGTTGATAACAAGGTGGAACTACCTAAGGAAACTGAGGAACTAAATGCGAATGCTGAACCCATATTAGAACTAGAAAACTCAGTCAATGCTAAACCATCACCTAGTGAGCCCACTCCTAAGACCTATATTCCCAAGGCACCATACCCACAGAGGCTAGGCCCAGCAAAATCAACTGTTCAATTGGATAAAATGCTAGAAGTATTCAAACAAGTCAGGATTAACATTCCACTTTTAGATGCAATCCAACAAATTCCTGCCTATGCCAAGTTCCTGAAGGACCTTTGCACCTTCAAAAGGACAACTAATGTGCCCAAGAAGGCTTTTCTAGCTCAACAAGCTAGCTCAATCATTTCCTGTCCAACCCCGATCAAATATAAGGACCCAGGGTGTCCTACCATTTCTTGCCAGATAGGGGACCATCACATAGAGAGAGCATTGCTAGACTTGGGTGCTAGTGTGAACCTTCTTCCGTACTCTGTTTATGAAGAATTAGGTTTGGGAGAGTTGAAAAAGACCCATGTAACCTTGCAATTGGCTGATGCATCGATTCGATACCCCAAGGGGGTAGTCGAAGACGTTCTTATTAAAGTCGGGGAATTTGTGTTTCCTGTCGATTTTGTTGTCTTGGATACCAAACACACATCTGGGGCTGAACCCAAAATTCCAGTAATTTTGGGAAGACCATTCCTAGCCACCTCTAATGCCTTGATCAATTGTAGGAATGGAGTGATGCAAATTTCTTTTGGGACCATGACAATTCAAGTAAACATTTTTAATGTCAGTAAGCAACCTCCTCATGAGGATGATGGGATTTTTGAAGTTAGTTACATTCATGAATTGGTGGAAAATCACTTACCCCATTTGAAACTTGAAGATCCACTAGAGGCTTGTCTGGCCCACTTTGGAAGTGATTTTGATGTAGATGGACATATTGAGGAGGTCAATTCACTTTTAGACTCAACCCCATCCATGGATTGCTCCAGGTGGCAACTGAAGCATGAGATTTTGAATCCATCTGCTTCCCCACCTGTCCCATCAATTGTAGAGCCCCCTAAGTTAGAACTCAAGCAATTGCCAGATACCCTGAAATATGTGTTTTTAGGCCCGCTAGAAACCCTTCCAGTATTATAGCTTCAGACTTGGATCCTGTCCAAGAGGAAAAACTCGTGAAGATTTTGGATATACATAAGGAAGCTATAGGGTGGTCCATTGCAGATATCAAAGGAATTAGCCCATCTGTGGTCCAGCATAGAATCCATTTGGAAGAAAATACAAAAACTTCTCGTGAACCACAAAGGCGACTGAACCCTGCAATGAAGGAAGTGGTCAGGGCAGAAGTCTTAAAATTACTTGATGCAGGGGTGCTTTACCCCATATCTGATAGTGCATGGGTGAGCCCAGTTCAAGTGGTACCAAAGAAATCTGGTATAACAGTGGTTCAAAATGAGGGCAATGAATTGGTCCCCACTCGAATACAGACTGGATGGAGGGTATGCATTGATTATAGGAAGTTGAACTCTGTCACTCGGAAAGATCATTTTCCCCTCCCATTCATGGATCAGATGCTCGAAAGGCTAGCCGGTCATGCATATTATTGTTTTCTTGATGGTTATTCAGGTTACAATCAAATTCCAATTGCACCCGAGGACTAGGAAAAGACCACCTTCACTTGTCCGTTTGGCACTTTTGCTTACAGACGCATGCCCTTTGGGCTATGCAATGCACCGGCCACCTTTCAAAGGTGCATGTTGAGCATATTTTCTGACATGGTAGAAAGATTCATTGAGGTTTTCATGGATGATTTTTCGGTCTTTGGCAACTCTTTTGAGGAGTGCTTACATCATTTGTCCCTTGTGCTTAAAAGATGCAAAGAAAAGAATCTAGTCTTAAATTGGGAGAAATGTCATTTTATGGTAAAAAGGGGCATAGTTCTGGGACACATTATTTCTGATGATGGAATTGAGGTAGACAAAGCAAAAATTGATTTAATCTCCAAATTGCCACCACCAAAATCAGTTAAGCATATTCGATCATTCTTAGGCCATGCTGGTTTTTATCGTCGATTCATCAAGGATTTTAGTAAAATCGCTAAACCTCTGTGCCAATTACTGACAAAAGAGGCCCCGTTTGAATTTGATGAGAAGTGTCTAAAGGCCTTTGAAAGACTAAAAAAGGAACTAACTTCAGCCCCTATAATTCAACCACCTGACTGGACCATTCCATTTGAGCTAATGTGTGATACATCCGATACAGCTATTGGAGCTGTTTTGGGTCAACGGGTTGGGAAGCTATCTCATGTGATTTACTATGCAAGTAGGACCCTCAATGATGCACAACTAAATTACACAACTACTGAAAAAGAATTGCTTGCTGTGATTTTTGCCTTGGAGAAATTCCGGTCCTACTTGATAGGGTCTAAAGTCATCATCTACACAGACCATGCAGCTTTGAGATACCTTCTGTCCAAAAAGGATGCAAAAGCCCGATTGATCCGATGGATCCTTCTGCTACAAGAGTTTGATTTGGAAATAAGAGATAAAAAAGGATGTGAGAATGTAGTAGCAGACCATCTTTCGAGGATACCTTTAGAGCCATCAAATGAGGTCCCACTGAATGAAAGTTTTCCTGATGAACAATTGCTCAGTTGTTCTCAAATCCCCTGGTTTGCAGACATAATCAATTATCTTGTTACAGGAGAGATGCCCACCGATTGGTCAAAACAGGATCGATCAAAATTTCTAGCTGCGGTCAAGTACTTTTTCTGGGATGACCCGTATATTTTTAAGTACTGTCCGGACCAGATCATCAGGAGATGCATTCCTGATCATGACCATTACTCGGTCATTTCCTTCTGTCATGATCATGCTTGTGGGGGCCACTTTAGTTCGAAAAAGACAGCTGCAAAAGTTTTGCAGTGTGGATTTTACTGGCCCACTATCTTTAAAGATTGTCACACCTTCTGTTTAAACTGTGAGAGGTGTCAAAAGCTTGGCAAGCTCAATAGAAGGAACATGATGCCCTTGAATCCCATACTTGTGGTAGAAATTTTTGATGTGTGGGGAATTGATTTCATGGGGCCATTTCCAAACTCCTTTGGAAATCTTTACATTTTGCTAGCAGTAGACTATGTTTCCAAGTGGGTGGAAGCCATACCAACAAAGAAAAATGATCACTATGTGGTGATTAAGTTCGTGAGAGATCATATCTTTTCTCGCTTTGGTACCCCTAGAGCAATCATTAGTGACGGAGGCACTCACTTTTGCAACCGTCCCTTTGAGCACTTGTTGAAAAAATATTCTGTCACCCATAAGGTTGCTACACCTTATCACCCACAAACAAGTGGCCAAGTTGAAATTTCAAATAGGCAAATTAAACAAATTCTGGAAAAGACGGTCAATCCCACTCGGAAAGACTGGTCTTTGCGATTGATTGACGCACTGTGGGCCTATCGAACCGCTTACAAGACACCTATTGGGATGTCCCCATATAGGTTGGTCTATGGTAAGGCCTGCCACTTGCCTGTTGAATTGGAGCATAGAGCTTATTGGGCCATTAAGAAGTTTAATTTTGACTTACCCACTGCGGGCACTCTGCGCAAAGTGCAACTCAATGAGTTGGAAGAACTTCGAAATGATGCCTATGAGAATGCCAAGATCTACAAGGAAAGAATGAAGTTGAACCATGATAAGTCAATTCTAAGAAAATCCTTTGAACCAGGTATGAAAGTCCTTTTGTATAATTCCCGGTTACACCTGTTTCCAGGGAAGTTACGAACCCGGTGGACTGGTCCATTCATTGTCAGAACTGTTTACTTTCATGGTGCTGTGGAAATTGAAAATCCCAACAATGGGGATGTTTTCAAGGTGAATGGTCAACGGTTAAAACCGTTCCTAGAACTAAAGGATAAAAACGTTGAGGATATCCTTCTGGAAGACCCAATTTACCAAGACTAATCATTTTTTATCATGTCGGGCTGACGACATTAAACTTAGCGCTGTTTGGGAGGCAACCCAATTTTGGAAGGTAATTGAGCTGGTTGATCACATTCTTTTGCAATCACCCCACACGGTAAGATGTTCTTATTGTTCATTTTCACATTACACATGCATTCATAACATTGAGGACAATGTTGAATTTAGGTTTGGGGGTGTGAGTTAGAACTTGACATGTGATCATTCGTTCAATTTTCATTCTACATTTTCTTTTTCGCTTTGCTTTGGTTTTTAGGAGATATTAAAAAAAAAAAAAAAAATTTTGTTAGAGGGAAACTGTCAAGAGAATTTTTATTGGCTGAAGATATTTTGAAAAAAAAAAAATAATGGTTCACCATTTTATTTATGGAAAGGGTTTTTGGAAAAGTGCTGAGTTTTGATCCCTCACTTTTACACAGATTGTATACGTTTTCAAGGTTTTGAATGAGAAGCTATGATTTCTGTTTTTCTTTGATGATTGAAAATGGAAAATCGACCCTTAGTGCACAGAGCTTCCTAGTTTGATGGGTGGATACATGAAAATGGCTGCCTATTGTTGGGGGATCGAAAAAAAAAAAAAAAAAAAAAAAAGGTGTTTAGTTAAAAGTCTTGAAAAGAATAAAAAATTGTGTGACTAGTTTGGGTTCGTAGCCTTTTTAGCCCGAGCCAGTAAGCCCGTAGGGGTATTTACATACCTAGTGCCCTAAAATCATCTGGTTTGGGAGTCATTGGCCTAATGCTCGTTACATGGGTTAATTAGAAAGCTTAAGGGACCTAGGCATTGCACAGTCACATGTGTGTGTTATCAAAAAAAAAAAAAAATGTTTAGTTAAAAGTCTTGAAAAGAATAAAAAATTGTGTGACTATTTTGGGTTCGTAGCCTTTTTAACCCGAGCCAGTAAGTCCGTAGGGGTATTTACATACCTAGTGCCCTAAAATCATCTGGTTTGGGAGTCATTGGCCTAATGCTCGTTACATGGGTTAATTAGAAAGCTTAAGGGACCTAGGCATTGCACAGTCACATGTGTGTGTCAAAAAAAAAAAAAAATTTGCAAAAAAAAAAAAAAAAAGCGTCCTTTGGAAAAAGCAGTAGTGCGAAAGCCGTCATTATCACCTTCAGTGGAAGACTGTTTTTCTTTGCTACATTTAGGCGGCCCTGGAAAAAAAAAATTGGAAATTATTGGTGGATCATTTGATGCTTTGTATGTATACATGCTTTTCACCGTGCACGATCAATTAGCATGATTTCGAGAATTTCTGACCAAAAGATGGGATTGGTGAACCGAATTTAAGATTTTTCTTTAAAAATTTAGTGAACCGAGAATAGTCAGTGTCAATAGACTTACTCTTGGAAGAAGTTTCCCTAGATTTTGTTAAGCTTTAAATTCATATCTTTTGAAAAAAAAAAAAAAAAAAAAAATTTGTGAGTATATTCACTGCAAACCCTCACGAGGCACAACTCATCCACTAGGGGGAACCTAGGGGTTTAAGGGCTTGTTGCATAAGCTAAATGCAACCGAGAACACCAGCGAAAGTGGTTTTGTTTTCATATTTACTTTCTTTTTTTAGATTATGTCAAAGAACTTCAAACCATTTTGCTCGCAACTTTTGCTAAGGGACTAGCAAAATGCTGGTTCGGGGGTGTGTTGAGTTCATGAATTTGCACAATTACGCATCATATTAAGATGAATTAGAGATTTAATTGGGTGAATTGCATCATTATTCATCTAATTTCATCATTTCATGCATTTTCACCTAAGAATCTAAATTTTCATACTTTTCATACATTTTATGCATTAACTTAGACTGTTTTGCAAATTTTCTCCGAAGAGTCCCAATTGGAGTAGAACTCTGTCCGGATGGGTCCCGCTTCAATATGGGCTCTTCACTATTTAATGTGTTAAATTAAAATGTGCAGAAAATGAGAATTGCAGACCTCTGTTACGGAGCCCACTTTCAAGCACATTGTCATCCTGAGCCCTGCATTGTTGAATTGAAGTAAACTGAAGAATTCACCATATGGGTCCACACACAAGCCATATGCAAATAAATCAAAGGAGGGGTCCACTCATCATGTCACTTGAAGAATCCTAACTACAGTAGAAGACTTCTCATAGGGCCCACTATTCAAACAGATGAAATGTCTCACATGGCAGGGTCCACAGTGGTTGCAAATTTGAAATTATTAATGGATAATTCAAAGAGTATCATTCTGATTAGAACAAAAGAAGAAGAGTTTGAATCATCCACATCTGATGTCCTTTCAAAGAAGAAAGTTGTATAGAGATAGAATCCATTGCAAATCAAATTTTAAAAGTTAATCCCATTTTTCTCAGGACAACTAATCTTCAAATGGCCATAACTTTCAATCCGACCGTCGGATCGATGAAATTTACCTACCGTTGGAAAGCTTATTCAAAGTAGATATCCGTGGAGCCCAAGAACGTGCAAATCAGAGCTATATTGACAAAGTTATGAGTCCGGAGATTTTCATGTTCATTTTTAGACGGAATTGCAAATTAAATCCACACCATTTGCCAAAGCTTTGCTACAAATTCAATTTCAGATTTGAACTTATCAAAGAGAGTGGGCCATAGCATGGGAAATTTCCAAGTGAAGAGAATTTAAGAGGAAGTCCTTGTTGGCTAGGGAATCTAACTAAGCAAGTCTTGTCCAAAAAGTTAACATCTCTCCAAAAGTTACTAAGAAACTCACCTTAACTTGGAAAGCAAGAAGAAGACTTACCAAAGAAGGAAGATTCTTTTGCTAAAAATGAGGATCTAGAGAGAAAGAATAGGGAGCTCATGCCCTATTTAAAGAAGGCTTTGGATGTCAAAGGGGGAAAAACCCTCTTCTCCAAAAGAATTGTCTCACGTGGAACTCTTTCTCTCTCCCTCATATATTCCCTTCTTTATTTCTTCTTTTCAAATTTTTAGCTAGTTTCTTTTCTCTTTTATTCTTTTGGTAGCCTTGGGCCATGTCCAAGGATTTATTTTAAAGGAGAATCTTTGTGAAGGAGAAGTTGTAGTTGCCATGAAGTATTCAATGAAAATCATATCTTTTGCAATGGCTGGCTAGATTTCTGGATTGGAGCACACAGATGAAGTTAAGTAGATTTTTAATTTAATCTATGTTATTTTTCTATTACCATTTTGTCTCTTTTAAATGCATGCTCTATTAGAATAATAGATCTGTCTTCATGCCTTAGGCAACCTCTGTTTTGATTTCTAATGAAAATAATTTGATGATTTATACTTATTTTGATAGATTATGCTTAGGGCTGAGATCCTTTGATAGTTTATGCTTAATTTGATGAATCATGCTTATGATTTTTCATTCTTTTATGAGGTGAAGGAGGTCTTGGGTTGTAAACTTATTCTTTTTAAAAATTGATTTTTGTGAAAGACAAATCCTCCGGATCCGAAACATTGATTTGTTTCTGATCTGAGTTATTTTGAGACAAATAGTAGAATAATTGCATGGATGGATTAATTATCTTGCTTAGTGGATTCTGGATGCTCTGATCTGTTTTATTTATTTGATTGGTTTGTGTTTTGAATTTTGTCTAGTTTTTCTTACATCTCAATTATTTATTAATCCTTAATTTAAAAAAAAAAAGAAAAAAAATCAGATTTTTAACTTTTTAACTTAGTAGTGCTCCTTGTGGGATCGACCTGTAATTGCCACTATCTCAACAAGATAACTGTGCACTTGCAGTAATTTTAATGGATTGATTTAATTCACATCAATGGGTCAACACCTTCTGATCCACCCGACTCCACCATGTCTACAAATGCATCTCTTCTAACACCCTTCGTCCATCTTCTCAATATGTAACGCTCAGGTAAAAAGAATATAGCATATCTCTTCAAGACACACAAAACATGACAACAAGGGATGCCTTCAAATTCAAAATTGTGGCAAGAACAATATGCATGCTTCTCGTCTTTTTTCCATAAAACCTCTCTTTCAAATTCCTTTTCGTCGGAATAATTTTTCACAACGAACTTACAACTGACATCATCCTCGTAAACAATATTTTCTGCAACTAACATGGTGGTTAATAACTCATCTTGAAACTTATAAAATATGTTCCTTGTGTATACTTCGGCCATTTGCTTCTCCATTGGTGAAAATGTCTTCATTTTAGGCCTCCCATTACTATTTTCAAAATCCTCTTTCTTTTCAAGATACCTTAAACGTTCCACCCCGGCATCAAAACGCAATATGAAATCAAGTAGGTAATTCTTGTACTCAACGTATTGCTTCACAAATGCATTCATGCTTTCACTTCGTTGAGTTGTCAACATGCCACCAAAGAAATTTTTCTTTAAATATGTCGGAACCCACATATGACGAATTCTAAAAATATCCGCCAACCAATCATTCTCCATAAGCTCATTGTCTGTTATGATCTGATTCCAAAAACTGTCAAATTGATCAGTAGATGCTGAGTTGTGAACACACTTTTTTATCTTTTCTATTAAACACTCATTGTGAATATGAAGCCCTCCCAAATTCGTCGGCAACTTATCCAAAATGTGCCATAGACAATACCGATGAACAGTAGTTGGCATGACATTTTTAATGGCTTTTGTCATAGCCAAGTCTTGATCTGTTATAATACCCTTTGGTGGACTATATGACATGGCCTTAAGCCATGTGTTAAACAACCACTCAAATGACTCGGTTTTTTCATTTGGTAGAAAGCCACATCCAAATAAAGTAGTTTGCCGATGATGATTGCAACCTACAAATGCGGCAAAAATAAGTTCATAACAGTTGGTCTTGTAGGTTGTATCAAATGTAACAACATCACCAAAGATTTTGTAAGCGGAACGAAATGATCCGTTTGCCCAAAACACATGCGTTATCTTTTTATTTGCATCTCGCTCAATGGTATATGTGAAACCATTTCCCATTTCTTTCCGGTTTTCAAAAAGTTGAAATAGCAACTGTCCATCTAGCCCCCTTTTCTTTTCCTTTTCATCCCTACGGTGATTCCTGGCATCCGTATCTGTAAATCCAATTTTGTCCAATCCCCCAGACTGCGATGCAAACACTTGCATTTGCTGTTTGCTTCGCACATTTGCAGCATCATATGCATTTATAAGTCTTCTCTTTGATTCTGGCACTTCACGATGCGACCTCAACATAAGTCTCTTACTTGGAGTAGCGGGGGCATGAGAGTGTTGAGGAACAAACTGGGACACCACATAACCACCTGATTTATCTAATTTCACTTGCAACTTAGCCATACAATCAAATCTTGTTTCCATTCGACGTCTTTGAACCACTTCCTTACCAATCTAGTGTCTCTCATCTGTTTTACCCTGCTTTGAACATACAAATCTTTTCCATACAACCTCCCCATCTTTACCTCTATTACTAGATTCTTTTCTCACACTAAATCCAGCAAGTTTACCATAAGCATTGTAAAAGTTATATGCCTCCTCTAAATCATCAAAATGCATGCCCAATCTTGGTGTCATGTTTTCATCTACAACCGGACAGTGGCAAATTGGTGATGAGGAGCATGAGGTCATATCCATTTGCAATCTGGATGACAAATAATTAAAATTGGACATGAATAACGGACCCAAATAAAGAAATGGGCATGTTGTTTTTTTTTGAACAATTTTGCTACCTCTTACAATTATTGTGTCTCTAAAATGACAATAGTATCAAATATTTAAGAAAACCTATCAATCAACCATATGAAATGCAATGGGAAAGAAAAGATTAAAAAGCATTTGCCTATTAATTCAACAAGGAATTTTGGATATATTAGTTCAAACTCAAAATCTACCACCCAACACTAGTTTATGAAAAAAATCAAGGTTCATTCATTAGGATGACCCGAGTCACCTATAAAACTGCCATTATTACACACAGAGAGAAACTTGTGGTTATTTAGTGAATAGCATCAACCCAACTGACCAACTCCTCACAATGAACACATCCCAATTTGACACTGCTATGACTGTAATGCACCATACATTCTTTGATGGCTGGCAGGATAAATTTATTAAAACATAAGGCATTACAAAAAAGGACTAGAGACTGTAGGGTCTTCTGAAACTACTTGGCATGCCCATTTTCCCACCTTTCAACCATTAAATGGTAACTTCGACCCTTTGTCATGTTGCTTCTGCCATGGGATTTTCCCACTGGAGATTAGAGCAATTTTAGTTCAACTGAAGTGCAAACACATCAATGAAATCCCTCACTTGTCTAGTATATGACATGTCTATATGCTATACAAAATGATGAATAACCAAAGTTACCACTCCATAATCAACCAAAATCCTGCACTAATGAGATCTACGATGAAAGACAGGGAAATTTAAAGACTGCCATTCCATTCCAATCATTTTCACAAATTCCATCCATTCCATACAACGACCTAAAAAAAAAAAAACAAAAAAAAAAAACATCAGCATTCTCATATTTCAACTCAAGAAGGAACTATTCTTACCTGCAGCAAGAGAGAGGGGGGTGAGAGGGATCAGGCGAGGGAGCAGCAATTCAGCTGCAGGCCTGTCAATCGGCGAGAGAGAGGGAGATGTGCGCAGCAGCAGCAGGGCTTCGCCGCAGAGAGGGAGAGAGAGATGAGCAGCAGCGGGGGAGAGACAGTAGCGAGGGAGAGACCTGAGCTGAGAGAGAGAGATCAGGCGAGGGAGACACGGCAGCGAACGAGAGAGCTTCGCAGAGAGAGATAGGCGAGAGACAGAGAGCGAGAGAGATCGTTGTCGTGAGGGAGAGAGATCTCAGGGGAGTCGCCGTCCGAGAAAGAGAGCTGCGAAAGAGAGTCGAGAGGCAGAGAGAGACGTCCGAGAGGTCTGAGAGGGAGCGATCGTCGTCGTCCGAGAGGCTGGCCGTCGTCGTCCGAGAGGCAGCGATCGTCGTCCGAGAGGGAGAGGAGTTTCAGAGGAGAGACGAGAGACGGAGACGAGAAACGGAGGAGAAGTCTTTTGGAAAACAAAGGAGAGGTGAGATTTTGAAATGAGTTGGGGGAAAAGGGTTTCGTCTGAGCGGGAAACGGAAATAACCTCAGCTTGTTGGGCCTTAGCGTTGGGCCGTTGCACGCACGCGTGCAGCTTGGGATAACACAGGCTGCAGCCTGTGTGATCCCCTCTCTCTCTCTCTCTATATATATATATATATGGGAGATGCTCATATGAGAACATCTCTCACATTACTATGAGAGTTATGGTGGGGGTCTCACATCAATATCCAATGCCAACAACTTAAATGTGAGGGCTCCCACACTTATTTCTCATATAAGGTGAGAGATATCTCTCATAGGAGCGGCTCCATATATATATTATGGTTTCCTGGTAAGCGCTAAAAAAGTGGTCATGCTATAAAGCTATAAATTTTTTTAATCAAATTTCAATTCTACTTTGAATATGAAAGTAGCAACGCTAAACTAAATTGTTTTTGCCTCCATATGTGATGCAAGAAAAGTCTGGAATGTACGTTGGGTTTATGATTTCTTCGGTTGTTTTGTTGTTTGTCTTTTAATGTGGTAGGCATTTTCACGTACGTATATATGTAGATAATTGATTTAGCTATGAATTATTTTGGCTTGTGAGTAGGAATGTAAATAGGTATCTGCTCTCCAATTATGTGGAGGTTCTGATGGGCAAAAACTAAGTTTGAAATCTGTTTTAGGTTTTAATTCAGAAAGGGGTTTGGGTTTAGAACCCAATCTAAGTTTTGATTGATAAATGAAGCTGGTTCCATATCCATGTAGGTTTTGACCCAGGACCAGAGATATAAGTCTTTAGCTTTGAAAATTGTAACTCAAAATCAATTTTATGTTTAACCTCAGGAAGTAGTAGACTTAATGCACTATTTATAAGTTGAAAAAAAAAAAAAAGAGTCAGAACCGCTTTTGGAACTGCATCCTAATCCTCTAGTCGAAATCAGTTCTGGAACCAAATCAAGGTTCTCTTATAAGATCCGTGCCTGGAGTTGACAAAATAGGTTTCGAAATGAAACAAGAACTGTAATTTAGGAATGGCCTTTGGTTCCAAATCCAATATGATTATGGTAGGAACTGACCCATTTACATGCCTACTTGTGAGGTTGAACTTGAAGAATGCAAATAACTCCTCTAACCCAATTGCGAAACATGGGTACTTTATTCAGTTTCTAAAATTGTCCAAATATTGCATGTACTTTCTGTCTTTTTTCTTGGTATCCAGTTACGGGTCTGGGAACTTGAGAGACCTGCACATGTGAGGAGAGAATCCGTACATAGAAGCGAAACTCACACATGTGAGGAGAGAGAACCTGCACACAATGAGTGTAAATTTTAGTTTGGTGCTGATTTCAAGGAAATAATAAGTGTTAAGGGCTTAGATTGATTACAGGGATAAGTTTGGTGGGGCCTTGAGCTAAATCGTTTAATGCTATAGGGACCATCGCAATCCGCATTATAAATTAAAAAGTTTTGCATTAAAAGGTTGTATGGAGTACCTCTTTTCATCCATTAAATGAGTTGCATAAATGAAAAAAAAAGGACAAAAATGGAGTAGAAGAGCAGGTATAGAACAAGAGACTTAGAAAAAAGGAAGAAGTGGGGTTAAAGTCACTACAACAAACTGCACTTTTGCAGACAATATTTGCCGACGCAGTGAAAATTTGAGTTGGCAAAAGTCTTATTTCCAAAGCATATTTTCACTGCGTTGGCAAAAGTCACAGAAATTGCTACTTTTACCAACGCAAGTAAGACCGCGTTTGTAAAAGCTGTGGTAACCATATTGGCGCCAACAAAAAAACCCCCCAAAAGAGAGAGAAAGTTTTGCCAACGCGTGTTTTTCTAAAGCCGACGCAATAATGCGTTGGCAATTATCTTACCTACTGGCGACGCACAAGTGTGCGTTGGGAAAGGTCTAAGTTTTTATTTGCACCATTACCGATGCATGAGTTACGTCCGCAAAGCCCCATCTATGAGAAACTTATATTTTCCGACACTATTTTCCGACGCAGTGAAAATTTGCGTTGGCAAAAGTTACAGAGAATTGCTACTTTTACCGACGCAAGTAAGACTGCGTTGGCAAAAGCGGTGGAAAACCTTTTCCAACACTATTTGCCGACGCACTGAAAATTTGCGTTGCGAAAAGTCTTATTTCCGATGCATATTTAGACTGCGTTGGCAAAAGTCACAGAGGATTGCTATTTTTACCGACTCAAGTAAGATTGCATTGGCAAAAGTTGTGGAAAACATACATTGGCTCTGACAAAGATTTCCCCCAAAAGAGTGTGAAAGTTTTGCCAACGCGTGTTTTCCTGCTGGTGATGCAATAATGCGTTGACAATTGTTTTGCCTGCCCCATTTAGTAAAATTCTTTTTTACCAAAATAATATGAGCACTCCATTTTAATCGCTTTGATTTATTCCCAACTCTTTGCCTCTTTCATTTTTATTTTTTTTTAAATTCTGGGGGCAACTACATAGCTTTTAGCAGCGTATGGTGGGAACTTTTTTGGATATGTCCCACTCGTGCCCATATATAGATAATTAGAGTCGTTCAAAATGATCAAACACATTTAATTAAGAGATATCCCAAATTTATTTTTAGAATTGAGTTGGAACCACCATAAGATTGACCAAACAGAAAACCATGGCTAAAAAAATATTGTTTTATTAACTTTTTTTTTTATGAGTTCAATCGTACGATGAGATAACCTCCATTCAAAATGAGATTTGACAATACCTTATAAACGTATAGTGGTTATTCATCGAGGGTCAGACTCATATATAAGGAAAGCCCCCACCCAACTTTAAGAAAACAAATAAGGCCTGTATTTTGAGCCCATAAGCACCACTTAAAAACCTAATAATAAAAATCACAACCCGCCCTCACTAAAAGTCAATTTTAATAAACTTTTAGCGGCGCCCGTAGACTACGGCTGTATAAATCCCACTCTAATGACGCCAAATTTTGGTGAAAATTAAAATTTTTTAATTTTTAGCGTCTAACCTTTTGGGTTGGACTGTGCTTTTGAGGCTAAAAATATAATTTTACCGGCTAGGCTAGTATTATATTAGGTTAACTAGAACTAATTTTTGGTACTCGCCCGCTAAAAGTTCCAGCATTATATAAGTCTCACGCCTGTATTCTCCTTCTGTAGCTAAACCCTTCTTCTGAATTTCTTCCTCTTGCAACTGCAGCAAGCCAAACCTTCTTCCAAGTTTTGTTCTTCTTGTAACTTCTTCGGAATCGTCTTCTTCTTGCAATTACAGCAAGCCAAACCCTTCTTCGGAATCGTCATCTTCTTTCAACTGCAGCAAGCCAAGGTACGATCTCTCTCTCCATCTCTCTTTACGCCGGCCAGTCCTCCCTCTTCTCCCACCACCCCTGCCAACATCGTCCCAGACCCTCTGCCCGCAAGTAACCCTCCCGCCTAGCAGCCCTATGGTTGATTTCTTTGTTTAGTATTGTCTTGGTCCACATAAGAAGGAAAATGGGGCCTTCATGCTAAGGAAATCTAGAATGGCTCATTGGCATTATAGACAATAAATTAGATCTATAAAATTTCTAAACAGTTACTGTAAACTGTTTTTCCTCTCTTTACTATGAACCGTCTGTTTGTTTATGTTACTGTAATATTTCTCCTTATTTGTAAAGAGTGCTTACCATGTGTTTATTTATATTCCTCTGTTAAAGAAGCTAGAAAAAGAAACTTCTAATTTTTAATGTGGGTATGGATATTTGTAAAGAGTGCTTACCATGTGTTTGTTTATATTACTCTATTTAAGAAGTTAGAAAAAATGGTATGTACAATCTAAAATATTAGTTGAAGTAAAATATGTTTTAAGATGTTTGTTGTCCATGAAATTAACCCTTGTGTGGGTTTGGTAGCCTTACCAAATACCAATTCATCTCATTCTGATTATTTGGTTGTTTGCACTGTAGAACCACTCCAATATTATAATTAAAAAAATAGCAGCAGCTCTGTCACCACAACTAATTAGCTACTTGAGAGAAGCTGGCATTCACAACTTCAGCTCCTTCCTCCTCAAGGACACTAATAACATCACACAACATGCAATTCTGCTTCAGCCCACTTATCAGAACCAACTCAATTGTAGAACCCAAGTCCTTAACTTCAATCACAGGCGTCCCATGATCATTTTATTTTGGACATTTGATTATTGCTCTTCGTAACTAGTGTAGTGAGATGGGAGGAGAGAGGTACATTTTACACTTCAATCAAATGTCCTCGTATCTAATGATCAAGTGTATCATGAAGATGCATTCCATTCAAAATTATGGGAAAATGGTTTACCATTCACTAAATCAGAATGTTTACATTGATTGTGATATTTGAGTGTATATCCAAATGCCCATTCTATTAAAAAATGGCTATCACATTTTATTACATATCCAAATGCACCCAAAATGATGAATTATTAATGAAATAGTCTTCATTCTAAAATGTGACTAGGGATGAAATAGTCTTCATCTCGGGGGTTCTGTTTCCATTCTAGCTTCCCTAGTACTGACTTTAGAAACTTCTCCAAGATAGAATTTATTTCCTTAACTTTCTCCATTGTGATCAATTTGCCTTTCATATCCTACAAAAGAGAGGATGGAAGCCCCCTGTAAATAGATTCCTCAAGTTACCACAACACAAAAATACAAAAATTACTGATCTTATATTACCTGGTCTTTCACTAACATGGACTCTAGTCTACTGACATTCATCCCGAGTTCAGCAACACTGCTTTGCAGGACTCTGTTTCTTTTACAAGTTACTCCAACTGAAGTTTCATGATTCTCCGTGCACCATAAAAGAGAATATGGAAATTAAACCCCATTGATTGAACTAAAGCAGCATATTACCAATTTAAGCTATCTGTTTATGCAGTTCTAGAAGAAAACTTTTTCAGAAAATAATGCTAGTGAGAACAACACAAAGCTACCATTAGTGGTCAAGAAATACACTGAGCTTAACTGAATGGTGCCTATAGTTTTACCGTTTAGGATGCAGATGTGAACCTATCGAGTAAACATTTTGCTTCATGAGTATACTAGGCAAGGAAAATGGACCCTGCTATCTGTGGGAAGAAAGCTAGCTTCTATGGTCATAGGCCTTGGTATAACAAAGTAAATAAAATAGACTTTTGGCTTATATCACAATCATCAAATAAACCAGTTTAAACCAGACAACCCAAATTTCGATTTAACCTTGAGGCAATTCTGTAAATTCAGTCCCAACATATAAAGCAATTATGTCCATGAAGTGCGGGAGGATATTGCTGCCTGCATATTGATGTTTTTTAACATCCACTGTGGAACCAAATTTTTTTTGGAACTCTGGAATTTTTTCCCTCAAGTACACTGATATTGGTGTTTCTCTCCTTTATCATTTTCATTTACTATTACTATTAGGTAAACACATGCTTAGTGATTTAGAACTTGATGTCTCTGCTACTCGGAGGACCTAGTGTAGACTTTCTAACTGAAGATGTCATGACAGTCAACTGTAACTGTCTCTAGTTAGTTTATGATTCTGTTATCTCAATATAACAAACATCAGAAAATGTATAAATACAATTCTCATGTATCTGTAAAGGTTATGAAATCAGATATACATTTTCCAGATCTCTCTCTTTCTTCTCTGGTTTGTTTAGTCTTCCTCTCTCTTCAATTGGTTCTTCATTGAGTGTCTGTATATGCTGCACATAAAGACAATTATATGTCTAGAATGCTTTGATGAAAGAAACATAAAGAATGTGATTTTAATTAGGCGAGTGAATAAAAAAGGTGTCTATTTGCTTCTCTTAGGCAGAATATATAAGACTTTCCAACGAGGGATGCACTTGAAAATCTTATCATTTGTTTTCGTAAAGTACATTATATTCCATGGCAGTATGGCACACTCTTAAAATTATATGTATCATAATATTTTTGAGAAAAATGAAGTAAACTAACTAAATGTTAATTTTAGTAATATCATGTAATATTAGTCAATCATATCAGATTCATGGCACACTCTTGTATTCTTGGTGGTGGTGAGGGGGTTTCAATGCTATTGTCCTGTGTCAATCATTAGATCGTCTCTTTTGGAGTGCATAAAATTTAGAAAAAAAAAGGTAGGATTAAAGAAATAAGGGCAGTAGATATCAATGAGTAGGAACAAGAACAGTAGCAGCAGTAGAAAAAAATAATCTATGTAGATATCAAAAGAAAAGTTCTTTATGTGCATATCTTAAAAAAATCATGCCATCAAGATGAATTTTACATATGAGAAAGGTGCTATCAATATAAAGCAGCAAAAAGAAAATCACCCAGAAAGGTAAAAGTGAAGAGGCCAAAACCTCACATCCTTCTTTCCAATATGAGAAATGGGCCATATGGGATCACAAACCAGGCCAGCAAGAAAATTTGCTAACATTTGTTTCTATAAATACAACTCTAGGTTGAAGTACAATCAAAACTTCTTCACTCCAAAAGAATTTCTCATATTGTCCATTTGGATCTCTCATTACTTCCATTTAAATCTTTTGATTGTACTGGAACAGAGAGAGTGAGAGCATTGGTTATGCTTCGTACAAATAGAGCATCAATAGTGATAATATAGATGGGAGGTTCCCATATCATCAGGGATAATATACATCGGATGCCAAATGGATGCTTCTTCCATTTGAAAGCTTTTTGTGGGCCATTAATGCTCCACTTTCTAACCGTTCAGTTCCTAACTCTTTCTTTCCTCTCAAATTATGGTAACTCATTTATTGATTGAATTCAAGCGTTTCCACAAGCCTAGGATCTCTCTAAATCTCTTCAGAGAATCTGGAAGCAGCCAAAGGGATAGAAGATGAGAGAGTTGGCTCTTCTTCTCCTTCTTCGGATTCTTCTTATTGAAGATTAGTGCAAAGATAAAACTTTATTACAGAATATACTCTTTATATGGAAGTCTGGCTCACGTGTCAAAATATGTGGTTGTTCTTTTTTTTTTTTTTTTTTTTTTTGTTTTGTTTTGTTTTGCAAACTTAGAGAAGAGACTAAACCACTGAATACAACCCAAAAGCCTAGGTAACTTTTAGGTGCTCAGTGGAGCCTCAATAAGCCACAAAATATGTGAATTTTTTTTTTACTTCTTTTCTGGTATGTGGCCATTTCATATTTCCTAAGATTGTTGATGTTGTCTTTGCTTTTATTTAATTAAAATTTTTGTTATCTCCCTGTTTTTTTTTTTTTTTCTTCCTGATTTGGGTTAGATTTGTGTTGATGAAATGGCTCTTTTTTATATTCTTAATGGGCCTATATATGGCTAGTCACAACTGTCGTAGAGGCAGAATGACTACACACAGTACCTATATGGAGAGTCTCTGCTCCAAGGTGACTATCAGGTGTCATATTATAATCCCCTGTATACACCATTGTGCTGTCTCCGACCTTTGCATAAAACATTGCTGCCCCAATAACCTTCAAAAACCAACATGTGATGCATGCACTAAGGTCAGTGAACAAAAAATAACCAGCATCTAAAGAGGAAAATTTATAATATAGTTAGGAGAAAGAGATACATGAGAGATTGCCTTGATGAATCAACAAGATTAATGGGTGATAAATTTTCACATATCAATCACTCCACCAGTGGGAATTGTACTTGTTAATCTCTTTAGTCTTTGCTCCATTTTATTGCCTAAGTGTAAATACTGATTAACTTTTAAGGTCAAAGCAATTTCATTGTCCATGGCGGTGTGGCACATCACCCCTTCTTTCTTGAGTAAAGACCACCCATTCATTTCATGTACTGGTCCAGAAATGAACCAGTTACCATATCTCCATTCTCCACAAACTCGAGCAGTGGGACGCATTTTGTGGTAATTTTCTGCATCATGTCTCTATATAGTTTTTTTTTTAATTGTTGAAAAGTGGTCTCCAACTACTTAGTAAAGAAGACAAATTTTATGAAAGTTCCTTGAGCAACCCAAGCCAACGTGGAACAACGGTAGCAGTAATGGGTGCCCTACTGAGAATTTTCTCCTCCAATGCCATTAGTTAGGTTAAGGAACAGGGTAAGGAGCTGTGGAGATTGCACTATATTCTCCACTAGATGAGCATGATTGAAAACATGCCTCTCTCTACCTTCCATGTTCATGGTGAAACAAACTCTTTGGCTGATGATTTGGTCAAATCAGGCATGTCACCTTCATTATATGTTGGTGGAACTGTGCCATAATTTTCATATGTTATCACCTCCATCTCCAGATGGAAGTCATCTTGTATATCCACTCTGGCCACTTTATTCTTTAACCTTTCCCAAAAGAGAAATTTGCACCTGACCTGGCCACTGTTTTCATCGAAATTGCCTTCTCCCTAATTCATTTGTAATGTATTCCAACTATATGTATATGTTGGAATCATCCATTTTTTCCTTCTTTTAAGATCTTGATTTCTGTTTCTTTTTGTACATCTTAATCTCAATGGTGATGAAGAACATTATGTATGCCAACTGTATGTTGTATGTCAAAATGTTGGAGCAAACTATGATTGTTCACCTAGCAGACATAGAGCTTCATTCACAATTCTTTAACACAATTGTTTTTCATTGGTCATTAGTTAGTTCCTTTCATTAATTGTAATATTTATGATTTTTGATCAAGAGCACTAATATGATCGGTAGAACCATGGGCAGATTGATCAGCTGATTTGAGGTTTTTTAAGCCAGAGTACTATTATCATTATATTTTTTTAATTGTCTGTATGTGGAAATCATATACTACAAACTATCCTTGATGAAAAGATTTAGACATTTAATTGGAGACCTTGAAGGACTGAAATTAGTAAATCCTCTTTCTTATTATTTATTTATTTATTTTGTGACAAAGATTACTAACTTCTGAAGATTTCTCACATTCACATTTGAAACTCGTCTTAAATTTCTCGTCTACATCCAAATTTTATACTGATTTCTAGGACTATTGGACTGGTTCACTAGGAACATTCTTGTGTGTAGCTTGCCTACTGATGGTTTTAGTTCCATCATTGTGATGGTCTGGTTTCTGCTTCCCATGTTGGTGTTCATAATTATCCAACCACCACTATTGAAAACGCTTTACATCATCTGATGAAACAGATCATATATAAAGGTGTTTGTTGTGAGTTTTGTTCATATACAGTATACAACTGTTAGGACTATACTTCTGTCACACTGTAAATTGCTGAATATTTTAGAGTGCTTAACTTATGTTTATGCATCCATCTTCAAACTCTGATCAAGGTTATTCCTCTGCACTTGGATTATACCATTGATTATGCAAATTGACTGAACTCATTCAACTCTTGCATTTATTGTATCTGTGGTGCATCATCTGGATCAACTACCCCAGTTGTGTGAACAGCTGGTCGTCCACTTCCTCTTCTGTCGTAGTTTGTGGAGGAATCTTTAGCTACTAAAAACAATCCCAATAATACTCAATTTGCTCTGATATCATTGAATGCTCTCCTGTTCTGGAATAGAAAAGAAATGGGTTTAAGATTCCATTTAAGAAAATACTCAGCTCTCATGACTTTGAAATCAATATCCATGAAAAAATTTTCCACTAGGCGCCCCAACCACCCCCACCCCCCCGCGAATTTGTTGCTTCATTTTTTTTTGGAAAACCCGCCCGACAATGTTCGCTCGAGCGGACCCTTTCCAGAGAGTTGAAGGTTCGAGCGCCCTTATTTGTTCGCTCGAACGGTTTGTTCGCTCGAGCGATGTGTCCAGTTCGCTCGAGCGAACTGTCCGGAAACCCAGACTTCCGAATTCCCTTCCCTTTCTCATTCCCTTACATCTTTCCTCCCACTACTAAACCTGCAAAAGAATGGAGCCTTCATGCTCCCATTCATCACATAAACACTAATAATCCTTCCACTCAATTCCATTAACTTGAAATTATTCCAAATCATTCATTTATTAAGAACTAAGAGCATTGAATAAAGTATCATTGAGTCAATGAAATTAACAAGAATGTAAATCCATATTATGCATATACTTGCCTCAATTTATGCTTTCTAAACTTCTTCTACTCTCTTGGTGTTCCAAGCCCTAAAATCCCCAAATATTCAAACCCTAGACACAATACACATGGAAAAACACATGAATATGGATGCATGTCTAGCATAAGGGTCTTTTTACTCTAATACAACTCAAAAATCCAAACAAAAAGGGTTTGAAGCCGACCTCTTGTAATAATTCCGAATTTGAAGTTGGAGAAAAAATGGTTTCTTGAAACAAGAGATGAAGAAGATGAAGAAGAGGATGAAGAAGAAGACCTCCTCTCTTGCCTTCACTTGTACAATTGCTAGAATGCTTGAAGAAAAGAAAGGAACTTGAAAGGAAGAAGGAAGGAAAGGTTTTCTCTCCACAACCAACATACAAAACGAATGAAATGAAAAGGAGTTGGGTTGCTTAAGGTGATAAAGATGGACATTTTGCAGAAAAGCCCATTAGTTGTGTAAAATTCCAATTTAAGTCAAATAAGGGTCCATTTTTTCAACGAGTGATCAAATGAAGTAAAGTTAAATATGAAAATCGACGTGCTCATCGAGCTACACTCGATGACGCCAAAATAACGTGAAAATGATGCAAAATGAGAAAATCTATAATTACGAATAAATCCTCGACTCAATCCAAGTGGTTCAACTCTACTCCACTCACCTATTCAATACTCAAGACTCAATTAACTCATTCTAAAAAGACTAATGAGTACTAAGTCCACAATTTATAGCTAAGCATAATTAAGTAAGTTAACTCCTCATTAATTAACACTAATAAAGATCAAATTGGGGTTGGGGTGTAACACATGCACCCCTAGTTGTGGCTCTTGGCTCAGAATCTAGATGTGGGCTTCATATTTGCAGTTTATGTTGGAGTCATCACTGGCTCAGGCACAAAGATCACCAGAGGGGTTGGGCAAGTGACATTTACCAAGGTAGGCTAGATTTGTTGGAATAGGATTGTTAGGATAGGTCTTATCTTGATGTGGATAGAGTTGTTTTGTATTAGGAGATGGGTTTAATCTTTCCTATAAAAGGCCCCACTATAATCCAGACACGGGTCCACTTGCGATCAAGAAATCCTCACAATATATAATCATCCTGAATCATTAGGGGAATAGAGATTCTTAAACTTGGATGATAAAAAAGGTTGGGTTAAAATGTCCCAATCAGGGTTAAAAAATTAACTTGCTGCTGAGTTGGCTAATTGTGACTCGATTGAGTATCTCATTTTGGGAAAAAGTCTAAGTCAAATTCAAGGAGACTTGATATATTATAAGAATGACTTCTTCCCCTTGTTTTCTTCTTATTTTCATATTATTATTGAATTGATATATTACGTGAGTGCATTGTCCTTGGAGAGACAAACTTTACAAACTACAAGGTTAATCAGATTTTGAGGGAACTTAGCAGAGAGTGGCCGGGGGAATCATATGACTTGTTATAAAAAAACTGCAATCATTTTTGCGATGACTTCTGTGAAAGACTTGGTGTGCCGAAACTTCCAGGTTACATTTGATCTTTGGTTCTTTCAATATTTATATTGTTGATAAAAATTAACAAGTTCATCTTGTTTGAACATCTACATTGATGCTACTGTGCATATTAAAGCCATATGGTTTCCCTTGTTTAAGTCACTATTGCAATAGGCAGTTGCGCAGTGGATTTGAACTGCTTCTTGCAATCTGATTGTTGTGTGCAATTTCTTGCGACAAGGAATGGTGAAATAATTGGCTTGTTCGAGGCAGCCAACCTTCTTAAGAAGATGAAGAAGAAATATGTTTTTTCCCTATTTCATTTATCTCTTTACATCACCATTAAATACATGACACATCCAGGAACCGATCTACCCACTCACCCACTTCCATGACACCTGACACAAAACTACTCTAACCAAATCAGATCACGCCCCACTCCTCATAACTTACTCCTGCTTCTAAGGAACAACCTAACACCTTTATTGATGCTAACTTACATTCAAACAGCAATGTGACTCACATTGACACCTAAACCACTACATGATACTGGGCACTTAGACATGCACTTATCACTGATCTATATCCAACCTGAATCCTAGCAAGTTTCCTATGTTTATAATGCAATGGCAATATCAACCAAGTGTGATGTACAAAGCTGACATTGCATACTTGCATTAGAAAGGGCATGTTGCTCTTTGGTTTTCAGAATTTCATGGTTTTACAATACAAGGAGATGACTTAGATTCCATTTCAATCAATTTAAATCAGCTGGAATGTGGATAAAAGAAATCCAGTGTTGATGGTTGTCTATTCACTCATCCAATTTTTGAAGGGTCCGTTGATTCAAGAGTCTCTCAAATCTTGTGAATAGAAAGATGTTAGTGGTTTTTCATGGATCTCGCCTTTTGCCAAAACAATGTGGAATAACCGACATTAAAAAAATGCATGTATAGATTATCTAAATCCAGTGGCAATCTGATGTGTTTAGATGGTCTAAATCCTGCAGCAATCTGATATCTGCATTTTGGTGACCTGCAACTTCTCATTTTATAACCTTAGAATATGTGTGTGGGTGGGTATGGGGCTAGGCAGAGAAAGTCAAAACCTGAAACCCATTTAGGGCCATATGTAACAAGCTTCTTTAAGCCCAACCCTGTTTTGTTACTGTTCCTAATTTTAGGGCCTAGGTAGGGAAAGCTTTGGCTTGTGCCAAGCTCGTTTGAGAAATTTTTGGCCCATGAAGGGCCTGAAATTGGGTCATCAAGTGTAGACAGACCAGGGCTTAATTGTTTTATACTGGGCTAGAAAAGCAGGGAAGGAACTACAGGCTCTATTTGACTGGCCCATCAGCAGAGCTAACAAAGGAGGAGCAGGCATGGCTGCAACCCAGGTGCCCATGTTTTCATTCCCATAACTTGACCCCATTGAAGGTTTATTTTTCCTCATCTGTGTTGATTCTCAATGTCCACAGTAGGGCTGTAAATCCATGGGCAGAACCAAGGGGGCTATAAATAATGTATGAACATTATCTTTAATTGTAGCTAATTACCTATGTGAACCATTGTTCCATTATTAACTATATTGCGTATGGGTATGGCATCCAGTGTTTACTTAATGGTTTTTACATTGTGGTGCGATCATGTGACATATGTAGCATGAATGATGTTAGGACACAAACTCAATTTTATGAGTAATGAAGAGCAACACAGTCATTGCAAATAACAATGGGCAAAATGCTACAAGAATAACAAATAAAAGAGAAAACGATGTGCGAATCCTGTGTGCCACATCTTTTTCTATATTGGTCCCCTGTTTATTCCTAAGCTTGAATTTTGGTATTGTTGATTGATCTAAAAACTGAAGACAACATCAATAATGCTAACACCATGAACTATGACCCTTGTTTATTTCAGTGGCTTCTCCTTATTGTAGTCAACAAACTCTAATCCGACTTCTAAAATACAGAACTATGACCTCAGGATTGCAAACCTAAAAAGTAAAAAAGAAAACAAAAAAGGAAAAGAAAAAAAACAAACAGACTGTGGAGGAGAGATCGTTTAATTTCAATTATCTCGTTTAATGAAATTTATCTTACAAACATTTGAACAGATATGTCAGGATGAAAGAGGAGAGATCGTCCGCCGACGATGGACGAGTTGCTGCGCCAGGCCCAGGCCAGCATGCTATCTGGGGAGCCTAGACCGATAGGGATGGCAACGGGGCGGGGCGGGGACGGAATTGGGGTGCCCCGTCCCCGCCCCGCCCCTTTTTTACCCCGCCCCGACCCCGCCCCGCCCCGCCTTCGGGGCACAATTTTGTGCCCCGTCCCTGCCCCGCCACACCCACGGGTTCCCCGCCCTTCCCCCGCCACTATAAAAATTTTAAATATGCAAGAGATGAGATTCGAACTTGGGTGGGAAGGTAACTAGAAATTTGTCTTACCACTAGACCAAACTTCATTTCTTGTAATGCTTTACCTTATTTAAAATATATTCATATATTCAAGATTGTTACACACATATACATATATATGTATATGTATATGTATATATATACACACATACATATACATATATATACACACATACATATTTATACACTTGAAAATATCATATATGCTTTGAGACATTCTTTATAAAAAAGACAATCTCTCTCTAAAATATCATGATCTCCATCAATACATGGTTTCACTTCATTTCTGGTGTTGAACTCCACTCACTAATAAAGAGGTAATCGTGGGTTTGCAATTTATTTGCAAGTTGCAAATCACTCAAAAAAAAAAAAAAAAAAACCCTCAAAACAAAGATAAGAGAAATGACCTATCAATATGTGGATATGGTTATTGTAGTGTCAAACAACCTCAGCCGCTTTAACTTTCCAAGCATGTGGATCATATTAGCTTAGGTAAATAATTACTTATTTATGTGACACTTAACTTGCAATGTTAAATCATTAGTACAATGATTCTAATCATACTAAGGTTGATTACATATAATTAAAATTAGTATAATTTATAGTGTTGTTAGTATAATTAGAATCATATTAAGTTACTAACTATAATTTACCTTGCCATTTCTAATCATATAAGTTATTATAAGCGTATAGCATGATATATTTTGTAATATTATATCAAATTAGTATAATTTATATTGTTATTAGTATGATTAGAATCATACCGATTATAATTTACCTTGCTATCTCTAATCATCTATATTATAATAAGCTTAAAGCATGATCTATCATTCTATTATATTCATTTTATTTAATATGATTTATCATGTCACAATTTAACATTATATATGATTAAAGTCAAATAAGCTTAGATAGATTTTTAACAACTTTAATTTCATTAAATTTGAATTAGAAGGAATGTGATCATATTATATGCTTTTATAATGTATAGGGTTCAATTAATTATATGTTTAACTGTAAAAAAAGTCTTCAATCAATCTACTTAACCCTTAATAACAACATAAAATCAATCTATACATTTACATATAAATATGTTTATTTATTATAAAAAAAATCTAAAATATATATTTAAGAGGATTATTAATCAACGGGGCGGGGCACGGGGCGGGGCAACGGGGCGGGGCACGGGGCGGGGCAGCGGGGCGGGGCGGGGCGGGGCGGGGAAAAGGGCAAACCCATCCCCGCCCCGCCCCGCCTTCGGGGCATGGTTTTATTCCCCATCCCCGCCCCACCTAAGGATCGGGGCGGGGAAAACCCGTGCGGGGCGGGGCGGGCAAGCCGGGGCGGGGCGGGGCGGGGCAAAATTGCCATCCCTATAGACCGACGCCAGATGCCGCCCAGTCTAGTTCGATGGCCCCACCGAGTAGACCATCGACGTCTCATCCGAGTCCATCCACCCCAGTGAATGCTTCGGCGTCGACTTCTTCAGGTCCAGCGTCGACTTCTTCAGCTCCACCATCTCAGCTTGCATCGGCCGATACACAGACCGGTATAAGTTTATTTAATTAAAACATTTTAATTCTTAAAAATTATTTTATTTCAATTTAATTAGATTATCTCTAATTTGAACAGGTGCTACGAGCACGGGCCCATCTTCCAGCAGGGGGAGAGGCCCTGCTAGAGGGATCTGGATGTGGAATTCCGGTCATCCCATTTACGTGGAGTTTGATGAGACGTACCATCCGGTGGGTCCGTATGCTCGCCAGCTCATCAGCCAGTTGGGACATATAGTCCGGGATCCATATGCATTCCCTTTGACTACACTTGATTGGGAGGCATTCTCGTCCGATACACTAGATCGAACTTGGCAGCAGGTCAAGGTAATAATTTAACATTTCTCCTCAGGATATCTCAATTTAAACCATAACTTAATGAAAAATTATTTGTCAATGAAAATTATTTGTCCTTTTCAGGACAATTTGAGGGCATGTCCTGAGCTCTTCCGACCAGTTTGCATGTCGTAGTGCCAGAAGATGTGCAAAGATCATAAAAATAAAGTTAAGATGCAGCACTAGAAGCCACATCAAGATGCGCCTGACATACTTGAGCGAGTTCCGAGGGGCGTTCTCCCTGATCAGTGGACTCAGCTCGTCCTGCACTGGACGAGCGAGGAGGTTCAGGTGAGAAACTTGTTATTTTTTATTTTAATTTTAACAATTTACTAGTGACTAACGTAAATAACAAAAATTCCAACTGATAAATATTGAAAACAGAGAGTGTCTGCTACGAATGCTCGGAACCGCGCAATGCAGGGTCCTGCATACAGGTTGGGGACTCGACACATCACCCAGGTCCGCCGCGAGGTAAAACGTTAGATTGTACATGTAATTTATGTTTTTGTCATTCTGTATGATAGTATACTAATAATATAACTCTCCACCAAACAGTTGCGTTCTGAGGGTGTTCCGGCCGACAGGATGCGTTCTCGAGATCCTCGCCACCCAGAGGTTGCAGCTATCTTCGTAAGTTTTTAAATTGAACTGGTTAAATTATCTTTCTATTACTATGTCTTGTTATGCATGATAAGATACTAAATGAATCAACTACGCAGGCCCAGTATCAGTCATGCCTGGAGAAATTACCCGAGGAGGAGCGCAGTTTGCCATCGCGGAGGGATGAGATATTCCACTCCGTCGTTGGCCGGGACGGGCACAGATACACGCTCACGTATGGGACGGGCATTCCACGCTCGCACATCGCGCGATCGGAGTCTCCGATGCTAGCTCCTCCCAGGGCATACGCCTCCGTACAAATGAGGACGTTCAAGAGTTGCTGCAGTCC
This sequence comes from Cinnamomum chago, assembly GCA_038049695.1. NCBI lineage: Eukaryota > Viridiplantae > Streptophyta > Magnoliopsida > Laurales > Lauraceae > Cinnamomum > Cinnamomum chago. The sequence goes on along the minus strand of CP142462.1, from coordinate 14,065,757 downwards.
ATGAAGGCAGCGATCAGGGAGGAGGTGACAAATGAGGTCAGGGCAGAGATGAGGGCCGAGTGGAGAGCTAAGATGGCAGAGCTTGAGAGTCGTCTATCACAGAGTCGCGGCCCGCTCGTTTCAAACTCACCACCCACTACTTAGGTTAGTAAGAAAAAATTTTTGTATGTTTAAATTGTCAATTATGTCATTGATGCATCAATACTTATGTTTTTCCTGCTAAAAATTTTAACTGTATAATAAATAATTACAGGCACCAGACGCTGGCAGTGGCCACAGGGCGAGACATGACTTCGGTGGAGAGGGCAGTCATGATTTAGCAGGCTCGATTGATCCTGACCAGGTAAAATTATTTTTTTAATTCAAGATTTCAACATGTATAGAAATTTGTTAAATTGTGTTAGAAATTTATAGATTTTGAAACTTAAAAAGTCAGACACTTAGGTTGAAACTTGACGGGCACGGGCTCGTAGTCATTCATGACTTGCAGGAACTGACGGAACGAGAATCCAACTCCCGGATTGCTCGTACAGTTGAAACGTAGGTTTAAGTTAAAACGTTAACTTAAAACTTATAAATCGAGCCACCGGGCGTCCAAAACGAGCAAGCGGACTCTGGTGCCCGTGAAACTTGACAAGCACGAGCCCGTAGTCATTCCTGACTTGCAGGAACTGACAGAACAAAAATCCGACTCCCGGATTGCTCGTAAAGTTGAAATGTATGTTTAAGTTAGAACGTTAATTTAAAACTTAGAAAACGAGCCTTCAGGCGTCCAAAATGAGCAAACGTGCTCCGTTGCCCGTGAAGTTTCACGGGCAAGGGCCTAATGAAATTCCTGACTTGCAGGAACTGACGGAATGAAAATCCGACTCCCGGATTGCTCGTAAAGTTGAAATGTAAGTTAAGTTAGAACGTTAACTTAAAACTTAGAAAACAAGCATCCGGGCGCCCAAAACGAGCAAATGGGCTCCGTTGCCCATGAAACTTAACGGGCACGGGCCCGTAGTCATTCATGACTTGCAGGAACTGACGGAACGAGATTCCGACTCCCGCATTGCTCGTACAGTTGAAACGTAAGTTTAAGTTAAAACGTTAACTGAAAACTTAGAACTTAGAAAACGAGCCATCGGCAGCTCAAAAAGAGCAAACGAGCTTCGTTGCTTGTGAAACTTGACGGGCACGAGCCCCTAGTCATTCATGACTTGCAGGAACTGACGGAACAAAATTCCGAATCCCGGATTGTTCGTACAGTTGAAACATAGGTTTAAGTTAGAACGTTAACTTAAAACTTAGAAATCGAGCATCCGGGCGCTTAAAATGAGGAAACGGGCTCCTTTGCCCATGAAACATGATGGGCATGGGCCCCTAGTCATTCATGACTTGCAGGAACTGACGGAACAAGATTCCGACTCCCGGATTGCTCGTACAGTTGAAACGTAGGTTTAAGTTAGAACGTTAACTTAAAACTTAGAAATCGAGCATCCGGGCGCCCAAAATGAGGAAACGGGCTCCTTTGCCTGTGAAACATGATGGGCACGGGCCCCTAGTCATTCTTGACTTGCAGGAACTGACAGAACGAGATTCTGACTCCTGGATTGCTCGTACAGTTTAAACATATGTTTAAATTAGAACTATAATTTAAAACTTAGAAAACGAATCTCCAGGCGCCCAAAATGAGCAAACAGGCTCCGTTGCCCCGTGAAACTTGACGGGCACGGGCCCCTAGTCATTCATGACTTGCAGGAACTGACGAAACTAGATTCCGACTCCCGGATTGCTCGTACAGTTGAAACGTAGGTTTAAGTTAGAATTATAATTTAAAACTTAGAAAACGAGCCTCCGGGCGCCCAAAATGAGCAAACGGGCTCCGTTGCCCTTGAAACTTGACAGGCACGAGCCCCTAGTCATTCATGACTTGCAGGAACTGACGGAACAAGATTCCGAATCCCGGATTGCTCGTATAGTTGAAACGTAGGTTTAAGTTATAACGTTAACTTAAAACTTAGAAAACGAGCATCCGGGCGCGTAAAACGTGCAAACGGGCTCCGTTGCCCGTGAAACTTGACGGGCACGGGCCCGTAGTCGTTCATGACTTACAGGAACTGACGGAACGAGATTCCGACTCCCGGATTGCTCGTAATGTTGAAACGTTGGTTAAAATTTTAATTTTAATTCTTAATTTTTTTATATTTAGTATAAATTGCCAATTTTTATAGTTATCTATTAATATTTATTTTTCTTTTTCTGTTCAGGTTTGAGAGCATCGGATCTACCACGGCACCCTGCACGAAATTTTTTTTTTCCTGTAATTGTAATGGATATAATTTATTGAAACTTTTGTAATGTTTTGAATGTAATTAATATAAGACTTTGTTATTTGTAATTTTAATTGATGGCAGTAGTTGTATATATTTAGGTTTTGTTATTTTTTAATTTAATTGATGGTAGTAGTTGTATATATTTAGGTTTTGTTATTTTTTAATTTAATTGATGGTAGTAGTTGTATATACTTAGGTACAGGTACAAAAAGAAGAAAAAAATTTGAGAAAATACGGAATATATTTTTTTAAAAAAAATTATTAACTTTAGCAGCCGCCACTGGCGGATGCTAAAAGTACTATTAGCGACCGCCAGTACTTTAAAAAAATAAAAAAAATAAAAAAAATTCAATAAAACAATGTATTAGCGACCTCCATGGCGGTCCCTAATAGTCCAAATTTTTTTTTTTTTTTTTAATTATTTGCGACCGCCATGGTGCAGTCGCGAAAAGCATTAGCGACAGCGGGTCCACATTTAGCGACGGATTTTGGTAGTAGCTAAAAGTCAATTTCCAAATAGTGATTCTAATTAAACTCCAATCGGTTGATCACTCACTATCAAACTTCGTAGAGTCTGGATCGATCGGACTGATCTTTCCCGTCCAAACACGCTACAGCGAGAAACCATTATGCCACTTGCACATTTTTTGACTTTGCTGGCCTGACAAATCCATATTCTAATTAAAGTCCAATCAAAATTTCACTCACTGTAAAACTCCTTCATGGAGTCTGGACTGGACTGATCTTTCCCGCACATGCTCGTTACAGCGAGACATACTTCCACGTTTTTTTTTACTTTGTTGGCCTTACAAATATCCCATGTCTTGATTTTTGGCCTTACACACACTCTCCCTCTCTCAACCAAATCAATTACTTGGAGTGATATGATTAGGGTTGAAACGCTGCCAAAGCCCAACACGTTGCCCTCCCTATCTGCAGTGCTTGGATCATGTTGAAGTTCCGGAGTCAAGCATGCGAAAGTATTGAATGCTTCCAGGATATTAGTCTTCATTTTCTTTTTCTTATCTTTGTTTTTGACAGTAGTGGTTTTGACCTAGAGCACCAGAGGTTAAAAAAGAAGGAAAAACAATGGCAACTAGCAGTGACAGGATACATGTACAGACAAAATACATGTACAGGCAAAACTGCACATTCAACATCTACAATTGGATACAACACTCAGCCAAGTCAATGGTGGGCCTGCCTTTGAATCTGGACACAGCCCTGTCCCACCTAATGTAAAAGAAAAAAAAAATCAGTTTCACCTCACATCACCAGATTCTCTTCAGATATTCCTACATATTTTGTGAAAGTTCTTCCATCTTCATGTCCCGTCCAGCCTATTTTCTCCTCGGCCCAACTTCACATCAAGCATCTAAATTGAATGAAGTAAAGTAATCTACCTTAACTTCAACCCATTTTTCATCCACTCCACTATTCATGTGGAGTCTACATCACTTTATTCCACTTCTCATTTAGGAGATGTGGTATATCTAAAAGTTGAGCTAGGTTGCAAGCCAACTTAGTTCAACTCAATTAATTTTGACCTTGTAAGGATTATAATCCTATTATAATTAGTATTGGCAAATTCATTTAATATTACATAAAATCTGAGATTTATTTACTATTGTAATTTTGGTGGGACTGGCCAAGGAGATAGCTACAGGATTTGTGACGTGGAGTTTTCTATTATCATCACATGAGGACTATCATATGAGAATTTATCATGATGACATCACATGAGTATTTTCAAAAATATAATCACACGTGGTGGACTCTTGCCATTTTCATGGCAACATCACAAGCCAAAGTAAATACAAAACAGGAAAGGAGTCATCACATGTGTCATCTCTACGGCCCGTGTCATCTCATAAGGACTTTTGGCTTGATGACATCACATGGGAAATAATAAAATAAGGTAAAGAGGGAGAGGCTCAGACGACTCGGATGACATGCAAAAAGGATGGGTGCTCGAGCCATGACTAGGGCTGTCAGATGGTGTGGTCTTAACGTATTGGGGTTACGTTTAGTGAATTCGGATTAAAATTATCTCAACTCATATTCAATATGTTAACTTAACATGTTAAAATATCCAACTCAAACATGACCTGTTAATTTAACAGGTTATATGACCTAATCCGTTAATCCGTTAAGTAATTAAGTCATTTCAAAAATTAAAAAAAATTATATATATATATATATATATAAATAGAAGGAGAAAAATATATAAGCCACACGAAACTATAAGTGAGTATTTCGAGTGGATCCCACCTAAAACCCCACTATAAAATAATAAATTTCAATTTCTTCTTTATGAATATAAATCAATTCCAGATACATTTAGGGACTGAAAGAAATTTAACGGGTTAAGTTGGTTGTTAACTGGTTACTGATTTAATTCATACACGACTCGTTAACTTAACGTGTTAACGAGTTTGACCCGTTAACGACCAAAACTTGTTAATATTGTGTGGGTTCGTGTCATGTGGCATTTTGACAGCCCTAGCCATGACTGGGCATTCGAGCGCATGAGAGGCAGTAAGCCATCTGCTCGAGCACACACTAATGCGCTCGAGCGGCCAGTGCGCAGATTTTCTTTCTTCTTTGGATTTAACTTCCTAAATTCTCTCAGGGTACTTATTTTGAGTCCTACTTGCTCTACAAGTATTGGGGCACAAATTAAAGCCTAGATATGGCCTTCCTCTCTCAACTGTAGGGCACCACTCTCCCATCCAAAAACCTAGAGATCTATTAAGAGATTGTTCTCCTCTCAAAAGCTTCGAGTTGCTGTGCTGAAGTTTGCGAGCAATCAGCAAGATAGCGCAGTCTTTATGTTGAGTTAGTAACTCAGAAAGGGTTGTGAGTTCTTTCTTGTAACTTTCAATTTATTTAGTGCTTGGTTGTCTGTTGGCTTAGACAGTAACGCTCGTGATTTTTTCCAGAGTAGGGTTTTCCACGTATAAATCGTGCCCTTCTCATTGTGTGGTTAATTGCTCTTAATCTGGATTAGGATTAATTACTAAATTAATCACTTGTTCTTGAAATCTAATAAAGATCTAGTTATTGGGAACTAAGCCTGTGTTAAGGCCGGTTTTTCAGACCTCAAGCTTAGCACATTCTTACAGGCTACTAGGTTTGGCTCAGCTTAGCTAAGCTCATGTTTAGGCCCCACATGACTGCATGATGATCTAAATCATGTTTTATAAAAAGAAGGCAAATATATAATAATACCCCATAATGACAATCTTACCTTTTTTTTGCTTTAAGGGTAATTATATTGCAAAGAAAACAGAGAGAATGTACATAGGTCAAATGAGACCCCAAAAATAGCAAAACAGAAAAGGAGAAAAAACGAAGCCAAAGAGGAGCCGTTGATTGCCGAGAGAGGCGGCCATCTGGAGAGGAGGAGACGCCTGGGGAAGTAGAGGCTCGGGGAGCTGCACTAGCAAGGGCAGACGATTGCTGATGGAAAGGAGAACCTCAAAGATGAAGCTCGCCCGAGGAGGGAGAGGAATCGAGATGAAGCCCAGCTGCAGAGCCCTGATCGGAGCGGAGCTGGAAGAAGAAGTTGGTTCCTGTAGAAGCCGAAGAAGGAGAGAAGCTTGCGGAGAGAGCGTTGCAGGCGGAGAGAGGCTGAAGGAGGACTTGAAGAATTGACTGCTTGAGGAGGGGCAGATCGTGGAGAGGCCTAAGAAGGCGAGTCACCCAGCAGGGATATTGAGGAAGAGGAGGAAGGATCTGAGCTGGATACTGCAGAAAGGCTTGAAGATTTTCCCAAGAGAGAAAGAAAGGAATTCCTGGAGCTGCTGCAGAATTGAAGATAAAGGAATCTTCTTGCCCTCAAAGGTAGCAAAATTTCTTGCCTTCCATAGGAAGTAGATGACGTTTATAATGACAGTTGCCATGTGTTTTTTGCCGGCTTCATCATTCCCTCTTGTGAGTGCTGCCCAGATAGAAGAGGCTGAGAATGAAATTGGAATAGCTATGTTGGCTGAGTGGCAGAGCCAGGACCAAAGAGCTTTGGCTTGGTCACAGTTGAAGAAGAGGTGGCTAGAGGAATCCTCATCTTTGCAGCAGATGTTGCATCTAGAGGCTAAAGAAAACCCTAATCTCTTCAGGCGCGATTCTGTTGGAGTCTTATTGTGCAAGAGACGCCACCCAAAGCAACTGACTTTGGGAAGGCAGATAGCATTCCAGATGTAAGGAGGCCATACTAGAGTGAGAGCTCTTGAACGAATGAGATTCCAAGCAGCTTTCGTTGTGAGATGACCATCTGTGGAATCCCTCCATCTGAGGGAATCTTTTGTTTGGTGAGCTGGAGGGATATGGTTGATAGAGTATGAAAGGAATCTATGGATGTCTGGAGGCAAATGGGAAGGAATGGTCCATCTCCCTGCTTGAATTAGAGAAGAAAGGCGTTGGTTCTAGGGGAAATGGTAGCTGGGGAATCTTGATGAAATGGGAAGGTTGTCTGCCCACTGATCATGCCAGACATCAATTTCCTGACCATTGCCATAGATCCATAAACTGCCATGCGGGATATGGGTAGCCAGATTCCCGATTTTTATGCAGGAGCCATGGATGGTGTTAACTGAGCTCCAGATAGAATTCTGCTTAAAATACCTGGATTTGAACCAGGAAGACCAGAGAGAGCTTCCAATTGAAGCCTGCCAGCCGAGCTTGATGAAAGAGGCAACATTGATCTCAGAAATCCTTCGGATACCCAAACCACCTTCTTTCTTGGGTAGAGAAATAGTGTCCCAGCTGACATAGTTGTATTTGGAGGAGCTTGAGCTCCCTGACCAAAGGAATTGTCTCATCGCTTTCTCAAGGGCATTGCAAGTGGAGAGAGGAAGAGGCAAGGTAGCTACAAGGTGGATGACCATGCTAGAAAGCACATGTCTAATGAGAATTAGGCGGCCTGTGAAGGAAAGAAATTTGGCTTTCCACGACTGAAGTCTCTTGTTAACTCTGTCTAGGAGGGGAAGGAAGTGCATCTTTTTTGGGGTGCCAGACACAATGGGGATGCCCAAGTAGGTAAGCTGCGCCGAGGACTCTTGTATACCAAGAGTGGAGCTGATTTTGCGTTTCCTTCTGCGACCACATTTGCCAAATTTTAGGAGACTCTTGTGGAGGTTGAAGTACTGGCCTGAGGCTGCTTGGTAAAGCTCGAGAAGATCCTGTAAGGCTCTAACACTGGAGGAATTTCCTTTCATGAGGATGAGGATGTCATCAGCATAGAGAAGGTGGCAGGGGGTTGCTGGAATTGTTGATAGGGGGTGGATGATCTTTTTGGATTGAAGGTTGAGGAGGTGGAGACTCAAGATCTCTTCAGCAATAATGAAAAGGTATGGGGACAGGGGGTCTCCTTGTCTAAGGCCACAAGAGGAGCCAAAGAAGCCATAGGGGAGACGGTTAATAAGGACAGAACCCTTGGGAGTGCATACACACTCTTTGATCATGGTGATCCAGTCTTCTGAGAAGTTGAAAAATTTTAGAGCTGCAAAGAGAAAGGGCCATTCCAATTTATCAAAAGCTTTTGATATGTCCAATTTGAGGCAGAAGGCCCCTTTCTTGAATTTGGAGTTGAGCTTCTGGAAGAGCTCGTGGGCCATGGCAGTGTGCTGGGTTGTGTTTCTTCCTTTGATGAAAGCTATTTGGTGAGGGGATATAAGGTTTGGTAGGATTTTGGAAAGCCTGGTAGCAAGAATTTTTGAAATAATTTTGTAGGAGAAGTTGAGAAGGCTAATGGGTCTGAATTCAGCAAAGGTGGTTGGGGAGCTGGTTTTAGGGATGAAGGCTAAGAAGTAAGCATTGGAGGCTTTTAGGATTTTTTTGGATTGGAAAAAATGTTGAACTGCCTGGGTAACTGAGTGCCCAATGATTTGCCAAGATGAAGTGTAAAACATGCCATTGAAACCGTCCGGGCCTGGGGAGCTGTTGTGCTTGAGGGAGAAAACAGCTTCTTTTATCTCTACTGGAGAAGGCATACAAGTAAGGGATGAGTTGTCTGCAGTTGAAAGCTTGGGGCTGTCAGTTTGGAAGAGTTGAGGGCAGGGGGGGCTTGGGAAGACTGAAAGAGGTTGGAGAAAAAATCTACAGCTGCTGACTGGATGGAGGTAGGATCTTCACTGATGTTACCTACAATAGAGATCTGACAGATTTTGTTGTTGGAGCTTCTAGCGTTGGCTGATTGATGGAAGAAGTTTGTGTTTGAGTCACCCTCTTTCAACCAAGATATCCGGGATCTCTGCTTCCAATGAATTTCCTGGGCTTTGAGGGCTTCATGCAGAGCTGACTTAGCCTTAAAGAGGTCCTCCCTGAGAGCGTCTGAAGGCCCTGAGTCATGAAGATGTTGGAGAAGTTGAACCTGAGCCTCTGCATTTGAAATATTCTGATGAATGCTACCAAAGGTGGATCTGTTCCAGAGCTTAAGGGACTGCTTCAAGGATTTGAGTTTTTGGGCTAGGATATACTGTGGGTTTCCAGTTGGTTCAGGGCAGGCTTCCCAGCTGTTTTTGACCGCTTCTTGGAAGGTAGGGTGGAGGAGCCACTTATTTTCAAACTTGAAAGGGGCATTTGGGGTAGGGTTGGGTTTGTTATGGCACAGGAGGATAGGGCTATGGTCTGAGGAAACTCTAGCTAGATGATGGACTAAGGGGTCTGAGAAGGTGGTCAGCTAGAGGTGGTTTACTAGGGCTCTATCTAGTCTAGCTGCAACATAGGAGAGGCCCTTCCTATTGTTGGACCAGGTGTATTTGTTGCCAGAGAAATGGATGTCCTGCAGGCCTACTTGCATAGTTGCAGTTTGGAAGTCTATCAGGGAAGAGGGGCTGGATTGGCGAATGCTGAGTTTTTCATCATGGGAGAGGGTAGCATTGAAGTCTCCTATGACACACCAGGGGAGGTTAGTAGAAGAAGAGTTAATCAGCTCTTTCCATAATTCTCTCCTTTTGGTATGGTTGGTGGAGCCATAAATTCCTGTAATGAGGGAATAAGGGCCAGAGGCTGGGTTAGTTAGCAGCAAAGAGAGGTGCTGGGGAGAGGAGTCTGAAAGAGAGATTGAGAGATGGTGTATTGATTTGAAAAAACACCAAAGATTAGGATGGCCTGATTGGGAGACATTGGAGAAGAATATGTCAAAGCCAAGCTGGCTAAAAAGAAGAGAGTGAGAAGAGGACAGGGGGGTCATAGGTTCAGAGATGAATATGATGTCAGGAGTGTGGGTTTGAATCAGGTTTGCCAACACTCGGATGGTAGGGGAGTTGGCGATTCCCCTGCAGTTCCAGAAGAGAACTTTAATCATTAAGAGGGCTTGGAGTTCCTACTTCTAGACCTTCTAGTAATGGGACCAGAGCTTGAGACATCGGGGTGCTTTTTCTTTATGCTGGGATGGGTGGAGGATGCTAAGGTTGTCTCTTTGTCTTTTGCCTGAGGGAGAATAGCAGTAATTGGGGGAGGAGCTGACTGAGCTGAAATTGCTAAAGAGGGAGGAGGCAGAGATGGTGGGGGCTTATGGATGAGGTAGGAGGGAGGGAGTAAGGGGGAGGTTTGCTGGTTGAGGGAGGTAGGCTCAGTGGTAAGTGATGGCTGGTCTGGAAGATGGTCGTCTGGGGGCAGAGTCTTGGATTCAGGGGTTCCTGACTGATGGTAGAAACCTGGAGGATGGTCTCGAGAGCTGGTTTCAAGGCTATAGGAGGAGGAGCCCTCTAAAATTGTTTGGAGATTCCTGCCATACTGGCTGGGATTGAGGACTGGGTCTATGAGAGAGTAGTTTTCTAGAATAGAGAAGGGGTTGGAAGTATCTACTTTTGGGACTGGAATTTTGGCCAGAATCTCAGTGACTACATCATAAGGGAGATCATTGATGGAGGGGTTTTTTGCCTTGAGTTTTATTGACTCAGTGGCAGCTGGCAGGTTTTGAGGGGAGGGTTGGAGCTGGCTAAGAGGGGAGGATTGGGGGTGGCTGGTGGTTACTGAGGTACCAACATGGTTAAGAATTGATTGGGTAAGAGGGGAGGCTAGGCTGACGCTGGTGATTTCTGAGGTACGAACTTGGTTAGGATTTGATTGGGTGAGAGGGATGGCTGGAGAGCCAACAGGAAGAGGAAGCAGAGGAGGGTTGCATGATAGGGTAGGAGATGAGGAGGTGAGGGCTGGCTGGCCGGGAGGTATAGTAGAGGAGGAAGGAGTTGTTGAAAGTTGAGAAGGAGAAAAAGACTGGATGGGAGCTGGTTTGGGATTGAAGGGGCAGGAATGGTTTTTATGTCTAACTGAGAGGCAGAGAGGGCAGGGGTTTGATTCGTAGTCCACAGTGAGTTCTATCTCATGCTCATCCTGGAGGTCTACTAAGATGGAAGAGGGTTTAGGTTTTGAGAGGTCTAGGAGGATTTGGATCCTAGCATAGGTGAGGATTCTTTGAGACATGGTGATGGCATCAAGTTGCAGAGGCTGGCCTATTGTGCTGGCCAGGGAAAGGATAATATTCTGGCTCCAGCAGTGATAGGGGAGGCCTTTGAGTCTAATCCAAACTGGGGCTAAGGAGGGCCAGTCTCCTTCATCCTGACCAGGAGACCAAGATTGAAGAAAGAGCTTTTTTCTATCCATAGGAAGAGGGGAGAGGCTCAGGATGTGGGATTTGTCAGCAAGAGAATTGAATCTAAAAATAAAATGGCCTCTGATGGTAAGGGAAACCATACAAGGCCTAGAGAGATCCCAGTATTTTGTGTGCTCTTCAACCCATTCAAGAGATGGGCGTTTGCCTAAGAATCTGCCAATGACAGCAAAGGAGAAAGACTCCCATGGCTTGAGGGATTTGAAGAGCAGATTTCCCATTCCTCCAGGAGGTTGAAGGAAGGATGACTGGGTTGAAGATTGGGGGGGGAGGCTGAGGGCTAACAAGGGAGGGGGGAAGGTATAGGATCTGAAGTAGTTTGCTGGGGGGTTGCTAGACTGGGAGAAGGTTGCGAAAAGGTTTTAGAAGCCAGACTTGGGGGGGGGGGGGGGGGGGGGGGGGGGTGGGGTGGGGTGTTGCCTAAACCAGGGTGGGGGAGAAAAAGTTTGGGCAGAAGATGGTAATGGGGGAGCTGGGGAGGGTACTTAGGAGCTGAGGGAAGCAGGGGAGCAGAAGGAGGTAACTGGGGAGGTGGTGGTGGTGATGACAGAGGAGCTGATGAAGGTGACAGAGGTGGTGGTGGCGGCATATCAGCTAGGGCTTGCTCTCGCCTGGTTCATGTTACCTACCCTTGCCAAATGTTCATCTTTGACCTGCCTTCATTTTTTCAGTTGAATATAGACCACTATCGAGAGTTTTTAATGAGCGGTCAATAATTCATCATCATGATAATCTTAGAAGCATTATTTCACGCTTTGCCTTTGCAAGTTCTGGTTTTCTACTCAACAGAGCTAGGATTTCTTATTCACTTCAAATTGATATAGTCTAGAGTAATCTGCTTCTACGACTTCTTCTAGTGGTTCCTCAAAGCACTTTAATGAGAATAGAATTTTTGAAACTATATACATGCATCTAAGTAAGGATCCATCAGTTTGATGGTCATAATCATCCATCCATCCATCCAATATTCTACCCGGTGGACTCCATCATGTATTACTTATGAGCTAGTTGGATCCATGTCAAAATGTGCAATTCTCCACTTATAGCCCATGCAAATGTCCAATAAAGATATTTGTGTACTACCTCTTAGATGTAATTTGTGGTGATGGAGAGAGAGACTAAAAAAAAGAAAATGGATTCTACAGGTTCCATGTAAGAGATTATCTCTTTCCTTCCAAAACAATTGTAGCGCAGAGTTTGTTAAGGCTTATTGGCCTTATCAACTACTTGGCTTGGAAATCTTCCTTCTATTATAGCAACGAGTCTAGTGGATGTTATTTATTACTCAATCCAAGGCCATGAAATGCATGATCTTAATTTTTATTTCGTTGTTCATACCATGTCTATCATTACTTTAAAATGGCTAAGTTTGAAAGTCCTATTGTATTTGGTAAAAGCAGTAAGCTTTAAAATTTTCAAACAAGTACCAATTTAAAAGTAGCTTTGAACATCTTGTTGTTGAAGCTGTCTGCCGACGAACAAATGATGCTCCTTTCAAGAATATCATTTCTTTCTCACTTGGAGCCACTGCAAATGGAAAAGACGAATTTGAAAGGAAAATCAATGAAAAATTTCAATACCTAGTGAGGTCAGGACAATGAATTGCATGTACCATGCTACCAAATTCTACACAACAACAAGAGGTTAATGTTGTCCAATGAGTGCGTGCAGTCCAGCTCTATGAGGCTCTCTTTTTCCCAAAACAACAACGTCGTCTGGTTTTTTTCTTTGACTAAAAGTCTGATCTGTAACCAGCAATGCGCATATATATAATAAAGATGCCTAGCTTGTTCAAGTGATACACAGAGAGAGTGAGAGTTCTGCACCGTTCCTTATGCCTATGCCCATCCCTACCATGTATTGTTGGAGTCCTCTTTCCTTGCTAGTACTGGTTGGAATCTTCTCCTTTTTCTATCTCCTCTATCAAGGCCTAAGAGGAAAGGAGAAAGGGAAGATATCTTCCGGGGTAGTATCCAAGAAAAAGTTGCCTCCAGGCCCAAAAGGTTTTCCCATACTGGGATGCCTTCCCATGTTGCGCCGCTTCCCTCATGTCACCTTTCAGAAATGGGCCAAGCAATACGGCCCCATCATGTACATGAAACTGGGCCTCTTCCCGACCGTAGTCGTTTCATCCCCTCAGGCAGCCCAACAGTTCCTCAAAACCCATGACCTAGTTTTTGCGAGCCGGCCCATTACTGAGATGGGCCGGCTCATCTCCAACTACAAGGGCATTGGCTTCACCCCTTATGGCACATACTGGCGTAACATAAGGAAAATATGTACCCTTGAGTTCTTTAGTAGTGTCAAGATCGAGTCGTTCCGGCTCGTGAGGAAAGAGGAGTTGGGCCTACTTGTTGGGTCACTGAAGCAAGCGTCTGAGGCCCGAGGGGTCGTGGATCTTACTACAAAGGTGGCTCACCTTAGTAGGGACATGACAAATAGGATGCTGATGGGGAAGAAGTACATGGAGGAGAGTTTGAGGGAGGGGAGGTTCAACCTCATGGAAGTTACTGAAGAGCTCATGTATTTGTCTGCGGCTTTCAACATAGCTGAATTCATTCCTTGGACTAGAGACTTGGACCTTCAGGGCTTGGGCCGACGCCTAAGGGCGGTCAGCCATGCCTTCAATGAATTGTTCGATAGGATTATCGATGACCATATAGACGACAAGGATAAGAAGCGTGAAAGGGACTTTGTGGATTATATGTTGTCAATGATGGACTCAAATGACTATGAATTCCAGTTCGATCGGAGCAACATGAAAGCTCTTCTGTTGGTAAGCACATTTACTACAAAATTTCTTTTTGGGCTGACCTATTGGGCTTCTTGTGCATTATGCAGGCTTTCAGATGCAATCTTGTTTTATAGATCTATTACTGCTTCAAAATCACAATCATAATCTCCACATAAATTGGCTTGGCCCAGTTTCACTTCAATTGAAGTTTAGCCACGTATATAAAATATGTGTTTTGCCGAAGTGATCCATGATTCTAAACTTATGTTTTGTACTTGTGTTAACTGTGATTTTGAGCCGTTTAGATTTATGAAGGTGGACCTATCTAGTAGCGTGGACAAAATATGGATAGGCACACACACTCAACTCAATTATCTGAGTTCTCTCCAACTATAAACAAGAAGGCATGTTTAAGGGAGACTCATCTATTACTGAAGGGTTACTTGCCTCAAGGTGATTCATGGATGTTGGGTTTATGTCTTGTATTCCGGGTTTACCGAATTGGTCCATTGGGTTAGCCAGTGACCCGGCTTAGGTCAAGGGTATTTTGCTCTTTGTACCGAGGCTTTCTTAAGGAATAAAAAAGTGGAGATTATATATATATATGTAATCTGTGACCCTAGACCTAAAGCAGTGAATAGTAAAGAGTTAGTTCTCTTTGGCCGTGGACATAAGCACTCTACCGAACCACATAAATTACTCATGTGATTTTCTCTCTTCTCGCATGTCGCTTGATTGTTGATTGCAGGTACTCGCGCTTCTGCGCGCACGCTCGTAACAATGAACCTATTGCCTCCATCAGATGATACGTATACTTAAACTTGCTGTACATAGACAAGCATGAAATGTCTCGGCCCTGCCCATTATAGCTAACCAAGCTAAATAGAGTGATGTGAAAATAATTATCATTGTCAATAGACACAAAATACAAGAGAAAATATTATATTTTAACATGAAAGCCTTACCTTCATAGTGACCAATTGGGCAATGAAATTGAACTGGAAATCCCCGTCCTGAACCTTTCCAATTCCATGTCCTATTGAATAGTAATCATTGCCTAAAATAGTTTGAAAATTTTTGTGGGCCACTGGTGGGCCATCTGGACCACTTCTCCTTTGCATGGGCAAGGTTAAGACAAAAACCAGGAAGACCAAACATGCTTCCGTCTGGGAAGTTGGTAAGGGAGGAAGGTGGAATACTCAGATCGGATCTTTGCTCTGCCTTTCAACATGTTCTAAACCAAAAGCATCATACTTATAGTTATTGTGATAAATCATTGCATTATGCAGTGATTGATCTTCATATCATACTGTACACTAGTTCCAAATATAAACATCTCTGAGTGGGGTTGTCTAGGGCTACAAAATCATTCTATTCTGAGAGGCATGAGAAGAGAGAAACCTTTGACAAATATTAAAATTCTAGTTGCTAAAGATAATGGAAATTAGCTCTAATTGTATTGTGGACATAAACACATTACCAAACCACATAAATCTTATTATGTTTTGCTTGTTTATTTGTTATATCGTGATTACTAAAATTCCTAGGCACTACTTGTAGGAAATTATTGTGGCTGCGACTGATACAATATTTACAACGACGGAGTGGACCCTCTCAGAGCTCATCAAGAATCCAAGCGTTATGAAGAAGGCCCAACAGGAGCTAGAGACCATAGTCGGAAAAGAGCGAATGGTGGACGAGTCGGACCTTGTGAAACTGGACTATTTGGACATGGTCATAAAGGAAAGCATGAGGCTTCACACTCCGATCCCATTGCTTCTCCCTCATGAGTCCATGGAGGATTGCACTATCGATGGCTTCCACATCCCCAATGGATCTCGCATTCTGATAAATGCATGGGCCATAGGGAGGGACCCAGATGTGTGGCCCAAACCAGACCAATTCATCCCAGAGAGGTTCATTGGGACCAATATAGATGTTAGGGGCCGAGACTTCCAACTTGTACCATTTGGGTCCGGAAGGAGAGGGTGCCCAGGGATGCAGCTAGGTCTGATAGTGGTTAAGTTTGCAGTGGCACAACTGATACATTGCTTTGATTGGGAGCTTCCAAATGGCATGTTGCCTGCTGACTTGGACATGACTGATAAAGCCGGCTTGGTCATGCCTAGAGCCCACCCTCTCTTGGCCGTTCCAACCTATCGCCTTTAGGGAAATATATATATATATATATATATATATATGTGTGTGTGTGTGTGTGTGTGTGTGTTAATCCATATATATATAGAGAAATGAACTGGTATTAAAATGTCTTCAGATCAGATGATGATGAGGTGCATGCCACCTGATCAAACTTCTTATGTTGTATGATGTATAATCCAACCATGTACTGTTTTCTATTGTGTTCTAGCTTGCCAATAGTACGTTTTAGACTGCATTTGTTGACAATAGCCTGTTTTTGGGTAGCAAAGTGGTGTCTTAAAATTGACAAGAGAAATGATGATGTCCCAGTATTTCTTAATTCAATCCCAGGAATTTAGCAACAGACAGTATGATATCAAGGATAGACACTTTTGGGTTTGGAAAAACCATATTAATTTCATTCATTCAGCAAAGAAAGAATTTAATCTAATGAAAAAAAAAAGTGATTTCTCCCAATTGATATTTCCAATTAAAAAGTTTACTCACTAATCCACTGATAGCATGGTGCATGGTTAGGCATCTCCCACTCCGTAGAAACTAACAACAATTGCTCCCGAGAGCAAAAATAATAAAGAAAAATTTTACTTAATCATACAAATAATCCCACTCAACACTACTTTAGAAAATTTTGCAACATATATATATATATATATATATATATATGGAAGATGCTCCTATAAGAACATCTCTCACATTACTATGAGAGATATGGTGGGGGCCCTCACATTAATATCCAATGCCAACAACTTAAATGTGAGGGCCCCCACACCTATTTCTCATATAAGGTGAGAGATATCTCTCATAGGAGTAGCTCCATATATATATATATATATATTATGGTTTCCTGGTAAGCGCTAAAAAAGTGGTCATGCTATAAAGCTATAAATTTTTTTAATCAAATTTCATTTCTACTTTGAATATGAAAGTAGCAACACTAAACTAAATTGTTTATGCCTCCGTATGTGATGCAAGAAAAGTTTGGAATGTATATTGGGGGTATGATTTCTTCAGTTGTTTTGTTGTTTGTCTTTTAATGTGGTAGGCATTTTCACGTATGTATATATGTAGATAATTGCTTTAGCTATGAATTATTTTGGGCTTGTGAGTAGGAACGTAAATAGGTATCTGCTGTCCAATTATGTGGAGGTTCCGTAGGGCAAAACTGAGTTTGAAATCTGATTTAGGTTTTAATTTAGAAAGGGGTTTGGGTTTAGAACCCAATCTAAGTTTTGATTGATAAATGAAGCTCGTTCCATATCCATGTAGGTTTTGACCCAGGACCAGAGATATAAGTCTTTAGCGTTGAAAATTGTAACTCAAAATTAATTTTATGTTTAACCTCAGTAAGTAGTAGACTTAATGCACTATTTATAAGTTGAAAAAAAAATAAAAATAAAGGCAGAACCGCTTTTGGAACTGCATCCTAATCCTCTAGTCGAAATCAGTTCTGGAACCAAATAAAGGTTCTCTTATAAGATCCGGGCCTGGAGCTAACAAAATAAGTTTCAAAATGAAACAAGAAATGTAATTTAGGAATGGCTTTAATTTGGTTCCAAATCCATTATGATTATGGCAGGAACTGGCCCATTTACATCCTAACTTGTGAGGTTGAACTTGAAGAATGCAAATAACTCCTCTAACCCAATTGCGATAGATGGGTACTTTATTCAGTTTCTAAAATTGTCCAAATATTGCATGTACTTTCTCTCTTTTTTTTTGGTATCCAGTTACGGGGTCTGGGAACTTGAGAGACCTACACATGTGAGGAGAGAATCCGTACACAGGAGCGAAACTCACACATGTGAGGAGAGAGAACCTGCACACAACGAGTGTAAATTTTAGTTTGGTGCTGATTTCAAGGAAATAATAAGTGTTAAGGGCTTAGATTGATTACAGGGATAAGTTAGGTGGGGCAATGAGCTAAATCGTTTAATGCTATAGGGACAATCGCAATCCCAAATAGGAGTTGTTATAATAAGTACTAGCACAATCACCCGTGCTCAGCATGGTCGCATTATAAATTAAAAAGTTTTGCATTAAAAGGTTGTATGGAGTACCTCTTTTCATCCATTAAATGAGTTGCATAAATGAAAAAAAAAAGGACAAAAATGGAGTAGAAGAGCAGGTATAGAACAAGAGACTTAAAAAAAGGAAGAAGTGGGGTTAAGGAGAGTAATGGGTGGTTTGATGAGATAAGAATATGAGTGACTAGTTATATGAAGAGAATGTGAAAATTTTAATGAAGAGGGTTAACTGTCATTCAAAATTATAATCGATAGTCAAAATCAAATCTAAAACCTTCTAGCTTAATATATTATAATTAGTGCAAATGTATTTATTATGCCTATGGTTAGACCACCATTGATATGATAACACGAAAAAGATCGATGGAGCGAAAAGGGAAAATTTGCCTTAAACCCAAAGCTCCAAATGCACAAGCTGCTATTTACGTCTAAAAATTCATAATCGAATGAAAATAATGAAGATGTGAAGAAGACGAAAGTATAGTAACAAGATTTGAGGAAACATTAGGGAGTTCAGACTTTCCTTATTTGGAGCATTTTCACATTATAAAGAGACCTAATGCATTAGGAAACCGAAGTTGAGTTTCTTCTTTCTTTCTTTTTCTGGAATGGGTAACTACCCATTTGGGTAGGTTACATACTTGGTTGGGTAGCTTAGGTCAAAATTAAAGTTTGATTGAAAAATTGATTGTGATTGATATATTGCTAGAATTTGGTTAAACTTATATGTGATATCAGTAATAGTTTCGTATCCCAATTTGACAATGATTTTATTTATTTATTTATTTATTTTTGTGGTTGAATCAATAACAAACTCTCAACTCAAACTCAGATTTAACAGCCTGTTGGAGAGTTATCAAACAAAAGCTTGCCCCCAATACATTCCCTTCCCTTCCGAGCCATATGATCAGCAAAAGAGTTATATGACCTAGGGATGAAGTCAAAAGATATATAAGAAAAATAGGAAGTAAAACAAGAGATATCAAAATCTACTGATGATATAGCCCAATCTCCACAAAATGATGCTTTGTGATTTTGAGTCTCTCCACATTGTCCTTATCATCCTAAAAAACCTAAATACTTATGAAACCTTCCTTTAGCTTCCTCTTAATTGAATGAAAGATCGCATGCGTTTCAGCCTCTTCGATGAGTTGAGATGTTGAATATTTTCTAAAAAACCAATAATTCAAATAAGTTTCAAGAGGCACTTGAGTGTATCTTTTCAAAACATTTTAAATGTTAAGTATTTTATACTTCTTTTGTGCCATTTGGATGAGATATGTCATTTGGGTCATTCATGAGTGAATGTGATCCATTTCCAATGAGTTGCTTCCAACCCTATAAATTAAGATTATTTTCAAGTTCTTCATATAACATTAATAAAGAGAATACAGAGATTATAGAGTTTTCTCTTTTACCAATATTTTATGATTTTCTATGGAAAATTCATATTTCTAATTCTAATGCACGTGCTAATTTGAAATCAGAGTTGGGCATCGTATCCAAGAGACAGGATTTTATATCAAAACCACTTGCGTGCAAGAAATTTTGTTCAAATTGTGAACCAAGTTATACCCCTATAAGTCCAAATATGAAATTAACTCTTCATTATGGTTCTTCTATCACTCTTCAAAATATGCTATATCACTAGTAGCTTAATATTTTTAATGAATTGTACAAGGTCTGAAATACCATATTGCGTGGGGTGTTTTCCTAAGAGAAGGATTACGCTAAATCTCGATAACAGTACCCACTCAGCTCATCCTGATCTCGGTGTCTAAGCTCGGCAATAGTGCCAAAGACAAATCCAGCTCGGTAACGGTACCAGCTAGGCATCTCATCTCAGCTCGGCAACAGTGCCAGCCAGCACCAAACTTGAGTTAGTCTCGATAAGAATATCGACTAGGCTCACCTCAGTCTCGGTATAAAGCACCCCGGCATTGTCCAAATCAGGTCTCGGTATCATCTTCAGCTTGGTACATCCACAGAGATGAGTACTAAACCATGATTGTACTTCCATAAAGTTACGACTACGTTACAGAACGTGCTGACAGACAAGATAGGCGTCGGATAATGATCAGGTGTCATCTTTATCGGACCATCGCTTCCACATTGATACGAGAGGTCATTTCATGATCTAACTGGACAGTATCTCCACTTACCCCCACTAAGGGAGCGTCAGGTGAGACTTCCATCTACATATACAAGGGTAAGAATCCCTTCTCAGGTACGCATTACATAACGCCATGCAAGATAACACAATACTAGCATACTTGCCTCTCTTTTTCATCCTTTGTTCAGTAACAACACTAACTCAGGCATTGGAAAGCCTTCGACTGACGGCAGCCAGGGTCTCTGATATCTATTTCTCCGATCTCTATTTCTCCTTCCCTTTCAGGTTTTAAGGGGATCCATCTTCCCTAAAGAAGCTTAAACAACAAATTATGAGTTTCATACTCACATAATCAAAGTTCGTAATTTTTAGGCACTTACAATTGGCACCGTTTGTGGAAAAGATAAAAAATGTCATGCCTCCAAAAACTACGAAGGGTCATCAAAGCCCCGTCACTATCGCCAACGATCCCTCGTCAAAGAAGATCCGGGGAAAGTCTGGCGCGGTGGGCATAGAAGGACCTGTAACTAAGTCAGATCCATCTTCCAGAAGAGTGACAGCACCTCCCCAACAAAATGTTCCTCTATTTGGAGCATCCCCAGTAGTGCTACCCTGTTGGAGACTCCCCCGTGGAGCAAAGCTCCAGTAGCAACCAGGTCTTGTCATTCCCCCCACCAGGTGGACCGCGACAGCGATAATGACGAAGATCCATTCCTTGTGTAATCCAAGGCCCGGAACCTTGTCATCCAAGAACAAGATGAGTTGATCCACTGGCTCAAGTGTCCGCCCGGGTTTCATCCTTTACAATGATGACTTGGACCCAACGACACAAATCTGGCATTTTGTCCAGTGGATGTCGGTACGGGACGACTCCCCCTAGGGTGGTTCTGCGCGCTGTTAGAGGGATCGTTTTCGAGCTGGTGGCAGCTACGAAACTCCTTCGTGGAAAAGTTCCAAGCGCGCAGAGTCATCCCAAAAACAGATGCCACTAACAAAGTGGCCTTCACATCCTTCAAACAAGCTCTATCGCTAGGCAACGACCTTCAAAATGGCCTAGTTCGGTTCCCCATGGTCACGGTGAAGGCACTAATCGCCAGGGCGAACCAAATCTTCGAAGAAGACGACAAGGCTCAAGCTCAAGCTTGGGACAACCTTGATCTCTAGCAGGATAAGTCCTCCAGAAAAGAAGCAGAATCTTAGAAGCAGTTCCTTGACTCGCCATGCTAAGTCTTTATCATCAAGTCCTAGCTTGGTGATAGCACCAGCCACAGCTTGGACAGTTCCAATCGTGATAGCTCTAGCAGTGGCCTCGGCGATAGCACCAGCCACGACTTGGGTAGAAGCACAATGCGGTAGAAGTTACAGCTGCGGCCTCGGTGACAGCACCAACCTCAGCTCAGCTTCTTCAATTGATTGCTCCAGCAGTGACCTTGGTGATAGCACCAGCTACAGCTCGGACAGGTTCAATCTTGACAGCCTCGGCAGTAGCCTCGGTGATAGTACTAGCCACAGCTCGGACAAGTTCAATCTTGACAGCCTCGGCAGTGGCCTCGGTGATAGCACCGGCCACAACTCGGACAGTTCCGGTCGGGACAACTCAAGCAATGGTCCCGATGGTAGCACCCAGCCACAGTTCAGACAACATCATTCACGGCAACTCCAATTCTCGCCAAGTTACAAAAATCGACAGAAGTCCTAGCTCGGTGACAGCACCAGCTCGGCAAAAGCTACAGCTCGGTTATAGAACCAGCTACACAAAATGCCTAGTTACATAACTCAACAGAAGTCTCAGCTCGGTGATGACACCAGCATGGAAGAGACTACAGCTCGGTTATAGAACCAACTATTCAAAATGCCTAGTTACAGAACTCGATAGAAGTCTCAACTCGGTGATAGCACCAGCATGAAAGAGATTACAGCTCTGTTACAGAACCAGCTATTCAAAATGCCAAGTTACAGAACTCGGCAGAAGTCTCAGCTCAGTGATGACACCAACATGAAAGAGACTACAGCTCGGTTACAGAACCAGCTATACAGCATCAAGTTATGGATCTCGGCTAAAATATCGGCTTGGTTATAGAACCTGCCAGCTTGGTCATGGGACCAAACGCGCAATGCACCAGGTTATTGAACTCGACGGCTATCCTAGTTCGGTTGTGGAACCAACTATGCAGTTGAAGAACTCGTTTGCTACTCCTGAAAGCTAAGTTCGATTACAGAACTAACTAAAGTTCTTCTGTCATCAAAATACAGGTACTTAAAGTTATAGAACTTAAGTACAATTGGAATTCCGGTTGCTGAACCGAATTCAATTAGCCTAAGACACTTTTGGTTATGGATCCAAAGTTATTTGCCCAGTGGTCACTCAGTTCCTGTTACTGAACCGAACTCAACTACTTGGTAAAAAATCAGGCGTTTGTGCTAAGGGCCCAGTTATGGAACAGAGGTCGAGCACATACATGTTATTCTTAATAAAAAAAGACTGAAGGCAAGTATGAAAGAAAAATTATATTCATTGATGGAAAGAATAGTTATAAATATCTGTACACTATTTCCGCTATTACAAAAAAGATAAAAGAAAAAATACATAAAAAAGCCTCAAGCAGCAGGGGCCTCTGCATTGACGTCAAGGGGCTCAGTCATGGTAGCTTGGGGAGTAGCCTCTGCCAGGGGAGTCGAGACAGCTTCAGTGCACGCAGTAGTGGAGGCAGAACTCGGCTCAGGCTCGGAGCGAGAAAATTTGGGCAAGTCCTGATAAACAGGGTGATCCTCGGGGATCCCCTGCCTTCTTCAATGCAGCACGACACCCAAGCTCGAATAGAGCCGAGTTTATCTTTTCAACTTAGGCCTCATATTCTTTTGTTGCCTCATCCACCCCGTCCTGGAAAGATGTGTCGACTTCAGCTTTGATTGAAGCTAGGAGTTCGGCCTTCTCCTTGTGCGCCAATTCGAGCTTGGCATTCCGTTTTGCCAGCTTGGCCTCAAGTTTGAGAATCTTTTTCGCCTTAGTTGTGGGCACACCCTTCAGCTCGTGGGTCTCGGCCTTCATATTGCAAACCTCATTGAGCGCAAACTCGAGCTCTGCCCCCTGGCTACTATGAAAGTCCGGGATCCTAACCCTAGAGGGGGGGTGAATAGGGTGAGCTATGAGTTAGATACCAATTATGCCAACTTTTAACTTCTTTGAAATTAACTAGTCACAAGTGATGATTAAGTAAATAAATGCGGAAGCTAACTGAAACAATCACCACAAAGCATTCATCATCACACAATGATTTATAGTGGTTAGGCATCGATGCCTACATCCACTACTGGCTTGTGAACCAACACCCCACTGAATTTATACTATCTATACTTTTCAAAAGGCTAAGCAATAACCTTTACAATGATGTTTTTCTAGGCTAAACAATAACCTATCAATGTACTTTTCTAAGCTAAACAATAACCTTTACAAGATGCTTTTTACAAGGCTAAGCAATAACCTCTACACTATGCTTTTTTTAGGCTAAGCAATAACCTTTACAAGAAGAATAATTTCTCTTAAAGTAGTGTCTACACAAAACGTTAAAAGAGATACAAATTAAGATCAATATATTTGCCTCTTAATTAGGCTGATATGAAAGTTAAAACAAGATATAAACATACATAAATAAGTAGCTAAGGTGTGTGTGCTCAAAGTGTATGAATGTTTACTTCAATCAATTTCTAAAATGAGGCTCTTAAATGAATGCTTGATGCATTTGAAAATCTAAGTACAGAAATTGATGATTGAAGTGATGAGCTAATCACATGAAATATTCAAAACAACTTGGAAAGACATACTACACAAGTTGTATGAAATTTAAAGACTAAAACACATGTGATTGAGACATGAGTGTTTGCAAAACAATCTAATATGCTTAAGTGATTTGGTGTTTGCAAAATAACTCAGTTAAAGCTAGAAATCATGCTGATATGGAGTTACAAAGAGTTGAACATGAAGGGATTTCAAATGGAATGGAAATCAACCTTAACTTGGAAAGATATACCTTTAAATCTCAAACATTTGGATTCCCATTTGCCCTCTAACTTTCTCAGCTTATTCCTCTTCCTTAGGCTTCAAAACAGTTCCAAAGATTCACTTAACAAGCCCTTTGAAAAAAAAGGAATGAAATGGACTTTTATAGAAAAAACAGTCCAACGGCTAGTTGGCTTGGTCGACCCCATGACCCTTCGGTCGACCGGGTACACTGGCTATATTTTCTAACGGCTAGTTGGCTCGGTCGACCGAGTATAGGGCTTGGTCGGCCGTGTACACTGGCCTCGGAGGAGTTTCTGCTGAATTTTCAATTTTCTAATAAATGAAACTTGGAGCTCAGGGTCAGTAAGATTTATACATAACAACAAGATTCTAAAGATGATGAATGTATGCAAATCACAAACCTAGAAGTCTAACTTGATTTTCCAAAAATATATGCATGAAGAATTAGATTTTTGAAAGTGCATTTAAAGTTCTAAAACATGCATGAATAAATCATTTGAAAACCAAATGCATATGCAAACTAGGAACTTAGATTTCAAAGACTAAACTAAGATGCATGAATGTGTGATCAATTGAGAGTGAAAGAGATAGTGTATCCATCAAATTAGCAACAAACATAAATCCTAACATATTGATCTTCTCCTCCGCCGCTTTTAGCTCCAGACTACTCCCCTCCAAGGCCGCCGCAAGTTTCTTCTTCTCTGCTTCCAGCTTTTCGAACTTGGAGCCGCTTTCACGGGTCCTCTCCAGGACCACCTGAACCCTCTGCTCAATTTGAGAAGAGAAACAAGTGTCAAAGAGAAGCTAACGGGATCAAATGCTATTCAAGATTTGAGATGAAGACTTACCGAGAAGACCGACTGCAGAGATGAGGTCAGTAGCGTCACATCGTCCACTCCCTTATGCCTCTACTTGTCGAGTGGTAGGGCACATACGTTGGTGAGAGCAACGACGATTAAGGGGCTGCTGGTTAGATGGTCTTCCACCATCATGGGCCTCCCAGGCCCGAGCAAGAGGCTTGGCCTCCACAGGGCCTGCCCTCCATGCTGTGGAGCCGAGGCTCGCCCAGGGCCCTTGTCCGACGAGCCCTCGCCCCTGGGCCTTTTCTCCTTCGGGGCCTTCTCTCTCGCCTCTTCGACAGAGTGCTGCCGGGCTACCGAGCCTCGGCCCTCGGATGGCGGCTTCTTCTCCGCCCGGCCTCCTTCCCTTGGAGCCTTAGAAGAGCGCTACCGAGCAGCACCACCAGCAGCAGCAGGAGCCCCAACGCTCCCCGAGGCCATAAAGGCAGGATGGAGGTGGAAGGAGCTTGACCTCCAAAAAGCTTCGCCCCCAGGTCTTTCACCTTCAAGACTGGGCGTCGTTTCTCCATTTCCTCTCCCCTTTCTTTTTCTCGGTTGGAAGGGGACGAGTAAGTCTCAACAAGCCGGGATAGATCGGCGGTCTCCGAGCCAGAGGGCAATTTGGATGCCTCGGCGTCGGTCAGAGCGAGCGCATGCTCTTTCCTTTTGATGTATGTGTGATACCTCGGCTTTGTACCCGAGCAAGGACCAAGCGGCACGCTCGTTATGGCCTTGGTTGCCCCAATTCCGGATACCGATATACTCGTTCGAATACCCGAAATTGGCGCGCTACTTCCCGGAAAATCCGAGAACTTCCAAGATCGTAGGCCGCAGTGAGGTCCAATTTAAAACTTTTTGACCAACATAGTTATAACATTTAAATTTCGGAAGCATAACGATTTAAACAAAGCGGAAGCAATAGGTATCGATGTATATATATTAAGTATGAGCGGAACATCAGTCTAATTAAAATGATTCAATATTAATCAGAGTTAATACATTTTGAGTCTACCCAACTCACTACAAAGTTTCGCTCAAACCCAAAATAAATGGAGTCCCTCAAAACCCATGTATAAACTCCTCGCCCTCCGGCCCGACATCCGTGTCGGCCGGGCCCCACGCGTACTCTCCTGCAACGGGTGCCTCCACTACAGCTAGTGCGTTGTCAGGGATCTCTGGGTCAAGGCCTAAGCACCAATGAATGGGTCAGATCTAAACGATCTGGCAAGTTACAGCATACTACTAACATAGAACATATATATCAAAGGAAGTAAAGACGAGTGCATAAATTAAATGAATAGCAAGGGAAATGAACTAGGCAGTTGTGCATTTAAATCATAAGGAATCAGTATAAATAGAAACATCTAAACTACTGTAAACAAAGTGGCACATTCACACGAGCTGGAATACCGCGGGATATTATGCCGCGGCCCTCCCATACTGAACACAGTTGCGGTGGGGAATCTCACCAGGGAATAACTAATCCCGAATCTCACTCATCAACTCATCATCTCAACACTCCAGATCGGCACGGTATCACACCGTCCCTCTCAACCACACAGCTCATCATGATAGCTCCTCAACACTCAACTAGCTCCTACCGGGGATGATCAGTCCACAGGCTGAGCTTAAATCAACCGAGTGAATGTTAATGCCGACTCGAGAATAACTCTAAGGTCTGTGTCTGTCTAGGCTTTGCCTTACGTGAACAAGGTCCTAACAGTATCTCTAAGAGGTCTACACATCTCAATACAGTCTCTGGATCTCATTCAAGGTCCAGGCCCACTCGTTGGATCCATACCAAGGCCCATCAGTACATGGCCTGGTCTAAACCGTCCAAACGAGGCAACTAATCCATCTATTACTGATAACAGTTCCATTACAATCCATAACAGCTTAACAATCCAATAAGAACTACCTCTTCCAGCTAAAGGGTTCACATCTCCACACTTAGGCCCATTAAGGGCCCGCCTAGACACAGACACGGGTCAATGATCTCCGAAACCACACTATCGGGTCACCTCTAGATACCCTAGGTTCAGGTCTTCCATTTATGTTCAATTAATAGTAAACAGCTATTCTAAAGATCTAAGAATGACAATAAATGATAACAGTGAAGTATAAACTTCAATCAGAGAATCAACGGGAAATCCAACGGTCCAATCCTAGGTAATGGGCCACGTTAGGTTCAGGTCCATCTCCGGTAATTCGATCTCTAAACGATGTCATTAGTGCCGTAAAATATCGTATTTGGTGCTTAGTTAGTTAATGGCATCTATGACAACTCTTAGAGGTCGAATCATCTTAGATTATCAACCAAAACACTAAACAGTGGTCCCCGCGAGTCAAGATTGAGCCACACCGTTGACTCGGGCTTAGGACACTGATAAACGCTCATTTGGATGGTCAATGGGCCCCACAACTGATCATATCTCCTAAATGTTGAAAACTGGAACAATCAGGGTTTCCCAGGTGAACCTGATGTATGGTGAGCTCGGTTGATCTCCTGGCCGAGAGGATCAACCGAGTGCACTAACTAATCTGAATCGGGCTTCCTGGACAACTCAATTCGTTTCTAAAGGCTTACAGCGTGTCCGGTCAAACAACCTGGCCTAGGTGATTGACCGCATACTCTAAAAACCTTAGAAAGATTGATGTTCCAGCTTTAAACACTTTCTAAATGCTAATTCTAAGTTTCAGGTTGATTTGGGTGTAAACAGACTGAATTTCGGGTGAAAAACCAACTTTCAGTCATTTCCTGCGAAAACCATGTATACCGGGTCAACCTGGGCTAAGCCGGGTCAACCAAACAAATTGAAATGGGTTTTCTGCAAGAAAATGGCTGAGGGCCAATTTTTCCCAAAATCATAGTAGTCTCGGTCGACCAGGGTAGGTCCCAGTCGACCCAGACAACAGAAAAGTCAGTCTGCAGAACAGAGCTAACTGAGAGCTGAAAAATCCACTTTTCCAGTGTTCTCGGTCGACCCAGAACACTGTCGGGCGAGTCCCGGGCGAGTCAGGTCAAATCTGCAGAAATTTAACCGAGGCATATTTTTTTCAAAACTGCAGTGTCGCCGGTCGACCGAGGGGGGTCTCGGTCGACCGAGGACACTGAAATTTGCCTCCCAGGCAGATTTCTGCAACTTCTCCGTTTTGACTCCTTTTTCGCCCAAACCACTTCCAATCACCTCCAAACTTCACCCAAACACTTCTAAACTATAAATAACTCATAAACCATCCATCTACACCCTTGTGGCCCACTGATCTTCCAAATGGGGGGTGAAAACCCCCATCCATCAGTGACCTTTCCATCCAAAATACAAGAACAAGCTCAGGTGGAAACTAAAACTTAACTGAACACATAATGAGCTGAAAACTAATGGAATCACGAAAATAAACACACATCCTAAGTTATCAGTATGATGCACTTGCCTTTTTAGTGTTTGAGAAGGTGGGTAGAGAGAAACAGAGCAATTAGAGAAGAAATTCCAGAATTTCAGCTGAGCAATGAAGAAGAAGAAGAAGATGATAACCCAGCTGCTGTAGCAGCAGCTCCTAGGTGGTGGTAACAGCAACAGCAGTAGTCCTTGGAGAATTCCTCAGCAGAAATAAAACTTCCCAGGTGAAGAATAAGAGGGAAGAAGATGCACAGCAGTAGCTTCAAGATGGAATTTCCAGCAACAGTAGCTCCAGGAGGTTTTTCCAGCGAAGTAACAGATGAGAGGAATGAAGAGAAAGAAGAAGAAGATGGTGTCACAGCAGCTGCAGAAGTGTAGCAGCAGCTCCACACAAATCCAGCAAGAAAATGAAGGGAGAAATGAAGGACGGTGGCTGCAGCTCCAAGTAGAAATCCTCCAGTAGAAACTCAGTAGCTCTGGTGATGAAATATGAAGGGTAGAAGATGGGTAGTAGCTGTTACAGAGGAGGAGTCCCAGCAGAGATGATGAAGAAGAAGAAGAGATGCAGCAGAGCTTCAAGATGAATTTCCAGCACACATCCAATCAAGAGAATGAAAAGAGGAAATGAAGAGCAATGGCTGTAGCTCTAAGAAGGAAATCCCCAACACTGAATCAGAACTCCAGCAGGGTAACAGGGCTGGATGAGGGGAAATGAGAGAGAGGGGAAAGAGAGAAATGAAGAGAGGAAGGTGATGAGAAGAAGATGTAACAGCAACTCTTATGGACAAATCCCAGCAACAGTAGCTGGCTGTCTCTGCTCCAACGTAGGAGAGGAATTGAAATGGCAGTTGGGTGGCTGGAGGTTGTTTTCTTGGGAAGAGGGCTGAGATTAGCTTAGGGTTTAGGGTTTTGGGGATAAGAGAGGTTTTATAGTTTTAGGTGGGATGATTAATTACTAGATTAGCCTTAGGGTTTAATGGGATTAGGGTTAGGGTTTGAGGGTAGGCTGGTCATTAGTTGGAAGCTTCTAGAGGAGGACCCTCTTAACACTAACCCACACTAATTAAAAATTTAAACCACTAATAACCTACCTAGCTCAATTAGACCCTAGGTTAACACAACACCCAATTAATTAAAAACACTAACCCACTAAGCTAATCTAACTAACTTAGGAAAATCTAACTAGTCAATCTAATTAACCCCTAATTAGCCCAAATAAATTAGTAATTAGCCAAGATTAGCAAGGATTAGTGAAGATTAGTAATAATTAGCATAATTAACCAATAATTAACATAAATTAGAGTTAATTAGTCTATAAAATAGTAATTAGAGGGCCCACCAAGGGCGGGACCTCACATCATTCCCTCCTTTTAAAACATTTGTCCCCAAATGTAAAACAAGGTTTAGAACATACCTGAGGTAGAAGATGTGGATAGTCCTTCTCCACCTGGTCGCGTAGCTCCCACGTAGCCTCCTCCGGAGTGTGATGCTCCCACTGAACCTTCACCCAATTAATGGTTCGGGTCCGGAGCACCTGCTCCTTGGTGTCGATAATCGCAACTGGCCTGGCGACGTACGAAGCATCTGGCTGGATGTTGAGGGGCTCGTGATAAAGAATGTGAGTCGGGTCTTCTACTTACTTCTTCAGCATGGAGACGTGGAACACGTCATGCACTCCCGAAAGCTCTGGCGGTAGCTGAAGCTTGTAGGCGACATCTCCAACTCTCGATCTGATCTCGAAGGGTCCAACATATCTCCGCGCTAGCTTACCCTTCTCACCAAACCTCAGGGTACCTCTAGCTGGAGAAACCTTCAGGAAAACTCTGTCTCCTTTCTCGAACTCGAGAGGTCTGCGCCTGTTGTCTGCATAGCTCTTCTGTCTGCTGCGGCTGACCTTCAGGTTCTCCACTTTCTGCCGTACCTTCTCGCTGGTGTCGCTGACTATGGATGGTCCATGAAAACTCCTGACACCAACTTCCTCCCAGCAGACTGGGGTCTTGCATCTCCTCCCGTACAAAGCCTCGTACGGTGCCATCTTGATGCTCGCATGGAAGCTGTTGTTGTAGGCGAACTCGCGAAGTGGCAAGGAATCCTCCCAGTTCTCCTTGAAGTCCAAGACACAGGCTCTCAACATGTCCTCTAGTGTCTGGTTGGTGCGCTCTATCTGGCCGTCTGTCTGAGGATGATAAGCCGTGCTGAAGCTCAACTTGGTGCCCAAGGCCTGCTGAAGACTCTCCCAGAAGTGCGAAGTGAATCGCGGGTCTCTGTCTGAAACAATCGAGGCTGGAACTCCGTGCAACGAGACAATCCTGTCGACGTACAGCTTAGCAAGGACGTCGAGTCCTGTTCTCATCGACACTGGCAAGAAATGGGCTGACTTAGTCAGCCGATCCACGATCACCCAAATGCCGTCGTGGCGTCTCCTGGTGGCTGGAAGTCCCGCGATGAAGTCCATGGTGATGTGCTCCCATTTCCACTGAGGTATCTCGAGCTGATGAAGTAATCCTGGCGGCTTCTGGTGTTCGACCTTGATCTGCTGACACGTCAAACACCTGGAGACATAGCGAGCTATCTCCTTCTTCATGTTGTTCCACCAGTAGTAGCTCCTCAGGTTCTGGTACATCTTGGTGCTCCCGGGGTGAATTGAGTATCTGCTGTGGTGTGCATCTGCTAAGATCTCGTCCTTCAGCTCCTGGATATCTGGCACGCACAATCTGTCCTGGTAGTAGAGCACTCCTCCAATCAACCTGAACTCTGGCCTCTGGTCAACCTGCTCGATCACTCTGACAAGCTTCGGATCGTTGCGTTGACTGTCCTTGACCTTGCCTAGCAACTCTGGTTCCCACGCTGACATGGTGGCAAGCAAGACTCTCTCGCTGAGCGGCTGAAACTGAACGTCTAAGCTGCTGAAGACGTCGGTCCACACACCCTCTGCTGCTAGGAAACTGACGAGGGCGGTCTTCCTGCTCAAAGCGTCTGCTACGACGTTCGCCTTACCAGGATGGTATTTGATAGGGAAGTCGTAGTCCTTGATGTACTCCATCCACCTCCTCTGTCGGTTGTTGAGGTCGCTCTGCGTGAACAGGTACTGCAAACTGCGGTGATCTGAGTGCACC
This sequence comes from Cinnamomum chago, assembly GCA_038049695.1. Lineage (NCBI taxonomy): Eukaryota > Viridiplantae > Streptophyta > Magnoliopsida > Laurales > Lauraceae > Cinnamomum > Cinnamomum chago. Next base: position 14,034,420 of record CP142462.1, on the reverse strand, counting down.
TCGAACTTCTCGCCGTAGGGGTAGTGCCGCCACAACTTCAAGGCAAAAACGACTGCTGCAAGCTCCAAGTCGTGAGTGGCGTACTTCTTCTCGTGCTCCTTCAACTGGCGCGATCCATAGGCAATAACCTTGCCCTCCTGCATCAGAACACATCTAAGACCGGTCCCTGAAGCGTCGGTGAAGATTACGAACCCACCACTGCCGGAAGGTAAGGACAAGATCGGTGCTGTCGTCAATCTCTCCTTCAGCTCTTGAAAGCTGTTCTCGCAAGCATCGGACCAAACCAACGGTACATCCTTCCGTGTCAGCTTGGTCAACGGTGCTGAGATCGTGGAGAAACTCTTGACGAATCTGCGGTAGTAGCCTGCTAAACCGAGAAAACTCCTGATCTCTGTGGCGTTCTTCGGTCTCGCCCAGTTCGTCACTGCCTCTATCTTCACTGGGTCCACTGCTAGTCCATCCTTGGAGATGATGTGTCCAAGGAAGACTACCTGCTCCAACCAGAACTCGCACTTGCTGAGCTTCGCGTACAACTGGTCGTCGCGCAACAACTGGAGAGATGTCCTCAAATGCTGCTCGTGCTCCTCCCTGGTCTTGGAGTAGACCAACACGTCGTCGATGAAGACCACTGTGAAGCTGTCGAGGTACGGTGCGAAGATCTTGTTCATCAGGGACATGAACACTGCTGGTGCATTCGTCAACCCGAACGGCATCACAAGAAACTCATAATGGCCATAGCGGGATCGGAACGCTGTCTTCTGCACATCCTGATCTCTGACTCGCAGCTGATGGTACCCCGACCTCAAGTCTATCTTCGAAAAGAACTGCGCACCCTGAAGCTGGTCGAAAAGCTCGTCGATCCGGGAAAGAGGATACTTGTTCTTCACCGTTGCCTGGTTCAACTGCCGGTAGTCGATGCACATCCTCATCGATCCATCCTTCAAAAATGACGTCGAAGTCATGCATGGGTAGCACGATCAGATCTGCAAGAAAAATGCACTCCCCGATTTGCACTCGGCATATGGGGTGGTAAGTCCAAAACCTAAGACTACACTGACTCTACCCAATCTATCGTCCTCACACGTATCCCATCACTCGAATCCTCACCACGTCCTATGGTTTCTAGTGTGTTTTATTTCCTAGAGACCAGCTGGCTCTGATACCATAAAATGTAACGCCCCAATTCCGGATACCGATATACTCGTTCGAATACCCGAAATTGGCGCGCTACTTCCCGGAAAATCCGAGAACTTCCAAGATCGTAGGCCGCAGTGAGGTCCAATTTAAAACTTTTTGACCAACATAGTTATAACATTTAAATTTTGGAAGCATAACGATTTAAACAAAGCGGAAGCAATAGGTATCGATGTATATATATTAAGTATGAGCGGAACATCAGTCTAATTAAAATGATTCAATATTAATCAGAGTTAATACATTTTGAGTCTACCCAACTCACAACAAAGTTTCGCTCAAACCCAAAATAAATGGAGTCCCTCAAAACCCATGTATAAACTCCTCGCCCTCCGGCTCGACATCCGTGTCGGCCGGGCCCCACGCGTACTCTCCTGCAACGGGTGCCTCCACTACAGCTAGTGCGTTGTCAGGGATCTCTGGGTCAAGGCCTAAGCACCAATGAATGGGTCAGATCTAAACGATCTGGCAAGTTACAGCATACTACTAACATAGAACATATATATCAAAGGAAGTAAAGACGAGTGCATAAATTAAATGAATAGCAAGGGAAATGAACTAGGCAGTTGTGCATTTAAATCATAAGGAATCAGTATAAATAGAAACATCTAAACTACTGTAAACAAAGTGGCACATTCACACGAGCTGGAATACCGCGGGATATTATGCCGCGGCCCTCCCATACTGAACACAGTTGCGGTGGGGAATCTCACCAGGGAATAAGTAATCCCGAATCTCACTCATCAACTCATCATCTCAACACTCCAGATCGGCACGGTATCACACCGTCCCTCTCAACCACACAGCTCATCATGATAGCTCCTCAACACTCAACTAGCTCCTACCGGGGATGATCAGTCCACAGGCTGAGCTTAAATCAACCGAGTGAATGTTAATGCCGACTCGAGAATAACTCTAAGGTCTGTGTCTGTCTAGGCTTTGCCTTGCGTGAACAAGGTCCTAACAATATCTCTAAGAGGTCTACACATCTCAATACAGTCTCTGGATCTCATTCAAGGTCCAGGCCCACTCGTTGGATCCATACCAAGGCCCATCAGTACATGGCCTGGTCTAAACCGTCCAAACGAGGCAACTAATCCATCTATTACTGATAACAGTTCCATTACAATCCATAACAGCTTAACAATCCAATAAGAACTACCTCTTCCAGCTAAAGGGTTCACATCTCCACACTTAGGCCCATTAAGGGCCCGCCTAGACACAGACACGGGTCAATGATCTCCGAAACCACACTATCGGGTCACCTCTAGATACCCTAGGTTCAGGTCTTCCATTTATGTTCAATTAATAGTAAACAGCTATTCTAAAGATCTAAGAATGACAATAAATGATAACAGTGAAGTATAAACTTCAATCAGAGAATCAACGGGAAATCCAACGGTCCAATCCTAGGTAATGGGCCACGTTAGGTTCAGGTCCATCTCCGGTAATTCGATCTCTAAACGATGTCATTAGTGCCGTAAAATATCGTATTTGGTGCTTAGTTAGTTAATGCATCTATGACAACTCTTAGAGGTCGAATCATCTTAGATTATCAACCAAAACACTAAACAGTGGTCCCCGCGAGTCAAGATTGAGCCACACCGTTGACTCGGGCTTAGGACACTGATAAACGCTCATTTGGATGGTCAATGGGCCCCACAACTGATCATATCTCCTAAATGTTGAAAACTGGAACAATCAGGGTTTCCCAGGTGAACCTGATGTATGGTGAGCTCGGTTGATCTCCTGGCCGGGAGGATCAACCGAGTGCACTAACTAATCTGAATCGGGCTTCCTGGACAACTCAATTCGTTTCTAAAGGCTTACAGCGTGTCGGTCAAACAACCTGGCCTAGGTGATTGACCGCATACTCTAAAAACCTTAGAAAGATTGATGTTCCAGCTTTAAACACTTTCTAAATGCTAATTCTAAGTTTCAGGTTGATTTGGGTGTAAACAGACTGAATTTCGGGTGAAAAACCAACTTTCAGTCATTTCCTGCGAAAACCATGTATACCGGGTCAACCTGGGCTAAGCCGGGTCAACCAAACAAATTGAAATGGGTTTTCTGCAAGAAAATGGCTGAGGGCCAATTTTTCCCAAAATCATAGTAGTCTCGGTCGACCAGGGTAGGTCCCAGTCGACCCAGACAACAGAAAAGTCAGTCTGCAGAACAGAGCTAACTGAGAGCTGAAAAATCCACTTTTCCAGTGTTCTCGGTCGACCCAGAACACTGTCGGGCGAGTCCCGGGCGAGTCAGGTCAAATCTGCAGAAATTTAACTGAGGCATATTTTTTTCAAAACTGCAGTGTCGCCGGTCGACCGAGGGGGGTCTCGGTCGACCGAGGACACTGAAATTTGACTCCCAGGCAGATTTCTGCAACTTCTCCGTTTTGACTCCTTTTTCGCCCAAACCACTTCCAATCACCTCCAAACTTCACCCAAACACTTCTAAACTATAAATAACTCATAAACCATCCATCTACACCCTTGTGGCCCACTGATCTTCCAAATGGGGGGTGAAAACCCCCATCCATCAGTGACCTTTCCATCCAAAATACAAGAACAAGCTCAGGTGGAAACTAAAACTTAACTGAACACATAATGAGCTGAAAACTAATGGAATCACGAAAATAAACACACATCCTAAGTTATCAGTATGATGCACTTGCCTTTTTAGTGTTTGAGAAGGTGGGTAGAGAGAAACAGAGCAATTAGAGAAGAAATTCCAGAATTTCAGCTGAGCAATGAAGAAGAAGAAGAAGATGATAACCCAGCTGCTGTAGCAGCAGCTCCTAGGTGGTGGTAACAGCAACAGCAGTAGTCCTTGGAGAATTCCTCAGCAGAAATAAAACTTCCCAGGTGAAGAATAAGAGGGAAGAAGATGCACAGCAGTAGCTTCAAGATGGAATTTCCAGCAACAGTAGCTCCAGGAGGTTTTTCCAGCGAAGTAACAGATGAGAGGAATGAAGAGAAAGAAGAAGAAGATGGTGTCACAGCAGCTGCAGAAGTGTAGCAGCAGCTCCACACAAATCCAGCAAGAAAATGAAGGGAGAAATGAAGGACGGTGGCTGCAGCTCCAAGTAGAAATCCTCCAGTAGAAACTCAGTAGCTCTGGTGATGAAATATGAAGGGTAGAAGATGGGTAGTAGCTGTTACAGAGGAGGAGTCCCAGCAGAGATGATGAAGAAGAAGAAGAGATGCAGCAGAGCTTCAAGATGAATTTCCAGCACACATCCAATCAAGAGAATGAAAAGAGGAAATGAAGAGCAATGGCTGTAGCTCTAAGAAGGAAATCCCCAACACTGAATCAGAACTCCAGCAGGGTAACAGGGCTGGATGAGGGGAAATGAGAGAGAGGGGAAAGAGAGAAATGAAGAGAGGAAGGTGATGAGAAGAAGATGTAACAGCAACTCTTATGGACAAATCCCAGCAACAGTAGCTGGCTGTCTCTGCTCCAACGTAGGAGAGGAATTGAAATGGCAGTTGGGTGGCTGGAGGTTGTTTTCTTGGGAAGAGGGCTGAGATTAGCTTAGGGTTTAGGGTTTTGGGGATAAGAGAGGTTTTATAGTTTTAGGTGGGATGATTAATTACTAGATTAGCCTTAGGGTTTAATGGGATTAGGGTTAGGGTTTGAGGGTAGGCTGGTCATTAGTTGGAAGCTTCTAGAGGAGGACCCTCTTAACACTAACCCACACTAATTAAAAATTTAAACCACTAATAACCTACCTAGCTCAATTAGACCCTAGGTTAACACAACACCCAATTAATTAAAAACACTAACCCACTAAGCTAATCTAACTAACTTAGGAAAATCTAACTAGTCAATCTAATTAACCCCTAATTAGCCCAAATAAATTAGTAATTAGCCAAGATTAGCAAGGATTAGAGAAGATTAGTAATAATTAGCATAATTAACCAATAATTAACATAAATTAGAGTTAATTAGTCTATAAAATAGTAATTAGAGGGCCCACCAAGGGCGGGACCTCACATCATTCCCTCCTTTTAAAACATTTGTCCCCAAATGTAAAACAAGGTTTAGAACATACCTGAGGTAGAAGATGTGGATAGTCCTTCTCCACCTGGTCGCGTAGCTCCCACGTAGCCTCCTCCGGAGTGTGATGCTCCCACTGAACCTTCACCCAATTAATGGTTCGGGTCCGGAGCACCTGCTCCTTGGTGTCGATAATCGCAACTGGCCTGGCGACGTACGAAGCATCTGGCTGGATGTTGAGGGGCTCGTGATAAAGAATGTGAGTCGGGTCTTCTACTTACTTCTTCAGCATGGAGACGTGGAACACGTCATGCACTCCCGAAAGCTCTGGCGGTAGCTGAAGCTTGTAGGCGACATCTCCAACTCTCGATCTGATCTCGAAGGGTCCAACATATCTCCGCGCTAGCTTACCCTTCTCACCAAACCTCAGGGTACCTCTAGCTGGAGAAACCTTCAGGAAAACTCTGTCTCCTTTCTCGAACTCGAGAGGTCTGCGCCTGTTGTCTGCATAGCTCTTCTGTCTGCTGCGGCTGACCTTCAGGTTCTCCACTTTCTGCCGTACCTTCTCGCTGGTGTCGCTGACTATGGATGGTCCATGAAAACTCCTGACACCAACTTCCTCCCAGCAGACTGGGGTCTTGCATCTCCTCCCGTACAAAGCCTCGTACGGTGCCATCTTGATGCTCGCATGGAAGCTGTTGTTGTAGGCGAACTCGCGAAGTGGCAAGGAATCCTCCCAGTTCTCCTTGAAGTCCAAGACACAGGCTCTCAACATGTCCTCTAGTGTCTGGTTGGTGCGCTCTATCTGGCCGTCTGTCTGAGGATGATAAGCCGTGCTGAAGCTCAACTTGGTGCCCAAGGCCTGCTGAAGACTCTCCCAGAAGTGCGAAGTGAATCGCGGGTCTCTGTCTGAAACAATCGAGGCTGGAACTCCGTGCAACGAGACAATCCTGTCGACGTACAGCTTAGCAAGGACGTCGAGTCCTGCTCTCATCGACACTGGCAAGAAATGGGCTGACTTAGTCAGCCGATCCACGATCACCCAAATGCCGTCGTGGCGTCTCCTGGTGGCTGGAAGTCCCGCGATGAAGTCCATGGTGATGTGCTCCCATTTCCACTGAGGTATCTCGAGCTGATGAAGTAATCCTGGCGGCTTCTGGTGTTCGACCTTGATCTGCTGACACGTCAAACACCTGGAGACATAGCGAGCTATCTCCTTCTTCATGTTGTTCCACCAGTAGTAGCTCCTCAGGTTCTGGTACATCTTGGTGCTCCCGGGGTGAATTGAGTATCTGCTGTGGTGTGCATCTGCTAAGATCTCGTCCTTCAGCTCCTGGATATCTGGCACGCACAATCTGTCCTGGTAGTAGAGCACTCCTCCAATCAACCTGAACTCTGGCCTCTGGTCAACCTGCTCGATCACTCTGACAAGCTTCGGATCGTTGCGTTGACTGTCCTTGACCTTGCCTAGCAACTCTGGTTCCCACGCTGACATGGTGGCAAGCAAGACTCTCTCGCTGAGCGGCTGAAACTGAACGTCTAAGCTGCTGAAGACGTCGGTCCACACACCCTCTGCTGCTAGGAAACTGACGAGGGCGGTCTTCCTGCTCAAAGCGTCTGCTACGACGTTCGCCTTACCAGGATGGTATTTGATAGGGAAGTCGTAGTCCTTGATGTACTCCATCCACCTCCTCTGTCGGTTGTTGAGGTCGCTCTGCGTGAACAGGTACTGCAAACTGCGGTGATCTGAGTGCACCTCGAACTTCTCGCCGTAGGGGTAGTGCCGCCACAACTTCAAGGCAAAAACGACTGCTGCAAGCTCCAAGTCGTGAGTGGCGTACTTCTTCTCGTGCTCCTTCAACTGGCGCGATCCATAGGCAATAACCTTGCCCTCCTGCATCAGAACACATCTAAGACCGGTCCCTGAAGCGTCGGTGAAGATTACGAACCCACCACTGCCGGAAGGTAAGGACAAGATCGGTGCTGTCGTCAATCTCTCCTTCAGCTCTTGAAAGCTGTTCTCGCAAGCATCGGACCAAACCAACGGTACATCCTTCCGTGTCAGCTTGGTCAACGGTGCTGAGATCGTGGAGAAACTCTTGACGAATCTGCGGTAGTAGCCTGCTAAACCGAGAAAACTCCTGATCTCTGTGGCGTTCTTCGGTCTCGCCCAGTTCGTCACTGCCTCTATCTTCACTGGGTCCACTGCTAGTCCATCCTTGGAGATGATGTGTCCAAGGAAGACTACCTGCTCCAACCAGAACTCGCACTTGCTGAGCTTCGCGTACAACTGGTCGTCGCGCAACAACTGGAGAGATGTCCTCAAATGCTGCCCGTGCTCCTCCCTGGTCTTGGAGTAGACCAACACGTCGTCGATGAAGACCACTGTGAAGCTGTCGAGGTACGGTGCGAAGATCTTGTTCATCAGGGACATGAACACTGCTGGTGCATTCGTCAACCCGAACGGCATCACAAGAAACTCATAATGGCCATAGCGGGATCGGAACGCTGTCTTCTGCACATCCTGATCTCTGACTCGCAGCTGATGGTACCCCGACCTCAAGTCTATCTTCGAAAAGAACTGCGCACCCTGAAGCTGGTCGAAAAGCTCGTCGATCCGGGAAAGAGGATACTTGTTCTTCACCGTTGCCTGGTTCAACTGCCGGTAGTCGATGCACATCCTCATCGATCCATCCTTCAAGAATGACGTCGAAGTCATGCATGGGTAGCACGATCAGATCTGCAAGAAAAATGCACTCCCCGATTTGCACTCGGCATATGGGGTGGTAAGTCCAAAACCTAAGACTACACTGACTCTACCCAATCTATCGTCCTCACACGTATCCCATCACTCGAATCCTCACCACGTCCTATGGTTTCTAGTGTGTTTTATTTCCTAGAGACCAGCTGGCTCTGATACCATAAAATGTAACGCCCCAATTCCGGATACCGATATACTCGTTCGAATACCCGAAATTGGCGCGCTACTTCCCGGAAAATCCGAGAACTTCCAAGATCGTAGGCCGCAGTGAGGTCCAATTTAAAACTTTTTGACCAACATAGTTATAACATTTAAATTTTGGAAGCATAACGATTTAAACAAAGCGGAAGCAATAGGTATCGATGTATATATATTAAGTATGAGCGGAACATCAGTCTAATTAAAATGATTCAATATTAATCAGAGTTAATACATTTTGAGTCTACCCAACTCACTACAAAGTTTCGCTCAAACCCAAAATAAATGGAGTCCCTCAAAACCCATGTATAAACTCCTCGCCCTCCGGCTCGACATCCGTGTCGGCCGGGCCCCACGCGTACTCTCCTGCAACGGGTGCCTCCACTACAGCTAGTGCGTTGTCAGGGATCTCTGGGTCAAGGCCTAAGCACCAATGAATGGGTCAGATCTAAACGATCTGGCAAGTTACAGCATACTACTAACATAGAACATATATATCAAAGGAAGTAAAGACGAGTGCATAAATTAAATGAATAGCAAGGGAAATGAACTAGGCAGTTGTGCATTTAAATCATAAGGAATCAGTATAAATAGAAACATCTAAACTACTGTAAACAAAGTGGCACATTCACACGAGCTGGAATACCGCGGGATATTATGCCGCGGCCCTCCCATACTGAACACAGTTGCGGTGGGGAATCTCACCAGGGAATAACTAATCCCGAATCTCACTCATCAACTCATCATCTCAACACTCCAGATCGGCACGGTATCACACCGTCCCTCTCAACCACACAGCTCATCATGATAGCTCCTCAACACTCAACTAGCTCCTACCGGGGATGATCAGTCCACAGGCTGAGCTTAAATCAACCGAGTGAATGTTAATGCCGACTCGAGAATAACTCTAAGGTCTGTGTCTGTCTAGGCTTTGCCTTGCGTGAACAAGGTCCTAACAATATCTCTAAGAGGTCTACACATCTCAATACAGTCTCTGGATCTCATTCAAGGTCCAGGCCCACTCGTTGGATCCATACCAAGGCCCATCAGTACATGGCCTGGTCTAAACCGTCCAAACGAGGCAACTAATCCATCTATTACTGATAACAGTTCCATTACAATCCATAACAGCTTAACAATCCAATAAGAACTACCTCTTCCAGCTAAAGGGTTCACATCTCCACACTTAGGCCCATTAAGGGCCCGCCTAGACACAGACACGGGTCAATGATCTCCGAAACCACACTATCGGGTCACCTCTAGATACCCTAGGTTCAGGTCTTCCATTTATGTTCAATTAATAGTAAACAGCTATTCTAAAGATCTAAGAATGACAATAAATGATAACAGTGAAGTATAAACTTCAATCAGAGAATCAACGGGAAATCCAACGGTCCAATCCTAGGTAATGGGCCACGTTAGGTTCAGGTCCATCTCCGGTAATTCGATCTCTAAACGATGTCATTAGTGCCGTAAAATATCGTATTTGGTGCTTAGTTAGTTAATGCATCTATGACAACTCTTAGAGGTCGAATCATCTTAGATTATCAACCAAAACACTAAACAGTGGTCCCCGCGAGTCAAGATTGAGCCACACCGTTGACTCGGGCTTAGGACACTGATAAACGCTCATTTGGATGGTCAATGGGCCCCACAACTGATCATATCTCCTAAATGTTGAAAACTGGAACAATCAGGGTTTCCCAGGTGAACCTGATGTATGGTGAGCTCGGTTGATCTCCTGGCCGGGAGGATCAACCGAGTGCACTAACTAATCTGAATCGGGCTTCCTGGACAACTCAATTCGTTTCTAAAGGCTTACAGCGTGTCCGGTCAAACAACCTGGCCTAGGTGATTGACCGCATACTCTAAAAACCTTAGAAAGATTGATGTTCCAGCTTTAAACACTTTCTAAATGCTAATTCTAAGTTTCAGGTTGATTTGGGTGTAAACAGACTGAATTTCGGGTGAAAAACCAACTTTCAGTCATTTCCTGCGAAAACCATGTATACCGGGTCAACCTGGGCTAAGCCGGGTCAACCAAACAAATTGAAATGGGTTTTCTGCAAGAAAATGGCTGAGGGCCAATTTTTCCCAAAATCATAGTAGTCTCGGTCGACCAGGGTAGGTCCCAGTCGACCCAGACAACAGAAAAGTCAGTCTGCAGAACAGAGCTAACTGAGAGCTGAAAAATCCACTTTTCCAGTGTTCTCGGTCGACCCAGAACACTGTCGGGCGAGTCCCGGGCGAGTCAGGTCAAATCTGCAGAAATTTAACTGAGGCATATTTTTTTCAAAACTGCAGTGTCGCCGGTCGACCGAGGGGGGTCTCGGTCGACCGAGGACACTGAAATTTGACTCCCAGGCAGATTTCTGCAACTTCTCCGTTTTGACTCCTTTTTCGCCCAAACCACTTCCAATCACCTCCAAACTTCACCCAAACACTTCTAAACTATAAATAACTCATAAACCATCCATCTACACCCTTGTGGCCCACTGATCTTCCAAATGGGGGGTGAAAACCCCCATCCATCAGTGACCTTTCCATCCAAAATACAAGAACAAGCTCAGGTGGAAACTAAAACTTAACTGAACACATAATGAGCTGAAAACTAATGGAATCACGAAAATAAACACACATCCTAAGTTATCAGTATGATGCACTTGCCTTTTTAGTGTTTGAGAAGGTGGGTAGAGAGAAACAGAGCAATTAGAGAAGAAATTCCAGAATTTCAGCTGAGCAATGAAGAAGAAGAAGAAGATGATAACCCAGCTGCTGTAGCAGCAGCTCCTAGGTGGTGGTAACAGCAACAGCAGTAGTCCTTGGAGAATTCCTCAGCAGAAATAAAACTTCCCAGGTGAAGAATAAGAGGGAAGAAGATGCACAGCAGTAGCTTCAAGATGGAATTTCCAGCAACAGTAGCTCCAGGAGGTTTTTCCAGCGAAGTAACAGATGAGAGGAATGAAGAGAAAGAAGAAGAAGATGGTGTCACAGCAGCTGCAGAAGTGTAGCAGCAGCTCCACACAAATCCAGCAAGAAAATGAAGGGAGAAATGAAGGACGGTGGCTGCAGCTCCAAGTAGAAATCCTCCAGTAGAAACTCAGTAGCTCTGGTGATGAAATATGAAGGGTAGAAGATGGGTAGTAGCTGTTACAGAGGAGGAGTCCCAGCAGAGATGATGAAGAAGAAGAAGAGATGCAGCAGAGCTTCAAGATGAATTTCCAGCACACATCCAATCAAGAGAATGAAAAGAGGAAATGAAGAGCAATGGCTGTAGCTCTAAGAAGGAAATCCCCAACACTGAATCAGAACTCCAGCAGGGTAACAGGGCTGGATGAGGGGAAATGAGAGAGAGGGGAAAGAGAGAAATGAAGAGAGGAAGGTGATGAGAAGAAGATGTAACAGCAACTCTTATGGACAAATCCCAGCAACAGTAGCTGGCTGTCTCTGCTCCAACGTAGGAGAGGAATTGAAATGGCAGTTGGGTGGCTGGAGGTTGTTTTCTTGGGAAGAGGGCTGAGATTAGCTTAGGGTTTAGGGTTTTGGGGATAAGAGAGGTTTTATAGTTTTAGGTGGGATGATTAATTACTAGATTAGCCTTAGGGTTTAATGGGATTAGGGTTAGGGTTTGAGGGTAGGCTGGTCATTAGTTGGAAGCTTCTAGAGGAGGACCCTCTTAACACTAACCCACACTAATTAAAAATTTAAACCACTAATAACCTACCTAGCTCAATTAGACCCTAGGTTAACACAACACCCAATTAATTAAAAACACTAACCCACTAAGCTAATCTAACTAACTTAGGAAAATCTAACTAGTCAATCTAATTAACCCCTAATTAGCCCAAATAAATTAGTAATTAGCCAAGATTAGCAAGGATTAGTGAAGATTAGTAATAATTAGCATAATTAACCAATAATTAACATAAAGTAGAGTTAATTAGTCTATAAAATAGTAATTAGAGGGCTCACCAAGGGCGGGACCTCACATCATTCCCTCCTTTTAAAACATTTGTCCCCAAATGTAAAACAAGGTTTAGAACATACCTGAGGTAGAAGATGTGGATAGTCCTTCTCCACCTGGTCGCGTAGCTCCCACGTAGCCTCCTCCGGAGTGTGATGCTCCCACTGAACCTTCACCCAATTAATGGTTCGGGTCCGGAGCACCTGCTCCTTGGTGTCGATAATCGCAACTGGCCTGGCGACGTACGAAGCATCTGGCTGGATGTTGAGGGGCTCGTGATAAAGAATGTGAGTCGGGTCTTCTACTTACTTCTTCAGCATGGAGACGTGGAACACGTCATGCACTCCCGAAAGCTCTGGCGGTAGCTGAAGCTTGTAGGCGACATCTCCAACTCTCGATCTGATCTCGAAGGGTCCAACATATCTCCGCGCTAGCTTACCCTTCTCACCAAACCTCAGGGTACCTCTAGCTGGAGAAACCTTCAGGAAAACTCTGTCTCCTTTCTCGAACTCGAGAGGTCTGCGCCTGTTGTCTGCATAGCTCTTCTGTCTGCTGCGGCTGACCTTCAGGTTCTCCACTTTCTGCCGTACCTTCTCGCTGGTGTCGCTGACTATGGATGGTCCATGAAAACTCCTGACACCAACTTCCTCCCAGCAGACTGGGGTCTTGCATCTCCTCCCGTACAAAGCCTCGTACGGTGCCATCTTGATGCTCGCATGGAAGCTGTTGTTGTAGGCGAACTCGCGAAGTGGCAAGGAATCCTCCCAGTTCTCCTTGAAGTCCAAGACACAGGCTCTCAACATGTCCTCTAGTGTCTGGTTGGTGCGCTCTATCTGGCCGTCTGTCTGAGGATGATAAGCCGTGCTGAAGCTCAACTTGGTGCCCAAGGCCTGCTGAAGACTCTCCCAGAAGTGCGAAGTGAATCGCGGGTCTCTGTCTGAAACAATCGAGGCTGGAACTCCGTGCAACGAGACAATCCTGTCGACGTACAGCTTAGCAAGGACGTCGAGTCCTGCTCTCATCGACACTGGCAAGAAATGGGCTGACTTAGTCAGCCGATCCACGATCACCCAAATGCCGTCGTGGCGTCTCCTGGTGGCTGGAAGTCCCGCGATGAAGTCCATGGTGATGTGCTCCCATTTCCACTGAGGTATCTCGAGCTGATGAAGTAATCCTGGCGGCTTCTGGTGTTCGACCTTGATCTGCTGACACGTCAAACACCTGGAGACATAGCGAGCTATCTCCTTCTTCATGTTGTTCCACCAGTAGTAGCTCCTCAGGTTCTGGTACATCTTGGTGCTCCCGGGGTGAATTGAGTATCTGCTGTGGTGTGCATCTGCTAAGATCTCGTCCTTCAGCTCCTGGATATCTGGCACGCACAATCTGTCCTGGTAGTAGAGCACTCCTCCAATCAACCTGAACTCTGGCCTCTGGTCAACCTGCTCGATCACTCTGACAAGCTTCGGATCGTTGCGTTGACTGTCCTTGACCTTGCCTAGCAACTCTGGTTCCCACGCTGACATGGTGGCAAGCAAGACTCTCTCGCTGAGCGGCTGAAACTGAACGTCTAAGCTGCTGAAGACGTCGGTCCACACACCCTCTGCTGCTAGGAAACTGACGAGGGCGGTCTTCCTGCTCAAAGCGTCTGCTACGACGTTCGCCTTACCAGGATGGTATTTGATAGGGAAGTCGTAGTCCTTGATGTACTCCATCCACCTCCTCTGTCGGTTGTTGAGGTCGCTCTGCGTGAACAGGTACTGCAAACTGCGGTGATCTGAGTGCACCTCGAACTTCTCGCCGTAGGGGTAGTGCCGCCACAACTTCAAGGCAAAAACGACTGCTGCAAGCTCCAAGTCGTGAGTGGCGTACTTCTTCTCGTGCTCCTTCAACTGGCGCGATCCATAGGCAATAACCTTGCCCTCCTGCATCAGAACACATCTAAGACCGGTCCCTGAAGCGTCGGTGAAGATTACGAACCCACCACTGCCGGAAGGTAAGGACAAGATCGGTGCTGTCGTCAATCTCTCCTTCAGCTCTTGAAAGCTGTTCTCGCAAGCATCGGACCAAACCAACGGTACATCCTTCCGTGTCAGCTTGGTCAACGGTGCTGAGATCGTGGAGAAACTCTTGACGAATCTGCGGTAGTAGCCTGCTAAACCGAGAAAACTCCTGATCTCTGTGGCGTTCTTCGGTCTCGCCCAGTTCGTCACTGCCTCTATCTTCACTGGGTCCACTGCTAGTCCATCCTTGGAGATGATGTGTCCAAGGAAGACTACCTGCTCCAACCAGAACTCGCACTTGCTGAGCTTCGCGTACAACTGGTCGTCGCGCAACAACTGGAGAGATGTCCTCAAATGCTGCTCGTGCTCCTCCCTGGTCTTGGAGTAGACCAACACGTCGTCGATGAAGACCACTGTGAAGCTGTCGAGGTACGGTGCGAAGATCTTGTTCATCAGGGACATGAACACTGCTGGTGCATTCGTCAACCCGAACGGCATCACAAGAAACTCATAATGGCCATAGCGGGATCGGAACGCTGTCTTCTGCACATCCTGATCTCTGACTCGCAGCTGATGGTACCCCGACCTCAAGTCTATCTTCGAAAAGAACTGCGCACCCTGAAGCTGGTCGAAAAGCTCGTCGATCCGGGAAAGAGGATACTTGTTCTTCACCGTTGCCTGGTTCAACTGCCGGTAGTCGATGCACATCCTCATCGATCCATCCTTCAAGAATGACGTCGAAGTCATGCATGGGTAGCACGATCAGATCTGCAAGAAAAATGCACTCCCCGATTTGCACTCGGCATATGGGGTGGTAAGTCCAAAACCTAAGACTACACTGACTCTACCCAATCTATCGTCCTCACACGTATCCCATCACTCGAATCCTCACCACGTCCTATGGTTTCTAGTGTGTTTTATTTCCTAGAGACCAGCTGGCTCTGATACCATAAAATGTAACGCCCCAATTCCGGATACCGATATACTCGTTCGAATACCCGAAATTGGCGCGCTACTTCCCGGAAAATCCGAGAACTTCCAAGATCGTAGGCCGCAGTGAGGTCCAATTTAAAACTTTTTGACCAACATAGTTATAACATTTAAATTTTGGAAGCATAACGATTTAAACAAAGCGGAAGCAATAGGTATCGATGTATATATATTAAGTATGAGCGGAACATCAGTCTAATTAAAATGATTCAATATTAATCAGAGTTAATACATTTTGAGTCTACCCAACTCACTACAAAGTTTCGCTCAAACCCAAAATAAATGGAGTCCCTCAAAACCCATGTATAAACTCCTCGCCCTCCGGCTCGACATCCGTGTCGGCCGGGCCCCACGCGTACTCTCCTGCAACGGGTGCCTCCACTACAGCTAGTGCGTTGTCAGGGATCTCTGGGTCAAGGCCTAAGCACCAATGAATGGGTCAGATCTAAACGATCTGGCAAGTTACAGCATACTACTAACATAGAACATATATATCAAAGGAAGTAAAGACGAGTGCATAAATTAAATGAATAGCAAGGGAAATGAACTAGGCAGTTGTGCATTTAAATCATAAGGAATCAGTATAAATAGAAACATCTAAACTACTGTAAACAAAGTGGCACATTCACACGAGCTGGAATACCGCGGGATATTATGCCGCGGCCCTCCCATACTGAACACAGTTGCGGTGGGGAATCTCACCAGGGAATAACTAATCCCGAATCTCACTCATCAACTCATCATCTCAACACTCCAGATCGGCACGGTATCACACCGTCCCTCTCAACCACACAGCTCATCATGATAGCTCCTCAACACTCAACTAGCTCCTACCGGGGATGATCAGTCCACAGGCTGAGCTTAAATCAACCGAGTGAATGTTAATGCCGACTCGAGAATAACTCTAAGGTCTGTGTCTGTCTAGGCTTTGCCTTGCGTGAACAAGGTCCTAACAATATCTCTAAGAGGTCTACACATCTCAATACAGTCTCTGGATCTCATTCAAGGTCCAGGCCCACTCGTTGGATCCATACCAAGGCCCATCAGTACATGGCCTGGTCTAAACCGTCCAAACGAGGCAACTAATCCATCTATTACTGATAACAGTTCCATTACAATCCATAACAGCTTAACAATCCAATAAGAACTACCTCTTCCAGCTAAAGGGTTCACATCTCCACACTTAGGCCCATTAAGGGCCCGCCTAGACACAGACACGGGTCAATGATCTCCGAAACCACACTATCGGGTCACCTCTAGATACCCTAGGTTCAGGTCTTCCATTTATGTTCAATTAATAGTAAACAGCTATTCTAAAGATCTAAGAATGACAATAAATGATAACAGTGAAGTATAAACTTCAATCAGAGAATCAACGGGAAATCCAACGGTCCAATCCTAGGTAATGGGCCACGTTAGGTTCAGGTCCATCTCCGGTAATTCGATCTCTAAACGATGTCATTAGTGCCGTAAAATATCGTATTTGGTGCTTAGTTAGTTAATGCATCTATGACAACTCTTAGAGGTCGAATCATCTTAGATTATCAACCAAAACACTAAACAGTGGTCCCCGCGAGTCAAGATTGAGCCACACCGTTGACTCGGGCTTAGGACACTGATAAACGCTCATTTGGATGGTCAATGGGCCCCACAACTGATCATATCTCCTAAATGTTGAAAACTGGAACAATCAGGGTTTCCCAGGTGAACCTGATGTATGGTGAGCTCGGTTGATCTCCTGGCCGGGAGGATCAACCGAGTGCACTAACTAATCTGAATCGGGCTTCCTGGACAACTCAATTCGTTTCTAAAGGCTTACAGCGTGTCGGTCAAACAACCTGGCCTAGGTGATTGACCGCATACTCTAAAAACCTTAGAAAGATTGATGTTCCAGCTTTAAACACTTTCTAAATGCTAATTCTAAGTTTCAGGTTGATTTGGGTGTAAACAGACTGAATTTCGGGTGAAAAACCAACTTTCAGTCATTTCCTGCGAAAACCATGTATACCGGGTCAACCTGGGCTAAGCCGGGTCAACCAAACAAATTGAAATGGGTTTTCTGCAAGAAAATGGCTGAGGGCCAATTTTTCCCAAAATCATAGTAGTCTCGGTCGACCAGGGTAGGTCCCAGTCGACCCAGACAACAGAAAAGTCAGTCTGCAGAACAGAGCTAACTGAGAGCTGAAAAATCCACTTTTCCAGTGTTCTCGGTCGACCCAGAACACTGTCGGGCGAGTCCCGGGCGAGTCAGGTCAAATCTGCAGAAATTTAACTGAGGCATATTTTTTTCAAAACTGCAGTGTCGCCGGTCGACCGAGGGGGGTCTCGGTCGACCGAGGACACTGAAATTTGACTCCCAGGCAGATTTCTGCAACTTCTCCGTTTTGACTCCTTTTTCGCCCAAACCACTTCCAATCACCTCCAAACTTCACCCAAACACTTCTAAACTATAAATAACTCATAAACCATCCATCTACACCCTTGTGGCCCACTGATCTTCCAAATGGGGGGTGAAAACCCCCATCCATCAGTGACCTTTCCATCCAAAATACAAGAACAAGCTCAGGTGGAAACTAAAACTTAACTGAACACATAATGAGCTGAAAACTAATGGAATCACGAAAATAAACACACATCCTAAGTTATCAGTATGATGCACTTGCCTTTTTAGTGTTTGAGAAGGTGGGTAGAGAGAAACAGAGCAATTAGAGAAGAAATTCCAGAATTTCAGCTGAGCAATGAAGAAGAAGAAGAAGATGATAACCCAGCTGCTGTAGCAGCAGCTCCTAGGTGGTGGTAACAGCAACAGCAGTAGTCCTTGGAAAATTCCTCAGCAGAAATAAAACTTCCCAGGTGAAGAATAAGAGGGAAGAAGATGCACAGCAGTAGCTTCAAGATGGAATTTCCAGCAACAGTAGCTCCAGGAGGTTTTTCCAGCGAAGTAACAGATGAGAGGAATGAAGAGAAAGAAGAAGAAGATGGTGTCACAGCAGCTGCAGAAGTGTAGCAGCAGCTCCACACAAATCCAGCAAGAAAATGAAGGGAGAAATGAAGGACGGTGGCTGCAGCTCCAAGTAGAAATCCTCCAGTAGAAACTCAGTAGCTCTGGTGATGAAATATGAAGGGTAGAAGATGGGTAGTAGCTGTTACAGAGGAGGAGTCCCAGCAGAGATGATGAAGAAGAAGAAGAGATGCAGCAGAGCTTCAAGATGAATTTCCAGCACACATCCAATCAAGAGAATGAAAAGAGGAAATGAAGAGCAATGGCTGTAGCTCTAAGAAGGAAATCCCCAACACTGAATCAGAACTCCAGCAGGGTAACAGGGCTGGATGAGGGGAAATGAGAGAGAGGGGAAAGAGAGAAATGAAGAGAGGAAGGTGATGAGAAGAAGATGTAACAGCAACTCTTATGGACAAATCCCAGCAACAGTAGCTGGCTGTCTCTGCTCCAACGTAGGAGAGGAATTGAAATGGCAGTTGGGTGGCTGGAGGTTGTTTTCTTGGGAAGAGGGCTGAGATTAGCTTAGGGTTTAGGGTTTTGGGGATAAGAGAGGTTTTATAGTTTTAGGTGGGATGATTAATTACTAGATTAGCCTTAGGGTTTAATGGGATTAGGGTTAGGGTTTGAGGGTAGGCTGGTCATTAGTTGGAAGCTTCTAGAGGAGGACCCTCTTAACACTAACCCACACTAATTAAAAATTTAAACCACTAATAACCTACCTAGCTCAATTAGACCCTAGGTTAACACAACACCCAATTAATTAAAAACACTAACCCACTAAGCTAATCTAACTAACTTAGGAAAATCTAACTAGTCAATCTAATTAACCCCTAATTAGCCCAAATAAATTAGTAATTAGCCAAGATTAGCAAGGATTAGTGAAGATTAGTAATAATTAGCATAATTAACCAATAATTAACATAAATTAGAGTTAATTAGTCTATAAAATAGTAATTAGAGGGCTCACCAAGGGCGGGACCTCACATCATTCCCTCCTTTTAAAACATTTGTCCCCAAATGTAAAACAAGGTTTAGAACATACCTGAGGTAGAAGATGTGGATAGTCCTTCTCCACCTGGTCGCGTAGCTCCCACGTAGCCTCCTCCGGAGTGTGATGCTCCCACTGAACCTTCACCCAATTAATGGTTCGGGTCCGGAGCACCTGCTCCTTGGTGTCGATAATCGCAACTGGCCTGGCGACGTACGAAGCATCTGGCTGGATGTTGAGGGGCTCGTGATAAAGAATGTGAGTCGGGTCTTCTACTTACTTCTTCAGCATGGAGACGTGGAACACGTCATGCACTCCCGAAAGCTCTGGCGGTAGCTGAAGCTTGTAGGCGACATCTCCAACTCTCGATCTGATCTCGAAGGGTCCAACATATCTCCGCGCTAGCTTACCCTTCTCACCAAACCTCAGGGTACCTCTAGCTGGAGAAACCTTCAGGAAAACTCTGTCTCCTTTCTCGAACTCGAGAGGTCTGCGCCTGTTGTCTGCATAGCTCTTCTGTCTGCTGCGGCTGACCTTCAGGTTCTCCACTTTCTGCCGTACCTTCTCGCTGGTGTCGCTGACTATGGATGGTCCATGAAAACTCCTGACACCAACTTCCTCCCAGCAGACTGGGGTCTTGCATCTCCTCCCGTACAAAGCCTCGTACGGTGCCATCTTGATGCTCGCATGGAAGCTGTTGTTGTAGGCGAACTCGCGAAGTGGCAAGGAATCCTCCCAGTTCTCCTTGAAGTCCAAGACACAGGCTCTCAACATGTCCTCTAGTGTCTGGTTGGTGCGCTCTATCTGGCCGTCTGTCTGAGGATGATAAGCCGTGCTGAAGCTCAACTTGGTGCCCAAGGCCTGCTGAAGACTCTCCCAGAAGTGCGAAGTGAATCGCGGGTCTCTGTCTGAAACAATCGAGGCTGGAACTCCGTGCAACGAGACAATCCTGTCGACGTACAGCTTAGCAAGGACGTCGAGTCCTGCTCTCATCGACACTGGCAAGAAATGGGCTGACTTAGTCAGCCGATCCACGATCACCCAAATGCCGTCGTGGCGTCTCCTGGTGGCTGGAAGTCCCGCGATGAAGTCCATGGTGATGTGCTCCCATTTCCACTGAGGTATCTCGAGCTGATGAAGTAATCCTGGCGGCTTCTGGTGTTCGACCTTGATCTGCTGACACGTCAAACACCTGGAGACATAGCGAGCTATCTCCTTCTTCATGTTGTTCCACCAGTAGTAGCTCCTCAGGTTCTGGTACATCTTGGTGCTCCCGGGGTGAATTGAGTATCTGCTGTGGTGTGCATCTGCTAAGATCTCGTCCTTCAGCTCCTGGATATCTGGCACGCACAATCTGTCCTGGTAGTAGAGCACTCCTCCAATCAACCTGAACTCTGGCCTCTGGTCAACCTGCTCGATCACTCTGACAAGCTTCGGATCGTTGCGTTGACTGTCCTTGACCTTGCCTAGCAACTCTGGTTCCCACGCTGACATGGTGGCAAGCAAGACTCTCTCGCTGAGCGGCTGAAACTGAACGTCTAAGCTGCTGAAGACGTCGGTCCACACACCCTCTGCTGCTAGGAAACTGACGAGGGCGGTCTTCCTGCTCAAAGCGTCTGCTACGACGTTCGCCTTACCAGGATGGTATTTGATAGGGAAGTCGTAGTCCTTGATGTACTCCATCCACCTCCTCTGTCGGTTGTTGAGGTCGCTCTGCGTGAACAGGTACTGCAAACTGCGGTGATCTGAGTGCACCTCGAACTTCTCGCCGTAGGGGTAGTGCCGCCACAACTTCAAGGCAAAAACGACTGCTGCAAGCTCCAAGTCGTGAGTGGCGTACTTCTTCTCGTGCTCCTTCAACTGGCGCGATCCATAGGCAATAACCTTGCCCTCCTGCATCAGAACACATCTAAGACCGGTCCCTGAAGCGTCGGTGAAGATTACGAACCCACCACTGCCGGAAGGTAAGGACAAGATCGGTGCTGTCGTCAATCTCTCCTTCAGCTCTTGAAAGCTGTTCTCGCAAGCATCGGACCAAACCAACGGTACATCCTTCCGTGTCAGCTTGGTCAACGGTGCTGAGATCGTGGAGAAACTCTTGACGAATCTGCGGTAGTAGCCTGCTAAACCGAGAAAACTCCTGATCTCTGTGGCGTTCTTCGGTCTCGCCCAGTTCGTCACTGCCTCTATCTTCACTGGGTCCACTGCTAGTCCATCCTTGGAGATGATGTGTCCAAGGAAGACTACCTGCTCCAACCAGAACTCGCACTTGCTGAGCTTCGCGTACAACTGGTCGTCGCGCAACAACTGGAGAGATGTCCTCAAATGCTGCCCGTGCTCCTCCCTGGTCTTGGAGTAGACCAACACGTCGTCGATGAAGACCACTGTGAAGCTGTCGAGGTACGGTGCGAAGATCTTGTTCATCAGGGACATGAACACTGCTGGTGCATTCGTCAACCCGAACGGCATCACAAGAAACTCATAATGGCCATAGCGGGATCGGAACGCTGTCTTCTGCACATCCTGATCTCTGACTCGCAGCTGATGGTACCCCGACCTCAAGTCTATCTTCGAAAAGAACTGCGCACCCTGAAGCTGGTCGAAAAGCTCGTCGATCCGGGAAAGAGGATACTTGTTCTTCACCGTTGCCTGGTTCAACTGCCGGTAGTCGATGCACATCCTCATCGATCCATCCTTCAAGAATGACGTCGAAGTCATGCATGGGTAGCACGATCAGATCTGCAAGAAAAATGCACTCCCCGATTTGCACTCGGCATATGGGGTGGTAAGTCCAAAACCTAAGACTACACTGACTCTACCCAATCTATCGTCCTCACACGTATCCCATCACTCGAATCCTCACCACGTCCTATGGTTTCTAGTGTGTTTTATTTCCTAGAGACCAGCTGGCTCTGATACCATAAAATGTAACGCCCCAATTCCGGATACCGATATACTCGTTCGAATACCCGAAATTGGCGCGCTACTTCCCGGAAAATCCGAGAACTTCCAAGATCGTAGGCCGCAGTGAGGTCCAATTTAAAACTTTTTGACCAACATAGTTATAACATTTAAATTTTGGAAGCATAACGATTTAAACAAAGCGGAAGCAATAGGTATCGATGTATATATATTAAGTATGAGCGGAACATCAGTCTAATTAAAATGATTCAATATTAATCAGAGTTAATACATTTTGAGTCTACCCAACTCACTACAAAGTTTCGCTCAAACCCAAAATAAATGGAGTCCCTCAAAACCCATGTATAAACTCCTCGCCCTCCGGCTCGACATCCGTGTCGGCCGGGCCCCACGCGTACTCTCCTGCAACGGGTGCCTCCACTACAGCTAGTGCGTTGTCAGGGATCTCTGGGTCAAGGCCTAAGCACCAATGAATGGGTCAGATCTAAACGATCTGGCAAGTTACAGCATACTACTAACATAGAACATATATATCAAAGGAAGTAAAGACGAGTGCATAAATTAAATGAATAGCAAGGGAAATGAACTAGGCAGTTGTGCATTTAAATCATAAGGAATCAGTATAAATAGAAACATCTAAACTACTGTAAACAAAGTGGCACATTCACACGAGCTGGAATACCGCGGGATATTATGCCGCGGCCCTCCCATACTGAACACAGTTGCGGTGGGGAATCTCACCAGGGAATAAGTAATCCCGAATCTCACTCATCAACTCATCATCTCAACACTCCAGATCGGCACGGTATCACACCGTCCCTCTCAACCACACAGCTCATCATGATAGCTCCTCAACACTCAACTAGCTCCTACCGGGGATGATCAGTCCACAGGCTGAGCTTAAATCAACCGAGTGAATGTTAATGCCGACTCGAGAATAACTCTAAGGTCTGTGTCTGTCTAGGCTTTGCCTTGCGTGAACAAGGTCCTAACAATATCTCTAAGAGGTCTACACATCTCAATACAGTCTCTGGATCTCATTCAAGGTCCAGGCCCACTCGTTGGATCCATACCAAGGCCCATCAGTACATGGCCTGGTCTAAACCGTCCAAACGAGGCAACTAATCCATCTATTACTGATAACAGTTCCATTACAATCCATAACAGCTTAACAATCCAATAAGAACTACCTCTTCCAGCTAAAGGGTTCACATCTCCACACTTAGGCCCATTAAGGGCCCGCCTAGACACAGACACGGGTCAATGATCTCCGAAACCACACTATCGGGTCACCTCTAGATACCCTAGGTTCAGGTCTTCCATTTATGTTCAATTAATAGTAAACAGCTATTCTAAAGATCTAAGAATGACAATAAATGATAACAGTGAAGTATAAACTTCAATCAGAGAATCAACGGGAAATCCAACGGTCCAATCCTAGGTAATGGGCCACGTTAGGTTCAGGTCCATCTCCGGTAATTCGATCTCTAAACGATGTCATTAGTGCCGTAAAATATCGTATTTGGTGCTTAGTTAGTTAATGCATCTATGACAACTCTTAGAGGTCGAATCATCTTAGATTATCAACCAAAACACTAAACAGTGGTCCCCGCGAGTCAAGATTGAGCCACACCGTTGACTCGGGCTTAGGACACTGATAAACGCTCATTTGGATGGTCAATGGGCCCCACAACTGATCATATCTCCTAAATGTTGAAAACTGGAACAATCAGGGTTTCCCAGGTGAACCTGATGTATGGTGAGCTCGGTTGATCTCCTGGCCGGGAGGATCAACCGAGTGCACTAACTAATCTGAATCGGGCTTCCTGGACAACTCAATTCGTTTCTAAAGGCTTACAGCGTGTCGGTCAAACAACCTGGCCTAGGTGATTGACCGCATACTCTAAAAACCTTAGAAAGATTGATGTTCCAGCTTTAAACACTTTCTAAATGCTAATTCTAAGTTTCAGGTTGATTTGGGTGTAAACAGACTGAATTTCGGGTGAAAAACCAACTTTCAGTCATTTCCTGCGAAAACCATGTATACCGGGTCAACCTGGGCTAAGCCGGGTCAACCAAACAAATTGAAATGGGTTTTCTGCAAGAAAATGGCTGAGGGCCAATTTTTCCCAAAATCATAGTAGTCTCGGTCGACCAGGGTAGGTCCCAGTCGACCCAGACAACAGAAAAGTCAGTCTGCAGAACAGAGCTAACTGAGAGCTGAAAAATCCACTTTTCCAGTGTTCTCGGTCGACCCAGAACACTGTCGGGCGAGTCCCGGGCGAGTCAGGTCAAATCTGCAGAAATTTAACTGAGGCATATTTTTTTCAAAACTGCAGTGTCGCCGGTCGACCGAGGGGGGTCTCGGTCGACCGAGGACACTGAAATTTGACTCCCAGGCAGATTTCTGCAACTTCTCCGTTTTGACTCCTTTTTCGCCCAAACCACTTCCAATCACCTCCAAACTTCACCCAAACACTTCTAAACTATAAATAACTCATAAACCATCCATCTACACCCTTGTGGCCCACTGATCTTCCAAATGGGGGGTGAAAACCCCCATCCATCAGTGACCTTTCCATCCAAAATACAAGAACAAGCTCAGGTGGAAACTAAAACTTAACTGAACACATAATGAGCTGAAAACTAATGGAATCACGAAAATAAACACACATCCTAAGTTATCAGTATGATGCACTTGCCTTTTTAGTGTTTGAGAAGGTGGGTAGAGAGAAACAGAGCAATTAGAGAAGAAATTCCAGAATTTCAGCTGAGCAATGAAGAAGAAGAAGAAGATGATAACCCAGCTGCTGTAGCAGCAGCTCCTAGGTGGTGGTAACAGCAACAGCAGTAGTCCTTGGAGAATTCCTCAGCAGAAATAAAACTTCCCAGGTGAAGAATAAGAGGGAAGAAGATGCACAGCAGTAGCTTCAAGATGGAATTTCCAGCAACAGTAGCTCCAGGAGGTTTTTCCAGCGAAGTAACAGATGAGAGGAATGAAGAGAAAGAAGAAGAAGATGGTGTCACAGCAGCTGCAGAAGTGTAGCAGCAGCTCCACACAAATCCAGCAAGAAAATGAAGGGAGAAATGAAGGACGGTGGCTGCAGCTCCAAGTAGAAATCCTCCAGTAGAAACTCAGTAGCTCTGGTGATGAAATATGAAGGGTAGAAGATGGGTAGTAGCTGTTACAGAGGAGGAGTCCCAGCAGAGATGATGAAGAAGAAGAAGAGATGCAGCAGAGCTTCAAGATGAATTTCCAGCACACATCCAATCAAGAGAATGAAAAGAGGAAATGAAGAGCAATGGCTGTAGCTCTAAGAAGGAAATCCCCAACACTGAATCAGAACTCCAGCAGGGTAACAGGGCTGGATGAGGGGAAATGAGAGAGAGGGGAAAGAGAGAAATGAAGAGAGGAAGGTGATGAGAAGAAGATGTAACAGCAACTCTTATGGACAAATCCCAGCAACAGTAGCTGGCTGTCTCTGCTCCAACGTAGGAGAGGAATTGAAATGGCAGTTGGGTGGCTGGAGGTTGTTTTCTTGGGAAGAGGGCTGAGATTAGCTTAGGGTTTAGGGTTTTGGGGATAAGAGAGGTTTTATAGTTTTAGGTGGGATGATTAATTACTAGATTAGCCTTAGGGTTTAATGGGATTAGGGTTAGGGTTTGAGGGTAGGCTGGTCATTAGTTGGAAGCTTCTAGAGGAGGACCCTCTTAACACTAACCCACACTAATTAAAAATTTAAACCACTAATAACCTACCTAGCTCAATTAGACCCTAGGTTAACACAACACCCAATTAATTAAAAACACTAACCCACTAAGCTAATCTAACTAACTTAGGAAAATCTAACTAGTCAATCTAATTAACCCCTAATTAGCCCAAATAAATTAGTAATTAGCCAAGATTAGCAAGGATTAGTGAAGATTAGTAATAATTAGCATAATTAACCAATAATTAACATAAATTAGAGTTAATTAGTCTATAAAATAGTAATTAGAGGGCTCACCAAGGGCGGGACCTCACATCATTCCCTCCTTTTAAAACATTTGTCCCCAAATGTAAAACAAGGTTTAGAACATACCTGAGGTAGAAGATGTGGATAGTCCTTCTCCACCTGGTCGCGTAGCTCCCACGTAGCCTCCTCCGGAGTGTGATGCTCCCACTGAACCTTCACCCAATTAATGGTTCGGGTCCGGAGCACCTGCTCCTTGGTGTCGATAATCGCAACTGGCCTGGCGACGTACGAAGCATCTGGCTGGATGTTGAGGGGCTCGTGATAAAGAATGTGAGTCGGGTCTTCTACTTACTTCTTCAGCATGGAGACGTGGAACACGTCATGCACTCCCGAAAGCTCTGGCGGTAGCTGAAGCTTGTAGGCGACATCTCCAACTCTCGATCTGATCTCGAAGGGTCCAACATATCTCCGCGCTAGCTTACCCTTCTCACCAAACCTCAGGGTACCTCTAGCTGGAGAAACCTTCAGGAAAACTCTGTCTCCTTTCTCGAACTCGAGAGGTCTGCGCCTGTTGTCTGCATAGCTCTTCTGTCTGCTGCGGCTGACCTTCAGGTTCTCCACTTTCTGCCGTACCTTCTCGCTGGTGTCGCTGACTATGGATGGTCCATGAAAACTCCTGACACCAACTTCCTCCCAGCAGACTGGGGTCTTGCATCTCCTCCCGTACAAAGCCTCGTACGGTGCCATCTTGATGCTCGCATGGAAGCTGTTGTTGTAGGCGAACTCGCGAAGTGGCAAGGAATCCTCCCAGTTCTCCTTGAAGTCCAAGACACAGGCTCTCAACATGTCCTCTAGTGTCTGGTTGGTGCGCTCTATCTGGCCGTCTGTCTGAGGATGATAAGCCGTGCTGAAGCTCAACTTGGTGCCCAAGGCCTGCTGAAGACTCTCCCAGAAGTGCGAAGTGAATCGCGGGTCTCTGTCTGAAACAATCGAGGCTGGAACTCCGTGCAACGAGACAATCCTGTCGACGTACAGCTTAGCAAGGACGTCGAGTCCTGCTCTCATCGACACTGGCAAGAAATGGGCTGACTTAGTCAGCCGATCCACGATCACCCAAATGCCGTCGTGGCGTCTCCTGGTGGCTGGAAGTCCCGCGATGAAGTCCATGGTGATGTGCTCCCATTTCCACTGAGGTATCTCGAGCTGATGAAGTAATCCTGGCGGCTTCTGGTGTTCGACCTTGATCTGCTGACACGTCAAACACCTGGAGACATAGCGAGCTATCTCCTTCTTCATGTTGTTCCACCAGTAGTAGCTCCTCAGGTTCTGGTACATCTTGGTGCTCCCGGGGTGAATTGAGTATCTGCTGTGGTGTGCATCTGCTAAGATCTCGTCCTTCAGCTCCTGGATATCTGGCACGCACAATCTGTCCTGGTAGTAGAGCACTCCTCCAATCAACCTGAACTCTGGCCTCTGGTCAACCTGCTCGATCACTCTGACAAGCTTCGGATCGTTGCGTTGACTGTCCTTGACCTTGCCTAGCAACTCTGGTTCCCACGCTGACATGGTGGCAAGCAAGACTCTCTCGCTGAGCGGCTGAAACTGAACGTCTAAGCTGCTGAAGACGTCGGTCCACACACCCTCTGCTGCTAGGAAACTGACGAGGGCGGTCTTCCTGCTCAAAGCGTCTGCTACGACGTTCGCCTTACCAGGATGGTATTTGATAGGGAAGTCGTAGTCCTTGATGTACTCCATCCACCTCCTCTG
Source organism: Cinnamomum chago (assembly GCA_038049695.1). NCBI lineage: Eukaryota > Viridiplantae > Streptophyta > Magnoliopsida > Laurales > Lauraceae > Cinnamomum > Cinnamomum chago. Next base: position 14,006,680 of record CP142462.1, on the reverse strand, counting down.
TCGGTTGTTGAGGTCGCTCTGCGTGAACAGGTACTGCAAACTGCGGTGATCTGAGTGCACCTCGAACTTCTCGCCGTAGGGGTAGTGCCGCCACAACTTCAAGGCAAAAACGACTGCTGCAAGCTCCAAGTCGTGAGTGGCGTACTTCTTCTCGTGCTCCTTCAACTGGCGCGATCCATAGGCAATAACCTTGCCCTCCTGCATCAGAACACATCTAAGACCGGTCCCTGAAGCGTCGGTGAAGATTACGAACCCACCACTGCCGGAAGGTAAGGACAAGATCGGTGCTGTCGTCAATCTCTCCTTCAGCTCTTGAAAGCTGTTCTCGCAAGCATCGGACCAAACCAACGGTACATCCTTCCGTGTCAGCTTGGTCAACGGTGCTGAGATCGTGGAGAAACTCTTGACGAATCTGCGGTAGTAGCCTGCTAAACCGAGAAAACTCCTGATCTCTGTGGCGTTCTTCGGTCTCGCCCAGTTCGTCACTGCCTCTATCTTCACTGGGTCCACTGCTAGTCCATCCTTGGAGATGATGTGTCCAAGGAAGACTACCTGCTCCAACCAGAACTCGCACTTGCTGAGCTTCGCGTACAACTGGTCGTCGCGCAACAACTGGAGAGATGTCCTCAAATGCTGCCCGTGCTCCTCCCTGGTCTTGGAGTAGACCAACACGTCGTCGATGAAGACCACTGTGAAGCTGTCGAGGTACGGTGCGAAGATCTTGTTCATCAGGGACATGAACACTGCTGGTGCATTCGTCAACCCGAACGGCATCACAAGAAACTCATAATGGCCATAGCGGGATCGGAACGCTGTCTTCTGCACATCCTGATCTCTGACTCGCAGCTGATGGTACCCCGACCTCAAGTCTATCTTCGAAAAGAACTGCGCACCCTGAAGCTGGTCGAAAAGCTCGTCGATCCGGGAAAGAGGATACTTGTTCTTCACCGTTGCCTGGTTCAACTGCCGGTAGTCGATGCACATCCTCATCGATCCATCCTTCAAGAATGACGTCGAAGTCATGCATGGGTAGCACGATCAGATCTGCAAGAAAAATGCACTCCCCGATTTGCACTCGGCATATGGGGTGGTAAGTCCAAAACCTAAGACTACACTGACTCTACCCAATCTATCGTCCTCACACGTATCCCATCACTCGAATCCTCACCACGTCCTATGGTTTCTAGTGTGTTTTATTTCCTAGAGACCAGCTGGCTCTGATACCATAAAATGTAACGCCCCAATTCCGGATACCGATATACTCGTTCGAATACCCGAAATTGGCGCGCTACTTCCCGGAAAATCCGAGAACTTCCAAGATCGTAGGCCGCAGTGAGGTCCAATTTAAAACTTTTTGACCAACATAGTTATAACATTTAAATTTTGGAAGCATAACGATTTAAACAAAGCGGAAGCAATAGGTATCGATGTATATATATTAAGTATGAGCGGAACATCAGTCTAATTAAAATGATTCAATATTAATCAGAGTTAATACATTTTGAGTCTACCCAACTCACTACAAAGTTTCGCTCAAACCCAAAATAAATGGAGTCCCTCAAAACCCATGTATAAACTCCTCGCCCTCCGGCTCGACATCCGTGTCGGCCGGGCCCCACGCGTACTCTCCTGCAACGGGTGCCTCCACTACAGCTAGTGCGTTGTCAGGGATCTCTGGGTCAAGGCCTAAGCACCAATGAATGGGTCAGATCTAAACGATCTGGCAAGTTACAGCATACTACTAACATAGAACATATATATCAAAGGAAGTAAAGACGAGTGCATAAATTAAATGAATAGCAAGGGAAATGAACTAGGCAGTTGTGCATTTAAATCATAAGGAATCAGTATAAATAGAAACATCTAAACTACTGTAAACAAAGTGGCACATTCACACGAGCTAGAATACCGCGGGATATTATGCCGCGGCCCTCCCATACTGAACACAGTTGCGGTGGGGAATCTCACCAGGGAATAACTAATCCCGAATCTCACTCATCAACTCATCATCTCAACACTCCAGATCGGCACGGTATCACACCGTCCCTCTCAACCACACAGCTCATCATGATAGCTCCTCAACACTCAACTAGCTCCTACCGGGGATGATCAGTCCACAGGCTGAGCTTAAATCAACCGAGTGAATGTTAATGCCGACTCGAGAATAACTCTAAGGTCTGTGTCTGTCTAGGCTTTGCCTTGCGTGAACAAGGTCCTAACAATATCTCTAAGAGGTCTACACATCTCAATACAGTCTCTGGATCTCATTCAAGGTCCAGGCCCACTCGTTGGATCCATACCAAGGCCCATCAGTACATGGCCTGGTCTAAACCGTCCAAACGAGGCAACTAATCCATCTATTACTGATAACAGTTCCATTACAATCCATAACAGCTTAACAATCCAATAAGAACTACCTCTTCCAGCTAAAGGGTTCACATCTCCACACTTAGGCCCATTAAGGGCCCGCCTAGACACAGACACGGGTCAATGATCTCCGAAACCACACTATCGGGTCACCTCTAGATACCCTAGGTTCAGGTCTTCCATTTATGTTCAATTAATAGTAAACAGCTATTCTAAAGATCTAAGAATGACAATAAATGATAACAGTGAAGTATAAACTTCAATCAGAGAATCAACGGGAAATCCAACGGTCCAATCCTAGGTAATGGGCCACGTTAGGTTCAGGTCCATCTCCGGTAATTCGATCTCTAAACGATGTCATTAGTGCCGTAAAATATCGTATTTGGTGCTTAGTTAGTTAATGCATCTATGACAACTCTTAGAGGTCGAATCATCTTAGATTATCAACCAAAACACTAAACAGTGGTCCCCGCGAGTCAAGATTGAGCCACACCGTTGACTCGGGCTTAGGACACTGATAAACGCTCATTTGGATGGTCAATGGGCCCCACAACTGATCATATCTCCTAAATGTTGAAAACTGGAACAATCAGGGTTTCCCAGGTGAACCTGATGTATGGTGAGCTCGGTTGATCTCCTGGCCGGGAGGATCAACCGAGTGCACTAACTAATCTGAATCGGGCTTCCTGGACAACTCAATTCGTTTCTAAAGGCTTACAGCGTGTCCGGTCAAACAACCTGGCCTAGGTGATTGACCGCATACTCTAAAAACCTTAGAAAGATTGATGTTCCAGCTTTAAACACTTTCTAAATGCTAATTCTAAGTTTCAGGTTGATTTGGGTGTAAACAGACTGAATTTCGGGTGAAAAACCAACTTTCAGTCATTTCCTGCGAAAACCATGTATACCGGGTCAACCTGGGCTAAGCCGGGTCAACCAAACAAATTGAAATGGGTTTTCTGCAAGAAAATGGCTGAGGGCCAATTTTTCCCAAAATCATAGTAGTCTCGGTCGACCAGGGTAGGTCCCAGTCGACCCAGACAACAGAAAAGTCAGTCTGCAGAACAGAGCTAACTGAGAGCTGAAAAATCCACTTTTCCAGTGTTCTCGGTCGACCCAGAACACTGTCGGGCGAGTCCCGGGCGAGTCAGGTCAAATCTGCAGAAATTTAACTGAGGCATATTTTTTTCAAAACTGCAGTGTCGCCGGTCGACCGAGGGGGGTCTCGGTCGACCGAGGACACTGAAATTTGACTCCCAGGCAGATTTCTGCAACTTCTCCGTTTTGACTCCTTTTTCGCCCAAACCACTTCCAATCACCTCCAAACTTCACCCAAACACTTCTAAACTATAAATAACTCATAAACCATCCATCTACACCCTTGTGGCCCACTGATCTTCCAAATGGGGGGTGAAAACCCCCATCCATCAGTGACCTTTCCATCCAAAATACAAGAACAAGCTCAGGTGGAAACTAAAACTTAACTGAACACATAATGAGCTGAAAACTAATGGAATCACGAAAATAAACACACATCCTAAGTTATCAGTATGATGCACTTGCCTTTTTAGTGTTTGAGAAGGTGGGTAGAGAGAAACAGAGCAATTAGAGAAGAAATTCCAGAATTTCAGCTGAGCAATGAAGAAGAAGAAGAAGATGATAACCCAGCTGCTGTAGCAGCAGCTCCTAGGTGGTGGTAACAGCAACAGCAGTAGTCCTTGGAGAATTCCTCAGCAGAAATAAAACTTCCCAGGTGAAGAATAAGAGGGAAGAAGATGCACAGCAGTAGCTTCAAGATGGAATTTCCAGCAACAGTAGCTCCAGGAGGTTTTTCCAGCGAAGTAACAGATGAGAGGAATGAAGAGAAAGAAGAAGAAGATGGTGTCACAGCAGCTGCAGAAGTGTAGCAGCAGCTCCACACAAATCCAGCAAGAAAATGAAGGGAGAAATGAAGGACGGTGGCTGCAGCTCCAAGTAGAAATCCTCCAGTAGAAACTCAGTAGCTCTGGTGATGAAATATGAAGGGTAGAAGATGGGTAGTAGCTGTTACAGAGGAGGAGTCCCAGCAGAGATGATGAAGAAGAAGAAGAGATGCAGCAGAGCTTCAAGATGAATTTCCAGCACACATCCAATCAAGAGAATGAAAAGAGGAAATGAAGAGCAATGGCTGTAGCTCTAAGAAGGAAATCCCCAACACTGAATCAGAACTCCAGCAGGGTAACAGGGCTGGATGAGGGGAAATGAGAGAGAGGGGAAAGAGAGAAATGAAGAGAGGAAGGTGATGAGAAGAAGATGTAACAGCAACTCTTATGGACAAATCCCAGCAACAGTAGCTGGCTGTCTCTGCTCCAACGTAGGAGAGGAATTGAAATGGCAGTTGGGTGGCTGGAGGTTGTTTTCTTGGGAAGAGGGCTGAGATTAGCTTAGGGTTTAGGGTTTTGGGGATAAGAGAGGTTTTATAGTTTTAGGTGGGATGATTAATTACTAGATTAGCCTTAGGGTTTAATGGGATTAGGGTTAGGGTTTGAGGGTAGGCTGGTCATTAGTTGGAAGCTTCTAGAGGAGGACCCTCTTAACACTAACCCACACTAATTAAAAATTTAAACCACTAATAACCTACCTAGCTCAATTAGACCCTAGGTTAACACAACACCCAATTAATTAAAAACACTAACCCACTAAGCTAATCTAACTAACTTAGGAAAATCTAACTAGTCAATCTAATTAACCCCTAATTAGCCCAAATAAATTAGTAATTAGCCAAGATTAGCAAGGATTAGTGAAGATTAGTAATAATTAGCATAATTAACCAATAATTAACATAAATTAGAGTTAATTAGTCTATAAAATAGTAATTAGAGGGCCCACCAAGGGCGGGACCTCACATCATTCCCTCCTTTTAAAACATTTGTCCCCAAATGTAAAACAAGGTTTAGAACATACCTGAGGTAGAAGATGTGGATAGTCCTTCTCCACCTGGTCGCGTAGCTCCCACGTAGCCTCCTCCGGAGTGTGATGCTCCCACTGAACCTTCACCCAATTAATGGTTCGGGTCCGGAGCACCTGCTCCTTGGTGTCGATAATCGCAACTGGCCTGGCGACGTACGAAGCATCTGGCTGGATGTTGAGGGGCTCGTGATAAAGAATGTGAGTCGGGTCTTCTACTTACTTCTTCAGCATGGAGACGTGGAACACGTCATGCACTCCCGAAAGCTCTGGCGGTAGCTGAAGCTTGTAGGCGACATCTCCAACTCTCGATCTGATCTCGAAGGGTCCAACATATCTCCGCGCTAGCTTACCCTTCTCACCAAACCTCAGGGTACCTCTAGCTGGAGAAACCTTCAGGAAAACTCTGTCTCCTTTCTCGAACTCGAGAGGTCTGCGCCTGTTGTCTGCATAGCTCTTCTGTCTGCTGCGGCTGACCTTCAGGTTCTCCACTTTCTGCCGTACCTTCTCGCTGGTGTCGCTGACTATGGATGGTCCATGAAAACTCCTGACACCAACTTCCTCCCAGCAGACTGGGGTCTTGCATCTCCTCCCGTACAAAGCCTCGTACGGTGCCATCTTGATGCTCGCATGGAAGCTGTTGTTGTAGGCGAACTCGCGAAGTGGCAAGGAATCCTCCCAGTTCTCCTTGAAGTCCAAGACACAGGCTCTCAACATGTCCTCTAGTGTCTGGTTGGTGCGCTCTATCTGGCCGTCTGTCTGAGGATGATAAGCCGTGCTGAAGCTCAACTTGGTGCCCAAGGCCTGCTGAAGACTCTCCCAGAAGTGCGAAGTGAATCGCGGGTCTCTGTCTGAAACAATCGAGGCTGGAACTCCGTGCAACGAGACAATCCTGTCGACGTACAGCTTAGCAAGGACGTCGAGTCCTGCTCTCATCGACACTGGCAAGAAATGGGCTGACTTAGTCAGCCGATCCACGATCACCCAAATGCCGTCGTGGCGTCTCCTGGTGGCTGGAAGTCCCGCGATGAAGTCCATGGTGATGTGCTCCCATTTCCACTGAGGTATCTCGAGCTGATGAAGTAATCCTGGCGGCTTCTGGTGTTCGACCTTGATCTGCTGACACGTCAAACACCTGGAGACATAGCGAGCTATCTCCTTCTTCATGTTGTTCCACCAGTAGTAGCTCCTCAGGTTCTGGTACATCTTGGTGCTCCCGGGGTGAATTGAGTATCTGCTGTGGTGTGCATCTGCTAAGATCTCGTCCTTCAGCTCCTGGATATCTGGCACGCACAATCTGTCCTGGTAGTAGAGCACTCCTCCAATCAACCTGAACTCTGGCCTCTGGTCAACCTGCTCGATCACTCTGACAAGCTTCGGATCGTTGCGTTGACTGTCCTTGACCTTGCCTAGCAACTCTGGTTCCCACGCTGACATGGTGGCAAGCAAGACTCTCTCGCTGAGCGGCTGAAACTGAACGTCTAAGCTGCTGAAGACGTCGGTCCACACACCCTCTGCTGCTAGGAAACTGACGAGGGCGGTCTTCCTGCTCAAAGCGTCTGCTACGACGTTCGCCTTACCAGGATGGTATTTGATAGGGAAGTCGTAGTCCTTGATGTACTCCATCCACCTCCTCTGTCGGTTGTTGAGGTCGCTCTGCGTGAACAGGTACTGCAAACTGCGGTGATCTGAGTGCACCTCGAACTTCTCGCCGTAGGGGTAGTGCCGCCACAACTTCAAGGCAAAAACGACTGCTGCAAGCTCCAAGTCGTGAGTGGCGTACTTCTTCTCGTGCTCCTTCAACTGGCGCGATCCATAGGCAATAACCTTGCCCTCCTGCATCAGAACACATCTAAGACCGGTCCCTGAAGCGTCGGTGAAGATTACGAACCCACCACTGCCGGAAGGTAAGGACAAGATCGGTGCTGTCGTCAATCTCTCCTTCAGCTCTTGAAAGCTGTTCTCGCAAGCATCGGACCAAACCAACGGTACATCCTTCCGTGTCAGCTTGGTCAACGGTGCTGAGATCGTGGAGAAACTCTTGACGAATCTGCGGTAGTAGCCTGCTAAACCGAGAAAACTCCTGATCTCTGTGGCGTTCTTCGGTCTCGCCCAGTTCGTCACTGCCTCTATCTTCACTGGGTCCACTGCTAGTCCATCCTTGGAGATGATGTGTCCAAGGAAGACTACCTGCTCCAACCAGAACTCGCACTTGCTGAGCTTCGCGTACAACTGGTCGTCGCGCAACAACTGGAGAGATGTCCTCAAATGCTGCCCGTGCTCCTCCCTGGTCTTGGAGTAGACCAACACGTCGTCGATGAAGACCACTGTGAAGCTGTCGAGGTACGGTGCGAAGATCTTGTTCATCAGGGACATGAACACTGCTGGTGCATTCGTCAACCCGAACGGCATCACAAGAAACTCATAATGGCCATAGCGGGATCGGAACGCTGTCTTCTGCACATCCTGATCTCTGACTCGCAGCTGATGGTACCCCGACCTCAAGTCTATCTTCGAAAAGAACTGCGCACCCTGAAGCTGGTCGAAAAGCTCGTCGATCCGGGAAAGAGGATACTTGTTCTTCACCGTTGCCTGGTTCAACTGCCGGTAGTCGATGCACATCCTCATCGATCCATCCTTCAAGAATGACGTCGAAGTCATGCATGGGTAGCACGATCAGATCTGCAAGAAAAATGCACTCCCCGATTTGCACTCGGCATATGGGGTGGTAAGTCCAAAACCTAAGACTACACTGACTCTACCCAATCTATCGTCCTCACACGTATCCCATCACTCGAATCCTCACCACGTCCTATGGTTTCTAGTGTGTTTTATTTCCTAGAGACCAGCTGGCTCTGATACCATAAAATGTAACGCCCCAATTCCGGATACCGATATACTCGTTCGAATACCCGAAATTGGCGCGCTACTTCCCGGAAAATCCGAGAACTTCCAAGATCGTAGGCCGCAGTGAGGTCCAATTTAAAACTTTTTGACCAACATAGTTATAACATTTAAATTTTGGAAGCATAACGATTTAAACAAAGCGGAAGCAATAGGTATCAATGTATATATATTAAGTATGAGCGGAACATCAGTCTAATTAAAATGATTCAATATTAATCAGAGTTAATACATTTTGAGTCTACCCAACTCACTACAAAGTTTCGCTCAAACCCAAAATAAATGGAGTCCCTCAAAACCCATGTATAAACTCCTCGCCCTCCGGCTCGACATCCGTGTCGGCCGGGCCCCACGCGTACTCTCCTGCAACGGGTGCCTCCACTACAGCTAGTGCGTTGTCAGGGATCTCTGGGTCAAGGCCTAAGCACCAATGAATGGGTCAGATCTAAACGATCTGGCAAGTTACAGCATACTACTAACATAGAACATATATATCAAAGGAAGTAAAGACGAGTGCATAAATTAAATGAATAGCAAGGGAAATGAACTAGGCAGTTGTGCATTTAAATCATAAGGAATCAGTATAAATAGAAACATCTAAACTACTGTAAACAAAGTGGCACATTCACACGAGCTGGAATACCGCGGGATATTATGCCGCGGCCCTCCCATACTGAACACAGTTGCGGTGGGGAATCTCACCAGGGAATAACTAATCCCGAATCTCACTCATCAACTCATCATCTCAACACTCCAGATCGGCACGGTATCACACCGTCCCTCTCAACCACACAGCTCATCATGATAGCTCCTCAACACTCAACTAGCTCCTACCGGGGATGATCAGTCCACAGGCTGAGCTTAAATCAACCGAGTGAATGTTAATGCCGACTCGAGAATAACTCTAAGGTCTGTGTCTGTCTAGGCTTTGCCTTGCGTGAACAAGGTCCTAACAATATCTCTAAGAGGTCTACACATCTCAATACAGTCTCTGGATCTCATTCAAGGTCCAGGCCCACTCGTTGGATCCATACCAAGGCCCATCAGTACATGGCCTGGTCTAAACCGTCCAAACGAGGCAACTAATCCATCTATTACTGATAACAGTTCCATTACAATCCATAACAGCTTAACAATCCAATAAGAACTACCTCTTCCAGCTAAAGGGTTCACATCTCCACACTTAGGCCCATTAAGGGCCCGCCTAGACACAGACACGGGTCAATGATCTCCGAAACCACACTATCGGGTCACCTCTAGATACCCTAGGTTCAGGTCTTCCATTTATGTTCAATTAATAGTAAACAGCTATTCTAAAGATCTAAGAATGACAATAAATGATAACAGTGAAGTATAAACTTCAATCAGAGAATCAACGGGAAATCCAACGGTCCAATCCTAGGTAATGGGCCACGTTAGGTTCAGGTCCATCTCCGGTAATTCGATCTCTAAACGATGTCATTAGTGCCGTAAAATATCGTATTTGGTGCTTAGTTAGTTAATGCATCTATGACAACTCTTAGAGGTCGAATCATCTTAGATTATCAACCAAAACACTAAACAGTGGTCCCCGCGAGTCAAGATTGAGCCACACCGTTGACTCGGGCTTAGGACACTGATAAACGCTCATTTGGATGGTCAATGGGCCCCACAACTGATCATATCTCCTAAATGTTGAAAACTGGAACAATCAGGGTTTCCCAGGTGAACCTGATGTATGGTGAGCTCGGTTGATCTCCTGGCCGGGAGGATCAACCGAGTGCACTAACTAATCTGAATCGGGCTTCCTGGACAACTCAATTCGTTTCTAAAGGCTTACAGCGTGTCGGTCAAACAACCTGGCCTAGGTGATTGACCGCATACTCTAAAAACCTTAGAAAGATTGATGTTCCAGCTTTAAACACTTTCTAAATGCTAATTCTAAGTTTCAGGTTGATTTGGGTGTAAACAGACTGAATTTCGGGTGAAAAACCAACTTTCAGTCATTTCCTGCGAAAACCATGTATACCGGGTCAACCTGGGCTAAGCCGGGTCAACCAAACAAATTGAAATGGGTTTTCTGCAAGAAAATGGCTGAGGGCCAATTTTTCCCAAAATCATAGTAGTCTCGGTCGACCAGGGTAGGTCCCAGTCGACCCAGACAACAGAAAAGTCAGTCTGCAGAACAGAGCTAACTGAGAGCTGAAAAATCCACTTTTCCAGTGTTCTCGGTCGACCCAGAACACTGTCGGGCGAGTCCCGGGCGAGTCAGGTCAAATCTGCAGAAATTTAACTGAGGCATATTTTTTTCAAAACTGCAGTGTCGCCGGTCGACCGAGGGGGGTCTCGGTCGACCGAGGACACTGAAATTTGACTCCCAGGCAGATTTCTGCAACTTCTCCGTTTTGACTCCTTTTTCGCCCAAACCACTTCCAATCACCTCCAAACTTCACCCAAACACTTCTAAACTATAAATAACTCATAAACCATCCATCTACACCCTTGTGGCCCACTGATCTTCCAAATGGGGGGTGAAAACCCCCATCCATCAGTGACCTTTCCATCCAAAATACAAGAACAAGCTCAGGTGGAAACTAAAACTTAACTGAACACATAATGAGCTGAAAACTAATGGAATCACGAAAATAAACACACATCCTAAGTTATCAGTATGATGCACTTGCCTTTTTAGTGTTTGAGAAGGTGGGTAGAGAGAAACAGAGCAATTAGAGAAGAAATTCCAGAATTTCAGCTGAGCAATGAAGAAGAAGAAGAAGATGATAACCCAGCTGCTGTAGCAGCAGCTCCTAGGTGGTGGTAACAGCAACAGCAGTAGTCCTTGGAGAATTCCTCAGCAGAAATAAAACTTCCCAGGTGAAGAATAAGAGGGAAGAAGATGCACAGCAGTAGCTTCAAGATGGAATTTCCAGCAACAGTAGCTCCAGGAGGTTTTTCCAGCGAAGTAACAGATGAGAGGAATGAAGAGAAAGAAGAAGAAGATGGTGTCACAGCAGCTGCAGAAGTGTAGCAGCAGCTCCACACAAATCCAGCAAGAAAATGAAGGGAGAAATGAAGGACGGTGGCTGCAGCTCCAAGTAGAAATCCTCCAGTAGAAACTCAGTAGCTCTGGTGATGAAATATGAAGGGTAGAAGATGGGTAGTAGCTGTTACAGAGGAGGAGTCCCAGCAGAGATGATGAAGAAGAAGAAGAGATGCAGCAGAGCTTCAAGATGAATTTCCAGCACACATCCAATCAAGAGAATGAAAAGAGGAAATGAAGAGCAATGGCTGTAGCTCTAAGAAGGAAATCCCCAACACTGAATCAGAACTCCAGCAGGGTAACAGGGCTGGATGAGGGGAAATGAGAGAGAGGGGAAAGAGAGAAATGAAGAGAGGAAGGTGATGAGAAGAAGATGTAACAGCAACTCTTATGGACAAATCCCAGCAACAGTAGCTGGCTGTCTCTGCTCCAACGTAGGAGAGGAATTGAAATGGCAGTTGGGTGGCTGGAGGTTGTTTTCTTGGGAAGAGGGCTGAGATTAGCTTAGGGTTTAGGGTTTTGGGGATAAGAGAGGTTTTATAGTTTTAGGTGGGATGATTAATTACTAGATTAGCCTTAGGGTTTAATGGGATTAGGGTTAGGGTTTGAGGGTAGGCTGGTCATTAGTTGGAAGCTTCTAGAGGAGGACCCTCTTAACACTAACCCACACTAATTAAAAATTTAAACCACTAATAACCTACCTAGCTCAATTAGACCCTAGGTTAACACAACACCCAATTAATTAAAAACACTAACCCACTAAGCTAATCTAACTAACTTAGGAAAATCTAACTAGTCAATCTAATTAACCCCTAATTAGCCCAAATAAATTAGTAATTAGCCAAGATTAGCAAGGATTAGTGAAGATTAGTAATAATTAGCATAATTAACCAATAATTAACATAAATTAGAGTTAATTAGTCTATAAAATAGTAATTAGAGGGCTCACCAAGGGCGGGACCTCACATCATTCCCTCCTTTTAAAACATTTGTCCCCAAATGTAAAACAAGGTTTAGAACATACCTGAGGTAGAAGATGTGGATAGTCCTTCTCCACCTGGTCGCGTAGCTCCCACGTAGCCTCCTCCGGAGTGTGATGCTCCCACTGAACCTTCACCCAATTAATGGTTCGGGTCCGGAGCACCTGCTCCTTGGTGTCGATAATCGCAACTGGCCTGGCGACGTACGAAGCATCTGGCTGGATGTTGAGGGGCTCGTGATAAAGAATGTGAGTCGGGTCTTCTACTTACTTCTTCAGCATGGAGACGTGGAACACGTCATGCACTCCCGAAAGCTCTGGCGGTAGCTGAAGCTTGTAGGCGACATCTCCAACTCTCGATCTGATCTCGAAGGGTCCAACATATCTCCGCGCTAGCTTACCCTTCTCACCAAACCTCAGGGTACCTCTAGCTGGAGAAACCTTCAGGAAAACTCTGTCTCCTTTCTCGAACTCGAGAGGTCTGCGCCTGTTGTCTGCATAGCTCTTCTGTCTGCTGCGGCTGACCTTCAGGTTCTCCACTTTCTGCCGTACCTTCTCGCTGGTGTCGCTGACTATGGATGGTCCATGAAAACTCCTGACACCAACTTCCTCCCAGCAGACTGGGGTCTTGCATCTCCTCCCGTACAAAGCCTCGTACGGTGCCATCTTGATGCTCGCATGGAAGCTGTTGTTGTAGGCGAACTCGCGAAGTGGCAAGGAATCCTCCCAGTTCTCCTTGAAGTCCAAGACACAGGCTCTCAACATGTCCTCTAGTGTCTGGTTGGTGCGCTCTATCTGGCCGTCTGTCTGAGGATGATAAGCCGTGCTGAAGCTCAACTTGGTGCCCAAGGCCTGCTGAAGACTCTCCCAGAAGTGCGAAGTGAATCGCGGGTCTCTGTCTGAAACAATCGAGGCTGGAACTCCGTGCAACGAGACAATCCTGTCGACGTACAGCTTAGCAAGGACGTCGAGTCCTGCTCTCATCGACACTGGCAAGAAATGGGCTGACTTAGTCAGCCGATCCACGATCACCCAAATGCCGTCGTGGCGTCTCCTGGTGGCTGGAAGTCCCGCGATGAAGTCCATGGTGATGTGCTCCCATTTCCACTGAGGTATCTCGAGCTGATGAAGTAATCCTGGCGGCTTCTGGTGTTCGACCTTGATCTGCTGACACGTCAAACACCTGGAGACATAGCGAGCTATCTCCTTCTTCATGTTGTTCCACCAGTAGTAGCTCCTCAGGTTCTGGTACATCTTGGTGCTCCCGGGGTGAATTGAGTATCTGCTGTGGTGTGCATCTGCTAAGATCTCGTCCTTCAGCTCCTGGATATCTGGCACGCACAATCTGTCCTGGTAGTAGAGCACTCCTCCAATCAACCTGAACTCTGGCCTCTGGTCAACCTGCTCGATCACTCTGACAAGCTTCGGATCGTTGCGTTGACTGTCCTTGACCTTGCCTAGCAACTCTGGTTCCCACGCTGACATGGTGGCAAGCAAGACTCTCTCGCTGAGCGGCTGAAACTGAACGTCTAAGCTGCTGAAGACGTCGGTCCACACACCCTCTGCTGCTAGGAAACTGACGAGGGCGGTCTTCCTGCTCAAAGCGTCTGCTACGACGTTCGCCTTACCAGGATGGTATTTGATAGGGAAGTCGTAGTCCTTGATGTACTCCATCCACCTCCTCTGTCGGTTGTTGAGGTCGCTCTGCGTGAACAGGTACTGCAAACTGCGGTGATCTGAGTGCACCTCGAACTTCTCACCGTAGGGGTAGTGCCGCCACAACTTCAAGGCAAAAACGACTGCTGCAAGCTCCAAGTCGTGAGTGGCGTACTTCTTCTCGTGCTCCTTCAACTGGCGCGATCCATAGGCAATAACCTTGCCCTCCTGCATCAGAACACATCTAAGACCGGTCCCTGAAGCGTCGGTGAAGATTACGAACCCACCACTGCCGGAAGGTAAGGACAAGATCGGTGCTGTCGTCAATCTCTCCTTCAGCTCTTGAAAGCTGTTCTCGCAAGCATCGGACCAAACCAACGGTACATCCTTCCGTGTCAGCTTGGTCAACGGTGCTGAGATCGTGGAGAAACTCTTGACGAATCTGCGGTAGTAGCCTGCTAAACCGAGAAAACTCCTGATCTCTGTGGCGTTCTTCGGTCTCGCCCAGTTCGTCACTGCCTCTATCTTCACTGGGTCCACTGCCAGTCCATCCTTGGAGATGATGTGTCCAAGGAAGACTACCTGCTCCAACCAGAACTCGCACTTGCTGAGCTTCGCGTACAACTGGTCGTCGCGCAACAACTGGAGAGATATCCTCAAATGCTGCTCGTGCTCCTCCCTGGTCTTGGAGTAGACCAACACGTCGTCGATGAAGACCACTGTGAAGCTGTCGAGGTACGGTGCGAAGATCTTGTTCATCAGGGACATGAACACTGCTGGTGCATTCGTCAACCCGAACGGCATCACAAGAAACTCATAATGGCCATAGCGGGATCGGAACGCTGTCTTCTGCACATCCTGATCTCTGACTCGCAGCTGATGGTACCCCGACCTCAAGTCTATCTTCGAAAAGAACTGCGCACCCTGAAGCTGGTCGAAAAGCTCGTCGATCCGGGAAAGAGGATACTTGTTCTTCACCGTTGCCTGGTTCAACTGCCGGTAGTCGATGCACATCCTCATCAATCCATCCTTCAAGAATGACGTCGAAGTCATGCATGGGTAGCACGATCAGATCTGCAAGAAAAATGCACTCCCCGATTTGCACTCGGCATATGGGGTGGTAAGTCCAAAACCTAAGACTACACTGACTCTACCCAATCTATCGTCCTCACACGTATCCCATCACTCGAATCCTCACCACGTCCTATGGTTTCTAGTGTGTTTTATTTCCTAGAGACCAGCTGGCTCTGATACCATAAAATGTAACGCCCCAATTCCGGATACCGATATACTCGTTCGAATACCCGAAATTGGCGCGCTACTTCCCGGAAAATCCGAGAACTTCCAAGATCGTAGGCCGCAGTGAGGTCCAATTTAAAACTTTTTGACCAACATAGTTATAACATTTAAATTTTGGAAGCATAACGATTTAAACAAAGCGGAAGCAATAGGTATCGATGTATATATATTAAGTATGAGCGGAACATCAGTCTAATTAAAATGATTCAATATTAATCAGAGTTAATACATTTTGAGTCTACCCAACTCACTACAAAGTTTCGCTCAAACCCAAAATAAATGGAGTCCCTCAAAACCCATGTATAAACTCCTCGCCCTCCGGCTCGACATCCGTGTCGGCCGGGCCCCACGCGTACTCTCCTGCAACGGGTGCCTCCACTACAGCTAGTGCGTTGTCAGGGATCTCTGGGTCAAGGCCTAAGCACCAATGAATGGGTCAGATCTAAACGATCTGGCAAGTTACAGCATACTACTAACATAGAACATATATATCAAAGGAAGTAAAGACGAGTGCATAAATTAAATGAATAGCAAGGGAAATGAACTAGGCAGTTGTGCATTTAAATCATAAGGAATCAGTATAAATAGAAACATCTAAACTACTGTAAACAAAGTGGCACATTCACACGAGCTGGAATACCGCGGGATATTATGCCGCGGCCCTCCCATACTGAACACAGTTGCGGTGGGGAATCTCACCAGGGAATAACTAATCCCGAATCTCACTCATCAACTCATCATCTCAACACTCCAGATCGGCACGGTATCACACCGTCCCTCTCAACCACACAGCTCATCATGATAGCTCCTCAACACTCAACTAGCTCCTACCGGGGATGATCAGTCCACAGGCTGAGCTTAAATCAACCGAGTGAATGTTAATGCCGACTCGAGAATAACTCTAAGGTCTGTGTCTGTCTAGGCTTTGCCTTGCGTGAACAAGGTCCTAACAATATCTCTAAGAGGTCTACACATCTCAATACAGTCTCTGGATCTCATTCAAGGTCCAGGCCCACTCGTTGGATCCATACCAAGGCCCATCAGTACATGGCCTGGTCTAAACCGTCCAAACGAGGCAACTAATCCATCTATTACTGATAACAGTTCCATTACAATCCATAACAGCTTAACAATCCAATAAGAACTACCTCTTCCAGCTAAAGGGTTCACATCTCCACACTTAGGCCCATTAAGGGCCCGCCTAGACACAGACACGGGTCAATGATCTCCGAAACCACACTATCGGGTCACCTCTAGATACCCTAGGTTCAGGTCTTCCATTTATGTTCAATTAATAGTAAACAGCTATTCTAAAGATCTAAGAATGACAATAAATGATAACAGTGAAGTATAAACTTCAATCAGAGAATCAACGGGAAATCCAACGGTCCAATCCTAGGTAATGGGCCACGTTAGGTTCAGGTCCATCTCCGGTAATTCGATCTCTAAACGATGTCATTAGTGCCGTAAAATATCGTATTTGGTGCTTAGTTAGTTAATGCATCTATGACAACTCTTAGAGGTCGAATCATCTTAGATTATCAACCAAAACACTAAACAGTGGTCCCCGCGAGTCAAGATTGAGCCACACCGTTGACTCGGGCTTAGGACACTGATAAACGCTCATTTGGATGGTCAATGGGCCCCACAACTGATCATATCTCCTAAATGTTGAAAACTGGAACAATCAGGGTTTCCCAGGTGAACCTGATGTATGGTGAGCTCGGTTGATCTCCTGGCCGGGAGGATCAACCGAGTGCACTAACTAATCTGAATCGGGCTTCCTGGACAACTCAATTCGTTTCTAAAGGCTTACAGCGTGTCGGTCAAACAACCTGGCCTAGGTGATTGACCGCATACTCTAAAAACCTTAGAAAGATTGATGTTCCAGCTTTAAACACTTTCTAAATGCTAATTCTAAGTTTCAGGTTGATTTGGGTGTAAACAGACTGAATTTCGGGTGAAAAACCAACTTTCAGTCATTTCCTGCGAAAACCATGTATACCGGGTCAACCTGGGCTAAGCCGGGTCAACCAAACAAATTGAAATGGGTTTTCTGCAAGAAAATGGCTGAGGGCCAATTTTTCCCAAAATCATAGTAGTCTCGGTCGACCAGGGTAGGTCCCAGTCGACCCAGACAACAGAAAAGTCAGTCTGCAGAACAGAGCTAACTGAGAGCTGAAAAATCCACTTTTCCAGTGTTCTCGGTCGACCCAGAACACTGTCGGGCGAGTCCCGGGCGAGTCAGGTCAAATCTGCAGAAATTTAACTGAGGCATATTTTTTTCAAAACTGCAGTGTCGCCGGTCGACCGAGGGGGGTCTCGGTCGACCGAGGACACTGAAATTTGACTCCCAGGCAGATTTCTGCAACTTCTCCGTTTTGACTCCTTTTTCGCCCAAACCACTTCCAATCACCTCCAAACTTCACCCAAACACTTCTAAACTATAAATAACTCATAAACCATCCATCTACACCCTTGTGGCCCACTGATCTTCCAAATGGGGGGTGAAAACCCCCATCCATCAGTGACCTTTCCATCCAAAATACAAGAACAAGCTCAGGTGGAAACTAAAACTTAACTGAACACATAATGAGCTGAAAACTAATGGAATCACGAAAATAAACACACATCCTAAGTTATCAGTATGATGCACTTGCCTTTTTAGTGTTTGAGAAGGTGGGTAGAGAGAAACAGAGCAATTAGAGAAGAAATTCCAGAATTTCAGCTGAGCAATGAAGAAGAAGAAGAAGATGATAACCCAGCTGCTGTAGCAGCAGCTCCTAGGTGGTGGTAACAGCAACAGCAGTAGTCCTTGGAGAATTCCTCAGCAGAAATAAAACTTCCCAGGTGAAGAATAAGAGGGAAGAAGATGCACAGCAGTAGCTTCAAGATGGAATTTCCAGCAACAGTAGCTCCAGGAGGTTTTTCCAGCGAAGTAACAGATGAGAGGAATGAAGAGAAAGAAGAAGAAGATGGTGTCACAGCAGCTGCAGAAGTGTAGCAGCAGCTCCACACAAATCCAGCAAGAAAATGAAGGGAGAAATGAAGGACGGTGGCTGCAGCTCCAAGTAGAAATCCTCCAGTAGAAACTCAGTAGCTCTGGTGATGAAATATGAAGGGTAGAAGATGGGTAGTAGCTGTTACAGAGGAGGAGTCCCAGCAGAGATGATGAAGAAGAAGAAGAGATGCAGCAGAGCTTCAAGATGAATTTCCAGCACACATCCAATCAAGAGAATGAAAAGAGGAAATGAAGAGCAATGGCTGTAGCTCTAAGAAGGAAATCCCCAACACTGAATCAGAACTCCAGCAGGGTAACAGGGCTGGATGAGGGGAAATGAGAGAGAGGGGAAAGAGAGAAATGAAGAGAGGAAGGTGATGAGAAGAAGATGTAACAGCAACTCTTATGGACAAATCCCAGCAACAGTAGCTGGCTGTCTCTGCTCCAACGTAGGAGAGGAATTGAAATGGCAGTTGGGTGGCTGGAGGTTGTTTTCTTGGGAAGAGGGCTGAGATTAGCTTAGGGTTTAGGGTTTTGGGGATAAGAGAGGTTTTATAGTTTTAGGTGGGATGATTAATTACTAGATTAGCCTTAGGGTTTAATGGGATTAGGGTTAGGGTTTGAGGGTAGGCTGGTCATTAGTTGGAAGCTTCTAGAGGAGGACCCTCTTAACACTAACCCACACTAATTAAAAATTTAAACCACTAATAACCTACCTAGCTCAATTAGACCCTAGGTTAACACAACACCCAATTAATTAAAAACACTAACCCACTAAGCTAATCTAACTAACTTAGGAAAATCTAACTAGTCAATCTAATTAACCCCTAATTAGCCCAAATAAATTAGTAATTAGCCAAGATTAGCAAGGATTAGTGAAGATTAGTAATAATTAGCATAATTAACCAATAATTAACATAAATTAGAGTTAATTAGTCTATAAAATAGTAATTAGAGGGCCCACCAAGGGCGGGACCTCACATCGGTACTCGCACACAAGCTTTAGCCAACTGTCGTTTCTCCTCCAGCCGGCACGTCCAGCCCCCAGCCTCCTCTGGCTGACCTCTGCATGACAAAAGAAAGCGTCAGATCGGTAAGACAAGAAAGGAAGAAAACAAAAGCACTCTGAGCTCGGTAATTACTTGGAGGAACCCCGAAGTGACGAGGAATCTTGTACAATTTCTCCGCCTCGGTCTCTGCCTCGCCGAACTCCCAGTTGCCGGAGACGAGCAGACGATCGTCCCCGGCATGCCTGTTCGAGTCCTCCAAGTTGTGGACAAAAAGCTCCAACTTTGGCTTCCCCCGGAGGTAATAGCTATGACCGTCCCCCGCGGACTTACAGATGTCATATACATCCTCAATATCATGGACACCGAGGTTAATGCCCAAAATCATATTAAGCTCGGCGACACCCATTATTACCTTGTAGTCATTGGGCATCAGCTGGTATGGGCCAAGGTGCCATGTCGCCAAACAGGCACTAAAAAGAGGGTGGATGGGGAACCTAACCTCTCCACTACAATAAAGTTGGCTTTTAGTGGTGACTTTTTTTGCCGCGGTCTAATTTTCGCCACTAAAAACCCACATTTAGTGGCAAATATTTGATGTTGCCACTGAAGGCATTATAATGCCCACATTTAGTGGCAACTTATATGTTGTAGCTAAATTTCGCCACTAATTCCTTGGGGGGAATTTTTGCCGCCATGGGATTTTGGAGGGAAAGAGATTTAGTGGCAAGTCTTAATTTATCGCCACTAATAGTGTACGGTTTTAGTGACAACTTTTTATGATCGCCCCTAATTTCTTAGATTCTTACATTTAGCCGCAGTATATTTTTTGCCACTGTATGTTCTATTTTTTGTGGCTAGTTTATATTGCCACTAAAGATATATCACAAGAAAGTTGACTTTTAATGGCAACACTTTTTGCCATAATTTAGTTTTCGCCACTAAAAACTCTCCTTTAATGGCGAAGCTCGATGTTGACACTAAAACTATTATGTGATCACATTTAATGACAACTTATATGTTGTAGCTAAAGGTAATTTTGGAGGGGAAGGATTTAGTGGCGAGTTTTCTTTTTGTGCCACTAATGGTTTAGGAGTTTAGTGGTAACTTTTTATTTTCGTGGCTAAATGCTTAGTTGTCGTGTTTTCGCCACCTTTTGCGGCGACTTTCTATTGCCACTAAAAATATATTATATGAAAGCCAGCTTTTAATGGCGATACTTCTAGCCACAAAGTTATTTTTGCCACAAAAGACTCACTTTAGTGAAGGTATTATAGTGATCACATTTAGTGGCAACTTATATGTTGTGGCTAAAGGTCATTTTGGAGGGGAAAGAGAATTAGTGACAAGTTTTAATCTTTTACCCCTAATGTGGTCCAGGAGTCTAGGAGTTTAGCAACAACCTTTTTTCCAAAGCTAATTTCTTTTGTGTCTTTCTTTTAGCGATATTTTTTTATGGGGCATCGTCAAATTTTACTTTGAATGGAGTGGGTCCCACTGCACGACCGATCACACACCATCAAAGATGCCAACAAAGTCTTCTAGCATAATCAACGAGTCTTAAAATCAAGTTGAGTTGAGATTTGAGCTAAAAAATATACTGATGAGCGAGATTGAGGGCGTTAGTAGACTACGCATGTGATTGAAATACGTGCGGAGCTCTATTATGAATCAACCATCTTTCTTACGCGGTATCAACCACGTAATGTTCTTTATCCAACATAGTCGTTGTGGCGTAAAATGTTTTTACCCTAAAAAAATTTGAGAAAATATCCAAAGTAATCCATATATAACATTATAAAATGCTAGAGAATGATGTTGATTTCCATTAATAACAACTATAAAGTAAAATATTGGCCCCTAAATCATACCATCCGGATTCACCATTTAATATTTATCAATTTAATATGCTCATATTATAATTTTTTCTGGTCTTCTTTTTAATTTACAAACCAATTATGTAGCCCACATTGACTACAAGAACACTAGCTACTTGAACTTATTCTCAATAATTTATTGATATTTTTTAAAATAATAAATATGACATTGAACCCATCTCCTATAGGAACAAAATCTATTTGAGGCCTTATTATGGAAAAAAATAACTTGGGTCCATTAGATAAAAGAGGGGGATTTTCCAAGGACTTGGTCCGACCATCATATATATATTTTTTATTCAAATGGCTTAAAAGTAATAAGTTTGAAGAACCCAATTTTAGTTTGATTAAAATTTGTTTAGGGCCAATATGAAGAGGAGGCATTTATTTTTAATTACTTATGTTTTTATGAATAGACTAACAAGGTAAAGTATTTCTATTAACAAAAATAAATTTGGTTCACTAAAATAAGGGTGAACTCTGACCGTATTCATACATCTTTCGTTACTCAATTAATAGATCCCCGCCCTAAACCCATTCCTTCCGCCATCAATTTTATTCTCAACAAAACACTCGGTCTTCATCTCTCTCTCAATTCCGAAACGCAAAAGGGAAAACTCTCTGTGTCTCGGTCTCGGTCTCTGTCTCTCCGATCTGAAGCAGCGGTGCCCCAGTATTCTCCCCAGCAGATCCGAACCCTCTCAATCTCGGTAACCCTCGCTGAATAACTCTTTTTTTGTTTTTGTAAACCCCTCTCTATCTCAATAGTCCTCTCTCCCTTTCTCTTTGAATTTCTAGTCGGGAAAGATGATTATGGATAAGGGATCTGAACTGATAAAAGTAAGATAACAAGTGTTATGCGATCTAAATATGTTCTTCAGTCTATTGGTTGGAAAGTGCATGTTTTAGTTACAACAATATCAATGAACTTGTGCTTTGTTAGATGGTGAAGGTAGTTGGTTTTGAGCTTCATGTCCATTAACCTTTTTTCTCACAACTAAGAGGTAATACATAACCATTGATCAATCTAGTTACTTTTTCCTTACTATGAAGATTTTATGGGAGCCCATGCTGTACTTTCTTATATGGGTAAATTTGATATTGGTTGGCTTGGACCGTGGTAAAAATTGTGTTAGAGATTTGTCACTGCCAGTCATATGCTTATTTCCAACTTTTCCATTCACGGATATTGCCAGATATTTGAATATTTTGTTGTCTGAGTGTACACATAAATGTTTTCCCCCTTTCAAAAACAAAAGTTGGCCTAAATGTATGTTTTTCCAGATGTATTTAAACACCATTGGTTTGTTTCTGTATGTGATTTTTATCATTGACCAACTTAATTTCTGAGTAATCTGAATGTGCCTACAGCTGGTCTAAAAACAATAGAAGGGAGATGCGCTGTTGGTGACTGTAACCGGTAAGAATAAAGTGCCTGTGTATGTGTGCATGCTGGAATTGGAAATTATGAACCTGCTCATGTTTACAGATTTCCCAACATAATTACCATAATTTTCCATTTAGAATAAAACTATATTTTGGTTGGAAGCTTGCAATCTATACAGCTAGATTTTTACTGAGGGTTAAATCTCCATTTACTTGTATATCTCTTATTTATTTCTGCTAGTATTCAGATCTGAAAGACATTTGTTGGCTAGATTCTGTAGTACCTATTTAATGTTATACTATTTAGAAAGATATCAATTTAGATTAGAAAGTGAGACAATAATAAACCAGAAGCCAAATTCCTGCAACTACCAAAATCATCTTCGGCTAACAATGTTCTCTATGGTGAACTAACTAACCCCTGACTATGTTTGCCTCTCCATGATCACAACCAACATCATGCAACAGAGTTGGAAGATGCTCATTGTTGTAACCGCAAGGTTCTGGGTTCAGGTCAAGTGTTAAAAAGTTTTGGGTAGTTTGTATGAGATTGTTAAGTCAGGATGCTGTGCCATTTAGCATTAAAGAGTACAGGGTACTAGTGTTTGTTTTTAATGTCACAGCAAGTCATCAACACACATTCTACATTTTAATGCATTAGTTAATTTTCTATTTTGATAGTGGTTATAGTAATCCAAACGTAAGGTAAGTCATTTGAGTCCCAGTGTCCTACCCTAGTAAGTGCTTGCAGACACTAATGTAAATATGTAATAATAATATGAAGAAATAACCAAGTAACCGAAGCATGCCCGAGTTCTCTCCTTGACTTAGTTTAATTTAGCACCTTCATTAGCTAGCATTTTAAGTTCTGCTACCGCAGGGCTGTGCAGCCTTAAGTTGTAAGTTTTATTTAGGGAACTCTAGGTGGCTCAATGTTGTAATAATGAGGTAGACAGGGAAGCCTCATCTTTTTCAGCATGTGTTGTCACTTTTTTTTTTCCAGAAGTGTTGTCAATTGTCAGAGTGCCTGAGATGCACTTTTTGAAAGTTGTTGAATGCTAATAGTTTTGAGAGTGATATTTTTTAATTTTTTTTAATTTTTGCTTGACTGGATCAGTGGTCGGGGAGTGATACTCTCAATGTGAGGACCAAGGACCGATCCATGGTTTCTCTAGTGAAACCAAGGTGCTTGCCACTGCTGAACTATCAGTGATTTGGCATTTTGAATTTATAATTGGAACACTTACCAACAATGTGAAATAGGCTTAAACTGATAGAGAGTTTAACTTGGAGTCACAGAATCGCAGTACTGTAGTTGGTGGAGGGAGCATAAGGAACCATAGAGGGACTGGCTTCTACAATTGTATAATATATTAAAGATTATATGCCTTTTCTTCTTCAATGGAGATGAGTCACTGAGTAATAACTTCATGGGGTGTTTGTTATTATATGTCACTCGTATTTTTTCATACTTGTAATTCAGTTTGGGGACATGACTACTTTTAAGTAATTCAGTTTGGGGACATGACTACTTTTAACCTGTTATGTGACTACTGTTCCCAAAAGTTGGAACCAGCTGGATTTTCTTATATGCATGTGATATTATTTGATTGAGGCTTTCTGCTTCACCTTGAGGTTTTTTCCTCCTCTCTTTTTTTTAATCCTCAGAGTTGCGCCAGGAACTTTGCTGCTCGTCAATAACTGTCTATTGCTTGAAGTTCAGGTGATAACATTATATTTTATGTGATGGACTCATGAAGTATTCGTGATATAGTTGTTATGTTTCTCTCATTGTTTTTATTTGCTAACCTGAATTTACAAGTTCTGCATTTGTGATGATAAAGGAAGGAGGCCATAGACTAATCTTATCAATTATCTCTCAAATGTTATTCTTGTGTTAAATCCATTCATTATTGATAATAACATCTGACAAGGGAAAATCTCAAGAACATTAAAAAACAGGAGATAAAAAAAGACTAAACACAACTATAATCTATCCTCTACCACTGGCTCAGTATGGGCTCTACTGACCGGGGTCATCCAGAGGTACAACAATCACAGTACATCATACCAGTATAGTAGAGTTTCTACTTAATGAAATACAATGCTGACGTGTAGTCGAAGTTTGAGAAATGGGAAGTTTTCACCAATTTTTCTACACCTCATGAATGATGAAGCCAAGATACAAGCTAAAATACAGCTGAGGAGCTCATAGTTCATCCTGCAAGAGAACCAAACAAATGTTATAACAAAAATAGGGCTAGTATATAATAAGTTGAATGGGCAGAGGTTCGTAGCTTACATGGTAATCGTCCATGATGTCGTGCTGCAAAGATAAACAAGATTTTCGGGTGTTAGCAATGCATTCAAATGATCCAGAACTCAATGATTAACAAATTAAAGAGTAGAAAAACACTACTCCAAAGACAACAAAGACTGCAAATCATCCGATATGCTGGCTAAAACATACTACAAAAATCATTTCTATCATTTGGGCAACACCCTATTCCCTTAAAAAAGGAATAGCCTATTTTTGTTTCATTTTCTGGGGGAGGAAAACCCTCGGTATGATCTAATGTGACATTGTAGCAGCAACTGCATTGTCTGACGATAGCGCCTGACCACCAAACTAGTCTTCACTCACGGTCATAACTTGGATGTGCTATAGCCAAAGAATTGCAGTGGAACCATCTATAGTCTACTTCCCAGGAGAAAGTGATTTATAATGTTATATATCTATTTATGATAGCCCAAATTTCATATTTAGGACCTTTCAACTGGACAATCTTGGGCTGCGCCTCACAGTTGGGAAAGCTCATGTTTAGCCATCACACCAAAAGGATGGTAATCACATATCATATGCCATTTTCAGTGTCCAGTACATACACGGTATGATTTCTCATTTTTCAGCAAGTTGATGGAAAGGTGGATTGTCGAAACGGACAGATCCATGACATAGTAGATCTGTAACAGTACAACAGAAGAATGTCCTCCGCTTCATAGGTAATGGCCAGATTCTTGCCGCTGAAGATCCCGCCCTATGGTGTCACGGCCCAACTTGATCCAGCATAATATTGTCCTCTTTGGCTCATGGGCTACTCGACCGGAGGACCTGGCCTAAGCGCATCCAATCTTGCCTCAAGGCTTTGCTGCTGATGGGAGGTCCCCATCCAAAACGCGTCATGCTAGACAAAGGGACCAGACTCCTTTTAACCTTTACCTTAGACGCCCACTTGAGCGATGTGGGATGTAACAATCCCCCACCCTCAGAGGAGAGCCGTCCTCGGCTCTGATACCATTTGTCACGGCCCAACTCGATCCAGCATAATATTGTCCTCTTTGGCTCATGGGCTACTCGACCAGAGGACCTAGCCCAAGCGCATCCAATCTTGCCTCAAGGCTTTGCTTCTGATGGGAGGTCCCCATCCAAAACGCGTTTTGCTAGACAAAGGGACCGAACTCCTTTTAACCTTTACCTTAGATGCCCACTTGAGCGATGTGGGATGTAAGGTGTTAGTTACGTTGTATGTTGCAGTCTTCTGCTTCCCATGGCTACAGTGACCCTTTCAAAATCTTAACCCATCATGCACATAGAACAATCTATAGTATTTTATCGTTATTGCTGAAGTCCTAATAAATTTAATCTTGAAGTGCTAAATGTGGTCCTCTTTTAGTTAGGATGAGCCCTTAAAACTTCAATTTACGTGTGAGATGAGACATAACGTACCCTTCTGTATTTCTCCCTATAGCGATCCCTATATCGGTGACGTCGATCACGATCCTTGTCTCTTCTCCTTAGTTCACCTTCCTCTCTTGCCCGTCTCGACTCCTGTACACACCAATGCATAAAGCATTAGGAAAAAAAAGGAACTAGGCCAACATGCTACATAACTAGAAAGTTCATATAAATGTCTAGGAAATTATAGATGCAAGTAGAATTTAGTGAGCACAAGTGATAGGTGGTCACCAATCAGAGAAACAGGACTTAACCCGGTTCCACATATCAATGTTATTAGAGAATTAATAAGAGTTTATTGAGTACCAGGTTCTCATTAATTCAAATAGTTACAAGAACACAGATCTGCTTTTGATATTAAAGAATAGTTCTTAGCTCATAGTGTGTGTTTTTAATGTCTGGCCTGTGGGTTGTTTTTAAGACCTAAACCTGGAAAAACACGACCTGTTGTTCTACAAGCTATTAAAGAACACTATGGAAGCCATAGAATTTTGAATTTTTATTACTCACCTCTTCTTCTTGAGATTGCGTCACTTTCTTTGCTTCCTCAAAGGCCTCCTTCTCAGCCTGAAATTCAAAGAAAAATGAATGCAGTTTAGAATTTAAAGCTGACCTGATTTTCTAGGCAATAGACACGGAAAGCTTCATCCCTACCTCCTTATTCTTGGCCCATGTCTCCTCCACGACCTGCTTTGCATACTCTGGATCGTCACAAATGAGAACATTGTCGAAAACTGATCCAGCCTTCACCTGCACCACTTGAAGTAATAAGATTCCAAGTACTGTTACATGTTACATAAAACAAAGGTGATTTATCTAAATCACTATTCGCTGAATTACTGAAAACTGCACCAGATTGTCCACTCTTACTGGCAGTTTCTCACCAGAACTGGCAGTTTAGCTGTTAATTCACTCCAACAGACAATCCCAATAGGCTAGCTAATGGAGGAGGACAGAGCTTCAACCCCAATGCTAAGAAAACACACATCCAAGGAGTAATCACATTTGATTATTCCACATTTAATGAAGAAAACCTCATCTGAATAATTGCATTGAGAAATACAGAGTACAAAGCTTAATTTAGAGATCTGCTCTCCACTCCCCTTATAGTTTTTTAAACCCAGACTAGTAACTGTACTTTGGACTCAAACAGTCAAACTTGGAAGTCTACTTTTACCTTAGCAGTAAATAGACCATTACTTTTTTTTACTGCCTGTAAAATTACACAAGCTTAGTCCCGTTGAATAGGTAATTGAATGACCCATCAAATTCACCTTCTTTTCTGTCAATTATACCTATAGGGGTGGCTGAAGGGGAACAAGCCTGAAAGCAAACTGAAAAACAAGAAGAGAAGATGAATTTAAAGGAGGGCAACATCCAGTTTATGGCGAGAGATTGTATGTCAAGGAGACATTGACGATAAGAGGCAGGCAGCATGTCACTCTGATAAGATATTCCCAACACCCAATTTCAAAGCCTCGAGATTTAATGGTTTTCTAAGTGCATCTATTTTTTTGTGATTGAATCCCAACAATGTTATATAATCAGATCAGTGTCAAACTAAACAGTTTCAATTCATTGGAGTAGATGACTGAATGACTTGGATGTTCAAAGGTGGCTCCACTATACAATATAAAGAGACGTGGAATATGTAGTCATGTTCTGTTTAGTGATTGCTGATGCATCGAAGTTCCAGTCTCATTGGTCAAGCACAGTATGGCAAGTCTCATACGAAGATTGTGAAATTCTGGTGATTGCTGTTACTTCAGTTCTGTTTTTAGGAGTGACTGTTATTTAGCATTAAAATTGTTGGCATCTCTGGAATTTTAAGGTGAGCTGATATCTACATATTCATCCATGAAGCTGAGGATTCTGTTGTGTCCACCCTCTAATGCAAGAGGCACTCCCGCTTTGTCATTTCCGGAGAGAGTTTGTGGCTAATATCCCGTGGATATTCACCAACTCTGATTCAGTATCTGTGTTGACATTTCAAATGGATGTTAATTGTTTGGTCTGTGATCACTATAAATGGTTGAGTCCCACATATTTGGAGAGTGGAAGCATAGAACTTTCAGTTGGCATGGACAGCATGCGTCCCTTGTAAAAGTCGTTATATTGTCTGCCCTTTTAATCTATCTTTCATACATGTATTGCTTATAATTTATGGAACACGAATGCAGAAAATGAGTAATAGAAATAAGGAGAACCGGGAAAAGCAGAAGATCGGCCATGTTGCTGGGACAAAGGCTTTTGCTCGAATCAGCTATGATAGTGTAAACTTCTCTCATAATGTTTCTGGGAATTTTATTATTATTATTATTATTATTATTATTATTTGTGTTAACTTGTTTAATGACAGCGTAATTTTGAGATGGGGGACGAGCCTTCTCGGACTAGCTTGTGGTTCACTACCCGGTATAGCATGAAGAAAAAAGTTTGGGTGGATTCAACTTCGGAAAAAGTCTGTAAGTTATTGTTCCCTTTTCTATTTTCTTATCAATCTTCTTATATTATATATAATACTAAATTGATAAATAATAACAATTGGTTTTTGAATGTAGGAGGAGCTTAAGAGATTAGAGTCTCAGCCACTAGAGGATGGCACTCCTCCCATTACTGAGGACCAGAGATTCGAGGCAGTGCTCGGACCAGAGCGATCAGGATATATACGTAGTCGTGGGGCTAGACCAAAGCCCAAGACCTCTATAGTTGGGCAGCGAATCCATGCGCAGCTAGAGAGAGAGAATGAGGAGTTTAGGAGGCGTGCTGAGGCGGATACAAGGTGCCTGGAGTTGTTGGATAATGAGAATAGTCTCAACTAGCCTTGATGCAGACACAAGTGCAAGTTCGGGTGCAGGCAGCGCTCCGGTCCTAGGCAGAATTGCAACAGACACAGGTCCATGCTCAGCTACAAGCTGCATTACAGTCCCAACTAAACATCCTCCTCGAGCAATTCAAGGAGTCGGGCCAAATTCCAATGTGATGCATAACTACTCAAAAGCCGGATGATAATGATTTTTTTATTTTATTTATATTTTTTTCTATGCTGATGTAAATTTTACTCTTGCTACTCAAGTACCTTAGAACTTAATGTTTTTAAATTTGAGGTTATTTTCTAATACTTGATGGTGATGAAGTTTTCATTTTCTTATATTATATAAGCAGGTTCATGAAAATTTGAAAAGGGATCAATAAATTAATTTATTCTTCATTTTAATTAATTTTAACCTTTTAGTCGCGGGAACAAGTCATTGGTAGAACTATTATACTTGATACTTTTAGTGATGACTTCTTCTTGTAGCTAAAAGTAAAACGTTTAACTGCGATAGAAAGTCGCCGCTGAAACTACCACTAAAGGTGCTATACCTAGTACTTGTAGTGGCGATTGTTATCGCGGCTAAAATTTAAACATTTAGCCGCAATGAAAAGTTGCCACTAAAATTACTATACATACTACTTTTAGTAGCGACTTATAGTTGCTGCTAAAATTAAACTTTTAGCCGCGATAACAAGTTGCCACTAAAATTACTATATACACTACTTTTAGTGGCGACTTATAGTTGCCGCTAAAATTAAACTTTTAGCCGCGACTTAAGATCGCCCCTAAAACCCTACTTTCATATGTTTGTAATAAATTTTTAGCGGCAATTTTACACTTATATGACAATAATTTTTTAAATAAGCGGCGATAAATCTTGCGGCTAATTATTAGACTTTTAGCTACAACTTTGGAGTTGTGGGTAACAGTTCAACTTTTAGCCGTGATGTTTTAAAATCGTGGCTAAAAGAATTGGTGACAACACTTATAGCAACGACTCAGCGGCGATCAAAATATTGTCGCTAAAACTTTTAGCCGCAACTTTAAGACCTTTAGCCGTGAAAATCTTGTAGATTAGGGGTGACGAAGCTTAGGCACGCACACTTGTAAATTTAAATATTTCATCATAACGTGTACCAATACAGAAGGGAGATCTTCTTTCTTGACCTAGACAGCTTTGGTATTCTTTTTTCAGCGTTTTCCATTGCTTTTGATTCGATAAACTTCACAGTTTCTTGCAATGAGGTCGAATGTATTCCGTAACTCCACAATGATGACAAGTGGAGACTCGTTCAGGACGTAACACATTCCGTTTCTTTGCAACTGTATTTGTAATATGAACAACAGGATTAGTAACAACTGAATTTTGAACAAAACAGTTAATACTTTTGGTTTTTGATGTAGATGCCCCGTCAGCGTAGCCAATGTCATGCATGTTTGTCTTTGCCTTTTCACTGCACATGATGTCATCAAGTTTTTTAGACCCTGTATTCATCCTATTTAATAAAGCTTTAGCAGTATCTAACTTAGATTGAACCATCTCGAGTCTTCCATTCAAATTAGAATTCTCTGCTTTCAAAGTTTTTGTATCAGAATCAAGTAAGTCACACTTTTGTGATTTTGCAGTCAATTTGTCAGCCAATTTTTTATTTTCATCCTCTAATTTTTTTCCTTTAGAAAGAGAATCTGTAAGTTCAGCTTTCAATGAGGCATTCTGCTCTTCAGACACTTGCTAATTAATAACAACGTTTTCATTCACCTTATCCATCTTATGGTCTTCTTGAAAAGTGTTTCATATTCAGCTTTTCAATTTGGTTCTTCCCCTGATCACTCAGCATCTTGATCAGTTTCAGCTTCGGAAGAAACATGAGAAGCAACCGAACCAAAAGTTGCCATAAAAACAATAAACTTCCCATTGCCAGTGTCAGATTTGTCATACTCAGGATTTTCATCATCCTCATCAGAATTTCCATCTTCCCAAGTAGTATTCAAAGTCTTCTTTTTAGACTTTTTGTTTCTGCAGTCATTAGCAATGTATCCATAGCCTTGACACTCAAAGCATTGAATCTCTTTAAAAGATTTTTTCTTTCCAAAATTTTTAGGGATCCTCACTTTGGTTTTCTGCCCCATTATAAAAAGCTTGAATTGCGTCATGAACTGTACAGCAACTTGGGGATCAATTTCCTCAGAATCAGAATCTGAATCACTTGCAACTTTCTTGTATAATTCATTGGACGCTTTCTTGTATGATTCCTTGAACACTTTCAAAGCAATACCTTGAGATTGTGTCTTCACATTAGACCTAAGGTTTGCTTCAAAAGTTTGTAGATTGCCAACCAACTCATCAACTTTGAGTGTATTCAGATTTTTATTTTCTTCTATGGATACAACATTTCCATCAAACCTTTCTAGGAGAGACCTCAAAATCTTTTTAACAATTTTGTTTTCAGGAATTGGTTCCCCTAAGGTAAAGGTATCATTGACAATTGCATTTAGTTTACCATTAAATTCATTGAAAGACTCATCTTCTTCCATCTTTATGGTTTCAAAGGCTGTAGACAATTTTCGAAGTTTCGACTGTTTGAGAGTATCAGTCCCTTCATGCATAGTCTATAGAATATCTCAAGCTTCTTTCGCAGTAGTGCATGTAGAAATTCTACGAAACTCAGACATATTAACTCCATTATAAATAGCATCAAAGCTTTAGAGTTACAAGTGACAGCCAACTCTTCTTCCGTAGTCCACTTATCTTCAGATTTGGGACAAGTTACCCCATCAGCAGCAATAGTGGGCAAAGAATAGTTATTCACAACAGATTTCCAAATTTTCAGATCAATGACTTTCAAAAAAGCAACCATTATGGCGTTCTAATAAGCATAATTATTACCATCCAACAGAGGAGACTTATTGGTTGAATTGCCTTCGCAGTAAATATCCATTATAACAATATTTGGATAAACACAATAAAATACTGTAACCCGCTCTGATACCAATTGAAGATTTTTGCAGGGCCCACTAGAATTGATTACTAGTTCTAATTTAACCAATCAATATAGCGGATGTAACCAATCAAACAAGATAGAATTAGCAAATAAATCTACCTAGCAATCACTACAAAATGGCAGAAACAGTATTTAGCGTGGAAACCTTATCCAAGGAGAAAAACCGCGAACTAGAAATTAAGAGTTCACGACCAGTTGACAAGATATACTCACAGACTCATTTATCTCAGTTTATACCTCGACCAAAGGACCGTAGTTGTTCTTGCACAAAATTCACTAACACGACTTCCATCGTGCACCGTTCTCCTTACTTGATCTCCTCGCACCTTGCCAATCAAGATGAACTATCTTCTATAAGAAAACAGAAGCAACAAAACCTTCTAGAGTAGTCCTTCAGAAAAATCTCAATGACTTTAGAAACACAAGGAAATCTCTTAAGGTATTCTAATCTCAGATCAATAAAGAGAATTAACTTCTTATATTGTTTTTTAGGGTTGAGAGAAATACCCAATAAATATTCTCAAATTAAATAGTCCCAAATTCGTGCATGAGTATTCACTACTAGAATTACTTGTATTGGCGCAGCAAAACGTGGGCAGCCGCCAGTCGTGGTCGCAAAAGGGACCATATGGCGGTCGCTAATACCCTCATATACATACCGAAGCCCAACCCACTAGCATTACTCTCTTCAAAAAGTCTACTTGGACAAACTTTTTTGGCCAGAATTTGGCCAACCCATATGGTTTGCATTGAATATCACTATGATATTCAATGCAAACCATATGGGTTGGCCAAATTCTGGCCAAAAAAGTTTGTCCAAGTAGCATTACTCTTTCTTCTTTGCTTTTCCTTCCCTCTCTGTTTTTCCCCTTCCTTCCCTCTGTTTTTTCCCCTCCCGCGCCAAAACGTTGCCCTCCCACCGCACCTGCCACCCCACTGCCGGAGGCGCCACCGGCTCTCTCTCTCTCTCCCCCTCCCTCTTTCTCTCCCTCTCTCTCTCTATTTCTCCCTCCCTCCCTCCCTCTCCCTCTCGCTTTGCACTATGCCCTCCCGCGCGCCGGAGCCGCCGTCGATTCTCTCTCTCCCTCCCTGCGCTGGAGCCGCCACCGGTTCTCCCTCTCCCTCTCTATTACTCTCTCTCTTTCCCGATTTATACTTACAAATTTTTTTTCCCATTCTCTCGCTCCTGCTTTTTTTGTGTATGTAGGAAGCCCTAGCTCACACCAAGATTGTCGATTGTTGCCTCTTCATAAACCCTCTTCGGTTTCGTCACCTGCTGCCTCTACACAAACCCTCTTCGGTCCTTTTCCCCATTTGAAGGAGTCTGAGACGACGGTATGTGTAGATTTCGTTTCTGTCTGTGTTTGAGCTGCTTATGATTTTGTTTATATTGTTTGTTTGGTTTTGTTTAACTTTTTGGATAGTATTGGTGGATAGATAGGATTTTGTTTATGTTCTTTGATTGGTTTTTGGGTGTTGATGAAGAATTGTGTATATATCTTGGTTTTTTATTTATTTATGTGGATGTTTTTTGTTTGTTAATTTTTTTTTTGTCCTCTGATTTTTTGTTTTCTGCTCATTTTTCCTTTTCATTTCTTCTCTCAGTACACTTCTCATCCTTTCCATCTGCTACATCTCTTCGACTCAAAAGGACCCATTTGTAGAACCCCAAATTTTTTTTAATAGTAGTGTAGGTTCATTTGGTGTGTATTTGGGTAAAGTCTCTTGTTTTATTAATTGCTTGATTGGATTTCTTTTTTCTGTTTGGTTTGGTGGATTGTTTCACTTGAAAACGCTGCCAGCTAGACTTTTAAGAAATCGGGATCATGGGAAATGGTGTTCATTTTGAGGGAACTTAGCAGAGAGTGGATAAAGAGTTGGCCCAATTTTAACCTAAAGGGTCATACTTTGAAATGAGGCTACCCAGGTTTGTCAAACTTTCAGGCTCTCGGGCTGTATCCTGGCCATGAAACTTGATCCATTTAACAAGAAACAGATGTGTCTGACATGCACCCCTAGTTGTGGCTCTTGGCTCAGAATCTAGATGTGGGCTTCATATTTGCAGTTTATGTTGGAGTCATCACTGGCTCAGGCACAATGATCACCAGAGGGGTTGGGCAAGTGACATTTACCAAGGTAGGCTAGATTTATTGGAATAGGATTGTTAGGATAGGTCTTATCTTGATGTGGATAGAGTTGTTTTGTATTAGGAGATGGGTTTAATCTTTCCTATAAAAGGCCCCACTATAATCCAGACACGGGTCCACTTGTGATCAAGAAATCCTCACAATATATAATCACCCTGAATCATTAGGGGAAAAGAGATTCTTAAACTTGGATGCTAAAGAAGGTTGGGTTAAAATGTCCCAATCAGGGTTAGAAAATTAACTTGCTGCTGAGTTGGCTAATTGTGACTCGATTGATTATCTCATTTTGGGAAAAAGTCTAAGTCAAACTCAAGGAGACTTGATATATTATAAGAATGACTTCTTCCCCTTGTTTTCTTCTTATGTTCATATTATTATTGAATTGATATATTACGTGAGTGCATTGTCTTTGGAGAGACAAACTTTACAAACTACAAGGTTAATCAGATTTTGAGGGAACTTAGCAGAGAGTGGCCGGGGGAATCATATGACTTGTTATCAAAAAACTGCAATCATTTTTGCGATGACTTCTGTGAAAGACTTGGTGTGCCGAAACTTCCAGGTTACATTTGATCTTTGGTTCTTACAATATTTATATTGTTGATAAAAATTAACAAGTTCATCTTGTTTGAACATCTACATTGATGCTACTGTGCATATTAAAGCCATATGGTTTCCTTTGTTTAAGTCACTATTGCAATAGGCAGTTGCGCAGTGGATTTGAACTGCTTCATGCAATCTGATTGTTGTGTGCAATTTCTTGAGACAAGGAATGGTGAAATAATTGGCTTGTTCGAGGCAGCCAACCTTCTTAAGAAGATGAAGAAGAAATATGTTTTTTCCCTATTTCATTTATCTCTTTACATCACCATTAAATACATGACACATCCAGCAACCGATCTACCCACTCACCCACTTCCATGACACCTGACACAAAACTACTCTAACCAAATCAGATCATGCCCCACTCCTCATAACTTACTCTTGCTTCTAAGGAACAACCTAACAACTTTATTGATGCTAACTTACATTCAAACAGCAACGTGACTCACATTGACACCTAAACCACTACATGATACTGGGCACTTAGACATGCACTTATCACTGATCTATATCCAACCTGAATCCTAGCAGGGTTCACTTTCCTATGTTTATAATGCAATGGCAATATCAACCAAGTGTGATGTAAAAAGCTGACATTGCATACTTGCATTAGAAAGGGCATGTTGCTCTTTGGTTTTCAGAATTTCATGGTTTTACAATACAAGGAGATGACTTTGATTCCATTTCAATCAATTTAAATCAGCTGGAATGTGGATAAAAGAAATCCAGTGTTGATGGTTGTCTATTCACTCATCCAATTTTTGAAGGGTCCGTTGATTCAAGAGTCTCTCAAATCTTGTGAATAGAAAGATGTTAGTGGTTTTTCATGGATCTCGCCTTTTGCCAAAACAATGTGGAATAACCGACATTAAAAAAATGCATGTATAGATTATCTAAATCCAGTGGCAATCTGATGTGTTTAGATGGTCTAAATCCTGCAACAATCTGATATCTGCATTTTGGTGACCTGCAACTTCTCATTTTATAACCTTAGAATATGTGTGTGGGTGGGTATGGGGCTAGGCAGAGAAAGTCAAAACCTGAAACCCACTTAGGGCCATATGTAACAAGCCTTAAGCCCAACCATGTTTTGTTACTGTTCCTAATTTTAGGGCCTAGGTAGGGAAAGCTTTGGCTTGTGCCAAGCTCATTTGAGAAATTTTTGGCCCATGTTTGAAGGGCCTGAAATTGGGTCATCAAGTGTAGACAGACCAGGGCTTTACTGTTTTATACTGGGCTAGAAAAGCAGGGAAGGAACTACTGGCCCATCAGCAGAGCTAACGAAGGAGGAGCAGGCATGACTGCAACCCAGGTGCCCATGTTTTTTTTCCCTTAACTTGACCCCGTTGTTTTCCTCATCTGCGTTGATTCTCAATGTCCACATTAGGGCTGTAAATCCATGGGCAGAACCAAGGGGGGCGCTATAAATAATGTATGAATATTATCTTTAATTTTAGCTAATTACCTATGTGAACCATTGTTCCATTGTTAACTATATTGCATATGGGTATGGCATCCAGTGTTTACTTAATGGTTTTTACATTGTGGTGCGATCATGTGACATATGTAGCATGAATGATGTTAGGACACAAACTCAATTTTATGAGTAGTGAAGAGCAACATAGTCATTGCAAATAACAATGGGCAAAATGCTACAAGAATAACAAATAAAAGAGAAAACGATGTGCGAGTCCTGTGTGCCACATCTTTTTCTATATTGGTCCCCTGTTTATGCCTAAGCTTGAATTTTGGTATCGTTGATTGATCTAAAAACTGAAGACAACATCAATAATGCTAACACCATGAACTATGACCCTTGTTTATTTCAGAGGCTTCTCCTTATTGTAGTCAACAAACTCTAATCCGACTTTTAAAATAAAGAACTATGTCCTCAGGATTGCAAACCTAAAAAGTAAAAAAGAAAACAAAAAGGAAAAGAAAAAAAAACAAACAGACTGTGGAGGAGAGATCATTTAATTTCAATTATCTCGTTTAATGAAATTTATCTTACAAACATTTGAACAAATATGTCAGGACGAAAGAGGAGATATCGTCTGCTGACGATGGACGAGCTGCTGCGCCAGGCCCAGGCCAGCATGCTATCTGGGGAGCCTAGACCGACGCCAGATGCCGCCCAGTCTAGTTCGATGGCCCCACCGAGTAGGCCAGCAACGTCTCATCCGAGTCCATCCACCCTAGTGAATGCTTCGGCGTCGACTTCTTCAGCTCCACCATCTCAGCTTGCATCGGCCGATACACAGATTGGTATAAGTTTATTTAATTAAAACATTTTAATTCTTGAAAATTATTTTATTTCAATTTAATTAGATTATCTCTAATTTGAACAGGTGCTACGAGCACGGGCCCATCTTCCAGCAGGGGGAGAGGCCCTGCTAGAGGGATTTGGATGTGGAATTCCGGTCATCCCATTGACGTGGAGTTTGATGAGACGTACCATCCGGTGGGTCCGCATGCTCGCCAGCTCATCAGCCAGTTGGGACATATGGTTCGGAATCCATATGCATTCCCTTTGACTACACTTGATTGAGAGGCATTCCCGGCCGATACACTAGATCGTACCTGGCAGCAGGTCAATGTAATAATTTAACATTTCTCCTCAGGATATGTCAATTTAAACCATAACTTAATGAAAAATTATTTGTCAATGAAAAATTATTTGTCCTTTTCAGGACAATTTGAGGGCATGTCCTGAGCTCTTCCGGCCAGTTTGCATGTCGAAGTGCCGGAAGATGTGAAAAGATCATAAAAATAAAGTTAAGATGCAGCATTAGAAGCCACATCAAGATGCGCCTGACATACTTGAGGAGTTCTGAGGGGTGTTCTCCCTGATCAGTGGACTCAGCTCGTCCGGTACTGGACGAACGAGGAGGTTCAGGTGAGAAACTTGTAATTTTGTTATTTTAATTTTAACAATTTACTAGTGACTAACGTAACTAACAAAAATTCCAACTAATAAATATTGAAAACAGAGAGTGTCTGCTACGAATGCGCGGAACTGCGCAATGCAGGGTCCTGCACACAGGTTGGGGACTCGACACATCACCCAGGTCCGCCGCGAGGTAAAACGTTAGATCGTACATGTAATTTATGTTTTTGTCATTCTGTATGATAGTATACTAATAATATAACTCTCCACCAAACAGTTGCGTTCCGAGGGTGTTCCGGTCGACAGGATGTCCGTCTGGATGCGTTCTCGAGGTCCTCGCCACCCAGAGGTTGCAGCTATCTTCGTAAGTTTTTATATTGAACTGTTTAAATTATATTTCTATTACTATATCTTGTTATGCATCATAAGATACTAAATGAATCAACTACGCAGGCCCAGTATCAGTCACGCCTGGAGGAGTTACCCGAGGAGGAGGGCAGTTTGCCATCGCGGAGGGATGAGATATTCCACTCCGTCGTTGGCCGGGACGGGCACGGATACACGCTCACGTATGGGACGGGCATTCCACGCTCGCACATCGCGCGATCGGAGTCTCTGATGCTAGCTCCTCCCAGGGCATACGCCTCCATACAGATGAGGAGGTTTAAGAGTTGCAGCAGTCCATGAAGGCAGCGATCAAGGAGGAGGTGACAAATGAGGTCAGGGCAGAGATGAGAGCCGAGTGGAGAGCGAAGATGGCAGAGCTTGAGAGTCGTCTATCACAGAGTCGCGGCCCGCTCGTTTCAGACTCACCACCCACTACTCAGGTTAGTAAGAAAAAAATTTTGTATGTTTAAATTGTCAATTATGTTATTGATGCATCAATACTTATGTTCTTCCTGCTAAAAATGTTAACTGTATAATAAATAATTACAGGCACCAGACGCTGGCAGCGGCCACACGGCGAGACATGACTTCGATGGAGAGGGCAGTCATGATTTAGCATGCTCGACTGATCCTGACCAGGTAAAATTATTTTTTTAATTCAAGATTTCAACATGTATAGAAATTTGTTAAATTGTGTTAGAAATTTATAGATTTTGAAACTTAAAAAGTCAGACACTTAGGTTGAAACTTGACGGGCACGGGCCCGTAGTCATTCATGACTTGCAGGAACTGACGGAATGAGAATCCAACTCCCGGATTGCTCGTACAGTTGAAACGTAGGTTTAAGTTAAAACGGTAACTTAAAACTTAGAAATCGATGCACCGAGCGTCCAAAACGAGCAAGCGGGCTCTGGTGCCCGTGAAACTTGACAGGCACGAGCCCGTAGTCATTCCTGACTTGCAGGAACTGACGGAACAAAAATCCGACTCCCGAATTGCTCGTAAAGTTGAAATGTAGGTTTAAGTTAGAACGTTAATTTAAAACTTAGAAAACGAGCCTCCAGGCACCCAAAATGAGCAAACGTGCTCTGTTGCCCGTGAAACTTGACGGGCAAGGGCCTAAAGAACTTTCTGACTTGCAGGAACTGACGGAATGAAAATCCGACTCCCGGATTGCTCGTAAAGTTGAAATGTAAGTTTAAGTTAAAACGTTAACTTAAAACTTAGAAAACAAGCCTCCGGGCGCCCAAAATGAGCAAATGGGCTCCGTTGCCCATGAAACTTGACGGGCATTGGCCCGTAGTCAATCATGACTTGTAGGTACTGACGGAACGAGATTCCGACTCCCGGATTGCTCGTACAGTAGAAACGTAGGTTTAAGTTAAAACGTTAACTTAAAACTTAGAACTTAGAAAACGAGTCATCGGCAGCTCAAAAAGAGCAAACGGGCTCCGTTGCTTGTGAAACTTGACAGGTAAGAGCCCCTAGTCATTCATGACTTGCAGGAACTGACGGAACGAGATTCCGAATCCCGGATTGCTCGTACAGTTGAAACGTAGGTTTAAGTTAGAACGTTAACTTAAAACTTAGAAATCGAGCCTCCGGGCGCCTAAAATGAGGAAACGGGCTCCTTTGCCCATGAAACTTGATGGGCATGGGCCCCTAGTCATTCATGACTTGCAGGAACTGACGGAACAAGATTCCGACTCCCGGATTGCTCGTACAGTTAAAACGTAGGTTTAAGTTAGAACGTTAACTTAATACTTAAAAATCAAGCCTCCGGGCGCCCAAAATGATGAAACGGGCTCCTTTGCCAGTGAAACATGATGGGCACGGGCCCCTAGTCATTCATGACTTGCAGGAACTGACGGAACGAGATTCCGACTCCCGGATTGCTCGTACAGTTGAAACGTATGTTTAAATTAGAACTATAATTTAAAACTTAGAAAACGAGCCTCTAAGCGCCAAAATGAGCAAACAGGCTCCGTTGCCCGTGAAACTTGACGGGCACAGGCCCCTAGTCATTCATGACTTGCAGGAACTGACGGAACGAAATTCCGACTCCGGATTGCTCGTACAGTTGAACCGTAGATTTAAGTTAGAACTATAATTTAAAACTTAGAAAACGAGCCTCTGAGCGTCCAAAATGAGCAAACGGGCTCCGTTGCCATTGAAACTTGACGGACACGAGCCCCTAGTCATTCATGACTTGCAGGAACTGACAGAACAAAATTTTGAATCCCGGATTGCTCGTACAGTTGAAACGTAGGTTTTTGTTAGAACGTTAACTTAAAACTTAGAAAACGAGCCTCCGGGCGCGCAAAACGTGCAAACGGGCTCCGTTGCCCTTGAAACTTGACGGACACGGGCCCGTAGTCATTCATGACTTACAGGAACTGACGGAACGAGATTCCGACTCCCGGATTGCTCATAATGTTGAAATGTTGGTTAAAATTTTAATTTTAATTCTTAATTTTTTTATATTTAGTATAACTTGCCAATTTTTATAGCTATCTATTAATATTTATTTTTCTTTTTCTGTTCAAGTTTGAGAGCATCGGATCTACCACGGCACCCTGTACGGAAATTTTTTTTTTCCTGTAATTGTAATGGATATAATTTATTGAAACTTTTGTAATGTTTTGAATGTAATTAATATAAGACTTTGTTATTTGTAATTTTAATTGATGGCAGTAGTTGTATATATTTGGGTTTTGTTATTTGTAATTTAATTGATGGTAGTAGTTGTATATACTTAGGTACAGGTATAGGTACAAAAAGAAGGAAAGAATTTGAGAAAATACGGAATATATTTTTTTTTTAAAAATTATTAGCTTTAGCAGCCGCCACTGGCGGACGCTAAAAGTACTATTAGCGACCGCCAGTACTTTAAAAAAATAAAAAAAATAAAAAAAATTCAATAAAACAATGTATTAGCGACCGCCATGGCGGTCGCTAATAGTCCAGTTTTTTTTTTTTTTAATTATTTGCAACCGCCATGTTGCAGTCGCGAAAAGCATTAGCGACCGCCGGTCCACATTTAGCGACGGCTTTTGGTGGTCGCTAAAAGTCAATTTCCTAATAGTGATTCTAATTAAACTCCAATCGGTTGATCACTCACTATCAAACTCCTTCGTAGAGTCTAGATGGATCGGAGTGATCTTTCCCGTCCAAACACGCTATAGCGAGAAACCATTATGCCACTTGCACATTTTTTTACTTTGTTGGCCTTACAAATATCCCATGTCTTGATTTTTGGCCTTACACACTCTCCCTCTCTCAACCAAATCAATTACTTGGAGTGATATGATTTGGGTTGAAACTCTGCCAAAGCCCAACACGTTGCCCTCCCTATCTGCAGTGCTTGGATCATGTTGAAGTTCCGGAGTCAAGCATGCGAAAGTATTGAATGCTTCCAGGATATTAGTCTTCATTTTCTTTTTCTTATCTTTGTTTTTTATAGTAGTGGTTTTGACCTAGAGCACCAGAGGTTAAAAAAGAAGGAAAAACAATGGCAACTAGCAGTGACAGGATACATGTACAGACAAAATACATGTACAGGCAAAACTGCACATTCAACATCTACAATTGGACACGACACTCAGCCAAGTCAATGGTGGGTCTGCCTTTGAATCTGGACACAGCCCTGTCCCACCTAAAGTAAAAGGAAAAAAAAACAGTTTCACCTCACATCACCAGATTCTCTTCAGATATTCCTACATATTTTTGTGAAAGTTCTTCTTCCATCTTCATGTCCCGTCCAGCCTATTTTCTCCTCAGCCCAATTTTACACCAAGCATCTAAATTGAATGAAGTAAAGTAATCTACCTTTAACTTCAACCCATTTTTCATCCACTCCACTATTCGTGTGAAGTCTACATCACTTTATTCCACTTCTCATTTAGGAGATGTGGTTTATCAAAAAGTTGAGCTAGGTTGCAAACCAACTTAGTTCAGCTCAATTAATCCTATTATAATTAGTAATGGCAAATTCATTTAGTATTGTATAAAATCTGAGATTTATTTACTATTGTAATTTTGGTGGGACTGGCCAAGGAGATAGCTACAGGATTTGTGACGTGAAGTTTTCTATTATCATCACATGAGGACTATCATATGAGAATTTATCATGATGACATTCACATGAGTATTTTCAAAAATATAATCACACGTGGTGGACTCTTGCCATTTTCATGGCGACATCACAAGGCAAAGTAAATACAAAACAAGAAAGAAGGAATCATCACATGTGTCATCTCTACGGCCTGTGTCATCTCATAAGGACTTTTGGCTTGATGACATCACATGGGAAATAAAATAAAGTAAAGAGGGAGAGGCTCAGACGACTCGGATGACATGCAAAAAGGATGGGTGCTCGAGCCATGACTAGGGCTGTCAGATGGTGTGGTCTTAACGTATTGGGGTTACGTTTAGTGAATTCGGATTAAAATTATCTCAACTCGTATTCAATATGTTAACTTAACATGTTAAAATATCCAACTCAAACACGAGCTATTAATTTAACAGGTTATATGACCTAATCCGTTAAGTAATTAAGTTATTTCAAAAATTAAAAAAAATTATATATATATATATATATATTAATAGAAGGAGAAAAATATATAAGCCACACGAAACTATAAGTGAGTATTTCGAGTGGATCTCACCTAAAACCCTACTATAAAATAATAAATTTCAATTTCTTCTTTATGAATATAAATAAATTCCAGCTACATTTAGGGACTAAAAGAAATTTAACGGGTTAAATTGGTTGTTAACTGGTTACTGATTTAATTCATACACGACTCGTTAACTTAACGTGTTAAT
The DNA here is from genome assembly GCA_038049695.1 of Cinnamomum chago. NCBI lineage: Eukaryota > Viridiplantae > Streptophyta > Magnoliopsida > Laurales > Lauraceae > Cinnamomum > Cinnamomum chago. The sequence continues at coordinate 13,963,832 of CP142462.1, read as the reverse complement.
GAGTTTTAATTACCCGTTAACGACCAAAACTTGCTAATATTGTGTGGGTTCGTGTCATGTGGCATTTTGACAGCCCTAGCCATGACTGGGCATTCGAGCGCATGAGAGGCAGTAAGCCATCCGCTCGAGCACACACTAACCCGCTCAAGCGGCCAATGCGCAGATTTTCTTTCTTGTTAGGAATTAACTTCCTAAATTCTCTCAGGGTACTTATTTTGAGTCCTACTTGCTCTACAAGTATTGGGGCACAAATTAAAGCCTAGATATATATAGCCTTCCTCTCTTAACTCTAGGGCACCACTCTCCCATCCAAAAACCTAGAGATCTATTAAGAGATTGTTCTCCTCTCAAAAGCTTCGAGTTGCTGTGCTGAAGTTTGCGAGCAATCAGCAAGATAGCGCAGTCTTTATGTTGAGTTAGTAACTCAGAAAGGGTTGTGAGTTCTTTCTTGTAACTTTCAATTTATTCAGTGCTTGGTTGTCTGTTGGCTTAGACAGTAACGCCCGTGATTTTTTCCAGAGTAGGGTTTTCCACGTATAAATCGTGCCCTTCTCATTGTGTGGTTAATTGCTCTTAATCTGGATTAGGATTAATTACAAAATTAATCACTTGTTCTTGAAATCTAATAAAGATCTAGTTATTGGGAACTAAGCCTGTGTTAAGGCCGGTTTCTCAGACCTCAAGCTTAGCACATTCTTACAGGCTACTAGGTTTGGCTCAGCTTAGCTAAGCTCATGTTTAGGCCCCACATGACTGCATGATGATCTAAATCATGTTTTATAAAAAGAAGGCAAATATATAATAATACCCCATAATGACAATCTTACCTGCCTTCATTTTTTCAGTTGAATATAGACCACTATCGAGAGTTTTTAATGAGCGGTCAATAATTCATCATCATGATAATCTTAGAAGCATTATTTCACGCTTTGCCTTTGCAAGTTCTGGTTTTCTACTCAACAGAGCTAGGATTTCTTATTCACTTCAAACTGATATAGTCTAGAGTAATCTGCTTCTACGACTTCTTCTAGTGGTTCCTCAAAGCACTTTAATGAGAATAGAATTTTTGAAACTATATACATGCATCTAAGTAAGGATCCATCAGTTTGATGGTCATAATCATCCATCCATCCATCCAATATTCTACCCGGTGGACTCCATCATGTATTACTTATGAGCTAGTTGGATCCATGTCAAAATGTGCAATTCTCCACTTATAGCCCATGCAAATGTCCAATAAAGATATTTGTGTACTACCTCTTAGATGTAATTTGTGGTGATGGAGAGAGAGACTAAAAAAAAGAAAATGGATTCTACAGGTTCCATGTAAGAGATTATCTCTTTCCTTCCAAAACAATTGTAGCGCAGAGTTTGTTAAGGCTTATTGGCCTTATCAACTACTTGGCTTGGAAATCTTCCTTCTATTATAGCAACGAGTCTAGTGGATGTTATTTATTACTCAATCCAAGGCCATGAAATGCATGATCTTAATTTTTATTTCGTTGTTCATACCATGTCTATCATTACTTTAAAATGGCTAAGTTTGAAAGTCCTATTGTATTTGGTAAAAGCAGTAAGCTTTAAAATTTTCAAACAAGTACCAATTTAAAAGTAGCTTTGAACATCTTGTTGTTGAAGCTGTCTGCCGACGAACAAATGATGCTCCTTTCAAGAATATCATTTCTTTCTCACTTGGAGCCACTGCAAATGGAAAAGACGAATTTGAAAGGAAAATCAATGAAAAATTTCAATACCTAGTGAGGTCAGGACAATGAATTGCATGTACCATGCTACCAAATTCTACACAACAACAAGAGGTTAATGTTGTCCAATGAGTGCGTGCAGTCCAGCTCTATGAGGCTCTCTTTTTCCCAAAACAACAACGTCGTCTGGTTTTTTTCTTTGACTAAAAGTCTGATCTGTAACCAGCAATGCGCATATATATAATAAAGATGCCTAGCTTGTTCAAGTGATACACAGAGAGAGTGAGAGTTCTGCACCGTTCCTTATGCCTATGCCCATCCCTACCATGTATTGTTGGAGTCCTCTTTCCTTGCTAGTACTGGTTGGAATCTTCCCCTTTTTCTATCTCCTCTATCAAGGCCTAAGAGGAAAGGAGAAAGGGAAGATATCTTCCGGGGTAGTATCCAAGAAAAAGTTGCCTCCAGGCCCAAAAGGTTTTCCCATACTGGGATGCCTTCCCATGTTGCGCCGCTTCCCTCATGTCACCTTTCAGAAATGGGCCAAGCAATACGGCCCCATCATGTACATGAAACTGGGCCTCTTCCCGACCGTAGTCGTTTCATCCCCTCAGGCAGCCCAACAGTTCCTCAAAACCCATGACCTAGTTTTTGCGAGCCGGCCCATTACTGAGATGGGCCGGCTCATCTCCAACTACAAGGGCATTGGCTTCACCCCTTATGGCACATACTGGCGTAACATAAGGAAAATATGTACCCTTGAGTTCTTTAGTAGTGTCAAGATTGAGTCGTTCCGGCTCGTGAGGAAAGAGGAGTTGGGCCTACTTGTTGGGTCACTGAAGCAAGCGTCTGAGGCCCGAGGGGTCGTGGATCTTACTACAAAGGTGGCTCACCTTAGTAGGGACATGACAAATAGGATGCTGATGGGGAAGAAGTACATGGAGGAGAGTTTGAGGGAGGGGAGGTTCAACCTCATGGAAGTTACTGAAGAGCTCATGTATTTGTCTGCGGCTTTCAACATAGCTGAATTCATTCCTTGGACTAGAGACTTGGACCTTCAGGGCTTGGGCCGACGCCTAAGGGCGGTCAGCCATGCCTTCAATGAATTGTTCGATAGGATTATCGATGACCATATAGACGACAAGGATGAGAAGCGTGAAAGGGACTTTGTGGATTATATGTTGTCAATGATGGACTCAAATGACTATGAATTCCAGTTCGATCGGAGCAACATGAAAGCTCTTCTGTTGGTAAGCACATTTACTACAAATTTTCTTTTTGGGCTGACCTATTGGGCTTCTTGTGCATTATGCAGGCTTTCAGATGCAATCTTGTTTTATAGATCTATTACTGCTTCAAAATCACAATCATAATCTCCACATAAATTGGCTTGGCCCAGTTTCACTTCAATTGAAGTTTAGCCACGTATATAAAATATGTGTTTTGCCGAAGTGATCCATGATTCTAAACTTATGTTTTGTACTTGTGTTAACTGTGATTTTGAGCCGTTTAGATTTATGAAGGTGGACCTATCTAGTAGCGTGGACAAAATATGGATAGGCACACACACTCAACTCAATTATCTGAGTTCTCTCCAACTATAAACAAGAAGGCATGTTTAAGGGAGACTCATCTATTACTGAAGGGTTACTTGCCTCAAGGTGATTCATGGATGTTGGGTTTATGTCTTGTATTCCGGGTTTACCGAATTGGTCCATTGGGTTAGCCAGTGACCCGGCTTAGGTCAAGGGTATTTTGCTCTTTGTACCGAGGCTTTCTTAAGGAATAAAAAAGTGGAGATTATATATATATATGTAATCTGTGACCCTAGACCTAAAGCAGTGAATAGTAAAGAGTTAGTTCTCTTTGGCCGTGGACATAAGCACTCTACCGAACCACATAAATTACTCATGTGATTTTCTCTCTTCTCGCATGTCGCTTGATTGTTGATTGCAGGTACTCGCGCTTCTGCGCGCACGCTCGTAACAATGAACCTATTGCCTCCATCAGATGATACGTATACTTAAACTTGCTGTACATAGACAAGCATGAAATGTCTCGGCCCTGCCCATTATAGCTAACCAAGCTAAATAGAGTGATGTGAAAATAATTATCATTGTCAATAGACACAAAATACAAGAGAAAATATTATATTTTAACATGAAAGCCTTACCTTCATAGTGACCAATTGGGCAATGAAATTGAACTGGAAATCCCCGTCCTGAACCTTTCCAATTCCATGTCCTATTGAATAGTAATCATTGCCTAAAATAGTTTGAAAATTTTTGTGGGCCACTGGTGGGCCATCTGGACCACTTCTCCTTTGCATGGGCAAGGTTAAGACAAAAACCAGGAAGACCAAACATGCTTCCGTCTGGGAAGTTGGTAAGGGAGGAAGGTGGAATACTCAGATCGGATCTTTGCTCTGCCTTTCAACATGTTCTAAACCAAAAGCATCATACTTATAGTTATTGTGATAAATCATTGCATTATGCAGTGATTGATCTTCATATCATACTGTACACTAGTTCCAAATATAAACATCTCTGAGTGGGGTTGTCTAGGGCTACAAAATCATTCTATTCTGAGAGGCATGAGAAGAGAGAAACCTTTGACAAATATTAAAATTCTAGTTGCTAAAGATAATGGAAATTAGCTCTAATTGTATTGTGGACATAAACACATTACCAAACCACATAAATCTTATTATGTTTTGCTTGTTTATTTGTTATATCGTGATTACTAAAATTCCTAGGCACTACTTGTAGGAAATTATTGTGGCTGCGACTGATACAATATTTACAACGACGGAGTGGACCCTCTCAGAGCTCATCAAGAATCCAAGCGTTATGAAGAAGGCCCAACAGGAGCTAGAGACCATAGTCGGAAAAGAGCGAATGGTGGACGAGTCGGACCTTGTGAAACTGGACTATTTGGACATGGTCATAAAGGAAAGCATGAGGCTTCACACTCCGATCCCATTGCTTCTCCCTCATGAGTCCATGGAGGATTGCACTATCGATGGCTTCCACATCCCCAATGGATCTCGCATTCTGATAAATGCATGGGCCATAGGGAGGGACCCAGATGTGTGGCCCAAACCAGACCAATTCATCCCAGAGAGGTTCATTGGGACCAATATAGATGTTAGGGGCCGAGACTTCCAACTTGTACCATTTGGGTCCGGAAGGAGAGGGTGCCCAGGGATGCAGCTAGGTCTGATAGTGGTTAAGTTTGCAGTGGCACAACTGATACATTGCTTTGATTGGGAGCTTCCAAATGGCATGTTGCCTGCTGACTTGGACATGACTGATAAAGCCGGCTTGGTCATGCCTAGAGCCCACCCTCTCTTGGCCGTTCCAACCTATCGCCTTTAGGGAAATATATATATATATATATATATATATATATATATATATATATATGTGTGTGTGTGTGTGTGTGTGTTATAATCCATATATATATAGAGAAATGAACTGGTATTAAAATGTCTTCAGATCAGATGATGATGAGGTGCATGCCACCTGATCAAACTTCTTATGTTGTATGATGTATAATCCAACCATGTACTGTTTTCTATTGTGTTGTAGCTTGCCAATAGTACGTTTTAGACTGCATTTGTTGACAATAGCCTGTTTTTGGGTAGCAAAATGGTGTCTTAAAATTGACAAGAGAAATGATGATGTCCCAGTATTTCTTAATTCCATCCCAGGAATTTAGCTACAGACAGTATGATATCAAGGATAGACACTTTTGGGTTTGGAAAAATCATATTAATTTCATTCATGCAGCAAAGAAAGAATTTAATCTAATGAAAAAAAAGTGATTTCTCCCAATTGATATTTCCAATTAAAAAGTTTACTCACTAATCCACTGATAGCATGGTGGTTAGGCATCTCCCATTCCGTAGAAACTAACAACAATTGATCCCGAGAGCAAAAATAATAAAGAAAAATTTTACTTAATCATACAAATAATCCCACTCAACACTACTTTAGAAAATTCTGCAACATATATATATATATATATGGGAGATGCTCCTATAAGAACATCTCTCACATTACTATGAGAGATATGGTGGGGGCCCTCACATCAATATCCAATGCCAACAACTTAAATGTGAGGGCCCCCACACATTTTTCTCATATAAGGTGAGAGATATCTCTCATAGGAGTAGCTCCATATATATATATATATATTATGGTTTCCTGGTAAGCGCTAAAAAAGTGGTCATGCTATAAAGCTATAAAAAATTTTATTCAAATTTCATTTCTACTTTGAATATGAAAGTAGCAACACTAAACTAAATTGTTTATGCCTCCGTATGTGATGCAAGAAAAGTTTGGAATGTACGTTGGGGGTATGATTTCTTCAGTTTGTTGTTTGTCTTTTAATGTGGTAGGCATTTTCACATATGTATATATGTAGATAATTGCTTTAGCTATGAATTATTTTGGGATTGTGAGTAGGAATGTAAATAGGTATCTGCTGTCCAATTATGTGGAGGTTCCGTAGGGCAAAAACTGAGTTTGAAATCTGATTTAGGTTTTAATTCAGAAAGGGGTTTGGGTTTAGAACCCAATCTAAGTTTTGATTGATAAATGAAGCTGGTTCCATATCCATGTAGGTTTTGACCCAGGACCAGAGATATAAGTCTTTAGCGTTGAAAATTGTAACTCAAAATTAATTTTATGTTTAACCTCAGTAAGTAGTAGACTTAATGCACTGTTTATAAGTTGAAAAAAAAAAAAAAGGTAGAACCGCTTTAATCCTCTAGTTGAAATCAGTTCTGGAACCAAATCAAGGTTCTCTTATAAGATCCGGGCCTGGAGCTAACAAAATAGGTTTCAAAATGAAACAAGAAATGTAATTTAGGAATGACTTTAATTTGGTTCCAAATCCATTATGATTATGGCAGGAACTAGCCCATTTACATCCTAACTTGTGAGGTTGAACTTGAAGAATGCAAATAACTCCTCTAACCCAATTGCAATAGATGGGTACTTTATTCAGTTTCTAAAATTGTCCAAATATTGCATGTACTTTCTCTCTTTTTTTTGGTATCCAGTTACGTGGTCTGGGAACTTAAGAGACCTGCACATGTGAGGAGAGAATCCGTACACAGGAGCGAAACTCACACATGTGAGGAGAGAGAACCTGCACACAACGAGTCTAAATTTTATTTTGGTGCTGATTTCAAGGAAATAATAAGTGTTAAGGGCTTAGATTGATTACAGGGATAAGTTAGGTGGGGCAATGAGCTAAATCGTTTAATTCTATAGGGACCATCGCAATCCCAAATAGGAGTTGTTATAATAAGTACTAGCACAATCACCCATGCTCAGCACGGTCGCATTATAAATTAAAAATGTTTGCATTAAAAGGTTGTATGGAGTACCTCTTTTCATCCATTAAATGAGTTGCATAAATGAAAAAAAAAAAAAAAAAAAAAGAAGAAGGACAAAAATGGAGTAGAAGAGCAGGTATAGAACAAGAGACTTAAAAAAAGGAAGAAGTGGGGTTAAAGTGGAGAGTAATGGGTGGTTTGATGAGATAAGAATATGAGTGACTAGTTATATGAAGAGAATGTGAAAATTTTAATGAAGAGGGTTAACTGTCATTCAAAATTATAATCGACAGTCAAAATCAAATCTAAAACCTTCTAGCTTAATATATTATAATTAGTGTAAATGTATTTATTATGCCTATGGTTAGACCGCCATTGATATGATAACACGAAAAAGATCGATGGAGCGAAAAGGGAAAATTTGCCTTAAACCCAAAGCTCCAAATGCACAAGCTGCTATTTACGTCTAAAAATTCATAATCGAATGAAAATAATAAAGATGTGAAGAAGACGAAAGTATAGTAACAAGATTTGAGGAAACATTAGGGAGTTCGGACTTTCCTTATTTGGAGCATTTGCACATTATAAAGAGACCTAATGCATTAGGAAACCGAAGTTGAGTTTCTTCTTTCTTTTTTTTTTTCTGGAATGAGTAACTACCCATTTGGGTAGGTTACATACTTGGTTGGATACCTTAGGTCAAAATTAAAGTTTGATTGAAAAATTGATTGTGATTGATAAATTGCTAGAATTTGGTTAAACTTATATGTGATATCAGTAATAGTTTCGTATCCCAATTTGACAATGATTTTATTTATTTATTTATTTATTTTTGTGGTTGAATCAATGACAAACTCTCAACTCAAACTCAGATTTAACAGCCTGTTGGGGAGTTATCAAACAAAAGCTTGCCCCCAATACATTCCCTTCCCTTCCGAGCCATATGATCAGCAAAAGAGTTATATGACCTAGGGATGAAGTCAAAAGATATATACGAAAAACAAGAAGTAAAACAAGAGACATCAAAATCTACTGATGATATAGCCCAATCTCCACAAAATGATGCTTTGTGATTTTGAGTCTCTCCACATTGTCCTTATCATCCTAAAAAACCTAAATACTTATGAAACCTTCCTTTAGCTTCCTCTTAATTGAATGAAAGCAGATCGCATGCGTTTCAGCCTCTTCGATGAGTTGAGATGTTGGATATTTTCTAAAAAACCTATAATTCAAATAAGTTTCAAGAGGCACTTGAGTGTATCTTTTCAAAACATTTTAAATGTTAAGTATTTTATACTTCTTTTGTGCCATTTGGATGAGATATGTCATTTGGGTCATTCATGAGTGAATGTGATCCATTTCCAATGAGTTGCTTCCAACCCTATAAATTAAGATTATTTTCAAGTTCTTCATATAACATTAATAAAGAGAATACAGAGATTATAGAGTTTTCTCTTTTACCAATATTTTATGATTTTTTAGGGAAATTTCATATTTCTGATTCTAATGCACGTGCTAATTTGAAATCAAAGTTGGGCATCGTATCCAAGAGACAGGATTTTATATAAAAACCACTTGCGTGTAAGAAATTGTGTTCAAATTGTGAACCAAGTTATACCCCAATAAGTCCAAATATGAAATTAACTCTTCATTATGGTTCTTCTATCACTCTTCAAAATATGCTATATCACTAGTAGCCTAATATTTTTAATGAATTGTACAAGGTCTGAAATACCATATTGCGTGGGGTGTTTTCCTAAGAGAAGGATTACGCTAAATCTCGATAACAGTACCAACTCAGCTCATCCTGATCTCGGTGTCTAAGCTCGGCAATAGTGCCAAAGACAAATCCAGCTCGGTAACAGTACCAGCTAGGCATCTCATCTCAGCTCGGCAACAGTGCCAGCCAACACCAAACTTGAGCTAGTCTCGATAAGAGTATCGACTAGGCTCACCTCAGTCTCGGTATAAAGCACCTCGGTATTGTCCAAATCAGGTCTCGGTATCATCTTCAGCTTGGTACGTCCACAGAGATGAGTACTAAACCATGATTGTACTTCCATAAAGTTACGACTACGTTACAGAACGTGCTGACAGACAAGATATGCGCCGAATAATGATCAGGTGTCATCTTTATCAGACCATCGCTTCCACATTGATACGAGAGGTCATTTCATGATCTAACTGGACAGTATCTCCACCTACCCCCACTAAGGGAGCGCCAGGTGAGACTTCCATCTACATATACAAGGGTAAGAATCCCTTCTCAGGTACGCATTACATAACGCCACGCAAGATAACACAATACTAGCATACTTGCCTCTCTTCTTCATCCTTTGTTCAGTAACAACACTAACTCAGGCATTGGAGAGCCTTCGGCTGATGGCAGCCAGGGTCTCTGATCTCTATTTCTCATTCCCTTTCAGGTTTTAAGGGGATCCATCTTCCCTAAAGAAGCTTAAACAACAAATTATGAGTTTCATACTCACATAATCAAAGTTCGTAATTTTTAGGCACTTACAATTAGCACCGTTTGTGGGAAAGATAAAAAATGTCATGCCTCCAAAAACTACGAAGGGTCATCAAAGCCCCGTCACTATCGCCAACGACCCCTCGTCAAAGAAGATCCGGGCAAAGTCTGGCGCGGTGGGCATAGAAGGACCTGTAACTAAGTCAGGTCCATCTTCCAGAAGAGTGACAGCACCTCCCCAACAAAATGTTCCTCTATTTGGAGCATCCCCAGTAGTGCTACCCTGTTGGAGACTCCCCCGTGGAGCAAAGCTCCAGTAGCAACCAGGTCTTGTCATTCCCCCCACCAGGTGGACCGCGACAACAATAATGACGAAGATCCACTCCTTGTGTAATCCAAGGCCCGGAACCTTGTCATCCAAGAACAAGATGAGTTGATCCACCGACTCAAGTGTCCGCCCGGGTTTCATCCTTTACAATGATGACTCGGACCCAACGACACAAATCTGGCATTTTGTCCAGTGGATGTCGGTACGGGACGACTCCCCCTATGGTGGTTCTGCGCGCTCTTAGAGGGATCGTTTTCGAGCTAGTGGCAGCTACGAAACTCCTTCGTGGAAAAGTTCCAGGCGCGTAGAGTCATCCCAAAAACAGTTGCCACTAACAAAGTGGCCTTCACATCCTTCAAACAAGCTCTATCGCTAGGCAACGAGCTTCAAAATGGCCTAGTTCGGTTCCCCATGGTCACGGTGAAGGCACTAATCGTCAGGGCGAACCAAATCATCGAAGAAGATGAAAAGGCTCAAGCTCAAGCTTGGGACAGCCTTGATCTCTAGCAGGATAAGTCCTCCAGAAAAGAAGCAGCAATCTTAGAAGCAGTTCCTTGACTCGCCATGCCAAGTCTTTATCCTCAAGTCCCAGGTTGGTGATAGCACCAGCCACAGCTTGGACAGTTCCAATCGTGACAGCTCTAGCAGTGGCCTCGGCGATAGCACCAGCCACGACTTGGGTAGAAGCACAATGCAGTAGAAGTTACAGTTGCGGCCTCGGTGACAGCACCAACCTCAGCTCAGCTTCTTCAATTGATTGCTCTAGCAGTGGCCTTGGTGATAGCACCAGCTACAGCTCGGACAGGTTCAATCTTGACAGCCTCGGCAGTAGCCTCGGTGATAGTACCAGCCACAGCTCGGACAAGTTCAATCTTGACAGCCTCGGCAGTGGCCTCGGTGATAGCACCGGCCACAACTCTGAAAGTTCGGTCGTGACAGCTCAAGCAATGGTCCCGATGATAGCACCCAGCCACAGTTCAGACAACATCATTCACGGCAACTCCAATTCTCACCAAGTTACAAAACTCGGCCGAAGTCCTAGCTCGGTGACAGCACCAGCTCGGCAAAAGCTACAGCTCGGTTATAGAACCAGTTATACAAAATTCCTAGTTACAGAACTCGACAGAAGTCTCAGCTCGGTGACTGCACCAGCATGGAATAGTTATAAATATCTGTACACTGTTTCCGCTATTACAAAAAAGATAAAAGAAAAAATATATAAAAAAGCCTCAAGCAGCAGGGGCCTCTGCATTGACGTCAAGGGGCTCAGTCATGGTAGCTTGGGGAGTAGCCTCTGCCAGGGGAGTCGAGACAGCTTCAGCGCCCGCAGTAGTGGAGGCAGAACTCGGCTCAGGCTTGGGGCGAGAAAATTTGGGCAAGTCCTAATAAACAGGGTGATCCTCAGGGATCCCCTGCCTTCTTCAATCCAGCACGACACCCGAGCTCGAATAGAGCCGAGCTTATCTTCTCAACTTAGGCCTCATATTCTTTTATTGCCTCATCCACCCCGTCCTGGAAAGATGTGTCGACTTCAGCTTGGATTGAAGCTAGGAGTTCGGCCTTCTCCTTGTGTGCCAATTCGAGCTCGGCATTCCGTTTTGCCAGCTTGGCCTCAAGTTTGAGAATCTTCTTCGCCTTAGTTGCGGCCACACCCTTCAGCTCGTGGGTCTCGGCCTTCATATTGCAAACCTCATTGAGAGCAAACTCGAGCTCTGCCCCCTGGCTACTATGAAAGTCTGGGATCCTAACCCTAGAGGGGGGGTGAATAGGGTGAGCTATGAGTTAGATACCAATTATGCCAACTTTTAACTTCTTTGAAATTAACTAGTCACAAGTGATGATTAAGTAAATAAATGTGGAAGCTAACTGAAACAATCACCACAAAGCATTCACCATCACACAATGATTTATAGTGGTTCGGTCTCGATGCCTACATCCACTACTGGCTTGTGAACCAACACCGCACTGAATTTCTACTATCTATACTTTTCAAAAGGCTAAGCAATAACCTTTACAATGATGTTTTTCTAGGCTAAACAATAACCTATCAATGTAATTTTCTAAGCTAAACAATAACCTTTACAAGATGCTTTTTACAAGGCTAAGCAATAACCTCTACACTATGCTTTTCTTAGGCTAAGCAATAACCTTTACAAGAAGAATAATTTCTCTTAAAGTAGTGTCTACACAAAACGTTAAAAGAGATACAAATTAAGCTTAATACATTTGCCTCTTAATTAGGTTAATATGAAAGTTAAAACAAGATATAAACATACATAAATAAGTAGCTAAGGTGTGTGTGCTCAAAGTGTATGAATGTTTACTTCAATCAATTTCTAAAATGAGGCTCTTAAATGAATGCTTGATGCATTTGAAAATCTAAGTACAGAAATTGATGATTGAAGTGATGAGCTAATCACATGAAATATTCAAAACAACTTGGAAAGACATACTACACAAGTTGTATGAAATTTAAAGACTAAAACACATGTGAATGAGACATGAGTGTTTGCAAAACAATCTAATATGCTTAAGTGATTTGGTGTTTGCAAAATAAATCAGTTAAAGCTAGAAATCATGCTGATATGGAGTTACAAAGAGTTGAACATGAATGGATTTCAAATGGAATGGAAATCAACGTTAACTTGGAAAGATATACCTTTAAATCTCAAACATCTGGATTCCCATTTGCCCTCTAACTTTCTCAGCTTACTCCTCTTCCTTAGGCTTCAAAACAGTTCCAAAGATTCACTTAACAAGCCCTTTGAAAAAAAGGAATGAAATGGACTTTTATAGAAAAAACAGTCCAACGGCTAGTTGGCTTGGTCAACCCCATGACCCTTCGGTCGACCGGGTACGCTGGCTATATTTTCTAACGGCTAGTTGGCTCGGTCGACCGAGTATAGGGCTTGGTCGGCCGTGTACACTGGCCTCGGAGGAGTTTCTGCTGAATTTTCAATTTTCTAATAAATGAAACTTGGAACTCAGGGTCGGTAAGATTTATACATAACAACAAGATTCTAAAGATGAGGAATGTATGCAAATCACAAACCTAGAAGTCTAACTTGATTTTCCAAAAATATATGCATGAAGAATTAGATTTTCGAAAACGCATTTAAAGTTCTAAAACATGCATGATTAAATCATTTGAAAACCAAATGCATATGCAAACTAGGAACTTAGATTTCAAAGACCAAACTAAGATGCATGAATGTGTGATCAATTGAGAGTGAAAGAGATAGTGTATCCATCAAATTAGCAACAAACATAAATCCTAACATATTGATCTTCTCCTCCGCCGCTTTTAGCTCCCGACTACTCCCCTCCAAGGCCGCCGCAAGTTTCTTCTTCTCTACTTCCAGCTTTTCGACCTCGGAGCCGCTTTCGCAAGTCCTCTCCAGGCCCGAGCAAGAGGCTTGGCCTCCACAGAGCCTGCCCTCCATGCTGTGGAGCCGAGGCTCGCCCAGGGCCCTTGTCCGACGAGCCCTCGCCCCTGGGCCTTTTCTCCTTCGGGGCCTTCTCTCTCGCCTCTTCGACAGAGTGCTGTCGGGCTACCGAGCCTCGGCCCTCGGATGGCGGCTTCTTCTCCGCCCGGCCTCCTTCCCTTGGAGCCTCAGCAGAGTGCTACTGAGCAGCACCACCAGCAGCAGCAGGAGCCCCAACGCTCCCCGAGGCCATAGAGGCAGGCATGGAGGTGGAAGGAGCTTGACCTCCAAAAAGCTTCGCCCCCAGGTCTTTCACCTTCAAGACTGGGCGTCGTTTCTCCATCTCCTCTCCCCTTTCTTCTTCTCGGTTGGAAGGGGACGAGTAAGTCTCAACAAGCGGGATAGATCGGCGGTCTCCGAGCCCGAGGGCGATTTGGATGCCTCGACGTCGGTCAGAGCGAGCGCATGCTCCTTCCTTTTGATGTATGTGTGATACCTCGACTTTATACCCGAGCAAGGACCAAGCGGCACGCTCGTTATGGCCTTGGTACTCGCACACAAGCTTTAGCCAACTGTCGTTTCTCCTCCAGCCGGCACGTCCAGCCCCCAGCCTCCTCTGGCTGACCTCTGCATGACAAAAGAAAGCGTCAGATCGGTAAGACAAGAAAGGAAGAAAACAAAAGCACTCTGAGCTCGGTAATTACTTGGAGGAACCCCGAAGTGACGAGGAATCTTGTACAATTTCTCCGCCTCGGTCTCTGCCTCGCCGAACTCCCAGTTGCCAGAGACGAGCAGATGATCGTCCCCGGCATGCCTGTTCGAGTCCTCCAAGTTGTGGACAAAAAGCTCCAACTTCGGCTTCCCCCGGAGGTAATAGCTATGACCGTCCCCCGCGGACTTACAGATGTCACATACATCATCCTCAATGTCATGGACATCGAGGTTAATGCCCAAAATCATATTGAGCTCGGCGACACCCATCATTACCTTGTAGCCATTGGGCATCAGCTGGTATGGGCCAAGGTGCCATGTCGCCAAACAGGCACTAAAAAGTGGGTGGATGGGGAACCTAACCTCTCCACTACAATAAAGTTGGCTTTTAGTGGCGATTTTTTTTGCCGCGGTCTAATTTTCGCCACTAAAAACCAACATTTAGTGGCAAATATTTGATGTTGCCACTGAAGGCATTATAATGCCCACATTTAGTGGCAACTTATATGTTGTAGCTAAATTTCGCCACTAATTCTTTGGGGGGAATTTTTGCCGCCATGGGATTTTGGAGGGAAAGAGATTTAGTGGCAAGTCTTAATTTATCGCCACTAATAGTGTACGGTTTTAGTGAAAACTTTTTATGATCGCCCCTAATTTCTTAGATTCTTACATTTAGCCGCAGTATATTTTTTGCCACTGTATGTTCTATTTTTTGTGGCTAGTTTATATTGCCACTAAAGATATATCACAAGAAAGTTGACTTTTAATGGCAACACTTTTTGCCATAATTTAGTTTTCGCCACTAAAAACTCTCCTTTAGTGGCGAAGCTGGATGTTGACACTAAAACTATTATGTGATCACATTTAATGACAACTTATATGTTGTAGCTAAAGGTCATTTTGGAGGGGAAGGATTTAGTGGCGAGTTTTCTTTTTGTGCCACTAATGGTTTAGGAGTTTAGTGGTAACTTTTTATTTTCGTGGCTAAATGCTTAGTTGTCCTATTTTCGCCACCTTTTGCGGCGACTTTCTATTGCCACTAAAAATATATTATATGAAAGCCAGCTTTTAATGGCGATACTTCTAGCCACAAAGTTATTTTTGCCACAAAAGACTCACTTTAGTGAAGGTATTATAATGATCACATTTAGTGGCAACTTATATGTTGTGGCTAAAGGTCATTTTGGAGGGGAAAGAGAATTAGTGACAAGTTTTAATCGTTTACCCCTAATGTGGTCCAGGAGTCTAGGAGTTTAGCAACAACCTTTTTTCCAAAGCTAATTTCTTTTGTGTCTTTCTTTTAGCGATACTTTTTTATAGGGCATCGTCAAATTTTACTTTGAATGGAGTGGGTCCCACTGCACGACCGATCACACACCATCAAAGATGCCAACAAAGTTTTCTAGCATAATCAACGAGTCTTAAAATCAAGTTGAGTTGAGATTTGAGCTAAAAAATATACTGATGAGCGAGATTGAGGGCGTTAGTAGACTACGCATGTGATTGAAATACGTGCGGAGCTCTATTATGAATCAACCATCTTTCTTACGCGGTATCAACCACGTAATGTTCTTTATCCAACATAGTCGTTGTGGCGTAAAATGTTTTTACCCTAAAAAAATTTGAGAAAATATCCAAAGTAATCCATATATAACATTATAAAATGCTAGAGAATGATGTTGATTTCCATTAATAACAACTATAAAGTAAAATATTGGCCCCTAAATCATACCATCCGGATTCACCATTTAATATTTATCAATTTAATATGCTCATATTATAATTTTTCCTGGTCTTCTTTTTAATTTACAAACCAATTATGTAGCCCACATTGACTACAAGAACACTAGCTATTTGAACTTATTCTCAATAATTTATTGATATTTTTTAAAATAATAAATATGACATTGAACCCATCTCCTATAGGAACAAAATTTATTTGAGGCCTTATTATGGAAAAAAATAACTTGGGTCCATTAGATAAAAGAGGGGGATTTTCCAAGGACTTGGTCCGACCATCATATATATATTTTTTATTCAAATGGCTTAAAAGTAATAAGGTTGAAGAACCCAATTTTAGTTTGATTAAAATTTGTTTAGGGCCAATATGAAGAGGAGGCATTTATTTTTAATTACTTATGTTTTTATGAATAGACTAACAAGGTAAAGTATTTCTATTAACAAAAATAAATTTGGTTCACTAAAATAAGGGTGAACTCTGACCGTATTCATACATCTTTCGTTACTCAATTAATAGATCCCCGCCCTAAACCCATTCCTTCCGCCATCAATTTTATTCTCAACAAAACACTCGGTCTTCATCTCTCTCTCAATTCCGAAACGCAAAAGGGAAAACTCTCTGTGTCTCGGTCTCGGTCTCTGTCTCTCCGATCTGAAGCAGCGGTGCCCCAGTATTCTCCCCAGCAGATCCGAACCCTCTCAATCTCGGTAACCCTCGCTGAATAACTCTTTTTTTGTTTTTGTAAACCCCTCTCTATCTCAATAGTCCTCTCTCCCTTTCTCTTTGAATTTCTAGTCGGGAAAGATGATTATGGATAAGGGATCTGAACTGATAAAAGTAAGATAACAAGTGTTATGCGATCTAAATATGTTCTTCAGTCTATTGGTTGGAAAGTGCATGTTTTAGTTACCACAATATCAATGAACTTGTGCTTTGTTAGATGGTGAAGGTAGTTGGTTTTGAGCTTCATGTCCATTAACCTTTTTTCTCACAACTAAGAGGTAATACATAACCATTGATCAATCTAGTTATTTTTTCCTTACTATGAAGGTTTTATGGGAGCCCATGCTGTACTTTCTTATATGGGTAAATTTGATATTGGTTGGCTTGGACCGTGGTAAAAATTGCGTTAGAGATTTGTCACTGCCAGTCATATGCTTATTTCCAACTTTTCCATTCATGGATATTGCCAGATATTTGAATATTTTGTTGTCTGAGTGTACACATAAATGTTTTCCCCCTTTCAAAAACAAAAGTTGGCCTAAATGTATGTTTTTCCAGATGTATTTAAACACCATTGGTTTGTTTCTATATGTGATTTTTATCATTGACCAACTTAATTTCTGAGTAATCTGAATGTGCCTACAGCTGGTCTAAAAACAATAGAAGGGAGATGCGCTGTTGGTGACTGTAACCGGTAAGAATAAAGTGCCTGTGTATGTGTGCATGCTTGAATTGGAAATTATGAACCTGCTCATGTTTACAGATTTCCCAACATAATTACCATAATTTTCCATTTAGAATAAAACTGTATTTTGGTTGGAAGCTTGCAATCTATACAGCTAGATTTTTACTGAGGGTTAAATCTCCATTTACTTGTATATCTCTTATTTATTTCTGCTAGTATTCAGATCTGAAAGACATTTGTTGGCTAGATTCTGTAGTACCTATTTAATGTTATACTATTTAGAAAGATATCAATTTAGATTAGAAAGTGAGACAATAATAAACCAGAAGCCAAATTCCTGCAACTACCAAAATCATCTTCGGCTAACAATGTTCTCTGTGGTGAACTAACTAACCCCTGACTATGTTTGCCTCTCCATGATCACAACCAACATCATGCAACAGAGTTGGAAGATGCTCATTGTTGTAACCGCAAGGTTCTGGGTTCAGGTCAAGTGTTAAAAAGTTTTGGGTAGTTTGTATGAGATTGTTAAGTCAGGATGCTGTGCCATTTAGCATTAAAGAGTACAGGGTACTAGTGTTTGTTTTTAATGTCACAGCAAGTCATCAACACACATTCTACATTTTAATGCATTAGTTAATTTTCTATTTTGATAGTGGTTATAGTAATCCAAACGTAAGGTAAGTCATTTGAGTCCCAGTGTCCTACCCTAGTAAGTGCTTGCAGACACAAATGTAAATATGTAATAATAATATGAAGAAATAACCAAGTAACCGAAGCATGCCCGAGTTCTCTCCTTGACTTAGTTTAATTTAGCACCTTCATTAGCTAGCATTTTAAGTTCTGCTACCGCAGGGCTGTGCAGCCTTAAGTTGTAAGTTTTATTTAGGGAACTCTAGGTGGCTCAATGTTGTAATAATGAGGTAGACAGGGAAGCCTCATCTTTTTCAGCATGTGTTGTCACTTTTTTTTTTTCAGAAGTGTTGTCAATTGTCAGAGTGCCTGAGATGCACTTTTTGAAAGTTGTTGAATGCTAATAGTTTTGAGAGTGATATTTTTTAATTTTTTTTAATTTTTGCTTGACTGGATCAGTGGTCGGGGAGTGATACTCTCAATGTGAGGACCAAGGACCGATCCATGGTTTCTCTAGTGAAACCAAGGTGCTTGCCACTGCTGAACTATCAGTGATTTGGCATTTTGAATTTATAATTGGAACACTTACCAACAATGTGAAATAGGCTTAAACTGATAGAGAGTTTAACTTGGAGTCACAGAATCGCAGTACTGTAGTTGGTGGAGGGAGCATAAGGAACCATAGAGGGACTGGCTTCTACAGTTGTATAATATATTAAAGATTATATGCCTTTTCTTCTTCAATGGAGATGAGTCACTGAGTAATAACTTCATGGGGTGTTTGTTATTATATGTCACTCGTATTTTTTCATACTTGTAATTCAGTTTGGGGACATGACTACTTTTAACATGCTGTTATGTGACTACTGTTCCCAAAAGTTGGAACCAGCTGGATTTTCTTATATGCATGTGATATTATTTGATTGAGGCTTTCTGCTTCACCTTGAGGTTTTTTCCTCCTCTCTTTTTTTTAATCCTCAGAGTTGCGCCAGGAACTTTGCTGCTCGTCAATAACTGTCTATTGCTTGAAGTTCAGGTGATAACATTATATTTTATGTGATGGACTCATGAAGTATTCGTGATATAGTTGTTATGTTTCTCTCATTGTTTTTATTTGCTAACCTGAATTTACAAGTTCTGCATTTGTGATGATAAAGGAAGGAGGCCATAGACTAATCTTATCAATTATCTCTCAAATGTTATTCTTGTGTTAAATCCATTCATTATTGATAATAACATCTGACAAGGGAAAATCTCAAGAACATTAAAAAACAGGAGATAAAAAAAGACTAAACACAACTATAATCTATCCTCTACCACTGGCTCAGTATGGGCTCTACTGACCGGGGTCATCCAGAGGTACAACAATCACAGTACATCATACCAGTATAGTAGAGTTTCTACTTAATGAAATACAATGCTGACGTGTAGTCGAAGTTTGAGAAATGGGAAGTTTTCACCAATTTTTCTACACCTCATGAATGATGAAGCCAAGATACAAGCTAAAACACAGCTGAGGAGCTCATAGTTCATCCTGCAAGAGAACCAAACAAATGTTATAACAAAAATAGGGCTAGTATATAATAAGTTGAATGGGCAGAGGTTCGTAGCTTACATGGTAATCGTCCATGATGTCGTGCTGCAAAGATAAACAAGATTTTCGGGTGTTAGCAATGCATTCAAATGATCCAGAACTCAATGATTAACAAATTAAAGAGTAGAAAAACACTACTCCAAAGACAACAAAGACTGCAAATCATCCGATATGCTGGCTAAAACATACTACAAAAATCATTTCTATCATTTGGGCAACACCCTATTCCCTTAAAAAAGGAATAGCCTAATTTTGTTTCATTTTCTGGGGGAGGAAAACCCTCGGTATGATCTAATGTGACATTGTAGCAGCAACTGCATTGTCTGACGATAGCGCCTGACCACCAAACTAGTCTTCACTCACGGTCATAACTTGGATGTGCTATAGCCAAAGAATTGCAGTGGAACCATCTATAGTCTACTTCCCAGGAGAAAGTGATTTATAATGTTATATATCTATTTATGATAGCCCAAATTTCATATTTAGGACCTTTCAACTGGACAATCTTGGGCTGCGCCTCACAGTTGGGAAAGCTCATGTTTAGCCATCACACCAAAAGGATGGTAATCACATATCATATGCCATTTCCAGTGTCCAGTACATACACGGTATGATTTCTCATTTTTCAGCAAGTTGATGGAAAGGTGGATTGTCGAAACGGACAGATCCATGACATAGTAGATCTGTAACAGTACAACAGAAGAATGTCCTCCGCTTCATAGGTAATGGCCAGATTCTTGCCGCTGAAGATCCTGCCCTATGGTGTCACGGCCCAACTTGATCCAGCATAATATTGTCCTCTTTGGCTCATGGGCTACTCGACCGGAGGACCTGGCCTAAGCGCATCCAATCTTGCCTCAAGGCTTTGCTGCTGATGGGAGGTCCCCATCCAAAACGCGTCATGCTAGACAAAGGGACCAGACTCCTTTTAACCTTTACCTTAGACGCCCACTTGAGCGATGTGGGATGTAACAATCCCCCACCCTCAGAGGAGAGCCGTCCTCGGCTCTGATACCATTTGTCACGGCCCAACTCGATCCAGCATAATATTGTCCTCTTTGGCTCATGGGCTACTCGACCAGAGGACCTAGCCCAAGCGCATCCAATCTTGCCTCAAGGCTTTGCTTCTGATGGGAGGTCCCCATCCAAAACGCGTTTTGCTAGACAAAGGGACCGAACTCCTTTTAACCTTTACCTTAGATGCCCACTTGAGCGATGTGGGATGTAAGGTGTTAGTTACGTTGTATGTTGCAGTCTTCTGCTTCCCATGGCTACAGTGACCCTTTCAAAATCTTAACCCATCATGCACATAGAACAATCTATAGTATTTTATCGTTATTGCTGAAGTCCTAATAAATTTAATCTTGAAGTGCTAAATGTGGTCCTCTTTTAGTTAGGATGAGCCCTTAAAACTTCAATTAAGTGTGAGATGAGACATAACGTACCCTTCTGTATTTCTCCCTATAGCGATCCCTATATCGGTGACGTCGATCACGATCCTTGTCTCTTCTCCTTCGTTCACCTTCCTCTCTTGCCCGTCTCGACTCCTGTACACACCAATGCATAAAGCATTAGGAAAAAAAAGGAACTAGGCCAACATGCTACATAACTAGAAAGTTCATATAAATGTCTAGGAAATTATAGATGCAAGTAGAATTTAGTGAGCACAAGTGATAGGTGGTCACCAATCAAAGAAACAGGACTTAACCGGGTTCCACATATCAATGTTATTAGAGAATTAATAAGAGTTTATTGAGTAGCAGGTTCTCATTAATTCAAATAGTTACAAGAACACAGATCTGCTTTTGATATTAAAGAATAGTTCTTAGCTCATAGTGTGTGTTTTTAATGTCTGGCCTGTGGGTTGTTTTTAAGACCTAAACCTGGAAAAACACGACCTGTTGTTCTACAAGCTATTAAAGAACACTATGGAAGCCATAGAATTTTGAATTTTTATTACTCACCTCTTCTTCTTGAGATTGCGTCACTTTCTTTGCTTCCTCAAAGGCCTCCTTCTCAGCCTGAAATTCAAAGAAAAATGAATGCAGTTTAGAATTTAAAGCTGACCTGATTTTCTAGGCAATAGACACGGAAAGCTTCATCCCTACCTCCTTATTCTTGGCCCATGTCTCCTCCACGACCTGCTTTGCATACTCTGGATCGTCACAAATGAGAACATTGTCGAAAACTGATCCAGCCTTCACCTGCACCACTTGAAGTAATAAGATTCCAAGTACTGTTACATGTTACATAAAACAAAGGTAATTTATCTAAATCACTATTCGCTGAATTACTGAAAACTGCACCAGATTGTCCACTCTTACTGGCAGTTTCTCACCAGAACTGGCAGTTTAGCTGTTAATTCACTCCAACAGACAAGCCCAATAGGCTAGCTAATGGAGGAGGACAGAGCTTCAACCCCAATGCTAAGAAAACACACATCCAAGGAGTAATCACATTTGATTATTCCACATTTAATGAAGAAAACCTCATCTGAATAATTGCATTGAGAAATACAGAGTACAAAGCTTAATTTAGAGATCTGCTCTCCACTCCCCTTATAGTTTTTTAAACCCAGACTAGTAACTGTACTTTGGACTCAAACAGTCAAACTTGGAAGTCTACTTTTACCTTAGCAGTAAATAGACCATAACTTTTTTTTACTGCCTGTAAAATTACACAAGCTTAGTCCCGTTGAATAGGTAATTGAATGACCCATCAAATTCACCTTCTTTTCTGTCAATTGTACCTATAGGGGTGGTTGAAGGGGAACAAGCCTGAAAGCAAACTGAAAAACAAGAAGAGAAGATGAATTTAAAGGAGGGCAACATCCAGTTTATGGCGAGAGATTGTATGTCAAGGAGACATTGACGATAAGAGGCAGGCAGCATGTCACTCTGATAAGATATTCCCAACACCCAATTTCAAAGCCTCGAGATTTAATGGTTTTCTAAGTGCATCTATTTTTTTGTGATTGAATCCCAACAATGTTATATAATCAGATCAGTGTCAAACTAAACAGTTTCAATTCATTGGAGTAGATGACTGAATGACTTGGATGTTCAAAGGTGGCTCCACTCTACAATATAAAGAGACGTCGAATATGGCTTAAATAAGTAGGTTGATTTGAGAAAATCTCATTAAAGGTACCATATTTAAATGAAAACCAAATGAAGAAACCCTGACTTGTGTAAAGTTATAGAAGACATTGTTAGAAATATACTATTTAATAAATGGTATATACCTACAAACCTATGATTGGTGCATTATGGAATTTAGTTTGTTCCCTTTTAGAAAAAAAAAGAAAAAAAAAAAAAGAAAGACCCAGATGATAGTGGAAGGACTTGAGCCAAGACAGTAACTATCCACCCCAACAGTAGAAACAAAAATGGTTACAGCATGCATGAACACCTAAAGACCCCAACCAGGAAATATCTGGTATAGGTCTAAGATTTGGACCCATTATAAAGATGGGTCCAGGACTGGGTCCACTGCAAGGACTTGAATAAAATTTGGATAAGCTACATTTGATTCATATCCCCAGACCTGAAAAGTGCTGGACAACTTGATCTACAATTACAGTCCTACAAACTGTGGCAAGGCTGGGTATGGTCACCTGTTCATTTCTTGTCAGGTTTTCTAGAGATAGATGAAATAGATAGATAGATCTTTAATCAATGTTGTTGTTTGGTTGTAGGAAGGGATATGACGAGGTTTACATTTTCACCTAATCTTCAGGGCCATGAGACTTGCCTGATTGTATTTCTTAGCAAGTGTTTGCATTATGAACAGCAGTAGCTTTTTAATTGTAAAGTTATTTGAAAATTTTATCTACAAAGAGAAATCTGCCGCTCTAAACAGGAATAGCTTATGTGTGAATTCAAAATGATTATATTTATGTATTCCATGATAGACTGTAGAGGTAATGAATGTATGGATGCATAATTATTGTAGGTGTGGAATGTACTTCAACCTTCAAGTATGATAGAAGGGGAAAAGGAATTTGTTGATTCCGTTATCTTTTGCTATTCAAATATCTTGCAGTCAGCGCAAAAAATAAATTCTTCTCTTCAATTTTATCTCATTAATGAAAAATCAAATTTCTTTGTGACTCCTGTCTACACTGATTTGATGATGGATAAAAAAATCTGATTCCTTCACACATTGCCCCAACACCATTGCAAATAAATTCAGAAAAAGAAATAGCTTTGTAGTGATTTCATGCAGTATATCAGTGTTAATTTTTATGCTAAAAGTCTTCTGCCTTTCGTTTTAATACTCAGCATATGGATGCTGTTTAGGAGAGAATCTGCTATGGATTCCTGTTTGCAAGATCATTTCAGTGTAAGATGGCCAAAACTCAAAGACTTCATGTGCTATGTGAGCAACTTATAAAGATCGGTCTCTGACCCTATACTCTATTCAGATATTTTACAGAGAACTTTCATCAAGTGCAGTCCCATCTTTGACCCATTGGGCAGGTAGCCTACTCTGAATTGTAATGAAGTTGGAAAACGGATAAACTGCCTTTTCGTGTCTTCTAAAGTATAATTTATGGACAAGATTGCACACCCCTCCAGTGGAGGGTCAAGTTACCTATGCCTGCCTCGTCTTCCCTTAGTGTTGACAGGCAACAAATGTGTAGTCATGTTCTGTTTAGTGATTGCTGATGCATCGAAGTTCCAGTCTCATTGGTCAAGCACAGTATGGCAAGTCTCATACGAAGATTGTGAAATTCTGGTGATTGCTGTTACTTCAGTTCTGTTTTTAGGAGTGACTGTTATTTAGCATTAAAATTGTTGGCATCTCTGGAATTTTAAGGTGAGCTGATATCTACATATTCATCCATGAAGCTGAGGATTCTGTTGTGTCCACCCTCTAATGCAAGAGGCACTCCTGCTTTGTCATTTCCGGAGAGAGTTTGTGGCTAATATCCCGTGGATATTCACCAACTCTGATTCAGTATCTTTGTTGACATTTCAAGTGGATGTTAATTGTTTGGTCTGTGATCACTATAAATGGTTGAGTCCCACATATTTGGAGAGTGGAAGCATAGAACTTTCAGTTGGCATGGACAGCATGCGTCCCTTGTAAAAGTCGTTATATTGTCTGCCCTTTTAATCTATCTTTCATACATGTATTGCTTATAATTTATGGAACACGAATGCAGAAAATGAGTAATAGAAATAACGAGAACCGGGAAAAGCAGAAGATCGGCCATGTTGCTGGGACAAAGGCTTTTGCTCGAATCAGCTATGATAGTGTAAACTTCTCTCATAATGTTTCTGGGAATTTTATTATTATTATTATTATTATTATTATTATTATTATTATTATTATTTGTGTTAACTTGTTTAATGACAGCGTAATTTTGAGATGGGGGACGAGCCTTCTCGGACTAGCTTGTGGTTCACTACCGGGTATAGCATGAAGAAAAAAGTTTGGGTGGATTCAACTTCAGAAAAAGTCTGTAAGTTATTGTTCCCTTTTCTGTTTTCTTATCAATCTTCTTATATTATATATAATACTAAATTGATAAATAATAACAATTGGTTTTTGAATGTAGGAGGAGCTTAAGAGATTAGAGTCTCAGCCACTAGAGGATGGCACTCCTCCCATTACTGAGGACCAGAGATTCAAGGCAGTGCTCGGACCAGAGCGATCAGGATATATACGTAGTCGTGGGGCTAGACCAAAGCCCAAGACCCCTATAGTTGGGCAGCGAATCCATGCGCAGCTAGAGAGAGAGAATGAGGAGTTTAGGAGGCGTGCTGAGGCGGATACAAGGTGCCTGGAGTTGTTAGAAAATGAGAATAGTCTCAACTAGCCTTGATGCAGACACAAGTGCAAGTTTAGGTGCAGGCAGCGCTCCAGTCCCAGGCAGAATTGCAACAGACACAGGTCCATGCTCAGGTGCAAGCTGCATTACAGTCCCAACTAAACATCCTCCTTGAGTAATTCAAGGAGTCGGGCCAAATTCCAATGTGATGCATAACTACTCAAAAGCTGGATGATAATGATTTTTTTTTATTTTTTTTATTTTTTCTATGCTGATGTAAATTTTACTCTTGCTACTCAAGTACCTTAGAACTTAATGTTTTTAAATTTGAGGTTATTTTCTAATACTTGATGGTGATGAAGTTTTCATTTTCTAATATTATCTAAGCAGGTTCATGAAAATTTGAAAAGGGATCAATAAATTAATTTATTCTTCATTTTAATTAATTTTAACCTTTTAGTCGCGGGAACAAGTCGTTGGTAGAACTATTATACTTGATACTTTTAGTGATGACTTCTTCTTGTAGCTAAAAGTAAAACGTTTAGCTGCGATAGCAAGTCGCCGCTGAAACTACCACTAAAGGTGCTATACCTAGTACTTGTAGTTCTAAAATTTTAGCCGCGATGAAAAGTTGCCACTAAAATTACTATACATACGACTTTTAGTGGCGACTTATAGTTGCTGCTAAAATTAAACTTTTAGCCGCGATAACAAGTTGCCACTAAAATTACTATATACACTAGCTACTTTTAGTGGCGACTTATAGTTGCCGCTAAAATTAAACTTTTAGCCGCGACTTAAGATCGCTCCTAAAACCCTACTTTCATATGTTTGTAATAAATTTTTAGCGGCAATTTTACACTTTTAGTGACAATAATTTTTTAAATAAGCGGCGATAAATCTTGCGGCTAATTATTAGACTTTTAGCTACAACTTTGGAGTTGTGGGTAACAATCCAACTTTTAGCCGTGATGTTTTAAAATCGCGGCTAAAAGAATTAGTGACAGCACTTATAGCAACGACTCAGCGGCGATCAAAATATTGTCGCTAAAACTTTTAGCCGCAACTTTAAGACCTTTAGCAGTGAAAATCTTGTAGATTAGGGGTGATGAAGCTTAGGCACGCACACTTGTAAATTTAAATATTTCATCATAATGTGTACCAATATAGAAGAGAGATCTTCTTTCTTGACCTAGACAGCTTTGGTATTCTTTTTTCAGCGTTTTCCATTGCTTTTGATTCGGTAAACTTCACAGTTTCTTGCAATGGGGTCGAATGTATCCCGTAACTCCAAAATGATGACAAGTGGAGACTCGTTCAGGACGTAACACATTCCGTTTCTTTGCAACTGTATTTGTAATATGAACAACAGGATTAGTAACAACTGAATTTTGAACAAAACAGTTAATACTTTTGGCTTTTGATGTAGATGCCCTGTCAGCGTAGCCAATGCCATGCATGTTTGTCTTTGCCTTTTCACTGCACAGGATGTCATCAAGTTTTTTAGACCCTGTATTCATCCTGTTTAATAAAGCTTTAGCAGTATCTAACTTAGATTGAACCATCTCGAGTCTTCCATTCAACTTAGAATTCTCTGCTTTCAAAGTTTTCGTATCAGAATCAAGTAAGTCACACTGTTGTGATTTTGCAGTCAATTTGTCAGCCAATTTTTTATTTTCATCCTCTAATTTTTTTTCCTTTAGAAAGAGAATCTGTAAGTTCAACTTTCAATGAGGCATTCTGCTCTTCAGACACTTGCTAATTAATAACAACGTTTTCATTCACCTTATCCATCTTATGGTCTTCTTGAAAAGTGTTTCATATTCAGCTTTCCAATTTGGTTCTTCCTCTGACTCAGCATCTTGATCAGTTTCAGCTTCGGAAGAAACATGGGAAGCAACAGAACCAAAAGTTTCCATAAAAACAATAAACTTCCCATTGCCAGTGTCAGATTTGTCATACTCAGGATTTTCATCATCCTCATCAGAATTTCCATCTTCCCAAGTAGTATTCAAAGCCTTCTTTTTAGACTTTTTGTTTCTGCAGTCATTAGCGATGTATCCATAGCCTTGACACTCAAAGCATTGAATCTATTTAAAAGATTTTTTCTTTCCAAAATTTTTAGGGATCCTCACTTTGGTTTTCTGCCCCATTATAAAAAGCTTGAATTGCTTCATGAACTGTACAGCAACTTGGGGATCAATTTCCTCAGAATCTGAATCTGAATCACTTGCAACTTTCTTGTATAATTCATTGGACGCTTTCTTGTATGATTCCTTGAACACTTTCAAAGCAATACCTTGAGAGTGTGTCTTCACATTAGACCTAAGGTTTGCTTCAAAAGTTTGTAGATTGCCAACCAACTCATCAACTTTGAGTGTATTCAGATTTTTATTTTCTTCTATGGATACAACATTTCCATCAAACCTTTCTAGGAGAGACCTCAAAATCTTTTTAACAATTCTGTTTTCAGGAATTGGTTCCCCTAAGGTAAAGGTATCATTGACAATTGCATTTAGCTTACCATTAAATTCATTGAAAGACTCATCTTCTTCCATCTTTATGGTTTCAAAGGCTGTAGACAATTTCTGAAGTTTCGACTGTTTGAGAGTATCAGTCCCTTCATGCATAGTCTATAGAATATCCCAAGCTTCTTTCGCAGTAGTGCATGTAGAAGTTCTACGAAACTCAGACATATTAACTCCATTATAAATAGCATCAAAGCTTTAGAGTTACAAGTGACAGCCAACTCTTCTTCCGTAGTCCACTTATCTTCAGATTTGGGATCAGTTACCCCATCAGCAGCAATAGTGGGCAAAGAATAGTTATTCACAACAGATTTCCAAACTTTCAGATCAATGACTTTCAAAAAAGCAACCATTATGGCGTTCTAATAAGCATAATTATTACCATCCAACAGAGGAGACTTATTGGTTGAATTGCCTTCGCAGTAAATATCCATTATAACAATATTTGGATAAACACAATAAAATATTGTAACCCGCTCTGATACCAATTGAAGATTTTTGCAGGGCCCACTAGAATTGATTACTAGTTCTAATTTAACCAATCAATATAGCGGATGTAACCAATCAAACAAGATAGAATTAGCAAATAAATCTACCTAGCAATCACTACAAAAAGGTAGACACAGTATTTAGCGTGGAAACCTTATCCAAGGAGAAAAACCGCGAACTAGAAATTAAGAGTTCACGACCAGTTTACAAGATATACTCACAGACTCATTTACCTTAGTCTATACCTTGACCAAAGGACCGTAGTTGTTCTTGCACAAAATTCACTAACACGACTTCCACCGTGCACCGTTCTCCTTACTTGATCTCCTCGCACCTTGCCAATCAAGATGAACTATCTTCTATAAGAAAACAGAAGCAACAAAACCTTCTAGAGTAGTCCTTCAGAAAAATCTCAATGACTTTAGAAACACAAGGAAATCTCTTAAGGTATTCTAATCTCAGATCAATAAAGAGAATTAACTTCTTATATTGTTTTTTAGGGTTGAGAGAAATACCCAATAAATATTCTCAAATTAAATAGTCCCAAATTTGTGCATGAGTATTCACTACTAGAATTACTCGTATTGGCGCAGCAAAACGCGGGTAGCCGCTGTGAGGTCCCACCCTTGGTGGGCCCTCTAAAGGCTATTTTATAGACTAATTTATGCTAATCTATGTTAATTATTGGTTAATTATTGCTAATTACTACTAATCTCTACTAATCTTTGCTAATCTTTGCTAATCTTGGCTAATTATTGCTTAATTGTGCTAATTAAGGGTTAATTAGATTGACTAGTTAGATTTCCCTAAGTTATAGTTAGACTAGCTTGGTTTAGTTAGTTTTGAGGTTAGTTGGGTGTTCGAGTCAATCTTAGGCTCTTAGTGCTAGTTAGGCCATTAGTTGAGTCTAATTAAGTTAATTAAGTGGGTTTAGTGCAAAAGGTGCCCTCTCTAGAAGCTTCCAGCCTAATGACCCAACTACCCCCAGCCCTAACCCTAACTACATGAAAACCCTAGGGCTAAGATGGTCATTAATCACCCTCCACTAAAACTATAAAATGTCTCTTAATCCCCATTTGCAAACCCTAAGCCAGCCCCCTTCCCAAGACAAATTCCCTTTACTGTTCATTGCCTCTCTTCTCCTCCTTCAGCCCTCAAATCTTCCTACGTTGGAGCTGTTGCTGATTTCTGTGCTGAGAGGAAGTATTATAGTTGCTGCTCCATCTTCCTATTCCTTTCTCATTTTCTAAGCTACAACTGTTACTCTGCTGGAACCACTACTCTGCTGCTGTGCTTCTTCTTCCTATTCTTCTTCTTCACTGCTGAGTGGGGACTGTTGCTGGAATCCCATTGGAGCTGCAACACTTCTTCTCCTTCATCTCCATTTGTGCTGGAATTTCTCTTTTTCCTTGCTGAGCTGGATTTCTAATCCTGGAAGAACTACAACTCCTTCTCTGTGACTGCTACTATTATTGCTGGAGTTTGCTTAAGGAGCAGCAGCTGCTGTGATTCTTCTTCTTCATCTCAGCTGGGCTGAATCTGTAGCTGCAACTACCCACTTTCCTTCATCGTTTCTCTCTTTTCCCCTCATTCCAGCCCCTACCTGTGCTGGAGAAAGTATTTAAGGACTGATATACT
The DNA here is from genome assembly GCA_038049695.1 of Cinnamomum chago. Lineage (NCBI taxonomy): Eukaryota > Viridiplantae > Streptophyta > Magnoliopsida > Laurales > Lauraceae > Cinnamomum > Cinnamomum chago. Next base: position 13,934,041 of record CP142462.1, on the reverse strand, counting down.
ACTGTTACTCTGCTGAAATTTTCCCTGGGTGCTGCTGTTACTACATTTCTCTTCCTCCTCTGTCAATTCCCCTCTTCTTTCTTCCTTATTTCCCTTCATTCCAGCCTCTGTGACTGTGCTGGGAGACTACTGTTGTGCTGGAAACAATTCTTGAGAGCTGCTGCTGGGTATTCTTCTTCTTCATCCAGCTGGGAGCAGCAGTCATCATCTTCTTCTTCATCTTCTCTGTCAGCTGGGTTCTGGATCTTCACTGTTGTTCCTCTCTTTCTCTCTACAATCCTCTCTCTCTCAAGCTAAAAGGCAAGTGCATCAAACTACTAACTTAGGATGTGTGTTTTATTCTGTGATTCCATTAGTTTCAGTTCATAATATGTTCAGTTCAGTCTAGTTTACATTTGAGCTTCGTTCTTGTTTGTTTGGATGGAAAGGTCACTGATGGATGGGGGTTTTCACCCCCCATTTGGAAGATCAGTGGGCCACAAGGGTGTAGATGGATGGTTTATGAGTTATTTATAGTTTAGAAGTGTTTGGGTGAAGTTTGGAGGTGATTGGAAGTGGTTTGGACGAAAAAGGAGTCAAAACGGAGAAGTTGCAGAAATCTGCCTGGGAGGCAAATTTCAGTGTCCTCGGTCGACCGAGACACCCCCCTCGGTCGACCGGAGACACTGCAGTTTTGAAAAAAATGAGCCTCAGTTAAATTTCTGCAGATTCGGCCTGACTCGCCCGACAGTGTTCTGGGTCGACCGAGAACACTGGAAAATGGGAATTTTCAACTCTCAGTTAGCTTTTCTCTGCAGACTGTGTTCCTGTTGTCTGGGTCGACTGGGACCTATCCTGGTCGACCGAGACTACTGAGTTTTGAGGGAAAAATTGGCCCTCAGCCATTTTCTTGCAGAAAACCCATTTCAATTAGTTTGGTTGACCCGGCTTAGCCCAGGTTGACCCGGTATGCATGGTTTTCGCAGGAAATGACTGAAAGTTGGGTTTTCACCCGAAATTCAGTCTGTTTACACACAAATCAACCTGAAACTTAGAATTAACATTTAGAAAGTATTCAAAGCTGGAACATCAATCTTTCTAAGGTTTTTAGAGTATGCGGTCAATCACCTAGGCCAGGTTGTTTGACCGGACACGCTGTAAGCCTTTAGAAACGAATTGAGTTGTCCAGGAAGCCTGATCCATGTTTGTCAGTGCACTCGGTTGATCCTCCAGGCCAGGAGATCAACCGAGCTCACCACACATCAGGTTCACCTGGAAAACCCTGATTGTTCCAGTTTTCAACATTTAGGAGATATGATCAATTGTGGGGCCCATTGACCATCCAAATGAGCGTTTATCAGTGTCCTAAGCCCGAGTCAACGGTGTGGCTCAACCTTGACTCGCGGGGACCACTGTTTAGTGTTTTGGTTGATAATCTAAGATGATTCGACCTCTAAGATTTGTCATAGATGCCATTAACTAACTAAGCACCAAATACAGTATTTTACGGCATTAATGACATCGTTTAGAGATCGAATTACCGGAGATAGACCCGAACCTAAAGTGGCCCATTACCTAGGATTGGACCGTTGGATTTCCCTGTTGATTCCTTCATTGAAGTTTATACTTCACCTTATTTATATTTTGTCATTCTTAGATCTTTAGATTAGCTGTTTACTATTAATTGAATATAATTGGAAGACCTAAACCTAGGGTATCTAGAGGTGACCCGATACTGTGATTTCGGAGATCATTGACCCGTGTCTGTGTCTAGGCGGGCCCTTATTGGGCCTAAGTGTGGAGATGTGAACCCTGTAGCTGGAAGAGGTAGTTCTTATTGGACTGTTAAGCTGTTATGGATTGTAATGGAACTGTTATCAGTAATAGATGGATTAGTTGCCTCGTTTGGACAATGTTAGACCAGGCCATGTACTGATGGGCCTTGGTATGGATCCAACGAGTGGGCCTGGACCTTGAATGAGATCCAGAGACTGTATTGGGATGTGTAGACCTCTTAGAGATATTGTTAGGACCTTGTTCACGCAAGGCAAAGCCTAGACAGACACAGACCTTAGAGTTATTCTCGAGTCGGCATGAACATTCACTCGGTTGATTTAAGCTCAGCCAGTGGACTGATCATCCCCGGTAGGAGCTAGTTGAGTGTTGAGGAGCTATCATGATGAGCTGTGTGGTTGAGACGGACGGTGTGATACCGTGCCGATCTGGAGTGTTGAGGTGATGAGATGATGAGTGAGATTCGGGATTAGTTATTCCCACTGGTGAGATTTCCCCGCCGCAACTATGTTCAGTATGGGAGGGCCGCGGCATAATATCCCGCGGTATTCCAGCTCGTGTGAATGTGCCCCGTTGTTTGCAGTAGTTTAGATGTTTCTATTTATCTTGGTTCCTTATGATTATCATGCACACCTGCCTAGTTCATTTCCCTTGCTATTCATTTAATTTATGTACTCGTCTTTATTTCCTTTGATATATATGTTCTATGTTAGTAGTATGCTGTAACTTGCCAGATCGTTTAGATCTGACCCATTCATTGGTGCTTAGGCCTTGATCCCGAGATCCCAGACGATGCATTAGCCCTAGTGGAGGCACCGGTTGCAGGAGAGTACGCATGGGGCCCGGCCGACACGGATGTCGAGCCGGAGGGCGAGGAGTATCTACACGGGTTTTGAGGGACTCTTTTGTTTGGGTTTTGGAGTGAAATTTTGTAGTGAGATTGGTAGAATTCGAATGTGTAACTTTGATTAACATTGAATCATTTTAAATTAGACTGATGTTCCGCTCATACTTAATATATATATACATCGATACCTATTGCTTCCGCTTTGTTTAAATCGTTATGCTTTCGCAATTTAAATGTTATAACTATGTTGGTCAAAAAGTTTTAAATTGGACCTCACTGCGGCCTACGATCTTGGAAGTTCTCGGATTTTTCGGGAAGTAGCGCGCCAATTTCGGGTATTCGAACGAGTATATCGGTATCCGGAATTAGGGCGTTACAGTCGCCAGTCGTGGTCGCAAAAGGGACCATATGGCGATCGCTAATACCCTCATATACATACCGAAGCCCAACCCACCTTTTCTTCTTTGCTTTTCCTTCCCTCTCTGTTTTTCCCCTTCCTTCCCTCTGTTTTTCCCCTCCCGCGCCAAAACGGTTCCCTCCCACCGCACCTGCCACCCCACTGCCGAAGGCGCCACCGGCTCTCTCTCTCTCCCCCTCCCTCTTTCTCTCCCTCCCTCTCTCTATTTCTCTCCCTCCCTCCCTCCCTCCCTCCCTCTCCCTCTCGCTTTGCACTATGCCCTCCCGCGCGCCGGAGCCGCCGTCGATTCTCTCTCTCCCTCCCTGCGCTGGAGCCGCCACCGGTTCTCCCTCTCCCTCTCTATTACTCTCTCTCTCTTTCCCGATTTATACTTACAAATTTTTTTCCCATTCTCTCGCTCCTGCTTTTTTTGTGTATGTAGGAAGCCCTAGCTCACACCAAGATTGTCGATTGTTGCCTCTTCATAAACCCTCTTCGGCTTCGTCACCTGCTGCCTCTACACAAACCCTCTTCGGTCCTTTTCCCCATTTGAAGGAGTCTGAGACGACGGTATGTGTAGATTTCGTTTCTGTCTGTGTTTGAGCTGCTTAGGATTTTGTTTATATTGTTTGTTTGGTTTTGTTTAACTTTTTGGATAGTATTGGTGGAGAGATAGGATTTTGTTTATGTTCTTTGATTGGTTTTTGGGTGTTGATGAAGAATTGTGTATATATCTTGTTTTTTTTTATTTATGTGGATGTTTTTTGTTTGTTAATTTTTTTTTTTTTGTCCTCTGATTTTTTGTTTTCTGCTCATTTTTCCTTTTCATTTCTTCTCTCAGTACACTTCTCATCCTTTCCATCTGCTACATCTCTTCGACTCAAAAGGACCCATTTGTAGAACCCCAAATTTTTTTTAATAGTAGTGTAGGTTCATTTGGTGTGTATTTGGGTAAAGTCTCTTGTTTTATTAATTGCTTGATTGGATTTCTTTTTTCTGTTTGGTTTGGTGGATTGTTTCACTTGAAAATGCTGCCAGCTAGACTTTTAAGAAATCGGGATCATGGGAAATGGTGTTCATTTTGAGGGAACTTAGCAGAGAGTGGATAAAGAGTTGGCCCAATTTTAACCTAAAGGGTCATACTTTGAAATGAGGCTACCCAGGTTTGTCAAACTTTCAGGCTCTCGGGCTGTATCCTGGCCATGAAACTTGATCCATTTAACAAGAAACAGATGTGTCTGACATGCACCCCTAGTTGTGGCTCTTGGCTCAGAATCTAGATGTGGGCTTCATATTTGCAGTTTATGTTGGAGTCATCACTGGCTCAGGCACAATGATCACCAGAGGGGTTGGGCAAGTGACATTTACCAAGGTAGACTAGATTTATTGGAATAGGATTGTTAGGATAGGTCTTATCTTGATGTGGATAGAGTTGTTTTGTATTAGGAGATGGGTTTAATCTTTCCTATAAAAGGCCCCACTATAATCCAGACACGGGTCCACTTGTGATCAAGAAATCCTCACAATATATAATCATCCTGAATCATTAGGGGAAAAGAGATTCTTAAACTTCGATGCTAAAAAAGGTTGGGTTAAAATGTCCCAATCAGGGTTAGAAAATTAACTTGCTGCTGAGTTGGCTAATTGTGACTCGATTGATTATCTCATTTTGGGAAAAAGTCTAAGTCAAACTCAAGGAGACTTCGATATATTATAAGAATGACTTCTTCCCCTTGTTTTCTTCTTATGTTCATATTATTATTGAATTGTTATATTACGTGAGTGCATTGTCTTTGGAGAGACAAACTTTACAAACTACAAGGTTAATCAGATTTTGAGGGAACTTAGCAGAGAGTGGCCGGGGGAATCATATGACTTGTTATAAAAAAACTGCAATCATTTTTGCGATGACTTCTGTGAAAGACTTGGTGTGCCGAAACTTCCAGGTTACATTTGATCTTTGGTTCTTTCAATATTTATATTGTTGATAAAAACTAACAAGTTCATCTTTTTTGAACATCTACATTGATGCTACTGTGCATATTAAAGCCATATGGTTTCCTTTGTTTAAGTCACTATTGCAATAGGCAGTTGCGCAGTGGATTTGAACTGCTTCATGCAATCTGATTGTTGTGTGCAATTTCTTGCAACAAGGAATGGTGAAATAATTGGCTTGTTCGAGGCAGCCAACCTTCTTAAGAAGATGAAGAAGAAATATGTTTTTTCCCTATTTCATTTATCTCTTTACATCACCATTAAATACATGACACATCCAGCAACCGATCTACCCACTCACCCATTTCCATGACACCTGACACAAAACTACTCTGACCAAATCAGATCACGCCCCACTCCTCATAACTTACTCCTGCTTCTAAGGAACAACCTAACAACTTTATTGATGCTAACTTACATTCAAACAGCAACGTGACTCACATTGACACCTAAACCACTACATGATACTGGGCACTTAGACATGCACTTATCACTGATCTATATCCAACCTGAATCCTAGCAGGGTTCACTTCCTATGTTTATAATGCAATGGCAATATCAACCAAGTGTGATGTAAAAAGCTGACATTGCATACTTGCATTAGAAAGGGCATGTTGCTCTTTGGTTTTCAGAATTTCATGGTTTTACAATACAAGGAGATGACTTAGATTCCATTTCAATCAATTTAAATCGGCTGGAATGTGGATAAAAGAAATCCAGTGTTGATGGTTGTCTATTCACTCATCCAATTTTTGAAGGGTCCGTTGATTCAAGAGTCTCTCAAATCTTGTGAATAGAAAGATGTTAGTGGTTTTTCATGGATCTCGCCTTTTGCCAAAACAATGTGGAATAACCGACATTAAAAAAATGCATGTATAGATTATCTAAATCCAGTGGCAATCTGATGTGTTTAGATGGTCTAAATCCTACAACAATCTGATATCTGCATTTTGGTGACCTGCAACTTCTCATTTTATAACCTTAGAATATGTGTGTGGGTGGGTATGGGGCTAGGCAGAGAAAGTCAAAACCTGAAACCCACTTAGGGCCATATGTAACAAGCTTTAAGCGCAACCATGTTTTGTTACTGTTCCTAATTTTAGGGCCTAGGTAGGGAAAGCTTTGGCTTGTGCCAAGCTCATTTGAGAAATTTTTGGCCCATGTTTGAAGGGCCTGAAATTGGGTCATCAAGTGTAGACAGACCAGGGCTTTACTGTTTTATACTGGGCTAGAAAAGCAGGGAAGGAACTAATGGCCCATCAGCAGAGCTAACAAAGGAGGAGCAGGCATGGCTGCAACCCAGGTGCCCATGTTTTCATTCCCTTAACTTGACCCCATTGAAGGTTTATTTTTCCTCATCTGCGTTGATTCTCAATGTCCACATTAGGGCTGTAAATCCATGGGCAGAACCAAGGGGGGCGCTATAAATAATGTATGAACATTATCTTTAATTTTAGCTAATTACCTATGTGAACCATTGTTCCATTGTTAACTATATTGCGTATGGGTATGGCATCCAGTGTTTACTTAATGGTTTTTACATTGTGGTGCGATCATGTGACATATGTAGCATGAATGCTGTTAGGACACAAACTCAATTTTATGAGTAGTGAAGAGCAACACAGTCATTGCAAATAACAATGGGCAAAATGCTACAAGAATAACAAATAAAAGAGAAAACGATGTGCGAGTCCTGTGTGCCACATCTTTTTCTATATTGGTCCCCTATTTATGCCTAAGCTTGAATTTTGGTATCGTTGATTGATCTAAAAACTGAAGACAACATCAATAATGCTAACACCATGAACTATGACCCTTGTTTATTTCAGAGGCTTCTCCTTATTGTAGTCAACAAACTCTAATCCGACTTCTAAAATAAAGAACTATGACCTCAGGATTGCAAACCTAAAAAGTAAAAAAGAAAACAAAAAGGAAAAGAAAAGAAAAAACAAACAGACTGTGGAGAAGAGATCGTTTAATTTCAATTATCTCGTTTAATGAAATTTATCTTACAAACATTTGAACAAATATGTCAGGACGAAAGAGGAGATATCGTCCGCTGACGATGGACGAGCTGCTGCGCCAGGCCCAGGCCAGCATGCTATCTGGGGAGCCTAGACCGACGCCAGATGCCGCCCAGTCTAGTTCGATGGCCCCACCGAGTAGGCCATCGATGTCGCATCCGAGTCCATCCACCCCAGTGAATGCTTTGGCGTCGACTTCTTCAGCTCCACCATCTCAGCTTGCATCGGCCGATACACAGACCGGTATAAGTTTATTTAATTAAAACATTTTAATTCTTGAAAATTATTTTATTTCAATTTAATTAGATTATCTCTAATTTGAACAGGTGCTACGAGCACGGGCCCATCTTCCAGCAGGGGGAGAGGCCCTGCTAGAGGGATCTGGATGTGGAATTCCGGTCATCCCATTGACGTGGAGTTTGATGAGACGTACCATCCGGTGGGTCCGCATGCTCGCCAGCTCATCAGCCAGTTGGGACATATGGTCTGGGATCCATATGCATTCCCTTTGACTACACTTGATTGAGAGGCATTCCCGGCCGATACACTAGATCGTACCTGGCAGCAGGTCAAAGTAATAATTTAACATTTCTCCTCAGGATATGTCAATTTAAACCATAACTTAATGAAAAATTATTTGTCCTTTTCAGGACAATTTGAGGGCATGTCGAAGTGCCGGAAGATGTGAAAAGATCATAAAAATAAAGTTAAGATGCAGCACTAGAAGCCACATCAAGATGCGCCTGACATACTTGAGCGAGTTCTGAGGGGCGTTCTCCCTGATCAGTGGACTCAGCTCGTCTGGTACTGGACAAGCGAGGAGGTTCAGGTGAGAAACTTGTAATTTTTTTATTTTAATTTTAACAATTTACTAGTGACTAACGTAACTAACAAAAATTCCGACTGATAAATATTGAAAACAGAGAGTGTCTGCTACGAATGCGCGGAACCGCGCAATGCAGGGTCCTGCACACAGGTTGGGGACTCGACACATCACCCAGGTCCGCCGCGAGGTAAAACGTTAGATCGTACATGTAATTTATGTTTTTGTCATTCTGTATGATAGTATACTAATAATATAACTCTCCACCAAACAGTTGCGTTCCGAGGGTGTTCCGGTCGACAGGATGTCCGTCTGGATGCGTTCTCGAGATCTTCGCCACCCAGAGGTTGCAGCTATCTTCGTAAGTTTTTATATTGAACTGTTTAAATTATCTTTCTATTACTATATCTTGTTATGCATCATAAGATACTAAATGAATCAACTACGCAGGCCCAGTATCAGTCACGCCTAGAGGAGTTACCCGAGGAGGAGCGCAGTTTTCCATCGCGGAGGGATGAGATATTCCACTCCGTCGTTGGCCGGGACGGGCACGGATACACGCTCACGTATGGGACGGGCATTCCACGCTTGCACATCCCGCGATCGGAGTCTCCGATGCTAGCTCCTCCCAGGGCATACGCCTCCATACAGATGAGGAGGTTCAAGAGTTGCTGCAGTCCATGAAGGCAGCGATCAGGGAGGAGGTGACAAATGAGGTCAGGGCGGAGATGAAAGCCGAGTGGAGAGCGAAGATGGCAGAGCTTGAGAGTCGTATATCACAGAGTCGCGGCCCGCTCGTTTCAGACTCACCACCCACTACTCAGGTTAGTAAGAAAAAAATTTGTATGTTTAAATTGTCAATTATGTCATTGATGCATCAATACTTATGTTTTTCCTGCTAAAAATGTTAATTGTATAATAAATAATTACAGGCACCAGACGCTGGCAGCGGCCACAGGGCGAGACATGACTTCGGTGGAGAGGGCAGTCATGATTTAGCATGCTCGACTAATCCTGACCAGGTAAAATTATTTTTTTAATTCAAGATTTCAACATGTATAGAAATTTGTTAAATTGTGTTAGAAATTTATAGATTTTGAAACTTAAAAAGTCAGACACTTAGGTTGAAACTTGACGGGCACGGGCCCGTAGTCATTCATGACTTGCAGGAACTGACGGAACGAAAATCCAACTCCCGGATTGCTCGGACAGGTGAAACGTAGGTTTAAGTTAAAACGTTAACTTAAAACTTAGAAATCGATCCACCGGGCGTCCAAAACGAGCAAGCGGGCTCTGGTGCCCGTGAAACTTGACAGGCACGAGCCCGTAGTCATTCCTGACTTGCAGGAACTGAAGGAACAAAAATCCGACTCCCGAATTGCTCGTAAAGTTGAAATGTAGGTTTAAGTTAGAACGTTAATTTAAAACTTAGAAAACGAGCATCCAGGAGCCCAAAATGTGCAAACGTGCTCTGTTGCCCGTGAAACTTGACGGGCAAGGGCCTAATGAAATTCCTGACTTGCAGGAACTGACGGAATGAAAATCGACTTCCGGATTGCTCGTAAAGTAGAACGTTAACTTAAAACTTAGAAAACAAGCCTCCGGGCGCCCAAAATGAGCAAATGGGCTCCGTTGCCCATGAAACTTGACGGGCACGGGCCCGTAGTCAATCATGACTTGCAGGAATTGACGGAACGAGATTCCGACTCTCGGATTGCTCGTACAGTTGAAACATAGGTTTAAGTTAGAACGTTAACTTAAAACTTAGAACTTAGAAAACGAGCCATCGGCAGCTCAAAAAGAGCAAACGGGCTCCGTTGCTTGTGAAACTTGACGGGTAAGAGCCCCTAGTCATTCATGACTTGCAGGAACTGACGGAACGAGATTTCGAATCCCGGATTGCTCGTACGGTTGAAACGTAGGTTTAAGTTAGAACGTTAACTTAAAACTTAGAAATCAAGCCTCCGGGCGTCTAAAATGAGGAAACGGGCTCCTTTGCCCATGAAACTTGATGGGAATGGGCCCCTAGTCATTCATGACTTGCAGGAATTGACGGAACGAGATTCCGACTCCCGGATTGCTCGTACAGTTGAAACGTATGTTTAAATTAGAACTATAATTTAAAACTTAGAAAACGAGCCTCTAGGCGCCAAAATGAGCAAACAGGCTCCGTTGCCCGTGAAACTTGACGGGCACAGGCCCCTAGTCATTCATGACTTGCAGAAACTGACGGAATGAGATTCCGACTCCCGGATTGCTTGTACAGTTGAAACGTAGGTTTAAGTTAGAACTATAATTTAAAACTTAGAAAACGAGCATCTGGGCGCCCAAAATGAGAAAACGGACTCCGTTGCCCTTGAAACTTGACGGGCACGAGCCTCTAGTCATTCATGACTTGCAGGAACTGACGGAACAAAATTTCGAATCCTGGATTGCTCGTACAGTTGAAACGTAGGTTTAAGTTAGAACGTTAACTTAAAACTTAGAAAACGAGCCTCCGGGCGCGCAAAACGTGCAAACGGGCTCCGTTGCCCGTGAAACTTGACGGGCACGGGCCCGTAGTCATTCATGACTTACAGGAACTGACGGAACGAGATTCCGACTCCCGGATTGCTCGTAATGTTGAAACGTTGGTTAAAATTTTAATTTTAATTCTTAATTTTTTTATATTTAGTATAAATTGCCAATTTTTATAGTTATCTGTTAATATTTCTTTTTCTTTTTCTGTTCAGGTTTGAGAGCATCGGATCTACCACGGCACCCTGTACGGAAATTTTTTTTTTCCTGTAATTGTAATGGATATAATTTATTGAAACTTTTGTAATGTTTTGAATGTAATTAGTATAAGACTTTGTTATTTGTAATTTTAATTGATGACAGTAGTTGTATATATTTGGGTTTTGTTATTTGTAATTTAATTGATGGTAGTAGTTGTATATACTTAGGTACAGGTACAGGTACAAAAAGAAGGAAAAAATTTGAGAAAATACGGAATATATATATATTTTTAAAATTATTAGCTTTAGCAGCCGCCACTGGCGGACGCTAAAAGTACTATTAGCGACCGCCAGTACTTTAAAAAAATTAAAAAATTAAAAAAATTCAATAAAACAACGTATTGCGGTCGCTAATAGTCCAGTTTTTTTTTTTTTTAATTATTTGCGACCGCCATGTTGCAGTCGCGAAAAGCATTAGCGACCGCTGGTCCACATTTAGCGACGGCTTTTGGTGGTCGCTAAAAGTCAATTTCCTTATAGTGATTCTAATTAAACTTCAATCGGTTGATCACTCACTAACAAACTCCTTCGTAGAGTCTGGATGGATCGGAGTGATCTTTCCCGTCCAAACACGCTATAGCGAGAAACCATTATGCCACTTGCACATTTTTTTACTTTGTTGGCCTTACAAATATCCCATGTCTTGATTTTTGGCCTTACACACTCTCCCTCTCTCAACCAAATCAATTACTTGGAGTGATATGATTTGGGTTGAAACTCTGCCAAAGCCCAACACCTTGCCCTCCCTATCTGCAGTGCTTGGATCATGTTGAAGTTCCGGAGTCAAGCATGCGAAAATATTGAATGCTTCCAGGATATTAGTCTTCATTTTCATTTTCTTATCTTTGTTTTTTATAGTAGTGGTTTTGACCTAGAGCACCAGAGGTTAAAAAAGAAGGAAAAACAATGGCAACTAGCAGTGACAGGATACATGTACAGACAAAATACATGTACAGGCAAAACTGCACATTCAACATCTACAATTGGACACAACACTCAGCCAAGTCAATGGTGGGCCTGCCTTTGAATCTGGACACAGCCCTGTCCCACCTAATGTAAAAGGAAAAAAAATCAGTTTCACCTCACATCACCAGATTCTCTTCAGATATTCCTACATATTTTTGTGAAAGTTCTTCTTCCATCTTCATGTCCCGTCCAGCCTATTTTCTCCTCAGCCCAACTTTACACCAAGCATCTAAATTGAATGAAGTAAAGTAATCTACCTTAACTTCAACCCATTTTTCATCCACTCCACTATTCATGTGGAGTCTACATCACTTTATTCCACTTCTCATTTAGGAGATGTGGTATATCTAAAAGTTGAGCTAGGTTGCAAGCAAACTTAGTTCAGCTCAATTAATTTTGACCTTGTAAGGATTATAATCCTATTATAATTAGTATTGGCAAATTCATTTAGTATTGTATAAAATCTGAAATTTTTTTACAACTGTAATTTTGGTGGGACTGGCCAAGGAGATAGCTACAGGATTTGTGACGTGGAGTTTTCTATTATCATCATGAGGACTATCATATGAGAATTTATCATGATGACATTCACATGAGTATTTTCAAAAATATAATCACACGTGGTGGACTCTTGCCATTTTCATGGCGACATCACAAGGCAAAGTAAATACAAAACAAGAAAGAAGGAATCATCACATGTGTCATCTCTACGGCCTGTGTCATCTCATAAGGACTTTTGGCTTGATGACATCACATGGGAAATAAAATAAAGTAAAGAGGGACAGGCTCAGACGACTCGGATGACATGCAAAAAGGATGGGTGCTCGAGCCATGACTAGGGCTGTCAGATGGTGTGGTCTTAACGTATTGGGGTTGCGTTTAGTGAATTCGGATTAAAATTATCTCAACTCGTATTCAATATGTTAACTTAACATGTTAAAATATCCAACTCAAACACGAGCTATTAATTTAACAGGTTATATGACCTAATCCGTTAATCCGTTAAGTAATTACGTCATTTCAAAAATTAAAAAAAATTATATATATATATATATATATATATATAAATAGAAGGAGAAAAATATATAAGCCACACGAAACTATAAGTGAGTATTTCGAGTGGATCCCACCTAAAACCCCACTATAAAATAATAAATTTCAATTTCTTCTTTATGAATATAAATAAATTCCAGCTACATTTAGGGACTAAAAGAAATTTAACGGGTTAAGTTGGTTGTTAACTGATTACTGATTTAATTCATACACGACTCGTTAACTTAACGTGTTAACGAGTTTTAATTACCCGTTAACGACCAAAACTTGCTAATATTGTGTGGGTTCGTGTCATGTGGCATTTTGACAGCCCTAGCCATGACTGGGCATTCGAGCGCATGAGAGGCAGTAAGCCATCCGCTCGAGCACACACTAATGCGCTCGAGCGGCCAGTGCGCAGATTTTCTTTCTTGTTTGGATTTAACTTCCTAAATTCTCTCAGGGTACTTATTTTGAGTCTTACTTGCTCTACAAGTATTGGGGCACAAATTAAAGCCTAGTTATATATGGCCTTCCTCTCTCAACTCTAGGGCACCACTCTCCCATCCAAAAACCTAGAGATCTATTAAGAGATTGTTCTCCTCTCAAAAGCTTCGAGTTGCTGTGCTGAAGTTTGCGAGCAATCAGCAAGATAGCGCAGTCTTTATGTTGAGTTAGAAACTCAGAAAGGGTTGTGAGTTCTTTCTTGTAACTTTCAATTTATTTAGTGCTTGGTTGTCTGTTGGCTTAGACAGTAGCGCCCGTGATTTTTTCCAGAGTAGGGTTTTCCACGTATAAATCGTGCCCTTCTCATTGTGTGGTTAATTGCTCTTAATCTGGATTAGGATTAATTACTAAATTAATCACTTGTTCTTGAAATCTAATAAAGATCTAGTTATTGGGAACTAAGCGTGTGTTAAGGCCGGTTTTTCAGACCTCAAGCTTAGCACATTCTTACAGGCTACTAGGTTTGGCTCAGCTTAGCTAAGCTCATGTTTAGGCCTCACATGACTGCATGATGATCTAAATCATGTTTTATAAAAAGAAGGCAAATATATAATAATACCCCATAATGACAATCTTACCTGCCTTCATTTTTTCAGTTGAATATAGACCACTATCGAGAGTTTTTAATGAGCGGTCAATAATTCATCATCATGATAATCTTAGAAGCATTATTTCACGCTTTGCCTTTGCAAGTTCTGGTTTTCTACTCAACAGAGCTAGGATTTCTTATTCACTTCAAACTGATATAGTCTAGAGTAATCTGCTTCTACGACTTCTTCTAGTGATTCCTCAAAGCACTTTAATGAGAATAGAATTTTTGAAACTATATACATGCATCTAAGTAAGGATCCATCAGTTTGATGGTCATAATCATCCATCCATCCATCCAATATTCTACCCGGTGGACTCCATCATGTATTACTTATGAGCTAGTTGGATCCATGTCAAAATGTGCAATTCTTCACTTATAGCCCATGCAAATGTCCAATAAAGATATTTGTGTACTACCTCTTAGATGTAATTTGTGGTGATGGAGAGAGAGACTAAAAAAAAGAAAATGGATTCTATATACAGGTTCCATGTAAGAGATTATCTCTTTCCTTCCAAAACAATTGTAGCGCAGAGTTTGTTAAGGCTTATTGGCCTTATCAACTACTTGGCTTGGAAATCTTCCTTCTATTATAGCAACGAGTCTAGTGGATGTTATTTAATACTCAATCCAAGGCCATGAAATGCATGATCTTAATTTTTATTTCGTTGTTCATACCATGTCTATCATTACTTTAAAATGGCTAAGTTTGAAAGTCCTATTGTATTTGGTAAAAGCAGTAAGCTTTAAAATTTTCAAACAAGTACCAATTTAAAAGTAGCTTTGAACATCTTGTTGTTGAAGCTGTCTGCCGACGAACAAATGATGCTCCTTTCAAGAATATCATTTCTTTCTCACTTGGAGCCACTGCAAATGGAAAAGACGAATTTGAAAGGAAAATCAATGAAAAATTTCAATACCTAGTGAGGTCATGACAATGAATTGCATGTACCATGCTACCAAATTCTACACAACAACAAGAGGTTAATGTTGTCCAATGAGTGCGTGCAGTCCAGCTCTATGAGGCCCTCTTTTTCCCAAAACAACAACGTCGTCTGGTTTTTTTCTTTGACTAAGTCTGATCTGTAACCAGCAATGCGCATATATATAATAAATTCTACACAACAACAAGAGGTTAATGTTGTCCAATGAGTGCGTGCAGTCCAGCTCTATGAGGCCCTCTTTTTCCCAAAACAACAACGTCGTCTGGTTTTTTTCTTTGACTAAGTCTGATCTGTAACCAGCAATGCGCATATATATAATAAAGGTGCCTAGCTTGTTCAAGTGATACACAGAGAGAGTGAGAGTTCTGCACCGTTCCTTATGCCTATGCCCATCCCTACCATGTATTGTTGGAGTCCTCTTTCCTTGCTAGTACTGGTTGGAATCTTCTCCTTTTTCTATCTCCTCTATCAAGGCCTAAGAGGAAAGGAGAAAGGGAAGATATCTTCCGGGGTAGTATCCAAGAAAAAGTTGCCTCCAGGCCCAAAAGGTTTTCCCATACTGGGATGCCTTCCCATGTTGCGCCGCTTCCCTCATGTCACCTTTCAGAAATGGGCCAAGCAATACGGCCCCATCATGTACATGAAACTGGGCCTCTTCCCGACCGTAGTCGTTTCATCCCCTCAGGCAGCCCAACAGTTCCTCAAAACCCATGACCTAGTTTTTGCGAGCCGGCCCATTACTGAGATGGGCCGGCTCATCTCCAACTACAAAGGCATTGGCTTCACCCCTTATGGCACATACTGGCGTAACATAAGGAAAATATGTACCCTTGAGTTCTTTAGTAGTGTCAAGATCGAGTCGTTCCGGCTCGTGAGGAAAGAGGAGTTGGGCCTACTTGTTGGGTCACTGAAGCAAGCGTCTAAGGCCCGAGGGGTTGTGGATCTTACTACAAAGGTGGCTCACCTTAGTAGGGACATGACAAATAGGATGCTGATGGGGAAGAAGTACATGGAGGAGAGTTTGAGGGAGGGGAGGTTCAACCTCATGGAAGTTACTGAAGAGCTCATGTATTTGTCTGCGGCTTTCAACATAGCTGAATTCATTCCTTGGACTAGAGACTTGGACCTTCAGGGCTTGGGCCGACGCCTAAGGGCGGTCAGCCATGCCTTCAATGAATTGTTCGATAGGATTATCGATGACCATATAGAGGACAAGGATGAGAAGCGTGAAAGGGACTTTGTGGATTATATGTTGTCAATGATGGACTCAAATGACTATGAATTCCAGTTCGATCGGAGCAACATGAAAGCTCTTCTGTTGGTAAGCACATTTACTACAAAATTTCTTTTTGGGCTGACCTATTGGGCTTCTTGTGCATTATGCAGGCTTTCAGATGCAACCTTGTTTTATAGATCTATTACTGCTTCAAAATCACAATCATAATCTCCACATAAATTGGCTTGGCCCAGTTTCACTTCAATTGAAGTTTAGCCACGTATATAAAATATGTGTTTTGCCGAAGTGATCCATGATTCTAAACTTATGTTTTGTACTTGTATTAATTGTGATTTTGAGCCGTTTAGATTTATGAAGGTGGACCTACCTAGTAGCGTGGACAAAATATGGATAGGCACACACACTCAACTCAATTATCTGAGTTCTCTCCAACTATAAACAAGAAGGCATGTTTAAGCTAGGGAGACTCATCTATTACTGAAGGGTTACTTGCCTCAAGGTGATTCATGGATGTTGGGTTTATGTCTTGTATTCCGGGTTTACCGAATTGGTCCATTGGGTAAGCCAGTGACCCGGCTTAGGTCAAGGATATTTTGCTCTTTGTACCGAGGCTTTCTTAAGGAATAAAAAAGTGGAGATTATATATATATATGTAATCTGTGACCCTAGACCTAAAGCAGTGAATAGTAAAGAGTTAGTTCTCTTTGGCCGTGGACATAAGCACTCTACCGAACCACATAAATTACTCATGTGATTTTCTCTCTTCTCGCATGTCGCTTGATTGTTGATTGCAGGTACTCGCGCTTCTGCGCGCACGCTCGTAACAATGAACCTATTGCCTCCATCAGATGATACGTATACTTAAACTTGCTGTACATAGACAAGCATGAAATGTCTCGGCCCTGCCCATTATAGCTAACCAAGCTAAATAGAGTGATGTGAAAATAATTATCATTGTCAATAGACACAAAATACAAGAGAAAATATTATATTTTAACATGAAAGCCTTACCTTCATAGTGACCAATTGGGCAATGAAATTGAACTGGAAATCCCCGTCCTGAACCTTTCCAATTCCATGTCCTATTGAATAGTAATCATTGCCTAAAATAGTTTGAAAATTTTTGTGGGCCACTGGTGGGCCATCTGGACCACTTCTCCTTTGCATGGGCAAGGTTAAGACAAAAACCAGGAAGACCAAACATGCTTCCGTCTGGGAAGTTGGTAAGGGAGGAAGGTGGAATACTCAGATCGGATCTTTGCTCTGCCTTTCAACATGTTCTAAACCAAAAGCATCATACTTATAGTTATTGTGATAAATCATTGCATTATGCAGTGATTGATCTTCATATCATACTGTACACTAGTTCCAAATATAAACATCTCTGAGTGGGGTTGTCTAGGGCTACAAAATCATTCTATTCTGAGAGGCATGAGAAGAGAGAAACCTTTGACAAATATTAAAATTCTAGTTGCTAAAGATAATGGAAATTAGCTCTAATTGTATTGTGGACATAAACACATTACCAAACCACATAAATCTTATTATGTTTTGCTTGTTTATTTGTTATATCGTGATTACTAAAATTCCTAGGCACTACTTGTAGGAAATTATTGTGGCTGCGACTGATACAATATTTACAACGACGGAGTGGACCCTCTCAGAGCTCATCAAGAATCCAAGCGTTATGAAGAAGGCCCAACAGGAGCTAGAGACCATAGTCGGAAAAGAGCGAATGGTGGACGAGTCGGACCTTGTGAAACTGGACTATTTGGACATGGTCATAAAGGAAAGCATGAGGCTTCACACTCCGATCCCATTGCTTCTCCCTCATGAGTCCATGGAGGATTGCACTATCGATGGCTTCCACATCCCCAATGGATCTCGCATTCTGATAAATGCATGGGCCATAGGGAGGGACCCAGATGTGTGGCCCAAACCAGACCAATTCATCCCAGAGAGGTTCATTGGGACCAATATAGATGTTAGGGGCCGAGACTTCCAACTTGTACCATTTGGGTCCGGAAGGAGAGGGTGCCCAGGGATGCAGCTAGGTCTGATAGTGGTTAAGTTTGCAGTGGCACAACTGATACATTGCTTTGATTGGGAGCTTCCAAATGGCATGTTGCCTGCTGACTTGGACATGACTGATAAAGCCGGCTTGGTCATGCCTAGAGCCCACCCTCTCTTGGCCGTTCCAACCTATCGCCTTTAGGGAAATATATATATATATATATATATATATATATATATATATATATATATATGTGTGTGTGTGTGTGTGTGTGTGTGTGTTAATCCATATATATATAGAGAAATGAACTGGTATTAAAATGTCTTCAGATCAGATGATGATGAGGTGCATGCCACCTTATCAAACTTCTTATGTTGTATGATGTATAATCCAACCATGTACTGTTTTCTATTGTGTTCTAGCTTGCCAATAGTACGTTTTAGACTGCATTTGTTGACAATAGCCTGTTTTTGGGTAGCAAAATGGTTTCTTAAAATTGACAAGAGAAATGATGATGTCCCAGTATTTCTTAATTCAATCCCAGGAATTTAGCAACAGACAGTATGATTTCAAGGATATATAGACACTTTTGGGTTTGGAAAAATCATATTAATTTCATTCATTCAGCAAAGAAAGAATTTAATCTAATGAAAAAAAAAAAGTGATTTCTCCCAATTGATATTTCCAATTAAAAAGTTTACTCACTAATCCACTGATAGCATGGTGGTTAGGCATCTCCCACTCCGTAGAAACTAACAACAATTGATCCCGAGAGCAAAAATAATAAAGAAAAATTTTACTTAATCATACAAATAATCCCACTCAACACTACTTTAGAAAATTCTGCAACATATATATATATATATAGGAGATGCTCCTATAAGAACATCTCTCACATTACTATGAGAGATATGGTGGGGGCCCTCACATCAATATCCAATGCCAACAACTTAAATGTGAGGGCCCTCACTTCTATTTCTCATATAAGATGAGAGATATCTCTCATAGGAGTAGCTTCATATATATATAAATATATATATATATATATATTATGGTTTCCTGGTAAGCGCTAAAAAGTGGTCATGCTATAAAGCTATAGATTTTTTTAATCAAATTTCATTTCTACTTTGAATATGAAAGTAGCAACACTAAACTAAATTGTTTATGCCTCCGTATGTGATGCAAGAAAAGTTTGGAATGTACGTTGGGGGTATGATTTCTTCAGTTGTTTTGTTGTTTGTCTTTTAATGTGGTAGGCATTTTCACGTATGTATATATGTAGATAATTGCTTTAGCTATGAATTATTTTGGGCTTGTGAGTAGGAATGTAAATAGGTATCTGCTGTCCAATTATGTGGAGGTTCCGTAGGGCAAAAACTGAGTTTGAAATCTGATTTAGGTTTTAATTCAGAAAGGGGTTTGAGTTTAGAACCCAATCTAAGTTTTGATTGATAAATGAAGCTGGTTCCATATCCATGTAGGTTTTGACCCAGGACCAGAGATATAAGTCTTTAGCGTTAAAAATTGTAACTCAAAATCAATTTTATGTTTAACCTCAGTAAGTAGTAGACTTAATGCACTATTTATAAGTTGAAAAAAAATAAAAATAAAGGCAGAACCGCTTTTGGAACTGCATCCTAATCCTCTAGTCGAAATCAGTTCTGGAACCAAATCAAGGTTCTCTTATATGATCCGGGCCTGGAGCTAACAAAATAGGTTTCAAAATGAAACAAGAAATGTAATTTAGGAATGGCTTTGGTTCCAAATCCATTATGATTATGGCAGGAACCGACCCATTTACATCCCTACTTGTGAGGTGAACTTGAAGAATGCAAATAACTCCTCTAACCCAATTGTGAAAGATGGGTACTTTTTTAGTTTCTAAAATTGTCATAATATTGCATGTACTTTTTTTTTTTTTTTTTTGGTATCCAGTTACGGGGTCTGGGAACTTGAGAGACTTGCACATGTGAGAAGAGAACCTATACATAGGAGCGAAACCCACACATGTGAGGAGAGAGAACCTGCACACAACGAGTGTAAATTTTAGTTTGGTGTTGATTTCAAGGAAGTGTTAAGGACTTGGATTGATTACAAGGAAAGTTAGGTGGGGCCTTGAGCTAAATCGTTTAATGCTATAGGGACCATCTCAATGCCAAATAGGAGTTGTTATAATAAGTACAAGCACAATCACCCGTTCCCAGCACAGTCGCATTATAAATTAAAAAGTTTTCCATTAAAAGGTTGTATGGAGTACCTCTTTTCATCCATTAAATGAGTTGCATAAATGGGGGGAAAAAAAAAGGGACAAAAATGGAGTAGAAGAGCAAGTATAGAACAAGAGATTTAAAAAAGGAAGAAGTGGGATTAAAGTGGAGAGTAATGGGTGGTTTGATGAGATAAGAATATGAGTGAGTAGTTATATGAAGAGAATGTGAAACATTTTAATAAAAATGGTTAACTGTCATTCAAAATTATAATTGACGATCAAAATCAAATCTAAAACCTCCTAGCTTAATATATTATAATTAGTGCAAATGTATTTATTATGTCTATGGTTGGACCACTATTGATATGATAACACGAAAAAGATCAATGGAGTGAAAAGGAAAATTTTCCCTTAAACCCAAAGCTCCAAATGCACAAGTTGCTATTTGCGTCTAAAAATTCATAATTGAATGAAAATATTGAAGATGTGAAGAAGACGAATGAAAATATTGAAGATGTGAAGAAGACGAAAGTATAGTAAGAAAATTTGAGGAAACATTAGGGAGTTCGGACTTTCCTTATTTGGAGCATTTGCACATTATAAAGAGACCTAATGCACTAGGAAATCGAAGTTGAGTTTCTTCTTTCTTTTTTTCTGGAATGGGTAACTACCCATTTGGGTAGGTTACATACTTGGTTGCGTAGCTTAGGTCAAAATTAAAGTTTGATTGCAAAATTGATTGTGAATGATATATTGCTACAATTTGGTTAAACTTATATGTGATATTAGTAATAGTTTCGTATCCCAATTTGACAATGATTTTATTTATTTATTTATTTTTGTGGTTGAATCAATAATAAACTCTCAACTCAAACTCAGATTTAACAGCATGTTGGGGAGTTATCAAACAAAAGCTTACCCCCAATACATTCCTTTCCCTTCCCTTCCGGGCCATATGATCGGCAAAAGAGTTATATGACCTAGCGATGAAGTCAAAAGATATATAAGAAAAATAGGAAGTAAAACAAGAGATATCAAAATCTACTGATGATATAGCCCAATCTGCACAAAATGATGCTTTGTGATTTTGAGTCTCTCCACATTGTCCTTATCATCCTAAAAAACCTAAATACTTGTGAAACCTTCCTTTAGCTTCCTCTTAATTGAATGAAAGATCGCATGCATTTCAGCCTCTTCGATGAGTTAAGATGTTGGATATTTTCTAAAAAACTAATAATTCAAATAAGTTTCAAGAGGCACTTGAGTGTGTCTTTTCAAAACATTTTAAATGTTATGTATTTTATAATTCTTTTGTGCCATTTGGAAGAGATGTGTCTTTTGGGTCATTCATGAGTGAATGTGATCCATTTCCAATGAGTTGCTTCCAACCCTATAAATTAAGATTATTTTCAAGTTCTTCATATAACATTAATAAAGAGAATACAGAGATTATAGAGTTTTCTCTTTTACCAATATTTTATGATTTTTTTTGGGCAATTTCATATTTCTGATTCTAATGCACGTGCTAATTTGAAATCAAAGTTGGCATCGTATCCTAGAGACAGAATTTTATATCAAAACCACTTGCGTGTAGGAAATTGTGTTCAAATTGTGAACCAAGTTATACCCCTATAAGTCCAAATATGAAATTAACTCGTCATTATGGTTCTCCTATCACTCTTCAAAATATGTTATATCACTAGTAGCCTAATATTTTTAATGAATTGTACAAGGTTTGATATACCATATTGTGTGGGGTATTTTTCTAGGAGAAGGATTACGCTAAATCTTGGTAACGGTACTAGCTCAGCTCATCCCGATCTCGGTGTCTAAGTTCGGCAATAGTGTCAAAGACACATCCAACTCGGTAACAGTACCAGCTAGGCATCTCATCTCAGCTCGGCAACTGTGCTAGCTAGCACCAAGCTTGAGCTAGTCTTAGTAAGAGTATCGACTAGGCTCACATCGGTCTCGGTATAAAGCACCCCGACAACAATGCCTGGATGCGTCCAAATCAGGTCTCGGTATCATCTTAAGATCGGTACGTCCACAAAGATGAGTACTAAACATGATTATACTTTCATAAAGTTACGGCTATATTACAGAACGTGCTGACAGACAAGATAGGCTCCCGATAATGATCAGGTTTCATCTTTATCAGACCATCAGATCCACATTAATTGATACGAGATGTCATTTCATGATCTGACTGGACAATATCTCCACCTACCCCCACTAAGAGAGCGCCAGGTGAGACTTTCATCTACATATACAAGGTTAATAATCCCTTCTCAGGTACGCGTTACATAACGCAACGCAAGATAACACAATACTAACGTACTTGCCTCTCTTCTCCATCATTTGTTCAGTGACAGCACTAACTCATGCATCAGAAAGCCTTCGACTGACGGCAGTCAGGGTCTCTGATCTCTATTTCTCCTTCCTTTTCAGGTTTTAAGGCGATCCATCTTCCCCAAAGAAGCTTAGACAACAAATTATGAGTTTCATACTCACCTAATCAAAGTCTATAATTTTTAGGCACTTACAATTGGCGTCGTTTGTGGGAAAGATAAAAAATGTCATGCCTCCAAAAACGGCGAAGGATCATCAAAGCCCCGTCATTATCTCCAACGATCCCTCGTCAAAGAAGATCCGGGGAAAGTCTGGTGTGGCGGGCATAGAAGGACATGTAACTCAGTCAGGTCCATCTTCAAGAGGGGTGACAACACCCCCCCCCCCCCAGCAAAATGTTCCTCTATTTGGAGCATCCCCAGTAGTGCTATCCTATTGGAGACTCCCCCCCGAAGCAAAGCTCCAACAGTAACCAGGTCTCATCATTCCCCCCACCAGTGGACCGCAACAACGACAATGACGAAGATCCATTCCTTGTGGATACCAGGGCCCGAAACCTTGTCATCCAAGAACAAGATGAGTTGATCCACCGACTCAAGTGTCCGCCCGAGTTTCATCCTTTACGATGAAAACGGACCCAGCGACACAAATCCGGCATTTCATCCAGTGGATGTCAGTACAAGACGACCTCTCCCTAAGGTGGTTCTGCGCGCTCCCAAAGGGATCGTTTTCGAGCTGGTGGCAGCTCCGAAACTCTTTCGTCAAAAAGTTCCACGCGTGCAAAGTCATCCCAAAATCCGACGCCACTAACACTTCACATCCTTCAAACAAGCTCTACCGCCAGGCAACGAGCTTTGAAAGGACCTAATTCGGTTCCCCAAGGTCACGGTGAAGGCACTAATCACCAGGGCGAACCAGATCATTGAAGAAGACGGCGAGGCTCGAGCTCAAACTTGGGACAGCCTCAATCTCTAACGGGATAAGTCCTCCAAAAAAGAAGTGGCAATCTTGGAAGCAGTTCCTTGACTCGCCATGTTAAGTCTTCATCCTCAAGTCCCGGCTCGGTGATAGCACCAGTCACAGCTCGGACAGTTCCAATCGTGACAGCTCCAATAATGGCATCTGGGACAGCACCAGCCACGGCTCAGGTAGAAGCACAGCGCGGTAGAAGTTGCGGCCTCGGTGACAACACCAACCTCAGCTCAGCTTTTTCAATTGACGGCTCCAGCAGTGGCTTCGGTGTTAGCAGTAGCCACAACTCAGACAGGTTCAATCTTGACAGCCATGGCAATGGCATCAGTGATAACACCAGCCACAGCTCGGACAGGTTCAATCTTGACAGCCTCAACAGTGGCCTAAGTGATAGCATCAGCCACAAACCGAACAGTTTCGATCGTGACAGCTCAAGCAATGGTCTCGGTGGTAGCACCAGCCACGGCTTAGACAACATCATTCACGACAACTCCAATTCTCGCCAAGTTACAAAACTCGGCAGAAGTCCGAGCTCATTGACAGAACCAGCTCAGCAAAAGCTACAACTCGGTTAGCTATACAAAATGCCTAGTTATAGAAATCGGCAGAAATCTCAGCTCGGTGATGGCACCAGCATGGAAGAGACTACAGCTCGGTTATAGAACCAGCTATACAAAATGCCTAGTTACAGAACTCGGCAGAAGTCGCAGCTCGGTGACAGCACCAGCATGGAAGAGTTTACAACTCAGTTAGAGAACCAGCTATACAAAATGCCAAGTTACAAAACTCGGCAGAAGTCTTAGCTCGGTATCGGCACCAGCATAGAAGAGACTACAGCTCAGTTATAGAACCAGCTGTATAGCACCAAGTTATGGAACTCGGCTAAAATCTCGACTAGGTTACGGAACCAGCCAGCTTGGTCATGGGACCAAATGCGCAACGCGCCAGGTTATTGAACTCGGCGGTTATCCTAGTTTGGTTGTGGAACCAACTATGCAGTTGAAGAACTCGTTTACTACTCCTGAAAGCTAAGTTCGATTACAGAACCAACTAAAGTTCTTCTGTCATCAAAATATAGGTACTTCTTAAAGTTATAGAACTTAAGTACAATTAGAATTTCGGTTGCTGAACCAAATTCGATTCACTACAAGAAATTTGGGGTTTAAGGACGACACAAATTTGTCCTAAAATGTACATATTTCGTCACCAAAACTAATTGAGACGAAAATTTTTCGTCACCCGTTTCGTCGCCAAAGCCTTGTCGCTAAAAGGTATTGAAGACGAAAAAAAAATTCGTCACTGAAAAAGATAAATTGGTGAAGATTTTTTTTTGTCTCCAATACACTGTTGGAAACAAGTAATTTTTTTTCGTCTCCAATACACTACGTTGGAAACATACTTGTAAGTAATTAGTGACAAAATATTTTGTCATTAAAGGAAGAAATTAGAGACAAAAATATTTTGTCATAAATATAAGAAATAGAGACGAAAAGATTTTGTCGCATTTACCCCGCCCAACTCAAGGACTTCCCAAGAGGTCACCCATCCTAATACTGCTCCTGCCTGAGCACGCTTAACTTTAGAGTTCTTACAATTTTTGGAGCCGCACGATTGTAGAAGACTTCATGCTAAGTTAATACGGGGTTTGACTTATAAGCCATGGTTAAGACTTGGATATTTCCGATGCGGGCTAACGGAGACTCATCGTTTGAAGCTCTTGGTTGACACGCTACGCCCCGTGGTTAAGAGTACCGCCCGGACCAGGATCTCACATTCTCCCCCACTAGAAATAGAGCCGTCCTCGGCTCTGATACCAACTATCACAGCCCCGCCCAACTTAGCATGAAATTGTCCGCTTTGGCCCACGTGTACGTGCGAGGACTTCCCAAGAGGTCAACCATCCTAGTACTGCTCCCGCCCGAGCACGCTTAACTCCGGAGTTCTTACGATTTTCGGGGCCGCACGGTTTTAAAAAGCCTCATGCTAAGTTAATACGGGGTTTAACTTATAAGCCCATGGTCAGGACTTGGATATTTCCGATGCAGGCTATCGTAGACTCGCCGTTTGAAGCCCGTGATTGACACACTACGCCTAGTTGTTAAGCGTACCGCCCAGATCAAGATCTCACATTCTCCACCACTAGAAATAGAGTCGTCCTCGGCTCTGATACCAACTGTCACAGCCCCGCCCAACTTAGCTTGAAATTGTCTGCTTTGGCCCACTTGTACATGCGAGGACTTCCCAGGAGGTCAACCATCCTAGTACTGATCCCGCCCAAGCACGATTAACTTCGGAGTTCTTACGATTTCCGGGGCCGCACAGTTTTAAAAAGCCTCATGCTAAGTTAATACGGGATTTAACTTATAAGCCCATGGTCAGGACTTGGATATTTCCGATGCAGGCTATCGTAGACTCGTCGTTTGAAGCCCGTGATTGACACGCTACGCCCAGTTGTTAAGGGTGCCGCCCAGACCAAGATCTCACATTCTCCCCCACTAGAAATAGAGTCGTCCTCGGCTCTGATACCAACTGTCACAGCCCCGCCCAACTCAACATGAAATTGTCCGCTTTGCCCCCACGTGCACGCGCGAGGACTTCCCAGGAGGTCACCTATCCTAATACTGCTCCCGCCCGAGCACGCTTAACTTCGGAGTTCTTACGATTTCTGAGGACGCATGGTTTT
Source organism: Cinnamomum chago (assembly GCA_038049695.1). NCBI lineage: Eukaryota > Viridiplantae > Streptophyta > Magnoliopsida > Laurales > Lauraceae > Cinnamomum > Cinnamomum chago. The sequence goes on along the minus strand of CP142462.1, from coordinate 13,907,900 downwards.
AAAAAGCCTCACGCTAAGTTAATACAGAGTTTGACTTATAAGTCCAAGGTCAGGACTTGGATATTTCTGATGTGGGCTAACGGAGACTCACCGTTTGAAGCTCGTGGTTGACACGCTACGCCTCGTGGTTAAGGGTACCGCCCGGACCAAGTTCTCACAGTAGCAGAGACTCAAAGAGGTAGGTGTACCTGTCGGTGGCAGACTCCTGGATGGAGGAGGATGGGCACAAATGAAGGTGATTGGTGATGGTGGTTGCGTTTGGGAATTCTAGGCGAGAGAGACTGAGAGAAGTAGAGATGAGAGGGATCACTGATCAGGGATGGGTTTGCACTGCGTGTGTTGATGGAGGGTGATGATGATTGATGGGGGTCAATGAGCCATGGGGCTGTTGCTTGAGACGATGGGTGGGAGATGTTGGAAAAGGATTTTGAAAAATGGGGAAAATAGTTCTTCTCTCCTCTTCTGGAAAAGGGTTTTGGAAAAGGGGGAAAAGGGTTTTGGAAAAGAGAGACCGGGATAGATGGAGGGACAAAGGGGGAAATGGGTTTTGGAAAAAGGGCGTTGGATTGGGGTGGGGGTGGGGGATGGACGTTAGGGCCTTGGGGGCCCATTTTAATCATTTTAAAGGCTTTTCCAAAGCAATACTTGTAAGAGAGGAATAGGCTCAAGTGCGAACGAAATTGGCGCCTTATTTTGGTGACCAAATATTTTCGTCTTCCATAACTTATCCTTAATAGTGATGAATTATGTTCGTCACAAAAACAAATTATATTTTGTGACAAAAATTTTCGTCTCCAATGAGCTAAAATAATTCGCGCCAAAGCAAATAAAATTGGCGTCTTATTTTGGTGACGAAATATGTTCGTTGTCTATAACTTATCCTTATTGGTGACGAATTACGTTCGTCGCAAAACAAATTATATTTTGTGACAAAAATTTTCGTCTCCAATGAGCTAAAATAATTTGGCACCTTATTCTAGTGACGAAATATTTTCGTCTTCCATAACTTATCCTTATTAGTGACGAATTAAGTTCGTCACAAAAACAAATTATATTTTGTGACAAAAATGTTCGTCTCCAATGAGCTAAAATAATCCGCGCCAAAAGCAAATGAAATTGGCGCCTTATTTTGGTGACGAAATATGTTCGTCTTCCATAACTTATCCTTATTGGTGACGAATTACGTTCGTCGCAAAAAAAAAAAAAAAAATTGTGACAACAATTTTCGTCTCTAATGAGCTAAAATAATTGGCGCCAACTTTTTGTAGACGAAATTTTGTTTTCGTCTCCAATACTTTTGACAAAAATGAAAATAGACGACAAAATTTATATTTCGTCCCCTTTGGGTGTTCTTTTAAAAAAAAATTTTCGTCTTCAGATTTCGTCACAACAGCTTAAATTTCTTGTAGTGATTAGTCTAAGACATTTCTAGTTATGGAACCAAAGTTATTTACCCAGTGGTCACTCAGTTCCGGTTACTGAACCGAACTCAATTACTTGGTCAAAAATCAGGTGTTTGTGCTAAGGGCCCAGTTATAGAATAGAGGTCGAGCACATACATGTTATTCTCAATAGAAAAGACCGAAGGCAAGTATGAAAGAAAAATTCTATTCATTGATTGAAAGAATAGTTACAAATATCTATACACTGTTTCTGCTATTACAAAAAAGAAAAATGAAAAAATACATAAAAAAGCCTCAAGCAGCAGAGGCCTCTGCATTGACGTCAAGGGGCTTAGTCATGGTAGCTTAGGGAGTAGACTAGCTTAGCTTAGTCTGCGACCGCAACAGTGGGAGCAGAACTCGGTTCAGGCTCGGGGTGAGAAAATTTGGGCAAGTCCTGATAAACAGGGTGATCCTCGGGGATCCCTGCTTTCTTCAATGCAGCGCGACACCCGAGCTCGAACAGAGCCGAGCTTATCTTCTCGACTTGGACCTCATATTCTTTTGTCGCCTCATCCACCCCGTCCTTGAAAGATTTGTCAACTTCAGCTTGTACTGAGGCTTGGAGTTTGGCCTTCTCCTTGTGCGCCAATTCAAGCTCAACATTCCGTTTTGCCAGCTCGACCTCAAGTTCGAGAATCCTCTTCGCCTTAGCTACGGCCGCACCTTTTAACTCGTGGGTCTCGACCTTCAGGCTACTGATCTTCTCCTCCACCGCTTTTAGCTCTTGACTACTCCCCTCCAAGGCCGCCCCGAGTTTTTTCTTCTCTGCTTCCAGCTTTTCGACCTTGGAACCGCTTTCACGGGTCCTCTCCAGAACCACCTGAACCCTCTGCACAATCTGAGAAGAGAAACAAGCGTCAGAGAGAAGCTTACAAGATCAAATGCTACTCAAGATCTAAGATGAAGACTTACCGAGAAGACCAACAACAGAGATGAGGTCAGCAGTGTCACATCATCCACTCCCTTATGCCTCTGCATGTTGAGTGGTAGGGCACATACGTTGGCAAGAGCATCGACAACTGAGGGGCTGCTGGTTAGACGATCTTCCACCGTCATGGTCCCAGGCCCGAGCAGGAGGCTTGGCCTCCACAGGGCCGGCCCTCCAGGCTGTGGAGCTGAGGCTCGCCCAGGGCCTTTGTCCAACGAGCCCTCGCCCCTGGGCCTTTTCTCCTTCGGGGCCCTTTCTCTTGCCTCTTCGGCAGAGCGTTGTCAGGCTCCCAAGCCTGGGCCCTCGGACCGCGGCCTCTTCTACACCTAGCCTCCTTCCCTTGAAGCCTCAGTAAAGTGCTGCCAAACTGCACCAGCAGTAGCAGTAGGAGCCCCGTCGCTCCCCAAGGCCATAGAGGCAGGCGTGGAGGTGGAAGGAGCTTGACCTTCAAAAAGCTTTGCCCCTAGGACTTTCACCTTTAAGACTGGTCGTCGTTTCTCCATCTCCTCTCCCTTTTTTTCTTCTCGGTTGGAAGGGGACGAGTAAGTCTCAACTAGCCGGGACAGATCGGCGGTCTCCGAGCCAGAGGGTGATTTGGATGCCTCGGCGCCTAGAGCTCTTCTGCCCTCGGCGTCGGTCAGAGCAAGCGCAGGCTCCTTCCTTTTGATGTATGTGTGATACCTCGGCTCGTACCCGAAGAAGGACCAAGCGGCACACCCGTTATGGCCTTGGTACTCACGCATAAGCTTTAGCCAACTGTTGTTTCTCCTCCAGCCGGCATGCTCATCCCCCAACCTCCTATGGCTGACCTCTGCATGACAAAAGAAAGCGTTAGATTGGCAAGACAAGAAAGGAAGAAAACAAAAGAACTCCGAGCTCGGTAGTTACTTGGAGGAACCCCGAAGTGACGAGGAATCTTGTACAATTTCTCTGCTTCGGTCTCTGCCTCGCCGAACTCTCGGTTGCCGAAGACAACCAGATGATTGTCCCCGACTTTGGCATCCCCCGGAGGTAATAGCTATGACCGTCCCCTGCGGACTTGCAGAGGTCATATACATCATCGATGTCATGGACACCGAGATTAATGCCCAAAATCTTATTGAGCTCGACGACACCCATTATTACCTTGTAGCCATTGAACAACAGCTGGCATGGGCCAAGGTGCCATGTGAGGCCCCACCCCTTGTGGGCCCTCTAATTGAAATTTTGAATACTATTTAATATTAATTATTAGCTAATTATATTAATTAGGGGTTAATCAGGGTAGTTATGTATTAATCTCCTAAGTTGAGTTAGATTAGCCTAGTTGTATTAGTAATACGGTTAGTAGGTTAGTGGAGGCCCTAGCTAGGAATTAGTGGTTACCATAGGGGGTATTCATAAAAGCATTATTCTAGAACCTTCCCACCGAAAGACCTATTTGCCCTCAAACCTAACCCTAATCCCATACAACCATAAAGGGCATTTCAGTACTTAGCAACCCCCAAATCCTATAAATATAGCCCATTTCCCCAAAAACCTAGCAACTATTCATCTCTCTCATTTCTTCACCTTGCTCTCTTCTCCATTCCCCTCTTCTTCCCCTCTCTCAATTCTCCCCTAGAGCTAAGTGATGGACTGTTACTGTGCTGGAAAAGACCCTAGGGCTGGGACTTCATCTTCTTCATTGGATTGGTTCTCTTCCTCTTCTCTACCTCTCTCTACAACTTCTCATACATCAAAGGCAAGTTCAATATACTTACTTAACATAGGTTGTATGTTTCTGTTTATTTGATTCTGTATTTCTCAATTCAGTTAATAACTTGTGCTAGTTTTACCTTGAGCTTAGTATAGACGGATGGTTGGCATTGATGAATGGGTTTCATCCCATTTGGAAGATCAATGGGCCTATTTGGTGTTGGATGATGGGGCATTGTAGTCTTGTTATGTTTTTCATTGATTTGGTGATGTTTGGGAGTGATTGGAGGTGATTTGATGGAAAAACGGGTTGAAAAAGAAGAAATCCTGAATCTTGGTTTCCCTGCAAATCTGCGTGTACCCGATCGACCGGCCTGCAAGCAGGTCAACCGGGCACACTAAATTTTGGAAAAAACAAGTCCCAGTAAAAAAATTCCTGCAGGACTGATATTTCAGTGTACCCGGTCGATCGGGCCCTGCCCAGGTCGACCGAGCACACTGAGTCTGCAGAAAACAACTGAGAGTTGGATTTTTCCTGAAACCCAGACATCCTGTGTGCCAGGTCGACCGAGCACACAGGAATTGCAGTGAAAAATGTCTGAAAGCTAGGACGTCACTTTCCATGATTCTCTGTGTATGCGGTCGACCTCCCATGCCAGCAGGTCAACCTGACACACAAGGGATTTCCTGGAAATAGACTAAGGCTTCCAGGACTAACCCAAATTTCCCAGTGCACTCGGTCAACCGACCTGCAGACAGGTCGACTGGGGGTCAACCCCCAGTGTACCCGGTCGACTGACCTGCAGCCAGGTCGACCGAGCACACTGACTTTCAGTGATTTTTCAGTTTTCACATTTTCTGAAGTTTTGATCATTTGTGGGGCCCATTGACCATCCAAATGGACATTTATTAATGTGCCAAGCCCGAGTCAACGGTGTGGCTCAACCTTGACTCGTGGGGACCACCGATTAGGGTTTTAGTCATTTAATCTAAGGTGATTTGATCCTTAAATGTTGTCAATGATGCCCGTAACTTCAGGAGCACCAAACACAGTATCCTTTGGCATCTGAGACTTCATTTAGAGATCTAATTACCGGAGATGGGCCTGAACCTGAAAGTGGTCCATTACCTAGGTTGGACTATTGTATTTTCCCTATTGATTCTCTTGTTTGAAGTTCACACTTCACCTTTCTATTATTGTCATTCCTAAATCCTTAGTGTAGCTATTAACTGTTAATTAATGGAAATGGATGACCTAAACGTAGGATATCTTAGAAGTGACCCGATGGTGTGAATGGGAGAACACTGACCCGTATCTGTGGCTAGGCGGGCCCTTATTGGGCCTAAGTATGGATATGTGTACCCTTAGATTGGAGAGGCAGTTTATATTGGGATTATAACTCCTTATGGATTAGAAGGAGTTGTTTATCAGTAGAAATGGATATGATGCGTCGTTTAGATTGTTTTAAACCAGGCCATGTGTTGATGGGCCTTGGTATGGATCCAACGGGTGGGTTTGGACTTGAATTATAATCCATTGACTAAGTGATATATGAACCTTTTAGAGACTTGGTTAGGACCTTGTTCACGCAAGGCAAAGCCTAGACAGACACAGACCCTTAGACTTTCCTCGAGTCGGCATAGACATTCACTCGGTTAATTTAAGCTCAGCCTGTGGACTGATCATACTTGGCAGGAGCTATTATGAGTGTTGAGAAGCTATCATGATGAGCTATGGTTTAGACGGACGGTGTGATACCAGGTCCGGTCTTTGAGTGATGAGTGTGATGAGACTGATGAGTGATTTGCGGGGTCAGTAATCCCCAGCACTGGTGAGATTTCCCGCCGCAACTGTGTTCAGTATGGGAGGGTCGCGGCATAATATCCCGTGGTATCCAGCTCGTATGAATGTGCCATATTGTGTTAGACTAGATGTTTTATTTATCCTGATTCTATTTGATTATCTTGCTCAACTACCTAGATCATTTACCTTGTTATTCTTTAATTTATATACATGTCTCTACTCTTTTGATATATATGTCATGTGTTACTTATATACTTTGACTTGCCAGATCTTTAGATCTGACCCATCTTTGGTGCTTGGGCCTTGACCCCGAGTTCGCGGAGGACGCGCTCGCGCTCGTAGAGGCCCCCGTCGTTGGAGATTACGTGTGGGGCCCGGCCTACCCAGATGTCGAACCGGAGGGTGGAGAGCCATTACCAGGGCCAGGGCTATGAGTGATATCTTTATCTTGGGCTTTTGAGCGAAATTTTGTAGTGAGTCGGGTAGTATTAAAATGTAATTAACTTTGGTTCTTAACAACTGATACTTTTAAACTAGACTGTAGTTCTGCTCACATTTGACATATATTGATACCTATTGCTTCCACTTTACTTCTTATGCTTCCGCAATTTAACCATTGATTGTATATTGTTCAAAAGTTTTAAATTGGACCTCACTGCGGACCTACGATCTTGGAAGGTCCCGTATTTTCCGGGAAGTAGGGCGCCAACTTCGGGTATTCCGACGACTTTATTGGTATCCGGAATTGGGGCGTTACATGCCATGTCGCGAAGCAGTCCCTAAGAAGAGGGTGGGCTGGAAACCTAACCCCTCCCTCAATTATTGACACTAAGGGAAATGGCATCCAGCCATCCCGGAAAGAATAACCTTCGAAAAGGTTCTTTGGGTTATCTAACTTGGTCTGGACGTTTTCTGGGATCCCATACATCTCCCTGAACCCAGCCATGGCCTCAGGGGTGTCCGCCCAATTCCTATAAGATCTCATTTCTCTAAGAATGAGGAAACTGGAAAAGGCAGAGGCAAAAACCCTAAACCCTAATGCGGAACCTTTAACAGAGAATAGAATGTGCTCAAAAGATAGGGATGAGGAAGAAGACTCACAGTAGAAGAGCAAAGGCAAACTCCGGACTCGGATTCGCGAAGACAGAATTCCAGCAGGGTTCCGGCAGGGTTTCTTCTCTCTTTCAGCAGGGACTCTCTCTGTTGAATGCTAAAGTGGAGACTCACAGAAGGAAAAACCCTATTTATAAACAGACTGGCGCCCGTTCAAATTCCGAAAGGCACGCGTCACTTCAAATTCGTTGAACGACCAATTAGATGGAGACACGTGGAACTGCCAATTCATCTCTCGCTATGATCTAGGCACTCCATTAATTGCCTTGGGCAAGCGAAACAACAGCGTGCTATTTATAGCCTCGGGTAGACGAAGCGACACCGATGAGATATTTATTGTCTCGAGCAGGCGAACAGACTTCATGATAAAGATCAGACGTCATCAGCCAACACCTAGATGAAATTCAAATTGATATCTCAGACTCTCCCGACATGATACTTAACTCCCGACCTCAAAAAGTTGGAGAACTCTAAGGGGTCACGAGCTAGGGGGCAATTGTGTGGGGTGTTTTCCTAAGAGAATGATTACGTTAAATCTCGGTAACAGTACCAGCTCAGTTCATTCCAATCTCGATGTCTAAGCTTGGCAATAGTGCCAAAGACACATCCAGCTCGATAACAGTACCAGCTCTGCATCACATCTTAGCTCGGCAATAGTGTCAACCAACACCAAGCTTGAGCTAGTCTCAGTAAGAGTACCGACTAGGCTCACATCGGTCTCGGTATAAAGCACCCCTGTAACAATGCCGGGATGCGTCCAAAATCAGGTCTCGGTATCATCTTCAGCTTGGTACGTCCACATAGATGAGTACTAAACCATGATTGTACTTCCATAAAGTTACGGCTACGTTACAGAATGTGCTGACAGACAAGATAGGCTTCGGATAATGATCAGGTGTCATCTTTATTAGACCATCACATCCACATTGATACGAGATGTCATTTCATGATCTGACTGGACAGTATCTCCACCTACCCCCACTAAGAGAGCACCAGGTGAGACTTCCATCTACATATACTAGGGTAATAATCCCTTCTCAGGTACGCGTTACATAACACCACGCAAGATAACACAATACTAGCATACTTGCCTCTCTTCTCCATCCTTTGTTCAGTAATAGCACTAACTCAGGCATCAGAGAGCCTTCGGCTGACGGTAGTCAGGGTCTCTGATCTCTATTTCTCCTTCCCTTTCAGGTTTTAAGGTGATCCATCTTCCCCAAAGAAGCTTAAACAGCAAATTATGAATTTCATACTCACCTAATCAAGGTCCGTAATCTTTAGGCACTTACACATATGTTGTGGGCCTACTTAGTAGGTTCACTAGCAATTGAAATCATAACTCATTGGAGAGAAATGAGTAGAACTCTTCGGCGTTTAAAATATACTATTGGTTATGGATTACTTATTCGGTTCACCATCTCCTACCCTTATTTCCCAAGGAGTGTTCGTGGGAGGGGGTCCCCTCATAGGAAATTAGCCTATTTTAATGAAGGGCCACTTCTGTCCACTCACAATAGGCACCAGTACCCTTGCACCAATTTTGACTTGTGACTTGTGACTTGTGAGGCAACAGACAGTGTTGGAATTTCTGGGAGTGCATCCAACATGACCGTAAGACTATGAATAGTTTTACCCCCCAAAAAAAAAAAAAGACTATGAATAGGTCCTACCTTAGATGACAAGTAAGGGTTTCTCAAATTGTTAATTTGTCTCATAGAGACATCTTTGCAATATAGAAAGCTAACAAACTGGTAGGACCCTTATTTAGTTTTACACATGAGGGTTTCCTAAACCCAATAAAGAAATACTCTATGATGGAAAGGGAATTGTTAAAATAGTTCTATATGTAGGAATTATGAATATTGTAGCTCTTCACTAGTAGGAGGCTTTTTTTTTATTTTATAAGACTTGCCACTTTTATTATTAGTAGACTTTTTTCTTTATCATAAACATGAGGGTTCAAACTTTGGTCTTCATGGTCTTCTCTCCACTAGTAGGACTTTTTTTTTTTTAAGACTTGCTACTTTTATTATTAGTAAACTTTTTTCTTCATCATACACATGAGGGTTCAAACATTGATCTTCATGGTCTTCCTTATGATGAAACCGGTGCCTTCTAAGGGGAGGACCATTAGTCCTGGATGTAGGGTTGTAAATGGGTACCCGATTCTCCGATTACCCGAAGGTTCCGACCCGTTAGGTTCCGGGTCTGGGTCCTTATTTTGGTCCCGATAAGCAAATGGTTCCGGTTCCGGATCCTTTTTTTGGAACCGATACCTAAACGGGTCCGGTTCCGGGTCCACAGTAGCTCAGACCCGTGGACCCGAGACCCGACCCAATATACACTAACATAAGGTAACTTTTGTATATGAAAATAGAATCATTTTTACTTTTCTACTTTCTGAGTTTTTTGGTTAAAAGTGCATGTTATTGATAGACAAAAGTCACATTAGTGTTTGTAGGTTATCCAATTGAAATATGGAAAAAGCATAAATTTTTTAAAAAGAAAAATACATGTATTAGTCTAGAACCAAACCCTCCTCACAAACGGGTCCGGTTCCGGTTCCGGACCCGTTTAAAATTATCGGAACCGGTTCCGGAACCAGTTTCCTGGTTCCGATCCGGGTCCGGGTCCGGGTCCGGTTCCCCCTCTTACTAAACGGTTCCGGGTCCGGGTCCACCTTGGACCCGGACCGGAACCGACCCGTTTACAACCCTACCTGGATGAAAGTTGCAAGAGGTTTCTAGAGACTAGGCCTGTCAATGGGACGGGTTGAAACGGGTAGAAAGCCCGGCCCGGCCTAGCCCAAGCCCGAAAATACAGGGCTTTATAAAAAATCTTGAGCCCAGTGGGTTGGGCTTGGTCAATAATTTTAAAGCCCGGCCAAAATGGGACTGGGACTGGGCAGAGGATGCCCAGCCCGTTCAAGCCCGGCCCGGCCCGCTCCAAGTTAATTTTGATAAAAAATTTATATTAACTAAACTGCCCATCACTAACAGTAAAAAAACGGCTAGTTAGGAGGGGCATTCTTGTAACTGTGCCCTCCACAGTCCATCTCTTTTATAAGACGTTGCAAGCCCTAAAAACATCCCACACTCAATCGCTCTTCTGCTCTCTACCTCTTCTGCCCAAGATTGGTTTAGTCATGACCCAACTAGTGATGGTGATTTAGATAATGATGAGAATGCACTAATTGATGTTTTAGACATATTAAAAGAAAATTAATTTCTGTTGATTTCTTTTTTATATTACTTGACCCATATAGGATACTCATTCTCATTCATTTTATTGATTTTCTGATTTTCTACTTTAAAAAAAAAAGTTTTTTATTGATGCTACATTACTTTAACTTGACTCATATAGGATACTTATTCTCATTCATTTCTATTGATTTTCTGATTTTCTACTCTTACCGGAAAAAAAAAGGTTTTAATCATTCCTTCATTACTTGACCCATATAGCCTATAGTATACTCATTTATTTCTATTGATTTTCTGATTTCCTACTGTCACTAGCAAAAAAAAAAAAAAAAAGTTTTTAACTCCGCCATATTGCTTGTTGCATTGCATTGCCGGTCCCAAGCCTAGAAAAAAGAGGAGGGTTTAAAGTTAGGTTCACACCGGTGTCTGGTGACAGTAGGAATAATTAAAGAATATTTTGCTTATCTCCAGGATCGGGCGCCCAGGCCCGGCCCTGTCCCAGCCCGGGCCCGTACGGGACGGGATTAGATGTAAGCCCGTTCAATTTAGGGCCGGGATTGGACAACACCTGGCAGGCCCGTCCTATTTTTGGGACGGGATTGGACAACCCAAGCCCAAGCCCGGCCCGTCCCATTGACAGGCCTACTAGAGACTGGAACATGCGTTAAAGCACCGAACTTGGACCCTATATATACTGGCCAAGCAAGACACGTGTGTACAGTGGGATGTCTAAAAGTCAAGCTAGTCCATTCTAAGAAGCCAAGTTCAGTTCAGCTTGATTAGTTTTAACCTTAAGCTTAGCTCATTCTAAGAGGCCAAGCTCAAGGTATGGTTTGCTCAGCTCAGCTCAGCTTATGTGTATGCCCCCACATAACTGCATGACTATCTAAATCATCTTCATGAAAGGGAAGGGAAATATATAATAATACACCAAATTGGACAATCTTAGCTGGCTTCATTTTCTCAGTTGAACATAGACCACTAGCAAAATCTTTAATAAGCAGTCATTTTATTATCAGAATCCTAGAAGCAGCATTATTTCAGCCTTTTATCATTGGGAGTCTACTTTTCTACTTATTAGAGCAACTTCACACTCTCGCGCATGGTACTTGTGACAAGTATACCTAGAATATGATCTATCATATGGTTGCTCGAAGTATTTTAATGAGAACATGATTTTGGAAATGGTCATACATGCATCTAAATCAGGATCCATCAGATTGATGGTCCTAATCATCCATCCAATGAACCCAGAGGCCCCCATCATGGATTGCCTGTGCTAGTTGGATCCATTCTAAAGGTGCAATTCTTTGCATGATAAACCATGCACACCTGCCATGATTGATTGTGTACATACAGTCGTACTACCTCTTAACTGATGTATTTTGTGCAGATGGAGAGTTTAATAAAACACAATGGATTCTATATATAGCTTCCCTCAACAATTTCTCTTTCGTTCTAAACTAGGATGCACTGCATGCGAGCCTCATTGGCCATTTCAAATACTTTTGCTGGATAATCATCTTTATGGTGAAAAATAGGACTAAGGGATATTGACGAATGTTGAATTTAAGGCCATAAAATATTTGGTAAGAAAAATTTTATTTCAATTTCCTTATCATGTTTTTATAAATTTTGGATGACTAATCCTTAATGCTTTATCATATCTACTTAAATTAGTGGGATTCAAAAGCAACAATGAACTTGTTGCAGAAGATGCATTCGATTTCTATACAGACAAAGATCCTATCAACTAAGCGACTTCTCACTTGGGGCCAGTCCAAACCAAAACGACGACTATGGAGCATAATAATAATAAACTATGAATAAAGTATATTTTTAAAGACATGGTGAGGTCATGACAATCCTCATCTACACTTATCCTGATACCATCTCACATTATCAGAAACATTTTTTAATACTATCACAATATTCACTTGAAACACTATTTTACAACGTTATGTGATATTTACAAATGTCACAAGATTTTGTAACATCAGAATAAAATGAAAAAAAAAAGGGGGCAATGAAAATGGATATTTTTTTTGTTAAAATTTAATTATTATTTTTATTATCTAAAACTAATTTATCTTTTATGGTAAAAATGCCACAAAATTGAAAAATATGGGTGTCGACGTTTCCCAACGTGAGAGTTCTTCAAGAACATGTGTCATAATGCCTGATACAGTGATACATTGGATAAGGATGGTAAGTGCTGTACGTCTCTATTTAGCATAGATATTTTTTTCCTACCTCTCTTTAGGGTTGTAATACATATAAGTAAGGGTGCCTTGCCTTGTTTAAGTGATACAGAGATAGTGGGAGACTTGTTCATTGTTCCTATGCCCATGGCCATCATTACCATGTATTGTTGCAGTCCTCTTTCCCTACTAGTACTGGCGGGGATCTTCTCCTTTTTCTATCTCCTTCATCATGGTCTAAAAGGAAAGGAGAAGGGAAAAACATCTTCAGGGCTGGGATCCAAGAAGAAGTTACCTCCAGGCCCAAAAGGATTTCCCATACTGGGATGCCTTCCCATGTTGGGCCGCTTCCCTCATCTCACATTCCATAAATGGGCCAAGCAATATGGCCACATCATGCACATGAAACTGGGCCACTTCCCTACCGTGGTCGTCTCGTCCCCTCAGGCGGCCCAACAGTTCCTCAAGACCCACGACCTAGTTTTCGCTAGCCGGCCCCTCACTGAGACCGGCCGACTCATCTCCAACAACTACAAGGCCATGAGCTTGACCCCTTACGGGATGTATTGGCGAAACATACGTAAACTCTGCACCCTAGAGTTGCTTAGCAGTGTTAAGATCGACTCGTTCAGGCCCGTGAGGGAAGAGGAGGTGGGCCTGCTTGTTGGGTCACTAAAGGAAGCTGCCGAGGCCCATGAGGTTGTGGATCTTACTACTAAGGTGGGTGCTTTTAGTAGGGACATGACCAATAGGATAGTGATGGGGAAGAAGTACATGGAGGAGAGGTTTCGTGAGGGTGGTTTCAACTTCAAGGAAGTGAATGAAGAGATCATGTATTTGGCTGGGGCTTTCAACATAGCTGAATTCATTCCTTGGACTAGAGACTTGGACCTCCAGGGGTTGGGCCGACGCATGAGGGCGGCTAACCACGCCTTCAACGTATTCTTGGAGAAGATCATTGATGAACATGTAGAGAACAAAGATGAGAAGCCTCAGAAGGATTTTGTGGACTATATGCTTTCATTGATGGAGTCGAACGATTACGAATTCCAGTTCGATCGGAGCAACATGAAAGCTATTCTGTTGGTAAGGCGCATTTTTACATGAAAATTTCTTTTTGGGCTGACCCACTTGGCCTGTGGATCAGTATGCTTGCTTTCATGTGCACACCACTTTATAAATCTATATTAGCTCCAAAATCACAATTGCATTATCGACAACCATTAGTCTTTTCCAAGTTTCATTTCAATTGGAGTTTGGCTCACCGTTTTAAACATATATTTTGTCAAATTAATCAATGATTCTAAACATATGTTTTTCTCATAGAACGGCGATCCTGGGCAGCTTAGATTTGCAATGGTTGGCCCCGCTGGTAGGGGACACAAAATTTTGGGGCAGACTGCTTCACATGCCACAGAAGATTCGGACTCCATGAACACAGGAAATGACACTATGACAGGCCATGAAATGGGCCTGGCCAGCCTGTACAGATGTCTGTTTACTTAATCTAGTGGCTCCATCATGAGATGGGTCACACACTCAAGATAGGCCTAGTTCCAGAGGGTGAAAAAAAGGAGTAATCAGATAGGCTAGGACTTTGAAACTCTGCTTATCAGCAATAACTGCTTCTTAGATACATCTTGGGCCCATATGTAAGGTAAGTTTCCTGAGGGAGGAGAAAAAAAAGAGCCTTTATGTAAACCAGAAAGAGGAGGGAAATGAATGGCCATTCTGGGACCAGTTTTGCTAAAGGCCCAACTCTATGGCTCAGTCCAGCCCAAGGTTTCTGACACAAATTAACGAGTAAGGCTTTTCAAATGGGTCAGTTGGGCCTGGTACTGAACTGATTGACCCGATTGAGCTTTGGGTACAAACCTATTAAAATTTAGACTTACCCATGACCAGGCCCAGCCACGGAAAGCAAACCTATCTATACTGAAGGGTTGGCCCGTGGTGACTCTTGGATCCATTGGCTGGATCCGAACATAAATATTAGGCATGGAAATTATATTAAATGCTCTGGATATAAACAAGCATGGCCTGTCTTGGCCCAGCCCATTTGCTACCCAACCTAATTAGAGTGATATAAAATATTTATCATTATATTGCCACTAAATGTTATATTATATTATATATATTTAAATTTGAAACCCTTAATCTTTAAACTGAATGATTGGACAATGAAATTGAACAGAGAATCCCAATCCTGAACCTTTCCTATTGCATGTCCTATTGAATATGGATCATTGCCTAATATAGTTTGAAGTATTTGGTGGGCCCCTAGCTTATGTGTAATCTGGACCACTTATCATGTGGCTGGGCAAGGTTAGAGCCATGAAGACCAAACATGCTTCATCTAAGCTCTACCTGTTGTAAGATGATCAAGATCTTTCAACAAACTCTCTACACCAAAGGTTTCATTCTTGCTGTTGTAATAAAAATTTGTATTATGTAGAATGAAACCCCGTAACTTGCAATTCTAATTGCTCCGGGATAATTCATTATCCCATGGGCATAAGCACTAATTATTATACCATGGGCATAAGCACATTATCGAACCACGTAAATCTATTGTGTTTTTATTAGTTATTTGTTTACTTGTTTCATCATAATTCATTGAGTTGCTTCATCGACATGTAGGAAATGGTTGTGGCTGCGATAGACACAACATTTACAACGATGGAGTGGACCCTCTCAGAGCTCATCAAGAATCCAAGTGCTATGAAGAAGGCCCAACAAGAGCTAGATACCATGGTAGGCAAAGAGCGGATGGTGGATGAGTCAGACCTTGTGAAACTGGACTACTTGGACATGGTCATAAAGGAAAGCATGAGGCTTCACCCTCCGGTTCCCTTGCTCCTCCCTCATCAGTCCATGGAGGATTGCACTGTCTGTGGCTTCCACATCCCCAAAGGATCTCGTGTCCTTATAAACGCGTGGGCCATCGGACGGGACCCAGATGCGTGGCCCAATCCAGATGAATTTAGTCCAGAGAGGTTCGTTGGCACCAAGGTAGATGTTAGGGGCCGTGACTTCCAACTTGTACCATTTGGGTCCGGAAGGAGGGGGTGTCCAGGGATGCAGCTGGGTCTAACAGTGGTTAAGTTTGGAGTGGCACAGCTGATACATTGCTTTGATTGGGAGCTTCCAAATGGTATGTCTCCTGCTGACTTGGACATGACTGATAAAGCCAGCCTTGTGATGCCTAGAGCCCACCATCTCTTGGCCATTCCAACCTATCGCCTTAGGGATGTTAGTCCATATATAGAGAAATGAATTGGCGCCAAAATGTCTTCAGCTGATTAGATGTTGATGCTGCTGCACCTCATCAAACTTCTCATGTTGTGTGATTTTGCTAGCATAATACTACAATGTACTGTTATCCATTAATGTGGTGGTGTTGTGAAGAGTCGTACTTTTTAGAATGTGTTTGTTGCTTAATTGCATGTTTCGTAACAGAATGGTGACTAAGAATTGACAATAGAAATGTTGATGCAACAGACAGTATGATATCAAGGGCATTGTGGAGAACTCTACTTCTACTCTTTCTTCTTCTTGTAAGAGTTTTAGTTGGCTAATTCATTGGGTTATGGACAAAACCGGGACTCTTAAAGTTGTAAATTTTATTTAGGAAATGACTGCTCAAAGATCAAATTGCAAGGAAGCACAGACGTTCTGGGAACTGACAAAGTTCGCTCGAGCGATGCTCCATTCACTCGAGCAAACCCATCACAGAACCTTCCTCGCTCGATCCAACGTATTTCTCCGCTCGAGCCAGCTTACTTCTGAGGTGATCGTCTGAGACAGAGACAAGTTCGCTCGAGCAAACTCCCTGTCTGCTCGAGCGAACCTGGGAAAGTTGTATTTCATCCGAAAACTTCTTCTTATTTTCTCTCAAGACAAGTTTCCTATCCAAATTGCATCACATGTCTTGAGACACGAGTTTATTCTTATTTATAGCCGTTCTCTCTCTCTTCTAAAGGCACTTCTGAGCAAGATTAAATCCCCGGAGAAGATTTTAAGGGATTCATTCATTCCCCCAAAGCTTCAAGTTCGTGTATCAAGCGTTGGGATTAATTTTGTTCTGCTGAAGTAGAGACACCTTGAAGACGAATTCAAGGTGGTTTGCTCAAGCACGGTTGAAGGTGAACGACGGGTAGTCGACAAGATCAAAGCAGTCCTTAGGTTGAGTCACCAACTGGGAAATGGTTGTAAGTCTTCTTGTAACTTTCGTTTCAAATATGCTTGGCTGTTTGTTGGCTTAGACGGTAAGGCCCGTGGTTTTTTCCCGAATAGGGTTTTTCATGTACAAATCTTGTGTCATTCTCATAGTGTGGTTTGATTGCTTGTAATCTTATTTAAGACTAATTACTAGTTTAATCACGTGTGGATTGATATTAATAGAGATCTGGTTATTGGGACATTCTCCTGTGTTAAGGCATGATTTTCAATTGGTAACAGAGCAGGTTGCACTAATCTTTGTGTGATCTAATTACTGATCTCTTATAGATATCAATAGAGAAGGAACATCTACTAATAAGCCCCTTCTTTTAGATGGAACCAATTATGCTTACTAGAAAGTAAGGATGATTACTTTTCTTAGGGCTATTGATGTCCAAGTTTGGGACATAGTTGTGGAGGGATATACTGATCCCACCATTGTTGTTGAAAGGTAGACTATACTAAAACCCAAAGCCCAATGGACCGCTGATGAAAAGAGTAAATCCAACTGCAATAATAAGGTCATTAATGCAATTTATAATGGAATTACTACAACTGAATTTCATAGGGTTTCTGCATGTCATATTGCCAAGGCAGCCTGGGATCTTCTACAAATTGTTCATGAGGAAACAGACACTGTCAAGCAAACTAAACTCCAAATCTAGACAACTGCTTCTGAGACGATTCAGATAAAAGAATCTGAAATTTTTTATGAATTCAATACAAAATTGACTAAGATTGTTAATTCATGCTTTACCCTGGGAGAACCCATTCCTCAATCCAAAACTATTAAGAAAATTTTGAGGTCTCTCGCATAACGTTTTCGTCCAAACGCAGTTGCCATTGAGGAGCATCAGGATCTCAATTCCATAACAGTTGAAGAACTTGTTGGAAATTTGCAAACACCTTCGAGGCAAATCATTGTCAATTGAAAAGGGAAAGGAGATTGCTTTATTGTCTTCAAATTCAGTGGATGACCCTAAAACTAGTGATCCTGGCAGTGATTTTGATGATGCAAAATTTGAGGCATATCTTGCTAGAAAGCTTCAAAAGATTTGGAAAAATAAAAAGGGATTTTACCAAAAAGGATTCATTGAATCCCAAGGCACCCTCAAAAGGAGAATTTGTACCTAAAACAGAACATAGTCAATCTAAGGGTAAACCAAAGCCAATCAAATGTTTTGAATGTCAAGGATATGGTCACACTACTGCTAAGTGTGCAAATCGCAGAGAAAAGAACAAATATAAGGCTTTAAATGTTGCTTGGGATGACGAGTCTAATGAAGAAGTGTTTGAACCTGATTCACCTTCAAGTGAGTCCAGAAAATATGTTGCTTTCGTACGTAGCTCTTTTTAACAACTCTTCTGTGCAGGAATCTAAGTCTGAAGATGATTTAGCTATTAATGAAATTTACGATGAAAAACAGGAGGGTGATGATCGAAGACTATCAAAGGTTACTTCAAGAATCTGTCAGAATGTCAAAAATCAGCGAGAAAAGAGCCTTGAGATTAAAGGCAATGAAAGAAAAGAATACATCATTGCAAGCGACATTGATAGAATCTCAGTCTAAGGTAAAATAGTTGGAAGATCAATGTACTATCTTATCTAACAAGTTGATTCTTGTAGGACAAGAGAATGATCGTCTGCATCAACAATCTTAAAGGGCTGAATCTGAGTTGGTGAACTTACGAAACGAGTTGATCTCTTGCAAATCTGAAAAGAATAACATTTCTGGAAAATTGAAGATGGCTCTTGCAGAGCTGAATTCCGCCAAAGCTTCAATCAATCGGATTGAGTTTGACTCAAGTTGTGGGACCAAAAGGAAGAGTTAACTCAAGCCAAACCGATTTGTTAATCCAACCCAAACCCTACTTCAAATTGAAAGGTTTAACTGAAACCTTGAGTAGGTCAGTTTCAATTGGCTGTCAAGCTATTAGTAATCGAAAAAAGAGAGGGAGAAGCATTGTTGTAATATTGGTTTTCTACAAATGGGCCTGATGGTGCAGCTGAGGCAAGTGTAAGTTCTATATGAGTTCAATACACGCCTGTTCCAGTTGCCTGTTGATAAGCCAAAGTTGCCTAATTGAAACAGTACTAACAAGCCAGTCCTAAACCCTACCCAAATTGTAGATTCCATGCCAATGTGCAATTTCAGTTGGGGCCGAATCTTCTTTAACTGTAGAAAGTTTAGAAAATGAATTCATTTTTACATGTACAATACAGTGTTTATTGAAAAAACCCCAACACTTTCAGATCCAATAATAGTCCCTATAAGTCCAAATATGAAATTAACTCATCATTATGGTTCTCCTATCGCTCTTCAAAATATGCTATATCACTGCTAGCCTAATATTTTTAATGAATTATACAGGGTCTGATATATCATATGTTGTGGGCCTACTTAGTAGATTCACTAGCAATCGAAATCATACTCCTTAGAGAGAAATGAGTAGAACTCTTCGGTGTTTAAAATATACTATTGGTTATGGATTACTTATTAGGTTCACCATCTCCTACCCTTATTTCCCAAGGAGTGTTCGTGGGATGGGGTCCCCTCATAGGACATTAGCCTATTTTAATGAAGGATCACTTCTGTCCACTCACAATAGGCACCATAGGGACTTGTGACTTGTGAGTTGTGAGGCCAGACATTGTTGGAATTTCTGGAGTGTATCCAACATGACCACAAGACTATGAAAGTTTTACCAAAAAAAAAAGGACTGTATAGTTCCTACCTTATATGACAAGTGTCAGTTTGACAATTCTACTAATAGAGTCAAGTGAAGTAAAGTTGATTTTGAAGAAAGGATAAAATATTATGATGGTATTTTATTTTTAGTTGTTTTTTATGGAATCTTTTTGACTTTTTGTATAGGAAAGTGGAGGGTTTTCTTTTCTCTTTTTCTTTTTTTTGTATTTTAGTGGATAAAAGTAGTTGTTTTTTTACTTTTTTTTTAAAAAGATGGAGGAAGTTTTGATTTAAAGTGCATTTGATGTTACATCTTGTCAGAAAAATTGAGTCTTTACTTGACTTTTACTATATTAGTAAAGTATCAAACTGTTAAAAAGTTAATTTCTTAATAGAGACATATTTGCAATATAGAAAGTTAATAAACTAGTAGGACTCCTTTTCTGTTTTACACATGAGGGTTTCCTAAACCCAATAAACATGTGTATCCTAAACCCAATAAAGAAATACTCTATGATGGAAAGGGAATTGTTAAAATAGTTTTATATGTAGGGATTATGAATATTGTAGCTCTTCACTAGTAGGACTTTTATTATTACTAGACTTTTTTCTTTATCATACACATGAAGGTTCAAACTTTGGTCTTCGTGGTCTTCCTTATGATTAAACTGGTGCCTTCTAATTAAAAAAGGAGAACCAGTAGTCTTAGGGATGAAAGTTGCAAGAGGTTTCCAGAAACAGTGGAACATCCGTTTCCGTTTAAGCACCGAACTTGGACCCTATATATACTGGCCAAGCAAGGCACGTGTGTACAGTGGGATGTCTAAAAGTCAAGCTACTCCATTCTAAGAAGCCAAGCTCAGTTCAGCTTGATTAGTTTTGACCTCAAGCTTAGCTCATTCTAAGAAACCGAGCTCAAGGTATAGTTGGCTCAGCTCAGCTCAGCTTATGTGTTTGCCCCCACATAACTGCATGATTATCTAAATCATCTTCATGAAAGGGAATGGAAATATATAATAATACACCGAATTGGACAATCTTAATTAGCTGGCTTCATTTTCTGATCTATTATATCTACTTAAATTAGTGGGATTCAAAAGCAACTACGAACTTGTTGCAGAAGATGCAAAGGATTTCTATCGACAGACAAAGACCCTTTCAATCAAGTGTCCTTCTCACTTGGGGCCAGTCCAAACCAAAACGATGACTATGGAGCATGATAATAATAAACTATGAATAAAGTATATTTTTAAAGACATCGTGAGGTCATGACAATTGACAATCCTCATCTACAGTTATCCTGATACCATCTCACATGATTAGAAACATTTTTTAATACTATCACAATATTCACTTGAAACACTATTTCACAACGTTATGTGATATTTACAAATGTCACAAGAAGATTTTGTACTATCAGAATAAAATGAAAAAAAAAAAAGGAAATTTTTGAGAAAAGGGAAATTTTTGAGAAAAATGAAAATGGATATTTTTTTTGTTAAAATTTAATTATTATTTTTATTATCTAAAACTAATTTATCTTCTATGGTAAAAATGCCACTAAATTGAAAAATATGGTGTCGACGTTTCCCAACGTGAGAGTTCTTCAACAACATGTGTCATAATGCCTGATACAGTGATACATTGGATAAGGATTAAGGACAATTAAGGAAGGTAAGTGCTGTACGTCTCTATTTACAACATAGAGATTTTTTTTTCCTACTCTCTTTAGGCTTGTAATACACATATAAATAAGGGTGCCTTGCCTCGTTTTAGTGATACAGAGATAGTGGGAGGCTTGTTCATTGTTCCTATACCCATGGCCATCACTACCATGTATTGTTGGAGTCCTCTTTCCCTGCTAGTACTGGCTGGGATCTTCTCCTTTTTCTACCTCCTTCATCAGGGTCTAGAAGGAAAGAAGGGAAAAACATCTTCAGGGCCTGGATCCAAGAAGAAGTTACCTCCAGGCCCAAAAGGATTTCCCATACTGGGATGCCTTCCCATGTTGGGCCGCTTCCCTCATCTCACATTCCATAAATGGGCCAAGAAATATGGCCACATCATGCACATGAAACTGGGCCACTTCCATACCGTGGTCGTCTCATCCCCTCAGACGCCCCAACAGTTCCTCAAGACCCACGACCTAGTTTTCGCTAGCCGGCCCCTCACCGAGCAGGGCCGGCCCTAAGCAAGGGCTGTAAGTGCCCTTGCCCCGGGCCCATTTTTCAGGGGGGCCCAAAATCCCTTCTACCTTTTATTCTTTTTTCAATCATTTGGTGGGGGCAGGGCTCATCCAATGGATTCCATCGTCCTGGGCATCAATAGACCCATCATCAAATCATCTGAGAGTGCTTATTGCGTCACTTATTTGAGCATCCAACAGTGGGGCCCACCAATGATATTTTATATTTGATGGCTGAAATTCTGGGAGAATCTGGTCTAGCGTTGGGATGATTTGGGACTTTTTTTTTTTACAAATAGATCATCAAGCCTTTAGCCCTTCACCGGTTCTTCTCATCTGTTAGTGAGGCCCACCAATGATTTTTTATTCCCCATATATGATGATTAAATTGTGGTCTAAGTTTTATTTCTTCTCTTTTTTTTCAAATAGTTATACTTGGGCATCATCAACCCATTGCCAATTTTTCACATCAGTGGGGCCCACCAATAATATTATCATATATGATGGCTGAAGAGGCCTAACTTTTACTCTTGCCCTGGGCCCTGAAAAATTCAGAACCGACCCTGTCACCGAGGCCGGCCGACTCATCTCCAACAACTACAAGGCCATGAGCTTGACCCCTTACGGGATGTATTGGCGAAACATACGTAAACTATGCACCCTAGAGTTGTTTAGCAGTGTCAAGATCGACTCGTTCAGGCCCGTGAGGGAAGAGGAGGTGGGCCTGCTTGTTGGGTCACTAAAGGAAGCTGCCGAGGCCCATGAGGTTGTGGATCTTACTACTAAGTTGGGTGCCTTTAGTAGGCACATGACAAATAGGATAGTGATGGGGAAGAAGTACATGGAGGATAGTTTGCGTGAGGGTGGTTTCAACTTCAAGGAAGTGAGTGAAGAGATCGATCATGTATTTGGCTGGGGCTTTCAACATTGCTGAATTCATTCCTTGGACTAGAGACTTGGACCTCCAGGGGTTGGGCTGACGCATGAGGGCGGCTAACCACGCCTTCAACGTATTCTTGGAGAGGATCATTGATGAACATGTAGAGAACAAAGATGAGAAGCGTCAGAAGGATTTTGTGGACTATATGCTTTCATTGATGGAGTCGAACGACTATGAATTCGAGTTCGATCGGAGCAACATGAAAGCGATTCTGTTGGTAAGGCGCATTTTTTACATGAAAATTTCTTTTTGGGCTGACCCACTTGGCCGGTGGATCAGTATGCTTGCTTTCATGTGCACACCACTTTATAAATCTATATTAGCTCCAAAATCAAAATTGCATTATCAACAACCATTAGTCTTCTCAAAATTTCACTTCAATTGGAGTTCAACTCACTGTTTTAAACATATGTTTTGTCAAATTAATCAATGATTGTAAACATATGCTCTTCTTATCGCCAAACGGCGATCCTGAGCAGCTTAGATTTGCAATGGTTGGCCCCGCTGGTAGAGGACACAAAATTTTGGGGCAGACTGCTTCACATGCCACAGAGGATTCGAACTCCATGAACACAGGAAATGACACTATGACAGGCCATGAAATGGGCCTGGCCGGCCTGTTTAGATGTTTGTTTACTTAATCTGGTGGCTCCATCGTGAGATGGGTCAAACACTCAAGATAGGCCTAGTTCAAGAGGGTGAAAAATAGGAGTAATCAGATAGGCTAGGACTTTGAAACTCTGCTTATCAACAATAACTGCTTCTTAGATACATCTTGGGCCCATATATAAGGTAATTTGCCTGAGGGAAAAAAAAAAAAAAAAAGAGCCTTTATGTAAACCAGAAAAAAGGAGGAAAATGAATGGCCATTCTGGGACCAGTTTTGCTAAAGGCCCAACTCTATGGCTCAGTCCAGCCCAAGGTTTCTGACACAAATTAACGAGTAAGGCTTTTCAAATGGGTCAGTTGGGCCTGGTACTGAACTGATTGACCCGATCGAGCTTTGGGTACAAACCTATTAAAATTTAGACTTACCCATGACCAGGCCCAGCCACGGAAAGCAAACCTATCTATACTGAAGGGTTGGCCCGTGGTGACTCTTGGATCCATTGGCTGGATCCGAACATAAATATTAGGCATGGAAATTATATTAAATGCTCTGGATATAAACAAGCATGGCCTGTCTTGGCCCAGCCCATTTGCTACCCAACCTAATTAGAGTGATATAAAATATTTATCATTATATTGCCACTAAATGTTATATTATATTATATATATTTAAACTAGAGCTGAGGTGCTCGATGTTTCCCCCCTTTCCGTCAACCCAACCTCCATTGCCTGCCACAACTTCTCAACCTCCATTGCCTGCGAATACTTCTCCGGTCACAGCTCCGGCAGATCCTTGCAGCGATGGGCAGAGTCTTCCTTTCAGTCTTCAACCTCTCCATTTCCCCCCACTTGCTGCTGCTCCATCATCAGCTCCCCCATTGATCCCCCGCGTCCCCATACCTAATCAACCAACACTCCTCCAAGCTGCTCCCCAACTAGATCCCGATCCCCCCCCCCAGTCAACCATTACTTCCTCAACCTGCTCCCCATGCTCTCAACATTCCTCCCAGTCAACCATTACTTCCTCAACCTGCTCCCCAAGCTCTCAACATTCCTACAGTCTTCCCACCTATCCCTCCACTAGCAACCAACACCTTTTCACAGACAGGTAATTATCTCCTCTCTCAAGCTCCAGGTACTTCTCTTCAAACCCCTTCTACCCCGTTTTTGCTAGCTAGTTCCCCCCCCCCCCTCCCTCCAATCAGGCCTTCCTTTGCTAACCTGTTCGCCACTCACCCTCCCCTGCAACCCCTTTTTCCGCCTCCTGCATCCTTTCCAACTTCTTTATGGAAAAATGGCAAGCCGGCTCTTACTATTCCCTAAGCCATGATCTCTTCTAGCAAAGAATCCTTCACTAACGCTGTTATAGGCAAATTTGTAGGTAGACGGCCCTCTCTTGAATGGGTAGAAGAGAGAGCCAAGCAATGGCCTCTTTCTAGACCCTGTATAGTCTCCCTTACCAACAAAGGCTACTTCCTCTTCCGTTTCAACTCTCCTGAAGATAAAGCTTCCATACTAGGTCTCTCCCCCCTTTCAATGGATAAACAAAAAGTCTTCTTCCTGCCTTGGTCCCTAGGTCAGGAGGAATCACCTTGGCCTTCAATAGCTCCAGTTTGGATTAGATTCAAAGGACTGCCCTACCACTGTTGGAGCCAAAACATCATCCTTTTCAATAACAAACACAATAGGCCAACCAATCAAGCTGGACAACATCACTTTGGGCCAGAAAATTCTATCTTTTGCTAGAGTCTTGATTAACATTGATCTTTCTAAACCAAAGCCAGATTCTATTCTTGTGGACCTTCAAGGAGAAAAAGAATTGGAGGTAGACATTGAATATGAAAATTCTCCTTGTCCCCATTGTCTATCAGTTGGTCACAAGCAACCAACCTGCCCTTTCTCTCGATTAGGCAATACCAGTATAGCTCTAGACTCTCCAGCAACAGTTTCCTCTACTACTATACCTACTAACATTCAGCCCTCTGGCCCAGTCCTCCCAGGTCTATTAACCAACTTCCAATCTCCTAGTCCTGCTAACCTAAATCAGCTCACTGCTCCCATCTCTTCCTCCCCTGCCCCTACCCCTGCCCCTTCTCCACAAGCACAGCACCCCATCCCTATTCCTCTCTCCTCTTCCCCTGCTATCCTCCAAACTCCCTTAGGTTCTCAGACTAGACCATCCCCATCCTCACAATTTGTAGCTCATAACTTTCAATCACCCAGCAGTCACTAAAACTTTCTTCCTCCAAATCTGCAGCTAATAGTCTCCCTCCAAAGCCTTCTTTTAAAAAGACCACCTCCTCCTACCCATCCTCCCCTAATCCAATAGCTTCTTCCCCTTCCTTCACAGACCTGCCTTATGATGCTATCACAGAGATCCTCCAAAGAATTCCCATTCAACCCATAGATACTTCCAACCCCTTCGACATTCTTGATAAATGCTCCCTTGTAGATCCAGTTCTCAACCCTTCTACTTTTGGTCGAAATCTTCAGGCTTTATCAGAAGATAACTCCTCCTCCTCTTCAGATCCTCCTCCAGGTTTTGAACCTTCAATTCCACCTCCTGAATTACGGGCACTTGACCAACTTTCTCCCCATGTAGTAGTCCAACCCCCAACTAAGCAAATTGAAAATTCTCCCCCTCCTATTCCTCCAGCTCTGGGAAACAAGTTTCCTTCTGATGCCATCAGCTCCCACTCAGAAGCTGCAGACACCAATCCAAGAAAACTTAAAGTAGGCAAAGATGTTGGGAGAACCAAACACTTTAAAGGCTCTTCCACTGGTCCAATAACTAGGAGAACTAGAGGTAGAGTCCCCCATACAAACCTTTCTCCATGATAAAAGTCCTTTACTGGAATTGTAGGGGCATTGCCAATAACCCTACCAAAAGATCTTTGGCAAACATGGTCCATAAACATTCTCCTGATCTTATCTTCATCTCAGAACCTATGACTCTGTTCTCTTCTATTTCCTCCCTTCGGTTGAGTAGCTTCGGTTTTGATACTTTCCATTCCAATGCCTCCCAAGCCACTATCACCAATCTTTGGTGTCTTTCCAAGTCTACCCACCACCTCTCCATCTCAAATTTTGACTTTTCTACCCAACATCTTTCAATGCTCCTTCATAATCCCATCTTTGGCCTTTCTAGTCTCATCACAGGTGTCTATGGCTCTAACAACCCCACCCAAAGAAAGGAGCTCTGGAAAGTGCTCATTGATTCTTCCTCTACAACCTTCCCCTGGTGCGTCCTAGGGGATTTCAATGCTACCCTTTCCCATGCAGATAAGCTTAGTCTTCGTCAGTCAAACCCTTCTAATCTCAGAGATTTCCAAGACACAATTCTTCAAGCTGGCCTGATTGAAGTTCTCTACTCAGGTAACAAATTCACTTGGTCCAATAATAGACAAGGCCTTTCCTATGTTGCTGCTAGACTAGACAGAGCCTTGGTGAACTCTCATTGGCTGGCTCACTTTCCTGATCCTCTTCTTCTCCATCTCCCTAGGATTTCCTCTGACCATAGTCCAATCCTCCTAGATTACAAAAATCAAGCCACTCCTACCAATGCTCCTTTTAGATTTGAAAATAAATGGCTGTTACACTCTTCCTTCCTTGAGGTAGTCAAAAATAGTTGGGAAAGTCCTATCCTTGGCAACCCCCAGTTTATTCTTGCTCAAAGACTTAAAGCTCTGAAGACCTCTCTCAAGCAATGGAGTAAGTTAACATTTGGTAATATTCATCAGAATATCCTAGCTGCTGAAGCTCGTGTGCTGCATTGTCAACATCAACTTGATTCTTCTCCTTCGGAGACCTTCCGCGAAGATCTTCTTGCTGCAAGATCAGTGCTTCATGCTGCTCTCAAAGCTCAAGAGATTCATTGGCGCCAAAGATCAAGAATTGCTTGGTTGAAAGATGGTGATCAAAATACTAAATTCTTTCACCATTCAGCTAGAGCTAAAAGTTCTACAAACAATATCAATCACATCTCAGCTAATGGAAGAACCTTTGAAGATCCAGCTACTATTCAAGCTCTGGCAGTTGAGCACTTCTCCAATCTGTTCCAGCCCCTGGATTGCCATCCCAGTCCATCCTTGTTCAAGGTTGATAGTCCAAAAGTTTCAGACATTGAGAATTCAATTTTAATTTCTATGCCCTCTGCAAAAGAAATCAAAGAGGTGGTTTTTGGTCTCAAGAAGCATAGTAGCCCAGGCCTGGATGGATTTAATGGGGTCTTCTTTACTTCAGCTTGGAGCATCATTGGTCATTCAGTTACTAAGGCGGTGCAACACTTCTTCCAATCTAAGAGAATTCATAAAGCCTCTAACACCTTCTTCTTAGCCCTCATTCCAAAATCAAAATCTCCTTCTAATTTTGCTGATTTCAAACCCATCAGCCTGCTGAATTTCACCTACAAGATTATATCAAAAATCCTAGCCAGTAGACTTGCCAAAATTATCCCAAAGCTGATATCCTATCATCAAGCTGCCTTCATCAAAGGTAGAAACATTCAACACCATTCAGGCTTGGCCTTTGAGTTATTCCAGAAGCTGAACTTCAAGCAATCTAAAGGAAGTTTCTGCCTTAAGCTAGACATTACCAAAGCTTTTGATAAACTCAACTGGTCCTTTCTCTTCTCAGCCCTTCAATTCTTCAATTTCTCCGACACTTGGATCAACCTTATTAAAGAGTGTGTTTGTACTTTAAAATGCTCTGTGCTGGTAAACCGCACCCCTCATGGATTCTTCAGCTCCTCTTGTAGTCTAAGACAAGGAGACCCCTTGTCCCCTTACCTTTTCATTTTAGCAGAAGAAATCCTGAGCCTGCATCTGCAAAGTCTTTTAAACCAAGAGTCTTTCGCCAGATATCCACTATCCCCTCCACTCCTTGTCACTTATTATATGCAGATGACATTCTCATCTTCATGAAAAGGGCAACCTCCAGCATCCTTGTTCTACAAGACTTGCTAGAGACTTATCAGGCAGCAGCTGGCCAGTTCTTCAATCTCCAAAAGAGTCATCTCTACATAGGCAAATGCAGCTCCAGAAAGAAAAACAGAATCAGTTCCATCCTGGGTATCAAAGAGTCTTTGACCCAGCTCAAATATCTGGGAACTCCAATTTGCTTTGGTACTCCTAAGAGGCGCCATTTCTTCTCCCTGCTGGATACAGTCAATGCAAAGCTCGGTGCTTGGAAAGCAAAATCTCTCTCTTTTGCTGGTCGTTTGATTTTGATTAAACATGTGATTTCCAGTATGCCTATCCATTTAGCTGCCATCTTACCTCTTCCTGCATCTATCTGTAAAGAGCTAGAAAGATTGATGAGGCAATTCCTGTGGTCAGGTAATGCTTCCCACTCCAAGCTTAACTATGTTAATTGGGCTACAATTACTCTTCCAAAGGATGAAGGAGGTCTTGGCATTAGGAAAATTGTTGAAGTTAACACTGCCTCCTTTCTCAAGCTCGGCTGGCATGGGTCTACTGCTTCTTCTCTTTGGTCTAAATGGTTCAAGGATAGATACTTCAAATTCAAGCCTATCTGGCACCAGCAGAACTCGATCTATGGTTCATGTATATGGAAAAAAATGAGACGTCTGGCTCCTCTTCTTCACAGTGGCAGCACTTGGGACTTTGGCAATGGTCAAGACATAAATCTTTGGTTGGATTCTTGGAATGGAAGTGAGCCTCTCTCTGAAAGTTTTCCTTTATTGCAATTTCCTCAGGACCAATCTCTTTTTTCTCTTTTCCAATTGGGATCCTGGTCTCTCCCTGAAGGCATCCTGCTTGCTGTCCAATTCCAGCTCTCTAGACAACTCCTAGATCTCTCTCCTAGTCTGGAAGCTAGAGATAGTCTCAGATGGAAAGACTCTCCAGATGGACAGCTCTCCCTTCAAACAGCCTGGAACACAGTCAGACATAGAGCAAACCCTCTTCCCTGGCCTAAATTTATTTGGAACCATATCTCCCCTCCCAAAATGCAGTGCTTTGGCTGGCGCTTGTTGCATAACAAAACACCAACTGAATCCCTCTTGAAACGCCTGGGATTTTCTCTAGCTTCCAGGTGCAATGGCTGCCTCCAAGATGAAGAAACAGTTCCTCACCTCTTCTTCTCCTGTGCTCAAGCTAGATCAATATGGCTCTGGCTCTTTAGAGCTGCTGATTTAAGGCCTCCCAGGACCTTCTCTGCTGCAGTAATCTGGCAAGCTCTCTCTCAAGGCAATGACTCAACAGGTTCAAAGTTTATGGCTGCTGTTTTCATTGAAGTTATTTACTCTCTTTGGAAGGTCAGAAACAAGTATATTTTTGAAGATCTCTATCTCCCCCTCAATCTCATTATTTTGCAGCTGCAAGAAGATATCTCCTTATCTCTGAAGAACATTTCAAAGTCTTTTTGTAGCCCCCAGCTCAAGTCTATTTGCCTGTTTTTGAAAGTTTAAGTAGTGTGCTTGCTTTCCTTTTGTGTTGACTCCTCTTCTTTGTGCTTTTCCTTCCTTTTGGGGGTCCTATTTGACCCTTGTAAATTATTTCCTCCGTTTCCTTCTTCTTTTTAATATAATTACCTTTAAAGCAAAAAAAAATCTGAAACCCTTAATCTTTAAACTGAATGATTGGACAATGAAATTGAACAGAGAATCCCAATCCTCAACCTTTCCTATTGCATGTCCTATTGAATATGGATCATTGCCTAATATAGTTTGAAGTATTTGGTGGGCCCCTTATGTGTAATCTGGACCACTTATCATGTGGCTGGGCAAGGTTAGAACCATGAAGACCAAACATGCTTCATCTAAGCTCTACCTGTTGTAAGATGATCAAGATCATAATCTTTCAACAAACTCTCTACACCAAAGGTTTCATTCTTGCTGTTGTAATAAATGTCTGTATTATGTAGAATGAAACCCCATAACTTGCAATTCTAATTGCTCCGGGATATGGGAGGTAGCTCTAATTATTCCATAGGCATAAGCACATTATCGAACCACGTCAATCTATTGTTTTTTTTATTGGTTACTTGTTTATTTGTTTCATCATAATTCATTAAGCTTCATGGACTTGTAGGAAATGGTTGTGTCTGCGACAGACACAACATTTACTACGATGGAGTGGACCCTCTCAGAGCTCATCAAGAATCCAAGTACTATGAAGAAGGCCCAACAAGAGCTAGAGACCATGGTAGGCAAAGAGCGGATGGTGGATGAGTCAGACCTTGTGAAACTGGACTACTTGGACATGGTCATAAAGGAAAGCATGAGGCTTCACCCTCCGGCCCCCTTGCTCCTCCCTCATCAGTCCATGGAGGATTGCACTGTCTGTGGCTTCCACATCCCGGCCCAAAGGATCTCGTGTCCTTATAAACGCGTGGGCCATCGGAAGGGACCCAGATGCATGGCCCAATCCAGATGAATTTAGCCCAGAGAGGTTCATTGGCACCAAGGTAGATGTTAGGGGCCGTGCCTTCCAACTTGTACCATTTGGGTCCGGAAGAAGGGGGTGTCCAGGGATGCAGCTGGGTCTAACAGCGGTTAAGTTTGGAGTGGCACAACTGATACATTGCTTTGACGTGGAGCTTCCAAATGGTATGTCGCCCGCTGACTTGGACATGACTGATAAAGCCAGCCTTGTGATGCCTAGAGCCCACCATCTCTTGGCCATTCCAACCTATCGCCTTAGGGATGTTAGTCCATATATAGAGAAATGAATTGGCGCCAAAATGTCTTCACCTGATTAGATGTTGATGCTGCTGCACCTCATCAAACTTCTCATGTTGTGTGATTTTGCAAGTATAATCCTACAATGATACTGTTGTCCATTGTGTTCTTGTTGTGAAGAGTACTTTTTAGAATGTGTTTGTTGCTTAATTGCATGTTTTGTAACAGAAAGGTGACTAAGAATTGACAACAGAACTGTTGATGCAACAGAGTATGATATCAAGGGCATTGTGGAGAACTCTTCTTCTTCTTTTCCTATAAGGAGTAACATTGATATACATTGATAGGCCTTTATTTATTAGCTTAAGCTTCCACACGAAGTGGTTGTCAACGCATATAATTAGTTTAAATGTAGGTGAGTATAGTTTAATGAATCTGGAACCGGATTCCAATAGTAAATTATTTCTTGAGAAAAGACAACAAATTTAAACTTAAGAAAAGATTATGGAGTTTTTAAATTTCTTTACACTCATACATATGGGTCACACACGACCCAACGTACATATATGCACCCTGTGGATAAAGATAAATAGTAAATGCACATATAATCACAGCAAAGGTGCTATGTGGATATACAATTCAGTCCCCCCTCACAACCGCTGGATCCCAGATGCACCATGTGGATAAAGATAAATAGAAAATGCACATATAATCACAGGAAAGGTGTTATGTGGACATACTAGGGGGACTGAATTGTGGCCCGGTCCCCCTCACAACCGCTGAGTTTGATTTGAGTTTAAAAAAAAACAAATGGACTTTAAGCCATCCAACTTGACTGAGACGTAAATGGGCCCATTTGAGTTTTAAAAAAAACAAAAAGAGTAAAACTCACTAAGCCAGCCACAGAAGAATGTGATAGGGACTGAATTTTAGGCTCAAATGATTCATGGGCTGGGCCCAGAAATAAATAAATATTGATACAATATATTTAACCTGCAATATATTATACAACAATTGTAAAGCAGATTTTTTTTTTTCCAATCCTGTTTGAATTGAGTTTGACTCAAGTTGTGGGACCAAAAGGAAGAGTTAATTCAAGCCAAACCCATTTATTAATCCAACCCAAACCCTACTTAAAATTGAAAGGTTTTACTGAAACCTTGAGTGGGTCAGTTTCAATTGGCTGTCCAGCTAATCTAATATACTAAGAGAATGTTTTTTCCCTGCATTTAACCAAATCCCTCCATTTTAACAATCCTAATTTTCTAACACACTTTGGGACAGGTGTCCATCTGGGATCCACTGCCCTCTCCTAATAGAAAAGAACCCAACTCCCCACGTCAACATCTGGGACACGTCAACATCCCTCTACTTCATTCTCACTCCCTACCACTCCCCACTCTTTCGTAACTGAACCCAACTGAATGGATTCTTACTACCTGCTCTCTCTCTTCTCTACCCTTTCATCAAAAGAACGGCTACTTGCTCTCTCTCTCTTCTTTACCATTTCATCAAAAGAACGGAAAACGGCGGTTTCCTTAGGCAGGCGTCTATGACTCGGAGCGGCTAGCAACTGCGATTTACTTCAAACCAGAACCTCTCTCTCATGATATGGATCTCAATCAGTAGGAAGAATAAACTTATATCGGATGTTCTGAAATAGGTAGGCTTCTCTGTATATGATAGTATTTTGTTTCATTCTTTCTGTATATGATAGTACTTTGTTTCATTCTTTCTATGTTATAGTGGTCGTTTTTTTTCAAATATGTTCGTTACTGAGATCTCTGTGATGTGCTATGAGTGCATAATGTATGTTTATGAATGGCAAAGTTTGAAAAAGACAGTGAAATAGAGAAACTGTTTTGAGTTTTAGGAAGTGAGAGAGAGAGAGAGGTAGAGAGAGTGGAAGGGAAAGGGAGAAAGAGAGTGGGCAGAGAGAGAGGGTGGGGCGGAGTGAGAGGGAGAGGAATCGTTTTTTTTTCAAATATGTTCGTTGCAGAGAGAGAGCGATAGAGAGTGAGAGAGAGATAGCAGAGAGTGAGATGAACTGAGTGAGATGGAGGGGGGAGAGAGAGAGAGAGAGGGTGGGGCGGAGTGAGAAGGAGAGGAGGTTGCAGAGAGAGAGATAGAGAGTGAGAGAGGGTGGGGCGGAGTGAGAGGGAGAGGAGGTTGCAGAGAGAGAGAGAGATAGAGGGTGAGGGTGAGGGTGAGAGAGAATGGCAGAGAGTGAGATGGACTCGGTTTGTGGAGGGAGAGAGAGAGATAGAGAGAGAGGGTGGGACGGAGTGAGAGGGAGAGGAGGTTGCAGAGAGAGAGATAGAGAGTGAGCGAGAATGGCAGAGAGTGTGGGGCGGAGTGAGAGGGAGAGGAGGTTGCAGCGAGAGAGATAGAGAGTGAGAAGAGATAGCAGAGAGTGAGATGGACTCGGTGAGAGAGAGAGAGGGTGGGCAGAGAGAGAGGGTGGGGCGGAGTGAGATTTAAACATAGTTGCAGAGAGATAGTGCAGAGAGAGAGATAGAGATTATATAACTTGAATCGAATGGGTCCACACGGGGTAACAGTCATTCCAAACCATTGGATTGAAACAGTAGATCAAAGTATCTGATTACATCCTGTCCCGGTTCATGTCAGATTTAGATAGTGCAGACAGAGAGATAGAGATTATATAACTTGAATCGGACGGATCCACACGGGGTAATAGTCATTCGAAACCATTGGATTGAAACAGTAGATCAAAGTATCTGATTACATCATGTCCCGGTTCATGTCAGATTTGGGTATGGGTTCAAGTGAAGTAAACAAAAGTTTACCAAATCTTCATAATCTTGCTTCAGTTGGGCATCTGGAATGATCTGCTGTTTCCTGCTAAGGACCCCACCAATAACTCCTACTCTCAGGGACGGCCAGGATGGCATATGCACTTTCTGGATTTTGGCCTATTTGGTCCATTTAAAGGAGCCCATAAAATGCCTACTTACTGTTTGTTTTGGAGGATAATGCAGCAATTTAAAAAAAAACACTAAGGTTAACAGTTTTATCAAATAGCCACTTATATGATATTTTAAAAAAATGTTGGGGACTGTTTGAGGCCCATTTGATCTTAGATCCACTTTGAAGATGTTCGGATCCTATACACCCCATCATAAGCACCCAAATATTTGAAAACTCAATCCAGAAGTCAAGTTTCTTGATTAATGTATGCATAATGCGTCATATAAAAATCATCTAATTACATCTAATTGTAATTATATATATATATTGTACATTATATGTATAGTATAGCATATGATCGTTTAGATTAATGTTATGTATTACCATGTTATAAGATTACAACTAATTAGATTTACTATTAATATAATGTCTATTTATTTATATTATGCATCATCTAATGTCTATTTATTTAGATCCTGTAAATGAACTATGAGGATATGAACCCCAAGGGGTACCTTAGTTGGCCTAGGACTACGGTTTGCTCCCGGAGGTTGTGGGTTCGAAACTCCGCTACCATACTAGGGCTACAGGGGATTTACCCGGCTTCCCTCTGGGCCCGGAGGGATTAGTCTAGCCCAAAGGGTTGGGAACCCTCCGACAGCTAAAAAAAAAAAAACCTATGAGGATATGAGAAGGAAAATTTCATACCGTTGTGAACATCGAGGCAGCCCACTTCGCTGGGGCACAGTAGCATTAGCAGTTATGAGAAGGTGCTTTTGGTGAAAAGTAGAATGGGCCATTTCAGCCTCATTTGCACTTCCACTTTCTTGCCATTCATAACACCATCTTTATAATATGACGGTTCTGTGGTCCGTGCATAACACTACAAAATAAGTTATATTAATAATATATTTAATAGTATATTGTTTGTTTCTACTATTCTTAACCTACTATTTTTCTCCGTTGTAATAATATACCACTTAATAGTATATTTTTCCAATATACATCTAATTAAATTATAAGTACCTATTTATATATTGATATAAACTATAACTATATACATTGCCACTATAATTTATATAGTGGCAATAGGTCAATAGTTTTATTAATATATTATACGGTAACAAGGATATCAAAATTCTCCGATCTTATAATAGAGTACAATATAAGGTACATATTATATCCATTATTGGATATTAAATATATATTATAGATATATTAGTAATATATATTAAATAATATAATTTAATATATTATAAGTTGGACAAACAAAAGGATATAATTGTTTGTCAAGAAAAAATTACCCGGTATGCATATAGTTGTGTGTGTAAAGATAAGGTGTAAAAATATTTCTCATGAAGAGATCCTCCCCACTTATGCTTTTACTGCATGTTCCAATGTCATGTTCGTTGTGTTTGGTTGGAGGTGCAACAGTGTTTGGCTGGGTGGATTGAAAATGGCAAAGTTTTTACTTATTGGTTGATAAATTTGATAACCGAATAATAATCATCGGGTGATTATGACAGTAAATGTTGATCAAACTGATGATCAACCCATCAACCTGATCTGGGAAAGGTTGCAGATTATTACCAGTTTATCTACAATTGGTAATGAAGATCTGCAAGCAAATCATGAAGATATTTACCGAATATTACCGTTAATTGGTTATGGGTACCCTATGTAAAAGGGTACTCATATAAACTCCGTCCACCAATGATTATTTACCCACCTCAATGGGCCCCTTGGTGACACCCTCTCCGTGAAATATCATTCTAAGCAATTTAAACATAGTTGCAGATCAGTATCAAATTTATTCATTTAGAATAAATAATATTTCAATTTACAATATGTTATTTATAACTGTGTCTATTACATCTTTTTTAGAGAATGTATATCAGTATTTCTCATTAATCTTGATATGGTGTTGATAGCCTGTGTCTGTCCTAAATGATGCTAACAAGCTCACATGAAACCCTCTCCAAAAATATATATTTTGTGTGGGATATGTGGGCCTGCAGGTGATGATTGTTTGATGCTAAGATGATATTTTTTCTACATCCCTCAATTCAATCACAGGCTGGAATACAACCTACTGGGTCAAGATCACAGGCCCAGAACAAAAATCATCAGTTTTGAACTATTGGCAATCAAATTTAAAATTTGAGATGGGGTGGAGAGTGGAAATGACGTGTGGGTACCGATAATTTGTTAATTTGTTACGATATTAATATTACTTATTTTTTCTATAGCCACCAATTCAATCACGGGCTGGACTACCACCTACTGGATCAAGATCATAGGCCCAGAACAAAAATCATCACCTTTGAACTACTGGCACTCAAATTCAAAATTTGAGATGGGGTGGGGAGTGGAGATGACTTGTGCGTACCTATCATTAGTAAATTAGATTTGTATATTAATTTACGATATCGCACCATCACCCTGAGTATTCAAAATTTTAAATTAATACTTATTTTTTCTAAACTATCCCAGACTCAAATTTGGATATTAACACTTATCTTTATCCTTTTGGCTCTATTTTGAAATAGTACCTATCGTCATTTTTTGGTTTTATTTTGAAATAAACACTTATCTTTTTTTGTTATTATTTTGAACTTCTACTACGTCACTCACCAATTTTTTGAAATTAGTACGTATCGTCCAATCTATCTATCTATATTGCTAAGGGAATGTAGTTTCTGTTACATGAAGACACCCGTCTCCCTTTATCAAGCCACATGCCGCCCGCGGACGGCCCGATATAGGCTTGGCCCGAGCTCGGCTCAAAAGACAAAAGAGCCGAAATTATATCCATTATTGGATATTAAAAATATATTATAGATATATCAGTAATATATATTAAATAATATAATTTAATATATTATAAGTTGGACAATCAAAAGGATATAATTGCTTATCAAGAAAAAATTACCCGGTTTGCATATAGTTGTGTGTGTAAAGATAAGGTGTAGAAATATTTCTCATGACTGACTCCCCATTAAAATAACGGAGAGAGGTGGCCAAGAAAGAGAGGGAGTCAGTCATGGGAGAAAAGAAACGAGAAAAGTTATGGCTCACCATTAATAAAGAAGGAGAAAAGTTTTTCCACATGACTGACTCCCCGTGGGATTGTGTTTTTTATTGTCTTTAATATAAAAAAATCCCAATT
Source organism: Cinnamomum chago (assembly GCA_038049695.1). NCBI lineage: Eukaryota > Viridiplantae > Streptophyta > Magnoliopsida > Laurales > Lauraceae > Cinnamomum > Cinnamomum chago. The sequence continues at coordinate 13,871,142 of CP142462.1, read as the reverse complement.
CTTAATTGTTTCTTCCCTCTCTCTGATCAGACGCTGGATGGTGGGCTAAACATGGCACACCTCGCACGGGTCCACCACCTAATGGGTCACTCATGGGTTCCCTTCGGATCCACGGATCAGATGAGTCATCGAACGAAATGGCACGATCGTACTTTTCATAATCTAGGGGTACTTTTGCCACCTTGCTTCCAATTTAATGAATGGATCAATTGACTAAGAAATAAAAAAACTAGCCCTAGACCATTAAGAAATTATTAGACCTGACCTCATTACTTATTATCAGGCCCGAACCCAAATGGTCTGGATGTTGCTAATCCATGTAGATGAGATTGCCCAGATGTATGTTTATGAATGGCAAAGATTGAAAAAGACAGAGAAATAGAAAATTTGTTTTGAGTTTTAAAAAAGTAAGAGAGAGAGAGAGCCAGAGAGAGATCGGATGGGAACACAGTTATACTATTTTACACTATATATTAAATATACTATTAATATATAGTGCAGAACAAAAGCTGACCATGAGTATACCTATTTAATGCTCTTGCAGACCACTTAGATCCGGCCCTGCCGTTTATACAACAACTGTCAACGAGCTCCAATATTCCATCGAACAACAAAAGGGCAAGATCGTAATTTTCACAATCTAGGGGTACTTTTGCCAACTTGCTTTGTCTATTTTTTCTTACTGAATTTTCTTTAAAATTTCATTCCATGCTTCTGTTTAAGAAATATAAATTTTATTTTGTCGACTCCAATTTTTAACAAATCTATTATTACCGGTGGAAATAGAATATCATGTTAGTATCCTTCTATCTTTTTGTTTTGCATGAATTCTAACATGTTAGTATCACTCTCTCTCAACTATATTATTGTTTCATTTATCCTGAATCTGTTTCATAATCAGCTAATTTATATTTTGAAATTCTTGGATTTATTGCATTTTCGAATAATTTGGTGCTGGGTCTGCAAGTCTATGATTAATTACAGAACTTACCATGATATTAGGCAAACTAATTTTATTTTGAAACTCTCGGATTTAGTGTCAATCAAATTTTAAAAAAATTATTGAATTGGGTACTGGGTCTAGCTACAAGCCTAAAGAGATGCCCATACATGATATTAGGCCCACCAATTTATATTATGAAATTCTTGGATTTAGTGCCTTTCCAAATAAAAAAAACTTGGGGAATTCGAGACTGGGACTAATTGCAAGCCTGTGATTAATTAAAGACCCAACCATGATATTAGGCCCGCTCATTTAATTATAGATTTTAGTAAAAATTTATGATGACTACAATGTAGTAGTAGGGTTTAGTTACAAATGTTAGAATATCATAAATTGCTCAAAATTAACGATCTATAATTTCTATATATGAACTGAATAAAACAACTTAATGAATTAGGTATAAGGTCTAACTGCAAGCCTGTGATTAATTAGAGACTCAAGCATGATATTAGGCCCAATAACTTATATTTTGAAATTCTTTATTTAATATAGTTTTCCTTGGAAATCAAAACATATTTTATTGAGTTGTAACCAATAATAAACTTCATTCGAGAAAATATGTATATATAACAAAAATAACTAGAAATATGTACTGGGGGCAGTGGTAAACGAATTACAAATGCTGTTAGGGTTTTATGTAGTTAAATAATCGTGATTTTTTTTATAAATTATATAAGTGATGTTATAGAGCCTTGAAATTGTGGTATGTAACTCATTAACACTAATATATTATAATAACTTATATGTTTGACTTACCCTTTTAGGTACGAATCTAACGCATTGGGTCCTACTAAAAAGTTTGAAATTGTATATGTCTAGGATGGATACACTTCCAATTGTAGAGGTCCCTCAAAACATGATCAAATATAAGATCTGTCGGTTGGCTGCTATAAGACGATTGCTCATCTTACGCAATCCGGAAAATAATTCTCTTCGGTTTAGAAATCGACTCTTACAAATTCAAAAGGAAACTCGACTATTAAGGTTATCCATTTTGCGTTGTAGACGAACTCGGCATTTTGAGGGTATGCAACAAGCCACCAATTCTCACAATGGCTACCATTTCATTCATACAATAATCGGTAAATATATACGTCTTCAACATCTACATAACTCGATATCATATATTTTTATTATCTACATAAAATAAGAAACAATTGTGACCACTCAATTATAGGTGCAAATACAATTAATGTGAGTGGTATCAGTCACTCGATGCAAAACGAACAAGATCAACCGGGGAATGTGAAAAGAGTCATGCAAAAGGAGGCACGACGTGTAAGATCCACGATCTTGCGTTTAAAGCGACACGTTATTTACATTCGAATGTGACGTCGGGCAACGGAATGGCTTCAACGTCAAGTACTGAATATTATTTTTAACTACTCACTGTTATTACCCGACAATACAAAGTTTTTTAAGGCTGATAAAATAAATTATTTCCAGGAAATAATATTGTCTTCTACTCGAGGAGAAAAAATATATCCACGCGTCACTACAACAAAAATCATTTTTCGCGACGTAAATATTTGTCGCAGAAAATCACAAAAACGTCGCAGAATATATTCTGCGACAAAACCATTTTCGTCGCCCGTTCGTCGCCTATTGTGTGTCGGTGATTGTTTTTACCGACGATCAGAATTAATCGTCGCTAAATATACATTTTTTGCGACAACTCCGTATCGTCGCTAAATATCAATTTTCCGCGACAACCCATTATCGTCGCTAAATATCAATTTTCCGCGACAACACATTATCGTCGCTACAATGATTTTCTGCGACAACACATTATCGTCGCCAAATATCAATTTTCTACAACAACGCATTATGTCGGCAAAAATGATATTTTTTGTCGCCAAATGTCCATAATTCATTACGAGAAAATGGATAAAAAATGGTGAAAAAGGAATTTGGCGACAAAATAGAGTCGTCGCTGAATTATAGTTTTTTACCGACAAAACTTTATTGTCGCCAAATAGTACATGAATTGCCATAAATTATAATAGGTGACGAATTAGTTTTGCCGTGCATAGTTTGTAGACATTTCGCCCAATATTTAACCTTGCCACAATTTCTCTTAGGCGACAAATTATATACGTCGGGGATATATTTATTCATTTTAGGAGACAAATAAAATTTGTCGCTAAAAATAATAAATGTTTTTTTAAATTACCACATGCTACCTCAAAAACCTCTTTTACGCTGAATGTAATAAAACCTGCTCATTCAACTAAAATAAAATGTATAATAAAACCTTCACATTTAACAAAAATAAAATGTACAATAAAACATGGCCATTCAACTCAAACAAAATGTACAGTAAAGTATCTTCATTTAACTAATGAAAAGTGTACAAAACATGCTCCTTCAACATATTAGGAAACATATAACTATTAAATACGACCCACAAGCTTAGCCACATTGTCGTTACTAATTCAAGTAAAAATGTAGCATCCAAAATAGTGTAAGTACAATATTCTTATGAAAAGCAAAAAGATGTTCAAGCAATTGGCCTCTATTACATTGATCTTCAGTCCCAACCTGTGGTAAAAAAAAAAAAATTTGTTAGGAATTAAACATTAGAATCAAAAGCAAAGTAAGTGAAAAAAAAAAATCCTGAGAAAATTAAAAAATAAAAGTGCACTTGAGCCTAAACAATTGATTCAAGATCACAAACTAGGGTCATGTATCAAAGGAGTTAAGATTTAATTGTTGTTCTTGATGATGCTTTCTGGGGTTGCTCATACCAGTTGATGACTTCGATGAGCTTCCTACCGTGGTCTTGCTGCTTGAAAAATGGAAGGAGGGCTTTGAACATTTGGCCTTTTCCTGGTTAATGGTGTTGGTGCCTTTGATGGAACTTAGCCTAGTGCTGCCTCCCAGTCGGTTAGAACATCGAATGCTTCTGTCCTCATGAGTCGTATCCCTGCAAGAGAGGCTGGACCCTCTTCTAGAAATAGCAAGCCCACCACCACCTCTTTGTTCCGTGTACTCATCCATTTGAGTAACTTTATGAATGGGTACTGTAAAAGTGAAAATGATCGAAACAGATAGCCTTCTCTATTTCTGCAACAATAGCATGAAATAAAAACCATTTTATGATAGAATGCATTATCTTCATTCCTAGACACGACTAAACAAACGCTTGCATTGAAGTAACCAACAAAGGCCCATCCAAAGTACCAAAAGGTAAGTATTATGAAAAATGCCAATTCTTTTAGGGTCAGTTTGTGCAGAGCCCATTTCAGCAGAAATGGGGTGCTGACAAGACGCCGGATTTTCCGGCGCCGCCCATATCCTCAGTAGATTTTCTCATCTACCTGTCAGGAATGCAGAGCCGTGGGGTTTCCTCTTCCACGGTTCTGCACAAAAAGGAATCAACATCCCAAACACCAAACCACCCCCATATAAAAATTAACAGAAGTTACATAAGCTATGAGGATACAAAGTAGGCCTTTCCTAGATCGTTCAGCATTAAACGCTATAAGGTTTACAAAGTAGGACTTAGAACTTATTTGTCCCCTGTTGTAAAGAGGAAATTATTATATTGCTAAAGAAAGGCATACAAAAGGGGCTACATTACACAGAATTGCAGAAAAGCTAAAAAAAAGGGATAAAGAAAATAAAACAGGATCACCATGTACATGTAGCCAAACCCTGTGCTAAATCTAAACTACAGAATCGCCTAGCACATAAGCTACCTTCATTCCAACAAACAAGTTCATAGAAGAATTTCAGCCTTGATATTCTCAACAAGAGTATGAAGGAAACTAATTTCTCTTTAGCGATCTGAGTGTTCCTGAATAGTGTACAGAAAACCACTTATATAAATAACTAGAAAATTCATCCTCACTCCATATCATTCTCTAGAGCAGCTAATAACTATTCCTAAACATAATTGAAGTAAGAAAATTGCATTCTTGACTAGTGGTCGTCTAACAGTTTCAAATCCTCAAAATGTTCATCATACTGAAGTAGAAACACCATCATGAACAAAGTGAAATTTCCACAACAAGAACATGAACCACAACAAATCAGCATCATTTTCATATCACCATACCACTGTTTCATCCTCTTCCACTAGAAACTAACATCAGGCAACAACCTATACCAAAAATCTGCAAAATGATTAACTTGGAATTAAAAAATGATGAAAACTATGGATGTTCTACAGAGTACAGAGATAATTCTTTTCAATGCAGAAGAAAATTGCAAAATCATGTTGGGCATTTTAAGGATACCAAATGCACTTAAATGCTTCAATTTCAAAGGTGTTCCATCTTCATAAAGCTTGATACATGCATCTCTCTATAAGGACGTACTCATCCCACCCAGAGAACTCCAAGCAACAAAATGTTGATAAGATTCCACTAGTAAACCGAGCAGTTGTCCACATTGCTATCCACCTACATATATGATATCCAATTACCCTGAAAAGTTCTGTAACCTTACAGTTGATATGTCATGACATGACAATAGAACCCTCTAGATCTAACCACTGGCACTAAGCACACAATCCACTCAACATGAACACTAAATTAAAATGCATAGTGTTGTTTTCTTTTAAATCAAGATATACATATAATACAGACCCACCAAACTGATGCAGGCTAGACCCAAGGTCTACCAGCCCATTGGGCTATCCTTCCTCTTCCCTACACTGCTTCACAAACATTCAGAGAGAAACTCCTTGGCCCGAATACCATAGTCGGATTACTAAACCTATCAAATCCTCATATAGGCTTCACAGAATGCCTAATACAAAATGTACGCTTCAATTCCTCTAGATGCTCATATAGATGACACATACTCGGCATGATGCATCATGGATATCATGAAAAGGAGGCTAAAAAAAGAAAGAAAGAAGTTTTGGTTATGTTACCATTCAGGGAAAAAAGCAATCGGTTCTAATTTTCACAGAAAGTGATAATACCTTATAATCATCTACCAGTTACATAATATTAGCATGATAACATCAAACACATTAGTTTCCTGAACAATTCCAGAAACAAGACTTTTCTTTTATTTTTTGGGGATTCCAGGAACATGCAACCCAGTGGGGGTTTGATGTACTTCCTCTTCTTTCCAGGAGACTCGAGAATGACCAGAAACATTATTCGATTAGAGCAAATATACAAAAGCACTTACAAAACAAATTTTCTTGGGTTAACAACAATATATTCTATGGAAAATATGAAAAAAAAAAAATCAGATCCTCTATGGCTGACAAGATTAGCCAACACCCACAACCTTCCCAAAAAAAAAAGCAGCAACAACAAAGGCTTCCTTCTATTGAGAAACTAATAGCAATTCGAATGAAATATTTATGCTGGTCAGAAACACCACAAAACCTGATCAATTCATAAGGACACTATTGATGGAAGTGGAAAGAGAGAAACTCATAACCATCAAATTAAAAAAGGACAACATTCAACAAATATATTTGGATATGTATAGTTCATCAATACAGGGATTGCAAAAACACCTTTTTCTTCAAACCCCAGCAATAGATAAGAGCTCCATCAAAAGACCAAGGCCATATCCTCTTCTGTATTGAAAAGAAGCTGCATCTCCCTATATTTAGGGACTTTGAGTTTGAGCTATTCTTATTAACCCCACAATCTTACTTGTCCTTAATAAAGTAACTTCTCTCCCTGATTTCTGGAGAGAAAAACGTTAACCCATTAAAGAAACTACCCAAAAAAAAAAAAAAATCCACACTTCTAATTTCTCACCAAACCAAACAAAAACATATAACAGTCAGAGATTTGAAAACACCCAGATAAGAAAAATGTAACCTAAATTCCCGAAAAACAAGCATTAGAAAAAACCCAAACAATCAAATGGAAGGAACTTAAAAAATGCTGGAAACTCCAAAGTTCATATCAAACAAGAGCATGCAAGAAATAATGTATAAGAACAAAGAATTTAAAAGCATAGGCAACAAGACCCAAATCGTCAAATGGCATATAGTTTCAAAGCCTCAAATTATCAATTGAAGACTGAATGCGGTTGGGGGATTTAAGAAGAAAATTGGAGTCCTTACAGAAGAAATGGGAAGTGGTTTTTTTTTTTCAAAGATCTGAACTTTAGCTTCTTGATGAAAAGTACATTTTCCTCCCTCTCTTGCTCGTACTCAATACGCCATGCAAAACCCCTAATCATCAATTGAAAGAACTTCAAACAAGAATGAGGGATGGGTGTCTTTTCAAACATTAAAAAATCTAGCTTTTTGGAGGAAAAAGGATATTTTTCTTCCTGGTTTTTACTTCCTTCTCTACCTTTTATGAATTATAAAAGCATAATATAGAGCTTAAAAGGGAGTTAAAATGAAAAATAAAAAATATAAATATAAATGAATGAGGCCTGGTTTGTTGATGCAAGCTTCCCTAGAGGGCACAACTGGAATATATTTTGTTCCAGTGCAAATACCCACAAGCCAGGCCAGCAATAAGTCCACAGATTGGGCAGCCAAAGAAACCAATGATACAAAACAGGGAGGCAACATGATATGGATACGTTCCCAATTTTGAAGTATCCAGGTATCATAGACAAACATCTATTTTTCACTAAGACATAAAACAAGTCAATATCATTAAACTAATGTTCATTGTTCACATATACCAGTTCCATATGTATCAATTTACACTGTACAGCTCCCTGTTTTACTCTAATCTAAAATCAATTAAAGGAAACCTTGATTTACCTCGGTGCTCATTTGCTTTTTCTTTTCCTTCTCCCTCTCATGCCACTCATAGATTGGGGTAAAATCACAGAGCTCAAATTTCTTAATCACATGGTTTCGGCCAAGTAGCACTTTCCAGTCATTCATGAAGTTGTCAATAAATTTCTGCTTTGTTGCATATTCCGTTTCTTTCATCACTGCAATCATCACGCCTATGGTTTCCTAAGACCAGCAGTGGATGCTGCTTAATGACAACATCCAGATGTAGGTCTGCTTTTCCAGCAGGTTACTATGGATTTGCAGCACTAATAGCAATTCATAATTCCAACAGTATTGTCACATATGAAAAGCAGTTCTGCTCAGCATTTAGTTGCCAACCATCCACAGTGATAATTGGTCAACATACAGCATGATGTAGCAGTTGAGAAAATTGCAGATTGAATCCAGAAAGAAAAACAATTGACTTTCTTCTTTTCCACTTTCATCTAATATAAATGTAGTCAATTCAAAAAAATTTATCAGCCATACTTCTCTCTGTCTACCCAAACAAAGTAGAATGGCAGTATTTTCTCCAAAATGCAAGTTCCAGCAAACTAATTTCTACTTGAGAACTCTGCCTCACCTGATTTGGGCTGGAAAGGTTCATCTTCAAGATTCAGATCTGGGAATGGTACAAACACATCAAACAAGAAGCAGAACAAACTCCAATCCACAAAGGCATGTCATCCTTTAGCATTTGTTAAACATATAGAAGAAGCATCCTACTAATGAGAGCAATCAACATAAAAAGCAATAAAAATATAAAAACAAAAAGGCTTACCATAACAACAGCAGCCACTGCTGCAATGAATGCGAGGAGCCCAGGCAAAAAGCTGTTGGGAATAAAGGGAACAAACGTCGACCACATGACCTGTAATGGAATCAAGCACTAGATTCAGATTCACCTGAGGGAGAACAGAGATATCTGTTACTTGCATTGAAAGCCTACTTTTCAGTTTCAAGCTCTGTTAAAACTGATAAATCTCTAAAGATCAGCCCCCTTGAAGAACAAACCTACCTTAAAGCAATCCCCAATGGCATACAATTACAAAGGGAAAACAGGGGTTACAACTTACAACAGGTACAGCCAAAGAAAATCTGAAAACTCCTTTCTATACCATATATTGAACCAAAATCAAACAAAACCCTAGCAAAGGGTTTTGTGCAAATTGAAAAAATAAAGCAAAAAATTGTCCAAGAATTGGGGATGTTCAATATGCCATTGTATTTATGAGTTAGGGGGAATTAAAACTATATAAGAGATATAAATCATTGAACTAGCATAAAACCATTAATGATGTTATAAACTCAACAGTAGAAACATAAAATAAAGGGGAAGTTACTACTATAACCTTTTCATCACTCAGTGAATCTATAAAGAAAAATGGTGCAATGGCCCCAAGAGGTGGTTGTTCAAGCCAATAGGGTTTGATGTGTGGCCTTTGATGGGCCAATGGGGAACACGATTGAACTGACCAGGCCTTAGGTCTAGCCCTATGCCATGTTCTCCATCTCATGTGCTGGCCCATGCTATTGGGAGGGCCAAAAAAAGAAAAAAGATGTAAAGAGTATCAAAATGTAATGAACCTCTGAAAAAAGTATTAAATATAATGAAGCAAATAGGAAGATATAGCTTAGACAAGTAATAAAAACAGCATACAACCTCTAAGAGAAGGAGGAGCTCCAGCACAAAGTTGATAAAAGATATGATAAGATCTTTCTCCCTTGGCTCGTTGAACCACTCTAGACTTCACAACAGACATGGAATTCTTCAAATCCCGGATAAAAAAAAAAAACCCAAGAATAAGCCAAGATAGAAGTCACACTACCTTCTCGAGCAAAACTTTGATAATGTAAAAAGGAATTGAAATTTGTTGTCCATGATGCAGAGGACAGGAACTGAGTCGGTAATAATTGCCTAAATAGAAAGTGATTAATTAAATCTCACGTCACACATTATGAGAAATGAGTCACTCAAAGTATGCTTACATGTTTGAATCTCAGCACCACAAATTTTCCCAGTTGTACTAAAATGAATTTCTATCAGCTTCCCCTATGCCACGCCAAGAAAATACAAGCTAACCGCAAATCCTTTGGTTTATCAAAATGAGGAAACATATTCAAATAGAAAATGGGAGAAGCAAGCAGGATAGTAAAACACAGATCACAGAAAGCTTTAAATTGAATGAAGTAAATGTCTTAAACTTCATGTATGGAATCCCTTAAAAAATATTCAGTCATAAAAAGGAGAAATACTCACAAATCAGCTAGAATTGTCATTTCACAAGGTTTTGGCATTTCCAAATGCACCAAGTACTGAATTTGTTTGGAGCACTTCATACTCTATCCCACTCCCACCACCAAGTGCTGCCAAGTATTGCATGGCAATTTTTGCTGTTTCGGTTTTCCCAGCTCCACTTTCACCACTGTGATGCAAGTAACAAGTTGAAAGCATCAAAAAAGTATATCTATTACACAGGTTTATGATGGCATGACACTTTTACAGACACTTCTGTAATTAAAACAAGTACCACATTAATTCCATTACAATGGACCCAAGATCAGATAATATAATATTACCAAAGACCATTTACAAAGAATCGATAGCAAATCTTTTTATGTGGGCTCCTGATTGTAATATGTGGGGGTTTGGGTGTGGTACAGTGTTTGTTTGGCATTTTTCAGGTAGGGAAAATATGCCAGGGCAGAATTGAAGAGTAAGTACCAGATGATTTTCATATATATCTTTTCTTGCAAGTGCCAATGTAATGCCAACCACATTTTCCTCCATCAAAAGTGTTGCAGGAAGTAGGAACACAACAGCTATTGGTGCCATGTAGAGAAGGAGATTCATAGAATTCAGCTTCTCCCTTAAATAGAAATAAATAAAAAAATTCATGAAAAATTAGTATAGGCATCCAGATTCAGAATCAACTAAAATGTATAATGAAAACATTAGATACTAATGCCTTCATCATAGAAAGAAAATAAAAAATATATATTTTAAAATACTTCTGACGGGAGTGAGGTGCTAATGAAATGCAGCTTTGATCGAGTAAGAAATAATTCATTCTAAAATATAATTGAATAAAAATCCATTTGTTACCCCTCAGAAGACAGCAAAATCCCTTGAAGCACCAACTTAAGCGCTCTTGCAGCGGTAGCAGCCACACAAATTATAAACCCAAACAGATGAAAACTTGGTTCCCCCTATAGGTAAAAGCCACAGAGATATCCAGATTAATGAATGACGATCCATCAAACTACCAAACTAAGTACAATTATTGCGTGAAATCCATAGATCAAAAGATACAGCAATAGTACAATTATTGCAGCACTCAAATGCCAACAGTCTTTTTCCTCCATCCTTTCTATTATATCCGTCAGTAGCTAATGCCATTAACTAAACAAAATGAAGAAAGGACCTAAGCTCAATACCATATCCACAAATCCCACTGGAAATTCAAGAAGAGGAGTGTAAAAGCAATGAGCGAAATTTAGAAGTCGAAATTAGACAAGAAATTTTGCAGCTTCATACACTAATGGGCTATTGCCAGTTAACCTGGTCCCAAGAAGCTCATGATAAATTTGTTTCTTGTTAGGTGTCCAAAAACAGGTCCTTTCTCTTTGAGAAAAGAATACTAGTTGTAATGGAAAACTGACCAAAGACTCCATATTTTATTGGTCTGACCCTTTGCGATTTAGATTACACTATTTGGATATGCACCCAAGTGGTAACTAGACTTGTTCAAGAGAACTCTAGTATGGGTAGAGAGTTCTACTCTACTAATCAAAACAAACAACTTGAAATAGCACCACCCACAAATGTTAATCAATACTTAGATGCATCAGAGTTCCTATCAATCTCGTAATATTGTATGAGAAATTTACAATGCAATTGAGGGGAAAAACAAAACACAGCACTATTGAACTAAAACAACCGAATCAAACCACACCCAATTCAAAATTTTAAAAGAAGAGGGGAACAAGCTCTCACCCCACTGGCAATGACAACACCAGCATCAACCGGTACAAGCGCAGCATAAGTCAGCCAATCCTCCCTCTTCACCGTCATAGCATAGGCAAAAACCGCAGTGAAGAAGGGCGTTGTCGCCCCAATCGCCTGGTTAAACGAAACCGGCAGGAATCGCAGCAAGACATTCCCACTGACCACAGAGCCACAAAAAACCAAACCCAGAGCGGCAATCTTCATAAACTAACATGAAGGACATAGAAAAAGGAAATCAAAGTGTGACAGTAGCTAGTTCACCATGGAATTTCCATTTTTTAAATATCATAATTTCTATTAGAAATCAGCAACAAAACAAAGGAAAAGGCAGTGAGATGATCCACAGAGAAAAAGAGAAAAGGGAAAAAAAACACAAATTTGTCTAAGAACTTCTTTACATAGGTTCAAACTGAACAAAATGGAGGATTAGTTAATAATGAACTAGAGTGTCTCTTATTTCACTGCTAATGACTACTTGCAAAAGTACTCAAAACAAGATTGGTTAGTAATAAACCCATCTGCTGTACTGAGATTGAAACCAAACACCAAACCAAGTCTCAAAGAATACCCTAAAAATCATCAAATAAAATTGCAGTAAATAGAATTCCAGGAAGCCATTAGCTCCACAAAGATTCAAGGAAAACCCCCAATAAAATCAAGTAAAACCACAGAATCTGGAAACCAAATTGGAATCCAACAAAACCCCATTTCCACTTCCTAGATTCAAAGTAAAACCCATAAACAAAAAGAAGATTGAACCCAAAAAAAAAATATTTTACCTCAGCAGGGAAATACTCCAGCACAGCCGCGAGATACAGGGTGATCGAGAGAGGGAGTGGTGAGAGGGAGAGGGGGACCAGGTCGCCTGGGAGATGGAGGAGAGGGTTGAGGTCGTTAGGGAGATGGCTTGCGTGGGAGAGGGAGATGGTGGTCTGCGCATGTGATGGGGATTCTCTACGCATGGGAGACGGAGGGATCGAGAGAGATGGGGATCGAGACGCAGGGTAGCGGGTGGAGAGGATGGCGGGCGAGAGAGGGATGGGTTAGAGACATGAGGGATCAAGTGATGAAAAAACCATTTCGATGATTTCAGCATAAAGGTTCCATGATTTCCCGAGAAAGAGACAGAGGATGCAGTGTGTTTGATACAGAGATCAAATCCCAAGCTGAAACTGAAACATGACCTAGATTTCTGCACCTGAGGTCAAGCAAAAGAGAATAGGGAGAGAGGCTCTTACCTGTGAATGGGATGAGTTCTGCGCGTGGAGGGAGAAGAGGGAGAGATGATGGGGCTTTGCGCTGCTAGTGGTGGTGGTGCGGTCTGCGCGTGGAGGAAGAAGGGGCGACGGTCCGCGGGCGTGAGAGAGATGAAGAGCAGAGAGACTGGAGAGGGGGGCTGCCTCTGAGATGGGTCTGCGCAGGGGGTTGCGAGATGGAGAGAGAGAGAGGGCCGAGGTCGAGAGGGAGAGGAGGTGATGGTGCTGTGCCTTGGTTCCGGTGTGAGAAAAATGGACGAGGTTAGCGTGCAAGAGTGTAATGTCGTTTCATTTCGTCGCCCAATGGTTTAAAAAAATGAACCGCGAAGCTAAATCGCGCGCCTCAAATTTCATGCATTTCGCGACGAAATATTTTCGTGGTGGATTATTTTTAGGGAATTCTGCGACGACATATTTTTGTTGTGAAAACTTTTTAATAAAATATGGTGTAAATGATTTACCGACGAAAAAAATTCGTCGCCAAATAAATAATTTTGTCGGAAAAATTTTACCTCTTCCTGGCGCCAACTCCATTTTTTGGCGCCAAACTTTTCGCGACAATATTTAGCGTCAATTGAAAATTATCGTCGTTAAATAATTTGTGTTTTTGTTTTAGGCAACGAAATGAATTTTTCGTTGCGAAAAACAACATTTAGTGACAAAATTTCAAAACGTTGCAGAATATTTGCCGCGAAAAATGATTTTTCTTGTAGTGTGTTGAAGCTTCAGTTCCAGAGTCGCAATATGCTCTCACTGTAGAGCTGTTATGTGGCTTGACGAAAGAATCAGAGACAGTTCAATTTCAAGACCAAAGTTTAGCCTATGCTGTCTTGGAGGAAAGGTGATGCTGCCACTGCTACCAAACACGCCTGAATTTTTGCAGAATTAATTCCTTCAATCAAGATTCATGGAGAAAATAAGAACATACAATTCAATGTTATCCTTCACGTCAATGGGTGGAAAAATTGATCGCACCGTGCTCGATGGAAGAGGACCATATCTTTTCCGGATAAGTGGATCAAATTATCACAGGATCGGTTCATCACTTCCTGCACCTGGAAACATGCCTAAGTTTGCTCAACTATATATATATGACACGGAACATGAAACATCCAATAGATTAAGGGCGGTTCAAGGAAGCGGTGATGCAAATGAGTTAGACTTGACTGTATTGGAAGGCTTGCAAACAATGCTAAATGCGACAAATCCTTATGTAAGATTGTTCCGTAATGCAAGAGATAGGTTGTATGAAAATGGTAATCAAAATTTGCATGTGCGAATTTTGCATTCACGGGAAGGAAGACAGTATGCAAGACCAACCACAAATGAGGTTGCAGCCATCATTGTTGGAGATGAGTCTGAAATTACAGTAAATCGAGACATCATAGTTAGAAAGTTGGATGGAAATCTACAGAGGCTTAACGAAACACACCCTTCGTACATGCCACTCCAATACCCGTTGCTCTTTCCATATGGAACTGATGGATGGACAAAGTTCATAAAGTTTGCACCTGGTTCAAACTATATACGTGAGGGTGTATCGATTAGAGAGTTCTATGCATTTAGACTGATGTCTCGGGATGACGAAGGGACTTCGTTGCTTCAGGGTGAACGACTGTTTCAACAATTTGTGGTTGATTGCTACACGGCTATAGAGCAGGAAAGGCTCAGTTTCATCAGAAACAATCAGAATGCTTTGCGTGCAGATTTGTATAGTGGTTTACAGGATGCGGTCAACGCTGGTGATACGGATGCAACTGCAGTTGGTATGCGCTATATTATTCCTTCGTCGTTCACTGGTGGTCCAAGGAACATGATACAACATTATCAGGATGCTATGGCCATTTGTCGTACGATGGGATTCCCCGATATATTTATAACATTCACATGTAACCCAAGTTGGCCAGAGATTCGGCAACAACTATCACGATTCCCTGGTAAACGCACTGAGGACAGGCCGGATGTAGTTGCAAGGGTATTTCACATTAGGCTGAAACAACTAATGGAAGACCTCAAAAAAAAAAAAAATCTTCGACAGAGTAATTGCAGGTATACAAACTCAATTATTAGCATACTTTAACTTTAATGTCTACTCTTAATTTTTAAAATTGTATTACTGTGTCCGAATGATTTTGAAACTTTTTATTAATTAATAAAGTCACCCCAATCTGAACAGATATTCATGTCATTGAGTTTCAAAAACGAGGATTACCGCATTCTCACATCATCCTCACTCTGGCTGGTGAGGACAAACCACAGTTACCGGATGAGATTGATGACATTATTTCGGCGGAAATCCCAAATGAGGTTGAAGATCCTTTGGCATTCGCGACTGCGACGAGATGCATGTTACACGGGCCATGCGGTTATCAAAATATGAATGCTCCATTATGGTAAATGGAAAGTGATCAAAAGGATATCCAAAACCATTCGTCAGTGCAACGACAATAGCGGAGAATGGATTCGTGGTCTACAGACGTCGAAACAATAATATGACATATAGAATCAACGGTTTTGATGTAGATAACCGATGTAACGCCCCAATTCCGGATACCGATATACTCGTTCGAATACCCGAAATTGGCGCGCTACTTCCCGGAAAATCCGAGAACTTCCAAGATCGTAGGCCGCAGTGAGGTCCAATTTAAAACTTTTTGAACCAAATAACATTCAATGGTTAAAACTTGCGGAAGCGTAACATTTAAATAGAGCGGAAGCAATAGGTATCATGTATATTAAAGGAAAGCAGAACCGTGGTCTAATTAAAATGATTCAATGTAAATTTAAAGTTATACATCTTTCATTCTACCCTTCTCACTACAAATGTCACTCAAAACCCAAAATAGCATAAACTCTCAAAACCCTGGAATGTACTCCTCGCCCTCCGGCTCGACATCCGCGTCGGCCGGGCCCCATGCGTACTCTCCGGCTACAGGTGCCTCCACGAGGGCTAATGCGTCGTCGGGAATCTCTGGGTCAAGGCCTAAGCACCATAGAATGGGTCAGATCTAAACGATCTGGCAAGATACAACATACTACTAACATAGCATATATATATCAAAGGAATTAAAGACAGGTACATAATTTAAATGAATAACAAGGAAAGAGAACTAGGCAATCGTGCATTTAAATCATAAGGAACCAGTATAAAAGAAATCAACTAAACTACTACACAAGGTGGCACATTCACACGAGCTGGAATACCGCGGGATATTATGCCGCGGCCCTCCCATACTGAACACAGTCGCGGTGGGGAATCTAACCAGGGAATAACTAATCCCGAATATCACTCATCAACTCATCATCTCATCACTCCAGATCGGCACGGCATGACACCTTGCCGTCTTAACCACACAGCTCATCATGATAGCTTCACCATACTCAACTAGCTCCTACCGGGGATGATCAGTCCACCGGCTGAGCTTAAATCAACCGAGTGAATGTTCATGCCGACTCGAGAATAACTCTAAGGTCTGTGTCTGTCTAGGCTTTGCCTTGCGTGAACAAGGTCCTAACAATACCTCTATAAGGTCCACACATCTCAATACAATCTCTGGATCTCATTCAAGATCCAGGCCCGCTCGTTGGATCCATACCAAGGCCCATCAGTACATGGCCTGGTCTAAAACTGTCCAAACGAGGCAACTAATCCACTATTACTGATAAACAGTTCCATTTCAATCCATATAACTTAACAGTCCAATAGAAACTACCTCTTCAAGCTAAAGGGTTCATATCACCACACTTAGGCCCATTAAGGGCCCGCCTAGACACAGACACGGGTCAACGATCTCCGAATTCACACAACCGGGTCACCTCTAGAAACCCTAGGTTCAGGTCTTCCAATTATGATTAATTAATAGCAAACAACTAATCTAAAGATCTAAGATTGACTGAATAATAATAAAGAAGTATGAACTTCATCATAGGAATCAATAGGGAAGAACAACAGTCCAATCCTAGGTAAATGGGCCACTTCAGGTTCGGGTCTATCTCCGGTAATTCGATCTCTAAACGATGTCATTAATGCCGTAAAATACTGTATTTGGTGCTTAGTGGGTTAAGGGCATTATCTGACAACATTTAGAGGTCGAATCATCTTAGATAATCAACCAAAACACTAAACAGTGGTCCCCGCGAGTCAAGGTTGAGCCACACCGTTGACTCGGGCTAAGGACACTGACAAATACTCATTTGGATGGTCAATGGGCCTTACAACTGATCATATCTCCTAAGTGTTGAAAACTGGAACAATCAGGGTTTTCCAGGTGAACCTGATGTATAGTGAGCTTGGTTGATTTCCTGGCCGGGAAGATCAACCAAGTGCACTGACAAACCTGAATCAGGCTTCCTGGATAACTTAAATCGTTTCTAAAGGCTTACAGCGTGTCCGGTCAAACAACCTGGCCGGGATGATTGACCGCATACTCTGAAAACCTTAGAAAGATTGATGTTTCAGCTTTAAACACTTTCTAAAAGTTAATTCTAAGTTTCGGGTTGATTTGGGTGCAAACAGTCTGAGTTTCGGGTGAAAAACCAACTTTCAGTCATTTCTAGTGAAAACCATGTAAACGGGTCAACCTGGGCTAAGCCGGGTCAACCAAACTGATTAAAATTGGTTTTCAACAAGAAAGTGGCTGATGGCCAATTTTTCATCCAAAACCTAGTTGTCTCGGTCGACCAGGATGGGCCCCAGTCGATCCAGACAACAGAAAACACAACCTGCAGAACAGAGCTAACTGAGAGCTTCATTTTCCCATTTTTCAGTGTTCCCGGTCGACCTAGAACACTGTCGGGCGAGTCCCCGGGCGTGTCAGGGAAAAACTGCAGAAAATAACTGAGGCTTGATTTTTCGGAAACTGCAGTGTTCTCGGTCGACCTAGAGGGGGTCTCGGTCGACCTAGAACACTGAAAACACTATTCCTGCAGATTTCTGCAACTTTTCCGTTTCAGCTCCGTTTTTACCCAAATCACTTCCAATCACTTCCAAACTTCCCCAAACCACTTCTAATCAATAAATAACTTCATAAACCATCCATTAAACACCTTTTGGCCCACTGATCTTCCAAATGGGGGGTGAAAACCCCCATCCATCAGTGACCTTTCCATCCAAACATACACAAACAAGCTCAGGTAGAAACTAAACCATAACAGAACATCAAATGAAATGGAAAACTACTGAATCATGAACTAAAATACACATCCTAAGTTATGAGTATGATGCACTTGCCTCTTAGCTTGAGAATTGATTTGTAGAGAGAAGAGAGAAATAACAGGGGAGGTCCAAGTCCAGCTAATCAGTGAAGAAGAGGAAGAAGATGATACTCCAGCTGCTGTAGCTGTAGCAGCAGCTCTAGAAATCGTTTTCCAGCCCAATATCAGTAGTTACAGCCCTTAAAAATAGATTCCAGCAGTAGCCTTGGAGGAAATCCAGAGAGAATTGAGAGAAGAAGGAAGGGGAAAGAAGGGTGGCAGCTGCAGCTACTTTAGGAAGAATTCCAGCACAACAGTAGCTGGAAAATGGTTCTTTCAGCAGTCCCAGTGATGAAGGAAGAGCAGCAGCTGTAAGGTGAGGTTCCCACTCCCAGGTGATATGAAGGAGAAGAAGAAGAATGCAGCAGCATCAGCTCTCAAGGATTGTTTCCAGCACACAGTAGTTTCCCAGGTGAGAGCTCCAGCACAGAACCACCACAGAAATTTGGAAAACGGAATGAGAAGGGAAGAGGGGTGATACCAGTAGCTCCTGGAAAAATTCCAGCAACAGAACTATGGAGATACTTGCTCAACGGGGGATGGATTGAGAGATGAAGGAGGAGGAGAAGAGTTTGCAATGAAACAGTAGAGAGAATTTGCCTTGGGAAAGGGGCTGGGATTTGCTTAGGGTTTTGAAATGGGTTTAAGAGAGGTTTTATAGGATTAGGTGGGATAATCAATTACTAGTTTAGCCCTAGGGTTTAATGGGATTAGGGTTAGGGTTTGAGGGTAGTTGGGTCATTAGGGAAGAAGCTTCTAGAAGACACCTTTAGCTTACACTAACCCTCTTAATCAACTTAATTAAACTCTATTAGTAACTAATCTAGCTCTAAAAGCCTAGGATTAACACAACACCTAATTAAATTAAAAACACTAACCCACTAAGTTAATCTAACTAACTTAGGAAGTCTAACTAGTCCATCTAATTAGCCCCAAATAAACTCAATTAAAACAGTAATTAACAATGATTAGCCATAATTAGCAATAATTAGTAGTAATTAGCAAAGATTAGCGAAGATTAACATAATTAAACAATAATTAACATAAGTTAGAGTTAATTAGTCTATAAAATAGCCCTTAGAGGGCCCACCAAGGGTGGGACCTCACAGATGGGTTATTCTATATAATCGTGATCTTATTGTAAGATATGATTCACACATAAATGTTGAGCGGTGTGCCCACAGCAAGGTCATCAAGTACTTATACAAGTACATTCATAAGGGTCCAGATCGTGCAACGATTATTATCGAGGACAATATCGTACAGCCTAATAACAGTGGAGAACGTATGTACAGATGTATGAATGAGATCAAGCAATTTCAAGACGGTCGATACATATCTTCGATTGAAGCATGCTGGAGAATATTCGAGTTTTACTTGCAAAAACAATATCCTTCGGTGCAAAGGTTACAATATCATCTACCAGGTGAACAGTTTGTTGTATTTAAGGACACGGATAATGTTGAGTCCGTGATTAATCGGGATGGTATACATGACACAATGTTTACCAAATGGTTCGAAGCGAACCAGAACCACCCGGATGCTAATGAATTCACGTATGTTGAGTTTCCAACAAAGTGGGGGGTCTGGAACGCAAAGCAAAAACAGTGGACAAGGCGAAAACAACGTACGTGTATTGGTAGACTTGCTTATGCACATCCAAACTCGGGAGAACGTCATTATTTGGGTATGCTACTAAATAAGGTCCGGGGGGCAAAATGCTATGAGGATATTAGAACCGTCGCCGGAGTGGTGCACCCAACATACAAATCAGCATGCTTTGCACTTGGCTTGCTCGAACATGATGGTGAATGGCATGAAGCACTGACCGAAGCGTCAACATGGACCACAGGTTCCCAACTCAGAAACAGGTTTTGTTCAATGCTGATGTTCTCTGCAATTACAGATCCCACGGAATTGTGGGAAAAACACTGGATGGACCTAACAGATGATTTACAAAGTCAAATGAGGAGATAGCTTGGAGACAGAGATAGATATCTTGATGAAAGTGAATTGAGAAATTTAGGGCTCCTGGAAATTGAGCGTATACTGAATAGGAATGGCAGATCATTGACAGAATCCCCCCCCCCATGCCGCTGTCATCTAACCGGTTGGGCCAAATTGCGACGAACAAGCTTATGATGGAAGAACTCGAATATGATAGCACAGCTGAAAGCCATCTGTTCGAGTCGTTACATGTCGGCTTAAATGATAATCAGAAGAGGGTCTTCGACACGATAATGGATGCGTACACGAGACGGATGGGGGGTCTCTTCTTTGTTTATGGTAGTGGAGGAACAGGCAAGACGTATCTGTGGAGGACTTTAATAGCAAAAGTCAGGTCTCAGAAAAAGATTGTTCTCTCGGTAGCATCATCGGGAATTGCTGCCTTGCTTTTACCAAACGGAAAAACTGCGCACTCCCGTTTCAAAATACCGCTAAACCTCCACCAAGAGTCATGTTGTCACATCACCCATCAGACCGAATTGACAATGTTAATTAACGAAGCAGATTTAATCATATGGGATGAAGCTCCGATGCTGAGTCGCTACGCCTTTGACGCTGTTGATCGAACATTTAAAGACATTCTGTAAAATACGAGTAACTGTTCCTCGGAAAAGGTGTTTGGAGGAAAATTATTCGTACTTGGGGGAGATTTCAGACAGATACTGCCGGTTATAACAAAGAGGGGACGTGAACAAATAGTTGGAGCTTCGTTGCCGAGGTCGAGTATTTGGAAATATTGTCAGGTTTTACATTTGAATATAAATATGCGTGTTAAGACAAACAATGTTCCTGAAACTCTACGATCTCGGTTACATGATTTCACGGAGTGGATTAAGATGGTTGGCGAGGGAAAGGTGTCCGGGACATGTTTTGGAAATGATTATGATCCAAACTGGATCAAAATCCCAGATGAGTTTCTCATACGAAATGATGAAAGGGGAGTACAGCTGCTTATTGAATCAACTTATCCAGAACTAATTGATAAGTATCGTGATTCGTCCTACTTAAGTGAGCGTGGAATACTTGCTCCGAAAAACATCTATGTCGACCAGCTGAACTCGATGATGTTATCAATGATACCAGGAGAAAGGCGGGTATTTTATAGTGCAGACAAGCTATGTCCTACATCAGGAGAATCTATGGATCATGTTTTGCACCCTCCGGAGTTTCTAAATTCTTTGGACTTGCCGGGATTACCAAGTTATGGTCTTGAGTTAAAAGATGGAGCTCCGATAATGTTGTTGCGAAGCTTGAATCAGTCTTTGGGATTGTGCAACGGCACCCGATTAGTTGTTCACAAGATGGGGGCAGAGTCATACGAGCTAGTCATGACAGGTTCCCGCATTGGAGAAATTGTATTGATAAGTCGTACTGACCTAACATCGGCGTCTGGTGATTCAACATTCGAAATGAAAAGAAGACAATTTCCTATCAAGCTAGCATTTGCAATGACCATAAATAAGAGTCAAGGACAGACGCTAACGAATGTGGGTGTGTACCTCCCGAATCCTATATTTTCACATGGCCAGCTATATGTAGCTTTGTCGCGTGTTACGTCTCCGTCAAGTTTGAAGATGTTGCTTATCAATAAACAAGGGATGCCAAATAATATCACCAAAAATATTGTGTACAGGGAAGTCTTCAACGATATACCCCATTAAAACATGTAATGAGATTTGATATCTGTTGAATTTAATGTATAGATACAGATGAACAAAGATTGGTTGAATTTTTCTTAAATTCAAGATAACTATATTTTATCATGCGGTTGCTTAATTGTCGTTATGTTCATTTTACAAGTATTTTATAATGTGTGTCAAGTTTATAACTTTCTTACTATGTTGTTGCCAATTTGAATGAATTGTTGTTGCTTTCATTTAAATGACATTCAATGGAATATTGTTTCAAAACTAAACCAGATAAGATGGGTGCACATCTCAAATATTGTCGTGGCCATGACTCTCTACGTGTTAGGGAGTGAACGGATGAGTTCGAACGTAAGTCGTTTGAGCATGACACCCCAATATCAAAGCATGGCTCACGCAAAATACAACTAGCCCGGTGGTTGAGAGAGTGTGGAAACTTCATCCCCAAAAGATATGTAATGATAAAAATTGCCCAGACATTGCCACCAACTTGGGATGCTGCAAAAAGACGGATATTTGAAATTTGGGGAGCGGGGGTCTGCTGTAGTTAAACTACAGCAGACCCTGCTGTAGGTATAATCCAACAGCCCTGGTAAACCCAGGGTATCCAATGGCTGATATTTTGTATTTTAAAACATTTTCTCTCTCTTCAACTCACTTTCAAAAGACTTTTTCTCTCTTCAACCTTTTCTCTCTCCACCCACTTCCGCCTCAAACTCCTCCTCTCGTCTCATCTTCCCAAATCGGGTTTTTTGCAGGAACCAAACGCTCCCCATTTTCTTCAACTACCACCTCTCTACAATTATCTCTTCTCCTCTTTCTATCCTTCACCAGGTAAAGAAAGATACACAAAGAAAACAAATACATAAAGATATAGATATATTTTAATAAAGGAGATATCTTTCTCTCTTTTTCTGTGGATTCTCTACTACCTATTTTTACAGAGAGCCCTTTTCGCCACTTCCATTTAAAACCCGTTTGTTTTGTGGGGAATCTCGTGCAGGAAGAAGCAGACATGGAATCCGTAGATGCAGTTACAGCACTGAAAAGCAGCTTCCGCCCAGAAATGGAAGGAATGAAAACAACCCCACATCACTACCACCACCACCAACAACAACAACAACAACAGAGCTTGAATGATGAAGTGTTTGGTGCGGATGAGTTAGACGGATTTTTGGACTTCTCCAACGAAGACGTTAATGAGTTTTTATCGGAAGAAAATCAAGAGGAGGAGAAAGAAGTAGAAGAAGAAGAAAAGGAGTGGTCTTGTGACTCCGTTTTGTCTACGGAAGATACCCATTTGGGCAGCAAAACCTTGGAATCCAACTCAAAAAAAGATTTTGAGCCCCAGCTCTGCGTTCCGGTGAGGAAATAAGCAACTCTCTCTATTTCTTCTGTGCATTTGACACCACGTATGGAACAAACAAGGAGTTGAGGCCGTTAAGGTGTTTTCACCGGTTTCAACCATCATAGGGAGTTGGTAATTTTTGGGGCAGCATTGTTATTTGATGAAACTATCGACTCCTCTCCCCGGAATCAGACGACCCGTTTCAGAAAACGCCTCTGACACAATAGAGAAAGAATCGAACGCCGACGGAAGAAGGAAACGGCATTCGATGAAGACAGTTTCAAACAGACTCAAATCCATAACCCCGCCTTCCACAAATCCAAAACGACGTCTCATCCTTCAACAAAACTCAAGACCCAGATCCGAAAAACCATTTCTTTAAACAAAAAAACAAGAAAAAAAAAACAAAGAGAAAACCCAAGACCCAGATTCAAGTTCCTGAAAATCCCATGAAAAAGAAACTCTAAAAACACAGGGGCTTAGATCAATTGCCAGAGGAACAAAAACTAGACCAAACGGGTTCCTGCAAAAAAACCCGATTTGGGAAGATGAGACGAGAGGAGAAGGAGTTTGAGGCGGAAGTGGGTGGAGAGAGAAAAGGTTGAGGAGAGAGAAAAGGTTGAAGAGAGAAAAAGTCTTTTGAAAGTGAGTTGAAGAGAGAGAAAATATTTTAAAATATAAAATATCAGCCATTGGATACTGTGGGTTTACCATGGCCGTTGAATTATACCTACAGCAGACCCTGTTGTAGCTAACCCGAAATTTTGAGTGGTTCTCCTTTGGGAGTTGGTATTTGCACCCACCTTATGAAAGGTGGGTGTACGGCCATAGGAGTATTATGACGCCCACAATCCCAGGCCATCTTTGGTTTTTACATCTAAGTACTAGGGGCTGTCCTTGCTATTTACATCTAAGTACTACTACACTACAGTGTACTCCACGTGGGGGATTGAAAGGTTTTTTTTTTTTTTTTGTTGACACGGGTCTCTCTCTGTTGGCTCTTGGACGTGGGGCCCTTGGACGACAAGACCCTTGGACGTAGGGGCCTTTGGACGATAAGACCGGACGGCACCGCCATCCTATTTTAGCTTGTCCTCTGTTATGCTCATCAAGAAAATAAATGGGTGTCAAAGGGTGTACTTAAGTGAACTTCATTTCACTAGTAGCTGCAGGGAATATATTCTCTATTAAAATGTGTTTTTTTAGTTCCATCATATCTGTGTTTTAGTCTATATATACATAGATATGGTTCTTCTTGGCAATATACATACTAGTAGAAGATATGAATTTGGATCAACTGAGAATTTGGGCCAATGATCTGTGATTGTCAAGTGGTTCAAGTGAGCAGGTAAATATTTAATTCTTTAATTATTTCAGGAAATATTTTTTTTATTAATTGCAGATGCTCAAGTGAATGTATATTGTTGTTAGGATGATATTTTCGGAAACGAAATAAAACAAGAAGAGAAAAATGTGGATGAAAATGTTACAAACGAATTTTCCACGGACATGGTATGATATTAATTCAATTCCAATTATGTTTTATTTTGTCAATTTTTATTAAAAAGTTGTTAATTTCTAACAGAATGAATACATTTTCAGGTATTTAATTCGCGCCAATCTCTAATTGATTGGATTCAAAATACTGGACGCAATTTAGGATATATCATTGTCATTAAAAGGTCAGACACTAGTATAATCGGGAAGAGTCCTAGATTGTTGTTCCAATGTGATCGCGGTGGCACATACAGAAGCAAGAAAACTTCCAAGAAGGATACAGGCACAAAAAAAATGATTGTCCTTTCAGAGTGAAAGGGGTGAAAATGTCAACAGGTGATGACTGGATGGCAATGGTAGTAAGTGGAACACATAACCATGCCCCTGCATCATATATGGAGAGACATCCATACCCCGGTCAGCTCTCTAAATCAGAAATCCAGTTGACGGTACATCTGTCTACGAAAAATGTAAAGCCACGAGATATCTTGACATCATTGAAGAAGCAGAATCCGGATAACATGTCTACCATTGAGACCATATACAATGCACGCAAGAAATTTCGGATTGCAGAGAAAGCCGGTAAAACCCAGATGCAAGTTGTCATGTCATTCCTACAACGTGAAGGATACATTTTCGAGAGTTGAACAAATGTTGTAACCAATGACCTTGAAGATTTATTCTTCGCACATCCAGGATCATTAGAGCGATGGCGTGCATTCCCGCACGTGTTATTGATGGACGCAACATATAAAACAAATAGGTACTGTTTTTCTTTGTTTTTTTTTACTCATTTCTCTTTCCCAGCTTTCGTGTTCATTTTACTTGTCTCCTTTTAATGAATATTCTTGATACTGATATAAAAAAAAAACAGGTACAGGATGCCTCTCCTTGAGATTGTCGGCGTGATGGCAACTAATATGACATTTTGTATAGCATTCGTGTTCATGCACTCAGAAAAAGTGTTCAATTATACTTGGGCTTTAAGGTGTCTGCAGTCAACAATGGATGGATGCACCGGTCCGCGAGTTATTGTCACAGACAGAGAGTTGGCTTTGATGAATGCGTCTGCCAAGGTATTTCCCGATGCTAAGAAATTACTCTGTAGGTGGCACATTTATAGGAGTGTTTTGAGCAAGTGCAGGCCATCAATAACAGACAAGAAATCCTGGAATGCATTCTACAAAATGTGGAATATGTTGCTGGAATCTGAAACTGAGAATGCCTATGTATGCAAATTGGCGGACCTTGAGGTAGTGTTGCAAAACTTTCCAGGTATGATTAATTATCTTAAGGATGTATGGTTGACACCGTACAAGGAGATGTTTGTATCCGCCTGGACTGACAGATATCTGCATTTTGGAAACCAGACAACTAATAGAGTCGAGAGCCAGCATGCGAAGTTGAAACGATACTTGGAGTCATCACAGTCAGATTTGGAGACATCGCTGTTGTTTATTCACCAAGTCATCCAATCACAGGACATAGCTATCAAAGCAAGTATTGAGCAAAGCAAAACTATTGTCAAACATCGATTCAATATACCGCACTTTCAAGAATTATGTGGTTTCGTTTCAAGTCACGCATTGCATCTGATTTTGAATGAATTTGAGCGGTCTAAGGATGTCGGAGAAGTTTCCTTCAAATGCGGATGTCGACTTCGTACGAGCTACGGACTGCCATGTGTGCACGAGCAAGCAATATATTTGAACAATGGTCGTCCCATACCAATTGATTCCATAGATAAATTTTGGAGAAAACTTGACTTATCACCGTGTGTGTCTCTTCAAGACGATGACATCGATTGTGACGTCGAGCTACAAGTGTTCACGGAACAGTTTAAGCAGCAAACAAGGCATGGTAAATTCAGTCTTTTAAGGAAGTTGAAGGAGATAATCACACCATCAACAACTTCAATTCGTGAACCTGATGTGAAGACGAACACTCGTGGACGCCCCTCCTCGAAAAAAAAAGTTGCAACAAATATTTTCCAGTTTCAGGAACCAGCGAGACACAGTTGCTCCTCTATTTACAACAACTCTGTACATGCATATGTTCATCAGTTTCCACATATATTACATCCTTACATTATGCAGGTACAAGACGTAAAACCTAATGGAAATTGCGGATTTCGGGCGATAGCTGTCGGTCTTGGTCTTCACGAAGATGCATGGCCAACTATCTGGTATAACTTAATAGAAGAATTGCACAGATTCAGGACACAGTATGTTGCAATATTTGATAGTGATGACCAGTGGACTCGTGTTTACAACTCACTGAACTTTTTTGCATTAGATAGAGGAGCACCGATTGAGCATTGAATGACCATGCCAGATATGGGTCTCTTAATTGCTTCGAGGTTCAATGTGATATTACACGTTTTAAGTGCTGCACAGAGTTTTACGTATTTGCCACTTCAATCTACTCCACCACCGTCGAATCAACATGTTGCTATTGCTATCGTGTATGTAAATAATAATCACTACGTCCAGGTTGCATTGACAGATGGTTACCCGATGCCTCCCATTATGCCTCAATGGGTTCACTTCAGGCATGATTGTGCAGCTGCATGGGCTACCCCGTATACGGAGCGAATTAATACGTTTGTGCAATATATGCGTTTTGGGTTTCCTTCTGAAGCCATTGTATTGGAAGATTAGGAATGTAATATGTTTTAATATGTTTGAATAAATTTGTTTTCAGATTCCTTAAGAGGATGAGATCGTTGCCTGTAGGGTGTTTGTCTTATGCTTTATTCATGTCCAGTTCCTTTCTGTTTTTTTTTTTTTATTCTTTTTCAAGCTATTCTTCAATATGTGGCGGGGCCCACTTTTTCAGAATCCGAACTCTTATCAGCCCCGGGACTCATAATATTCATTGTATCTCAGTTTTTAAAGAAACTCTCAGTGGGCCACCCATTAAATTTGTCACACATGAGTGATTCCTTCCAATTCTATCCCAACAAGAAAGAAGGCAAGTTCATTACATGTTTCAGATAGAGTCTAATCTGATCTAATGGTTCTCCTCTTACAAATTTGAACAGTAATTCATAGGTTGATTATTACAAATGTTCCTAGGGCTGATTACTGAAAAAGTGGGGCCCACCATGCATGGAAGATGGGGGTGCTGCACGGCTGCACCATATTTTCCCATGTTTTCTATTGAATGGACCCAATGTATAGTTTCACACCACCCATTACAACGAATGAATGCTAGGTAATGTTTGTTGGATTTAAAGAGTTTAGTTGACAAAGACTAGGGACAGTGTCAGCTATAAAAGCTAAATGGTGAATACTATGCGGGATTTGGTAAACTCCCATTTATATTTTATATTATTTGGTAAAATATCATCATAACCTATTTATATTTTATTATTATTTTAAAATAAATTTTACTCTATTCAACTCTATTAATAAAGCCCCCAAATAGGCGGGAATGTTCCTGTGCCAAAACTCAGGTGAGTTTACTGATGCACTCGATCAGACTTAGACTCAGCCGAGCTCACATTAATGGACAAACGACAAAAGGTGACATTGGGTAGTGACAATCACCAATTCTGGAAGACTCTAGGCGTGGTGGGGGTAAAAGTGATGGCAATCACTACAAAAAAAAGGACTTTTAGTCTCGCTTTTAAATTGAGCTTTTGTGTCGCTTTTACAATAAAGTGACACAGTATGGTCAGATGTGTCACTTTAGAAGAGGAGTAAACGAGGAAGAGGTTTGTTGTGTCACTTTTCTATAACGCGACACATAAAACGTTGAAAAAGCGGGCGGAAAAGAACAGGCACTAGAAATCGAATGAAAGGAAGTGGGAGGAAAGTTTGAAAATAAAAACCCTAGCCTCTCTCTCTCTCTCCAAGTATGTTCATTTCACAGCACTCACAAGAGAAAGACTCTCTCTCTCTCTCCACTTCTCTCTTTCATAGCACTCATAAGAGAAAGACTCTCTCTCTCTCTCATGGCAGCTTCAACCACAGCAAAAGAACCCACCACGCCCCCACCTCCAGTTATAAGGAAAGCAGGAAGATACACTGTCTTCCTCACTCCTCCCTCCACTCCAAAACCCCGTCAAAGTCCCACCTCAGATTCTCCTAAAATCCCTCCCCAGACTGAATCTTCCAAGATTCCCCCTCCTGTCCGGCCTCCCCCTCTGCAATTTTCCCAAAAGCCGACCCCCAACTCCTCCCCATTTGGGTTCTTCTGGAACGCCGTTACCAGAGTCCAAGATTGTAACTTTATCCAATCCATGGCTTCTTTTCTCTTTTTTTTTTATCTGGGTCTTACTTATTTTGTAATCTAATGGGATTCTTTTGTGGTGGATTTGGCAGTTCATTCTAGCGTGGATGAGTATTTGGCAGATTGGTTCGGATTGAATCAGTCCAAGTATCAGTGGGCGTTGAACGATTACTACGAGAGCAATGAAATTGTGAGTTTCTTCTGATCTTCAGTTTGGGTTTTTTTTTTTTTTTTGGGTTTGTTTAGATGTGTCCCAGATTGGATTTGATTTGGGTTTTTCTTCTGGAAAAATCGGATCTTTTTTATGTTTCCCTGATGAGGTTGGAGATTGTGAGTAAAATCAGTATTTCTTATGGGTGCTGATGATGGCTCTCTCTCGCCCATGGAGAAGCTGCTCTTGGTAGGAAAGTAGCTGCTATCATCTTCTTCCAAGTAATCTCTTCTCTCTGGTCTCTCCGGAATGACTCTAAGCACCGCAATCTGAAGCCCTCTCTGGCCAGAGCTAAGTTCTTCTGCTTGGATCGGTTGAGAGGTCTCCCTAGCTCCATGCCAGGTTCAGCTATTTCCCCTGCCCATCCAGTCCTTAGAGGCTTGGGTCTAATCTGATTCCTGCAGTGTCTCTGGTTTAGCTCCTGCTTGTTTTTTAGAGTGCAGAGCAGTCGGCGGTGTGGCTGGTTGTGGTCTGTGCTATCTGGGGCGTTTCCTTCAGGTGTTTTCCTCGTTCTTTTTGGCAGCAGGGTGAGGAGTTCTGCTTTGGTTTGGCTGGCGCCTTGCGGGCTGGTTGGGTTTCTTTTGGGCCGCTGTCATTTGGGCCTGGTTCCAGGGAGCTGGC
Organism: Cinnamomum chago; assembly: GCA_038049695.1. NCBI lineage: Eukaryota > Viridiplantae > Streptophyta > Magnoliopsida > Laurales > Lauraceae > Cinnamomum > Cinnamomum chago. Next base: position 13,841,331 of record CP142462.1, on the reverse strand, counting down.
TTTCTCGTTGCCTCCCAGCTGTTTTGCAGGGGAGTTCCTCTTTGGTTCTTCTTTGGTGCTGTCCTCTCTTTGCTGCTGGTCAGTTCTTTTCTTTCCTTTTCAGCTCTGGGGCTCTGAGGTGCTGTGGAGTTCTTAGCCTCCCTTTCTTTGGTCCTCTGTTTCTGTTGTGGTTTTTTATTTTCCCTTCCTGTTCTGGGTTGGTTTCTTCAGGCTGTATTTTTTCTTTTTGGTTGTTTCTTTTTCCTCCTTGTCCTTGGGGCCCTGCCCTGTTTTTCACTCTTAATTCAAATTTACCAATTAGCGAAAAAATTTATGGGTGCTGATGAATTGGATTAAGAAATTCCGAATCTCAGCACTGTTTTAATTCATTTTCTTGTGGGTGCTGATGAATTTCGCTTGCCTCTTACCAGAAAGGCCCACAGCTGTTGCATACCTCTCAAATAACTTATCTATTGAGACTCACATCTATGATCTCACGCGTGCACACCCCTCCCTAACCAGACAATTAACCGTGGTTGACCCAAAGTCATTTCATGAAAGAACCATTTCATGTTGTTTTTGTAGGTTTCAGATAGAGTTATAAAACCACCACCAATGTTTTAGCATCCATTTGGGAGCCATTGAAACCCACCCAGCTCACAGAAGTCATCACTTGTAATGGTTGGCATATCAATTACTTGAAACACATTCAAGCTAACATGGAGAAATCAGCTGCAGTTATCTCATCCAAACTAAAATTAACACACCCTCAGCCTTACTAAGTAAAACAATGATGATATTGTCATAAATATAATGCCATGAAAACCATAATTGGAAGTTTTCATATGCTAGCTCATACATCTTATCAAGTGCAAATTACAGTAATCAAGCATAAGTTAGCTCAAACATGGAATGTCTGGAAACAGACTAGCGGAAGGCAACTTTTCATATGCTCGTCAGCCTATTTCTTCCTGGAACCTGTCTTGTTGCAAATTTCTTTTCATGATTTCTTCATCAATACTTACTAAAAGATTTTCTTTTTCTTTTTCTTCTATACAATGATTGCATAACATTTTACTCATAATTTCATAAAGCAAGTCTGATAGAGTTATTTCTTTTACTCATAGAAATAACTCTATTAGAGGTCTTCTTTTTCCTGTTTATCAGCTGATGCAATGGTGTCCACTGGCCTTGCAGCTTTGGGTTATGAATATATAAATCTAGGTTTGCGAATTAGATTCACCTATTTAAATCTTTTAGTTTCACCACAGTTAGTGGTTTTTTCTTCTCTTTTTGATTGGAGAGAGAAATAATCATAATATATAACAACTAGTTTGTTGGTTTTTTTGACCAGATGACTGTTGGGCAGAATTAGATAGAGACTCTAAGGTAAGATCTTGCATATTAATTCGTTTCATTCACAGTTAAAAAACTCACACTTGTTTTGATAGGGAAACCTGGTTCCAAAAGCTTCAATTTTCCCATCAGGCATGAAGGCTCTTGCAGATTATGTGCATGGCAAAGGGCTTAAGATTATAATCTATGGCGATGCGGGGTATATACATATATTATCACAATAATGGAGTGAGCCCACAAGAAAGGTACAACACAATGAAATAAAGAATGAGTTTGGTCACTGTTACTTATAATTATCAGGATAATTAAGGAGAGATTAAACATTGATTACTTATGTATTGAATGGCACAGGTACTCTAAGATGAGCAAAGGTCTTCTGAAGACAGGAAGACCCATCTTTTTCTCTCTATGTGAATGGTCTGTTGTTTAACTATGCTCTTGCAGCAATTGCTTTAGTGAGAAATACTTACATTTCTCCTTAGATTTCATAACAATAATAAGATGGTTTGGTATGATTTTAGGGGGCAAGAAAACCCAGCAGCCTGGGCACCAGCTATTGGAAACAGCTGGCGAACAATGGGCGATATTAAAGATAACTGGAATAGGTAATTAACAAGAGGCTAATTGATGCAGTGATGCATTTGTGTGTATTCATTCTGTTGTGTAAACTGTAAACATGGTGCTCTACTCCCTTTCTCCTTTCTAGTATTACCTCAAGGGCTGATCAAAACGACGCATGGGCATCATATGCTGGACCGGGGGCATGGAACGGTATACTCCTATTTGCCTAGTACTGGACCCTTGATCTCTCAAACAAAATGTAGAGGCCAAAACCATACTAAAATATGTTGTGTTTGGAGCTGTTTGTATAGATCCTGATATGCTAGAAGTTGGAAATGGTGGCATGTCAACGGAGGAATATCGCTCTTCACTTCAGCATATGGGCATTGGCTAAGGTAGCCATTTTTCAAAGTACTCTGCAGACACACTTGCACTGGGTCTAACTAGTGTCTACATTCATGAAATGATGATTATTTGTACATAACTACCTGATTGTTTAGGCCCCACTACTGATTGGATGCGACTTAAGATCAATGGATGATGAAACACGGGGGTTATTGAGCAACAAGGAGGTCATTGCAGTCAATCAAGGTACAGAGACTATTCTGTCACTCACAGATTTCTTTGCCATAGATGTTAAGCAAGTGATATGTGAACTACATGCATGAAATTCTTTGCAACATGCATCAACAGTTTAGAAGCTGAACAAAACTCTACAAATATATCAAGTAAAAATTCAATTTTACTGTGATTGGATTTTACATTGATTGAATTAATATTTTCCATTTGATTGATAACATTTTGAAAAATAGTGAAATTTTGATCCGAGTGTCCTGGATCAATCCTCATGGATTGAACTGCATTAGTGTGAAACAAAGGCCACACTGCCCACATGATATGGCTATAATAAATATATGGGACCCTTTGAACATAGTAGAAATTAGGGGAGGGGGGGGGGGGGGGGGGGGGGGGGGGGGACTGTCGACTGTGATTAACTTGCATAGTTTCTACATTACAATCATTTAAAAGTGTAGGTTCAATCATTCCACATTACAATTTTCCCAACTTATAGTTTGTTGAACATATTGAATGGACTCGTTTAATTTAATTATCTGGTTCATTTTCCAGTACAACCAATTGAGGGTACTGCTACTTCATATTGTATGTTTGAAAGCATGCATTGATTATTCAGTTCACTAGAAGTTTCTATTCATATGAAAGTTTTGAGTATTAACCTTTTTTTTTCTTGGTGTCTCGAGTAGTTTTTCCAAAATAAGATCTATATAATTAAGATTTTCTTTTAATGCATTGGAAATTCTAGAGAATGAAGGAATTTATCTCATAGAAAGAATTATTGGAATGATTACTCAAGAGTGTCATAATGTGAAGACTTATCTCTATGGATCCTTAGATGCTGTAATGGACTATATCATATCTCATATCTAACTCTAGATTAGAGAAAACCCTTCCAATCAGTTGGTTGTAATCAGCCTTATGTACTCAAATTGCATCTAAGGATTTTTTTTTCTTGTTTGGTAGTTGAATTTGAGGTCTCTGTGTCAGTAAATTTTGGTTTTTGTGACATCTCTGTTGCTTCTGCGCGGATTAGTTTTTGGATATGAGGTATTTGGTATTGCTACAGACTAAATTTGGTTGGTGTTGTAGTGAGTTCTAATCGCTGGTAGAAGAAATTGGACGCTTCGTTGAAGGATGTTATTGTGTTTAATTGCAATTAGAGAGCATCCAAATAGTGGATTAAGGAAATATATAGCTCGGAATTGGCTTCTTTGTATATTTTTACTTGCTATCACTCTTGGTATTGACATTAATGGGAATTGAAAGGTAATGCAGTATAAAAAGCTGGCAGTCATCAACAACTATGCCACTGCAATCTTGCTTTGTTCTTGCCTTAAAATTATTTGCTTGGGATATTAGGCCTTCAATGGCTACACTGCCATGTGTTACTTTGCCTGTTTTGAGATCTTATCTTTTGAGAAATGATCACATGCTGCTCCCAACCCATGCTATGTATCTCCTGTATAGTTGTGATGGTTGATTCTATGAAACTAGGCCACTCAAAATACCCACCCCATGGAGAACTGGTATTGGTCCAGAATTTCACTCCAAATCAGAGTTGGGAATGATAATTTGCAATTACTCCGGTATGTTTATCAATTCTTTTATGCATGAGAAATCCAACGGTGACACTTTAAACATGGGTAGTAGTGGGCCCTACAAATTTTATAGGGTGGCAAATGATCCTTCCTCTCGCTATTTTGTAGAAACCTGTCATGATGTTTTATGTTTTGTATAATTTTGTTGCTGAGACAAACATCTTGGTGATATCACAGGTTTACAGCAGAGGTTTTCGATGACTTGCATGAGCAAGTGAAGGCCACAGCTGCCAGGGGACATGAAATGTCGATCCGTGTGCAGCGCATAGAAGCAGAACTTCCTGTCCTCGAGAAGGCTGTTATGGGACAAACAAGCCACATGCATTTTGATTCCAAGATCCTTGGAATGTCTTCTGTGCAGGCAACGCCAAACTGATGACAAGTGGAAACATGATCTGTATGAGGATGATGAAGAACCTCAAGTTTCAAGTATAGATTGTACAATTTGATGAGGGCCCTGCTTGATACTTGGCAGGGAGTGGTTTTTGAGTTGTTGGCAAAATTAAGAAGGTAGGCTTACAGGTAGCATTAAGATCCAAGCTCCATAGTTAAAAATAAGTGACGAGTTCATGTTGGATTGTGTAGCAAATGGTTGCTGAGTTGTGGTTGAAAATATGAAAATATGTTAGATCTGAACTCATTATTTGTTCACTGTTGTCAAATGAGGGAGGTTCAAAGAGTTAGAATTTCATTGATCTTAATTAACTCATCCGCTTGTATGCAATGTATATATTGCATTTTTTTTTTAAAAAAAATGGATGGTATCTCGCTTCTATGGAAACTGTCACAACTGATGACTACTTGTGTCACTTTTGGTCCGAAAACAACATATTGATCATCTTTCTTGTGACGCTTTTAAGTTATTTCAGTGTCACTTTTGGGTTTAAAGTGACACAAGTAACCATTTTTTTGTGTCACTTTGATAATAGAAACTGACACAACAAATGTATTTCTTGAGACGCTTTTACGAACTTTTAGTGACGCTGGCAGATAAGACGCTTGCATAGTAATCAGAAAAGCGACACAAACCACTTTTTAAGACACTTTAAAAGTGACTCATTAAGACATTTTTTTTGTAGTGAATAATGAAAGGCAGTTTGAAATACTATAATACTCCTATACTATGCCCCTATGCCAATGCACTAACAGCTTATGGAGTGTCAAAGGACGATAGATGTAACACTTTTCAAAAGATGCCATAGCTAGGGTGGGTGCAAATACCAAATAGGGTGGGTGCATTTACCAAATCCCATCTCCTTTCCCTACGTACCGACATGATTGAACACATTTTGGAAAGCTTTCCAAGATCCCATCACCGTCTGTTTGAAAAATCGTCTATAATTTCGTGCCATGCTCTGGATCAATGTCACATCATCCACTTAAAAAGTGTGTGGTATCACGCCAACCAAATTATTTGTTGGAAATCCTACGTATTACGGTACCATGCATCCATCAAAATCCCATTCACATCAGCCAAATCATGCTCACACCAGCTTAAATTATGAATTAATTCATTCAGGGCCCACTTTTGTCTCACATGAGCCCTAATGACTCGTTTGGCTTTGATGATGAAAAGTCTGACACGACGGAAAATCATTTCCGCATGCTCTTGTTACACTAAACGCGTGAAAAACTCCCTTTTCTCATAAAAGGGGTACATTTTTTGTAAAACTGGATTACACAAACATGCCCTAAGTCTTTAATCCTTGAATATTTCTACGTAAGAAGTGTATATCGTGACAAAATGTCTAAAAGGTCATACTCAAGCTTGAGCGCACACATTTTTCGTGATCTTGATTTATTTATTTTTCCTTTTTTGCTAAGAAACTCTCCTATTTCTAAAAAATTAGGATATAAGTCATTGTGATGCACGACCTAATGCATGATCTAGCACATTCTGTAATGGAAAATGAATATCGTGGTAAACACAGTGGCAAGTCAAAAGAAATTTCTCCAAGGATTCGTCATGTCTCTTCTAATGGGTTGGGAATTCAGGTTGCCTCCTTACCCAAAGCTCAAATGCTACGGACACATGTCATGTTAAAACAAGCCGCCTGCCAATTTCCTTGTGATGTAGGGCTTTTTAAACGTTTGAGAGCATTGGATTTCATGATAAAAGATAAATAGGAAGTTGAGAAGCAGTTGCGTACTTCCTTGGGCAATCTCCAACATCTAAGGTACTTCAATCTCTCCTTCACTCTGATTGGAATGTTACCTGAATTGTTGACTAGCCTCTGCTATTTACAAACTTTGATACTAATACGGTGTACAGAACTTTGTGAGTTACCCAAAGAGATGAGCAAATTGACCAACCTCAAATGTTTGGATATAAGTCATTGTGATAAATTAACTCACATGCGTCCAAAGATGGGGCAATTGAGCTGCCTCCAAGAATTAAGCGATTTCATTGTGGGTTGGACCAATGAGATTGCATGCAGTGGCATAGGAGAGTTGCAAGGTTTGAACCTTAGAGGACGTCTAAAAATCCAACTCCTTAAGAATATAACAGATGATATTGATGTTCTACAAAATATTCTCATAAATAAACAAAATCTTACTTCTCTTGGCCCCGCTAGCCCGCCTGGCCCGGCCCGCTCCGACCCGCCCCCATAGCGGGCCGGGCCGGGCCCTGCCAGGGTATTTCCCTGTCGGGCCGGCCGGGCCAGTCTGACATCTCTATCATACACGCATGCATGAAGGGACTCCGGTTTCAGAGGGGACGCTTCTTTTCTAACTTTTGTTCATCGCTTTTGGAAACCTTCGAAAAGACGATGCAACTAACAAAAGAATCTGTGACAGAGAAAATGGGTCTCATGCATTGTCGCCAACCACACAAAAATAGTGCTGATCACCGTACATCAAGGGTGTTTTTTACCATATAAAATAAAACTATCGGATTTGGAGGTGAGGGTTTGGTTTTTGTGTTTCTTAATTTTATGGTCTACTCCAATGGATCAAATAAGTGGAAACCCTTATACCAAAAAAAATAAAAATAAAAGTAAGTGGAATCCACTCCATGCGGGTACCAACTAGGCTTAACATGGCCCATTAAAAATATGTCCCAATCCCATTGTGGGACCCGCAAAAGCTGTGGATGATTTTAGGCTGAAGCTTAAGGCCATTAGCTACGCTTACCAAAAAAGAAAGGACATTAACTACATGTCATGGCTAATGCATGTGGGCCCCTTTTAGGCTCAGTGTCTTGGTGGTCCACTGCAGCAGGTGCATGCATTTGTACTAGTTGTCTTTGTCGCTTTTTGAGTTGAAATGATCATGTTCACTGTAGTCTTTTCACTGCATGTGACCTTGATTGAGTTGAAATGACCATGTTCACCACTTCATCATCATGTGCCCGTAGAAATGTGGAGTGAAAAGACTGATGTGCAGTAGGATGGGTGCATTTAGTCTAGTCAATGTCTGGTGGTGGAAATGTTTCGGTCGGGCCGGCCGGGCCAGTCTGACATCTCTATCAACTTCGAAATTTGTACATTTGTGTGAAGCAAAAAATTATCTATATTTAGAAGCAAAGGCCAGCCAAAAGCACAAGGGACCACCACCATCTGTATTCATGATATACGTGGTACCCAATGTATACAATTATTTTTTATTGCCACTTATGTCAACTATGAATGTCAATAATGGCTGGCTATGGATCCTTTCTTGCATGTTTCAACTGTATATAAAGAAAGGGCGAATTGTTGTCATGACAATGGCTACCATTTCAATGTCTTCTTGGAGTGATCTTCTCTTGGTAGTAGTAGCAGGAATCACCTGCTTTGTCTTTCTCCTTCATGGTCTGAGAGGAAAAGGGATGGTATCCACAAGTGTAGGAAGCAAGAAAACGTTGCCTCCAGGTCCAAGAGGTCTACCCATACTGGGTTCCCTTCCCATGTTGGGCCCTCTTCCCCATCAAACGCTTTGCCAATGGTCTAAAGACTACGGCCCAATCATGTGCGTCAAAATGGGCCAAATTCCCACCGTCATCGTCTCGTCTCCTCAGGCAGCCCAACAGTTCCTCAAGACCCATGACCTCATTTTCGCCAGCCGACCCGTCTCCGAAGTTGGCAGGATTGTTTTCTATGATTTCAAGGCGACGAGCCCCTCCCCATATGGCCCATACTGGCGAAATGCACGCAAATTATGCACCCTTGAGCTGCTCAGTAACCTCAAGGTCGAATCATTCAAGCCCATGAGGAGAGAGGAGATGGACCTGCTTGTGAAATCTATCAAAGATGCCGCCAAGGCCCGTGAAACGGTTGATCTCAGCAATAAGGTGGCCTCCCTTACCAGAAACATGACATGTAGAATGGTGCTTGGCAAGAAGTATGAGGAGGACAATCTGGGCAAGGGAGGATTCAAGGCAGTCATTGAAGAGCACATGTGGTTAGCTGGGGCTTTCAACATAGCTGAATACATCCCCAGCCTAAGAGCCCTGGACATTCAAGGCATACGCCGCCGCATGAAAGCAGTTTGCAATGCATTTGATAAATTCTTGGACAAGATCATCGACGGACATTTACAGACCAGAGACAACCAGCGACAGCGGGACTTCGTCGACTTCATGCTGTCATTCATGGAGTCTGCTGACAACGAGTTCCAGTTCGATCGAACCAACATCAAAGCAATACTGGTGGTAAGGAACTTGTATCATCCACATGTCCATAACAGTTTAAGATTCAGATTGTTGATGTGGTCCTTGATATATTAATTTGCAGGATCTGCTTCTGGCTGGAATGGACACGTCGTCAACAGCAACTGAATGGGCCTTATCAGAGCTCATCAAGCATCCAAGTGCTATGAAGAAGGCCCAGCAAGAGCTCCAGACAATCATTGGCAGAGATCGGTTGGTGGATGAATCAGACCTCGTGAAACTGGACTACTTGGACATGGTAGTAAAGGAAAGCATGAGGCTTCACCCGCCGGCGCCATTTCTCCTCTCCCACGAGTCCATGGAGGATTGCACAGTGAATGGCTTCCATATACCCAAAGGAACACGTCTCATGATAAACGCATGGGCCATAGGAAGGGACCCAGATGCATGGCCCAATCCTGAGGAATTCAACCCAGAAAGGTTCATTGGCAGCAAGATAGATGTGAGAGGACACGACTTCCAACTTGTACCATTTGGGTCTGGAAGAAGAGGGTGCGTAGGGATGCAGCTAGGACTCACCATGGTTCGACTCATATTGGCACAGCTGATCCATTGTTTCGACTGGGAGATTGGTGCAGGCATGTCACCAGCTGACTTGGACATGAGCGAAAAGTTTGCCCTCGTGATGCCCAGGGCCAACCATCTATTAGCCACCCCAACTTACCGCCTCAGCGATGATAGTTCCTGAAGGAATTGTACTGTCCGAACTGATTTCCACCTCTTAATACCTGTTTTTGCTCAGATGGGAATAATAGGTGGATGATGAGATTCAGGCACAAGTCACAACCCTGCTTGATGTGTTATGGCCATGGCCAAATCATAAGTTCAATTCAGGTCTACTCTGGGTCTGAATAAACTGCTGTCTCTATTTATTTATTTTTTGTTCTGAAACTGTTGTCGTAAAATGGTTACCACCACTTCATGGTAGGGTGAGCTCATCTATTCTCATAGAGGCCTCTGTGTATGGGCATCGGAAATTGGCAAAAATCTTACTTTTTCTGAAATGATTAGATACAATGCATCTTTGTAAACAGATGTGGAAAGCAGACAGCAAATAGTTAGATACAATGCATCTTGAGCACACAAATGTCAAAGCAAAGCAGACACAAATCTTTCATCAAATGACAAAAACCCTCTTTTATTTTGCATAGGGCTGTTTGTAACTACAAGCAGAAAATGCAACATGATCACTGCAGCCACAAGTGCACACAAGCAAGCCTTCCTAATTCTCCATGAAAGCCGTAGATGCAGAAGGAGGCAGAAATAACATGAACATCGGTGCCCGTTCTCGAGCATCACTCACAAGTACTTGATAAGAGCCCATATCACAACTGCCAGAATCACTATCCCGATCACAGACAGTAACAAGCACATGCAAGAGCAGCCTCCTTTGGTTCGCTTATTAAGAATCGCAAGCCTCTTTTGTACCCGCTGCATTGATCATGGCAAAAACCAAGAGACAAACTAGCTTAGATACATAAGATCGCCAAAGCTAGAATGGGAAATTCTTAATATATATATATATATATATATATATATATATATATATATATGGGGCCAGCTCTCCTAAGCTCAAGCTTAGGATAAAGTAAGCTCAAGTGTGTGGTGGGGCCCACCTAGGGACCCAAATGGAGATGGGGGTAGGGGGGATTTCAAGGACTCCCTTGGATCTTCTTCTCTACAAAAAATCAGCCCAAAATACGATTTATATCATCTCCATATGGGCCCAAAAGTTTAATGGTCAACGATCCATTTAGATTGACACATAGTCAATCCAACGATCCAATAAATTCGGATCTGACCGAAAGTTGGTGGACATGTGTAATTTAGGGAAGTCATGTGTTTGGTCCATTTGGATGGATCAAAGGTGGGCCCCACAAGCACGAGCTTACGAAATTTTTTTCCTAAGCTTGAGCTTAGGAGAGCCTTGCTCATATATATATATATATATATATATATATATATATATATATTAAAAAGCTTTTTAAACAGTTACTAGGGCCTTACACTGGTGACATCCTAGAGCTAAAGAAAAGAACCTATCCCGCTCGCATCTTAAAAAGTTCTACATGGCAAGAGGATGGCTTATCCTGGTTGCTCTTCAAGCGTTCAAAAGAGCAAAAATCTACGATTAAGGCTTCACCAATTGCCAAATTGAGTCAGTGAGTTGGGTGCTCTTCAAGAGTTCTTCTACTAAAGAGCAAGTATCTACTGTTAAGGCTTGACCAATTGCCAAATTGGGTCAGTGAGTTTGGTGCTCTTCAAGAGTTCTACTAAAGAGCAAGTATCTACTATTAAGGCTTCACCAATTGCCAAATTGAGTTCTGTTTTTAGACCTACAGAAGTAAAATGACACTCACCATAAGGAATGGAACAGCACCAAAGGTACAACACAGAGGCCACATGGCACAACCATTTATTTGACATTATTTTTTCCTTTTTTCTTGTAGCATTTTGGTCCACAGACATTCAAGACCACAAAGCAACAACCACATGAATGGTTCCTTAACGGTGGTACCCTAGCCCCAAATGGGGCCGTACAGAAATGGTGGATGTTGAAAACTCCTAGGAGCTAGAGTGATCAGAGAAAGATATTTCTTTCAAACATGAATAAGGAACGTTTTCCAAACACTTTTGCCCAAGAGCCATGACAGAAACACATCAGTTAAAAACAAGTGTTATAAATAAACTTAAGCTGTTGAACTTGTATTTCAGCTGCATTATATAGCAATAAGATAATTCTAACATATTTTTAGTCATGTGCATAGCAATTATAAATCTTCAACTTGAAGGATCCTGAACTATAATTACGTAATATAGTCAGAGTGCGGTGAGATCCTATACAGCTCCAAGGTAGCTCCAAGGTAAAGCTAAGACGTTCCAAAAGTGGGCTTTCTTACTACTACAGTAAAGCATGCCCAAAGCATTTGTCAATCAAAAGCAAATATCACCCCAGCATGCCAATGCACAGATGGAGGTTGTGATCCAATGGAATCCCTTGATTTAAAGTGGACCCAACTGTATAAGCTATTAAAGTACCAAAAGCTTCAGTCAGACCAGAAGGCATGACTCAGTTCAATATATATATATATATATATATTATCTAGACATCCTAGTATGCTGTGTTAACAAAATTCCTAGACCTACAATCCCACGTTGGTACAAGGTACATTAGCCTAATTTGAATTCGTACATTAGTCTAATTTGAACTCCATGAGCATAGGAAAAATTGCTTAACCAACATTAATAAAATGTAATGGATGTAGTCAAAATACCCAAGCTATTACCATTTGTTTTGAATTTCTTTTTTTTTTTTTAACATTTTAATCCAATAAAAAAATGTTTAACCTGTAGCCGTGAGTCAGTCAAATCCACATGTTGGTCCAAGTTATCCTGCAACAATACATGGAATCTTCAGTATGATAACGTCCAAGAAGTGTTATTAGGGAAGACAGAAGAAACGCATTGTGACTAGTGATTTCAAAACATACAATAAGCCTGGTGTGTAGATCCAATTCCTCATTGACTGCCAATGCAATATGCTTTGTGCTCAATACAGTTTCCTCCAGCTTCTCGAGGCCTTCATCTTGCTCTATTAGATAACAAGCCCAGAGACATCATGGCGGGCAAGTTCAAGCATGGAATTAGATCAAAAACTCGAAAATAGTGCACAAAAAAAAAAAAGAAAGAAAGAACAGAAAAAAGATTCCTGCCTATAACATGCCTTTCATAATCTGCCTCTGCAGGCCAACAAGGCCATAGTTGTCCATTCCAGCAGTTCTGTTCATCTCAGCACCAGAGTTTTTATTCGGTCCTAGCAAGTCATCCCTGCAAGTCAAAACAACAATTAGTTAATGATATCCTAATGCAAATGCATAGATCTAAACAAAAAGAAAAAAAACATATTGAATGAATATTCGAAAAGAATAAGAAAGCCCTGCAGATGTACAGTCCTAATTCCTTGCATAAGTGCAGGCATTAGATGCTCCACTGAGAAAATTCATTATTCTAACTCCTAAATATAGTGTCCAATCATATACAGCATCGCATGGAATTTGAAATATATATATGTATGGAAATATATATATATATATATATATATATGTATGGAAATATATATGTATACAATAAAATAAATCGAGCTTTCATGAATTAGGTTGTCGGAGCTTGGAAGACTAAACTAGTCAGGATCAAACATGAATTGAATTATTAAAAGACCATTCACGTGTTGAAAGGCATCACCATCTAGAAACCTTAAAATGCTGCAGAATCCTATATATCCTATATGAATAGATAAGATATATAAATATATATATATATATATTGTGTGTGTGCATGGGGAAGTTTCAAGTGCATCTATCCCTCACCATAGGGTGAGGGACACTTCCATAATTGGGAATTTTCAAGTACAAAAGTTACTTTTCAAGTACATAGGGTGAGGTACACTTCCTTGTCTTCATGTGCAAAAAGGAAAGTGTCCCTCACCATGCACTTGAAACTTCCCATATATATATATATATGGACATGTAGAGAGGAAATAGGGAGAAACACCTCAGTTATGGGTGCTCCATTCATAACATAATAATTAAATTATATGATTTAACTTGAATTATTTACCTCTGCTACTATATTTTCTTAAGTTTCACTAAGGGCCCATTTGTTTTAACTTTCAAGTAATTGAATCCCTAGGTATTCTAAGACTTCATTTTCCGACAGTGGTTAAAATTGAAGAAACAAAAAAAATCCACCACAAATGTATCCCAAGATTTGACTGGTCCATTGATGGAAGTTCTTGTTCTCACTTTCTATGTGAGGACTGGCCGTGAGGCCTTATTCTTCTCCTATTGTGAGCAAGGGCTGTCCCTGGAAATTTTCCTTGAGGGGACCACTATGTAAAAAATAATTAAAAAAATACTTAAAGGTTTTGAAAATATATTGGGGGCGATGAGCACCCCCTACCCTCCCTGGTTCAGCCCCTGCGTGTGAGGCCAAGAGTGTGATCGTCTTACTGCACTGCAGCACACTTGTTCCTTCCAAGATTAGCAGATATGTATGAGACTAATGACATGTTCAATAATCTACTAAGTACTATCTATCCTCTTTAAATTGCAGGCTTCATATTCAGGCTCACCATCATCATCATCTCAGCCTTTCCCCTGTATATTCAGGCCAGTGTAGAAAATTCCTATGATGTCGAGCAACTGTTATTCTATTTTCTGTTCTTTCAATTAATCCTAGAATCCCAGTTAGGATCTGATGGTCATTGAGCTTGAGGGCTCCCAAAACAGGCTGGAAATTCTCATAATTTTTCTGTTGTATTTTGGTCGTAACAACACATGTACTTGTCAAGAATTGATAGCGCACTTTCCATAGTTTGATAGCTGGTCGTACAATCCAATCCATAGCATAAACTTGACTTCTCTCGGTTATTAGTGAATCACCTAACATGTGGCAGGGGATACTATTGAAAGATCTGTTTAGCTCTTTATGCATAAAAGTGAGCAACCAAACACAACTAATAACCATTTGTTTTTAAACTTGTTTGAAAACACCAAGTGATGGATAGTTTCGAACTTGAAACTACTGAGAATTATGCTCCTATGTAATGGCATAGTTGGGAACCTGATTGTTTTGTTTGATTCTTAGATCTCTAAAGCCTTGGGAAACTGCATAAATAAATATTAAAAGTCAGATAGATGATTCCTAACAACTGTGTTTACAAGGATCTTTTGCTGGATTTTGTTATCAAGCGAATTGAAATTCCATTCTTTGGGCTGAACATGGTGACTGTGAGCTTACAACAAATTGTGGGTTGAATCAGAGCCAACTCTGATTACATCACTCATCAAATAGGTCAGCAGTGATCCGTGGTCCTTGAAAGCAGGTCTTTCAATATGGAGGAATTCCAGAATTTATGTTGGATACTCAGAGGTCTAATTTCTTTCCATCATATGCTGAGAAAGAGGAGTTTCCATTAAAGGGTAGCATGATTGGTGCCTCTTCCATATCACAAACACGTGAGATACATACGTACATACAAACATATATATATATATAGAGAGAGAGAGAGAGAGTTGTCATTGTTAACAGTTATATCATGCTTGGATAATGATTCATTCTAATTTTTGTATATCCCCTGTAATCTACCTTTTCTGTTTAGTTTCATTAAACATTGCTACTAAGTTATCCACATGCAACTACCAAGGTGCATGCATAGGTCTGTGTTTCAGGTTTCAACATCCGATGACAAACCATCTTTTAATAGAGATCAGAAAAGTTGTTATTCACACAGTCTGAATTAAGAACGACATAGTCCATCAGTCATTTCAATTTTCCATAACTCCACATCCGGGAAACAAGGCTCATCAAGACAAATTTGTGCTTTCCAGAATAAATCCACAAAAAGACTAGGCATATTATGCAATTCCACCGTACCTTTACATGTTTCATCAGGATAACCTAGCATCTAAGCAATACCTGGCTTTGCCTGAATTGGATTAGTAAGAGTGAAGTTGGAGATAACACAGCAGATGTGAGCCTCACTATACCCCCAAATGACAAAATGTGAAATCATAGACAATTAAATACACAGGAAAAGATTTCTGCACAAAGATCACCTGTTAGCAAAGTTTGACATGCTTAATGTAGAAGCCATCTGGTTAGCTTTAGATCTAAGATTCACAAGCATGTCTTGGCGCCGATGCAGTTCTTTCTCGGTTCTGCAAGTAACAGAACTTGTGTTAGATGGCTGTCCTAAAGGATCAAGCATTGACAAAAAGAAGTTCACTAAATTTTCAAGGCATTTCATAGTTGTAAAGGTACTTCATTTAGGCATCCAAGCCATATTCAAGGAAGCACTAAAATTTACCTTGCAGTATAATATGCTTTTCAAATGAGAATGTTGTATGAGTTTTTACTAGGATGAAAAAAAAACAAAGATTTAAGGCACATATAGATAATACAATATCAGAAAAAACCATCACTACTCATCTTTCACCAGGTCACAGGAGTACTCATATTATCTCATTTTTATGCAAAGTTTAGCTACCTACTGCTGATAGTTACAATATGCGTCAGCCAAGATATATCTACAATCTATCAACTTAAACCCAGCATCACAGCAGCATATATCTTACTTAAAAATTACTACTGTCAAGGACCGTAAGCAGAAAAACTTTAATTCCCCTAAATACTTATCTTTCAGCAGTAATTGCACAAAGATATACATAAAATCTCGGACTAAGTTCAGATATTCAATTTAGTTTATTTCCATTACAAAGTTTTCAAACACCAGTAACAGATCAAAGCATACATTGACACACACTTCATCAGTGAACTAGGTGTGAACTATGAAAAACTCAGTCCCATATTTGCGATGGATAAACGGCTGTCCTGTTAATTAAATTAAAAATGATATGTATTTGCCAATCTTGTGTGCCATGAGTACAACTATCAACAGGAGGCGGAGAAATATCTGTAACAACAAAAAATAAATCTGCTCTTCAAGCAGAAGAGGCAAGTGAGAAGAAATAGATGGCAAATCTGCGAGCAAAATGAATTATTTAAGGGAAGGTATCTATTGAGAACAAAAGACTCATTAAATACCCTACAAAATAAAGAGATTTGCATATCTCAGATTTATCATTATCTTGAACTTGAACTTCCATTGATACGATTATGACAGGAACAACAATGTTAACTATAACAACATAAATTGACTTTACTTCTATAGAACAATCTTCGATTTCATGTAATAGAGAATATGAGTTTCTCACTAAGTAGGGGGGAAACACAGTAAAAGTTAAAGTTCAACAGAAAATAACTTTTCAGTAAATTGAGAAAGTTTGAAATAAACCACATACATAGGCTGCTTAGTGGAAAGCTTGGAAAGAAGTGAATCCAAACTATCAAGTCTAGTCCCGAGAATTGTTATCTTCCTCCGAATTGATGACAAATGCCGTTGTGTCTCTGGACCAGAGGGGGGCAACGAGCCCCTTTCTCCAATCCTGGCACTAATATCATCAGCAAGCTTAGAAGCTTCATTGAATTCCCTCATCCAGGAGTCCGAAGAGGAAGCCATAGCTGTGAAAACAAAACAAATCGAGATTATATAAAATCCCAAAATCCAAACCTGATTTTGACACATACATCCTGATTTTCTAAACTTGGAGGACTAACCCAATGAAAAAATAAAAGCACAGCAGGAGACCAAAAACAAATCCTAGCCTTATAAATTCATAACTGCTGTTTAATGCAGTGCAAATGAAATTATATGATTTGACCCCATAACCCCCAATGAGTATAGGCCATAGGGATACATTAGATGCAATGGTATGCTTGTATCCATAGGAAAGAAAAACTGCCTCTATAAGTTCTTTTGAAAAGGGGAATTACTTAAATTGGAAATACTAAGGTCCCATTTGCTAGATTTATATTGAACTCCAAAGAATTCATAGTTAAGGGGGCTTTTGCCCAAAGTAAACAAAAGAGAGAAGGTGCAAAAAGTCTCTAAAGCAGTTGCATAGATGGTACTATCACTTTCCTAGAATTTAGTTTACTAGGGAGATGGGTGGTTAATCATTTCCTATCAAATGCAAGACCGTTCGATAGCCCGTTGTGGATCTACATCTTTAACCATTCTCTATTATCCCCTACATGATAAAGGATTATTGCAAAGAATTCCTATGGATTCAATTCCAATTAAACAAACAGGCCATTCATTGAATCAAACCAATATATCAGAAATTCCAACAATACAACCAAAATTCCAACCTCTGCTGCGATTCAAGGCCAGCCCATATGCTGCAAAAGCGCCCAAAAAGGCGAAAAATTCCAATTCCTTGACGTATGAAAGTAACCCCACAAAAAAAAAAACATAAAACCTATGTTTGGAAGTATGAGGACATCCAAAAGCATCGTTTGGAATGAAACAGAAACAAGTAAATTTTGATCTTCTAACAAAACCCCCTTCCTATGTGAAGACATCCAAAAGCATCATTCATCAAGAAAGAAAACCAGAATAACGAATCTTTTGGCTCCATTTGGTCTTTCTTGGGTGCATAAAAAAGGATCTTTAAACCCCAAAAGCCCCAATTTTTGCCAACAATCGAATGAAAATCAGATGAAACAGAGAACCTATCTAATTTCGTAAGGCATGAATCATAAAATACAGAAGGTCGAATCTTTCTTTCTCACCTTTGAGTTATCTTCTTCTTCTTAGAGAAACGATCGAGAGAGAGAGTCAAATGGATCGGATTAGAAGGAATCGAACCTAATTTTGTTCTTGCTGTCGTTTTCGGGAGAGGAAGGTGCGTTTTCATTCAAGGGAGGATGTGTGGGGAAAGTACCTGCAGCTTATTTTATTTCTAAACACAAGTTCCCCTCAATATACTTATTTCTAACATATAACATACTCCCTAAACGCTGAGTAAGCATGTTTGGTATCTTGCTAGAAATTATAGATTTGATGATTCTTCAATTCCATAGGAATAAGAATTACTTGCTGGGGTTTTATATAGTTTAGGATATGTGATGTTAGTGTGTATATATATATAGCCGAGAAAAATATGATTGATTGTACAAATTCGAGGATTTTTAAATTTTATGGGAGGTGGTCGGATCCAAAAATCCTAATAAATGAAGATTTTCATTCATCCAAATCTTCAAAGATTTACAATTGCTAAACATGGATTCACCACAACTTTAGGGTATATTTGTATAACACTTTTCAGCGAAAAAAGTGAACGGTTTTCCACGGAATACTCAATTTTCAGGCTTTTGGTGCTGAATAATTCTACGAAAACGTTTTCCTGCATCGTTGGCATTTTCCTTAATAATAGTAAAAATGAATTTCCTATAGGTGGGTATGGAAAATGAATTTCCTCGAAAAATTTCTCCCTCTTTTCCTCACTCTTGTCCATTTCAATCCAAAACCCTACAACTCTTTCATTTTTTTTATTTCTTTAAATAAATTATTATTTGATGTTGAATAAATAATATACATGTTATGTTATTTTTCTTCAAAAAAAAAATACAAATAAGAAATTTTGATTTTCTGTACGGAATCCATAGTCGCACCAATTCAACAAGGAAAAACAATTCACACTAAACATGAATTTCTAAATTCTGTGGAAATTCTTTTCCGAGGCTTTCATTCTTATGGAATTTCCTAACGTGATAATTTTTCTTTTCCTCGAAAATGGTGTGTACACAGACGATAGGAAAATTGAAAGTCTTTTTCCTAAAGATTTTATTGTCAAACGTGACCTAAAAAGTCATTTTCAATTCAAAGGGTATGGGCCCTACCACCTCACGCGTTTGATCATATCATAAAACTATAATTAATGCCATGTCAGCAGCAATGCCAAGTCATTATGTGCTCAATGGAGCATTAGGACCCACTTTTTTTTTTAACCGAAACGTTAGAAAATATGACTTGAGGAGGTGAGCATCCATTTTGAACGGTGTGGATTATCTTACCTCTACTATGGGCTCCATAGTGGAGTTCCAAAAGTTTGAAGGATCCCCTATAATGGCTACGACGGAGCGTCTGGACTCTATCCATCCACTATATGGAGCTGCACACATCACAGGAGTAAAGTTTGAGGAGCTGATAAAGTTACCAGATAAAGAGGGGATTTCATGTTTAGCTATCATCCAAAAGTATAGTCATCCAATCTATAAAATTATTAATGGACGGTTAAATTGAGATTATTTCCTGTATTTAGTAATTAGTCATTTTATGACATTAGATAAAAATGCTAATAACATTATTTTTTTTATTTGATGCCTGTTTGTTTTCATTAGAATATATAGTTATTGAATACATAGGGTGGTTAGGATTATAAACGGGTCGGCTCCGGTTCAGGTCCATGGTGGACTCGGAATCGAAACCGTTAAGGAAAAGGTGGAATCGGATCCGGACCCGAAATCGTTTTGGAACTGGTTTCTTAGCTCCGGAAGAGGAACCAAAACCATATATGGAACGGGTCTAGATCCGGGTCCGGTTATAGGTAGATAATAATATTAAAAAAAAACATGATTTTTAGGAGAGATTTTTTAAAATCGAGGTAATATATTGGGTCTCGGGTCCACGGGTCTGAACCAAGGTGGAACTTGACCCGGACTCATTTACTTATCGGCGCTTAAATAAGGACTCAGACCTGGTTTTTAACGGGTCGGAACTTCCGAGTAATCGGAGAATCGGTGACCCATTTACATCCCTAAGGGTGGTTAAAACTAAAGATTAAAGTAAATTGCTAAAAATGAATATCAAATAACTTTTTTTTATAGGGAAATAGAATAAGAAGAAGATGCTATTTTATTCTTATTTTTAGAAATTCACCCTTGATTTTCATTTTTAATAACTACCCTATGCATTTAATTCCTATGTATTTTAATGCAAACAAAGAGAGTCGTAGTGACCGATCATTTGATAATATTAAATCGAAATGCTAATAGCATTCTATGTATATGATTTTTTGTAGTGGCCAATCTAAATGCCCTATTTTCATTCGGTGGGGCAGCGATAAATAATGTCACCCTCTGGAAAAAAGGATCTAGATATTCTACTTTCTAAATAGTTGAGTCCCAATTCATTTTGTAGCTACAAAGAAAAGTTCACGAGACTCTTTAGAAGGGCACAATGATTAAAATTCCAAATCAAACAAAAAAATTATAAATCCCTCACTTTTATATAGTTCCCAGCCAAATTTCCCTTCTATATATAGGAGGTTTTTTTTTATTTTTATCTTTTTAGGGGTAGAAATAGAACCTTTCTATAGGAGTTAAGCCCAATATCAACACCTAAAAAATAAATGTTCTATATATGAACATCAATTTGATAATGAGCTAAACTTTTGTTAATGTAGAATTTATTGAAAGCTCATTCAAGGAAGAGGCATTTATTTTCTACTGTTGAAATCTTTAACCTGAATTCATTCACAATGCCCCCTTGTGTGGTTTCAGTTTGGCAGTGAAGGCCAAAATGGAAGAGGATGATGACTGGATTCTTTTGAATGTTTAATGGAAGGGAGGGGTCAAGACATGAGACATTAAACTAGTGGGCCTTAGGAAAAAGTCCAAGTCAAACAGAGCACATACCATGCAATCAATACAATCACCAATTGAAACTAGACAAAATGAGTTAAGGATACCTTCTTTCCTCGAATCATGAGAGAAATTACATTGCATATTACAACAGTAAATAGAAATATGACAAGATGAACGTGCTTAATCATCACAAGTCCTTATTGCTGAACATTTTATTACATGAATCACATCAATTATCATGAATCAAACCCATCAAAAGCAGAAGATCCGAGGCCCAAAAAGAAGAGTTTCATCATCAGTACTGGGCCACCTCAAGCACACCAGAAGAGTCAGTTGCAGGGAGTGGTTGCTGGAATCTGCAATCTAGACACAGAGGAGATAGCAGTGATGGGGTCCTGTACCTGTCCTCTCCCCCCATCATTGGCATGGGCACCCCAACCTTCACTGGGCTCACATAACCAGGCCTATATGTCTTACCCAATACTCCCTCCACCATGTCACTCAAGTTGGTGAACCTGAACTGGGTCTCCAAGTGAGCAAATGCATCATCTTCAGGCAATTGGTAGTTGTGGATTTTGTTCTCCCTCTCCCCAATTGGAGTCACCTTCACGTCCAGCGACACCAGCCCGGCGATCGTCACCTTAACGCTGTTCTTCTCCTCTGTCCTCTCCACCACCACCTCTCTTCCTCCTCCATTGGCCTCGCTCATGACCCGCCACTCGGCATCTCCCTCTGTGTAGTTGGTGATGGAATCGCCGTCCCACCGGAGAATGAGGGCGTCAACGTTGTCATCCCACTTGGTGACTCGTTGGGCTGCAATAACTAGGGAGTGGGAGTCGAACATGACACCAAGGGCTTGGACCCATGTGTAGTCTCGCGTTCTACCTGTAGGCCTACTTCCAATGAAGTGAGCATTGATCTGGAGCCGATCGTCGGAGACAAGGGCGAAGTCGCCTCCTTTGGCCCCATGGAAGTAGAACATCACACCATCACCACCAACGAAGCGTGGGTCGTAGCAGATTGACCCATATCCCTCGCAATTGGGCTTCCTTTCTGCCAAAACACATCCATGCTTGCATAAACAAAAATGCTAGCTAGGAAAGACTATCTATGATGTATGAACATGTGGAGGTTTGATCTTAACATATCTAACACCCTCATGCAATTTATGTTCTTTTAAAGCAAGGACTATGTGATTTGTCACATTAATAAGAGTACAAATTTATTCAAATCTGAAAATAAATTATTGATATCATGTGAAAATGTTTGACATGTTTTGTTGGTGATCGACGTCTATTTGTAGAGTCCATATACTAATCAAAAGACTAAATCAAACTTTATTTAAAAAGTAATTCAAAGCATCTTTAACATAAAGGATCGACTTACTCTTGCAGGTGGTGTCACACTTGTTGCAATCGATGAAGCAGGCCTTGCTCTTCTTTGCCTTTATGGGCTTCCTCTCGCTGCACTCTGCTGGGCATGTAAGGTTCTTCTGATAACAACGACCCTGAGCTTGGCAGACCGCTCGCTCTTGCCCGGTCTTGTCCACTGGTGACAACATCACATAATCTGTCTCAGCACGTTCTCCATTTCCTTTTCCATTATCCTTTCCATCACCCCCCTTGTTCCCATTGTTGTCCCCTTTCCCATTACCTTTATCATTCCCTTGGTTACCATTACCGCCGTTGTTACCTTTGTCGTTCCCAGCACCTTTCCCTTTGTCTTTCCCATTACCATTATCATTACCACCTCCATTTCCTCCCTCATTCCCTTTCCCATTATCATTACCTTTCCCGTTCCCACCGCCTTCTCCGTGGGCGAAGTTAATCTCCATGGAGATCAATAAGACAATCAAAGCTACAAAAAGAATCAAGTTTTTTCTGGCCATCTCTCCCTTATCAGCTAGCTAATGAAGATGATGTTGGAGTAGATATATATTGATGGAGAAATGCTTATTGTTGGTGGTCATGTATTTATAGGACAAATGGTGTTTACATGCATGGCATGGAGTTCGCCTTACTGTGCGTGATGTCTTTATTTCCGATGGCAAGAACCTATTACAACTTGCATTGATAAGATGATACTCTATTTGTTGTGGAGGGAGATGGGTTGACAAATTTTGCGTGCATTTCAAAAAAGTATAAACTCTTCTTCTTCTTCTTAAGAAACCACAGGTTGAAGAAATTAAAAGTAGGAAGAAATGGCCCTTTGCCTGTTTAATTAGGTTCCTGATCGAGTGCACTTTTTTAAAGGGGTTACGTATACTTTGTCTCTGAAAATACAATTTAATTGTGTCAACTAAATTCCTACACTTGTTGAATTCATCAACTGTAAATTTTATTGCTGAATAGAATAGACCCATTGATGAAAAGGTTTTTGCAGTCCTCATTTGTGCAACCAATTAATGTAAAATATATGCCTAACTATAACCATCCTGCAAGAGCTCACATAATCGTCCTAAGAAGTTTGTTTTTCAGCAAAAACTTAATAGTTCTTTGTTAACAGTCACATATAATATTATAAATAAAGATCGAAAGCGAGCCTTACGCTCAACGAAGTGTTAAAATATGAGAGAAGTTTATAAGAGAACGAGAGATAGAGAGAAAGATAAGGGGAGAAAACTTCAGAGAATCTATTTTACCATCAATTTATGCGGTTTGAATTGACAAATTAGATTTTTATCAACAGGCAAGGACAATCTTATTAGGCCCAATAAAATGGGCAGTCAGATTGATATTTGGATATTTACCTTCCATTTAGTTGCTCACTAACTCGGATTATGAGAAACAATTGATATAACTGTCTGCTAAGTAACCTAGAACCAACAAGATTGATGGTCCAGATGGATAATTGAACATTTTCAACATTTATTTGATAAACAATCATTAACCATCAAAATGATTTTAGAAAACTATTAAACCTCCTCATAAGTGCCATTTAAGATAACCATGACAAACCGTCCAAGAACTCTATGATAAAATATGCATTACCTAGTCAACTAAGTTTTAAGAATTTCACTAAAAACCTGTAAGATTACTAGAGAAGAAATTCCATAGAGAGAGGTGGGGAGGGATTGCACATGAAGGTGTGGAAATTGCTGGCCCGACAATCGAGGGTATGTGGCGTTAGGAGATGAAAACGCTGAAATGTTAGAGCACATCTCAAGTGACTTGGACTTTGGTCTTGTTCCAAGCAACATAGAGGGTTTATTGATATTGCTTTAGTCTCTCTGTTAGCATGTGTTGGGTTTGAGTCTCTTGCAAACAATAAAAAAAAAAAATGTAAAAGAGTTAAGTCATACCCACACGCGTCATGAGTGGGTTGTGTGTATCTCCACCATCATGTAACTACTTGTAATTTAAACTGTTTAAAATAAATATCATTTCGTCGAGAGACATATGTCGCATATCCTCAAAATTTACATCAAACTTGAAAATTTTTAGCAAACATCATCCCCTTGAGAGACATAGGCCGCACCAAACTTGAAAACTTTTAGCTACTAAAAAGCAAATAACTTTGCCTCACCTTTTTTCATATCAACATGGCTGCACAAACATGTCCTATTATTTTGGTTGAGGTCAAAAGGAAAATAATCTCTGGTCCAAAACCTTCTGAAAACCAAGTTCCTATACCCACTTCCAAGTTGGTGTAGTGGATAAGGTGTGGGTTTGCACTCATGCTTGTATTCAATACCGCCAATGGTGGATCTAGGAGTCTTATTTGAGTGAGGCGAAAAATTGAAGAATGTTCTCCTCATCCTATTCCCAATGAATGGCATTTGATTTTATTAAAAAAATTGCAATTGGTCAAACTTGACTAAGTTTTCCTTGAGTTCGATGACTTGCCTAGAAATTGGTTGTAAGAAAGATCTCTAAGTGCTAACGACCAACAAAGTAAAACAAAATATTCTACTATACCTTAATAACAGAAAAAAAGTAAATCAAATTAATTTGCACTACAAGAAAATGTGCATTTACCGTCCAAGTTACACCGGCGGCCCAGTTAAATGAGACGGTATAACGTTAAAAAAAAATACAAGCCCGATCGATGAAGTATACTCTGTTTTAATTGATCCCTCTCTCAGTCATCGTTTCCTCTCTCGCTCTCTCCTGCTCACAGACTCTCCCTCCTCAAGTCTCGGCGACGCCGAAACTTCCCTCTCTGCTCACAGACTCTCCCTCTCTGCTCTCACGCATCGCTCTTTGCTCAAAAGAGATCCTTCTCTCTGCAGCGCCTTCCAAATCTCTCTTCCAGAAGCAAAGATAAGAAGATTAAAATCCTAACATTTAGGGATCTGCTCCTTTCTCAATCTCTTTCAATGTCGATCTTGCTCTTACGATCTGTTTTTCCCCACAAATCTCTAATTCGATCAGTGCTTGTTGCAGATCTCGAATCTGTATGCCGTATCTTCAGGATCTTCGAGTCTACAAGATCGAATCGGTTTGTGCTATGTTAAGAAAAACAAAGCTTCAGGAGCAGTTGAGGTATGTGGTCTGTAATCGAAATGTAGATCGTGATTTTTCAGATTTTTGTGTTTGCTATGAATTTTTGTAGATTATAAGAAGGAAATGTTCTAGTTTCTATTGAGAATGCAGTCTGCAAACAGGATTGCAGCTGATATCATGTTTTGTGAAATCGTACAAAAAAAGGATCGGAAAGAAATTTTCAGATTTCGATTTTGTGTTTGTTTTGGATTCCATTGAGGCTGCAGTTTGCGAAAAGCAACTGAATTGCAGGGTTGCAGCTGATATCATGCAGTGTGAAATCGAAAAAAAAGGATGGGAAAGAATTTTCAGATTTTGTGTTTGTTTTGGATTCTTGCATATCATAAAATGGAGAAGTTCATATTGTGATTTTATCCCCCCTTTTTTTTTCATTGGATTTGTATTGAAAATGCAGTTTGTGAAAAGGAGCTGAATTGCAGGGTTGCAGCTTCTCCGAATTTGGAGTGTCCAATAGCTGGTGAGACATCAGGTACGGAAGAGCGGTTTTACCACTTCTCTCTTTCTCAATCTATCACCATGCCTTTCGTTTCTGCTTAGATCTGTTGAGTTTTCGAAGGTTTTGTGGTTTGATCTTCTTCATTTTGTTTATGTATTCCATCTAGTGATGTTTTCTTCTTCTTCTTTGTTTGTTTTGTTCCCGGCCGTTTTTCAGTTAGTTTTTCGGGCTTAGATTCCGGTTTTCCTCAGTTTGTTTGTGTTTTATTGAGTTTTGGTTGCTTAATCCGAACTGAGTCTTTGATTTTTGCTTCATACATTTGCGATTGGGGGGTTTTTTGGAAGTTTAGCTCAGTTGTTTTTTTGGAAGTAGCCAGCGTAGGAATTATCCTTCAGATTGTACACTCAGGGAATCCATTTTTCATTCCAGATATCCACCATTGACCCATCACCTATTCTCCAACCAAACCCTTATTGTAAAACTAGCTTGATACTAGGCAATTATTTCCAAAAAGGTTTTGTTTCTCTCTAACGAGAAAGAAAGGGTTTCTTCTGCAAGTACCATTCTCTTATAAAGGAAGCTCACAAAGTGTTTGATTCGGAGATAAAAGGAGAACCAAGGGCCAACAGGAAAGCTCTGTTTTTTAAAGTTCTTAGCTGTGAATCCTGAGACCTCTGAAAGACTCGGTTTTAGTGCTCATTCCAATTCAGAGGATGCAAATGAAAGTATAAAGTACTGCCTTTTTTACCATACTGAATTTTTTTGGCGAGAATTGACTCTTCTTTTTTAACAATCTCAGCAATGATTTTTGTGCAGCTATATGGGTAATAAGGAATAGCGGAGATAGAGGCCTGAATAAGGATAGCTGTGGATAGCTGTAGCTGCTAAGCATTAAAAAAAAATCACTGCGGCAATTTCTTTCTCATTTTGCCAAGAATATGATAGAACACAAGAGTTCCTGTTACTCAGGTCTTGCATGTGTTCCACTACCAAATAAATATTCAGCTTCTTCTTCTTCTTCTTCTTTTTGTATCCACTGATTTTGAGAATTGATGTTGCATGGAAAAAAACAAAAGGTCGGCTGAGACTAACTTCTTCTTTTTTTAATCAATCCAAGGCCGAATTGATACATGTCATCCTTGATGACATCGATAATTGATTTTGTCATTTAAATGTTTTTCTCTACCAATTGCAGATAAGTGCAAGCAGTCTTAGGTTCTGAGTATGTATGTATGGTTATGGGTTGCAGTTATAGAAGCATGGAGAACCCAACAGTCAAGACCAAGCACAAGGGAAGAAACATGGCTTCACATGATTAGGTATGGACAAACTTGAAAATATAGTATAAAATATTGTCACCAACTATTAGAAACCATGTCTTCAATTGAATGATAAGCAATTCAAACATTTGTTATTGATTAAGTGAGCTTGGAGAAATATTTTCTCCAATGAGAAGCACCCATGTTGTTTTTTCACCTTGGGGAATCATGGAACATGATTAAATGAAAGGCAATTCAGAATAAGTGATTGAAGACCTAGTTGATTGGGATGTAGCTCCCAATTGCAACCATCACCTGAACAAGGTAGAAAAGGCAGTCAAAAGGATCATACCAAATCATGACAAAGGATCAAATGATAGGAAAGGATCAGGACATAATGATATTTCTGCCATGCATTTTCTTTCACTATACTCAGTGGACTGAAGTGCATTTCGCACAATGAAAAGGTCCAACCATAGCTTTTTATCTGGTCCCAGTGTGTGTGGGTCAACATTTCTATGTGAAACATGGTATTGGCGTGTGGAAAAAAGAAGGAAATGAAAAGGTGACAGAGAGGAGAAAAAGATACCAAGCAAAGCATTTATATTAGTTCCCATTTCTCAACCATCAAGTTGGGCCTACTTCACTGTACAATTTGTTATGGGTTTTGCATGTTTGGTCATGTGGGTAGTAGCTGCAGTCAAACCTGTGCCTTGGAGGAGACCCCACAGGTTTTAAGGCTGTGAGAGGTCCTCAAATAATATCCTTGCAAAATTTGGTAAATTTAGAAAATTCAGAGGATAAAAAGGCATTTTACATCTTTTTGTACCTTCAGAAACCTTGCTCTTTAACATTTGTAAGATTTGAGAAGTGGTGGAGTAACTGTAAAGTAACTTGGTTTTAGTATAAATACAAGTGGGATTTGAGTATTAGCTATCTATGAAAACTAAACCCATTGATCATTGCTAGTAGTCCAATCAATTGACTATGTTTAATGAAGCTGAGTTTCTTTAGATGGTTATTAATTAAAGCCCTGCTTCATTTGACAAGACTTGGCATTGAATCTTATCTTGTTGCAAAAGCTGCAGAAGATCCACACATATGTTACAAATACAGGGCCCATATCAGCCTACTATTATCAGTATTTCTATTTAATATTGCCCTTCAATTTGATTTTCTTGTTGATAGTTGTACCACTGTGTGTGTGTGTGTTTGGGGGGGGCGATAGGTCCTAAGATGAGGTACCTGAAGACCTACTGGTTTCAATCACATTATTTTGAAATACTGCTTAGTGAAAACTTTTCTAATTTCACTTAATGTTGCTTTTCATTCTTTCCACAGGGGAGAGGTCCGGCCTGCGAGGAGGAGCTGTACAGGCGCGCCTCTAGCAAGGACAAGACCCTGACGATCTATCCAGGGATGTGGCACCAGCTGGTGGGGGAGCCGGAGGTGAATGTGGAGCAGGTGTTCAATGATATCCTTCAGTGGCTGCGATCGTGGGCGGAGCAGGCTACAGCTGCTGCCCCCAACAACTTGGAGCCACCAAATGCCAATGGGACACCAACCCAGCAAGAAGCAGCAGCTTGACTGTGACTGTTGACTGGATAGTATAAGATGCATTTGTTGTGCTGGGGTTTAAGATGCATATGGGCTTCTTCTTCTTCTTCTGGTTTTCAATGGGATTACCATTTCGGTTTCTGTTTGATTGAGATCAGAAGATAGTCTTTTCTTCTAGCAATATGCTGGAAATAATAATACCTATGCTTGCTAATAGACAGAAAGTTTGGCATTCTAAATTTAGTTATTGATATTGCAAAATGAATTTAAATTGTTGCCTTCATGCCGCTTGTTTATATGCATATGTGACACACAGTACCTGCACCTGCAATGGTCCATTCATATCCACAGAACAGAATAGTAGTGGACTTTTTCAGTTGGCCAATGACTAATATGTTGTAATAGCATTCTCAAGACATGAAATTCTCATTTTATGGGTTTTTTTTGGATTTTTATATATTTTAAAAAGTCTCAAGAAGAGTACCAATACATGAAAGGCGTCCATGGTGGATGTGGCTAATATTTGTAGCAAAAAAAAAAAAATTACTGCTTTTACCGGCGGCTGCCTGACCGCCGGTAAAAGTAGTATTTTTTTATGCAACATTCAACTTTTATCGGCGGCCAGGCATCTACAGCGGCAAATTTTTACTTTTACCGGCGGTCAAAATTTAGCGGGGGGCACCGAAACGCCGTTAAGACTTGTACCCACTCTACCTATACCCTCGCTAAGCGATGGCCACTGTGGCTGCCGCTAAATCTTTTACCGGCGGCCAATATGACTTTTACCGGCGGCCGCCGGCCCCCGCTATAAACAGTTTTTCTTGTGGTGTTGTCTTGCATATTTTGTCCCTTAAAATTCTTACCATTAAGACTTATTGTTCTTGAAAACTCAAATATGTCAGAAATAATGACCCAGCCGGTTTACTGTTTACTAGAGTAAGCTAAATTCATCTCATACAGTTAGCACATTCAATTTCCAGTCATATTGTCTCAAGCCAAGCCCGGCACACATCATATGTGGATAAAACCAAACCCAAATCAACAATAACCAAGCATGGTCAATTTGAGCCCCAACCAACATTCATTACCCTAGTGCAATTTGGGTTAAAACTGTACTAATTTTAGGTATTGAAATCTATGGATTACATTTTGAAATGTTACAAAATTAAGGCAATATTTCTAACTAGCCAAACCAAAATTCAGCAACAAGCTTTCCTAATTTTGGCTAACCTAACTAAAATTCCACTTATGGGTTTGTGTTCGACCATCTAGGTTCAGGTTAGTCCTAGGTGCATACCCCTTCTTTAAACCATTAGCTTAGAATCTCTATAGTGACCAAGATATGTTTTGAAGGAAGCTCCTATTTTATAAAATGCTCATTTGTGGATGTTTTATAATCTATTAGTACCGATCCTTGATTTTTTTTTATAATTTAATTTTTTTGTTTAGTATCCTATATAAATAAATAAACTCTACCCACAAACATGAAAGCTTCTTGAATAAATTTCTTCTTTTGTAGTATTTCATAAGAGAAACAAGTTATTCTTAATTGAAAGAGAAAAAAATTTAAAGAAAGAATGACCATTGTTATGGAGGAATCAACCCAATTGGGTGGAATTATATAAAAAAAGTATTCAAATCTCCATCAAATGCAAACCCAATTAAAGAAAAAACAACCAACCAACTCATCTCATAAAACATGCATAACCTTCAACTGCTATAAAAATAAAATTAAAAAAAAAAGGAACAAATGAACAAAGCTACCTCTTATCTGGCGGAGAGAGTAAGAGAGAAATGGCCGAACGGGGAGATTTTAGGGTTTTCTGGTAGAGAGAGACAGTGCCAGAAAGCACTACAAGAAATTTGGGGTTTAAGGACGACACAAATTTGTCCCAAAATGTACATATTTCGTAACCGAAACTAATTGAGACGAAAAATTTTCGTCACCCGTTTTGTTGCCAAAGCCTTGTCGCTAAAAGGTATTGGAGACGGAAAAAAACTCGTCATTGAAAAAGATAAATTTGTAACGATTTTTTTTATCTCCAATACACTCTGTTGAAAACATACTTGTAAGTAAATTTTTTTCATCTCCAATACACTCTGTTGGAAACATACTTGTAAGCAATTAGTGATAAAATATTTTGTCATTAAAGGAAGAAATTAGAGACAAAAATATTTTGTCATAAATATAAGAAATAGAGACGAAAAAATTTTATCACGTCCGCCCATCTCAAGAACTTCCCAGGAGGTCACCCATCTTAGTACTACTCCCGCCCGAGCACGCTTAACTTCAAAGTTCTTACGATTTCCGAAGGCACACGGTTTTAAAAGTCCTCATGCTAAGTTAATACGGGATTTGAATTATAAGTCGATGGTCAAGACTTGGATATTTCCGATGCGGGCTACCGGAGACTCATAGTTTGAAGCCCGTGGTTGACACGCTACGCCCCGTGGTTAAGGGTACCGCCCGGACCAATATCTCATATTCTCCCCCACTAGAAATAGAGCTGTCATCGGCTCTGATACCAACTGTCACAGCCCCGCCCAACTCAGCATGAAATTGTCTGCTTTGGCCCACGTGCACGCACGAGGACTTCCCACGAGGTCACTCATCCTAGTACTGCTCTCGCCCGAGCACGCTTAACTTCGGAGTTCTTACGATTTTCGGAGTCACACGATTTTAAAAAGTCTCATGCTAAGTTAATATGGGGTTTAACTTATAAGCCCATGGTGAGGACTTGGATATTTCCGACGCGGGCTAACGGAGACTCACCGTTTGAAGTCCGTGTTTGACACGCTACGCCCCGTGGTTAAGGGTACTGCCTGGACCAAGATCTCACATTCTCCCCCACTAGAAAGCCCAACTCAGCATGAAATTGTCCGCTTTGGCCCACGTGCACGCGCGAGGACTTCCCAGGAGGTCACCCATCCTAATACTGCTCTCGCCCGAGCACGCTTAACTTTGGAGTTCTTACGATTTCCGGGGCCACACGGTTTTAAAAAGTCTCATGCTAAGTTAATATGAGGTTTAACTTATAAGCCCATGGTGAGGACTTTGATATTTCCGATGCGGGCTAACGGAGACTCGCCGTTTGAAGCCCGTGGTTGACACGTTACGCCCCGTGGTTAAGGGTATTGCCAGGACCAAGATCGCACATTCTCCCCCACTAGAAATAGAGCCGTCCTCGGTTCTGATACCAACTGTCACAGCCTCGCCCAACTCAGCATGAAACTGTCCGCTTTGGCCCACGTGCACGAGCGAGGACTTCCCAACGAGGTCACCCATCCTAGTACTGCTCTCGCCCGAGCACTCTTAACTTTGGAGTACTTACGAATTCCGGAGCCACATGGTTTTAAAAAGTCTCATGCTAAGTTAATATGGAGTTTAACTTATAAGCCCATGGTGAGGACTTGGATATTTCTGATGCGGGCTAACGGAGACTCGCCGTTTGAAGCCCGTGGTTGACATGCTACGCCCCGTGGTTAAGGGTACTGCCCGAACCAAGATCTCACATTCTCGCCCACTAGAAAGAGGGTCGTCCTCGGCTCTGATACCAACTGTCACAGCCCCGCCCAACTCAACATGAAATTGTCTGCTTTGGCCTACGTGCACGCGCGAGAACTTCTCGAGAGGTCATCCATCCTAGTACTGTTCCCGCCCGAGCACAGTTAACTTCGGAGTTCTTATGGTTAACTTCGGAGTTCTTACGACTTGGCAGTGGCTATGGTTATTGATGGACTCTTGTACGCTCATATTCGATGTGACGGTAGCGATGGGTGGCTATGACCCCCATGACTAATGTCCATCGACAATTGTTGGGACAACGACGATGAGCTGGCTCTAACCCCTCACGTCCCTTGTACCTCAACTGTGGACGTACCTCTATATGCTCTTGTGTATGTATATTAGATGTATTATTATTATGTGATATGGTTTCCATTGTTTATTTTCTTTAACTGCCGACATTGTTACGATTGGATCTGGATACGCTGGTTACGTATATGGTAAAGTCATATTCTCAGGTTATCTATGCTATTAGTGACTTCGATGTGCTTATATGATTTATATGATGTCTTGTTGATGATGACTTCTTTTATATACCTGATATGCTGTATCAAACATCTGTTATAGAGATATCTTGATTATCGTTCATGCACTACACTCCACACTGCTTTCCGTTGCACTCAGATATTCTGTAATTCTTTTGGTATACTAATCACGCGGGTACAGCTGGGATCAGGTATGGTCTTCTTCTCTGTTTATTAATATAACGCGTTGCCATCTAAACATGCCTATTTGCCTGGCTCATCGAGCCTGACCCAATCCTTGGTGTTTTCAGGTATCTTCTTTTCCGCTTTCTTTTATTGGCAGAATTGCTTGGCGGCTGATCCGTTTCCGCGGGGTTCAGAGAATGATGCAGTTGGTGCATCGAGAGGCGTCTGACACTTAGATCTCTATTCTTTCCTTTTCTCGTAGCTGGCCGTGTCGGCCTAGGATTGGATAGTTAGTTTAATTTCAGAAAGTACCTTGTAATCCCTTAAAGTGAACTAAAATTTTAGGGCTTTGTCCATTTACTTGCTCATATGAGATTTATACTTGATTATATTATTGGATTTTCCGCATCTCTTGGGTACTTTCTTGTAGCATCCCGAGATTCGATGCGCCCGAATCTTGGGGCGTTACATTTTTGGTATCAGAGCATTACGGTTCTTGGACAACTAAAATACTTAGCAACTCTTAGGATTCGATGTGGGGATTGGGTAGACTTAAACTGGTAACGCGATGGTTGTTTGTTGTTTGTTTGTGTCATTTGTGTCTGCTTGTTCTAAAAATGTTTAATTGCAGATCATGTCACAGCAGCATTGTCTGGATAGGGATAGTCAGGGCGCAATAGAGGACAGATTTGAGCAGTTTGCGCAGACTCAGACCCGAATCAACACTCAAATATTAGAGACCCTTAGCTGTATGACTCAGCAGCTGCAGACTTCGCAGTTTCCACCGCGTGTACTAGATCAGTACGAGCTATTCGAGAGATTCCGTAAGAGGAAACCCTCAGAGTTCAATGGATGTGGAGACCCGATGAAGGCAGATGCATGGATTATAGAGATGGAACGGATCTTCCGGATGCTTCCATGTACGGGCAGACAACGAGTGCAGCTAGTGACCTACATGTTTCGTGTTGCAGCTGAGTTATGGTGGATGACACTGAGAGCTCCTTATACAGACATGGACGATGCAGTAGCTTGGGAGACGTTCAAAGAGCAGTTTCTTCGGAAGTTCATTCCAGCACCAGTCAGATCTCAGAAGCTTCGGGAGTTTGAGCAGCTACTTCAGGAAGACCTGACAGTTATGGAGTATGAGGTACAATTTATCCGTTTATCACAATTCGCTGAAAGACTTATCACTCTGGAATCAGAGAAGATCAGACGCTTTGTAGATGGTCTTCGAGCAGACATCCAGTTGCACATGACTCCTATAGAGCTCCCCACGTATGAGGCTTATGTGGAACGGGCAATATGGGTTGAAAACGCTCTTCACAGGGTAGCCTTAGCCCAATGGAGAGCTTCCCAGCAGACGAAGATGGTGCAAGTGTACCCGGAAGATGATGAAGATGGGACAGTCCAAGATGATGAGCAACCATGGACAGATTTGGAATTTCAACAGAGACAGCAACGCTATCGTAGGGGTCATGAGACCAGTGAGCATCGGAGGCGGTCAGGGGCATGTTATGTGTGTGGAAGCTTTAGACACAAGGCTCGCAACTGCCCAAGGAAGAGGAACAGTACCTCAAGACTCTGCCATCAGACTCATAGGCTTCCACTACCTGAGTGTACCAGCAGCACAGTACTCGAGGTACCAACTATTCAGCAGTGGTCCCCATACCCGCAGACACATGATCGGATTCAGCCAGCTTGGGATTATCCGGACAGTTCTGCAGAACTTCTGATTGGTCAGAGACGTCGGCCTGATTTCCCTACCGAGCAGTGACTCTGAGACCAGCTTTTCAGAGGTTTGTTTTATCTCTTATGGTTGGTGTGCTTAAATCCCTTGTTGTTGTCATGCTTAGTATCCTGTAATGTGTACTCTCATTATTGTGTGAATGATTGATTGTTGCTTCTTAGATAGCCTAATGTTCCATTTAGGAGTGAAGGGTATGTAATACCCCGAGTTGTCCTTTCTAGAGTCGAGAATTGTGAGACAACCAGAGATAGTTCTTTAGGAGTGAGGGGTGTGTGACACCCCGAATTACCCTTTTGGAACTCAAGGCGAATGGCACCTGAGTTAACCTTTTGAGTTAGAATGTGAGGCTGAGAGATACCGAGTCACCCTTCTTTTAGATGTGAGAGCTGTGAGGCACCTCTAGTCAACCCTTTTAGAGTCAGAAGAATAGAATACCCGGAGTTAGTTCTATTGGAAGCGAGGAGTGCGAGACAGTCTGAGTTAGGTCCTTAGGAGTGAGGGGTGTACGACACCCCTAGTCAAACCTCTCTGTATCTGAGGAGTGAGACACCTCGAACTAGTCTTTAGAATTAAGGAGAGTGAGATACCCCCTAGTTGACCTTTGGAATTAGGAGTGTGATTCACCCTAGTTGTTCATTTTGAGTTGAGATGTGAGACACCCATAGTTAGTTCCTAGGAGTGAGGGGTGTGTGACACCCCTAGTCAGTCCTATTGAAGTTAAGAGTATGAGAAGCCCAAACTGAGCTGAGTCGAGTAGCCGACCTTGTTAAAAAAAAAAACTAGAATGCTAGATCCTACTATCCTACTGGTTGTCTGTTAGTATTCCAGAATGTTAGATGTCCAAATCCCATCAACCTACTAGTTGAGGTCTAGTATTCTAGAGTGATTGAGGGTAAACCTTGTTTGTCTTGCTAAGCCATTAACTAGTTAATCAGAGAGTTGGAAGACCAGGTCCTGTTGTCCTAATAGCTACTGACTAGTATTCCTAAGTGTTAGAATATTAGACCTTATCGTCCAACTACCTGTTCACTAGCATGCCAGAGTGTTAGAAAGTCAGATTCTATTACCTTAGCAGTTGTTGATTATAACTTGTATTGTTGTTTTACTAGTTGTTGATTGTAGTTTGAATTATTGTTTTACTAGCTGTTGCTTTTAACCTAATAGTTATAGTATCCCTCCTAGATGTGATTAGCTATTTCGAGTATTAACCGGGTAGATTAGCTCCTTTTTTACAGAGTTAGTTACAATAGAGACCTTAGAAGTTTAGAAGTAGTTGTTTTGCATTTGGGGACCAAATGAGTTTTAGGAGTGAGGGATGTGAGGACCCATTCCTAGAAATACCTAGTGGGACCCATTTTGACCAAGTCAACCATAGGTTATCCTATTTAATAGGTGATTATCATGAATAGTTAGTCATTTCCTATTAATTAAGCCTAGTTTATATGATTGAGACTCTTGTAAGACTAATAGTGGTTTTCTTAGAATTAGTTAACCAATTAGAGGCCTTAGTGGTAATCTTAATTATAGATGGGTTTCCCTTAGAGAGTTATGCAATTAACCTTAGAATGACCCAACTACCTATGGCCCAACCCATTAACCCATTTATCATATGAGGGTACTCTAGTCTCTATTTCCACACATTTTCCCTCCTTTTTGGAAATCCCAATACCATAAATGTCCTTGGCTCTTTTACTCTCTACCAAGTAAACATGGGTACTTTTGTCATAAAAAATAGCCTACCTTTATTGCCCTTAGGCTCCTTTATTCACAACCACTCATTTGAGGATACTTTAGTCATTAGATGTGAATACCTAAATTACCCTAGCCCTTTATCCTTTATTTCTATTGGCAACCAAGGACCCTTTGGTCATTCTATTTTAGCATTCCCCAAATACCCTCATCCTTGTCCTAAACTTACTCTAGCAAGGGAGGGTATTTTGGACTAAAACCCAACCAACCCCTATAAAAGAAACCCCTCTTATCTCTTCACCTCATTTCACTACAATTCCCTCCCATCTCTCCCTCTCTTTTCTAAGTTAGAGATTAGGGTCTCTCATCTCCTAGACCTCTTTTCCCTCTCCAAGTTAAGGTAATCTCCTCCTCTTTTTCCAATTTCCTTGTAGTATAGCTCTTTCTTTCAAAGTTCTATTTCTTATGCATTTCTCTCTTTGGGAATGGGTGTAGAGATTTTAGATTCAACCATTAGGAGTGAACTTAGAGCTATTGGAGTGGAGCCCAAGCTACTTGAGGAGTTTTCTTCCTAATAAGGCAAGTAGACATGCTTAGATTCTTTAATTAAATTTATTAACATGCTTAGATTGTTAATTACTGTCTTTTATAGTTAATTGGCATGATTTCTATATTTAGATGATTGATTAGATGGTATTATGCATGAATAGATGTTCTAAGCCTTTTCTTATGTGTTATTGGCCATTGATGGATGGGAATCCCCCATTTGGAAGATCAATGGCCCACTTGTGATGAGGTCATGATGAAGGAGGAGTGTTTAAGGTTTGGAAGTGTTTGGTGAAGATCTGGGATCCATTTGATGTAGTTTTGATGGAAAATAGAAGATGGTAGAATCTTGATTTTTAGGGTTTCGTGTGTACCCGGTCGACCTGGTCACTCAAGCGGTCGACCGGGCACACAGGGGACTGACCCTCAGCTGGGAGCTGAAAATTCCTGCAGGGTGCCTGACTCAGTGTACCCGGTCGACCGGCCACACTGTAGGAATTCCCCCTGTCAACAGTTTGTGAAAATTCCCACAGTGTACCCCGTCGACCGAGGGACCCTCCAGGTCGACCGGGGACACTGCAGACTGAGTTTTCTGACTCCCAGTTAGCTGTCCACTTCCACAGTGTAGCAGGTCGACCCATGTACCCATGATGTCGACCCAGTACACTGTAAATAGTGATTTTCCAGATTTAGTTCCCATTTATGATATGATCATGCGTGTGCCCCGTTGACCTTCCATCTGGACTGTTTGGGATACGCGAGACACGAGTCAAGGGCTGGGCTTAACCTTGACCCGCGTAGCCACCTAAGTAGGGTCTTGGGTTGTAAACGGAACCCGATCCAATGATTATGGATGCCTTATGATGCTAATTACCTACAAGAGCACCAAGGATATTTAATAAGCATCTGGGGCTCTGTTATCATTGCCTTAGGTGAAGTGGGACCCTGGACCTGAAGAGAGGGGCAGTGATTACCAATGTATTTGAGATATGTGGTACTTATATTGTGAAACGGACACTAGGTCTGGTTGGTAGGTCCGAACCTTGGATGTAGGCCTCGAGAGATATTATAAATTAGGGCATTGCACTTAGGCTCTAATCCACGATCACGGTCCGTATTGGATGAAATGTCGGGACATGGCACTTAAAGTCCTGACCTGTAATAATGGGAACTTAACGGTAGATATTGATGAATGGACCGTATAATGAGATAATACTAATTAAGCGTATAGAGAAATGGGGTTTATAAGGGTATGTATTACTAGCTGTTGAGAATCACAATGATGGATTAACTATACTTGAACTCCGTGCCTCGTACCCTTGACTACTATCATCTCATAATAAGGCTATCCAGTTCGGAGTACCCCCACCTAGTAATCCGAAGGATACATGGATATACGTTTGGTTTGCCGAGGGTTATGATGCCGGCATGGACATGGACATTGGATGTTGAGGGATTGAGTACAGTAGGTACTGATGAGTGATCGGATACCGAGACCGCCGGCATTCGGACCGGGTACATGTGGATAGATGTTGAGTGACTGAGTACAGTAGGTACCGATGAGTGATCGGGTACCGAGATCGCCGGTGTAAGGTCCGCGACCTTACTGGGTCAGTTGGGCCCAATAGCAGGCCCGTTGACCCGTTTATTTTTATTATTATTATAATTATTTGTATTTTAGATATTTAAGTGGGTTTAGTCTTTGAGTGAGTTTCTTTTAGTGTTCGGATAGTGTCTGCGAAGTTTCGTTCGATTTCGAGTTCGTTTGATCCTAGCAGGGGGGTAGTTTGCAAATCAGGGAAAATTGAGTATTTTTCCGAAAAATTTCTATCACCGTGATTTTGGGTTTGTTGGAAAGATCTCATCACACTGATCATTTTTATCTTCTGGGTCGTCTCGATCCGACAATCAGAAACCCTTCAAAAAGTCCATTCTTTCACCGGACCCACTTAAAGGGCAAATTGGTCTTTTTCCTCCCTCTCTTCTACTTAAACAGGGATTAGCCCTAATCGTATTATCACTTCTGCAACGAGAGTTACAGCAGCCCTCATTCTCCCTCTTCATCTTCTCAATCCCAGATCTCCCTCCGGAAGAGATCATCTCCGCGATCCGGACCGCACATCTCCTTCCTTTTGCTCTCCTCTCTCCATTGATACTAGTTGGTAAGCATTTCCTCATCATCAACTTTTCCATTCGTTTTCTCTTTTGTTTAGAATAGGTTGGATCATGATCTTTTTCCTTTCTTTCTTCTTCTCGGTGTTTTAGATCACTTTTGAGCGGGGTAGATTGTGGTTTTCGTGGTAGAGAGCTTCTCCTCAAGCTTTTCCAATTTCTAATCACCTTCTTGGTTGAGGCAAGTAGATATGCAATTATCTTTAATCATGTCTGTATTGTCTTCTTTTGATTGCAATGATACTCTTGTTAGATTACCCAAATTCCAAGCTTATTGTGGGTATTTTATTGGGTTTGACATGTTAGGTTAAATTGTGGTTTGGATTGGATTAATGTTATAATTGTAGCTTTGGAAGTTTTTAATATAATAGAATGGATGGAAAGAATGATTAAAATGATTGGGGAGCATGGAGGCTCGTTTTATGCAGGAAAAAGGAAGAAGAAAAACCCATTTTCGGGCTCAGGTACAGTGTCGATCGATCGGACTGAAATTGCTCTCAGTTAACTGAGACAAATCTCAGGCCGATAAAGGTCCGATCGATCGGAAGGCATTGTGAATTCTGACAACTGAGACAAAAACAAAAGGGAGTCAGACTGATGAGCCACCTATACATGAAACAAAATAAAATAATAAAAAAAAAAGGGGGAACAAAATCGTTGAATGTTCTGACTACTGACATGTATATGAGTAGTGTTTGTTGATCCATCCGATGAATCGGACCGATGGATGGTCCGTCGCACTTTTATATATATATATATATATATAAATGGTTAAATTTCTATGGGCCATAACTTTTGAACCATACATCGGAATTTCGCGAGCCATATACCGTTGGAAAGCTCTTTCAGCGTAGAATCCAATGATACATGTCTCGTGATGATTAAGGATCAGGTAGGGAAGTAGTTAAGGAGATTAATTATTAGACCACTTTCTTGTTAGTAACGAGATTGTTAGCCTAGGTTTGGGCCTTAGACATTGGAAACCATGAAACCACTCTCACGTGACCATTAATGGGGTTTTGAAATCGTAGCACGTGGCTTGGTGTGCTTCGATGGGTTGTCTAGGTATTCGTGTATTGTGTATGGTTAACCGAATGCGTATGGAATTGAATCAATCGATGCTCAACATAATTGTACACCAAGGAAATTCTTTATAAGCATTGATTATTCGAATTCCCCACGCACTCCGTTAAAACACATATGGTACATGGATGA
The DNA here is from genome assembly GCA_038049695.1 of Cinnamomum chago. Lineage (NCBI taxonomy): Eukaryota > Viridiplantae > Streptophyta > Magnoliopsida > Laurales > Lauraceae > Cinnamomum > Cinnamomum chago. Next base: position 13,801,218 of record CP142462.1, on the reverse strand, counting down.
CAACACTTGCCTAGGTTTGGATTGTAATTCCTTCTTGACTTATTTAATTGTATCCGTTGTTGTAATTCCTTGTACACTCACTCTCTTGGCATAAAACACCTAATTAATTATTAAACATAATCCCTTGTAGAATTAAGACTTGGACCTGACTTAGAGTGTACCTTAGGACCCCGTGTTATGTAATTGATGAACATGACTGGCTAGACTGAAGGGATTATCACGTGATTGAGTTTGACTTGTATTGATTTGAAGGAGATAATCCCTATGAACATGTCTTGTATATTGAGTTAGCCAGACTTGCTTGTCTTGATCTATTCTTGTGTCAACACCACATTATTATTATTATTATTTGCATATCATGGCCAGCTGCAGTTTGGGGGTTTATTGATGGGCCGGTTACTCGGACATCGGGGTGGGCAGTCGGCTTTGGACGGCGTCCATGGCGTTGAATAGTTGGGAGCGGGCTGGGACCGTGCTACTATTCCCAGGACCGGGAGCTGGGATCCCCCTGGAGCCGGACTTTGGTATCAGTAGTCCGGATAGGATTGTTACTGGTACCCCGTGAGGTGGCTAGGACATCCACGGAGTCTCCCTCTTGTGCATTGCATTATATTGGTAGTGGTGATTGTTAGTATTGCTAGGATTTCTATTTATGATTCAGATGATTATTTACTCATGCTTTATGCCTAGATTCGATTCCTTGTATTCTCTTGATTACTATACCTGTCATTACTCTTATACTTGATGCATGTCATGATTATATATATATTACTTATCTATTGCTCAACATGTCGTTGACCCTATTCCTTTGGTGTGCAGACTCCTCAGGTGAGTACTACTACGAGGAGCAATCAGGTGAGGAGATCCTAACCGGTTGAGGAGGAACGAGAGTGGCGTGCAGATAACGTAGAGTAGCGTCATCATTCCCGGCACGAGAGTGATTCATCGGGACTTTCTTAGATTTTATTTCTTCATTTATTATCTCTCGTTGAACTTTTATATCATTGACTTCTTAATTGTTTTAAATGGCCTTAAGTATTGGGATGGTCATTGTAATAGATTAACTTCATGCTTAAGTTTTATTTTATTCCTTGTGCAACTTTAACTATTAATGAGATTTATTATTCATTGCTTCGAAATTTAATATGCCTCATTCGTATGAATTCCGCAGCTTTATATTACTTGAGGTTTGAAATGCAATATCCTCACAGCGGACTTACGATCGTTGGGCCTAAAGGGCAAAATTTTTAATTAGCCCTAAAATTCACTCCCCGGATCCGGTTTATTCTCTAATCGGGTTCGGGGGACGTGACAGCCGGCATTCGGACCGGGTACAAGTGGATGGATATTGAGTGTTGAGATAGATCTAGCACGTAAGACCAATGACTGGGACTTGGCCGTGTCTATGAATGAGTATTGAGGTAGAGCTAGCACGTAAGACCAATGGCTGAGACTTGGCAGTGGCTATGGTTATTGATGGACTCTTGTACGCTCCTATTCGATGTGACGGTAGCGATGGGTGGCTATGACCCCCATGACTAATGTCCATCGACAGTTGTTGGGACAACGACGATGAGCTGGCTCTGACCCCTCACGTCCCTTGTACCGCAACTGTGGACGTACCTCTATATGCTCTTGTGTATGTATATTAGATGTATTATTATTATGTGATATGGTTGCCATTGTTTATTTTCTTTAACTGTCAACATTGTTACGATTGGATCTGGATACGCTGGTTACGTATATGGTAAAGTCATATTCTCATGTTATCTATGCTATTAGTGACTTCGATGTGCTTATATGATTTATATGATATCTTGCTGATGATGACTTCTTTTATATACCTGATATGCTGTATCAAACAGCTGTTATATAGATATCTTGATTATCGTTCATGCACTACACTCCACACTACTTTCCGTTGCACTCAGATATTCTGTAATTCTTTTGGTATACTAATCACGCGGGTACAGCTGGGATCAGGTATGGTCTTCTTCTCTGTTTATTAATATAACGCGTTGCCATCTAAACATGCCTATTTGCCTGGCTCATCGAGCCTGACTCAATCCTTGGTGTTTTCAGGTATCTTCTTTTCCGCTTTTTTTTATTGGCAGAATTGCTTGGCGGCTGATCCGTTGCCGCGGGGTTCAGAGAATGATGCAGTTGGTTCATCGAGAGGCGTCTGACACTTAGATCTTTATTCTTTCCTTTTCTCGTAGCTGGCCGTGTCGGCCTAGGATTGGATAGTTAGTTTAATTTCAGAAAGTACCTTGTAATCCCTTAAAGTGAACTAAAATTTTAGGGCTTTGTCCATTTACTTGCTCATATGAGATTTATACTTGATTATATTATTGGATTTTCCGCATCTCTTGGGTACTTTCTTGTAGCATCCCGAGATTCGAGGCACCCGGATCTTGGGGCGTTACAGCCCGGACCAAGTTCTCACAGTAGCAGAGACTGAGAGAGGTTGGTGTACCTGGCAGTGGCGGACTCCTGGATGGAGGATGATGGGCGTAGATGATGATGATTGGTGATAGTGGCTGCGTCTGGGAGTTCTAGGTGAGAGAGACTGAGAGAAGTAGAGATGAGAGGGATCACTGATCAAGGATGGGTCTGCACTGCGTGTGTTGATGGAGGGTGATGATGATTGATGGGGACCAATGGGCATGGGGCTGCTGCCTGAGACGATGGGTGGGAGATGTTGGAAAAGGGTTTTGAAAAATGAGGAAAATGGTTCCTCTCTCCTCTTCTGAAAAAGGGTTTTGGAAAAGGGGGAAAAGGGTTTTGGAAATGAGAGACCGGGATAGATGGAGGGACAAAGGGAAAAATGGGTTTTGGAAAAGGGGCGTTGGATTGGGGGGGATGGAAGTTAGGGCCGGGGGGGGGGGGGCATTTTAGTCATTTTAAAGGCTTTTCCAAAACAATACTTGTAAGAGAGGAATGGGCTCAAGTGCGAATGAAATTCGCGCCTTATTTTGTTGTCCGAAATATTTTCATTTTTCATAACTTATCCTTATTAGTGACGAATTACATTCGTCGCAAAAACAAATTATATTTTGTGACAAAAATTTTCGTCTTCAATGAGCTAAAATAATTCGCGCCCGCAAATGAAATTGGCGCCTTATTTTGGTGACGAAATATTTTCGTCTTCCATAACTTATCCTTATTAGTGACGAATTAAGTTCGTCACAAAAATAAATTATATTTTGTGACAAAAATGTTCGTCTCCAATGAGCTAAAATAATCTGCGCCAAAGCAAATGAAATTAGCGCCTTATTTTGGTGACGAAATATATTCGTCTTCCATAACTTATCCTTATTGGTGACGAATTACGTTCGTCGCAAAATAAAAATATTTTGTGACAACAATTTTCGTCTCTAATGAGCTAAAAGAACTGGCGCCAACACAAAACAAGTTGGCGCCATATTTTTGTAGACGAAAATTTTTTTTCGTCTCCTATACTTTTGAAAAAAATGAAAACAAACGACAAAATTTATATTTCGTCCTCTTTGGTTGTTCTTTTAAGACAAAAAAAAATTCATCATCAAATTTCGTCACAATAGCCTAAATTTCTTGTAGTGAAGAAATGACAGAAAGGAGAGAGGGAGAAAGAAGTGACAGGAAGGAGAGAGGGAGTCGACGGCGAATCTGCTGCAATTTGGGGTTTTTTTTTTTTGCATTGCATTGCATTGATTTGGGGGTTTCTACCGCAGAGAGAGGCAAAAAAAATGGTCAGACAAATGGATAAAGGGAGCCGACACTACTGCTGCCATAACCGAAATCCATGCTGGAGTGGACAATGAGGTAGGGCGGAAAGATGAGGTAGGGTTTTGGTACGGAGACGTTTGTTGATTTGGGGATGGGGTTTGAATGAGATTGGGAGGAGTTTTCATATTGAAATGAGGCGACCCAAGTCATGGGGTGGTGCGGGATTGGGCCCCAATTGGTGCGTTGCTATCATGTGGCCCATGTCCCTTTAAGGGAGCTCAAGATCTTACCTAGAGCGGCCGCCCCTGGATACCACTCTAGATTTACCAATTGTGTGTTTGTGTGGATTTAATAGGTGCCACTTTAAAAAATTAATCCAATTGTTTCAAAGACGTGGGGACACCCATGTCATAAAAAATATACATATATATATATATATATTAAAGTTTCTATAACTGTGTGATCTTTCTTTCGTGCTCCATCATGGGTGAGGCCCACAATTCCATGGATTCATACACCGATATACAAGATTGAATCCTCCCTCACAAATAACCAAATGAGCCCGGTATCTAGTTTTCACAGATTTTTTTCATGGCCCTATGATTACACCGCCTTCTCAACCACAAATTTCCAATTGCTAAACAAGATATTCCACGTCAACCATCGAACAGATTGGCTATTCCGACATGGACCAATCACATTCGAGCATGGTACTATAACAGCCAATGAAAGTCGATATTTGGATTTGCCTATCAGCATCACCACCTCCCCTCACTCAAACTGCTTTTATTACAACCAGAAGCACTTCTCCCTCAAAGCCTCTCCTCTCCCCCTCTTCTCCTCTTGCCCATCTTCCATTCCATACAAGAAGAAGAAGAAGAAGAAGAAGATGGCAAACGCCTTGAGGAGCTGTGGAGTTGCATCTGTGTTTCCGGCTCTCCTCTCATCGTCGAAATCAAAATTCGCAACCGCCACCTCACTGCCAAATGCCACTTACAATGCTTCGTCACGGCTCACCATGTCGGCCGAGTGGATGCCCGGACAGCCTCGCCCTCCTTATCTTGATGGATCAGCCCCGGGGTAATTGAAACTTTTTTTTTTATTTACAAAATTTTCTTGAACTTGCTAATATACCCAAGAGTTTGGCCCCGTGTAAATTGAAATAGCGAAATAGAATTCATGTTGTCGACCCCAACATAGTTGGAAGAAGGCTTTGATGATGGTGATGGTTGGGTTGAACTTGATTTGAACGAGTCTTCCTTGAAACTCAATTGACTTGTCTAATCAATTCATGCTTTGTATTATCATGTCTCTTAAGGCATTCATATACTTACATGCTGAAAATCTAATTTGTTTGATTGGTACATGATGAAAATCTGATGACGTTCATATGTAGAGTATTATGAACATACGTTGGTGTAAAATGGTTTATTAAGTGAAATCTGAAAATTAAAATTACATTTCGTATGAAATTTTGGGACTTAATGTGGATATGTTGGATTTTTACGAAATTTCTGTATTGAAGTTATTATATATGCATACAGTAATAATAAAAACGTTTTTAGACTAATTTACTAACATACCTAACTTGGTCAGAGAACTATCATTAGAATGAAAGAAAGGCATTGATGGGCAGAGGAATTTATATATGTATCTATGTCTATCTAATGCTCTATTTCTATGTTATTCTGTGTGATCAGTGACTTTGGATTTGACCCACTTCGACTTGGAGAGGTCCCAGAAAACCTTGAGAGATTTAAGGAGTCCGAACTCATTCACTGCAGATGGGCAATGCTTGCAGTTGTAAGTTACTAAGTACTTGGATTTGAAATTGTATGTTTGCAGTTAGCTTTGTGTTGCATAGGAAAAGGATATGAGATGACGAATACTAGGTGAATTTCATTAAATCACAACCGCCTGTTTTGGAATTTCTAATGGATATAGAACACCCACTTGAATATTTCTGTCATTAAGCACTGGAATAAATCTTGATATAAATTTAAATCCATATCATTCACTTATCACTTTATGAATGCACTGTGTCTTTGTTTTTTTTTTTTTTTTCCCAGTGAAGACTGAGGGATTTGTTGATGTTGGTCTGTTTTTTAGCCAGGGATCTTGGTGCCAGAAGCATTGGGTTTGGGCAACTGGGTGAAGGCCCAGGAATGGGCCGCAATTCCAGGTGGCCAGGCAACCTATCTAGGCATCCCAGTCCCATGGGGTACCCTCCCAACCATTCTTGTCATTGAATTCCTTTCCATAGCCTTTGTGGAGCACCAACGCAGCATGGAAAAAGACCCGGAGAAGAAAAAGTACCCCGGCGGAGCCTTCGACCCATTGGGTTACTCCAAAGACCCTGTCAAGTTCAAGGAATACAAGATCAAGGAGGTTAAAAATGGTGTGGCTTCCAACCTCCAATCATTTATTATCTAAGTATTGTCATTTATAGTACTTGTTTGCACGCTCAATTATGGATTCTTGTTATCATTGGCTGTTTCAGGCCGGCTCGCTTTGTTGGCCTTTGTGGGCATCTGTGTCCAGCAATCAGCTTATCCAGGAACAGGACCACTGGAAAATCTAGCAACCCACCTGGCCGATCCATGGCACAACAACATTGGAAACGTCGTCATCCCCAAATCCATTTTACCTTAATGTGTACCTGAACTTTATCCAATCCACTGTAAAGAACTAAAGATCCATGTAATCATCTATATCTGAATCTAATTGTCTGTGGTACTAGTAAATTTCATCTCTCTTTTAATTATCAGTTCAAATACTAAAGAGTATGGTTAAACTTTCTGTTTCTCATTTTTTCAAAGTAGAATAACTGCAAGTCACAAAATTCCAAGTAGGAGTGAGAACAGGGCAACAAGCCATTGCTGTTGAAAGACTTGCATTGTGGCAGAAGAAACATCTGTGAAAACAACAGAAACATTAATCATATAAACTATTAATTTTCCTTGAACTGACAATATTAGAGCCTCAAATAGATAACATACTCAAGTATAAACGATTAAGCTTTTATGGTTTCTTAACCAGCAATGAGTAATAAAAGCATTTTGTAATCTAGGGACCAAGCAGATGCTACAAGTATCAGGTCAGGTCTATGGAATTTAAATTATATCACTTAATGGAATCTTTTAACGGCATGTAGTTCGCCTCCATTTTACAAACTAACATTATCCTAAAGCCTAACTAGATTTGTGAAGATTTGTGTGTGTTGTGTGTGCACGTGCGTGTTTCAACTAGTCTTTTTTCAATAGATGCATCGGAGTGATATGAAAATGGTTCTTAAATTTCAAGGCTGAAGCATGCAATTGCAGATGCCAGTTATTTTGTAATTAGTTCCATTGTGTTTATATCCATGAAAAGTAAAAAGGAATCTGGCATACCTGAAGCTGGATTATCTGTGGATGGTGTGGCAGGAACTTTCACATTCAGTTCTTGTATAGCTTGAGAAATGGAAGCAGATAGACCAAGATATGACCTTGTGAGCTTCTTTACTGCAGCTAATCCCTGAGTGCTGCATAAACATCGCATAAATTTAAAAAACCAAAAAAATTTGGTAAAATTTATAACACCAATTAAAATCACATAAGCTAGTGAAAAAGAAAAAAAAAATGTATTGAACAAAAAAATATTGAATCAGATGAAAAATGAACTGTAAGCAGTCTGATCCCTCTGCAACTCTAATCTGCTTTTCCTTTTTGGTACACAAACTGGATTCAGCTTAGGACCTCAACATTGCAACTTGCAACATGATGAAACACACATCCAACCAAGCCAAGGCTTAATTCTCATAAAGAAGCTTTTTAACCATAGTTTTGTGCTCTATCATTTTCTATGTATTGAAAGAATATTAATCTTTTTGTGGTTACCAACTATAGCTTAGAGTGCTTTTGTAATACTGCAGATCGTGATGCAAATATTTTGGCAAAAAAGTTTTCACCTGTGCCACTATGTTTAGGCACTTGGGCAATGTGGAAATTGACAACTATTTTAGCTGGGATGCCATTTCTCTACCTTTTCCACAAAAACCTTAATCAACCTGAGTTATCAATATCATTTTGGAGTGGAAAGTTTCAGAAACAGTATTTAGCTAATGTAATATATGATTTCTTTCCCTCAGATGCCAAACACACTGCTGAATAGCTAAACATACTTTTCGCCAAAATATACATCATGTTCAACATTTGGGATCCATCATCCATCCAGGGGGGCTGATTGGGAATTGCATTCTCCTTTTGAATCAATGAATTTCAAGATTGTTAAGGAGGAGGTACAAAGAAAAATTATACTTTTGTTTCCATGTTAAAACAAACGCCACGAGAAGAAAGAATCTCTTTACTTGAAACAAGACCAGCTATTGGCTCAGGTATTACCTGGAGCTAAGAACGTGACCATTGCCATTTTTTCCACTGTAAAGAGCATCAACCCAAGTTGCATTTTGCAATGTCTGCAGGACTGCCAATCTCTTTTTACTTGAAATAGAGTTGTGAGCCATTATTACATTTGCAGGAACAGTTCCAAATCTGATCACAGAGAAACATATTATCTCAAATAGGCATTATATAAATAGGGAAAGTCAATTTATAAGGAACCCAGAAAGCTTTGATAAATATGGTGGTCTTAGTAAAATTAGAAATAGATGAACATGAAGCAAATTTCAAGATAGGAATTTCATGAATGCCTTCTTTCATATAAGCTCACTGGTTCATATTATACAAAGAAAACTGTATATAGATTAAGGGACTTCAAAGTTTCTAGCCCTTACTAATGAGAACTTACATACAGTCTCCAGGGTAACCATTGATTTCTCTACAACCTCCTTGTGGACACAGATACCTGTGGCGAAGAAAGGGAAGATGATGGATAAATGAAAAGCAAAAGTAAGGTAAGAAAACTAAAATTTCAATTTATATTATTATGTACTAGATATGGATAGTTTCAATAAAATCTCACATCAACAAGATGATTCCTGAAGAATTTCCAACATTATACACAGGAATAAATCAGAATACTCACATGAATTCGTTTATAGACTTTGTTGACCATGACTTGTTGTATGGTCCTTCTAAGGAATAAAGCAAGGCAGTATCTTCCTTAGTGAACGCAATATCTCCCAATTCCTCAACAAGGCACCGAAATGAACCCAAATGACCATGGTATGAAGTTGAACATGAAGAATTATCATTTCCACACCCACTACATTCCCCCATTCCTTTGAATTCTGATGGTGCACAGACTGATGAAAAGAACCCTGAAACAATCTCCCGATCACTCGATCGAGTCAAATCTTCTAACCCTTTGAGATAATTAACAGGATAATTCCATCCTGTTGCTGTTGAGTAGCCTCCGTGGCAGGACTTGCGCCCCTTGAAATCTTTTAAGCTGATTCCATGGTTCTCCTCACAGACCTTCCTGTTGACTACTGCAACAGAGCTGTAGCTTTTTGCGTGATTACAGTAAATTTCATTTGCAATTGCTTTCATGGAGTAATTTAGAAATGCAATGTAAGCCAGTCCTGGATCCAAGTTTATCAAGTATGCTTCATTGTTCTTTATTGCATCCAAGCATTCTTCGGTTGTTCTTCTCTGAACACTAGAGAGCAGGAAAGGATAGATAATGGAAAAATCAAGACAAGTGTCATGGACTACTTAAGAAGAAACCAGTCTCTATCAAAACAAAAATCTATTTTGTAGATATAAGGGTGCACTTGGATGCACTCCAAATAACAATAAGTATGAGAATTTGGTGAAATATATGATTGTATGATCCCTTGAGTAGGATACTACCTTTTGATACTTCAGCTAAAAAGTCAATGACAGCCATATTGATTTTTGTAAATAGAGGGTAGGATTTTCCACCTGATGTCTTCCATAATATTCATACCTCGCCAGATTCGGTGGAAAGAATTAACTACCTGTTCTGCTTAAATATTCAAGTTTAGAATGCACCCCTTACCTGTTCTGCTGAAAGAGTGGCCTCTCAAGAAAAATTCAAGCACTCAACTCCAATTTCCAAAAGAGTAGAATATCTAATTATAGAATTCAATACAGGTAATTTTCCACTTGCATTGGCTTAAGACATCATGATGCAGATTTATTTTTCATTACAGGAATGAAATATGAATCATTATCACAGATCTCTGTGCAAGAACAGTACAAGAACAGGGCATACATGATACAACTTTTGGTTTGAACAAAATCAACAAATAGAAGCATACATTGGAAATGGTACGAAAGAAGACAAAGACGCTTTCTACTCAAGGCGGTGAAAAAAAGTTTCCGTACTTCATTGCACAGAAATAGTGAATTTATATAGGAAAGTGTTCCCCAAGGCATTCTTACACAGGGCAAAGAAGAAATACTCCTGAATTTCATTGCAAAAGCACATAGGAACTTTCGTATCACCAGACTTGAATAGTAGCAACAGTACATGGGATGTTTTACAGATGATTTAAACAGATTATATAAATATATATATAGGCTACAATGAAGAGAGTTTGATTCTCCAATATATTATTGTAACAACCCAATCCCACATCGGAAAGGTGAGACGTCCGGGTCCTAGCTATAAGTCAAGACCCCCGCCTATTGCAGTAATGAGGCCTTTTGGGGATGCCTGCGGGTCAGCCCCAGAAAAAAAAATAGTGCGGGTCAAAAGCCCAAAGCGGACAATATCAAGCTAGTGGGACGGGCCTGTGACAATTATAGAACAAGATCAAGAAGCTAGTATAATTACATTCCAATTACTCAAATGAACTCGCAACCCTTTTCCGACCCAATTAAACCCTAATTAGTGCTAATTAAATATATTTTAGCTAAATTAATTATGCTTATTTACTAATTATGATAATTAGGGTTGATTAGACCCTATAGACTGAGTTAGTTAAGTCTTGAACCTTAGACAGGTGAGTTGGAGCCGATTTGACTCGGTTGGGTAGAGTCAAGGGCTTTTTTGTTTTTCTCATTTTGCATCAATTGCACGTCATTTTGGCGTCATCGTGTGTATTTCAATGAGTACGTCGATTTTCGTATTTGACTCTACATCATTCGAGTTACCGTTGAGTATTTGGACCCCCATTTGTCCCAAAATGGAATTATACTATTTTAGTGGGTTTTCTTGCAAAAGGGGCATTCTTCTCCCTTTATATACAACTACCCTTTCCCTTTCATTCTCCTTTCATTTCCTTTTCATTTCTCTTCTCCTTTTCTTCTTCATTCTCTTTCTCTCTTTCTCAATCATCAAGAGGCTAATGGCATGCATCTTGGGGGTTAAAGGTGGACTCAACTTCAACTTCTTCATTCTCCTCTCTTCTTTGTTGACCAGGAACCATCTCCACCATTTCATACCCTTCCCAAACTTAGATTTCTTTTCAAGGTAAGAGCCATACCCTCTTGGTTTTGTGTTTTGAGTTGAAAAGGAGTCAAAGGAGTCATAGTTAATCTTGCATGCATATTCATTCCATTTTCCATGTGTTTTGTATTTAAGGTTTGTGATTTTGGGGGTTTTTTGGATTCTTTTGAGCCAAGTGGTGAAGAGAGGGTCTGGAAAGCTCTATTTGAGGCAAGTATAAGCATAAATTTTGGATTTACATGTTGTTTATTTTCATTGATTCAAATGAGATTCTTTTCTTAATGATTCTAATCTTTTAATGAACGAATGGGTTAGATTATTTTGTGGCTTTTAATTTATGAAATTGGATGGAGGAGTCATATGTTGTGAATGGGAGCAAGGAGGCTCCATTTGTGCAGGTTATTTGGTGGGAAAAAAATTTTGAATGGAGAAGGAACAATGAGAATTTCGAAATCAGGAACTCTAGAGCATTCGCTTGAGCAAACTTCCCTACTGAGCACTTGTTCGAGTGAGCTAAAGGGCCGCCCGAGCGTCCACCTCTTTGGATGGGGTCCGCTCGAGCGACCACCCTTCTGAAACCACCGCTCAAGCGAACCAAGAGGGTCGTGCGAGCGACCAGCCTTCTAGATGGGGTCCGCTCGAGCGAACCTAAAGCTGTAAACTGGGCTTCTTTTGACCCAATTTTTTGGTGAATTATCACCCTTAATCTATCATAACTCACCTTACTCATCTCTAATAGATAATTATGGCGCACACCTTGTTCCATAGGAAATTAAGATTTCAAAGACCTTTATGACCCTAGAAAGCAACCGTTAACCTTGTTATTTGGTCTAATGGGCATTCGATAGCCTCGTGCTATGCCATGAGGGTTAGTTTGGAAATTAACGCATTTCTTTTAATAAGTGGCACTCAAACAAGTTAGTAGTACGTTGACTTTCCGAACCTACCTTGTAATGGACAGCGAATGACTAAGATAAATGGACTAGGGTTGGCTAGTAAAAATGTCTTGATTCCTTTAAATTATTACATGTCATATTGAAGTCAAATCCTTCTTATTGATATCAAATCCTAAGTAATTAGTGGCATTAGTAGAATAAATTGTGGTTAGATTTCCTAATTTCAACTCGTAACTTGATTATTGTACAATTGTTTCAGTATTCGTTGAAGGTGTAAAATGAGTAAGTATTCGTATGATTAAATATACCATTCGATTCGATTATGAACAAAAGAATATAGACTTATTCAAATTTGATTATTATTTGATTCGATCGAGTCGACACTACTTAATTTCGACCCTTGTGATACCCAACGGGGTTGAACTTGGTTTAGTTATTCGAGACTACTGCAGTAAGTCATTTGAAGCACCAAAACTCCAGACCCAGGGAGCCAGCTAACCTTTGGGCGGACCACTGGTGACATCTCAACTAGATTCGCTCTCTTTTTTAGAGGATGAGCTCAATGTAGTACCCAAATAATATGTTTTCATTATATTTGATTCACAAGCATAAATTATTCGATTTACTTACAATGTGCCTAGTTAATACTTATCATTGACATCTATTACCTTAATCGGATTTTCTTATTATTGCCTATACTTGCTAGATGATCGTATTGAGATACTACTTTTGGTGTCACAGTCGCAGGTTTAGCTCCCGGCCTTGAAGAGGCCCAGGAGGGAGATGAGGTTACCCAGGAGGTACCTCCAGGATTAGAAGAGTGGCCAGAAGAAGGGCCAGCTTAGATTCTTCTTCCTTGGAGCGCATGCTGTATTTTGTTGGAGATGTTGTAGTTGTTGTGTGATTAACTCCTTTTTGTGTGGGTCACACTTAGTGTGTAGTTATTCTTTTGATTATATTTTTTAGTAGTAGTGTATAGGGTTCTTTTATTACACCCTCTTTTGTAATTAATGTATATACTTGTATAATTCTTTTGTATTAAACTTGAATAGTTATTTGGATTGAATGAAAAATGATACTTTTGTGTACGAATTACAACTTCTGTCAAGAATTAAATGTTATTGACAATTTTAGCAAGCTTGACCCACGCGTGGAAAAAGTTGTTTTTCCTCTTTCGTATGTTGCATTTGGCTTGAGACAGGTACAACATCAAGGGAGTATGTGTGTCTCACCTCGGAGATTACCTTAGGCTAAGGTGATTTGGGACCTGGATGTGACAAGTTGCCTATAAGAGTCAAATCTGTTCTTTGCCATAACCAAGTAAAGAGCTAGGGCATCCAAACAGAGCCTAACAATCACAAATTCCAAATTAATCAAGCTCGCCAAGTCTCAAATCAATCCAGCCACCAGATCAATGCTGTATGGTTAATCAACAATGAAACTGAATAAATGGTGAGTCGATTGAGTCTATGCCTAGTCAAGAAATCCCGTAGTTCTCAAAAGAACACAAAGGAATGGAATGTGCGTGACATTGTTTCCACCAAAGGGGAAAAAAAAGGGTTGTTTTGTGTTTCATCCTTTGGGACAATGGTTTTTCAAAACTTTCTCAATCATAAACCAAACTAAGCTTTTATTACCCCAGATCAATCAATCAGCCTCAGTAAGTCACTTGGGTCCTAATGAGCGAGTCACTGAGTTGGAACACAAAATCCTTACTGAGTCAAGGCATCTTAAAGACTTACCATTTCCAAATGTAACCATCTGTCCACTTCAGGAGACTGATGAAGTTCTGGCAACCCTCAAACTCGTCTCTAACAGCACACCAACTCACAGTCCCTGACTCGCTCTCTTTCTCCACCACCGGCGTTGGTGGAGCCACCACAACCTCAGGCGGCGGCCCTCTTCCTCCTCCATCCAATGCAGGTGCCGGCGCCACGTTGGCTCCAAAATGCCTGCCCACCTCCACGTCAGGAGCCGGTGCCGGTGAACCAGACGACCTCGGAGACGGCGAAGAAGATGTAGTGGGTCCTGTTCCCGGTCCCCCATTAACGGGCGCTGGTGCCGGCACAATATCTGCGTAACGGAAACTCTAAAGAGATAAAATCTCGACCTTTCAACAACTTTAGATAGAAAAATCAATCTGGGTTTGTTTCTAGAGATTGGAATTCACGTACCTTGGAGGGTTGGATGGAAGAGAGATGGCCATGAGAGGAAGAAGACGATAAGGATTACTGTTACGATCTGCATCAGGAAAAAGAGCAGAAGCAGCAGATACGAGAAGCAGAGTCTTCTTCATATCTTAATGTTTTCGTCCGTTACAAGGAGAATAGCTTTCAAATGATTGTTATTGTTTTTGTTATCATTACAAAGCACGAGGGATATGAAAGCAAGATGTGATTTTCAGTCACACTGGAGTAGGGTGTATGGGACGTTAGCATTGTTCAAATGTTGCATGGATGGGGTGATCTGGATCGTTCAAACTTCAATCAATTGATTTTTAGATGGTTAAGAACTTCTAATGAGGGCCTATGCTGGTTAGGGTGCAACTTGGACTAGGGCATATCTTGTGGTGCCATCTTGCCCTTTATGATTAGTCTAACTCCTTTACACACATTGCACCCACCCACTAATTGCCACTAGCTTAATTTTGATGTCTTTTAATAATCCCGTAAATCTTGGCACATATCTTACTTTATCTAATGGCTAGAATTTAGCTAATTCTAAGGCTTTCAAACAGTATCTCCCTTGATTGGGTGTTCCAATTGTTACGTGTGAGTGTGGGTAACCTGATTTCGGAAAAATTATGTATAAAGTGGCGTGAGTGTGAAGTGAAGAGTCAATTCAATATACAAGACAAGCATGTAGGTCATGTAAAAAAATTAAATAAAAAAAAAACTCCTCTTATTACCAAAAAAGTTAAACAAGTACTACTCTCTCATTAGTGACATGATCCTTCATTTCACTTCACTGTTAAAGTAAGTTTTACGAAAAAGGCGTACAGGCAATGTTTACTTTTTAAGTGGTAAAACAAAGATTATAATAAAGTAATTTTAGCATCTAACTAAAAGTTCTATTTTATCACGTTTGGTGAGTCGCAACTAGTGGAAAACTCTTCAGCAAAGAAAATATTCTACTTTAACTTCGTTAGCTTTAATAAAACTGTAAACCACAACTAAAGTGGTTACTTTATCACTTGTTAGACTTCTGATCAAACGTCACATCAAATGTATAGTTTACCATACCCCAGAAATTGTTCTTCACTTTTATCTACCATTAACTTCTCTGAATTGACACTAATTTACCTTATTTTAAAGGTTGAATTGGCATGGTTCCTTGAAAAATAGGGATTGTCAGGCTTCCAATTGGGCTTCTAAGGTTGGACTGGTTCCTTGAAAAGGAATGACCAGACCATCTCTTGAAGAAGGCCTTACCTGTTTTATCATACTATATATGTGTCTATACAATTTCTAAATTTAATACCCTCAGAAAGTAACCAAAGCCACAATTTCCTGACAAACCCGAGTCAATACAACTCAATCCGAATTGTACCTGGTTAGGACTTTACAGTTATGGTTAGGCCTTAGATGGGGTGGTTAGGTTTCATTTGGATCGAGTGTGGATTTAACCAGTTAGACAACAAAGGTGGAACTTTGTACACCCAAGTTCGAGTGTATAGTTTTCAACTTTTAAGTTGTCTGCAAGCTACCTTTTTCCCTATTATATTTGAATAGTTGAAATCTATAGAAGAATGATATGACAAGTTAACTGGGAACACACGACGAGGTGCCTGTTGTCTCCATTGACTAGATCTTGAATTTTTATTTTTTTTGGTACGAGACTAGATCTTGATTAGTGTCATTATGGTTTCTTAATTTCTAAGGTTCTGGTCGTCTGTTGGGTGAACCTACAGAAAGAGGGTGGTGGGATTTCTTTGTCGTCCTCCTGGTATAAGTAGAGAAGTCAAGAACGGCTCCTTATCACAGTGGCATGGAGGGTCTGAAGGATATTGATGCAGCGGAAGGATATTGATGCAGCGGAAGCAGGATTTTTAATAAGTGATTGCTACAAACGCGATAAGGATTGAGCCGGCTCAAATCAGGAACTAGAAGTGGAGATCTGTGACTGTCTACAAGAGATCAGTTACATGTAATTCACTCTTCAAGATCCAAGGGCAAGGATAGACACCCTGGATGTAGAAGATGGTAATAGAGAATAATAGATCTAGTAGAAGAGTTATTATTGAAAGTTCAATGCTAACTATAATTCTCATGTCTATATATAACCCTTTGGCTAATGGGTGATAAGATCTCCATTCAAATTCGAATTGAGAGATGATAAAGAAAATATGTTAGATCAAACTCTCTCAATTTGAATTTAAATGGAGATATGATAAGTATAGAGAGTTGGGTAAAACTCAAACTATTCTTATCCATATCACCAATAGATTCCTTGTGAGGGTGTATCTTTGTGAGTGGGGTCCACATACATGTAAACACAAGTGGGCCCCATCACAAATGCCAATAGGGTCTGGGGTTTAAACTCCGTTATGCCATCTCTTTCCATTTGTACGGGCTCATTTCTCACTTATGTGGGCCTTCTTTCCACTTGTGCAGGCATCCTTCCTACTCGAGTGAGCTACATTCTCGTGAGTATGCAAGCTCTCTCTTGAGCGTCAACCCCCTTTGCTAGAATACAAAATAAAAGTATAGGACTCGTGTAAGATCTACGGATGAGTCTTGTTGGGTCAAAGACTTGAGTTTGTTTGGTAAAAAATACTTGTAGGGTGTAGTGAAGTGAATATTGAAGAGAGAATAAAATATTTTGGGGTCTAATCATAGTATGATGAAATTTTATTTTCAGTGGCCTGATAGGAAATCTTTTGACTTTTTAGGTAAAGAGTAGATGAATTTTTTTTCTTTGAGTGGCCTGAGAATGTTGCTTTTTAACCTTTTCTTTTTAAGTAAATGAGGAAATTTTGAGTTTTTGTACTTTTGATATGACCCCTAATCTTTCCTTATCTCTTAGGAAGGAGGCTTTACTTCACTCCACATTTCTAGTGAATTGGCCAAACCAACCCTAAATTTCATGGCCCGTTTTTTTACAAGCATTTCTGACAAGAATTCATGTTGTATAGGAATTCCTGAATTCTAGTTAGAAATTCCATATTCATTTATGGAAATTCCCAGTATTTGAGGCAAGTAACATTTTAAAATTCCAAAAAGGTGGAGTTTCCAAATGCTTGCCTTTACTTTAGCATTTACAAAATCCAGTCATTCCGACAAGACTTCGATGCAACTCCAGTCAACTCGATAGAGATTAGTACAACTCCGGCTCTTCGCAACCGTCAAATGTCATATTCTCTTCTACACAACTGCACAAAAATCAGGTCCGACCATCTTCTTCATCCGCACTCCTTCACCCACTTGATTTATTTCTCTATTTTTCTTCCATCTTGTTGCATGCTCTTTTTTTTTTTTCTAGATTCTTTTGATGGAAATGGAAGCAAAGGGTTTTTTGGGGGTATTGATGGAATGAGAATTGACTTTCTCCTCACTCTCACTCATACAGAAGCACGAATCACCAAAGGTCACAGATTTTAGATTTTTCCTCTGAAATAGCATATCTATCATATTGGAATTCATGTTGCATGAAATTCTCAGACATGAATTTCGGTATGAAAAAAAAAAGAAGTGAGTTTGAGAATGCCAAAATTTAGCAGCATCTTAGAATTCCAGGATCTCAAATTCTGTAAATTCCAACCAATATAATTTCCAAAAATCCTTGTAAATAAACAGGTTCTTAAGGCCTGCTTGGATATTCATTGAAGTGAATTTCTGTAAAGTGAAGTGTCAATTCAAAATGCAATTTGGCCTGGCAAAACTTGATATTGACACTTGGGCGGGCTATTTCAATTAGGCATAGACTATGGTCATGTCATAAGTATAGGGAAATGCTCCCTGGAGGCCCCATAGGTGTGAAAAATCCCTATTAGTCCGTTGAACCATATCCCTCAAGTCGAATGGTTTTAGAATCTATCAAGTGTTAAAGATCTCAATCTAATTATAAGCAACAGTTGGATATGTGCCAAAATTTGGACTTATGTTAATTCATTTGGAGGGATATGGAGTGGGGGCTATAGTGAGTGTAAGGGGTTGGATTGATCATAGGTGTCCCACAAGCTCATAAAAAGAGGCTCAACATGATGTCTCCCATGAGAGACATCCTTACATGAGCATAGCCAAGTATATAATTTAATAATATAGCACATTAAAATATACGGGAAATATTCATCTACATCTATCCCTCACCACATATGGCGAGGGACAGCATAGTGGGGCCACTCTATGATTCATCCAAATCATCCACACACATGGAACCCCCTAAACTACAATGGATCAATTGAGTTTTCATTAATCCAATTGGATTGGACCGTTGGATTGAGGGTTAAAATATTCCTTTAACATAAAGTTGTTAAATTTGTGGGTCACGGATGAAGGGGTTAGAGACTTGGGATTGATCTCAAACTTGATATATGGTGAGGGAAGGATGCACATGAATATTGCCCAATACAATATATAATAAAAATATATTTATAGAAAGAAAATCATCAAATGAGCACCATCTTATGAGCACCTATTTTTATTAGCACATGGGAAGCCCTATGGTCAATCCAGCCCCCTCACACTTACTATACCCTCCCCTCCCCCTCTAAGAACTCTACAAGCCTAATCTTGGCACACGTTCAACTATTACTGGCTATTGGATTAAAATCCAAAAAATTGGTGTCTTCTAAAAGCATTAACCACGAGGGTCAAATCCAAGGGTTAGAATGATTTAATAGGGTTGATATTTTATATATTGCTAGATCTCATTTAAATCTTTCAAATCCCACGTCCCTATGATTAGCATGGCCCCGGGTGAGCCGACAAGGGGGTGCTCACAAGAAAGGCCGAGGAGATGGTGGGCCTTTATTTATGATGTTTTTATTATTATTTGGGTCTACAATATTCTAGGCATGTCCAAGTTAGCACCCCTTTGATTCAATCACAGTGACTTTATATTACATGCAATCCTTTGTGGGCTTCTGTCCGCTGAGCTCCACCAAAGATTATTTAAGAGGTGAGAGCGAAGGATATGAGGGGAGGCGCGAAGGATATAAGGTAGTGATATAGATAGACATTGACTTTGCTAGGATTTCAATTAATTACTAGGATGAGGTTGAGTATTCATTTTCCATGATTCCATTGCCAATAAAGTGGATGCTATATGATGGTCATTTTTGAACACTCATACGCAATTATTTATTTTTCTACCACTTATAAAAAAATATATTAAGGTTTTTTTATGAAATAATTAATCTTAAACCTAATAATAGCTTTATAAAGAAAAATAATAAACTATGGGTTAGTGGTTCGTATATATACTTTTTGATGAAAAGACTCCAATTGATGATATCGCCAACTTACAATTCATTTTCTGCGATTTGTGATGCTAATTTTCATTCCACTTCTAAATCAATGTCATATATCCATCTTTAGGGATGTAAATGGGTCCTCAATTCTTTGATTATCCGAAGGTTTCGACCCATTAAAAATAGAGTCGATCTGGGTCCTTATTTAAGCATCGATAAGTAAATGGGTCCAGGTCCAGTTTCACATTGGTTCAGACCCGTGGGCACAACATATTACCTCAATTTTCGAAAATATCTCCTAAAAACCATATTTTTTTAATATCATTCTCTACCTAGACCCGGGTCCAAATTCAGACCCATACCATATATGGTTCTGGTTCCAGAGTCAAGAAACTTGTTCCGAAACAGTTTCGGGTCTGGATCCGGTTTCATCTTCTCCTTAATGGTTCCAGTTCCGGGTCCACTATGGACCCGAACCAGAACCGACCTATTTACAATCCTATTCATCTTCGTCTATGGCTTCCTCTCTTCTAAGTCACCAATCTTTCTAACCTTTGTTTACTATCCATCGTACCTTCATCCGCCAAACCACATCTATTCCCTCCATCACCAAACAATCTATCCTCTCTTCTATCTTATAGAGTTTAACTCATACAAACCAAACAACGCCATCATGATCCGACAACCCCCTTCCATCCACACAACAAACAAAACTTCATCCTACCAAACACCCTTATCTATTATTATTATTTTTTTAATTTTTTTCTCTTTCTTCATTTTTTTTTTCTTCCTTCACGAAAACCTATTTCCACCCATCTAATCCTCCCAAACAAGCACACTCTCAAAATCCCATCTCCACTGTAGGATTTTCTAACATGAAAACAAGAGCAAGAAATCCATGAAAAGAGAATTTTTGAATCTCTAAGGGCACGTTTGTGTACATCTAATTTCCGTGGAAATTGGAAATTGCCACATCAGCAAAATCCATGGGTTTCAAATGTTAGGGATTTTGTATTTGCAATTTGATGGATGCATTTGCACTTTAGCATCATTTGATATTTCACACATGCATTGTTTTTAGAAACATTGAAATCTAGTTTTATACATGCATAGCTTTTAAGATTTGGAAAAGTATTTGTTTTATGCATGTTTTGGTTTTAAACTTGGATGCATTAGTTTTAGAACCCAAACTCTTTTGAAAACCTAATTCTTTGTGCATTATGTTTGGAAAATCATGTTGAGAATTTAGGTTTGAGCCTTGCATACATTCTTCACAAAAAGAATCATTTTTGTATGCATTTTCATTTGAAAAGAGTTTTGTCAAATCAAGCTAGCCTTTGGTTTTAATCTTTTGAATCATTTTAGGCTTTGGGTGTTTCATGTTTTTAAACATCTTAGAATGTCTTAAAACATGTATTCTAACTTGGTTTAATGGCCCAAAAAATTCCCAACCAAAATTACTTTAGAAAAATACATTTTTGGGAAAACAGGACCTTTAGCGGCGGAAAAACCACTTTTAGCGGCGGTTTCTGTGTCCGCCGCTAAAAGCAGTTTTTCAAACGGTCATTTTTTTGCCCGTTGTGTGTTCCCGGTCGACCGAGACCCCTTTGCCGGTCGACCGAGGACTAGCCGTTGGACACTTTTTGGCTATAAAGTCCATTCTTTTCCAACCTTTTTCAAGGCTTGAACCATGAACCTTTGAGAGCATTTTGGAGCCAAAGAAAGGGGAAGAAGTTGGAAAGGCTAGAGGGCCATTTGGAAATCAAATGCTTGAGATTTAAAAAGGTAGACCTTACTTATCATTTTGATTTCCATTAAAAGTAGAATCAATGCATGGTTAAATCTTTGTATTTTCATATTTGCATGATTTCTAGCTTTTAAAGAGTTGTGTTGCAAACTCTAAATCATCCTTGGTAAATTAGATTAGTTTGCAAACTCTCTTAACTAAATCACATGCTTTCTTAGACTTTAACATTCATACAACTTGTTTAATTCATTTCTTCAAAGTTGTTTGAATCTTTTATGTGATTAGTTTTCTCTTCAATCATCATTTTATAAGCTTTGATTTTAAAATGCATCATGCATTCATTTAAGAGCTTCCTTGTTAAAATTGATTGAAGAAACACATTCATACACTTGTGCACACACTTTAGCATATTCAAGTGTAAGTTTGTAATTTGTATTACACCTTCATATTAGCCTATTTAAGAGGCAACAACATTTGAGCTTTAATTTGTATCTCTTAGAGTGATCTTTTTGGAAAGACACCTTCTTAGAGAAATCCACATTGTGTAAGGTTATTGCTTAGCCTTTGAAAAGCATCTTGTAAGGTTATTGCTTAGCCTAAGAAAAGCATTTTGTAAAGGTTATTGCTAAGCCTAGAAAAGCACATAGAGAGGTTGTTGTTTAGCCTTGAAAAGCAACTTTGTAAGGGTTATTGCTTAGCCTAGTTAAAAGCATAAATAGTGGAAATCCGGTGGGGTGATTGGATTCACAAGCCGGTAGTGGATGTAGGCATTGAGGCCGAACCACTATAAATATTGTGTTGTGGTGATTGCTTGTGTGGTGATTGTTTATTAGCTTCCGCATATTGATTGTTTAATCATCACATTTGACTAGTTTATATTAAGAAGTTAAAATTGGTGTAAATTGGTCATAGTTGTAGCTCACCCTATTCACCCCCCCCCCCCCTCTAGGGTTAGGATCCTCGTGGACTTTCAATTGGTATCAGAGCCAAGTGCTCTATCCCTTAGGATCAAGTGTTTGGAACTCTTGATTAGGTGTAAAAACCTAGAGTTATAACCCTAGAGTTGTCCTTATATTGAAAATCATTAGAATGGACTCCACTATGCTAGACCTTGTAGATTCTTCTAGACCCCTCATTCTTCCATCTTATGGAGATTCAAAAATTGAAATTAAAGAATCTCAACTTGAATTAAAAGAAGAAGAATATGATGAACTTGAAGCCTATGAGGAATTGTACACATGGTCCTTAAAGGTTTCCAAGAAAAATAAAAGATTAAAAGAAGATTCTATAAGGCTAAACCAAGAATTAGACTCTTCTAAAAATGAACTTAGAGAAAAAGATGAATTTATAAATTGTGTAGAATCTAAGTTCATGATCTCTTTAAATAATCTATCTAACATTCAAGATGATCTAAAAGAATTAAAGATGGATTATGATAATGTCAATAAGGAAAATTTAATTCTAAGAGATCAAATAAAAAGGCAAGACAAAGACTTTAACAATTTAGAAGCCAAGTTGATTAAAAGTAAGTTAAAAACCCAAGAGCTTGGATCTAATGTTTTTAATGAACTAAAGCATGAATTAAAACTTGCCAATGAAGAGCTAAACAATTATAAGGAAATTGAAAATGAACTTTCAAAAGTCAAACATGAAAATTCAATCCTTATAACCAAAGTCACTCAACTTGAAAGTTATAAACAAAAGTATGAGTGCAAGTTTACCCAAAGTGAAGAGAAACTTGAAAAATTATTCAAATTGGGTAAATCTCATGGAGATAGGACGGGTCTTGGATTTGATAGGAATATGTCATATGACTCTAAATTCACCAACACTTTTGTGAAAGGTGAGTCCTCATTCTCTAGCACTCTTTCTCCTTTGCCCAAAACCAAATGTGATTATTGTGGCAATGAAGGGCATTTTAGGTTTGAGTGCAAACTAAGAAAAAGAAGCCATGTGTCTAAACCCATCTTTGAACTCAAGAAGGTAGAATCTAAATCTATGAAGGGTAAGACACTTAAAAACAAAGAAGACTCCAAAAAGACTAAACAAGTTAAATCATTTAAAATGGAGTCTCCAAAGATAGATTCTAAAAAGGTTAAACAAGTTAAACCAAGTTTAAAAGAATCTATTAACAAAAAGCTTCTTAATCTATCTCCCTCATATGAATCCATGAAAGAACTTTTGAAGAAAGTTGCTAAGTTAAATTCAAAATTCAAAAGTCAAGTAAAGGGAGAAAATAGGAAGAAAAGAAAAGTGAAACAATCCCCTAAGAAGAAAACTCACCAACATCAAAAGACTAATCACCATTCTAAGCCAAATTTAGTAAAATCTAAATATCTTGGTGATAAGTTTATGTTGAAAATTTATCAAGTAAAATCTCCTTTAGTTGGTGAGAACCCCAAACTAGACCTCAAAGTTCAACCCTCCCAAGACCTTAGGTGGATTCCAAAACTTATCTACTTAGTCAAACCTTAAGGCCTTGACCCTACTTGACCAACCTATTCTTAAATAGTTAAATCACTTTGTTGGTCAAGTAAGTTGCACTTGCATTTTGTTTCTTTCTTAGTTACATTTCTTAAAATGCATTGCTTCTTTATGATCAATTGATTTTGACTTCATGCACCCTTCTAAGTTACACTTCATGGTTTTCAAAATCTTTTGATTATAATTTCATCATGTTTGATTTGCTCTTTGCACATTTATGTTTTGCATTGCATTTCTACATGATCAATTGATTGTGATTTCAAAAGCTTTCATAGCTAGACTCTTCATTATCAATTGTTGTTGAATCATTTGTGTAGATATGATAGTAATATTTTTTTGAACAAATGATTTGAATCAATTCAAGTTTTTCCATGGATTCCTTAAGTTATATTTTTATATGGAGAACATTGTTTTGAAAAATCAACTTGTATGTGTTTCAATTAAGTCATATCTTTTAAAATACAATGTTGAAAATTGATCTTCAAAATCATTCTTTCTATGCTCATTGTTGGATTTTGTTTTTCAAAATGATTTGAAGATTGTATGATTGGAAATGCTCTATAACATCACTAGTTATATTCATCCAAGCATGTTCCATGATTATCATTTCCTTTTCTTTTGGTTTCATTATCTTAGAAATGAAAATGTATGTTGTTTGCATCCTTGCTTGTTTATTTACATTCTTTTTATATGCAAATGACTTTTGGTTCCATGTATGGTTGTGATCTTAGTAATATTTGTAGAAACCATACTAGAACCCAAATCCATCATCTATGCCTTATAGTCATATCTTTTTGGATGGTTATGATGTTGATTCATGTATTTTCTCTAAGTGATATCATCTTTATACATGTTTCAACTTCATAGTAGTGCTCTTGGTCATATGAACCTCTTTGAAATCCATTCCTTTTTCATAGTTATATCTCTTGTTTGATGGATATCTTAGTGTTGAATTCATATGATCTAGACACTTTGGAAATTGCATGCATTGCCAAGTAATATTCTTTTGCATTGCAATTTACCATGTTCATCACTATGCTCAATAGTTATATTTTTAAAGTGATGAATATGCATTTATGATGCTTGATGGAATTTTGAGTTTGTCACATCCTTGCTTTGATTAATGTTATCATATTCAATTGGTTTCATTTGGTATACTTTTCCATTGATTTCATATCCAGTTGATATCTTATCTTGTGTATGTGATAGACCATGTGTGCTTTGGACTAAACTTGATAGTAATATATGTGTTCCATGTCACACACCATTAGCATCATAATGTTCATGATTGCCTCCTCACTTGCTCTTATAGGTATATCTCATGACCACCATGTTTATGTGTTCATAATATTGGTTGGTTATTAGTTGAGGTTGGCTTCATGTTTGAATTTCATTTCACTCATCTTGCACTTTAATAGTCATATCTAGTAATTGAATGAAATGAGTTCAAAACTTTCATAGCATATGATTTTCATAGTTATATTGATTGATGCTATGTTTGAGTAAACCCCATATCATGGATAGCTCTAATTTGGATTTCTCATAATAGTTATACTTTTAAATCCATTTTAGAGTGATTGAGTTTATAGTCACATCCTTTAATCTCAATTGATATGTTTATTTCAATTGGTATCCATGATCGTTTCTCTCATTAGACCTTGCTCTCTTTTGGTAATTTGATCATATGAGCTTTATAGTTAAATGAATCTAATCCTTTCCTTGAAGTTGACCCTCACTTGGTTAAACCATCTACTTCTTGAATCTAATAGTTAAATCTTTGTCAAGAGTTTGACAAAAGAAGAGAATGGATTGAGGGGGAGTGTAAACCTTCATAGGAAGTATTAGTTTTGATCAAATTCACCCTTGGATAGCCTTTGAGCCCTTAGAGATAACTTCCATACATGATAGCCTGTTATGAATTTCATTTTCGATTCCATTTGTTAACAGGTGCTACTAAAGGTATTCTTCTTGTCTCATGTGTGTAGGTACCTTTGCAATTTAATGTCAAAGGGGGAGAGAGAGTTCAAGTGTGACTCAAAGATCTCCTACTCTTCAAAGGGGGAGAGAGTTCGAGAGTTCAAGTACTCGAAGATCTCCTAACCATCAAAGGGGGAGAAAGAACTCAAGTTCTCAAAGGGAGAGAATGCATACCTTGCCAAAGGGAGAGAGAGGCATGGTCAAAGGGGGAGAGCAAATAGAAGAAAGAAAGCTTGGAGCTAAAGAAGATGCTTGGCTAAAGAGAGGAAGATGGAAAGAAAGCTTGAAGAATGATCAAGCTCCAAGCATCAAGAAGATTGAAGAAAAGAGCCCAAGAGCCCAAGCTAAGAGAAGGAGCATCCAAGAAGATTTCAAGACTTGTCCAGCTTAGGGGGAGCTGAAGACTTGGTGTGTTAATTTCTATGATGAGTAAGTTGCCATCAAATTGCAAAGGGGGAGATTGTTAGGGATTTTGTATTTGCAATTTGATGGATGCATTTGCACTTTAGCATCATTTGATATTTCACACATGCATTGTTTTTAGAAACATTGAAATCTAGTTTTATACATGCATAGCTTTTAAGATTTGGAAAAGTATTTGTTTTATGCATGTTTTGGTTTTAAACTTGGATGCATTAGTTTTAGAACCCAAACTCTTTTGAAAACCTAATTCTTTGTGCATTATGTTTGGAAAATCATGTTGAGAATTTAGGTTTGAGCCTTGCATACATTCTTCACAAAAAGAATCATTTTTGTATGCATTTTCATTTGAAAAGAGTTTTGTCAAATCAAGCTAGCCTTTGGTTTTAATCTTTTGAATCATTTTAGGCTTTGGGTGTTTCATGTTTTTAAACATCTTAGAATGTCTTAAAACATGTATTCTAACTTGGTTTAATGGCCCAAAAAATTCCCAACCAAAATTACTTTAGAAAAATACATTTTTGGGAAAACAGGACCTTTAGCGGCGGAAAAACCACTTTTAGCGGCGGTTTCTGTGTCCGCCGCTAAAAGCAGTTTTTCAAACGGTCATTTTTTTGCCCGTTGTGTGTTCCCGGTCGACCGAGACCCCTTTGCCGGTCGACCGAGGACTAGCCGTTGGACACTTTTTGGCTATAAAGTCCATTCTTTTCCAACCTTTTTCAAGGCTTGAACCATGAACCTTTGAGAGCATTTTGGAGCCAAAGAAAGGGGAAGAAGTTGGAAAGGCTAGAGGCCATTTGGAAATCAAATGCTTGAGATTTAAAAAGGTAGACCTTACTTATCATTTTGATTTCCATTAAAAGTAGAATCAATGCATGGTTAAATCTTTGTATTTTCATATTTGCATGATTTCTAGCTTTTAAAGAGTTGTGTTGCAAACTCTAAATCATCCTTGGTAAATTAGATTAGTTTGCAAACTCTCTTAACTAAATCACATGCTTTCTTAGACTTTAACATTCATACAACTTGTTTAATTCATTTCTTCAAAGTTGTTTGAATCTTTTATGTGATTAGTTTTCTCTTCAATCATCATTTTATAAGCTTTGATTTTAAAATGCATCATGCATTCATTTAAGAGCTTCCTTGTTAAAATTGATTGAAGAAACACATTCATACACTTGTGCACACACTTTAGCATATTCAAGTGTAAGTTTGTAATTTGTATTACACCTTCATATTAGCCTATTTAAGAGGCAACAACATTTGAGCTTTAATTTGTATCTCTTAGAGTGATCTTTTTGGAAAGACACCTTCTTAGAGAAATCCACATTGTGTAAGGTTATTGCTTAGCCTTTGAAAAGCATCTTGTAAGGTTATTGCTTAGCCTAAGAAAAGCATTTTGTAAAGGTTATTGCTAAGCCTAGAAAAGCACATAGAGAGGTTGTTGTTTAGCCTTGAAAAGCAACTTTGTAAGGGTTATTGCTTAGCCTAGTTAAAAGCATAAATAGTGGAAATCCGGTGGGGTGATTGGATTCACAAGCCGGTAGTGGATGTAGGCATTGAGGCCGAACCACTATAAATATTGTGTTGTGGTGATTGCTTGTGTGGTGATTGTTTATTAGCTTCCGCATATTGATTGTTTAATCATCACATTTGACTAGTTTATATTAAGAAGTTAAAATTGGTGTAAATTGGTCATAGTTGTAGCTCACCCTATTCACCCCCCCCTCTAGGGTTAGGATCCTCGTGGACTTTCATCAAATTCTTTGGAAAAGTTTTTCCGCGGAAGTCAAAATTTTATGTTTGGTGCAAAAAGGTTTTCCTCGATGAATTAGTGCTAATGTTGTTTGGTGCAGCTATGGATTTCTTTAGTGAAAACCATTTTTTAGTGAAAACTATTGGGTGGGTGGGTTGATATGTGTGTGGGGTGGGTGGGGTTGGGAGGGGAAAAGGAAGAAAGAGGGTGGTTGGGTGGAGTGAGGGTGAGAGAGAGGAAATTGGGGGGTCGGTTTTCCGTGGAAATGGACTTCCCATACCCCCCCATAGGAAGTCTATTTCCATGGCTAGGAAGGAAAATGCTGACGTGGCGAAAAAGCATTTCCGCGGAAAACTGCCGCACCAAACACATGAAAAAGAAGTTTTCCGTAGAAAACTACAACCTTTTCCGAGGAAATGGGCTACACAAACATGCCCTAAAAGAAGACTAGAAAGGGGTTAGGGCAAGTGAGAATACACACATTGCTTCCTAATGAGATAAGCTGTCAGGTTTCATGCTCCTGAAGCCATTGTACTAGAGGAAGAAGAAAAGTTACAAGAAGTTGACCATAATGTCAACATGGGTAGCTTCGCCAAAAAGAAAATATACAAGCTTAATGTTTCCATAAAAATTCTAAAATATAAAGTCTCGAAATTCCTAGGAACTAATTACATGAACTATATAAACACGCCACAAGTGTTTGGCCTCAACATAATCAGCCTATTAAAAGATTTTTGTTCTTAAACTATGGGGTGAAGACTTTGTAACTCTAGCATATTAAATTTCTTTAGCTAATCATTCCTACCAAAACCTAAGGCATTAGTAGAGGCAGCGGAGTGGAAATACTTTTCAATATTCCCCCTCGGGTGGAGCCCACTTCTCAACACTCCCCCTCAGGTGGAACCCGGCCAGCGCACTTTTGACGACAAGTATTTTTTTTTGCGCCGAGTCGTTCCTCTTGGAATTCGAACTCACGACCGGTTGGCTCTCATACCATATTAAATTTCTTTAGCTAACCATTCTTACCAAAACCTCAATGAGTTAGTAGAGGCAGCGGAAATACTTTTCAATATTCCCTATCGGGTGGAGCCCACTTCTCAATACTCTCCCTCAGGTGGAACCCGGCCGGCGCACTTTTGGCGACACGCTTTTTTTTTTTTTTTTTTTTTTGCGCCGAGTCGTTCTTCTGGAATTTGAACTCACGACCAGTTGACTCTGATATTATATTGAATTTCTTAATTTCTTTAGTTAACCATTCCTACCAAAACGTCAAGGCGTTAGAAGAGGCAGCGGAAATACTTTTCAATATAACATGCATGCTGCAGGTGTAATGTCACGATCAAACCTGACATTATTTAGCTTCCATACCTTGTAACACAGAATCCTTTTGTAATCTAAGATGACTAAACACTGAAGTCATTGTGGGCCCCTACCAGTTTGCTTGCAAAGAAAGAAAGATTGCCGCCCAAGAATTGAAAATAGAATAGAAGAGGAAGAAAAAAATATACCACATGCAGCTGGATTGACTTTACCATCACTTGTGCAAATGAATTATTTTTTATGGATGCAGATCAGCCCGATCTTGCTAATTCAAAGAAAGATTGTAAAGAGAAATGAAGGATGATATTGTGAAACATCAGAAATAACCTTTTTCTTACCAACAGATGATTAGGAATGGAGGGTGATGGGACATGGGGTGACCGGTAGGGCCCACCTTTCTCATTAGATCGTTGCCATCTGCTAATGGGCATCATTAGAAGAGCTCAGATCAGTTGTGGTTGATCATAACCACTTCATAGATCTAAATGGATGGAACCCTCTTGTATTGGTTGCTGATTCCATGTCAAATGGGTGACTCACTCTCTTTTATTGTTTTTTTTGGTCTTGTGTTGGGCCATCATCATAGTGGTCATGTGTAAAATATGCAATTTCACATTTTTTGGGTACTTTTATTAGGGTCCTATATTTTGCATATGCTTATATTAATCATGTGCAAATTATATATGACCATAATAATTAGTTTTTCTCTATTCTAATCCATTCAGCTCTAAATCGTATTATTTTACCAAAGAAAAAATAAACTAAATCCAGTTTTAACAACTTTCTACTAAAGAAGATGAATGGATCAATTGCCTTCTTCGCTAAAGAGGCTGGAGTAAGGGGTATCATGTTCGCCTTCAATGTTGCCAAGCAACAAGGCTTTCCTAAAATCCTTGTTTTGTCCGAGACTCTCGTGAGTTCTTTTCTCTTTTGTAATCCAGCCAAAGAGGCTAGGACCCAAGAGAGAGCCCGTACAAACACATAAGACAACCCGCACAAGTGGAAAGAAGGCAAATACAAGCGGGAAAAAACTCATACAAATAGGAAGAGGTGACGTACCCAGGATTTAAACCTTGGACAACCACGTGAGAACTGCCACTACTTAACAGTGAGGTAAGTGGCCGTTCTTGACTCTCTTGAGTTGATGTGTAGGCGCTGAATGGAAAGTTTGATTAGTCTATTGCTCTAGTTTTATCTGATATTTTGATGAGTGTTGATCATTTTGAAAATGTGGGATTTATGCATGTGTATAGAATGTAAGGAAATTACTTTTAGGCCCATTACTTGGACCACAGTTCTTTCCTTTCTAGAAGTGTGGTCATTATAGGAATTCCGTTTTCATAGGATATATGCTATTAATTACTCAAAAACGGTTTCTTAATGAGATATGTTCCATAATATTCTCTACCTTGATGGAAGGTTGAGATTAAATCTAGAGTAAACCTAATTGGAAATTCGGTCCTCTCTCCACCTATAAATAAAGTATTTCGTCCATCACAAAGTCTTACACACAAAACTCAACACATTAAGGTTTATAGGCAAGGAGAGAGAAACCGAAACCATTCACCCAGCATCTTCTTCGACGGATCTCAACAACAACGCCAGACAGCAGGACCAGAAAGCTCTCTGCATCAGGATGTCTGGAGGTACTCTTTAACTTATTTAAGATTAAATCTTGCATGTGACTATCATGTTGTTCACGATCTTAGGGTTCATGTTAATAATGATATAACATAGAAAAATGAACACATTAGCTCATTCTCTCACTAGGAGCTTAACAAGCTAGGCTAGTGAACAATGGGCATTGAACTCTGATTTTGGGCCCATTTTTAACTGCATTAATAAGGTATGTGACATAAAGGAAATTTTTTTTTTTTTGTTAAACACTGTAAAATGGATTTTCCAAGGGTAAGGGTTGGATTTCAATTTCCAAGGAGTAAAAAATAGTTCACATCGTGCGTTTTTCATGATAACTTGCATCTCACCCAACAGTGGACTTTTGTACACATCTGGATGTTCATTTGCCAAAAAAAACAGGGAGAAGGAAATGGTTATTTCATTTTCTGCGGAAAACTCTTTTGCACAAACACTTCAATGTCTGGATATATTTCAAAGGTGGGCTCACCTGATTCACGAGTACCATCCAACGAGCCAAGATCTAGACCCTCTCCTTGGCAAGCATGAGCTTGATTGTCTCATGTAAAATCCATAGCTAAACATATAAAAAACAAATAAGCAAACTCACATGGTATAATACGAACACCGTCGTGGTTGCCTGCCCGAAGAGCGCAAAGTGAACTCACTACAAATACAAATTACGAGTGATTTAGATTTTTTTTTTATAAGCGATACCTATAGATGGATTGATATTGGTCAAGCATGAGATGATCGACAAAGAATCGAATGCCCCCACGCTTGAAATAACAATTTATTGTAAATTCAATAAGCGTTATGGAAGATATCATTTATTAAAAATCTAAACTATTCAAAATAAATACCTATATAATTTGGGTCGAAATTCCACACTAATAATATATGATTCTATCATGGATTACACAAGGGGCAGTCTTCTCATTCGACAAGACTGCGTATGCGCATGAGCAATATGTGCAGTCCATTGCTTATGGGGCCACTTAAGATGCCCACTTAATAGTAGGACTGGGTCCCTTTACGGTGCCAACAAATAAATAACTTATAATATAGGGAGTTGCTCCTATGAGAAATATTTTACCTAAATGAGAAATTAGGTTAGGGCCCTCACATCCATATCCAATGCCAACAACTTAAATGTGAGGGCCCTCATCCTTATCTCTCACCTTAAATGAGAGATTGAAGGGCTCTATCTTTATCTCTCATATAAGGTGAGAGATATCTCTCATATAAGGTGAGGGCCCTCATCCTTATCTCTCACCTTAAATGAGAGATTGTAGGGCTCTATCTTTATCTCTCATACAAGGCGAAAGATATCTCTCATAGGAGCATCTCCCACTCCTAAAGAGTAGATAAATGTTTCACGATAATGAACCTAGGCCTCGTACCATGTCATGAGGGGATGAGAGTGCGAAAGGCCTTCAATGATCCAAGGTGGGCCCCACAAAGTTGGATTGGCTTGTTGGAGAACATTTCTCTTACGTTAAATCTTAATTATATTAATGTTTTAAAAATAAATGATGAATCTTAATAATGTGTTAGCTATTATTAGAATAAAAAAGGTCAAAGTCAAACACAATAAAAGATTAATTTGTTTTGAACGTTTACCAGGTGGGGCCAGGTTGAACGTCAGAGGAATTCGGACCCGCTGAAATTAACTGTAACGCGCGCTCCGCTCCTCCTCTCCTCCCTCTCTCATGCACCATATTACTTTACTCTGCCTTTACTTTATTTCTCCCATTCCCCTCGTGTTTACGTACTTGCAGCAGTGGTAGTAATTTTATCAAGAGAAAAGAAAATCCCTCTTTTGTCATCCAAACACTTCTTCTTTCTCTGTTTTTGGATCTGATTTTGAAGGAAGAGCGACTCATCCAAACGCTATCGAAATCGATCACGATTGCAGCTAGGGTTTCGTCAACTGCTTCTTCCACGCTGGCATCTGTCTACATCATTCCTCGCTCACGGATTCAGGTAGTTTGTCTCGATTCAGTTTACTGTTTCTGATACTACGTATACGTTGATTTTTTTTAAAGATTTCTTAATGCATTGTCTTTGATGGAACAGTTGTTGCAATTTGTCCTCTTTTCAAGATTCGATTTTTAATCTCCTTCCAAGTTTCAATTTTTAATTGAATCAACGAAGGCAGAGGACGATCGAGAGAGATTATGTCATTTATGTGGCAGTTGGATCTGCATAAGCTTTTTTGAGGTGGATCTTTTATGTTCGAGATGGCTTTGAGGAACCTCAACTGTATCGATTTCATCAGCTGCTTTGCAGCTATGTGCGAATGGCATCCTTTAGGATAGCGGGGGCGATCAGGGCTTGATGACGTTGAGCTCTTCTTCTTTCTCTTCTCTCATCTTCAAAGGTACTCTTTTTTTTTTTTTCCCTAATCTGGCATCAGAAGAATGTGAGAAATAGAGAATTCATGTTAGGGAAGGTACTACTTAAAAAAAATAGAAGAATCAGAGTTAGAATTAGCGTGACTGTATCCTGTCAATGAGGGGTAGGAGAATGCAGGAGTCAGAATTATTTGAGTGTAAATCTAGTTCTGGTTGATCTAGTTATTTGGTTGGAGTTTCGTAACACGTTTTAATGTAAAAATGTTTGATATGAACTCGTATTTGTTTGCATGGAATTGAATTCTTGGTGAGTCTGAGAATTGTATTTCTAGAAGTGGTTAAATTGAAAAAGCAGAGGTGAAGATCCATTGATGACTATGAAATAATCTTCCCTTTAGTAGGGAATGAATTAAGGGGAGATGGAAATGATTACCTAAATACCACCCTAGTAATTGAAATCCTAGGAAAGTGAGGTCCCATCCATATGTTCACCTTATACCAGCCCCACTTCTTTAATAGTCCTTTTTTGGAACACACTTTACCATGAATTCCTAGGACTTGAATTCCATGCAAACAAACGGGCTCTATAAGAGTTCACTTAATTGTATAGTGTGTTTGGAACTTTGGATCATAGGATGTACTCCTGTGATGGACTCCAACTTGCATCTGGAGTCTCTGATTTGGTGGAATGAATAGCCATCAACTTTCTTGAATGTTTGTGAAGATGTGGAAAACCGGAACCACATTACAAAAGATGCAATTTATTTCCTTACTTTTGGCCTCAAATCAGCATCTTCATTTACCGTTGAACCTGAATTGCAATGGCTATCGATGTTCAGGGGAGAAGCGTCCCTTAGGTCTGCCTTTTTAGGTTCACTCAAAGATACAAGTATTTATTTATATTATTATTATTATTATTATTATTTTCATGCGCCTCTGCTGAATTTTAGGGATTTCAGTACAGACGCAAAAGTCTACATTGCAGGAAGTTGGAAATTCTAAAATGTTATTGGATCCGAGTATTTGCTTGTGTTTCTGTTGTTTTGAATGGTACATAAATCTTCAACATTCTCAAAAGTTCTTATGATTTGGGAGAAACTTCCATCACGAGCTTGACAGAAATGGGCTGCTGTAGTTGCTTTAAATTCTTGAGCAAGCCCCAAAGATGGATGAAGTCCATCTGTGGCCCTGGTAATCGGTTTTCCCGGCAGTTCTTTCTGTCAGATAATACAAGACATGTGGATAGAGTTCCGTATAACAGTGAAGCTGCTGATATTCTTTGTGGAAGTGATGACAAGTTGCGATGTCACGATAAAGATTCTGAGCCAGTACTCTTGCTTAGTGCTCGAAGTGGAATTATGTGCAAAAAAGTTCCTGTCAAGCAAACTCGGCATGCTATTCTGTCAGAGGTAAACAAATGAACTCTTTCTCTAGTTTAAAGATTAGTGCTCTTTGTTCTTGGAGGTTTATTAGTACAGTTTTCAAGAGGGCATTCTAGGATGTTCTGATTTTATATAAGGAACAATGTGCTTCAATTTGGTACATGGTGAGTATGTGTTGCTAGAGGCTTTGTTTAAGTTTGTTGTTTCTTCAAGTTTACTTGTTGATAATGTCTCTTAGATTGTAGTTAATATTTCATTTAGTACAAGATACAAAATTAAATGTCAACTTTAATTGCCAGATCAGTTGTCAACATTATTAAGGTCACTGACGCAGCAAGGGGTGGGAAGAGTGATCAACTTTTACTATCCAAGCTGATGCTTATAGCACTGGCACATTCACCAACAGACATTCAACACCAAATTAGAGAGAGCAATTTTATTTCATTGGGTGATTGAGAGTAGAGGATAAATACACTTAGATAGCCCCTTAGAAATATAAATCACACACTATTTGACTAATTGACTTATCTTTCCATTCCATAATCGTATCTATCAAATCCTAAGTCTAGTTATTGTACTCTGTCGATATCCATCATGATAAGATTTTATCGATCAAGGAATCCTAAGATAGCAACGAATTAATTATTACTAGACTCTGGATAACTTTCACCTATCATGATATGATTCTTATCAATCAAGGATTCTATTGAGTAAAAAAAAGGAAACGTAAAAACTACGTTCCATGATCTAATTCGCTGTACACGGGGCCCCTGGATCTATGTCTAACCATTGGATTGGAACACCCATTTTCTTTAATAAACTTTCACCTTTGGATTTGTGCCTCAAAATCTCTATCTATAGTTATTGATTCATAATAATCATGAAAGCTCTATCCCATTCATTTGGGGATATATACTTTATAAGATTATTCTAATTCTTTTGGGCATCTCTAATACAAGTATAGACCTTTCAAACCCCCTATTCCAATGCTTGGCATGCATCTAGGTGGGCCCCACAAGATGGTTCTCATTGAGTTATATGTGAACACTATACATACACACTCAAATATATGGTAATTTTCTCTTGGCATTACGTCATCACGGTCAAAGCTCTGAAATTCAGGGGTCTCCCAATTTATTGATTGGGCCCCTGCCTCTTTAACATCCAGATCAGGATTTCTGCATGCAGACATCACATAGGAGAGAATTTCTCTATATATAATCATAGGAGAAGTGTTTTTTAAGTGAGCAAATCTCTGCGCGCATGTGTGATATACAAGAGTGTGTACCTCTCTCTCTCTCTCTCTACACACACAATATATATGGAAATTCTCAAAAACACTCCACAATATCTTTTTCCACCCCCTTTTTTTTTTTTTGTTGTCATGGGACACATGTTGAGTCAATCTAGTATTTTCACCCACGCTACCCCCCATGAATAGTCATAACTCACAAGTTTTACACTCATTCAACTTTTCCTCACCGTTGGATTGAAATCATGATGAAATGATGCCTTTAAACCATTAAATTTTAGGGTCATGGATCAAAAGTTTAGGATGATCTTATGGACTCAAGATTTTGCATATAGGCAGGTCTCATATGGATCTTTACAGTGAGCCCAACTATGAGGGGTGTTTTCTCCTAAAAAACGTCCAGGCGCAGTGTAGCGCTCCCCACCATGTTCATATATATATATATTTGAGATGCTCTTATGAGAGATATCTCTCAGCTTAAATGAGAGATTGGGTGGGGCCCCCTCACATCCATATTCAATACCAACAACTTAAATATGAGGGCCCCCACCCCTATCTCTCATATAAGGTGAGAGATATCTCTCATAAGAGCATCTCCATATATATATATATATATGAAATTCTAAAAACCGCCCCATTAAAAATGGGCGTTTTTGCCTCATCTAAAGTCCAATGAGAGGATGTTTTCTATGGAGACTTTTTCTCCTTCTTTAAATGCACCATTTATTAACTTGTCCTATCTTTTCTCCTCTTTAATTGCAACAATGATTCCCCATGACTTAGAAGTAAACATTCATAAGAGAGAAAGCATTTAATTGATTGGTTAAATTTTTATAAGTGGGGCCATCAAAGATTGCCATGAGTTCCTAATGGAAAATCGTATAAGCAAACGATTGCAATCCTCTTTTTAAGGAAAGCTATTTAAGCCTTGTGATATAAATCCCTAAATCTAAGTGCCACATAATCCTATAAGCAAATGATTGTGATCCTCTTTTAAGGAAAGCTAGTTAAGCCTTGTGGTATAAATCCCAAAATTTAAGCTTGTTCTTTATCTTTCTTTCCTAAAGAAGATAAAGTTTTAAAATAAGTGCTCTCATGATTTTGAACGGATTTGAAGGCTTTAAAGATTGCAACTTCTTTCATTAACTCCTCTTTCTCTTATTGGCAAAATGAAAGGGCATATTTTCTCTCCAAAACGCCCGGGCGTCATGTAGACCTCCCATATATATATATATATATGGGAGATGCTCCTATGAGAGATATCTCTCACCTTATATGAGAGATACGGTGGGGGCCCTCACATTTAAGTTGTTGGCATTGGATATGGATGTGAGGGCCCCCACCAATCTCTCATTTAAGGTGAGAGATATCTCTCATAGGAGCATCTCCCTATATATATATACACACACACACACACAGAGAGAGAGAGAGAGAGAGAGAGAGAGAGAGAGAGAGAGAGAGAGAGAGAGAGAGAGAGCCATCATGTTTTTTTTAAGGTAGTTAACCACTTATTGGCAGAGGGGATGAGAAAGCTGGGGGGAAATTGACCCAATCAAATTATCATAACCTTTGATTTAATTAGCCTAAAATCTTAATGGTATTGTAAGTTTTGTTTTATCAAAATTCCATCTATTTGTGCCCACAGTTTGGATGAGTGTCATGCTAGGTGATGTCTGTTCATTTGGTGTTGTGGGTTGGGGTGGCGGGAGTCAACAGGGTGGATTGATCATAGGTTAGCCGTGCTATAGAAAGGGGAGGTGATTACCCAAGGTTGTCAATGCGCTGAATCTGACCAGATCTACTTGGGTCCGGGTTTGGCCTGATAAGGATTAAAGGACCAAGTCCAGGACTGAGTCCAACATGAACCCAACATCAGCTCTGAGCCTATCTGAGAATAAATATAAGAGGCTCAAACTTGCCCATTGAAGGCCCAAGACCAACTAAGGACCAAGCCCATTAAAGGCCCGTGTTTGCATCTCTTGTTGAGGGGTTTTGACTTGAGTTCAAATCTTTCTTGGGATTTTTTTAAAGTAATAGTAGAAATAAAAGAAATAATAATAATAACAGCAACAACAACAACCAATGATAAAAGAAGATCTTTTGCAACATGTTTGGAATAAGTTATTGAGGAAAAGATATCTTAGATATTAATGGATAGTGTGCTACCACCATTTTTTCATTGAGGAAGGCCTAGAGTTTTTGGCTATACTATGCCCTTTGTTTATAATGAATTCTTACTTCTACGGCTGATGGACCATTGACTGTTGATATGGAATGCATTGTCAGGATGAAAATGGAAATAAAATGGTCAACGAATATGTTCGAGAGTATAAGATTGGTTCTGGAAGCTATGGCAAAGTGGTAAGACTAGTTCTATCAGTGTTAAGTCTACTCTTTGATATGCATTAACCTTCCAACTTTCACTCAATGAACAGGCTGTTTACAGAAGCAGCAGAGATGGAAACCGCTATGCAATTAAGGTTGTGTTTTTCTTTCCAAATGTTTAGGCTCTTTTTTCTCCTGAAAAATTCTAAATGTTTCTTTATATATTTATGTTTTGAATTGTGAAAATTCTAAACATTAGGCTTTTACATGCTATGAAACGCTCCTTCTTTTTTGTTCCCTCACTCTTTGTTCTCCTCAGAGATGAGAATGTTGAGGTGGATGTGTGGTAAAACTAGGAAGGATAGAATTAAATTTGAGTGCTTTCCAGAGCATTTATGGCTAGCATCAATCGGAGATAAAATTAGATAAACTTGTTTGAGTTGGTTTGGGCATGTCCAACGCAAGCTGGCAACGACGTCGGTAAGGAAAAGTTTGGCTTTGAACGTTGATGGACCACCAAGGGGAAGGGGTAGGCCAAAGAGAACGTGGATGATGATGACTCTCTGTTCTCCCCACCCCCTCTTGTTGTATCATGTTTGGGTAGGGATGGAAAGATTCAAGTAGGCCCGAACCATATGTGGGATTTCAAGTCCATCCCATAATCCTAACCCCTTAATCTGTGGCTCATAAGTTTAACGGTTTTAAAATGAAAAAAAAAATCAATTTTGATCCAATGGTCTAGTCCATTCGGATTAGTGTAAACCCCATGGAATCTAGTGATATAGGGAGGGTCCCTTTTTTGGTCCATTCAGATGGACCAATGGCTGAATGGACCAGCGGTGGGCCCCACAATCAGGTGTGAACCTGAACTTGGGTACATTAATATATTGATTGGTCATAAGAGCACCAATATGAAAAAGCCTAGATGTAGCAGTTGGATTTTAGATGAGCTTGTGGCACAGGGGAAGATGCTCCTATTGCAAACTTGATGTTAGGTTAAGGGTTTAGTGACTAATCAAATTATAAAATAAAGCTATGATACCCAGATATGGCATGGACACGCCATAGACATGTCCGGGACATGGATTTTACACACAAAAAGTTTAGTATTGATACGATACGACACGATCCGTTGCCCATTTTGAAGCATCCATGTATCATATAAGTACAGTAGTTGAATTTTATTCTTTTCGCACATGGGACATTTCTTGTGGCTCTTACCCAATCCCCAGTATTCCCCATTCTACTTAATAAGTTTTTATCTACTGAAATAAGTTGCATTTAAGATTCTTTTTTTTTTTTGGCCTTTTAGGCTTGCTTATAGCTTTTGATTTATATCTATGCGATCCACACTGATTAAACCATGAAACCACCATTATCTCATGTTTATCTATGTATGCATGTATATGTTTTTTTATTGCCTTGTGGGCATTCTTCTTGCTTTTGACCTAATATTTATGCCATCCGTGCTGATTGAAACGGCTTTTCTCCTCTCTCTCTCTTTTTCATATATATATATATATTCATCTTTAGTGAACCAAGTTTTTGTTTTCACAGGCTTTTCACAAATCCCATTTATTAAAATTGCGAGTGGCACCTTCTGAAACTGCCATGACAGATGTTCTTAAGGAGGTGAGTGCTTTGCATTTCTTGTTATAACGTTGAGAACATATGTGATTGCTCCCATGCCTAACTTGTGCATTCATAGATATTTGTGTGATTTTGAAGAAAAGTAGTTGATATTTCCATTTTAAAATGAGTAGATTGGGTGTTTTCGGAGCAAATATCTTGACTGTGCTGGATGTGACGAGTTAATCAATAACTTTGCTTTAATGGATATGAAAATCGAGGTTAATATTGGAAGACCAATTAGATCCTGAAAAGTGCTTTGATATATTCTCCTTAGGTTGTCAATGGGCTGGATTTGGGCCAATTTGTTTATTCCAAGGATTTAAAACTACGACTTGGCCAGTGACTCGCCCCACATCTACAATTTGGATCCCACCCTAAAATGGTGGAAAACTGATTTAAGATTAAGAAAAGGGAAAAAAATTGGATTGGGAAGGTGAAACCATTTCCTAAGACAAGACTATAGGGATTTTTTGGAAACAAAATCCATTGCCCCTTAATTTAATAAAGCGGCTTAATTTATGGGGCTAATTAAGAAGGTGGAATGGTCAAATGGCTTGGAAGACGAAATGATTTGCATGGAATAATGAAAGCTCTTTCTTTTGAAACAGAACTTCTTTTTACTTGATTTAAAGGGACTAATTAAGAGGCTTGATTTAAGGGTCTAACTACGGGGACGTTTTGGTAATTAAGAGGCTTGATTTAAGGGTCTAACTACGGGGACGGTTTTGGGGGGGGGGGGGGGGGGGGGTTATAAATACAAAGGAACTAAGCTGACTGGATGCAGACTTTAACTCACTTTGTCTTGACCGAATCTAAGTTGACTTGGACTTAGCCAAGTTTTAAATTCATAGTTTATCTATCGTACTATAAATCCCAGTCTGGGAACAAGTACCACGATCCAAATCTGCTTGATAGCAAAAGAAGCATGAGTCACCCATTTATGATTCGCTATTATTTGGATCTAAATTTGACCCAGTTTTGGTTTTCTGCTCCTTTTCCTCCCGCTTTGAAGAAAAGCCATTCGTTCTTTTGAGATATATATATAGGGGGCAACTCTCTTAAGCTCAAGCTTAAGATAAGGTAAGCTCAAGTGTGTGGTGGGGCCCACATGGGGATGGGGATTGTGGGGGGGGGGGGGGGGGGGAATGATTTCAAGGACCCCTTAGGACCCTTCTCTCTGCAAAAAAAAATAAGCTCAACCGTGATTTCTATCATCTCCATCTAGGCCCCAAAACTTTAATGGTCAATAGTCCATTCGGATCGGTACAATGTTGATCCAACGGTCCAGTAAATTCGGATCTGACTGAAAGTTGGTGGACATGTGCAATTCAAGGGGGTCATGTGTTTGGTCCATTTGGATACATCAAGGGTCCAAGGGTGGGCCCCACAAGCGTGAGCTTACGGAATTTCATCATAAGCTTGAGCTTAGGAGAGCCTTGCCCATATATATGTGCATCCATTCCTCACCATATGGTGAAGGACAAACTTGATGGGGCCCACCTAGGGCCCCACTGATCATGGTACTTGTGGGGGTTGGAAAGAGGCATTTTGGATGGGCCCTTATATCAAGTTTGGAGTTAATCCCATTTCTCTAACCCCTTCATCCATGGCCCACAAATTTAACGACTCTATATTAAAGGGAAAAATCTGACCCTCGATCCAATGGTCCAATCCACATTCGGATAGGTAAAAACTCAATGGATCCAATGTAATTTAGAGTGTCCCATATGTGTAGATGGTTTGGATGTATCATAAAGTCAGCCCAACTGTGTTGTCCCTCACCATAATAGGGATGGATGTGCATGAATATTTCCATATATATATATATATATATATATATATATATAGAGAGAGAGAGAGAGAGAGAGAGATCAGGGTTCATATCAGTGTTGAAAACGAGATGGGAGTCTCACTCGTGAACTGAGGTTTTGCCTTCTCTCGTATTTATGATATTTGACTATTCTAGTTTGAGAGCATTGGTGAAATTGAACTTTATTTTCGCATGTTTCTTTATAAAAGTGATGTGATAACTTTTCCCAAAAAAAGAAAAGAGAAGAAAAGAAGAGAAAAAGTGATGTGATAGGAAGTCATCAATTGATTCTTGGGAATAAGAAAGATCAATAGAAAGTGTAACTATCGGACTTGGCATGCATCACAATTCTCTCTCTCTCTCTCTCTCTCTCCAACATGGTAGGATCGTGTGGCGTGTGCTCCCCACCAACCCAATGATGGATGTAATCATGGTGGCTCTACCTGCTTAATGATGAACCACTATGGGGCCCATCCAATAATCTAACAGCACACCCACTCTAATGATGAAAACACAATGGCCCCTCTCCTCACCCTAATGATGTAATCCCAAGTGGGCCCTACATGGAGACTACTATTGTGGATGATCACAATATCAGCTCCCATTCTATCATTGGGTGGCTGTGGTTGCCATAATTCTTTCATTTGGTGGGCCCACATGATTCTCTTAATTGCATGAGGGTTGACTGGGCGTAGAAATGCATGGAGAAGTGCTGCCATTATAGTATGGGCAAAATGACCAATTAACACACTTATTGCATTTTAGTTGATGGCATTTTGTTTCCATCAGGCAAGATATCTAGCCATAAATATTTTGGATTTATAGGACAATTTAAGAAATATTGATTCATTAATAGCTCCTTTAAAATTAGAATGCAAAGCGGGGTGTCTGAAAAAATCCTTTTTTTATGACCGAAATTCTGTTAGTCAAATATTCCTTTTCTATATCAAATAGTACTACAATAATACTCATGTTCTCTGTATACATACCACATTAATTTGCAAAATAATTATATCAATAATGTTGGAACACCCTGGTTATGGAAGAAAATCACTAATGGAGTTAGTAAATTCTTTATTCTTCCTTAAAATATAAGTGAATTTCTGTGGTCCCTTCGTGGCACTGCATCCCCACATAATTGCATTTGAACTTAGAAGATTCCCTCTTTGATAATAGATCTACAATGATCTTATAAGATATGCATGTATATTATGATGACAACCACTGGAAATACTTCTACCCAAAAAAAAAAAATAAAGCACTGGAAGTACAAAACTGCTGTGTGACCATTCACACTTGTGATGATGAGTAAGGGTATAGTTTTTTTCTGTACAAATGTTCACCTTTTTCTAAAAGGTTATCTATGGTTAAGATTATGGGTGCCAAAAAGAACTTTTTGTGTAGCAGTATATTTTGGCCAAAACAGTTTATTCTAACTGGAACACAGGAACAGGCCGACAAGAGCGCATGTCATTGCAACCTTGAGGTTGTGGGTTCAAGCCATGTTACCAATAAAAAGAAAAAAGAGAGAAAGAATCATGTTCAATTCTAGATTCTTTTCATCTTGACGGGAATGGACGAACCGGCTCTATTAATTTAACATGCAAAAGATGCCTTCTTACTTGTGTAATATGCATATGAAGATGATTAGGGTGTGTTCTCTTGCTACATAATTTTAGTACAAGGGAAAAAGTAACAACTTTGTTTTTGTTCTTTATAGGTCTCAATCATGGAAATGTTGGACCATCCCAATATAGTCAATCTAACTGAGGTCATTGATGACCCAAATGCAGATCACTTGTACTTGGGTATTTATTGTTCTATCACTTACTCATCCTATCCTGAACTACTTGCCATCTCTCATTTTTTGGAGGACTAAAAGATATTCTGCTTCGTTCTTTTGTGCACATGCACGTGCATGAATGTGCACGGGTGCAGTTTTGGAGTATGTAGAAGGAAAATGTACATGTGAGGATTCTGGTGCACCAGGTGGCATAGGAGAAATGACTGCAAGAAGATACTTGCGCGATATTGTTTCTGGGCTCATGTATCTCCATGCTCATGTAAGATGTTCGTGGTGGTGACATAGTGGTGATTTTTTTATGTCCTACATTTATTTTTGTTCAGGCTATAGATTTGTTGCCACATATCTCAGTTTTGTTTATACTTCAATCTAAGATCTCTGGGTTTATCAGTGCCAGTAAGTTTATTTATCATTTTATTTTTTTGCATGTTATTTCTTTTCATGGGTTTTATTGTCCATGGGTAATTTGTGCCAATATAAGAAAAGGGAAAAAGCAAGTGTGTGTGTGTGTGTGTATACTGGATAGAAACTGAAACACCTTTTACATTCAAATACAGCTGTTAGTTTTGGCACATCCTGATTATTTTTTTAACTGGCAGAACATTGTTCATGGTGACATTAAGCCTGATAACCTTCTGGTTACAAGCAGTGGAGTGGTGAAAATAGGAGACTTCAGTGTTAGCCAGGTTTTCAAGGTGAGGTACTTTGATTATATATCCTTTTCTGGATTTTTACTTAATGAAATGCATCCTTTGAAATTTTAATATAATGTAGAATAGCGGAAAATTTTCTCCTCTGCATGCATTCTAGTGGGAGCATGCATCCAGACCATCATCAAAGGCGGGAACCCATGATTTCACCAGGTCCTGCGTGATGGATGACACCGATGCAGGTGTCCAGGAGAAGATCGTCCGTATAATAGCATATCTAATTCTTTATATGAAGAGGAAGGTAAGAGACATCCAATCATTTAACTTACTAAAGTGATGTTCCTCGTCTAATCATCGTATTGTAAGCTTTATCTTGGTCTACTATGCCATCATTCATTCCTTGGCCTGTTTTCTATCAGTCCACAATTGACCATGTCATGTTTGCCATTGTTGCAATTCTTGTTTTTGGCAATTTTTCCTTGTTCAAGTCCTACAAAAATTCATGTCTATCAATCTTTTCTAGCTAATTTGACTGGCGGGCTGTAATGTTAAGTTTTTCAAATGAAGAAAACTCTTAGGTTCTTTTCCCCTATCTGACTTACCTGTTGTGGTAGAAACCTTGTGGGGCACTGAATAATTACCTTCCTCTTCTTTATTTTCCAGTCCTCCATCACCTGGTTCCATCTCTCCATCATTCCTTCTTTATCTGGTCCTGTTTTCTTGATAGCACTTTTCTTTTTCTTTTTTGGTCT
This sequence comes from Cinnamomum chago, assembly GCA_038049695.1. Lineage (NCBI taxonomy): Eukaryota > Viridiplantae > Streptophyta > Magnoliopsida > Laurales > Lauraceae > Cinnamomum > Cinnamomum chago. The sequence continues at coordinate 13,756,541 of CP142462.1, read as the reverse complement.
TCCATCTGTGGTTCTTATTATGAATTCCTTTCTCAGGCATAAGGCAAACTGAATCAAGAAGAAAGGTGATGATTTTTCAGTTGATTCAAGGTTTTTGTATTTAATGAAGTGGGGTTCTGTGAACTACGCATTGGCCCTGAATAGATGGCATCCCATAGCCTTTATAGGTCAGACCCCTGTCAATGGAATGTGATGAGATGAACTCAGCAATCCCTAACAATATTGAGAATTTTCATCAGCAAAAAAAAAGAAAAAACGAGAGTTTATATCTACATGTTAATGCACGTGTAACGCACTGACTGCTAATGTTCGGCTACTGTGAAGATCCAAGCATAGCTACAAGTGGGATGCCATATTTTAGTTCAATGGAATGTGATTTCATTATTATAGAATGGCGGTAAACTTCAATATACGCTGTCTATTCATAGTAGAATTGATAAACATGTGTAAAGCGACCATGGTTATCATTTCACATTTCAAAGCTCAATTCTGTTAGTTCAGACAACAGCCACCAGATAACTTTTGAGAAAAAACTCTACAATGATTTTAGCCACATCAATTAATGTATGCATGTGCTATGGTGCTATATCTGACTCATCATTGGATCAGCCAGTAACTACCTTTTAATCTTCCATTTCCACACAACTGAAATTTCTCTGACGAAGGCACAATTTTGAGAAGTACACCAATGATCATAAGAATAGCTTGCCCAATCTGAGTTGGATTTTGCAATGAAGTGCCACTCATGAGGAGCATTAGAATGCTATGGGCCCCTTTATGCCGTGAAGCACTCGATGAACCACATGCTGAAATTTTGTGCCTGAAAAGCCAATTAATATGATCAGGTTAACTTGATATGGATTGCTTTGGTGTTTCTAAATTCTAATGTTTTTTGCCAATAGTGATAAAACCCCTTGACAGTTTCTTCTTCACAAAGTTATCAATTATGCATGGATTTTGTGTGTGGCAAAGTATGTTGGCACCCCAATGCATATTGGGTGAACCCAGAGCTCATTTATCTACACACTAATGTGATATCCTCTGGGAAAGTGGGTGGCATGGTGTTGAATGGAGATTTGGGCGGCTCCATTCACTAGTTCTGGACATTTCCATCGGGTAGGATTTCATCTCTTAGTCCCATAGTTGTCAGTTCGATTGATGCAGGTCTAACTTGGGTTCTTTCTATATTGGAGAATATTTTAGTTTGGGTTCACTGTATATTGAAGGACGTTTTAGTTTCCTGATATCCAACTAGTGACTTTGATACACTTTAAGGAGACCACTAGATTGTTGACAAACACATGTTACTGGGTCCACAATATAAGGATGTCGAGATCTAGGGCAATCTAATACGCATTTGGAAAAGGAAACATTCTGCAAATAAAGAACACTGACATTAGTCATGCAATTTTTTTTCAGCCTTTCAAATACACACCATCCTAGTAATTTCCAGGTTCCAAGTGAACCAATTTTTTTATATCGATAATAGTAACTTTTACTAGAAAATCGAAGCACCCTAAGAGAAGGGATACTGGGTATAAGATTAAACCACATTACAAAGAAACAACTACCCAAGGGGATACCCTATCCACCCCTTGCTTAGCTTAAGCATTTGCCATAGAATTAGGTGATCTACCCATATGAGAAAATTCAAGTAACTTTTACTAGAAAATCGACGCACCCTAAGAGAGAAGGGTGGGTATAAGATTAAACCACATTACAAAGAAACAACTACCCAAGGGGATACCCTATCCACCCCTTGCTTAGCTTAAGCATTTGCCATAGAATTAGGTGATCTACCCATATGAGAAAATTCAACCTGCATCTGGGAAGAAAGAAGCTCTATTTCATTAAAGATGAACTGAAGCTTTCGTGGCTTTGGAAAAGAGCTTGATACCCAGGAAATAGCATTCATAGAATCACTTTCCACCATAGCTTGCCTTGAAAGGAAGAAGAGAAGATCCTCAATGCTTCAAGGGTTGCCAATACCTCCACTTCTTTTGAATCTTTGAAACCCACTGGCATAAGAACCATTGCCAACACTTTCCCTCTAAAATCTCGTAGGATCTCTCCTCTCCCTTGCCACCCCGCAAGACATGCACATAAAAATATCTTTGAACTCCTTCCTAATCGCAGCCCATCTGCAATCGAAAGGCTTACCAGAATAATGTCTGCAACCAAAGAAGAAGCTCCTTTGAAACTCCTGCTATTCCTTCCCTTCCACATGGACCAAATAATGGCAAAGGGAACGATCCTCCAATTGGAGCCCATGTCCATGGAATGGCCTGAATCTCCATGCTTTTGCTAGCTCAGCTAAAGCACCTGGGAAACACCAAGATATACCACCACCTAGAAATAAAGTAACTTCTTATATGGGTGGCAACCTTGCATTCCTAGTAAACCATGAATATCATGTATGAGAAAGGGAATGTGTATGCTTCACATTTAACAACTTTAAATGCTGCACAAATTAGTTTTTCTATGTGCATCAATACATTAGCTGACATATTAACTACTAGAGTTTAATCTATCTCATGAAGGAGACGGACCAACTATCTTGCTAGTCATAGTTAGAAGCAAGGCTTAAAACTCGAACATGGGGTCGATTTGGTAACCCCTCAAGTCTAGTCTTAGTCGTCCTCGAGCGCCTAAAACCCTGTAAAAATCACAACTCCGAAGGTGATCGCTTCTCGTCCCTCCCTCATCTTCCTGACAACTGTGAGTCTGTGACAGCCTCTTTCACCGTGCATCCTGGCAGCCTGTCATCCTTGGAGCTGTGGCCACATCCATTGTGGGAGATGCAGGCCAGATCGTTCCTCCGGATCATCATTGCTGCTGATCGGCATCTATGGGCTGGGGCGGAGTTTGGCCAGCAGTTTTGGAACTCAGCAATGTGTTCGGGCCAAGTGCTGGGCCACATTTGAAGGGCAATGAGGAGAAGATGTTGTTCCGGAGCCTGAGGGGTGGATGCTGGTGGCACTGTGCTTGATTGTGAATGCAGCGAATTGGTTGGTGTGGAGCAAGTACAAGGATGGGAAGACATAGTCGTGGAAGATGGAGCGGTTAGCACTCAAGAGCTTGGATGGGAATGGTGGTGGTTTCTGGGAAGCTTAATGGATGGAAATTGTCCCCAAAGCTCAAAACCATAAAAATCGAGTCCCAGTCGACCTTGACCTTACTCAGTTTGGACCAGGTCTGAGTCCAAGACTTGGACTTGGCCGAGTTTTAATACCAGGGTTAGAAGACTCCTTGGACCCTTGGTTGCAATCTCTTACCCACATCTTTATGATGATCACAGGACAATAATGATGAGCTTCGAAGATCTCCTGGGACCCCTGCTTTCACTGCACCTGAGTGCTGCTTAGGTGAGGCTTCACTGCTTTAGTCTCTAAATCTGTAAATCAATAAAAGGAAATACACACATTCTGAAATCCCGAGAATGAATTGACATATTATGTGAGAATCTTGAAACTAATATTTCTATGGACCTTTTCCTTTGAACAGGGCTAGCCTACCATGGCAAAGCTGCGGACACATGGGCTTTAGGCGTCACCTTATACTTCTTGGTTCTGGGTCAATACCCATTTCTTGGTGATACATTGCAGGAAACTTATGACAAGGTGCTGGCTGAATTCCATTTGCATAATTCATTTACTATGTATTTTATTTATTTTTAAATATAACTTCATCAGTAACATTGAAAATTATTACTGTTTTTTCTTTTTGTTATTAATTTGGTTCGTGTTTCTCAAGCTTGGCTTTTGCTGCTTTAATTTATCATTACTAAAGTTGTGGAATTGTCTTCAGATTGTGAATAATCCATTATCTATCCCGGAGGGCATCAATCCACAGCTCAAGGACTTATTGCAGGGGCTTCTCTGCAAAGGTTCATCCATTTTTCCCTTGGATTAATTAGCCTTTGAATTTCAGAGAAAGCGGTTTCTCTGCTATTTCCCTCTTATTTATTTTTGAAATGTTTCTATTGCAGATCCGAAACAGCGGATTGTCTTGCAAGCTATTGCAATGCATCCTTGGGTTGTTGAAGAAGGGCCCTTACCTCAATATTTGTGTTGGTGCAAGCGCAGGTAACTTCAGACAGGTAGAATCTGCCAATGCAGAAAGGCCGCCAATGTGACTGGAAGTGACTAACCTGATGTGCTCTTTTGTAAAATAAAAAAAAAATAAAGAAGAGATTTTGATGTTGGCAAGCGGAATTGTGGATGAAAACGAGCCTTTGAATATATGGAAGAAAGAATTCCGAGATAAGTGGTGGATTTCTCGTATGTTACATAAATTTCTCAAAATTTCTCAATAAGCTCAAGTAATATGCTTCTCTGCTTTTGATTTGGAGCCAGAACTTCCCTGTTTTCTTTTTGGATTGGATTAGGGACATTGTAATGTACATGAGGCCAGGTAGATATGATTAGAACTCAACTGTAACAGTAATTAGTGTAAACCCATGAAGGGTGAGTATTGTTATCTCTTACTGGCTATCTGAAAACAGCATTTTCAATTTTGAAAACCGTTCTCTAATGTTATTCGATGAATTGTTTAGTAGAAACTGAACTGAACAAAGATTTAATTAAAATCAAAAGGAAAATTTTAGTTGCAAGGTGATACATTTGGTGGACAAGATGTGGTAGTGAGTTTCATCTAAACCCTTATCTCTATTTACTATTTAGGGCTAGACATTAATCAATATGACTCACTACTGCCTTCACATCTAACTTCATTCCTTATCACGACCTCCTTGTAACACTATTCAGTTTGACCTCAGCCTCACACTACTTTTTGAAGTATTTATGGGTCTTCCCAATTTCATAATTCCTTGCAACACTTTGATTATTTGTGTATGGGCTGTTTCTGGTCTTGCGTGCTCAAATGTACTTCTACCAAACCATTTTAGTGATTGAAACTGTCTGTAGAATTTCTATATAACCCCTTGTTCTCATCTCTTTTTTTTTTTTTTTTTTCAACATTCAGCTCTTTGTATAAATGTAGAGCTGACTGTCATCATAATGATTGGTAGTTCCAATCACAGTGACACTTACTAATTGCTTAACACTTTACTAGGGTTTTTCTACTTCGCCTTACACCATTTTTGTTTGTGCTATCCAACCCAAGATCTTCGGGGGTTTTTTTTTTTTTTTTTTTTTTTTTTTTTTTTTTTTTTTTTTTGCAGTTGCTTTGATATATAAGTAGGGTTGTAAACGGGTCGGTTCTAGTCTGGATCCACAGTGGACCTGGAACTGGAACCGCTAAAGAGAAGGTGAAATAGGATCTAGATTCGGAACCGTTTCGGAATCGATTTTTTTGCTCCGGAACCGGAACCAGAACCATATATTAGATCGATTTGGATCCGGATCCGGATTTAGGTAGATAATGATATTGAAAAAACTTGGTTTTTAGGAGAGGTTTTAAAAAATTGATGTAATATGTCGGGTCTCGGGTCCACATGTTCGAACCAAGGTGGAACTGGATCTGGACCCATTTACTTATCGGGGCGGGGCCTAAATAAGGATCCAAACCCGGTTTTTAATGGGTCGGAACCTTCGGATAAACGGAGAATCGAGATCCATTTACATCCCTATATATAAGAATCACTCACACTGTAGCACAACCCACCCTCTTTGGTTTTACCAAATCTTCCTATGTATATACTGGTAGGCCTATCAAGCTTGGATAGTTGCATTATTACACATTTTTGTTCTCTCATTCTTTGTGAAACTTTCACTAGTTTTAGTTTATTATTTACTGTGTCCAAAAACATGAACTATGTCAAAATCTGAATTTTGAATTAGAAACCCATAACATAAAAACACCTCAACCTCTCCACAGTCAAATTTTAAGAAATCCTCACAGATGACAGAACTGTTCATATGGCAAAGGATGTTGATAAAAATTACAATATTACCCTTAATTTAGTGTACATATAATATACCTATATAATATATATGGTGGTGGCAATGGGTAATTGGGACCTCCATGCTGAAATGTATGGTCAGAATGAACATGTCCATTGGGCCGAAACAAGTACTTGCATTAAAAACAGGTCCTAATCTTTGGACCCATGCCCCATTTTTGCAGTTCCAGTTTTTCCCTCGTGTACTTGGGGCCCAATTTCACTGCTTGTGCTTCTTTTAAAAGATCCAGTACAATCTTTCTAGTTCCTGTACTTTGGATACTATGAAACTTTTTTTTCTAAGCGGCTGAATAGTCATTTCTCCTCTCTACTGATAAACAACAAGGCATACGTAATACCCAAGGTGTCTTATTCATCTGAGGAATGGAAAAAGGTAAGTGGTGGTGGTGGGGCAATATAGTCCGAGAAGTGGGGCTCCACCTTGTAAAAAACAGAAAAAAAAATCTTTACTCTGCTAAAAGAAAATTCCAAGCACGTGCTGAAGAAAGGATGGCTCAGATGTTACCATATCAAGAAATTTTGGTGTTTGGATGTCCGGTGAAATGAATTAAAGTGACATGAAACATTAAATCAAAAGATAATAAAATATAAAGAGCTATGATGGGTTTTTTTTTAGTTGCTTGGTAGAAAATCTTACACTTTTTGTATGAAAAATGGATGATTTTTGATCATTTAATAGAGAAAGGAGGTTGTTTTTTTTTTACTTTTTTTTAAAAAAATTTAAAATTTATGTATTTTTGATATGACTCTTGTTTTTATTTTATCATAATAGAGGCTTTACTTCACTTTGTTTTTTTTTTTTTTTTTTTTTTTTTTGGCTAGTGGAGGGTTTCCAATCCTTTGTGCTGGACTATTCCCTCCGGGGCTCAAAGGAAAGTCGGAGAAAACACCTATGCCCCTAAATGGTTGTATAAATAGACTCAACATTCAGTTTTGAAGAAGAAAAATCTGAAAGTCAACATCAAAACCCCTAACTTAAAAATAAAATAAAAAATAACCGTGTTCCTAACCCCTCAAAATCCTTGAGATTACCTCACCGTACTTCAATTTACCTCAAGCGACCTTCATTGGTGCCCACAGTTTCAACAGCTGTGAGGGAAGCTGTGAGGGGCACCTGCACCTAGACAACGAAGTGTCCTTTCCCCACCCTCCTACACACTGACACACACCTAGACAGGACACGTGTGTCTTTTACATTAAAGCCCTGGACGTGATGACTATGCAGCCTTCCATCCTTTGTTGCAGTGCATGTCGCATTTCATAATGGAGCCTACCTATTAAAATATAAATCGTTAAAAATAAATATTCTTTTCTTACTAACAATGTCTTCAAATTTTAGTTTAATTGGATTTATTTATTTTAGTAAAAAGTCTAATTGGAGTTGGTGCCACAGTATGAATTAGCTTATAAATAGTAATGTGATCAACACAGCACATTAATCACATTAATAAGGCTAATTTTGTTTAGAGGAATTTTGAGAATCTCTATCACAAAGATCACAATTTCTTCATATGCTATCCTTCATCATCGGATTTCTTAAATCCACGAGTACATCTTAGCATTTAAAAACTAGAATTTGAAGAATTTCAAAAACCAAAGGTGACTGTTGAGAGGCTGATTTCTTTAGAAATCTCACTAACCAACCATACAATTCCAAATGATCCACAGTCAACTTACAACACATGAAATTTTAGCTAGAAGTTTTTCCAAAGAAACACGTCCTTAATCATACGATCGATCTTATGGTGGCGTCAACTCTTACTGCTTATAAAAATTCTGTGGACATACAGAGCGTTTAATCTGAGCCATTTAGATTTCTGTGGGCCCCACTTTGGGGTTTCGTTTCACTCCACCCACTTACAGAAAGTGTGAGTGAGACACTCAGATGATTCCAACTTGCCACCATAACCATACATGGCATGTTGGAGTTTGCATCCAATGATCATCTAGAAGGTTCAGTGGACAAATTTACTATGGATGCACCTCAGAGACGTGTCTCTGTTTCTGTCTGCTTCTTTGTACAGAAGAGAATACAGCTAGCTATCTCCATCCTTCACTCCAGCTTGCTTACTATTCTCAAAGAAACTGAAGTAAGAAGTAAGAAGTAAGAAGTAAGAAAGAAATAAAGAAAGGAAAAGAAAAGAAAAAAAAAAAAAAAAACCCTTCCTGGAAGACAATGGAAAACGAATAGATTCGGCTGAGGTTGTCTTTGTGTGGATCTGATACCACACCATCCATCTGTTGGGAAGTCCCACATCCCACATCTCATATCGCCTAAGTAATAGGCTCGACATGTCTTAATATATCTGCATGGACCTTCTACCTTTTACTTTAAGCTTTTGGGTTGTTACATGATTTTTTATATGGTATTAAAGTGTGTTCCGATCCAATCTTCTTGTTTTTAATATATCTATACGGGTGGATGGAAACTTAAATCCGTGGAAGAGTTCCCACGTTGGCTCTTTGCAAAATTAAATTATGAAAAAAATATAATGGCTGTTGCACCAAACATTAATCTTACTGTACGTGATAGCTGAGTATTGGGTTTTCGGGGGAGGTTATTTGATTATCATTATTTTAATATTAACCTTTGGTTCTTAGAGATAAAATCATCTTAGGCTTTAAATCACATGAAACAAATAGGCCCACTAGGCCCACAATTTTAGACTTTGATTTTATGTTCTCAAAAGTTTGACTGCTATACATCATCTACCCTAATGAAATCTAATGATGAATAATGCCTTAGGTCAGGATCAATGCTAATTTAAAAAGAAGTTGGTGTGTAAAGGTGGACCACTACATGAAAACCCAAAGGAAGGAAGGAAGAAAACAAAAGGGTTACATGAGAATTTGCTTTAATTGATTGATGTAAAGCACAAGGAAGAAAGGATAATGTATTCTACATTGGCCTGTCCTCTCCCTTTTTCTCTCCCTTTTTCTCTAGAGCCGGCCAACACAATCATATAACTTCTTTGAAATATGGCCTAATAAAAGCCACAGAAAATGGCTTTCTCTGTCTCTTATTTACTTCTCATTACCTTTTTAGTATATTAACACACACTGCAGCAGGTGAGCGAGGGGCACTGATGTTCAGAAAGTAGAAAATCCATCTAGATATGGAGAGAAGTTAGGGGAGAGAGAAGGTGTCGGCTGGAGGAATAATAATGAAAGTGTTGAAAAGGCAAGGAAAGTGCCAAACAAGGATATGGATAGTAAAGATGACTCTTATTGACGTGGCTTCATAAGATAGGTTGTATGGATTTTTAAAATGCATTGGTCTATAGCTTTGAAAAAAAAAAGTTGGTTAGCATTCAAAAACATCATGTTTTCTTCTTGGGCATGTTTGTATGGATAAAAAGAAATACAAACTGAATGTATGAAAATTTATATCGTATGCGGTTAAGATTGAAGATCAAAGGTGAATATACGAAATAATCTCTCATGTAATGAGAATTGAATTAAGAGAAGATGAGAAATAAATGACCAGCCATCATTATAGTAATTCAAATATTACAGAAGTCAAGGTCTCATCAACATTGCTACCTTGTATTCCACCCTCTACCCTTTCTTCTCTTTAATATTTCTTTCATGGAGTTCATTTGAACATGAATTCCTATTTTTTCAATTCCTATGTAATGTACTGGAAACAAACCGGCTAGGCAAATGAGTTCAACTAAGACTGCACATGTCCAGCTGATTTATTGTTTGGATTGGTGTGAATCTTTGTTTGTCCATTTAAAATGTTTGACTTTTCCCATAATCTATCACTTTGGTTTGTTTCTATAGAATGAATAGAAATTCATAGTGAAATGAGCCAATGATCATCAAATAGGTTAGAGTAAAGGATATATATAAGACACTAGTGTAGATGGGACCTTGACTTCCCTAGGATTTATAATATTAGGCAGATCGTTGGGACGTTGGCTATTAAGTTCCCACCTTTTCTTGACTCAATTTCAGTTATATGAGAGGTTATTTATGAAATTTAAACATGAATGTCCAAATTCAAGAAATATATACAAGTACAACAACTATGATCTCCTGGGTGATGTCTCCCATGGAGATCATGGGTGAGAGCCACATGGGACTCATCTGGGCCCTCAGATCATAACCAACTGATTGGTGTAGTTTTGAATAAGAGGGGAAATATAATTTCATATTCATCAAAACCATTGAAACCAAAATATGTGCAATGCAAAATTGCCTATTAAAAAACCCTTCATCTCAAATTCAAAAGTGTGGTCAGTCCGTGCAGGCTTCTCAAAATGAATTTCCTGGCTGTACAAACACGGATCTTTCATCAAGAAGGAAGACAGATCACGGGGAGAGGCCAGAGTAGGTCCTGTAAATGTTTTTGACTTTTGGGCAATGCCGCCAAGCGGATCAAATCTTGCTTACATAATTAGTCCGGTAGAAAGTCTCAATTGTAGCTCGGCTGATTAGGGCATATTTGTATGACATTTTGGAAAATCAGTTTCTTGGAAGACTTTTCCCGCTTTTCACAAAAAAATTAAGTATAAACCCCATCTGAAATGGTTTTCATGGAATTGCAAAAAAGTTAGTTTGCACCCAAATGTAAAACTTTCAATGGAGTTGAAAATTGTTTCTAGTTTTCACACTTTTTTATGCGGAAAAGCGGCTACATGCCATGGAAAACCTGTTCCACGGGAAAAAATAATCATCCTCTCCTGCTTTTATTTTCAAGGGAATTGTGGGAAATTTAGCCCATCCACACCAAAACTCGATTTCACCATCGCATGGAAAGCCATTTTTGCAATCCTCACTTTTTTCGCTGAAAACTAACACCAGGAACATGCCCTGTAATAATTAGCTCAAAATCATCAGTCCGATGCCGATTTGGGCAAATCCGAGCCGTCGGTCAGATCAGAGAAAAGCAATTACATCAATGGCATGGCCTGCAAGAAGACTAAAACCTATGAACTGGTCAAAGATGATACACCCTCATACAGGTCCAGGATTAGCAATGCAGCAATTCAATGAAAATGGTGGTTTCTGAGAATGTGGGGCTGATATGACCCGTCCATCTATGGCCCACTTGTTGGATACCAACTACCCATGTCCCATGGCTTTGACAGTGCAATCTTATACATCCAATCCCAGTGCTAAAATGGACTGCTACTATTATAGTATGATCTCTGATGCTTTAATTTCCTTGTACTCAAGGCCCTGTTTGGCTGATGGAAAATGTCCTCCAGTAAAACATTTCACTGTGGCAACTGCTCCATTTCATTTTCATGGAAATGACCCTCAAAGTTAATGCACACCACGACAGCATTGGTGTCTGAAAGTGTCAAATGAGAGTTGAAACAGGCCATTTCAGTGAAAAAGAAGGCATGAGCCAGAAACTAAAAGTGGTGTTGTGCATTTCAATGGGACTTTCATTTCTGTGGAAACTATGTGGGTTGATTGGCTGGAATTGTGTGGAAATACATGTATTTCGAGAAGTAAGTAAGTGACAAGATGCCTTTTTGTTTAGGAGGAAAGCAAGTGGAGAAGGAATCTACGGTCCTAGTTATGGCAACGTCTGAGGCATGGAATTCATCTTGGGGGGTGTCCCTTTCCAGTCACTTTCATTTTTAATGAATGCCTTGTTTTCATCCATTCATGTTTCTTCCCTCTCTCCCTCTCTCTCTCTCTTGTAATCTGCAAAGATTCCTTGATCTAATGGTAATGGAGGACAGGTAACATATTCCTGTAGCTGGACATGTGTTCAAGTGGTAGTAGTAGTAGCTGTAATATAGATAGGATTGAAGGTATACGAGTTGCCTATTCCTGACAAGACCTCGTAGCACAATTAACAGGTGCTTACTGATTCCATTGTATATAGCTTGAACATGGAACTCCGTATGCTTTCTTCGCTAGTGCTGTGCAGGATTTTCAATATTTGTTGGCCAAAACGATGCATAATCCTCTTTATTTAAGAGATGGGGATTGAAAATTCGGCACGGCAACTATAAGGAATCATGGAATTCAGCTGGTGATAAGGATTTAAAGGGGGTTGGATTGGAGTGAGGTCTATGTTAGACTGACATCCAGATTCAATTAACCTAGACCCTGATTGGACCTCAAGCCAGCTTCAGATTAGACTTATTGCAAATTATATAATCACCTTTATCATCATTAATTATCATCCCAATATATTTTCTTATATCATCTGTTATAAATTTATGTAAACTGGATATAATATATTAAGATATATCATATGTTTTTATGTGATAAATGCATTGTGCATTAAATATGTTATACACTCTTGGTATTTGTCAGGACCTGATCCTTTTTTTTTTCATCAGAACCTGATCACTTAGAAATGTGGATCCAGAGTAGGACCCAATTATCAATAGGGTCTAAGAAAAAAGGGGCCTTTGCTAGATATTTTTGCTCTGGTAGTCAGGAGCACGGGGATTCTGGAGTTTTTCCTTGGGGGGGGCAGGGGGCGGTGGTCTGCATAGAAGGGGGGGCGGGTTGGGTTCTGCATAGAAACAAAATTATGAGAGGGCCACACATAAAAAAAAGTGCATATGATTTTTAAAATATATAGGTTTGGGGGGGGGGGGGGGGGGGGGGGGGGGGGATATGTAAAAAACTATAAAATTTCCTAAAAACATAAGGGTTTTTTTTGAAATTTTGAGGCCCCTGCCAGCCCCTCCCTGGTTCCGCCACTGCTGGTAGTAGGACTAAACGCGTAACCCAAGATCCATTGGCGTTCCTTAAAGGTGTTGGATCACCCAGGATCACCATCCTCTCTTGTGGAAATAACCGAACTCTCCATTTTTCAATCTACCTGTAGCAGTAGCTCAAATCTCATTTCAATCAAAGTAATGCCCACTATTAGAATGTTGATACAAATTCACATCATTTGAAGCTATGCCCAATGCTGAAATGGTTATTAATTTACAGTCCAAAAGTGGGGCTCCAATTTTGTAAATGTTCTTTAGTAGTTAAGATTTAGGAATATAGTACATGGAAAATGCACTGCATTAAAGGCTAGTTTTGTCTTCTGTTCTCTTATCTTATTGGTTTCAATATATTATAGTCTCAAAATCTTATGTACCGTTAAAGAAGTCAATGAGTGCTATGACATAAGATAAAAGGTATTTTATTTGTAAGTGTTGGGGTTTATGTCTTGTATTTTAGGTTTACGAGAGTGGTTCATTGGGTTGGCCATGGATTGGATTCTGGGTAAGGGGTATTTTTTTCATAGTATCGAAACTTTCTTAGGGGCTAAGAAAGCGGAGATTATATATACAATGAAATATATAACCCTAAACTTTAAGGAGAGTTTAGATGTTAATCAATACTTTCTTGCTGTGGGTGTAGACGCTTGCCGAACCACGTAAAATCCTCTTATCTCTCTTATGTGGTATGATTGTTCGATCATAGGTTATGCACTTCTACACGCATGCACACAATAATATGTATGACAGTAGAGTCACACATTATCAAAATGATAAGAAACTCCCAAGATGAACTTAGTAAATCAATCAGAAGAGTTCAAAAACTTATTTTAAGGAGCCTATGATCTTTTACAGTATTGAAAACTCTATTTTTTTATTTTTTGAAATCTTTGAATTCATGCTATGGGATTTTATGATGTTTGAGTATTACTTGAAAAATTGCTACAAGAGTGAAGATTTTGTTGAATCTAGTCATCATCTTTAAAGCCTTGTCCCAACTACAAGAATTCTATTTTTTCAATTTTGTGTTCTCAGAAATCAAATTGGACTTGTGATAACAACTTTACATTGGCTATCAACCTACCACACGCAACCATCCTCTATTTGGCTGTGGAGCCGATAAGTACAACAAACTGATAAAGTTTTTTTTTTTTATAAATGTAATATTTTTTCTTATTTTTAGATATATCGCCATGGGAACCAAATGTACTAAAGAGATTCATTTGACTCAAGCTTCTTGAACACATAATAAAACTTAAGATTTGTGGGGTTCACGTCCCTCAGCTATAGCTTAGTTGGTCAAGGACATGGTTTTGTGCATAGAGTGGTGTGAGTTTCAATTCTCAATGTAGTGCAAAAAAAAAAAAAGAGAGGATTTTATGGGGAAATCCCTTTAGACCTCATATAGACGATAAAGGCGCTCAAATTTTAATATTGATGGCAAAGGGTCTCCCACCACTTTTTTTTTTCTTTGTTTTGACTTTCTTGGCGTAAAATGGCGATATCGCCGCTTAATAAACCACGAGCAGCAATATTGCCGTACGAGAACCCATGAATCTTGTGCATATCCCATCTAGAGAAGAGAAGAAAGAAGAGTGTAAGTTGGATTATCCGAAGATAAAACGAAATCCATGGATTTTGTGCAGATCAAATGAAATCCATCAAATCCCAATAAAAAAAGTCCAAATAAGAACACATTTGCATAAGGTTTTCGGTGGCTTTTAGACCATAGACACTCGTGGAATTGGGGCATCATTGTGAAACTTGGATCTATAGAGGCAATAAAAGGAGGAGAATAAAAAGTTTTATGAAGAGAAATGATTCTTGATTGATTTTTTCTTTGTATCTTGAGTAAAATATCTAATACAAAAGAATGAAAGAGTCAATCCTATGTTTGTGGGATGGATTTCCTAATGACCAAAAAATAACTAAAGTATACAAAGTGTGGATACACTGTTTGCACAATTATTGGTACGTGGTTCAACTACATGGTGTTATATATGGTGATAAAAAGGGGCGGAACCGGAATTTAGGCCTTAGGAGGGCCATTGTGAAACATAAAATTCCTTTTTTTTTTTTTTTTGTCTCTGTGTGTGTGTCTCTGTGTGTGTGTGTGGGGGGGGGGGGGGGGGGGGGGGGGGGGGATGGGATTTTTTGAAATTTAGAGGGAGACTATGGCCCCTACCAGCCCCCTAGTTCCGCCATTGGTGATACATGGAATATATAGATCAGGCGATTATCTCCTATTACTCCCCCTCAAGTTGGCGCATGGAGATCTGTAATGCCAAACTTGCCAGGTAGAAATTAAAATTGATCACGGCCCAAGACTTTACTGACAATGCCAACTAGTTGATGCCGAGCTGGAATGTGTGTGGTAGAGATGGCCCTTCTCACGAATAAAGTGTTAATCGATTTCAATATGTTTAGTGCATTCATGAAAGACTGAATTAGCAGTGATATGGAGAACCGCTTGATTGTCATAATATAAGCGCATTGGTTGGGAATAAGAAACGTAGAGATCATTTAGGGGAGCCTTGAACCATAAAAGTTAGCATGTGAGATTGGCCATTGTGTGATAATCGGCCAAAATTGAGAAACAATAGTTTGCTTCTTTGTTTTCCCAAGAGATAGGACTGTTGCCCAACATAGTGAAATAACCAGTTGTGGAGCGGCGCGTCATGTGGTAGCTAGCCCAATCAGAATCACAATAGTTCTGATGCCAAGTAAAGTTTTCTAAAGAGAAATGATTCTTGATTGATTTTTTTTTTATCTAGAGAAAAAAATATAATAAAAAAGATTGAAAGATCCGATCCTATGTTTGTTGGATGGATTTCCTAATGAGCAAAAAATACTAAGTATACCAAGTGTGGATACATAGTTTGCACAATTAGTGTATGCAATTTGATTATGGTGATGAGGCGAGTATCTCCTAGAAGAGGGAGGCAAGAAGGACACCAAGGAGGTTGGCGACGACATCTTTGAAAGAGGGGCTAGAGGAACTCTAGAGGCCAATCTAGCCACCAATGGAAAGGGAGGTGAGGGACTCGAAGGAGATGCTCCAGCGGCGGAGGAAAGGGTGAGGGTGTGATAGAGGAAGAAGAAGAGGAAGAGGATGAGGAAGAAGATGATGATGGTGATGGTGATGATGATAATGATGGAGATAAAGAAGTAGAAGAGGATGTAGTAGAGCTTGTGATGAGATATGCGAACAACCCATGGGTTCTCGTTCTCTAACGACGATATCTCTTCTCATGGTTCATTAATGAGAGTGCTATTGTTGCTCGTGGTAAAAAAGAAGAAAAAAAGAAGAGTACTGGGAGGCCCTTTGCCGTCAATATTAAAATCTGAGTGCATTTATTGTCCCTATGGGATATAAGGGGGGTTTTCATGTGAAATCCTAAAGAAAAAAACTATTTATGGGACTCGCTCAAAACCAATGTAGGCCCGTTCTCGCAAAAGTCATATTATTTGAAACCTCTCCTTTTGTTGACAATGAATTTAATGAAGAACAATTCTATGCATTTGATACACCATCCCCTTTCTCACCAACATCTCTACAATTTCCGGATTGTAGGGTCCATAATTGATGATATGAAATCATCAAATCTCGATCACCCCAATTTATACGTAAGGAGGCATAAACCATCATCATCTTATTTATCTCATCATTGTTAGACCTATTTGATTGCAAGTATTTCCTCTATAAATTCCTCGTCTAGTAATTCCTGATAGGATGCAGTGGTTGTCTCTAAGATTTCTTAATCACCAGTTTGATTGAGATTTTTTAAATTCAGAATGCTTCTTAGCTAGGCAATTAGCATTATGAAATTCTTCGGGAGATAACATTTGAAATTCTTCAAATGCTCCAAGACATGATTTTCTCAAATGCTTGCAACTAAATGGGCTTAAATTAAAACTTTTATACCAAACTGGTTGGGTGCATTATAAATTGCTGTCCCCCAACCTTCCAATGATTGTTGAGATGAATGAAGATCACTCACTTAGGTACTGCCAAGAAAATCCACAACAATTGAGCAATCCATATTTGGACAAGAAAAAAAACCCCTCTGGTAGTGCCAGTCTCATACTCTCCCAATCTACACAGGATCTCATCCCTAAATAGCATGGGCTTGATTGCTACCTATCATAATTGGCTAAATTAAAAAAAAAATGTGCCCAATCACATGGACCACATCACATGCACCATAAAGATCAATGGTCCATATTTATTATAATATATTAAAGCCGAAGATCTTGAATTCAATTTTGATCAAATTACTTTTAATTTTGACTTTTTTTTATTGAACCGCCATGGTAAAAAAAAACTAAAATAGCATAAAAGTTATAAGATTTAATCTCTCGATCCCTTGTTGTTGTAAATAACTAATCTAATCACTACACCACGCAATACTTATGAGTATTTATTGGTCAAAATAATATAAAAAATACTTAAATGGTACAACACCCTGGCCACATGAGTCATGCCCG
This sequence comes from Cinnamomum chago, assembly GCA_038049695.1. NCBI lineage: Eukaryota > Viridiplantae > Streptophyta > Magnoliopsida > Laurales > Lauraceae > Cinnamomum > Cinnamomum chago. The sequence continues at coordinate 13,739,435 of CP142462.1, read as the reverse complement.
TGCTTAGCAACGGTTGTTATACTAGCCATAATTCCTCAAATCTGTTTTTTTTTTCTTTGTCCAATGAAGAGGATCGAGGACAAAGTGAACCTGACACATATCGTAACGGTCCAGCCGTTACATTTCAATTTCAGCAATGATCTTGGGAAAGGGTCTGCAATAAGAACCCAATTCCAATCAGATGATCCTAGCCATTGATCTTGACCCACTTGCAATTGGGGCACTGTATGATGATTTGGACCAATTGTAAGTGGGCCCCATTGTATAATCACTCATATGGGGCACTGTATGATGGTTAACCGAGTCAACTCGCTCTTATGACTCAGTTAATCCCCTCCGAGTCTGGGTTGAGAAAAGTCGTTAAGGAAACGGAAGAGAGATCCCATATAAACGATGCTCTTCTCTCTTCTCTCTTCTCTCTTCTCTCTTCTCATCCTCTTTCTCTCTCGATCTCGATCGACGCGATTTGATCCAGTCCGGCGAAAAATCGCCGCAGATACAGTATCCGACCGGAATCCGATCGATTTTCCAGATTCCCGGCGCCATAGATACCGGTCAGTATTTCTTTCTTCAGCTCTTGCTTCTTTTGATTTCGTTCTCTTCTCTGAGAATCTTGAACCCTAGGTCAGATTTTCCGGCGATTTCCGGTGGAGAATTCCGCGCCAGCCACCGGATTCCGCTTCGCTGATGCGAGTTCGGATCGTTCTCCTATCCGATCTTTCTGGATCCGTTTCGATGGCTTGGTCTTTTCTTCGGACAATCCAATCGAGGTATTTCTAGTTACAAATTGAAATCTCTCAGGACTTGAAGGATCTGAGCTTTTTGTAGTTGAGATCGGTAGGTTTTCAGATCCAATTTTCGATCGGGATTGCTTGATAATTCCCTTTTTCTATCGAATAGAGCCGATTTTTCGCTGTTTTTTGATTGATGATGTGAAGGATTTCAATCAGATTAAGATGCGGCCTCTGTATTTCAATTCGATGTCCTGATCTTGACGTGTTTGATAAAAAAAAAAAAAAAACTTAGATTTTTATGTTAAATTCAGCGATTTCTGGTCGCATGGAGGCTATGGATGTGATTTCTTGTAAATGTAAGTGATCTTGTTGAATCCGGAGCAATGGCAATCCAGTATTTTTATGATGTAAAGCTCTGAAGGAGAACGGATTTATAACAGAGGGATATGGTTTTATTTATGGCAAGGAAGAATCGAAATCCTCTTTCTGGCTTTTGTGAACGAGATCGAGAATTGCAGCAGCGAGGAAGCAGCTTATAGCATTGCACTTGAAGTCTTTTTAAATGCATTCTTGGCGTTCGAACTGTATAGAGTTTTAGCAGTGCTATGATCTATTGACATGCTTGTAGAAGTTGGTAGATCAAAGAGACTGCTCTATTCTCTAGACTTGAATTCACCAGAAGAAAAGAAGACAATGGTTTGGAGAAAGAGATTGAAGACAGGATACTATGATTTCCGCTGTCGCCATGGGTCATGTTATCCTCTGCTCCCGGGTCTCCATGACGACATCGCCTTGGACTGTATTGCTTTGGTGTGCCGTTCTGATTATGACTCCCTTGCCTGCCTCAACAAAAGGTTCAGTATGCTGATATCGAGCGGTTATCTCTATGAATTGCGGGAGCAGATGGGCATCTTTGAGCATTGGGTTTATCTTGTTTGTGACCCAAGGGGATGGGAGGCATTCGACCCTGTGAGAAGGAAATGGATGAGTTTGCCCACGATCCCGTGCGATGAATGTTTCAATTATGCAGATAAGGAGTCCTTAGCCGTAGGCAGTGAGCTGTTGGTTTTTGGCCGCGAGTTGTTGGATTTTGCCATTTGGAAGTATAGTTTGGTTGGTCGGAATTGGATCAAATGTCCGGGGATGAATTATCCTCGCTGTTTGTTCGCATCAAGTAGTTCCGGTTCGATCGCCATTGTCGCTGGAGGAAGTGATAGGAGTGGGAAGGTTTTGAATTCTGCTGAGCTTTATAATTCTGAAATAGGCAGATGGGAACTCTTGCCTAACATGCATTCTCCACGAAAACTGTGCTCAGGGTTTTTCATGGATGGTAAATTCTATGTAATTGGCGGCGTGTCTGGTCCAACCACTTCATTGACTTGTGGAGAGGAATTTAATCTCGAGACCAGGACTTGGAGGAAAATTGAGGGGATGTATCCAAATGTCAATAAGGTGGCTCAAGCCCCTCCGCTTGTTGCGGTTGTCAATAATCAGTTATATGCAGTTGAATATTTGACAAACATGGTGAAGAAATATGACAAGAAGAATAATAGTTGGGCTGTGTTAGGAAGGTTGCCTGTCAGAGCTGACTCTTCGAATGGATGGGGTTTGGCTTTCAAGGCATTTGGAAAGGAGTTGCTCGTCATAGGTGGTCAGAGAGGGCCAGAAGGTGATAGTATTGTACTCAACACATGGTGTCCGGATTCAGGGAATCCCAATGGAACTTTGGAGTGGAAGGTGCTCGCTGTGAAAGAGAAGACTGGTGTTTTTGTCTACAATTGTGCCATTATGGGCTGTTGACTTTTTACAATTTGGTTTTTTTCTGTCTATGCTCGGACAAAGATATAGCCCTCTGCAATTCATCAGACTGGTTTCTGATCTCTTCAGCCTCTCCTATCCATTGACCGCATTACTAGTTATTGTTTAGGTGTGTCATTCTCCACTTGGGAATTGTTATTTAAAAGAAATTCTGTATCTAAAGGTCCTGCTGATTTTGCTGTCTCCAACACTTGCAAGTTGCAAGAGACTGAATAGAACATTTGGGTAATTCAACCGCCTGTCTGCCTTGTGTTATGTTTCTTTCTGATTTGCAGATAAACATCTTTGTATAAAGAAAATGAAAAGGTTTATTTTCCTTATTGACATCATTACTAGATTTGGTGATTGGAATTTGGAAGAACATCTGAATGTAAGCTGATTTCTGGTTCTTTTTGTACAACTTATCCTTTTTTATTACTTCAAGGTGGGAAGGGTGCTATTACTCTTAATTTATGTGCTGTTATTATGATATATATATATATATAAAATACCGTGAAACTGTTTGTTGTTCTTGCTACTGAAATCTTAATCATGTCTTTTATTTGCAAGATATTATTTCCTGGAAGGAGATGTTCAACACAGTTGTAAACTGTGAAATATTATCTACCAAATAAAGAAAAAATCTGTCTAATATTCATTTTCACAGTATCACACATATAGTTCTTTTTGTTCGTGATAAATATATGCATGCTGTCACATGCAGTGATGTACACACACACACAAAACTCTGCGGTCTTCTCATACTTAGAAAAACTCATAAGTTTACAAGGCCTGGTCCAAGTATTCCTTTTTATCACCCTATTTCTCAATGAAGCCTATTGAGTTTCAAAAGCTTATACTATAATCTGATTATCCAGTTATGGGATCCTTCACCGAGATTTGCTTCCTTGCTAATCTTGACCATATCAACATTGTTAATCTTCTGAGTGCTAGATAGAGTCCGTAATACTGGTTTAGCTGTGAATTCTATTTACATACAGTATCATGTTCAAATAATAGTTACCCATCTCTGTAATCAGATGTGGTTTTTTTTTTAATACCACTTTTATTCATTCCTGAGGTCATTCTGTTTTTCCCCCTTTATATTCCCACAAGGAAATTGTTTGTGCCCCTCCAAACCTACTGATTTGCTTCTTAATGATGTTTGTTCTTGACTTCTCAATTGTAGTTATTGCTCAGTCGTTGTATTGATTGGCATATGAGTTCATACACAATCTGCGAACCCAGCTATTGCAAAGTTATTTAACTGAACAAAAACTTTTGATTAGGGCACCACTACAGCTCTCTAGAATCTCATGATTTGTAAGACACTTGCTGATCTTATTCGTGGCTACTACTGTTTCCAGTGACTAGGTAACGTTGTTTAAATGAGCTAGTCTGTGTGTTATTTCCTCAATGCAAACACAATAACTAAATTGTGTTATAGAATGGATTTCCAGAAGCCTAAATTGTAGAATGGATTTCTAGAAGTCTAAATTGTACTGTGTAGCATATACTTTGCATGTGATAGAAATTTTGAAAATTAAACAGGAGCTGGACCATACAAAATTATATATGTATAGTTCCCCCTGATTTAGCTGTGGATTCTGTTTCTGTTTCCATACAATTTCATCTTCAAATAATTATATATGCAGAGTAGTTCCCATTTTCATTTTTGTGTTAATGTTTGTACTGTGCTTGCAAAGTTCCAATAGTCCTTTTTACCTAATTCCACAGCATGGGAAGCAGATATAATTCGAATGATTAAAAGTAAAAGAAGTGCTTGAGAAATAACCTGGAGTAAATTGGAAGTGTGAACAAAACTTCTAGATTTAGGAAGTACGTATTGTCTCCTTTAACTGATTGAGTCCAAACCATGTGGCGATGACTAGGTTAATTCTCCAAGCACTCCAAGAGGTTATCTAGAATACTGCATCATGTGCACTCTTCTTTTAAGTCTTCATGAACCCCGCAATTACAGAGTCAACAAGCATCTCTTAATAACTAAGATATCAGTGGACCTGGGCCTACATCATTACTGGAGTTGTCAATAGATTTATATTGATGATCATCATCAGCAAAGCCTCATCTCAACTATACTGGGGGTTGGCTAAATAGATTATAATTGATACTTGCTCTTAGTCATTGGCAGTGTCAAGATCCCTGCTGTTTCTTAAATAATTTACAAGGCGGGGATCCCTTGGTATGTACTTCAATTTCCATGTGTTTCAGATCCCCTGCGACTCCACCCATCTCTGAGGTGAGGATCTCTTCCCCTGTACATTTTTGTGTATCAAATTCCTGCAATCCACCACACTGTTTACATGGTAAAGTTGCGAATACTTGCTTAGTGACAAAAGTCCATGTGCTTTGATTTATTTATTGTACATTTCATACCATAACTAGTGCTCCCTATTTGATTCCTTTTATGCTTATATATGCACATGGGAATTACATAAGTATTCTGGAACATGCTAATGATGGTCAAAGATTGAATTGAGGATGGTTCTTCACTATCACTTTGCCACTACTACCATCATCCATCTTAAACAAAGGATACTGATAAATAGGATGTGAAATCTCACTCCTAATGACATCTGTTATTGTTGGTTGTTCTGATTCCTTTCGTGTGATGTTAACAAAGAACCTGTTGTGTACGGTTAGATGAATGGGCATCAGTACTGGAAGTTGTTTGTGGGGACTGTATTTGGAACAGGTTGAGGGACAAGAAAGGTATCACAGAAAGGAACTTTTCCAATTGGTTCCACTAGTATGGCTATTGTGAAGAGGAAGCCAAAGCACCAGGCAAAAGGTTGAAGATTCGGTCCTCATGTGTGAGGTTATATTCTTAAAATTAACAACATAGTGAGAAATGATCCAGTGAACCGTACTATTCTTCTTTCTCAAAGTTTGACTGTAGGCAAATGGTTGGATCTCAATATCATCCCTTGATACTTGAGGGAAGCCCTCTGATCTGAGCGATATTTGCTGTTGGATTGAGTCGCCAAGGGGCGTGGCTCACTTCCATGGTAGTCAGGCCAGATTGCATTGTTCAATCCAACAGTTGATATCGGGCCCATGACTGATTGAGGGAAGATATCTAGATCCAAAGGTTTATCTACATGCCCATGATTGGTGAGCCCTGTAACCAAAATATTCAGAAGATTAGGAACACCATGTAGGGAATTCTGGATGATACAGGGGATAATTTATTTTCCTGAAACATATGATTCTTTAGCTTGGAAAACTCAGTAATTGTAATGCATGCTTTTTTATCAGAAATAAAAAATGTAATGCATGTTTGTGTAATGTTGAGATTTCGAATTCGGATGGATTTCTATTTCCGTGGTTTTGCGAAAAATGCAGTTCCTCACTCCCTCATTTCCTCTCTACACAGGAAAAGTGGGACTGGTGTTTACTCAAACATAAACCTAAAGAGAAGTTCATTGCAAAACAAGTGTAATGAGTATTATTAGCCAAAACAAAACTAACCTAAAGAGAAGTTCATTGCAAAACAAGTGTAATGAGTATTATTAGCCAAAACAAAACTACTTCATGTTAACCAGAACCTAACATTTCCTTGTCACTCTTTTCTACCAACCCTTATTCATGCGATACATGCAGTATGTGTATGGGGTGGGCTAAAAAATGGGCTCAACCATTTCATCAATGCAGTCGAAGCCTACAAATGCCAATCAAAGGGTTGTGTCATAACCATTGGATGTTTTTATCCTGAGGGTGCAGGCGATTTTGGCAACCCAACCTGAAATGTAAAACAATCAAGAATACACCACCGCACAACTTAGATCTTAATATAAGCCTATGATCTGGGGAAGAATGGACCACTGGAACTGAAATAGGCCGAAGGTGGTGCGAACAAAGAGGCCTATTAAGAGGTAGCAAAATGAGCTGTATGTGGGCTTGAAGTGGGTTGCACTCTCTAGGCCTTAATTTTGTCCCTATCTTGAAAATGTGCCAGTGGCCAACATGAGCTTGGACATTGAAATGGTCTGCAACAGGCCTGAAACCTATAGCCCCAGTAAGCTTGACTGACATAGGCCGAAAAACTGGACTGGATGTAGATGGTAACAGGCTGAATATTGGATGTACATATGCCTCAAGATGGAGCACAATTCAGGTCCCAAAAGAACTACCTGATGCATGTCTGTATAGGCCTCCAACCTGGGCCAGATTATGGGCTGTAAATGAGGCTGGGGTGAGTTCCACAACTACCTTCTGATGGGTCATAGGTCGAGTCTTAGTCAGGGTTAAAAGTTAAACATTGGTGTAAGGTGTACTAAGGAACATAAAGACTATACCTGGGGCCATTCTAGGACAGGGAGGGCCAAAATCTGTGTGAAATGAGCGCAATTACCAGTCCTAACATGGACCGGCCTATGGAAAGGGGAAGGACTAGGGTGGGCCATTGAAAGGTAAGCGGGCAGTGAGGGTGCACAAAGGGTAAGGACTAGGGTGGGCAATGTGTTGGGTCAGGTCAAGGTTGGGCCATTTGACCACTATTGGTAACATCTATATGCCCAACCCCAAAGTTAAACGAGTGGACCCGAAGCCTAAATCAGAAGGTTGGGTTAATGGGTCATTGTGCAATGGATTGAGTTGGCTTGGATTGGCGGGTGGCTGGCAATTATAGAATTTTTTTTTTCTTTTTTTTTGCAAGGTAATGTTTGATATATTAATAAATAAATCAAAAGATACATCAGTAAAAAAGAAGGAACAACCTGTTTCCAACTGCCGTGAACAGAGACTGTCACAACATGTAAAACAAGTAACAAAAAAACAGAAAGGAGAAACAAGAAGAAGAACTTCTAACATCCCGAAGCATATGTCCAAGCTACGAGCAAATTTTCTGACCAACAAACTAATTGCTAGCGGCTATTGGGTTAACAAGTCTTAGCCCTTTGGCTATTCTAAACCATTGAACAATCTTCTGAGAAGAAATAGAGCAATGCTTAGCATTGAGCACAGTAACTAAGTCATTTAGCCTTCTTGCCTTAAAGCGATTAGGCCACGGGGAGAGAGAGAAGGGTCATAAGGGAGTTTCTGTGGTCTTTAAAGTGTCCGTTGAAATATGTATCTGAGCACAACCCTCAGCAACTTCCATGATGAGAATGTGAGCCGGCAAGTATAGATTCTTCTTGAACTCTAGTCAACCCAAGCCAACACTATGAAAAAACTGGGTGGGTCAATCCGTACCCTTAACTACTTGGTTCTGGTTGGATTGTTGGGGTTCGGGTCAGGAATTGCAACAAGTAGGCATGATGTTAATAATGATGATGAAGATGATGACTAGCAGGCCCTTGAGAGTTGTGTGGTTGGGCAGTGCCCCACTTGGTTTCACTGTTTCTTCTATCACTTTCTAAAAGTCTAAGGCCCACTTATATGCATGGAATTGAATCCTTAGGAATTCATGGTAAAAGTGGTCCCAGCTGAGGAATACTAAAGATGTCAGGGTTAAGAATATAAATTGGAGATGTGTAGATGGCCCCAACTTTCATAGGATTTGATTTAGTAGGGAGATGGTTAAATATTCTTTGCCACCTCCCATCACTTTGTTTTTCACTTTTCTTTATTGGTCTACTTTATTTTTCATTGAATGGGAGGGTTTTTCTTTTTTTTCAAAAAATATGTTGTCTCTCATTTTCATAATAAGAAAAGAGAGTTAACTAGTAATAAAAATCCAAATTTAGGATTTTAGAAGCAACTCTCAAATGGAGGTAAAAAATTAAAATTTACCCATAGCCTGGGTATAAATCAAAATAAATCAATTCAGCCACTATTAGAAATACATATTTCAGAATTCCTATGAATTCAATTCCATGCAATAACAATAATTTCCATTTAATATCCCAACAAAAAAAAATTGAAATTAACCCCTCTGATATTACCCAATAAGTACAATAGCGTCCTGATGCTCTGATTATTACTATGGCACTTGGGGGCCGTCTTTTAGGATCTTAGACCATTGATCTTGTGGATCTGGCCTGACAGTAGTTTCAAATCATGCTGCATCTTCCAAATTTAAGGGATTTGTCATGACAAATTCCTTAAATTTGATTAGGGTACAGAATATTATATTGATATTTTGATACTTTGTAAATGGATGATGAGACTGTCGATTTGGCATATTTGATGAAAATGGACTTTCTTTTTTTTGGTAGAAATGAGACTTAGTGAAAATGGTTTTTTTTTTTTGGGTAGAATATGTAAGAATGAAGGATTGGATGAGATTAAAAGGGTTTAGCATCAATTGCACGACCAAATACCCAGATCAAGTGGGTTTTTATTTATTTATTTTTGTCTAGGTAGAATGATTGGTCTATAATGACACCTTCAACTTGTGGACCCAGGAATCGATCCTTGGCAAACCCGTCATTCTCTGTTAGTAAAAATTCAATATCATTCCAAACCTGTTTGATTCATGTACTTGAAGACATTGGAATGTTTCTTTCTTCTTTACCCAACTAAGCGTGACCAAGACCGGACCTAGCCTTTGGGTGAAGGAAGGAGACCTCGGGTGAGGTGAGATAACCCTTAAGTGAGGGAAGATGGCATGCCCTTGATTCTCTTTGAATTAGCTCCATTTCACGTAGATAAGCCTTGCCAAATTGGCCCTAATTAGGTACATTTTTGTTTAAGAGTTCAGATCTTATTTTAAAAAGGTTCCTAAATTGAGGAAGTGGAACTAAAGTAGGTATTGAAAATCGCAGCTAGTCAAAATGAACACTCTCACGAGTATTTGATGTCTCAAATTTTTACTCGAGTAGGAGTTGGCCCCCACCCGGCCTGGGCCTCATGTTAGTGTAAGATCCAGAGTATCCTATAACCGATGAAGGCGTTCATTTTGAGTGGCTTTGATATTCTAATAATTTTGAGTGGCTTTGATTTTCTAATAACCGGGCCAGATTGGAGTTCCACCTTTTCAACTTCAAAGAATTCCCTTTTACTCAAAGAGACTCAAAGGATCTTAGCTCTTTTATAAATACATTAATAAGTCAGCTGAGTTATCCTATGCATACCCTTTCTCCTTGCACACAACCCTATGCACCTCATATTGGGGCCTACCTGATGGTCCATCCGAATGGACCACACACACAAGACCCTGAAATTAAATTGGATTTTTGGGTTTGCACCCATTTGAATGGATTGGACCACTCAATCGATTATGCACCTATTGTTTATATATATAGCCACTGAACACACCCATATTAAGAGGCTTGGATCCTAATGCCAAGGTTCAGTCCAGCCTGATAAGGCATCCAGAGTCCAGACCTTAAATTTGGCTCAAAGCCCCCCTTGTTGGCCCAATTGACAGTCCCAGTCCTCAGTAGTCAGACTCAAGCATTGAACTTTTGTACAGATTTAGGCCGGACCAGGGTCCATTGACAGCTCATTTCACTGAGCCCTATTGGGTCAAATGGTCTAGATATGTATGAACCCCACCATATGTTACAGATCCTGGCAACAGGGCAGAGAATAAATCAAATGTGAAGATTGATGATCAAACCATGTCCCCATTGCATGAGAAACTCCTACACTCCCACGTCTCTTTCTGTAGCCGTATACGTGCCAGTATCGACAACATGAAAGTCTACCCAGCAAGAGAGCTGTCGAAATCATCCAACCCAGACAAAAAGGTGAGTAATCTTTAGTGGGCCCCACATATTAGACAGTTTGATCTTGTGGGTGGGTGGGTGGATGGATGCATTGATGTGGGCCCCACGCCTTCACTTTCCAAGAAGGAGAAGAGTGTCGTTGGGAGACTGGAGAGTCCATCACGTGGCGGGTTGAGGTGACTCACTCACGTCACTCACCAGTCACCCCCTAAAAATGATTCGATACACTTCGTTAGCAAGACATTTTATGGTTTGTCTTTTGCCTGGTATTGGCTTGTGGCAGTAAGGCCCCAACTTCTCTATGGTTTGGATGACTTGCCAGATCTTACACATCTACCTCAAATGGCTCAGATTGAACAAGGGCCTTCTAATTCCATTTCTTGAAAACTTGCTCTTCCGACTCTCTTATTTCTTCAATTTTGTTGCAGGTGGCAACCACACTCCTGTACAGGCCCGGCCATATATATATATATATATATATATATATATATATATATATGGTATAATATTTAAGTGAGGGATTTCCTAATCATAGAGTAAGGCACTCTCTTCTTTTTGGGAAGTTTCAAATACAAAAGAGCATTTTCTCATAAAGTACAAAAGTACTTTTGTATTTGAAACTTTCCAAAAAAAGGGGAGTGTCTCTCACCTGAATACCCTATATATTACCCTATATATATATATATATATGAGTATTCAGGTGAGGAATTCCCTTACCATGTGTGGTGAGGGACTCTCATTTTTGGGAAGTTTCAAGTACAAAAGATGATCTTTCCAAAAAGTACTAAAGCCCTTTTGTACTTAAAACTTTTCCAAAAAAGAGAGTTCATCACCACACATGGCGAGGGAATCCCTCACTTCAATATTTCCCTATATATATATGAGGGTATTCAGATGAGGGACAAACTTAATGGGGCTCATGTAGGGCCCCACTAATCATGGGACTTGGAGGGATGGAAAGAGACATCTTAGATGGACCCATATATCAAATTTGGGGTCAATCCCATGCCTCTAACCCATTCATTCGTGGCCAACAAATTTAACGACTTTATATTAAAGAAAAAAATTGACATTCGATCCAATGGTCCAATTAATTTGGATAAGTGAAAATTTGATGGATCTAGTGTACTTAAGGAGGTTTTATGTATGTAGATGGTTCGGATATATCATAAAGTCCGCTCAACTATGTTGTCCCTCACCAAAGCATGGTGAGGGAATCCCTCACATGAATATTAACCTATATATATATATATATATATATATATATATATATATTGAAGGATGAGGGCAACCTAGGCCATGCCTTACATTTCGTGCCCCGTTTCGAGCATAGTTCAAAAACTCAAAAAAATGGAGACACATCTTACACATGTGAGGTGATGAGAACTCACACATGCAAAGAGACACAATATGTAATTATAGGGATGTAAATAGGTCCCCCAATTCTCTAATTACTCAAAGGTTCCGATCTGTAAAAAACCGGATTTGGGTCCTTATTTAGGCTCCGATAAGTAAATGGGTCTGGGTCCGGTTCCAGTTACACATTGGTTAGGACCTGTGACTCGACATATTACTTCAAAATTTAAAAATATCTCCTAAAAGTCATGTTTTTTTAATATCATTCTCTATTTTTAGACCCGGACCCGTCTCCAGACCCATCTCATATATGGTTCCGGTTCCAATTCCGAAACGGTTCCAGGTCTGGAACCAGTTCCACTTTCTTCTTAACGGTTCCGATTCTGGGTCCACCATGGTCCGAGCCAGAACCGACTCATTTACAACCCTAAAGATTTAGCAACTCGCATGTGTAGTTCCGAGCGTGAGCTGTTCCGTGGCCTAGTTCCGAGCGTGAGCTGTTCTCGAAAATGTCACCAACTCGCCGACAGGGTGAGTCAAAACGTCAAAAGTGGTTTTAAGTGATCATTTCTTATAACTTTTTTGAAAATTGGCAAAAGTGTAAGCTTTTTATACTGAATTCTTTTGAGTATTTATTTTTAGTAGAAAGAATTCTTTTGAGTTGATTAAGCTTTTTGCAAGAATTTGTGACGGATCAAAATTTTCATTGAAACTCAAACTTTCTACCCTTCCAAATATTTTGGGTTAGATTTATGGAGTTTCACGGTTTTGAAACAATGGTTTGAAGAATAACATTATTTTATCAAGTCAAAGGGATCTCCGGTTGGAATTTGAAATTTGGATCCTCTTAAGTCCTCTAACCTGAAGAGTTCCTGAGCTGGAGTAGTCAATCTCTAAAGTTGAAGAAGTGGAGACCCATAGTAGAGCTCACCTCTTGAAAATTCAAGTCACTCAAAATGAATGCCCTCCCCTCTTTACGTTGATTATATCAAATTTTACTGCAATATGAGTTAGCCCCACTTGACAATTTTATCAAATGATGAATAATGTTACCAAGAAATAACATTGTATTAATCACATTTTCATCTCATGGTTAACCTTGGGCCAACTACTATTGGAATAAAAGTGAAGATATTCAAAAACATGATGAGGATGTTCATTTCGAGCAGCTTTGATTTTCAACATGCGGGCACTAGCGTTCCGCACCTTCGACACACATATTGTTTCTAAGTGGGTCTTACCTTTTACATCCAAGTAGCTCAAGGATGGGCCACACTGTATTCACTAGGGCCAAATTTTATTTCAATCAACAGTGGGACCAGCATTAAATTATTCATACACAAACCACATGATCATAACTAACAGATTAGGGCAAGTCATCTTGAAAGGCTTGATTTTGTGATAGTGGCCGGCACTTGGGTAACCAGGTGAAAAGTCCATCTTGTCGCACCAGTCACATATGTACCAATCTTCCTTGTATCTCAATGGTTGCATGATTAGAAGCATGCAAAAGAGGTCAAGGTTTCAATGATTGGTGCACCCTCTTCTTCATCAACAAATACTCATGGGACATGGACAGGCTTTTAAGGGCCATGGTCAAGGCAGAGCTTAAGGAATTCCCTATTTATAGCCTACAACTTTTTTATATTTTACATATATTTTGTGAGTAAATTTCAATAAGTAATCATATTTAATCTCACATTTTCATTTATAGATCCATTCTTATTTTCATAACTAAATATCCCTTAATTTATAAGATCATATGGTTTATAACCTTCTAAACCTACACTTGTTGTCTTCTGTTCCAAATATGCTAAAAAGTTTTGACTTGAAAACATAATTTATAATTCTCCTTAGTTTTGTGGCTACATAATAATTCTTCATAGTTAAAACTAAAAAAGATGACAAAAAATAATGAGACACATTTAGGTCATGTTTAGCAATCAAATCCTTGGAAATTTTTCACTTAGTTATCTTGAAGCAGTGAAAAAAAAAACATATATTTGCAATTATAAATCCTTGAGGATTTGGACTAACGAAACTCCTTTTTGTGATGATTTTTAGGACCACGCTCCTCCCATAAGATTTGGAACAACTCTTTATTTATTTATTTTTTATTTTTTATGGATTTCTACAATGATACAAATTATTCTCACCTATACACATTGATATCGATAAGAAATCCTTGCCTATTGAAATCTTCAACGAGGAATCCCTATTTCAGGGGCACCAAGGAATTTCTCTAATTTATGGATTTTTCACGGATTCCTCACTCGTTACCAAACGTGCTTTTATTTTCAACATTTACATGTCAAGATCATGCCCCAAGCTTGGGCTTGACAAATAAGCCTATAGGGCAAAGCTGACCCAATTTCGTGGCCCTGCTACCATTGAACTAACTTGGCTTAACCCTGGATGTTGCATTGACACCCAAGGTTATAACCCTAGGATCTCTACACTACCCTATCTTCCACAATTTGAGTCACAAACAATCATAGGTCGATTCTCCATGTGGGTCATAAAATATAAACAAAATACATTATTTTGACTCAGAATTAAATTCTCATCAGTGAGTTGAAACTCGATCCTCTTTGTAAATTTTGAGTCAAAGTTAGATTAGTTACTATTAAGATAACAAAATCAAATTAGGATAGAGACTTGAGCCCATCCCCATCACATCAATCACTTGAAATCTTAAATCTAAGATTAAGAAGAATTGCACCCATAATCCAGGTAAGCCTGTTGTTGAGTGCCCCCCAACATGGCTCAGGTAGGTAGGTTGTGGGGTTTGAATCTTGCTATTGGATTTTTCAAACCACAAGCAGGTCTCATGGACCACATTTCTGAGACAGTAAAGTTATGGGGGAAGATGGAAGAAGCCTTTCGCAAGATGTGCCTGCGGAGGATAGATGGTGTAGACAATAAAGTGTCATGGGGGAATCTGATGGTACGAGAGCTGTCCAAAACAGCTGCACCACCACAGAATTATTATTCTCCTCTTATCTGACACCAGGATTCCCACACTTGTATCTTCCAACTCACAAACGTTAAAAATCTTACCATTTTTATTCCCTTCTGCTTTTACATTTTCATCTACTCCGAGAAAAGGTGAAACTTGCAGCTTTACTTGCACACCACACCATACAACCCAACACCAAGGAATATGAGATGGCTAGAGAGAGAAATTAAGATGATGGGGTGGCTTCAGTTCTGTCCCTTTTGAGTTCCTTTTGAGTTTTGACTCCTCTCACCCACCAACCAATGTTTCCTCACTCCCCAATGTTTGGTTTCTCTACGGCACCTTCCCATATGGGTGTTGTTGGATTTTGTTTGATTTTATGTTTTGCTTGAATGGCTTTATCCTTCTTCTTTTTCTCAAGCCATTTGTAATGATTATTAAACATTATATCAAGCCAATGATTTAAAAATATGGATCCCATAATGCCAAGGAACTAACACTTATTCTTTTTATTATTTTTTCACCATATTAGAAATTTGAACTCTCACACTTTAGCACACATCCATATTCCTAACTAACCGAACTCCAGCTGAAGGACAACTAATCGTTAATTTCATTAGTGGGTCAACTTAAGTAAAGAAAAAGCTAAAATCACAACCTCCTGTTGGAATGGTATTGTGCCGGATTTTGCTAATGGATTGGCAAATTTCAAGTGTAATTGGACTCTTAGTTAAATTTTTTTTTTATAATCTTAAGATTTGGAATTGAGCAATGTACTCCGTAACGATAAAATCCTATAAAGAAGCAAAAAGGGTTTTTTTCTGGTGTTTTCTATCTTTTGAATATTTGAGATGGCTTTCTTTCATTTATTTGTATTAGGATTAAACTAGAGTCTTGGTATGATAGGGATCTTGGTGAATGGTTGTAGTTAGTTTTTGTTTTAGGTTCTAAAATACTTGAACAATTTGTATTTGCTTTGGGAGGACCAACTCAACCTCGATGTTTTTCACATATTTTGTCAAATTTGCTAGTTTTTGTAATTGTTTCTTTCTTCTCTATTTGTTTGAGTGATCTCCCATCCAACTAAAGATTTTGTTTAGTGAATTGGTGATCAATGACATGCAATCTACTATTTTGCTTTGATTTGTATAAACAAATTCTATTTCATTTAAGATCAAGATTTTCTGGATTTACAAACGATCAAGATTTGGTTTCCTTTCCAACAAATTATGGAGTAGGTTTTCACGCATATATATTCTTTGTCAACCTCTACTTATCAACATTATGCCTTTCTAATATCTAATATCTAAGTGGAATTCTTTTTATAGGATGCACTTAGAAAGAAATTCTAATCTGGATTCTTTCACAAACTAGACATTTAACTTAAGATATTGAATTTATTTCCTTATCTTTTTTTTTCTTATCATATATAATTAAGTTACAACTTGGTGCACATGCATACAATATCCAGCTATTAAGCACAATATATATAGCACTACACCAAAAACAGAAAATTGGAACGGTTTGCCGTTTTCCAATTTCCTATTTTTGGTGTAGTAACCGTTCCTAATCCGTTAATCCTTTCAAAAAACAAGAAATTGGAACGGATTAACGGATTAGGAACGGTAACCCATTCCAATTTCTTGTTTTGATTTAATTATATTGAGTGTTGTATATAGTGCAAAAATACTTATTCAACTATAAATTACATACTTAAAATTGTTCATCAACATGATGTGGATCAAGCTAATGATGGACACTTGGTATAAGAAACGATCCCCAAGGCTGAAGTTTGAACCATGTTGGGGCTAAGACCAGGCCAAAAGACCCAACATACCTGAGTTCCATGGTGATGGAACCGATTGGAACCTGAACTTCGTACAGTTCTGTTTGCTATTCTCTCTTTCCAAAGTTTCCTCCAGGCGAAGGGCTAGAGGATTGTCATTGAAGTCCGCTCTGCACATGATATGAGTGGGAATAACCCAAGTAAAGGAAGTGACAAACACTATCTTTTCCCATTTAATATTCTCTTACCAGTCTTGCACATGCATGTACACCCTCGTTTTAATTTATTGACTACACTGATTCTCTATAACAAATTTAATAGTTTCAAGTTTTTCTGAAGCTAACCCTATAACCCATCTGTAGGGCCTAGCTTTGAATTTAAGCCGCTCAATATGGTATTTCAGTGGCACCCATCTATTATATATTGATACGCTGACATGAAAATCTAATAGAATCTTCTTAGAAAAATTGAACATAAAGAAAACATATTAGAGAGATCATCACTATACGGAAATGAGAGTATCTCCTGTTTTTAGAGTAGTCTAGCTGGTTTTTTTTTTTTTTTTTTCCTTGGGCTCTCCTTTGTATTCTTTTTGGGGGTTGTATTTTTTAAGGCCTTGAAATCTCTCTTCCTCTCAATACAATTCTTTTGCTTCTTTGAGAAAAGAAGAAGAAGAAGAGATCTTCAAATCTTGGTGGCGGTTAGAGCATTCCTAGCTAAAAGAAAAATAAAAGAATAGAATTAATGGTCAAATGCTGATTAAAAATAAATAAACACTCTACTTCAGAATGCAGATCATTTGAGACTACTAAAAAAATCAGCCAGTGTGGCTGCTAGCTCAACTCTTTAATCCAAACTGCTCACACCGGTCTCTCCATTAGAGCCTGTTTCTTTACTAGAATTCTAGTAAGGAATTCTAGTGCTTGAGGTTTTTGAGACATGATGTCCTTTGCATTTTTAAATCTCCTGTTTTTTTACAAGAATTTATAAATTCCAGCACATGATAAGTCCCAATTAGCCTTTAGGAATTTATGGAATTTCACATTCTTTGCATTTTGGTGGAATTCCAAAATGCTCATGCCCTTAGGAGGATTTTGGAATTCCACATTGTCTAGGAATTCAAGAATTTTACAGACAAGAATTCCTGGAATTCTAGTAAATGAACAGGCCCTTAATGTCACTAAGTTGGAGGCCCACCTTTCGAATACATGTAAAAAACACGATTAAAATAAAAAATTTAAAATTTATATATTATATGCACGTCATAAGAGTGAGAAAATTGGACCAATGCTAAAGCACGTAGCTGGGTAATATGCCAGAGGCTTTAAAGATTAGTCATCTTAAACAACAAGGTTCATTGAATAGTGCCAGGAAGTGGATAATTAACAAAGTTTCTATTTTGACATTACATTTGATGGTCAAATAGTTGACAACATGGTACACCTAACTTATATGGTCAAACCAATGAACCTCACAAACTCGAATAATACATTTATTTTAGAAGGGTTTTTTTTTTTGTAAAGTAGAATTCCATTAAAGAGAATAACAAAACATCATAGAGAAAGAAAAAGCCCAGAAAGGCTACATCCCATCCATACTGGATAGGAGCCAATGTGGAAAATAACTGTTACAAAAACAATCGCTACTTGCCAAGGAGCTAAATTGAGCTAGAGAATGGGATACCCTATAAAATTCTCTAGGAATAAAAGAGAACTTAACACATTCAAAGGACTTAGCAATGTTCAAAACATCGTTGATGAGTGTAATTAAGGACTAATCTATCGATCCATCCATACATTGAACCACCTCCAAGGCATTAGAAGTAACTTGAATCCATGAAAATCCTTTAGACACAATATAATTTAGTGTAAAGATTATCATGAGCGCTTCAGCCTCTTTGGGAGAGTTGGAGACAAAAGCTCTTACAGCCTTTGCTCATAAAAAAAAGAATCATCAAAAGACATAGCAAAGCCACATCCAGCCCTTCCATCCGGCCTCTTAAAAGTCGCATCAGTAAAAATTAGAATATATTATTATCAGAGGAAGGTATAGAATGAGTCTCATTCTTGGGGGAAAATAATATAACATCTGTCGAAGCCATAATATCACACTCCGATAATATGCAATCAACTTCCCTCAAGATTTGTCTTGGGTTAATGGAGGAACCCCTAAAAATATAATTATTCATCGCTTTCCAAACGGTCAACCAATGGACAAAAATCCTAGCGACCAACTGCAAATTAAGGGTTGAATTGGTATGATTAATGAGATTAATAACATTTTTCTATCAATCCAAAATTAGAATGTTGTTGTCTCCCACGGGGATTAACCCCTAGTTGGAACCAAACCAAACAATTGTAGCATACTCACATAGAAACAGAGCATGGAAAATAGATTCCATCTCCTTACCATAGATATGAAAAATATCATTGCCAATATTAGACTTAGATAAGAGAAGATTATGTAGTATAGCTTCTCTTAAACATTTCCATCCAAAATGAGTGATTTTTATGGGTAGGTGGAGCTTCCAAAAGTTTGTCCACTTAATATGCTTCAATGAGTGATCAACGCCTTTGTTATCTTCACAAATGGTTTTATAGGTAGATTTTGTGGTCAAAGTACCATGTTTAGTATGGGCCCAAATTCTTACATCTTGGTTTCTATTATGAAGAATGTATGTCTTCAAAATGGCAACAAAAAATACACTTAATCACCTCAAAATTTCATTGGTAAGCCAAAGGTCTTTAACAACCATATATATTTGGTTCTCGAATTGGGGAAAAGGGTTTACGAAGGCCATTATCAGCTGGTACCCAACAGTTGTTCCAAACAGATATACATTACCCATTGCCAATGATCCATCCAATTTTATCATTAATAAAATCGACAGCCTCAATAAAACCTTTCCAAAACCGTGAGTCTCCCTTCCCACTCTTAGCCTCCCAAAAAGATTTATTGGGACAGTATCTAGCTTTAAGTATTTTGGTACAAAGTTTTCATTAGATAAACACCTCCAACATGTTTTAGCCAACAGGGATAGGTTATTATCCCTTGAATGTCTAATACCAAGTTCACCCTCCTCAATCGGTGTGCAAATCTCATTTCAATTAATTGTGTGAATTTTCCTGTTCTTATCGCTATCTCCCCACCAAAATTGACTGTACATTTTATCTAGTTGCTCAATAATACGGTTGGGGGGGGGGGGGGGGACATATTTAATGAGGGTATTCTTACCCGCATGAGAAAGGATTGAAGGGGGGGGGGGGGGGTGGTGGATACATTTTATAAACCGGGATTAAAGAGGCAACATATTTAATGAGGGTATTCTTACCCGCATGAGAAAGGATTGAAACTTTCCAAGAAATAATCTTGTTTTTAACATTGTTTAGAAAATCTTGAAAATTCTGAGTTTTTCTTTTTCGAAAGAGGGGATTGCCCAAATATTTATCAAACTCCCCCATAAATCTAGCTCCTAGGATCGAGGCTAAAACTCTGTACCTTTGATAACACGCACCTTTGCTAAAATGGGTAGCCAATTTTTCATATGGTTGACAAGTTGACCAGAGATCGAACAATACTCTTTCAAAATATCTTTAATTACCTTTACCTCGTTAGGTGATGCCCTACAGAAAATAAAACTATCATCTGTAAAGAACATGTGCGAGATGCTCGGAGCATTTTTGGATATCTGAATCCCATGGATTCTACCCTCTTCTTCTGCTATCAAAAGCATCCGGGATAGAGCCTTCGCACCCAAAATAAAAAGATATGGGGATAGAGGATGCCCCTGTCTTATGCCTCTAGAAGGATTAAAATAATCTAGGGGAGACCCATTGAGGAGAATGGAGAAAGAAATGGAAGAGATACAAATATTAATCATATTTATAAACTTTTTGTAAAACCAAAAGCTTCTAAAATTGCCACAATTAAGTCCTATTCAAGCCTATCATAGGCCTTGGCCATGTTAAGCTTAATGCACATAGTTTTACACTTCCTTTTCCTTTTAAAAGAACGGAGAATCTCATGAGCTATGATATAGTTATAAAAAATCATTCTACATTTGACAAAGGCACTTTGAAAAGGCCCAATAATTTTTTCTAATACTATCTTCAGCCCATTAGCTATAATCTTGGAAATAATCTTATAGGAAACATTTCAAAGACTAATGGGTGTAAAAAAGTAGCAAAGAGCCCCCACTTTGTACATGGCCTTCCTTGATGCATGCCAATGCAATGGGCAAAGGAATAATAAGGCATCGTATAAATAAGTGATCGAGCAAATATCATTTTAACCCTTGATTTGAGGGTTTAATAATTCCATTAGTACACCTTTTATTGTTACTCAATCCAACAACAGTAGATGATGTTTTAAATTAGGATGTGTACCAATCAACTGCCATAGGTGTGTTTCGTGGGGTTTGAATTGATCATTTGGGAACCCCAATATATCATATTTGTTATTAATGTTGTTTTTCTATATGAGAGCTGTTAGCTTTTCTGCCGGTGGTTCTTGATTAACATATGTAGGTCAGTCATCAAAGCAGTAAGGTCTTATCATTAGAGTGTATCATGGCCTCCACTTGGACAGACTTAGGATGCAAATCCTTGGAGACCATATTGTTTCAGAAAAGTCTCTTCCAAGTTACTACACTATAAATCCATCAGTGGGGCCACTTTTGAAAACCCAACCTCTCAAAATAAGTGCCCCACTTATATTGTCTTTGGACCCACCATGCGATTGATCACATGCAGAATACACATGATTTGACTCCCTTTATTTTATTTTTCATATCACATGTTTTTTATTGCATCGAACTTGGTCCAAGGCTAATACAAGGGAAGATAATAGTTTTTTATTGCTTGATTTAAAAGATGTGGACCAGTTCTATATATGAGTCCTGCCTTGAGAATCTGGATTCTATAACCGGTTAATTCCTTGTCTCTCAGATAGGTTCTGCTTAGATTGATGATGAGGGAGGAAAATGCTAGACTAATACAAAAAACACATTGTAATCTCTCTTTCTCAGGTACAAATACAATAAAGAGTATACCAATAAAAAGAAAGTGAAAAAAATAAAATAAAAGCTGAGAGAAAAGAAGAAAAGAGGATAAGTTATTTTCATTTTCAAATGTGTATTGAGAGGCATGAGGAATCCATGTCCTCCAAGTCCTCCAAGCACGCCAGACAAAGTTGTTTCAGAAGGGAAAAGCAAGTTGCTTTTAGACCAAAAAAAAAAAAAGAGGGATCAAAGCCCATAATGCCTAGGAAATTGCGGGTCTTGTGATCCCATCTCTTCCTCTATATTAAGTTGCAGGCAGCTTAGTGCAACTCAACTCATCCTCTTCCCTTTCCTTCTTACACCCCACCAAAAACCATCCAGCTCTTAAAAAATCTCCTGTTTAGTTCATCTGACCTTTTTTTTCCCCCACCAAAAGAAAGATAAAGGGAAGGAAAGCCCAAGAAGAAAAGGTGGCTCCTCTCATGTCTGTTTGTTTTTGCTAACCAAAAGGAGTTTGGCTTATGAAGAATTTCCCTCTACCATCATATTTCTCTTCCTTTCTTCTATCTTCTACTACTTCTTCTTCTTCTTCCTTCTTCTTTCTTCCTCTTCTCTCTGTGTCTCCCTCTCCCAACTTGGAGGTGATTTGGGGTAGGCAGTTGGGTATTCTTGGGAATGATCCATGAAGAGGAGTTGCCAATCTTTTCTTTGTTTGCTTTGAGAGAAGCGGGGTTTGGAGCTTGATTGTTGGAGAATAGTTTTCAATACTCATGGGTACATGAATTCATACCAGCATATAAATATGCCTGGCTCCCTGTATGCCATTTGTAAAGTCAAATCATGTGTTGATTGACTTCGTGGATGGCGTGCGAGGAGCCATGCATGTTGCATTACTCAATGGTGCATTTGCAATAATCTCTCTCTCTCTCTCTCTCTTTCTCTCTCCATGTAGAGGATGGATAGACGGTATATGGGGATTTAGGGAAAGGCTAGATCGTTTCTTCCTAGTCCACAGTAATATATTTATATTATGATAGCATTAAAATGTAGGGAAATGGGCGTGTGAGCCAGACTTATGTGAGTTCGAGTTCCTAGTGTAGCAAACAATGAAAAAATAAAATAAAAAATAAGAGCAATGATTAGCTTCATACTTCAATTTGAACCTAGCTGTAAGCCTCACCTAGATGCATGTCAATCATAAGATCGAGTGGAGGGGAAGGAAAATCAGGTTGGCATCTAAACTGCCCAAAGCACCATTACAGCATCTTGACTTCTTTATCTTTTGTCCTTCTTAACTTAGAGACATTGATTTTTTTGGTTTTCAATCCAACAATCACAACTCTTAGACTAGATACATTATAAGAAGATATAGGGGTATCCGTGTCCAATCTTTCACTGCGAGTATGATTCATCTATTTTAAGGGGATCAAACCTATTTTGGAAATCACAAACTATATAATTATACTATTCTTGTTGTTTTGGGTAATCATTATAATTATATTGTTGTTGCTGTTGTTTGGATACTCATTCTCTTGACCAGATATTCTTTTGTCACCTACAAGTTTGGTTTGTCACATTGGTATGGAAATTATGCAAAACCAGTTAATAATTAGGTTTTCTCTTTCATGGTTCATATATTTGGTTCAGAATTATTAGGCCTACAGGTACTGCAATCTCCAGTCTAGTACCCCTCTCTCGTGACCACCATGTGCTTTTGTTTCTATTTCAGAAGTTTGGATTCTCTTTCTGCCTTTCTTTGGAAGGACTAATATTCTCTAAATCAGGTCTGCTCTCTCTCTCTCTCTCTCTCTCTCTATATATATATATATATATATATATATTTATATGTATGGTTCTATCACCACGAGTAGGTAGGGTAGGCTGACCTGGACCCTCATCCGGTGAACTTCAAAGTTGGCTTGACTGTACAAGTCACAAGTGGGACAACCCAAGCCATCTGACTTCCTTAGTTTGGACCATGGCTGTGATTGTCTAAGTAGATTTTCAGTCCAATCATCTGGCCATCCAACTAAGTGGTTCCGCTTCGTAGGGTTTGGATTAGAAATTTAAAACCAAACTATACAATATTGGTAAGGAGTTGCATTGATTGGCTGACTCAATAGGTATGCATGATGCCCTCATATCTTGAGTCCCTTGATCTGATGACCCCCATCTGGAAAAGCCATTACCCCAAGAGATGAAGTCCTACTAAATGAACATCCACGTAGGATTCTCAGATCAGTAGCCTGGATCACCACGCCATATGTTTCACTTATTCAAATGAGGATCTTAATCCTCGCAGGATGTGGAGAATCCGATAGTAGGGTTTATACGATGGAGTTTACTCTAGTGATTTAAGTAATGCTGGGGACAATGCTTAGCTATGATCACCCTCCTGAATTGGACATTGCGATTGGTCTTACATCTATAGTAACTCACTGAAGTGGATTTTTTATCAATAATATAACTCTACATTTGCTCTGCAATTGTGACAATTTGTAGTGCTGATGATGATGATAAACTTGATTCTTTCACTTATGATTCACAGTAAGGCAGGAGAGAGAGAGAGAGAGAGAGAGAGAGAGAGAGAGAGAGAGAGAGAGATCTTTTAATCATCTTATTGCTATTGTTGTTGTCTTCATCATCCTTATTTCCATGTTTCCTTGTTACTGCCAGTATGGATGTCAACCTGATGGTTCAATTTGTAGGTTCCTTCAAGTTAACTGTTCAAATCTACATCAAATGTCAGTGAATAAGCTATGTCCTCAAGATGGTGGTAGGCTTTGGTTTTGATTTTCCAAGACATCAAATGAGATTTAAATAAGTGATGTGCTTGGGCAGTAATCTTGCAATTTCAAGTACTGATCATCTTGCAACATGACAGATACTTTATATTGAACTTTGATAAACAGTTTAATATTGGCTTAGTCCATTGCATTCTAAGATGCTAATGTTTTAGGAAGTATAGGACTCAAGTGTTGAGGTCTTTTTTAATTTTGGTACTTCTACTTACAAGCTATACTTCCCTCCATTTTTCAGCTGTAATGTACTTCTCCCAGAATCTTTTTTGTTCCATTGGAATCAGTTCTTTCTATTGCAAGCATTTGCATGCTTTTCCAGCAACACTTGTAAAACATACATATTTGGTCTCAGATCATCATTATATGCTTCGTAGTAGGGTGTGGATTTGTTTTGAATTTCATCTTATCCAATGCGCAACTCATCTGATCATTCATTGAGAAGGAGATAATTTATTGAAGAGAAAAAGAAATGAACCTTCCTGTGTACACACAAGCCTACTGGCACTAGTAGGCTCACTATCTGGAAACTTAGGGCTATTGATAAGGTGTGTTACACTTAGACATTTATCAAGTCTCAGTTTCCCTGCAATTGGTTTACTGGTAAATGTATTGCTTGTAACTTTGTTTTCCTGTAATTGGTTTTTGTGAAGAACGAAACTTATCATGTGCAGGTCACTCAGATCATTGAACTGAATGAACTCCTCTTTTCAAAGCTCTAATCTTGACTCTCTTTTTTTTCTTTATGTAATCAGCTCTCTCCTAATCTGAGATAGAGCTTTCGTTTCTGCTGTCCTCTCTTGGTTGTTCTGTTTTCTCTTGGTTGTATCTTTTCTCCTCCTTCAATTCAATTTTGCAACTTAGCAGGAAAAAAAAAGAAAAAAAGAATGAACCCAATTTATGTGTAAACCAAAGTCACCTACACTCGGTTTATGATGATCTAAACAGGCCCCAAGGAATGAAGATTGGAAGAAAGGGAAGTAGCGCTTCTATGTACAAAACCATTTGCCTTATGGCACAGCTGCAACCTAGATAGAGAGATGAATTGTTTTTCCATTGAAATCTTGATGGATGTATGATGTATGTATTCAGGAAACCATTATTAATTTTTACTTTTTATTTTTAAATTGCATTAGATAATGAGGCCAATGTGGCATAGATGGTAAAGTCTTTGGAGCTAATGAATCTTGTTACTTGATCATGTCCCACCTTCATCTCAAGACAATCGATGATGATCAACAACGACTAAGAAATAAGAAAGTCTCTCATGTAAATATTTCCTTCTATCATCATCATATCCTTAGGCATTTGTGGTAAGACTAGATAGATAGTCTAGAATTCAATCACAGAGATAAAATAG
Organism: Cinnamomum chago; assembly: GCA_038049695.1. Lineage (NCBI taxonomy): Eukaryota > Viridiplantae > Streptophyta > Magnoliopsida > Laurales > Lauraceae > Cinnamomum > Cinnamomum chago. The sequence continues at coordinate 13,714,012 of CP142462.1, read as the reverse complement.
CTAACTTTCAGAAATCTCGTGGCTTCTTTGCTCCCCTTCTAAAATCACAGTCAGTGACTAAATTAAAGTGGATGGCTTTTCTTGAATTCTGAAGTGGTGGGTCTTGGATCTGCCTCTTTTCTAGGGTCCAAGTGTCTTTCTTTGCAACCATTGTCCATATTTCTAGCTATTTATATTTAGTGATGGATTGAGACAACAAAGAAACATCTTCATGGGAGAATTTGATGAAACTCTTCGATTCTAGGTTCCTTGTAAGGAAGGTTTAAATTTTTTCGTGTAGTCCAAATCCCAAAACACTTTCCACCATTTTTCATAAGAAATGGGATATTACTAGTCTATAAACCTTATTATTTTCATGATCTTTCATAACAAACCCCGCTAATTGTTTTAATGTATACTTCCTCAGACTAATTCCTCATATGGAATGTCCCTTTTACATCCATCTGGTGCCGTTTTAGGTCATAGGAAGAAACAATACCATGAGAACTTTGAGAAATTGTAATCTAATATTGGTAGAAAATTCTTTACATATTTTTTTTTTTGCCTAAATCCATTAACCACTAATTGTAGTACTTAGTATTTATTTAGTATACTATCATCACAAAGCTTTTTATTAAGAATCAGTTTACAACCAATGGCTTTGTGACCTCGGATGACCTCGGAGGAGATCAACCAATTTTCAAATTATATTCTTTTTTCTGTTAAATCAAATCTCTTAATTTATGGCCTTTAATCATTCCTCTACACCCTCTAATTAGATAACCTATGAATAAGATGAATTAATCAACAGTTTTAGTTAAATTGAATTAATCATTCATGTGTGTAGGACACGTCTTGCTTAATATTGGATACTCCGATAGGAGTTTTTTTATATAGAAATTAGTGAACATTTTTGGAAAATTCATTTTAAAGTTGTTATTTTTACTGACATCTGTGATGGATTTTGCTATTTATAGCACTGTGCTGATTGAGCCAAGAGGATGAACTTTCCAGTGCTGGAGATTTGCACTATCTACTATCTAGTATTAAATCTTGAAGAGGATGTGGACCAGTACTGGATTGTTCTAGTGGACTTGTAGAATGAGTAGATCCATTCTTGCATGGGCTACTGGAGTGGGTTGACTTGGCATGAGTGGAATGAGTCGACCCACTCTTATATGGACTGCTGTGATGGGTCGACGACTTGAAGCCCACAGGCTTCTCTTCCTTATCACTTAAGAGGCTTCAAATAATGTTTGTCTGTCATGGTATGTCTCTAGGAGTTTTTATAAGATCTTCTAATGAATATGCATCCCAACATTCAATGATTATTTGACCATCATGATCAATATTCACGAACATTCTAGATATCCCACAAATGAGCAATCTCTGAGTTTCGGGTTGTAGTATCTCATGCTCTTGTAGTGGAAATAACATGAGTCAAGCAACCCAAATTCTCAAATCATCCAATCTAGGCTTGGATCATGTCCAAAGCTCATAAATGTAGAAAGCAAACTATTCAAAATATATTGTGTGTAAGTACTAATTCACCACGCAATATCAAACAAAGGCTATAATCTCTCGCCAAACCAACAAAAAAAAAAGAACAGGAAGAAAAACTATCATCACTATTATGTTGAGAACCGTACGTTTTCTTCTCTCATCAACACTGACTTTTTTCGATAATGAAGCTATTCCCATGGTATTAACCCATGAGGACTAATCCTATGGGTGCTTGTGCTCACCCCACATGTGCAGCATGTAAATCTGGGGGATTCAATCACAAAATCCAGGGAGCAAACCTGTGCCTTATGCTGAAGAACATACACACAGGGGGTGTCTCATCAACACTATCGGATGTGTAAATTATAGAGTAAGGTGAAATCATTTATAAATCCTCTTAGAGGTGTACTCACATCCTCCATCTGTTATGATTTTTATGTTTTTTTTCCCTCCCCTATCTTTTACACTGACGGTAAAGATCCCAAGCCTTTTTAAGGCTTAGTACTTATGTTGAATGGATACACATAGCCATATCTAAATGTGGTTTTGTTTGACCACCCATTGTTCAAGAAATCTTACAGATGGTATGCAGTTTAATCTAAATTGATAGTATCCATATCTATTGATAATTTAGTTTCAAGAAACCAATTACTTGTTTAAGAAATGAAAACAAAACCCATCTGAGTATATATAGTGATGATGCCAAAAAGCAGTTTCGGGCACCACCGGTCAAGTGATATGTAATAAATGCGAAAATTAATGAGAGAGAGAGAGAGTTTATAGTGGTTCGGTCTAGATGACCTACGTCCACTTCAAGTGATCGCTTTATTGCTCTGGGGAGGAGATTACAAAGTAGTCAGATACAATAATGATGTGTAGAATTCGAGAGATCTCTTTTCCTTTGCTATGACTCCTCCTTTTATACTCTTTCTCCAACGGATGGGGGGATTCTCCAGGGATCTCCAATGGTGTACGCTCGAGTCTGGTGGAGTCTTCCGAACTCTCCTCAACAGATGAGCAGATAAGATTTCCTCCGCGGGAATTGGTAAAAGCAGGTAGGTGAAACGACATGATGACTTCTTCCTTCAGTGGATCCGGACCCGACCCTTAACGAGTAGATGACGACCCGGGCTCACAATGGACTAAGGTCAGTTTGACCTGACCAGTTATCGTGGACCGGGCCACTTGGGCCTAACCTGCCACTACGGACCGAGTCATTTGGGCCTGACCCATCATTTGCCCCTCAATGTCTCGCGCCAAAGAAGGGTTTGAAAGGGAGACATTAGTACAATCCAAGCTTCTTCATGTCAAGCCATTTGTAACTTTTCTTAACACTGAACCCTCTTTTAATATATGCCCTCCGCAGAGGGGGTCCGGGGGTGTCCCCCGGCGGTGGTCGAGCTGACCGGTCAGCTCGCGGGAGTCCAGGGGGCAGCGCCCCCGGCTAGGGGCTCGGGGGCAGCGCCCCCGGACCAAATTTTTTTCTTCGTCAGGCCATAGAAGAGTTCCTCCGGCAATTTATTCCTTCTTGAATTTCATAGCAGAGTTCTTCAGGCATAGGAGAAGAGAGGAGATATTGCACAAGACAGGGAGAGACAAGAACCAAGTTGGGGCGCCGTGGGTGCCCCTGCTGCTGCTGAAACCTGGTCAGGAGGAAGGCGCCCCAGGCGAGGGTGCCGTAGGCTCGGGCGGCCAGCCCCCAGCGGCTGCTGCGACGTGGGACCGGACGGTGGACGTCCCAGGCAGAGGCGCCCCGAGCACGGGCAGCGAGACAATGCGGCTGCAGGTGACGGGCGCCCCCGCGGGGCGGCCAGGCACAGCAGGCGGGCGCCCCGGGCGGCTAGGCGTTGCGGGCGCCCCAGCCGGCGAGGCGCGGCAGGAGGGCGAGGCGAGGCCGTGCACCAGGCGGGCGACTGTGGCCGTGCGCTGGGCTAGCGAGCAGGGCGAGTCCGCTGCGGGCGAGGCGAGGCCGGGCGCTGGGCGAGTCCGCGGGCGAGGTGGCTGTTGGCCAGGCGAGCGTGCGCCGTTCGGGCGAGGCGCTAGTGGGCGAGCGCCAAGTGCGGCGGGCAGCGGGCGCGTGCGCGTGGGCCAGGACCTGCGGGCGCTGGTGGGCCAGCACAGGTGAGAGGGCGAGGGCGCGCGGGCGCTGGGCGTGCAGTGCACGATGGAGGGCAGGGCGCCGTGGGCGCAGGCCCGGCTGTGGAGTTGAGGCGCCCCCGCTGCTGCGCGCGTGGCGAGGACCGACGCTGGACATGGTGCCCCGGGCCACTGCTGTGGGCGTGCTGGCGTTGGGCGTGCAGGGGCGCAGGCGCTGCTGTGGAGTTGGGCGCCCCGGACTTCTTTGTGGACCACTTGAATATATATCAATAATGGCAGGATAGGAGCTTAGGTCAGCTCATTGAAAAGCCATGTAGCAGCCTCACTTTAATTCAATACATTCATTCTGTATTTATTTTCGTCGTACGTGTACTATATGTGACCATTGGGATCGATAATCCCATCTAATAAGAATAAATCCTTCTCAAGATAAATAATATGCAGCAGTATAGGTTTCTCTTCTAGTTCTAAAGCTAGAGGTGTCAATTCCATGCATGTGTAGTATGATTAGTACCATATTTGGTTTGGTTTGTAGTACTTGATCAATAATTGTTAATCAATCCAACAGTTAAAATTTTGTACTACACCAAACATGGCCACTAACACTTCATTTTCCCTCGTATCCTTGCTACTCTCCTTGGTCTTGGTTGTACACGTGGATGTACCACAGGCAGGGGCGCCCAGCAGGCCCTCCTTCTAGCGCTTGGGCGCCCATGTGTTACATTTTTTTTTTCTGTGTGGGCGAGCACGTACCCAGGTGGGCGAGCAAGGCTGGGGCGCCCCCACTGCGGGCGAGGCACGCACCCAGGTGGGCGAGCAGGGAGAGCAGGCGCCCGTGGCCGTGGCGAGCGTGGGGATGAGCCAGGCGGGCGGCGTGCTGGTTGGCGAGGCTGGGGCGCCCCTGGCACGGACGACGAGGCAGCCTGGGCGAGCTGCTGGTGGCGCCCGAGGTGCTGGGCGCCCAAGGGGTGCTGGGCGCCCAAGGGCTGCTGGTGGGCGCCCGAGGTGCTGGGCGCCCGGGTGCTGGGCGCGACTCCCGAGGTGCTGGGCGGCCAAGGTGCTGGGCGCCCGAGGGGTGCTGGGCGCGACTCCCGAGGTGCTGGGCGGCCAAGGTGCTGGGCGCCCGAGGTGCTCATGCTCCTGGACGGGTGGTGCCCGCGGTCTACGCAGAGGAGGGACTGGGCGCCAAGCTGCTGTGTGCCAATGTGTTCGAGCACATGGGTGAGCAGGCTACTCTAGTCCATCAGGCACCAAGGGATGCTGATCCAGGCGGTCATTTGGCTCATTTGGCTCATCTGGGCGGTCAGACAACTGGGTACGCTAATTCAACGTAGTCCTCGAGTTGCAGATGATCTGGTGAATGAAGTAGACTGCTTGCGTGAGAGCAAAAATAGAGTCTGGGGATTGCTCGTGAGAGAGCTTGAGACCGTGCTTTTGGCGCCCCAGGAAAGAGCTGCTAAGCTGGAGATAGGCTGCCTGTTTGAGAACAGTGCAGAGGTAGGCCAAGTTTTTTGGCGACCCGTGAGAGAGCTGCTAAGCTGGAGATAGGCTGCCTGTTTGAGAACAGTGCAGAGGTAGGCCAAGCTTTTTTGGCGACCCGCGAGAGAGCCGCTAAGCTGGAGATAGGCTGCCTGTTTGAGAACAGTGCAGAGGTAGGCCAATCTTTTTTGGCGACCCGCGAGAGAGCCGCTAAGCTGGAGATAGGCTGCCTGTTTGAGAACAGTGCAGAGGTAGGCCAAACTTTTTTGACGACCCGCGAGAGAGCCGCTAAGCTGGAGATAGGCTGCCTGTTTGAAAACAGTGCAGAGGCAGGTCACGCTTTTTTGGGCGACCCACGAGATGATTCACCTCGCCTAGACCTGTTGATTTCCTCAGCGTTCATATATTTTTGAGCTTTTGCCAATAGTTCTGGCATGCTCTTTGGTGGTCGCTTCATTACTGAAAAGAGGAATCTGGATGAACGGAGGCCTCCCAGAAAGGCGGTCATGGCGACTTTGTCATTGGGCTCCTCGACTTGGAGGACCTCCTCGTTAAAACGAGTGAGGTAACTCCTCAGACTCGCATCTCGGTCCTGTTTTATGCTGAGCAGGTGGGCGGCAGGCTTCTGGGGGCGGCGTCCTCCAATGAAGTGCGACACGAAGGACTTGCTTAGCTCTGCAAAGGTGGAGATGGAGGCTGGGGTCAGACTGGAGAACCATTGCCGTGCGGAGCCCTTTAGGGTGGTTGGAAATGCTCTACACATGATCTCATCAGAGATGTTGTGGAGTTGCATTAGAGTTTTATAAGTTTCCAAGTGATCCAGTGGGTCCTTGGTTCCATCAAAGGTCTCCATGGTCGGCATTTTGAATTTTTTGGGGAGTGGGTAGTTCGCCACGGAGGGTTTGAACGGTGTGTCCGTTCGTTGCACCAGGTAGTCAATGGATTCTGGTACCTGTGCCTTTATGGCATTGAAGACCTTGCCAATCTGATTTTGCATCTTTTTGAACTTCTCATCCCAAAGGTTGGGAGCTTCTCTGGATTGACCTTGGAACTGGCTCTCGTCTTCCAAGCTGTAATTTCCACTTCCCATCTCCTGGAAATTAGGATCCTCATGATTGGAAGCAGAGGGAGGAGGTGGAAGTCCACCGCGATTCGACCCGCCCGGGGGAGGGGGTACGTCGAGATGAGCGCGGCCTTCAGGATCAACCAGTAGTCTTCCGTGTGGGACGACCAGCGGAGCTCCAGCAGATGTCCCATGGGCGTGGGCATCATGATGACGGGCGCCCAGGGCGCCATGAGGATGGGCGCCCTGGGTCTGGGCGCCCAGGGCTTGGGCGCCCAGCTGCAGTCCTCGACCCTGGGCGCCCGGGGGTTGGGCGCCCAGGTGATGGCGGCCTCGGTTGGCGCCTCGGCCCCGGGCACCGTGTGGACGGGCGCCCGGGTGAGGTGCCCCTCTGCGTGGAGCTACCAGTTGCTCCGAGAGTGGTGCTTCTTGCGGTCCTGCACCCAGCGCTCCTCCCTGACTCGCCAGCATGAGCTGCAGTATTTGTTGGTTTTGAGTTACCAACTGCTGCACGGTCTCCAGCATCTGCTGGGGAGAGGGAGTGGGAGCATTCGATGCAGGGTTGGTTGGTGGAGGATTACCCTCGCCCTCACGCGAAGGGTTACCATCCTGTCGCCTTGTTGACCTGGTGATCGGCATGGCTTTTTGAAAAAAGGAAATTCTTTTCGATTCCCACAGACGGCGCCAAACTGATGATGCCAAAAAGCAGTTTCGGGCACCACCGGTCAAGTGATATGTAATAAATGCGAAAATTAATGAGAGAGAGAGAGAGTTTATAGTGGTTCGGTCTAGATGACCTACGTCCACTTCAAGTGATCGCTTTATTGCTCTGGGGAGGAGATTACAAAGTAGTCAGATACAATAATGATGTGTAGAATTCGAGAGATCTCTTTTCCTTTGCTATGACTCCTCCTTTTATACTCTTTCTCCAACGGATGGGGGGATTCTCCAGGGATCTCCAATGGTGTACGCTCGAGTCTGGTGGAGTCTTCCGAACTCTCCTCAACAGATGAGCAGATAAGATTTCCTCCGCGGGAATTGGTAAAAGCAGGTAGGTGAAACGACATGATGACTTCTTCCTTCAGTGGATCCGGACCCGACCCTTAACGAGTAGATGACGACCCGGGCTCACAATGGACTAAGGTCAGTTTGACCTGACCAGTTATCGTGGACCGGGCCACTTGGGCCTAACCTGCCACTACGGACCGAGTCATTTGGGCCTGACCCATCATATAGTAACATCAACCACACCATTACAAGCCAAGTCTATATGAATCTCAAACTGCAACAAACCAAATTTAAGGTAAATAAATCCAAGACCAGTGCCACCCATAAAAGAAGCATTAGGGGAAACAAGAAAAAGAAAACATTCCAAGGAGATGCATAAGGATTGTAATATGAAAGGCTAATGCAAGGGATCACTAGATAGAAACCACCTCATAGCTGCGCTTTGGCACTGGTGTCATGGTCGACTTAAGTAGATCCAAGTAGAGTGGGAATTGCGCAAAAGCAAATAATGTTATGGGTAGGCATGTGATTCCATACACCAGAAATACGCCAAATTTTAGCTGGTATGAAAGAACGAAGAAATGGCCAGCACAGAAGGAGACCAACATGGAAGCAATTGAGACGAAGAGCGAGGTGAGACCCACTATCAACTTAGTTGGCAAACTATAGTGAAAGTCTGAAACTTGATAGCGAGAAGTGAGTATGGACAGGAACATGGTTAGGGAGGTGGTAGAGAAGCATAATGCGACGAGCGAAGAGATGGCAAATACATTGAAAGCTGGCTTTCCTTCAAAGGTTGGTTTACCGCCTTCTTTGACACCTCCGGGGACGGTGGTGGCAGAGGCAAATGCCACTGTCGCAATGAGTGCAGCAACTACTGAGCATGACTTGGATGTATGGGTTAGCCATTCACCCCCGGCCTTGATCAATTCTGTGTGTTGGACTGTGAAGACCTCCTTTGGTGTTTTACCTTCCTTGTTAAGACGCGTGAAGAAATGTCGTGGCATAGATTCATTAATGAACTGCTCAAATCAAATTCATTTAACAGTGTATCAGTCATACACAGATATATGCTTAAATTTAGGGGTGTTCATGGGTCGCCTGGGAAATGCTAATCCAAGCCTGGAGTTTTGATTTTGGGCCAGATATTCAGGCTCAGATTCCCCCCTCAAGACCATTTATAAAATCCATACATGCCTGTGTCATGTCGAACTAAGCCTTTAAGTGTAGGCCCAGACTCAATCTATTTTACTATTGTCACGACCCGGGCCCGAATCACGGTAACCCCGAGCCGTGATCCCATACTTACTCCCGTAAACCCCGAATTAACCGAAGTTAAAACGGAATCTACAAGGGATATCAATCTCAAACCTGTCAAACACATATAGATTTTTGCGGAAACATATGCATTGACAATATCAAACTTCGGTTTACATGTATACAAAAGAATAAGGTACTTATACATGTATCATTTTCATCGTCTTGTGTCAAACGGTGTATATCAAAAACACCATACAATACTAATTAATTACATTCCAGAATGAATGTACAAAATGACTATTCAAAACGTTTCACAAAATGTTACAACCCTTATCGCACTCGAATACCCATCAAACGGTATTCCGGCCATTCCATTCAATTAGACCTCCTGGAGGAACCGGAGCGGTCTCCTCCGCTGGCGCTGCGGCCGCTGTAGGACCGGCAGGGGCAATCGGGCCTGTGATGTCATCAATAACACTAATGAACACGACGGTTCAACATGTATAAACAATTCTTGTGATAACTCATGTTAGTACATATAATGAATCATTTAAATCATTTGGTAACAATTACATTCTAGACAAATCTAGATAATTCTATAATAACAATAAGTAACTCAAGAGTTTGTCAATAGTCAATCGCTATCATGGCTTCCATTCATTTCATTTCAATTCATTTCGTTTCATTTACCATTTCATTCATTTCATTCAATTCCTTTCTTTTACCATCTTCCCTCAAAGGAAGGATTCATCTTCCCAATGGAAGGCATCAATCCATATCTATAGATACGATCGGAATATGTGGGACTTACTAGTGTCCGGGCCAGGGACCACTAGCATCACCACGGAGCTCCGGAACGCCCCCAAATCCATCTGCTGCAGCAGGTTTAATCATTCATTTATCAATTCACTCAGTTCAATTCAATAATGAGTTTGGAACCCACTAGTTAGTGCCAGACACATTAATAATTCATATTGCTATCATTATCATTCTTGTGTTCAATCCATCCTCTGACCACCCATTGAGTGTAACTTTGGTTATCAATGCACGTGTTATTTTTGACGACATTACTTAGTTGATTATGCATTAGGATAACCTTAGTTAGCACTTGTGGAGGTTTCGATATTACTAATATACCTTAGTTATGCGAGAAGTATCTATGACCACCTAAGTGATCTTAATTTCTCTTCAAATCCAAAACTCACTGCGGTCCGAGCGATTGGCCAAAATCTTACTCACTATGAATAAAAATGGTCAATTTCGGTCACCTCGGCGGCTACCTGGCGGTTAGCCGCGACTGTGCAGGCGGCTAGCCGAACTGTACTGGCGGCTAGCCGAAAATTCGGCTGGCGGCTAGCCGAACTTAATTCGGTCAGCCCGCGGTCAGCTTTCCAGAAGCCGATTTTTCGAACAGAATTTTCTCATCAATTTCGGTCACCACGCGGTCACCTCGCGGTTAGCCGCGAGGTCCAATTTCGGCTAACCGAAATTGGCGGTTAGCTTTCCAGAAGCTCGCCAGTTTCGGGTTTTCTGGCGGTCAGCTGCGCGGTTAGCCTCGCGGCTAGCCGAAATTCGCCCAGAAACTCATTTTTCGAGCTTCATAAACCTTGAACCAAATCTTAATCTTTGAACTCCTTGAGTTCATACAAGTTCTATACAAGCATGAATCCTAAAAATGCATATGCTTACCATCTCATGGAAAATACATTAACTCCCATTCCATGGAAAACTCAATGACTTCTACAATGTCTAACATTCACCACAAGCAAGAGTTTATACTTGCCTCTTATGGAGTTTAATAGCAAGAGTCCACCTTCCTTGGCTTGGTTTGGCTTTGAGATGAAAATCTCCAATGACACCTTGAGGCTCAAGGAGAGAAACCTTGGGACCCTGCTCAAGCTCCCTCTCTTCAACAATGGTGGAATGCTCAATGAAGAAGATGAAGTGGATGCCTCTCACTCCACCCACAAGCCTCTCTCTTAATCTTACTCTTAGTGAAGGGAATGGAGGAGAAGGGAGAAAAGAGAATGACTCTAGGGTTTGCTCTAAGGTGAAATGAATGCAAGGGTTCATTTGACTCTAATATAAGCCTTTGTACACCAAAACCCCCTCTTATTAAGTCTTATTACTTCTTGGGTCAAATGAGGTCTCACTTAGTCCATTTGATGTCAAATGGAGTCGTGTCTATTATGAAAGTTGACGTACTACTCGAGATACACACGTGGGTATCAAGGGTTTCCGTATTTGACGAAATACGCGAAAACTCGTATTTACGGAAAAGTCCTTTGTCTAACTTGTTTGAGTCTAAACCCATTTAATCAACATGATTTCGTTCATATTCATTTCCATTATGATAAATTCATCATTTGGGACTATCTTATCTCTTTTTGGTCATTAACCTTGATTAGTCCATTTATCCATGATTAATTAGCATTAATCGCTATTAGTTCGGGTCGGGGTCTAACAACTATTGAGCGAAAAAAATCCTGGGTCTAACCCACAGACCTAGAAATATGGCCCAAATCACAGCCCCATGGGATGATAAGCTTGGATTAGGCTTGGTCTGGCGCTCAGCCCATCAGCAGCCGGCCAACATAATGAAATGTTGGGGTCATATCCAACCTTGTTGCATGGCAATTAATGGGGTCACGTAGGCCACTTGAGGAACACACGTTCCTCACCGACCTAGGACCAAGGCACTCTAAGTACATGTGCCTTGGATCATTTGTGCAAGAAGTGAGATGAGAAGTGTGATGAGTGAAGTGAAGTGAAGTGCTGAGATTGAGAGCTCCGGGAGAGTGAGTGCCCCTTGTAAGTGGTGTGTAGTCTTGATGTGAACTAAGTATAGGTGTATTGAGGGCTTTGTAAGTCCATGTAAGGGGTTGTGTAATTTGTATGAGCAACTAGCATGCCTTGTACTAGTAGTGTATTTGTGGGTGTAGCTTGTAAGCATTGAGATAGTGTATTTGTGTAGAATTTATAGTGTGGGTTCTTATTGTAATTTCTATTTGTATAAGTTGTAATTTAAGTCATAGTCATTGTGTATCTCCCATTGTCCAACATTAAATTGGTGGGAGACAGTTTGTTGCTTTCCAGGCATGTGGTAATACATTTTGACTGAACTTTCCTTTTGGGTGGGTCTGAGTTTTCGCCCTATGCAGTTGGTGTTGGACATTTGAGAAGTGAGAAATCTTAGGTTTGTCGTATTAAGCTCTTCCTCTACTACACACACCCACACACACTACCTATCGAATAGGCCAAGGGGCCAATCCTTGGTTGTTTATGTGGATAGGGAGATGCCACATCATTTAGACTAATTGGGTTCCCAGCTTTGATTGTTGTAGAAGATTGATACATATATGGGCCCTGTTCTTATGCAGATGTCTCTCATGGACCCGTGGGGCCCAATTGGGGCCCGTCCATTGCTCATTGGTGATGTGGGGGATGATCACAATATCAAGATGAGCCCAGGCTATATATTAAATTTTATGCCTGAACGATCATTCTAATCCCTTCATCCTTGACCCTCAAATATAACAGTTTTAGAATGCAACTTTTTTTTTATTAGTATTATTTCAACCCAACGGTCAATCACATTGCAGAGAGAGAGAGAGAGAGAGAGAGAGAGAGAGAGATGTTGTACCTCGTACCACTTGATCTCCCATTGCATTTGTAGGGCTGCACCTGGAATCATCCAGGTTTGATGTTTACCGAACGTTGCAGCCAAGTGAAGAGCACTATTCCCTGCCTTATCTACTTTCTGAAATACACTCTCTTTTGTAGAGTACTTGTTTTTCAAAAAGTTGTACACACGAGGTTGCCTATTCTGATCAGCTGCCAACAATACCACATTCTTCTTGTCTTGATTCTCGTCATCAATTGCAACAGGAAAACATTGCAGAATTTCTTCTACCATTTCCAACACCCCCATCTTTGTTGCCATTAAGAACGGTGACTTCTCCTGCTTTCCTGTTTGAGATGTAGTTAGCAAATTTCATATACCATTAACACTTTATCTGGTTTATGTTTTTGATGATTTAAACATGGGAACTAAGTGGTTTCTCATTTTCTGTGCAATACATAGTACTCGAACTCATGCACCCATGCAAACCGTACATATGTCCCAAGTCCCAACCATTTGAGCAGCAGCAGGAGAACGTGGTATTTTCTTTGGTTCCATCAAAACATTATGTATTTTAATTTTTATCCCATCCATATTATAGGTTGTATAATGGAATGGTGATTATTGCCTCACTGTCATGCTTTTCTTGGGCATAATATTTAGATGAGTTTAGTAGTATTTGAGGAATCAATGACTCAGATTCGTGAGACAAAAATGTAGCACAGAAATGCTTTTCACCTTTAACATAGGAGGCAATGGATGTTTATTTGTTTAAGAGATAGAGGGAGATCAATGCTACCTTCTTCTTGGTTTTGAGAGAACAAGGTTTCAATCCTAAGATCCTCATCTTATGGGGGCAAGCCTTCTTTCCACATAGCTGGGGCTTCACTTCCTATGGGAGCAGGATCCTTTCTCGATGGTTGGGATCTCTGATGAGAGCCTAAAAGATACAATTTAGGCCCCTTAATGAGGACTTGGCTATACCGTCGAAAGAGATTAATTCGCTTAATTTTGTTATTTTATTATTTGTTGGTATTAAAAATGCAAGGAGCGAAATTCAAAGCTAAAATGGAAGAAATCTCACAAAGCATGACAAACCGGAGTTGCAAGTAAGAAAGCTGCCAAATATGGGAAGAGACTCAAATAAGAAAGCAAAGCAAGAGTCCAAACATGCCTTGGACATCCAACATGGGTCCCACTCACCCCATAGCATGCCAACATGGAAGGTCTTCTAATTGCACCATTATTCTCGAAATTTTCAGAGGCAGCAACTTGAAATGGTCATAACTTTCAACTCGAGTGTCGGATTTGTGAAATCTACATACCGTTGGAAAGCTCTTTTCGAGTAGATATCCGTGGAGTCCAAGATTGTATAAATCGAAGCTATATCGAGGGAGATATGACCTCGTGAAGTTCGCTATGATGACCAGTGGGCCCGGACCCGACGAGAATCCATCTCCTGCACGAATTAAAGACCTTTTTCACCCCAAAACTTATAAAGAAGAGCCCAAACTCGTTTTTGGGGGTATTCACATCTTGGGAGAAGGTCTGAAGAAGGTTTTGGAGCTTTTGGGAGCGTAGCCATGGCGATTTCATCAGAGATTCTTCGCCAATCATCTGCCATGCGTAACTAATTCCTCATCTTTGGGTTGCGATGAAGCCCTAACCTTTTGTTTATGGTGATGTATAGGTTTAGGGTTTATTTTAAACGCTTTTGATTATATGACAAGATGTTAATCCATTGAATGGATTTTATGAATGCAATATTTCTTTCTTTGGTATTTTAATCTTGTAGATTTGAGTACTACGTCATATAATGATGCTTGAATGAATGTGCTTGTTAGATTTAGGATAATCTATGCCATAGAGATAGGTTATGCCCTGATTTACATCCACATCCTTTATTTGTTGACTCTTAAGGTTTGTAATCAAGACGAGTCTCTGTAGCGTTGACAGTAAAACCCAAGGCCTATACTTGCTATTGTGCGAGGTTAGAGTGGATTCGTGCCCTTAGATCTTTTCTCTGATTGAATCAAAGCTGTCTTTAATTTGTTAATTTAGAAATCATTAATTTGTTAATCCAAACCAATCAACTCAATACTTCGCTTTCTAATAGGATTAGTTTAATAATCAGAACTTTATTTTCTAATAGGATTAGTTTAGGAATTTAGGTAACAACACAACTTAGCCTTTTTGTCCCAGTGGATACGATACTCGGTTAACATCTTTGCTTCTTCAAGCAGAGATAATAGCGGAGAATAAATTATATTTGAAACCCTATTCTAGGATTGGTCATAATTTTGGCGCTGTTGTCGTGGACAATTAGCACGGTTGTTTGTTTCTTTTAATTCTAGTATTAGTTTAGTCTTTCCTTTTTCTTTTCTTTTTTTTACTTTATTTTGCCATCTCTTCTCACACCTCTACTATTCTTACTGCAGGATATTAATTCTAACACAGAGAGTCATACGGTTTATGCAGGATCCTAGAGCACGTTTGACAACTTGAAAGCCCTACTCAATTAAAAGGTTGCTTACACCTGGAGCGCGGTAAGCTTAGACTTTATGATTCTTTTCAGATAATTGCAGTAAATCTTGTGTGTGCATGCTTGGTCGTCGCTCTTGTCATCCATATTTGGTTTCTTTAGACCAAAATTTAGAGCGAACCCTTAGAAAAATTAGATCATCTAAACACCATTTTGCTGTCTCACACACAAATCCACTAATGGCTGAGGCAAGAAAAGAAGATGAGGCTCCACCTCTCCGACCCTTGAAGGAGCACTATACTCCTTCAGAATACGCGTCACCATCGTGTATTCAGCTGCCTGTAGTACATGCAGCTCAATATGAAATCAAGCCCAGTACAATCAATCTGATCCCTTCTTTCTATGGCTTGAACAATGAGGACCTGTATAACCACATTGATGAGTTTCTGGTTATTTGATCCACGGTGCGAATAAACAATTTTAGTAGCGAGGCCTTAAAATTGTTTCTCTTTCCATTTTCATTAAAGGACAAAGCCAAAGATTGGCTGAGTACTTTACTTCCAAACTCTATCAATTCTTGGGCCCAACTCCAACAAAAATTCTTGGACAAATATTTTTCTGTGGGCAGAACAAATCAGTTTAGGAGATCCATCACATCCTTCGCCCAAACCGACAGTGAACAATTTCATGAGGTGTGGGATAGATTTAAGGATCTCCTTAGAAAGTGTCCTCATCACCAAATTGCCAAATGGCAATTGGTGCAATTCTTTTATGATGGGCTATCACCTGAATGGCGAAACATGGTAGTGACCGCCAGTGGGGGATCAATTATGTTGAAAAATGAGGATGAGGCATGGGAACTGTTTGAGAATATGAGTGAGACATTTCAGCACCATGCCTCCACTGCTAGATTGGAGAAGCCAGCAGCCTCGATTTTGCAGAAACCTAAGGGGGTATTTGAAATTCAGCCCTCTAATGAGCTCACAACCCAAGTAGCTGCCTTGACCCAAAAGTTGGATCAGCTGATTTCTGGGGGACAACCTCTCCAATCTTCATCTCCCCAGCCCCCTGCTCATCAGGATGCTTGCGCTCTATGCAACAGTCTCACTCATTTTGTAAGTGACTGTCATGCAGCACCCCAATTTCCTGAGTTTGTGCAAGAGCAGGTGAATGCTGCACAGGGGTTCTCCAAACCGGGTAATGATCCTTATTCGAATACCTACAACCCGGGATGGCGCAGTCACTCCAATTTTTCATGGAAGTCGCCCGGTCAGGGCACTTCTTTCTCTCAAATGGGAAATAGGCCTAACTTTCAATACAATCCTGCGGCCTATCGTTCCCAACAATCCTACCAGCCACCCAACTCTCAACCCCCTCAAAGAAACCCATCATTTGAGGAGACGGTACTGCAGGAGCTAAAGGAGCTCAAAGCAGGTAATCAACTGGTCCACTCTCATTCTCAGTCCATAGCCAAGTTAGAGGCCCAGATGGGCCAAATAGCCAGTGCTCTTAATAGAAGAGAAGAGGGCCGTTTACCTAGCCAACCCACTGTCAACCCCAAGAATACTTTCGAGGTGGGAAGTAGCTCTCAACCTCATGATATTTATCATGAGGAAGCTAAGGTAGTTGTCACGCTGAGGAATGGGCGTGAGGTCGAGACTAGGCCTGAAGAGCCTTCGAAAATCAATAGAGAATCTGCCCCAGACCCCAAAAGCTCTAGGGTGGAAACGAGTCCCAAGGAAAAGGGGGTCAGCACTTCCACTTCCTCATCTATCCCAGCTGAGGCACCCACTTTTGTGCCTAAAGTCCCTTTCCCCACTTGTCTGGACACGCCCTCTCCCTTCGGGAAAAAGGGAGCAACCATGGATGAAATGTTAGATGTGTTCAAACAAGTAAAGATCAACCTACCTTTGCGGGATGCTATCAAGCAAGTGCCTTCGTATGCAAAATTTCTAAAAGACTTGTGCACCCAGAAGCGTAAATCCAAACCCAATGTGTCCAAAAAGGTCCTACTCACTGAGCAAGTGAGTTCCTTAATTTAGCATGACACCCCTCCGAAGCTGAAAGATCCTGGCACCCTCACTGTAACTGTACAATTGGGAGTCACATTATTGATCATGCGTTGTTGGATCTTGGAGCTAGTGTCAATCTCTTGCCTTACTCACTGTATGAGCAAATTGGGTTGGGTGAGTTGAAACCCACTACGGTCACCTTGCAACTTGCTGACAGATCCGTCAGGGTGCCCCGGGGTATAATTGAGGATGTTCTTGTCAAAGTGGACAAATTTCTTTTTCCCGCTGATTTCATTGTCCTTGACACAGAACCAGTGCCAAACCTGCGGAAACAAACTCCAATCATCCTTGCCCGCCCCTTCTTGGCCACAGCTAATGCGACCATTAATTATCGCACTGGAGTTATGGATGTTTCCTTTGGCAATATGAAAGTAAGGCTGAATGCTTTCAAGGCCTCCCATCAGCCCCCGGAAAATGACGACTGTTTCACAGTCGATGTTGTTGATGAGCTAGTTGATGAAGCCCTCCCTTATGTTTTAACTGAGGACCCCTTAGAGGCTTGCTTATCCCATTTTAGCTTTGATGAGTATGATGTTGACCAATCGATTACCGAGGTCAACGCCCTTTTGGATGAGGTAGCTATGTTGGATTTTCCCCCGTGGAGAGCAAAGATCGAACACCTACCTCCACTCTCTAAAGCACCAACCCCTCCCTCGATTGAAGTTCCTCCCAAACTTGAGTTAAAACAACTTCTTGCTACACTCAAGTATGTCTATCTTGGTCCAAAGGATACTTTGCCAGTCATCATCGCTTCTGATCTATCTGCTGATCAGGAGAGTCAGTTCTTGGATGTGTTACAAGAGCACAAAAGTGCAATCGGCTGGTCTGTAGCCGATTTGAAAGGCATTGACCCCTCCATCTGCATGCACCGCATTCATTGCGAAGATGACGCGAAACCGTCACGTGAAATGCAGCGTCGTTTAAATCCTAACATGAAAGAGGTGGTCATGAAAGAAGTACTGAAGCTTCTTGATGCGGGTATTATATACCCAATTTCTGACAGCAAGTGGGTGAGCCCTACTCAAGTGGTGCCCAAGAAATCTGGCATCACGGTTGTGGAAAATGAGAACGGAGAACTAATTCCCACACGTACCACTACTGGGTGGTGCGTGTGCATTGATTACCGAAAGTTGAATTCCATGACCCGCAAGGACCATTTTCCCCTACCTTTCATTGACCAGATCTTAGAAAGGTTAGCTGGCCAAGAGTTTTATTGTTTCCTAGATGGTTATTCTGGATATAACCAAGTGGCCGTCTACCCTGATGATCAGGAGAAAACAACTTTCACGTGTCCTTTCGGTACATTCGCTTACCGGAGGATGCCATTCGGACTCTGTAATGCACCCGCGACTTTTCAACTGTGTATGATATCTATTTTCTCCGACATGGTGGAAAAATTCTTAGAGGTGTTCATGGATGATTTCTCTGTTTTCGGACCTTCATTTGATGAATGTCTTCTGAATTTGGCAAAGGTGCTGAAACGTTGTACCGAGACAAACTTGGTCTTGAGTTGGGAGAAAAGTCATTTCATGGTGCGAGAGGGCATCGTTTTGGGGCATATCGTCTCTGCTAGAGGCATTGAGGTGGATAAGGCCAAGGTTGATTTGATATCCAAACTTCCACCTCCCTCAACGGTTAAGCAAGTCCGTTCCTTTTTAGGACATGCAGGGTTTTACCGTAGATTCATTAAAGATTTTAGTAAGATCTCTAGACCCTTGTGTACATTGCTCACCAAGGAGGCCTCGTTTGACTTTAACGAGGCTTGCATGCAAGGTTTTGAAAAGCTACGGGAGGCCCTGTCCACCGCCCCTATCATTCAGTCACCGGATTGGGCCCATCCGTTTGAGATTATGTGCGATGCCTCCGACTATGCGGTCGGTGCAGTCCTGGGCCAACGGGTAAACAAGGTTCCACATGTTGTCTATTACGCTAGCAAGACCCTCTCCGACGCCCAACTGAATTACACTACAGCGGAGAAGGAATTGTTGGCTGTTGTGTTCGCCTTGGATAAATTTCGATCTTATCTGTTAGGATCGAAAGTTATAGTGTTCACAGACCATGCTGCGTTGCGGTACTTGTTGTCGAAAAAGGACACGAAGCCAAGATTGATTAGGTGGATTCTGTTACTTCAAGAATTCGACTTTGAGATTCGGGACAAGAAGGGTTCCAAAAACAGTGTAGCTGACCACCTATCCCGGATCTTGGTGAACACCACGGAAGACACCTTACCCCTACATGACTCATTCCCAGATGAGCAATTGTTTGTGGTGTCCCAAAATCGGCCCCCCTGGTATGCTCATTTTGTAAATTATCTGGCAGTGGGGGCAATTCCTTCAAATTGGTCCAAGCAAGACAAGGATCGTTTCTTCTCCCAAGTAAAGATGTATTTTTGGGAGGTTCCTGAACTTTTCAAGTTCTGTCCAGACCAAGTGATTAGGAGGTGTGTACCTGAGAGTGAATTTAACAGTATCCTTACTTTTTGTCACTCTCTTGCGTGTGGAGGGCATTTCAGTGGGAAGAAAACTGCTGCAAAAGTGTTACAGAGTGGCTTCTATTGGCCCACTCTTTTTCGAGATGCTCATCAGTTTTGCAAAACTTGTTTGCACTGTCAGCAAACAGGTAACATGTCTAGGAGAAACATGATGCCCCTACAACCGATTTTGATTGTAGAAATTTTTGATGTGTGGGGCATCGATTTTATGGGACCGTTTCCGCCGTCTTTTGGTTTTCAATACATTCTAGTGGCGGTGGATTACGTGTCCAAGTGGGTGGAAGCGGCTGCTACAAAAACTAATGACCACAAAGTTGTGGTCAAATTCCAGCAGAGCAATATTTTCAGTCGCTTTGGCTGTCCGCGTGCAATAATAAGTGATGAGGGCACCCACTTCGTGAATAAACACTTTGAGGCGCTGGTCAAGAAATACTCCATCACACATAAGGTAGCTACACCTTATCATCCACAAACCAGCGGCCAAGTCGAAGTGACCAATAGGGAAGTCAAGCGTATTTTGGAAAAAACGGTCAAACCCGACCGCAAAGATTGGTCGTTGCGGTTAAATGATGCCTTATGGGCTTACCGTACTGCGTACAAGACCCCAATTGGTATGTCCCCATATCGATTAGTGTTCGGCAAGGCCTGCCACTTGCCCGTAGAACTCGAGCACCGCGCCATGTGGGCTATCAAGCAATTCAATTTCGATATGGCCGCTGCCGGTTCTACTCGAAAACTCCAACTCAATGAGTTGGAAGAGATTCGGAACGAAGCCTACATGAGTTCAAAAATTTACAAGGCTCGGACTAAAGCTTTCCATGACAAACACATTTTGCGAAAGTCCTTTGAGCCTAATCAGAAAGTTTGGCTTTTCAATTCCAAATTGCGGTCACGGTGGGATGGACCGTATTTGGTGACCAAAGTTTTTGACCATGGTGCAGTAGAAATTCGCAACCCCAACATGGGGGGTTTTCTCAAAGTCAATGGTCAACGGTTGAAACCCTATATAGCGGGTATTACTGCAGGCGAAGTGGTGGAGTCCATTGTTTTAATGGACCCGTCCTATCCTATGGGCTGAGAGTACTTGACGTCTGGTTGACGACGTTAAACCAAGCTCTTGCGGGAGGAAACCCGAGTTAGATAGTCGTAGCGTAGGTTTTAGCAGTCGTTTCATCCTTTTTGGGGTCAGTATTGAGTAGGTGGTTAGTCCTTACCATGAAGAGAGAGAGTTTTGGTGTTAAAAAAAAAAAAAAAAAATCTCCGGCGTCCGGATTTTTTAAAAAACAGGGTTGCTCTCTGGAATGGGGCGTCTGGACGCCCGAATGTTTATTTTTTCATGCCCGCTCCCAGACGCCCGGATTTTTTTAAAAACACCCTGCTCTCTGGAATGGGGCGTCCGGACGCCCGGTTTTTTTCAAAAGGCCTCTGCTCTCTGCCGTGGGGCGTCTGGACGCCCGAAATTCCGAAAAAAAAAAAAATCTCCAAAAAAAAAAAAACGTTGGACACTTAATAAGGGCAGCCCTAGCAGCCCCTTCCCCACTCTCTTTCCCTCTTCTTCAAAACCCCCTTCTTCTTTCTTTCTCTCCCACCACCACCTCTCACCACCACTCTTCTCCTCCACTTTTCTCCACCACCATTACCCTACTCTCCTTCCCCTCTTCCATTCTACCCCATTCTTCTACTACACAAGTGCCACCGGAGCCCCCATTCCCGCCGGCGACATCCAAGCTTTCCGGCTAGATCTACCGGCACTCGCGGCTCTCCAACAAAGTAGCACCCTTGGGTTCTCATACCAACGAGCTCCTCTACGCGCCGACGGTTCCCGCTTCTCTCCGGCGAGCTTTTTCGGTCGTCTTCTCCGGCGACTTTACCGGAGCTCCGGCGAGCAAGTTGTAAGTAAAAAAAAAAAAATCTTTTCACTTGTTTTCTTTACTGTTCTTTTTCTTAATTCTTTTGCACTTGTGTTGAGGTAGTTTAGGGTGTTTTTCCTTTTTCAGTACCGTTAAAAAAAAATGTTTCGAAGGGGGAGAAGTAAGTCAAAGGCCCCTGCAGATGAGGGATCCTCAAATCCACAACCCCCCAAATGGAGTGCACCCACTCCTACTGTTGAACAACCATCTGAAGAATGGGCCAATCGACCCTTAGACAAGCAGACAACATTTGACCTACAATTTTTTGAAGCCGACCAATCCACACGTTGGGCGGTTCAGCAAATACGTCTGCGTCAATGGACGGCCCTTTGTGGACCTTTTCCCCCGGCGTACCCCCGTTTGGTACGCCTCTTCTACCAACATTTGGAAGTCACGGGGCAGAATGCCAATGTCTTGTCCTCCACGATTGATGGACATGACATTACTATAACCGAGAGGGACATTGCTCATGCCCTCGGTTATCACCTCAATCTAGCAGCTGACTTTCCATTTTTTCCAGCCACCCCCACTGTGACCAGTATGACCAATGAGATGTGTGGGGGTCGGTTTAGCAAGGCAAACTACACGAGCACTCGTCGTAGTTACCTACCACAACGGATGTGGCTGATTAATCAGGTGCTGCGTGTAAATGCATTCCCCACGCATCACAAGGATGAGAGGAGGGGGGACTTCCTAGTGACTTTGTATGCTGTCCATGCTTGATACGCGGTATGTCTCCCGCGTATGATTTTTCGAGAATTGTGCAAAGTCTGTAGGCTCTTTACAGAGTCTAAAAAAGACCCAGAGAAGAAGAGACCGTTGCCCTTCCCTCACATGATCACCATGTTACTTCTCTCTCGTTCGGGTCCATTACTCTCTCTGGCCCCCTTCCCCATCTCACCTACCGAGGAATCTCTCCCATGTTCTGACATCTACGGTGAGGTGCGATGGACACAGTGTCCAGACCATAATGCGTCATATGCAGCACGCTCGCCCTGCCATGATGCCGGGAGTAGACGCACCGGTGATTGAGCCACCGGTGCCACCTCAAGCCCCTCCTGTTGTACACCCTCCTGCGGGGCCGGCTGACCCTTTTCACATGACCTATGCCCAGTACGAGGCTATCCTCCAAGGTCAGCAGGCCCTCCAATCCCGTCAGATGGCCTTTGAGTCCCGCTTTGAGGACTTTGCCACTCGCACGACAGACTCTCTTTTTGAAATGCGATCTTTAATGAGAGGTTTGCGTGGCCTTTCCCCTCCTCATAGAGATGATCACATGCATGACAGAGGTGAAGGGACTAGCCATGGCGGGGATGAGGAGGATGATTAAGATGTTTCTTTTGCTTTTTAGGTAGCTTTTTCTTTTTAGCTTCTATAGTTGTGTTTCTAGATTGGTGCTAACATTTTGCAGGTTCTTTCGTGCAAGTTGGGGGGTCTACCCGACTTTTCTTTACTGTGCATCGTTTTGTTTAGCACTACCCAGGTGATATCCCTCCTTTTTCCTTTACTTTTATTGTCCTTTATCTTTTATTTTATGTTTAACATTGTGGACACTGTTACATTCAGTTGGGGTGGGGTATTGACCTTGGGAGTAGTTTAGGGGTAGTTTTAGCAGTTTTAGTTCTGTTTGCTTGTTGTCTTTTATTTGTCTTTTCTTTTTCCTTGTCTTTTCCCTTTAAAAAAAAAGGAGCTTTTGCTACCCAGTTTTCCAACCGGGTTTTTGTGAAACGAAGATACCCTGTTTTTGGAACTTTTTGTGAGGAAAAAGAGAGAAATGGTTCACTATCTTGTTTTAGGAAAGAGTTTTTGAGAAATTGTTGAATTATTGATCTTTCACTTAACACGTATTCTATAGAAAATTTGAAATGTGAAACTATGATTTCCATGCCAGTGAAAACTTCAGAGAAATTATGATGGAAAGCTGACCCTCAGTCATACTGAAGTCAGGCATATGGAAAGGGCTGCCTATTGTTGGGGACCATAAAAATAAAATAAAAAATAATAATAATAATAAAAAGTTGTGACTAGTTTGGGTTCGTAGCCTTTTCAACCTGGGCCAGTAAGCCCATATGGGTATTGCCATACCTAGTGCCCTAAGGACATCTGTCTTGGGAGTCATTGGCTGAATGCTCGTTACATGGGTTAATTAGAAAGCTTAAAGGACCTAGGCATTGCACAGTCATTTCTTTCAAAAAAAAAAAAAAAGAAAAAAAAATCAAAATAGTGTTGTCATGTCCTTTGAAAACAATAGTGTGAAAGCCACCACAAATGCCTTGAGAGGAATCATGTTAACTTTTACTGAGGTTCGGTGGCCCAACATTTCGAAAGAACAAGATGTGTTTTCACGGAAATTGTTAGTGGATCGTTTTATGCTTTCATGCCTCTATATGTACACAATTTTCACCGTGCACGATCAATTTTTCCAGCATGATTTTGAGGATTTCTGACCAAAAGATAGGATTGGTGAACCACGTTTGAGTGTGTATTGAAAACCCCAAAAATCAGGAATATCCGGTGTTCGTCGATACCTTGGCGGAAAGTTTTCCCTGTTTTTCTTTTATGTTTTAGGAATTTTGTGGGTAGATTCACTGCAAACCCTCATGAGACTATAACTCGTCTTCTAGGGGGAACTTAGAGGTTTAAAGGCTTGCTGCACATGCTAAGTGCAGTGATACTCCCTACGAAAGTGGCCTTAGTTAGTTTTCTTTTTGTTTTAGCTTTGCTCGAGGTCTAGCAAAGTTTAAGTTGGGGGGTGTGATGAGAGCCTAAAAGATACATTTTAGGCCCCTTAATGAGGACTTGGTTATACTGTCGAAAGAGATTAATTAGCTTACTTTTTTTATTTTATTCTTTGTAGGTATTACAAATGTAAGGAGCGAAATTCAAAGATAAAATGGAAGAAATCCCACAAAGCATGACAAACCGGAGTTGCAAGTAAGAAAGCTGCCAAATATGGGAAGAGACTCAAATAAGAAAGCAAAGCAAGAGTCCAAACATGCCTTGGACATCCAACATGGGTCCCACTCACCCCATAGCATGCCAACATGGAAGGTCTTCTAATTGCACCATTATTCTCGGAATTTTCAGAGGCAGCAACTTGAAATGGTCATAACTTTCAACTCGAGTGTCGGATTTGTGAAATCTACATACCGTTGGAAAGCTCTTTTCGAGTAGATATCCGTGGAGTCCAAGATTGTATAAATTGAAGCTATATCGAGGGAGATATGACCTCGTGAAGTTCGCTATGATGACCAGTGGGCCCGGACCCGACGAGAATCCATCTCCTGCATGAATTAAAGACCTTTTTCACCCCAAAACTTATAAAGAAGAGCCCAAACTCGTTTTTGGGGGTATTCACATCTTGGGAGAAGGTCTGAAGAAGGTTTTGGAGCTTTTGGGAGCGTAGCCATGGCGATTTCATCAGAGATTCTTCGCCAATCATCTGCCATGCGTAACTAATTCCTCATCTTTGGGTTGCGATGAAGCCCTAACCTTTTGTTTATGGTGATGTATAGGTTTAGGGTTTATTTTAAACGCTTTTGATTATATGACAAGATGTTAATCCATTGAATGGATTTTATGAATGCAATATTTCTTTCTTTGGTATTTTAATCTTGTAGATTTGAGTATTACGTCATATAATGATGCTTGAATGAATGTGCTTGTTAGATTTAGGATAATCTATGCCATAGAGATAGGTTATGCCCTGATTTACATCCACATCCTTTATTTGTTGACTCTGAAGGTTTGTAACCAAGACGAGTCTCTGTAGCGTTGACAGTAAAACCCAAGGCCTATACTTGTCATTGTGCGAGGTTAGAGTGGATTCGTGCCCTTAGATCTTTTCTCTGATTGAATCAAAGCTGTCTTTAATTTGTTAATTTAGAAATCATTAATTTGTTAATCCAAACCAATCAACTCAATACTTCGCTTTCTAATAGGATTAGTTTAATAATCAGAACTTTGTTTTCTAATAGGATTAGTTTAGGAATTTAGGTAACAACACAACTTAGCCTTTTTGTCCCAGTGGATACGATACTCGGTTAACATCTTTGCTTCTTCAAGCAGAGATAATAGCGGAGAATAAATTATATTTGAAACCCTATTCTAGGATTGGTCAATCTCTCATAGGTATCATTCCCCTTGGCTAGGTACCAAAGTAAATAAGAAAATCAAAAGAGAAGGAAAATAAAAATAGTCCACTAATAGGCATAGTCGGCAATGTCCTAGTGGTCTGATTTTGTATTTTTTTATTTTTTTGCTAGTTGGCCCAGTGGCCAAGAAGAGGGGAAATAACAGGCCCTCCCCGGGATTAATCCCTGGGTGGTGCTATGGGAGCAAGTGTAAATACTAAGACGACACTCTGTGATTCCCCTGATTCTGCACTTTTTATTTTACATTATTCTCAAGGTCTTGTTTTGTACTTATTTATATTGATGATATTATCATTTTTAGCATCGATACTTCTTTGTTGTCTCAATTTTAATCTAGCTTTCATTGAGAATTTGCAGTGAAGGATCTAGGCCTGCTTCGTTCTTATTGAATCTCTTCAATATCTTTCATTACATTTTTTTCTCCTTAAAGAGGTAAATTGCATTAAAATAAAAGGAAAATATTACAAAGGTTGTTAAGCCCCCTGATGTGGAACAAGGAGGCAAAACCAAAGGTCAAAATTAATATACAGCTATACAAGTATATCCAAAAACAAAGAAAAGAAACCTCGAATTTAAGTGGTGTTTGAAATTTTTTAGTAGGCTACCAGAATGGATTACTAGTTCTAATCTAACCAATCAATGTAGTGAGAATAAACCAATCAGATAATGTAGAACTAGCTGTTTACCAATCAATCATCACAAGAAGGCAGACACAGTATTTAGCGTGGGAACCCTATCTAAGGAGAAAAACCACGAATTAGAAATCAAGAGTTCACAAACAGTTACAAGATATACTCACAAACTCCTTTACATCAGTCTGTACCTCGACCTAAGGACTGTAGTTGTTCTTACAAAAAATCCACTGACACGACATCCACCGTCCTCCTTCTCCTTACTTGATCTCCTCGCACCTTGTCAGTCAAGATGAACTATCTTCTACAAGAATGGTAGAAGCAACAATGACCTTCTAAAGTAGCCTTTCAGAACGATCTCTCAATGACTCTAGAGAATTATCTCTCTCTAGGATATCTCTGACTCAGATTAATGAAAGTGGTCACTTCTAGGGTTGAGAGCAACACCCTATACAAAGCTCCAAATTTGTGCCTTAGACTTAGTGCACAAGTAGGACTTAAATTGGGAAACATAGTCTCAAAGGGAAACTAATTCGGGTAAAAAATGGAAACTTTCCCAAAAATCCGCGCTTGTCCGATCGATCAGACAACCTATATAACTGGGTGCGATTACAGTCCGATCGATCGGGCCTAGGGGGAATTCGCTCGGTCTTCTCTTTTCTTATATTCTTCGCTTCAGCTCTTCCGGCGACACAACCACAGTCCATTCTAAAATAAATTAGAAAATACAATTCAATGGACCTAGAGTTTTATCCAACCCATGAATTAGCCAACATAAAAATACTAACAATCTCCCATTTGACAATTAATGAACAAAACTCCATAGAACAATAAAAATGATCTACCCAAGAGAAAAAAACCAAACTACATTGAATTTCCAGCCCCACCCCCCAACCCAAAAATAAAAAATAAAAAAATAGCAACTGTAGATCTTTGCTTGTTTTCTCCCCTTAGCTTCAATATGTTCCCCCTTTTGTCCATAATTGACAAACAATTATCTTCAAGCAATTTCTGTCAATCTGGATTTTGCAGCTCCCCTTCAATTTTGACTCCCTCTCAATATAATCTTCGCATCAGCACTGGGGTGGGGGCATGATCTTGCAAATCAGGGGTAATGAAGCTTTGGCACACACACTTGCATATTCAGACATTGCAGGAAAGTGTGTACCAACACAGAAGATAGGTATTTTTTTTTTACCCAAACAACTTTCGTATTCTTCTTCAGCTCAGTCTTTTATGTTTTCCATTGCTTTTGATTTGGTGATCTTCGTGGCTTATTGCAATAGAATCGAATGTGTCCTTTAATTCCACAGTGATGACAAATGGGTATACGTTCAGGACGTGGCACATTATTTTTCTTGGCAGCTTTATTTGTAACATGAACAGCAGGATTAGTAGCAAATGGATTTTGAACAAAACAGTTAGTACCTTTGGTTTTAGATGTAAATGCCCTGTTTGCGTAGCCAATGCTATGTATGTTAGTCTTTGCCTTTTGATTGCATAGGATGTCATCAAGTTCTTTAAACCCAGTATTCATCCTGTTTAGTGAAGCCTTGCTTGTATCCAACTCAAAAAGAATCATCTTGAGTCTTCTTTCAAGTCGGTATTTTCAGCTTTTAAGGTCTTCATATCATGATCAAGCAATTCACGCTTCTGTGCTTCAACAGTCAATTTATTAATATTTTCTACCTCTAAATGACTCACTTTAGTAAGAGCTTCTGACAGTTTAGCTTTTAAGGAAGTATTCTGCTCTTCAGATTCTTTCGATCTTATAGCCACTTTTTCATTCATCTTTAACATCTTCATGGTCTTTGGAAACAATATATGATATTCAACTTGCCAATCATGTTTGGTCTCTGACTCACTAACATCTTGATCAGTCCCATCATCAGAAACTGGTGGAGTAGCATAAATTGAAGTTGCCATGAATGCCATAAATTTTTCTTTGTTAGTTCAAGCTTCTCGAACTTAGATTTTTTTTCATCTTCCTCAGAAGTATCATTAACCCAAGTTGAAAGTTTTGTTTCTTGGCTTTTTGTTAGCACAATCACCAGCAATGTGTCCATAACCATGACACTCAAAACATTGAATCCTTTTAGAATATTTCTTCTTTACAAAATTTTTAGGGACTTTCAGATCACTTTTCTTCCCCTTCATAAATGCCTAAAATTGCTTAATAAATTGAACAACAACTTGGGGATCAATCTCCTCAGAATCAGAATCACATGCAATTTTCTTGAATGATTCTTTGGAGGCTCTCTAAGAAATACCTTTGGATTTTGATTTTCCATTAGTCCTTAGGTTTGCTTCAAAAGTCTGAAGGTTGCCGACTAACTCCTTAGATTTGAGAGTATTTAGATTTTTAATCTCCTCAATGGCCACAGCCTTTGCATCAAACATTTCTGGAAGAGACCGCAAAATCATTTTTACAATTCTATTCTCAGGAATTGACTCTCCTAAAGTAAAAGTATCATTCACAATTGCATTCAGTTTCGAATTGAATTCATCAAAAGTTTCATCATCTTCCATTTTTTGTGGTTTCGAAGGCTGTATACAATTTCTGAAGTTTCGACTATTTGACAGTGTCAGTCCATTCATGCACAGTCGGCAGAATATCCTAAGCATCTTTTACAGTAGTGCATGTAGAAATTCTACGAAACTTAGACATGCTAACTCCATTATAGATAGCATTCAAAGCCCTAGAGTTGCAAGTGGCTGTCAGTTCTTCATCCTTTGTTCATTGTTCTTTAGATTTAAAACTAGTTATCCAATCAGTAGTGACAGTGGGCAAGGAATAACCTTTCACAATAGATTTCCATACTTTCATATATATGGCTTTTACAAAGGCAACCATTCTAACTTTCCAATAAGCATAATTAAAACCATCCAGCAAAGGAGGCTTATTGGTTGAAGTGCATTTATGATAGGTATCCATTCTAGCAAAATATGGATCAACACAGTAAAATAGTGCAACCTGCTCTGATACCAATTAAATTTTTTTAGCACGCTTCCAGAATGGATTACTAGTTCTAATCTAACCAATCAATGCAGCGAAAATAAACCAATCAGAGAATATAACTAGCTATCACCAAGCAATCACCACAATAAGGCAGACACAATATTTAGCATGGGAACCCTAAACAGGGAGAAAAACTACGAACCAGAAATCAAGAGTTCATGAACAGTTATAAGATATACTCATAGGATCCTTTACCTTAGTCTGTATCTCAACCTAAGGACTGTAGTTGTTCTTACAGAGAATCTACTGACACGACATCCATCGTGCCCCGTTCTCCTTACTTGATCTACTCGCACCTTGCCAGTCAAGATGAACTATCTTCTACAAGTAAGATAGAAACAACAATGACCTTCTAGAGCAGTCATTCAGAACGATCTCTCAATGGCTATAAAGAATAATCTTTCTTTAAGATATCTCTGACTTAGATTAATTAGAGTGGTCACTTCTAGGGTTGAGAGCAACACCCTGTATATAGCCCTAAATTCATGCCTTAGACTTAGTGCATAAGTAGGACTCAAATTGGAAAACATAGTCTCAAAGGAAAACTAATTCGGATCAAAACTAGAAACTTTCCCAAAGATCTGCGCCTGTCCGATCAATCGGACAGCCCATATAACTGGGCGCGATTATAGTTCGATCAATCGGGCCTGTGGGGAATTCGCCCTGTCTTCTCCTTTCTTCTATTTTTCGCTTCAGCTCTTCCGGCGACACAACCACAGTTCATTCTAAAACAAATTAGAAAATACAACTTAATGGACCCAGAGTTTTGTCTAACCCATGAATTAGCCAACATAAAAATACTAACACTGTTGATTGGAGCCACCGAATCGAAGCTGCAAGAATTGCATTAGAAACTGAAGCCTCAGCTTTGTGATTTTCCGAAGAGAGAAGATAAGAAAGTCAATTAGGTAGTTTTTTATTCTACAAAAAGAGGGCAATATATCTTTGAAGACAACATCGTTCCTAGTCTTTCATAGAGTATATCATATGAAGAAAGATCGTAGCTGAGTGCTTCCTTACTCTGGCATCACATTCGTGTGATAAGGAAGCCCAGATTGTTGTGGCTAAGAGAGGAATAGGAGGCTGGATTCTCGCAAAGAGAAGAATCCGTTTCTAGACTTTGAGCTAGATTGGAATTGAGGAAGGGATGAGGAATTTGTGACTTGACAACAGTGACTACATCTTGACGCTAAAGAAAGCCCCATTTATAACATACAAATTTGAGTTGGGGTTTTCTAAAGCATCAACCACTATCCAAAATAAGAAATTCTAGGAATGGAAAGGCTATTCCAAATCAAAGGAGCCCCGTTTCTAGAATTGGCTCTTTATCTAATGAGATTCCAATCCCTTGAGGTTCAAATGGCCATCGGATGCATCTTTCTAAGACACAATATTAGTACCAATATGAACAAGGTGAAGAGGACAACAAGATTGGGATAGTGGTTCAGGCAAGTGATGCGGAACTCTCCATCGGCCATTGAAGAAGAGGAATGAAACTCTCTGATCAATTGGGAATTGAAGTGATGAAAAAGCAACAAAGAGGAGTCTATTATCACACCATGAGTTGTGCCAAAATTAGCCTGGCTAATGCTTCCGATAGTCCATTTTTGCAATAAGCAGCATGTTTTTTGGTACCCCAAGCCAAGGATACTGAGACCCAAGAAAGAGCTCGTGCACAAGGGAAGATAGCCCACTCACATGGAAAGGAAACCACACACGTGGGAAGAAACCCATACAAGTGGAAAGAGAGCCCGCACATGTGGGAAGAGGCGGCGTATCCAAGGTTCAAACTATGAGCAACCAGGTGAGAATTCTTGTTCGTTACCACTTGGGTAAGGAGTCGTTCTCATGCATTATGCATCATTGAAATGCATTTATGCAGCATGTACAGAAAGTGGATCCATAGACTCGATTCTTCACATTTGAGGCAAAATCAAATTCCCCTAGATTGGAAGGGGTTTTTTTTTTAGGAAACATGAATACGCCCCCACCTTTCTTTGTTTTTAATTTTTTTTGGCATTTCATTCAGAAAGCGACTGAACCAAATATGAGATTTACTTTAGCACGGAAACCCATTTGCATGATCCTCACTTTTACTTAGAAAAATAACTAAAGGTACAACTTCTTTTGGTCTTCTTTTGTTTTTTCAATCTACTCTTGATGTGTAAGGGTGTTTAGTAGCTAATTGAGTTGGTTGTCCTGATACTTGCCACCCAACTACTTCTTTTTGTGTATATCATGGTTCTAATTGCATATCATGAAGTTAAAGAAAGTTGAGTATTATTCAATGGTTCTCGTCTTCCTCAAGCGCCTACAATTTTGTGTGATATCGTTATTGTCTTCTACATGTAAGTTAATCTAGTTTTCCATACACACTGAGCTTGATGTTTATGAAAAGGTTGGAGCTAGATCGCTTAAATCACTTTTTTGTTTCTTCTTCACGTCATTTACCTGACATTTTTACTAAATCATTATTTAAGAAAACTCTCCATTCTTTTCAATCTAGGTTTGGAGTCTCGTCACCACCTTCCAGCTTGAAGAAGATTTATAAAGGGCTAAAGGTCAGCCCAACAATTCAAGCCAATAGAACCATGTCGGCCATTATTGGCCCGCCCAACTTTTGTTGAGCAATCGTGGGACATTCGAACTCATGTTGGATCATCGTTAGCGATGTCACCCATGTTTTCTTAGAAAGTCCGAGTTGATTGTAGTATCCAACATTAAACAGTTATCTATAGAGACATGGGTCTTATAAGTATTTCCATTGAACTTCAAGATGGTTATGTGTTAGAGTGTTGGATTTGGCTCAAAAGGTCCATTGGGCCTTGATGAGTAGTTCTCTTAGGGCCCAAAGTAAACTAGGGCTAGTTCTTTACATATACTCTCTAGGGTTGTTCCTTGTAAAAAAAATAGAACATCAGAACGAAAGCAAGCAAGGGAAAACAAGAGAGCATTGTAAAGGAGGCGCTGTGAGAGCAAGATTCAGAACTATTTGAGGAGAGAGTATGCTAAGTGTTAGAGAAACAGATTCCTTGTAACGAGTTGCCCAGTTTCCTGCATAGTGAAATCGAGCAGAACGCTCACAGCCCCGTGGACGTAGGCAATTGTTGAACCACGTAAATCCTCTTGTTTGTGTGCTTGTAATTGATTGTGCGTGATTTTGCCCTGATTGATTTCCTAACAATTGGTATCAGAGAGAGGTTAGGGTTTTGTTTTCCTTGGGTCAGGGTTGCACGCAGATCAAGACAGAAGAAGGATCGCTCATATCATCCCATATTTTCTTATTTCATCATCCCATATTTTTCTGGTTTCGCCGTAACCAGAGAAGAGGATCGCCGCTGCCATTATTTCTACGTCGGAGATCACCGGGCCAGGCCGCAAGTCACTAGATCCCAGCCATACATCGTCGCCGGAAACCAGTCGGCCCAACCACAATTTGTCCCAGTTCGTCCTGGCGTCTATTGCAGAACCAGGTTCTGTTACAAAACCAAATCGAAGGAAGGAGGAAGAAGAACCCAGTCTGGGTTGGTTCTGGGTCCAGGTCAAGTCTGACCCGACCCAGTCCGTCCGTAGGAAGCCCAGCGCAGCAGAAGCCAGGCCAGGTTTAGGTTCAGGTCATGTTCGATCTAACCCAGTCCGTGAAGAAAAGCCCGGATCTGACCCAGTTTGTGAAGAAAAGCCCGGATCTGACCCAGTCTATGAAGAAAAGCCCATCAGTTCCAGTCAAAGCGTCAGCAGCACGGTCAAACCAACAGAGTTGACCAGATTGACGATCAGAATTCAATCTCAGTTTCTAAGGCCATCCGGACTCTGAATTACACTTCGTTTCTTCCTACGGACTTGCGTCGACAAGATCTACAAAGTTAATGGAGTAGATTTACTGTTTGAGGTGTTGAAAAAGGGGCAGATTTCAGGCACAATGGCATCCAAGGCTACCGCAGCAGGTATCAAATTTGAAATTTAGGAATTTGATGGAAAAATTAATTTTGGCTTGTGGCAAAGAAGAATGAAAAATATTTTGATTCAACAAGGAATCAAAGTAGCATTGCTTGGCAAAGAAAAGAAGCCTGAGAAGATGGGTGTTGATGATTGGGCAGATATTGATGAAAGAGCAATGAGCTCTATTGAACAGTATCTTTCTAATGAATGTTCAATGTCATGGAAGAGAAATCTGCAAAAGACCTATGGGAAAAGCTCGAGAAGATATACATGGGGAAGAATCTGACCAACAAGCTACATCTGAAGAAACAGTTGTATGGGTTAAAGATGGAGGAAGGGAGTGATCTAATGGAGCACATGAACACTTTCAACAGGATGATCGGTGACTTGTTGAGGCTCGATGTGAAATTCGATGATGAAGACAGGTCCCTGCTATTATTGAATTCTCTCTCTGACTCATATGACCATTTTGTGACTACCTTGTTATATGGAAAGGGGAACTCAAGATATCATCTCCAATGCTGCCAGAAAAAAGTCTAACAAAGGTGATTCACATGCAGAGGGACTCCTAGTAAAGGAAGGCTCGCATAACCATGGCAGATCCAAGGACAGGGGTTAGTCAAGAAGAAACAACTCCAAATCAAAGTCCAAGAGAAAGAAAGATTCAGAATGCTTTCATTGCGGGAAGAAAGGGCACTGGAAGAAAGATTGTCGGCATTACAAGGCGAGCAAAGATGGGAAGAATAAAGACGGGGACAAATCAAGAAAGCAGTGACTCTGCCAGCGTTGCTTCAGAGAAGGAAGTGGAACTCCTATCGGTCTTGTAAGGTAACCATCTTACTGATGCATGGATTTTAGATTCCAGTTGTACATATCATATGTGCCCTAAGCATGAATGGTTTGATACTTATGAGTCATGTGATGGAGGTAGTGTTCTAATGGGTAATGATGTTGCATGTAAATCCATTGGAATAGGAATCATAAAAATCAGAATGGCGGATGGAGTTGTTAGAACCTTGGGTGGTGTGAGACATGTGCCTACACTCAAGAAAAAATTGATATCCTTAGGCACACTAGAATCCAAAGGATGTTCATTCAGTGCAAAGGATAGTTTGCTTAAAGTGAGCAAACGAGTTCTAGTATTAATGAAAGGTATCAGAGTGGGAAACAACCTTTACAAGTTGATAGGAAACATAGTTGTAGGTGGAGCGGTAGTCTCCACAGAAGACAAAAACAGCATTGATGAGTCTCAATTATGACATATGCGGTTAGGGCATATGAGTGAGAAGGGCATGTTAGAACTTCATAAAAGACAGTTGTTGAAGGGTGTAAAAACATGCAAGTTGGATTTTTGCAAATTCTGTGTTTATGGCAAGCAGACAAAAGTGTCTTTTAAAATTGCAGGAAATGATTGTAGAAGTAAAGGCATTCTTGACTACATTCACTCAGATGTGTGGGGAACATCCCCGGTTAAGTCAAAAGTGGAGCTGAATACTTTGTGACTTTTATTGATGACTTTCCAAGGAAAGTTTGGGTTTACTTCATAAAACACAAGTATGAGGTCTTTGACCTCAAAGAGTGGAAGGCAGAAGTTGAAAACCAAACAGGTAGAAAAGTTAAGTATCTGAGATCAGATAATGGGGGTGAATACAAAAATCACAGGTTTGTCCAATTCTACAAGGATGAAGGGATCACAAGACACTTTACAGTTCCAAAGACTCCTCAGCAAAACGGAGCTTCCGAAAGAATGAGTAGGACTCTTTTGGAAATAACAAGGAGCATGAGACTTCATGCATGGTTGAGTAAAAGCTTTTAGGCAGAAGCGGTTAATCACGCATGCTATGTGGTTAATCGGTCACCATCAGCAACTTTGGATGGTAAAGTTGCAGAAGAAGTGTGGACAGGTAAAGAAGTTGATTATTCAACACTCAAAATATTCGGATGTCCAACATACGCACACATTCATGGTGATGAGAGATCTAAGTTAGATTCCAAGTCACTCAAATGCAAATTCCTCGGATTCGAGAAGGGAGTGAAAGGGTACAAGCTATGAGATCCATTAAACAAGTAAAAGATCATCAGCAGAGATGTATTGTTTGATGAGAAGTCTGTGCTGAACAGAGAACAAGATAATGAAGAAGCCAAATAGCATAGTGTTGAAAAGGCAGTTGTTGAAATAATTCCTCTTATAGACAATAAGGGCAAGGAATCAGTGCAGAGTACAGGGGCCAGTACATCTGGTGGAAAGGAAGAAGTTGAGATTCAAAAGGAACCCACAAGTCTAGCACAGGGAAGAGCAAAAAAAAAAAAAAAAGACATCAAACCACCTCAAAGGTTTGGATGGGATGAGGTTTAAGTCCATTTTCCTTTTATCACTAGCAATGGTAATCCAACCACACTCCAAGAAGCTATGGAAAGCATTGAAAGGGAAGGTTGGATGGGTGCTATGATGGATGAGTTAGAATTTCTTAAAAGGAACTCCGTCTGGGAGCTAGTTCCAAAACCCAGAGACAAAATCAGTTGGCTGCAAATGGGTGTTTCGAAAAAAGGAAGCCATACATGAAAACGAGACACTAACGTTCAAGGCACGTCTAGTAGTAAAAGGGTATTCACAGAAAGAAGGGGTTGGCTATGATGAGATCTTTTCCCCAGTTGTGAAGCACACATCTATCAGGGTGTTGTTGGCATTGGTAGCACAGTTCAACATGGAGCTTGAACAATTAGATGTAAAGATAGCTTTCCTTCATGGTGACTTGGAGGAAACAATTTACATGGAGCAACTTGAAGGATTTAGAGAAACCGGAAAAGAAAACTATGTCTGCAAATTGAAGAGATCATTGTACGGGCTAAAACAATCACCAAGGCAATGGTACAAGTGCTTCGACTCCTACATGTCGCAGATTGGCTATTGTCGATGTGAGTACGATCATTGTGTTTATTTCAAAATGTATGATGATAATTCATTTATTATATTGCTACTTTATATGGATGATATACTTATTGCATGTAAGAACATGTCAAAAATAGAAGAACTGAAATCTCAGTTGAGAAAGGAGTTTGACATGAAAGACCTTGGGGCAGCCACAAAAATGTTGGGTATGGAAATAAGGAGGGACAGAAAGGCTGGAAAGTTATGGTCATCACAAAAGAAATACTTATCAAAAGTACTTGAGAAGTTTAACAAACAAAATGCCAAGCCCGTGTCTGCTCCACTTGCAGGTCACTTCAGTTTGAGTGCCAGTCAATGTCTAAGTACGGACGAAAAAATTGAAGAAATGTCCAAGATATTGTATGCTAATGCGGTGGGATATTTAATGTATGCCATGGTTTGCACAAGACCAGAAATTGCTCAAGCAGTTGGTGTGGTGAGTAAGTACATGGCGAATCCAGGAAAAGAGCATTGGAATGCAGTAAAGTGGATTCTGAGATACTTGAAAGGCTTTAAAGACTTGGGAATATTGTTTGAAAGAAAATATGAGTCAGAAAGTATAGTACGGTATGTAGCTTCTGATTTTGCAGGGGATCTGGACAAGAAGATCCACCACTGGCTATGTTTACACACTAGCAAGCGGACCGATAAGTTGGAGATCGGTGCTTCAGTCTACAACAGCATTATCCACTATAGAGGCAGAATACATGGCACTTACAGAGGCCTCTAAAGAAGCAATCTAGTTGAGAGGTTTGGTGAATGAAATCAGGATTAAGCAAGAATCAATCTTGATACACTGTGACAGTCAAAGTGTCATATGTTTGACGAAGAATCAGGTATATCATGCTAGGACAAAGCATATTGTCGTTATGTATCACAAGATTCGAGATTGGGTTGCTACAGGTGAGATCTTCGTTGAGAAGATTCACACAGATAAGAATGCAGCTGATATTCTCACTAAGCCAGTCACCACGGAGAAGTTTAGGCATTGCCTGAACTTGCTCAATCTCTCCTCTTGCTAGAGATTGGAGGTGCACCTCATCCTCGGTGAGGTGCAAATATGGTGGGAGGGCTTTCCCACGCAGTACAGGTGTTATAAACACGACACAACAATTCTTCAAAAGATCGGACATTTTTCGCCAAGGTGGAGATTGTTGGATTTCGCTCAAAAGGTCCATTGGGCCTTGATGAGTAGTTCTCTTGGGGCTCATAGTAAACTAGGGCTAGTTCTTTACATATACTTTCTAGGGTTGTTCCTTGTAAAAAAAATAGAACATCAGAACAAAAGCAAGCAAAGGAAAACAAGAGAGCATTGTAAAGGAGGGGTTGTGAGAGCAAGATTGAGAACTATTTGAGGAGAGAGTAGGCTAAGTGTTAGAGGAACAGATTCCTTGTAACGAGTTGCCCAGTTTCCTGCATAGTGAAATCAAGCAGAACGCTCACAGCCCCGTGGACGTAGGCCATTGCCGAACCATGTAAATCCTCTTGTTTGTGTACTTGTAATTGATTGTGCGTGATTTTGCCCTGATTGATTTCCTAACATTAGAGGATATGCTAGGATTATCTTGTTAGGATTAGTTTGTTAGAAATCTTAGGGATAAAACTCAATTTGAATTTTAAATCATTCTCTTTAGATTCCTCTTTTCTTGTATAAATTAAGAAGATTGACTTAATAAAAGGTTACGGTGGTTTACTATATGTTAATAAGATATTCTTAAAAGTTTGATAGTATCAAAGCTAGGCCAGTGATGATCTTGTGCTCAAGCCCGAGCATGATCTTATCTTCATGCTTCTGCAATAATCATCGTCATTACTAAAACCTTACAATCTCGTCATATTCCTCGAATTGCATATTCAGAAGCTTCTAGAAGATATCACGATCCAATGGGCCACAGGCACCAACTAACTAAAAAAGGAGTGGTTTGGGAGAATTATGGATTCATAGATAGATGATGATCACCAAAAATACATGATGGTCTATTTTGGAAGATATTTACCATTATATAATTTAGAGATCAAAGGGTTTTTATTTTTTAAGTTGATCTTGTTATTTTTTAATATTCACATATCCTTTCCATGAAAGGACCATGTGATTGAGGGGGATGTTAGAGGATATGTTTGTTATCTTATAAAAATTAGTTTGTTAGAGATACTAGGGGATAGAGAAGTTTGAATTTTAAATTATTCTCTTAAGGTTCCTTTTCTCTTGTATAAATTGCTAAGATTGTCTGAATAAAATGTTATGATGGTTTACTATGTCAATGAAGTATTGTTAAAAGCCTTGGTTATTAACTCTGTTCTTGAAAACAATCCAAAGAGGAATCCAAGGAGAAGTTTTTTTATGATTTATTTACCGGGACCCCTCAACTAAGCACTAGTGCTCACCATTTGGTAAGCACCCTTTGTTGCGCCCCCCCCCCCCCCCCATACACACACACACACACACACAACCTACATATGGTAACAGAGAGGCACATACACACACACACACACACAACCTACATATGGTAACAGAGAGGCTCGAGTCAACATCCTAACCACTTGACTAACGACAATCAAGTTTTAACCATCCAACACAAGCACAAGCTAATCTAACGGTCCAATTCATTCGGATGGTGCTAAACCTAGGATTGATGACTATGGGGGGTCCCTATTTTATGGTCCACTCTGATGGATAGTAAGTTGGGCCCACTAAGGGTTTTGTCGTGCAGTGCTCACCTTATCTGAACATTGGTGCTCAACAGAGGGAATTCCTTCTCTTCTAGTAAGAAATTTAAGTAAACATTGAGAAAAGCAATGGGTTGTAGCCAATAAAAAAGAGCTAGTCGATCTAATGGGAGATTTGAAATTTGCAATTCAAGGAGTTGGAAAACTCTTAAAAGGAAGTTGAAATTGATTGGTATCATGGGATGTCCGCACTAGGTTGCAATGGTCGATGAGCGAAATGGATAACCCTACTAATTGTTGATCGAATGATATTTATTAGGTGTGCACATGGGCGATTCGGATCGGTTTAGAGGGAAAACCATCAACTAAACGAAACTCATCTGTTTTCTATTTTCCCAAACCAAATTGAACCGCCAATGTACTCAAACCAAACTGAAAGGAACCGATTCAGTTCGGTTCGGTTACAGTTTTTTGTTTTATTTTATTTTATTTTTTTTACAAAAAAATGGCAGTTCGATTGGTGAGAGACATTGGACTTCAAGTAACGGAGTGAGGGTTCAAGTCTTCTTCAACTATATTTCTTTATTTATTTTATAAAAATATATATATTTATATAATTGGTTTGATTCGGTTCGGTTTGAGCGCTTTAACCGCACCTTCAAACTGAACGGTTTGAAGGAAATCCGAATCGTGACTGAACCAATCTACTACAAAACCGATCCGAATTGCACGGTTCGAATAAGTTTCGCGGTTTAACGGTTTTTTTGTGCACCTCTAATATATATATATATATATAAGGGAAAATTTTAAAAAATGGCACTATGGCTTTTACTTATATAAAAAAAGCACATGAAAATCAAAATTTTCCCAACCAGTGTCTAAGTTTTCCACAAAATTTTCAATCAAGGATATCTAACCAAAGTAAGTGTTTTCCGGCCAGATTTCTCCCAAAATTTCTATAAAAGATCAGAATGCGGACATGCCCTGGGCATGCCCTTTTTTTCTTCTTCCCTTCCTCTTTCATCATCTCCTCTCCCTCTTTCTTCTCAACTCCTCTCTCTTTTTCTTCTCAACTCCTCTCTCTCTCTCTCTCTCTCTCTCTCTCTCTCTCAGAGTTTCTCTCTTTTCTCATCTCTCCCATCATCTCACTCTCTCTCTCTCTCTCAGAGTTTCTCTCTTTTCTCATCTCTCCCATCATCTCACCACCACCTTCACTACCAACCCCACTTTTTAATTCCTAATTTTGTTTTTATTTAGTTTTAGTGGTGGCTAGTAGTTGCCCTCACTTCGCATTGGTTAGTACAAAATCACACTGTTTGAATTTTGGGGATTTAACTTATTAATACCCCTTAAACCTTACTTCCCCAATGTCATGATTGAAATTGAAATATTGTCACATGACTCTAGTCCACATTTTCATTTTACTTTTCTATCTTGGATCCCATGATATTATGAAATCCAAATGTTAAAAGTTAAAAAGCCCGCACATTAAAAAATCTAGATTAATTTCTTATTTAGACATGGATCTCATCATATCATGGGATCTAGGGCAGAAAAGTAAAAAAAAAAAAAAAGTGGACCAAAGTCAAACGACTCTAGTGACATTAGTAATTTTTGGGTAATGAAATTAGGAACAGAATTTAAAGGAGATTAATATGTCAAATCTCCTTGAATTTTTTACGTGAGTTGAAACGTAATGGTTTCAGTCTAAAGAGCGTACCATTAGCATCTTCTGTTTGCTTAGCACCAGTACTGATACTAGCACCGGCACCAGTAGCGACCTGATTTTGATTCTTGGTGCTCCCTCCCATTTTAGGTTCTTCTTCAGGCGGAATGTTAGGCAGATCAAATTCAAAGGCACCGGCTTTTGCTTCTTTATCCCCTTCCCGTATCTCCTTTAAATCGAGGGGCTGTGAACCTGTCTCTTCATACTCCCACAAATTCGCTTGTCTAACAAGTTTTTGCATTACTTGAAATGCCCATGTGTGCATCGTTTTCTTCTGTCTGATTTTTTTCACTTTAAAGAATCCTGCAACATGCAACAAATAGAAAGGTGTCAGTTGAGAAAAGAAAATGGATAATGAAAACATTGATCGAGGTATTTCTGGAAAAAGAAAACCTATTAAATCCCATAAAGATGGGTGACTCTAACCCTTTAATGTTAATGCCAATGACCCTCCCTCCACTTCCCTTTTTCTTTTCCACCTTTTTTTTTTTTGACAGTTTTGCCCCAAATGGCAGATGAATAAATAGATTAATGGAGATATTGTTGTTCTTTGCAAACCCAACTCTTTTTTTTTTTTTTTTTTTTTTGTTTGAAAAGGTAATTGTATTAAAGAGAAAGGAATGAAGAAAGAACACAAAGGCTCAGGGAGCCCCCAGTGAAAGTGGATTTACAGAAGAAGCTGAGCTACTCCTTTCTACGCATTTCCCTACGTTTCTTAATGACTTTTCTTCAGAGTCTTGTCTTCTTCCTTCCACCACCTTGTTTCGTTAGTATTTTTTACTCCATCAAAGAGGTATGTGGACCCATTAATATTAGTTTAATAAAGAACTTCCATTTAGGATTTTCTTATTGTTGTTTTGGGGTTTACCATACAACATAATAAGCTAGCTAGGCTATGTCTCTGCTTTTATTTATATTCTATGGTTTCATTTAAATCATTCATTCGTGGTTTCTCTTAGAGAAGAATTGCAATGTAAAATCTTTTCAGCCACATCGATTGATATTAAAAGTCGGGCCCGCCGCTTGTCTTTATAGGGTCTCATGGGATTTTTCTTGCAAAATCCTTTAAAAACTTTTATAGTCAAGATCAGGTTGAGAATGTGCTTTATCATCCTCCAGGGGCTTATTCTGGTATCGTTTTCATTTCTTCTTGTGATAGAATATTCTCTCATTTTAGAAGCAAATGAAGAGGTGCAAGATATAACAAATTTTTTGTTTGATACTTTTGTAACATTAACTGCAACTATTGGAACAGGTACGTATCATGTATGTAACGTGCAAAACTATTACGTATGGGCTTCTATTTGAAGCATGGTACAAACCTAATCCGAAAATGAAGAGGAAGAGTTCCAACACTATCTCCAGGATTTTGAAGAAAGTGAAGTAGTTTTGAGGAAATGGTAGTTGAAAAGTTGGCAAGCCATTTCTGTGGGCACTATCCTTCTCAGAGTCCTCTGTTTGCTTGGTATTGTCACCTGTTCCACTCAAAATTAAATAGAGTCACAAAGTT
This sequence comes from Cinnamomum chago, assembly GCA_038049695.1. Taxonomy (NCBI): domain Eukaryota; kingdom Viridiplantae; phylum Streptophyta; class Magnoliopsida; order Laurales; family Lauraceae; genus Cinnamomum; species Cinnamomum chago. The sequence continues at coordinate 13,672,470 of CP142462.1, read as the reverse complement.
AGACTTGGTATTGTCGCCTGTTCCACTCAAAAATAGAGTTACAAAGTTAGGAGGGAGAGGGAGGAGGGGGGTGCGTGTGTAGATATATATATATATATATATAAGGGAAGTTTCAAGTGCATCTATCTCTCACCATAGGGTGAGGGACACTTCCCCTTTTTGCACATGAAGACAAGGAAGTGTATCTCACCCTATGTACTTAAAAAGTAACTTTTGTACTTGAAATTTTCCAATTATGGAAGTGTCCCTCACCCTATGGTGAGAGATGGATGCACTTGAAACTTCCCCATATATATATATATATATATATATATATATAGAGAGAGAGAGAGAGAGAGCGCTAACGCAGTAGCGAAATTGGCCAGCAACGTTTCTTGACACTCTTGCTATCCGAACTCTTTTCTTCTTGCTTACTTTTCGCTACTGGAATAAAGATTAAGAGCTGCGAAGTAAGTCTATAGAGACAGAAAGAGGTGAAAATACACATTTCGAGAGAAATTGTGATGCAGGCACCTTTCAATGTTAATACCTTACTAGCACGATGATCCGTGTGTGTATATATATATATATAGGGGAAGTTTCAAGTGCATCTATCTCTCACCATAGGGTGAGGGACACTTCCCCTTTTTGCACATGAAGACAAGGAAGTGTATCTCACCTTATGTATTTAAAAAGTAACTTTTGTACTTGAAATTTTCCAATTATGGAAGTGTCCCTCACCCTATGGTGAGAGATGGATGCACTTGAAACTTCCCCATATATATATATATATATAAAGAGAGAGAGAGAGAGAGCGCTAACGCAGTAGCGAAATTGGCCAGCAACGTTTCTTGACACTCTTGCTATCCGAACTCTTTTCTTCTTGCTTACTTTTCGCTACTAGAATAAAGATTAAGAGCTGCGAAGTAAGTCTATAGAGACAGAAAGAGGTGAAAATACACATTTCGAGAGAAATTGTGATGCAGGCACCTTTCAATGTTAATACCTTACTAGCACGATGATCCGTGCTGAGCACAAGTAGGTTCAAACATTGCAAACTAAATATTTATATATATAAAAAATTAAATAATTACAAAAAAATCAAATTGACATAAAAATAAAAAAAAATGAACTCATAGATTCATTACCTTCTAACAAAAACTTCTAAATAATTATCACATGCTAATAATCCTAATTTTTTGAAAGAAAAAGGTAAAGAGTAAATATTTGAATACTACAAGAGCTAAGTTGTATAGAATGAGTGGAAAGAATTTTAAGAAAAGAAAAGGTGAAACCTTGAAAAGCCATGATCAGTGGACGCGAGTGGTTTCATGAGATAAAACAGCAGGCGGTTGCATATCATAAGTAGTGGGGAGATAGTGTAGAGCATTTGAAAAAAAAAAAAGGATAACTTCAAAACAAAATTGGAGCTAACGTTCAAAATTAAAGTCAAAACCCTTGGCATGAATTAATATATTATAATAGAATGGGTAGAGAGAGTTTCTGAGAAAAAAAAGGTGCAAACTTGAAAAGTGTTGAGTGTAAGTGAGTGGTTTTATGAGATAAAGAATTTGTAACATAATTAGTGGGGAGAGAATGTGGAGCAATAGGAAAAAAAAAAGGATAACTTCCAATCAAAATTGCAACTAACATTCTAAATTAAAGCCAAAACATTTTGCTTTAATATAGAATAATGGGACACACTTGAGGGGATAGTGTCATGAAAAAGCTCTCATTGTTGTTATGATTTTGAAAAAAACAAATCAACTCAGTCTGATCATCACAACTTCGAAGTTTTAAATAGCATCTTAGGTTATTTAAATCCAACAATGGATTAGGTATAAGGGTTCATGATAGTTGGCCCTATGGTTGGCAAAAATTGCTACCTCTCATGCCTGACACGAGCCAAGAGTCAGCAGAAAGAAATATGGATGGATCAATACACCGATAATCAACACACAGCACACAACAATCAGCACTCAACACGTCCTAAAAAAAGAAAAAGAAAACAGAGAGAGAAGGGGTAGAGATACTTTGAATCTATAGGGAGAAACTGAGCGTGAGAGAGACAAGAATAAAAGACTTACGTCGTAGCGAAAGTAGGTACTTGTAACTTTTGCTCTTTGAACTTTTTTCTTCTTTGTTGTTTTCACCTGCACTGTCTGCACTCAAAAACAAAGAGCCTAGTTAAAGCCTAGAGAAAGAAGAGGCTAAAATCAAATTCAATGGACCCTCCTTGATAGTCACAGGAACCAGAGTTTGCACCCACCAAATGGACTAGATTGTTGGATTGAGGGTCAATTTTTCTTTAATATAAAGCCATTAGACTCGTGGGTCATGTATCAAAGAGTTAGAGACATGAGATTGACCTCACTTTTAATATCTAGGTCCTGCCGGGAGTGGAGGATCTTTCCATCCCCCTCCCCTCCCCCAATTTCCCATGATTTGTGGGGCCTTGAGTAGGCCCTACCAACCAGTGTGCACAGCCAGATGTGGAGGAATATTACTCATAAATATAAAACACACGGTGATTATCCCCTGCACACCTTCCACGTGGGGATGGGACAAGGGAACAAAAGAAGTAGGTGGGCCCCACCAGTGTATGGCATTGGGGACTCACCCAATCATCATTGCCCCTTGATCACTCATTAAAAAAAGGCGTGCAAAAACAATTAATGGTCTTGTCCATTTGGATGAGTGCAATCCTGGGAATCAATTATTATTTAGAGGGTCCCAATGTATGGTCCATTAGGATGCACCATCTCATGGGCCCCACTATAATGTGTGCACCAAATCCGCGAAAATGTGTGTACACCTAATAATATATATAGGGAGGTGCTCCTATGAGAGAATCTCTCACCTTATTATGAGAGATAAATGTGAGGGCCCTCATATTTAAGTTGTTGGCATTGGATATGAATGTGAGGGCCCCCACCTTATCTCTTATAGTAAGGTGAGAGATGCTCTCATATGAGCATCTCCTATATATATATATTTAAGAGAGAGAGAGAGAGAGGCTATTATAATATATTAAAGCGGAGCATTTTGGCACTAATTTTGACTGCCATTTGTAATTTGAACTTTTTTAAGTTATCGCAATGAACACATCCCAATCCCTCCCCATTTCTAATGGTAACTTTCCACTCATGCTAACTCCTTTCTTATCTCTCATCTCATACAACTACTCATTCTTATGTCATGCAGCCACCTAAATCTACTCTGTTGAGATCAACTTCCACCCTTGCTCCTGAGCGGTAATAATTGTGGTCGAGCACTCGCCTTCACCATAAAACTATTGTTGTGCTGTTTCCTATTACCAATTGGTTTTGGGATAAGTTGTAGCTCAATGGGGTGTAAGATCCTACATACTCTCTCCATTTTCATTTTTCTTTTGCCCATTCTACAACACCTCTCTTTGTACCCAACTTCAATTCATTTATTCTCCTTCTCCCTACTTCTCCTACTCTCTTTCTGCTCATGCTCTTCTTTTCTTTTCTTTCTAAAAATTTACTTCAATAATTTATCTGAGTTTGGACAAATTTATCCGAGTTTGTGGCAAATGTATTTGCGTTTTTCTAAATTTATTTACACTTTTTTGAAATTTATTTGGATCTTTTAAAATTGATTTTCATCTTTTGAAAATTATTTGCGTCTTTTTAAATTGATTTTCATCTTTTGAGAATTTTTAGATTTTTTGAAATTTATTTGCGTCTTTTTAAATTTCTCTATGTTCTTTTGATATTATAGCATTTTTTTAAATTTATTTGCGTTATTTCAAATTTATTTGTATTTTTTGAAATTAGTTTTTGTTTTTTTAGAGTTTAATTTTGTTTTTTTTTAATTTTATTTACATCTTTTGAAATTTATTTTCGTCTTTTGAAATTTATTTACATTTTTTGAAATTTATTTTCGTCTTTTGAAATTTATGTGGATCTTTTGAAATTTATTTGCGTGTTTGAAATTTATTTCATTTTTAGAAATTTATTTGAAATTTGTTTCCTTTTTTTGAACTTTATTTGAAAATCTCATTAGTGAAATTTTATTAATCGTGACTAATTTAATGGTAGTTGACCATTATTAATGGCTTATCCCACTAATCATGGGATATGATTTGAAGAAAGGGTAAATTAGACACTTTAGGTTTTCAAATTTGGAAAAAGAACCTTTCACACTATAAAAATAGATTGTGGACCTAAGGCAATAAAGTGAAATGTTCAGGGACCTCTCGCTGAATCCCCCCATTAATTATGTTATAAACTATTTTTTGCCACTTTAATCGGATCCATCCTACTCCAAAAATGAGAAAAGGCCCTTGTCAATCTCTGTAAAATGATTTAGTTGAAAGATCAAATGCATGGCTTCAACCTTGAGTGGGATTTAACCACACCTAAATACAATGTTAAATCAAACCGAGTCCACGGGTTTGAGAACCCTTTTTTATTGGCAGGAACAAGAAGAATATTACATTAGGGTTTCCTTCTTCTAACCCAGATGCTATTTTGAGCTAGATCAAATAAACTAGATTCCATGGTACGCCAGTCTCTATAGACTCTAATCGTGACAATAGATATGTCTTTTCATTCTGAAAATAATCTAAGCAATCTATGTGCACTAAACTCAGCTTCGGCACTGCCTACCATCCACAGATTGATGGATAGTCCGAACGCACTATTCAGACATGGGAAGATATGCTACATGCTAGTGTTCTCGACTTCGGCAGTAAATGAGATGAGCAACTAGCGTTATGCGTAGGGGTGCAGATGGGTGGTTCGGATCGGTTTAGAGGAGAAACCATTAACCAAACCAAACCCATCGATTTTCTATTTTCCCGAACCGAACCGAACCGCCCATGTGTTCAAACCAAACCGAACCTAACCGGTTTGGTTCGGTTTGGTTACAGTTTTTTTGTTTTTATTTTATTTTATTATTTTTTTCACAAAAGAATTTGCATTTCAAACTTGGTCCATCAAATGGAATGATGAAAAGCTGTAATGAATACTAAAATATATTTAATAATTCGTTTCAACCAAGGAAGCATACTCCAAACAATGGATTAACTCTTTCCATCGATCATCCAGTCGTGTGATTGAATGACCCAGGCCAGGTTCGGCCAACTTTTCAGGCCAATGAACTGAAGCAGTTCGAATCTTCTAGTAAAATACACCTACAAAATGGTCAAGCACATACCTATTTCTCTGCATAAAATCTGGACTAGACTACATTGCTTCATCCAAACCAATGAATTCAACACAAAAGGAACCTTCTTTTTTAATTTTTTTTGCCAGTTCGAGTGGAATGTAGCCCCAATTTTGAACTAATTGATATGGGCCTCTTCATAGTTCACTTTCTCCTAGGTCAGATCAAACCCCTCAGCAACGATAAAGACCCAATAATGCACACTTATTGTAGAACTTTCATCAAACATGTACATGCAAGTAAAATATTTCTAAAGTTAATACATATGTACGGTTCGGTTTAGGCAGTTAATTGTGGATTCAAACCGATAACCGACCGATGTAAGGCGGTTTTAATGATTTTCAAACCGTTGACCGAACTGATCTACATAAAACCGATCCAAACCGTCTGGTTCGGTCAGTTCGGTTCAGTTTTGCGGTGATACCGGATTTTTTGGGCAGCCCTAATTGTGTAAGTTTGTGTATAACAATAGCTAACATTCAGGATTCAATATGGAGTCGTTTGAGGCATTCTATGATCGTAGTTGTAGGACTCCCGTTTGTTGGGAAGAAGTAGGCACACAGAGTTTTCATGGACCTATGATCATCGTAGATACAATGGAGAAGGTCTAGAAGGACCGGGAAAGGTTGAAGATTGCTTAGTCAAGACAGAAGAGTTATGCAGATAATAGCGGGAGAAAGCTTGAATTCCAAATAGATGATTGGGTATTTTTGAAGGCCTCTCCGATGAAGGGAATGATTCAGTTTGGACAAAAAAGGAAAAATCTCACCAAGATACGTTGGACCATTTGAGATCAAGAGCCAAATCGGTGATGTATCCTACATGTTGAACTTACCGCCAGAGTTTGTAGAAGTACATGATGTATTTCATATCTCAATACTACACAAGTATGTCAGAGATCCATCACATGTCATCCAGTACGAAGATGTCCAGATCAAGTCAAATACGACATACATTGAGCATCCGCTCCTATTATTGACGTAAAAGAGTAAGTCTTGCGGACAAGAACAATTCGATGGTCAAAGTTCTTTGGGATCTCCATAGACTTGAAGAGACCACGTGGGAGCTCGAGGAACAAGTACCTTGAAAATATTCGGAACTCTTTACTCGGGTATGTTTCATTTGGAGGACCGAATGATTCGTAAGGTGGGGGGAGATGTAACACCTCGACCTGAATTAATCTGGTTACTTCTAATTAATAGTATTTTAGTGAAATCAATTGTATTTAATTAGAAAATTAAGTTATTTTAATCTTAGTAACATCTTAATGAGTCTATTGGGTTAGACTTTGGGTCATAAACCTGTAGTTTGAACCAGATTTGACTAAATTAAATAGAACGATGGACTTTCTCATAATTTTAGATTTTATAATTTTTCATCATATGCATATCATCTTTGGATCATTGCATGTATCTCGATGAGTACATCAATTTTCATATTGAACTCCACTCCATTTATCCCCAAATTAATCAAGTAGACCATCAATTGACTCAAAATGAAAATATGAGAAAGTTGTTAGTCTTTCTTATAAAATAGAGGAAAATACCCTTTTAAACCATTTCATTTCCTTCAATCGATCATCCTAGCTCTTGGCAATAAAGAGAGCTTATTCCTCTTCTATGCTTCTCTTCTTTCTTCTCAAATCCTCAAGTCTTGAGTTTGCATGTGTAACTCAACGAAAGATTGGGCTCCCTCACCATCTTCTTCATCTCTCCATTCCTTCAAATTGGCAAGATCCTCTCCTTCCACTCTCAATCCCTACAATAGGTAAGAACCTGACCCTCTCCCTAGAGTTTAGATTTGTAACTTGAGTTATAGAGACTCATCTACGCACACTACATGCATGCATCCTCATGATCAATCTTACATGATTTCATGTTAGGGTTGAAATTGGGGGTTTTGCTTGAATTGAGCCAAGAGGGGAGAAAAGGGCTTAAAGCATCAAATCAAAGGCAAGTATAAGAATAATTGATTCATGCATGTTCTTTTATTCTTGATTGAAGAATGAGACTCATGATACGGGAACTGGGTTTCTTGTAATGATTTGAGGGAAGAGGGAATTGGTTATGGGGGTGTGTGTGAATGGCATATTATGATGGGGAAAATGTGGATTTGATGTGGTGGAAGAAGAGGTTCCTAATGTAGGTATCCAAGGGATTGGAGTGGAGGAGAGGAATTTCAAAATTCGGACCAAGGAATTATGACAATTCGATTGAGCCAGCACAGGGGTCACTCGAGCGAACCTAGCTTCGGTCAGGAGATGCCTTGGGTCCGCTCAAACAAACCATGTTGTCTGCTCGAGTGAGAGGGGCTTCTTCCTTTGGCCCACTTCTAACCAAATTTGTGTTTACCACTCAATTTTATAGGTCCATGGCCCTTCATAATTAATCCGAAGGATAATTATGATGCACACACTAAACTAGTAGAAGTCTTAGACAAAAAAAAAAAAAAAAAAAAAAAGACCTTGTAGGGCCTAGAAATGGTACGCATTGACCGTTTCACATAGTCCAATGGTAATTGTAATCGTGTGAGAGATTGTTGAGGCTAAGATTGTCTCGTGTGCTTTATCCAACTCGTATAGAACTTAACCATGGGTGTTGATTTAGAGAACTTCGATGTACCTTGCAAATACAACGAGACACCAAAGCTAAAATAGCCGTACATGATAGAGACGACGGGTAAATAGATTATGATTAATTAGTAAAGTACTTTAATTCTTTTAATTAAATTGCATTGCATATTGGGGTTGACTTTATTATTGACCTCAATTACCTAAAATAAGTGCTTATTATGTTGTGAGTAGTATTACTTCCCAACTGTTATTGTGATTAGTATTCTCTCTTCTTTCTATAAATCGTGGGGTATATTGATTTGATAATTGAATTGGGTTAGTATAGGATTTGAATTGAATTGAATTAAATTATTTTATTCAAGTTCTAATATTTGATTCGAATGGTCCGGCACTACTTAGCTTCGACCTATGAGACCCAACAAGGTTAAATTTGGTTTTGTTATTTGATACCACTACATTAGATAATTGGAGCTCCGAAACTCTAGGTAGGTAGTCAGATAACCTTTGATCAGGTCACTAGTGACATCCCAAGACGATTTGCTCTTTAATTTGAGAGGATAGAGCCGAAGTAGTATCCAACCAACAATGTAAAGCTTCTCGTTTTTTTATTTATTCATAATGCATGTTTAATTCTAAATGCACAATCTGCCTAGTTGACTATTATTTGACCTCTTCTAATCAATTGTCTATAATTCTAGTTTGATACAGCATGCGTTAATTATTAACTGCTTCTACTTTGCTGAATTGTCATATTCATGGTGTTATTCTTGGTGTCATAGGCTCAGATGTTGCTCCCGCCCCTGAGGAGACCCAGGAGGCGAAGGAGGAGTCCCCATCGGTTCCTCCAGGACTAGAGGAGTGGACTACGGATGATGTCATCTAGTCCTCGATTTTTGGAGAGCATCTTATGGGTTGTGTTTTGGGATATTTTGAAAAATGTATAGATGATGTATATCATTTTGTATATCTCATGTAGGGGTTGTTTTTGGAAACCCCTCCTTTACAGAAAATGAAATATATAATTGTGTATATATTGAACTTGTAAATGGACTATTTATGCATTGATATTGATAATTATGCAGGCTTCCGCATTAATTGTACAATGATAGGTGTTGTCGGTTTATCCTCACACAAGTGAAGCACGTGCTTATTCTTCGTGGATTCCGTCGCAACTGATGTCCAACGTGAATTTCACGAGAGTGCACGAGTCACATCTTGGAGATTACCCTTATCAAGGGGATCTTGAGACTGGGATGTAATAATATACGCGCTACATCACCAGTGAGACCGAGAATAATTGTTCTAAAGGGAGAGAGAACAGAGGGGGAGTGGGTGCATTGCCTAGGGTCTTTTTTCGGAGGCAAATTAATGTAAAAGGAATTAGAATTGTCGAGTTGAATAGAAATTGGAACAATTGATGAAATGATGTAATCACATCATCATTTGGCAAAATTTTGCTCGTACCAAAAAAAAAAACTGTCAATAAGTGTTGTGTCGGATATCTCACTGAATTTTTTTTTACTCTATCTCAATACAAAATATAGAATTCTATTTAGCTCGAAAAACCATACGAAGAAAACTCCCCAAGTTTCTTTGCCAAACAAATCCTGATGGTATTCACCTGTGAGTACTAATCCCCTAAGTGTACATACTCACCCACACGGAAGCCGGGTAAATATAAATCCGGGTCCATTGAAAGATAGTACACAAGGGAGATTGATATATGGTGTCCCTTTTTCTTCCATAAAAGGGAGATTGAGAAATGGGTAGTACATTTTCTCTTATTCAGTTATAATGACCCATTTTTTCCCCTGTGAGAAGACCCTTACGATTTTCTCTTATACAGTTTTTAAAACATTGCATTTGCCACCAAAAGTAAAAGTTATGTACTTACCTTTGGATTGTTTAGACAACACCGATGATTGTGGCAATTTTTCCACGTCTCCTTCCTCCTCTTGGCAGCTCTTAAATGGATTTGGCTGGAAAGCTGAAAGGAAATAGGAATGCTAAGGTATACATTTTGGATGTGTTTCTTCAAGCAAAATATCTATACTTTGTGGGGCCAAGAATCAGAAATACAAGTGCAATAATTTTACATATGGGTATGAAAAGTTGAGCTGGGCCAAGCTTGAGCTTGAACCTGGCTGCCTTATCCACAGCTTGAGATATTGCAAAAATTAAACCATAAATCATAAACTAGAGAAAGTTTATCCACTTCCAATAATCGAACAAAGTTCTGTGTTATTATAACAAAGCTGTTTTTGTGATATTGCAAAAATTAAACCATAAACTAGAGAAATATCCAGACTTCTGTCACTAGGCGCGAAATCGACAGCCATCATAGGCTGATGTGACCGTACACGAAAAACCCCTTAGTTTTATGCATTAGTTTTATACATCGTATATGAGTTCCACCATATATAGGTTTTTTTTTTTTTTGTTTGTTTAAGAGAGGCTTGCCAGAGTTAATGTAGTACATGGTGTACTGCAAGAGTAAACAAAATGTTTTTTCTCCGGTGGGCTGTTGAAACACTTCCAGCCATATATTGACATTACAGTGTGCAAGCACTATTAATTTTATGGTGTTCCTTGTGAAATGAGCATGGAATGGCCAAGGACATTCAGTACATGATCTTCATTTCAGAACTAAGAAAATAAAACCATTTATTCCCGTAATGATTTAGAGACAGCATTTCTGTTTCGAATGCAAAACCATTCCAAGAATTCTTTTCTTTTCTTTTCTTTTTAAGTAAGTATTCCCACTTGTTAATGAAATCAGTCTTGGAATAACCATTGCCTTACCGGCGAAAAGTCTGTAAGCCATCCGTATCAAGTCGAAGCAGGTTTTGTAATTCTCTGGGATAGAATCAGAGTTTAGACTTTTATCCATCACCCGGTCCGAGGCCGAGGGTGACTCTAGCTTTAGATGCTCAACCATTAAACCTGAAAATGAAAATAATATTGATCAGAAAAGGGGAACAGGAGGACAGGAAAAAATATAATAATATTAGGCCCAAGTGCATCTCTACAATATAATTCCTTTTTTTTTTCTTTTTCATTTTGCGTGAACCGTTCTACGTGGGTGGAATGCTAAACTATCTTAGTCCTAAACTAGCCTAATCCAAGTCCTAGAGAGGCTCCCTGAGCCAGTTTGATAAGTTACTGTTAAAGTAAAAGTGATGTAAAGTATTAAATCAAGAGAAGATAAAATATAAGAAAGTTATGATGATATTTTATCTTTAGTGGATTGATAGGGAGATCAATAATGTCCGACCGCTGTTGTACTCGACGCCACAGGAAAACATTTATTAATGTTCACAATTAGCAAATATCTGAACTTGTCCTCATTAAATAACAATTTAAGTGATGTCTAATGTTGAATTGAGGACATGTACAATCGCGATTAACTTGATTCTATATGTTCGCAGTATTCATCAAGCAATGTGTTTGTGAATCACTCCATGATTAGAGTGTAATTTGGGCTATATATTGCTAATAAAAGAGGGATGTTTTTTTTTTTTTCTTGGGTACCCAGCCAAGGTGACTATGACCATGTGATACCCCAGTGATGGGAAAAGAAGCATGTTCCTGCTTGAGGAGAAGCCCGAACCATAGGGAAACCATGGGAAAAAAGCTTGCTCTTATAATAGGAGGAACCCAAAGATTAAACCCATAGTCTAAATCATCCGCATACCATGTCTCCCCACCCCCCATGGGAATGAGAATTTCTCTACTTTTGGGATCTTGGGCATCATTTTAGCATCTTTGTTACATTCATGTTCTCTACCACCGCACCAAACACAACTATTAAATGTCAATAAGTAAATAAATAAAAAAATGATTTTCCATTCAACCACTTGCGCCCAACACAAATTAATGTACTTACACAAATCATCATTGTGTGGGGGCATTTCTTAATACTAGAATAATTCTTGGTCTCAATCTTACCCAGCTCGACAGGAGCGCCAGCCTGGAAAGATCCCGAGACCCATTCCAATGAAAATATCTTCGAGGCGCATCTCGCTCTCGGCCCTAACCTGATCTCGGTCTCTGCTGTCATTCAGCCATAAATGCACTGCCACGAGCTGATAAGAAGAATGGGCACCGAACCTAGATAAATAGCCAGCCTTATCTCACTGTCCCATGCGCATCCCTTGAGGCGAAAAAACAGGTTGATGGGACTTCCCCTTTTTACCTACCACCACTCAGGAAGGATCTGATGGGACCCCTGCCCCAAGAGTTAACTCTCACGCCTATATATATGCATGAGGTAAAACCACCAAAGGTATGCAAGTAGAGAGATCTATATACTCTTTCTTCTTCCCCATTCACTCCTCCTTAGTTCGGTCACCAAACTAACTCAGTCATCGGAGTGCCTTCGGCTGCCTACAAGCAGGGGCTCTGACCTTTCTCTCTGTTTTCCCTTTCAGGTTTCAGGAGGTTAATCCTTTCCCAAATAATTAAATTGAGAGCCTAATCCTCTCCTAATCAAGTCCGTAATTTTTAGGCACTTACAATTGGCGTCGTCTGTGGAAAACTTGTTAAACCAAATCTGCCAAAACCATGCCTCCAAAAACTAGAAATGGTAGCGAAGGCTCTTCAAAGTCCCAGAAAGTCTCCTCGTTACCTCCAGTAGCACCCACTGTGCCACCACCAGTCTTTCTCCCACCTCCGAAGCCGATGGAGATTCTACCAGTTTTTCCCCCGCCCCCGGAACTATCGGCGGTCCCCCGCCAAAGAAGATCCGGAAGAAAATCTGGTCCTGTGTGCATAGAGGGCATCATCCAGTCAAACTCCTCGTCTAGGGCGTTGACAACACTCCCCGGGCGTAATTATCGCCAGATAATTCATCTCCACCAGAGTACCCAGCCACCTAACCATCCCCGACAGAATGTTCCCCTGCCAGATCCTCGACGACGGGGCAAGACCCCTGTAGGAACCGGGTCTCATTACTCTCATCGGCACACTCACGATGATGCTCGATGACCCTCTACTTGAAGACCTCAAGGTCCAGAACCAAGTCATCCAAGAGAAAGACGAGTTGATTCGTCAACTCTAGGAGCAGCTCATTACAAAAAAGAAGAGGACCCGTGCTCCGCTCCTCGGACGCCAACGAGACCCTCTGGATAGACGGGACTTAAGGCAAGTCCTGACGAATAAAAGGAACGTGGCGAAAAACAGGGCTCGAGCAGCAGCCGTCTGCGCAGCGACTCCGAAAGATCACCCCAAGAACAAGAGTCGCTCGGGCCAAGGTCGCTGAGGCCAGAGAACATGGGAGACCTGAGAGAGTGGGTTGGTTGCCACGTCAGACGGGAGGTCCAGCACAAGACGGTCGAAGTCGGCCTCGACTGAGACCAACTAGGCGCCGACGACGCAGAAGACCAGGGCATGTCTCTTTTCTCTCAAGAGATAAAGGACTTCTCTCTCCCTAAAAGATTCAGCGTTCCGAGTGTAAGGTCTGCTACCTTACTGGGTCAGTTGGGCCCAATAACCGGCCTGTTGACCCATTTATTTTGATATTATTATAATTATTGTTTTATTAGATATTTAAGTGGGTTTAGACGGTCAGCGAGTTTCTTTTAGTGTTAGAATAGTGCCTGCAGAGTTTCATGCGATTCTGAGTTCGTTTGACCCTAGTAGGGGGTAGTTTGCAAATTAGGAAAAAATTGAGTGTTTTTCCGAAAGATTTCTATCGCCGTGATTTTGGGTTCATTGGAAATGTCTCGTCGCGTTGATCAATTTTGTCTTCTGGCTCGTTGCGATCCGACGACCAGAAACCCTTCTAATAATTAATTCTTTCTCCGGACCCACTTAAGGGCAATTTGTCTTTTCCTCCCTCTCTTCTTCTTAATCAGGGATTAGCCCTAATCGCATTCTCACTTCTGCAACGAGAGTTACAGCAGCCCATCTTCTTCCCCTTCTCTTCTCAAGCCCAGATCTCCTTCCGGGAGAGATCATCTCCGCGATCCGGACCGCACATCTTCTTCCTTTCGATCTCCTTTCTCCATTGATACTAGTTGGTAAGCCTTTTCCCATCATCAACTTTTCCATTCGTTTTCTATTTTGTTTAGAATAGGTTGGATCATGATCTTTTCCTTTCTTTCTTCTTCTCGGTGTTTTAGATTACTTTTGAGCGGGGTAGATTGTGGTCTTCGTGATAGATTGCTTCTCCTCAAGCTTTTCCAATTTCTAATCATCTTCTTGGTTGAGGCAAGTAGATTTACAATTTATAATTAAACATAGTGTATGCTTCTCCATTGATTGTACTGATTTTCTTGTTAGATTTCCCTAATACCAAGCCTGGTTATGATAGTGATTTTGGATTACCTATTAGGTTAGATTTGTGGTATGGATTGGATTAACTGTTAAATTTGTACCCCTTTTTATGTTTCTAAATTGTTAGAATGGATGTAAAATTGATGAGAATGGATTTTTAGGAGAGCAGAAGGCTCAATTTCGTGCAGGGTACAGTGTTTGTGCAGGCTAGTTGAACAAACAGGGTAAATTCGGACGCCAGAAGGCAGAAGCCCAGGGCGACCTTACTGGTTCCGAGCGTCCGGACGCCGGGAACCCGCAGGGCATATAAACATACCATTTTGGAACGCCCATAACTTTTAATCCACCCCTCGGAATTTTACATATAATATACCATTGGAAAGCCCTTGAGATGTAGAATCCAATGGTTCTAGTTTCATAACGATCGGAGGTCGGGAAGTGATGTAAATACTCAAATTATTGACACAGCCTATATTTTATTAGAAATGAGACCAGTAACTTAGGTTTGAGCCTTAGATGTTGGAAACCATGAACCTATTATCACTTAACCATTAATGGGGAGTAAATCATAGCACGTGGCTTGGTGTGCATCGATTAGGTGTCTACGTATTCGTGTATTGTGTATGGTTTAACCGAATGCGTATGGAACTAAATTAATGGATGCTTAATATGATTGTACACCAAGGGATTTTCTTAGAAGCATCGTTGATCCAATTCCACACGTACTCCGTTAGAACATGCAGGATACATGGATGACACCACTTGCCTAGGTTTGGATTGTAATTCCTCCTTGACTTATTTAATTGTATCCGTTGTTATAATTCCTTGTGCACGCACTCTCGGCATAATACACTAATTAATTATGAAACATAATCCCTTGTAGAATTAGAATTAGGACCTGACTTAGAGTGTACCTTAGGACCCCGTATTATGTAATTGATAAACATGACTGGCTAGACTGAAGGGATTGTCACGTGATTAGGTTTGTCTTGTATTTACTTGAAGGAGATAATCCCTATGAACATGTCTTGTATATTGAGCTAGCCAGACTTGCTTGTCTTGGTATATTCTCGTGTCAACACCACATTATTATTATTATTTACATATCATGGCCAGCTGCAGTTTGGGGTTTATTGATGGGTCGGTTACTCGGACATCGGGGTGGGCAGTCGGCTTTGGACGGCGTCCATGGCGTTGAATAGTTGGGAGCAGGCTGGGACCGTGCTACTATTCCCAGGACAGGGAGCTGGGATCCCCCTAGAGCCGGACTTTGGTATCAGTAGTCCGGATAGGATTCTTACTGGTACCCCGTGAGGTGGCTTGGACATCCACGGAGTCTCCCTCTTGTGCATTGCATTAAATTGGTAGTGGTGATTGTTAGTATTGCTAGGATTCCTATTTATGATTCGGATGGTTATTTACTCATGCTTTATGTCTAGATTCGATTCCTTGTATTCTCTTGATTATCATACATGTCATTACAATTCTACTTGATGCATGTAATGATTGTTTATATCTTGCTTATCTATTGCTCAACATGTCGTTGACTCTATTCCTTGGTATGCAGACTCCTCAGGTGAGTACTACTATGAGGAGCAAGCAGGTGAGGATATCCTCAACCGGCTGAGGAGGAACGAGAGTGGCGTGCCGATGACGTAGAGTATCGTCATTGATCCTGGCACGAGAGAGAGATTCATTGGGACATCTTTAGATTCTTTCATTCTTATCTATCTCTCGTTGAATCTTTCATATCATTGACTTCTTAATTATTTTAAATGGCCTTGAGTATTGGGATGGCCATTGTAATAAATTAACTTCATTGTTTAAGTTTTATTTTATTCCTTGTGCAACTTTAATATATATTGAGATTCATTATTCCTTGTTGATATCCAAATATGCCTAGAATGGTATGAGTTCCGCAAATTCTTATTTTATTTTAGGCTTGAAATATTATATCCTCACAGCGGACTTACGATCCTTGGGCCTAAAGGACAAAATTTTTAATTAGTCTTAAATTTCACTCCTCGGATCCGGTTTATTTTCTAATCGGGTTCGGGGGACGTGACAGAATGGTATCAGAGCAATTGATGGTTTCTCAGGGTAAAAATCTTAGAAACCATAGGACGCGTGTGAGGATTCCGTTAGTAAGTAGGCTAGTCTCGTTGTCTTATCTCTAGTATTGTGATGCTAGTATTGAGTCTCATAGGACCTGACTTTAATTGTTTTATAGTACATATTAGGAGTTGCTATTTTGGTAGTTCAAGAATTCCCGGATTTATTTCCGGAGGAGATTCTTGGTTTGCCACCTGTTCGTGAGTTGGACTTCACGATAGAATTGCAACCGGGTACAGGACCTATATCTAGGGCTCCGTATAGGATGGCTCCAGCAGAATTGAAGAAGTTGAAGACTCGGATAGAAGATCTGTTGGATAAGGGTTTCATCAGACCCAGTGTTTCACCGTAGGAGCTCCGGTGATATTTGTGAAGAAGAATGATGGGACTATGAGAATGTGCATAGACTACCGATAGCTGAATCAGGTGACAATTAAGAATAAGTATCCGTTACCTAGGATTGATGAGCTGTTTGATCAATTGCAGGGAGCCCAATTCTTTTCGAAGATAGATCTACGATCTGGATATCATCAATTGCGGGTCAGAGAAGAGGATATTCCTAAGACCACATTCCGGACGAGATATGGCCACTTTGAGTTTCTCGTGATGCCTTTCGGGTTGACTAATGCACCCGCAGTTTTTATGGCATTGATGAATAAGGTGTTTGCTCATTTCCTAGATCAGTTTGTGGTTGTCTTCATAGATGATGTGTTGGTATACTCGAAGTCTAAGGAGGAGCATGAGCATCAGTTGAGGACATCATTGCAGCTTTTGAGGGATAACCAGTTGTATGCTAAGTTGAGCAAATGTGGATTTTGGTTGGAGCAAGTGGCATTTTTAGGCCATATTATTTCAAAGGATGGATTGACGGTGGACCCTAAGAAGGTAGCAGCAGTTGTTAATTGGGGTCGTCCACGAAATGTAGCGGAGATTCGCAGTTTTCTTGGACTTGCAGGCTATTATAGGAGGTTTATGAAAGGATTTTCTACCATAGCATCTCCACTCACTAAGTTGACAAGGAAGGATATCCCATTTGTGTGGACAGAAGAATGTGAGAAGAGTTTTCAAGAGTTGAAGACCAGGTTAACTACAGCGCCCATACTTGCTTTACCCTCAGGTAGTGGAGGATTTGTGGTTTATACAGATGCATCAGGGATTGGATTGGGCTGCGTTCTCATGCAGAATGATAAAGTGATAGCATATGGGTCCAGGCAGTTGAAAGATCATGAGAAGAAGTATGCCACACATGATTTAGAACTAGCAGCAGTGGTGTTTGCATTGAAATTGTGGAGGCATTATCTGTATGGAGAGAGATTTGAGGTGCGCACAGATCACAAGAGTCTGCAATATCTGTTTACACAGGGTGATTTGAATAACAGGCAGTGGAGGTGGATAGAGTACATAAAGGATTATGATTTTCCGATTAAGTACCATCCTGGTAAGGTGAATATGGTAGCAGATGCTCTCAGTAGGAAGACAGCTTTCAGTGGGTGTGTAATGCCAGAATGGAGATGGATGGAGCAGTTCAGAGATATGGATGTGGAGGTATGACCTGCTAATGAGAAAGTATTGGTTGCTACTATGGGAGTTTGGAAGCCAGAAATAGTTAATAGGATCAAGGAAGCTCACAAGGATGATCCTGAGTTACAGAGAATTATTGACCACATTGATGATCATTTAGAGTTCAGATTGATTGAAGGAATCATGTACTACAAACACAGGTTGTGTGTGCCAGATGTGCAAGACATCAACCTAGAGTTGATGACAAATGCGCATCACACCAGATATTCTGTTCACCCAGGGAGCACCAAGATGTATCAGAATTTGAAGAATCACTATTGGTGGGTGAAAATGAAGAAAGAGATTGCAGAATTTGTCGCTAAGTGTATGACTTGTCAGCAGATTAAGGCAGAACACAAGAAGCCTCCTGGTTTGCTTCACCCGTCGCTAAGTGTATGACTTGTCAGCAGTGGAAATGGGAGCACATCACTATGGATTTTGTGTCAGGGTTGCCAAACACTAGGAAGGGCAATAATGTTATTTGGGTGATTGTGAATAGATTGACGAAGTCAGCACATTTTCTGCCATTCAAGACTGATCAGTTTATGAACAAGATGACTGTGTTGTACAAGGACAATATAGTCAAGTTGCATGGAGTGCCTAAGTCCATAGTATCCGATCGAGACCCTAAGTTTTTCTCTCGGTTTTGGTCTACTTTCCAATCATCTATGGGTACTCAGTTGAAGTTCAGTACAGCTTACCACCCTCAGACAGATGGACAGTCTGAGTGTACCATTCAGACTTTGGAAGATCTCCTCCGAGCATGTGTTTTGGATTTTAAGGAGAATTGGGATGAAAGCTTGCCTCTATGTGAGTTTGCCTACAATAACAGCTATCATTCAAGCATTGGCATGGCACGGCACCATTTGAGGCATTGTATGGACGGAGATGCAGGACTCCGGCATGTTGGGAGGAAGTAGGAGTTCGCAGTAGGATTGTTATTGGTACCCCGTGAGGTGGCTTGGACATCCACGGAGTCTCCCTCTTGTGCATTGCATTAAATTGGTAGTGGAGATTGTGAGTATTGCTGGGATTCCTATTTATGATTCGGATGGTTATTTACTCATGCTTTATGCCTAGATTCGATTCCTTGTATTCTCTTGATTATCATACCTGTCATTACTCTTATACTTGATGCATGTCATGATTATTTATATCTTGCTTATCTATTGCTCAACATGTCCTTGACTCTATTCCTTGGTGTGCAGGCTCCTCAAGTGAGTACTACTATGATGAGCAAGCAGGTGAGAAGATCCCAGAGGATCTCCAACCGGCTGAGGAGGAACGAGAGTGGCATGCCGATGACGTAAAGTAGCGTCATTGATCCTGGCACGAGAGAGATTCATTGGGACATCTTTACATTCTTTCATTCTTATTTATCTCTCGTTGAATCTTTCATATCATTGACTTCTTAATTATTTTAAATGGCCTTGAGTATTGGGATGGCCATTGTAATAAATTAACTTCATTGTTTAAGTTTTATTTTATTCCTTGTGCAACTTTAATATATATTGAGATTCATTATTCCTTGTTGATATCCAAATATGCCTAGAAGGGTATGAGTTCCGCAAATTCTTATTTTATTTGAGGCTTGAAATATTATATCCTCACAGCGGACTTACGATCCTTGGGCCTAAAGGACAAAAATTTTAATTAGTCCTAAATTTCACTCCTCGGATCCAGTTTATTTTCTAATCGGGTTCGGGGGACTTGACACCGACGTTCGTCCTCTATGACGGAGCCTCGGACCCCGCAGCACACCTTTGGCATTTCACCCAGCGAATGTCGATCTGGGGGGACGTCGACCACCTGAACTGTAGTGTCTTCTCCTCCAGTTTAGGCGACCTCCCCCTCAGATGGTTCTGCGCGCTCCTGGAGGAATCAGTTTCGAGCTGGCGCTAGCTCCGGAACTCCTTCGTTGAAAAGTTTCAAGCACATCGGGTCATCCCAAAGACAGGCAGCAACCTCATGCCAATCCAGATGAGGGAAACTGAAAACATTGCAAAGTTCGCTAAAAGATTCTGGACAATCTATAGCCAGATTGAGGACGCCAAGGATGTAATTTGCATTATGTGCTTCCAGCAGGCCTTGCTCCCAGGCAATGAGTGTCGCAGAGACCTGGTCAAGTCCCCCGTCGTCACGATGAAAGCGTTGATGGCCAAGGTAAACCGGTGCATTGAGCAAGAGGAGGATGAGGCCCGAGGCAATGAGAGATTCGGCCTCTCACAAGAAAACCGAACCCCCAGAGGAGACAAAAAGTTTTCCAAAAGGGAGCCGGACAGGAAGAAGGTCTCAACCAGTTCGGCAGCCTTCTCGGCCTCCACCTCTCGGGGCAATCAGAGGTCAAAGTTCAAGTCCACCAAACCGGCTGGTGATTCCTACAAGGCCGTCAATACGATCTTCACAAAACCCATATATAAGCTCCTCGGCAAAATCAAGATGGAGCCTTACTTCCAGTGGCCGCAGCTGATGAAAGGCGACTCATCCACCCGAGACCAGGGGAAGTTCTACACTTATCATAAGCAGAATGGGCATAAGACTGAAGACTACATGGCCCTCAAGTCCCACCTCGAAAAGCTCGTCAAGGACAGACACCTTAAAGATTACATCAAGGATGGTGGAAGGGTCAACCGAGCTCAGCAGCGCCGACCTGATGAGGATCAGGACAGCGACGAGCCCGCGGGCATCATCAACGTCATCCACCTGGCCCTCACTCCTTGAGGAGGTAACCAAGCTCATGCCGAGGCCAAGAGGGCTTCACACGGCTCGGAAGGAGAGGCCTACGATCTGGTTCTCAGACGAGGACATGGAAGGAGTCCAGCTCCCCCACAACGACCCACTGATTCTCACTCTACAGTTGAGAAACTACACAGTGAAGTGCATTCTTGTGGATCCCGGGAGCTCGTCCGAGATCCTCTACTTCAACTGTTTCAAGAGGCTCGGTCTGAAAGAGGAAGATTTGCAGGAAGCCCGCACTCCCCTGGTGGGCTTCAGCTCAAAACTAGTGTATCCTAAGGGAAAAGTCTCCCTAGCAGTCCACATTGGAGTCGCCACTAAGACAGCCGACTTCCTAGTAGTGGATGCACCATCCCCGTACAATGTAATAATGGGGCGAACTTAGCTGCACGACATGGAAGCAGTGCCCTCCACCTATCACCAAAAGCTCAAATTCCCGTTGGAGAAGGCCAACGGAAGAATCGAGGGAATCACTGTACGAGGAGATCAGCAGATGGCCAAACAATGCCTGATGGTTGTGTTTCATGGTGAAGTAGAGCCACAGCAGGTACATATGGCCGAACTCGAAGCCGAGCTCGGGGACGTTGGTCGATCAACAGAACACAAGAGCATAGAAGACCTGACCGAGGTCAAGATCGATTCCGACAACCTTGAGAGATATTTTTTGCTAGGGAGCCAGCTCCCTGATGATGAAAGGTTTGAACTGCTCAACTTCTTGTTACAGAACAAGGACGTTTTCGCTTGGACACCATGCGAGATGCCAGGCATTGACCCTAAGATCATGTGCCACAAGCTAAACGTGGATCCCAAGCATAAACCTATAGTACAAAAAGCTCGCAGGACGGGGGTCCCGCAAACAGAGGCAGTAATTAATGAGGTCGAAAAGCTCCTAGAGGCCAGGGCAATCCGAGATGTACATTTTCTAGAATGGCTGGCCAACAAAGTGGTAGTCAAGAAGAAGAGCAGACAGTGGAGAGTCTGCGTAGACTTCACAGATCTCAACAAAGCCTACCCCAATGACAACTTCTCGCTCCCCAAAATCAACCAAATGATCAACGCCACCACAGGACATGATAGGATGAGTTTCCTCGATGCCTACCGAGGTTACCATCAAATCCCGATGCACAGACCTGATGAAGAAAAAACCGCATTCATAACACCTCGAGACATTTACTCTTACAAAGTGATGCCCTTTTGGTTAAAAAGTACTGGAGCAACTTACCAGAGACTAGTAACAAAGATGTTTTAGGCCCAGCTCGGGAAAACAGTAGAGGTCTATATTGACGACATGGTTGTCAAGTCTAAAAGATCACAGGACCACTTAACAGACCTACGTTAGACATTTGCCATTCTCAAAGAATTTCAACTCAAGCTAAATGCTTCCAAGTGTGCATTTGGTGTCGGTTCTGGAAAATCCCTGGGCAGCCTAGTCACCCGAAGAGGAATCGAAGCCAACCCGGAGCAGATCTCAGCGATCCAAACACTCCAGAGCCTGACATCGGCGAAACAAGTTCAAAGGCTCATAGGAATGGTCGCTGCACTTAATCGCTTCATCAGCCGAGCCTCGAACAAGTGTCGCCTTTTCTTCCAGCTCTTGAAAAAGAACTCAAAGTTTCAGTGGACTTCAGATTGTGATCAAGCTCTGCAGACACTCAAGGACTATCTTTCCTCACCACCCCTGCTGTCCACTCCAACACAAGGTGAAGTCCTTTATCTTTACTTAGCGGTCTCGGATCATGCAATGAGCTCAATACTAGTCAAAGAAGAAGAAAGTGCCAGCAGCCTATATACTATACGAGCAAGATCCTGCTCGACGCCGAGACCAGATACCTTCCACTCGAGAAACTTGCGCAAACTCTCTCATTACTTCCAGTCATACACAATCGTGGTTGTTACAGAATATCCGCTTAAGTCCCTTTTCAGAAAGGCGGACTTTTCTGGAAGAATTTCAAAATGGGTCATCGAACTGGGCCAATTCGATATCCAATATCACCCCAGAACGGCAATCAAAGCCCAAATCTTGGTCAATTTCATTGTAGAGTTCACCTCTCCTAGATCGGCACCAACACCGTTCGATACCGAACTATGGGGCAATAAGGATGATAAGGCTACCGAGACAGAACAAGACCGATCTTGGAAGCAATTTCATGATTCGGCATGGAAGGTCTTCGTTGACGGATCCTCGACATCCAGAAGGGCTGGCACTGGCATTGTCCTCCAATCACCAGAGGGCCTCGTCATCGAACAACCCTTCACCCTTGACTTCAAAGCATCTAATAACGAAGTTGAGTACGAAGCACTAATCGCGGGTCTCGGCAGCGCTAAAATCCTGGGGGCCCGTCGGCTAGTAGTTTTCAGCGACTCTCAGCTGATGTCGAGCCAGCTGAGCGGAGACTACCAAGCCCGTGACGAAAGAATGACAGCCTACTTGACCCATAGAAAGCAGCCCTCTCTCAATTCGAGAAAGTCGAAATCAAGCAGATCGGCATAGAATCAAATTGCCATGCAGATGCTCTCACCAACCTGGCCTCCGTTGTAGAAGCCGGAAAAAGAAGAACAGTTAAGGTAGAGACGTTGGAAAAACCAAGTATAGAGCTTCAGCCACCTCGGCAAATTCTATGCGTTGACCTCGGCCCAAGCTGAATGGATCCAGTCATAGCATATCTAAAAGAAGATCAGCTCCCTGAAGGTTAGAAATGAAGCTCACAAGGTCAGGATGAAAGCACCTCGTTTTTTGTTATCTCCGGATGCGAAACTCTGCAGAAAAATCCTTCTCAGGACCCTATCTCCAATGCATCCACCCAAGTAAGGTCGAAGACTTCCTTTACGAGATTCATGAAGGAATCTGCTGAAGTCACATTGGAGGAAGATCGTTAGCATACCGAGCTATCAATCAAGGCTACTGGTGGCCCTATATGCAAAAAGATGTTCAGCTCTACGCTCGGAAATGCGAAAAGTGCCAGAAGTTTTCACACTCTCTGCACCAACTAGCACAAGACCTGAATCCACTCTCTAGCCCGTGGCCCTTTGCTCAATGGGGTTCGGACATCGTAGGGCCTCTTCACCGAACTCTAGGGAATAAAAAGTGGCTAATAGTGGCCACTGATTATTTTACCAAACGGATAAAAGTCGAAGCACTATCCTCCATCACTGAGCAGGACACGAGAAATTTTGTATGGAAGAACATTGTTACAAGATTTGGAGTTCCTCGAGCTCTGGTCTTGGACAATGGAACCCAGTTCGACTCTAACTTCTTCAAAACCTTCTGCCAGGAGCTCAGTATCAAAAACTACTATTCAACTCCGGCCTATGGACAAGCCGAAATCTAAAATAAAGTGGTGCTGGATGGACTTAAGAAAAGGCTCGACTGAGCTAAAGGCAGATGGGTAGAGGAACTACTAAGTGTCCTTTGGACGTATAGAACTACCCTGAGGCGATCCAGTTCAGCAACTCCTTTTCTCCCTGGCCTATGGAATGGAAGTTGTAATCCCTCTTGAGATCGGCCTTCCAACCCTGAGATCAGACCTCTTCGACCAAGGGCAAAACGAAGTCAATCTTGCTAAAGAGCTTGACTTGGCTGAGGAGCGAAGGGAGGCAGCAGCTGTCCACCTAGCCTCTTACCAGAGCCAGTTGGCCAGAGGATACAAACAGAAGGTCAAGGAAAGAAAATTTTCAATTGGAGAATTGGTTCTAAAAAAGACACTTCCAGCAGATAAGAATCATAATGAAGGCAAGCTTGCACCAAACTGGCATGGGCCATTTAAAGTAATCTCGGTAGCCGGGATATCAGCTTACAGGCTCCAAAGCATGGACAGTAGATAATTACCACGACCATGGAACGCCACGCATCTCAAGAAATACTACTTCTGAAATGTACTCAATTACAGAATCAATGAATGAGACCCTTGTGAAAAGATGTGCCTCGTTTCTTTCAAGTTATGGAACTCGACGTACAGCTTGGTTATGGAACCAGCTGCCTCGGTTCGGTCACAGGATCAGTCATCTTCAGCTCGGTTATGAAACCAGTTGCTTAGGTACAGTCACGGGATCAGCCTCCCTCTGCTCGGTTATAGAACCAGTCATTTAAATCGCCAAGTTATGGAACTCAACATATAGTTCGGTTATGGAACCAGCTCCCTCGGCTTGGTTATGGAACCAGCCATTTAAATCGCTAAGTTATGGAACTTGGCGTACAACTCGGTTGTAGAACCAACTGCCTAGGTTCAGTCACGGGACCAGCCTCCCTCGGCTAGGTTATGGAACTAGCCATTTAAATCGCCAAGTTATGGAACTCGACGTGCAGCTCGGTTATGGAACCAGCTGCCTAGGCTCGGTCACGGGACCAGCCTCCCTCAGCTCGGTTATGGAACCAGCTGCCTAGGTTCGATCACGAGACCATCCTCTCTCAGTTGCGGAACTCTGCGTACAACTCGGTTACGGAACCAGCTACCTAGGCTCGGTCACTGGACCAGCCTCCCTCGGCTCGATTATGGAACCAGTCATTTAAATCGCCAAATTATGGAACTCGGCATGCAGCTCGGTTACGGAACCAGCTGCCTAAGCTCGGTCACGGGACCAGCCTCCCTCGGCTCGGTTATCGGCTCGGTTATGGAACCAGCTGCCTAAACTCGGTCACGGGACCAACCTCTCTCAGTTGTGGAACTCGGCGTACTTCTCAGTTCGGTTATGAAACTAGCTCCCCAAGTTATCTAATTCGACACTTCGGCCCCGTTGTGGAACTAGCCGAACAAAATTATGAGTTATGGAACCCAGCAACTATCCTAGTTCAGTTGTTGAACCGTCTATAACAGGACCTTTAAACCAAGTTTGGTTAAGCTAACCTCCTCCTGATTACGAAACCAAGTTTGTTTGCCCAGTGATTATCTAACGGTTCCGGTTATAGAACCAAACTCACTTATTATATTCCTATACCGAGCTCACATCCTTTTGGTTGAAGGACCGACCTCAGTCACTTGGCAAAATTGTAAAAAGACATAGGAAAGGTCTAAAGGCGAAAATCTCTATTTCGTTGAATATAAGTATTTATTACAAAACTTCTCGAAAATGAGGGAAGACAAGTATGGAGAAAAATTCTATTTCATTAATGAAAAGAATGGTTACAATAATCTGTACACTTTCATTACAAAGAAATAAAAAGAAAAAAATACATTATTTTTTGGCGCCCTCTGCCGCGGCTTTACCGGAGGGAAGGACTGACAAGTCGACTTCACCAGAGGTCTCGGGCGGGGGACGAACCTGGGCACCTTCGGCTGAACTCACAAGCGGAGGAAGAGGGCCCGAGGTCTCATGAGGGGCATTGGAAGGATTGGAGGCAGACTCTGGCTCGGGATCAGACGAGGCAGGTTGGAAGTTGGGCAGATTTTCGAAAATGGGGTGATCTTCAGGAACCCCATATTCTTTCAGCGCTTCTCTGCATCCCATTTCGTATAGCAGCGGGCTCACATTCCTAATCTGAGCCACGTATTCTGCCGTCACCCAATCCACTCCTTCTTTATAAGCGCGAGCAGCCTCGGCCCGAGAAGAGGATTCAGCCTCAGCCCGCTCCTTCTTCAAGGACTCGAGCTCGGCTTCTTTCTTTGCGAGCTCGGTCTCCTTCTTCGCTAGCCCTCCTTCCAAATCGTGCAACCTCTTTACTTTGGCCTCGGTCGCGCCCTTCAAATGCTTCGTCTCAGCTCACAGCTTGATGATCTTGGTCTTCGCCGTTTGATGCTCTGCTGCGAGTTTGGCGTTCCTCCTCTCCACCTTCTTCAACTCTTCGGCGCAGGCTTCCAGGGCCGCTCTCATCCTCTTCTTTTCAGCCTCCAGCTCGTTGAACCTTGCGGCGCTCTGGTCGACCCTCTTCAGCACCACCTGTAGCCTCTGCACGTTCTGTGAAAGGGGAAAACAAGTCAGACAAGCGGCCGAAGTTCAATACTTAAAGAAAAAACTGAGACTCACCTCAATCGACGCCTTCATTGACGACAGAAGCAGACTCAGCTAGCCGGTTTTATTGTGCTTCTCCATATCTTTTGGGAGAGCGCATGCCCTGGCGAGTGCCGCAATGACCCCAGTGCCGGCCCCTACCCGGTCCTCTACATTCAAAAAGCGGTCGAGATCGAGCTGGAAGTCAGGCCTGAAGTGGGGTGGCCCGGCATGTTGGTGCTCCAAGGCCGCTCCAAGAGTCTGCTCCGACTCACCCTCCACCCGGGGTCTCTTTTCGGGTGGGGGTCTCTCCCCCTCCTTTCCAGTCTCGGCCGCCCGCTGCCGAATCTCCTTGATTGGTTCCTCTAACATGCCCCTCTTCTCCTGATACGGGCCGGGCCCTGGACACTCTTCTTCCGAGCGGAGGACGAGGCCCTAGCCGCATCTGAAGGACCGGAGGGGGTGTCGGTCGAAGACCCAGAAACGGCGCCGGATCCGCTGGAGGGACGCTTCAGAATAGGCGGACCTCGGCCTTTGAAAATGGTGGCCACCAGATTGGTAATAGGGGGTCGCTACCCGTCCATTTTCTCTCTTCCTTCTTCTTCTTCTCCTTCTTCTACGCTTGGGGAGGAAGAACAAACTTCAACAACCTTGACCTGGTCGGAGCCCGTAGGGTCAACCGTCGAAGAAGAAGCCTCGGCGCCCGAAGACACTCTCTCGCTGGCCTCAGAGAGAGCAAGCACCACCTCCCCTATCGGCTTGGTAGGGAGCTCGGTCATCCTCTTAATGTAGGACCAGTACCTCCGCGTGTACCGAAGTAGAGAGAAGGTAGCTCGGTCGTTATGACCGTGGTATTGGTATATCTTCTGGAACCAAGCCTCGTTCCTTTTACAATGGTCTAGGATGGCCTATTTTCTTCTTCGCTGGACGCCTGCACAGAAGACAGAAGAGAAAACATCAACTCGACAGAACGGTGGTAAAGCAAATACAATACCCCAGAGGGAGTGAATATTTACTCGAAGGGGTCCCAGGTCTCCGAGGAACCTGGATTCTCCTTGCCTCCTCGGTCTCGGTCGGATCAAATTCCCAATTCCCCGAGACGAGCAGGCGGTCATTTCCAGCATATTTGATCTAATCTTCCAAAGCATTAATCAGGGGCCGACGTTTCGCCTTCACCCGGAGATAGTATGTGTCTTCACCCCCTGCGGACTTACAGATGTTGTAGACATCCTCTGTGTCATGCACGCCGAGGTTAATACCGAGGATCTCGTTGAGTTTGGCGACACCCATGATTATCTTGAAACCATTGGACATTAATTGAAAGGGGTAGAGTCGCCAGGCGCTCAGGAACGATCGGAGAAGGGGGTGGGTGGGAAATCTGACCCCACCTTCGGTTATTACCACCAGAGGAAAGGGCATCTATTTTTTTAAGTAGGTATGGCCATAAGAAATGTTCTGGAGCTCACCCGACTTCACCAGAACGTCGTCTGGTATCTTGTATGCATTTCTAAGCCCCTCTAGAGCCTAAGGTCGGGAAGCAAGGAAGAATAAGATTCGAAACCCTAGAGGACAGTGGGGTAGAAACCCTAAAAAAAGAAAGAACGAAACCCTAAAAGACGAAGGGAATAAGGAAAGATAAGAAAGAAGAAGACTCACAGAGTGGGAGCAAAGGATTCGAAAACGGGGATCTCCGGGTTCGCTGAGTTATGATCTCGGTAGAAAGTCTTCTCCAGCAGGGTTTTCTTCCAAGCAAAAGCAAAAGGAAGAAGAGGAAGAAGAGGCATCCCTATTTATAGAGGGAAGAGGCGCCTGTTAAAAGCACACATGCGAAGCATCGCCTCGAACTCTCCACGCGTGGCTTCGATACAAGCAGCAACCAGCCGAATGATGAAACGTGGCACCGCCAGTTCATCCCCCGCAATAACTCCCACACATCATCAATCACCTCGGGCATACGAAGCGACGTTCGCGTGTTCAACCAGACGAAATAATGATGACACGCCATTTATCACCTCGGGCAGACGAAACGACTTCATGATAAGGATCAGACGTCAGCAATTGGCGCCAAAATGAGACCCAGGCACAATTTATCCTCTCATTTTTAGCTTCCGACCTCAAAGGGTATGAAAATCCTGAAAGGTCAGGAGCTAGGGGCAATTGTGTTGGGGCATTTCTTAATGCTAGAATAATTCTTGGTCTCGGTCTTACTCAGCTCGGCAGGAGCGCCAGCCTGGAAAGATCCCGAGACCCATTCCAGTGAAAATATCTGCGAGGCGCATCTCGGTCTCGGCCCTAACCTGATCTCGGTCTCTACTGTCATTCAGCCATAAATGCACTGCCACGAGCTGACAAGAAGAATGGGCGCCGAACCTAAATAGCCTTATCTCACGGTCCCATCTGCAACCATTGAGGCGAAAAAACAGATTGATCGGACTTCCCCTTTTTACCTACCACCACTCAGGAAGGATCTGATGGGACCCCTGCCCCAAGAGTTAACTCTCACGTCAATATATATGCATGAGGTAAAACCACCAAAGGTATGCAAGTAGAGAGGTCTATATACTCTTTATTCTTCCCCATTCACTCCTCCTTAGTTCAGTCACCAAACTAACTCAGTCATCGGAGTGCCTTGGGCTGCCTACAGCTAGAGGCTCTGACCTTTTTCTCTGCTTTCCCTTTCAGGTTTCAGGAGATTAATCATTTCCCAAATAATCAAATTGAGAGCCTAATCCTCTCCTAATCAATTCTGTAATTTTTAGGCACTTACAATCATCATAGTCTTTCCCAACTATAATGGGGACCTACCTCACTGGTAAGTGGTGGCAGTTCTCACCCAGCTACCTGAGGTTTGAACCCTGCGTACGCCATCTTTTCCCACTTGTCTAGGCTTTCTTCCCGCTTGTGTGGGTTGTCTTCTCGTGTGTGTGCGGGCTCTCTGTTGGGTCCTAGCCACCCTTGATTGGATTACAAAAAAAAAAAAAAAAAACTATGTTGGGTTTGGTTACATGAATTCTTCTCCATCCCGATCTATCTTCGATCAAATTATTGGATATGTTGCGCTTATTTATATATAAGTTTATTAACTCCATTCATGTCCTTTTTGGGCCTACTCATTTTCCTTAGTGGGAGTTGAACATGTCCAGACAATCTCAAATGAGCCTCTCTTAATTTATCACCTATTGATGCAAGCCTAAAATGGTCAAAATACGTATCCTTATTACACAAATGAATGTCTTTTGTGATGATCTTATGAGATGATTTTTGCTAAAAATCATATCCATGAAAGACATTTCCACCTCACTTTCGTCCCATGAGTAGCATGAATCCATGTGGGTCCAGCAAAAGACTTGAGTTTTCACCTCTCATACTATCCTTTTGAGGTATCTTTTAGCAGAACATGTACATCCTATATAATCTTTGCCAATTTACCAGTAGCTCAGTTCGTGAGGCACTTTCCTTCCACAGAAACAAGCAAAGATCAAATCATCAGCTCTAGCGCTGATGATGAGGGACTGTAAGTGTGTGTCAGCATGTGAGTACTAATTACCTTAAAAGGAAAAAAAAAAAACTATATAATCTTTTCAAATGCACACATGCTCATAAGCAATTTGCGTGTATTTTGCAACGGATGTCCAAATCCTTTTAGTTTCTTATATGAATCCTCTCTTATGAATATACTTCCCATTATCCTATTAGTAGTCTTAGAAAATCCCTGAGCTTCTTCTTTAAGCTTTTATGAGTGGTTGTTTTCAGACCTTTTTATGACTGTTAAAAAAAACAACTAGCATAAGCCCTTTTCAGCAAATTTCATACTGTGAGAGAGAGAGAGAGAGAGAGAGAGAGAGAGAGAGAGATTTCTGGCGTAGAGAAATTTTTCAAGAGAGAGAGAGAGAGATGTTACTGGCGTAGATAAAATTATCAAGAGGTCCGAGATGGCATCCACTTCTGAATGCTGAGGGATTGTTGGCAAGAAGCTGGAGAGGCGACTGGCCAGTCTCGTTCTTATACTTACAGAGACCTGGGTACCAATGAGTTATCTGAAATGCCAACCCTACAATACAAAAATGGGAAGATTATAAGCACTAGATATGAAATCACACCAGCCTTCTATTTCAAAATAGCACGATTTTTTTTTTTTGATAACGCAGGGTTCCTAGCCCTTTGAGCCAGAATAATCCCTACGGGCCTATGAGAGAAAGCCGGTTAAAATTCTCTTGTGGCTCTAGTGAGGTAATGCAGTTTCAAACCCACAATCTCTAGGTGCAAACCATAGTCGTAGGCCAACTAACCTACCTAGCACAAATAAAATCATGGTTGATGAGTGTCAGAAGCATCTAGGCCTAGGGGTGCAACTTAGGTCAATCGGGCAAAATAATTTTTTTCTTACCAAATAGTATAAGCTCTTAAAAATACATATTCTTTTATATATTGTAAGGGATATGTTTCTCCTGCCCTCCAGGGAAGAACTTATCCCAACCGTCCTCAAAGGCGGACCCCGAGTTTCATGGGACCCCACCATGACAACCAAATCTGATCTCATAGACTGCAAAGCGGAAGAGCGCAGGAGAAAGTCGCCCTATACTACAAGTTCATATACTACATATTATACTATAAGAACTCTGTAATGGAGACATCACTTAATTATGACCAATCTAGCACCCTCACACTATCCAATCCTGAAATATTAGTCCTTCTTAAATCCAATTTTCACAATTTTATGATTGGAATTCACATAACATCACCAAAGAGTCAACTTTTTCTTAATTTCTCAAGTTGTGGACCTACTTGTTTACCCACCATGGGCTTGAGTCAGCTGTTTGATTGAAGAAAGAAAAGTGGTTAGAAAATTAATTGATAATAATTTATTGACAATATTATTTTCTACATACAACAGAGCCCACATTTTGTCTTCTAGTATTATTTACTTTAACACCCTTGTCTTTTCTTTATTCATATGATTTGACCCTAAATTTTGCTTTTACTCTCATTCTCATGTAAACAAAATAGG
Organism: Cinnamomum chago; assembly: GCA_038049695.1. Classification (NCBI taxonomy): domain Eukaryota; kingdom Viridiplantae; phylum Streptophyta; class Magnoliopsida; order Laurales; family Lauraceae; genus Cinnamomum; species Cinnamomum chago. The sequence continues at coordinate 13,641,109 of CP142462.1, read as the reverse complement.
GGAAGGGTAGAACATGGACATGATTTATACGATAGTACAGAACAGAACAGAGACATGGTTTCATACCGAAATATTCTCCAAGGATGGCAGCATGAAGAATGCTGTTTCCATCAACATTCCTTTTGCAGTGAATGATATCATAGACAATGTCAAGTCCTGTCATGTGGCACTTATGCAAGGCGTAGAAGGCTTCCTTCTTCCCATGAAGTGCAGCTAGGAAGAGAGGGGTCTCCCCATCCACGTTGCGCTCATGTACCAGTTTTGGATCTTTTTTTGTAATGAATGTGCACATTTCCTCCTGTCCAAAAGCAAGGCTGCTGCAGTGAGGCTAGCTAGATAGAACTGAAAAAATCAAGGCAGGAAAACATATGGGTTATATTTTGTTTGTCCTAGAACACACATTAATTAACACTACCTGCCCAAGTGCGGCTGCGACATGGAGAGGGTTGTTTCCTCTCTCGTTCTTCATCTTTGTGATCTTGTTGGCGTCCACAAGCTCCAGGAGCCTCTTTGCTACGTCTATTTTGTTGTCGGAGATGGCGATGTGCACCGCTGTTTCTTTTGATTTGGTAATCATGGCATCTCGGACGTCGTCACGGTCCTTATAGATGTCCTCCACAGTGTCCCAATTGCCATCCATAACCTGAGTGAACAATATCTCTTTCATCTCTTGGGTATTCAAGTTATTATTGGTGATATCCATCTCTCGGACCTCTGATGGGGATGACTGAACGACGATTTGGTTGTCCTCCATATCAGGAGCAGAGAACAGTCGTTTAAGTGATCAAGACTGCCCAGGATCAGGCCTGCCAAACCAATTTATCATCTTCTCTACCAAACGGTAGGAATATAAATGAGCTGAGCCAGGCTTACCGTAGCTTACTTTGGCTTGAACAGAAATTAAACCACCTTCAGCTAAATCCAAGCTGAAATTAACCAAATGAGCTTGGCTCAAATTAAGTCAAATGCGCCCTGAATTAAGTCAAGGTAGGCTTTGATGTAAATCAAGAGAGCTCGAGCTCAATTTCATGCTTGCTTAGAAACTAAGACCAAAAAGGCAAGGCTTGAGCTCAAGGACGGAACTAGCTAGGAATTTTGCCTTGGTACACGCTCTCTCTCGTAGGAGCATTTCCATATATATCCTTATATGAGAGATAAAGGTGGAGGCCCTCACATTTAAGTTGTTGGCATTGGACATGGATGTGAGGGCGATGTAAGGGCAACATAGATGTGAGAGCCCCCATCTTATCTCTCATAGTAAGGTGAGAGATACTCTCATAAGAGCACCTCCAATATATATATATATATATGTATATATGTATACACCAACCGTGATTTCTATCATCTCCGTATGGGCCCAAAAGTTTAATGGTCAATAGTCCATTCGAATTGATACATAGTCGATCCACTCTCTCTCATAGGTGAGAGATACACTCTCTCTCTCATAGGAGCATTTATATATACATATATATATGTGGAAAATGTTCAAGTGCATCCATCCCTCACCATAAGATGAGGGATGCTTCCCTTTTTTGCACGTGAATCTCACTTTTGTACTTCACCCCATGTACTTGAAACCCTCCTTTTGTAATGAATCTCACTTTTGTACTTCACCTCATGTACTTGAAATCCCCCTTTTGTACTTGAAGACTTTCATTTATGGAAACATCCCTCACCACACCAACCGTGATTTCTATCATCTCCGTATGGGCTTAAAAGTTTAATGATCAATAGTCCATAAGGATCGATACATAGTCGATCCAACGGTCAAGTAAATTCGAATCTAACCGAAAATTTATAGACATGTGCAATTTAGAGGGGTTATATGTTTGGACCCAAAGATGAGCCCCACAAACATAAGCCTATAAAATTTTATCCAAAATTTAAACTTAGAAAAATTTTGCTCATATATATATTAATATTTATGTGCATCCATACCTACGTTTCCCCGCAGCGGATCAAAATATCGATGACCCTAATCCACAATCAAGTAACCTAGTAGGTCGGTTTACAAGACTTCAACTCGACAAGACTGTTCACCTGCTTTGGCTTCCTTCAAGCTCAAGTCATCTTAAAGTAAATTGTACTGTCTTTGTCATCCCACACCCCCACTAAAGAAAGGTATCAGGTATGTCCCCCAATCACCTTTGACTTGGTACGACTCTTACACTCCCTAAACTTAGGTGCATAATCTTAGAGATGTCAAATGGGCCGGGCCGGATCGGGCCGAACGTTAATCAACGGGCCGTAGCACGGCACGGCCCGGTCAACGGCCCGGCCCACAAGGCACGGCCCGAGACACGGGCCGTGCTGGGCCAAGGTCCCTGGGCCCGTTGGCCCGCCAGGCAAGCCAGCCCACTGGGCTGGGAGCTCCAGCCCGCTGGGCACGCCAGGCCCGAAGCCCGCTGGGCACGCCAGGCCCGAAGCCCGCCAGCCAGCCCAACAGAAAAAATAAAAAAAAAAAGAAAGAAAGGAAGAAAGAAAGAAAAAAAATAAAGAAAGAAAAAAAAAACAAAGAATGAAAGAATGAAAGCAAGAAAAAAGAAAGAAAGAAAGAAAAAAAACAAAGAAAGAATGAAAGAAAGAAAGAGAAAAAAACAAAGAAAGAAAGAAAGAAAGAATGAAAGAAAAAAAAAAAAGAATGAAAGAAAGAATGAAAGAAAGAAAAAAAAACAAAGAAAGAAAGAATGAAAGAAAGAAAAAAAAAAGAAAGAAAGAAAGAATGAAAGAAAGAAAGAAAAAAAGAAAAAAAAAACAAAGAAAGAAAGAATGAAAGAAAGAAAAGAAAGAAAGAAAGAATGAATGAATGAATGAATGAAAGAAAGAAAAAAAAAAAGAAAAAAAAAAAAAACAGCCCAGCCCAGCAGGCCCGCCTGGGCCGGCCCGGTCCATGGGGCGGGCCGTGCCGGCCCGGCCCGCTAGCTGGGGCGGGCCGTGCCAGCCCGGCCCGTGGCACGGGTGGGCCGGAGTTGGACATCTCTAGGTGCATTCATAATTTTTGCATCTTGCCCAATCGATCAAGGCCAAACGAAGCATGAGCTTCTTTTATCCTCAGCACCTATATGCATCTGAGTGCTGCTAGTCGTCCCGACTGGGAGACCGGGCCGTGGGATCCAACGGCTCTTTTGGAGGACAGGGCCATGGGTCGGTCTCCCCAATCGGGCCAAGTATAATTTCTCTATGCATCTCGTGCCTTCTCTCCTTTGAATCAACTTCCGAGTTTCGCTTCTCCAAAGTGACTCTTTTCATTTGTTGCCATTGAGTTATTTTAGATAAGGTTAAATTTAACTTATTGTACCTAAAATAGATTTATTAGAATACCCCCTATTGAATTGATTTTTAATTATTTAAGTTATTAATATCAAGTTATATTCATCAAGACTTTTAGAGCATCTCCAATGGATATATTATTTTGGAGATGCAAAACTCCATTTGAAGGATTTTACGTGGCAATTTGAATGTTTGGGATTTGGCATCTCATCAAGTAGGAACTCTATCCGATATGCTAAATTTTTTATTTTATTATATTTTTGTCTTCTTATGGGATCCACATCATTAAAGGAAACAAAAAAAAAAAAACACTTGTGCATGCTTGCATTTTTGTGCGCTCCCTTTGCATAAAATAATCCAAAATAATAAAAGATATTTTCCTTTTCATACTAAAAATTTTGGAGACCCATCAGCCATGCCAAATGCCACATCACAAATGGCATGGCTGTTGGAGACACAGTCAATGTCATTTTTAACGAGTTTGGATCGATCCCCTGTTTCGTAGAAACAGGGATATACTGTTTCATCCAATCCTAGATCTCCAACTGTGTAAAATCTCTTCTTTGATTTTCTTATTCCAATAAAGCAATTGAGATGGTACATAAGGTTGCATAAGATTTTACAAAGTCCGCAATTTAGAATTGAATGAAAAAGTATCTTCTTATTTCTACGAAATCCTATGCCAAGCTGAGCAAATTGTAAGTTGAAATGACTTATTGTAAGCCGAGCAAAGTTGCAACGGTTTAAAATTAAAAGTGTGAGATGCCCAGAGCCAAATGAGACATTTGGGTCCCTGACATCATTGGTGTCCCTTCTGATGTGGATAAATAAGATGCCAAGGAAGGTGCAGTGGGGTGAATTAGAAGCCTTTGGCATGGTTGCTGGGTTTGCAAAAGCCACCTGGATTTGACATTAATAATGACTTAATTAAGGGCCATTAAACTAAACAGCATTTAGTTGTGTTTAATTTATTTTTTTTTTGGCAAATGCAACGATGCATAAACAGTTCACCGGAAATAGTGATCAGGGTAAGGAGATTAGATTTTGAAAAAAGTGCTCACGTATCATTAATATAGTTAGAGAATAATCGCGGGAAATATACGAACATTTTTCCAAAGATGAAAGTTTTAGCACCTTTTTTCATTAATGTTCATAGGAATTGAATACATAAAAATTTATGGTGAAATGGACTCTACCATATGATTATTAAAGAGGTGCAAGTGAAGAAAATGAGATGAGGGGTGAAGGACATGAGGTAAAAATGTAGATAAGACATTCACTTTCATATGTATTGAATTACTAGTGTGATATTTGGATATTCATTTCCCATCATTCCTCAATTTAAAGGTTATTTGGTGCTCATTTCTATAAATCCACTTTGAATCTTCATTTTTAACCACTCATAGCATGAAACCCTATGAATTCTAATGTAAACAACCAAGCCCCTAGTTAACAAGCCTAATAGTTAGGCTAGGTTCTAGTCAATGTGTGAAAGTCAGCCTCATATCCAGCCCATTTGCAAACTCCATTTGTGTTAAATGTTCAGCCTGACTCATTTAGCTACTCAGCTAGGCCCAGATACATCCATGGGCCTGCAGGGAAAGCACAATTTTAGCCCAATGCCAGTAGGATTTGGGCATACATGGTCCATCAAATCTAGACTTAAATAATGTGATTGTCATCATGATCAATAAGTAGCGTTATCTCATCAATCTAAAGTATGCTAAGAAATGTATGACCAATCAATAAAGTAGAGCATACACAACGCATGTTGGCGGGCCCACTAGCCCCACAGGCAGGGGTGATATAGTGCAATTGCCATTATCAAAATGCATGAATATTTGATTCAATGATATACTAGTTTGATAAACAGAGAGGAATCCTCTATCTAAAAGACCTTCATTCCCCTTGAAGCATGTTGTCCTATCTCTGAGAATTTCTAAGAGGGGTCACTGCATTCCAAGTTTAGAAGAGAAGTCACTTTTTGTGACTCATGGTACATTTTTGCCTATGTGAATTTGTAAAATTCAATGAGGAAGGTATAGACGGAAGAATCATTTGAAAAGAGGATTTTTGATGGGATGGGAGGATTTGGAAAGTTCACTCTTACTTTTCCTCTCTTCACTCAAATGGTGGGTTTTTTTCTCCGAATTGAAGAAAATCAAAGATGATTCCTCTCCGAGAACATTTTCCAAACATACTATTTTTATCCAGAGGGTGATCCTTACTAGCCTAGGGGGGAGGGCCCACAAGTTTCAAAAGATAACTTGTCTTTGCTAGCTTTGGGAAAATATTTGTAACAGTTGGATTCTCTCAATCACATGCTTGTAACTTGGAAGACAATTCTTTTTATGCCAAAGATGCAAAGACCAAATGTGGGTTCCACAAGTTTCTAATGATAGACCTTTTCATTTTTGGAAGATCTATCCCTAAATAAAAGATTGACTAAGGTTTATGGAAAAACTAACCTCTACTTAGAACCAACGGTTAATAAAGCCAGTGGCTCACACTCATAATACATATCCAAAGGCTAGTAGAGCCCAATGGACCTCCTGACATCTAGTTGGGCCACTTTACACCATTTATCATCTTTCTGACAATCGACAACTTCATCTAACTGAGGCCGCATGTGGCGTCCCATGCAAAATTTAATGTGAGGACACCTTAATGGATGTCCCTAAATCCTATGCCGATTGAAACTGTACCTGTGGGCTCTTTGCATTGAGTCAGAATCACCTATCGCAGTTGTTAAATTTTCACCGTAGGTGGACCAATAACAGTCTGCTATGTCATCTAAAAATTTAGGTGATTTTTTTCATTTTATTTTAAAAAAAATTAACTTCAAAATCACCTAAATTTTTGGATGATGTGGCGCACTGTTATTGATTCACTCACGGTAAAAGTGTAAAAACTACGATAGGTGATCCGGACTCCTCCACATTAGACAATTTGAAACCAAACTTTGGGCCTGATGCATCATGCTTGTCAGAATAAATTCATTTGAAAACACATGGATGCCATGGGCCCAAGGGAATAGTATGACTCTGATTTTTGACATGATTGATGATTCTCTTTTGTCATGAAAAAGAATTGGGAGAATGGGGTGTCAGTATTCCCAAAATCATTCAAAGGTAAAGATATAAATCGATAAAAAAAATCCATCTTAGATATATGTTTTTATCTCCAATTAATAAAAGTTTGAATACTAACATTAGAGTGTCTGAATCAGAGAGTCGATTTTTTTTTATTTAATTTCTTGAGAAAAAAATACACCTGACCTAAGGCCTATTACATGTTTTGGAAAAATTGTAATTCTTCAAAAGTTGTTTTTCACGTGGGATTCTTGAATCTTTCACTAGGCCGGAGCATTCACGTGGTAGTAACTAAAAATCCTATCATAGAAACATGAAATTTTAAAATTCCAAGTTGACAACCATCACATCATTGTTTACATATCCCCTACAATATAAATTATGTGAGGGGTTCTGCCAAAGCAATAGGGCCTTAAGCCAGTTTGAAAACTCTAAGGATAACATCTTATTTAATGATTTAGAACTTCTTTACATATTAGAGTATTTAGTAAAACTCTAAATGCATTCTTTTATCTTATTAAAAATAAAGCTTTGGCCTCTAGGAAAAAGTTAATGGGGGTGACTTTTTTAGATAAAGCATTTTAAGTTAAAGTGGGCGAAGGTACACGACAATGCAAAATTTATAGTGTCTTGGATGAAAATGTTATCATTATTTCAAACCAGAGCATTTGGTAGGTTCTACATTGTAATTTTCAAAAGATGTACTCTAAGTATCACAATTCCTAAAGATGAGCTACATGTTCACAATTACAAAGGTGACCTCACTTTGTAATTCCTAAAGATGGTCATATATTCATATAACAGAAGGTGGGTTCTATTAAAAAAAGATGTAATTTTTGAAATTTTATACTTTTTTACAACATCCCCCTTCTTTTCTTCTCTCTTAAAGTAACCATTCACTTGAATTCACTTTACAAATAAATTACTCAAATAATAAAGAATTATGCTAAAGAAACAAGACCTAATAAAGGGGGGCCATGTTATTTTTTAAAGTAGATCTCATGTTCATAGTCATAAAAGACGGGCCCCCATTTCAATTCATATAAAGGTAGGCCTATATTCTAATTCTTAAAGGTGGGTCCCATGTTGTATTTCCAAAGGTGGGCCCTATGGAGCATAATTTTTTTAGAAAAAGTGCCCCTCTAAATTAGCTGTTATTTATACATTTACCAAACACCCTTTTGTGTAACAGTTGCTATTTTTTATAATTTTTCCAAATAGACTAGTTGTAATTAGAACTTAAAAATTTAGAGCATTTTTAGACCTTAATGTAATTGGCTCTTATTACATTTGACTATACTTTCCAAACAGCCCCTAATATTAAGGGCTTCTAATTCGGGATATCATGATCAGTAAGGTTTTTACAATCAACCCAACTCAATTCTTCATGCATGGAGGATCACTCTATGGACCTAAAGATCTCTTCTCCAAAAGAAGCCTCAGAGGCAAGGGTCGTCCTTTTTGTATTGAAAGAAGGTAGCCTGTTGGGTTTCCACAAAATACACCTTTTGTCTGACGCACTTGAGGCGGTTCGGTTCGGGCTATGAATGGATCGTCGGATTTATCTATATCTATTTTTTTTATCAAATTACATTTTTCGTATCCCTAGGATATTGAATGGTTTCACTCATGAACTCGCCAAGAATTCTGATGGGATGGCCAATTTTGTGGGTATGGGGAAGGTGGCTGATTTATTTTGTAGTTTTGGGGTCTGGTTATTGTGGCCTGTTTTTCTAATGAGTCACTTTTTTCTAGAAAAAAAAAAAAAAAAACTCAAATCTTCCTTATAATTGTCCTAACACCAAAAACCCCATTCGGATCTTCTACAACAATTGTCACGCCCCTATTCAACGGGGATTGTGCGTGACATTAGGCCAATTAAGATTTTCCAACAATAATCCGCAACACGTGACCCCAGTCATATCCCATATGAATCGAAGACTGCTGCGAGGTATAAATATTTCCTCAAATAAATACAAAATAGCGGAAGCTTTACAATTAAACAAGTGGTATCTCACAATGTATAGTTAAGAACAAATATTGAAATATTAATTAAAGTTCAAGTTTGAATCAGTTTAAATAAAAGTATTATTTACACAAAAGGCCACATCCAAAACTTGGGCCTAATCAAAAGTTCAAAAGAACCAAAGAGCAAAAGCTAAATCTAAGCCAAGATATATCATGAAGGCTCTCGGTACGGGGACATAACGGCTATACAACGTCGTCTGTACAATAGTCTAGGAGGTCATCAAGTTGATCCGCCTGAATTTTCTCTGTCTCCTCGTCCTCAAGAAGGTAGGCTCGGTACATATGCACCAAGAGTAGCATTATCAAACACGACGGTCGGCAAGCAAATATATATAAAAAATACCAATAGATATGCAGTACTAAACAGAGTAAACGAATAGACAGGATCATAAGAAATGCATATCATTTGAATCATAATCAAACTAATATGTACATTTAAACAAGATAGAGACGGCCCACATATGCTAATCACCACGGGATATTATCACGACCCTCCCTACTCAAACCGAGTTGTGGCAGAGAGAAAGCACGGGAGAAAAGATAGGCCAAGCAGAAGTGGATACCGGGGTATATAAATACACAAACATCAGAACCCCCATCATCATAAAGTATCCGATAGCGTACATCCATCACAAAGTATCCGAACTACAGACAATCAAAAGTAACGGTCCTATCACAGTGGTGTCCTAACTGTGTCAGACGATACAGTTGAGTGTTGTGTGACACACGAGTCCTAATACGGTAACAATGAAGGGCTAGGTTGATCTTGCATGAACAAGATTCGTCAAACAAAAGAGATACTACTACCTTTCATCAAATCAGATCAGACAACGGAACAGAACATCAATACCCAAAGTAGTCCTCTTCAAAGCTTATACAATCGAAGCCCCTAGCCTCGACACTGTCGGTCAAGCATCGGAACAAACGGAACATCAAAAGGAATCATAAGTTCAATCATCTAAGTTCTCATGTGATCCCAACAAAGCAAACTAAACAAAGTAAATAAACATGTTCATGACATGTAGACAAATACCAGACGATACGGTTCAGAATCAAAAGTGATAAACAATCCAAATCCTAGGTCAAATGTTATTTCCGAAGCTCCGTACATCTCTACTTAGTCAACAAAAGGAAATTAAGGTTCGCGATATCCGAACAAATCATCTTCATGCATAGATACAAAGGAGGGTATCTCGTTGTCCCACACCGTCCACGATTAAGATAAGTTGAATCTCAAAACAACCGGAATAACCATGAGGAAATGTCGACTGAAAACATTCTCACATAAAGTCAATGAGTCATCAAACAGGTAGCCAAGGTCCCAGCTAAGTTCATCCAAACTAGGTAAAACAATCCCTTTATCAAAAGTACTTCAAGATAAAGTAAGCCTAACAGTCGATTAACCGACCAGCTCGGTTAACCGCGGGGGTGACCGCTTGTACAATTTCCTTAAAAAGTTGCTCTCTGAAATTGTGACCGAGCTATAGGTCAGTTAACTGACCACCAAACGCAGTTAACCGCCTGCTCCCAGAATTCAAATCCAAATTCTATTTTGGGTTCAGAAATGGGGAGTCTACTACCATCCACACCTACAGACAATGAAAAACAGGGCATTGCCCTCTCTAAGTGAAGTAGACATCCTCCTCAATACAAGGCTATACACATCCCATCCATTCCAAACCATTCATTAATCCATTTAGACCTAAATACATCAAGCTATTAAACATAATTGAGCAAGCAAGATATGATTAAATACACATCCCATCCATTCTTAACCATTCATTAATCCATTTAGACCTAAATACATCAAGCTATTAAACATAATTGAGCAAGCAAGATATGATTAATCATCTCTATATATATAGAAATCAATCGGATGCAATTGTAGGGATATTATGATTGTTAGAGATTTGAAATGACCTTTGGGGATTTGAATTGGCAACCTTTCATAAGATTAGTTTCCGAAGGAATACATCCATCTGGAAATGCCAACTCCCAAGCCCACATTTGCTACCTATATATCCCAAACCAAATTGGATATGGTTCAACCCAAGTACTTAGGCCCAAACCAGCCCAACTCAAATGGATATCGACTCAACCCAAGTTGGGCTCAATAGATAGCAAAAGATAGGGATCCTTAATGATTCCTATAGCTCCAATGCCCTTCCAAATCAACTCAATAGAGTTACACTAAGAAGCATAAATAAATGACATTTTATTTTCCATCATATCCGATGTGGGATTTTAGAAATAAGGTCTAAATGGTTCTTTACTATTTTGAAAATCTCCAACATTACCCTAAATTTTTTAAAATTTCTAACAGTTCCCCACAATTTTGAAAAATAACAAATAAACGACATAGTGTTCTGGGTCTTGAAAATAGATGCATAAATGATGGTGTTTATAGACTTGAACCTCCACTTAGTCCAAGTATATCAAACCCTCCTAAGGTACTTAGTGAATTTCGTCTTGAACTAAGGGCCCCATTTGGTAAGCTGGATGTACCGAAAACAAACATTTCCTTGAAGTTATTGGTGTTCTTAAAACCCCACGCATTAATGGACATGTGCATTTATCTTAGTTTAGTAAGTGTTGTAGAGGACTAGCCCTGAATTGCCATAGGGAGCGACCTCACTCCCACACTTACATAGGTGGAGTCTATCTGAAGTGCATCTGTATCACCTGCACCTCTTTATACAGATATACATATAGACGCATTAAGAGTAATAACTCAGCCTTCCGTTACATACAAACATGCACTAATAGTCTTTGGATGGGAATAGAGATTTTCGTCTCTCCATTTTAGTGCACAACCGATCACAACTATGACTTGTTCTTTCCATTGAGTCCGAAAATTTGTTACTCTCTCTTAGGGCATGTTTGTGTAACACTTTTCCGTGGAAAAGTTGACGATTTTCCTCGGAAAACCCATTTTTCCGGCGTTTGGTGTGGAACAATTCCGCGGAAATGCTTTCCTGCCTCGTCAGCATTTTCCTTGATAATTGTGGAAATGGGTTTCCCATGGGGGGGTATGGGAAATGGTTTTCCTCGGAAAACTTCTCCCTCTTTTCCTCACTCTTGTCTATTTCAACCCAAAAACCCTATAACTTTTTTATTTTTTATTTCTTTATATAAATTATTATTTAATGTTAAATAAATAATATACATGTTATGTTATTTTTCTTCAAAAAATTATTTTTCTTCAAAAAATTATATCACCAAATAAGAAATTTTGATTTTCTATAAGGAATCCACAGCCGCACCAAACAACAGCTGCACCAATTCAATAAGGAAACTCTTTTTACACCAAACATGAATTTCTAAATTCTACGGAAATCCTTTTCCAGGATTTTCATTTCTATGGAATTCGCTGACGTGGCAATTTCCTCTTTCCGCGGAAAGGGTGTGTACACAAACGTACCCTTAGTCAGCATTGGTTACCATCACAGGTGATGATTATCTCAGATCTTCAACCTCATCCCCAGCCCTGGACATTGTCCAAATCAATTCCTTACAACGACCTTAATAGAAAGATATCTCTGCCAAATTGTTCTTCGATCGAATAGACTCAATAGAGATAATAACTTCATCAGTAAGGAGTTCCACACATATCATGCCTTAAGGCTATGTGCCTGAACTTACTGTTACACGTGCCATCATATACTTGTAAAAAAAAAAAAAAACTTTCACAATGCAAAGAAATGGCTAAAATCAGATTAATGTCGGAGAAAAATCTCGCTTAACCATTCAGCTTCTTTGCCCACCGCAAACAATGCAATGACACTGCAGCCCTGGATCGTAAAGACCCATGCAGAGGCTACATCATTTCTTTTCGCTGCCATTTCTCTTCACTTGTTTTCCTGATTTATAACAGGATGTTCACAAAGAAGGCAGCAATGACAAGCACGCGGACACATCATTGACTACATATGCCCACGGTGGTCCTAGTTTGTGAGAACTGAGCCATCTTTAATTGAGATTGTGAAATAAGTCAGTCAAGGCATATGACTCCTCCATGTACCACATGTAAGAAAACAAATTGGTGGTTCAATAGAACATTGCTGGGTCAAAATCCAACAAACATGCAAAGCCGCCAGTGTGTCAAGTAGACCAGCCAGGTTAATGGGCCAGACAAATGCTGTGTTCCCTATTTGATGCATCAATTGGATGTGGCAATAATGTCATATATATGTTAACTAAAAGAATGGTAGTAGTATAGATCACAATAAGATGCACCACGACATACATGAGGTTTTTTTTTATTTTTATTGGCATTTAAGGGTTTATTCTTTCTAGCCATGTAAACATACCCAAATTAAATAAGTTATGGGTTACCTTAATGAGACCATTTACCATAGCAAACTTACAAGAGTGACGCAGCCACCAATTTGCCAACCTCTTGATCAAACCAAATCGTCAATATATAGGGTATCCATCGATCAAGATCTTGTCTGTCATCACTAACTGGGCCAAGAAAGATCCTTACTTTTTTACTCATATTTTTTCCAGACCATCCAAATTAAATTTGAAGTCCAAAAGGAGATTTATTGTCTTAAGATTGTTAGAAAATAATAATATTAATATATTGTTGAGATGGATTGCTCGTGCTTTCCTTAAGACGATAAACGCCCACACACCAGATTGGTGTCTGCCTCCAAGATAAAATAGGCCCAGATCCTCTGTATGTTGGACTGTGGTCTGCAGTACCCATACCGGCCCTTGAACACCAATGGTTTGACTCAAAATATGGGGACCATTATTGGAATCAAAACAGAAAATTGATGATCAAGATATGATTAATCATCTCTATAATTACCATTGTTGTTTAAAGACAATAACTACGTACCATGGTGGATAAAGATAATAACTACCATGCCAACTCCCAATCCCACATTGGCTACCTAGCCCATTATCCATTCTTAACCCAGAAGCAAGAGAACCCAAACCAAATTAGATCTGGGCCAGCCCAAGTTAGGCCCAAACGAGCCCAACTCAAATGGATATCGACTCAACCCAAGTTAGGGTCAACGGATGGCACCAAATTGGATCTGGGCCAACCCAAGTTAGGCCCAAGCCAGCCCAGCTCAAATGGATATCGACTCAACCCAAGTTAGGGTCTCAAATGGCTCTTTAAATTCCCATAGCTCCAAGCCCATTCCCTTCCAAAACAACTCAAAAGAGTTACACTTTACACTAAGAAGCATAAATAAATGACATTTTATTTTTCCATCATATTCAATGTAGGATTCTAGAAATAAGGTCTAATTGGTTCTCTACTACTTTGAAAATTTTCAACATAATGATGTGTATCGATGTGTGTAGCATAGAAGAATTGGTATAAAAAAAAGAAAAAAAAAACCCTACAAAAATAAGAATTTTCAAATCCTTTGGGAGAGGTTTGAGCTTGAAAATCCTAGAAAATGAGAGGTTTGAGCTTACCAAATACCAACGGATGGGATGACTGCAATCACCGATGGGGAGCAAAAAGTTTTTTTTTATAGCCATTTGAGGGAGGCTTTGACTGGGATTAAATGGGAATGAAATGAAAACCTTCTGGTTGGTAATAGTTTATAGGCATTATTTTCGATCAGTGAAGCCCATGAAACAACAATTCCAAACCATTGGCAATGGAGCGAGCCCACATTATCAAGCGGTAGTTCCACATCTGCCCAACCATTCATTGTGCAGATCTCTGAAGTTGGCCCAGAGTTTATTATATGGTTTATTGACCATATCCAACTGGTTTCGCGCATTATTTTACAGAATGCTCATTTCTCAATTCCAAATAGTTGATTGCTTTCCACTTTCTCCCACGTGTACGAGGGAGAACTTTGCCTTTTAACTATGGAGTTCTTTTGGGATTTGGAGCCACACGATTTTAAGAAGCGTCAAGATGGGGGTATGATTTACAAACCCAAAAGCCAAGAGCGGGCCGAGGTGAAACTTGGTATAGTCAGAGAAACAAGCTAGCAGGCAAGCCAGGTGAAAATTGAAACCTCTATTGGAACAATGGATGCTTTTTCGTCGTGTTTTTTCTTTCCAAGTACATGAAAGTACAGGGGCCTGTTGTAGTATGACTCGGGCGGGGGCGGGGGGGCCCGGTACATGGATGTCGACCCCATTGAGATCTGAAAATTTATTTTTAAAATTTTTTTTTAATGAATTAAACTTATGTGAAGAGTTTGACCACACTCAATGCTTAAGTTAATGGAGCCATCTATCTACTAAAATAAATAAAATTAACGGGCCCAACTTTTATTTTTTAAAGAAAATCCCCTTTTCTAGACATTTTGTGTGACTCTTCATTTACCCTAACTTAACATCTAAATACGGTATTCTAACATTTAGATTTAGGCCTATAGACTTTCAGCCCCAGCCGAGCAGCAGAGATGAATGGATGAATGATTGTTTAGTCATATAAATTGAAAATGGCGTGTTTTATAGTGTTGATAATGAAGCTATTATGTAACAAGTTCAACACATGAAAACCCGTTGAGGGCAGCTGTAGGAGTTTATATATTTGGATTTTCTTTTTGGATTAAGAACTATTAGTAACAATATATTAAATTTTATATTTATTTTGTTTGAGAATTCAATGTAATCTTGGACGAATCGTCGGAAATAGATTATTTGATAATTTTATATTATATTTGTCGAATTATCGAAAGTAGATGACAGATGTTGATAAAGGGGAAAACAAAGTTAATATTCGATTTATAGAAAAAGAGTCTTTTGTTAAACCTACTTACTCGAATTCCTGGAGCCGCCGGTGTCGTACAATACACTTGAGTAAAACAGATTATGTAAAATAGAGGTTTCGAGTTTCACCTGGGTTGCCGACTGCATTAAAAAGGGAATTGCAGGGGTGCAAAAAATGCAGTCACTATTTGGGAACTTAGATGGCTCTGCAGAGGTTTCTCCACAAATTTTATTTTCATTTCAGAATCTAAATCCAGTGATAGTGAGATAAGAAAATTGGCCGATAAAATCAATTTTCCAAACGCGGAAACCGTCCCAGCCTATGGAACATTAGGTGGATTTGCCCTTTTGTGGCAAGACATTTTTAAACTAAAGATACTTATTAAAGATAGGTGGTTTTTTCACTGTGTAGGTATTATTGATCACAAAAGAAATTGGTTTATTACCTTCATACAAGGCCCCCCTTACCACTATGAAAAACCAAGATTTTGGGATGATCAGAAAACCTAAGGAAATAAATTTGTAGGATCATGGATGATTATGGGTGACTTTAATGAAATCCTTGGTAAAGATGAGAAATGGGAAGGTAGAAAATACAATCCAAAAAAGGCAAAATATGGTTTAAATTTGGGGTTTTAATAGGAAAAACCCTCACACATGGGCATTGCATTGAATTGGGCTCAATAAAAATGGGCAAACAGAAGGGATCCTGATTTTACGTTTTTTATTTTTATTTTTTTATCTTTTGTGCGCTATAGTCGATATCGACCATCCATGCGTATCTACTAAAACCCAAATCCCTTCTCTTTTCCACCTTTTCCCCTTTCTATTAATAGAAATTTCTATTTCTAGTACCCATCGTCCCATCCACTGACCCACCTATCCAATCCAGCCCTTGACATTGCAACAAGAGAAAAAGTATAGCTGTTTATAGTTCATCCTTTTTAGTTTTTACATAGACAATAAGATTAATAAAATCACATGAAGAACAAAATTGTCATGGAATATATGGGGTTTTGATATATTAGTCCCCCTTAATTTGAGATGTTCCAATTTTATGACCAAACTTCAGGTAATGTCACCAGAGTCGCTTGACTTTGGTCAATTTTTTTTTCACTTTTTTGGTCCGGATCCAATGATATCATGGCTTTTATGTAGCATCTTAGAGAGATTTTTTTCCAAACGATAAAACCTGATAAATGTTGATCAAATGTGTATTTACTTTTCACAAAATGTCAGATTTTTTATTTTATAAAACATAAATTTGCTCACCAGTTGCAAATATATATATATATATGATATAGAAATTGATAAATCCCATGATAACATGGGACTATCCCATCATATCATGGGATATGGTGAAAAAAAGTTAAAGAAATAGTGTTGACTAGAGTCAAACGACTCTAGTGACATTATGTAAATTTCAGTCATGAAATTGGAAAAAAAAAATCTGAGGTGATCCAATTTGCCAAATTTTACTAAACTTTAGAGATTGAAGAAGAAGTAATCCATGCATAACATCCAGAATCAAATATGTGTGTAAGTGGATACAGAGTATTCATAATTCCAAAACTGGAACAAATGGGCAGGAAGAGACGGAGCGTAGAGAGAGAGCGGAGAGAAGAAGAGAGATCAAGGGGCTGGGCGGACGAAGAAAGAAGAAAGAAGAAAAAAGAAAAAAAGGAAAGAGAGGGATCGTGTCGTGTGCGTGGGTTGGGGAGATGAGAGAAGAAAAGACAAAAAAAAAGAAAAAAGAAAAATAGAAAGAAGGAAAATACAAGAAGAGAGGAACAAGAAGAAAAAGGAAGTGGGTCATTTGGGTGAGAGACGGAGAAATTTGCAAGGATTGGTGCATCGGATATTTGAGTTGGGAGAGAGAAAAGAGGTTCTTAAAAGATTTTACAGACTACAACTGCAGACGATCTGATCTGGAGAAGCACGAAAATCTTATGATGTCCTCTTACGACTTGAAAATGCGGAAAGGAGATGGAGAAGTAGTCGTGCCATCCCAAAAAAAAAAATTATCGTTTTCACTTCCCTCTGCAAGATAGATTTTTTGGGATCCATGGAAAATAAAATTCGAAATGTTAATTTAGCTAACCAAACAATTTTTATACGGTTTTGTCTGTGGGAACATGGGATCGTCTCATTGGCATGATGCCAAACATGACCTTAATAACTGAAAGTACCAGATCCTCATGCCTTTCTCTTTTGACACTTTCTTTCTACCGAGAGTTTGAGATTCTCCTTGTGCTGATCGAACTTCTCCTTGCCAGTCTTCTTGTGGTTAGTCCCTGACCAAATAGCCATAAATAAAAAAATCTCCCTCATTCCTCAGATTTAGTATAATCAGAATCACTCTATACCCAAATCTAAGTTGTTAATCTCTAAATCCTAATTTCAATCCCTTAATCCCCAAATCCTAATCCAAATCCTAAGCCCTAAATCACCTAATCTAACATATCTATAAGTCCAAAGATGACCAAATAACCATTGGGCACACTTTAATCTTCAACTCACAAATAAATCAAGCCTTAGGATTCATATGTTTGATAACTTGTGTTAGATTTAAGTGGAGAATTTTCTTCTTTGCCATGATCCATGACCAACTATAGAGAATTCTTTTTAAAGCTAGGTAAGTACAGGCAATCAAATTTTTTAGATCGAAATAGAACTCATTTAGAATGAATTGATGATCACATGAATTTGGAAGAGACAGTGGAAGAGCCTTTCAAGTATGCAAAAGATATCAGCATGGCAAAAAGTTTTATGTCTATTTAAATGTAAAACATTTTCTTTTTGGTATTTTTAATGTGAAAAAGTTAGCAAAGTTAGAACAAAAATTTTACCCCACCCAAACAAAATTCCTAGATCCACCACTGGTAACACCTAAAGCACCATTTCCTCCTGTTGTCAAACTTGCTCTTCAACATATCT
The DNA here is from genome assembly GCA_038049695.1 of Cinnamomum chago. Lineage (NCBI taxonomy): Eukaryota > Viridiplantae > Streptophyta > Magnoliopsida > Laurales > Lauraceae > Cinnamomum > Cinnamomum chago. The sequence goes on along the minus strand of CP142462.1, from coordinate 13,623,083 downwards.
ACAACAAGCTAGTGTACTCATTCGGTACTCCCGAGGTGTACCATTACATCTTTCTACCACTAAACCACCCCCTCCTACAATGGGGAATTACAGCGGTGCCACTCTCAGAAAGAGACTGAACTGGCACAACTGGCTCTGGCCATTCTTGTGGGCAATCCATAACGGATGTTGCCTTCCTACTAAGCCCCATATGAATACACAACCAACAACCTGTGCATACACATCTCCTATACCTTCAATCTTTATCTAGTGTTTCTGTATATATAGATAGATAAGAGGGATGGGTGAAATGAAAAAAAAAAAAAAAAAGGGAGAGGAAAATTAAGTAAACTATAGTGTTGGGAGTGTGATCAGTTGGTGCTTTGAGATAATGGGATGGAGTGAATTCTCGACTTGGGTGTTTACTGAAATGGACGTTAGGCAGAACGTGTTATGTGTGTGGGTATCATGTGAGTGGAAATTGTGAAGTTGACAGGCCGACGTGCATGCAATTGGAAGAGGAAAAAAGAGAGGGGTCCCTGTACTCTGTAGCATGATCTGTTGTTACAATTACATACACACCACACACAGCTAGTTTTTGTGTGTATAATTCTCGAAGCTCTATCTCTAATCAACCAAATTCAGCGCCGTGGAGAGCTGCTTTACGGCACAGTGACTATTAGGAGGGTAACGTCCAAGGGAAAAGAGGACCCATTTGTGGAAATTTAGAGGGTTGCCGACGTCACTACTTAGGTGGGCTAGGCAAAAAGTGGGCATGTTTTGATCTTTGATTTGGGGCTATTTCATCACATGGCCATGATTCATGACCAACTATTGAGAATTCTTTTTAAAGCTAGGTAAGTACAGGCAACCAAATTTTTTAGATCGAAATAGAACTCATTTAGAATGAATTGATAATCACATGAATTTGGGAGAGACAGTGGAAAGGCCCTTCAATTAAGCAAGAGATATGAGCATGGAAAAAAAATTTATGCCTATTTAAATGTAAAACATTTTCTTTTTGGTATTTTTAATGTGAAAAAAGTTAGCAAAGTTAAAGAACAAAAAGTTTGCCCCACCCAAACAAAAGCACAATTTCCTCCTGTTGTCAAACTTGCTCTTCAACATAACTACAGCTAGCTAGTGTACTCATTCGGTACTCCCGAGGTGTACCATTACATCTTTCTACCACCAAACCACCCCCTCCAATGGGGAAATAGACAACGACAGGTAGAAATAGACTACTTATGAATCTTCAACGTAGATAAAAGAGTAGAAAGGGAAATAGACTACTTATGGGGGAAGTAAACCAAGCTTGGTTGCTTTATCGTCGTTTTTTCTCTCCGAGTCTTTCTAAGCAATGCTTTTTTTTATTATGGTAGTGTGATCGACTCTCTCTTGACATTCATTTTTTGTCTATTGTAACTGGCAAGGCCTGAAGCATGCACAATTTCCTCCTGTTGTCAAACTTGCTCTTCAACATATATACAGCTAGCTAGTGTACTCTTTCGGTATTCCCGAGGTGTACCATTACGTCTTTCTACCACTAAACCACCCCCTCCTACAATGGGGAAATAGACTACTCATGAATCTTCAACGTAGGTAAAAGAGTAGAAAGGGAAATAGACTACTTACGAAGATGGGGGAAGTAAACCAAGCTTGGATGCTTTTTCGCCGTTTTTTTTCTCCTAGTCTTTCTAAGTAATGCTTTTTTTATTATGGTAGTGTGATCGACTCTCTTTTGACTTTTAATTTTGTCTGTTGAAACTGACTTGTGTGGTCTCTTTCTTGAGTCTTGCACGGACAGACCCATTCCACAATGAAGTGGGGATCTTACTCCCCCGACAGCCACAAACCCAATAGGTTTGGTATCGCGATGCTTCTTTTTTTGTTTTTTTTTTTTTGTAATTCAAAACTTCACTTCTTGTCTATAAAAGGTAGAGCCCTGTCGTTCTGATTTCTCACTAGTTCCCTTGCCTCCACTACTCAAGCTCTCTAGTATGGCGTCGAAGAGATCTGCTTTCTCTTCCTTGATTGATCATGGATTGGATCCGGACCTCTTCATTGGTTTCCATTTCCATCCTACTTATGAAGAGGGGATAAGAATTATCAATATCAAAAATACAGGTGGGGAACTTCCTCCTATTTTCAATGAATATCGTGGTCTATTTCAGTGCCAACCCGAACAACTAGAAGGTATGGTGGAGCACCAGTTCAATTGAAAAACTATATATATATATATATATATATATATATATATATATTCTTCTTTCTCCCTCTTTTAAGATTCTTTTCTTGTTTCTAATAAATCTGGAGACTCGAATGATTTGCAGAACGTCATTGCTTTACAAAATTGGAGCTGAATGGCAAAAAGAAGGTGAACCGTACATTGGGGGATGGTTCTCATCGTTATTGGAAGAATATAAAGTCAGAATTTGTAAGAGATGACAACAACAACAAAATTGGATGGGTGACGAAGTTAAAATTACATGAGGATAAAAATACAACAACCGAATGGCACATACTGGAATATAGGGACACAGAAATGGTAGTGGACACAATCCTCCTTTTTCTTCTATTTCTATCTTTTTTACACCTTTCTAATTATGCATATATGTGTTTTTTTAATTTATTGCGCATTTCTTCATTCCTAGACTGCAGGGTCCATGATATATTGTTCTTGTGTTCATGTGTGGGTCACTGTTCTTTTGAAGCTGCATTACAATTTACAAAATAAGGAGCTAATTAATTAAGGTTTTCAGTTCATGAACCCACCTCATTAGAATGATAGCTATGATTAATGGAGCCTGCCCTTTCACGTACTAAGTATATATAGAGCTACGCTGCATGGATTCTTTCAAATAAACAATCTGCTCATGTCAGCTGACTCGACACCTTATCTGATTTTTTTTATGAATTCTTTTCTTGCCAATTCCAATTTAAATATTGTTTCATAGTTGATAAAGATATTATCATATTTTTTTTTATCTTCTTTGGCCATTGATTCAAATAAATCCTGAAAGAGTTGTTGTAATGCACCAGTATTGTTGGTCTTTTTACGCAACATATAATTGTTAGGACTTTTGGAACCTAATTTGCTTGTGGTAGATCTAATGATTAACGATTGGTCCACATCTTCAAAACACTTACTTAACAAAAGGACAAAAAGATAATAAAAAATTAAAAAGAAGTTGGAGACAAGTTTTGCAATAGAGAGCTTATCAACATCTTTGAAAAAAATAACAAGTCGCTGTTGGAGGGCTTGAAGAGGGTCAAACTTTTAAACCACGTAGGGGGAAAAAAAAAATTAATATTATTTCATATCTGTGAACCAAGTAGCACCGCCCTTGCTAACTGAAGTTCCTTTTAGTGGGCCCACCTAGATGCATAAATACCAGGGGAGCATATCAATTAAAAGGCTTGGATGTAAATTTGAAAATTTGCAATATGAAGCAATTTAAATGATATTAGCCTTTGATTTTTTGTCACCAAAATTTAAAGGAGAAAATCATCTTTTTAACTCAAGGGATAAATTATTTGATTTTTTTAAGGTTTTTTCAAAATAAAGAAATTTGGAGAGTTTTGTTCAGATGTGGATTAGGAAATATATAATATCAAGCCATTTAAATAATCCTGGCCTTTGGTTTCTTGGTCTTTAAAGTTTTAGAGGTTAAATTATCTTTGTTACTAGGATAGGTCATTTGATCTTTTAAAGGATAAATTGGTTAAAAACGAAATAAGTTTAAGCTTGAGAAATAGGCCATTTGAGTTTTGTAAGCGTGTGGGGGTTTTCCTAAAAGCAGGATTACGCTAATCTCAGTAACAATACCAGATCAGCTCATCCCGATTTCGGTGTCCAAGCTCGGCAATAATGTCAAAACGCATCCAACTCGGTAACAGTACAAGTTAGGCATCTCATCTCAGCTCAGCAACAGTGCCAACCAGCACCAAGCTTGAGCTAGTCTCGGCAAGAGTACCGACTATGCTCACCTCGATCTCGGTATAAGGCACCTCGGCAACAGTACCAGAGTGCGTCCGAATTTGGTCTCGATATTATCTTCAATTCAGTACGTCCACAGAGATGAATACTAAATCATTATTGTACTTCCATAAAACTACGGCTATATTACAGAACGTGCTGACAAACAAGACAGGCACCGGATAATGATCAGGAATTATCTTTATCAAACGATCACATCCACATTGATACGAGAAGTCATCTCATGATTCGACTAGACAATATCTCCACCTACCCCGCCCCACTAAGGGAGCATCAGGTGAAACTTCTACTTATATACAAGGGTATAATCCCTTTCAGGTAGGCCATATTACAATGCAATGCAACATAATGCAATACCAGCATACTTGCATTTCTTCTCCATCCTATGTTCAGTGATAGCACTAACTCAGGCATCAGAGAGCCTTCGGCTGAATGCAGCCAGAGTCTCTGATCTCTATTTCTCCTTCCCTTTCACATTATAAGGCGATCTATCTTTTCCAAAGAATCTTAAACAGCAAATTATGAGTTTCATACTCACTTAAACAAAGACCGTAATTTTTAGGCACTTATAGTAAGGATAATTGGCCTAAAACAAAAAACTGGAGGCCTCATTAATTTTCTTTATCTGGTTCGACTATTAGTTAGGAGAAGTTCTAATTGAAACAAGTGCAAAATAATAAGGGCCTTGTTGAAATTGTACGGAAAAATCAGGATGGGTATTTTGAACTATGTTCCCAGTGCTTTTATTTGGTCATGTGACCCTCCTTTATAATGGGGTGGGTATTTTTACATGTGAGTTTCACTCGATTATCTCTCAATTGCATTTTGTTATATAATCTTCACTACCCGTACTGCATGGTTCTCTTTGATTTGGACCACAACAAAGGCCTAATTGCAAAAAAGTTGTGCAGTGCAAGCATTTTCTTGGCAAGTTTTTGAGGTTGTCCTCATCAATCCTTTCCAATATGTTATACTATATAAAATTATAGGCATCCTCTGTTTTCCACTACAGCCAGATCCTGGTCGCTGGGTTCTGTGTCGGATATACAAAAGAGAGAAGAACAATGATTCTAGTAGTCCCAGCTTCTTTGATCCATATATTGATAATACAACAGTCCCTCATGTGGCGTCGGATGTAGGAGCAGGTCAAATTTCTTCCTCAACTTCACAGGTTCCAAGTATGTGGGCCAGCGGTGCTAAAGGAGATATGAATCAAGGCCAGCATTATGGAATGAGCCAATGTTCATACACTCAACCGGATTGGTTTTCTAATGCTGCAACTAACCCAGACCTGAACGGAGGACATATGAATCAGGATCAAATCCAAGGTGTGGAGGACCAATCTCGGTACACTCCACAGGATGGCATGGTTTACAACCCGAACTCAATCGATGATTTTGATATGGGCTTGCTGGATGATGAATCCATATTCAATCAAGACTGGCCAGAGTTTTAATATCAATTAGTTTTGTCTGAGTGACTTGTGAGGTTGTGTCTAGTATGTATTGTCGCAGATTGGTGTCACGTCCACGTTTCCTTGCTGCATGTACTACTTATTCCCTTTGTGTTTGTATTTGGCGGTACAGTCCCTTGTGTTTGTATTTGGCGTAGTTGGACCTACTATGATATCTATATTTGTGTATGTTTGATTTTTTTTCTCTATTTCCTTTTCCTTATTTCTTTTGTGTGTGATAAAAGTGTGCATGTGAGTTGAATTCAATTTATGGAGTTCCATACAGGGTATAGAACTATAGATACTTTTGAGTATACAGCAGTAAAGCAAGAATTTCTCCTAACGTCACTCTCTTGTTGTTAAGGTACGCAGGGACGTCTCATGCCCTGAATTTCATGGTGTCAACCAGGTCAACATCACTCAACTATACGAGGGAATGTACGCAAGAGAAAATTATCTTGCTAGTAAAATGGATATAACTTAATAAGTTTTGATTATTTAAATTAGAGTTCACTCAAATTAGATATAGGTGGTTTAGATCGCACGGTCATTAGAGCCATCCATTTATATGAGAGCCCCCTTTTGCATGGATCCAAAGTAGTCAAATGATGGGCCCTTAAAAAGATTTTTTTATCGGTAACGGTAAATTAAATTAAGGATAAAGCAACAGTACAATAAAATTTACAGCAGAAAGTACAAAAGGAGTTGGTACAAAAGCCTTAAACCAACACTGGAAACAAACAAAAAAGTATTAAGTAATATGGGCCACAAGCAAAACAACTCTATGCACCTCTTGTTTGGTTAGAGAGTCTGTCATACTATTTGCTGACCGACAAATATGAGAGAAAGAAACTTTAATCGAAGAAGATAAAGCCTTAATCTCATTGAGATACTATTGAAATCTCCAAGGACCCCTCTCCACCTTAGACGCCCACCTAATAGCATTCGAAGAATCACTTTCCACGACTAAGCTTACCTTGAAAGTAGAAGAAAAAAATTCTTAAAGCTTCCAAAATGGCAAACACTTCTAGTTCATTAACTTCTTTTATATCAACATTCTTGGAGAACATAAACAACACTTTACCCTTACCATTCATAAGAACTCCACCAATACCCACTGGCTCGGGCTTGCTTTTAGTCGCACCATCAAAATTAGATTTTAACCAACCCGATGGATGAGCACACCAACACACCACTTTCCTATACTTGGACGGACCACATGACATACAAGCTTCCCAATTCTGAAAATTACAATCTGAATTCATTCTAATAAATTTCTTTTTCTTGAAAAAAGCTCATTCTACTACTCTAACCTACACAAGCAAAACAAGGCATCGAAATGAGATCTCCTAAAAATTCTGTCATTTCTTTCCTTCCAAAGCGACTACAAAATTGTAAAAGAAATGATCCTCCACAAAATTAAGCCACAACCATGAAAAGGACTAACCCTCTACTCTTCCACCAATTAACATTTTTTTTTTTTAACGAAAAACTGGCCATACGAACATGTACCGAGGGTCTAGCACATCAGGCGGGGACAAAGCGAAAAGAAGAAAGAAAGAGGAAAGGGTAGGAGTCTTTCCTTGTGAGCTAAATTGTCAACTACGTGGGCAATTATGTCAGTATAATTCTCTTCTTATTCAACCACCACCCAAAAAAACTAATAAAATAACCCGTAGAGGCAGCCCAAGTGGTCCTCTTGGGATGTGTCTCATCTCCTAGTCTACTCAGAATTCCAAATATATAATGGCCCCATGTGCTTCATATCTTCAACTGATATAGGAAACTCGGCCTGCCTGTGTTCTTATCTCACTTTTTTTTTTTTTTTTTTTCTATTACCAGTACCATTACTACATGGAGACTGTTCTCCTCGGAATAGACACATTGCTTATATGTAGTTTAGCTCACGGCAACAACTAAGATGAGTTCCTATCAATGGAAGTAGGGCAGATTTAGTTGCGGGGCCCATCCTCAAATTTATTGTTTCTTTAATTTAAAAAGACGAATTCTTAAAATTGATAAGGAGATTTTCTTATTTTACCCCTTTTGCCCCTCCTAACATTCTTATCTCCTTTTAGAGAGAGAGATCGACAATTTTGAAAAGTGATAAGGGCATTTTTGTCTTGATTTCTTCGGAAACACAGGAAAACACATCTCTTGATAAGTTTCTTACCTGCTAGCTATTTGGCCTTTCAAATATAGAATCTAAATATCAAGCACTCATGTCTCTCCCGGTGCCTTTCCTTTTTCTCACATGAGTTTTTCATTAGGTTCTTAATTAGGACCTACTTAGAAAAAATGAAAATAGACTTAAAACATGGATCCTTTAGGACTTATTCTCATGAGTGGGCCCACTTGAGAAAAAGTCTTAACCACAAAAGAAATTCCTTATTTTTTTTAAAAATCTAACTAAATATGATGTATGCCCAATGCCATCTGGATCTATATGAAAATATTAAATTATTTATAATATTTTATTTGAGTGTTTTAAAGTTAACAATCTGTCTGTTCAGCTTGCTAGATCAGCAAACTGCATCCCCAACTTGAATGCAGATGGGGCCCACTGCAATAAAGGCATGCAATGAGTTTCACTCAGTTATGCTCAAGGGGACCTGGAAGAGATTATTACTCGACTATATCATAGGATCCAGATCATCTGCAGCAGCTGTTATGTCACAACAAAAATCATGTGCAGCTACACACATGATTTTCTAATGGGAGCATCCACTTGTGTCAAGTCCTGATGTGACTAATCATGAGTGGTCCGCTCACTGTAATTGTTTACCAATTGCGATAGAGGATTCGGATTATATATTATAATATAAATAAAATTCTAAAACTTATTTGTATCATGACTAAGGATGTGTTTGTGCAACTACATTGGCATATAAATACAACAGAAAAGGTTCGTGGATGGGTTGTTTGGTGTATGTTCGGTGTAGAGAGGAAAATCTCTTCCTTCTCTGTTTATTTAGCCTCACTTTTGGCATTTAGATAGGAAATCAAAACCCCCGCGCCAAGGTTGCGACATCATTGCGGTTGAAGAAAAAACACAACAATCATGCACAAACGTATACTAAAGATGGAAACTGCAACTGGGTCTCTCAAATAGGTGGCGTATAGATGCACAGAAAATGGTTCATTATTACACATTAACACATATGGTGTCGAGACGGTCGACATTGCTCAAGAGGGTAGCAAGATAATAAAGAAACAAGTAATTTTTGTTGGATAATTCACTCATCTCCTCTTATTGCTTGTTGTTTATAAATATATAGACTTTCCTACTGACTGCAGCCTCTAACGCTGCTGGCAGCGTTACATTCCTAAAGACCGGCTCAGTCACAACAAACTTTATGTTATACTGAAAGGACAGTAGCAGAAGCTCCTAGCATTCTCATTCATTTCCTTTATTTTTACATTTGATTTGGAAGTTCATTCTCTGAAAGCATCAAATGATGCTTCTTCTTCTTCTTCTTTTTGCCTTGATTTTGTTATTTGTATTCGCCAACACAATGGCTTCGCTTGCATGGCATACTAGCATTGCACTTCTCACTTTATTTGAAAGCTAACCAACTATGTTGGCACAAGGTTTTGATGATTTGTTTTGATAGGACAAGGCTGTGATGATGACCAATTACATTAGGAGCTCTTTAGATTCTTTCTTGAACAAGGTCATCAGCCAAGATTCTAAATGAGATGGCGGTGGCACTTCTTATATTTCAGGTTTGGATATGGGATGCTATATAAAAATGCATTTCTTGATTCCCAGTTTTTACAATTTTTTCATAGTTATAATTTAGGGTGTCAGTGTTTGTGCTAAAAAGGAGATAATAAAAAAACCGTCTCAATGTGACTGGCTTTCATCTTTGATGATATATGGACTCCGTCTGGCCACATTTTGACCCTTTGTAAAAAATCAATAAATAAATAAATAAAATTGGATGACCTAATGGGCGATTTCTGCCCCAGTGTAGGGCAGACCCTTCAAGTTGGATATATATAGAAGAGAGACTATTTCTCACTCAAAGAAGGTTCTGGAAACAGTCTAAGGCAAAGGCACTCATAATCTATTAGCAGAAATATTTATTGAGAAGAAAATAGATAGAAAATAATAAAATATTATTTTTCATTTACAATATTTATATATCAAATTTTATTCAAAGGTGAATAGGTGCAATAAACTTACATAAACTATGAATCAAACTCAAATTTATAAAATTTCATATATTCTGATCTTTCATATAATATTTTGGAAGAAAAGAGAAGACAAATGTGTTAAGATAATTAGTTACTATCTTCTTTTCTTTTATTTATAACATTACTAAGAAGCAATTAAAGTCGATTAATCTCATTTTTCAAATATATATATATATAATTTTATTATTCTCCAAAAATTTTACAGATTTTTAGATACATTAAGTTGTTAATGGAAAATTCTGGGCACATTATTATTATTATCTAAAAGTATAGGTCTATTAAAGAGTAGGAAATATAAAAATAATCAAAGTGGAAAAAGAGAAAACATCTTTTATATCATTGCAAATCAAATAGAGGAAATTGTAGAAAATATAATGGCTAATGAATTGGACAAAAAATAGTATTTTGTGTTTTGGATACATTATTTATTATTATTAAAGTAGGGAAATGTTCAAGTGCATTCATCCCTCACCATATGGTGAGGGCACTTTCCCTTTTTTGCACATGAATATCTTCATTTTGTACTTCACCTTATGTACTTGAAATTCCCTTTTTGTACTTGAAATCCCTTATTTATGGAAGTATCCTTCACCATATAGTAAGATATGAATGCACTTGAACATTCCTCATTAAAGTATACCATAAATAAAAATGGATTTATAAATTTTGTTCGCATATTGTGATTTCTCAAGTGACTTTTTTAGAAGAGAAAAGAAAACGTATTAAGTTCAATTAGTAACTATCGAATCTAATAGTTAAAAAGTTACTAAGGCTTTGTTTGACAAATTTTACCCGTATGAAATAGATTTGTGGATAATAGATTTTTATAGAAAAGAATCAAAAGATACACAGATTATTAGCAGGACCAAATTATAGTTTGAAATAGATGTTTTAGAATCTTACAGTTCAATATTTTTCTAGAGTCTCTCGAGATACACAAGGAATCAAGGACATATCAATTCATTGGCTTATGAAGAGCATCAACGGTTAATTTTAAATTAATCCTGATTTTCAAATGTATAAAAACCCTTATAATTTGTCAAAAAATTAATTTATTAAATGTATTTTTATTATTGTTATTATCACAAGACATATTTATTTGGACGTAAAAAACCAATTAAAAGAAAGATCAAGGGTCTATTCAATAGGCTTGTTATATTTTTAAATTTCTATTTTTTTACAACTGTGGTGGGTTCCATATTTGTAATAGCTGTTTGACCTGTAAAACGCACTAATTACTTGTGGACCATAGTCAAATTATTTACTTTTAAATTTATCTAATTGCAGTGTTAGAAATCCATCAATGGGTTCCATCATGTTAACAACATTTGTTTAAAGAATGAGTGCGAATATGAAATATGAGACTAAAATAATTGTACCAATTAAATTTTGTTACAATACTTTAGAGATAATCATAAATGTATGAAAAATATATCTTCAATGAGTAATAATGTATGTTTATTTGAGATTTGAATTATGATATTTACTATTTTAAGAATAATTTCAGTGGTCAAGGGCAGCTCCAGGAATTTGAGTCAGTAGGGTCAACAAAAGACATATCTTCCTCAAATGGAACAAATATATTTTCTCCTTCATTAAAATCGATCTGTCATCTACTTTCGATAATTCGACAAACATAATCTAAAATTCTCAAATAATCTATTTTCGAGAATCCGACAAACATAATACTGAATTCTCAAACAAAAATAAATAAAAATTTTAAGACATTATTATGAATAGTTCTTAACTCAAAAAGAAAATTCAAATACATAAACTCCTACTAACTATGGACGGACAAACCTAAGGGCAAATGAAATATTAAATTTGACGTGTATTAATGTATATCGACATACATCGGTAATATTCAAGTAAAAACTAGTTCTCACATATTATATAAGAGTTTTTTTGTGGGCCCAATTGTGGTCCCCATTTGGGGATGGGACCAGGGGATGGAAAGATCTATGTGAGACCACCCCAAGTATCAAGTTTGATCCTAAACCCATGCCCAAAACCCCTTATCCGTGGCCCATAAGTTTAATAGCTTCATATTTAAAAAAATATTCAACCCTCGATCTAACGATCCAGTCCATTCGAATGTGTGTCAATACTTGGGATTAGTGACAATCAGAGGGTTCCCTATTGGTTGCTAGGTTTGGATGGGTTGCTAGTTAGGCCCCGCAAAAAAGTTCTCATATAATAGGTGAGAATTAGTTCTCACTTGAATATTTCCCCACATACATTTAGTGCATAGTAAAGAGGAAAAACCAATTAATTGCAAAAATCAATGGTTGAAATCTGTTTGAAATACTATACCTAAGAGGTTAAAGTAGTATATCTCTTAACCCAACAAGGTACCACTGCAATTAATGCACAAAAGAAAGAAAATGTAAAAAGGATATATAATAAGAAAAAATTGAAAAACAGTTGGTGACAACTTTTGCAAGAGAGAACATGTCTACAGTCAACAACAAGAAGTGGCTGGTGGAGGACTTGAATAGGGTCAAACTTTTAAATTGAGTGGGATAAAAAAAAAATTATATTATTTCAAATCTTGACCCCACTGTGAACGAAGTAGCGCTGCCCCTGCCAGTGGTATAATTTTTTTTATTTTTTTTTTGTTTTCTTTGCAAATAATATCCCGAAGAAAACCATAATCTTGATATTATAACTATTTTAATTATCTTACAAATTTTATAAAATTTATTTTTCACATGTACTCAAAATCCATGACGATCTAATTTATGATACTCTATGCCTTAGGATCTATCAATTTTTTAGAGTATTGAAACGTTTGCATTAGAGGTGCTCATGGAACGGGCCGGGCCGGAGTGAGGCATAACTAGCCCCGGTCTGACAATAGAAACAGAGGCCTGTATCTTGCCCAAACTCAATATAGGCCATAAATGTGAGGCCCAAGTTCGTGCGTTTAGTTAATTAGGTCAGGCCTGGCCTGGCCGAACCATGCCTTTTATGGGTTGTTGTATCAGCTTTTTAGCAATTATGTAGAAAAGTTAGCAGTAACTGATAAGGATTCTTCATTCAGGCTGGGCTGGGGTTTGGGCTTTCTATCACTTAATCTAATCCCAACCCAATTATTAATTGGACCCAGCTTATATATCGAGGCCTAACTCAAAGTGGGCTTGACCTGGATTGGGCACGGCCCATGAGTACCCCTAATATGGATCATAAATGAAAAAGTCTGGCTGGCCCGACCCCAGGATCCAACGGCCCCCTTGGGGACCGGGCCACCACTCGGTCCCCAAGGTCGGGCCGAGTAGCATGCCTCATCATAAATTGTTGGTCCAAATGAGTTCAAAGAAAAATTAAAGGAAAAAAAAATGAAAAATAGGTTGATTTTGCACTCACGAGAGTGCAGAAAAATTAGAAAGTGGGACTAAATTGCTTTTGTATTTTTCACATGTATCTCAAAATGAATTTGACATTGATATTTCTTCTTCAAAAGGGTAATTTTTTTATTTCAATAATTAAAATAAGAAACAATAATAATATAAAATATACATGACTAAAGTAAAATAGATTTTGAAATTAAAAATAATAATCTCAATAAACTCTCAAGAAATAATAGGTGCGAGTCCCTATTAGTAAAATTAAAGAAAAGTTTAGATGAGGAAGAAATAACAATTTTTATTGATAAAGGAGAATTTTAAAAATGCATAAAAGCTATATAAAATATGAAAATAACGTAAAATGGAACCAATGATAGATGATGGTTGGGTCGGTATGGGGGGTTTGGATTAATAATAAATGGGCTCCACTGATAATGCATGTTGTTTCTATAAAGAAAAAAAAAAAAAAAAAAAAAAAAAAAAAAAAAAAAAAAAAAAAAACTTACTGAAAACTAGATAACTAGTGGTTATCTCCAAGAAGATTTTCTTCACTTGGATTTCCCTATTTCTCCAACTATCGGGAATTGTCCGCTTGTCGTTTCACTAACATCAAACTTCTGTCATTTTCTCCTTTTCCTGGGGTTGTTTGTTTGGGTAATTCACTTACTAAGTGAAGTGAGGAGAATGTTCAAATCAAGCAAAAAAAAAAAGGTAGAGGGGGTCAAATGCATTTAGTGGCTTGAGAAGGTATCATTTTTATTTTTATTTTTAAACCGAGGGCCTTTTGTCATTTAGTAAAATGCGAAAATTATTTTTTGACATTTTTCTTAAAAGAAAATTGGATGTGTTTTTTTTTTTAATTTAACACGTTTTTATATGACCTCTCTTCTTTTCATATCTCTTAAGTTGAGCCTTCAATTCAAGTCACTCTACACCTAAATTACCCAAAGAAGTAAGAATTCCTAAGAACACGTCTTTGTCTTTCGGCAAAAACTATTTCTCATTTTTTGCCCTGGAATAACTAAGTTGTCTCTACAATTGACCCATGCAGCAAAGGGGTGAGGTGCAACTTTTCTTGTGTTTTACGTCCATACTCCCAAACTTACATAAACTCAAAGGGTCTAGAAGATAAATATATTAGCCCTATTTGATTTAATTTTTATCTCAAAAGTCCTTATTTTTTGAGCTTTTTACAAAAAATAGGCCTTGTATTTGCACGCAAATCTAAAAAAAATCCTCTTTACTCCTTTTGTGGTTTTACTTAAATCTCCCTTGACTAAAAGTCGAAGTATTAAAAAACTAAGTACTTTGTTGTTCCATTTTTTTTTATCAATCGATTTACCCCTTATAAACATAAAAACTATCCTATCTCACCGTCATCAGGCCCATATATAACAAACTAGTTTGAACATTTTGTGAGATGATATGCCTTGTGAAACTCTCACCCAACTGAGTCCAACAAGTTGGTGGTGGATTTTAAATCTCGGTTGTTCGAAAAAGTGGGAGCCCCTCGATTAAACATAATTACAAAAAAGTCCTTCATAGCAACTGTGTGGGTCTCTAGTAAGAGAAAATTCCATGATACGTACAAGCAGTTGAACTTCAACAGAGAACTGTGGGCCCCACTTCAGCCGCCGTTCTAATGCATCGATGGTTGGGTTCAAAGGATTTTGTATAGATTAAGAAGCTGTTTTGCCAATCTTATATGTATCAAATAGATTTGCTCCAAATTGAGCGGTTTGAAATAAATGCTTTACAAATAGATCGTCATACATACGTAACACACTAAAGCTTTTTATTTGGCTTTGGAGGGAACTTTGCTTCTTAGGGCCCCTTCCTCCCTTGTGTGGTTGGGGTTGGCTCCTCCTCGGATCGAGGCTTTTTGTTGGTCGATTGTTGTTAGTAAAGTCTCCATGGTTGACAATCTTTTTCTTTTAATAATTTTTCAAACAATTGTGTGAAGTGTGGCAAGGAGGAGTCAAACAACCATATTTTTCTTCATTGTGAGATAGCAACTTTGGTTTGGAGCAATCCAGAGATGCGGTTTAGCTTGGTGTTGCTCTAAGAATATTTATGCATGGCAGAGTCTTAGTTGGGTAGGTGCTTTTGTCAAATATGACTTACATCAATAGTAGAAAATGCGTTATCTCTGTCTCATGAAACCCAAAACTCCAATACTTTGGCGGAATGCAAGAAAAATGGATCATTTAGAGGTATTACTTTCAAAAATAAATGCAAGATTATTCTGTCTTGTTTGGTTTTTGTTTGAATGGTTTGTTGAAATGAAGTTGATTTGAATTTCTACTTGGAGATTGTCCTGTTATTTGAGATCACTTTAAGGTAGAGACTGGGAGAAAGAGAGAGATGGGAACTACAAGCAAAATCCCTTATCTTTTTCTTCCTCTTCTTCTCTCTCCCATGTGTCATGAAGAGATCAAGTTGTGAGTCCAAGGTTGTCTGACCCATTTTGAAAACAAGCCCGATATGGATTTAGCTTCAACCTACAAACACTCTTGCTTAACCCTATCAGTTTTTACCCAACCAGACCCATTTGCCACCCCTAAATCTATCAATCAATGGATATAGTCTTATGGAGAGGTTTGGTGGAGAATGTAGACCCTCTCCCAAGGTTAACAATGTAACCATGGCGAAATGATTGTTCTAATACCAGCATTGCCAGGGTCATAGATATGAGCTCTGGTTACATAGAGAGGTATCATGTAACAACATCATCATCATCTACAAACTATGTTGGATTAGCTATATGAATTCTTTGTCTCCGTTGTAGGACCGTATGTTTTGACCCAAATGACCATAACAGATCAGTTATCCCTCCTTTGATTTTCCTTAAATGAGATTAATTTTTTCCTTTGGTAACTGTCATCTAAGTTAATTGAGGGTTAAAAGTCATTTACTCTCTCCTTGATGGAAGGAGAGATTCAGGGCCTATAAAAGGCAATCCGGGTAACTCCCTTGACTACGATTGTTTTCTCTGTAACCATCACTTACCGGAAAAGAAAAAAGACAAGGCACAAGAGAGTTGTGATTCCCCATTGAAGAACAACCTTCTGTTGGATCAGAGTTTAAAGATGGCACAATCAGGTACCATTCTACTACTCTACTGGTTTAGATTATATGATTACAGTATTATTGGATTGATTCCAGAGAAGGTTTATAAACCCAAGATTTTCTAACATTTGGTATCAGAGCTTGCGGTTTCAATCCAATGATCTATTATCGTTTTATGGGGCTTTCTGGTTTCTTCTGGGAATAAAAACCCAAATAGCCAGAGGAAAGAAATTTTGGGTATTTGATAAAGGGTATTCAATTTATTGAATAATAATAGCATCAAAAATAAGGATTACAGTGCCCAACCCAATCTGAAAGAGATGGGAAGAAAAGATTTATTTTCTGTCATTTAAATTATTTTTATTTATGAATTACATTAGAGATTTTTTATCTCATGTTTTGTTACTGTTATCATTTTTTTGGGCTTGCCAGTAGCATGATAATGATAATATGAAATTATCTCAAAAAAAATTATAAGGGATGATATTTTTCTTTTATGAAATTTATATTATTAAAAAAAAAAGGTTGTACGATGTCCTACGCATGTTCTGTGCGCAAGACAGCGCACGGGATGATTCTGATTATTTCTGTGCAAATTACACTTTTTGGGTGGCTGGGCCAGACTTGGCGGGTCGGGTTAACCCAACCTTCCTAGCCCAGCCTGGCTACCTAAGCAGGATAGGCTGGGCCGGGTCATGTTATGGTTCGGCCCGACCTGACCTGACCTACTATTCATAACTTTTCTAGGCTGGGTCATTTTCTGGTCTGGGCCAGTTTCTGGGCCAATTGTGGGTTGGGCCTAACCCGTTAAGGGCCCATTAAGCCCATTTCAGTTTTGGAGAAAATTTTCCAGTTGGACCCACTTATTAGATGGTACATAATTGTACATTCAATTGACCAAAATAAGATTCAGAAGTGACCCATATCAAAGTTTCAAAGTTGACCCTGAACTATGAAATTGTAAATTATAATATGATCGATGGTTTTGATTATTCTAATGATATATTTTATCATCAAATCATTCTATCATACATTAATAGGGTCTAATTGTATTCTGAAATTTTATTGGGCATTGATTGGTTAAGATCAAGTTAGATTGATCATTAAAGTTTGATTCTAATTATTCTTATATATATATATATATTGTTTATTCAATCCAATCATAGCCATTAAATTGATAGAGTTGGCCATATATAACATTCTGAATTCATTGATTAATTTCAGAATTGAACAGATTGGTCAATAATATATGGTCTAGATCTTATTTTGATCATAAAAGACACATTTGGACATGGATTGACGATCCGTTTTCTTCTGTGTATTGATGGCATTGAAATCTATCACATGAACAGATCTGATGGACTGATTAATCACTCTAAATTAGAGCATATTTTTATTTTAACATTATGGTTAACTCTTTTTTGCTACTTCCGCTACAAATCTTACTTATTTAGCAATATCAAAGTTCTATTTTTATTGTTAATATTTAGATATGCTCACTGTGGTTTAATATTTAGAGTTATTTATTTCTTAGATTGGATGGATGAATAGTTATGGTGAATCAATTAAAGATATTAGGTATTGATCAATGAACAATTATGATAATTTGACCATTGATCTATGAAATGATGCCTAATCAACTTAAATGTGATATAATAAAGTTATTCAGAAATTATATAATGGTGCATGGACCAGTATTTTTGATTGATTGGTTCATCACACTTGATGACCGAATGAACTAAACTTTATCACTTAAGTGTTGTTATCAATTTAAAGAATTCAACAATTTCTTAACTTGGTACCGCCAAAGCAACCCAATTATAGATAATTGTTTAATTCTTTAAATTGAGTTAAGGTAGTACAAACTCTATTGTTTGAATATGACAACACTTAAAATTGCAATTTCATAAAGGAAATGATTCGATTTAGCCCAAAGGTATGATTGTCCATAATTTGAAATTGGAATATGACATGGTTAATAAATGTGTTTTGCTTGTATTTGATTTATACCCAAAGGAAGATATTCAATATAATCAAATAACATATTATAAACATGCTCATATTAATAAAAGAAAAGTAATATATTTACATATTGTTTTCCAACCCAAAGGTGGCTTTACAATGATGTACATATCACTTTTAAATTTAAGTATATTGCGTAGCTAAATTCAAAGCATCATATAACTTATTGTTATTTGTTTATTTTTCTTCAGTTACAAATTTCATGGCATCACTTTCAACTTGAGGGAATATACCCATGTTAGATGAATCAAATTTTATTGAATGGTTGGACATGTTATTATTAGTCATTACTTACTTGGATCTTGATATGGCTTTGGATAAGCCTAAGCCAGCAATGCCCACAGATGCGAGCTCAGTTGATGAAAGGGCTAACTATAGTAATTGGATTAAGGCTAATAAGGTTGTGATAAGAATTATTACAAATTCAATTTCGATGACCATTAGAGGTTCCATCGAAGCAAAGGAAAATGCTAAGGACCTACTAGAAGCTATAAAATGTCAGTTTCAAATAACTGATAAAGATTTAGGTACATCTTTGATTAGCCGTCTTACAAGTATAAAATATAATGGAACGTTGGGAGTAAGAGAACACATATTTACAATGACAAATATCGCTTCTAAATTGAAAGAAGTTGATATGACCGTGTCTGAAAAATATTTGGTGCAATTCATTTTCAATTCTCTTCCTCCCGAGTTTGGCCCATTTAAAGTAGCGTATAACCAGAGCTCAACTCCGTGGTCATTGAATGAGTTGATCGCAAAAGCTGATCACGAAGAAAGGAGGCTTAAGGCTGAGGGACAATTAACAGTTAATTATGTCTCTCAAAATAAGTCCAAGGGAAAAGGAAAAGGCAAAAAGAAAACCAATGTTCAGGAAGCAAAGCCCAACAGGAAAGAGAAAGGTGCACAGAAGAAATGTTTTTTCTGTGGAAAGAATGGACATTTCAAGAAGGATTGCCTAAAGCGTAAAAGTTGGTTTGAAAAGAGAGGTAAAAATCTATCTTTTGTATGTCAAGAAACCAACTTAGCTAATATCCCATCAAATTCTTGGTGGGTCGACTCTAGAGCAACCATTCATGTATTTGGTTGTGTGCAGGGATTCCTTTCAAGGCGGACTCCAAATGATAGCGAGAAAACCATTACGATGGGGAATAAAAAGGAATCAAGGGTCGACGCTATAGGCACTTATAGGCTGGTGCTTGACACTGGTCATGTCTTGGATTTAGATAATACTTTCTTGGTTCCTGATATTTTTAGGAATTTGATTTCAGTTTTCAGACTTGATTGTAATGGATTTAATTTTAACTTTGGACATGGTATTATGCATATTTTTAGCCATAATATTTTGATTGGGAATGGTTATATGTGTGATGGTTTGTATAGATTAAAGTTAGATTCTCTATATGAACAAACTTTACACACACCTCACATTAATTATGGATTGCACATAGGCATGAAAAGAGGGCCACTAAATGAGAACTCATCAAGGTTGTGGCACAAAAGATTAGGGCATATCTCTGATCAGAGAATGAAAAGATTGGTGACTGATGGTTTATTGCCCAATCTTGATTTCACCGATTATGGTGTTTGTATTGATTGTATAAAGGGAAAACAAACCAATACAAACAAGAAAAGTGCCACAAGAAGTTCTGCACCCTTAGAAATTATTCATACAGATATATGTGGTAAAATTCATGTTCCATGTTTTACGGGAGAGGAATACTTTATCACTTTTATAGATGATTTTTCACGATATGGTTATGTCTATTTGATTAAAGAAAAATCTAATGCTTTAAAAGTTTTCAAGATTTTTAAGGCAGAAGTAGAAAAGCAATTAGACATGAAAATTAAAGTAGTGAGATTCGATAGAGGTGGTGAGTATTATGGTAGATATACTGAATCGGGTCGTAACCCGGGCCCATTTGCTAGATTTTTAGAAATGGAAGGTATTGTAGCACAGTATACAATGCCGGGCACACCTCAACAAAATGGTGTAGCCGAAAGAAGGAATAGAACGTTAATGGATATTGTAAGGAGTATAGTTAGTAACACCAACTTACCCGATTCAATGTGGGGAGAGGCACTAAAGATGGCAATGTATGTATTGAATCGCGTTCCTACGAAAGCAATTCTCAAAACTCCTTTCAAGTTGTGGACCGCTAGGAAACCCAGCTTAAATCATTTTCGAGTCTGGGGTTGTCCATCTGAAGTGAGAATTTTTAACCCACAAGAAAGGAAATTAGACCCTAAAACAATCAGTGGATATTTCATTGGTTATCCGGAAAGGTCTAAAGGGTATAGGTTTTACTGTACGACCCATACAACTAGGATTGTTGAATCTGGAAACGCTAAATTTTTAGAAGATCATGAGAAAAGTGGGAGTGATCATAATAGAACTGTAACTTACAATGAAATAAGGAAGCCACTAGAGTTACCTATTGAACAACAACCACACAATTTTCCAAATCCCATCAATGAGGCATTCCCTGAACAAAATAATGATCAACTTCAAAATACACAACAAAGCATCAATGAATCCGATCCAGAGATATTGAGAAGGTCAACTCGAATGAGAAAACCTGCTATTCCAGATGACTATGTAGTGTATTTGGAAGAATCTGATATTGGCATTAAAGAAGATCCTAAGACGTTTAAGGAAGCCATTATAAATGAGAATTCCGATAAATGGTTAGATGTCATGAATGATGAGTTAGAATCAATGGCCACAAATGAAGTTTGGGATATCGTTGAATTACCCAAGGGTTCCAAGGCCGTTGGTTGTAAATGGGTCTTTAAGAACAAAAGGGATTCCAAAGGTAAAGTTGAACGGTTTAAAGCCCGACTCGTGGCCAAAAGTTTTACTCAAAGAGAAGGTATAGAATATCATGAAACCTACTCTCAGGTGTCTAAAAAGGACTCATTTAGAATTGTTATGGCAATTGTAGCTCATTTTAACTTAGAATTGCATCAAACGGACGTCAAAAAAGCGTTTTTAAATGGAGATCTAGAAGAAGAAGTGTATATGGAACAACCTGAAGGTTTCGTGAAAGAGAATGAAAATAAACTAGTTTGTAAATTAAAGAAATCGATATATGGTCTTAAACAGGCTTCCAGATAGTGGTATTTAAAGTTCAATCGCATTATTACATATTTTGGTTTTACTGAAAATACCGTTGATCATTGTAAATATCTTAAGGTTAGTGGGAGCCGATTCATGATTTTAGTCCTATATGTCGATGACATTTTATTGGCTAGTAATGATCTTGGAATGATTTACGAAACTAAGGAATATTTTAAGAACAATTTTGATATGAAAGATATGGGTGAAGCGACCTTTGTAATAGGCATCGAGATTTATCGAGATAGATCTCGAGGATTACTTGGATTATCACAAGAAGCCTATATTAAAAATGTACTTAAGAGATTTCGTATGGAATGGTGTAAGGCACAAAATGTACCTATGACTAAAGGTGACAGGTTTAGTAAATAACAATGTCCAAGAAATGAAATTGAAATGCAACAGATGGAAACTTGTCCTTATGCAGCTGCAATCGGATGTTTAATGTATGCACAAACATGCACTAGACCTGATATCAGTTTTGCAGTTGGCATGCTTACTAGATATCAAAGTGATCCGGGAATGGCACATTGGGTAGGAGTTAAGAAAGTTTTGCGACATCTTAGTGGCACAAGAAATCACATGCTCTCTTATAGAAGGTCCAATCACTTAGAAGTGGTCGGTTATTCAGATGCTAACTTCGCTGGTTGCCTCGATATAAGAAAGTCGACTTCAGGATACATCTTCTTGTTAGCTGGCGGGGCAGTTTCATGGAGAAGTGCAAAACAAACTTTAGTAACTCCATCCACATTTGATGCTGAATACGTGGCATGCTTTGAAGCCACGGGTCATGCTCTATGGATGCGTGATTTTATCTCAGGACTATGTGTTATAGACACCATTCCTGAGCCCTTGAAGATTTATGGTGATAATGATGCTGCAAGAAGATTTGCTCAGAATGACAAGGTTTCCAGTAAATCAAAGTTTCTGGAAGTAAAATACCTTGTACTAAAAGAAAATGTACGAGATCGGTTAGTGTCTGTTATTGGGATCCCGACAAGCCTCATGATAGCAGATCATTTGACAAAGGCATTGGCGCCAAAAGACTACAAAGAGCATGTTAGAAATATTGGCTTGATTGAATTGCCTTGTTAAAGATATGTAAAGACACTGTCATGTTTATCACTGAAATAAGATTTCGTATTTTCTTACTTTATTTTATTGTCACATGTGATTGAAGTGTATAAAGTGAGAAATTTTTTTTAAAAAATGGCATTATTGTACCCAATAAATAGGATTGCCATGAAAATCATCCTATTTTACCCTTATTAAGGATTGTGTTAAGTTAGAATGTTAGTAAATTAATTATGGAATGAAGCACGTCGTTCAAGACATGTAACCGACATAGTTCTCATTGGCAAACTGACTTAATTACAAATTAAAGATTGACATAAAAGTTGAGATGGCAATTGTTATTGTTATTTTCTTTAAATGGTGATCACTAGTTAAAGTCATTTTAGAACTTAGTTTTTTTTCGATTTTATTTTAATTTTAAATTTTTTTTTTTTTTGTGGTCATATGGACCAAGTGGGAGAATGTAGGACCGTATGTTATGGCCCAAATGACCATAACAGATCAGTTATCCCTCCTTTGGTTTTCCTTAAATGGGATTAATTTTTTCCTTTGGTAACTGCCATCTAAGTTAATTAAGGGTTAAAAGCTATTTACTCTCTCCTTGATGGAATGAGAGATTCAGGGCCTATAAAAGGCAACCCGGGTAACTCCCTTGGCTACGATTGTTTTCTCTGCAACCATCACTTACCGGAGAAAAAAAGACAAGGCACAAGAGAGTTGTAATTCCCCATTGAAGACCAACCTTCTGTTGGATCAGAGTTTGAAGATGGCACAATCAGGTACCATTCTACTACTCTACTGGTTTAGATTATATGATTATAGTATTATTGGATTGATTCCAGAGAGGGTTTATAAACCCAAGATTTTCTAACATCCGTTCCAATCAATCTTAAGTCAAATCATCAGATAAGTTGCACGTTTTCATATTTATTTTTACTATCTCATTTGCGTCATCTTTGGCATACCCCTTCCCTTGGTGGGCCATCAACTTGCATAGCCAAACTTTTTCTTACTGGGCCGTTGTTGGCCTATGTTGAAAAAAAAATTATACAAATATTTTTGTCTTTGGCAAGTAGGTAGATGGATATTTGATGAACCTCATGAAAAACAATACCATATATTAGTTGTGATATCAAAACTTGTAGGAAGGAATTGAACAATTAGTTCGGTGTTTGGGATAACTCCTTGATCAAAGTGGCATAATTTCAAAAACTTTGATCAAGAAAAGGTGGCCCTTAACTAAGTTTAACAAGATTTAAGCTACTGCTACCCCCTTAATTGTCACATAACAATAATGGTGGCAGTTTGGGATCATTTCTTACTAAAAAGGAAAAAAGAAAGAAAGAAAGAAAGCACAAGCAAATAAGCTATTTTGTCATCCATTGTGTTCCATATATGGGAAATGTTATAATAACAAGTGAAGCGAAGAACGTGTTAGGAATGTAATGTTTCTTTTATTGGTGGAGTCTCACCTATTAGTCAAACCACCATGCCCAAGGAAAGCATGTAGTGTTAGGAATGTAATGCTTCTTTTGCTAGTGGAGTCTCACTCAAACCACCATACAATATTTTGTGGAATAGTTGGGACCACCTCTTGGACTTGGACTTGGAGTTACAAGAAATTTATGAGGGTTTCTCTATGAAGCCGATCATTAAAAAGTTCCATCATTGAAAATAAATGGCCCCTCCTATATAAAACTTCAACCATTTTCGCTTAACTTGGAGTTTAGCCTACTATCAAATTAACCATTTATAAAGCATATATAGTATAAGTAAAAGATTACAAATTGTTTATCTTTTACAATCAATCTACCGTGGGTCTTACTCTGATGGAGTGAAAATTTTCAAATGCTTGAGCGGACAAATTTATTTGGAGCAGTTTAGATGTTTCATAAGCGGGGTTCATTCATTCCTTTCCTAAATTTAGGAGGTCGGGGATTTCTGACAATAGTTTCACTTTTCTCACATGCAATGTTCGGTTTTATGAGTCCAAATATCTGCCCACCAAAAAGGCCAAAGGCCACTTTTTAGCTCTATGCCACAAAAATCATGTCATAAAATACAAAATGTTCTTCTTTCTCATTGCAAGCAACAGACCTGTTTCACCACATCAAAAGTCAAAGATTACAATATTTCACCATGATCACATGATAGCGACAGAAATAAAGATAAAACATCTCAAGCACATTGTAGAACGTTGATCCAATTGTCATGAGCACGCACTTTTTCTTTACCCCGCCCCGCACGTGGCGGCCCCTCATTCGTCCAAACAGATCCCTTGTTTGGACGAAACAGGGGTTCCAGATCCCGCACTTTGGGACCATTTGGCCCACCTATGATAACATGTGGACGTGATCCCAAGTCATACAAACTTGTTGCTTAAAAAATTTCTAGTCTAGCAATCATTTTGGAGGCAGGAAATGAGTGTTTGAGTGTCCAAGTCGAATTTTGCTAAGGCTTCTTCAAAACCCAGGCCGAGCCCCAGCAGCATGTCTGCTTGGCCTGGGCCCTGGCCCAATGGCACCACTACTTAGCATATCAATTATAGGTGAGCCCAGTATGGTCCATGGTTAGGGTTGTAAACGGCTCGGTTCCAGTTTGGGTCCATGGTGGACCCGGAACCGGAACCGTAAATGGGACGGGTCTACATCCGGGTCCGGGTTTAAGTAGAGAATGAAATTAAAAAAAAAAAAAAAAACATGGTTTTTAGGAGAGATTTTCGAAAATTGAGGCAATATATCTGGTCTCAAGTCCATGGGTCCGATCCAAGGTAGAACCTGACCAGAACCCATTTACTTATAAGAGCCTAAATAAGGACCCAAACCCGTTTTTAACGGGTCGGAACCTCCAGGTAATCGGAGAATCGGGTACCCATTTACGTCCCTATCCATGGTCCAAATACATAATCCTTTTCTCTATTGTCTATGCTATAAACTGCCTTAATATTTGTCAACAGAGCAGGGTTTGGCTGGGCTTCGTCTAGGATAGCTAAAGCCCAGCCCATTGATTCTTGGTGCTTAAAATACAGAGCAGCCCAGTTTTCACCTAAAAGTCAACTGTAATATATTTCTGAAAATCTTAAAAGGGATTAACTTGGTCCAGCCCAAGCCTAAGCCAGCATGTCCCAGCCTACAATTGGACACAATCTGAGCTAGGTTTGTTCGAGAACAACAGTTGAAACTAGCCTGGGCCTAGTGGAGTTCGGGCAGAAGTGTTTCGACGTAACATTAAAAAGGACTTGTTTGTGCAATAAAATGATTTTGATGGGAGAGAGGAATCATTCATTCTTACCCCTTCCGTCCTAAATCAAAATCCTCTCTATTATTAGGACAATCGGCTTACCCTTTTCCACATGGAAAATGTGTTGTACCAAACAATGAAATGCTTGGTAGCATAAAGAATCAAAACAACTTTCCTCTCTATCCAAAAAAAAATCCTCTCATTGTACATGCTCACCCTTATAATTTCACCTCATCATGAGGGCTCAGGGTTAGCCCTTGGACTTTGAATTCAAGCTTGCTAATGCCAATTCACTGTTCATGCAAGATTGGCCCCTGGTGGCTTGGATTAACTACATGTATGTGGCTTGGATTAACTACATGTATTTCAGGCCAGGCTTGAGTTGACCCAGTTCCTCTCTCTCTCTCTCTCACACACACACACACACCTACTTGATCCTAGAAACAGATGTATTTCCTCACATATCATGATGCAAATGTAACCCACTTGAAAATGGAGCATTGCAGATACACTGAACGGCATGAAGAGGAAGGCTAAACGTCAAAAAATGAGATCTTTGAATGAGAACTCATGGTGGGCCTACCAATTTGATCTGGTATATCTTCTTCAGTGGGGGACACGTCTGGTGCACCATACCTTTGTCTGGTGGCACTTTTTATAGGCTGAAATTATTGAGACCTCCTGTCGGACCCTAGTGAAGGAGCAACTGGAGCATTCTATGATCCTAACCGTTGATCAGATTATCTCCAAGTTGAAGGTGGACAGGTGATCAGACCTTTTTAGACTAGGGTACAGGGGATAAATGGATATGACATAGACGCGAATCCTACTCATAAAAATTAAATTATCAGCTAGGAGATGATACATTTTTGGGGCTCACGTTGGGGGCTAGGGACATGCCAATCATCAAAACATTTGTGGATTTTGGAGAATTTCAAATGTTGTCACTCCAAAGTAGAACTGCATAATGATAATAGGTCGAGAGCATTCTAGATTTTAATAAAATTCAACCAGTCAGAAGTGACTTTTTACTTGGCCAACTCCACAGGCCTCAAGAGATAACTATAATAAAGGAGCGATGAGAGAATATTCTAAGAGATGCCAACAAAGATTGATCCCTAGGTCTTCCGTTTGAAAGTACCAGTAGTCCACTTAGCAAAAAAAAAAAACAGTCCAATCACGTGAAGGTGGAAAAAGGAAAGATATCAATGAGATCTATTGATGTGTAAACTATCAACCCCAATAGATCATCCTAATCTTTTAATCTATGACACTCAAGTTTAATGCTTTAGAATGAATAGTTTTTTAAGAATTTCAATCCAATGGTGGGTTATAGTTGGATGTGTGCCAAAATTAGGGATGTAAACGGGTCAATTCCTGTCCGGATCTATGATGGCCCTGTAACCGAAACTGTTAATGAAAATGTGAAACCGGACCCCGAATCGGTTTTTAATCGGTTTTTTAGTTCTGGGATCGGAACCGTTAATTATAAGATGAAACCAAAACCATAACTATAACCGTATATGGGACTAGTCTAGATCAAAGTCTGGGTATAGGTAGAAAAAATGATATGGGGAAAGAGAAAATAAAAAAATTATAGTTGTTAGTAGAGATTCTCGAAAACTAAGATAATATGTATGTCAGGTCCACGAGTTCGAACTAATGTGCAACCGGATCAAGACAAGTTTACGTCACGCATCCAAAAAGGACTCATACCGATTTACTTATCTGAGCCTAAATAAGAACTCAAACTCGATTTTTAATGGATCGAAACATTTGGGTAATTAGAGAATCGGTGACCCATTTACATCCCTAGTCGAAGTTCTAGTGCCAATGGGGCAGAATTAGAGGCGGCATGAGCTTGCCATGGCCCCTTGAAATTTCAAAAAAAAAAAAAAAAAACCCTTAAATTAGGAGAAAGTTTATAGTGTTTCTACATATGGATATGGACCCCCAAGAACTATTTTCGATATATAATAATGGACCTCCAAAGGAAAATTTTCTGGTCCGCGATTTGTGTGTGGCTCTACGTGCCCAGCTCACATTTGTGCACTCGAGCTAGGTAACCAAATTTATGCCTTTGATGAAGCTTGTAAGTTTGAAACTCTTCTTTGGATTGTCCTCTCATCCAGTGTAGGACCCACTTGATAGTACAACGGACCTAACATTCAAAACCATTTCCAATCTACATTCCACACCCAGTAATCCTCCATCTTTATTTGTGAGTTGTTTTGGACTTATCATTTGTATGTATATGTTGTCTTTGATACAGTTCAGGATTTGCAGTCTGTTTCAGCATCGATGCATCTAATCAACCTCAAGAAATTCTCCAGAAATTGAAGTGATGTTATTTGCTAAACTCAGAAATTGCAATTACGTAAGCCAATTGGTTGCGAGTCGTACCGATGTGAGGCACCTCTCCTTCACAGAAACAATTAGGGATAAGCGTTGCTAATAGTGAGGAACTTAGTTTGGACGTTTGTGTAGGTGTGTGTGTATTTACCAAAGAATGAAACAGAAGGCAACCAAATCAGTCTTCATGTACCTGGATTGTGAATCCTCTCTCATATACCTTATCTACTAATTTTGATGATTTATTTGGTGCATCATTTTTTTTTTTTCTATCTCTAATTTCTCCCTTAAATCAATGAATTGCACTACACCCTTTAAGTATTTCCTTTATCTAAGGCTGAATTATTATCTATTATATACTTCAGTTGTTCCTATTTCTTGTCAAATAATTGTTCAAGGTAGGACAAAATCTTGTATAACAGCCCTCTATTATAACACCCTCCCTTCTCTTGCCACCTGTTAGGGAGGACCAAGGGAAAGAAGATTATTGAATAAACAAATGAGGATAAAGTTGTTTTGAGATTATCTTAATCAATCTAGGAGAGAAAGTGGACCTTAATTGTCAGGTTAGGCCAGGGTAATGATTTTAGATGAGTGTTTGCAATGATCCATTTTTTTACACAGGCTTTGTTTTAATAGGTTCCAAGTAAAAATCCAACCACCTATGGCCCTTTTTTTAAGAAGAAGGATAATATATCATGAACAAAAGGCCAACCTTCTTACCAAAACAAAACACCAACCAGGGCCATTTGATAGCTACATTGTCTAAGAGACTTTCACCAAGAGGGCTAACCATTTGATTGAACATGTGTGGTGTTGCTTTTGCGACATTGGCCCACTCCTGTTGTAAAGTATTATAGATTCCTCTTTATAGGAGCTGGCCTAAATTTTACTTTCACTAGATTTCCATATTGTTAAATTGATCACTTTGCAAAAGAAACACAGCTATATATTTCAGGTATGATCAAACCCAATGTCTCATATCGCTTCTATTGTAGTTAAATTTAGTATTAAGTTCCTACCAAATCATTATAGCTAAAGGTGGGTTTCCAAACAAGAGCTTACAGAGATGAGGAATGAACAAAATAAGGTGGAGATTAGTTGAGGACCATCACATTCATGAGATTTTGATTTATTAGAGTGTTGGATGATAACTTATATATTTTGTTTTGTTACCTTTTCGTGCTTGGTTAGAAATTCATTGCTTAAAAATCTTAAGAATTTAATACCTATTTTAAGTGATGTGCTTCGTTTTTTTTTTTTTCTTCTTCTTTTTTACTGGAAGGGTGAGTGGTACAAGAAATGTGAAACATTTCACATCCTACCTGCCCCCTACCTGCCCAAGGGCAGTTGTATAAGATGAGACACCCTTGCCACTAGAAGAAGTACTACTTACCTGGAGCCCATTTTGGAATACTTTGGAATACTATAGTATTAGGTTCTAGGAAATGGATCCCATGTTTCATCCAAATAGGAAAACCATGTTTGGACGAATCAAAGCCGCCACACAAGGGGGCGGAGGAGGGGATAAAACAAGGGATCTGGATCCTAGGTTCTATGTTATGTTTTTATTGTTACTTCAGTTTGTACTTTAAAGGCCTCTACTTTTTTTATATATATAAGGGAGGGTGTCCTAATCCTTTTGAGTATGACTAATTCTACAGGTAAAGGGGGAGCTGGACAAATCCCCTGTGGCTCCAATGTGGTAGCACAATTTCGAACCTTCAACCTTCGGGAGAAAAACGTGATCCTAAGCCAACTGAGCTACCCCTCAGAATTGAAGATCTCGGGTTTGTGATGTGTTTTAATTAGTTTTCAATAAAACCCACCTTTTGAGAAAAAAAAGAAAAAAACAAATATACATTAACCAGGTGTCGGGTTTAAATAAAATCTACGAAGAGAAAAAAATTTACTCTAGTGTGATACATTTTCCCAATATTGATCTTCTTTAGGGAAGATTCAAATAACTGTGCAAAAGATCAGAAAAAGGTCGTCTCCTCAAGTGCGAAGAGGAAGAATACTTTTCTACAATGAAATTAAATATTTTATACAAAACATTCAATTGCAATGACTCGGGATTAATTCATGCCTTTAGTGCTGACAGCGAGGGACTCAGGTGAATATGTGTGTGGGTTGCCCCAACTCGGAAAATGAAACATCATAGCCGGCCTGAATTGCATTAGGATCCGAATTTCAAAGTTAGTGGGATTAAGCAAGAGCTATTCTTCAAATATGTGATCTTCTAAGTCCAAGCTTGTGTTCCTCCACCCACCACCCATTGTGTGATTTTTGGGCCCAGAAATATTGAGCATGATACAAGGCCAACACATTCCTTAATTAATCCAGGTAAACATAATATAACTTTGCTTTCAAGTTCAACAAAACCATGATATGGATTCCATAATCTGTTTGTTTGCTTCTGCATCATCTTTCATCTGCAGTGTGTTCTATCGTACAGCGACTGCTCATATGTTACTCGCGCACGCAAGTAAGGAAAAAGAGACAGGCTCGCCTTTTCCCTATAAAATGTCTTCACGGGGCGATTGCGGGACCCACTTAAATGTGGAAAATCATTAATCGCTCGTACACTTCTGTCACTTTCTATTGCTTCTCGCTCTTGCTTTCTTTCTTTCTGGGCAGTTTCGACATTTCACAGTCATCTCCACTCGTGCAGGCTTTCCGTGCAATGGATATTTGCCTAGCGACAACAGAAGAAGAAGACAATCCCTAAAATGTGCGTTTGCCACACATCTACTACCCATTTTTTTTGTTGGGAAGGAAGTAGCAGCTGGTTCGCGTTCAAGAATTTGAAAAATTCATGTATGCTGAAATTTAAATTTTTTTTTATTTTGCCATCAGAGGGTTCTTAACCCTTTGACTGGACTAGTTCCTCTGGGCTAAAAGGAAAATTAGAAAAACTCACATATAGCCTCAGTATGGTAGTGCAGTTTCGAACCCACAACTTTCGATAGTCAAAATTCCAAATGAAGTTAAATTGCTCTTAAATTCTAATTCCCTTTTTGATAAACCTTAAATTTTCATCAATTTTCAAATTTACAAGTTGTTGTTATATGCAAGCAGATGAGATAAAAAGTATAGGCTTCATTGTTTGGTTAAAAAAACTCTCTTTGTATCATTTTAAATAAATGCTGATAAAATAGATTATAAATATATTGGTAAATATAAATGTATACACATATATAAGTGGATTTTACGGGAAAAATTCTGGAATTTGTTCAGTCCTTGCGAAGGGTCCCCGAAGCTTGTGCAGCACAAATTCGGTCTTCCCACCATTTTTTATACTTTTTTTTTTCTGATCAACGATAGCGTCTCCTAAAAAAATTCGGCGTCCCTCCTCATGTATCGGTAGAAAAGCTGCGAATTTGATGGAAAAGATGTGAATACAAGTTTTTCATCGTTCATATCGATGGAAGAAAGCTGCAAATAAAAGTTTTCCGTTCATATTGGTGGAAAAGGCTCCGAATACAAGTTTTCTGACATTCATATTGGTGGAAAAGTTGCGAATACTATAAGTTTTCCACTGTTCATAAGGGCGGAAAAGCTGCGAATACAAGATTTCCTCTATTCATAAGGGTGGAAAAATTGCATCCAAACCTGCAAATACAAATTTACCTTGCCGATCAACCTTTCTCTCTCATTTTCTCATGGATGGATTCATGGGTTGAGAGTAGAGCAACTTTACATGATAATGTACTAGTATACGATTGTTATTGGAACCATTCTTTCATGTTATGTTTGCCATTTTTTTTTCCTAATCTCTTTCACTTTTTTAGATAAATCTTGAGAATATGAAAAAATAAAGAAAGAAATAGTATGTAGGCCAATAGTAATTTTTTTTATAAAGCCTGTGATATTTTTTTCTATAATGATTGGGAGAAAATGGAGTGGGGCGCATAGAGAAATAAGGAGAAGAGGAAAAAATAAGAGGAAGAAAAGTGTTTTGTAAAAACCGTGTAAAGCGACGCTAGCGTTGCTTCTATCAGACACAAATGACGCTAGCGTCACTCCCCTCAGCATTAAAAAAAAAAAACTAAAGAGGTCCTAATGGACCCTGTTTATGCTATGCAATTTTCGAGGACCCTTCGCGAGGAATAACAAAATTTTGGGACTTTTCCTATAAAATCCTCCATATATAACTATAATTTAAGGCCAACCAACTTAAGGCTAGAGTCCGCTTAAGTAGAGTTCAAACTCTAAATTTAGGTTTGGTCTCGATCCATTGGGCCAATGGGCAGTCTATATATGTCTTCAATGGGCAAAATCAAGTTTAGGCTAATTCGAGAGAGATTTAAGTCCATTGTTAGCCTTAAAAATGAGTGGCTAATTCAGGTCCAAAGTGTTAATTAAAAGATGTACCAACCTAACCTAGACTAAATTCGGGTCCTAACTAAAGAGCCATATCTATACTTGAATTTAAAGTAAAGATTAAGCCATGCTCCTACGTAATTAGTGATCTAAATTGAGATCCAAACATTTGTATGTTAGTTTTGGCATACTTGAAATATTCCTATACGTATCACCAAAAAGAAAGAAATAAAAAAAGAAATATTCCTATATGTATATATAAAATGTGGTACATGGCATCAGGTACTTGGGTCCTCAACTATAAAACCTATGAACTTGGACTAAAACTTGAATTTTATTTGAACCAATTAATAGATATAAATGAAAACAAGTCTTGGGTCTGGATGGGTGCCTTGTTTTTAAATTCAGATTTCTTTTTTGGGTATTTGTACATATAAGGAATTATTTTCATCCACATAGTAATCAAGAACATAACGATGTTGGATTTGAAATAGAACCATTAATCGACAATTATTGGATTTTTACATAATCTTTTGGTGAAAATCTTGAACTTGAACATCCAACCATTTTCATAGTACAATTATAGTAAAATCAAGGTCCCTTCTATGCAATTTATATCGGTCATGTTTCACATCTTAATAACCCTTTTTGTGGCTACCTATTCTATTTTAAATTCCAATAATTCAACTCCATCAAACGAATGGGAATTATGTATTTATTTCAACCAACATGAACCAAATAATTTGAATATTAAGAAATGATGCTCATGTAAATAAACTTAGATGGATCAACTTTGAAAAAAATATATGTTGAATATGCAAGTAAGATTCAAGCTATGGATATCTTTAAAATTAGGATTGCAAATGGGTCTCCAATTCTCTCATATTTAAAATTCAGAGAAACCAGGTTTAAAACACAAGTTTGGTTCCTATAGATAATGAGATCATGAGCTCGATTTCGGGTTTGGTCTAGATTCATGCAAGGTCTGACCCGAGGACCCCCGAGAACAAAGCCATTTTCAAATGAGCATCATGTAGGTCATTGAGGTTAGGGTTTAGAAAACCCTTTCATTTGTTTTATCTCCCTATTACTACCTACAGGCATGGCTCTATAGTCTATAGGTTAGAACCATTGTCCCAACCCCCAACCAAAAAGGAGGGAGCAGACCTAAATATCATCTCTGCCTTCAACAACTCTGGTCTCTCTTTCCCCCTCATCAATTGTAACCCCCTTTTTGGATTTAGAAAGTAACTCCCCCTCATCAATTGTAACCCCCTTTTTGGATTTAGAAAGTAACTCTAAGAAACCCCAAAATCAACAATTTATATCTGTCAATTACATACAGTCGCTACCATCTCTAAAATCATCTACATTCAAAATCAAAATCGGATCTAAAATCGAAACCAGTCCAAAACCTATAAGCTGTCTATTGATCCAAAACCTTAAAATAGGTTCCATGTCATATTCGAATTCAGATCCAAATCCATCCTATGAAGAAGAAGGGATCCAAATCCAAATACAACATGATTAATTAGCTTGCAAGTTGCAACTCGACCAATTTGCAACCCCCACTTGAAAGTTGAAACACACTTGAATTTCAAATTTTCAATACATGGCCCTGAACACGAGCCACCACAAGGTCCTGCAAGTGGATAGATGAGCCTCAGCTTAAAAAAAGTGCAACTAAAACGAGTCACCACAACCTTCCACAAGTGGAAAGGGTGGCGAGCACGAGAGCAAGTGTGGGTGCAGGTGCAGCAACTAAAAACGTACGATCCGCACGCAAGAGGCTAAGGAAGTAATTTTACATGTGAAATTAAAAAGTTAGGAAAGAGCTTTCCATGTTCTTCTTTTCTGGGGTGCCATCCCAAATTGCCGATGCCACCTTGCAGCTGCTCTGGGTGGAGCTTTACGCCATCCCATTATCCCAAACCACAGAATTCAATAACACCCACCTAAGATTCCTCAATGCCATCCCCCAAATCGGCCCCCCACCCCTCAAATTCCTTTCCTCAACTCCAAACAAAACACAAGGAAAAATCTCTACAGTTTCTCCATTTCCCATTGCCTTGTCTGAAAAACAAGAAGATCCCAAGGCAGTAACCTTAACTCATATTCCACACCCTTCCTGTTAGAAAAGGATTCCGTGGAAAAGGAAAAACGAGGAATTTTTAGTCTGGAGATAAGGGCTTCTTTTTTTTTCTTTCTATAGTTTTTCAAGGATTCTGTTTCTGTTTGCTTTCCTCTTTGTAGGAGAGAGAGGAAAAGCTCAGGGCAGAAAATCTTTACATCTTTCTCTCCATCTCCATCTATATCTTCGAAAAGATGGGAAAACTAATCTGAGGTTTTTAGGGTTTTCTGCGAATTCTAGGGTTTCTGTTCTTCTCTTTTGTTTTAAGAAAGAAAGAGAGAAGCCCTAGTTTTCCATGCGGGATCAATCCGTTTGAGAGATTGGTATCGAAGAAAGTTTGGGTTTTTTCTGGCAAAAGATTAGGGTTTTGTGGGTTATTCGAAATGGGTGGCAGCCATAGCCGGAGAAGGCGCGGAAACCCCAACAATTCTGGCCAAGGCCCTTCTCCACACGCTCCTCCACCGCCCCCACCTGCTGAAATCAACGCCAACCGCTTGGTTTTCGCGGCGGCGACGCCTTATCCTCCGTCCTACCCGAACCCCAGCCCGCCGCAATATTACCCCCCTTACCCGGGGTATTACCAGCCGCCGGCGCTCCATATCCCCTTGCCCGCGCCTTTCGATCACCACCACCGTGGCGCTCATGCTGTCCCGTATCCCTGTGGCCCGGCTCAGGTTCCGGCGACGCCCGTCGAGCACCAGAAGGCGGTGACGATTCGGAATGATGTGAATCTCAAGAAGGAGACTCTGAGGGTTGAGCCCGATGAGGAGAATCCGGGGAAGTACCTTGTCGCCTTCACCTTTGATGCCACAGTTGCTGGAAGGTAAGAGTTTCTGTCATTTGGGGATGCCCCAGTTGGGTTATGGAGTCTGTATACTGTAAAATTATCTACTTTCTGTTTTATGGATGAATGAAGAGCTCACCTCCAATTGATGATTTCAATGAATTAAGATTTCTTTTACAATCAGTTCATTTGTTAGATGTTTGAGCTTTGAATTGACTCTGTTTTGCTCTTTGTTGTAAGGACATTTTTTTAGTTCTAATTTTTGATTGAGCCAACTGCGGCGATATATTAAGTATTGACCAATGTATTTTGCTGATCTGGAACTGGATGTATGTTAAAATTGTAGATGGGAACACTTTGTTTATTCGAGTAATTGTATACTTAACTGAGTCTCTCATACACATCAATGTAGCACGCGAGTGTGAGATGGGGCCCTTTATCAGGATGGCCTCATCATTGATATTGCTGGATGAAAATCAGGGTTTTGTAGCTCTGGTGCATCACTATTGAACAAAGAATTGATGGTTTAATAGGGATGTCTGGTGGTCCGTATTTGTTGCGTGCTTGTGTGATCCATTTTTGTAACAAAAAAAAAAAAACCTCTGATCTTTGGCACAGGGAGCTTCGTGATGTTGAATCCGAGATCTCCATGACCTTTGACCATTGAGGAATCTGATTGAGTAACGGATCAAATTAAATTGTAGACCTTTTGGGGTGGTAGGATTCTTTGTTAAGAACTATGATTTTGTTGTGAGAAAAACTGCCAAATTCATGATTTTGACTGTGATTTTTTTAGGTTTAGGCTTTTCTTTTCATGTATAAAGACTAGGGTGTGGGTTCTTTTGCAGACTTATTATTATTATTTATTTTATTTTTTGTCTTTTTATTCAAAAGGGTGTTTAGAAGGTGCTTGGATATACTTGAATGGTTACAGAGTATATTTATTGGACTGAGAATGGTTGATTGTTTTATTCGGACAGGCGTTCAAATGAAAATCTTTTTGTGTCCTAGCCTCCTAGACCTCTTGAACAGAATATTATGAATATTCTTATTCCCTCCGAGGAATGATTGTTGCCTAGGTTATGTAATTTTCCGAACCAATTACTTTCGACTCTAACAGCTGTTCTGCAGATGTGGTTGTGATTCCTGGCAATGAAGGGGGAAGAACTGATGCATTTCCAACTGTGAGTCTCTAAACATGAGTGATTGAGTGTACATGGTGGTCAGTCCTCTGAGTATTTCATTATTCTTGTCAGCTTTAGTTTGTGAGGGACATTTTGTATTTTCATTAGACTAGTCTCATGTGGTCATCTGGAAGAATGATCTCAATATATGACATTTGGATGCTTAAAATTAGGCTACATATTAATGCCGTAGTGTACCTGATATTTCAGTTTCATATGTTGAATATTTGCCCCTTCCATTTCTCTGATGTATCCCTCCCAAGGATAAAAATAGCAGTTGCGGCAGGCATAGCAGCGAATGGCCGAAACGCTATATAGCGGCGTAGCGGTGTGAATTTTTTAAGTGTTAATTTAAAAAAAAAAAAAAATTAGTCTTTTGCAGCGACCAATCGTGAGTTTTTTTGGTGATTTGGAACCATATAAGGGTATAGACAACCATAGGAAAGGCTATTGAGGAGAAGTAGAGAAAACAATATGATAAAAGAAAGGCTATCGAGGAGAAGTAGGGAAAACAATATTATAAATTAAAACTGCTTGGCTCTATTAGGTTTTAGACCGCAACGCCTCTATTTTTAAAATAGTATAGCAGCTTCAACCGCTACGGGTCGATAATTTTGAACAATGATCCCTCCTGTATACGCATTGTACCTGGATATCATTCCAATGCTTGCCACTTATTCCACCGAAGATAATTAATGAAAAATGTGTGTTCACTGATGTCCAGCAGATTATATGTTTATTGAAATAAAATCAGATTGGTTTTCAGGTCTTTTAGAGGAATGTGGCAGGTAGGATTATAATGTGATAATGAATCTGGAGTTAATCTAAGATCTTGTTTTTTTTGTAATCCAAAATAATAATAAAAAATTCTATTTTTTTTATATATTAAAATGTTTTATGTCCTTGGAATGATGTATAACACATTCAAGTTATATTACCATAATGTCATGGCTTAGTAAGTGATTTTTAACATGTTTACTAATTCAAGGAATAACATGTTAAAAAATAGAAAAAATGAGTTTACATTACAGGTGAACTTATCTAATAAATGTCATCATAAGGGATTTGAATTTTGTGTTTCATATCTAGATAAAACAATGTGTCAAAATGCAAAAGGTTATATAACATTCCTTGGCATTTGTATGTGCCATACCATTTACCAGCAACTGTGAGCAAAAAATTGAAATGGTTTTAGTATCAATCGCTGGAGCCTATTGCATTGTTTTCTTTTTGTGTAAAATGTAAATCATGTTATTAAGTGTTACCTACTCTGTTGAAATTTAACTGTGATTTTTTATTATTTCAATGATGCATGCTTGCTTACTATGATACAAGGATACTTCAAAATGGGCAATGTATTGTGTTGTATCGTATCCAATACTTTACCTTTTATTTGTAAAACTCATGTCACTCTGACAATGAGAATTGGGAACTACAGGTATCATCATGTGGCCAAATTCATTCTGGGTGTTGATGAGATTATGTTGTAACTTGTAAGCATACTTGCTTGGAGGAAGCAAAATTTGATCCCCCTCATGAAGTTGTGGAATTGTAGAAATAGTTTGTGTCTGTGTGACCTCATCTCATTATGGAGTAGGCTTTAATGCCTTATTCTTATCATCATTTGAAATTTGCAAAATAGTCAACTGCTTCAAAATTGATTGTCATTGATATTTTTTAAGTGGCTTCTTGGGTTGGTGAATATTTCTATATTTTTTGTTCGGTGATGAATTAATTGTGTTGTATTGATCTCGTGTCAAATCACGGTTGTGTTTGCCCCCTTAAACTTGATTTTGGTGCCTACTCTATTTGCATACATTTTTCTTTAAGCAGTTGGTGTCCTTATATATATATATATATATATATATATATATATATATATATAGTTGTCGTTGTTTAAGGTGGTTTTAATATGCCCCCTTCTATAGGCCAGACCCAATCAATTCAAAAGCTAGTGCCTGGCCTTTGTACGATACCAGGTTTAAGGATCTTGAACATGGTAGCTGGATTTGAGTCTGCCATTTTTTGCTAGGGTATCTTGGTATTGCCTAGTCCTTGCCTGCCTATTTTCTTGGTTTCAACTGTACAGCACTCGTTCAGCCATAGTCTTGAATATCCTTGTTTTTCCTTCTCAACTTATCCAAAAAGAAAGAAAAATTACTGATAAATAAGTTGTTAGTCTAAGTATCATTTCATGAATTGTTTTTTTTTTTATAGTAAACTGCTGTGAAATAAATAGGGCCAGGTTAAAGAGAAAAAAAAGAGGACATTGCATGGCATTTTTGTGCAATAATGAACTGTATAGAGCATCCAAACAAATCAACAAAAGAATTGAGATGTCTGACTATTTGTCTGAGTGAACTGTCTTTATTTTGTGAAATTATAACAATTATACTGTTTGCTAGCTGTATGATTTGTAAATGATTCTTTTTTTTCATATCAAATAGGATGCTATTTGAATTCTGGAATAGATTTTATTGAATTGAACAAATCTGTGGATTGTACTTTTGAATTTAGATAGTTCTATTTTCACAACAGTGGATATGTAATGGCTGAAGGTGCTTCCTGCCTCTGGTAGGTTCTTTTCCTTTAACTTTTTAATTTGAAGATAAAAAATAATTTATGAATGTAAGTGACCTTCTCAAATTCCATTTATAAAGATTTTTTTTTTTTTTTTTGAATGGTCATTTATAAAGAAATTTGAGCAGAGATCTTTCTCTTTTCTGTTCTTTTCCCCTTTTAAAAGAAACAGTATTGCATGTGATGTTCTTTTGTCACTTGGTGAGACTTCCCTGAAGGTTTTCATACTCTAAATGGTATTCTATGGACTTATTTTGCCAAACAGCATCACTGTCATATTCTTTGCAAAAGAAGGTGAAAATTGTAACTTGATGTCAACAAAGGAAAGCTTGGAACCTGTCACTGTATCCTTCAAACAAGGCTTGGGTCAAAAGTTCAGGCAACCTTCGGGAACAGGGATTGAATTAGCATCATTTGATGAGTTAGAGTTGCAGAAGGAGGGAGATGTGGAAGTGTTTCCTTTAGCAGTTAAGGCAGAAGCATCTCTGTCAGATGATAATGTGTCAGAAGCTGGAACTCCAGTGCCAGGAACTTTAAATTCTCAAATCACTAGGGCTGTCTTTGAGAAGAAAGAGAGTGGCGAGTATCAGTTAAGGGTAGTGAAGCAGATCTTGTGGGTTAATGAAATGAGGTATGAGCTGCAGGAGATATATGGGATTGGGAATTCAGTTGAAAATGAGCTTGATGGTAATGACCCCGGAAAGGAATGTGTCATCTGCCTCTCGGAACCACGGGATACAACTGTCCTTCCCTGCCGACATATGGTAAGCAGTTTCTAAGCTTTTTCCTTGGAAGTCAGTTCATTTATCACTAACATTTACTTGGTGATGCTGCTCACTCATGCATCATGCTCTTGGCATGTTGTGTCCGTGTGCTACACATTCATTCCATGTTGGTCCGCACCGTGATGGTTATAACCTTTTTTATTTTTTATTTTTGCCATTCATTGATTTATGGTTTGGGTATTTTGAGCAGCATATACGATAGCATGCAGAATCGTTCCTTCAATTTCAAGTGGAATAAAAAATAAATGGAACCCCCTAGTGCAGTTTAATTTTCCTGGTTATCATAGATGCTGCATCAAATATAGCCTTGCACTCTTTTTTTTTTGGGTCCAAATCTCTAATCTTGACCCGAGCATACCTTTAAGTTGGAAATTATACTGAACTTAGTTAAAAGATACCAGCAGGCAGCTCAGGACAGAAGAAATTGAATAATCTGACACATTGGAAATCTGTGTAAGCATTGACATTGTCAGCGATGAGAAATACGAACATAATTGTTGAATAATGCAATGCCTCTACTGTAAAGTAGAGCCCACCTTTGAATATTGTGGGCTGCAGGATAAAATATTCCTTGGGCCCACTCTATCAACTGTAGCTTGGAAAACTCAATGGTGGGAGGCTTGGAGGCCTTGGGCGCCCAAGATGATCTCCCTTTTTATTTTAAAGGTTATTGTCCATCAGAGGGTATGCCTTGTGTCCAAATTATTGACCTTTGCATTGTAGCCTTTTTTACTCTGATGACTGATCTTCTCAATGTTCAGAGAACAAAATAGAATTTGCTCCAGTTGGTCTGGTCTTACCTCAGGACCATTGCATTCTTTGGCATGACATTTTCCATTCCAGGGCCTAATTTGTGTTGCTTGTTTCGATGCAGTGTATGTGCAGTGGATGCGCAAAGGTTCTGAGATTCCAGACAAACCGATGTCCAATATGCCGGCAGCCTGTTGACCGGCTCCTGGAGATCAAGGTGAACAACAGACCTGAGGAATCAGTGAATTGAGAGCTGAGTATTATCTGGGCCTATGTTGTAAAGTTCTATCCTCTTCTTTTGTCGGTATGGTTTGATCGGTGAGAAGAACCACTTTTTCTGTGGCTTTCAATAATCAAATAGGTGACTTCACCTTCACTCTGATATTAATGAAAGTTGGGTTGCTTGAAAGACTTAACCCAACTTATGTATGTTTTTGACATTGTTATGCGTGAGGATCGTGTTTGATTATTTATCGTATTATATACAGGGGTTGAATGATTTAAGGGAAGTTTTACACAATGGTTAGGAGTTCGGGACCAAGGGAAAATAGATGTAGTTCTCTTCTTTTTTTTTTCCCAAATATTGATGGGGTAACTGGGTCTTCATATGTTTTGAGTTTTTCCATTAATGTACAGAAGGGAACTGTGTCATTGCGCACCTATGTGTAACACAATTTCTGCAGAAAAAAATAATTTTTTATGTGGCTGATAAAGTTCATGTTAGGTGCCTGCCCAAATCTGTAATTTTCATAGTCAACAATGACTTAAAATGGGCAAATTTTAAAGGAGTCCGAGTCATGGATCTTCTTTTCTTTTCTTTCCTTTTTTTTGTCTCTTTTTTTTTTTTTTTGTGGTAACAAGCTTTAATTGTGAAACTTACAGATCATAAATGGATCTTTAAGAGGCCTAAGAGAATGTCCATCCACTCGTTCATCTGTGGTACCTGAGTGTTTTTTACTGTTTGACAATAGGATCCTGGTTTTTGGAAAAATATAGGACTTTGAATGTTGCTAGCCCTTTGATCTCCTTGAAATGGACAGGTAACAGTTTATTCTCAAAGTTCCTATTTTTACCATCTATGTGGTCGCCTTAGGTTAACTTGACTATAAATGTTAAAGACCCTATTTTCCTGATCTAATGTTGTGAGTGTACTTCACAAAAGAGGGAGCTGCTCTCTTACTCTCCTGTTCCGTTCAATTTAAGTGTTCTATTCAGTGTAGCATATGGTGGAATGGTATTGGCTATGTTTGTCATATGAATGTTCAGGCAGTGAATTTTTCATTTCTGGAAAGTTTTTGGGACAAATGTCGCATATATATTTGTGTCTATTTGTGTGCACGTATT
This sequence comes from Cinnamomum chago, assembly GCA_038049695.1. Taxonomy (NCBI): domain Eukaryota; kingdom Viridiplantae; phylum Streptophyta; class Magnoliopsida; order Laurales; family Lauraceae; genus Cinnamomum; species Cinnamomum chago. Next base: position 13,581,345 of record CP142462.1, on the reverse strand, counting down.
GAATTTTTCTGATGAATACTATTTGTTAATATTATTTGTAATGTTAAGCATCTTGAATATGATTTACATGTGGGGGTGTTTCTGTCTTTAAGATTATTTGGAAAAAGTATCCTTTATGAGGCCCACATGGGGCCATGGCATTCATAGGGGAGGTGGGAGATCGAAGATTTAAATGACACTTAAATGTGTGTAAAATCTCAGTTCTTTTAATATCTTCTTAATCCTTTGATCGATGGCCCCTAAGCTTAATGATTTTAGAAGGTATCATGTTTCAGAATTTCAATTCAATAGTAACTATTGGATGAGTGTCAAAATTAGATTCGCATTAATTCACGTGAGATATTGAATGTGAGGGCCGAGCGGTTAGGATTATTAATCATAAAGAGTCTCACAAACTATTGAGAGAGAGAATCTCCTCATGAATGGAACTCACAATAGATGTGTCTGAACATCAACAACATTTTATTTTTATTTTTTTTGCTAAGAATCAACCACAATTTATATTATCCCTTTATTTTAGACATTTTTCTACAGAGCATGTAAGTGTGATTTTATATGATTTTTTTTTCTGGAAAAGGAGATTAATTCACCAAAACAAAAAGCAGAAAAACAAGCACCTACAACTGTTGCAATCATTACAAGATAATATCAAACACCATTTCTAAAGTGCATACTTGACTCACTACCTTCCACTTCAGTCTCTGATTATTTCCTTTTGACCATATATTGGCACCCACACACACCATTCAGGTCTCTCAGCAACATAACCGGGATTGATGCCTAACCACAGAGCTATCGCTGGATTGGCAACTTCAGTTTTGTTGCATTGAAATTCATCACCACCGATGAAATAGCATTGCTCTACCAATCATGAAAAAATGCAAACCAAGAAAATTTGCTTCACTTTTCTTGCCCTGATAAAGTTGTAGATTTCACCTATGCACAAGCCTTGTCATGCCTGAGCTTCAAATGATTCAGGTAGTAAGCCCATCTCGAAGCATGAAAATTATGTATAAGAAGTCTCGTAGTTGCGGACTTCAAAGTTAACCAAAATATTAGTCTTTAGATAAAATTGGATGATCAAAGGTTTGTATGATCAATTATAGGTGTACAAAATTCAAAACTAAACCCGCCCCTTTCTTTGGCTTTAATTAATGAATGAGGATCGCCCTCGTTTCAACCTCCTTAGATGAGGCAACACCCTCTCCTCTAATTCCCCCCTGCATAAATTATATATCCATTAAACCATAGAAGATAATTGAATTTAGCTTTACCATCCGATCCCCTAAGACAGCATCGGAAATCACTTGCACCGCATCTTTTTTAATTATCTCTCCCAAGCTAAGATCTTTATTTAATTGAACATCCTTAGCCCTCAATTTATCACTAGAAGGCAAGCATAACATTTTATTTTTTTTAATTCTTTCAAAGCAAACAAAGGGTTCAATTTAAGCCCTTTAAATAAAAATTCATTTCTTACATTCCAAATAGCCCACCAAGTACCTATGACCCAAGCTTTGGAGGGATGATTATTAAACAGAAGATTCGGTTGACTACCTTTGTGAAACTCTTTCCACCATTTGAAAACACAGTGATTTTAAACATTATGGGATAGGAGCCCAAGGTGAGATCTGAACCATGTTGCTCTAACATGGTCAATTTATTTATCCAACCTATAGAAGATGGGCACAAAGTATTACCAGACTTTCTTTCCTAAGCTCGTAGGGATTATTCTGGCCCAAAGGGCTAGGAACCATGCGTTACAAAAAAAAAGGACCTTACGTTACAAAAAAAAAGGACCTTACCGGAACAGAATTAATCCTAATAAGAGAATTTTACGAGGGAGGGTAATTTTCCAAAACTCTTTCCAGTTCAACATTCCAATGTTAAAATAAAGTGCCTAGAGAACGGAGCGGGAACGGAAGCAGGAGTGGGAACGCTAAATTCTAAAATAATTATATGTCCGAAGTGCCTCCGGAACGCCTATACAACATAGTGCTTATGGGTTTATAAACAATTATCTAATGAGCACAAATATATCTTATCCATATATTCAAATATCAAAAATGAAGGAAAAAAAATTTAACATTGCAATTTGATAACATAAAATAGACAATAATTAATAAGCCATAAGAAGTTTTTTCATTTAAAAGATAAATGTCAAGCTTACAGAAAAAGAAAATGCCCATAAACTAAAGATTATGTACGGTTCGCTTCATATTCGGTTGATCTGTGCTCCGAGCATCTTTAAACTGTGCTCCAAAGATGGTCGAACTGCGCTCCCCGGATGGATCCTTAGCTTGCCACTCTTAGAATTAGTCCAGACTTTCTTATCGTCATTATTTTGAGTGGGGATATAAATTTTGAGAATATCCTCAACATCCCTAGTATTATAAAAAATCATTCCTAATAAGGCTAACATCCCATTTTTTTTATTATTGTCCCACATGTCATTAACCCGGAGATCTGGAATTGAAACTATAGATAGATTTATTTTATTTTATTTATTTATTTATTTTTTTGCTGCTTTAAGGGTAATAGAATTGCAAAAAGGGAAAAAAATATAAAGGTTCAAAGAACCCCAAAATGATACATCAATTAGTAAACTGAAAAGATCGAGGAAGGAGCTTGAAACCCAAAAAAGACGAGCCACCGAAAGGAAAATCCAAACTCAAGAGCTGGATGGATTCATCTTTAAAAGGAATCCAATTACTTGAGTCTCTTGTTAAAAGGAATCCAATTACTTTTCCACACACGTATACTCTCACAATTCCATATAACTCATCACATAGTCTCATTGGAAAAGGTTAAAGCATCCACAAAACCCTTCCAAAACCAAGAGTTACCTTTTTTAAATTTGTGTCCCATAACAAGTCCTTATTTGGGCAATACTTTGCAAGGATTTTAGAGCAATGAAAATTACCATTAGTTAAATATCTCCAATAAGTTTTGGATAGGAGAGTTAGGTTGTTACTTTTTTTAGTCTCTAATACCTAGACCACCATTGCCAATTAGTATACAAAGTTCACTCCATCAGATATATAGTAAGGGTTTTCTTTTTATCTTCTTTATTGCCCCACCAAAAGTTTCTGAAATGTCTATCAATATTGCTGAAGCAACAAATTTAATAAGAGTTGTAACAAATGTTTATCAACAGATTTGAAATGTCTTCTTTTATCCTGGAGTTGTAATACTGACATATTATGAACCAAGATTGTTGAAGCAACAAACTCAATAAAAGTGTTCCTCCCCACTTAAGAAAGAAGAGGGGTTTGCTAAGATTGAATTCTACTTTTATTTTTATTTTTATTTTTTGGGGATTCAAAACTGGTGATTTTCTGTTTATTGAAATATATAGGGTTTCCTAAATAATTAACCTTCATTGTCTTCTATGAATTTAACCCCTAAAAGGGAGCTATGGTTCTACATTTCTTCCCACAAGTCCCTATTGCTAAAATAAATAGCAGACTTCCTATAGTTAACTTGTTGGCTTGATAACATGCAATATTAGTCCTCAAGGATATTTTTAATTACTCTTAGCTTCACTCAAAGAAGCATTGCTAATAATAAAACTATCATCGGCAAAAGAAAGGTGAAAGATACTAGGAGCTTTTTTAGCCAACTCCAATGGATTGCACCAACATTTACAGTTTTGATAAATAGTTTAGATAGAACTTCAACTCCCAAGATATAAATAGATAAGGCGATAATAGGTCTCCTCATCTAAGCCCTCTGTACGGGATGATTTTACAGAAAGGAGTTCCATTGAGAAAAATGGAATAAGACATATACGTGATACATTCTTTTGTAATTCTAATAGTTTTTTTATGAAACCCAAAAGATTGTAAGGTAATTTCAATAAAATCTCATCCCACACTGTCATAGGCTTTTCCCATGTCAAGTTTAAGAATGCAATACTTCATATGTAATGACATAAAAAGTAAGGAATGAAGGTGCCTCAAGAAAAGAAGGTCCGGGCAATTTTGTCATTCCCCCTAGCACGGAGAAGGTCTAAAAAATATTAGAGTTATTAAGAAGAAGGGAAAAAACATCTCTGAAGGTAAACTATAGGAAAGAACCTCATTTCCTTTACAATGGTTGAAGGTGGGGATGATTTTACTGAAAGGAATCCATATCTTCCCCCACACATTATCCCACATGTGATGGCAATAACTGGCTGGATCACCCTCAAGGCATGGCAATTTAAGGGGACCTTGTTGAAAAACTACATCTTTTATTCCTTCTTGTGCAGGGGTTGAGATTAGATTGTTATTATCTCAATTAGAGATCCTAGGGCAGACAAGTTTTTTTATATTGAGTTTAGATCCCTTTGCCCACATGATGTTAAAATATTTAGCATGTCATTACAAGATTCTTTGCCAATTTCATCTCTCAACTAATTGAAAATTAATGTCAACTGATGGGAACCAGTCTTGTTGTTGTATACTGATTTTAGCACTTTAAAAATTGATTGAACAAACATTACTCAAGGCAAACCCAATAAAATATAAACTAATTATATCATGTTCATCTCTATTTGCAAAAATCCAAGGGACAGTTCGTTTGAAGAACACCATTTAATCGAATCCAATGTAGTCCAATCCAATAAAATATAACCAAATGCTATGTTCATCCTTATTATATTTGTAAGAAACAAAAAAAACCAAAGGAAGTGCCGTGTACACACGTCATGTCTGATTTAATTTTCTTTATGACATTCACTTATAATATGCTTTCTATTATACAACTCAATTCTAATTGGCGTTCATCTAGGCAGGGGACTTTGATGTTTATTACCAACTAAGCTAATAATCCATGTACAAAACTGATTAAACGGAGAAGAAGGTAATCAAAGCTATATAACAGCTAGTACGTATATATGGCTGATATGGCTAATGAAATGTAAGAAATAAAGAAGTTCTATACTCTTTTAGACAAGAAATTAGTTCCCACCCTTTACTTTGGCAACATAAATCTTAGCAATCGAATGCTCCTTTTGGAATCTCTACCATTGACCATTCACTACTCTTCACTCTATTTTGAGAAAATCGTCTTTCTGATGAGTCCTAGTTATTCAATACAATTTAGCAAATTCATATCACATTGGCTTTGATTTAATAAGTAATTGAAGGGTGAAGATCAAACGATCAAAGTGGAAGGACATCATGAGTGCGGGGTTGCGTGAGTCAATAGTTAGGCAAAAAAAAAAAAAATGACCGTCATTTAGTCTAATTTTTCCTCAAGACATTCCTGCTGTGAATGATAATCACAAAGTTTTCCATATGTTGTCCCCGAACAGGATTACCAAATGTTTAAGTATAATCAATCCAGCACTCATCAAATTGAATTTAAGAGAATTTCTGAGGCCAGATGTGGTATTTCATGAGGCTAGATTTTTGGAATTCTACTAATCAAAGAGAGAATGTCAAAGCTTCATTGATTAGAATACATTGGAATTGAAAGGTGGTAGAAAATGAAGATTAAAGGTGAGTTTTATAAAATGAATATCAAATAACATTTTCCTTTATAGAGAAATAGAATCAAAAGAAAATGTTATTTAATGCTTATTTATGGAAGTTCGCATTGATCTTCATTTTTCACCACCTATGTATTCAATTCTAATATATTTTAATACAAACAAACATGGTATGAGTAACATTGTTACAAGAGTTTCACAACACATTGAAATCTTTTCATCAATTCCTCCAAATTAATGCCCCCTACAGTGGAAATGTCAGATTTCTCCAACAACTAAACAAGGTTGGACTGCCTCTCCCAAGAGACTGAAATATCTGCAGGCAAGCTAGCCTTTTTTCTGACTGAAATCAGCACTCAACACCAGGTTGGGCTCAAGGTTTCAAGAGTAAAGATCAAACCACTTTTTTAGACCTGGATTCATCCTAAAGGCCTGAGAGTTTAGTTATGGTCCAGCCCAATTACAATCATTTTGTCCACTTGTAATCAAACATGTTCATTTGGACTAAACTATCCATTAAGGCCTCTGCAAATGGATAGATCTACTTGTAGAGAAAAACCAAGAAATAGGGAATTATCATCACATCTTATCGCGGGCCTAACACGCAGTTCAAATCCAGCCCAGTTCATATTCCTATTAACTCGGTTCAAATCTAGCCCAAAGCTCACCAGACTGGCCTGGCCCATGAGAATAAAGTATGTGAAGGTGGAACCGTGGAATTGCATTATTGTGATACCCACAGAATAGTATCATCTAGTCTAAAAGCTAATAATTAAGGGGTAGTAAAGGTTTTCATCTCATTCATGCTTTCATGATCAATACAACACTATCCATCACATCTTCAAGAAATTTTAAATTTCAATGGGAGAATTTCAATTAACGCCTTCAGTTTTTTCCTAATTTCAAAATAGGACGCAAGTCTTAAAACTTTGCAAATTAGGGTCTAATTTTTGTAGTAAGTTTTCAATTAAGGAAAACTGACCATTTAAAGGTTTTTTCCAGAGACTTTTCCGATCAAATTTCTGAATACCCAAATTACCCTTCATTTAAAATCATGGCATGCGTTCGACATGCATAATATATGATGTCAATAGCCATGGGGAAACTGGTTACCCTCGATCATTGTGAGGACACTGGTGAAAGAAAAGATAAAATGATGGAGGAAGTGAATGAGGGTTTTGTTTCGATGAAGGGTAATTAGGGTATGTTAAAAAAATTGAGGAAAAAAAGTTGCTGGTAAATACCTTTAAATAACCAGTTGTCTTTAAATGAGAATTTATTAAAAAACTTAGGCCTAGTTTGAAAAGTTTTGAAATTTATGTCATTTTTTAAAAATAACCCCCCTATGTTTAGCCTTTGCTTAGTTTCACTCAAATTAAAGTCGAACCCACCATTTGATTGATCATATGCGTAAAAGAGGATCGAGACTCTTAAATTGAACCCATCACACACCAAGTGGGAGTAATTATGGAAAGTAAAAAACATGGGGTCCACTTCTATGGTGGATAGCATGTGTATATCAAACTCAAGCATTAATCTCACCGTTCATTTGTCCCAATATTTTATCAAATAGAAGTGGGGAAACCTGATTGGTCACGGCAAAGTCACAAGTCACAGCATAAATCATGACATGAGTATATGGGACGGATTGTGATTTGTGCTTACAATCATACTATATAATATTGAGCTAGAGAAATGCTCTACCACAAAACATGACTTTCTTTTATTTTATTTTATTGTACTTGGTAGTTGCAGTGGAATGTTAAGTTAGCTAGAGTTGTCTAATTGATATGCATACAACACCAAAGTTGAAAAATAAAGCATTGAGCTTTCACTTGAGACAGGTAAGGAAGAGAGTGGGGTTGACTTTGTAGGTTTTGATTACAAATCTATCTAGTGCAGATACATTTATATTGCTATTGCTGGCTCCAGTGAAAAATTGAGCCATTTTCTTCTGTATATCTTTTTTGTGGGATGCAGATGTTCATGGATGTGATCCAAAGATTTTTTATCATATGGTCTTTGCCACTGAATTTAATGGATTTATAGATACCTGTTTTTGGCTTATTTGGTGTAGAGACTCTATGAAGTTAAGACCTTCCAATGCATGTGGGGTCCAGTTAAAATAGTGGTAGATTGGTGGTGAATTCATAAATCAAAGGAATGTCCGGGGTCTATATAGAGAGTGAGCCCCTGAGAATGGATATTAGTAGACTACATGTGCAATCCAACTCTATGGGTCTATTTAGGCCTACCATACCCTCTCAAACTCTTAGCCCCCATATGATCAGGCATCATGCCCATTTTTATGCTTGTCGGACCTTTACTCGGTTTTGGATTGAAGCTCGGAAAAACCTATAGTTAATCAACCATTAAGATTTAGGGCTATTAAATCAAAGGCTAGGATAGTGCTATTTTTGAAATGATACTTGTTCGTATGGTGACATTTTTTGCATGATACATGTTCTTAAGGAGAGCTTTTCATCTATCCTCCATCCGTCCTATCTTCAATGATATGAATGCATCTAAGTGAGCCTCATTAGATGGATGTGGTCTGGCTCATCGAAGAATGTTTCCCTGAGACTTCCACCGTATCATCACCTATTGGTCTTTAGCTCTGATTAATCCTATCATTTAGGTGATGAAAAATGATTAAGGCGGTTGGCACAACAAAGTAGTATCGATCTTGACAATTCACTCTAGAGCTTTCTAGAATTTAATGGTTTTATAAAAGATTGGCATTTCTAACCATTCCATTAACGACTAACAAAGTGAATTGTCATGATTGAGAATGAGCTAAATGACTGATTGGTCCAGTGCCACTGGTAAAATGAAATCATCCACAGGTGTAGATGTGGGTCATTAATCCATTGTGGCCAACTTTGAACAATAAAATTATGACTTCAAATATGGTATCTTCCTCTCTCCAAGTGAATGGACATGCATGAATGAGATCTTTCGTTATCTTTACTTGCCATGTATTATTCATTGTCATTTAAGTAATTCAAGGGTCACATCTCTTGATGGAAGAGATGCATGTATGAAAGAGCCTACTCTATACCTTAAAGCTGGATGTTAGTTAGAGGAAATAGAGAAGAAAAACAAAACAGGCGAATCTCCCTCTCCTTGAGCCACATCAACATGGCATATCCAATGACTCTAATACTTATCCCTTAAATTTAGTTAGGGGTTGCAAGTCGCAGCACCTTTTTACTAGCCCCATAATACATGCCTCTTAATTCATGCCTCTTAACATTTCACCCATTTGAAACGTTTGAAAAACACGTCTTAGTATTAAGAACCACCTCTTAAGTCATGCCTCATAATACAAGCGTCTCACTCTTGAGAAATGCTGAGCAAGGTGTTTTGCCTGTGATGAGTGTGACACCGGGTCCATTGATTAAGATGTGCATCACCATAGTCTAGCCCTCTAAGTCCTTAACAACAATGCCTGACCATTTAAGAAACTCCGGAGTAGCAAATAGGAATATGAGACTCAGTACATTAATCAAGATAAACTTCACTATCATCCAAAAAAGAACCCATGAGAAGGACCTGCAGCGTGCAGGTCTCCGACCCATGCATCTTTCCAAACTTAGATCATTCAAATGACAGACCATGTGTGTCACATCCCGGACCTGAGAATCCCCTTATTAGGGTGGTTCCCAAGGCGTGACACGCATACTCCCGTGAACTTGCGTTTGTTCCGGACCAAATCCGAATTCACGAAGGAGAAAAATTACACTTTTTCACGTGTGAGGATTACTCACTGACACTTGTCAATGAACATATATTTGTGGAAGTATGTACAATATCTATATCAAAGCCATGAGCGGTCCATTAACCAATCTGTTACATAACAATTAGTCTATAACAAAGCTAATAATTTAAATCTCTTAAATGCATAGTACACAAGTACTCTAATGAATATCCACTAGATGCTTGCCTCAAAAGGAATATAATCCTGATACAAATGCAAAATATAACTAATCATATGCATTACCTTAAGCTAAGTGCAAGATTAAATAACTAATCTTAAACTCATCAATATCACTCTTGTACGTACTCCAGAGTCAAGCTAACAAATACCTTAAACAGTTATCCTCTTCAGAAACATGAATTCCTGTGACACCAAGTGTAGCACCATGAATATGACGATTCAACAATATATATGAACAATTAAGATTCAACATATGTTATTTAAATTTCGAATTTAAAGACGAATAGATTAAAGAGACCAAATAAATGTCAACTAGGCATATTGTGTATTATGAATAAATCATGCTTTATCGAATCAATAATCGAATACTTACTTTCTAATTGGCTACTACATTTGTTCATCCTCTTCGATAGAGAGCGAATCTAGTTGGGATGTCACCAGTGACCCGGCCAAAGGTTCTCCTGGCTACCCAGTTTTGGAGTTCCGATGCTCCAGACGACATACTGCAGTAGTCTCGAATAATTGAACCAAGTTGTAACCCCGTTGGGTATTACAAGGTCAAAGCTAAGTAGTGCCGAACCATTCGAATCAAATAATAATAAATTGGAGTAAAACTCTACAAATCGAATCATTTCTAATCGTATCCATTATTTTCATTTCATAATCTTGAATCATTTCTAATCGAATCGAATCACATACTTACTCCATTCAAATAACACATCAATGAATGATAACATTTGTAAGACAATTGTAATACAATATGTGAAATAATATGAATAATGCAATATAATAATCATTTGAATATTTGAGGGCAATAATGAGTTAATCCTAATATGCATATGCAAATAAATTAATGGAACCAAAAATATTTACTAGCCAATTCTAATCTAATTATCTGTCGTCTCTAACCGTCTATTACGATGTAGTTTTAAATGATTCAATGCACGTGCTACATCTCGTTGGTGTCACGCTGTGTATGTATAAGGTGCATTGAAGTCCTCTAAATCAACACACATGGCAAAGTTCTAGATGAGTCAGATAAGTATATGAGATGATCTCAGCCAAAGATTTTCCATATGATATTATTCCGTCGGACTATAATAATCGGTGAAGATTCCATGTCTAAGGACCTACAAAGTCAATCCTTTACACCCTAAAAACCTTATTGGTTTAATGTTTATGTCACAATCATCCTCAGGGATTGATTATGAAGAGTTTAGGCCTTTTGAAGTGGCATTAACTCCCTTAATGGCCAATGGTTCTAACCTAGGAGTCCAACTAAGTGAAAAATCCCTTTTATCAAAAGAGATGGGCCTGGTTCATTGATCCACATTTTCACTTCCTCTCTCAACCTCTAATCATGAGGACATGTGGACCATTAGACTCTTCGTTCCAAAAGCTTTCCAACGATATATGGAACTCAAAAATCAGATGTACGGGTCAAAAGTTATGGCCATCCAAAGTTGGCATTGTAGGGCCTATTGGACTAGCTCGCTATAGCGACAAGCCTTGATGTTTGGACACCCGAACCAGCAGCAGGGTTCTGTTTTTTGAAGAAATTTTCATTCCTATTCATTTCTATTCTTCCAATGGCTTATAAAGTATTTTTAAGATCATAGTATGACCATTTTGAGCTTCCAATTGCTCCTCCAAACACCACTCAATCCATCTATTCTCATATACATTTTCATTTCCAATTACACATTACAATAAGAACCCATTTTTACATTAACAATCTATTCAATTAGAAAAAGGCTGAATTATTACTCAATCAATGAATCAATCACATGTATTAATCAAAATTGCTCATTACTTGCCTTCTTTTGGTGCTTTCCACTCTAATCTTCTCTTCTTTGCTCAAATCAAGCTAAAACCCCAAATCACAAGCTCAAACTAAGTCCTACAATGGTGAAATGCAACATATGAAAGAATATTAATATGGATGTCATGAAAATGAATTTTCTTGACTCAACTTTACACCCAAATTCGGAATGGGGCTTGAGGTCTCACCTATGGTAGCAATGAAGACTTGTATGAAGGAGCTTTTGACAATCCAAGAGTATGTAAAGATGGAGAAGATGATCGTCAAGTGGACATGCACATCTCCTTAGCGGGATTGAGAGTGAGGTGAATGATTGAGTGAAACCTTGCCAAATGGAGAAGCTAAAGATGATTTCGGCAAATGGGTCCTTAGGAGATGAAAGGGCTTAAAGATGAAGATAATCTTGAGGAATCTCTCATGTAATGCTTTCTATGGCTTGGATTGAAAGAATAAGAAGAGATGGATATGAAGAAGGGAAGGAGGAGAGTTCTATGCCAAATGAGGTGAAGAGAGTGAAGGGGATGATGGAGGGATTACAAAGGGAAAGGTTTTTGTTCCTTTTGCATGTAAGTCCATTTTCTTGAATGAAATTTGGGACAACGGCTTTGAGATTGTTTTGGGCTTGGAAATGAGTTGGACTGGGTCCACTTGGTTTGGATCCATGCATAGGATTTGATGTAAGGAAGTGTTTGATGAAATGCACATGAAGACCCACTAAAGCTAGAAATACCCATACATGATTAAAACCATGAAAATGTCATAGCTCTAACTAACTTTGGTCAAACCCCACTAATCAGATTAATCCTTCACAAAACCAACCAAAACACAAATTAGGCACTTAATCAAGATTAATTAAGTGCTCATCCAACTTAGGTGGGGTTGGGGTCTTACAATGTATTTTTATCAAATGAAAGCAATCAATCTGATAGTGCCATAATTGTGGGATACAATAGGTGACAAGTACCGTGTATAGCAGCTACATGCATTCTTGTGATAATTTTTTCTCCATTATTTACTTTGGTTGAAAGGTACATATTGCATGTTTGATTTTATAACTTACGGAGCAAGTTGGGAGGATTAGAATAGATTAGTACCTTAGAGCTCCAGAGGTATTTGATGCATTCCTTAACCGTGCATCGCACGTGGATTTGATGCTAGTAAAAGTAAATCATGTTGGGTATCCTTTTGCACTTGAAAATATTATAAAGATACCATCACTTACATTTGCATAAAGGAAGAGGCAGCAAAGAGTCGTAAATTCCGGAGATAAAAGCTATAGATTTTGGAAGTATAATTTATTTTGATTATTTAGTTATATTCTTGCATTGTTCATATTAGATTCAAACAATTTTGGAAATTATTATAACAATTGGCATCAGAGACATCGGGCCATTTGGATTTAATCTGAATAATATCTTGTTATTGTCAACTAGAGTTTCTTCATCCAAGTTATATGTTGATCATGAGGTTTTTGTGAATGGTTCTAACAGATCAATTCACAATAATAGGTGAAGACTATTAAAGTGATTTTTTTTCTAGATCAGTGCAAGTGTACAATTGCTGGCCTTATCCCTGATTGGACCATTTAGGGGGTAACACATTGTTTTGTACTTAAAAGATGGAGCTAGCTTTTAAAAACAACACCGGTTTTTAAACTCAACAAGTTCATGTGTCACCCCGAGATTGGTACAAACAGGGTTTCCCTCTTTAGTCCAAACTTGGGATCCGGATTCTAGTGATACATGTTCAAGGAAAAGAAAGAGGGAGAGAATGGCATCTCACAGTAATATCACATTTATTGCATTGCATTGAATTAAAATTGATTACAATGGTCTTCATCTATGCAGGAATCATACCAACCTCCTAAATATTCACCACCGACACCACACACACACTGCACATCCAGAACATCTCAAAGGCAAGACCCACCTCTAACAGCGAGCATGCACACTTTGCACAGGTGAAACTTCTCATCTATCCAAAGTTTAAATTATGACTTTCCCAACAGACAAATAGCAACAAATGTTGATGATGCTAAAAAGTGTTTTCGGACACCACCGGTCAACTGACGAGTAATTAATGTGGAAATTAATGGAGAGAGAGAGAGAGAGAGAATTTATAGTGATTCGGTCAGTGTGACCTACGTCCACTTCAAACTGGTGATTTTACTATTCTCCGATGTATAGGTTACAAGCCGGAAGAATACAATGATAATGTAAAATGGAGAAGAATTGCTTGCCCCCTAGTGCTGGTGGGGCTCCTTGTTTTATAGTCTTCCCCTAATAGATGGGGACGACTCTTCAGCAACGAACGCTCCATTCTAGCGGAGTCTTCGAACCGCCCCCAACAGACGAGGCGGGTAGGATCTCCTCCGCAGGACTTGGTAAAAGCAGGTAGATGGAACGACGCGTTGACTTTGTCATTTAGTGGATCTGGACCCGGCCCTTAATGGGTGGATTTAGACCTGGGCTCATCACGGACTTGGGTCACTTTGACCTGACCCACCATCGTGGACCGAGCCATTTGGGTCCGACCCGTCATTGTGGACCGAGTCATTTGGGCCCGACCCATCATTTGCCCCCCAATGCCCCTTGTCTAAGAAAACTTGGAAAATGGGCATTAGCTTGAATTTTTGAGCTCTGGGTGGTGGAGACTCCTTCTGCTAGATGACTATTTCCCTTCATGATATATTTTTGCATCGCTAAACACCCCAAGTCTTTTCCATTTTTTGAATGATGGGCCATTGTTGGGCTTGCAGCTGGAAGCGGGTGCTGGGCGTGAGCGCGGGGAGCACTTGGCGCGGGCGCTGGGCGCGGGGAGCACTGGGCCCGGGTGCTGGTGCCAGCAGGTGCTGGGCGCCCAGCCTGCTGCTGGTGTGGGCGACGAAGCTGTTCTTACCAATCCGTGCTCATGTTATTGGCATGGGATTTTCTATCCTCTTTGGTGGCTTGTCATTCCAAAGGGCTTCAACATTTGCCCTGAACATGGATTTGCAATAATCATTCTATTATCCTTTAATGCATTAATCTTCTTCACTACCATCTTTCACTCTCTGACTACTTCCATTATATTTTTGGGTGCTGGACAGGTGGACACCACCAACAACAAGTAGCCTCATTCCAGCACCTAATGATTGCAAATACCAGAATATCTTGGAATACCCACGTCATCATATAGAATTTCATCTTTTTCGATAATGACTACTGTCTCCATTCTGGTTCATTGAAGGTTGGGCGAGCACGTGGATGAACCACGGGCAGGGCGCTTTGCGCCTGTTGCTGTGAGACCGAGTGACGGGGTGCCACCCAACTTTTCATGTGGTACTCTATTTTTTTTCTTTTTTTTTCTTTGGCGGGCGAGCACGCTGACACTCTATTTTTTTTTTCTTTTTTTTTTCTTTGGTGGGCGAGCACGCTGGCACTCTATTTTTTTTCTTTTTTTTTCCTTTGGCGGGCGAGAATGAGGGTGAACCACGGGCAAGGCGCCTTGCGCCTGCTGCTGCGACGACCGAGTGACGGGGCGCCCCTGATGCGGCGAGGGACTTACGGGGCGCCCAGGGCAGCTGCTGGTGCAGGCGACGGACGGGGCGCCGCCCTGGGCGCTCCTGGCGCTGCGGCGACGGGCGACGCTGCTGCAGGTGCGGGCGCTGCTGCTTTGGCCGACGGAAGGGGCTGTGGGCGCCCCTGCTGCAGGTGGACGAGGAGCGCTGGGCGCTGCTGCGGGCGATGGTGCCCCTGGCTATAGGTGCTGTTTCAGCTATTTCGGGCGAGCAGGTCAGAGCAAAATTAAAAAAAAAAATCTTCTGGAGGCCAAACGGCTGTTCGTCAAGAGCTTCGATTTGATATATTATACGCCTTGGAGAACCTTGGGCGAGCCGGGGCTGCATTGGGAGCTTTGGGCGCTACAGAGGAGGCTGGCCTTGGCGTGCAGGCATCAAGAGGCGCCACTTTGGGTGAGCTAAGTCTATCAGGCACCGCTAAGCTGGAGATAGGTTGCCTGTTTGAGAACAGTGCATATGTAGGTCAAGCTTTTTTGGCGACCCGCGAGAGATCCGCTAAGCTGGAGATAGACTGCATGTTTGAGAACAGTGCAGATGCCAAGCTTTTTTGGAGACTCGCGAGAGAGCCGCTAAGCTGGATATATAGGCTGTCTGTTTGAGAACAGTGCAGAGGCCAAACTTTTTTGGCGACCCGCGAGAGAGCCGCTAAGCTGGAGATAGACTGCCTGTTTAAGAACAGTGCAAATGTAGGTCAAGCTTTTGGCGATCCACGAGATGATTCACCTCGCCTGGACCTGTTGATTTCCTCATCATTCATATATTTTTGAGCTTTTGCCAATAGTTCTGGCATGCTCTTTGGTAGTCTCTTCGTTACTGAAAAGAGGAAGCTTGACGAGCGAATGCCTCCCAGGAAGGCTGTCATGGAGACCTTGTCGTCGGGCTCTTCGACTTGGAGTACCTCCTCGTTAAAACGAGTGAGGTAGCTCCTGAGGCTTTCATTTTTATCCTGCTTTATGCTGAGCAGGTGTGTGGCAGGCTTCTGGTGGCGGCGCCTACCGATAAAGTGTGAGACAAAAGATTTGCTCAACTCTCCAAAGGTGGCTATGGATGCTTGGGGGAGATTGGCAAACCATTGCTGAGCGGAAACCTTCAATGTAGTTGGGAACGCCCTGCACATTATTTCGTCAGGGATATTATGCAGCTGCATTTTGGTTTTGTATGTCTCTAGATGATCCAGTGGATCCTTTCGTTCCATCAAAAGTCTCCACGGATGGCATTTTGGACTTTCGGGGGAGTGGGTAGTTCACCACGTCAGGCTTGAACGGTGTATCCGTTCGCCCGACCAGATAATCTACCGTCTCCGGTGCCTGCGCCTTTATGGCGTTGAAGACATCGCCCAGTTGATTCTGCATTTCTTTGATCTTTTCCCCCCAGCGATTGCCGGGTTCCCTGGACGGACCAGGGAAATAATTCTCATCTTCTATGTTGTGATTTTCACTTCCCCCCTCCTGGAAATGAGGATCCTCATCGTTAGAAGCAGGGGGATGAGGTGGAAGTCCACTGCGATTCACCCCTCCTAGAGGTCCTCCCGATAGGGCTCCACCCGGGGGTGGAGGCGCCTCATGGTGGGCGCGGCCTTGAGGATCGACAAGGAGTACCCCGTGGGGGGCGACATGGAGAGCTCCAGCAGAGGCGCCCTGGGCGTGGGCGCCATGAGGATGTGCGCCCTGGGTGTGGGCGCCCAGGTGTGCTCCCCGACCCTGGGCACCCAGGTGAGGATGGGGACGGGTAGCTCCTCGGCCCCGGGCACCATGGGGATGGGCGCCCGGGCGAGGCGCTCCTCTGCGTGGAGCTACCGGATGCTCCGGGCGTAGCACTTCCTACGGTGGTACCGTACCAAACTGTGCTCCTCCTTGCCCTGCGAGCATGAGTTGTAGTATCTACTGGTTTTGGGTCAACAGCTGCTGCATGGTCTCCAGCATCTGTTGAGGAGAGGGAGAAGGAGCATTCGGTGCAGGGTTAGTCGGTGGAGGATTACCCTCGCCCTCCCGCGAGGGATTACCATTTTGTCGCCTTGTTGACCTTGTGGTGATTGACATAGCTTTGAAAAAAGGAAATTTTCTTCATTTCCTACAGACGACGCCAAACTGATGATGCCAAAAAGTGTTTTCGGACACCACCGGTCAAGTGACGAGTAATTAATGTGGAAATTAATGGAGAGAGAGAGAGAATTTATAGTGGTTCGGTCAATGTGACCTACGTCCACTTCAAACTGGTGATTTTACTATTCTCCGATGTAGAGGTTACAAGGCGGAAGAATACAATGATAATGTAAAATGGAGAAGAATTGCTTGCCCCCCAGTGCTGGTGGGGCTCCTTGTTTTATAGTCTTCCCCTAACAGATGGGGACGACTCTTCAGCAACGGACGCTCCATTCTAGCGGAGTCTTCGAACCTCCCCCAACAGACGAGGCAGGTAGGATCTCCTCCGCAGGACTTGGTAAAAGCAGGTAGATGGAACGACGCGCTGACTTTGTCATTAGTGGATCTGGACCCGGCCCTTAATGGGTGGATTTAGACCTGGGCTCATCACGGACTTGGGTCACTTTGACCTGACCCACCATCGTGGACCGAGCCATTTGGGCCCGACCCATCATTGTGGACCGAGTCATTTGGGCCTGACCCATCAAATGTAATCAGTTAAACCTCCTAATCTATCTCATCACCAGCCCAACCTCTTCAGTGATTGTGCCAAGTCAAGACGTTGTACTCTAATAAGATGATAAAAAACTATTTGAATCGATCTTCAAACATTTAGGCGACACTAAGATGGCAATGCCGTTTAGCTCCTAATAAGAAAAGTTCTATTTTGTTCTTGTTTCCTTGCTACATTGGGTTACTTCAACTTTACTTTAACTGTACAACCCAAAGCGTGTACAACCACATGAATTTCTTGGTGTCTGAGCAGCATAGGATATTCAAATGTATCATCTACTCTCAAGATTGATGAATTTGGATGCGGAGACTCCGACACACGGCTAGAGATCTATGTGCATTCCGGTGATTGGAAAGCTCCACAGATTTCTTCGCCTCTTTTCTTTCCTATGAGATGGAATAATACCAACCCTAGGGCTTTCTTATCTTATATAGATAAGTCCTAAAGAATCATACTTACTAGAGACTTATTCGCCAAGAAACCCACATCCAATCCTATTGGGAGTCTTATTAGTGGGACCAGATTAAGTCTTATATTAAGTGAGATTGTATTCTCTATTAGCATCTGCCTTGCTTGATCTGACGTGGGACCCGTGACGTGGGTCACACCATTTCCTATTATAAAATAAAATTACACTGTATATGAAATTTAGACGATAAATTGGCGAGAAGATACGATAAATTGGCGAGAAGATAATTCGGTTGGCTATATATAAAATTACCCCACTTGTCACTTCTTTGATATTGGAGAAGACAAACACGCCAACAACCACGTCGTATCAGTAACACAGGCCATAATCACCCCATCTGGAAGATATTTGAGGAAACTTCCACATCATTTCAACTATGTCGGGGGTTTTACCAAGTGGGTGCTCATCATTTCTCTTTGATATTTCATCTGCTGGGAGCTCCTGTGATTTGGGTGAGTGCTTTGTTTCTTTGGGTGTTTGGTAAATGCAATACCTTTACTTAGTTGCTGTTTTCTTCTTTGGGTTTTGGATTCTGAAACTCTTTGGTTCTGTAGATTGTCTGTACTCTGTAGAAGTTGTCGTAAAAGTATAGTCTTTCTTTGGATGAATTAAAGTTCTTTGATTTTGTATTTTCAGTTCTAGCATTGATTTTAGGATCTGGGTTTTAAAGAACTTGTGAACAGGCATTTCTGTTGTTTGTGGATTTTTTTTTTCTTTATGATTTTTCTTTCTTCCCCCTTTTTTTTTCTTTTTTGCTTTTCTTTTTGGTGGGGAAAGTGGGGGTTGATGGTTTTGGTTATACAGAATATATGCTTACAGTTTTTTTTTTAAAGGTGTTTTTCTTTGATTCTCTTGGTTGTTGTGGTGATTTGATGATTTGGAGTTTGGAGAATTCATGATAAAGTTGCTTCTTTGATTAAATTACCCTTTGACTTGTAAGTTGTGCTTGTGCTCTGGGTATTTGGCTTTTTTTAATGTTGTGATGAAGGGTGCTTCATGGATGACTGAAGTTCTTTAATTTTCAATTGTGGTGTATTGTGATTATTTTGAGTATTTTTGTTAAGTAACTGGGAACTTTATTTTTCCATTGGCTTTGAGTTTTAAGGTTTTCTTGTTCTTTCCTCAGATTATTTGATGAAGGTGCTGCTTGGAGTGATTAAAATACTTCTATTTTCAACTTGAATGATGATTCTGATTAATATTGTTCGGTTGAACATGTGATGAATGTGATTCTTCTTCTAGTTTTCAGTTGCCATGATGTTTCGAGGATGTGATTTCTGCTGAACTTGTGATGAAACTGTTATTGGGTGATTTATTTCTGTTTCAGTTAGTTGGTTTTATGACTAGTTTTTAAAAATGAGTAATTTGGCATTTTCTGATTTGCAATTGCATATGTGATGGTGCTTATTAAGTGATTGGGCTTACTTGATTCTGCAGTTGAAGGCATCTTTTGAGGTTACTGGCTTTCAGAATATATGATAAAGGTGCTATTAGGGAATGGCCAAAATGGGAGTTGAAGAACCTGAGCCAGAGGGGCCTGAAGACGGTCACAGAACACCCGTTCATCATCCAAATCAGAGGGTATTTTTTGTTGTATGTTTTGAATTAGACCACTAGGATGATTTTCTCCAGATTGTTTTATGGCTTTATGGTTTCTCAAATTATGGCTTTTACTGTTCATTCATTGTCAACTACATGTGGGGTTACTGTTATTGTCATGCTGTTATCTGACAAAATCATATGTTGAGTATCTCTACTTCAATTAATTCTCATATCATGAGATTTACTGCCAACCACTAGTATGATTGAGGTCTCATTTTCATCAATTCTATAATCAGGAATGACGCGACCAAGCTAAATTGAATATTAACCAAAAGAACTTGATGACATGATGATAGCTAGACTTAAAAATTGGGCTTATGAACAAAAAATTGATTCAGTTCAAGAATCCCTGAGTTCAGAATTGAGGTTTAATAACTTAGGTTGATGAGGTCTAAATACTCTAATTGGAAATTTGGTTGGTTATTTTGCCTTGTTTCAAAATATTAAACGCCTTAAGGGATTCTTTGCTTTTGTAGCTTGTCATCATTATATTTGTGTTTCCAGTTCTAAAAAGAACATAATATTATCTTATATGCCTAGTTATGATAAAGTTTCCAGGTAGTGCAATACATATCTTTTAAGTTGCTGCTGCAAGCCTTTATAAATTGTGAGGAAAAGCTGGGTCACAATTAGATTTATATATGTTTATACATTTTTCTTTGTCAGTGCATCACTAGTAATTCTTTCCATTCCTGCGTTATCTTATATTCTTATGCACTAGCTAAGTTATGTATTGTCTTATTTATTTTTTGGTACTGAATGCAAACATAAATTCCCGCATTCTATATCTAAGTTAACAAATCCCTTGTTATATATCTCTTATACATTGTCTTTATTTAATGAGTTACATGATGGAATGATGTTGAATGATTTTGTAGGATGACGACTCAACTGGAATAACTGAAGAATTATCACCTGCTCGTCATTGGAGACGGCCTAACCTCTGCTTAGACATACAACCTAAAACTTCTGAGGACACCACCCTAAATTATGTGAGAATAAACATGCCACCAACACCCAGTCCCATGAAAGAAATCTCTTCCTCAATGCTCAGTCCCACTTCCACAAGAGTGCCAATGTCCCCTGGTCCATCCACATCTAAAGGTAAACCATCCATAAAAAGCCTCCTGTCACGAGTAAGCTTTAAATTTCGGTCAACACCTGATATTGAGAAGGCTGGAGGTTCATCAACTGGATCATGGGAGAGGCCTCGGATTCCAAGATCATTCTCCCTTACAAAGTTGTTGACACCCACAATGAGAAAGACATCATCCCTACCAGTTACTCCTGTGCATTCAAACCCTGAAACTAGTCATGGAAGTAACATTGTTGAGCAGCTGAGTTCATTGGTAAGTGCTTCAGTGTTTACATAGCAATTTATTGACAGGACTTATTTGATTAGGCTTCTTAATTTTGTTCACAAAATATCATGCACCACTTTCTTCTCACCCTCTTTGCCACTAGTCACCTTCTCACCACTTTCTTTCAGTGTTACTGGCACCCATCATGTGGCGCATCCTGTCAAGATATTCTTAAATTTCTAATTTCTTTTGCTAACCATTCATACTAAAACCTCGAGGTGTTAGTAGAGGCAGCACAAATACTTTTCAATACTCCTTGTCACAAGTAACGTCAGGTGGAACCCGTCTAGCGCACTTTTGGTGTCACGTATTTTTTTTCTCACACTGAGTCATTGCTCTTGGGATTTGAACACGCTACCGGTTGGCTTTGATACCATCTAAAATTTCTTTTGCTAACCATTCATATCAAAACCTCGAGGTGTTAGTAGAGGCAGCATAAATACTTTTCAATACTCTCCCTTTGGTGGAGCTCACTCCTCAACAGATATAAGACCTATCAGGCTCCACACATGATTGAATGTGGACTGTTGGCTTATGCTGAACTCCAAATGCAATGGGAAAATGCGGATTGTTTTGTGGGGTGCTCGCTGCTGGGAAGTAAACAGCATCTATGAGCAGTTGTCAAGACTGTATGCTTAGAGCATATTTGGATCTATGTACTTTTGAGTTCAGGGGTTCACATAAATCGGGACTTCAAGCTTGGGATATCTCCAATCACATGTAAAGAAGTTACTTTGTAACCCAGATGCACCTAAAATCCTTGTGACTTGAATAATACTTAAAATCTAGGATTCATGAGGGAAAAGTGAGGAACTTCCTGTAATCAGATCTATGGAGACCCAAACATCAAACTCTGCTTATTATATGTAAGTAAGGAGCCAAGATATCTGATATATTGGGTTACCCAGAGTTAAAGGGACACAAATGGGCCCTTGGTAATCTCTCATGCATTCATAATTTCATATTGCACCTTATATATCCATTAGCTGGCACATAAAAGAATCCCCCGCCCCCCCCCCCCCCCATCTTCCCTTTCCCTTTTATTTAAATTATGGGAAACTTAATCAGTTTACACAGCATTTATAATCATATTATTATTTTTTTGACAGAAAAATGGTGCCCGGAAACAGATGTCTCGTTCTCTTTCGGTGCCTGCTAATGCTAATGCCAAAACTAGAGGCATAAGACGAGTGGATTCTTTTGGTGGACTAATTCGTGTAGTTCCTTCAACCCCACATATAATAGGAGGGAGTGGCACCACATTAGATATTGCCCCTACAGTTGAAGTTGGTATTTCCCATTCTCAATAATCTTTATGTTAGAGTCACTCTTTCATGACTGTTCAAAATATATGAAGATATTTCTCGTTTTATAAGTTCTACCCATCATGTTTATTTCATCAGATTTCGGCTATATTTTTGCTCCATAACTTTCAATCACATTTCTTATGTAGTTCTGTGGTTTAGAGAACAGTGATGGCGGTGAAGAAATTCCTGAAGAAGAGGCTGTCTGTAGGATTTGTTTGGTTGAATTGGGGGAAGGTGAGACCCTCAAAATGGAATGTAGCTGCAAAGGAGAACTTGCACTGGCCCATCAAGGATGTGCAATAAAATGGTTTAGCATGAAGGGTAACAAAAACTGTGAAGTATGCAAGGAAGAGGTCCGGAATCTGCCCGTTACTTTACTGCGAGGTCAAAATGTTCAGAACACTAGTAGGCATGCAGGTGAAAGAGTCAGACAAATGTCTTATAATCGCTATAGGTAAGTACTACATTTTTTCAACCTTTTGGTAATTAGTTCACTCTTTCTCAATCAAGGTTTTAAAATGTGGACTCGGGATGACTTGGTCCCCCTCAAGTCAAGTTTGCCAAATCAGACTGAGTTGCATCCTAGATTCCAAGGGGCCTTAACATTTGTGTAAAAATGATTAAAAAAAAACTTAAACTTATGAATCCAGAATTAAGACAAAGTGTTTAAACTACTAAGAATGAATTCTAGTTATAGGTGGCCATAATTGTTCTTTATTGAGTCGAATAACCTGTACCTCCAATCTTTGAATGCTTTTATCTTCTACAAAATGTAGTTTTGAACCTCCAAAATCAGTGCGATTGGCCTTAGAAGCCTCCTGCATCTTCTCACAACATGAAATTGGGGGAAGAAAATCAATTTTTGCCTTTATTCCATAGGAATTGGTCGGAAGAGGAGGGGGTGTGGGGTTGACTCGATTTGGACTTTGCTGATTTTTGAAATTGTGCTCCTAATATAATAAGAAAATTGAAAATTTATAGGGTCTTGATTCATGATAGTGTTTTTGGTGTCTTTGTCAATTCTAGTACTGGTGGAGGCATGGATCTCATTGTTCGGTGATCCAGATTGTTGATCTGATGGGGCTTATTGCAGCCTGGACTCCCTAGTCATCTAATGCTGGCCTTTCTTTATTGAATGCGTGCTCTGCATTCTTTCTTGAGTCTATTTGTGCTATCCATTTTTTCTAAAAAGGAGAGGGATGACACAAGGCATTCCAATTGCCATAGTGTGTGGCAGCCATAACACATGGGTGTCTTCTCAAATAAAAAATAAAAAAAAGGAAAAAAATCCAACATGTGGGCCATAAGCCTACAAGCATGACCTTTGATAAATAAAGAATCACATGAACATAGAATACATTAATATGAATTAAAGACAGCTGCAGTTTCATTGTTTAAGCCTTTTTTTTCCCTCTTTCTTTCAAAAGATCCAAACGAACTTCCCGGCTTTTCTTAAAAATATCTGCTACAGCAGGGCGTATGCCTCCGGTATGGGATATGAATTCATGACTAAAGCTCATGTTTCATCTCGTTTGTGCGTATACCTCAATATACCTCACACAATGAGATGTATGCTCCAGATGCTAACCGCACTTTAAACTTGAATTCTGTCGTCATCATCATCATCAGAGCCTTGTCCCAACTATGTTGGGATCAGCTGCATGAATAATGTTTTTTCATTCCACTCTAAACTTGAACCTTGGAGCATTATTTTGGATGCATTGCCCCGTGGCCAGGCATAGGCCCCAAATGCCTCTAAAAGCACTGGTTCCGCCTTCCAATCTATGGGCAATTTTTGAGGAAACCCGGTCCTCTGTGGGCTCATCAATTCAGTGGTCCTCTGATGCAGCCCCGGATCCTCTATATTTATTTTATATAATAGAAGAAACAGAAAAATAAAAATGATGAGATCATTTCCTTGTTGCTATTTCTCTATTCCTCAAATGTGTCATAAGGCATTTGTTTTTCGAAACTGGAGTGCAGATGTCATATATGAAATGTCTACTTCTTTCACTAGAAAAGATGCTTGCTTTATTAAGTTGCTTCAACTATTCTATACTAATACAAAGTAAAAACTAAGCTATCCCTGAACAAGGTGCATCTGAAAAATCATAGATGAATAATAAATTTGTTGACCGTATTTAGACTTTGTTATAAGGGTGTGTTTGGATGTACCTCAATTACCAGTGGAAAAAGTATTTTAATGAAATGAATGATTATCTGTTCCCACAAGATTTCTGTAGGAGTGCACAAACATGGAACTGCATTGTATGTAGGGAACCTTCTATATTGCCTTCTTTACTTCAAAGTAGTACCTCAAAGTCAAACACTGGTAGGGCTAAAATATAACCAATATCAAATTTACAAAAAAGAAATCCTCCACCTTTCTAGGGACCTCCAGGTAGTGCATAGTAGTTTGTATGAGTTGAAAATGTTTTCATGAGATCTAAAAAAGTGAAATCTTTGAGAGCTAAAAGAGTGACATCTTTGAGAGATTTTTTTTTTTTTAAATAATTTGTTTCTGCTTATGCTTTAGTGTGGCTAATCTCACACTTGGTCTGCTTAACCATTTACTTTCAACCTTATCAGGGTTTGGCAGGATGTGCCTTTTCTCATCATTGTTGGCATGCTTGCCTATTTTTGTTTCCTTGAACAGCTGTTGGTAAGATGACATCTTTTCCCTTAACATCTTCAAATCAACCATGCATGTTCTTAGCAAAATTTCTGTTGACGGCAGGTTCATGATTTGGGTTCTGGTGCCATTGCCATATCTTTGCCATTTTCGTGTGTATTGGGCCTCCTCGCTTCTATGACATCTTCTACAATTGGTAAGCTGACTGTAATACCTTCGGGTAATAATAAGTAAATACCAAAGATAGTTAGGATGGGCTGAGAGGATTGGATTCTTATAAAAACAAATTACTGAGATCTAGGCATGTGGCCCAGCTTGTAACTCCAAAGCACAGAGAGGCTATTTTCATTAGCCTGAGAGGATCTTAACTCTTCATAGTGATCTAATTACCAAGATCAAGGTATGTGGTTCCACTTTGTGATTTCAGATCAGAGAAACTCGATTTCATATAAGGAATCTCCAGAGCGATTTATTGTTCTCTCATCGTACAATATTAGTAGTATAGACAGTTCTATCATCAATATCTCCTGCAGCTGTCATTTCTTGAATTCTTCTTGTTTGCACTGTTTTTGGCACATTCAGTGAGGAAGAAATTTGTTTGGATTTACGCGGTCATCCAATTTGTACTGGTGGTTCTCTTTGCTCATTTGTTCTATTCATTGGTAAGTAGGAGACTCTCTTGTGCAGAAGAATGCAAATATCACTCCTCAAATGTCACTTGAGTTCCATTATTAGTTAATTATTTTTCATTCTATGTATTGTAGTTTCATGTGCAACCCGTTCTTTCTGTCCTCCTTGCTACATTTACTGGTTTCGGCGTTGCTATATGTGGCAACTGTCTTGTAACTGAGTTCTTTAAAAGGAGGCATCAGAACTTGTTGGAGCGTCATCAAAATTCCCCGGAAGTGCAACAGCAGGCTCAAGCATCTGACACCCATCAACCCCAATTGGGTATTGCTGACAACAATGAAACTACAGCTGAAAATTCAGGCCCTTCACGAGAGAGTGCAGTCTTGAACATATAGTGAATGCGAGAGTACTTGAAAGTGTGATTTGGTTGCATATGAGCTCTGTGATATCTTGATGGATTATAAGAACATTGTATATTTGTGTAAGTATTTTTTGTGCTGGCATCTAAGCCATTGTTTGAGTTTGCTCATCTTTTCTACTAGCAATTATCAGGTAAAAGGAACCTTTTTGCCATGGCCCTGGTATGAATTAGAGTTCTACTTCTGCACGCCAGAGTATACCTGACCACGCAACGAAAAAGAGTAACGCCGGTAGCCTGTTACAAGGTTGGATATCCATAATTAAGGGGGGGCGGCATTAACTCACTTTCATGCTAAGAACCTGTCCAAGGCATGGTTTACATATACTGATAGGGGGGGCGGCATTAACTCGCTTTCGTGCTAAGAAGCTGTTTAAGGCATGGTTTACATATACTGATAGTTGCCAAATTTGAGTAAGAGTGATAAAAAGAAAATATAAGATCATTTGTGTAGGCGAGAAAATGAAAAAGTTGATTTGAAAAAGGAAAAAAAAAGTGTTAAAATTGTTTGGTGCCATGCTTGAAATTGGTGAAACAAAAGTGAGATGTTGATTTGTCACTTGGCAATTCTAGAAGGGCTGGACTTGAGATTCCATGAACGCTGGAGAGTACATAAATGGGTTGATAGTTGAAATATTGCTTCCAGTTTCTGCATTCTACAGAAGTACTCAAATATATCTACACAATAACCAAAAAAAAAAAAAAAAATCTTCATTTAAAAATTTCAGTTGGAGATTTTGAACGGCCAAGGGTCATCTGTATTTGGAGATTTGAAAATTTTTCCTTAGGGTGGTGGATTTTCTTGTGGGATAGTGTGCTGAATTTAACAGTGGACTTGCATTTATGCAGCTGCAGCTGTGGTTTTTTTAACTGTAGACTCAAAACCCCAGCATGTTTGGATAGGCAAAAAATAGAGTAAAGTGAAGTTAACAGTCTAAAATTTTCACTTTACCGTGTTTGGTTTAGTCTGGCTCGATAGATGAAGTAATATTTTGAGCTACATGTACCTAATTTCACTTAAACTCTAAATACTTTCATTTGCTTGAATAAGAGTGGATTTACTCCAAATCTTAACTATGGAGTGAAGTGAATTACTTTATTTTAACTTCAATCTACTTCTCTTCCACTCCACTCCACTCTACATGTGAAATCCACTTCATTTTACTTCACTCTTCGTTTATCCAAACGGGCCCAAGGTAAATGGAAACAGGGCAACAGAAACTGAGTGTGGATTTAATTGGAAAGTTCTGATCTAATTCTGTTCGGTTCCCAACTGAACTGAGATGTATGAGTTGCAGTACAAACAAAACTACGTACTCTCTCTATTTTGAAATGAGTTGGTAATGATTGAGCTTTAAGTCTCTATAAACTGTAACTTCTTCCACTATCTAATAATGAACGTGCAATGCATGAAGTTAGGGGTGGTTTGCCTTCCACACAGCATATATAAATGTTGCATATGTGAAATATATTATCATATTTGTCTAAATCACCATTGTCAGGAGTAAACGAGTGAATCAAAAAGGTTGAGTTTTAGGATTTTTTTCATAAAATTTTCAAAATCTATCAATATTTAAAACATAAAATTAAACATTTTGGTGTTTATTAGATTAAGTAGGCCATCAATTCTCATATCACTACTAGGAAATTCCGACCTATTAAAAATAAGGTTTGTGTCCATATTTAAACTTCTAATAAATAAATGAGCCCGGATTAGAGTAATTTTTTGGACCAGTGACCTAAAACTGGTTCATGGACCAGGGACCCTCATATTACCTTGAGAATCCATCCAAATTCTCCCAATGCTTATGAGAAGAAATCCTGGAATTCTTCCAAACAAGCATGCACTTTCATCGCGAAGCCTTTGCCCTACCTTTCTTTGTTTTGGCTTGAACTGGCGCTACTCTTTTTAAAACACTGCTTCCCGGTAACGCCCACTTTTTAGAGCGAGAGAGAGAGAGAGAGAGAGAGAGAGAGAGAGAGGCCCTACTCTTTTTTATCACACTGCTTCCCAGAGAGAGAGAGAGAGAGAGGGAGAGAGATGAAGATCGAAGAGGTTCAGTCGACGACAAAGAAGCAGAGGATAGCTACTCATACCCACATCAAAGGCCTTGGTCTTGAGGTACTCTCTCTCTCTCTCTCTCTCTCTCTCTCTCTCTCTCTCTCTCTCTCATTTGCTTTTAATGGCATAAAGGAACTTGCTTTTTCTATGTTGTTCCTAGATAAGGGTTTTTGGGTTTTGGGTTTTTGTGAGTCTGAAAGTTTCAGGTCTTCAGTAGCTGCTCCTTTGAACCTGTGTCCTACAAAACAAGAAAAGGGTTTTAATTCTAGGGTTTTAGCTATGTGTATTGGGTCTCAGTATTCCTCTTTTAATGGTGTTGTTTACCTGTATCAATGTTGTGAATTTGAGGCCCTGTTTGGGTCCCTGGAACCCCTTTTTATCAGTCGCGGAATCATAGAGTTGTTGCGGTGGTGGGGGTGGGCGTAGTTGGTTTAAAGAAAAAAGGGAGCTTTTTAGCCCCATCTGAACTCGGTTCTTCTGCACTCAAATTATCTGTTAACTCTGAACTTCTGCAACTCGAAGTTTTTTTTTTTTTTTGTTACCGGTTATGGCTATAACTCTGTCTCTCTGTGTGCGCGCGTGCCCATGAGCTATATAATGGTTGAGATTATAGTGATATTGTTTTAGGGCCTATCTGTTTGCATGGAATTGAATTCCTAGGAATTCATGGTAAAATGGGTTAAAAAAAAATGATAGAGTGAGGGCTGAAGGATATAAGGTGGAGATATTGATACGAATGCGATGCTCACTTTTCCAGGATTTCATTTACCTGTGTGACGGCTGAATATTCACTTTCTATCTCCTCTTTATTCATTTTTCCATTAGAGGGGAGATTATTTGAGGGCCATCTATGGATCTTCAACTTTGTTTCTTCCATTTTAGCCACATTCAGGATAGGAATTAAATTCCATGCAAACAAACAGGCCCCCAAAATGTGTTCAAGTCTCCCAACAGCTGTTTTCTTGATCCATTCATTCAGAAGGCAGAACAGTTTTGGGGTGTCCTTTTTCTTTCCCAATTACTTTGTCAGTTTAGTTAAAACTGACTCGGACTGTGCAACAGCCATCTTAAACCTACTTATATCTCCTAGCAGGACATAACCATCACACTAGTTGTATGGTTGCCACTGTGAGGAAATCTAATTTATTCACTGGAGAACTCTGCAGAGTCATCCAGTCTACGGAGCTCTTAAAGCCCGAACCTTTTCATTCCAGAGTTTCAGGTTTCAACTAGTTTGGGAGTGGTGAGTTCCTCACTCAAGAATTCCAGGGCTCTAAAAAGCAGTCTTAAGGGTCTTTTTTTTTTTTTTTGAATGGTGTCTTAAGGGTCTTTATTTGATAGGTTTGGGGTATTTTGAAGTTTGTTTATTTAAAGGGTTTTTTCTTTAATTAACTTGGAAGAATGCTGAGGGTAATTTGGACTCAGTGGGTTTGAGCCATTTTACTAATAGAAAAAGGGACTATGTTTTACCATTATATGTTGTCGTTTACATATCTATTGCAGGCAAATGGAAAAGCAATTCCTATGGCTGCTGGATTTGTGGGTCAAGAGATGGCTAGAGAAGCAGGAGGCCTTGTGGTTGATATGATACGACAGAAGAAGATGGCTGGTCGGGCACTTCTGTTTGCTGGCCCTCCTGGCACTGGGAAGACTGCATTAGCTCTTGGAATAAGTCAAGAGCTTGGAAGCAAGGCACTTTCCTTCTTTCATATAAAATTTATACTGTATAACCTGTTTTGCTGTTTCAGTCAACATCATTTTTCTTGAATTTTGAGTTTAATTTAATTACTATTACCATCTCTTTATCACATGAATACAAAAACTCTATTAATAAAGTTCACAGAAATTGTTTACTGATCTCCAACAGTTAGATATTTTAGCATAGTTCTCTCTGACTTCATTTTGGTCTCAATTTGGACCAGAATGTTTCGGGCAATTTAGCATTTCCATGTTCTGTTTCGGTACAATTAAAAAAAATTAAAATATATAATTAAAAATATGAAAAATAGTAAAAAAATAAAGCGAAGCTGATATACATACTGTATATCTTTAATTTATTCTACTAAATCAACAATATAGTATATTACTTCTACACGCTAAATAAAAAATTTATAAGCTATGCTTGTGTTGCAATGTGAAATTATGACTCATTCTCAAGTCTCATCTCCAATTATCAATGTTAAGCATTTAATAATGTAAAACAAACTCATTCACAAAATCACCACTCTACAATGGGACAATTTTGTATCTAAATCAGAATGCAAGAGCCTTTCTGTTAAAAAAATGATTTTTTAAATAAAAAATTGTGCTATTTCCCTGGTTGGTGGAAATCTGAATCAAAATGGCAGAATAGGTCGAACTGGTCCAAATTATTGACTAAAATTCTAGACTAGGCCGTTCTGTTGGATGACCTGACCAAACCAAGAAGTTTTTGCCTTTCTGGTTAAATCAAAACTAAAATTAACTGCTAAGCATTATAATCTTGAGACCAGTGCTTGTTGTGCTGTAGTTTGCGAGTTTATTGCTTTTGTCTTTGGAATTTGCTTCATAACTTAATTCGACTAATGTTTTGCTAGTTTAAACCTTTCATTTTTTAAGAGGCGCTATCAGAAGGCCAGCTGTTCTCTCTGAAAAGGGTTGTAGCCTTGTAGGCGTATATGAATAAAATGATCTTGGTTGTTGGCTTTATTTTTCTTGACAACAAATGAAGTAATGAACACTATTTCTATTTCTCACGTGTCCCATTTAATGGCCTTCATTTATGCTGTTTAGAACTCCACAATTGGGAGCCAGTTAATAGTAATTCCTATACTGTAACATAACTTCTGTGCGACCTTACTTACATTTACAGGTAGATCTGTTCTGATATCATTTTTTTTTGGATGTACCATATAAAGCACCTTGAATATTTTGGTAGAATAGATTGTGCAGAGTTCTGCCATGCATTGGGGCTGGCACCTTTAAATTAGAGAGTGAGTGGGATGCTGCTTTTTTGCTTCCTGGAGAACCGTTCATTCTTCCAAAAACCAAATCTCTTGAAGTTTGGGAAACATCAAAACGATCTCTAATCCCATTTGCCAGAGTGGCACTATGTGCACATTTGTACTTTTTTTTAAGGTGCCATGTATGTTGTGTCCACTTACATATCTGTATCTTAGCATTCTCTATGTGGCATATCTTGTAATTTATTATTATTATCTCTATAATAATAATTATTTATTTCTTTTGGAAAATATCAATTGCAGGTCCCCTTTTGCCCAATGGTTGGATCAGAAGTGTACTCATCAGAAGTCAAGAAAACAGAAATTCTAATGGAAAATTTTCGAAGGGCCATTGGACTACGTATCAAAGAAAACAAGGAAGTGTATGAAGGAGAGGCAAGATACTCCCATACATCCTGTTTAGATTAGATGCTGTTAACTTTTTAAACCAGTGTAGTTGGGGTGCCTCTCTCTCTCTATATATATATTGTTAAAATGTTTTGTGATCTTTTTCTAGTTTCCCTTGTTTTTGCTTGATGACCGATCTCCTGCTATTTATTATACTTATACTTTAGGTGACTGAACTCTCCCCGGAAGAAACTGAAAGTACAACAGGTGGCTATGGGAAAAGCATTAGTCATGTCATTATTGGGCTGAAAACTGTCAAAGGAACGAAGCAACTGAAGTTGGATCCAACTATTTATGATGCTATAATTAAAGAAAAGGTAATACCTTTCCCTTTGTTTCTCAAGAGGCACAATGCATATGGGTATGCTTTGCATCTATATTTTGGGGGTGTGCAGACCGATGACTGATGAGATGCAACATTGTTGTATATTAAAATTTAAATCTTTCTCCAGTTCCTTTTAAAAAATTAGTCTGAGCTCTACTACTTGTGAGTTTTCCTCTTGCATTAAGGCCGAGTAACCAAATATTATGAAGTATTAGTGGGTGGCAAGTCTGTAGTGTACTGTAACTTCAGCCTTGGCTTGGGCAGAGTGGCACTCTCTTTGTTAAAATCTGGTACAGAATGCTTTGATAACAAGTTCTGATAGGTGGAAGTTGATGGATAAAGAAGAAAATGGAGGAAGAATAGAGGAGAGGAGGAATTATAGAAAAGGAAGGTGGAGAAAAGTGAATGGCTGTTCTAATAAATGTTTGACCAACTCTAAAACTTATTATTGATAACTTAATGATATAATGATCTTCCTAAGATGTAGAAAGATTACCCATTTACTATATTTAATTACAGGAAAGCCCATGTTATTCTCTATAATTCCCATAGTGATTGACTTAAATGTATGACTGAAATCAACACAGAAGGGGTTACAGTCAGTGATTTGAATTTTGAGGAGCAGGATCCCACTCATAAGTTAAGGTGGGGCGCTGCACTGTAGTTCCACCCGTACATCTAATCATTTCCAAATACCAATTCCAGCAATGTGGGGTAGGTTAGAAGACTGCCTCTAAAAAGAAGTGGACCTAGTCTTCTTTGGTATAGTTTTTATGCTAGCTGCTAGCTTGGTGCCAGTCCTCTCCTAGTTAAAGCTGAGGGGAACTTTAATCACAGGAGATTAGGTGGGCCAATGTTTAAGGCAACAAGGTGGCACAAAATGCTTACCCAGTGCTTTGCTTGGAAAGTAACCATGCGAGGGGCATCAAAAGCAAGGCTATATCTAAGGTAGTGAGGTGAATTGACAACCACACAGAAAAGGACGAGGCATTTGGCAACCTTGTTAGAGTCTTGGTGAGATCCGATCGCATTTCGCTCCCTTAAGAGAGTCATATATATAAATTACAAAACTTCTAGTAAGATCTGGTCATAGAAACAATGTTAAGATCTCTTTTAGGGGCATCCCAATTGGACACTCATGCAAGATTGTAGCACCAAAGTTCATTTTAGCTCATTGTTGGAAAACTCAAATTAGATTCAGTGGGCTGAATTTTCTGCTCTAATCTGCCCACAACAAAATGATTTGTGCCCATGTAAGTGGGCCCAGGAGGACCACAAATTTCAGTTGAAGTCGCTCTGTATATTATCTTTGCTTGACTTTCAACTCCAAATTATGTAATAATTGTTTCCTTTGCCCCTTCCCTTCCCCTTTCTACCGCTGATCAAGGATTAAAATAGGCAGGTATAGCGGCCAGTGGCCAAAACACTACGTAGTGGGCGATACGTAGCGGTGCAAATTTTTTAAGCGGTAAAAAAACCCTGAATCTTGTGTAATGGCCAATCTTGTATTTTTTTTTTTAGTGATTTGGAACCTATGTAAGGGTAGAGACAACTTTAGGAAATGTTATTGAAGAGAAGAAATAGGAAAAATAATATTTTAGATTAAAATTGCTTGGCTCTACTAGGTTTTAGACCGTAGCACCACTATTTTCAAAATAGCGTAGTAGCCTCAATTGCTACTGCTGATAATGCGGCTACTACGTATTTTGAACCATGCCACCGATTGCGTTTCATTATTTTTGTTTGATGCTTGCATGTTGTCTTTAGGCTGTGGCATGTGACCTTTAGTATGAGCTGCAGGTTGCTGTAGGGGATGTTATATACATAGAGGCAAATAGCGGCGCAGTTAAAAGGGTGGGCCGAAGTGATGCTTTTGCTACTGAATTTGACCTTGAGGCAGAAGAGTATGTTCCACTACCCAAGGGAGAGGTTCACAAGAAGAAGGAGATTGTGCAGGTAATCACCAGTTACATGCTCGATTTTTAACTATACATATGAGAATTAATCCCATAGACATCAGAGCATGATTTCCTCGAAATAAGTCTGATGGATCTTATGCTGAGCCCAACATAAGATCAGAGCATGTTATAGCTGAGCCCAACATAGTTGGGACAAGGCTTTGATGATGATGGATCTTATCTATGTTAGTCAAAATTCACAGTTACCTGTTCCAGTTTCCAGATTTTGCAATTTGATTTTAGTTTTCAACTGATACCCATTGGGTAGGTTGTGTGGAAAGTGAAACTCACATAGCTGGCCCAGATAGGTGGAATAAGGCTCAATGATGATGATGTTGATGAACTGACACTGTGGTGCTAGTTTTTCTTCTCTTTTTATTAGTTTAGGAGTTAGACCATGAATTGACAAACATCTCGATTTATCTTTTGAAATTTAAGAAAGATAATTTCAGATTGGGATTATCAAAAATTTTACTTTTGTGGCTTGTTATTTCCTCACCAGGATGTTACCCTTCATGATTTGGATGCTGCGAATGCTCGCCCACAAGGAGGACAAGATATATTATCATTGATGGGACAGATGATGAAGCCCAGGAAGACGGAGATCACTGAGAAGCTAAGACAAGAAATAAACAAGGTTCTTATATTTTTATCTTTGGATTCAGAATAAGTAACAGATATTTTTATCATAAAATGAAAGGAAATTCAAACTTTGCACTTGTACCATTTAGATATTAAGTACAGGACAGGCCCATCGAGTTGTGCATGATTAATATTTGGACGCAGCCTAGGCTATCTATATTTTGACTTCAATATTTCTTTTCATGGTCTTAGTCTATTAGTATTCTGCATGATGTAAAAAATTTATAAGAAGCCTGGTGGAAAATAGTTGAATGCAAGGTTTAGCTGAAACATGCTGATGGCAGGTTGTTAACCGATATATTGATGATGGAGTAGCAGAGCTTGTCCCTGGAGTCCTATTCATTGATGAGGTATATTTTTATCAGTGCTCATATTACCTGTATTGGTTAGCCTCCATAGTTTCTCTGGTTCCTCATTCCTTATGTGCAGGTTCACATGCTTGATATCGAATGCTTTTCATACCTCAATCGTGCGTTAGAGAGCTCGTTATCGCCAATTGTAATATTTGCAACTAACAGAGGGATATGTAATGTAAGGTAATGGAAAACTTGTTTTATATATGTGATGTTGAAAATGGATCAGACATCAGTTGTTTGATTTCTGAGTTTGACTTGGCCAAAGCTACATTTGGGTGTACCCCAAATTGCAGTTAGTTTAAATATTTTGACAGAACGGATGTTGCCCATATTGCTGTGTACTTGGGCAGTAATGAAACTTGGGTCACTTAAGGTGTGGTAACTTGCTTTTCTGTGCAGTGTTACGAAATTCTGTTCAGATGCCATTTCGGTTTGGCCTCCAAATGAAATGTTTCGGCCGATTAGGAAATTTGGGTGTCGGAAAAAAAAAACATTATATATATTAAAATGAAAAAATCCCCAATATAGTTGAGACAAGGCTTTTGTGATGATGATGATGATATTAAATTGAATATATATATATATATATATCATACATTTGATTTGTTTTACTAAATCAATGCAATATGTCAATTTATATTTGACGAGCTATTTCATATTAGAGTGAAACTTGGCTAGCTTATTCATAATAGAATGTTTTTTATTGTAATAAAATTTGATTAGGGCGATAGGGCCGATATAGTTATTTAGATTTTAATAGAGAGGCGGCTCCAAGTGGAGCCCACTAATTTCTCTTAGCTAAACGGCAAAAAGGTATTTTTTCTTGTACTTTTAAGTTAAAATATATTTAGCCCATTCAATTTTCATTTCATTTTTTTAAAAATTTTGAACGCAACCTAACCTACATGTTGGGACGAATAATTGGACGATTTGGACAAATTGGATAAAATCATAAAATTCAGACTAAATCGGACAAATTGGAACGAATTATGGGACGAATAATTACAGGGCTCCTGTTCGTTTTGGTTGAGCAAATGAACCGAAATTATTTGAAAATGTCACCAAAACGATCCGAATTTCGTAACATTGTTTCTGTGCCTTCCCTTCATGGTTTTCATTAATGCAGATAGCGTTTATTATCCAAGAGAATGCATTTTTTTTTTTTAATTCCTGTTGTCCCAAATACACACTGGTTAGGAGAATGAACAACCTCCATTCTACCAAAATATTTAAATAGATTGCAACTTATGTGAAGGTACATTCACACACACCCTTACACAAATGAATTTGAAATTGTTTAGGTGTTCATCATAATATCAGCTTTTGGATGGGTACTTTGAGCCCAGCCAAACCAAGTTCACCTGGATGAATAGCATGGCAGATGTTTTTTTCATTCGTGCATTCATTTTTTTTTTTTTTTAATTCTTGTGATGTTTAATTAGAACTTATACAAACCTTGATATCAGTTGTTACTCATCATGTGATATTTTTCTATGTTGATCTCTAATAATTTTTCATTCATAGTTTATTTACTCCCTGTGAGTGTGTTCTATGCAGGGGGACTGATATCAGCAGTCCACATGGCATACCTGTAGATTTATTAGACCGCCTTGTGATTATACGGACAGAAACTTATGGTCCTGCTTCGATAATACAGGTTCATGGTTTATCATTTATCTGTTTCAAATGCCATTAAGTAAATGCTGCTAATTTTAGTGTGTTAAGTTTCTTATTGCTGACCTAGATTGATGGGATAAGGCCATGTGATGGTGATGATGATCCTCTTATTCTTCCATGAATTTTATTCATGCAGATATTAGCCATCCGAGCTCAGGTGGAGGAACTGACTATAGATGAAGAAAGTCTTGCTTACCTGGGAGAGATTGGCCAGCAGGCATCTTTAAGGTCTGATGCTCTCTTTTTTCTTTATTTAGATCCCTTTTAATTTGTTCTTCTTACAATGTTTGATGTTCCTATGCATTTGATATCTTAATCTATGTCACGTGGATTATTTTAAGTGAGCAATGCGCCACTGTCTGACATGTTTGGATATGATACCATGTCTGATTCTTTGCAGATTCTTTTAGTTCTAACATAAACATTATTTTGAAGTCGATTTCATGTTATTATGTTTTTTTTTCCCTCTTTTGCAATCTAAGATATTAATGCATTTAACTTGGTTTTTAGATTAAGATTTGTATATTATTGGCAAGTGCTGGAGCACAGTTGTGATGCAATCGTAGGGTACGATCGCAAGTGCCGAAGCACAATTAGGGTTCCCACAGGAACAATCACACGGTGAAGAGAGCTCTCCAACAATAAACCCACAAAAAGGGAATTTCTATTAACTCAAATCTCTGAGATTATTAATCTCTACAATGTCATATCTATAATAAAAGAAACTTAGGAGCTAAGAAATTAATACTAATCAAATTAGGAAACCAAATAATAATCCTATCCACATTAGAAACTAATCCTAAATTCAACTTCTTAAATAAAAATTAGAAACTAATAACAATTAATAAAGAATTCCTAAACTTCCTTGGGTCCCACAATTGGACCATAAGTCTTGCCACAACAGATGGATAGTGCTGCTGCATCAAGTTGGAAGGTGCTCAATTTCCCAACCACAAGGTTGTGGGTTCAAGTCATGTTACCAATTACCATTATATATATATATATATATATATATACACAAAGATTTGCATATTAATTTTTGTGGGATTATTTTTGCATATGATTTCTTCTTTTAAAAAGAAAGAATAGTAACACACTTGAGCAACTATAACTACCTATTTAGAAGCAGTCAAATAATTTGATTAAATGTTTAAATAGAAAATTAGTTGAACCCAATTATGTAAGAATCTGACCCAACCAAAGGCTGATTTACGTGCCAAAATTTGGTTTGATTTTCAGTAACTTTTTTTTTTTTAAATTCTCAGTATCTAAAATTCTAAATCCAGCATTAATACTCAAAACTTGGCCTTTCCTTGATCTGGTTTAACTGTCTCAAAATTCCAATTTCGATTCAAGGGAGAACTCAGAAGGGTAAACAGAACGTAAATCACTAAATTGTTCAAACTTGGGACAAGATTTAAAACAACAGAGTAAACAAAACCTGCCCTGTAAAATAACTCCGCAGCTTATGCAGCTGCCATGAATTGACTTGCACCAACAGTCACGTATTATTGATGCAATCCTGCAACCAGACGATGTACTTTCCTAAATCACAGCATGGTTGCACAAAAGAGAAGGGTATGCAGGTTTCCTGACGCGGGGCAGACCCATGACCCATGGGTTGACCAGTACTTTGGGCCCAACCCATTCAGTTTATGTTATTTTTATTTTATTTTGAGTTTTTTTTAATGGTTTATGGCTCTTAATTTATTTAAGTTAAGATGTTCTAATCTCAACCATAGGAATGTTTAGGTGGTTATTAGCTTTAGGGATTTGCTTTTGCTTATATATTGATGCAATGCCTCTTTTGGCATAGATTATGATTAATGATGAAAATATTTGAGTTCATATACTCTTCTTCTCTCCTGCAAAAAGATCTGGCGTGAGGCCCCTCCACTTCAAGTGTGAGGTCTGACCGATCCCCACATCCCATCTTCATACCTACCAACCCCGCAACGATCCCTGTTCCATATCATTATTTATGACCCATCGGTTGACCAATCCTCCATCATTTCCTTCCTTGCACAGTAGTAGGTTTTGAACAAGACCTTTGGTTCTGATGTAAAGCTCAAAAACGTTTTTAACCCCAATTCCTTTATCAATGTTTGACTAGTACAATTGACTCTTTATTATAATCTAAACCATTGGAGATAACAAATATTAAAGCTATAGCATAAGGAAGCTGAAATGTATGTAACATATCATATCCAGTACTTAAATTTTATACTTAAAATTCATGTCCTATCCTATTCATGGTTTGTCCTCACCAAGGATGAAAACAGCAGTAGCGGCCCGCCGCCAAACCGCTACGAAGCGGGCGATACGTAGCGGCGTAGTGGTGCGATTTTAAAAAATCGCCAAAAAAATCTGAAAAAAATTCCAGAAAATCCAGAAAATTGTAAAATGAAAGAAAATGTGGTTCTTTTGCAAAAGTAAGTAAGAAAAGGGGGCATAGCGGTGCCCTCAATATATGAGGTCCTATATCGCTGTATAAATAGAAAATAATAGTAATGATTAGTTTTTTCACATGTATCCATGTTTCCTAGTCATGCTAACTTAAAAAGTAATGAAAAGCTCATAAAAAAAAAAAAAATGAAAACTAGAACATGAAACATTGGATCTTGCTGACTATCCCTTGTAGATGCTCCCTTTTATGGATGCATCCAATGGCCCTATTCCCTGACCCATTTCACTTTTCCTCCATGTGTCATAATTCAACATGTTATACTTCCAGGCTCAAATAGAGGAGGGTAGTGTTAACCTGGCAACAGGCTTGAAAATTTTGTCAAACCATAGAGAAACAACACTCCGCCAATCCCAGTTAGATGGAATAAAGCTCTGATGAAAATTGGTTGCTTCAATGGGGATTTTACTTGGACAAAGATCTAGTGGAATGTTTCATATGGGGGCAGCTTTGAAGTGATCCTTACTCCAAGGGAAAGAGAATTCGTGGATTGGCACCAAGGGCGAAACCAAGTATTAGAAATGAAGAGCTATGAGCTATCCACTCACTAGCAGTTAGCGAGTGGAGAAAAGAAACCTTTTAGTCTGAGTTATAACTTATAATGCTTAAAATGGTGCTTTTTTTAGGCTGGTTGAACTGCAAACCTCACAAGATCCCCAAGCACCTTATAGATTATTGTGATGGATTTTGGTCTTGAAATAGAATAGCATCATCACCAAAATGGAGATGAGACATCATTATCTTTACTTGCTGTGAAGCCTTACACTAGGCTAGGATATTCTACCTGATTAGACAATCTATAACCCTTTGCTAAATGGAGGAAAAGGTACAACAGGAATGTGCTGCCTCCTGGGAGTCACTTGTGCCATGGAAAAATCTGAGTTTTAAAATCGAAAGGAAGACTTGCAGATGCATTCCTCAATTACATCCTTTATTTATTCCTGAATCCTATC
This sequence comes from Cinnamomum chago, assembly GCA_038049695.1. Classification (NCBI taxonomy): domain Eukaryota; kingdom Viridiplantae; phylum Streptophyta; class Magnoliopsida; order Laurales; family Lauraceae; genus Cinnamomum; species Cinnamomum chago. Next base: position 13,541,648 of record CP142462.1, on the reverse strand, counting down.
CTCTCACCTTATATGGTTCAAAATAGCAGCCACTACGTAGTGTGGCAGCCGCATTATCGGCCATAGAGGTCGAGGCCGCTATACTATTTCGAAAATAGTGGTGCTACAGTCTAAAATCTAGTAGAGCCAAGTAGTTTTAATTTTAAACATTATTTTTTCTGTTTCTTTTCCTCAATAGCCGTTCCTAAAGTTGTATCTACCCTTACATGGTTTCAAATCATTAAAAAAACACAAGATTGGCTGTTTTACAAGATTCATTTTTTTTTTCCCCTCTTCAAATATTTACTCCACTACGTAGTGTTTTGGCCACTGGCCGCCACGCCGACCGCAACACCAACCGCTATTTTGATCCTTGCCCCAGATGACATGGTCATAAGCCTTTTCCAAATCTATCTTGCAAGCCAACCATACGAGCTTTGCCCTCTATCAAGCATCAATGCATTCATTTAGCCACCAAATGTTTACCTTCCATGAACCAGTGCTCCCTGAAATAGAAATAGTACTTGACGTTAAGATTATTTGCAATGACCTTCAGGATTATCTCCTAGAGTCCTCCCTGTAGGGTTTATTGGCTTAAAATCAGAAGTTTGTACCGCCATTTCTACTTTAAGGTTCCACTCTTGGAATGTAGGATTGGCCCATATATCTATTTTTCCTCTTTTGAAGAGTGCTTTATAGCTTAAATAGAATCCTTTTATCTTTGATGAATAGTATGGACGCTTGGTAGAAATAAGAAGTAAACTCATCAGCCCTGGATATTACGTTCAACCATTAAAAAAAAAAAAAAACGCCGGATCTCTTTTTCCTCAAATTCCTTTACAAAAAAAGAGATTCTGTTGTCCAGTACAGTCTCATTTACTGTCAATCTTTTTCCTACTTTCCTTAATATTTTCAAGGAACCGAACAACTTATTTGTCAATCTTCTGTCAATTATCCATAAATGCCTATATGTGTTAAAATATAAGCATATGACAAACCTAAGGTCACAGAATTTAGTTAAAAAGCACATTTTACTAGTGCCATAAGGGCCCAATACCAGTATCAGTTTATTATCATGTCCAACAACTAATTATAATTTTTTACTTTTTTTTTGTTGTAAAATCTTGCTGTGTCCAACATGATAGATTGAGCAAAGGCAAGCATCTGATGACTTACCCTCTCGCAAATATTAGTACACCATTCTTCTTTGTATATACTTCAATAGCATGATGGATGTAACCTGCACTATTCACTCTCATCCATGCGCTTCACACCAACCTTCCTATACATATCTGTCATCATCTCCATCTTTATATTTGCTTTTCACTGCCTGCACTTATGTGCAATTGCTTGTTTCTCCAGGCATGCAGTTCAGCTGTTATCACCAGCCAGTGTTGTGGCTAAAATGAATGGTAGAGATAACATTTGCAAGGTAGTTTCTTCAGAGCTAGTTGAAATAGTTTCTGCTAAATGCACCTAAGATATTATTTACATTAATCTCTATCACGTTTATGCTTCGATTAGACATTGTTTCCATGTTATGCACCTAAGATATTATTTGCCTTTATCTCTGTCTCATTTTTACATTAATCTCTATCTCATTTATGTTTCAATTAGACATTGCTGCCATGTTATGCACATAAGATATTAGTTGCCTTTATCTCTTATCTCATTAATGTTTCTATAAGACATTGCTGCCATGTAATGCACCTAGGATATTATTTACCTTCTTCTCATTTATGTTTCTATTAGACATTGCTGCCATGTTATATACCTTAATTCATGTCTTATTCATTTTTCTTTGATTGATATGTCTACATCATTTGTCGAGAATCCATGTCCATTGTGTGAAATTTTCTAATTTTGCGTCATCATGGAAACAAGAGTAGTTTCCACTTTGCCTTTTGTGCCTAGGTGTCAAATGTAGAAATAGCCATCCTCAAGGTGACCCACCCCTTTCTGTTGATGTTCAAGCAAAATATGGCTACGTTGTTCAAGTGGGCCACGATGACTACACAAGAAGGAAAAAAAAAAAAAAAGGTCGACAGTCCATATTCAGTGTACATGCAGATCCTACCTGCTGAATATGCTAGCCTTTGATTTTCTGTTAACATGATTTGCTTTGAGTTGAGGACCCCATGTGATGTTCATTTGGATCTTGTTCACATCTGCCATAGAAGCGCGTGCAGCCATGTAGAGACGGGATGCAAAGAACAATGCACAATATTAGTTGACCTACCTCCTGTGTCGATTCTAAATTCTATAAGCTTTATTGCTACTTTGTCTTTTGACCCGTGTTTTTATTTGTTACAGGCGGATCTTGAAGAAGTAACTTCTCTGTATCTGGATGCGAAAACTTCTGCTAGGCTTCTTCAGGAACAGCAGGAAGGATATATCTCTTGATCAAACTTGTTGCCTTACATCCTTTAAACCGTAGAAAACCAGAGATTAACTACAACTGGAGGAAACTAGAGGAAGTGTGTCTGGATTCTAGACCATGAAGCGGATATTTATCAATCTTCTGGGATCTTGGAGATGTTGCTTAGGTGTTGTCCTGCGCACATGCCGCATTGTTGTGGTTTGCTCCAATGTAGTTTTGTCGGCCATTTGATTTTTCCTTTTAACTGTTTCTTTGTTTTAGATCGCTTCTTTTACCATGTTACTCTGTTTTAAGGGGTAGGGGGTGGATCAAATTGGTGTAAACATAAAACAGTGATTTTTTGTTGACCTGGGCTCATGAATTTGATGTAGACGGTGAGAGATTTATGGTCAGTGATTTGATATAGAAGGCAAGGCCAAATGATACAGCTTTTCTGCCTACTGTTTTGCAGGGTTTCTTTTTTTGGCTGAAATCCTGTTTTCAGGGTTGGTAGGCTTCTGGTATGGGAGGATCATGGTGGGTAGCTTTAGTACAGCTATTAGTGTCTTTCTAATGAGCAGCGACATCTGTAGATAACCCAAATGTGGTGATCAACTGAATCAAACCCAAATGTCGGAGGGTTTGGTGTGTTCTTATTGCACCAAATTTGGTAATTAAAGAATTAAAAGCATAGCCTATATTTTTCAAGCTAACAAGCCAACCAGAGGAGCATAAATCATGATGATGATATTTTAAAAAAACTTTGGTTTTATGGTCCACTGACCTAATCTAATTGGATCTGGGTATGAATCCTAGATTTGGGACCCTGATTGGACTTCTCTCCTGTCCTTGATCCAATTTAATAAGATTGGGTCTTGAGGTTGAGGTGTAAGTGATGCCCTCCACTGCCCCACCTTGGGATCCATCTCTTATTTCAATGTTGCCCCCACAACATCGTCATCGTTGGGTTGGTCCTACGGTGATCTGATGTAATGGGCCATGAAATGAAAATTCTCCATATTTCAAGATCCGGGAACTAGTCACTGTACATCATTAGTTTAGAAGAAATGACAGTGATGGGGAAAATGCTAGATGGATGGCTAGGAAGTACCACGGGGGGTGGGGGTCAAAATGTATCATCATTCATCCATCCATGAGTGGAGAGTCCAAACAGGGCTCTATATATTTGGTGTGTGGATCATAAAGGAGTGGACTTTGTATGAAATGATGGTGTTGGCGTATGCAGCTGTTTCTTGCTTGCTATGATAATTCATGAGGAAGTTCCACTAGAACCTCAATTTCTGTAGCACAATTCAACCACCCCTTTTTAAACAGAAGTAAATTGTGGCCGCTGCGTGATTCCCATGGAACCCAAATCCTCAATGGACAGTGAAATTTCAACCTAACTCCCAGAGGGTAGACAATAATGTTGAGCAATTTAAATGTTATAGTTAAGTCCGGATCACCTATCGCATTTGTTATATCTTCACTTTGAGTGGACTAATAGCTCTGTTTAGTTATTCCTGGACTGCGATTGGACCATTCTGTGTGGACACCTTCCTTATTTATTTTTTTCTCTGTCATCATCAGACGCTAATGTATTATACATTCTGATCCATCAGGAGTCAGTACCCAACTTTCAGTCAGGTCAATATAGTGCCAAATCAAAAGTGGCGGCACTGAAGTGGTTCTTCTTCTGATCTGCTCTCCAAATTAGACTTTAAAGCCATGATTTTCAAATTTCAATGCATCATTTCACTTAGATGATGCTCTTGGCCATGACCCAACCGTTATTTTTGGATTAAATTAGTGTCACAGTCAATTGAAGAATCTCCTGTTACGTTGGCCGCATTAAGCAGTGACTTGAGTTGGTGTGCAGATTTTCACATGTTTCATGTTACGTGGATGGATTGGATTGTCCTGCGACAATTGAAGCGCGCGAGTCTCGTGCACTTTGTTGGACCAGGCATGACTTGCGAGGCCGATGGCGATGTGCAGGTGCATGTTATGTATTCATGCGGCCCAACCTGAAGAATATAAACATTAATTACGGCTGCACATCATCAAGTCCTGTCTAACCATCGTGTATCACTACTATAGATGTGTTTGGTCCTATTGTCTTATGTTAATGTGCTTATGAGTGGAGGGCAATTGTAAGATTGAAGGTAAATGCATAATCACATTGGCCATGGGCATGGTGATTTTTTATTTTTTTTGTAGGGCCCCATGTGATAGTAAAAGGGTTATCTTTCACAACATACATGAGAGATGCCCCCTAGCAGAACATTACCTTATTATATAAATTTAACTAAACCTAAACATGGCTTTTAGAGCTAAAGTATGAAGTACCCCCACCGGGGAAATGTTCTCCTATGAGGGTGCACTCCAACACTCTAGGGTCTATTTGGGCCCACCTTCCATCATTATTTTTATAACCTAAGGTAGTGCATGAGCATTTCGCCCTAAGCCCAAGGGTTATTCGATTCTGAACAACCGAAAATTAATTTCTAAGAGCTCGTCCAAGCCCTCCTATCCATAAAAATTGGTAAAATTATGAGAGGTGGGCAACAAAAATAAGTGTCGAACACAAGAAAACCTCTTTGCTTCTTGAGACACAGAGTCCTTAGCCAACTGAGCTGCCTTTTGGTTGGCCCAACTTTCATGATTGTAGCTCTTCGGATAGTCCTTTCATTCCACATCTATCATTAGGCCCACTGATGTGATAACTTTTTCATGTTAAGCTAAGCTTAAGTTTCAAAATGAATTGGCTAAAAAAAAAAGTGTTCCCTTCTCCAAAATGAGGGGATAAATTGAAAAATATGGAAATGTGTCAGGTTTTTGGTACAATGGAGGTCTAGAATTCATGTTGTACTACATCAATACTGTTTCAAAATCCTTGAACACTATTTTTTTTTTATGTACTATATTTATCTATGGTTAAGTCTTGAAAACAAAGTCCTGCTTGCCTCTGTTAGGAAAAAAAAATAACCACAACCCCCTACTAATTATATGAAAATGACCAACGTACCCCCACCTACTATTCGACAATGACTATAATACCCTTACTATAGATCGGTCGTTTTGCATGCGCGGAACATCTCATCAGAAGTTGCTTTCATAATTTATTTCTCTCAACTAATTTTCAAATGCTTATGCGTTTCTCTCACTCGTTACCGAATACACATTCACGCACCTTTCTCTTTCCTTTTCGGTGAAATGTTTGTTTTACAATACATAAAAAATATAATTTATCATAACAAAGTCTTAATTTCATCGCATTTAGTTGGTCAAAACAACCTCAAAAAGTCTTTACCTCATAAAAGACAAATAAATTAATTACTCTACCATTTATCGACTTCTCATGTCACATTACCTTGTTCCTTGTGAGAATAAATACATTTTTACTATTTCACGGTGTATACTCTATTTTTACCTAGCCGTTGTCTTTTTAAAATTACCTAGGGGCCCTATATAAGGCGTAAATAGGAAGAAAATCATCATAAATGCTAATATCATCATAAAGGCATTGGATAGGTACTCAATTATTTCGGCAGATCATCACAGTTTTTTTTACTAAATACTAGTCAGTCCAATTTTATTTTATTTAGAGTGATAGATACTATTAGATTTGTCTATATCTAAAAATAACGATAAGGATCATAGTTAATCTCATTTTCAACTGTTAATCTGTCTAGCCAATGGTGATATTCATGCATTTGGGATGAGATTTGGACACATGAACGGCTTAGATTAGATGGAGGGCAAGCGTGGTCAACATGATCCAAACCTTACCTCAAAACAGAAGAAAAAAGAAATTTAGTGGAAAACGACACAACTTTTTATACTATTTTTTACTCGCCAGACGTTTGTCCGTCCTTCCCTCCATAAAATCACATTTCCTTGAAAAGCAGCTCAAAAAAAAAAAAAAAACACACACACACACAATTCCATCTCCAGATCCTTCGAAGCGAAAGCGATTCCTCTCTTCCTTCTTCATCAGCTGCTGCTGCTTCTTCTTCTTCTGCAGAAGAAGATTGTTCGAGGTAAGCTTCGAATTCAGCTTCTTCTTCCTCTGATCTTGCAATTTCCATTCTTTTTTTCTCGATCTGGTTTCCAAGCCTTTTGTAGATTTCTTGAGGTGAGATTTTACTCAAGTTGCGTTTTGATTTCTCATCTCCGTTTTTCTCTCTTCTAATTAGCTAAAGATTTGGTTTTGAAGCTTGATTGGAAGAATCTGATGTTATGTTTGCTGGTTTGGAGTTCAGTTCACTGATCTTTGTCCAAATGAAATGATTCGATTTATTTTGAAGAGTCTGATGTTAGTTTGTTCAGTTCACTGATCTTTGTTCGAATTAATCGATTCATGACCGTTTGTGTGTGTTTTTCTCATTAGGTTTTGGTGTTTGAGATTTATGATGGTTTTTTTTTTTCCTTTGTGAGAGCTGTTTGGAAGCTTTGAATATGATACAGAGCTTCTTTATCTGGATTAGGGTTGGTTTTTGTTTTCTGGAGCTTTCGTTGAAGCATTTTCATGGCTTCTTTTCTCAATTCTGGTGTTTAATGGCTGTCCGAGCTGAAAAGGTCGGTGCTTTTTGGTAGAATTTGTGAGTTTTGGATGATGTTGACTTTAGCTTTATTGATGTTGAAATCTCGTGATGCACGTTCGCCTTTTCCCAGGGATTCTGATAGCTTTTTGGGTTAATTTACTGCCAAAGTTTGTGAATTTCGCCTTTCTGGAGCCATTCTGGAGATGACCTTTTTCATGAAATTGTTATCTGATTTCAGATGGGGTGTTATATGAATTTTTTTTTTTTTTGAAGATTTTGAGTTTGTCGCTGATTTTTCTCATAGTGATTTTATTGTGTGATTTTAGCGTTCTGAGAAATTGAATCTTACGCAGTTCACGGTTTGATTTTGTCAAGCAGAACTGTGAAGTTCAGGTAAGGGGTTCGTAGAGATGGCTACTGGGACAGTCCCGGCTTCAATTTCTGGTTTGAAGACCAGGGATCATGGTTTAAGCTTCGCAAGAAGTGTAGATTTTGTGAAGGTAACATGCTTGCCTTCACAGAAGATCAAGTCTCAGAGAGATAATATATCGGTTATCAGAAACTCCAAACAAGGTCCTGAAACCATTGAGTTGCAGTCTGCTTCTGAGGGAAGCCCTCTGCTAGGTATACTCTCATTATTCTTTGAGTATTTTGTTTTCATTTATTTACATTAGTTATATCCCAGGAAAGGTAGCTGAGTGGAAGTTGTAAAGAAGAGATTTTTTTTTTCATCTTAAAAGTTAAACACCTTTGTATTACCTGTGTCTGTTGGACAGATGGTATATATTTTATATGAGTTTGTGGGATTTTTTTATGGCCTCATCATTTCTTTAGCTGTATAAAATTACATCTCAGGCTAAATATTTAAATTTCATCAGCTGTGGTTCATTTTCTTTTCCAAAAATATTCAGGACAATGTCATCAATGTAGTAATCTTTCCTTTATCTGCAGAGAAGCCTACTTGCTCAAATATGGTTTAGTTTCTTAGGGTTCATGTTATTGAATTCCAAGAATTTCTGAGACTCTGTTTCTATAAGTGGTAAAAAAAATTTAGAATCATTCAAAGGTGAATATCAAAAAATGAGCATCAAATAACCTCCCCTTTAATGGAATCTGAATCTAAAGAAGATGGGAAATGAATACACAGCAATACACCCTAGTAATTAGAATCCTAGGAAAGTCAAGGTCCCATCTACTTTGCTACCTGATATCCTTCATCCCTCACATCATATCCTTTAGTTACCCCTCACCTCTTTAATAATCCTTTGGTAGACCATTTGACCATGAATTCCAATGAAGCCAGTTCATATATATTTTGTGCAAACAAACGGGCCCTTTGTTTCTGTCTGGAAAGGGTTTCTTCCCAGTTTTGATGCATGAGTTTGGTAAATGAGTCATTTGAGTTTCGATAGTAGTAGAATAGAATGGTGTTGAATGAGATTGTTTTGGAACTCACATTTTTTTTTTCTTTTCTTTTGCAAGAGACATCTTTACCTTTATCCCAGCTAATTATAATCCTTTATCTGATGATTTTTCTTTATTATATTCTAGTTCCTAGGCAGAAGTACTGTGAATCAGTGCACAAGACTATCAGGAGAAAGACTCGGACTGTGATGGTAGGAAATGTAGCTCTTGGTAGTGAGCATCCTATAAGGATTCAGACGATGACTACTAGCGATACAAAAGATGTTGCTGGAACTGTTCAGGAGGTTTGTTCAATTTTTTGTTCTGCAGGATCCTGGTCTTCTTTGCTGTTGTGTGTGTGAGGGTGGGAGGTGAAAACCCCGTCCATGTTCCGTAAATGTAAGATCAACGGTGCAGCTAGTGGCAGACTGGCTGACTGGAGCCATTCCAAAATAGGTGGCACCCTTTTTAATGAGGAAGGTTCTAAAGTCTATAAAGGTTGTTTAATCCATTTTATTGACATCCAGAGAGTCTAATGAAGTTAAAGTTATGGCTATTAGAGAAGTGATGACGATTTTCAAATATTTTTGCATGAAGGTTGTTGCTAATTTGAAAGAGAGCTAGTGCTATTAGTTGGGTCTCAACTGTCAAATGAGGGGAAGATCCAATGGAAGATGGCTTTTAGGGTGAAGTAGGCAAGTTCTTCACTCTTGAGAAAATTTCATCATGTTTGGAGACAGGCTAACAAGGTGGAGGATTTGTAAGCTTCTCAAGGGGTGGATGGAGAGAACTTTACATTGGCCTGTTTCTAGTAGTGTTTTTTTTCGTAGTTGGTATAGGCCTCTTTACTGATTTGGGGTTTTTTGCAATTTTTGTTCTTTGTTTTTGCCTTTTTAATGTGATTGTCTCATTAGACTGGAGAAAGAGAACAGTCTAGATTTTGGTGGAAAGAAGCATTCACAAATGATTAATTGAAATCTTCTATTGGTAGGTAATGCGGATAGCGGACAAGGGAGCAGATATTGTTCGGATCACAGTTCAGGGGAGGAAAGAAGCAGATGCATGTTTTGAAATAAAGAACACCCTAGTCCAGAAGAAGTAAGCCCTGTATCTTCTGACCACCAGCGCGCCCCCCACCCCCTCCCAAAAAAAAAAAAAAAAAAAAAGAAAAAAGAAAAGAAAAGAAAAGAAAGCCTTTCTTTTATGTTGTTCCTGACTTTTCAATTTATGCAGTTATAACATTCCTCTGGTGGCCGACATTCATTTTGCTCCTCCTATCGCTTTGAGAGTTGCTGAATGTTTTGACAAGATTCGAGTCAACCCGGGAAATTTTGGTATAACTATCTCTCCCTGCTGCTTCTTGATGCTTAATGTGCATGATCAGATTCCTGTGATAGCTGAGCCAGTTTCTTGCAGCTGATAGGCGGGCTCAGTTTGAGACGCTGGAGTATACTGAAGATGATTATCAAAAGGAACTTGAGCATATTGAGCAGGTCAAATAACTCTTTTTAATTGCTGAAACAGAAACGTTTACACAAGTCCAATAACAGTCCCGCAAACTCCATCATTCTTATTGAAGTTTAGTTACAGGACTGGTGGTAGATGTGAAGTAATGAAAGTGTGCCTTGTATTTAGCAGTACAATAATCAACTAATGATGGACTCTAATCGGTTTCGTGCTTCCTTTGAGACCTTGCACTATCACTGACTTTATGAGGCACGAGTTCTGCTTGTTGTCTCTGCACGTTGTTTCATCTTCTAGTGTAAATTTTTGCATTTCCCTCCATGCTCACAGAAGGATACATCTAAAATCTTGTTAAATCTGTTAGAATAAGATAGGCATAGACATACAATTTTAAATGTCAGTGTGCATTTTGCACACGTACTTATTTTTTAGTACTTTAATTACTCATAGGTTTTGCTTCTTTAATAGGTTTTCTCTCCATTAGTTGAGAAATGTAAAAAGTACGGAAGAGCAATGCGCATTGGAACAAATCATGGAAGTCTTTCTGACAGGATTATGAGCTACTATGGGGATTCTCCTAGGGGGATGGTAAAAATAATTATGCACTCCTGCAAAAATTCTTTGAGCTTCTGTTCTTTTATCCATTTCCATATTCTGTCAATATATAATGCTTGTCCATGATCTTAAACAGGTTGAATCTGCCTTTGAGTTTGCAAGGATTTGCCGCAAGTTGGACTTCCACAACTTTGTCTTCTCAATGAAAGCAAGCAACCCAGTTGTCATGGTTCAAGCATACCGCTTACTGGTTGCAGAAATGTTTGTTCAGGGTTGGGACTATCCTCTACACTTGGGAGTCACTGAAGCTGGTGAAGGTGAGGATGGACGGATGAAATCGGCAATTGGCATTGGAACCCTTCTTCAGGTAACTGTTTGCCAAATCTCATACTATTTCGTTTTTTTTTTTCTTCTTCTGGTAAATATCATCAAACATGAATTGAAGCCACAAACTCATGGCTTCAAAAATGGGTACCTTTCAGCTGTGTTGTGGACTTTTCTGATCTCTACATATTTCTTGCACTTGATGGGCAAGTTTTGAAAAGTCTCATAGTGCCTGTCTGTTCGTAGGAATTGAGTTCCTAGGAATTCTACAAATTGTATTTCTAGACATGGTTAAATTTGAAGAAACAAAGGCGAAGATCCATAAATGGCCATAAAATAATCTCCCTTTGATGAAAAATGAATTAAGAGATGGAAAATGAATACCCAACCGTTGCTTTAGTAAATCAAATCCTAGGAAAGTCAGGATCCCATCTTACTTCTCCATCTTATATCCTTTGCTCCTCACCTCTTTAATTATCCTTTGTTGAATCCCATTTTAGCATGAATTCATATGTTTTCTGTGGGAAAATAAGTTTAAGTTCGTAGGACTGATTTGAAGTTCCAGAAATGAGCAGGGTCTCATGTAAATACCCAAAAGTCTTTATAAAATAAATGTGATGTACTGTCATCTAGCCCTAACTACAACGACAGTATCTCTTCTTTCTCTCTTTCTTCTTCTTCTATTTATCTTTTTCCTTCTCTTTTCTTTACCATTAAATCTATCTAATAAGATCTAGAAAGACAACTAACTGTATGCAGACTAATGGTCGCATTGTTTGTTGGCGGGATGAATTCTCAATTAGGCAAGGTTCTTCGGGAGAGTAGTTGAATGTTCTATTAGCTATAGGTTTAGCCAATTTAAAAAGAAGTTACTTTTCTTCCCTTTTTCTAGCCTAACCGTGTTGTGGTTATTGTGTGAATCCAGTAAAATGTATTGGTAGAAAAGTATTTCATTTTATCTCTTGTATGTGTGCTCAATTCTACATTCCATCTTTCTTCTATCTTATGCATAACCATGGAATTGGGCATCTGTTCTCCTTACAGGATGGTTTGGGGGACACAATCCGTGTTTCCCTCACAGAACCACCAGAGGAAGAGATAGATCCTTGCAGAAGACTAGCCAACCTTGGCATGCAAGCTTCAAAGCTTCAGAAGGGGGTGGTAGGACTCAAAATTATCATTTAACTTGCCTCTCTTAGTTGCTTGTAATTCCAAACATTTAGTTTTGATTTTCACCAGTGACACTTTTTGACAGGTACCATTTGAAGAAAAACACAGACGTTATTTTGATTTTCAGCGTAGAACTGGTCAATTACCAATTCAGAAAGAGGTTAGATTTTTTTAATCGCAGCTGAGGCATTGTGGATACTCTTGTGTTCTATTATTGCTCCATTAACTTTGTGAGACTCTGAATCAAAATTTGATATGACTGTAGGGTGAAGAGGTAGATTACCGGGGAGTCTTGCACCGCGATGGTTCTGTTCTTATGTCTGTGTCTCTAAATCAGTTGAAGGTAACTAACTATTAGCTTAATATGTTTCATGTATCCACTGGCAAAACCAGAGGGGGGCTCCCCACCCCCACCCCACCCCCAAAATTTTCAGAAAAGCCCCTATATATTTTCAAAACTACATTCATTTTTTATATGTGATCCACCCAATTTTTTTTTACTGTGCGCCACCTCCTGTGCGCTCCTCCAGGAAGAATTCCTGGGTCAGCCCCTGCATGTATCCTATTTTTCACCTCCTGTGTCTTTCTATATTTTAGGCTAATAGGATGAGAAATTCTTGTTTCTCTTTCATTCAATTCGACTGAAAAGTCAATATGGGCCAAATGTCAGTTAAGATACTATCATTTTGATTGATAACATGGGGGAGGCATAGACAACAGGGAAATGTAATTATGTATAATTGGGTTGCGGTTTGGCATGCACAAGACCAGACTTTAAAGGTGTGAATAGGGACCATCAATAATATATATTACACATACAGTGCTGCACAGGAGCATTCACAGTAGGAATCTGATATTGGCACACCTAGGATAAATTTCAGTAGAGAGGTCCAAAAATCCAATTTTGGACAGTCAAGATAAAATCTGATTGTTGAAAATTTGCCAAATTTTCCCAACAGAAGAATGGAGATATGTTGTATCTCTGGTTGGAGAAAAACTGCAAAAATTTACCGTAAGTCCCAGATGTTATCCCTACCAGAAATCTCCTTCAGAAGACAATATCTGATCAGAGTCTTGTTGGCCCCACCAGAGAACCCAAGGATGATCTAGCTGCTCAAAATTGTTGGAATGGCCTCCATATAAGAGAGAGAGAGAGAGAGAGAGAGAGAGAGAGAGAGAGAGAGAGAGAGAGAGAGAGAGAGAGAGAGAGAGAGAAGTATGCTGAATGAGAAATAATAATCCCTTTAGATGAGATGAGATCCTGCAGAATGCCCCACATTAGCGGAGAGTGGACCCCACTTGAGATCCAGAGGTTGTCAAGAAGTATGATTTCTCACAGAGCTTGGAGCTCTAATACCATATTAGAATATTACAGACAATCAGAAAGGAGGTAAAAAAAAAAGATTTTTTGTTCTGTGCTTTACATGAGGGAGGAGAAGTGGAGAACACTCTCTGATATAGCCATTGAGTGGCTCAAATGCAGGTTAGAACAAGAAGAGAGATTTGGTAAACTATTAAATCCACAATAATTGTATTAGGCATAGTAGTCCTGGGGACTATATACTGGACTATCTATCTAATGTATATTAGACGCAAAGTGCTCCAGAGGAGCGTACAAAAATATGTCCCTATTCATTCCTTTAAATTTGCGACGAATTTCGTTCTCATGACAAAAAAGTTTGTTTTCTCACCCGTTCTAACTGATTTTTTTTTAAACCTATTGTTGCTCCTTTTCTAGCTGAATCCTTGAGTTGTTGACCTGCAGTAACATATTGATATTGGATTTCGTAATTAGCTTGGATTCTTGATGTGTTTCTTTTTCTTATCAGACACCCGAACTCCTCTATAAATCACTTGCAGCGAAACTTGTTGTCGGCATGCCATTTAAGGTTTGTAGTTCTTCCTGAAGATGGTTGTTACTTGAAATAGGTTGTTCTGTAGTTAGGTCCATCTAATATCTTTCTGACCAATTCTGTTGTGAAGTGCAGGATCTGGCAACAGTTGATTCAATTCTTGTGAGAGAGCTTCCTCTCGTAGAAAACACTGATGCTGTGAGGATCTTATCCATTTCTCTTCTTTATATTGAAGAAGTTAAAAAGCTTAAGCAGATTCCTTATTAACATTGCCACAGCAGCAATTTCTCATGATCTCTGACAGATTCCTATTGCAGTATCATTAACCCAAGCTTCTTCTTTGTTTTTGACCAGAGGCTTGCACTCAAAAGGCTGATAGATATAAGCATGGGAGTTTTGACTCCATTGTCAGAGCAGCTTACGAAGCCCTTACCTAATGCCATGGTCCTAGTGAATCTTAAGGAACTGGCAAGCGGTGCCCACAAACTTTTACCAGATGGTAGATTTTCCCTTTGGGTTCTCTTGGGCACTGGTTATATTATTAAAATTTAAATTTCATTTACATGGCTGTATACTTTTTATAACATGTCACAACTCCGTTATCTTTCAGGCACGCGCTTGGCAGTATCTGTTCGTGGTGATGAACCCTATGAGGAGCTGGATATACTTAAAGATGTGGAAATAACAATGCTTCTACACAATCTACCATTTTCTGAAGAGAAAAACAGCAGAGTACATTCAGCAAGGAGGTAATAATCTTAATGCCTTTGCAATACTGGCTGTTTGTCTTTGCATTTGGATGTCATCCAAGAGGTAAGTGGTTAAAAGATCCTATCAGAACACATGGTTATACTCCACTATCTTTTCGGTGGGAGAGAAATTCAGAAAGCTTCTTATGGGGTTATGTTTTTCTGCACTTGACCCAAATCAGTACTGCAATTATCAGTCTTTTGTTTTGGGTAGAAGAGTTGGAAAATAGTAACCCACCTAGTGATATCTGGTTTTCTTTTTGTCATAAATGAAAGGTTGATTGGGCAATGATAGTGCTGATTATTGTTTCATGGTCCTTCCAAATGCACCCAGAATTTTCTGTTCCGTACTCTCTCTTTTCTCCTAAATTATTCACTATTCTGAAGCTTTGTTCTGTGGGGCAAATGGTAACCATTTTTCTTAGGTCTAAAATACCAACTTTCCATTTCATTGCAGGCTGTTTGAGTATCTGTCAGACAATTCTCTGAACTTCCCTGTAATTCACCACATGCAGTTTCCTAAAGGGATACACAGGTAACAACAAAATTCGGGCAACAAAAAACTTGCTATGGGTGGATTATGAATATTCCACTAGCAAACGTCACATTCCCTTACCCAATCTTTTTCCATCTGCAGAGATGATCTAGTGATTGGTGCTGGAAGCAATGTGGGAGCCCTTCTGGTGGATGGCCTTGGAGATGGCTTATTCTTGGAGGCTCCTGATCAGGACTTTGATTTTCTGAGGAACACATCCTTCAATTTGCTCCAAGGTTGCAGAATGCGAAATACAAAAACGGTAAATTGTTTTAGATGCTATCAACCTCAATACAGTTTCTGGAAAATTTTCTGGCAGTGAGAGAACACCCTAATGCTTAATTCCTCTTGCAGGAGTATGTTTCATGCCCATCCTGTGGTCGTACACTGTTTGACCTCCAAGAAGTGAGTGCTGAGATAAGAGAGAAGACAGCCCATTTGCCTGGTGTTTCGGTAAACCTCTGGAACCTTATACTCTAATTTACACTGATGAATGACCTGGAATCCTTTGAATGAACCTAAACAGCATGCTGTCTTTTTATACAGATTGCAATCATGGGATGCATTGTTAATGGGCCAGGAGAGATGGCAGATGCAGATTTTGGGTATGTTGGAGGTGCTCCAGGAAAGATTGACCTCTACGTTGGGAAGGTGATGTTCTGCTAAACTGCATCACAAAACTGACTACACTGTTTTCTTTCCATTCTAACAGAAACCACATAATTTAGCTTATCCAAAGATGATACTTATTGCATGGAAGCATCAAGCATCAAGAGGTCTATCTGTTTTCTTAATCCAAATCATCCATGAACATTAGAATGTTCTTGGGCTCTACATAGTCATTCCTTTAAAGAGTTCTGAATAACTTCAAATTTATTGTGGGTACTCGAGGTCCAAACCATTTAGTCAGTTCATTTTTCAGGAGTTGAATGCGTGGTCCTTGAGTTTCCAATTTCAATCAATGGCAGTTTACTAAGGTCAGTTTCCCTTGATTTGATTCTGTCTCTAATGGAATTGTCTCCCTCATTGTGATGTAGACTGTGGTGAAGCGAGGGATTGAGATGGCATATGCCACGAATGCATTGATTCAGCTGATTAAAGACCATGGCCGCTGGGTGGATCCACCAGCTGATGAGTAGATCCAGTATTCCCCATTTGCTGAATGCTAGGGGAAGGGGTGTATTTAGTGACGAAGCTCCATCCAGTATACATAGATATCTTACATTGTCCTCAACACCAGAAGCATATACAATTGTAAACAGCAGGAAATTAAGTAAGGGAAAATTGTGTGCGCGAGCTGCACTGTGCAAAGCTCTAATGCATTATCAGTTCTTCCTTATACATGATTGGGAAATTGATACCCTGATAGGTATGTATTTGTCCTTTTTTGATTCATTGAGAAAATATGACTTTTCAGAGAAAACAAACATCTGAGCTCAGCTTGATAGTAACCATTGCAGGCAAGCAGATTTTCGCCAAATGTGTGGGTATTTTAATGAAAAAATTATCAGCTGTATTAGTGTAGGTTTTAAATATTTCGAAGCCCCTGTTCCGCCTCATTCATAGAGCATAGAATATACCTAAACTCCATAGATAAGAACATAGTTTCATTGAGATAAACAAAATAGAACTTCCATGGGCCTTTAGCTACATTGGACACTGACAAGATAGCATTGAGAGAAATTCCATGGGCCTTCATATTTTAAACAATCATAGGACATTGAACTGACCGTTGATTTGCCAATGCATTAGTGCGGATCCAGCCGCACACAGAATGGTGTATGATCCATGCCCCTACATCTGATTGATTGTTTTTTTTTTTTTTTTGTTAATCAAGAGTCTTCTTCAACATAAACCTGGTCCAGTTCATTAGGTGGGCCATAATATTAAACAAACAGGTGGGTATACCACTCCAGCTGAATGTATATAGCTCATGCGGGCCCACCTTATGGATAAGTTAGCTTAGTAGTGGACATGTCTTTTTTCTTGAATGGTACTGATGATGGGGGCTTGGCACTTTTAATTCTCAAATGCTCAACATAAGAACTTGGATGGAATGAGATGAAAATTCAGCAGCACCAAAACCAATGGTGGATGGAATGACTCTTTGAAGTTTGAAGAGCGTTGCAAATGACAACAATAAGGTCCATCCACTGCATGATTACTTATATCTAAAGAAGGAAAAAAGAAAACGAACACAGATGATTGAGATAACAGAGACGAAATGTTGCCGGGATCCTGTTGTCTTGAAAATGTGCCATATCTCCGTTTGATGTTTGAAACCTGAATTATACCATAGTATTTTTTTTTTCCCCGTGAAGCATGTTTGGACCTGAAACATCCAATGGTTAGAACAAAATAGCCAGCCTCTGTGGTTTGTCACTCGCACAAGTGTGCATACACATGTGCATGTGCATAGAGTGTGAGACTTTCTTTAAACTTGGCCATAGGCTCATCAACAGTAAGTACTAATAGCCACCCAAAATTTTGAAAATAAAAAAAAGAATGAAAAAATTTCAGCACCCTGAATTTTTAAAAAAAAAAAATGCTGCACTAAGCAGTACCAGTAATAAAATACCCATGATGATGAAGGGTGTCTGGTTGTTTATGTTAAAGGATATATGCTGGCCTCCCAATGTTTATATATTTAAAACACAAATCAAAATTAACTAGTTACACCCAATACATGGACCGCAGTCCAAATTAAAAAACAAAAAAATAAGATGCACAGTCCAAAAAAAAAAAAACAAGAAGAAGAAGAAGTCCATGTCCACAAGCAGGAGAAATTTTTCAGCAAACCAATTTTCATGACAAATTAGTGCTTCACCGTTGTCACGTGCTTTAGTAGCATGTGAACAACATCGTTTGATATCCTCTCTGCCTCAGACTTCAGGTGATGAATCTTTGCATCAGTTTCTTGTTCAAGACGCTTAACATTGGCACCGGAGTCTCCACTGGTCTGTTTGATGTTCACGGGAATGAGAGAGTTGAATTGGAGCATATACGAGCGTAGAAATGCTATGGATTATTGGATTGTTCAATATTTACCTCTGCAACTTTTTTCTGAAACTCTGCCTCCATTTGGGCTCGAAATTCGGCGATCTCCTTGTCAGCCTCTTCTTTTGCCTGTTTCAGTCTAGCCATTTTTTCTGAAAGGAAGACAAGAAATTGAGTAAAGACAACAATGACAAATATCAGAAATAGCAGTGAAACCTGACAAGCCAAAAGATCCACAGCTATATTACAACATCAAAGCTGTTAAACACTTAAACTTGGGAGGAATTATATAGTCTAGAGTATAATTCCATGGATATGGAACCCAACAACCAAGCAGTCCAACTTAGGAGGCATGTGCAGTTCTGCTAAAAGAGACAGATTCCACGGATGCTTTACCCAATGAGTCTCTGATATCCACTGCCGAAAGATGATCGCGCGTGTGTGTGTGTGAGAGAGAGAGAGAATCGTTATATTAAAAAGTAAGAACAAAGTGTTATAAAACCCATTCTCTTCAATAGATAAACCAATTCAGTTGATTTCTGCGATTAGATGAGAATAGTAAACAGAAAAGAAAAAAAAGAAGTTAATAAGCTTTATGTAGTTCAGTAATTTGAATGGTCATTTTCGTAGCAGAACATTTAAATAAGCTTACATGAAGAAAATGCATGTTTTGATGTTAGTTCAACATGGCAGTTAGTTCTCAAAAATAATGGAGTGCCCTTTTTATATAGTTCAAACATAAAATATGTAGTATGAATATACAAAAGCTCACTAGAAGCTATAAAGAAATAATGTGGATACCAACCAGAATGAGGAAATTTTGAATTTTGATTACAATCTCAGAAAGTTTTCAATGCAATTGCTGTTATCATGTTCTCCCTTAATTATATGTGTGCAAGATAGAAGAGCAGGGTGACTTTACCATTTCTCGCTGCATTGACAATGTGCTGAGCCTCCTGTTCTGCAGCTAGCAAGCGGTGAATTCCACCTTGAGCCTTCGTTGATTCCATCTTTTATTATAACTGTTCAGAAAAATCTTTGAACACACCAAACTCCGCAGAAAATAGAAAAAAAGCAAGTGGCAATTGTGGCCAATGAGTGCATCGGCCAATTTGATTACAAAGTCTTGTTTATGAATACAGCCATGTCATAGCTACTGCTAGGTTGATAGCCTGTTAAAAACTTCGCTTCATGGTAATGAAGGAATGATTTGTGGTGGGTTTGCAATTGAGGATTGTTTTTCAATATTAGTATGAACATCCCAGTGGAGTAAATTCTCCATTAAATCCATTCCATGCTATCACGCCAGCATATAAAAAGAAGTACAACGATTTCCGGGTTAAACTTTTACTTGCGCACTTTGGACGATTAGTTTCTATATTGGAGGTACTACATATCCTTTTGACATACTTGCCTAGCGGAATGCTAGCTATGATGTGTGGATACGTCAAAAGGGGTAATGTATCATGTGGTCCATACTTTATTTTTTATGTGTAAAATTATGCCCATGCCATGTCCATGACATATTCCTATCGTATCGATGCCATATTGATTAGATGTGTGAGACCCAGTCCAGTGAGGGTTAGTGAAGTTTTACTAATCGGTTGCTAACTCCCATAAATCATGAGAATGACAGATCTGCTAATTGACCAAACCGATAGGCAACATCATGAATAGGCACGAAATTCTATAAAATGAAGCAAACGGCTGTTTCTGGCCATTCTATCTATTGGCCATCTTGTGGACTACTGCTCAAAATATCCATTTTGAGGACTATTGCTCTATGAAAAAGCAGGCCAATTCTTCAGGTGGACAATATCTTTACATAGATACCCAGAAAGTGTAACTTACGGAACAGCCCATACTTGGGTTGATTAATGGAATAAAGCATGCAAGACATGAGAAACATCTATTATAATTCTAAAGCAGAGCATTTGAAAAGGTTTGATTCCGAAACAAAAGTTAGTCAGTACTTAGGTTGGTGGCATCAGTCAGGTTTGAGTAACCATGAAGTTATATATCCTGGATAAAATATCAGGTTAGCATACTCATCAGGTGGACATCTGTCCATGGGGATAAAAACTGAAATTTAAGATCATCTAAACTTTCAATGATAAATGAAATGAAGCATGCAACGACTGATAAATAAGATAAACCATAGATAGCTATAACAGGAAAAGGTTTTATTGGTGAACAAAGAGAGAGACGAATGCCAGAGAGAAATTTCAACAATTGATCCTAAAAATTGCTTTGTTTCCATCGCTTCAAGGTGTAAAGAACTAACTTCTAATTCACAAGAAAACCAGGACACATCATATGTCTCTGACCAGTACCAACATAACAAGGGACCATGTTAAACTTTAGGTGATGAAAGGACTCCAATGATTTAACATCAGTCCATGATTATCCGGTCAAGTGTCAAGACTATAGCATGGTTGGAAGGTGCGTTATCTTGCAACCACGTGGTTCCAGAAAGAAAGAGGCAAATAATATATGGTGATTCTATAATTTTAATATTCAAATCAGAGGACATGAAAGAAATTTAAAACCTGAGTGCACAGTACCCATGGATACAAATATATTTAGAAACGGGGCTCATGGAACTCCAAATTCTATATTCTAAACACGACACCACTTAAAAATCAACACCACCACCACCATCACCATCATTACTGTGAGGTTCGAGACCTTACTGGGTCAATTGGGCCCAATAGCAGGCCCGTTGACCCATTTATTTTATTATTATTATAAATAATTGTATTGTTAGATATTTAAGTGGGTTTAGGCCTTCAGTGAATTTCTTTTAGTGTTAGAATAGTGTCTACGAAGTTTCGTTCGATTTCGAGTTCGTTTGATGTTAGCAGGGGGTAGTTTACAATTTAGGGAAAATTGAGTGTTTTTCCAGAAAAATTCCATACACCGTGATTTTGAGTTCGTTGGAAAGGTCTCGTCGTGCTGATCGTTTTTGTCTGTTGGCTCATCGCGATCCGACAATCAGAAACCCTTCAAGTGATCCATTCTTTCACCGGACTCACTTAAGGGCAAACTTGTCTTTTTCTTCTTCTCTTGTTCTTTAACCTAATCTTAACCCTAATCTCATTCTCATTTATGCAACGAAGCTACAGCAGCCTCTTCTTCTTCCTCTTCATCTTCTCAAGCCCAGAGTTTTTGGGAGAGACCATCTCGAAGATCCGAACCGCACATCTTCTTCCTCGCGATCTTCTCTTTCCGTTGGTTCTAGTTTGATAAGATTTCTCTCACACTCATCTTTCAATCATCTTCTCTTTTGGTTAGATTTAAGTTTGATATCTATCTTTTCCTCTCTTTTCTTTTCCTTGGCGTTTTAGGTTACGTTTGGTTGGGTTAGATTCGTAGATTTCATGATAGAAAGCTTCTCCTCAAAATTTTCCTATTTCAATATTCTTCTTGGTTGAGGCAAGTAGATATGCATTTTATATTTAAACATGTGTGTATGGTTTTCTATTGATTGCAATGATTTCTTGTTAGAATACCCAAATTCCAAGCTGTGGTTATGTTTTGATTTGGGATTTATATGATAGATTAGGTTTTGGGAATATTTGGTTTGAATTAATTGTTAAAATGCTAGCTTTGGAGGTTTTTAATTTGATAGAATGGATGTAAATGATGATTGTGATGAAATGGGAGCATGGAGGCTCATTTTCTGCAGGTTAGCCATGGATTGGCAGGAGGAAAAAAGAGAAAAAAACTCATTTTTTTCGGGGTTCAGGTCTACAGTGTCGATCGATCGGACCTACAGACCGATCGATCGGACTGAAATTGGTCTCAGTTAATTGAGACGGATCTCAGACCGATCGATCGGATCATTACAGTCCGATTGATCGGACCTCTTTGTCCGACCGATCGGATGGTTAATTTTTTACAGCATTTTGAAATTTCAAACACTTGTAACTTTTAATTCGCCCGTCGGATTTCAACGTGTAATATACCGTTGGAAAGCCATCGAGATGTACAATCCAATGGTTCTAGTTTTGGTACAATCTGAGATCGAGAAGTGATGTAAGTACTTGGATTATTGCCTCGACTCATATTTTTATTGAAACTGAGACTGATAACCTAAGTTTGGTCCTTAAATGTTGGAAACCATGAACTTACTCTCACATGACCATTATGGGGGTTGAAATCGAAGCACGTGGCTTGGTATGTTTCAGTTAGGTGTCTAGGTATTCGTGTATTAAACATGAGGTAACCGAATGCGTATGGAACTGAATTAATGGATGCTTAACATGATTGTACACCAATGGATTTCCTTAGAAGCATCGTTGATCCAATTCCATACGTACTCCGTTAGAACATGTAGGATACATGAATGACATCACTTGCCTAGGGTTGGCTCGTAATTCCTCCTTGACTTGTTTAATTGTATACGTTGTAATTGCACCTTGTACACTCTCTCGGCATAATACACCTAATTAATTATGAAACATAATCCCTTTTAGAATTAGGACTTGGACCTGACTTAGAGTGTACCTTAGGACCCTGTGTTATATAGTTGATAAACATGACTGGCTAGACTGAAGGGATTATCATGTGATTGGATTTATCTTGTATTGACTTGAATGAAATAATCTCTATGAACATGTCTTGTATATTGAGCTAGTCAGACTTGCCTGTCTTGATTTCCTCGTGTCAATACCACTTTGCTATTATTTGCATGTCATGGCCAACTGCAGTTTGGGGTATTATTGATGGGTCGGTTACTCGAACATCAGGGTGGACAGTCGGCTTTGGACGGCGTTCATGGGGTTGAATAGTTGGGAGCGGGCTTGGACCGTGCTACTATTCCCAGGACCGGGAGCTTGGATCCCCCTGGAGCCGGACTTTGGTATCAGTAGTCCGGGTAAGATTGTTACTGATACCCCGAGAGGTGACTTAGACATCCTCGGAGTCTCCCTCTTGATTCTTGTATTACATTGTTTGGACAGTGGTTATTGCTAGTATGTTAGGATTTCTTGTTATTATTTTTGGTTATTTATTAATGCTTTATGCCTAACTTCGATTCCTTGTATTTTCTTGATTATTATGCCTATCATTATTCTTATACTTGATGCATGTCATGCTTATTTATATCTTGCTTATCTATTACTCAACATGCTGTTGACTCTGTTCCTTAGTGTGCAGACCCCTTAGGTGACTACTACTATGAGGAGCAAGCAGGTGAGGAGATCCCAGAAGATCTTCAACCGGTTGAGGAGGAGCGAGAGTGGCGTACCGATGTCGTAGAATAGCGTCA
This sequence comes from Cinnamomum chago, assembly GCA_038049695.1. Taxonomy (NCBI): domain Eukaryota; kingdom Viridiplantae; phylum Streptophyta; class Magnoliopsida; order Laurales; family Lauraceae; genus Cinnamomum; species Cinnamomum chago. The sequence goes on along the minus strand of CP142462.1, from coordinate 13,518,440 downwards.
TCATTCCCGGCACGACAGCGATTCATTAGGACTTCACTAGATTTTATTTCTTCATTTATTATTCTATCGTTGGACCTTTCATTTATTGACATCATGTTCTTTTAAAAGGCATTGGTTATTGGGATGACCCTTGTTAATACTTTAATTCCTTGATTAGTTTTATTATTTCCTTGTACAACTTTAACTATTAATGAGATTTGTTATTCATCGCTTTGAAATTTAATATACTTCAAATTGTATGAATTCCGCAATTTTATATTATTTGAGGTTTGAAATGCAATATCCTCACAGCGGACTTACAATCCTTGGGCCTAAAGAGCAGAAATTTTAATTAGCCCTAAATTTCACTCCCCGGATCCAATTTATTTTGTAATCGGGTTCGGGGGATGTGACAATTACCAGCCTTTTTCCAGCAATATAGTGTCAAAAACAAGCTGTCCACAATTTCTATCTTCAATGTATTGATGAAAAAAATGATATTTAGATATGTGTTCCTAGTTCTTATTTACTTAAATTAGAAGCTAGTATCAGGTGTAGGGGGTACCATAAACCCAACCTCTTGGGAAACAAATACGTCAAATTATAAGAACATCATTCAAGGAGGGAGGGAGGAGGGAGATCTAGCCTCTTAATATACAAATAAAGTTAGAATCCAAGTTGATCTAAAGTTAAAGAGTCTCAAAAGTAGGGCATATAATTTCCTTGTCCATGGGCAGACCCAAATATTGGGTACCGGGGACACTCGCCCTCATAGACCTTGAAAAAGTTCGAAAGGGCCTATAGGCAAGAGGGCCCATACCCCATAAAAAACTAAGCTTTGGCCCCCATCAACGACAAAATAATGAAGAAAATAATATCATGGTCATCATCCGCCCGCTTTAAAAGAAAATCCTAGATTTGCCACTGTGACCTCATCCAAGTACCGGAGAAAGGCGGCTAAAATTTTCTAATTATCCAAACACAGCTGCAATTGATATCAAATTCCCAATGTCGACAACCATAAGCAAATCTTAACCAGCTTAGTTGAAGAAAGAAACAGAAAATGTGTGTGGGTGGGTGGTAATTGTCCAGCAGGTGCAATCACAACACAACATGAGGTCAAGGGATCAAATACAATTCACAATCACATACTTCTTAGTTATTAGAAACCCAATATAAATGATGAAATAACTGACTTATTAAGCGTTACCCTTTCTTTGATTAGCACTACCCATCACTGCTAAAGGTTCCTATATAAATGTAAAATGTGCAGTGGACTCACATTGGCTTTTCTACTACAATCATTCTTCTATGTATGCATGAAGGACAACCAAAGGCACTGGCTTTGAAATACTAGAATTCCCAGTAAACCTCCACAGAAAGTGAATCTCAATCATTTCCCACCAAAATCCCAAGAAAAACAATCTTAGAATATAATAAAATTTGGGCCAAAAGAGCAGGATCCTCTCATATAAGCCAAAGTTCACTTGAGCTTTCAGTCCTTATCCCTCTCAGAGGTATATAAACAGCAGTTCTCAATCAGTAAACATAATAAGCACAGTCAAAGAAAAAAAACAGAAAAAAAAAAAAAAAAAGCACAGTCAAAGGCAGAAGACCAAAATGAGTAATCCATTTCCATTCTCAACTTGAACCACAAGAACCTCCCAAACAAGGCTAGAAACCACTGAAGTTAAAGGAAATTTATCTGAAGCTATCATCAAATCTAGGCCAAAAGGCTCAAATTTATTGATAATAGAAAAACGGCTCTAAGCCGTTTGTTACAAGCACCTCTTAGAAACCAAAATCCACTACATTTTATTGTTCATCATCAGCTAAATACAGAATGGTCTTGAAAGGAAGAAAGAGAGAGACTGTGAACTAATCAAACTAAAGTAGATCTCATCTCCAAACTCAAAGATATGACCCATCTGAGAACATAATTTATATATTAATCAAATGGGTCAATCAAATCCTCACTTGACCAAAATGCTGCAAAGGATTTCAACTGGAGATTTGTCCTCAATAATCCATGAACTGCAGCAGCCTTTAATGAGGGACACAGCAAAACAAAAACAGCCAAGAACTTAAACCCACATCCAGAACACTATAGCCATTTCTGAATAACAGGATAAAATACCCATCTAAGATTATCATCAAAATCGAAGTCAAAATGGTCAAATTCCACCAAAACAACCAACACCCATTAAAATCTTCAGCATGGTTTCTCCCAAGAGATCCAACATTTTTAGAATTTAACAAACATAGAACAAAAATTATAGTCAAACCATAACAACGAATCTAGAAGACTCTGACCGAGTTACTGTAATTCCAAACAAATGAATGAAAGAAACTCCAATTGAAAAAACAAAACAAAACACAACAAAACAAATGGGTAGCAACCATTTGAACTTTGAGATCTATGTAACCCAAGCACATGCAGATTACTGATCCAATGCTAAAAGAAATATACAACTAGAAGAGGTAACTCATAAAGAAGAATGCTTTAGAAGAATCAAGAATAGATACCCAGAATGGAAAATCTATAAGATGTAAAGAGAGGTTGTATGGTGGTGATGGAAGAAGAGTAGAAGCACCTGAATAGGAACAGTGTCGGTGGTGGAGATTCGATCCGGAGTTTTGATGTAGGTGGTCTGCATTCGTTAAGTACGAGGTATGATTGGAACAATGTAAGAGAGGGGCCGTCCGAAATTTCTGAAAAGCCCCTGCATTCTCCACCTTCACAGTCCTTGCTAGCTGGTGTGTCAGTTTAATTAAAACGACTACTAAATGGGTTGGGTCGTTTGTCCTTTTAAAGAAAATAGGTTTTACTTATACATGTGTGATATGCAAGTGTTATACATGTGTGCTTGTAATATATTAGTATATTTATCAAAATTATAAAGTCATTGAGTATATTCAACTGTTTTAAAAATTTTAGATTTTTCATAAATTTCTCAAAATTCATGAAAAATAAAGAACAAAACTTTATCTTGATGTTTATCATTAATACATTAATACAAGAATATTAATGGTTCATATAATGAATTAGAGGCCGACAGAAGTCCAAAAGGTTAGATTTTTAGATTTGGGGCCTTTTCACAAATTACTCAATGGGGCTTTTTCATAACTTGCTAAAAATCTATGAAAATTTAAGAAAATCAACTTTAAAATCTTTGGGTTTATTCATTCAATGAACAAATTCAATTGTTTAGATTACAATATGGGGCCCTCGTAAGAAATAAAGGTAGTTGATGGTTTCTAAAGGGGAAAAAATATAGTGTAACTCATTATACTAGCCTCTTTTTAGTCAAAGAGGTGTGTGAATCACTTTCACGTCTCTCCAAGTGTGAGAATCGTGGTGTGTAAACAATGAGTCACTAAATGAGTGTAAATAACAGTGACAATGTGTCACTAATAGGCATGCATGAAAATCAGTTACATAGTGTAAATGAATACAAATAAACGACCCCCTAAGTGTCATGTGCCTTAGCTTAAGTCCACAAATGTAGGATAGCTTGTGGAGATTTTGACTTTGTGATTTATTTATGTAATATTGTCATATTTAGGATTATAGAAGATTTAAAAAAAAAAAATTGTGCAACAAGAGGATTCTGCTCCTTACAGAACTCTATTTTCATGCTAGAAAGGAGCCCTATATGTCCACCCATAGAAAACTAGACTTCTATCTACCAAAGAAAATCGGTTGACCTTTTCCCCCTTTCATAAGAAAATTGTCTTATTAAACAGTGACACAATGAGTTATGCGGGAAATCAGAACAATCTTCCTCTGTATTTAAAATTATCCAATTTGCAATGAGTGTGAGGGCCCACTTGGGCTCAACTATGGTGGATCCTATCCTTTAAAACTATTTTCCTCTCATTTATACTCTTCTGCCATAAAGGGGAAAACAAAAACTCCACGTTGATACTCGTCCATGTTGATACTCGTCCATTCTTACATAATGTGTCGTACACAGACCTTTTCCATCTCTTTCACCCACCGTTGTCATGAATAATACAGGTGGGTTTCTCAATCCAATTGGCCAATTTGGAAAAAGTGAATATGAAAAACAACTAGTGGCACACCTAGGATTTTGGGGGGGCTAATGATGGTTAAAAAAGTCGGTTTCCCACTCAACTCTAATGTTTATAAAAAAAACCTCCAATGTTTACAAAAATATACCCTAAATCTAAAAATTATATAAAAAGAATATTTTCATAATTCTAAAGAATCTATACAAATAATCACTTAATTTGCATAATAAGTTAAAACCATTCAAACGATCACTTAATTCTATTGTTTTGAGGACTTTCAAGAGAGAGGGAGAGATGATTTCTGGAGGGAGCTCGATGGGTTTCTCAAGTGGGGTCTGCGCCAAATGGGCCTAATAGCCCTTATGGGCTTTTTCAGGCTGGGTGGGGGCTTCCCTTATATGTCAATCCACCCCTGAAAACAACTCATGTGCAGTAAAATAATGAGAAAAGATATGATTTGCTTAATGAAACATTGACACAATTGTTAAAAAGAGAACAATTTTGCATAGTTAATATTTAGTCGAAAAGGGCCTTTAGGAATATTTTCTCAACAAAAAATGGGTTTTTGAATTATGATAAGAAGGTTAGTGAAGATGTTCCTAACCACCACCAACTTAATATATATGTTAATTAACCCAAGCAAAGTTTTGAACAGAGGCCAACACTGTGGCCACTCATGTCCTGAAACAAGGAAGATTTTATATTGTAGTCAATAGAGGCATCCAAGAGATTACGATGGAATTGCAAGTCCTGGGGACTTCTCTAAAGTCCAAACTGAAAGAGGTTTTCAATGGAATATTAACTTCACCAAACTGCAGTCAGCCCTTTCCAAAGAGTTAGCAAAGAGTACACTTCCAAACTCCAGAGTCTTAATAGGGTATGACTAAAAAGGTGTCCATAGACTAATGCCATTTGGCCCAAGTTTGGTAAAGAAAGTTCCAGTCAATCCACCTGGGGAGAAGAAAAAGCAAAAGGAAGGAAAAGAAAAAAATTATGAGTGTGCACGCGCATGTCAGTGTCACAAGGTCACTCAATAGTTCTAAAATGCAAGTGGGGTGCCTTGAAGGAGTATCTAGCTGAGTAACTCAGGTGAGTTTGACTGAGTCTAACAAACTCGGACTCATTTGACTTGATTCTTTCGAGTTCGCCAGTTCGGTTCAGTTAGCACACTAGCCAAGTCAAGGTGAATTGTGTTTGGATTTCGAACTATAATGTGTGTGTGTGTGTCCACATCTGACTCTTGTCACTAGAATACCTCATTAATGCAATAATGGCTAAAGCAAAAGGTAGATGTTATCATCTCCTCTCTAAAGATGAAGGAGTATCTGGCTGATTAACTCGGGTGAGTTTGACTGAGTCTATAACAGACTCGGACTCATTTGACTTAATTCCTTCAAGTGGGTCCAGTCAGCCCACTAGCCAAGTCTCAAGGTGAATTGTGTTGGGATTTTGAACTATGGTGTGTGTGTGGGTCTGAGTGTGTGTCCACATCTGATTCTTGTGGCCAGAAAACCTTATTAGTGCAATAATGGCTGAAGCAAAAGGAAGAAGTTATCATCCCCTTTCAAAAGATCAAAGAAAAAGATGAAATGTGCCATCATGTTGTTCAGAGCAATTACAGTGTTGGAAGTACGCTCGACTCTTTAACTTATTTTTCATCAAATATACCACAAGTGGGCCAGTGGCTAATATATTAATGGAAAACTTACATATGACCACTTACACTTACAATGGAAAACTCTCCCATTTCCAATTACAAGATCCAACTGCCTTTCTATTTTATAAATGACTACTTTTATAAATATGAGATTTCCAATCAACCACTTTATGATCATTTGATGAAACTTATTATATTTGGTTCTGATACTTACGGAATTAAGCCTTAATACAGGATAAGTCCCTTGAATTAGTATTTGTACTAGATTTCAATTCTAAGTCTAATTAAAAAAAATAATCAATTACAAAGAGAATGAGACGCGGGATTTATACGTGGAAAACCTTGCTCGGAAAAAAAATCATGGGCCTTACCGTCTAGGCCAATAGACAACCAAGCACTAAAATAATTGAAAGTTACAAAACTCACAGTACTCTTCCCAATTGCAACTTAAAGACTGCTTGATTTGCCGACGCGTCATCGTGAACCTTCACCGTGCTTGAAACCAACACCTTGAGCATGTCTTCAAGGTGGATCTACTGCGAGAGAATATATGGAAGGAACTCCAAAGCTTTGATCTCCAGTACTGCAGAATGAGGGCTCTGGAGAGGATGATGGATCTCTCATATTCTTCTCTAGGATTTAGGATTGGAGAGAAGTCCTTAGAATTGAGATAGAATGTCAATATATAGGCTTTAGGTCGTGCCTTGAGTCTTATAGAATAAGTAGAACTCAAATAAGTAGACCGAGAGAATATTAGGAAGATTAGGAAGTGGTTTCCGAATTAGGATTCTAGTTTCGCGCATGGTCCTCTCGAGCGTAAGAAGTTATGTTTCCAGAAAATTTTGCGCCTTGTGGGACGACTTGAGCGCACGAAGGATGAGCTTGAGCACTAGACATTTTGTGTAGGTCCGCTTGAGCGGGAATGTGTGTCCGCTCAAGCACACACAGTCTTTTTGAATTTTTTTTTAGCATTTTCACACTTGGGCAATCCAATATAAAATTTACAAACATAAATTTCAATTTTGTCCATTATTGTCCATTACCCAATAAATTAGCCAACGCTCATAAATCCTTACAAGTTCTAAGAGGATTTTTCCTAGATCTTATTTAGTTTAAATGAAATCTAAGGCACACCCTCCACCTTGATATCTCAAATTGTTTCAACTCATTTTATTCTAAGACAGAACTTTAAAGGAGATATTCCTAAAATGATTGAAAATCTTTGTTATTGAATGGAGTTTTAGATAAACAAATAATCTCAAGGGGTAGCTCAGTTGGCCTAGGACCACGGTTTGCACGTAAAGGTTGTACGTTCGAAACTGCACTACCATACTATGACTACAGGGGAGTTTACCTGACTTCCCTCTGGGACCAGAGGAATTAGTCCAGCCCAAAGAATTGAGAACCCTCCGATAGCAAAAAAAAAAAAAAAAGGATAAGCAAATGGAACAATTTCACTTCATTTGTTTGGAGCGTTTTATACATGTGTTTTAAAGAAGATTAATTGGGAAGTGATGAGCTCAAATTTCATTGTCAGATTGAATGTAGGTTTTAAATTGCTTGCGCCAGCTTCTCGAGCATTTAAAGGATGAAAAAAAGTCACAAGCCTGCCTTAATACATAGACCATGTGGGGACCTATGTCCTAACTTTTATTTTATTTTATTTTTATAATAGAGGGTGTCTTAGCCCTTTGGAAATTCCCTGTGGCCCATTGTGGTAGTGGTGTTTCGAGCTCTCAACTTCCATGTGCAAACTATGATCCTATGCCAACTGAGCTATCCGGGCCTATGGGGAGCCGGGTACATCCCCTGTACCCGTTAGGGTTACCTAAGTCCTCTTAACAATCATATAACTGTTTGGTTGTAAGAAAAAAAAAGAAAAAATAGAAAAGAAAACCACCGCATGCATTAATCTTGCTGAAGCTTTTGGGTGATATAAAAGAGGGGTTTAGTAATTTGTTACATACATCTCCTTATATTGGACATTTAATTCTTTGGTAAATTCAGTTATTTTTAGAAATGAGATGTAGAAACTTTTCAAATATTGTACCAAAAAATCCAATTTTCCTAAGCTTTATAGTAAATTACAAAAAAATGGATTTATTTTAGAGAAATGCACAGTGAGAACTTTCAATGGGGCCCATATTATGATCCATTTGAACCATCCAAATACATGGGACCCTTTGGATTAGATTTAATATAGAGCTGTTAAAATTGTGGGCTATAAATCAAGAGGTTAGAGACATCATATTGACATGAAACTTCATATCTATGGTGGTCTCACTTCGATCTTTCGACCCCCTTCAGGCCCATGTTCTTTGGGGCCTCAAGTGGCCCCACTAGGCACTGGGGGCAAGGTGAGGACTATTCTAATGCTCTACAAATGCACGTTTTTTCCTTAACAAGCGAAAACTGCCAATGGGAATTTGGGTCAGTGTTTGGTAAGCGACCAAAAGAAAACCGTCAGTGATGAGCAGCATTTCATGATGATCAGCCACGCCCCCACCAACCTCACCATAAGCATCTGCACAAGCACTTGTGTTCCCCGCGTGGAGCAGGGGACCCTGGCTGCTGCAGCACTAACTGTCAACTCACAGCCGCCCCCGCAATACGAATTTCTTGCCCCCATATTCCCCCCACTTGCTTTTCCAAAATGGAACACCCAACCTACGTTTCTGTAAGGTCAAAAAGCCTTTTAAGAAAAAAGAAGGGAAGAGAGAAACCAATGAATCTGGATCATCCGAAAACGAACACGGCATTTATATGTGGTTTCCGAATTAGCTGGTTTCTAAATTCCAATCCAATTTACTATAAGTGGACTTGGATCGCACCTATAAACCCATCCATTAAAACCAATGTATCAAATCTAAACCACTTATAAATTCATTAGTGGGGCCACCCTTTAAGAACCAAACTACTCAAAATCCTTACTAACAACTTCTGTTTTCATTTCTTCGTAATGATTTCTTACTCAAAAGGATGCAATGAGCCTATGATTGTACGATATCTCATATGGCGATTTATTTTAATTTTTTTCATGATTGGGGCTCTCAAATATCCAGAGTTCTGAATTCGTGATAAAAATATTTGCTGGGTTTGGACGGGAATAGACAATTTTGTGATATCCTTCGTTACATATTCTATAGCCATACGACATTCAACAAATAAGAGTAAAATCACCATTTCTACCTTGTCATTTTTAGTAGAATTAAATCTTTTCCAGCATTTGGACAGGGCAGTCATTAACCCATAAATCCAAGAGAGTTGCTGCCTGCACACTGCATTTAAAAAAAACAAAAAAAAAAAAAAAAATTCCTAAACTACCCTCGCCCTGTCTTTCTCTCTCTCCCTTATCCACGTTGTCCACCGCCCGCCCTCTTACTCTCCATTTCCCTCTCTATTTCCCTCTCCATGCTCGCCCTCTTCCTCTCCATTTCCCTCTCCATTTCCATCTCCATCTCCATGCTCCATGCTCCATCTCCATGCTCCATCTCACGAGAGACAAGCAAATGGAGAAGAATCAAATGCTTTAAATAAAATTTGCCCTTGAAATCGGCGAATCAAATGCTTTAAATAAAATTTGCCCTTGAAATCGGCGAATCCGATTCGTTCGGCGTTACAGGGCCGAACAAACCGAGTTTTGCCATTGAAATCGGCAAATCCGATTCGTTCGGCGTTACAGGGCAAAAGAAACCGAGTTTGTTCAACGTTACATGGCCACAAATGTTATTTTATTTTACATCCAAAGCATTTTATTCTTCTCCATTTGCTTGTCCACCGTGAGAGGGAGAGAGGATGGGGAGAGGGTGATCGGGCGGCGGTCGGCGACGAGCGGGGAGAGGGAAATAGAGAGGGAGAAGGAGAGGAAAATTGAGAAGGAGTGTGGGCGGGCGGCGACGAGCATGGAGAGGGAAATAGGGAGAGGGAAATAGAGAGGGAGAAGGAGAGGAAGATGATGAGGCAGATGGAGAGGAGAGGAAGGGAAGAGGGTGGGCGGGTTGGTGGGCGGTGGACAACGAGGAGAAGGGAGAGAGAGGGGGAAGGAGATGGCGATGGTAGTTTAGGAATTTTTTGATATATATTTTTTTAAATGTAGTGTGTAGAGAGTCATTTGTAGTGTGTAGGTAGCCCCTCTCTAAATCCAAAGGTACATGTCAGACGCAATTTCCCTCATAAATACAACGAATCCCCTAATTTGACCAAATAGGAAAACTGTTTGGATCAATATAGGGTCCACGGGAGAGGATGTCCACTGACATCCCATCTCCTCAATATATAAAAAAAATCCACCATAAGTACATATCCAATCGCGGGGATCCAAATGATATGAGGCAACGGCCTCCATTCGTTTCGTGTTCTTAATGACGCCTTTGAACCAAGGGATTAATTCCAAGCGAACAAATGCACATGTTCCAAATCTGGGACAGATTTCGAACATAAATTACAGTCATCAATTTCACTACTTATTCCACTCCAACTCCCAGGTGAATTCATTTTAACAACCACTCCAATTCTTTAAAAAGAGAGATAATTATAAAATGATTTTAACAAAATCTCCATAAGTGTCTTCCACCAAAATCACATCTCCAAAGAAACAGAGGATTACTATACAAGAAGGAAACACTTTTAAAATAGTTCTAATGTAAACCTGAATGTAGTAAGAAATTAAGTTTCTAAGCAGAATCTCCCACCAATATCACATCTCTACATAAACAGAGGATTACTTCACATAAAAACAAAAAATTCTTTCTAATAATGCAATTCTGAATGCAAAATGAATAGGAGTGATCCAATCAGCAAATGTAATGAAATTTTCATATAGAAGAATAAAAATCATGTAATAGGAACTCGAATCAATCTCTCAAGTGAAGAAGAAGAAGATCTCACTCAGAGAAGCTCCCCCCTAGCAGCATAACCATACCGCGATCTCCGAATATTCTCTTGCCGCTTCTTGTAGACGAATCCACCCACGCCAACGATCCCAACTCCTACGATAACGCCGAGTGCGATCCCGGCCTTCTGACCGCCCTTCAATCCACCAGAAGAACTCTCATTCGAGCCACCGCTAATATCCTGCGGCTCGTCGTCTGATCCGCCGTTGGGTGCCGGTACCGGCGCCGGAGACGGAGTCGAAGCAGGTGCCGGCACAGGCGATTCGGGAGCCGGAGGAGACGCATCCGGCGAAGGGAACGGAGCTGGAGATTCCGACGACGGAGAAGGGGGTGGAGTGATCGGCAGCCAAGGAGACGGAGCGTCCGGAGGCGGAGATTCTCCACCGCTGTTAGGAGAAGGAGCTGGTGCGTCTGATGAAGAAGACGAAGACAGATCTGCAAATAACAGAAGCAATGCCAAGGAAAATCCGAGTCGATCGAGTCGAGCCATGGCCAGATCTACGAAATCCTGAACAAATCCACAGAAAGAAACAGAGATCTAGAGATTCAGGTCACTACTTATCATCAGATCTAGAAAATTAGCAGAAACAAAACTAGATCTACAACAACACTTAAAAGCAAAACCGAAACGAAAACCAGATCTAGTACCTTATAGATCGAAGCAATGCGTACGATTTGACAGTAGAAAAATGGAGGATCTGGAGTCAGATCGGAAAATGACAGAGAGAGAAAAGGAGAGGATCTGGAACTTTCGATTGGAGAAATGAAACTTTCAAAGGATCTAGAAATAAAGCTCTATATGGAAGGGCACAAAAAAAGAAGGGGAAAGAACGCAGATCTGATACGAGGGAAAAGATGTAGATGAATGGGGCATCTTCTTATAGACTAGTGAAGTAGAAAACACGTAGAAAGGAAGAAGCCAAGAGAGAGAGGTTACCTTTTCGAAACTTCAACTGATCGTGAGGAATGCCATGAAATTCTGCGATTTTGAAGGAAGAGGTTGCTTTCTTTCGCTTATCGACTGAGGACTCTTTTTCTTTATTCGAAGAGAGAGAGGGTGGTGAGATGGAATTATCGAGATCTGGAGGTAACGCGGACTTCGAAGTGTGCGGGGTAAGGAAGTGTCCTGCTGGCAGGAGTAAATGAAGTATTTCTTTACAGCACTCTATTTATAGAGGAAAATCTTCAAATAATAACTAAACCTTTTGCCTTATTTCAAAAGATGACACAAATTTTAAAATTTCTTAAATTAGTCCTTATATTTTTCCTTTAAGTTCTCAATTAAGGGCAGCCAGTCATTTAAAGGTATTTCTTGGTGACTTTTTCTCTCAATTTTTTGAAAATATCAAAATTTCTCTTCGTGTAAAGCTGTGACATGGTTTCAGCAACCACTACATGCAGCCGATTGTTGTGAGAACATTGGTTGTCCTTGATCACCGTTAGGACGTCGGTAAAGTAAATGAGGAAAATATAGAGAAAATGGATGAGAGTTTTATTTTAATAAATGGTAATTTTGGGTATTTTAAAAAAAATCCAGGAAAAAAATTATAAAAAAATAGCTATAAATGGATGGATGTCCTTAATTGAAAACTTCTTGCAATACTTAGGGACTAATTGGAAAAGTTTTGAAAGTCGTGTCTTTTTTTAAAATAAGGCAAAAAAAATTAAGGTTTTTTTTGAAAAATTTCCCTATTTATATAGCTATGATATGAGGACTTAGTTGAGAGAATTTGTGTTTCCCCATGTGATCGGAAAGGTCTCAATTTGTTGGCCCACCTGATGAGTGGATGGAGCTGAGTCCCATGATGAGTGGTTGTGGTAAGTCATGAATGTGGGCATGTGGCAAAGTCAAATCCCATTTTTATCATCACGAGCCTAGATGGGTTCGACCTGAGCTGCATGTGGGCAAACCCCAGCTCAAATCCAACTGGAATGAAATTGGAACATTTTGAATGTGAGCCTGTTCATGAATATAAATTATGTAGCATGTTTTAAAATCTGAAAAGAGCACTTTATTAAGAAAGTTAGGTAGATGGGATGGGACATTATTTTCGTGAATTTGAATTACTAAGGCGATGCCCAACATATGGTCATTTTTTTAATATTCACTTTTGATCTTCCATTTTTAAACACTTTGTAGAAATAGGCATGTTGGGCAAAATGAAAGTAATCCTCTCAACAAAGGAAGCTTTGGATTTACATATATTAGGTCCAATTGTCACAAGTTTTTTGCAATTTTCTCACAATCCATGATGAGTAAAGCCCTACATTTTGGATCATTGACCATTTTTGGCCTTCTACGTATGTAGGATGTTTGGATTTTCATTATGAATCCCACGGAAATGAAATTTTAGAATTTTTAGGTTATGGACTTTTTTTTTTATAAATATCTCAAAATATATAAGGAATCAACGGCCGAAAAGTAATTTGATAGCCGTCCAACATGATGGATGGTTCAGATAATATTTGCGGGGCCCACAAGGTAGGTTTCCAAATAAAAAAAAGGATACCGCTGTTTGGCACACAATTTATTCGCAAATCACTAACGTTGTTCAGGGTAATCAACAATAAAGAGTTTTTTGCCATTTTCTAACGGTACATGAAGAATTAGTCTACCAAATTTGATCTCATATCCATTTTAGACCTTTTAAAGAGAATGAACGAATTAGATTTTACAAATGGTACCCTCGGGAATCTAAAATTAATGATTCAATGGCTTGCAATTTTTGTGAATATATTAAAATATATGAGGAATCAACGAATGAGACTCGACTGTATAACCATTTTAGACCTTCTTAATATGATTAACAATTCAGGTCTTGATTGAAGGATTCATAGTTTCCATAATGTAAAAGAGTAACATCTAAGTCATTATTCATCCGCAAATCAATGAGCGAGTGGATCTCAGAGTTTAATGGGGGAGGACCCACCGAGCTTCTCTTCTCTTTTGACTGGTTTGTATCATTTATTTCGAGAAAGCAGGTTCTGTTTCCAAATATGGGTTTTTACCGTGGACAGATGGCAAGCATGCCCTTATGTTCTTAGAAATGAATGGTACGAAACAAATAAACTCCAAACAAGTAGTCAGGTGAATCACTTCACTTTGGAATCACTTCCTTTTTTTTTTTTTTTTTTTTGGTGTGGTGAGGTAAAACCTTCATTATCCAGACAAAAAGGATAATGAGTTATATCGCAAGTACATAATTTTAAAATTTTTTCCATCTTTTTCAAAAAAAAGTAAAAAAAAAAAAAACATCATTTCTCTACTAAAAGACAAAAGAGTTCAACTTTTCTATAAAAAAATAAAAAAAGATTCCATACCAAACAACTAAAAACAAAACACCATCATAACAACTTAAAAACAAAACACCATCATAACACATTATATTTTATTATCTCTTGATTTAATATTTCACCTCATCATACTTCAATTCACTATATATCCAAATAGGCCCAGGCTAGACTAATCCCTTCGGGCGAGAGGGAAGCCGGGTAAACTCTCCTGTAGCCCCAGTGTGGTAGTGTAATTTCGAATCTGCAACCTCTAGATGCAAACCGCGGTCCTAGGCCAACTGAACTACCCCTTGAGGTTGAGTCACTTCACTTAAGATTACACACAAACAAGTGTTTTGACTATCATTCCCGCCCAAGTCATTCCAAAAAAAGTAAGTGTAAGGGTAACTCCGAGGGATAACTCAGTTGGCATAAGACCACGGTTGCATTATCATGTTGGGGCCGCAAGAGATTTACCCTACTTTCCCTTGGCTTGTAGGGATTATTCTGGCCAAAGAGCTGGGACACCCTCCGTTAATAAATAAATAAATAAAGCCCTTCAATGAGAACATCAGTTTTGGTGGGGTTGGATCATGTGGGTTCGTAGGCACAGATTGATGAGGTCGGATCACATGAGTTCGGTAGACCCAGCCCAAGTTGCACTCGCAGCCATCGTCACATCACTGACTGAATCTAACTGCACATTCACATTTCCCATACCTTCAAAATAAGACAAATCTATATATGCTGGTAATAGAGGAAACTGCAACTGAGCAAATAATGGGACCCAGGAGTATTTGATCCAGAACGTTTGTTATCATTGGTGTGCCCAAGTGAAGATGGATGGTGAGGATTCAAGGACCAATTCAATCCTCCTTGCATGGGCAGACACCTAAAATAATAATTAGCTAAGGAAACTTAATATGGTCACGAGTTTAACGGGGAGTATTGAACGGAGGGCTCCACCCGAAGGACTTATCTTAAAGTGAACTTTTTCCAAATTTTACCATAATAGGAGTTCGTCCCTCCATAAAATTGAACACATTGTATTTCTAAATGCAAATGCAATGAGACCAACTCCCTCTTGAATCCAAAGGATAGCCAATAGGCCAAAATCCAACTAATTCTAAAGAAAGGCTTATCTCAGAGATTGAGCACATCATAAATTCAAATGTACATATAGTAGGGCCAACTCGTATTTGAATCCAAAGGATAGCCAATAAGCCAAATCTAGTTAATTCTAAAGAAAGTATTATTCATTTTCAAATCACAAAATAGTGATTGACCTTCATCCACACCCTTCGAATGAAAATCCTTGGTCCATCACTCCCCCTGGGTCGTCCCGGATCAATTGACTTCATTGGCAAACCATAGAACAGACCTCTATGTAGTGATGCATCAGATAAAGTTGCCCACTCCAAATGAAGGGAATAAGGCTTCAAAGCTGATGAAGATTAGTGCAAGTTGAAATATAGGCAGCTAGGTTTGTCCCATCCATAAAATGTATGATTTTATCTAAGACCGCCAAATGGACAATCCAGATGAATTAACCACAAAATTGCATGGTCCCACTGCAGATGAAGATAAATAGATCAATTTACTAATAGCAATGTTCGTGTGCACACACCTCCCACCATATTATGGTGAGAGGTAGCCTAATGGGCCCACTTGGTGGCCCAATGATGAGGGGGATGGAAAGACACATCTTGGATGGGCCTTAGATATTGAGTTGGAGGTCTATCCCCTGTCCCTAACCCCTTCATCCGTGACGACAAGTTTAACGACTTTATATTAAAGAAATAATTGAAACCTCGATCCAAAGTTCATTCCATTCAAATGAGTGAAAACTCAATGGATCTGACGTAATTTTTTTTTTTTTTTGGGGGGGGGGGGGGGGGGATCATCCTTTGCCCCTTACCTCAAAGTAGTAGGGCCCGGAAGGCGGTAACTGGCTTCGATGAAAACTCTTCCGACAATAAGAGGGAGCCGAGACGGATTTGAATGAAGTGGAACCGATTTCGAATCAATCAGTCAAATCACTCGACTGCGGAAATGAATTTATCGAAAGATGCCCTTTAGCCCTTTCGTCAACCAAAACAAACTCCTATTCTCGGCTCCGGCGGTCTCTTCTATTCAAAATCGTCAGTATGTGGTCCCAAAACCCCCTCCGAGACTTCTGTTTTACTGCCGGCTGAAGGGCCTTTATTATGTCTGGCAGTTGGCTACCTTCAACTTGGCCTCTTCTGCCCTTACATCTCGGATATCTCCAGCCCGGCGATGAATCTTCTTCCACTCCCAAACCGGAGTCGTAGAGCAATGTCTTTATTGGCGGTTGCGCGACCTTCGATTAAAGCGACTTCTGCGGATTGCGACTGCACCTGGCGTTGGATCAAGGCTCTCAGTCGATCAAGACGTCGATGTGCCACCGGGTCGACCCACAACCGGCTTAATAGATAGGGCGCTTATTACCGGCGATAGTCGCAGCATCACCCGCTATGGAAACCCATACGTCTGGTGCGCCATCCTCTAATAGGGTTGTTCCATGGCCCAGTGTTTCTACCCAAGCATATCTTCCAAGACCTCAAGACTCATATTGATATGCGCATGTTGGAACCAATGAGTGATCAGAGCGACCTGCTTACCAGGGAGTTGCGATGGATGCCAAGATGAAGACTCCTCTGAGCCAAGGATCTCAGGGGTACCACAAATAGTGGGATCGTCAGACTTTCTCTCACATCCCACTGATCATTGAGGATGTTTTGGTGAAAGTCGACAAATTCTACTTTCCAGTTGATTTTTTGGTTTTAGACATGGAGCCCGTTCATGACCCTAAGCGTCAGATTCCCGTCATCTTAGGTCGACCCTTCTTAGCGACTGCTCATGCATGTATTAATTGTCGAACCGGAGTGATAGATATTTCTTTTGGAAATATGACAGTGAGACTTAATGTTTTCAATGTGTCACAACAACCTCCACATGAGGAGGATTGTTTTTCGGTGGATATGATAGATGAGATAGTTGAGGATTCTCTCCCTCAAATCTTGATTGAGGATCCTTTGGAGAGACGTTTGACTTACTTTGATAGTGATGTTTTTGATATTGATGGTTCTATTAAGGAAGTCAATTCATTGCTTGACTGTTCTCCTTCTATAGACTATCCTCCTTGGAAGTCTAGACTGGAACCCCTTCCTAATCTTGCAAGCACTCCTGCTCCTCCATCATTAGAGATTCCTCCAAAGCTTGAGTTGAAACCGCTCCCGGATACTCTTAAGTATTCATTCTTGGGACCCGATGACACTCTTCTTATTATCATTGCTTTCAATCTTCCAAGTGAGTAAGAGTGTCGTCTTTTTGAGGTTCTTAGAGAGCACAAGGGTGCTATAGGTTGGTCCGTAGCTGATTTGAAAGGGATTGATCCGTCAATTTGTAAGCACTGCATTCATTTAGAGGATGATGCAAAGCCATCTCGAGAAATGCAGAGAAGTCTTAATCCCAATATGAAGGAGATTGTCATGAAGGAGATTGTGAAGTTGTTAGATGCGGGTATTATTTACCTAATTTCTGATAGTAAGCGGATGAGTCCCACCCAAGTGGTACCAAAGAAGTCTGGTATCACTGTTGTTGAGAGTGATAAGGGTGAGCTTGTCCCTATGCGTACCACCACAGGGTGGAGAGTTTGTATTGATTATCGCAAGCTCAACTCTATGACTCGGAAAGACTACTTTCCTCTCCCATTCATTGATCAAATCTTGGAGAGGTTAGCGGGTCAAAGCTATTATTGCTTTCTTGATGGTTATTCTGGATATAACCAAATTGCGGTCTTTCCGGAAGATCAGGAGAAGACCACTTTCACTTGTCCATTTGGCACATATGCATATCGCCGCATGCCTTTTGGATTGTGCAATGCACCCGCAACCTTTCAGAGGTGCATGGTGTCTAACTTTTCCGATATGGTAGAGAAATTTTTAGAAGTCTTCATGGATGACTTCTCCTTGTTTGATGATTGTCTCCAAAACTTGACCAAAGTTTTGAAGCGTTGCAAGGAGACAAATCTTGTGCTTAGTTGGGAAAAGAGCCATTTTATGGTTCAAGAGGGGATTGTGTTGGGACATATTGTGTCCAAGAGAGAGATTGAGGTCGATAAGGCCAAAGTCCATCTCCTTGCTAAGCTTCCGCATCCTACTACGGTCAAGCAAGTTCGATCGTTTTTAGGACATGCGGGTTTCTATCGTCGGTTTATCAAAGACTTCAGTAAGATCTCTAGGCCCTTGTGCAATCTACTTGTCAAGGATACTCCATTTTTCTTTGATAGTGCATGTGTGGAGGCTTTTGAAAAGCTTCGTGACTCTCTTTCCTCCGCCCCAATCATGCAACCACCCAAGTGGTCCCTTCCTTTTGAAATTATGTGTGATGCTTCCCACTATGCAGTTGGAGTTGTCTTGGGACAAAGAGTAGACAAAGTTCCATATGCTATTTACTATGCGAGTAAAACTCTTCATGATGCTCAGTTGAATTACACCACCACAGAGAAAGAGTTACTCGCCGTAGTCTTTGCTTTGGACAAGTTTCGTTCTTACCTCCTTGGTTCTACGGTTGTTGTCTTTACCGACCATGCTGCTTTGCGGCATTTGCTAACCAAGAAAGAGACCAAGCCGAGATTGATTAGGTGGATTTTGTTGCTTCAAGAGTTTCATTTAGAAATTCGGGACAAAAAAGGTTCCAAAAATGTTGTAGCCGACCACCTGTCCCGCATTCTTGTTGAGCACACGAGTGACACTCAACCTTTGCATGACTCGTTTCCTGACGAGCAACTCTTTTCGGTGTCATTAATGAAACCTCCTTGGTTTTCTCATATCGTGAACTATCTTGCAGTCGGTCAAATTCCTTCCCAATGGTCCAAACAGGACAAAGACCGATTTTTCTCACAAGTAAAGTTCTTTTATTGGGAGGATCCTGTGCTTTTCAAGTATTGCTCTGACCAAGTTATCCACCGTTGTGTTCCAGAGAGTGAGTTTCATAGCATTCTTACTTTCTGTCATTCTTCAGCTTGTGGTGGCCATTTTAGTGGTCGCAAGACGGCAGCGAAAGTCTTGCAGAGTGGGTTCTATTGACCCACTCTATTCAAGGATGCATACAATTTTTGCAAGACTTGCATTCGTTGTCAGCAAATGGGGACAGTGTCTCGCAGAGATATGATGCCTCTTACCCCAATCTTAGTTGTTGAGATTTTTGATGTATGGAGTATTGATTTCATGGGACCGTTTCCACCGTCATTTGGTTTTGAGTATATTTTGTTAGCGGTGGATTACGTGTCCAAGTGGATTGAGGCTGTGGCAACCCGAACTAATGATCACAAAGTGGTGGTCAAATTCATTCAAGAGAATATCTTTTCTCAGTTTGGTATGCCACGGGCGATTATTAATGATGGAGGGTCCCATTTCTGTAATAGACCCTTTGCAATCTTGCTTCAAAAATATTCCATCACTCACAAGGTCGTCACCCCTTACCATCCTCAGATTAGTGGGCAAGTTGAATTGTCAAATAGGGAGGTCAAGTCAATTCTTGAGAAAACGGTATGGCCCGATAGAAAGGATTGGTCCTTGCGTTTGAATGATGCTTTGTGGGCATATCGTACGGCCTATAAGACCCCCATTGGCATGTCTCCTTACCAATTGGTTTTCGGTAAAGCTTGCCATCTCCCGGTGGAGCTAGAGCACAGGGCCATGTGGGCCATTAAGAAGTTCAACTTTGATATGCTTGTTGCCGGCTCTAACCGAAAGCTCCAACTCAATGAGTTGGAGGAGCTTAGGAATGATGCGTATGAGAGTTCTCGTATTTACGAGGCTCGGACCAAGGCGTTCCATGATTCTCACATTAATCGCAAGTCCTTTGAGCCCGGTCAAAAGGTATGGCTGTTCAACTCTAAGTTACGGTTGTTTCCTGGGAAATTACGGTCTCGATGGGATGGTCCATATGTGGTTGTTCAATCTTGGTCTCATGGTGCGGTAAATATTCATAACCCTCAGAGTGGCCAAACTTTCAAAGTTAATGGCCAAAGGTTGAAATTGTTTGTTGAAGGTGTGGAGGAAGGGAATTTGATTGAGGAGATTGATCTTGAAGACCCGGTTTACGTTAATTGATTTTTCTCCTCTTGCTGTGTCTGGCTGAAGACATTAAACTTAGCTCCTTTGGGAGGAAACCCAAATTTTTTGTGATTTTTTAATTGAGTTTTTAGTGTTTTAAAAGTGTTTAGTATTTATTTTATTCCTTTTGTTTTGGAAAAAAAAAAAAAAGAAGGGGGGAAGTCTTTTGTAGCCATTTTCCATTCTGGAACAAAAAAAATAAGCTCGAGCAATTTCATAAAGCTCGAGCATTTTTTCATGCTCTTTCTACAAATGTTTCTATTCCAGAAAACTCGAGCACTCTGAAAGAGCTCGCGCACTCTTTCTGTCAAAAATTGTCTAAACCTTCTGTCCTAAAAAGCTCGAGCATTTTTCGAGAAAGCTCGAGCACTTTCTCTTCCCTTTGAGCTCTTAAGTTTCTGTCCCAGAAAGCTCGAGCACTTTTTATTGCTCTAAAAAAAAACTCTAAAAGTCAAAAATTTCACAAGCTAACCCTACCCCATTTCTGTTCTCTCTTCTTCCTTTCTTCATTAACGCCGCCCCACTTCTCCTTCCCTGTACCAGCCACTCTCTCTCTCTCTCTCTCCGTTGATCAACACACTCACCCTACCTCTCTCTTCTCTCTCCTTCACTATCTCTCACTGCCAACACCATCACCCGAAGCCGTAACCCACTGCAACCCACACTCTCGCCGCCGTCGTCGCCGGTGTGTTCATCTTCTCCGGTTGACAACACAAGTAAGGTTCTTGCTCTCGTTCTCCCTCTTCCCCACAAGTCACCACCACTCAGCGGCGTTCCAGACCCGGTTTCTTTCTCTCATTCTCTCTATTTCTCCGGCATCTTCTCCCCACACCAGTCCTCATTCCGGCGACCCCCAACACCACTACCAACGACCCACATCCAACCCACTTCCCTTCTCTCTCTCTCGGCATCATCACACCCACCACGCCAGTGATCCACACCGTCCCCAATACCCACCCCTGTTCCGTCGCACGTCGCCGGCGTCTTACAACAGCCCCACTTTTCTTCTCTCTCTAACCCGCCTCACCCTCCTCTCACCATCTACATCGCTTCATCACTCAGTAGCCTTCATCCTTGCCTTGATTCTCTCTCTAACTCATGACCCAGCACCTCTGCTTTGTGTGTTTATTTCTTTATTTTTATTTTTTTTTGTTATTTCTTTTATTAGTCTTTTTTTTTAGTTATGTTTTATTTTCTTTTATTTCTTTTACTGTAATAATGTTTTGAAAGTTGGGTGTCCCAGTTTGTCCTTCATGGTTGTTACAGTTTAGTTTTGCACACATTACTCATTCACATTTTTTTTTCTGTTCGCAATTGCATTGATTCATTAATTTCGCCTTTTTCTAGGTGCATTGTGTTACTTTGTGAGCAGTGATTTTGTGCATTGGGTATTCAGTTTTGTCTATTAGTGTTATTTAACAGTGCTTTGTTTATCTATTTCATGATATCCACATTGTGGCAACAAGAATGGCTTCCGATGATTGTAAACTTTTGCATAGAAAGTCGTTCCGAATTCACTATTTTCTTAGATGACTTTGGCATATTGATTCACTCTTTCTTACATACTTTGTTGTGCCAATATTTGAATTCTATTGCACTAATGATTTTCAATGTTTGACTTATTTTTGTAGGTATCCATGGGTCGCCCGAAAGCTTCAAAGAGCCATGCAATTGAAGTTGAATTCACTTCACGCAAACGGCCCATTCGGTCCCGCCAAATTCAATATGAGCAACCAAATGAGAAATGGGCCACCAAGCCAATTGCCATACAGACTACGTTTGATGTGGCCCAGTTCTTTCAGGAAGATCCTACATCCGAATGAGCAGTCCAAGAGTTCTCCAACCGCCACTTACAGGCTTTGCTCGCCCCGTCTGATGTTGCATACCCTCGGTTGGTTCGCTTGTTCTATCAGAATATGTATCTTCAGCCGATAACCAACCCGGGGGTATTGTTTACTAAAATTGATGATGAGGAGATCTTTGTGACCAAAGAGCGTATTGCCACTACATTGGGTTGTTCTCTTAAGTCTCACCTTGCTCACTTGCCTCAGTTGCCAGTTTCAAGCAAGGTTACTGCTTTGAGCACTGTTCCTTTGGGTCACTCCTTTGTGCATTCGAACCTGTGATGTCTTTTAACTTCTGGGGCATCGATTTTCTTTTAAATTTCAACATTTGGGTTCAATTACACAAGGATCAATCAAAGGTCCTTACATGTGCTTGTTAGGCTTTGTATTCGTACTTTGGCTTTGATGCAATGAATATCATTGTGTACCCGTTTTGAAGTTTTAGTACAAGCTCGTTTTGAAGATTTGTTTCAAGAAAAAGGGGTAACTTCCTAAGCGTGTTATGCATATTAATTATGCCTTTTGCTAGTCATGTTTGTCATGTTTTGATAAGTGATTTCCCCCTTTTTTATCTCGACATGTTTAGACAGTGTTTCGCATGTTTTGTGCATTCATGAATTTAAGAGAACACCACTGAGCTTGGACTGTCCTTTCAGTTTGATCCAATGTCTGGGGTTCTTTAAACATGTGGACTGTCTGCAAACTAGTCTTGTATTTATTACACATCGTGCGTGTCCGGTTCCGCGGCCGGAATTCCCGTATATGTGGGAATCGTGTCGTGATTATATTATGTATATCGTGCTTGTCATGCGTACTTGCTCTTTTCATTATAAATGATAGAGAAAGGATGGGCTCTTTGTGGAATGTAACTATTCATGATATGATGAGTATGCATGTTGTTTCGCTCGTGTTTTGGAATGTACCTTAGTCTTGTAACTGTTTATAATTCAGCAAAATGTCTTAATATGTTCTTTAAACGTTTACTACTTTATGCTCATGCCCAAATTGATTACCTGCCAAACCGTTGTGTTTGATCCTTATTTGTTGGTGCCCAGGTGCAAGTAACATTGCCTTTGAGGAGGAGCGTCTGGAGGAGGCTTTTGAGCTACCCCCAGTTAGAGAGTGGCAGCCCGACGATGTCAACTAGACGTCAATCGGGTTCTTGAGTTCTGCCATTTTTGTCATGGGGTTCTTTTATTATTTTGAGAATTGTATTGGTCTGTGTTGGCCTCTTATGGGATGTAACTAAACTTAACTTACTTTGTGTAGTCTCACAACTCGAATTATGATGGGAATGCCATGTTAACTCCTTTCTTTTGATACTGTGTCTTGTTATTATTTGTCATTGCACTTAAAAATTTATTGGTGCTTACCTTGATGTGATTTACTACACGCTTCCGCAGAACTTAATCATGTGAGACAGATTCCGCGTGTTTCGGGAATCCTCACCGCGGGAACCTGTGGGAAAAATATAACAATCGTTAACCTTCTCTGCATTTCTCGAGATGGCTTTGCATCATCCTCTAAATGAATGCGTTGCATACAAATAGACGGATCAATCCCTTTCAAATCAGCTACGGACCAACCTATAGCACCCTTGTGCTCTCTAAGAACCTCAAAAAGACGACACTCTTACTCACTTGGAAGATTGAAAGCAATGATAATAAGAAGAGTGTCATCGGGTCCCAAGAATGAATACTTAAGAGTATCCGGGAGCGGCTTCAACTCAAGCTTTGGAGGAATCTCTAATGATGGAGGAGCAGGAGTGCTTGCAAGATTAGGAAGGGGTTCCGGTCTAGACTTCCAAGGAGGATAGTCTATAGAAGGAGAACAGTCAAGCAATGAATTGACTTCCTCAATAGAACCATCAATATAAGAAACATCACTATCAAAGTGAGTCAAACATCTCTCCAAAGGATCATCAATCAAGATTTGAGGGAGAGAATCCTCAACTATCCCATCTATCATATCCACCGAAAAACAATCCTCCTCATGTGGAGGTTGTTGTGACGCATTGAAAGCATTAAGCCTCACTGTCATATTTCCAAAAGAAATATCTATCACTCCGGTTCGACAATTAATACATGCATGAGCAGTAGCTAAGAAGGGTCGACCTAAGATGACGGGAATCTGACGCTTAGGGTCATGAACAGGCTCCATGTCTAAAACCAAAAAATCAACTGGAAAGTAGAATTTGTCTACTTTCACCAAAACATCCTCAATGATCCCACGAGGTATCTTGACGGATCTGTCAGCTAACTACAAAGACACCGTCGTAGGCTTCAACTCACCTAACCCAAATTGCTTATAGGCAAAGTATGGCAATAAATCGACACTTGCCCCCAAGTCAAGGAGCGCCCTCTCAATGGTGTGATTACCAATGACACAAGAAATTGTGGGGGCTACAGGATCTTTAAACTTAGGTGCAGTTTGGTGCTGGAGAATCGAGCTCACTTGCTCTGTCAGAAAGACCTTCTTTGACACATGAGTTTTAGCTTTACGCTTTTGAGTACAAAGGTCTTTCAAGAATTTGGCATAGGAAGGGATTTGCTTGACTGCATCAAGAAGTGGCAAGTTAATCTTAACTTGCTTAAAAATCTCAAGCATCTCCTCCATATTTACACTCTTTTTCCCAAAAGGAGAAGGGTCGGCTAAGCAAGAAGGGTAAGGGTCCTTGGGCACACAGGGTGCCACAGGAACACTCAAAGGATCACATGGGGATGAAGAATCCCCTTGCTGCAAATTTTCATTCACCGCTTTGCCTTTTCCAAAAGAACTCGTCAACTCACTCTCAGCCTTATACTCAACTTTGTTGTCTACCTCTCTCCCACTCCTAAGGGTAGTTATGGCCTTAGCTTGCTCATGAAAGTTTTCATTAGAGTTAGAAAACTCTAGCCCATATTGGCCTTTAGGGTTGTTCACCGGCTGACTTGGTAAACGTCCCTCATCTCTTCTACCCACAGCTTGTGCTAGTTGTCCCATTTAGGATTCTAGCTTTGAGATGGACTGAGTGTGTGAGTGGAGCAATTGAGTGTTGGGCTGATGATTTGACTCTAAAGCTTGCAAAGCACTCAACACTTTATCCTCAAAAGCTGAGTTTCTAAGAGGAGGTGGTGGTTGTTGATATTGTTGAGGAGGAGGACGGTAGGATGATGACGGAAAAGAGTTAGGCACACTTGGCCTAGAATTTGGTGCGAATGGAGGATTTGGGGCTTGAGGCCTCCAAGAAAAATTTGGATGGTTTCTCCATCCTAGGTTGTAATGGCTAGAGTATGGATCATTACCCGGTTTGAAAAAACCTTGAAGAGCATTAACTTGCTCTTGCACAAACTCTGGATATTGCGGGGCTAAGGGACAGTCTGTCACATGATGGGTTGGGCATGAACATAAAGCACACACCTCTTGAGTGACAGGAGCAGAAGTGGAAACTTGTCCCATAGCCAAGACTTGGTCTAGTTTCCTAGACAATGCCGCAACTTGCTCTTGGACATCCACAGATTGTCCAACTTCATAAGTGCCACCTCTCTTAGGGACGCTAGAAAAGGCGGGTGGAGCTCTCCGACTTGCTGAGGCATGGTGTTGGGAATTCTCACTAAGGGTCTCAAAAAGATCCCATGCCTCATCCTGATTCTTGTTAAGGAAAGTTCCTCCACAAGCAAGTCAATCATTTGACGGTTCTATTCAGTGATACCGTCATAGAAACTCTGTACCAACTGCCAACGCATGATATCATGATGGGGACACTTCCTATGAAGGTCCAAAAATCTCTCCCAAGCTTCATGAAAAGACTTGCCATCGAGTTGAGTAAAATTTGTGATGGCTCTTCTCATATCATTGGTTTTGCCTATAGGAAAGTATTTTTTTAAAAACTCTTATTGAAGTTTAGCCCAAGTTATAGAATTTGTAAGCAAAGAACCAAGCCAATGTTTGGCTCTATCCTTTAACGAAAAAGGGAACAACCGTAACTTAAGAGCATTCTCACTTAGATTTTGCACATTGACAGTGGTGCATAGTTCCAAAAACTCATTCAGATGTTGATATGGGTCCTCATTTGATTTCCCATAAAAAGATGGTAACATCTGAATGGTTTGGGGTCTAATTTCATAATGCCCTGTTACAGCAGGCATTTGAATACATGAAGGATTGGTATATGTTGTAGGAACAAAATGGGCCTTAAGAGGCTGTGGTTGTTGTTGTCCACCATTATTAGCCATGTCTATAGAAATAGGATCTCCTAAAACTCTAGACTTAATGGACAAACCACGAAAAGCTCTCAATGTTCTTTCTAGCTCAAGGTCTAATTTTTCTAAGACTGGGTTGCACGAACGGCGACCAAACATAAAACAAATAAACCTATCCAATCAAGTATACCAACTGTAGCAAAAATAAAATGCAAAGAGAAAGGAAAGATTTCATCGTGATCAGTCGCAAAGAAGGTAGAATTTTTCTTCTTTTGTTTCTTTTTTTTTTTTTTTTACCAACGTTTGCTCCAATCGACTCTGCTTCTCTTTAACTTTTTATAATTGTTGCACACCAAAAACAAAGAAAAAGAATAATAGCAGAAAATAAAGAATTAAAATAAAAATCAACTGAAGGCTTCTTAACAATTAAACAATCCCCGGCAACGGCGCCAAAAATTAATGTGTCGTGGAAATCAATCAAATTACCAAACTAAACTACTAGTATAGTAGTAGAGTAAGGGTCGAACCCACAGAGATTGCTAATTGTTTAAAAACCAAGGTTGAATTTAATTTTAATTTTAATTCCAAAAAGAATGATTGATTATTGAATTTTCTGAAATAACTGAGAACTGAAATTAAAATAGAATTATAATTAAATTAAATGCTGAACAAGTTGAAAAAGGAATTCCTAGGGTTGTCGAATTCACCACTAATCTTGCAACTATCTTCAATTGTATTAATTTCCAGTTATTATATTAGGATGTAAAGATGTATTTTAGCTACAAGCCAAAATACAATCACCAAGAAAATCACGCACCAAAACCCCAAGTACGAATTATCTTTGGATGATACGAACCGTCTATGCTACTTCTATTATCATAGACATGACTCGTTTGCCTAAGTTATAACTCGTCCTACGGTTTTGGTGTATGTATAAGAATCACCATTGTATAACCACATATGCAAAATCACAGAAATTGAACATGTGAAAAGAAAATAAAACCATTAATTGCAATAAATCTCAAGGTTATACAGTCAACATCCCAATGTAATTACTCCAAAAATTAAATACAAAAAAGATAGAGTTACTTGACTAGGGTTTCATCTAAACCCTAGGAATAGGAGAAGCTTAGCCCATGATGGTGGAAGAGGAGGAAACCATAGCCATGGAGTTCTTCATCTTCTTCTTTTGAGTTGTCTTCTTCTTCTCCTTCCTCTTTTTCCCTTTCTCTCATTCCTCCTCCAGAATAGAACCACCGAATGATAGATCCCCCTTCACCTCCTAATGTCTCTCCTTTTTGTTAAAACCCTCTTTCCTTATCTCTTAAGAGAAAATCAATGAAAATCCCGTAATTAATAAAAAGGGGCCCAAGGAAGGGTGATAGAAGGCTCCAAATTAGGTTCTTTTATGCTAAAATATGCCCTAATCCACTAACATATGGGCCAAGCCTCTCTTCTAACCCATAACCACTTGTTTTCTACTTCTTTTAACACTTCAAAGCCCAATATTTTTCTTTTGCTCCAATTCCACCACTAAATCATCAACTTTGTCAAGCTTTCTCTGTAAAAAGATAAAACAAGAATTAACTAGCAAATGCATGTAAATTGAAGAAAATAAAATAATAAAAGTGCAAGAATATATAGGATTAACAAAATAAATATGCACTTTTTAACCAGTTATCAAAAGACGCATCTTGGATGGGCTCAGATATTGAGTTTGAGGTCTATCCCCTGTCTCTAACCCCTTCATCCGTGACGATAAGTTTAACGACTTTATATTAAAGAAAAAATTAAAACCTCGATCCAAGGTCCATTCCATTCAGATGAGTGAAAACTCAATGGATCTGACGTAATTTAGGGGGGGTGGGGTCGATGGATCATGAGGCCAGTCCGCTATATCAACCCACCATAATTAGGAGAGAGGTGCAAGCATATGAAAATTTCTCATGTCTTATTCATTGAAGGCTTGTTTAGAAAGTCTAATCTATTTGAGATTTAAGATAGAGCTGATTCAAGTAATACCCGCTTGGCAAGTCTAATCCATTTAGCATAGAGTTGATTTAACATAAAAGATTATTTATAGAGTTGTTTCAACTAAACCGTTTATAGATAAACTTTTTGGCATGTTTGATTCACTTAAAAGAATCAAACTTGCCATATGATAGAAGTTTGGGGAGTTTTCTCCTAGGACATTCTTCCCCTCTTCGCTTCTCCTTCTTCGATGACGGGTACAGGAGTCTCCTCCTTCAGAACGATCTGCAACAGCAACCAGAAGATAAGAAACGATTCTGGTCTTCTTCCCCTCTTTGCTTCTCCTTCTCCGACAATGGTCACGGGAGTTTTCTCTTTCGATTTTCTTTCTCATTGAAGATGTATCTCCGGTCACAGGCTCACAACAACTCCAGAAAGGGGTTCAAAAATTCCGAGGATTTTAGAGAATCTCTACCTAGGAATGAGGAGGGGGAATGAAAGATTTGAAAATTTAAAATTTAAAATTTTATACCTAAACAGTTGAAATGGCAAATCAATCATGAAAATGCCTGATGTGGACCTCTCGCCAAAATATGTCCAGCTGTATATACTACAGGCCTTAAAGAAAAAAGTTGTTGGACCGAAGGCCTTACAAGACTGCTTTGAGGGACCTTTCGCTAATTTACTCTATAAGTGCATGCAAATTTGTTATAATGTAAAAGTAGTAGTATTAGTATACGCAAATATGTGATGAGATATAAGTTACATATGAGCAAACTTGTCAAAAAAATGTTTTATTACTATAGATATTCATGGCTGATGAAAAAGTTAATTTTCTATTACTTATGTAAAAAGGTAAAAGGTGAAAGTTGATGCATTAAATACAATTTTCTAAATAGTTAAATTAGTTAAACATATGTTAGATTTAGTTTTAAGTCAAATAAACCTAAAAAAACTTACTAAATGCCACTTTAGATATGCTTGAAATAGAGTTGTTTTGCTAGAATAGAGCTATTTTCAATTAGACATTTTACAAACTCTTTTACATGTCTGATTCAATTGAGAAACGCAAACTTGCAGTGTGATAAAATTATTATAAATTAAGTTGTGATAAAATTATTATAAATTAAGTTATCATATAATAAAAGTTATATAATCAAATTTATCAAAAATAAATTTCTAATTGCAACATTGATAAGTATGAAAAGGTATCTTTTCGTTACCATTTATATACTATTTGTCTGTCTTTATTGTGTTTATATTCTGCATGCGACAATGCAATTACATTTATATCCAATTTGATTGTAAATGCTTTATATGTTTGGTTTAGTCAATCACATATTATTATTATTATTATAATATATATTTTGCTATAAGAAGATTCTCAACCCTTTAGGCTACACTAATTCCTCCGGGCCCAGAGAAAAGCCGAATAAACTCCCCTGTAGCCCCAACATCGTAGTGCAGTTTCGAATTTACAACCTCCAGGTGCAAACCATGGTCTTAGGCCAACTCAGCTACCCCTTAGGGTTAAAGCACATATTATTAACGTCCTTAGTGAGATATATATATATATATATGAGAATTGCTCCCATGAGAGTTAACTCTCACCTTATATGAGAGAGGGGCATCCCAGCCGTCCTTTTACTCACCTCATACAACGGATGAGATTTTCTTCACTAAGTCAACACAAAGGTAAAGAAAGCCCAGCCCGCCCATTATTTCATATCCCGCCCAAACGAAATGAAAGACCCATCTCTTCCATATCTTCCCTATCGATACAAAGTGACGAAAATGCCTTTCTTCGTCTTGCAGAAAATGGTGAAACGTGCTTGATCCTCTGAAAATCTGTCATTTGCGCTTCTTGCCATCGTCGGAGAAGACAGAGGTCGGATGGGACGTTAGGAAGGAAACCCTCATCGATCAACCCAACCCCGTTTAGAAGGAACCCCAACCCAGATAACTCTCTTACCAGAACTCGTCCTCCAGGATCTCGTGTCTGCGACGATTACTCTTTCTTACAGACACCCTTCCTCTCTTGTGAAGACAATCTTCCTTCTAGAAATCATGGAGTTTTCAAGACAATCATCTGTACCTACGGTATCCACCGCCTGTAAGGTGATTTTCCATCTCTCTATTTCTGATCTATTTCTGGGGTATGTTCAAAAATAACCCATGATTATTGGTCTGTTCCAACGATTTTGAGAATGACGTAAAATCCAAACCAAAGAGGGAGATTTGGTATACCATGTGTTCGGGGAATTGCCCAAAACAAATCACATGCCCGAACGGTTAAGGACATCACCCAAAAATCAGAATGTGGAGTTATTGAGTGGAGCTATTGAATGGTGGTGAGAATGAGAAGTTGGCATAGTTGTGGCTGGATTGATGTATTATTACAAAATTATTTGTTGTCTTTCTTGGTAGTTGTCTGGTTAAGTGGGCTTTGCATGTGGATATAAATGAGGGAATTGGATAATGACATGTCATAGCAAGTAGTTTGTATTTTCTTTACATATAATCATTATGAGTTTCATTTGGGTGAGTCATGTCCCATTTTCAACAAGTGATTCTCACATAGGTAAACTAATGACTGTAAATTTGATGTTCAGTAAGCAAAATCGATGCAGAATTTTTTTTACCATGTAAACTATTTACAATAAATGTGATGCTCAAATTTGCTTTATTGTTGTTTTTTATGTCTTAAAAGGAACCGACTGCCATCACTGTCTTGGATACCTTTCCTCAGCCCGTTCAAATGCCCAGCATGTGTTTCTCACAACCTATGCCTGTTATGCAGTCCACACAACAAATGCCTGGCATGCATTCATAGGAATGGTTGCAGCATCCAACCTCTAGTGCTTCTCAAGTAACTTTGTTTTCCCCTCTTCCCGACTAAGTAACACATATTTTCTTATAATTCTTTGTTCTCAATCAGCACCATTTAATGGTTTTTTTTTCTTTTTTGCATGTGTTATCATACCATTGTGTCTTATTATATGAATTTTGGAACATTGTTTAGAAAGAATTTGATGCATCTTCAAAAACTGGATTATTTATTCCGAATGTAGAAGATGATATAACATCAAGAGTAGAGATGTTGGTGGATGGCATAGAGGAGGCATACAACCTTTACAATACCTATGCTAAAGCTGCTGGCGTTAGTGTAAGAAAAAGCTCCGATACAAGACGTAATAATGAAGTTATTTGGAAAAAGTTTGTGTGCTCCAAAGAAGGTTGCAGAGTAGAGAAGCCAGGCTTTAATTATGCAATACAGAGACGTGTTACAGACACCCGAGAGAATTGTGGGGCTGAATACAAGTGAAAAAAAATGCACATGGGCAATGGTTTGTATGCAAATTTATTATGGGGCATACACACAGTTTAAGTTCTCCTCGAAAGGCTCATATGCTACAATCACATCGTGTAGTTAGTGCACCGAAGAAAAACTTGATAGATTCCTTTAGTGCTGCAAATATAAGGACTTGTAACCAAATGGATATTTTTGAAGTTCAGGTTGGTGGTCGTCCTAACTTAGTTGGCTTCACACAGAAAGATGTCAGAAATTACGATAGAGACAAAAGAAAGAAATTGTTGGGGAAAGATGGTCAGAGATTATATGAACATTTCAAGCATCTTAAAGAATCTCGACGATCAGTTCTTTTTTCAATAGAGTCAGATTCATATGGCCATGTTAAACATGTTTTTTGGACCGACCATATCCATCGAGCATCATACACTGAGTTTGGGGATGTCGTTTCATTTGCAAAGAGATTGAAATCCTCGAAAGAAAAGGCATTAAAAAATGCCCGACTTTGCCGTGGATGCAACAAACGTGGCGTTTCACATGATAAGCGCAATTGTCCTGCATTAGTAAATAGGTAATCTCTTGTTAGTTACATTGTTTATAACTATATTAATGTTCTATCATTTCTACTTTAATCAAATAATATTTTTTCGTATTTTTCCATCTTAGGGGTACTGTCCAAGAACCTGCACTTTCGCCAATCTCGTTTGACGAAGGAGAGGCTTCTATCAATTCTGATTCCGATGATGAATCCGAGGCATAATTTTAGGTAAATATATCGCCTTGGTTTTCTAATGTAATATTTTCAGAGGAGTGTTTTACATTTGCCATGTGGGTTTTTGCAACAGGTTGCTTAATGACTGTCTTTTTGGATGCTTGGAGCTACTGTGATAGAATGCTAGTTGATAAATTAGCATATTATTTCAGCCGTGTTAGAGATGTTTGGAGGCAGAATTCTGGATGTTCTATGTTTTGTAAGCTGTTGAAAGATGTCATAACAGTGGTGTAACAAGCGTATTTCTTTTTGTTAAGAATTCTGGATGTTTTATGTTTGTAAGCTATTGAAAGGTGTAAGGACAATGGTGTAACATGTGTAATTCTTTTAGTTAAGAAGGGTGCATGTTCTGTGTTTTGTAAGCTATTGAAGGTGTAAGGACAATGGTGTAACAGGTTTATTTCTTTTTGTTAAGAATTCTGAATGTTCTGTGTTTTTTAAGCTATTGAAGGGTGTAAGGACAATGGTGTAACAGGTGTATTTCTTTTTGTAAGAATTCTGGATGTTACTCTTATCATTTCTACTTTCAATGTGACCACCATTATCTTCATTGTCCCAAGTTTTGGAAGTCATCTTTGTTTTTGTCAAATGTTATGGATGTTCTTGATGTTATTCTGCTGTGAAAATGCAACACGGAAAATTAGATTCAACGTGACAATCATCATTGAGCTTATGCAACAACCTGTAAATCTGAAAGCTACCATTTTGAGCTTTTAGTGAGATGAGTAAGGGCCTAGCTTTAGCTTGCAACCTTCCTGTCATTGTTATACTTTGGCTTGCCTAGGGGGTCTTTACTTTTCAATAGTACAGGCCGTTTGGTGAGACCCATCCTAAATGGGTCTTGTGCCAAAAAGGCTTGTTGCTGAATCTTGAGAATTGAGATCATGCCACCAACCACTAATAAGGGGACTTGTGCCTCAAAAAAGATAAGCCAAACCTAATAAGGGGACTTGTGGCAAAATGCAGCTGCACACATAGTTTACCTGTCATCAAATTGTTTCTTATAGATGCTTGAAATCTTTAGTACCAGACTGAATCTCAAAGATGGATGTGAGTCCCACACTAAACAACATTAATCAACACCATTCAACCATGGACCCATCCAAAAACTCATGATAAACATCTTGCATTCAAATTAAAAGTGAGTTACAAAGTGTTTCTTCTTAGAAACCATCACACCCAAAACACCATGTACACTAAAATACAACACATGGCAACCAAGACACAACATACAGCAACAAAAAGATGATGCATTTTGTACAGATACATAGTCCTTAAAATTTCATTTTCAATACATGCACGTATAATTTGGTTTTGCGCCTCTAAAGCTTCTTTAATGCCATTGATCGTTCTTGCCAAGTCTCTGCTGTCTCTTTCAGGTGTTGAATTAGATTCTGAAGGTGGGTGTTCCCTTGAGACTTTATCTTTCCAGAAAAATGCATCACATCCATCATCCTACAACCAATTGTTTAACCAAAAAATGACAAACAAATCAATCAGAAATTGCTCGTTTCAGTAATTACAATAAACAAGATATTTTGATGCACACTTACATTCCAATTTGGACATCTCCAAAACTTCCTATTCGGATTGGTCTCCGTATGACTTGTAAATAATTTCATATCTCCACTCCCACAAGGGCATTTTGGAGCCCATTTAGTGATCCTAGAATTTGAAGATGACATTCTTTCTAGCACCTTCCAAGAGGGAGGCTCTATCGAGACTTCTTCCTGTAGCATAAAATCAATTTTTGAAGAATTATATGAACATGGTAATAGAATCACAAAGTAAATATAAAAAAGGTATATAAAGAGTAATCGTTGCAGACACGAGATCTGGGAAGACGAGTTCTGGCAAGAGAGTTGTCTGGGTTAGGGCTTCTTCCAAACAGGGTTCAGAACGATGAACTTTCCTTCCTAACGTACGATGGCGAGAAGCAAGGAATCGCTGCAGACATGAGATCCGGCAAGGGTTGGGTTGATCGATGAGGGTTTCCTTCCTAATGTCCCATCCGATGGTGAGAAGCAATTTTGAATCACTACAGACGCGAGTTCCGGCAAGGGTTGGGTTGATCGATGAGGGTTTCCTTCCTAACGTCCCATCCGACCTCTGTCTTCTCCGACGATGGCAAGAAGCGCAAATGGCAGATTTTCAGAGGATCAAGCACGTTTCACCATTTTCTGCAAGACGAAGAAAGGCATTTTCTTCACTCTGTATCGATAAGGAAGATATGGAAGAGATGGGTCTTTCATTTCGTTTGGGCGGGATATGAAAAAATGGGCGGGCTGGGCTTTCTTTACCTTTGTGTTGACTTAGTGAAGAAAATCTCATCCGTTGTATGAGGTGAGTAAAAGGACGGCTGGGATGCCCCTCTCTCATATAAGGTGAGAGTTAACTCTCATGGGAGCAATTCTCTCTCTATATATATATATATTAAGGTTTCAAGTGCATCCATCCCTCACCATAGGGTGAGGGACACTTCTATAATTGGGCATTTTCAAATACAAAAGTTACTTTTCAAGTACATAGGGTGAGGTACACTTCCTTATCTTCATGTGCAAAAATGAGAAGTGTCTCTCACCCTATGGTGAGGGATAGATGCACTTGAAACTTTCCATATATATATATATATATATATATATATATATATATATATATATATATATATATATAAAAGGATAGTTACATCACATTGACTGTGACATACACATTTGTCCACTTATTAGCACTACAGAAACAGGCACAAGAATCCCCATTAATACAAGCTACTGTCAGTTCCTTCATTTGTCCCTTAAAACATTGCATGGGTCCAAGAAGGTATGAAACATTTGATAGCCAAACCAATGAAAAAACAATTCTGGAACAGGCCATTTATTTCGCAAAAGAGAGTACATACCTAAACTAGTGCAACTCATTAACTAATGCTACAGCTACAATTCACGTTGATAAAGTTGCCGAAAAACTTTTATTCATTGCCTTGCAATAGTCCAGAGGATGCGTTTGCAATAAATTGATCATACATCTATTCATAACATTTAAACACATCCTCTTCATCGCTCCATGTTACTGAGTATACTAAAATCCTCATAGTTCATCCTTCGCATCATCTTTGGGGCGACTCTTCTGGCTTT
This sequence comes from Cinnamomum chago, assembly GCA_038049695.1. Classification (NCBI taxonomy): domain Eukaryota; kingdom Viridiplantae; phylum Streptophyta; class Magnoliopsida; order Laurales; family Lauraceae; genus Cinnamomum; species Cinnamomum chago. Next base: position 13,483,252 of record CP142462.1, on the reverse strand, counting down.
CACTTTGAGATTTTACAGAAGAGTCTGGTCTCTGAAGCTTGAAAGGGATTGAAGCATGTTTCTTGATGAATTTGTAAAATTCCACCACTGTTCGATCCGTATCAACTGTAAGCTGCATAAACCAAGAAATATATCTTAAAAATCAAGTAACTCATGACCAAAACTACAAATATAAACAATAGAAGAACCAAAGAAAATAAGTAGAATGCAGAGAAATCTCTACGAACAGGATCAAAGCTCTTATTTCCAGCTGGGAAGAAGAGAAGAGTGGGAAACCCATCAGACTGCAACAACAAAACCGATAAAAGAAAGCTTTTTTAGATAATAGTTAGCACAAAACACAAGTCCAAACATTAATGAAAAAAAGAAAACAAAATAGAAATAATTAAAAATTCCTTCCCCAGAATTCAAGAAGAGGCTGGTTCCCAAGTTGAGCCCATTTTTTTTTTCATCAAAAAGAGGAAGTTAGCTTGGATGTGAATGACTGCTACAGTAAGAGAGATATCGGACCTTGGCCCTAGGATGTTCATTTGTGGTTCCATCCATCTTAGCTATGACAAGTGACTCAATGCCACGTAGGTGCTTGGCAAGCTTGTTGTATATCGGCTCCAGTGCTTGGCAGTGCCCGCACCATGGTGCATAGATCTAGTACAAAGGATGAAAAGAGAATAAAATGAAACGAAAATATTAAAGGCGGGATTTGGGGGTGTCCATCAATGCAGATCATCACCTCAAGAAGAACATCCTTCGACTCATCCAACACTATTTCTTCAAAGTTATCTCCAACAATTATCTTTACATCCCCATCATTCTGAATACAACCAAAAAAGCAAAAAGTAAGGATAAAAGTATCAAAGAACAAAAGAGGATAAATCGGGCATGAAGTCAACTCTCATAACTTACAGTCTCAGGTATTGGATCTGATTTGTAGAAAGGTTTGAGCTTATCTTCCAAGAATCCCTCCCCAAATGCCTGAAAACATAGTAAAACATAAATAATATAAAAGTAATTGCATCTGAAAGTTTGCATAAGAAATGGGAAAAAAAATTATTCCCTAATCAGAAATTTCAGGTGTTAAATCCATAAAATTTCAACGCATTTAAGTAAGAGGCCATAGTTATCCCAATGGTGTTATTGTCTTGAGAAAGATCTTAAAAAGTACATTACAACAATAATAAAGCGCACACATCACACCCGACTCAAAATTTAGATGTGATGACTCATTTCAGTTCTATGAGAACTCAATTGAAAATCCAGGTTGTCCATGAAATTACGAGTTCTCTGGCAATTAGATTTAAAAGGTTGAAAAACTCATTTGAAAACCCGAGCTTTATGAATACACATTGGCAGGGGAAAAAAGGAGTAAAGTGATAAAGAATAAAAAGGATGAAAGTTCAAATCTGACCTTGATGCTGTCTACAGTCACTTCACCAACAAGAAAAAACTTCTTGGAATCATCATTTCCTGTGTATGCCAGAACCTGAAAGCAAATGAAGATTGTTGGATAATTCAGATTTGTTGAATGTCAGATGGAATTTGCATTAAATGCATGAGAAAAGGAGTAGATTTAGAAGAACTATGACAAGAATATTACTTTGGGACCATCTCCAGTAACACCAAAGTAATCCGAAACAGGTTTCCCAACATCTTCATTGTCCATTTCCACATATACAAAGATAAGCTGCAGGGGAACCAAAAACATGATGAATGCCAAGCTATTGTAAGTAGGTTCACTCTCAGAGAGCACAACAAAATTTTAGAGAAACAGACCACCGTCATGTGTGTGCGCGCATCTATATGGCAGTGTTCTCCTCAGTGACTGGATGTCAGAACACTTAAATGACAGTCCTGTGGAGCCCACCTGGGTGATAAAAAAGGATGGGAATGGGAGATGGAAAGGTTTACATGGATAAGAAGTGATCCACTGACCAGGCACATTGGATATCACACGGTGTAGATATCAAGGCCTTAAGGTCCTGCGAGAGAGAGAGAGGATGGTCCGGGTAAATGCAAATAGGGTTTTCATGTGGCTCATTATAATCCATGAGCTATATAGCTCATAGAACCAATTGGATACACACACTTAAGTAAACACCAAGAAAATTATACGTTCAATAATAACTTTCGGAATTCACTGGAACCTGAGAAGAGTTGTCCCACTTTTGCCAAGCGTCAAGCGCAAAGCCCAAAGCCCATTCTTCAAAAAGCTCAAGATTTTCACTTGCACAGCCAACCCAAGGAAAAAGTTTGGCCAACAACGAGGAAAGAAAGGCCAGGCCAAGAGAGGCAATGGATGGTTTGGCCAACAACGTTGATGGTGATGAAAAGTTTCTCTATACAGGTTGATTGCCGGATGCAGATCAATTTTCATAAGTTGATGAAGATTAAGAAAATTGATTATTTAATGCTTTGGATGGTTGTGATCAAGCATGTGGAACACACATGCTTGTAATGGGCCAAAAGGATCAATTGGATCTCAAACAATACCCAATTATTTAAGAAAACTCAAGTTCAGGGCTGTTTGGAGAATATGCAGAAGTTCAAGGGCTGTTTGCTAATCTTCAAAACCTTCATAAACCAAAACAGGGCATTCACGTGGAGTAACTTTGAAGAGTTGTTTGGTGGACCAAATTTGAACCAATCCACATGAGACCATTAGTAATAGGTTCACCCATGAGTTCTCTACAAGATCGTTGGGTTCTTCCCATCATCAAATAGGCCATCTAGGCCCCACAGCAGTTCTTCTCCCAGACATCCAAGACGACCCAGATTTTGGAAATTTGGAATTTTCCCAATTTCCTTTGAAATTTCTAGATGTTTTCTGTTTAGAAAGTGTATTTAGGACTTCTAAGTATGCATGGAATCATTTAGGTAAAGTTTGATAGGGTTTACTAGGAGTTTAAGCACTATACATGTGTGTTTGGGTTGGAATCACTGTTCACGCTACAGTAAAGTTTCGGAAACTATTCATAAAGCATTGTTTTGCTTTGTTTTTCCTCTCTCCAATGTATCTGTTTGAGAAGGCTTTACAGATCAGGTTTTTGGGATTCTCTGCATTGTTCCTTACACTTTATTAATTCTGGGATTTCTATTATTCTTTGCAATCAGTAGTAGTTGCTGGAATTTTTCCTGTTTTTGGTTTGATTGGGCGGATAGTGCATCCACGTATTACGTGATGGCCCCTCAAGGAAAAAGGGTAGGCTGAAGAGGACATCGATGCAATTAGTAAGGATAAATCTGAAGAGGTGCAAACTATCCAAGGAGCAGTCCCGGGATAGACTAGAATGTCAAAATAGAATTCATGTAGCTGACCTAAACATAGTTGGGCCAAGGCTTTGATGATGATGATTGAAGCTCGTTTAAAATTAGAAGAGGAATCCATTGATGGGTAGCACAAGCTTTGTAATGCATACATGCACACATAAAGATACTTAAAAGCATGAAGTTAGGAAAAGAATGAATCAACATAAGTATAACAAAGCATATCCCATGAGTTACCTTTCCCTTGAAATGTTTTGCTGACTCTAAGAAAACTGGGAGAACTTTCTCAGAGCCATTTTTAGTGGCAAAGAGCAAAATCTGAAAAAAGAAGCAGAGATGAATCAAAGATAATGGAAGATCTTCCCATGCAAGAAAGCAATCATTAAAAACTTGATGCAATGATGGCATAAAGACAATGCTACCTGTTTCTTGATTGGGCTTTCAAAAATCATTGGCGCATTTTCCCTACTAAAGGTTGTCACTAAAGGAAGCTTGTTGCCAAACACAAAATCAACTATTGCAGATTTAGTAAACTGACCATCTGCAAAAATGAAAAGGTTAGCTTCAAAGAAATGTTTAAGTGCTTCCAAGGCACCTCAACTTTAAATAAGTATAATGGAACAAACCAAAGAGGCTAATTTTTTCATCCTCCTTCTTCAACATGACCAAAGCCGGACGCTTAGCTTTAGGGTCAATGTGGAACAGCTTTGCCACATCAGGACTAGCAGTTTGATAGAAGCTGACATCATCTTCAAGTCTTGAGGCAGCAGCAAGCTCCTGACTCTCTGGACCCTGCAATAGGTTTGAAGTAAACAACTCAAAGAACCAGTAAATATGTGGAAGAAAAGAGTAAACCATGACATGAGATGCAAAGATTCATTTCAAACACTTGATAAATTGTTTGACTATAATTTTCAGGGGAGGAAAAACTAGCTTCCAACTTTTTAGATGACCAAATTTAATGTTCTCAGAAAAAGCATTAAACAATGGAGTTTGTGGCGTCTATGTTGGCTTAGGGAGATAAATAGTCACTTGGGAAAAATTAGTGTGGTTTTGTTGGACAATGTGGTTTTAAGACAATGCTGTTATACAGTTAGAGATTTTGGTAGGTTGAAAATTTATAAATTTACGCCAGTGATAATTTTGAAAATTCCTTGGGTTGTTTGCGATTAGGACTTTGCCAAATTTTAGGTTTTCAAAAATGATGACTTGGCTCTAACCTTGCCATTTAGAGAGTATGAAAGATTCTCTCCCAATATTGGGAATTTTACAAGGAAAAATCAAAGCTCAAAATTGATATAAAAAAATTCAAAATATGAAGGCTAAAACAGCTTACCTTCGATTGGCGCGTAAACCACAAAATTTACTGAAATACATACATAAATATATGGGATATATTCCTGTGAGAATGGTGCTCACGGGCTTATCATATTTGGGGTCAATCTCGTGACTCACACTCCTTGATCCATTGCCCATAAGTTTAACGGCTTTACATAAAAAACAAAAAAAGACCCACAGTCTAACATTCTCGTATATTATGAAAAGTGAAAACCAAGGGATCCGATGCAATTCGGGGTGGGGGGTTCCCCATGTGTGTGGATGGTTCGGATGGATAATAAGGAGGGCCCCGCTATGTTGCCCTCACTTTAAGATGGTGAGCACCATGCTCACAGGAAGATTTGCCTATATATATATATATATCAGTAGTCATCCAGTGCGTGTGTCGCGCATTGGAGCTACATGCGCGTCGGGATGTGGGGCCCACCTAGGGATGGGACGGGGGGATTTCAAGATCTGGGTGGGCCTAATCTACCTATGGAGTTTGGGGCCCATTCGATAATCCTATCATCTTCATGCGGGCCCCACGAGTTTAACAGCTTCACAATCCATTCGAATAGGTGCACAGTCGATTTGAGGGCCCAGTCCATTCGGATGGGTGTAAAACCCATGGGACCTATGTAGTTTAAGAGGGGGGTCCCTATATTGGTCCATTTAGATGGACCAACAGTGGGCCCCACAGTTAGATGCACACCTAATAACGGCTGATATAAATCACCTATCCTGTAAATTGCAATCATGTTAGTGACCAAAGGAGGTTAAATTGTCAATTATAAGGATAACTTGGGTCTTTCTAAGGGTCCCAAAACTTAAAATAAAACTAATGAAATCCAAAGCGCTATTCAATTACATAGTTGATCAAGTAAACTGGGTTTATGAGAGTTACCCCAACTCGAGGTCGCAAGGAAGTCGCAAAACAGTGATCCTTAGAAAGTGTGTCATATTTTTAAGGCTTGGATTGAACAAGGACAAGAACTAGCCTGACTAACCTATAGAACTAGTCTAGATAGATTTGAAAGGATAAGCAACATCTGATCAAGCCATTTCTTTGCAGTTTTAGTGGATTTTCAAGTTATATAGATTGCTGAGATTTAGGATCTAACACTGGACTGTGTGCTGACTAAGCCATCAATCAATGCTCCCAACTAGCCTAAGGCATGATCCACTTTTTATGGTAGCAATTGTTCACATTGAATTGCTTGATTGTGTGAACCTACAGCTTGGGAATGCATCATCAAGTATCCCAGTAGTCACACAACAATCTCAAAAACTTGACTGGATATTCAAATTTGAAATGGTTCTTTTACCAAACCAAAGTAACAAACAAGGCCTTTTTTTTAAATTAAAAAAATTAAAAATTAAAAATTGTTCATGGAGCAGGAAGGATGCTTTAGTTGATTTAACAATGTCAAGTGCTCAATCAAATCTACTAAACACTCCTAAACATATATCATTTGCTACCATCCAGATGTTAATGCTTCATAATTCAAACTATTCGGAAAAAAAAAAAAAAAAATGCTTCATAATTCTAGAATTGGCAAACTTCTATTATGTCCAACTAACACTTGGAGTAAGAAAGTACCACCAAAGATTCAAGGAAGCCCAAAACCAGTTTATTCTCAGAAGTCAATATCCTTTCGGCATCCTCAGTTGTGGTCACATTATGAATACCCGGCCCCGTCTTCTTCTTAATCCAAGTCACAATAGCATCCCTGCATATTAGATTCAGAAATCACTATCCACTCAAATACACATTAATGGGTGCAAAATGCCATCAGCAGAATGAAATAATAGAGGTTGAGAAACCACAAAAGGCACAGTGCATAATTTAATTGATCAAAATCAGAGATTTTAGCTTATATTTCATACTGTAAAATCTGTCTTTAGATGAATGACATGTTTTGCTGGAAAGAAACTGAGAACAATACAAGACAAAACATACAAACTACCCAGGCCATCACCTCAAGATTAAACAAATGCATCCCTATTTAAAAAAGGAAATAAAAACAAAAAAATCCATGAGCTAGAAAATGCACATTCCTAGTGTAAAAAATGGAGAGGAAATAGAGAACTGGATATAAATGTACTCTACAAATTGTCATTGTCATTATCTCCATTATGCAAAATAATGACCGCCCCAATATTCTATCCTAATTATATTTAAACAAGCGAACCTAACCTTAACAGTAATGCCAATGAAACAATGTTTTATTCCAAAAGGCAATGTGTTTCCACAATTCTCATAAAAATAAACAAAGAAGTCAAGATGTGCACTGATTCTCTGTCCAATACACCTAAAATATTCAACTACTTGAATTTCTAAGCAGAGTGCTCTACCATTAACAAAAACATCCATATAACCTAAAAAAATTAACATAAGCACAACTACAAAATAGCCAATTTATTCAGGAAAAAAAACCCATAAAAAATCACAAAATTGATATCATAATTTCAGAACATTCCACTAGAATAATGATCATAAATGACCTGCCGCCCTAAGCTCTCCATTTCTTCAAATTTCCTATCTTTACGCCTCAAAAGTCAAAATCTTTAACAGATTCATTCACACTAACCTGGCGACATCTTCTTAATGTAAAGGGATTAACTTTTCAATAAACAAGTCACTACACTTGTTATACCTCATTTCCGCACAAAGATTTTAACCAAAGAGTACGACTCCCAACTCAAACTGACAACATTCTCAGTCTGAATACAAACAGCACAAAATCTCATCATCCATGGATTCATCAGATACAACAAAAACTCAACTTTTATCCCTGCAATCTACAAAAACCTAACAAATCTCTACTTCTCCAAGACTCCAACTGAAACACCAAAAACAAGACAAAAGACAAAACTAACAGAAGTTATAATCTTACTTGTTCCTCTGCCCAGGATACGGCTTATGAACTCTATCCACAAAGAAAAGCACCGTCGGAAACCCCTGCACGTCATACTGCTGCGCCAAATCGTTCTCCTCCGTCGCATCCACCTTCGCCAGCGCCACCTCGCCCTTCAACTCGGTCGCCGCCGCAGCATACTCCGGCGCGAGCGCCTGGCAGTGCCCGCACCACGGAGCATAAAATTCCACCATCACATACCGATTCTTCTCCAAGAAATCGCTGAAATTCCCCTCCGTCAGCACTACGACATCCTTCTCATCGATCTCCGGCTGCGGCGGCGAGTGGTCGTAGTGGCCGGATTCTTCCGATCCTTCCACGTCGTCGTAGTTCTCGAACTCATCCTCGTCGGAGTAGTGATCGGGATCTGGATCGGAGTGCTTGCCGGCGGCCGGAGAGTCGTCTTCTGCGAGCAATTTGAGGTCTTCTTCGAGCTCGAGATCCTCAGATGTCTTCGGAGGCGATGTTGCAGAGGAGAAGCCATGGATGACGAGAAGAGCTGAAATGCAGAAAGTGAAGAGGAATGTCCGAATCGCCATTTTAGGGTTTAGGGTTTTGGTTTAGGTTTTTACTTTCCGATCGAAAAGGTCGGAAGAGACAGAGAGAGAGAGGGGCGGGTTTTAGATCTGGGACTGGGAGGTATATATTGGAGGCGCGAAGGAGATGGCATGTCGGATTACACGTGGCATGTACGGAGGGTGGACTGACACGTGTGATTGTTTGATTCGGTGGAGGGATTGCCACGATGGATTTACCAGTCATTTGGTGTTTGCTGACTGTGTTGAATTTGGGGTACGTTTTGTCATTAGTGGGATGATTAGGGGTCGTTTTGTAATTAGTGGGATGATTGCAGGTTTGCACCGGTTGGAAATGCCACTGGCGCACAAAAAAATCTCCTTTCACACGCACATCTAAAAATAAAAAAGCCTATAAAGTTATATTTTTGCCCACCCTCTTCCTTTTTATCCCCAACCTTCTTTTTACCTCCGGCACTACCCTACATCAATGGCAGCTATAGACTCCGGGTCAAGACGGCGGCAAATCCCTCTCCTCCCCTTCCTCCCATTGTTTTCTCTCTCCCTTCTCCTTTTCTCTCCCTCCCCCTCCCCATCTCCACCTCCGACCTCGACTGACGGCGACCACTGGCTCCGTCCTAGACCCGCGGCGGCCAGGTCCCTTCCCTCCCTCCCTCCCTCCCTCCCTCCCCCACTGTTTTCTCTCCCCCACTCCCTCCCCATCTCTCCCTCTCCATTCCTTTCCTTCGTCGGTGGTAGATCGGATCTCTCTCTCCCTTCCTTTCCTTGGCTGCCATGGCCGGAGCCAAAGGCCAAGGCTGGAGGCAAAGATGGGGAGGAAAAGAAAGGGAGAAAGGAGAGAGAAAAGAATGGGGGAGGGAGAGGGAGGGAATGAAGGGAAGGGAAGGGAAGGAAGGGAGATGTGGGGAGAGAAAAGAGGAGGGTGGGCAAAAATGTAATTTTATAGGAATTTTTTTTTTTAATATGGGAAGGGAGATTTCTTCTGTGCCAATAGATCGTCCCTTTAGTGGTTGACTAGGTGACTGCGAGTGAGAGAGTGAAATGTTCTCCCCCAAATGGTCCAGCTCTATGGGGGCCATTTGGGTCACACTCTCATCTCCCCCATGATCATGTACTACACTCAAATTCACTACCACCAAATCTTTATCCATCGTTAGATTGAATCTAAAAAAAATCTATAATTAAAAGATCACGAAATATCAAAGTTATTAAATCAAAGGTTAGGATTATCTTCTTGGGGATGCTTTTTTTTTTTTTTTTTTGGTTGCACCTTATCATAGGGAGAGTTTTTCATGTACCCTGCCATGCTAATAGGAAGGCATCTTAAGTGGGCCCTATGAGTGGAATCTTTATATGCAATCTACTCATGGGAGAACATCGATTAGATTAAAACTGAAAATCAAATAAATAAACAATGATAACAATCTATAAAGAAGTGTCAAATATTGAAATATATCCTTTGTGGACTAGAAACTGATCCTGGGGGGACTTTACTTTTGGATTCATTGGACTTCAAAATGATTTAAGTGTAATTTTTTAGAGCTTTATATTGATTGGGATTGGGAGAATAAGCTTTTAAGACTTCTTTTTTTCCAACAAAAAAAGATGATCATTTTCATAGATATGAATGTTGCAATTCGTTTAAGAAAAAATTGATTAATTTACTCATATAACTTTTATTATATGACAATTTTTATCGATGCTAGCTTCACTATAAATAAGTTTATTTTTTTTAATTGAATCGGGCATGATAAACATCTCATTTGTAAATCTCTAATTAAAACAACTCTATTTTGAGTAGATAATGTCGAAGTATGCCAACCCTAAGTCGGATGGGCCGCATAAGCTTAATCTAGAGACAACCACACATCCTTTGTCTCTTTTGCTTCACTTTTCCCACAATGAATGATAAATGAGATTGGAATTCCTTGGATTTCCCAATAGATACTCTTTTTCTTTTCAAATTTCAGGGAATGCTTTTAGCTGCTGCTTCAAGAACATTGTCTTGTCAAGAGTGTATTTATTTTTTAACACAGCAAGAGCGTTCATTAATGCCTGATATTCGAAATTCAATCTGCCTTAACTACCTCAAAGAAATGATCATTGCATAATTACATCAGCTTTTGAGCATATATTATTGAAGATCTTAGTCATTGATCAATTATTGATTGCATAAATACATTCAATTTGCATTAGTTTATACCTGATCATTGATTGACCATTGATTGAATGTGGGCTCCATCAGTTTCTTGTTTTCTTTATTTCCCTTCTCTTCTTTCTGTCTATCAGACTATCACTTCCCCTTGCTTGTTGCAAGCCATTTTATGAACTGCACAGCAGGTCCCTTTACCAGAGCTAAAGGAGTGATTATCAAATTTGAAGTGTGGGTTGTCTAATATCTGTTTGTACTTTTTGTTTCTAATAAATATCTTCTTATCTTGAGAACACACACACACCTGAAATTTCAATGTAGAATGATACTTCCAGTATGGTGGGCCCCTGTTATTATCTAGAGAGACTGTTGGATCTGTTAAGATGTCCTCCAACCACAACCCCACTGCCATGAGATCCTTAACTTCCACAAGTGCAAGTCATGGCTAATGCTACACATCACCCTTATTCTTATCCATTGTTGGTTAGGCTGTTATTGTTAGAAAATCTTGGGTTTGTAAACCCTCTCTGGAATCAATCCAATAATACTGTAATCATATAATCTAAACCAGTAGAGTAGTTGTATGGTACCTGATTGTGCCATCTCCAAACTCTGATCCAACAGAAGGTTGGTCTTCAATGGGGAATCACAACTCTCTTGTGCCTTTTCTTTTCTTCTCCGGTAAGTGATGGTTGCAGAGAAAACGATCGATTGCCAAGAGAGTAACTCAGGCTGCCATTTATAGGCCCTAAATCTCTCATTCCATCAAGAAGAGAGTAAATATCATTTAACCCTTAATTAACTTAGATGGCAGTTACAAAAGGTAAGTATTAATCTCATTAAAGGAAAATTTGAAAGGAGGGAAAACTGAAATGGTCATGTGGGCCACATTAGTCGGTCCAACATTCTCCCACTTGGTCCACATGTCCATAAATATATATATATTTTAAATAAAATTAAGTTTGAAAATGACTTTGACTGGTGATCACCATTTTAAAATAACAATTGCCATCTCAACCTTTATGTTAATCTTTGATTTGTAATTAAGTCAGTTTGCCAATGAGAACTATGGCAGTTACATGTCTTGAGCGACGTGCTTCCTTCCATAATTAATTCACTAATATTCCAACTTAACACAATCTTTAATAAGGGTAAAATAGGATGATTTTCATGGCAATCCTATTTATTGGGTACAATAATGCCATTTTTCTTTAATTTTTCTCACTTTATACACTTCAATCACATGTGACAATAAAATAAAGTAAGAAAATACGAAATCTTATTTCAGTGATAAATATGATAGTGTCTTTACATATCTTTAACAAGGCAATTCTATCAGGCCCATATTTCTAACATGCTCTTTGTAGTCCTTTGGCGCTAAGGCCTTTGTCAAAGGATTTGCTATCATAAGGCTTGTCGGGATCCCAACGACAGACACTAACCGATCTCGTACCTTTTCCTTTAGTACAAGGTATTTTACTTCCAGAACTTTTGATTTACTGGAAACCTTGTCATTCTGAGCAAATCTTCTTGCAGCGTCATTATCACCATAAATCTTCAAAGGCTCAGAAATGGTGTCCATAACACGTAGTCCTGTGATAAAATCACGCAACCATAGAGCATGACCCGTGGCTTCAAAGCATGCCACGTATTCAGCATCAAATGTGGATGGAGTCACTAAAGTTTGTTTTGCACTTCTCCATGAAACTGCCCCGCCAGCTAACAGGAAGATGTATCCTGAAATCGACTTTCTTGTATCGAGGCAACCAGCGAAGTCAGCATCTGAATAACCAACCACTTCTAAGTGATTGGACCTTCTATAAGAGAGCATGTGATTTCTTGTGCCACTAAGATATCGCAAAACTTTCTTAACTCCTACCCAATGTGCCATTCCCGGATCACTTTGATATCTACTAAGCATGCCAACTGCAAAACTGATATCGGGTCTAGTGCATGTTTGTGCATACATTAAACATCCGATTGCAGCTGCATAAGGACAAGTTTCCATTTGTTGCCTTTCAATTTCATTTCTTGGACATTGTTCTTTACTAAACCTTTCACCTTTAGTCATAGGTACATTTTGTGCCTTACACCCTTCCATACGAAATCTCTTAAGTACATTTTTAATATAGGCTGCCTGTGATAACCCAAGTAATCCTCGAGATCTATCACGATAAATCTCGATTCCTATTACAAAGGTCGCTTCACCCATATCTTTCATATCAAAATTGTTCTTAAGATATTCTTTAGTTTCGTAAATCATTCCAAGATCATTACTAGCCAATAAAATATCATCGACATATAGGACTAAAATCATGAATCGGCTCCCACTAACCTTGAGATATATGCAATGATCAACGGTATTTTCAGTAAAACCAAAAGATGTAATAATGCGATTGAACTTTAAATACCATTGTCTGGAAGCCTGTTTAAGACCATATATCGATTTCTTTAATTTACAAACTAGTTTATTTTCATTCTCTTTCACGAAACCTTCAGGTTGTTCCATATACACTTCTTCTTCTAGATCTCCATTTAAAAACGCTGTTTTGACGTCCATTTGATGTAACTCTAAGTTGAAATGAGCTACAATTGCCATAACAATTCTAAATGAGTCCTTTTTAGACACCGGAGAGTAGGTTTCATGATATTCTATACCTTCTCTTCGAGTAAAACCTTTGGCCACGAGTCGGGCTTTAAACCGTTCAACTTTACCTTTGGAATCCCTTTTGGTCTTAAAGACCCATTTACAACCAACGGCCTTGGAACCCTTGGGTAATTCAACGATATCCCAAACTTCATTTGTGGCCATTGATTCTAACTCATCATTCATGGCATCTAACCATTTATCGGAATTCTCATTTACAATGGCTTCCTTAAACGTCTTAGGATCTTCTTTAATGCCAATATCAGATTCTTCCAAATACACTACATAGTCATCTGGAATAGCAGGTTTTCTCATTCGAGTTGACCTTCTCAATATCTCCGGATCGGATTCATTGATGCTTTGTTGTGTATTTTGAAGTAGATCATTATTCTGTTCAGGGAATGCCTCATTGATGGGATTTGGAAAATTGTGTGGTTGTTGTTCCGCTTGATAATCATTAACTATGATATCAAGAGAGACAACAACTCTACTTTGCTCAATAGGCAATTCTAGTGGGTCCCTTATTTCATTGTAAGTTACAGTTCTATTATGATCACTCCCACTTTTCTCATGATCTTCTAAAAATTTGGCATTTCCAAATTCAACAATCCTAGTTGTATGGGTCGAACAGTAAAACCTATACCCTTTAGACCTTTCCGGATAACCAATGAAATATCCACTGATTGTTTTAGGGTCTAATTTCCTTTCTTGTGGGTTAAAAATTCTCACTTCAGATGGACAACCCCAGACTCAAAAATGATTTAAGCTGGGTTTCCTACCGGTCCACAACTCGAAAGGAGTTTTGGGAACTGCTTTCGTAGGAACACGATTCAATACATATATTGCCATCTTTAGTGCCTCTCCCCACATTGAATCGGGTAAGTTGGTGTTACTAACCATACTCCTTACCATATCCATTAACGTTCTATTCCTTCTTTCGGCTACACCATTTTGTTGAGGTGTGCCCGGCATTGTATACTGTGCTACAATACCTTCCATTTCTAGAAATCTAGCAAATGGGGCCAGGTTACGACCTGATTCAGTATATCTACCATAATACTCACCACCTCTATCGGATCTCACTACTTTAATTTTCATGTCTAATTGCTTTTCTACTTCTGCCTTAAAAATCTTGAAAACTTTTAAAGCATCAGATTTTTCTTTAATCAAATAGACATAACCATATCGTGAAAAATCATCTATAAAAGTGATAAAGTATTCCTCTCCCGTAAAACATGGAACATGAATTTTACCACATATATCTGTATGAATAATTTCTAAGGGTGCAGAACTTCTTGTGGCACTTTTCTTGTTTGTATTGGTTTGTTTTCCCTTTATACAATCAATACAAACACCATAATCGATGAAATCAAGATTGGGCAATAAACCATCAGTCACCAATCTTTTCATTCTCTGTTCAGAGATATGCCCTAATCTTTTGTGCCACAACCTTGATGAGTTCTCATTTAGTGGCCCTCTTTTCATGCCTATGTGCAATCCACAATTAATGTGATGTGTGTGTAAAGTTTGTTCATATAGAAAATCTAACTTTAATCTATACAAACCATCACACATATAACCATTCCCAATCAAAATATTATTGTGAAAAATATGCATAATACCATGTCCAAAGTTAAAATTAAACCCATTACAATCAAGTCTGGAAACTGAAATCAAATTCCTAGAAATATCAGGAACCAAGAAAGTATTATTTAAATCCAAGAAATGACCAGTGTCAAGCACCAGCCTATAAGTGCCTACAGCTTCGACCCTTGATTCCTTTTTATTCCCCATCGTAATGGTTTTCTCGCTATTATTTGGAGTCCGCCTTGAAAGGAATCCCTGCACACAACCAGATACATGAATGGTTGCTCCAGAGTCGACCCACCAAGAATTTGATGGGATATTAGCTAAGTTGGTTTATTGACATACAAAAGATAGATTTTTACCTCTCTTTTCAAACCAACTTTTACGCTTTAGGCAATCCTTCTTGAAATGTCCATTCTTTCCACAGAAAAAACATTTCTTCTGTGCACCTTTTTCTTTCCTGTTGGGCTTTGTTTCCTGAACATTGGTTTTCTTTTTGCCTTTTCCTTTTCCCTTTCCCTTGGACTTATTTTGAGAGACATAATTAACTGTTAATTGTCCCTCAGCCTTAAGCCTCATTTCTTCTTGATCAGCTTTTGCGATCAACTCATTCAGTGACCACGGAGTTGAGCTCTGGTTGTAGGCTACCTTAAATGGGCCAAACTCGGTAGGAAGAGAATTGAAAATGAATTGCACCAAATATTTTTCAGACACGGTCATATCAACTTCTTTCAATTTAGAAGCGATATTTGTCATTGTAAATATATGTTCTCTTACTCCCAAGGTTCCATTATATTTTATACTTGTAAGACGGCTAATCAAGGATGCACCTAAAGCTTTATCAGTTATTTGAATCTAACCTTTTATAGCTTCTAGTAGGTCCTTAGCATTTTCCTTTGCTTCGATGGAACCTCTAATGGTCCTCGAAATTGAATTTGTAATAATTCTCATCACAACCTTATTAGCCTTAATCCATTTACTATAGTTAGCCCGTTCATCAATTGAGCTCGCATCCGTGGGCATTGGTGGCTTAGGCTCATCCAAAGCCATATCAAGGTCCAAGTAAGTAATGACTAACAATAACATGTCCAACCATTCAATATAATTTGATCCATCTAACATGGGTATATTCCCTAAAGTCGAAAGTGATGCCATAGAATTTGTAACTGAAGAAAAAATAAACAAATAACAATAAGTTATATGATGCTTTAAATTTAGCTACGCAATATACTTAAATTTAAAAGTGATATGTACATCATTGTAAAGCCACCTTTGGGTTGGAAAACAATATGTAAATATATTACTTTTCTTTGATTAATATGAGCATGCCTATAATATGTAATTTGATTGTATTGAATTTCTTCCTTTGGGTATAAATCAAATACAAGCAAAACACATTTATTAACCATATCATATTCCAATTTCAATTTATGGACAATCATACCTTTGGGTTTAATCGAACCATTTCTTTTATGAAATTGCAATTTTAAGTGTTGTCATATTCAAACATTAGAGTTTGTACTACCTTAACTCAATTTAAAAAATTAAACAATTATCTATAATTGGGTCACTTTGGCGGTATCAAGTTAAGAAATTGTTGAATTCTTTAAATTGATAACAACACTTAAGTGATAAAGTTTAGTTCATTCGGTTATCAAGTGTGATGAACCAATCAATCAAAAATATTGGTTATGCACCATTACATAATTTCCGAATAACTTTATTATATCACATTTAAGTTGATTAGGCATCATTTTATAAATCAATGGTCAAATTATCATTAATTGATCATTGATCAATACCTAATATCTTTAATTCATTCAACATAACTATACATCCATCCAATCCAAGAAATAAATAACTCTAAATATTAAACTATAGTGAGCATATTAGAATATTAACAATAAAAATAGAACTTTGATATTGCTAAATAAGTAAGATTTGCAGCGGAATTAGCAAAAAGAAGTTAAACATAATGTTAAAAATAAAATATCCTCTTATTTAGAGTGATTAATCAGTCCATCAGATCAGTCCATGTGATAGATCTCAATGCCATCAATACATAGAAGAAAACGGATCGTAAATCCGTGTCCAAATGTATCTTTTATGATCAAAATAAGATCTGGACCGTCTATTATTGACCAATCCGTTCAATTCTGAAATTAACCAATTCATTCAGAATGTTATATATGGCCAACTTTATCAATTTAACGGCTATGATCGGATAAAATAAATAATATATAAGAAAAATTAGAATCAAACTTTAATGATCAATCTAATTTGATCTTGACCAATCCATGCCCAATAAAATTTCAGAATACAATTAGACCCTATTAATGCATGAAAGAATGATTTGATGATAAAAATATATCATTAAAATAATCAGAACCATCGATCATATTATAATTTACAATTTCATGCTTCAGGGTCAATTTTGAAACTTTGATTTGAGTCACTTCTGAATCTTATTTTGGTCAATTGAAAGTACAATTGTGTACCATCTAATAAGTGGGTCCATCTGGAAAAAATTCTCCAAAACTTAAATGGGCTTAGCGGGCCATTAACGGGTCAGGCCCAACCCACAATTGGCCCAGAAACTGGCTCAAACCAGAACCTGACCCAGTCCAAAACTCAGAAATGGATAGACTGGGTCGGGTCGGGTCGGGCTGAAACAGAAACTGACCCGGTCCAAACAACTTGAGTAGACAGGCTGGGCTAATAAGGTCGGGTTGACCCGACCTGCCTGGCCCGGCCCAGTCACAAAAATAAACCAAACAAGCACTGTCACCGATTATGATGAAGATTTACTTGCACAGTCAGAACCTTTTTTTTTTTTTTAGATACTTTCATATTATCATGATTATGCTACTGACAAGCCAAAAAAAAAAAAAAAATGATAGCAGTAACTAAACATGAGATAAAAAATCTCTAATGTAATTCTTAAATAAAAATAATTTAAATGACAGAAAATAAACCTTTTCTTCCCATCTCTTTCAAATTGGGTTGGGCACTGTAATCCTCATTTTTTAGGCTATTATTATTCAATAAATTAAATATCCTTTATCAAATACCCAATATTGTTGTAACAATAACTTGAGTAAATACATTCTGAAGAAAAACCCTTACATAGTGTCAGAGCACTGCTGAGCTCATGCTCTGTTTCTCTTGGGCCTCTCTGTTTCTTATCAATGGCATCATCCAGGAACTTTTGACCTTCATCTAGAAACTCTTTGTTCTCCTTCCCTTTGACATCTCGCAGTCCTTAGCAGTATTTCCTACCTAATATCTATCAAACTCGGCAAAACAATAACCTAAGAACAGTGTGAACCCGATAACCAATGTCACTGACTACCGAAGCATTGTTGGTGCATTGCAATATCGTACTCTTAACTCACCCTGATATAGTCTTGGTAGTGAATCAGGTGTGTCAGTTTATTCATAATCCAACTAATATCAATTAGGCGTCGTGCGTATTTTGAGATAACTTAATCACACTATTGAAAATGGGCTCGTCCTCCAACCCAGCTCATCCCTGTCTCTTCAAGGATATTCTGATACTGATTGGGTGATAATCTAAATCATCGTTGTTCAATAAGTGGTGGTTATGTTTACTTTGTGTTACACCCCGATCCAAATTAATCACGATTAAGGCTAATTAATCGGGATTAATGCTAATTAAGCATGAATAATCGTATTAATGAAGGTTAATGAACAAAGAGAGAGAAATTGATCTTAAATGATACATTAAGCATAATAGAATGGACTAAGATGAAATTGAATTGGTTAAAGTGAGTTTAGACTCAAACATGGTAGGCTAAGGACTTTTTCGTAAATACGAGTTTTCACGTATTTCGTCAAATACGGAAATCCTTGATACCAACGTGTGTATTTTGAGTAGTACATTAACTTTTATAATAGACGCGATTCCATTTGACCTCAAATGGAACAAATGAGATTTCATTTGACTCAAAATGTAATAAGACTTAATAAAAAGGGTTTTTTGTGTAAAGATGCCCTATATTAGAATGAAATGAGTCATTCTCTCATTTCACTCAACCAAACCCTAGAGTCTTCTTCATCCTCTCCCTTCTCTTTCATTTTCTTCATTAAGAGTGAGATTAGGAGAGCTCCAAGTGATTAATGAGGAGTATAGCTTCATCTTCATATTCTTCCTCAAGTCATTTACACCATTATTGAAGAGTAAAGCTTGAAAGAGAACTCAAGATCTCTTTGCTTGGGACCACAAGTAAGTAGTTAGTCTTCTTTTAGGATTTCCAAGTTCTATTGGTTATTTTGAGTTGATTTCTAGAACAAATGGCTCATAGGAGTTCATTTACATGTTTTCATGGAATTAGGGTTTGAGATTGGGAGTTTTTCATCTCAAAACCAAGCTAAGGAAAGAGGGCTTTTGCTACTAAGCTTCAAGAGAGGCAAGTATAAACATTCCTTATGATTAGTGTTAACCATTGTAGCAATGCATAGAGTTTTCATGGATTTTTGTAAATTTCCATGAGATTATGGAATTGTTTATGAATGATTAAGATGAGTAATGAATGATTAGAAGTAGTGTTGTGGATGAATGGTGTATGAGGAGGGAACAGGAGGTTCCAATGTTTAATGCAGGTTGTGAATGAATTGAATGGAGAAAGGAAAGGGGGAGAAAAAAATCAGGTTTTCGGACTTGTAACTCGTCCAGGTCCGATTGATCAGACATACAGACCGATTGATCGGATTATCGTTTAACTGAGAGGTTTTTCGGTCCGATCGATCGGACAGTCCGTAACTGGGACATGATTTCAGGCCAATCAATCGAACCTTCGGTCCGATCGATCAGAGGACAATTGAAATTGGTACTTTTTGAATCCAATTACGCTTGCTATGGGTATTAGTAGTCTATAAATTAATGTTAGAGCTAATTATGCCCTAATCAAAGATTATCAAGATTAAGGAAATTAAAAGAAAAGAATAGTAACGAATTAAATATTAATTCTTCAAATGTGTATCTAAACCTGCATAGGTGTTAGCTAAGGTTATTTGAATGTACAAACTACTATCAAAGTGATGTTCATCAAGAATAACACGTACATTAAATAACAAGCGTTTCACCCATTTGTTTGGTTTAGAAACTTTGGTTGTAAACTTGAATAGAATTAATAGATGTAGTGCGATTTCCGAATCTAGCACTGCTTAGTAATTCCTGAAGCTCGTTACTGAGCTGAGCTGAACTGAACAATACAATGAATTAATGAATGAATGGTTACTAAAGGTAACAATGAAATGAATAATTCTACTGCAGTAGATGGATTTGAGGGCGTTCCGGAGCTCCATGGTGATGCTAGTTGTCCCTGACCCGGACACTAGTAAGTCCCACATATTATGATCATATCTATGGATATTGATTGATGCCTTCCATTCGGAAGATGAATCCTTCCTTTGAGGGAAGATGGTAAATGAAATGAAATGAAACGAAATGAAATGAATGAATGAGAACTATGATAGGGATTATCTTGTGAATGTCTATTGATAAAACTCTTATGTTACCTATTTTCATTGTAGGAATTATCTAGATTGTCTAGAATGGTAATTATTACCAAATGGATTTAATGAATTCAATATATGTATTATCGTATGCTATTACAAGATCTGTTTATACATTGTTGAACCGTCGTGTTCATTAGTGTTATTGATGACATCACAAGCCCGTTTGCCCCTGCCAATGCAGCAGCGCCCCCGGTGCCAGCGGAGGAGACCGCTCCGGTTTCTCCAGGAGGATTGAACTAATGGAACGATCGGAATACCGTTTTATATGGGTTTTCGAGCGCGAGAAAGAATTATAACATTTTGAGAAACGTTTGAAAAGTATTTTGTTAACCATTTGAGATGTAATTAATTATTACTGTATGGTATTTTGGGTATACACCGCTTGACAAGGAAATGATGAGAATGATACATGTATAAGGACCTTATTCTTTTGTATACATGTAAATCGAAATTTGATATTGTCAAATATGTATGTTTCCGGAATATTGTGTATTTAGATAGGTTCATTGAAGATGTTATCCCTTGTGGATTCCGTTTTAACTTCTGTTAATTCGGAGTTCACGGGAGTAAGTATGGGCTCACGGCCCGGGGTTACCATAATTCGGGCCCAGGTCATTACACTTTGGCAACAATCTCATGTCATGGAGTGCGGAGAAACAAACTTCTATGCCCGATCTAGCATCGAAACCTAACACATTTATTTGGCCTACGTTTCTGCCGTGTTATGTACACTTCTCATATATTTATTTGTACACCTTCATCATCTAGTGTGACAATAATAGTACCATTGTTCTTGCTGGCAATCCACTCTTTCATGCCAAATCAAAACATGAATATTTATGGTATGTATCATCTCAAGACCAAATTGCATTTCTCTTCACTAAAGGCCTCGTATCACAACAGTTCTAAATGCTTAAGAACAAGCTTACTGCATTTATCATCCTGCTCCGCTTGCGGGGGTAGGTCAAGATATCCTCCAACTGCAACCGCTCTGCCCTGAGATCCTCAACCTCCATAACTGCTAGTCATGGCTAATGCCCCACATCACCCTTATTCTTATTCATCGATTACACTGTTATTATCTCTTCGCTGAAACAATCATTATATATTCTTGTAGCAATAGGTTGAGTAAATTCATTCCTATAAACCTTTTTCAGGATCAGTACCACCTTTGGTACCGACAGTTGGGTTCAATTCATTTTCTTTAGATTGTGGATGTAGACCATGGAGTCATAGCATATGGTTGTTAGCACTAAGTGCAGTTGTTCTATTTGGTGTCCTGGACCAAGGTTTATGTAGTTACACCGATCACGAGTACTAACTATCATTAATATAAGGTGTAAAAGCTGTGCCAATGCCTTGAGTCATTGCATCATA
Organism: Cinnamomum chago; assembly: GCA_038049695.1. Taxonomy (NCBI): domain Eukaryota; kingdom Viridiplantae; phylum Streptophyta; class Magnoliopsida; order Laurales; family Lauraceae; genus Cinnamomum; species Cinnamomum chago. Next base: position 13,461,913 of record CP142462.1, on the reverse strand, counting down.
TCTCAAATCACCAAATTATAATGAAATTTGATAATTATCTTTCATGAGATCTGTTTTCAGTTTATTAAGTTTTGCATTTGATAAATCCATCTCTTTTTCAAGATGTAGGAATGCGAATGTATTTGAAGGCAGTCTGCATACTTGCTTCCTGAGGAGGACAGAAGCCATTGATTCACAAATTGCTGATGTCACGCCCCTAAAAGTGGTACCGGGGTTATGCGTGAGATTAGAGCCAATTAAAACTTTTTCCAACATTAATCAAATGTAACTTGCCCTAATCATGTCCCATAGGATCGTAAGTCCGCGGTGAGGTATAAATGTTTCCTCTATAACCATGAAACACAGCGGAACATCATAATTAAACAGATGGTACAATATAACATTTCAGAGTATGCACGTCTTTCTTTTCTATAGTTCCAGTTTAGCAAAAGATAACAAAAGTATATTAATTAATGGCCTCTAACAAAACCTAAGCCAAACACCTAGGTTCATCAAGAAATCCCAAAATAAAACAAAGCAAACGAAGCTAAAGAACATGAACATAGCATGTAGAAAAGTACCAGACGGTACAATCTGGAATCAGAAGCGATAAACAATCCAGTCCTAGGTATAATGGTAAACCCGAGGCATCGTACAACCATACTCAGTCAACGAAGGGAATTAGGGTTCGCGATACCCAAACAAATAGCCTTCGTGCATAGATATAAAAGAGGGTATCCCGTTGTCCCGTACCGTTCAAGATTGAGATAGGTTGTAACCGATGTAACCGGATTAACCGTAAAAGACGTCGGCTCAAAACATCTTTACATATAGTCAAATGAGTCCAAAAAGGTAGCCAAGGTTCCACCTAAGTCCAACTAAAAGAGTGTTAAAAGGGCTCTTCAAAAGGTATCCATCAGTGGGCTCGGTCCACATCCCACACAGAGTACCCGGTCAACCCGACCCAGTCCGGTCGATCGGAAGTTGTAAACAAATGGAGTGCACAGTGATTTCCATCAGGCTCCAGAGAGCCTCATCGTGTGTGGCCGGTCGACTCGGTCCCCTTGGTCGGTCAACCACATACACTACAGTTACAGAATCTCAGTTCTGCAACTGAAGTGAAATGGGTGGAAACCCCTTTCCAAAATCCCAGAACATGTAATCAGTCAATATGAAGGGCCTAACCCTTCCATTCTAATCCTGCAAATAAAGAAAATAGGGCATTGCCCTCTCCACATACATCCATACCCCCTCTCATCAAGTCCATCCGCTCACAACTTCGAAACTCTGTCTGACGTAACAAACATCTGACACAACCCCTGCTATCTCTGTCTTCATACTACCCAATCAGTAATGACTCCGAAAGTCCTCGTACCTCTAACACACAAAATGCCTTGACAAAACACCTCGTACATCTGACACACAAAATGCCCTGACAAAACAACACACCTTCCACGAGTCTGAACTCTGGCTTGCTTGCAATCTTCTCTATCATTTGACCAACTCTAGGTCATTCCTTTTACTATCCTTGATTCTGCCCAAAATGTTTACTCTCATCGTAACATGCCATCAATCACCCACTAGCTGATATCTCTTCTCAATGCATCTGCCTCTGCTGTCTCAAGTTTAAATCCTCCTTGGAATGGAGCTAGGATTTGTGGATTTGGCATTTTCAACCAAAGGCAAGTAGATATTTATATATATGCGTGGATATGTTTGTCTTTTCTTTGATTTGATGATTGATGATGATTTAGATGACTACATATGCTCATTGATACTTTAAATGTGGAAAACATGATAATATAAATGGAATGGTTGGATTAAGATTCGATTGCCCAAAACTAATCTCACACTGCTCTCTGACCATACCATCAAAACATATTTCCGTGTCAACCTGTTCAACTGGCTACTATTGTAGAAAATCCTTCACAAACTATCTGTAGTATCATGTCCATTTAAGAAACTTCTGATTTCTGACACTATCTTCGGCTTTCCCAACTGACCACTGCTTCCACTGACGCTGGATCTACTGTCAATCCCTCTTTATCACAAAAGAATTGGTGCAAGAATCAGTGCACCTCATATTAACACACTTGGTTTCACCAAACTTCTATCTAACATATCTTGTAACTGCGCTTCCAATTTTCTCAACTCTGCTGGAGCCTTGCTGTACACGGTCTTGGATATCAGTGTCGTCCCTGACACAAGCTCAATAGTGAAGTCAATCTTTCTAACTGGTGATAAATCTAGTATTTCCTCCGGAAAGACATCCAAGAATTTACATTTATCTCTCGTTCTCCCTCCCCCTCTGTTTCTCTCTTCTCTGTCGTTCTCTCCATCTCACTCTCATCACTGCCGCCGGACGACGTAGCCACCAGCCACCATCACCAAGCTCTCTCCCTCCTCCACCCTCTCATCTCATCACTCATTTCTCTCAATCATCTCTCCCTCACGCAGCCATGCTGCCCACTGTCCCGGCGCCATCACCGTCGCCGCCGGACCCACCTGCACCACCGCCGAGCTCCCCATCTTCGGCGAACCAGCCCACTCCATCTCTCTTTGTTTTCCCCTATTTTTCCCTCTCTGTTCATTCCTTTCATTCTCTGTTTCTCTCTTTCATTCTCTGTTTCCCTTTCTTTCTTTGTTTCTCTCTCTTACTTTCTTTCTCTCTCTCCCTTGCTGCCAACGATTGTAGTCCACACCCATTTCATTCCCTCTCATTTTCTCATCATTCCATTTCATTTTCTCTCACCTCACCTCACCTCACCTCATTCACGTTGACTCCCCCCATGTCACCATTTCACTCTCTCTCTCTCTAATTCGAGGGTCATGGATCCATTGACAAGAATAATGAAGAAAAAAAAACAAAGAAAGGATGGAGAAATAAAAAGAAATAAAGAAACAGAGAATGAATTAGAGAGAGAGAGAGTGAAATGGTGACATGGGTGAGGGGGGGGGAAGTCAACGTGAATGGGGTGAGGTGAGGTGAGAGAAAATGAAATGGAATGATGAGAAAATGAGAGGGAATGAAATGGGTGTGGACTACAATCGTCGGCAGCAAGGGAGAGAGAGAAAGAAAGTAAGAGAGAGAAACAAAGAAAGAAAGGGAAACAGAGAATGAAAGAGAGAAACAGAGAATGAAAGGAATGAACAGAGAGGGAAAAATAGGGGAAAACAAAGAGAGATGGAGTGGGCTGGTTCGCCGGAGATGGGGAGCTCGGCGGTGGTGCAGGTGGGTCCGGCGGCGACGGTGATGGCGCCGGGACAGTGGGCAGCATGGCTGGGTGAGGGAGAGATGATTGAGAGAAATGAGTGATGAGATGAGAGGGTGGAGGAGGGAGAGAGCTTGGTGATGGTGGCTGGTGGCTACGTTGTCCGGCGGCAGTGATGAGAGTGAGATGGAGAGAACGACAGAGAAGAGAGAAACAGAGGGGGAGGGAGAACGAGAGATGAGAGAAATGGAGGTGGGGGCTGCTGTGTGGAGTGAATGAGAAGAGGAGGGAAATGAAGATAAGGGAGAAGGAAGGAAAGAATAAAGAAAGAGAGGGGGGCAGCTGTCCATGCACGTGGAGTGAGGGGAGAGGAGAAAATGAGTGAGGAGAGAGAGAGAAATGAGGAGAGAGAAAGGAATGGGTTTGGGCCGGTCACGTTTTGGGTCGGGTTCGAGGGTCCGGATAAAGATGGGATAGAAGACTAAAGTTTAGGAAATAAAATCATCTACCCAACGGTACCAAAATCTCGAAAAGTGAAAAATTACTAAAAAGCCCTCGGAACTTTCCGGAAATAACAACACACACCCCTACTGTACCCAAACGGGCTCGGATCTCAACCCAATTTCGCACACTCAACCCTAAAGATTAATCGGACCTGTTTGGCTTATAACGAGCTTAATTAGCTAAAAGCACAATTAACTAAGCTAATTACATCCTTGGAATTTCGGGATGTTACAGCTGAAAAAATAATGAAGAAAATCATCATTGTTGTTGTCATCTTCTTCTTCAATCTGTTGGGGCAAGAAAGATAGTAACCAGTAAACGGTCCTCAAATACTTGACAGCAGGACCAAGTTTCTTTGTGGGAGATGCCTAAACAGTGTGCTGCATTTGCTTTGTTTTGGACCTTGGGTATTTCTCAATACCCTGCCTATGAAACAGGATGTTGGTAATCTCAACATGCCATGAGTAAACAGATAGTGCCTTTGGATCGGTTACAACTGAATTTTCTCATCAGTGTCTACTACTCCTTGTCCTTCTTGCCATTGAAATTATGTTCCCTACCAGAAGCATTAGTCTAATCTCATCAAAGCTTTAAGAAAGAGTCCCACGCCACTTGGAGTTTTTTTTAATTTCTGATTGGTAGACTTAGAAGTATCTGAGGGAGAGATTTTATTTCTCTATTGTTAATTAATCTCCATCTTGTTCTAGAGAAGACCATTTAGATTTTATGTCTCTGTTTTTTGGGTATAAATTGAGGCTTTGGATTTATTCAACTTAAAACAGAGCCAGGATCCTGTTGGGTTTTTGAGAGGTTGAATGGGAGAAGTATATATGGGCTTATGATCACAGGCTTTTATGAAAAAATATATAGTTGGAGGGAGGGTTTTAGGAATAGAGTTGCATGTCTAAATATCCTCAAGTTGCATCTCTAAATATCCTCAAGTCTTGAGGAGTCTCAAATATGGTTGAAGGTGGTTCCTTTTTTTTATTTTTCTTTTTTTTTTTACAAGGATTTGAAATCACGCACATGCACACACCATACAATTCCCTAGCCAGCTGAGCAAACAGCCTGGGGTGTTTAAGGTGGTTCTTTTGTTTATGGTCTTATTACAAACATTTGATTGGTGGACACAGGATACTGGTCCAGTTCTGAAACCAGAATGAGTGAGGCTTTTGGTATCAGTCCTTGAGTAGCAAAAGGGTGTTGGAGCTTGCGAAGATTCAAATTCTATGAGATTACTCAAACAATTTACCTTTCTGATACCTTTATACATAAAACTGTGACTGAATTTCAGTTCAAGAAGTCGAGCAAACCTCATGGTTACAACAATAAACACCAAATACACTACAAGCTTTTAAAGTACTTCTAACATGCCTGATTAGCAGTAATTAATTATAGTTACTTTTTGTTTCATATAGGATAGTATGCCCATGGTCTACTTACAGTGGGCCAGGCCTTACTAGACAATCTCAATCACCAAACCAATAACCCTGCTTGCATGGCCCCATGAATCCATTGACCACCTTTTGAAAAGGCTGTTCTAGGTAGACAGTGTCAAAAGATTGGTTGAATATTTAGACACCATAGATCCCTTTGGACTTAAGTACCTAACTATAATACGTTCCAAACTAAAATGGTGGTTGTGTGGATCATCCTAGGATGAGTTCCTCACACACTGATAACACAAGACACCACTTAAAATCACAAATCCAAAATATCTTACACCAGCACTCTAAAAAGAGAGAAGGCAAATGTTAGCCGAACTGAAGCCACTCTGACTCAACGTAAGAGGGATCACACATCAGGCTGAACTGAATTGGCTTGATTGGCATTGGCCCGACGTGTAATCACCACATAATAGACTCCCATTGCTAGCAGCACAATTAAGATGAAGCCGAACACAATCCCTGCTACACCTACAGCTCCAACTCCGGTCCTCCCATTCGCCTTAGAAGCCGGTTTCACCACTTCATGCACTTGAGCGGCTTGTGCCGCAGTAGCTGCACTAGAGAAAGATGAAACAGGCACGCAATGGGACTCCGAGCAGGGGACGTTTGCATTGGAGAGTGGGGAATTGGGATGGAAGAATTGGAAAGCCGAAGGCGAGAGCGCCATGGGGTTCTCCTGTCCCAAGCCATGGCTTCTGGGCTGTGTCCCAGAGTCTTGGGCTTGGGCAATGCAGAGTAAGGATAGACAAGAGAGGAGGGAGAGGAAAGACAAGGGTGCCATTTGCTTCTTTAGATTAGTTGGAAGTGTGGACTAGGAAGAGCAGTTTTGTCTAAGTTTGAAATTCTTGAGATCCCCTCCATGGGTTTTTATAGGTGGAAAAGTGTTGCTTTTGTTGCTTAGCCCTGAATTTTTGTGACATCAAAGATGGTTAAAAGGAGGGAACAAAATGATGGAGTTGTTTCCCCTCTTAGGAATTTTTGTTTACAATCGATTTCCTGAAATGCCCTTCTTTTTTAACTGAAGTCTTGTATTGGTTTTAAGATGCATATGTGGAGTTACCAACTAGTAAATGATATGTCACAGGAGAACCTAGGATTACACTGCAATTTGCCAGAAATGCTAATTGGAAGTTTACAGGCCATTTTGCAACAATCTGAGAGATGGAAGTGAAAATAAAACATCTCTCTTGCAAATGATGATACATGATATCCAGATGTAAATTTCATTGACTTTCAAATGGACCTGAAAACTATGAGGATATCCATACTTCAATTATGATGATAAAAATATAAGAAACAGATTCACTTGCCTAAATTTCATTAAGCCTATATATTATGTACAGGTAACCTGTAATTTAAGGGATGTCAATGGACACCTGATTACTCAGTGAAGGGACCTTACTTGGAAATCCAGGTTTGTACCCTCTTCTGGGACCCAGTTAAATAATCGGGTCTGCATCCGGATCTAGATCCAGATGGCTCCCTACCAAATAGCTCTGTACCCTACTGATATATAAATAATGGGTAATTACATTAACAATATATTGTTATATGACATAATTAGATAAAATAAGATTTTGAGTTGGGCCCGGGGTCCAGGTAGATGCATTGGAGTCTGGTTTTGTCCAAGTGAATAAACTTAATTTGGCCAGGTACTGACCCAACAAGGATCCGACCTGAATCTTACCTTATACATCTGTACTGTAATTACTTGGAGGGGTAGAATCATAATCTCACTATCCCTGGGTTCCATTCAATTATATTGTCTGGGCATCGAGGCACTAAAAGTCATAAGTCTGGAACATCAAAATGAGTGCCATTAAGAGGGTAAGATGTAAGTAAAGCATTCGCTTTAAAACTAATGTGCATATGTGGGAATGCACTAATGATCTATTTATTCAGTTTCATCCTTCACCCATCATACATTTGAAGCTTTTCACACTAATCCCAACATTATGGATCATGGGTCCTCCTAACTACTATATACAGTGGCCATTTTTTGACCCAACCTGCCTATCCAACCCAATCTCAATTCTCAACCCATTGGGTTGGCCGATTTCCAGGTTGGCATTTTCAGCTGGATTAACGAACTGGCTCTAGTGGGGTTCATATTTCCTATTCAACCTGCCAACACAACTGAAACCTAATCCAACCCAATTCATCGTCGGACGCAGTTATTAAGAGCTTGAGTTGAATCTATCAAATTCTGATTTAGGCTCAAGTTGATATTTCCGATCGATTAATAAATCGGTCAGTTTTGGGTTGGATCTATATATATTACCTACAATTGTCGACCCAACCCCAAACCACCCTGACCCGTGACACAGTTCCATCCTATATATAAAACAATCCAATTGGTGGATTATCTTTTCATTGTACCAAATGCAATTGAATAACCATAAATGTTGGATAACTTGGTGTGAAGACCAAGTGAAGATGTTATGATACAACTGCATATACATATATATACATCCACAAAGAGTATGGACCACTGTAAAGTTAGAGATAAAAGGGGTTGTGAACCAATGAGAGAGTGTGTCTTGTTGAGACAGCAAAACCCACATGATAAATGTATATGTGGAGATAGAGGATTATACTTGAAGAGAGACTTTTCCTTGTCTCTCATTATAGCCAGGAGCAAAACGCATGCAAAGTAGAACCCAGTACACCCCCAACTACATATTAAAGCTTGTCACGCCCTCCCCCTGTCTCACCCCCACTAACCCATGTCTTTTATTCTACGCTTGCTTTAGCTTTAAATGACAATGACCAATCTCATGACTTACACTGCCCGCACCATCACTGTCCACACCAGTGATTTTTGCCCTTGGAAATTGGATATCAAGGCTTCACAATCACAAGTTCTTACACTTTAGCTCACAGGAATGTCTCTGTGTTATTTAAGCACCATAGCACAAGTGGATGTGTTAATTTACAGATGGATCCATGGTGATTCTGACCACTGTTCTTCTTAGTAAAAGCTTTACTTTAATGACACTTGAGATATGTAACCATCTCACTTGCAGCTTGAAGAATCTCGGTGGAACATCAGAATTTCTGTCCATGTCTTCTAAATATTTCAAAATAAAAGGGACTAGGATTGGTAGACGGTCACATCTTAATTTGATCAATGCAGCCCCTTTCACACTGTCATCCTCCCGTGGCCTGGCATCATTTACATTTTTATGCTCATGAAACTTTACACGCTTGGGCCTCATTCATAGAAATGATGTGAAAATTGAACCTGTAATAGTCTGGGAATAAACGTGACAACTTAGGCCCATGTAACTTTTTAGACTATTACTAGCCATATTCTGAATCTAACTAATTCTAAAACTTGCATTGATTGACCTCAAATTAGGTTTGACACTGAATAGGATTGACATTGGACAAAATCGGGCTTTGGGTTTATTACTTGTCGCAATCAAAATTAGGCCCATATGAAAAATTAATGGACCATATGCTAGAATATGTACTACTTAGAATTGAACCTGAAGTAGAAGAATTTGAGCATGTGCCTTCTAAGGCCTTAACTTGAACTGAACGTGCAATAGCTAGGATCTAAATGAAAACAAAAGAATGTAAAACTTGGGCCCCTAGGAAACCTAATTTGGGTTAGGCCTAACCTTTGCCCCAACTCCACCATGCCTTGGGTGAGTAAAGTTACCAATATCTGTACCTTTAGTTAGGTAGGTCTGAAGCATGTAAACTAAATGATCTGGTCCAAGTTAAATACTATAAATGAAGCTAGCTAGCACTAGTTGGGCATGGAATTATAATGGGTAGAAGACAAGAAGTATTGTTGGCCATAGACTAGAACTAATATGATCATTTTCAATAAACCAGAAAAATAGTTTTGAAGATTAAAAAAATTAATACACAGCAGAATCTTACTATTTTATCAGAAAGTGATCACAAAAACTAGAGATGGCTAAGTTCTAAAAGAGTTTATGTCCCATAGGATACGCCTTTATTTGGCCTGGTTAAGTTAATTAGGCCTTAATAAGTGTGCCTCCAACCAGTCCAACCAACACGGGGGCGGCCATGACCAAGGTTTTCACCTACGAGCAGACCTCATAGTGTGCTTATGCAATCCAACTCATGTGTCACCCTTGGATGCATTCCAATCATTGGGATAGTATAGATGGAAATGTCTCTTTATAGATAAGTAACATGAAAAAAGAATCGGTCCCATCAGATTATTTTAGCCTTGATTACTTATAGTTTAATTGTCTTTTAACCTTTTTTTTTTTAAGAATCAATTCATAAGTGAGTAGAGGCTCAATGACAATAAAATTAGGTATGGTGTTAGATCATGGGAATAGCCGGGTAAATGAGCTGTATTAATTAAAGGTGGCTTCAAGTGGGCACAATAAAGTTGTGTTTTACATGCAACCACTCGCTGAGAAGAGTATTCTTTGAGGATGTGATATTATGCCATATAAATTGGGCATTTTTTGAGCTAATTGTTATAGGTCAAACTTTTAGACTTAAAGATGTCGGAATGTTTACACGGATCCAAACACTACATACAAATACAACTGCAACATTCATAAACCACCCAGATTTGGCTTAATACAAATAAATTGAAAGCATTAGGTTTACACAAAATAAATGATAAACTATATAAGATATAAGATATTTGTCCTTGACAAAACATAAACATGCATCAACTAAAGGGTTCACATTACTTGAAAAACTGGACAAAAAAGTACATGTATCAATGATTGAAAATCCTTCAATCCTGGAGTTGATTCAAGCCCGTCCAGCACTTGATTCAACACTTGATTAGAGAAGTTTCTTGAATTGATTTATTAAAAGTTGCATGCTATAAATGAATGGAGATGCCCTTATTTATACTCACTATGTACGTTGAATCGCTAGGAATATGCCACGTGTAATGGATGAAGATCTTCTAACGGAAAAGGATCCCCTGTTTCGTCCAAACAGGGGATCCCTGTTTGGACGAAACAGAGGGCGCCACATATGGGGTGGAAGGGGGGCGGAGGAAAGAAAAAGTCTTCTCTCTTTCTTCCGCCCCCCTTCCGCCCCCGCAGGTGGCGCCCTCTGTTTCGTCCAAACAGGGGATCCGGTTCCTCTTCTAACATTTCTCTAGAAACGTATAGCCTATTCAATTATATATATATATCCACTTCCTTTTAATAATCTAAATCTCCGGGTTTTTCTATTTTACAAGAATATATAACTTGGAGATTCTCACTTAGTTCTAAATCATTCTGGGTGTCATTTTTATTTTTACGCATGAGACGGGCAAATTGGCATTATATATGTAAATGTTATATATATGAACTACCCATGTGTGAAACACATTATATGTTTGTCAAAGTCATTATTTTCACATAAGTATATGAGTAGATGCACTTATTATAGATATCTGTTTTTTTTTTTTTTTTTTTATGTTTTCACAAATCCCTAAAACGACTTGCTGATTATCGTTAATATGTGAACACGGACAGCTTACATCATGAATTGGGGGCCCCAAAAAAATTAGATCAATAGGTTGGATCTGTTGCAACCATGTAATTCTCCATTGCATTGCGCCGTTGCCTAAGAAATTGAGTTATGAGTTCTCGATGGAACATAAGAAAAAGTGAAAAAAATCCCCGAACCATATTTACAGTATGATTATACAAAGAAAATAACTTTCACAAAAAATACAATTGTTCACATGTTCTATATACAGCGACATTGTTATAGCTTCGATGCTACCTGTTAACTTTGGAGCATTACTTATACCCAAAAAAAAAAAAAGTTTGGAGCATTACATGATCAAATCATTACTGATCGCAAAGCACAAGGTTTAGGTCATATTTATAAAGAAAACTCTTTTAACTTAAATCTGCTCCCAATTTGTTAGGTGTGTATTTGTGTGGGTTTAACAGGTGCCACTGAGAGAATAATCCTATTAGGTCAAAGACCTCAAGAATACCCACATTATAAAAAAATTATAAGGGGGTGTTTGGAAACTAGATATTTTAAGAGATTTTGTTATATTATCTACTAGTTTAGAATGTAATCTATTCACCTAAAAATGATGTGTTTGGATAACTTAGAAAGTATCTTACAACATTTCACTTTCATCCAAAAACATTCATATTACATTATTTAAGAATATGCTGTATAAAATAATCTTTTAAAAATCTTATTCTAAATACTAATGCAGAGTTTGAGTAAAAACCATGGGAAAGTTCATGAGCAACCATTAATTATAATGGCCCACTATAAGTTTTAACATTTATGAGTCTCACTATTAGATTGGCCCTACGGTGCTTATAAACTTAATGTGGGGTTCTATAGCCATATCACGACTACATAGCCTTTGTTAATTATCTGGGTCCTACAAATGTCACGCTCGGGGCTTTCAATATTGTAATTACCAACATTAGGGCACGTTTGTGTACATCTAATTTCCGTGGAAATTGGAAATTGCCACATCAGCAAAATCCATGGGTTTTAAATTCTTTGGAAAAGTTTTTCCGCGGAAGTCAAAATTTTATGTTTGGTGCAAAAAGGTTTTCCTCGATGAATTAGTGCTAATGTTGTTTGGTGCAGCTATGGATTTCTTTAGTGAAAACCATTTTTTAGTGAAAACTATTGGGTGGGTGGGTTGATATGTGTGTGGGGTGGGTGGGGTTGGGAGGGGAAAAGGAAGAAAGAGGGTGGTTGGGTGGAGTGAGGGTGAGAGAGAGGAAATTGGGGGGTCGGTTTTCCGTGGAAATGGACTTCCCATACCCCCCCATAGGAAGTCTATTTCCATGGCTAGGAAGGAAAATGCTGACGTGGCGAAAAAGCATTTCCGCGGAAAACTGCCGCACCAAACACATGAAAAAGAAATTTTCCGTAGAAAACTACAACCTTTTCCGCGAAAATGGGCTACACAAACATGCCCTTAGGTCTCATACTACCAAAATTAGCCGAGTCCGACGAATACCAAGATTGAATTGTGTGATTGTAATTATCAGTTTGCCATCAATAAATGGGTCCCACTATCAAATGGGTCCTACAATGACTTCTCATAAAAAAAGCTAGAAAATGCCATTTGTGATAATCATCATTAAATGTATAATAGTATAGTTACCAACATTTGGTTGATCCACCTTAATTAAATAACATTGCTTAGATCTCATGATTTAAATTTAATCTTATATTTTTTTTACAATAGATTAGTCCTACCATGATTATTAACACATGTGATTACTATTTAGTGGGTCCCGTGTTTGGTTGATTGATTATATTTTCTCCATTTCTTGTTTGGTACATTTGAGTTTTTTATAAATTGTCAAACCCTTCAAAAGCATATTAATATCTGTGAAGATTGCCAAACACTCTAAGTGACACAATATAATAATATGACACTATTTTATTCTATGATAATGAAATCTTACAATAGCTAAACTTGTTGATATTATATCATGCACTTATCCAAACACCCCCTAAAAAATAAATAAACTTAAAAGCATCCTTGAGGTGTCCCTGATGTAGCTCACCTATTTAGGGACATTGCGTAGTGTGCTAAGAAGCATGAGTATGAATCTCTTGTAAAGAAAAACAAAAAGGTAGTATACTTTAGATTTGTTAGGTTTATGTCTTGTATTCCGGTTTACCTGAGATGTCCATTGGTTTAGCCAATGACGGATTCAGGTTAAAGGGTATTTTGGTTGTTTTACTGGGGCTTTCTTATGAGTTAAGAAAGTAAGATTATATAAATGATGTAATCTATAACCCTAGACAAATGATGGTGGAATAGTAAAGAGAGAGTGAGTTCTCTTTGGCTGTGGATATAGGCACTTTACCAAACCACACAAAGCTCTTTGATATGATTTTCTCTCTTTTTGTGTGTGGTTTGATTGTCGATCGCAGGTTTCGCGCTCCTGCACACACGCGCACAACAAGATTTGAGCTAAAGATAAGTTTGGGCAATGCTTGAATTTTGCATCTGTAAAAAGCGATTTCGACTCCCTACCGCCATTGAAATGGTTTTCTATAGACTCGAGAACAAATTGTTTATGGCACGTTTATGTACACACCATTTCCATGTAAAGAGAAACTTATCACATCAACTAAGTTCATGGAAATGAATACCAAGGAAAAGGATTTCCACGGATGTATCCAAGTTCATGTTTGGTGCAGATTCCCTGATGAAAACCATATTTTCTTGTTTCGGTGGGGTTGGAAAGGGTGCGTTTGGAGGGGATTTGCGGAAATTTAGACAACCATGCATTTAATCTTGGGACAATTATCGTACGGACGATCATAAACATGACAATAGCCCCAAAACTGCCCAAAAATACATATTTACCGCAGAGTTGTTCGATCCGTAAAATATCGCAAACTGCGATATCCTAGAGATGTAGGATATCGCAGGCTGCGATATCCTAGGAATGTAGGATATCCCACAATCAGAAGTGGGAAGACTTGAACTATCCATTTTTTTTCTTTTTTTTTCCTTGATTGTGGGACCACCAAACTACCATACAAACCGTTGGATAACTGTATAAGTGTAAGAACTAATATCACACCAAATTTAAACCGTGGATCTATCACAGTTATCGAGAAATTTGAAAAAAAGTCACGTTATTTTGCAAATTATAAGAACAAATTATAAGCCACTTTTTTTTACAAGTTTCTTGATAACCGTGATAGATCTCGATAACCGTGATAGATCAACGGTTCAAATTTAGTACAATATTAGTTCTTACACTCATATAGTTATCCAACAGTTTGGATGGTGGTTTGATGTCCCATAATAATGGGAAAAAAAAATAAACAGATTGTTCAAGTGATTGTCAGATATCCTACATCCGTAGGATATTGCAGCATCCGTACGATATCGCAAGCTGTGATATCCTACGGATCAAACAGCTCTGCGGTAAATATGTATTTTTAATCTGTTTTGGGGTTATTGTCAGGTTTATGACTGTTCGTACGGTAATTTTCGCTTTAATTTTTTTCTCTTTCTACAAGAAAATATCTCTTTCTCCAAGAAAATGTTTTGTACGATTTGGAAGAAACCTATTAAAGAAGGAAATGGATCCCATGTTGGTCCAAACAGGGTGCCACATGGGGAAAGGTGTCACATCCCATCTAAAAAAAAAATCTATCTCCTTAAGAAAAACTCATTTCCCCCTGATTTTCCAAACAGGGGATCCGGATCCATTGAAGAATCCTCGGCATCACCCTAGTGTCCCTAGAGAAGTAGCATGTCTCATTCTTGGGGTTTCATTAACCTCCCTAATGCAACTTAGTAATTTGGAGAGTGAACAAAATCTCTTTTCTAAAACTCTTTATTGGACTCTCAATTCATCAAAGAAATCTTCTCCACAGTGCTACTTAACCAACCACACAACTTGCCTTGAAAGGATCACACTAATAGAAATCCAAATGTTCTCAAGCAACAAGAAAATATTAAAGAGCTAGTGGACACAAACTCCCCATGCACATAAGGTCTTTTTTTTTTTTTTTTTTTCACTCACACCACACATGAACCCTACAAACTTAAGATGTCCACTATGCTTGAAAAGCCCTAAATAACAAATTATCAAGAACCTTTTTCCGGGTCACATGTTTAATTTCTTTGCTAATCTTATAGCAGTGTGTTTTGATGTAGATTGAGGCTAAGAATGGAACGCCTCTGTCACATGCAATAGGAGTGAGATAGAGGGTTCTAGCATAATAACTGGTAGGTGTGGGGGTGTTTTCTTAATTGATAAATTGAGAAAAAGTTCATCTTCTATAAACAAATAAGAAAATAGAACAGAACCCACTAACAATTTTCATTAAGAACTGTTTAGTCTCTTGAATTCTTAAAAATTTTTTTTAGACTATGTGCTTCTATGAATTAAATATGTCCCATCTGATACGAAATGATCCCTGTCCTTTACCTTGGTAAGTTAAATCCTTAAAAATTAATGGTCCCATCTAGATCTCCACTCTTGATCAATCACTCTCCACACTACAATAACCCTCAAATTAAAAGCCTCCTTTCCAAAATTTCTAAGAATTCAATTATATATATATATTTATATAAATATTTATATATATATATATGAAGCGAAGTGGTTTCAAATTAAAATAATTCGCTCCAATTGATTTTGACTCATCCAATTTACCAATTTAATTTAGTTTGAACCTAGTAAACGGGTCGGGTCGGAGTAAATTAAGTAGGGCAAGAGATAAAGAATACTTTTTGTACCTAATTTGAACCCGTTTATTTTTAATGACATGGTAAAAATTAAAACTTTAGTTTAAACAAACAACCGTTATATGCTGTCCTTAATTTAAAGTAAACTTCATAAAGTAAAAGAAAAGCCCCAACGGAATATTAAACAATACGCCACTTATTTTGTAAAGTAAAAGTAAAAGCCCTCTCTTTCAATCTTTAATCTAAATCAAGCTCATCAAGGTCCCATATATTACATTTTATTATGAGTAAGACAACACTATCCAAAGTTAAACGTTACCAACTCTATATAAAATAAGGGCCTAAATGTCATAAAACCATGAAGATGACATTAAGCAGTTGTTAATCAAGCTTAATGGACACAATCATGGGTTATCCTCCCCCTTTAAAAAGCAGGAAATGCAAAAGGTCATAAAACCATGGAGAAGAAAACAGTTCAGCAGTAGTTTTTTTAAGCATACACATAATCATGGGAGTTGAGACCTACACCTTTTAAAAGCAGGGAATCCGAAGCTAACCTAAGAATCCCAAGCTAACCCAACCTCACATCTTGCTGTTTCCTTTTGTTTAAAACATTGAAAAACACTTACTCTAAAAAATGTAATGCTCATTATCTCACCTTGCTTAATCAATTGTTTTCCTAGTAATTAGGTATTGATAAAATATATCAGGTCACATCATATGGACTGCGCTTCGATTAGTATTGATGATTACCCAAATTCAAAATGTTATGTGATAGACTGTAGTCTTAACATAAAGTTGATGATGATGATCTTGATGATAATGACAAGATGCTTTGATTAAATTTGTGGATTATTTTTCATGTTAAAATAACAACATGATAAGTCACAGCTATTATGTGGCCATTATTCAGAGAGAGAGAGAGAGAGATTCTGCCTTGTTGACTATACCCAGGAGGGTGGTTGTAAGCCACTAATAAGTAATATCTCTAATGAAATCATTGAGATTAGATTTAGAGTTGGAATGAAATATGATCTATACAGAACAAATCCAAATGGGATTTCAAATAAGAAAACATGATAATTTGCCCACTTTTCTAGAATTCTGCTTTCATGAAAAAAAAAAATTTCTAGCTTTAATAACTATTTCAATGGCTCAATCTTAATGCACCTTCAATCTTCACGAATGTCGGAAACAACTAACTTAGTCTCATATTAGGATGAGTGTTAATTCATGAAAATGAAGTGCTTGTAACCGGCAGATTGATAATGAGTTTGCCCACAAGATTATTTTCATATGTAAGTAAAGGTAAACCCGAATCTGACTCAAATGAACCCAAAGGTCCCAACCATCCCTCACCGGAACCCAACTCAATTTATAAATGCCCATGCTTGACATGGGTTTGGGTTGGGTTGGGTACCCGAATTTTTGTATTTAAACTTCTTTCCAAGGGTATAAAACTAAGGAAATGTATATGGTTCACATGTATTTAAAAATTGTATATACTATGCATTGTATATTGTGTATAATCATTACATTTAATTATAAATAAATCAGATACTCGAGTCTAATTCAGATATCTGAAGTCCAAACCTGAACCCAACCCAAGTTTTATGTGGGTTTTTAGGTCATGCCCAAGCCTGACCCTAACCCAAATAAGCCACTCCTAATTTTTCACTTTTGATAGGTGGGGCGACGTGGGTGAGCCAAGTTGCACCCATAGTGCCAATAGATTAGTATTTCTAGTGTTTCTATTTTGATTTTCTTTTTGATTTTTTTTTTTTTTTTTGAAATGGTAACAAAATTTATTAAGAGAAGCCAAATACAAGGATAAAAACCAAAGAAAGAGAAAGAGAGTGATCGTACAAGAGCATTGTACATCACACCATCCAAATTATACATTCCACACCCACCCAAGGAGACAGGCTCATTACCCCTTGCTTAACTAACACGCCCGCCATAGAGTTTGCGGATCTAACCTCATGATGAAAGAAAACAACAATTCTAGCCGAAAGCTCCTTAATTTCATTTAAAAGAAATTGAAATTTTCAAGGTCTCACCTTCCGGTTTAATACCCAAGCTATCACATTAAAAAAATCACTTTCAACCACAAGGGTGCCTTCATTTCTAATAGAGAACAATCTAAGACATTCCAAAATAACTTAACACCTCTACCTCATTAGAGTCACATATGCCTATATTCTTAGAGAACATAATTAGCACATCTCTTTTCCAACCAGATCACCCGTTGAAGTTCCATCAATGTTGAATTTATACACCCCTAACGAAGGGGGAGACCAAGCGACTATTTTCCTCACCTTAAAAGGATCAAAACCGATACCATCTTAGCATTTTCTTTTTTATGTTCACCTTTCCATTTTAACATACCATCCTATTTCTTCATTTGTCTGGTCTTCTCATGGAAAAGTTGATGACCAACACTTCAAGATTTCTATTCCAATTAGTAAGATGCTAAGATTACTTGCATGTTAGTGTATGTTACTTTATCAATTTAAAATATTTTCTAGAGTTGGTAGAAAAACCACTCCAGAGAGAGTGAGGGTGAGAACAGCTCTTGGGTGCCCACCTGAAAATCTGGCATGGCCACAAACAAGCTCTTTAAGATAAATGCTTCCTAATATGCAGGACCAAATAATTTATTCCATGGTTCTTTCTGCAAAAGAACATTGTGTGCCAACTGTGTGTAGGCCCTAATATGTCTCACTTTTGTTGTCCCATATAAAGTCTGCCCCAAATAATTTCTCCACCTGTACATATGTCATGCATAAAAAAAGGTGTTGAGCAAAAAGAATAGAGAGATTTTGGTGCAGTGGGCTTATTGAAATGTCTAATCCTCACATACTTTTTGCAGGAATTAATCACATTGGGTATGCTCTCATAGGTGTCTTAAATCAAGGGCCTTCTATCATCATTTTTCTTTATAAGATTAGAGACTTGGAGCACATGTCCAATTCTACAACCACATGAAAGTCAAATCAGAAATGAGAAAACCACTTGCTAGATTCATGTAGCATCCCCTCAAATACACAGGACACAAAAAGCAAAAAGAGATAACCACCACACACTCTAGTACATCAAAGCAAAATGCTAAAATCAAAGGGATAGAAATAGAAAGCCTCCCAAGGGATGTATCTACAATTCCATGGTCCTCAGCTCTATCTCAAAGATCCAATACCACATTTTATAGATAGAGCAAGACCATATCTTCAAACATAGATTGTTGTTATGATTCCATAGAAACATCATCCATCATCTATTTAACCATCCAAACATCTACCAAGGAAATGGAAGGAAAATCAGTTGTGGGGGTTGCTCCTGAATGACCCCAGTGCTTTGATGGCCCCTGCTCTGAGGATGTACTGGTGATAGGCGGCTGCGATTGCTGCTCCAATGAAGGGGCCCACCCAGAAGATCCACTGAAAAACAAACATGTGGACAGGCAACAAACCATTGATCAATCTTTTGGTATTTGTTTTGTGCTGTGTGTAATAACAACCACTAGGACTGCCAAAACAAGGAGACAAATAACCAGGCCCCAACCCCAAAAGCATCAAGGCCACCCTACAGGGTGGGCCACATGCACATGCTCATGAAGAGGCCTTAGCAATCAATTCAAAATGACCATAATGCCCTTCTCTTAGTGGGTCAATGGTGGGGTTTATCAACTAACAGAAAGTGTCACCTGCCCATTATAAAGAAAAACACACCACCCACTAAAGCTGTTTTAAATTGAGGGATGGACCCTAAAAGATAATGACAAGAATACCCTCAGGGACCCCATTAGATGTACCTGATCATCCCAAGCCTTCTCTTTGTTGTAGATGACTGCAGCTCCAAGGCTTCTAGCCGGGTTTATACCTGTTCCAGTGATGGGAATGGTTGCCAGATGAACCATGAAAACGGCGAATCCAATGGGGAGAGGTGCCAACACCTTCAGCGAAAAAATCAAGGTCAATTTCCACCCAAACATGCATAAATTGTATTTCCATGAAACTTAACATATCCAAAACTATAAATAATGACAATCTAGAGGGTAGTCATGGCATTTGATCCCATTAAATAACATTGGCTTTTCCCTCCACTAACCAGTAACCTTATACCAAAAAAAAAAAAAAGAAATAAACAGAATCCAAAGTTACCAATATTCCAGTTAGTGGAAATTTCTTATCCTTTGCAGTGGAGAAAACAGATTCCTCTCTTTCCTATTAGAAAATGAATGGTGGGTGTGCTTTACATGTAAAGTTAAAGAAAGCAAGAGGTGCCAATTGCGAAGGGAGTCCGAGGGAGCTAACTTGCGCCCCGGCGCACATTAGCTAATCCTACTAGAATGGTGATAACGTGCGCCGGAACAGCCCCCCCTCCCTTCTTTTACAATAGGCAAATGTGAATTTTTCCACATTTCTTGACCCAACATGAATGTGGTTCTCTTTCATCTGTGCCAGAAAAGCAATTGCTATAACTTGCTCTATGCTTGATCATAATTCACACAGATGTGCATATTACTGTGAATGCCTGTTTACTGTCAATTCAAGCAAGTGTACAAAGCATGCACTCTGCCCAACAAATTGCTCGTGGGAACCACTACCCACTTATCCAAACCGTACATCCAGTGGACCAGTGGGCCCCACAGTAAAATGGCACATACACACCACAAGATCCCCACAGTAGGATTGGAGATGGCCAGGATAATTACTAGCTCAAAACACCCATGAATTTTTAGCGGTCATGATCATATCAATCAAAGAAGAAGAGAAGATAGATGCTTACAGGGACATGAGAGTCTCTGGCGCTCCTTTTGGGGTCTGTAGCAGAGAAGACTGTGTAGACAAGAACGAAGGTCCCAATGATCTCTGCCCCAAGGCCCACTCCTTTACTGTAACCATCGGCCAGCTCGTTGGCCCCACCACCATACCTCTCGAAGTAGGACCTTTGGAACCCTTTCACAAGACCCACCCCACAGATGGCACCCAGGCACTGAGCCACCATGTACAACAGGGCGCGGGTCAGAGACACCTTCCTAGCCAGGAACAGACCGAATGTCACCGCCGGGTTAATGTGCCCACCTGCGCAACATAGAAAAAACCCTCAGTACTTTGCTAACGTCAACGGAATTGATCTCTCCTTCTCTCTCTCTCTCTCTCTTCATTTTTTCTAAAAGCTGAAGAAGTCCCAAAACTTAAAACCTCCTAAATTACCAGTTTTGAGTTTACCCATAACTCAAAATCCCCTAAATTATCATTTTAAGGGCATGTTTGGTTGGGGTGAGGAATCTATGCCCCTAAAATGGGGATTCCTCGCTAAGGATTTGTATAACCGAAGATTTCACATGCACATGCAGATAAATGATATAGCATAAAAAAAAATGAATTTTGGTGTGAAAATCTGCAAAAGTAAAGATTTCTACGTTCCCCCTGAGGAAAAGATTTCTACGTTCCCCCGGAGGAGGAGGTCAGACTTAAAAATCCTCAAAAAACTAAGGAATTCCACTTATCCTTGGAGATTTACAATTGCTACGGATTTATAACCGAAGATTTTACATCCACATGCATATAAATGATATGGCATAAAAAATGGATTTGGTGTGAAAATCCGCAAAAGTAAAGATTCCTCCCCCGAGGAGGAGGAGGAGGAGGAGGAGGAGGTGGTGGTCAGACTTAAAAATCCTCAAAAAAAATTAAAAAAAAAATCCACCAATCCTTGGAGATTTACAATTGCGAGATGTGGGTTTTTCAGGACACTAAAAAATAAAAATCTTTTTTTTTTTCAAGAATTCGGTTGCCAAATAAGAGTTTTGAGAGGAGAGAAGAAGGACCAGAAATTCCGGCAGTGCAGTAGACGAGGATGAAGATCATGCCGCCAAAAGCCCATGCAATGCCGAGGATGCCGACGCCGCTGCAGGCAGCATCAGGGGCAGTGTTCTTGAGGGGGTCCACCTCGCTCTTGTAGCCGATCACTGTGGCCACTGTGATGTAGAGGAAGAGGAGAGTGGCTATGAATTCGGCTATGAGAGCCCTGTAGAAGGACCACTTGGTCAGTTCCTCTGTGTCAATGAGAGGAGCTGGTGGTGGGTCTGTGTAGTCCTTGGTTGTGAACTCTCCTTGCTCTGCACCTTCTAATTCCTTACCCATCTCTCCTTCTTTCCAAAACTCAAAGAAGAAAAGCTTGCTTTGGCAGCTTTGAGGAGGAAAAATGTGGGCTTCTGACGGAGAGAGAGATGGTTTTGGTTTTGTGATGGAAGAGTGGGAGTGTGGAAGGGGTATTTATGGGGATGAGAGAGGGATGATGATTGAGGAGAGAGATGTGGTTAATTAAGCCATATACTTTTATTTGCCGCCCAAAACCGACTAATCTTCATTATTTCACTTTCCTGGGCCCATATATACACCACTCTCTATCTTATTTTGTTCTCTTCGTTTTTACCTCACCATGTCTACTTGTCTCTCTCTCTCTCTTCTTTTCATTTCTCTTGTTTTGGATTTTCTATTTCTGCTGTGGATCGTATGCTCTGGAAGATTTGAGAGCAATGGCAGGTGAACTCCCAACTACCAGAGTGCCGTCTGATCTGGCCAAAGTACCTTGCTCTTTCGGTCGTTACGATCTGCAATCCTGATCTTCAGCGTGTGGTCGTGCTAATGGCCCCATCTAGAAATAACTATTAGTAGAGATGGGCAGATGACAAGTTTCATGGTGGATGAAGGTTACCCGAAAAATTATCCCTATGATTTTAGCAATAGGTTTATTAAGATTCGTAAATGCTCCGAGTAACTCTCACACTACCATAAAAATAAGAGGGGTCACCCTCGTATTTAGGCTATTGGCATTAGATATAAATGCAATGTAGCTTCCTTACTCTCATAATAGTGTGCGAGAGTTACTCGCATAGGAGCATTTTTCATTAAAGTTAATACGAAATTAGAGGAGTGTCAAATATAGACCCATGATTATCCAAAAGCTTCATCGGCAAAATTTATGCACAAATCCTTTTCTTGGACCCGATCAAATATTCAACTCCAAATTGAATCTTGCATGGTCCATTTCTAAATAATTAGATACCCAACTATGAGAGATAGGGTGGGGGCCATCACATTTGACATGCGAGTGCCCCCACCCTAACTCTCATGATAAGGTGAAAGATGCTTTCATATGAGCATCTCCCATATATATGAATGACTTTATATAAACGCGGTCATTTGAAGTGGGAGAAGGAGCTTGAAGGCCATTTCACGTTCAGAATTTTGAGAGAGTCCCAGCGGTAAGTTATAAAGACCATCCTTACAAAAGTATTACTCCTCTTAAATTGGTCTATTAAAATTAGAGAATCAACCGAAAACTAATTAGAGTGTTAAAAGAGAGATCGTTTTGGCCATTTTTTTCTTGAATGCATCTAAATCTTGTTCCTCATGTCAGATAAAAGTGAATTTTCATTTTGCAAATGTATTAGCAGTTGAGAGGGGATATTTGTCGTGTGGTCCATCAAACTTATGAGATGCATATAGGGTTGTCCATTATATGCACTCCTAAAATAAATAGTGCTAGACATTTAAGCCATAAGGCAATTACTAGATGGTTCAAATGATTTCTTTTCCACACCCTTTCTTCGTCTCAGTTTAGGTCAGGAATGTAAATGGGTCTGAACTTTGGTGCACCCTACAAATAAATGTCTATGACATTAATAGATTGTAGGAGCTACCCATGCATAAGGTACAACCAGTGAGCCCATCCTAGATTCCATGCTGCCAGCTCAAAATGGAAGACTGTCTTCTTCTGTTATGTAATTATGTCTAGGTTTAATGGCTTATAGGCTATAGCTTACTGGAAATAATACTTAATAAATAATCAGTACCCAATATTAAGGGGTGAGCTTTCAAACTTAGTAAAGGCCACTTAATGTCATGCCATATTAACATTTTATTTTAATTGGAAATCACACATTCATTTATGCTATACTAGTAGCTTTCTCTTTAATTGAAAGGTCCTCCCTTCTGTTTTCTCAATCTCATCTGATCCCAAAAATCAGAATTCCAAACTTCTCTGGCTTTGAGAATTTATGTAACTGGTGTTGGCACATAAGGAGGAAAAATAAATAAACGAGAGTGATTGAATCAATCACTAGTAGGAATGCAAATGAATATCTGATTCTTCGATTATCCGAACGTGTCAATCCATAAAAATTCGGGTTTGGAACCTCTTTTAGGCTCTAACTCATAAATGAATCTAGGTCCATAACTCAACTTAGGCTCCAATTGCTAAAAGGGTCTTGTTCCAAATCAATCGGATGTGTGGACCCTGACCTGACCCGTGGATGTACATTATTTTAAACATGATTCGTAACTTTGTGCAGGCTAATGTCAAAACGTCATGTAACAACTTATATATTATTTTTGAAGATGTTGAGATTTATTAGTCGTGAAAGATAGACTTATTGCATTATTATTAGGTTGAATGACATCTCTTTCTACATTTTTGGGTTAAATGATTCCTTAATTTAAATAAGAAAATAAAATTAAAAAATAAGAAGTCAGAACCGGTTCCACATCTAAACCATGTTCTCTTATCGGAATTGGGTCTAGAACTAAGATAACAGGTTCGTGCCAGATCTGAAATTGAAACCGTCTACATATGAAAGGTTCTGGGTTTTCCAATCCAATATGATTCCAGCCCGGATACAATATCCGTTTGCATCATCAACCACCAGGAAGGTTTCAATGGCTTTGCATCGTGAATCACAAGGAAGGTTTCAATGGCCGTATTCAAGCAAACTCACGTGAAATATGCTTACATTAACGAGCTTAATTTGAGTGCATGTTGGGTCCAATATGAACTGCAGAGCTCAAATCCGAGCCACGTAAACTTCTGAAATGGGCATGCTCAAGTCCCACGTTAGAAGCCCATGCATTAGTCTAGTTGCATAAAACCACGTAAAATTGGTTAGGACCAAGCTTGAATTTATAAAAGAATGAGAATATCATAAAACCATTTTTATCCAGTGATGTACATTTTATGTTAATACTCTACTACTGGATATGTAAATAGTATATATGTGAGTAATAGGAGTCCAATGGCCCTGTGATCTCTGGCCCTTATATGTTTCATTATTTCAAATTCTAGGGGCACGTTTGTGTACATACCCTTTCCGCGGAAAGGAAAAATTGTCATGTCTGTAAATTCACTAGAAATGAAAACTTTGGAAAAGGATTTCCATAGAATTTAAAAATTCATGTTTGGTGCAAAAAAAAAAAAATCTATCGTCGAATTAGTGCTAATGTTGTTTGGTGCAACTATGAATTCCTTATAGAAAATCAAATTTTCGTATTTAGTGAAATAGTTTTTTGAAGAAAAATAAAATAACATGTGTATTATTTATTCAACATTAAGTAATAATTTATTTAAAGCAATAAAAAAAAAGAGTTGTAGAGTTTTGGGTTGAAATAGATAAGAGTGATGAAAAGAGGGAGAAGTTTTCTAAAGAAACTCATTTTCCATACCCCCATAGGAAATCGATTTCCACAATTATCAAGGAAAATGCTGATGAGGCAGGAAAGCGTTTCCGTGGAATTCTTCCACACTAAACGCCCAAAAAATAGGTTTTCTGCGCAAAACCATCCACTTTTTCGTGGAAAAATGTTACACAAACATGCCCTAAACATGTATTCTTCTAGCCGAGGATCAACAATTCTCAATATCAATAATTTTTTACAACAATGATAATTATTGTCTTCGAAAAATTTTGAATTCCTTATTTGAATGATGAGAATTTATAAAATCAATAATATACTATCATTTTTGCAATCTAATATTCTCCGAACTTTCATTTTTCAAAATGCTAAATTGTGTACAAGCATCTGTGATGGACATATACTGTGAAATCTGGTGGAAGAGAAGCATTGGGTGAAATTCATTAAGAAAAGAAAGTAAAACCAACTAGAATTATTGGAATCCTTGCCAACAAACAAGAAGACCCCCCTGGTCACAAATTATTGGTTAAAGTCAGTGGTACCAACGTATTAACGCAGATCCGACAAACCTGGCCCGAGAATCTTCATCGTCCTTATTCGCCAGCTAGCTCAAGTAACTGGTCTCTCTCTCTCCCCTCAGCATCTCTACATTCCTCTTAATCTTAAGCACTGGTGTATCACAATCACACCCACTGCTTCATTTCAACGGAGGTGTATGTATCACAATCACTCCCACTGCTTCATTTCAACATGTGCTAGCTAAATACCAACTGTTCATTGAGAAATTTTCTGGGTCTTTAGGAAAGCAAGTCTTGCAAGAACTCCAATCATCCCACATGAAATCCAAACTTGCTTTTCATGAGATGCTTCAATTTCATAAACTCCTTTTTCCATTAGGATTATTTGTATTAAGAGAGGGAGAATATAGTCATTGAGCTCCAGAACAATGACATGAGAAGAATAGGACCAAAAGAAATATACACAAGTATGACATAATGAAAGAAAATGTAACATAAAAACTTGATTGCTATGTAGATGCCTTAATTTGGAACAGTAGGGATTCCCAAAAGGCAAATAATAGAAAGAAGTTGGTGGATTTCTATTAAATTAGTAAATTTATTCAGCAAATAAGCCTGAGTAGTTCTAATTCAAGAGAACTCCAAAGGGTAGCTCAATTGGCCTAGATCACAGTTTGTATCCGAAAGTTATAGATCTAAAACTGTACTACCACATTGAGGCTACAGATGGGTTTATCCGACTTCCCTCTAAATCCGAAGAGATTAGTCCAGCTCAAAGGGTTGAAACCTCCGATAGCCAAAAAAAAATCTAATTCAAAAATTTCTAACAAAAACTTTTAGATGTTTTAAAAGCTTTAGGAGATATCTGTTTCACTTCAAGAAAAATTAGTTCAATTCACCATCTCTTCCGCATTGCGAAGAAAACCCAATATGACTAAAATTTTAATAGAAACAGCTTTTTAAAAAAAAATCATTCCCACACTAATCACAATTGCACTAAAAATCAAATTTTCTTGGAGGAACCAATGATAAAATAGACACAAAACTTCCTCTAGGCATTGGCGATAGTCCTCCCTCCGATTCATTCATTCCTCGTCGTTGAATTCATTGCCGACCACCACTCACAGACCACTGTCGGTTCTAGAGTTTGTTGGATGTGTTTTTCATTTATACTCACGAGGTGTACAGTACTCACTTTCCATCCTTCCTCTTCTCGGTCAAAATCAATGACAAAAGATGCATGCAACGTGGCAATCTCCTATTGGAAGCAAATCAAAGAGATGTTGGACTCTGATATTATGATGCCGACGCGTGGATGTACTGTAGCTGAGCACGAGGTTTAATGTAAAGGAAATAAATGCTTGGGACATCTCATGGTGAAGATTTTGCCGCGTGGCAGGATCGACGGATGTGGGTATAATGACGGTTCGTCGTGGCAGCAAGTGAAGGGTCGAGAAGGTGGGACCCACATAGGAATCTGTTCGATGCTGGGATTGGATTAGAAAGAAAAGAAAAGCCGCACTCGTCGGGACGCTCTAAGAAGATGCAAGTGTCTACGTCTCTTTGGTGGTCTCCATCAGCCGATAATATGATATCTTTGAAGCCAGGGAGATATCTTTGAAACTGCTCCCTCTCTCTTAATTACTTACAATGACTAGCCAGGATCAAGAGGTTTTTTTTTTTTTTTTTTTTTTTTCTTTTTCCAATTGGAGGGTTCTAATTTTTTAGGCTGAACTAATCCGTCCGGATCAAGAGGGAAGCCGAGTTAACTCCTTTACGACCTCTTGAAATTTAGGAGAATATATGAGTATTATCAATACTCAATGCTCTTTATTAATTAAATGATATCTTAGGCCTGCACTAATGGGGATTCTTTTGTCAGAGGAGATGAGATTCTTAACAAGTCCTCATGGGGCATTTTGGGTAGGAGGAATTTTAAGATTTCTTGGCTTATAACATTATTTTCAAGTACAGTCTAGCCTTTTTAAAGCCTGAGAGCTGGTTTGGTTTGCATTTGAGTGTATCACAACAGGTTGTAAAATGAAGAGCACAGGTAGGTGATATTGAATTCTCAAAATAGAGAGAGAAACAAAATCAAAACAAGATTGAATATTCACCATTGTGGGTCAATAGATAAAAAAGTAAAGATAATATCTACATCTTTATCTTATATTCTTCAACCACCATTACACATCATTTATCTCTCACCTCTCTAATAATCCTTCAGTAGATATCATTTCCCCATAAATTCTTATGTATACAATTCTTATGTATTTTGATTTAAATAGACAGGCCCTTAAAGTAACTCATCAATAGGCAAAATTTTGAAAATATGGCATTCAAATAGAAAATCAATAGAAGATCTTAAATTCTATATGTTCTCATTCTATCATCAGAAATTTTATGACACTTGCAATTCTCCTCAAAAATATGCTTGGATACATGAGGAGGAAGAAGCACAATTATAGGATTGGTGGGTATTAGAAATGACCCAATATCGATGCTTTTCCTATCAAATTATCTTAATTGTTGCTTTAATAAGGTTTAGCTGATTATTATATATTCTGATTATGCAATTAGTTCAGTTGTAGATAAAAAGAAGACAAATTCTGAGAAAAAAATTTATATAGCCCCTGGATGTGAAGAGGGTCAATTGATAAGGCTACTTGTTCCTTCACAGTATGTACAAAATGGAGAATAAGAAGTGTGATTTTCCTCTAGTATAAGGCTCACAACACCAAAAAGCAACCAAGCAAAGTGTACATAAAAGTAAAAGTAAGGGAATAAGGGGTTGCCCATTTGGTCTAGGTACCTGCTTCTTAACTAACCACTTAGGTTTTGATCCTTAGGTTCTTTTTCTTGCATCCGTAGGCTTTTTTTCTCTAGGTGAAAGCCCATCCTTGGTTCGGCACCAAGAAAAAAAGAAGTTTTCTTCTTTCTCTTTAATTTTGAAGGGGAAAATCTCCTTCTGAAAGGAAGCTAAGAGCTCTTGTAGTTAAAATACTCTTAAGACCAAAGGACAACGATTTTAAGTAATTAGTAACCTGTGTTTAAAAAAAAAAAATCGAATAAGAGTGTGAAATAAGGTAGGACCTCATCCTTGGCTAGGTTCAAATAAAAAACTGGTTGAAAATTTGAAGGCAAGACTAAAAACCTACTCTATGATCTTCTTAAGAAAGAAAGCTAAGAACTCTTCAAATTAAATTACTTAAGATCAGAGGCAGTGTTTACAAGTAACAGTTACCAATGTTTTCGAAAATTGAATGGGAGTATAAAATGGTGAGATGGATGGTTTAGTCCAACGTTGTTTCAACCATCCAGTTTAATTGTTTTCAATCATAATGGAAAAATTGACAAAGATATTTTAAAATAATCAAAGATACGTACAATTGGTTACCTCACCTGATTTATTTGCTTCGGACCTTTTCTTCTTAAACCAGAGGAATTTGATTCAACCAACAGAATCTAGTTCTAAAGTACTTATGCAAACCACAACATGGGGTTCATGTTGCTCGGTTGGTTGACAACCAACTTCCGGAAGTCACTTGGCTATTCAGGGATCAATCTTTTCTATGTCACTGGTTGAGGTTAACATTCACCATCACTCCTAAGCGGTCATAATTGTGGTCGAGCTCTCGCCCTCACCATAAGACTATTGTCGTGTCGTTTCCAATCACCAGTTGGTTTTGGGATAAGTGGTAGCTCAATAGGATGTAAGATCCTATAAGTGGTATCAAAGCCTGGTAGTTCGAGTTGCTGCGGGTGTGCCATTGCACCGTAAAACTATTGTGTCGTTTCCTATCACTAATTGATTTTAGGATAAATGGTAGCTCAATTGGATGTAAGATCCTACACAACTCTTCCCACATTGATTTGTAGACTCATTCAGTGCACACGCTCCCGTCTAGTGCACTGAAAGACCTTGAAGATCTTCTCCATCTGTACCACCCACTCATCAGCATCGAGGGGGTCTTCATTCCCATAGTACGATGGCGGGTTCCTCTTCTTGAACTTATCATAGATATCATTCAAGTCAATCACCCTAGGAGCGATGATGACTTGAGGTACCGGAGCTGGCCTTTCTAACACTTGCATCATCTGAGTTTGAAAGGCAGTCTGAGCCTGAGTCTGTGATGTCTGAGAATCCACAAAGGCTTGCATGAGCTGATTGAATCTAGCCTCTGCTGATCCATCTCCACTAGACCCTGCCTGATCATTGTTCTGAGTAGAACGAGTGTGTCCCCCAGCCATCCTGCATGAAAAGACATGTTAGTCCTATGGGACTCAATCTAGCATACAAACTATACAATCTACTCAAGCTAAGATACCCAACGAAACTCAATCCTCACACGTCTTAAGTTTCTACTTGTTTTTAATCTAGAAACCAGTACTGCTCTGATACCAACTTGTCACGCCCCCAAAAGTGAAACCGGGGTTATGCGTGAGATTAGGGCCAATTTAAAACTTTTCCAATGATAATAACATATCACTTGCCCTAATCGTGTCCCATCTGGATCGAAGACCGCTGTGAGGTATAAACATTTTCCTCGAATATATTAAACAATAGCGGAAGCTTCATAAAACAAGAGGTATCTTATAGAGGTATAGTTTAAGAGCAATTTACTGAGTATCAAAGTTAAGGTTGAAGTTTAAGACTATAACAAAATATTAATTACAAGTAAAATGGCCAAACTAAAACTAGGCCTAAACAAAAGTATAAAGAAACCAAAAGATGAAGCTAAGAGGATTATCGTGAAGCTCTCGCGTACGGGGTCGTCACGGCTATACAATGCCGTCCGTACTATACTCTAGGAAGTCATCAGGCTGATCTGCCTGAACTTCTTCCGTCGTTTCCTCCGCCTCGGGGTAGAAGAGCTCGGTACCTATGCACCAAGAGTAGCATCATCAACACGACGGATGGCAAAGCAATAGATATAGAAATCACATAGATATGCAGTACTAAAGAGAGTAAACGATAACCATGATTATAAGATATGCATAGCACTCTGATCGTATGAGATACATTGCATTCGAATCATATACAAACCATCAAAGTAGGCGATCCACATAAGCTAATCTATATCATCAATTGGGATAAATCCCAGTATCCAATATCCAAACAACCCGTAGCTCAAGTGCTCAGGCTCCGTGAGCTCTGGCACTATCTCGCTGCGAGGATCAAACAACCCTAGCTCAAGTAGCTCTGGCTCCGTGAGCTCTGGCTCTATCTTGCTTAGAGGAACAAACAACTCGAGGAACAAACAACTCTCAGCTCAAGTAGCTCGGGCTTCGTGAGCTCTGGCTCTATCTTGCTTAGAGGAACAAACA
This sequence comes from Cinnamomum chago, assembly GCA_038049695.1. Taxonomy (NCBI): domain Eukaryota; kingdom Viridiplantae; phylum Streptophyta; class Magnoliopsida; order Laurales; family Lauraceae; genus Cinnamomum; species Cinnamomum chago. Next base: position 13,431,286 of record CP142462.1, on the reverse strand, counting down.
ACTCGAGGATAGTAGCAGTCCTCTCACAGATGGTGCCCCAACTGTGTTGAACGTTAACAGCTGAGTGGTGCCTGACACAAATAATCCTAACAATATCGGTGAAGGGCTAGGCTCTTGTGCGAACAAGATTCAATACCAATAGAGAACTACTTTATTCCAAATCAAATCAATCTCCAAAACAAATACCAATAGTAGTCCTCTTTAAGCCTGACAATCAAACTCCCTAGCCACAACACTTCAAACAAATAACGGAACGAACGAAACAATACAAGGGGACCCTAAGTCCAACCTCTAAGTTCTCAAAGCAATCCTCTAATAAAACAAAGCAAATAGAACTAAAGAACATGCTCATCACATGTAGAAGATAGTACCCAAAGGTACCATTTGGATTCAAAGCGAATGAACAATCCAATCGTAAGTAAAGTGTAAACCCTGAAGCATCGCACAACCTATTCAGTCAACGAAGGGGTTAGGGTTCGCGATACTCGGACGAACAATCTTCGTGCATAGATTTATAGAAGAGTATCCCGTTGTCCCGTACCATTCAAGATTGAATTAAGTTGACTCTCGATACAACCGAATCGACAATGACGAACGCCGGCTCAAGACGTCCTCATAATGAGTCAAATGAGTCCTCAAAAGGGGTATCCAAAGGTCCACCAAAGGCCACCTTAAAATAGGGTAAAAAATCCCTTAAAAAGGAAATTTGGCAAAAATCTGCACCGGCTCGGTCGAGTCTCGGTCGAGTGGGCCCTGTTGTCTCGGTCGACCGAGATCTGCAGGGTCGGTCGACCGAGAAGCCTGCGGAAATCTGGGCAGAGCTCTGTTCTGAGCTGAAATGGGACTTTTTCCCATTTCTCTCTTCTGGAACCTAATGAGCAGCATATGTATAATTAAAAGCAACTTAAATACAACCTATAAAACTACTGATCAAGCCATTAGACTCTAAATCCATTCCATTCAATCTATAGACCATTTTATCATGTTTTCACTCTATTTATGTATCAATTGAGCCAAACCTATCTAAAACATGATTTAATCATCCAAATCAAGGTAAACAAACATATCAAGCAATAATATAACTATTCACTTGCCTTGGTGATGTGATGAACTCAAATTCAAGAAGAAAGTGAAGAAAGAAAACACTTTAAAAGCTCCAAAGAGGTGAAACACTCTTCCAAACCCAAGAAGCTCCTACACATGCATGCCAAGGGTCAAGGTGGGTCTTCCTAAACCATTTCTAACCAAAGAAGAAGAAGATGACATGGTTTCCAAGCTTTGGAAGCTTACCTTTAAATGGGTTGTGGGTGAAACAAGAAGAAAAGTGGATATTTGTGATCTTGAGGACTTGAGGAAGAAGATGAATGGATTGGCTTGCTTCGCCGGAGCTCCGGTGATCGTCAACGGAGAAGAAGAAAAGAGAGGAAGAGAGGTCGGCTGCTGTGCTGGGATGGTTGTTGAGTTAAGTAAATGGGATTGAATGAAAGAAGATAAGAAGATGGGTTGGTAGGATACTTAAGTAATGGTTATTGGGCTTGGGCTTTGGGCTTTGGGCTGATGGGTTTGATGGGTCAAGTTCCGAGTCGGCCCACGTATACAATTAATTGATTTCGGGCCTCTTCGACGTGTCGAATCGAAACGCGACCGAAAGCTAAAGTTCATGAAACGACGAAACCTACCCCATGCCCCCAAACTCACAAAAACTCATACTCTCATAAATCCCTTAAAAACCCTATCCAATTATTAAAACGACTCTCTGTCCTACCCAAACGCAGTCCGAATCGTACAAAACTTCGTACACACGATTCGTCGTTATCCCAGACTACTTAGACTCTAAACTAGCTTACTAACTAATCAAACAATTAATCATAATTAATAGGCCATTAGGGGTCGGGATGTTACATTATCCCAGCTGAAAGCATTAGAATAATCCATCCATTCTTCCCATAATTCATGATGTATGTGAGAATGCCTTAGGTTTTTAATGGCCAATTCCCTTGTATTGGAAATGAAATAGCTAGCTGGAATTTGGTATTCTTGAACTTCAGAGGCAACATGTAAATGATTATTTTAGTGCTTGAAAAGGCAAAACAGTGGCTTGCCATGAAATGTCTGATATTTTACAGGCTTTGTGATAATGTAATTACTGCATTTGCACAGATAAGAATGACAAAGCCAAATTGTTCTTTTAATCAGACATTCCAAAATGCAGGCCATGCCAAATTAATTAATATGGTGTGTCCCAATTTTTTTTTTTTTATTGCTTTATGCATGCATTCATTCATCATCAATAAATGGAAGATGAGGGGTTTAGAATCCCAGGTCTGCTTCTTAAAAAGCAAGCTTGGGGCCCCAACTAAACGCATGTCATGTAAATTGTGTAATCTTATATACCCACTGAGCTATGATTTCTTAATAAGATCCTCCGAGTGAAGTGGTATCGAAGCTTTAGGTCACGGATTCAAACCACTGGAGCGCAATCGTGAGGGTAAGATTGTCGGCGAGAGGCATGCCACAATGTCACTCCCAGCGGCCGCTCTAAAACTAGGCCCGCAGGTGCGATGTCGAATGCCTTATAAAACATTGAGTTGTGCTTTTTTCATCGTCAATTAGTTTTGAAAGGAATGGTAGCTCAGTGCAGTATATAAGATCCTACATCAATCACAAGAGTAAGGCTTTTAGAGGGGCTTGATGTAGATTAGAGTTCAATAAAATATTACTTTAATCAAATTATCCTATTCCTTGATTTTTAAGGCCTAAGCTTCTCCAGTTTGAGTGGAGTAAATGGTTTGACCAATGTCGGGTCATGCCAATCTATTGAGTAGAGTAGATCCACATTAGTTGGAGGTTAAAGTTATCATTTTAAAACTGCGTCAGATCTAATTAAACTTTAATCATTTTTTGGGTATCGGTAACCTGCTAAATTCACACAAACGCAAATTGGGTAAATAACAGTTAAATTTCAAATACAAAACGTAAATATGGGATATAAATTCTAAGCCTTATGCCACTCCACCAGCTCCCGGATATATAACTTTAACATGTGACGAACCCATTTTATCACTCCTATCCTTACCCACTTTGAATCCTGAAAACAAAAAAACAAAAAACAAAAAAAAAGTTAATTCAATCGGGTCCCATGCATATTATTTTATAAAGTTCCACTCACTCCCAATTTTTGTGATATCTTGAAGATGACTTCCAGGTAGTGTGAGAAATATACTTTTATTGTATAAACTACCAATAATTGAAAACATAGGACAAAGTCGTTCATAATAAAATCGAATTGTGTTTGTGGCAATGGTAAGTCCACGTGTCAAGAAGCAAGAGGAGCCCCTTCCTCCAGTATTTCGTCACGTGATCGGACGACAGTATAAACAACCAGCAAGCAATCACCGACGTGACCGACCACCAACAGCTTGAAAAGTGGCCCCAGTGGCAAGATGGCTGCCTTATGTCATCGACGGCCCCACCACCATCCGGTTTTCTCACCGACCCCGCGGCTCCTGCTATGGCTGTGTGTGGTCTCTATTTAGCCACGTGTCATGACACGCTGGATTCTTGGTTGGTGGAGCCTTGAGATTGATGAATGTGCTGCTGTTTTGGTTTTAAGTGGTTGTGTGAGTTGGAAATGGAGACTATTTGCTTTCCTGCAGTGAGAATCACTGCACCACACTTGTAGTGGGGCGGCTTGTGGAGCCTGCCAAGGAGAAGGAATTTTATAACCCCACTAGAAAAACCCATTTGTTAGGGGTTTTTTTTTTTCACCAATACAAAAAAAAAATTCCTATGAGATACTTAAGTATGCATTTGTGCAACACTCTTTTCCGGCGCCTTCCAACTAGGGCTGTCAATTGTATTGTGTTAACGAATTTGAGTTACGGATTAACGAATTTAAATTAAAATGACTTTAACTCGTATGCGACCCATTAACTTAACGGTTCAAAAAATCCAACCCGAACACGACCCGTTAACCCGTTAAGTAATTAAATCATTTCGGAAATTAAAAGAAAATCCATATAAAAATATATGAGCCACACGAAACTATAAGTGAGGATCTCGAGTGGACCGCACCTAAAATCCTACTATAAAACAATAAATTTTAATTTCTTCTTTATGAATATAAATTAATTCTAGCTATACTTAGGGACTAAAAAAGTTTTAAAGGGTTAAGCGGGTTATTAACGGGTTGCTGATTTAATTCGTACACGACTCATTAACTTAACGTGTTAATGGGTTTGACCCGTTAACGACCCGAACTCATTAAGAGCCCATCTGAACCCGTTAATATCGTGTGGGTTTATATTGTGTTAATGGTTCGTGTGACAATTTGACAGCCCTACTTCCAACTCTGCATTTGATTCAATAACAAAAGGGAAAAGGAATTTGGCTTTTAAGCGTTATTTTTTCCACACCAAGCCATCCAGAAAAAAAAAAAAAAAAAAAAAAAAAAAAAAAAGGTGCACATATGTAAGTCTAGTGGTGTGGGACTGAATCCCTAATCATAAATTGGCACGAACTCAAATTTGATTTTTGTCAAGTTGTTGTTCATCATTAGATAGAAATTAGGGACATTTACTAAAGAAATTCCCTTAAAGAGGATAATCACAGTTGGGACTCCAAAACTTTTATATTATCAGGGAAGGACCTCCAGCCCAAATCTTCATTATTTTTGCCCATTTTACCCTTTGTTAGTTGTTGCCAGCAAAAGGAAAAAAGCTGAAACACAAAAAGAAGAAAAAAAGAAACGGAAGAAGGAGTCTTCCATAGCAATCCGGTCTCCATTTCACTTCCATCTCCCGTCCCAGAAGAACGGCCACCGGATCGCACTCCACGTCTCTCTCTCTCTCTCTCTCTCTCACCTCCTTGCCCTCCTCTTTTCCTCTACATCAAAACCCAAGCCCTAGAGGAAGTCCTCAAAATCTGAAGACCTGGTTTTCAAGGTAATAAAATTCTACACACTCAACTCTTTTCTTCTCTTGTAAAAATAGATAGCCCTTTCTTCTCCAAGGTTCTTCTCCAATATTCTACATCCAAGGCATTTCTTCTTACAGTGATTTTTTGTTTTTTTAGTTGGTTGATTGGATTGATTTTTTATTTTTTTTAGTTGGTTGATTGGATCTTTTAGATAATACAATACAAGTAATGCCTTACCCTTGCCAATGAAAGCATACTGATAGCAATATAAGTTCTAAAAAAAAAACACAGAGTTCGTTGATATCAACTAGGTAAATGAATGTTGTCTAGAAAAGATGTGACATACCTCAAGATCTCCTTCATATCTAACCTTCTTTGCTTGAACACCAAGAGGGTCTAATGACATTCACATTGGAAAAGTACTTAGAATGAGAAGTTAAGCAAAATAGCACACAAGGATTGCAAGGAGCAACAACATGTTTGGTTTAAACCTTTCTGGAACAGACAATTTTAGATGGATGTTGTAGTTTTTATATTTAAGGAAATACTTTTGATGAAGCATCCTCTCCATGAATATTGATATTGCATTTGTAAATAACTGTCATGTTGATGTGGTGGGACATCCATATGGATAGGAAATGGAACAAAAACCAGCTGAAACCAAATGAACCATTACATTGTGATTTTATTTAACCATCAATTTGTGCAGGCGATCATGCCTCGCTGATTTGATATTTAGATCAACATCCATACATGTATTTGAAGAAAGTGGTGTAGATGTTCCTAATTTAATATCCATTCAAGAGAATGATTGAAACTGATTATCATCTTCTGTGTGACATTTCTACATTATATATCCCTTTCGGAATCAAATATAGGTAGTAAATTATCTCCTATTTGCATTGCAATCCACTCACCTTGGTTGACTTGAATGACTTCCTTGTTGGCAAGGATTTCCATGGTGTCCTTTGCTATGTTTGACACATCACATCCTATGAGAAGGGGAGCCTGCAGAAGCAACATTTGGAACTTAAAAAGACTGAACTATGGAGATGTATTCATATTCAACACTGAATAAAAGAACTTCTATTATACCTTAGAAACAGACCAAAGGCTGAAGTGGACTACGTATTCATCATGTGTCATCCCTCCGTTTCCTATTTCAAGCATATCTGGATCTGAGAGCCACAACAGCAGCACGTTAATGCATAGGCAGAAAATCACAAGCGAAGATTTTAATATTTCAATTTTGAGTTTGTCACATTGGTAGGCATCAAATGCAGAGGGAAACTCAAACTTGCAATAGTATGGTTTAAATTTTTTTATGGGAAGTGTACGAAGGTGAAAAACAAGGCTGAGGTTTGCACCAACATTCCCTATTAAATTTATAGCCAGAATTCAAACCATATCATGGTCAGAGGCATTAATACAATGTCTATGCATCGATAAACAATATTTCTTCCCTTGATTCCTCAATATACAAACAGCAAAATAAAATAAGAACACTAACCATTCCAACCACCAGGTCTTGCATAGTCAGCAAACACTTCGTTCATATCAGCTCTAGATACCATGCTGTCAAATCAAAATCAGATTATGAGAAGATGCATATGGTTTTATGATTAATTGAAGAACTTAGCCAGGGACTCTACTCATCCATGCCTTTTCCAATCATCAGTTATATCGCCTGTAGTTCTCCAACTGTTTCCAACATGCGCACCCCATGTAGCTGGGTGCATGTCTCCCCTAATAAATCAGAAAGAAAAAGATAAATGCATCCACAACAAAACAATTAAGATAAAAATCATCTTTACAGGAACAAAAACGTTACAACTTACCACTCGCATAGAGAGAAAAAGATTGGGCGTCCTGCCTTCATTAGAGCTCGGGTCATTACAGGATATCTATGAAAGAAAGAATGCATATTTCAAGTTAAAAATTAGTTCGCATCAACTTACATATGAAATAGTAGAGATGGTTGGAAAAACATTATTTAGACAAGAAGATTACCTAACCGTTGGTTTAGATCCATCATTGTAACAGTTGTCATACTTCAAATAGTCAATACCCTTCAATTCCCATAGACCATGAAATTGTTTGATAATCAACAATTAGATATACATGAAGAATAGATAAATTCAAAAGTAGATAGTGCAATAGTTTTTGACTACATAGAAGAAATGATAATGAAACATGGATAAATAAAGCAGCTAATATTCATACCCATTCAGCAAATGTCTTGGCATCTATTTCTTCATGATGAAGTGATCCAGGCATTCTTTTGCTGCATGTATAAAACCTGGCATTTTCAAACCACCAACAAAAGCAACATCCATATTAGTAAACATTCATCACTTTATTATGTACTGACATCAAAATAAAAGAACTGATGAAAGTACTTGAATTAAGGTAATGGTTATACTAAACAAAACAGATACGAGTCACTCAGTTCCTTACCCTGCGTCTGAGTAGATTCCTAGCTTAAGCCCCTTGTTGTGTACATAATCTGCAAGAGCTTTTATTCCCGATGGAAAAGTCACCTTGTTACCAATTAACTTTCCCTAAATTTTTATATCACAAAGTTTTTTGGATGATGCTCCTATCAGTCCTTGAAACTAAAGCCATGTAAACAAATGCATAGTAAAGATCATAAAAAATGAAGAACAAACCTCAGAGGTGCGATTTAACTCAGCCCAGCAATCATCTATAAAAGATCAAAAGATGAGCTTAAGTTGTGTTTCTTTAGTCTAGCAAGTAATTTATGGCTAAAAAAGTGAGATATCCAAACAAGATACCTATGTTAACATAACGATATCCAAGCTTCGCGAGACCCGTTGAGACCAAAGCATCAGCTGTTAAAAGATTAAATTGTGAAAACTTAATGGATCATCAAAATTTGAAAGAGTTTCAAAACAGAGCCTAAGAAATCAATGAAGTAGAGATGTGAGGTAGGGCTGAAGGTCTTCAACCAAAACAGAGCCTAAGAAATAAATGAAGTAGAGATGTGAGGTAGGGCTGAAGGTCTTCAACTCACCAGTTTGTCTGACAATTGTCTCATTAACCATGCAGTTGAAGTGATTCCAACTGTTCCACCTGAACAGAGGATATATGATTGTGTCAATATAGTTACTAATAAAACTATGAAAAAGAACAAAAAGAGATTTAGTTTTCTTCAACTGAATCTAAACCACAATTTCCTGAATTTCAAAAACCTAACAAACTCATCCAATAGAGATAAAAATGTATCAATAAGTTTATGAACATTGCTCCTCTTATCATCTTATGGAGTGGCTAAAAATTGAAGAAATAAAAGTAAATATTCATAAATGATTATCAAACAACCTTCCTTTAATAAAAACTGAATTAGGGGGGAGATGTAGAATAAACACCCAGCCATCACCATAGTAAATCATATCCTAGGAAACTCAGGTTTCCATCTATATATCCACGTTATGTCCATCACCCCTAACCTCTTAAATAATTTTGTAGGGTCCAATTTTACCATCAATTCCTTGGAATTTGATTCCATGAAAACAAGAAGGCCCTTTGAGTATTTTAACTTCTATCAATCGTTCAACTAGTGTAAGGCTGATGGTTTTTCATTTATTTTGATATTTATGAATAGAAATGCATTTAGATGCCCTGTTCTAATTGAAACTAGGATGAGTCAAGTTGATTGCAAGTCAACCAGTTTTCCTAGGATTGATTGTAAGGCTAGGATTGGGGTCTCTAGCTTTCGTTACCATGTCTACTGTGGTTTATTTACTAAATGTCACTTGTTCATATCTCATGTTAATTTATTTTCGGTTTCTTTAGGATGTTAGAGGATGAGACGTTTGTTGTATTCCACTTTAATGGAGAGGTTGAATGGAATGCGACCAATCCGGTGTACAGGGGAGGTGAACAAAAAATGATGTGTCTAAGCAATTTCACAAAGTACTCTACATTGTTCCATAGTGCATTACAAGCAACGAAGTGGATAGAAAACGATGAAGCCATTGAAATTCAGTACCTTCACAACAACCGTCAAGCCTTCACATTGATTAAAGTAGCTAACGATGATGATGTAAATGCAATGTTGAAAGTGTCTCGGGATAATATAAATGGGCTTTATCTATATGTGAGCAAAATCACCGAGTGTTCAAGAGGTAAACGTGAAGGACATTCAAGGTATTGCACCATGTCCTAATCACTTTGTGCACTATTTATTTATCTATGGAGCTCTAACTTCTTTTTCCTTATATACATGCAAGGTTGACTCGTGTGAATGTGTTTGAAGACATTCAAAATGCTCCCGATCAAAGAACCAATAACTTGAAGGAAAAAAGTGTTGGATATCCTAGAGGTCGTCCTGTTAGCACAACACGGTACGTTATTATCTTGTTCACTAGAGTGAATTTTGATTTCTTCCTTGAAAGATGAAGATTGACTAATCATTATTATTTGGATGCAGTGATTCTCACAAAAGCTCTTCGAAAGCACTTGGACGTGACATTTATAATTTTGAAGCAAATCCCGATATTGGAGTAAACAGTATCCATTCTTGTGATACCATTGATCCCACTGTTGATCTCGAGGAAGACATTGAAGCCATCTTCTCCTTTTCACCTGATCACTTTACATTAATAGACTCTCAGCCATGGGCAAATGATGATCCTACAGTAGGGGACAAAATGCAAGAAGATGTGGGTATCCGCGCCAAAACATTAACCGTTGGTGAAGATCCTAACATTGAAGGTGAAGATCCTAACATTGAAGATACGCTAGTGCCAGTTGATGATTTCAAACATGAGTTGCTAGAGAGTACTGCGCAAAATTTGTGGAAAGGGAGAGTGTTTCCAGATCGTGATACATTTAGGAGAACCCTCGCGAAATTTGCAATGTATAAGAATTTTGTGTTGAAGCATCTGAAGACCAACAATTATAAAGTTACTGCACGGTGCGACGATGCAACATGTCCATGGCGTATACATGCTTCTATTGTGGATTCAGGTCCACAATTTCAAGTTCGGACATATAACCCAATTCATTCATGTTCAAAACCAATGATGGGGATGGCACATAAACAAGCGAAAGCTTCCTTGATTGCAGAATTTGTCAAAGATAGGCTTCGATTTAATAATATGTACACACCAAAGGAAATTATGTTTGACTTTCAAATGGAGTTTGGGGTAACGATAAGTTATAGAAAGGCATATCTAGGAAGAGAGATTGCAATGAATGAAATACGGGGTTCATTCGAGGAGTCTTTTCAAATCCTTCCTCGATATTGTATGGAATTACAAATGATGAATTCTGGAACAAGAATCGAGTTGCTGAAGCATGAAGATAACTCCTTTAGAAGATTATTTTGGGCAATTGGAGCATGCATCGAAGCCTTCCGTTCTTCCTTGAGGCCTGTGATAGCTGTAGATGGAGCACATCTTCGAGGTAAGTATCCAGGTGTTATACTGACGGCCGCTACTTATGATGGTAATCATCAGCTTTTCCCACTTGCCTTTGCCATAGTTGAGGCCGAACGACGAGATAGCTGGTCATGGTTCTTTGCAAATCTTCAAATAGCTCTTGGTGAGTCTCGATATCTAACAATTGTCTCTGATCGTCAGAAAGGCCTTGTTCCTGCGGTGGAAGAAGTATTTCCAAATGCTCAACATTGTTTTTGTTGTCGTCATATCGCGGAGAATATACGTTCGAGATTCAAAGATGATGGCATTGTTAAGAAATTTTGGCTTGCTGCAAAATCTTACAGGCCATGTGAATATGAGGCTCATATGAATGATATAAAGGCTGTAAACCTAGATGCTTATAACTACATTCATGCAATCGGAAGACAACATTGGTCCAATGCTTTTGTGGAGGGTAGGCGGTACGACATGTTAACTCAAAACATTGCAGAATGCTTAAACAGTCTAATGAAGCACAATAGAGAGCTTCCGATATCAAAACAAGTCGATGGGATTCGTGCAAAGTTAATGGATTTTTTCCATCTTCGAAGGACTACGTCAATGCAGCTGAAGACACGCCTAACTCCTTGGGCAGAAACCATTCTAAGCAAATCTACAGAAGGATCCCGACGTTTGAATTGTCGACAAGCAGGTCCCAATGAATTTCAGATACAGTCTTGGGAGTTCATTGATGTTGTTCACCTAGATAGAAACAGTTGTACGTGTCGGATGTGGGCAACGATTGGAATTCCGTGCGAGCATGCCTTGTCAGCCATGAAAACCAGAGGCTTGGATCCATATGATTTTTGTGAGGATTGGTACACCTGTGATACATATAAAAGGACTTATGGTCATGTAATACATCCAACCCGCGATATGCGCCAATGGGAGCACATTAGTAATGAGGTGGTCAAACCTCCACTTGCTACCAGGCAGCCTGGACGTCCAAAGAAGAATAGAATTCGCACGGAAGAAGTTAATCGGCAAAGAAGACAAGTGACGTGCTCTATTTGTAAAAATAGGGGTCACAACCGACAAAAATGCAGGAATCCACCAATGGGAAGTTGATCCATGATGGCTAAACCATGGAGCCATGTCTTTTGAAGTGGTCTAACCAAGTAATTTTATATTTTTATCTTTTTTAAAGGTGGAACCATGTGTGGTAATGAAAATTGTGGCTACTTGTGGTTCTGGCATTTGTAGCACTTTTTTTTTTTTTTTTTTGTAAAGCTGGAACCATGTCTTTTGAAGTTGTCTAACCACCTATTTACTGCACTTTTGTATTTAGTGCCTACATTTGTAACAGGAGGAACAATGTCCTAATATTTTTTGTAAAGAGTGTTGGTGGATGTAACTCTTTCATTTAATAGCAGACCAATGTTTATCTTTTATAGTGGGTCGATAGAATGGTTGGATAATGTTCTTTCATGATCATTGATGTATTTTCTATTAATGGATCACTACATGGATATCTTTTTAACAAGGAGGTTCAGAATGTGTCATACTTTTCATTGATGTCGACTAAACATTTCTCGACATCAACAAATAAATGTGTTGATATCAATGAAAGCATACTGATAGCATAGATAAGTTCTGAAGAAAAAAAAAGCATACTGAAAGCATGCTTGTGAGGTGGAAACTTCATTGCTGCTGAGTTCAGTAGCTTTTCCTTGGATGCCGTGTTATTCCTTCTAAAAACTAAAGGCTCATCGTCGTCGTTGTCAGCATCGCCATTGTTAATGGCATGCCTGCTTGATGCTCCATCATGCTGATGGGATGATGCGTTCATTAGAGCTTATTTCAATTGATGATTCTTGGATGAAGTGATGTTCCTTTTAAAAACTACAGGCCCATCATCAACATCATCACCCATTGAAAAATGGTAAGAAACACAAATGGTGGATGTCATCTGCAAATGGTAGTAGAGGGAGAAGGGGAAGGGAAAGAACCAAAAATATATATATACCCGTCCTTTTGATTTTTCTTCTTTCACGTAGCGCCAGAGTCGTATGCCCAGATGAGCCTTTCATAAATTCAAGGAAACATGAAACAGGTGAGGAAAAAAAATCAGACATTTGAGAAAGCAAATAAAAGATCCATCCAGTTTATTATACACAAGCATGTGCAAGTGTAATCACACACACAAACTCGCCACATTCATACACAGACATAGGCACACAAAAGTATACATTGGTTGAGCCTCTACCCAGGTAATTGTGAATGTGTAACAATATTGAGGATGTGAATTCAGTGTTAGCTCACCCCCAATATTCAAAGATATTGGTCACCAAGGCCTTGTAGGTGCCTTGCTGCTTTGGTTCCAGCCACTCAACTCATATCAAGATGCAACAATAATTGAAGAAGTTGTAGGGATTTCAGTCACTTTTCAGCTTCCAGCCCTCATCCATTTTGTTGATTTTTTTCTCTCAAAAACTAAACATGCCCATAAAAGGTGGAAGTACAACATTTTCCTGGACCTGACATTCCAGCTCCACGTTGGGTCCAAACTTGTCAATCTCAGTGGTCAACACAACCTGAAACCACCCACCTACTGCCACCCTTGGTTCTATTGAGGTCTTGACACTTCATTTCCATTTATGCAAGCATGCAGTTCAATCATTTAGTCCACAAAGAGCATGTAGCATATGGAGGAAAATCAGAAGAGTGTTTGTGAATGATTAGTTGATTACACAATATAAATAATTAGAAATAACTTAAAATGGCTTTTTCTTTGACATTACAACAACAGTTATCATTTGGTACACTTTTCCATTTGGTATCCAGGTTAACAACAGTATAGTCTGTCTGCATTGTCATTCTGGGCCTCTGGCCATAGCAAAACATGAAAAGAAACAGTAAAAAGATCCATATTATTGTTATTAGTAGTAAGGTAAACAGTAAATACTTATTAGGTATTTAATAATTCCAACTCAAAATAAGATATTCTAGTTTGTATAAAAAAAAATAAAATAAGCAGAGAGTATTGCCACCAACAAATTGTGGAGACAATTACCAACAGATTTTATGATGATATGATGCAGCTCTAAGACCTTATTAAAGGAGCTACTAAAATATAAAAAAAAAGCGCATACCAATTGAATATCTCCTTCATGAAAACCATTCTCCAACATCTTAACTCTGCAGCAGAAGAGTTTTAAAAAAAGGAAAATTAATTGTAAGAACATAGAAGTTGAACATGAGAAGATTGACAATTCAAAACATACCTTATACATAACAAGGATGAAAAGACCTTTTTTTTTTTTTTTGCTATTTGACCTTAAAGAGTTCATTTCCGGAAATCTAACAGATTCATAGAACATTTTGATAGATGAGTTTAGTAACTATTTTCACTGGTTAATGACAATTCCTTTTGAGCTTAATAACTGTTAAAAGTTTAGGCTACAAAGAGACTAAAATGTAGTGCACAATCCTCAAAAGTCTTATGTTATTGTAAGCATAAAATGGAGGCAAAAGGATGGTTGTAGCCACATTGATGTGGTGTTCTACAAAGACTATAGGCGAATCATTAAGAGACTCAGTAAGTACTATGACAGTCTAGGTCATCTTCCTAGGAAGATATTGTATACACTAATAGCACCTGACACATGTATTTAGGTGGCAATGTAAACAAACAGGGGTAATCCCAACATCTCTAAAATACCTAATGGTTTAACATATCACTAGGGACTGAAAACAGAACAATTCCAGATTTCCTCTACACTTTAGTGGCACTTGCAAGGTAAGGTATCCTCCAGTGGCAGATAATATTGTTGGAAAAAGAGCATAGTAGGATGGGAAATCTAAATTTCAGTATTTTGGTTAATCTTCTCTGAGCATTAAAATGACCATGGGAGAAAATGTGAGAGATTCCAAGTCATAATCAGTAAACAAACGGGGGGATGTACAAATATCAAAAATGAAACAAATATGAGGATCTTGTGCACATTGATTGTTACAAGAACAGTAGCAGGAAATGTCAGGGGATTTCAAAACGTTGTTTTTCGCCTGAATGTTGCAAACGTCTAATATATTAGGATTCCATAATCTCATCATAGCTTCCAATCCAACGGAAACTGGGTCAGAATTCACTCTTCCTCTCTCCCATACTACGACCTCCAAAGGCAACAAAACTGGCAGAAGTAGTCATGTCACCAAACAGAATTACAAGTATGAAAAAATACGAGTGACATATGATAACAAACACCCCATGAAGTTATTACTCAGTGACTCATCTCCATTGAAGAAGAAAAGGCATATAATCTTCAATATATTATACAACTGTAGAAGCCAGTTCCTCTATGGTTCCTTATGCTCCCTCCACCAACTACAGTACTGCGATTCTGTGACTCCAAGTTAAACTCTCTATCAGTTTAAGCCTATTTCACATTGTTGGTAAGTGTTCCAATTATAAATTCAAAATTTTTCATTAGTGCTAACAGACTTTTAAACAAAATTCATGGTCAACAGACTTGGGGGATATGACAGAGTGAAAAAAGCACTTATAGTTCAATAGTAGCATAAAGTTGAGCCCTTGTTCAGCATACAGTTGACTGATAAACTGAAACTATATTAAGGCATACAACATACAGCATCCAGAAATAGAGATTTGACCCTGTAGTAAGGCACAAAAATGAAATTATATTTAGCATAATGAGTTGAAGCAAATTTGGCATGAGATGCATTTGCGGTGAATTGAAGATACCAAATAATGCATCAAGTTTCCAATTTCACAACACACAGAACGGTGAATTAAAGAAGAAATAACCTAAGATTGCACAAAGATGTTCAAAGAAAGATAAACAAGTTGTTATGTGACTATTAAAGTCTCACTCGATATTTAGCAGCATCTAGGATCTCCTTCCCAGCAATAATCAAAGCAAAGTTGTTTAACTCTTTAACCGGCAGAAACAGAGCATTTCAAGAGCTTGATCAAACAGAAACAGAGCATTTCAAGAGCATTTCTTCCATAGCAAGAAGTTTATTTTTTTCGCAGCTAGGTGCTTAACCACAATGGATTATTGAACTTTCCTTGCTTAGACCAAGAATAATTTTCATTTCTAATATGTACTAGGAATGTCAACAAATAAATGTGTTGATATCAATGAAAGCGTACTCCATTAAAGTGGAGTAAATTCGTTGATGTCAATGAAACTCTCCATTAAAGTGGAATAAATTCGTTGATGTCAATAAAAGCTTACTGTTAGCACATATTATGTGTAGGAATTGAACACAGTGTTCGTTGATGTCAACTAACAATTTGTTGACCTCAACGAATAAATTCGTTGATGTCAATGAAAGCTTACTGTTAGCACATATTATGTGTGTAGGAATTGAACACAGTGTTCGTTGATGTCAACTAACAGTTTGTTGATGTCAATGAAAGCTTACTGTTAGCACATATTATGTGTAGGAATTGAACACAGTGTTCGTTGATGTCAACTAACAATTTGTTGACCTCAACGAATAAATTCGTTGATGTCAATGAAAGCTTACTGTTAGCACATATTATGTGTAGGAATTGAACACAGTGTTCGTTGATGTCAACTAACAGTTTGTTGATGTCAATGAAAGCTTACTGTTAGCACATATAATGTGTAGGAATTGAACACAGTGTTCGTTGATGTCAACTAAAAATTTGTTGACATCAACGAATAAATTCGTTGATGTCAATGAAAGCGTACTGTTAGCACATATTATGTATAGGAATTGAACACAGTGTTCGTTGATGTCAACTAACAGTTTGTTGACATCAACGAATAAATTTGGTAGATATGTATGAAAACGTCATGCTAGCCTGGAGAGTTTTTTTCCCATTCTCTATGGCACCACTTGGAGGTACCTTTGGTTGTGCAAATCCTTTCCAACTCATCACATTACATTTGATCACATTTAAACCACATATGCATCACAACACATTGGATGTGCAAGAAGGTAAAAATTCACCTATATTGGCATACAGTTGTCTAACACTCATGAAACTCATGCTTTAATTATCTTGGAAATGTGATCTACAGCACATGAACAACCTGTTTGGTAACAATGAAACACTCCAACACTCATTTTACCCATACTTTAATTCTCTTGGAAATGTGATATACATCAACGAATAATCTGTTTGGTAACAATCAAACACTCCAACACTCATGAAAACCATGCTTCAATTCTCTAGGAAATGTGATCTACACCACATGAACCACCTGTTTGGTATCAATCAAACACTCAACACATCCAGCATATGAACAACCTGTTTGGCAACATTTCCAGCAACTTCTTGTCAAGTTTCAAGATAAACTAACTAGTATCACTACAGTGAGACAATAAACTGTCAACGGGCACTTTAGATTATCTTCCAACATATATACAAGAAGAAAATGAAATCAACAACAGTGGCCATCAGAGTTAACATGTCAACCATTCAATATACACTGTCAAATGGCCCAAGAAAAAAAAAAGGTTCAGTTTACAGAGTGTTGGACATCCCAATGGGAGAACAGTATGATCAGATCTCACAATAAAAGTTTATTCAGGTTGGAAACATATTGAATATCCATCATCCCCGTCATGTTGACTGTTGATCCCTTTCCTTGTACAATTCTAACTGCCTATGGTACTGGTTAGTCACTAGTTTGCATCGATAATACATCATGTCACGCTGGCTGAATTCAAACTTTAGATTGAGGACGACATGTTCTATAGTTGCCATTACAAAAAATCCACAGTCATGTGAATTCTCTTGTAAAGGGACGTTCTCAACAATTCGTCTCCTCCATCCCACTGGCTCTTCCCAATTGTAGGCAGCGAAAGAATCATTCAACCAATGAATCTGTAGAGATAACATAAAGTATCAAAATATGAATTTGTAGAAAAATTGAAGTGCTCATATTTAAGATGTATTAACAATTAATCTGAATAGAAATAACTAATATGTATATATGTCGATACTCAATACTCACAAATTGTTGAGCCATTTCCCAATGTCGTGAGTCCCCTGGCATACTATTGTAATAGTCCCATCTTTTTGCAAATGGATATCCCACGATGACTGTGAAGTGCTCCAAATAACACATTGGAACAATGATAATATCACGTTTCTGCATTTCACCCACCCTCCATCCATATTCACCAAATATGTGTAAATAATTATGCTTATCTTCTCTTAGCCATATATCCTTCAAAATGTACCCACAAAGTGTCATTATTTGTGATCAGTTTCATATTGAGTATAAGTTAGGCAATCGATTTTTTCCAAGCATCGAAAGTTAAAAATAAATGGAGTATACGATGAAAGTCATACCGAAGCATTCGTGTCAATGAAGTATGCATGTGGTGCCTTGGACTTCAAATAAACATCAAGCCAATTCTGCAGTATACCTGTGTCTAGCCAATCTCTTGATAGGAGTCTCTTCAATCTTTCAGGATTAGGGCTAATGCAGACCTTGGCAAGGTAATCAAACCTGAGGTTGTAATAGTGCATATTGATCAGTAATTCCAATGAGCAATAATCCAATCATGGTAATCAAACTTGGGGGAGGATAGATCATATTGTCAACAGCCAATCAGTTTGTCAACAGCCAATCAGTTTGGAAACCCACAATTTACTATCTAATCTCATTGTATTGATGTAGCAGTAACTGCCTGAAGCCACATGCACCAACATATAGGACTCACTTTCATATATAAAAGTGAATTCATGGCTTGTGGGGATTAGCTTTTTGTTGCTCAGTGGCCCATTATGTAGGGTTGTGTTTCTTAACACCTGGGATAGGCTGTGGTTTTGCTTCTTTCACTCTTTTTTTGTTTTGCTCAGCCCCAAGCAATACAACTAATAATTGCTTGTTTAGGAAGCACAAGAAAGTGCAAAATTTTTTTATTTCCATAGTTGGGCTGTTTGGAAAACTTAATAAATTAAAAGAATATTTCATTCTCTATTAGATATCTCCCTACACCCCTATCAACCTCCTCTCTCAACTTGAGTGAAAATATATTATATTGGTATCTCTAAAATATCATATCAATATCTTAAAAAGGGAATTGCATACCTTTCGTAGTAGTCCTCCCAAAACTTGTCTAGCAGATCAGTCTCCTCCTTCGTTAGTTGGTACGAAGAATTCTTAGGCCAATTTAGAGAGGTACTAAAACCCTCATATTTCAAAGGAACTTTTTTGACCCTGGTTGCATTTTTTACACGAATAACCATTGAGGGGACCTTTTTAGTGGGAGACTCTATGGGAATTTCTTGTTGGATTTTTGGGGGAGGACTATCAAGAACAATTTCAACGGGGGATGTTTTCAATCTAGGAGACCTTCGAGGAGAGGCCATGGGACTGAGACTTTTGATACTTATGCCTTTGGAGGACTCGGGTGGAGTATTTTCCTTTGGATTGGGTGATTTATTGGCAAACTCTAGCTTCTTCTTCAACACTATCTGTTGTCTCTCACTCATTTTGCCTTTACCTAGAGGTTCACTTGGACTCACTTTGCTATATCCAAATTCCACAAAATCATTTTCAAATGCTTCATTAAAGTATTCAACCTTGGCACGTACTACACGTAGCACTTCATCAGAATTCATTTCCACAAATGTTCTTTTGTTGCCGGACAAAGTAGATATAAGGTCATCATCTAAGAAGAAACGAACCTGCATGAACAAATTCAGATGAATCATAAATATTGAAAATAATGAAATAACTTGAATTTTAAAGCTATGTTACCATATCACTTACAGGTCTCTTAGGGATGAAGTCATCATCCTTTTTGACCTTTGGTTGTGTTGACAACTCATTATATTCGTCATCGTCTTTTTTAACCTTTGGTTGCGTTGACATCTCATTATCTTCCTCATCTTTTTTTTGAGGCCTTGAGAGTCGACAAGACATCTCATTACCTTCCTCATCTTTTTTTTTTAGGCCTTGAGAGTCGCAATCTTGTCACCACCGAGTACCATTCCATATAAAATTCACTATGCATTAGTGAATCATCAAGTTCTTCACTCATTAGTAACATCTTATGCCTCGCATCCCAAATGGCATTGACCTCTTTCATTGATTTGCTGTAATCATAAGCAGCCTTTCTCACTCTATCAACTCTATCAAATGGCATGCGGAGATATATGGGGAGCAACTGTCTCAATCCGAATTGCTTCATTACCCGTTCGGAGTTGTGACGTTCGGCAATCCAATAGAAGATTAGAGCTGTGTTAGATGTGAATAATTGCTTATCTTCTTTGTGAACTACATCAGCTAGTTTATCAACCACATCTGTATACGGCATCCATATAAACTACACAAGAGATTTTCATTACATATTTGTTGATAACAAATCAGATATCCATTATAAGATTCATATTAAAAATAAAACAAATTACACTCACTTCTTCTAATTTCATGTTATCAATTTGCTCCCGACGATCCTTAGTGTTCATTGGAGGCCTATGCTTTTTTATGTTTTTTTCCCATGTCTTATACAGCGGAAAGTCAAAATGAAATAACACATCGATATAGTCATCGCTAGGACGCAAGAATTCCATTCTGGAATATGCCCAAATCTGCCAAACAAACATTATATGAATGTAAAGTCCTTTTTTAGAAAAGAGTTCATATTCAATATTATAACCAAGTAAACAAATATGGGTGTTACCTGCAACAATTGCAATGGGCCAGTCAAGGTATCAGATGGATCCGTTGCTTTCTGTTTTTTTACTTTTTTCCCCTCTCCATCTTTCCTTCCTTCATCCCACTTCGAAAGCATTGTTGCTTTACCTAGCATCCTATATAGGTTGGCAAGGCATGCTGGGCCCCATGCATACCTTTTAAATTCTCTAAATAAACCAAGCAACCAAGCCGGGGCAGAAGTACCACATGAGTTGCCAACTATTTGGCCTCCCACCAAGCAGAATAAATAGGCTCTTGTGTTACACTTCTCTTTAACTTCATGCTGTTTTTTCTTTTTTTTGTTTCCTTTGAAGTTGTTTTCTTTGAAGTTATTTTTCATCCAAGAAAAGTTTAGTCTTGTGCCAATGCTCTCTCGTTTTGGCACCGGTTCCATGCCTAGAAGCTCCCTGCAAATCTCCGCTGTTTGCTCTGTACTATGTATTGTTTTTCCTGTCACTGGCGGTCCATCAATGGGGAGGCCGTATATATATGCCACATCCTCTAAGGTGATAGTTGCCTCCCCACATGGAAGATGGAAGGTATTCGTTTCAGGCCTCCATCTTTCTACCAATGCGCTGATCACAGCATGATCTATTGTCATCTCTGAAATACTAGACAAGTGCTCCAACCCACACATTCGCACATAGTCTTCTTGTTGGAGTGTGAGATGCCAACTATCCTTGTCATGTGTGGTTCGGATTATTCTCAACTTTGGTGGTTCCTATAAATGTTATTTACAAAAAAAATTTAATATTACAAAATCATGTATGCATTAAGTGGTTTAAGAGATAAAAATAAATATAACATTACATTTAAATATAAAAGTAAAGGATTGGATGTACCTCTCCTTGCAAAATTGCTTCAGAAACATGGACATTTTGAAGATATAATAAATTCTCCTCGTTAAATTGATTATCATTGTCCATCTACACATAATGTTTAAAAAAAAAAGTGATCATTGCTTTTCACTTCTTGTCAAGTTAATAACTGGTGTTTTCTAGCATATGACCAAAACAATAACATATGATCTTTATTGTCGTATATCATTTCTCCTACTATGAACAACACAATAACATATGACCTTCAATGCTAATGGTGTTGCAAACAAGTACGAACTAGTAACTCCTCAGTTTAAAACTATAACTACATAATGAAAAACATATTCAACCAAATAAACAACAAAGAAATATAAATCAAAGATACCTTGCCTGGCGATGCTTCATCCTTTTCTTTATTGGATATACTTGCACAGTTTGGGTCCTTATTCAGACAACTGAATTTAGGCATTGCTTTATCAGAGTCTGCCATATGTTCTGCTCGGTTGTTTTTCTAGTAGCTAGTCCCTGTTAAGACAACACTCCGAGATGGCTCTTGAATCTATGACCATTTGGTAGGCAAAAATGATACAAATTCAGTTCTTCATGGCATATTGTGTTCTTTTGTTAGATTAAGTCATGAACCTTCCTTCGAAAAACACATTAAGAAAAATACAAAAAAAAAAAATTTCATTAGCAGGACCTGGACCTGGACCTGAGCTCACAACCTTGGGATGAATTTAAAACAAAAAATTCAAACTTGATCAACTCTGTTTAGAGCAAATGATGTTTAGTCACTATAAACTACAAATCAAATATGCCTTCTCAGTATGAAAATGAAGTAGTTCAGCTGAATTGGTAGCAATAAATACCTAAGCCCCATACACGGCTTGAATGACAAATAGTCAATAAAGAACAAAAAGGAAAAATATATTACAGATGGTATCCAATAGTTAGCAATCAAAAGGTACTGTTATCCATGTCGATTACCATTAAAAAAAATTAACAAACCATGTCAATTGAGTGAAACATAGAGTCTATAGAGAGTTTATTTGGCTGATATTATTAGAATATGGGGTCCACAATCATGGTTATCTTAATTAGTGGAATTTTTCTAGTAAATGTCCCCTGAATCAATCTCTCAGTTACTTCATTTATAAAGAACTCATCTTACCTTATCTATCACATCTCACATTGTAAACAACTAACAGTAGAAGACCTTAACACATCAGACAATCTCAAGTCTCAACTATCAGAACCATAGAAAAAATCATAGGTGAAGGTACACATCTAAGGGGGAAAAAGACCAATCAAAACTGTAGAATAGCACAATCTATGATTTTTCAGGAATGCCCAATCCACAATCTATGATTTTTCAATGAAAATAACCAATATAGCTCAAGGGAAGAACTAGCTGGTTAGCAACTGTAACTAACCTTATCGACGGCATGCTGGGACTTTCAGTGAACGGAGCACTTTACAGTCGGGTGAATGCAAAAGAACTTCATTCCAAAAAGGAAAAACACAGACATGTAATGGTTAAACAAAAAAATATATATATACCATCACCTATTATTTCAAGAAAATCACACGACATGCAAGTCCATGAAAAACCCAAACTAACAATGGTTACAGATCAACAAATCATCTTTTATATTTGCAAGAAAAAAAAAAAAACAGGACAACATATACAAACAACCAAGAAATGCTAAAAAAGTTCAATAATAACATCTCAACGCCTATGCCCATATTTCTTAAACCCTCCTCTGACGACATGAATATGATCAATAACAGTTTGTTTGTCCTTGTACAACTACTTATCTGAAAGGGCTCTCTAGTCTTACAAGAGAAGGAAAGAGTTTAATGTGTGGGAATTTATTACCTTGAAAACAAGGGCCTGAGATTAGAGTCTTCTTCTAGGGCTTGGGTTTTGATGTAGAGGAAAAGAGGAGGAGAGAGTGTGTGATGTGGAGTAGTGTGATCTGTGAAGGGGCATTCTTTTATGACCGGAGATGGACGGCAGATGAAGACCAGACGGCGACAAGGAGGTCTTCTCTTTCTTCTTGTCTTCGTTGGGTTTCTTTTTTTCTTCCGTTTCTTCGTCTATGTTTCCAAGCAAGGTTTCGCTGACATCAACTAAGAAAGGGTAAAATGGGAAAAAAAAAACTAGATTTGGGCGGGAGGTCCTTTCCTGATTATATCAATATTTGAGGGTCCCCACAATGGTTATCTTATTTAAGGGAATTTCTTTAGTAAATGTCCCTAGAAATTATATAGAAAAATGCCTTTTAAAATTATTAAATTTGGAAGTTGTAGATTAAAGGGGTAGGATGGTTTCAAAAGGTTGATAGTTTGTGCACTAGTAGATCTCATTTAGATATTTGGATCTCCCACTTCCCCATGATTAGCATGGCCCCCCAGTGGACCTCATGAGGTGGTGCTCAATGATAATGGCTTTGTTGAGGTGAGAGATCGAAAGATCTAGTTGATACTTGTGTGCAAAATTTCAAATCTGTTCAATCATCATAGGCCTTAATCCATGACCCTCAGGGTTAACAATTTTAAAAGCCATGATTTCTTGAATTTCAATCTAATAGTAAGTCCTGTTTTGATCAGTGTTAAAAATGTGGGGCCTGTGACATTCAAGGGGCTAATGGTACATGAGGGGTTCGATGGAACGCGAGGGCCCCTAGCCCCTAGGTGAGCACCGCAACTTGTCTAACGAAGAGCAAGACATGGAAGCATTTACCTATATATAATACTAGTGGAATAGGCCTGCGCCCAACGCAAGTAGGGCTTTTAAATCCATGCAATTTGGGAATGGCCCACCTAGGGCTAGGTCAATTGATGGGAAGGTGAAGAGTGAAAGATCTAAGTATGACTCACCTATATTCAAAATTCCAAATATATTAGATCATCCTAATTCTTTGATATGTTGATCATAGGTGGTCAGACTCACAAGGGTTGTGGTTTAGCTCATTTGAAGATTTTGAAGAATATTAGGATCCTTAGCTACATTATTAGATAATGCTTATGTGAGGCTCATTTGCTAATCCACAATATAAAAAAAAAATCTTCCAGATTTCCCTACTATGTGATATGCATACATCCAAATGGACTCCACATCCAAGGTTTACAAAATTTAAAATTTATGGAGAGTTCACCACACTGGTCCAAAATGAATGCTTTCATTTTATTTTAGTCATTCTCCATTAACTTTCAATATACTTTATGTATGATCCACAATCACACTAATTTTTTTCAATTGCAAGAGTTTCATCGCAAGTTAGTGCAGGATTTTCAATCATCGACATCTATAAAGGACACCCTCCTAAATTAAAGGTATGGAACAAAAATCCCGCGTAGCTGCCATGCAAAACTCTTGTTGATCAGACTTGTTACCAAAAGAAAAAAGAAGTGATTTGCATATTATATAAGGAGTTTTTGTGTTTTAATCATATGTTTAACTGAGAATCAAGTTAATGGTGGCAAGTGGCCACTCTTAAGAAGTTATCATAGGCTTATCCATATTAGTGTCGTCCATTAGTTAAAAGTCTATTTTATATCTTATACATAGGCAGAGAGTTCAAAGCAGTAACGTTTCTTCACATGTGACTGTCACTGAAACTTATAAGAGACAGAGGGAGCATCTCTCTCTCTATCTTTTTCTTTCTTTTTCCGTGGTATGCAAATGGAAAAGTAGTCTCCTCAGTAGACAACATTGAAAGACCGTTCAGAAGGTACTTGTTGGCTGAGCTGGAGATTGCCCCCTCAAATTTGAAAATAAACATATAGACCAATTCAAACATTGGAATGTTTATATTTTTTTTCTTTTTATCGCAGGGTTCAATTCTTTTGGCTGGATTAATCCCTCTGGATTCAAAAAGAAGCCAAGTAATCACCCCTGTGGTACCAAGACCTTCAGCTCCAAAAAAAGGGAAACCGTGGTCCTGACCACTCGGCCAACCCCTTGAGGTTAGAACGTTAATATTGAGATTCATTATAACAGCAAAGAAAGAAGTATCATTCTCTCACCAAGTAGGCAAGATACAGAGAGTGAAGTGGAAGAATTTTGAATTGGGGACCAAATGGGAAATCCCAATTTCTCCCAACCTCATGTTACAAGTGCCCCATGAGTTTCTCACCCATGAGATCCATGTGCCCCATGAAATCACTCTATGATTAGGGGTGGCCAGAAAAGTGCCCTTCTTCAGTCTCCCAATTGCCGCCCAAGTACACACCTTTCACAGATTGAGATTGTGGCCGGCCAAACGGGCCCAGGGCTGCACATGTGATTTTGGCAGCATACTCATTTCATTTATTTGCCGACATTGGATACAAACGGTTTTTAATTTGGCAAGATTGTACTCTGCAGTTTAAACCACCAAAATTATTAATGGTATTTACGGTGATCAAACTTTTACTCCAATAAGAGTTGACCTGGCTTCAAATTGGTCGCATCTGTGTCATGTGATTAGAAAAATACAAATAAAGTTTAGAACATGGCTTATAAGTGAATAATCTAACAATGTGCCTCAATTCTAATCAGGGGTGGACCTGCATATATATTTGGGGGCGGTTGCCCCCTTTGAACCTGGGTTTGCTTCCAAAACACAAATGAAAATCTTGAGCCTACTTTTAAAACCCACATGAGAACCATGGCTCAACCTTAAAAAAACCACAAGAAAAATTTAGGCTTGCGCCCAAAACCCAATGACCTGTTTGGGTCCACCCCCCTCAAACAAAAACTCTGGGTCCAATTAACGTTTAAAATTCACTGGTGAGTCCAAGTTAGAAGGCCTACCTCTGAGACGTGTTTTAGGCAATATCCTACTTATGTTTACTTTTTCTTCTCCCTTCCTAACTAATTAAAATCTTACCTGCAATGCTCAATTCATTTGCTGATCTTTTGCTCCCAATTCATTTCACAGCATCCAACTGTCAATATCTATCCACAGCAAATGAGGGTTGAGAACACTTGATAGTGGTCTTCCAACTCTTTAGAATTCCATTTTACCAAAAAAAACTCTTTAGAATTTCAAGGGAGGGAAAGAAGAGATAGAACCAAAAAACACCCGGAATTTCATATATTCTCAAGGAGGTTCACTTTTTTTTCTTTTTTTCTTTTTTCTTTTTTTTTGGCTATCAGAGGGTTCCCAACCCTTTGGACTGGACTAATCCCTCCGAGTCCAGAGAGAAGTCAGGTAAACTCCCCTGTAGCCCCAGTGTGGTAGTGCAATTTGGAACCTACAACTTCAGAGTGCAAATCTTGGTCCTAGGCCAACTGAGCTACCCCTTGGGGCTAAGGAGGATCACTTAATAATGGCAAGTAGGGATAATAAGAATGCCCAGTAGGTGAAAATTCTCAAAAGACTATAATAGATTGAGAACACTTTATCCGAGGTC
Organism: Cinnamomum chago; assembly: GCA_038049695.1. Lineage (NCBI taxonomy): Eukaryota > Viridiplantae > Streptophyta > Magnoliopsida > Laurales > Lauraceae > Cinnamomum > Cinnamomum chago. The sequence goes on along the minus strand of CP142462.1, from coordinate 13,405,054 downwards.
CATAATTTTATTTTATTTTTTTGAACATTTTGCAGCGTGGAGAGTGGAGACCAATACCAGCCCAAGCCCATCAAAAGAGGCTTCCTAGTTTCTTCCCATGTGGATAGAGGGAGCCCTCTACTGCCTTTGGAAACAAGACATGTGAGAGAGAGTCTGAGGCCCACTGGCCCTATTACATAAAAATGGCTTTGTGATCTACCATATTAAGGGGGCAAAAATCAATGTTATGTCACCTGCTCCCCAACTTAATATTACGAAATGGATCCTCAGCAAGTAAAAGGGCTATAGGTTTCTATTTCAGCCACTCTTTTTGTGGCTTTAAATTGGGCAGTCATCAACCTTCAATGGACCTGAGTTTTTAGTTTTTACAGTGGGTTGATTGATCCTTGAAGTTTCTTATATGTGGTGGACAGTGGGCTTTAAGCATTAGAGGATCCAGTTCTAAAGATATATTACAGTAAGAAAATATAATACCAGCATGCACCTTGGTGGGAGGCAAAATGGGCCAAAACAACAATCAGAATTTTTGAATGTGCCTTGCCTTACATCAAAAGGGTTGTAAATCAGGGTTCATCCCTATTGGGTCACACACTATGTCTAAAGTCACACTACAGCGCTGTCAGTCCTCATGGCTCAACCTTAACAGAATCAAATTGTTTTAACAAGCCTTCATTTCTTTCTTTGGCTGGAGCACAGCTCCAATTTCATAATGTCGTTAATGGATAATTAAGACCAAAACATCCATCACCTAAATAATGGATTGGTTAGTAAGAACATTGCTCAGATGGCCAGAAATCACCATGATAATTATTGAATATGCATCCAGAAGAAACCCCGCCCGGTCCGCGCAGGGCGCTAACACTGTTCACACAGATGCCTGAAGCTGATGAATATTTCTTCCTTGTATGGAAGCCCTGCTGCTGGCTCCAATATAAGTTTTTAGGCAATGGTAAAAGCAGAAGGATTGCACATCACTTAGATCTCGGGACGCACCTGGCCAAGCATTGTTACCCTCATGGCCGCTATCGACTCCAAACCTTGGTTGGCCCTGGGACTCTAATTCCTACATACATACATACACAGGTAACTAAACAGATTGAAGAACATTGAACACTGGCGGAATCAATTGGGAAACATAGTGAGGTGTTACAGGTTCATCTAGCTGATTGACCTGTCCGACCCGACCCGTTTTTTATAAGGCTCATCAGCATGGTCTTCGACTAAGGTTGCACATGGGGTGGGACTAATCTACAAGACTAATCTACAATCCCACCCTAGCTCAAGCCAAGATCTTACTTTAGACACGATATAGATCACATTGCTAAATGGACTCGACCTGAGCCTGTGCTAGGATGGTCTCAAACTAGCATTGTGCTCGCCCAGTCTAGCTTAGTTATTATTATTATTACTATTATGTGCATAAGTGAAATCAAATCAATGCTACTGATCCAATTGCGGTCCTCCTGTAGGGCAAAATTAACCCACCCTGTTCACATCCAAGAAAAGCTCAACTGATATACCGGTGGTCAGGTTTTAGTGGAAGTCAAATGGTCCTTTCATAAATTTATTGTCTTGCATTCTCAAAAAATGCAAGTGCATCTACAAAGCAAACGTCCAGGGTTATTTCATTAGATCAATCGACTAGGTTTGTAGGATTCATCTTGGGGTCAATTTCTCCAAATCAACTACTTGGTGGATGTAGTTATCTTGTTCCGGCTGCAAGCTCCAGGATTGGAATTTTAATACCATTCAAATCATTAGATTCTGCCCCACAGAAGCCATTGCTAAGGGCCTGTTTGTTAGCATTAGAATACATAGGAAACGGGTCAAAATTAAATACATGAGAACTGATGATAAGTGTAAATGATATGAAGTTAGGGTTGCAAGATATAAGTTAGCAATGTAGAAGGGGCTGGAGTTTCATAGGATTAGAATTACTAAGGCAATGGCTAGTTGTTCATTTCACATCCTCCCTTTCATTTCCTTTCTATTATTTTATGGTCATTTCATATATTCACCTCGGATTTTCTATTAAAGAGGAGATTATTTAATAGTCATTTTTTATATTCACCTTAGATCTTCATTTTTAACCACTCTAGGCATGAGTTCCTATGTAATTTAATGCAAAAATAAAAACAAAAATAAAACGCTTCAGTTATACTTGCAACGGGCACAACTTTTCCATGCAGAAAGACAGGATTAAGGATTATCACCTATGTCTTGGAGATCTAGGTCCTACTAATCTCCCTGACACCTTGTAGTCGTAGGAAAACTTGCAGAGAAGGATCTAACCTAAGGTCCCTTTTTATGATGTGGAAAGAAAATTTTGTACAGCTCACACTTCGGGCATGTTTGTGTCATACAAAAAAAAAAAAAGACCAGATAAGTGATCCGATTTTCCAGACTTGACCTTTTCAATTGAGTTTTTGGAGGGGCAAACAAACGTGCCACTTGTGAAACAGCCCTTCGGAGAAGAACAGAAAATATGGATATGATGGAGATTATGAATTCTGAAGAACAAATCCCACAGGAGTTCTATGGAAAACCTAACGGCAAAAGCAGAACTCCACATCTCAGCCTAGTACCCACAACTATGAGGAGTGTACATCCAAAGTACCTTGTAAGGACAACATACCATGGGAAATTCACAAACTAAAAATCAGAAGACATAACCTAAGTTCATATTCATCAAAAGGCCATTACTATAGGATTAAGGATGCCTTTCTTAGAAAGCCATTTCTATTCTTAGGGACGCCAGTAATAGTCCCCAGAAACACTGATGCCCTAGCTAACTATGCCCACAAATGGAGAAACACTGATGCCCTAGCAAACTATGCCCACAAATGGGTCACAATACAAATTGCAGGACTCAGGGTCTGCTGGGATCAAGCTTGGATCCCATCGGATAATATCTGAAGGGCATCGTTAAAAGAACCATCTCCTGTTACTGTTGTTTTCCATGTTAGGAATACATGAGCCAATATTAAGAAACAGAAAGAGAGCCAGGCTCCAAAACAAGCTTAAGCCACAGCCCACTAGAAAGCATGCAATAATGAGGTGCTATGAGGCTATGACCTACCTGTGGACAAATAAAAAAAAATGAACCGGGACACTGTAAAAATCAGATTTGTAAAACTTGTGCTGATTTCAGTTCAACATGGGTGATGGCAGTCCGACCATTTCTGACAATCTCTCCACGGTTCATATATAACAAACAAGCTAGAGTTGCCTCTTTCTTGCTTCAGGTCAAATGAGCTATCAATTCTAGAACAATAAAAAGGAAATGGAAAAATCTGCATTCTAAAGGCCGGTTTGTTTCATGAAGTTGGATTCTTAGGAATTCCAAGATTGTTTCATGAAGTTGGATTCTTAGGAATTCCAAGACACGTATTTTTTAGAAATCCTAAGAATCCAACTGTTATCAAATGATAATTCCCTTTGATGGAAAATGAATAGAGAGAAAAAGAGGACAGGATCCCCACTCATCGTCCTGGTATTCAAATCCTGGAAAAGTGAAGATCCTTCACCCTTCAGGAACAATCATTTGTTGACCATAAATACCTACGTATTCAATTCCATGTAAACAAACCTGCCCTAACTGCATATTTTACATTATCCATTTCCTGCTTTTCCAAACACAAGATGCAATAACAACAAGAACCAACAAGTAAACAAATAATTAAAGAAAAGCAACCAAAAATCAAATGATTAAAGAGAGACCACTCAAAGATTCATATAGAACATCCTTCTATTTCAAGAAAATCATCCATATAACATTATCTTAAAAGGCATACATAATCAAGAACCTTGTGGTTGTAACCATGAGAGTCTACAATTTCATATAAAAACGAATGAAATGCTAGGGTCCCAAACCTATGTGTAATGACAACAATCTAACCAAGATGTACCAGGATTCTTGTGTAAGTAAGATGACGACCCAATGCAACGTTCTGAAAACACACATCATATGCTCTTGTTATTTCATAATTAAAAAAAAATGGAATAGGTGGATCATCAAGGTTCGGTCACTGATGATAAGATTTAGTAGACCCTAGGAGAAGAAAAGCCAAAGAAACATTGGGTCTCACCACGCAATTGAATCAACGAATGTGTAACATGAGGTCATTCTTAAAAATATATATATATATATATAGGAATATTATACCTCCTATAGAGATAGAGATAGAGATAGAGATAGAGAGAGAGAGAGAGAGAGCTTCATTGTTGACAGGATCTAGAACCAATTTATGCTTCTTTAGTGCACTTCATCCAATTTTAACTGCAATGTAAGGGAAATTATCTATCTAAAATAACTAAATGAGATGATAGTTTTTACAAGGTGGGCACTGTTTATTATCATGATCCGAAACTACCTGCACCAACAAGGGGCTGCTAAGCATCAGCCCAACTGAGGGAGTGTCTAACTATAATCAAATACAACTTCTTTCATACTGAGGCATGTATGTGACAAAAAAAAAAAAAAAGTATTCATCATCTTCAATCAAGAAGAACAAGGAGTATAGTGGAGAAGAGAATGTTGAGACTTGAGATGGATGTGAGATAAAATTAGGAAATGTAGAATTAGAAATGAGCGCATTCGGAAGCATTTATGGATAGCATCAATAAATGATAATTAAGAGAGACCCATTTGAGATGATATGGACATAACCGAGTAGGCCAACAATGGCACCACTAAGAAAAAGTCTATCAATACAGGATGATGGCCTCTCAAAAGAAAGGGGTAGGTAGGAGAGGGCATGGATGGTAGTAAGGATAGATCTAAAGAAGTTCGAGTGCAACCCATCCAAGGAAGTGACCCAAGATAGACTGAAATGGAGAAATAAATTTGATGTAGCTGACCTCAACATAGTTGTGACAGGGCTTTGATGACAATAATGACGAGAAACAAAAATGAAGAAATAAAATTCATGTAGCTGACCTCAACATAGTTGTGACAATGATGACAATGATGATGAGAAACAAAAATTCATATTCTTGACCCTATTTTTTTCATTCTAAACAACTACAATTTTGAGGGATCATTGAATGATCAGAAATAAGAAATCATATTCTTGGCCCTATTTTATCAACCCCAACAAATACAATGAAGTGGTGGTGAAATCAAGCACCTTCCAATAATACCATGGGCTCTCAAGATAAACCTTTCTCATACAACTTCACATCCTAAACACTTGGCAAGGCATTGCATTGATAATTAGCACCACCTTTTGGATATCAATAGACCTTTCTTACAAAACCATCACACATAGATACTCTGAATTTAGAATTTGATTGCTGGCATAAAAGTTTTATCTGAATACCATGGGCTATCATGATAAACCATTCTCATACAACTCCACATCCTAAACACTTGGCAAGGCATTGCATTTTGGATATCAATAGACCCTTCTTACAAAACCATCACACATAGATACTCTGCATTTAGAATTTGATTGCTGGCATAAAGTTTTATCTGAATTAATCAAAAACAGTGGTGCTAAAATGATACACCTGGATAGTGACAATATATCGGTACTTTGCATAACTTAAGAAGGTTCTCTAGAATCATAAACCCTGTGAACCAACAATGTCCAGATCAATCATGCATAGCACTCAATTTCACTTTATTTTGTTTCAGCTACACATTGTCTTGCTAGAACAAACCAACAAACAGGAATTCAGCTGAGTCAGAGTAATTCTGAAGTTTGCTCTTGTAAAACATTACTGTTTTGAACTTCTCTCCCCAGGAGAAGTCCTAAATCAAGCTTGTGAAACAGAGTCTAAGTCTGTTTATCCATCCCAATTATATGTGAGGACTTAAATTAAGTGCTCTCAACTACTTTCTATGCTTATTTACATTTTTGTTCTTTTTCCATTATATCTATTGAAAATGGAATGCCAAAACATCACAACTGTAAACCTACCCAATTGTTAATTTTAGGCAAATCAATCAGCATTCATGACTATGAAACCAAATGAACAACCCAAAACAATTTAATTAGTCATAATAACCTACAAACACAAACACAATAAGAAAAGCTAACCACCCAGAAAATTACCAAATGATGAGAATCTATCTAAATATACTTACCCATAAGAATGAAATGCTTATTGAACATGAGAATGAAACCATAAATACTCTAGCACTCCCCCTAAAATCCCTAACCATCCATCAGCATTTAAAACACTACCATCTAAACAAACAAATGTAAAAACCAAACAATAATAATAATAATAACTAAGAGAGATTTCACTTTCAAAAATTCAAGCAGCATTCCAGATACTAACATCCAAACTCTACCATTATAGCATAACCATACAACTGCAACAAGTTCTCCAAACAAAAATTTCAAATTCCATACCAAATCATTGAAATATGAAGCCCCTCATCCCTCATTCCGTGGGCACCTCGACATCCCCATCAGAGATCTCCGTCTGCAGATCCTTGGGGTCCTTGCCGTCGACGGTGCACCCGACAGACACGCACGTGCCGAGGATCTCCTTGATGGTGCCGGTGAGGTCCTTGGCCATGGATCTGGGGCGCATCACACGCGCGATCTCGACGACGTCATCGAGGGAGATGTTGCCGGAGTGCTTGATGTTCTTGGTCTTCTTCCGGTCGCGCTCCGGCTCCTTCAGGGCCTTGATGACGAGGGCGGCGGCGGAGGGGACGACGGAGACCTTCGCCTGTCGGTTCTGGACGGTGAGCTTCACGGTGACGCGGAGGCCCTTCCAGTCCTTGGCCGTCTCCTTGGCGATGTCTTCTCCGATCTTCTTCGGTGAGAGGCCGAGGGGGCCGATCTTGGGGGCGAGGGAGCTGGCGGCGCCGACCTCTCCGCCGGTGACTCGTACGTAGACGTCGATGACCTGAGAGGGATCGAATTTGGGAGGCATCGTGCCGGAATCGGAAAAATGAGATCTAGGGTTAGGGTTTTGGGTTGTGGGTGGGGAGAGAGGAAGAAGAAATGAGGAGGTTTGTGAGGGTTTTATAGAGTTAGGGTTTGGGACTGGGAGGTGTTGAGAGAAATGACGGAAATGCCCTTGGAGAAGTAGTGTGAGCTTTTTTCCTAGAAGTAGGCCCACTATTTTTTTAGCTAATGTGAGCCATTGCAATGATAGGGTGGGGATATGGACGGCTGTGAGGTCGTCATTGGATATAGTAATGTAGTTCATTGAGCTTAGGGATGTAAATGGGTCGGTTCTAGGTTAAATCCATGCCGGATCTAGAATCGGAGCTAGAATGATTTCTAAATGTTAGTTTTGGATTCGGTTTTCACTCGAAACCTGTTCTGTTGGTTCCAAAGGAGGTTCTGATAAGAGGATCGAGATTCTAATTTGGATCCAATTTCGACTAGAGGATTCGGATCCAGTTTTGAGACCGGCTTTTAATTATTTTTTTATTTTCGAATTAAAATGAAAATATTATTCAATTTATAGCAGTGCATTAAGTCTATTACCTTCAAAATTAAACATAAAAATGACCGACCAAAATTGATTTTGAGCTACAAGTTATAACATTATAGATTCGTATGTTAGGTCTTCACGGGTTGGAACCTGTATGGATCCGGAATCGGGCCCTATTAACAATCGAAATCTGAAATATTTTCTTGTCCCAGACCCATTTATGAATCACAATCTATAACAGGCTTCAAAGCCGGGTTTTTATTGGTTGGAACGTACGGATAATTAGATAATCTGATACCCATATACACCCTAGGTTTCTCTTCCTTAACCCTCCTTCTGGTTTTACTCATTAAGGAAAAATTCTTGGTCAATCTAAACTACTGCCCCAATAAGAGATCCATGTGAAGTCCCATTGGGTCAGTTCCAATTCATGTGTTCTGAACTAGATCTAGTACGTGTAAGAAAGCTAAAACTACATAAAGGAGGGCGTTTTTTCCTGAATTTTGCTGAAAATTCTCGATGCTGGGGTTTTTAAGCTTTGAAATCAACAATTGTTTTTTTTTTATCGAAGGGTGTCCCTGTCCTTTGGGCGGAACTAATCCCTTCAGGCCCAAGGGGAGCTAGGTAAATCTCATGTGGCCCTAGTGTAGTAACGCAGTTTCAAACCCTCAACCTCTGGGAGTAAACCATGGTCCTAAGCCAATTGAGCTACCCCTAGGGGTTCCAATTCATGTGTTTTGAACTAGATCTAATTAGTGTGAGAAAGTTGAAACTACATAAAACGAGGGCATTTTTCCTGAATTTTGCCGAAAATTCCCGATGCTGGGTTTTTTTTAGTTTTGACATCAACAATTGTTATCAATGGCATTCTTCTTTACCCAAAAAAAAATCCCTCATCTTTAATTAATTAGTGGAATTTCAAAAAACACCCCCTCCTCATCTTTCCCTTTCGCCTTCTCCCTCCTTTTACTTTACCCCAATAGCTTCATCTCTCCGTCTCTCTATAGGAAGCATGCAATGACAATAAAAAAACATGAGTAAATTAGCCAAAAGTCCCTTAGATTGGCCTTGTAAGGCCTCTAGTCCAAGAACTTTTTCTCTAAGACCTAACATCCATACAACTGGACATATTTTGACAAGAGGTCCCTAGATACACCACATCATATATTTTCATAACTGATTTACCCTTTCAACTATTTAGGCATAAAATTTCAAATTTTGAATTTTAAAATCTTTCATTCTCCCTCATTCCTAGGGCTTGGCTTTGTCTTTTGCAGAGAAGACGACAACAGAGGATCTCGGATTTTTATTTTGGATTGCAAAAATCGCAAAGAAGATCGGAGGGGTTCAGTCTCATTACCTTCATCTTCGCTGGAAAAGGAGCTTTCTCTCGCTGCCGTCTCTCCATCGTCGGAAGCAGGGAAGAAACAAGAAAGGAAATACCCAAGAGAGAAACTCTCATTTTTTTCTTTATCTCATCTCGCCTCGGGATTTGTGCGAAAAGAAAGAGATCGGAGTTTATATTCGGTGGCCAAACCGTATAAGAGAACAAAAGGAGTTGATCTCTGGTGGTCACGTAGTGACGACCAACCTTGTTTCTATATGGTGACAACTTTAAGGGATATCCCCGCCCAACTCAAACATCTCTGACAGATAACACTCCGGTATGCGGGGATATCTCCACTCAACTGAGACGTCTCGAACAGACAACAGTTGGGTATGCAGGGATATCTCCACCTACAACACTGTCGTGGGCAGGGATATCCCTGCACAATTCCACTGCGTGAGAAGGGATATCGCTGCCCAGAACAATATCATTGGCAGGGATATCCCTACCCACAAGGCAATGCATGCATGTATATCCCTATTTAATTTAGAAGTGAAATGAGTCTCCACAACTCAAGAAGACATGTAAAACCTTTCACATAATCAGACATGAATGTTTACCATAAGGTTCCTACCAATCACATTTAATATTCTTCCAAAATAGTCTAGGTATTGAATTACCAACCATCTATACAAATACAATTGTCTATGACTAGAAACCTTATGTACATCCAACTTGACCAAAGTCATGCAAACTAACCATACAAAAAAAAAAAAAAAAAAAATTTGGTGAATCACAGAATTTTTACAAGATCTAGGCCCTTTTGAATATGTGGGAGCTTAGCACCCAGGTCCTTTTGAATATCTCTATAACTATTTTGCGTCGATAAAATGAAATGTCAGCTTAAGTGAAATTGATCAGTTTGCGGAGAATGCAATATTCAGTGAAAGCACATGAGATCACCCCACAGTCATTCTCATTGTCTTGGTAGAGACGTCTATCTTTTCTTTGAAAGTCCAGACGAAATAGTCATTCCAACCATACGCAACAAAATTTTAGGTGAGCCAATCAACCCGAGGAGTATCAACATAGAAGATTAATCTTTTTCCAAGATTTAATCAACTTCAAGGAATTTTGTATGAAGATAGCAAAATGCATACTTACAAATTCATTGCAAGCAGTTAGAGAATATCACTTGGCGAGCTATTATAAAACTCTCATTTTACGTCATAGGGTACCCAATCTGCAAATTCAAACAATCGATGCAATGCTTCAAAGATACTAATATTTTATTATCCATCACATTTGTACCATTCAGACCAAAAGCAAAGGGTTCCGTTTTGCAGTGTCCTTCCTTCCACATGCTCTGCATCATTCAGTAAGATATGTTAAATTCTTTTGACTCATTTATAATTCATAAATAGTTATCATATACAATTACCTTATAGCCCAATGCTAGATGAAACAAGATTGGTTTTGTCCAAAGCCAAAATTTTAACTGAAATATTTTGGAAGGTATATCATTTTACATATGTAATTGAAATGAAGCATTTTGACTGAAATGAAATCATGACAACATTGACCACTTATGGGATTTGCAGAAAGAACATCCCCTTTAGTTCTCTTAGTTTCTATACTTTATGTGAATTTTCATTGCCTTAAATAGTCATTCCTCAAATATATTAGAAACAATGAGATTTGTGGTGCTTCCAAAGACAAGAAAAAATCCCAGAAGTTGGGCAGTGAATATAAATGCACTTTTCCATTTTTTCTGACATATAATCTTTTCACTTTTCAAAATGAATAACCATTTAGAATCCATTCATACCAATTCCATGGAAGCCTTATCCTACTTATCATGGATTAGCTTTATGGGTTTATTTTTCCACTTATTCCACCAATTCCACTCATCCATTAAGGGCATGGGCTCTCAACCTCCACGATCTTGGATGCCACTTTAGAATACTTCATTTCTCATTTCTCATCATTATACCAGTCCACTTCAACTCTTCATACAGAGGATTATTTTTAGTCTTTTGGCAAGTCAAACATTTAATAAAAGAGAAAAACCCTGCAAAAAAAAAAAAAAGGGGGCAAAAGAGAGTTGTGGGGATTAAGATTGTCACTCTTACAGCCCATTTTCAAAAGCCCCCATTTAACATTTGGTACACATAGGGTTTCATGACATGAAAATGAAGTATTTCATTCAACAATTAAAATAATCCTTTGGCCTTCTAAATGTCATATAAACTGCAAAATTTACTCTATCAAAAAAAATTTGTGCAACAATTTCATGTATAAAGCATGGATTGAATTACAATTATAAAAGGGGAATAACAAATCTACTGTGCAATCAAGTGAAAATCACAAAATCACAATGCATGCATGCTTTTAATATTGCTTACCTTCATGTAGAGATGCAATATCATATCAATAGGAGGTTGGGGAATGAGAGAAAAATGAAAAACCAACTTATATCATAGCTTGGGAAACGACGATGAATAAGATGATAGTGTATAAACGCTCCTTTGCTGGGCTTTCAAGAGTTCTCATATCCAAAACGTGTTCTACCGATGTTTGGACAAGCTCTGAGACCACCGCAGTAGGAGAAGATCGGAATCGCTGGCAGGGAGAAGAAGAGGAAGAAGAAAAGAAAAGGGGGGAAATGAGTTTTGAGATGTTTTAAAGGAAAAGGGAGTGGGGATATCCCGGCTAAGAGAAAAATGTAAAAGAAATACCAAGCAGGGCTCGCATGACCACTGTAGTCTTTATAAGACTTTGAAGACGTTTCGAGTTTATAACAACCTATGGGGATTTTTCGGGTTAAATCCTCTATAAAATATCTGAATTTCAGCAGAAAAATGCCTTTAAGCATTAGTAGTAATATATATATCTCTGTCTCTCTCTCTCCAATATGAGTGAATTGAATCACATAATGTGGGCTTCAATCTTTGGTAAGATCAACTTATCTCAACAAGAACCCAACCAATGTTAATATCTCCTTCTGACCCGAAACCGGACTTTCAACATCATCATGTCAACCCCAAGCTCGACCTAATACTGTGGCTAAACTCTATTCATGCATTTTCACGAAAATCTGCCTTCCTTTAAATTTTCACGAAAATGTGTCTTGGGTCGAATATGATTTACTTGTTCATATATTTTCTTGATGTAGCCCAAGTTTGGCATCTCTATTTCATGCCTCTATTTTTCTAAATGTCTAAATCGGACAGAGGTTTGAACAATTAGAGCGTTTGACACAAGATTTTAGGCTCTGTCCGCTTCAGACATTTAGAGGCAAATCCTCTAAAATCCAAATGCTCCAAAAGTGTGCAGATGAGAAATAGAGCTTTTGAGTCTTAAAATATAGAGGCAATGTATTTAAAATAGATTCATGCGTTACCAAATGCGTTTTTTTTTATCCTAGCCTCTTTTTTTTATGGCTCTTTTTTTAATGGCTCTATTTTAGATGGATCTATAAATAAAAGAGTAGAGATACCAAACAAGCCCGTAGATTACAAAAGTATGGAACTTTTCCATTTTTCATGCAATAAAAATCAGAGCAGTTATATTTGCTCCAAGCTCTATTATTATGTTTCCTAAAAAATCTACAGAGAGGAAAATCAGCCCCACAAACATGCCTGTACTTTTCTCTAGTCTTTCATTTTGGAAACTATCCCACCTTCAGACTCCCTCCATGTGCTCCCTCATCCCAGTTGCTCCTAGAAGAAAATTCTTTCCCTTTGCAAACATTTGTGCGGCCGCTTTTCGAAGAAAATCATGTAAAATGAACCGCTGTGGTTAAAAGTACCATTATTAATGCTGCCGCTCTTCCATGAGATATAAACAGTACATTGAGAAATTCCTTGTAGAGTCAAATTTATCCATTTTCAGACAATAACCAAACACAACATTTGTTTCCAGAGAAATAATACAGCTCAGCACAATCAAAACAGATTTCCCCATGTTCAGAAATCAGGAAATTATTTCAGAAAAGTTCAACAGAAGTACAGGCGTTATAGCCAGCCAAATCCCCTTCGCCCAACCGTTCCTACATTCCATACCTGAGTCCAACCTAATAATACTAGGCAGATAAACGATAATTTTAGCAACTCACAAACATATGGTGCCAACTCTAGCAGATTTGTTAAAATTCAGCATATTAGTCCTCCACATGAATGCCTCCTTTCAATCATAGGAACAAATGAAATGATAAGTCAAAATGGAAATTCATACAAACTCCAATTATCACTGAACATTAAATCGACAGTGTATCCAAAGTAAAACCCCAAACAAGTATAGAGAAAAGAAAATTGAGAGCCTATGATTGCCCAACTAAACATTTTTTTTCTTATTATTCAGTATTCAAAACAAATAAAAGATTGTAAGAAGTCTTCAATCAATTACTCAAATATGAGAGAGAGAGAGAGAAGATTTTTTTTTGTTGTTGTGGGGGGTGGTTGCATTAGTAGCATAGGCAGTACCCTTTTCATCTCAGCATATCCATGTGTGCATTCCAAAAATAATCTTACGAAGTTGGTGAACATCTGCTAGAAAGACATCCAAATGCCTTCTACACACCTGACCCCTTTGCTGAAGAAGTAACAGTAATCCCATTGAGCAACTCACTCATGTAATTTTCTAATTTCAGGGGCTGCAGAGTTGCCTAATATCTTCCTCCTTGGCATAGGAACTCGGAATCAGCCTCATAGCATATGGGTATAGATCTTTATAAGAATTCCTGATGGTCCCCTCTGCCACACCTGTAGCAAGGGAAATGTCTGCAAAAAATGCAATTCAACATAAGAATTTTCAGAATTCACAAAACCCAAACTCATGCAAGTGAAACGTGTAGCCAGACATCTTAAGTTCATTGAAAAGATGAGTACCAATAAAATAAATAAATAAAAAGGGCTGGCACAATATATGACCTTTCAGAGGTTTCTTGTCATCGGATAGCTGGGTTATCATGTAGATAACTGCTGCCGCAACCGATATGGGGCTCCTCCTGCATAGAAACAATTTACCTTCTATAAGAAAGAAAGTATAGACATCTTAATAGAGTGAAACAAAATGATATTCAATTTTCTAAAAAATGCACTAGTCCATTAAGCAACGGAGCATATTGTTTTGTGTGTGTGCAAATTGTAGTAACAAAACTTAGTTTGACAAAGGCTAGAAAGACGAGCAACAGACAGACATTCGACTTTGGGTTTCTACTGTTTTGCAGCATTGATAGGAGAGCAGCGCCGTCTTGGCCTCTTAAGATCTATGGATTACTGTTGTCCCTTCCTTCTTCTAGGTTTGAATGTTTTTACTTTAGTTTCACCTGCCAGGCTGCCATCTAATCCATGGGGGCATCCAAGAACTGCATTAATGTGGGTCTAGGTAATGTGGATCATTTTCATAAATCAACCTGATAAACTACCACATCCAATAGCTAACTGGAGCTGTCAAAGGCATCTGAAATCACTGTGGATAAGGACTTGTTAGCACAACAGCACAGTACATGCAACCAATAGTCATCTGTGCTCAAGAAGAGAAAATAAAGAGATAATTAATAGAACACTTAAACAAACATCTGCATACATACCTAAAAATATGCGTCTTTTTCATTTTTTGAAAAAGCGAGGCTAGTAGAAAAGTCATCAACTAGACAAATTATACACACCAACTCAAACTGCTGAAATTGTGGACATAAGAGAGGCAGAATGTCCCAAGAAAATGCTGGCCAGATGATTTTAAATATCTGATTCTTTGGAATACATTTGGACAAACAACTCTTTTTCCTGAATGGTACTACCAAATATTTTAAGTCCCTCTGATCATGAACTAGTTAGTTAGCCTATATCTAGAAATTTGTAAGCTGTCCAAAGTACAAACATACAATCAAGACCATCAGAAATGGTGTGCTGAATGCATGAAAAGTCAAATTTGACAAGTGGTTACAATTTCACAAAGTCTCGCTTTGTCAAAACCACACCTATAAACACTACAAAATACAATTCACTAATGCTAGTTCCATTCTCTTCAAAATTTTAGCATAAGTACCTTATGTCAAGCTCTTCAGACGTCTTAACTGCTTCTTGGGCAGCTTTAACTGCTTGATTGTTCATGCCAAGATGGGAACAAAAACGCCTCTGCAGATTTTGGCACAATACATATTAGAGATGTACATTAGAAATATTAATAAGAAAAATATACAGGCTGCTGACAAACAGAGCTGGCAGCAGATATAATCTGATTCAATCTCCATAGGGCTCAAATCACAAGCAACTCTAATGTGTACGAACTGACCTAAACATATATTAGAGAGATAAACACCAATGGATTGATCATGCATAGAAAACATAATCCAATTACAACTAAGTTTGGAACGATGTCTGTATATAAGGAGCTTGTAATTTGAGCAATTCAGATAATCTAGGCCACAGATGATAAATCAGATTACAGCTGTCATCAGTATGGGATTTCTCTATATTACAAGCAAGTCAATAAGAATCCAATCTAAAATGTCACAGATATTTCCAAGCTCAAAAGGCAACATCAAGTCGATCAACTCACCAGAAAGTCCCCAGCATGTATAGTCCCCATGTCAATTGCTTTGCCCATCTCAAGCTCCAGCTGTTTCACAATATACTCTTTTGCCCGGCCAATTTCCTTTTTTGTAGCTCCATTGGCAACAGAGCAAATTTCTAATTGAAATATGCATTAGCTTTCAGACATAGAAAGATAAACTAGGATGCACTCAAATTTTAAGCTTGAACAGTACCCTTAACAGTCCGAGGTTTCTCCTCTTGCCGACAAGCAATGTATAGGCAAGCAGCCAAAATTGCATCCTGATTCCTTCCTCTAATAGACTTCAGATCTTCCACCTTCTTATATATCTCACATGCTCGATCCTGCAAGGTAAATTCAAAGCCATCACATAGAAAACAGATAGAAGCCATTTATGAATGCTACTACAGGGTTTGGCTGTTTCATCGGTCATGTCATTCGCATCGCTTCAGATGCAAAATATCCTAGTAAAAAGAATGTTCGACTGTTTATATTAATAACTGGAAGATTAACATTGCTCACCGCTGAGTTCTCTTAAGACAAAAATAAACCCTCCAACTGCCTCATAATTTGGACAGAAGTGTCTTCTCATAAGTTATCTCAGTTTCTATATAAATAGTACACATTAACAGCACTTTCACATGGGTCCTTTCCAATGAAAGAAATCATGGTGGATCCATCTGATGGTGGAAATCACAGTGTGGCCAGCACCTAAATGAAGAAATCATGGGAAAACAGTGGCCCATCTATTGATAAAAATTATGGTACAGTTCAACTAATAAGGAATTATGAGAGGACACACTTGATATAATCGGGGTGAACCAAATCCAAATCAACTGAAAAAAAATACGACGGGTTCCACTTATGGAATACAGCTCTACTCAATAATGGAAACACAGTGAGAACATCAGCTAATAGATTGCGTCCGCATTCGTGTATGTGATTTGTGAACAAGACGTGCTTAACCCAATATGAAAAAAGCTGTGCTAACCAATAGTTAAATAAAAGTGAGACCCATTTAATGAGTTAATCACAATGTGGCCACCTCGATGACAGAAACCATTATGGAGACCACTCAATAATGAAAACATGGGAGGGTCCACCCAAATAACGGAGAAATGAGAGGATGTGCCCAACATTGTATATTAAGGTGAGGTCCACCCAAATGAAGAGAAAATGCACCTAATGATGGAAAACGCACTAGGGTAGGGGGCTCACCCCATAATTTCAACAATGAGTGTAAGGATACCAACCGACCTCTAATTACCTAATTACTTGAAGGTCCGACCTAAATTTGGCGTTGCTTGGTTATCGGGTCTTAAATATCTGAATTTATGATTACCCAAGTGGTATGTATAAAACACTATAATATTTTAAGGCAATATGTTCTCCTACAGGATGGCTGCTCCAGATGCTAAAGAGGAGGGCCCAACCTAAAACCGGAACCCCCTTATTCACAGCACTCACCCATGGGGTCAAAATGTTCGCCGGCCTCCTCCCCTGCGTTCAAGATGGCGGGGAACCCGTCCACTCACACGTATGGGGCCCACATAGGGATGGGGCTGGGGGCATTTGAAGATCTACCCGGGCCCATCATATGTACAAAAAATTAGCCCCATCCAATTATCCTATCATCTTCATCCAAGCCCACAAGTTTAATGGTGTACAATCCATTCACATGGATGTGCAGTCGATCCAACAGTGCACAATCCATTTTGAAAAGTCAGTGGGACACTAGAACTATAGAGGGGGGGGGTTGGGTGGGCCCCACAAGTGCAAGTGGACAGATTCCCTCCCGCCTGCATGAGGTGAGGTGAGGATCCTCAATATATACAGGAAATACTCATGTGCATCCATCACTCACCATAGGGTGAGAGACACATAGTGGGGCCGACTTTATGATCCATCCAAACCATCCACACACAGGACCCCCAAAATTATGGATGAAAAAAGCGGCCGCCACGCTACATATCGGCCGTCACACCCGTGGCGGCCGCTACACACCCCCACCCCCCCACCCCGACTAGATAGGGTAAAAAAAAAAAACCACTTTCTTCCTCTCTTACTGTTGTTCTTCCTCCTTTCTTACTCCTAAGTGGTCCCAAGTGTTTCCTAAGTGGATTTTTTCAAGATTTCTTGCCACCAAATCACCAAAATTCAACTATTCAAAGGATTTAAAAGATTCTAAACAAGAATCTTCATCTAGGTATGTGACTTTTTTTCAACTTTTGAGATTATTACTCTCTAACTACTATGAATCACAACATAATGGCATCATTGTCTTGTTTTATTGTAGATCCATGCTTCCTTTTGATCTTGCATGCATATCTTCTTTTTTTTTTAAATATTGTTAGTTTTATTTTCGGATTTATGTTATTTAAAAAAAAAAACCATTATCACTTATGGAAAACTCATGAAACAACTTGAAAATAGCTTCATATTGTTAGATCTATGTTTCCCATAGATCATTCCAACATATATTGCTTGTTTTTCAATTTTTTTCCTTTTTTATTTTCGGATTTTTTTTATTTTTGTAAAAAAAAAATATTTTTAGTAATTAAATGCCAATCAAATGTCTTGAAAAGGGCTCCTTGATTATAGATCTATGTTTCTCATAGATCATTCCAACATATATTGCTTTTTTTTCCCTTTTTAATTTTCTGTTTTTTTTTATTTTTGTAAAAAAAAATTATTTTTAGTAATTGAATGCCGATCAAATGTCTTGAAAAGGGCTCCTAGATTATGAATCTAGGTTTCCCATAGATCATTCCAACATATATTGCTTGTTTTTCAATTTTTTTTCCTATTTTTTATTTTCGGGTTTTTTTATTTTTGTAAAAAAAATATATTTTTAGTAAGTGAATGCCAATCAAATGTCTTGAAAAAGGCTCCTAGATTATAGATCTATGTTTCTCATAGATCATTTCAACATATATTGCTTGTTTTTAAATTTTTTTCCTTTTTTTATTTTTGTAAAAAAAAATTATTTTTAGCAATTGAATGCCAATCAAATGTCTTGAAAAGGGCTCCTAGATTATAGATCTATGTTTCCCATAGATCATTGAAACATATATTGCTTGTTTTTCAATTTTTTCCTTTTTTTTATTTTTGTAAAAAAAAAAATTAGTAATGGAATGCCAATTAAATGTCAAGAGAAAGATTCTTAAGTGTTAGATATATGTTTCCTCTAACATGTTTTTTTGTTTTTTTTTTATTTTTAACATACTACTTGTTCATATTTATAGGTATTCAGTCTTCTATTGTGCATTTGTGTTTGCCAATTGATTTTTGAAAATGCCTCATGATATTGATCCCGCATGGAGCTTTGGTGAGGCACTGAGAACAACATGTTGAAAATCAAATGGAAGTTTTGTGGGAAAGTGACCAATGGAAAGTCAGGGAACAAAGCAGAAACTTAAGTTAGCCAAAACAAAGCTAGAAAAATAGAGATAAAAGAAAAGAGGCAGCAAGATGTTGATGATGCCCGTTATGATGTATTTGGGGATGAAAGTTTTGATGATGAAGATGCACAGATGGAGGCTGCACGCCGAGAGTCCATCATGAGTCACCAAAAAGAATATGAACGTCGTGCATTTGCTGGAAGCAACAAATATTATGATGCAGGGGGCTCATCTGCTGTGCCAAGCAGGGGCAAGGGCATTGCGGGGGCCATGCGTAGGGCATTTAGCAACCGGGGGGAACGGGATGTTGATGTAGAAGTTATTTCTACTAGAAGAGCAGTTCCTCCCCCTGTTGATCCTCTAACACATAGAAAAGATGGGGCTAAACAACCAAATATATCAAGTATTATGAAAGGGGTGATGAAGGGTGCAAGAGATAGGTTAGCCAAAGCTACAGCAAAATGGCTAATTCACAAGAACATACCACCTACATCAATAGATTCCCCCTATTTCCAAACAATTCTTGATGTTGCCGCCGAAGCTGGCCGGGGAATACAGTCATCCTCTGTTTATGATGTAGGCACTAAATATGTCGAAGAAAAATATAAATAAATAAAGGCATAGGTGGAGAACTTTAGGCCCATGTGGCAACAGAATGAGGTCACACAAACACAATTAATAAACTTTTTGATACAATCAGTTGCTGGGTGTCTTTGTAAAGTCCGTGGATGCATCTGAACATAGACGGACAGCTAAATATATATACACTCTTATGGATAAGGTTGTAGATAGTGTGGGAGAGGAGAATATTGTACAGATTGTTACAGATAATGGCGTCAATTTCAAGACAGCCAATAAGATGTTGGAGAATAAAAGATCTCATCTATTTTGAACTCCATGTGTAGCACACTGTATAGATCTCATTATGGAAGATATTGGAAAAAAAAAATTTGTTGAAGTTATCAAGGCAGGGATCAACTACCCATTTCATTGCGATGGAGAGCCTTGTAAGGTTTAGAACAGAACTGATTCAGATGTTTGCATCAGAGGAATGGCTTCGTTCGAAATGGGGGAATGCAACAAGTGGTCCTGAATTTGAGATCCCTAACTTAATGAGGAACAATAAATTTTGGAAGAGAGTGTCTAATTTATTAAAGGTTTATGAGCCTTTAGTTAGAGTGTTGCGGCTTGTAGATGGTGATAAGCCAACAATGGGATATATATAAGAAGCAATGTATCGGGCTAAGCAAGCTATCATGGAAAATGTTAGATATCATGATGAATATATCCAGTTGCACCATCCATTGCATGCGTACTCAATAACAATATCATTATTTGATGCTTTTAAAGCAATCTAGCTCTCTTTGATTGATGTTTAATCAATTAATCATTTTGCATTTCAACTTGTTTTCAATGTAGGTTATTTCCTTAATCTTGAATTCTACTACCCCAATGCCCAACAGCACAGTGACACAATAGATACGGAGTTGAGGGTAGGATTAAGGGAAGTGTTGAAAAAATTGTTGGGAGTCGATGATTCAATTGAAGCCATCCAAGAGGTGAGTTAGTGATTGCGATTTGAAATGACAAATGTATATGCTTGAGATAGGGTCTTAAACATGTATGATTTATTGATTTATTCCTAATTTTCACATTGTAGATATCTACATACACACAAATGAGATGCAGCTTCACTGACCCTCTTGCAATAAGGGCGATTGGAAAGATGCCACAACTCAGTATTTTGACTATTTTTCATATGGTCAAGTACAACAAGGAAAAGAATAGTCTTCAACTTCAGGGACCTACTCCTATGGTGACTATGGTGAAACGCAATATGGTAGATATCCACCTCCACCTCCTCCAAGTTCTTTTATTGTGGGTGCGGCTGCCTTCTTTGGATTTGTGGATCCCAATGCTCATCAATATCAAATTTCATATGGTGCGACTAGAAATGATAACACTGATGGGGATGAGGATAACCATAGCCCCTTGAATCTTGGTAGACATTCCTTTTGGTGGTGATTAAGGTATTCTTATTTCCTTCACTCACTCTCTCTTCTTTGTCATTTCTAAATTGGTGTTGAATGTTGAATGTTGATCACTTCATAAGTTCATTCACTTGATTGAATTTGAACCTTGAATGTTGAAGTATTGATATTTGATTGTTCAATGTTCACTAATGAGTATTGAGTAATGACTAATGACCTAACTCTTAAATCTTCTTAATTCTTATGCCTTTATTTCATGTTCTAGTTTTTTTTTTTTTTTTTTTTTTATGAGCTTTCCATTACTTTTAAAGTAAGCATGACTAAGAAACATGAATACATGTGAAAAAAACTAATCATTACTATTATTTTCTATTTATACAGCGATACAGGACCTCATATATTGAGGGCACCACTACGCCCCATTTTCTTACTTACTTTTGCAAAAGAACCACATTTTCTTTCATTTTACAATTTTCTGGATTTTTTGGAATTTTTTCAGATTTTTTTTTTGTGATTTTTTCAAATCACACCGCTACGCATCCCCGTTACGCTATGTATCGCCCGCTTCGTAGCGGTTTGGCAACGCCCGCCGCTATCGCTATTTTCATCACTGCCCAAAACTACAATGAGTCGATCGAGTTTTCACCAATCCGAATGGACTGGAAGGTTGGATCGAGGGTCAATTTTTTTCTTTAATACAAAGTCGTTAAACTTGTGGTCCACTAATTAAGGGGTTAGAGGCATGGGATTGACCACAAACTTGATATCTGGGCCCATCCAAAATGCCTTTATTTCATGTTCTAGTTTTTTTTTTTTTTTTTTTTATGAGCTTTCCATTACTTTTAAAGTAAGCATGACTAAGAAACATGAATACATGTGAAAAAAACTAATCATTACTATTATTTTCTATTTATACAGCGATACAGGACCTCATATATTGAGGGCACCACTACGCCCCATTTTCTTACTTACTTTTGCAAAAGAACCACATTTTCTTTCATTTTACAATTTTCTGGATTTTTTGGAATTTTTTCAGATTTTTTTTTTGTGATTTTTTCAAATCACACCGCTACGCATCCCCGTTACGCTATGTATCGCCCGCTTCGTAGCGGTTTGGCAACGCCCTCCGCTATCGCTATTTTCATCATTGCCCAAAACTACAATGAGTCGATCGAGTTTTCACCAATCCGAATGGACTGGAAGGTTGGATCGAGGGTCAATTTTTTTCTTTAATACAAAGTCGTTAAACTTGTGGTCCACTAATTAAGGGGTTAGAGGCATGGGATTGACCACAAACTTGATATCTGGGCCCATCCAAAATGTCTCTTTCCATTCCCCCAGCCTTGTGATTAGTCAGGCCCTAGGTGGGCCCCATTAAGTTGTCCCACGGTGTGGAATGGCTGCATATGAACCTCTCTCTCTCTCTCTCTCTCTCTCTCTCTATATATATATATATATATATATACACACACACACACATTATGTTGGGAAAAAAACATCTTGTAATACATATAGTTGACCCTTCTGGATGCAAATTTATGTTGCAAGTTATGGTGCTAAGATGTGCAATTATTTCAATATTAAACCAATTTTAGGACTGGCCCAAGGTCAGGTCAGGTCTGAGTTCAATTGCATCATCAGAGTGGATCTCGAGTCGAAGAGTATACATCCTGGTCTAGGTCCGCTATGGACCTAGCTCATTTGCTTCACTAAATGTGTGGCACCTACATTGTTCCCATTATGGGCGAGGCGGCCAAGATGTGGAACGTTTGATAAGATAATGTGTCTTCATCATTAGGTGGGGCTACTTGTGATTCCATCATTGACTGAGGTGATCATTAACATAATAGGGTGACCTTGGTGCCACGATTTTGTTAGTAGTAGCAGAGGTAATAATAGTACTAGAATTGCTGCTGCTGCTCATGAATCATGATAGCCCATGCCTAGGGCAGGTTCTTTTCTATTTCACACACCGAGTGAGCCCTACCTTTAGATATATTAAATTTAAAGTTCCACAAACCGTATTAAGTTCTCTATACCATATAACTTTCCCTAACCAACTATTGATTCTTGGTGAAGGCCCATGTCTTCCAATTTTTGTCTACTTTAGCATATATTTCTTCATATGTAGGATACCATGTTCCCTGTCCAATCTCTAGGGTAACACATTATCCTTCCTGATTTGCTCTTCACAGGGGTTTTGGATAATATCATGTTATCCAGTTGCTAGAATATATCAACATTATATCTAAATCTTAATCTTTAGTTGCTAGAGGACTTAACTGATACCTGTTATTATTTAGTAACACAAACTATTTGATGAACTTTCTCAAATGTTTCAAAATGAGTGTCTAAGAGAGGTATCTCTTTGTCTAAATATAGATGCAGTTAGTCTCACCAAAGTTGTGATGCGCAAGTGATTCGCTCACCTTGACGCTACTTGAAAAAGTAGTTATGTCCAATGGAAACAAGTGGAGCAAACACAAACTTACGAGCATGCATAAAGATCAACTCATTCTATTTTTTTAATAGTCAACTAGTTATAAACTTCTAAGTTATAAGACATTCATATTCAGAGGAAACACTTGTAGAAATGTCTTAGATGATGGTGGACAGTCACAGATCGAATAATACAAATGGGTACTAATTTATATCCTAACAAGTTTTAGGCAGGATAAAAATAATAATAAATTGAGACCTGTTGCGAGAGAACTTTCAATATTAATGTCACCACAAGGTAGATGATTGGTGCTTTAGGGTGATATTTCAGCAATAAATGAAGGTGTCTCAATTAGAGCCTATGCATGGTCATGAACTTGCATCATAAAAATAAATTCAGGACTTTCTTAAAGGCAAAAAAAAAAAAGTATGTATATGATCTTCATGAACTAAATCAAAATTTCACATGTACAGAGCAGAAGAGACATATAAGGCCTATCATTTCCTGGCACTAGCATTGATCATGGAAGGCTTACTAAGGATTGTTCATTGTAGTGCTAACCAAATACATAGAAAACAGCAAAACCATTGAAACATTATCTGCACATGTTTTCATTTAAATGTTGTCCTAGATCCAATTCCAATTGCATACTTCTCAATATTCTTAGGGCTCATTCAGATGAATGGAATTCTAGGAAACACGGATGAAGGATACCAACATTTCATCAGGAACCATTACATAACCTACTTCAGAATTCCATTGCATATTCAAAGATAAGAACCCGGATGCAAGATTCTACATAACCAAATGACTGAAATGAGGACTTTGGGGTTATTGTCAATTTCCAAGACAGACAAATGTTCAATAAACAAAACATTGAAAATAGTAACTGAAAAATAAAAATAATACCTTGATAGTAGCAACCAGGCCCAACCTGAAACATGGAGCAAAAAGATCATTAACACCCGCATTTCATTATATTAAATGCATACAATATAAGAGAAAAAGTTGCGTACCAAACTTCGGAGGATAAATAATAAATACAAATGAGCAATGAAATAGTTGGGAAACTTGATGGAAGAAAAACAACAGACCTATCAGACATGGTTGCCATGGTTTTGAAGGCTTGGATAAGGGAGCGATCAGGATTAGCACCGCGGTTCTGCCAGCGCCCTAGTGATGAGGAAAGGAAGTCACCCTGTACACCATTGGGTTTGGATATAACAGTGGTGAGGCCCCCATCAGCTAGGAGAGGGTTTGAGGGACCACCAACACGAACGGGATCATTGTCACCAGACTCATTAGCGAAAGTTCTCCACTCAGAAGTTTCATCGATGGAGTGGGCCTCCAGGACCAAGCCACACTCAAAACACACAGTATCCCCAGCTGAGTGGTCAAATACCACTTCTGTGCTTTTCTTACAGTCTGGGCAATATGAATCCCCCATTGGTCAAAAAAAGTATACCTGTGTGGAAATATTAGCCCTTCTTCCTTTTCTCTTTTGGCAATCAGAACTGAACTTGCTTATCTCTGTCTGCCTTCAATTGCTAGAAGATTTTTTTTTTTTTTAAAAGATAAGACCAGTTAGTGGACAATCACCACCACCACCACCTTTAGGGTGCTCCATAGAGTAAATGCTAAGGCAAAATTCAGAAATATAAGGAGCAATGCTAGGAAAAACGATGCAAATATGATGACCAATTTAAATGTACACACACACACATATTTGGAAAGTGGGATTAGAAAATACTTTTAAAAGGGGTGATCTTATAATAAAAAAAAGTGTCTAGTTTTGTATATAGTATATACCCCTGCATTGTGCTTTCTGCTTGTACCTGTCCAACCATTCATGAATTTAATGTCTCCAATCAAAGTACATATTACCAATTTAAAAACAAGGAAAGCAGAGAAGAACCAAGTAAAATTCAATGAAAGTGGTGATCTCATACAGAAGTATTTAGCTTTGTCTATAGCATTTACCCCTGCAATGTGCTTTCTGCTTGTACTATTCCAACCTTTCATGAATTTAATGTCACCAATCAAAATATATATTACCAATTTAAAAACAAGGAAAGCAAAGCAGAACCAAGCAAAACTCAACAAAACAAATAATAGAAGCTGGAAAAAACCCAATGATATATGGAGCAAATAATCTCAAAGGATGAATAAACAACTAGATATCAACCACGCATCACCTCTTTAACAATCCTTTGTTGAAACCCATATTACCATGAATCCCTATGAATTCAATTCCATACAAATGAAAGGGCCCAAAACAAAGTTTCTCATACAAAGGATGCTTTATCTATTTTGCCACACAAGAACATAATTGCTCACATTCACCGTTCTCAAAACATAAACAAGGAATGGTTCCTAGTGGGTCTAGGGCTTCTCCTTAAAGGTTGTTTTGTTTCTCTACCACTTAAAATCCAGTCCAGCTCCCATTATATGCACCTTATGGGACAGTACAGAAACAGGAAATCGCATTAGATGGATTTCTCCTTTTCTCAATGATTATAACTCAGTAAGGATACTACAAACACAAGAGTCAGATCCACAACATTAGATCGACCTCTTCTTTCTTCTCCTCCAAATTCCCAATACCATGACAACATTAACCATGAATTCAATGCATAAAAAAAAAAAAAAAAAAGAAATCTACCTCCGATCAAACCACTTTCAAACGTTTTCCCAGTGATTTCAGATTCCCAACTGGCACAAAGCAGAGGCGATTTGGGTTACATCCAAACACACCCCAAAAAGCCCGTTTGGATCTTGGTAAAGTATAGGTAATTAGATTACGTGGTAATTCAATTCACACGGAAATGAAGGTTTTGCAATAGCCTAATTACCTCTATACAAGGAACAAATAGATCTACATGAAGTAAACTGATCGTATGAAAACCGAGTTCCAATCGTATGGAAGCCGAATTCCAACGATCCAAAACATTCCCACAAGTGATTCTTTCTCTTTTGAAACATATGAAAGATTCTCAATCTATAAGCAATGCTGAGATCAAATCGACGAAAATGATTTCATAGAGATCGAGAGAGATTGGAAGAAAACGAGTTTGTAGCGGATAAACAGTGAAATCGGGAAAAACCTGTTACAGGCTTTACGGAGTAGTCGGAGGAGGTTTTCGCTAGAGCTCTTCGTTTAGGGCTTCAATCGACAGAGATGGCAAATCCCAGATGGCAGGGATTGAAGGGATATTTATAGACCGGAAGGCTTTGCCATGCCGGGTTGTGGGTCATTTACACGGGCCGTGTTAGCTGTGGCGTTCTTCTCGAGCGAGTTATAGGTGGGCCCCACTGTCACGTGTTTTTGACCTGATTTCGGAACTTCCCTCGGCTGTTGGTTTCCAATTCGTGGCCGATTTGGGTAAAGGTCATGAGAATTGATACTTCAAACTCGAAGACGTGTAGGGATCACTCACTATGCATGTGTGTGACCGTAAGGACATGATTGGTAAATACATATGAATGCTCTTTATCTCCTAGAATTAAGATATCAACGTAGAGGATTTCGGGGAGGATTTCAAGTTTGGTAAAAGAGAGATTCCTAACCCTAAGTAGGATGTGTGATCCAGCCATTATAAAAAACAAAAAAAATTCAAATTTCTCAAAAAAATCCATGAAAAATCAAGACCTGAGTTGGCACCTGTAATTGTTTTTGGCTCACTAGAGAATTTGAACAGTTCGGATCGTACATACAGGGCCCACAGGAATAAAAAAAAGTTTGAATTTAGGGTCTAGACTTTTCTTCAAGTATCTTAAGATCTATGAGGAATTAACGACTAAGATTTGACCACATGGCCGCTTTGGGCTTTTTATTAATGATTATATGTTCAGATAGTCATTAAGGAACATAAAATGTAAGGTAGCGTTTGGTTCGCTATAATGAAGGTCGGAATGAAATGGTCATTCCAACGGAATGATCATTATAGCGTTTGGTTCGCCAAAAAGTTGCGGAATGACTATTACCTCCGGAATCTCATTCCTTTATGTGAGGGAATCATCATTCCATTGGGGATGAGAAGGAATGCTCATTCCATTCCTTTCTAACTTTTTGTTGAGACCAAAATACCCTGGCTTGACATCTATCTCTCTATTATAAAAGAGACAATGTTGCATGGTTTTTTCACCACACCATTGTGGGGCCCACCCAAAATATTATAATAAAATATAATCATATATTATTATTATATTATAATAATAATAATAATATAATATCTATACCCTTATGATCTATCTATCTCATACAAACTTTTTCACTACAACATTGTGGGGCCCACCCCCAAATATTATAATATAATATAATAATATATTATTTTGAGAAAGTACAAAAAATTTCACTATACCTTGGTGGGGCCCACCCCAAAATATTATACTGCAAACTTTTTTCACTACACCATTGTGGGGCCCACCCCCACATATTATAATATAATATCATAATATATTATTATAAGAAATTACAAACTTTTTCACTACACCTTTGTGGGGCCCAACCCCAAATATTATAATGCAAACTTTTTCACTACACCATTGTGGGGCCCACCCCAAATAGTATAATATAATATAATAATATATTATTATGAGAAATTACAAACTTTTTCACTACACCATTGTGGGGCCCACCCCCAAATATTATAATATAATATAATGATATATTATTTTGAGAAGTTGTAAACTTTTTCACTACACCTTTGTGGGCCCAAACCCAAATATTATAATGCAAACTTTTTCACTACACCATTGTGGGGCCCACCCCAAATAGTATAATATAATATAATAATATATTATTATGAGAAATTGTAAACTTTTTCACTACATCATTGTGGGGCCCACCCCCAAATATTATAATATAATATAATGATATATTATTTTGAGAAATTGTAAACTTTTTCACTACACCATTGTGGGGCCCACCCCCAACTTTTTCACAAACAATGTAATGTGACAAGAGAATCTAACAAGGGTATTTTGGTCAATCTTATGTAAATTTGACTCCATTCCGTGCATCATTCCAACATACCAAACGCAGGAATAGGAATCAGAATTCTATTACTGGGTTGATTCATCAGCGTACCAAACGCTAGAATGGAAATGACTATTCCTGCCTTATTCCATTCCAGACTCATTCCGGTCTCCATTCCATTCCTGCCTACAACCATTCCAGCGAACCAAACGCTACGGTTCCAAAAAGGCAAAAAAAGGCAACCTCTAAGTTACTGGGTTGTAAGTTGTAATGCAGTTACAACATCTTCTTCTTTGTGTTTGGTCATTGGGATAGGCAATGGCCAGATTTTATTTTTCTTTTAGATTTTCTCATGATCTATGATGAATCACCTCGCGAAATTTGACCACATAGTCATTATTGGGTTTTTGAAGAGAACGGACCGTTCGGATTTTGCAAAGGGGCCCCACAAAATTTCAAAAATCAAATCCAACGTTTTGGATTATTTTGCAAATTTCTCAAAAAAAAAACGATGAATCAATGGTTGAATTTTGGTATACTGGCCATTTTGGACCTTCTAAACTAATCACTAGTTCGGATTGTGGTTTTGGGACCCATAAGAAAGGGCTCCAAAGTAAAGATCCCTAACGATATGGTTAGCATTTGTGCACTGTAGCTCGGCTTTTCCTTACACACATGGATTTGTAGAATCTAACAGGAGGAGGTCTGACCGGGGTTTTATTCGCTAACGAGGACGTGAAGACTCCTCAATGAGATTTTCTACCCTCATCCAAACGTGGATTTTCCAAGGAAGCGCTGAGAATCCGGAGAAATCCTCTCTGCACAATGTTTCGAAAAATGCCCTAAGGTGCCACCAGCACTCAATGATAAAAGTGTACACGGGCATATTCTCAGATTTTACCCCAATGAGTTTCATGTAAAACGTTACTAATGAACATGCCTAAAATTATATTAATTAAGTTCTTGGCACCATCCAAATGACATTGATCTGACCACTGGATTTAGTCACATAAAGGGATTTATACGAAATAATTAAGCTTAAATCATAGTAAAATGTTTTTATGAAGAAAAGCCATAAAATGACAAGATAATTGTTTGTACATGTTTTTTGGACAAAATTACCCTAGTTGATGATATCATAAACTTGGTTGATGATATCGTAAACTTCCTGCTGTCTTTTTTCTTTTTCTTGAACTTTTTTTTTTTTTTTTGTGGTTTTCATACATGATTGTCTTAAGTTTGGAGGGGATGATGCTAAAATTTGGCAGAAGATAGGTATCAATTTCAAATAAATGAAGAAAAATCAAAAGGATGTAATTAATGTCTCAAAGAAAACAGGGTTTGACAAGTCTTTCACAAATCAAATAATAAAGTATGTTCAATCCATCCAGTGTCAAATCCATTCTTAAAGATGGTTCAAAGATTCCGGATTAACAAAACAAAAAACACTATCAGGATCTGAAACTCCACACAAACGATGCAATACCTAGGAGAAAACTACACATTCACTATTCAAAGATTGCCCAACATGGCTCCCTACATATTGCTCATAAACATCAAAACTTACGAAATTCCCCCAAATAAATGATTTTAAACTCTAAATGTTTACAAAAGCATGCCCAAATTCATCCATTCAAGTCTCACTCGAAACCACCGCCAAATCGAGAGAAACTCTTCATTTAGGCATTTCACCGAATACCTTACACCCCAAACTCGAATTCTCAAAACTCATGGGGGGGCGGGGGGGGCGCTTGGCCTATTGATATCCTCAACTGGGGTGATTTTGTCCAAAAAAATAAACGAACAATTATCTCGTCACTTTATAGTTTTTCTTAGGGGTGTACAAAAAATCCGTCGATCCATAAAATCGATCCAATCCGCTGATTTTTAACCAAATCGAAGGTAAACGAATTAGTAACGGATTGAAAATTTTGTAATCTATTAGCAACAGATCGGCGACGGATTTCACATTCAATCCGATCCGATCTATTAAAAAAACTCAATGGGTCTAAATATAAGTTAAGATGTCTAAATATAAAAGAAGAAAAAACTTCAGGGGTCAAAATGTAAGAGTTCAAGGTTTCAATAGATGGAGTGTGATTTTTATTAATTTAACAACATGTTTGGCTTTATTTGTTGATTAGATTTCTTTTGGTTGTAATGTAGATAAAAACAACTCTTTGTATTGATCAATTGGGTAGCTTCCAGGACAAAAAAAAAAAAAAAAAAACATATTTGTAATTTGTATATATATATATATATATATTTTTGTGGATTGTTAGCTTGTATGTTAAAACTCTTTACAATATGTTTGACCTCTTTCTTTAATATTAGATACCATGGATTGAACGGATTAAACCGATCGATTTTTAACGGTCACGGATTAGTGACGGATTCCAAATCCATCAATCCATAGGTAATGGATTGGTGACGGATTTGGCCTAATTCACACCAATCCGATCCGTATACACCCCTAGTATTTTTTCTTCATAAAACCGTTTAATTGAAATTTAAACTTAAATTTTTAGTAAAAATCCCAAAAAATAATAACCGTCTAGACTGAGGTTTCAAATTCAAGTGGTATTATTGTATGATCTTTATGGCCCTCAAAGGTCAATTTCCAAAAATGAGCATCAATAGCATCTTCTTTTCATTATATGAATTCACCTTTTATCTTCATTTCTAACCGCCCTATGAATTCAATTTTTATGTATTTCAGTACAAACAAACATGAACTAAGTGATTTCGATTTACCTCATATCTACTATGACTCCATATTCAACTTACAGCAACTAAGCCATGGCGGGCTGGGATGGGAGGGAGCAATGTTTAGAATAAGCACCATAGGCCCAAAGCCCCTCATTTAGATTAGTTTTCTTCTTTTTTATAGTCTGCCTTTTATCTTTCTTTCTTTATTTTATTTTATTTATTTATTTGCTAACTAGCAACAAACGCCCGGGCTCAATTATTATAATAATTAAAACTAAAAAAGAAGAATCCACTATTATTATTTTAAAGAGTTTTTAGAAGAAAATAAAGTGGGAAAAGACCTTAAGATTTTATGGTAAAAGAAAGAAATTATCATGAAAAATAATAATGAGAATTTTGTAATATCACACCTATAAAATCTTTGTAAATTGAAAAATGCATGGGTTGAAAGTCCCCACTAAAAAAGAGAAAATTCTGAATGGAAGCAATAAGAAAAAATGATACTCCTACAATTTTCGTTAAACGTGTGCTATTGTATTGCATTGGACTTTCTTCACAGTTAGTTGGGCTCTGAATTTCCATCCACGTATTATGTGATTTGTCACATTTCATTAGATGGGCCCCATATCATTAACATTCTTCATAGCTTGGTGTGCTCCACAATATTGGAGATTTATGACTTTAGTTAGATGGAGTCCATAGTATATAATATTGTACCATCAAAATTGATAATTGAGGATTAAGATAAGAAGATAAAATAGAAAAGTTAGGAAAAGAGAGATTTGAGGGGAAGTTAGAAGGATTTTAGGTACTCTACTAGATGAGAGATTTTTTAGGGAAGATTGGAGGGGATGGAGATATTTTAGGAGATTTGATGAGAATTGAAAAGGCCCAACTTGAAAGGCAAAGGCTCTCTCACTATTTTCTAAATGATTTTTCTGAAAGGAGAATAATTAAGCGCCGACATAGCACCCCTCACAGCCCACCTCCCCCTTTGCTTTAATATATAATATATATATATATATATATAAAGTATGGTCTCAATTTTTTTTGCTTAATCTTTCCTCCTTCTTCTTCTTTTCCATTTTAATCTTATACCGGAAGGACTGACAATCATTTCAAAGTATGAAAATACTTAGTAGTAGTTTCCTTTTTATGTTTTTTCTTTGAGAGGATAGGACTAGGAGACAAGAAAGATGGCTACTTCTCAACTAACATCTTTGAGATCTATTTGTTGGAATTGAACTAGTACGGATTTTTAAATATATATTTTAAAAATGGTTAAAATTAAAAAAAAAAAAAACAGGGGTGAGAAAAGGAAAGATAAAGATATAGCTCCATTAAATAATATTCCCTTTAATGGAAAATAAATCAAGCGCAAACAAGCCCTAAAGAGCCCACCTTTTTTTTATTGAATTCTTAGTAAATCATAATAAAATGTGCGATAACAAAGGAATGCTATATAGAGGTGGGCAAAGGATACTAAAGGTGGAAACAAAAGGTGTAGAGAACTGTGTGGCTCATCACGCCACGTGGGCCCACATCAGATTAAGCAATAACTCTAGTAAAAGGGTTTGCCACTTAATTTGGTTGGGTGGTTGACAATAACAAAATGTAAATGACTAGTAACACCAAAAGCTCGAGTCGTTAGTGAATGACATAACAATGTATATCAACACAAGAATCATTGAAAAGTCCTATGTGGCCACGTCTAGAACCACCAAAAGACAATCTTACTTCATTAAAATTTAATCGATCAATGTCTAGGTAATCATTCTATACCCAAAGGAAGGCTATTTCATAGCCGCTTTTAAATCTTAATTTTACCTTTTCAATTTTTGCCCCTTTAATAAATTGGGTTTGCTCATACTTTTGTATTCAATAAAAGATCAAACAAACGGACCTTAAAAAATGTTGGAGAGAACATTAACCATTAAGTCAACAACCTTATTTGATTTAAGCATAGGACAAAAAAAAAAGTTGAAGATTAACTGCACACATATATTGGAAAAGTTATCCACTCAATTATAGGCTATATTATAACCCATGAATTTGAAAGGTTTTCAGGCCCATTGACCATACCTTAATAGGCTACTGGTCCACTTGATTTTGTAATTGTGAGCCCTATAAGCATTCCTAATCTATTAACATAACCATTTACCTGTTATAGATCTTTATGATCACAATTGGATAATCACACTCATTTGCTCAAAGAATCATGTCTTAAAGGCTCTGGGCCTTGCATAGTAATAGTAGATATGCCCTTGACTCTCAAGTCTTGGACATTAATTTCCTCTGCACATGATTTTTGTGACCCAGGCAGCCTTTGTGGACATTGGGCATTTATTTAGAACTGAAAAACTTACTAAGTATTGCTTTTATTGATGGATTATAGCACTCAAAAAGTATATAAGAGTTTGGGGGTACACTTACATCTTTTGTACCTCACAAGAGGTGGAATAAAAGTCAATCTATTGATTCTACTAATTGCAATGGTAAACTAAATGAGAAGTAAATGATTCTATCTTTGAATGAATCTAGGGTCTATGCTTGCTCAACCAAGCAAGCGCATGGATATAGATATAGATATGGGTGTGAATATGAATATGGTTGAACCCTACTTTTGATGGATATGGATATGATTGGATCTTAATTTGGAGGTTCAAGTCCGATCTGTTTACATCTTTAGTGACTTGTGATGATGCCAAAAAGTGGATTTCGAACACCACCGGTCAAGTAACGAGTAATAAATGCAGTAATTTAACGTGGCACAGAAATTTATAGTGGTTCGGTCAAGAGTGACCTACGTCCACTTCGCAAAAGGCAGGGTTGCCTCGTTTCTTTACTAATCGGAGGTGTGGAGATTACAAATTGAGTAGTACTGAGCAAAGGTTACATATATCTTGCCCCTCAAGCATTGGTGGGGGCTTTATAGTCGTCCCCTAACAGTCGGGGCGACTCTCCAGCGATATCCCATGAGATCCTGCAACGGGCATGGCTCCAACGGGCGTCCACGAACAGGTGTAGTGGGCAGGAAATACTCCGCCTGACTCGGTAAAAGTAGCAGCCGCCATGACGAAGCAATCCTCTAACTTGTATTTGAGATCATACGGCCCTGACCTACCGGCATGGGTTAAGTTTCTTGGACCTGACTAGCTACACATTCTGGGTCACCGGACCTGACCTGTCATCTGACCCGCTACGGTGGATCGGACCGGACCCTTAACGGGTAGATAACGACCCGGGTTAATCATGGACTTGGGTCAGTCAGACCCGACCCACTACCGTGGGCCGAGCCATTTGGGCCTGGCCCATCATTTGCCCCTCAATGTCTTGCGTCAAAGAAGACTTTGAAAGGGAGACATTAATACAATCTAAGCTTCTTTATGTCAAGCAATTTGTAACTTTTCTGAACATTGAACCCTCTTTGAATTTCATAAAAGACCATGGAATTTTCGGACCAACCAGAGGTGGTAGATGTCTGCACTGACGGAGGACTTGCTGGCGACGGAAGTGCTGGACAGGGCAGGGGCGCCAGCCAGAGCGCCCCCGCGGCTGCTGCACGCGGCGGACTGGGCAGGGTCGCCAGCCAGGGTGCCCCTGCTGCTGGTGTGGCCGTAGCCGAGGGGAATCAGGGGCGCCCCTGCTGCTGTAGGCCCCACTGTGATGCACGGAGGGCGGGGCGCCCATCGCAAGTGCAGCTGGGCGTGTTGCTCTTGGGCGCCCTGTAAGTGCATCTGGGCGTGCTGCTCACCTCATTCAAATTCGAAGCTTCTCATTCGATGTCAGACGCTCCGAACCCCACACTGACTGCTCCCATTCAATCCCATGCTCCCATTCAATCCAATTTACAAGACCACCAAATGCTACAACCTCTTTTCTCATAAATTCATCAATTTCTATGCAAGGTGTCCTTTTTTCCTTTATTGAACTCTGCAGTTTGTACAAAACCTAACTCAATGTTGCACTTTTAATGAACATTTCTCATTGGTCTCAGTGCCTGCAAGAGACTAAAATGTATTGATGAGAAAGTAGAAATGTACACACAAGAAGTAGAAAATGCCCTGGGCATGTCTTCTTTGACTTTTGTTCCTTGGATAAAATAATATGTACTTTCTTTTTTCTTTGTTGGTGGGTATGTACGTGGATGAATTACGGGCTGGGGCGCCCATGTTAAAATTTTTTTTTTTTTTTTTGTAGTGGGTGCAGGGGCGATCATGTGGACGAACCACACAAGGGGCGCCCATGTGGTTGCTGAGCGCCCAGCAGCAGTGATGTGTGGGCGAGCTGCTATTTGGCGAGCAGTGTTTTTTTTTTTTTTATTGTGGTGGGCAGGGACGCCCATCACTTTGGCGCCATGCACTTGGGCGCCCATCACTTGGAAAGGGCACCCCACCTGTGGTACCCTCTTTCTCTTTTTTTTTTTTTAATGTTGAAACACCATTATTTTTCAATAAACAAACTACTAAAAAATAATAGTTCAAAGCTTGGGACGGCATTTGGCTTTTGACAGGGTAAAAAGTCAATGAGTGGTGACTACATGTGCAGGGCGCCCATGCGGTAAAAAATTTTATTTTTTTTATTTTTTATGGGTGAGCACATGGAGAGGTAGGGCGAGTACACTGGCACTTTTTTATTTTTGGGCCAAGCATTTGTAGCTTTCCTAAACACTGTTAGTCTTTGCTGCTCCCCTTTTAATACATACACTCTGCCGAGGGGCTCCGGGGGTGTCCCCCGGCGGTGGTCGAGCTGGCGATGACGAGGAGGGCCTGCACTAGGAGCGGGCGCTGGAGAGGAGCGCTCGCGCACGAGGAGCGGGCGAGGAGCGCCTGCTCGCGAGGAGCGGGCGAGGAGCGCGGATGCTGGGCGCTGGCGCGGAACAAGGCAGGGGCGTGCAACCTTCGCTGCTGGTGGGCGTGCAACCCCTTTGAGCGTGGGTGAGGCTGCCGGGGCGCCCCCTTGGGCGCGGGCGAGGCTGCTAGCCGAGGCGCCCGACGCCCCTTGCGGCGCTGCTCAAGAGGTGATTTTACTGATTGCGATGGAGGAGCGTTGTTTGAGGACCTCGCGCCGGCAGGCCTCATATGCACTGGAGAGAGAGCACTGCTTGCGTGAAAGCAAAGACAGGTTTTGAGGATTGCTCATGTGGGAGCTGCACTTTTTTAGACTGAGCTTTCGGTGACCCTGAGAGAGCCGCTAAGGTGGAGATAGGCTGCCTGTTTGAGAACAGTGCAGAGGTAGGCAAAACTTTTTTGGCGACCCGCGAGAGAGCCGCTAAGCTGGAGATAGGCTGCCTGTTTGAGAACAGTGCAGAGGTAGGCCAAGCTTTTTGGCGACTCGCGAGAGAGCCGCTAAGCTGGAAATAGGCTGCTGCCTGTTTGAGAACAGTGCAGAGGTAGGCCAAGCTTTTTGGCGACTCGCGAGAGAGCCGCTAAGCTGGAAATAGGCTGCTGCCTGTTTGAGAACAGTGCAGAGGCAGGTTACGCTTTTTTGGGCGACCCACGAGATGATTCGCCTCGCCTAGACCTGTTGATTTCCTCAGCGTTCATATATTTTTGAGCTTTTGCCAATAGTTCTGTCATGCTCTTTGGTGGTCGCTTCATTACTGAAAAGAGGAATCTGGATGAACGGAGGCCTCCTAGAAAGGCGGTCATGGTGACTTGGTCATTAGGCTCCTTGATTTGGAGGACCTCCTCGTTAAAACGAGTGAGGTAACTCCTCAGACTCTCATCTCGATCCTGTTTTATGCTGAGTAGGTGTGCGACAGGCTTCTGGGGGCGGCGCCTACCGATAAAGTGTGAGACGAAAGATCTGCTCAATTCTCCAAAGGTGGCTATGGATGCTCGGGGGAGATTGGCAAACCACTGCCGAGCGGAACCCTTCAATGTAGTTGGGAATGCTCTGCACATTATCTCGTCAGGGATATTATGCAGCTGCATTTTTGTTTTGTACGTCTCCAGATGGTCCAGTGGATCCTTCGTTCCATCGAAGGTCTCTATGGATGGCATCTTGAACTTCCGAGGGAGTGGATAGTTTACCACGTCAAGTTTGAACGGCGAATCTGTTCGCCCAACTAGATAATCTACCGTCTCCGGTGCCTTCGCCTTTATGGCGTTGAAGACATTGCCAATCTGATTTTGCATCTCTTTGATCTTCTCGTCCCAAAGGTTGGGAGCTTCTCTGGATTGACCTTGGAATTGGCTCTCGTCTTCCAGGCTGTAATTTCCACTTCCTTCCTCCTGGAAATCAGGATCCTCATGATTGGAAGCAGAGGGAGGAGGTGGAAGTCCACCGTGATTCGACCCACCCGGGGGAGGGGGTATGTCGAGATGAGCGCGGCCTTCAGGATCAACCAGGAGTCTTCCGTGCGGGACGACCGGCGGAGCTCCAACAGACGTCCCCTGGGCGTGGGCGCCATGATGACGAGCGCCCAGGGCGCCATGAGGATGGGCGCCCAACTGTGGTCCTCCACCCTGGGCGCCCAGGGGAAGGCGGCCTCAGTTGGCGCCTCGGCCCCGTGCACCGTGTTGACGGGCGCCCGGGTGAGGTGCCCCTCTACGTGGAGCGACCAGTTGCTCCGAGTGTGGTGCTTCCTGCGGCCCTGCACCTAGTGCTCCTCCCTGACTCGCCAGCATGAGCTGCAGTATTTGTTGGTTTTGGGTTACCAACTGCCGCATGGTCTCCAGCATCTGTTGAGGAGAGGGAGCGGGAGCATTTGGTGCGGGGTTGGTTGGTGGAGGATTACCCTCGCCCTCGCGCGAGGGGTTACCATCTTGTCGCCTTGTTGATCTGGTGATCGGCATGACTTTTTGAAAAAAGGAAACTCTTTTCGGTTCCCACAGACGGCGCCAAACTGATGATGCCAAAAAGTGGATTTCGAACACCACCGGTCAAGTAACGAGTAATAAATGCAGTAATTTAACGTGGCACAGAAATTTATAGTGGTTCGGTCAAGAGTGACCTACGTCCACTTCGCAAAAGGCAGGGTTGCCTCGTTTCTTTACTAATCGGAGGTGTGGAGATTACAAATTGAGTAGTACTGAGCAAATGTTACATATATCTTGCCCCTCAAGCATTGGTGGGGGCTTTATAGTCGTCCCCTAACAGTCGGGGCGACTCTCCAGCGATATCCCATGAGATCCTGCAACGGGCATGGCTCCAACGGGCGTCCACGAACAGGTGTAGTGGGCAGGAAATACTCCGCCTGACTCGGTAAAAGCAGCAGCCGCCATGACGAAGCAATCCTCTAACTTGTATTTGAGATCATACGGCCCTGACCTACTGGCATGGGTTAAGTTTCTTGGACCTGACTAGCTACACATTCTGGGTCACCGGACCTGACCTGTCATCTGACCCGCTACGGTGGATCGGACCGGACCCTTAACGGGTAGATAACGACCCGGGTTAATCATGGACTTGGGTCAGTCAGACCCGACCCACTACCGTGGGCCGAGCCATTTGGGCCTGGCCCATCAACTTGTAATGATCCAAATATCTGTAAACTTGTTGGTGAAAAATTCGGCTTACATACATGTGGCATGCACCATATACTAAAATTAAAAGTTCTTCATATACTTTTTTATAGATTACACCTTCAAGATTTGGGTATCTATATTCCTATTTCTACTGGCTTCAGCCCATTGGCCTCTATAAATATATGAGTATATGAAACACTCAGTGATCATGCTCTTTTAAGAAGAATAGAAGAAGAGCAGAAAAATAAGAGATGATGGAGAGCAGAAAAAGAAGAGATGAAGTAGCAGCAGTAGAAGCAGTCAGAAGGCAGAACTCAACATAAAGAAATTTTGAAAACCCATTAATATATATTATAGACGTAAGATTCGATTTCGAATTTGAGCTCTAATTTCGCAAATGATTGCAAAATTGGAGCTTAATTTTGATTTCAATTTTAATTTGAGGAGAGATTTTAGGAATTTGGGAGAAATTTTCGATTTTAGTCATCTAAATATAGAGTCCAACACATCTATCTAAACTTTTAGATAAAGATGGTTTCTCATGTGGTCTAAAAAATATTATTTCGAACCTGTAAGGATACACGTTGCATAGATCTATGGTCATAATAATTTATAAATCTATGCTTAAATAATTAATTTTAAATTAATTATTTAATTTTTTTTTTTTTTAATATTATAAATTAGATTGCCTGCGATAAGCGCGGGCATGTTTTGCTAGTTTAGATTCGTAGACATATGATAGGTTGGGACCCATGAAAGATGCACATTTTCTTTCTCGTGGCCTTGAAAGAGCAAATTCTTGGCTCCGCCCAGGGTGAGATAGTCGGTAAATAATGACACCTAGATTTCAATTCATTTAATTCAGATTCTGAATTTGCAATTCATAATTTGAGACTTGGCTTGATCAGAAGATTTGATAGAATAGATTCATTTGATTCACTCTGCATTTTGTCTGATTTGGAGTTCGAGTTCGACAAGTTCTATGAACATTTGATCAATGCAGATTTTTTATTTTAATCAAAGTCGGGCAAAAATCAAATTGATTGTGTGTAAAATATATGGTTAAAATAAAAACCAAAATAAACTTCTATGTTTTATTTGAATCTTAAGATGGGGCCAACCTTAATTCAAGTTAGATACGAATTAGCGCCAATACATAGGGTGTAGTTCTTTTATGTAGGTACCCCTAACAAATTTTTAGGACTCAAGTGAGTGAATTATGTAAGACTAGTTTGCTGATCAAACTGCCAATTGTTTGAAATAAACTATTTGAAGTCCGAAAGCCTTTTAAACGAACTTGGTAAACTATGGAGGAGACTAGAGATGGTCCACATATCTGAATCTCAAATCTCTAATCATGATTCTGTTGGGATTAGATTGCTGAATGAGGGACCTTCTCACCTGGTGGGGGCAAGAGAGTGAGAAAAGGGGCTCAAAGTTGGAAACTTCAAAAATGGGTTGAGAGTAGGGCTGTCAATCTAGCCCTTGACCCTTCTAAGCCTTCAAACGCAGGCTTTTCATCTAAAGCTTGAGAGTAGGATAGCACCCAATTTTGAAAAGT
The DNA here is from genome assembly GCA_038049695.1 of Cinnamomum chago. Classification (NCBI taxonomy): domain Eukaryota; kingdom Viridiplantae; phylum Streptophyta; class Magnoliopsida; order Laurales; family Lauraceae; genus Cinnamomum; species Cinnamomum chago. Next base: position 13,365,213 of record CP142462.1, on the reverse strand, counting down.
CTACAACCTTGAGGGTTTGGGTAAGGCTGACCCAGCCCGTCCTGGTTATCGTCAACTTATATATACCCTAGGAAATCCTAAACGGAGCAATGGTGCTTGGCTGAAGGTGTGCGGGCTTTTCTTCTTAATTGATTAATGTAAAGTCTATTTTGCGTGGACTGAAGATAGATAGGTTTGCCCGACTTGTCGATGCGGTATCAGTCTTCATTTTTCTCTCCCGCGCAATTCTATGGGTAGGTCCCCTGTTTCAAAAACGAACACAGTGAAAGCTCTATCGGATGGTCCGACCGAGGTCCTTCCGATGCTTAAGTCAGCGATGGATCTTAGGGTTTTTTTTTTTTTTTATCTGTAATGGATTAGGATCTTTGCATACCTTGTCAACAGATTCTCCCTTCCTCTTATGCCATCTCCCCCTAGATTCCAGGTTCCTATTAGCACACGCTCCTACCTTCCATATCGTGGTGACTGGGTGACGAACGTGCCACAGGGTCATGGGGCGTCTCGCCCCCGATTTAGGTCTCCTTTCTTCTCCTTCCGCCGACTGTCCCAAGCCCCTTCGAATCATCCTTTCCTCCGAGTATGGCTGGCCTGGCAGGTTGGGTTGGTCCCGATCCAAACCCAGCCCAAGGCGTTTTCAAATTTCCCCCTACAATTAATATGTAATATGGATGAATATGGATTGGATGAAGTAGGAGAGAACTTAAGGAGTTTGGTGATGTCCTTATGTCATAAATTGAAGTGGGAGTACGTAGAGAAAGGAACCGGGCTAGCTACTATGTTTTATTGGTTTTTTTGTTTTTAATGGAATGCCGCTGAATAGTAGCCACATGGATAGTGTATGGTTTTGGTTCATCAATGGGTTTGTTGTGGCAGTTGCACTCACTTGCACGTCCATGTTTATCAATGGAGGGACCAAAAATTGAAGAAGACCACCAAACAAAACAAGGAAATAGCAGAATTTGTTTCATGTATTCAGGTTACTTCCATTTTTTTTCCTATACTATAACACACGCATTTCCAAGATTCAGCAAGTGTTGCCTGCAGGTTACCTGTAACTCAATTTTCTGCATGAATGTTTTCAACCAACCCCTACTTCAGTTACTCCAATAAAATGACATGATTATTTTTTTTTCTTTCCGGCCTGTTCTCGGGCTCATCCCTATCCTTTGAGGGTAAGATAAGAGCCTAGGTATTATAGGTATGGATGTAAATGGGTTCCAAATTCTTTGATTATCCGCAGGTTCCAACTAGTTAAAAATTGGATTTGAGTCTTTATTTAAGCTCTGATAAGTAAATGAGACCGGGTCCAGTTTCATCTTGGTTCGGACCCGAGACCTAATATATTACCTTAATTTTTGAAAATCTCCCTTAAAAACTATATTTTTTAATATAATTATGTACCTAGACCCAGGCTCGGATCTAGACCCGTCCCATATATGGTAGAACTAAGAAACCGATTCTGAAATGGTTCCGTTCCACATTCTTCTTAACGGTTCCGGGTCCATGGTGGACCCGGACTAAAACCGACCCATTTATAACCCTAATTGTAGGCCTGCCAAGGGCGTTGAGGGCCAAAGCTCGACTTAGGCATGACCCTCATATGTGAGGCTAGGATGAGGGTCTAACCTGTCGTGGCCCGGGCCTCGCCCCGGCATTTTGATTGAGCGAGAGAGGGGAACATAGAACCAAGCAATGATCTGAAATTGAAATGTTGAGAGAATTTTCTTCCTTCTCCGTGGCATATTTAATTAATACCTCAACACATTGTTTACTAAGTCGTATAGTAATAATATAAGCAGCAACTGCCCGGGTACCCAGACCCAGCTTGGATACTCGAGGCCTGCGCTTAATTGAGCAGGGCCTGGATCTCACATGGGTTTCAAAATCTAGGCCCACACTGAGCCCAAGAAAAACCAAGCTTTTTAGTGTAGGGGTGTAAAAGAAAGAAAAAAACCATCTAATTGAACCGAACCGAACTGCGGTTAATAACCGTGCTTCACGGTTTCACGGTTCAATTATTGAAATCGGAAAACCGTGCTTCACAATTTGGTTACGGTTTTTTTTCTTGACTTACGGTTATTAATCAAACCGAACCATTAATGGCGGTTCGGTTAACCGTGTTCCCAAAACACATGGTTAACTGAATTGTTTCGCTAATTAAAAAAATAAAAACCTAAGGGCCTAAATGAAAATTACTTTTTTTTACAGTAACATATTATTGCATTCTCCAACTATGATTTTTTTTTCAAGGTAAGTTTGATTAGTAAATGGCAAAATTTTCACAATATTTTTTAATTGATAATTAATCGTAATCGAATCGTTAACCGTGGTTCGGTTTTTAACAATTTTTCAAGGTCCAGTTATAGTTACAGTTATAGTTTTTAAAAACAAAAAAATCACGGTTCAATTATAGTTATGGTTTTTAAAAACGAAAAACCCGTGAAACACAGTCCGATTAACGATTTTTTCAAGTATTTTAGTATTGTCATGCCATGTGGGTCAGACCTTGGGCAGGGGAGTTGCACCCGTGGAATGCACAACCCATCACTCTCTCTTAAATTGATGACCATCAAATGAATTGGTACCAAAACAATCAACACCCTAATTCAAACTGCCAATCTCGGGTATTATGATATATTAATGTAGTTTAGGCTAAGCGTGGGCCATGTCAATGCTGCCACTGAGAGTGAGACCGCACATTGTTCCTTGCAGTTTCCCCTACTACACATCTTTTCCTATTTAGACCTGAAACTTCATAGAAATTGAGTATTGAAGTCACTTGAGAAAAAGCTAAGAACTTTCCGCGAAATCAATGAATCCTTTTAAAGCCAGAGGTCCATCTACATGGTCTTTAGTTTACCAAACATGACTATTAGTTTACCAAACATGACTAAACTATAATGTGCGTCTTACACAACTCGCTACTCTCAATACCCTGCATCCACTACAAAATGTGTCACTGTAACCGAGAGACACACCAATCCAACACAATTATTACAGACATTGAAGCTAGATTGTAACTCAACAGCAGTTGCAATTTAATGCATTGTTAGGAACAGTTGCAAAGTGCAATCAATCAATTTGTCTTATGGCCTTATGAGCCATGGAGCTCTAGATTTGAATGGTCAAGATTGCCATCCAGGTTGTGAACTGTGGAAGATGCTTATTGTAAAATTAGAATTTGAACAAATCAAAGGAAAACCAAGGGATGATGTCAGGAAGCTGCAAGTGCTGCTATCTGGAAATTTATCCTTCTTTACCTCCACACTACACAATAGGGGAGAGTCCCAAAACTTTTTTAGGCTCAGCTGGTGTAGGTAGTTTCCAAAATTTCAGTCCTTAAAAAGGTAAAAATGCAACACCAAAAAAACCTCTCTCTCTCTCTCTCTCTCTCTCTGGAAATGGCCATAACTAAATAAAGACAAAGCTCAGACTCAGACTCAGACTCAGACATTAAATAAACCATTTAACTTTGCAGTAGGAGTCCAGCTGTTGCATTGCCAGCTATTGGTCATGGAGAGGATAAGATAAAGATGAAAAAGGAATAGGCTTTGTGGGACCATTCCCAACATAACTTTTTGGTGTCTGATTATTGGTGGTTATCATATAACCCCTAGCTTCCCCATCTGGGCAAAACTGCACAGTCAGCGATATTTTGAAAGGAGCGCGATATTTTGTGATATTATTATCTAATGTTGTTTTCCAGATAAAAACTGAAAATGCAGCAAAAAAATGCAAAAAGAAAGAAAATATATTGCTAGAATAAATTAAACCCTATGTAAAGATCAAATAAAATATAATTCCTTTTTAGGAGTTTTATGAAAAAATTAAGCTTAAATTTTTATTAAATAATTTTATAAAGAAAAATTATAAAATGATAGTAAAGTTGTTCGTATAATTCTTTTAGATGAAACTACCTTTGTTGATGATTTCGTTGATTGAATCGGCGATGTTGGCTTTTCTTCTTTCTCTTTTAGGATGATTTCATGAGAATAAGAAGGTGGTGGATGCATTGGATGGTGCTAATTCTCTAAGCACTTTCTTTAGCTCGGCTTGTCGACCCTTCTTTTTTCCTTTTCTTGTCGACACTGCTATTTCCTTTTTATGTCGAGAAGCCCTAACCTCTTACCTCATTAGCAAGTGATGTGTATATTCTCAAATTAAATTTGGCTTGCCCTCACCCCTTACCTTTATTTTTTTACTAGATCCAAAAAATCACTTGTGTTAATGTTTTCATGGTAAAACCTACAATGGAGACGAGATTTTGAGGGTATAATTGTTTGGGAGGAGTGGATGGTGGTAACAAGTTGTTGTAATGGGAATTAATTGAGAAAGAATGGAGAGAGAAGATAACAATGAAGGGTGTAATGGTAGGATCAAGCTTTTTTTACTATGTGGAAGACTTTGACGGTGACTGGGATTTGAAACCATGATGAAGCTGGTTTGCCTGCATCAAGTTCCATGGGATGAAAGAGAGAATGGATTGCATTGTGCCATGGAGTGATGATGAAGATAGATCCATCAAATTGATTTAGAAGCTGAATGAAAATGAGTATTTCAATCGGAGGATGAATTACAATTCACAATATTGTCAATTGGGATATTTTCATTTTAAAAAAAACTGTACGACCCACTGATTTGTAGTTTCATTCTTTTCTTCATCAAACTATTTAATCATATTTTAAGCTTAGTTATTTTGCAAAAATGCATTTTTTCACTTTTTTTAGCTATTTAGATTTCTAAAATAGTAGTTATTGAAAACTTTTGTAACATTTTCCTAATATTATTTCAATGAGCACTAAAATGAAAATGAATACCCAGAATACCCAGCCATCTGGCTAGTAATTCAAATCTTATAAAGTAATTACATTTCTATTACTACTTTAAACCTTTTACCCCTCACCTAATGTACTTTAGACACCACCTATTTAAGAATCCTTTAATGGAGCTTGTTTAACCGTGAATTTTTGTGTGTATGGAATCCTATGTGATCATGCGATTAAAGAGGCCCTGAATATGCAAATTTCCGCAATTATTATAAGTTAATAGTGATTAAGGTGGTTGGAACACGTGCAGATGGACAAGGTTGAAAATTGAAACCTAGATGTACTGCCTACGAATATCTTTGCCAAGCTAACAATAGCTTTGAATGAAAAATGTTTAACATGATAAACAATATTGTAAATTATAGGTATCACATATGAGAATGCTGAAATGAAAGGTCAATAGAAAAACATACATTAGGTGTCATTATTGGAGAATACTAGTAAGATTTGAAAGTTGAGCCAAGAATAAGATGCATTGATGTTTGATTTGAAAATGAAACAAGATAATTTGCTGCACGGAACCAGATCAAGTCATTGAGAGCCAATGACTTTATGTTACTCTACAAAAATATCAAATAAAAATTGTCAAAACATTATTGGAAAAAAAAAAAGAATACATTATCAGGAAAGGGTCCCTTTTAGGTGCTTCTCGTAGGCACGTTATCATGCGCAAGAGGTGCGCCTGACCGTTGGATGGGTCGCATCATCTCATCACACATTTCATTTGCGCACCAGAGGCTTTTCATATCAGAAAATTCATTGACAAGTAAAATGAAGCAATATATAAGGACAATAATTTTCTCACTACGGATTTGGTGGTCGTTCTGTATTAATCGTTCTATTGTTGTTGTTGTTGTTTTTCTTTTGTTGTCACTTGTCGGTATAATTTATTTTATTTTCTTTTCTTTTGCTTTCCATAGGTTGGGTAAGGTGTTTTCGCTTTCTTTGTACCTTTATTTCCTTCCTATAATATAATTTATAGTTAAAAATCAATGACAATAATAATAATTCCCTCACCAGTATATTATTATCATCATTTAAGCATTCTCTCGAATTCTTGAAAAATTGGCATTCCTCAGTAATATATCTTATGAGATTTTGTGCAGTCATAGTTTGATGCTTTGAGAGTAATGAATATTAGAGGGTGGCTTAGCTGACGGTATTTTTTTCCCCCTCACATGGAAAATAAAGAATTACAGCTTTTACTAGGATAAGAACCACATTGAGAAATGCAATCACAGAGTCATTTAAACCTTGAATTCTCTTTTTTTACAAAAAAAAAAAAACCTGAAGTGCCTAGAATTAAAGAATATGATATTTAATTAAAGTGATATTTACACAAATCCTAATCCACGGCAACTGTTATGCACAACACCAAATACCTTATAATATAAAAGGCTATCTATTATTTAATATGATCAGTCCAAACTCCCACCCAACCTATTTTGTTATTAAATAGTACTCGTTTTAAAATTGGTTCAACCATCATTTGTTGTCTAAACGAGGGACAACAAAAGATGCAATTATAAATGATCAAACTCTTAAGGCCTTAATAATATCATCAAAATGATATTTTGCCACCGTAACCCTTCTTATCCTCTTTATTTAAAAGCACTAGGTGGCCTATCCTAAATGATTTCAAACATTAAACTCTACTTGTTTTCCAAGGAACCAAACGGACAACTCAGTTGGCCTAGGACCACGATTTGCACCCGCAAGTTGTAGGTTCGAAACAGCACTACCATACTGGGGCTAAGGGGAGTTTACCCGGCTTTCCTCTGGGTCTAGAGGGATTAGTTCAGCCCAAAGGATTAGGAATCCTTCAATAGAAAGAAAAAAAAAAAAAAAAAAAAACCTTGATTTCAAAGGTTGTGTTTTTTTATTTCACTAAATTGAAATAGTGGCAAGAAAATCACACTCGAAGCATGAGGACCATGGATTGATCTCTTGTTTCTCCAATAAGACCAAGGTTCATTGCCACTATATTATCAGTGGTTTAGTGAGTTTTTGTTCTGTTAGAAATAAGCGCATGCTAATCTACTTTGTATCATTCCAATTTCATCGGATGTTTATAAAATGAAAAGTTATATATAACATTTATATGAAGCTTTGGGGGTGAAAAACTTTAAAAATTAAAAGATAATAATAGAAAAGGAAAGACCAAAGGAAAAGTAAAAGTAAAAGTAGAAGTAGAAGTAAAGTTGCATGAGAGAATGGGCATTTCAACGAGTCAATGAGAAAGCACGATATATGACATTAGGATAGGAGAAAATGGAGGATGCCAAGCTGGCGGTAGAAAACGAGGTGAAGATTCTCGTGGACCCCACTTCACATGGCCAGGAAACGTAAAGCTTCAGTGCGCCGCGTGGCACTGCTGGGAGGGAGAGCAACGTGTCGTCATCTCACATCTTTTGGCTCACTTCCTCGTGAGGCGTCAAGTCGCGACAGACTCCAAGTCTGACTAAGCTTTTCGGAGCTACAAGCAACGACCAAAGTTACAAAATTGTCCCCTTCAATTCTTGTAGCCATTCTACTTCTTCTAGGATCATGTATTGTAATAGTATATGATTGGAAATCTTAGCAATTTTTTTTTTTTGTTCTCCAAATCCAAACTAAAAGAGAAGAATTTGGAAAAAAAAAAACACTTTAATAAAAAAAAAGTCACTATTCAATGTGGGTCCCTTCAAAGCAAGATCCTAAGAGGGTCCAGACTAAGAAAAAATCTAGTACTTCAATATATCTCCTGATTAGATTTATCACGAGATGCATAACCTTAAACCAATGGTACCCTAGACTAATTAAAATACCATATATTTCTTATAAAATGAAAAAAGGTTGGGATAGTTATAAATTTTAATTTATTTTCTAGGAGTTTCAAGTTTTCTAGTTCTCTTTGAAATAAAGAATCAAATCATTGTAACTAGTGGCAGCGAAATTAGAAAATCTGTGTAGTAGACCCTATGTAAAAAATGAAATAAAATACGATTCTTTGGATGACAATCATTTAAAAAAAAAAAGAGCACATAATTCTCATAATAGTTGAGGGTTGTTCAAAATTTATAAGAGGGTCACCCAACATGTTTAATCCTGATATAAAATTTATAAGGGAATAAAAAGACTTATTTTTGTTGCTATCCAAGAAAATCACAATTACTTAAATATTCGTTGCAGTAAGTGCAAAGAATTACTGAATAAATGGTTATTACTTTCGTTCATAGTTGCCGAAGAAAATTTAAATGTGAACAATTTGTAAATCTTAAAACTAATGAACCCTCTTGTGGTCCATTCTAAAGAATTAAAGCGTTGAGAGTCAAAGTAAAATCTAAAGTACTTAGAGGCGCATATCATTTTAAACAAATGCTAATAGCTATTTATATCATGACCTAAGACTTTAACTGTCTTATGTGAATCTAAATAACAACCAAGTTTTACCAAGACGTTAGATTTTCAATGGTAAGTACCAATGGATTAATGCATCCAATCTGATAAATTGAAGTGAATTGATATGATATCGAAATCAGTAATCCATTACATATTTGTCAAATGAGTTCTTGACAAAGCTTTTGACATCCAAGCAACAACTACCTGTAGTTCTTCAAAATGACTTATGCTAGTCAAGTTTTTTCTCTGCATGATTGTGTGTATTAATCATTATTTTTGGGCGGGAGCATAATCCCACTCTTAAATCTATCCTCCTTCAGTATATGCAAATAACCTTTATTCTAAAAAATAGTTAGATTTTCTCTTTTTTTTTTCAAAATAAAAAAATGCCTGGCCAAATGAAAAATAGTTGATACAAGTAAAAAATCAAAGCAATGTATCATATATATATTTTTAGTTATATGACACGATTGTTTGAGTAATTTACTTATATAGTGAAGTGAAAAAAAAAATCGTCAAATCAAAAGATAATACAAGAAGATGTTGTCAAATCAAAAGGTGCTAAATGATAAAAAAAAAAAAAAAAACACATCTCTTCCCCTAGCTAAGCCTTTTTTCATTTAGTATTATGAGAGAGTAACATTTTAACTTTTTTTATACAAAGATTTTTTTTTTTTGTCATTTAGTGTCACAAAAGAGTAGTTTTTTTTACATTTTAGTAAAAAAAATGTGCCTCGTGTGATTTAGGGCCTTTTGATTCGACTCAACTTTTTTTTATTCTCTCTTAATTTTAACATTCTCTTCACTTCCCTATACAAGTAAATTACTAAACAGAGATAGAAATCAATCTCTGGATTGTTAGATAACATCTTCAGTCTTGTGTAGCATAAGTGCATAAGTGTATGAACCTGAACCAAAGCAAAAGTTGAAAAAAAATATATATATATATATAGCAAACAAAAAAAGAGTACTCTCTATATGGAGTTAATGAACATAGACATCAATGCTATGTACATGTCCACTATAAACACACATTTCATAAAATTAAAATCTTAGATTTTATTATAGTTATAAAAGGTATGTTCCTCAAAGAGGGTGGCACCCAAAGAGAGGCTGGATCAAACAGGACATACACAGCCTTAGATCCTCCTTCAACCCCAACTTCATTCTCTCTATTGCTTCCAAAAAAAACCAACACTCTTTAAGCAAAACAACTACCAGAAACAAACCCAACTTTTCAAAAAGTTATTTATCCAACTCCTCTTTATCCAAAAACAGATAACATTTACATTGTCCAGATATTTATTATTCCTCACTGGATTTCAGCAACTGTAAGGGCCATTTTCGTCACTTCACACAAACCTCTCTCTACGACAAGCCTTATCCACTCTTCCCCTATAAATGTCCCCGCGACTCTCCCTCACAAACAAGTTTCCATGAATTCCATTTTCCATGGCAGGGAAAACGCGTTTCTCCAGCCCTACCTACCGCTTGTTTTCCACAGAAACCCCAGTAATCCCAGACCCCCATCCCTTCGAATTCGACGAATCTGAGATCTGGAATTCCACTCCCCAATCTATGGAAAAGCGACACGAGCCCAAAAAACCGACACGGAGAATCTCGAAGAAACCGGTGAGAAGATCGTCCGGTTCCGACGATCGCCCGGTCGTTGCTGTGGCGTCGTCGCTGCCGGTTAGTATCCCCGACTGGTCGAAGATCCTTCGGAAGGATTGCAGAGAAAGTCTTAGGAGAGAAATCGATGGAGAATACGAGGATGAAGAAGATTGGATTCCACCACATGAGTTTCTGGCGAAGCAGTTTGAGAGGGCGAGGATCGCGTCTTTTTCCCTTCATGAAGGGATTGGGAGGACTCTGAAAGGAAGGGATTTGAGCAGGGTGAGAGATGCGATCTGGGAGAAAACGGGGTTTGAAGATTAAGGAAAATGAGATTTCAGCCAAACAGGAGAAAACTCAGAATCTAAGGAAATGGAACTGGGATTCTAAACATTAACTGGTTTCCCTTTTTTAAAGATAAGAGTTTATATTTATTTATAATATAGTTGATATGGATTTTGTTTTTTTTTTTTTTTAAATGTTAAATGGGTTTGATTGGAGGTGATGGGTGATTTGTTGATGTAATCTAACTGTTTTTTTTTTTTTTCATTGTATTTGAATTTGGGGAGGAATCTCAAATCTCAGTTCTACATTTGGGATTATAGTTTTTGTTATTATTGTTGTTGTTGTAGTAGTTATTTTATGTATATGTGTTTTTAAGACATGGATGGATCTGTTATGTTGATTCTAAATGATGGTCAATCACCCCCTGTTTGCAATATCCATTGATGAAAAGTTTTGTAGAGAGAAGATAGTTGAGATTTAGAGATCTAAGTCTAGATTCTTATACATGTATAATGGTGGTTTGATAGAAAAAGTCAAATATTGGGTGAGAAATTTTTTTTTTTTTTTTCACCGACTACTATAGCTGACTCAACATCAAGTGGGCGAGTGTGCTCGACTTTGAATTTTGAATCCTCCTCTGTTGAAAAAATGGTTACAGAGGAATTTTCAAATTTTTATATTGTCCCATGCTTTTCTTGATTTTTGGCGATCAGGTTGTGCTGAATGGGTTCGATCGTGTTTTTAAATGGGTTATACGAGTCTAACCCCCATCCAACCCATTGATTAAACGGGTCGGAAACCCTAATCATTTAAACCAATATAACCATTGCTGGTTACACAGGTCAGGTCGATCTATATAACCCACATCCATCTAGTGAATCAATCGAATCAACCACGGTTCCTGTCTAACCAAAACTGATTTTTAAACTCAAATTTGATCTAATCTCATTTCAACAATCATTTGATGTGCATTACCTTGCTTTCTATTGATAAAAATGATGGGGTTGAATTGGTTAAGGTTCTTTCATTCTTTTTTAGTCTAAGCATTAAAACATCCAAATTCAATTTTAGTTTAAATAAGCGGGTTCTGAGGGTCAGCCCTAACTCGACCCGCTTAATTGCAGACAATGAATACTTGACCCGTGACTGACCCACCTATAAAATGGGTCGGGTTAAGTGGGTAATACGCGGGTTGGGTCGGGTCATATTTTGCGACCTCTACCTGTATGTTCGTTTGAAGGGGGTGGCTCCAAATAGAGTTGTATTTTGGAAATTTTTTGGACATGATGTGATAGGCTGTCTCTTGAAATTTCTGAAGTCCATATTTCTTTACTAGTATTTTTAGATTCCAGTTAAATGAAAGGTCTCTTTTGATCTTTGGGGATCCATAAATTCCACTCCCTATGTATTTTGGTGGAATTCCTGAATACTCAAGTGCAAAGGAGCATCCAGGAATTCTACTTTGTTTGGAAATTCATGAATTTCTGAAATTCCAGCAAAGAAATGTATTGGGATTTTTTAGTGGATTTTGGGGGTGGACCTAGGATTTTTAGGGCATGTTTGGCAACGGTCTTCGCCCCGGATTCCTCGCCCAAAATCCACAATCGCGTGGATTATCTTATTTGGAATGGCATGGATTTGAAGAGGATGGATTGCAGACGTCCACCCTTTTGAATATTTGAAGAGTCGAACGCCCCCCCCCACCAATCGGATCCATGGATCAGCGCAAGAGGGGATTTGCGGAGCTACAGTAGTTTTAGGCGTTAATAGAGGGCATACCGGTTTTTGCATTTTTTTGGTTTTTATGGGCCCCACAATCAAGATCTGAATCGATAATAGTGTTAAGAAGGTCCAAAACGGCCATCTCCCAAAATTTCAGCCATTGATTCATCTTAGATCTTGAGATATTTGCAAAATCGTCCAAACCGTTAAATGACAATTTCTGATATGCTGTGGGCCAAAAAAGGGGATTAAATCCAGTCCGTTTTTTTCGATTTTCTGGTTCCTGTGGGCCCCAAGATCATGATCTGAACCATTAGTTATTTCTGGAAGGTCAAACACGGATAGTTGACCAAATTTCAACCGTTGATCCTTACCATATCTTGAGATATTTACACAAAAGTTTAGTACTAAAATATTAATTTCTTATTCCTGTGGGCCCCCGTTGCATGATCTGAACCGTACATATTCTCTAGATGACGACAAAATACTTTGAGGTGAAAGTTGAGGTCTTGATTTTTCATGGATTTTGGAAATTTAAAAAAAAAATATTTGTGACCATTGGATCATACATTCTACAATTTATAGGAAACCCCCCTCTATCCAAACATGAAACTCTCATTAGGAATCCTTCTTGAGGATGCATGGATTCTTTCGAGATGGAGCGAATCCTCTAAACAGCGGATTCTTCTAAATTTACCAAACATGCCCTTATGTGAATTTGAAAGTGAATGGCAATAGGTTTGTTAAAGGAAAGGGAAGGAAACGGTCGGATCAGGTCTAGGGTTGTTTTTAACTTAAAAGAGCTTGTACTATTTAGGCTTCAAAAGTATTACCAAGTGTAGACGGAATGTTATTTTTTCCATATATAAATAATAATATATATCATCAAGAATTTTTAAAGACAACCTGGTTATGCTTTGTAAGGAATGAGTCAAAACCATGGAGCCCATGTCCCCAATCTTCCAACCCATGAATTGTCAGTGGCCCAAATTTGACATGAACCAAACTTTTTTTTAAGAGTAATGCTACTTGGACAAACTTTTTGGCCAGAATTTTGGCCAACCCATATGGTTTCCATTGAATATCATAGTGATATTCAATGGAAACCATATGGGTTGGCCAAAATTCTGGCCAAAAAGTTTGTCCAAGTAGACTTTTTGTTTTTTTAATCCTTCAGATCATTGCGGAAACAAAATTAAAAGTCAGGAATTAACTATTCATTAGAATTTGAGTAATACCTCTCTCTATTGAGAACATAGAAATACTAAAGAGATATTTCAAAATGACTACAATGATTGTCATGCCTTCAAATGGTACTCAATATGTTATGATGATCACATGGGCTTAGGGCCATATTTAAAAATTCTCCCACTTTTTTTTCCTTAGTAAAAAACTTGGTTAGGACTTCGGCCTTACTCGATATCTCTTATTTTATTATCACATAACCATCCGAAAAAGAGCCATTATTTTCACAAGCCCATAAGTGGGGCCTTTCATTTAAATTTTTTTTTTTTTGCCTTTTGACTTTTCTAAAGTGTGAAATGGTAGAATCATGTGCCAAACGCTCTTATTTTCACCACATCTGTCCGCACTGGACATTTACAAATAATGGTCTAGAGAGTCCAAACATGGGCTTTAAGCCTTTGAATCTGTGCATGATGAAGGCGACCCACGCCAAACAAAAGCCCACCTACACAAATCCGCAGAAAAACCCCATCATCCCTATCAAAGACACTTGAGATTTCGCGCCATGTTCAAATGTCCACAGCATTCCGAACGCCTGCATGGATCTCCCAGCGCCGAATGCTTGAACAAAAGCTCCAGGACCTCCACAAATGCTCGGACCCCAACCGTTTGAAACAATGCCTCGCCCAAGTCTACAAAGCCAACCTTCACCAAGACCCCTTCATCGCCCCAAAACTCATCTCCTCCTTCTCTCTCTGCCGCCAAATCACCCCCGCCATCACCATCTTCAACCAGGTCCCAAACCCCAACACCCTCCTCTACAACACCCTCATCAGAGCCCTCACTCAAAACTCCCTCTTCTCCCACGCCTTCTCCACCTTCTCCCAAATGCAGAAGAATGGCGTCGGCGCAGACAGTTTCACCTACTCTTTCCTCCTTAAGGCCTGTTCTGGCCAATTTGCCCTCTTCCAGATCCAAATGATCCATACCCAGATCGTAAAATCCGGTTTTTCTTCCGATATCTTCGTCCCCAATTCGCTTATTGACACATACTCGAAGTGCGGTGCCTGTGTCGATGATGTTCGGAACCTGTTCGATGAAATGCCCGAACGGGACGTCGTTTCGTGGAACTCGCTGATTGCTGGGTTGGTGAAAGCCGGGGAATTGGTAAAAGCTCGAGAGGTGTTCGATGAAATGCCTGACAGAGATGTTGTTAGTTGGAACACTGTGTTAGACGGGTATGCGAAGGCAGGAGAAATGAACGCGGCCTTCAAACTGTTCGAGAGGATGCCGGAGAGGAACATTGTTTCTTGGTCGACGATGATATCAGGATACAGCAAATGCGGCGAGATGGAGATGGCGAGGATGTTGTTTGATAGGATGCCTGTGAAGAGTCTGGTTCCTTGGACAATTATGATATCTGGGTATGCTGAGAAAGGGCTTGGAAAACAGGCATCCAGTCTGTATGATGAAATGGAGAAGGCCAGGTTGAAGCCTGATGATGCCACAGTCATCAGCATCTTGGCCGCGTGTGCTGAATCAGGTTTGCTTGGGCTGGGCAAGAGGATTCATGTGTATGTCAACAGGACCCAGTTGAAGCACAGAACTCAAGTCTGCAATGCCTTGGTGGATATGTATGCCAAGTGTGGGTGCTTAGACAAGGCAATGAGAGTGTTTGATGAAATGAGTAAAAAGGATGTGGTGTCTTGGAATTCAATGGTGCAGGGACTAGCCATGCATGGCCACGGTGAGAGGGCACTTGAACTCTTCTGGAGGATGAAGCAAGAGGGACCCGTGCCTGATGGTGTCACCTTCATTGGAGTTCTTTCTGCTTGTACACATGTGGGCCTTGTCGACGAGGGCCGTCGCTACTTCTCCACGATGCAGAGGGATTATGGGCTGGACCCTCAAGTAGAGCACTTTGGTTGCATGGTTGATCTTCTTGGGCGCGCTGGCCACCTCAAGGAGGCTTTTGAGCTCATTAAAACCATGCCTATGGAGCCCAATGCCATCATTTGGGGCACCCTTTTGGGCGCTTGCAGGGTGCATAACAATGTGGGCCTTGCAGAGGATGTGGTCAATCGCTTGATTGAATTGGAGCCCTCGAATGCTGGAAACTATGCTATGTTGTCCAACATCTATGCATCGGTGGGGCATTGGGATGATGTTGCTAAAGTGAGGCTTCAGATGAGGGGTACTGGGATCCAGAAACCGCCTGGGTCCAGTTCCATTGAGGTTGATGATGTGGTTCATGAGTTTACAGTGGGAGATAGATCACATCCACAGTCATATAGAATTTACAGGATGATTTCTAGATTGGGTCAGCACCTTAAGCAAGCTGGTTATGTACCTAATGCACATTCATGATATTTTTTTGCCCCTTTCTCAATGCAAGGATTTCTTGCATTTGGAATGCCTCTGAGGGGCCATTAATCTGTATTTATGACTTTAGAGTTAGAGAAGATTTAAGATATTGTATGCATATTTAAGTAAAGCTTCTGTTGTGGAGTGGCATTTAGGAGGGAGGGATGTGAATGTCTGTATACATGGGCAGGGGAATAGCCAGAAATCAGCCAGAATGGATTTCATTAACCTTTTAAACAAGTCTAACTTCCAGTCTATATAATTAATTCAAATAGATGTTTGAGTGCTATAAATTAAATGAACACAAAAGATTAAATGAGCTTTAATACATTTGTCTCTTTTTCAAAAAAGTATAAAAGGTGACCTTTTCAAATATACATGAATATCTAAAGCAATTTTACATTCTCTGCAAAAAAGAAAAAAAAAAATGCCGGGCTTTTCCTTTTTGTTTCTATGAAAAAAAAACGATTGCCCGAACATACCCTAATCATGCCCTTACTGAATGACAACTTTGCTCATATACTTTTATAGTATGACATGTTTACATCTTTTTTTTTTTCCTAATCAATTGAGATATACGAAATTGTCTATTTGTAATGCGGTTTAATCTAATCAACTCTATTTTAAACAGATATAAGAATCAATTTTTATTTCAGTGAGATCAAACTTACCAAAAAGGCCCTAAACTTTGTATTTTAATGCCTCAAAACCCATAGTGTAGAAAACATGGCAACAGAGTGTCTCAATCAAATGGTGAATATAATCAGAAGAGTATCAGGCGGGTGCCTGATGGAGAGGTAGTCAATGGGAGTGGGTTTGTTTGCTTATTGCTGAGTATAAGTTTATTTATTCAGTTTTATATATAAGCAGTGTATCTCAGCTGAGCATTTATTCTTGATCAATTTAGAAACTCTACACAGACAGTCCTCATTGATGTTTGATCAACAAAGAAAATCATCAAAACTAAAAATCCCTCTCATCCTTGTAAAAGCAAGTGATCTTCTGGTACCCAGCCAAGCCAAGCTTAACCAACCTTGGGATTAAATAAGTGAACTCCAGCTTGACTCAAGCATGAGCAATCAGAAGAATTGAATGGAATCAACCCATGTATCTAGAAATATGAGTTTCTCATAAAACCCATTTCATTACTCAGAAGATAAAAAATGGTATTTAAGTTAAAAGACACTTTTTTAAAATCTGTACAATTTAAGAGAAATTAATTCTATCAAACAAACCCACTACTATAAGATGAAAGAGTCTACCTAATCACACAGCCTCAATTAAAAACCACATCTGTTATAAGGAGAAAGAGTCTACCTAAACACACAGCCCCTGTTAAAAACCACATCTGCTATAAGGATTCTTTAATTCCTAATCCAAAAGGTCAGCAGCCACACCTGATTGGGAAAACTTGAAGGGTGCTTCTGTCATCTAAAGGGCCTTCCAAGTCCTTTGTTTCCGTGTGTATAATGGAAGGTAGGTGCATTTCCCTTTCACATTGTGACTTGTCAGACAAACAAGAGGAGGTGATTAATAAGCACAAGGGTTTTCCACCAAACGACATAAGCACCCCCATGTTCAGTCATGCTCAAAAAATAACATACATGAGCTTCCTATTAATATCACTAACTAGAAGACTGAGAAGCCTAAAGACAGATCATCTAAAGCCCCCCAAGGAGATTCAGATTCAGTTAATACCAGTCAAGACTATAGAAATTAAATAAAGTGGTATAGTTAAGTAAAATATTGGAATGCATTTAGATGCTTTCCCAAGGTCCGAGGAAATAGCATCCCAGTCACGTGGGCACACATTATTATATGGGTCAGTAGTTAAATAGCTAAAATAATAATAATAATAATAATAATTATTATTATTATTATTATTATGACCATCATTATCATTAGTGTGATGATCAACTTTATATCATTTTGTAATTGAATGCAGATCCTCAATGTGCAATCAATTCAATTAGCAGTCCTCTCCTAGGTTGCCAATGGGTCAGATTGAACTCTAATTAGAATAGGATCTACTGCCTAGACTGATTAGGTGCAAAACACACGATTTTAAAATAACTCACTCCCTCTATTCTTTTGTCTGATGATTTTTTTTTTTTTTAAATGATCAATCTGATTGTAGACCCATTAGCATAAATAAATACATAATTTGGTGCCAGACCCTACTATAATTCGAGTATAATTTGGCCTACAAGTAAAACAAATGGAGAAAACATTGTTTATATATAGTGCTTTAAATTTAGGTCAGCCCCATTGCATACGGGGCAGCCATTAGCCATTAGCCATTAGCCATTAGCCTGGCTTGAGGGTGTGAGGAGAGCCACATGATCTTAAGTGAGGTCTCTCAAAAAATAAGATGACCGCAGATAGTATCTTACTGAGAGGTTCAATATGAATATATTTAACAATAGTGTAGTTGGCTGGGACCACGGCTCAAAAATCGGAGGTTGTGATTTCAAACTCGCTCTCTCTCTAGTGCCACTTGTTAAAAAAAAAAAAATCATCATAAGGGAGATGCTATTTATAAAAAAAAATTAAAAAAAAAAAAGAACCATTACCATTGTTTTAGAGCCGTAATCCTTCCAAATATTTATTTCCACTGATCATATTGTTTCTTTTTACCCCCACAACTGGTTAGATCGTCTAGCCACCTTGAAGCTGACATTGGGTGAAGCCCAAATAGCCAGTGACAATCAAACCTGGTCTGAGTGTTTGACTGTTATTAATGAAATATTAATAAGCACATAGATATTCTCAGCAAACTGGTACTGTATTTAATTGTACAAGTTGCAACTTGCATGCATTGGTCTGAACATATTTATGCACTTTGAACTTTGACCATGCCGTCAAATTCCACTGTAGTAAGTTAGAAATTTTAATAATGCAACAAAAAGCTTAGTCCTCCTATTCTAGGAAAATGGGAAACCCCCTGCTGCATAATTAAAGACAATGAGTCCCATAATAGGCTGGGCCTTGGTCATCATAGCACTATATCTTTAGATTAAGGCCTACAAAGTCATATGTGTAAGGGTGCGCGCACCATGATTAATCTAAGTCATTTTTAAAACCTTTTTTGGCCTTTTGACCCTAGGTAGTATGCAAATGTGGTCAATGTGATGTGTTTTTGTAGAGATGGCTGAGTGATCAAGATCCAACCCTCTAAAACTTTTTTAAAATATAACACATGGTTAAGTTAGAGAGAGAGAGAAAATTGTCTGATCTAAAATAATGAAATAGACAGAAATATGTAATGAGAAATTTTCCTACAAAGACTAAATATTAAAACCTTCTTGTATTTGGTATGACTAGCCCTACAGACTTTGCAATGTGACTTATTTTAAAATATCGAAGAGAAAAATATAATGTAATAAAAGATCTAAAGACAATCAATGATGTTGAGTTCCCCAACGCGTATAAGTCTCATTGACAATATACTTTGAGTAGTAGTAGTAGTAATTAATAATAATAATGACACTTAACCAACTTATGATATTATGTTGGTTTACAGGACCATCATCAAGCAATCCACATCCATTGCTTTTAGTGACTTTACACAACATATAGCTGTTTTTATTTTGTACCCCTTAAACGAAAGGTTCGCCTCTTACGCTTTGAAATCAAGGAAGGCAGATGTTTAGAAAGTAGGCAACCCAATCAAATGACCTTAGCTTTAAATGAGTTAGGATCAATGTCAAATCAAAACTAAAGGTAGGTGTGTGTGAAGGGATTCAATTAACGATAGGTAAACCCCGAATACAATAAATTGGGAGGCGCAAAAAAATGGATCTTTGTGGAGAAATTTTTTTTTCCTCCTATTTATCCATGCCTTCTAGCATTATATGGTTGATTATCATTAACTTGGTTATGATAATACACATCCCGAAAATCAATTTCCTAATCTCGATTCAGCACCAGCAGCATGTCCGTGGATAACTTTGTGTGAAAGCTTTAATATAATCAATGATAGTTCTACTGGTAAACTCCGGTAGTGTGACGCAGGTACTACTAAATATTTATTGTTCCTGTGTAAAATGCATGGTAACGGTATCTTTCTAGAGGGAAGAAAGAAAATGAAAAATAATCCTTTCTATTGATTGAAATTATATGCAGTAAGGTCATGTTTGGCAAACAAATCTTTAAGGAAATTTTTTTCGATTTTTCTCATGTTGTGGTAAATCAAAGTTTGGCAATTATAAATTTTTGAGGATTTGGACGAATAAAAAGCTTTATTTGTTAGGATTTTCTGATCCGAACACCCCTGTAAGATTTGAAGATCCTTACTTCAGTGGATTTGCACACTCAACCTTATTTTTTCTCAGCTATATGCATTGATACACACCAATAACAATGTGAAATCATCAACCATACAAATCCCCAGCGAGGAATCCTTATTATAGTGGTAGTGAAGAATCATTAGATGAATTCCTCGCCTGTTACCAAACATGCTCTAAAGACTACACAAAACGGTGTTGACTGGGAAGCTCCGTAGATCTCTTTGCCTCTTATTTTACATTTGAAAATGGAGTTTTATTAGGAGTCTTAGGTGTGGGGATGAATCAAGTCGTACTCTTAGTGGGATTATATTATCCACTGGCCTTATGCCCTACGTGATCTAACGTGGGACCCATGACATGCTGGCCATACACAATTTCATATATATATATCATGATAATTTTTAATGAGTATCATGGTGCTTAATTTTGTTATATTATACATTTTCCAGAAAAAAAAAGCAAATGGGAAAAAAAAGGAGAGAAGTTTAAAATATATTTATAATTATATTAAATATTTATTGGGTAATATTCTGGTGAGAACTAGTTCTCACATATTATATGAGAACTTTTTGTGGACCCCAATTGTGGGCCCCATTTGGGGATGTGACCAAGGGAGATGGAAAAATCTATGTGAGACCGCACCAAGTATCAAGTTTGAAGACAACCCATGCCCCTAACCCCTTTATCCGTGGCTCACAAGTTTAATGGCTTCATATTAAAAAAAATATTCAACCTTCGATCCAACGGTTCAGTCCATTCGAATGTGTGTCAATCTTTTGGATTAGTGACTATCATTGAGTTCCCTATTGGTTGCTAGATTTGGATGGGTCGTACACTGGGCTCCACAAAAAGTTCTCACATAATAAATGAGAACTAGTTCTTTCTGAAATATTTTCCATGTTTATTTATTAGTTTTAATTATTCAAAATTTTACGTATTTATGCAATGTCTTAGCAATAATATTCCAAAACACCTTAAATTTGAAATATATGTGTCCGAGATTCTCTCAATAATGATATAATAGGGCTGATCACATTGTTGATTAATCCAAACTATATTAATACTGATCCCCTTTGTTTTACCACGGGAGTGGGGCTAACATTCGATTGATTCATATAAGAAGTTATTAAAAACTACTAATCTATTTTCCTAATAGCCCTCAGGTGATGCAAAGCATGCTCTGCTAGTTCTTGTCAGTGACAAGAAAAAACACCCATTTATTTTCATGAGAAAGATTCCAATATTGTGTACTCGAAAGAAAGTTGAAATACATGGATAGGTTTACTTTTACTTCGGAGATTCCCATGTATCTCCTCTGTTTTCCTTGCAAATGGTGGCCAACATTCACCAGCTACAAAGCGACGAAAGTAGGTAGGTAATGATTTAACCTCTTTGAAGAAAAAAAAAAAGAAGGAATATATCTCCAAAAAGATACATCTATACTATTATTATTTTCAGTCAAGTCATAGGTTCATTCATCCTTTCAATAGCCAATTCATATAAAAGACGGTTCTTTTTCTAAGTGGTAATGAGTGTTAGTTCTTATCTAATGAATTTCGGACACGACACCTGCTCGTATGAATTTTTTTCTTATTTGCGTGAGCTTTTTTTTTTTCTGTTCGTGCGAGCCTCCTTTCCATTTGAATGGGCTAACTTCCTATTTGTATGTATGCTCTCGATCTCTTAGGTCTTAGCCCCTTCGGTCATGATAAAAAATAAAAAAAGCTAATTCATTTGAGATTTTGAGAGCATTTTCAAGAGATACTTTAAATTTGGATATGCATTTTAAAAAATAAAGGCTGATGGGGCATATATAACTTAGCTACTCCAAGAGATATCTCAAATGCAAATGCAAGTGGGCCTATGATCATTATTTTATGTAAGTGGGCCCTCACTATTATTTTATTCAAAAGAAAATTTTGAAATATGCTTTATGGTATCCAAATTTGACATGCCATCACATATTTCAAATACCATAAAAGATATAAAGTAACTGTTTGAGAAAATCTCATATGTTAATAAGAACTATTGGAAGCTCACATGGCAATTTGAAGTATTTGTTGGAGTTGCTTGATGTTGTAAGTGCCCGTAGACTTAGACATTAAACATTTCCCTCGTGATAATGGTGGATACCAAAGTATTACGGTCCCACATTATAAGCTGCTCTCACCATAATGTTAAAGAGGATGTATGTTTTAAATTGGCATTTCGTAGTCCAAAAGAAGTATACCAAAAATCATGATGGACGGTGATCACACCAAATCACTAGCTCGCGCCTAACAACACAACAGCAACAGTAACGTGTGAATCTCAAATTTTTTTATTTTTTATTTTCAAGCCGTGTGAATTCTTTTGCTTCCAATCTTTTGGGCCGGACAATTCCCTTTAGATTCAGAGAGAAGTCGGTTAAAAACCCTGTGACACACTAGGTGGTAGCACAAGGGGACTCAACCAGAGAGAAGCTGGGTAAAAACATGTGGCATCTTAGGTGGTAGCACAAGGGGACTCAACTTTCGGTGAATAGGAGGATCCGGGGGTCGATACCAAGACCTTTAACTCTATGACATCCTATGTGAGGCACCCTAAGTGGTAGCATAAGGAGACTCAGCTGGAGAAAAGCCGGATAAAAATATTGTGGCATCCTACATAGTAGGATAAGGAGACTCAACCTTTGATTTTTGAATAAGAAGATCAAGGGTAGATAGCAAGGTATTTAACTTGGAAAGAGGGAGAAACCGTCAATCCCGAGACGTGTGATTTGAAAATGTAGTCAAGTGATGCAAACATAGGAAAAAGAATACAACTTGTTTAAGAAAAAGTCACCATGCAGAAGAGCAGCCACCCCATGCAGCCAAACGTGCAGTTGACCCAACCCCACATGCAATAAAATAACACCCTAACCCAAACCAACCAAAACATAAATAATCAATAAAAAATAGACCCCCACTGAGAACTTATTACAAGCAGCAGCAGCAGCAGCAGCAAAAAAAAAAAAAAAAAAAAAAAAGCCACCCATTTTCATCTCTGCTTTCAGACCACTCTCTCTTCTTCCTCCTCCATCCTCCAAACCCCCACAAAAACCCTAAAACCTCCCTCCTCTGCAACTCTCCATTCTGCCCTCCTTCATTTCCAGCTTCACCATTTCAGTCAATCCACACATAGAGCGGTTTTCCGTCCACTTCGAGAGCGGTTTTCCATCTACTCACCGCGGTTTTGGGGGGGGAGGGAGATGTATAAGAACCAGCTGCAGGAGCTGGCGCAGAGGAGCTGCTTCAACTTGCCTTCGTATTCGTGTGTAAGGGAAGGACCTGACCATGCGCCGAGATTCAAGGCGACCGTTAACTTTAACGGGGAGGCGTTCGAGAGCCCTGGGTTCTGCTCGACGCTGAGGCAGGCCGAGCATTCCGCGGCCGAGGTGGCTCTCAATTCGCTCTCCAACAGAGGGCCTTCTCACTCCCTCGCTGCAAGGATCCTGGTAAGAGAAACGATCCCGCTCGATCTCCAGATGCCGTTATGAAGCCGTTGTCTTCGCCGTTAGGGTTTTGTTCCTGCTTCCTTTGGTTGCTCTCTGTTTCTGTTTCCCTCATTCTACTTTCGTCTGCTTCTTCTTTCTTAATTTGCATTCCTTTTCCCCTCTTTTCCATCTTGGCTGTGTTTGGCCGTGTGTGTTTTCCATGGAGATGGAGAAAAGATGCTAACTTGCGCCGTTTAGGGGAAGTGGAAATCGCTATCTACCATGATACCATCTGGCGGATTCTGCTAGCCTGCGCCGTTCATCTCGTGGCCTTCTTGAACCCGAGGCTTTCGCATGCAGCGCTCGGCTAACGCCCGCCCGGCCCGGCCAGGCCCATCGGCTAATTTGCGCCGTTTGGGGGGGGGGGGGGGGGGCGCGGTGGGGGTTTGGGGGAGGGGGGATCTGGGGGAGTTTGTGGTGAAAAGACCAGGATGCCCCTAGTCTCATTTGGGGGAAATGGTTAAAAATGGTTGGGATTTCTGAGGGGGTGAATTGATCCCAGTATGAACAAGGGAGATTAGGAAGGTGTGAGGAAGCCATCATCATCCATCACAAACATAATTAGGTTGGCCCTCTTTTTTTATTGTCATTATCATAGGGAGGAGAAGAGTAGATTGCTTGGTGTGGGTGGCATTGGTGGAATTGATAGGAACTAGGGCACTTTAGGTAGAGGTAGATGGAGAGAAGTCAATAATAATGATTATCTAATTAATTACCCACAGTGGTCTATTTAAGTAATTTGACTTGTATATAGGATTTGGTCTAATCTGACTTTCAAATATTGTTTTTTTTTTAAATCCAACTTTTCTTTTTTTCTCTTTGTTTCTTGTTTCAATGGATTGAAATCTTTTTTTTTTTTTTTTGAAATGTTGTTGTGCCATGTTTTTTTCAAGTTCCTTTAGTAGGAGACCATATTTAGTTGGCTAACACTAAATTTTAAAATGATCACAGAAATGGTTGATATTGGATGAATTGTATGTTTCACTTTTGGTTCCAAGGAAAGATGCATTCAATTATATCTCAAGTAAAGCAATTTATATTGGCTTCTAAATGAACAATGCGATTTGTGACTCAAATCATACAATTTGTGATAACATGCATATGATTTACATGATTGAGTTGGAAATTTTTTGATGAACTTGTAGTTGTAGATACTTTATATCTGAAAATGTGGTTTTGGACAATCTTGCACTTAAGTCTGACTCAAAAGTCTCTTTCTCAGAGAAACTTTTAATTTCAACTTTTAGAGGTGGCAGAAAGTTTGGAGGATTCTTTTTTCTTTTTTTCTTTTTCTTTCTGAGATCCCAATTAAAAGTGACAAGAATCTTCGATATCTTTGTAGTTTTATCAATTGAATTTTGGTTTTGTCTTTTTGCCTTTGTGGCTCAACGTTTCACAAGGAACAAACCTTGTTCTGTTGGTGCCTTTGTGGGACTATTTGTATCAGTGGGTGAGTTTTGATTCTGTCGTTGCATTTCAATTTTATATTACAGTGAAGATGCTCTAGTGTCGCCATTAAAAAAAAGAAGAAGAAGATACTCTAGTGTCAATGATTATTTTGTGTTTGTAGGTAAAGATGTTTTTTCAATCATTTATTTCCTATTGTTGACATGGCCCATGATGAATGGTTTGTTTGACCTCAAATTTTGTTGATGGCCAAGTGACTTGAAGTTTTGTTAGTTATTGAATAATCATATTCTTATCACTATGTTTGCTGGACAAATTGATAGATAGGAACAAGTTGCACCAAAACCATGTGCAAAGAAGAAATCTACCATCCTCGACCAGTGACTTTGAATCTGTACTTGCTTAGATGTCAGAAAATGCTCTTTCAAATGTATAAACAAATAAATTTTCTGTTGCCCTTAATTGGTTCATGGTTCATGGTTCAAATATCTCTTTGAAATGGTCAGTCCTACCGTGAATATCACTCCAATGAGAATAATTTTAAGTACTTACATTCGAAATGGTCAGTCTGATGGTGTATATCACTCCAATGAGAATAATTTTAAGTACTTACATTCGAAATGGTCAGTCTGATGGTGTATATCACTCCAATGAGAATAATGTTAGTACTTGTACATCTTACAAAGTTCAGAGATTGTACTCTACCTGCCCTGCATGTTCGGAATTGGTTTTTGGAAATGATAATGATATGCATTGTAGAAAGACATTTACCCATGTCAGGGACAAGGACATGTGCATGCCTCTGGGTTTAGTAGAACCTGGAACCTTTCTCTTGATATATAAATGGATGAAGAATAGATGGTTAACTTCTACTTGTTTTTAGTGGTGCTTATCTTTTAGGATTTTCTGAATTTTTATGCACTCTAAAAAATTGATACCTTTTTATAATTTACAATTCAATTTGATCCACCAGCCACAGAAATTTATGATCTGATTCCAATTTTCAAAACATCTCATATGTTTCATATTTATTCATTTGATCTACTACATATATGTAAGTTGTTTTTTTTAAATTGTTTTTTTTTTAAATGGACAACAATATCAAGCAAATTGACCGCTTGTCTTTTGCATAAAAGAAATGCAAACAATTTCATCCTAGTTATGCTCATGCATATAATATCTATTTAGAATATGTCTAAAATCTGAATCCACTTTTTATAAGCATAATATGTAAACTAATACTATCATGCTTTTTGTATTTGTAATTGTGTACAATCTAAATGTATTTACATAGTTACATTGTAGTGTTTTATACATATATTTATGTACTTTTGTTTGTATGTAGTATGTACAAGTATTTATTGTTTCATTAGTTAATTAGCTTCTTCCCTTGATAAATTTGTTTTGGTAGGATGAGACTGGAGTTTACAAAAATTTATTACAAGAGATTGCACAGAGAGTTGGAGCAGCACTCCCTGCATACACAACATTTCGCTCTGGACTTGGACACCTACCTGTATTCACATGTGAGGTAGAACTTGCTGGAATCACTTTCAGGGGAGAACCTGCCAAGAGCAAGAAACAAGCAGAGAAGAATGCAGCAATGGCTGCATGGTCATCCCTAAAAAAATGTAAGCATCTTTTCTGGAAAGTTTAGCCACATATGATTTTTATTTTGCACCTTCTCTTAACTCATCTTTTTTTAGAATTCAAGATGTGGTGTTGAATCAATGTTAGGGAGTTGGATCTAGATGTATTTGCAAATTTTGGAGTTACGGTCTGAATTCAGAAAAATTTCATAAGAAAATCATCGCTATTATTTTTAAAATAGTAATTGTTGCCTGCCTAAGGAGTTGTACCAGGAGTACATCCAGCTACTTCTATATGCTTAAGATACAGTCATCCTATTCTGTTGATATGGATACCTACCAGATACTTTATGGGAATCTGATGTATGGTTTGAATGTTATCCTATATTGTTATTTGTTAGCCATATAGGTTTGCTTTTCTCTCAATCCTTGCAATGTGTCATGGCATTAAAGTAACAAATAGGGTGTCCATATCCTTGCCCTGGATTTGAGACACCCTGCTTTCCATATCCATGTCAGTACCCATATCTTTATCGTAGGCATGGTTTGGTCTAGTGTTCTTTTGTCCAGGCTTTAGTTTTTTTTTTTTTTTTTGAATGGTAACTTACATTAATCAAAGATTTAACACTACAAAAGATACATACAAGAAAGATTAGAAAAATGCCAAAAAAAAAAAAACAAAACAAAACAAAACAAAAGACGCTATCCAAAAGGGAGCTCTAAGGCCAAACTGCCTCAACGCTAACCAAAAGAATTGGACTCGTGTTCTTTTGTCCAGCTCTAGTTGAACATAGAGGGAAATAAATTAGGTGGAGTTTGGCCACATTCTACAGCTTATGGCTGTGCAGTTTGTGTTAGTAGGAAATGAAGCATAACTTTCAAATTTGATCATGGGAGATCTGATGATTCACCTCTGACTATCTACCATGTCAGTTTGCAAGTCAGAAATTAGACTGGGTGGCTTCTAACAGTTAAAAAGGGTCAATCCAGATCGCATTTGGTGGGCCTTTGGCCTTATTCATCCCCATAGCAAGACCATCATGTTTTTGTACTTTTGGAGCATCGTGGTTGTGAATTGTATTGATCTAATGCTGCTGAACATTGCTGAAGCTGTTAATTCCCCTGCTAACAACACTTAGTTTTGACCATTAAATTCCCGTCATCTGATCCAGTTACACATTCTTACCAGTGGCCCAGGAAGTGGCAAGCTCATCATCAGAAACAGAGAACACTGATGAGCAGGAACAGATCACCATAGCACGTGCTCTGCTGAAATACCGCCTGAAGGAGAAGATGGCAATGGCAACAGCAAATACAACCCAAGCACTTCCTTTCCCCAAGAAGTTCCCAATGCAAGATCAAAAGCCATCCACCACACCCCCTGTTGCAGCCACTGGATCAAAAATACTTCCATTTATTCGTCCCAAATCAACTCCAAGGAACAGGCCTGCACCTGCAACGACAATGACAATGACTGCAAGAGTAGATGGGCCCCTATCTTCATCACCCTCCTTACTTCCTAGGAACCGTGGGTTCCATCTACCAAAGTTCCCAGCTGCTGGAGCCGTGCCATATGTTCCCATCCGCCACTACCGCGCACCATACCATGGTATAGCTCCACCAGTTACTATAAGGTCACCAGTGCCAGTGTACTCTACACCTCCTCTGCAGCCACCACCCAGCCGACCAGCACAGATGATAGCTCCAGCTGTGCATATTGCACCACCAGTTCTTATGAGGCAGGCAGTGCCAGTTTTTGCGGCTCCACCACCAGTTGTTCGGAAGGATGAGCAATCAGGTTTCATCGGGCCACCACGAAACAATCCATTGGTTCGAATAGAGGAGCCTTCAATTGTTCCGCATCCGCCATCACTGAGAAAGCCATCAGTTAAGACAGAACAGATTGGCAGTGCAACCACTAATGATGATCTGCAAGAATCTACAGCAGTACAGAGCTTGAAACAGCTGAAAATATGATCTTAGAAGGGTTTGAATGTTTAATAAACTCTTTTCACTCTTTATATTCTCTTCTGCGTTTTTGTTTTTCTTGTTTCCTAGTCTGTCCCTCTTCTGTCGGATATTGTAGCAATATGAGCCACCCCTGGCAATGCTGTGGAAGTTGCATTATATTGACAGCATTCTTCCATTTAATGGTAAATAGTGAGCATAGAATTGCTTCAGCGTTCCCAACTTCCATCACTGCATTGTGTTGTATTTCTTTCAATATGCAGGTCTTAGGGTCAATCAAGATGGAGGCAGCCCCAGCATCCACCACTCTTTCATGTTGTTAGCCATACAACTTGGCGGTCCCCACCGATAATTTTTTTTTTTTTTCATTTTTCAACAAAATTTCTGGTTCCGCGCCCTGCAGTTAATAGTTGAAGTTTCTGATTTGGTGAGAAGGGGTGAAAGAGTATTAAAAAAATCATCTGTTATGGTAGAACGTGATCACGGTTCAAAATTGCGGCTGTTACCCTCTAAAACCAAGTAAAGCCAATAATTTTAATTTAGAACATTGTTTTATCCATTTCTTCTCCCCAATGGCCTTTTCTATGGTTGTATTTACTCCTATATGATTTCAAATCATTTAAGAAACACAACATTGGCCGGTAAACTAGATTCAAAAATTTTTATCATCTAAAAATTCACACCGCTATATACCGCTCCGTAGCGTTTTGGCTATTAGCCGCTACACCGGCCGCAACAACTATTTTGATTCTTAAACGTGATTAGTAAGGGTAATTGTAAGCATGGATTGTTACGTTACATAGGGATGCCATTGCCAATCCATGTTACATGATTGTCTTAACTAATGAGCAATTGATTAAACTCCACTTGCAATGTGGAATGTGAATGATGTTCAGGGAAGTGACTGTGAGCACTGTGGATTTACGTGCTATATCTTTTTTAGACCACATTCAGCCATGACACTTACTTTTGAAAGAATGTTGGACTTTCAATGGTGGCCCCATGGCCTTTGGGCTTTGACCCCAGCCAAAGGCAGGGTTAGGACTCAGGTTCTAGGGAGTGGGTCCAGTTGGACTGTTCTAGCTGTTTGGGAGAATGATAGAAATTAGAACTGATGCCAAGATAGGAATAAAACAAACACAAGACAGGTGTAGACAAAGGCTAGTGAGATGGTGCGGTATGTGACCAAAAAGTCAATCCCATCCAATCATCCTAACACCTTCATCTTAATGGTCTATCTTTGCAATGGCCGAGAAAAAAGGTACCTCATCTCACATTGAACAAAATTGGATGGATTGAGTCTTTTTATACACTCAGCGAGTCCGGATCTGCAGTTATTACATGGGAACCCACCGTAGAGCCCACGTAGAGATAATTTGTACCGTTCAAGGTGAATGGCAAACTCGAGGAGAAATGATTGACGGAGATGACACTCACCTTAAATGGTCTGAACTATCTCTATGTAGGCCTATGATAGAGTTTCAGAAAAGTGTTATACAATTCCTGTGTAATAGTTGTGACAGAGGATCTAGACTCATACCCAGCCCTCATCAAGATCTTTTAATCCCCCTGCCCTTCATGATTGGCAGGCACACATCCAGTGGGCCCTATAAATCTTGCTCACATACTACACGTTTTACTAGACTGTTACTTAAGATGGATGGGGTTTGCCAAGTGCTTGTGGACCCAAGAGGAAAGCCCAAGCCCATCAATTTGGCAACCGAAAAGTTTAGCTGTTCTTCAGCAGGCTCACTAGCACATCCAATTGGGCCTTGGGCTAACACTGGCAACTGAGACAAGTTGGCCATTAGGGCAGGTCCTGTGTAGCTTATTAGCCTAGCCCACTTCCAATTCTAACAATCGATCTTGGTTTTCGATAGCGTGTGCCAGGCCCAGAAAGGATGTAGTTAAAACCCCACCTGTCACACTAGGTTAAATCCCTTGTCATCATGTGCCCAGGCTGGTTATGCTAGAATAATTGATTTTAAACATTAAGGCCATGGCAGAGGTTGGGCCCGTGGTAAATGGGTCCGGGTCCGGTTCCACCTTGTTTCGGACCCGTGGATCCGAGACCCGACATATTACCTCAATTTTAAATAATCTCTCCTAAAAACCATAAATATATATATATATATATTAATATCATTCCCTACCTAAACCCGAACCCGTCCCATATATATGATTCTAGTTCGGTTCGGGAGCCAAGAAATTGGTTCCAAAACGGTTCTGGGTCCGGGTCTAGATCCGGTTCCTTCTTCTCCTTAATAGTTCCCCGTTTACAACCCTTCCCATAGGGTATGGTTTTACAACACATAATCCGTCAATTAAAACCTTTACGTATAGAAGTGTATAATCTCTTTACCTATGATGCCCCATATATGGTATAGATACAATAGGGATGTGCCATGGGCATGGCAGGGACTCAGATTTTATATATAAAAAGTGAATTATCAGATACGATATGATATGATACGTTGCCCATTTTAAAATAACCGTGCATCATAGCTCGTTACTGAACTGAGTTTTGAACCATTTTAATAAAACAAAAATTATGAATTTCGACTTTTAAGTGCTTTTTGAGTGTTTTAGATGTAAATCAAATGAATTTTTTTTTTATATATATATTGTTAGACCTGAGGTGTGACTCCTCATGCCATGTGTGAGGCCCACTCACAATCTCCCTCAATCTGGATGGCTGAGATATTATCAGTATGATATTTTTGTTAGAAAAAGAGCTATCATTAAAGGAAAGAAAAAAAAAAAAAAAAAAAGGCAGATAGGAGCAGAAAGCAGAGAGACCAGTGGCTTATTATTGAGACCCTTGCCAACATAGGGCTGTGAGAACAAAATCATTTTGCATTTTCAGTGAGTTCCAAGCAATTATTGAGACTAGTGACTTATGTTGACAGAATGTGTGGGACTAAAACCAAATACAAAAGGGAACAACATTAGTAGCTTTTTGGGATGAGATGCCACATATAGCAAATTTGAGGACAGGAGATAAAAAGACATGATCAGTGGGTTGACCTTCCAATCTACAGAAGCACTCTTTTAGTGAATAATTTTAAAACTGCCATTTTTTTCATCAGTACCAAACGAGGTCACTAATGGAGTCCTCTACCATCATGGAGATGCTTGATAGTGAAATTTTTGTCAGTGATTGTGAAACATTCTTCAATTATTTGTGCAATCCTCCAGTCATTCCATTTGCCGGTAGTTGAGGAGGTGACAGTGAATTAGTTATAAATATTATGGAAGAAACCAAGTTTTGAAAAGGTGATGACAAAGAGACGGGCGTACCAATTGAAATTAAATTCTATTGCAGTGAAATTTGGCAAGGGCTCAGTTAAGAAGAACCACTTATTTTTAAGCAGCTTAGATTTTTTTTGTAATCAGGTCCGCAAATAGTCTCACAAATTTTAGGGCATGTTTGGGAACGAAATCTTTAGGAAAAAGATTTTTGGTTTATCTAAAGTTGTGGTAAATTCATATTTGGTAATTGTAAATTTCTGAGGATTTGGACAAATGGAAATTATCATTTGTTAGGATTTTCAGATCCGACCACCCTCCATAAGATTTGAAAATCCTCACTTAAGTGGATTTGCACACTTAACTCTATTTTTCTCCACTATATGCATTGATACACACCAATATCAATGTGAAATCCTTAACTACACAAATTCTTAATGAGAAATCCTTGTTTCAGTGGTAATGAAGAATCATCAGATCTATGGATTCCTTGTCATTTACCAAACATGCCCTTAGAATATGAGATTTGGCTTTTATCGGAAAGTGCATTTATTTTGAGTGGTTTAGATTTTTTATAAGCAAGTCTCTTTCAAAAACTTGAGGATCGAAACTCTATTTTAAATTTCTGATTCCTATACTGTAACTTCAATGGCCTGAAAGTTGCAACACAAGCTGGAGGGCTATGAAGGGACTCATAGCTGGGCCAAACCCATCCCCTCCTGGACTGGCCCACAGTAGGCTGAATTTGGGCTCTGTTCCTAGGACCATTGTTTGAACCTGAGCCTAATTTTTTCCCCGGCAGCTAAACAATCATGTCTGGGCCCAAACTTTATACACAAAGTTCATATGGAAATCCAACCGTCCACTGAAACTACAGGCAGCAACACAGGCAGGACTTACAATTTATTTGTGATTTGTAGTCTTAAATAATATGCATCTAGGTGAGTTCATGAGCTCAACCAAGCCTGTATGGGACTGCATTTGGCTCTTTTGTAGTTTTATTATAGGCTGCATCTGGCTTAAATCTTGGCCCAATAATCAAAAGGGTTGGATCTGGGCCTATGTATTTTTAATGGCACGGATCGGCCGGAATGTTCTACAAATACACAATGAGGTGTGAAATATCTGTGACAGGCCTGGGCCTGGGGGTGACTTTCAAGCCCACAATCAGGACACCATGACTGAGTTGTAGGCCCAATTAGTAAACGAGCGTACTTTCGAGAAGTTTTAGCCCGACCCAGCCCAATAACAGCTATGTTTGCTTTAACCTATGTACTTTTTTTTTGGGGTGAATCATGAATGTCTCCCTATAGGCTTTTATTTTTTGGGTAGAAAGTGGAAAAGAGGTGGGTCATGATACTTTTTTTTTTTTTATCTCAAGTGGGAAACTGGAGAATTTGGATGGCAACTTATTCCAACCTCTAAATGATGATTTCACTGAATGGTGAAAATTTAAGTTGCCGCATCAGTAAAAAATCCTTTTCCTTTGCAGCACTTTCACTAGGAGCAGAAACACCTTTACTTCTTTCCCATTTCTCTAACTTACACAAACCCCCATTCAAGTATCTGGAGCACCCTTTTAACTTACACAAACCCAGCTGATGGGACCCTCCTTGGATGGGCCACAGTGAACAAATAATGCTGATTAGACATCTATATCCAATATGTTTGCATGTCCATGATCAGCCATGAAAATAGAAGAATATGCTTTCATCGACAATGAATAAAAATTGAATGATAAGGGTGTGAAATCTGGACTACAGCCCATGTTTGCTAAGTGGCCCACCAGATGGACAGACCAGATCATCCAATCATGTATAGCCATATGGGCCCCATCCAGCAAAAATAGATGGGAAGGTGGTGAGGCGACAGGAAACTGACTCCTCACCAACTATGGACTTTTAGATGGAACCACAGACATATAACGAATAGAAGTTGGATGCTTTCCATGGTTTAAAAGGCAGAGAGAGAAGTGATTGACATTATCTTCATGCCAATGAAGGATGAGAGGCCATTGTCCCTCAACCTTACTGGGAACAAGAAAGTCTTTAATTGCTTTGGTTTCTGGTGATATCTTCTAATGTAGAAGCTCTTTAGTAGATATAAACCCTGGCTGCATAATAACATTTAGGGCCGGTTTGTTTCATGGAATTAAATATGACTAAGGCTTCTGTATCTAAAGTAGTTAAAATTTAAGAAATACATGTGAATTTTTAAAAATGACCATCGAATTATCTCTCATCTAATATTAAATGAATTAGGGGAGGTGGGAAATGAATAGTCAGCCACTTCCCTATTAATTCAAATCCGAGAAAAGTGGGGGTTTTATGTACATGGCTAACTTATATTTTTTTCATCTCTCAACTTATATCCTTCACTCCTCTTTAATAATCTTTGAATGGAACTCATTTTACTATGAGGTCTTCCGTATTGAATTTCTATGTATTTTATGTGAACAAACATGCCCTTAACTCACTCCATAGAATGCCATAAATTTTGATGTGAAATACACAAAAATAGATGCATGCACCATGTTTGGCTTTTGCCAAAAAGATCAGGAAAAGTATGCATACACTAACACGTGCATTTATGTTTGTAAATGCATACTTAGATGTATACTCATGCAAACATGTTTTTACTCTCACATTTATCATGTTCATGCTAGTTTTCCAAAGAAGCAATTGAGAGGGTGTATTACCCTGGTATGAGATTTTACGGGTTTTGATTGGACGAAACAGTATCTCCCTATTTTGTACAAACAGGGGATCTGGACTCAATTTAGAGCCCAATATCTAAGCGTGGTAACTCGTAGCTTGGTCCGCTAACTTAACTGAAACCTGACCTCGTAATTCAAGGTTTGGTTTGAATGATTTCTATATTTTCATGTCTGGTTCAAGTAGACATTCCTTACCTAATTAATAAATGATTGAATTTTGGTCAAGCTCATTTTTGCTATTCAACCCACCAACCCAACCCAATTTGATTAATCACACTATGACCCGCCCAAACCCAACATATTTACTATGGGATCAGGTTGAGCTTGAGCTTGAGTTGAGATTTTCACCCAATTAATAAATGGGTCAGGATGGCTTAGGCTAATACAACCTGATCACAATGCTCAATCTAATCTAACACATATAGCCGCCCTACTTAGCTGTTAGCAACTGAATCTGGGCCAATATATTGGCCCAGGTTTGGACTCGATGAGGATTCAGAGGGCTGGAACTCACCCAACAAAAGCATTGACGTACACCCATTAGACCACAAGTCCAACAAGGATTGGATCCTGGGATCCAGGTCTAGGTCCAACTTGTTGGGCTCGTCGGACCACCGGTACTTGGGACAATTCAGACCAGACCCAGATCCATTAACACCCCTAACTTTACTTCAAGGTGACTTGTAGTGGGTCAAGAAAAAAATGTGATCTGTGTTGTCCATGAGGGTCACAGTCAGGCTAAATTCAACTCGTATTTGTACATAAATACAGAATCATGAGGCAGGGAAGGGAACAGTTATCTCACCCATCATTGAACCCCTTTAGGAATAATAATTCCAATGTGATTGATTACACCTGTTCATTTATTTCACTGGAAAGGTACGTCTCCCTGTCTCATTCCCAAATAATACATACATATGATATGTTGATAATCATGATTTAGTAGGAAAATCTCATCCAACCCAGGAATAGATCTAACAAATCCTTATCTGGGGTTGGTAGTTTACATCAAGTTGTTAGTCATGATATGGACAGGAAGCACCTTAGAAGCCTCGTCTTTATCTCCACTTAGTGCTCTTTACCTCCAATTTTTTTTTCTGAACCACCCCAACCACCCCCAATGAAGATGAAACCATGTAAAATGCCATGGTATAGGTTTTTGAGGAAGGGCAATGGCCTGTAAATAGATGACCATTGAATGGAGAGAAAAACTAGGGGGCTAACAATGTGTAAATTAATCATGGCTACTGCGGTTCTTTCCCACCTTGGCTCCTATCCAGTATGGATGGGATGCAGCTTTTTTGGGGTTTTTTTCCTTTATGTCTGTTGTTTTGTTGTTCTCTTTAATGGAATTCTGTTTTAACAAAAAAAAAAAAAAAAAAAAAGACCATGCCTACTATGAGTTAAAATTGAACCGGATTAGAAGTATTAAAGGCATTTACAAAAGTGTCATGATCTAATAATGGTAATAATGGTGAACTTCTATTTAAAAGCCTAAAAGGTTTAATGGGTATATATATGCACTACATGTAATTAAATATTGCAGCAATTAGATGGTTATGTTCATCAAATCATGCTGATATTTGGACAATGTATAAATTACAATCGATACTTTTAAAGCTATGTCCTCGGGTTGTTTCTTCGCTCTCATTTGTATTGGTAAATGTTATTCATGTGTTTTAAAAAAAAAAAAAAAGTTACTCATACATCTGTATTATTTGCACATCACATTGTAAATTTTGATATGAAAATAGTGTAAATGAGGTCATTTCTGAACCAAAATTTTCACGCCTCTTCAAGTCTATAATGGTTACATGCCTCACACCTCAAAGAGGCACCCCATATAATTTTAGACTAAGATAGGTCATGGTATCAGGCTCCACCATCACCTTCTACATTTTGCAACCCTTGCGAACTCCAAATCTTTAATCCAAATCGCTTAAAACTTTCAATTGACCGGTCAAATTCCTAATGAGAGATACTCTAATAGGAACATCTACCTATATATATATCGCTTTTTCACACCCAATGCAAAAGGGACAAACAACCTCTAAACATGTCTTTGGCATGCATCAAGCTGGTGTTTAATTTGCTTTTAAGTTGCCTTTCAATTGTGACTCAACTTATAAGGGACAAGGGCATATGAATAAAGTGCGTGAGTTTAAATCCCTATTATTGGGGGAAAAAAGGCTCTGAAAGTTGAATTAGCCATATTTCTTTTGATCCGTATCTCTTTTTACTTTCATAACAAAAATCTCATTCCTACCTTTTAGAATAGGATGCGAAAGAAAGTGCATGAGGTCCATTGAACCATGAAATACCATCCAAAACAACCATATACATTAGATGTTGTCACAATCGACAACATTCAATTAACCTACTTTTTAGTATCTAAATAAATCCAAAAGTAAGCTCACTTACTGCGAATGGTGTTAGAATATGTGGGGCCATCATGCCACATGTGAGGCCGGTGAGGCTTACTCTAGGAAACACAACCAAAATCCTAATTTCTAAAAGAGTTTAAATGAGATCCAACTCCGATGTATGGACTTAATCAAGTGGCAATCCTGCCTCTCATATGGATGACCAAGAATTAACTCTTGTCTCCACCCACTCTCTGCGTGTGTGGGTTCTCTCTTACATATACGAGTCTATGAGTCCGACTTCCTTATTTAGGATATCGAAAGGAAAAGCCAAAAAATTAAAAAATTAAAAACACTCTTGTGTATGTATATGGCGTCAAAATCATTATTCTAAAGGAGACTGTTGGAGAGCCTATAAAAGAGAATGAAACCCTAGATCTAAGGGAGAAATCCCTTGGACCAAGATCTTCTAGATGGTAGAAAGTCACAGGTTGACAGTCACAGCAATATGGACTTAGCAAGTGTGGGCCTCACAAACTCTGTGTAAATCTTATTTTAAGGTTTTTGATGTAGAAGTTCTACAGGATTCAAAAAAAAAAAAAAAGATTTCCACCTTCAAATTATAAGGAAGAAATAAAAGAGAAGTAAAGAAAGTAAATGTATATGTCAGCATCTGACCAACAGAGGATTGTTTCTGCAGCCAGTCTGAGACAGGCACAGTTCAAAAAAAGGAAATGCTCCCATGCTCATCTCTGTCTGTCATGGTAGACATGGTGGGGGTGGGACCCTCCCTCCACCGAAATAACACCGCCTTGAAAGCGACGCCCACGTCCACAACCTGCCTACTTACGCAACATATCTTGAGTGCTGAGCCAGCCCAGACAAGATGGGCCCCACCCATCAGCATTCTTGATTGAACCCCCTGTGGGGCCCAAAGAGACAAAGCAAAGGCCTATGCAATATTCCTTTCCTGTGATAAAAGCAATAACCAAAGGAAAAGGAGATAGCAACACTCCACCCATCCATATGGATCATCCAAAGCTGGAAAAGAAAGGGAGGGAGGGAGACAAAGTGGATGGAAGTTAAAACCCATCACTAAAAAGAAAAAGTTACATGCCCCATTGACTTGCTTAGAGCTCATCATACACCATTGATTGTTGTTGTTTTTCTTCCTGGTATGTATATATATATTTTATTAGATGGGAAGAAATACAATGCATCCTGGCCGCACCGTACTATGGTGCAGCGCCTTTCTTAAACACGCATGGTGACGCCCACTTTGTCCCGAAATTCAAGCCGTTTATCAACCCTAACAACCAATATAGTGATCAGCATATAAATTATTACTAAAATATATAAGATGGCCACCATTGGATTGACAGTAACGACATAAATGACGAACTTACTTCTTCCTTGTGTTTGGGATATGAATGGAGGGAACCTTCATGAGGTGTTAAAGAAAACAAACTTTGAAAATTTAGATACAACGAATATAAAGGGTGATAGGGCCAATAAACGGCTTATAAGATATTAAAAGTGGGGGCTTTATCGTGCAATTAAGAAGGGCATTACACTATACTATAATGGAGTGGGGCTGCATTGTAGTAAACTAGTAATACCCATTTTAGATAGAGGAGGGAGGGAGGGAGGATCCAAAGCATAATACCATAATACCGACAACACTACATAAGGGTGCACAAAGCCTTTCCAATTTCTAGAAAGTCAATTGCTTTTCCTTTCTATTCCTCTCTTCTTGTGCTCTCTACACGTTTTTATGTCATTGGCGTGGATCAAAGTACTGTAGATTTGGCAGCCAGGTCAGTGACCAGAGGTTGTTTCCATTTGCTTTTGGAATTCGTCTCCCTCTAGCTTGCGTAATTGGGATTTCTTGCCGCGGATTACTGGACATCTGGCATGATGAGAATGGATTGGTTTTTGTGTGACTTTAGTGAAGTCGTAAACATGCAGGAGAGTGTGAGATTCAAATAGCTGTAAATGAAGTGATCTCTATTGAATTTATTGATTGCTTTTGAGCCAAGATTTTGACTCCTGTAAAAGATTTTGGAAGTCTTGTTATGTACTCTAAGTCATGCTCATGGACTCTCCTTATCCAACTATGAACTACAGAAGATGAGATAGCTCTGGATCATTCACATATTAAGTGGCCCCACAGTCACACTCACTACCATCATTATCATCAAAGCTTTTTTCCAACTGTGTTGGGTGATTTACGTGAATTTTGTTTGTTTATTATGATCTATCCTAAGCTAGGGGCGGACTTAGGTATTGTGCCTTAGAAACCCCCGTTCAGAATGGAATAAGCGAAAATGAGCTTCTTCCAATGAAAATCTTAGATCTACCATTGTCTTGAGTCAAACCTTCGAATAGATTGCACTTCTTCAAATCTATTCTCACTGTTTTCATCAATGACTCTCCTCAACGGGCTATCAGCTTCCATATGTAGACTTTTCCTTACAGCACCATTATTGACCTACGTTAGATATGTTCGAACCATCTAAGTGAGTTTCTCTTAAACCCTAATTGCTTATCATTATCTATAAAAACTAGACTCATTCTATCATACATCTCATCAAAAGAACATTAAGTGGAGTAAATATGAAAAGTAGTTTCAAATCACTGCCTCCTATTGGCTCCTAATATTAATCAAGGTCCCATTTGTTTGCATGGAATTAGATAGATTTGAATTTAAAATTAAACGGGTTCCAACAAAGGATCATTAGGAAGGTGGGGGATTGAGAATATAAGGTGTAGATATAAATGGGACCTTGACTTTCATCTGAATTGCTAGAGTGATGACTAGGTATCTATGGAGATTATTTGATAATCATTAAAATGTTCATTGACCTTTTCCTCCTCCATTCAAACCACTTGAATACAAAGTCCTAACTTAGGGCATGTTTGTGTAACACTTTTCCGCGGAAAAGTTGATGGTTCCGCGGAAAACCTATTTTTCAGGTGTTTGGTGCGGAACAATTCCGCGGAAATACTTTCCTACCTCGTCAACATTTTCTTTGATAATTGTGGAAATGAGTTTCCTATGAAGGGTATGGGAAATGGATTTCATCGGAAAACTTTTCACTCTTTTCCTCACTCTTGTTCATTTCAACCCAAAAACCCTATAACTCTTTCATTTTTTATTTCTTTATATAAATTATTATTTAATGTTTAATAAATAATATACATATTATGTTATTTTTCTTCAAAAAATTATATCACCAAATAAGAAATTTTGATTTTTTATAAGGAATCCACAGCCGCCCCAAACAATCTGCACCAATTCAATGATGAAATTCTTTTTTTTTCACCAAACATGAATTTCTAAATTCTACGGAAATCATTTTTCAAGATTTTCATTTCTATAGAATTTGCTGACATGGCAATGTCCTCTTTCCACGAAAAGAGTATATACACAAATGTACCCTTAGAGTACATAAGAACTTAGTTACATGAAATAAAAAGGCTTCAAGGACAATCTTATTATCAATATTTATTTCACTAAACCATCTTTTATGTAGTGAGTGATTTGTGGACTCGAAGGCTTAAACTCAATTACTGATACCATAGCAAAGAAATACTGGCATTTCTCTTTGTGTTCACAAGGGAATTGTACATAGTGACAAAGTTGATATCACAGTACAAGGGCCATCGGGTGAAAGATATTGTTGGTTTCAAGGGAATTTACATACTAACAACAACTAACAAGCTTTTTGTTTGGTTTGTTTCTCTACTAATTTTCTGAAGGAGACACAAAAACATTTTCCAATGATTATTGCTGCAGATATAAGGACATAATTTGTGAAAGTAACAACGGAATCTATAAATATTCACAGGAGAGAGAGAGAGACTCATCCATAAAGCAATTTCTCAGACTATTACAATTGACTTTTGAACAATTCTTTTTTCTCTTTAGTCAAAATGTTTTGGTGTTTTCAGGAACACATCCCATCGTAGAGGAGATAACATTAAGATAATTAATAATACTTGTATTCTGTTCTATTCTAATCTCTGTATTAGTCTAATTACTCTGTTATTATCTAAATCATAAACATAACTGTTTTGTTTATCCCTTCAGGTCCAGAGGGAAGTCGGGTAAACTCCTTTGTAGCTCCAGTGTGGTAGTGTAATTTTGAACCTACAACCTCCGGGTGCAGACCGTGGTCCTAAACTAACTGAGTTACCCATTGAAATTAATATGACTGTATGTTGACAACCGTAACGTCTTGCATAGATATAATTACAAATACAAGAATCCTCTACAAAATCAGCATGATTGAGCTAGAAGATTTTTCAATTGGATGCTTGTTTACATGGTATTAGAGCATTTGTGGAAGATTAATCAAATTCTGATCTCTTTCATGTTTTTCCGATTGCACAATGGCTTTGCTATCTAATTTCTCCTCTTAGCCTAATTTTCGCCCCCACCCTCCAAAGCCACTCACCATTATTTGACAGTCAACCTTATACCCAAAGGTTATCTACTATGGAAATCTCAATTTATCAAAGAAAGTATATTTTGATATATTAAGGGGGAAAAATAATGAAAGGTGAGAAGCCCTTAATTTCCTCCATTGCATCTTCTACCAGGTTTTCCATTGGGTCTCATGGCTCTACAACAACATTGTTATATATACTAATACTATTGGCTCACTACAATATGTTACTTTGATCGGACCCTACATTTCTTTGTAATCAACCAATATAATGCTAATAATACATGCATTGTCTCACATTAACTCACTTGGAAGTTGTGAAACGTGAATCTTTGATGCCTTACAAATCAACTCATGAGATTGTGCAGGCTGCCCAGATGACTGCAAAGTCCATGGGAGTCTATCTCATCTACATGGGACCCAGTCTTTTACCCTGTTGCTTCAAAAAAAAAAAAAAACATAGGGTGGCTTCATCAAGTACTTAATTTAGAATATGACAGAAGTTTTTTTTTTTTTTTAATATTGTGTCCTCATGTGCAGCCATTATGGATGGCTTTGCA
This sequence comes from Cinnamomum chago, assembly GCA_038049695.1. NCBI lineage: Eukaryota > Viridiplantae > Streptophyta > Magnoliopsida > Laurales > Lauraceae > Cinnamomum > Cinnamomum chago. The sequence goes on along the minus strand of CP142462.1, from coordinate 13,323,730 downwards.
GAGGTTAAGATGCTTTTTTAAGAGTCTAACAGCACCCTTAATATAAAGAGAATCAAGAATATTATCAAACAAAATTGGAGAAGAGATGTTGCTACACTTTCTTTCAGTAGACCAGTAGAATCATTATACAGTACAATCACCATTATATTAGTGAAAAAATGGCAATGTATCAGCCTTTCTTTTTATCAATAGAAACTTTTTTTTTTTTTACCATGCTGATATAGTAGAAAACTAATGTAAAGTCCCACATCGCTTATGAAGTTGTTAGAGACTGAGTTATATGTGCGATGCCGTTTATATTTAGTATGATGTGTTTTGGAGCTTAATGGGGGCTATGAGAACAAAACCTTGATGCTCGGATCATTACAATTAAAATCATAAGATTTTGCTTTTGCTACAGAGGCTGCTATTATAACTTACAATAGATGGTATAGAAATGATGTTAAAATGAGTTAAAAAAGAAGAAAAATGTTCATTATCCATTGGATGGATTGTATAACGTTGATTGCATCATGTGATCAACTAACGTCAGCTCAAATTCATGCATATGGAGGGCATTTTGTGAAGAACCAAACTGTTCCAAAGATGTACTGAGCCATTCACCAGTAGCTCTATGATTTCACTTACAATAATTTGTCAGTTTTGGAAGACACGTGGGGAGAGAGAGAAGATATCAGTTAATTACAACTCCGAGAGTGAATGCAGTTAATCAAAACTCCAATCTCATTTTTTTTTTATAATAAAAGCAAAATGGTCATATAATGGAAGCCACGTAACACATATCCAAACCATCAATTCAATCTTCCTTCATGCATGAACAGAACAAAGATTAAGCAATTCTTACTTGTCACTTACAATCGATCTCCACAAACACATCTTTTAGTTAGAAATTGCAATCATTAGATTTTATTTCCCTCCATCTTAATTCTATTTCTTGGTAAACAAACAAGTCCTAAATCCAAGTTGATCAAAATATATATTAAATGGTGCACATGACAGATTTAAGATTTAAATGCATGGATAATTTATGTTTGTCCAATCCAACATTGAATATGACTTTTATTATCTCGAAATCTCATACAATTTTGAATAAGAAAACTTTGTCTAATGGGAATTTTTTTCTTGCATGAAAGAATATTAGTGAATTATTAAGAATTAATGTTTTATTCACACTTTTCAACACTTTTTTTTTCCTTTTTGCTACGTTGGGTGACTAGTCAGTGGTTGGGAGCGATACTTTAAACTTGAAGATTTCAGGATCATACTCTGACACTATTTAACACAAGGATTTGGGGTACTAGAATCCCTTATAAGAATTTGCTATGATGGATTTTTCTGTACATTATATATGACATCTTGTCTCTTGGCATTTAAAATTTCATGTTTCTTTAACTAGAATTTCAAACTTTAACCACCTAAAAGTCTCAAATGACCTTAAAATTTATGGAATTTCATTCTCTATGCATTTGGTTGAAATTTCAAATGCTTTTGAGAATTCAAAATCTCTCCATATATGAATTCTTAGAATTCTGATAAAGAACAAGACTTTTAGAGCCTGTTTCTTTATTAAAATTTCTGACAAGAATCTGTCATATTGGAATTTTTTGGACATAATGTCATATTTCTACACAATAGTTTCTTTGTCCCCTTGTATTTATAAATATCATATTCCTTAACAAGTATTTCAAAATTTTAGTCATCTAAAAGATTTCAAACGACCATTGATATTCCAATAATTCTAATCCCTTCACCCGTTTTTTTTTTTTTATTTGGGAACTTCTCAATACCAAGTACAAAATAGAGCAATAAGAAATTCCACTATATTAAGAATTTCAAGATCCTGCTGTTGGAAATTCTTTCAACAAGGGATTAAACAAGTAGCAAGGTGAGCTACAACTTGAGCAATTCTTGTCTTTGAAGGGCCTCACCTCTATTAATTTGATTTGACCGCAGTTGACGACATCATGATGTAAAGCTTCTTGTACCATCACTTTCGGTCGTCAAAGAGTCAATTCTGCTCAACTCGGTTTTAGTTGGGCTCGACAAGTAACTAGTAAGCTGATCTAGGTGAGCTTTAGCCTGTCTAGTCCATTAGCTTGGAGCTACTTTATTTCTTCATATGTATTTTTCAAAAATAAAGGCTTATGTGGCAAAAAAGGCATATGTAAATTTGGCATCTCACTTGGGCAACTCCAAGAGAGATGTCAAATTATTATTTTATTCTTTTTTCATTTAAACTTCATTTGCTTTATTACATATATCTTACTTATATTTAATGGGATTTGGTGCGATTTAAATGTTATTAAAGTAATAAATTATTAAAAAATAAAAATTGCACAAATTGTATTTGAAATTCATTTTTCATTGAAAAGGTAAAATTAAATTACATAATATTATAGTCAATCACAACCTTCTTCATATTGACCTTGGAAATGCCACAAGTGCTCCACCAGATCGGCTTAGAGTTGAGAATGTGTACTCTTGTCACGAATACGCAAGTGGTTTTGAATGAAATCCTGAAATTCCGTAGTGTGGTCACGTGACACAGGAAGGTCACTGCATTCACCCTCTCGTGCATCGTAATTGGGTGGAAGACTTTGATCGCGTTCATCTTCGATAATCATGTTATGCATTATGATGCATGCCTTCATTATATGCTGAAGTATTTGACGATCCCAGAAACGAGCAGGCCCACGAACAATTGAAAAACGTGCCTGTAGCACTCCAAACGCACGCTCCACATCCTTCCTTGCGGACTCTTGAGCTGCAGCAAAATTTGTGGCTTTTGGCCCGTTAGGACATGGAATTGTTTTTACAAATGTCGCCCACGATGGATATATGTCATCCGCAAGATAGTAGCCAGTTGTATATTCATGACCATTGATTGAGTAGTTGGTGGGAGGAGTTCGGCCCTCAGCGAGGTCGGTAAATATAAGGGATTGATCCAAGACATTGATATCATTGTGCGATCCCGGTAGTCCAAAAAAAGAATGCCATATCCAAAGATCATACGATGCCACGGCTTCAAGAATCAAAGAAGGCTCACGGTGGTCTCCACGAGCATACATGCCCTTCCACGCAACTGGATAGTTCTTCCACTTCCAGTGCATACAGTCTATGCTACCTAGCATCCCAAGAAACCCACGTCTCTCACCTTCTGATAACAATCTACAAATGTTAGTACTATTTGGTGTTCTCAAGTACTCATTGCCAAAAACATCAATGATCGTTTGAACAAACTTTTTCAATGATTCTATAGAGGTACTTTCAGCAATCCTCACGTAATCTCCACAGCATCCGCCGCAACTCCATAAGCAAGCATCCTCACTGCAGCTGTAACCTTTTGAAGAGCTGATAAACCAAGACTGCCTGCACAGTTTCTTTTTTGTTGAAAGTATGGGTCATGAGCCTCCACTACATTTACAATTCGAAGAAAAAGAGGTTTGCGCATTCGAAACCTCCTTTGAAATTGAGAGGGCGTGTAGACAGGGTTTTCACTGAAGTAGTCATTGTAAAGCCTGTGATGTCCTGAGATTCGTCCTCTTTGGATGACCGCGTGACCTTGAATAGAACCACGATGCACTTTCCTTCTCCTTCGTAAGTTTTCTCTTTCTTCTTCCAGAGCAGCCCTACACAACATCTGCAACTCTTCGTCTGAATCGGAATTTATGACAGTATGCCATAGCTCATCCGTCGTGTCGGAAGATGAATCAGTATAATTTTGAGACATCTCCGAAGTGATGAACCAAATATTTTCTTATTTTGAGATGAAGAGAAGTAAGAAGTTTGAGTGTAAGAATTTTTTTCCAGAATGGTTTATATATATGAAATATTCCAACGGCTAGTTTTCTCCAACGGCTATAAAACGGCTAGTTTTCTCCAACGGCTATAAAACGGCTAGTTTTCACCAACGGCTATAAAACGGCTAGTTTTCTCCAACGGCTATAAAATGGCTAGTGAAATGACAACATTATAAAATTGAAGTACAACATTATATTTAAACAAACAATAATTCATTAATTAAAATAAAAAATACATATTAATTCAAAAATAAAATACAATTCAGAAACCATCACCTAACCCTCCTCTCAAAATTTCAAGTCTTTTTTTAGCATAGTATTGTTGTTGCTCCTCAGACATATTGGACGTATCCATACTCATGATCTCCATCTCCATATGTATTTGCTTTAATTTCACCTTCTTCTCATCTTGCTCGATTTTTTGCTTAAGAAGCTCTAATTTTTTTTCATCTCTTTCTTTTTTGTCATCCATCATTTTTTGGATGAGATCTGCAACAAGTGTGGGCTCGTTGATAGTGGTTTGCTTCATCTTTCTTTTCTCAGCCTTTCTGCCTGGTGGTCTCGTCATGGGATCATAAGCATTGTTAATTGTCTCATCCTCCTCAATATTTATGGGAGTGCTTGGATTAGAAGATGATGAGTAGCCAGAAGTTAAAGATTTTGCTCTTTTTACAGATGTCTTCTCTAGTACTTGTTGCTGCAGTTGTATCCACTTTGGTTGGTGCCTCAACAAGATCCAAGCATGGTCCAAGGTGAATCTTGATCCATATAGATGTTCGTAAATTTTTTTTGCTTCTGCAATCTAAAAATTAAATGTAAGATCAAATTAAGAATAAAAAAAAATTCACACACACACACACATAGATAATTTTACCTTATCTTGTTCATTCGTGCCACTTTGATTTCTGGAAATAATTGTGGCAAGACATCCACAAAATTTGTTGATAGAAGCTTGAATCTTTTGCCATCGTTGTGACAACATTTTGTCTGTTCGATCACTGGGAAATTGCTTATTGTTGTGATAGTATTCTCCCACTCGTTCCCAAAAAGCCCCAAGTTTCTGCTCGTTTCCATGCACAGCATCCAGGCTGGTGTTCAACCACAAACCGATGAGAAGACGGTCTTCTTCTATACTAACGCCGGCACCTCGACCAACGGCCTTTTTCTTTGGGGCATCATCAGTAGGGAATTCGGATGCCTCACCGCAATATTGTAAATATTCGGTAGAAAAATTAGGAAATTGAGAGAATTGAGAATGCATAGTGTGAATGAGGAAAAAAATGACTTCAAACACTCATAATTTATAGGCATCCAAACTCCAACAGTTTCTCAAATTATCACAATTTTTAATTACCCATTAAAATTTAAAAGAAAATCCATAAAACGGCTATAAATTTAACCGTTGAAAGTGCCGTCAGCGTTTCAACCTGCACTGTTAGCCGTTGAACCATCCCAAAGGACCCAAACGGTCGTATTCATTTGAATGCAACGGTCATGTTCTCCATTATTTTAATGCTAGAAACAAATTTGGAGTGTTGCATTTGGTATGCCAAAATTGGCGTTAGAACTCCTCTGCCATTTGCCAGGTGGAAAAGGCATACCTGTTGGAGGGAACCTTCCATCCTATTTATGACCGTTGGCTGCCCATGTGGAGAAATAACAGCTCTGTTGGAGATGCTCTTATGAACCAAACTTGAGCTAAGGCCTACTTAACTTGGCTCAATTAAGGGCTTGGCTTCAACTAGATCGTTTAAGCTGAGGTCGATTAAGTTAAACACTACGTTTCAGCTCAACCAGAGTTTATGCTTTTAGGGGAGCTTGTTAATAAAATGTTAAGGTAAGATAAAATATACGATGAAGTAATATTTATATTTATCTCATATGAGGTAAAGTGAGAGAGAGTGAGTGATTAAATAGTCATCTTTTGCCTGTACTTGACTTTACTTACTTTACCTCAATTTTGTGAGGTAACAAAAAGAAGTGACATGTGGTTAAAAGGAAAAAATGTGGCAGCTATTATTGATTTTCCGCTCTACTCTTTCAACCACATATGGTAGATGAAGAAAAAAACCACCAGGTCAAATTTACTTTCACCTATTTATATCAAGTCATTAATTTATTGAATCATCGAGGACATCTTAACCATGTTGCTTTTATCTCGCTTGATTTTGGTAAAACATCTTTAATTTTGATTAAATTAAAAGAAAACGCAGAACATGCAATTGGTGGGTAGATCACTGATTCCCTCACTAATCACCTGTCATGGATGTAGATTGAGATTAACTATGGTATGGTGAAAAGTAGACCCCACATCAAGGAATTTTGCTTTATCATATCCTAGCAATGGCAACTGTGAAAGAAACTACAAAGCAACTCACTTTACAAGTAAACTCTAAATAGGAACTGTGCATTTTAATAAGTTGAGTTGGTTATAAAATGACAGTTATTTTGTCCCATGACAAAGTCCATTGCATACAAACAAAGTTCTAGACAATTAAATTTAGAAAAATCAAGTTAGATAAGAGTTTGACAGACCCAATGAAGAATGAAGCCAATGATAATTAAGAGTTACCAGATAAAACCTGTCTAAGGTAAGGAAGCAACTTACACAACAGTTTCCATTTTGGATTGTAAATTTTAAATTCCATTTTACACAGCTCAAAACATTAATTTTTCCTGTTGGAGCATTCAGAGCATCCCTCTCCCACTTTTCCCTCCTGCAATTCACAGAATGTTCATTAAAAAAAAACCCTCTAATTAAAATAAGCAGCACTTGTTTGGTCAGAATAAAAAGTCACAATTCCAATTTTTTCCCTTAATCAAATCCCTACATCATCTGTCGAAAAGGATTAAAAAAATGTCATAAAGCAGATTAAACTAATCTTATGATTAATTAATTACGTAGCTTCGCAGTTTGTTTTTATCGCTCCAGACGCACTATCGCCTTTCGGCTGCTCATTGGGATTATTTTATCAGTAACCCTTTGCTTGCTGATGAAAAATCATATTGATTAATAAATTGTATACTGCAAAATAATATTGTGTTGGATTATTAATCTAATATTATAATTTAGGAAGGGTGGGAAGCACATGAATGCTTTTTTCGCATGCGGAAAGCATATGAAAATGGCACATAAAATGACTTTATTGCATTTTAAAAATATGTAAACAACATTACATTATTGTGATTGGATTATTAAAAAGGTGCATGCTAGCGAAGCTGACTATGCGCATGACGCTGCACTGCATCAGTTCCACTGGTACTGGCTAATGCTAAAGTGCGCCCAAGGCCCATGGAGTAGGACTGTCGGTCAGGCCTTCTCGTGCGACTGGAAGATGAGATATCGAAACTTTGGACCCGCCCCGTGTAGTGGGATCTAGGGGTGGTCTCAGGATTTTCATTTGAGACGATTGGAAAGTTGGATTTTTGGGGCAGTCCTAGAATTTTTATGTGAGTTTTGAATGGGGACTCAACGGCCATGTTAGAAGGCGTCCAACGGAGGCACCTGTTAAAAGGTGTGAAAGCATGGAGATTGTCCGGAGTAGGAGAGGGAGAGGGAGAGGGAGAGAGAGACCCAAGAGAAGTTGGAAAGAAATTATTAAATATGACATTGCCTACATGGATCTAACGGAGGATATGACCCTAAACAGATTTGATTAACGTCGTCAAATCCATATAGCCGACCACACCTAGTGGAAAAATGCTTGATTTGGTTTGGCTTGACTTGGCTTGGTTTGATTTGAATGGAGACTCAAGTCCTATGGGGGCGAGCGCCCCCATAACATTGTCTGCGGGTATTGCCCTACCCCCGCATAGATGAGGTTTTGTATGAAGATCACACTCACCTATGAGTGATATAACCTTTTGATTGGAGGAGGTTAGAGGCGTTGATTGGAGATCTGGTTACTTGGGTGGGCCATGTGTGACTGTGATGGTGTCACCTTGGAATGGTCTGGACCCTGGATTTATTCATTTGTCAGGAGTGTATGATTAGTTGTGGTATGAAAAGAATGTTTCTGTTTTGAAAAAAATAGTCCAAATGACGAAAATGTCCTCTGTGCCTCATTTTTCCGGAGGGCTTTGCATGAGATTCTAATCATGGAGGACTAAAGGTATGAGAATTCACTATATAGTCCTTAGCTTTTGGACTAATTATTCACTAGTCCCAAGCTCGTCCTATTTCTGGATTCGAGTTAGGTTTCCTGAGGGAGATTTGGGCCTAATTTGCTTTGGGCTCAACCAGCTTGCATTTTTTTTTTTGTTCACATTGGGTCAATTGTCTTATAATAATGATACTTAATAATGATACTTTTAACTTGAGTACTCATGAATCGAGCGTGTGTACAAAAGTAGGGTGCCGGCACTATTCAACCATGAGCTCATTGGAGACCTAATTAGATGCATTTAATATGAAGAGATATATCATGCATATCTTGCAAATGGACTAGGCTTGGGCTTGACATTTGGACCTATGGTTTTGGTTTGGGTTTGAAAATCACACTGATGGTTACTTGAGCTGTTATCAAGTAAACCTCCCTATGGATGATACGATCTAGGTTAGGAGCAATTATTGTTCAGGCCCTGGGTCTAAAAGATATTTAAAGATCACTATTTTTTTTATTGAAAAATATTTAAGTGAGAATTAGTTCCCATCTAGCTTCTGTGAGAACAATTGGCAGGGCCCACCTAGCAATCAATTTAAACCGTGTACAAATAGGGACTCCCTAATATTCACTAATCTTGAAGGTTTGGCACCTAACCAAATGGACTTGGACGGTCGGATGGAGGGTTGAGTTTTATTTAATATAATGTCATTAAACTTAATATTTGGGATGGTCTCATGTAGATCTTTTTATCCCCAAACTAATACTAATACTAATATGCACGATAATTTGGAGGTTCCAGATTTGGTCCTGATAAGATCTCAACAATCTTAAGGCGAAATGGCCGACTTTGACAGTGCTTTTCATCATTTGTGTATGTGGTTTCAATCAGTTGATGCAATCTTTGTAGGCCCAAAAACATTTCACCTATCTGGAAGAACTAATCAAAATTGAAAGACATGTATAACGTGTTATCAATGTCAAACGTGTTAACAATTGTTCAAAGTCCCATCTTTCTAAGTACAATGGATTCGAAGTACTTATTCAACTAGAAGAACTTTCTACAGAAATGGGGAGAAGATAACAAATGTATCTTCCTATCTCAGCTATCATTGAGAGCAAAATATTCGTTCACATTCAGGAATCGGCTCGATTTGTAGGGCCCAATTCAATGCATATTAATCATATTTTTTTTTTGCTATCAGATAGTTTTTAACCCTTTGTGTTTGACTAATCTCTCCAGGTCCAAAAGGAAGCCGGATAAACTCCCATATAGCCCCAGTGTGATATTGCAGTTTTAAACCCACAATCTCTGAATGCAAACCGTGGTCCTCAACCAACTAAGCTACCCCTTTGAGTTATATATTAATCATAATGAGATAAAGTAAATTATAGTTATTGAATGACAAATATACATGAAAAAATAGAAGTTTTTCTTTCGCTCTAATAAAGTTCTTACACACTTACAAACACACTATTCAAGTCTCTAATCGATAGAGGTATCATGGTCATTTTTTAGAGGAAGCAGATGTCTCACTACTGAGCAAAATAAAGACCATTCCATAATCGAAGAAAGTATTCTTAAGTAGAATTTCAAATGATCCACCCCAATCTAGCATTTGAAATTTTGAAATTCTGAAAATTCACAAGACTATTTCTTTGCAAGAATTCTTGACAGGGAATTCCGGAATTCTTGTCAAGAATTCTAGCATTTTCAAATGATAAAAGGTAGCATTTCCAAGTGCCAATCCTCCTAAAAGGATTTTAGAATTCATGAATTTCAGGAAGCCTCACAGAAACTCCAGCAACCAGCCAATTGGAAAATTTTACTTCTCACTCTCTCTCCATTTTTTCTTCATGGTTTATCTCTCTGTTTTTTTTAATGGGATGAAAAGAGGAAGATGAAAGAGATTGCCAGCAGAGAACCATTTCTTTTGGGGTTTCTCTTGGGGCGAGTTTCTTAATTTGGAGAGAGAGACGAAGGTCTGGGATTTTAATTTGGAAAAAAAAATCCAAGGGTTTAGAGAGAGAAAGACAGAGCACAATCTGGATGGAGAGAAGAGAAATATATAAGCTTTTATGTGAGTCCATGTGGGAAAAACCCAAGTGTTTAGAAATGGAGAGAGCACGGTCTGGACAAAGATGGGCATTTAGAGAAGAGAGAATGGGGATGACGAGACTATTTGTTTTGTTACTTTTGTAAGAGGTGTTGAAACATATGTGGGTCCCATATTATAATTTCAAATATAAATTTTAATGATGTGCTTCATATGCAACAATTATTCAGGTAAATCCATGTTCACCCAATCAAGAACTTAGAATGCATGAAATTCTCACGCACAAAAGAAATAGGAAATTTAGAAATGACAGAATTCAACATCATTCTCAAATTCTGGCTTTTGGAATTCTCAGGCAACCACCGGACATATTCTTGGTTGACTAATCATTGAGGAAACTAAATAAACTTATTGCTAATTGATTTTTTTTTATGGAAAGAAATTTCTCTTGTGTTATTTTATAAAAAGGGGTTTTCGGTCCTCTCTTAACTCACGTTATTTGCAAAGTATACATTAACTCTCACGCATTTTAGAGTGAGTGACAAAGGAGATAAGAGAAAACTCAAAAGCTGTTGATCTCGCAGGCGGAAAAAGCTTTAAATCAATCCATACCGCTCATTATCAAAATCATAGCTCAAGGTACGATTTTAACATTTTAAATTATCCTTTATTAATGCGTAGATCAATATCCATAAATTTGATTTATAAATTTCAGAAATTCTAATAAAAAAGGGCCCCTAAAAGTGTCTTTAATCCTTACACCAAAGAGAATATTTGAAATGTGCAGGAAAAAGAGTGTTATATCCTATAATAAGTTTTCAACAAGTCTAATTAAATTGCCCTATCATCCTCTTAAAAAAAATAAAAATAAACCACTGGTACTTTGCAAACAAACGTGCAATTACTTTGACCATGACTATTCGATGGTAGTCCAGTTGATGATGAACAAGATACAAGTAAAAAACTAGTTGAATGATCATCTGAATCCGTAGTCCTGCGGCATACCGTACCTGACTTCTGCAGGTGTCCATGACGTTTCACTGCTTATTTGTCATCAACCTTGACCTTCTCTCTCTCTCTCCATTTCTCACTATCCTCCACTCACTGTACATCCACAATCTCTGGTCAAAGTCAAAGCCTTCCAAGTCGAGGGCGATTTCTGTAGTTTCACATTCCATTCCCCATTTCAAAATCTCGGGACCCAAACGTAATTCCACAAAAAACCCAAGGACATTCACGTAAACCTGATCCCTATAAATCTACCAGGAATTTTCGATTTGCGGGCAAACTCGTCCTTTCCTTTTTTTTTCTTTCTATTGTCTACTGTCCGAAGAGAGCTGAGAACGAGCTTCTTCTTCTCTTCTTTTCCTCCCTCTTTCAAGCCCAAGAATCACTCGCCATTCATCTTCTTCGCGCTCTCTCTCTCTCTCCCCTTCCTGATTTTCGGACATGGTTAGGGTTTCCGTTTCTCTTCACGAAATCCACACCTACTTCGATTTCTGATGCCCGCTCGAACAGGCTCTCTTCGTGAAGGGAGCCATTTCAATCTCTCGCTTGAATCCGGAGCTTGGATTTCTTCATTTCTTTGCGGTTTAGGGCTTTGAGGTTGGAAGATTGTGAGTCGAAATGAGGTTTTTGAGGTAATCTGTCTGAATCGAGTCCGATTAGAGCTGAAAAGAGCTTGATTGCGAGGAATTTGAAGATTTCAAGCTGTTTTGTGCGTTTTCTACTCGAATCAGATCTTCATACTGACGGATGAGCTGTATGTCGGAGTGGATTTGAGATTTTTTGTGTGAGAAGCTCAAAAGCTCTTGGATCTGTGGGATTTCAAGATCAAGGAAGTGAGGAATGACTTGGATGTGTGAAAAGAAGATTATGTCGTGATTTCAGCAAGCTTGGATCTGAATACGAGTGGTTTTGGCAGATTTGGGCGTAGAGAAACGATTTCTCTTCATGTAAACGTCGAGCTTCTGCGTTTTCTGTGAAACGATAGCTTTTGTGGAACGTGATTTTCGTGCAGACGGCTATCACTTTTGTTTTTTGTCTGTCTTCAGGTGTCTGCTTCTTGTCATTTTGGCCTTGGCCATATCTTTTTTTTTTTTGCGCATTTTTAAGACTTGTGTGGGAATCTTTGATCAGTGATTAGCGGTTTTTATGCCCTAATCTCTCACAAACCTTTAAGAGGAAAGGAGCAGTATATTTTCATCTTCCTCTGCATCTTTCTGATTTGAGTGTGGAGAGATGGCGATGACAATAGCAACGCATCGAGAAAGCGGAAGCAGCAGCAGCAGTGGAATGAACAAGCATCTGGATGCCGGCAAGTATGTCCGGTACACGGCCGAACAGGTTGAGGCTCTGGAAAGAGTGTATGCAGAGTGTCCAAAGCCTAGTTCGATGCGTCGGCAACAGCTGATCCGCGAGTGCCCAATCCTCTGCAACATTGAGCCCAAGCAGATCAAAGTCTGGTTTCAAAATCGCAGGCAAGGACTTGTTGAAATTGGGAAAATCACAACACCCCCCCCCCCCCCCTCTATTTTTCCTGAATTTTGTTTGGTGTCTCTGTTTGGGACTTGGAAGGGAAAACCCCCAGAAATAATTTTCCACTTGGTCTTTTTAGCTTTGATGATATCAGTTTTTGTTATATTTTCACCAACCCATCATTTTTCAAATATTTAATGCATGGGAGATTCCCTCTTTTCTACTGAAAACTATATTTGAGAATATGGGCTTCATTCGCCCTCTCATCTGGGTCTTGGGTGATACATGTTGTTGTGTTTATGGATTTGGAATTTGGTGGTTCTTTGTGCCATAGTAATTATGTGTTGGTTATTTATAAGAACCAGTATGGTTGTGTTTGATTAGGTGCCGTGAGAAGCAGCGGAAAGAAGCTTCTCGTCTTCAGACTGTCAACAGGAAGTTAACTGCTATGAATAAGCTATTGATGGAAGAAAATGATCGCCTCCAGAAACAGGTATCACAGCTGGTGGATGAGAATGGGTACATGCGACAACAATTGCAAAATGTAAGCTCTCTCTCATTAGAGGCTCTTATTTGTCATTTGGTAAATAACCCTGTTAATGATTTCTTTCGATTTGTTTTTTAAATGATATTCATGATTTTCCTCCCATTCAATGCAACATATGATTTGAAGCGAAGGGGTTGATCTGACGAATATATAGATATATATATATATATATATATTATTTTCTATCACTTCCTGCAAATGAGCAGCTTTGAATCTTCCGCAAGCCTTCCGGAAATCTCATGCTTGTCTTCCATACCTAGGAGAAAATGGAGTCCCGAGCAATCTCTTTTTCCCATCAATATTACCTCATAACCCCTGCAAAATGCGAGGAAGGCTTATGTTTATGTCCTAATTTTGAATAAATATTGGAATTTTTTTTATCTTGCTAATTTTCATGGCCAATTTTGCACCCATTTATTGTTCTCATCTCTTCTCAAATGCTAAATAATGTGATCCATAATTATCCCTTGTTAGGAATTAGAGCATGAGTCGCTTTCTTCTGCTGGCAACTTGATTTCTGTGGACTAGTTGGTGGATTGTGGCATTAGAAGTTACATTTTCTATTATCTTTATACAATTGTATAATTATGAAATTGATTGAAAATATGTTGTCTTTTTTGGTAATTATTTCATGAGATTTTCTTGATGTCGTTAGAAGAGGCTCACGATTGGATCAGATCTTGGCAAAATTGGGATTTGGTTTTTCTCTTCATGCAGTGGAAATGTATTGTTTATCACATGCCTTGCATCAATGCAATTGTACAAGTCATGTCATTCTTTTAAGTCCTTCTTGGGTTTTCTTTGTGCTGGAATTTCTAATTTACTGTGCTCTTCTTTCAGGCATCTCTAGCCACCACAGACACAAGCTGCGAATCTGTGGTTACTACACCACAGCATCCTTTAAAGGATGTGAATAACCCTGCTGGGTAATCCTCAAAAACAATAAGAATTAACTATTTTAGATTCCCCCTTCCCCTCTTTCTCTCTTCAGCTTTCTTTCTGTTGCTTCTTCTAAAATTTGGGGTCTTTTATGTTTTCTCAGACTCCTGTCAATTGCAGAGGAGACCTTGGCAGAGTTCCTTTCAAAGGCTACAGGAACTGCTGTCGACTGGGTCCAGATGCCTGGGATGAAGGTGCTTCTTTGTAATCCTATATTCTGTATATAATTTAATTATGTAATCTCTGTAGCTCCATATGTCAACTTACTTAGGTCAAGTTGTGATAGTAATTTGTGTGTGCTGCTAATCCAAGAAACATTCTTATTGCTCTTCTGTAACCAGCCTGGTCCGGATTCGATTGGGATCGTTGCCATTTCACACCACTGTAGTGGAGTGGCTGCGCGAGCCTGTGGTCTTGTGAGTTTAGAACCTACAAAGGTAAGCTTTGATATCTACCATTGAATGGACTTTTGTCCTTTTATTTCTGAAGAATTTGATAACAACTTTGAAAGTTTTGAATCGACTGGAATGCATACATTGAAGGCTCAAACCCCTCTATTTTCTTAGAACTATTGCACACTTAAAAGAATTAGTTTAATCGTTATTGGAAATTTCAACACGGTAAAGGTTTTTGCATGGCTTCCATCAATTCGTTCAGATATCAGAGTTTTAGGATAGATTTCTTTTCTAGTCTCTTTTTTGGTTAGCCACCAGCAATTCATTTCTTTTCCTTGACAGATCGCAGAGATCCTCAAAGATCGTCCATCTTGGTTCCGAGATTGCCGGAGCCTTGAAGTATTCACCATGTTTCCAGCTGGAAATGGGGGGACAATTGAATTGATATACATGCAGGTATTAAAGAATTCAAAATTTTAACATTCAGTGTGTTTTTTCTTTCTTTCTTCTTTTTCCCCCTGTTGCTTTACAAGAGACTCCAAGTCTTTAATTCACGCATAGTGCATACAACATTGTGTCCCTAACCAGCTGAGCAACAACTAGGTACTTAATGTTACTGTGTTTTTGTTTGACATACCGATAGGACCACTATGAGTATTGAGAACGTTCACATCTCTACCCTTTGGCTAACTTGTCATCTTGTTGTTTCAGTTGTATGCTCCAACTACATTAGCTCCTGCCCGTGACTTCTGGACTCTGAGGTATACCACAAGTTTAGAAGATGGCAGTCTTGTGGTATGTCATCCACTCTGTATCCTAGATATCAATTGCTGCTGCTACTTATGTTTTCTGCTAGCTTGTGCATGCACTGGGTTCAGGTACAGATCTTAAACTAATTGGTCTGGACCTATAAAAAATTCAGGCTTTCCCAGGCCCATCGGAGACTGGCCCAGCTATGACCTTAATTCTTCTAAATAAGGCAACTGGGAGTTAACAAAAATTGAGGTCGAATAAGTAACCGGCCAACCAGACATCCTCTGATTTTGGGTTCTGGTGGTCCAACAATGACATTGGCTTTGACTGTTGATTTGGGTCATAAATAAGCATTGCAAGTTGGTTCCCTTTTCAGGTCTGTGAGAGATCGCTGAGTGGTTCTGGTGCTGGACCAAATGGTTCCATTGCTTCTCAATCTGTAAGAGCCGAGATGCTGCCAAGCGGCTATTTGGTTCGACCATGTGAGGGTGGAGGGTCGATCATCCACATAGTTGACCATCTGAATCTTGAGGTTTGATTTGTAACTTCTCTGTCTAGGACCTAGGTCAATTCTCTGTCCATAACTTATTCCTATTGTTACTTCAGGCATGGACAGTACCTGAGGTGCTACGACCACTTTATGAGTCTTCCAAGGCTATTGCCCAGAAAATGACTGTTGCGGTATGTACAGAATGGGTGTGTTGGTTATGGTTTTTATGACAACTCCTATTATCTTCAAAAGAAGAATATTTACTAGCTGATTAAAAAGAGACAATATATTTACAAAATTTTGTAAAGAACATTAATACTGTTGAGCTGAACCTACTTAAGTCATTCTTCATATCCATCGCGTTTTTTAATTTTCTTTTTTTGTGTTGTATTAAGTTTTGTTTTTGGTTGATTTGAGCTTGATTTGGTTTTGTGCAATGAAATTCAGTTCCCGTTGGTTTATCCTTTGGCATTTTATGCTAACACAAACTAATGAATCGTACTGGTGAAGGCACTGCGCCACATCAGACAAATAGCTCAGGAGACGAGTGGTGAAGTGTTTTATGGACTAGGCAGGCAGCCTGCTGTTTTGAGGACTTTTAGCCAACGGTTGAGCAGGTAATTTCCACAGCTCTTTGGTTTTGTCTAAGATAGACACTAGGATGAATATACGTATATTGTATCATCTGTGCATCTTCAGTTTTTTATTTATTTTTCCAATAACTTCACAGGGGTTTTAATGATGCCATAAATGGCTTCAATGATGATGGATGGTCAGTGCTGGGCTGTGATGGTGGCGAAGATGTGATAATTGCTGTCAACTCAACCAAAAATATGGGCACACACGTCAATCCTGCTAATGCCCTTGCAGCACCAGGCGGCATCCTCTGTGCAAAAGCATCCATGTTACTCCAGGTAAATAGCTGCTCATTACCAAATTTACCCATTTGCTTCTTCAGTTGCTATGACTTCTTTCCCCTTCACCACCAGCACATCTCCTAGTGTTAAATCTCATCTGTAATTTGAATCTCATGATGAGAAACCCCCTGGAGCACAAAGTCTTATAACTAGGTCAAGGAACACAATACCTGTAAATTTTTCGATCATTTGGCCACAGAATCCACGGTGTACTTCTGTGGACATCTTCAGGTGTGGATTTTGCACTATCGAATATTCGGTTTTTTTTTTTTAGTGTTCGGTGTTGGAGAGGATGAAGAGAGGCACAGATACGTGAAAAGGACAGAAGTCCAACCCCTCCCTTTTCGACCTCAAAATGCTCAAAATATGAATTTTGATCGAAACGTCTCAGCTGAAAATTTACGTGACAAGCATTAGATTAGCACAGATTTGTAGATAACTTCTGTTTTTCCATGAAATGACCGCCACCATTGTTTAGAGCTAGATTTTTCTGGGACTTTTTAAATGGTTCTGTTATTTTGCATCACTACATACTTGCAGAGGAAGAGCTTAGTCATTAACATGGGAACATTGTCACAGGAAATGTTCTCAGGAATTTCAATGTTTCAGGATTTTCTCCAGTTAACAAGAAAATAGAATTAGCTAAAAGTATGTAATTTAAAATTTTAGGTATGTCTTTTCTTACTATGGAAATTATATATAAAAAATTCTCATTTTAGTGCCTTTTTTAAAATTAAACCGCGATATATCTATGAAATTTTCATTTCAAAGAAACGCAATGATAGTGTAATCTTTTTGAAATACTGGCCATATGGTTACAGTGTTTGATAACTCAGACAAGTTGGCTTAGTTTGGATGTGCTGTGTAGTTCAGATATTATGAGAAAAATTGGCAAGTCTACCATTGGGTTGAACTTGGAAATTATTTCAATATCTGTAGAAAGTTGCAAGTGTCTGAATATTGGTGGAATTCATTTTTGCTGACAATTCAATTGTATAGTTTTCTTCACTTGTTGCAATGATTGCTGAGAAATGGTGTCCCTTTGTTTAGAATGTTCCTCCGGCATTGCTGGTTCGATTTCTGAGGGAGCATCGCTCTGAGTGGGCAGATTACAATGTTGATGCGTACTCTGCTGCGTCACTGAAAGCTGGCTCATATGCCTTTCTTGGTCTGCGGCCTACTAGGTTTTCTGGGAGTCAAATCATCATGCCACTTGCTCATACAGTAGAAAATGAAGAGGTATGCTTTTCTGTGATGTGTCATGATAATTTTTATTCACCTACTTTTGAACATGGAAATGGGTTCTTGGAAATGGCAATTAATATTCCAAATGCCAATTCATCATAAACACATGCCAAGCGCATGTGTGTAGACATGAGAAATTAGAGTGGTGTTCCACCATGTGAACATCTTTGCCACCTTGATAAATGGGTCCTGCCATTGATACTTAAGTATCTACTTGTTAAAGATATCTCAGTATTGTTTTCTTGTGTAAAAGCTATCATAAATATGAACAAAATACTCCATGACTGTATGATAAGTCAGATATTAAAATAAAAGATTCATGTCCATTCATGCTATCAAATGTGTTATTACATGTTAATATGGCTAACAAACCTGTTGTAGCAGCTTTAGATTCGCACCTATGAAAAACTATCTGCAATGCACAGATAGGGGGCCCATTCGACATTTTCATATCATTTACATAGGAAAGTGTTGGGTTAGAGAGAGGTTAAAGGTAGAAGATAATGGGCAAAAGGGCATGGCCAACAGTGGCCGGCAAAATTTCCCATGTAGTTGAGAGTTACTTTCATAGGAGAAAGATGAAAAATGGCCACCAAAGGTGGGAAGATTGATGCCACTTCCATATATTTATCACCAACCTGTAGCTCCATCCCTTAGAACAAGGCCATTTTCCTATGCTAACCATAGGGCAATGGCAAACCTCCTCTAGTGTTTTGAAGGATCATGGACAAGCACTTCACGATGTATTGTCATCTGCTTGTTGCAGTCTTCCTTCTTCTATTTTAGTGAAATCATTCCTGAATTAGAAAAAAAAAAAAAACACTTCTTTGGGGTCAGCACTTGATCTTACAAAAATAATTCACTATCAATGAGTCCACTGTAGCTGCTAATATATATGGATTGAAGAAGAATCCCATAATGGATTTTTGCTTTTGTAATCATCATACACTTGATCTTACAAAATGATTTACCATCTGTTCGTCTAACCAAAGTCAAATAATTCTTGAAAATCAAAAAGTCCCTGAAAAGAGCTTTTTTATAACCTATGATGCCCAGATACGGCATGGATACGGCACGGACACACGATATAGACCGTAGGGACACGGATTTTATACATAAAAACTGAAGTATCGGATACAATACGACACGATACGTTGCCCATTTTGAAGTATCCGTGCATCATAGTTTATAACTTATTTTTAATAGAGTTAACTTGATATTTTTGGATGAAAAATGCAACAGAGCTGAGTACTTACATCTTATATTCCAGCTTCCTTTCTATAATTCTTTCAGTGCTTATTCTTTTTCTTTGTTAATTGCAAATTCTTCTAGCTTCTTGAAGTAGTTCGACTTGAAGGACATGCTCTCACTCAGGAGGAGGCTGTTTTATCTAGAGATATTCATCTCCTACAGGTATTTTCTTTACTTTTCACCTACATTAAAGTTGAACTTCCTTATTCTTTTTTTTTTTTTCAAAGAAATTATTTCCGCTGTTGCAATATTTATTTATTAATTCAACAGACTGAAGCACGAATTAACTAAGTTTGTCAACCATAATAGTGCATTTAAAAAACAGTATAAGTTTGCTTACCAAAAGAAAAATAATGCGAATACTAGTTTTTAGCCTTGGGCAATTCGTATTATTTGACTGATTAAATTTTAGAATCATCTTCATCAAAGCATTGTCCCAACTGAATTTTAGAATCTGAAGAGTAAATTGAAATTGAAACAGATACAAAAAGAAAAATGGAAAATTAGGAAGTGCATTTTCCAAATTCCAAGTATAATAGATACTTATTACATTATTTTTGTATTTTCCATATGGGGAAGTGACAAGTCAAATGTGCCAAGATTTTGTAATCTGTATAAGTTGTTTGTGAAGAAATCTTACAAAAAATTGTCTGCACCAAGCATGTTGTGATCAATTATTTTGTTTCTTGGAGTCACTTGGGACACTGGAGGTATAAGTATCCTAATCCAGAAATTTAATGCTAATTTATTGGATTCATTTTTTGAGACATGTCACTACTTTAATTTACCTTTTGTATATGCTGGGTTGAGTCAACTGCCTCCCTAATCTACCAAGAATTGCAACATTTTTGCATGATAGTGGCTTTTTTTCCTTTCTTAGTTAGGCTAAAAATTCATCTCTTTCACTTTATATGAGAAATTGTTTTGGGTAAAACTATGTTTGAGGTATAATACATCCTAAACCCCACTTTAATTACAGAGGTCATTTCTGGTAGCTTTATTTGGAGTTTTTCTGCCAGCTTCTGGAGGACCCAAACGTGCTCATCCACTTGGAATCATGCTTGCATGTTTTAGACATTGCTTATGCACTCATTCCTTTTCTGGCCCAATTTATCTCTCTTTGAAGTCAAGCGTTGATGCAATTGATTTTATTCTCTGAAAAATCCTCATATTCTCAAAACCTGTATATACTATAATAAGAGGAAACATCACAGTTTTGGATCATGACTTGTATTATTTTTAGAGGCCCTATTACAGGACTCCTTTGAGAATTTAGGGCTGATACGGACCCATATGCAACACATGTCGATTGATGTGGGCTTATACATTTGGTTTTAGGCCTGGCTGATATGGCCTTGATACTAATATTTAAATCTTGGTGAAGTTTCCCTTTTTGGGTTAAAACAGAGAACTCGTCATTGCAAACCAATGAAAGCATATTCGTTTACCTGAGTGCGCCTGCTTATAAGCTTTGTCATGTTTTGTTATTAGTTAGAAGCCAACAAATTGGTTACTTTTTTAGTGTAATCTAAGCTGCTGCAATCATTTGTCCCTTTATTGTTTGAATTTGGTATATAAATATTTACATATTGACGGTATTTGGTTATATTTTTGGGTGGCTTATTTGCAGCTTTGTAGTGGTGTTGATGAGAATGCTGTGGGTGCTTTCTCTGAGCTTGTTTTTGCTCCAATTGATGAATCATTCCCAGATGATGCTCCATTGCTACCATCTGGCTTCCGGGTTATACCACTGGATTCGAAAACAGTTGAGTCAATATCTACTGGATTAGCTGATTTTCTCTTAAGTTGAATTTTGGCTCTTTTGATTTTTTTAAAACATCTCGTGATATTAATGCTTTCTAATAATGTGTGAAACGCAGGATGGCTTGAGCACAAATCGGACCTTGGATTTGGCATCTAGTCTCGAAACAGGCTCTGCTTCAAATCGGACGGGCGGAAATGCATCTCCTAGTGATGGAAGTGTGCGCTCTGTTTTGACCATTGCCTTCCAGTTTCCCTATGAAAACCACCTACAGGACAGCATTGCAACCATGGCTCGACAGTATGTACGTAGTGTAGTTTCTTCTGTACAGCGGGTCGCAATGGCCATATCTCCATCTCGACTTGGGTCACATGTGGGGCCAAAGCTACCTCTGGGCTCTCCAGAAGCTCTTACACTTGCTCGTTGGATTTGCCAGAGCTATAGGCAAGTTTTGTCTGACTTCTTAATTTTATGTGTTAGATCCCGTGTTCAAATTTTCATTCTAGGAAAGTAAACCAGTTGACTACTTGAAGCCTTATTGTCTATTGACTTGAAGTTTTAAAGCCATAAGCAGTTTTCTGAGCATTGCAATAATTCTTCATTTTCACGAGAAAAGTATATTTTGTTAGCTCAGTTGAGCTGACTTGGTTTTCATGTTCTCCAAACACCAACTACTATCACAGTCAAGTATGTCATTTGCTGACCTACATGAAATGGAAATTGAATGTTGGGTCCATTACTGCCCACATTTTGAACAAAACTTTGGTAAGGGTTCTCTTTAATGTTCCTTTGTTGAGAATTAATGCTCTTACACTTTAAGAAACAGGTACTGGTTGGTGTTAAGAGACACTGCCCCAGCAAGCTCCACACTGACATGTCCAAGTGATCAGTATAATTTAGATACATTGTACGGTGAAAAAATTAAAAAAAATTTGGTCAGGTGGTTGAAATATTCTACTCACTGTTGACTCTTCCATATTTGCCACATGGGTTCACACACAAACAAACACATGCATGCATACACACATACATATCCATATGGATTACGGTTATGGATTGTAATCAATGTGTATATAGCATCTCATATTCGGTACCTGCATTTAGGACCACCGATAAAGTGATCTCTCTTCTGTAATCCTCTGTCAGTTTTCCTCTTATGAATAGATTTCCTACTTCTCTAATTCTGTTTTCGTGTTTCACAGTTATCATTTAGGGGTAGAGCTGCTGAGGTCCGATAGCCAGACCAGTGACTCTATATTGAAATTGCTCTGGCATCATCCAGATGCAATTTTATGCTGCTCTTTGAAGGTATGATTGTAAGTTTGAGCAGACATTCAAACTTTCAGAAAAGATGACGAGTCTGACACCTGCCAGATTCTTGAATTGAGCTGGGCACTATGAATGCTTTGTGAAAATTTAAGGGGATTATTAGTTTGATATTTTACTTTGTTTGCAGTCCCTTCCAGTCTTCACCTTTGCTAACCAGGCTGGCCTAGACATGCTGGAAACAACATTTTTAGCCCTCCAGGACATAGCACTGGACAAGATATTCGACGAGTCTGGTCAGAAAATGTTATGCTCTGAATTTGCCAAGATAATGCAACAGGTGATGCAATAATCTGCCTTGAAGTTTTCTTTTCTTCATGATCTTAAAAACAGCTTTGAAAATGCAATTTGCAGGAAACCATCCAAACAAGATTTTTTTTTTTTAATTTGGTGTAACTGCAATTTGCTTCCCTACTTCTCTCAGCCAGGCCAAAGTTGTGCAAATAACACTTTCCACTGGTATTTTTCTATGCTTTTTTCAGGGTTATGCCTATCTGCCTGTTGGAGTCTGCTTGTCAACGATGGGCCGCCATGTCTCATACGACCAAGCAATCGCTTGGAAAGTACTAGGGGAGGATAACAATGTGCACTGCCTCGCCTTTGCCTTTGTCAACTGGTCTTTTGTCTAGATTTCACAATTCAAGTGATTAGTAAAGGGAAAGATGTGAAAAGAGGTGCAAGTTTTCAAGTTAAAATGGAATACCCAGTTTTGTACTTAAAAGCCCCATATTTTTTGTTACATTATAATTTATTTGCCATGTCTTTCTTTGAGAAAAATCTGGAATAGAAATTGCCTTTCTTGAGGTTCTTTTTTTTTTCTTCTTCCTCCCAAGTCACTAAAGGCAACCTTGATCTTCTTTTCATCTTTTGTTGTGCAAAATGTCATGGATGAGACACCAAAGTGGTAGATGATGAGTTGATGGAAACCAACATTTCAACAAGTCAGCAAGTGTTCCTTTTGGATTCAACAAGTAAGTGGTCTGGTGGTGCATAATTTCCACTCAACTTGTTTTTTAAGTTCCCTTCCGCCCACCCTTTTTGCCGTGAATTTAGGAATCCGTACGATGATCTCTGGATTTCAAACCTCACATACAAAGACCAGAGAATGGCTCATTGACTCTCACTCTCCACAAAAGAAGCGGGTCTTTTAGTTATAGTAGCTTTCTATCACAATTTCATGTAGTCTAAATTGACGGTAAATGTGAAGCTCATTTTAATATTTGCATTTGTGTAGCTACATTCATCAATGTATGTATGATTATTTATTTATTTATTTTTACGTGGGAACTGAGTTGAGCCCAAGCAACAGCATTCACAACATGGCCCTAAGCAGCTGAAAAACAGCCCAGGGCAAAGGTCCATCATGTTTAGGAACATTAAAAATGGAATCTATCTAAAAACATGACAATTTGGAATTCAGCAGTTTGAAAGGTATTAGAATCATTGCAAAAAACTAATTAAGAGAAGTATTGTTTGTGGGCTTCAAAATTGTTCAGATCCCAACTACTAACATGAAGTGACCAATTAAAAGGGCTTATACAACTTGAATGAGTATTAAATATGAACGAGTCTAATTACAAGAAGAGCTGGAGATTAGAAGCTTGAACCCACTCTCCTTTTGTCGTCAAATTTGTGATAACGCACCCAATTTTGTAAAATCCTAGATATCGTATTATAGAAATAAAAGAGGCATTATATATTGAGAGAGATTGCTGAATGATTTATATAGTCTAATCACACACTGTAAAGTCATTGAATAGCATTAATTTTTCTTTTTTATTGTTAAGGGAGAAAACCCCAGACAATGTTTCTACCCAAAAAAAAAAAAAAAGGACTAATCCTATGCTGGAATCTAAATGGGAGACGTTGATCAAATACCGGCTTAGATGACTTCCAGTCTTGTTGGTCGAAGCTGCTCATGTTACACGGTTCCAATAAATCAACACTAACACAAGAAGTTTCCACTGAAATTTCACTTTCACTTTCACTTTCACTTTCAAAAGTAACGTCCCCCTGTAAAAGTAAAACTAATACATATGTAACAAAAATCAAAAGTATGCATCGAATTCTCTACTATTCCACACGCACGCGTACGCCCACAGGGGTGCACCGTGCATGTCACTTTCAACGGTTGTCGAGGAATTCAGTTTTCGCAATAATTTCCGAGTTGAATTTGTGGAGAAGGTGACCAAAAGGATGGGCTGTAAAAAAAAGAGCAGGAGACTGACTGGAACGGCAAGAAAAGAGGGGCTTTGACAAAATGAAGATACGGACAGTTGTATTGAAATTGCCTTGTTGTGCTTCTGCTTTGTATGGGACAAGACAAGACAGGAAGAGCATGTTGTCCTCTCACATCAGCAGTTGTGCTGTCCATCATATCTGACACACTGTTTATGTTTTGCTCTTTCTATCTCTCTTTTCCATTCCAACCGACAAGTATTAAAACCTCAGCGACTTTAGCCAGTGTTTACTGTTCCTGCCCTCCCCTGTTGCCGGTTTTTTGAGTTTTAACCCTTGCTAATGCTACTTTGACCAAATAAAAAAAAATTGCATTTCTTCTTTATCCAGCTAACTAGACTTGGACCCCATGGAACCCTGCCGGTGGAAGGTGATCTCGGGTGTGAGGGCACGGGACCTCCCACAGCAGGATCCAAATCCCTTGTTTGGACTAATCACCCCGCGCCACATTGGGGAGATGATTTTTTTTTTTTTTTTTTATTCATTGAGGAGATGGGATGTCAATTAATTTGACATCATCTTCCTGGCAACTCGGATTGGTCCAAACAGGGGATCTGTATACCCCCGCAGTGAGGTGAGAATTTAGGCATCTTACCAGTTTATGTGCATTTTATTGCATTACATGTGTAATTGAGATGTAGTTAAATAAAGCTCCTATGCTATGAATACTTTCACATTTTGATAGGTAAAGTGTAAATACAAAGAATGCCTAACAGGTCACGGTATCAACTCCTATCATCGGGCTTAAATTTTTATATGGAATTGTTTGAATTTTTTATTGACTCGTTAAATCCATTGAGATATATAAATATTTTACATATGCAATTTGAACCGTTCAACTTTTACTCATGAGAAAATGATGCTTCCAAATAAAAATGTGTTCCAAATGTGTAACATACAAATCTTGTTTTCGTAAATCCCATTTTCATATCCCATTCCTAGAAAGACAAATGACCCCTCACCGATTTGAGTGGTCATGGAGAATGGGCGAGTCCTGACCGAGTCATAAAGCTAAGAATTTTTTTTTTTTTTTTTTTGGTAGAAAGATAAAGCTAAGACTTGGAGAAGTGATCAATCTGATCAGTAGGATTACAATTGTGGTTCAACGCATGTTGCAGCCACCACTTCAGAGTCATAGTTGATGATAAGCAGTTCGTATAGATAGTTTATGGATAAAAGCTTGCCCTTACAAATGCTCATAGGTATTCATTGGAGGCCTACAAAATAAATGGTTAGAGAATTAGGTTCCAACTCTTCAAATTGCTTCCTATATTGATTTAATGGCTATTTGACCATAGCAAACTGAGACCTGCAGCAGAGTGTCATTATATCTTGCAATCCACCATGAAAAGAGTTGGATACAGTGTGACCCACGAGGCATATTGGACTTGATCATTTTCCCAACATATATTAATAAACAAATGTGTATATGTAAAAAATAAAAAAAGAGAATAATTTGTGGGTTTAATGCTGTATTTTGTTTTTAATCAACAGCTCAGTGGCTAAAGGCAATCCTGTGAAGCCCACAGGCTATGGGCTCGAATCCTGGACACCCTATGCACTCGCAAAGATTTAACGTTTTTTACTTTTTTTATTTCTTCGCTAGATGGGTGATTGGAACCAATCATGTGAGACAACCTACCTTCCTAGGGATCAATCCCTAATCCCTGGACAGCTTTGTGAGATGAGAGTTGAGACACCTTGCCACTGGGGCGTCTTGCATTTCTCAATGTTTTCTACTTCATTTGTTGTACTCTAATGATTTGTATCAGAGAAACCTAGAACTAAACTTGTCATACCATTCAATTTTATTGTAAGAATTTGTAACTATATAAAGCAAATTATAGTCTTGTCGTAATAACTCCCATGAATCACAAGGACAATTCCTATTCAAACCCACAACAACAAACTAGAGAGTAGAGCAGAGCCTATTTGTCTATCATATTACTCTTTAGATGCACTTGATTCCCTTTTTTAAAAAAAATAGAGGTTTCGGTCTCTCTTTTTCAAGCCAATTGAGTACTGGGTATGTCCCATCTCTAGCTCACTCATGGAAGTGAGTTGAAGAAGAAAAGGGGGTGCCTCCTTGTTTCAGATCCAACTGAATCTCATGTTGCAAATAAGATCAAGACTAGAGATCTTGATGGAGAAGCTATATACACCATGGATGTAAGGTGGGAGGAATGATGCTAGATTGCAATTTATTGAATGCATTCACCCTGATCATGTTTGATTTGCGTATATGTGATTATGAATCTAGTCTTAGGACAAATGATATTAGAAGGTTTTATAGAAGAGATGAATAAATATCTTATATGGCTAGAACCATTCACAAGTCGTTGGCGATGGTGAAAAGAAAACTGCTAAACCCATTATCGCAAAATTGTGTGAGATGGCATGAAAAATAAAGCCTTTGAAAATATCTGGGTAAGTAACACTGTAAATTAAGTGACATAAAGAGTATCAAGCAGTAAACATGAGACCACAAATATGATTTCATCACACTAGAAAATAAATGAGAAGACAACACGCATACCACTCAACAAGAGTAAACAAGATGAATGTCTCAGGTCTGTGAGAAGGCCAATATAATTTATTTCTTCGGAAACCAAGCCTATGGTACAATCCATGTGCCTTTAGAAATAAATAATAATAGAAAAACAGTTGATGCACTTCTGAGTATGCAAGTAATTTTAAAATTATTATAGAAAAAGGACCCAATACAATAGAGGGAATGCAGAAGACATTACAACTTACAAGCGAAAAAAAATTCCGAAGTAATGCCTTTTTTGCTCAGTTGTATATCTCTTTGGCTTACCAGGAGTGTGAAACATATGTGGCAACCAGAAGTAGCGCCGCTTCCCTCAGCCTTTACAGAACCCACATGCACCTATGCAATCATAGAGAATTGGAGCCCGGAATGCTATCTGTTCTTTGAACATTGAGCCATCTTCTGCATAAAATGACTAAAACCTTGGCTGGTAGCTTGAGAACTAGAGTGCGAGTTGAAGATGAAAATAGGATGCAGAAATCACATCATATTACATGAGGCAAATTACATGTGGCAAACAAAGAGAAGATGCTCTTCTAGGCCTAATAACTGACATGACAATAGAAAGATTGAAAAAGGAATCACTGCCCCTCGATTACATGATGGTTGTAGAGAATACTTGATGCTGTCAATTTCTTTTGGAAATACACAGGTTAAGATTAAGGAATGCTAGAAACAGCTAATTAAATTAGAAATCAACTAAAGATGTAAATGAAATAGATAATTGTTGATAAAAAAAAAAGAAAAAGGTATGGATGAATTAAAATTGGTAGAAAGTGCAGATAAAGGGGCTCACTAAATGGCCCCAAGGTCAACGAAGTTGCTATGATCCGACATCGTTTACCATGCTTGATGATCTTTAGCCTGGATCGTGCTGGTGCAAGACTTCATGCACAATGAACATTGCCAGAATCAAACGCTGCTAACCCTCCACTGAATGATTATTTGTTAAATGAATGTAAGCAACATGGCTATGTATTGTCTTTCAGAGTCCATTTGTAAGCTACCAATTAAATGTTAATAATATCTGATCCTAGCAACCATTGGGCTAAGGTCCTTTCACGATCAGACCCGTTGAGCCAACAGTCCAGATTTTCCTCAAAGCTTGCCATGTGTGTGGCCTTGGTATGGGAGCACAGTGATTACTGTGCCCTGAACAGCATTGGGTCCACCCCTCAATATCATATAAGTTGGTGGCTATAATTGTCAAAAATGTCGAGCCAGTTGTAATATTAATCAAGTTAAATCAGAGAGATGTCCTGTTATGAAATGTTTTTATGATTTTATTACTGTTGGAAGACAGTACAACCTGCACATCTAAAATTATACTCCTAGAGAAAAACAATGTTGGATAGTCATTCTCTTTGCTTCCAGAAAAAAGTTACTACCTGCAGCACACAACTTGCTCAAGAGGTGAAAATTCCTTTCAGTTGTACATTGAAAATTGTGGTACATATATTTAAGCATATGAAAGATCTACAGGTGATACTTTACATACGGATAAACAGTCCATTAAATGGCAACTTATCGAATTTATGTCTATCTCGTTTTGCACTTCAATTTCACCGTTTCAAGCTCCTGAGTCAACAATTCCACTCGTGCAAGTAGGTTCAGATTTTCCTGATGACAGTATGCAATCATCTGTAAAACATTGGACAAGAAAGGGTGAAAAGAAGAACAAGAAAGATTACGATATTAAAATTTCACCTTTTCCAACAAAGCCAGATTATTTCTTTCACTTGTTGCTTCCTCTGTCTTCTGATCAAGAGCATCTTTCACCTGTCAATGAAAAAAAACTATAATAATAACACAAGAAACAGGTAATCAAACACAACATCAAACCTCGATGAGCAACACCTAATACATTGTAAATTATATATAATATGAGACAAACAAGTTGAAAACAACCAATCACTGGAATGGAAGCCAACAAAAAGACACGGAGATGCAGGCCACAAAGAAACCCAGTTTCTAAAAAAACTAGGGTTTGATCCAAATCAGACCAAATATTCTCCAATTTAAGAAATAAAACGCATAGAAAAGGAATCAAGAATTTTTTTTATAGAACTAAAATAATGTATCAATAATCATGAGAAAAATCAGAAAATTCTATGAAGCCATCTTCTTTAAGATAAATTAAAAAGGTGGTATTCATCAAAACACACCTATTTAACAATTACCTGAATAGATGGGAAGAGCCTTAAAGATAATGATTGCAGTTTATTTAAAATATAGAAACCAGTGTCAGCAACCTCATAAATGTATTGGTAATATTTTAATTTTTAGCCTTCCATATTTGCATCCTACTTAAAGCCGAAGAAAGGTCACACCTGTTCCAGTTCCCCCAAAAGCTGTGTAGCCCTCTGCACTTGTTCATCATATTTCAGCCTCCATTCAGCTGATTCTTCCATTGCTTCCCTGTTAGCAAGATCAAACTGTTTTCTGCAGGATAGAGACATGAAAATAGAGAACACATCAATTAGAGATATGAAGCTATACCCATGAAAATCCGTAAGATAATGTCTTGAAATTAAAGAAGAAACTCATTGCAGAAGAACCAAAGATCAAGTCGAGCTTTGTAATACTTTCAAGTGAATCATGACAATTTCAGAAGAGTCTAGAGGGGTGTTGGTGAGGCATAGGTGGCTAGATCTATGGGAAATTTGGGGTAACTTAGGACATTTTTTTAGGGGTGGCAAAACCCGAACCTGGAGAAGGCCTATGACCGGGTTCCTAAGGAGATTCTATGGAGAGTATTGGAAAAGAAAAGAGAGTGTGTCGCATATATTGAGGCGATAAATGATATGTATGATAGAGTCGTGACATCTATAAGAACGACTGGCAGAGAGACTAAAGAGTTTCCTATCACGATTGGTCTACACCAAGGCTCAGCATTAAGCCCGTACTTGTTTGCCCTAGTTATGGATGAGATTACAAAACATATTCAGGATGAGGTGCCGTGGTTTATGCTATTTGCAGATGACATTGTTTTAGTGGATGAGACGAGAGAAGGACTGAATGCTAAGCTAAAATTGTGGCGGAAAACGTTAGAGACAAAAGGGTTTGGGCTAAGTCGATGCAAGACATAATATATGGAATGCAAGTTTAGTCAAAGTAGGACACCTTGTAACATAAAAGTAAGTTTGGGCACACAAAAGATTGTAGAGA
The DNA here is from genome assembly GCA_038049695.1 of Cinnamomum chago. Taxonomy (NCBI): domain Eukaryota; kingdom Viridiplantae; phylum Streptophyta; class Magnoliopsida; order Laurales; family Lauraceae; genus Cinnamomum; species Cinnamomum chago. Next base: position 13,293,710 of record CP142462.1, on the reverse strand, counting down.
AAGAAAACTGTAGGTACCTTGGATCTATGGTGCAACAGGATGGAGAGATTGATATTGATGTAAGTCACAAGATTCAGACCAGGTGGACCAAATGGAGGAGTGCTTCGGGGGTCTTGTGTGATCGGAAAGTCCCCCTCAAGGTTAAAGAAAAGTATTATAAGGTGGCGGTACATCCAGCGTTGTTATATGGATTAGAATGTTGGGCGGTAAAGCATAATCATGTTAAGAAGATGGACGTTGCAGAGATGAGAATGCTAAGATGGATGTGCGGGATCACAAGGAGAGAAAGGATTAGGAATGAGGAGATTAGGGGCAAAGTAGGAATAACACCGATTGAAGATAAAATGAAAAAAAATCGACTGAGATGGTTTGGCCATGTTAGAAGGCGCCCAACGAAGGCACCTATTAAAAGGTGTGAAAGCATGAAAATTGCCAGGAGTATGAGAGGGAGAGGGAGACCCAAGAGAAGTTGGAAAGAAACTATTAAACATAACCTTACCTACATGGATCTAACGGAGGACATGGCCTAAAACAGATTTGATTAGCGTCGTCAAATCCATATAGCCGACCCCACCTAGTGGGAAAAGGCTTGGTTTGGTTTGGTTTGGCAAAACCCGAACCTGACCAAGCCGCTAACCTTACCATGTGTCCATGTCCAACCCGAATTTGACCCACTAAACCAGACCTGCAATATGTAAAGATCAGTCATGGGTCAAAAAGCCCTGACCTGCATTTAAACATGCTGGGTTAGGGCCAACCTACACAACCCGTCTCCCCTGTTTAAACTGTCCTCTTAGTTGGTTTTTCCCCCTTACTGAACTTGAGCTACTGAAAAGCAAAGTGACTTCATCGAGATGGCAGTTCTCAACCTTCCAAAAACCCATTTCATTGCATATAACGACAGGTGCAGAGGTCCCTAGAATTTCTCAAGTGAGCAGGTAAATGAGAGCTGGTTGCTGGTTTTCCTATGCATTTCAGGATATGCAGAGGTTCCTCAAATTTCTCTATTGAAAGGACGAAGTCAGGTATATGATTATTGCTTTTTAGTTTTCTTATGCATTTCAGGATATGCAGAAGTTCCTCAAATTTCTCTATTGAAAGGACTAAGGCCGGTACATGAGGATTGTTTTTTAGTTTTCTTATGCATTTCAGCATTTTCCCCTAGCTGTAGGGTTTTACATCTCTGGTAGGTCTTGGAAGAGAGAAGCTATATGAAGAGCTGTAGAGAACCTACATAGTTACTTAGGTGGCTTCAACCCATAGACGCCTCAAGTCAAACAGATCAATTTTTACCCAATTGATGTAGTACAGAAAGTTAAAAGAGCCGTGGGCCGCCACATGATGGACCCAGCCATCCAACCCAGTCCATTGGGTTCAGCCCACAGGCCCAATTGGCTGAGAAGCTACTATGGCATTCTAATTTTATCTTAAGTTTAATTAGGAACTGTCTCTTATTTTATTGTTTTATTAGGATTAGTAACTTTCTATTTTAGAATCTTTATTACATTATAAATAGAGAAGCCCTCCATTGTACTAGGGTATGCTTCTTTAAATTGATAATAAGATTTTAGAGTTACTTGTGAGTTTTATGGGTTGTTTTATGGTCTTGTTTGTGGTCTAGTGGCTGGAATCCCTCTTGGATTCGATTAATCATTCGGGAGATTGATTTATCGTCTCAATTGCGGATCATGGCTATGCCACCAACCCTACACTTTTGCACTTCTACGTTTTTCTATTAATAAGGATGAAGATTTTATCAAGTATGCAAATGGATACGTGCAGAAACAAGAGGCCAAATTGAACAAGATTAACTGTCTCGTCAGCAGCTATAAACTGAGAAATCTGTCTCATAGAAATAGTACAAATTCAAAAAGGATAATTGCCAAAGGAGGGATGACACAGATATGGAACCTCCAACCTATCAGAGTATCTGGGCCTAAACATATTGATACCATCAGAATCTCTTTCATTTGCATCCACATGGGCCATGTCCACCCCATTACCTCAGCTCCCCCAAAGGATCTAAGTGAATTGCTCTAAGTAGCATTGTTTATAAGGTGTGCACTTCATGCCAGCGGTGTCCACATCAACCATACAAAATAAATACAGTGATCTTTTTTTTTTTTTTGGGTGCTATGTTGGACTGCTCGTCAAGAGTGATACTTTTAACTTGAGGACACAAGATTGATCTCTGAGCATGCGTGTGAAACTAAGATGCCAACACCCATCAACCATGAGTGTGTTTACAATACAGTAATCTTTTACTGTAATAGCAGTAGACTGTTTCCTCATACTCACTGCACATAACAAACTTTAAAAAACAAGAAAAAGGAAAGAAAAACCCGAAAAGCCCCCACCTTTAGGTTGTTCAACATTTAGAAATAAGAAAAGGTGATTGTTGCTGTAGAACAGATTGTTTTCAGCATGGGAGGTGGACAACGACCCTAGACATTAACACATGAAAAGCTCGCCCTTTCTCACCATGAAGAATTTGAACAGTGAGTTTGTAATGAAGTGCCACCCACAATGCACTTCTAGGTTTTTTTCCTCTTTCTCACTCAATTAACCAGAAAATCAGTCCCACAAAAATGTTAAAATTCGTATAGAGTGATCACAAAAGGTGAGATTGAGCTTAAATATCAAACCTTAAATTGAGTTTGTCCCCAATCTATTACAATATCTTTGACCACGACACCATCAAAAATCTCTTTTAATTCCAGCCAAATGGGCCAAATATAATCTAATTACCTCCATTGCTTTCCCAGAGGATCTTTGGGATTTCCGTTATTTCTATCTAGTAAATTTCCCAACGTGCAATTAAAGTAGCATTTTCCATAAGATGTTAAGCTTGATGCCAATGGTACTCCATTCCTCACCATCAACAGTATGTGGACTATGTAGTTTGTAGTAAGGCACAAAACATCATTAAGCATTTGGAATTCCAAAATTACAAAAGATCCATCCTAAAAGAATTGCACCTGGCAACATCTCTTTTTGCCAGATCCATAAGTGCAGATGAGAATCCAGGCCCACATGCCCAACTAGAGTATGGTGCACCACATAACCTAACCTATGCAAATTCTTAAATACAAAAGAACGGTTGCTCCACTATGAACCTTGGACCTTAAGGGCATGTTTGTTTCACGTAATTGAATACCTAGGATTGTATTTCTGTAAGTGGTTAAAAACGAATAACCAAAGTTGAAAATCCAAAAATGACCATCAAATAACCTCCCCTTTAATGGAAATTGAAACAAGGAAAGAAGTTAAATGAACTGACCATTACCCTAGGAAATCAAAATCCTAGGGAAAGTCAAAGGTCCCCTCTATATCGCTACCTTATATGCTTCACCTCTCATCTCTTTAATAATCCCTTAGGTGGTGGAGCTCATTTGAACATGAATTCATATATATTCAATTCTAAGGTATTCTAAGCAAGAAAACAAGCCCTAAATGTTCTATTGAGAACACAGAAGAATGCAGATCCATCATCCATGGAGACCCAAAGATCTGCTACCAGAGTAGATCCTACACATTCACGACGACCCCGGATAGCCACCGGCCGAGTACCTTCTACATAACCAGTCAATATGGATCTCAAAAATCTCAACTTTTTCAGACTTGCAGGCATGATAAAGGAAGAGGGAAACTTGATCTCACATTAAGCCCTTACATCTCACTCAAGTTCCCACCCCCCCCCCCTCTTACCTAAAGAGAAAAGAGGAGGAAAAGATGGGTTTTTTTTATTTATGAGACTTTCCTTCTTGGGTTCTCGTCTCCACCATATTGAAACAAAAATTCACATAAAGCATCCAGCTTAAGCTTGTTAGAGACCTCATTTAACTGAAAAGATGGGCTCATCCCAACTCGATTCTTCAGAAACCCTTTGATATACTCATAGATTAAGATCCAACCAAACACTACAATTGCATTCTAAGAATCAAATGCAATGCTATTGTTGTTTTTACAAGAGAAGAAGATGGAAATGTAAAATCCAAACTAGATAAATTGGAAGAGAAGAGAAGAGAAGAGAAGAGAGGAGGAGAATCTGGGGACCTTAGCATTTCGCTTTCTTGTTGGGAGAAGCCGGAATCGATGGACCAGAGCCTCAGATAGACAGCGATCCCCATAAACATGACCAGAAACAGCCCTATGAGGATAGGGCTTCTCGAGCTTAACAACCCCATCGATTTCGATTTCGATTTCGATTTCGATTTCGTTTTGTATCTGCTGCTGATGATGATGATGATGATTCTAATTCTATTCCGATTCTCCTTTCGCATGCAGAGATTCTCTTTGCTAATTCCTACAACTACAACAAGGGTTTTTTTCTTCTTCTCACTCACTTGGCTCGCGTTCGCGTCGCGGGCTTTCTGCGGACGGCGCGGGAGAGGGAATGAGAGGAAGGAGCGCTCCTACTCGTAGGCCTAGAGGAAGAAGTCAGCCAATTCTGTGTGGGGCCACCGGGCCCACAACATTGGAAGGGAATTAGCTTATTGGGTGGTGTCCCACCCATAGACATATTTTTAGAATCCATTCTTGGTCTATTTGCAGATTTATGGCCCAACAACAAGGAAGAAGAACTTTTTTTTCTTTTTACTATGGAGGGTTCTCAACTCTTTGCGATAGACTAACCCCTCTGGATCCAAGAGGTAAGCCGAGTAAACTCTCATGTAGCTCCGGTATGATAGTGCAGTTTCAAACCTATAATTTATGAATGCAAACCATGTTTCTAAACCAATTGAGCTACCTTTTAGAGTTACAAGGAAAGAAGAAGTAGGATAAAGGATGTGAACGGAAATATAATAAGAAAAGATTCAAAGAAGCAAAGTCCCATCTCAGGATTTGGCTTAGTATGGATGAGAATGGATAAATAAAAAAGAAGGCTTTGACGACGATGATAAATGGATACTTGAAATGAAAAATCTTTTCTTCCGCCTACTAATTTCGGCTAGCGTTTCCAATCAATCTGATTTAGTAGTGGCAAGTGATCATGCTCAGAGATATCGATAGAACTCTTAAATCATGGGTCACTATAAGGAAGTTTTTTTTTTTTTTTACTTCTCTCCAATCCTAGCCCAAGATCAGACCTTTCAATCAGAAGGTGACCTTTCTATTACTTACACCAACTGATAAGCATTAGCAAGCATTCATGTGGGATGGATCAATTGACACGAGTGGCAATGCCAATAACACTTTTTTCTTTTTCTCTTTTTCTTGCTAGAAGGAGATCTGTATTTTAAACAGAGGAAAAGTAGAAGAGTTCTTACAAACAGAAAAGAAAGACTGATCTACAAAAAAATATGTACTAGTAGATATGTAACTCCTAATTGTCAAATGTAGGGTGACACTGTTTGCTCAATCAACCATAAGATCCCACCATAAAATGTCGCATTCAGCTTTTAAAAGAGAAAAGGAAAGAACAGAAGCAAAAGAAACCCATTCGGCAGCAAAAATGCAATGATGGTAGACAATCACCGACTCACCCACTGCTCAGGATGACAATTCCTGACGAGACCCACCACCTAGATCCAAACTCAACCCACCAACCAGGTTGGATCAGTTTGATATATCCACTCCGACTACACACAGCACTTATTGGGTCCATTCTGGCTCTATTAAACTCTCTCATCCAACTAAAAAACTAAAAACTCTAATTAATTAACGGCTCAGGTTGACTCTTCTAACTTTCGGCTCAAGCTCAAACAGGCAATTTTCAACCCGATTAATAAATGGATCAGGTTACCCACACTGTTCAGCCTAAACCAACAAATTGTCACCACCACAGTGGTCACATTGAATATCAAAAGTGCAGCAACTTGGTAGGCAAAAATAGGGGGAGGGGCAGGCGACACAGATGATATAAGGTGAACGGGTGGTAACGAAAATTGAACTTTGACCATCCTAAGATTTGAATTACTAAAGTGATGGCTAGATATTCATTTCCCGTCTCTCTCTTCTTTTTTTTCTCGAAAGTTATATTCATTTCCCATCTCCCCTTATTCAACCACTACCGGTATAAATGGCTATATATTCAATTCCTAAACATTCCATGCAAAGAAACAAGCCCTATAGGTGGGAACACCATCAAATTGATCACATGCAAAATATGTGACCACATGCCATATGAACAGTGGCATAAATATTCGTGCACCAAGAAACCATGGATCACCATTAACAAGAAGATTGGCCCTAACCAGTTTTCTGTGAAGAGACCAGAATTCTTTTTTCTTTTGTTTTCCTGCTTGTAAGGATCCAAATTCACGCTCAGTTACCCTCACACGGGGGTTTGGTGTCCCCAACTGGGTAAGCTACAGTCCAGGACAGTGATTTAAACTTTATCATAACACAATCTATGATGCATATATAGAAATGACCAAGCAGGATACATTTGCCAAATATCTGCGTATAGTAACAACACTTAGATGCTTTCTATTTACTGGAGTTCTCAACCCAAATCATGCAATATACAAGTGGAACCAATCAGAACTCAAATCAAGGTTAAAATGAAGAAAAAGAAACAGATGGCCATAACAGGTTACTGACAGTTTGGCAAAATCACTATCTGCTTAGGTCTTCAGCGGGAAGCCAACAGCCAGAAATTCATGAGAAATGACAATGAAGCAGTGAACCAGCTGAGGAAGGCCATGGCTGTTGCAGTCTCAAACTGCGCACAGTGGTTCCGTGAACATTCCCCAAGATCATTACCAATTAAGACTGTAATGCCTGCAGAGGCACAAGCTGCTGCAAATGTAAGTGTGGAAGTGATCTGCAAAAAAGGAAAAAAAAGTAACCATTTTTAGTGGAAGACAGTTGAAAACACATCTTTCTCTCTTTTGCACTGGGCAGAAGAAATGAATAACAAGACCAGAAAAAGAGCCACTAATATTCTAATAAATACAATTGGGTATGGATTATCACATGCATATACATATGCACACAATTATGTCACGCCTGTGGCCCCTTGTAGAAAGGTGTTGGGTCCGGAGCGCATCCATCTAAAATGTGTGTGGATTAGCACAATACCACGTGGTTTTTTTTTTATTTTTTATTTTATCTTTTTCTCAGTAATCATAAAATGACTCAACCTGCAACCTCTTGGTCGCAATAATTAGCACCTGCCAACAGTGCTTTGGGCTCTGGTCACATCAACACATGATTTTCCTTGTAGGACTGTTTTGGATGATGGATCAATGCAAATTACTTTTGCAATTCCATGAGCAATCATCATTCAGTATCTAAGTTCCATGGCTCTTGCTCTTTTTCAGGTCATTCAAAATTAGTAAATAGCAGAATCAGTTTTCTTACTCCATCACCAATGGCAAATAATCCGACTACCCGGGATTTCCGCAAGCAGCGCTTTACAAGAATAGCATAGATATCCACCATAGAAAGTGATAAGCTCCACAAGCTCTGCAAGATGACAGCTGCAACAAGATAGCTGCCACACCAAATATCAAGGGTTACGCTATGAGAAATTAAAAAAAAAATTAAAATAAAGGGGCCTTCATTTCTATTTTAAATATCTGCATGAAAGAGCCATTTATTGCTTCCAAATTATGGTAGAAAACATGGATTTTCCAACTTCATAATTAAAATCAGCATGAAGAGAAGATAAAAGCATTGAACGGGATCTAGTTTCAAACAGGAACAAGCATAATTGGGGAACTTTACCTGCTCGGTAAATCCTGGGAAGTGTCTGACCATTTTCTAACAGTTGATATGACTGAAAAGCAGAAATACCAGCTAGAAGAGGACTTATTGAAAGTTGAAACATGACAGAATCAGATGCAGCGACTGTTAAGAACGCACCAATTTCAAGTGGGTCTACAGTTCACACTTATCAGGCTACAAGTTTCTAATTCTTCAATTTTCAGTTGAAATAAATGATGTTTCAACATTAAAATACGCTGTTTAGTAAAAAAAAAAGGCTCAGACTTGGCAAGTTGCAGAACTTTGAATTGTGTTGTTTAAAGGAATTATACTGAGAAGAGAGTCTTGAGAAAAGTGGGGAGTAAACAAAATTTAGAGCTAATATTTTCCAGTTACGTCGACTTAATTGAAGAATGGTTTTTCTCTTGTCTGCAGTACCTCATCAAATCATTTCATGTAATTCACAATCAAGCCATATCCCAATTGCCATTCAAAAAAAAAAAAAAAATATCATAATAAAGAATTTCCCTGTTTTGCCATGTGTTGCTGTTGCACTCGCTGATTGTCTGTATCTTCTAAATGTAGAGTATTGACACTTGATACCATTAAAAAAAAAAATTATTTACACTTGACAGTGACAATTGAGACTCTAAGAAGCATCAGTTTTAATCCCCAAATTACATCTTCTCAGCCACATGGTCTTGTTGTGCCTCTCTGAAGGTTGAAGGCTTGAAGCAATGAAGCATCATTTCTCAAGAAAAGAAGCTCTTCCATCTGAAAAAAGTTATGCATGATAATTAGAGAGCAATCTGTGCATGCACAGTGGACTTGTTTGTCCAGAGAGGGGAAGGCTGTCTCAGAGTGTTTGGAGAGTTGAAGCTACGATGATTGGGTTAAACACTACATCAAGTATCAAGACAACCTAATTCTTAGAGTCAACTGTATACTGTTTCCACAAGTAAAAACTAATTTGAAGATTTCTAAAAGACCCATCCCTGTGACACATGTTTTCATGCAATTGAACAATGTTCCTCCTTATCAGTACTAGAAGATCATCTTATCAAACCAATGGTTAGGGAAGAAAAGCTAGATGACAACTCTAGGTTCAAACTATATAAGATTAACGAGAATGGAGGCCAATAGAATCATGAAAATGGGGGAAAGGGGTGTGGCCACACCACGGGCAATACTATAATATGAATTATCACTTTTGCCCCCAACTGTTAACTTCCATACTTAAAACATGCAATATCTTTTTTGATTCTATGACATCATAGGAATGATATGAGGGTTCACCAACAAATTCTTCGTTTCAAGTCAAGTTCTTCAGTTTTTGATTGAATTCCATTGAAAAGGGAAAGGTTCCACCCAGTGCAGCTACAAAAGTCTAAAACAATGTATGTCCAGCAGCAATTAGTTATAACTATAAGACATCCATTGGTGGTGGTACAAGAGTCCAGTAAAAGAAACATGGCATTAGGTGACAACTGACCTCTCTTTTAGAAATTCATTACAAACACCCTTTTTTAAAAAAAAAAAGAAATTCATTGCAAACACCTTGTTTCAATTTGATATACATTTCTCCATCAAATGGAGCCTCCATTCTCAACAAGGCAACAAAGCATTGGCCAGACCACAACTTGTATGGGATATTCAGGGTGTTTACATATCAAATTTGGGTCAACACTATCATATTTTTATGGAAAATTAGTAGCTACTGGATACACTTCTCATTGTTGCCTGAGTCTTATCTATGATCGGTGCCTTCAAAAGTCTTTGCATTTCATTGGACAGAAATCTCAAGAAAAATGATGTGGACAATCTATGCATTCACAACAGAAAATTGACCTCATAAATGGTTCTATTATGCTTGTGAGATGCAGAAAATATCCCTCATTTGCCATTATCTTGTTTGTTTGCAGGATCCATGTACTCTTTACCATCACCATCATCATCTCTTCAGTGTATGGTAGATCATATGCTTCATTTGGTCATAACACCAATGAAAGATGGCATTTTGGATATCCTTCACGAAAGGGATCTCTTTTATGCCATTGTCCTGTTGTGGTTGTCCTATGGTCTCTTTGGCTTGAGAGAAACAAAAGGATATTTCAGAAACATAAGCATCTGCATATATGACGTCACTATCAGAGCCCAATCATTGACTAAATCATGGGTTATGTCCTCTAAAAAGCTCATAGGGACATCTGTTTCAGAACTCTAGAGAGGAGTTTGCTATGGTGATGCTAAACTCTTCATAGTGATTTCTGTTTTAGAACTCTGGAATCTACTTTTTTATGTTTTCTTGAGGCTGGCCTTCGGGGCTTTGTACTCATTCATGATTTACTAAATTTATTAATCCGTTTCCGCCAGGGGAGAAAAAAGGCATCAAAGCAGTCTGCATACTCTTGACATTTTTCCTTCATCAATAGCAGCAGCAGAGCAACAACAATAACAAAGGTCACATTGGAGGCCATAAGGAAGAGGATTATTGAATCATTCAAGATGAGATGCTTGCCTTATTGAAATTAAATAAAAATTAAATATGGCTATCAAAATAAATGGAAAAGATTTGAAGAGAATGAAAAGATGGGCCTTGATTGGGGACAACAATTCCACATTGCATAAGAAAATACTACATCGATAAACCATATGTCCACCACATTATCATCCCAACTATAGTAGTCATGGAGATATGTAGAATCTGATCTTTCTTTTTTCCTTTTTTTTTTTTAATGTAGAATATGATCTAGGAAGAAAAAAACTAATGCCACCAAGGACATGGAGATTTCAGTTTATCTTGAATGAGATAAAATCCCTTTCTTCCTCCATTTCAGTGACATTTTCCTATATGAGTCGTTCCTATATGAGTCGATCAGCTAATTTTATGGCAGATGCTTTGGCTAAGCAAAGGGTTGTTAGGATTTTGGCCTTAGAGGCTTCTCTTATGTAGTTGTTTCTGATGATTGGGTATATGTCTCCTATACCTAAGCTTGGTTTTTCCTTTTCTTCCTTTTTTGGTGTAAGTTTTTTTTTTTCTTAATATATTTTTGCATTACCGTTCAAAAAAAAAAAAAAAAAAGGATGCAGCAATTTTCTAGAGATTCACACACTACAGTTTCTCGTATTTATCAGAAATAACACCCTAAAGAAGTCGACTTATACAACAGAGGTCTATCGAAAAAGCAACTACGGTAATGTGCAACACAGGGTTTCATCCTAAAGCCAAATAAGCGCTGGTCAATCATCCGAATTTTACAAGGCTAGCACGATTGCAAGAAAACTGATCTTAAACACCACTGCAGTATGGAATGGGCTTATGTAACTACCTAATGCAAATTTTAGAGTATTGTTTCTATTTGTTCTTTCAAGGAATTTTGGTCATCACTGCAATACATTTCAATAAGGTATGAGCAAAAGGTCCTGCCAACAATGCTGAATGGTGTACTAAATTAGAAAATGTGAAAAGACCAAAAGAGTACAATTCAGAAAATAAACGAGTCCGTCTTACATGGGACATTAAGGACAGATGGGCTTCAATGCATCATGTCAAGGCAGAAATGGCATAAGTTGTAGTTCTAGTTAGATTTTGGATGCAAAGATCCAGTTCTAACCTGTACATGTATCATACAAGGGGCCAATCAAATGAGAGAGAGAGAGAGAGAGAGAGAGAGAGAGAGAGAGAAGGTATCTACAAGATGTTGTAGCTCATGAAAACTGAAGGACTCAAACTTTCAGTTTTTTGGATAATGTTGTGAGCAGAACTGAGGGAGAGTTTTTGCCAATGCAATCGATGAATTTTCTTTGACACCATTTTATCATCATCACTGTTAAACCTTACTGCATCAATCGGAAGTTGGCTAAAAGATCTCCATAAATAGACTAACCAATTAAAATATTTCTAAAAAAATCCATATCGCATCTCTTTAAGTGTGTGTGAAGGAAAACGCAAGAGACCAAGTGCTAACAAAAGAATGAAACTTTAGACTGTGAAAAAAATACTTGGTATCACTCGACACCAAGATTTCTAAATCCCCATACAAAATTCCTATATGATCACACCGACGACATAGGAAACTTCTCTCTAGTTGCTATCCACTAAGTGTAGATAATGTAGTCAGACTACTTAATTCTCCACCATGAATTATTCCATCTACTTAGGGTCGCCATTTTATGTTTTCATCTTCCACTCCACCCTATTCAAAGTTATGCTCAAAGTCACTCCATACTCTCACGTCTGTTTTGACTGCACTTGAAGTCATTAATAATCTCCCCTTCTCCTAATTCTCTGAACTTGGAATCCTTCAGTTCATCTTACAGAAGATGCAAATGGCCATCTGTGGAAGTGCCCGAAACTTCTCGCTAATTTTTTCTACGACAACAACCCATATTTTTTCTCTTACATGTAAATTTCTAAGACCACCCTTCCTAGTAAGTAGTAACTCCACTATAGTTGTCAATACCATTCTGGCATTCGTTTAGGTTTGGCCCTCAAATGGAACATTTTGGCATTCGGCTTCAGAAAAGGCATGATGGAAGAATGAAAAAAATTAAATAATTAGGCAACAGGTAAAAATAATAGAAAGCTACCACCTATATGTAGCTTAAAATACACTACAAATAGCTAATTCTAAATGCCAGATATGTCAATGTTGTGTATCTGTGTCACATACTACATAATAAAATCAATTAATAACAAGCAATTAACATATATGAGAGACTAAAGCACATGTTTACATATATTCTCTCTTATAAGCACTTTTGAGGTTAATAGACTCTCACAACTATTATTTCCTCCTCCAATGAAGGGTAGAATTTTAGGAATGTGACAAAGAAAAAAGAAATGCAAAAATCTGCCTTCTGGCCAAAATTTCACAGAACAGACTTTTACGCGAGCTGTTTTGGCTGAAACAATCAGAATAGGTTGAAATGGACTGGAATTTTGGCCAAAATTGTGGGCTGGCATGTTGTTCCATGTCCTCTCCAGAAAGGGATACTAAAAGTTCTGGATAAAACAGGATAGAACTGACAACAACCAACTCCACGCATCCTTCTGAGAATGTGTACTTAGATCACGTGAACTTTGGCTTCTTCCCCTTGTTTAGTGATCCAAGATTCAGCTCCACAATTAACAAGCCCATAGCACCCTTTCATATGACAGGATCACCTGATGCTAGAGCTAGGAGTCACAGGAAAACAAAAGGCGTGATTCCTCCAATCAAAATGTGTCAAATGAACCTGACATGTGCTTTTTCAAATTGTAAACGAACATTTTGTCTTCTTCATGGATGAATACATTATCTGAAACATTTTGATGGGAATCATTATGTGATCCAATCTCCCCTTTCAATGCCATCTAAATTAATGAACCATGTGTAAATTTGACTCCATTGTATGGTATTCACAATCCACTTAACAGGCATGTTTTTGTAACACCTTTTCTACATAAAAGAATCTGCTTTTCCACACTCCTAGCTTTTCAGCAAGTTGGCGTAATATTGTTTTGTGGAGAGAAGTAGCAAAAAGCAACTAATTTTCCATTATAACATAAAAAGCCATTTTTAAAGGAGAATTCGGCGAATGAGCATTCCTTGGACGCTAAGCAATCATGCCCTAAATTTTTAAATGCTATACTCATTGAAACATCTATTAGTGCATGCAATTAATTCGGATGTCATCAACACCTAAAAAAAAGGATATTAGTACATTTCTTAAGCAAATGAGGCATGCATGCATCTCCATCTCCATATGGAAATGAAGTTCAAAACCAAACATAACAAGAGATAAGTTCAAAACCCATCTTACCAGAAGGCCGTCACAGAAGTGAAGTCACTGGCGGAAACCATAACACAGAGAGCTGCAACTGCGAAAGCAAACTGAAGCAGCCGCAGGGTGAGGCCGCCCGGCGTTCCGGGCATGCCTTGGATATCCTTCATCCTCACTCTAGGCAAATCATTGGCGCCGTCGGTTAGGGGAGGAGCTTCGATCGGATGGACCGACGGATGGCTCACGTTCATGGCTTCAAAAGGCTCCAAATCATAACCCGATTACCATGACTCGTACAAAACACAGCCAATCTCAATCTGAGAGAACACAGTACTCGATCGACTTCAACAAAAAAAAAAGAAGATAACGTTGATCTTCAATTCAGCTTCTCAGAGAGCAGATTCAGAACCCTAATTCCAAAAACCATGAATTTAGGGCAAAATGGAAAAAATCTACCTCACTGGAAACACAGCCAACAGAACCCTAACTTACTCAGCACAGATCAAAGCATGAGAACAAAAAATTATCAATCCAAAACCCTAACTGATTGGATTTTGGGGAAAAACCGGAATTTCTTCTTCTAATACCTAATTTCGTTCATTTGTGGTGAGATTAACGTAGGATACCTTGGAATTATAAGGGGAATCTGTGGCTTCTGAAGAGATCGGCGAGATTATTATCGTTTTCGCTTGTCGATCTGAAATAGAGTGATCGAAGAAGGGTAGGAGAAGAAGAGAATGGGAGACATAACAGAAGGAAGGAGAAGCTAAAGCGAGAAAGCGAGAAGGTGGAAAGCTATGATATAATGCAACCGGAAACGCAAGTAAGGTGAGGTAGCGTAGGATGTTAACCAAATCATCGGTTGCATTATTTTTTTTAGCGCGAGTTGCAATCTCTGATCCACTGCGGGTCGGCTGGGAATTTTGTTTTCAAGGACCTCTTACTTTATTGTAATTATAAAAAGAGTCAACTGATGTTAATGTAAATAGATGAACTTCTCCTTTAATATGTGGTCCTATAAGAATCCAGTGGAAGAATAAAGGTGGATTAAAATGAGGTATGTGAAGTGAAATATTTTACTCCATTATATTAATGTGAAAAGCTGAGTAGAGAGTTAAATTTATAATGTGATACCATTACCTTCTATTTCTTTTCACTATAAAAAAAAAGGAAATTATGGATTTTGATCTACCCCAATATGTGACATTTTGGCTCGTTTGGTAACTCTATTGTAAAATAAAGTTAAAATAAAACATCAAATCAAGAGAATATAATATATAAGGGGGTTGTGATGGTTTTATATATTTAGTGGATTGGTAATGAATCTTTTTAATATTTTGTATAAAAAATAGGTTTTTTTGTCATTTAGTGGATAAAGAATATTGCTTTTTTACTTTCTTTTTTTTAATGAAAGATGGAATTTTAAAAATATACACTTTTGATGTGACCCCTTGTTTGAAAATGAAGACTTTACATTACTTTAATTTAATAGTAAATTGACAATGATGAAGGTTAAAAGATTTCCTCAAAATTACATGTTTGTGCCCTGTCCTACACCATGACATATCACACCTTGCAATATCCTGCATCTATATCATATCGCACAATGTCCCTTTCATGTGTAATTTTTAGCCGTTCTCTTGTATGAAAAGCTTTGTGTGAATTTTTTAAACTTTAACAGTGTTGATAGACAAATGTTTAGTTTTAGAACACTCGTACGGTCAAAATCTCAAAAAAGTATGCTGGTGTGAGATGGTGATTTTACAACAAAATCATCTTTTTAATGGTGCCCTCTCTCTTCTGTACTTTACCCATATTAGGCAAACAAAGATTTTACCACATTTTTATTTTAACTTAAAAAATATTACGTTATTCTTTTCATGATTTCACATCCACCTCATCCGTATGCTTCCATACATGTAAAGAATGTAGAAAATTTTTATTTCATTGATAAACAGTTTTCAATTTTTTTTTTTTTTTGTGCCATCGGAGGGTTTCCAACCATTTGAGCTGGACCAATCCCTCTGGGCTCGAGGGAAGTCGGATAAACTCCCTGTAGCCCCAGTGTGGCAGTGCAGTTTTGAATTTACAACCTTCGAATGCAAACTGTGGTCTTAAATAAACTGAGCTACCCCTGAGTTTAAATTAGTAACTTGATTATGAAAATATTTATAAATGCATCCATTGGCTTTTGATACACCATTGAAATGGTAAATTAATGCATACGAGACAAGCCTATTACAATTTTACGTTAAAGTCATGGATGTGTAGTTGGTAGGGGGCATATGATTTGTCATTGAGTGAGACCTTATTTGGCTTGCAGAATGCTCCTAGACCTCTGCCCAGGCATACTTGTCTCAGGTGCAATGTGACAATCCCAACCTGATGGAATAAAACCCAGTGCCCAGTAAGTCTGGACCTTAAAAACGATGCTAGAGATCATACTCCTACTCTTTGTTGGCTTATGTTCTCATGAAACCATGAACCATTGGCAAAACGACTGATGCGTAATTGGCTAATAATCATTAATCACGATGGTCTAGCTCAGGAGTCCAAGTCTTGTGTCTCATGAATCATAAACCACACAAGTCTTGTGCTATCATGAACCCCATCCCAATAAGTTACTTGGTCAAATCACCTAGGTCCAATGTGATCTAGTTCAAAATCAAAATGTTACCTCAATTCCTTTGTACTGCAAACAATAAAAAAAAATTAAAAATATAAAAAGTGTTTATTTTTTTTATAGCTAATTTGGGCCAGTGGTTTCTTGAGCAATGCTTTTGTTTATTATTTTATTTTTTAGCTTTTGCCATGTTGGGACAATGGTTACAGTACATGTGAGACTACTTGCCCACGTAGGGATTGATCTTGGCTGTGTGGGATCAGATGCCCCTTTCCACTTGGAAAATGCCTTTTAGGTAGTTTTGGACATGCTTTTTCCAAATGGAAAAGTGGAACATTTGAATTGACTTCTTAAGGGTGTGTTTGTGCGCATTCGCGAAAGAGGAAAGCACCGGTTTCTCTTATGCGGAAGACCTTCGTAGGTGAGATATGGTAATCCACTCCCTGCACTGAAAACCAGCATAAAAAGTCGGAAAACGCATCCTTTTTGTGGCTGCACCGAACAGTAGTCTGGTGCCTTATTGACAATAGATTTTCACTAAAAATTGCTCTGCACAAACAGCTCCTAAATGTGTAAATAGACCATTTCCTTGAAAGGAAATGGAACCACTTTTCTCGGGCATGCTACAAATGAAAATAGAAAATTTGAGGAATTTCATCGTTGCATGTTCCTAGTTTTATCAAACAACTGTGATAGTTATTTTATTGTGGTTTCACACTGCCTCGCATGCTTCGACTCATGTCTCGAGTGGAATTATTTTGGTGATTCACTTGTAGAGTGACTTGAAGCGAATGCTCAATTCAAGAGATGTGAAAATAAGAAGAGTTATATTAAAAAGTACTAAATTTAAAAAATCATAATGGTAAATTTGACATAATGTTAAAAAATAACGCCCTTTAGATTCTCATTAAGGAATTCTTGCAAAGCCAACGCCCCCTTAATGGGAAAAAAATAGAATTTAGATTGTTACTCAAGTTTCTAACACCGTAGCTTATAAATGGTAAGCAAATACATCGAACAGTTCTAACCACTGCAAAAACATTAAACTGTTCTCTTATAATGACCTTGGATCCTTAGTTATAAGTAAAGAAAAAAAATCCACACTCAAACCAGGACTCTGGCCACCTTATGAGGTGTTAGTAGAGCCCAACAAACCTATTGTGGAGGAACAAAGACATTTCATAAAATATAGTTTTGATGCATTTGTTTGCTAAGACATGTTTCTTTACTGGAATTTATGACTAAAATTTGAGAGGTTGAAGTTTTTTTTTAACATGACATGACATCTTATCACTGACATTTAAAATGATGTGTGTTTCTTTCATTAGAATTTCAAATTCCAACCGCTTAAAAGGTCATTTTGAATTATTGGAATTCCACTCTCTATACCATTTGTTGGAATTTCAAATTCTCCATAAAAAAAAAGAATTTGGAATTCCACTTAAGAGACAACTTTTGGAGAATTTGAAATTCTCCCATACATGAATTATTAGAATTTAGAATTCAAAAAATTTATGGGAGGGAAAACCACGAAATCTCTAAATGCTGTCCTTTATTATGTTTTTCAATTGCTTAAGCCTACCAAATACTGATGAGGTTATAATGATCAAAATTTCAAAGACAAAGTGACACCTAATAGCCTGAAATATTGGGATTTCACACATTTGCACTTGTGCTTTGGAAAAAGTACAGGGGAATTCTTCCCAAAGTTGAAAATTCCTGCAAGCAAAACATGCCCTATTCTAGGCTCTTAGCCTTGTGAAAGGCACTTCCAAACAGGCGAGTACCTCAAGCCGAGGCCTTTGTCAGGTTTATCGGTCTAGACCAATGCCTGCGAGGTGTTCATGGGATGGGTCAAGCCCTGCTGAGGCATACCCAGACCCCGACTTTAGAAACACTAACCCATATTCAGCTCAAACCCATACAAGCGGTCCACACATTCAATTATCTGATGGTCTGAGAGCCATGCTTTTTTCATTTATACAGGCTTTCTATGGAAACTTTTCTTTTATTTTGCTACTACATGGAAGGTATTGTAAATCATCTTAATCTTAAAATAGCCTAATCTATCAATCTAGGGGTCATCCATGGGGTGCTCCAGTCCTTCTTCAGTGCCCTACGCTCCACCACACATTCCAGCTTTGCTCTGCTTAGTGAGTTGGGATGCCTTTACCACTGGCAATTGACCAAACAAGTTATCACTAAATTACATGCACTTATTCAGGCTGGCCAGGCTTTCTATAATTAAATCTAAGACCAGTCCAAATATTAAACGCACCTAAATTATATATCAAGTCTGACAAAAGTTGAAGAAGGTATTATTATTTGAGTCGTAAGGAGTGTCAGTTCTTATTTGACTATTCGAGGTTTGATAAAATAAGAAGCGTCAGTTTTTATTTGACCGCTTGAGGTTCAAACTTCAGATAGTCGCCTGTTTTAGTCTGTGCAAATCGCTTTCTCGTATTCATGCAGACTCTTTCTTAGATCCCATCCTCCTGATGACTGGGGTCAAAAAAAGAAATGAAGGCCGGCAAAAGTAGACTGAGCCTGGTCCATGAGGACCACTACATCTACATGCATGTGATGTGGATAACTAGGCCGGTTTTACTGCTCTGTTACCCTCTCCAGTCTCCACCACAATTCATCCTTCTTCACCTTGTCCGTACCTTTTTCATTGAAAAAAAGACAAACGGACAGCAACCAAAACCCTTGTTCCCAAGCTCCAAACCATCGCCTCTCTCTTGTGCGATTGGTTAGTAAGTTCCGAAACCCTCCTTTTTTTCTAAATATCTCTGCAAGCTCCATTAGCATCGCCCATGTTGCATTTGCAGAAGTACCTCGTCATCTCTAAGATCTTTGCCTCTCTTACAAGTCTAGGGCTTCTTTTTCTGCTTCTTGAGCTCCCATTTTTTTCTCTTTTATTGTTTCATAGGCTTTGATTCTCTTTTGTATTTTTAGGGCTTGCAGCAGACCTTTGAAGCAGCTACTTCCAGTTCCTGTTTTCATCAAAACAGGCTTGCTAAGATGTTCTGGCACAATACTTCTTTTTACGACTCATCGCCTGTAAGTAAAAGTTTTTTATTGGATGTGGAGAAAACAAGTGGATTGAGCTGTCTACTGCACAAGTTTTCACTTTGGCACTTCTTTCCATTCCATCTCCATTTTCTGCACTCTTTTTCTAGTTCTTCTCATCCAAACAGACTCTAGAGAAATCTGCTTTTATTCATTATTTTCTGTCTGTTGTTAGTCTTGATATATATATATTTTTTGTGGTGTGTACCCCCAAATGAAGATACATTTGTGCGTTAGATGGATGCTACTTTTCTATTTTTTTTTTCAGAGAAGGCCCCTTTTGAATTGGTGCCTTGGGTGGCACTTCGCTGAATATTAGGCACTGTTGGATTTTATCAAAATAAATTTGTGAGGTGAATATAGAATAGAAGTTGAGGAGGACCTGAGATTAAGGGTTAGAATAATTTGATTGGGACTGAAATTGCGGGGGCACCCTTAATCACTGGCTAAACATCTCCATCCACATGCCTCCCATTCCTTTATGGCCATGCATCCAGTGGACCTTACTGGAACTGCAGGGCCGTTTAGTGTGACTAAGGACATGTGTATACAGCAGCCCAATATATATAATTTTTTATGGAAGAGCCTTTTAAGTTCTCATATGTGAGGACAGACCTTTAATCAATCCGAGCCATTCACACACACCAACCCACCTTGAATTGGCACTGATCCTAATTTCTCATCTCCACAGCTGGATTTCATAAATTTGCAGAAATTATACCCATTAAACTTTGGGGACTTAAACTAGAGGATAGGATCATTTTTTTTTCTCTTCTCTTCTTTTTTGCTATGGAAGGGATATGATTTTTTTTTTGAATGGTGGGGATAGGTTCATTTGTTCAGATTGATATCTCCTAGATACAGACCTTTTCATTGTCGTGCTTCCGTTGATTGTCATGCATCCAAGTGGGCCCCATTGCAAGTTGGCATTTTTGAGGGGGAAAATGCCTAGGCATTTTGTAGAGGTACTTCTCTTGCAAGCTGTAAGCCTTAGATGAAGATAAGAATTGGCAGCTATGAACGCGATTCATGACGATTAGGATTGAGATCCCGATGTGGAAATTTAAGATTGCCTACTAGAGATCGATCTTGTCAATTTCACTCTTCATGAACAAGGGCAAGGATGGACACCTTGATCATGGAGTGAGATGATGAATGGCTTCGATCGGCGCCGGATCAAGCTCAAAAGTCTGGGTTCCCCTAAACTGAAACTCTTCCTCCTTTCTCTCCCTTTATCTCTAACCGAATGAAGAGAATACATGCTTGGGAGATGGATGATCACATCCCTACTTACAACAATGGGGTTTGCCTAAGCGTGAGGTATTCAGGCCCCTTGTGGGACCCTCTTGGATGCATTCCAATCATGAGAGGATAGTGCGATGGGAAGGTCTCTTTGTGAATTTGATTTTGGGCAAAGATCATCTCAATAAGATTATTGATTTAGGTCTTAAAGTTTAATGGTTTCTCAAGTTACATTTGTTTTATGAAATTCAATCCAATGGTGAGTATAACTCAGATTAGTGTCAATTATCAAGTTAGGATGAGTGCCAATTCATGGGGGGTTAGTGAGTGTGAGAAGGTTGGATTGATCATGGGGTGTCCCATGTGGTGATGAAAAGGTTTCCTCTCACACAAGCCATGAGAGTTACCTTTTAGCATAAAGAAGCCTATATGCGTATATGTATATGTTTGTATTAGAGTATAAAGTTGGTCTTAGATGTGGTCAAGTAAGGTCAAATCAAATCCATATATGATGCAAACTTTATGAATATCTCAACTTTTCAAACACTTTGCACTACCATTTTTATCTCCATGGTCCATGATTGACTGAAAGAACCACCATTTGGATTTCAATGGTTTTTATAAAGTGTGATTAAATCCTAGATAGTTAATCACATTTTTTAAGAACCAAATTTTCTTACAATAAGTAAGACAAAATTTATTCAAGCTATCAGTTCAAAACTCCCACCAGTAGTCAATACATGCACAAAATTTTGGGTCAATTAGAGCAAGATTTGCTGTTGGATTGGACAAATGCTAAAAGCATGGTTGTCCAATCCAACAATGATTATAACTCAAAGAGGACCGAAATTCCATGCAGCCATGAAATAACTTTTTTGTACAATATTGAACACCGAAAGTAAGGCCCCACTATGTGGGAAAAAATAATTTTGGATAACAGTGTAACTAGTGATTTAATCATCTTTTTTTTTATTCAATCTAGTAGTGAATATTGCTTTCCTTGGAGTATATCCCATGTCTAATGTAGTTAAACAAGTAAGGGCTCAACGTGAATGGTTTAGATCTGTAAACGGTGAAACTCACATGTATGGATTTGATTTGACCTTACTTGGCCACATGGTCAGGTCATCCTCATATATATATATATATATATGGGAGATTTTCAAAATAGTCCCTATGTTTTGGCATTATATAACAAAGTTTTCAATTTGAATCAATTATATAAAAAAGATCCCCAAGTTTTTGAGGGGGCTTTCAAATGGGTCCTTAATGTTATCTAATGCTGCTACAAAACAAACGAAAACCTTCAATACCTACTCACCTTGCCCAACCACATCCATGTTTTCCTCAATTGACATTTGTGATTGGGCTTCTAATCAATCATAACCTATACTTCTCGACATCTTTTGACCTACATTCAAGTTTCTTTATGTTCATCTTTGTCAATAATGGGGCTCGGCAGATGCTCTTGCTAAGGATGGCGTTTTATGCTCTTCTATTCTTTTTGATTTCTAGTGTTTTCCTTTCCTTATTTTCTCTTTTCATTTGAGTTTCGTTCAGAAGTTTCTCTGCTCTGTCCTCTTTGTTGTTCTTTTTTTATGAAATAAATTTTTTTTTTTTTTTTTTTTAAAATGGGGCTTGAAGGTGAGTTTTGGCTTATCCTTATATATTCCCGTCACCTTCTTTTCTTCCTATCTTTCTTTCACAGATGATGAAGGGGTGGTATATAGATAGTTTTAAGGTATGTTTGGAGTGGATTTATGGCAGTTTTGGTATTGATTTCGGTGAAAACTATCAGACTACTGGGTTATAATTTTCTTGACTTCTAGTGGAGACCAGGGCATGGCTGAGGTTGATTTTGATTGGAGATGGTAATGACAACAGGGCACACTTTGTGGGGCCCATTCATTGTGAAATGGTGGTTGGATTTGGAGGGTAGAAGGGTTTACTGAATATGATTGATCCAAGGTGGAAAATAGACCATGGTGGGGATAAGTGATGCTAGGAAGATCTGTTTGATGGAGAGATTTTATACATCAATTCATTGAACCCTGATATTAGGTCAAAATGTGGGGACTATCTTGAAATTTTATTTAACTGTATATATTTTTAGCGTGGAAGGTAGGAATTGAGCATTCTGTTTAATGGGTTTCCTGATCTCCATGCTGATCCTGAACGCATATGGAATGGATGTGAATCTGTTTGCTGGATTTTTCAAATGGATTGCTATCTAGAGCACTCCCATGCAGTTCCCAACAAATTCAGGATAAGAATAGGGGAATGTTATATCTTCCACATTATGTCTTATTATAATTACCTCCTAGAGTGGTACATCTGGTGCTCCTAGAGTGGGCAATGTGGGAGCACCAGATGTATTTTTGGAGAGAACAGCTTGTACTGGTTTTTGCATAATTTTCTGTGCTGACTAGAATTTATAGTGATTGGACCCTTTTGCAGCAACTGTTGACATCGTTGGGCCAGTCATGTGGTCTAGCACTGAAATCTCCCACAGTGGAAGGTCCATGCATTATTTAGTCTCTGGCCCTTTTCTTCTGTTGAATGGTGATAATTTCTGTATGTTCTTTCTTAATCATCTATATGTTGGTTCCCTATGTACAGGGGCCCGTTAAATAATTGTTTGGGTTACTGTACTGTGCCCCCCACTTGTTTGAACTAAAGTCGTGGAAAAATTGCACATATTCTTGTCTGGACTTTGTAATATTTTCTTTATTTATAAAAATACAAACAAGGTGCTCCTAATAACATTGTAGGTTTTTGTTTCTCCAATTTTTGTTTTTATGTTGTCTGGTTGTGGAAGGAGATTTGGCCAAAACTCCTGGTGAGCAGAGAATAATGAAATTGCAGTTCTCAGTTATATACTCGAGATGCAAGTGAAGTATCTGATAAGCTTGCAAAAGGGTGTTAGAGGTTTTTTTTTTTTTTTTTTTTTGCAGTGTGTTATCTGTCTCTGTATATACTTTGTTGGTCCTTGTCTTTTGACATACTTTTTAAGCTTGAATTTTGGTGTAGGGTTCCTAATTGATTTTTTTTCCATTTGTATTTGCCGGAATTTGGGGTTTCCCCATTTTTAATTCCCAGTATTACTATTTTCGTTAATCTTATTTCTTATAGATCCATCTGGGTGTATTGTTCTTTAAAATTCTTGGGTTATTTTAGCAACTGTTTTGTGAGCTTGTGAAGTTAAGTATATAATATACTTCTGAGATTAGTATATAATATATGAATTTATGGGGATTTTGTGTCATCTTTTAGGCTGCACCATAAGTTTAATTTAAATGTGACATCCTTCAAATAGTCAGTATTTTCTCTTCCTCTATCTGGCATGCATGTTCGGATATTCCTTGTTGATGATTAAATTGTTTTTTGAATGGTGTTCCTTGTAGATGATGCCTTTTGAGTTTCACCAATCACCAGTCACCACCATTGTTAGTGATTGGAAAGGTTATCTGTAGACTCATCTGCATGCAAACAATTTGCTGATAGTTAGAAATTGGAAAATTGGGCATTCTTATACTGCTCATTTTGAATGTGAGCCTATAAGGCATTCTATGCGTGTTTATATTATCGTCATCTGTTGACAAACATTATTCTTTGTAGGTTGAATCAATTTTGGACAAGGAAAACTTTACTTTGGAAGAGCTTTTGGATGAGGAAGAAATAATACATGAGTGTAAAGTGCTCAACAGCCGCCTTATAAATTTGTAATGGATCTTTATTTACCTAATACATGTCTGCAGTAGGCCCTAAATTTCCTTTTCTTTTTGTTGGTGCCGTTGTTTTGGGTCTCAAATCTTTTTTTACAGCCCTTCCCTGTATTTTTGTAGGGGCTTTTTTTTGTTCGGTATAGTCCTCTTTTACTGTAGAGTCTTTGTGCAATGAAAAGTCACCTTTTTAAAAAAAAAAAGAAAAGAAAAATGTCTGCAGTAGTTTTTAGGGAGCATTTGGATTTTCCTGAAGTAGGAAAACTATGCCCGACCTCATTTGTTTTCCAGTCTCAATGCCCACCCAAATGCACAGTGAGTGGATGGATCACCATTCAATCTGCTATAAAGTTCATTCATTGCATTTTCGGGGTACATCCATATACACCTTCAGCCATTTTTCTTGTTAAATAAACTTACTTTAAATTCTGAAATCAGTCCGCTACTATTAAAATAGAAATAAGTGGGCCAAGTATGGGTTCATCTCTGGCTAGTGTGTTGAAGCTTGGACATATTTGGTCTGTAGTACCCAAACATATTTGAATTAGTTTGATGATTGATGATGCCCAGCCCAGTTACAAAAAGGACAAAGACACAAATATGGGGTGGGGATATGACTGCAATTTCTATAATCCGATTCACTCGTATGGGCTTCCAATTCGTGCCATAGAGAATTCATGTTTCATATTTAGATTTTTATTAGAAAAAGTTCACGCCATGTATGATTGCATGTAACTTGGACGTGTCATGAAAGTGTTAAATTTCTTCTTTACTACATTTCTAAACTTGATGGTATCTTTATTACTTAAATTATTACAATATTATGTTGCAAAGTAAAAGAACTAATAAAACTTCATGAAATAATGGACCTAGTATAGTAGAATATGTTAGAATGGTGTCCTGCAAGGTAACTGTGCGGTATGCAGTGTTGATGCCTGTATTGTAGTTTTTGGATAGGGAGAAGCTTTGCATATACACATATTTGGGCATTGTAGTTGACATTTGAGTTTATATATACATTTTGCCAAAGTTATTCCAATAGTCCTAGTAGATTGATATTGTCAAAGCACTAATTTGGTGTTTATACATTTTAAGTCTTCAGGATGGAACACAGGTGCAGCAGTTGTTGCGCTATATTGTGGAAGAACCTCCTGAGGATGCCGAAAGCAAAAGGGCTTTTAAGTAAGTTGCTTTATATAGACTGAAACTCATTGCATTGGATATATAAGAGTAGTCTTGGTCCTGTGGTGACTATTGAATCTAACATACTCCTCCTCCTTCTGTCTTCACTTCCTTTTCTCTTCTTTTTTTTTTTTCTTTTTTCCCTTTTGTTATATTTTGTTTAAAGTAATTTACTTCCATGATCAGATTCCCTTTCATTGCATGCGAGATCTTTACATGTGAAGTTGATGCTATCTTTAACACACTTGCTGAGGATGAGGATGTATGTGATCCAACACTCTGCTTTTCATAGTCTTCACTTTTGGTTATCTGTTGCAACATACTGGACTAACTTTTAGCAAGTTCTTAATATCACAGCTTTTGGACTTGCTTTTTTCCTTTTTGGAACCAAAACGGTCTCATAGTGCCTTAGTGGCTGGGTACTTCAGTAAGGTACATTCAGATATTCTTGTCTTCTTATTTCCGCTGCATTTTCTTTTGTTGGTGGTGGGTGGGGACTGTCCGAATCTTTCTGGGGCTTGGTGAGCAAAATTGGTTGGCTAATGTAGTCATTGTGGTTTAATAGGTTGTCATATGTCTCATGTTAAGAAAGACCATTCCACTAATGAATCACGTTCGAGTAAGCAGATACTTTCTCCTGTTTCATCTAGTTTTGTTTATTGATTTCATTCTCTCATTGTATCACATTATTTTCATTTGATAGGTGTCACTATATTACATTATTGAACAGAGTACTGTATAATGCATAGCTACCATAGCTGTCTTCTTCTTCATCATCATTATTTTTTTACATCCTTGAGTCATTGTTATCCAACGAATCATTTTTTGTGTCATTTATTTTATAGTTTCCATGTACACTGAGGATTTAACATTAAATTGTTTATCATAGATTAATTTAAACTGCACTGATATTACCATTTGTTTGATTTATGACAGGCCCGTCAAGACATTTTCTGCCAGTTGGTTGATTTAATAGGTATCACATCCATTATGGAGGTTAGTAGTTAATATCTTGGAGAACATCCAACCTCCCAATTTATGTGTCAAATGTCTGTGCTAAACAACTCATAGAAATGTAGTAGGGAATAATGATGTTTCGGACATAGCAATTTTGAGAAGATTGCGAGCTCTAACTTTTCATAGATTCCATATTATACGAAATATTGGCTTATGAGTATATTTTTTTTCCTCTCAGGTTTTGGTTCGACTTGTTGGTGCCAATGAACATCCATATCCCAATTGTGTGGATGTGATGCAGTTGTTAGCTGACAGTAACTTGCTAGAAATGATTGTGGATAAATTGAGCCCATGTGTGAGTGTTAGCGCATTATTTGTTTAATTATGAGTAAATTTTCATATTCTTAGTTAAATATGGCCTGATTTTCTTAGAAATGATCCGTGGATCAATAGGTTATGGGTCATTGATATTCTATACTACATTTATACTTGATCTGGTACTGATGTATTAATCACATACTTGACCTGTCACTGATGCATGCCATTTTTGGGATAATCACTCATTTGCACAGCCTTCATTTGGTACTTGCATTTTGGAATTGAATTGAACTTTGGCTATATTTTTCTTGGAAATGCTATGCATGTATGTTTTCACCAACATGCAAATGGAGAGTGACATACATATGAATGTATGTACATATATTATAATTATATTTAAAGGATTATATAATGTACATTTGCTTATGTGCTTGTTCTGCGACAATGTGAAGATCTAATAGATAGTGGATAACTGCCAGTCTGCTGTTTTATTGTTGTTGTGTTTGTTGTTTTTATTTATGTCTGCTATTTGGTTTGTACATTCGTTTTGGGTAGTTTAACGCATGTCTCGGTAACCTTCCTTTTTAATGGATCAGTGTCCACCTGAAGTTCATGTTAATGCAGCCGAAACACTCTGTACTATCACTAGAAATGCTCCATCGGCTCTGTCTGTTAAAATATCCAGCCCCAGGTTCGTAGTTTCCATATCTGCTGTTTATTTATATACTCCTGTTTGCATATGTTTTTTGTTATGTGTATCTTTGAAGTGGTTGTTTTTACTCCATGCAGTTTTGTTGGGAGGATCTTTGATCAGGTGCTGGAATATTCACAATCAAAATCAGCCCTTGTTCATGCACTGTCTGTGTGCATTTCTTTGCTGGATCCACAAAGATTGGCTTTTAGTCCTTTGATTCAATCCATCAGAAGCCAACATTTACATGAACCCCCTTTCCCTGTAAAACCTGAGACTATTGATGCTATGCTTCCAAAACTTGGTAAGTCGGTAAATGGCCGAATTTTAATAAACACTAGTTGTAGTAGCTTGTTGTGCCCTTTTAGCACCTATTTTTTCTGGGTTAACTAATCAAAATTGTAGCTGGGATTAGCATTACTAGTTTGAGTTGTCTTATTAGCATTTGTTATTTTTGCCAATCCTAATTGAGAGTCAACATAGTTCCCGATGCTTTCTCTGTATACTGTTAGGATTTATTTTGTCTTGTTTCTTAATGCACATATCGATTAGGCACTTACTCAAGGTTGCAGTTTGTCATGTATTCTAGTGCTCTGTTACTTCCTTCTCATGCATTTTCCTGGATTCCCATAATTCTTGCTATGAAATTTAGTGACAATAGTGTCTTAAGTTTTTGTGTTTCTTTCAGTTATCTAGTTTCTGTTTGGAAAGGGAGAAACAAGAACTTCTATGCTTCTTGAAAGTTTTGGGCGTAAGTTCCCTGCCCTTTTGTGGCTCCTTGTGCGGAATGTTTACAGCTATATGAGCTGAAAGTGGTAATTGCAGTGCATTGCTTGAAGTCCTCACTTTAATGTTTTTATTTTAGAACTGCACCTAAGCTACTTATCATTTGTTAAAGAAATTATGTGGTTCTTTTATATCTAAATTGAAACATGCAGAACCCAAATATAAGGACCTGATTTGTAAGGTTCTCAAGTATTTCTGGTAATCTTCTTGTTTCTAATTCAGTGAGAACTGGGAACATTGTGCATTTGAAAGGACAATTCTTTGTTATTATATACTAATATGAGGATAATAGCTTTTATCTGTGAAGAAGGCAAATGCGTATATGGCTTTAACACCTTAGGTTGTTTTTTGGGGGCTTAAGTTTTTTTCTTTAAAAGAGATCTATCCATTTGTCAATGCATGTTCATCCATATTCTTGGCTTTGAAAGTCAATTGATTTACCATCATAAAAATGTCAGTTGTTTCACTTCACATAGAAATTTTTATTCATGGTTTTTCTTGGTGAGGTTCGTCATATAGATGTGTTTCTAAACCTAAGGCCATTGACTCTTCTCGTACGGGTTACTTGTTTATTTATGATTCAGATGGAAGCATTGCCATAATAATCTGGAAGTTATGAGTTCTTAAAACTCAATTGATTAACAACTAAAGTTTCTTTTTAAAGAGGTAGGTAAAGCCAGGTGCAAAGTTATGGTAATTTGTATGTTTAGGAGTTAGGGAGAGAAGAAAATCTATAAGCGTGCTAGATCAAAGAAGGAATACTAGAGGCTCTGATCATGTAGGCTGTATTAAAAATGAAAATGGAAGGGTCTTGGTAAAGAAAAGGAGACTAAGATAGGTGGAGCCATGGAGGATGTATTTTAAAGGCTCACTAAATATGGAATATGCAAATAAGCTAAATTAAGATTTATAACCAAATAATCTACTACTGCATCTGAATTTTATTCAATTTGACGCCTGTTATAATCAAAGTTACCTGATTTGCAATTCGTATGATTTGCATTTAAGTTCGTAGTTTGCAGTTCAACGCTTACCTCAATTTGCAAATTCGATGGAGTGGGCTTACTTAATTCGTTTTTGAGTTTGTTTGATTCGCAATTCAAGTTCAAGCCCTAATGGTGGACTTTACTAATTTGAGATAATTTACAAGAGATCCCTCTTTGTTTTTCATCGAAGTGTCTTTTTTTTATTGAGATTATTGTTAGGGCCAATTTAAGAAAACTTAAGTACTCATCATCTCCTTTACATAACTTGTGGCTTAAATTTTGGTTTAATTGGAGTAAAGTCGTCCATTAAATTTATCATTATTGTTCATATGACTATACTACACAAGAATGAATGGGTGAAATTATATGTTTTACATTTGAATTATTTTAATGATAGCACAAACTTTGCTTTGCTTTTTTTTTTTTTTTTTTTTGAAATTGGGCACACCAGTAATTAACTTGTGGAAGACTTATTTTTACCTGTTTGGATTTTATAAATGGGCCCTAATTCTGGATTAACAGAGATAATCGTGTCTATTTTATAATTCAATGAAGCAGCACAAAATATAATATTTGGCCTCCATGAGATTTAAGGATTAATCTTTTGGTGGGCCCATCCATAAAAGAGTAAGACACTAGAGCACCTCTACTTTAGTCAAGTCAAGAGAGAGGTAGGGAAAAGGAAAGATGTACAGTGCATTAAATTGCCATCTAACTTTCCACTTTAGTCAAGTCAAAGAGAGAGGAAGAGAAAGGAAATATGGAATAGTGCCTTTAATTACCATCCCATTATCCCATAGAAAGAAAGGAAAAAACCTATGGAAAAAGAACAATAGACCAATGGGCAATAACTCTCAACCTTTTCATTTTCTTCTCCATTGTCTTCTCTGTTTTCATGGGTTACTTTTCATTGTCGTCTCCACCTCTGTACCCGAACGAACTGCTGCTCGAATCAACCGAATCAAATAGCGGATTGATTTTCTTGAACACTGCGAAATTTGGGGGCACAACAAAAGAATTATGTAACTATGGTTATAAACTTATAATTGACCAATGTGATCTATCACCGTGGATGATGGATCTTTTATAACCTCTTAATCACTTGATGCATTCCACATCACCTTTTAGCCCGGGGCGTTAATATTTTATTTCTTGTCTTGCCATTGGCTATGTTGTGGCGCAGGTGACTTGCTTATGCTTTTGAATGTGTCCACTGATGAGAATGTTTTGCCTACTACTTATGGGAAACTCCGTCCTCCCCTTGGGAAGCATCGGTTAAAGGTTTGTTATCTCTGAACCAATGTTGCTTATTTAGTAGATGATGCTTTTTGTTTACGGAAAAGAAGTGACTGTGTCACTCAAGCCTGGAGTTGTTATGCGTGACCCTTGGTAAAATTATCCAGATCATTGATTTGGTGAGCCACATGGAGGAGCTTTACCTCAAAAGCTGTTGCACCCATGAACATTCTAACCCTTTGATTGATATCCTTTGAATTGGCTGTCAAAAGGGAAACACGTTAATGACTTACATTCTATGTCAAATGTCAAATATGTTAACACTTCTGATATGATTATTCCTAGGTCTTTCTCCTTTAAGAGTTAAAAAAAACCTAAAAGTAGAAAGATAAGAAAATGGAAAGATGGAGATTGAATTGAGAGAAGTAGAAAGATAAGAAAATGGAAAGATGGAGATTGAATTGAGAGGCAGGGCCTTAGTTTGCTGGTTTTAGGGTTCTTTTTGGTTTTCCTGCTTTGCTATCTTTTGGTTTCAGTACTTATCTGTTTGCTTTATTTAATGAAAGTAATCATTCAAAAAAAAAAAAAAAAAAAAAAAATTGAGAGAAATCTCTCATAAAGTTGTGGTGCCTGGGGCTGGGCGACCACACGTCCACGCCTATAAATACTTTATTATTTTTTGAATAAATGCCAAAACTCCCCTAACTTTTCCTATAGTTATAACACAGTCCATATTTTTTTTTTAAATTACAGATAAGTCCAACTCTTCTCTTAATACTCCTCAAGCTGGTGCATAGATAACCACTATACCTAGCTTGGACGATTTATCTGATAAATTTCTTCTTGGCACTGCCTGAGTGACGAAATCTACTAAGCGCTCATCTTTGTCCACATATTTCAGCTTGATGCGGACAGCAACTCTAATTTCTTTTGTATGTTCATGAAAGAATAGATTTGTTGCAATTTCTGCGCTGATGTGCTGTTAGAATGTAACATCATTGGACCTTTATATAGAAATCCCAACTCGTACTGTAGGATTCACGTCTATAACAATTTTCATGCTCCAAGAGCCATAGGTTGGAACTCCACTTCATGACTAGATTTTGCTACTGCTGGTTGTTTCTTACTTTCCCAAGAAACTCTAATTCTGCTGACCATAGTATAATAACCTGTTGTCGACTTTCTATCTATCTTTGACCTGCCCAGTTTGCATGTACTAACAGTGATTCAGACTTTTCAGCCCTTTCTTAACATAAATGTCTCAAATGAAGAGAATCAATGGGCAAAAATCAAAGGAGTTCTGTGAGGACGAAGAGCCTCACAGATGAAGATCTTCTGGCAAAGCCTAAAAAATCCTAAATCTTTATTCTTTCTTCAGTCCACTTGGAGTCTCCATTAAACTCACTTTAATCGCTATGGTATTGCCACACTGCCGCTACTATATTACCGTTACCAAAAAATATTACCGTTATTGTAAATCTCAAAATCAATAACTCCTCTATTTTCTCGAAATAGTCTTCTTTAGAGATTTAGAGGCTTTGATACCACGTTGACACTTTTGATATAATGATTCCTAGGGTTTTTCGCCCTAAAAGGTCGGAAAACCCTAAGAGAAGAAAGATACGAAAATAGAGAGATGAAGGCTGAATTGAGAGAAATCTCTCATAAGGTTGTGGTGCCTAGGGCTGGTCGACAATGCCTATATATTCTTTATTATATTTCTGAAAATCACAGAAAACTCAATCACTTTTCCTGTAATTACAGTACAATCCATATTTTTTCAGAATTACAAATTAAGTCCAAATTTTCTCTAAACAAAATATAGGATGGCCAGTAGCTTCTCACCTTTCCAACGGCTTGTTTATGTATAATGTGGAAATGGGAAAGCAGGAAATTTTGTTGCTATCTGCCATTTGCTATTTGGAGTGCTGCAAGGAATTGGAGAAGCAAAGGAACTTTGCTGATGTGGCGCTGTACTTTTCTGCTTTTTAGTGCAGTGCCATTTCGAAGGGAGGGGTCGGAATGAGGATTTCACCCTCCATGGTAAAAGCTGAGATGGCACAGCTAGACTCCACGTTCCACAGATGTGCCTAAACGAACCCGTAACTCTTGGAACATTGTCTACTAAAGGAGGAGCCTATTAGATCATCATTCCCTGGGAGAATTTTCTCCTCCTAGTGGATTTCATGTACATTCCACTATTCCAGCTCTATGTGGCCCACTTGGGCCCGCCTTTGATCAGTGAAGCTCATTTAACACTTTTATACCCCATGATCTAGCACCATGCCCAAATTTATGCTCACTGAACCTTTACTCAATGTTGGATTGAATTTCAAAAAAATTCTGTGGTTAAAAAACCATTAAATTTTAAAGCTGTTAAATCTAGGGCTGAGATAATCTGATGGGGCTGCATTTTTCAACGACCCTTACCCATAAAGAGATGTTTTCATCTATCCTACCTCCAATGATAGGAATGCATCCAACTTGGCCCACAAGTTGGCCGTATAAGGCTATAAGCACATTATGTGATATGCTCGAAGGTGAAGATTTTCCTCAATTTGTGAGCCCCGCACTGTACAGCCTGAGTTGGAGGTTCACATCGTTCTTTCCCTTATGTGTGATGGCAGGTACAAGATGTCATCTTCCTGTTTTCAACTTCATATTTGGCGTAATGGATCTGTTGGACAAATTAAACATTTTTTAAAATTGTATCATGGACGTGTATGCTTAACAATGTCTAAATCCTTTTAGATTTATTTAAAAAAGTTCTTGACGGTCATTCTAAGTCTTCGAAACCTTGGCAAACACTTCTTCTGGAGTCATTAAGAACACCAGCTAATTTATTTGAGAAAAAAAAAATCATAACAGTAAACTTTTAATAATGGCTGCTTAGAATTTTCTACTTATATATGCTAAAAAACTGTGTGCTTGGTGGTTCTAAAGAGTTGGGAGTTGTATATGATGTTATTGTAGAACACACATTTGGGGACTGATCTGCAATCTAATTTTTGCTGCACAGGGACTGTTTTGTAATTTTGTGAAAACCAGAACTTCAGCACTTATTATTATTTTTTTTGAATGGGCTTCAGCACTTATTTTTCAAAATTCATTTTTTAATAATATAAATATGGGAAGCTGGTTGCCCCACCACCCTGCATTGGATGATCAGCACTAAGTTGTGCGCCTTTTGTTCTCCTTTCTTTGTGCCTTTCTTCTTCTATGTTCCTCGCTTTCATAGTTCTCGCCTTTTCTCTTTAATAGTTTTGATTTAAAAGCTTCAACTATTATGATCTGCAATGGGAAGATTTATATAGGAAACTAAATCTGTATTGAAGCATTTAGTAAAGGATCAGAACTCTCACAGTATTTTATTTTCTTGTTCCATTTTGAAAATTGATTAATCAGATTGTGGAGTTCATCTCAGTATTGTTGAAGGTTGGCAATGACATTGCTGAGAGGGAATTGGTTAGCTCGGGTGCTATCCGGAGAATTTTGGATCTCTTTTTTGAGTAAGCTGGCTCTCTCTCTCTCTATATATATATATATCGTTAATGAAGGATTCGTTAATAGAAAAGGAGAACAATAAAAATACGAGCCTTTGAAGAACGCAACAAAGGTATAACAACATTATACCTAACCAAAAGCACCGTTACAGAGTGGAAACAACAAAAGAAGAAGATTTCTCCACCCCTTCCTTGGCCAAAAAGTCTGCAAAAGCATTAGCTGACCTCCTGACATGCTGGAACTCCACATAAATTTGAGAAGATAATGACTTAATCTCGTTCATATGGAGCTGGAACCTCCAGGGGGCTATTGCTTAAGAAGAGGCCCAAAAGACTTTCACTGATTCACTCTCCACAATCACCTTAGTATTGTAATGTGAACGAGAACGTGAAGAGCTCCCAAAATGGCCAAAACCTTCGCTTCATTGGACTCTAAAATGTCATCATTCTCGGAGAATATCATTATCGTTAACAACAATCCGTCACTATTATGGAGCTCCTCTCCTATACCTGCCGGCCCTGACAAAGAGCTTGTCTCTTCATTTTATCAAGATGACCAAAGAAATCACCAGTGCTTGTGGCTTTACATGTGTTGTTATGCTGGTGGCAGGTATCCATTCAATAATTTTCTACATCATCATGTTGAGGGTATCATAGTGTCATGCTTGGAGAGCAAGAGTGCTACACTTGTAGACCATCTCCTTCGAGAGTGCAGTTTAGTTGGGAAAATTCTCCAAGCTGACAGACATCCCATTGTTGGGAAAATTCTCCAAGCTGACAGACATCCCATTGTTTCTGGTGATTCAACTCTGGTAAGTTAATATTCTAATTCTATTAGGGCAGGTTCTAGTGCTAGTCTTTTATGACTTATCATTTTCATTGTCCTACATCTCATATTGCCTTTATTCACATGTCTTTCATCTTGTTAAATTACTTCTCTTGAGAAAATGAAACTGGTTTTAATTGACTTGGCAGCCGACATTACCTGCTGCTGGAAGACATTTACCTCGGACTGGCAACCTCGGGCACATTACACGAATTGCGAACAAGCTTGTTCAAATGGGGAATGTCAATGACGGCATTCATGCATATCTACAGGTTAAAATGTTGGATGTATAGGTGATAGCTTGTGATGGAATATTGACTTAAATAAAACTTCACCAATGTAGCTGGAATGGTATCCGCAATACCAGACGCTCACACGCATGGGGAAAGAAAAAAAAAAAAAAAACCACCCTGACCCATTGCTGGGTTGTGATGCAACCTAGCATCTTCTTCCCAGTTCATCCTGGATTACAATAATTCATTGTAGGACATGTGAAAACCTGCACCAACCTGATGCCAATTATTGGTATCAGAACCACTCAATAGGGGCCTCTCTTGCTAACCTTATCTGTCAGTGATAGATGTTAGTATTAACTGCTAACCTTATGTGAGTGATAAATGTTAGTATTAAGTAGGTGTTTTCGTACCAGCTCAGTTCACTTTTTTCGTCCCATGCTTGTTGAATTCCTTGATGTGACTATGTTTATGAATCAAATTTACTTAAATTTCCATCGGGGATGAATTATCTGCTTAGTGTTGTGTTTCATATATATATATATTTTATGTAAATTTCATGTAACTATCAATTAAAATTTTTGAGTTAAAAAATGACCACGGTTAAATCTTTACCAACTGGAGATAATCCTAGATATTCAGTGCTTTATTTGAATTTCTGGGGCACTTCCAGCACTTTATACTGTCTGTGTGCCACAAATTCTCCACCTTTTATCTAATGCCCCCCTTTTTGTTTCACATAGGGTCCCACCATGGTCAATCCAATCCCCATTTGAATTAGCAGTGGTCCCAATTTGGCATTGATCCAACATATTTTCACTATTGAATGTAATTCACAAAAAATCTATACCTGGTGTTCAAGCTTTGACGATGGGGACCATCATCTAACCCTAGATTTGAGAGCCTCAAAATTAAACAATTTTTAGTCTTGGATGAAGTGCTTTTTTGTTTTGTATGGTCAATCCAGTGGTGAATATAGGTTGGGTGAGTGTTAAATTGGGGTATTGAGTATCAGTAGGGTTAATCATGGGTGGTTTCAAGTGGGCCCTGCAGGCCTGGTTGTTCATTTGATAATGGTGTCCTGGCTAGTCTTGATAATTCTGTTTTATATATTTGTGTGGACGCATGTCTTAAATTTTGATCTCATCTTTCCACTTGCTGGGAAAATTTAATTCACTTTGGTTCTTTCATGCTTCCTCAGGACAACGTTGAGTGGATGGACTGGCAAACTAACATCCTAAATGAGCGCAATACTGTGGAAAATGTCTACAGATGGGCTTGTGGGCAAGTATTTTTGTACCATCTTATAAGATCTTTACTTATGAACAGCACAAGGTTGATAGGTTGGTACAGAGAATGGATAGTTCATGCAACAATGTCTGTAAACATGACTGAGTACCAACAAACAAAGTCACTATTTTTCTATAGATTCTGTTAGAGCTTAGCTCAAGTAAAGAGCTGAGTGGTTCGTTTCATGTCTGAATAACTGGACTGAGTACTAAAAAAATAAAACCAGAAACACTCCCATGAGTTTCAAACTTAAAATTTCAATTTCAACTTATGTTTTGTTGTATGAATCTAAATGTTGGTCCACGGAAAAAAAAAAACAATAAGCTGTAAGTACATGGAGTTGAGATGTGCATGCAGTTGAAGTGTTAGGGCTACGCCTTGACAAAACTCTTTGATATGTATTATTGTGGATAGCCAATGTTCATTTATACAGTACAACCAAAGATACCAACTTAAACTAGGAAACCTAATACAATCATAATAGGGAACAACGTCCCATAGGAAACCTAGTTACATCATAATACTAGCCTAAATATAACTCAAATTGAATCTAATCCTAATTTAGGGCAACATTATTCCCCTAATTACAAATAAACCCCCATTGACCAAAATCTCAAATAAACCCTTCTTTCTCAACACATGCGAAGATGAGTGCTTGCAGTTACAAGATAAAATTTCAAATGCGTACATAAGAGGAAACTTGGGAGTAACTCTATTATAAGAGAAAAATCAAGAAATGTTATGGGAGATGGTTTGAGTATGTACATAGAAGACCCTAAATGGCTTGTATAATCTCTTAACATGGAGCATACGCATAGTGAGCAATGCATAAACCAAATGCCTAGTAAGACATGTAAAGTGGTTTATGAGTTGATCACTTGAACATGAAATTTATCAAAGGAAACAAGAACATGTCATTGACACCTCTTCCTTTAAACTTTAAGCACTTAAATTTTGTTGGGGTTCCTCAAAACACTTGATTTCCTCCTGTAGAATGTTGTTATGTTTCTGTTGGTATCTGTTTGAGTTGAAAATTTGTTTTCTCCTGATGCAGGCGCCCAACTTCCTTGCATGAAAGGACTAGGGATAGTGATGAAGACGAATTCCAGGATAGAGACTATGATGTAGCTGCACTTGCGAACAGTCTAAGCGAGGCTTTTAGATACAGCATGTATGAAGATGTGGAAGAGGTAAGATTTGAGAACCATAGAGAGGTGTATGTGCTGCGCCACATAATGGGACACACCACCATCCATCAAGCTGGATTGATGGATAGGAAGGACACCCCAAGGATATGTCATGGATAAAAAATCATACCTGTTGGATAATCTGTACCATTGATTTTAGGGCTTGTAATTCGGCCATCCTTTTTAAATAGAAAAAATAAAAAATTTCAAGCCCTTAACTCAATGTATGATCATGCAAATTGGTCACTTTTAGGCCCTTCCAAGTTTCAATCCAAGTTTGCACTTCCCATCGATCAATCAATCTGGAGGGGCACTGCACAACAATTTGGTGCAGCCTGTGCACATTAGATTGTTTCTTCTGAGAACAATAGAAAATTGGTTTTTGAATGTGTATTTGTTTTAAAATAAATGCCGCACTATTATATTACCATTTTATGCCTGTGAGCAAGTACAATTGTACTTATTGCAGGTTCATGGATCAATTGAAGAGGTTGATGAGGTAAATTTTCAGTTATTCTTGTACATATATTTGCATTTGCATTCACACAAACAGCTGTATGTTCACATGAGTATGCTTATATATAATGCATACTGTCAGATGGGCACTTGGAGTTTTGTTAAGACAACAGAAGCACCATATGCACAAAATGGATGTAGTAGAGATAAAAACGTTGAAGTGGATGTGTGGTAAAACTGGGAAGGATAAAATTAGAAATTAGTGCTTTCGAGAGCATTTAGGGGTAGCAACAATAGGGGATAAAACACTTTTTTGACCATTCAGTGGGCTTCTGGGAAGGCTATTTATCCATGGCGGATTGGGTAGAGGTGCAAGTTATTTCTAAAAAGATGGGTGCTTCTTTTCGTCACTTCTTACGGGAGGCTAACTCAATGGCAGATGGTCTTGCAAGGGAAAGAATTTCTCGATCTTCTATCATGTTTGATGTATAGTTTGTTTTAGTTGTTATTTTTTCTCTGCCTTTCAGTAGTTGTGTTTTTGTTCTCTTCTTTTCTAGTGGAATAAAATTTAATGGTTATCAAAAAAATAATAGGGGATAAAATTAGAGAAACCCGTTTGAGATGGTTCGGGCATGTCCAACATAGGCCGGCAACGGCGCTAGTAAGGAAAAGTTTACAAAGGTTGATGGCCTACCAAGGGGAAGGGGTATGCCAAAGAGGACGTGGATGGAGGTAGTAAAAATAGATCTGAAGAAGTGCAACTTATATGAGGATTTGGCCCAAGATAGATCGGAATGGAGAAACAAAATTTGTATAGGCGACCCCAACATAGTTGGGACAAGGCTGTAATGATAATGGTGAATGGATGCAAAAATAAATGAACAAACAAATGTAGAGAATTAGATTAAACCAAATATACAGGGTTTATTTGGTGAATTTTATCTTATGGAAATCGTGGAGTAGAACAATGAAATCAACCGTGACATGATTATGTTTTCGAGAGAGAATTCTTCTTATTGGTGTTTTGAGAGGTGTTCTTTTTAAGTGTTGAAAGCATAGAGGTGAAATTTAGTAAAAGTAATATCAAATTAAGGCCTCTATATCAGAAAGTGTTGCAAAAGTAATCTTTCAAGCTTTTCGTTTTACAAGCTGCGCATATTCTGGCATATGATGTGTATATGTGTATTTTGATCACCATGAGAAAGTACAGGATGCATATTTGGATGATGAATCTTCCGAAGCTGTGATATCATCACTGAGGCTTGGAGATGGCATGAAGAGGTAATGCTAATTTTTCTCCTGTACATCATCCATGTTATTATTTCTTTTTTGTCTTTCATTTTCTTCAGAGAAAATTGCTTCCTTTTCTAGTTGCCAAAATTTAAAATTGCTGATTGATTTGGAATCCAACTGAATGAACTTGGCTTGGTCAGGCCGAAAAACAAATCCAAGCTGCAGCCTATTCTTCTATAAACATCATCTTAGTAACTTTTGAATCCTTCCAACTCTCCATGTAATTTTTCAGTTCCTTGATGTAGAATTACCTATTTTGGGAATGCTAACTCTGAATGCTCACTTTCCATGTAGCTTCAATGCACCAAAAACATCATTATGACCCATTGCAGAGCCAATTTGGCACCTGTTAATCTCTAATAGAATCCAAATGAAAGTTGAGTAACTTTAAATTAGGTAAGGGAAACAAAATACGAAAATACTAAAATTCATTACTAATGACACAAGCAATTTTTCTGTTGG
The DNA here is from genome assembly GCA_038049695.1 of Cinnamomum chago. Classification (NCBI taxonomy): domain Eukaryota; kingdom Viridiplantae; phylum Streptophyta; class Magnoliopsida; order Laurales; family Lauraceae; genus Cinnamomum; species Cinnamomum chago. Next base: position 13,254,226 of record CP142462.1, on the reverse strand, counting down.
TGCTGCAGTGGCTGTTTGTTCACAAATTCAAACTGGTTTGCTTTCCAAGAAAATGGAACCATAGATGAGTCCCTATACACTGAGAAGATGGATGAGATTGATCTCAATGGAACAGCAACAGTGTCAAATGGCGGAAGTAGTAGTAGTGATGACGAGGTGGTTGTTGGAGAGGATGGGGAATTAGTTGATACTGCAACTTCCGCTAATGGAGCATCTGGTTCAGACGCGGACTGCATAGATAAACCATCTACCAAAAATGTCCTTCTGAATGGGGGAGGCTACAACTGTGGTGAGGGACACTCTTCAGGATTATTAGAGAAACCGTGCATATCTCATGATCTTTCTCTTGCCCGGCATGAGACAACGGACGGTGGAGATTTTTCTGGTGATCAGCCACTCCCTAATTGGGTGACATGGTGCGAGTCATCAGATTTTCAGGTTGATGGTCTGGGCAGGAACCCTTTAAAGGGCAATTTCGAGCTCGATCACTATCCTCGAAAAGCCATGAGGCCCTTGGTTGACTGTTTGAATGGTGAGATCAAAGCCACAAACAGCCTCTCTAGTGTACTGGCTTCTGGTGATGGACCAGTGGAGACTGGCATGAACCAGGGGATCATGCCATCTTTGTTTGAAGAGGAGTTTGTCGGTGTTGACCTGGAGGGGACAAAGAAAGCAATGGATCAGGCTCTGAAGGAAGGAATTGCGGGTCAGGCCAACTGCTAAAGAGGAGTAGGGTTGCCAAGGTTCCTGGGAGGAGAGAACTGACACATTGCTGAAGCATTGGAATTCAATGATATAAATTGCTGGCAAGTAGATAAGGAACTGGGTAATGTTCAGGAGTAATTCTTTAATTGTTTTAGTTAGTTTGATTGATATTGATGCAGAACAGAAATTAGAACATGGTAGGATCGATCTCTTTTCTGACAGTTATGTACATATACAACTTTTCCCCCAAGCAGAAATGTGCGGCAACTTCACAATATTGTGATTGTAATTGTTACTGTGATAACATGTCATGGTCGTCGTTGTCGTCATCATCATCATCTGCAAAGTTAATTTCATTCAACATCATGATTCCCTTTCCTTCTCATCATCATCACCATTGATGCTTTATCCAATCTATTTTGAGTAGGATTCATGAGTTCTGATTTTTCAGATCATCTTAATTTTCTGTGTTATATGTCAGTCTGCATTTTAATATGTTCTAACTGCTTTATTATTCATGGTTTATTTTTGGTTCTACCCCTTATGATGGCTTTAAGATGGTATTTTGGGACATGTTCTCACTCATTCCAAATTTCTGCATGGATGTCAAGGAGAGTTGGTGCCCTCGTCTTCGTGAGGCAGGTGGCTTCCCATCTTTCTTTAAACAGTGATGCATTTCTTTCTGCAACTGTGGATTTTGTACTGGGGGATTTGGAAATCTAAAGTTTTGTGGGTTTAAACATTAATACCATTTTTTCTCAGCTATATGCACGGATATCAATGTGAATCCTCATTAGTACAAATCGTGCCTGTTTGTTTAGGAAAATCCCGAGAATTCCAAATGCTATCTTCTAAAGTAGAATTCCAAATGTTTTAACACTCCCTCCTAGCATTTGGAATGCTGAAATTGTGGGAATTCATAAGGCTAAAAGTGACTTTTTATATTGTTTAGAATTCTGAATTTTTGCAACAAATAGAGTATTTGGAATGCATGAGAGATAAATGTGTCACACCATGTCATAATCAATTCCTTGTCAGAAATGTCTCTAACCAAACAGGCTCGGAGAAATCCTCAAATTTGTAGGTGCCTCATGGATATTCATCACCTAATACCAAACGTGCCCTTAGGTTGTTTGCTTTGTGCCCATGGTTTAAAATCTCGGCCGAGACCGAGCCGATATCTCGCTGAGATATCGGTCTCAGCCCAAATTCACCAAAATCTCGGCCATCTCGGCCGAGATATTCAATATCTCGGGATTTTGAATATCTCGGCCGAGATGAATATAAAGCATTCAACCCTTTTTTTTTTTTTATTCTTCTCCCATCTTCATCTTCTTCTCCTCTCTTCTCAAAGCCCCTACTAGCCCTAGCAGCAGCCACCTTCTCTCTTCCATATTTCCAAATCTCACTTATATTTTTTGAATAAAATATTATATAAGGTAAGAGGAAATCAACTTAAAGCATATTATGTGTTTTTTTTTTTTAGATGAAGCATAGAGGTTTGTCACTTACTCACTTGTGTAATTATGTTGTTTTCTTCATTTAGAAGTTAGATCTATATACTTTCATGCTAGATCTACTCATACACATGATTTTGAACTTTTTTTTCAATTTTTTTTATTTTCGGATTTTTTAATATTTGAATTATAATATATCATTTTTTGGGGATTTCATCATAAATATGTTGTTTTAATGATTCATGATCATTGTATGGTGTGTAAATGATAGATCTACATACTTTTATGTTAGATCTATATATTTAGGATTTTGAAAATGATTTTATTAATTTTTGTTTTCCAAAAAATATTTTTTGTTACTTGTTAGGATATTTGTGAAACCAAAGGCAGTGATACTTGTTAGGAATTGATCATGAGCAGAGCATTAATAATGTTTGCATTATATGAAATACTGGAAAAAAGACAGTGAACTGCGAGTCTGCGACACAGATAGGACTCCTAACTTAAGGTGACCAAGATTTTGATTTATTGTTGTTACTAATGGAAACAAATATAGTTTTCCAGCATTTTCTAATATTCTGGATTTTTTGGATTAAAAAAAAAATTCACACCGCGATGACCGCGACAGATCGATATCCGCGACCGATACCAATATCATATCGGTTTTTCGGCCCGGCCGATACCGCGACCGAGACCGAGATTTTAAACTATGTTTGTGCCTGTTTGTTTGCGTGGAACTAAATTCTTGGGCTCGTTTGGATAAATGAGGAGTACAGTAAAATGAAGTGGCTTTTACATGTAGAGTGGAGTGAGGATAAGTAAAGTTAAGTAGGTTGAAGTTAGAGTTGAATATTTCACTTCATTTCATTTGGATGCTTATTTGAAGTTAAGGTTTGTAGTAGAATCTACTTTTACTCAAAGAAATGAAAGTATTTAGAGTTAAAGTGAAATGGAGTACATGTGGCTCACAACATTACTTCATCTATCTGGTCATACTCATTTAAATGGGGTAGAGTTGAAATTTTAGACTGTTAGGGCCCATTTAATTTCACTGAACTCTTTTTTTGTCTATCCAAACTTGCCCTTTAGGAATTTTAAGAGATGCCCCTTTGTTTCATGTAATTGAATTATATGTATTATAAGACTTGCATTACTATAAGTGGTTAAAATTTAAGATACAAAGATGAATATCTGAAAATAACCAAATAATCTTTCCTTTTGAATGGAAATGAATCAAGGGAACATGATACCCAGCCATGACCCTACTAATTCAAATCTTAGTAAAGTCAAAGTCCCATTAATATCTCCGCCTTATACCCCTTCACTTCTTTACTAATCCTTTGTTGGTGCCGATTTGACTTGAATTTCTTTCTATTCGGTTGCCAATAGCAGCAGCAGTGCAACTGGCCATCAAATGGTCTCCTCTTAGTTGGAAAATGGACAAGGAAGGTCGGGAAAAATGAGTACCCAACCATCATCACTAAATCAAATCCTAGGAGAATCAAGTCCCATTTACATCTCCACTTGTATCCTTCATCATTCACTCTTTTAACAATTATTTGTTGAAACCTAATGTACAATGAATTCTGAGAAATTCAATTCCATTCCATGCAAACAAATGGGCCTAGTGAGTTCTTGGGATTTCTAAGCTTTGCCTTCTTTTTATTAAAGGCCCCTTACAATGAAGTATTAATGGGGAAGATTTACAAGGGGTAACACATTTGTGGACATAGGGCGATCAATTAGAGTTCAAATCTACAGATTAAGAGCAAGTTGTGCAACTAATGATATTACTGATTCCTACTCCCATTGCGGAGGACTGCACCTCAAAGATGCAATTTGTCATGTTAGAGATTAATTAAGATTAGAATTGAATTGGTCAATATAATTTGTTAGAGATCTTAGCTTTGAATCTGAATTTAAATATTTTGGTTGTTGATTATTATCATGAATAAACTAGCATAATAACCCGTGCTAAGCACGGGCACGATCCATGTGGCTAGTGTCAGTCGCTCCATGTAGTTACTTTTGAGATTGTTTTTTGATAAATAATTATATATAATAGTTGTGTGGCTTGACAGTTAGGTTGGTTTCATTTAAAAGGCTATAGGTCATGAGTTCAAATCTCTAGACTTCTATATTTTTTAGCTTTTTACCGAGGCTCAATAAAAAATCAAAATTGAAGGCAATCGAATCCAAAACTCTCGGCTTTAATATATTATAATTCAGGTCATTTCCTCAAATGAAAGTAACAGTGGGTTTTATCTTAATGAATTTGTTTTCTTAGAAATTATCATGGTATTAGAGCCGGGGCCCGGTGATGATCTTGCGATCAAGCCGGACACGATTCTATCTTTAATGGTTTTGAAATAATTGCAGTCAATTTTTCTGTTTTCTTTTTCAATAAAATCAAACATACTCTCTCATCCATTCATTCAAATATCCAAACCTTATGATCTTGCTATTTTCACCAAGTTAGCACTAAGAAAGCTTTTGGAAGAAGTCACGATAGATATAATCTAGTAGGACATTGGCACTGACGACTCAAAAAAAAGTGTGTATTGCAACGGTGTTGAATCCACGGACAGAATTCTACGAGATATTATCATTTTATTTTTTGGTAACATCGTTTCCCGAAAGGACTATGTGATTGAGGGGAGGGGGAATGTTAAAGACATTAATTTAGATTACGATTGAATTGGTCGATATGATATTTTGTTTGTTGATTATCATCATGTATAAATTGAGGTCATTTCCAAGTCACTGTGGGTTTTATCTTAATGAACTCGTTTTCATCAAAGGAGTGTGTCAGCATGTCATCAAATTGAGGTCATTTCCTGGAATGAAAGCCATCTGTCTATTATATTCAAATCATGGGATTTCACCTTTAAATGAAGGTGCTCTAAATAGCTCCCCTCCTTGTTTGGAATGTTGATGCAGCTTGGCTGAATCCCCAAGGAACTCTATACAAAGAAATAGCTCTTAATCAAAGGGTAGCATGTACAACCACATAGAAACAGAACAATTTCTTTATTGAATGATGAAAGATTTCTTTCCCCATTTGAGGGTTGGGTTAAATATATTTATAGAAAGGATTGGCATCTCCCTTTCTTAGTAGGATTAAAATCTCTAAATCTTCTCAAATTCAAAGGAAACTAAATCTCTAAAAACTTGCTGAAAAGATTCACATCAAACTAGGTTTAAAAGCTCCTAATTATTTCAAAACTCCTAATTAAGTGGTTGGTCTTATTGGACCTGTGGACTAGGCCCAATGAAATGATTGATCCATGGGTTATAGGTCTGGCCTGGATAGGATGCTTAGGCGAAATTTCACTATTGTTTAGGTTCAGCTCACTGTCACATTGATGGCCTGAAAAGCATGTGATACTTTATTACATTTATAATACACATGTGAGCCTTTATTGTTACAGTTATAATCATCACATGCTTTACAAATGGAATGTCAAATAAGCCCAACTCTATTACAAGTGAAACTTGAAGGGGTTCATGTTACACAATTTTAGGACCTCAGGCCTCACTGCCATAGTTGTTAATTTCGCTTTGGATCTCATTTGGGTCTTTAATTTAAATTGAGATGTTTTGATAAATTCGGTATTTTGGTAAAACGTTTTGAAATTATGGTTCATAGAAATAAATAAAATCAAAATATAAATATATGCTAAAAAATAAAAACACATAGTGTAGGCATTTAATTTATTACGATAAAATAACATTTAACATATAAATTTAAGAAAATTCCTTGCCACAATAATGTTATATATAATTTTTATAATAATAAAAGTTAATAAGCTTTACGATTGAAGTTTGAACACATTTCCCCACAAAATTTTAGCCATTTCGGCTATTTTGATCAATTGTGTTCGAAATCCATATTTTTGGCCGAAATCAATCGAAAGTCAAATAGAAAAGTTACACTTTGTGTTTTATTACAGTTTCATGGCTAAAACAAGAAATTTTGGCCATTTCGATTGTAAAGAAACAAAATTGATGAAAAGTATAAAAAAAGAAAAAGTACAACAAAAAAAGAAAAAGAAAAATCGAGCAAAAAGCGATTCAGGGGTATCTTCGCTATTTACTTGAAATGAAAGGGGGTAATTACAAATCTTTGATATTTACTTGAAATACAAGGGGCAATTTACAAATCTTCCTCTCACCAGAATCATTAAAATTTCAAGTCCTCTCAGCTCTCTCTCTCTCTCTCTCTCTCGTTCATTGACCCTTCCGCCTGAGGATCCTCGAACTCTGCTACTTTCGGATCCCTCCCTCACTTCTTCTCTTCATTCTCCTGCAAACTCCTTCGTTTCAATTCAATCAAATTGCAAATCTTCTCAAATCTCACTCAACAAGAGAAAGATTCCAGCTTTTACAACTACAACTACAACAAGGCAAGGCCTTTGTATTTTATACCGATTCGATCTTAACCCAAAAGCTTATCAGTGATTGTACATGAATGAAACAAAAGATGGGTCGAAAATCTGCAACATCTAATGTTGAGAAGAGAGCAGGTTCGGGTTCTGATGAAATCGCGGAGGGTCCAAAGAGATCGGGATTCTTATGGATAGCCTTGCTTGTTGTTCTGCTCAATAGCTCTTGGGCCGTTCATCATGTTCAGTTCGAGAGGCTCCCAGATCCTCTTACGGCTGAGCAGGTCGGGAAACGGGGTTTTTCAGAGGTATCTGCGATGGAGCATGTGAAGGCTCTTACTCGATTGGGTCCTCATCCTGTTGGGTCGGATGCTCTTGATAAGGCATTGCAGGTTTGGATTTTAACTCCCTTTTTGATACCATGTTGATGGGCATGTTGTGTGCGTGTGTGTGTTTTTTTTAATTGATTGGGAACTTGGAAACTGAAATTTAGTTGAAATTTGAATGAGGAAACCTGATTAGCTGCAAGTGTTTGTGTTTTTGCTTTGAATTTTGAGGTTTCAAGTTGTTGATTTCTGTGAGGAGATGTTGCATTGTGGTTTATGGTTTAAAGTTAATATCTTGTAATGGTAAATTGCTCCTTCTTATTACTTCCTTGTTGTCCCATGCATGCAAATCCTCTGGCGCGGACATTAGCTTAAGTTATTTTGGCTGGAGGGTGTTGAAATCACATGAATTAGCACTCACCCTAATTGGACTCTAATCCAAATAGTAATCACCGCTGAACTGAATTTCATGAAAAACACAATTTAAGAAACTTTTAAAATTTGATTTGATAGTGATTATTATTCAGATTAGTGCCAAATTAGGGTGAGGCAATAAGTGTTGATTCTTCATGGGGGTTTAGTGAGTGTGAGGGGATTGGATTTGTCATGGGGTGTTCCATGTGGTGGTAAAAAGGTTACCTTTGTAAGGAGTGCTCTTATGTGAAACAACTGTTGGATCCCCACAGATCATGTGAGAGGTGGGGATAGAAAGATCTAGGTGGTACTACTACTACCCTAGATTTGAAATTTCAAATCAATCCAATGATCCTAACCGCTTGATCTATGGCCTGCAAGTTTAACAATTTTAAATAAAAAAAACTTCACGCTGGTTCATTCCATTCAGATCAGTGCAAACTTTATGGGACACGTGACATATAGGGGTTGGGGGTATAGATGGTCCATTTGGATTGATCATATAGTGGGCCCCACAGGTTTCTTACGTGGTAAGACCACCTAAACCCCCAGCCCCTATATATCACGTGTCCCATAAAGTTGTAGGCCATATATATATGTATATATACATATATATATATATATATATATATGGGAACCGGTCCTATAAGGACCGTCCTTATGGTCCGCACAATTCGGAACACCCACTAGGGCCCATCTTATGACCCATCCAAATTGACCACACATTCACAACCCCCTTATAGGCACCGAATCCCATAAATTTGCATGGATTCGGATGAACTAGACTGTTGGATTGAGGTTCAATTTTTCTTAATTGATATAAAGCTGCTAAACTTGTGGACCACGGATGAAGGGGTTAGAGGTATTTGCTTGACTTCAAATTTGATATGTAAGTTGGCCACTTGGCCCCACTTGGATCTTTTGGTCCCCTTCTGTCCCATGACATATATATGGTAATGTTCCTGTACAAGCTTCTCTTACTGTCTTACAATACAAGCCACCTCGTGAGGCCCACTTAGGACCCCACAAATCATGGATCAGAGGGGGATCGAAGGATCCAAATGTGGCCAGCCTAGATATCAAATTTGAAGTCAATCTAATACCTTTAACCCATTCATTTGTAGTCCCCAAGTTTAACAACTTTATATAAAACAACAAAATTAACCCTCAATCCAACGGTCCATTTCATTCAGATCTATCAAAATCCGGTGGGATGTGTGTGAATAAGGGGTGGGGTTTGGATGGTCCACTCAGATGGACCGGTAGGTGGCCTCACGAGGTGGCTTGTACCATAAGACGGTAAGAGAAGCTTATTCAGGAGCATTACTTATATATATATATAGTTATATATATAGGCACATACATACAAACATGCAGTAAGCCAATACTTCTGTGAGGATGACTCATCATGTGGATTCCCGAGGATCAATCCAACCCCCTCACACATATATTTATATATATAGGCACATACATACAAACACGCATGTAAGCCAATACTTCTGTGAGGATGACTCGTCATGTGGATTCCTGAGGATCAATCCAACCCCCTCACACTTTATGCCCCCCATGAAGTGGTACAAGCCCAAGTTTGACACTCATCCTACTGTTATTCACTGCAGGATTGAAATCATAAAAAAATGATGTCTTCTAAAACCATAAAGTTGAGGGTTTAGGATGATTAAAAATTTTCAACCCCTCCTCCCCCTCCCCCATGATTGGCATGGCCCCAGGTGGGCCCCACGAGGAAGGTCCACACGGAGTATCCTCACCGGAGCAAGCCACGTATAGTTAGTGTCTATGTATCTATCATTCTGCTTGTGCATGTGCACACTCACATGTGTGTGTTTCATGTGCTTCTCATAGATCTTTGTTTCAGTTTCTGTCCATTGCATCAGTATTATTTGCTTTGCATTACTTTCTTGTGCTTCCTATTGTAGTTGAGCACTTGAGCTCTTTGCTTACTTCTGACTCAATGAAGTTTTAAAAACCTATAAAAAATGATAAATTAATACTCTGATCAAAGTGTGCAGAATTGTAGATCGAATTGTGTTCTTTTGGTTGAAAATCTCATACAATCCTGACAATATGTATTGTGTAGGATGATACTCTTAACCACACTCAGCACTTTTAGAATAGTTTCTTTCTTTAAGGACACATTTGGTAATGGTTAGGGATTCTTTGACTTGTGGAATCCATGATGTACTTTCTCCGTGCAGTTGTAGTTGTAGTTGCTGCAACCTGTGGAATATACAGTTTTTTGTTTGGTGCAGAGATCAAAAGAAGAGGGAGCAAGTGCAAAAATTTGCAGAAAAGATCTTAGATCCGATCCCCCTCAGGCCTTAAAATACTATGGGCTTCTCCCAATGCTTATCTAAGGAAAATTTAGATATCAAACATCAGATTTGCATGTATCTGCAGATAACTTATATTTTTCAGAGGAAATGTTGCTGCAAAAACTTGCTCCGAAGGCCACTATTTGGCCAGTAATCTAATGATTGTGAATAATTATATTGTTATTATCTTTCTTATGTTTTTAACTTTTTTTTTTTTTTTTGGTTAGAAATGATATTTTAGAACTTTAGTTGGTACCTGGTACTTTGATTTCTGATATTTTTTATTGGTTATTTCTTCCTTTCTTAGGAGTAAATTCTAAGTGGGTTTCATTTGTAAAAATTATGAATATATTGATTTCTTATTTTCTATAACTTTTATAGTAAATTTGCATATAATATATTATTGGTAATTTGATATCATTGTTTTGAGTGTATGAGAGTCACAGTTTGAGCATATTGATATTAGATATTGACTAGTGTATCCATGTCGAAGCTGCATAGTTTGGCTAAGCCAGTTTGCTAGTGTTTTATTGGTCCTTTTACATTTGTTAAAAGATGTTATATTTAGTAATATTCTCTTGGACTCCTAAATTGTTAGAAAGGTTGTATCTAGTAACTAATGATTTCACAATATAGAATTGTTAGAAAGGTTGTATCTAGTAACTAATGATTTCACAATATAGAACTTCTTGCCTCTTAATTTGTCCTGTTTGCAAATTCTTGACATTACTCTGTCATTCTCTATATTTCATGCTTGGGCAAGACCCCCCTTTACAAGAATGTTAACAATTCTGGATTTCTTATTCTCATCAATGCTTCTTTAATTGGTGATATTTCATTCATGATACCAGCTGTTTGTCATCCATGGAGTTATATCACTGTTGACATTAATTTTTTTCCATTTAGTATGTATTGGAAGCAGCAGAAAAGATAAGGAAAACGGCACATTGGGAGGTTGATGTTCAAGTGGATTTCTTCCATGCAAAATCTGGTGCAAATCGCCTTGAAGGTGGTTTGTTTAAGGGGAAAACACTGTTATATTCAGATCTGAAGTATGTAGTCTTGAGAATATTGCCAAAGTATCTAGATGAATCAGAAGAAAATGCAATTCTTGTTTCTTCTCATATTGACACAGTTTTCTCAACGTATGGTTCCTTTATCTTTGTCTCTCTGAAACTGATTTTATTTCTGAAACATATTTGCATTAACTGTGTACATAAACACTGGTAAACTGACCATCCACAAAAAAAAAAAAAAAAAAAAAAAAAAAGAAGAAGAAGAAGAAGAAGAAAAGATAAGCAGCACAAATATGAAAAGAGATGAAATTAAAAACAGAAGTAGAGGATAGAAGCACGTGCCTAGATGTGAATGATTTAAATATATTTTATAGTACTTGTGTCACTTTCACTTTTTACTATTTTTCTTATTTTTCTACTTTCACTTTTTACTATTTTTCTAAATATATATCTCATCATCTTAGCTTCATCCCGTAGCTGAGTTAATTAAATATAATTCAATATTTTAAATTCTCCAAAAATGAAACTCCAAAATGAAACACAGAAATCCTGAATCATTCCATCTGGAGTTAAACCGAAATGGTGCTTGAAACAAAATTGGCAAATGACAACTATGGTGTCAAGAGCATGAAAGTTTTGGAGGTTCCTTTATTTTTGAAAGAGATCTGCTGCATCGTTGTAACTTTTATATGGAAGGTATTTTTCTGATTTCCTTGGTTGGTAATGATGAATACAAAAGTTTATACAACTTACAAAGTGAACAATGAAAGAACAAAGATATAAAATCACCGATATAAGAGCATTATACTAAAACCAAACTCCCCAACATGAGCAACAAAGGGGGAAACTCTATCAACCACTTCTTTAGCGAGAGAATTTGCCATTCCATTTGTTGATCAGCTCGTATGGCGAAAAACCGCCCATAACTGATTTATTGAAGTTGAATTGGAATTTCCAAGGGGCTGAAGCATTACAGATCACCCAAGATATTGCATTAAGTGAGTCACTTTCCACTATTAGACTCATGAAAATCTCTAGATTAAATTTTCAAAGCTTCAATGGTTGCCCTTGCCAATACCTTCGCTTCATTCGAATCTTTGACCCCTGCATTTCAGAAAACATGAACAAGACCTCCTCTCTCTCATTGTGAGAAACTCTTCATATATACCTGTGGGACCTGGCTTGCTGCTTGTTGTCCCATCCACATTAAACCTAAAGGACCAAAGAGGAGGCGGGGGCCAAAGATACAGTATTCACTCCTTAATTGGTTCACACACCATGCAAACTCACTAATTGTGAAGAATGTCATTGAACTTAACATTGAGAAACTCCTTACTCTTCGAAATTTAAGAAGACCATGGATGTACAGTCATCAAAGGATAGTGGCTTATCCCCAAGAATCCTGTATGTCCTCTCTACCCATATTGGCCACAAAATAGCAAATGGATAGCACCTCCACATTAACAAGCCACACCCATAAAATGGACCCAAGTGCCAAGTGCTAACCAAACGAACGAAATGGAATTATATAATGCACCATCGGTAAGGTTTACTTTGGACTCATAAATGTTACTCCTGTTTTTATTTTTTTTTCATTTTAACACTTTTTATGGGTTATTCCTTAATTCTGTTCAATATTACTAGTTTTTCCTGTCCTTCATCTATAGATTTCTTTGTGGTGCATAAATAATGTCTTATTTTATCTTTAGTGAAGGAGCGGGCGACTGCAGTTCATGTGTAGCTGTTATATTGGAGCTTGCTCGAGGAATTTCTCAATGGGCTCATGGATTTAAGAAAGCTGTTATATTTTTGCTTAATACTGGCGAAGAGGAGGGGCTTAATGGTGCTCATAGCTTTATAGCACAGGTTCTATGTTTAATACTAATGTCCATCCATCTCATGCTATTCATGATCACATCTTGTTTCATTCTTGGTCGTCTATGGAACCTTTGTTGTTGATGACCTGTCCATGCTCAATTCCCTTTTACATAAGTTGTAGGATTCTATGAGGCATTTTTCAACAAAGTTTCTTGTGAATAATTCATGTTAACTATTCTCATGGGTTAGTTTTTTCAATGGTCTTCTCAAATCCTGGGGAAGCCAAATAACTTTTCTATTTACTCATGCAGCATCCTTGGAGTAGTACAGTTTGTCTTGCTATTGATTTGGAGGCCATGGGTATAGGAGGGATGTCCAGCATATTTCAGGTCTAATAGTTTCTAGTATACTTATTTTTTTATGCTGCATTTTCATAAGCATTGGATTTTGGTTATGGTTATCATATTTAAGATATGAGATCATTGGCACTTTAATGGGTCATTTTTCATCTCCATATGTCATATTTAAATTCATTGTGAATTGTACTTGAGGTGAAAAATGATGATGAGGCAGTGAAAGAAGTAGTTTGTTGGTTTACTTCATATATTTCACACTTTGTTCTATCAGCCATACCAAGTATCCTTACTCAAATAAAAGCTGGTGACTGCATCTTGATTCTTGTTTAAAATTGCACCTGAAGTAACACTTGCATGCATGGCAACAGAGTGGGCCAGACCCTTGGGCTATTGAAAGTTTTGCCAATGCTGCTAAGTATCCATCTGCCCAAATCATATCACAGGTCAGTATTTCCTCCGTTTATAGCTTTGCCTGTTTTGACTTTTCTTTATTATTTACCAATTATCAATAATAATAATAATAATAATATTATTATTATTATTATTATTTTGAACAAATTATCAGTATTATTTGTAATATGTACTTGGTTTGCATTTACTGTAAAAACTTATGCCATCAGGCTTAATGAAACGAGTGCTTCTGTGCTTGTTACTAATGCTAGTCGTAGCCCATTCTGATTTCTGTCATTCAATCTAGTGTGTATTCTCTATTTGGACGAATTTATTATTTGTAGTTTAAAAAATAACAAACTAAAAGCTTAAAGATGAACTATTCCAGGATTGCCATAAAATAAGGTAAATATAATGAGATGTGATGTAGAATTTTTGCAAGAGCTTGATTAGGAACAGTACAAGGGGATCCAGGACATATTTTTTGTACAAAGTAAAACTGCATATCAAAACCTTACAGTGAGAAAAATAAAAAATATCACCGGCTCTCAGGATATCTTGATCAAGATATAAAAACAACTGCACAATGTGGGTGACCACTTTTCAGACTTGAGGGGCAACTTCAAATCCTTTGAGTTGAGTTGACTCGGCTGAGTTGGTACAAGTTGTACCCTTAGCTCAAAAACCATTGAATTCATTGAAAATATGATAAAAATCTATTTTTAATGGTTATAAAAAAATCTAAAAAATTGAAAACATAATATCCCATAAATAAGAATTTGAAGACTCATCATTTTCTAATTAGTATGAATGAGTTTAGTATAAACAGGTGTATTCATTTGTTTTACACTCGACCAGGTGAATTGTAATTAGTATGAATGAATTTAGTATAAATATATCTATTTGTTTTATGCTCAACCAGATGAATTGTGCAGCCGATCTTTGAATGCTTGATCTTCTACAAAATATGGTTTTAATTCTAAAATCATCTTTTGATGGATTCCCACTAGCCTCCTAAATTTTCTTCCAATATAATGTGCTTTAAGGCCTGGTTGGTGGGAAGGGGTGTGCTCATCTCGACTGGTTTTTTGCTTCTTGTGATATCTAGCCTCTTTTTTCTGTCTTGTCGTCTTTAAGGACTCATTCCTCTATCTGGAGGTAAGATGGCCACCTTCTTGGCTGAAAAGATGTTTTTGTTTTTTATTTTTTATTTTATTTATTTATTTCTTTTTGTCCCTTCTCAGTTTTTTAATTTTCAAATTTCTTTCTTTTGGGAATAACAATCATTGTCGTGTCGTCGTCGTCATCATCATCATCATTTAATAAAGGAATTAAATTTGAGTAACTGTAGTGCCGCAGGATCTCTTTCTTTCTGGAGCAATAAAATCTGGAACGGATTTTCAAGTGTACAAAGAACTTGGTGGACTTTCTGGGCTCGACTTTGCATATGTAGAGGCTGGTGCTGTTTACCACACAAAGGTTTGTTTAGCATTCAGGAAATGTATTTTGACAATTTCTATCAAATGAAACTAAATGTGGAAGATGTTGATGTCTATTATGTTATTTTATAAGCATATGGTGATATAAGATTCGTTTTGTTGATATTGCCATTTGAAAACTCAGCCTGACTGTAAACATTTTTAAGGCTCAGTTCATGTGGAACATTGATCTAATTTGTATTTTTTAATAAAACCTTTATATTTTGAAGGGAAAAGAAAGCGTCATGTATGAAATTAAGAGCTAGTGTACTTAATTAGTTATCACCAGGGGTTGTAGCTGCATAAGATTTTTCCAAGTAACAATTTTTATATGCTATTGTTCTAAAACCTTGTGTATGTGCTTTATAGTTGGTGTTCTTTCATTTGTGCTGAAGCTTTGCTGCTGTAATGTGCTTGATGGTAGACATAATAAAATATCGATATCTATTTCTCTCATCGTGCACTATGAAGTCCCATTGTTTTGTAGTTTGAAGACGACTGAAATAACTATTTTTCAAATGTTTACTTAATGCAGAATGACAAGTTGAGTCTTTTGAGGCCAGGTTCTCTTCAGCACCTTGGAGAAAATATGCTTGCCTTTTTGCTTCAAACTGCTACTTCATCTTATGTTCCAAAAGGAAAGGCAATGGAAACAGAAGACAAGGGCCAAAACCAGGCAGTTTTTTTCGACGTTCTGGTATTATAATACTGAGGCTTAACAATTTATTTAGGGATTCAGCTGATAGGAAATTCTGTTTTAACTTTTGAAATTTGATATCCATGAAATCTTTTGACTCGCATCCATTTTGTTTTGGTTCGTCATGCTGTATCACGTATATTGTCCTTGTTTCACTCTTACATGCTTTTGCAAGTCAATCTTTGGAATCTGACTATGTAGTTACTTTAGATGATTCCTTGAAAGCTGATGTTGTTGTGAGTTGTGACACTAGCTGGTGAAAATGTTGTTTGTGAGTAGTGACACCAGCTTATGTAAATGTTGTTCTTGATGAAATCATGAAATATCATAAACTCTCAAGGAGTTGTAGTTTCATGATATTAGAAATGGAGTGAAGGCTACATTCTCTGCCTGTAATACTTGTTCTTCTCTGAAGAGTTGTGTAATACTTGTTCTTCTCTGAAGAGTTGAATTACCTAAGAAAGTGTCTTATATCTTCTAATGCAATATACATTTTCAATTTAACAGGGGATGCACATGGTTGTTTACCGTCAACGACTTGCAACTATGCTTTACAATTCAGTGATTTTACAGGCAGTTCTGATTTGGACAACTTCTTTGTTTGTGGGTGGTTTTCCAGCAGCAATATCATTGGGCTTATCATTTCTAAGTGTTGTTCTCATGTGGATATTTTCTATAAGCTTGTCTGCGTCTATTGCCTTTCTTCTATCATTCATCTGTTCTTCTCCAGCACCATATATTGCAAACCCTTGGTTAGTCATTGGTTTATTTGGTGCACCTGCGGTGCTTGGGGCACTTATTGGTCAACATGTGGGCTATCTCATTCTTAAAAAACATTTATGGCATGTTGCATCCAAAGGAGATCCAAAGCGCCTTCCTGCTATTCAAGACAGTTTAATCAAGTGGGAGGCTGAAAGGTGGCTTTTTAAAGGTGGTTTCATTCAGTGGCTTATTCTTCTGATTGTGGGAAATTTTTTCAAAGTTGGGTCTTCCTATTTAGCACTTGTTTGGCTAGTTTCACCAGCGTTTGCATGTAAGTTCAAACTCTCTGGTATCATTATGGTGTGGATGTAACCCACGTTGCAATTGTAATCAGTTTAAATATTTTTGTGGGATGGATGGTTGGTTGCTTCTCTGCATATGAATCAGTCAAGAATTTGGAACCATATTAGTTGGAATACCTTCGTTTTGTCTCATATCGTTATTGACACCATTGCCATATGGAGCAGAAAAGTTGGAAGCAGTATTTTGTCTGATGTGATGTTTTCTCTGCTCCTGTAGACAGAAAAACTGAATGGCCATCCACTGCCAAAATATTCAGAATCGATGCAATTAAAAATATAGGGCACATATAAATGTACCATTATCCATTTTTGCATGTTTCGAGTTTAGCATTTGGGTTTCTTATTACTTCTCTGATTCCATCTCCTTGATACATTTCACACTTAACATTTGTGTTGCCTATTACTTTCCCCAATTGTCATAGCTTGTTTGTTTTTTTGAATAGAAAGAAATCATATAGCTATCCCCACATTGATGGGATAAGGCTATGATTACTTTCCTTGATTCTCTCTCCCTGGATATGTAGATGGCCTGATTGAAGCAACACTATCACCAGTGCGATCACCAAGGCAACTCAAGATTGTAACATTAGTATTGGCTCTGGTCGTGCCTGTCTTGATTTCTGCTGGCTTATTTATTCGCTTGACTGGAGCAATGATTGGGTCATTGGTTCGATTAGATAGGTAATTTTTCTGAGCTTTGCCTTCAAAAAGTGGCATGCTACTCTGCGAACTATTATGCTGCTGTATGTTTTTTTACATGCATCTGATATGTGATCTTTAATCTGTAAATTATATATTCTCTATTCAAGATGTATCTATACTCCATTAATTATGACGCATGCAAAAAACCTGCTAACTTCATTTTGCACTGTAATGCAGGAACCCTGGTAGCATTCCCGAGTGGCTGGGGAGTATGGTGATTGCTGTATTTATTGCTACTATTGTTTGCCTTACATTGGTGTATCTTCTTTCATATTCTCATCTCTCAGGTTGTTGGTTTATCATCTCATTTGTCATAAGTTGCACATGTCCCTGAATTGTATTTGTAACTGGATATTGCTCATGGCTTTTAAGTAAATCTTTAATTACAGCACTAAGTACAATGAAGACAAGGTCCCCTTCAGCTGATCAGGAGCATGGGTGTGTGAGGAGAGTGTGTGAGTTCGTATCCCCGATGTAGCAAAATAAATAACTAAATAAAGACATGGTTCATTAGAGGATGAACAAGACACTGTATGTGTCTCCATTGTCTTGCATCACACGCACACACACACATTCTAAAAAGGTACTAACTAGCTGTTCTAAGTGACTTCCAGAATTCTTCTCCACTGCCTCTTGTCTTCTCCCAACACTGACGAGGGGGTATTCGCCTAGCAATTGAAGTACTGCCTGAAAAAGGCCGTTCCACTCAAGTGGAGACTTCTCTAAAGAGAATTTCTTCTTGTAGCTCTCCTTAATGCAAGGAAGTAAAAAGAATTTGGTAGCGGAGGAAGTGAAAAGTGGATATTCCCTTCTAGGTGGAGAAAACACTAGAAATTTGTGGATAAAACCAGTTTACACTCTAATCCTGTTCAGCATTCATTAGTACTAAATGGATCGATAGTGGAGAGTTTAGTGCCTCTCCTACCCATTGATGTGGGGCTTTTGCTTTCCCCAGCATGTGGAAAATATTGCACGTTCTGCTTTTGTTTTATATCCACTAGAGACAAATGGTGGTGGAGAAAGTACTCAATTATTAGAGTTGGGGAATTTTCTTTCTTTCCCTATCAATTGGTTTGTTATTTTTTTTTCACTCGACAGGTGAAGAAATATCCACCAAATGGTCCTCATGTTTCCCCTCCAAAAAATGCAAGCCTACAGCAGCGAATGAGTCTCTCAAGAGAAAATGCTTTTATACCTCCACCACTATACTCATCCAAACAGCCCCCAACTTCCGCTACCCCTAAAAGCTCCTGAATGTGCTCATATCTGATTCTATCTTACCTAATTTTACTATACATTCAGCTAAACATTCTCATCTTTGCTACCTTCATTTTTGCATATGTTGTTTCTTAATTGGCTAACTTTCTGCTTCATAGGTCATAGCTAGTATAATTGTTGTCTTGTAGAATTTCTCCTTCAATCTTGTTGATATGCGCCGATCACAAAGTGCTTCAAACAATTTCTATTCATATATATTTATATATATAAGTATTATCCAATGCATACTTTTTTTTTTTTAAAGTTTATGTGCACACCCTATAGTGGGGCCACCTGATCACCCATTCGAATGGACCACACACACGAGACCCCCCCTAAATTACACTGTTCCCATTTTTTTTGCACCCATTTGAATGGAGTGCACTGTTGGATCGATAGTCCATTTTTTGACAAGGTGAAACTTGTGGGCTGTGTATGAAGGGGTTAGGATGATAAGGTGGGCACCATTTTTTGTAGGCCCCAATGGTCCAACCAGAGCTTTGGATCCCACTTGGGGATGGGGATGGGGCAGGGAGAATCCAAAGATCTGGTTGAGGCCTACCTGTGTGCAAAAATATGGGGCCCACCTGATCCTCCTAACCCCTTCATTAATGGAACATAAGTTTCAAACCACCCCACCCCCGCCCCCCTCCAAAAAACCCACCACCACCACCACAAAGAAAAAAAGGACCTGACAATCCAATAATGAAGTCCATTCAGATGGGTGCAAAAAAGGGATTAGTGTAATTCGGGAAAGAGAGACGAAAGAAGAGGGGAGGGGAAGGGGTGGGGGGGGGGTTGGTTTCATTTGGTTGGGAAATTAGGTGGGCCCCACTATGGGGTGTGCACTGAAATACCAAAGAAGGTTGCACTAGATAATTTTGTATATATGCATTCTGTTTTGGATGATTGAACTTGCGGGCCATTGACCAAGTGGTTAGGATCATCATCCATATCATATTTGGGCAAATTTGTGGTTTCTAATTGGGAATTTGTGATTTGAACTTGTCTAAATACAAAATTTATTCAAATAATTCAAGTAATACATAGCTGTGAATGTATTAAAATTATACAACTAATACAAAATGATGAAAGAAAAGTAGATATAACATATTAACGAAAAAAATACATCAGCATTTGTCCAACACACTTATCCCACGTGTGCATCTGACATGCAATTTTCAAGAAATGGATTATCCCTATTAGTGCTATGTATCATAATAGTTTAAAAGGAGATGGAATCCATCATTAGTTGTTTAGTCGGAAGTTGACTTTGTTTAGTAATCTGTGATTAATAGTTTAGTCAGAAGTTGACTTTGTTTAATGCATGCATAGGTGCAAAAAGATCAATTTCTCTTGCGACTTGTGCTGTCTTCGGTATCACACTGGTGGCAGTATTGTCTGGTATCGTACCTCCATTTACAGAAGACGTTTCCCGGGCTGTAAATGTAGGTTGCCTTTGAGATTCTATATATCAAGGCTATTTTTTCCTTAAATCCTTTATTTGTCTTAACCTGCACAGCTGTTATGCAGTTTCTTATAGAATGCTTACTTCTATTAGCCAATTGGTTCCGAGAGTTATTTTAATGCTATTAATCAGCAAAGTAGAAAGGCTTGGTATGCTAGTCTTTGGATAGCAAGGAAATTAAAACAGCAAGATTCTGCCTGTACTGAGATGTAATTTCAAGAACAACATTAAAAATTTCCAATGACAGAAGGTTCAGTAAATAATGGCAAATTGTAAGCTTGAAATGATTCATATTAAAACCATTAAAAAAAAAAGAGAACAAGAGTAAAAATCTTCTGCATTTTTTTATGTTAAACTTGACTTGACTGGTATTTGCATGTTTACAACAATGAGGCTTCCAATTTTGCATATGATTTTGTTGAACCATAGTACTTTGTTCCTTTGTGCATTTATACAATATTCATCTCTTATAGGTTACAATTGTGCGACAGGAGGATTCTGCAGTAGGGAGAGGAAAGTTGCAATGAACTCCTGATTTTCTGTGAAACTCGCTCTTTTGTCATTTAGGGTGAGACTTTTTTGTGAGGAAAAAAAAAAAAAAGAGGAGAATGAACAAATTTTCATTGATAGAGATGATTATGATTTCCCATGGTTGATGTAGGAATGCAGAATTCCTCTCTACCACGTTCATGAAGAGGAAAATCTTCTTATTTGACAAACACCTCATATAATGTGTAGTTGTATTCGTGGTTTTTTTTTTTTTTAAAGAAATATAGTTGTCCTCCAGGCATTATCTTATGCCCTCTACTACCCTTTCGTGCGTACCTATTTAAGCCCCCTTGTGGGATAATCTTTTTTTCTAATTGAAATTTCTCATATGAAACCATCTATCTACTTGGAAAATTATCTCTTAACACTTTCATTTGATCTTGCTTGGGGTACATAGGCTCCATATATATTATATATAATATAAAGCTTTCACAAAAAGATTAAAAAAATCTAAATTTCGTAAAATTTCCCACAAAATATCTAGTCGATGGCCTTACATTGTATATGAAACATATCCTATTTCTAAAACAAAAACCTCAAATAAAATCTCAACAATTAAACTAGCTTGAATGTGTTAATCTAAACATCTAAACATAATAAAATAAGAAAAAAAATATATTAAAACATCATTGAATTTTTCACTAGCCTAATCCCCAAGAAACAATGGGGTCATAACATTCTCAATTCTTGTCAGCATCACACCAACTTGGGCCCATTAGAAATTTAATCAAATGACCTATCCAATTTCATGTCATTCAGACATTATTTGAGCCACAAAATATGATTTCTATAAAGCTTCATTTGATAAATGAGAAAGCTGATTATGCTAGTTATTAACTGGAGCCTCCCTTCGATGTGATGGTTTGTTCTTATCGTTAGATTGACTATCACTCCAACTGATTTTAGATCCTTGCTGCCCTGAGCCCGGTGGAAAAGTTAGTCAGGAAAAGGTCATTAGTACTATTGTTATCAAAACCCTATGATTCATATCTTGAGTCCTAAGATTCATATCGAGTCCTAAGGAAAAGGATTAGTATCCATACAATGAATCCCATTTACATGTCAATTAAAATATTTAGGTGTGAACTGTATAGTTCGATACTTGTTTCATTGAATCTTATGATTCAAGCAATTTGGCTAAGTGGGAATAGCCTTAGCCAAGAGGGTAATATTAGTAATCTTTCATTTTTCTTTCTTTTTCTTTTTGATATAATTTCTATTTTTGATAGGGTATTTAGTGATTGATGAAATCTCTTAAGATTTTTGTGATTTTGTGAAAGTTTGAGATAAATAAGGAACAAGCATGTGACTAAAGCTTTGATTGTACATTTGAGATTTTGTCTATTATTCATTTTTTTTTCCTTCATGAACATCTTTTTTAAAAGCTTTGATTGTACATTTGAGATTTTGTTTATTATTCATTTTTTCTATTTTTTTTCTTCATGAACATATTTTTTAAAATTATGGGAGAAATTGTAACTATCTAAGGTTGATGATTTGGAATTTATTTTTATTTTTTGATTTAAATATAGAAAATATTGCAACTTATATATTTTTCCTAGTAACTTGATATCTTAAGTATATTTAACTATTCACATATATCATTTATACTATGGTAGTATATGTCAATGTGTTCTTCAAAGATCATAGTCTTATTTGTCATTATATTTATGTTGCTAATGGAATATTGGTGGATTATGAGCAAATACTTTTTTTAATTATTTTTATTTTTACATGAAAAATAAAAAACGATATTATTTGTGACATGATTCACGATACAATTTGATCCATCTCCTCGAGTGATTCTTGAGACAATTTCGATATTCAGAAGAATGCTTAGTACATCCAATCGTTTTATTGTTTCTTTTTCTATGAGATTTGTGATTTGGAATGACTGAATCCAATTAGTGTTAAAAGCTTACTAAATACAAATTAACAGTGCTTAAATGCTGCCATCTTATGTTCCTCAGGTTGTGCATGTTGTGGAGACAACAGGAAGATATGGTGAAAAACAGGACTCAGTTTCCTATGTTTCTTTGTTTTCTACGACTCCGGGCAAATTGTCAAAGGAGATAGAAAGTTTGAAAGATGAAGGATTTATTTGTGGGAAAGATAAGACAGTAGATCTCGTTACCTTCACTGTTAATTATGGATGCTGGAGTTCTGATGATGTTGGGAGTGGGTGGAGTGAATCAGAAATTCCTATCCTCAAAGTTGAAAGCGATTTGAAGACAGATGTGAGGACAACTCGGGTTTCCATTGACACTAAGGATTCTACACGCTGGACTATGGCTATTAATGCCCGAGAAATTGAAGATTTCAAATTTGAAGGTAAGTGAAAGAGATCCTAAAGTCAACGTGTATGAGCATTTTCTTTGCTCTGGAACTTAGGCACAAAAGCGCACACACTTCTAATCGAAATGATGACATTGCCAAACTACACTCTGCATTTACATAATGCTTGGTGATATATAACTGTGATGTAGTTCATAGAAGAGGAAGATGCAGAAAAATGCATCTATATTGATGAAATCGAGTCAGTTTTGTGTGTGAAATTATGATGCCCTGATATAGAATAGATACGGCAGGGACAAGGATTTTACACCCAAAAGGGAAGTACCGGATAGGATACAACATGATATGTTGCCCTTTGTGTGTGAAATTATGATGCCCTGATATAGAATGGATACGGCAGGGACAAGGATTTTACACCCAAAAGGGAAGTACCGGATAGGATACAACATGATATGTTGCCCTTTTGAAGAAGCGAAGAAACCAGTGTTCTCGGTTAGTTAGGCTAATTGTTAATCTCTCTATTTTTGCACGTGCGGCACACATCTACCAGTTCAGAACATACTTGTCAGGGCTTAACATGGGTGGCCTGCACCTTATTCGCACACTGGCCCAGATACACTGATTGTAAAGGTCTTTCAGTGATTACATATGGACAGATGAAAAGTCCCAATTAAAAATTTGACATTCAATTACAAAAGCATTCCATTGGCGGCCAAGGTAATTGGATCAGCGTTTTTTTTTTATGGCCCATTATCAGCAGGGCCAAGTCCCAACTGATTAACAGTTTGGACACTGCACATGTGCTATAATAAGGAGATAAATGTTATGGGTAGTTTGCAAAGCATTTGATATGGAATCCCATCTCCAATAGCAAATGAGGGAAGAAAAGAAGTGTTAAAAGTTTTCCTGAAAGGCTGTGTATTTATAACTATGTATCTAGCTAGACAGTCTCTCGCTAATGGGGGAATGCAAGATCCCACATCGCTCATGAAGCGTCCAGAGCCTGGGCTAATATAGAGGACGCCGTCTATGCTTAGTATAACGCGTTTTGGGTCTTATAGGGGCCCAGAAACAAAGCCAGGCAGCTCATAGGGCCAAAGCGGACAATATTATACTAGGTGATTCGAGTCGTTACATTGCATTTAGTGAGTTAAGCTATGGGTCACAATCATTCCATGAAGTTCTTTATATTTGAACTAGTTCACATTGCTTGTATTACAGGAAATTCAGTGGAGTTGGTTCCAGTCGGAAACATGACTGCAGTTGATGGATGGCATACTATTCAGTTTTCTGGTGGAAAGAATGCTTTAACAAGGTTCGAAATCACCCTTTTTTGGCTAAAAAGTCCTGCACATTTGTCCCACACAGATGAACAGCAACAAGAAGAGTCTCCTCTCTTAAAATTAAGAACCGATGTGAATAGAGTCACCCCGAAGACTGGAAGAGTTCTTGAGAAGCTTCCTTCTTGGTGTTCTCTCTTTGGTAAATCCACTTCTCCATATACATTGGCTTTCTTGAGTAGTCTGCCAATCAATTTCTAGTGCTTTCTAGACAGCCTTCTAAAAGCGTTGGATTTTTATGTATCACCTAAGCTTATTCAAATGGTCTTTTGTGTGGTTAATGACTACCAATTTGGGAGGTTGCTTTGTATATAATATAACACAGTGGGTATCCTGTGTTATTGCCCATGCAAAATAGGCTTTGCACCTGGGTGATATCGATGACAATGGCCGAGTTGCAAGTAGGGCTGCATCTAGATGTCATCGTAATGCTGTTAGCACCAAAAACCCCAATACTCAGCCACAAATTTGACACATCAAATATTTCATCCAGACTGGTTATTTAAGAGCTTTACTTTCTTTCTCGCTTGACAGCTGAATTAATCAACGTTTTGTCATTTGTAATTTTGCCCCTTTATATATTTTTTTCTTTTGTTTCTATTGGAAAAATAAAGAAACGACATTTTGGACATTTTTGGAGAGATGGAAGCAATTTCAGATACCAATGCAGTTTGTTGTGTCATTGTACTAAAAAATCGATGTTTGTGTTTTTATTTTTCCAAGTTTCCCTTGTTTCTTTAGAGAATGACTACATTTTGTTCAGAGACAATCGTTTATATCAGCTCAAATTTAAAGATAGTAATTTAATTCGAAAGAAAGAATTGAACCCATGCCTGAAAAAAAAATTGACATTTAACACTGTATGCCAGAAGAAGAAAGAGATTAGTGGTGCATTTCGTTCTTGTCTCTCTCTTTTCCCCTGATAGTTTCTTGATGATTCTGATGCGTCAATAATATTTGGTGCATTTTAATCATGGGAAAAACAAGTTTTGCAGACAGTTATTTTCATGAAATAGGGGGCTTCTGCATGAGATGTGCATACAGTTGTAGGACTACCATGTCCATAAGTCATTTTAATTGGTTTATATAAGAGAAGAGAATAACTAGTATCAGCTTGGCTTATATAACGGGCTATCATTTGTATATCATCACCACCTAGTGTGTTTGGCCTACTTGGATGCATCCCAATTTTAGGGAGGTTAAGGAGTTGGAAATGTCTCTGATATAGGTGTGTGCATAGATTGGAACCATACCATTACCATCGTATTTCATTCTAACCGTTGGTTTAAAGGTGCCTCAATGTTTGTAATCTTTTTTTTTTCCATGATCAATCCAGAGGGGGTGAATTTGAAGTTTGCCAAATTGGGTGAGTGCTGATTCATGGGGGCTTAGTTAATGAAGGGCTAGGATTGATCCTAGGGTGATTTTTGGTTGGCATCATTCTCAGAATGAATGAAGAAAATCGAGCATTGCAAGTATTTTGTGAGAGACAATCTAGAGATATAGAGGGAGAGATTTTATAGAAGTGTTCTTAGAATGAAACATATTCAGAATGATGCCAACCAGGGGCCTAGGGAGAGGCCCGGGTCAGAAATGATCAATGCCGTCAATATATCACTGTTTTGTATGTCATCAATCTAACGGTGAATACTGCTACAATTGAAGTGAGTTTGGGTTTGAGCACGATAAAATGAGGGGGTCAATCATCATAAATCAAAACTGGCGCATCTATCTGATTTGCACACGCTCAATAACATAACAAAAAGAAAGAAAAAAAAGAAGATAAATAAGTAAACACAAACAACTGTGAATCCCAATATCCTGATTAGCCATTGCCATTAAGACGAGCATAAAAACACAAAACCAAGAACCAGAATGCCTTAAACCAATCAAAAGAATAACATGCCATTGATTTCGCCAACACACATGTCCATTAATAACCATAAGAAGAGCTCAAATTGAATCCTGGTGCATAAAGAGAATGAAATCTAGCTCACAACTACCTACCTGGACCAAAAGAATCTTTGATTAATTGTCAATATATATATATATATATATATGAGATGCTCCCATGAGAGATATTTCTCACCTTAAATGAGAGATAGGGGTGGAGGTCCTCACATTTAAGTTGTTGGCATTGGATATGGATGTGAAGGTCCTACCCAATCTCTCATTGAAGGTGATACCATATAGAGTTATGCGACAAAACTCCCTGGGTGTTTCTTTTAGCCAATGAAAGTGTGACACTGTCATCAATGATATACTTTTTTACTCTCTCTCCTAAATATTCTAAAACTGTGGATATTTTATAGATTCTCTTAAACCATTGGCTAATAGATAGGGGCAGTTTTGAGATATGAGAGTTTTTGAGAATTTTCCATATATATATATATGTGGATGTGAGGCCCCCACCTTATCTCTCATAGTAAGGTGAGAGTCTCTCTCATAGGAGCATCTCCAATATATATATATATATTGCCCAATGTGGATCATCACATGAATATTGCCCATATGGTGAGGGACAAACTCAATGGGGCCCACTTAGGGTCCCATTGATCATGGGACTTGGTGGAGATGGAAAGAGTTATATGAGATGATACCATATATCAAGTTTGATGTCAATCCCAAGTTTCTAACCCCTTCATTCATGGCTAACAAATTTTACGACTTTATATTAAAGAAAAACTTTGACCCTCAATCCCAATCCCATAGTCCAATCCATTCAGATTAATGAAAACTCAATTGATCCACTGTAATTTAGGGGGTTTCATGTGTGTGGATGACTTGGATGAATCATACAGTGGCCCCACTATGTTGTCCCTCACCATAATGTGGTGAAAGATAGATGCACAAGAATATTTTCATATATATATATATATATATATATATATATATATATATATGGGAGATGCTTTTATTAGAGATATCTCTCATCTTATATGAGAGATAAGGTGGGGGCCCTCACATCCATATCCAATGCCAAAAACTTAAATGTGAGGGCTCCCACTCCTATCTCTCATATAAGGTGAGAGATATCTCTCATTTGAGCATCTCCGTATATATATATTTATATTGATATTAAAACAAAATGTAATAACCTATTGCCATTTTAAAGGCTGAAATATATCCTTTATAGTGTGTCTTACATATTTGTAGAACTATGTTAAATTACTAATAGTGCCAATTGGGAGGAAGTGGGTGGGGTATGTGCCGGCCCAACAAAACATTTGCATCCTAAATTACTCCAAAGCCAACCTGTTAGGCCCGCCAGATGGTTAAAATGTACTTTTAATTTTTTATGGGACATGAGATAGGTGACATGGGAGGCACATGAGTGCATTGATACCCCTTTTTATTTTAATTTTAATTTTTGATGTTTAGATTTTTATTATTTTGGGTAGCACTCAAACTCACTCTGTCCTTGGTCTATTTGTTAGCATGAGAAGAGCATAATGTTTACTGATCTTTAAAGTAGAGTTGTGATGGGCTCTGTTGGATATTTTATTCAAAGAGGTGTTTGGGAAGATCCCAAGGGAAAAGGATCCCCTGTTCTCCCTGTTTGGACCAATGAGAGGGTGACACATGAGGGATATATATATGTTTTTTGGAGGAGAAGAGATGTCATTGAGTTGATATCTGTTTGGACGAATCAGGGGTGCCACATAGAAGGGATGTCACATGCCATCTCCTAAAAAAAATAAAAAAATTCTATCTCTTAAATTTTTTTTCCCCATGTGGCACCCCCTGATTGGACCAAACTGGAGATCCAGATCCAAAGTAAACGTATCTACCTAGCTGGCAGTTACTTTTATTTCCTCCCCCACCTTCCTAACTATTTCAAAGCCCGGTCTGCTTCAATCAATCGAAGGAAGCAACACCGTTCTTCATCGAATCTGGCAAGTTTGCTTACTTTCTTCTTCATTGTACATGATTAATCAATTTAATAGTAGACTGAAACCCAATTAAAGTAAAATCCAATTCAATAATGGATAGTGATTTAAGCAAGATCATTAGACGAATCTAGAGAATTCTTAAGCCTAGGGCCTGTTTGGATAAATGAAGAGTGGAGTAAAATGAAGTGGATTTTACATATGGAATGAAGTGGAGAGAAGTAGGTTGAAGTTAAAGTAGAGTATTTCACTTCACTCCATTTGTATGCTTATTTTGAAGTTAAGATTTGGAGTATAATTCACTTTTATTCAAGGAAATGAAAGTATTAATTAGAGTTGAAGTGAAATGGAGTATATGTGTGGCTCACAACATTACTTCATCTATTGGGTCAGACTCATCCAAACGAGGTAGAGTTGAAATTTTAGACTGTTAGGGCCTATTTAACTTCACTCTTGAAACCAAACTAACCGGTGAATGTCTCTTTCACAGTTTTACATTAGTCTTAGGCCCTGTTTCTTTACTAGAATTCCTGACAGAAATTCAGAATTCCTGACAGGAATTCAGAATTCCCGTCATGAATTCTATATTTCATTGCCAGAATTCCTGGGCATTTGAAATTCCAGGCATTTGAGATCCCAAAAAACTCAGCATTTGAAAAACCACTTTAACAAGGAAGATTTGGAAATCTCACTTGGCAAAGGAATTCCAAGAGAGGGACGACGGCATACCGGGAACTCAAGTAAAAATTCAGGCCGTGGATGAAACAACGAATTTAGAATTTCAGAATTTGGCAGCATTTCAAATACTAGCATTTCAAATCTTCAGAAAACCACCGGACACAAATTCTATGAATTCTAAGTAAAAAAAGGGCCCTTAGCCCATCTTATGATACCCTGTGTATATGTGGCCAGTCCATCTTGATCGTCTAAATAAATATCTATACTTGGTTGATTTGTAATTGTACCCACAAAAGATGCATGTATTCATTCCACAGGGCCCATAACCGTACAACTAAGAAAATGTTCAGTTGCTGTAATTACTACCAAAACAAGTCGATCGAAATCTAGGGGTAAAAAGGTAAATAAATAAAAAAAGTCAGCCAATCTGAGCCCTTTTTCCCCTTTACATTACGATCAAGAATTACATAACGATCAAGAATTAATATTTGAACTTGACGGCCCCAAGCGAGCAGTTTGATTTGCATCGGGCTTGAAATTTGTAGATGTTACGTTTATTCATAAGTATTTTAAAATTCCAGCCACCTGAAAATTTCCAAATAACATTTAACTGTATATTTCTTAGAATTTCCAATAGACATCATGAATCCAACGAGTGAAAATTCTAAGTGGGGCATGTATGTTGAAACTCGTATTTCTCAACTTTAAGGGTTTTTTCTTTACTAATCATGTTTCTTTAACATAATTTAATTTGAACTTGCCGGCAAAGTGGATGAATAGGTGAGCACTCTGATTTGCATGATCAAATCCTCTACCGCTTTGACTTAGAGAAGTATTGAGCCAAAGGAGTGGAAATCCAGAGTGGGGCACGCCCACTGAAACTTGAATCATTGAAAATAAAGTACACCCTTGGTGTGCATGGGGTATTCTTAAATCTCACGTAAATTTCAATTTGTGTCACCGTTGGATTTACGTTTCTCACATTTTCCTTCAAATAATCAATCCAACAGGAAAAAAAACTCAAAACTGATGTAAAATATTATGATACCACTATATAAGTGAAGGGTGTTAGAAACATGAGCCACCTAGTGGCAAGGGTGCCCCATCTTATACAACTGCTCATGGATCAATTCTTAGATAGGTACATATATCACAAGTTACGTACCATTCACTCGTCTCATCTAGAAAAAAAAAATTGTTCATTTTGAATTCAATTGTGGCCCCAGCGGGAATTCAACTCAAGACTTCTCTACGTAACAGCCCCAGAGACGATCTGTATTCTCTGATTTGCTGCTGGTTGACTCGGTGGATTCTTTTTTAGTCTAGTGAAGGTAAAACCGATGAAAATTGGTACCCGATTCTCTTATTACTCGGATGTTCCGATTTATTAAAAATTGAGTCTGTATCCTTATTTAAGGTCCCGATAAGTAAATGGGTCTGGGTCTGATTCAACCTTGATTCAGACCTGTAAACCCGAGACTCTATATTTTACTCTAATTTTAGAAAAACTCTTCTAAAACTCATGTTTTGTTAATATCATTCTCTCTATAAACTCGGATCCGGATCCAAACACATCCCATATATAGTTCTAGATTTAGTTCCAAAATCAAGAATTCGGTTCCAAAACGATACTGGATTTGAATCCGATTCCACCATTTTCTTAACGGTTTCGATCGTGAGTCCACGATGTATCCGGCCCCGAACCGATATACCTACAACCATGGTAAAATCGTACGGTGATATTGAGCAGACCGTAACATCACCATGGGTAGCCTACTTATGCATTTGGGGCTGCTATCAGGATGATGATACAGACCGTAACATCACCACTCACGGCGACCGTGCCTAACCCCACCCCCTCCAGGTTCATTCTTTTTTTATCTGAGAATGCTACGGTTGCAGTTTCTTCGTACAAATTCGCCTACAACGGTTATTTTGTCTCTCAGAGTGCACCAGTGACTAGTGAATTCGAGAGAGAGAGAGAGAGAGAGAGAGAGAGATTTCTTAAAAACAAGAGAAAGTGGAGAAAGGAAAATTTCTGATTGCAGGAGATGCGGACGGTTCCATTGGGAATACATTCAGCTCCAGCCCTAAACCATCGAATTCTCAACAAGAAGTTCTCATTACGAGCTAGGGTTTCTTGCACCAACCATCATCGCTCTCCTTCCTCTTCTTCTCCTTCTTCATCTCCTCTCACAAATCCTTCCTCCAAATCAGGTATGCAAATCAAAAATCAGATTTTGTATCTTTCTTTTCATTTCTCAGAAAGGGGAACTTCAATTTGATTTTAGTTTGTGTGCTTGGTAGAAGATCTGGGTTTCATTGAATTTTGGTAGATCTAGATTTGAGTAGAATCTACTGTTGGTGCTTACTTTGACTAGGAACTTTTATTTTTCTGGTGACTGTTTGCTTGCTTTGGAGGAAGTTTTACACTATGTTTGGGAAGGGGGGACGGGAGGGAAAATTTGAGGGGGAAGGAAAATGAAGGGGAGGGGAGGGACGGAACTTTCTCTTGTTTGGATGGTAAAAAAGTAGGAGAAATAAAAGGGAAAAAAGTATAATTTTATTTGTTTGTGAGATAGAGACACAATTACCATTTTTTCCTTACTTTTGCAAAAAAAACATCAAAAACAAAAGGGCACTTTAGTAATTTCCCAAAAATTCCTCTCCCCCACTCATATTTTCCCCCCATTTTTTAAGGGAAAATTTTGGAGTGGGCCCACACTAATTTTACCCCCAAATTCCCCTCCCCCCTTCCCAAACACCCTCAATTTCAACATTCCCTCCATTTTCCCCTCTTTTTTTTCCTTCCCCTCATTTTACCTCATTCCCAAACGATACCTTAGAATAAATATGAATTGAATACTTTAAGTTCATTCCATAGTGGTTACAAATTAAGATGAAAGGTGAATTTCCTAAAATGAGCATAAATATAACTTTTGATTTTAGGATATAGAATAAAAAAAGAAGATGGGAAATGAATACCCACCTATCACCCTAGTAATTCAATTCCTATGTATTTATTTATGTATTTTAATGCAAACAAACAGGCCCTAAATGGAGATATTGATGAAAGATGCCTAGTATTTGCATTGATGTTGTGGG
This sequence comes from Cinnamomum chago, assembly GCA_038049695.1. NCBI lineage: Eukaryota > Viridiplantae > Streptophyta > Magnoliopsida > Laurales > Lauraceae > Cinnamomum > Cinnamomum chago. The sequence goes on along the minus strand of CP142462.1, from coordinate 13,222,503 downwards.
AATTTATCTAGAGTCCCTTGTGGAAATAAATCAAATACTAATTTTAATTCAAATCTAGCTCCAAGGATTCATTCAAATTCAAATTCTAACATGCTTTCTTTGTGGAAAATATCAAAGAAGCTACATTTCCATGTGGTTTCATTGTTACTTTTATTAGAGGAAATGGTCTCAATTTGTACAGGATGAATCTTTTAAAAAATCAAAGGTTATTCAAATTCGAATTCAAATCTAAAATCTCTAACGAGTTTGTTCTCTTATGTTAAGATCTATCGACTTTGACATTATTCATCTCTTCTAGGAACACGAAGAATCAAAACCCTCTGTTTGAATTGCCACTTTTTTTTTGTGTTTTTTTTTTTTCTGCTTCTGGTGTTTTACATTTTCCGGTTTTTCTTTGTTTTCATTGCATGAGACTTTTGCTAGTAGTTCTTTCATGTTTGGGTTTTGTAGGCTTTAACAATGTTAGTGTAAATAGGATGGAGTATCAAAATAGTTTCGTCGTTTGAAATTTTGCTCTGAGTTTTACAAATTGAATTCATGAAGTTTTCACTTACCTTTAAACCTTAAAAACAATCTATAAACTCGCTAGCTGATACAGAGTTCTTTGAATTTGCTATTTGGTTTAATCTATATGTCTTTGAAAAGTAAAAAAAAAATAAGGAGGGATGTTTTTTCACTGAAATTGATACACCCATTATGTCTGTGCTCCTACATGATATTCAATGGGTATGATACAAACCATTTCCTGCTGTACAGAAAAAATCAAAATAAAAAATAAATACAAACTATATCCTGTAAAATGGTGCTTGAATTTTCTACTTGACCCAACTGCACCATGACCAGAAGATTATATACCATAACTGGGATTACATCTAATTGTTTAAGTTCACCCTACACAGATCAGATTAATGACCAAAATTATTTGACACGGAACTTGAGTTTTACTTGGTTCAATGCCAATTCAAGAAACGTTAGAACTCTTTTGAAAATCAAATTGTGATTTCATTATGTGGGCCTGTTTTTGAAGCAGGATTTTGGAGAAAGGCATTGAAAACTAAACACCAGTTAAAATTTTTAGAATTTGATTTTCCAAATCTTGATAAATGATAAAAGGTTTGTACCTTTGTCACATCCCGGGCCTGAGAATTCCCCGATTAGGGTGGTTCCCGAGGTGTGACACGTGTACTTCCTTGAATTCGCACCTGTTCCGGACCAAGTCCGAATCCATGAAGGAGAAAATCCCACTTCACGCGTATGAGGAGTACTCATCGACACCTGTCAATGTACTTTTAATTTGCGGAAGCCTTTACATCACCAATATCAAAGCTTGAGCAGTCCATAAGAGTACCAATAATACATCTTATCATTTATCATTTAACAAGATTAATAAAGTAAAATCCAACAAAATGCATTATACAAAAGTACTCTAATGATGAAAACTACTAGATGCTTTACCTGAATGCAACATGTTCCTAAGAAAAGTGCAAATCATAACTAAGTGCAAGATAACATAATGTATTGCCTAATCCCAAACCCAGTGTTACAACTCCTGTACGTTCTCCGACAGTCAAAGCCAGCCAATGTCCTTAGGGATCCATTCCTCTAATCTTGGAGAATTACTAGTTATCATCTTCGGTATCCTGGATTGTCACCCATTCCTCTAATCTTGGAGAATTACTAGTTATCATCTTCGGTATCCTGGATTCTTGTGACACCAAGTGTAGCACCATGAATACAACGATTCAACAATGTATGGGCAATTATGAATTAACACATGCTGTACTAATTCGAATTTAAAGACGAATAAATTAAAGAGATCAAACAATAGTCCACTAGGCACATTGTGCATTATGAATAATCAATGCTTTTCGAATCATAAACCGAATACTCACTTTTCTTGTTGGCTACTACATTTTGCTCATCCTCTTCGATAGAGAGCGAATCACGTTGGAATGTCACCAATGATCCGGCCAAAGGTTCTCCTGGCTACTCGGTTCTGGAGTTCCAGTGCTCCAAACAACCTACTGCAGTGGCCTCGAATAACTAAATTGAATTTCAACCCCGTCGAGTATCGTACGGTCAAAGCTAAGTAGCGCCGAACCATTTGAATCAAATAATAATGAAACTGGAGTAAGACTTTTCTATTCAAATCATTTCTAATCGAATTCGTTTATTTTCATTTTATAATTTCGAATCATTTCCCAATCGTATCGAATCATATGCTTATTCCGTTTGAATATCACATCAATGTATGATAACATTTGTAAGACAATTGTAATAACAATTTAAGAAATAATACGAATAATGCATATAACAATTATTTGAATATTCGATGGCAATAATAAGTCCAATCTCAATATGCAAATGCAAATTGATTAGTAGAATTAAGGTGATTTACTAGCCAACCTTAATCTAATTACCCACCATCTATAACCGTCTATTACGATGTAGTTTTAGGTAATTCAATGCACATGCTACATCTCGTTGGTGTCACTTTGTGTGTGTGTGTGAGGTACACTGAAATCCCTAAACCAACACCCATGGTGAAGTGCTAGACGAAACGGATAAGCACATGAGATAATCTTTGCCCACGATTTCTCATGTGTTATAATTTCCATTGGATTATGTTAATCGGTTGTGGTTCCATGTCTACGGACCTACAAGGTCAGTCTTTTCACACCCTAAGAAGCTTATTGGTTTGATGTACACGTCTTGGTCATCCTTAGGGCTGACTATGACAATTTATATACATAAGTCTAAGTAAGACAGACCTCATTTATGGTTAAAACTTAAAAGGAACCCAATAAAGGTTCGGTTACCCTTTCGGTTACCTGTCGGTTAACTGAGAGTGGTCAATTCGGTTCAACGAAATTTGACTGAAGTCGGCCTGCTAGAGAAAGGCCATCCAGATCTTATGACTGAAGCAGTTCAGTCAAGTTCGGTGGGTGTCTAACCGAACTCCATTTTCTGTGTTTTTTCCGTATTCTGCTATTTGAACCGAACTCCCTGTCTGTTGACCGACAATTGACCGAACTCCTTGCATGCAGAACCTGTAGTGGCTCTGTCTGCATTGTCTTTCTATTTCATTTCATTCCAACTTTTCGTACTTCTTTCCATGACATTTAAAGGTCATCTTCTATACAATTTGAGCCTCCAATGCTCTCATAAATTCCATCCATTCATTCTTCAGTAACCCATTCTAAGAAAAACCCATTTTTCATTATTAATCTAATTCAATGAAAAGAGGCTGAATTTGACACTCAAAGGAATCATATTAATCAATCAATGAATCAATCACATGCATATATCCAAATTGCTCATTACTTGCCTTAATTTGGTGCTTTCCAATTCTAATCTTCTCTTTGGCTCAAATTATGCAAAATCCCCAAATTGCTTAATCAAGCTAATCCCTACAATGGTGCATCCAAGGAATGAAAGAATATTAGCATGCATGCAATGAAGATGAGTCTCCTTGACTCAAATTTACACCCAAATTCGGAATTAGGCTTGAGGTCTCACCTATGGCAGCAATGAAGACTTGTAAGAAGAAGTTCTTGACAATCCAAGGCTATGAAGAGGTGGGGAAGATGATGGGAATGAAGAATCTTCTCTTCAAGTGGACATGCAAATCTCCTTAGCTGGTTTGAGAGTAAGGGTGACTGATTGAATGAGAAACCTTGCCAAATGGAGAAGATGAAGATGATTTGGGGAAAATGATGGATTGTAGAGGATGAAGAAGAACTTGAGGAAGAAGATGGAGCCTAGAGAATCCTCATGCATGTGCTTCCCTTTGAAGTTTTGAGAACAAGAAGAGGAGAGAAGAAGAAGAAGAAGGGAAGAAGAGCTTCTCTCAGTTGAGGAAATGGAAGAAATGGGAGGAGGGGATGGTGGTTTGGTTTTTTTTTATAAAAATGGAACTTTTGGTTCCATTGCATGCAAGTCCCATATAATGGGAGAAATCTGGAAAAGGGGCTTTTGTATTGAGTTGGGCCTGGAAATGGGTCAAGTTGGGCTCAAATGGTCTGGGTCCAAATATGGGATTTGATGTACCCAATATGCTCAATGTGATGCACATGAAAACTCGTCGAAATTGAATCCACACACGTGTGACCTAAAAATATTCAAAAGGTCATAAGTCTACTTGACATGGTCAAAACCCCACTAATCTACCTAATCCATCACAAAACCATCCAAAAAAAAATAAAATTAGACAACTAATCAAATATTAATTAGGCGAAATCGTACTTAGGCGGGGTCGGGGTGTTTCAACCTCCAAAATTGGAAAGGTGACAGGTGCAGCCTTGGTGAAGCAAATTTGAAAACTGAGAATGCGATGAGTTAATTAAACTATTTGCTATATAAACCCAATGAGTTGAATTCACTTTGTGGGCTTTCTGCTAACCAGCCAAGTCACGAGTTGGTGACTCCATCAATGTGGTGACCATGGAAGTTTGTTGCTTGGCTACTTGAGTTGTAAAAACTCTGTAATTTTCCTTTCTTTTTTCCTTGATACTTTGTGCCCATATTTGGATTCTGAAGATTTATTTCTCCTTTTATATCACAATTTTCTCGGACAGGGATTTGCAGAGCCAGTCAAACAGCTGAATTGTTTCCATCTGTCAGCCCTGAAGTAATTGTTCGGGAAGCTCGTTTGGAGGACTGCTGGGAAGTGGCTGAGACTCATTGTAGCTCATTCTTCCCAGATTATTCTTTCCCTTTAGATTTGGTGCTGAGGGTTGATCGACTAGTAGCACTCCTTTCAGGATTTTCTGTGCCAAATGGTTGCATGAGGACATGCCTGGTTGCTGTTATTGGCAGTTCTGTAGATGGCTTTTTATTTGGAAGTGAAGAATTCAAAGTTGGAAGCCTTGAAGGAAAATTAAGCTTCAATAAGGGATCTGTTGCTGGAATATTAACGGTAGATACAGTGGCTGATTTTCTTCCAAGAAAGGGCCCGCTTCGGCAGAGAAGGTCAGTTAAGAATTCAGTTTGTCTACTCATAGGACCATGCTTTAGATTAGAGAGAGAATTTTGTAGTATATTGCTAACCAATAAGAGGTATACATCCTTGCTGTTCCACAAGAATTATGTATATTAACCTTTACCTTCTTCCTTGACATTGAATATTCAATTATTTCTCAGAGGTATCACATTTTGGAAGGCAGAGAGTTGTGTGCTTTCATCGTTTGAGAGTTGTGTAACTTCATGCTCTAGACAACTTGTAACCATTTTGTGTAGGACACCAATTGCACGCGTTCTTATAGTAAATGCAGTCTTAGTAAGTTGTACTTTGTTGGTACATAGTAATGCTGACCTGACGGTAAAACTCTGCTTTATTGTATAACCATGTATTGGTACTTTGTTATCAACCTTTTGAACAATAACGTGAGTTTGACGTTTTGCATTATTGGTCCATCCGTCCATGTAACTAGGTTTTTTTTTTTTTTTTTTTTTTTTTTTTTTTGTTGAGATATTAGGAATCACACACATCATATGTCAGCTTGTCTGCTAGGAAAATGTTCAATCCAGCACTTTTCTTGATTTCACCCCCCCTCCTGCTGTTTTAGTTTAAGTGTGCTTCAGTTATCTTGATGATTTTCCTTGAGAAGGTTAATAAGACAGCCATGATGCTGGTTTCTTGTTACTGAATTCCTGAAGACTCTTTTCATATTTTTGTAGGTCCTCTTATTTCATCAGATAATTTAAACATTGATCAACTTAAATTCTAGGAAGCTGCCATGTTGGGAATTGTGATCAAGAAAAATTAAAATGGAAAAAGTAGGGGTGTAAACAATATGGGCTGAGCTGCTGTGGACAAATTAAAATGGAAAAAACTAGGGGTGTAAACCAGTTAAGCTGAGCTAAGCTTGGCCAAGCTCGAGCTTTAGGTCAACTGTGTGAACCCCACAACTCTAGCTCCGCTTTTCCTCACTTTATAAAGTTAGCTCAGCTCTTGCTCCTGAGCTCAAGGTTGTACTGATGTCTTAGTTTTCCATGGCCTTTTGGAAAATTAGTTGCTTTTTTCATTTTTTTAATGGAAATGTTCTTGTACCAAACTGTGGAAAAGTAGGACCTTTTCCACAGAACAGGTTTTACACAGACGTGCCCATAATCTTTTTTTTTTTTTGGAAGTTCTAGCTCTAAAACATGGAAGAATGTGGGCATTGTTGTGATGTGATGAATGAAGCTTGATAGGTTGCTTTGTTATTTTCCTTGTGTATGTACCTTTGTCATACATAAACATCAAATATATTGATATCTGAGGTGAGGCACTGAATGCTTCTCAGGACTGGAATTGCATATGTATCAAATGTTGCAGTTCGACAGAGGGACAGACGGAAGGGAATCGCCAAACAACTCATTATTAAGGCGGAGACTTTAGCCAAGAGTTGGGGTTGCCGTGCCGTTGCATTGCATTGCGATGCAAACAACCAAGCTGCCATGCGACTATATTTGGGCCAGGGCTTCAGGCGCGTCAAGGTTCCTGAACGTGCAAATTGGCCTCAACCCAAAACCTCCCCAGGCATCCAGTTCAGCTTCATGATGAAGCTCTTAACTACCTACCACTCTACCACAATTTAGTTCCTACTTCAGAATGTGAAAAAATGGGTTTGGTTTTACCAACAGGTATGCTGGCTTATGTTTATTGTACCCTAATCAAGTGCTCTGTGCTTATATATATATATATATATATATATATATATATATATATGCATAAGAAGGGGATTCAAAGTGTGGATCAAGGAAACTTCCTGTGGCATTTGCAATTGTTAGACTATAATTAATGGTCTTGTATATTTATTTGTGGCAGCAGTTTATCTCTATGCTTCATATAATTCTTCTGATTATGTGCTGGGGTTCTCTATATTCTTTGACGTAATAATCCATCCTTGAGAGACGCTGTGTTTGCCCATACAAGTTTTCAGCATGTTGTAGTGATTGTTATACAGTAGACTTTCATAGTCCGGAGTTCAGATCTCACGTCACATGTGATGCTATTAAAGGATCATGAAATTTTAAGTTTTATGCAATACTGCAGACCTACTTTTTCTTGAGAGATTATTCCAAACAGGCATGCAGTCCATGTGGGTTGAGCATCCTCATAGCCAAAGTGGATGATGCGGTCAGCTTTGTTGTGACTCTGGTTTCTAGACCTAAAATATGCATTCTAACTGATGGATTTTATGAGTGGTGCCAGGGAGACGACGTGGGTTCTCAGATGGTGAGGATGCCAAACATTGACAAGACAGTTTCTTCCTATTTAGAGAACGGTCGATGGAATCGATCAATTTCTGTGAACTTGTAATTCAAAATTGTTTGATTTATAAAAATATCCAAAGTGACTCTAATCTTCATTGTGGGATCAAATTAGACTATTTTTTTTTTCCTTATATCATTGGTGACTTGAACTCTGTTCACACTCTGTTCACACTTGTGTTCTTAACCAGCTGAGTTACGGGCGAATTGGGCTATTCTGGACATGTTTCTGTAATGTTTGTTCTGTGAATTAAAAAAGGAAAAACAAAAGACAATTCTCTTTTTTACAGATATCTCTTTCTTCATTTGGTGCACACATTTCTGAATTCTGAAAGGTGGAATGCTTCGCAGAAAGCCCAGTCCAGGGAATGCTGCACAAATGTGCCCACCTGCCCTGGGTGCGAGTGAAGCCGCTACTAATTATCATATGGATGATTGAGATTGATTTGTTCATGCCGGGAGGGGCCAGCAACTTATTCCTGCTTGAAGCGGTTATTGGCGATCAACCCTGGATAAACAAAAACAAGGTATCTGTTTAGCCATCCCTGGCCTTCTAATAGTCAATGAAATAAGAACCTCAATCCTACCTATTCGGTGTTCCTACTCGAATTTATGAGTGAGAGTTGCCTAATTTGCGAAAATTCTCAAGAACTTTGAGGCTAAGAGTTGACTCATTAAAGTAAAGTCAACCTAGTCGACTCACTACGACGACTCCTAATTTTTTTTGTTTATTTCAATCACATCTTTTAAATATGATTATAATTATTTAGTGAGGCAAGAGGGCCACACTAACATGTTCAATAATCTATGATTAAAAATAGGGATTTTTAGGAAAAATTAAGTTTAAACTCGAAATGCATGAGGCAATGAGGAGATTTTAGATTTCATTGGCAAAGTGCTTCGCATAGATGAAAATGCTCTCAATTGTGATATCACAAGTGTAGTCCCCATATCGTCACCCCTCAATGCATAAAGTTGTCCTTGATGATGATGTTTTATACAATGATCCATGGACCCATTCATGATGTGGTCATCTTTGTTGTTTGTTTTGTTGTTGTATTATGACAAATCTAGGGTATATGCAGTGGTAGTACTAGGAAATCTCCCTTGGGGGACCTCTATGGAAAGAAAATTCAAGGAGGGTCTAATCTGTGCAAAATACTAAAACCAACAATCCAACATTTTCAGATGATGCTTTTAGAGCACCGGATAGAAAGGCTAATAATTTGGGTTTTATGGTCTGGATGAATGGGTTATTTTCGTGTAGCGGCGGTCTAAGATCCAATTCAAATGTCTCTTGTGCTAAAAATACATAAGCAAGGGCGGTCCTCTTTGCTTTGATGAAGGTGGGAGACAGGGGCTTCTTCAAAGTCCATGTGTTCTCGGATGCGATGGAGGCAGTTCAAACTATATCAGTGAAAAGATGGACCAGTCTATCAGCTCAATTTTGATAGATATTGAATCCATTTTGAGTTCTTTTGGCTCTATAGTTTGCTTTCATGTACCTAGCAGGTTTAATGGTGCCACCCATGGTTTTGCTAAGCTTATTTCTGAATTTGAACTGTTTGTAGGATGGGGATGTTCTAAGTTGGGTTAGCAGCTGTGTTTTTTTTTTGGTAAGAAAGATATATAAAGAAAGTTGGGTTAGCTAGCACCTTGGCGTAGCTTTTATGGTTTGTTGTGTTGTCATGATGGTTTGTGATTTGGACTATTGGTGGTTTTTATATCCTTTTTGGCTGCCTTCATGGTTAATAAAGGGGTTATCTGCAGCTTTGGATCTGAACTTGTCATATGCTTTTATGTGTTTCAGCATGTCGTCATTAAAGTTAGTCCACTTCATCAGATGCTGCACCAATAGAGGGCTGGGGATTTGGAAGCTTCACATGCTTTCTGGTGTGGAGCTTAATAAAAGGAAAAGAAAAGGTTCTTGTGTGAAAAGGGACTATGGCATAAAGTTCAATAATTTTCTATTTCCAATGCCAAAATACATGTGCATATATGTCATATGCACGTATGTATCTACGTATGTGTAAATGAATATTAATCCAGAGTTTAGAGCCTGGCAATCCGATGAAATCTGCATGATTTTGATCTTTGACTCTTCTTAGTTCAATGGTAACATATGGTTCTTGCAGACCTAGAAACAGTGGTGGACCCAGGATTTTCGTTTAGATGGAGATAAATTTTTGCTTGACTTTGCCGGACCTTTTTCACATCAACAAAACCGAAAGAGAAAATATATTTCATCTAAACAGACACAAAACTTTCTTCTATGCTTATATCTCCTATCCAATTGAAGGGTATTCCCACTATTTATCCCAAGTGATCATCAGTTCATCATCATAAAAAAAGTCTAAAATAACATTTCCTTTAATCCTAAGTGTTTGGTGCCTGAAATGGTGATTTGGGAGAGCACCCAATTACCCGATTTAGGTATTAAGAGATTGACTTGAAAGAAACAAATAAAACTGAAAAGAAAAGTAACAACTCTGCACACTTCTCTCATATGCCCACTTCTATTAGATATAAGGGAAATTCTATATGCACCACCATTTTTGCTGAGCACACCTACATTCCTTTTTTAAAGGAATTTTTTTTAAAAGGTGGGTGTGCTCAGCAAAAATGGTGGGTGCATATAGAATTTCCCTAGATATAATGAAAACAGCTCTGCCGGGCATGGGCTCTATCTCCTCCCACTCTGTGCTAATCAAGCCAAGCTCAAGCTTGAACCTTTCTGGCTCAGCTTGGATTGAGTGCAAATGTAGCTTGGGCCATTGGATTCTATATTAATTTATATAGATTATAAATAATATTTCTGTTAACATTGTATCTATATATGTAGAATTCATGCGGTGTCAGGTTATTGTATATAAAAATAAAGCCTTAACTTAGGCTGACTTGTTTAAAATCAGGCTTGAGCTTGGAAAAGGCAGGTCAAGCCAAAACAGGGCTAGGCTCTTGAGGACATTACTATGATTACTAAGGTGGACCAACTCTTATTGGATTAAATTTAAGAACATTTTTTAAATAGATCAAGCATTAATTTTGAGCGGTTCAAATTCTTAATAGGTATAACCTAATGTGAAATTCCACTCCTTCCGCTCAGATGACTACTGAATGAGACACTTGGGATTACCACTGCCAGTCAAACCCTCCCACGAGGGTGCCTGGCCAGGCCCAACTTTTTTATTTTTATTAAAAGGCCTAGAGATAGGGTAGGGCCTAATTTTTGAAAGCCCAATTTGATGGCCAGGCTAAGGGCAATAGTAGGCCCCAGCTTGCCCTCTCATACTTATTATCATATAAACTTTATGTGATTATATTAATATATATGGGTGAACCGGGAGCACTACCTTGTGGGGCCCAGTTAGGCCCCCAAAGATCATGAGATATTGGGGATCAAAAGATCCAAGTGGGACCACACTAGATATGCAATTTGAAGCCAATCTGATGGACTGACTCCTTGATCTGTGACCCACAAGTCATGACGGCTTTATATCAAATAAAGAACTTTTGACACTCAATCCAACAATCCAGTCTATTCGAATGTGTGTGAATGGTTCGGATGGATAATAAGTTGGGCTCTCTGAAAGGTCTTGCTATAATATGGTGAGCATGCATGCATGGTTCTCCGACTCCAGCCCTGGTCCTTGGCCCTTGAGGTCTTTGGCCAGCCCAGGCTGCATTTCTGGCTTGGCCTTTTGAGAACCGGACTCTTGCTTCTGCTGACAATCGAAAAGAACGTTCTGATTTCTGTTACTCTCACATGGATTTTTTTTTGGCTCCAAGATAACTATTTATTTATTTATTTTTTGATGAAACTGATCAAGCTTTATATTAAGGGAGGCAAAACAAAATACAACCTGACCCCACTTGAGATCTCAACCATTGGATCCAAGACATAGGTAACATGGATAGCATAAAAAAAGACAGGAAAGAGGGGAATCATCACTGTTCTGATACTCCAAAATGTGCTGCTCCTCTTGAGGATGTTGCATATTACTCCCGCTCGGATCCAAAGATTATGCACATCAAACTCCTATAAATAAACCATATTTGAATTGGTAAGGAAGTAGTGAAAATCATTTCCATTGGCGGCCCCAACTTGGAAAGACTGTCTGCCACCATGTTTGCTGATCTACGAATTAGAGTGGCCTTCCACCTAGGCAATTTGGTAAGAGTGAGCTTGATTTTTTGGCTCCATGATAACTTTGTAACGTAGAAATTTTATAATGCAGCAAGAGATGCCACCAATCCAAATGACAGCAAGACATGCATGTCTACGTCAAATTATAATAACAAAACAAAAACATATGCTTTATTAGGTGTCCCTTTTCCCACTCAGTAGCGTAAAGTGGTGTTTTTTTTCTTTCTGGATAGGAGATAGCATTAAAAGAGAAATCAATCAAGCCATCGGGGTCAAAAAGCAGGGAATTACAAAGAGCAATTTCAAGATGTGTCGAGAACATCAGCCCAAATGTGCCCATCATATAGCTGGAAAAACCATTTCCTGTAGGCAAACAGAATTCTGGTGAGGAGGAACTAGGAAGACTATGATGATAAATTTTATGAGGGGCATCTTTTGCAGGATCATCAGCCAGCATACTTGAGAGGAGCTGGATGCAACTAGTGATATGCTGCCAGAAGACCATTAGGTCCCAAGAAAATGTTCCTGCATGCATAGCTTCAGTTACAATGAGTGCATGACCTTCATTAATTAGTAAGTCAATAGTCAATACACAAAGATAAAATTTACAACTGTAAGGGTGTGCAGGTTCAATTCCTCCCTCTTACATGTTTAGGTTTTCTTATATTTTAAAGAAAATGAAAAATCAATCTAGTGGATAGGCATTTCCAAGTGATCTCTGGTTATGTTGGTAAGGGACCTCAGACCTGAGTAGTATGTATATATGGGTGCATGAGTACTTAGAGGGGAAAAAGAAAAAAAGATCTTTTGGTGGTGTTTGGTGAATGTGGTGGAGTACTTGCAAATTCTTATATCACTAAAAGGTGTATTTTCGACTATTAATCTTATTAGATTTGGGGTGGAAGAAAAAGAGACAAAAGTGACTTTTTTTTCTTCTTAACTACATGTCTCATGTTGATACTTTTAACTTGATTCGATCATTCCTTGGACATGTGTGTGAAATTAAGATGCCAACGACAACATAAGGTAGTTGGTTGGCAACCTCATATGTCACCCAGCTAACTTGGTATCAATTTTTGGATATGCCACTCTTCCCATTTTGTGAGTTATCCTTCTCACTTGTGTGCAGGGCCGTCTCTAAGATAATTGGGGCCTTAGGCGAAACCATAAAAAGAGGCCTTTTATAATAAATAATAAATTATTATATTAAAATATAAAATATCAATAAATTTTAGTTAAAAATTATTCTTCTTGCTTTTTGAGATGCAAAATTACCTATCAAAGTTTTGTATTCAAGATTTGTTAATAGATCATTTTTAATTGATAATATAGCTAATCCATTTAATCTTTCTTGTGTCATAGTAGATCTTAGATATGATTTTATTAGTTTTAGTTTTGAAAAACTTTTTTCAGCAGAAGCAACAGTTACAGGTATTGTTAATAATATTCTATAAGCAATACTTGCATTTGGAAAAGAGTCTAATCTTTTTATATAGTTTAATGTTTCAATTGGAGTATAAGTTTCTATTTTTAAAATCTCTTTTAAAGCTTTTAATTCTGAAAACAAATCCAAACCATCTATATCAACGTGATCATCATGTTTTAAAAAGTTTTCAAGTGCAAGACAATGTTTTTTCAAATCTTCATCTTCTAAAGATTTTAACTTTTTCAAATTAAATAAAAAACCAAAAATATTATCATATATTACAAATTGTTCAAACCTATTTTCAATTGAAGAAATAGCTTGATCTACTATATATATATATATATATAAAATAATCAACTCTAAAAGATTCTTCCGCTGATCGTATTATTTCATTATCAATACTTTCATCAAAGTGTTTTTTTTTCTACGAATTATTCGTCTTTCATGAAATATAGGTTCACTTCCCATTTCAGCAGCAATCTCTTTAGTTGAAATCAAAACAAAACTAAATCCATTTTCTCTATAATTTTTTAAATAAGAAATAAGACCTTTTAATTGATCAATAGCAATATCTATATGCATGTCTTTAGATTGCAAGTTCTTACTAACTGAATTAACAACAAACAATATATCATACCAAATATTTATGCCTAATAAAAATTCAAAATTTTCAAGCTCATATGTAGCTAAGTATGTGGCTTCACTGGTTGTTTTAGGATCGTCACTTTGTTCTGCTAGTTGAACTAAAGCATCTCTTATTTTTGAAGTTTGAAATTTTATTACTTTCACACTTTCAACACGACTTTCCCACTGTGTTTGTGATAATGGTTTAAGATTTAATATAGGCACATTATCTTAATTGTAGAATTTTCCATCTTTTTGTGGAGGAAGAAAATAAAGAATATAGACATTGTACCACTCCAAAAAAGGATATAGCCTTAGGGCATGAATTAGCCATGTCACAAAGTACTAAGTTCAGACTATGACAACCACATGGTGTATAAAATGCTCTAGGATTTAAATCCAATAGTCTTTTTTGTACTCCTTGTTGTTTTCCTTTCATATTAGATCCATTGTCATATCCTTGTCCTCTTATATCATTAATATTAAGTTCATATTGTTTTAGTAAATTTATAAGTTCATTAAAAAGACCTTTCCCTGTGGTGTCATCTACTTCTAAAAATTCTAGAAAATATTCTTCAACTTGTACTGTACTTGTGGAAGTATTTACACATCGTAATATAAGAGTCATTTGTTCTTGATGGCTTGCATCAGGAGTGCAATCAAGTATAACTGAGAAATATTTCATTTCTTTGATTTTTTTAATAATTATAGTTCTAACTTCACTTGCTAAAGTTTGAATCAATTCATTTTGTATATTATGTCCAAGATAATGATAGTGGATTTCACTATGTTTAATACGTCGAATGTGTTCTTGCATTATTGGATCAAATTCTGCAATCATTTCAATTAAGCTTAAGAAATCTTCATTGTTCTTTTCGTAGATTTTTCCATTCTTACCACGAAATGCTAAGTTGTTTTTTGCTAGATTTTTTATAATAGCTATAATTCTAAGCAACACTTTTTTCCAATGGTCTTTTTCTTTTTTGATTTGTTCTTGAATGTCTTTATCTATTGTCAAATTTTTTTATATTCTCATTTCTAAATCAATCCTTGTATTCATATTATTAATATGTTCGTTGGTGGTTTCATGACTTTTAAGCCTAAAACTAAGATTTTTCCAATCATTACTTCCTTCATTGGCTAATTGATTCATGTTAGATTTTGAACTAAATAGTTTACAACAAAAACAATACACTTTATCAAAATCCTTTGAATATATTAGCCATCTTCTATCATGTTTTTCCCCATTTGGTAATTTTCGGATTTAATATGTGGTAGAAAAGTGTCTATTATTTTCATCTTTGGGAAAGCTTAAATTATTATCTCTAATTGGACCTCTTTCTATTAATAAATCTCTTAAATTGATATCAATATTTTTCCAATTGCCTGGGTCATAAATATCAGCAATAGAGTTTGACGTTTCATTATTCTCTGTAATTGTTTTACTTATCTCATTTTTTTTAATTCGTTATTCTTTTCTGTCGAATCAAAAGTTTCAATGTTTTCAGGAGTGTACATGTCGTTCCTATAATTTTGTTGTGTTACTTCTACATTTTCATTGGTTAATCTTTGGGTAGAATTTGAAATAATAGTTGGTTGATTAATAACAAACTTATTCAGAGCACCTTTTTGAGATTCAATTAATTTTTCAGTTTTTCATTTTTTTTTTACTTTTCATATCCTGACTCGTATTTTCTATTGGACATATTAGATATCTCAAAATTATTCTAAATTGAAAAATGATAACTACAATCAACACAAACAGAAATATAAAATAAAACTATAATCAACTTAATCTCAAATTCTCAATTTTCTCTAGATAAATAAGTGATAGCTACAAAAGATATAAAATAAAAGTATAAAACTAATTTAAAAGTTGAAAGGTTAGAATAATAGCACCTGTGAGGAAGAAGAGGGCTATGGCCGGCTTTGAAATTCTGAAATTGAATCAGCACTTGAAAGTTAGCTAGAAAGAAGGATGGATATGACAGGATATGGCATTGACAATAGAAAAATAAGGAAAAATAGTGAACAGGAGAGTGAAAGTAGGAGATCAATTGAGAAGTAAGCTATAAAGAAGGAAGTGTAAGAGTTCATAGTAGAAAGATAAGTAAACGTTGGTGAGGAGAATAGTGAAAGTAGGGATTAAGTAAGAATTAAGAAACGGCTATAAAAGTTGGAAGTCCAATAGTCTTTTTTTAAATTGGAAGTCCAATAGTCTTTTTGAGTTTCAAAGTTGGAAGTCTATCTCCTTTGAAAGTTTGAATTATATTTTTCTTTGCATTAAATGACGATTTCAAAAAGTTAATTTAACAGATATTTTGAGACTTATTTTTTTTCTTTTATTAAGTTAAAATATTTAAATTGAGGGGCCTGTAACCTATTAAATAATTAAGTAAAATAGGAAATTGGGGGCCTTCCTATTTTGGGGACCTTAGGCACCCGCCTAGGCTGCCTATGCTCGGAGATGCCCCTGCTTGTGTGGGCTCTCTTTAGTGGCATCTTTTGATGGATTCCTCGATGCGTGACTAACAATTTTCCGGACTCGTTTTTCCATGGCATATTTTGGTAGTTTGCAGGGGATATGGCGGCCAACAGCAGTGAAGAGCAGGCATAGGAATGCATTACGCTAGAAGTTTCAGAACTGAAGAGGGTCCAAGGCCAGTCTGGGTCTGATCTAGTCTCATAGTAGTACAGCAGCTAATAATGAGTCAGTCCTTTAATCTGTTAGCATCTGTTTGTTCAGGTAGTCCTATGCAGTTCTATGAGACTCGTTTCTTGATTGATTGGCGAGGCATTGGATTGGAGATCAGTGATAGTTCATTGCTTTGCTTACAACACTAAAAAACCTGTGTAAATGATAAATGACTTCTTTTTGGTAGAAACGAGAAATGATTAAAGCATTCCGTCATATAGCACGCGAAGGGTACTTGTAGCACTTCTGTTTTATTAGATGGAAAAGTAAAAGATACTGTCCAGTTGTGTTCCTTTGGAATAACGAGAAGATGATTCAATCATCGTGACAAGGAGGGAAAGAAACAAAGAAAATCTACTTGTGATGCTGGTCATAGTCACGACAGGGCCCAATGGGATCTTGTGTGATTCAGCTTCTTCAAACATACAGCCCACTCTATTTAGTTTCCTTTTGGATTTTTCTCCCTGATTGAGACGCAACTTTAATCAAGTGATTCTGCTCACATGCACCGCTTTTCTTTCAAATGTGCATGGATCCGAATTTTACATGATTCTAACGTTATTCATAGAATCCTCTTGATCAGCCTAAAATCTCATATTCTCTTTATTTAGGTCCAGATCTTTTGATCATTGTGCTTTCTTTATTGCTATGCATCTAATGGGCTCCATTGAGAATTCTTTCGAGAGAGAAGTGCCCAACCACACTGTGACTATAGCACATTAAGCATTTCTCTATGTAAGTACCCAAAAAACACAAACTTAAACGATCTCTATAAATATTTAACAACTTACAATAGTACTGCCATGACCGTGCTATGTTCCCACTCAATCTCTTTTGTTGCTTCCTGACATCGAAACGAAGCTAATTGAATAGTGCCGAAAATGGGAGTCAATTACTGGGTTTTTGTTTTCTTTGTAAATTCTGTGAGAGCTGATGGGGTAGGCATTTCCCTGTCCACATAAACAATTTGGAATTGATATCCAAATGTGTTGTCGAAGAACTTGGGTAGTATATGTGGGTGCATGAGTATTTCGCAGAAGAAATTTTTTTTTTTTTTTTGGGGTGTTTGGTGTATGTGGTGGGGTACTTCTAATTTTCCTCAGTCTCATGCACTAACAGTATGCAGTAAAAAATGACTCAAATGCCCTCCGAATATGTGATATCAAAAATTTTAGCTTAAGAAACTAATCTAACGTGGGGATGAAATATTTTCTATGTGATTTGTGTCATATAGCATAAAAAAATTGCTAGATCTCATATATAGAGGGCATTGGAGTCATTTTCAATCCATGCTAGGTCCTTAAGATAGTTAACCATTCCTTGCATGTAAGAGGGCAAAAAGATAAAAAAAAGAAAAGAAAAGAAAAAGAAGGATCACAAAGAGGTTTTTGTTTTCCGGGTCTATTATATTTGGCTTTCAACTAAGAGGATTTCCAACAAGATGTTTAGAAAGTTTCGGTGGGGAGAAAAAGGAGGAGAAAAAGAAAATCCATACATCTAAGTTCTCCAATCTAGGGCATCCCCATGCTCCCTCCTCCTCCCTCCTCCTCCTCCGATTTCCCCCCTCTCAGTCGTCCTGGCTCCTCGTCCCAAATCCTCAGCTCCCCAACCCTCTCTTCGCAGCTGACTCCCCCTCTGGGGCAAGCAGCATCCTGCTCCCACACCACGCTGACTCGCCCAGAGGAACCTGCCCAGGGGACCGTAGCCACTCCGATTTATACTGTCCCAGCTCCTTCTCACACCTCAGCTGCTATCTCGCCTGCTACCACTTCGCCCTGGGATATCAACCAACTAGAATTGCTCCACAACCACCTCTCTGGCATCATCTCCTCAGCCAAAGGTATGACCCCAGGTGAGAAAAACCCTCTTCCCATCAAACCTCCAGACCCAAACCCTCCTTACTTCTGCCTCCCCTCAGATCTCATGTCGCTTCTCTTCCAACCCCAGGCCCCTCCAATCGCTCCAACCAGTCAGCTTCCTCCCCCTCCCAACCAAAAACCTTGGCTATCCCTTTTCCCCGATTCAGCCCCCCTATCCCCCTCGGACTACCCCCCTTCCTCTCTAATAGACGGTCATCTTTCTATGAAGATCCCTTCTTCTCTGATTGAACCCAGTAAATCCTCTTTCTCTTTCGCAGCTATAGGAAAATTTTATGGGAAGAGGCCTACAGTTGAATGGCTAACAGCCCAGGTTAACTCCAAATGGAACCTCTCCAAACCAAGCCTTATTTCTCTCACAGACAAAGGTACCTTTCTGTTCAGATTTGCTTCAAAGGAGGACAGGGAAATTGCCATTTCAAAAGGTCCCTTCCTCCTACACCCCAAGAAACTCCAAATCATCCCCTGGTCGCCTGGTCAAGACCTCTCCTCTTGGCCGTCTTTCCACCCTGTCTGGATTCGCATTCATGGCATCCCATACCATTGTTGGAGCTCCAATATCTTGCTCTCTTTAGCTAGTTCCATTGGTCCCCCTCTCAAACTGGACGACATTACAGCCTCTCAAAAATTGCTCACCTTTGCTAGAATCCTAGTGAGGCTTGATCTGAATGGTCCAAAACCCTCAGAGATAAAAGTTGAGCTGGAAGGAGAGTCGGAAATTACCCTCTCTATCACCTATGAAAACCTCCCTTGCCCCAAATGTCTCTCCTTTGGTCACTCTGTAAACCTCTGCAGCTCAGGCCCTAAACCTTCCATCCCCTCTCCTACTGCCTCCCTGATAGGCACAGGCATTTTAGGTAAACCCCCCACCAGCCAATCTATCCAAACTCCCACCCCGGACCCTGTCCCTGATCCAGCTCTGGCACCCAATGGCCCTCCCCTGGTTTCCCCTGCCAGCCCCAACAGGTTTTCCCCTCCCTCCCCAGCCTGCACCCTCTCTGATCTCCCTTCTTCCCAGCAGATTTCTGCTCCTCCAGGCTTTGCCTTCCCTCACCTTTCAGACCCTCCTTTCCCCTCCTCCTCCCCTGCTCCACCTATCCCTTGCTCCACCTCCACTCCTGGCTATACCCCGTGCTCTAACCCTGGGCCTCAATCCTCTCTTGACCCCCCCCTTAATCCAGATGAACCCCCCCTAGACTTTGATATCCTAGAAAAATTTCCAGATCCTTTCCTGGATACTTCTAACTCTTTCTCCATCCTAGATAACTGCCCCTTATTAGATCCCTCCTCCTCCATTCCCCCTCCTTCCTCTAGGATACCAGATACAGCCTTTGTTACTGCCCAGAATCCTGATCCTTCCCAAGTCGCTGGCATATCCTTAATTGTGGACCTCACCCCTTCCTCCAAGAAAAAGAATTCAAAAACAAAAAAGAAACCTGCCAGCTCCTACTCTAGGCCTTCTACTAGAAGCTCCAATGGCCCCTCCTCCCTCCTTAATTGTTCCAAATGATCCGTGTTCTATACTGGAATTGTAGGGGTATCTCAAATTCCCCTACCATTAGATCCCTTCGCCACTTGGTCTCTTCCAACACCCCTGATGTCATCTTCTTAGCTGAACCTATGACTGGCTCCCCTCCTCCCTCCCTCCTTTCCTCTTTGGGTTATGATGGGTTTTTCTCTAACAATCCTTCCTCTCCTGCCACTATTTGGTGCTTCTTCAAATCAAACTCCAACCTGGATATCTCTCTGCTTGACTACTCCTCCCAATTTCTTACCATCTCTTTTACCAATCCCTCAACTGCCTCAAATTGTCTCCTCACAGGGATCTATGCCTCTACAAACTATCTCCTTAGAAGAGATCTCTGGAGCCATCTCTCTTCCCTGTCCAGCTCTATCTGCCCATGGTGTGCGATAGGTGATTTCAACGCCATCACCTCTGCCTCAGAGAAATATAGTCTTAGGCCTTCCCGTCTCAACCTTGATTTCCAACAGCTGCTTAGTTCCACTGGTTTGCAGGACATGGGTTACTCAGGGAATAAATTCACCTGGTCCAACAACCGCCAGGGGACAAGCTATGTTGCAGCCAGGCTTGATAGAGCCTTATGTAATTTTCCCTGGCTCTCCTCTTCCTCGGATCCCCTGCTCACCCACCTCCCCAAGCTTTCCTCGGACCACTGCCCTTTGCTTCTATCCCACTCTAGCCGGCCTCTAGCTACCAAGGCTCCCTTCAAATTTGATGCTATGTGGATCCACCACCCTGAATTCCTCCAGCTGGTTGCTGACTCCTGGAACCTAGTCTCCACTGGAAACTACCAGCAGGATCTTGCTTCCAACCTGAAACACATGAAACAGATCCTCAAAGAGTGGAACAAATCTGTCTTTGGCGATATCAGGCTTAGAATTACTGAGGCAGAAAAGGCTGTTACTGATGCCCAAGCTCTCCTTGATGCTGATCCCTCTCCTCCTCTCCATCATTCTCTGGCTGAAGCCAAGGCTGCCCTCCACAACTACCTTCATCTTCAAGAAATTCATTGGCGCCAGAAATCCAGAATTAGATGGCTGCAGGAGGGTGACAGGAACACTGCATTCTACCATGCTTCTGCTAAATCTAGAGGTGCAGTGAATCGCATTGATAAAATTAATTCTGAAGGCCTGTGGGTGGAAGATCAGTCGGCTATCAAGTCTCTGGCGGTGGACCACTTCTCCTCTATTGCCAACCAAGGTCACTCTGCTCCTTCTGATTTTCTTTTTGGGATTCACAGCAACAAAGCCTCCCCTGAAATAAACGCTAGTCTCTCCAGATTGCCTGATGCGGAAGAAATCAGAAAGGCTGTTTTCGATCTTAAAAAAGACAGTGCCCCTGGGCCGGATGGCTTCTCTGGCTGTTTTTTCACCTCCACTTGGCACATTACTGGGAATTCTGTGGTAAAGGCTACCCAGCATTTTTTCACCTCTGGAAAGCTTCTCAGAGCCTCCAACTCCTACCTCCTAACTCTGATCCCCAAATGCACCTCCCCCTCCTCTTTTGTGGACTACAGGCCAATCAGCCTCCTTAACTTTACTTACAAAATCATAGCAAAAATTTTGGCCTCCAGACTTTCTCAAATTATCCCCCACCTTGTCTCCCCCAATCAGGCTGCCTTTGTCAAGGGTAGATCCATTCACCAGCACATTGCTTTAGCCCATGAGCTGTTTCAAAAGCTCAAATCCAAGCTCAAAGGTGGCACCATGTGCTTGCAGCTGGACATTTCAAAAGCTTTTGACAAGCTTAGCTGGCTTTTCCTCTTCAAAGCCCTTCACTTCTTTGGCTTCTCCTCCAAGTGGATCAACCTCATTAGAGAATGTGTATGCACTGCTAAAGGCTCGGTCCTCATTAACAGATCGCCCTGTGGCTTTTTCAGCTCCTCTTGTGGCTTAAGGCAAGGGGACCCTCTCTCCCCTTACCTTTTCATTCTTGCGGAAGAAATCTTAAGCCTCAATATTCAAAAATTGGTCACCAACAGCTCTATCTTCCCCATCTCCTCTGTTCCAAATACCCCCTGCCATCTTTTATACGCTGATGATATTCTTCTGTTTCTAAAAACCCACAAAAGGAGCCTCTTAGCCTTAAAGGAGGTTATTTCAAACTACCAAGTTAGTGCTGGCCAAGAAATTAACTTGGAGAAGAGCAAGCTTTTCATTGGAAAATGCAACCACAGAAGGAGAAGACAAATCGCAGATATCACGAATATTCAAGATCGTCCTCTCCAATCTTCCTACCTCGGAGCCCCTCTCATTATTGGAGTCCCAAGAAGACAGCACTTCACCCCTCTTCTGGACAGATTTCTTGGAAAGCTCTCGGGATGGAAAGCTAAGCTGCTTTCCATTGCTGGCCGTAGAATTCTGGTTAGGCATGTGCTCAGCAGTCTGCCTATCCACATTGCCATGATTCTGCCCATCCCCAAGTCGATCTCCTCCAACATGGAATCCATCATGAGAAACTTTCTCTGGTCCGGGGGGATCCTCAGGCAGAGAAGAAGCCAGGTAAATTGGGATACTGTCACTCTCCCTTCCTATGAAGGTGGTCTGGGGATTAGACGCATCCAAGAGCATAGTGCTGCTTCCTTCATCAAGTTGGCCTGGACTGCCTGCACGTCAAATTCCTTGTGGGCAAATTGGATGGTTGGCAGATATTTTCCTCGTTCCTCTCTCTGGCATTCCTCCTCTTCCAAAGTTGGTTCATGTATCTGGAGAAGAATCAGATCCTTTGGTCACCTAATTCAATCTGGCAGTTCTTGGAAAATTGGGAATGGCAGATTGGTTGACCTCTGGCATGATTCCTGGATGCAAGCTGGCAGTCTGGCTTCTCAATTTCCTTCCATTCAGTTCCCCCTGCATCAGAAGCTTCACTCTCTCTGGGTTGAAGATCACTGGCTGGTTCCCCCGGATATCCCTAGTGCCGTGGCTGCCTCCCTGCAGGAAGGAGTCCAGCTCCTCTCCCTAGATCCTCTCTCCAAAGACTCTCTGCTTTGGAGCTCCCATGAAGATCATGTCCTCTCCATCCAGGAAGCTTGGCATCTTGTCAGATCAAGAAATTCTTCAGTCTACTGGTCGAGCTGGGCCCCTCTGGTTTGGAACTTCATTCACCAGCCAAGAGTCTCTTTCTTTGCTTGGAGACTCCTTCATGATAAAACTCCCTCTCAACTTTGGCTCCAACAGCATGGTATCAGTTTGGCCTCCAGATGCAGCCTTTGCTCCCAAGAGCAGGAGTCCACTCTCCATCTTCTTTTTCTCTGTTCTTTTTCCTCTGGCATCTGGAACTGGGTCCTCTCCTCTGCAGGAGCTGTCGTTGCCGGGCCTCTCCTCCCCTCCAAGATCTGGCAGGCCCTTTCCAATGGCAGTGACAATTTAGCATTAAAAGGTGTTGCTGCTATTTTCTTCTCCTCTGCTTTTGCCATATGGAATTGCAGGAATGAAGCCATTTTTACCAACAGTAGTGCATCCCAGGTGAAGGTCATCCTCTCCCTGAAGGATCTCCTCTCTGTCTCTCTCAGGCGGATTTCCAAACCTTACTCTGGAAGACCTTTGAAGACTTTTTGTAATCTTTTATTTTCCAGTTCTTAATTTTGTTCTGTGGTTTGGATGTTGGCCTCTCTGTCCTTTTGCTGCTTCCCCTGTTGTTGCTCTTTGAGCTTTGGCTGCTGGGCTCTCTCTCTTGTTTTGCTCTCTGAGCTCCTGTAGGGCTTTTGCCTCTGTTTCCTTTCTTTTTTTCTCTTAATACAATACTATTCAGCAAAAAAAAAAAAAAAATGAAGCGAACTTTGCAAACCCATTAATGAAGGAGGATTGAGGATTAATTAGAGACACGAAAAGTAAAAAACTTAGCCCTGTTAGCCAAAACTTGTTGGAGATGCCTAAATCAAAAGAATTTACTTTGCTAAAAAGTTTTAAAAGCTAAATATTGCCGTAACAATTGCCTTTGGGAAACTAGCTATCAAAATGGTAAATCCTGGTTCTAGAAGGAATTTGTTGAGGGCATCAATTTCATTAAGGAAAGGGTATGTTGGATCATTGGAAATGGTGAAACTATTAATGTGTGGAATTGTAAATTGATCCCCTGTCAAGAAGGGCTAAGGAAATCATTTTCTTATAGGGTTAGCCCAAATCTTTACTGTTTAAGACTTATGGAGTTAGGACAATAAATGGAATGAAACCATTATTAAAAACCTCTTTGATAACCTGAATGATGTAGAAGATATTTGTAACTTCTATATTTCTATGCAAAATCTTGAGGATAAAAAAAGTTGGCCATTTTCTAAAAATGGCCAACTCACCACTAAATCGGCTTATAGTTTGATTATTAAAGGAAATGAGGCCAGTACTTCTCCCCCTATAAATCGGAAAGCCTTTTAGAGAACCCCTCTTCCACAGAGAATCCTTTTATTCGATTCGAAGTGTCTTAAGAATGCTACCATGGTAAAATCTTCACTCAACTCTATACTTAAGTTGGTGGATGCTTTATGCCCTATTTATTCTAAAGCGGAGGGATTAGTTAGCCATGCTCTTTTCGAATGTAACCACGTTAGAACAGTTTGCTTTGGGTCTCATTTTAGCCTGTTGACCCATAATCTACATCCTATGAATGTTCTTAACTGGTGGCTTCGTTATTGTGAGCATGACCAACCAATTTCTACGCTTAATGATGACCATTCTAAAATTAAGGCGGATTTTAGCGACTTGGTGGTCTCTATGGAAGACAAGGAATGAATTTCTCTTTAACGGAGTTTACTCTAAATCCCACAAACATCACTCATGCTATTGATAGGCTACTTGATTAGGATACCTCTCCTGTCAAAGATGGCAACGAAAGAAAGATGAAAAATATTACTAATCCCCCAAGTGGTTCCTAATGAGAATGATGTCATAGTTTTCATTTAGGATAGTTGATGACTAAGACATCTTTTGGTTTCATTTTGAACTCAGAAGGAAATATTGAGTGCGCAGGAGCTATTCAAAGACCATAGGTCTTCTCTTTCCAGGGAGGCCGAAGTGAGGGCGATCATTTTTGCTCTGATAAAGGTGAAAGAAAGAGGCTTTCTCAAGGCTTGCATTTTGTTAGATGCCAAAAAAGTGTTTCAAGCTATACATGGGGTGCATGACTGGACTATAAACTCAATTGTTTTGGACATTAAATCCATAGCTCCAAAACTTTTGTTGGAATAAGAATTTGGAGGGGTAAAGGGTAGTGTGGTTTGTTGTTTCTGTTTTTTTAATGAATTCCGTTTTACCAAAAAACTAAGAGGCTTTCCTTCTACTTAAGAAAAGAGTAATTTACTAAAGATGAATTGAACAAGAACGGTAAGTATTGGGTCAGTCAATATGCTGAGCCCTTTTTCCACATCTCTATCTATTTTGTATGATTAACAGATACAGATTTTTCCCTCTTCAGATTTGGTGTTGACAGATCCAATTGATGATAGATTATGTTGGCTAGCTGGCTGTATAGCTGTGCATGATCTCCCTTTGAGATTTCATGCATATTTACCGATCTCGTGGAGACAGTGGGGCTTGTGATATTCTGAGAGTGGGACTTGTGGTCTTCCTTATCAGTTGCAGGCCCACATGAAATAGAAACCTATATGTCTAAAAACAGTCAAAGATTTGTGCCCCCACACATTCACTATTACGGATTCTCATATATAACAAGAAATTGCATCCTTTTGCTGCCGCCCATGCGTGAAGATTCACCGTCACCATCATCTGGTTTGCTATAATGAGAAGCGATTACTTTTCTTTGGCTAGATTTATAAAATCCGATTCATGTTCAACCAGCCTCATCAGCAAACCGCGGACTTAGGATTTTGTGCGTATATAGTGAAGGAAAGACGTTAAATAATAAAATTAAAATTTTAAAATAATATCTAACGGATTTCTCAATTCACGCGGGTGCAACCGTAACTGTATAATAACACTTGGGTCTACCCCAATCATCAACCTGGTTGACACGAGGTAGGGTCATTCTAGGTCTTCAATTCACTTGCTCATTTTTATCAGCAGTGCAACATCGGGCTTGTGTATTGCTCACATGGGCATGTTTTTTTATTGGAATTCAGGAAATTCTTGTCTTTAGAATTTATAAATGCGATAAGATAATCGAGAATCTTGATTCTCTTTTGTATTTGGGCATCCGAAAATTCCACCAAAAATGCAAAGGGGCTGAAATTTCAAATTTTGCTAGACCATTTGAAGCCTTTTAAATTGTTGGAATTTTGAAATTCTTTTACAAGAAACATGGCATTCGCAAATGGTAGGACAAGCCATCACACCATGTCCAAAAAACTTCAATACCACAAATTCTGCAAAAGAAACAAGCCCTTAATTGGAATAATAAATGAAGGTCTTTGATAATTATAACGATCATCCACATTTGTGTTTATTTTGTATTTATATGGAGAAATGCTCCATGTCAATATATAACTTAGTGTACCACAATGTATTTGCTCGGGTAAAGAATCTTCGCTCCAATAGGATTTGCTTGGATGCACAAAAATTGATTAAAAAAGATTAAGGAGAATATGAGATTTTAAACTAACAAGAGGTTAGTTTTTAGTTTTCAATTTCCAATAATAACTATACACAAAACAATCTTGTACCCAATAAAAAAAATGGCCAATAATGTTTGGATTGTATAAAATTTAGACTGATGTCATGGGGAGGGCTACAATGCAAGCACCCCATCTTTAATGCATGGCGGGGTTCACCTTTTCAAAATCCAAACCTATTATCAGCCCTAAGCCCGCTGTTAAAGATCAACCTATAAACTATTATTTAACTATGTAAGATGGCCACCATTATATTAGACTTTATCTGAGACATGTGACACGCTTGCCGTACTTTTTTCTTGTTGGGATAGAAATGGATGGAGTAAACTTATTTGTAATCAATCTAACGACCGGCCCACTGAAAGTTTCTTTGAAAACTTATATACAATGAATATTATGGGTCTTAGGACTGATTACCGGCTTAGGTTTTGAAAAGATGAGCCCCACCATGCATTGAAGATGGGCACCACACCATATTATAATGCAACGACTACACATGTAGCCTTGCCCTGATTTCAATTGAAAAAAGACCTGTGTGTGAACTTATTGAATGGTATAAAGTTGAGTACCTGAGTACCACCTATAAACATGAAAAGTAAGTATTCAACATCTGCATTGAGCTTCACTGCAGCACCCTTGATTGAGGGCTTGAGTGGGGCTTAAACCATTGAGAATTTCAGTGCAAGCCACCTATTAAATTGATCACTGAATTTTATACAGTGATTTTTAAGAAGAAAAGGTGAAAGAAGTTTTCCACGCATTTAAAATGTAGTCAATCTAATAGTGTGGTCATATTACTGATTGAAACACAAATTTTATATATTTCCCATCACAATGTTGGGTGCTGAGAGGTGTACCAGCGGTTTGAATTTCCACAACTAGAGCACCATTTTCAAGTTCCAATCTAAGAAGAATTTAGGGGCTTGTCTGCCGACATTGAGGACAGCCAGTAAACAGAAGAGAGATCATGTCGTCTTGATATCTAATCCCTTGTTTTAATGGTATTTTAGTCAATGATACATCATCATTTATTCACTAAGCACACGTCACACATTAAAAGCTGTCGCTTTCAAAACGAACATCTTTTGATTTCACACTGCATGGCATACAATGAGGTTTTCTCACTCTCACATTGCATATAAAAGAGGCAGGCGTTCATGACAAGTTGATCAAAGTTGCGTTCAAAGCAAGTTGATCATTAAAGTTTAGGCTATACTCTTATAATGGCGAAATCCAGCAGCCTCAGTTTCAGCAATTGCACTCAATCCTTCCCAGTGGCCAAGAGGCTTGAAGGTCGCTTGGAGATGGAAGGGGGAGCACAAGGAATTGAGTCGTCAAATCCGTTGGCAGCAGATGCATCAACTGAAAGTTGAGATCTCTTTTTATATATATATATATATATATATATATATATATTCTTTTTTCCTTTTTCTATCTTGTTCCCATTAATAAAAATATATCTGAATGGAACACTGCCATGAATCTGATTTCCATTTTCTTCACGCCACAGCCACTAGTACGCGTCCAACTTTCCACTTGGCCGTTTTCGGTATAAGAAGCATTACTGTGAATTATTATTATCATTAGGAATTTTGACATATTAGTCCGTAAATCCACTTTTCCAATTTCACGATCAAAATTCTAATTATATCACCAGAGTCGCTTAACTTTGGTGAACATTTCTTTAAAGATTTTTTACGCCATAACCCATAATATCATGAGATAGTCATAGCATGGGATTTACCAGTTTTTGTGTCGGTCTTTCTTTAACCAGCAAGCAGATTCATTTTTCATAGAACAGGAAAAATGATATTTTGTGAAAAGTAAATACACACTTGACCACCATTTCTAAGGTTATATCGTAAATAAAATTTTCTGCCTAAAATACTGCATAAAAGTTATGACATCATGAGATAATCCCACGATCTCACGGGATTTATCAGTTTCTCTAACATAAAATAATCCAATCATATCATAGGATTTTGGGAAAAAAATATTTAAAAAAAATGTTGATCAGAGTCAAACAATTCTGGTGACATTATCTGAATTTCAGTCATTGAAATATGTAAATCTGATTTCAAAATGAATAATATGTCAAAACCCTTTATTATTATTATTATTATTATTATTATTGGGTCTGAAAAGTGTTTATGAGGATTTAAGAAGGACGAGTATATCAAAACCCTTTATTATTATTATTGGTTCTGAAATGTGTTTATGGGGTTTCTGTCTTTAACTTAAATAACTCTAGAAGCTGAAGTTCTGAATTATGTTTATATTTAATATTATTTGCAAGAACGATTGTAGTTCAATCAATTGAGGAAAATCTCTCTCATCATTAACGTCATTTTTTTCTCCTGGATCAATTTACATATAGGTGTTAGAAAGAAGCTCTTGCTCCTACTAAAAGCAAAGAAGTACCCAGCGGATGAGATTGAGAGAGCCACCAATAACTTCTCCTGCAACAACCTCCTGAACTCCGGTGGCAATGGCGAGGTTTACTTTGGCATATTAAATGGAATCAAGTGTGCCATCAAGCGCCCATACCATGGCAAGGAGGACAGTGACATCTACAAAAAACATATTTCCAATGAGTTAGAGATACATTGCCAGGTAAACCACCAAAGCATTGTTCGATTCCTGGGGCACAGTGTCCTAGATGGCCAGACTCACATAGTCTATGAGTTCATGCCCAAGGGAAGCCTCTACCAATACCTCCATGACCAAGATCATGCTGGGGGACCAACCATTCTCAACTGGAAACAGCGCCTCACCATTACCCACCAAATTGCTGAGTGTCTCGCCTACCTCCATAACCGTTCAGTCCCTAGAATCCTCCACGTTGATGTGAAGTCAGAAAATATCCTCCTTGATGACAATCTCAATGCAAAGTTATCTGATTTTGGTCACTCACAAATAATTAAGCCTGGACAGAGCCACATATCTATGGCTGCTGAAGGAACTCCTCACTTGATAGATCCCTATTGGCGTAAAAGCGGCCTACTCACAGATAAAACCGATGTCTATAGCTTTGGGATACTTCTGATGGAGCTGCTGAACAGGCAGAAGGCAAAAAATCTTAAAAGAGATGACGACGGTGCAATTCTGGTAAAGAAGGGGAAGCTGATGGATGCAGTCGACCCATCTCTGAAGGTGGGTGCGAGCGAGGTGGCTTGGAAACAAATAATGGCATTGGGGTCGTTGGCAGCAGATTGCTTGAGAGAGCATATCAACGATAGGCCTGCGATGATACAAGTTGCGGACAAGATCAAGTTCATCATGAATGGGAATGAAGAAGTTTCCTAATCTTCCAAGTTGCACTGGTGGACTGTGTGTTAAGCAGTATAATATGTTACAAGTGTGCATCATATTGATAGTAATAAGCATGAATGGAGTCTCCGGAGGGAAAGATTCTTTAAGTTTATCACCTTGCTAATTTCAGTTTGATAGACTGATGTAAAACTTTTGTTCATGAATTAATATAGTATTTTTTAGCAGTTTGAATATTAAGATAGGTCACTGCTGATCGATTTATAGCATGGGGTTCAGATAATGTGTGTCCTGCACTTATTACCCAATTTAACTGCATTTGTAGCCAATATTACCCAATTCGTCATTTTTCCTATAGTGCGGAATGTGTGGGAAAATATCACAACTTTTATCATCAAATGGAGTTATCGACTACTAAAGGTTATCATTTTTTTTTTTCGTCGACAATTTTTTTCCTCATGATTTATTAGATCCATATTTCACTCTAATATTAGGAGTGAGTTTCCTGTCAACGTAAATGCATTTGATGACAGTGGATATGGACATCAATCAACAAGTGTTTCCATATCTGAGATCTAAATTAGCACATGTGGACATGCACATATCTGATATCTCCATTTTTTCCCTTTGAGTTTTTTACTTTCAATCTGCGTGACAAAGCCGCATTGTGTGTGCGTCATGATGAAAGGAATGGATAACAAAATAGTGAAAACAATGACAAAAAGCTTCCCTTCATATTGACTGTGAAGGGCAGTTTTAATTAATTTATCCCTTTGGGATAAGATCATGAGAAACTATGATCAATTATTGTTCCTGAGGCCCTAATCTTATTCCAGGGAAAGAAAACAGACAGATGGAAACCTTTCAACTTCTTCAACTTGAACAGTGTCCTCCTCTCGGTTATTATTCACCATTCGATCTTAACATAACAAGATCAAATTGTGTATAGTCGTTAGACTTCGAAGCCTTAAGCTTAAAAGTTAATTAAGATCTCGTGAGAGAATTCTTTTTCTATGTAAGTACCATACAATTATAAACATGGGAGGCAGATCATGGGAAAGGATAGATAGAAAGGTCTAGTGGGACCACCAAAGGTATGACATTTAAAGACAATCCAATGTTCTTACCTTTTTTTTCTTCTGGTAAATAATGATCTTAACCTCTTGATCTTCGTCCCATAAATTTAATGGTTATAGAACAAAAAAATATGACGACATTAGATCGAACGGTTGAGTCCATTTAGATGGGTGCAAGCTCCATGGGATCTACGACATATGGGAGGAAACAAGATCAGATGGTCCATTTGAATTGATCATATAAATGGTGGACCCCACGACTATTGAGATACATAGTCTATGTTAGCCTTTAAGTCATATTAGTATTTGTTTGCATAGTACTGCCCTTGGTCACTTCAATGTGTTCCTTTGATTTAATAAAAAACAGTCATGACAGAAATTTAGCAAATTGAGAAATGTAAAATATGTAAGGTAGCGTTTGATTCACTGGAATGGTTTTAGACAGAAATGGAATGGAGAGCGAAATGAGTTTGGAATGGAATGAGGTAGGAATAATCATTTCCATTCCAGCGTTTGGTACGCCGAGGAATCAACCCAGTAATAGAATTCTGGATTCTTGTTCTTACGTTTGGTACATTGGAATGATTTCCGGAATAGAATAAAATTTACATAAAAATGACCAAAATACCCTTGTTAGAATTTTGAAATAGAATGGCCTTGTTAATATTAATATTAATTATATTAATAATATAATATTAGTATATTAAAAATAATAATAATATACATTAATGTAATATTAATAAATATATTATTAATTTAATAATAATAATAATATTTGTATATATATTATATTAATATTATTATTATATTAATTATTATTATTATCATATTAATAAATAATATAAATTGATATTATTATCATATTAGATATAAATTTATAATTATATTATTAATAATATTATAATTATATTATAATATAATATTATAATATTAAATATAATTATAATATTATTAATAATATAAATTATTATATTATTATTAGGGGCATCTTGGTCTCAACAAAAAAACATAAAGGAATGGAATGGCCATTCATCTGCATCTCCAGTGGAATGACCATTCCTCTACTTAAAGAAATGGTGATTTCGGAGGTAATGGTCATTCCGCCAATTTTGTGTAAACCAAACACTATAATGATCATTCTGTTGGAATAATCATTCCATTCTAACCTTCACTACAGCGAACCCAACGCTACCTAAGAGTACAATTTCTAGGCTTTTGGGGCGATACTTTCCTTTCAACTTTTAGATCATTGAAACATGGGTTTTCAAGATATGGAAATGGAAGAAATGGAAGAAAACAGATAGTCTTATGTTAAAAGAGGGAATAGAAAAGAGAATTTTTTTTTTTGTTCGAAACAATGATAGATTGGATCAAACAAATATTGTATTAAACTTATAAATTTAATTAATTAGGTCTGACTTGTTGAAATCCAAACCATTTAAAATGAATATTCCTCTATGTATCGGCTTTGACCTAAATTTACATTCATGTGATAGCCTTATGTACAGGGACATTTACTATTGGATTTTGCAGGTTATTACCGATTGATTGCTTGATAAGCCTCGTTTAGGATTTCTCTAATTCCTCACCACTGTCTTATGTTAAACAAAATTTTATAACAATGAAAATGTGTCAGTTGTATCTAAGTTAGGGCAAGGCCGGCCATGAGTAGCTCACCAGATAAAAAAGGTCAAATGTACCTTTCTAGAAAGGGGACAATCTAGATTAGGATTATAAACGGGTCGGCTCCGGTCCGGGTTCACAATCGGAACCGTTAAGGAGAGTGTGGAACTGGATCCGGACCCGGAACCGTTTTGGAGCCGATTTCTTGTCTCCGGAACTGGAACCAGAACTATATATGAGACGGTTTGGATTTGGGTCCGGCTCTAGGTAGAGAATGATATTAAAAAAACATGATTTTTAAGAGAAATTTTAAAAAAATGAGGTAATATGTCGAGTCTCGGGTTGACAAGTTCTAACCAAAGTGGAACCGAATCCAGACCCATTTAATTATCGGGGCCTAAATAAGGATCCATATCCGGTTTTTTATGGGTTGGAACCTCCAGGTAATTGGAGAATTGGAGACCCATTTACATCCCTTGTCTAGATCCACCTCAGTCACTCTTATTTTATTTGGGATGGAGCCAGGTCTGGTGTGTTAAATGGGCCCGGGTTTGTGTTTCTATTTTTTGACTCTATATGAGTTTGGGTAGGTAATGGGTCGATCGAGTTTGAGGCTATATGGGCTTCTAAATACTTGAGTTTGGGGTAAGTTGATACCCATAACCCTATGAAGTCAATATAAAACAATCAGCGAGCATGGAAGAATAGGAAATGCTATTAGCATTAGTGGCAGCAAGGTTTGCTTTATTTCCACACACCCAAGGTTCGAATCCTTTCTGTCGGTACCTTTTATTTTTTCAAATGTGGCGGGAAACGTCTACCAAACGCTATATATACTCAATATCCTGAGAGCTGATAGAACTATCTGGAACACCTGCTCTCTGCAAACACCCATGACTGGCCGGGAACTCCAGGTCAACGATATGGATCCAGCCGCAGTCAAGACACCGGTGCTGATCAAAGGCGTCGATCGCGGCTTGGCCTTGGAGGGTGAGACCTTCCAGAACCTGATCATGGATCAGGCCACCATCTTTAACCACAAGGAGAAGCTCCACATATTGCATCCGCTGACCGAGGATGGCTTGACAATTTTTCTGAAGCGGTTTCATTGGATGAAGGAGAGATTGGTTGGTTTTTCTGGCAAAGTCGTAGTAGTATCCGATGGCTATGGAGAAGTCGGAAAGGGTTTTGCAGTTGTTGCAGTCGGAAAGCAGACCGGTGGTCGTGCGATTATGGCGGGGGGCGGGGGGGGGGGGGGGGGGGAGGCCGGTGGTTGATCACATCTATACCCTCCACTCGTGTATAGAAGGGATCCCGGTACTCGAGCTAAAGGATCTTGTTGTCTCTGAAGCTCATACCTTTGTGAAAATGATTAATCTTATCGTGGACCAGATGAGGAAGATGAAGAACAACCCCCTGCACTTGGACATGATGCTGTCACTAGGGATGTTCCCAGTAGTACTTAAGATCATAACCATCGAGTCCCAGACAGAGAAGAAGCAACCGAGCCTTTTCAGTACCAATAAACTGATTTCTCTCCTGGAGTTGGGGAAGGAGAACAAGGTGCAGCTGGTGCCCAAAAATCAGCTGGACGAGAAGGTGATGGCACTTCACCACGACAAACTTGGGTCCAAGCTCACTCGTTTCAAGCCGCCTGCTCGCAGTAGGGACAGGAAGAAAGAAAAAACAAAAGGGGAAAAGATCAGTGCCTTCTGATCTTTTATGTTTGGTTTTTGGTTTTAACTCTATTCTGGTGTTTTTGCAGTCATCTCTTAATAATGTTTTAGCATGGTAAGTTTAGTCTAGGGCTACTCCTCTGCTGAAATTTCTATGATATCTGCTGAAATCAGGTTTTAAAAAGAATAGGCTGTGCAAAATTCGAGTTGTGCAGTGCTCGTATATATGGCAACATGATTGGGGTCTTCTTCTTAACTGGAAAAGAAAAAAAAAAAAAAAAAGAAGTGAAACGATACATATATGGTTTTGCAGTTCTAATTACTGGATCAGTTTTCGGCCGTGGATTGACCGTTTTGTGGTCGATGTTAGCAACGATGAGGCCGGAAATTGTGAGAGAAAGATGATAGACGAATGTGGATCCAATGCGTGTCTTGCAAACGCTTGCGTGAAGGAACCATGTATCGTATTTTTTATTAATAAAAATGAGATCCTTATTTAGATTACTTTTTAAACCATATGGTCCTTTTGGGTACTTGAGATTTTAAAAGATATTTTTGTGGGGAGTTCTATTGGCACTACAAAAGTGTCTCTCACACCACAAATAATTATTTATTTATTTATTTTCTAAATTACCCTTCTCCCTTCCTCCCTTTCCCTCTTCCTCTCCCTCCACCTCCTGCCCCCCACCCGGCCGGTCTCCCTCGATCCCCGGCCAGCAGGGGCCTCCCTCACCCCTCCCCCTCTTCCTTCCTCCTTCCCCCCTCCTCTATTTTCTCTCCCTCTCTCCCTTCCTCTTCTTCTCTCTCCTTTCCACGCGGCCCCCGCCCCCCGCCCAGTCTCCCTCCCCGGCCGGCAGGGCGAAAAGAGGAAAAGAGAGGGAGAGAAAATAGAGGAGGGGGGAAGGAAGAAGAAAGAGGGAGAGGGGGGAGGGAGGCCGCCGGCCGGCCGGGAATCCTTCCCCACCGGAGACTGGGAGGGTGGGGTGGGGGAGAGGAAGAGGGTGGAGGGAGGAGGGGTAGTTTAAGAAATGAAATTTCTTTTTCTTTGCAGTGTGGAGAGACACTTTTGTCCTGCCAATAGTACCCTCCTATTTCTGTGAGAGTTGATAACATAGACTTGAATCTGTTCCTTTGTGCACGACGGCGCCTCCCAAAAGTATACTTCCTTCTTACGGAAACCGGTTCGAATTAGGATAAAGTGGTCCTTAGCCCACTTGTTAAACAATTATAATTTTTCCGAGTCTACGATGTCGGGGCGTGAGGGCAATGGTAGTTAAATATTTCCAGATGATTTTGGCCTATGCAGACCACCTACTGTGCTCCACATTTGATGCATACTATCAGTGTGGATCTAACATATAAAGTCCTAGTACAAATCAGCCCCGTCAGATTTTAAGAGTTATTAAATTAAATTTAATGGCCTTTTAACTATAGATATTTTTAGATTCAAATCAATTATCATTAATTAAAGTTTGATGAGCGTAGAATTGGGTACAATGTCAGATCACGAGGGATAAGAGCATTGCAGAAGTTACATTTATCAAAAGTGGGCTCAAGTGTTCCCCGTACCTATGGAAGATATCAAGTTACATGCCTCATAGCAAAATAAGAGTTGCGCTCATAGGAACATCTCCTTTTGCATAATGGAGCCCACTTAATGTAGGTTTCAACTGTCATTTTAGTCATCGTGCACTATGGATTGGCACATTCCTCAAATTTGAAGTCAAAACCTACAGGAAATTTTCTGAGGTTCTATAATGCGGCACACATTTAAAAAGAAAGTCCAAACTAATCATATTAGATACTTCCCTCTTGAATGCTGGGATAACAATGAGTCGAGTTAAATGGATAACACATCCTCATGAACCCATTTGATTAGGGTAGTAATCATTTTCAGATTCGAGACAAGTATGAATTTGTGGGCTCAAACCTTGATCAAGTTTGGGCCAGGTTGCCCTGCCCATCTAGTGCAATTTTAAGTAGCTTATATGTTTATCATTAAAGATGTATTCACATAGCTTAGCTGGTAGTAGGGGCTCTTCGCCTTAATTTATTTCTAGAAAAAGCTCTTATTTGTCAGTTATGTTAACTTGGTGTGCTAGCGTGCATGAGCTTCTCTTACAGTGTCTAAAATGTCTTATCTTCAGCTGCCTCTCCTTGTAATCCTGCGGCAATCATTATCTGTCAGCATCAGCTTCGTCGATTCGCCTCTATTGCTAGAGGTGGCCCAGCAGCACAGTCAAATAACACGATGGGAGTCCAGGTTCGAGGAGGAGTTGAAGTGCGAACAATCGAATCAGTTGGCAGGTACACGCACCAAAGTCTAAAACCACCCTGTTCATGAAGACTTCGCCTGAACACTAACTTCAGTTTTCTATGGATCAATATGCATGTAGGTGCAGTCACAAAGAAGCTCCTACTCATAAAGCCAAAGAAGAACTACGAGGCCAAAGAGATCATGAGAGCCACAAACTATTTCTCCTCCAACAGCCTTCTCAGCTCTGGTGGCAATGCAGAGGTTTACTGGGGCACATTGGACGGGACTCAGGTTGCCGTCAAGCGCCCATACCAAGGTGAGGATAGTGAAAGGTGCATGGACCATATTTTCCATGAGCTCAAGATACTTGGCCAGGTAAACCACCAAAGCATTGTTCCACTCCTCGGGCACTGTTTATTTTATCACCATTGGCCACACATAGTTTACGAGTTCATGCCAAATGGAAGCCTCTTTGACCAGCTCCATGACCACTACCATGCTGGGGGATCAACCATCCTCACCTGGCCACGGTGCCTCACCATTGCCCACCAAATTGCTGAATGTCTCACTTATCTCCACAATTACTCAGTCCCTAGAATCTTCCATGTTGATGTGAAGTCGGAGAACATCCTCCTTGATGACAACCTCAATGCAAGGTTGTCTGATTTTGGGCACTCGCAGATAATTGAGCCCGGACAGAGCCACATATCTATGGCTGCCGAAGGAACTCCTCACTTGATAGATCCCTATTGGCGTAAAAGTGGCCGACTCACGGATAAAACCGATGTCTATTGCTTTGGGATACTTCTGGTGGAGCTGCTGACAAGGAAGAAGGCAAAAATTCTTAAAAGAGGTGACGATGGTGCAGTTCTAATAAAGAAGTACGAGCTGATGGATGCAATCAACCCATCTTTGAAGGTGGGCGCCAGCGAGGTCGCCTTGAAACAAATGATGGCATTGGGGTCCTTAACAGTAGATTGCTTGAGCAAGCATATCAAAGACAGGCCTCCAATGAAACAAGTTGGAGACAGGATTGAGTGCATGAGGAAGTGGGATTTCTGTCCTCTCTCCGTTACTTTTGTCCGAAGTCAGCAAGAATTTGCTGAATCTTCCGAGTTGATTTGAGTGTAGAGTGGTATATCTTACTTACAATCCTTCATAGCAGGCGTGTCTGACTACGACTGTGGGACGTAGGTGTCTACTCATAATAAATTCAGATTGATGGAGAGAATTATGATAAATCGGACTGAAGTAAAACTGTCCTTGATGAAAGACAGTGATTTTGTGCCGTTTGAACTGAAGTAAAACTGTCCTATAAATCTATAACAATGATCTCAGTGGCATGTGTCCCACCCTTAAGAGTCCATATTTAAGTGTGCCAGCCCACAAAAATGTTGGATGTTGGCGGAGTAAATAGAATAGCCTTAATACAGGCTGTTGCACACACACAAAGCAAACCGAAAGTGGAAGAGAGTTATGCACAGTACGGATAGGAATGAAAGATTTTTTTCATTCATTGTACCATCTCATTTACGTAGACTATTTAAATAGATAAATGTGACTAACAGTAAAGGGACAGGTGTCCCACGAGAACCTACTATGTAGAACAACTAACAGAGAGTTATTGAAAGGGCAGGTGTCCTTAAACACCTAGTCTATAGAACTAGCACAAGGACACGTTTACAGACTTTTCCAAGTAAATACTTATTCAAAGATCGTTAAGTGGCATATCAGCATAACTTTTGAATTAATTTAATATTCTAACACAGCAAAGGTTAGGTAGATGGTGTTTTCAGTCCTTGTTAGGGACTTGCCATTTACATATGGCAAAAGAAAATGGGGTTTTATGTATGTAAAATTTGCATACGTGAATTCTATTTATTTAAATTTTAAACATGCAAAGCCCATTTACCATTTTAGTTTCAAAGCACCATTTGAAGTGTCAACACTCATCAGTGTTTGTTTAGTAACTTCTGAACTGAAAACAAAGCAGAACCTCTTTGCCTAAATTTTCCACATCGGTCGCTCTGGCCTTCCTGGAAGATACCTAGCTCAATCTTGGCCTGTTCAATTCCATAACCATGCATTAATTAGAACCATCTATCTTGAAATATAAAGACACTCGAGTTTTACATTCATGTGGCTCACAAAACAATGTTATGATTCCCAAGCCATAAAATATTTAGAAAAATTCTTCAAATATAAACTGGTAGACTTCTTCGGAGCAGATTCATGGTGATGATTTGATCAGTGGACTCGATTCGTGATATGATCATTTGTGTTGTTGTTTGTATGGAATACCAAGGGTATACGGCATGATAATATCACAAAGCATGACATGTCAAAGCTTACATAAACCAAGAATCTAATATTCACGCCTTCATAAGTAAACAGGGATTTCTGCAGCTTTGGATCTGAAATTCTCACACTATCAAGGCTTTTGTTTGCATATAATACATTGGAATTAATATCAAATTGTTAAAGAATGAAGATCAAAGGTGAGTATACAAAAATGACCACATCAAATAACCCTCCCCGTCATTGTAAATTGTATCAAAGTAAAATGAGAAATTAATACTTAGCTATCACCTAGTAAGTCAAATTCTAGAGAAGTCAAGGTTTCACCTAAGTTACTACGTACCTTATGCCTTTCACCCATATTACCAATTTACCTCAAATTAAGCTTGGACTAGCGATGTGATCAAATGGGTCATGCCGTGCATGACACGAACACACGGTAGAATGTGCTCAAGCATGGCACGATACAATCAAAGGCACGTCACGGCCGGCATGGCCTGCGGACACGGGCCGTGCTGGGCCTTAGTCTCAGGCTCGCTGGTACGACAGATTGTATAAATCAGTCATATTTTACTTATTTTGGTCGTTTTACGACTCCAATGCAGTCTATTACTTTTTTATTTTTATTTTTTATTATCTACAAAAATTGTGAAGATTTTGAAGGTAAACTTACTGAAAAACCTTCAATAGTTGACTAAACGACTTAAATCTATGTGTCGTACTCTTTTTTGTATATATCTTTTACATTCGTTTAATTTAAAACCCTAAAAATAGAAACACGACACATTGGAAGCCCAACATGAAATCCCAACACGATTGGCATGGCCAAGGCACGACTCGAGA
Organism: Cinnamomum chago; assembly: GCA_038049695.1. Taxonomy (NCBI): domain Eukaryota; kingdom Viridiplantae; phylum Streptophyta; class Magnoliopsida; order Laurales; family Lauraceae; genus Cinnamomum; species Cinnamomum chago. Next base: position 13,183,353 of record CP142462.1, on the reverse strand, counting down.
CCGTGCCTAGGTTAAGCGTTCCGTGATGGCAGGGCAAAACATCGTATGACATCTCTAGCTTGGTCCATTAATTGGATTTCTATATTTTTTATATAATTATAAATAATTTTGTTATAATTAAATACTATATTTCTATATGTAGATTTAATTTGGCGTCACATACTGTGTAGAAAAGTAAAGCCAGCTCAAGCCTAACATAGATTGACTTGTTTATAATCAATCTCCAGCTTTGAAAAGGTAGGTCAAGCCAAGTCGAGCTAGCTTCTGTAGCTTGACTAGAGCACAAGCTGAACTCTAGCTTCAGATACGTACCAAAGATCCGAGTTAACTCAAGGCCAACTCAACTTGGCTCATTTACATCTCTAGATATAGCTTGATTGAAGATATATGGTGTTCTTCACCAACAAAATTTAATTTAAATAGGGATGCGTCCTATATTCAACTCTCTATATTGTGGCAAAAACTCTATTGTGGCCTAGAAGTAAGCTTTATAAACCCCAACCCGGCCCAAACACCCCCAGTCCACCAATTACCAAGTAACCTCACTTAAAAAGGTCTCCACTTTCTACTGTGACAAGCCTAAATTTGACATGAATTCAACCATTATTTTCCATTGGATTGGAATTTAAAAGAAAAAATGATGTCTTATAAGAGCATCAAGCTTTGAGGACATAGGTGGAACGGTTGAAATGGTCTCATGTAATTGACATTGTGCAGATGACTAGGTCTCAGTGAAATCTTTTCATCTTCCAACTCCCCTGCGATTTGTATGTTCGGATGGTTCTCACCCTAATAAAACTCAAGGGAAAAGTGTTGAAATCTATGGCCACTTCAACAAGTGCTTTGGTAATTGGCTTCTAAGTCATGCTACGACTGCTTCCACTGCTTTCTTGCTTTTCAAAGGTAATTTCAAAGGATTCCTTGCCTGCATGTGGGATTACCAAGATTTTCTAATATCTCTCTTTTCGGCCCGGCTTTGACCGTACGTACAAGGTCAGAGTACTGGGAGTGACAATTAGTGCCATGCCATCTCTCTCATTTATTTATTGATTCTCTGCGCCTTGGTGATCACGCTTTGTGGATTTTAGATTTATTCATAAAATAATCACATTACCGTCAAAAGAATACAAAGTGGTCCATTTCTGTGTAAATGTTTTCAGACAGAGCCGTAATAAAATAATTCATATATATATATATATAAATTATGTATTTGCATTACACATTTATACCGTCACAAAGTTTGTATTCATTGGCAGTTTATAAGGTTGATATTCACTATTGAACAAGCTCATTGTGGAATTGTTCAAATCATACATTAAAAAAAAAAAAAAACTAGCCTTGCTTCAATTCAGAATTGTTAGTCATATCCAATGGAAATGTATATATCATGCTTGAGAAAACTTTAAGTATTGAACTCCCGAGTATCTTCTTGACATTACGAGTTGATTTTTAACATTATTGTGACTTAATCATGCCAAAGTGATAAAAGCGGAAGAAAACATTCTTTGACTTTGAAGCAAATTTTCCATAAATTGTACTAAATGTAGGACGGATTTGAAATACCCTATCAATGACCAGGCATGAGACAGATGGGGTTTGGAGGGAGTAGTTGGTGTCAACCGTGCGAATGAAACGCAAGAATGAGGTATACCTTTAGAAAATCTTGCCAATCACAACCGATCTAACGTTTCACCCCGCTCAAAATTGGGCTCCGCTATTGAGTACTCTAAAACACAAGTTCTTCCACCCCTCTCAGGATGCTAACACATGCATCTAGATAGTGTTTTGAATTTCCAAATACCATCACCCTCCATTTTCCATATAGATTCTCTATGGCTGAGTTTGTAATGAAGCAAGAGATGACAACATCAAATGTAAAATAATAGTAATAATACTACTACTATTATTATTATTATTATTAGTATTTATTAATGTATGACTGACGTTACTTGGTGGTTCATAGTCGTTTCTTAGGGTTTTTTCTTTTCCATTTTGAGAAACGAAGTCTATGGTTTGAGTGCTCTACAACGAAAGGCATGGTTAATAAAGCAGTGAATGCCATTGCTCCATGAGAAATGACCGAACCCTCTAGTCATAGAGACCCAAATGCAGTTGAAATTAATTTAGCATTGGGTGTAAAATAATGAGAAATGATTCAATAATATCACAATTCACAACTGCTCTAACCTTATTCCAAAAAGATGATTGATGTACACCTTACATTCCAATTTTTCAACGGTTATAGTTTCCCTACTTGGACACGTTTCTAAACAACTCAATCCGCATATATCAGCCCTCCTTCATTTTTTTAATATTTTTTTTTCTTAAAGTGGGACAGTGATATCATACAACACATGGTGTGATATTTTTCACTTTTGAGAGAAGAAATTGCCTTACTGTTTTTTGAGAAAAGAGATACATGCGCTAAAAAGCAAACCCATATTTCTTAGGCATGGTAGATTTTTTTTTTTATATGATTATTATATACAATATAAACTTTAGCAATCTCTTTCATACAAACAAACAAATTAACTCATTTTCCAAGGGGAAGTCTGGTCAATACGGACAAAGTTGAGTTGTATTGTCCACGGTTTGAGTCCAATTTATATCCAAACAGCTTTAAAAGTAGGTTAGAAAACTCAAATCTGCATCCCTTCATATTGACTGTGAAGGGCAGTTTTAATTAATTTATCTCTTTGGGACAAGATCATGAGAAACTATGATCAATTATTGTTCCTGAGGCCCTAATCTTATTCCAGGGAAAGAAAACAGACAGGTGGAAACCTTTCAACTTCTTCAACTTGAACAGTGTCCTCTCGGTTATTATTCACCATTCGATCTTAACATAACAAGATCAGATTGTGTATAGTCGTTAGACTTCGAAGCCTTGAACTTAAAAGTTAATTAAGATCTCGTGAGAGAATTCTTTTTCTATGTAAGTTCAATACAATTATAAACATGGGAGGCAGATCATGGGAGAGGGGAGATAGAAAGGTCCAGTGGGACCACCAAAGATATGACATTTCAAGACAATCCAATGATCTTAACCTCTTTTTTTTTGGTAAATAATGATCTGAACCTCTTGATCTTTGTCCCATAAGCGTAATGGTTATAGAACCAAAAAAGAAGATCACATTACATCGAACCGTCAAGTCCATTTGGATGGGTGCAAGCTCCATGGGATCTACAACATGTGGGAGGAAACAAAATCAAATGGTCCATTTGGATTGATCATATAAATGGTGGACCCCATGCCTATTGAGATACATAATCTATATTAGCCTTTAAGTCATATTAGTATTTGTTTGCATAGTACTGCCCTTGGTCACTTCAATGTGTTTCTTTGATTTAATAAAAAAACAGTCCTGACAGAAATTTAACAAATTGAGAAATGTAAAATATGTGAGAGTACAATTCCTAGGCTTTTGGGGCGTCGATATCTGTGGTGGGATATATCAACTTTTAGATCACTAAAACATGGGTTTTCAAGATATGGAAATGGAAGAAAACAGATGGTTGAAAAGAGATTTTTTTTTTGAAACAATGATAGTTTTGTTTGAAACAATGTAGATTGGATTGTGTTAAACTTATAAATTTAATTAATTAGGTCTCACATGTTGAAATCCAAACCATTTAAAATGAATATTCCACTATGCATCGCCTTTTACCTAAATTTACATTCATGTGATAGCCTTATTTACAGGGACATTTACTATTGGATTTTGCAGGTTATGACCGATTGATTGCTTGATAAGCCTCGTTTAGGATTTCTCTAATTCCTCACCACTGTCTCATGTTAAACAAAATTTTATAACAATGAAAATGTGTCAGTTGTATCTAAGTTAGGGCAACGCCGGCCATGAGTAGCTCACCTGATAAAAAAGGTCAAATGTACCTTTCTAGAAAGGGAACAGCCTAGATTAAGATTGTAAACGGGTCGGTTCTAAATTGAGGTAATATGTCAAATCTCGGATCGATGAATTTTAATCAAAGTGGAACCGAATTCGGATCCATTTACTTATCGGGGCCTAAATAAGGACCCATACCCTGTTTTTAACGGATCGGAACCTCCGGATAATAAGAGAATCAATGACCCATTTACATCCCTAGTCTAGACCCACCTCAGTCACTCTCATTTCATTTGGGATGGAGTGGTGTGTTAAATGGGCCTAGGTTTGTGTTTCTAACTTTTGACTCTATATGAGTTTGGGTAGGTAATGGGTCGATCGAGTTTGAGGCTATATGGGTTTCTAAATAGTTGAGTTTGGGGTAAGGTTGAGGCAGGGAAGCTTGACCCATAACCCTATGAAGTCAATATAAAACAATCAGCGAGAGTAAAAGTTACAACAATGCCATTAGTATGAGTGGCAGCGAGTATTCCCTTGTTCCCGCCCGTCCAATGTTCGAACCCTATCCGTTGGTACTTATATTTTATTTTTTTTGAAATGTGGCGGGAAACGTCTACCAAACGCTATATGTACAAATATCCTGAGAGCTGACAGAACTCTCTGCAAACACCCAGCGCCCAAACTGGCCTCCAGGTCAACGATATGTCCCAGGCAGAAGTTGGCCACCTAGAGATGGATCCAGCTGCCGTCAAGACGCCGGTGCTCATGGCCGGCCAGTCCCAGCTGACCAAAGGCGTGGATCGCGGCTTGGCCTTGAAGGTTGAGACCTTGCAGAACCTGATCATGGATCAGTACACCATCTTTATCCACAAGGAGAAGCTCCACATATTGCTTCCGCTGGTCGAGGATGGCTTGACAATTGTTCTGAAGGGGTTTCATTGGATGAACGGGAGATTGGTTGGTTTTTCTGGCAAAGTCGCGGTACCTGGAGAAGTCGGCAAGGGTTTTAGAGTTGCCCTAAAGCAGGCCGGTGGTCATGCGACTATGGCGGGGGGGATTGATCACATCTATACCCTCCACTCATGTATTGAAGGGATCCCGGTACTCGAGCCAAATGATCTTGTCTCTGAAGCTCAAATCTTTGTCAAAATGATTAATCTTATCGTGGACCAGATGAGGAAGATGAAGAACAACCCCCTGCACTTGGACATGATGCTGACACTAGGGACGTTCCCAGGAGTTAAGATCATAACCATCGAGTCCCAGACAGAGAAGAAGCAACCAAGCCTTTTCAGTACCAATAAACTGATTTCTCTCCTGGAGTTGGGGAAGGAGAACAAGGTGCAGCTGGTGCCCAAAAATCAGCTGGACGAGAAGGTGATGGCACTTCACCACGACAAACTTGGGTCCAAGCTCACTCGCATTAGGGACAGGAAGAAAGAAAATACAAAAGGGGAAAAGGTCAGTGCCTTCTGGTCTTTTATGTTTGGTTTTTGGTTTTAACTCTATTCTGGTGTTTTTGCAGTCATCTCTTGATAATGTTTTAGCATGGTAAGTTAGTCTAGGGATACTGAAACGATACATTTTGAAAGTGTTGAGAAAATCATTTTGAAAATCATCTTTTTCTTCTTTGGCAGATGAATTAAAAGATCCTTTTTTTTTTCTTTCAAGCTGGGTTGTGAAAGATCCTGTTTATGATAGTCAGATATCTAATTTTTCTCCATCTGGAAGGTTGATCTGTAAAATTGATATGTTTTGGTTGTTCACCGAAAGCAGTAGAGAGAGTTGAGAAAATCATTTTTTTTTCTTCTTTGGCAGATGAAAGATCCATTTTTTTTTTTCAATCTGGGTTGTGAAAGATCCATTTTTTTTTTCAATCAAGAGATATCCAATTTTTTTTTCCATCTGGAAGGTTGATCTGTAAAAATGATATATTTTGGTTGTTCACCCTTTTGGATGAATCATCTCTGCTCTCGTCATCTTTGGACACAAATTTTACTTCCTCGACATCACTCCTGAGATTTTGTAAAGGTCAGATCTCTCATCTTTTTTCTATATTTTCTTATGTTTATTTTGATGATTTTTTTTGGCTATAGGGTTAGGTCTTATCCATATGGTGCATTCTATCTTGATCTATGGTGCCATGATGCTTTCTTGCTTGATCTGTTCTTTCTCTAGAAATTTGGATAGGGGTTGCAAGAAACCCTCCTTGATCCACGTAAGCATATTCTCCTCATTGTTGAGAAAATCCTCTTCCTCTTCCTCTTCCTCACCTCATTCATCTACGTAAACATATACGCCGGTTCATCAACACATATGGATGATAAGAAACACCTCTTCCTCTGGTAGTAACGAGAGGAAAAAAAGTTTTGCAGTTCTAATTACTGGATCAGTTTTCGGCCGTGGATTGACCGTTTTGGTTTTAACTCTATTCTGGTGTTTTTGCAGTCATCTCTTGATAATGTTTTAGCATGGTAAGTTTAGTCTAGGGCTACTCCTCTGGCATTATTTCTATCATCTGATCTGCTGAAATCAGGTTTTAAAAAGAATAGGTTGTGCCAAATTCGAGTTGTGCAGTGCTCGTATATATGGCAACATGATTGGGGTCTTTTTCTTAACTGGAAAAAAAAAAAAAAAAAAGAAGTGAAACGATACATATATGGTTTTGCAGTTCTAATTACTGGATCAATTTTCGGCCGTGGATTGACCGTTTTGTGGTCGACGTTAGCAACGATGAGGCCGGAAATTGTGAGAGAAAGATGATAGACGAATGTGGATCCAATACGTGTCTTGCAAACGCTTGCGTGAAGGAACCATATATCGTATTTTTTATTACTAAAAATGAGATCCTTATTTAGATTACTTTTTAAACCATATGGTCCTTTTGGTTGGGTACTTGAGATTCTAAATGGATATTTTTGTGGGAAGTTTTATTGACACCACAAAAGTGTCTCTCATACCGCAAATAATTTTTTTTTTCATTTTCTATACTACCCTTCCCCCTTCCTCCCTTTCCCTCTTCCACCCCCTCCACCCCCCAGTCTCCCTCCCTGGCCGGCAGGGGCCTCCCTCACCCCTCTCCCTCTTTCTTCCTCATTCCCCCTTCCTCTATTTTCTCTCCCTTTCTCTTCTTCTCTCTCCTTTCCGCCGCCACCGCACCCCCCCCCCCCCCCCCCCCCCCCTGCCTGCCGGGGCCTCCCTCACCCCTCTCCCTCTTTCTTCCTCCTTCCCCCCTCCTCTATTTTCTCTCCCTCTCTCCCGGAGGAAGAGGAAGGGAGAGAGAGAGAGAGAGAAAATAGAGGAGGGGGGAGGGAGGCCGCCGGCCGGGAATCCTTCCCCACCGGAGACTGGGAGGGTGGGGTGGGGGAGAGAGAGGGTGGAGGGAGGATGGGTAGTTTAAGAAATGAATTTTTTTTTTCTTTCTTTGCTGTGTGGAAGACACTTTTGTGGTGCTAATACTACCCCTTATTTCTGTGAGAGCTGATAACATTGACTTGAATCTGTTCCTCTGTGCATGACGGCCGCTTCAGAAAACCGATGTCTTCATGCGAAATGCCTCCCAAAAGTATACTTCCTTCTTACGAAAAGGATAAAGTGGTCCTTAGCCCACTTGTTAAACAATTATAATTTTTCCGAGTCTACGATGTCGGGGCGTGAGAACAATGGTAGTTAAATATTTCCAGATGATTTTGGCCTATGCAGACCACCTACTGTGCTCCTCATTTGATGCATACTATCAGTGTGGATCTAACATATAAAGTCCTAGTACTAATCAGCCCCGTCAGATTTTAAGAGTTGTTAAATTAAATGTAATGGCCTTTTAACTATAGATATTTTTAGATTCAATTCAATTATCATTAATTAAAGTTTGATGAGCGTAGAATTGGATACAATGTCAGATCATGAGGGATAAGAACATTGCAGAAGTTACATTTATCAAAGGTGCGCTCAAGTGTTCCCCGGTACCTATGGATGAGATCAAGTTACATGCCCCGGTAAATCTGTCCAGATCTTGCACATGGCTCCAATCAGCCATCAATGGAGTTCGGCTGTATGATCTCTAATGGTATTGTTGGTCATGTGAATTTCGTTGGGCCTTCCTCTTTGGTTTGTTGTTGGTTGTGTGTATCATCAGGTTATTTTTTTGGATGTGATTATTTCTCTTAAATGATTTATTAAATTAAAAAATATAAAATAAGGTATTTTTGTCATCTCTCGAAAAATATTTTTAAAAAGGACTCGATTGAAAAAATTTCAGCCGGTGCGGAAAATGTGCCCACCCTATTTACAATTTTGATCTGTGGGACCGTAAGCCATAAGTAACAATCACCTAGTGGTTTGGACAATTTCTGAAACATTGCAATTAAATCAAACATAATCTCTTAGTTATAATATATTAACTCTTTTATATAAGGGAGATGCTCCAATGAGAGCATCTATCACCTTATTATGAGAAATAAAGGCCCCCACCTTACTATGTGAGATATAAAGGTGGGGTCTTTCTCTCTCATAGTAAAGTAAGAGTTGCATGCACTCATAGGAACACCTCCTTTTGTATAATAGAGCCCACTTAATGTAGGTTTCAACTGTCATTTTAGTCATCGTGCACTATGGATTGGCACATTCCTCAAATTTGAAGTCAAAACCTACAGGAAATTTTCTGAGGTTCTGTAATGCGGCACACATATAAAAAGAGAGTCCAAACTAATCATATTAGATACTTCCCTCTTGAATGCTGGGATATCAATGAGTCGAGTTAAATGGAAAACACATCCTGAACCCATTTGATTAGGGTAGTAATTATTTTCAGATTCAAGACAAGTATGAATTTGTGGGCTCATACCTGGATCAAGTTTGGGCCAGGTTGCCCTGCCCATCTAGTGCAATTTTAAGTAGCTTATATGTTTATCATTAAAGATGTATTCACATAGCTTAGCTGGTAGTAGGGGCTCTTCGCCTTAATTTATTACTAGAAAAAGCTCTTATTTGTCAGTTATGTTAACTTGGTGTGCTAGCGTGCATGAGCTTCTCTTACAGTGTCTAAAATGTCTTATCTTCAGCTCCCTCTCCTTGTAATCCTGCGGCAATCATTATCTGTCAGCATCAGCTTCGTCGATTCGCCTCTATTGCTAGAGGTGGCCCAGCAGCACAGTCAAATAACACGATGGGAGTCCAGGTTCGAGGAAGAGTGGAAGTGCAAACAATCGAATCCGTTGGCAGGTACACGCACCAAAGTCTAAAACCACCCTGTTCATGAAGACTTCGCCTGAACACTAACATCAGTTTTCTATGGATCAATATGCTTGTAGGTGCAGTCACAAAGAAGCTCCTACTCATAAAGCCAAAGAAGAACTACGAGGCCAAAGAGATCATGAGAGCCACAAACTATTTCTCCTCCAACAACCTTCTCAGCTCTGGTGGCAATGCAGAGGTTTACTGGGGCATATTGGACGGGACTCAGGTTGCCGTCAAGCGCCCATTCAAACGTGGCATAGACCATATTTTACATGAGCTCAAGATACTTGAGCAGGTAAACCACAAAAGCATTGTTCGATTCCTCGGACAAGGCTTATATGACGATCTGCATCTGCCTCACATAGTGTACGAGTTCATTCCAAATGGAAGCCTCTTTGACCTGCTCCTTGTCCACTACGATGCTAGGGGATCAACCATCCTCAACTGGCCACGACGCCTCACCATTGCCCACCAAATTGCTGAATGTCTCACTTATCTCCACAATTATTCAGTCCCTAGAATCTTCCATGTTGATGTGAAGTCGGCAAACATCCTCCTTGATGACAACCTCAATGCAAAGTTGTCTGATTTTGGTCACTCGCAGATAATTGAGCCCGGACAAAGCGACATATCTATGGCTGCCGAAGGAACTCCTTACTTGATAGATCCCTATTGGCGTAAAAGTGGCCGACTCACAGATAAAACCGATGTCTATTGCTTTGGGATGCTTCTGGTGGAGCTGCTGACAAGGAAGAACGCAAAATTTCTTGAAAGAGGTGAAGATGGTGCAGTTATTGTAAAGAATCACGACAAGCTGATGGATGTAATCGACCCATCTCTGAAGGTGGGCGAGAGCGAGGTGGCCTGGAAACAAATGATGGCATTGTGGTCCTTAGCAGTAGATTGCCTGAGCAAGCAAATCGAGCATAGGCCTCCAATGAAACAAGTTGCAGACAAGATCGAGTGCAGCAGGAAGTTGGATTTCTGTCCTCCCTCTTTTACTTCCGAGTAAAATTACTGGGCATGGTTGATATTAGAGATTATCTATTAGTAGTTAGATGATTTGTTAGAGATTATTCTATGAGTTGTTAAAGTATTTGTTAAGGATGTTACGAGTTTATAGTAGGTAGATTATGTTTATCCTTACTATTAAGGTTTGTACATATTTGCATTATATATATAGATACTCTCATTTTATGGAAAAGATGGTGATTTTATGTAAAAGAAGTGATCTAATTTTAAGTTTCTTTAGTTGACTACAATTGTGGAACTTAGAAACTTACTCATAAAGAGAGAAATATGATAAATCGTACAGAATTAAAATTGTCCTTGATGAAAGAAGACAGTGATTTTGTGCGGTTTGAGTTGAAAAGATGGTACTACCTAAAAATCTAAAACAATGATACCAGTGACATGTGTGCCGCCCTAAGAGTCCATATTTCAGTCCTTATAAAGGCTTATTTGCCTTTTACATATATACCGCATAAGAAAATGGGGTATTTATATATGTAAGATTTGCATACGTGAATTCTACATATGTAAAATTTAAGCATACAAAATGCATTGCCAATTTAGTTTGGAAGCAGCATTTGAAAATGAGTAAATATTAAAATTTTCAATTGCATAGGTAAGATTTTCATTTATTTCAAAGTTCATGAATCTTTAAGACATGAAACTAGAGTTATATATGGTCAACAAAAAAACTTAAATGGCTAAAAAAAAATATCATGAGCGCACAAGAGTTGCAAAAATCAGTAGACACTGATGGGATTTGATACTCTGACCAGTCCTAGGCAAAGCATGGGCTGAGACTTTCTAACCAACGAGGTGAAGCATTTTCACACCTTTACCGATAAAAGAATTTCATATGAAAATGACCTCATACAATTTTCACACTTCACATACACATTATTCACAAATGAATGGAAAGAAACATGTACATGCATTAAAGGTACACTAAATGGGTGCAGACTAACAAACCCCTTAGCCAAATTTAATTAGCGGGTTTTAACTGATATCCTATTTTCTTCTTATATTTTCTCAAACCCACCCACTCCAGAAATCCAAAATACTCTTTCCCTCTGTGCCGAGGGAAAGTGGTGAACCCACATTAATTATCCAAAACTAAAGCCCACCAATATGACCAAATTATCAAAACAGACTTGAGCCTGCCCATAGCTTATTGCTACCATACATTGAACATCACACAATCATACCGATGAATATTAACAAAAAAAAAAAATGTTAAAAAAAAAAAAATCACACAAGCAGACCGCTGTGTTTAAAGGGATGGATGCTGATGGTATTTTCTGGACCCCTGTGTTTGGATCATTTTGTTAAGGTCCACTCTTAAACATTATCTGAACTTTTGAAGTATCAGACCATGCATGTTTCTGAATAAATAAAGCTACTTTGGTCTCTTCGAAAATTAAACTGCATAGTAATTTTCTTAATATAGGTTATAACATTATAACAAAAGGCTTGTGGTTACCATTCCAATTTCTTTTTTTCTTGTTTCCTTCTCTTTTGATACAAACTAGCCCAATCACCCCTGCTCAATACGGTATCTTCCTGCAATGCAAAATAAATAATCACATATTAAAAAAAATCACATCTTTCAATAAGACAAGTTGAATAAGATAGAAATAGAGAAATTGGATAAAAAAAGGGGTGGTTTGATAGAAAAATGAGTGGGTAGTTGCATAAGTAGTTATATAACCATTGGTCAAAATTATAACCGACCGTCAAAATCCAATCCTGAAACCTTCCAACTTAATATATTATAATTGGAAGATGCTACCCATTATCACAGAGTATAGGTGACAATTCCTGACTGCCATCCCAAATCAAATCAACCAAAAATTTAGGACTTTCTGTTTGGTCTGGAATTTTGGATTGACATTTTCAGCCCAACCAAGTTATGTTTGGGTTTAGGCTTATGACCTTGCTAGCCGTCCTACAACCCAAACTAAACCCAACTCATTCCACTGTAACCCATACGCCTGACCCAAAAGCAACCTTTCAATACAGAGTAAAAAGGTTTTTATCTGTCTTATTGGGTTTGGGTGAATGTTCATAACTCGATTAATAAAGGTTAGGATTGGGCAAGGCATATACATGTTACTTATTCAGATTGTTTGATTTGAAGGAAAAAAAAGTTTATCCTTAACAATGGGAACCACATATTGTTTGAACTTGGGATAGAGGAAAAGGAAAAAATTGGCTTTGACATAGGGACCATAGATTGATGGAAAAACAAGAAAGATGAATCCGAATATGATCCATATGTGGGCTCCAAATTTCTGCAACTTAGATCTGAGGGTCCCAAAAATATATTATGCCCACTTATCATAAACACCAATGATAGTTTTTACTAATAGATAATGGAAAAGTGAGAATGACTATGAGAAGCTTTTGGGCTTTCAGCAAGGCCTCTCTTTCAAATCCAAACTGGTCAAATGTACAATCGACTGACTCATCATGAAAAAGAGGAAAGAATCCGGTAGCCAGCTTTTAACTTACTAAAATCAAACGCCCAATGGGGCCATGGATGATAAAAAAAAATTAAAAATTAAAAAGAAAATAAAAAATCAAGTAAAAAAAATGTGTACAAAGCATGCATATAAATTTGTTTAATTGTATCGAGATAAATATTCTAGTTGGTAAGAGGAATTATAATGAGAGAGAAAGAGATATTAGAAAAAAAAAATTGGAAGAAGATCTAATTGGACTTAATTGAAAGAACCGTGGAAAATTTTTATATTTTTTTTAAAATACTCAAATCTTTATACAATACGTCTAGCCGGACCGATTGGTTGCCCGAATTTCAGCTCGATCTAAGCTGGATTCGGGCTGGAAGGTGAGTTGGACCTACACCTAAAGCCCTCCAGAAGTTTTCAAGCCCGCCAGTGTTTTGAAACTTGAGAAGAAAAACAAAACAGAATGCCCTAGACCACACCATCGCTCATCTATCTCCCTCTCTCCTTCGCAGCGCCGCGCTCCCCATGGCTCCGCCTCCACATCGTAGCACCTCCCTCTCTCATCTCTCTCTCGGCGGATCCAGCATTGCACCTGATCGCTCATTTCCCTCTCTTGACGCATATTCTGCCTCTTCTCCTTTCTTCTTCGACAAAAGGGGGAAAACGCACCTGGTCTAAAAACACAGATTCTGTACCCAATTGATGGAGAAGACCCAACTCTCCAACTACACCTTCGATTAGTTGCAGCTCCAGGTCGGGACCCCCTCGCAATAGCCATCCCCATCTCAGTTTCCAAGCTCATGGTCTTCGACGGTGGCCATCCTTTTCGAAACCCATCTTTCTATCTATCAGCTATAAAACGAAGCAGTTGCATTTTACGGACCCCCTTGCCTTTTTCTGTCTATCAGCCCTATAAACTACAGTGACCATCTCCTTTATCTTTTCTCTGTTCAGAACCCACAACTTCCTTTTGTCTCTTTGGTAGAAAAACCACCAAGGAAAGACCTCTTTCCCTCCAAGTTTTGGGTTCTTCTCTTCTTGTTTGATTTCTCTTTGGTCTTTCTCAATCTCTCTCCCTGGTGTTGCGTTTCTAGGACTTCTCTTTTGGGGTGTTAGTGTTAGCAATGAGTAAAGAGGCAGACATCAAGGTTGTTAAGACTCACACACCTCTCTTCCCTTCGCTTCTTCCAAGCTTAAGATCAAAGGTGAGTGTACAAAAAGACCACATCAAATAACCCTCGCCATCAATGTAAATTGTATTAAGGTAAAATAAGAAATTAATACCCAGCTATCACCTAGAAAGTCAAAGTCTCACCTATATTAGCACGTACCTTATATCATTCACCCCATTTACCAAGTTACCTCAAATTAAGCCTTGACTAGAGATGTGATCAAATGGGTCATGCCATGCATGACGCGGACACATGGTAGAACGTGCTCAAGCACGGCATGACACGATCGAAGGCACGCGCCCACATACGCGAGCCATGCTGGGCCTTAGTTAAGGCTCGTTGGCATGACGGAGGCATGGCCTAGCACGACAGATTGTGGAAATCAGTCATATTTTGTGTATTTTGATTGTTTTACGACTCCAATGTAGTATTTTACTTTTTTATTTTTTTATTATCTACAAAAATTATAAAGATTTTGAAGGTAATCTTATTGAAAATCCTGCAAAACTTGACTAAACAATTTAAGTATGTGTGTCATATTCTTTTTTGTATGTATCTTTTACATTCTTTTAGTCTAAAACCCTAAAAATAGAAACACGACACATTGAAAGCCCAACACAAAATCCCAGCACAAATGGCATGGCCAGGCAGGACACGAGACCATGCCTAGGTTAAGCGTTCCATGATGGCACGGCATAACACCGTTTGACATCTCCAGCTTGGACCCTTGGATTTCTATATATTTTTTATATAATTATAAATAATATTGTAATATTAATTAAATACTATATTTCTATATGTAGATTTAATTTGGCGTCACATACTGTGTAGAAAAAGTAAAGCCAGCTCAAGCCTAACATAGATTGACTTGGTTATTATCAAGCTCGAGCTTTGAAAGGTAGGTCAAGCCAAATCGAGCTAGCTTCTGTAGCTTGACTCGAGCTCAAGCTGAACTCTAGCTTCAGATACTACCAAAGATCCGAGTTAACTCATGGCAAACTCAACTTGGCTCATTTACATCTCTAGATATAGCTTGATTGAAGATATATGGTGTTCTTCACCAACTAAATTTAGTATATAACAGGGATGCGTTCTATATTCAACTCTCTACTGTGGCAAAAAATCTATTGTGGCTTAGAAGTAAACTCTAATGACTTCTAAAGTAGTCAAAAGTCAAGCTACGACTGCTTCCAATGTTTTCTTGCCTTTCGATGTTAGTTTCAAAGGATTGCTTGCACGCGGGATTCCCAAGATTTTCTGATATCTCTCTCTTTTCTGTCCGGCTTTGACCGTTTGAACAAGGTCAGAGTAGAAGTGACAATTAGTGCCATCACTCTCATTTATTTATTGATTCTCCGAGCCTCGGTGATAACGCTTTGTGGATTTTAGATTTTTTCATAAAATAATTACATTACAATCAAAAGAATACCAAGGGGTCCATTCCTGTGTAAATGTCTTCACACATAGAGCCCTAATAAAATAATTCATATATGTAAATTATGTATTTGCATTACACATTTATACAGTCACAATTCGCAATTTTTAAGGTTTGTAGTTAGTATATTCACTACTGAACAAGCTCACAAAGGAATTATTCAATTCATACATTTACAAAAAAAAAAACGTTGCTGCAACTTTGGAATTGTTAGTCATATCCAACGAAATTGTATATATCATGTTTGAGAAATCTTTAACTATTGAACTCCCAAGTATCTTTTTGACATCACGAGTTGATTTTCAATATCTTAACTTAAGCATTCCAAAGTGATAAAATTGGAAAAGAACATTTTAGGCTTTGAAGCAAATTCTCCATAAATTATACTAAGAGTATGACGGATTTGAAATACCCTATCAGCGACCAGTCATGAGACAGTTGGGGTTTGGAGGGGGTAGTTGTTGTCAACCGTGCAAAGCAAACTCAAGAATGAGGTCTACCTAATGAAAATCTTGCCAATCACAACCGATCCAACATTTCACCCCACCCAAAATTGGGCTCCACTCTTGAGTTTAAAACTCAAGTTCTTCCACCCCTCTCTGGATGATAACACATGCATCTAGATAGTGTTCTGAATTTCCAAATACCATTCACTCTCCATTTTCAATATAGATTCTCTATGGCTGAGTTTGTAATGAAGCAAGAGATGACAACATCAACATAAATTTAGTCTATATTAACCATGTAACGCCCCAATTCCGGGTACCGATATAATCGTTCGAATACCCGAAGTTGGCGGGCTACTTCCCGAAAAATCCGAGAACTTCCAAGATTGTAGGCCGCAGTGAGGTCCAATTTAAAACTTTTTGAACCATATAGTAATAACAGTTAAATTTGCGGAAGCATAAGAAGTAAGCGGAAGCAATAGGTATCGATATATAAGTAAAGTGTGAGCAGAACTACAGTCTAATTAAAAATGTATCAGTTGTTAATCAAAGGTTTATACATATTAGTTCCTACCCAACTCACTACAAAATTTGCCTCTCAAACCCAAAACAAAGAGGACTCTCAAAACCCTGGTATGTAATCTCCGCCCTCCGGCTCGACATCCGTGTCGGCCGGGCCACATGCGAACTCTCCAGCTATCGGCGCTTCAACCAGCGCTAGTGCGTCATCCGGGATCTCTGGGTCAAGGCCTAAGCACCAATGAAGGGTCAGATCTAAAGATCTGGCAAGTCACAACATACTACTAACATAGAACATATATATCAAAGTAATAGAGACAGGTAAATAAATTAAAGAATGACAAGGTAAAGAACTAGGCAGTTGTGCATAATAATCATAGAGAATCAGAATGAATATAAACATCTAATCTACTACAACAAAATGGCACATTCACACGAGCTGAAATACCGCGGGATATTATGCCGCGGCCCTCCCATACTGAACACAGTTGCGGCGGAGAAAATCTCACCAGTGCTGGGAATTACTAATCCCGCAAATCACTCATCATCTCATTATCTCATCACTCAAGACCGGACACGGTATCACACCGTCCGTCTTAACCACACAGCTCATCATGATAGCTTCTCAACACTCAACTAGCTCCTACCGGAGATGATCAGTCCACAGGCTGAGCTTAAATCAACCGAGTGAATGTTCATGCCGACTCACGAATAACTCTAAGGGTCTGTGTCTGTCTAGGCTTTGCCTTGCGTGAACAAGGTCCTAACAATGCCTCTAGGAGATCTACATATACCAATTCAGTCTATGGATTTCATTTAAGGTCCAAGCCCACTCGTTGGATCCATACCAAGGCCCAACAGCACATGGCCTGGTCTAAATCTGTCCAAACGAGGCAACAATCCATTTATACTGATATACAGTTTCCATTAGTCCATCATAACTTAAAATCCCAAAAGAAACTACCTCTTCCAACTAGGGGTTCACATCTCCACACTTAGGCCCAATAAGGGCCCGCCTAGATACAGACACGGGTCAGTGATCTCCAAATCAGTCTATCGGGTCACCTCTAAGATATCCTAGGTTTAGGTCCTCCAATTTCCATTAATTAACAGTTAACAGCTACTCTAAAGATCTAAGAATAACAGCATATAAAAGAAGTGAAGTATGAACTCCAAATAAGAAAATCAATAGGGAAAAGCAACGGTCTAATCCTAGGTAATGGGCCACGTTAGGTTCAGGTCCATCTCCGGTAATTTGATCTCTAAACGAAGTCATTAATGCCATAAAATACTGTGTTTGGTGCTTAGGTGGTTACGGGCATCATTGACAACTCTTAGAGGTCGAATCATCTTAGATTAATAACCAAAACCCTAAACAGTGGTCCCCGCGAGTCAAGGTTGAGCCACACCGTTGACTCGGGCTTAGAACATCGATAAATGCTCATTTGGATGGTCAATGGGCCCCACAGCTGATCATAACTCCTAAATGTTGAAAACTGGAAAATCAGGGTTTTCCAGGTGAACCTGTTGTGTAGTGTGCTCGGTTGACCTCCTGGCCTGGTGGATCAACCGAGTGCACTGAATAATCTGAATCAGGCTTCCTAGAAAACTTAATTCGTTTCTAAAGGTTTCCAGCGTGTCTAGTCAAACTCCTGGCCTGGATGATTGACCGCATACTCCAAAAACCTTAGAAAGAGTGATTGTCCCAGTTTTAAACACTATCTAAAGTAAATCCTAAGTATCAGGTTGATTTGGGTGTAAAGAGTCTGAGTTTCAGGTGAAAACCCAACTTTTAGTCAATTCTTGCATAAACAGTGTGTTCCAGGTTAACTTGGACAAGGCCAAGTCAACTTGGCTAACTGAAATGGATAGTGTTCTCGGTCGACCTATGGGTCGACCGGGAACACTAGAGATCTCAGACCTGCAGAAAAAGAAAAAAAAAACTGGGAGCTGAAATTTGCAGTTGCAGTGTTGCCGGTCGACCGGCATGCAGGTTCTGGTCGACCGGGAACACGGCTGGTCGAGCCTACCAGTCGACTGTGGACACGAGACCGACTTCTGCAGTTTTTCCGTTTTGGCTCTTTTTACATCCAAATCACCTCCAATCAGTCCCAAACTTCACCACATCATTACCAAACATTAAATAACTCCAATGCCCTTCAACCAACAACCTTGTGGCCCATTGATCTTCCAAATGGGGGGTGAAACCCCCATCCATCAATGCCATTTCATCCAAAACACAATAACAGAGGCTCCAGGTGATAACTAAGACTAATTAACAACATTTATGAATTGAAGCTACTGAAATCAAAGGAAAACACACATATTCTATGCTAACAGTAGGTGCACTTGCCTTTTAGAAATTGAGGGAAGGTCTATAGAGAGGAACAGAGCAATATAAGAGGGAATCCCAACTCAGCAGTGGAGAAGGAGAAGAAGAAGAAGATGATTCAGCAGTAGCAGTAGCAGCACCCAGGGAAATCCCAGCACAACCAGTAGCTTGGGGGAAGAGAAAAATGAGAAAGGGAGAAGATACAGTAATAGTTGCAGCTCCTATTAATCCTCCCAGCACAGACAACAACAGCAGCAGTGGCTTGGAAGAGTGGAAATGAGAAGGGAAGAAGATGGAGTAGTGACTGCAGCAGCTCCAAGTAGAATTTCCAACAGTCACAGTAGCTCAGGTGAATGAGAGAGGAAGAATAAGGTGAAGTAGCAGCTGCTGCTATTACGGAGAAATCTCAGCACTGAAATGGTGGCTTCCAGCTCAGTAACAGGGGCTGGAATGAGGGGAAATGAGAGAGGAAAAGAGAGAAATGAAATGGAAAGAAGAGTAGTAGCTGCAGCAGTAGCTCCAAGTAGAATTTCCCCAGCAACAGTAACAGTTGAAATTTTCAGCTCATACGTAGGAGAGGAATGAGGGAGAGGAGATTGCAATGAACAGTGGCTGGGCTAGAATTGTTCTTGGGAAGGGGGCTGGCTCATGGCTTAGGGTTCTTGGGATAAGAGTCATTTTATAGTTTAGGGGGAGATGATTAAGGACAGCAATACCCTTTAGGGTTCTATGGGATTAGGGTTAGGGTTAGGGTTATATGGGTCATTTGGTAGGAATCTTCTAGAGGGGATGCACAATTAAACACTAAACCCTTACTAATTAATTAAAACCCAACTAAGGCCTACCCCACACTAATTAGCCTTGGATTAATCCAAAGCACCCAACTAACTAAAAACCCTAACTCAACTAAGCTAGTCTAACCAAACTTAGGAAATCTAACTAATCACCCTAATTAACCCCTAATTAGCCCAAATTAAATAGTAATTAACAATAATTAGCAATAATTAACAATAATTAGCATAAATTAGCATAGATTAGTATTAATTAGCCTATAAAATAGCAATTAGAGGGCCCACCAAGGGTGGGGCCTCACAAACCAGTCTATGGTTCGAGTGCTCTACAACGAAAGGCATGGATAATAAAGCAGTGAAAGCCATTGCTCCATGAGAAATGACCAAAGCCTCTAGTCATATAGACCCAAATGCAGTTGAAATCAATTTAGCATTGGGTGGTGTAAAATAATGAGAAATGATTCAATAATATCACAATTCACAACTGCTCTAACCTTATTCCAAAAAGATGATTGATGTACACCTTACATTCAAATTTTTCAACGGTTATAGTTTCCCTACTTGAACCCGTTTCTAATCAACTCAATCCGCATATATCAGCCCTTCTTCATTTTTTTAATATTTTTTTCTTAAAGTGGGACAGTGATATCATACAACACGTGTTGTGATATTTTTTACTTTTGAGAGAAGAAATTGCCTAACTGTTTTTTAAGAAAAGAGATACATGCACTAAAAAGCAAACCCATATTTCTTAGGCATGGTTGCATTTTTTTTTTATATGATTATTATATACAATATAAACTTTAGCAATCTCTTTCATACAAACAAACAAATTAACTCATTTTCCATTTTCCAAGGGAAAGTCTGGTCAATACGGACAAAGTTGAGTTGTATTGTCCACGGTTTGAGTCCAATTTATATCCAAACAGCTTTAAAAGTAGGTTAGAAAACTCTAATCTGCATCCGGTCCACATAACAAAAATCCCACACATGTAAATTTAGGGCCCGTTTGGCATGTCTACTTTTCAAATCTATATCTCTAAAAACTAATTGGAAAAGACATTATGAGATATTAGACTGTTTGGATATCACCAATAAAATGTCTGTTTGAACCAGATCATAGACATTATTTGTCTACTTCAAAATTGTCCAGAAAGTTTGCTTTTATGGACAGACAAAAATGTCTGAAGCGGGTAGCCCATTTTGAGTAATTTTCGGACAAGTTTACCCTCACTTTATTCTCTTATTTACAAGTTTACCCATATTTCCTTTGCAACAAAGAAGGTGAGCTCATTCTCGTTCGAAAGAAAACCCTAACAGAGCTTCGAGAAGGAAGGAAGAAACAGTGTTCTGAGATTTATCTACAGATTCGAGATTTGAGGAAATCATCCTGTGTTGTGAAGTTCTGGGTTTTGGAATGGAGATTAGGGCTTTCTAGATTCTTTTACGGTGGAATGGTTTTAGATGTTCCAAAACCTGATTCCATTTCTGAGTCTTTTGGATCTGTTTTCTGTGCATGGCATGTGGGAGTAAGATTTTAAGTTTTTAGTAGTCTTTTGGATCTTTTATGCGGTGATTTGCATCAAGTAATTGTGATGTTCTAAGGAATTGATTTGATAGTTGAAGAACTTAGATGGAAGATCTTATCATGAAATGTGAATATCCTGCTTTATAAGATATTGCAATATAAGATTTAACATCCTCTTTATGTTTTGATTACCTTCTGCTAGATCTAATCTGTATTCATGTAGTGGCTGCTCTGTTGTTAAGTTGTAGATGCCTTTTGTTTTCTTCATCACATCTCATTCCTTTGTTTTGCTCCTAGAACTTACAATATGTTAGCAATCACAAAAATAATAACGTCTTTAAAAATCGTGATTTGATTTTATTAACTAGCAGTAGAGCTTCTGCTATGCACGGGCTTGGATTCAGAGAGAAATATACTGAAAAATGTGTTATAGGACAAATATTGGCTTTTCTTTCTTGCTTCCTCTGTCCTCAGTTTTATCACAAAAGAAAGCAAAAGGGTAGTTGAGCATTGCAATGGAATTAGGGTAAAATTTTAGTTCTGGTTTGAGGAGTAGGAGGAGGAGGGTCACGCATGACAAGTGATTTTAGTATCTGCATATGGATTTTAGGCCATGGTTTTGCAATTTAGGCCCTTGTATTGGAATAACAAGGCTCTTGTGTTTTGGGTTTTTGGAGTTACTAGTTTTTGTTTGTACCACAAAAATTTGTTAACCATGAGGGTAAAAAAATATTCTTTCATCTGAGTTCAAAACCCATGTTACAGGTACTTTTCCTTTATTTCCTCATGGAGATTTGTTGGAATTTCGTCTAATGCTAATGTTCTGCTAGTTTTACAAGAGCTTCAAATTCAAAATTTTAACTTTGAAGTCCTGTTGTCATACTTCTCTGGGGGATTCAAAATTTCATTTGGCTTTATTTATTCCATTCACACTCAACAATATCATGAATTTTAGAAGTTCCCTTGTAACTTGAGTTTGATTGGGCATTTGCAGCCCCCCTGATAAAATGGACACCTTCCTACTCACTTCTGAATCTATTAACGAGGGTCACCCCGACAAGCTGTGCGACCAATGTAGCCTTCAGTTATTCCTTGCATTGATTTCTCTTTTGTGTTCAGTTGTTCAGTGTCATGTTGCTGGATTTTTGTTTTTGGGTCGTCCTCTTCTCTTTTTTTTTTTTCCTTTGGATGGCGTGGGGTTTATAAAATTATTGCTACAAGAGATGGAAGATCATAAGGTTGATGGATTGTGGTATCTTCTCTGTGAATTCTTTTTTATAATATTGCAATGAAGTTTTCACATCCTGTATAACTTTTTTGTTTTATTTTTCCCTTTGTACATTTTTTATTTTTTATTTTTGACTCTTTATGACTAGGGGTTTTGATAATAAAATCTCGGTTTGTTTTTCTTCTTTGATACACTTCTGATATGCAGGTATGAAGATACTCCTTGATTCTGTATGGCTGCTTTCACCATCTGGGGTGTTGCTTTTGTATTACAGTGTGTAGAGGGATGGGACCCTTCCTGATGATATCTTGGAAGAGGGCTTTGGTTCTACTTAAGAGTTAATCTTATGGTATATGGTATATATTGAAATTATGAGTTTTAGTACTTTTATCTATTTTAGGAGGAGGAAAATGCGACTCCATCTGATTCTCATCATAAGAGGGAGATGTTAGGTATTTTTGAGAGGCCTGTTTTCTTGGATTTGAATTAGTTGTTTATAATGTTTATGTTGTCGTCATGAAGATGGCAGTTTGAACCCTCAACACATGGCTGGTTTGGTGCTTTTCCAGTAGCAAAAATGCAATGTGCTCAACGGTACATTAATTGTAGTCTTTTGCATTCATGGGGCTTATTTCAGAAGCAGGCTGATGATAGGACTCTTGTTCTATTCTATACTATTTTGATTGCTCCTTTTAATTTTGATTTTGTTAAAACACCTCTTCTCAACCAGAGGAAATCTTGTTCTGATTAATCTGAATGAATCATTGCCTTCTCTTATTGAGTGATGTGGCCTACATTAGTATTTAGCGGTGAATCAATTGACAGAGTAATTATAGACAAACATGCATGTGTAGCTTCCCATGTGTTTCTATATATTACTGTTCCTGATTTGCACCATATGTTATTTTAGGGAGCTTTTGCACACAAAAAAGAGAAGGTGTTTTATTGCTTCATTGGGGGATAATTCAATGATCACTGCAGTTGGTCTGTTGGAGCAGTTAAATGTCACTAGGGATACCAGTGACTATCTGTGGTACATGACCAGGTGAGTAGAGGCCAAGTTCTCCTTCTCAAGAAACAGTAAGCTAACTGGTTTCAAATAGCAAAAACTATGGATGGTCAATAGCCCAAAACTATTCTTTTGGACAATCATCAATTCAGTCACTTCTGAGGAGATATGATTAAGAAACAAGTTGACCAAAGTAAATGTAACTGTACAGTTTTCCCGGAAAAATCCACCCTTGGAAGGGTTTGGATTCTCCATTTATGTGGTTTATCATTCAGCCATCCATGCTGATTGCTGAGAACCTCCTAATTATGGTTCATGTCTCATGTGTTAAAAAATCATTTGACACTTCTTGGCATGAAATGTTTATCATATGTATATGCTTCATTGGTATGAAATGTTTATCATATGTATATCCTATTGTCATAAACCACAAACATCATGCTATTTTCAGTGTTGATATTAGTCCATCGAATCATCCTTGCGGGGAGGTCGGCCTCCTGTTCTTACTGTACAATCAGCAGGCCATGCTCTCCATGTCTTCATCAATGGACAACTGATGGGCAATGAGTGAGAAGAGAAAGGATAGAGGTGCAGGAGCTCAGCATCATCTCCATCATCAGTTGCCTAATCCCATTTATTTAGGCTTGCATATGAGAGTTTTGCTTTTCCACTTGAATTTATACAAAACTGCGAATCTATGTTTGATGCCCCTAGTTTGGACATTTGGGTTTGATATGTGTTGGAAATGGCCTGCAGGTGAGTTTTTCAAATGTTCATTTTCTTCTTGCATTTACTATCCCTAACAGAAAGGTGGGGTGTCTTGATATTTAGGCCAGGGATACAATTTGGACAACCTGATGGATGGGTTAAATTTTGCATGCATGAACCACATTAGTAGTTGATAGCTTGGGATCTACACATGTTGGATTTAGGAAAACTCTTCATTTTGATATCAAGTTATGCTTTATGATAGTGTTAGCTAGTTTGGATTGGTTTTCACTGGTAGCAATTCTGTTTGGCGATTTGAAAGTGACATGATTTAGGACAACAAATTTTTATTAGTTAGTGGTGGAGATTTATGAAGCTCTCTCTCTCTCTCTTTCTCTCTCTCGTTGTTGTTGTTGTGTTTGTTTATTATGTTGCATGTATTTGTTGTAGGTGAGAGCTTTGAAGAGTGTGGGGTGAGAGAGGTGAAGGAAGAAACTGGTCTGGACATTGAGAATGTTGAGTTCCTTACAGTCACCAAGACGTTGATGCAAACTGGGTTCAGTCCTTTCCCAACCAACTAAAATGTTGTTTAGCCCTTCTGTATTTTGTTTTGATTGCAAGACTAGGCAATCTCAGGTTGAAAACTGTTTTGTGTTTGATGGAGTGGATTTGAGACAATAAAGTGGGCCTCTTTTGACATCCTCTCAGTTTCTGCACTTACTTTTATTTTATTTTGATAAGTGGGATTTAGATTGCATTTGGTTTATTTTGATGGTTTTAGATTTTTCTATTTGAGTATGAGTAATGATTGGAAGATGTGTATGATGGTCTTGGATTTCATATTGGGAGATGAGGTTGTCAATTGAGAATATAACTCGTATGTGGTGAGTTTCTGGTGGATGTTTATATTAGATTGTTAAGTCTCAAGAAGAGTACCAATACATGAAAGGCGTGCTATGGTGGATGTGGCTAATATATGTAGCAAAAAAAAAAAAAAAAAAGGGGCACCGGTCCAACTTAAAAGAAAAAAGGGGCACCCTCATGTAGGTGAAATGTTCACTCCAATAGGTGGGCCTCATGGTGGAATTCCACCCCACAAACTTTCTTTTCTTCAACCGGCTCCCATTGGGACCCATAGAAAAAAAAACAGAGAAAATGAAACGAAGAATCTTTATTCGCACCGAGAAAGAAAAGCATGCTCACGTAGGAAATAAATCTATTAGAGACTCTCAACTATGAGACAACCATTGTCACAAGGGGCACATCTTGAAGCCCAGAGCTGTGATCTAATGGGACTTGAAGAGGATTATGGCACTCCATTTTAACAATATGGTGGATCAAGACATAGCTTGGTTCATTTTATATTTTTCTTCCATTGGACGGACAAGATCATTCCAGTCATGGGGCCCACCATTTGGACAAGACACACAATTTATTGTTGCTCCATGTGTTCTAGTCAATAATACATTGTTTGAATGAATTTAAAAATTATTTGTGATGGATGTCAAATTGAATTTCTTTCCTAAATTGACTTTTTTGGAAAAGACAAGAAATGCCCCTGTAATAAGCTCTTCTTTTTATGTTTACCAAACAAGTTTTATCAAATAGATCTATTTGAATTAAATATACTGGATGTGTTACCAAACGGTCTATTTGGAAAGGAGTCTATTTGAAATAGATCTATTTGAAATAGTCTATTTGAGCCAGATCAATAACAAACAGATCAGATTTGCCAAACAGACCCTTAGTCTATAATTAACCAGTGAAGTCTTATTAGCTTAAGTGCTAAGGAAGAGTGCCTCTTCATCCAATGGTGCATGGATCGAATCCTCCTTACTTATAAGAATTTGAATATAAATTTGTATATATAATATAGTTCTTTTGAACTTTCAAATGTGGCGGGATTGTGCGAACCGAACCCACAAGAACACGTTTACAGACTTCTTCAAACAAGGACTTATTAAAAAATAGTTAAATGACATATGAGCATAACATTTGAATTAATTTAATATTCTAATTACTTCACCATAAAAAACTTGGGGCAAAATATCTCACTCCTTTCAAGCCTGCTCGTAGTGGGGACAAGAAGAAAAAATATACAAAACGAGAAACGGTCAGTGCCTTTTGTCTCATTAGGTTTGGTTTTGGTTTATCTCTATTTTGGTGCTTCGTAGTCATTTCTTCGTGATGCTTTATTTCTATCATTATCATGATATTTATCAATGTTGTGAAGAAGAGGATGGAGATCTGGGTTTGAGAGAGAAGATGAGGAAGAAGTGAGGGATGAGAGATGAGTAGTGGCGGATCCAAGATTCAAAATCACTGGGGGCACGATTAAGTAGTAGGGGGTCCGGGGGTAATGCCCCCGGAATTTTTTTTTTTGGTTATTTATATGATTGCAAATGATTTTTTCTTCTTTTTTCTCCATGCTTGAGAAAAAACAATACACAAAAAAAGTTGTGAACCTTTTACATACACTATCAGTAACTAATACACAGAAAGATGCATTCAAAGACAGATAGTTTGTAGATTTCTATTGCATTGCAAATCATGCCTAATAAGGACAAATAGTGTGCAGATTTACCCAAAACCTTTTATATAGAACAAATATAATATAATAATTTCAAGTAATAAAACAAGGCATATTTATTTATCACAATTGTTCTCTACAAGTTTTCATTGGGGGGCCTGGTTCAATGTCACTGGGGGCCTAATTGATTTGGGCCTAATTTAGCATACATAATCTTTTTTTCCCAAAAAGTCACTTGGGGCCCAGCCCCCCAGTGACTATGAACTACATCCGCCTCTGCATACTAATTTATCTTAACTGTTTTCAGCGATGACTCCTGTTAATTTTCCTTGGCGTTAGCTCTTGCAGGAGACTGAGAACACGGTGATACTACAAGAAAGTTATTAAAACAATCAAAATTAAGGAGGACAAGAATATGAAATACCTAAAGTTAATATTGGGCTACAAAAATCCATTGGGGGTCCAAAAATTTCACTGGAGGCCTTATGGAAAAAATTAGTAGCCCCACCAAAATTTAAATTGAAACTTAGAAATCCACTTACATACTCCATCCGCCTCTGGAGACTAGTGAGATCGAGTTTCCTCTTTGGGGGTTTCAACTTGTAAAAGCTAGGAACTCTTGCAAACACTTTCATGAGCCCTATTTTGATTGTACTCTTTAATTACATTTTTAATCATAGGTTTAATTTTACGATGAGACAGAATTCTTACTGGACTAAAACAGAAAGAAAGGGAAAATAAAAGACGAAAAGGTCACTGACATGTCTTTGTACTATCTTTGTCTTTTCTTTTGCTCGGTCAGAGAGTTGCAGCTTAATTGATAGAAATTTTTTATTTTTTTTAAAGTTATCTTGATAGTTGATAATCAAATCATTTCCGTAACTTCACGGTAGATTTCATTCACATGGACTTTTCAATTTATAACCTAAACCTAATCTCTGACATTCCCCCTTAATTAGATGGTCTTTTTTAAGAAAAGATCTCTAATTGCTAATATAAATAAAATAAAATAAAATCATTCCTAAGATCTGAGAAATAAATGAGAATCATTGCACCCGCTCCTCTTTAGTCTGTTGGTCTAGTAGATAGTATTGGTAGCCCAATAGATCAAATCAGATGCGATCTCTTCCAAAAACTTTGATCGATGGAGACTGGATGAATGAAAGAGAGAGAAAGACAATTGGGGGAATGATAGGTTTTAGATGGAAGGGGAAGATGCTCTTCTTCTTTGTTTTTTTTATTGAAATAGAAAAGTTGAAAGTGATAATTGAGGAACCAGGCCCAAAACTCAGATACCACATAATCAAATTATTCTCATAATTTCATGGTAGATTTCATTCACAGATATTTCTCAATTTATAGAAAAGAGACAAACTGATTAGATAGTAATTTAAAATTCAAACTCTTATCCTATCTCTAGAATTTCTAACGACATGTGAAAACATAATGAAGAATAGGATCCTCCAAGTGTCCCACTCATGTTTCCGGATGTGGGGCCCTCTATTGATTTATGTCCTTGATTTCCAGTGGACTAGAACTTTGGAAACGTCCCACGTTCTCACAGTACCGTGGAAAACGGTGGAAAAGAAAAGGCATGTGGATTGCTACACGCCTGGTCTTAATGAGTTCTCTTTTATTTCTTCTAGAAGCTGATAACATATGACTAGTACTTCAATCGATTGTCATACTTAACCCATTTGAGTGGATAATAAAGTGGTCCCTGGCCGGTCTACTTGCCTTAACCCACATATATTTTTAACTCATCTGAGATGTGGAAAAAAATAGTGCTATCGAGGACAAAGACGATCGAGTCTTACGTCAATAGGATTTGTCCCTACAGCAGGATTGAGAATATGACTGATTTATTCCTACAGTGGGACTCAATCCTTGAAGTAAAGTTTGGAAATATGTCATTGAAGGGGATGAATATCATTTTGAATTGTCCGAATTCCTGATCGGTGGGCCCTACAATAGAGTTCCACATCACACTCACGACAAGCATTTTGGAGACAAAAGGAAGTAGACCCACATATTATGCTTACTGAATGCATAACTATCAGTGAAGATCTAGCACAGGGCAAAAAAATCAGCCCCACCAAATAACCTAACCCTTGAATTAAGGGTATTAATTTAACCGTAAATTTCTTAAGATTCATTCTAAAGGTTTGATGATCATAGAATTGGAAATGCTGCCGGAACATGGGAACAAGAATGTGAAAGGAGGTACACTTAATAAAGATGGGCGCAAGTGTGCCCCATAGATTCCGGAGAGATCAAGTCCGATGACGTGGTTAACCTGTCCAATTCTTCCAATATGTCTCCGATCGGGGCACTTCAATAGAGTTCGCCTACTATACGAGTATATATACTGACTGCGTTTGATCACAGCAACTACTGATAGCAACAGAGGTTATGTAGAAGCTGTTGTTGTTGCTGATGCTTAGAAGCTGTTGCTGTTGCTGAAGCTGGGGGGACCAAGATTATGAAAAATCAGCGATTTGAGGCTCTAGAAGCTGTCGCTGTCGCTGTAACTTATTGTTGTCTTGTATTTGCATTTGGCCAATCGTTGTACCAATCGCTAATCGCTGTACCAATTGCTAAGAAGTTGCTGTGACCAAACGCACCCACTGTATACATGTCCAAGATGTCAACATAGCGATCACCTTGTGGTTTTCTGAAAAAAAATTCAATTAAATCTTGTAGTTACAAAATAATCAACTCTTTTAGACAACGAAACTCAATTAATGTTCTGTGGGACGTTTCCCTAATAGCAAGATTATGCTAGTCTTGGTAACAGTACCGACTTGGCTTATTTCGATCTCGATTTGCAACTCGGCAATAGTATCAAGGTACATCCAGCTCGGCAACAGTGCCAGCTAGCACCGAGCTTGAATTAGCCTCGGTAAAAGTACCAGCTAGGCTCACCTCGTTCTCGATATAAGGCACATCGGCAACAGTGTCAGGATGCGTCCTTACCTGGTCTCGGTATCATCCTCAGCTCGGCACGATCAACTGAGATGAATACCAAATTATAATTGTACTCCCATAAAACAATAATGATAAGGGGTCATCCTTATCTAACGATCACATCCGCAATAATACAAGAAGTCAAGGCATGATCCGATGGGATAGTGCCTTCACCTACCTCCACTAAGGAAACATGGTGTGGGCTGATGGGGACAGTACCTCCACCAACCCCCAATGAGGGAGCACCAGATGGAACTTCTGCCTATATATATATATAGAGGAATGCTCACACAGGCTCCAGTTGTTCTTATTACAAGCTGGAGCCTGTGTGAGGCCCAACGGATCTGCCTGGCCTCACACAGGCTCCAGCTTGTAATAAGAACAACTGCAGCCTGTGTGAGCATTCCACACATATATATATATACAAGAGTAAGATCCTAAAAAGGTGCACAATGCAATACAACACTACACAGACTCATATAATTCAAATCTTGCCTTTCTTCTCCACTCACTCATCCTTTGTTCAGTAGCTGTACTAACTTAGATGTAGGAGTGCCTTCGGCTGACTGCAGTCAGGGCCTCTAACCTCTATTTCATTCCCTCTCAGGTCTCAGGCATTCGATCTCCTCCCAAAAGAAGCTTAACAACAGTATCACGAGTTTCATAATCGCCTAATCAAGTCCGTAATATTTAGGCACTTACAATTGGCGCCGTCTGTGGGAATCAAGGATCAAACCAGATTTACAAACATCATGCCTCCTAAGACCAGAAACGGCGAAGGATCGTCAAAGGCTCAGTCGTTACCCCTAGCACCAGTGTTGCCAAAGCAATTGCCACCAGTCTCTCGCCAGAGTAGGTCAGAGGGAAGATCTGGTGCAGCAAGCGTGGAAGGGCCTGTGACCCAGTCAGGCTCATCATCAAAGGGGGTGACAGCACCTCCCTGGCGAAATAACCTTCCGACGGATCCTCCCCAACAAAATGCTCCTCTATTGGAGCGCCCCCAGCGGAGTGTTCCCCTATTGGAACCTCTCCCATGAGACAAAGCTCCAGCAGCAACCAGATCTCATCAATCCCCCCACCAGCTAGACAACGATGATGATAATGATGATGACCCGTTCCTTAAGGATATTAGGGCTCAAAGCCTTGTTATCCAGGAACAAAATGAGTTGATCCGTCAGCTCAAGCGACAACTCAAGGAAAAGGCGAAAGCTCTGATTTCCACCCCTCGGATGTGACCGGGCTCCTTCGGTCGAGCAGGACTTGAGGCAAGTCCTGAGCAACAAAAGGCGCGACCGAGCTTATGATGAAGGCTCGAGCAGCAGCCACCTGTATGACGACTCAAAGAGGTCACACCAGAGATCGGAGGACAACGACGACCTAAGAGAATGGCTTGAACGTCAAGTTAGGCAAACGGTGCAGCAAAATATGGAGGCAGTCGGTTTCACCCAAGACCAGCTGAATGCCTACAACACCGAAGTCCTCGGCACGCCTCATTTCTATACAGAAATAAGAGATTTTTCTCTACTCGAGAAGTTCAGCATCCCCAGGTTCACTCCTTATGATGGAATCTCGGACCCTGCTGCACATCTTCGACATTTTACTCAGCGAATGTCAGTGTGGGGCGATATCGGTCACCTAAACTGTAGAGTCTTCTCCTCCAGTTTAGGCGACCTCCTTCTAAGGTGGTTTTACGCACTTCCGAAGAAGTCAATCTCGAGGTGGCGGCAGCTTTGAAACTCCTTCGTGAAGAAGTTTCAAGCACACATGGTCATCCCTAAAACTGACAATGACCTGATGACTATTAGAATGAGGCAGATTGAAAATATTACTAAGTTTGCCAAGAGGTTTTGGACCGTCTACAGCCAGGTGGAAGACACCACTGACAAGGTGGCCCCTCAAGTCTTTCAAACAAGCTCTATTACCAGGCAACGAGCTCCGAAAAGACTTGGTTTGGTTCCCCGTGGTCACAGTGAAAGCACTGATGGCCAGGGTGAACCAGTTTGTTGAGCAAGAAAAAGACGAGGCCCGAGCTCACGAGAGCTTCGGCCTCTGGGAGAAGACCGACCCTCTGAAAGAGACAAGAAATTCTCTTGAAGGGAGGCAGACCGGAACAAGGCTACGACAAGTTCGGCAGCGATCTCAGCTCCCACCTCTGGAGGCAACAAGAAGTCCAAGCCAGTTGTCGCCTCCTACAAGGCTATGAACACGATCTTCAAGGAGCTGAGAGACGAGTGAGAGTTTACTCAATGATCAAATCATTCATATAATTCCACGGTAGATTTCATTCACTAAGACTTCTCAATTTATAAAGAAGAGACAAACTGATAAAATAATAATTTTAAATTCAAACTCTTATTCTATTCTTTAAATTGCTAACAATCTAAACCTAATATCTAACGGTGAAAACATAATGAAGAATAGGATCCTCCAAGTGTCCCGGATGTGGGGCCCTCAATTGGTTTACGCTACGTGGAAAACGGTGGAAAAGAAAATGCATGTGGATTGCGACCCGCATTATGAGTTCCAAGTTTCAACTGGGATGATCTCATGTCACATTATAAATTTATAGCCCTCTTTTATTCCTTTTAAAAGCTGTGACTAGTACTTCAATCGATTGTCATACTTAACCCATTTGAATGTGGATAATAAAGTGGTCCCTGCCCGGCCCACTTGCCTTAACCCACCTTTTTTTTAACTCATCTGAGATGTGGAAAAAACATAGTGCTATCGAGTGAATGTCTCCAAATTCATCTAATGATAATTCAGACCGCTTAGAATAAATCTCGTCCCTTTCAATGATACATCTTCAAATTTTACATCAATAGGATTTGACGTCCCTACAACAAGATTGAGAATATGACTGATTTATTCCTACAGTAGGAACAAATCCTATTGAAGTAAAATCCGAAAATATGTCATTAAAGGGGAAGAAAATCATTTTGAATTGTCCGATTGGTGGGTCCTACAATAGAGTTCCACATTACACTCAAAAGATGCATCAGGAGACAAGGGAAGTAGACCCGCATATTATGCTAGCTTACTGGATGGATAACTATCAGTGAAGATCTAGCACAAGGTTGGGCAAAAAAACCAGCCCCACCAAATATCTTAACCCTGGAATTAAGGATCTTAATTTAACCATAAATTTTTTGAGATTCAATCTAAAGGTTTGACGATCATAGAATTAGACATGCTGCTGGATCATGCGAACAAGAGCGTGAAAGGAGCTACACTTATTAAAGATGGGCCCAAGTGTGCCCCATAGATTCTGGAGAGATCAAGTTAGATGACCTGGTTAACCAGCCCAATTCTTCCAACATGTACGTCTCGGATCAGGGCACTTCAATAGAGTTCGCTTACTATACGAGTATACTAGCTGTATACATGTCCAAGATGTCAACGTAGCGATCACCCTGTGGTTTTCTGAAAAAATTGCAATTAAATCTTGTAGTTATAAAATAATCAACTCTTTTAGACAATGAAACTCAATTAATGTAGTTATAAAAATTGCATTGGGATTAAGCTTCAGTTAAACAGGGTTCTTCACATTTATTTATAACATGGAAGGCACTTTATATTTGTTGTCATCTTGGAGTGTTATAGCTTGAATGTTTGAATGTCTTCTCTTCAGCCACTCCTTGCAAGGAGTGAGACATGGCGGGGAGACATTAGAGATGTGGACCTGTGTAAGGTGGACCCCTCTTCGTTTACCACCTGTGGGTTTACACAGTTGGGGTGTGAGACACTTTTGAAATTATTCCATTATTAGATATGATAGAGTCACCAGTCCCCACTGTCAAATTTTATAACAATGAAAATGTGTCAGTTGCCAGATAAAAAGGTCAAAGATATGCACCCTTCTAGAAGGAGCCCTACTAAGCGGCCCGACTGGGGGGGACCCATTCCCGGCCTGGTCCCCCCAAGTCGGGCCGTTTAGATTTTTTCTTCTAGAAGGGGAACAGTGTAGAGACTACACCCACCTCACTCACTCTCATTTCATTTGGGATTGCACCAGGTCTGGTGTGTTTGGGTAAACTGTGCATACCAGGGCCGGGTTTGTGTTTCAAGTTTTTGACTACATATGGGTTTGGGTTTTGGTTGTGGTGGCCCACCTCGCCACGTTGATATTATTTTACAATATTTTTATCAGCTAGCACAAGTGGTAGCCAACGGTGGATTGGTTGTAGTTGTAGGTTGGAATTCTTCCAAACTAATAGTATCAGATTCAACTCGAGTTCTGGGCCTGATGCCAACCTGACTAAACCCGATCCATTGACAACCCTGGGCCTTTCTCCCTTGTCTTAAATAGGCAGGGATGGTGATGAATCAGGTTAAACGGGTGATCCGCCCCTGACCTGCTCGTCTAGTTGGGGTGGGTACCATGGGTTAGGTAATGGGTCGATCGAGTTGGAGGCTAAATGGGCTTTTAAATAACTGGATCGTGTGGGCGCTCCTTTTCCACTTGAGTGGGCTACTCTCCTGTGTGCGCGCCGGCTATCACTTGGGTCATAGCCCCCTCAGTATTTGTTGTGCTTCACCCACAAATCTATTATGTTAATTTACCATTATCTGTTAGGTTTAGCATTAGTGGCAGCATGGATTGCCTTAGACCTATGGGTCGAAGGATTGAAGCCTTCCAGAAACAATACTTTTTAATTTTCAAATGGGCAGGGAAACGTGTCTACAAAACACTATATATATACAGTATACACATAACCAGAGAGCCAAGGAGAGAACTCTCTACAAACACCCATAGCCTAAACTGTCCGCAAATTCAAGGTGAACAATATGTCCCAGACCAACGTTAGCTGCGTAGAGATGGATCCAGCCGGGGTCAAAATCCCGGTGCTCATGTACGCGATCGCCTGCGACTCCGCCTTGAAGGGTGCCACCAGGTTAATCCACAAGGAGTTGAAGGTAGAGGATGAGATCGAGAATACCAGCCACATATTGCTTCCACCGGTCGGGAGTGGTTTGACAATTGATCTGAAGGAGTTTCATTGGATGAAGGAGAGACTGGTTGGTTTTTCGGGTGAAGTCGCAGTACCCAATGGAGATGGAGAAGTTGGCATGGGTTTTGCAGTCACCCTAAAGCAGGCGGGTGCTAATGCGGCTATTGCTGGGATCGATGACATCTATGCCCTCCAGGCATGGATGGAAGGGAACCCGGTACTCGAGCTAAAGGATCTTGTCCATGAAGCTCATACCCTTGTCAAAATGATTGGGAAGGAGAAGGACACTATTATTAATCATGTGGTGGGCCAAATGAGGGAGATGATGAACAACCCCCCGCACTTCAACATGATGCTGCCACTGGAGACGTTCACAGGAGTTAAGCTCATAACCATCGAATCCCAGACAGAGAAGAAGCAACCAAGCCTTTTCAGCAATGAGCTTATTTTGGAGTTGGGGAAGGAGAGGGTGGTGCCCAAAGAACTTCACCATGACAAACTTGGGTCCAAGCTCACTCCTTTCAAGCCTGCTTGCAGTAGGGACAGGGAGAAACAAAAAACAAATGGGGAAAAGGTCTGTGCTTTTTGGCAGTTTATGTTTGGTTTTTGGTTTTATCTCTCTATTCTGGAGTTTTCGTAGTCATCTCTCTTGCTGCTTTAGCATGGTAAGTTTGGTCTAGGGCTGCTACTCTGGCATTATGTCTATGACCTCTGCTGAAATCAGGTTTTAAAAAGAATAGGTTGTGCAAAATTCGAGCCGTGCATTGCTTGCAGGGCAACATGACTGGGGGCCTTTTCTTAATTGGAAATTAGAAGGGTTTTGCAGTTCTAAGTGGAGCAGTTTTCCGCAGTGGATTGAAGGCCATCGGTTTTGTGGCCGATGATCGCGAAGAAGAGGTGGGGAATTTGGATGTGAGAGAAAGATGATAAAAGAGTAACAAGATGAGAGAAATTGGAGAGAAGTTGTGTTTATTGCTTCTATTCCGCGTTTACTTAGAGTTTACATTGAGTGGTGAATGGTATTTTGGTCATTGTATAAATCAAAATTTTTTTTTTTTCTGAGAGCTCATAATCAATGGTGTTTTGGTCATTGTATTAAGGCTTTATTAGGGGCTAAGAATGCATATATTTTACATGCAATGTACTTTGTAACCTTAGACTACGAAGAGAGTCGAGTCGGTGCTCTCTTGCCATGGATGTAAATAGTTTTGCAGAACCAAGTAAAATCCTCTTTGTCTTTCTTATGTGGCATAATTGTTCAATTGCACGTTTCACACACACATACAATTAGAGAGAAATTAGGAAGTGAAAACTGAGAAAATATGACTAAGTGCCATAGGGGAAGAATTTGGATACTATTTGTGTCTTGCAAACTCTTGCTTGTTGATCGTATTATTAATAAAAATGAGATCTCTACTGAGATTACTTTTACTTTTACTTTTACTTTTACTTTTACAATGAGATGAGATTTTTGTTATAATAAAACTTGGGTAACATCCCAATCCCGTGAAAGGAGAGGGTGTTCCTTTTGGGTACAAAAGCTTTCAAAAAGATATTTATTGGTCGTCTAAAGTGCTTACGTGTTTCATCTGCTTATTTCTGTGAGAGCTGATAACAATATACTTTTTTTTAGTATAAACACTTGACTTGAATATGTTCTTTTCTGCATGGATGACAACTTCAAAGACGAAACTGTGGTATATTGGTCATGTCAATTTCGTTGGCCCTTCCTCTTTGGTTTGTTGTTGGTTGTGCATATCATTCTGTGCTGGCGATTGTATTTCTTCTTCTCTTTAATATAATTAGCTTTCTAAATAATACTAATAATAATAATAATAATGAAGATTTTCAAAAAGATATTATGACACATAATTCAAAAGGTAAATGAAGATTTGAATATTTCAAAATGCTATACAAGTTTTCCATATAATCTTTTAAGAGATGACAAAAATTTCCTTCCCTCGACCAAAGGGTTTTTTTTTTTTTTTTCTTAGTCTCAGTTCCTCCCGAAAACTGGTCATTTTATATTTGATGATCATAACCATTTATTGAAGCTAGCATTTTAGTATTTTGAAATCCCATTTTTTAATCATCCATTCATAAAATGTAGTTGAAGTGGGCCCCACTAGGTCATTTGTTTGGACCTGATCACTTCTCTTAAATGATTTACTGAAGAAAAATTTTTAAAAAAAATGATGTAAGGGTATTTTTGTCATTTCTCAAAAAGAATTTATGAAGAGGACTTGATGGTAAGAATTGTGGAAAACTTTTGTACTTTTTTGAAACATTCAACATTTTATATACTGTTTTTTTTTTTAAAGGAGCAAAAAGGTTTATACCTTTTTGAAAATTTACAACTAATAAAAATAATATAGTTCCAGTACTGTACGAGTATGTATACATATCTCGTGCAATTTTAAGTAGCTTACATGTTTATCATTAAAAATTTATTCACATAGCCTAGCTGATAGTGGGCATCAGGATTAAGGTTAGTAATTTGAACAGGGCTCTCTGCATTACATTTATAACTAGAGAAGCCCTCATTTGTTATTTATCTTTACTTGGGGTGTTGGCGTCTTCTCTTACAATGTCTAAATTAATGTCTTCTCTTCAGCCTCTCCTTGTAATCTTGCCGCTATTATTATATGTCAGCCCCAGCTTCGTCTGTTCCACTGATCTATCACTAGAGGTGGCCCAGCAGCTGGACAGTCAAATAACACAATGGGAGTCCAGGCTCGAGGAGGAGTTGAAGTGCAAACAGCCGAATCAGTTGACAGGTACATGCACCAAAGTCTAAAACCATCCTGTTGATGAAGCCTTCGCCTGATCTCTAACATCATGTTTTCTCTCGATCAATATGCATGTAGGTGTCACAAAGAAGATCTACCAGGCTGAAGAGATCAAGAGAGCCACCAACTACTTCTCCTCCAACAACATTCTCAACTCTGGTGGCAATGGCGAGGTTTACTGGGGCAAATTGGACGGGACTGAGGTTGCCGTCAAACGCCCATTCCAAGGTGGCATAGACCATATTTTACATGAGCTCAAGATACTTGAGCAGGTAAACCACAAAAGCATTGTTCGATTCCTCGGACAAGGCTTATATGACGATCTGCCTCACATAGTGTACGAGTTCATGCCAAATGGAAGCCTCTTTGACCTGCTCCTTGTCCACTACGATGCTAGGGGATCAACCATCCTCACCTGGCCACGACGCCTCACCATTGCCCACCAAATTGCTGAATGTCTCACTTATCTCCACAATTATTCAGTCCCTAGAATCTTCCATGTTGATGTGAAGTCGGCAAACATCCTCCTTGATGACAACCTCAATGCAAAGTTGTCTGATTTTGGCCACTCGCAGATAATTGAGCCCGGACATAGCGACATATCTATGGCTGCCGAAGGAACTCCTTACTTGATAGATCCCTATTGGCGTAATAGTGGCCGACTCACAGATAAAACCGATGTCTATTGCTTTGGGATGCTTCTGGTGGAGCTGCTTACAAGGAAGAACGCAAAATTTCTTGAAAGAGGTGAAGATGGTGCAGTTATTGTAAAGAATCACAACGAGCTGATGGATGTAATCGACCCATCTCTGAAGGTGGGCGAGAGCGAGGTGGCCTGGAAACAAATGATGGAATTGGGGTCCTTAGCAATAGATTGCCTGAGCAAGCAAATCGAGCGTAGGCCTCCAATGAAACAAGTTGCAGACAAGATCGAGTGCATCAGGAAGTTGGATTTCTGTCCTCCCTCTTTTACTTCCGAGTAAAATTACTGGGCATGGTTGATATTAGAGATTATCTATTAGTAGTTAAATGATTTGTTAGAGATTATTCTATGAGTTGTTAGAGTATTTGTTAAGGATGTTACGAGTTTATAGTAAGGTAGATTATGTTTATCCTTACTATTAAGGTTTAAGGTTTGTACATATTTGGATTATATATATGTAGATACTCTCATTTTATGGAAAAGATGGTGATTTTATGGAAAAGAAGTGATCTAATTTTATGCTTCTTTAGTTGACTACAATTGTGGAACTTAGAAACTTACTCATAAAGAGAGAAATATGATAAATCGTACAGAATTAAAATTGTCCTCGATGAAAGAAGACAGTGATATTGTGCGGTTTGAATTGAAAAGATGGTACTACCTAAAAATCTAAAACAATGATACCAGTGACATGTGTGCCGCCCTAAGATGTCCATATTTAAGTGGGCCAACCCACAATCAAGGTTTGGGAGAAGGTATTTTCAGTCCTTATAAATTAAGGCTTATTTGCCTTTTACATGCAGCATAAGAAAATGGGGTATTTATATATGTAAGATTTGCATATGTGAATTCTACGTATGTAAAATTTAAACATACAAAATGCATTGCCAATTTAGTTTGGAAGCAGTATTTGAAAATGAGTAAATATTAAATTGTTCAATTGCATAGGTAAGAATTTCATTTATTTCAAAGTTCATGAATCTTTAAGACATGAAACTAGAGTTATGGTCCACAAAAAACTTAAAAGGGTCAAAATAAAATTCATGAGCCCACAAGAGTTGCAAAAACTAGAAGACACTGATGGGACTTGATCCTCTGACCAGTCCTATTCTTTCTAACCAAGAAGGTGAAGCATTTTCACACCTTTTCGGATAAGTATGTTTTCTTATAAAAATGGCCTCACACCATTTTCACACTTCACATGCACTTTATTCACAAATGAATGGAAACAAACGTGTGCATACATTAACATTAATTACACTAAATGGGTGCAAACAAACAAACCCCTTAGCCAGATTTAACGGGTTTTAAATGATATCCTATTTTCTTCTTATATTTTCTCGAAACCCACCCACTCCAAAAAAAAAAGAAAAAATACCAAAATACTCTATCTCTCTGTGCCGAGGGAAAGTGGTGAGCCCAGATTAATTATCCAAAACTAAGGCCCCCCAATATGACCAAATTATCAAAACAGACTTGAGCCTACCGGTACCCATAGCTTATTGCTACCATCCATTGAACATCACACAAGCATACCCATGAATATTAACAAAAAAAAAGGTAAAAAAATAATAATAAATCACACAAGCAGACAGCTGTGTTTAAAGGGATGGATGTTGATGGTATTTTCTAGACCCGTGTTTAGATCATTTTGTTAAGGTCGACTATTAAACGGTATCTGGGCTTTTGAAGTATCAGACCATAGATGTTTCTGAATAAATAAAGCTACGTTGTTCTCTTAGAAAATTAAACTGCATAGTAATTTTCTTAATATAGGTTTTAACATTATAACAAAAGGCTTGTGGTTACTATTCCAATTTCTTTTCTTCTTGTGTCATTTTCTTTTAATACAAACTAGCCCAATAACCCTTGCTCAGCACGGTATCTCCCTGAAATGCAAAATAAATAATCACATTTTAAAAAAAAATCACCTCTTTCCATAGGACAAGCTGGATAAGATATAAATGGAGAATTAGGAGCAAAAATTGTATAGTTACATATGAACAACTGAAACATGAGTGGTTTGATGAAAAATGAGTAGGTAGTTGTATGAGTAGTTATATAACCGTGAATCAAAATTATAACCAACGGTCAAAATCCAATCCTAAAACCTTCCAGCTTAATATATTATAATTGGAAGATGCTGCCAATTATCACAGAGTATAGGTGACAATTCCTGACTGCAATCCCAAATCAAATCGACCAAAAATTTAGGACTTTCTGTTTGGTCTGGAATTTTGGATTGACATTTTCAGCCCAACCAAGATATGGTTGGGTTTAAGCTTAGGACCTTAGTAGCCGTCCTGCAACCCAAACTAACCCCAACTCATTTCATTGTAACCCATACGCCTGACCCAAAAGCAACCTTTCAATACAGAGTAAAGGTTTTTATCTGTCTGAATGGGTTTGGGTGAATATTCCTAACTCGATCAATCATAATAATGGTTAGGATTGGGCAAGGCATATACATGTTATTCAGATTGTTTGATTCGATGTAAAAAAAGTTTAGCCTTAACAATGGGACCCACATATTGTTTTAACTTGGAATAGAGGAAAAGGAAAAAATTGGCCTTGACAGTAGGACCCATAGATTGATGAAAAACAACAAAGATGAATCCAAATATCATCTATAAGTGGGCCCCAAATTTCTGAAACTTGGATATGAGGGTCCCACAAATTCATCAACAACAAAAGCTAACCCACAAATATTCTAGTTGGTAAGAGGAATTATAATGAGAGAGAAAGAGAAATTAGAAAAAAATTTAAAGAAGATCTCATGGAACTTATTTGAAAGAAGGGTGGAAAACTTTTATATTTTTTTTTTAAATACTCAAATCTTTATATACGGTTTTGAAAATTTCTTTGAGAGAGACCCCACGCGGTTTTCTAAATTCTTCCCTACAAATATATTACTTCACTTTTCGTTGCAGCCTCTCCTTTTCTGTGTTCGTGTTTCCAAATTCGCGCATCTAGGGTTAGGGTTTCTTGCGATCGTGTTTCCAAATTCGCGCATCTAGGGTTAGGGTTTCTTGCGAGAGAAGAAGAAGAAGATGATCGAGGTGGTGTTGAACGATCGATTGGGGAAGAAGGTTCGTGTCAAGTGCAACGATGATGACACTATCGGCGATCTGAAGAAGCTGGTCGCTGCGCAGACCGGAACGAGAGCTGACAAGATCAGGATCCAGAAGTGGTATACAATCTACAAGGATCACATCACTCTCAAGGACTATGAGATCCACGACGGCATGGGTCTCGAGCTCTACTATAATTAGGTAAAAAAAAAATTTTCGTTAATCTCTTCATCTCCATCTGCTTTGATTTCAGTTTTCTGATTGAAGCTTTGCTTATGATGTTCTTAGTTTCCTGTTTGTCTTTGATTGAAGATTTGATCGTGATGTCCTTCATCTCCATGTGTGGCCTGCTTGTATTTTGTTTTATCTCTCTCCCGTTCTCAAAAAGAATGAAAAAAAAAAAAAAAAACCCTAGTTTTGTGGTAAAGATAGAACATTATTGGGCTAATTGGTAATAAAGTTCGATTTATCTTGTGTAAGGCAATGGATTGATCTGTTTTGTTGCAGATGGTATGAAGGTTACATGCCCTAAATTCTAATGCAAGATTTGTTTCTTTGAAGAAGCAATCCGGACACTAGGAACTTGTGGAGTACATTTCAAATGAATTTAGATGTCATGTTAGTTGTGATTCACCTGGGTTAGAGGATTGTTGTGATTGTATATAGCATGCATTGAGTTTCACTTTCATCTCTTTCCTCATTAATAGAAGGTGGTAGGCTTTTGCCTTGATACATAACTCAGTACTTTCTGTATATAGACTGGGAAGTCATTATGGTTAAGACATGATTGGACTGAACCGTCCACTACACCGGTTTGTCATTTGGTTCTCATAAATACTGATGATTTGGCTGCTTCTGATGTCCCCAAGTAGTACTTGTACTCATTTTGGATTTTGGTAGACTAATAAACCTCAATACTCGAACTTCATATCTAAGCAAACATGTCAATCCATACCATCTAAACCTTTTCACTAATCAATGTGATATGTGGCATACATTTCATAAGTGGTCAGTCTTTGTAATTGTATGTGCGAGCGAAATAGCTCTTATTAGAGCAAAATTTTAAATTTGCCTTAAATCCACTGGTTTTGAGGTTTTGGGACATTTGAATTTTGGATGATGAATCTATGATGCTCAGATAGGACATATACACAGTTGGGACATGCAATATATATGGCAAGGATACTGGTTTTACATATAGCAACGATACGTTGCCTATTTCAAAGTATTAGAGTATCATAGCTCTGAATGTGGGCCTTTTTCATGAAAACATCATGGCAACTGCGAGTGGATCCCAATGACTGACATTTAAAACTTGTCTTTAGTCTTCACATGGAAAAAAAAAATATCCTAAGTCGCTCAAGACTCAATCAAGATCTGTGTTAATAGAAGTTTTTGGGTCTTATGCCTTCAGGTTTGCTGGGTCTCCCTGAGAATGCCCCAGTATGAGGTATGGCTTGCATTTAGGGCATATGCACTATTTGAGGCATATTTGAAGTGTAGAACTCAGATGAAGTTCACACTTTAATTAACACACCCACTTTTTAGGGAAATAGTGAATAATTTGTAATTTTAGTATGT
Source organism: Cinnamomum chago (assembly GCA_038049695.1). Lineage (NCBI taxonomy): Eukaryota > Viridiplantae > Streptophyta > Magnoliopsida > Laurales > Lauraceae > Cinnamomum > Cinnamomum chago. The sequence continues at coordinate 13,141,030 of CP142462.1, read as the reverse complement.
GAGGAACTGGAAGGAAGTAGCTCTCTCTATGCCTCAACAATAGGAGCTGCTTGTCTCTTTTGTGTTTTTTTGGTTTCAGTTCTTAATTGCTGTTCGTCTCCTTTGTAGTCTGTAATTCTCCTTTGGTGTTGTGTCCTATTTTGGGTTTCTTCTTGGCTGCTAGCTTGCCAGTATAGCCCTCTTGTACTGCTTGCTTTTCTCCTAATATAAGTTACCATTCAAAAAATAATATATAATAATATTTTGTAATTTTAATAACTTAATATGTTTCAAATTTAATACTGTTGCAACTTGGATTTAATTTAATTTACTCTTGGGTCATTTGCCTTTTACACATGGAATATGAAAATGGGTTTTACATATGTAAAGGGTCCATATGTAACTTTTTCATATGAAAATCTAACATATGCGGAACACACTACATGTTTTCCAAAATCACTATTTTCACAAGGAAATTATCCTACAGTTTTAGGGGTGTGCCTGTTTTTTCACATGGATCTCAGAATCTATGAAGTTTATGATATGAAATTAAAGGCCTGTCTTTTTGCATAAAAAGGCATAGGAATTAAATACGTAGGAATTCACAGTGAAATGAAGTCCACCGAGGATTATTATAGTGGTGAAGGGTGAATTTATGAGGTGGAGATGTAAATGAAACCTTGTTATTTATGAGGTGGAGATGTAGATGAAACCTTGACTTTCCTAGGTATTGAATTATTAGGGTCATGGCTGGATATTCATTTTCCATCTAGACTTAATTTCCATTAAAAGAGAGGTTATTTGATGGTCATTTTTGGATATTTACCTTTGGTTCTTCATTTTTAACCACTTATAGAAATGCAATCCTATATATTCAATTACATGAAACAAACAGGCCCAAATGTCTTGTTGCTTGTCTTTAATATGAGATTCATGTCATGAAAACAATAGAAAATCAGACCTATAGTTGGGTTTTTTAGACGTTTGATACAAATTTCTCAAAATCTATGAAGATTTAAGATATTTAATCAAACATCTTTGGGTTTCTGTTAGGCCTAGAAAAAAGATGAATGGCTTGGATTGCCACTTTGGGCCCAAAAAAAAAAGGCCATTTAAGGGGTTTGAACCTGCAACCTGTACTGGGTGGCTGCCTCATTGCAGTTGTTATAAGTGCCTTTTCCTCATTTATATATGTAATCATTTACCACCTCCTTAGGTATGTGAATGGTCCGCTGAATATGAGTGTAAACAGATGAACCTTAGTTCTTTTGTGGAGAAAAAGACCAGTTAACTGCTTGAAAGGCTTATGGAACCAGATTTCTTTAAATTATTATATACTATTGTCAATTTATTTATTAAAAAAGGCTTAGGGAACCAGATTTTTTAATTATTATATACTCTTATCAATGTAATTACTTGTTTTTTTTAAAAAGGCATTCTCATGAAATTATGCTCTTCCGCTTTGAAGCTTACATCCCATGCATGAGCAAACTGCCTCACCTCATGCCCCAACATTTTAAAACATTGGTCTGTATTTTCTCTGCCTACTGTTGTTGTCAATTGGCTCCAACTATGAAATCGATTGAAAGATCCTAATAAATCAAAACCATTTTCTCACAATGTTTTATTCCTTAGGTGTATTTCAATCCAATGATAGTTTTTTCCACCATTGATTGGAATCAAATTAGTTAAAATGTTTGATGCATGGATACTTTAAAATGGGCAACGTATCATGTCATATCCGATACTTTAGTTTTTGTGTAAAATCCGTGTATCCCTACGGTCTCTATGGCGTGTCCTTGCCATATCCATTTTGTATCTAGGCATCATAGGTTAAAATACAAAAATGAAAGGATCCCAACCACACTTTTCGTAAGTGGTCAATCAATGGGGAAAGATCGTACCGGAGTGAAATATGCCCCTACAATCATTGATTTTTCACTTGTTTGGATTCCGAAGGTGAGCCCCGTTGCTGGATTTTTAGCATTTGAACTCCAATTGTGGGTCTATCAAACATCATAGCATACAATTCAGCATCCGGCTCTTGCATGCAAAATGGTGTATGTATATGAGGGTTTCACACACCTTGTGACTTTTGAAAAATGCAGCATGCTATTGCATGTAGCGTGATTTGTGGGGCACATTGGCCCTACCGCATACAAGAGGGCTTTGAGATCTGGATATAATAATAATAATAAAAAGGTTGAATGGATATCCCAGTTCTCTGATCCGTGGCTGTGAAATTGGTGGTCCATGGAGTTCCCACAAAATCATGGCATTGAACTCACCATCAAGTTCCATCACACAATAGCATATTATATATATATATATATAGGGAGGTGCTCTTGTGAGACACTCTCACCTTACTATGAGAGAGAAGGTGAGGCCCCGCACATCCATATCCAATGTCAACAACTTAAATGCTATGGCCCCACCTTTATCTCTCATAGTAAGGTGAGAGTGTCTCTCACAAGAGCACCTTCCATATATATATATATGTATGTATGTATGTATATATTAGGGCAATATTCATGTGCATCCATCCCTCACCATAGGGTGATGGACAATGACATCAACACATCAAGAAGTATTTAAGGCCACAAAAAAAAAAAAGTTGCGCCCAAATCAATCGTCCAAATGAAAAGTAGCGCCCAAAATGAAAATTCAAAACTCCCTTGTTTTCACCCGCCTCCACCACAGCAAACCCAAGTAAACAGATCCCTCTTTCTCAATCGACACCAACCGGACCCAAAAGCCCTATCTCCCTCCATCGCCTTCTTTCTCAACTAACACCGAACGAAAATGGCTCTAGATTGTTAGGGTTTTGAGCTATGATTTGGGTAAATGACTTTGTATTCCAGCCAATAGGTTCTGTTTCAGTGCTCTTGGTTCTTTTGTTTGAAAAGAAGAAAATGGGAAAAGGATGTTATTCAAGTCCGTTGTAGAAAGAGTGTCAAACTAAGGTTTCTCTGTTTGAAGGCGCAGTAGAAAATCGGTTGGGCCTCATTTGTTTCTTCATTGTAAAGGCAAGAGGCTTTTTTTTTAATAAAAAAGGGGCTGGGATTTTTGTCTTCGTTGTAAATAAAGAAGAAACAAAAGAGAAGAAGCAGCGGTTTCGCTAGCCACCTGTCCAGAATGTGCAGTGCTGTCTCGTCGCTGGCAGTCTTGAAGAAAGAGGGCAGCATTTGCAGCCTGTTAAAGGAACCGAACTCAAAACAGAGAGAAGAGGTTGGGTTGATTCCCACTAGCTTCCTGTCTTGAGGATGTCCTAAAATTGCATACCATGCAAATGTATTTGAATTGGAATAACTATTATTTCAATGGTGGATTCCAATTTTTTTTGTTTAGTGTGTGAATGAATTAAACGATTGAGGGGTTTTATGAACTTGTGGTGTTGAACGGATGTTGAAGGTGATTGTGATTTTTTTTTCTGAGTGGAGAGACTAAGAATGTGTCAACTTAAGCTACATAATATGCTACAAAACATCTGTGTTCCAAACAACCTGAACAATGTGCCACAATACCTTTCCAAAGAACGTGTAGTACTGCAAACAGCCTATGTGTTCTATTCTAAATAGACAACCTAATAGAGTTCAAAGAACTTGTTGAACAATCAATCATTCCATTACAAACAACCGCAGTGTTGCGAACAACCTGCAGTATTTAACCTGTGTATTTAAATTATGACAAATCTGAAAATTACATTGGTCATGGCTTTCAACCTGCACATGCATTTCCAGCCACAAATCCATGTCCATTCCGTGATTTAATTGATACCCAATGCAACAATGTATACAAAATACAAAATTCAGTCAAAATCCCAACTTAAAACTCATGTTCAATTACAAAATCGTGACACATCCAAATACAAATGGTCTCAAAATTACATAAAATTAAAAAAAAAAAAACACCCTAATTTCTTTGTCAACAGGGGACATCGGTGGGACCAGAAGGCCATAAGAAAGCCACAAAGGCAAAACAATGAGACAACAAGAGGAAAGAATCCAGATGAAGGGACTATCCTCACAGTCATCCCTTGAATCGTTATACATTCCCCTAAATCTGAAACCATACCACCATAAAATGAGCAGCAAAAACCCCACATTTTTTTAAAGATGCAACCTCTCCACATATCTTTCTCGCACTCATACCATCTCCTTCATCTGCATGTAAAGCATCTCCTACCCAAAACAAAGTCAGACCACCATGAAATGTAGAACCGAATTGGGCTCCTCAGCTCCGAAAATCCCATTCTCCAACCACCTATCCAGTAAGAAAACCCCACAATCCTGTTCCAGATTTTAGGGGTTTAGGGATTTAGGGTTTGGCCAGTAGAGGGAAACGATCTGCACGATCGCCTGCTTTGGGAGGAGAGATCTTGGTGTTGGTCTTCCTACGACCGGCTGCACAGAGTGAACCGAAATGAGAAGGAAACGGGAGCAGTGCTTTTTTTTCCATTTCGACCTTTTTCTCACCTTTGAAATCTAGAGATCTAACCGTTAGATTAAAATTTCAATCCAATGGTCAAAAATGACACACGTGAGCGTCCCTCGCCCTGTGGTGAGGAATGGATGCATATGAACATCCTCCTATATATTAATATATATAAATATATATATATATATATATGCATGTGTGTATGCTTGAGGGTTCCGTGTACTCTATAATAAGACACCAAAGCGTTTCATTATATACCATGTGGTAGAGTTTGTGAGCTACACTAATCCTACTTGTTACAAGACGCTCTTTTTTATTTTTGGGCTCATCATTCTACTTGTCAAATTGTCAAGCTTTCCCTTCCATTATTAAATATTTAACCTTGGTTTGCGATATGAGAGGGCAGGTGCCTTACCACTGATCCAACAGTGTGTTGGCGATGCAAGAGGAATTTAAGATCTAGCCAAAATAGAGCAAATTCACTATTGGATCAATGGCAAAGCACTTTCCCTGTCATAGGGTAGGTTAGGGTTTGATCCTTGGTAATGGAAGAAAGAACTTAGTCAATGTAGCAAATATTATGTTAAGGGGGGAAAAAAAGAAAAAATCTTTAAAAAAGACGGGGGGCATGTAGCAAATATTATGTTAAGGGGAAAAAAAAGAAAAAATCTTTAAAAAAGACGCGGGGGGGGGGGGGGGGGGGTGGGGAGGATCAGATGGCTGGGACGTTCTTTGGGTCTGGATTTTTGGTTTATGACCATACCAAAGCCTTCATGTAGCTGACCCTTGCATAGTTTAGATAAGGCTTTGATGATGACTAGATACCAAAGTCCCACACAAGGCCATTCATGGAGAATCCGACTCCTTGAAATAAGTTACAGGAAAATGAGAGGGGTCTATGTCTAGGTGTCTAGCACTTTTACAAAAAGGACACTAAAGAGGTTTTCTTTTTTCGGTTGAGAAAGCTAATTTTTCCCCCAATTTTTCAAAAGGCTCTCTTCATAGGGCATGTTTCAATCGAGGCAGGCTCATTTCGGTCAAAACGTCTGAAACTCACTGAAATTTATTTAAAAGTGAAGTAAAACAACAAAAGAAAAATCTACTGAATGGCTGAAATAGAACGGATTGTACAACTAAGTTAGCTGGTTCCATGCCTTTGTGAAAGCTTGTATTGGTGCAAGTGCGGAGCATCTGATAGAGTTGTGTGGAGCAGTAATTTGTAGGGTTACCTAGATCACTATACCACAATTTGTTGTTTGTGGGTTGAACTTGTTAGTGATCCTAGTTTGCAATGCAGCAAATGAGATCCTTCAGACATATGGGCCAGGTTTGAAATTTGATCGGTGGGTTATACAAGTTAACCTTAACCTGACCCGTGCCTAACTCGTATATATTGCAGGTTTGGATTGGGTTTGCAGGTTGAGTCAAATGCCATATTTTCTCAACTCCATTTTGGAGAAGAAAACATACGTTCTTCAAGGTAGCATCAAACATCAAATGCCATCTTCAACATCTTCTATGTTGCATGACTTTGTATCAGGAAAAAGGAATATGAACTCTAGCCTACTTGTGTACTTACCTAGAAACAATTCTAGGGCCCTGATCTCATGCCACCGTCATCAACATTTCTTCTAATAATCGATTGTAAGCGCACTTCATCATGTTTGACCAAGTGAATTAATAATGAGTTTGGAGGTTCTTCGTAGGCAATCAATGGATCCTAGTTTGAGGCCATTTATTTTGGTTCTGTCCTCCTTGTGCTTCTACTCGAGCAAGTCAGTATTTTTGTCTTGTACTGTTTGCTGCTTTAATGAAAGTAACCATTTCATTAAAAAAAAAAAAAGTTTGAGGCCATTTATATGATGTGTCCATCTCCCTTTCCTAATTGATTTGCAGTATCCATTTTATATTATGAAAGTTTGGGTCACTATTTGAGAGGATATAACTTTTTCAATTTTTGAAAAACTGAGTTAAGAACCAAGATAATGTTAGATCATTATCATTTTCAAATTAATAATCATAATGTAGATCATTACATATCATGAGAGAACTGACCGATTATCGGATTCATCGTGACTTAGATCATGGATCATGGGGTGGTGCAGTGATTTAAGTAACCCTGAGAATTGGCATTTCGTGAAACACAATTGTCCAATTGTTTCAGTCTTTTAGCTGCTGAGAGTCTTTTAGCTACTGTGACTCAGCAGCTGAAGATGATATGTCGGTGTGGTTTTGGAATGCCATCCTAGATATCAGATCTAGTGCTCTGTTGTGATCACACCAATGCCACAGACTTTTAGAAAAATGATAGGACTTGCTAGACAGCATCTCTCCTGTTAACCTGGCTCTGGCATATTATTTATGCATTAGCTACTCTGAAATTCCCCCTTTTATGGTAAAAATAGCTTCTTATCTTTTTGTGGTCGAGTGTGGGCTGACCGTGTAAGACGTGGAAGCCTCATTTTCTAGTGCACTACTTGTTGTCGCATTACTAGTTCTGCAGCATCCTTTATTGTTTTTTAACCAGGCATGACTATAATATTTGTGCTTTTGCTTTGTTGAATCACATCATATGATTTGTGCATTGGAACTTTTTTGAAGTTCTAGTTTCTTCTTATCCTTCTTCTGTGTCAGAAAGTTAATTCTTGCCCTTCTTGTGAAAGCTTTTGTATAAATGTAGATGTGGAAACCTCTTTTACTGGTACACAACATACCATGACTAGACTGGCTGTATTTTATATTTTTTGGATATCAGTATTGAATGCATGTGTTTGTGGTTTTTAGGGGTTCACTTACAGGTTGATACTTCCAATTTCAGGTCTTTCTGGGGATGCTGCGAGCATGCACCGTGGAATGTCATTGTAAGATGTTGCAGCAAAAGGGGGAATGTCATTGGAAGATGAATTTCACATTTCGTAGTAATGCTATTGTCAATATCAACTACTGATTCTACCCCTCTATATACATATAATACTACTCTTTTTGTTCTTTGCTGTCACCTAGTGTACAAGGAATGGTAGGGCTTCAAAACCGGACTTGATTTGATGTATGAGGGCCAAAGTTGCCTGATGTGCTCAATAGCCCAAGTGGGATGCATTAATTGATGGATAGTGTTTGAGACTTTGAGGGCTTCTTAAAATCTTCTAGAGTAACACACTACTAGCTTTCAAATAATTTTTTTTTTATGGTACTTGGTTTTTCTTTTCCTTAACTATCCATATGTTAAAGTTGAGTATTGTTAGCCCCTCATTTAATAGAGTCCAGTGCAGAGCCAATGATTCTGTTTCATCCTGGGTCATGAGGATCTGAAGCTTTTTAGGCTAATGAAGTGCTCTCTGATCTTTTTTGGATAAATAGGAAAAGCATTTGTTGGTTGTTTTTGTTCTGAACAAAATAATCATCATTCCTTCCACCACCAAAGAAAGCAATGTTAGGATCTTCAGCTGTATACATTGATAAATCAAGGGAGGGGTTGTGCTGTCAGTATGCCTGGACTCAGAAGATTGCATTGGCGTGTTTGGAGTTGATAGGATCTTGGAATGAAGCTCATGCCTTAGATCCTAATCTTTTCATCACATAAATGGACAGGTTGGATTGGGACCTTGTCCCACTCTGACAAAGATTCACGGCTGTGTCATGCGTGGAGATCCCTACCTCAAGGATTCATTTCGTTTTTCGTTTTCTCTGAGAGCTTTGTTCATCCTTTTCCCCTTTTCTATTAAAAGCTGTGCATCAAGTACACACTCATAGGACGCTTACCTATCATTGGTCATGCTCCATTTGTTGTTCTTGTGTATCATGGGTGAAAGGAGTCCAACCCAAGTGAGAGTTGTATAATGAAAATTTGAGCTGCTGAAAATGAAAGCTGGCCTTGTTTATGGGTTATCATCAAGTTTACTCCATGTGTCTATGATATATCATCCTTACAAGGTTCACTCAAAAAATGAGTTGGGTCTTACCGCAAGTTTAAACATTTCATTAATGAATATGATGAATAATATTTGTAAGATTGTGTTAATTATGTTATCGATGATATGCCTAATCATGTGGAAGCAACTCATTTTGTAGTAAAAAGGACATTCATCATATGTGTAATCATATGTGCAAGCAACTCATTAAGGCTGACATTTATTTTGTGTGGCTTGGATTTTCATTTGTTGATATTTGTTGATACATCTTTCACTTGAAATCAGTTCGTTCACTTAATACATCTTCTTTCATCCAAGTGGCTCCACGAGTAACTCCAATCTACATTTTTTGCCCCATTTTTTGCATTTGGAGTACTGGGTTGGCATGATTGTGCATTTTTTTTCCATTCATTGCAGCCATCAACTATGCCTAACGGTTTTCTCTGCAATGACCAATTATAGCTATAAAAATCCGAAATGGGCTCAATGACATGTTCGGTCTGCCAAGCTGGCTTTGGGGACATTGATATGTTCTATCTCTGCAGAACTAGGCCTTTGGGTTTCACATATTACAATTGAACATGGATCTAACCCTGCAAAATAATCATTGAGATATCTAGATCTAGCCTTGAATTCGTGTAGCAGATCTCAATACAGTTGGGACAACGTTTCGATAATGATGTTGATTTCTAAATCTAGCCTTATACTGCCTGTTGTCCATCAAACTGATTAAGTTAGCTCCATTGCTCAAGCGTCAAGATGCTTTGACACTGGAATGCTGTGGGCTGTTAATGACCTCATGTTGTGGGCTTTTAATGAACTGCGTTCAAGATGAGTAGAACTCAGGTTAATGGGCCTGACCTTATGAATTCAAAATCCAGGATTTAACACACCAGTTGGCAATCCTTGGAAATGTCCCGACCTCATTGTGGATTGTCTAATTAGGGATGGGACTTGAAAGAGATGTTGAAATCAATCCCGAGTTGTATTGTACCCATTTATCTACCATCAAGCATTGAATACATGGACCATATCTTCATCTAGCCATTGTGAAAGATCTCTATAATCAGATCTATCCGATTCCTCTTTCTTCTTTTTTTTGGGGTAACATCACTAGAGAACTGATAAGATCGATGAAGATCCTGAAACAAAATACTATCCACAGAATTAGTGAGCCCACTTAGATGCTTGACTACCAAAGAAAGTGGATGCATTTGGGTGTCAGATAAGGGCAGGTGTGATACAAGTCTCAGTGAAATGGTTCCAATTGATGATAATTAAGTTGTGGGTTAGAAAGAGTTGGTCAGACAACAATAATAGAACTGATTCCTTCCTGTCTTCGGAACTTTTCTAAGAATAATCCAACCTCTCTTTCTTAAGTGGGCCAATCCTGCCTTAACCCATAGAAAGAAAGAATCCAGAAAACTGCTCCACCATCTAATAAAAGCTTCCCAACAAGTAGGCACAACACACCACCACTGTAGAATAGGTTGCAGCAAGTAGAGACAGGACGGATGACAGAAATTCCCATGCCGAGGCATTTTCTAGTACAATGATCAAAGGTTGGAAATTTCGTGACACTAGGGTAAAGTAGACGTGGAGATTCGAGAATGTCCTGTATTTTAAAGTAATTTTAAAAATAAGTTCATTACTAATAAAATACAAAAACGCATTTATTTACATGCATGCATTCATCATAATAAATTTATATATGCAATAAAATTACTACAATAAGGAAAATTAAAAAAATATGACATATTACATAATTTGTTAGTGCAAATATCAAATGTAAAAGATCAAATATAAGTTTCAAATTGTATTACAATCATCATTTTTAAACTACTGACTCCAAACATCATGCATAATTAGTTATAAATAAACTTTAATTGTTTGAAATTAGATCTACTTATTAAATGGTTAGGAATGCAAATAACTTATTAAAATGAGATGACTTGGCCAAGTCTCTTCTATTTTTTACTTGCTCCTTCGTTAAGAGGAGATGACTCGGGAGAGTCAAGAGTTAACTTAGAGAGTTTCTCAATCATGCAATGACCGACCATAGAATTTTTGTTGCCTTTTGGCAAATAGAACGATTTGATATAGGCCAACATTGGGATAGGTCCATCTCCAGAAAGTCTAAGTTGATTCATACCATTAAATCCCTATTTATTTACATTAAAATACGAATTTAATACCTAGAATCCATGGTAAAATTAATTCTACCAACAGATTATGAAAGAGGTGAGGGTAAAGGATATTACGAGGTGAGGGTGAAGAATATAAGGCGGAGATGTAGATATGACATTCACTTCTATGGAATTACTAGGTTGTTGGCTGGGTATTCATTTCTCATCTTCCTTATATTTTATTTCCACTTGACACTTATATTTTGAAATTCATCTCTCTCCGTGTTTAACCACTTATGGTCTGAGTCTTATGTATTTAATGAAGACAATTAGGCCCTAAGTGTCTTCATTTTTTTAATTATCATTATAGCTATATATCCCAAAGTTTTTTTATATTCTTTTATGTCTCACAAACGCTATATTGTAGAGTGGTCCCTGCCCTTGCTACTACTTAGAAGTTGGAATCTTTTCATCCCTGGCTAAATGAGTTTATAATGGATGCCTGGTGGTAAGGCTCCCTGACCTAGGCCATGCAAGATCCTCATCTTCCCTGGTATACTAGAGATGTCAAATGGGCCGGGCCGGCCCGGTTCGGCCCGGCCCAGCACGCTAGTCAACGGGCCGTGGCCCGACACGGCCCGGTCAACGGCACGGCCCACAAGGCACGGCCCGAGACACGGGCCGTGCTGGGCCGAGGTTGCTGGGCCCGTTGGAACTGGCCCGCTGGGCACGCCAGGCCCGCAGCCCGCCAGCCCGCCAGCCAGCCCAACAGAAGAAAGAAAAAAAAAAGAAAGAAAGGAAGAAAGAAAGAAAAAAAATAAAGAAAGAAAGAAAGAATGAAAGAAAGAAAAAAAAAAAACAAAGAAAGAAAGAATGAAAGAATGAAAGAAAGAAAAAAGAAAGAAAGAAAGAAAAAAAACAAAGAAAGAATGAAAGAAAGAAAGAAAAAAAAAACAAAGAAAGAAAGAAAGAAAGAAAAAAAACAAAGAATGAAAGAAAAAAAAAAAAAACAAAGAAAGAAAGAAAGAAAAAAAAAACAAAGAATGAAAGAAAGAAAAAAAAAAGAAAGAAAGAAAGAAAAAAAAAAAAAAGAAAGAAAGAAAGAATGAAAGAAAGAAAAGAAAGAATGAATGAATGAATGAATGAATGAAAGAAAGAAAAAAAAAGAAAGAAAGAAAGAAAGAAAGAAAGAAAGAAAGAAAAAAAAAAAAAAAAACAGACCAGCCCAGCAGGCCCGCCTGGCCCGCCAGCCCGCCTGGGCCCGCCCGCTCCAGCCCGCCCCATGGCAGGCCGTGCCAGTGGGCCGTGCCGTGCCAGGGGTTTTCCCTGGCGGGCCGTGCCAGCCCGGCCCGTGGCACGGGTGGGCCGGATCTGGGCGGCACGGCCCGTTTGACATCTCTACGGTATAGGATCCACTGTCGTGCTCCAGGACAACACAACAACAGCAATGTCCTAACTGTGACAATGATAGGTCATTGACAACTTCCAGTGGTTTGAATTTGACATAAAATCAGTGTAAGACGTAAGTGGTCCCATCACCACATGTGTAATAATTACATGGCCTCACATTAAGTATCATTTTTTTGTTTTTAGTTTTGATTTTAATAAATCTTACTTGAAATTATTTTTACAAAGCTCAGTCCATTTAGGACTCTTATTTTAGCTCATATTCGAGGGAATTAAGTCAACTGATTTTTAATATTTTTTTATGGGAAGAAATCTCTTTAGAATTATCTACATAAGTGATTTTTCAATCATCTCTCTTGACTTGATTTTGACATATTGCATAATACTCATTTACTTTCATGCATATCAGAATGACTGAGAAAGGAAATAAGAAAAAATCTTATTTAATAAAAAGTCACTGGTCGCAGGGTTGGATAAGCTTAAGATGAAATCCAAATTGCTCATCCTAAAGATCATGCCGCAAGGTTTGCTTTTAAATTTTCAAATTACCCATTATTTAATGCATAAATCAAGATCCTTAGATTTATTTGTGTTACAAACCATATTAGTTTTACAATCAGGCACTTTCAAAAATACCGAAAATGGCTTCTCATACAACAAAGATAAAAGAGTCTCATAGTATTTCATAGTGAAATGTGGAAACCTTACATTTGTTTAGGGCCCGTTTGGTTGTTGGAATTTGGAGAATTCATGTCTGGTGGAATTTGGAGAATTTGGAATGCTGGAATTCAAAATGCTGCTAAATCCATCATGAATTCTAATTCTCTGTTTGATTCGTTTAGGAATTCAAGCCTGAGAATTCAATATACCCTGAATTCCTGAAATTCTCTGTTTGGTAATTTACAAGGATTTATAAATTCTCTATTTGGTAATTTACAAGGATTTATGAAAAGAAAAGGAAAAAAAAAAAAGGAATGTGAGGAAATCATAAGTGTTTTTTGGAACATTAATTCAGTTCCATAAAAGGAAATCAAAAGTGTTTTTTTTTTTTAATGTGTTGGAAAATCAGAATTGTTTTTAATGGTATATAGCAGCATGTCTTTGTGTGAACACCTAACCCCTATGTAAGCCTTGAACGGATAATACAACATGACAGTTTCTTAACACTTATGACTTGGTAACTTCCTAGGAAAAATTTGGCAGAGTCTCCTCAATTTTTTACCACCAATGTGCATCCAAATTGACATTTAGAATAGCAATACCTTTTTTTTTTTTTTTGTGTGTAAGGACCCATCCAGGACTGGACCCAAGACACAAAATAAATAAATAAATAAAATGCCTTGTGCAAGACTACCATTAATCTGCAGTAAACTGCAAATGTAGTTTTACCGTAGTAACCAACGGCGGTAAAGCTTAAAATGCACGATTACTGCCGATACTTGCTATGGAAACCCTGCATGTAATTCCCACAGGTTGGAATTTGTTTTCAGTAAATCTGTCCATTTTATGTTTGTCTGTTTTATTCCCATATGAAAACAAGTTGCTCGTGGAATATGGCACATGGTGTAACTTGTCAAGCCATGAACACAATAGAAAACAATGTATAAAAAGGGATGGTGAAATTCAAATCTAACAAAATCATCTTTATCACCAAATCCTATCTGACCCACTCACATTATGTTTGTCTGCGGATGCAAACTAGCCCCAATTGCACTTAAGTTGGAGTGACATGCCATTTTGGATTGACATGTGTGAAATACATGATTTTTTTTTCCTGGGAAAATTCTATCCAACGCTTTATATAAGCTCCCATTGAAGTAAAAGCTGAGGCCAGTTTATGCTGGTCATCTAACTCATCAACTAGTCAGTTGCGGTTCATCGACTAAACAGTTGTAATTATCCAATAAGAGAATGGCATTTTTTCTCCTATTGTGGACCATTAGAACATGGGACCCAATTGTCCAAACTAAATGCCTGAGTTGTCATTCAAGGATTATGTAATGTGAGGGGTGGGGTGTCCCTAAGTACTTTCGGACGCCCAGAATGATATCAGACTCTCCTGTCTCCTTCAAGCATAGATTCAGCAACTAGGTTTATCAAGGGACCGGCCCTGGCTTGATTTGAGTGTGGGCTGAAATTTATGTCACAGGCAACCTAGTTAGTTATCAACCAGAAATGTCTTCAAGCTCTATCTTAACAAGTAGGAATGAAAACTGGTTTGGTTCATATCTATACAGGCCCTAACCTGTATTGTTTTAGGGTAAAGAGGACTTAACCTGGTTTGGTTCTTAACACTTATGACTTGGTAACTTCCTAGGAAAAATTTGGCAGAGTCTCCTCTGTATTTTGGATCCCGGGAAATATCCCGGGAAAACATATGTCAAGAATTACTCTTGAAAAAGATAGCATAATTAAGCAAAACACCATGACTTGTAAATGCCAAAAATTGCATGCTTGTTTTCATGTCATTCCCTCCTCTAGTTGTAACTCATAATCTGCCCACATTTGCTCAGCTATGGTGTCTCGAAATGCAGTCCATGTATCTCTAGTCTACCTTGGAACCGTCACCCCATCTCTTGCAGCTCTCAATTGAGGATCAATCTCCGGAGCATTTGAGGGGGCCATTCTTATTTTTTGAAGCAATTCATCTCTAGCACCATACAAAGCAATATGGTTGTGTAGGACACAACACGCAATTACAATATCTCTTTGGGTAGTCAATGAATACCCACGTGGCATCCTCAAGATGGGAAATCGATTTTTTAACACTGCAAATACCCTTTCTATCGTTGTACGTAATGATGAGTGACGCAAATTAAAAAGCTCTTCTGCATTCATCGGAGGGCAACTGATGTTAAACTCTTTAAGATGATAACGGACGCCTCTATATGGTGTCAAGAACCCTGGTTGATTGCTATAACCAGCATCGACTAGATAAAATTTACCTACATTTACAAATCAAATAGTCGTGATTAATTATATGCTAGATTTTCAAGAGGATGTAAGTGAACAAGTTTATTTAGATTACCATCTGGGACTTTCAACCTATCTCCCCTATTCAACGCAGACCTAAGGACAGTAGCATCTGTCGCAGAACCTTCCCACCCTGCAAGCACATAATGGAATTTCATGTCAAATCCACATGCCATGAGGCAATTTTGAGAAAGAAACCCTTTCCTATTTCGATACATGGCTTGCATTGAAAGTGAAACATGAGCAGGTATGTGAGTTCCATCAATGGCTCCTATGCAATCCTAATGAGCCAATGAAGATTTTGAGCAAAGTGAGAACATGTTAATGTAAAGAATAATTATTGGTATTAGAAAACTGAAAAAAGGAGTTAACCTTAAAATATGGATAGAATCTGTTATTCGCCATAATTTGTTGCGGAATGGGAGCGTTTTTTGGAATGAAAATATAGTTCGGATACACCTTGCAAATTGCATTTAGCACTTCATGAAAACAACGACTAACAATTTCTCCTGAATGGTTAAATCGATTTGCAGTCACTCGATTAGTAACACTATGAGCTAATGTATGTAAAAACATTGCTATTTGCTCATCAACTGATAAAAGGCGTCTTGATTGAAGGAGATTACGATGCCTGAATGTGTCACGCAAAATAAGAAAGCATTCAGGATTCATTCGAAGGTTCTCATGGCATTGGGGACCCGTGCTAGACAAGAGTTCTTTGATCCATACGTCGCCTGACAATGATGAAATGCGGCGCTTTTTTCTTGGGCTTTCATCTACTAAGCTCAACCATAATGTAGCTAACTCACAACATACAGCCACCATAGTGACTACGACGGATACTATAACAGCGGTGTCCGATTCTGTCGTTGATTAATCAAAATGTTCTTTATATAAATATCATGTAATGATGCATTACATTAAAAAATGAAATTAATAATTAAGATTCTATGTGTAAAAAATAACAGTTCTATACATCTTGATTCTTGAAATCAATAGAACAAAGGTATAAATTCACAATATAAGTCAGGAACAAATAATACCTGCCATGGTGTATAATCTCCACAGATAAAACAAAAGTAGCAAACTTTGGTTGAGAAATATCAGCACCTAAAGAGGATAAAAAATCTACTAATACCATGGAGCAACAATAGTGAATTGGCAAGCCTTTTATTCCTTTGACAGGGATAAAAGGTTATTTTTCCTTTCTTGAAAAAATGAACTTTATGGTTCACAGGTTATGCAGAGGAAGTTTGAAGTTCTCTTGGGTATTATAAATGCCATAGACTTTTTTATGTTTCTTTTTAGGGTCAATGGTTTTGTGATTTCCTTTGGTGATTGGTGGTACTAAATAGGCATATAACACAAGCTCTCCAGTAGGATGGACTATATGCTTTGGCTCTGAATAGGAAAATTCCATAATACCAATCTGAAAAATATCCAGTTACATAATAAGGTAAAGGTAGCAGATTTTATTTTATTTTTCTTAATGGTAATAGTAGATAGCTAAAACAACACTGAAAATACGAGCAAGTGACTTATCAAAACTCTCAAGTTCGGCAGGACTTGCTCTTGACATTAGCAACAGCCTTATTTTGCTACCAACTTTTGAAAATTCGGGTTTTTGTAGAAGTTGGAAAGAACTTGTGCTGTTGGCTGCTTGCTAATGCGTAAATTGTGCACCATTAAAATTGGTACACAAATTAAACGACAATGGTGGTTGGGGATTAAACTGATATGGTAAAGGTGCCTATTGTCGCCTCAACTGGCGGGCTAGTTGATACTGTCAAAGAAGGTTTCATCGGATTTCAGATGGGGTCTTTCAATGTCGATGTAAGTGATTGAAAATACATTTCAATTTTTAGCATGGTTGAAGATAGATTTCACCAAATAACTACTAGACTATAACATATGCCACCATTCACACATTACATCAAACATCTATCAGGGGAACAACATATGCCTCTCTTCAACTACAAGACATATTTCATCAACTACAAAGAAATAATCATCTTCCAACAAATGTCAAGTTCTTCTCACACACTGCACAAAATAAATCAATACTCCTTACAACAGAGCTCCTCTTCTACCTTTCAATCAAGGATTTCTTTTTTATCCATTTGGGTAAATCTCTTATCCATAAATCAAGTTGGGTTCTCAGTCATACCCAAACAGTCATCGAAAAGAAAAAACCCATCATCAATGATTTATCACAAACACATTTCTACCCAACCAAAAAAAAAGAAAGAAAAAAACGAAAACCCACATTGCAGAAACCAAGGAGAACAGCAGAATGAAAAAAAAAAAAAGAGGATGAAATCAGGTGAGGAAGGTTAGAGAAGAAAGGAAAAAATCACATACCGTATAGCTGTGCCTTGGATTTGCAGTTCGTGGGTGACCGTTGAAGATTGAAACACACCGTCGGAATAACAAGCTTCTCCGGAAATCCCCAAATCACTCGAATGCCAGGAGGCCCTCTAGCATTCAGAAATCCCACAAGAAGCTGCTTCCTGAATGCTAGGGATTTCTCAAATCCCAAATATCCTGCACCCAAATGGAGAATTCCTGACTGGATTTGCAAGAATTCCCGACAGTCGGAAATCCTGTCAGGAATTCTTGCAAACAAACGGACCCTTAGTGAAAGGAGTAGTAAGGGAAGAGAAATATGCCATGATGTGACTTTTTACTGCTAGTTGATGGAAAAAAGTGAACTGAGAAATTAATAAAGTGGGCTTTTTTTTTTATTGTTGTTTGAATGGAAATAGTACAAGGGAGAAGTTAAGTTGGGATGTAACACCACCAACCCGTTTACTTCTTTGGCCTCTTTTTTGTTTTAATTAATATAACCAAGTTTGATAACATGGAGACATTAACTTTGTGAAAAAGTGAACTTTTACATTAACCCTCATTGTTTTGCAATTATTCTTGATTTGACCTCCTCTTTATTATTACTTCTCCACACATTTAAATAAATAAGATGTAAATTGGTGGGGTTTGAGTTGGGCCTATGTTGTTCTAGGAAGCTGACCCGATTAATGTTCTAGTGATAACACCTAGACCCACGAGGACATTGCCACCTCAGCTCCACTCATAAGCATTTGACTACACTTCCCCATGTAAAACTGAGAGTACAGCTTCATTGGGTCAGTTATGGGCTGTGTTTTTAGTCTTAAATTTTTTGCCGCATAACTAATTACACCAAGATCTACAGATGGCACGATACCAAACGCACATTTAACTGTACTCAAGACTTTTCAGATTCTCTTTGGGGTCACTCTGCAATCTTCCATAGTTGAAGAAATTACAGTGTAGATTCACAAATGGCCATAAGATAATCTCTTTAGATAGTAAAAATGATTACCCATTCATCATCATAAAAAATCAAATCCTAGAAAAATCGAACCCCTAACATTTTAGGATGAATTCCATTTCATGCAAACAAATGGGCCTCAGTGAGAGTCCTAGTGCCAGCGAGTGGGAATAGGTGCAAATGATTGATCATAGTCGCTGCTTGTGGGGCCCAGAAGATACCCTAGGTCTGTGGGCCCAACAAACTGGGGCATCCATAATCCATTGATATGATATTACTCTCTTCAAAGGCCAAAGTCATATTGGGGCCGCAGTGATATTTATCCGACTTTTCTCTAATTCAGAGGAATTAGGCCCGTCCAAAAAGATTTAAACCTTTCTTAAAAGAATAAAAGAAAAGAAGGGAAAAAAAAAAAAAGTCCAAAGTCAAAATGTCCACAGATAAGGCTCTGATTTCTCGATAAGGTTGGCACTGCAAAAGAAATTGGCGGGGAAACAGCTGTGGAGCACGACCCCTCACGTGACAAGCACTGTAGCATGTCTGGTCGGCTTCAAACCCTAGATTAAGCCACATCAAAGTCAGTGTTCATTAAATAATAAAAAAGCAAAGACATTCACATATATTCAGAACATGGACATATAAAGTCGTGTAAATTGGGGGTCAAACCCTGAGCCCACGGACTCATGCAAAGCAGGCAATAAATTCTAACTAGTACATGAAAGCAATATTCATGGGTATTAATAAATAAGAGACCCCAAAAGAATAGCTGGTTGGTAGTTCAACTTAAGAATGTCAATCTATAATGAAATGATCTTAAACTCATTTAGATTCTCAGATATTAGTTTTATTAATTGAATTTGATGGTAAAAGAAATTGTCCTATCAGTGTTACATTGGGTCCATGGTAAGATACCATGTATCAATCCAAATTTTTAAGCTTGGGCTTTACTTTATGAACACTCTTCGTCACATGTGGTCCCAACAAATTTTATAGATAGGCATTGCCACGTGGGCTATAAAAAAAATGACGGAATCGAAACCCGCTCTAGTACATGTGAGATGTCATTTACCAATTCAAAAGTTTAAGCTCATAAGTGGAAGGCTCAAACACGTATATATAAAGTATTGCCAAAGACATTACTTATGCAATTTGGGATATAAGGCTTTACTTTACCAACAGTGATGCAAAAGGAAAATATTATGATTTTCTCACGGCTTTCATTCTCTAACAAATATTATCAAAATATCCTAATGTTATCAAGTGATTACCTTTTCAAAGGTCCAACACAATATTTTTTAACATTCTAAAAAACATCACAAGTATTTTTAGTGCCAAATTTTTACTTGTGAAAGTCTACATGTGTGTTGAGCACTTTTCAATTGAAGACATTACTCACCTAAAATTTTATTTTACATTTGTTTTCTTTTAACCTAACCAAGAGGCTGGAACTCAAGAGAGAGCTCGCACAAATGGAAAGACAGCTCACTCATATGGAAAAAAAACCCATACATACAAGAATAAAGTCCACGTAAGTGGAAAGCGAACCTACATATGCCGAAAGAGGTGGCGTATTTGAAATTCGAACCCTGATTAGTTTGGTGAGAACAACAGCCGCTTACCACTCGAGTAAGGAGTCGTTCTCAAAATCTCGTTCGACTTGTGTGCCAAAGATCTCCCATGCTATCCATTGGATGGGCTTGGGCCTTGGTTTGAAAGACAGTGGAATTAGTGGGGCATTTTAGAGTGGGTCCCATGAGGCCCACAAATGGAAAGGACAGGACTGGACATAAAATCCAGGAGGGAAGGGAACATATACCCTTGTTAGCCGCGGTGTAAAGTAATAAAAGACCAGAAGAGACAAACAACAAAGATTGCGCAAGTCAGAGTGAAAGGACCACATGAGGTGGGCCCACCACCAATGAATGCCCACGTGTGGACACATCAGCGATTGCGACGGTTATGCCGGTGTCAAGGCCGGCCCAGCCGTTGACTGAAAGGCTTGGGAATTGGAAACAAATTTCCTGAAAGAAAACAAAAGCACGACCTTTTACCCGGAAATGCATTTCTCCAAACACACCTCTTTCTCTCTCTCTCTCTCTGCTTTGGACCATGGGCACAGTTTTTTCATAAAACTATCAAGATTCAAGCCATGGATAACTCTATCCGGGGACTAAAGTTTTCTCCGAGGTTTTCCAAAATGGAGAAATAATAAAATTGCCCATATTTTTGCGATTTTGTAATTTTTTTATTTATTCTATATCGTATAAAAGATTTTCATTTGTTGGGCTGAGAAATAAATGTATTCATGTGATATCACACGGTTTATAACTTTATGCAATAACGCATAATCAAAAGTATTTTAATCTATAAAAGTTGCACAAAGTACCTGTCAAAAAATTATCTAATTTATGTTTATATCATATAAAAGATTTTCATTTGTTGGTTTAAAAAATTAATGTATCCATGCAATATCACACGGTTTATAATTTTATGCAATAACGCATACTCAAAAGTATTTTAGTCCATAAAAGCTTCACAAGTACCTGTGAGAAAATATTTCAACTTTTGCCACCAAATGGAGTTATCCATGGCTAAAGGTCACTATACGGATAAAACCACTTTTTTGCCTTAGAATATTATTGGACATTCTACTCAAAGATATATTAAATTTAGATGATAGGATATTAAAATATAAATAATAAATAATTTTATTCTCGAATTATTTTTCTTTATTTATTATTTTCTTCCAATTCACAATAGAGTTTACCTTTTTGTGATAACATTACAACATTTAAAAAAAATCAATACATATGGCTCATTTGGACTAGAAATTAAATGACCTGGGCCGTAGTTTCAAATTGTACATTTCATCTATCATTGATAAGGGAAAAACATAAAACTAACAACTAAGAGATTACTTCAAACTACAGTATTGCATAAATCTCGGAAAAGGTGGAGAGTCCTCTGGTGATAAAGTAGATCTCTGGTGAGGTATCACAATCTTGGGTAAGAAAATATGCTTGTCCAAATTCGAACACAAGACAAACAGGTAAGAACTAACCCATACAAAATTTCATGCATGTGCAAACTCCCTAATAGGGAGAAAATCCCTTGGGGTAAATTATTTTTTAAAATGTGGGTCCAGTCCAAAGTCAGAGTCACCTGTTATCTACAGCGATTAGGAGACCATAATTATCATTGAAATCTGTAACCCCTTCTTGGATTTCTTCTTTCCAGTTTTGGGGTAATGTGAGAGTTTAAAAGAGTAATTAAGAAAGAAGAGTGACATCATCTTGACTTAGACTAGGGTTTCTGTTTTCTTTTGACTTTTTTGCCGCAGTAAAACCCGGCTGCCTTTTCGCTGCAGCAACTGGACTTCAACTACTCTTCCTAACCATCTCGGATACGTTTTTATCATCAAATTCTCATGAAAGTAACTTCTCTTGAAACTTTTATTAGCAAGTCCTTTCCCTTTCACGGTTTCACCCAAGGTATAAATTATATGTAGGGCTATTCCTTCACAGCAATTTTGAGAATTTGAAGTTCTCTCCATGAATGAAATTTCAAATCCTTATTTTCCATCCAACATTTGAAATGTTAAAATTATGAGAATTTTAAAGGTTACTTGTGACTTTTTAGATCGGCTAAAATTCAGAATTCCCACCGTAAAAGAACATGGCATTTGAAATTTTTAAGGTCAACAACATATTAATGTCAAAATCCAAATATTAGAAATTCTTGTTAGAAATACCCATGAAAAAATAGGCCATGGGTTTGGAGTTGGTGATCCCAAAATTTTTTTTCTCTTTGTGGTCTTTGGAGGGGTTTTTTTTTTTTTGCCCCCTCTACTTAAAAATAAGGATTCTTTACATGCTGGTCTCCATAGAGAATTAGAAACTGTTTTTTTAGTTGGTGTGGAACTTTTACATTACACAAACGGATTCAAAGTTCAAAAACTGAAGAACACACTTCTTGGGTGTCTGTTTGGCAAGAAATCTTGATGGAATCCATATGCTCAGGACTCTTTAAAGAGACAAACCCTTTGAATTCTATTGAGATTTGACCAAATTAACAGCAATTTTGCTAAGATTCATTTAACCACACCCAAGTCTCTCCAAATTCCAAAACCACCCCCTTTTAAAATAATATTTGGCTCAACGCAGTTGAGTATGGTCCAGTCCTTCCAGATGTTCTTACCTTGGTGGAAATATTGATTAGGGGGCTACATCTAGATACAACCTTCTGGACTAGATTTGGGCTGTATTTTAGGCTTGAGGCCTCAAACTTTCCATCACAATAATTTGGTGGCCCAAGTCTATGAATGCTTGCTTTAACTACAGGATTGATTTGTGTGACATATGTGATATATGGCATGAAAGAGCACATTTAGTTTTACAAATAGAGTGGGCCCAGGCCTAGCTGTTAGTTCAATGTGCTGGATATCATCTATTTGTTAGGCCTAATAACTAAACAAAATTGGTTTGATGAGTGATTATGCAGTATCAAGGGGCCTATTTATCCTGTTGATGGGAAGTCTAAATTTGCAAATGTTGCCTCCCTAGCTCAATTTACAAATGCTCTGAGTAACCACTAGCATTTTGGAATTTGTTGAATATTTTAAGTTAAAAATGACAATTCAAAAGGCTATCAAATAAGAAAATTGAAATATGGGACAACAACTTGCACTGGTGTCGAAGTTCCCATCATATGAAATTTAAAAGGAAAAAACTAAATTGATAGTATTTAAAGATGATTGAGCATTTTGAAAGCCGGATATCTAAGAATTTAGAAGATTCTATTAGTAAAAAGGGTTAATCTACAAAGCTGAATTT
The DNA here is from genome assembly GCA_038049695.1 of Cinnamomum chago. NCBI lineage: Eukaryota > Viridiplantae > Streptophyta > Magnoliopsida > Laurales > Lauraceae > Cinnamomum > Cinnamomum chago. The sequence goes on along the minus strand of CP142462.1, from coordinate 13,118,058 downwards.
ATGAAAATCATATAAAAAAAAACTTCAAATGTTGAGGGGGGTCCATGATGTCAAAAATTTCAAACGACAAAATGATATAGGTTAGAGTAAAGGCATATACCACGAGAAATTAAAGGTGGAGAGGTGTGTTGTCAGCCCGAGAAGAAAGACAATAATAAAACAGAAAGGTTAGGCAGTCAACCTCCAATTCAGCTTTTTGGTTAGCCTTTTGGTTGGTTTGGTTGGTTGTTTCAATATTTTACATGGACAAATGGCAGTCTAACTCAAAATCATCAAGATTTTGACAAAAGAATCCTTGTTGTATGCATTTTTTAGGATGCCCAAATTGCAACTTATAGACATCTGTGTTGGCAAGTGTAACAAGACATGCATATCTTTTCAAGTTGGTAATTGTAGGAGCCTTGTGACTTGTGATTTGGCAATCTTTGATCTCCAAAACTTAATCCTACCCTTACATTGGATTAGGCCTTGGTGTCTTTAGCGGCTTCGTCACAACTTACCAAAAGCTTCCAAAAAAAGGTCAAGTTGGTGTCTTTAGCAGCTTCGTCACAACATACCAAAAGCTTCCCAAAAAAAGTCAAAAGTCTTGACAATTTGGGAGCAACATAGGGAGTTTGAACAAAACAAGGGCAAGTTGTGAAGAAAAAAAAAATGAAGGTTAAAATATAATTATGAGGATTTTCAAATATGAGAATAGGGTGGACTTGGAATTTTTCCTGTGGTCAATCTATGTTTCTTGATGAGTTTGAGAACAACTTAAAAAACCTCTGAATTTTGCAAGTAGTAGAATCTACCGTTTGTGTTTATATATATAGTCACCTAGATATTAAGAGCCAGGTGACAAGGATGCATAGAAAGGAAAGAATCAATGGTACAAACTTAAATTGTTAGACAATTTTCTCCACCCTCATTTTCTCCTTCTCTTCTCTCATCCAAATGGGCTGGATGGAGAATATAATTTTCCTATTAAATAACTTTTACATAAGATTGAAAAGAAAAAAAAAAATCTCCTAAAGGGAATGGACCCATAGTCAGTAACACATTTTATAATAATAAGTGCTTCTAAAATTATTTTGACCTATAAAGTGTTCTTACTCAAATTCAAACACACAGAATTACAACTAGAGAAAATGGTGGTTTTTCACTAGGAAATACCTTGCCTCCAAGTTTCTTCTAATTTCTCTACCTGGTGAGAATTCTTTACATCAAAATGGACCATGGTCAATGGCAATTCTTTCTTTTTAAAAGCCTCTTATATAATCCAAATCATACAAGAGGGTTTAGTGGACAAAAACAGCCTTATTTGACTTTGGGTATCAGATAGAAGATAAGGAGTGGAAACTAATGGAATTAGCAGTAAATATAGACTTAGTAGATGGTTGGCAAACATGGCCTTCCAATAGGAAAACCTTATGAATGTCCAACCACTTGCAGCTTTACGATAGTGCCTAACCGGCAACGTGATCGCTGGCCACTCCTTGTATAGCCTGTCATGAATCCAAACCATTCAAACATTCCCACCCCTATGAATTGATAAAGTTATACCAGTGAAATTCACAAACAGAAAGATCAATGTGAAAACACAATTGATTCCCTTTTAGTTATAAAAAATAGTAATCGCCTTTTCTCATACCTCCAATCAATCCAACAGTATAAAACATTTGGATCATGGTGTCGCGCCAGTCTATTCCAATTCATAAGACACTGGTGGGAGGAACAATTCAGATTCACCAAAGCCGAGCACCAACAGTGCCATTTATCACACGGTGAGAGGCTCAACAAAACACCTACCGAGTGATTGGATCAGGTGGATGAACAGCAGAGACAGGAGCAGAAATACTGCATCATCATGACCCACAAGTACTTACTGTAGAAAGATACTTTGTTACTACAGCAGCAAGAATGGAGGATCAGAAAAGCTATCACATTCAACTTGAAATAAATGAAACATTACTAGAACTGAACTCCAAAACCATGAAAAGTAAAAAAAAAATTGTTGTAAAAGATGACAAGAACTTATCTGCCACTTAAAACTACACAACAAAACCATTCTTTCCAAATAAACAAGGCATGGAACTTGCGATCTTAGTAGTACCCACATCCTCCTGCAGTCCTGCTTCCACTACTTATGTGCAATGTTACTCATGGCTATGAACAAGGAAAATTGAGGCATGCGTATCAGACATCTACGCATCTAGGTAAGATACTCAAAAAGTTCAAAGATAGAGGATTCCTCCAATAAAACAAAGTTGGTCTCAAGTCTCAACAAGAAAGAAATTGTTCACTAAACTGTACATTTAACAAGTGATGAGCTCTTTCTACCGCCCTATGCTGTCGCTACCCAAATCCATCAGAATTGTCAGCTTTCGTGCTGTTCTCATGAAATCACTGCAAGAAGGGGAAACATCAGCATTTAGAAAAGATAGATGCAAAAAAGAAAAAAAAGGACTTCAGGGGAAAAAGAGAAACAGAAAATGGCTTTTGAAGCTAAAAGTATATCTTGATATGATACCTTCTTGACTGAAAAGATAAAAGAAAATAAAAAACTCTCATAAAAAAATGATGGGACACTGACAAATCAGGGAGAATAGCAAGAAATCAGAAAGCAATGGACAGCATCCTTATCAATGTTACTGATATAAGCATTTCTAAAGCTTGTTAACAAAGGACTTCAGTAGATTTGCAAATAAACAAAGCCACTAATGACAAAACCATGAACTGCCAAAGCAAAAAGGTTACCTGAATGGTTCATCTCCAGTGTGTTTAACTGCACCATTTGCATCCCGGTAAAGCACATGGCTAAGCATTTCAGATTTCTCAATGCCAAACATGTTGGCCAGTCTTCTGTATAGCTCTTCATATGAGCCAAGGACTGAGAGATCGAGAGTTCGACCCACATTCTCTGAATCCATGAACACTTTACAGTGCCCAGCTTCCAAACTGAGCTCACTTGGTTGGCGATCCTTATACCAAGGAAATCCTTCATAGGATGAATTTTCAGGCAGCCCATCAGATGTGAAGTTTGCCACCTTATCTGGATTCTCAACAGATGAACTGCTTCCAGTAAGGACTGGAGAGACCGTATCTCCAGAACAGCTTGAAGACATTTGCTGCTCAGTGAATATTGGTTGCCCAAATAGCACTAGCCGCGGTGTGTTTCCATTATCTAGTTTCCTTCGATGTTGTGGAGAATTCCCGATAGTCAGCAAACAAGAAGCGTTATCATGGATGGTAGGGGTCCTGGTAAGGCCAGTGGAGATTCTGGAGGATGGGGCAGTGTGATCAAGCCCCTGAAAACCAGTGGGCAGAAACATGTGAAACGAAGGAGGATGCCTGGTTCCCTGTATGCCTGCAGGGGTGTTGTCAGATAAATGACATGGGGGACTGTTAAGCCCAAGAGGGTTGCCGGAAAATGTCGGCATTGGAAATTGACTGTCGAGGGGAAAATCAGGGTGCTGTGGAAGCCGTGACTTCTTCCTTGGTGGTGAGAAAGGTGACAGATGGACGGTTGGCATGTTTGACACCAGTTCAATCAACCATGGGCTGATACGTTTAACACTTTGTAGTAATTCTGGTTCATCCCATGTCACCTGCAATAGGTATTTTGCACACAAAAGATGAGATCTAAAATTGGTAGCAGTACCAGTACAGGAATCTCATATTCCAATGAACAACTAGAAACTTCAGTGGACAATGAAACTACTATAATTGCCCAAGATTTCTCAAAACCAACAACAGGCATTCAATTTGTAGGTGTATTACCGTTGCAATTTCCTCACAGAGAATAGTTGAAAATTACCAGCAAGTGTCTTAGAGACAATTGTCTGAAATTCAGGACGGGGAGTTCTATAGGTTAATTTATAAATAACATAACCAAAACCTAAAGCAGTGCAATGCCATTTATAAACTAGACACCTACAACAGTAAGGGAATAATAATATTCAAATTTCTGTGTTTATAAATGATAAAGTACATTTATATTGTAAAGTTCATGTGACATCAATATTGTTGAACTTTCTCCTTTTTTTTCCTTTTCTTTATTCATAATATTTTTAAAACTGTCTGGTCCATACTCATACTAACAAGCTGATATCGTGTATCCATGCATCATTCTAAAATTTGTACAGATGTATCATTCAAGAGAATCAAGACCAACACAAAACAGAACATGTCTAGTTTCTGACACTGACTGATATATATACATGTCCAAGTCACTTATTCCACAATGCAGGACCATGTAAAGGCCATTTCTTAAGATTCACATCGTGGGTTATGGGCTGGACCAATAAGTTATCATATTTGGGCAACAAAATGCAGAAACTAAACTTTATGAACCAAAGGCATCAAAGAATCACAAGACTCCAGTGGGAGATCACTAAGATTTACATAACAAAGACCAGGGAGGCCATAGGCCATATTCTTATAGTTACATGTAAAATATACAAACAAAAGATGTAGTTAAGCAAGTTAGGGTATTATCATATGACACAGCTGTAGATGAGCTATAAATCCACATATAGTTGTTTTGGCCCAAACAGTTGACACTAAACACCATATGATGATAGAAATTTTAACAAAATATTAAATAAATGCTCAGAATCAGTGAAAAATATTTGCTCGCAGTGGACTGAACAACGGTTTGTATCTATTTCAATCGTCTTGACTAGTACTGGAGCAGTTCAAAACGATTCAGTTTAGACTGAAACGTCCAAGGTACCAGTTTCATTTTTAGCTGGTTAGAACCAATCCACTCTAGATTTTAAAACACTGCTAATGCCTCAAGGGACCATGTATTGAGCTAAATGACAGTATGCAGATATTATTTGTCCGCATATTGATCTAAGTAGTAAGTTCCATGGCATGCCTTACTACAGTATAGCTGCATGAAAATAACTGTAGATCTTTAAACAAATCATATTACAGGATTTAACAGCTGAAGAAGAAAACACAGAAAAGTACTTCCAATTGATGTACTCTAACACATTACTGAATTCTTATTCATATACTAAACTTTAAAACATGGAAAGTGGAAAAGATGTAGATTACAACAGATTTGCTTTAGTGGTTGCAAATTAAAATATAAATTCACAAAAAGATGAAAGTTCATTACTAAACCAGACATCAATCATAATGCAATCTGTGAGCTGCAGCAAAGAAAGAGTGAGGGAGAATTGGGATACCTGAAGAACCCTCCATGGTGAATTAGGCCAGCGAACAGGATCAGCAACTTGAACAGAGGATATGGTACCCATAAAATAGCTAGTCCGCAAAGAATCATCAGCCTCAAAAGGCATCTTAAACCTCATCCCTGAACACCACTGGATTCTCATCGCTGCTCTCACTGTCTGTGCCTTCACACAAAACTCGGGAGTGCTTGCACGAGGGTAGTAGAGAACCTCGAAAGCCAGGCCATTTGCAGCAAGAGTTGCTGCCTCAATGACAGACTCTGGCTTCACTCTCCATCTTCCCCTAAAGCCGCCGCCGCCTCCTCCACCACCATTAGAATTCAAGTCAGAGTTCGCATTCCTTGCCCTTTCCTCTTCCTTCAATAAGACAGAGAACCCAATTCCGAGCTGTGAGAAACAGGAAGCTGGATTCAATGCAGAAGTGGGAGACTCAGGTCCCCCACCAAGCCCTCCTCTCTTCGCCCTTCGAATTCCAACACAGAGCTCCCCTTTCTCTGTTCTCAAGAACACTATTGAATCCCCAGCAATAAGCTTCTTCTGGTTCACAAAAGTGCTCCAACCAGTCGTCAAAAGATGCCTGCGTGGGGTCCCTCTATATATATGCCTGAATTTCCAAATCTCGCCATGAACATCCTTGGCGAAGATGTTCTGAACAGGTGGATTTTTATTCATATCCAAGGGGGGGAAGATTGTATCTGCACAGTAGCGAGGAACTGAGAAGCCCCCACCATTGTTTGCATCAGATTGCGTTAGCGTCTTGGAGAATGAGGCGGGTTTCCCCTGATTCTCACCAGGAACAACCCCATTGTCTTCTTCTACAGAGAATTCCGATTCTCCATTCCTCACTGGGACCAACCGGATCTTCGCATAAACCTCATCACTCTCATGGTCAGCCAAGAACTTCACATCTGCAACCCTACAGAGGATTGTAGCAGGAATCCATCGATAATTCCCAAAATCCACATTCCCACGGGCGTGCTCTGCGTGCCCTTGTGGGAAGTAGTACACCTTTGAGTTCACAGCAGGCATCTGAACCATGGCCCCAGCACATGCATGCCAGAGCTCAGAATCCAAGCACTTCACACTCTCCATTGATTCTTTAGACGAACGTCCCAAAGAAGTCTCCATTGATTCTCTAGATGAATACCCCAGATTGATTAACGCAGAAAAAAAAAATACTGCAACAGAAATCAAAGAACCCTCAAAAGCATTAAAACCCAATTCCTCTGTTCCTATCTTAAACAGTACACACTTATATCAGATTATGCTGAAATCAATCAAAGTAAACAAAAAAAAACAAAAACCCAACTTCAGGCTAGAGAGAAAAAGATCACCAAACCCATCTCACCTTTTTTTCTCTCTGGATTACCCAAAGAACCCTCAAAAGCATTAAACCCCAAAATTCCTCTGTTCCTATCCTAATCAGTACATACTTCTCATATAATGCTGAAATCAATCAAACTTAACAAAAAAATAAAAACCCAACAGCAGGCTAGGGAGAAACAGAACACCAAACCATCAATAAAAATCTCACCTTTTTCTCTCTAGATCACTCCTGTCTGAGAAAAAAAAAAACAATCACTGGGTTTTCAAGGCACTCCACAAGAAAGCAAGAGAAGGAAGATGAAGAGAGCAAAGAGCAGAGATGGGTCTCTCTCTCCCCCTCCCTCTCCAACTGGGTTTCTTCAGTTGTTGCCTTTTTCTTTTCCAGATCTGATAAAAACTCTCTTTTTTCCTCTCTTAGTTGCTGCTTTCTTCTTCTAATATCTATGTTCCTGTGGAGAGAACAGAAATCTGAATGGAATAAACACAGCAATATATAAATGAGAAGGAGAGAAAGGCAAGTGTAATTAAAATCCTTCTTTTGTTGTTTTCTAGCAGAGATGGAAAGAGAGAGAGAAGGATGATTTAGGAAGTTAGAAGGCAAATTTTATATAAAAAGGAGCTTCTACTGCGATCTGTTTTAACATTATCCGATGAAAGGGGAGAAAGATCTTATCGGTTGTGCAGATAAAAACGGTTATCTTTCAAAATATCATATCGGGGCTTCTTGAGATTACAAGAGACATGATCCGGAAAACAACCTTATTTGGAGGAAAAGTCGGTCAGAATACAAACCTGCAATGGCTTTTGAAAATTGATAGGGTGGGATGTGGGACCCACCTGTGTTTATGCCTGTTCTTTGATAATTGATGGAAAGATGTGGTGTCTGACATGGGCCATGGTGTTTTAGTGCTGTAACCAGTGGTTTTAAGGAGTTTTCTGATCCATTGATGGTTTTTAGAAATTTCGAGTTGAACTAAAAAAAAATAAATCTTGAGTTTAAAAAAGAGTGGGATTTTAAAGTGGGGCTCACTTGTTGAGAATCCCCAAATTTTACCCCAAGAGGAATGGGCCTCATCGTAGAGTTGAATTTTTTATGAAGAAAAATATGATAACAACGTTATAATTATTCATTAAATATACGTATATCTTTTTGGTCAAACGAATAGCCCCGCGACGGGTACAATTCTTATTGGGATAAGATTTAGGGATACCAAATCCAATGGGAGGGCATTTATTGTTAGTGGGATGTTTCAAAGGGTGGGATGTAGATTTGAGAATTGTTCATTGAGTTTTTGTCTAGCTAAAGATTTCATTGATATTAGCGCATATCAATGTGTATAGCTAAGAAAAAATTGATGTTGATGCATAAAATTTGTAAATATGAGAATTTTCAAATCCTAGGAGGGAGGGTCGGAATTGAAAATCCTCAAAATGAGGATTCTCACTCACCCAATTCTTTGAGGACTTATAATTGCCAAACACGGATTTTTCAAATCCTCATGAAAAACCGATGATGAATTCTCAAGGATTTAGTTGAGGAAGATTTCATTGATATTGGCACGAGCCCATGTGTAACTAAGAAAAATTATTGTCCGTGCGTGAAATTTGCAAAACTAAGAATTTTCATTTCTCATGAAAGAGGGTTAGACTTGAAAATCCACTCAAGTTAGAGGATTTTCACTCACCCAAATATTCAAAGATTTATAATTGCCCAACAATTTTTTTTTTAAATTCTCACAAAAACCGACAGATGAACTCTCAGGGATTTAATTACCATATGTGACCTAAAAAAAAAGCCTTAGAGGAACCAGACCATGTTTCAAGAATCACCAAATCAATACTTCAAATTTAAGATCCCCTCGAACAGATAAGATGGGGTTTTTCAAATTCCTTTTTTACCTATCCATTGTTCCAATTTTAAAAACACAGGGTCTGTACTTTCCTCTTTTAAGCTTATGTGAGGGTTTATATTTGGTTGACAAACCCCCTAAATATCACTAAACCCTATCATAAGCAATTGGGTTCATCATAAGATCATGAGTTGAAATTTTACATTTTAAATGCTTTGCAAAAGGAGCATGTTTTTATAGTCCTTTCTTTTTTCTTTTTCTTTTTTTTAACAATGCCTTCCACATGAATGGTTCAGATCAACATGAACAATGGGTCCATCTCTTACAATGAAAAAAGGGTGTTCCAACTACCAATCACTGTGGGGATAATGGGATGACATGAGCAATGAGGCCCCACCACATGCTAGGGTGGGGTTGGACCTCAGTCACCCAGAAAACATGAGCACATGCCAAGGCCCACTTCTGGTCAGCAGACTGAATTGAACTACAGTGATGGTTCCAACAACACCACACGCACACGCACGCACAATAATCATTTTCATTGGTTGAGTTTCAACATCAATCAAAATTATATCTGACATGAGTAATGAACACTTTGGGGCTTGTGAGTGGGCTTGGAACATGGCCCACCAATGGTTTAGATGAATGGTCCCATGTGTACAAATTCAGGACCAGGAATGAGTCCATGGGAAGAAGAAACTCATGGTTCCTATTCAAAGGAGTTATGATTTGAGGGTTTGGGTTTGAGTCTGTCTGTGAGGCCCACTTGAGCTGGTTGCCGACACAAGCTGCTGACGAAGAGTTGTTGGACGTCGATTGGTTTTGTGTATTATAACGGAGCCAAGAAATTCTTGACGTTGGAGTTTTCATCAGTTTTGATAGTGTTTGGACATGCAGCCTGAAATGTGTGGAATGGAGAAAAGGTGAAAGGGAAGAAATTGGCTATTGCGCATGGATGAAAGAAGGAAAAGGAAAGGACATGAGAAAGAAAAGGAAGTATAGAGTATTAAAGTGTCATAACTTTTCATATTTTGATCCTTCGGCTCCAACAACTGAAAGTAAACATGGACTTTATTTTTTGTTTTCCATTTTTTATTTATTTCCGGTGCCCCCATCTTGAACCTCCCCATACAAGTGGAAAAAGGAAGTCTCCACCAAGGAAAATAGGGTTGCAAACCGAACGGTTTTGAGGCGGAACCATATTAAACCCAGACCTAGACTCGTTTCTAAAATACAGTTCCAACGTTGACTCATAACCTATTTTGTTGAATCCAGATCTAGTTCCAGTTTCAATAGGAAAACTCAGATTCGGTTCGGAAATCGGGTTCACATAGAGGACCGGAATTTAGTTCTAAAATCTGTTTGTTATTATTATTATTATTATTTAAATAAGTATATCATTCGACTTATAACAATGCATCAAGTATATAGCCTCTAGGATTAAATATTAAAAAATTCTAAAAAAAAGTTGATTTTAAACTATAGTTTACAACATCAAAGACTTGTATGCCGGATCCTGAGTCTACGGATCAGAACCTATATGGATCCAAAACCGAACCCGTTTATCATTCCAAACCTAAATTAAGTTTTTGATCCATACCCGTTTATGAATTGGAATCTAAAATAGGTTTCAAATACAGTTCTTTTTTTAATTCTTTTACTTGTCGAGACTTCTGCACAATTGGATAATCGGATACGATCATAATGAGAAGGCGAGTCTACAAAGTGGAAAGAGAAGCATGTGCACACATCACAAAAGTAGGTGGCATACCGGGATACATGTGACATTTGGGATTGCCAACCAAGCAACACAAATAGAGCTAAAAACATTTGAGTAGTTGCCATGTTTTTAGAATTCGACTGACTTGGTAGAAGAGCAGCAGATTTGGCCTCATAGTCATCGGAGAGACCCCAATTACCGGAAGCCCATGACTTTCTATGTTTACTGTTTAGAGAGAGACCAATCTGGGTACTTTCATCACTTTTAGTGGGTTTCTATGTTTTGTTTTCTTGGTCCTAGTGCTGTTGGTCAAGGGATATGATTATTAAAAAAACAAAAACACACACCGACGTACGCCCATGTGTTTTCACTTTTCACCCATGTGGTGTTTGAAGTTGCTTGACAGATATCTTCATTAGTAAAAAAAAAAAAAGGATATCTTCAAATTTGAGGCTTTTCTCATGGTATGATAAGTAAAATGTGCCAAAAAGAAAACCAAAATCTAATAATTGAAAGTCATGAGTAGTTAAAAAAATATATATAAGCCCTGTGTTTTTTTATATTTTCTTATTTTTGTACTTTTATTTTGATGTTATCATAATTTTCTTGTAGCATCTTTTTAAAAATATAGAAATAATGTTAGGAAAGTACAGCTTTTAAGTGAATATTGTGATGTTTTTAAAATGTCACATGACATTTGTAGTACAATGCTTGACTGCCCGTGGGGCTACAGAAGAGTAGATTTGGAGATGGATAAGGGATTGATGGCCCAATAACAATCTAATCAAGGGAATTTAAATCTTTGTTTAAGCCTAAAAGTCTAATAGCATAGTAGCAAACTTTTTACAATTAAATTGAAGCTTAGATAATGGTTGAATCAATGTTAAATTTAGAACAGTACTAATTTACTAAGATTTGCATGTGAGTGAAATCAAGGTGGGCTTTTGAAAATCTTGCAATTGGAGAAGGTGAGCCCTTTTTTGTTGTTAATTGAAAAATTAATTTGAACTTATTTTGAAAGACACAAAAAAAAAAAAGATATGTAGATTAATATTGGAAGAAGAATATCTTCAGCATGTTTTCTTTAAAATTAGTTAAGGGAATGTCTTTGTTAAAAGTAGCTTTCATGTTCTTCTTCTCACATTTCTTGACTGATGAAATGCTGGCATGAACAAGTGAATGAATAGCAGATTACCAGTCCTGGAGATCATCTTGTTTGCTTGGGGTGGCATTGAACTTGAGATATCGGCTTTCAGATGAGTTGAAAAGCACCACTAAATACCCAAAAGTAAAATGGTTGATAATAATTAAAAAAAATAAAGCCATTAATCCCCTAAATCTATATTGGAACAAGGCTTTGATGATGATGATGATCTCCTAATCCTGTATGCCAAATGGTGTATTAATGCTACTACAACACCCAAAACACACCCCCCAAAGGGAAAATAAAAATAAAAATTAAAATTTAAACAAAAACAAAACAAAACCTTAGTTTAGATTTAAATGAAAGTTTGTACACTTGAACAATCTGACATTCTGACTCATGATGATTCACTGCTCACAACTATCCTATTTGATTCTTTGCCATAATCAATTAGAGCTAGATAATGAGGGTTACTCCAGGTAATCATGAGGTACTTGAATGGATGGCAATGAAGTCATAGGGATCATTTATAGTCATCGGAGAGAGAAGGTTGATTTCCTCTTTAATGTTTTCTACTGTTGACTGTTGAGAATCTCTTCTATTTTTATTTTTTTTGGTAAAAACAGTTGAGAATCTGTTGGGTCATGAAAAGCATAAACATTTAACCCAACCAATGATGATATGCTAAAACTAGAATAGAATGGGCTTGATACTTACCCTCCCTCCGTTTGGGAAGGGGAGAGGGGAGGGAAGGAGAGGGAAAATTTGAGGGGGAGGGGAGCGGAGGTAAAATTAATTTTACCTCCTTTTATTTGGGAAGTCAAAAAGTAGGGGGAAGAAAAGTGAAAAAGTAGGGTTTTGTTTATTTGTGAGATAGAGAGAAAATTACCATTTTATCCTTACTTTTATAAAAAGTTCAAAATTATCTTTTACATAAAAAGGGCAATTTGGTAATTTTGTCCATTTTCCCCTGTTTTGGGATGAAAATTTTTGTACCCATTTTCCTCTCCCCCCCACCCCTTTCCCAAACACCCTCTAAAAAACTTTTCCCCTCACTTTCCCCTCTTTTTTTTTCCTCCCCCGCATTTTCCACCATTTCCAAACGAAGGGTTGAAGGCCGGTCAAAAGAGGTCCCTATTATTAGTCGTTTGGATGCAAGTTTTTTTTTTTTGTAAGTTGTAACTATCTCCCAGGGGTGTAACAGTTTAGTTAACCATTTATTTTGGAAGAAACGTTAATCGAATTGTAAATTACGGTTTTCAGTTTTAAAAATCGTAACGATAACTGTTTTTGGAAAAACCATTGAAAACCGAACCACAATTAACCGTTAAAAACCGTAATCGAACCGTATCCGTACAAGCCGTTAAAAATCATTTTGTCAATTTAAAAACTGTGAAGAAATTGTATAATTAAGTTAAGAATTATATACATATTTCATTTAGGCCCTCTATATTTTTTTAATTAGTATAACGGTATAGTTAATCGTGTGCCGGTTAACCGAACCGCACTTCACGGTTCGATTCGGTAAATAACCGTGAGTCAATACTGAAAACCGTAATAGAATTGTAAAGTGTAGTTTTCTGATTTTAATAACCGTAACCGTAATTGAATTGTGAAATACGGTTATTAACCGCGGTTCAATTTGGTTAGACGATTTTTCGATTTTCTGTTGTACCCCTACTATGTCCGTATACCTAATGCTTAAAAATTTGTGCACATAGATTGAGTTTGATTGGCCCTTTTTTATTGGCAAAATCTTGGGCTGCCAAAAATTCTAAATTTCTATAGAAATTGTCTGATGATAGAAAAATGCATATTGTAGGAAAAAATTTGAAAGTCCATTTCAGCTGCTATAGTGAATTATTGTAAGGACTTATTTCTCTTATATTCTTCTAGTTTCAAAATTCTCCTAAGACGTTCACTTTCAACAATTCTGAAAAAAAAAAAAAAAAAAAAATTCAGTACATTCTCCTAACCTAACCGGCTCTATATTTGGCCGTGGTCGTGGTCCTAACTACACTGTTGGAAGCAAATTGACTCAAAAACAGTATTGAGTTTTGAGAAATGATTCACGGAAAAATCTCCAGAAAGTCTTCATTTGTTTTTAGAGAAGTCAAACCCTACTATTTCGTACAAAGAGCTTTTAATATCTTTTTTGGGTACAAAAGGTTTTAGGGTCAATCCAAGACCTAATATCCACATATACCTTGTGATTTGACACTCATCCAAGCTGCTTGACAGTTGACACTGATCAAAAGGTTACCCATTATTTGATAAAAAGTTATCTATTATTTGATTTAGTTACAAAGAATAGAGGATTCGCCTTTTTTGGGAGAGGTTATTTGGGATATAAATGGATTTCTGATTTTTCAATTATTTTGAAGTTTTGATCAATTAAAAATCAAAAAGTCTACTTGGACAAACTTTTTGGCCAGAATTTTGGCCAACCCATATGGTTTCCATTGAATATCACTATGATATTCAATGGAAACCATATGGGTTGGCCAAAATTCTGGCCAAAAAGTTTGTCCAAGTAGCATTACTCATTAAAAATTGGGTCTGAATCATTATTTAGGTTCTAATAAGTAAATGGGTTTAGTTCCACTTTGATTCGGATCCATGGACCTAAGATCTGACATATTATCTCAATTTTCGAAAATCTCTTCTAAAAATCGTATTTTTTTGTATCATTCTCTACTTATACAAGAACTCGGATCCAGACCCGTCCCATATATAATTCTGGTTCCGATTCTGAAGCCAAGAAACCAGTTCCAAAACACTTCTGGTTTCGGATTCGATTCCACCTTCTTCTTAATAGTTCCGATTTAGGTCCGTGATACCTGTTTACAATCCTAGTGGTTATTGGTTAGTTTTATTAAAGAAGAATACAACCGCTAGACAAGAAGCAAAAGAAAATAATACACTTATAAAATTATTAATCCTTCAAGCTCCTTATTGAAAGTTAAGACGAAAGATCTTTCACCAACTGTAACCCACAGCTTACCATTCTCACTTCTTTTATTGACATGCATTGAGGTAAGATCCATTCAAGTTTGTGACATGATCACATTGAAAAAGAAAATATCCAAGCTTTTCTCGTGTACCCTCCATTTATAATCCTCTCGTTTTCAGTGGGTTGCATGTTCTTCCTGTTTTTTTGGTTAGACAGTTGTTATAAGTTGTGGTGGCCAAGTAAACTATAACAATTTCATTATCATTCCTACCATAAAAAGAAAGATTTGTATGGGGTCAATATCATTCATTTTACTGTTCATTACACACTGAAACTCATTTGGGTGAGTATCTGTGGAATATTCGCCACTACCGTATACTTTCTTAGATATCATAAGTATGCTGGAGAATTTAAGCTGACAGACAGCAACAAGAAAAAGTAGAGATTCTCAATTATATATGTTTTATACCAAAACATTATTAAAATAAAAAATTCAAGAATTTTCATCACAAGAATAATGCCAAATGAGAAACTAGAGTAGCCTCAAACCACTGACCAATGATTGATCCTTAGTCTTCACATTGAAGTATCCCTTGTCCCACAGAAAGAAGAAGAAAGAAAGAAAAGTTTCCACGGCATTTGTTTTCACAATATTTCACTTTCTCATAAAAATTAACTAAAGTTTACTTTGTACTGTATTACTTGATGTGGCAAAGCATTTTTCATGGTATAATATTTTTCTACCTCAATGTAAAACTGTAAAAATTCATTTTTTTACCTCTTAGATCTAAGTTTGCTTTCCACAAAAAGTGTTGAAGTTACTAATATTTCAAAAAGTAAAGATTTTGAGAACTGTTAATATAAAGAAATGAAAAATTTTTAGAAGCTGTGAGGTCCCGCCCTTGGTGGGCCCTCTAAATGCTAATTTATAGACTAATTAATCCTAATTTATGCTAATCTATGTTAATTATTGGTTAATTATGCTAATCTTTGCTAATTACTACTAATCCTTGCTAATTATTGTTAATTGCTATTTATTTGTGCTAATTAGGGGTTGATTAGAGAGACTAGTTAGATCTCCTAAGTCTTTGGGTTAGACTAGCTTAGTTGGGTTATTTTAGTAGTTGGGTGCTTTGGATTTAATCCTAAGCTTTTAGTGTGGGGTAGGCTTAGTTAGTGAGTCTAATTAAATTAATTAAGGTTGGGTTAGTGCAAAAGGTGCTCTTCTAGAAGCTTCCTAACCAAAAGACCTAATCTACCCTAACCCTAACCCTAACCACATGAAAACCCTAAGGTTAATCTAGTCATTAGTCACCCCCCCCCCCTTAAACCTATAAAACCATCTCTTATCCCAAGATAAACCCTAATCTCTAGATCAGCCCCCATCCCAAGAAAACCTCCAGCAACTACTTCATTCCCATTGCCTCTCTTCCCCTCCTTCCATTTCTAACTTCCTCTCTTACGTTGAGCTAAGCTTGGTTGCTGAAACTCCATCTTGGTGATACTGCTGCTGTGCTCTTCCTCTTCTTCACTTCAACTGGAGCAGCCACCCCCCCTTCATCTTCTTATTTCCCCTCTCCTTTCCTCTCATTTTCCCTGCCTACTGGAACCACTACTCTGCTAGAATTCCATTGGAGCTGCAGCACTTCTTCTCCTTCATCTCTATTTGTGCTGGAGGAGTCTTGGAGCAGCAGCTGCCGTGTCATCATCTTCCTTCTCTTTCTCCTCTCTGTTTGAGCTGGGATTTACATTAAAGAGTTGCTGCTACAGTTGCTGCTACACCTACTCAACTGCTGTACCCTTTTCCCCATTTTCTCTCCCTCTCATTTCTTCACTTGGGATACTGTTGCCCTGCTGGGAATTCTCCAAGCTATTGTTGCTACTGCTGGAATCTATTCTTAAGAGCTGTAACTGCTGTTATTGGGCTGGAAACAATTTCTAAGAGCTGCTGCAGTGTCATCTTCTTCTTCTTCATCTTCCCTGTTCAGCTGAAATTCTGGGATTTCTTTTCTATTGCTCTGATTCTCTCTACCAACCTTCTCAAACACTAAAGAGGCAAGTGCATCATACTGATAACTTAGGATGTGTGTTTATTTTCGTGATTCCATTAATTTTCAGCTCATTATATGTTCAGTTAAGTGATAGTTTACCTCTGAGCTCTGTTTTGTATTTTGGATGGAAAGGTCACTGATGGATGGGGGATTTCACACCCCATTTGGAAGATCAGTGGGTCATAAGGTGATTATTGGATGGTTATTGAGTTATTTAATGATTAGAAGTATTTGGGTGAAGTTTGGAACCAATTGGAAGTGGTTTGGGGCGAAAAAGGAGTCAAAACGGAGAAGTTGCAGAAATTCACCTGACACTGAAATTGCAGTGTGCTCGGTCGACCGAGACACCCTCCTCGGTCGACCGGCGACACTGCAACCTGCAAAAATTTCAGTCTCAGTTATTTTTCTGCAGACTCGCCCGAGACTCGACCGATAGTGTTCTAGGTCGACCGAGACTACTAAGTTTTTGGGAAAAATTGGCCCTCAGCCATTTTCTTGCAGAAAACCCATTTCAATTAGTTTGGTTGACCCGGCTTAGCCCAGGTTGACCCGGTATACATGGTTTTCGCAGGGAATGACTGAAAGTTGGTTTTTCACCCAAAAACTCAGACTGTTTACACCCAAATCAACCTGAAACTTAGAATTAACATTTAGAAAGTGTTTAAGGCTGGAACATAAATCTTTCTAAGGTTTTTAGAGTATGCAGTCAATCACTTAGGCCAGGTTGTTTGACCGGACACGCTGTAAGCCTTTAGAAACGAATTGAGTTGTCCAGGAAGCCTGATTTAGATTAGTTAGTGCACTCGGTTGATCCTCCCGGCCAGGAGATCAACCGAGCTCACAACACATCAGGTTCACCTGGAAAACCCTGATTGTTCCAGTTTTCAACATTTAAGAGTTGTGATCAGTTGTGGGGCCCATTGACCATCCAAATGAGCATTTATCAATGATCTAAGCCCGAGTCAATGGTGTGGCTCAACCTTGACTCGCGGGGACCACTGTTTAGGGTTTAGGTTATTAATCTAAGATGATTCGACCTCTAAGAGTTGTCAACAATGCCCTTAACCAACTAAGCATCAAATACAGTATTTTACGGCATTAATGACATCGTTTAGAGATCGAATTACCGGAGATGGACCTGAACCTAAAGTGGCCATTACCTAGGATTGGACCGTTGGATTTCCCGTTGATTCTCTGATTGAAGTTTATACTTCACTGTTATTATTACTCTGTCATTCTTAGATCTTTAGAATAGCTGTTTACTATTAATTAAACATAATTGGAAGACTTGAACCTAGGGTATCTAGAGGTGACCCGCTGGTGTGGTTTTGGAGATCATTGACCCGTGTCTGTGTCTAGGCGGGCCCTTATTGGGCCTAAGTGTGGGAATGTGAACCATTTAGCTTGAAGAGGTAGTTTTATTGGACTGTTAAGCTGTTATGGATTTGGAATGGAACTGTTTATCAGTATAAGTGGATTAGTTGCCTCGTTTGGACGGTTTTAGACCAGGCCATGTACTGATGGGCCTTGGTATGGATCCAACGAGTGGGCCTGGACCTTGAATGAGATCCAGAGACTGTATTGAGATGTGTAGACCTCTTAGAGATATTGTTAGGACCTTGTTCACGCAAGGCAAAGCCTAGACAGACACAGACCTTAGAGTTATTCTCGAGTCGGCATGAACATTCACTCGGTTGATTTAAGCTCAGCCTGTGGACTGATCATCCCCGGTAGGAGCTAGATGAGTGTTGTAGAGCTATCATGATGAGCTGTGTGGTTGAGACGGACGGTGTGATACCGTGCCGGTCTGGAGTGTTGAGCTGATGAGTTGATGAGTGATTTACGGGATTAGTTATTCCCACTGGTGAGATTTCCCCACCGCAACTGTGTTCAGTATGGGAGGGCCGCGGCATAATATCCCGCGGTATTTCAGCTCGTGTGAATGTGTCACCTTGTTGTAGTAGTTTAGATTATTTCACTTATACTGATTCCTTATGATTTAAATGCACAACTGCCTAGTTCATTTCCCTTGCTATTCATTTAATTTATGTACCTGTCTTTATTTCCTTTGATATATATGTTCTATGTTAGTAGTATGCTGTAACTTGCCAGATCGTTTAGATCTGACCCATTCATTGGTGCTTAGGCCTTGATCCCGAGATTCCAGACGATGCACTAGCTGTAGTGGAGGCACCCGTTGCAGGAGAGTACGCATGGGGCTCGGCCGACACGGATGTCGAGCCGGAGGGTGGAGACGATCTATATGGGTTTTGAGGGACTCTCTTTTATTTTGGGTTTGAGAGACAATTTTGTAGCGAGATGGGTAGATTCAAATGTATAAGTTTTGATTAACAACTGACACTGTAACTAGACCTTTGTTCTGCTCACACTTTATATATCGATACCTATTGCTTCCGCATTGTTTAATTGTTATGCTTCCGCAATTTAAATGTTATTATTATATGGTTCAAAAAGTTTTAAATTGGACCTCACTGCGGCCTACGATCTTGAAAGTTCTCGGATTTTCCGGGAAGTAGCGCGTCAATTTCGGGTATTCGAACGAGTATATCGGTATCCGGAATTGAGGCGTTACAGAAGCTATTCTCATATTTTACAAAATATGTTTCGGGGCGATTAAAACCTCACCTATCATTCCATTTTATAGACAAAGTTTTTTCTACTTCCTTAGATGGGAGTAAATTGTAGACTATTTTAGTCCTAAACCTAGTCTAATCTATTAGCCCAGTGGGCAGCCCTATTTCTTCCAAGCACTAACAGCTATGTCCGCACCTGATATGCACGTGAGTATTCTCTTTCAGTGTCTTCATTGCTCTACCCAAATACACCTCCTTTGTATTCTCCACCTCTGTATTAGAGCATCTCCAATAGCACATTCAGATTCCACGTAGACATTTAAACGGCATTATTTGGCATGCAGGATCACCCCAACAGTCATGCCAAATGGGACTTGACATTTGGCAATGATGGAAATGCCAAAATTGATATATGGGAAAAGCACATGCCAAATAATATTTTAGTATATTTTATTTGAAAAGGAGGCAAAAAAATGCAGGAATGCAAAATCTTTTTTTTTCTTTTATGATGTGAGGTTCCATAAGAAGATGAAAACATAATAAAATAATAATTTGGCATATAGAGTCTATACTTTAGAATATGACAAATTCCAAACCTTCAAATTAACACATAAGCCTTCAATTGAAATTTGGCATCTCCAAATTGACATCTCTATTGGAGATGCTCTTAAACGCCAGCTAGCTTGACCATCTGTGCTTAAAGCACGGACATATAATGCATAAAAAATTGTCATAGTTTTATTGACGTGGGGTCAATTTTAGACATATTAATTAATTATATAAATTAATTATAATTAAACTATCATTAATGTCAATATTTGGAAATTAGAAAAATAAAATAATAAAACTATAAAATTTTATGAGATGTGATATTGAATATTATTCACTGCACGTCAAGTATTTTGACTTTTCTTTTAATCTATATCAAATCCATTTAGAATGATCGATCTTATTGATGGGTCTAATTGAAAGTGGAGTTCTTTCTTTAGATCCATCTTCATCAGCGGGATTTGAAAATAAATGAAATAGTTATCTTAATAATATTTAATAGAAAAAAAATTACTAAAATTACGCTTAAATAACTAAATAATTTTAAAAAATAGAATAATAATATAAATTTACAATTTAGAGGTCAAGATTGGAATTATTTTAGTCAAAACCAGCAACTTTAATATACCATACAATAGTGGTTGACAAAGAAATTATAAGATTATTCATATTTATAAATAAATTATAAAGATTTATTAATTTGAAGGCCAACATTATTCAATTTGGGATATTATTTATGTGTAGTCAATCTAGTAGTAGTAAAACAAAAAATTAAGTTTAAAAGTTGGGCCACTTATATATAATGGATTGTTCCTAGTCGATTTAATCTGAACACAATAAACAATTATTATAAAATCATTACAAACTATAAATATAAAATAAAATTTGGTCGATGACAACAAATTAAGTTTAGGTTAGGTGTAGGTCACCTTCTAATGAAACTAAGGTGAGTGAATTTATAAACTATTTTAAAGTATGATAATCAATAAGAACCTTGTATAAGGTCATTGATAAAATAACTGATTGGAGAAAGTTTTGAAATACATGGGTAGTAGTAGTAATTTTGACCCAACTGATCACCTACTAAACTTGCCTTATCTTCCACCCTCTAATAACTTGACTTTAATGTGACATATTAACACTTTATTATCTTCCTTTTTTAGGGATAGATTAGATGAGTGTCATTTTTCAATCATTTATGAATTTTTATCTTTAAACTATCATTTTATGTCATGACACTTGTTAGTCATTCTTTTTGTGTGATTAGATGAGTGACATTTTGTCAATCATCTCTGCATCTCTGACTTTTTTAACATATAAATAAGACGTGTTCTTCTATTTCAATGCATAACTCCCATTTATCTTTCAACCTTTGGCTTGGCACCCTCGCCCACATTTTATTTCATTTTCTTAGAAATTCTTTTTATTCATATTGCTACGACAAATTGAGCCGACTGATGCTAGTGATGCCTAAGTCTACGTTGGAATCTACCTAAATGATGAAAATTTTCATTTTAAAGGTTTTAAATTTACTTGTGCTTTTTTATATATGTGTTAAATTATGTGCATCTACTAACAAGCAACATATCGTTTAATACATATGTAATATAAAAGAGGTTTTTTATGATTTTCTTATACTTTTTAATTAATTTAGATAATCATATAATTTAGAGTTAAGTCAAAGTATATTAAGTTTTAGAAAAAGAGGGACTTAGGCCTCTCCTTTTCCAAAATAAGCAAATAAAATTTTGAGAAAGCACACAAATGCACCTAAATTTGGCGCATTCATGGAATATTTTTTTAGAAGACGGCGAAACATGTTGAAAGGGCTTTAGATATGAAAGATTCATTATTTGATTATATTTTTATTTTTTGTTTAGATTTCTTTTTTATTTACATTGATACTATTTTGAGTTCTTACCTCGTGATTGTGAACATTCCCAATAGCTATGATGAATCCATTTTTTAAATAAATTAAAAAAATATTCACGAGTTTATTTCCTTCAATTGCAGTCATAACATCTTTATTGAAAATGAGTGGGGTATCTAAGAAAAAAGGTATGTTAGTAAAAAAAATTATTTAAAAATTAAATCTAACTTAATCTAACATAAGTTTTTTTTTTTACTATTTACTTAATAAATAGAAAATTTATATCATCAAACATAAAAGTCATTAGAAGTTTAAGGAAGGAAAGAAAAATCTTTAGAGCAATAAACAAATAAAAAAGTTACAAATGAAAATAAAAGATAAAATAAAATAAATGTTGAATGAAACTTTGGAACTTAAAATGGAAGTTGGAACAAGTGCTAGCAGGTGGTGGACCTAAGATTTATATTTGGATGGGCAGAAAATGGTCAACTGAGAAAAGTCAAAATCAACACCAAATAGCAATGATCTCATATTATTTAAACACGTGATTTTTTTTTAAATTTTTTCTGACAAATTAAGTAGAAATAACTTATATCCTATGGTGGGGCAATGACTTTACTAGAATGAGGCAGGCCATAAGATAATTCTTTTATCAGACCTAGGGCGACCGAGCCCAGGTTTATATCTGTAGGTCCACCCCTCTCTCCAATTTCCATCTAATAGGCAAAAGTAGAAATTAGAACGGGGCATTGGCCATAGGCCAGTTTAGATCAGACCTGGGGTGACCGCCTCAGGTTTGTATCATGTAAGTCCGACCTTGCGAGCAGATAAGACTTACGGTATCTTAATCATGCAGACATAATATACTTATATTGTGCAGGACCCTTGTTTCTTATTTTGGAAGTTCAATTGAGTACTCAATTGCCAATAATAACACTATTAGTTATGTACTTAATTTCATTACTAGTATAATAATTCGTGTTAAGTACAGGCATGACCCACGCGCCTCAGGTTTGTATCATGTAAGTCCGACCTTGCAAGCAGATAAGACTTACGGTATCTTAATCATGCATACATAATATACTTATATTGTGCAGGACCCTTGTTTCTTATTTTGGAAGTTCAATTGAATACTCAATTGCCAATAATAACATTATAGTTATGTACTTAATTTCATTACTAGTATAATAATCCGTGTTCAGTACATGCATGACCCACGCGCCTAGGGTCTCCATTCCATTTAACTAGTTTTGGCATTATTTCGACAAATAATTGCAGTAAGTATTGCGTGGTGTAATGGTTAAGTTAGTTATTTTAAAAGCCAAGAGGTCATTTTAGTTTATTTCGTCAAGGAAGTTCAATATAAAAAAGTCAAATTGAATGTAATTTGGTTAAAATTAAATTTAAAACCTTCATTTTAATATATTGTTAAAGACTGTAAGAAAGGCAAATTCCACTTTAACAAGTAAGAGTGCGCCCCGCTACTCAAACATCCGTGGAGACCTTTGTCCTTGTCCTCCACTGCAAAACCATGCCGACTGTCCTAGTTAGGTTGCCTGGCCTCTTCCACACAAAAAAGACCACGACCAGTGACAGCAAACGCATAACGTTTGGAAAGCGACATATCGCGAAATTTCTCATGGGGGAAAAGAGAATATCAAAATTTTCATCATATCGTGTTTGTGTAATCATTCGAGAAATCAGTCGTTTGGTTTGCTATGTTTTCCACAAAAAAACATGAAAAGCAGGGGGGGAAAAATCTGTTCCGATTCCGTGAAATCTCAAGAAATTGGAAAATCTGCAAATGCGAGTACGACCAAGCCAAGACGGTTCTTAAAACATATATGTCGTTGTGCTCGATCCCGATATTTTGGTCGGGTGGCGAGATTTTTGCTAAGTGACGTGGGCATTTCTGTTTTTATAACTCCTGACGTGTCGGACTCAGACTCTCTTTACAAACTCAGTGCCCATCTTAAATTTAATTACAGACGAACCCTTCACCAAGAATTACAAGTTGTAATTGCTATGGGTCTACTTTTTTTTTTTTTTAATTTATTTGAATCCTCTTAATGGTTTTTCTTTTGGATTTTATTTTGGTTCAGTCTCGAATTGAGATTGAAACTCTAAAATCGAACCTCCTTGACTAAAACTTTATTTTTAATTGATCTTATAGAGTTTTAGGTGTAAATATAAATATAATATAAGGAAAACACTTACCTGCGCACTTCAATGCACCAAGCGTTAGGACTCGTTGAGTGGCGGGACCCCAATTCCAACTATTTGTGATGCATGGTCTGAATGCATGATGGGCATGCGCACAATGTGCAGGTGGATATTTTCCTATAATATGATAGGGGTGGAAACATAATTTCAATAATATTTTTGTTTTGAAATTATGGAATGGATTAATACAGAAATGATATCAGTTGGGCTGAAGACTTTACATATTGAGCCATAGAATGGGGTTTTGGGCACAGTGCAACCGTTGCATAGTGTTTTCGTTGGCTTGTATGAACAAATAAGAAGCTCTGAACAAAAGAATTGTGACCTCTAATTTTTAAAAGGTGGTTAAAATTGAATTTTCAAAAACAACCTTCAAATTACCATCAAAATATTTTTCCTCTAACCGAAATGAATCAAGGGAATGTATGAATATTAATGCTTATCCTAGTAATTTAAATCCTAAATAAGTGAAAGAACCATCTACATCTACATCACCATTGCCACTTATCCAAAAAATCATTCTCATTTTTTTTTTTCTTTTTTAGAACATTTCTTTACTTGGAAGTTTCTATCTTCCCAACCTTTGCCTTTTCAATTACCAAAAGACAAAAATAGAACTTAGTGCTTTTGTAAGAGAGAAATTCTACAAAATATTCCTTTTAATGATCAACCACAAGGTGAGTCGGCGGGTTCTTCGTCATAAAAAAAAAAAAAATCTACAAATTGTCCATTTCAAAAGAAATATTTTCGTCCCAATTTAAGGTCTAACAAAATTAGTTATCTATGCAATTAAACAAAGTCATTTTTTCTTCTTTTATTTACACCTTGTTTAGGGAGATTCTTTTAGACTTTCAGAAAATAGTAAAAGTATTAGAATATATATATATTTTTATTTAAGACCATTTTCCAACCTTTTTATTTAGTACAGCAAGGCACACTTTTGGACAAATCCAAACTCTTCGCACTCACTTACCCGATAAGAAGCTTTTATTTCACTTGTTCATTTTTATGACCTTAGGTCGCATCATAGTAAACATTAAATGGATTCTTATTGTTATCCAATATAGAGCTAACATTTAATCAACAAGATGCTAAAGTCCTCTTGAATCTAGTAGAGGCAATGTGCACTAACTGTTTTTGCCAACCAGTCAGTGGAGGCTGCCTACAAAATTCAAAATCTACTTTAATTAGACTTGGCCCACTTAAATCCCATGTTTTAAAATGATTGTGCTGATAGTACATCAAGTTGATTGAAGTGAAATTTGGCCCAGACATAATTCTCCGCCCTTTGAATTTCAAGGCAAGTCTACACACATTGATTTACAGCATTTCCATCTTAGGATTCCAAGGACTATACACTACTACATGATGCAAGCAATTTTAAAGGAATCGGAATTGTCCGAGGGCTTCTCCCACTGTGACTGTGAGTAGACCAATCAAAATCCACCACGGCAGCATCCAACACCTGCCTAAATGTATGACAGGTTGCCAAGAGCATGACAGACTGCCCGCGGTGACATGGCGGACTTTGATTGGTCCACTATCGGATACCGTGGGAGAAATCCTCAGACGATTCGGACTCATTTTAAAGAAGAACAATTAATCAGTGTACAACAGGTTTTGCCTACAGTTGATCTTAAGAAAAAGATGATTAGGTTTGTAAAAGCGTTTAAGCTAATAGATTTCTTTTAAAACTTAAAACAACAGTAGTGATAATGCTCATGCCAGCATGCCAGCCAGCCGTATCTTACTTGTCTTCCATTGGACAGTAAGAATGGGCAAAAGTCACCTAGAACCCACCTCCCTCGTTATAAAGATTTGGTTTAAAAGTCAATAACATGGGTCAGCACATTGGAAGTCAATAAAGTTTTTGGTTAATCTATGTGTACCTCTTGGTCGGCCTGAACCATTAGTGGTGTGTGGTGGTTATTGAACTGACTTGCCAATCGTGGCCAAACACCAACTGTTAATTTGATTGTGTTAGAGATTTTCAACGCTATTAATTAATACACTAGACCAAAAAAATGTGGTCAATACGGTTTTTCTTAAAATAAATAATCACATATTAAAAAAAATTATCTTTTTTCACGTAACAAATTGGATAAAATAAAAATAGAGAAACCATAGGAAAAAGGGCATAATTACATAGGTACAACCGAAATATGAGTGGTTTGTTAAAAAAATAAGTAGACAGTTGTGTGAGTAATAACATAATCGTCCATCAAAATTATAACCGACGGTCAAAATTGAAGTCAAAATCTTCTAGTTTAATATATTATAATTGCACTCGGTTGAGTCTTAAATTCAACATATAAAGGGGACCTAATCTAACCTTTTTTTCACTTTAACTCATCAACCCACTCCATATCAAATCTTATGAGAATCAAATTAATGAAAATAAAGAGTACATTAAAGACAGTTCAGACTAAGAGGAAAAAAGAAGAAAATAAAATAAAATAAAAGTATAATATGAGAGCATGATACCCCAGAAGACCAAGTTACATGACATGAGCCACCAAAAGAATTTTTCTATCAATTCCTTGCTTTGCTAGTAAGTCTCCCGTACCGTTTGTCAATCTCCCCCGCACGCTTGAACCGCGCTTGAGTAGAAGAAGACAAAGCTTTAATTTCAGAAAATAAAAAAAAATCAGATAAATCCTGCTTGAGTCGATACATGATATTTGACTTGTGAACTCATTAAAACTCGACTTATGTGGATACTTAAGTAATTTGCTCATGCTCCATGGGGGATGATGTACCCATTGAAGCCAATCTTTTTTATCCCGTTGCCACCCTACTACTTGGCAGATCAGGTGCATCCATGTGGAGGCAGCTGTACCGGTTGATCGGTTTACTTCTAAATCCATAATGAAAATTCTTGTTCGACTTAAAAAATTCATATAAAATTTTATTATCTGCACTCAAGACCCATATGAAAATCCTGGATTTATTCCCAAAACTCGAATGCTCATTTGGAACCGCACCCCTCAAAAAAAATTCTAAATCCGGCATCCACCACTCCTTATAATAGTGAAGCGGAAGTGCCTCCAAATTTGAATGGTTTTAAATATTGGCTGATAGTGGTACATGTTAACTTTTCAAAATACCAATTATTATATATTAAGCTAGAGGCTTTTTAAGATAATTTTGACCACTTAATTTGATTTTGACCGCAACTGAAATATAACTTCTCACTTTTTATAACTACTGCACACTTTTTATAACTACCCAATTACCTTTTCTTTCTTTTTTTTTAAATTTCTGTAAAATTACATTTTTGCCTGCATCTCCCATTCCATTTCTACATATACTTTTTTTTTTTTTAACTCACTTCGAATATTTCTTTTCTACTCTTCCTATTTTGAATTCTGAAAATAGGTAAAATCGTATTTTTTTTTCTAAAAATTCATTGCTATGCATGAATATTTTATTTGCATTGTATGAGTGAATATTTAAATTGCATTGTATGGACGTACCCATGCTTAGCACGGGTATTGTTCTAGTACAACAATATTTATGGGATAAAAACTGATCACACCTTATCTGCAGTACTGCCTATATATTTTAGGCTCATGTGGAGCAATTAATGATAGATGCAATTTCATATCTTTTTTTTTTCAATTAAAATAAAATCATATTGTTGAATGATGAAATCATTCAGTGATATGATTTACATATCTATATCATTCATTACATCTTCTTTCTGTACAGTTTTTCACCTTGCCTGTGGGCAGGGCAGACCCAAGAATTTTATTTGAGTGGGGCGGACGATAGTGAATTAAAAATCGAAAATGTCAAAATCAACACCAACTATCAATAATTTCCACTTATTACTTGGTTTAAAGACATTATATTATTTTTATTTTCTTGAAAAATTAAGTATATAAAACTCATATCCCGCTACTAATCAACATATTGCTTTCTCACATATTGTGTAAAGGTATGGAGAGAGGGTAGACTTTTATACTATGTTATTGTGTAGAAGTCGAACTTTCTGAGTTTAGAATGAAAGAAGCAAAATGATTGAGCAAAGGGTTCAAGGTTTTATGTGCAAATTTTTCAAGACACCAATGCATTAGTATTTTTTGTGATAAAAATTCATACATTATCGGCAGTACCCCCTATTGTATGTTATATTAAACCTAAGGTTCTGAAATTAATTTTGACTCAACTTCTGATTTTGAGAAAAAAAATTTATACTCATGTACTACAACTAACTCATTTTATCCTCCCACTTCTAATATGCAATTGTAACCAATAAAGTTTTCTTTGCAATTTTTACTCTCTCAGACAGCTTTATTTCTCTTATTCCATTTCCACTCTACCGACTGTGATATTGAAAAAAGAGGTGCTCTTATAATCTATTCTTCTTTTATTTTCTTTTTTAAAATTTATGCTCTATCTAAATTAAATTGTTGTTAGTAAGTATTTGAGGATGATTTTGCTTGAACAGATATTTTTCAAATAGATAACAAAATATATTTTGCCGTTGTTGGTGAACACGCCTGTTCATAATATCCAACTTCATCTCACTTGGTTGGTAACTTCATCTCTCACCCATTTGCCCAGGGTTCAATTCTTAGGTACGCAACCCTCTTTCAGTGTATGAGCTCTCTCATTACGTGTCTGGCGAACTCTTTCTGCATGTGTCGGCTCTCTCATGGGGCTGCTCAGTTGGTTTGCAACCCGGCCCATCTCGCACCCAACTTGTCTAGAGTTCACTCCTTGGATATGGTACCGTCTTTTCATGTGTGTGTGGGCTTTCTTCCCACGCATTTGGATGAACTCTTCATTCATGTGCGACCTCTCTCATGGGTCCCGCTTCCTTGGCCGGAGTTAAAAAGAGAAGGAAGAGAACCATGGCCCACGGGAAGTGACCTTTGCAACCAGATCTCGAACCTGTTAAGTCTATGATTAGACTTAGACCCATTTGGCATCTGGGTCCTTCATGTTCCCGGGTTGCAACTTGGGACCCATAAGTGAGGCTCATGTCCCGTTGAACGCTGGTGAAATATTACCTTCCTTGTGTTTGTGTGAAAAACCACTCCCTGGTGTTAAAAGAATTTCTGCAAGATTTGAAATCCTTGTTAAGTGTATGATTATTTAATTAGGTCAATTAAAATGCATGCAAACTCTATAGCATTGTAAAGCATTGGGTGATCATCCTTTATGTAGCTGATGCACATGGTAAAAAAAAGAAAAAGAAAAGCTCAAACAGTGAAAGTACCTAGAATTGTTTTAAAAGACCTTGACCCAATCATAAAATTAGAGATGAAAGATTTGCCAAAAGAAAGTCCTACCATCAATTCAAGCTTAGAAAATGACAATGAGTCACCTTCTTAATTGCTAGCTCACATCTCGTAATCAAAACATACTAGATAAATTTGACACAATTGATTTGTTTATTCGATTTTAAGAGCGGGGATAAGACGTTCAACAAATTGTCAAATCTTTGTTGAAGTTGAACTTATGGATAGAACGAGCATATCAATTAAGGACCTGTTTATATGGAGGTTTTTTTTTATTATTATTATTTTATTTTTATGAATGTGTTTTATGTTGTGAATTTCTAATATTTATATGATAGTTGTCTCATTTGAATCTCAAATGCTATGTTGAATTATTAGTTGGAATTCAATTCCAATCAAAAGCAAAAGTCATAAGTAACCTTCAAAGACCCATTTACAATTGGTGCACAATCCAACTATTCAATGGAACTTATAACTTGATCCAATCACAAAGTAGAAATTTCCACCAGGAACATCTGTTTTGCTTTTTATCTTTACAAGCCAAAAAGATGATTTTTTTAAGATCAAAAGAATGAGGGAACATCTTCTTTCTTTATCTATACTACTATTATAAAAGAGATATTTAATAAATGGAACAAAGATTGATGTGATGTTTAAACTAGATGAGAGAGAAATACTATAGGGCATAAAAGGAGCCACCCATTTGTTCCTGGCTTTGTTGGCCCCACATCTCACATGTGAGAGGCGACTTCCCAACTGTTAGAATGTTGATTTGTTTTTTTAAATGTAGAGTGTTGGATTTTTTTTTTTTTTTTTTTTTGTGTTAAAAGAATGAACTTTCATTAAAGAAAGGAGCAGCAAGACAACAACCAAAGAACAAGACTAGACAAGAAACATCAGCAATCCAGATCCAATAAACCAAAAACAGAACCAGACCACCACAATCCCATAGGTTATCATTCTCTTTTCCACAAAAAGAAACTAGAGAGTGTTGGGAGTTGAGTGAAATTATAAAGTCTCTACTTGTTATATTTTCTATGAGATCACATGTTGATGTTCTAGTCAATCACTTGATCTCTTTTTTCTTCTTTCTTTCTTTCTTTTAATATCTTTCCAATCATACTGCACCAAAGTAAGAAATTAAATTCACATATCATCCTCCTGCAAAAGCCCAACACAGTTTGTAACATAGTGGTTGCAACATTGCTATGAAAATACAGTATGTACTCCAAATAGGCGACCACATGAAAAATTCAGTGGTAGCTCTCTTTGCTAAAAATAACTAGAGATAGATCTTTGCTGATGTTGATGAGAGGCTTAGATAGTGTTTGTCATTGTAGCCATGCAACTATCTAGTATAAAAAAAAGAGAGAGAGAAAAGGTAACCACATACCCATCATTTTTGGGCTATATTTAGGCTCCAAACTCTCGCACCAGAACTTGTCTAGGGTTTAATTGCTGGATTCTTCTTCCTACGAGTGCAAGCTTCTTTCTTTATGTGTAGATCTTTTCTTCTTTCCTCTCAATCTAAATGAACTGCTTTTGGGTTTACTTTACGACACTGAGATAATATTTCTGTTTCTGCCCGGTATTCAAAGTTCCATCACAGGGATTATTACTCCGACCATAAAATTCAAGTACTGATATATTCACTACCATTAAACTTTGAGGATCCAGAGGTCAGAACAATATAATCAGGGTGATTATTAGCCGGATAATACAAGCCAATGGAACACATTGCATCCAGGTGGGGGCCACAATAATGTTTGCAACTAAGTTTGCTGCAAACGAGCGCAGTGGACCATTATCCACTTTATTTTTTTTTAGTGAAAAACCATATGAAGCTACTGCCAAGAAAGAAAAACAAGTGATTATGATGAGGTTGGTGTTGCTAATTACCCACAACCTTATTTTTCGATTGCGATTAGGGCTGTAAATGGATCCTGCTAGGCACAAACTCAAGCAGTACATAATCAGAAAAAAAAACACTGGATCTAAGCCCAAAGGTGAAGATCCGACTAATGGTAGACCTGATTATTATTACTATTTCTGTAATGTCAGTATATGATTGCAGTACATTTTATATCTCACTATTACTGTTCTAATGTAAAACCCTTAACCAATCCCAGCACCAGGTACATATAACCGGGTCTGGTTCAAGTCTAGAACCTGCCTGTGTATCAGGCTTGGGCTTTTAGGCCCAATAGTCTTGACTGGCTATGAAATATTATGGAAGGAACTTAGCCCTTGACTGGGTATGTAATATTATACTTTCTTTATAGGTTTCAATTGAGGTCTGGTACAAACCTGAGTTGGGGCCCATTTATGGCAATTATGGGAGGAGCTTAGGCCCAGGGTCTGCGACCCCACAGTGAAGTTGAGGCCATAAATTGAATGGACTCGGTTTGCGTAACCTGGGCCAAGGCCGGATGGACTCAGATCCCTTGTATATCCAATGACCATGGGCCAATCCTGTGGTTGTGGAAACCTTGAATTTTGGTATAACGATTTACAAAATCCTGAATAGCAAGTTAGGAGCCCAGGGCCAACTGACCCATTTGGAGAGTTTTGCAATAATTTGACCCGATGTCCTCCTTGTAGGGTCAGTCTGTTCTGCATGGACATACTTGCCTGTGGGACCATGGTCAGTGAATCAAGGATTCTGTATCTTTTCTATAATGGAAGCTAAAGCCCAAGTCCAGCTTGAAATGCATGTGGGTAAGCTTGGGTTTGAGCCCCTGAATTGCCAGGTCTTAGCCTGAGACCGAGCCCGACCTCAAGTCCCGATAGTATAAGTAATGCACTTTGTGCCAAAACACTAATGGGGCCTATCTCATGATCCACCCGGGTGAACCATAAAACAAAGAACCTTCAAATAGTCATTGATCCCATATTTGACACCCATCCAAGTGGATTGGATCATTGGTGGACTTGGATTTGTTTTGAAGGATAAAAACTTGTTGAGCATCAATTAAGCGGATAGAATAACATGTTATTATATCCCTTCATCACCATACACGAGAAGATGGGAGGGAGATATTTCAATCTTTCCAGTTCCATCTCTAAGTGGGGCCTACAAAAAAGTGTAATCACATTATGTGAGCAGTGAGGGACCTATAATATATCATAATTATATATAAATTATAATAGAAAAATATTCAACTGAAAACTAATTATCACTTATTATATAAGAATTTTTTTATGGAATTCAACTAGCATTCCATTCAAACCTAGCGACCAATAAAGAACCCCTGATAGTAACTAATTCCAGCGATTGGCATACATCCGAATTAACTGAACCGTTAGATCGATGATTGAATATTTCTTTAAATATGAAGCCATTAAACTTATGGGCAAGGAAACATAGATTTTGATTCAAACTTCATACTTCGGTTCGTCTCACGTGTATATTTCCATTCCCGATCCTATTTCCAAATGGGGTAAAAAAACAGAGGTTATATTTACGAGACAAGAGTGAGGCAGAACCCTCCTCTCTCTCTCTCTCTCTCTCTCTCTCCAGCAGGGATGAATCAGGTGCACCTTTCTCTCACTTTTTCTCTTTCTTTTTTGCCCTTTAAGTGGTTCTGAAGAGGTGTGGCTGGGGGTTGATAGATGTCAGAGACAGTTATTTAGGGTTCATGGCATGGGATCTGGCAGAGATGGCAGAAATAGGGTCTTGGGATTTTGTTGGGTTTTAGGGTTAGGGTTTTGGGAAATGGAGGGCATGAGGGTTTCGGGTCTAACGAGGGTTTCGGGTCTTGGAGTCGAAAGATGGGGTTTGGTAGCCAATGGGTTTTTACCATTTATAGATTGATTTTCCGTTTACACATGATTTCTAGACTTCTGGTTGTGAAAATCTCCTACAACATCTGTTCTTTAAACGCATCTACTTCTCTACTTGAGTTTTTTAAGTGTCCCATCACATGTATGCTCTTATATTATATATATTACAAGAGACACTGAAGAAAAATCAATGGTGGAACTTGGAAGCAGGAAAACTTTCTTGAGGATGCTATCATTCTGAAAAAAGAAAAAAAAAAGGGATAGAAAAAAGAAAATACATAAAGTGCTGCGGTGTGAATTAGGGATGAGTTAATTATTGTTAACCAATTAGCTTATTTTAATCAAATCTTTTTAAGTATTAACTATAGGGACTTTTAAGTGCCCCTCTCTCTCTCTCTCTCTAACTTGACTGAATTCAATGTTCATGATGGTTGAATAAAAAATCAAACTGGGATGAGTCCACTTTTGGGTATAGGATTGATTTAGAGTGGGGTTTTGGGCAACATGGGCCTGCAGTTGGGGTGTAGTTTAAATTCGAAGATAGGGTTAGGGTTTTGATTAGGTTCGGTTGGTTGAGGGTTTCAGCACTAGAGTACATACCATGCGAGAGTGCTAGA
The DNA here is from genome assembly GCA_038049695.1 of Cinnamomum chago. NCBI lineage: Eukaryota > Viridiplantae > Streptophyta > Magnoliopsida > Laurales > Lauraceae > Cinnamomum > Cinnamomum chago. Next base: position 13,084,943 of record CP142462.1, on the reverse strand, counting down.
AATGGAATGCAATGCATGCTTAAGGATCATAAAATGAGTCAAGGATGAATAGCAAGCCAATCTTAAGGTTTCGGGAGTATTCGTGGGCTTCACCATCCAACAATGTGTAGTCCTAAAGCTTCCGACGTTATTGGGCTATAAGGACCCTTGGAGTGTAGATAATTTGGGAGCTCACACCACCCCTGCCAAGCTAACGAGTCCATTGGGCATAAATTAGGGTTCAAGGGCTCCAATGCTAAGGTCTAAGACTAGGTCCAAAACCACCTAAGAAATCTTGACTGTTCAGTTACTACTCAGTTAGCTCTCGGTTAACTGAAAATGGCATGTCGGTTAACCGACACCTGACCGAGTGTCAGTTTGCAGGAAAATAGAACTCCAGTTATACTAACTTACAACTTCGGTTAGCTGTCGGTCAAGGGGTCGGTGAACTGAACCTCGCCTTTCTATTATTCTAACCGAACTTCAGGTCGGTTAGTCGACACTTGATCGACAGATTGTGGGTTTGGCCTAGGAAAGTTCTGATTCGAAGATTTCTCATTCCCAAACAATTTTCCACCTTCCCAAGGCTCAAATCTGCATTGTAGGGGCATCCTAAGCTCTCCAAAGCATCCATATAACACATCTAACCACAAATCAAAACCCTAAATCATAATATTACTAAATCACATACATAACTAGAACCAATTTAAATCATATTAACTAATAGAGCTGTGAATTGGGTATTCTAGCATGAATTTCATGGCAAGAATCACAAATAGGAGTAAACATGCACAAATTTTAAATGGTCACTTGCCTTGGGTGCTTGAATCTCCAATTCTACCAATTCCAAGCCTTACCCACTTAATACCAAGCTTATAAAGCAAAAACCCCCAAATCTATTGCTCCCAAAACAAAACCCTACACACATAAGAGATGAAATAATGATTGAAATGACTTACCTCACTAGATCTAGACTTCTAGAAATGATTCCAATCAAGGGGAAAGAGTTTGAGAGTAGTAGCTTAGCAAATAGATGAAATGGGGATATAGGAAGCTTGAAGAAGATGAAAGCTTGAAGAAGATAGGGTTCTTGTTTGAAGAAGATGAAGTAGAAGACTCTAATCTCTCTTTTTTGGTGTTTGGAAGCAAGGAAATGGAAGGAGCAATGATGGGGAAATAAACCCTAGGTGCCGGGGAAATAAACCCTAGGTGCCTCTTGCAAATGGAGATGAGAATGAATGAGAAGAGATAGTTTTAGGGTTTTAGACTAGGTTTTTATACATGGATTTTCTGTTATTTGCTGGGAAGGTCCAAAAATCTAATAAGAATTTACAGGTTAGGGCTTTTGGTTCATAAATAGATTTAAATGGGCTCAAATGAGTTGGGTCAAAACACGAAAATCGAAGAGCAACTCATGACCTATGCAATGCACCCAAAATCCTTGGAAAACAGAAGTCACACGCGCGGGACCCAATAAAATCAAAATACCCAAAAAGTCATAATGCTACCAGTCAATGGTCATACCCCTTCTAATCTACCTAATCAAGCTCAATTGCATTCAAAACATCCTTTAGGCATCTAATTACAGTTAATTAGATACTAAACACGATTGGGTAGGTTCAGGGTGTTACATAATCCAATGGTGGATTCACAAAATCTTGGTGATCAAAGTCTTGGTACACATCTTGGTCATCCATCCATGAAGTAGCTCAATCTGCAATCCCGCGCTTTCTTCGCTGCTAGATATTGAAAGAATTGTGGGAATTAGTGTTGATGTCCCCATCAATTCCCCTTTGCTGAGAAAATCTCACCTCTAGTGAGATAAAACTATCACATCTCTCGGCGTTCCAGCTCATCACGGGTGATCCATGTACTATCATGCTGTGGCCGCCTGTCTCTCCACTTGAGAAGGAACTTTTATATGCCTTCTTGTCTGGTGGAATCCAGTTGGTCATCGAATATGTCTTCCACAATTTCCTTCCTTTGAGCTTTAGGCGGTGGGGGTGGGGGTGGGGGTGGGGATGGTTGTGGAAAATGGCTTTGGCAAGAAGATGGCTCAAAATTTTGGTTAGGTCCATTGGCCACATGGTTGGGTGTAGTAATAAAAGATGGGTCGTCGGGTGGTGCTGTGGGACCTCGAAAAGGAACAAGGTCCTCTATGTTGAAAGTAGAATTGATCCCCATATCAGATGGAAGGTCTAATACATATGCATTAGGACCCAACCTTTTCACAACGTTGAATGGGGCAATACTGTTGGCCTGTAACTTCTTGGTAATTCCTTGTGGGAATTGATCCGGCCTTAGACGGACCGTTACATAATCACCGACTTGAAATTCAATGTATCGACGGTGTGAATAAGCAAGGATGAAAATAGCGGTAGCAGCGAGCCGCTACGAAGCGGGCGATATGTAGCGTAGCGGTGCGATTTGAAAAAATCGCCAAAAAAATCTGAAAAAATTCCAGAAAATCCAGAAAATTGTAAAATGAAAGAAAATGTGGTTCTTTTGCAAAAGTAAGTAAGAAAAGGGGGCGTAGCGGTGCCCTCAATACATGAGGTCCTGTATCGCTGTATAAATAGAAAATAATAATAATGATTAGTTTTTTCACATGTATTCATGTTTCTTAGTCATGCTTACTTAAAAAGTAATGGAAAGCTCATAAAAAAAAAAAAAAACTAGAACATGAAATAAAGGCATAAGAATTAAGAAGATTTAAGAGTTAGGTCATTAGTCATTACTCAATACTCATTAGTGAATAGTGAACATTGAACAATCAAATATCAATACTAGTTCAACATTCAAAGTTCAAATTCAATCAAGTGGATGAACTATGAAGGGATCAACAATCAACATTCAACATTCAACACCAATTTAGAAATGACAAAGAATAGAGAGTTAGTGAAGGAAATAGTTATCCTTAATCACTACCAAAATGAATGTCTACCAAGATTCAAGGGGCTATAGTTATCCTCATCCCCATCAGTGTTATCATTTCTAGTGGCACCATATGGAATTTGATATTGATGACCATTGGGATCCACAAATCCAAAGAAGGCAGCCGCACCCACATCAAAAGAACTTGGAGGAGGTGGAGGTAGATATCTACCGTATTGCGTTTCACCATAGTCACCATATGAGTAGGACCCTGAAGTTGAAGACGGTTCTTCTCCTTGTTGTTGTACTTGACCATATGGAAAATAGTCGAAATACTGTGTGATCATTGTCCATTGTAACTAGGGTTCCACGATTCAGCCCATGATGCAACTTGTTGTCCTCCAACACCTCCACCCATATATCCTTGTTCATTACTACCTCTAGGAGCAGGTGGTGAGACTCTCTGACGCTGTTGATAACCATGGTTTCCTTCCATTCTTTCCGGAAAGTCCTGTACCTCTTCTACAGGAATGACATCTTCCTGATGATGTTGGTAGTATTCACTAGTAGCACTTGCCCCACTAGTGTCTCCAGCTCCATCTCCCCCATCTCCTCCACTATGGCTACTTGAAGAGACGATGGTACTCGTCCTCTCAGAAGATGACACAACATGAGCAGGTTCTTTCCCTTTAGGTTGTGGTTGCAGGCTTTGTGGCTGTGCACTTGAGCCTTCTCCTCCAAGTGGGGCACCCTCTGCCTCGCCCATATCTTCATCAAGCAAATCTCTAACCTTCTCCTGAAAGCCCGGATGTGAATCTAGCAATGGATCCTCCATCTCGGCTATCCATGGGAGCAAGGGATCGTCCTCTCTAAATATGTGATCCAAACTAATAGGACAATAGCTTGGATTATCCCTTGCCCTCCTTTCTCTTGTTTTGTTTCTTAACTTCAAATTGTAATGGCAATATACAAGCTTGTTGAGTTTTTGCATGGTAAGCCAATTCCTGGACTTTGTGTGGATCAAGGAGAAAGTGCTCCAATTCCTTTCACAGTTTGATGAAGTTGTAACTTGACTAAGGATGTGAACAACCGCTTTCCTTAGAATTGGAGTATCCTCTCCAAAATTCATCCACCAATCAGCTGAAATTCAAAGTAAACAAATAAAATTAGATATTCCTTAAGTCCTTCCAAGTTCCAATCAATTGAGAGATAAATAACAAAAGCCTAATAGGTTGGGTGATTGGGTCTTTTGTTCATACCAGGTGGCATCTTTCCAATTGCCCTTATTGCAAGAGGATCAGCGAAGCCTCCTCTCCTTTGTGTGTATGTAGATATCTACAGTGTGAAAATTAGGAATAAATCAATAAACCATCCATGTTTAAGACCTATCTCAACTCTCAAGCATATACATTTGTCATCTCAAATCTCAATCACTAACACCTTTTTGATGGCTTCGATTGAATCATCAACTCCCAACAATTTTTTCAACACTTCCCTTAATCATACCTTCAACTCTGTATCTATTGCATCACTGTGCTATTGGGCATTGGGGTAGTAGAATTCGGGATTTAGGAAATAACCTACATTGAAAACAAGTTGACTACAAGCCGCAACACTCTAACTAAAGGCTCATAAACCTTTAATAAATTAGACACTCTCTTCCAAAATTTATTGTCCCTCATCAAGTTAGGGATCTCAAATTCCGGACCACCTGTTGCATTGCCTTATCTCGAACGAAGCCATTCCTCTGATGCAAACATCTGAATCAGCTCTGTTCTAAACCTTACAAGGCTCTCCATCGCAATGAAATGGGTAGCAAACCTTGTTGATCCCGGACGTACCAATGCATGGTTATTTGCGAATCTTTTCATCAAGCTCAAAAGCCATGAATGATCATAAATAAATCTGGTAATGCCTCTACATGCCTTGATAACTTCAGCAATTTTCTTCTTTTTTCCAATATCTTCCATAATGAGATCTATACAGTGTGCTGCACATGGAGTTCAAAACAGATGAGGTCTTTTCTTCTCCAACATCTTACCGGCTGCCTTGAAATTGGCGCCATTATCTGTAACAATCTGTACAATATTCTCCTCTCCCACACTATCTACAACCTTATCCATAAGACTGTATATATATTTAGCTATCCGTCTATGTTCAGATGCATCCACGGACTTTACAAAGACACACCCAGCAACTGATTGTACCAAAAAATTTATTAATTGTGTTTGTGCGCCGCTGGTCCACCCATTACACATAATGGTGACCCCATTCTGTTGCCACATGGGCCTAAAGTTCTCCACCCATGCCTTTATTTCTTTATATTCTTCTTCGAGATATTTAGTGCCCACTTCATAAACAGAGGGCGACTGTATTCGCCGGCCAGTTTCGACGGCAACATCAAGAATTGTTTGGAAATAGGGGGAATCTATTGCTGTAGGTGGTATGTTCTTATGAATTAGCCATTTTGCTGTAGCTTTGGCTAACTTATCTCTTGCACTCTTTATCACCCTTTTCATAACACTTGATATATTTGGTTGTTTAGCCCCCCTCTTTTCTATGTGCTAGAGGATCAACAGGGGGAGGAACTGCTCGTCTAGTAGAAATAACTTCTACATCGACATCCCGTTCCCCTCGGGTGCTAAATGCCCTACGCATGGCCCCCGTAATGCTCTTGCCCCTGCTTGGCACAACAGATGAGCCCCCTGCATCATAATATTTGCTGCTTCCAGCAAATGCACGACGTTCATATTCTTCCTGGTGACTCATGATGGACTCTCGGCGTGCAGCCTCCATTTATGCATCTTCATCATCATAACCTTCATCCCCAAATACATCACAATGGGTAGCATCAACATCTTGCTGCCTCTTTTTTTTTTTTATCTCTATTTTTCTAGCTTTGTTTTGGCCAACCAAAGCTTTCATTTGTTCCCTAACTTCCCTTGGTACTTCGGTACAGTCAGCAACATTACCAGAAATATGACCCAAGTGGTGCTTGAATCTTGTAATGCCTCCATTTGTCACTTTCCCACAAAACTTGCATTTAATTTTCAACCTGTTGTTCTCAACTGCCTCACCAAAGCTCCATGCGGGATCAATATCATGAGGCATTTTCAAAAATCAATTCGCAAACACAAATGCACAATAGAAGACTGAATACCTATAAATATGAATAAGTAGTATGTTAAAAATTAAAAAAAAACAAAAAAACATGTTAGATGAAACATATATCTAACACTTAAGAATCATTCTCTTGACATTTAATTGGCATTCCATTACTAAAACTTTTTTTTTTTTTACAAAAATTAAAAAATCCGAAAATAGAAAAAGGAAAAAATTGGAAAATAGGCAATATATGTTGGAATGATCTGTTGGAAACATAGATCTATAATCTAGGAGCCCTTTTCAAGACATTTGATTGGCATTCAATTACTAAAAATAATTTTTTTTTACAAAAATAAACAAATCCGAAAATAAAAAAAGGAAAAAAATTGAAAAACAAGCAATATATGTTGGAATGATCTATGAGAAACATAGATCTATAATCTAGGAGCCCTTTTCAAGACTTTTGATTGGCATTCAATTACTAAAAATATTTTTTTTACAAAAATAAAAAAATCCGAAAATAAAAAAAGGAAAAAATTGAAAAACAAGCAATATATGTATGAATGATCTATGAGAAACATAGATCTATAATCTAGGAGCCCTTTTCAAGACATTTGATTGGCATTCAATTACTAAAAATATATTTTTTTTTTACAAAAATAAAAAAATCCGAAAATAAAAAAGGAAAAAAATTTAAAAACAAGAAATATATGTTGGAATGATCTATGAGAAACATAGATCTAACAATATGAAGCTATTTTCAAGTTGTTTCATGAGTTTTCCATAAGTGATAATGTTTTTTTTTTTTTAAATAAGATAAATCCGAAAATAAAAATAACAGTATTTAAAAAAAAACAAAAGATATGCATGCAAGATCAAAAGGAAGCATGGATCTACAATAAAAGAAGACAATGATGCCATTATGTTGTGATTCATAGTAGCTAGAGAGTGATAATTTCGAAAGTTGAAAAAAAGTTACATACCTAGATGAAGATTCTTGTTTAGAATCTTTAAAATGCTTTGAATAGTTGAATGTTGGTGATTTGGTGGCAAGAAATCTTGAAAAAAATCCACTTAGGAAACACTTGGGACCACTTAGGAGTAAGAAAATGGGAAGAACAACAGTAAGAGAGGAAGAAAGAGGAAGAAAAGAGGGTTTTTTAACCCTATTTCGTCAAAGGGGGGGTTATAGGGTTTCTGGAAAAGGAAGTTGGCTGGGGTTGGGTATCGGTGATGAGGAGGATGACAGAAAATATCGGATTACTTTGATCGGCGATCGGAACCGGCGATCTGAAACGGATCTCCGCTTTGATACCAATTGAAGCAGCGTAGGGAACGAAGGAGGTAGCCAATGGGCTATTCTCCAAGCCAGAAGGCTTCTAGTAGGTTGTCTAGGCCTCACACCAAAGACAGGGAAACATACATTTGAGAGAAAGAACTCAATTATCAATTAATTTCCTTATATCCCAAGAGAAGGGATTACATTCTTATATAATAAGGTCTAAGCAAGAATTTAGCAACCAGTTCCTACTAAACAAGAAACTACTTAATTTTAAGAATCTAGGGAATTTAGAAACTACCTAATCACAGAAATTAAAGAGTTCTACTAAAGTTGGTAAAACATTTAGAAAGTCTAAAACTAGAAACTCCCGTTTTGAATTCACTGCCGTGCCTTGTGGGCCTTGGGCCTTCTAGAATATACTTTCAATCGGGCCCAGTATTCTGGCCTGCATCACCTCTAATCCTCTCATGGTTTCTATTACAATCATAATGATGTCCATTATTATCTTGATGGGACCTCTCAATGTTCTCAAGGCATTGCGCTTGTGATTGCTGTTGCATAGTAGTCGCATGCGCTTTGATGTCTTCTATGTTCTTGGTCATCATCTCTTGCATGTTTTTAACCAATTTCTTTAATGTCGAATTGGGTTGGGAAGGTCCTGTCATTGTTAGATGTTGGGGCTGGATATCCCTACCACTCCTCGTGGTAATGCAAGGGTATAAACCTAGAATGAACTACCCTAATGATGCAATGCAATGGTAATCTATGATGAACTAACCTATATGACTCCCTAAGCATCCTAAGCTCTAATACCAAAACTGATGTAGGACAAGATGAGTTCTAGCCTAATATGGAATGATGAGATCAATCTGAAAATTAATAATTAATGCTGAATTATAAATCGCACCATCCACACCATCTATCATTGAAAATTAAATGGATAATTTGATAATGTTCCAAGGCAATGTTGCAAGTTCTGCAATAAATGTCCCTGTTGTAATGAGAGGGAGGGATCCTTGTGGAAGTTAGAACTTCCACCTACTTAGGGGCAGTCTAATTTAATTAAATTATTTGTCCTTTTGCGAGGATTTGAACAAAAATGGCTTGGCTCAACTTGGGTGAAATTGAACAATGTGTAATTTGGGGCTAAGTATTAAATTCAGATATGAAATTAGCGTTCCCACAGCATGTTCAAGGCCCAAGTTAATTTCAGATCTAAGGGATCTAAGGGATGGTGGTTCATATCTACTTAGGGGCTAAGTTTTAATTTCAGATACGAAATGGTTTGGAGGTTAGTTAACAGTGGGGATGATGTAGATCTAAGGGATGGTGGTTCATATCTAGAAATCTAGTGGTTGGATCTTGGCTTGGGCAGTAAGAAAATCCTAGATCTAAAAGTATAGGGTTGACTAACGGCAAAGGTTATGTATATCTAAAGCACTTGTGACAGAGGATTACCTGTCTTGGGCTCTCACCAAATTTCGATCCGGAGGCATTACTGAAGATCCCGTGTGCTAAGAAAACATAATGCCCTAAAGAGGGATGGCATCATCATAACCTAAATATAAAAGAAAATAAGACATTGCACATGAATCCCAAGAAGCCTCTTGGTTAAGTGATGGGCCCCACCTTCATTAAAGTAGCTCGATCTGCAATCCTACGCCTTCTTCGCCAATAGATCTTGAAAGAATTACAGAAATTAGGGTTGATGTCCCCATCAGATACATTGGGCTTGTACAAGTATTCGAGTATCATAGGCCCAAGACCCATTAAGATCTTCCAGAGAGGTGCCAACAAACTCCTTACTATTACACACCCATTCTAACAGTGTCCAAACAAGTGATTTGGATTTTAGTTATAGGCTAACATTGATAAATTTATAGACTATAAGGGTGGGCTTATGAATTATTCACTTAGCTATTAGCAATTAATGATTAAAAGCGATACATGATGTTATGACTTAGGGGACCAATAGTTTGGTTTATAGTATGTATTAATGGAAAAAAGTGGTTTTTTTATATCATTTTTCAATAATTTGGTTTTGTTGGATATGCTTTCACAATTCACTCTGTGAACTGTGATACCGCGCTGTTTGTTTTTCTAGGTCAATCACGATGGTGGCTGCTATCTTGATTTGAACTATTGTTTATAATTCTAGCATTTTAACATCCCAACCCCAATTTGGCATACAGATAGACGGATAAAACCGGAAAGGCATTGGGCTAGCATTTGATTCCTGGAAATTAATTTTCAAGGTCATCTGGTTACTGCGATTTCTTAACGATGTGGTCAATTATAGATAAAAGGTTCCAATCTGAGGGTGGGTTTCTCTATCATCATTGCTGCTGATAATAGCTTCTGTAGAGGCCATCACGTACACCATGGAGGTATGTATATAATTGTAGTTGCTTCAGCACATGCGATCTTAAAGATCCGAGCCATTCATCATGTGGGCCCACTCAATTTCAATATGACTTCAATGAAAACCAGGCCGGCCCAACTCGTTAATTTATTAGTGTCTGCAAATGGATGATTTGAGATGAGAAGAAACAACAAATCGCTCACTGTTGATTTTACAATAATTTACATACCAATACACCTGATTAACAAATCTTTATTTGTGGGTTATGCTGTTATTGACGAGAGCAATGATGAAATGTTCGGATCTCCAACTGTTTTTATATCAGTCCACAGACGGTGATGTTATTTTCCAATTTATAATCTCATTGAAACTTGGTTTTTGGAATGTAGAAGAAACAAGCAGGTCAATCCTCGCAAGGAAGTGTAGATTTGATCAGCAATCTACCTAAGGATGCTTTAAATTTGATCCTAGTGCGTCTGCCAATAAGAGATGCAGTTAGGATGAGCATATTGTCAAAAGAATGGAGGTACAAGTGGATTTCCATCCCTGATATAGTTTTCGATAAGCATTGCATGATGGAAGGTGCATCAACGATAGACCGTGCTAATGTTGTGGATCAAGTTCTCTTGCATCACGTTGGCTCAATTTGCACTTTTTCGTGCATCTTTTATGTCCCAAGCTGTAGTCACATTGATAATTGGATCTTGTTACTATCAAGTAGAGGGATTCAAAAACTCATCCTTAGGATAGAAATAAACAATTTTTTCTATAACGTGCCTTCTAGCATCTTCTATTGTCAAGAGTTGTGTCATTTGGAGTTGTTCTATTGCGAATTGAAAGTACCTCCAACACTCAAAGGTTTCCACAATCTCATGGACCTGAATCTTGATTCTTGTGTTATTTCAGAAGATGATATTGCATGTCTTATTTCGGAAAGCCCTCTTTTGGAGAGGCTGACAATGACAGACTTCTTTATCTTTGGGCGTCTCAACATCCGTGCTCCAAATCTCTGTTACTTGGAACTCAGAGGACAATTTGAAGATCTTTTACTTGGAAATAGTCCACATTTGACTACTGCGTCTATTAGTCCTTATCTAGACTTCAGCTATTGGGACAATTTTGAGCACCGTAAGTTACGTGACACTTGCACTTTGGCCCAGCTTACTGGGTGGTTGCATGGGACTGAAAGACTTGAATTGAGGCGTTGTTTTCTAAAGTTTTTGTGTGTTCGCGATGTACCAGAGAAGCTTCCTGCTACATATGATCGCCTGAAGTATCTTGAAGTTGACATAGAATTGAATACAAAGGAAATCTTTGCCACTCTATGCATATTAAGATGCTCGCCAAACTTGAAAGAACTTAAAATCAGGTACCATTTAGATGAGGAAGATATGAGATTTTATCCGTCTGAAGAAGAGGCTGAGTTCTGGGGTGCAAAAACACAGTTTGACTATATATTAAGTAACCTCCATACTGTGGTGATCATTGGACTCGCCATGCTATTGGATTTAGAATTCATAAGGTGTATACTCTCCAATTCCCCTGTGCTTGAGACAATGAAAATTTATACCAACAAATATGTTGAAGATGAAGAGCTTCTAATGATTATGAAGAAGTTGTTGCAATTTCAACGAGCTTATGCACGAGTTGAAATTATATACATGGGCCATTACTGACAAGTCTTAATGTAAACTTTCTTTCCCCTATGCATTTGTTTTTACTGTTTCAGGTGTCTCTAATGAAAAGTATGAACACAGGTTTTACATTTTTATCTGTGCACTTTCATCCAAAATAATAATAATGATGATGATATGATGTTATATTTATAAATAAATATATAATATTTGGCATCAAGTATATGTCGTTTGGGTATCTGTGCCCAATTTGTGTCCCAAGCCCGGCCTAGATTCATTCAGTCTTCAAAATACAGACCTGAGCCTAAGTCCGTCCTAATGGGTTACCCATTGCCACTTGAAGTACATGATTGGGCATATTACAATTGGCTGTGGAGGTGATTGAGAACCATCTCCTGCATTATACCCGTCATAAAAAAACTCGAAAACAGGATCAGAAGGTCATGGGCTCGGTAACTTGGATGAGTCTTGTCTAGTACCCAGCCAGTGTGGTAAAAACTCATTTCAACTCGCTTGAATTGGTGATATTGAGCCAAGCCAACTCAGTTGAGTTAAAAGGAATTTTCAACTTTGATTAATTGTACCTGCTTTGTGGCTCATTTTTTGCCGTATAAAACAGATATGAACTACTACTTCAAAACCTGCACCTTATCTAAAAGTCACTTTCATTTAAATAAATGAGCATGAACTAGGCTCGGCCCATTTTGTTAATTCCATGAAAAAACATGACATATTTTATTTCGAAATGTTTTCCGTGCCTGTGTAATATCATTTTGAACATGATTCATGACTTGAATTAAGCTGCATGATGGAGTTATTTTATTTTTTTTAATTTTTTGAACTCTTTAATGGTGGTTCAAATTCCCTTCATGCAGGTTTGGCTTGGCTTGGTGCCTCTGATAGTAGAAGCTTTTGGCTTGCAGTCATTGGTAAGGTGGCTACGCTGGACAACCTTTGCAGGAGAGGCATGACGTCAGATGATATGTTGGATCGTCGTTGTGGATGATGAGTCTATTAACCACATGAAATTGTGAATATGCGGCTTACCTTTGGGGGGTTATATCTTGAGGTGGTGTCGTCTTCTATAGTTCTTTCCATGCTCTTTACGTGAGTTGGTGGAATGGTGGAGGGTTAGTCCTTTTCATGGTTGTGGTTTAGTTTCGTGGAGGATCTTTTCTTTTGCAATTTTGTGGTCTCTTTGGAAGGGAAAGAAATGATAGGATTTTTAGGGGCTCTTCTTCGTCTGTGGAAGGTCTTGTTTCGGCTGTGGAGTTGAGAGTTGCAAAATTGATTCTTTTGAGAAAGGAATTTGTTGGTATGAGTTTAGATTGCATTATACGGAATTGGAAATTTTGAATGTTGTGTGGTCCATCCGAGGTGAGTAATGTGGTGGTTTGGTGTCCTCCAGTTGGTTGGTTGAAATTTAATGTTGATGGTGTGGCTAAAGGAAAACCTGGGCTGCGGGGTTTTTCGTAATAGTAATGGTGATGTTTTGTTTGCGTCCTCCAAAAATGTTGGTATCAAAGAATCTAATGACGTGGAAGTTCTCGCTATTTTGGAAGCTTTAAAGTTTTTTTTTTCTTCTTATTTCAAGGAGGGTTTAATTGTGGAAAGTGATTCTTCTACTGCTATAAGGTGAGTGTCGTCTTTGGTAGAGAAAGGTGAGATTAAGGCTATATCTTCTTCTTCTCAGATTTTATTCTCTCATGTTTGGTGTTCGGCAAATGGTACGGAAGACTCTTTGGCTGAACAAGAGGTTCCGGGAGTTTGGGCTTTTGTCGCTCCTATTAGGTAATTTGTTTTGGTTTTTAGTGTTCGTAGAAGGCTTTTATATCGATACCTTTGCTTCTTTGTTGGTGCTATGCTTATACCATAGTTCTTTAATATAATTAATTGTTACCGACAATGTTTTTTTTTTTTTTTGTTTGAGCAAGACAACATCAATCAACAACAAAGGAAAAACCAGAGGATTGATGGATTGAAAGTTGAAACCCAGTTTGATTGAGGATCCTAGCCGTCTAAATAAGTTTCATTTAGTAGGATTGTTTACGTACAGATTGATAATAGTCCACATTCAACTGTTAAAATTGCTGGGGCTTTCCTTGGACATGGGCTTGGAAATAGTAGAGAGGGAATATGGCCTGGATCTGGGTCTATTTTATACCCTTTTGCTATTTTGTTGTTGATTTTAGAACTCATCTGGGCGTTGCTAGACCTTGATTTTGAGAGTGAGAGAGAGAGAGATATGATTACGTGTGGTTCGCCTTATTTTCTGAGCCACTTGTAGGCGCTTATCCAACTGTTACTCAAAATTGGATTGACATTGCAAAAAGAAAGAAAAGAAAAGAAAGGTGCCATCTAAAATCATTAAAGGGGCCACAGATCAAAGGGTCAAGATGACTGAATCGGAATGATATTTTGTGCATCTTATGTCTCAGTGAGATATTTCTATTCCTCACTATCCAGGATTGGCAAGGTCTTAGGTGGGTCCGATAGGCAACTTTGCATGTTATTATGTTGCAAGAGAAATTAGAAAACAGGAGGATAATTGAATTAGGCTAGACTGATGATTTTGACACTTCACTTACAGTGGACAATAAGGGAGCATCAATAAATGAGATACAAGCCTTTTAAATCTCTTTATAGGATGCCAAAATGAGGTGTCTGCGGCAGGGTGTATCAAAAATATTCAAATAGAACAGTTTGCACAGTTCTTATGTTCAGTCCACAGTTTTTGGGACACTGTATGTTCAAGTTAACCCTTCGTAAGTACTCCTTCCTTGTGAGTTATCACAAGCTCAAATTAAATACTCATCTGGTTGTTACTCATTATTGAATTAGAACTTGAGAAAATGATGCCTTCTTTAACCATTAAACTTGAGGGTCATATATTGACGGTCAAGATGATCTAATGGGGTTGATATTCTTTACACCTATAGGTTGAGGTCTTTCATGCCTCACCTCCACCATGATTGTCGTTGTTCTAAGTTGGCCATCTTAAGCGGTCGCATCCATCGCATCACCAACACATAGGATTCATTGCACTAGATCAAAACCCTATAATTCCCTCATGATGAAAGGTACCTCTTGAGACTTGTGTGAAAGTTAACTAATTTCGCAAGACAGTTCACATGCAACCCATTCATCATCAATCCAACCCATTCACACTTACAACCTTCCATAAATCGAAATTGATCTTAATTTGATACTAATCTGAATTATACTTAGTTTGGATTGAATTTCATAAAAATGTAACTTATGAAATTGGTAAGACTTTTAAGACCTTTAAATCACTAATTGCAATGATATGATTGAGATGCTTTTTTTTCCCCCAAAATCATATACATAATGAGACCTTCCTGATATTAGCATGCATCTAAGTGGGCTGCACAAAAGACTTACATTATCAACTATCATGCTAGGTGAAAGAGAGGTCATAATTTTATCACCATGTGAGAGTACCCAAGATATGGTTTGGGAAAGGAAAATATCAGAAATGAACAAATAAATTTTTCAGGACATAGGGCCACTAATCAGATATGACATTATGATGCTTGTCAAGCTTTTATTGGTTTTAAAATATCTAAAAACTTATCATAAATGCCTTAATCTCATTAACTTTTTTGGTGCTTATAAAAAGAATATCTAGTAGATTGGGAGATTGGAGTCTCCAATCTTACCAATCCTTTTCTCATCAACCCTAAACCTTTGTACTCAATACCCTAGTAGATTGGGAGATTTCTCCATTCTTACCAGTCCTTTTCTCATCAACCCTAAACCTTTGTACTCAATACCCTAGTAGATTGGGAGATTTCTCCAATCTTACCAATCCTTTTCTCATCAACCCTACCTTTAATCAATACCCTCATGGATCCACATGGGACCCACAAGATTATCAATCAACTCACTTACATGGGGCCACTTGATAAAAGATTCATCTATGTTGGACCCACTAAATGAAAGATCAACCCGTCCCATTCATCTACATTAGACCCGTTTGATGAACCATTGGCCCATATCAACCCATATTTATCCATCTACATAGAATAGAACTTACTAAATTAAAGATCAACTGATTCTCTCACCCATCCATTATCCATCAAATCATCTACATCATACCCACACTTGGTGAACGATCAATCTTATCCAACCACCCATCATCATTGGATTCACATTGGATGCATACTATTACAAATCAAATCATCTATATGGGCCATCCATCCATCCTTCTATGTGAAACACACAAAATGGCAAATCAACCCGTCCCACTATTGTTCCCACTTAGGACCCACTTATTGAAAGATTCATCTTGACTTGTCCACCTGGAAATCTTTAACCAAACCATTTACCCTTCTTATCCTCCAGATGGATTTGAAAGATGCAGCCCATCCATCATCAATCTATATGATGTCCCTTCCATATGAAGGATGTTCATAATATGTCAATCTTACCATAATATTGGACCCACCCATGCACTTAGCTGCATGAATGCTATCTACCCAACTGCCCATATCTGTAACTCCGGGCTTGCATAGGCTGCTAGACTAGCATACATATCTTGAGAAAAGTTGTTTATAGAGAGAGTCCCACATCGCCAAAGAATTGCTAGTTTGCTTTCTTTATAAGTACTATTGTCACTAGTGTTGTTGTCTCTTCGGAGACATCTGATAAAATTGGAACGATACAGAGAAGATTAGCATGGCCCCTGCGCAAGGATGACACGCACAAATCGAGAAATGGTCCAAATTTTTTTGCCAATTTTGCCCCTGTAATCTTTTTTTTTTTTTTTGACCCTTTTATATGTAAAAGGGATGGGGCCCATCATACCTCACCAAATAAAATCAACTGGATGATCAAAACTGATGTTGGGATGATCTATTGAAATTTGCTGTGTTATTAGAAGAGGCCCAACAATATGGATCTGTGTGAAAATAATCATGGGTTGGATGAACAAATAAAGAAATGATCTTTTTTTTTTTTTACATTTTCTGCCCTTTACTTATTTTCATTTCCCATTTTACCCTTTTTTTGGCCTAGGCCCATCAGGTATCACCAAATCAGACCAGGTGGAAGAATATCACTAATGGGCTTGATGATACAATGCAATTTGTTGGTTATTACAAGAGGCCTCCACTATATGCATCTCTGTACAAAGATGCTCTGGCTTGGGCTTGGACCTACATTTTGAGGCTTGATTTAAATTTGGGTCTTGCTCTAGCTTGAGCTTCATATACCTAAATTTTGATGGGTTTGTGAAGCCTGATCTAAACTTTATTTAATTATAAGGGCTTATCTGTAATATGTCGGTTTAATCTGTACCATCTGTTATAAGGTCAGATCCGACGGTTGTAGGTGTCTAGAGGTTTAGGGTTTCATATATTTATACCGGGTGGTGAGAGCATTGAAATAAGAGGGTGATATTGAGAGAGAACAAGAGAGACAGTGAGTGCTTGTACTCTCGTGAGAATATCCAATAATGGTGAACGACATGAATCTCCCGTGGAAGTAGGTAATCTTGCCGAACCACGTAAATCCGTGTCTCGTGGATTGATTGATTGTGTGATTGATTGTCTCGTAGATCGTGCGTGCGTTTCCGATCCTGACAAATTTAGCACAGGTGTACCTATTCGAACACGTGTACATGCATATATTATGCTAATATATAAATAGACATGCATTTATATAAACCCATACTTGCAAATATCATAGGAATTGAGACCCCCGGATCAAGCTTGGACTTTTAAATTTGGGCTCAGGCTTGAGCTTGGCAATTATTGGTTGGGTTGCTATCTGAGTTTCAGTGGATACAATCATACAACCCAAATATCTTACTTTTTGATGAGGTTGGTTTTGCTAATCACCCACAACCTTACTTTTTGATTGCGGTTAGTCCTGTAAATGGATCCTGCTAGGCACAAATTCAAGTAGTACCTAATCAGAAAATACTGGGTCTGTGTCCAAAGGTGAAGATCCGACTGATGGTGGACCTGATTATTATGACTATTTCTGTAATGGCAGTATATGATTGCAGTACATTTTATATCTCACTATTACTGTTCTAATGTAAAACCCTTAACCAATCCCAGCACCAGTTACATATAACCGGGTCTGGTTCCAGTCTAGAACCTGCCTCTGTATAAGGCTTGGGCTTTTAGGACCGATGGTCTTGACTGGCTATGGAATATTATGGAAGGAACTTAGCCCTTGACTGGCTATGGAAAATTATATTTCCTATATAGGTTTCATATCTTGGTATAACGGTTTGCAAAATCCTGATTAGTAAGTTAGGAATCCAGGGCCAACTGACCCATTTGGAGAGTTTTGCAGCAATAATTTGATGTCCTCCTTGTAGGGTCATTCTGTTGTGCATGGACATACTTGCCTGTAGGACCATTGTTTGTGAATTAAGGATCCTATACCTTTTTCTATAAAGGAAGCCAAAGCCCAAGTCCAGTTTGAAATGCATGTGGGTAAGCTTGAGCTTGAGCCCAAAACCCCACATGTTACACCTGAATTGCCAGGTCTAAGCCTGAGACCGAGCCCAACCTCAAACCTCCCAATAAGGTGAGCACTACGTGCCAACCAAGACAGTGGAGTAGTGGGGCCATCTTATGATAATGCCCTAGTGGGACCATAAAACAAGGAATTTCGATAGTCACCGATTCCGGATTTGGCACCCATCCAAATGGGTTGGAATTTAGATCATTGATGGACTTGCATTCGTTTTGAGCTAAGAAAACTTCTTCGCCATCAATTAAGCTGGAGGAATAATGATTTGAGCCTTCATCACGGCATTTGGATAGATGAGAGGGTGATCTTTCAATCCGCCAAGTCCCATCCCTGAATGGGGCCTACAAGAAGTGTTCTGAGTTTATAGTGAGCACAGGTGCTCAGCAGAGGGACCCAAAATATTACATAAGTATATCTAAATTATAAATAATTATGTTTTTTTTTTTTTTTTTGTAAGAATATATAATGATTTTATATCTACAAGAGATGACATGAGCCAGAGCTAACTCTGTCTATTGGCAGCAGGGATGAATCAGCTGCACCTTTCTCTCTTCTGAAGAGGTGTGGCTGGGGATTGATAAATGTTAAGAGATTGTGATTTTGGGTTCATGGGATGGGATCTGGCAGAGATGGGGTCTTGGGATTTTGTTGGGTTTTAGGGTTAGGGTTTTGGGAAATGGGGAGGCATGAGGGTTTGGGTCGAAAGAGGGCTTACGATTTTGGATTGGAAAGATGGGGTTTGGTCGCCAATGATTTTTTTACCATTTATAGATTGATTTTCTGTACGTTTGCATATGATTTCTAAACTTCTGTTTGTTGTGAAACAGTAGTGCTATCTGGACAAATTTTTTGGCCAGAATTTTGGACAACCCCTTGAATATCATAGGAATATTCAAGGGATATTATAAGAGTTGTCTAAAATTCTGGCAAAAAAGTTTGTCCAGGTAGACTTTTTATTGTGAAAATCTCCTATAAAATCTGTTCTTTATAACTGGTTGTGAAAATCTCCTACCAAATCTGTTCTTTAAAACGACCTACTTCTCTGTTTGAATTTTTTAAGTGTCTCATCACGTCTCATGTTATATTATATATATTACAAAAGACTGCGAAGAAAAATCAACGGTGGAACTTGGAAGCAGAAAAACTTTTGTTAAGGATGCCATCATGTTGAAAAAAGAAATAAAGGAAAAAGAAAAAAGAAAATACCTAAATGGATGCTGTGTGAATTAGGGATTAGTTAATTATCATATTATCGTTAACTAAGTGCCCCTCTCTCTCTCTCTCTCTCTCTCTCTCTCTTGAAATGGTTACTTTCATTACAGCAGCAAATAGTACAAGAGAATAATACTAACTTGCTCAAAAGAAGTACAAGGAGAACAAAACAAAAGAAAGAGACCCCTTAAACATATCTACATTGACTCAACAGAATAAAAAGCAATCTCCTTCCAATGGTGCACAACTCGTTGACACCCTAAGAGCGACTAGAAACTTAGTTCTCTCCACCAAACATCTTTGACTAGTTGAAACCCCTTCAAAACATCTGGAGTTCATCTCCTTCCAAATTGTCCATAAAACTGCTAGAAAAGACAATCTCCACAATTTCTTGCCTCAAGGGGCCCCAGTTGGGGCTTTCCAAGCTTGGAAAAGATCCTAGAGTGATTAGGGAAAAACCCAGGAGCAATCGAACCACTCCAACATCAAACTCCATATAAACTGAGCTGTGGTACAATTCAACAGTAGGTGGTCCACTGTTGCCTCGCCTCATAAACTCGTTGGCCATCCATTGACCACTATCCTCCCTTTCCTCTTAAGATTATCCATAGTGATAATTCTTTTCTTAAAGGCCAGCCACCTAAATATAACAAGCCCGAGGCTAGCTTTGAGCTTCCAAATGCTACTCACTGCGCTTTTTTCCCTCCTAGAGTTAGACAAAGCCATAACTACGAAAGTAACGGAGAACTGACCGTCCTTAGAGGCCATCGACACCCTCTCATCCTCTTCTCTTTCCACCACGTGATACCCCGTTAAGAGGTCAAGGAGCAATAAGAGTTGAGGCACCTCATGATCCTTTAAGTTCCTCCTTAAGATAGGGCACCAAATAACCTTACCACCATCTGATGTCATATATGCTTTAGCCCTCGCCACCTTGTCCCTAGATTTTTGTGCTTGATTTTAGAACTCATCTGGGCGTTGCTAGACCTTGATTTTAAGAGATGACCTGGTTTTCTTTTACCCAAAAAAAGTAGAGAAAAGAGAAGATCTGGTTTCAAGCCATGCATTAAAGCACTAGATTAGCCCTGGACCTTATTTAAAAACCTGGCTAGGTTTGGACTAATCTTAACTAGACATTACAATAAGCATGCAAAGGAATATTCAAGAACAACCATCCTAACAATCCTTCAATCCTTATGTGTGCTCCATCCTATTTTCTTAGCCACCTTGTAGGTGCTTATCCAACTGTTATTCAAAAAATGGATGGTCATTGGGAAAGAAAAAAAGATACATTCTAAAATCATTAAACGGGCTATAGATCAAGGGGTCGAGATGATTTGATCAGATTGATATTTTGTGCACCTAAGGTCTCAATGAGATCTTTCTATTCCTCACTATCCATGATTGGCATGATCTTAGGTGGGTCGGATAGGTAGCTTTGCATGGTATGATGTTGCAAGAGAAAATGCTTTAACAATGCGCGAAGAAATTAGAAAAGAGGAGGGTAATTGAATTATGCCAAACAGATTATTTTGACCTTTCACTTAACAGTGTATCCAGTAAGGGTATATCAATAAATGAGATACAATTGCAATAATCTGATTGAGATGAATTTTTTGTTTTCCAAAATAATATCCATTATGATAGCTTCCCATCATACTATTTGCTAATATTTGGCACCCATCCAAGTGGGTAGCTCAAAAGACTTACATTTTCACCTCTCATGCAAGCTGTGAGAGGTACCTCTCATGTGGTGAATGATGGGGTAACAATTGTATCACCATGTGAAACCCAATATGTGGTTTGAATTAAATAAAAAAAAAAACCCTCAGAAATGACCAAATAGATTTTTTAGGACATAGGGACACTAACCAGATATCACATTATGATGCTTGTCAATTTTTTATTGGTTATTAAAATACCTAAAAACTTTTCACAAGTGCCTTGAATCTCATTAGCTTTTTTGGTGCTTATAAAAGGAATATCTAGTAGATTTGGAGATTTCTCCAATCTTACCAATCCTTCTCTCATCAATCCTACCTCTCCAATCTTACCAATCCTTCTCTCCAAACTTACATGGGGCCACTTGGTAAAAGATTCATCTAACTATCCACCTGCCCATCTTTCTAAACAATTGATTCAGAGTAGCCATCATGAGCTTTCACATTAGATTCACCGGAATACCCAGCCATCTATGTTGGACCCACTAAATGAATGATTAACCAGTCCCATTCATCTACATTAGACCCTTTTGATGAACCATTAGCCCATATCAACCCATATTTATCCATCTACATACAAGTTACTAAATTAAAGATCAACTGATGCTCTCTCCCATCAACTCATCTACATCATACCCACACTTGGTGAAAGATCCATCTTATCTATCCACCCATCCTCATTGGATTCACATTGGATACATACTACTACCAATCAAATCATCTATGTGGGCCATTCATCCATCCATCTATTCGAAACACACAAAATGGCAAATCAACCCATGCCACCATTGTTCCCACTTATGACCCAATTGATGAAAGATTCATCTTATCCACCTGCAAATCTTTAACCAAACCATTTACCCTTCTTATCCTCCACATGGATTTGAAAGATGCAGCCTACCCAGCATCAATCCATATATTATGAGGCCCCTTCCATATGAAATATCTTCATAATCTATCATCCTACCATAAACATTGGACCCACCCACACACTCACCTGCATGAGATGCTACCTACCCACCTGCCCATGGCTTTAACTCCAGGCTTGCATAGGCTACTACACTAGCATACATATCTTGGGAAAAGATGCTTATAGAGAGAGAGAGAGAGAGAGTCCCACATCGCTAAAGAAACGCTAGCTTGTTGTCTTTATAAGCACTATTGTACCTAAAAGGAATTGTCTCTTCGGAGACATCTGATAAAATTGGAACGATACTGAGAAGATTAGCATGGCCCCTGCGCAAGGATGACACGCACAAATCGAGAAATGGTCCAAATTTTTTTTTCCACTTTTTGCCCTTCAAATTTAAACTTTTTCCATTTTACCCTTTTTTTATGCAAGTGGGCCTAGGGCCCATCATGCCTAACCAAATTAGATCAATTCTAATTTCATTCTTTTCCTATTTTAACCTTTAATATTCAAGTGGGCCTGGGCCCATCATGCCTCACCAAATAAGATCAACTGGATGATCAAAACTGATGTTCGGATGATCTATTGAAATTTGCTGTGTTATTAGAAGAGGCCTAAACAATATGGATCTGTGTGAAAATAATCATGGGCTGGATGAACAAGTCAAGAAATGTTCCAATTTTTTTTTATTTTTTTACATTCCTGCCCTTTACTTATTTTCATTTTCCACTTTACCATTTTTTTGCCTAGGCCCATCAGGCCTCAGCAAATCAGATCAGGTGGAAGAATATCACTAATGGGGTGGATGATCTATTGCAACTTGTGGTTATTACAAGAGGCCCCACCATATGGATATCTGTGTGAAAATAACAATGGGTTGGATACATTGTTGTGGAAGGCTTGGCCCATGACAGTCTCCATGCGTTGGGAACAAAAGTTTAGTTGCTATTACAGTTGATCCAGGCCCACATCAAGTTTGTTTGGCTATACGGGTTGGTTTGGGTCAGGTAAACAGACATAGTTTTCTACTACTTGCCCATGAGGCTCACTTTATATCACCACATCATGGGGCCCTAAGATTGATATTATGTAAAATGGTTAAGTATATGCCAGCTAAACATAATATAGAGTTCATGTAAGTTTGAAATTTTATACTCTCTCAAAAGCATACCAAACCCAAAAAATTGGAAACCCAGCACAGTCCCATTAAACCCTAATTGCACTTATTAGTGAGGAAGTTTTCAATTCCTAGTCTTTGGGTCAAGTATGTTCCAGTATGATTTTGGTCAGGCTTGTGTTTGTTTCTGGGTTTTTCTGCATACAACCTTTTCTGGCTTAAGTTAAGCAGATACTCAACCTGGCCAACCTAAATTGCACCTTTAGGTTAATTCCATCCCTAAATTAATAGGTTGAGTTTGGGCAATATTGGTGGTTTGGAATGCGATAAATTGGGGTAAGTCAAGTTTGGGTTAAGTTGTTAGCTCAAATAGTAAGAATAGATTCAATCTGAACTAAGCTAAATGAGTTATAAGTATTAAGTATAACCAATCCAAAAGTAAGGAGGATCGACTGTTTACTTACTTTGGATGGTAAAAACATATATGCTATTTTTTTTAACCTAGCTGCCCGGGGGCTCTAACTCCGGGTTTGTCACCTCTTCCCCTTTGTGTGGGCTCCTTTCCGATGCGTATCTCCATCCAAATTGTTGACCCATGATTACCATATCATAGGCAATCTAAATGAGATCCACAAGAAATTAACTCATCTATTTGTCCATCCAATATCTATGAGGGACACACAAATTGACAGACCAACATATCTCACCCATGAGCTCATCTATTTAGCACCCACTTGATAAAAAGATCTAATCTTATCCACTACCCAATCTCTATCCAAACCATTATCCATCTTAATTCTTACCCAATCTATTTATCCACATGGGATTTGAAAGATGCAGCCCATCCATCATCAATCCATGTTTGAAAGATCTTCATAATATATTAATGTACCATGTTACCATAGTATGGGACCCAACCATACACACATCTGCAGAAGATCTTACCCATCCAGCTCCATCTTTAACCCTGGCCTGTGGAGGCTAGTACACTAGCATGCATATCTTGGGAAAAGTTGTTAAGAGAGAGTCCCACATCGCCAAAGCCTTGGAAATATAATATCTTTATAAGAGTTTTTGTTTGTAGTACAAGTTGTCTCTTCGGAGACATTTGATAAAATTGGAACGATACAGAGAAGATTAGCATGGCCCCTGCAAGGATGACACGCACAAATCGAGAAATGGTCCAAATTTTTTTTCACTTTTGCCCTTCTAATTCAAACCTTTTTCCATTTTTACCCTTTTATATGTAAGTGGGCTTCAGGCCCATCAGGCCTAACCAAATCAGATCAGCTGGTTTAGAAGAGGCCCAACAATATGGATCTGTGTGAAAAATCATGGGTCCATTTTACCCTTTTAGATGTAATGGGCTTTAGGCCCATCAGGCCTAACCAAATCAGATCAGCTGGTTTAGAAGAGGCCCAACAATATGGATCTGTGTGAAAATAATCGTGGGTTCGACGAACAAATAAAAAAAAAGGCCCAGTTTTTTTTTTTTTACACACTTCTGCTGTTTTACTTGTTTTCATTTATAATTTTACACATTTATATACAATTTGGGCCTAGACTCATCAGGACTCACCAACTCAATGAGCCGAAAGATTGTAATTGATGGGCAGGATGATCTATTGCAATTTGTAGGTTATTATTAGAGTCCCTCCTCCATATGGATCTTAGTGTCAAAATGACGACCCATCAAAGTCTCCATGTTTTGGTAGTGGGACTTGGCCCACAAACTCTTCCGCTTTTTGGGTTCAAAAGTTTAGGTCCAATTAGAGTTAGGCCAGGCCCACATCAAGTTTGTAGGCCATACTGGTTAATTGCTTTGGTCCAGGTATAAACAGTGTAGTTTTCTATTTCTTCCTTGTGGGGCCCACTACATATCACCATCATCTTAAATGTTTGATTAGATACTACAGTTATCACCAATGAGTTGGTAATATGTGCCTGAGATTTTTAGTGTAGAAATCCATTGCCCAGTTTCTACCAATTTCCTGTCACAATGACTCTTATTAAAGAGGGAATGAGAGGGCAAAGGATGAAGAGTTCTAATGTCATATTTGTGTAACTGTTTTCCAGACATATCAGACTCAGTCTTTTACCAAACTTAGATCATTATCAAGCTCAGGCCTTCACCAGACATTTAAATCCAGGCCTAGGGTCTGTGTGTCTGGCCAAACTTAGTCTAGGGTCAGTAAATAATTATTCTGGCTGGACCCTGGCCCATTCAAGTGGTCCGAATTTCGGCCAGTGGTCGCCCTCGTAATGAGCTAATTTGTATTTCACATGAGAATAAACCCAATAAGAGGATATCTAATCTGGTCATGTTACCACTAATTCTGCTTATAAATTGATAGTTAAGAAAGGATTCAATGGAAATAATAATCACATTAGTTGAAAATCTCTATGAAGCTTCCTCTTTCCCTAAGAATTCTTCTTTGAGGGGAAAAAAAATAAAAGAAGATTTTGGAAGGCCATTCCGGTAAGATCATTCCTTAATCAATTCTGAAATTTCCAGTATTAATACTTTACACCCTTTATATGAGAAACGGGAGGGAACGATTGAGCGCTCCATTCCACTGCGATTTTGCTAGAGCTGTATGGTTTGGCTCGTCGTTTAGTATATTGATGCATAATTTATGGTTGGCTGCCCGGAAGTTGGAAGTTCGAAATTGCACAACCACACTGGGGCTATAGGGGAGTTTACCCAGCTTCCCTCTGGGCCCGGAGGGATTAGTCAAGCCCAAAGTATTGTGGAATGGTGGAATAGGTGGTTGGTATGTTCCCATTTGTCTAATCCTTCCTTTGTTTACCCTTTGACTAAAGCATGGGGGTTGGCTCTTTCATGGGCCATTAGAAAGATGAAAAAATGAATTTGTTCTTAATGATAAGAAGGCCTATCCCAAGAAAGCTATGAAGCTAGCTGAAAGTATGATGGGATTTCTAAACTATTGGGGGAGGTTGCTATCCTGATGAGCCAGTTACCCAACCCAATGGATGGGGTCAAGGGATAAGAAAGATGTGTGTTTTTGCCCTCTTGATGCTACATTTGTAGCATCAAGTTGGCAATTCGCTTAAGAGTGTGTGATGATTTGTTTTGGAAACTCATGTGGTGCAGGTGATCGATTGAGTCTGTGATTTTGGATTTATCTGAGTTTGTTTGGAATTATAGAATACAATTATAGCTAAACTCGAATCTAGACGATTTATCAATTTGGATTTGACATGCCAACCCTAACCCAAAAGTTATAGAGTCAGGTTAGGGTCGGTTTGGAGGGTTGAAACAAAAAGGGTAGGACAGATTCAGGTAAAGTCAGACTGGTTGAGTACCGGGCATGACCTCAATCGAATCCACCCTAATTGTAGGTTAGGGGGAAATGCCAACCTAAACCCAAAATTACCGAGTCGGATTCTTACAGGGTCAAATTCATGTTGGGTAGGCATGTCAAACGGGCAAGGCCGGCATGGCCCACCAGGGATTTTCCTGGCACAGCATGGCCCGCCAAGGGCCGGGATGGAGCGGGTTGGGCCGTGCCTTGCCGTGCCTCCGTGCTGAGCGTGCTCGGCGTTGCCTCTTTAATTTTTTTTCCTGATTAATTCTTTTCGTCTTTTCGGTGTAAAAATTAAAAATTAGAACACAAGTGCGGAGAATGATGAAGATATTTAAGTGGTTCGGTCAAACTCGACTTACTCCACTAAGAAGAATGAGAGGATTAGAGTATTTATAAACTTTGTAAAATTGAAAATGACACAAAATACCCCTTACATGACCATTTTACGGCTGTTAAGGGGGGGGGGGGGGGGGGGGGGTTTAAAATGGATAAGTTTTTTCTTTTTTTAAATAGCCATTTTTGGGTGGGCCAGATAGGCCGTGCCTGGCTGGCCAACCCTTCTAGATGGGTCGGCCCACAGCGGGCCGGCCGTGCCAGTTCCCTTGGCCTAGCGGCCTGGCCCTTTTGACATCTCTAATGTTGGGTCAGGAAAAGCATTTACCACTGTAATACATTTGCTTTGGCAATGTTTCTTTGGGAGAATTCCTCATGTTTGTTTGATATGCTCATTCAGTACCAAATCAATCAAAGGTCTACCCTAATCCTAAAATAATATTCCTAGATCAGATCATTATTATCTTAAGAAAGATAATCCTAATCTGATCATCTTATTTTGGTAGACATGGACTTGATAGAAGTGAGTGTTTGTGATCTGGTGGTTGTACGAAGTGTGGATTGATGCAAAATGGTTGCAGATGAGCAGAAGATCAACGATGCAGACTGATGTGGATTAGCCCTGAGATCCAATCCAAAAGCAAATGGCCAAATCCATAAATTGAGATGTGATCTATGTATGGAAGATCAACTCTCCAGTCTCCAGACAAACACATATATCCATATTTCAACAGTAATGGCCAAACCAAGTAGAGGTGACCAGTACATCACTACATACCCCATTTGTGTAAAGAGGATTAAGTGTGATGACTTAATTGGTTAAGAACAAAAAATTTTCATATGTGCACCACATTTACATGATTAATTGAACATGCTCATATCATATGGAGTCCTCTTTATACAAAGCCGGATTCAGATTAATTTTGTAACAAACCAAACCATATCTGCACATATGATCAATTCAATGGTTCATATCTTCTCATCAAAGAGAAGATTGGGCCAATACTTACACCTAAGTGAGCATGTGATAGATTCAAGTTTGATTAGACTAAGGGGCCATTAGGAAACTCTAGCCTAATTAATTAGAGCTAATTAGATTAAGATCTAAAATAAAAGTTTTGATTTTTAAGTTCTAATTTACAATTAGTGTTTGGTAAAATTATTTATAAAAAAGTTGTGGTAATTGGGGTAATTTAGGCCCACCTTTTAAAAAATACAACGTAGAACCCACCATTTGAGTCGTTTTGAGTAATTATGAGGTTATTTTCATCCAAAGCTCTTGGAATTATGCATGATCCACATCCATCATCTTTAACTAAAAAAAGCTCTAATTCGTAAGAAATTAGAAACGTGAAGTGTGAACAACTTGAGCGGGTGAATGACATAAGATAACAATGTAAATGAGACCTTTGACATTTTTAGGATTTGAATTACGCGGTGATGGCTAGATATGTATTTCACATCTTCCCTTGATTCACTTTCCATTAAAGGCGAGGTTATTTGATTATCATTTTTTTTATATTCACTCTGGATCTTCATTTTAACCTTTTATGGCAAGAATTCCTATGTATCAAACAGACCTTTATGTGAATAGATCAAGATTATCTTGTAACAATATGAGTCTGTGAATTATTTCTTACAAATTCGATCCTTAATTTGATCGCTCCATCATGGGACCATGGCTTAGTACTATTTTGGGCCGGGTTTGCATCTAGTTCATATCTTGTTTGGTTGCCATTTTAACTGTGCATATTTAACTTCTCATCAAATTATAGAAATCAAATAATGAAATGATGCAAAGTTTTGAACTTGTGAGAAGTGATAGAATGCTATTATGGTCACTAACGCATCAAAATAAAGAAGCTTGGCTCTTAAATATATTACATTAGTAGTATTGGATTACAGGCTTCAATATTTATTTGGGTCTATCTTAAGTAAATAAAGGGCAACCAAAGATGGAGAATATCAATTAAAGGCCTACCCTAATCCTAAAATATTAGAGATAATTAGCAAAAGGTCCCTAAAGTTGAATATATCCAGCCTCCAGTCCAGGCAAATTCTATTTAAGGGCTCTGGTCCACTCAGTTAGACTATTTGCAGCCAAAAGTCCCTACATCCACACGATCACATATTTCAGGACAAATTTTCCCTTTCAACCGTTTTAGGCATAAATTTTGAAATTTCAAATTTCAAATCTTCCATCCTTCCTAAATCCTCTTAATCGACTTGACAGATTGGATCAAGGATTGATCCGGATTTCTGCACTTCATCTTCATTGCAGAAAAGAGCAAGAGTCCAGTCGCCTGAGAAGAACTTGTAGAGGATTTTCGATTCCGTCCGGAGTAGCTAAAATGCATGAGTTTGCTACAGTCGACACATCTAGGTGGGCAGCTGCGTTTGACTGCTATAGAAAAATGAGACTCGGGGTGTAAATCGAAGAGGAATGAGATGGCAGGGTCTTAGTTCTTCTTTTCCTGCAGGACTTTTGGTTTGGATTGCTCCGTAATTGTAGAACACAGATCAGTGGTTGAGTTCAGTTTCAGTTGATAGTGGTTGAAGAAGACAGAGCATAGAGTTAGGTTCCTTAAGTTACAAACGTCAGGGTTCAGTCAGCGTCGCTGCTGATTGATTTGCAGATCTGGGATAAGGTCCATGGAGAAGATCGATCCCTATTTCAGGGTAGAGAAGTGGTTTGATTTGCAATTGATCGTCTCCAAAGAAGACCAGCGTGCTGCAACGTTTCTGGCCCTGATTGTAGAGGTCCAAGGTGTTGCGCTGGATTGAACTGAAGAAGAATACATTCTCCCGTGCAGAGCAACAACAGAGGATTCAGGGGGCTGCTTTTTCTATTTTGAAAAACCCGTCACCGGAGAAGGCCCAGACTGGTCGCGTTTCCATCGCCGGGTAGCCGTCGTCGTTGCTACTGTAGTTAGAGATAATCGTCGCGTTCGATCTGCAGAGCTTTCTTGTAAAGTCCATCATTCCTAGAGAAGAAGAACGAAATGGGTTCTCTAGGATGACACAGAACTTTGCCCTAACCTGCTATGGAAGCCCAGTCCAGAGCTCAAACCTACTGTCAAATTTATCTGAGTTTTGTCAAATTTATTTTAGTTTTTTTTTTTAAATTTATCTGTCTTCTGTCATATTTCTCGGTGTTTTTGGCAAATTTATCCGAGTTATTTAGTTATTTATTTACGTTTTTTGAAATCTTTTTGCGTTTTTTAATTTTATTTGCGTCTTTTGAAATTTATTTGTGTCTCTTCAAATTTATTTGCGTTTTTTGAAATAAATTTAACTGAGTTTTGGGAAAAATACTTGAGTTTTTGGCAATTTTTCCAGAAATTTGGAAAATGATGTATCTGAGTTTGGCAAATGTATTTGCGTTTTTGAATTTTATTTGCTTCTTTTGAAATTTATTTGCTTTATTTTGAGATTTATTTGCATTTTTTGAATTTTCTTTGGATCTTTTGAGATTTATTTAAGTCTTTCGAAATTTATTTACATTTTCTGAAATTTATTTCAATCTTTTTGAAACTTATTTGCATCTTTTTAAATTTATCTGCATTCTTTTTAAATTTATTGCTTTCTAAAAAAAATTATTGCATTTTTTAAAATTTATTTGTATTATTTTGAAATTTACTTGTGTGTTTTTAGAATTTATTTGAAAATCCCATTAATGGGATTCCATTAATCGTAGACAATTAAATGGTAGTTGGCTATTATTAATGGGATATCCCACCAATCATGGGATATGATTTAAAGAAATGACAAGTTGGACATTTCAGGTATGAGAATGTGTGTGAGGGACCTTTGGCTGCATGACTTTTTTTTTTTTTTTTTGTGGATTGTTTGCATTAAAGTCATACTTTGAGGGACTTCCGATCAAAGCCCCCAAAATAATATTCTAAATGTGACCATTATTATCTTATGATAATCGAAAGCTGGCCATCAAGATTTTGAAAGACAAAGTGGTGGATAAAAGTGAGTATTTGTGATTTGGGAATTCAAAGACAATGATGTGATAGTTGTCATCTTGAGTTTATGGATATTGGGTTCTTTTGCTTTGGTTTGGATGTCGTATTTCTTTGCTGGAATTTTGAGTTTTAGGCCAGCTACCTAAAAAGTTAAAAGTAGTTCAGTAGCGTTCTGACTTCCGAGGACTCCAAATTGCTTGGAATTTCTAGGTGATCAAATGGAGTGGAGGAATCGAGAATTCTATATAGGGGACAACTTTTCTAGATTCTATAGATAGGAGTTTAGGGAATTTTGGTAAAGAAACGGCCCAAAAAGTTTTTTAAAAAAAAAAAACCCTTACGATTTCTTGGGATTCTACCCTTGCAGTCGTTCTCGAATGCTTTAATGGAGAGGAGGATTTAGGGATTCCACCCAGGGACGACTTTTGGAGATTTTGAATTCCTCCGAAAGTTGTCCCCTATATGGGATTCCCAAATCTCCTCTTGGAATGAGCATTTCTTTTGCGGCTTGGAATTTGAGAATTTTGACGTTTCAGTAGGGATGTAAATGAATCAGTTCTGGTTCCTTGGTTTCAGAACTGGAATCGTTAATGAGAAGATGGAATTAGAACCGTATATAAGACTAGTTTGGGTCTATATAGAGAATGATATGGGGGAAACAACCTAGTTCCTATGATAGGTTTTTGAAAATTGAGGTAATATATCGAGTCTCGGGTCAACAGGTCCAAACTAAGGTGGAACTCGACCGAGCCCATTTAGGTCACGAGTAAAAGAAAAAAAGGATCCGGACCCAAACCCATTTACTTACTAGGGCCTAAATAATGACCTAAACCCAACTTTTAACAGGCCGGAAGCTCCACGTAATCGGAGAACCGGGGACCCATTTACATTCCTACGTTTCAGGTTATTAGACTTTGAAGTTCTATTAAAGAAACATGGCATTTGGACATGCCATGTGGAAAACCATCACATCATTTTCAGAAATCCCAACATCCAAAATTTCTGGCAGGAGACCTGTTGTTTTTAAAGATAATTAATAGTTTATCACTCTCTTTTTTCAAGTGTTAGACATTAGGCCCACAATCTCAACAATGTATTCTTCGATATATAGATTCTCAAGTTTGGGCCAAAGTCCAATCTCAGGTCAGGCGTCGCAACAACTAACATATTAGATAGATCCTTTAAGAAGAAGAAGCAGCAGCAGCAATAATAATAATAATAATAATAATAATTTGTGTTAATTGTTTCAGCATAGGACATTAGGCCCATGACCTCAATCATGTATTATTTAATTTGTATAGAGAGATAATTTTTATTGTTTCAGCATATATAGGACACTAGGACCATGACCTCTAACCATGTATTCGGCTGCGTTTGGTCACAGCAACTACTGATAGCGATTGGGGTTATGTAGAAGCTGTTGCTAAAAGCTATTGCTGATGTTAAAGCTGGGGGAACCGAGATTATGGAATATCAGTGATTTGAGGCTCTAAAAGCTGTCGCTGTAGCTTGTTGTTGTTTTGTATTTGCGTTTGGTCAATCGCTGTACCAATCGCTAGGAAGTTGCTACAGCCAAACGCACCCTTTTAATTTGTTTAGAAAGAGATCTCCACTCCTTTATATTGATTGGCTGATACTGATACAGAGACAGTCTGCTGGTCATGCCTGGCTAAACAGTCATAAGCAAAGATTATCAGGTCCTATACCAAGTACTTTGTCTATGAGACAGCCCAACCAATGTGTGATGTGGGGCCTTTGCTCAAAACAAAAAGTCATGTAACGTCAGATCAAAGTAACATGGCCAACAACAGATAACGAAAACGACTTAAAAAAAGATGTCATGAACATGATTCATATGATAGCGTCGGTGCCACTGTAGTCTTTTGGCCTTGCTGTCCCAGTAGTATATTATGATCTATTTTAAACCCCCACCATATGAACGTGATCTCCTTCACATCACACTCACAGACCTGTGCATTTATTTATAGGAAGGGTCTCAAATTCCATATTAATTAGAATTAGAATGATATGGGCTGCTCTATCATGTCTGCAAAAATCTTTATATGATTAAATGTATAGGAAAGTTTTTTTCCACTATGGGCATGTCCATCCAAATCGTCACCCAAAGCGGGACCCCCTACTCCAAATTTCTCCAGAGCTTTTATGACAAACGATACGGACGTGCAGTGTGCAGGAGAAAATCATCTCTAATAAATGTAGCTCAAATTGAATTGCTTCTACCAGGCATGTGATATTTTGCGAGGTAGTTCATATATTAGCTACTTTCCATAGTTAAGTAAAAGTTGATGGATGATATATAAGATATGAAAATCATTGAGAATCAAACTAAGTAGAGTTGAAACATTTTTCCTAGCAACAAATCAACTGCAAAAAGAATTCAAAAGGCACAAATCCAATACCTACAAATCAACCTATCTAAAAACTAAACTCCCCCCATTACTTACTGCCTCTTAATAATTCTCCAACTTCTAAATCTAATTGATTTTTCTTCATCATCATCAATCATATGCTCTTTCCTTTTGCCCCCTGTTTTCTAATAACTACATCTGGTCTCTTCTTCTTCTACCATTGGTCATCCTCCTCTAATCCCTTGATGCAGCCCCACCACTCCTCATCTGTACAAAAATCTAAGCCCCACCCTCCCAAAAAAATATATATTAAAAGTAAAACAAATAGAACCAAATCCAACCACCAACATGATCAATGTTCCCCTCCCTCAGGCGCAATCAAGCAAGTGGCCAGCATTCTTCCTGACGAACTCCGGCGTCGGCGCCGGCTCCTTATCCCCGGACTTCACCCTCATCTCCAGCACCTTCTTGTGTGAATTTGAGTGCACGCTGGCAACAAAAGTCGGACTCGCCGCGGGCCGATACTCCGGGTACAGCCGACCCGACTTGTAGCGGACCCCACATGCATTGCAAAGCGTCTTGGGCCCCATGGGTCCCATCCTCCACTGGGGGGTCTTCTGTATCTCGCAATGCAGGCACTTACGAACCGCACCCGCCTGATGCAGCGGCGGCGCCGCCTCCACTTCCGCCCCATCTTCCGTCGCCGGCGCCGGCGCCGGCAACTTTTTCTTCTTCTTCGAAGACTTCTTCGGAGCCGGAAGGGACTCTGCGAAGTTCTTCAATTCAGGGAGGAAATGGGTGGCCGGGAAGACGTCGGAGGAGGTGTCGGAGGAGGTGGGGGAGACGAGGGCGACGGCAGTGCGAGGGGAGAAGGAAGGTGGCCGGGGCCGCTTGCTGCGGGCTCGGCCGGGGACGACGGTGTCGGGGCTGAGCAGCATCGGCTTACCGGAGCAGGAGCTGCTGCTCTCCAAGACGGAGACCGGGCTCGATGTCTTGAAGCTTGACTCGTTGTTGTGAGTGTTGGGGTCCTTGTTGTTGAGCGAGTCATTGTCCAGGTCTATACTTCCAGTAGAGAAGGAATCATCCATGAAAGCCGATAACCATTCCAACTCAGCAATATCCTCACACTGTGATAGCATCATACATGAGAGAGAGAGAGAGATCAGATTGGGTTCGCATTGATATTTTTATTTATTTATTTATTTATTTTACATGGGTATTCCGTGGTAATTGACTCGACATAACTAATCCCTAAGTGCATGCACGATGTTGATATATGATAATTAATTGACCATGTGGTGCTCTAGGTCGACTTCCTAATATATTTAGCCCCTATCTATATTAATTTCCAAGTCAAAACCTAATAATTGAAATGCTTGTGAGCATATTTATGCTTTATGCCAACGAACCAACACTGAGATAGCATGGATATATGATAATTGCTTGGCCAGGTTGGGTTCCGAGTCGACTCAGTAATCGACCGATCCAACCCGATCTCAGTAAGTAAAATAACCGAGTCAGGACTGAATGATTGAAAAGCTTTTGATCAAACCCCACGACAGCAACTAACATGAAATGGAGTGTGAAGAGGAGGAATTCATTCGCCCATTGATTCAATGGGAACGAAATCATCCAATCTTTTTGACTTTAAATTTTTTGCTGGTGAGTGATGATATTATTGTAAGCAATAATCAACAAGTCCTATGCACGTTAACCAATGCGACTCAGTCGCCTGTTTGATGGCTCGTGGACCCCGCCCACCACGTCGCATGTATCCGTGTGTTGGAGCACTGATTTGGAAAGTGATGGGGGCTTGTGTGGCCCACTCAGTCTCATCATCGAAGGGTCAAGATCAGACAACTGTGATGGGCAGTGAGTCATCATTCATCAACCAGTTGATTAGGGGAAAAAAACACATAAATATACATAAATATGTTATCACTCACTCCCATGTGAAAGAATCAACGGTCCCTTCAGGCACCACTCTTTATACAGCTGGTTTCTATCCTTTTGTGATTAGGAGTCTTGTGCGTGTTGGTCCCACTCCAGATAAAATTGAAACTTTAGCTAATGTTTTTATTTTAATTGTAGAGAGACCATCAGCAAAAAAAAAAAGTCCATCTGGATCCAATTTAGAGAAGGCCCAATGCCCGAAATAAGACAGACAGACCCATTGATTGAGAATTATGGGCTACTAGGTGGTGAAAGGTTCCATCACCCAACCACCAACCTTCTCCATGGTGGACATTTGGCCTGAACAAAATATCCTTATGTCAGAAAAAGTTACAAAACACACAAGTACTCATTTACATTTCCAACATTAAAAACGCCAAAGGGCTTCGTTTAGTTGCGTATAGGATTTATCACAGCAGTTCAAAGTTCAAACCAATGGCAATATTTTTTTTCTTTCATGATTTGAACTATATCAATTATTTTAGGACACGTTTGTGCAATCTCATTTCCAATCGACGCTAATATTTACATCTCATGTGGCCTTTTTTTCTGTATAAATATAAAAATAGGCTAAATTTTCTCCAATTCCTAACAATGCGAGCTAAAATTCTTTTTCCATTTTTATAAATATGAGAACTATTTTATGTGCGCCCGTAGAAAATAAGTTGCAGAATTTTTTTCCGCACCCACTAGTATATACTTTTAAATAAAATTGCTATTGCAGAAAATTTAATTATTTTTATATTTTCTGCGCCACACCAAACATTAATTTTACTATAGTATGAAAAAGCATTTTTGCAATCCTCACTTTTCTTCTAATACGAAAATCATAGGAAGACTTACCGGGACGGAGAGCGGGGCGAGGTCGTCCTCCACACTATGGCTCCGGCTGCTGGTGCTGCCGCCATCGGCCTGCGCCGAAAAAGAGGAGTTAGAGACAGTCAGAGCGCCGGAGTCAGTCGGCCAGCATCCCTCAAAGCCACCAACATCTCCTCCACCACCTCCTCCAATCTCTTCATTTGGAAAATCCAACAAATCATCTATGTGGTCGAAGAGATCACCACACACATCTGTATCTAAATCATCTATGAACCCCTGCCCAATCATCTTCTTCTTCTACAAAAGAGAGAGAGAAAAAACAAACACAAATATAAGAAACCAGAACTCCTCATATGTGATTCATGTCTAAATGGGAAATGTAGAGACAAAAGCAATCTGGGAGAGATTGTACAGTGAGGTCATTCCTAGTCAGTCCTAGTCAAGTTTGGCAAAAATGACATACACAGAATTACAGTCAGTAGTAACCTTAGAAGGTTTGGGCATACACGGCAGCACTAACATGCGCGTGGGCCCACGGATTCTAATCGGCGCCTCTGTCTTTCAAATTGTAAAAAAATCATGAATTTGAACTTTTGTGATTTTTTAAATCTCTGGGGCACTTTATATTCTACCGTTTCTTTAGGCCACGCGGCTTTGCCAACTGTGACATGACATAATTTCAACTTTTATTGTAGAGTGAAACAGTAGAATGTAAATGTATCATCAGTTTGTGTTGGAAATTTGTGCTTTTGATTCTAGTTTCTAATTCAGGAGGAGGAATTTGGATAAATGTAGGATCTTACAAAAACAAAAGGAATAGAAATTTAAAGGGCTGTCTTGTAATTGAAGATGGTATTTTGTATGAAGAAAAGAGAGTGTCGGTGGACATTAAGGGTACTTTCTATTGCGTGGTAGAATTTTTTTTGGGCCCACACCAAAAGCTTTTTCACGAAATTACGGAAAATTTGGCGGGCCACAGTTAATATAAATTTACTGTAGCATGAGAAAGTGTTTACGCTACCCAAATGTGCTCTTAAAACGACGAACAAAAAGAAATAGGAGAAAAATTAGAAGAATGGGGAAAGTGGGAAGAAGCATAATTGGGTTATGAGAGCAGCTGCAATGAATTAGAACTGGGAAAATAAAGGAAATTGGAAGTAGGAAGTACCTCAATACAATTCTTTCTTCCAAAAGCAAACTCTCTCTCTCTGTGTGTGTAAACTCTTCTTCTGAAATCTCAGTCAATTGTGAAAAACTGACAAAGGACTCCAAACACAAAATTAACTCCCCTGCCGACACTTCCACAGCTTTACTTTTCCAGTAATCTCAAACGAATGCATTCAATTTGTAACAACTCTTCACTCAAAAACTGAAACACGACGATAACTCTCCCTAATTGCTTCCCCCCACAAGATTGTAACTATGAAGAAAAACTGAAAGGAGAAGACTAGTTCTCTCTTGAGCCTTGAAAGACAGACATTTGAAACTGAAGTAGAGAAAGAGAGAGAGAGAGAGAGAGAGGGAGGGAGGGAGGGAGGGAGAGAAGGAAATGGAGAGTGAGGAGAAGAAGGGGAGCCTAAAAAAGAGTTGAAAAGAGAAGGAGGAGGGTGTTTCTACAAGAGAGAGGGTTATTCTTCCGGTAGGTGAGCCTCTCCCTTCATTGCTAGCTGTATATTACGAACTTCACACACTGTCGTGACGTTGAAGCCTCTTCCCTTTCTTTCCTTTCTCTCTCACCACCCCACCTCACCTTTTTAAAACTCACACAAGCTCTTCTCTCTCTCTCATCAATGCACCCCATACAAGAATGGGACCCACCACCGCTCTCTCTCTCTATCTCTTCTATTTTTTTTTTTAATTTTTTATGTTTCTGGGGGATGTCCAGATCATGATTTCAGAGTTGTAAGAGTGGGGAGGAGGATTCTCTTTCTCTCTCTATTGGGTTTGTTTTAACGGGTTTTGTTAGGAAAAAATGGAGAAGGTACTGGTAAGAGAGAGAGGACAAGGTTTTTGGACTTTTGTGAGAGTTTTAACTGTTGCTGGTTTGTAATTTGTTTTGTTGGCTATTACTTCTGTGGGAATTCTGCGTTGAGATTTTTTACTTTATTGCTTTGTTTGTTTTTGGGTTGCTTCTTTCTGCTGTTTGAAATGCTTTCTACTGTAAAAGGCAGTTTGTGCGACTACTGTAAGTCTGTAACTGTAAGGGGGAGGGGAGAATAGTTTACATTAGATTTCGCTGTGTGCTGAGAGCAAGGTTTGTGACTCCAATCCCCAGTGTCGTTGAAACAAGGAGATGATGTTTCATCTAATCAAAATCTGCAGCCCGGATCCCCTGTTTTATTGGCCAGACCCTGTTTTATTGGCCAGAATATCAAGATGTCATTTCTTTGGGTGAGCCCCATTTAGAGAGAAAATCTAATCAAAGCCTTCAGTGGATGGTGTGGGTTGCTCACTTTGATCAGGTGCTGTGAACAGTACCCAAATTGGGTGTTTTTTTTTTCTTTTGGGTGGGGTGGGGTGGTTGGTTTATTCAATCTAATGTGATTAATGTGACAGTAAGCTCAAGTCTAATTGGATTAAAGCTTTTCCAAACCCTGACACATATAAGGGAAGAGTGATTTTGAGCGGTATGGATTTCAAATGTGGCATCCAAGATAGACGTAATAGGCAGGATGAAATTAGAAATGCTAATGTTAATTGAATAGAGTTTAGGGGTTTATGGTAGAAATTGATATAAACTCTATGAGTAAATCAACTCAATGCTCTTTTCAGCCGCTTTAAGAACTCCAATTTTAGAATTAGAACTGCATAATTAGTATCATATGCGGATTCTAAGACCTGTATTTTAAAAGCGGTTGAATATGGATTACACAAAGGCGAATACCCAAAAAATGAAGCAATGGAAGAAGAGAAATTAATACCTAGCCATCACCATAGTAGCTCAAATTCGAAAAGTCAATGTATCGTCTACATCTCTACCCTGAATCCTTCGGTCTAACACCTCCCATCACCTCTTTACTAATCCTATGTTGAAGCCCTCTTAATCATTAATTCCTGTGTATTGAGTTTTCATTCAAACAAATATGCCCTTCCATTGCGATAGCAATACACACCAGGGCCTCTTGAAGAAGGGGCGTTCTTCATGTAATTATAACAAATCATCCACTTGAAGAAGCTATTAATTGAGACTGTAGTATAAAGATTTACTTGGAATGAATTTAATCACGCATAAGTCTCATTCATATAGTGGCATGACAAGATGTATTACAACCACATTTCCCATTCGCAGACTCATTAACACCATTTCATCCAATATAATGAAACAGCTAATTGCTTTTCTTCGTGTGTTATGAACTGCACAGCTAATGAGACATCGTTTATGCATATGTGAAGTAAAGAACACCAATTCCTGTCTTCATTGCAATGTAGCTGATGCAGAGTCCTTGATAGGTCTCCCGACCATGTCTCTCACTACTATAGAAATTAGTATGCATCAAACCTAGAAGGGTAAGAAACTAATCGCCATTAGAAAAGGATAGGCTCTTGGACTTGAGCTTAGATCCAAGGTTTCGCACATAATGGGCATAGATATTTCTCAATGAGTGAAGTAAGATGGGCCACTTGAGTCGCCAACATAAGGGATCTTCTCACTGAGGATGATTGGAATTTCACTGATATCTACTGTTGAATTAACATTAAAACTTTATATAACCATGAAGGTAATGTTTGACAATTGTTAGATTTATGTCTTGTATTCCTGGTTTATCGGAGTGGTCCATTGGGTTCGCCAATGATTGGGCTTTGGTTTAAGGGTATTTTAGTTATTGTATCAGGCTTTCTTAGGGGCAAAGAAAGCGTAGATTATATGTATGATGTAATCTGTAACCCTATACCTAAGGTGGTGAATGGTAAAGAGAGTGGTTCTCTATGGCCGTGGGTATAGATAGACACTCTGTCGAATCATGTAAATCTCTTGTGTGATTTTCTCTATTCTTGTGTGTGGCTTGATTGATTGAACGCGGGTTTCACACTTCCATACTTACGCGCACAACAACAACAACCAAATTATCCTCATGGATCCCTCATTGGTCTTCCCTACATATATTATGTGGCCACTTTTCCATGAAAAAAAATCATAAAAAGTGGAAACTGTTTTTTCTGCAGTGCTGATGGCTCTACGTGCGACGGCATTTCTGCAAGGAAACGCTAAGTAGTAAACTAACTTTTCTGCAATTCAAACTATTTTCATTTGAGGATTTGAGCCAATAGAAATCTTCATTTATGAGAATTTTCAAGTCCGAACTCCCCCACAAAATTCATAAATCCTCAATTTTGCAAATGCACACACCACCTCGTATCAATCAGGGTGGACTCCTCAGCTATACAATTCCTTAGTAAGCCATTCCATTGGCATAGTTTAATTGGTGAGGCACCTTCCTTTCACAAAAACAGCCAAAGAACAATCACTCTTTGTAGGGCTAATAGTGAAGGACTTGAGTATGTGTGTGTGAGTATTTACTTTGTGCAAAAAGAAAAAAAAATACATGTTAAATTTAGAAGTGGTTAATATCTAAAATCATTTCTTTTGATCAAATAGCTATCAATGTTTAAATATTATACTTAAATCACTATGGATCACTACATTTTTCTCCATTCCAACATCTTTTAGACGGACATGTTATGATTTTTTTATTTTTGAGTGAAAGTAGAGAAAATTAAGTTTGTTTAATTCTTTTAAGTTATCATTTTCTAACCTTCTGTATTTCTCATTCAAGATGGTGCCACCAATTAAGGAGGATAACATGTGTGACCTTTTGCCTTTTTTTTTTTTTTTGATTGATCGGCATGGCAATTAAGAAAAAGTCTCTTTTATATTAAACGTGTAGGGATTTTGAAAATCCTCCAATCCTTTTCCCTTTTTTTCCGCTCTCGTAAATATTAACACATCAATATACATTCTTTCTAAGCCTCTTACCACATTAAAACAGGGTTGCTCCATGTAGTTTCTACGGAAAGAGAGATGCCTCACCACTAAATTATAATAGATTGAAATAAGCATCTATTCTGTTTTCTAATCTATCCTCTTATCTTTGAGGGGAGAGATAGGTAGTGATATATAAAAACCAGAGATAGAGAAATAGTAGTTGCAACATATTATCGTAACCCTTGATATAGAGGCTTCATAGCTTCTTTGTTAGACGACATAATTTTTTTTTCGTTTTATTTTTAATTTCATCGGGCAGCAAAAAAAAGAAAATACTCCAGATTTTATAAATAAAGAACCCATGGTGGTGTTCTCTTGAGAAATTTCCTGCATTTCTGTAGTAAGACAAGCTCATGTGCCAAACAACTTTGGAACCAAGTACCTTTTTCTCGCGCAATTGAAGGTGATAATTCCAGATAAGTTTAATGGAAAGGACAGAAAGTCCTTATACAGGGCAGACCCCACTGAATGTTTTTCAAGTTACTGGAATATACTTGAATTCAAATTTCAACTTGCCAAACTCAAGAATTTTTGTTAAATTTACACTCCACAGCCAGCGTTTGAAAATGACAGATCAGAAAATCATGTTTCCAAGCTGAACAATGGATCTCCACCAAAAAAATAAATAAATAAACACAAGAAGATTAAAAAAAATTCAACCTAAGACATGGTCTTCCACATAGAAGAAATCTGTAAAAGTGTGAAACAAGTACATCTAAATTTTCAGAGTTGTAACAGTTTCAGAAACCTCATAAAAATAGTACCTTTAGGTTGTTATATTACAATTTAAGTAGATTCTAACATTTGAAACAACTTTATTTATTTATTAATTTTTTGGGTTAAAGAATTCGAAACTAGTTTGCCCATTTGGTAATTTTACTTGTCAAGTAAAGTCAAGTAAAGTAACGT
This sequence comes from Cinnamomum chago, assembly GCA_038049695.1. Lineage (NCBI taxonomy): Eukaryota > Viridiplantae > Streptophyta > Magnoliopsida > Laurales > Lauraceae > Cinnamomum > Cinnamomum chago. The sequence continues at coordinate 13,043,567 of CP142462.1, read as the reverse complement.
TAAAGCATCAAATCAAAAGCACTTTATTTCAAAACTCTCTCAATCTTTTTCCAAAAAAGTAAAAAAACAACTACCTTTATTTACTAAAAGACAAAAAAAATTCATTTTCCTATAAAAAAAAGTCAAGAATATTCCATCCCAAACAATTAAAAACAAAATAACATCATAACCCACTTATATTTTATTCTCTTTTTTTACTTCACTTCACTTCACTACACTTTATTTTAAAAGTAAAATTACCAAACAGGCAAGAGGGATTCTTTGGGACTAATGTGGAATTGATATGCTACCTTTTTTCTTTATATATAAAGAATCTTTTTTAAATTTGTTTTATATTTTAGCTATGCACTCATTAGTTTGTTGGAATCATCAGTGGGTATCTAAAAAGTAAATCTCTTAATCAATCATTTACACATCAAAAATACTTTAATTCAAAACTCCCTCAATCTTTTTGAAAACAAATTAAAAAAAACCACATTTATTCACTAAAATACAAAAAACTCCACTTTCCCATACAAAAAGTCAAAAATATTCTATAACAAACAACTAAAAATAAAATGCCATCATAACTCACTTATATTTTATTCTTTCTTCAAAATCAACTTTACTTCACTTGACTCTTAGTAGAGTTGCTAAACTGGCCCTGCAGAAGGACAAATGTCCCTTACCCACTGTGCTTGGCAAGTGGGGTCCACTTTTTCATTATGAAAAATTGAAATTTAAAGTCCAAACCGCTGTTCTATAGTGGCTGGCCAAACCACATTTGCATTGTGAGCTGTTGGAGATGAATGATCCACTAGTGGTTATATATATAGAAAATTTTATAATCACCCCTTTTTCCGTCCTCTTATTTTGAATCATGGGGCTCATGTTGAGTCAATCTAATCTTTTTTTACATATAATCTCCCCCTTTACCTAATGAATAGTCACAAGTCCAAGTTTGACACTCATCTAACTTTTCCTTACCGTTGGATTGAAATCATGATAAAATAATGCCTCTAAACCATTAAATTTTAGAGCCATGGATCAAAACGATATATATATATATATACGGAAATGCTCATATGAGAGATATCTCTCACCTTATATGAGAGATAAGGGGGAGGGCCCTCATATTTAAGTTGTTGGAATTGGATATGGATGTGAGAGCCCCCACCTTATCTCTCATATAAGGTGAGAGATATCTCTAATAGGAGCATTTTTCATATATATATATATATATATATATATATATATATGAACTAGACTCTAATTTAATCCAACGATCATACCTAGTGAAATAAGAGTATGTAACATGGAATGCTTTGTATCCGACGATCTGATTGATGGTTACAATCATGAATTAAGACTAGTTACAATCATGAGTTAAGACTAGCTTGCATCACCCAAATAAATCCCCTTCTCTTATTCAACCATCTCAGACATAAAAGGTAGCAGAAGTAAGCCCAACAAGATTGTTTGAACGACTATTAACTTGTGAGACTCGATCATTTTCTGAAAATATATATATATATATATATATATAAAAGTTGTATCATGGCTACAAGTATAGTTAACACCTAATGAAGTAGGAGAAATAAGTGATTATTGAAGAATGGAATAAGGAATAATAAAAAAAACAAGACAGCTTAGATTGTGGAGTCACGAAAACATGATTTGTTAAAATTGCTTAGAGTTGGTTATGCTTGCCTCCTCCATGTAAAGGTGCATATTTTATGCTTTTGTGCACTTCACCATCATTATGGGATACCCTTTTAAGCAATACGGGGGCTAACAGTAAGAGAATGTAACCACATATAGTCATATGGTGAATAGTGGAAGATCCTGGATAGATTCGGTAAGATTTCGACTTTTAGGTCGGCTCCATGTTCCATATCTTCTAGTTAGATAGGATTTTTCCCAATTAAGTTTGGTTTTCTATAGGTCCCTATATTGAGTTCATTTTCATTTTATTTAGGTTTTGCAAAGTTTTGTTTCTAGCAATCTTTTGCTTTTTGTTTTTTCTTTTAAGTGTTTCTCACTTGAAGTTCAGGCACACAAATTGGATTATTTTATATTCGACATGAAGTTTGCTATGTTAATTTTTTGAATTGACAAAAATGTAAATGTCTCTAGCTGTGAAATCCTCTATTTTTGTTTGATGTTGTTGAATTGAAGAATAAAGAAAGAAATTGGAACAAACATCTAGTTTGGTTGTTTCCTTCCACACTCAAAAATTATTTGGGCCCATTTATTTGCTTAGAATAATATATAAGGGAGAATATTCATGTGCATTCATCCCTCACTATAGGGTGAGAAATACTTACATAACTAGAAATATTCATGTGCAAAAGAGGAAAAATCATATATAGTCATATGCAGAAAAAAAAAATGTTCATGTGCAAAGAGGGAAAACCATATAAGTATCTATCATCCTATGGTGAGGGATGGATGCACATGAATGTCTCCCATATATAAGACTTAAATTCAGAAGAATTCATGATCAAATGAGCTCCACGAATCATTAGGGAGTTGATGGGAGAAGGATATTAGGTGATCAAGTGAATGATATGTGGTAAAATGTAAGTAGGGTTTCGACTTTCTTATGACTTGAATTACTATGGTGGTGATTTGGTATTCATTTCCATTTTCTTTGATTCAATTTTCATTAAAGGGGTGGTTGTTTGATGGTTTATTTTTTTATTTTTTTTATGTTCACCTCTGATTATTTCAACTATTTACGGAGATATGGAGACTTAGCATTTCTAAAAACTAAATCATTAAATTAAAAATAGGCTCTTAAAGATGATGATTCTGGCCAGCTCTATTTTCAACACATCTGGGAAACTTTTTCACCTCGAACAGAACATTTGCGTACATCTATAGAAGACTTCTCTGTGAAAATATTATTAAGTTTATTAAGCTAACTATTCCTATCAAATCCTCAATGTGTTAGTATAGGCAACATAAAATATTTTCAATACCCTTGGGTGGAACCCGCTTGTCAACAAGTATCACTGTATAAATTTGAATTTTGTATTCTACTCCATATTCTTCCTCAATAGAAGACAAAAGAAGGGTAAGGATTACCCTCCATATCAACCCATTTAAACTATGAACTTCCATCCTAAATTTAAAATTTTCAATCATTTTGTACATGCTTAAGACCAGACCAATACAAGGACTTTGAATGGGCCACTTCATAGTGGTTTGGAGCCTGACCAGAGGAAAACAAAAGGGTGGGGTCCAGTTGTAAATGCTAATGGAACAAAGTCCACATCTCTACTAGCAATGAGCAGCTTCTTGAAAGTGAAAGTCATTACATTCCAAACCTGGGTGTTGAAGTGTATAACATTTTTCACTTTTTACAGTGGGAAGCAAACAACCCAACTGCCTATCATCCCTTAAAATCCTTATCAGAACCGGCACAAGAGTTTCAAAATTCCATGTCCTCTTAAAGTCTTAAAAACAATATCTTATTGCCATGCACAGTAATGTAGAAATTTCAAAAGGGCAGAAAAATTCTAAAAGGGCTAAAGTGACCGCACAACGAAAGGTGGGTTTGGTGCTGCCATCGGAAATGATGGTCCTTTCTACCACACCTTCTCTTTTAACTTGCTTGAGTTGCACTCATTGAATCAATCCCTTGTAACCTGCTTTCTCTTTCCACATTTTCATCAATTGATAAAAATAAAAAAAAAAGAAAAAGAAAAAAAAGAACTTTAATCTTACAACCACCCATTTTCTTTAAGAATTTGCGAGGAAAAACCAAATGTGGATCATAATCAAATCAAAATTTCTCACGTTATCAGAATCGATAGGAAAAATTCCCGGGGGGAGGGGGGTGTTAATAAAAAAAATTCTATGATCCTTTACTTGTGTGTTTGGTAATTTTCCCCGTTTGATGTGTGATTTTGTCCATCCATTCAAAGTTTTCAAAATCATGCCAAGTAGACAGTTCCCACTTTTGAAGCCCATAAAATTCTTCAAATGAATTGACCTACAAGAGAAAATGTAGTTTAATGGGAAAAATAATATCCAATTATAACTTAATTCCATGAAAGGGTTGTTGAGCTTATAATAATTGTTAAAGACAATAGACAAGAGGCCTGAACACTTTTTAAGGTGATGAGCCCATTTGGGTCTCATTTCTCACCTTCAAAGGGAAGAAAAGGTACCATCATTCTCAGCATTAGTTTTAGAAACCTTGAGAATGAAGGGTATTTTAGTGATTGTCCACAAGGTAGGAGAGGTCCCATTAGAGGTGCATTTTGAAATTATTTGTTGGGCAGTCTCCCATTTTAAACATCTTTCAAAGATACTGACAGAGATCAAGGCTTTACAATTGTGAGTTGATATTCAAAGCCAAGGTTTTTGATGAATCCACCCTTGTTTTTCCTTTCAGTGGACTATTTTTAGTACCAAATATAAGCAAAAGGGGGTTTTGCATACAAAATAATGAGGTTGTACCATGACATTCTTAAATAAATTAGATACGTTTAAGATGTTATTATAGACCCACAGATCTATGGAGACATATATGAGTACACTAAATAACTGATTTGTTTACCTGCTTTTCCTTTTTCATATAATAAGAGAGTAAGCAGAGCAGATGAGTCTTGATGGTGACTGAAAATAGGTTTTGAATAAGTAGATGTTCCCTAATTACCTACTTCCCTAGGGACCTGATTCTAGAAATTTTCTTCAATCGGATTTGTAAATAGGTATTAGAGAGATTTTCACCTCCGAGACCATACATGTCTGCTATGTGAGAATCTTGGTTCTATACCTCTAATTCAATAATGTTACTCCCACTTTTGTAGTGGTTTGGATTGAAAATCCACATCCTTCATGTGCAGGACTTGTTTAGGTGAAAAAAGGTGCTTGGGTGTTAATAAGTTCACTCGACCTATTGCTCTAATACCATGTACGTCAGTGTAAAATGAAGAAATCTCCTATGAGTGGATTGTAGGTGCAGTCTAACTCCATGAGGGCCTTGATCAATATACCATCTTCATACTTGACATCCTCCTGTGATCCGGCGCCAGCCTAATTTGACACTCAACTTACCTTTACTTTCGGATGGAGCCAAAAAAAATTCTTTAGTTAAATGATCATTGAGCTTTATGGCCATCAAAATCAATGGTCAGGGTAATTTAAATGGAGGTGACCTTTTTTTTTTTTGTGTTACATTGTTCTTATTTACAATGGGACCTTTCTGTTCCTTCCTATCCCATAATGATGGTGTGCGTCTAGGTAGGCTCCACAAAATGGACCTCCTAATGAATAATAGGTAGTAAGTTTGTTGGTGAAAATTGTCCATATGTAAAATATATGCTATTGATCTCTCTGATCTCTTAACATGGGTGACAACCATGAAGGTCTCACCTTCAGTGGAAGGTTTTTTCTTTCCCCTGTTTCTTCTAAATTCATTGTTAGGTTGGTGGAAAGGTTTCTTTTATAGAGGGCAGACCAATGATTGTTACCACTTCGTGTGGTGAGATGGGATCATAGCTGGGTCCTTAATAGGTTGTTGCAGTGAAGTGGAATAACCTGCAATCAACTCTCACAACTAGGGCGGACCTAGGAATTCTTCCATGGGCGGCACTATGTAGAAAAGAATTCTTGGAAGGGTCACATATAAAAAATGCATGTAGTTTTTAAAATATATGAGGGCCTTTTTAAAAATTCTGAACGAACATATGTAAAAAATTATAAAATCTCCTCAAACATTGAGGTGTTTTTTAAAATTGTGTTGCTGGTTCGGCCAGTGCTCACGACCACATTATGCTTACACACAAGCAATCAAATAATTGAAGACACATTTTACATGGTTCAACAATGTGCATATATCTACGGGAAAGATATCGTTTGTTCCTCTTTTTGTTCTCTATCACTTTTAGGATTAGGGTTACAATTACATTAATATATACACTACTACAAAGACCAAAACACCGTTAACCCTAAACGTAGACCTTGCTAATCCAAATGACTAATCCGATTAACCTAGAATACAAGCACAACCCAACATAGACTGTTGTTCATGAAATCATTTTCATATGCCTGTATTATGATACTCACTTGTGCTATCATTCTGGCCTTCCAACTTGGTTTCTTACAGTCTTTTCGTTCTAGAGATTGTTTAGGCACTTGTTCTATATCAAAAAGTTAGGCTCTACTATAGGTTAAAAAAGATAAATCTATACAAAAATTATATATCAGTAGCTAGTGTTTTATGCCTTTACTTCTTTACGTATTGAATTACTAGCGGGGGTGATCACTTTGTATTCATTCTTCATCTCATTTTGATTCTATTTCCCTAAAAGTTAAAGTTACTTGATACTCATTTTCAAAAAATTAATCTTAGACCTTTATTTTTAAGCACTTACGGATATATATATATAGGGGAAACCCCCCATTTATGGAAGCATCTCTCACCCTATGGTGAGGGATGGATGCATATGAACATTCCCCATATATATATATATATTATGTATTCTAATACAAACATATAGGCCCTAACTAAACTTTGGCTCCTTTTGATGGCCAAACTTGATTCCAAGCACGTGCATGGTGCCCCGAAACGGCACGCACTGTTACTCAGAAGGTACTTGAAGACGGCATGCAAAACATCCTTATATCCGACACAAACCTAATATGGGCATTAGGCAGAACCCATTGGTGCATCCGTAACACGATACACACCTGATCAATGTAACATCTCATCACTCCACAAAGTGAAGTAATATCACTCCCTTTGTCTAATGTGCCCAAGATGGATAAGATGCTACTACTTGCATCATTAATTAAGTGCATATAGGATTAAGAAGATATCTGTACACTACAGAGTCCCATGTGCTCTTATAGAATATGAGAAACAAAGAACACATGGCATGTGTCATTAGTGTTCTCCAAATAGTAGGCATTTCCCTAATAATCTGTCAAATGCAAACTATGGAAATTGGAAAAGTAGGTTGCTTACAAAATAAATAATGTTAGTATGACCTAAGCAACTATAGAATTGGTTCTATATCAAGATTCAACGGCTATGAGATGTCTTGCACTTTAAAACTTATTGAATTAGACACTTAAGCTTCCTTGTAGTTTCTTTTAGGTTAATATTGAATTAGATACTTCAAAGACTCCCAACAGTGGTTGCACGTGGTTGGCACTTCACCTTCAAAGTTTCTTTCAAGATATCACTTGCACATGCACCTCAGGTGGATGAATGAAAGAACCATTCAACCTTTCTCAACTTTCATGTGACTAGAATGCCCTCATCACCTATCAAGATTATCTCCTTAGGATCATGATCATGATCATCATCATCATTAAAGCCTTGTCCCAATTATGTGAGGTTCAAGGGATGATATTTACCTATTAGAATATTGTAAATTGTATATGAGCTAGGTCTAGCTCTTGGGGGCCACTTGGGTCCATTCCTTTCATTGGGGATTGGGATGGATAGAAAGGTATCTTTATGGAAAGATAAGGGCTTTGTCAGGCCATGATTTAATAGCCTAAAATCCTAATATAGTCTTTTAACTATAGAACATTTTGAGGTTTAATTTAACGACGAGTAAAGGTTTGATTAGCATAAGATTGGGCATGATTGTAAATCATTGGGAGATAAGAGTGTGAAAGGAGTTGCACTAATCAAAGGTGGGCCTAAGTGGACCCTATTAAACTGGACTACACATATAGTCCACTTTTATACATCCACTCTCCTACATGAATTGCATTTCACCATTCCATTCTCTCTTGGGCGACAACCTCGGTAAGTTGCATTTCTTTGGATCTAGACAACGTGTGCTATGGTCGTGAGTGAAATTCTTTCGGGAATCAATCAATTAAGTGAAAGGCAGATGTGACCTTAATTAATTATTTATCAATCTATGTTTTTAGCATCTTTCATGTGTAAAATTTGGGCTTAGTCTCTTTCACGAGCAAATTTTGTGCTTTGGCGTTTGATAGCTTAAAGGTAAGGAGAATCATAATACTGTTTGGTATTTGACAGCTAAAAGGTGGGAAAAACTATAACAACTGTTACACTTCAAAAGTATCCCTCCAAGGCACTGGTGGCGTTTAGACATGGGGGAAAGTGGAACAGGATTCTCAACTAGATGAAGAAATCAAAGAGAAATATAACCAGACTATGGTAGAGAGGATTTCAAAGAAAAATGATTTCCCTACATCCAAGTAAGCTTAATTAATGGGAGTGTCATGGTCTTTTTTTTTGGGTTGGAAGTGTTATTGTCATTGGTGTCACGACCCTGGCCCGAATCACGGTAACCCCGAGCCGTGATCCCATACCTACTCCCGTAAACCCCGAATTAACCGAAGTTAAAACGGAATCCACAAGGGATATCAATCTCAATAACCTGTCGAACACACATAAAATTTTGCGGAAACATATACATTGACAATGTCCAACTTCGATCTACATGTATACAAAAGAATAAGGTACTTATATATGTATCATTCTCATCGTCACTTGTCAATCGGTGTACACCAAAAACACCATACAGTAATGATTAATTACATTCCAAGAATGAATGTACAAAATGACTATTCAAGACTTTTCACAAAATGTTATAACCCTTTTCGCACTCGGATACCCATCAAACGGTATTCCGGCCATTCCACTCAATCAGACCTCCTGGAGGAACCGGAGCGGTCTCCTCCGCTGGCGCTGTAGGACCGGCAGGGGCAATCGGGCATGTGATGTCATCAATAACACTAATGAACACGACGGTTCAACATGTATAAACAGTTCTTGTGATAACTCATGTTAGTACATATAATGAAGTCATTTAAATCATTTGGTAACAATTACATTCTAGACAATCTAGATAATTCTACAATAACAATAAGTAACACAAAAGTCTATCAATAGTCAATCGCTATCATAGCTTCCATTCATTTCATTTCAATTCATTCCGTTCATTTGTCATTCCGTTCATTCAATTTCATTTCTCTTTCATTTACCATCTTCCCTCAAAGGAAGGATTCATCTTCCAAATGGAAGGCATCAATCCATATCTATAGATACGATCGGAATATGTGGGACTTACTAGTGTCCGGGCCAGAGACCACTAGCATCACCACGGAGCTCCGGAACGCCCCCAAATCCATCTGCTGCAGCAGGATTAATCATTTCATTGTTACCTTTAGTAACTATTCATTCATTTATTCATTCATTCATTCATTGTATCATTCAATTCAACTCCGTAACGAACTTAAGGCATTACAAGTAGTACCATGTTCAAGAATTGCATCACATCTATCAATTCTATTCGAATTCACAATCAAATTCTAAACCAAACGAATGGGTGAAAAGCTTGTTATTTAATGTACGTGCTATTCTTGATGATCATCACTTTCGATAGTAGTTGTACATTCAAATAACTTAAGCTAACACTCATCTAGGTTTAGACCACTCTTTGAAGAGTTAGTGCTTAATTGTCACTATTATTTCCTCTTAATTTTTCCTTAATTTCAATAATCATAGATTAGTGCAATATTAGTTCCAACACTAATTTATAGACCCCTACTAATCATAGAAAATAAATCTGGTTCCCAAAATTTCTCAAAATCCACTGACGGTCCGATCGATCGGCTCGAAACAGCTCTCAGTTACGAGCCTGTCCGATCGATCGGATGACAGTCCGATCGATCGGCCAGAAAAACGTCCCAGTTAAAAGTCAGTCCGATCGATCGGCCTTCAGGTCCGATCGATCGGACCTGGGCGTGTTGCAGGTCCGGGAGAAACTGATTTTTCTCCTTTTTCATTTCTTCTCTTTTTACACATTCAATCACTTCCCAATCCTACAAGAAAGTGGAACTTCATGTTTCCCTCATATACCTCATCCATTAATCATCTCATTCAATCCAAAAACACATTGCCATCTAATGGAAATTACATTAACTCCAAATCTATGGAAAACTCAATAAACTTCCACAATGTCTAACACTAATCACAAGCAAGAGTTTATACTTGCCTCTTATGAAGATTAGTAGTAAAAGCCCTCTTTGCTTGGCTTGGTTTGGCTTTGAGATGAAAATCTCTAAATGAAACCCTAACTCGATGAAAATGTACAATACACAACCCATAAGCTATTTGGGCTAGAAATCAACTCAAATAACCAACAAGACTAAGAAAATCCTAAGAGGAGAGTAACTACTCACTTGTGGCTCAAGGAGAGAAATCTTGGGATCTTTCTCAAGCTCTTTCTCTTCAACAATGGGAAATACTTAAGGAAGAAGATGAAGTTGATGCTTCACACACCCAACCACAAGCACCTTTCTTAATCTTGCATTTGATGAAGGAAATGGAAGAGAAGGGAGAAGAGGAAAATGACTCTAGGGTTTCTTGAGAGTGAAATGAATGTTAAGGTTCATTCCATTCTAATATAAGCATGTCTCACACTAAAGCCCCCTCCCACTTCCATTTATTTCATTTTGAGTCAAATGAAACCTCATTTGGTCCATTTGATGTCAAATGGGGTCATGTCTATTATGAAAGTTGACGTACTACTCGAGATACACGCGTTGGTATCAAGGGTTTCCGTATTTGACGAAATACGCGAAAACTCGTATTTACGGAAAAGTCCTTAGCCTAACATGTTTGAGTCTACACTCACTTTAACCGATTCCATTTCATTTCATCATGCTTAATGCATCATTTGAGACCAATTTGTCTCTCTTTGGTCATTAATCTCCATTAACCCATTTATTCATGTTTAGTTAGCATAAATCTCAGTCAATTAGCCTTAATCGCGATTAGTTTGGGTCGGGGTCTAACAATTGGTGTGAAATATGTAAATCTTTTGACTTCCGTAGGGCCACCAATTATTGAAGAGGTTTAACTCAAATACATGAGGAGAGCGACGGGTTGCTCAGTTGATTGGCAATGCGAGTTCTCACTCCCTTGTGTGCACTCTCTCCTCTCATATATAGGTTTTACTCTTTGCGTGTGCGAGTCTCTAGGGGTCCTAGCTCGCCTAGCCAAGTTACAACCAAAAAATAAAAAACTTCAAATCATTGAAATGAAGTTCATTTTTTAGGATTCCGATCATTGATTGGATGGGGTTCATTATAGATAAGAGATATGAGATTGGTGGATTTCAAAAGTTTCACGACTAGCATTAATGGAATTCTCTCTTGCATCTATTATCATCGATCAACTATTGGTAGCCAACTCCATTTATTGTTTAGGAGACAATCCATGCCCATTGAGATTGATAATACATTTAATACAATTCTTTGTATTCGTAGGAATTGGGACTCACTATTTCAGAAAATCTTTCTCATGTGCATGCACTCCAATGTACTCCCCCGAATTTCATCAGGTCTTGCCTTGACAATGACATCGATCCAATGAAGCATGCACATACGGTAATAGCATAGGAGAAATTCATCCCACTGTTTCAAATGAGTCCATTTTCAAATTTTAAGGCAATAAAATCTAAATTACAATATAGGAAATATTCTCTTACGGACTAACATTGTCATAGTTTTTTTTTTTTTTTTTTCTTTTGTAATGTAGGGTGTCCCAACCCTTTGAGCCGGACTAATCCTTACGGGCCTAGGAGGAGCCGGGTAAATCCCATGCGGCCCTAGTGTAGTAGCACAGTTTTGAACCCTCAACCTTCAAGAACAACCCGTGGTCTTGGGCCAACTGAGTTACTCATCGAGGTTAACATTGTCGTAGTATCAAAGGATCCAACTATTTTATGGGTGGCCTACCTCCTTAACATTTGAATTAAAAAAAGCTCACATTACAATCTTCTCTTGATTTTCAGTAATAGAATGTAATCTCAAAGATAAGCTGCTATCTAGAGGAATGATATTCTCCTAGGATCATTGAATGTGTGAGTTCCCATCTTGACCGTTCTTAAAGCGGCACTCCCTCGAAACCAAGGCACCCATCTTCATTGCTGGTAAGAGATCACCTTACAAATTTAGAGAGAGAGAGAGAGAGAGAGCTTATATGTCATGTATTTTCATAAGTAGCGCATTTTTTGGTCCTATCATAATAAAAATATTAAAAAATATTTATACTTCATCTATTAACGCCTTGGTAGGATTAGTTAATAAATGAAAACTTAATATGTTAATATGGTATCAGAGACAACGGTTGCAATTTTCAATCCCACGAGTAAGAGTAAGGCTTAATGCTAAAATGTGCGCCGGAGTAATTCCACAGTAGAGGTAGTTAGAAAATGGGATTCCACTTACAGTCAAAACATTTGTTTTCACTTTGTATTTTGTAACTAGTGTGCAGAGTAAAACTTTTGTTTGCGAGAGGGGACCAGACCGGCGGTAGCTGATCTATCTATATCGTGCAATCACGTACGCACCACATTTCCTTGGGGCCCACAGAACGTTCGAGGGTCGTCGGCTATAGAGACTATGGTCGCCCGCACGTTCTTGCGGCACGTGCCTATTCCCATAGAACATGTTACAGTCGGTGCGGGCCCCACGGCACGAACATTCCGCCAAGTGCCAGCTGGCATCCGACAGATAGAACCCGGTCAAGCACGTGACTTGGATGCGATTGGAATCAATCAAAGCTGAGCTTACAACGTCAATGAGCACATGTCCCGCCGCTAATAGGGGGGGATCACCTCCTCCCTCCTCACTAGCTCTCAAATGACTGTTTTCACCCTTTGATGATTCTTCTCAAAGAGACTCTAAATTTGGGGCAAGTGAAGGTGTGGGTCCTCCATGTGTATTACACATGAGAAACACAAAAAAAAAAAAAAAAAACACCCAATTCTTAGACAGTTTCTTGAATAAATAGGAGACTCGCACATGCAAGGGGTGAGCTAGATTTGCACGTGCAAAAAGAAAAAACCCACACACCTGGAGAGAGATATTCGCACGTGCAAATATGCACGAGAGAGAAATGACAGAAGGGAAGAGCCGAGGGAGACCATGATTTTTCTTAGATGGCAATGTAGATAGGACTTTGATTTTTTTAGGACTTAAATGAATTAATAGGGTGATGAATAAGTATTCATTTTCCATTTTCAGATAATCCAATTTCTGTTAAATGAGAGGTCAAATGATGGATTTTTCAGGATATTAACTTTCGATTCTTTGGGCAATGTTCTCCATCATTGTGGGGACCACACGGATGTAAGTTTATCGGGGGGCTCGTCGTGAACAAGAGAGATCCGAAAAAATAAGTGCCACTAGATTAGCCTAGCCCTCAATTTAACAACCTTAACGTTTAATGACATCTTATCCGTTGATTTTTTTGAGATTCAATTTAATTTTAAGTGAATGTACGATGAGTTGTAAAAATTGGGCAAGATACTAAATCAAAGGGGCTGCATTTGGTGGGCCTTGTACTGCACCTACAAATGCTCGTAGGAGAATATTTTCCCGATTCTTCCTTTATAACCACTTATAGATGTAGGAAGCCTTATAATTCATAGAAATTCAATTCCAGTGAACCAATAGGCCTAAAAGGGGAATTTCCTAGTCTCAAGATGGAGAATCTAATGCAATCAATCTTTTTCATTTAGCATTTATCTACATGGGCAACTAGAGCATGCATCAGCACATAAGTTATTTTAAACGTTTTCATTTATTAGAATTAAGTTTTGGATGTTTATTTCTCCTCCCAACCTTCCAAGATTCCCGTTTTCCCTATCAACCTTGAAAATGACTATGTAACTCATTACTGAATTTGGTTTTTTTTTTCTTTTCCCCTGTTTTGAGTGCAAAGCATTAATAGAAGACCATATCAAAGTTTGAAAACTTGTCAAACCTAGTAGCTGTGGGTCTTATTGCCTTAGTGGACTTTTAGTCATGTTTGGATCTTCTTACACCAAAGTACAGCTAGCTTAGTTTACAAGTATAATTGAGGGTTCAGTTGTATTGACCATTAATAACCAATTTATCCAAGGGTTCGTTTGCCTTAGCCAATTACAGCCAAATAATGTGCAGGGCAACCTTATTTGGAGGATCCAATCGTGGCCACAAGTTTTGAAGTCAGATGTAGAAAAAGCAGGAGATTTTTTTCTCTAGCGAATTTGATTTGTCAAGACTTGGAGTTTCATGGATACAAACTTACGTTTAAAAACTGTACGGCACATGTACTTGACGTGTGCCTGCATGTGACTAGATGTGTATGGTCATGCTCTAAAAAAGCTAAATTGATGCCACTACTTGAAAGAATCTTATTGACTGCCCCACCATGGTTCTAGTTCTGACAATGGCAGAGAGATGGAAAACTCTAACCCTGGAGGATAACAATAAGTTGGTCATGTGTTAGTTTGGTCAACTGATCTTAAGCCATAGACTGAGTGCAGTGGCGGACCAGGATTTTAACTTGGTGGGGGTTTAAGATAGTCACTTGTAAAAGTCAATTGATATTTTGTTTGTATTTCTTAACATTAACTTTTGCAAAAGAGAAAAGTGAGATGAGGATTTTTGTGAGGGAGAGGGAAAGAGATGAGAAGCAGAGAAAGAGAAAGTGGTTTACTGTTTTTAGGTTAAAGTGGTAAGGGAAATAAAGGAATCGTGAGGACCGGGGACTTGGGCCATTTCTAGCTGGGGGCTGGGCTTAAGGGCCCATAGGGCCCTTATGGGCTTTTTTTCAATTAGGAGGGGGCTTGAGCCCCCAGCCCAATACATGTAACTCCGCCATTGATTGAGTGTAAATACTTCACAGCCATGTAAGATGAGGTTTATGCATTGTGAGAGGTCGATCTTGGGCAGGGGTTATAGCTGAGACTATTGAGAAGTGGGCTCCACCAATGTAAGAAACCATATACAAATTCAAAAGTTTAAGCTGATAGGTGGAAGGCCCATACAGGTATATTAAGACATGACAAGCCTATTATTTAGACGATGTGAGACTTCCCAACACTCCCCCTCACGTGCAGGCCCAACAGATTTCATGGACGGGCCTGTCACGTGGGCTACACAAAAACGACGTCCACATGTACTACACAAGAATAACGGGATTGGAACCCGCTCTGATACCACTTGTAGGACCTTACACCCCATTGAGCTACCATTTATCCCAAAACCAATTGGTGATAGGAAACGGTACAACAATAGTTTTATGGTGAGGGTGAGGGCTCGACCACAATTATGACCGCTTAGCGATGATGGACGTTGACATCAACAATCCCTCCCTCAACGGCACACCCGCCGCGACTCTTACTGCGAACTCGCAAAATGCGTGTCCCGTGACTTGAACACCCGACCTACCAAGCTTTGATACAGAGCTTACATGCTTAGAGAGACCCACATGAAAATTCAATATCGGGCAAGTGCAGAACTGGTTGAAAAACCCCATGTAATTCGGGTCAGTCATTGAAATCATGCCTCTCATGCATGTGAATTGGACTTGGATATTGGAGCTACAGATATATTTTGATAAAAACAAAATATTATCATATATTATAAATAAAATATGGACGTACATAATGAATAACAACAGTATTTCGATAGGGATGTCTTGCGCCACACCTTGCGAGACGGTTGATGGGGCCTACTTGATCAATCCGACCAATCATGCAAACTAGGCTCCCTTTTCCCTTATATGTTCTTGGATCCTATGGGATTTACATTGATCTGAACGGACTGGACCATTTGATTATATATATATATATTTAGATCATTAATCTTTTGAGTAATGAATGAAGGAGGTAAGATGATGGAATTAACTTGAAAGTTCATATATGGGTTAGACCCACGTGAAAATCCAATTTCTGGCTTCAGTACCATTCTAAAGCTTGGGTTAAATTCTAGTTAGGCTTGAACTCATGCATCTCATAATCTGAATTGGACTTTGAGACTGAAACCACATTTTTTGGTTCTTGAGCTGCTTCACACGTAATCCACTACTAAATTAGCCTGGCCACCCCAAGCCACGCCAAAGTCTGGTCCACATTGGACATGATTGGACATCTATTTTTAGGTTTGTGGGCTATACTCAGGCATAAATTGCTGGTTTTGGTTGTTAAATGGGGTTGTAAATAACCTTCCAATCATTAAACACAAGACACAACATAATTAAAATAAAAAAGTCCCTTGAGTGAGCGCTAGTGCTGCTAAAGCCCATCCGGGGCCCACCTTATGATCAATATGACTGGACCATAAAGTAGGGGCCCTACACCTAATAGTCATGGAGCATGGGGTTTGACACTCATCCAAATGAACTGAATCGTTGGATTGATTATTCACTTATTTTAGACGGTGAACACTAGTCGGCCATTGATTAAGTGGGGCTTATGATGATTCGAGCCTCCATCGCCTATCATAAAGTCGTGGGGGCCGGAGGATTATCTTTCGATCCTGGCATAGAAACGGCTTGGCCTAATTTCCAACTTAATTATAAAATGAATCGGGCATAGAAAAGGCTTCACCTGGCTTGACTCACCCATGAACACTCCTAAACTCAAGCAAAAGCTCCAACTAATTAGCCACATGCTGTAAGATTTGTGCTCGGTCAATTTTGACTCAACTGCATAAAATAATAATTTTATTAGAATAAAAAATATAAGTTTTATTAATAAAGTTCAATTTCATTAGAAAAAAAAGATTCTTTATTTTTGTCATAAACAGAGAATCTCTCTTATTTTTGTGAAAGTCAGTTTGGAGGACAATTAGTTTCCTCCTTCAAAGTACATTCACAAGAAGTTCTACAATTCAGATTGTGAGAAACAAGTGAAAAACTGTCCAGATTTTAAGCATTACTATTTTGCAGACATTGGTGCCAATCTTCTTTTCATTTTACTTTACTTTGACAAGCTTTGTCCTTACAGGTAGAGTACAATGAAGATGAAGAAGAGGAAAGTTCCTACTCTTTATCTTTCCAGCTCGTAAAAGAGAGAGAGAAAACAAAGTGGAGTCTCCTAAATTTTACCGGGAATAGCTCTAACGTGTCGGTGACCGACACTTGCTCGTGCCGACAAATTACAGGCAAACTGGAGAATCATCCCACGCAACCGGCACGTGTCCTAGACCGCAAGAGTTGGCAGAATCCCATGCATGAGCACGGATTCGTCGGTGCGTAGTTTTTTTGACCGACGCAAGACTACCTTCCCCTTAAACGGTTTTCCTTTACCTCTTCTTTACTTCTTCCCTTTCACTTTACTTTTCTTCACTCCATTTCTTTCCAAACATTTTAAATTCAAAATCTTTTCTTTCCAAGATCATAGCTTTTATTCCCATTTTTACTTAATTTTATAGAAATATTCTAAAATAAAAAGTATTTCTTTACCAGTAAAAACCGCATGCGTAGTTCAGCTTTCTTTGATCAATATAGCCCCTTTGATAATCTTATCATCTAATGATTTGATATAGAGCCCAATTTTATACTTATTGAACTTTCACTCACTACGCTATCGTGTTTTTAAAAGGAATAATGGTTAAAATGTAATTAAATATTATGATTGTTTGTAACATTTAGGGTTATGATAAATGGGCGAGACTGAGTCTTTTAACCTCCCACTTGTCCATAAGGAGGCCTTTTCATCCTCCCTCATTAATGGACATGCATCTAAATTCGCCTTACGAGCTCAATAAAATGTAGCCTCCCGTAGAAGAAGATTCACCTCTAAAATATACATGATATTATTTAGTAGAATATAGTCTTATCTAATAGAAAACTAATCTCAACTTATACTTCTTATTCTCTATTGTTGACTTAAAACTAAAACTGTCAATTGAGTGTAATTTACTTAATCAAATAAAAAAAAAAAAAACCGGGAATGGATGCGATTACATGTCCCTACTGCCCTGCACGAGCTGCCCACGTGACTTGTCTAGCGGTGGTTGCAAGCATATTCAATTCGAAGCACGTGACGTCGTCCACGTGTCACTCTATCCCTCATTTATTCTAAAATTTAAAATATCCAAATAAAAAAAAATGAATATTTACTTAGATTACTCATAAGCACCGGTGCTCACGGTATGAAAAGGGCCGATGCTCCTAAACACATGATGGGGCCACATTTTGACCGATCTGACTGGACCATGAAATAGAGAACTCCCTTCCGTTAACTTAGGGTTTGGACACCTATCCATATGAACTTGGCCATTGGATCGATTATGCACTCGTTTTAAATTATTAAATTTTGTTGGTTGTGGACCGAGTAGGGTGACGATGATTTTGGCAACCATCACCATACGTTGGCCTTTTTAGAAGAGATCTTAAAATCTTTTGATCTCTCCGATACCATCTCAGCGGGCCCCACAAGAGCCTGGAGGGGGTCCCAATATTTTCTTAGGTGGAAAAGATGAAAAGGAGGGGAGAAAAATATCTTCCCACATGTGAGCACCGAAATGGGTGGCGTGAGTTAGGGATAAAAAAGATGAGACGATCAACAAACAGGTCACGTGATCACGTGGCTGCCCTAACTGTCTGCCACGTGTACTCCCTCTCACATGTAGGATCGTGGGACGATCATGTTGCGACGAACACAAGCAAATGTTTTTACTTGCTATTTCCGAGGTGGTGAAGAAATGAAACGAAACGAAATGAAACGAGGGAGCACCGACGGGTAAATGACGTATGAGGGCATGTTCTGTGGGGGGCATTTGATGAAAGCGAGGGGTGTGGCCGTGTGGGGTGAGGGTATTTTGGTCATTGTGAGTTTTGTTGTAGGCATAGTGGGGTCCCAACATTCATAAGTAGAGAGTAGATAGAGAGAGAGAAAGGCCCACAGACCATCTCTAATTCCTAACCACTTGTTCTCACCGTACATGGTTTGATTGGAACTGCACCTTTTGTTGATTCATTTTAACACAATCAATTGCGTGGAAAAATTTGATAAAAAGATGAAGTAAAATTTGTTGAAAAGTTAATAATAGCAGGAAATCTCCACCTTTTTGTCGCACAAGGCAAGCACATGACAATCATCATCATCATCAACAAAGATTTGTCACAACTATATTGTGGTCGGCTATGTTAACTTCATTTTTCCTTGTCGATTACATTATGGGTTTTTAGGTCTATTTTATTTTGCTTTCATCAATATCTTGTTTGATTTACCACTAAAAATGCGTTTGTGCAACTTCATTGCTGAGAAAAAGTAAAATAAAAGACGCCTCGATTTCCGGATTACATCGAGGAAGTGTTTAATGCAGCTATCTTTTTAGGTCATGTTTGGCAACTAAATTTTTAGGGAAAAGATTTTCGGTTTTTCTTAAGTTGTAGTAAATTCATGTTTAGCAATGGTAAATTCTTAAAGATTTGAATGAATGAAAAACTTCATTTGATAGGATTTTCAATTTAAACTACCCCCCATAATATTTAA
The DNA here is from genome assembly GCA_038049695.1 of Cinnamomum chago. Lineage (NCBI taxonomy): Eukaryota > Viridiplantae > Streptophyta > Magnoliopsida > Laurales > Lauraceae > Cinnamomum > Cinnamomum chago. Next base: position 13,024,302 of record CP142462.1, on the reverse strand, counting down.
AAATCTTCACTTAAATAGATTTGCACACTCAACCTTATTTTTCTCAGTTATATTCATCAATGCACACTAATTTTAATGTGAAATACTCAACTATACAAATTTCCAGCGAGGAATCCTTATTCCAGTGGCAATGAAGAATCATAAGATTTATGGATTCCTCGCTTGTTACCAAACATGCCCTTAGTAATGAAAAAAAAATAAAAAATGGACGTTACGTGTTCTAAAAGATTATGTAAGAGTCTTTGTACTAAGGGTTGTAAACAGGTATTCATGGGTTGGGTTTACCACAAGAGTAGCAAGTACTTAACCGACTCAAGCCTGACCCATTTATTAATAGAGTTGTAAATGCCAACTTAGACCAAATCCAGGATTTTGAAGGGTCTACCTTGTGACTTACATGTGAGGTTTGAGGTTTGGTCCAAAGTGCAATGATCGAGTTAGGTTGGATCAAGTTGGAGGATTGGAAGTGTGTGATTGAACCTAAATCTGAACCATTTTCTTAACTGAATCTAACCTGAAAGTTAAAAAGTGTGTCAATCGAAACCTGAATCACAATATCAGATTTGGGTTGCGTTGGGAGTTTGGGTCAGAATTGCCACAATATCAGCTTGGGCGACCTCTCTCCCTTCATGCTAGCATGTGTTGTGTGCCTGGAAGTTAGTGTGTGCTTGCTAGTTTTGTTTTATGTTTGCACATGATCTGGACCATATTGGGCCTGGCCCAGACTAGCCCATTTTTGGATGTAAGCTGGCCAACCTTTTAGGGCAATAGACGAGGGGCTGGCTGATTTTGGGCCAGTTAATTTAATGGGTTGGGATTGTCCAACTTCCTTCCTAAAGGCCTTATCTAGATGGCCAAGTGCTGCATAAGGTTTCACATGAACTTGTGATTCTAAGAGTCAAGCTGAGCCCAGATCACATTGCTGTTTTTGGTCTTTGTTCATACGCCTATTGTCTAGACTTGGCCTAATTCTTTTGCCCAACAACTAAATGAGCAAAGTTTGGGCCTATGTCTACCTAAAGACCCCACTCAGCCTGCATAAATAGGTTTACAAAAGGGTGATCCTGGGTCTTACTATGAGTCCATATGTCCCATTGGGCCTGAGTTCTAAGCCCAAGATTTGAACAAACTGCTCTTAAAAAAGCCAGGCCCAGCCTATCCATCCCATTAACCAAATGGGTCGTATTGGGCATATGCATGATCAGAGACATGACCAGATGGCCCAACCTGACAGAGAAGATTCTATACAAATGGGCCCAATACAATATGGGGTTGGGCCTAATCCTAATTCTCAGACTAGAGGACTGAATTGATTGATGCTGATAACTGAACAGGCTAGTCTTGAACAAGCTTTGGCCTAGTCAAGCTCAGCCCATTGTAGTCTTTTGCCCATGATAACATTGATTCAATATACATTTTCTACTCTTTAATCCAGATTGCTTTCAAGCCCCTTGAAAGGAAAAAGCTTTGAATTATACTAGAAAAACAAGAAAGAAATGTTTTGTGTAGCAACTATTTATTTCAGATTTAGATGGGCCACAAATTTCTCCACAGATTAACATCCATTTCAGCCATTGAATTAATTCTCTTACAATATCATAGACATGAATTCTAACAAAACCAATTCCACAATTATCATTAAAAAAAATTAAAGAATGAGCTCTAAAATTAGAGATACATTATACCATTCAAAAAGGAAAAGTGAGATGCATTATCATTACAAACACTGCAACTCCTCTTGCAGAAACTCAAATGATAATACATAATACATAGATACAAACTTCTGATTAGACTAACTCAAGTGAATAAAAGAATTGCAACAATGAGAAGATAAATTTTTTTTTACAAAAATTTACATACAATACTTCAATACTGGGCGCAGTTTTTTTTTGGTAAAAATACTGGTCGCAGTTGAGCATATTGTGGGTATTTGGCTTTTTGGGGCCATGAAAAAATGGTAAATAGTGAGATGGCACTCCCTTGAAAATCAAGATCTTATAGAGACTGATTTTGATGCATCCAAGTGATTCAAGCAACATGTTCCGATGAGGCATTCAGGAAATTCCTCCAGAGTATTAGCCTGCACAAGATGTGTGCGGAAATGTGTACATAAGCATGACCAGTACTTAAGAAAGGAGAAATCACAAAAAATGGACTTAACAACCTAGAGAGTGGCCATATTTTCAAATCTTCACAAAATGGTATGAAAGCAAAACTAAGGCTTTGCTGTTGTGGTGTTCCCAAGTTGTAGTTCAACTGGTAAGGGACATAAGTGTGTGATTTCAATTTCCTGATGTAGTAAACAAAAAAATCTCTTAAGGTTGTGGAGATGACAATTGTATAAAAAATATCAAGAGAACTGAAATAATAAATGCCTTTTCTACCATCATCATGACTATTTCTACTAGTTACAACAGCAGGAAGCTTTCTAATTTCATGTTATTGCATGAAATAGTATAATTTAATGTTTTAAAAAGATGAAGCATGAGGTGACATTTTCCACATGCCCAAAACGCGAGGGGTAAGCCTTGAGGGCGCAGCCCTCATGAACATAATCTTTCTTTTCTTTATAAATGAAGAATTACAAAAAACATAGAATGTATGATATAACTGAAAAGAAAGTCAAAATTTGGTTGTTTTTCCTTCAATAAGTTAACTAGGGTTGACACGTTAACCCGAATTACAATAGAATTTTTTTTTTTTCTCAAAATTATAAATTGCTCCTTCCTATAGAGTGCAAACCCCCAATATAGAGTTCTGACTTAAGCGCATGCTTCACTAGGTTGCACATCTCCAACAAGCCTTATACAATGAGGGGTAACTGGTAAGCCCAAAATAGAAAATGAATCCTGGGGCATTTTTAGGATGCCTCAGCCTCACTCAGAGGAGAGCATGGAAGCATGAGCCCCAAATGCTTCTAAAAATATTGGTATATCTTGCACGTTATTTCCAGAAACATAGTATTTGAGTAAATTCATTTTCTTTCTTTCATTTTCTTTTTCTTTTTCTTTTTCTTTTTGGAAAGGTTCACAGGAAGGACAAGAACAATTGGTATTTTAGTGATCATACCTGTATCAAGAAAGCCATCTCTATAACCAGATTATTAAGGTAACCAAGGACAAGACTGACAACACTCCTTGCCACAGATGATGATCCCACATCGACTCCAAGCTGAAAATTTCATCTTACATGTTACAATTGTGAATATGAAGAGTTTTAGAATATATCAGCATGCAACAATGACATGATGCCTTCAGATTTGTCAGCCACATCTGAATACATCTTTTTTCTTTTTTTGAACAATAAAATGACTCAAACTTGCAACCTTGTGGTTGCGGCATTAATGAGCACCTTCCAACTATGCTATGGGCTCTTGTCGCCATATGGGGATACTTGGGTCATATCAAACTTGCATAACTCTCTCAAACTTGCACCTCTCTTCTCTGTGTGTGTGTTTTTTTGTGTGGGCACGTGCATTGTCTCCGTTATCTTTTGAGAACCTTCACACTATGCTATGGGCTCTTCTTGCCATATGAGAATCTCTCTCTCTCTCTCTCTCTGAGCATGTTTACGTACTTTTGCGATCATATGTTTGTCTTGAATGTTAATACCCAATACCAATACAAACACAAACACATGCACAAGTTTAACATAGTGATTCACACTAGGAGGTATCTCGTGCTTACCTCCAAGTAGTTCTTCCCTCGGAAGTAATTTATTTCCAATGCTCGACCCAATAGACACGCTTTCTTTCCCACACTCTGTTTTACTATCCAGGATCCCTAAATTCAAAAACCAAAGGACAAGAAAATACTTACATATGGCTTTGAATCTAATGAAATTACATTAACAGTTAATTAGATTCCACTATCTCTCACCTTAGCTATGTGTGGTATAAGCTTGAACCTTGAATTTCGATATGCATCATCTCCTTCCACAAAGCTATTTAGTTGAGGAACACTTTCAATAGGGGCATCCAACATGTAATATAATGCCAGATTATATGTAACCGCACCCGGGACCTGATTTAGAATGATAAATATGGATCAGATATCATCATCATCATCATCAACATCATCGTAGTGTCTAAATCTGGGCTGTGGCTTGATAAGTTCTATTAAAACCAACTAAGATAGGCAATATCGATAATATCTATATCCATAGTGGAATGTGCCTATTTTTGTTCAAGAACGTTATGGCCTTCTGCTAGAGATCAATACTTAGGGGAGTGGATCTGTGCTGGCTTGATAGAATATATTAATACCATTGAAGACAAGCAATGACCATAATATATATATATATTTATATATGGGAGTGCTACACAACGCCTGAGCATTTTTTAGGAGAAAACGCCCTTCCTAGTTGGGCCTAGTGGGATGCATGATGATCATGGAAATCCATTAGATTGAAAGATCCATATGAGGCCTACATATATGCAAAATCTTGAGTCCATAAAATCATCCTAACCTTTTGATCCATGGCCCTAAGATTTAATCATTTAGAGACCTCATTTTATCATGATTTCAATCCAACGGTGAGGAAAAGTTGGATAAGTGTCAAACTTGGACGTGACTATTCATGTCGGGGGTCAGGGGTTGGGGGGGGGGGGGGGGGGGGGGGCGGTTGTAGTGTGTGTGAAAAGATCAAACTGACTCAACATGGGCCCCGTGACAAAAAATAAGAGGGGCGGAAAAAGGGGCCTTTTTAAAGGGGGGCATTTTTGAGGATTTTAGGTGAGCCGAACGGCATGTACCTTACATGAGCACAACTCTTGTGAGCCAACCTCAACCTCTTATGATCAATCTGAATGGGACACACGCAATGAATCTACCATGATCGATATATGGGCCATACAAAATTAACAGTTTGAAGCACTTTGATCATAGATCCAATGGTGGGCTAATCCACATGGGGACTATGAGGATGGAGTGCATCAGAAGTGGTGCCAGAAGTAGGCCCCACAAAGTTGTGGTTCCAAGGGTGACATCGTTCAAAAGATCGTTAGTATATATATGTCATCACCACCACCATCATAACCTTATCCCACAATAAATTGGATTAGATACACATTTTACCGGAGAGTTAGCCTAGTTATCCAACAAGTTCACGTTTCAAAGGAAATATTCTAACATTTAATTACAAATTTCTAGAGAAAAACGTGGGTGTTGGTTTTGTAAGTGGGTTGGGGGTGGTACATTGCTCCTGTACCCTTTCCCTTTTGATATTTTCTTTTCTGTTTTTAAGCTTTGTATTCTCTGTCTATTCTAATAAAATTTTGTTACCGTTCCAAAAAATAATAATAATAATTCTAGAGAAAAACATTGACTCTGTTGGTCCCATTAAATTTGGGGAATACTAAGATTTCTCATCATCATCGTACCATTGTTGACAAGTAGAATTCCCTAAATAAGAAGGAAGTTTCTCTACTCCCAAAACAACAGTGATCAAGAAGGAATCTAAATCATGAGGCCCACTTTTGGAAATATATAGATGAATATAACATGTAAGCCAAAATAAGTGGATTTTCCAAATTACAAATTCAAAAATAATCACACATGCATTTTGGCAGAACTAAAAGTAATACTACATTAAAAGAGTAAGCTTTATGCTGAATGTTTTATTTCACATACATTGCACTACTCAATGCCAAAATTATGAATTATTTATTCCCCTGTTCTGAATATATTATTATAATATAGAAAATCTGTAATGCAATGCTTGTTGATGTTAAGGGTGTGGTTGGCAGTAGGACCTGAATTGTTCTGTCATAAAATTATGTATCAATATGTTTTTGGATTATCCTGTGAAATAGCCAAACAGGTTTGCCCTTACCCAAGCATTTTCAGCTGCTATGTTTCTATATAGAATACATGCCACTAATTAATCTCAATACCAAAATGCCTAAAATTTCCATCATGAAATCTAAGCAATAAAACTTTCACTGTTAGGATATTTTAAGTTCCTGTTAACAGGTTTTAGTTTTAAAACTTCTTTTCAATCTCCCTGATAGCATATTATAATACAAATTAGACAAAAGAAACAAAATATAAAGATCTTGATAATTACCTGCATGTTAATGATGAAGAAGAACTCGTTGCCACCCTGAACAGCATATTTCTACATTTCAATAACCTTCACTTGTTAGAACGCGATACATGGAAAGAAGATGAAAAAGACAAAAGCCCCACTTAAGTGAAGGGAGATAAATCAACCTGAACAATGCTGCCAGGACGACCACCAAGATCATCTTCTCGCTTATCTGAATTTAACCAATCCACAGCAACCAATTGCATTATGGTATTCTTTGCCTTGACCTGTAGAATAGATGATCAATACATAACAACAAAAATCCTCGTTTTCTTCTTCTTTGTTCTAAATTTGAGTGGAAAACTGGGTGAATCATTACAAGTTTTACTGCCAGCGAGAAAGAAAATTGTTTCTATGTTTGGTCCATACTACCATTGTGCAAGCAGGGTGTTCAAGAAGACCAAAGTGTTGGCATAGTTTCTAGGTTCACACTTCAATTTGGTCATGTTTGGTTTGCAAGTAATAATTCATGGAGTCCAAAATGAAATCAATTGGCTATGTTTGGTTTGCAACCGTACTCCCATTTCCTAGCACAGAAACAGCCACACCCTCCTCATAAAATTTCTGAATAAATCCTTGAAGTAGGAGAAACTGAGAAAATACAAAAGTGATGAAGGGCAGTCTGGAATGATAAACTATGAAAGTACCTTCTGATGGTCATGTAAATAATTTTCTCCACGGATCAGATATGTCGATGGGTCCGATGTTGTCCAACTGCAAGCTAAAGTACAGCTTGGGTCTTTTGGAAGAGTGGTTCCATACCTGCATGGAACGCTATCCTCCATTGCCGCATCCTGTATATTCACGTAACCCTTCCTCTGAACTGCGGAGTTGGAAAATCACAACTAACTATAAGCAAAGCAAATTGCAAAAGAAAGCTACTGCCCTGGAAAATTAAGTACATGCCATCTCTATCTAGTTATCAACTTATAATGTAACATTAGCTACACTAATGAGACCAACCTGAAAGTTCATGAATTTTTTTCACAAAATCTGCAGCTGTCGACAGGTTGGGATGACATAAATCCTGAACCAGTGGTTTTACAAAAAAAGTAGTTTAGATTTAGAAACATGTGCCGATCAGACTGAACATTGGACATGATCCTCGAAAACAAGGATAAGAACAAAAGATCCTGAGAAGCAAATCTCAAGTTAAGGTAAATCCATGCACATTTGTTTATGATAAATCCTTAATTGTATTTGCTTACTTCATAAATAGCATTCTGGTTTTGTTATGCTGCATTTCAAAGCATACACTATTCAGAAACATACTTCATAGCAACTCAAAATGCTGAAAGCAATGAAAGTGAACTCTCTAAATCCAAGCTTCAATTCTTGGAGATGAACTTGGCCTACTCTACTATTTTTGTATCCAAACTTCAATTCTTGGAAATGAATATTGTCAAGAAAACAATTTCTTAAAATCTTCTTCTAAACTAGGTAGAAGCAATACAATTTTTAAAAAATACTACATAAAAAACTTCTACTGTTATATTCTTTGAATCCAATGGCCAATATACACTTGACCCGGTCAACCTGGACAAGTTCTGACTTCTGAATCAACCTAAAACCCATGCTTACCTGGGTTTTTTTTTTCTAACCGACCTGGTACAAACCTGGTCGTATAAACTCAAGTGAGTACCTAATTCAAAAATTGATTTTGGTTGTGTACATTATTTATGAACTTGATATATAGGATATGGGTCTATGTAGGCTGATGGCCCACCAAGGAGGAGTAGGCCAAAGAGATTGTGGATGGAAGTAACTACTAACAATAGATTTGAAGAAGTGCAACCTGTTTGGGGAGTTGGCTCCAGATAGATTGTGATGGAGAAATGAATTCATGTAGCCAACCCTAACATAGTTGGGACAAGGTTTTCATAATGATGATGACAATGACGATGACAATGGTGTGTAGGATATGGGTTTGGCATCCATTTTGATGATTTTGTTGAGAATATCTAATATCATTTTGAGGGGAAAACAAAGAAGAAATAAAGCATAATACCTAAAACAATAGACAGTTTAAAGCACGTATAAAGTATCCATCAAGTATCATGTATAGGTATGATTATCAACTATCAATTGAACATAATAGCGGTGTATGCAATACAGACAATAAAGTACCTGAGAATATACAAGTACATTGCGTCATAGTTTAATTATCACATTTACTTAACTACCTGATTGTGTATTTCATTTCCTGAATCAGAAGAGAATGAAGACTCTAACAGCTCATATTCTGATTGCTCAGGGACATCAAAGAACTCGTCAGCCACATCACTCAGACGAAGGAATGACCTACCCAAGTATGCAGGCTCCCTAGAAGAATTTTGTGCCTCAAACCTAGGCTCTGGTGTCGAGTAAACTTCCTTGATGTGCTCCTTTTCAATGTGCAGTAGATCAATCTCTTTTGCCAGTTCACTGGATGAGAAATCTGAGCGGTTTCCTAGTTTGGTCTTCAACAGTTCTCTCAAAGCTGCAAGAAAGAAAGAGAAATAAGTACCTACCTGTAAACCAAAGATGCAAGCAGGATAAAGAAACATAAAAAAGTTTAACTGTAAGAAACAAACCCGCGAGTATGCGAAGCCTTCTGATGGTTACGGATCTTGCAGATGAAGAAATAAGACAAGAATTCCAACACTTCCAATCAACTGAAAGCATGTGTTTAACAACTGATTGTTTCCCTTGGTGCACAGGTGATATCACATATCCTCCAGCTGTAAAAGTATGAACATTACGCTCTTTATGTTAGTGTTTTTGAAACGCCGAGTCATGGAAAGTTTATAGTTGGGTAAGGTGATCCATTTCATGTACATATAGCCCAGGTTTCTGTGATCCAGACAGTTAAATCTGAATTGAATTTTGAAGGGCCCACTGGAGACTGACCAAAATAACAGTTTAGAGCATCCAAAACATGAAATGTCTGGAACAGAAGCAAATACTGAAACAGGTCCAAAGAGTCCAGGAATGAAGAAACAGGATCTTCAAACTTGGATACTTTTTGGCAGCTTGCCTTCCAGGACCTATTAGGTAAGTGGTGTGGAAGAGAAAGAAAAAGGGGGTGGTTCCACATTTGTTGATAAGTGCCTCAGAAAAATGCACACTAGCTGCAGCTTAAGACCCCATAATTTTTCTACCAATGGATACATGCAAGAAATACAAGGAGAATTAGAATATTATTCCATATTTTCAAATCAAAGCATACATTACCTTTAAGGAAGGCCCGGACATAGCCACCCTCAGGTAGACATTTTCGGTGGAACACAGACTGGTATAAAATTACTGTGGAAAATTCAGAAGCAACAGAGTCAGTTCCCAACCGAAATTAATGGCTTGATTCTATCCCATATGTCCTACAAAGGAATTACCATATGTTCCATCATCTTCTTTTCTCCAATAACGTCTCAGAAGTAAATCTCTTCGCTTCATTCCCCTGTACATGGTCACACTAGTATTAACAATCTAAAATCCATGAACCATCAGGGAAAATTGCATAATGAAAATCAAAGTGGATTCTGACCAAGGTAGCCAATTGCTGTTTAACTGCATATGAATAATATCCGTATGACCATCAACATGCTCAACCACCCTGCCCTGATGAAAACAGAAGTCCCATCTGCAAGAGAATTTGCAGGTTCACAAAAGATTGAAGCTCTTAATTTGAAAAAAAAAAAAAAAAGGGATCATCAATCTTACTCAGATCGTGATGGACCAAGAGACATAACTATCTGAAATACAGACTCTGAAGGTGCATCTACCACGCCTACTGCCATCGTTGCTGAGTGATTATCCCATGACTGAGTATAGAAGCATATTTCAGCATTATCAAAAACTCCTGAAGTATATACTAATCCGTACAACATATCAGGTAAATACCTTCTCATGGAAATCCCCATCTTTTGCTCCTTTGAATAGCCGTAAGCCTATATTAAATTGGGAAGGTCATGTATGGATGCTTGAACGTTAAGGGCAAGAAAACTATGGAATATTACCATTTTCACAGCCAAAGATTGTCCAGGGACAAGAGGCAACAACATCAGCCAGCACTTTATCAATCCGTGGAGATGAGCACGTTGCCCAGTCGGCTAAACCTGTTATCGAGAAATATTCATGATAGAACAATAGCATATTAACAAGATATTTCTAATAAAGAGAGATTTCACTAAACTGTTCATCATTTCACTTTCTAAATCAGAAAAAGAACATCATTTATAGACTAAAGTTGTTACAAGTCCCACATGACCAAAACTATTATTTGCTGAAGTGCACATTTGAATAATCGAAAGAAAGCACTTCATGAGAAGCAAACATGACACACTCATAAGAATAAGAAAGCAATAGTTATGTAGCCAATTCGTGAAGAAAAAGGGAAGAAAACCAATAGCAGTCTGGAAAGGATACTTCCTTCTCTTTGAGAACGCCTCATAACTTGTCTAGCACATGGTTTTGTTTTAAAATTTGATGGTATTCATTGAAGGTTTAATCTATTTATCATGAGACACAAGTTACAATTTCTGTGCGGATTATAATTAATAATATCATTAAAGTGTAAATGTGGTGCATATCTAAACACATGTGCCAGTTCCAGGTTTTCTGAGTCTGATATGTTGTCCTTTTTTGACCCAGACATGTCTTTCAAAATTAGATTAGATACAAAGATATGATTTACAAAAGCCTCACCTAGGGAGCTCGTATGACTTGTTCTCTTGTCCCCTTTCAACCTGCGATAACAAGATGCACATCAGTAGGAAAGGTAGCACAAACTATAAATTTTGAAACAGATCATGAATGTATGTATGAATGTCACTATCACAAGTGTTAATAAATTTTCAAATATTAAATACAATGGCCATATTTGTCTAAATTACCTTACTGAATGCCTTTCAGGATTTGAACAGCCCTGAAGTTGAGAGAGTACAGTTAGAAGTATTCGTCTTTTGGTTTGCCACCAATCAGCAAAACATATGAATTTTGGTAATGCATTGCAAACAATCTGTTGTTGTTAAAAAAAAGAAAAAAAGAAAAGAAAAAAAAAAGGGTTTTTAACCTTCAATGCAGCTTCCTTAAAGCCAAGAACCCATTTCGCTGCTTCTTCTGAACTCCTAGCCCCTAGCTGTAAAGTTGGTATTACAAAGTGTAAGAGCCCATGAGACGTTGAGTGGATATAAATATAAAACAAACTACAAGAACTGGAAATCAAGTGAAACATCTGTTGCTCTTGGAGAAGCCACCACACCTTTAGTCGATCATCATGATTAGAAACATTATACAGTGAAAAAATGAAGAACTCCTGCAAGTTGGAAAAAAAAAAGATCTTTATAATCAGAATGATAATTTGGTATAACCGCTATATAAACGTATGTGTGTAAATCATCTGAGAACCCAGTAGGATGTGTAATCTTTTTTTGAGGACCATCTATGACAAACTGAATCCCTTCAATCAAAACCTGTAACATGATTGGCATGTGTGCAAAAGTTTTACTGAGATCTGGTTAAAAATAAATTAAATTAAATTAAAGGTTAGGATTCCTGGCCCCCTTTGATAAATCCAACCCACTCATATACACAATCTACCTGTTAACTGGCATTCATCTCAAGTTGACACTCATCCAACTAGTACCAGCATTGGATTTTAGCACAAAGTTCATTTTAATTTATGGTCGAAACATGTTTATCTTGAGGCTCTTACCTCAAGGATTAGAACGATCAAATTAGGACAAGATTTGGCCCATCCACAGCCCACAAAAAGGCCTTTCCATATCCATCTAAGTAGGCCCCACAAGGAGGACCACAAATTGCAATTTACAATCCAGGTTTATACAGACACTTTGGACACAAACATGCAAATTATTGAGGTAAAAGGGCTCTAGTCTGTGGGATTCACCCATGATCTATCCAACATTCCCATAATCACTGGCATCCACCCTAACTCAAATACACACGCGCAAGGTGAATTGACACTCATCCGAGTATTATTGTTAAATTGGACAAAAATGAAGTTACCCAAGGGTTAAAAATGTCCATATAGGATGATAAAACATTTTCCCCATCCCCATTCCTTATCAGGATCTTTCCATCCCCTTCTCCCCCAGGATTATCATGCATCAAGTTTGCCCAAAAGATATCTGGCCTCTCTCTCTCTCTCTCTCTCCTACCCACCTTAAAGAGACAGTTTTGCTCCATATGAGTAGCCACTTATTGCTTATATGCGAACCAGTTCATGGGGCCCACTTGGATAATCAGATCCATTGGATCATTTCATCCCTTAACTTTATTATTTTGGTGAAATCATCCCTTAATTTAATGGTCTCAAAGTTTTACTAAGATTTTTGAGATTCAATCCAATAGTGAGTCTGACTGACGAATTGTGGTGGGGTGAAATCACAGGAGCTAGTGAGTGTGACGAGGAAAATTGATCATTCATTGCCCCGGTTGGCCCCACAAGCCGGGCCAGTTTTTACTTTATATACGACCTGTTCTTGGGTGAGAATTTCACCATATACATGCACATGCATGCTGATAGAAAATTTGACTTTACATTGCTCAATGGAAAATCAGCCTTAACAGGACACTGACCTTCCCTTTGATGCTTTCTATACCATAATCAGTAACACATACACAGGAATCAATTGGAGCACTTCTAATTGGACCCTGAAACAGTAGAAGGTGAATCAAATCATTTTCATCCACTTTATAATAGTCAATAAGATACAGGAATCATGTAAAAAATCATGACACATGAATCTGAACTCAAAAGCAATTGAAAATTAAAAATCAATCCAACAAAAGGAACATTTCTTTATTTATTTATCTTATAAATCACAACTTTGTTGACCACAGCACCAAAAATTAGCACTCACATTGAGGAAGGCTGTGCCTACTGAACATAAAGACGGTAGCCAATTAGCATCAACAGGAATAGTGGGCTCTACTTTGGAGGCTCTCCAAATGTTTGTTCACATTCACCAATTGAAGCTTATTGTGCAGACTGACTCACCTAATGCTGTCTCATAGGTTGGAGCTCCTAACAGAGGTCGGAAATTCCATTTTATTCTTAATGAGATCAAGACTTTGTCCTTTTCGCTTCAAGTACAGTTCTCTCATATTTTGCGCTCGGCCAATGCTATGTGGGGAATGCGCTAGTAAAGCAAGGGGTTGGTCGTATTTCTCCTTTTGTTGTTTTCTATATGTAATTTTCATTTTTTGTGCCCAGTATAGATCTTGTATACTGGTTCGGTCTTCAGGGTTGTCCAGTAGACTTTGTAATTCCTCATCTATTTAATACATTTTAGCTACCGATTGAGAAGAAAAAGGTAGCCAATATAAACCATGCTCAGTTTGCTTTTTGTCAAGCACACCCTGTACATTAGAACTTACATTTTTCCCCCTTTTGGTTTTCATCATCTGGCTCCATCTTGGGTTCATCAATAAAAATGTGTCGATACTCGATACTAACTACGATTGAGGTCATAACACCTAGCTATAGTTCTACTTGATCACAGTTACAGATTCCAAAAGAGAATGCAAATTCATGGATCATGAAGGCAATATAGAATTTTTTTTGAAATGTATATCCTGCTAAAGGTAAAACATATAACTACAATCATTCTTGAGATACTCGATACTAACTACGAAGAGTTGCCAAAGCAATTTGAGATAAATTGGGAGTTTCATAGTTTTCACATCGGGTCCATACTACAACGTGATGTGAAACATACTGGTTTAGAATTCGGTACTTAATACAAACGATCATGTAAACAACACTATTTATCAGTTGTATGTTAGAGCCTTCCTTTGATATGTCCCTCGACAGAGAAATATTGGACACCTTGCTCTGTTGTGTGCCTCAAATGCTTTGTTTGAATGTTGAGGCTTCCTTTCTTTTCTGTAAATTGGCCCTCTTTTGTTTTTTCCTTGTAATGTGCTTCCTTCTTGTAGAATAAATTTTAGTTGGCAGTTTTAAAAAAATGGATTTGAATTTTATTAGTCTATGGACTCCAAAGAAAGGAAAAGAAAAAGCTCAAAGCCTAGTGGTTTTGATCCTTCTGGCACAAAATGCCCATAAGCTTCAAAATATCTGTTCAGAAGATGAAGGTTACTAAAAGAAAGTTGAACTAAAACAAAATAATAGCATGAAACTTTGAGTTCTGTAATCATTCTAGTTAGACTATTTACAGGAGAATGGACATTCTGTGACGTGGGTTGGTAAATAGCAACAAAAGTTCAAAGAAGAACCAAAATTTTGATCTTCCCCATCAGTTTAGTCAAAGGACAAAGATCAACAGACAAAACAAAGAAAAGGGGACAATAACACAAGACTTTTCATTTATTGCAGAGTTCATTCCTATCAACCAAAGTTTTACTAACTAAATGGTAAATTTATTTATTTCTTTATTTTGCAGCATGGCAACAAATGAAAGAAAAAAATAATCTTATTGTACGCCATCACTTATGCACAGAATCTGTAAAGCAAAAAAGAACTAAAAGCCCACAGTTTTAAGTGATTATAGAATGAAAAAAAGAAAAAAGAAAAAAAGAGAAGAAATATTAATAAGAATGGAAACCATTTCTGTGACTTGATTCACTTCTACAGGATTAGAAATAGCATGGAAGCCCATTGCATTATATCAGTCACAACATGATAACAAAGAAAAAATAAAGAAAATCCAAATCACCCATGTCTTAGACATGGAAGAACAATATTAAGAAATATTTGAACCAAAAACAAGTATTATATTTATATCTTATTATCATACTATAATAAAGGGAGAATATAATCTGGAGGTATTTATCCAAAATACAGAGTTAATAATGCCCAATAAGATTTTATTTCTATTATCCAACACAACCAACAAGATAAAAAGAAGTCCTAAATACTTGGGTTGTTCATATCCCATCATAATCAAACAAAAGGCTAGAACTTCCCAATAAGAAAAAAAGGCTAGAAAAAGTCATTCTGTTATTTCATTAGATTATGCAAAAAAAAAAACCAAAATCCAAAAAGAAAAATAAAACCCAATCCATCTCTTTCCATGGCATGGATCACAATCAACCAAATTCATATGAACTGCCGGGAAAAAGCATTGCTTCATATGATTCTAGCACCAACAGGACAGAAAGGGGGTTTAAATCCAAAAAGACTACATTTTTACAATGTGGGTCATTCAATTTAAGTAACAAACAGTAATTTAGCTCGGAAACCCAATTCTATCAATTCAAAACAATGCAACCACACAAACCACATTCCCCCACATGGGTCACCAACATCGATAGAAACCCAGTTGAAATGGATCCAAAATCAACCATCTTTTCCAATTGTTTTGGCATGCAAATGATCATTAAATAACAAAACCATGTACCTCTTCCTTTGATGCAGGCGTGGATTTAAAGCAATTGAGAAAGTCGTCTTCGAAAACGAAATACCGCTTGCGCGTGTATTGCAATCCGAGGCGATTGGATCCAATGACATACAGCCAACTCTCCATTCTCCAAGTGTTTTGTAGAATACCCATCTGAGAAATTCTCCCTGTTTTCTCTTCTTTCTTTTCTTTTTGTTGTTAGAAGCTCCAATGCATGAAAAAAATTGAGTTACAAAAGAGTTGTCTTGATGTAATTGCACTAATGAGATAGAGATAAAACAAGATGATTCTCTGATCCCAGCTAAGGGAATCAGAGAATCTTTTGGTTAAAATCTTGACACCCTCAGAACTCTTCTTGGAAGATTGTGCAAGGAATTCTCTCCTCTCCTCTCTCTCCTTCTCAATGGAACTGAATGTGGGGGCATATATTGCTTTTGCATGGACCATGATTTCTATTACTGCAAGATGACCAAAATAGCCTTTTCTATGGGTGATACGTAGTTTTTTTTTTTTTTTTTTGGATAACGCAGGTTCCGGCTCTTCCGACAAGAATAAATTCTACGGGCCTAGAAGAGAAAGCAGGCGGGGTCAAAAATTTTCATGGCCTCAGTATAGTAGAGCAGTTTCGAACCTACAACTGCCAGGTGCAAAACACGGTCTTAGGCCAATTGAGCTTCCCCTCGGAGGTTTTTGGTGATCCGTAGGTAAGAAAAAAAAAACCATATGTAGCATAAGCTTTATATTTTAATATGCACACAACAAAAATTTATCCTACGTTCCAAAGTCTCGGTGGTGTGTAAATTAGCAGAGTTCCTGGTTATTGGATGGACCCCTGACTCTTTAGCATTGGGATCGGGTGGGTGTCCTGTAGGAGACTTTCTACCTAATTACTACGGATACAGTCATATAAATGGCTTAGATCAATCATATTGGGGCCACAAGAGTTACTCGTAAATCATCCACATGGTATTATGTCACCATAAGATTGGTCCTCTTAGAACAGATAGAGATTAAGAAAAGCAACTATCATCATCACAGATATAACTAATTTTTATGTGGGTTGTGGAAGTCCTTTTCTAAAAAAATGAGAATAAGTATGACTCAACTAGTTACTCACGCACAAACCTACCACAGTTTTAAGTTGGTACTTGCCAAATGCAAAACAGAGGAGAAACTGAACAAGTCACTAAAAAGGTTCTAAACTGATCAAATGCCAATGCCAATGCCATTAGTTATATCTATAACTGAGCATCTAAAAGGAAGTTTGAAGTTTATATGTAATTTCAATGGAAAGGAAAAACCAAAGGCATTGCGCATACAAGATCCAAAATAGACATGTAAGACTTGTTGAGAGTTTAACGACCATTGATGACTTTAAATGAAGTAATGGGAAATGATTATCAATTGGATTGATTAGAAAAAAGGAGGACTCACAAAGTTGAACCAAATGGATGGGATAATGCTAGCTAATGATGATTTATTTGTTCCTTTCAAAAGGACCTTGAAGTTGGATGTAAGGACTTGAAGGTCTAAGTCTAACAATCCTAACTTAATTAAGGTTGAGAGCGACATCCATCAAGTGGTAGAACTTAAATATTACTATTAACCTGTCATAAGTTCAAGTAGACAATTACAAATTCAAAGATTGACCTAGTGAAAGTGACTCATTCTGTTATAGAAAAGATAAATAAACAGAAGTGATTCATAACTTCAAGAATGATTCCAAAGACATTTTTCAATTGGATTTTGTATAGAGTTGTTTTTTTATTTTAATTTAATTTTCAAGGACCTTCTTATGAGCCAATCTAGTGATAGCTCAGGTCCCACTTCCCAGTGGTGAGAGATATCTCTCTCTACAAAAACAACTAGGGATTGATTTCCAATAGTAGCGTGAGAGAAAAAAAAGTACAAAATGCTTTCTCTTCTATGATAGAAAAATATTTGCGTACATAAAATTATAGTATTTGTAACTTTTACACTAGAAACCCAAGAAACATATTGTCTAACCTCTTACTTGGTCACTTCCATTTTCACAAAAGTGAACAAGAAACTAAATTCGATGTTATCTAATATATCCATTTGCACTTAACATTGTCAAGGTGTTTGCAGTTCTAGTTAATAGTGGAATTATAGGATTCTAATTAATAGCAAGGTGTTTCAGTGATCACGACCATTATTCTGATGGGCCCAAAAGTCTTTGGAAGAATATACCCATCCAGCTCATGGCCAATAAGTTGATAAAGAGAAAATAATAATTAGGATTGACAGTCAAGATCATTAAAGGTCATTAAATTGACAGTTAGATCTTTGAATCCTTTATTGTCAACTAATTGGATAAAACAGGTGAAATATTGATGGAACCATTAAAAGATAACAGCAAAAGTATGAACAAGTGTAGTGATCATTCTCTGCAATTTCAATTTGTTTTAAAGCTATGCAAAGGAAAGGAATGATCTGCAAATGGATATAGTTTTTATGCAATGTTTTAGAGTTTGAATAGAAATTTTTTTTTTTTTTTTAATGGTTGGAGAAAGATACCGAGCCAAGCTGCTCCTAAGAGGAAGGAGAGCTGGAGGAAGAGATGGCATTGGCCTTGGCCTCTGAATTGAGATTTATGAATATGGAACTTCCAAATGGGTGGTTTTCGAGCAATTGTCTTTGGGCCTCTCTATACTTGGTCATAAGAGACCGAGTCTCTCTCTCTCTCTCTCTCTCTCTCTCTCTCTCTCTCTCTCTCACACACACACACACACCAATCACATGCATGCACGTATGTATTGGGTAGGGATGTAAATGGGTCCGCGATTTTTTTATTATCCGGAGGTTCCGACCTGTTAAAAACCGGGTCTGGGTCCTTATATAGGCACCGATAAGTAAATGGGTCCGGATCCGGTTCCACCTTGGTTCGGACCCGTGGACCCGAGACCTAACATATTACCTTAATTTTCGAAAATTTCTCCTAAAATCATGTTTTTTATGACATCATTCTCTACCTAGACCCAGACCCGGACCCGGTTTCAGACCCGTCCCATATATAATTCTGGTTCCGGTGCCGGAGCCAAAAACCGATTCTGAAATTGTTCCGGGTCCGGATCCCGTTCCACCTTCTCCTTAATAGTTCCGGTTCCGGATTCACCATGGACTCGGACCAGAACCGACCCGTTTACAACCCTAGTATTGGGCCAGACTTAAGTTTAGCCTAATGTACTTTGCTAGGGGGTCAAAACGGATCCTTCTAGTTTGGCTTGACCTCTGTGCTAATGTTCATACGCACTACAACAAAATACAATTTTGCCAACGGTGCAATTTGTTGTAGTGATGGTCCCATTGTCTCATATTATCTAAGCAATTTTTTTTTATTTTTTTTAGATTGGTATATTATAGATAATATAACAGAACTACGATAAAGATGTGAACTTATTTCTGGCACAACACCACCCGCAGCACCAGAAAACATATCATATCATGAAGTTATCATCGAGGGAAAATATTGCATACTCTCAGATTTGGGGTTTTCTTGGGGTTTTATTGGAAAATATTATGTAATTTTCAATGCTTCACAGTAAGTTTTTTACTTGCTTTTCATGCCTAATCAACTATAAAATTTCTGTTACTTATGCTTATGTGTAGTAAGTGATTGATTGAGTGTATTTCATATTCATATGTATTATTACTTCTAACAATATGGTCTATTTTTACCAAAGAAAATAACAATATATATGGTCAATGCATTCATCTTTATATGGTGTCATGCAAGATGGTTTTAGGGCATAAGGGTCGATGGAACAAGTAGATATGTTAAGTCCATGTTTTTAATCAAATGATCCAAGCCTTAATTATACCTCTTAAAAGCTTAATGAATATATAACATACAAATTACTATAATGAAATCCATCAATGACTATTGTGAAGATCATTGTCAAACTAGTGTCAATTCAAAAGGAGAAAAGGGGGTAGGTGCTTGTGAAGGAATTAGATTGATCCTAAAGCCATAAAAGAGACGCGACCTTTCATTATATAAATAGTGGCTATAAGGCCTTAACTAGTTTACCTGTATGTAGCCTCTACCTTTATTATAGGTGTTTGACTTCTTGTAAGATTTTAAAGTATTTGATCTCCTTTCAATTACTATATACAATAAATAACATTACTTTGTGCCTGAGAAATGTTCTCCTACGGGCTCCTGCATATATATAGTCCAACTATGTGGGGCCCACCTTAGATCAGCTAATGCCCTTTCACACTCTCATCCCCTCATATTCTAGTACTAGCCTAGGTTCACTATCATCAAATCTTTATCCACCATTGGATTGAATATCAAAGAAATCTATGGTTAAAAGACCACCAAAGTTTATGGCTTTCAAATCAAGGGCTAGGATTATCTTACAAGACTGATTTTTTTTTCTGGGCCCTTATCTAGCAAGGAGACCTTTCCATATACTCCACCCTACTAATAAGACGACATCTTAAGGAGGCCCCACGAGCAGGACTGCATATTGCTCAAATCGTCTTCTCATAGGAGAACATTGCCCCTTTGTGCATATATTGATATTAGGGTTGTAAATGTGTATCTAAAGCATTTGGTTTCGAGTTAAGTGGGTATTGTAAATCTATTTTTGGATTTGGGACATATATAGGATCAAGATCTTCTTCTTCTTTTTTTTCCCAAGAATCCGATTTCAGGACCATTGCATCTAGAAACTGAAAATATATAGATTTTAAGGGCCTGCATAGCTTGACCGGTATCCATATTTGAGAGTTTAGTTAGCTTTAATCATATACCATTTAACATCTCTACTTATATATTTAAAACTTTATTTTGATACTCTTTTATCCAATTATACTAATACACTTTACATCTTATCTCAAGTTCAGATATGAATATGCTGAATCCGGATCTTATAAAGCAAGGTCCAGATCTAGATCAACCATGGTTCCACCCTAGATCGAATTCGTTTGTATTTTGAGTTAATGGGTGATGCTTCCACCCCAACGGCTCACTCAGCCTGGCTAGATTCCTCTTCAAATTTAGATAAAATAAGAACTGAGGATGCTCGGAGGGGAATGTGGAGTTTATTAAAGAAAACCACAAGAATCATGATGATTTAAATGCAAGAAATCAAATAACAACGATAAAGAAATCATACACAACAGGGCTCGTAGCATATTTGAAAGGTGTTTGCTGTGTAAAGGCACATGGCATATCTTTATCATGATCATCATCAAAGCCTTATCCTAACCATATTGAGGTCATTACATGAATTATTTTTCTTCATTCCAATCACACAAGGCATATCTTCATAAAACAAAAATTAAAACAACCCCCCCTCCCCCCCGGTTTAGTGCCTTGAACCCTTCATTTATAGGTAGGATTTGAATTTAGTTGCTGAGTCTTGTTGCAATTAGTTGGAATAGGTCGGGTTTAGTTAAGGTTGGAAAATCAAGTCGTAAGAACGGACCAAATGAAACCCACTCATTGTTAGGTTTATGTATTGTATTTCGGCTTGACCGGATTCGGTAACCTTAGACTCGAGGTGAGAGCTCTCTCTCCCGTAGTTTCAAACTACGTGAGGGGGAGAGCATATGTGAGAGCAAGATTGAGAGTTATGGGGTGAGAGTATTCAAAGTGTTCGAATGTTTGGAATCTTTGTAATGAGTTACCAAATTTCCAGTATAGTGAAATCGAACGGAATGCTTATAGAGCTATAGACATAGGTAATTGTTGAGCCACGTAAATCTCTTGTGTGCTTGTGGTTGATTGATCGTGTGTCTTTTGCCCTAATTAATTACCCAACACTCCTTACATTAAAATTATACATCTTAATCCAAGATCAAGTTGTCTAGTAGGGCCAGGAATTACCACTTTAATTGGCCCATCAAACTTTTACATAAAAGGCCACACTCAGAAGTCATAAATTTATTAAAGAAGAATAATAAACTTCTTCTATCATGGAGGGTGTTCTTATTGTTAATTAAATGGATTTTTCATAGAAATGGATTATAATAAATTGTAAGGGAGACTAAACTATCGTTTCTCAATTCTATTGTGACTCTTAAGTTAATTATGGCAAAAGATAGACCGATCTACATGAGATTACACATGGATCTCACCTCGAAGTCCACATTTCACATCTATATATTGTCAATTCAGCCAATGCGTATCACCAGTACTGATGACTAATTCTGACACATGCTATGATTTTCATTTTCCACTTCAAAGTAAAACCCTCCATACAGCCAATTCACAGATCTACATCACGACTATGGTTGATACATAATTGTAATTTCTCCCTTCCAATACCCAGTACCTTGTATTTGAACCTGTTCTCTAACCCATGATCTCTATTACACAGCCCATGAGCTCTTCAAGGCCTCCCAAAGAATCAAAACAAACAAAGTGGTAGAATTTATTAAATGAATCGAATGCCATTTACACTCATCGAGCTAAATCGAAACAAAAGCCTTTTGAAACCCACTTCCTACACAAGGGAGTCCTTGGCTGCAACCCCATTTGTTCTCTTGGCTTCATGTCCCTCTTTATCATGGTGGGCCACACTCTTGGGATCCAAAAGGGGTGTGGTGTCCTTGATCTGCTACAAACACAGGATATAAAAAGCGAATTACAAGACGGAATATTATTGCATAGAATAGGAAAAAGAATGAGAGAGAGAGAGAGAGAGAGAGAACCTCAGGTGGTAGAGAAACTTGGTTAGTCTGCTTCTTTTTGTTCTCACGAGTGCAAAAGTAAGAATAGAAGCCCATCCCAAGAATGGCAATGGAAATGCCTATGATGTTCCTTTCAGTGAAGGGGTCGTGGAGCAATGTATAGCCAAAGGTCAGGATGAGACATGTCTTCAGATGGCCCAGCACTTGATATGTCACTGGTGACGTCTTACCAATTACAAGGAAAGTGCTGAAGTTTACAGAGACTGCTATCAGGCAAGAAAGGACGATGAATATCTGTCCATGGACACACACAAAAACAAAAAAACAAAAATATATAGTTATGGTCATACATCACATACTGATATGTTGCTTCTAAACAATAAGATAATAAAGCAGAGATAAGAGACTAGAAAGGTACCACAATCAAAGGAGAGTATTTGAAGGCAAACACACTTTTATGGGTGAGACGCTGATCTACAAGAGGGCCAGAGACAAACAGTATAGCAGCTTGAAATGGGGCAGAATGGTAGAGCAGCTGTGTGGAGGTGACATTGAGTTTCTTCTGAATGGTGTTTGTCATCTTAGTGCCATCGAGGGTTAAGGATATAACATAATAACAACTCCCAATATTTAAAGATCACCAAAACAGCCAAAGGAAGCTAGAGAGATGCTCTAGCCTTCGACCTTGGATTGGTGGCGATTAGCAGATTATGGGATCACCTATTAGAAAATTAGGTGGGGATGACTCTATAAATTGATCCAAGTACATGACCACTAGAAATTTTCTCCTCGGAGCGTACTGAAGGATTTGTGCTCCAGCTTTATGATTCCCACTTGCACCTAAGCTTTATCAGATTATTCTATTTACACACTCATTACCCCTATGATGCAGCACTCATCAGACCCATACTCACCTTTCCATCAAATCTCAAGAAGTTCAATGGTAAATTGATCAAAAAATATTGAGCCATTAAATCGGAGATCATATATTTGATGGGGCCGGATTTTTAGCTTAATTCTTTTTATCTACGATGAGACCATTCCATCTCCTTACCTCACTCATTGGCATGCATCTTAGTGGGCCTCATAAAAGCTGAACCACATATCAGCAGCACAATACACTGCAGGTTAACAATCCCCACAAAAACAAAGTGTTCGTTTGAGATCCGTAGGATAATATCATATACCCCTATCAAACCCATTTACAATAAGTTCGTATACACGCGGGTCCAAATACTCAAAGGATCATAGTTTGAACACAAAAAAAAAGGTATGTATGGGCCCATGATATTAGGGTTATAAACGGGTCGGTTCCGGTCCAAGTCCATGGTGGACCCGGAACCGGAACTGTTAAGGAAAAGGCAGAACCGAATTCAGACTCGGTTATATGGGATGGGTCTGGATCCGAGTCTGAGTCTAGGTAGAAAATGTTACTAAAAAATATGATTTTTAAAAGAGATTTTTGAAAATTGAGGTTGTCGGGTCTCGGGTCCATGGGTCCGAACCAAGGTGGAACCAGACCCGGACCCATTTCCTTAGGGCATAAATAAGGACTCAGACCCGTTTTTTAACAGGTCGAAACCTCCGGATAATCAGAGAATCGAGGACCCATTTACATTCCTACATGATATAGACCAAAATAGAGATACCCTGTAACAAGAATACTTGACACTGACTGTATTTTATGTACATGCGTATAGATCTTTTACCAAAAGAAGAAAAAATATACATGTATATGGATACGGACGTATGTATGTATAACAAATAATAAGTATTTATGTCTCAGTTCAGGTCTGGGTCTAGGTAGGCCTCAATCTGGGTTCAACTCATAAAATTAAATTCTGAGAGGTCCCATGTCCAATTGCAGGTTCCTTTTCAGTAATTTGGGTAGGGATCCAAGTACCCCTATAATGAAACCTTTTCTTCCCTTTGAAGTGGGCTTTTCAAATTCCATGATGGTGAATTGCATGAAAAGGAAAAATAAAAAATAAAAAAAAACGAAAAAGAAAAGAAGAAATAGATAATACTTTTAGAAGTCAAACTAATGAAGGATACAATTTGACCAACGCATGTGGTGGCAATTGCTAGAACAGAGAGAATGGAACCCAGAAGATTGAGTTGTAAATCAGTTATTGATGCAATCCCAACTCCAAGAAGTAACAACAGAAGAGAAAGCTTTATCTTCTGGCTGCAATGCAACAGAATGGTAACCTTGTAAAGCTGTTTATTAGCAGACCAAAAGCAATGTAATAAATATGAAAAGGTCAAATGGTAAGAGAAACTAAATCAACAGGAACTCTTGTGAGTCCTTTTCAATCAACCACCTGAATTGCTTCTTCAAGAAAACTGTCTCCAATAAAACTGTGAACGGTATGATTGCAAGTTTGGTCATCTGCAAAAGTTAAAATAAATAAATATTTTAAGGAGGAGGGAAAGGTGCACATGAAACATGAGGGTTTTGTTTAATGTATCAGCAACCATCATCCTAACTTCCCTGACTAATGCTTGATTAATAATTGAGATAATCAAAGAATCTTTAGTACTAGAGGATAAATGAATAGAAAAAATTGGTGTGGAGAATCCCCACTTTCTCTGGCACTAAATTTTCATTGTGTTCTCCATCTGAATTAAAAAAACTAAGGAGGAGAAAATTTTCTTAAAATTATTTTATAAATAAGAATATTTATTTAATAGTTAAGTTAACTTATTAATAAGGAATCCAATTTCACTATAGAAAATGTTATTTTCTTCCTCTTAGGAGATCTTCTCTCTTACAATCACCAATAGTTAGCCTTACATGTGAACTAATTTTCTCCCAAAAACAGATACAAATTGGGAAAAAACTTACTTCATTAAAGAATTAATTAATTCTTCTCATTAATTTTCATCTTACAGTGCCTCATAAAAATGTATTTGAATCAGTCAGCATTAGCAGGTTGTATATAAGATTTTATAGATTATGTAGATTTATCCAGGCAACCAATTAATTAGAAAATGAAAGATGGGTCAAGTGTCAATACTTGCTTAGAATGGAAGGTTCAAAAACGTGTGATGGCTATAACTTCAGATGGGTGCAAACTTTGACTGTGTGGCTCATCTAAGAGGGGTCCCACTAGTTTGACAGTCCAGTTCCAACCAAAGGGTCTAAGAGGTTGATAATATTGCACGTAAACATTCACTTTTCTTCACATATCATATATATATATATAAATATTTTTTAACTCACCACGGTCATCACATGTAATCAGTTTAATCACGTGTAAAACACTTGATTAGAAAAAATGGAAAAAAAAAAAAAAATGTGTTCATCACATGGACAATATGAAGGTAGAACCAGCTTCATTTGGAGTCAGGTGGCAAAATTTTGGACAGATTTTGATATCAAAAGAGGGCTCCACTGGGCCAGTTGAGAAACCCAAGCCACGTTAGTTACACACACCTGATAGAAGCCAATGGAATTGAAGCCAAGGCTGAGGTTGAGAAAACCAATGGACACCCCATTGAGGATGCCAAAGAGCATCACAGTCTTGAGATCAATCGACTTGGGCTCAAAGAAGTTGAACCGTTGTGCCACATGTAGGGTGCAGAATGTAACCATCAGATGCCAACTTGTTAGCGTCGTAGCTGGAACAATCACAAACAGCCATGGCCCATCAGCAACATTTATAATATACAACCATTATAGAGAGGGTCAGTCGATCAGACCCCAAGATGTAAAAATAGAGAGAGGATGATACCAAATGGGAATTCAAGGGTGCTGATGAGAGCCTTGTTGCAGATGACAATGGCTACTGAAGATGCAACTGAGAGGACTAGAGCCCCTATAACACCCAATTGAAATCTGGGGCTTTCTCCCATTCTTCTCTGAAACTCTCTGCTCTTGATTTAGAAGATGCAATATAAAGCAAATTCCTTCAACAGAGAGAGAGAGAGAGAGAGAGGCTTGTTTGAGAAAGGCTTTCAGAATTCAGGCCCTTTTTATTTTGGACTAGTAAATAAAAAAGTAGGTGCTAACGCCGTGAAGTTTGTCGTTGGATTTGGGATGGGAGTGGGGGCCTCTGGGAGGCAGTTAACGGCGATTGGAAGCAACCAAACAGTTCCTCACATGGCCGTCAGTTTCTGGTGGGACACCTTATAGATTTCTGTGGTATATAAAAATAAGGTATAGATTTCCTGCAAAATATTCCCTTGTACATGTACATAGGAATGTAGAAATTCTGAGTTAAAAGAAAGGTGTGGAAATCCATGTCAAAGCCCACACCTATTCAAACCCAAATACTTTTAACGTCCCCCTTGCATTGGGGTTGCGGTATCTTCAAATTTTACTTCAATACGAGTTTGTTCTACCATTAGATTGATTGTTTGATAAAAAGTCATGTGATAATTTTTACTCCTCTAAGTCAGGATTTCTCTAGGTCAAAGCCCGGGGAATCCGACTCCTATACATAGATGGGGCACATGATACTTAACTGTGGGTCCCACCACGGTCGGGGATGTGGATGATCATAGGAAAAAGGAATTTGATCTTTCTCCTTTGCTAAAATTGCACGCGTTGTAGATTTTATGGGCCCCACAGAAAGGAGCCTGATCTTGCTCCTTTGCCAAAATTCCCAGTTGTGAACCCCTTACAACTCATGAAACTAACATTAAACAATGGTCTGCAAGAAAGGGAGGGCAGAGATTAGGTGGCTCGGATCTTCTCATGTGGTGAAATCTTGGCGATCATCTTTTGATGGTGGGGTCCACCATATCAATGGACTGGATTGCTAAACTGTATAGCTCCATTCACTGAAGAGGTAAAATAAAATAAATATAAGCAGTAGATTTGTTGGTCTTGTGTTTGACTGGACAATGACAAGATTGGTTTCTATGAGTGGGACCCCACCAATCTGATGATGGGTCTGGACTCTGGAGTCAATACACGGGAAAAGTGTGTATGTGTGGTTTGTATTTAAAAATAGGTGGGTTCCACTCATTGCTTTGGATGGGTAGAAGATTCTCTGCATCCCATGTAGAGTATATGTCCTAAATGGAATTTTTTTTCGCCTACCTTAGGTGGCTTGGACCCAGCTATCTAGTGAGGGAAGTAGACGCCGGGTAAGGTGAGAAAGCTGTCGAGTGAGAAAAATAAACCTTCGGTGAGGTAGAAAAACCCTTGGATGAGGGGAGGTGGTTGTCAGGTAAGAAACGGCGCCTCTTTGCTCTTACCGCTGGGTAAGAGGCTGTTTTTTCAATGGATTTAACCATCGGCTTTATATGTATTTTAGGATTACCACTATGGCAGACTCATGAAATTCTCTTTTTTTTCTTTTTTTTTAAATCGGGGGTGTGGGGGTGTTTAACCCCTTGATTAGTCTAGATTACAAAAGTCTTCTTTGCTTTATTAGGTATAAAATCTCCATGCTACAACCACTTTTCATTTTGATAATTGCTGATTATAAGGTCCAACGCACTGTTTTTCTTTGTCTTTTCATTAATTAAATCCTCTTCCTTATTTAGTCAATCATGAGGCAACACCCTGATTTCAACTGGGGAGAATGGGTTTAAAGTGCCCCACTCCTTAATCAATGAGTATCAAAAATTGAAATTCAACCAACTCAATTTTTTTCTTCTTTTTTCTGTTTGACCTTTCAAGCCATTAAAAAAAAATCCTTACATAAAACGTAACTACTATAATCTGTAAGATTCCAAAATACAACAATAAGAATCTCAAATGTGATGTTTCTTCTAGCTGTTTTGTTATCATTCGTTCTCCTTACAAAAGAAACAACTGCATCTTTTAATCAACAATTGCTAGGCCAATTGCTATATTTCACCTACTCTCACTAGGTTTTATTAATGACAAATAAGCTTAGTATCCAAGTCTGGAAGGTGGGATATATATTTCTTCATTCCAATGTCTGTCAATGCAAGCAATGCTTGCAACCTACAAAACAAATGGTTGTTTGGTGGAACTTCAGTCTCACTCATATCATAGCTTCAAATTGCATCTACAGGCGAGATATGCGTAACCATACACTTAACATTTGTTTGGACTAATGTAAATGAGAGATATGGGTAACCATAAACTAAATTTTTTTTTTTTTTGGACATAGTGTAAATGAGTATAAATAACTCAAATTATGGATAAGCATAGAGTTTTACTGAGTTATCATGTGCTGGTGTGATAGGTTTTGATGGGTCAGGCCCAAATAACTCGGTCCACAATGACGGGTTAGGCCCAAACGGCTCGGTCCACAATAGCGGGTCACGTCTAACTGACCCAAGTTCATGACGAGCCCGGGTCATCACCCACCCATTAAGGGTCGGGTCCGGATCCACCGAATGACGGAGTCAATGCGTCGTTCCATCTACAGACTTTCACCAAGTCTCGCGGAGGAAATCTTACCTGCTCGTCTGTTGAGGAGGGTTCGGAAGACTCCACCAGACTGGAGTGTACATCGTTGGAGATCGCTGGAGAATATCCCCACCCGTTAGGGAAAGAGTATAAAATGAGAGTCCTATCATTGTAATCTCCTACTTTGTAATCTCTTCCCCAGAGCAGTAAATTCACCAATTAAAGTGGACGTATGTCACACTGACCGAACCACTATAAATCTCCTCTCTCTCTCCATCCATTTTTTCATTAATTATTTATTACTTGACCGGTGGTGCCCGAAAACCACTTTTTGGCATCATCAGTTTGGCGCCGTCTGTGGGAATCGAACAGAATTTCCTTTTTTCCAAAGCCATGCCGATCATTACCAGGTCAACAAGGCGACAAGATGGTAATCCTTCACGAGAAGGCGAGGGTAATCCTCCACCGACCAACCCTGCACAGAATGCTCCCGCTCCCTCTCCTCAGCAGATGCTGGAGACCATGCAGCAGTTGGTGACTCAGAACTAACAAATATTGTAGCTCATGCTGGCAGGCCAGGGAGGAGCACTAGGTGCAGGGCCGCAGGAAGTACCGCGCTCAGAGCAACCGGTTGCTCCACGCAGAGGGGCACCTCACCCGGGCGCCCGTCCACACAGTGCCCGGGGCCGAGGCGCCAACCGACGACACCCTCACCTAGGCGCCCAACCCCTGGGCGCCCAGGGTCGAGGAATACCCCTGGGCGCCCATCATCATGGCACCCTGGGCGCCCGTCATCGTGGCGCCCACGCCCAGGGCACATCTGTTGGAGCTCCGCCTGTCGTCCCACACGGAAGACTCCTGGTCGATCCTGAAGGTCGCGCTCATCTCGATGTACCTCCTCCCCCTGGTGGAGCCCCAGGAGGGTCAAATCGCGGTGGACTTCCACCTCCTCCCTCTGCTTCCAATGATGAGGATCCTGATTTCCAGGAAGAGGGAAGCGAGAATTACAGCCTGGAAGGCAAGAGTCGCTACCGAGGTCAGTCCAGGGAAGCTCCCAACCATTGGGACGAGAAAATCAAGGAGATGCAAAATCAGATTGGCAATGTCTTCAATGCCATGAAGGCACAGGTACCAGAATCCATTGACTACCTGGTGCAACGAACGGACACACCGTTCAAACCCTCTGTGGAGAACTACCCACTCCCCAAAAAATTCAAAATGCCGACCATGGAGACCTTTGATGAAACCAAGGACCTGCTGGATCACTTGGAAACTTATAAACCTCTAATGCAACTACACAACATCTCTGACGAGATCATGTGTAGAGCATTTCCAACCACCCTAAAGGGCTCCGCACGGCAATGGTTCTCCAGTCTGACCCCAGCCTCCATCTCCACCTTTGCAGAGCCAAGCAAGTCCTTCGTGTCGCACTTCATTGGAGGACGCCGCCCCCAGAAGCCTGCCACCCACCTGCTCAGCATAAAACAGGACCGAGATGAGAGTCTGAGGAGTTACCTCACTCGTTTTAACGAGGAGGTCCTCCAAGTCGAGGAGCCCAATGACAAAGTCGCCATGACCGCCTTTCTGGGAGGCCTCCGTTCATCCAGTTTCCTCTTTTCAGTAATGAAGCGACCACCAAAGAGCATGCCAGAACTATTGACAAAAGCTCAAAAATATATGAATGCTGAGGAAATCAACAGGTCCAGGCGAGGTGAATCATCTCGTGGATCGCCAAAAGCTTGACCTGCCTCTGCACTGCTCTTAAACAGGCAGCCTATATCTCCAGCTTAGCGGTTCTCTCGAGGGTCGCCCAAAAACCTTGGCCTACCTTTGCACTGTTCTCAAACAGACAGCCTATCTCCAGCTTAGCGGCTTTCTCGCGGGTCGCCCAAAAAGCTTGGCCTACGTCTGCACTGTTCTCAAACAGGCAGCCTATCTCCAGCTTAGCGGCTCTCTCGCGGGTCGTCAAAAAAGCTTGGCCTACCTCTGCACTGTTCTCAAACAGGCAGCCAATCCCCAACTTAGCGGCTCTTTCATGGGGCGCCAAAAGCACGGTCACAAGCTCTCTCACGAGCAATCCTCAGACTCTGTCTTTGCTCTCACGCAAGCAGTTTGCTTCTTTCACCAGGTCATCTGCAACCGGGGGGACTACATTAAATTAGCGTACCCAACTGTCTGGCCACCCGAATGAGCCAAACCAGCTGGAACAGCGCCTATAAGGGCACCTGACACGGTCTGCTCGCCCAAAATAGTTTTCCTTTTGCTCGCCTGGATCAGTATCCCTTGGTGCCTGATGGACCAGAGTAGCTCGCCCGCATTGGCACACAACAGCTTGGCACCCAGTTCCTCCTCTGTGCAGACCACGGGCAGCCCTTTCCCCTTTGTTTCACAGCATCAGAGATGCCGACAAATGGGGCAGCATTAGGGGCGCCACCCATCCGTGGCTCATCGCAGGAACAGGTGCCTGGGCGCCCCTTCCATCGCTTGTTGCAGCATAGCCCGCGCCCAAGGGGGCGTCCCGGCCAGCAGCCTCGCCTGCGCCAGCACCCCAGCAACCTTGGGCGCCCAACACCAGGGGCACCCAGCACAGCAGCAACCTTGGGCGCCCAGCACCCCACCAACCTTGGGCGCCTAGCACCAGGGGTGCCCAGCAGCCTTGGGCGCCCAGCACAGCAGCAACCTTGGGCGCCCAGCACCCCAGTAACACCCTGGGCGCCCGGCATCCACGCACAGGCGCTCCTCGCCCTCGCCCGCTCCCCCGCGCTCGAGCTCCTCGCCCAGGCCCAAGCGGGCACCACCGCCGGGGGACACCCCCGGACCCCCTCTGCGAAGTGCATGTATTAAAAGGGGAACAGCGGAGACGAACAGTGTCTAGAAAAGCTACAAATGCTCGACAAAAAAAAAAAAGAGGCAGGTGGGCGCCCCTTCCCCTCCAAGTGCTCGCCGACCAAAAAATTGGGTCCTGATTGTATCTGTACTTGTCTCAATCAGCATTCAAGTTCCATGTTGACTTGAAAACTAGCCTTAAATGAGCTTATTTGCATTTGCAATGTATCTAGCTTTATTGGAAGGTCTTTACAATTGTCATTAGTTCTGACTATTATTTCTCCAAGTTTCCTTATTGTACCAAAAAAAAAAAAAAAGGTGTTGCTCGCCCAACAGCTGCTGGGCGCCCACCAGCAGCTCGCCCAGCAGTAAGTGTATCCCAGGCTGCCTCGCCAACCAGCACGCCGCCCGCCTGGCGCACAGCCTCGCCCGCCTGGCGCCTGGCGCCCGGTCTCGCCTCGCCCGCAGCGGACTCGCCCTGGTTGCCCGCCTGGCGCACGGCCCCGCCTCGCCCGCCTGGGCGCCCCATCTCCCCTCGCCCCGTCTGGTGCAAGGCCGACGTCACGCAGCCAGCAGCAGGGGCGCCCCAGGTCGGCCATGATCGGCTCGCCCACAGCAAGGGCTCCGGCCTCTCCCGCGACGCCCCTTCCTCCGTCGTGCTCAGCATCCCAAGCGGCAGCAGCCCTAAGTCCATCTCCCTGATCTTTTTGTTTCATTGTGCAAGAAGATGTGCAGCCCTCTCATCTTCAAGAAAAGATTGTAGATGGTTGTCTTCTCTCTTTTGACAAGAAGAAAATGAAAAGGAAAGTGAAAAGCAAGATGAGCAAGAGCCTCTCTATTTATAGACTCCTACTCTAGGGTTTTCAAGGAGAAGGAGCTCAAACCAAGAGAGCAAAGGAGAAGACTCCTAAACCATCAGGACTCCACCATGAAATTCAAAGAAGGAAGAAATCGCCGGGAGGACTCTGCTGGGAAAACTACAAACCGCTCCGCTGGACATGAAAAAGCCTAATGTTCAAAATGTCTCCCTTTCAAAGTTTTTGGCGCGAGACATTGAGGGGCAAATGATGGGTCAGGCCCAAATAACTCGGTCCGCAATGACGGGTTAGGCCCAAACGGCTCGGTCCACAATAGCGGGTCATGTCTAACTGACCCAAGTTCATGACGAGCCCGGGTCATCACCCACCCATTAAGGGTCGGGTCCGGATCCACCGAATGACGGAGTCAATGCGTCGTTCCATCTACCGGCTTTCACCAAGTCTCGCGGAGGAAATCTTACCTGCTCGTCTGTTGAGGAGGGTTCGGAAGACTCCACCAGACTGGAGCGTACATCGTTGGAGATCGCTGGAGAATATCCCCACCCGTTAGGGAAAGAGTATAAAAGGAGAGTCCTATCAAAGAAGCAAGGATGGTCTACTTTTACATCATCATTGTAATCTCCTACTTTGTAATCTCTTCCCCAGAGCAGTAAATTCACCAATTAAAGTGGACGTAGGTCACACTGACCAAACCACTATAAATCTCCTCTCTCTTTCTCTCTCTCTCCATCCATTTTTTCATTAATTATTTATTACTTGACCGGTGGTGCCCGAAAACTACTTTTTGGCATCATCAGGTTTGATGAGAAAAATCACATTTTTTGTGTTTGTGTGTGTGCGTGTGATGCTTGAATCCAATTAACCCAATCCCCCCACCCCATTTTTGGGTACCCATGCAGAGAGTGTTCACCCAAAAAACGTGTGATAATAAGGTGGCATAACCGAGATCGAACCTCAGGCATCTAGATGAGAGATGGGGTTGCAAACCGGCTGAGCAAGCACTAAAATTCTCAACTCTTTATTATTATTATTAGCAGCAGCAGCTAGCAATAGTCGTAAACATATGAGAAACCCTTGATTATCAAACTTTTTTTTATTTTTATTTTGGTAGACAGTTGAGCGACCCCTGGTTCTCAGCTTTTTTCCCCTTAAACAACCGAGCAATCCCTAGTTTTCAACTTGATTGTCCTCTCAAAACCTAAGAACTCATAGAATCTTTTGAGTCCCATTAGAATTAGCAATTGAGCTATCCATCTCCAAACATGCGACTCATCTGCGAGCCCACCTTGATGCATTCTTATACAGGTTCGGTTGGATTTGAAATCACCTTAAATTGATTAAAGGTGAAAACATACAATTACAATTAATGATCATAACCATCTAATGAAGGGGTTTATGTAGATAGTCACAACCATTAGAACTTGATTGTTTTCTATGTATCCTTAATCCACGTTATGAGCTTTTGATCTCACCTGAACCTTGTGATTGGTGTTCATCAGGTTAATATTGTTTTGGATGCACTCTAATATAATTCAAGTTATGAGCTTTCGATCTTACCTTAGCCTTGTGATTGGTGTGCATCATGGTGGCACATAGATAAGTCCCCAAGTTTGAAACTTTTAGAAGGTCTGGCCCAATTTTCCTCTTTGGCAAAACTAGGGTCAAACTCTTTCTCATAACCAAAAGTAGAGAGAACTCACTTTCCTCAACCAACAGTAGGTAAACACTCAATTTCCTCTTTCAATTTCCTCTGTCAAGACTCAATTGAATTGAATCAAAATGTATTATAAATCACACAAGACTCGGTCAAAACTCGATTAAGATTGGCTGACCCTCCAAATAAAATCGACTTGGTGGCATCATTCCAAGCTAAACTATGTTTTAAAGTTTTCTGAACTTTTGGATTTGAACTTATTGGTGCCAACATTATTTCCCCTGGGTGAGCGTATATTTTTACATATACCTAAGCTAACACATTTACAAACCCTCTTAACATAATTGAATTCTTAACAATTCTAAGGCTTATATTTTCATAAAACTATGAAGAAATAAAAGTGAATATCCAAAAAATGAAGATGAAATAATCTCCCCTTTTGTATAAAACCCAATCTCAGTCCCAGCAATTCAAATCCTAGGAAAGTTAGGTCCCATCTGCATCTATAACGTATATCATCCACCCCTCGCCCTTTTAATAATCTCGTAACCCATTGACCGTTAAATTCCTATGTGTTCCATCCAAACAAACAAACAAATCCAGTGATGGCTTCTAAATTTTGTCGTCAGGAGTGTTCTTGACTTTTCCACATGAGTTCCTACCTTTTGGGAGTGAATTTGGTCAGTTTAACAAGATTTTTGCTGGGATCCATACAGCATTTGTAAATCACAGTGGGCCATATCATGCCACACAAAATAAATAGGTCAAAGCACATAGCCAGTGGGCCAACCTATTTATATTTGTGAGGCATGCTTAGAGCATTCATTAGTCAGGATAAGAGGCACAACAATGATCATGATCAATGTCATATCACGGCCCATAATATGAGTCCTGATCCTAAGATGCCAGGAACCTGAGAAAACACAGACCTATAAATCCATTAGTCAGGCAAACTTAAAAGTTCTAAGATCCAAACCCTTCAAATCCGTTCACTTTAATTGAATTTGAGCTTATCAACTCAATTGATTACATGTAAAACACCTGATTAAAAATACATAACAAAGGAAGTGAGTCTCACCCATCAAACTGCTCCATGGGCAATGGGCAAGGAGGTCTTCTGTGTGGATTGTGGATCAAGGAGTGAGGTTCACCTTAAATCCAAACATCAGAACTTTAGGGCCCTGTGCAGTGGTGCTGGGACAAAATTCAACCCATAGGAGGGTTAAGCCCATCTTTGATTGATCATCACATTTGAAACACAAGATTAGGGCACAAAAATAAAAAAGGAGAGAAATACGTGTATATCATGTGTTTTACACAATCAATTTGATGGTGGACCCAACTCCAATTGGGGAAGATTTGGGTTCAGTGCAAATATACAAGGGAAGCAGTGTCGTGAGCGGTTTGGATTTAATGAGATACCCTCTGTTCAATGTTGGGCATTCACATCAAAGTGGGTAACAAAATTATGACTGATAGCAACTATTTTATTAAATGGAAAGTGAGGCAGAATGGTCCATTGATGTGCCCTAATTTGAAATTTGAATTGATTTTAGGGTTGCCAATGGGCCCCATTTACCCCATGCCTGAATGGCCCCCCGACTAGGACAATTTGGGGTCTGGCCCCTCTTTTTACACCCACTTAGTAATCTAAGTCTGGATGAAGGACCATTGTTTTGAGACCTAATTAATAAATTGGTTGGGTCTGCATCCGCAAGTCCATACCTAGACAATCAATTCAGGCAATTAGATCCTTAGGCCCTCTAAGCTCTTCCTTAGATTAGATCTCATAATAATTATTGTGTAAGTTCTTTCTTAGTTATATTAGGTCTGATTACCCATTCCATTATGCATGTATTTACATAAAAATATTAATAAAGAGTTTGGATCCCCTGTTTCAACGAAATATGGAAATACTATTTTGGCCTATCCCCGAGTGTCACCTATACAAAATGTGATGGCAGCTAATTGCACTCTCAATTGCTTCGTTGGAATGACAAAAGCAAATATAACATTTTATATAGGAGGCGCTCGGGAGTAGGCCGAAACAATATTTCCATGTTTCAAAACTCATTAATAAAAATCATATCAGATGTGTAGTTGGTTTTCACAAAATGTCATTTTTTGTGTTCTTTAAAAAATGAATTCACTTGTTGGTTGCAGAAAGTGTACGACACAAAAATTGATAAATCCTATGATATCATAGGATATGACACAAAAAAAGCTTAAAAAAGTAATGACCAGAGTCAAGCGACTCAGTGGAGATGGTCCAAATTTTGATCAGGAAAATAAGAAAAAGTGTGTTTAAAGAGGATTAATATATCAAAACCCATAGAAATCATTTAATATAATGTATTATGATGTTTTTAGATTTTTACTTGGGTCTAGACAATCCCATTGGATTGGGGTCAAGGCATGTAAAATTAAAAGGGTCCAGGCCTCCGTAGACTATCCTTATTCTAAAGTATGATGTGGACAAGATAAGTGGAGCAAAATAAGCGGAAAAAGTTGGGGCAGGCAATTAAATCCTGAGCCCAGATGACCCAATTGCATTAAAATTCACTTCGAGGTGGGTATGTTGGGTCAGACTCGAGCCCATTCCTGTATTGTAAACCCGAGTAAATATTTAGATGCCAAAATGGTAGTGAAGTAAATGAGTACCTGATTCTCCGATTACCCGCAGGTTCCGACCCGTTAAAAACCGGGTCTAGGTCTGGGTCCTTATTTAAGCCTCGATAAGTCAATGGGTTTGGGTCCGGTTCCACCTTGGTTCGAACCCGAGACCCGATATATTATCTCAATTTTCGAAAATCTCCCCTTAAAACCATGTTTGTTTTAATATCATTCTCTATCTAAACCTGGACCCAGATCCAAACCCGTCCCATATATGGTTCCGGTTCCGGAGCAAAAAAACCAGTTCCGAAACAGTTCCGGATTTGGATCCGGTTCCACCTTCTCCTCAACCGTTCCAGTTCCGGGTCCCCTATGGACCTGGACCGGAATCAACTCATTTACAAACCCTACAAAATGGACCTAGCATATTACATCTACAATCATGTTTCCCAAGAAGACAAGAATATACTCCTGCAATCTCTTTGGCTCCTAAAAATCCTCCAGCCCATGAAACCCTTAAGGGGGTCTGAAATATCTTACCCCATTGGGAACACTTTTTCTTGGGTATGGTTGTTTGCATGGGAGGAGGGGCAGTGTAAAAACTAAGGGTCACACTAAGATAGAAGGAAAGCATAGGAAGGTATAGTAAAGGCAGTACTAAATGTCAAATAATTACTTCTCCCCAAGTAATGGGCTTTTTTTGTTTTTTTTTTTTGTGGTCGTTGTTAGTGCTTTTTTAAGAGTTGCTTTATATTGATCGAAAGACAAGACATAAGAGAGTAGAGATTTTTTATTAGGGTCAAATCCTCATGTGCATGTCATTTAGAGATAAGAGATTATGTTATTAGAGACTTAGTTGATTTGAATTTAAATAATCTATCTTGGGTATTAGCCTGGACAAATTCAAATTCCTCCAATTTTTTTGTTAGAATTGAAAATCTTTAAAAAATAAGGATTTCCATTGGTCCAAATCTTTGAGGAGTTAGAGTTTAATTGTCAAACGTGACCTTATAGAGAGATATGAAATTAGGTTGTTGGAGTTTTTAAGAATAGAATTAAGGGTTCAAACTTCACATGTCATATGATTATTCTCTTTATAAATTGAGTTTTGTATGAATAAAGTTTGCAGTGAATTTATGGGATTGATGTGCCTTCTAAAATCCAATTTTGGTATCACATTACTCTCTCATGATTCCTCATGGGCCGACCCAGCTTGGGCCTAATTTGGACCTTACTTGGCCCAATAAATAGTTTTGGCCCATTTAGTATTTCGGCTCAGCTTGGATTAAGTGCTAGAAAGCCCAAAGCCCAAATCTTTCAAACAATTGCTTGAAAACCGCACGACTAATAAAAAAACCTAGTTCGACCTAAACCGATTAACTTAATGGGCAAGCTTGGGTCTAACATTTACGGCTGATGTCGGGCTTAAACTAGATACATGCATGTATTTTTAAAGTCAAGCCAGGCTTGGATATGCCTCATGAACACCGCTTGATAGATTTCCAAAAAAGTAAAAATAAAAGTGTAAAAAAATATAAGGTAATAGAATTAGAGGTAGATATTTATTGTTATTGGCATACACACCTAAAACTTCTAAAGACTAATGATACATTTGTTTTTAATTCCTTATGGTCCACCATTAGATTAACTTCTTGCAAAGCACAATTAAAATACACACAAAAGAAAGAAAAATAAAGAAATTATTAAATATAAATATAATAAAAAAATAGAAGGAAAAATCCTACAGCCAACTCCACTGTGTTGAGAAACACTTAAATTTTTTTTTGCTAATCTTTGGAATCCTTATACTTTGTTGACATACATGTAAGAATGAGAATGGGATTGTGTAGTGGAACACTGGTTGGAGCATGTTTCCAAAAGCTCTAAGAAACAAGAGGTGTGAGTTTACATCCTTACAATCTATATAAATCTTAGCGTTTTATCATACTAGAATTTAGCTCGACGCTACCAAATTTGACAAACATCATATTAAGCTCCTCAATGTTATGTGGGCTCCATATAAATCAAAATTAATTAAAGCATTCAAAGTTAAAATTACAATTGACCAGTCAAAGCTAAAAGCTTTGATCAAGGGAAGGTTTCAAATAAGGCCTTAAGTTTTTTTCTTATTTCAAAAAAGGACATAAGTTTCAAGGCTTTTCAAATTAGTCCCTAATTTTTCCATTAGATTTTCACAAGGACATCTGACCATTTAAAGGAATTTTCTGGTGGTCTTTTTCCTCGATTTTTTAAAATACCCAAATTACCCTTTATTTAAAGCTATGGCAACAGCCACTACATGCAGCTAGTAGCCTTAGGGACG
Organism: Cinnamomum chago; assembly: GCA_038049695.1. Classification (NCBI taxonomy): domain Eukaryota; kingdom Viridiplantae; phylum Streptophyta; class Magnoliopsida; order Laurales; family Lauraceae; genus Cinnamomum; species Cinnamomum chago. The sequence goes on along the minus strand of CP142462.1, from coordinate 12,985,616 downwards.
CTGGATATCCTAGATCATCGTAAGGATGCCGGTGAAGGAAATGAGTAGAATATAGGGGAAGTGAATGAATGTTTTATTTCAATGAAAGTAGTTTGGGTATTTTATAAGAATTGAGAGAAAAAGTTGCCGAAAAATGGGTTTTAATGGATGGAAGTCCATAATTAAAAACGTCCTGAAAAACTTAGGGACTAATTTGAAAGGTTTTAAAACTTGTGTCATTTTCGGAAATAAGTAAAAACCTTAAAGGTATAATTTGAAATCTTCCCTTTGATAAATGTAAACCGATAACATTACATCAAAAATCTGATTATCCTTTACATTATGAATTCATAGGGTTGCTAGGAAATGTGCCTGATCACGTCAAAGGTTGAAGTGTAGAAGAGGGACCACCAAAATATCCTCCATAGATAAGAAATAGTTTCCCACAATTTTTAAATATTCTAAATTTGATCCTAGCAGCAAAAAAAAAAAAAAAAAAACAGAGATGTCAAAAAAAATTAAAATTATTTTTTCCTTAATATCCACGAAAATCAGTTCAAACCTCTTTTAAATCATGTTACATTGGCCTGTTTCTTTACCAAAATTCCATGAATTCATATTTGGAGGAATTTCAAATTCTCCAAAAGCTATCCCCTTGGAATTAGTTCCAAACCCCTCATCTTGGTGGAGTATTTGAAATCCCAATAAAATTCATAAAGAGTGGAATTTCAGGAGTTCAAAAAACTTATTTGAGGCCTTTTAGGCGGCTGGAATTTGAAGATTTGGTGAAAGAAATATTACATTTCAAATGCCTAAGATAAGCCATCATATCATATAAAAAAAACTCCAAAATGGTGGAAATTCTTGTCAGAAATTCAAGTAAGGCATGTTTCTTTCATAGAACGTTTTACAAGAATTTATTATGTTGAAGTTTTTGGATATGATGTAACATCTTATCCTTTACATTTGCAAATCCTATATTTCTTTAAGAGAATTCTGGCTACCTAAAAGGTCTTGAGTAACCTTTGGGGCTTTTTTTGCTAGAATTCCTAACAAAAACTTGTAAGGTTGGGGTTTTTGTTAACACAATGCGACATCTTATCCCCTAGCATTTGCAAGTGTCATGTTTTTTCACAAGAATTTTAAAATCTCAGTCAGTTAAAAGGTCTCAAATGCTTTGATAGAATTTTGAAATTCCAACTCCATTACTTTTCTGTGGAGTTTTTTTATGCTCAAAATAGAGGAAGATTTAGAAATTTTTCTGTGTTGAGGCATTCATAAATTATGTGGAGAAGAACTCACTGAGTTCCTATGAAGAAATAGGGAGTTCTTGGAATTCCTACCCCTTTACTTTATGATGGAGTTTCTGGATGCTCAAGTATACATGAGTATTCATGAATTTCACAATGTATGAAAATTTAAAAATTCCTTAACATTTGAAATCTTTTAGGTGGCTAATATTTTAAAAAAATTGTATACTACTGAACAAGCCAGTGCACATCATGTCAAAAAATAATAAATAAATAAATCTTTATATTTTGTTAAAATTCTTGGAAAGAAGCAAGAAAAAAGAAGTGGAGAAAACTGTTAAACATCCGCTGTAATAAACTCACTCTCAATCCTTCCACCCTCGGTCCCAATAGGGTCAACACAAGCGAATGTTCGTTTTAATTTCTAGGATTTCAACACGAACAGAACCCAAAGGAAACGGAGGTTCGTTTTAATTTCTACGATGAACAGACCCAATAGGGTCAGGGTGCAAGAAGACCCTCTCCCAAATGGATTCTAATTCTTCTATAGACAAGACACGTAACCAAATGGTCCCAAATCTTCACATTGTATAAAGTCCTTCAAGTGCACTGTACACCCAACCATCTACATCAAATCAAAGTATCAGACCCACAAGTACAATCCCCAGCTGATAGCCTGATACATGAAAACGATTTGACCGTTTCTCACTTGAATACAATGAAACACTGTAGATCAGGAAGAAGTGGCAGGAAAAGTTGTTGTGCCCAGCAGCCCAAAGTGCCGGGACTTGAATTTGGAGTCTCTGCTGTAGCGGCTATCTTACAGTTGTCATCATCTTCCTCCAATGACCATCCAATTCCATACAAGCTCTCTCTTTTTTCTCTTCTTCTCTTCTTCTATGCATCCATGGCAACACCCACACTTTCACATAGTTATGTGTGGGTGGCGCGCTTCTCTGCTGGGGTGGCCACTCTTTCTGCTTCGCTGGTAGTTGCTTCGCTGCTTTATATTGCCATGGAAGCTGAATTTGGATGTCTACCTTATCTTTCTTGCATTTTCCCAGCATTTTCTGTATTCTACTGGTCCCTACAGAGGGGGCGCCGCACTTTGAACCCGAGCTTGCAACGCAGAGGCTCCTTGAACGTTTGAGATTAGTGGTGATGAATTGTTGTGGAATATGCAAAATAATTTGTTCTTGAAAAAGAACTTGATGCAGTGCTAGTATTTCTCAATGTTTTACTATTACAATCCAGCGTCAAGACATATTCTTGTAATGTAATGCCCTGTTTTAAAAAGTGGAATTCTATAAAATGCCTCCTTTACAGCTTTTTTTTTTTTTTTTTAAAATGAAATTCAAGAAAATTCTTGTATGGAGAATTTTGAAATTCTCAACCCTGAATTAGGGAATTCTACAAAAAGGGTAAAAGGGATTGAGACTTTTTAGGTGATTGAAATTTTAAAATGCTTGTATAGAAATTGACATTTCCAAATGCTAGGGACAAGATGTCACTTCATATTAAAAAAAAAAAAAAAAAAACCTCAATATAACAAATTCTTATATAAAAAAATTCTAGTAAAAAAATATGCCGTGAAAAACAGCCCTTTTTCAATCTCATTTTTTGAGTGTGTGGATTACACATCAGTGCAATCCTTTCACACGCAATGTCCCCATAATGAAATGACACAACCCTCATTTTACATTGCTACAGACATTATTTACTGATAGATCTTACCTCAAGAAAAAAAAAAAGGAAAAAATGATAGTCTATAATCCCAATTAAAGACTTTTTCGGTACCCTAGCCAATGGGGCTGGACCCAAGAGAAAGCCCACATACATGCCGGAAAATAGCCCACTCAAGTGAGAAATGAGTCTGCACAAGCGGAAAGAAAGCCAACACAAGTAGGAAGGAAGCCCAAACACACAGAAAGAGATGGTGTACCTAGGGTTCAATCCCGGGCAACCAGGTGACTACTCGGGTAAGGAGTCGTTCTCCTCCGTTAAAGACTTAAAACTAAGAACTATGACCATTTGATCGGGGCTGATCACTTGTCCTTCCTTATTTGTCAGGCATCCATTTGGTCCCTGGTGAGAGGAACCCAAGATATTTTATAGTCATGCCCTTTCTTAACATAAGCAAATTAAAATTATATAACAATAAAACCATGAGGAAATTGAGTTATTATGTGGATAAGATGAAGAAAGTGATAAAAATTCCAATTGGCCTCTCCAATAAATCCATTACTTAGGCCACTTACAAGTTACAAGATTCTAACTGCTCAAATTAGTTTACTTTATTTGATTTTAAACCTACCCATCCGTTGAGCACATCTAAAACACTTGATTAATAAAAAATTGCCTAAGGGACAAGCTTGTCCACTTGGTGTGGCTTTTGGCCTAGCCACAGCAGTAGTTGGACTTTGACAAAGTATCTATTTCAAGATCTAGTTGTGCTGCGGATGATGTCATGCACTGCATTACATGCAACAGGTTAATGAGTAGTGGGGCTCACCTTAAATTTAAAGAAATCAAAACTATGGGGACCTTGTGTGGTGGTACTTGGCCAAATTTCATCCCAATTAGAATTGCGCCCACCTATGCTTCATCACATCTTAAACATGTGATTAGAGCACAATGAACAAAAAGGAGTGAATTATAACCCCAAATATTTCAGGCCGCTGTATGTTTTTGTGGTATCTATTTCATACATCTATCTTAAGATTGTAAGAGTTACTTACAAAAGTATTCTTCACCAAATGGAAAAAAAAAAAAAAAAAAAAAAACTTGAGCCACCCTCTTCTCCATTATATGAAATCTTTACGGCCTGTTTGGTAATTTTACATGTAAAATTAAGTGTAGTAAAATATCAAATCGAGAGAGAATAAAATATAATGGGGTTATGATTGTATTTTATTTTTAGTTGTTTGGTATGAAATATTTTTTGACTTTTTGTATAGAAATGAAGAGTTTTTTTGTCTTTTAGTGGTGAAATGATGTTGCTTTTATACTTTTTTTACTTTTTTAAAAAAGATAGAGGAAATTTTGAATTAAAGTGTTATTGATGTAACCTTTTGTTTGAAAAATGAAGGCTTTACTTGACTTTTACTAATCTAGTAAAGTGACAAATGAGAGTAACACAAAGCTTATAGAAATTAACGGGGAAAATGAAAAAAACTGTGTATGATAAAATTCTCTGAACTAAACCTCTTCTATTTGGCCTCTAACTCACGCTTCCATAGTAAAGAAGCCGAGACCACTTTAATTCTAGAATTTCAATCCGAACCCAACCCAACGGGGTCGGGGTTAAATTATGAAACCCACTCCCAATTTGATTTAAATGTCCCATAGTATATGTCACGTGACAAGCTTCATATAGTAATTAAACTCTTCCAACTCCAAGTAATTAAGATCCTCTCTATATAATACATCCTTCACTATCGATTTCACAACGACTAAGCTAAAATGGCACACCATAGTATGAAATATTGTAGAAGAAGAAGAAGGAAAAGATACCATGCCCAGCAGGCCAATTTGCCAAGACTTGAATTTGGGGTCTATGCATGCCATTGCAACTTTCTTATGCTTTCCATCTGCCTCCAGTGACCATCCAATTCTATACAGACTCTCTATTTACCCTCTTCTTCTCTTCTTCTATGCCTCATTCGCGATACCAGTGATTTCAGATCGTTTTGTGGGGCTGGCTCACTTCTCTGCAAGGGCAGCTACTCTATCTGCAGCTGTAGCAGTCGCTTCACTGCTTTGTATTGCCATGGAAGCTGAATTCAGATGGCTAACTTATTTTTTTCGCATTTTTTTCCTTCTTTTTGTGTATTCCCTGAGTGGCTGTTGTGGTGCCACTCTTTGCCAAGCAGATGCTCTTTCTGTGTTTGGGATTGATGGCATTGCATTTTGATTAATAGTCTGTTGTTGAAAAAGAACTTAGTACTTGGTATTAGTATCTTCCATTGCATTACTGTTTTTGTTTTTATTTTACATAACAGTGCCGGCCGCCTTCAGCAGTTCTGCAACACCCGATGGACCCCATTTTCAAAAGGTGATGCGGCTTGGCTTCCGGAAGAGCCTTGTAGTTTTGTTAGGATTTTGAGTGTTTGGCTAAATTCATGGGTTGGATGAAACTCTGGATTTTTTAAGTTGTTATTATTTATTTAGAAAAAGATTTCGAAGATAGAAGATTGGAAGAACTCTAAGAAGAAAGTCTGAAAGTATTAGAAGAAGAAAGCTGGAGCAAAGATAGTTGAAATTCCGAATCTAGCCTAGAATGGGATCCACTTGAGTGGATGCAAGACAGAGAGCCCCAGACGCCCGACGAAGCTTAATTGTGCTGAGACAGAACCTCATCCGCTTAAGCGAATGGAAGGTCCGTTCGAGCGGACATGTGGAAAAGTCCTACGAAATTTAGAAACATGATTTTAATTGTGCCCCCAACTGCTTGCTTTAATCCTAATCAAGTTAGGCAACCTTAAGCACGACCTAAGGGCTATTCTAAACAGACACCACCTCTAAAAGTTCTGAGTTAGAGATTATTATTGAGAGAATTCTTCTCTAGAGATTTATTAAAGAGTTGTGCTGACAAGTTCTTTAGAGCAAGTTTCTTTTGCATCTTTTGTAGAAGATTGTCTTCTTCCGTAGAAGATTTGAGGAGCCAAGTACGGAATTGAGTCTGTTGCAATCAGCGGTGTGAAGTCGTTGAAACGTGAAGTGACACAAGGTAACTTCAGTCCATAGGTAGGGGATATCTGGGGAGGAAACATGAGTTTCTTATAATTGCGAAATTCGTAGCACTTGATTATTGATCCAGTTCGGATCCATGGTTTTTCATTTGGTTAGATTTTTCCATACTAAATTTGATGTTCTTGTATTATGCTTTTTGAATTTATTTCCGCTGCGTAGATTATTATTTTTTATATGCTATTGGATTGATTTATTGAGTGGAGTAATCTAGATGTCGCGAACCCTAAAACTTTCAGGTTTCATCTGGTAGAGCTCCTCCGGTCTCTCCCAGCTGTTTGGTCCTGTACTCTTTTACGTTTTCTTTTGGCTTGGCTTCTTTCAAGTCAGTCCTCTGTTTTTCTGTCTTTGGTTTTTCTTTTCCTTTTCTCCTTGTAAATTGCCCTATGTTGGTTTCATGGGGGCTTTTTGCCTTGTTTCCCCCTCTCTCTTCTAATACAATTTGCCATTAGCACAGTGCCTGCAATATGTGAGATGTTTTGAAAATATTACATTATTTCAACACAAAAAAGGGTAAAGCGATACTTTTAAATATAGGCAAAAGAAAAATTATCACAGTAGATGAGAAATTGAATTATATATTATAGGGAGAAAATGGTGAAAAAAATATATCACAAATCAATTTTTAAGAGTAATTTTTTTCTATTATAAATAATTTGGTAATTAGTTTATTTTGGTTGACATTTTCCTTATAATATTCATTGAGAATCCTAATTTCTAGGAGAATTTAACATTTTTTTTTCCAAAACAGTAAACTCATGTGAGGATGTTTGTGATAGTGATAGTGGATTATCCTAATCCTTTGATCTGTAGCCCTCAGGTTGAATGATTTTAGAAGACATCATTAGTTAAAAATTTAGTCGAATGTGTTCAAAATTTAGGTTTGTCAAATTCATGTGGAAAAATGAGTGCGAGAGAGCCGGACTTATCGTAGGGAAACAAAAGGGTCCAAATGAATGTATGTCCCTTGACTTTTCAACATAAGTTCCTATTAGGTTTAGGAGATGTTTTTAGTTATAAAATTTCTGCTGGGCATTAATTTATACGCACGAGAATGGGTCATTTCACGCCATAGAAAGTAGGGAAATTTTCAAATATGGTCTTAAATTTTTGCCTTATTTCAAAAAAGGACATAAGTTTTGAGACTTTTTCAAATTAATCCCTAAGCTTTCCAGTAAATTTTCAATTAAGGATATCTGACCATTTAAAAATATTTTCTGATGACTTTTTCCCTTAATAATTTGAAAATACCCAAATTACCCTTCATTTAAAGCCATAACATGGTTTCGGCAGCCACTACATGTAGCTAATCGCTGGGAAATATTGGGTGTCATTGATCATCGTAAGGACATCGAAGAGGGAAATATGGAGAATATAGAGAAAGTGAAGAAGAATTTTATTACAATAAAGGGTAATTTGGGTATTAAAAAAATATGAAAAAGTTGCTGAAAAATAACTTTAAATAACTTTAAATAGATGGATGTCCTTAATTAAAAACTTCCTGTAAAACTTAATGACTATTTGATAAGTTTTGAAACGTATGTCCTTTTTTGAAATAAGGCCGAAACTTAAAGACTTATTTGAAATTCTCCCTAAAAAGGTCAGTGGGCTAACCTTTTTCTCATAGCAGTCATTATTAATATGAAAAACAATTTAAGCCTCCCCTTAGCACATGATGCAAATCAATGGGCCCGGATCAAGGCCATATCAAGTCCCACAATATAAGTCCTGATCCTATAACGGCCAGAATGTAGGAATCTCTGTCCAGGCTGATAAATCCAGCAATCCTAATTAACCACTAAATTAGTTCACTTAAATTATATAATATGAAGCCAACTCTCAGTTGAGTACATTTAAAGGTCGTGATATCATTAAAACACAGAAAAAGCTCATGATTAAAATACATAACCAAAGTAGTGAAATCAAGCCAATCAAATTGCCTATCCTCTTAGGTGGGCCTTCTGGCCTAGCCCATTGCAGTAAGACATTGAAAGAGAGAATCTATTTCGTAGCCTGGTCCACTGGCCACTGCAGTGAAACTTTGGGCATTGTTAGCCTGAGCCCGGATGGCCCAAGTGCATTGAAATGAACTTCGGGCTGCAATACGTCGGGCCTGGGCTCGATACTGTTCCTGTATTTTGTAGCCCGATCAAGATTCGGATACCCAAAACCTAGCAATATCCTAGCCCCAATTGCAAATTACATATGCATTCATGTGAATCGTGTTGCCCAATAACTGACCCCTTATTGCAAATTATATATGCTCTCTCTCCCTCTCCACAAACTAGGATGGTAAACGAGTTGGTTTCGGTCCGGATCCATGGTGGACCCGAAACCAGAACCGTTAAGGAGAAAATGGAATCGGATCCGAACCCGGAATAATTTCGGAACTGGTTTCTTAGCTTCGGAACAGAAACCAGAACTATATATGGGTCGGGTTTGGATCTGGGTCCGGATGTAGATAGAGAATGATATTTAAAAAATATGGTTTTTAGGAGAAATTTTCTAAAATTGAGATAATAAGTAGGGTTTCGAGTCCTAACTAAGGTGGAACCGGACCTGGAACCATTTACATATCGAGGCCTAAATAAGGACCCACACCCGGTTTTTAAAAGGTCGAAACCTCTGGGTAATTGGAGACCTATTTACATTCCTACCACAAACCCTTCCCAATTCCCAAACAATCTCTCTCTGTTGCCATTATACCTTATAATGTTTCTTTCTTGAGGGAGAGAAAGATCTCATCCTAACCCCTAGGAACAGTTTTCCTCACTTTCCAGGAAATTCAGTTTAAACCTAACTTGTTCTGGAAAAAAAAAAACTCTTTAAAATAACACAAACCTTGCAACAACAGGAAAACAAGTGAAGAAAACTTTTAACACTGCCAGTCACATAAATGAAACTTCCTGTTCATTTCTAGAATTTCATTACGGAATGGGCTACTGAACCCAGAGGGTCAGGCTTAAAATCAGTATCAGAGCCACTCCTAGTTGGGCTGGAAATTATTCTATATATATATACACCAAAAAAAGGCCAAACATCATATATACAGTATAAACCCAAACTCTCACAGCCTTACCACATACACCAAACCTCTTTCTCAAGTACAACTGATACAGGAGAATGAATTGACTTGACCTGAGGCCCTTCAATAATATTGATAGTGATGCGGACCTATCAAATCAATTACTTTAGAAGAAGAAGAGTACCAAGGAAAAGATACCAGGCCCAGCATGTCAATTTGCCAGGAGTTGAATTTGTGGCCTCTGCCATTGCAACTATCATGCAGTTGCCATCTTCCTCCAAGGACCATCTAATCCCTTACAAGCTCTCTGTTTACGCGCTTCTTCTCTTCTTCTATGCCTCTGCTGCTAAACCTGTGCTCTCACGTCGTTATGTGGGAGCTGCGCGTTTTTCTGATGGGGTGGCCACTATTGCTGCATCTCTAACTGTTGCTTCGCTGCTTTGCATTGCCATGGAAGTTGAATTTGGATGGATGCCTTATCTATGTTGCATTTTCCCTACATTTTCTGTGTTCTACAAGCCATTGCTGCGATGGGCCCGCTATTTGGACGGCTGGCGATGTAAAGGCTCCTTTGGCGCCATTTTAGATCGATGGAAGGAGCCCAATGGTGATGAACTATGTTAGAATATATAGAATAATTTGATCTTGAATTAGAAGAACTTAGTATGCTATTAGTATCTTTCAATTTGCTAGTGTTGCATACCATTGTTAGAAATACTCTTTGAAAGTACTGCAGAAATATTACACTATTTTGTTTTGCAAACTTTGCAAGATCAAACTCACTGACCCACAATTGTTGGGGATAACAAAATATTACAATAATATTTGTTAAGAAATGTAATGAGATATTTTAAATATAGGCAAAATTAAAACTATCACAATAAAATCATGAGAATTTGTATGTAAGAATCAATTTTAAAAGTAAAATTCTATTTTATTATTCTGTGTTAAATATTATAATTAATTTATTATATACATATTTTGCTCTGTTCCATCCTATCAACCCAAATCACTCATGCTATCCAAAATCCCTATCAAATATAATCACTCATGCAGTAATGATACCCAAATCCCTATCCAATAGAAAAAGGGCTCAATCCTGGTGGTATGTATATGTTAATAAGGAGATGCCTCACCACTTTAGCTACAAGTGGATTGCCATTTTTTGTTCTAATTTGCTGATAATATCCCTAAAAAATCTCAGTTTTAAGATATCCTAACATTTTCCAAAACTAGTAATTGATCTACCCAGACTTACAATGTTAATTGCTCTCTCTCTCTAAAAGTTTGATGCTCCTGGATGTTTGAAGGCCAATGTCGCCTTTGAAAACACAATAGTATCTAGGCTTCTCATAAACCATCGCGCCCATCAATGGAGAAAGAATGGTCACTGATAAGGGCATTCACACACACATCAATGGATTGGGATCAAAACGTACACCATTAGTTCTAAGGCAGTGTGGTTTTTCTTGTCTTTGATAATCTTAGTAGAACTATAAAACCCTAAATTTGATGTATTAGGGTTTCTTCTCTAATAATGAGTTGTACCACATTCAGCAAACGTGGGTCACTACATCTACTCGGTTTCTCTGTTGGTCCCTTATAAATAAAGTAAAAAAAATAAATCAGAAGCAACTTCTAGACATGCATGGGCTGAGAGATATACACAAATCAGCAAGAATATCAAAGAAATAATATATACAAGTATTAGACACCATACCTGTGGGGTAGGGTCACCTTTCCTTCTTGTCATCTCCCATGTAAACAAACCCATAATGCGGTTCAAGCCCTGGTTGTGAGATTTCCAAGCCATGTTGAAGGTTGTAGAAAATTTGGTTCTCACAAGTTGCTTTTGTATGAAGGTCAAAAGGGATGAAGAGAAGGCAGGAGTTCTTCTTCCTGCTGAATGCTGATACGCCTCTCTTTCACGTGTCAATTTATCTTTGTTTCAAACGCCACCTAAAACAGACAAGACTTCTTTCTGAATTTAATCGATTGTGGGTACATATAAAGAAACCTAATTGAATACATTGATCCGATTCCAACCACTTTCCTCGGTGAGTCCGGATTTACCGAGGAGTCTCTCGCACGCTTACAGGATCAGATTCAGGTACTCTTATTAGAATGGGTTTGATACATAGTAGTTAATTCCATTTCGTTTCTATTAGAATGATCGAAATTTTTAGTTATGGTCGTTTGGCGAACACGGAATGGGTACTTAAAATTTTCAGTTTGAATTCCGGTACATTTCAATTGTTAATTTTGATCAATTCTGGTCCATTTCGATTTGTAGCACGATTTTCACTTTTTTTTATAAAAAAAAAAGGTCTCAATATTCATATGATGAAACATGCCTAATTTATATTCTTTATTTTTCTATTATATATATGTACATATATTTTTAATTTTTCATTTTTCCGAAAAGTTTTACTAAATTTCTGAAATACCGAAATACTCCATCTTGGATGCTAGACCGAAATGATGACCGAAACGGAATTGACAACTATAGTTTGAAACCAACAAAACAAGTTCGAAGTGAGTCTGGATCCCCTATTTTGTTGAAATATGGAGATATATTTTCATTCTATCAATCAAGCTGTAAAAAAAATTTCTATTCTAAAAAACCAATTGAAAGAGTGCATTAGCTGGCATGAGATTTTATATAGCTGGTGAATGTTGATACGAGGAAACAGTATCTTCATGTTTCAAAGAAATAAGGGATCCAGACTCATTCTATGTCTAAACTGATTGTGGAATCGGAACTGCAATTTATAAATGGCTTCGGGTCTGAGTCTAGTATAGTTCCAACCTGAAATTGACACGTTGACATCTCTATTCCCTAGATGTGCCTTCTGAGTTCCACCTATTGATGATCTTAAACCATTAAAACTGAATTCAATTTCATCAAGTAGTATAATTTGGATTTTACTTTGATACATAGGATTTGATCCCAATTTAATTTAAATGCATGATTAATAAAATAATTAATAATATATAAGATTGTGCTAATCAGATTATCAGTCACATGTTCAATCTAATGTCCTATGATGTAAAATTTATGCTATTAGAAGGGATTGCAATCAATTTTAGCGGCTTGGATTATTAATAGATTGGCTACATTGTGAGTTCCACATCCCACTCATAGGAAGCATATAAAAGACTTCAGAGTGCTAATCCAATCAGATGACTTGTGGAGTGAAAAGCAACCCGCTTGCCTTTTTTATCTCCCTTAAAGAACATTAATAAGTCTCTTTCACTCCTTTTCTTAGATAACTTCTTTGCTAAGAACTTCCACAATTAGTATAACTAATGGGCCATTTGGAGATATATAGCTTAATAAGGTGCACTTTGGGCTCCAAATATAATTAGGAGGGAAAAACCAAACCCACAATGAGCATGATACGAGACTCTCATTCTAGCCTGAAGACTCAAGTCATCTGGGTAATGTTTTTTATTTTTTATTTTTTATTTACTCTAGGCGGGGGTTGGGACCCAAAAGAAAGCCTACACACATAGGAAGGCAACCCAGTCAAGTGGGAAGAAGGCCTACACACGTAGGAAGAGGGAGCATAACTAGGGTTTGAACCCTGGATAGCCAGGTAAGCAATGACAACAGATATAGGAATTTCTCCCAAAAGGGGAAAATAAAAATTAAAACCTTCAATAAATAAAAAAGATTATAAAAAAAGTAACAAGTTATATTCACATGAGTGCCTATGTATCAATTAGCCATTCAATTACATAAAATAAGATCTTTTTTCTTTTTTTACAATTATCCTCATTTATCACAGTCTGGCCCATTTTCATCACTACCATTAATGTTTGTCGATTAGGATTGCTAACTAGTAACCTTTTTTTTATTTTTTTAACCTTTTTAATTTTTTTTATAAAACTATATTTTTTGTACGATATCATAAAGATACAACAATCATGTATTCAATCAGATGGTGGGCTCCACTCCTATTGATATGAAATTTTAAAGCATATCATTAGAGGAGATGGTGAACGGTTTGGATTATAATTAAGTCGGCGTGTAATGGGTTTTTGGGGACCTGTAACTAGCATATAATATTGAATTTTTTTATATTTATAATCTAATTATGACAAGCCATAAAATAATATAGTGGGTCATCATTATTCTTGGTAATCTACTCTATCCATTTACAATATCCTGATAGCCCTAGAATTTCAAACCAATCAAATCAAAATCAATGTTCTTGGCAGATTTTTAAATAACATGGTAAAATAAAAATCTCACAATATAAAATAAAAAAACAACATAAAAAAGTAACTATATTTAACAAAAATACACAAGACATGAAAAAAATAGCATATGCATTTAAAGATACTCATTAAAGAGGTATCCATTGAACTCATGCAAAAAGGAAAGAAAAAATACAGAAGAAACAAAAGGCACAAGATGGGTTTTCTGAATTACTACTATAGGTGTATTTGAGAACTAATGCAAAAGAGTTTAGTGTTGAAGAATTGAGGAGGAGACAATAGGCAATGGACATCCACAATAAAAAAATAAAAAAAAAAGGACTAGCTAGGTAGTAGGTTCTTGTATTTGGAAACTAAGAGAGAAATAAGGCAAAAAAGAAAAGAGGAGAATAGTGATGAGATAAACTTTCCGTATAAGGAGAGTCAATATCTTGTCTGAAATCACTTGCTTTTGAAGAAATAAGAAAAAAGGCAACTTTGCCCGAACTCCTATTACGTGATTTTAGAGAACTCCTATTACGTGATTTTAGAGACTGGATCTTTTGTTTCATAGAAACCGGGATATACGATTTCATCCAATTAACACCCACCAGCTGTATTAAATGTCATGCCAGCTAAGCACCCTCTCAACTGCTGCTTCCTTAAAAGAAAAAACATGAGATTTTATTCAGCCGAAATAGTATCTCCGGAGTTATGATTTTATTACTTAGTTGTAGCAAAAGGTAGTTAAAAGACAAAACAGGCCATAGAAGAAATTTACAACACCTTAATCCCTTTCAGAATTTCAAAAAATTGAGGAGGGAGCGTTATGTGCATCTGTCCTGCAAGTGAGAAATGTCACTCCTTATCACTTGGATATGGAGCCATTCTCACCTTTGAATAATGTAAAGGAAACGGAAAACACAACCACCCCACCCACCTCAACGGATAAAATTGGAAACATGCCCACAATTGGAATCATACTACCAAATGGGTCTTTCCTCTAGTGCGTGTAAAAATTTGAGAAAGGCAAAAAACTTAATCCACTATCTAGATAGATTAATGTCCGAGAGCATCTGGGGATCACCACCTTAACCTCATCATCTTCTCTTAGATAATTAGAAAGTGGCAGCAATGGGCTCAAGTTTAAATGAATACGTTGACTAAAAGAGAGATTATATAGAAAAAGGAGGGGAAAAGGAAAGCACTTTTGTAACGACCCGGCCCATTTCTACCTATATGATATTGTCCGCTTTGGGCCCCCGCAGGGTCACCCTCACGGATTTGTTTCTGGGAGCCCACGAAGGTACCCAAAACGCATCATACCCAGTATGGCCAGCACCGCACATATAAGCCCAATCTCTGGGCAACCTCTTGGTGATGTGGGATCTTACAATCCCCACCATTTAGAGAAGAACCGCCCGCAGCTCTGATACCATTTCTATAACGAGCTGGCCCATTTCTACTTGTATGATATTGTCTGCTTTGGGCCCCCGCAGGGTCACCCTCACAGATTTGTTTCTAGGAGCCCACGAAGGTACCCAAAATGCGTCATACCAAGTATGGCCAGCACCGCACATATAAGCCCAAGCTCTGGGCAGCCTCTTGGCGATGTGGGATCTTACAATATTATTCTGTCACAGACCTGTCCCACCAGCTTGATATTGTCCGCTTTGGGCCTTTGATCCGCACGGTTTTATTTCTGTGCTAATAGAATGATATCAGAGCTGAGGGTGGCTCCCTCTGAGTGATGGGGATTGTAAGATCCCACATCGCCCATGGGGCTGCCCAGAGACTGGGCTATAAGTCAGGACCCCACCTATTGCAGCATGAAGCCTTTTGGGACGCCTGCGAGCCAACCCAAAAACAAAACCGTGCGGGTCAAAGGCCCAAATTGAACAATATCAGGCTGGTGGGACGGGTTTGTGATAGAATGGTATCAGAGCCGATGGTGGCTCTCCTCTAAGTGGTGGAGATTGTAAAATCCCACATCACCCATGGGGCTGTCCAGAGATTGGGCTATAAGTCAGGACCCCTCCAATTGTTGCATGAGGCCTTTTGGGACGCCTGCAGGCCAGCTCAAAAACAAAACCGTGAGGGTCAAAAGCCCAAAGCGAACATTATTAGGCTGGTGGGACGGGTCTGTGACAGAATACAACCTGCAAATAAAATAAAATAGGATTGAAATTTTCTCTTTGTTGAGCTACAAGTAAGTATCAAATGTAGTTTTGGTTTTACATAGGTTGTTTAAAACCCTTTTTCCATCTTAGTTAATATGTTGGATTCGTATTTGAATGATTTGGTGATATTAGTGTTTGAAATTGTATGGAATTGAATCAAATAGAGCTCAAAAGAAGGGTTTTTGTGTTAAACCTCAACTAAATTAAAGGCAGGTATATTCTGTCATAGACCTGTCCCACCAGCTCGATATTGTCCGTTTTGGGCCTTTGGCCTACACGGTTTTGTTTCTGAACTTGCCCGAAGGCATCTCAAAAGGCCTCATGCTACAATGAGCGGGGTCCTGACTTATAGCCCAGTCTCTGGGAAGCCCCATTGGCGATGTGAGATCTTACAATCCCCACCACTTAGAGGAGAGCTGCCCTCAGCTCTGATACCATTCTGTCAAACCGTCCCACCAGCCTGATATTGTCCGCTTTGGGCCTTTGACCCGCACAGTTTTGTTTTTGGGCTAGCCCGCAGGCGTCCTAAAATGCTTCATGCTGCAATAGGCAGGGTCCTGACTTATAGCCCTGTCTCTAGGCAGCCCCATGGGCGAAGTGGGAGCTTACAACTTTTACTTTACTTTCCCACATTGGAGTGTTCGGTGTTGAGGAGTGGGCTCTTTGCAACGTATCAAATCTCAACAGATATGCCAAAGATATTGGAGAACCTCACTAGAATCATTGCCATTTAGTTTGCCTCTTTGCACTGACATGAATTGCTAGCTTTGACCACCCCATCACGTTCGCTTGTCCAAACTGTTAAAACTTTCAAAAACAATACTTGTTGAGAAACTTCACTATGGCCTTCTATTAACACAAACTTAATATATGCAAGAGAAGAAAGTAATTGAAACTTAAACTAATAATTAATCTATACTCAAAACAATAATTTTGATATCAATAGCCAATTAATTATTCTTGATATCTCTTGTACCTTACACAATAATGATTTTCTAAAATCTATGACACCATCTCCCGCAGTCGCCTTCTAAAACTAATGATTGTGCGATTGTTAAAGTAAATTAGGTGGGGTAGTAACCATAGCAGTCAATTCCATTTCGTTTTGGCCGGAATGACCGAATTTTTTTTATTTCGGTCCTTCGATTAAAACGAAATGGGGGCAAAAACGTCTCTGTTTCAATTTCGGTCCATTCTGGTTGTCTATTTCGGTCCATTCTGGTTTGTAGCACAAGCTTTACTATTTTTTTTTTATTTTTTTCTCTCAATATTCATAAAAACAAACATGCATAATTTATATTTAGCTATTATAAATATATATTTAATTTTTTATTATTCCGAAAAGTCACTCCAAAAAGGTTTTGCTGAAATTTTTGAAATGCCGAAATATTCTATCTTGGACGCTAACCGAAATGATGACCAAAAAGGAATTGACAACTACGGTAGAAACATCTAGGATTGTGTTTGAGTAGAAGTGTAGAACTAACTATATTCTTTATGTAGCTTTGCTTGCTCCTTTGTAATTTGTATTTTTTTTTGTGTAGGTATTTAGCTCTAATACCTGCGCAAGTTTTATTTTTTTCCATCTTCTTTGGTGTGCCTTTCTTAAGCCTTTAATATAATTTACCATTACCAATAAAAAAAAACCATATTCTTTTTAAGTCCTTATAAGTAAAATGAGTTCCAACAAATCATTATTAAACAGATAACGTGGAGATGATGGTGGAACCCTCCCTAATTTATTCCCGTCTCTCTTTAATTTGTTTTCCAGTAAGGAAAGATTGTTTGACCATTATTTATGGATATTCATCTTGATTTCTTCAATGTTAGGCTTTTAACAGAACCAATTTCATGAATGCATATGAGCCCTTGATGAAAATGGCCAGTGCATTTGATAGGGCTAATGACCAGTCCATTTGATAGGGCTAGTGGCTTATAATATCAACAACAGGCATGTACCAAAAGTAGGATATAAATAAGATTTTCATAATGTTAGATCTAAGGCAGAGAGGGGAGAAAAAGGAAAATTAATGGATGTTTCAAAAGGACATTTTGAATTTGATAGCTAATAATATCCAATGAATCTACAAATTCAACTAATTTTGCACTCGAAGAATCTCAAGCTAACACAACTTAGAAAGAGAGCCCATCCCAATTCCCTATATAAATTGTATATGATTAATCTATTACCCTGGATAATGATTTCATGAGAGGCTCTAGATTAAAAAGCTAGAAAGATACAATTCAGTTGCTACTTTCAAGTTTCTTATCTAATCGTTATCATCATCATCATGAAATTGAGACTTTTTTTGGTAGAAATCATCAAATATTTGAGATTACATTTGTTCTTCCAATCATCAAATTGAGATTAAATTGATTTTCCACATATTCAAAATTAAACTTCCTATCCAACCCCCGTGACAGGCGGAGACTAATCATGACCATGAAAGGATGGCTGTGGAAAAGAGGAAAGGATAGATGGCATGAGAAAGTCATTTTTGAGAGGAGGTTTGAACTTTGAACTTTGAAACCCAGAGCAGACAAATGCTGATTTCTTTTTCTTCTTCTTCATGTCCTTCATACTGACGGCAGAAAAACCAAAGAGACCTAAATTGGGTTGTAACAACTTCTTCTTCATGTCCTTACTTACTGACGGCTGAAAATCCAGAGACCTAAATTGGGTTGTAACAACTCCAGTTTGGGTTGGAACTTGGACACCACCTCTTCTTTCTTGTTTGGGCTTCTTTTCCGCTTGCGTAGGCTCTTTTCTCACTTATGGGGCCTTTTATCCGCTTGTGCTGATTATTTTTTCATATATGTGCGTACTCTCTCTTGAGTCCCAGCCCCATTGGCTCGGTTGAAAAAAAAAAAAAAAAAAAACCTCCAATTTGGTTGGGGTCGGGTAATTTATAACCCATGTCCAAAGTAAGAGATATAGACAGGGTTTGCTACCCGGAGAATTTGCAAATTTTATAGAATCAGGGTCAACAGGCTGAGTGGTTGGTCCTGAGGTTAGCAACAGGTCCACTTTGACAGTTGGGAGTTGTGGTCTGAAACCTAAACCAAAAATCAGTGTCAAAGCCCAATCTCATCCTATTGTATATTAAAAACCCAAAATCCACCTGATTATCCAATGGGTTCATAACTATGGGCCAGAGTTTCAATTAGGCCTAAAATCAGCACAAGTAAAATATGGGATTGTAACTTTCTGTTGTTTTGTTTTCCTCCTTAAATGATATATATATATATATATATATATATATCTTTGCCTTACCAAGAAATAAAAAATAAAAAACAAACTTTGTAGTCAGAGGGTGAATGGTAAGGGGGAAGCCATTGCAGCCCTTGTTTCACTTTTTATGGCACGTCCGTAGGTGACCAGTATTCTACACTACATGGAGTTTCTATTTCTTTTCTGTTTTTTTTTTCCTTTACTTTTTGTGTTTGTGTTCCACTCTTCTTCTTTCCCCATTGGACTACATTTTCTTCTCTATTGATACAACAATTTTCCTAGTGGAGGGCTTCATAATGTGGCCCAAGTATTGAAAAATTGAAGCACTTGCAATATGCATTTATACAATATCTTTGTGGGTCAATTACATCATGTCTCCTATTTATTACTTACCACTACAACTTGCTGCAAGAGAAAACTTGGTGATTAATAATGCAGAAAATCTTCTGATGGAATCAATTTCTATTAGTGTAAAATTAGGGTAAGGATACGGCATACACTTTGACAAGTTTTGATTTTTAATAGATGGCCCCACTGTAGACTTAATTCATTGATTTGGACCTCGGCAATCTCTAAGTAATTTGAGAAACAATGGGCCCCACATGCGTGATCTCGTGATGGCATGATGATTGCAACAATAAATGGAAGGGCTCTGATCAACGATTTTGGGTCTGCATTCCAATGGCCTTAACCATAAGACTGGTCTCATTCTAGCTCGATCCCATGGTCTTCAAATTTTAATCTACATACAAGTGGGCCTTAGTGACCTTCATGTTTTACAATGATTTGGGCACTCCGCTCATGTTAAGGGCTTGTTTCTTTATTAAAATTTCAGACAAAAATTTGTGATTTCAGTCAAAAATTTGTGATGCATATGCTGGGGTGTTTTTGGATATGATGTGACATCTTATTCCTAATATCTGTAAATGTCATGTTTCTTCACAAATTTAAAAGATTTCAAATGGTTGGGAATTTAGAAATTCCAGCTCCTTTACTTTTTGATGAAATTTCTAAATACTCAAGTAAAAGGTAGCATTCAGGAATTCCACGTGTATGAGAATTTCAAAGTTCTCTTAAACAAACATACCCTAAAAGTTGAAAAACCATACCATGAATAACCAATACAAATGCTAAGTGTGAAAAGGTTATTTGTGTTTGCCCCCTTCCCAATGCATTTAGAACCATCCAACTTGCATAAATTACAAAAACAATGAAGCTATTTTAGTGGTTCATTTCTTCGTTTCACTGCAGCCTTCGTCTTGCTAGCATTTATCATACAAATTAATAAGCCCTTTATGAGCACTTTTATTGAAGTATACTTTATGGGTTTTGCATGTGTATGGCACATTATGTACTATGATCTCTTAGCACATGGTATGTTGCCCTTTCCTCCTAGTATATAGATCAAGACATATTCCTCTTTACTCTACTGATGTGTCTAATTACCATTGAACTTGAACCACGTAAAATTCTTGTCTCCTTTGTTGGTAATTGCTTTGATATTTCTATTTTTTCAGGGTCCAAAAGAGCTTCAATATAGTTAAACCTTTTTAGCCAGAGTAGCATTTCATTGATGAGACACATCAGAATTCACTGATAGAGTTTTTAACAAGATAAAGCTAAAATTCCCATTTTGCTTTGGAGACTAACATAAATCAATAAAATCTTAATATGTTTTTACGAATTTTTGTTCTACCTCAATCTAGAAATTTTTTAGAGCTATTAAGATATGTGGATTCCTACTTGTTCTTAATCATTAAGTATAACCACATGTAGCCTGGCAATAGGTTTTCTTTGTTTTCAAAGTTGATTTCATAATTTGTACCAAAGTATAATGGAATTGCGCAGTAGACATAAGCACAGTATATGTAAATGTCACTGTGTTCTTCTTTTCATTGCTTGTTTGTTGATTGCATCGTGATTTCTTATGTTTTCAAGTTGTCCGAATACATAAAAACTCATGTCATAAGTGAAAAAATAATAATAAATAAAGATCAAAGGTGAATATACAAAAATGACTATAATTAGGAAATTGATTAATAAAGGGAATGTGAAAAATGAATACACAACATAAATCAATAACTAAGAAAGTTAGGGTCTCATCTACACTGCGCTCGCTACCTTATAAACCACCCCCCACGCCCCCCCCCCCGCCCCGCACATCGTTCACATTTAATCTCTTTAATAATCCTTTAGTGAAGCTCATTTGAGCTTGAATTAGTATATATTCTATTGTAAACAAATGGGCCCTAAAAGAGGAAGAATAGGTCATTTTCTATTAGTTTGATTTTCATTGTTTACCGATCGTGCAACATTTTTTGCCCTAAAATGTTCTTCTATTGTTTATTTATGGACCATATATAGATATGTGTGTGTATATATATATATATATATATATAGAGAGAGAGAGAGAGAGAGAGAGATTGATTTCCCTTAAAAGGAAGGGTATGAAGCACCACATGCAATGCCTTGAAAACCTTTCTTTCTTTGCCAATACTATACACATGAGAGTAAACTAATGAAAGACCAGATGGCCCATGTTGACTGTTTGTTAGACTAACATACAAGTAATTTAATGACAGGAATGGGTGCACATGGTTTTCTTAGGCTGACTTCATTGTTATTTTATCTAGTGTTAGGTCATGTAAAACAAGGCCTAGTTTCTTCCTTATTTTAGGTTTCATGGGAGACTAGATAAAGTCCTTAATCAATGCTGAAGTGGATGCCACTAGATGAGTCCAACCACCGGGGGGTCAGATGTTTGGTGCTGCCAATTGGCCACGGTCAAACTGTCAGCCCAACACGGAAGAACCTGGTCCCACACCAAAGTTATCGACATGGAGGGTTGACTTTCATTAGTTTGACTTTCCTAATTTCAACTTTTAAGGGGAGGATAAGGATATCAGTCTTCTTCAAGGTAGAACTTTGTGGAAGCTCAAGCTCATCAAAGACACATCCAATTAATAATCATAGCCGTCCAATAACAGGACATGGGTATCAGAGAATCAAACGCATCCATTAAGAGGATATTGAATGGAATGTGAAGAAAAGGGTTACTGGTCCAGATTCAGTGGAAGAAATCAAATTATAAGTCTTATGTGTCACTGCCCCTTTCAAAACCAATGATTCATGGGTAAATTCTTTTATTTTAAACACTATCAGATTTTTTATTTTTTATTTTGTTTTTTCGTTTTGGCATCCAAGTCTAGGTGTGTGTGAGACCCAAGAGAGCCCAACATAAGTGAAAATTAAAGGAGAGCTTACACTAGTGGGAAGAGAAGCCCACAAATGTGGGAAGAGTGTCATACTCAGGGGATCAATCTCTAGTAGCCGGGTGACATGCGAAGTTGTCAACCAATTGAGCAACCCCATGTTATCGACTACCATAAGAGACGTTAATGGAACTTGGTAACTCACATACTAACCACTTCTCGTCTGAATTTAATAAAGATAGAAACAAATATCATACAGGAGAGAATTTGTTCAGTACAATGTCTTTCTACAAGAAGAACGACAAAAAAACGAAAAAAAAAAGAAAAAGAAAAACTGTTTTTCACAAGTTTTTCTGCGTTTCCTTTGAAAACCATTTCGTATGATTGAGGCGCACCTGTATTGGGAGAGGAGGGTGGAGGAAGTTGAAATTGCTTTTATGCAGAAAAAAGGTGAAACAAACTCTGCAGAAATGCTTTTTCTACAACATTACACAAACATGCATGCCCTATGGTTAATTTACCATAATCCCCAAGCCCCCTCACAATGAAGCTCGTGCAAAATACTTACCATGCATGCATATGATGGATGACTTGCCACAAGAGTGTTGTCTGTGGAAGACTAACACAAAATGCATAACGCCCAGCTTAAGATTAATTTATATGTTTTGGAATGTTTAAGTTATTTAAAATGGTATTTTTAGCATTGTCAATCAAGGTCCCATCATTCTTCTAATCATTCCCCCAATGTGCTCGTGTGCTGTTTTCTCACATGCAACTATGTAAGGACTACATGGCATCTGAGGACGTTACAAATTTTTACTGCCCATGCAATATAAGCTATCATTTACATATTTAAAGGTAGGGATGGCTTGGAAAGTAGACCTCCTAAACATATATTAAGGTCTCAATTCTCTTTGACTGCGAGGTGCATGAAAAATTAAGTAATGTAGCTGTCAGCATTACATTATCATCTCAAGTCAATTGCAAGTTAGAATAAGGTTATCATTGATATAATATTAACCCCAATAGCAGTATTGGCAGGCACAAAAGAATAAAAAATCTCTTATACAAGCATGAAACGTACTTAAAATATGAAACATGTATAAGATGATGAGACCCTCCTCATATGTACATCTTGATGGGCCACCGACGCTTGAGTTTATGGATCCCCCAACATTGATCAGAATCTCTTCTAGAAAATTATTGAAAGATTGTGTGACCAATAATGCTACTAATGTTCACATAATCCAATGATTTTAAAGATAGAATAATGATGGTGCTTTGTAGTTTTTGCCTTATGATTTTGGTTTTATTAAGTATAGTAAGCTTTTTACAAAAAAAAAAGTAGAGTTAAGCAAATAGTATATGCATCTAGGTTGTGCATTGAAATGAATCAAGTACCAAATCAAGTACCAATTGATGGGATAGTTGGATCCCCAACAAATTGTGAGGTAGAATTAATTATGGGCAATTCTTAAGAGGTTAGTAAAAAAATGGTCACTTGTTGAATTTTGTCTTAGAAAACGTGATCATATCTGTTTTACTAATCCATGTCCACATCCATTGAAACTCAATTTGCTTTATTATTTGGACTACATATTCAACAACTTTGTTCCTTTGTGGCGTATGGTAAAGAGAAAATTGACAACTGGATTTAGCTAGTAATTGGACTTTTGGATGACTTGTTCGACTACAGTTTATACCAGTTACAGAAATCGACTACTGTTTTCTTAATTAGTTTCTGAATGGCTTCTTTTTATATTTTCTTCAATATTTCTCAAAAAAATTCATGTTTTTTTTTTTTCCAAACTATCCACAATATATACTTTAATTACTGATCGGCATCAACTTAAATACAACTGTAGTTTAGGAGGAATGACTAATCACATTTAGATATATAAAATCTTTGATATGGCCAAGTCAAATGGTAGCTTAAGATTTTCTTTTCCCTAATTTTTTGCAATTTTTGTGGTCCCATTAATTTCATTTCTTCAGAATTCCCAAAATTTTTAAATAATGCTATTTTAGTGAAGGAGATGAAATCGAAGATTAAAAATAAAGATCCACAAGAGGACCATTAAATAATCTTGTCTTATTTAAGCAAATTGCTGTTCATTCACCACCGCAAAAATTTTAATTTTAGAGAAGTGGAGCTAGTTAGCTCAACTTTTGGGCACTAGTTCGGTTTAATTCCCATACGCAGGATGTGCATTTCTTTCACTTTATTTTAAGACTAGGTTGTGGGTTTTTTTGTTTTCATGTCTTCAAACTCGCTTTTTTGCCTTACTCCTCTCTTCGGAGTTAGGTGTGTTGTTTTTGGGTTTTTCCGCTTTTGAATATAATCATACTTACTATTCAAAACAAAAAAAGAAAAAAAAGAACCAGAAAAGTGAAGTCTTAGCTAGATCTCCACCATATAAGGGGTTATTTGTTTGCACACAATTACATATGTAAACATTACATGGCTAATGTTTATGTATATGCCTATTTGTTTAGGTCATTTACTCATTACATGCATAAATGATGTATGAAAATAGTGCGTAAATGAAACCGTTTTATATGAAAGTTTTCATGTATAAAAAGTTCGAAATGTTTCACATCACCTTTGCTGAAGATGCATCTCTTCGGGCTCAGGGGAAGTCGGGTGCAAATCGTGATCTTAGGCCAACTGAGCTACCCCAGATCAGATTAAAGTTAAACATCAGGTAACGCACATAATATGACCCTATCTTCGATGGACCATAGTTGTCCAAACTTTGGGAATTCTACAATGATTCCAAGCCATTAATTTATGGCTAAGATCATCGCATGGCAGATATTTGTAGCATAGTCGTTGAAGTTTGGCCACATCAGGGTATAAATCCAATTCAGGCCATTTAATTTAGTCCAATTAATCCAGGTTCTCTACGACTCCGGCTGGTGAGAAATTCACAAGGATTGAGTATGCATATTAAAATTTTAAACCACTCAAAATAAATATCTCCTTATGTATGGAATTTGACACAATTTCATTCCAATAAGATCAACGGAGAGTACAAGATTGATCATGTATAAAATAAGCAAATAAAATTTCAAAAATAAATCACTCTTTATACATAATCAATTGGAAGTGGGACCATCTACTAGATTGAAACTTGATGATGGTCCACTCAAAAAAGGAGAAAACTTGTTTTGAACAGTTTAGATTTTTAGCAGATGACCCCAGAATTTACACAGGATCTGAACTGAACTCAGGTGAGGGCCATGATCACCTACTACTTTTAAACAAACTCTCCACTGTCTCATTTCACAAGTTTTTCCCTCTTGTTTTCAACAAAGTTAAAAAGGTCAGGAGGCCTCATCTTCCCTTGTCAGTTTTGGGAAGCTTCTCTTCTTTTATTTAATCAAGTCCCACTATTCCTTTAAACAAATTCCTAATAAGAGTTCTCCAAGCTCCTCTATAATACATCCAAACTCCATTCTCCTCTTTCTGCAACTCCAATGGCAACTTCCCTCTGGGGCAAAAAACAAGACAAGAACTGAAAAGATTAAAGAAAGAAGGAACTTTTCTCCACCATCTTAAATATAAAAACAAACCCATTGAAATTCTTCCCCCCTCAGCTAAAATCAAATTTCTCTGCTTGGCATGTATGCACTCAATTCAAACAACTCGCCAAAGTTTGGCAAAAGGCACTAGCAGAGATTGCTGAGATGGTTCATAAGGTCAACCATGGGATTCTTCTATTTAAATCTATCAAAAGGGTCCTCCTTCTCAATGCTTTCTTTCTCTGCAACTTTACAAGGTCTTATGAGTACACCTTAATGGTGTTGGGATTCTGATATTAGCTTCTTTGCTGGAGAATTAAGAGGGATTCTAGTACTGGGTTTTCTCTTGCCATTCAAGGTAAATTATTAAGGGAACTTTTTTTTTTATTATTATAGAAAATCTTCTTTGGTACTGGGTTTTCAGTTTTCAGCTTTGCTTGCTTATGTGGGTGCAAAGGTACAGATCCAGCAGCCCAGGACAGTGGTTTTTTTTTTTTTTTTTGGTTTGCTTAGCTTGTAAAGAGGGTTAGTGGTTTTTTAAATAAAATTTTTCAAATTAGTCCCTAGTTTTGGGTAATTCAGGCAACAAAAAAAAAAAAAGTTTTGAATTGTAAACACCAAATTAGCTTCTAAAATTCTCAATGCTCATCAAAATAATCAGGCCCATTGAATTATCCTAACATCCTATCTTCCCAAACCCCATCAACCCCTAGTCATCTTCTCCTACTAAGCTATCTTCCCCAAACCATATATCCATTTTGTCCTCCAGGATGCATCAATCTTAACTTCAATTCTCTAGATTTTTTTTAAACTTAAACCATACATCCAATCTTTATCTTCTTAATGACAATGGCGTCCAATAGTGGATCTTGGCCAATCCAACATCTTCTCCTCTCCTCCCTTATGTCATCCTTTTATTTCTAACCATGAAGGATCAAGGGAATAGAATGAATGTGGTTTCACCTGGATCTAATGAGAGTTTTGTCGACTTTGGTAGAGTAAAAAAAAAAAAAAAAATGAAGAATTTGATTTTCTTGGGTTTTGATAGAGCTCGATTATAGCATGGTAGGGCTGATTTTAATTGGATATGAAGGTGGTGGGAGCGACTTGACTCAGACTAGTTTTTGAACCCGTCCATTTTGCCCCCGAGTCTACTCAAACTCAGCTGAATTTTAAAACCCTGCTTAAAACCTTAGTAATGGCATGGGGCAAGTTGATGGAATAGACATTTCTTTTTTTTACCAGCTAAGGTGGTAACTTGGACCTATTAGTATTGAGATAGCAGTGGACCCCACATAGAAGACCCTGCGTAAACGAGGGCCAGTAACCAGGGATTGAACTCTTGGTAGTTGGGTGAGAATGAAACGCTTTATTTTTTTATTTTCTCTATTTTTCATTGTATTGCCTTTTAGATTTTTTTTTATCTCCTAATGCATGGAATCTATTTTTTTATTTTTATTTTATTCAAAACTTTTTACCATTCCTTTAATTAGTCAGGGATCCTCGGAATCAATCGATGCATCCATGTGCTGCCCCATCTAATACAATGTTTCTCCCTAAAAGTGTCCGGAAATCACATCCGACAGTCTATATCCCTTTATCTCGTTGAAAAGACTATATAATAATTATTATTTTGATATTCTTATTCATGTAACCCTTTTTGAAATTAGCCCAAAAGTTAGGGGCTATTTCAAAAACTTTGTTTTCTTAATTCTTACTTGATGCTTGGGGAGTTCTGTTTAAATTTTTAAGATGGATTTCTGGTTTATCTTCAATTTCTAGTGATCTTTTGAATATTGCAGTTAAGAGTGACATGCCCAATTCTCAGAATTCTTACATCCCCAGTTGTATTCAGAACATTTCAAAAAAAAAAAAAAAATCTTATTTAGGCTTTTGGTTTACTGAAGTCCTGAGAAAATATAGCTTTAGTAGTAGGCTTGTGCAATTTGCTTCTATTAAAATGAGTCTTAGAATTGTGGACATTTTGTTCCACTTGTTAAAAATTGCAGTAGACTTTTGATTCAGTAAAGAGTAAGGCAAGAATCAAGACTCCAATTTTAATTCTAATGCAGTTTTTCTTTGGAAGTATTATAGGGTCTTTGCTTGTTTTGAGATGGGTCGGTTGGTTTCTTTAAACAGAGCACTGTACCCAATACGTGAAGGCCATGCACTTTTCCCGCCTTTAAAACCGCCTTTTCAATGTTGTTTGAAGAAGGGAGGGAGGAATTGTATGAGCAGATGTGAAGTAAGCGTGTGCAAGGTTTAACCCATGTGACCTCTTTAGTGTTCCTAAAACCCCTTTGTGTATATTAATAACATTCTGGCACTTGATCCGTTGCACCTGAAATCTCAACTCCTTTCTTTATACATCTGGGTTCTCGTGCCCTTCAGCTCCACTCCTCTCAAATTCATTCCCCTTCTTGTGATGGGTGTTCTTGTTCTTGCCCAAGGATTTTTGGGGTGCTTTTAATTGGTTGAGATCTTCGTAATCAGTCATCGATAAGTGCGTTCTCCATTGAATTTCTGACTGAACATCGTCTTTGATCTGGGTCATTTATTTTTGAGCTCTTATCTGAACTTGTGTGTGCCTCTGCACTGCTTTTGAGTGTATTTGGCAGATGTTATGCTGTTCTGGGCCTTTCGGGTTCATGGGTGTTAGTGTTTTGAGCCTCCTTTGATCTTCAACAGCTTAATTCCTCATCTGGGTTAGTTTGTTCTTGGGCTCTAACCTCATTTCAGTCACTGCCACTGAAAATTCATAGACTGTTGGATGCATTTTGTGCTGGTGGTCTTATTTGGATTGAGGTGTGTGTTTTATTGCTCATTGCGTTCAAAAGGCTAGGGTCATTTTCCTTTCGAGACCTCACATCCTTTCCTGTATAAACTTTTCTTTCATCTTTAACGTGCTGGCGTTCTGTTCTTGTTCAATTCAGTGGTCTTTGAGGTGTTGTTTTGGTTGGACTTTTGTGAGTCCATCATCAGTGTTTTTGTTCTGTGTACTGGAACCATCTGTGTTTTTTTGTCAACTGTGTTTTAGGAGAGAGTTTTGTCACTTCATAGAAGTTTGAATTGAGAAAGAGCTAGGATTCTGTTCTGGTGAGCGGTTTAAGTGGTTTCACATTCCTAGATTTCTATTTTTAAATTAAAGAAATTGTTTCTTTCTATTCATCGGCACTTGACAACTGATTGCTCCATTCTTTGAATTTGATTCTACCATTAATACTTTGTATTTGGGATGTTAAAAGTTCATGTGTCTTAAAGCACCAGAAGCGGCTTTTATCCTTCATTGAGAATTCATCATGTTTTCAGTTCAGTTTTTTCTTTCTTTTGTTCATTATTCGATTCAGGGTTTTATTGTTACTTTATTTTATTGTTGGGTGCT
This sequence comes from Cinnamomum chago, assembly GCA_038049695.1. Classification (NCBI taxonomy): domain Eukaryota; kingdom Viridiplantae; phylum Streptophyta; class Magnoliopsida; order Laurales; family Lauraceae; genus Cinnamomum; species Cinnamomum chago. Next base: position 12,956,879 of record CP142462.1, on the reverse strand, counting down.
TGTTTTGTGATGAATTTTTAACTGAATGATTTGTTCTGTGTAGATTACACTGTGTTTGACTTCATCGAATGGGTTTAATTCAGAGCCCAAGTGTCAGAAGTGGGGACTCTTTAGATGGAATGATTAGTGATTATGTCAATGGGAAGGCAAAGATGAGAGCGCACAAGCGCAACTCTGCTCGCCTTGTTGCTTTCCTCACATTCCTTCAATTTGCCTTTGCAATATATGCCACCTTTCTTCTCTATTATATGAGCCCGACTGTAGATTTACGCACTAAACCGGATTTTGCATGGGCTACTCAAATAGCTAACCACTGGAAACAATTCATCATTCAGCCTCAAATTCTCGGAACTTCCAGAAAAAATCTAGTTCTTCAATCAGAACACCCCATCCCTTCAGAGGTATGTGAGCATGAGAAGATTGATTTCTCACAGAAGAGATCAAACGATGTTCAGATGATCAAGCTTAAGAGAGAGTTATACAATGAAGTATTAGATTTTCAGAAGAAGTCTTTTGGGACCGAAACTCTCCCTGAACTGATGAGGATGCACTCAAAGTGGGGTTCACGGGGTCCTAATGTGCCTAAAATTACTGTGCTGTTGAACCATTTCAAGAGGAAGACTCTCTGTTCACAGATTGATTCGCTACTTCAACAGACAGTTCCTTTCCACAGTGTTTGGGTGCTCTCATTTGGCAGCCCAAATGAGCAAGCACTGAAGAGAATTGTCGATAGCTACAACAATTCAAGGATAAGCTTCATCAGTTCAAGCTATGATTTCAAGTACTATGGGAGGTTTCAGATGGCTCTACAAACAGAATCTGATTTTGTATACATTCTCGACGATGATATGATTCCAGGGAAGAAAATGCTGGAGATTTTGTCCCATGTGGCTGGGACAGAGAAATATAAGAATTCAGTTTTGGGGAGTATAGGGAGAATCTTACCTTTCAGACAGAAGGACTTTACATTTCCAAGTTACAGAAAGTTCAGATCAAAGGAGGCAGGGCTGTATTTGCCAGATCCTGCCTACGATATCACAGTTGATAGGATAGTGCAGGTGGACTTTCTGTCGAGCTCATGGTTTTTATCTGTGGATCTTGTTAAGACACTGTTTGTAGAGACACCCTTCACATTCATGACTGGTGAAGATCTTCATCTCAGGTAAACGGTTAATTGAGATTCTATGTCAATTGATTAAAACCTTTTCAGTTCATTTATCTGGTGAAGGTCTTGTACTTTGAAATTTGAACACATGTAATGATAGAAAATTGCATCCAACAAATTCATTTAGTAATTCAACCATGCGTATGTCATGCTTTGTTAAACTCACAATTGATTTGTACTTTCAGAAAATGAGCCTGAATTGTGAAACTTGGTTGAGTACTTCATGGAGTTTCTTTTTATGTGTTGGGAGATTATGATTTGTTTGGATATTCCTCATATCATAAGTAGTAAGAACTTTTGGTAGAATGAATATCTCCATCCACCATGTGTTTGGCGCAGGTGGGAAGTTAGAAATATATAAAACATTGTGTGGGATATTGTTTTTCTTTTTTAATTATTTGTGCTCTTTATCAAAATCTAGGCTGATCACTGTGATTGATTTTGGGGCTGAAAAGTCACAAATGCAGTGTCAATCTCCCACACTATACAGTTTCAAACATGCAGGGGAATGAATATTTGCTAGTGTGTTCAAATAATTGTAGCAGGAAGTCCAACCATAAACTCCCTTTTATGCCGTCTGATTTTTCAAGTACTAATCATTGTCATGAAGTCGCCTTATCCATTTAATATGGGGTAGGTGTTTTTCAATTAATTGCTCATCAAATCTTCAAATGCCATGTACTGTTTCAAAACAGAATTGAGTTTTCCATCATTTGATGGGGCTTATGTCAGGCTTCAAAAAAGATATTGTTATACTATTTTTTCCAACTGAATCTCAATCAAGATGGATTTTTTTTTTAATCCTGGGTGAATTTTTTATGCATGGTTATGCTGCAAGATGGATCAACATATAGTCAAAGAATTGGTACATTTATCTGAACTTAATCAATAAATGGAGAAAATAAAATATTTTACTTTCATCAACCATTCTTTAGTTTGAAATTAGTGACCAGCTGTTCACTTAAATATTATATTCAGATTGTTCTGTGGTAGTTATGAGATTATTCTTCAAATCGAAGTTGTAACACTCTTTAGTATGGTATAACTAATAAATTTACATTTTCATGACTGCGGCATTTCATTGATCTATGATAACTGTTATTTTGTTTCCCAAGGGTCTACTTTTATTTCTGATTCACTTACTTGGACTATTTTCTAATTGTCATGCTTATATATGAAATCATGCAGTTATCAACTTCAGAAGTACAGAAATGCGGGTTCATTTGTACTGCCTGTTGACCCAAAAGACAAGGAAACTTGGGGAGATAGTGAACATAGACTTGCTTATGTTTCTGAGTCAACCGTCATTTTCAAAGATATAGTTCAGGTCCGAGACAATCAATGGTGGCGTGCCCTCTCAACCGGTTATGTAACTCAATGGGCTGCAATGTATCCTCAGAAAATAGATGCACTATTCTATGCTCATTCTCTTGAAGAAGTAAAAGCTCTTGCACCCCTTCTTGAAAAGTTCAGGTCGACTGTGGGCAAGAAGGCCTATATTGTTGTGTCAGGAGGTGGTTTCTGTCCATGTGAAGAAGCTGCTGCTGTTCTCAACTGGCCCAAAGTAGTTTGTAGAGAGCGAAGATTCAAGATCTTTGACTTGGGTATTGGAGCTATTTCAGGAGTATCAAACTCAGAGGTGCCAGTGGTACAATCTGTATACTCAAGCATAAAAGGGCTGATTAAAATTCACAACCCAAGCTTGCTAATCACAGTAGCTGATATTGATTCAAATGTAAAGAGTGCTTTGAAAATGGCAACACAGAGCAATTTGAACTCCACTACACTGGTTCTTCTGCCAAGGTCTAGTGTGCCCAAGGTTCTTTGGATGGCTGATCTACGATCAACGGCATTGCCAAGTAAGAATCACAACTACTCGTGTATGGTAAAAGATAAACGATCATTTCCTTTTACTTCTCTTTGATGAACCAAAATTTTGAGGAAACTTTATATGGAAAAACAGATGGTCATCAATTTCATGGTTTATTTTCAATGATGTGGAGCACAGGAACAACATAACATTTGATGCCAAGTTTCCATGCTTTCCACACCAAATGAAGATCAGAATGTTTTGAGTCTTAACTAAGCATGATGGCTTCAGTTTGATGGAAATATCCTACCAGAGTCACTTTTTGGCATATTCAAATGCATACTTAATGCTCATACGAACTTAATCATTGCTTGAACCAATCAGACACTCGGCTGAGTGCTCAGTTGAGTTCTTAATGTCCATCCATCTTTAGCGGTCATCCATTTGATCAAATCTTCTTAAATAATCTATATATATATATGGAAATGCTCCTATGAGGGTAACTCTCACACTACTACGAGAGTAAGGAGGGGACCCATTGGATCAATATTCAATGCCAACAGCCTAAATATAAGGGTCCTCCCCCTTACTCCCACAGTAGTGTGAGAGTTCCTCTCATAGGAGCATTTCCCATATATATTAATGCTCGAAAAAAACTCACATGGAGTTAAAGAGTAGCCTTTTTTTGTATCATCAAATAATTCACGTTGTTGACTGCAGATTGGAATCGGATGCGGATATCTATAAACCTTATCACCCAAAACCGCGCTTCGTCTCTCCGGAGGTTACTCAAATCCCTTAGTGAAGCCTACTATCTCGGTGATGAGATCCCGCTCAGTTTCAACATGGACAGCAAAGTTGATGAGGAGACTCTGAAGCTGGTGGGTACATTCAAATGGCCCCATGGACCCAAGTCACTCCGGAGGAGAATCATCCAAGGAGGACTTATCCGTGCCGTAAGTGAGAGCTGGTATCCGTCATCTGATGATGATTTTGGCCTCCTCCTTGAAGATGACATCGAGGTTTCTCCATACTACTACCTATGGATCAAATATGCACTTTTAAACTACCACTATGACCCGCAGGTCTCTTTCCCTGAGCTCTCATCAATCTCCCTTTACACCCCTCGATTGGTTGAAGTGGTGAAAGAAAGGCCGAAATGGAATGCAACTGACTTCTTCAAGAAAATTCATCAAAATACACCTTATCTCCATCAGCTGCCCTGCAGTTGGGGTGCAGTTTTCTTCCCCAAGCAATGGAGAGAATTCTATGTTTATATGAACATGAGATTTACGGAAGACGCGAAGCAAAATCCAGTTCAAATTCCGAAGTCTAGAACCAATGGATGGCAAGCTTCATGGAAGAAGTTTCTGATTGATATGATGTATTTGAGAGGGTATGTTAGTCTCTACCCAAATTTTCCTGACCAGCAGAGTTTCTCAACAAACCACATGGAGCCCGGAGCCCACATTAGCGCAAAAGATAATGTGGTCAGACATGACAAGGCGGACTTCGAAGTGCCTTTGTTGAAGGAGGACTTCAGGCTGTTCTTACCAGCAGGAAAATTGCCATCAGCTTCAAAGCTGCCAGTGCTTAACCTCTTTAACCAAGCAGTGTCTTTGAGGGGACTCAAGGCAGCAGGGGCTAAACTTGTGCAGGATGTGATCAGGTGCAACGCAACAGAACTTGTCATTGTTGACCATGACACAGGACTACCTCGGCATTGTGCAAAGTTCTGAATTTTTTCTGTATTTTGAATTTGATGTTTGTTTCTATATTCTTTGTTTCTAAAATGTATTTAGTGACAGTTGGGGAGAAATGGATCAAATGGTTACAGCAAAATGATTGCTAACAATTTCAAATAAAGCTAGCATATAGATTTGGTTCAATAGTTCATCATCAACAAGTAAAACACACTGATAATATATAAATTAAGTTGGGCATTAGTGATCTGATGCAACAGCTAATCATTGAGAAGTAAAATTTGAGAATTGTTTACAGGTAAGTAGGTAGTCCTCAAAAATCATTCCTTCAATCTAGCACACCTTCTTGTTAAATTTTTTTTATTTTTTATTATATATTGTTGAAAATCTATTGGAACCTTTACGTCAGGGTCAGTTTCAAGTGGCTTTCTACAGTTCTGCTTGTGTGAAAAAACACATCTCTACTTAGTACTATGGAATATATAAATAAAATTCTTGATGCTCCCATGGGTTGGAGTTGTCTGGCCCGCACTCGATCACTAATTGTCTCACGTAAAGTTGACCCTCTTCTGACCTGAAAGGCTTCTCATGTAGTCTAAACATTGGTCAAGTTGAGCCACTTCAAAAACCTTCATCTTTATTGAAGCAATATCCTATATTTATGGGGTTGGCTGCATGCTCACACGCCGATAAAAGAAAAGGAAGATCTTTCTTACTCTTAGCCATCGAACAAGCTGGGCCCTTCACAGGATAAATTTCTTAACCTGATGGCCCCCTCAAGGACAAATTCCTAGCTTAAATCCTTCCTCGCGATCTTAAAAGCATACACATATAAAAACACAATGAAACAAGAGATTGATGTTTTGATAATATAATCTTTCCAACTAGAGTTCATGTGGGATTCTGAAGTTGGTATCCAAGAGGTAAGAGGAAATATGAGCAAAAGAAGGGAGTGGTCTAGTGATGAGTAAGAAGATACTGAGGAAAGATCCCTTCACTCTAGAAGCATGAGAAATATTTAACTTCAAGGAATCCATGTGTTTTGAGCTAGTGTTATATTACTCAGACAAAAACATAAGTTCATACTTTTCCAATGGCGAAAATCATATTGTTAGCAGCTCATAAGATTTCCTCCTTTCTGAACACTAGGCTCTTCAAAGCTAAATATATGAATTGTAGAGATAAAATCCATTGAAACAAGAGTTAACTAACCCGTCAAAACATAGGACTTTGATGTGGCAAGGGTATGATGAATGCCATCCAATTTTTCAGTAACAGAGCCCTGTTTGGATCCTCAGCACTCAGTTGCCCTGCACTCATTTTTTCTATTAGATCTAACTACCTCTTTTAAGTCTTCACCTTTAATTGGTCGTGAATCATGATAGAGCCACAGGGCAAAAAAACTGTCACAGGCCACTCAAATTATCCAAATGCATGAACCCTGATTTACTAGTAAACCAAGTTATTTAAACTCAGTTTTACCCAGATCCAAATGAACCCATGGAGATTGTTTTCTCCAAACAATTTTTTTGTTAACTCAATCTAATTATTATCAAATTTGAACATGATGTTCCAATAGAACGCTATGACTAAGTGAGTGTGTTAATGACCAGAAACAACAAAAGCTCGAGTTATTAGTGAACAACAGAACAATTTATATCAAAGGGCCATGACAGGGTGGGTGGTACACAACCTGTAATAAAACCACTCAGCTGTGTGAGATGGGACACCCTTGATATTGCCCTCAATCTTATTTCAAACTAAACCGGATGAAATCTAACATGGTTGCACCATAGTGCCAACTCCAATTACGCATCATAGAATCATTAAAGTCTTCGCTGTTCAATTTAACAGAGAACATCAGTTTGATCAAAGTAATATTCAGTACAATTGTTGAAAGAGGAGTTTATCTGACGGTCCTGATAAAACAGATGAGCCCCACACATTGAAAATCTATTGGGGCTACATTTGTACCCTGTGGTGTACCATGATGCACCAGATCCAGTGAAACCCCAAGATTCTCAGGAGCAGAGATGGCTCAAAATCATATAAACAAGAAGAATCCAGAAACCTAGAGCCAGTATGAGAGAATGACCAGAGTCCATTCCCTATAAATCAGTAAATGGGGCCCACCTATTAAATTCAAACCACTTTAAAATTAATGCACTTGAATTATGAACAATGGTCCAAAAGTTTTCCCCTTCAATATTGGTACTGTTACATTGATCATGCGTAAAAACATGTGACTTTGTATTTTACCTTTGATCAATCTAATGATGGGATTCACTCTGAACAGATGGAAATTGTTGCTGGTGTTAATCATAGAGCAACACTGATTTGACCACTTTGATTCAGGGTGAGACCCATTGCTTGATTTATAGGGATGGACTCAGAGAATTCTCTGAGGGGTGGCCTCAGAGGATCCAGATTAAACAACAGGACAGCCTTCATCCCCTCTCTCTCCTTTAGACCCGGGACCCACCAAAACAAAATCATAATAGTAGCTCCTAATTGTAATTAATTACAATAACCATGAGAATTACCAACAAAACAGAACAAAAGACAGAATAACAGAAATAACATCTCTTTTTCATTCTCTGGTTGATGGGAAGCTGATGCTATCAGAGAATGGCATGCATGAAGTTGGGCTCCAAATCAGGAGCATTCTCACGTGAGGGACAAACATGGTACGTATACATGCATATTCATATATCCAAACGCTTCATTGGTTGTTCTCTTTGTATTTTGGATGTAAAAATCTCTTCTGGGTTCTTTTTGCTATTTTTTTTTTCTTCATTAATGCATTGCCATTGCTGTTGGGGTTTATGGGAAAGTGGGCTACTTTGTTTGTCTGTTTTTCATTTTTTTTTTTTTTTTACATGCAATTTATATCTATTTGTGTATCTTCTGATCTGCAATTCATTGGGTTTTTCCCTTCTATTCTTGTGCATTAATTTGTGGGGTTTTCAGTTGACAGTGTATGCATGCATTTTTAGTATTGATTCATGGAGGGGGCACCACAAGTTTGTTCCTCTATGCCCACCAAAACGACATACCAATAAATGAATATAAATTATGGTTTTGTTTGTATGCGATGTAGTGAAGGAATTAGGTCCTTGGTAATCTGTGTATGCATACGCGAATACCTGTAATTAGGTACATACAAGTATGCAGAGTGTTGTGCAGGGTCATGGATTCAATCTGACCCTCCCCAGAAAAAAGATTTATGTGATTAAGGTATGTATTATTTTGAGGTGGCACTTATGACATGAATTATGTCACATGAATATTTTGATGAACAAAATCCTTAGGGTGTGTTTGGATGTGTGGTGAAGTGATGTGAGGTGAGGTAAAGCCTCCATTATCCAGACAAGAAAAAATAATGGGTCATATCAAAAGTACACAATTTCAAAATTTTATTAATCTTTTTAAAAAAAAGTAAAAAAAAAAACATCCTTTCTCCACTAAAAGACAAAAAGGCTTCACTTTTCTATACAAAAAGTCAAAAAGATTCAATATTAAACAACTAAAAATAAAACATCATCATAACAACTTATATTTTATTATCTCTTGATTTGATGCTTCACCTCACCATACTTCAATTCACCATACATCCAAACAGGGGGGGGCGCTCATGTATTTATTTTATGTTCAAAAGAGAGAGATGTATGTCATGGGGTCACTGGCACGATTTTGGGTAACCCTCTTGAACAGTTTCTCAAACATGTGTTTTGTGTATACAGCGCTAACTAGCTATTTTGTGATTTATGTATGTATTGTTGATAGCTAATTCCTTTGTGATGCATGTAATGAATGCAATTCTCGGGGCGGAGTTTGTTAACAAACTTATGCTTCTTGTCTGTGTCTGTGACTCTGTATACCAAAATAGGCAAATTCCTGAATGATATGTGGTTAGATGTATCAACAAATGTATTTGTGTATACTATGCAATGAATAAATCTGGCTTATCCATTGACAGAAATTATATGTATGTTTAAGAAATGAGGAGTCCTGTACATGAACTGGAAAGACCTGAGAACTAACATGGTCTACATGGTCTGGTCTCTAATGTTTGTTTCAAAGCATTGGAGGACTATGATTTGAGATTAGGGAAGTCACATTTTAATGGGCAAGGAGAGGTAATTCTGAACCAAGGCATTGTGAGCAACAAGTCTCAAACCAAACAGCAGTAGCCTACTAACAAATTTGGATCTCTAAGGGCATATTCATGGCCATATCATGGACTGGACAGTCAAATTTCTGTAGAAAATAGGTCTCCACCCTCCTCAGTGAAAATGATTCCAGACCTATGTGTATTTCCACACTCAACCCTCCACCCTTCTCCACAATTCATTGAAGCCTTCACCTCCTCTTCCATAGATCAGGTCACATAGAAAAAAACACACCCAAAGGGTCTAGACCTGTTTGTGGTCAGTGACAGTTAGACCTCTGATAACTACCGATAAATTAATTACAGTTCTTTTGAAGTCTTGATCAAATGCTTACTATATGTAAGCAAATGTTCATTAATGTCTAACAAGTTCTAAAATTTTGAGTTTTTTGCATTGATCTGTGAGTTGATGTTCTGAGATATTAAACAACAGTGTAAATTTAACAAGATGATCATTCCAATGGGCATGTCAATTCCCTGTTGTGTTTGTTTGAATAACTATTACTTTTGAGCTACTTTCATCCAATAGTCTTCCATAGCAAATCGTTTTCACTAAAACCTTAAGGACTGGAAATTTTCTCTCTTCTACTTTAAGCCTCGAAGAAACATTAATAATAGAAGTTGATTTTTACCTCTTATGCAAAGCACTTTTCTTTCTTGTAGGGTTTGTGCAACAGGACTTCCAAGTGATGTTACTATTGAAGTCGGAGATATGTCCTTTCATCTCCATAAGGTAGTTCTCATTCTATCATTTTTGAAAGCTTAGGCATTCTTTGCCATATTTGAACTTTTAAAAATACATTTATGACAATGCAAAAAAAAAGAAGGGTGGGCCTGTCGTTTGTTTTGGTTTCCTTATATCGAGATTCAAATAGTTCTAGAACTCCGAGAAAAAAAATTAAGTCTGATTTTAATTGATAGAAAAGAAGTTCTCTTTTATCTTTAATTTTGTTCATGCTTTTGAGGCTGTTAAGGGGCACCTCTTGTCGTTCCAACGAGAAAAGGACAAACTCTGGTGCAAAAAAAAAAAAAAAAATTTTGGACTACTTCTTGATTTGTGTCAAATTTGTACAGGGGCCATGCTAATCTTGTCCGTATCAAATTCCATAGGATCTTTCTGGAGAGAAGGATTCCAGTTTAGCAAACCTTGTGTTAAGTAATTTCAAACTCTAACATAAATGGCATTTGCCAAATTGTCTTTCATATTCTTCAGCACTTCCTGTATCATTCTAAAAATGTCCACTGGCATCTTCTATTTGTTTCTTGAACTTAAATTAACACGCTACGCTAACTATGAGAGGCATGAGAGTTCCAAACCTTCCATGTAAAGGTTAGAACTAGGTGGAATGCACATGATCAACAGGTAATTGCATATTCCTGCAGTTTCCATTGCTATCCAGGAGCGGGGTACTGGAAAAATTGATTGGAGATTTCTCTGGCAAGGAAGGCCTCAGCTGTGTTCTACAGCTTCACGACATTCCTGGTGGTGCCAAAGCTTTTGAACTCGTTGCAAAATTCTGTTATGGTGTTAAACTAGAAATCACTGCTCTGAATGTGGTCTGTCTTCGTTGTGCTGCTGAGCACCTTCAGATGACAGAAGACTACGGAGACGACAATCTGATTGCACAGACAGAGGATTTCCTAAATGAGGTATTAAGTAGCTGGAAAGACACAATAAATGCCCTTGTTACATGTGAGGAATTTCTTCCCCTAGCAGAAGTGCTCCACATTGTCTCTAGATGCATCAATTCATTGGCAATGAAAGCTTGCTCAGACCCCACTATATTTGGTTGGCCCCTATCCAGGCAGAGCTCTTTAAAAAGTCCCAATGCCACTGGTATGTGGAATGGAATTGGAACGGTAACCAAGCACAGAACTGCAAGAGAAGATTGGTGGCATGATGATGTGTCTTTCCTCAGCTTAAATCTATACAAAAGGCTGATTTTGGCTTTGGAGTCAGGAGGCATGAATCCTGAGACTATTTCAGGATCGCTAATGTTCTACGCAAAGCGGCATCTGCCCGGACTTAGTTGGAATTCGAGCTCTCATGACAATTCCATTCACGGAGGCCATGGTAATTCTCTTTCAGCACCTTCAGAGAGTGACCAAAGAGCTCTCCTTGAAGAAATTGTTGGGTTGCTGCCAGTGGCGAAGGGCATCACACTGACAAAGTTCCTTCTTGGGTTGTTACGCACTGCAATAATATTACATGCAAGCCCATCATGTAGAGAGAAATTGGAGAAAAGAATAGGTGTGCAATTAGACCAAGCAGAGTTGGAAGATCTTCTCATGCCAAATCTAGGATACACAGTGGAGACACTTTATGATATTGACTGTGTCCAACGAATTCTAGATCACTTCATATTGGCGGACCAATATGCAGCTGGTTCTTCTCCTGGCATGGTTGATGAGGGACAATTGATGGGCTCACCTTCACTGACACCAGTAACTATGGTAGCCAAGCTTGTTGATGGTTACCTTGCGGAAGTTGCAACAGATGTCAACTTAAAGTTCCCAAAGTTTCAGTCACTGGCAGCTGTGATTCCTGAATATGCTAGGCCACTAGATGATGGCATCTATCGCGCTATCGATATATATTTCAAGGTAAAAGAACTTCTGTTACACTAAATCTTCTGCATGTAACATTTCAGTCATGCATGTCTATGTGCATGTACAGTCACACATCCAATAACAATATGGAAAGGGAGACAATGTTCTCCTACGAGCAGACTGCATATTGCTAATATGCAGTCCAGCTCGTGGGGCACACTTAGATACAGCCCTGTGTTAAAGTTTAATGCCATCTTAACAGTAGATTTTTTTTTCAGATTCAATCCAACAATGAGTGAAGGTTCAGTGATTGTAAAATTAGTCCTGATGCCAGATCATAGGATGGCATGAGTATCAAAGGAGTTTCATTGATCAAAGGTGGGCCAAAGTGGGCCCCATAAAGCTGGACTGCAAGGAGAACATTCTCCATGGAAAGGGTTACATACTTCCATTCCACACAATTCATTTTTCCTTTGTTCATATGCTTATCAATACATATACTCGCTGATGAAGCACATATGGGGCAAACTTTATTAGGATTCTTAAAACGGAAGGATGTTAGCTCTCTCTCTCTCTCTCTCTCTCTCTCTCTCTCTCTCTCTCTCTCTCTCTCTCTCTCTCTCTCTCTCTCTCTCTCGGGTGTCATGGCTAGAGAAACCGCATCAACTGTGAATATATGTCTCCATTGTGGAACAACATAAAGTTTCATACTGCATTACTATCCAAGCAATGATTCACCTGTATTATGCAGTCGTAACATTACAGTTGATTCTTGTTTTTTAGTTGAGGCCTTTTCTCACATGCCAAGGAATATTCAAATGAGATGAATTTTGGTCAATGGATTATTCAATTACTTTTCCAACAATCCCAAGTTTATTATAGTTGGACAATTATTAAAGAAGCTATGGCTTACTTTAGATCTTGGTAACATAGCGTTACGGTTTTTAGGATATATTCAAATGGCATACAATTTCATACACTAAGTGCTTTCATCTTTGGACCCTTATCACCATCGCCATTTCAGGCACATCCATGGCTCATAGACTCCGAGAGGGAGCAGCTATGCAGGCTCATGAACTGCCAGAAGCTCTCGTTAGAGGCCTGTAGCCATGCAGCACAGAATGAGAGACTACCTCTCAGGGTAGTCATCCAAGTTATCTTTTTCGAACAGCTGCGTCTACGGACAACAGTTGCTGGCTGGTTCTTTGTCTCTGATAGCCTCGAGAACTCTCAGGCCACAAATGAGAACCTTGCACTCTCCAAGAACAACAGGTCTAATCAAGCAGAAGCAATTTGTGACCCAAATGGAAACCAAGTCATCAGCTTTGATGAAGTGAAACTGAGAGTCTCAGAGCTTGAAAAGGAGTGCTTGAACATGAGGCAAGAAATTGAGAAGCTTGGGAAACCAAAGAGTTATTGGAACTTCTTCTCCAAAAGGTTTTGGTATAACCAAAAATCACAGCCAGGCAATGCCAAAAAGGCACCTGCCACTGGCCAGGATCATAAAAATGGTGAGTGAGCTGATTGAAAAGTTCATAATCTCAAATTAGGAATTCTTTCATTTGTTGTGGTATATACATACATGATGTGCTTGCATGTGCATGTCTGTACGTATATATGATTCTGTTTCACAATCTGTTGAGTGCTGATTAGTTCCTTTTGTTTAAAGAGTTGTTGAATGACTTCAATCAATGTGATCATGCGTGGAAGTTATGTTGTTGTAAATTCTGTTCATCTGCAGTTGAAATTGACTGATTTCCACCCCTATAATGAGAGTTGCCTATTTTTCTTTTCTTTCTTCTCCTCTTTGAATTGACTTGTCACTATTTTATTTTTATTTTTCTTTCTTTTCTTTTCGTTTCTTTTTTTTTTCGTAACATGACTCAAACCACAACCTAGTGGTTGTGACACTGAGCACCTTTCAACTGTGCTACGGGCTCTTGCCACTTGTCATTATTCTGAACTAATGGGTAAGAATCTGGACCCTATTGATACATTTTGTTAGGCTAGTTTTCTTTCTTCTTTTTACCACCATTATGGTGGCTTTCACTTTCTTGTAAATGCTAATTGACATCATCACCTGGTAGGTTGAGATGTGGGTCTCTGTTTTTCTTTGGATTTGATGAACTCATTGAGTAAAAAAGTTGATTTGTGCAATGCACCCAATACCGCTTCCCAAAATATCAAAAACTCGCAAATTAAGTAATTAGGAAATATATATAAATGATATATGGAGGTACCGAGAACGAGTGGCTTTAAATAGGGTTGAGTGGAGAAGTAGAACTCATGAAACTCCAAATTCATTATTCATCACTGTACATCAGCTAGAAGCCTCCAACCAACTTGACATTGATCTAGACCACATCCACTGTGGAGCCCTGATGAACATATGCTGGCTTGTAGAGTAAGCTCTATTTTGTATTATGCAGTAAACCTTGACCAGATGCCAAAAAAACCAGGCTTTTATCAGTCAGTCAAAACTAGGCAGTAAAACATATTTTGTGGTCTGGACCATTCATCAAGTGGCTTTACCATGACGCCTTGAAGCTTTTTTATCATACAAACATGGGATCAATAAACAAAGAATGAACCAAAAGGACAACATGATTGCTCACTATCAACAGTAAAATCTTATTTTACTTGTCTATTCATTGTGAATTATACAGTCCTTCAGTAGAGTCCACCTGATGTATGGTTTGGATCTCAGAGCTTGCCATTATACCCTTGTAGCTGTTTGAATCTGCTTAATGGTTCAAAATTCATTTCCAAGTCATGAACAACATACAATTGAAGTCAAGCCCACAGCTATGTGATCCAAACCACCACTGCAGTGGGCAAAATTCAACCCTGCCAAGTGAACTGCAAGGCCTTAAAATAGATGGCTCGATCAGGTGTTTTGATACCCTGATTGGATATTGGATATCGACCCATTTGTGTTGGCAGTTGAGCAGGCCCAACTGAAGAGTTCGATTAACCCGCTAAACCTGTCTCTTAAAAAAATAAAAGAGCTCTTCTGTGTAATATTCAAATACGAGGGAGTTGTGTTTTTTTTTTTCAAAAAACGCCCGTCCTAGTGGGGCCCACTGTGATACATTACAATCATGGAATGTTGTTTGATGGAAAGACATGGATAATATCTACCATATTTAATGTATCAACTCCCTTAGATCATCCGAGCACATTGATATATGGACAGAAATTCTATTGATTTTAGAGGCGTCATGTTCTTAGGATTTCAATCGAACAGTGAACACAAGTTAGATGAGTGTCAAATTTTTACTTGTGTCACTTCATTCGGGGTAGTGAGCGTGAAAAGATTAGATTGGCTTGAGATGGACTCATGGCCAAAAAAGCGAGCAAAAAGGGAGAATTTATAAAACATAGAGTTTTTGAAAATTTCCATTTAAATATAAATATATGCTAGTTGCATTAGTTCTGAAAAGGTGACACTGACTGAGCTATTCCTTGAAAATGTAAACCTGTCATTCAGACCAAAGAAGGATAATTCCAAATTTAAAGGAGCCACTTGATTTGGATATTCTTAGGCATTTGGTCACGTCATTGTTAAAAATAAATTCTCTCAAGCTAAAAAAGAATGACTGATGTGAAGACAAGTTTCTGCTTCCCATTCAAAAAGATAAATGAAAGAATATTCAAGAGTTCAGTTTCACAGCAGGTACAAGAGATGTATCTTCATTATCTCACATTACAAATGAATGCAACTCTGCTGGCAGAATCAGCAGCAGCATGCTTGACAGTTTTCCCTCAGACTGAGATGATACTGATAGATATGCGTGCTCCATATTCTCCATTTCACCGCTGGCGCTTGGCAAAACACAGATTGGAGTGGGAAAATGAACATGGCAGCATTTGCATGCCATGTGCCCTCAGACTGAAATTTTCACATGAGTATCAGAACATGGCAGCATTTCATGTGCCTGCTAGTCCCCATCCCATCAACCTTTTTCTTTTTAACTGATTCTCCTGATAGTGTTTCATTTAACAAGAGAGATCGACTCATCTACGTCCCCCATATGGTTGTTGAGAAGTATAACCACCCATGCCCATGGTGTTGTATCCACCTTGCATACCAGGAGGCAAACCTGAGCCAGGAAACATTTGTGCTGCTCCCTGGCCCATTCCCATCCCCATGTTCATGCCCATGGATTGATTCAGTCCCCCACCATAACCACCCACACCCATGCCAGAAACATTTCCCATTCCAATACCAATGCCACCACCCATTCCAATGGCCGTGCCTGGACTGCCACCCATGCCCATGCTGGCATCACCCCTCATGCCCATGCCTATCCTGGCACCACCTCGCACGCCCATGCCCATGCCAGAACCCAACATAGCATTTGGAGGGGGCACGAGACCACTCGCACCAGCACGACCAATCCCAGAACCAGCTCCCATAGCTTTACCCATAATGACAGTGGATATTACAGGAGCTGCACTGCTTTTCTCTTTTCTCTTCTCCTTCCGATTCATGTCAACAAAGTCAAAACCAATATCAGCCAATGGATTTGCTTTAGCTGTAAATGAAGAAGAAATCTTTAATTAAGATTTTCAATGAATTCAATACTAAAAATATAAAATAACTAAGCAAAAGTAGCTGTCATTGATAAATACCATGCAATCAGCAGAAGATAGTTTTTACAAGTTTTAAATGGTAAGTCATTTCAAGATTCGCTAGAGAGACTGACGTCTCTTACCACTAACGTAAGAGACCGTTCTTAAAGTTTGACAAGTTAACCTTATTTGAAAATCCACCCCCACAATAAATAATTATATATGTATATATATTATAAAAAAAAAAGAAGCTTAGACATGGGCGATTTTTCATTAAAAATAAAAAAATAAACAAAAAAGCATAGTGAGTACTTACGTCCGGAAATATTCAAATTGACTAGGCCTCGGCTCAATGTGTCAGCCCAAACTGTTGATTTAGGCTCAAACTTGTCCTTTGGTGGCTGATGTTGAACAGTAGGTACTGGAACAAGAGCTCCCTGAGAAGCTGTGGGGGTTGTAGGTCCAGACTGTGGCAATACGTTCCCAAGAGTATCACTGCTGGGCTGTTGTGCATGTGGCAGATCTAGACGCAAAAACTCTGGCTTGGTACTAGGAAGTAGAACATTGTTGACAGTGGGAGAAACATATGTAATGCATTGAAATGTGTCCCCAAAATCAAATGCAGGAGCTGTTTCAACCCTTGCAGTAGCCGGTTGATGAGGCTTTGTGCCTACACTCACTGCAGGAGGTTGCAAGGAAGTTGTGGAAGAAAAATTCTGGGGTTGGGCTGTAAAAGTGTCTCCAGAGGGAACAGCATTAAAAGGAGGATGCTTTGGGGTTGTAGGAGGAAGTTGAACATTTGTGATAGCAGGAGCGTAAGTTGAACCATCAAATGTGTCCCCAAAATCAAATGCAGGGACTGTTTCCACCTTCACAATAGCCAGTTGATGAGGCTCTGAGGCTACAGTTGTGGGAATTTGCAAGGAAGTTAAGGGAGAAAAATTCTGGGGATGGGCTGTGCAATTATCTTCAGGAGCAGCACTGAAAGGCGGACGCATTCGAGTTGTGGGAGGAAATTGCATATCAGTGACACCAGAAGCATAATTTAAACCTTGAAATGTGGCCCCAAAATCGTATGCAGGGAACATTTCCACCTTCACAGTTGCCAGTTGATGAGGCTCAGAGCCTACAGTCATGGGAGGTTGCAAGGAAGTCGAAAGAGCAAAATTCTGCGGTTTGGTTGTCAAATTATCTCCACAAGGAGCAGCACTGAAAGGAGGATGCACTGGAGTTGTGGGAGGAAGTTGAAGTGATTGAACACTAGTGGCACCAGGAGCGTAACTTAAACCTTGAAATGTCTCCCCAAAATCAAATGCAGGCACAGTTTCCTCTTTTGCAATCACCAGTTGAAGAGGCTCCGAGCCTACATTTGGAGGAGGTTGCAAGGAAGTTGTGGGAGCAAGATTATGGGGCAGTGCAGTGAAATTGTCTTGAAAAGGAACAGCTACAAAGGGAGAATCCTCAAATGGATTTTCACTAGGCTGTATCAGAGAGGTTAAACATGCTATATTTTAGCTCCAGCACAAAATGCTGCTAAGAGTAGCAGATAGAACATGCAAGGGGAAAAAGCCTAGTAAACCAGCTTATAAGAAAGTGTACATGCATAATCAATACAAGAATCATAAGGACCTCTTCTGGAGGAAATTATATAGCCATTTTATATATGTTGATCTTATGGCTTGGGATCCAGACCATTGTGAATAATGAGAGCCGACCAAGACCATTGACTAATGAGAGCCAACCAAGGATGATGTTGGCCTATACATGGATAGTCTGGAATAATTATAAAAAGAAGGCCAATATGGATTGCTTCAATCTACCAGTGTTATAATTTCTGGAGCAACCTTCACTACAATGCTCATCAGATCAAAAGTCTGGATCATTGTTTCTACTGCTACAGCATAAACAAATAAAAGGGGTAGTAAACTGTACGTATGCTGAAGAGCAGGGCCCTACAGTTTTCTCTGAATTTTAAAGGCATGTATAGATTTTTCAGGAAAAAATGTAAAGGTATACTTACAAACATATGAGTTATCTGCAAAGACATTTTCCTACAAAATGCCCAGCTATGATACCCAGATATGGCAGGAACACACCATGGATATTTCAGGGTCTCCAATTTTACACATAAAAAGCATAAGTATCGGATATGGTATGACACAATACATTGCCTATTTTGAAGTAACTGAGTATCATAGTTGCACACTAGTTTGTGTAACTTGTAAAAAAAAAAAAAATGTTTGCTGCACACTAGTTTGTGTTCCTCCGCAAGGTTCGTCCACGGAGGGTGAGTCGGGCCTAAGATCAGCCGCAAGGTTCGTCCACGAAGGGTGAGTCAGGCCAAAAGGCATAGTCGATGGACAACAGGTGAATATTCCTGTACTACCCCTTGTTGGTCCCAAGGTACGGAGGAGGCTAGGTTAGCCTAAAGATGGCTATCGGTTCAAGGACGCAATGTCACCTTGCTTTTTTAGGGCAGGGTAAGAAGGGGTAGAGGAAATGCCCAATGTCCAAGTACCAGGCGCTATGGCGCTGAAGTAACTCATGCCATACTCCCAGGAAAAGCTCGAAGGACCTTCAACAAAAGGGTAACTGTAACCGAAACCGACATAGTAAAAAACAGTTCTCTTTAAAAATAGAAATAAAAACATTCAACCCCCACCCACTTGACTTTGGAACTATCTTTTAAAAACACAACTGACTGGGTTTTTTTTTTTTTTTCCTTTCGTTCTTTCTTTCTTTCTTTTTTCTCTTTTTCTTTTTTTTTTTTTTTTTTTGGAACTACCATTTCTGTGGAGAAAGATGAAACCCAAATATCCGGAATTTCGCTTCTCAATTAGTGTGAAAAATCACACTAGCCCAAGACTCACACCAAGATGAAAGAAGAAGAACAATCAAAAGGATAAATGTGGAAGAGAACAACTTCATTAAAAGATAAACATTACAAGTTAGCTTGAGGCCACCACTTGCACAAGATATGGACTTCTTGTTGATGTGACTCTACTTCTCTCTACTTGCTCATAAGTTTCTTGAACATTAGATGAAGAGGTCACCCACATGCATATATATAGGTGATTTGGGAAATTGCTGGCATAATGAGGTGGTTGCATGGGAAAGGAAGATAATTAGTGGAGGATCAGAGGAAAGTGAAAAAAGGTTGAATGGAATAATGGAATGTATGGAAAGTCTAAGAAAAGATCAGCACCAATAGAGAGAAGGAATATGCCAGTAGTGATCAGGAAGAAGGACTTGATCAATGAGAGATGAAGGATTTCTCAAACTAAGAAGAACCAACTCTCAAGAACCAACGCTCTGACACCATATTACAGTATCTAAGAGATAGAAAGGAGAAAGAGACGATGTTTTGGAGGAAATGGTCGTGTCCCAAGAGAGGATTGACTATCCAATTTTATAATATCATTGTGCCTAATCATAGGCTGTAATTACAATCAGAATGAAAGAATAAATCCTAATCTTCTATACAAGGAAATAAGAGGAGAAAATCTGTTGTACAGTGTTCTGGCCAAGTCCCACACGTGGGATATTATACAAGACCATACATGGGCCTAGTTGAGTTGGGCCTAGGCCTTCTCTTGATGAGTTATTTTCTATAGTCCACGATTGGTGTATGGAGAAGTGAAAGAATTAATGAGGTCTATGGGAAAGGTGGTTTGGTGTATGGAAAAGTGGATGGGAGTAATGAAGCACATGGGAAGTGTGACTTGGTGTATGGAAAAGTGGATGGAGTAATGAGGTATGTGGGGAAATGTATATTGGTGTATGGAGAAATGGATGTTAGTAATGGCTTGGTGAGGATAATGATGTGGAAACATGGGAAGATGGAAAAGTGGTTGGGTGTAGAGAAGTTAAGAGAGAGAGAGTGAGTGTGGCATGTGTCATCCACACATGTGCAAGTAGGACCCATTTACAAAAGACCCCGCAATACAAAATTACATAATAGCCTCACTACAACACTCAAAATAAAAAAGTAAATAAAACAAGAAATTAAACTAAGGAAATTCTAGAAAATGCACTTTAAATTTTAACAATTTCCTCCTACAGTTTTAAGTTATTAAAAGACAAATGCCCCTCATTTCAGACAGAAAACCGTGTCCTAGCCCTAATAACTTAACCCTAGCCCAATTCCACTGACATGCCATTTTCTTTGATAAGGCACACTAAGACCGATTCCTTTTGAATATGGGCCATCATAATGGCTGAGCAATACGCATTAATTAGCTAAAGTAGAGGAATATGCATACAGGCTAAGTTATTCGAGGCAGTGCAAGGTTTTGTGTTTGAAATGGGGGCATTTTGATCTTTCAATTGCCTAAAATTGTAGGAAGAGATGGTGGTTACAAAAAAGGCAGTCAAGCTGCTTTTTCAAAATAGTTTCAAACTGAAGATTTGCTTAGAATCATTTAAAGGATAGGTATATTACGTTCATTGTCTATAGCTGCAATAGCAAGTACCTAAATCACAATCTGTTTTAGTACTTTTGCAGATCGGATAGTTATAAGTTATGTGAATGCATTTTGGTTCATCAGAAACTGAAAACCACGTTAGCTAGGATACTCTTCGTTGCCTTCTCCATCCCATGTATATCATCAGAAATCCCCAATAATTATTTATGGCATCATCAGGAATTTTGGATTCTTGGAGGGAAAAACTATGTTACACAAGTAAGAAAAAAAAGCACTTTAACATCAAAATGCCAGTATTTTCAGAAATCACAGTTATAATGCAAATTTTGCATTATTTTGTGATAAAAGTTGATAGATTCTTATATTAATGCAGAAAAAAATTAATTTGACACGTCTATATTTCAACTAAACACATATTCTTATATCTTTTGGTTTTGATATTGGCACCGTAGTTTTGTCTCTCCACACCGGACAAAAAAAGAAAATTTTATTTTTTCCTAAACTACCCCTACTCCCTCTCCCTCTCCCTCTCCCTCTCCCTCTCCCTCTCCCTCCACCCTCTTCACTCATCCTCTCTCCCTCCCTCTCCACCCACCCACCACCACCCCCCCCCCCCCCCCCCCCCCCACCCCACCCCACCTAGTCTCCAGTGGGGAGGGAGAATGGCCGGCCAGCCTCCCCCCCCCCTTTCTTCCTATTGCAGGGGCTGCCCCCCGATCTCTCTCCTCGCCAGCGACTTGAAGGGGGAGGAAGAGGGGGGCAGGGAAGGAGAGAGAATAAGAGGAAGGGAGAGAAGGGTTTGGAGAGAAAATAGAGGGGGAGGGAGGAAGAAAGTGGGAAGGAGAGGGAGAGGGAGGAGGGGTAGTTTAGGAAAAAAAAATTCTGGTGCGGTGCGGAGAGACAAAACCACGGTGCCAATAGAAGCTCTCTTTGAAATATTTTTATTTTTGCAGTTTTCCTATTAATAACGGGAGAAATTCCAAGAATTTTGAGAATTTTCTGTTAGCACCTAGAACATTATTAATCCACTAATGTTTATTTGTGATGATGGTTTAGGATGAAAATTTAAGACGAAATTATGCCAATTCATACAATATCCTACAATGCTTAGGTGCATTGGTTGTAAATGCCCCTTCTACCCCCCTTCATAGAGGCATTACATTGTTGGAGCATGATCTGCTCCCGTGATAACCTAAAGACACCCCCTCCCAACCAGGATCTGGATGGCGCCCAAAACAAAAAAAAGGCACAAAAGATTGGATTATCTATTAATAGAAATCGTCTACTTAAAACTGTACCATCTTCTCTTCAAAAGAATTATAGACAATCAATTCAAGAAACTAAAGCTAGAATTTTGCAAATTTGAAGCCTACAACAGAGTCTTGTACCCGACTTACAATACTAGACCCTGATGACAAGGCTAGAGGAGTGCATCCAAAATCATAGTTTGCGGGCTGTACAGGTTCAGAAGCTGGTACCACTGGCACAAGTGCCAAAGAATTTTGTGGAAATGAATCTGAGAAGGCGCCCAAAAGGTCCATTTCAGCAGCGCTCACAGTGGATAGAGAAGCTAATCAAGGAGAAGACACAAGCCATTAGTATCCTAGGCAAGTAGCAGCAACATATGCATTTACCTAAATGTAAGAAAAAAGGGAGCAGAAAAAGATGTTCAATATGGAATATAAGGTTGGCCACCGTAATTTTTCAATGAAAATGATAATGGTATTCCTTTAGTTCCCAAAATAATCCCCTTATTCAGAGCCCAACCAGTTGAGATCCAACTGAACAAAGTCCTGGGTTATTCTCCAAGTGAATCCCCACAATGACAGTACTTTATAGAGACAAGTATACAATAGTTTCAACCTTAGAGGTAATCCCATGACAATCACTGAAGACAGGTTTTCACCTTGGGTGAAATTATGCGGAACTAACCAACCTTTTTTCTTCACCGGAGGAGGTAGGAATAATAGCAGGGAAAGTAACATGACCATCAAGGAGATTGGAAGGTTAATTTATGAATTACAGAGGTCCCACAAATCAGCCTGATCAAACGAATTTATGAATTGGTGCTCTAGTTTAAGGAGTATATTTTAAGTCTGTAATTTGCACCCAAAGAAGCGCACATATAGTTCTACAGAAACTGGTTCTCACTTGAACTAGAGAAGAAGTTTATGGCTGGAGAAAAGACCACCCTTTAATCATATGCAGCTATGGCCTATGAGCATAGCATAGGTACGATACTAACAGGGATAGATATAAAGGAAACATTGCATGGAATGGAACAATAACTCTCCACAATCAGTAAAAATGGAAAACATACAGTCCTCATGTAGGGACACAGATAGCAGATTAAATACATTTGTTAATACTAAAGTAAACAATCATTCATAACCAGAGCATCACTTAGGTTCCTGAATGACTTGCCGAGTTTGAAGATGGTGTTGTTACTTACTTGCATGTACTTTACTAGGTGTCTTACATCTTCCAAAGTCAAGCCAAAGGAGCATAAGAAGCTTCTCCTCTAGGTTCTGCTAGTGCTTGTTTTTGCACTTCAGAAACTCACAGCAACTGTCACTTCCCCAGATTCCACACATATCTTTTTTTAGTGCATTGTGGGTTACACAGACCGAAACTGGACATGATTGGTTAAGGCTGGACCGAAACTGGTAGCACTATTGCTAAGACTCCTCGCACCTACCACCAGCACACCACATCAGCAGGACACCACTCCACTCTATTGGCTCCTTTCTCACTTTTAATAACAGCATGGCTCAAACACTGCCAGCCCCTTGAAAAGGCTGAGTTTGCAAGTACTGTTGTTGAAATTATCACCTTCTTCCTCTGTTTTGTACGGCTAAAGGTCAAATAAAGAGCCACATTTGAGTTCTTTTCATGCTTAGTCCCAGGCTCCCAGGTAGTAAGCTGCAGCATCCAAGCTTTTCATTGTGGGCCATTACTACAACTATATTTGTGGGTAGTGGGACGTAATCTAATGGGACTACCCACCACTAGACTGGTCACAGGGCATCAAGGACCCAGGTAGTCATGGGTCAAGACTGAAAGCAGGTAAAGAAAAAGGACAATTTACTCGTGCTTGAGAGTTCAACATACTGAACTTTCATTAATCTATAAATGTCATTCAGTCTGATTTATCTTTTATCTGTTCTTGATTTGGAAGATCAACAAATGCATAGGTCGAAAACTAATTGCTAGGCACTAATTTTCTAACGGCATTTACCTACCTACTTGACCAACTCAGAAAACATACAAACCAAAAGGCATGTGTATAAACATACAAACACAAGCACATGCAACGACCTACAACCAACAACACCCCCGCCCAACCACAACCCACACATGCACACACACACGTGCATGCACGCAGGATGTAAGTATCTCTGTTGTGTATGAAAAGCCTATAAAATGTATTGGACACATATGCTGTTCAACATAGACTAATTCAGGTCTATACCAAACTATCAAATTTTAATAGGATATTTATCCCTTGCAATACAACCTTACCACAATGGACAAAGTTGCCAGAACTAATAGCACCAAAAACAAAGTCCAAGTTAGTTTATACCTACGAGACAGAAACAGAGAAGCTTATGTACCTGATCTAGAAGCACGTGGATCAAATTCATCAACTTCCCTGTTCGAGGCTGATGAAGCGATATCAGCCATAGTGGTTGCCTGACCTTCACTTGTGTTTCCAGATGGAGAGGATGCTTTAGGTGATAATGCCGCTGCTACCAGTCCTCCATCCCTTTCACTGAAGGGGAAGTCTGACACAATTAGATATGTTATTAGAAGAACAATGCACCCCATTAGGTTGAGATCCATACCTTTCCTCCTTAAAATGGCTTTGAGAATCACTTACTGCTGCATCATAACTCGGAGGAGGACCTATGGTCTGCTCAAAATGGTTTCGCTCCAGTTGCCTGATTTAAGAGAAAATAAATAAAAATAAAAACCTGTGAAATTAAAGAAATTTCATTGCTCAGATATAGGCTCAAGAGGTGGAGATATGACTTCCAGAGTTCCAGTAGAACAACTCTTTAAAATAAAGAGTATCAAAATTTATCATGAGTTCGCCTATCATTGAGATACTGGTCAGTGGATCTGCCAGCAAAATGGTTTTAGAGAACTATGTCTTCAAGATCAACATACTACCAAGACTCTGTTTCCAATATTTCATAAATCAAGGATCAAAGAATTTGAAGTTTCTAATAGAAATGGTTATCATGATCAAGGGTGTTTGATTGAACAAAAAGAGGAATTGGAACTCCTCAAAACATAGAGTAAGCAAGACTTCTTTTCACCACATTAGATGAAAAGAGTAAGGGTTCATTTGGATCTGAGAACACAAGCCAAGTTCCAAGGCTTTGGACCATCGGTATTCGAAGGATGGAGAGATCCTGAATAGTCATGGTTTTGTGATTTTCTTTAAAAATAAAAAAATGGTTTCCCGGTTTTCTTCATAAACACTTCTCCAAATAGAGGCATCTAGTAGTGACGAGAACTGTAGAACCATGCTATTTGGGATCCTTAAACCCTAAAGGTCAAACAGTCAGAAGATGGTTTATAAAATAGGCTGAGGTACTGGTTGTATCGGACTTGTTACCAAGTCACATGGACCTAGCTGAGTTCCATTTGACTCTGCCATCATTTCAAAATTTGTGGTGCATAAGTCACTGATACGGTGTTTTAAATCTCAGTAACCTATCAGCAGAACTATAAACTTCCAGAACTTGTGTTGAGTTACTCAGATTCAAAGTCCCTACTAAAAGATTATGTCATGATCAGCAGTTTAGCTGAACAGTCCCAAATTACTAAAAAGTGCCAGGGATCTCTTTGTTTGAAGATCAAAAGAGACGGATATAGGAAGTAGATGCATACCTAGATGAACATTGATCATCATCCTCATAAGGACGGTGTTTTTCTCCAACAGAACTCCTATTTCTTGATGCAGAGTGATAGTTACCATTGCTACCACTCTCCTTGCAATCATCATTTCTTTTTCTATCTTTACTATAGCGGTCATTTGAACCTCTATCATAACAATCTTCACCCTGACCATACAAGTCTCGTCTACCATATTTTTCATCATCCCTATGGCCCCATTCTCTATCTCTACCATAACCGTTCTGGTCATCTTTTCTATTTCCATTGCGACCTTCATAACAGTCACCATTACGGTCACTAGGCCTGTACATTCCACCAGTTGCTGATGCACTTTGATACCTACACAAGTACTTGTTTTGTTAGAAAAGGAAAAAAGAAAAAACAATTAAAAGAACAGATATAAAAGACACAAAAATAATAGGCACATGCACGTATGCAGACGCACAGATGCATTTACAAACTCTGAAGGCACTCACCTGTCCTCATTAGCTTCAGCTTTCAGTCTGACTTCTCGCATTCTTTCTTTATCGTTCACGAGTGCGATGAGACCCTGTGATTTCCTTCTGACATTGCTACCCTGGTCCCTCCCACTAGAATCAATATATTGAAAATCGTATAAAGTCTGTCCAAATGAACAAATTCCTATCATATTGTGATGCATGCTAACTGCAAGTTGAGTGAATTCAATGGACAGTGGTCAAATTTCATAAAGATATTGGAATTACTGATAACTGGTAAGCATGTTCCCGGATCTCATAGATGATACGCTCAGACCCATGCACAACCAGGTACTCCAAAACAGTCAATGCCTGAAGCCAAATGGAATAAGATATCAAAACTATGAAGATTGTCATTCCTTTATCCTTACATGAGTTCTCCTCGTGGAAATCATAATATGATCAATGTCAAATGCAAAATAGCATCCATAAGAATTACTGAGTGCAAAACGATATTTGAATGTGGTGTCATATGCTATTCATGCTCCTCATTGAGAGAATGAGTCCGAACAGCACATGACATGATGATATTCATAGCAGCCACTCCAGTAAGAAAAAAGGCAAAACATAATCCTGACATCAATCCAAAATATGAGGCAAGAACTCCTGCATAATACCTTGTACACATGCCGCCATTTTTTGCCAGTACTATTGATCCTCTTCCATAAAACTGCCATGATAATCTGGAATTCATTACTGCAGAGATGCTCTCTTAGTAAATTTCCTTGATAAAAATGAGGAAGGTAGTGCCCCATAACAAGCACAAATACAGTCTTACTAGTTTCTGGTAGCTTGCGCAATCTCTGCTAAATGTGATCCATGAGGACCCCATGGCTCATTGCCGGTAGCATCAAGGACCTGAAAATACAGACACAGAATACTAACGTTGGAGGTCTATATGAGTGTTGGGCTGTTGGCTAATTCATTGGGTAATGGACAAAACCGGAAATTTAATTTATAATGTATTTTATAGATAGGCTGCCCAGAAGAAATGCTGAAAGATGAAATTCGTCAGGACTCATGTTGCAGATAAAGGACCTGCCCGCTCAAACGAGCATATTCCCGCTAGAGCGGACTCTAGCCAATTCGCCAGACATAATGCGTGTTCGCTCGAGCGAACCATCTGCCTGCTCGAGCGAACGAGGCATTAAAATTTCAAGTTGCTGTTTTTGGATCAAAATGCTATTCATAGTCCTATCCAAAGTGCTACGAATTCCCATGACTTTTGGGCTATATATTGAGCACCCTAGCAACCCTAAAGCGTGCCTCTGACAATTCTCTCCAATTCTAAACCCTAGAATCACATTGAGAGATTTTTATTCTTCTCCAAAGTCCGTCAAGTTGTTGAGCTAAAGATTAACTTTGGAGTTCCTTTCTTCTACTCACCTGAAGTAGATTCACCTTGAAGAGGCTGTCAAGGTGGTTGGTTCAAGCATGGTGAAGGTGAACGGTGAGTCGTCGGCAAGATCTTTCCAGTCCTTAGGTTGAGTTGCAACTGGGAAAGGGATCTGTGAGTTTTTGTAACTTTCAATTATTAGTGCTTGGTTGTCTATTGGACTAGACGATAAGGCCCGTGGTTTTTTCCTGAGTTGGGTTTTCCATGTAAAAACCTTGTGTCTCCTTCTCTTTGTGGTTGATTGTTTTTAATTGGACTAATGTTAATCAACTAGTTTAATCGCTAGATTTGAAATCTAATAAAGATACTGTTTATTGGGACCTTAGCCTGCATTAAGGCTGTCTTTCAAACGTTTATCTACGGATGGTGATAACTAGAATTATTATTATTTGATAATAGACGTCAAGCCATTGCAACCCCCGCAGCTTGGGTTGGGCTGGCTGAATTTGCCAGATGATTCAGATGCTAACTAAGATGGCTGACAGATGCAAAATCCATGGGATTATTTCATTTCAAAATACAGTAGATTAA
The DNA here is from genome assembly GCA_038049695.1 of Cinnamomum chago. NCBI lineage: Eukaryota > Viridiplantae > Streptophyta > Magnoliopsida > Laurales > Lauraceae > Cinnamomum > Cinnamomum chago. Next base: position 12,929,152 of record CP142462.1, on the reverse strand, counting down.
AGAAGATCTTACCTTCTGCTCTATTTTTGGGACCTTCAGAACTGTCTTGTTCACCTCTCTCTTACTGAGGAAAGTCAGAAAAACACAATATCAAATTGTCATTTATGTCAAATGTGATTTACCAAGAATATGGGAACATCATAACATTGTATATACAGAGTGAGAGTGCCAGACCACTAATTTGATGCATATTTGAATGTGGAAGTACTATAATAGCTCAATCAATTCTAAAACATCACAAGTTTCTGCTAGGTTACGTTTCAAGGAAAAAAGAGGAAATAGAAAATGAATAAGAAAAAAGAGAAAAAAAGAAGTTCTTACAGGTCCCTAACAGTCTGACCAAAGGCTTTCTTCATGATCTCAACAGAAGAATCACAGTTTCCTCCTCAAAGTCAAGTTCCTTCAAAATATTTTCATGCAGATTTGATAGTTTATCACCTGAGTGCAATTAAACAAAGAAACAATATGAGAAAAAAAAAACATGGAAAAGGTCATGCACACAACACTTCAAAATGCAAACTTAAATAGAATGCTATTAAGAAAAATGTTATAGCATATTAGCATCTCATCAGACAATACCTTCTACAGTGAAGACTAAATCTACAAAATAGTGTAACTCTAAGAATCAGTAAACTTACTCAAGAGGCAGAAAAGGTTCCTCTAAATTATCAACTCGAAGATCAAGTGAATATCAACTATATGTGGAAGTGTGGAACAGATTGTGCTAGGGAAGAATGCAAGGTGTCAAGGTCCAGCACAAGCCTAGTAAAAATTCACAAAAACCATCTAAAAGACTACAAATATAAATTAGGCATCTCCCATAACCTGGATTTTGCTGAAAATGAAGAATCATAAACAGATAACTTCATCATAGACAAGTTACATAACTACAAAACCCCATACCAATGTCTAAAATCTCTGGAAAAATGCACATCTGCAGAACTTCACTCATCCTAGCAATGGACTCAAAATGAAACATCTCCCAGCCAAATGCCTGCATAAATGGATCGACAATAGAAATTTATTAAACAAAATCCAAATCAGAAAAATCAGAAAAAAATGGAAAATACATGAGTAGAATTTACATGGTGAAAATTTAAAGAGCAAGAGGAATCATATCATAAGATAAATAGTGGTGAATTGTGAATCATTAAAAGAACAATTTAAATCTCCAACTTACATTCCTCTTGTTGATAAGAGCCTATAGCACAGTTGGATGGTAATCATTGCCTTAACCTTGGAATGTTGGTTCCAAGCACATAAGCCATCAAGAAATAAATAAACCCACATCAGTCTTGTCAAAAAAGGAAACTCAAACTTGATTATATTGACTGTCATTACTAGAGGAAAATGGTAGAAAGAAGAGAGGCCATGCAAACACAACATTAAGCACATGGAAATGAAAAATTCTCATTAAAATATCTCAAAATCCTAATATAATGACTCTCTTAAGGTAGTGAAGTGCATCTTCATCTAATTAATGATGCATAAATAAATTAACAATGGTCCCTTAGCCCCTCCTCAATCGTCCCTTCGGACTGCTTTAATCCATTCATGATAAACCAGCTTTTTTAGGGACTCTGCCTTCAACAGTCCCTTTCTCCAAGCAAACAGTGTTTAAGCATTGCATCATCGTAAGCCTCATTTTGCTACCTATTTGGATACCCCAGTTTAGATAATTCCTTAGCCATGTGTTGTAACCAGGCAACTGTCATCACAAGCCCCCCAAAAAAAGAGGAGTCGGTGTCAAACGGGCAGTCGGCAATAACCAAATTTTGAGTCTACTTTTGAATGCACGCAGCTCTTGATCTGCCTTGCATTGCTGGTTAAAGCTTATAATTAATATATGTATTTCAACCACCGCTTTAACCAAGGGCCTGCTTGTTTGCATTAAAATACATAGGATTTCATGGTCAAATGAGCTCCAATCAGGTAAGGGGTGAAGGATATAAAGTTGCAATACAGATGGGATCTTAACTTTCCTAGGAATTGAATTACTAGGATGATGACTGGTATTCATTTCCCATCATCCCTTGATTCTTTCCATTAAATGGGGGGGGGGGGTGTTATTTGAGGGTCATTTTTTTGTATATGTGTTCTATGCAAACCAAACAGGCCCCAGAAGAAATAGAGCACAAAAGATCACATTAGATATTAAAAACAAACGCACCCAAAACACATTCGAAACTAGACAGGATTCAAGCATGTAAATCTATTCCAATGCAATCAAATAGTAGAACAGAATAAAGAAAAAAAGAACTAATTTGATTTTAGAAAGAACAAAAAGAAGGAGGGGAGGAGGAAATGCGAAACCTTTGAAAAACAGATTGGGATCAGACGTTGAAACGGAATGGAAGCTCGATTTCAGGGATCTCAAAGCAAAAGATGAGAAAGAGAGAGAGAGAGAGAGAGAGAGAGATGAGGGAGACCAGACAAATACATCAATCAATGTCGTAGGACGTGCGCGCGAACAAACTGGGAGCAAACTTATTCGAAGTAGTCCCGGTATTTGCTGGGCCACCGACACCTGCTTTAAGCCACGTGGAAGTTTGTAAACCGTTGGCTAGATCCATCAGTGGGGGCCCACTTTTTTGTCTTTTTCTGGGTTCCAAGAGATTGAGACTAAAGAAAAGAAAGCTGTGAGAAAAAAACCGCACACGTGGGAAGTGGTAGTGTACCATGGTTCGAACCTAGGTACTCAGGTGAGACCTGCCACTCCCTTTTTTATTTTCTTTTTATAACCCAGCCAATGGGACGGTGACACAATTGAGAGCCCGCAACTACGCGGGAAGACAGCCCACTTAGGTGGTAAAGGAGCCCACACACATAAGAAAAAAGCCCACTTTGTTGTATATTTGTTTTGTGTGAGTGTTAGGGCAGTAATGGAAAGGTAGAAACTGTTTATATTCCACACATCGCCTTACTTTTGAAGTGTCATGCAAATAGACTCACATCTGCAAATCTCTATTTTTGTGGAATCTTTTCTATTCAAGGTAAGAAATATGAGTTTGACCTCCTCCCTTCGTACCAATGAATTTGCATTGCAGTTTTGAGGGTGGTTTGTGCTACGAGAGGATTCCAAAGAGATAAAAATCTGCTTTGATTTTCTTTTCCGTCCAAATTTATGTCACTTAGCGTTACACCTCTTTTGTGCATTGAGAAAAAATCAAAATTTTTTTCTTAATATTATATATTTTGAATCCAAACAAGGGGGTTATGAATGCACGGTTCCTCTCTTTGGCAAAGTGTGAAATCCTCTCATTGCACAAATGTACCCAGGTGATCTTGCCTGTTAGATGATAATTTTTTAACAAACCGGGTAAGCTTTCATATTTTATATAGAAATTAATCAATCTTGCTCCATATATCGTCAAATATCAAATGATTTGCAATAGAATTTAGGTGCTCAGATCTCATATGAAGAGAGCCAAATTGAATGATTTGAATGAATGATAGATGTGAATCCCATCCTTCAGAAATTGAGGGGTCCTACCATTGGTGGGCACTCCAATTTGATTTTGGGGTAATTGCGAAGGGATTAATAATGATCCATCTTGCCATGTAAAAATGGTTTGGCTTATTTAAGCCAACAAATATTATACTATCACTTTCACAGTATCATGCAATGAAGATGACAATTGGAATAGGTTCTATCTCACAATTTACAAATATACTAAAAGGATTGAAGCTGTGTTTAAGCCCATCATGAACTTGGGTTTTGATTAGGCTCGCACATGTTGCTCCCTTAAATGAGATTTGATCGAATTAACCCCAAAATCTTAAGCTAATAGGTGAAAGGCCCAAACAGATATATGAAGCCGTATCAAAACCATTGCTTTGGCAATGTGGGCTGTGGGAAAGTGTGCGACTTTCCCAACAATCTTGTTATTATCAATGAACCAAAGCTACTAATATATTAAATTCAAAGGGAAATAAATCATTGAAACAGTAAAACAGTTAAGCTTTATATATTAAGGCCCTTTGCTGTACTTTACAAAAAGAATTCCCCAGCATTTTTTTCCAGAGTGAAACATTTACTTTCCCCATCTTGCCTCTTAGCATAATCAAAATGTCATCCATACCCATCCCTCAGCAATGCAACCTCCCTCCCTGACCCACCCCTTCCCCCAACTATCTGGAAATATCACATTTGGAAGAGTAGCCCAGCTGTTCCATCTCCCAACTGAGCTTTGAAGCAACGCTTTCATGGCGAGGGAAATACTCCTGCGTCATATATATGAACAAATACACACTTAGATTCTATATTCTATAATCTAGAAATAGTTCACACATGACACTCAAAAAAAAAAAAAAAAAAAAAAACATACAGAGCATGCAACAACACTCATGTTTATGAAGCTTAAATACCAAAGGAAAATGATTTCCCATCAGAGTCTTCAATAAAAAAATACTGGGGCCAGAGTATAGAACAACCTGCTCATTTCAGACCCAACAACCACCACATTATTTGGGATTGGTCTTTTTCTGCCAGTCTCATCCCAGTCACTTGCTTGGGGTGGCCCAAACGGTTTCCCATTGAATGTGACTTTACCATGCAACCCCAAATACATTAAAATAGATAATAATCTACTTGGCAAAGTACTTAAACACAATTTTGGGTACACATTCAGATCCATCCTTTTCTTGTTGGAATATATATATATATATATATATAAATATAAATATATCAAACTACAGTAAGAAAGGGATAGCATTTGTTGATACCAGTGGATTAGAGATATTAATCACATCCCAGAAGTACAAATCTTATAGATAGGTTACCTCCATCTTCTTCATTAATTCCTTTGCCGTGGGGGCCAATACAATAATGTGACGGGCACTCGGGCTAATGAATCCTTCCTCTACAGCTTTATCAATGAATAAAAGCAGGGAGTTGTAGTACCCATCCACATTCAACAATCCCACCTGTGAGACTCAGCAAATTAACTCTAATCTCAGGCATTCCCAACATAAATTACATAGAAGAAAGATCATAAAGAACCACAAGTCTTAAGAAGAACATGAGAAATTAAAGTACTTGTAATAACTCACCTCCAACATAGTCATCAGATAGTGCGTAGTAAAAGGGAGGAAGATGTGTATAAAACAACAATTACGGGCATGTCATTTCTTTGTTTATTTTATGTGTTAGTATTCCTTTACAATGCCTCCTCCCTAGCCAAAAAGGCCTTAACCATCACACTAACCAAAGGCCGTGGGTAATTATCATTTAATTACACATTATAATTTGTGGAAGTGAAGAAATGAGTGATTACCGGTTTGTCATGTATTCCTAGTTGAGCCCATGTTATCACTTCAAGTAGCTCTTCCAAAGTCCCATAGCCGCCTGCATACAGAATATCCAAGTTCTTCAGTCTATTGAACTAGTACAGACTACAGAGACAATACAGAAATAAAAGCTTATAACAGTAATTGCATGGGATGTTACTCATTGAGCTTTCACAAGAATTTACAAAGACTTATTGTTAACTAGAAGTAGATCCCACACATTATCTGCTAATGCTAGAGAGACATGGAGGCGATCTGCAAGCACTTCAAAGAGACGATTTGCTTGTGTTTTGAGCTGTGATACCTCGTACTTCAAAATATAGGCAATGCATGGGGAGTATCGTGTATCATATCCGATACTTCACTTTTTATATGCAGAATTTGTCCCACCCACCCCCCCTCCATTGCTCCCCCGCAGGCGATATCCATGCCACATATGGGCATCATTGTTTTCACAAGAAGGTAAATGGTCAAAACAGTCATTGTACTTCTCATCTGAGGCATACATTACAGCATTAGAGCATTTTATCTGGAACCCATGATTTCACTTAACTACCCCATGGTAGGAAAATGCCTATCCAGTCCCTGCATTATCTCAGACATCAAGTTTGTTGTAGAAAAAAACAAAAGGTCAAAACAGTCAAATCATGGGGAATGCACATAACCAACACTTTCCTAGTGGTGAAAGTTGGCAGCCCCAATGGTGAAATATTTGTGACCAGTGTTTTATTCATTTTTCCTTAATTTAGCCATTTCCTCCCACTTTGGTAGTATATTACAATCAGAAGCCATTAGACTTATTCCATGCATAGACAGGAAAAAAAGGTGTGGGGATCACAGAACTAGAGCTCCTCAAAAGCCCTAATTTTCAGTGTCACATGTTGAACGGTCAGAAACTGAAGATTTGAAGGGTTACTCTCTAATCATGGATCTTGGGGTCTGTGAGAAGTTCAAACATATTCTGCTCATTTTGGTATGGAAATGGAATAGTTGCTGTCAAACCATTAGACAAAGTACTGTAAAAGGTAACAAATGCCATAAGGCATAAGGTATGTCCAAGAAGAAAAAACTAGAATATTCGCATTGTATCAGAAGGAGAGGACTTTTAAGCGACTTTCTTTTACCAATTTAGACACACTTAATGTTCCTTTTTTGGTCTGTCTTTCTTTTTTATACTGGTTCCTGGTTGGCAGCTAAGAAAATATCTCTTTAGTCTTTTTTCAAGAGGGGTGCTTTTACATTTCAAAAAGAAATTCAAGACCTTGTTTATGAGATTCTATTTTACAAAGCCTGTCTCCCCTTTAATCATAAAAGGGTCTTGGGTTAGGACAACAAAACTCAGATCTTTTTGTAACAAAAAGAAAAAGACTCAGGTCTTGGGTTAACTGCCTCAGATGGGATGTTTTGGAAAGTCACAGAAAATCAGTTGTAGAGCTTTTTCCTTCATTGTGAAAGTAATTTCAGCAGCTTAATGAAGAACCAAAAGATGGGCTCTTTTTTCTTGCTAAAAGGGTAGTTTGGCAACTTACATGGAAACAGTATCAAATTCCTTTTTAATTATTGAAACTTAATTTGCCTAGGAGCTTTAGTGGATCTTGTTGCCATAAGAGATTTTACACTAACCAGGTAAAGCTATAAAGGCATCTGACTGTCTAGCCATCTCTGCCTTCCTTTGGTGCATGTCTGCTACTGCCTTCACTTCCCCTACAGTTTCACCAGTTATCTGCAAAAGGAGGCAGCAGAAAAAAGGAAAGACAGACAAGAAATGAGGATGGTCATAGAGAGCAAGTGTGTTTTTCTAAGGCTGCTATGCTTTTTTTTGTGTTGTGCAGAGAAGCAATGATGAGTAATGCAGGAGGGTGGTAGCATTATAATTCTGTTTGTTGTTCAAACAGTCAATTCCTCGGCGAGTAATTCATTCAAATCTCTCAAAAAAGAAGTCTCTGAAATAAATAAAAAAATTAATAATGATAAAAAGGGATAAAGAGAAGCTATACTGTTAGGTAGTTACATTATAGACATAACTAAGTACAAAGAGAAAAAAAAAAAGGTTTTTCCCCATTTTTTTAAGTGATAGGGAAGATGCTGGAGAGGTAAAATAAGGGGTGTAAAGATCAAAACCTCTAAATTTAGGATGGGAAAGATAAGATCATAAGACCATCAGTATCAACCCCCATGAAAAACAAGGTTTATAGTAATAAATAAAAACTAGATTTCTTTCACATCACAAAACCTATACAATCAGAAAGAAGGACAAAAGCCAATAATCTCAACTTCAGAAGTGAGGATAGAATTAAGAAACAGCATCTATCAGATAAATGGAGAAAACCCAACACCCAAGCTACAAGAAAAAAAGAAAAGAAAATGAATCTTGTAGACCCACTTTTCAAATCTCTCTTTACAAAAACAGAGGAAAAAAAGGATCTCAGCATACCACCAACACCTGGAACTAGAAACAAGGGGGAAAAACCATGAGAATGAGGGGAAAAGGAAGTGCTGCTCACTTCTACAAACCCCAACTTTAGATGATTAAACAAAAGAGTAAGGACTTTTATTAAAAGAGAGCTTGTGTCTAGTATTAAAGAAGGGAAAAAACACATTACTGAGCAAAACATGCACAAAACCCAAAAATCAAACTGTTGAAAGAAAAATAGGAAAGAAGATAAAACCAAGGCAGCCCCATTTTTCCTTTTAAATACTAGAATCGATACATAAGAAAAGATTAAGGACTTTTAGCTACAGAGCAGACATACCTCTCGAGGCATAAGTGTCTTGGGAATGACTCTGCAGACAGACAACAACATGACAAATTTCAGATTAAGAACAGCTCCAAATTGCATTTACCCATTCTCTCTTCTTATTCTTATGAAATTTACTAGTACTCACCCAATAACATGACGACCACCTTCATAAACAGCTTGTGAGACCAACCCCATTAAACCAATACTCCCACCTCCATACACCAAATCAATATTCCTGGAGACCTATAAAAAGAACCCAACAAATTAGTCAAATTAAAGGGAACAATTACAAAATTATATGTGTGAATGCTCTCCAAAGTCCAAACATGTTTTCATTGAAAAACCATTTCACAGGAAAGGTCAAAGAAGAAAACACATTCAATTCCAGTCCATTTATGGGAGGTTATTTAAATTCCAACTATGTCCTGAAGTCCAAACATATTGTCCTGAAAAGCCCATTTCTGAGAAGAGTAGCCATAACAGCACATTTAATTTTTGTCATTTAAATGTCCAATAGAGGAGGACGGTTGGGGGGACTGGAATGGTCAGGAGAAGTGGGTATGAAAGATACATGGGTCATATCTCTAGGGATGAGTTCTGGTGGTAAATAAGTGAATGGTAGGGGGGAATTGGATAATGGAACTCAGTACTGAACACACATCCTTTTAGCATCTCAGCCACAAGTTTCTTGTGTGTGTGGAGAGAGAGAGAGAGAGAGAGAGAGAGAGAGAGAGAGAGAGAGAGAGAGAGAGAGAGAGGAAATGGAGACAGATGTCTTGGCTTCCCCTGTTTTGGAGAATGTCAATAACATGGAAATGAAACATCAAAAGACAGAAACAGCATGCTTTCTAACAGGCATAGTCCAAGAAAGCCCAACACAGCAAAGAACTAAAACCACCAAAACAATTACTATGCAAGGCAAAAACCCAAACAGCCAATTCCCAAACCAAAACCATAGAAACAAAACAAAAACCAAGAAAGATTAGAAAAGAAACAAAGAGGAAAAATAAAAATAAAAAAAAGAAACAAAACCCCATTAAGAGACAATCAAATTCCACTAAAAACCCCACCATAGAAAAATCTAATGAAAGAATGAATGAAACAGCAAAACAAACACCAACAACACTACAACCCCAGTTGGAGAAAAACAGGAAAAGAGCCAACATAGACTTATGCCAAGGCATACCAGCTCATTTCCAAGTTCTATGGCAGCATCTTGGTAGCTGCTCTTCTTCCCCTGACTGCTACCACAGAAGACACAAATCCTCTTGAATTTGGACTGCCTCATTTCCATCTCTCTCTCCATCTCTCACTCTCTAACTCACCACCTTGACCTTACTCTAAAATGGCTTTGGCTTTCTTTCTCCTGCAGGAAATTGGAAGCCTTTTAACAAGTAAGAGGTTACTGTAAGCCTCTATCTCTATATATACACCTGAAGCAGCAGTGTAAAAACACAATACAAATATCCACTATCTTAGTGCGCCTACCAAGCGCATATTCAAAAGCATTGGGGTGATACTGATACAAACTCGCACGTGCGAGTTTGTGCCACCTTCATTAAGGCGACATTACAGGTACCAACATGCATGTATGAGAAGTTTAAAATTAGAAAAAACACTAGAGTTTGATTTTCCTTTTTGGCATGGGGCTCACTTGGGATGAATCCAATATGAGGGTTTATAAAGGGGATGGGATTTTTTTTTTCTTCTTATCGAAGGGTTTCCAATCCTTTGAGTTGGACTAATCCCTCCGGACCCAGAGGAAAGTCGGGGTAAACTTTCCTGTAGCCCAAGTGTGGTAGTGCAATTTCGAACCCACAACATCCGGATGCAAACCGTAGTCTTTGGCCAACTAAGCTACCACTTGGGGTTAAGGAGATGAGAATTGAGAGGGATGTGTATGTTCTTTATGAAGTTGGTCCATGTTGTTGTCATTGGGGTGCCACGCAAGTAAAACCTAATTTATCATGTATGAATTTTCTGTTCAAAGCTTCACATGTGAGTCCAACTCCTATTGGTTCAGTGGTAAAGGCACCTGAGTTTTATGCTACCAATTAGGAATCGATCCCTTGTCCTCGTATCGAAAGTCTCACTCTCATGTAACATGTTCTCTTTATACATAATTGATTATATGTAGTAAAAAATAATAGTCTTTTACGTATGATCAATTCAACGATTTATATTAATTTATCTACCACAGAATTTAGGTAAATTCTTATATAAGGTGTTTGCATGTTAGGAGCAAATTTGATGACAAAAAAGATTGGTAAAAAAAAAAAGTAAAAAGGAAAAAGTCAGGTTTTACTTATTTTCATTACCGTATGAAAAAAGTTTCTCTATCTAGTAAACTTAGAAAGTTTTCTTGTGCACACAGGTTTGTATCTTTTGAAGACGCAAGAGATTTGAGGCTCTTATACACCCTTTTAATAAAAATATTTAAACTACTCAAAATAAAAGTCTTCATCTAGCGTGTCAATGGGTCTGGTCTTGCAGGCCAAGGAGGCCAATTTAGGCTCGCCCTACTTTACAAGATAGGTCACGTTCATCCCCAGCCCAACATACTTGTAAGTGTCTGACCCAAGCCCTGTAGTCAGTCGAGTCGGGCTTTCTATCGTTTAGTTGGACAAATCAATCATTAAACTACAAGTATTGCTTATTAGTCGGGCATTAGGCTTTCCATCACTTAATCCAAGATTAGACCAAATATTAAACGGGCCAACATTTTAGGTCTAGGCCTTGCCTGAATACTAAAACCAAATCACCCCCATCTCATGTGGCCCCTCCAAACAAGAGTTAGGTCTACAATTAAGCTCATAATCTCTACAAGAAGTAAATTTTTTTGAACTTTTCACTACAATAATAGTTGGGCCCACTAAAGACCCTAATGAATTTCTCGTGAATCCAAGTCTCATGGGACCAGATTCTATGCCCATATCCACTGTACAAAGACGTTGCAGTCAAAAAGACAATCACCCATAAGAACAGTCAACGGTCAAAATTCAATCAGCAATTCCTATTGACTGGATGTCTGCAATTACTGATCCATGTGTGTTTATTTTCTACTCCCGACAGCTCGGATGGTGGGAATTGATAATGACGTATGCACTTCTATGACAATCTTGTGTAATGAGGGGCCCCATATATGTAAGTAAGTTCCGACCGTCCGATGAATAATTTAATTATTCAATTTAAGGTCATAAAATAGATAGTCAGATTCTAAAACCCTCCATTTTTGCTGGATTAATTTAAGTTGAAGATGATGTTGGTAAGGATGATGATATCACTTTCAAACAATTAGAGGATGCTGACACACCTCTAATTTTTCTTCTTAAGACATTTACAAACACACTCCTGCATTTATAGAATAAATAACAAAACTACCCCTTAATAATCATCTTCAAATAGAACCCCATGAGATTTAGATTACTGTTTTTCACAATGACCCCTTTACCTAACAAGTTTTCATAGAAATACCAGCTCTGAGCTCCCCCCTATTTATTTGCACTATACCAAGAGAATGGTCTGAATCATGATTTTAACCAAGGTTTAACCTATGCCTTTATATATTGGGTAATACACACAATGTCAGTTGATATGTATTTTATTGGCCAATAAATACAGGGCATTGAGAAATTGATATGGACTTGATATAGGGTGATATAAAGTATTACCTTGTTTTTCAGTGAAAAATAAAATTATACTGTTACAGCAGTGGACATGTCAATCTGCATCAGTGAGATGCTCAAAGTCCCTTCATTGGTGTAATCTGTCTCTCTTTGTTGTGTAGCATTTCTTAATGAAATCACTTCTTCACCCAAAGATGGAAAAAGGGAAAAAAACCTTATTTGGTTGTTCATCAAACTGAGAGGGGTTCCAACAAGCACAACTCAATCAGTCTTTGAATAATTATCTGCAAAACCTTATTTTCAAACAACTTTTAGGTGAGAGGCTATTTACCAAGTTATAGGGTCTTCCAAGAATCTACAATATTTTGTGGCATCCAATTCCATATGGTCCAGGTGAGGCACCAAATTAAGTACTAATCTCTTTACTAGTTAGATTTAAAAGATTCCCAATAATACAAATTCCTGCTCATGTAAATGCATGTATCATCAAGTGATCACGGGTAAGGTGGTAAAAGTCACACAAAAAGCAACCCCATCAAATTATCATAACCTTGATTTAACAGCCTTATAGTTTCCAAATTGTCGTAACCCGACTTCTCACCTTAGTTTCTAGGTATTGATCCCTCCGTACCCAAAGCGAGTGTAGTATCTTATTTCTTTGAGGGCAGTTTTTCACCGCGAGAAAAGAGGAATATATCTCCCAGGAATGGGGTCTCTAATATGGGTGGTCTTAGGCTTTTAGCCCCTTGACTGGGTCAAGAACTAGAAAAACAGCCTAGAGAGTTTCCTGTCTTTAACTAAAAAAATCTTTTTCAAAATTCATTCCTAATGTGAGAAAAGTTAAATTTTTTGTCAAACTGGTTGGTGCCAAAGCAATGGGAGCAGCAAAAGTATAATCAAAGGTTAAGAGCATGTTAATTAAGAGCATTACTAGATGCCACTTTATTCCAACTAGGGTTTGAAGTTTGAACTCTACCCCTCCCTTGTCTCTCTAGGGAGAATTTATGTCAGAAACCAACTTCTCCACTTGGGTGAACTTTTTATTGTATATTTCAGATCCTCCAATCAGATGGATAGTTACATTAATTACACTAACATTTTTATTTTATTTTTTGGCTCATTGCTATAGATTCATCAACACACCATGTGTTGTCTAGAAGGCCAAGTTTAGTACAAGGCATGCATGATTCATCAAGTAAAGCTCAATTCTTATATTTGTAATATTTTAACCCAGGTTTTTGCATTTGGGTTACTTGAGGGCCTATTTTTTCTATTTGTAATGTTTTAATCCAAATTTTTGCATTTGGATTATTTGAGGGCCTATTTTCTTTGTTCTTTCAAGTGTTTCGGGAGTTCGTCTATTTAAAATTCCTCCAAACAAATGCGGCCTAACAATGGCATCAGAGAGCTCTTTTTTTAATCAAATGGCTTACAATCCAAATTTGATGCAAATAATTGCTCATAAATAAATCAACTATAAACCCATTTGAATTAGTACAAATATTAAAAAAATCACTATGGCTTTGATCGAGGAATTACTCAAATTATGAATAGATCAATCATGGTTAAGGCGATCTAAGGTCCCATTACTGGGTGGACACCACACACGCCAATGATCACCAAGTCCCAGGGTAGATTGCACCATAATAAGCAGTTTAAGTTCAAGTAACTTGAAGTAGCTTTCTAATAACCTTCTTTGATCTAACAACAGAATTTTCGGACTACTAATATCTATAAATTGTCTTCTTATCATGTTGCCCCTTTGATCCTGCTTGAAATTAGTGAACTAATTAAAAAGTTTCAAGATTAGGTCACATTAGCCAGATTGGAATAGCTATAGGTCACATTAGTCAGATTAAATCAAATAGCTTGTGTTACTACTATCATTGCAATCATAAAAATGATTGAGAGGGGGGGCTCTAGTAGAAGTAACTTGATGTAGCCTTTTGCTAACCTACTCTCCAACAATGAAGTTTTCACACAATTTAAAGCATCTTCATAATTTTCTTCTCAAACAATAGGATCAGTCTTCCGTGGGCGTTTATATGTTGCCCCTTTCGTCCTGCTAGAAATTGGTGTCATTATTTGACAAGTCTATTTTTTTAGATCTAATTTCGTTTACAACTAATCTGAATAGATGTTTGAGTACTTTGGTCTATTTGGAAAGTTTTTGTAAATATTTTATTGAATCAGTTTTAATACGTTTTGCCTCTCTCTTTCAAAAAGATATCTAAAGGTTAGATTTTTCAACAAAACAATGAGGTAATTTTTTTATTTTTTAACAAGTTTGTCCATTTAACTATTACTATATGATAAGTTTACTTGTATAACTTTTACTATATGTCGAATTTTCCTATATTACTTTTAGTTATATAAGGATCTGATTGAAAAAACTCTATTTAAACAAATCTAATTAATTGGGTCAGCTATATTTCACATAAATCAAACTTGTCCAACATACCCCAAACCAGAGCAGGTGTGTGTGTGGGAGTGTGTGTGAGAGAGGGAGAGGGGAGTGTTTTCTTGAGCATTGATGATTGAATAAACATATATGTGCCAATTAATGTTCTCTTCTCCCTACCTATTTGCACCCCTACCCTCCCTCTCCCTCTAGACACCATTGTTGTATACATAGGAAACATGTTATTTTTATTTTATACGCCCTCCCATTCCCATATTTCCACCCTCTCCAGACAAAGCATGCTGTCCCCAACCACGCCATCCCCTTCTGCTATATCCATTGCTTCCTCTTCCCTATCACACACGCTTGCAAAACTCACATACAAACAAACCCCATGTCTTGTTTTTATTTTTCTCTTTTATCATTAGTATTATCTTCCTGTTGTTTTCTTTTCCATTGTACCTGTTTGTTATTGTTATATTCTAATCTTAATTTTCTATTTTCAATGCCTAGATTGATGGAGCTGGGTCATGCTCTTGTCTGCATAGTATTATATATATTTCTTTTGGATCCCTAGAACCTTTATGGGTCTCCCTCCCTTTTTATCTCTGTGTTACTGTCACTCCATATTAAAAATAGAAACCTACTTATGGGCAATTTCCCAATTTCAGGTTAAAATATGCTCACAATACTATTCCTGGTCATGCCTTGTGTGGTAAGCATTTAAGTTTTCATGACAACTTAAGATTGAGTTCATATCAAACAAACTTGATTATAAAAATGAAGGGTTATTTTTATCCCCCATATATATAACGTACACTCTTGCCTTTGTTTATCCCTAAAAGCTCCTCATGATGTTATTGGAAAAACTCCTCATTTTTCCACAATTGTCCATATATATATATATATATATATATATATATATATACACCTTGACTTTCAGTCAAACCTTCTCTAATGCCCCATTTTCTTTTTCTACATAGGCAGTCAGATTACTTTCCCTTGTTGTCTTGTTCTTTTACATCATCTTCCTTAACAGAACTAGTAAAACCTAATGGGAAGTCCACAAGCTTCCCTGCCCTGCAATCACTCACACTAGTTAATTATTAGACTAGGCACTCTTAGTCATCCCTATATCTAGATTCTAAACTCCTCAATAATTTTCATGTATCAAAGAATGAACATGCACAAATGCTACATTAATTGTCTTAGGAAAAATGAGGCAATGGAAAATGATAGGAAAAAGTTTGTCTAGTAGTCCAAGGCACATGCCACATCTGCACATTTTAGTAAACATCAGGCCTCAAGGACCTCTTTATTCTTCCCTTCATTTACTTACTAATAAAATACTGATCATTTGATTTGTTTTTATAGATTCCCACCTTGTTTTCACAATCTTTATCTACTTAATTACAACACGTTTGTATAGCAAAAATCCGTGGAAAAGTAGTGGATTGAGATTCAAATTTCTTCACCGGAGTCTTTGCGACAAATCCATTTTTCTTTTTGGGTCCTTTTTATTGACAAGAGAGGATTCCTCAACCCCTTCTGCCTCATGTTCTGAGTTTTTTTTTTTTTTTTCCTTCCATTTTGTTTGAGTGACTGCATAGAAGTGAGGAGAGTGTGATCTTCAAGAAGAAAAGGGATTGATTATCCATATAGTACCCTCTCCATGACTGTGGTCCACTCAAATAACAAGGCTTGAGGACCACGATACAGTGGTGGGGGTGATGGAGTGCAGGGCCCACATGTGTTGAGCAGAGCCAATGGGATTCCCAAGTCCTCGAGTAGTACAATTGGAGATTACTGTTACTGAACGAGGACTTAAGATTATTATATCATAAACATGCTTCAATATTCACGTGAATGGAACTACCTACCATCTCATCATGTTGTGGCACGACCGTTCATGGAATGGACCCCACACTCTGGCTTCTAAAAAAAGAACTATGGTGTGTACATACATTGGTCTCCAGAGAGCCACATTTTGATGCATGATCACCCAAACTTAATCTTGTAGTCTTCCTGTTTCTATAAAACATCTGAGCGGCTATGACAACTTACATTGGTTTCTTGGTCTGTGTGATTATTTGTTTTGTTTGCTTGTCAAGGCTCAATGTAAACAGCACAAGACTACAACTTAAATAGTTTGGATTGTTGATGGGTGGCTATACATGTGCTTATATTTAATTTAGTTTCGACCTTTTTTATACGGTCAATTTTATGTAATTACTCTATTTATATAAATATTTAAAAGTTAAATTAGTTATGAATATTTAAAACATAAAAAAAAATGATAGAAAATAGCTGTAGATTCCTAGCTAGTACATTGATTCTATTGTGACTCATGTAGTTGTTGACATCTTCTAACGGGTAGTAGGTACTCATGGTTGGCTGCAAGGTGGTCAAATAAAGTAAAATCATATATATATATATATATATATATATATATATATATGCAAGTCCAACTCTCCTAAGCTACAACTTACCTTATCCTAAGCTGAAATAAGGATGATCCAACAAATCAAAGTTGATTATTCTATTATTTTTGTATAATGATCATTTCCAAAATCAAGATAAATCCAATTAGAACTG